>CM077307.1:133281196-143281196 GCA_039655065.1 Glossophaga mutica | reverse complement strand
AAAGCTTCTGCACAGAAAAAACAAAAACCATCAACAAAATGAAAAGGGAGCCCACTGAACAGGAGAACATATTAACCAATGATACCACTGATAAGGGGTTCATTTCCAAAATATGTAAAGAACTTTTACAACTCAATACCAGGAAGACAATCCAATTAAAAAATGGACGAAGGACCAGAATAAATATTTCTCCAAAGAGGACATACAGATGGACCATCAGAGAAATGCAAATTAAAGACACAATGAGATATCATACCTTCCAGAATGGCTACCATCAATAAATCAACAAACAACAAATGTTGGCAAGAATGTGGGGAAAAGGGAACCCTTGTGCACTGTTGGTGAGTATGCAGATTGGTGCACCACTGAGGAAAAAAGTATTGAGTTTCCTCAAAAGATTAAAAATCAAGCTGCCTTTTGATCCACCCATCCCACTTCTGCAAACATATTCTAAGACACCCAAAACATTAATTCAAAAGAATATATGGCCCCTATGTTCAATGAAGCATTATTTATATTACTTACATAATAGCCAAGATCTGGGAACAGTCCAAGTGCCCATCAGTAGATGAGTGGATAAAAACCTGTGGTACATTTACACTGTGGAATACTACACAGCCACAAAAAGAAGGAAATCTTACCTCATGGACAGACCTGGAGATTATTAGGCTAAGTAAAATAAGCCAGTTGGAGAAAGAGAAACACCGTATGATCTCGCTTATATGTGGAGTCTAATGTACAGAATAAACTGACAAAATAGGAACAGAAAGGTAGATACGTGGAACAGACTGACAGCTGTTGAGGTGGGGGCAGTTGTGAGACTGGATGAAAGAAGGTGAAGGGATTAGCCAAAAAAACATGTATACATAACACATAGACACAGTCAACAGTGCAGCTATAGCCAGAGGGAAAGGAGACGGAAAGTAGGAAGAGGTGGGCAAAGAGTGGAGGAATGGGGACAGAGAGAGACCTTGCTTGGGGTGATAGGTGCATGATGCCCTGTGCAGATGATGTTTTATCGAGTTGTACACTTGAAACCTGTATGTTTTTGAGAATTAATGTCACCCCAATAAATTCAATTAAAAATGAAGAAAATAATTTTCCTCAATTAGAGGGAAACTATTTCAAAAATAACTTTCTATTATATCAAGATGGGGGCCTTTTGTAAGTACAAGTCATTTCCTTTCTTTTGTATATAGTAGCACAAAATAATAATAAATATCGGATCATTAGCACCACATAGAAAATTTATATTGTAAATTGAGGACACTTGGCATTTGAAAAAGTAATACTTCAAATACTTCTTCTGTTCATTCTTTTTTAATGTGATATTTCTAATTTGGTATAAGATTCAATAAAAATGAATATAAACAGATCATTAGCAGATCTGTATTTTTTCCCCCAGACTCAACTTTTAACCTCTTTGCTCTCATTACATTGTTTCTACTTTTGAAACTCTGCATAGCTTTGCCAAATGTAGGCTTTTCCATTTGTGTACTTGCTAAGAGAGATCTCAAACTGTATTTTTAAAGAGTTATCTATATGGTTTTACTGAGCCTAGTGAGATAAATAGTTTTTTTAAGTTAAAAATTCTTTATCCTTATCAAATTTGTCATCAGTTCACCCTCTAATTCTTTGACCATATACTGTTCTGCTTAAGATGACTTTAGCTCAAATAGATACTAGGAGAAAGACAGGACATTTTTAGAAACTATTTGAACTCTCAAAATGACTGAGTTTTAAATGTCTAAGAACCCATTCTCTCAATATATCTGAATATATTTGAAAAGCTAAGTTTTAGTGGTTGTTTCTCTTCGGATCCTCTCTGTCCATGCCTTTTCACAATATTTTGAATTTGGTTGTATTAAAATATCTACATAGTGTAAAGGACAGCAGTGACTATTATTGAAAATGAATTATAATTCTTAATATGCTGCTAAATTACAGTCATCTTGGACAAGTAACATTAACTCTCTGTGCTTAAATTCTGTACTATCTATTAAAAATGGAAAACAATAGGATATTATTGTTTTTACAGTAAGAGAAATATTGTATTTTACTTTACAATACAAGCTATCTAGCCTTAGGAAATTTCTCTAAGAGTAGGCTTTTTCTAAATAACGACCAAGACATTCTATGGGAAGGTGAGAAAATTTACCATATAAAGAACAATCACAAAATAATATTTAAACATTTTTAATCATGGGGATTATTTCTACAATTTATTTTATCATTAATTGTATATTTTTTAAAATATTTATAATAACTACTGCCTGTTGCTCATTCATTCAGCTTTCATTCATTTGGCATTCATTAATGCAGTGCATGACAGAAGGCTTTACACTCTAAAATAGGATTTTCAATCCCTTGGGCTTCTGTCTAATCATTTTATTTTTGTATTAGAAATAATTAGTGTATTTAGCTAGCATCGGTTACTCTGTCCCCCCAGATGAGATCATTACTTAAGGTCCTGCAATAACAGCTACTCATCCACCCCAAGTCAGCCCTAAGCAGAGTGTCATGTTCCTCTTTTGGGTTTTTTTCTTTTTAAGTTTATATGAAAGTGATTAAGCAACGTCTAAATTTAAATCAGCAAAGATCCTACAATGTTTCAGGACCTGAGTGTCACATTTTGTTGTTTAATCCAACACACAAGGCCATTTGTATGCATTAAGATAAAAGAGGTTTAAATTAAAATGCAGTTTCTTTCAGCCCTTTAAAATTCTCCACACTTACCTCAAATATTGCTGGAGATTTGATAGTTATCTTCTAGACAGAGGTTAGATAAGGGCTGCAGTATAAGTTTAAGAGTGTGAAGGAGAATGACCCCTCCATTCTTATCAGTCTTTTGGCTGTATGACTTTAGGTCAGTTTCTCAACCTCTCAATCTTTAGTATTATCATATAAAATGGAGATAATACTACTAAATCATTGGATCACTGTAACTATTGAAGTATGTGTTACTACATGTAAAATGCATAGTGTTAGGTAGCTGAGGTGGCTAAGAAAGGACCGGGAGCCAGAAAGGTCCAATTAAGGGCTTTTATTCGAGGAGGGACAATGCGATCAGGCAGGCTGAGTCCCAGCAGATTACAGCAGCAAAGGGAGAGGGTAGAAGGGTTTTTAAGGGTATGTAGCAGACCCCTGGGCAGACCCCTGCCGATCTGCCCAAGGTGTCCTGGGTATAGGTGTTTGCAAGACAGTGTCCTCTGATCAGGGATGGCTGATTCAGGAGATTTATGGCCCTTGCCTGGGGTAAAGCTAGAGGGAGAGGGGAGAGGCAGTGAGGATTCAACTGGTTTCCAGCAGGATGCCCGTGGTTATGTCTCAGTTGCTTTTGATAATAATGAATCTCCTGGGAAGGTCCAGCGTTGGTGGTGGCTTACGTCCTCTTTGTCCCAGTACATTCTAACACATAGAACAATACCAGGTGTATAAGAACCATGTGACGGAGGGCTCTGATTTATGTAAACATGTGGAATTTTCAACGTAGACTTTCCTTTTGTTTCTTCATTCATTGTAGGCCAGTGGTTGCCAAAATGTAGTGTGTGTTAGAGTTACTCTATGTGGTTGTGTTCAATAATTTTTGAGAGTGATTGCTGTGTGTATGTACATTCATTTTTTCCTGGCTCTATAATATTTTATAGACATATGAGTTGAGACTTTACTATATAAAGTGGGTCTGAACACAGTTCTAGGTATACAATAGAGTATTGAACAGATCGAGTTTAAGAAGGTGCATTACTCTCCCTGGTTTATGCAAAAGTCAGTTTCTTCACTGCTCCAGAATGAGTTGACTTTTCTCTGATTCCTTTCTGTTAGTTGGTTTCTTATCTCCATTATTTTGCATATGAAGATCATTTTACTATTTTGTTAAGTGGAGTTAATGATGCTTATCTTTTATACTTTGAGAATTGGAATTGATATATGTTCATAAGTATTAAAAGAATAGTACCTGGAATACAGTAGTCATTCAAAAATTAGTAGGTCTTGTTATTTCACTATTATAATTGCCTTTGGGATCTCTATCAGTTAGTGGGCCACAGACTTTATTTCACTCAATTCTTTGAGTATCTGCTTTCACCAGATACGGGTCTCAGTGGTAGGAGCTATGGAAGTGAACATGACGGAAGAGTACCTGTTCTCATAGAATTTATATCATTATCTGATGTGTGTCTTATCTCATAGAGTTTATATCATTATCTGATGTGTGTCTTAATAATGTATCTAGATTAAGAGTTTGAACTCATTTTTATTTAGATCCTTTTAGATTGTTTCAGTATATCATTGACTAGGTTGTCCTTGCTACAGCTTCATAGAGGATTTATCTTGTTCACTGTGTTTTTCCTTTAACAGATCTTTCAAGCATTTAATTGGAGGATTGGATGATGTTTCTAATAAAGCATATGAGGATGCAGAAGCTAAAGCAAAGTAAGTGACTTTTTTCCTCTGGCCTTCATCTTGATTTAACACATGATTTTGAACAGAAATAAGATCAAATAGTTGGTTAGACTTTACAAAGTCCATTATTCTGATTAGAATAAACTAATTCTAATAAACTAATTAAGAGGAAAAAGAAGCAAATGATTCAAGGTAATTACCATATTTTGTCATGTATAATGCACTCCCACATTTTTGTGTATATTATACATGGTATGTTTATAGCTATTATTTTTATAGCTATTTTTATAGGTATTTTTATAGCTATTATTAGCTCAAATTTTTGCTCAAAAATTTGGGCAAAAAAGTTCACATTATATATGGCAAATTGCATAGTTTAAAATCCAATATTAGAAAATTAAATGTAAATATGTTATTTATCTCACTGAAAATACTTTCTGAATGAATGGTGGTTGTATTCAATAGTTGTTTGTGAAAGTGTATGAAAAATAATAAGACTGGAAAATATTTTTCTGTGTGACTACATTGTTGCTTTACATTGAACTTGGGCAGCACTGTTTTCAGAATGTATAAGATAGTGCATATCCCATTAATTATTGATTTAGTATAATAAAACCCAAGTTCCTCTACTAGAATAATTTGATTTAAAACATAGCTTTATTTTTTTATACAGAGATTTAAAGTTCTTTAAGATTGCGCTTCTTCTGCAAAAATTTTAGGTTACTTATTAAAAATTATAATCTATATAATTCTCTCATCTTTCCTCCAGTGAAGTAATTTAAGTAAAAATAATATAGTATTTGATATCATACAGGAAACCTGAAGGATTAAATAAAGAAAATCTATCTGTAAATAGGTAGTTCAGGGGCAGAATTTGATTGGTTGGTTTTGTAGTATCCGAAAAGCAAAAGAAATAAAGTATATATTTTTCTTGATAATCTGTGAAGATGAAAATTTTCTTCTAGTACTAAAAAACTCAAGCGTCTTTTAACTTAAAGTATCCTTTTATCTACTTCTGTTTGCCTATTAAACTTTAGACAAATTCATTGATTAATGTTTTTACATAACTTCAATTCCCTCTACTCACTGTTGAGACTAGTCACAAACTTAAAATTGATCAGTGATAGTAAGTGATAATGAATTAGTTACATCCTTCTCAGTTTACTCTTGGTTTTGCAAAGAAAACTGTCTGTACATCTCATGAATTCTGGGCACTTATGGGTTCTCTTTCACATTTCAACTAAAAACAGTATGAAAACAAACTCACTGAAATTCAGGTTCAGACATTTAGAAAATAGATATGGTGACAGTTCTTCAAACTGGCAGAGAATCAATCAGTATACACAATATCACGCTGACCAAGGGCTGGAAGCCTCGGGCTCTTCTGGCTCTCCTCCCATTACTGACCAAGGGATCCTGGTCAGCACCCGACACCTCTCTCTCTCTCTCTCTCATTCTCCTAATCTTACCTTTAAAATGGGGTTTTTGTGATTTACTTGATGATAATATGTAAAAATATTTTGTAAATTATAGAAGGATATAAAAGTGGATGATATTGTTGGTAGAAGTAATCATTAGAAATATAACCTAATGCTCATTCATATAATAAACATTTAGAAGTTTATTAATGCATTTAATATATGGTTTGACTTACAGATAAATTAGTACATATCTATAATGTAAAAATTATTTTATATGTGCAAGAATTCTTTAACCTTGTATAGGTAAATTACTCTCATTTTGATTGCATGTCATGAAATTAAACCCAGTCTGAAAAATATACATAAATCTATTTATTAAAATACATTATCATTTAGTTAAAAGAAAGTTTAATTATGATGAAAGAATGGCAATGAAATTACTACCTATAAATGTTTCAAAATATTTGATCAGAAATTTGACAGGATCATAAATTAGCCATTTTATATTTATACTTGAATATAAAAAGTAAGATCCACTTGAATTATTCTGATTAATTAATGATAAATCCAAATGAGTGCATAACCCACATTCCTTAGTATTGATAATTATTTAGAAAATAGGAATAGCTTGATGAAAAAATCTAAAACCATTGATTTAATGCCAGAAAGGTTGATAATATAACCTTTATTCCTCAAAATAGCCAAACAAGTAAATACATACAAATGAAAACACACACACATACATGTCAAGGGAGGTATTGTTATTCCTTTAACAGTAGTAGCGTATCTGAAGATTTCTGAAGTTGGCAGCATCTTTTTAATTAAATGTCCCGTCACTCAGAGAAGGTAAATAGTAAACTATTCCCCAGGGAAAGCTTTTTAGTTGAACTAACTAGTTTAAATATCTATTTGGGTTAACATTTTTGTCTCTCTCTATTGGATTTTTTCCCCTTGAAAGAATTGTACCTTCCCTTTGTATTTCAGGAATTTGTAAGGTTTGCCAACATTGCAGGGGTTAGGACAAGGCTGTCATTGCTCCAAAGTACCTTTATAATTCTGTTAATATCTCTCTATTTTTACATAGATCAAAAATTTGTACCATTTAGAATTAAGGTGGTGTTTTGGCTCTATTGTGTAAGCTTTATTTTTTACAGATCACCTCAATTTTTGTAAAATTCATTAAAGGTAATATTAATATTTCTTAAAACCCAACTAAATGATCATATTATTTATTCATGTGAAATTTTTGTTGGTATTGTCTCACTAACTATGCCTATTTTGATAAAAACAGAGAAAATAGTAGGTCTGACTATAAAGATCAATTTAGTTGAGACATTCAGAAGTTCGATTGTGAGAAACGATTAACACAGCACTATCGGACTTCAGTGGCCAGATGCTTCCACAAAATGTACAAATCATCCCTTTTAGAAAAACGTATCGAGCATTCAACTTGAGCGGCTGGTCCAGGAAGATTGGCATGAGGGAACTATTTAAGGGAAATGGTTCTCAAAACTCCCCGCTGCAGCATATGTGCCCACAGCCTATTTCATGAGATGTATTTCCTACAAAGAAAATTATTCTAGACAGAAACTTCACCTTTATGGCATGTTTAAACTTCTCAGAAGTGCTGCTCATTATCCACTAAGGGCTTCTCTTTCTAAATATGAAGTCATAATCGCAAAGACTTTAGATGAGACAATATCAGACCAAAACTAAGGATCAGTAACCATTTTTTAGAGCAGCAAGTAGCATATGCGATGAAAGGTACACATTATTTTCTTTTGGCAATACGGACTCATTTGCTTAATAAACATTTAGAAATGTACTAACCATGAGCCAGGCATTGTGCTTTACAATGTGCACACCAAGTAGAAATCTATTTTCTAACATGAAGGAGTTTGTAAGTTAATGGAGAGAGTGATGTGTAACTCAACGATTATGTTCACTGTTCAGTTCTAAGTCATGATAATTACTGTGGGATATCACTGTTTGGGTGGTGAGTCCTACCTCTATATTTACACTTTGTCTTGGAAAAAACGTAAACATCCAGAAATATCAAATAGAAAAAGTAAATGTTTTACTTCACTACAAGTATTTCTGATATATGAACAGACTATTTTTGAAATAAAATACAGGGTCTGGCAGAAATAATGCCCCTTTTATTACAAAATCATAAGCATATAATTGTGTAACACAACAATATCACACTCAAGCATACCTTATGATATTTTAGGTGAAATGTTAAAATTAAAACTATAAATTATTACACCCATATTATTACCCTACCAACCACACTCAAGCAGGCATTACTTTCGCCAGACCCTGCATTTTTATTAAATTTATTGGGATAACATTAGCTGATAATACCACATAAGTTTCAGGTGTACAATTCCGTAACACATCACCTGTATATTACATTGTGTGCACATCACCCAAAGTCTAGTCTTCTTGTGTCACCATATAATTGATCTCTTTCACCCTTTTCCTCCTCTCCTCACTTCATTTCCCTCCAGTAACCACATACCGTTGTCTGTATCTATGACCGTGGTTGTTTTGTATATTCATTTATCTGTGGCTTTCTGTTTTGTATCTCACATATGAGTGAAATCATATGGTTCTTGTCCTTTTCCATCTGACTTATTTCATTTAATGTGATACTCTCAAGATCCATTCATATTGTTGGAAATGGTTGAGTAAAATATCATTGTATATATGTACTACATCTTCCTTATTCAGTCATTGGCTGAAGAAAATTTAGGTTGTTTCTATGTTTTGCCTGTTTTAAAAACATGCTGCAGTGAACACAGGGTTACATATATCTTTATGAATAAGTGTTTTCAAATTTTCAGGGTAGATACCCAGAAGAGGGATTCAAGTTTTTCTATCATTGATCTCTTAATTGCTAAATACTGTACTCAGAAGTTATAAGCAAATGGCTCTTTTCTCTGAATATGAAACATACATACTGATATATATGTGTGTGTGTGTGTGTGTGTGTGTGTGTGAACTTGTTAATTATAATAGTTGATCATATAGATCTTTCATGTAAGGTTGTACTATAATACAGTGATTTACATATGCCACAGTTATATTCCTATATTATGGTCATACAGAGAGGAAAAATAAACAACCAGTATATTATTTATAATCATGTCTATTTTTATTAAAATCTATTTTTCACTTTAATAGGAATAATACAGTGAGATAGATTTTTTAGAAATCACAGTCTAAATCAATCAAGAACAATTGCTATTAACTATTTTTGTATTTTATAATTATAGTGCATTTATGACTTTATATTCTGCTTTTTTCCACTTAACATCCATCACATTATAAACATTTATAATGCTATTATATAAACTTCATTAATGCCATTTTGTTAGTGGCTTGATAACACAATGAATGACCATATAGAGTTTTAAACTGATTCAAGTTTAGCCTTATTGATTCAATTTATTGTGCTTTTGAGAAATCTCCATCATTTCTTTTAAAAAACAGCAAGTAACAAAAAACACCTTGAAATTCCTTCCATCTAGAAGTGCTTTTCAAACTATTTTGTGTCATGACATGAGTAGAAAATAGGTGAAGCATGTTGTGCCGACTGGTTTAGCTGCCCCAGACTCAACTCTACTTCTCTGAGAGCCAATGGGATCCATATCTAAGCCCTCTGGTCAGGCAGCTCTGATAGCTGTATGAATATAGATTTGTAAATGTATTTATTCATGACTAGCATTGGCGATTCTCAGTACTGTTCTCCACAAGGAACTCTTTCTCATGGCAAAAATCTATGTAAACCTCCAAATGAGTATAGTCATCACATATCACTTGTTATAAATATCAGTTTAAAGACTCTCTACAATGACTCTGCAGCCCCTCATATACCAGCATTGGCCACGTTTATTCACTCCATCGTATGAATTCATTTATCCAACAGATATTTCCTGTGTGCCTGCAAAATGCCACCTATGGAGGAGTGTATGAAACA
Source organism: Glossophaga mutica (assembly GCA_039655065.1). Taxonomy (NCBI): domain Eukaryota; kingdom Metazoa; phylum Chordata; class Mammalia; order Chiroptera; family Phyllostomidae; genus Glossophaga; species Glossophaga mutica. The sequence continues at coordinate 143,271,389 of CM077307.1, read as the reverse complement.
GACATGCCCTTTGCCTTCATGGTGCAGGTGGTTCAGCCGGGGAGAGTCACACATTAATCTTTATGGAAAGGCTTCCCTGAAGAAGTGACATTCTAACTCGATTTGAGCTAAGTTTTAAAGAATTAGCTTGTACTAGTTAGGCGGGAGTTAGTTGGTATTAGCTGGGCAAGAAGTGTGGAGAGCATTCTAGACAGAGAGAGAGCATGTGCAAAGGCCTGCAGTAGGACCCAATATGATATGCACAAAGAACCAAAGTACCAACATTGCTGGGACCTGAAATGTAAAAGTCAGAGATCAAATAGATGTTAAGAATTTAGGGTAATCACTTCAGGCATGTGAGCTAGCAAACTGGTTTATTTAAAAGTGAGCACTCTTTGCTCCATGATTGGAGGAGTGAAAAGCAGAGGCAAGAGGAACCACCGGACACTTTCCAGGTAAATGCTGATGCAGACTAGACTGGAGTGAGGGCAGTGGGAGTAGAGAAGAGTATTTGAGAAATAGTTAAGTGGCGAAGCCAACAGGTTTCCTTAAGGAGATAGATGTTGGTCATGAAGGGGAGAAAGGTTGAGGAAGATGCAAAGAGTTGGGGTCTGTAGATCACAGGGAGGCAATAGCATTTATTAAGACAGAAAAAAGATTGAATGGTTGCTGGGTTTGAAGAGTGGGTTAGCCATGAATTGATTTTTTTTTTTTTTTTTTTTTTGGTCAGGTTAAATGAGGTAGGTGCCTTTGAGACATGATTAGGGAGGTCTGGAGCTCAGAGAAGAGGTTTGTATTCATTTAAGAATAATAAGCCTTTAGATGATAGATGGTAGTTTAAAATGTAGGCAAAATAGCAAAGGATGAGAGGAACTAGCATTGGAAATTGATTCTTGAGGAAGTTTAGCATTTAAAAATCAGGAAAAGGGGAATGATTTCACACACACATAGGAAGAGATAAGACATTGAAGGAAAACCAGATGTATCACAAAAGCCACATGTTTCAAGAATGGGGGAGGAGAGAACAGTAATTGTATTTTGAGAGGTCTTGGGTGTTAGTTAATGAATACTAATTGGATTTGTCAAACCACTGGTCATTTTCATCTTAGGATGGAGTGATTGAGATTGAATTCCCTAACATGGACTGAAAATGAATCTAATTTGAAGAATTAAGAGTCAATGAGTTTATATAAGGAATTTCAAGTGAAATAGTCAGAAATGTGTAATGGAAGATTATGAATCTTCAATGTTCAGAGAGAAGTGAGCATATTAAAACATCAGAGGAGACAGTATAAGACTGAGAGAGTTTAAGACTAGGCGAGTGGGTCTCAGGTCCTTTTAACTTTCATGGACAAAGTCAGACCTCTTCAAAGGGCAAGTCAGACCATCTCCATGGATAAGGTTTACACCACTTCGTGATTTGATTTCTTTGTTAAGGGTTTCACTTTTTCATCTTATATAAGGTAATATTCCTTGAAGTTTAAATATTGTCTTCACTCTAAAGAACCTGTGAAAATTAAAAATTCTCCAAAGATGAATTTTTTTTCTAACGTTATAGCACAAATTTATACACAAGCTCCTTTTCATCCGCAGATGACATGAGTCTCTCTCTGGACACAAAGAGGAGAGAGGGACACTGAGCAAGGAGGCACAAATTGACCAAAGACTTAAAGGCCTAACTTGAAATGACCACTTTTCTTACCCTACTGTCTTCACTGTGCACGATCATATTCACTTATTCTCTGCCTTGTGCCAAAAAGAGAACTTTCATAATCGATTTATGTACTTCAGAAAAAAAAAAAAAAAAACCTAAAATAAGCAAGAAAGACAAAACACCATGTGTATTTTTACGGTCAGGAGCCAGAAAAAAAGGCTATGATGTACAACAGGGTCCAGCTGATGACATAAGGCAGCTAAACATTGAAGTTCCACAGTCACTTCACCCATCTCTTTGCCAGAACAATAGAGAATATTGCTCGTATGAGGACTACTCTTTTGGCCATTTGATTTAGTCCAAATAAAAATTTTACAACTATTCCCATAATTAGTCCTCATTGACTTTAAGCTCTCCTTCTGTTTATAAGTTCATTTGCGAAGGAATATTTTAGCCTCATATTCCCAGGATTACTTTTGGTGCAAGCCTTGTTGTTTGACACAACATGACAGCAGTGAAAGATGTTCTCTCATTACCTTTCGTTAGCAGAGACAGCCCTTTAGTTGCTTGCTCAGCTTGTTAGGGGCAGTTGCTCTGTACTCTTTGGTCCACTGAGGGGGAACTGCAAGTGTTACTCAAGCCTTTGAAAATCCACTCATCAAATGCATCTCAAAGCACAGGAGGCTGTGCAAACCAGAACACAAATCTGTGTTGTTTGATAACATCTCAAATGCCTCAGGTTTTCCAGCATCAAAATAACATAAAATTTCAATGCACAATCAAATACACGTGGTGCTGCTCTTTTGAACACCCTGATTCTCAAATTTTGGCCTTTCTTATTAGTGTTTTTTCTGCCAGGCATTTTAGACTCAAGATCTTAGTATTCCCACAATCTTATCAACAATTTATGTAAAACCAGCTTGGTCTTCTTCTAAACAATTCTCAGGAAAATGAGCCTGGAAAATTGTTTTTCCCCTGATGGGAAGAATTCAAGAGAGCAAATACCCTGTTCCAAAATGAGGATTATAGGCAAATTAACAGGAAAGAATACTGAGAATGGAATTTCATAATAGCCCTCAAACCAGAAATAGAACTTGCTGACCACTTCTAGGGTTGAGGAGTGTGAAGACAGTCTCATTCTCTAAGGAATAAAAAGTGTTTTCCGTTTTATTGCAGGGCAAAACATAGGAGACTTGGAAAGTGTGCACAGTTGGCCCTGAGCTAATAAGTTGGCTTTCAGCTGTATAAGAACTGTTTGCGTTTGAAATTATAGTACATGTAATCAGGCTGGGAAGAGGAGTAGAAGAGTTTATGAGGCCACCAGTGCTAACAGAGTAGTGCTTCAATGTGATTTGCGACTACAGAGAGCATCAAAGTAAATTTATCTTTTAAGTGCCATAAAACTGATTTGGTGGCTCTCTTAAAAGATATTTTTCAGGATAAAGCTACTTGGCCTTGGATAGGAGTACTTTTTTCTGTTTTATTAAAAATTTTAAAACCCTCAAAGGCCACTTGCTAAGTTCTTCTCTGCAGCTCTTATCTTTAGCACTATCTAGGGAGTAAGACTTTATAAGGTGAATCCCAGTATGTCCTTGCATGCAACCTTTTCCAACTGACAGAGCAGAGGACTACAGATAATTGAAAATTCCAGTGCTGCCCACTTGCTTGGTGAATGCAGACAAGCCATTTGATTGCAGACTCTGTTTCCTTCTTCTGAAAAGAAGGATGATTTCAGTCCACTGTTGTTGTATTATGTGACAACAGTTGGGAATTTCTTTCAAAACATCAAGAGCCACTTAAATCCTAAGGTTAATTTGGACCCATATAGCAATCAAGTCAACCTTCCAGAAGCTGTGGCTTTCACAGAAATGAGAGCAACCCAAACAGTGTGTTTTTTGGGTATGTTGGCATTCTGGAGCCTGTTGTGATATGATACTTTTTAAAAAGCAGAAAAAATACCTATAATATTAGTACTAGGTCCATTTGTGTTCTCAGCAGTTTTCATGGAAAATTAATCACGTTTGGCTAAACTACCTTGTCTTCTTCAGCAAAGACACTCTCTCTCACTGGAGTGAAGATAACATTTAGCATAATTATAATCCAGCTTTAGATACAACGTCAGGCCATTCTAGAAAGAAAACCTTTGAACCCACTGAGAGCAAGCAAGGCTAATGCTCAGTGCCAAAAGAGGTTTCTCTGGATGGGCCATGTTCAAATAGCAAGAGAAATATACCTTGGGGTTGGGAGACCTGGTTTAGTCACAGCACCAACACTAACTTCTCCGTGCGACCTTCCGCACAGGTCTTCTAGAACCTAACTCCCAGTATTTCTGGGTCTGTTCCCCCTCCTTAAAAATGATAATCTTAAACATCCTGTCAAGTAAAATGCTTAGAATGTAGAAGTTAAAAAGCCATTCTTTAAGAAGCATCAGTACTTTTTATATAAAAAAAAAATATTTCCAAACTTGCAGCAGAGAGGTCTTTGTGGTTGTCCATAGAAAACAGACTCTTAAGGATCGTGGAACAATTGTGGGTCTGTATGTTAACAGAGGTCACTAAGTTATATCTCTTTCCTCTTTGAATAGGAAAGTGTTGCTGTTAGTGCTTTATTCAAAATATTTAAATATAAAATCATGCACTTTTACTTGAAGTACATTTTGATAACTCGTCGTAGTTAAATTAGACTTTAGAAACAGAGCCGTTTTCATTTTCATCATTATACATACAATTTTCTTTTGCCAGTGTGACATTTAGATATGGTAATAAGCAGGCTGTCATTCAATAAAAAGCCATTAGAAAATTACAGAGTTCCTTTAAAACTGTAAATGTTATACAATATTTCCCCTATGAATTCTTTTAGAAAGAAATGATTTTTAAATAATGAATTTAAACAGCAGTTTAAAGAGTTCTGATATAATAAACATAATATACCATGTTAATTTACGTCTTTAAATGGTTCTTTGAGGAAGATGAGATATAGCAGTGAAGCTCACAGCTATTTGCTTGCATTGCACCAGCTTCCTCCAATGCACAAATGGAGGACATTAGTCAACTTTATAAACGGCATTACTTCAAGCTGCCAGCCTATTTCCTAGTACATATATCAGACATGTAAGGATATAAAACAAAAGCTATTACTCTAATATTCAAAAACTCTTCAAGCACTTAAGACAACCTAGATACATTAGTGATTGAGCTTATTGAATGGTAATAACTCTAATATCCTTGAAAAGGAGATAAAGTCGTCCTAAAATGATGAATTTAAGACCACTCTCAGTTTAAGGAGTTGAAAAATATGACTGGTTGGGTTTATAAGTAATTCCCTATCAGCTTTTCTAAGCATTTTTAAATAAAATGACCCTCATTTTTTTAAATTTGGTGTGCATGTTATACTAATAAAATTGTCCTTTCAAAATATCATAATTTAGTAAAACATACAATTTACTGAAAATAATTTTGTTTAAGGAGCTGTTCTCCCAAATAAGGTCCCATGAAATTCATGCTGATAAACATGAATTTCAGACACTCCTTCGGATGGAGCTCATGATTTTTCCTCATAAGCCTCTTAATGTTATTATATTACTTGAATAATTAAATTAATGATGAAGAGTATGCTTTAAACTATAAAACAATTCTTAATTTAAAATGGGCTCCGTAAAGCTGCCAAGGTAAAAAAGGCCATTGACAAGGTGACATCTTTACAAACAGACCAGATGGATAACAGAGGGGCGCTTTTTTGAGTGATGGCATGAGCAAGGAGAATACGTAAGCCCTCTACTTTAGAAAGGTGTTGAGATACATGTTAACAAACATTCTCTTAAGAAAAGATAAATCATTTACATGAGTGATCAGAATTATAAATTCACATGTTAATGTCTACAGAGTAGTAAGTACAGAGTGCAAGCATACAGGAGTATAAAAGCAACATTTAATCACTTATCAAAATGGGATTTCCTTGCCCTGGCCAGGTAGCTCACTTGGTTAGAGTGTCACCCCATATACCAAGCTTGTGGTTTCTGTCTCCAGTCAGGGCACTTACAAGAAGCAACCGCTGAATGCATAAATAAGTAGAACAACAAATTGATGTTTCTCTCTCTCTCTCCTTTTCTCTCTCTGTCTCCCCCTTTCTTTCTCTCCCAAATCAATAAATAAGAAAGTTTTAAACAAGAAATGTAGTATGTAACAAATATTTTTATTTTTGTCACTTTAATAGTTCACTTTTACTGTATTTTTTATTACCATTTATCTCCCCATACCCTCTTCCACCTCCACCCACAAAAAATGTGATTTCTATGCCTCATTTTTTAAAACCAAAGCTGCAATAATTACATTATACAGTGCATATTTTTAGCTCATATTTTCAACTGTTTATTACAGTTGAGCCACACTAAGAAATCATAAAAGTCAGGTAAAAAATACTTCTTAAAAATGCAACATATTTCAAACAACTAAATAAATGTTATTCAAAAACAGAAATAATCTTACTTCCCTATTCCTTAATATGACCACAGGCAAGCACACTATCTGCTTTACATAATTTCCCTTTTACCTACCTTATTATTTAAATGCATCTGTAGTACTTTATTTTGTTAATGTTTCCTTTTAATTGTGCTACTATTCAATAAAAAGAAATAGTTAATAAGAAATGTACTTTACTAGATTTGACCGTATGAAACTGTCAGTATTTGACCACTTTTAGCTAACTAGAACAGCAATTTTATATGGTTCAACCTGTGACTTCGTAAATAATTTCTGATGCTGTGATTACTATAAATACTTAAGAATTAGGCCACTCCTATTGATACCATACTATGTTACTTAACTGTAATCCCCACTTTTGAATTTTAGTAGTTTCATAAATAGTAATACCTAAATCAATTTATTGATAACCTTGTTTTGTGAGCCTTAGCCTTTTGCTACTTTTGTAGTCTTAGAAATGTCACACAGCTAGCCCTGGCTTGGATGGTTGGAGTGTCGTCCTGTAAACAGAAAGGTCATGGGTTCAGTTTCTTAGTCAGGGCACATACTCAGGTTGAGGATTTGATCCCTGGTTGGGGGGCATATGAGAAGGAAACTAATCAATGTCTCTTTCTCACATTGCTGTTTCTTTCTCCCCACTTCTCTCTCTGTCTCCCCTCCCCACCCCTTCCTCTCTTTCTAAAACCAATGAAAAAATATCCTTGGGTGAGGATGAAAAAATGTTACATAACTATACATACAAATTTGTCAACCTCAGTGATATTCTATTGTCACTTTGGTCTGGATAACTCTTGCTTGTGCTGCGCTGTCTTGTACCTCACAGGATGCTTAACAGCATCACTAGCCTCGGCCCCATTCTGAGCCGTTGACTCACAACACTACTGAGACCAAATGAGTGGGAATTTTCCACACCGATAACCAGTTCTCCAGCTCTCTGGATGCCAACTGAATGTCCTACAACTCAATCCAATTCTGACACTAACTACCTGGAATTAGCGCAGACCTCACAGGTTAAGTATTCAGTCCCGCAAGACTGCCCCCACTTCAGACACCCATTACAAGTCTCAGGTTGCTAACTCTGCTTCTAACCAACTGGTTATAAATCAGGGCTACCCATGACCCCTGTTTTAGGGTCTGTGATTTCCTAGAACGGCTCCCACAACTCAGGAAGACAGTTTACATAACATTACTGGTTCATTACGAAGGATACATCTCAGGGACTGTCAAGTTGAAGAGCTGTATAGGTATGGGTGGGTGGGCACAGAGCTCCCGTGCTCTCTCCTTCCAAGCACGTCCATGTGTTCAGCAACACCAGAGCTCTCCTAACCCCATCATTTAAGGGTTTTTATAGTGATTTCACTATGCAGGCAGAATAGATAATATCATTGGCCGTTAGTGATCAAACTCCGGTGCTAGCTTCTCATTCTTTTCCAGAGGTTGGAGGAGTTGGGCTAACAGTTCTAATCCTCTAACCATGCCTTGCTCTCTCTGACCACCAGCCTCCATCCTGAAGTTATCTAGGGGCCCCAGTCGCTGCTCGTGTTACTGCAGGCCAAGGACACACTTAGCACTCCAGAGCTTCCAAGGGTTTTAGGAGCTAAGAACCCACGACAAAGATCAAATATATATTCCACATTATATCATACCATTAGATGCCAGTAGCATACACTGCCACACCTCAAGTCATGATGATCAAAAATATCTTTAGACATGCTGAATATTTGCTGGGGTGAAGGGGGAATACAGAATCAGCCTTGGTTCAGAACCATTGATATAAATAGGAGACAAAAAATGCAAAATTGTTGGGGTGGACAAACATTGAAATTATATTCAGGAATTATATATATTTTATAAATATCATATATATGATAGTAAAATTATATATCAGACATAGAATTTTACCAAATGTTGAAAATGAGGCTTACTCTCCTATAGTTTCTATACTGGGAGAAAAGTTTAGGTGCAATAAAGTATTGTAATTGGCATCAGACAAGACTTTAAGCTTTAGATGAACAGTTTACCAAAATTTTATTCACTCAAATGCTGAAATAAAACCAAATTATACAAAATAATTTATCCACATTTAAGATTTCTAGTTTTGTCTACAACATTCAAGATTTTTAAAAATTATCTGTATTTCTTCAAAGAAGCAGAATTTTCAGCATTATGGGAGATTTCACTGGGAGAGTCGGGCTAACCAGGAAGCAAACACTTTGTTGTTTAAAGATGTCAGAGTTAGTAGATTTGCTGAAGCTGGGAAAACACTCAGTCTCAGTTTGTTCTGCACGTTGTGGGCTGACATTTTTCACGCTAAATGCTAAGTCACTGTAATAGTCTCAAATGTAATTACTTTGTGTATAATACAATGAATTTTATTTGTATTCACATAACCCTTTGGGTTACACTAGTAAAACATGGCATTGTGTTAAGATAGAAAACACAAAAACAGAGGTTAGGTCGAACAAACATCTATAATAGAGGGCTGGCATTACACTGGTGATACAATACAAATGCATGTTATGACATTGAATGCACTACAACAGAGTATGTGCTGCAGGCAGAAATAGAGGTGCTGTTGAGAACTGAAAGTCACACAGTTGACAGTCTCTCCAAATAGCATTTCTACATTACAAGTTCTGTCAACATGATTTTATTAACTTTTATAAATAAAGGGCATGACATTATTTAAATTCCACCTTTGTGGTAATCACAGACAATAGATTCCAGCAGTGCAGTGCTATATTGTCACCCTGCTTCCAAATGACATGATTACTATCCCCTCTATGTATCCAAGAGCCAGACACTGGTCGGTCGATCTGACGCCTCAAACACTGGTTGAGGAAATAGCTGGAAACAATTAGACAGCCATGTCAGTCCATAAGGTGTTGTCATCTGCACATCCTCAGAGGCAAAAAATGGACATTTGAAATGCAGAGAATGTTGGAATTTCTGTGCAAGAGAAGAAGGTTAGCAAGGAATGGAAATGCATAAATAGGATCTGGGATTGTTGAGAAAACCCAAAGGAGAATAGTAAATTAACATAGTAGACTACTGGGATTGTTATAAAAGAATAAACCTTTAGAGTGTGTTTCAAAGCCAGTTACAAAACACTAGGGAGTTGTAAAGTAGTGGATTATGACCAGCATTTTTATTATTTCAGAATGTATGGAGCAGTATTGATTTGTGAGTTTCTTCCATATGTGTGGGCACATGTGTGTGCGTGTGTGTGTGTGTGTGTGTGTGTGTGTGTAAGGAATGGGTTTGATGAAAGATTTATTCCTTAAGGTGACTATAGTAAAAAAAAAAAAAAAAACAACACCAAAATTTGGAAACTAATATATCAATTTAAATGCATTCCTCCAAATTCAGTTGTACTATTCATTATAATTTCATTTTATTTTTTAAAAATAGATGGTTTCTTTTGTGTCCATTGAACAAACAGTTAAATTTACCTTGTGGCTACAAATTACACCTTATTGGTGTAACTGGATATGTTGAAGATGTGTGCAGTTGAACCTGAGGAGGAGAAGACAGGAAAGGGAGAGGGGAAAGGTGCACATCTTTCAAAATGAGAAGCACATGTCAGCCTACTGATGGGCTGTCATTTCCATGTCCATAGGGCAGTACATCATCAAGGTGAAGAATGAAGTCACTTTTTTAGTTCAAATATACCAAACATATACTAGGCAAAGAGAATACAAAACAGAGGATGTGTTCTCTGCTCTCAAGAAACTTAAAATCTAATAAAGGTAATAATGCTATTGTTGATGGTGGCATGATTTAATGAGAGGAGAAATGTGGAATGCTGTATAAGCTCTTAGAAGGGGCATCTATATCAGTCTAAGGATTTTATGTATTTTTATAAAAATGTTCTTCTATATAAAGGAAAGTTATAGGAATAATTCCAAGCCCATGAAGGGTTTAACTCATGTGGTTTGCTTGCAAATAGCTATGGATTCTGTCATATTTAGTCTTGTAATGTGGTTGCCAACAGTTTTGATTAAGTATAGCATGAAACTGGCTTTATATGTAGCAATCCTTCGCTATCCTCCCCCTGTAGCTCTTTGTGACTAGGGTAGGGGTGTGAATAAAATCAAGAGTTTCACACATCTTCCTCAGACCTCCAGGTCCTGGTAGATTTATTTCCATTTGCCAGATACCAAAGTCGTTGATCACAAGCCTTTACTACCTTTCAGAAGAATGACCCTGAACAGGTTGTGGTATGTGGCTTCCATGTCTACAGATGCAACAAAGAAAAACTAAACTCACCCTGCCCTTAAGGACTACTGGCAGCTTTTTAGAGTCACCACTTTAATAACAAATGTTCTCATTTATATTCTTACTCTATCTCACTAAACCTAAAGCTTTAATAATCCTGTAATCACCACAGTCCTTATCAATGCAGGTTTACCTCTGTACTTATTAAAGATATAAACAGTCTTTATTTGCTATAAAATATTGTATAATCCCCTAACCAGAAAAGCTCTCAACAACCAGAAAGTTCAAATGGTCCAAATAGTTTTGCTCTAGTGGACACTAATGATAGTTAGGATCAGGAGGATCAGCAAAATCTCATATGTTTTTCTAAAGTAGAAAACAAACGATTATTAATATATGGTACTTTATTCTACTTCTTTGAAAACATAATAATTTATCAACATAACTTCTATAAATACCAGTTAATTAAAATGCTCAGGTAATTGATATAACATAAATACCAAAGGATCTAGAAAATGTAAAGGTATTCTATCAAAATAAAATATATTATTGTTAATGAGATAAATAAATTTGAAATCACTTATTAAACATTAAAATGCTGTGTAAATATAAGATAATGTTGTTTTCATTTTTTTAATAATTATAGAGTGCTAATTAATGACAATTGTGGCCAACATTTATTGAGCACTTATTATGTGCCAAGATTTATATGGATTATCTCATTTAATCCTAACAATAAGGTAAATATTCTTATTTTACCCGATTTTACACATAAGGAAGCTGAAGCCTAAAACAATCAATCCTAAAGTCACCCTGCTTGTGAATGGTTAGAACAGAATTTATACTGGCTGCCAAATGTCTGCTGCCAAAGCCCACTGGTGAAATTTTAGATCCCTAACCATTTCATTTGTATATTTTGATAAGGTAAATTTCTGTAACTTGTCATTACTTACATTTTCAACCATAGAAGGTGGTGAAACGGGCTCTTTCCCTTATAAACATTATTACACAGAGGCAACAGTTAGCAATTTTTGCCGCGATCACTTCATCTAATCCTTGTTAGATTTTTTTACTGAGATGTTTTAAACAAATCACTAACATATCATTCTATCTAAATACCTTTATATATATCTTCTGAAAATAAGAATGCTTTTCTACATAGGCACAATATCATAAGTTCACCTAATAAAATGAGTATCTGGCCAGTGTTCAATTTTTCTAAGTTTCTCAATTTTTTTTATGGCTGATTTAACTTGGGATCAAAACAAACCTTATTCATTGCAGGTTGGTTATATCTCTTAAATCTAGTTGATTCTATCTTTTAAATCTCCTTTAATCTAGAAAAGCCCCCTTATTAGCCTTACTAGGTTGTTGAAGAAACTGAATCTGTTATCTTGGTATGGATTCCCCCGATTTCGCATTTGTCTTATTGTCTCCAAATGGTGTCACCTACCTTGTCTTTCTCTACCCTCTGTGTTTCTTATAAATGGTCATCAAAAGCTGGGGACTCATCCCTGGGTTTTAGAAAACAAAATAAGCCACAATTTTTCATTTATTTTTATCTAAGCAACTTCCCTATCAGAGAGATGGTTGAGGCAAAGCTTTACAATAGCCATGTCACCTGTATTTCTGTTTGTTTCTGTCTTTGTCAAGGTCTTAATTTTGTTGTCTTTGTAATGAATTTCAAGGTCTCTTTCCTTTGGCCTGTAATTCTTTAGTGGGGCCAGACGTGCCAGCAGTTAAGGGTGATTGCTACCAGTTTCTCCTGGAGCAACGTGATGCTTCCATCCTCCATCATTTACCCAGCTCTTCTTCTCTGAGGAAATATTGAAGAAAAATATGACACTCTGGAAACTGTTCATTATTTCTGCTATGGGAAATGCAAAAAGAAGCTGTCCATTGTCTCTGTGAAAAGCCACACACTAAAATCCTAACATTTCACTCAACCACTTAAAGCCCCCTTTAACTTCCTGAGGTTTTATTAACTAGGGTCTTTATTTCAGGATACCATCTGCATTTCCCTTCAAGCCACTAATGCCTATATGTCGGTTTTTTTTTTTTAATTAAATAATTTTAAATATATACAGAGGAAATAGTAAGGCTTCCTTGCTGGAGGCAAGCATTGTAACCAGTTTCTTGTGGATCTCTTCATAGATTTAATAAACTTTATTTAAGTTTAAATTGGTTGCTTCATTTTATTTATGATTTTTTAAAGGAACAAAATACTTTGGACAAAGTTTCACACAGATTTTATAAGATTTCTCAAAATCTTCTTATGAGCATTAAGAAATTATTTTTCTGTTTTAAGTGTATATCTAAAACCTACGTGTATGGGTTTAGTGATATTCAGTAAAGATTAAAATGTATTTATCAAGAGTATAACAACTAACTGTGGTCTTTATTTTTTTAATTTAACGTGATGAAAGTCAAGCAATACAGTACAATATAAAGAAGAAAAAAGATACCCCAAATCTCACTTCCAGATGAATAGTTCTTAACAAAAAGAATTAACTTCTTTTAGCTAGAAGCATGATTTCTTAGTTATAAAAGATCAACCATTGCTCTATATCACAGGTGACAAACACAAGGCCTACGGGCCACTCCACCCTGTTTCATCCAGCCCAGCACCTTGTTTCTACCTGGTGGCAGTGCCGAGCACCTTGCCCCTAGTTAAGGAGTAGTTACATTTATACAGTCCTAAAATTACATTCAGCCCTTTGAAGGCAACTGCAAGGCTGGTATAGCCCCCAGTGAAAATGAGTTTGACAATCCTACTCATTTCTGAAACCACTCTCTACATTCTTACCTGCCTGAATAATTGAGGTTCCTAATGAAAAACAACACTGTCAACTTAGACCCGAAATGGAGGTGTTTACCATTTCATTGTTTGCCCATTGTTTCCATGGAAACTTGATGGTTATGACAATAGAAGAGGGAAATGATGACTGTTATACAAAGATAAAAATGGTCACAGGATTAAATACTTAGGATTATACAGCACTTAAAAAGCACCACAGAATTAATATTTGGCTATTTAAGCAGTTAAGAGAAAATTAAATTTATATTTAGCACATAAGCTTTAAAAAAGTAGATTAACCAGGCTAATGTTGATTCTGTCAAGTTTCCATTTGTGTGATGTGTCTCTTTAATAATGAGAAGCTAAAATATTGGAAGAACATTCAGTTAATGAACTTCAACAGAAAAAAATAGGAAAAGAAACAGCAGTGGAGCTAACGGTGGTAAGAAATTTGAAAAAAATAATATTTATTTTCCTCTGATGTTCTTACCAATTGGCAATATTGAAGCATTATAAAGAAACTATATCCAGGTAATAATATGTTTGTATTTAAGGTAGAATGTGACAGAATAGACTGTCCCAAGCCATCAGCCATGAGCATCAAGGTGAATAGCACCTTTTTCTCTCTGAGCTCATTAGTGTGAAAAAATTAGGGAGACCTTTCTTACAGTGACACTTGTTATAATGAATGACTGTGGGTCTCATTCACTTCAAATGGAATTTAGGGAATGCACAAATTTAACATTTAAGATAAGTGCGAGAGGTGCTTTACAAAAACGAATGTTTTGATGGTTTTGTGATGACAAACAGATTACAGTATTTGGTGAACTGATATTTACATCGTAACCCCTAAATCAGTTACATAAAAAGAGAAATGAATGCAAAATGGAAGATAGCTAGTGTCCAAAATAACTCCGAGTGGAGCACATTTAATGCCTCTTGTTTTCATGGTTGCTCATTTGTTTGTTTTCTCATTAGCTCAGCTCCATTCATGGAATTTTATTTTGTTTGGAAGATACCTAGAACCAAAATGAAGGCATTGCTTTTTAGCCTAGTTCCCAAGTAAAAGCATTTATTAACCAAAACTGTCTGGTACAAAGAGCAGACATAACATACCAATAACTGTTCTTAGTGATATCGACCTTAATAATATAGTGAGTTGGATTTTCCCCTAAACAGCAGAATAGTAGCTGAGGACCTTAGTCTCTATCTGAACTTCCAGTCTTATGTTTATTTTTACTGCGTAGATGCAGCAAGACTGGTGCTAGGTTTAATTATGTGACTGGAAGATTCTAATCTACAAGTATGTTTTTAAAGTCCTGTTATTTTTATTTATAGCATTTTGAAATGTAGCTAATGCTTTTTATTTTTTTAAGTTTAATTTTAGTTTAGTGATCACTTAGAAATAACACCTCATGTCTGAGCATGTTCTTACAAATTTCTAATTGCAAAGTATCTGAATGACTATCAATTTTATTTTGATTATATTATTGGATTAATTATATAACCACAATAAAATCATCCAAATTAAAAACTGATAGTTACTTAGATATTTGTTAACAATGTTGTGTGTGTGTGTGTGTGTGTGTGTGTGTGTGTATTTATTAGGTATATTCAGCGAAAACTCTACCCCAATTATTTTTGTGCTTCAAGTGAAAGTTGCAGAGAAAATATGAATTTATCTTAATTAGTGACATGTGAAATGGATGATTAAATATGCAGAGAAAGGCTAAGAGGATCATAGTCAAATCCTGTCTTTAACATGTTAATTACCTAAAGGATGCATTAGAAAGTTCTGTAATTCAAAATGAAGGTGTTGCAAACATATAGGAAAATAATTCACAAAATGGAGTAAGATAGAGAAGAAATTAACTAACACATAAGTTACAAATCAAGGCTCACCAGCTTGAGCAGTAGTTATCTGAAACCCATCTATTTATCAGCAAGGAAAGGCATTTGTTTTAGTTTGAGGAAAGCAGGAGATTGAGGAAATCTCTAAAGAGACTCCAGGGTGTTAGTTAGCTAGTAAATTAGACGTGAACTTAGTAAGGCAGCATGGCGCTGCAGCAGTAACAGAGCAGGTAATACAGGGAGTTCAGGGGCAGATGGGTTCTGTAAGATACAGGAGATAATAGTAGGAAGGAAATGTCCCTGGGCAAAGGACTTTCAAAATATTTGATATAATTGAATTGATGTTTCAAAATCTCTTTACAGTAAGTTATTATGATAATGTCATGTTGAATAAATTCACTGATTATATGCTAATTATATTATGGACAGTAATTAAATACTATAAAGTATCCACAGAATTTCTTTCTATAGCATTAGTGAAGTTGTATCTCTAAGTCTGAGTACATATTAGGGGGTAACAACAATAATAGTAACAATGATAACAATAATAATAGCAGCAATTATAATAGCAAATGAGATGGAAGTGCTTACTCATGCCGGGTTCCCTAAAAACTTATTAGGAAGACATTTACATACTTTCCATTTTATAAATTAGGAAACTGAAGCACAGAGAAGTTAACTAGCCTCCCCAAGTCACACAGCTGGCAAGTGGACTTCACTCACAGTATACAGGAAAGATGTCTAAGAATTAGAGGGAGGTAATTACCAGGAAGCAATTCTTCAGTTCAGAAATCAGGAAATAAGAGTGCTTCTATTTCACCAATTGCAGGAAAATAGTTTCTGTAAGTTTAATTCAGTATTTCTATGGGACCTCTTCTCTTGGGGCTGTAAATTAGAATAGTGAAAGACAGGTTGGAAAGCTTTCTTTTGGTTGACATTTGTTTTATTTTGCTTTGTTGATTTTTTTTGTGAAGAAAGTGCTAGAAGAAGAACTAAAGTATTTATTATCTTTTAAAATAACCCCTTTCTAGGTATTCATGCAGTTAGTTTCACAAATGGGAAATTATCTACATATAAACATGATGTTATACATTTGCTTTTGATATGCTAAATTTTTAAAAGGTAAAGTTTATCAAGACAACAATTACAAAATTTCCAGATGTATTAATATCTAAATAATTTTGTTTTACAAATGGAGTGGCAAGTTGAAAAATAATCTTTAGTGGGGTTTTTTTTAGTGGGTATTGGGCAGATTTTCTCTAGATGCTAGAAAGGTACTTGAATATACAGGAAACCATCAACATTCACAACTCTGAAGTTCACCTCCAAGCCTTGCATGATCGAAGGGGCAAATTGGACAACGCCTGATCAACGGGAGAAGCCCACAAGCAAAAGTGGTCCAGACCCTTCTTGCTTCGCTTCTGACAAAGTTGACGCTGCCCAAAGAAGATACATGTTTTTGGTTATTTTAAGTGCCAAACTGTGTTGCTTGTCCTCCATGTGTGGGGATTAAAATGACACCTGATATTAGTCAAACTATTTTTCATTTGCAGTGCTTTTGGAAATTATTTCAGAAGTGCAAAAATATGCCATAATATATCAACAACATACCATAAACATTTTAGCTATTCATTCCCCAAAGCTTTCAAATTAATAACCTTTTCTTAAATATTATTTTCCTTTAAAATTTCCAATAAAATTCCAAAATATTAAATTGCACATCCCTTTAGAAACTCTATAATTTTTTTTTAAAATAAGGTTTTTTTTCCAGTCTTCATATAGAATTTCAGATTGTGTGTGTGTGTTTCTAAGTAGAGTGAAGTAGTCAGTAGAGTTAAGTAAGCAGCTCTTAGTGTTCTGAACTGAACCTTGGTTTGCAGACTGATTTCTAAGTATGTGAAAGATTTGGATCCTTTCTTCTGCATTTGCGAGGCATACCTTCCACCCAGAGTGAGAGATGAGCTCATGTTGTTCTTCAACTGCAAGCTGGATAAAAATAAGTGAGCATGTCAACTGAGGACAAGCTTATAACCAGTGACTCTACTCATCACTTCCAAGTCTGTTTTGATATAGTCTGAATGAAATTCACAGAAGAGAAATATTTATATACAGCAAGTATTATGTCCTTGTAAATAGTATGGAAAAGAGCTTATTAGTTAAAATAAGTACCTGGGAGCTAGTCATAGCCATGCACTTGCACTGTCCATACTCAGGGGTCTGTTCTAGCTGTTTTCCTTGCCAAGTCAGAGCACCATCTGGGCAGGCCATTTGAAAACTTCCACGTAGCCCAAATAGCAGGGTGGTCATGATGCATCATTGTCTTTTCCTCATAAAACTTTAGAGGTGGGAAAGAGTTCAAAGTCCAAATTCTTCATTTTACAGGAGATATGGCTACTTAGTCACTTTAAAAGTAGACCTTGGAGACTTATGAAAAATGGCTTTTGAGTATTACTATACCCACAGGTGAAATACCGAACTGGTACCAAAGCTTTTCCCTGCTAGTGCCAGGTATGCTGCGATGCTTCACATACCTTTTCCAGTCACTCACGTACTGTTAAGAGCAGTGATGGAGTTGATGTACAATACGGGGCATAGATGCATGTCGCTGGGCTGCTTTTTACTCACTGAGGGAACACAACTGTGTTTTGTCATTCATTTCAGTTAATATTTGACTATGACTCCATTCACGTAACTCTGACAGTAAAAGAAAAACACTGTGTTATAAACATTCAAGTGTTTTGTGATATTTTGTTCTTGTGTGACTTGGCTACTTTATTGTTTTCCAGATAGATACACATTAAACCTCAAAAATCTGTAGTATACAGTTTTGAGATAATAAATTCAAAAACTGCATCTCTTAAGGGTATAATTACTTGGTATGCAGTGTGATAAATATTTTTTCTGTGAAAAGAAATAATCTGAGAACTTCATTGATGACTGATATACATTGTTTTTATGACCTAACATCCTGAAAAGGATCCAAAGAAATTGTGTTTACAGTGTTGCACACAGTATAATCTAACTGAACAGAAAGGAAAATGATAATTTTGTAATGTCTGAAAATGAGTTCAGGAAGGAAGAAACAATAAGCAAAAAGAACCAAGAAAATCCATAATAATTAGAGTGATAATAAAAGTAGTAATGATGTTGTATTAGTTTCCTGTGGTTGATGTAACAAATTACCACAAACCAAGTGGCTTAAAACAAGAGAACTTATTCTTTTATAGCTCTCGAGCCTGGAAGTCCAAAATCAGTTATCATTCACCCCAGTCAAGGCAGAGGTAGGGCCATACTCCCACCAGGGGCTCTAGGGGGCAGTCTGTTCCTTGCATCTTCCAGATTCTGGGGCATTCCTTCGTTTGTGGCCACATGACTTCGGTGGTCTTTGCCTCCACTTTCACATTTCCTTCTCATGTGTATGTGAAAGCTTACTGTACCTCCCTCTTATAAGGATGCTTTCTGGTCCTCATAGAAAATCCAGGAGAATCCCCTCAGCACAGGATCCTGGATATAAATCCCAACTGTAAAGACCCTTTTTCAAAGTCAGGTAACATTTACAGGTTCTAGGGCTTAAGACTTGATATTTTGGGGTGACCCTTTTTCATGCTATCAAGAACAGTGAGCTGGTTGAGGTGGCATGGTGTATATCAGCCCCTTCTCCCTTTCACACTGCAAAGGATGCCACTCTGGACTAGCCCTGAGTGATGTTTGATGAGGAATGAGATGGGAATTCGCCCGTCTTTGCTCTGTCTTTCATTTTCTTCTAACTCTGTACCAGCCCTACTCACAATGTTTTTCTTCCTTGTGTCAACGCAGAGGGCAGCAAACATATTCTATGAAGTTTCCTGGTGTGTCCTTCCACCCCCAAACCTGCCATTTTGGCTGAGGCATTCTTTTCGTCATCTGCTAAGTGCCCTCCTCCTAAGTGTAACTCTCACTAACAGAAGAAGGAAGCTCCTCCTTGTCTTCGAGGGGGAGCAGAGTTTGCTACCCCAAAATATACATTTATTTTAAGCTGGTTATTTTTATGGGAAAAAAAAGACTCAGGGGCAACCCCCCCCCCCCAAAAAAAAAAAACTTTGACGATCTCCCTAACTGCCTAAAAGAATTCCGTAAAGGATCTGCTTCAGGAGGGGTGTTGTCCTCATAGATAACAGTAGTTTAAGACAAACTAGGTCTGATAGAGAGGGACTCAGCAAGGCCCATTGGGTTAAAGTCCTCTGTGTCCCACTGTTCAGGATGGCCCAGCAAGCCTTTGTTTACCAGACATTTGCTTTTCCCTCTGCATGTGAATGTCCTTCCCTGCCTCAGCTATCAGACCACACTCCCACAACTTTTTCTCTTGGCTCAAGGGGACATTGCTTCAACTGCCTGATGAGTCTTCAGGTCCGTGTTCTTAGGAACCCTTGTATGTAGATACATAATTTTATTTGGTTGCTTTCTCTTGTTAATCTGTCTCATATCAATGTGATTATTAGAGAAGCCAAAGGGACAAAAAATAATAGAAATTTTCCCATTCCTCACATTCTCTTAGGAAAAAAACAGTAGAAATTGCCAGATTATACTAAAAACATTAGATCCCTCTGTCATTTAAGGCTTATGCTTGTTACATTGGTGCCCTGGGGTAGCATATTCCAAAAGGCCTCTGAGCATCCTCAGCATGACCTCTGGGATGACTACGTTTATTTTTGTTTTAGGGAAAATTGCCAAAGACTGTACTGACTTTCTTCTTTTGGAAATTATCTCCAGAGCGAGAATGAGCCCAGTTGTACGAAGGTAGTCCAGACCGGCTTGAATGCCACGGAGGGAGATTATGGACTATTTACCAGCTTGGCCTACAGATTCCTTCTTAGAATGACACTGTGTGTCCAGTACAGTCATACCTCCCTCCATATAAGTAGCCTTCTCATGCGCAGGGGTGTGCCAGTTCTTTAGGTCGTCTTAAAGGAGGCAGGTCCTGGGGAGGAGCAAGGTAGTTGTCCATGGACTGGCCCATCGCCTTGTCCCCTGTCCACCCTTTTTACCTTTGCCAAGTTAGTCCTGTGGGTTTGTTTCATTCTCATTGGTGCAAATAGGTGAATTTTACCCTAGGGGCTACTGTCTATGGAACCGTTACCAACCTTTTCTCTTACACTTACCAAGAAGTTGTATAAAACCAATAACATCATGAAAAAGTCTCTCTGGACTTTTATAAGTATATCTTTCCAGAGTAATTAGTTGAAACAGAGCACCTGATTTGTGTCAGGCCCTGAGCTATGGATTTGATTTGCATTCTTTTATTTAATCCTTTGAATTAGTGCCATTATTATTATTCTAACTTTCTAGTGAGGAGTTGAAGGCTCAGAGGGAGTAAGTGGCTTCATAGAAAGCCCTGGAAGTGAAAGCCACACTGCAGGTCAGCAGCAGTCAGGACTGGAACCCAGGCGGTCTGCCTTAAGGATCGATTTCTCTAACCTCAGAAATGCTATCTCTTGACCAAAGTCTTGATTTTGTTACGGCCTTAGTTTTAATCTGCAAATTCGTAGGAGTAACTTTGATTGTGAAAGTATCTCTTGCATATGTTACAAATGGGAGGCACTCAGGAAAGAAAACATTGCCTTTTCAAACTGCTTCTGAATCCTTGGTATGTAGTTTAACCATGGGTTATAAATTATATCAAGTGGGAGATGTAAGGTTCTGTCATAACTTAAAAGTAATAACAAAACCTCTTCTGCAAATAACTCTGCATAGCATCAATACTTTCTGCCTATCCCATTGATCACATCACGGAAGTGTGTCAGGGAAAAGATTTTACTGGAAAATCCTTCAGCCTCATAGGCTTGCACATTTAGACAGCTGCGTCTGTTTTAGGTCTGCATTTCCGAATGCACCTATGAAGCAGATTCATAGCCATTCGGAGCTAACACTAGGGCATTTAGGCACCATTAAGGTTCTGCTGGGAGTTTCAAGTAACACCGTGTCCATTAAGGGAAAGGAAACTATAGAAAAATGATCTGCAGAAAGCAACGGCAGGTGGCATGGCCAATTGTTCCTGCCCTGAAGTCAACAAATACTCCATTTGATCAAGAAATATTGGCTATTTTCGGTCTTTTAACAGCTGTGTTTTTAAAGTGTTATACGTTAATTTATACATAAATTATACATAATTTGTTGTTTTTATATGGACATGTTTTAATGAAGCCCGACGTAAGTTGAAATCACTAGCCTTACTGATAAGAGCCCTTTATTATTTAGAGGACTCGAAAGGGTTTCCCTAAAATGGTTGTGGGTGTATTTTTTGGTTTGTTTTTATTTAGCACTTTTTTTTTAAACAATGTAGACGATATGTTTTTGGAGAACAAGTTCGAATTCAATTTTTCTTACTGCTATTTTTTCGGGGAAAATTCCTAGTTAAGAAATGCCCTGGCTAGTGTAGCTCAGTGGATTGAGCGCGGGCCTGCGAACCAAAGGATTTCGGTTCGATTCCCAGTCAGGGCACATGCCTGGGTTGCCAGGCCAGTTCCCGGCAGGGGACATACAAGAGGCAACCGCACATTGATGTTTCTCTCCCTCTCTCCTTCCCTTCCCCTCTAAAGATAAATAAATAAATAAATAAATAATAAATAAATAAATAAAATATTAAAAAAAAAGAAAGAAAAAGTTTTATCGACAAAATGCCATTAATCTGTTATCAGACGGGACATTTCACCGGAGCAGGGGCCCACCCTCTTTTTCTGTAAAGGGCTCGGGAGTCCGTAGTTCTGACCCTGCAGGCCTGTTCAGCCTGGTCTTGGCACAAGAAGCAGTCGCAGGCAATCTGTAAACAGGTGAGACGGCCTGTGTTCAAGCAAAACTCTATTTACAGACCCCAAAACTTGAACTTCACATGACATGCATGTGTCACAAAATATTACTCTTCTCTCGATTTTGTTTCAACCATTTAAACACATAACCATCATTATTAGCGCACTGGCCCCAGAAACAAGAGGTCCAGGCTGCTTCAAACCTGCTGCTCCCCTAATCTTCCCTATGTCATTCAACAGCAGCACCAGCCAGCACCCCCTGCTTCACCTGCCACCTCACATCTGTCAGCAAATATATATGCCTGTTTCTTCCAGAACCATCACCTGTTCATGCCAACACTCTCTCACCTGAACCACAAGAACTCCCAGTTGCCCTCCCCACCCTCGGTCCTCCCCAGCAATCCATTTTCAGCAAAGTATCTTGAGCAACCTCTTACAGATCAGAAATTCAATGATGCGCGCATATAGTAAGTCCTCAGCTAATGTCAGCAACGGTTCTGTGATTCAAAGGGACATGCCATATAACAGGGCCACTTTTCCCATAGGCTACTTGGTATAAATGAGTTAAGTTCCTATAGCATCTCATCAACACTCTAACGAAATGGAATGATGTTGTGTTATTTGAGGATCTGCTGTCCTAGCTGTGATCTTGAGCAAGTTAACTAAATACTTTAAGGCTCGATTTTCTCTTCTATAAACAGAAAGAGAGATTATCTGTGTGTCAGTGGTTTGATGTAAAGATGAAAGACTAATGTTAAGACATTTAGCATGATGCCTATAGTCCAACTCCTATGCAATGAACTGGTGTTTATTAAATATTGTATAGTTGCTGCCATCATCACCTTCATCATTATCAGCAGCAGCAGCATTGTCTGCCCTAATTAAAGCAACTCACAGTTAGAATGAAATCAAAATGGCTCACCTCCTTGGCCTCCAGTGATCTCCCTGCTTCTCCTTGCTTGCCTCAAGTCCAGAGCCCGTTATGCCCCAGCCCCCCTGATCCCATTGTAGGTCCCTATGCTCTCCCAACTCTGTAGGGCTTTCACACCTGCTCCCCAGTCCTCTTCGTAGAACTAGATTCTCAATTTCAATGTCACTTCCTCAGCGAGGTCTTCCCTGACGGCTCATTTTAAAACTGCTCGCCACAAACTTATACGTGACTCAGTCATAGAAGTCTCTTCTTTCCATTATAATAATCCCCACAGTATAGTTTTGTTAATACAGTCATTTTCTATATCTCTATTAGAACATAACCGTGGAGAGAGAGAGAGGGAGAGAGAGAGAGAAAAAAAAAGCCTGCCTCCTTCCCCACTCTGTGCAAGAAGTAGCCTTCAAGAAATAGGTACTGAATTAAACAAAGTAAAACCTCAGAGCTATCTATCAATCTTACCTGAATTCATTTCAATCCACTGGACTCTGAATTTAGAGTCAATCAGTGGCTTACTCATTCACCTGTCTGTTTATTTAGCAGACACATATCAAGTACTTTCTGAGTCAGGCCTGTGTAAGTAATAGAAGATCAAGAAACCTTGGTAATGGCTTTCAAGGAGTTGGTACATAATTGCAAAAGTTGTCATTTAAAAGTGTGTATCAAAAACATCTAGCAACAAGTCAATGTCTTAAATTTCTTCAGGTTTTAGTTTTAATTTTCTTTTTCATCTGAGCCTCCATCATCTGGAACAGCATGTGTAGCTGACACCATCAGTTACTCACGGAGCATTCACTGAGCAACGTGCCTGTTACTGAAGAAAAACTGAAATCTAATTGATTTTCTTTTTCCCTGCTGCACTTTACTTTTAGCAGGAAGAAGCAAATGTCATTAAAATCAGTTATTGCAAATCCGTTTTTTTTAAGACTTCAGATTGTGTCTTGGGATCAGTATCATGAATCACGTTCTCTGCACTTTCTGTTTGGACCTCCGCCCCCATAGGAATCTGTGTGGCCCCGAGGCATCCCCACATCACTGGGACACACAGATTGTGTTTCAGCCAGCAAGCTTCCTAAGACCAGGAAGTATACAGATGTATCTCAAGGAAGGGTTTCAATCCCCATTACTGAACAAAAAGCACTTCTGTTGTGAAAGAGATTAAACCTTCATAATCCAAAGACCAGCTGTCCTCACATACCTGTGTCCTCTGTGCTCTCTACAGGATTGTGGTTTTCCTGTGTGCGATCACCAGCTGTCCAAACACAGGCTTTGTCGGCAGGCTCACCTCTTTCTTCGTTTTTAGGAATTGTGTGTGCATTTGGAAATGGCTACCACTAGACTTCTCCAGTGTATGGTGAATTCAGAGAGAACAACATGTTTTGACTGAATTATCTTTACTAAAAATGAGGAAGATGGCCTTTGAAACTCTTTTATTGAAGTAGTGATAACCAAACACTAAGCAAGTTTATCCTGTTAAGAAAAAACAATCCAGATACAATATGTTGGTTCAACAGCATGCGGATCATGAACGGTCGTGCGGGCACTGGCAGCTAGGGATGCAGGGGCGTGAGCTGAGGTTGGTCTACCACAGTTCAACCCCCGTCGACTCAGATTCTATGTGTAAAGACCAGAAGATGAACAGGATCTTTATAAAGCATACGTTTCTCAAGATAAGGTTTTTTTTTTCCTGTTCTGTGATAGAAAGGGAGAATTGGAAAGGTACTATGTACTTTCTGTTCATCCACTCTAGCTTTTGAACCTCTCCCTCTACAATGTGGAAGCTGAGAGAGCAAGGAGAGAAATGGATTTCAAGGCAGAATTATTCTGATGATTTGCATAAACCTCATGGATTGTTTCCTCTCCAACAAGACTTTTCCATAAGCTCACTCCAAGTTTTGGCTTCATTTTTTATTATGTTGTAACTGGATTTTAGTGTGAAATCAAATTTTAATTTGGCTTCTGATCACGATGTTCTTTCTCAAAGGGATTGTAGCCTTTTCCTATTATTTAAAAAGAAAACAAGTTTACTTTCAGTTGAAACACTGAAAGAAAATTGAACACAGTTTTAGCAATGCTTTTGCATAATGAGAACAAGTTATGCATATAGACACACACACACACACATACATGGGAAAGTTCAAGTCTGAAACTGCTTTATCTTAGTGGCTCTGATAACCTCTATGTACATGAATTTTCACATAGAAGAAATATACTTTTGCATAGAAAATAAATAAGTTTTCAAGTAGTCAAATATTAATTCAACAGCTACTATGAATCACATAACCATGCAAGACACAAAAGAAATGGAAGCTTAGTCCTGTCCCTCAAAGAGGCTTAATTCTCTCCTTGTAAGTAGTTGCCTGTTTTGAGAGGTGAGCAAAGTATATGGATTTTAATGGCTTTATGAACTGAGTTGACAGTAAACACAGTGAGCAAATTAGCCAACATCTCGTCTGATTTGCTGCTTGGTAAACACTTTGTTCTGTGTGTGTGTGTGTGCGCGCGCGCGTGCTCGTGCTCTCTTTACCACTCCTCAGTAGGCAAAATCAACACAAACCTTAGCTGCATTTTAGTAAAACTCAAGAAAAATGCCTTGAAGCTTCACATAAGGAAGAATCTATTTTAATAGACCAGCAATGCATGGATGAAATCTTTGGAGCCAGTTCAGAGATGAGCATGTGCTGTGCTCTGAGGCTCCTGAAAAAGGGAAAGGCTGCTCTCCCCTTGGGCCTGTGGGGCTGTGGAGCAGGCCAGGCAGGGCCGTGCAGGGAGCTGAGCGCCCTCTGCTTCCAGAATGGAGCGTTCTGTACAGGGTTGGGACCAGGACACTGACTTGGCCATCAGAGTGGCTGAAGGAAGGGTGGTGGCCAGTGGGGGGCAGGGGGCTGCCATCCGCAGAACAGAGACTTTTAGGTAGTTATAGTTCGGTGTTCATTTTGTTTTCTTATTTCTATATAAGTATGAAACAACCCCAATGTAAATAGATAATGTATAAGAGATACCAAACATGTATACATTCAAACTCTCAAAGTGTTCAAAACTTTTTAAAAGAAAGAGATACATTCAGGATATTTACAAGAAATAACTTTTTAAAAGTAAATTTACCTTTTAAAAAAGAGAATACCTTAGGAGAAAAATAAAGTCATAGATTGAATTTTATGGGCACCTAAAATGTGGAGTAAGCCCCCATTTCTCAAAGTCTGATTGACAGGTGATCTCAGATCTGCAGAGCAATCACATTACAATGTATAACATGTCTTCCAACCTCTAGGGGCCCCTACTCTATAAAGGGGTATGGATACTCAAACCACCAACATCTAAGATCCCAAAAGTACAACAGGAACATGGAGGAGATAACCGTTCTGATGAGAAGAAAAGAGAGAAAAGGATGTAGTAAGGTTCAAGATTGTTTCCAAGGATGCACCTTGGAGGTGCACCTTTCAGGGTTCCGCCCCTGAGCAAAATCCATAGCGCGTGAAAGCGTGCACTCCGTAAACATTATGCCACCGTAATTAACATTCACGAGCTTTGAAATCACACATAGACTTCTGAGGAGTCACTGCCCTTCTCCAACACTCAGTTTCTTTCCCTGTAAATGAAGCTCCCTCTCTCTCTCCCTCACCCTCCCCTTCCCCCCTCTCTCCCCTTCCCCTCTTCCTCTCTCCTTCTCTCATCCCCCATACACACTCCCCTCAGAATTTCTGGTAAGATTAAATGAGAATGTATGTTAAGCACCTCATACAATGGCTACTTATGCAACAAGTACAGTAAATCTTCAGAATTATCTTTTATTTCCTATGGGAATAGTACCTTTAGGTATGGAAAGAGAACATTCAGACACCCTTGCACAGCCCTAGGGAACTAGCGCATGAAGTTGGGAGGCAGAGGCCCCGGGAAGTTCCTTGACTGGAGAAGAGCTCCAGCTTGGTGCAAAGGCCGAGGGGGAAACACCAGCCCCCAGGCAGCCAGCTAACGGGAACCAGTGTTTTAGGAAGGTAATTCTAAGCTCAATGGAAAGATGTGAAGCAGGTGACTAGCTCTTTCACTGAGGGAGCACTTTGTGCTAGGAAAGGTGAAATAGTTGTAATAATTTGGGAGTCACATTGAATATTGCTATGTTTATTAGTGATGTGTTTTTGATATGTATTTTCAGAGTTTCTGCATTATTTGGGATAAGTTTTATGTTAAAATGTTTATTAAAATTTATTCTAAAACTGCCAATAAGGCAATGCTATTTTCAAGAAATGTCATCACTCTAAACATGAAGTTTTATTTTGAAGCTGATGTGCCAGGAGTATACTATTCTTTAAAGCAGGCAGATCGATTGCGAAGGAGACAGGAAACTGATTTCATTTTCTTTTGTGCACTCACTTCAGTGTAATTTTTTGTATCAACAATTTTTCTCTTCACTATGGGAAAGTGGCTGTATACATAAAGTGTGTTTTTTCAGAGGAAAGCAATCTCCTTATGAAAATTTTAAGTAGTTAATTTGGGTGGATAGCCTTAAAATACAAAAGATAAATTATAGGAATTAAAGAATATATTAAAATGCATTTTAGGAATAATTGGGATAGAAACATAATTTTTGGTTCTGATCTTTTCCAGAATATCAGCAAAAACAGCAGCTTACATGATAAATATTAAATAGTTGTAATTCTAAAAACTAAAATGTAACATCTATTTGAATATCTTAAGGACAGATTATATACAAAAAAAAAAATCACAAAATTTCAGAAGGCTCAACTTTCAGGCAAACCTTGTACTTTTGTGTCCTCTAGTGGCAACTTGATGAATTGACCTATTCTCTTAAAAATCTAAGAAACGGGAAGTGGCCAAAGACTTCAAGCCAGTGGCATAGGAAACAAGCAAACTTTGTACTAGGAAGACCTTGAGAATATTTTCTTCTCTTCTTATCTAACTGAAGACAAAAGAGAGGTAGCTGAATCTGAGGAGCCTTTAAACTGCTTCCAAGCATTCAAAAGAACTACTGATTTGGAAGCAGAGACAGTTCTCATGATTCATCAGTGTATCTTTTTAGACCATTTTCTTTTTTTGTTTGTTTTTGTAAAGTATATTTTATTGATTATAATGTTACAGTTGTTCCATTTTTTTCTCCCCTTTATTCTCCTCTGCCCTGCACCTCTTCTCTCACCAATATCCCCCCCTTAGTTCATGTCTATAGGTGTACATGTAAGTTCTTTGGCTTCTCCATTTCCTATAATATTCTTAACTATCCCCTATCTGTTTTGTACATACTAATTATGCTTCTTATTCCCTATACCTTTTCCCCCATTCTCCCCCTGCCCCATACCTGCTGATAACCCTACATGTGATCTCCATTTCTGTGTTTCTGTTCGTGTTCCAGTTGTTTGCTTAGTTTGTTTTTTTATGTTCAGTTGTTGATAGTTGTGGGTTTGTTGCCATTTTACTGTTCATAGTATTGACCTTCTTCTTTTTCTTAGAGAAGTCCCTTTAAGATTTCATATAATGAGGGCCCAGAGATAATGAAATCCTGTAACTTGACCTTATCTGGGAAGCACTTTATCTGCCCTTCCATTCTAAATGATAGCTTTGCTAGATAGAGTAATCTTGGATGTAGGTCCTTGCCTTTCACGACTTCAAATACTTCTTTTCAGTCCCTGAGAAATCACCTGATAGTCTTATAGGTAACTGTCTCCTTTTCTCTTGCTGCTTTTAAGATTCTCTCCTTATCTTTTATCTTGGGTAATATAATTATAATGTGCTTTGGTGTGTGCTTCCTTCAGTCGGACTTCTTTGGGACTCTCTGAGCTTCCTGGACTTCCTGGAAGTCTATTTTATTCACTAGATTGGGGAAGTTTTCCTTCATTATTTTTTCAAATAAGTTTTCAATTTCTTGCTCTTGCTTTTCCCCTGGCACCCCTATGATTTGGATGTCAGAATGTTTAAAGTTGTCCCAGAGGTTCCTAAGCCTTTCCTCATTTTTCTGATTTCTTGTTTCTTCATTCTGTTCTGGTTGAATGTTTATTTCTTCCTTCTGCTCCAAATCATTGCTTTGAGTACCAGTTTCCTTCCCTTCACTGTTGGTTCCTTGTATGTTTTGTTTAATTTCACTTAGCATAGCCTTCACTTTTTCCTCGTTTTGCAGCCATACTCAACCATTTCTGTGAGCATCCTGATTACCAGTGTTTTGAACTCTGCATCTGATGGGTTGTCTATTTCTTCATGGAATTTTGATCTGTTCTTTCATTTCGGCCATATTACTTTGTCTCAGCACACCTGTTATGTTTTAAGGGACAGAGCCTTAGGTATTGATCAGGGTGGGGCAACATTCTTTGCTGCGTTGTGGCGCTGTCTGTGGGTGAAGGATCAGAGAGGGAACAATGCCATTCGCTTGGCTTTCTGCTGGCTTTGTTTTACTTCCCAACTAATCATAAGTAGATTGTGCCCTTCTGGTGCTGGTTCCCAGGTGAGTGGTTTGTGTATGTTCTAGGACCCTGTGGGTCTCTCCAATGAACTCTCCTGTGATGCTGGAAGTTTCTTCCACTGCTGCAACCACCACAGAATTTTACAGGCAGAGGTTTGGGGGCTTTATTTCCCCACACTAGAACACTGGGTTACGTGGTCTGTCTCACTCCCCAGTTGTTTCTCCTGGTTTGTCAGCATGCAGATGTGGGGCTGCCAGTCGCCACCTCACCTGTCCAGTCCTCCAGCTGCAACCTTGCCACACATCCTCTCCACCCTGGCTTCCTATCTCCACCTCTTCTACCTGTCTGGTTGAATGTTTCTTCTTTAACTCCTTGGTTGTCAGACTTCCACACAGTTCAATTTTCTAGAAGTTCTGGTTGGTTTTTTTGTTTGTTTGTTTTTAAATTTGTTGTTATCCTTTTCAGTTTTTAAATGTGTTACTGTCCTTCTTTTGGTTGTGTGAGGAGGCAAAGTGTATCTACCTATGCCTCCATCTTGGCGGGAAGCAAACCATTTTCTAACATGTGTTTACCAGACTCAGAACAGAAGCTTGAATTTCATCTCATGAAAGAACTTAATGTGTGAGACATAGATTGCACTGAGCCTCAGAAGCTGCAGGAGCTGAAGCCTTAGCCAACAGGTTACTAGGCTTTGGATCCTTTGAGAAACTTTGGGAAACTAGCTGACAGCTGTGAGAATGCAAGGAAAATAATGATGCTACCATTTGACATGGGTTTTGTAAGATCCTTAAAATCATATTGCACTGGAAGAGCAAGAAGGATTGCAATCAAATGTTAATTCAATAGTCATAGTTATATGGAACATCCAAATTAGAAAAACACTGTTTATTGGAACTGAAATAATTTATTTGTTCATCTTCAATTTTCACCATTCATTTACTTTCAGAATTAGATGCAGGTAGGGGAGGCAGGTCTGCAGAGATCGTTAGATAGATTTTTATTCCTATTCCAAATGAGGATGGAATTAGATACATTTCTGATGCCCTTTTTCCATGGCCCTTAGAGAGAATCGAGCCTTTGGCCTTTATGTGATTGTAGATATTTTCTTTTTCAGATCACATTGCAATCCTATTATGAAAGAGATCAAAAATGTCTCTAAATTTTCAAAATAGTTTTGTTTAAACCAAGTGACCGCACAATATTTACATAATACTTTTAAAAACTCTTTGGTTTTTCACAATGAAAGCTTTCGTTTCCCAGGCAGACAGTTGCTTTTAAAAGTGAGTTCACATGCTGCACTGAAAGTGAATTTAATAGCCTGGAGATCCTGTTTCGCTTTCTGAGAGAACAGATCCTGTAAATTGCATTCTAAGTGCCATTTCACTTCCTGTCCCCTATGACGGTGATGCAGAAAAACAGCTGTTGTGTGGGAACTGTTCAGAGCTGTGTTTCTCAAACCACAGGTCATGGAAGGGTGGCTATGTAGGCTCTGTTTCCCTTACTTCCAAAATAGTACCCAAGGCTCTTCTGACCTTGCCTCCTTCCACCTCTGAAGTGTAAGCCTACTGGGGAGTAAATTTATCCTACTTCCTTGTGTGGTATTTATTTTTAATTGGGGAGCAATAAATATATATCCTGGGAGAGGCCTCTTGAGAGATCTGCTAGGTTAAAATATAAAATATAAACAAACATATTTATATCTCCAAGTTGTCTTGGTTAGGACATTAGCATCCAGTGAACCTCACAGTCTAGGATCTCCAGCAAACTGCATCACTCTTGATTTTTATATTTTAATACACTTTATTTTGACCATATCCCTAAATGGTATATAGAGAGATTTAATTTTTTGGCATAATTTCATAGAAACAAGCGAGCGCTTACTGAGGTTTACAGTTACCGGAAGATTAAACAATATGCAATGGATAGACAAATTTGCTATGCTGCTGGATGGGACAAGGCTTCTAGAAACCATTTTCATTAGTGGTTTGGGGCACCTGATACAAATGCAGCTCCTGGAAGGTAAACCAGGCCTCTGCCTATTGATAGTACTGTGCAGTTATCATCACAAAGCGTATTTTAATAATGACCACGTGGTTAGGCATTTGCTTCCTCTTTGACTGTTTAGTTGTAATTTGCACGAAAAATGAAAGTTGCTATTTTGCCTGTCATTTCAGTGGCTTCCCTTAGGAAATTCGTGGTTTAGAAAAACAAGTTGTTTTCATGAGTATGGGGCTGTCAGCAGCTGGCACCCATGGGAAGGGTACTCTTTCGCCTGGTGCAGAGACCAAGAGCACAGGCTTTAGGGAAACGCTGAATTCAAGCAGTTCTCATTAAAAAATGACAAGAGGATGACAGGAAGGACAGGCAAGAATTAGTAGATATTTTTTAGGCTTCTGTTTTTTGTGTTTAGCATGTGCTCAAGTCTGACCTGATTCCTTTTTTTATTGAGCACAAAGGTACTCAATACAGATGCAATACAAAATTTTGTGTTGCGGCAGCTGAGGCAGCATTTGCTTCACCTAAACAGAAGTCTTAATTCCCAAACACTTTGGACTTCATTTTTCTTTGATTTTACAAGTCTACCTTCATTACTCTTAAAAATATTTGTATTGCAAAATAGGTTACGATCCTGGATTCTTTTTAAAATATATAGGGCTTAGGATACTTTTCCAAAGTGAATTCTCTCTTTGGTACCTTCCAAGTACCTGATGAGTAGAAGGACCATTCTCATTGTTAGGTCTTCTCATGCAGTGCAAGTGGCCTTTATGGTTCTTAATATTTTAAACAAAATTTTAAACCAAAATATAATTGAATGCTAACAACTCTAATTTTCAAGGGCCTCTTGAAGAAAATATGAGATAATATTACCTATGTTCAATTACAATAAAATTCAACAGGAGTTGGAGAAGCTACATATAAAAGGCAAATCGTAGCCATTCTACCTAAAAATGAAACCAAAATAAAAAAAGGAAAAGGAAAGAAAGATGCATGTTCCCTTGTGGAGCTTCCATGATAAGCTTTTTTGGTAAGAAACACTTCCTGTCTGTGTTCACACCACAGAGAGGTAAGTGGCTCATCAAATGATTACCTATTTATATGAATAGATTTTGAGTGCGAAGAACTCTAATTAGTCATGTGCAATACCTTTACAAACTTACAAGAACTGGAAAAATTATGGGAAAATAAAATAAGGAAATTAACTGAAAAGAACGATAATGATTTGGCCAATTATAAATGTAATTCTATTATGTTTTCCTTAAGATTACAAACTCCCCTTGTAAGTCTTCAATAATCTTTTGAGTTTAAAATACTTTGGATGATAAGAATACAACCAGGCATTATCATGGAGGTAGGAAATAAGTATTAATAACAAATAATCCCAGCATCTTAGTTTACAAATTTGCTTATTATTCTCCCTCAATGAGCTTCTTCCAGTGTTGCTAGTCAACACCAGAAACCGATTTTTCCCACCGCATGCTAATGAACAACATAGCGCCTCTGGTGAGCCATTAGAGGGAAGGGGACGAAGCTGGAAGGAACCTAAATAACCCCTTCACTGATAACAAAATAGTGAATAACGAAAAAATGGCTGAAAAACACTCTCCCTCTTGTTTGTTATTTTTCTGTTGATCACCCAAGTGAATTTATATACGAATACTGAGTGCCAACAGAAATTGCTACTTCTGACTCTTTACCGTGAAATACTGGGCATATTTATGATCCTCCAAGAGCCAGCTATGCCATATGTTTTAAAATAACTAACTTGGAATAAATATTTTGCATCAGTTAAAAAAATAAGAAATAAAATGTTGCACATAAAAGGAGGTGAGATAAGCATACATTTCCCATTCACTTTTATCAAGTAATTTAATAAATTTTGTTTGAGAGAAAGAAAGGCTAAAAGTTGGAAGGTCATCTTTAGGCCATGTATCTCAAATCACATGTTTTTGTAAACAAATAAGCAAAACAAACTATTTTTCTGGGATCTCTTCCAATGACCAGATAAAAAAGTGAAAAGGAATTTCTCTAAACTGCAGAACAAAGTCCAGAAGCCCACGCCTCACATCCGTCTGGGGTCTTCGAGGGTGTGGCCCTCAGCGCCGTCTGGGCCCGTTGCTGGGCCAGTTATTTCCTGAGTGGTTTTCAGGGTTTTCTGTGGGCAGATCTCACCCTAGGGGTTACTTGCATTTGACGTATATAAAAGCTTTTTGTGGTTCAGTCTCATAATCGCTCATTTACACCACTTTTTGTTACTGCAGAAACCACATTTTACTCATTTTGGACAGCTGCCTTTCTCCTGGCTCCTCACGGATGTCCATCCTATCATAGGGTATCAAATATGGATTGAGCAAAATTACACTGATTCTTCTGGCTTGTGTATTATGATCACAAAAAATCAACCTGCATCTAGGATAATAATTCCATAGCACTGGAATTGGTCAAACTAGTTATTAGCTGGTACTCTGCACACACCTCCCAAAGAACACATGAGCAGAAACTGAGTGAGGGCAGAGATGCTCCACAGATGGTCTCTGGGGGCAGCCTCTTCTCTGAAGGTACTGATTTGAATTGTGTCTCTCCCCTTCAGAAAATGAGGAGGGATGATGTAGTTGAGGCCAGTTTTGGGGTCCCTAGAAGTATTAACCCATTTTCATTAATTAGCTGTTTGTCGATGTCCTTTGTCAGGGGCAATTGGTTTTCCTTATCAGGATCAAATCTAACTGCTCTGCATGGTATATGAGCCCCTCTGGGAGCTGGCACCAAACTACTATTTTCATTCCACCTTCACAGAAAGCTTTAACCAACTGCTGTTGGAGTTCTGTGGGCATGGAGTCCTCACACTCTTTTGCATTGCATGTTCCTTCACCTCACCCCTTCTTGGAATGCTGTTCTTCCCTTGTCCACCTGCCAAACTCCCAACCACTCCTACTCTTGCCTCTTCCCTCATGCATTGCCAGGTGGAAGTGAGTGCTGTTGAAGGAAGGAAGACAGAGAGTGACAAGGGGGCCATGTGGGTGGGGTGTTTGGGGACAGCCTCACTGAAGAAGTGACACCTGACCAGAGGTCACAGTGCATTAAGGGAGCAGCATCCTCAGAGAGCACAGGAGCAGTGTATATGGCAGCCCAGAGATGGGAATGTTCCTGGAACATTTGCAGACCACTAAGGAGGCCAACAGGGCTGGGGTACAGTGAGGCAGCACAAGTGGTAGCCAGTGAGGTGGGAAAGGGGGCCAGGGGTCAGGTCATGCCAAACCTGGTAGACCATGGTGCGAGATTTCATTTTCATTTTATTATTTTATTTTTATTATATTTATTGTGGTGACATTGGTTAATAAAATTACATAGGTTTCAGGTGTACAATTCCATAATACATCATCTGTATGTTATATTGTATGTTCATCACCCCAGTTCAACTCTCCTTCCATCACTTTTTATCCCCCTTCACCCTCTTCTACCTCTCCTTACTCCTCAATGGTGGGGATTTTTAATTTTATTGTAAATACTGGAACTCTCAAAGAATTAAAAGAGGGGAGATGGCATCAACTAATTTGTGATTTTAAAGAGTCACTTGGACTCTTTGTGTAGGACAAAGTGGGAGGTTTTGGAATGGGAGCAAACAGACCAAGTAAGGGACCACAGTAGTCATCCAGGTCCGAGATGATGGTGGTTTGAAATAGAGGGGGTGTAGCAGAGGAGGAGATGAGAAACGGTTGGTTTGGGACTTATTTCAAAGGAGAATTGACAGTATTTGCTGATGAATTAATGTGGGGCTGAGAAAAAGAATCAGGGAAAATGTTACGGTTTCAGTTTTGGTGAGTGACGAGGCTGTTGACTGAGGAGGAGGGAGAAAGGAGGAGGGAGAAAGGAGGAGGAGCAGGTACGGGCTGGCAGGAGTGGGGGGGCTGTGGCTGAGGCAGGAATCATGAGCTAAGTTCGAGTAGATTTTAAAATATCCTCAGTAAGCTGAGGAGGCACACGCAGCATCTCTCTCTAATACCATCCACAGAACTTTTGATGACCTTCCTTATAAATTTATCATTATTCAGTCATTTGAAGGAAGGCCCAAAGTAGGACAACTCTAAGGTTGTGAAATCCTCTCTAAAGGAAACACCACTACAGAAATTTGAATAATCTTTTTTATTGCACCCTGATGAGGAAGCCTCCTCACCCAACTTCTCCGTTAGACTAAAGTTTTGGTTTTATTTCAAGTCCCTGATACTAGTAGGTATCCAGTGTTTCTTGAATGAATGTGTCACAAGTGGACCTTGGCAAGGTGGTCCTATTAGTCTTTAAGAAGAGACATTTAAAAGTAGTTGCTTTTACTGTTAAACAAATGGAGAAAAGCAGTTATACCTTGGAAAGCACATCTGAAAATATGTACAATTCCCACTTGTCTTCTATCCATCCTGCTTATTTCTCACATTGTCTCAAAAAGGACGAGCAATTGTAAGTCTTTCTCAGGTCTGGGCTATACCTATGTGTAGTCTTGCTCTCATTTTCTACATTGGTTTATGGGGAGGAGTTATGGAGCTCGGGTAAAGGACAGGTAAAGGGGGAGGTGGGGGGATGTCACAGGAAGACAGTGTATTAAAAATATTTACACAGAGGGTTATTTAAGCAAGTTTCCATTGTGTTAGTTAAATCATTAAGACCACAGATGAAATCCAACTCAAATAATAATAATTAACTGAATTCAATTGAGAGCTAAAATTAAAAATCAATATCCAGTAGGAATCAACACATGTATCTTGGGAACCTACTGTTAGATGAAGTGTTAGTATAGAGAAGAATATAAACATGACCTCTGTCCTTGAAGACTGAAATGCTCTGTTAAAAGTATATAGCAAGTCTTGGGTCTCAGTAAATAATGAGAAGGCTAAAAATAACTGGAATTCAGAGGACACGAGGCTATCTAGAAAGGAGGACTTTGGAACAGGAGATGCATCAAGAGGTTAGAAGGTAAGAAATGCGGAGAGAGGCACTCTAAGGTGTGGCGACAGCGTGACCAAAGGGGTGGGCACAGGGACGAGTGTGATGCAACCTGGCAACACATTTGACCTGACCTTTTTTCTTTTTTTTAACTTAAAAAAATGGTTGTGCAATTACAGTTGTCCCCATTTCTCTCCTTTCCTCCCCCCCACCCTACCCACCCTGACCTCCCACATTCAATCCTCCCCCTGCCCCATTGTCAACAGCCATACTCTGAATGTGCCCGATCTTGAATGATCTTTTTCTTTTCTTTTTTTTCTCCAATCATGCCCACCAACTGTACTTATTTTTTTGTTGTGCAGATCTTGCCTTTCACAAAGCCGTTGCAATCCGGACCTCGTTTCGATAACTGGTCCTGCCTACTCAGTCTGAGGCATAATTATCTTTATAAAAACATTCTTGAGTGATTTGTATATGTGAAATTTGCTCTAAAAGATAATAATATAAAAATAGTGACTGCATGCTGCTTGATTTAATACCTGTCCTCTATATCCAGCATAGAACCTTGCAACTAGTAGATGCTTAATAAATGTAATTAATGCATTTCATATTGTTTTGCTGGTTCACTTAATTGAGCAATATGTCATTTTTTGTAAACTAATAGCTTATACTGAAGTTAAAACTGATTGCATGAATAAGCACATAAATTTTAAAGAACATGTGCCTATCGATTTCCTAGGGCTGCCATAGCAAAATACTCAAAACTGGGTGGCTTAAAACCACAAAAATATATCCTCTCACAGGAGGCTAGAAGTTCAAAACCAAGGTGTTGACAGAGCCATGTCCCTTTGAAGACTTTAGGAAGAATTCTACCT
Source organism: Glossophaga mutica (assembly GCA_039655065.1). Classification (NCBI taxonomy): domain Eukaryota; kingdom Metazoa; phylum Chordata; class Mammalia; order Chiroptera; family Phyllostomidae; genus Glossophaga; species Glossophaga mutica. Next base: position 143,234,490 of record CM077307.1, on the reverse strand, counting down.
TGTTTCCTTCTAGCTTCTGGTGGTTGCCAGCAGTCATTAGTTTTGGGGGGTTTGTAGTTGCATTATTCAAACTTCTGTCTCTGTCTTTACATGGCTATCTCTCCCCTGTGTGTATCTGTGTCCTCACATGGGCTTCTTTTAAGACTAGCAGTCATTGGATTTAAGGCCTACCTACTCCAGTAATAAATCATCTTAACTAATTACCATCCAAAACGATGCTGTATCCAAAAAGGTTACATTCTGAGGCTCAGGGTGGAAATAAATTTCAGGGGGATGCATTCAATCCAATACACAATCTGGCTACAATCTGTGGTAGCCAGATTTTGAAGATGGCCTCCAGTGATCCTTGCTGGCTGGCATTCACACCCTTTCAGAGCCCTCTCCCACTGTCAGTCAAAGGTGGCCTGTGATCCACAAAATACTGTGGAGCTGATATTGTGTGACAGCTGATGCCAAGCTATAAAAGACCTTGTAGCTCCACTTTGCTCTCCGGCACTGCTCACTCTGAGGTAAGGTGCACCATGTCATGAGGACACTGAAACAGCCCGTGGAGAGGAAGTGGGGCCTCCTGCCAACAACTGGCACCAACGTGTGAACCATGTGAGTGAGCCACCTTGGGATGGGATCCTCCTTCCCAGTCAGCCCTCATGTGACTGCAGCCCCAGCTGACACCTTACCTGCAAACTCACTATTAACCCAAAGACAGAACTTCCCAGCTAAGCCACCCTGGAACATCAGACCCATAGAAACTCTGAGTTACATGTTTAAAACAGTAAGTTGTTTTAAGCCATTAAGAGTTTGGGGATAGTGTGTTATACGTCATTAGATGTATACATATTTTGGTTTCTGGCATTTTGGCGTTCCCATAACAAAACCTAAAATGTGGGGGAAATTGAAACAGGGAGGTGGGCAGAAGCTGGAAGAACTTTGAGGGTTTATAGAGACTAAGCAGGAGTTGATGGCCTTTGAGGAGGCTGCCAATGAGGACTTAAAGAACAGTGAGAAAAATGTAATTGGAAACTTGAGGAAAGGGAACCCTTGTTATGTAGTGTTAGAAACTTTAGCGGCACTGTCACCTGTGGTGATGTGGAAAGTAGAACATATCAATAATCTAGCTAAGGAGTCATTTGCAAGGCAAAGTGTTGAAGGTGTAGCTTCGTTCTTCTTGCTGCTTATGCAAATGTGTGATGAGAGAAATAAGTTAAATGAAGGAATGTCAAATGTAAGAGAACCAGGACTTGCTGGTTTTAATAAATCTTAGCCTTGCTAGATGTCAAACGATGCTAAAAGTAGAAGTGGCTTCTAGGCAAATATCAAATCCACTGTCAGGAAAACATGATATAAATACAGAGCTAAAATTACGGCTGTGAAATATTTTGTAATGACCTCAGGAATATTAAAAGTAGCGCCTCAGAGAACTATTCAGTCAGACAATGGGGTTTCTAAAAAACCTCGGGTGTTGTGCCTCCAGTCTCAGCAGAAGCCTAAGGTTGAGAAGAGCTTATGGCAGAGATTTGTGGGTGTGGCTTTTGTCTTCTGGAATGAATGACAACAGGATTCATGAGCAACCCACAGTATTTTTGAGAGGGTCATATTGACCAAACATCACCAACCTGGACTGAAAGGAACAGAGGAAGCATAAATGAAAGGGCCTTTGGGACCTCATGTTTCTTCAAGCAGGAAACAGCTGCATTTCTTCAACTTCAAAAATGGTCTACCTTTCATGGAATAGTACATGTAATTTAGAGAGAAGAAACAACAACCCAGAAGACAGAGGCAAAAGCTACAGACACTTAATTCCAGGTCTTCAATCCTAATTAAGCCACCCTATGTCCTATTGTGGACCAGTGACTGGGTGTGTTTGGAGAGGGCAGAAGGGTAGACAAGTTGTCTCTTCAATTCATATGGCTTCGGATTGAGAAGAGCTGTACTTGAAGAATTGTACTTAAGGATTCATGTTTGAGGTGCTTCATCTACACCTGGATCTGATTTAGATGACATGGGATTCTGGACTCTGAGCTGACGCTATAAATGGAGTGAGACTTTTGTGGACTTTGGCTGAGTGCATTTTGTATGTGGGAGCAACACGAACCATTGCAGACCAGGGTTAGACTGCAGCAGCCAGCTTGGAAGATGGCTTCCAACCATCCTCACCTAGCATTCATGCCCTGGTGTAATCCCTTCTCACACTGAAATATTGCTGCCCACGTGACCAACAGAATGCTGTGGAAGTTATTAGTTAGTGACTTCTGTCACTAAGTTACAGAGATGTGGCTGCTGCCTTACTCTCTGAGATTACTTGCTTTGGGGAGAAGCGAGTCACCATGTCATGAGGACACTCAGGCAATTTGTGGAGAAGCTCACACGGACAGGAACTGTAACCCTCTGCCACCAGCTAACACCAGCTTGCCAACCACATGAGGGAGGCACCTTGAAATTAGATCGGCTCAGTTCTAGCCCGACTGCCAGTGACTGCGGCCCCACAAGACTTCTTAATGAGACCCCAAGACAGAGCTGCCCAGCTAAGCGTCACCCAAATTCCTGACTCACAGAAACTATAAAATAATAAATGTTGATTATTGTTTCATGCCAGTAAATTTTGGTATAATTTGTTATGCAGCATTAAAACCCTAAGACATAAACTTTATTAAAAATCTAATATAAAATAGCATGTTGAATAACTATGCTACTATAAATTTTATTAAAAAAATAAGTCAATATATCTTTCTTATTTATGTATTTTATTTTCCTATGACTTAATTTTAGAGTTAAGATTATTTGCTTAGCAGCATATTTTTATTTTATTTAATTTTTGCATATAAAACCTAAAAATATGAATTTTTAAAATATTTTAAATGATTATTAAATAATCATTTAAATAATCATTTAAAAGTATTTTTTAAAAAAACTTGCCCCGGCAAGTAGCTGAGTTGGTTAGAGTATTGTCCCTCTGGCAAAGGTCGCATGTTCCATTCCTGGTCAGGGCATATATAAGAATCAACCAATGAAAGCAAAACTAAATAGAACAACAAACTGATGGTGTGTGTGTGTGTGTGTGTGTGTGTGTGTCTCTCAAATTAATAAATATAAAAAATTTTTAAAAATCTGAATGTGAGTTCTAGGTGTTAAATTGTATTAATTTTTAAGGAATATGAGTATACATATGGGTATTCACTGATTCAGTGGAGAAAGCAATAAATTAGGAGCTGTAACATTTTCACTTGATTCACACGTACAATAAATTGGTCTAAAATGAGGTCTTTTAAAAATCAAGAAATATGTATTGAATGTCTAGTACAGGCTTAGTATTTCTAAATAGTATAATAAATGTAAAATAAGACACAGTTTATTCCTTCAAGTAGTTTTTTTTTCCATCAGAAAGCATGCAGGGGCCCCTGTCCTGGGCGCCAGATGTGGGGGGGCTCTGCCCGCAAAGTCCCATCCCTCTATCATGGATGAAAATAAAAACTAGCAAGACATGATCTGCTTGGGGAGGAAAGGTGGTCAAACTCTCAGAGGAGAATGACCCAGAGCCCCTCCCCCACTGGGCTTTTATTGGGTTCAAATACACCAGAATACAGGCGTAACATTTCAAAGAAATCTGAGGGCTTAATCTGAGTCAGTGTCTGTCCAGAAAGGGGGTTGCAAAACCTTGGGAGACATACCCGTTTCCTCCTGGGACCCTTATTATTTAAATGAGAGCACTCTTAGCAAAGCAGGTTTCACAGAGCTTTACGAATTCTTTCTTATGCCTAATCGCCCAGGGGAACCGTCCTGGTGGGCACAGGGCTACACCGCTTGCCCTCATAGTTTCAGGCTTTACACCGATTAGGAAGCAGAAGATATCTCTCAGACGGAAATGAGGACTTGGGCTATGTCAGAATAGCAGGGCAGGGGGCGAGGGTCCATCACCTCCTCTTTGCTGCAGCCCCCCACCCGCCCCGAGTCCGTCCATGAGGGCTTCCCAAGTGGTTGTGTCTGGCTTAGGTTGCCCCTCCTGTGAGGAATCTTACCCATCATTGATTACCAAACAAGCATTGGGGCCAGAGATGGATGAGGCAGAAGCAGTGCTCCTGGCAGGGAGATAAGCTTTGTCTCCTTAGTAGCTCACATCTATGTGACAGAACAGACCCAGATGAAGTGGGTTGCTTGGGCTCTTACACAGCCCACCATGGGGTGAGGGTTACAACTCCTGAAACCAGGCTGAACGGTCCTCAACAAAAGCATAAAGCTAGGAAATACTAAACATTTAATAAAACTGAAGCAGAGTTATTTAAGAGTTCATAAAAAAGATTTGGATGTCACTTTATTTTTGTTGGATTTTGGAGTCTGGTGGCAGTGGAGGTGGGAATAAGTCACCAACTGCTTCCTCCAACTCCCAGGCTAGGGGAATTGTGTGAATGGTAAAGAGGCCTTCCCTTCCAGCAAAATGTCCTGGATATTCCCTTGAGTCCTCCCTTTGATAACTCATAACTAGGACACCTGCAGAGTGACCGCTTTTAAGAAGCTATACTAGTTTACCCATCGGAGCAGCATGTTATTCCTATGCGAGAAATTAGCCTGCTTCTGCCTCTTTCCTGCTGTTCCTTTCTACTCAGGGTATAAAGATGAATGGGTCTCCATTGCCCAATAATGCACATGACCCAAAAGTCAATGGGTAACCCATTCTTAAATTCCAACCCCGCAATAATAGCATGAATGGCTAGCTAGATTCATGGACTTTGTATTTCACTACCTTTCATTTTCTTAGAAGTATTTATTCATATAATTCTTCACTATTGGAAAAATTCAACAGAAGTCAGTCTGTGGGACTGTCTAGATGGGTAAGAGATAGATTTATGAAGACATGGAGAGTAAGACTCAGACATCGGTTTATAGTATGGGTTCTGGAGTCAGATGGCCTGCATGTGAAGCCCTGTGTACTCACTACAGGCCATGTGACTTTGAAAAGTTGCTAAATTGTCTGTTTTAGCCTTCCCAGGGGGGATTGTTCATTATGAAAATTAAGTGACAATTAGTGTAAAGTGTTCAGAATAATGACTCTCATACATAACACATTTATTAAATGAAATGTCTGATGATGATGATAGAAAAACATATTGCCTTGTTCTAATGCTTATCCCAATTTGGCCTTATCATCATATCATCATCTCAGCGTACAAAAACTCTTACCTGTCCTATGATCTGACCTTCTAGTCCGTCATTTTTTGGAACTTTTGATTTTCACTGAGAGTCACATTAACCTATCATTGGTCTCCACCTGTTCCAACATTTCACTGTGTACCAGATCATATTGTCTTTCTCTTACTTAAGAATATTACCCCAGAAATTCTTCCATCTTCTACTGTAGTAATCTTTCCCTCTTTTTAATGTTTAAAAACCAGCTAACCAAACAAAAACTCCTAATCTTCTAGTCCTTACTCTCTATCTACTGAGTCATTTCCTTGCTCCTGTTTAAGAAAATTTCTTGAAATATGTGTAAACACAGTATAACTGTTTCTTCACCTCCCACTCTCCCAGTCTCTAGTCAGTGGATGTTTCTCATTTCTTGCCTTATTTAACTTCTCTGTAGCTTTTGACACACTTGACCATTTTCTCCTTCTTGACACATTTTCCCTCAGTTGGCTTCAAGAATCCTGCATTCTCTTGGTGTTCTCTCTTGTCCATTAGCTGTTCCATCTCTGCTCATTTGCTGGTTGTTCCTGATTTTTCTGACCTTCTAATGTTGGTGTGGTCCAGAGCCAGGTCCTTGGAACCCTCCCTGTCTGTGCTTTCATCCTGGACAAACATGGGTAGTCTCACAGCTTTCAATACCATCCCACACTGGCAACTCCCAGAGTCACGTTTCTACCCCAGGTGTCGATTTTGAACTCCAGACCTCCAGCAGCCTACTTGACAAATCCACTTGGATAAATCTCACACAGTGCAAGCTTAAAACACCAAACCTGAACTCAACTCTTCCTCCAAACCTGCTTTTCTTATAGTTTTTCCTATTTCAATAAATAGAATTCCATCCTTCCTGTTTTTGAGGCTCAACATTTCAAAATCATAATTTTTTTCATTTACTCACACCTCATATTCATGTCACAGCAAATCATATTGACTCTGCCTTCAGAATATATCCCTAAACCAACCACTTGCATTACCGCCTCAGTCCAAGTTGCATTTTTATTTCGCCTGGATTATTGCAATGGCTTCTGACTTGGCTCTGTATTTCTGCCACTGGCCTCCTAGGGTCTATTTTTAACTTGGAAGCTATAAAAACAAACTCTTCAAAGCCACACAGTTGCTTCCCTTTTACTCAGAATAAAAGTTATATCTTTATTGTGATCTACGAGGCCCTGAGTAATATGTACCCCTTTCCACTCCACCCCCGATTTCCTCTCCTCCTCCTCTTCCCTGCCTTCACTCTGCTCCCACCACTATAGCTTTCTGATTGTAGCACATACCAGGCATGCTCCTGCCACAAGGCAACTGCAGTTCCTGTATTTTCTACCCAGAATCAGCTAGCTCCAGATAGATCTCGTGTGATTCATTCCTTCCTTTCCTTTAGCCCTTTGCTAAGATGGCTTGTTTGCAGTGAGAACTCCCCTAATTCACCTGTTTAAAAAAGCAGCCCCCTGGCACCCTGTATTCCCCTTTCTTGCCTAATTTCTCTCCATAACGCTTAAAACAATTTAATATGCCATGTTTTATTGTTTTTTAAATCTTTCTTTTCTACCAGTATGTAAGTCACATGAGGGCAAGTTTTTTGTTTCATTTTTTTAAATCAGAGTTTATTGTATCCTCTGCTGTATCCCCAGCATCTATTATAGCAGTCAGCATTTGTCTGCATTTATGAGTAACTTGCTATGTTATAAGTAACATAGAGTTCATGATATCATAGAACTGCCTGATTCTTTTGAAAACAGAAAATTTGGATTCCATTTTGATTATAATGTTCAGGTTGCTGAAACTGTCTAAAATCATTTCAAGGGTTTTTTATCTCACCTGTCTCAGTTGGTTCCTATTTACTACAGTCTATGAAATGCCTTTAGCATAACTGCCTTGCATAATTTATCAGCCTCAAGACAGTTAGTTAGATTGGTAAATGCTAAAGAGATTGCAGAATTTCCCTGGCATCGGTTTGTCTCTCACAGCCGTATTATTCTGTCGTTAACCTGAGGGAAATTGCCATCACTCTTAGACACTCGGTTTTCATTATAAAATATGCAGGGCAAAGGTGATGTGTTACCAACATTGAAAATGTACTTGTGGTTTTAGGTCAATTAAAATATCATTTCCATGCAGAAAACTAATGGCTGCAAAATATGTGTCATAAACAGATGTAGAATGGGTCAAACCTGCCCCAGGCATCCCTTGGGGCTTTGAGTTGTTTGCCAAGATACGGACAAGTCCCTGAGCACAGAATGGCCCAGGGAACATCATTTTCATTGCATAGAGAGTCCAGAGTAGGAAAATAAATAAATAAAACAACAGGACAAAACTTTGCCTTCTTTCAGGAGAATTAGATACCATCACATGAATAAAGACCACAATCCATGGAGGGAAAAAAAGATGAAAAGTTTTTATGACTTGAGTCAACGTGGCAGCCAGAATCACAGCGCTCATAATGGATTGCACTGAAGTATTATCTGAATTCCTTTGAAAGCTTGAGGTTGGTTAATACCTTTCCAGTGCTACCTACAGTGAAGCAGGCAAATACAAAATCCTAAATTGTAAGATATCTCGTGTTTTGTGGAAGACACATGTTATATGTGGATAGGGGAATAATTGGAGAAGTTTAACATCTAGTCCTTGAAAGAGTTCAACAAGATTGAAGTTTTTTTTTTTTTTATTAGAGAATTATAATGAAAGAAGGATAGTGTAGTAGATGAAGGCAACACAAAGGCAGACATGATTAACAAATTCACATCATTTATAAGATTATTAGTTCCATCTCACAAGAAATACTGATTAAGAAATATTGCTTATCTAACAGTAGTAACATCTAAGAGTCTTTTCTTTTTTCTTTTGAGGTAATACATTTCATAGTGTGCTATTTTATTATAGAGAATAAAATAAAATATATTTGATTTAGAAGTGATATAAAGATTATACACATGGAAGGCAGTTTTCTCACAAGAAAGAACCCAGTACACTTCATAAAATAAAAAACCAACTGGCCAGTGTGGCTCAGTTGGTTGGGTGTCGTTCTACAGACTGAAAGGTCAGCAGTTTGATCCCAGCCAGGGCACATGCCCAGACTGGGGTTCGGTCACCAGTTGACGCATATGCAAGATGATGCAACTGATCAATGTTGAGTCTCAAGCTGATGTTTGCCTTCCTTTCCTTCTCCCTCCCTTCCTGTCTCTCTGGAATCAGTAAGAGAAAAACATTTAAAAAAACATAAATAATAGAAATATCTCCTGTGGACATCAAAAACTATAGTGCTGTCATGACAGATTGATAAAGTAAGACAGAAATTTCTCCTTCTCAGCTGGTGGTGAAGTAGCTCTGCATATGTGCTCGGTTGTATTCTTGTTGTTATGAGTGAGAAATGAGTGAGAAATTTTTGGTAAGCGATGGAAAAAATGATAATTTCCATGTTACTTCTTAACTTTATGTTTCTAATTTCAGATCTCCTTCCCCTTCCCGAGGAAGTTAGCGATGCCATAGCTTTAATGTCTGTTTTAGCTGCAAAACTCAAATGTTCACTTTCTGTTAGAAAATCTAAAGCAGGTATTACACAGTTTCTCGTGATTTGGAATTCTTTAATGGCAAGTAAATTTGAAGTCCAAGTGCTGGTAGGTTAATCTGAAGTCATAATCCTGGTGACATTTTCCTGAATAAAAAGAAAACCTTTCTTTTGTAATGCAATTGTCTGGGCAGCTGTGCCTCTCAATTGCATCACTGCCATAACCATTACAGCTTCATTTTCATTAACTTTAAGAATCAAAAAAAAATTTTTGTTTTGATTCTGATTTGGATTTTCAATAGAAGGTAAAAGTTGTGAAATGAAGAGGTAGCAGCTAAACCAGGAATTTAAGCCACTGCATTGCTGATCTCAAAGGAATCTGGTCTGGAAGGAGGAGATCTGAGCTTATAGGAAAAGAGGTCCTATGTCCTTAAACTCTAAGGGGGTATCCTTTGACTCAGAAGACCTGCTTTTTCCCATGTGTCCCAGCCAGGCAAGTGTTATTAAAAAAAAAAATGACTGACTCAAGCCTGAGAATGAGAGGCCTGTGTTACAGGTTCCATAGTGTGTTTCCTGCTGGGTGGTGAGCAGGAGCAAGCATCTACTCTGTTTCACTCAATGAGATTATCTGAAAAAGCATGGCACAGTGCCAGGCACAGGAGGAAGTACTCAATTTCAGTGGAGCACACAGATGTGAGATGATAATAATAGGATCATACGCTCAGTGAAAATACTTTTCTTCACCGTGCCTTGCTCTTGCATGTCCAAGTCTAGAGTACTGTGCGCCTTAGTCAGTATCCATCAATACAGACCAGGCTCTTGAGGTCAGCATACTAGGTGGAAATGAACCATTGGCAATATTGGCTGGAATAGATAGCCAAGAAACAACTGGGATAATTCAATTCCAAAGCCTTATCACACCAATTCCATCTCAAAAACATTAGTCTTTTTATGACTATTTTCCACTGACATAAAACATCCCAATTTGATGTTGATTCTATTGTATATTAACAGCATGGCTAATAAATTCATGTGGCATGATGAAATATTGCAAAAATGCTTTGATGGTGACTAAAAAAAGAAAATGGATCTTCTATGTGCTTTCTTCTGTTGTTATTTGTCAGTAAAACGATAACAAAGGAATTTTCTCTCTCTGACTTTTAATTTATTTTATCTTCAAATTCACCTCTGGGAATGTTCCCCTAATAAACGTTTCTTGGTGGGGTAAAGACATTATAAATCTTGTAAGGCTTTTATCAAATGTGTATTTATAATTAGTTGCCAAAGGCAAAGAAGCACAAATTTGTAATTTAGCTTTTTTCTTCCAAAAGTCATCCTTATAAATCTATGGTCAATCGGCTGTTTCACCTGCATGTTTCTGAAGGAGCCAATGAGATCCTGTGTGTCTCTGGAACTTGGTCAGGTCTTTGTACTGTTTTCCAATGAGCCACCCTTCAGAAAATGACTCATATTGAGGAAGTCCCCAGAATATGGGAGAGGGGTCTGTTTGCAAAACCGGGTCACTGAGCAGCTTCTTGGCAATTCTGATTTTGGCAATAATTCAGAGAGGATATCCTCAGACATTCTCTGAATGCCATTCAAGACTCTATTTCAGGCATTTCCGGGCTCTGGCTTATAATGGGCACTGTCTGACTCTGTAACTATTGGCTGACCATGGCTGAGAGCATGGTGATGTATTGGCTGTCTCCCACAAATCAGGCAATTGTTGAAGGTAAGGATCTTGTGCTGAAGCAGCATGAGAACTTTGTGCTTTTCTTTCATCCACATGACAGCTCATAAATTCCATATTCTCTAAGAGTAACACCCAGTAAAATTGTGCAAAGTATAATAAACTTAAATTTTAAAAGGAGACCTTCATACAAGCTCCTTTTAATAGGGTATCTGGAATAGACTGTAGAAATTCCCTGCTTCATTCATCACATTTACCATGATTTTCAGCTTAATCCAATCATTTGATACCACCTGGTTATACATAAGATGGTTCAGAAATTAAATGGTAAAAACATTACGTAAATTACATTATACAAGCAGCAGTACAAAAAAGGTAGCAAGGTCTACTGGGAGTATGATAAACCATGAATAGAACATTTTTAATGAAGAAATTTAGTATTAGGGAAAGAAGCAACACATCAACTTACAGCATATTTTTAAAGTCATATGTTCCTAAATTGATATTATCTCTATACAGTATCATCTTATTTATCTCTAGTTTGCATAGCCAGCAAATCTACTACCTAGATGCTGCCAAAGCGAAAGAATACAACTTAGCTCTGTCAAAAATCCATGGACAGGAAAATCAGGCAATTAGCAATAACAAGAAAAACTATTGGCCCACAGTACAAATTCCGGTAACCATATTATTATTATTATTATTATTAGCAATTTTTATAGTTCTGTTTCACAAGCATTATCTCATTTGCTCTTTATCATAACCTTGGAGTGGTTTTGTTTAGCACACCCACTAAGCGGTTAAAGTACACCAAGGCACAGGGGGATCCGGTAACTTGTTCAGACTCATGTAGCCAATAAATAATGGAGCTGGGATTTGTCCAAAACAGACTGGCTCCAGGATTCTATTTTAACCATTTTATAGTGTTACCTTCTTAGGTACTCATTGCTTTCACGGATATAGTATAAGCACAGTGCTAACAAGTTTGGCTATCGGCTTTATAGATCACAGAAAATAAGTGTATCTGGGTGGGAAGTGGGAGGTAAGATAGACAGACTCCCTAACTCTATCAAGAGAATACTTAAAAAACTGAGCAACTAAAATCAAATATTATACTGTAGAGTTTTTATTACTATGAACTTAAAGAGAGGTAACAACACAATAAATTGATTTTTTGAAAGGATTATCTTGAATTAGTCTCTGAATGCTGTACCATGTTGAAAATACTGTGCTTTAAATGGTTTGAAAGATGATAATCCATTCTAGAAATACTGACTCCCTAACTGGTATTTTTTTTAAATGGGGTCAGAGAACTCTATGTGGTGATTAGAAGGGATAAACTTCAATAATCTGTATGGTGTGCTGCTTCATGGAACACCCCGTTCCTTGGTGGTGCTAGATAAATGGGTTGTTGCTATTAAAGAAATAGTCATATTTACCAATATGTTTGAAAGATCCTGCATCGGAACATATCCTGCTCAGCTTACTTTCCGTAAAACTTAAACTAATGGCTGAAGAGGTTTTTTTGCTTGTCAGTAGATTCTTAATTCATTGTTTTATTAGATAACAAATCTTATTTGTTTTGTCACCTAAGAAAGGCTCTTTCTAAACAAATTGTCGAGCAATACTCTAAATTATTGTATTTAAGAATAGACAGATCGTAATAGAATTCTACTTCCCTTTTATAAACATTTTCTAGACAAATGTGGTGAGAACTCGAATTGTAATGTTAGCAGCCTGAAGCCTAAAACAGCAATGCAGTGTAATTCTTATCCCTGTTCATTTAAAAAAAAAAAAATCTTTCCTTTTTAATTAACAAGTAACACCCTAGAAATTAACAATCATGTTTGTAAAACTATTTCAAATCTTGTCTGTTACAAGAAAGAGAGTTAAGTCTTTTCCCAGCTCATGTATAGATTGGAACACAATTTAGAAATTAAGAAAAGTAACTGTGCAAATCAAATAACTCAGCTGCATCTGAGTTATCTCATGATGGAGCTTTGATTCTCCAGACACTGGCAAGAAAGGCCTGCAGGTATCTTGTTTCTGAAATCATTATCAATATAGCAGTGGGTTAGTGCAAGAATATCAATGTATTGCTTTTTAAAAATAACTCCATGGACTTTCTTTTCTCTTTTCTTTCTTTCCTTCCTCCCTCCCTTCCTCCCTTCCTTCCTTCCTTCCTTTCTCTTTCTTTCTTCCTTTCTTTCTTCCTTTCTTTCTTTCTTTCTTCCTTTCTTTCTTCCTTTCTTTCTTTCTTTCTCTTTCTTTCCCCTTGCCCTTTTCCTTCCTTCCTTCCTTCCTTCCTTCCTTCCTTCCTTCCTTCCGTCTAATCTATCAATTATCTATTTTATATTAGTTTTTTTCAGTGGTATCTTTGTGTAAATATTACCATAGTGTAACTTCATTTCTACTGAAATATTCCTTGTAGTTCAGTATAAATAGAGTAATTCTGCTAAAAAATAGATTTTTTTAATTCTAAATTGTTTGCCTCATTTGTTATATATGTTATATATTCACTCTGAGGTTTATATTCTATCCATTTATTCTGTGCCTCTTCAAATACCACAAATACTGGAGAAATGAAACTATATGACTCCCTCAACTTTCTACTGGGAAGGAGAGACCACCCCTCTCTGCAGCTTCACATTCTGAGTCCCCCGATTTCCTTCTATTTTTTTTTCCACTGGATACCTGTACACAGGTGCCGAAACACAGTACAAGTTTCTAAGGCTCTCACCTGCAGTTCAGCAATTTCCTGCCTTGAAGGGGCAGAAGCCATCTTTTATCTGCAGTTCTATTATGTCCACAAAGTGACAAGGGGGTAAATTAGACTGAGAATCCAGTCAGATACTGTCCTTTGAAAACAATAAGTGGATGTTGAACAACCACATTGTCAAACCTGGTAAAGAGAGGCAACGAGTCAAGGTGATGCTCTTGTCTCAAACAGAGCTTGTTCTATTGGCAAAAGGCCTTTAAAACCAAATAAGATCCACTGAGACCATGTGAATTTAGTAGTTGTTAACTTCTGGGAGAATATGTGATAACTTGGATGAGAAAAAGGAGGTCACAAAAAGAGAATTGAGAATAGGAGGTAGCCAAAAGGTCAACTCTACCCTTGGAAAATCTGTGAGGAAAAGGCCAAGAAATATGGGAAAATATTCTGTGGCTATTATGGGGTATAAAGAGTAACCATAATAGGTCTGAATGCCCCTCCCACTTTTCATTTAACTCTATTATTTACTAATCATAAAAAGAAGAAAATGATTTAATGCTATTCAATAAGATACATACAAGTGTAGAGCTAGGATCTTTATAAAGTGGTAAAATAAATCAAATACACTATTTTAATTTTATGTACAAAAAAGAGTACTTGTAACTTACTATTGGAAGGATTCACTTAGCATTCTAACAAAGTTACTCAGGTGTGCAATCTGTTAGCCAGGAATTCTTTTTGAAAACCACTGTTAAAAGCACAGAAAAATTACCAATATGTGCTAACCCAGAAATGAAATTCAGTTTAAGTGTTATAACAATATTCATTTAAACCAATGGCAAAGCTACAGTGAAATCTGATTACAAATTAATTCTAAACTTCCAGGACAAGCAAAGCATGTACTAGGGAAAACAATTATTGTCATAATTTTGTACACTTGTAGGAAAAAAGAAGCCACAGTTTGAGGACACTGAGTGGCTCCCTCATTGCCATGGCCTTGCCACTCAGGTGACTGGTGTAAAAATGAATGGGGGACACCAGGTTCTGAGATCATAGCCAATGTGAAAACCCTAAATAGTGTGTTTTATTGCTACCCTTTTCAATTATTGTGGAAAAACCTTAGCAGTGTGGAAATGAGTAATGCCTTTGTAAAGTTATCAGATCTTGAGAGGGACATATTCTAATGTGAAAAAGTTTGGAGAAGACCACATTTTATTTACTTTTTGGAACAATAAAATTAGCATATTTGATCAAACAGATGAAAGTAACACAAAACCTTTTCTAAGAATCTATTATATAGATTGCCAGCAATTCATATTATTTCAGTCTCCACACTGTTTACTAAACCTGAAATGTTGGGCACCTAAATGATCTGTTTACAAATCAATACGTAAACCTGGACTTTTAAATAATACTCATTTCTCCTGGGCTCGTAGTGAGATTGCTAAAACCACATTTTAATATGGCTCATTTTACATTTATTAACTTGCTAAAATTGCTAAAACCATATTTTAATATGCTCATTTTACATTCGGTTTTACACTTATTGGCATATTTTATGTGCCAATAAAGTATCTGCTGTGTTCAAAACTATACAGTTACCATCTCAGCCAGATGATCAAGTTCTACATCATCAGTGATAAGTCATGGCAATAGTGTCCTTGATGTGACAGCACAGAACATGGCACTTCACCTCTGTGATCTTCCTCCCCCAAACATCATAACCCTAAGCAAATTATGAAAGAAACAGCAGGTAAGCTCCAACTGAGGGACATGGACATTCTATAAAATACCTGACCTGTACTCCTAAAATCTTCCTGGCTCATCATAAACAAGGAATGTCTGGGAACCTTTCACAGCCAAAGGGAATTGAAGAAGACATGGCCACTACATGTAATATGGCAGCCAGAATGGGATCCTGGAGAGGAATCGGACATTAGGTAAAAATTCAAGAAATCCAAATAAAATATGGATATCAGTTTAAAAGAACAAACCCCAAACCTATGGATTACTTTATTGTTCAGCTACCTGGGCATCAGCGGGAAACAGTGCCGGATTTTGCATCCAGACGGCAGTGAATTGGTAACGTGTGGTGTTTTCTCCGAGACCCCATTCATTGATGAACGCACCATTACTATGGCTAAATAACTGCTGATGGCCGCCTTTTTGCTTCAGCTTCGTCTTTGCTGCTTCATATTTTCTCTGCTGAGAAAAAGATATACAGGCTTTCTCCATTTCAAGGTTGAGCCGTATTCTTAAAGATCATTTGAGAATAATTGTTTCAAACTTGGGACACATTTCTCTGTGATACTTGCACAGTGTGAACCAGTGTCTGTCACATACATATCAAATTAGCACTAATAGTTCTTTGAAACTTACATATGATCCTTAACCCTGGTAATTTGTAGCTGTATAGACTTACCTATGAATCTAATTTTAAAATATCAATGCTTGGTCCCCAAACTGAAAGTTTTTATCAGGTCTGTTTTTAACTCACCCCATAATTCTGATATGAACCCTGTATGAGCAAGAACCTCTGGTCTGTTACAATCTGAGGTGAACTGCATCTGCAGTTCTGTTTCAGACAAGAAGACGTACCTTCCCCAACTGCTGTCTTAGCCAATGAATCGGGGTCTCCTGCCTACCTCCTTTGCACACCCTCTTAAATGATAACTTCTGGTAGTGAGCAGGACCTTCTTCAATGATAACCTCTGGTAGCATTTCCTGAAATAAGAGTTTTAGAAGTCAAGTATTGGAGGACAGGATGGGGAAAAGAACCACAAAGTAGGGAAAAGATGAACTGTGGGTACCAGGGCTTTCTGCAAAATCTGTATTACTTAGGACACTTGGAATCCCAGAATGATTCAGGTGTGAGTGAGCTTTATGGACATGGCTAGTAGAAACCCTTCATTTTACAGAAAAGTGAATGTTTCGCTCAGGTTGGTTCTGGGCCAACTCCCTGATCACTTTCTTTATTATATTCCTATTGGCCTGGGAGGGTGGTTTATAGTTTTCTCATTTTCTTCCTGTCACACACTGTACTTTATTGTCTTTTCATTCCCAGACCCATGGTGACCAAGCCTCCGGGAACTTCATGCAAACCTTTCAGAGATAAAGGAGGGACACACAATGGGAATGTATAGTAAAGGTTCTGAGCCCCAAAATAAAAGTTGACCCCTAGTGTTCATTTGAGCCCTGCCTGATCCTTCTGTTCAAGCTTCTGGCTGATCCCTTTAAGATTACAATTAAAACTAACTTGAAGGTTTAATTAAAATTAAACTTTCCTTTATTTCTTTCAATATTTTAGCCCCCATAAAAATGACCTATAAAAAAGAAGATACTTCTTTGTCTTTGGGTGGAAAAGAGATTTTTATATCTGAGGGGAAAACTCGGGCTGTCTTTGCCCATCCCTTCCTTAGAAATGTAGGCCATGGAGAACCTTGTCCTTATGGAAATGAAATGAGAGCTCTGTGTAGTGAATGCTTACTTGGGCATGGCACAAGAAAATAGATGAGGCAGAGGGGATGCACCCCACAGGCCTGAAATACAGCAGCGGTGAAGTCAGAAGGAAGGGTCATTTTCACCAACCTTTTTTCCCTTCCAACCTCACCGTTCTGGTCCTGGGAAGCTATGCTGGGCCAGGCTGGACCACTCTAGTCTACTACCACAAACAAAAGACTCAGGTTGGGATGCTGAGATGCAGGGGAGGAAGAAGAAGGAAATTTCTTTGCACTGAGATGAGACATATTTGCTCAGACCACCAGCATCTCATGGCCATTTATTTATATGATGGAAATATCTATTCTGGCATAAATATGGTTGGGAACGTTTAAGCTTTTTGTTTATATACATATTTGCCATTATCTATATTCTCTGAAGGAAAAACAATAATTGCTGAGTAATTTAATAAACTTTCTAATATGGTCCAATGATTCTGTTAATGTAATGAGCAACAGTAGAGAAAACAATCTAATTCCTTTCTTGCCAACTTTATTTTCATGGCAATATGTATTTCATTAAGGCTTTGTTTCAGAAAAGGAAAAAAAATTATCTCAAACTATGTGGAAACTATTTAAAAACTGAGTAACTAAAAAGGCATATTGGACAACACACTTAAGCTAACAGTGAGTAGCACATGCTCATTCATCTTTTACAAATGCTGCTCTGAAGTTGGAATTTAAAAAAAAATTCTCTTTTGAGCATCATTGTACTTTTGGAGGAAGCATACAATTGCCCACTTTTTTCTGTTTATTAAGTGTATTGGGGTGAGGTTGGTTAATCAGATTATGCAAGTTTCAAGTGTACAGTTTTATAACACATCATCTGCATATTGCATCGTGTACTCACTGCCCGAAGGCCAGTCTTCCTCTGTTACCGTGCATTTGCCTCCCTCTACTCTCTTCATCCTCCTCCCACCCCCTTTCCCTCCGGTAACTGTTGTCAGTGTCTGAGTTTGTTTGTTTTGTTTGTTCATTTGTTGTTTGCTGTTTTGTATCCCAGATGTGAATGAAATCGCACAGTTCTTGTTCTTTTCCATCTGACTTATTTCACTTAGCATGATATTCTCAAGGTCTATCATGCTGTGGCAAATGGCAGCATTTCAGCTTTTCTGTGGCTAAGAAGTGTTCTGTTTTAACTGTGTACCATATACTTTTATTTGAGGTCTTTTATTTACCTGGAGCATACACGTGCACATGCTGCCTGACAGGCAAGGATGCGTAGCTACAGGAGTCACATTCCTGACCGAGATGCATAATAAAATAGTATATTTCTGAAATGTACTTCATAACTTTTACATTCGCCTCCCCCTGCCTGGATATACTGGCATAGTATTAAAAACTGCAAAGACAGAATCTGATAGTAAAAGATATCACAAGTCAAAATCACCAGACACTTATGCCTAAGAGTTTATGACTGGCTAGTTCACTCACTACCTACAATTAGTTATTTTCTTTTCAGTAATGTAAAGGTTGAAATTAAATTAGCTCCCGATGGTTTTAATCTAGATTTTGAACTATGTTAGTATCTTAGTACTTTGAGATAAAAGCACATCTAAAGTTTTGTGCTTCTCTAATATCTTCTTTTAAAAGAAATTGAATATTTTGTAAGAGGTATAAATATGCTACAAAGTGAAACATGTCCAGGGTTTCTAGTTCTGGATTCTTCTGGTGTTTAATTACTGAAATGAATCACTTATTAGCAATTGCCCTACCCAGTTGCAAAACAGAAGTAAACATACTTGTTATCCCATAATCACAGAGAATCATGGAAAATAAATTAAATGAGAGAAACTTTAGAGTCCTTGGAAGACAGGCATTTTCTAAATGCAGAATATTTGTATTATTACCATTCCTATGTTGCAGCAGATATGAGAAATGCAATTTTCCTGTGTATTTATGTTGGCTGTATCTCCTCAAGGGAATGTATACGAAAAACAAGAACTATTTCACAACCAGAGTAGTCAAGAAAAAGTCTGTGTTTCTGAAAACCACAGTTTCGGAAATAGAGGTTGCAAACTGATGTTATCTCAAATTCCCCGAGGAACAGATTAAACTTTCTGGAGAAAATTGACATAATAAAATACTTTATATTCATTAAGTTACTTTCAAAATTTGTTTCTTCCAGTTTACCACTACTAAAAAATAATGACTATATTAGTGACTTCACCTATATGCTTTACATATAAATTAGAAATGATCTCTTTTTATTTAGAATTTTAGGAATAGGCTTGCTTATACTTAAAGGAATTGTTTTAAACCTTATAGTAATGGGGACTTTTGTTAAACCATGATTCTTTCAATAGGAGATAACTCTTTATGCAAACCTTAAACTATAAAATATTCATTCTGTTTTCCAGCGAAGTCAAAAGATTCCACTTTTAAAGTTTATGTATTAATGAGACTTTTAAAAAGCAATTAAATTAGTAAAAGTAGATTGATGGCTTAATTATATATTCAGAAGGACTATCTATTTTTTTCTTAGAGACTAAGTTTAATTAACTCCAAACATTTGAGAATCAGTGGAATAGAACATGTACCTACTGTTTTCATGCATACACACACACACACACACACACACACACACACACTCACGTTAAAGTAGCAAAATAAGGCAATAGTCCCTGTAGTTTAAGCCCAAATTATATTTTTGCTAACTATGCAAATAAGTATTGCTGGTCCAATTCCCAATCCTACTTTCTCTCTCTGCAGTTACTTTTCTCGCTGGATTTTATATCTCCCTACCAGACCCTACAAATTACTCAATGCACCAAACTCTATTAGATCAGGAATTATTATTGTATAAAATTCTGGGTCCCACATTAAGTTCTTATTCAATAGTTGGCCAGCATTATATCTTGCATGTATCATAGACCATATATTTAGTATTTAAGGCTCACTTTCTTAAAGTTCTTACCCACTTTTTAGTTTTAATTTTTTTTTCAATTATAGTTGACACACAATATTTATTAGTTTCTGGTGTGAGTTCTTACCCCTCTTTAACTATTTCTGTAGATCAGGGGTCCCCAACCCCCAGGCCATGGCCCAGTACCGGTACAGGCCACAGAACAGGAAGTGAGCAGTGGGTGAGCGAGCGAAGCTTCATCTGTATTTCCAGCCATTCCCCATCACTTGCATTACTGCCTGAGCTCCACCTCCCATCAGATCAGATTCTCATGGGAACATGAACCCTACTGTGAACCGTGCCTGTGAGGGACCTAGGTTGCACACTCCTTATGAGAATCTAATGCCTGATCATCTGAGGTGGAGCTGAGGTGGAGCTGAGGGGGTGATGCTAGCACTGGAGAGTGACTGCAAATACAGATTATCTTTAGCAGAGAGACTTGGCTGCACAGAGACCTTAATAAATCAATTGCTTGCAGATTCATATCAAAACTCTATCAGTAAGTGGCAGGTGACAATTAACCTTCATCAGGTAGCAGGCTGTAAAGCCATTCCAGTACCCTCCTCCCATGTCCATGGAAAAAAATGTCTTCCTCGAAACAGGTCCCCAGTGCCCAAAAGGTTGGAGACCGCTGCTCTAGATGTTTGTTTATGGGTTGCAGTGCTCTTTGATAACAAAAAGTGAAAAAGAATTTCAAGGTATTTATGTGAACATTAAAGTAGGAGTCTGATTTACACCTTATAATTTATTTACTTAAGTGCATGTTTGTTGGTATTTCTACAAAGACCAGAACTTTGAAGAAAGCGGTGCTTGGAAGTACAAAGTCATTGACAAGAGGCAGGAGCACAAGCTGTGAGCTTTTGTCTGTATGCTATGATGCTCCCTTGTATTATTTAAAATCTAGAGGTGACATTGTCTAATAGAATCTCATCTTACCTGCTATAACAATAGAATAAAGAACTTAGAGATGAGAGGCCATAGGTGTTTACTGAAACATTTTATTTGTGTAGATTTCCCCAAGAACTGACAAAACTAAACTCAGCAGGACATGAAAATACACCCCAGGGCAGATGAGCCCAGGCAAAGCCTTGATAACTGATTTGCATGTGGATTAGGAGATGCTAATTAATTTATTTGGATTTCCTTGCAGACCCTTAGAGTAGACTGCTGAAGTTAATTTGGATTGTAGATGAGCAGGGCTAAAGGAAACAGGACCACACTTGCCTTTTGTTCCATTGGCTCTTAATTAGTGGCTTTTGTAACCCATCTGGAATTATTGTATTCCTTTGGATCCTTGGCCCTTACTTTAAAAATGCACACAATATTGTCTGCTTTGTAAAATAATGCTGAGTGGTTTCTGTTCTTATAATATCAAGTCAAAGATGGGGAACATGCTGAAAGTCACCAGAGGGGAGAGGGGAGGGAATTTCAGGGGAAAAGGGGAAGGATTTACAGGAACAAGTATAAAGGACACATGGACAAAAACTATGGGGGGGGGGGTGGAAATGGGAGGGAGGAGGGGAGGGCTGGGGTGGCGGGTTCGGGTGAGAATAAAAGACAGAAAACTGTACAAGATCAACAATGAAAATAAAAATTAAAAAAAAAATAACTTAAAAAAATAAAAAAATAAAAATACAAAAAAAAATTTTAAGCTCCATACATTTTGGACTGGGTTGAATTATATTTGGTTTCCAATATACAGGTAGGAAGAGACGTTCACTTCCTTAAAATGATGGTCAGTCATAAGGCATGGAACCCAGTTCTGTTGTTCAGGAATGGTGGCAGAATCAATTCATGGGTGCATGGTAATAATGGAACAATAATTGCAGTGAATAATAAAGCACTCCTGATTCTTACTCCTTGGCTTTGTGGAAGCTAGCAATATTGGAAAATATAGAAAAAAACTAATGGTTCTTGGCTATTTCCTAAAGAAAGTAAACATAATGCTGTACAGGTAGTAGTTTTGGAGAGAGGTGGAGCTTGTTCCATACTGTTTTTCTGTTACTACACTATGTGTCTATGTCTTGCTGTCACCATCTTTACACTTGCAAATTTATATTTTCATTGCTTTTGGCACCTCCTTTGGTGTATAGGCAGAACTAAAAAGAGGAGGTGAAATTCTAGGCAATTTTGTTCCTCTTCAGCAGTCCTTCAAAGAACATGCTCAGCATCTCCCTGGTTAAAGAGCACCCTGTTTGTTTCAGCAATTGCCTGCGGATTCTGATAACCACAGCCCCAGCAGAATGTCCCTGCCAGGCATGCTCAAGAGACGACATGTTATCTCTGTCTCCTGCACCCAGTACACTTATTCTTTTATTGTATACCTATTTTTGCTTTACCAGCTGTTTTTGTAAGTTTGTAAACTCTCTGATGTCGTATGCAGACACAGTCAATATTTGCACTTTTTGGGGAAGAGGATCCATACCTTTCACCCCATGCTAAATAAATAAATAAACAAACTGACAAACAATATTAATGAATCAGTATCTCAAACTAAATTAAGGATCATTAGAAAATATACTTTATGCTCCTTGCTAGATTTTAAGCAAACAAACAACAGTAACTGTCTCTTACTGATGTATTTTCCTTAGCACTTGGCAATAGTCCCTTTGATAAAAACTATTGCACAGATGGATTTTAGAATTGTGTGAAGCCTAGCTTAATTCCTTGGACCTTGGATCTACCCTACAGTAGTTAAGTTAGGAATTTGGGTTCCACTTTCACTTCATTCAGGCAAAAGAACTTTGTTTAGTAACAATGGTCACTTACTTAACCAATTTATTGCCTCCTTCCCATTCAAACTTTTATCAACTCTAATGAAAGTAGGACATTATTAATAGACTCAAATTATCTACAGTTAATTATGAGTTCAAAGAAAATGAAAATGTCCCTCCAAGTTATGATCAAAAGTGGTTACATACCTGGTGAAGCTATTGTCCATAATTCAGCTTTTTTACAAAGGTCCCTTCAAGTGGTGAGTTCCATGGGGTTTTTTTTTTTTAAGTTATTAATTCAGAAAGGAGAAGTGTACAGAGTCTTTGTGATGAAGATGTGACTATTGTCCCTAAAGATAATTTAAATGAAAAAAAAAATAAATGCATAGAAAATATTCAACAACTAACAATATCTCTTTGCTTGGAAGAGAGAAACTGCTCTGACAGTTTTCTTACATTGTTTGGCTTCCCCAAGAATCAGGACCTGAAGCAAACAGGAACAGAATACAGGATCGAGACCACAGTTATCCCAAAGCCCCTTCAAATTGTATCTCTCCAGTCACTAGATAAAATCACCCAAATAAGTAGTATTTTAAAAATTCACCTAGTCATATTAGCAAAGTAACTAACAAAGACTAGTGAAGTATGATTGCAATGTTAGCAATCTCTTTTCATTAAAACACATGAAAATTTTATTTAGCTGTAATTGGTGCTTCCAATGTAGGAGGCAGTATGTATTTAAGGGGATTTTATTTGATTTTATTTTTATTTAAGGGGATTTTAATAGATGCTGAGAAAATGTCTACTATTCAACAGATTTCCTATGTTCATCCCATTGGTTAAAAATACAATCAATAATCAGATAGTGACTATAAACAAAGTCAAGAAGATTTTGCTGTAAAATATGAACACAAAGTAAGCTCCTTATAACTTTTGTATTCTGTAGCTGTCTTTTTTTAGCAATCTTCTTATTTATAGCTGTTTTAGCCTTTATAGAACTGTTGTTTATTCCTATGGGACTAGATCCAGAAGGTCAGGAGCCAAGACCAAGTTAAATAAGTTTTCCTCAACACTCTTGTCATGAATCCATCACCTCCAGACTCATTGGACAGCTAATGTTTTTCCTGGACCATTTTATCAACCCTAAAATTCTTCTATGGTTGCTGGAACCTCCTTAGGCTTTTCAGGCAGCTAGAACTATGGTTCTCAACCCTTACTGTGCATCAGAGTCACCTGATGAGCTTTAAGAAAATATAGGCATCTGGATACTGCTCCCAGAGATTTCTGATAAACTCAGTCTGTGGGCAGACCAAATTAAGTGGTTTCTACGATGCTGAGGTAGCTCTGATGTGCAACAAAAGGGTGAAGAATACTCCATTAGAGATCTTTCCAGCCTGTTTTCACAGAGCCCAAATGTAAGGATTTTGAGGTGTCTTCCGGAGATTTAAGTAATAACATCATACTATATACATAAAATAGTATCAAAGTAGTTGGAAAGAGTTTATCCTCTTAATATCTGAGATTGTAAGCCCAGCAAATTCATAGGATATTATTCAAAACTTATCGCATTAATAATTGGATTTG
Source organism: Glossophaga mutica (assembly GCA_039655065.1). Classification (NCBI taxonomy): domain Eukaryota; kingdom Metazoa; phylum Chordata; class Mammalia; order Chiroptera; family Phyllostomidae; genus Glossophaga; species Glossophaga mutica. The sequence goes on along the minus strand of CM077307.1, from coordinate 143,210,707 downwards.
CTAGACCATCAACAAATGCTTGATTGAGTACAAACTGTCATGGGTTCTAATCCTAACAGATGTCCTTTTAAAGCACCTGTTTGAACCAACTCTGCTGCTGGCCCTTTAAATGGGATGGAGTTTTAATTTTCCAAAAGCAGTGATGCAGTTGGAATTCGAGAAATGCACATTTGCCGCCGATGTTCCATTCTAGCAAACCATCTCCTGAATTACTACTATGTTGATCTCTTGGTTGTGTAGTTATGGAGAGAAGTCTACAAATACCATTAGGATTGACCAGTAGCCTTGTTTATAAAGGTTCATTAGAGGGAGTTAATTTCACATGATCCTCCAATAAGGAAAAACAATGCTGTTTCTACTTTTTCATGAATCTGTCAAGAATTGACTTGTTAAAAACTAGAACTGTTTGTAAACTGGAAATGTTATAAAGTTCACCTAAAAAGCTGTTTCACCTTTCTCCCGAGTGGAGAGTCTGAATTGGTGTTTGGTTATAATGGAATAGCTGAAAAGCTATACAGCTCAACTCCAGACATGGCTGAAGATGATTCTATCGGCAAATTGATATAAACAAGCTGTGTTAGTGTCATTGTCTCCAGCGTGTTCATCGTGTCTATCTATAGCGTAATACTGAATCAGGTACCGCCTGGCCGAAGGTCACGGGTTACACATAGCAATTTAAATACTTTATTTTGGGGACAGCTGAATTACTCCCTGACCTGACTTTAGTGAGTGGGAGGATCATCTTCATCTTTATGCCTTCCTGCCCTTTCTAAAAATAGTAGGGCCTTTAACAAGGAGATATTTTAAGCAGCTCATATTCACTTGTCTCATCGTGAGAAGCTTATTTTGGCCACTTGCATGTGTCAGGTTTGCATGCATGCATAGTTAGACTTTCAGAGCCCAGGCCATGCTCCCACACCACTTCTATAAGAAACTCGCAAACCTAGAGATCCTGGGATTACTAGCTGAGAGTCAGTGGGTAAACATAAATGATGAGAAGACACTTTTTAGGAATGTGAATATGCTTGCAAAACCATCCATTTCAGATATTTGCACATCAGTTCTCAGCTTTTTGGATCTGTTTTTATAAAACCTGGCTGTGACCTCACTTCAGAGACCTCAATGATCTTGCTGCTTTTAGCAAATATTTATTGAAGCCACTGCCAGCCTGTGGATAAGGAAAACTAATGAGAAACTGCCATCCAAAACCTGAACGGCAAACACAAAACCAAGCAAAACCAAAAACTCCAAAACAAAACCAAAAAAGAACAACTCAGACAATCCGTGCTCACAAGAAGACGCGTAGGAAAATACCAAGATGTAACTTTGATTTGCTAACTGGATTTATCAGTCACATGACTGGCATGCAGTGGCTACTTTGTATTTTTCTCCTTTGAAAAACAAGTGCAAATCTATGTTTTTCTGCACAACTGGGACCAAAAAACTATGAGTGTGAGAAAACACAGACTGTAAAAGCAAAATGGAATTTAAGCAGGTAAACCCTGTTCCACAGTCATGTCATTCCAGTACAGTTGTACGTGGTACTCGTGTTTGCACCTCTAAGAAATTTCCATTTTTTCGCATCAAAAAATCCAGATATGAAGCTGAAGCTGCTTTCTTCGCCAACCTGAAGCTGTCTGATTTCAACATCATTGACACCCTTGGAGTTGGAGGTTTCGGACGAGTGGAACTGGTAGGTGATTATTCTTTGAACGTTTTTGAAAGCCTCTCTCTTCCTTTGTAACTTTTTCTGCCATAATAAGATTTCTCCCTTTTCTTCTCTCTCATCTTTAACTAGCATTGTTCCTAAACTGGTGCCAAATAATTTCATATCAATATTTCAGAGTTTGCAAAGTGGGTTATATTGTGTAGTTGATAAATTAAAAATAAAATAAATACTAATTTACATTTTAGAAAACCACCTAATAGTCAATGAAAGACAAACACATTTACTTAACGAGAGGTCACAAAGTGCTTTTTACTCAGCTGATATTTTATGATCTTTATTTGCTTCCATAGGTCTAAACAGTGCTCATTAATTTAAATATGTGCCCTGTCTATAATCCCAATAATTAAAATATAAATTTAAATATATAAAAAGAGAAATGAGATAATACATATAATGATATATCTACAATTAATGATCCTTACTACTACTTATTAAAAATTAAGAAAATGGTGGTATAATAGTAATTCTGTGATGCTGTAGTTACAAGCAGCCACTTAGTTTATAGTGCCTGTATTTAGGCACTATAATTAAATAAATGTGCCTAATATTTAACCATATTAGATAATATGGTTTTAATATTTTATATCATGTATTTTACACACATTTATACACACATACAGCTGTTTTCATGAAGATAATAAAGAGATTTTGCTATCAGTCTATACATTAAACACATTGCATGGATGTAATATAAGACAAATAAAAGCATGCTATATCATGCTTTTATTTAAAATATAAATTTAAAAAGTGACATACTGCAACAAAAATTTGGAAAAAAACTGTATTCTACTGACTGTATCACTGCATCCCAGCAGTGTGTGAAATAAGCCCTATTCGAGCGCTGAGATTAATTTCCACCTCTCTGCTGAAAGTGGAGGAGCCCTGATATCAGACACCAGTACAGTGTGTTAGGAACTCCCCGAGACCATGTGCAGTGGAGTAAACAGTTACTGTGGCCACCAGGGGACCAGAGAAATCCCCTTCCATACAAGTATATTTGACCCAGTGCTATTTTTGATATTTGTTCATTTGAGCGGCAGTTGGGACTTCTGACTTTGACAGGCTTGAAAAAGATGTTATTTACTTAAATATTAGACAAGAAGGGTTGGAGCCATAACGTGTTTCAACTGAGTTTGCATTACATGTCCCTTAACACTGGTTGGAGGTATTATAGGAACACTACATCTGACATGACCTCTGACTTCACTGTGTGCCCCTGAGGATTGAAGCATTTTTAGTTACAGGAGTAAAAATCAAGTAAAGGCCTAAAAGAACCTCCTGCTTTTCTGAGTCCTGCCGATTAATGTAGTCTTAGATTTATTTCTCAAGAAATTTTAATTTTGTGTTAAGTGTTTATATAGTGGATAAAGATTTATTAACAGTTTTATACATGAACAGCTTTGCACAGGGTGGGGTGGGATGGGGGATGTTGGTCCATGTGAACAGGACAAGGGAAGAACTCTTTGTCCTGAAGCATGTATTGTCTGGTGTATTTCTTGACGTAGTTGTGTGTTTGTAAACCCCTCTCTGAATGAAGCAGTGGAAAAGACAGAATTGCTTAGAGACTGATTTTGTTACTGTTCTAGTTTCTTAAATATTTTTTAAGTTCTATGGACAGTAAAATTGCTGTTTTAGGTGACCAAAAAAATCAACATTACAACTTTGTGGACTCTTAGAGGTCTGAGAACTTCAAGTTGAGAACCTTCAAGTTACCAGTGAGACATTTTATGAAATACATATAGGAATTTTCTTAGGATTTTTGAAGTAATTGCTCACAGACATGAACACCACTTCAAGCAGAACAATTAAATGCCAAGCTGATAATGTAAACATTTTAGAAAATTGCCTTAAAAATTTATGAGGAGGCACAAGCAACTAATGATGGAATTAGGGAAGGTTCAATGTAGACATTCGAAAAATAATACAGTTTAAATAGAAAATATATATGTGTATTTGTGTTTTGTGGTTGTGTGTCTGAGTATATACATATCTATGCATAATCTCCATCCCAAGAGGGATAGTCAAAGGTAGTTCAGCTTAATTTTCCTCTCCTGGATATTATATTTTACTTTTACACAGATGTTTATGGACCAATGTAAACCATGACCTCAAGAATAAATATATGTTAAAGGTATGCAAAAACTTTAGATACATTGATGGATAATAAATCCATAGTGGATCATTAGGTACCTTAGAGGAAGAGAGACATGTCCTTAACCTCTGAAGTGAGGTCTTCTTGTGTAATCTTGCATTTCCTCAAACTAGTCATGGGCTAATCAGAATACTCGTATTTTCCTCACTCTTCAGTGTGGACTAGCCATTTAACTGATCACTATTCCCTTAGAACCCAATGCTCCCAGGCCTTACCACTTACTAACTGCCTGATAATTACTGGGTACAAAAAAATGTCCTTTGTGATTAATTTTTACAGACCATATATTCAGTGATTCCAGAACTGGGAGTCTGGCCTCAACAGTTTGACTGTAATTACATATACGGTTGTCATAGCACATAGTGAGTCACCATGAAGGTAGTGGTGGCCATACAGAAAGCAGTAGTGTCCCCTCACTGTTCCTGGTTAGGAGGATGGTCTGGGCAGAGCCTACTTGTGTTGTGATTACAGAATTTTTCGATTCATGCAATGTAATTTTATCAATATTACAGAGTGCTATTTTAAGCCATAGAACATTCATATGGATTCCTTTCACATATGTGTACGCAGAACTGAACATGTTGATACCAAGTATGTAATACTGATACCTTGAACCTGCCACTCCTTAGTTCAGCAGTAATGTTGTTCAGATAAATGGTACTATAAAAAACACCACAAGTTATACTTTGGTTGTGTAATAGTATTTTAAACAAATGTTTTCCAGGAGTGGATTATAAAATGATAAACTCTTGGAATGAGTATGAAGAATTAAGAATTTGAAGTTTCGAACCCCATTTCCTGTTAGAACTAAGTTAGGAGTGTAGTTTTATCATTGTTTTCATCATTTAACGTATAGGTATGTTCCTGCTATTTTGCATAATGATATAGCCTTCAAAGACTTCTTAGCATTTCTTAAGTTTTACCATTTAGGTCAATGTAAATGAATTTAGATGCAGGAGTATTTTTCAACCAAGAGTATTGCTAAACAGTTTATTGCCAGTTTCTAGAGATGTGAACATAATTCTGGTACAAACCTAAGTATTCAATGATAAGATCAGAAACTTAAAGTAAACATATTATATAAATGGATATTCTGCTTTTAAGCTCTTTAGTCTATTTCGTAAATGCATTCAGCATAGCTGATTTTAACTAGTTTCGTATCAGACACGTCCTGTTCACAATCATTACCTTTGATGTCATTATTACTGCTTTCTTTTCTGTTTGCTGGCATATACCCTATTTTCTGCCCATGATTTTTTTATTTTGAATAGACTTTCTAATTCACTCAGTGCTACCTGTTTACAGTGTATCTTTCAGGAAAGCCACATTTTATTTATAATGACATTTTCAGCAAAGTAACTCAGTTCTCTTTTTATATATGATTTACGAAGAAAAGACATCTAGATAAACCACTTCATATCTAAGATATGACCGTAAAATACAAAGATTGATTTTATGAATCACAAGTAAAAATTCATCTCATTGCACTATGATGACATTCCTAATTTACTGTACTTTTGCTCTTGTCAGAGAGGAGCTGGCTTTTCAGAACAGATTTACAAAACTCAAACTTTTTAAACTGGCAATACTATGTGGTGGCTCCTTTAAATATTAGATATTGAATCTATTTATCCATTAACTCACTACTCTCTATAAAAGAACAATATACTTGGATAAAATATAGGAACAAAGTATGGAAGATATAATTATAGAATGAAACCCCTGCAGGATAATTTATTAATAAACTGATTTTAATGATAATTTTTAATAAATAGATATTTCTTCCTAACTAAAATACTCAAGCCTTTCATTTGAACCCTGCTTTATACTTTTCAAGTTGCTTTCATACCCAGTACACAATTTTGTCTGGGGAACTATCCTGAGAGGAGAACACGGGGCGTGATCTGCATTTCATAGGGAAAAAAGTCAAGAACGAAACATATAAATGACCTACAAAGATACAGCCATTGAAAGAGCTGTTGTTATTGCCCAGAAGTCCTGATTTTTTAACTAAGAGTTTTCCCTATTATCTGGCTTCTAAAAAGTATTTAAATTCTTATCACCACCACCAACAGGTACCACTGTGAAATCAAACAAATGTTACTTCATTATTACAGGTACACCTTTGTTTAAAAAAGAAAAAAATCTCATAGACTTCAAGACCCTGAACTAGACATAAACCCAGAATAAATACTAGGATTATGTTATTCATCTTTTCTTTGGTGAAACCTTCAGAGGCTTTCCTTTCCTGAATCTTTGCTGCTCCTAGTGCCTGTGGAACACAAAAATCAAAGACTATACTGTGGCAGTTAAAAGCTAGAGCACTGGACTTAAGACTTTGTGGATTCAGATCCTACCAGCTATACATGCTTAGTCATTTACTCATGCCTTCTGAGACTCAGTTTCCTCATCTTTAAAATGATATGCATAACAACAGGGTATGTATCTCACAATGTTGCAAAGACTGTATGAGTTAAATCTCCCAAAATGGTACCTCACATATCACAGGTCAGTATGTATTATCAATGTTGATATAATAATTATTAATATTAAAATATGCTAATGATAGCTATCTTTATTAATGATTTTCATCTATCACCAAAGAAAAGGAGGGGAATGGAATACTTGTATTCTTTTTCTTCCCATTGCTAGGCTAAGCTCTGAGAATACAAGCCTTTGTCCAGTGTAAGAAAGAACCTGAGGTCTTCAAACCGCTAAAGCTCCTTACTTTCTGATTGGTCACGAGTGGAGATGAGAAACAATTTTCAATTTTCCTCACACTGAACCTTTATGTACCTCAAATAATCCACTCTTACTTATCCATTTCTCTTCTAAATTGTAAAGCCCCACCTCTTAACCTCTCAATGGGAAATCACTTTCGGTGCAGATTGCTGAATCATATCCAGTTTCTGCACAGCCTTCTAAAACCTCTCATTCCTTCTGGGCTGCAGTCCCACAATCAGATTGCCCAGAGCGGGCGACGTGCAGGTTGCCGGAAGCATGCCACACTCAGTCATTAGGGTAACAGGGGCTGTGCGCTGTCGATACAGGCATCCACTGCACGCTCATTGCATTTTTGCCAGCTTCCTTGGAACTGTCCATCACAGGCAAGCAGGCCCAGAGGGCTATGAAAACCAACTGAAAGAAAAGATGGAGCCTAAGAGATGATTAAGCAAGAAATTAGGTGATAAACCCTTTGCTCAATCAACAGAGTTTTGTTTCACGATTATGAAAGGCGGACAGCTTAACTCCAAAGGGAAACCCCGTGTAAGATGAAAACATGTCAAGAGCTTCTTCCTGCCAAGCCACAGGCCAGTGAAACAGAATAGCTCAGGGATCTCTGGGCAGCACTGGCCTGTGTGCTCCATGGTGGCTTACACTGAAGAGGGTGCCTGGGGAGACCCTGCTGCCCCGAGGCCTGTGTCCTCTGTCCTCTGTCACCAAAGTGAGTAAGGACTCAGCACTGGCTGAAAACTCAGTTTGCCTCAATTTAACACAGCCTTTTCTCTACTGGGTTTATTATTAAATATGCCATCCCCAGTTTGTGTTTACTCTTAAAGGAAAACTGATACAAATTATTAACTGTAATAAATAGTACTGATTTCTAAAAGAAAATACATCATTTCAATAGCTAATGAAAATCCAATCCAATAAATGGTAATTGAGCATTATAGGTATAGTTACAATATAATGAATGGAACTCCTAAAATATCTAACCACATGATAGTTTCTAAGCAGAAATCACAGGCAGTAAAGTCAATCTCTACTTTGACATATGCTAATGTAATGTAAGAGATGCCTTCGTTTATCTTGTTACAGTACAATATATTTTCATTTTGTACACTTATATTCATAAAAATTTGATTACTCAGTGATGACAAATAGAACACTTTCATACACACCTTTTGAAATTATAGAAATTTTACATACTAACTTCCTGCTAAAATGAGTATTTTTCATTAAAAGTGCTTGGAGTCAGTGGCCTTCAGTAAAGTAAAATGTTAACAGTTCCTCCTCCAAACTTGCATGTTATTCTAGAAAGATTGATGGAAACCCAGAAGTCACTGGACATGTCTTTCCAAGGCTTATGATAACTCACATTAGAGCACTTCAAAAGTTAGCACTTGATCATACCTTTTTGTTTTCTGTGATGATTTGATTTTTTTTACCCACGTGAATTTAGAGGCACATTATATTCAGCAACAATTTAATTATTAAGAAATTCCGTTTTTTGCCAGAAATAGAAACATAAGATATGATTCCTACCCTTAAGCATTGTCTGCTTCTCTAAGAAAGAAGATAGAATCAATGTATAGGAAAAATAGCAAATAACATTAATTAGTATTATGTCAAGTTCTAAATTATGCAGATGAATTCTTGGCATTCAAAAGGAGAGAGAGCATTTGGAGATGGTGAAATAAAGAAGGCCCTGAGAAGACAAAGGACTCCAGCCAGGGCTGAGAGAATAGGTTAGGATTTAAGTAAAGAGATGGGGAAAGGCCATTCCAGGAAAGGATTACAACACAAAAGGCCACATGTTATCACAGGACGCCAAAGCAGGTGGCCTGACGGCCAAGAGGAGAATGTGTGGTGTGGAGCCGTGAGGAACAGTATTAGATAGCAATTGAGAGAGTATAACTATTATATTCTTAAAGGAGATTATACTTTAAGGTATTAGGTATTTGGGGGCATTAGGCATTTTTGGGGACATTAGGTCAAGTGATGAAAGCATATAAACACAGATTCAGCTCTAAACTTCCACCCATGAGATAAAAGAATACATGAGCTGTAAGGTGACTTGGCAGGCTATTTTTAGGTGGCGCTGTTCTCAGAGGAAAACATCATAACTTCTCTTCTGAATAAGGTAGTTTACTTTGTGCCAAGATGTATTCCACATCCCTGAGAATTTTATGTAAACACTTTTAAAGAGAGATTCCTTCCATGAGAAGGAAAAACAGCCCCCTTGCATATGTTAGTAATGTTGAAAATAGCCATGTGCTTTTAAATAAAATGACTTTGCTCTCTGGACATAAATATAGAAAATATCATTCTATGTGTCTCAGTGTAGCTCACCAAATATATAGATTTAATTTATTACTACTTCATATTCTGTTCCTCATGTTACTATTCTCCAGTGCCACTGACATGCACCACATAGTATCAGCTTCAACACCGAACTATGAGATCAGGAGATTTTTGTGTGCCAAATAGCTTGGTTCTTAGTCTCATTTCCAGCCATAAGCAAAAACCTGTAAATATGTGCTGAACTGGTTTAACTATTGTACATTTGAAATACATTTATATTTGTACACTCTTGTGAAAATTTCAAATTATAAAAACAGCAAGGAGGAAAAGGTATTTTTTTTTCATTATCAGAAAGAGTGACATTTCAATTTAGGATATATTACCACATTAAGATCTGACTATAAGCCATTTGGTTAAAATTATTCCAGTATGCAACAGTTTTTTTTTTTTTTTTTTTAAACCATGAAGTTTTTACACCCTACATCTCAAAAGTATGACTAGAAGGCAAATCCTTTTATGAGTTAATATGATTACATCTCAGAGTTGAGTTTTGCAATATGTGACCCTATCTTTCATTCAACACATTTTAAACCTTTGCAGTCAATAAATGGAAGAAATTGAAATGTCAGCTCATAATACTCAACTCTATCCTTGTGAAGTTTTAGATTATAATTATGCTTTAAGTGTTAGAGTAAGTTGAATTATATGAAATATTCAAGCCATCAAATTAGAAATATGTAACAAAGTTTTAAAACTGTTTTTGTTTTATGTAGCATTTTCAAGTATGTAAGATTATTCATAGAATTAAATCTTGGGTAGGGAAAATAAGTGATTATTTGATTAAGGAAAATAATTTAAAGTGTATTTCTGGTAATGTAATATAAATATCAATTTTAATAATCACTATAAAATGAAATAATGTTTGTTTAACACAGGGAAGAGAAATGGTATGTTTAAATTGCACTTTCCAGTAAACAATCTTGAATCAATGTAGGTAGCCTTTTGAGTCAAAATGAATTTTGCTAATTTCTCATTAAGGGAAATCACAAGTGTTTTTAGATTTGCAAGTGACTTCTTCATGTTATAAGGAAAAATAGAAAAGTGTAAAGTTTTTTTCCTGATCTTCCTCCAACTGAAAGCTAAGTATCCTGTGAAAAAAATTAAAACTACCTCCTCTATAAAAGTAGCTGTACTTATTTTTTGAGCAATTTGAATTTAATAATATAGATATTTCTAATATTTCTTGTCAGTAGCTGTAGAACTAAATTTTAAGTCTGAAGGCAATTTATAAAGCAAATGGGCTTTTCAATATTTTTGTCGAGGCACTAAGGTAAAGGTGAGAAGAAAAGCAAGGATAGAAAGAACAGAACAGAAAGAAAAGGAAGATTATGCATAATTAAAATAAGCTACTTTTTTATGTTCCTTTGTTTTATAAATTGTATACCATATATCTTAGTGGTTATTAATAAAATAAGATTTATACATAAAATCTTTACCATAAAATTTTACAATAGTGCCATACCTTTTATGTGTTGTGGCTGAGAAGCTTCCCAGATCAAACATCTCTGTTAAACTCAGAATCCATCCTTCGCATTGTGTGTCACGGGACACATGTCCCGCAGGGTATGACAGGTTCCCTAGGCTCGCCTCCCTTGTGTGTCTTATGGAACAAACCAGATGCTGCGCTTTATTCTTGTTTAGGCATTGACTGAGGAAAAGAAAATGTGTGATGTTAATGTGCAGGGCACAAGGAGAGTGAACTTGTGGACAACTAGTGAGATAGGAGATTTTAACAACCGATTGAAAACAGTAGTTTTTCTAAGACTATAGTGATGCTTGCCTAAAGTTTATAGTACCACTACACAGAATAAATGAATTCTCATATAAGAATTAGCAATTTTTTAGTTATGAAATGTTGAGGAATGCAATTCAAGACTAATTTGTAGAAGAGGAGCTTTCTGTAAACTTAAAAAAATTTGTTTTCTTTCATGAATATAGTCAGTCAGCTCCACTTAACAATGTGGGCAAATTAATATGTCATATACAGTTATTTGAGGAGGAGTAATAACATTCATTTTTTGTTCTCTGTAAAAGTAAAACTTCTTTAAATTCCCACAGATTTTCCTATACCTTCTTTTTCATTCAGTCAGTTGTAATAACAAATTAAAAAGGCATTGCCTAACAGATATCTATTATTTTGACTAGATCAGTTTAAAGAATATTGTGGTAATTATATACATTTTGCTTAAATTGACCCACGATCCTACTTTTTTTGGATGTGAGGAGTTTTTAATTTAGAACTTTGAATAAGTAGCAAGTAGATAAGTAATTGTAAAAAAAAAAAAAAGATAAATTTGTTCATAAAACTGTTAATACTGGTAAAATAGAAATATAGTCTTGCTCTAGCTGGTGTGGCTCAGTGGATCAGGTGCCAGCCTGTGAATCAAAGGTTCACAGGTTTGATTCCCAGTCAGGGCACATGGCAGGGTTGTGGGCAAGGTTCCCAGTAGGGAGCACATGAGAGACCACCGCACAGTGAAGTTTCTCTCCCTCTCTCTCCCTCCCTTCCCCTGTCTAAAATAAAGAAATCTTTTAAAACAAGAAAGAAATATAGTCTAGACTAATTGAGGAACTTTCATCAAGGGGGTAAAGATAAGCATAGAAGGAAATGCTTTTCTGACATTTAATTCCTTAAGATGTACTGGTAAATTAAAAATATATCTCACAATCAATAAAGACAAGAACTAAAAAATATCAATGTACATATTTCCTGGCATTTTCCTCTTTTTAAAAATTTCTTTCAAAGCTTTGCTGAGGTCTAATTATCTTTTAAAATTTTAAGTAAATTTTTGGTGTGACATTGGTTATTAGGATCGTATAGGTTTCAAGTGTGTGTGTCTGTGATACTAGATCCATATATTGGATCGCGTGCCCACGACCCAAAGTCAAACCATCTCCCATCGCCATATATTAGGCCCCCTCTACACACTCCCACTCTACCCACCCCCTTCCCTCTGGTAACTACCACACTGCTGTATGTACCTATGAGAATCAGTTTTATATCCCACATATGAGTGAAATTATACGGTTCTTAGATTTTTCTGACTTATTCCACTAAGCATAATATTCTTAAAGTCTATCCCTGTTGTCATAAATGGCAGTATTTCGTCTTTGCTTACGGCTGAGCAGTATCCATTGTGTAGATGCACTGTATCTTCTTTATTCAATCCTCTATCAAAGGACACTTTGGCGGTCTCCATGGCTTGGCCACTGCTGCAATAAACACAGGGGTGCATATACCTTTGTGAATAAATGTTTTCAAGTTTTTCAGGTAGATACCTAGGAGAGGGATGCAGGGTCATATGGTTACTCTGTTTTAATTTTTTGAGGGACTGCCAGACTGTTTTCCACCAGCACTGAATGAGGTACCCTTTCCTTCACAACCTCTCCAACACCTGTTATTGTTGATAATAGCCATTCTAACAGGTGTGAAATGATATCTCATTTAGTTTGACTTGCATTTCCCTAATACTTAGTAAAGTTGAAAATCTTTTCATGTATCTGCTTCATACAAATGAAGACATTTGTATGTCTTCTTGGGACAAGTGACTGTTCAGGTCCTCTGCTTATTTTTAATTGGATAGTTTATTTGATGTTGAGTTTTATGAGTTCTTTATATATTTTGGATATTAATCTTTTGTTGGAACCATTGTTTGAAAATATCTTCTCCCATTCTGTTGGTTGGCTTTTTGTTTTGTTAGTGGTTTCTTTTGCTGAGCAGAAGGTTTTTAGTTTGAAATAGTTCCATTCATTTATTTTTGCCTTACTTCCCTTGTCTTTGGGATCACATTCATAAAATGTTCTCTACAACCAAGGTCTATAAGTTCAGTACCTATATTTTCTTCTGTGTAATTTATTACCTCAGATCTTATATTTAGTTCTTTGATCTATTTTGAATTAATTTTTGAACATAGGCACAGACTACCTAGCACAATTTATTGAAAAGGCTTTCTTTTCTCCATTGTATGTTTTTGGCTCCATTGTCAAAAATTATCTGCCCATATACATGTAGCTTTATTTCCAGGCTCTCAATTCTGTTCCATTGATCTGTGTGTCTGTTTTTCTGCCAATACCATGCTGTTTCGGTTATCATAGTTCTGTAGTATAATTTGAAGTCAGATAGTGTGATACCTCCAGCTTCATTCTTTTTTTCTCAGGATTGCTTTGGCTATTTGTGGTCTTTTGTAGTTCCATACAAATCTGGTAATTTTTTTGTTTTCCTTAAAAAATGGCATTGGGATTTTGATGGAGAGTGTATTAAATCTGTATATTGCTTTGAGTAATATGGCCATTTTAACCTATGCCTATATTGATTCTTCCAATCCATGAACATGAATATCTTTCCATTTTGTTGTGTCTTTTTAAATGTTTTAATAATTATAGTTTTCATTACATAGTTCTTTCACATCCTTTGTTAAGTTTATTCCTAGATATTTTATTCTTATGGTTGCAGTTGCAAAAGGAATTGATTTTTTTTCCATTTCTTTTCTGAAATTTTGTTGTAAATGGGGAAGCAGTGGATTTTTCTACATTGATTTTTATATCCTGAAACCTGACTGTATTTATTTATTGTTTCTAATAGTTTTTTGGTGAGGTCTTTAAGGGTTTTTTATGTACAGAATCATCATCTGTAAAAAATGAGGCTTTTACTTCTTCATTCTCAATTTGAATGCCTTTCATTTCTTTCTCTTGCCTTATTGCTCTGGCTAAGACTTCCAGAACTGTTGAATAAGAGTAGGGAGAGTAGGCATCCTTGTCTTGTTCCTGATCATAGACAAAAAGCTTTCATTTTTTCACCATTGACTTAATGATATTGGCTAAGGGTTTGTCATATATGGCCTTTATTATATTGAGGTTCTTTCCTTATATACCTGTTTTACTGACTGTTTTAGTCATAAATGGATGTTGTATCTTATCAAGTACTTTTCTCTGCATCTGTTAAGATCATATGTTTTTAATCCTTTTTTAATATTGTGTACTACATTGATCGCTTGCATATGGTGAACCATACTTATGCCCCTGTGAGGTGTAATTTATATACCATAAAATTGTACAGCCATCAGTACAACCCAGTTTTAGAACATGTCTCTCTCTCTAGTAATAACTGTTGTGCCTATTTGCAAATACTTTCCATTCCCACCCCCATTTCAGGCAACTATTAACTTATTTTTGTCCCTAAAAATTAGACCTTTCAGGTTCATATTTTCTTGTGCTAAAATTTGCTTTACACTAAATGTTTTTATATTCTACATGAATAATTTTAAATCTAGTTCCATATGGTTTCAGGGGGATTAATGTACAGCTACTTCATGCTTTTTTCTCGAGTACCATGATAATTTTATGGCTATTTTATACCTTGCTTCTGCTGCGTTCCTGTAGTCAGCTTCTACAGAACTGAACTGGTTAAGCTGTTTCCTGAACACAGAGTTTGAGGCTGTTATCTAATAGGACCATTAACAGTTGTCTGGCAAAGAGGAATACTGGAAAATGATGGAGGCAAAACAACCTAGAGCTTATGCATAAGTAGAAAATCTGATAATTGGCTTATTGGTTTACTTGGCTGTGAAAGTTTTATTATGAACCTTCTGCCTAATTCTGTGAATCTGGTTAAGAACTAAACCAGCATAGAGAGAAGCATACTCCAGAAATTCAGGATAGTAAATCTGATAGTTGAGCGTTCTTAAATGATCTTTAGTCAGCACTTTATCAGGAGATGTTTCATGAATAGGCTACTTGGATTTTATTCAGATATCTTCAGCATAACCAATTATTTTTGTTGAGTTAGCTCACACCAGTGGTCCCCAGCCCTCTGACTTTCCTGGGAGGATCTTGGGTCCCATGAGTCTGTGGCATCCCAGTTTAAAATGGAAGTAGACATTCTAAGTGCTATGCACTAAAGAACAAGTGAGGTATTTACAGAGTGTAATCAGTGGTTCTAGCTCTAGGACTGTCTTAACTCAAGCAAAGATAAAACAGAAACCCTTAATAGATAGGTTATACATTTTTGTGAACTTTTTGTAATCAATGCTTACTAAATTGGCAATCAATAAGACTGACTCCCAGTGATCTATGAATTTCTACCTACCTTCCATTGGCAACAGCAATCTGCCACCCACCAGCTGTTATCATCCTTTCCTACCTCCCCACACCTACCAAACCCCCACCTCCCTTGGCTTCTCCTTGTGGGATTCATGCACTAAGATGCCCAAATCTCTGATAACGCACTGAGGTCTCCATAAATAACTCAAAAAATGACAGTGAGCATTCGGCTGGTTTCTCAAACCATGTGTCTAGCATAAATGAAGCTTAAAGGTAATAAAGAATTCATGGATCAGCTTTTCTCACAGAGAGTCTATGAGTTAGCCAGTTCCATCAAACTCTCATTTGTAAAGCATCAATCACTGTGCTTTTTATTTTTTATTCAGCTGATGGCCAGCAGCAAATAATAGCAATAGAATGGGCCAAAAAGACCTGAGCATGAACACAGTTCTGCCACCTGACAGCTCTGTGGGCTGAAGCAAGATGTTAACCTATCTGGTAATCCTCAATTTGCTCCTCTGAGAAATGGGATAATAATTGTATCTTCAAAGGGTTGCCAGTAAGATTAAATAAGAAAACTCATCTACTACACTCCTTGTGACACCTAAGAAGAGCATTATGAACATTAGCTATTGTCATTGATTATGAAGTATTTGTAAAAACAAAACAAAACTTCCTTTAGCCATTAAAAGTTGACTTTAGGTCTAAATGGAATAATGTTTATGGATGTGCCCAGCAGTCCATGTTTAATGAAGATTTCTTTCCCTATTTCTCTCTGACTTTCTCCTGATGGCTTCACTTATTTCCCTAAGTTCTTCCTAATAGAAAGTTTAAAGTTATTTAAGAAATAGCAAAGTAAAAATTTTAATGTAAAATTCTGGCTAGAGTGAAATAAATTAAACATATGGGTATAGTTATATAATAGCAATAAGCTGGTTATAACAAAAATGATAAATACACTTGGAGTCAGAGAATTTACTACTTAGAGGGGAATTAGAGTTGTGAAGGCTAAGGTCTAACAAGATGGCCATAGTCCCAAGAGCTAACTGACCCCAAGAGCTAGTTGGCAGCCAGGTGGACATTATTTTAGAGATGATTTTATTAATCTAGTAGCTGCTGTAATTGAGAATATCACATTTTAGTCATTCAAGAAAAAACAGTTAAAATATAAAGATAAAAATTAAAAATTCAGGGCTGAATCATATAGATATTCAGTTAAGTATGTTTCCTATACAGCATTAAAACATAGAAGTATTTTCTTCCCTTTTATGCATTATTAAAGGTCCTTTTGGAAAGAAGAAATAGACCAAATACTACATTTCTTGTTTTCATGGTTTCCCTGTTTTTTCCCCTGTTAAGCTCAGAGATACACAGTGTGGAGTTTACATGCTTAGGAGCTCAGCTCTGTTATGGCTTTGTCAGTGATAAATATCATGATTTATTTCATTCTTTCTTTGATTCACTTAACAAATATTTCATGAGCATTTATTATGTCTGGCACAGTAAATAGAAAAAACCCCTACCAACCTTGGGTTGCTCCCAGTCATATGTGAGGAGACAAGTACTAATCAAGAAAATATTTAGTGTGTTAGCTTGTGATAAATGGTATAGAGAACACTAAAAAAGGGAGAAGTGACTGGTTCCCCTTTTATGTGGACTGGTGTGAGGAGAGACTCTCTGCTTAGGAAACATTTGAGCAAAGAACTCAGGAACTGAGAGGGTGACGCCTGGGAATACCTGTGAGAACATTCATGCAGAAGAACAGCACAAGCAAATAGTCAGAGGCAAGGGCTTGCCTAGTGCACTCTGGGAACAGCAAGGTGGCCATGCACTCCCAACAGAGTGAATAAGTGAGGAGTGAGGCTCATGGGTAGCTGGGCTCCAGATGATATAGGACCTTGTAGGCCTTTGAGACAGTGTTGTTTTTACCGTGAGTGAGATGGGAAGCCACTGGAGGGTTTGGAGCAAAGGAGTGACATGATCTGGCTTTGTTTTAAAGAGAAGAGAGATCATCAACAAATGCCACTTGGTCGCTCCTTCTAAACTGAAGTCACAATAACTCCGTAAGAGACAGAGAGACCTTAACTGAAGTCAAGATTTAAGTCCAGACCTGTGACTGTGAAGACTGACTTATTTCCTCCCACCCTATGCACAGTACAAATGTGTGTTGTGGTAACTAGAGAGAATGTTTTGACATCAGGTGTGTGAACTATGCAAGAGTCTGCAGTCATTTCAGACTCAAGAGGAATATGATTTTTTTTACTCTAAATTTGAGTAACACAGCTCATTTTTCATGCCATCTTCCCTATCTGTTCAAATTTCTGTGAGAAGCAGATTTTCGCATTTTGTGTTTTATTATGAACTACAACTGAATTCATTTGTATCACACTAATCTGTCATTTTAAAGAGTTTCACAGCTGGAGTAGAGTGCCTTTGGCTTCAGGCATTTTCAGCTATCCATTCTTCCGCTCTAACCTGCCATACAGATTCACAAACGCTGGCAGCAAACTGAGGCCCATTTATTTGAAGTGTCCTCATGTTCTCTTCTAATGAACTTGCCACATTAATGTCCTCACCCTCTCGGATTGAATGCAGTTTGTACGTGTACAAGACACTTAAGAACTTCGCTCTCCCTTCAGATGAGGCATAAACAATCCACAACTAAAGAGGGGATGGAGACTTCAGTTGAAAAGCAGAAACAGCGTGTTGTATTATTTCCTCAAGGCTTTTATTATTTCTGAATAATGTGGGCTATTGGGCATTATCTTGAGGTTTCTGTTGCGGAGAGCACTAGATAATAACTCTTTAATATTGCTATTAAGTCATTAGTTCTATTATCTCCATTTTCATTTTAAGTCCCCTTGTTGAATTTTTTTGTACAACAATAAACACAGACTTTGTGTTTATTGTGTGAGGACTCCAGAGCCCCTGGGGGCCATGTGGGGCTGTGAGAGAGGCCTGGAGGCTGAGGGGACATCCGGGCACAGTTTAGGTCTCCCAGTCAGCACATCTCGGGCTGAGGTGCAAGAGGATTACAGCTGCCGTGCATATTTGAGAAGGAAGAATGTTTTCAAAATATCTTGAAAAAACATCTTATCTATACTTATTTTCTTCTCCTTTTCCATCTTTTTCTTCTCCTTCTTTTTCTTCTCCCTCTTTCTCTTCCTCTTCTTCCAATTCTTCCTCTTGTAACTGGAGGGACGGGGAAAAATGGGAAGTTAAAGGAGACGAAATAAAAGTACTTTTGCCGTCTCAGAAGAGACTGTGATCTGCCACAGAATTTTACAACTTTGGAAATGTTTGTGGACCAGGACTAAAGAGGAAGAGCATAAGGCCTATAGGACTCTACCTTTGCCATACTCACTTGAAGTAAAATTGGGGAAGAAATTAAATTTTATTTCTATGATCGAAGGAGAAAAACTATCAGATATATTCATATACATTATATGAAATGAAATAATGAAATGACAGTCAAGTACATTTCTCTTCTTCTAATTCAAGGGGGCACAAAATTATTCAGGAATCCAGTTAAAATTCATCTCATCTAGTGGAATGAGGCTGGACAATAGTTGTGAGCCCTGGATTTTAAACCCAGTTCCAGCAAGGATTTGTTGTGGTGGTTGGGGTGTCACTTAAGTGCCCCATGAACCTTTAGATTTGGGGGTAAGAGTGCCTCTGTTATACTGACTGTATGGGCATTATCCTTACTCCCTTATGCCTTTCTCTAAGGTCCAGTTGAAAAGTGAAGAATCCAAAACCTTTGCGATGAAGATTCTCAAGAAACGCCATATTGTGGATACAAGACAACAGGAGCACATCCGCTCAGAGAAGCAGATCATGCAGGGGGCTCATTCTGACTTCATAGTGAGGTAAAGACCCGGCCCCAGGGACCGAAGTCCCCAAGTCCAGGTGCAAATCAGCCACATAGTCCTCTGTCACTGATACTCATCACACACGTTTCATTCACACACACAAGCGTTTTAAATCTGATTTTAAGAAAATTTGAGAAAAAAAGATTTTTTACCTTCTCTTTTTCTTTAAAGACAATCAGATCCTGGGAAAAGAGCATGATCTTTTCCCAGAATATCCCAAAGATATCTGGGATAAGAACACGATATCCCAAAAGGGATATTGGGGTGTCTAACACTTCATTTTTATCTTCTCAGACTCTCCAAAACTCTACATAGACCTCCAGAGCTTGAAAAACAAAAATATGAAAAATCAAACTCTTTTCCCTTTAAGTATTTGAGTATTTAAAAAAAATTTTTTTAAATGAAATGGCTATTCCAGCTCAGTATTTTTGAAGCACCAGGAACAAAATAATGGGGAATATATTCAAATGCAGAAGAAGCTTTTCTAGTTAACTTGCCCATGGCATTTGCTGAAAATAGGATATAGTATGAACATTAAGTAAATAGCACACAGATTTCATATATCTGTACTTGCAAGATGGTACCTACTTTCTATCTGTCTACACTGCGTGTTTATAACCACTAAATATTGCTCAAGAGTCTACGTTTGAAATATCAACCAAATTGGGGCTGGAAGAATCCCAAGAAGCCCTCTTTGTCCACCATCACCGGGGCTAATGGATTTCGGAGGACAGACTGGCACCCACCACATGCCAGTCTTAGTCATGAGCCATTGCCTCCTTTTCCCTGGCTGCAATTCAGATGTATCGAACCTTTTTAACACAATCTCAAGCTTGGCAAACCAAGGATAAGACTCTAGTCATGGCACTAAAATTTACATGCTTTTGAAAGTCAATAATGTTTATAACTTTTGTTTTCTTGTTTGCAATTCACAGGCTATACAGAACATTTAAGGACAGCAAATATTTGTATATGTTGATGGAAGCTTGCCTAGGTGGAGAGCTCTGGACCATTCTCAGGGATCGGTAGGAGTTTTTAAGAAATTTCTATCATGTCTTTAAAAATGTAGTTGACTATGATGGCCTGTAAGAAGAGACAATTATTATAAAGTATAAAAATAATGTTTACATGTCAACATGTGCTTATGTTTCAAAATGCAACATAAATACGGGGCACAACCCACTATACACAGGATTGACTACAAATATGAAACTCGCCGTGTTTCAGATTTGTAACTAATGATACAGGATTAGTCCACAATAAAAATAGCACCTAGGGAGGTATGTATAAAGACCTTAGTTTAACTGAATTCTGATGAATGTGACAACTGTATACCTGGAATTCAATTCATTGCCGTAACGTGGAGAGAAAGAGTTACTGTGTAGTTGCCATCTGGATTAACTATCAGTTTAATTGCTCTATTCTTCTCCAGATGAGCAGTCTGCCTTTGCTGGCACTGAGAATTTTTGCCAGTGTAAGTTTTTCCTCTACCTTACTCTTTGGTTCAAAATTAGTGAAAGTTTTCAGCCATTCCTTTCGTTAGCTGGTCCTGGGTGAGGGGAAATGAATCCACTCATAAGCAGTATTTCATGTAAATATGTAAACCACACACAGGTGGCAAACACAAGGCCCAGGGGCCAAATCCAGCCCTCCACCTTGTTTTATCCAGCCCAGCACCTTGTTTCAACCTGAGGCAGCGCCGAGCTCCCACTTAACTGTTAAGGAGTAGCTACATTTATACAGTCCTAAAATTACATTCAGCCCTTTGAAGGCAACCTCGAGGCTGATATGGCCCCCGGTGAAAATGAGTTTGATACTCCTGAATTGTAAACAATTAAATTTAGAGTTTACTTCTTTTTGTCATTTCAGGGAAAGTAAAGTTGGTCTATTTTGTGCTTGTTTTTTTATTTATTCAAAATTCATTTTATAGCTCATATTTATGCAATTAACAAACAATCTCTTTTTAAAATATATTCTATACAATATCTCAGGACATTATTACTAACCCTAAATGTTTACTTAAAAGAAAGACCACAATTTTCTTTTCCTTTGAATGATCTTTTGGTCATTTCCTATTATTGATCTAATAACATCCAAAAATCATCCTTGTCACTTTGAACATTCAGCTTTAAATATCTCTTTTTCTGTTTGTTACAGTGTCACCCCTCTTACTCTTTCTAAAAGTCTACTATAGTCAGCCCTTATGTTCCCAGAAGGCCATGTTATTTTTTTTTTTGACAACTTGTTACTTTATAGGTATTCTAGAACAGAATAAGTGGTTCTGTGCAAGCTATTGATTTAAAGTCTCATTCCTAATTGTGTTTTTATGGTGCCTTATTTAAAGTAAATCAGCATACAAGAAAGCATTATTTTGGCATTACAGGACAAGGTTAAAAACGGTACTAAGTTACTATATCATAGTGGCTTCTTACATTATTATCGTTAGTTAATATTTGGGTACAGATTATGTATCAGGCACTTTGATGGAGGCTGAGGATACAAAGAGTAACAGAAGTGTTCCCACATCTCAAACTTACAGACTCTTGCACAAACTTACTATTCTCATTTGTGAGTTAATGTCTGGTTTACCTTATACTATATTATATTATTCTCTACTATACTATACTTATTCTATACTATATTATTTTGACCTGACCTTTCAATCCACTGACTTATTTGAAATCTCTACTTTGTTCTAATTAGGAAGGAGATTTACAGGTAGAAGTGAACACAAAAGCAATAATAAGCCACATAAAGAAAGAAACAGCTATTTTAAACTTCTATTAGCTTCTTTAACTAGACAACAACAACAGGAAAATAGATCTAAAGTCCACTTGTGAGGCATCAGTCTTGCATTGGCATCCAATTCCAACTTATTTTTTGACAGAAAAAATTGTCTCTACTTTTCCCTGTTTAACTGGAGTTTGCATCTTGTTGGTTCATAACTGGCAGCCAAGGCTTCGGAGGGAGATGGATGGTGTTCTGTCAGGGCAGCTAAGGCTTGCTATCGAGAAGTAGCTTGTCTTGGGAGCAGTACATGGAAACCAAATATCAATGAATGGCTCTCCCTCTATCCCCACCAGGCTGATTTTTGATTCTTTTCTTTCTCCCCCTGTTTATCCTCCTTGGGGCACGCAGTCGCTGAGCAGCCCCCTCCTACGTACATCACGTTCCCGGAAGACGCATGACCTAGAGAAATAGCAGCTACCTGGCTCTTCCTTAAAGATGCAGGATGGCAGAAGTCTCAACATTAAAATCAGTGAAATGATTGTATATAATAATTTTCTTCAGCCAACTTTCTTTCTTATATATGTATATAACCTTATTGGTTTATTCTAAGACTTTTTGTTTTCATTCTTAAGAAATTGCCAAAGGAAAGCATAGATTTGGACATCCAGGCTCCAATTAATAATAGTGCCACTGACTAACTTTCTCACTGTTTAAATTGAGGCTGAAAATCCTAAAGGTTAATTATTAGAAAAAATGCCAAGCAAAGAAGAAAGTAATTATGGTATTAGTTACAGTATATATGAAAATGTCCTTAGTCAAAACAAACCATATGTTCAATTTACTCAATTTGCTGTGTCCCAGGGGAAAAAAAAAAAAAAAAGCAATAAGGGAGAAGCTTTCTGAAAGTGTAAGGGAAACGTATGTGGGTTAATTTTAAGAGAGCTTTCTGTAACCTTATTCTTTTTTTATCCTTTTTTTTATCAATGTTTGAATACAGTTGTCTCCATTTTCCCACTACCACTTTCCCCTGCCCCACCCACCCCCACCTCCCACCCTCAGTCCTACCCACCTTTGGCTTTGCCTATGTGTCCTTTATACACATTCTTTGACAACCCTCCCCCTTCTTTCTCCAGTTATTCCCCACCCTCCTCCCCTCTGAGAGAGCCTTCAGTGACCTTATTCTTCGCAGACAGGCGGTGTTAGCCCCAGGCCCAGGGATGCAGCTCAGGCACCTCTCTCCGAGAGCTGCTGTCACTCTCCCCTCTCTCGCCCAGGAGCTGTGCTGACCATGTCCTGCCTCGCCCTTTCTCCTCGTCAGCATGGGGGAGAAACGCAGAGCAGTTTTTGTTTGTGATCAGGAATTAAAGTGATACCATATATTATGAACAAGATAGGACGACATTTTTTTTTACTTTGAGATATGAACTATAGCAATGATGTATTAATTATTGCAATTACTTTACTGCTTTCCACATATTCTGTTCCATTATTTGGAATAGGTTGGTACAAGCTATATTTTATTTACCTTTCTTTCATAACAAAGAATTGGAAACCCAGCAGCTTTTTAAAAAATGTAAGTGGTTAAAATGATTTTAAAAAACTTCATATTAAATATTTATATTAGTATATAACATTAGTGTTGATATGTTATATATTAGTATTAGTATGTAATACATATTCTAATCTAATGAAATTTAATGTTTCAAATATTTACTTAATTTGAATGTTTTAATGCATGTGTCAATATAGCCATAAATTTCTTAAATAATTGCTTTAAGAACCATAATTTCCAAATCATACATGTCACTTTTTGTTATGTGTCTTTCTGGATGTGTTTTCTAGGCCAGCAAGTGACTTTCTATGTTTATTTTCCTTGATTCCAGCTATTTTGTAGAGAGTGATTTTTAAAATTAAAAACAAAATCAATTACAGTTGACATACACTATGATATTGGTTTCATGTGTGCAACATAGTGATTAGATATTGACATCACTTATGCAGTGATCGCCCAGTAAGTCTCATACCCCCAACACCATACATAGTTGTGATATTGACTATATTCCCTATGATGTACATTACACCCCCATAACTATTTTTATAACTGCCAGTTTGTACTTTTTGATCCCTTCCACTTTCTTGTCTGTCCCCCTGACCCCTGGTCACTTGAGCTGAGTACTCCAGTGGTGTCCCTTGTGTACATGCCCTCCTCTTGCATGAGTCTTGATTGCCACTGCCTGTCACTGCGGGCACTGATTCTCAGACTGGCTGTGAGAGCGGGCTGTTACTACTGTGGACTAGCTGATGTGCAGGAACTGATCCCATGGAGCAGGAGCTGCTTTAGTGAGGCTCTGGGGCCAGCCTCATCAGCCCTTTGGGTTTGTCATTTGCAGAGCTGGTTAGGTGGTGCCCTGGTGTGGTCTGAAACTACCACCTGGTGTGTTGTTTCTGGAGGTTCTTCAGAGGGGCTCTAGTGCAGGCTGAAGTCAGCTGCCATGTGTGCGCATCATGGAACCACCCAGTGGAAGCTACAGGGTGATCTATGGTTGATTGCTTCTTATGCTGGGCATGGAGGCACTTGGGAAAAACAATGCTGAGAATGAGGCCAGCCACCACTAGTACTGGGCTTAGGTTCCTTTGGTGGGCACCACAATGTGGGATGATGTCAGCCCTTTATTGTGCAAGATTTATGGCCACTTAGTTGAAGCTATGCTCTAGGCCAGCAGTGGCCACAGCTTATGCCAAGCTTGGGTCCACCTGATGGGAGGTACAGTGCAAAGTGAGACTGGTCACCTCTTGTGCAAGGTTTGGGAGCACTTGGCAAGAAGTAAAAGGCATGCAGAGGCTGGCTGCTGCTTGTTTAGGGGTTTGGGGCCTTTGGAAGATTTTAGGAAAGTCTGCTGCATGAGCCAGAGCAGATCACTTGTGAGGGGGAGCTGCTGGAAGGGGTGCAGCTAGACATGTGAGTTGGGTGTTACAGGGAATCACCTGGGTGAGAGAATGGTGTTATCCAGGTTAATGGAGAACTTAGATTTGGCATGTTCCTATGCCTGCTAGCATTTTGGTCCCCAGAGATAGCCACCCCAACCCCTGCTCCTCTAGCCCTTACCCTGAGGCCAAGCAATTCAGTTCTTCTCCATATGGCCCTGGCACTCTGACCTGCTATCTGTATACCAGAGTCCAAAGCTAGCAAGTCTGTGAGTGAGCCAATCCATGCATGGCCCCTAAAGAGAAACACCTGGGACTCCAGAAGCCCTCAGTTTCACTCGGAAAGAATGCAATCCCCTCTGGTTTTCACATCCAGCTGTTATGGGGACTCCTCTTCCCAACACTGGTGCCCTGGGCTGGGGAGCTGGGTATGGGGCTGGGCCTCCTGCTTCCTCAGGAGGAACTTCCAAAGCCAAGATACCCCTCCCAATTCTTAATCACCACCTGTGGGTGTGGTACCTGCCCTTTCCATGTCTCTACTCCTCCTACAGTCTTGATGTGGCTGCTTCTTGGTACCCTTAGTTATAGGACTTGTGTTCAGCTAGTATTTAGGTGGTTCTCAATGATGGTTGTTCTATAATTTAATTGTAATTTTGATGTGGTCATGGGAGGAGGTGAGTGAAGCATTTTCTTGCTCCCCATCTTGACCAGAAGTCATGTGGAGGTTGATTATTTACATTCCATCTTAAAACACCTAACAATAGATGATATAGGTTGAAAGTATTTCAAGGAAAGGAGTCTGTTGTCAAAATAATTTACTCCCTTCCAAACTTTACAAAGGGCAAGGTACCTGCACAAGTTGCAAGGTACTTTATGCTCTCAATAATTGTTACTGCTCAGTAAAAGGAGAGAGCTTATCTTTCTGTAAGAGATGCTCTGTCTTTGTTACATACATTCTGTCATGTCAGGACTCAATTTATGTCCTGAATGAGTGGATCAAACATTCTGATTAAATTTTAATATGTGTCTATCAATATATATAACCATCTAATTCAGTAAAATCATTGTTATACACTGCCACCTAGTTAAAATAAATACTCATTCCCAAAACAGGTATAAGAACCTATCCCTTACTTGTTATAATTGAAATGACACAATTGCTAAGGCATAATGTATTATTTCAAAGAGCTATGAGGGGGTGATTTATTTCTTTAAGCAACCATCTAAATGTTGGTAAAGCAAGCTTTCATTTATGATTTAGCTCAAATTTAGAATTGTCATTTCCAATTAGAATAGTAGTTTTTCATTTTGAGTCACCTTAATACAATGCTTTGTGACTGCTTTCTAAAAGAGTTATCTTAAAATCCTCAAATTACCTACAGCAAAAGTTTAGTGATGACACCGAGTTGCTGGTAAACAGTTTGTGCTCATACATTGTGTTGATTCATCATATAACACAGAAATAAGGTTTTCATTTAATTTTCAAAAGCAGTTACAGATATGTTTACATATGAGAGAGTCTCAATATAGATCTCCTGAGCAAAGGAAACCACCTTCCTAAAACCTTCCAAATTCCAAAATGGCTCAGGAGGAGAGAAATCATGAAGCTAATGAGCAGGGCTGTCAAGAACTGAAGACCCAAAGATTTATGGCTTGTGCTCACTTCACATTCTAATGGGAAAAAAGAGTTTTGACTGGCAGAAAATAAAAGGGTAATTTTTGTCCATACATTTGTGAGAAGCATGGGAAAAGTGAAAGGAACAGGCGCTAGCAGGAGGCTTCTCAAAGCCCACTGGTGGCAGTTAGCCTTGGCAGTGAGAAGCAGCAAATACTCAGTTAACAGTGATAAGTAGTGTCGTAACCTCCCCAATCCCATCCCCTAAAGACTTCAGACCTGTCCTGTATCAGTTTTCCTACATTAAGATAGTGGCCAAAGAAGAGATTTTTGGTGCTCAATTATAATGGCTATTGTTTATTGAGTACCAGCTGTATACCAGGCCCTCATTTTAAATATATGCATCAATTCCTGTATGCTCAGGAAAACCCGGTGAGATAGTTTCTATTGTTAGTCTAATTTTGCACAGGGAGACCCTGAGACCCTGAAAGGTATACTTAGTTGCACAATAAGTGAAACCCAGAGTTGAGCTCAGGGTCCTTGCTTCAGATTCCATATTTTGTTTTTAATATATTTTATTGATTATGCTATTACAGTTGTCCCATTTCTCCCCCATCATTCCCTCCACCCTACACACCCTCTCCCACCCACATTCCCCCCTTTAGTTCATGTCCATGTGTCATAAGTTCTTTAGCTTCTACATTTCCCATACTATTCTTGCCCTCCCCCTGTCTATTTTCTACCCACTATCTATGCTACTCATTCTCTGTACCTTTTCCCCCTCTCTCCTCCTCCCATGCCCCTGTTGCTAACCCTCCATATGATCTCCATTTCTGTGGTTCTGTTCCTGTTCTAGCTGTTTGCTTAGTTTGCTTTTGTTTTAGGTGTGGTTCTTAATAGCTGTGAGTTTGCTGTCTTTTCACTGTCATATTTATATCTTCTTTTTCTTAGATAAGTCCCTTTAACATTTCATATAATAAGGGCTTGGTGATGATGAACTCCTTCAACTTGACCTTATCTGAGAAGCGCTTTATCTGTCTATCCATTCTAAATGACAGCTTTGCTGGATAGAGCAATTTTGGATGTAGGTCCCTGCTTTTCAAGACTTCAAATATTTCTTTCCAGCCCCTTCTTGCCTGTAAGGTCTCTTTTGAGAAATCAGCTGACAGTCTGATGGGAATTCCTTTGTAGGTGACTGTCCCCTTATCCCTTGCTGCTTCTAGAATTCTCTGCTTCATTTTAATCTTGGCTAATGTAATTACGATGTGCCTTGGTGTGTTCCTCCTTGGGTCTAACTTCTTTGGGACTCTCTGAGCTTCCTGGACTTCCTGGTAGTCTATTTCCTTTGCTAGATTGGGGAAGTTCTCCTTGATTATTTGTTCAAATAAGTTTTCCACTTGTTGCTCTTCTTCTTCCCCTTCTGGGACCCCTATAATTCGGATGTTGGGACGTTTAACGATGTCCCGGAGGTTCCTAAGCCTCCCCTCATTTTTTTGAATTCTTGTTTTTTCCTCATTTTCTGTTTGGTTGGTTGTTTCTTCCTTCTGGTCCACTCCATTGATTTGAGTCCCAGTTTTCCTTCCATCTCTATCAGTTCCCCATGCATCTTCCTTCATTTCACGTATTGTAGCCTGCATTTTTTCATCTAGTTTGTGAGCAAAATCAACCAATTCTGTGAGCATTTTGATGACCAGTGCTTTGAACTGTGCATCTGATAGGTTGGCTATCTCTTCACTGCTTAGAGGAATTGGC
Organism: Glossophaga mutica; assembly: GCA_039655065.1. Taxonomy (NCBI): domain Eukaryota; kingdom Metazoa; phylum Chordata; class Mammalia; order Chiroptera; family Phyllostomidae; genus Glossophaga; species Glossophaga mutica. The sequence goes on along the minus strand of CM077307.1, from coordinate 143,182,808 downwards.
TCTGGAGCTTTTATTTGTTTTCCGATTTGAGCCATTTTTCGGTGGGGTTTTTTTTGTTTTGTTTTGGTTTTAGTCTGGTTGGAGCTATTACGTACTGAGGGGTGGAGCCTCAGGGCGGGGCAGCCCAGTCGCCGGGTTGTGACGCTATAGGTGGGGGCGGGGTCTGAGAGGGAACAATGGTGCCTGCTCTGCTCTCTCCTGGATTCAGTCCCTTCCGCCACTTCCCCTCTGCCTGGACCGTCTGCACGCGCGAATGTGGGACCACCTGGTCAGCCAGCCACCTTGTGTGGCCTCACTGGTTCTGCACAGTTGCCCCCCTGTGCCCGGGGTCCGCCAGCCGCCGCCTGTGCACCTGGGAACTGCAAGCCGCTGCTGCTTGCGTTTCAGGTCCGCACCTCTACTTTCTCCTGCCGTGACTCTGCCCCTCTTACCGGTCTGGATGAATGGTTGTTGGACTTCCGTACAGTTCAATTTTCTATAAGTTCTGGTTGTTTTCTTGTTTCTAAATATTTGTTGTCCTTAATTTTGGTTGTTAGAGGAGGCACAGTGTGTCCGCCTACGCCTCCATCTTGGTCGGAAGCCAGATTCCATATTCTTAACCTACAGCCTCCTTTGATGATTTTGAGTTGTAGTAAGATTTTTCCATCTTCCTGCTAATAATCAGCTTATTGAGAATATAAATATGAGTACCTTTCAGCAGAGCTTCATGAGACATTGATCTTTCACATAAGCGTTTACTCTTCTTACAGCATTAACAATGCGTCTGTCCATTTGGTTGCCTTAACAACTGAGTATTAAGGAACACAGAGATATGTTACCCAAAGTCACAACTGCAGAAATAATCTCTTCTTCTAACAGTAATCAAGAATCTGTAGGCATTTCAAAAGGCCCACGCAAATTACAATTAAGACAGCCCTGATACAAGGAAGTAATCAATTTTCTTATTAAAAGAATATATATAGTGGGAAATAAGACAAGGCTCTATTCCATGGACTGATTTGCTTGGGCTTCTTAGTGCTCTCCGTTGTGGAGGACTGACATGTGCAACACTCAAGTAGCCAAAGCTCTATGTCAATGACCTGCTATCTGTGGTCTGTTATATTTAGATCAGTAGTGATCTGTTATGGATGCTTACTATTTAAGGTAAATAATCTCTCCAGTTGAAAGAAATATACTGCTCTTGATAGACAAACGTACATAATTAAGCATAAAGAAGAAAGGGCAATAAAGACCCTACTTTAATCCCTTTCCCAACTCACAGGATTATATAGTATTTACTTTGCAGAGGTAGCTCCAATTCAGAAGAAAATGGTAGCATGAAGTATATTATTCATTTCCTAATATAGGTACAATTCTCAAATGTTTTTTGTCCTTATAGTTTATATTTGTTTTATTCAGATATTGTTGAAGAGAGATATTAAAATCTTAGTAATCATAGTTGATGTTCTAGTTATTTAGAAGAGATATCATTATGCTTCAAATTTATTTCAAAAGGAAGATTTGTTTTGGGAAGAGCTAATTATGTCAGTGACTACTCAGGGGACATTAGGAGCTGATGTGAAGAATACCTTTCTGGAAGACACTGTTTCCAAAAATGACCTGAACGTGGCAGTTTTGGCCTTGGATTCACTGATTAATTTTACACAATAGCAGCCATGTTTCACCTCCCAGTTTGTTAGACTTGACTTCTCAGTATTGAAAGAGAAACAAATGTCATCAAAATGCGAGCTGACATCAGTGACTCTCGGGAAAGCAAGTTGGGGTCTTTCTTTTGCTGCACACCACCCCAAACCACCTGAGTGCTTGTCTCTCACATTAAGTCTCAGCCCCCTCAAGAGTTCATGATCACACTAATGTTCTTGAATTATCATGAAATAGTTAAATTGTGTTCACCACTGGGAAAAGAGGGGAAAAATCATAGTTTATCTTTTTAAGGAGTTCCATTAAGAAAAGAAACTATAAAGCTTTGGCCTAGAACCAAGGAACTAACCTTAGATGTCAAGGTTTTCCCCTTTATTATTACGTTATTAAATAAATGCATGAAACAGGCAGAGGCAGAGAGCTTTCTTGAAAAGCAGCATAAACAAGTTTACTAATAAACTTTCCTATCCAATTACCTTTTTCCTTCAAATCAGCTCCATTTTTCTTTTTAATAAGAAAGTTGTCCCAACTGGTGTGGCTCAGTGGATTGCTCACCAGCCTGTAAACCAAAGGGTCACTGGTTCGATTCCCAGTCAGGGCACACACATGCCTGAGTGTCGGGCCAGGTCCCTAGTAGGGGGCATGTGGGAGGCAAACACACAGTGATGTTTCTCTCCCTCTCTTTCTTCCTCCTTTCCCCTCTGTGTAAAAATAAATAAATAAAATCTTTAAAAAAAAGTAGCAGGGTAGGCAATAGGTATAGTCTATCTTGCTGACAGAAGTTTCAAACACAGAATACTTAGCTTGTGGTGTGATTATATCAGAAGTATCTCAACTCATTTTAAAGTGATTCTTTGAAAATACTAACTTTTAATCACATTCTCATGAACCATAATCCATATTATTTAGAAAGATTCAAAAACAACTCCTCTATGAATAAATATAACTAACCTCATAAACTCTCCTTTAAAAGACACCCCTTGATAGACAAGCTCTAAAAGAGGGTTTTTTTCTCTCTTCTGCCCACCACTGTACCCATGCCTTTTTGCTTGTAGTGGGCCAGTAGGAGGAAGCCACCAACTACATAAAACATGATATGAATTTCAACCCTTCCTCAGTGTTTTCAGGAAGTTAAACTATCCTATTTAAAGGGCAAAGAACTCCTTGATTTAATCCTCAAATGCTTTTGAAAACCCAGTACAGTAGCTATCTAGGACATTTGGTCAGTAGGATTTGGCCTCTGGGGTCAAATCTGGATACAGGAATATAGTGAAATTAGAAATAAAACTTTATTAGACAAACTAATGTCTTATGTACTTTTTATTCCATTTTCTGTATCTTAGAGGTTCTTTCGAAGATTCTACAACCAGATTTTACACAGCATGTGTGGTAGAAGCATTTGCCTATCTGCATTCCAAAGGAATCATTTACAGGGACCTCAAACCAGAAAATCTCATCCTAGATCACCGAGGTTACGCCAAACTGGTCAGTATATTTCACACATTTTCTGCCCTGCAGTTTTAAAATACTGGTTTACAAGTTGTGTTCATTTGCTGCTATCAAACCCCATTTTTCTTCTTACATATGAAAACTTTTCTTCTTTAAGGCAGGTTTGAGTGCTACTATTTTCAACTAACTATTCTTTAATGTATGAGAAATTAAATTGGCTGGTTTGAATTAATAATATCCTGGCAAAACATACTACAGTGGACTCATGCTTGCTGGCATGTGTTCACAGGCCTGGAAGAACTTTGTAGAAGTTCTTTTTCTAGCTAGCTTTCTGCCCTCCAAAGGGAAGGGGTGTTTATATTATGGAAAATTATGAATCATTTTAATATTTTAGATTTAACAATAATGCAGTTGGGAAAAATGGGCTTTGCAGATAATTTTATCCACACCATGCTAATAATAGAAGTAGTAGTGATACTAATTTTAAAAAATTGGTCAGGAATGTTAAAGATGTATTATGGAAGGTAAGTTTTTATTTATTTTTAATTTTTAAATGCATTACTTTTGAAGGATTTGATTCTCTCAGTACCTGATTCAATTTTTTAACATTTAGAATTCTTATGCAGCATAAAATTTGCAAAGAAAGTAAATGGCAGTTAATTAGTTGTATTCTCAACCAAATCATTTTAGAAGAAAATAATTTTCTACATTTGAGGATCCTTCTTCAAAAGGTTCCTAGAAAAATGAAGGAAACATTTTTTGTTTTTCTATCTGCTTGTGCTGACCAAGAGCAGTCATTGGTCTCCTCACTTTGTTGTTAGCTCCTTCAGTATAGTGTCTTCTAAATTAATACTAAATGAATTCTCAATTTCACTGACTCCAGCCGAAATCATATACTCCTCTACTCTGAGAAATATATCAAGTAGGTCCAAGTAGTCTTTTATGAGTACAGGAGAAATGATCTTGCCCTAGCTGGTGTGGCTCAGTGTATTGAGCACTGGCCTGCGAACTAGAAGGTCTCCAGTTTGACTCCTGGTCAGGGCAAATGCCTGGGTTGCAGGTCAGGTCCCACCTGTGGGTGTGTGAGAGGCAACAAATCCATGTTTCTGTCCCCCTTTTTCCTCCCTCCTTTCCTTCCTCTCTAAAAGTAAATAAAATATTATTTTTTAAAAAAATAGAAATTATTTGTTTATGCCCCAACCTCTATTGGCATAAATGAAGGAAAAATGGAAAGTGTTTCCAGAAAGAAAATTTGCCTTTATTTTTAATGGTATGAATTTCATCCTTTACTTAGGTTTCAACTTATCCCATTAAAGGCAAATTTGACGAGGCAGGCTTTGCTTGCATTATAGGTAACTCCTTTTAAAAGACAAGATTTTAACTTACATCTCTTTATTTTTTTATCATCAGTGTACTTCAGCAAAGTAACTTCTTGCTTTTAAATGTAATCATAAGGGGCTTGAAATATCTTGTTTTTCTCTTTGTAAGGTTGATTTTGGCTTTGCAAAGAAAATAGGATTTGGAAAGAAAACGTGGACTTTTTGTGGGACTCCAGAGTATGTGGCCCCAGAGATCATCCTGAACAAAGGTCATGACATTTCAGCTGACTATTGGTCCCTGGGAATTCTAATGTATGAACTTCTGACTGGCAGGTATGGACATTGATTGAGAACTGCTGATGAAAATAGACCAGGGAACAGCTACACACTCCTGCCTTTGTCACTCTCGTTAGACCATCTTAAAGCACTTTTTACCATATCTCGTTACTGCACTTTAATTAGTGCTGAAGATGACCTGGAGTTCAGAAAGCAAAGTTTAAAATGACTCAGATGAGGGCAATAAACACATCAACTTTTGGACTCATTATTGCTAATTCTGTATACATGTGTGAATATGGAATGATCTAGTATCTTTCTGTGAGCCCACTCATTTAGTCAGCAATGAAACAAGGGAAATTATATAGTCATATAAAATATCTAGAGTCAACTATGTATATAAATAGGAGACTCTTTTAGCAATTGTTATATCTAAATGAAATCTGAATGCTTTGCAGGTCTCTTATGTAATAATACTATAGTCATAAACACTAAAAAGGGGACTGTGGATACTACCAGGTATAAAACAGTCTAGAAACATTTCAACAAAAAGAAAAACAAATACACCCTCAAGCCATGCACTCAGGACAGTGAGTAATAGGGTCATTATTACCTACAGAGTTCAGAAGGCTGGGATTTATCCAGAAGGATTTTGAAGAAGAAAAGACTGCAGCTGGGCCTTACAGTAAGAATGCAGAGAGCAAGCGGGGGAAGTGGGCATTGCTGGAAGTGAGACATGGCTTAAATAGAGATGCAGTAGTGGGCAAAGACATGACGATGGTTTATGTTTAAAGAAAATGATGGGAAATCAATTAGTCACCTTTCAAGGATTACGATCGCTATACCTGGGCATTTGCACTCCATCCACAGAGGGAATCATTGAGTATTTTCTGACAAAGGAGTGACATGTGTTATTTAAGGAAAAACAGCTAGCAGAAGTGTGTAGGACAAATTGGAAGGTGGATGGGGAGGCTAGTTTGAAGATCATTTTAGTAATTTAGAACTAGGATGCTGAGAGCCCAGAATAAGGTCGGGAGACTGGAAAGAGGGATACACATGAAGTGAGATATGAAAGAGTTAGTTAAGAGAACTTAGTAGCTGCAATGAAAATGAGACCTTCAGACTCAGTGTTCTTTGTGAAGTATCAGTGAATATATGAAGCACTTAGAAGAGTGTCTAAAACGTAAGAAGCCCTCCATAAATGCTAGCAGCTACTACTGCTACCACCATTGCCAGGAATGGTTACGCTGTGCTTTTAATTTTATTTGTAGACATTTTAAACCATTACTCTTGGAACATTTATGTTGATTTCAAAATAATTGTCTGTGACCTAACCCAATTTTATTCAATATTTGTCATTGGTATAAAGGTAAATTATTTTAAATATATGACAAATTAAGTATACATGTAAGTATATCAATGATTTGGACAACAGAGAAAGTTGAATTTAACACACACACACACACTGTGTGTGTGGGTGGAGAGACAACCTTTCTGGTGTTCTTTAAATGTCTATAACAACCAATTATATAATGAGTGGAAGAAAGCTCTATTAACTAAGAATTAAAATATTTACCATTAATAACTACACTAAAGTGTTAACCATGGTAATTTCTATTTCTCCTTATGCATTTAAACATTTCTACAATCATTTATTGAGTAATAAGGAACAATGTAAAATCATACTGTTAAAAATTAGTATATGCTAAACTGTAATGAACTTCTTAATAGAAGAATTCTTAATTGTTTCAAATTCACAGGTCACAATATGTGACTGCCACACAATGAAACTAGAAATTAATATAAATATTTAAAAGAAAAAGTCTAAACACTTGAAAATGTATAACTCACTTTTCTAAATAACCACAGGGCCAAAGAAATTATGAAACAATAAAATAGTAATAGAAATAAGAAAACCCTATAAATCATAATCTGTGTGGTATGGCTAAAGCTGAACTTAATTTATTATCATACTTATATCATAAACAATACCTATGATTAAAAAATAAATGATCTTAAGAGGATATGGTTGAAGATGGCAATATAAGAGGGTCCTGAACTTACCCCCCTTCTATGAACACACCAAATCTATAGCTACATATGGAACAACTTTTGCTGAAAAAGAAGAAACTAAAAGCTGGCTAAGTGATTTCTCTGCATTGGGTGAATGAGAGCAGGCCCATATTGAAGAGGGTAGGAGAGGCTGGAACACAGTCTTGCCATAAACCCCACCCTTGGTGTGACAACCCATGATCAGGAGGAAACTCAAAGTCAGAGCTTCAGACTGAGGAGCATGAGGTTCGAACCTCACATCGAGCACCTCCAGCATTAAGACCTGCATCTGAGAGGTCAGCCCCTCAAACATCTAGCTTTGAAAACCAACAGGCCTCATACCCATGAGACCTACAAGGCTACAGTGGTATGAAAAATGGCTCTAAAAGGCCTCCTGCACTCAGACTCACTTGCCTCAGGGCCCAGTGCACAAGCAGCCAACTGAGGGGTACTAGACATTGTGTGGGAGACACTCATTTGCTTGTTTTTGGAGTGTTGGCCTGAGCAGCAAGTACTTGATGTAAGACATACTTGGGAACCTGTTGGGGTGCTCTCCAGGGACCGAAACTGGCAGGTACAATCTTCATGCTCTCCTTCTACCTTGCTGCAGCTGATGAATGACATTTTTTAATTTTATGCTTTTTTTTCCTTTTATTCTCTTTCTCTGTTTTCTTTCCTGGCCAGTGCCATCTCTATGCCTTTCCTCTGCCCTGCTCAAGCTACTGGGCACTCTTATTGTGCTCTTTTGCTACTGCTCTCCAGCATGCTGGTATCTCCCAGAGGGAGCTTTTGCAGTGAAGTGCCAGGATGCAAAATTGGTATACAGAAAGCCCTCACGTTTCTATACAATAATAACAAAAAAAAAATCCCATTTACAGTTGCATCAGAAAGAATGAAATACCATGTTCATGATTTGGAAGGATTATAATATCATGAAAATGACCATGCTACCCAAAGCAATCTAGAGATTGAATATAACCAATATCAAAATACCAATGACCTGCTTTTCATAACTATTAGAACAAATAATTCCAACATTTATTAGAACCACAAATAGTCAAAGCAATCTTGAAAAAGAAGAACAAAGTTGGAGGTATCTCACATCCTGATTTCAAACTATACTACAAGTCTATAATAATCAAAGTATATAAATAGACATATAAATTGAGAGAAAGAAGAAATTAGGAAAAATCACAATACCTGATATCAAACTGTATTACAAGGCCACTGTAATCAAAACAGCCTGGTACAGGCATAAGAACAGACACATAGATCAATGGAACAGAATAGATGACCCAGAAATAAACACGTTTCTATGGTCAATTAATATTTGACAAAGGGAGCAGAAGCATAAAATGGAGTAGAGATAGCCTGTTTTACAAATGGTGTTGAGATATCTGAACAGCTACATGCCAAAAAAAACAAACAAACAAAAAAAAACACCATATACAAAAATAAACCCAAGATGGATAAAAGACTTAAATATAAGTTGCAACACAATACAAGTTCTAGAGGAGAACGTAGGCAGGAAAATCTCAGATATTCCATGCAGCAATATCTTCACTGATATGTCCCCTAGAGCAAAGGACATAGAGGAAAGAATAACCAAATGGGATTTCATCAAAACGAAAAGCTTCTGTAGGCTAAAGAAAACATCAGCAAAATGAAAAGGGAACCAACCATATGGGAAAATATATGTGCAAATGATACCTCAGGCAAGGGTTTGATCTCCAAAATATATAAAGAACTCACACAACTCCACTCCAGGAAGACAGACAACCCAATTAAAAAATGGGCAAAGGGACCTGAACAGACACTTCTCTGTATGTCCATACAGAGACATATGAAAGAATGCTCAGCATCACTAGCCTTCAGAGAAATGCAAATTAAAGCCACAATGAGTTACCACTTCACATCAGTCAGAATGGCCACCATAAACAAATCAACAAACAACAAGTGCTGGCAAGGATGTGGAGAAAAGGGAACCCTAGTGCACTGTTGATGGGAATGCAGACTTGTGCAGCCACTGTGGAAAACTAATGAAATTTCCTCAAAAAACTAAAAGTGGAACTGCCTCTTGACATAGCAATTTCACTGCTGGGATTATACCCTAAGAATCCTGAAACACCAATTCAAAAAAACTTATGTACCCCAATGTTCATAGCAGCATAATTTACAATAGCCAAGTGCTGGAAACAGCCTAAGTGCCCATCAGTAAATGAATGGATCAAAAAACTGTGGTACCTTTACACAATGGAATACCACACAGCAGTAATAAAGAAGGATCTCCTACCATTTGCAACAGTATGGATGGATCTGAAGAGCATTATGCTAAATGAAATAAGCTAGGTGGTAAAAGACAAATACCATATGATCTCACCTATAAATAGAACCTAATCAGCAAAACAAATAAACAAGCACAATATAACCAGAAACATTGAAATTAAGAACAAACTTACAGTAACCAGAGAGGGTGTGGGAGGGGATAATGGGGGTGGGGGAGGCAGAAGGGTCATCAAGGAACATGTATAAAGGACACATGGACAAAGCCAAAGTGGGGTAGGATAGCGTGTGGGAAGTGGGGATGGCTAGAGGCAGGGAAGTGGAAGGAGCAGAAAATGGAGACAACTATACTTGAACAACAATAAAAATGAAAATAAAAATAAAAGAAGAAATAAAACAGAATTAAGAATCCAGAAATAAACACTTGCTCATATGGTCAATTAATCTATGGCAAAACAGGAAAGAATATACAATGGAGAAATAATAGTTTCTTCAACAAGTGGTGTTGGGAAAATGGACAGATAGATACATGGAAAAAATGAAACTGGACCATTTTCTTATACTATATACAAATATAAATCCAAAATGGTTTAATGACGTAAACATAAGGTCTGAAACCATAAAACTCCTAGAAGGAAACATAAATAGTAACTATTTGACATCAGTCTGAGTAATATCTTTTTCTATATGTTCCCTCAATTGAGGGAAAAAAAAAATAAGCAAATGAGACTTCATCAAACAATAAAGCTTCTGCACAGTGAAGGAAATCATAAAAAATAGAAAGACAACCTACAGAGTAGGAGAATATTTTCACAAATGATATATTCTATACAGGGTTGACATCCAAAATATATAAGAAATCATACAACTCAATACCAAGAAAATTTTTTAAAAATCTAATCAAAAAATAAAAGGACAAAAAAATCATTTATCCGAAGAACACATACAGATGTCCAACAGACATATGAAAAGATGTTCAACATCACTAACCATCAGGGAAATGCAAATCAAAACCAAAATGATATCACCACCTCACACCTGTCATAATGGCAGAAGGGAGTGTCATGATACATTTAAGATGTGGAAAGAAAAAAAAAAAACTTCCAACCAAGAACACTCTATCTGGTGAAGTTATTATTCAGAATTGAAGGAGAGATGAAGAGTTTTCCAGATGAGCAAAAACTAAAGAAATTCATCACCAGTAAACCAGCCATCCAAAAAAAAGTTAAGAGATGTGTTTAAATTGAAAAGAAAGGGTACTAATTAGAAACAAGAACACATATGCAAGTAAAATATGACAGGTAAAGATAAACATATGATAAATCTTTTAAGCACTTAAAGCTAGTAAGCAAGTTAAAAGACAAAATTTGTAAAAAGAAATAACTACCATAAATAATTAAAGGGTATAAAAGATAAAAAGGTATAAAATGTGGTATCAGAAACATAAAATATTGGGAGGGGAAATGCAATGTTTTAGAATACATTCAAACTTGAATTATTATCAATTTAGCATAAGATGGTTACAAATATAAGTTGTTATAGCTTAAGTCTCATGATAATCATGAAGCTAAAACCTATACAGATAAAGATAAAACCCAAAGATAAAGAGAAATGAATCTAAGGATACCACTAAAGAAACTCATAAAAACACAAAGGAAGAGAGCAAGAGATGAAGAAAAGAACAGAGAGGAACTATTCAACAGCCCCCCCAAATTAACAAAATAGCAATCAGTATATAGCTACCAATAATTACTTTACGATGTAAGTAGACTCAATTTTCAGATCAAAAGACATAGAGTGGCTGAATAAATTTGAAAAAATGAGCCATTTATATGCTGTCTACAAAGTCTCACTTCAGATGTTAGGAGTAAAGGGATGGAAAGAGATATTCCATGCAAATGGAAACCAAAAGAAAACAGGGGTAACTATAGTTATACAAGAGAAAATAGACTTTAAAGAAAGACTGTAAAAGAGACAAAGTCATTACATAATTATAAGCATTTTCATATACTAATAATGTACACAAGAAAGATAACTTAAGAAAATAATCTTACATCAGAAAGAATAAAATATATAGAAATAAACTTAAATTACATCAAAAAGAATAAAATATATAGAAATAAACTTAACCAAGAAGGTGAAAGAACTGGACATGGACTATAAGACTTTGATGAAAGAAACAATTTTAAGACATTGATGTCTGAACAGACTTTAGTCATCTCTGTATTCCCTGGTCCTGGCACAAAGCCACATTCCAAGGATGGATAGGTTAAAAAAAAATAAAAAGCAGTAATTGTGGCTTGTGAGCACTTGGGTATTATATCCCTCCTAATGAAGAGGATTCCTTATGTTAGGTTATCTACTGAGCTCTGAAGAGCAGTGAGAAAGGGATAGGAGGAGCATACTTACATAGAAGCATTCATTCAACAGATATTTACTGATCACTTACTGTGTGCTAGGCATTCTGCTAGACTGCAGGAGTAACAGTGGAGAACAAAATTTAGTCTGTAAGGGAAGACAGGTAATCACATAAAGGAAGAAGTAATCACAAAGCATAATAAAGTGGCATAAAGGGTACTGTAAGAGAAAAAGGAGAAAAGCAAAGAAAAGGTATGGCAGGGGACTCTAATTTAAAGAAAATTTGATCATTAGAGTATTATGTTATGTTGGTTGAGTAAGGTTATATGACAGGTTGTATTAGGTTGATGAGAGTAGGCCTTTTTGAGGAAGCAACGTAACACTTAAGCTAAGACCTGTTAAGTTAAGTTAGACATTAGCCAGATAAATTTGGCAAGAAACTCAAGGCCAAAGAAACAGCACTCCGAGTAAGAGAATGGTCTGGTACTTCAGAGAAACAGAAGGCTGGCATGTCTAAATCCCCCTGAGTGAGTGGTAGGGGTGATGCCATAAAGTGGAGTCCTATCATTGATGTGCTGTAGCCCACCCTAAAATTTTGGATTTCATCCAAAATACACTCAGTGAGATGACAAGAATGAGAAATGGCCAGACAGTGCAAGAGACACCTTGCGTGACTAAGGATGGCAAAAGGGGTTAAGTCACTGTACTAAAAAGAAATTTGAGAGAAGCAGACAAACCTGACCCATTTATGTTTTTGCTAAGTGTTTTGCTATTAATTGTTTCATTCAATTATCTTCCCAATATAAGCCCCGAAATAAGAATTGATGTCATTTATGGAAGTATAACAATTAAAACTTAGAAAAGTAATATCTCTTTTCATGTCTCTCATTCTTATAGCCCACCTTTCTCAGGCCCAGATCCTATGAAAACCTATAATATCATATTGAGAGGGATTGACATGATAGAATTTCCAAAGAAGATTGCCAAAAATGCTGCTAATTTAATTAAAAAACTATGCAGGTAAGCATTTCAACCACATTATTTTTGAAAAGTATATATTAAAAATTAGATTTTTTATTAATTATTATTTCCTTTTTAGGGACAATCCATCAGAAAGATTAGGGAATTTGAAAAATGGAGTGAAAGACATTCAAAAGCACAAGTAAGTGTCCTTTCCATACAATTTTGAGGGTTCAGAAGACCTGAAAACATTTCCCTAGGCTGATGTTTTTTAAAGTTAGTGGTTATATAACTGATACAAATAGCCACAAGAAATGTGTATCTTAATTCTGGTATTCTATTCCTTACCAGACTGTTAAAAACCAAAGTATTCCATCATACGTGCCTCGTTTCCTAGACTAGAACCAAAGTATCCAGGGTCCAGCACAAATAATGCCCCACTTTTATTACAAAAGCTTTTATTACAAAATCATAAGCATGTAATTCTGTAACATAACAATACCACATTCAAGCACACTGTGTGACGTTTTAGGTAAAATATTCAAGTTAAAACTATAAATTATTACATCCATATTATTACCCTATCAACCATACTCAAGCATGTGTTATTTCTGCTTGACCCTGTATTCCTCTGATCATCTATTTAGGTAGCATGACAAAGAAAAAAAATATATAGTCTCTAAAAAATAGAGTATCTTAGATATGCATCTTAGATATGCAGACCTTATGCATGTTGATGGATGTTCTAGAGCTGACCTCAAACCAAACTGGTTTTTCTCTATTCATCTGTTTCTGTGACATTCACAGGAAATTCACATCCATACCAGAGGAACTTACTTACCAAAATTCATATGAATATCTAAAAGGATTACTAAGATTTTGGCGTAAGCATTTGCTAATGGTGAACTCTTTCAAAGACAAAAACAAAACAAAAAACTAACAAAACCCCCCTCATGTTATTTGGTCAACATTTTCACAGAAAAGCTGTACACAAAATACATTCAGTGCATTAAAAAAGAAAAAAGGGAGGAAAATGAGACATGTAGAAATCAATACAGTGATGTGCAAGGTTAATTAACTAAGCCTTCCTACTGAGTCAGTGGCAAAGATAGGAAGATAATTTCCTGTCCTGACTTTGCACGCCTGATCCTACTTCCTTTAAAATGAAACATTCTGTAAGACACGGGGCCAAGTATGTTATGCCATTTTTTAAGTTATAATGACAGTGTAGGAACAAGGTCATGCAGATATTATGACAAATTACTAGAATAAAAAGGATTTGCTTTCTAATTGATATTTAAAGATTTGACAATTCAACATTTTAAATGATACATTCCACAAAATAATCTAATTTTTAAAAATCTGAGATTAAATAGAAAATATTTTTCTCACATTGAAGATGTTTACCTGTCTTCCTTCAGACATGGACTGTGTATGTTTCACTGAGAAGTTGTTAGCTGCAGCAAAATGCGTTTAACACTACTTTTTTTTTCTTTCTTAGATGGTTTGAGGGTTTCAACTGGGAAGGCTTAAGAAAAGGCACCTTGACACCTCCTATAATACCAAGTGTAAGTAGACTTTCCAGTTTGTCTATTTCTGATATACACACAAGTGTTTATGTCAGTTACTTTCAAAGTTGATTCTAAGGTCAGATAAAATAAACAATAGAAGTTACCACATTAGAATAATTACATCTAAAATCCAAGCTTAAAAACGGATAAGCCAGGGGATGGTTATATATGTACAGCATATGTGTTTTACTGTTGCCTTTTTTAACTATCCATTCTAATTTGTTTCTTTTATTTGTAAATAAAAGTTGACTTTTGGTAAGGTAAGTGTTAAAAGAGTATAATGAATCTCCATCAATCAGGTTTCTTTTTTTATAATATATAAACTTTATACATCATTACCCAAGAATAAGAATACACTGACAAATGTAATTAGTCATTCATGAATAATTATCAGAAAAATGTATGTTTTAAATTTCTTCACATATGTGTTCTCTCTACATAAGACACTGTATGCATGTGAATACACTTGGGCAGTTAGAACAGTGAGTGTAGTTTTGTGTTTATAATTCCAGTTTACTCTGTGTCTTGCTCTGTCCCAAAGAGCCGAACCATAAGAGCCACATCAAAGCCTTCCTCTGGTTTCTGGCTGGGGTTGGTCAGCAGACCAGCAGTCATTTGCAACAGCCATGGATTCCTGGCAAATATTGTTTCATGTATGTCCCTACATAGTTCCCCCCATCGTTACTGTATTACTCCCTCCATCTTCAAACCATATAACAAAGCCACAAAATTCAAAATATGTTATTGGCAGAAAAATAGACATATAGAAAAATGGAAAAGAACTGAGAGCTCAGAAATAAATCCACACATATATGGGCAACTAATTTTCAATAAAGTGTGCAAAACATACAATGGAGAAAGGAAAGCCTCCTCAATAAGTGATGGTGGGGAAATTAGAAAGCCACATGCAAAAGAATCAAACTAGGGCATTCTGATACCATACACAAAAATTAAGTCAAAGTGGATTAAAGACCTGAATATAAGACCTAAAACAACAAAATACATAGAAGAAAATACAGGTAACTAAACTATGGACGTCAGTCTTGAAGGGGTTTTTGCGAGCTTGACCCCGAAAGCAAGAAACGTAAAGGCAAAAAATAAATGTATGCAACTTAATCAAACTAAAAATTTCTGCACAGCAAAAGAACCCATCAACAAAGTGAAAAAACAACGTACTGAATGGGAAAAGATACTTGCAAATGACACCTCTGATAAGAGTCTAATTTCTAAAACATATGAAGAATTCATACCACTCAACAACAATAACCAAAAAAAAAAAAAAAAAAAAAAAAGGCACTCCAACCAATTAAAAAATAGAGGACTTGAACACTTTTCCCAAGAAGACATACAGATGGATAACAGATATAACAAAAGATGCTCAGCTTCACTAACTATAAGGGAAATGCAAATCGAAACCACAATAAGATATCACTTCACACCTGTTAAAATGGCTATTATGGCTATTATCAACAAGACAAGAAATCACAAGTGTTGGAAAGGCTATGGAGAAAAGGGAACCCTAACACACTACTGGTGGGAATGTAAATTGGTGTACCCTCTATGGAAAACAGTATGGAGGTTCCCCCCAAAATTAAAAATAGAGCAACTGTATGACCCAGCATTACTACTGCTGTGTGTCTAGCCCCCACATTTTGAAAACACTTATTCATAAAGGTATATATACTCCTGTTTATTGCAGCATTATTCACAATAGCCAAGGCATGAAACAACTTACATGTCCTTCAACAATGGATGATTAGATAAAAAAGATGTTTTACGTATATACAATGGATAGTACTCGGCCATTAAAAAAAAAAAAAGCTGAAATACTGCCCCCATATTACTTTGAGGCAATCCCAGGCACAACTGTGCTTAGGCTCTAAAACAAATCAAAAAACCCCTCTCTTTTAACACATCCAAAATTTTGCTAAGTAGCTAGTCCAGTGACTAGCTATTTCGCAAAGTTAATATAGTATTTCAAGGTAATATAGTGTTTATACTATATTACCTTGAAATCTATTTCAACTGATTGCACTTTTATTTTTATTCAATACTGCATATGTCTAATAAAATGTGCTGCATCTTAACTAAGGGGAGAAGCCTGCTGTGTAGTCCTGAGCCTTTCATTTATGTGTGTCTTTTTGGGACTAATTCAAGACTGTTCTGTATGCAGAAACATTTCCCTACTTCTAAGATTTATTTCTGTGCTGAAGTTTATGTTTAGTCACAAACACAAACAAAACAGAAAAGCCATTACCATTACAGATGCTAATTGTATTCATGAAGTTTTGTTTTTAGAAGAATTGAATGAGGAACTTAGAGAAATAAATATTAAACCTAAATTATCCTAATGTAAATATATTATCAGGGGTCTCCTTTTTATGCAACAGTAACAGTAAAAGGGGAGCTATATATCTGTAAATGGTTTTAAATGTTAGAATAGGAGGGAAACTGAAGTGAGTTTCCTCACTGCTTTAACTGATGCTCTATAGATTGAACTTTGTCCAGTAAATTTTTGCTTGAGTTTAGAAATGGCTTATTATTATAGTTGGAATAAATACACAAAATCCTTAAGATGGCCTACAAGGTTCTCCATAAGCTGACTCCTACCTGTTTCTCCTATTTCTCATTCTACCCCCCTTCTCTCTCATGCAGCAGCAGTGTTGGTCTCTTTTGCTTATTTCCTGGCATGGAGCTCTCTCACCTCAGGACCTTTGCATGTGCTCTTTACTGAACTCATTGATTTTTAGGTTTACAATAAACTTTTTCAAAGAGGCTTTCCATGATGGCACTTATTTTCTCACGGCACCTTTTTTTATAACACTAACCAAAATGTAAAACAAATAATCACAAAAATCTATAGTAATTATAATCACACAATTTATTCCTCACTGGAGTATAAACTCCATGAGGGCAAGAACCATATTTATTTTTAGTTACCCTGTTACTCCTAATACAATGAAATGCAAAACCTGCTACCCAGAAGCCACTCAAAAAATAGTCATTCCATTAAGGAATGAATAAAGAGTGATATTTTAAAATCTATCATGGGATTTTACTAAAGAATCAGGCACCTTTTTACTATTCATTCTCTCATTTCTAGGTTGCATCACCCACAGACACAAGCAATTTTGACAGTTTCCCTGAGGACAATGATGAACCACCACCTGATGACAACTCAGGATGGGACATAGACTTCTAATGTATTTCTCTTACCTGCTTCTGCCTTGCTGATGACAGCTTTTTCTGAGACACAGCTGCCAGCAAACCTGAGGGAAAGAGAGAAGATTAGTGCTCGGGGTCACCATGATGCCTTCGATCGATGCTGCTCCAGTAACTCCAGTGGCATTAGGACTTATTGCTTAGATGACAATAGTGCTCTTTTTACATGTTTTCTGTTTGAACCTAAAAATAGCAGTTGACATGGTGGTCCTGAAGCAAAGCCTTTCACCAGTAAAGAGATGTTTTCTATTGTTGCAATGATCTAGCTTCGCTCTGATTATAATTTGAAAGACAGTAAGAAACACTTCAGTCTCGTAAGAAGGTCTGTACCTTGCTAGAATGATCAACAAGATCAAAAAATAATATATTGGGTACGATGGATTCTATGGTACAAAAACTGGGCTCTTCCCTTTCTTCACGTGAGGGTTGGAGGATCTGTTACCGCGGGCCGGTGTACATACCACACAAAAGAGGACCACGCATCTGTCGGTCACAGAGTTCGTGTCAAACCAGTGCTAGAAGTCCCATGATTTCATTTCCCAGCCGTGCTGATGACAAGACTGAATGTTACCTTTCCTTTCTGACAGATTTTAAAAAATGGTATGTTAAAAGCACAACTGCTATGGATTCTGCTGAGAAATCCCATAGCAGGTAATATGCGTTTTCACAGAGGATTGAAAAAAACCAACATGCATGATATTTGTTTGTTTCTTTTTGATAAATTGGCATGACAGAGTGGAAAAAAGCAATTCACAACCATTTCATATTTTTTAAAATATTGTGCTTAAAGATGGTCCTGGAAATAAGTGACTAGCAGCAATTGGTTTTTATTTATTACCTAACACACCCTCAAACTGAGGCTTAAAATATTCCCTTTTATAGAAATAAATAAACCCTTGGGGTCAGGGTGGGGCGGGATGGAGAGGGATCAAGATTCATCCAAAAAATAAAAATAAAAAACTATATAGGTGCTATGTATATCTTTCATCTGTAAATGTCAGTGTTTGAACAGACAACACAAATTCTAATCATTACATGTGTAGCCAGAGACTCAAGCATTTTCACTAAATTTATCAAACCAAACTCTTGTCAGATTTCACTTATACAACATAGTCTAGGGTTAATAGAGGATGGTTATTAAAAACCTGTTTGAACTAGCTTCTTGTCTTAGGCCTGAACCCAAAAGAAGAAGAAAAAGAAAGAAAAATGAAAAGAATAGAAAAAGAAAGAAAGAAAAAGAGGGAAGGAAGGAAGGGAGGGAGGGAGTGAGGGAGGGAGGGAGGAAGGAAAAAGAGAGGAAGGAAGGGAGAAATAATTGAGATGCACTGATTTGCTAGATGAGAAATTACTTAATGTGATGTCAAGGAACAAGAAAAGAATTTGGCCAGGTATTGATTACATTGTGATGAATTAGCTGATATGAGTCCATGTGCTTGTGAAAGTAGGAGGGCAATAGAGAGGAAAATAGCAAATTGATTTCTTAAAAATAAGATTAACTAAATCAAACAAAAATATTATAATTCTGATTGTTACCTAGAAAAATATTACCTAGAAAAGACTGGATTTGAAAATATCAAGCTGATTTATCTTTCTCACATGGGGAAAAGTCAGGAACTTAAACTGAGTCCTTTGCTGGCGGGCCAGTTGACTATTATTAGCTACCATAAGTAGCAGAACTATTGGGAAGCTTTTTTGGACAAATAGCATTACATCTACTTAGAAAAACGCATAACTTTACAAGCTGTCATCCTGATTTGGAACTGTGTATGTAATTTGGTGTATTAAATAGGGGTTTGCATATTTCCAGTAGAGAGTGTTTTTAAAAGTCAAACAGATATAGACATTTCTGAAAAAAAAAAAAAAATCCACCTGGATCATTTACTGTATCCAAGAAGGCATATGACATTATTTTTGTTTGAATTTTTCATTACTAAGACTACTTTAGAATATATCTTATTAAAATATAATAATCTAAGACATTTGGAGAATAAAAGTATTCTGGACATATTATATATAATTAGAATAAAATTAAATTAAAAGTTTGATTCTAAGATATTATTACTTTTACATTATGAAGTTTTTCCCTCCCTTATAAACAATTTCTCAAAATCAATCTATTCCCCAAGATTTTGGAATATAAAATTAAACATGTCAACCTAAAATCCAGTTATACACACTATTTCAGAAGTTGTATATTGCTTTTAATTAGCTTTTAAAATATATAATTTTAATATTATAGTTAATGTTCAGTGATTTTTGTTAAAAGAGAGAGTGGGCTAGGCATGCTAAAGGTTTTCTAGACTATTAAATTTACCTAGATATTAAGAATCTGCTCCTGCAACTTTTCAAAAATCCCAACAGCCCCAGAGATTAGCACTTACTATGGCTTTTGGAACTGTGGTTCAAGTCTAAGACAACCAATATGTACAAGTTCTATGGAGAAGGAAGAAGTAGTGCTCAGCACAATGTACCTGTAGGTCATTTCTCCCACGTGTTATTGCATCTTCGTTAATTTTAACTGTGGAATTACCTTTGGATGTCTAAAGCAATCACCAAACA
The DNA here is from genome assembly GCA_039655065.1 of Glossophaga mutica. NCBI lineage: Eukaryota > Metazoa > Chordata > Mammalia > Chiroptera > Phyllostomidae > Glossophaga > Glossophaga mutica. The sequence goes on along the minus strand of CM077307.1, from coordinate 143,163,118 downwards.
ATGAGAATGAAGTACATCATCCAAGAATTACTAACAGAAAATGTTCATTTAATTTTCCACACTGAATTTTAAGGAATTAAATCTTGTCTTAATGAAGACGTTAGGGCTAAAATTCGTGGTCAGCTTCATAAAGTCTGTCTCACTTTACTTCTGAAGTTTTCATGGCCCCTCTATTTCTCCTACACGAAGGACACCTGGATAAGTGTCACTATTCTTAGTCACAACCTATTTGACTTGTTAACTTTCCTGTTAATACTTTACGTATGGGAAATAAGGGCTTTCTGTGTCTTGACTCACAGGAGAACTGAAAACTGCCAAGGAAAGGAACATCATAATAGTGTATATGAGATAGATTGAATACATTAGAAAAAATGATTCCTAGAAAACTGTTATAAGTAATTTTTATGTTTGTACCTTCTTTGTTATTAATATATGAATCAGATCCATGTGGCATTTAAAACATTTATTTTGAGTCTATTCTTTACAAGTCAATTTTTACTTAAAATGATGGGAGATGCATGTGCGCTACACATGTATAATATATAAATTCAACCCTTGAATTTTCTTGTTTCATTTCTAAATGACTACACTGATGGTGAACTTAAATTGAAAGAAGTTAGCCACCATATTGAAATTAAGGATATTAGAACTGATTTCTTACAGTAGCGGCAATCTGTGCATTATCCATAACAATCTTTCTTTCATGATAGGACCACAAATATTTATGTAAATATTTTTTGTGTGATATTTTGTGGTACATATAACTTTTTTTAGTGTTTCACAGCATTATTATTTCATTTTATTTGTACTGAATAATGTTTTTAGGTCAAAGTAGACTTGAATTAATGTCATAATTGTCAGTATTATTGAAAATTACGCCAATTGTACCGTTACTCATCTGTCCCATAGTTTAGAACATGACCTGGCTATCTGGCATTGTTGCAAGTGCCTTAAATTCATGGCATCCTATTAAAAAAAACAAATTTGGTGTTATGCTGCATGACAAAGACAAACACACCTCAAAATGTTGTCCTTTCTTAGCTTGCTGCGTTTTACAGTTCTTTCTGCTAACAATTTATAAGCCTTTATTATATAATATTGATGAATTACAGAAATGATGAAGTTGTTCTCTTATTTCTGTTAAATGTACCAGAGCTGTGTATCTGTTAATGAGATACAGCGTCATTTCTGTGAAATGTATAAATGTATGTGCAGGTCAAATTAATATATGACATACTATCACAGTCTGTATACAGGTATTCCTGTTTTGCTAAGCTGTGCAGATTCAGTTTAAAAAATTAGTACTGTCAAGTTCTAATATTTTTCATTTTATAGACTCTAATAATGATGGTCCAACTCAAAAGAAAAATTAAGAAATGACTGCTAACCAAACCTTGTTATGAAACCGATGAGTATCTTGGTGCACCACTCAACAAAACAGGATGCTTTCTCTGAGTTCTTGTATATGCAAATCACTTCTGAGGCAAGTTTTCAACAGACCTAGAAAGCTAAATATTGAAAGTGTGTTGTTAGCCCTGCTCTCTTTCTGCCCCTGCATCAACAACAGACAGAGCTCTGAGATCTTGACAATGACTCAGAGGTTTGGGCTTTTCAAGAAAAGGGCCATTTCTTTGAGTATCATTTATCAAGTTTATTTCATTGTATGATGTTTTTACAACTGGTCAGTTCTTTTGTACTCTTACAGCTATGGTTATTTGATTGTCCTCTTACAATTTGTTCTACATGAAAGAGTTCTTTGTTAGTCAGAATGCAACAACTGTCATCAAATGGTCATTGACCACTTGCACTCTTTTGATGTAGATTAAAAACTTTTTCATAAACTTAATCTGCTTTGATTTGCTCTGTATTTTTCCTGCAGCTGTAATTGCTGAGTGCCTGTTGTACACTTTATAGAATTGAAATAAAAAAATAATTACTTTTGAATCTAGTTGATGTTTAATTCCAAACAAGATTCCAAGCATAGCACTGACGTATCATTACTAGAATTGAAATACTGTGCAGGGCTATTGAAGACTATCATCATAATAGTGTAGAAAGTACTTATAACCAAGTGTCCTCCATCAAATAATGCATTATGAGTGAATATAAAATTAATCCAACAAATTGGTTTAAAGAATTCAATAGAGATAATGTAGGTTATCCAGTGTGAATAGCAAAGCAAATGTAGAGACCCACACAAACCTGAAAATTAGCAGTTTTCTGCACACCACCACCATACACCTTTTTGGGACTACCACATGTCAAACTCTGAACTAGGTATACCATCAAAGGGATAATTCTGATGTAATACTACATGCTAGCAGGGAATTATTTTATATGAAAAGCAACTTTATGAATCTTTGCCTTAAGGTTTATTCACTTGATCTCTCTGGAAAGCTTCTTATGCATAAAGAATGTAGATTTAGAGAACAATGCAATCACAACAAACATAATGCTCCAAAGTCCTGGTGAACATATTCTTCCTACATCCCTTTGTTCCTCACTTCCATGAATGGTACACAAATTAAAAACTGACTGCAACGTAAACATTCCCTTACTCTGACTGCCTTTGTCTTACTGACATCATATTGCCAGTGATGGTGAGTTGAAAACCTCTTTAAATGAAAACTAGAAATTCAATCCAGTTAAAGCTCTCAGAGCCATTAAAACAACTTTTAAAAGTATTATGTTACTAGGGCACAGCCAATAATTTAATTTCTCCTGCAAATAAAAGTGAACTAAGTTTTTAGTATCTATTTTTTAAGTTCTGTGATTTTCATACCCTGATCTAAAGAATGGTCCTTTTTGATCCTGAAAGGTCATTTTTGAATTGATCACACTGTCGTTTGGGCTGGGGAGGGGCACACAGATCGCTACTCAGTCATCAGAGGAGTGGCTGGGAAGGGTGGGGGATGAGGGCAGGGGAAGTTGGCAACGGTGAGAATATTGTGTCCATGACACTGTCACGACCTGTACATGGTAACTACAAATGAAGTAAATCACTGCACAATTATTCTACTATGGCAATAAGAATCAATTATAAATGCATCTAAGATGAATGTATTGATAATGTTATGCTTGCAGACCTATGCTCAGATTCTCGGTTATAGCTGAAAATGTGTGCTATGTATAATATGAGGACAGGACAACCCCATACTAATATTCTGAGAGTATTGTTTAGAGTTTTTCTCTATCCTATCCTTTCTCTCTCCAACTAAAAAGAGCTGTAAATTGATAAAATAGTAATGTTTGCCTCCGGTACCTTTGTATTTTTACCCAGGATGAGATTATGGAACAAAAGGCAAATCTATCCATGTGCCAGTTAGCAAAGCCAGACAGATTAAGTCTCAACTTCATGCAAAAAGAAAAAAAAAAGAAAGAAAGAAAACCAGGCATTCCTGAGAACCCCAAATGTTGACCATATATTTCACAATAATTGTTTCACAGACTTAAGGCATATATTCCAGACCAGTGTTTTTCAAATATCAATGTCATAAAATGTATATGGGAAATATGGCAAAAATATAGATTTACAGAGTCACTGGGGTTTTTTGACATATAACCATAGGAACCTGAGTTTTTAACAAGCAGCTTAGTTTGTTTTGATGAAAACATTTACATGCATCCATGGAAGACAAGCAGGAAAAGAAGACCCATGGGAATGCATTTCAAAAATAGTGTGGTGAAAGAGGAAAGGAAAATGTCCATAGATAGGCATGGATATCCAAAGCCTATTAAATACCCTCAAAGATGTTAAATGACATTTTATTCCACCTATATAAGTGTCCTTTCCATTTTCCATACTAAAATAGCATGTTAATAATAACATCTACATCTTGATTTACAAAGCCAAAAAGTTACATTTGTCCCTACTTCTGGTGCCTGACATATCAGAGCGAGATAATGAAAGTTTAATTTGCATGACAGCTGTTAGTCCTCTAGGGAGAAAGGATAATAGTCTTGAGCTTCTGGCCCAGCTGCATTTTGACTGCAGTTCACCAGTGTCCTATCTCCTTACCTGAGGAATGTCCTGCCCAATGGAAGTCAGGTTTAGCCTTTTGACTTTTCTCTGCCATTGACAAGTAAGCCTGTCACTTTAAAAAGGAAACTTAAGAGTCAATTTTTGCTTCAACATATTCTCCTTTCCTTATAATACTGTGATAGGCGATTCTTCCTCAGTGGCAGATGAGGTAGAATAAGGACTTTGATGAGGATGAAGAGCCCCTAGCCAACCCATGAAGGCTTTTTGATGAACTATACTATTGCTTGAAGCCACTAAGATTTTGGCTTCACCTATTTCGGCAGCATAAGCTTGCCCATTCTGACGGACAGAAGCCAAGGCCTGTCCTCACCTCTGCATTTGAGTTCGCCAATGTGAATAATCCATTCCCAGGCAGAAGATAATGGGATGGGATCTGTCTTGAGACTCAGTGTGAGGGCCAGTGTAACTGCAATAAAAATTTGATGAATTCACTGAGATACTTAGTCCTTTGACAAAACTACCTTAAACTCTGCAAAGCAAAGATGTATTTTAACAGGGTAATGGAGGGAAACATGCTCAGAACACAGCCCACCTAAAATTGGTGCAACCAGTTATTTGAGCCACTTGTGTGAAGACTGAAACTTAGAAGAACCAGGGTTAGTAGCATGAGAAGCAAAGAGCAGCAGGAGAAATTATGTTAGTGATGGGAATGGAGAATTAGAATTCTTAGGGAGACCATGAATGATTCTTCAAGATTATTGGAAAGAAATGAGAGGCTGAGAGTTAGTAATAAAAACAGGTTGGAATAGGAACAAAATACCATCTTAACCATAATTATGATGCCATATATGTAATTCCTTGCTAGGTTATATGTGCCACACATTGCTTTGTGAATTATTGTAAGTTACAAGGCCCTTATTTTCCTTACCCATAAGATGATTAGTAAAATTTATTTTAGTAATAAAACTCTGTGACTCTAAGTCACTTCACTTTTATGAACCTTCCTTTCCTAATTTTCAAAAGCATAGGTTGCAAACTACTACCCACAGGATGAGTCCGCCCCACTTCCCTCCTCCTATTTTTGTAAATGAAGTTTTATTGGAAAAGTCCAATACAAATCATCTATAACTGCTTTCACCCTATAGTAGCGTGTAAATTGAATACTGAGAAAGATGTCAGATGGCAGTTAATGTCTAGAATATTCACTATCCAGCTCTGTCTGGAAAAATCTGCCAACCGCTATTCAAAAGAAAGGACTTAAAATGGGCCCATGATTTTCTAGTTGAGTTGTCCATAGAGCCTTGGGATATGGAAGTGACATCTCAGAGTCCAGCAGGGTGGGCTGTGGGGAGAATACATACGTTACAGAAAGGAGATGTGCAGTGAGTAGGCTCTAGGGATCCCACTTTTCTCATTCTAATTCAATCAGAGAAGTGCTGATATTACTGCTTCCACATATTAAGGTTGTACGTAATTTCATTTGAAGAAACTATCCTGTTAATTTTTAATGTTTGAAAAACCACTGAACTACATTATACTTGACATTCTCCTCTTTTATAAAAGTGTTTGCTCATTTCTTAGGAGAAAAATTAATTGAAAATATCCATAGGGAGAGAAATTAAAATAGTGGTTAAGTTTGGGGAGGAGAGTAGTGACTGGTGGTGACTTCTTCAGGGGTGCAGGTAGCTTAATTAAGCCCTGATCTGACTGGTGACACAAATGTGTTCACTTTGCCAACACCCATCAAATTGTGTGTTTGTATATTTCACTTAAATTAACTTTAAAGAGAGTTGACACATAACAAAAATATATGATATACCAAAAATGATGAGTTTTACACTATTTCTTGGTCTGTGAGTCTTGAGTTCAAGGAAGCATTACTGCTTTGTACATTTTCCTCATGTGTAAAATTAACTTCAATTAAATATGTATTTTTTAAAATCTTGCCCTGGTTGGTGTGGCTCAGTGGATTGATTGCTGCTGGCCTGCAAACCAAAGGGTTGCCAGTTTGATTCCTGGTCAGGGCACATGCCTGAGTTGTGGGCTAGGTTCCCAGTTGGGGGCATGCAAGAGGCAATGGGTTGATATATTTCTCATACATCAATGTTTCCCTCCCTCTCTTTCTCCCTCCCTACCCCTCTCTCCAAAACTAAATAAATAAAATCTTTAAAAAAAATCTTTATTCCTTCAGTCCTAATCCCCCTCCAATCTATTCTCCTTATTGAGGGCCAGTTAATTTTTTTTTTTTAATGCCAATCTTATCTTGCAACTCCTAGCTTCCTCAAGGGATCCTAGATGCCCTCAGAATGCTGTCAAACTTCTTAATGAAGTTAGCTCCCAGACTCTTTAAAATGCATCTGGGTCTGCAGCCACTTGCTTGGCTTCCAGCCTTTTGCAGCCACTTTCTGAGAGAGAACAAAAATTCAACTGCCTTCTCACTTTTCAATGACTAATTGACATTGTTCTGATCAGAGGCATAACTACTTTCAGAAAGCTCTCTCTGACCTATAAGTACTTCCTTGGTTTATAAGCACTGGTCCAAAGTCTGTATATTGAGATAAAGAAAGCATTGTTTGAATGACTGAAGAAGTGAAGAAGGACTCTGTAAAAGCCTATGATTTTTTTTTGGGGGGGAGGGTGGGAGGGGGATGGGGAAAACATGATGGAGATTGTGTCATCTTGAGGCCTCTGGGAAACAGCTAGAAAGAAGTTATTGATGTTCTAGAAGGACTTTTTGGAGATAAATTTATCTCAGTGTGGAACAAATTTAAGCAAACTACACTTCAGAGAAGTTTGATATGGAAAAAGATTTGCCCAAGACAATTTAAGAATTGTTTATTTGTATTTATAAATGATACACTGCAAAGTTCAAAATATAGCTTAATTTCTATATGGCTGTTTTATTGGAGGAGCACTGGGCTGGTGAAAAGGAGACTAGGAGTTCCAAGTAGGGCCTTGATGCTGACACTAATATACCATGACTTTGAATAAGTAACCTCACTTTTCTGTATTATATTTTCCCCATCTGAAAAACTATACAAGAATATACACTAAACCCTTTCAGGAATCTTTCACTAACTATAACAAATCCAAAGGAAGGGAAAAAAACCCTAATACTTAAAAATAAATGAATAAGTATAGCAGTACACATACAGATTAAAAGAAAAATTCTTGGTAGACAAGAGATTATAAGAAATTTCTGAAAAAGAAAAAAAAATGAAAAGCAAGAAGCCAGACATGGTTGCCTTAGCAACAGGAAACACAGTTTAAAAAAAAAAAAGGTTGTAACTCAAGACCCACGAGGGAGAGTTTAGTGCAGAAAGGTGAGAGGAACCCCAGGGTAGGAGTACTGGGAGACAGAAGCAGGAAGAGGCCTGGGCAATGAACAAGAGTTTGTACAGGGCTGTGCTGTTCCCTGTAGCAGCCCCTAGCCACATGTGGCTATTTATAATTCAGTGAACCTTTGAAAATTTCAATTCCTCAGTCACAGCAGCCGCAGGTGGCTATTGTGTACCAAACAGGTTAGGGCTGATACAGAACATTTCTAGCAACACAGAAAGTTCTACTGGGCAGCGTTGATGTAGAGTGCCATGGCAGAAGAAGCCAGCTGTATAGCCTTAAATTACTATGTATTTCCAGATTAGGTAAAGCAAAAAGATATTTCTAAACTCACAGAATGTCTTCCAGAGAACAGAGAGGAAAGGAATACCCTCCCACTTATTGTATGAGGTTGGAACAATCTTGATCCAAAATCAGACAGAAACAATACAAGTAAAAACCCCCCAAAAATATTTCGATCTCTCTCATGAACATAGACAGACACAAAAACCCCAATCAAAATATTAGCAAAATCAATCAAATGATGTATATATGTTAAAGGTAGCCAATTTAGTTTTATCTCAAAAAATACAAAGAAGTCAAGGGAAATAAATACAAAAATAAACAATTGGGATTATATCAAACTAAAAAGCTTTCTGGAGAGTGAAGGAAACCATCATCAACGTGAAAAGGCAGACTTTCCAGTTGAGATGGCAGAGTAGGTCAACTCTGTGCTCACCTCCTCCTGTGACCACATCAAAATTACAAGTCAGTTATAGGACACTCATCACTGAGAACCACTTGAAGACTAGCTGAACAGAATTCCTGTAACTAAAGATGTAAAGAAGAAGACATGTCAACAGTGGTAGGAGGGGTGGAGACACAAAGAGGACAGGTCCCACACCCACTGTGTGACATTTAAGAATCAGAAGGGATTTCTTGGCTGTGGAGGACCCCTCTGAGGAGCAATGGGTCCCAGGCCCATACCCAGACTCCCCAGGCCTGAGCAGCAATGCTGGGAAGAGAAGTCTCCATGACATCAGACTGCAAAAACCAGCAGGTGCTGCCTCTGAGGAAGACAAAGGGTGCTAGAGACCGAGTTGCTGCTCTCAGTGGGCCCTCAAAGACTCGCTTGCTCACAAACCCACTCTAAGCTCCAGTGCAGGGGCAGTAGCTCAAAAAGTACCAGGGACCTACAGGGAGGAACTACCATATTTTGTCATATGTAATACACACTTTTTTTGCCCAAATTTTTGAGGGAAAAATAAGGCTGTGTATTATACATGGTAGTATTAATTCCTTATCTATATAAATGTAATTCTTTTAGTTATGCTTATGTATTAAAAGTGTAACTCTAGAAAGCAATAACAATATCCGTATGCAAAATAATACCCTCTATAATACAAAAACAAGCATCTAAACATAAATAAACAATAATTGAATTAAAAAATTGAAACAAAGATTTTTTCTTGCAAGTCTAGTCCAAAAACATGAATGTGCATTATACATAGTGAAATAATTGTAAGCTGACTACAGGGCAAGAGCTGGAAGGGTGAGGGTTGGGGCAAACTTCTCCAGTGACAGAAGCATTGGCAGACGCAATTGGACAACCTGGAAGAAATGAATAAATTCCTAGAAACATACAATATTCCAAGAATCAGGATAAACAGAAAATACCAATAACTACTAACAAAATAGAATCAGTAATCATAACTCCCAAAAGACAAAAATTCTGAACCAGATGGCTTGACATTAAATTTCATCAAGCATTCAAAGAATTAATGCCTATTCTGTCAAACTATTAAAAAAAGGGGGGGAGGAAAGACCCCAAACTCATTTTACAAGGCCAGTATTACCCTGATACTAAGACCAAAGACAATGCAAAAACAGAAAATTATAGGCCAATAGCCCTGATGAACATAGATGCAAAAAAATCCTCAACAAAATATTAGCAAACCACGTTCAACCATACATTTTTAAAAAAAAAAAGAGGAGAGAAACATCAATGAGTGGTTGCCTTTTGTGAGCCCCTAACTAAGGACCTGGCCCACAACCCAGGCATGTGCCCTAACTGGGAATTGAACCGGTAATCCTTTGGTTCGTAGGCCAGCACTCAATCCACTGAGCCACATCAGCCAGGGAAGATTCAGCAATACATTAAAAAAGATCATACACCATGATAAAGTGGGATTTATTCCTGGGATGCAAGGTTAGTTCACTATTCACATATCATTGAAAGATAGAGCATGTAAACCAAAAGAAGGATAAAAACCTTATGATCATATCAATAGTTGCAGAAAAAGCATTAACAAAATCCAGCACCCATTTATGATAAAATAAAAAAAACTTGTCAGCAAAGTGGGGATAGAGAGAACATACCTCAAATAATAAAAGCCATGTATGACAAACCTATAGCTAACATCGTACTTCACGGTGAACACTGAAAGCTTTCACTTAAGATCAAGAACAAAACAAAGATGTCCACTTCCACCGCTTTTATTCACCATAGTATTGGAGTTCTAGCCACAGCAATCAGACAATAAAAAGAAATAAAGGCATCCAAGTTAAAAGAAGTAAAACTGTCATTATTGGCAGATGACATGATACTGTATCTAGATAACCCTAAAGATTCTACCAAAAAACTATTAGAACTAAGAAATGAATTCAGTAAATTAAAAGGACACAAAATTAATATTCAGAAGTAGGTTGCATTTTTATACACTAATAACGACCTATCAGAAAGAGAAATTAAGAAAACAATCCAATTTGTAATTGCATCAAAATTAGAAATTAGAATTAAAATGACAATTAGGACCTAAGATCTGGTTCTCAGTTCATGTAGTTCTATTGTGGTTCCACTGAAAGGCTCTACATTGCATTCCCAGATAAAAGTTTTAAGGTCTCCAGATTATTGTAAATATCATATTACAGGAAAATTCTATGCCAAACAAATCTTCAAAAAATCATACATATATAACTTCAGAGATGATAAAAATATTAGAGAATATTATTTTTCATCTACTTAAACAAGCAAATATTAATAATTTAAGGTTCAAAAAGAAGATACAAACCTATATGTTTATGTATAATAATACAATAGTTACAATGCACTGATACTTCCATTTCTTTAGAGCCAAATTTTCTACTTAATGTGCAAGTTATATAGAATAGTGGAAAACTTAATAAAACAACAGTGGAATGCAGCTGCTAGCATAATATGTGTGGTTATTAGAATTAGTACTGGTTGGACAAAATACTTTGGTAGTTTGGACAAACTACTTTGGTAGTTAAGAGCATACATGTGCACAGAATCCTGAGAAGATCACCGAGGAATACAAACAGCTCATGAGAAGCGCCATGGCCCGAGCGCACAGAGGATGCTGTCTCGAACCTGGTTGAGGGGTCTTACCTTGCCGAGTCATCATGCTGATCTTGGCTAAAGTGGAAAAATTAGTCAGATTTTTTAAAAGCAAAATAAAGGATCAATTCATATGCTAGGTGGATAAAACTATGCCTGTGAACATGGGTAAAAATCAGAAGGGACTCTGAAGGAATGTTATTAAAGCATCACAGTCCTTTATTACCTTGCATGTGTGTGTTAGGTTTACTGAGTTATAATTTACATAGAGTACATTTTGTCCTTTTTGTGAATGGTTCTGAATTTTAATAAACTTAGACTGTCATGATATGGAACAGGTCCATCATCCTCAAAAGTTCTCTCATTTGCCTTTGCAGTCACCGCTCCTTCTGGCCCCAGCCTCTGGGCATCCCTCATTTGTTTTCTACCCCTACAATTTTGCCTTTTTCATAATGGAATAAAATGAAATTATGCAAAGAAATTACTACTGGTAGTTAGGCATTGTTATTATTTAACCATTAGTCATTTTATACTCATCCCAAAGTTTTTCTTACAGCTCAATTTTCTTAAAGAGAAGTCCTGAGAGAAAAAATAAAAAAATGTTTCTACTAAAGAATTTCTTTGAAAGAATAAAGATTTCTGGAAGATGTTTGAGAATATTATTTCTAAATATTCAATAAATATTTTTGTGCCCTATATACTTAGCTATAAGTTAGATTCTAAATACGAAATTGTGTACTATTATTTTAGTGTTATCATCTAAAACATAAGAATGACTTTAAAATAAGAAGTGAGTTGACCTCAATAAAACTTTTCAAACTGCCATTGATGTTTTGGATGAGGCCCTGTCCCCAGTTTTGGATTAAGATTTCTTTCCCATCAATATCTCATCATCTTCTCACAGTGTCACCTCTCTTTAGCTGAGTGTGTTTACAAGAAGAGCTCTCTTTAAAGTAATGTCTATGCTTAATAAACAATTGAGAGCATTTTGCAAATATCAACACCTTTGTAAATTCAGTTTAGTCACCAACTTATTTAGAAGGTATGAAAGCGTCAGGCAGAGAATCTATTGGCTAATTGGCTTTCTATCCAAAGCATATCCTGTTACCTCCTTCTGATAATAGTTACTATTATTTGCAATTGTTAATAATTTTAGAAGAGAACTGTGGCTGGAGCTGTGAGGTTTCTTCTTTTTGGGTGTAGTTCCTAATTGGTAGGCATAGTTCTAAATTTGTTTGGAAAATTACCTTGTTGTGGTTTTATATACTTGAGATTAGTAAATTAGTATGTAAATAACTAAATAAATGAAGCTTTCCCTTGCAAGCGTGTAAGAAATGAGAAAGAAAATAATAGAATCCTCTTGTTTTTGTAGGTATCAAAAGAGAATTATTAGATAATTAAGGTGCTTTTTTCCCTGAAAGACTATTAAGAACTCTGCAGGTCCGTGAATCTTAAACTGTTTTGTACCTAAAAAAATAACCCAAGAATGTCTGTTAAAAATGTGTATTTCCAGGCCTTGCTCCTAGTGATTTTTTATTACAGAGGCCTGGAGTGAAATTGACTCCATTATTAACACTCTCCATTGGTGAAGCGTAATGTAGGTTTCCTTAGAATACACTTTGAAAAACTCCACCACTGACCCATCTATCCTCACTCACCAGGTCTGTCACCTTTTTAGCTCTGAACTCCTCACTCTCTGTCCCAGGTTGAACTACAGTTCTAAATTCTGTGCTCCCCAAACTTTGGGACACATGCACATTATACATGCATACATCTTCCTAGAGCTTTGCTCTGGGCTCTCATTTTCAATGTCTGTTGCAGGGCCCAGAAATATTTATTATGATATTTAATATCCCAAATAGTTCTGGTGCAGAGCCAGAGGTTTGGGACAGATTGCTCTTGCTCAGCACCACTCAGACTTAATGATTAAAACAGTCACCTGGAATGCTGGTGCAATCAAATGCCTAGAATTTGTGGTATGCTGGTAAATGGTTAGCAACCAGCATTTTAAAAAAATGCATATATATACACACATATATGTGTGTGTATTATAAATTTTACTCACAAAGAATATGTAGCACATAATTTACAAATAGTAAGAAAATTTAATACACATCATTGCGAAAATCCTTCAGCCAGTTAATTCTTTATAGATGCTTTTATTGGTTTTTACTGAACTCTTGTACACAAAGCAAACCTATGGGTATAATTCAACCATGATTTAACAAATGAAATTGCATTAGTCTGCTGTTTTTCTAATCAATTTATTATTATTAAATTATCTGATATGATTTACTGTTAAACTGTGAAGTATTTCCACCATAGAGATACAATTGGTATAAACTCAAGAACATAAATGAACAGTAAAATGAAATAAAACAGTTAGTTATAGCTGTATATTTACTACCTTTGTGATAAGTATAACTCACTTAATTGTAAGTTTATGACTTCATTTTTTAATGACAATCTCTGGGCATCAACTTCTATATTCCTTATTCCAGGTTACCATAAACCAAAATTAAGTTTCACCAGATTCTCCTTCTGAGACTGTTCTCAAGGCAAATGCAGCTTCCGTAACCCATTTTGGGTGGTTCCTACTTTCCTGTAGATTTTGGCTTAGCTCTTTCTTAATCTGTAGTTTGGTCTTTCTAGCTATTTTTTTAGACTTCTGAGAATGTGTGTATATATTTATATATATTCAGAATTATTTTTTTTCCGCAGCAGGGTTAATCTGAATAACAAAACCTGCCATTTCCCCTGACAGTTCTTTAACATTAAAAATATTATATAAATGCTATCAGACTGTTATCATGTATTTTTTTCATTCAGCATTGTCTGTGAGTTTTACCCATATTAAATTTATTTAATACATTTATTTTTACTCTGTATCATATTCTATTGTTTGAATATACCACATTTAATGGCCCATTATCCAGATAATGAATATTTCAATTTCTATAGTTTTTGCTATTTCAAAATGCTTCTGTGAACATCCTTACATATATCTTCTTGTGAATCTGTGTGAAATTTTCTCTAGGAAATATTACAATGAATTGAAGTACTGATTTGTAAAATATGGACATTTTAAACTTTATTAAAACATCACAAAATTGTTCTTCAAAGTGATTGTAAGAATTTACATTTGTACAGCAGTATATAAAAATTGGACATTGCTGTACATTTTCACCAACATTGGTGTTTAAAAATATTAATCTGCAAATCTGATGGATGGAAATGGCTTCTTTTTATTTTTAAATTCACACATCTTCCAGAAATCTTTACTCTCTTAAAGAAATCTGACACTAGAAGAACATTTTTTTTTCTTTCAGGACTTTTAAGAAAATGGAGCTATAAGGAAAACTTTAGATCTAGCTTAGAATTACTAATTGTTAAATAATGACAATACATAACACCAATAATAATTTGACAGCTACATGTATTATACTTGCAGCTGTACCTCCAGTGTATTGTTTTAGTAATTTTTCTATTGCTCTATATAACTTGTAATACACAAGTAGAAAACTTGGCTCTAAAGAAATGGAAGTATTAGTGTACTATAACTATTATTATACATAAGCATATAGTTTGCATCTTCGTTTTGAACCTGTAAACATGTTGTCAGTATTTGCTTATTTAAGTTGGTAAAAAGTAATCTCTTGTATTTGTCATTTTAATTCCAGTTTTTTAAGATATAAATTGTTCTATGAACAAGGCATTGTGGAAGTATTAAAAAGGTTAAGAGAATGTTTAACCTAGACTTGTTGGAACTATGAGGAAGTGGAGAAAGTATACAACACACACACACAAAACGGAACCAGGAAAATTCATCTCAAAAGTAAATTGCAGGATTAATAAATCATTTATAGCTCCCTACGAAAAATTTAAAAAATTCCACAAGGGGGCAGCAGAAGAGCGGGTTTCTCCCATTTGCTGTCAGACCCTGGAGACACCATGGAGCCAATGTCCCTTGGTGCTTTAATCTTCCCCTCCATCGCCTTTCCTCTACCCCCCTTTAATTAAGTCAGAAGGGCCCTATATTTATTTGCCCATGAACTGACACAGCAAACCAACAGCAAGCATTGTAGTGTGAATGGATTTGCGATCAGGCAAGGGGCTTCAGCCAGGATTACCCGCCCCACGGCGGATGAATGTGCTGAGCACAGTCTGCTCAAAGCCGAGCAAACGGACTATTTGTGGAAATGCCATCCTGACTCAAGTCTGATTAAGACCTGGGGTCCCCAGGCCGTTTGATCTTTGCTCATCAAAGGGAGTCCTAAACAAGCTTCATTTTGCACTACTGTATGCTGGCTACGGGTTGTGACACCAAAGTGCAGCCACCAGGAGCGGCCTCCCTGGAGCACGTGAACAATGAGGACTGGAGGTTTGGTTGAGTGCAAGGCACAAGGGCCTGTTGGCTGGGGAATTCTCCAGCACCAGAGGCTGGGTGTGAATCGCGAGGCACGGTTTTGGGGGTTTCTGGGTCCGCCCCACAGGTGGTTACCCCACTTGCCTGCCTCCACCCTTCTCAGCTCCTGAGCTCATCTGAAAATTATTTTTCATGACTTCAGAGTGATGAAGAATCTTTGCAGTAATTATACATCCCTCCTCTTCCCCGCTAAAAGTTCATAGTTTTGTTTCTATCCTCTGTCCTTGGTCCATTCCCTGGCAATTCTAAGTCAGGGTCTTGGGACACTAAAGTGTGTTCGAAGTCCCTCTTTCTATTTTTTCACCTCAAGGTCCCATTACAATTCGGCAACAATCACTTTTGTGAAAGAAAATTTCTTTCACTGTCTTGCTTTCTCTCTGGTGGTATGGCTGTGTGTGTGTGTGTGTGTGTGTGTGTGTGTGAAGACCAACACCAACAGTGAGAGTTAAACGGTTTCATCAAGATCCCAATTTGCCAGCCAGCTAGCAGCTGCCACACTAGAAGACCCCAGCACACACAGTCCCAGCCCCAGGCTGGATACCATGGTGCAATACCTGTCCTGGCCATGACCCTTGGTGAGCACATGCATCATAAAGGAACTCAGTAACATGGAGAAAAACGATTTTGCCCTAGATTGTGAGACTATTACAAGAGGATCTTGAAGCCTGCTTTCTGTTGCCATTGGCTAATTTTCATAGTTGGAAAAGTGAAATTACTTAGGGGGATGTTAAAGGCGGTTATTTTGCATTCCCTGTAACTCCACACTGTGGAACTTTCTGAGTGCCAGTACATCAGGAAAGGTCCTCTCTGGTTTTTTAGTCAAAAGTTTCTGGGCCTGGGCTCTATGTTCAAATTAGTTTTTAATATTCCAGGCCTTTAAAACACATCTGAGCTGGATTAGACAGCTACCGTGGAGCCTGGTTTATCTGGGCTGGCCATCTCCACTAACCAGGTAAACACGATCATCGTCAAATCTCGCCTTCTCTGTGTACTGAGGAGAGCAGGAAAGCCTGATCCAGCCTCTTGGGAATCTTAACAGGGCACTGGTCTAAAAGCTCTTTTAACATAATGGAGAGCATTAAGACCAAATCTTTTAAAGGGCAAAGAGAAAGTCATAATATTTTTTAACTAAACTCAGAAATAAGGAATCCCTACTATAAATTCAAGATTGGTACCAACAAAAATGTTGACAACGCTTGACATAAGGAATGACATTCATGCAATGTTTTCCTAGTGAAGTAAAATTAAATGGCAACAGATCTGCTTCCTCTGATTTAGCATAGAGAAAAATGAGAAGAGGAGGAAAGGAAGAGAGGGAGGGAGAAAAGGAAGGAGGAAGGGAATGAATGAAAAGTGGAGCAGCCACACAAGAATCTCAAATAACAAAACTGGAAAAATAGTTTGCAAATGCCATAGTATTTTGGGGGGAACGTATTTGTCTGTCTGTCTTCCTCACAGAGGAAGAGGTTGATGAGTTTTCTATGCCTGCCATCCAGCACTTACAATGTGAGGAAGGCATATATTATCATGCTATACCTGGTTATGAGGTTTCATTCTACTTTGATAAACATATTTCACCTATTTTAAAATTTCATACAAAATATTAAACTTTTTGCTGTAATGATATTTAAACCATATTTAATTACATCAAAATCAAATCAGATAGGAGCCAGGGCTCACTACAGAATAAAGTAGGTATAATAAATTAAATACACCTGTTCTGATGACCACCACCACTATCACCTAGTTGTAGACGAGACTTAGAAAGTCATTGGAACCCTATTTCCCATTTTGTTGGCCACAATTCCTAGACCTTGTTCTCTCTTCCCCATGACCTAATATGTGCCAAAATATGTCTCAGAAAAATTTTAGCCCCCATTCCCATGTAAGTATATTTGTTTCCTCAATTACTCATAGATTGAAAGCTTTCCAAGAACAAGGATCATGGCTTTAATATTTCAGGGTTATACACCCAAAGGTACTAGGGTAACATTTTGCATATAATGGGCACTCACCAAATTTTAATTAGCTGATGAACTGTACTTGACCTTCTAACCCACCGTGCTTTTTTTGTTGCCAGTGAGCAAACTCAATCCTAGAAAAGATTTTCAGATGGAGACTCCACTGAAAAAAATAAATTTTTCCATTTAGAGCTAAGGGTTGGCTTGTTACATATTCGCCTGGCTCCCTCCTACTTAACTTCTCTCCTATATAATGTGTGAGCTTCCCTTCCTCCACTCATTTATTTGAAGATAATAGAGTCCTCATGTTTCGTCATACATGCCAAATCCCATGCTTAGCACACAGTAGGAACTCTGATATTGACCAATTAATGCATTGTTAGCTTTCAAATCCTGACAACTTCAGGAACAACTTGGAAAGTGAAGCAGGTAGGACCAAGTCCATTCTTGAGACCCTACTCTTGGTTTAGCTCCCGTAACTAAATACAACAGATTATGTCCAGGCTTAATGAAAATTCAGCGCCCACATTCTTACATATTCAGGAATCAAGAATGAATTTATGCAACATACCTTTTGTTAAAGTTTCCCTTATGTTGATTACATTGTTCCACTTTTTTAATGACCCTAGACCAAGGGTTGTCAAACTCATTTTCACCAGAGGGCCACATCAGCCCCGTGGTTGCCTTCGAAGGGCCAAATGTAATTTTAGGACTGTATAAACGTAACCACTCCTTAAGAGTTAAGCGAGAGCTCAGCACTGTCACCGGGTAGAAACAAAGTGCCAGCTAGATAAAACAAGGTGGAGGGCTGGATTCGGCCTTGTGTTTGCCACCTGTGCCCTAGACAATGTTTTTGTTTGTGAATCCAAGCTCTTCATGGACTAAGTTTGTTAAATGTATTAACATGTCCCAGACCTTGCAAAAAGAAGAAAAGGGATTGATATTTACTGTGGCACGAGCATATATTTAGAAATATTTATTTAAGATAATGGAACTAGAAAGAAACATTTTCGCACTTCCCAAAGTCAGATAATTCTTTCTCCACCTTTCAACATTTAATAATTTAACACAGGCTGTAGATATTCTGACACATCAAAGGTGATCGACACACTGATTATTGACCTTGTTATCAATATGCTGCAAGTGACAATATGGCATCTAAAGTTTCTTATGCCTTTACCCTACAATACCTCCCATCTGTATAAACCTCAAGTCAACTGAACGTAGAGCCACATCTGCCCAACTGAGAACTGCTTCATTGCTGACTCTCCATAAAAGGCATATTGACTTATTTGTTTCTTAGGCTCATTTTAAAAAATCAAATAGAAACAACCTCCTTTTTGCATCAAATTTACAATTTTTCCAAAACTTTTTAGAGTAGTAGCCAAATCTACATCATTGTATATGTTCATAATAAAACGTAAAGAAATATGTGGGATTTAATCACATTAGAATTTCAAGGAGAGTTACCAATAAGCCAGAGGAAATTTCACAGGACAAATGGAATTTGGGATGGGAAGGAGATCAGTATAATTAGAGGCATTACTAAAAAATTGTCTAGAAGGTGTTCTCAATATCATTTCTGGAACCCAAGGAACTAAAACAGAGACCATTACAAACATTTTGGTAAAATTACCCCTGCCCTTCGAACTTTAGGATCATTCTACTTGACAATGATCACTGGCTATACTTTGTCATGGAGCCACTTGTAGACAGAGCAGGTCAATGGGCAGTTATAAATATCTTTGAGCACAAAATAAGTAGACACAATAGTGATTATTCGATCATCTCTTTCTTTTCTAAACTTGCATAGCAGTCATCCATTTTCTGATGCTTACCAATCTGTTCTAAAAAGAATTCTGTACATTTCTTATCTTTTATTATTCCTGTAATTCAAATAACATCATAGTATTTGTATTCGCTGTGCCCCTCCCCCTAACGGCCAACAGCCTAAAGCAAAGCCCAATGCCAGGTATAAAGCCTAGTTCTCCCCTCCTGGTTGTTGCCTCCCCTCTTTTTTTAAATTTTAAACAATTAGTTTATTTAAACAATAAGAGGCTTTACTTGAAGGGGAAATTATCTAGGATGCATTTCTTTTAGAGTAATTTACCCCTTCTTAAAGACAGATTGCCCTACGTGTAACAGCTACATGAAAAAAAACATTATAAATTTGTTCTTGGTTTTACAACGATAAATGGAAAACATTTAAATTTTCTAATTGGACAAGATGTTCAAGGATTTTTGTTTTTGTTTTTGTTGTTGTTTTTAAATAATGAGAGCAAAATAACTTCCTGGAATATAAAAAGAGCTGAATGAGCACACTAGTAATGGAGAAATTTATTGTTTTAAAAAATCAATTATTTCCAATTTATAAGCAGGACAGCATTCTTGCACACTAGCCCTACTTCATTATTTTTACTTACTGATTTAAATGACATCAAATTCGCTTTCTGGTTCACTTTTCGCTTCCCTTTTCCTGAGGCTAGTCTCTTATCTCCCGAGAAGCGGCAATTCCTGGTCCAGGAAGGGTCTGACTTGGGATCAAACACCAGCGATCTCAAACTTTGTGATATGAAATGCTAATGAGGAAGTCAGGCTCTAAACTGTAAGGATTTCTTATCTCCCCGCACTAAGCCGCCGCTGAGAAGGGGAAACCAGCGAAGGAGGACTGACCCGGCCGATGGACCCTGTCCGCTCTTACTCCGGCCACTTTGATCTCGCCTGCCTGCCTAATCAAGTTCATCTACTGCTGAGACTGCTCAGATTCAAAGAACTACATTAAATAGTTTGATTATCGGATGGCCATTTCCCTCTTCCCTCCACCCATGATCTAATTTCCAAACGCCAGTCTCTCGCCTCCTGCTCTAAACTTCCCATCAAAAGAGAATTACTTCTTCCATTTAAACCATCGTTTGATATGCAAATTCCCTTCTATTTGCACATTTTTCTAGCTGTGACACACAGGGTGGGGAGGGGGAGCGGGAGAAAAAGGAAAGGGGGAGGAGTTCAATGAACTCAAAGCCAAGGAACTCACCTTAAATCTGCAAACCACGACTCTAAAGGGTTAATCAGCAACTTGCCCTGGCCACCTGGGCCTTCTAGCTGAGATGTTTTGATTGAGACTTTGAATTACTGATCAAATTGTATTTAATACTGAATATTATTTCTGTGCAAAATAAAACAGTATTGGCATAAGGGAGAGAGAAGAGAGCTTTTGCAGAGAGCATCACTATTCCGCTTCTGAAAAGTATTTCAGATTGCGATAACTCAACCTCGACTGCAAAGCAAGGGCGCCCGAGTTCCCGAAGCTCCTCCTCCCTCCTGCATTTATTAAAGTAGTCTGCTCTAATGCTCACTGATTACAATCACCCCGAAGGTGAGCTGGTCCAGAACTACTGCGCAAGGGGCGGGGTGAAGAGTGTCAAAGGCCCCCCTTCTTGTACACAAACACACCCCCCTCCCAGCCCCTCCCAAAGCTTTGAAATCCCATCCCGGCTTTGTTGTCTCCCCCGGAGGGGCCGGAATGCTCAGAGCCCGCGGTATAAAGGCAGCCGTGGTGGCGGTGGCATAGAGCTCCTTGCGCCCCGCAGTCTGGACTGTGGGACAGCTGGAGACTCCCCGGAGCCTGATCGGCAGCCGCACCAGCACGGCTTCCTGGGGACCAGGCTTGCAAAGTAATATTCCTCCTTTCTCTCTCCCTCTCTCTCTCTCTCTCTGAGTTCTGAGATGAAGGCCCTGGGCACAGTGGGTGCTGCCCGGGTCTTGGTCGCCCTGGTAGCCGCAGCTCTTTGCAGCCACCCTCTGCTGGGAGTGAGCGCCACCTTGAACTCCGTTCTCAATTCCAACGCCATCAAGAACCTGCCCCCGCCGCTGGGCGGCGCTGCCGGGCACCCAGGCTCACCAGTCAGCGTGGCTCCCGGAATTCTGTATGATGGAGGCAACAAGTACCAGACCATTGACAACTACCAGGTGAGAAGGGTCTTGGGAACCTGGGAACGCTGTGACCCTAAAGAGGTATCATCTGGGCAAAAGAGTGTGTGCGTTTCAGGGAGAATTTGGAAACTGCATTTGGGAGCAGTGGGCAGCAATAACTTTTAGACAGGTGGGCAGAAAAGGACTGTGATGAGCATCAAGGTCCAAGAATGTGGGTACCCGGATGCCTAGGTGCCTCATCCTCTCCCGGCCCCCTTCCCGCAGCCGTATCCATGCGCGGAGGATGAGGAGTGCAGCACCGATGAGTACTGCGCGAGTCCCACCCGCAGCGGGGGCACCGGTGCGCAGATCTGCTTGGCCTGCAGGAAGCGCCGAAAACGCTGCATGCGTCACGCTATGTGCTGCCCAGGCAATTACTGCAAAAACGGTGAGTTCCTTAGCTCTCTTTGGACTCGCACTGGCACCCCTTTGCTCGCCTACAGCTGGGGGGGCGGGGGCGGCAGGGGAGGAAAAAAAAAAAAAAAAACCAACAACGTTGTCTGCTCTGAGAACGCTGCAGCGCCACCTGCAAATGGGTATTCACTCTGCAAGGTTCGCTTCTGTTAAACCGTCTTATTAAGGTGCTAATCTCAGAGGAGAGAAAAGTACAGAGGTCTTGGAGCTCTTTATTTTCCTCTGTGCCCCTCAGTGATTTAACATGATAGCTTATCTCAGAGTGGACACCTCCGTAAAAATTGGTCTGGGACAGCCTTGATGTCATTTGAGAAAGAAGATGGGGAAGGAGGCGGGATGATACAAGGAAACCAAGGCAAGCACCGTTGACATTTACCTGCCTTGTCCATTTTTCTTACAGTGCCTCTCACGGCTCTGCCAGTCTGGCCTCTCCCTCATGATCCCCGTTGAAACTCTTGTCAGCCAGAAGACAGCGATTTATCTGTGCTGGCCATTCTTAAGGGCGATCTTGCTATCCTCCGTCCTGGCTTCTCCATCCTTTCCCCTACCTCTACCTCCTGCTACCTTAAAATAAGTACTCCTCCCTACAACCACAGATCCACTAAAATTTAATGTTTCAAAAAGATAGACTCAGGCAGCCAAAGAAGACTCCAGAAATAAACGTAAGGGTAGCAATCCTCCTTCGGACCCAGTAATACTCCGGGATGAACTAACTAGATCTTCGCAATATAGAAATTACACAGTAAAGTAACTGGTGGGTGAGATTGCAATCTTCCAGGGAGATGGTATTGCATTTGCTTAACTTAGTCTGGCTGTACTCGTATAGCACAAAGGGCAGAGAAGTTACTTTTAAAAACTTTTTTAAGTAACCGATTTTCTTTTTACTCCATGAGTGATATTAAAATGGGCAGAAATATCACTGTTACTACCTGAGTTGGTAGGAAAGTATTTTAAATGGCAATATTGAGTATGTTACATATGACTGCATAGAGTGCAGTGATACTTCTGTCCATCTGGGGAGTTTTGCACTAAGGAGGAAGTTTGGCTTGGGTTTAAAATCATGTCACTGTAATGAGCTCAAGTTGGTGCAGGCATAACAGATTGCCATTATCACAGCTGTAAGTAGTAACACATTACAGTGCGGGAGTTAATCACCATCTCCTGCTTCCTCAGGAATATGTATGCCTTCTGAGCACAGTCATTTCCATCGAGGGGAAATCGAGGAAACCGTTATTGAAAGCTTCGGTAATGATCACAGCACCCTGGATGGGTATTCCCGAAGAACAACACTATCTTCAAAAATTTATCATACCAAAGGTAGGCTTAGGGACCCGAAGACTCATTCTTTTTTGTGAGCACAGAAGATGTGTCTTGTGGATGATCTTAAGGAAATAATGCAGATTTAGAGGTGACAACATTCTTACTGTCTCTTTTTTTTCCCCCAGGACAAGAAGGTTCTGTCTGTCTCCGATCATCAGATTGTGCTACAGGCTTGTGCTGTGCTAGACACTTCTGGTCTAAAATCTGTAAACCTGTCCTCAAAGAAGGTCAAGTGTGCACCAAGCACAGGAGAAAAGGCTCTCACGGGCTGGAGATATTCCAGCGCTGCTACTGTGGAGAAGGTCTGTCTTGCCGGATACAGAAAGATCACCATCAAGCCAGTAATTCCTCTAGGCTTCACACCTGTCAGAGACACTAAGCCTGCTGTCCAAACACAGTGGACTCCTTTATATAATATATGCTATGAGAACCTTTTGTGACTTTTGCCAGCTCAATCCTTAAGGATGTACAAAGTTTGTGGTTACAGTTAAGCATTCCAATAATACCTTCTGAAAATCGGAGTGTAAGAGCTTTGTTTCTTTATGGAACTCTCCTGTCATCAATTGCAGTAAATTACTGTGTTGTAAATTCTCAGTGTGGCACTTACCTGTAAATGCAACGAGACTTTTATTTTTTCTAAAGGTGCTGCATTGTCTATTGTTCCTCTTGTTATGTAAATTTTTGTACACACTGATTGTTATCTTGACTCTGATAAATATTCTATATTAGACTGTAATAAATAATTTTAGCTTATACTTCCAAAATAAATAATCTTTTCCCCTTTTAATTCTAGAATCTAGACTCCAAGGATCTTTTGGAATAACAAATGATAGATATTTAAAATTTAACATAGAAATACTAATTATTTTCTGAAATGTACTATCTCAGTGCCACATATATGTATATATATGCACATATATACATATACACACACACACACACACACACACACACACTGAGGTAACCCTTGAAATGAAATTTTACACTTAATACCATAAAATGTTACAAGTATAGATAAATTTTGACATTGTGACCTTAAGGGCATGTGTTTGTGTGTGTTGTACAGAGATAGAAATGTGACATGTTGAAAGATGATTAGAGAAAGATTATCTAAATGTAAGGCAATATTGATAATTTTTTTTAGTAATTTTAAAGATAAATATATTCTTCATTGACAAGCTCAAATGATGATGGTGTATGAGATTGATTATTACATTACTACTTTCAAAAATAGTTTCCAATAAATTAATAATATCTACCCAAATAACTACTGGGCAACAAAGGACATTTCCAACAAAAGCCATACCAGAGCAAAGGACTTGATGGTTGGCAGGAAGAGGGTGTGTGTATGTAGAAATTCAGTTAACGAGTACATGCAGCTTTGTATCAAGTTAAGTGAATTTGAAGTATCTTAAATACTAGTTCATGCCAGAAAGACTAGTTCTAATTACTTTGATTTTAAAATAATTATTAAATAAAAACCACAAATCCTCTTTCATGATCTTCTTTTCATCTCTTGCTAGGTGAGTTGAATATTTCCATTTTTGCTTAACCTGTATGCTGTTGATTAGAATAAGGCTGCGGGTGTATTGTTTAAAGGAAAGCCCACAGAAATGAAATCAAACTGGCTTTGCATTTTTACCTGCCAACTTTGATATTGGCAAATCTAATACTGGGGAAGGGAAAAGCAACTGTCTCAATTCACACTTATTCTCTAATATACTGAAGTCTACATCAAAACCACACAATGCTGGGTTTAAGGCACTCAGAAGGACAGTGACTGATCAACAGGTTTCCTTAAATAAGGCAGATGTCTCAGAATGTTTGTTGTTTTAGTGTTCTTGGAAGTGGTTCAATTTCAAGGGGCTCAGCCAAAGGGCTACCAGTGTAGGTTGGTTCTTCACTGAGAAGGGGACTGGCAGGATGTCTGCTGTTACATTCCTTTTGTCTGGAAGTTTCAGCTTCCTCACCCTAGAGAAACTTTCTTTTTCTACATGTGCTTCTTTTCTGAAGTGCCAGGAAGGCCGATTCTAAGGCCTGCCATCTCCAATAAAACACAATAGAGGAGAGGAAACAGGAAACCCTTTCTTCAAAAAGAAGAAAGGCAGGCCTCTGTCTAGGAGGCAAAAGGAGGGAACATTTAAAGGGCTTGGTTAGGGAATCCCTTCCTTTCTACAGGAACCGACTTTGGCCAGAGACTCTGCGTCTCCACATAGCTCAGCACATCAATCAGAGTTGTAGGCCTTTTTGCTTCCCTTCTCAGGGCAGGGGTGGGAGAACGAGAAACTGAGCAAGGAGGGGCACCTTTTCTTCCTGTCCAACTGTGATGTTAGAAAGAGAGAAAAAGAAATTGAATTCTGCACACTTATAAAGGTGAAAAGAGACTTTTAAAAAAACTGTAGATACTTTATTTGCTTAGCCAGTTATGGGGGTTGGAAGATGGAAGTCAGATACAACACAAATTCAAAAGAATCCTTTAAGGAATCTCCAACATTTTAGATAGTGGTTGCCTAAAATATGTGTATGATTTGGCTTTTAAACAATTTATATGAACGGAAAACCTGCACCTGGGAATGCATTCACAAGGTATTTGATCAAGTTTTAGGCATTGTACATGCTGCCCTGCATCTTCCCCTTTTATTTCTCTTTATGCATCTTGCAGGTCACATTCTATGTAATATATAGCGAAGTGCCTCATTCTTTTTAAATGGTTGCCTTTAACTGGTTACTTTAAGAGTACAGTATATACGTTGGAATGGCTATACCATAATTTACTTAAAAGTGATTATTGAGAGACATTTAAATTGTTTCCAGCGTTTTTGCTATAACAAATATTGTGCCATGACTACTGAATTTTTATGCTGCTGTTCTCATGCCAGTATACTTATAAGATAATGACCAACTTCTGAAGCAAAATCCAAAAGTCAAAAAGCATGCTTTCTGTAGCTACTCATAAGGAGTGGCATGGGCAAACTGTCAAGAGGCCTGCTTATCACTGTTCTAGTGATGATTAAACTCTTGCTAAACTGTATCAAAGGAAGAAGAGGGCAATACAGGCTTATCCTAACCATTTCACAGTAAACAGTAATCTCTGGCATTCAGTTAAATGTAGACTTTCTCTAATTCCTTTGATTTAAAAATAATTGTTAAATAAACTCACAAACAAGTCATTCCTCCAATCCTTTTTCTTGTTTTGCTAAAAGACTTATGTATTTTAAATTTCGTTTAACTTGAAACCTATTGATAAAAATGAGGATGGAGATATATTGTTTTTTTTTTAAAGCAGATATACTGCCTAAGTATGCTTATTCATATCAAAACACAAAATTTATCAATTTTTCCCATGGTAAATCAAATTATACCAATTCAGTCATGGAATTAGTAACAATTATACTGTTACATTGTATCATATTTAGTATTTCTAACTGCATAGTCAAATTAGCATGCATTGCCCCTTACGGAAATTTCAGGTGAAATCATTCAATTGTCCTTCTTTTTTAAAGTGTATAAATTATCTAACTTTATCATGCTACCAACTTGCTTTTATAGTCTTAAAGGGAAACAGGCAAGGCTACCATTAGGTCTATAAAATGTGTTCCACTGAGTTTTAGATTACAATTTTCATACTTTCTAAAATATTGCTGAGTATAGTATCAAAAAGCAGAAAACAAATAATCTACGTAATTCACGAATCTGACATTTGTATAAATGTGTGTATATACATGGGCCTTTACGTGTTTGTCCTAATGATGACTACTTAGAAATATTCATATCAATAACCTGAGACTGCAATCTGTATAATGCTATGGAGTCTTAATTCAATTAATTTAAACACTGATTGAACCTGTCATGTGCAGTATGCACTATGCTAGCATTTAAAATTATGCACTTATTTTAAATTATGTTAGCTATTTGAGCATCAAGCAGCTCACCATTTAGCGAAATGATAAACAACTTTGAGTGCAGGGGGTTGGTTTATACAGTGGTTAGAGGCACAGTCTCTGGAATCAGATAGGCCTGGTGTGTCATTGTGGCTCCCGCAGTTTTTACCTACATGATGTTGGGCAAAAGATATAACGTCATTAATAATACGAAGAGAATACCAACCTTAGAGTGTAGGTGTGAGAGTAATACATGAACTATCATGCTACTTAGCATGATGTCTAGCTCACAGTTAGCACTCAATTTAGGTTTTTACTATTGGACAATAAAATATTTTATAAAAACATATTATTTATATATGTATGTGTGTATATATATGTGTATGTGTGTATGTGTGTATATGTATATAAAATGATAGATTAAAAAGCAATCAAATCAGCCTGTAGGTGCTTTCAAAAAGCTTCAGGGAAGCTGTGGTATTTAAACCATTTTCTTCTCAAGGGAGAGAAACCGTTTAAACCAGAGAAAATGAAAAGGATACATGGACTGTAATGCTACCACTCATGAAAATCAATATGGAAACCATTCTCTAGACTATTCATTAGCTTGCTAATGACTTCTGTTGTACTGTGATTTGCAAATGTCCATGGCTTGTCATGGTGGCATAAATTCTGTCCTCAATATAAATGACTGTCAGACTCAGCTCTGCTCAGCAAACTGCTTAGCCTCTCAGAAACTCTATTCAAATTTCTGGGTGAAGGTTCTGATTATCCCAGTTTTGATCAGAGTTTCACCTCTAATCAAATTGGCTAGCTTGTCTACCTATATGTGAAAATAGAAACATGCTGACTACAACCAGTATAGCTTTAATAGGAATTTGGTAGTTCTACAAGAAGGTGTGTATAGAATCAGTCACCACATATTATGTCTACCACATATCAGTTTTGAAGGATGAGGAGTTGACAGAAATGAAAGAGTATTAAGAAATAGAGGAAGTAGTGTGAGCTGAATTACAAAGATATATATAAAAAAAAAAAAAAACTATGTAAAAAAGCGGGGGATATTCCACTGTGGCTAGAGTATGGGATACCTGAGAGAAGGACTTTTCAATTTTTTTATAATTTAATTTGATATCCAGAAAACAAAAATGATAAAAATGCTTCATTTTCAGCAACAGTTACCATGTTAGGTGGTGGTGAAGTTAACACTGTAATTGAGACATATTTTATGTCAAAAGATTACTAAACTGTCTTCACAAGCCATGTTGATTTTTTTGCCAAAAGTGCAAAAGTAAGCATCCTTATAGAGTAAGGATTCTATTTATTTTCAGCAAAAGTAGTCATATCAGGGGTAATCGGAGTTAAGGGAATTATATTTGAGACAATTTTGTTTTTGACCTATGTAGTACAAAGCTGTCACAAGTCATGGTGACTATTTTTTTTTTTGTCAAAAAGTTATAAATTAAAATATGACACAGTCTCCAAATATCAGTAAATGTAAAATTCACTGAAGGCCAGAGATAATTGACCTCCTGCAGTTATAACTATTACACAAATTATATTTAAAAAGTATAATTGAAAGAAGACATGAAGTGTGTCTGAGCAGGATAACACCATGTTACATTTCACAATATTTCACACTAGCTTGATCCTGATGAGAAAAATTACTTTTAGGAAGAGTCCCTATTGTTGAAGTTTTTCTTTTTTTTTTTTTAATATATTTTATTGATTATGCTATTACAGTTGTCCCATTTCTCCCCCATCATTCCCCTCCACCCTACCCACCCTCTCCCACCCACATTCCCCCCTTTAGTTGATGTCCATGGGTCATAAGTTTTCTAGCTTCTACATTTCCCATACTATTCTTGTCCTCCCCCTATTTTTTCCCATTATCTATGCTACTCATTCTCTGTACCTTTTCCCTCTCTCTCCTCCTCCCACGCCCCTGTTGCTAACCCTCCATATGATCTCCATTTCTGTGGTTCTGTTCCTGTTCTAGCTGTTTGCTTAGTTTGCTTTTGTTTTAGGTGTGGTTCTTGATAGCTATGAGTTTGTTGTCTTTTCACTGTCATAGTTTTATCTTCTTTTTCTTAGATAAGTCCCTTTAACATTTCATATAATAAGGGCTTGGTGATGATGAACTCCTTGAACTTGACCTTATCTGAGAAGCGCTTCATCTGTCCTTCCATTCTAAATGACAGCTTTGCTGGATAGAGCAATTTTGGATGTAGGTCCCTGCTTTTCAAGATTTCAAATATTTCTTTCCAGCCCCTTCTTGCCTGCAAGGTCTCTTTTGAGAAATCAGCTGACAGTCTGATGGGAACTCCCTTGTAGGTGACTGTCCCCTTATTCCTTGCTGCTTCTAGAATTCTCTGCTTCATTTTAATCTTGGCTAATGTAATTACAATGTGCCTTGGTGTGTTCCTCCTTGGGTCCAACTTCTTTGGGACTCTCTGAGCTTCCTGGACGTCCTGGTAGTCTATTTCCTTTGCCAGATTGGGGAAGTTCTCCTTTATTATTTGTTCAAATACGTTTTCCACTCGTTGCTGTTCTTCTTCCCCTTCTGGGACCCCTATAATTCGGATGTTGGGACGTTTAAAGATGTCCCGGAGGTTCCTAAGCCTCTCCTCATTTTTTTGAATCCTTGTTTCTTCCTCGTCTTCTGTTTGGTTGTTAGTTTCTTCCTTCTGGTCCACTCCATTGATTTGAGTCCCAGTTTTCCTTCCATCTCTATCAGTTCCCCATGCATCTTCCTTCATTTCACGGATTGTAGCCTGCATTTTTTCATCTAGTTTGTGAGCAAAATCAACCAATTCTGTGAGCATTTTGATGACCAGTGCTTTGAACTGTGCATCTGACAGGTTGGCTATCTCTTCACTGCTTAGAGGAATTGGCTCTGGGGCTTTTATTTGTTTTCCGGTTTGAGCCATTTTTGGTAGTTTTTTTTTGTTGTTGTTGTTTTGGTTTTAGTCTGGTCGCGGCTATTACGTAGTGAGGGGGTGGAGCCTTAGGTGTTCCTCAGGGCGGGGCAGCTCAGTCGCTGGGTTGTGACGCTATAGGTGGGGGCGGGGTCTGAGAAGGAGCAATGGCGCCTGCTCCGCTCTCTCCTGGACTCCGGCCCTTTCCGCTGCTTCCCCTTCACCTGGATTATCTGCGCACGCGCGCGTGCTGTTACGTAGTGAAGAGTGGAGCCTCTGGCGCTCCCCAGTGCGGGGCAGCCCAGTTGCTGGGTTGTGACGCTGTATGTGGGGGTGGGGCCTGAGAGGGAGCAATGGCGCATGCTCTGCTCTCTCCTGGATTCAGTCCCCTCCGCCACTTCCCCTCCGCCTGGACCGTCTTCGAGCTCGAACGTGAGACCACCTGGTCAGTCAGCCAGCCGCCTTGTGCGGCCTCACTGGGTCTGCACAGTTGCCCCCCTGTGCCCGGGGTCCGCCAGCCGCTGCGTGTGCACCTGGGAACTGCCAGCCGCTGCTGCTTGCGTTCCTGGGTCCGCACCTCCACTTTCTCTTGCCGCGACTCCACCCCTCTTACCGGTCTGGATGAATGGTTGTTGGACTTCCGTACAGTTCAGTTTTCTATAAATTCTGGTTGTTTTCTTGTTTCTAAATATTTGTTGTCCTTAATTTTGGTTGTGAGAGGAGGCACAGTGTGTCCGCCTACGCCTCCATCTTGGCCGGAAGTCCTGAAGTTTTTCATATATCTGTGATGCTCTGAAGTTCAAATTCAAAGCAGATGATAGTCGTCTTGGCAGAGGTGTGGGAAACCGAGCACTCTGAATCACTGCTGGTAAGAACTGCAATTGGCATTACTTTTCTGAAAGGCCATTTTCAGGTATTTTTAAAACTCGGCAACTCTCTGATGTAGCAGTTTAACTTCTAGAATTTTGTTTCCAGGACAGAATGATCAATGCATACAAAAATCTGTCTACTATGACATTTTAGTAGCACAAATTAAAAATAAATTTTGTCCAGGAAGAAAAAAACTGTTTAGATAAGGTATGCTATGTCCTGAAAATATTGTGCAATCATCCAATTTACCTGGAAAATGTTCATAATTCTTCATGCTAGAATGTTTAAAAGAAGCATATTTCAGAACACACCTAGTAATAACAAATATCCAAGTCTAGATATTGTAACAGAATCTGAAAGGGAGGAGTGTGGGAACCAGCTCATTTTTTCTTTTTATTATTTATTAGTTTTCTATGTTCTTATAGTAGTAAATCTAAAAGTAGGACTAAAATTCGGGGTTTTCTCATACCTTTTGACACAAAGCGGATATCGTATTACACCTCACTCGGGAAGTTACACTCCTTCCTCATTAGGTAAGTTACTGGCAGTGCACAGTTACTCCTCCTCTAATTTTCCAAAAACTAAATAAAAGAAAAATACTCTTTTCTTACTGACCAAATCTTTTCCATTCAAGGAATGCTGAGAGAACAGCATGTACTACAGAGAAGACCTACAGCAAGTATTTGTTGAATGAAGAAATAAATGAATGAAGGAGAAAAGGGGATATTTGTGCAAATTGTGGTAGATTACAACAAAGCAAAACATATTAAAACAAATACTTTAAAATATCTAAAAGGAATGTAGACTAGACAAAAGAAACTATAATTCTGTTATAATAGGTACTTTTGTGATGGTCTTCTGTCTCCTTATTTACTTTGTCAACCATTATATATCGTGATGTGTTTGGTATGGTACGTCAATCACACAAACACATAAAGCACCAGAGCAGGACATGGCCTTTAGTTTAGAGATATCTTTTGGTTAAAAAAAAAATCTCCTTCCTCTTCCTGGCAGGAGGGTTGAATTTTAGAGTCAATTTAAACAGAACACTAGAGACAAGAAAGAGAATAGAAAGTCTTTATTCAGAGAGCTCTGTACAATTCAGAGTTGAATTATCGGCCTTATCTTCTTAATCAAGAAGCTCCAAGTGCTGTTATATCCTGACACTTCAGTGACATATTGTAGAAAATGTTTAAGACAAACAAAGCTAAAACTTCCACCTCTTTAAAGCTGGGCAAAATTCAGAAACTGGCTAATATTTTTCTTGTATTAACATTTTTTTCCCAACAACTTTCTCCTCGCTGCTCAAACCATCTCTCTCCCTTTAGGGAATCCTATTCCTACTTTCCTAGTTTTCATTAATCTCTTCTCATCTCCTTCCCTTACTCTTTGCATAAGGCTTTTTTAATTCCAAATACCTAAACTTTTGCAGCTGCAGCATCCCAGGCATGTACTTTCAGATCTTGTGGCTGAAACTGTTAGGCTATTCGCCAAACCAATTCTTCCATCCTCCTGAGCACATTTCCCAGACTTCCTTGCTCTGTGGAGTGGTCTCACCTGACTGAGCATGGCCCACGGGATGTGTCCCTGGAGATACTGCAGTAGCTTCTTCCCATCTGTGACCTCCAGGGAGATGATGACAACCCTCCGATTAGGTGGCAGAGCCTCTCCCAGCTTGGGTTTCTAAATAATACAAATCTCTCCTGTGTCCCCCTCCTCCATCTCCACTCTCCACTTAGGAGCAAGAAATAAACTGTAATTGCAATAAGCCATTAAGATTTAATTTTTTGAACTTTAATACACACTTCAAGCTTTACCTTCCTCCTTCCTTTGCTTCTTTCCCCTCCCAAATTCTGCCTCTGTGTGCCCAGGTTGGAAACCTACCACTGCTCTGATAAACAATAGGGCATGAAATTGTGGGGTGTACATGAATTCAGATTGTTAGCATTTAAATGAAAATGTAAAAGCACACAGTAAGAATTCACTGACTAGTTTTATTTTCCCTTTTGCAGTTGGGGACTTTGCAAATAAAACTGTCTCCCAATTAAGCAATGCGATTGGTAGAAAATGATCATGAGTATAGTTTTTCCGAGCACCTTTCAGGTACCAGAGGCCAATAATTTAAGTGTTCCACATAGATGCAGCTAGCTGCCTGGTCTCACAAGGACTCTATGATGTAGGTATGTTTATTACTCCTATTTTATGCATGAGGTAACTGAGGCAAAGAAAGTTTAAGGTGTTTTTATTTATCGGAGGTCACTAAATGAGAGAGCCAGAATTTGAAAAAGGATATTCTCCAAAATCCAGGCTCTTAACCACTACTAATAGGGTTGGGTATTCAACCATTAAAGCTCCTGTACCCCTTGCATTAAACAGCTACTGAAAAATATGCTAAAGATTTATCTAGTGACTTGGAAAAATTCAGCACCTCAAGTTTCTTAATTTAGCAACTTCTTTTTATGTAATTTCATTTAACACTGCATTTGACATGTAATGCCCTGTGGTCTTGCTTGTGGGTTTAAATGAAAAAGAAAAGAAGATTAGCTTAATAAAATTGTGAAAGTAAACTATTTTAAAGTTAAAAATATACTATTGCTTTTTTTATTAGAGGCAGTTTAAAGCAAACTTTCCTGGTAATTAATCCACTAAAGTCATTGTTAAACTTTCATGCTATTCTCTCATCCAAGAGAATGCTCTCTGCACATTAATATATTACAAGCTACACTATGATAAATTTTGTACATTTAAGGCTAGTTACAAAGTGTACTGTGTTTCATAAATGTTGTTTTTACATTCTGATTATAGTTGACTTTCCTTTAAATCCATCCTTCAAATTATACCTTGCATAGTGTCAACTACATTTATGGTTACCATTTGCTATTTATTAACAAATGAGGGCTAAGTGGTTTGAACTCTCAGAAGAAGAAAAAAAAGTCTGGCATAATTATATCATGGATTCATCCTAAAGAGCTGAAAATAGCTGAGACACACACAAGGAGCGTACCTAAATTTGGTGTTTAAGGGACGGTTTTACTGAGAGCACACAGCTGATGATGAACTCAAGGCACTGAGGTAGAACTTGGGAGTCAGAGTTGACGTTTTGCATAGTTTTAGGTCTCAGGATACTGCCTGGCACAAAGTAATGGCTTAACAAAAGTCGTCGTTGTGCTGTGACTGTGCATTGATTCCAATGTGGATGAACTTTCAGTGTGTCCTTGTGTGAAAATTCTTTCAGTCCACTTGTTAATTCAGGATGCCAAAATTATACCGTGATGGTGGTATGTCCTGTGCCATCAGGAAGGGGTTTTTAATGCCAGTTTAGGTTCAAGAAGAAGTCAAAGTATTGAATTTTGGTTCTACATATGCTCCTGATTATATTTCAAAAGGATAATCATTTTATGGCTTTCTTAGATAAGCAGTTCCTAAACTCAGCTCACCATCTGAAATACTTGGGAGACTTAAATACAGGTAGATACCTGGGCCCCTTCCAAGATGTACTGAATCAAAATCTTTTGGGTTTGGGCCTATGCATCTGTGATTTTTAAAGCTCTTTCATTGTGATTGATATTGTACATCTAATTTTAAAACCAACTGCTATATATCCCTTAGACAAAATAATTTATTCCTAACAGAATAGCCATACAGGGGGTATGTGGAAAGAAAGTACTGGTTGAGGACTCATACACCAGTACTTGAGCTTGGGTAAATATATCATTTTATGAGATTCTTTCAACAGCCCTAGCAGGTATATATAAATGGTCACTATAACGACAAGTTAATAAGACAAGGAATGCTGAGAATCCTTAACTGGTATCCCTACTATCGCATAGGTAGGAAGTAGCGAAGTGATGGCTGAGATCTGAATGCTTTGATCCCAAAGTCTACTTTACATTACTGTGATAGAAATGGTAACTTCAGTTTTTTTAAGGTGTTGCAGTGTATGCATTTGCAGATACTTCTGAGAAAACACTTTTTACTGAATTGCAAACTTGGAGAGAACCTGAAATGGAGACAAATTAAATCACTTTACTGGAATCACTCCCATTTCCGCCTAATACCAATTTATCTCCTGATGTCTCAGTTTACCTCCTAAGGAAAATCTCCCCAGACCCACCCTTAATTACAGGTCAAGATGGAGGTTTTATGGCCTCTTACAAGTTCTTTTTCATAGCTCTTACTCCAAAGCTAACAAACTGTTTTTATGTTTATTTATTAAATGATTATATTCCCTACTAAACTGTAAACTTCGTGAGTACAGCGATCTTTTTCATCTTCTATCCAGAGCACTCAGTTTTGGGTTTACCTATAGTGTTTGCTCATTAAGAACTGTTGAATAAATCAGTAAACTCCCGTGTTGTCTCCCCTGAATGGGTGTGGCCATTAGGGGAGATATTAATAACGATACTAGTTATAAAATGCATAAATGTAAGGCTCAATAACTGCATCATTTTTCTACAACAGAACTATTTAAATGCATTAAATAAGAGTTCTTAACTGTCTAATTACAAAGAATTAGGTAATTAATAAAACCAATTCAATTGAAGTTTAGAAAAAATTACTTCCATATTTACATCTTTGTCATTGTTTCTGGATTTAGATAATTATTACATTACATAAACATGATCTTAAATAAAAAAAAAACAGGAATTAACCACAAAGCATTAAAATATTTTAATGTCATTTCTTCTCTTTTAAAATTATATTTTGCTGTTTGTATTGCATACTGATTAGATGGCTTTGAGAAGACCTTGGCAGATAGCTTGATTTTTCCTGGCTTTCATAAAAAGAAATTTCACTTTCAATTATAATTCATTCATTCAAATACAGTAACCACAGAGACCCATTTAGCCTTGCTTGTTCCCATAGGTTGAGTATAGAACATATTTTCGTTATTAAGGAATTGCCTTTTACTAAAGGGAGATAGAATAATATTTTCAACATGTGGATAGAAACTCAAGCAATAGACCCAAATAAATTAAAACAAATTCTGTGGATGCCATTAGTCAGTGGTTCCCAAGTTTTGCCCTCACTTTGGGGTCACCTGGGAGCTTCAAAAATTACAAATACTTGTGACCAGTTCCAAGAAAGTGTGATTAATCTGTCTGGGGTGTGGTATCAGCTTTGGAATTTTGACAGGTGATTCTAATGGGGACAAGTTTGGGAACCACGACCATTAGTTTCTATCTTCAGTCAAAGTGTTGGGTTGGCCAAAAAGTCTGTTTAGTTTTTTCCATAAATTAAAAGACACATTTTTCATTTTCATCCATAACTTAATAGATTTGGATATTTTTAATATGTCAGCCACCTCCCACTATTGGCTTCCAGTGGGTAGAGGCCAGGGGTGCTGCTAAACATCTTCCAATGCATAAGACAGCCCCACAGCAAAGAATTATTTGGCCAAAATGTCAATAGTACCAAGAAACTTCACAAACCACTTTTGACATATTCAGTCACAGCAGTTTGTCCATACGCTGCACAGTTGCTTTTACCTTTGTTGAAATAATAAAGCATAATATGCTGAAAATGTGTTATTTTCTTCCATCTTCAATATTAAAATGGCTGCACAAAAATTCACCAATTTTGATATTTTTAAATGCATGCTGATATGACAGCTGTCACAATACAATTTAACAAAATTGTTTCCAATGGAGTTACTAAGCACTACTAGAGCCATCATGTGTAAATAACTGAACAAACTTTTCAGCCAACCCAGTAGCAGAAGAAGTATTGATGTTTCCATCTCAATCTTGAAGTGATTTGTGGAATTCATGTTGACTCTGAAACTGGAATCCAGACCTTGACTTGCCTGGGCTTACCTGCAAAGGACCGCAGCTAGAAATGAGAATACTTAGGGCATTTCTTTAACTCGGGAATTTTTTATGACATGTGTGTCGAGGCTGAGACCAATTCCAATAAAAATTTTAATAGCAAGTTTGCTACTGAATGAGAAAGCTGAAAAGAACAATATATTGATTTTAAAAAATCCATCCAATCCCTACCCTCAAAAACATAGCTGAATTGGGCTGGATGAATTAATTATAACTCTATTAGCTGAAGGGTAGTTTTTAAAAGGAGTTTAACATGATGTGATTTATTAGCTGGACACCCATCACAGCAAGATCTAGTGAAGCACTAGATAAATGATCATTAACAGAGAAATTTAGGGTTTAAGAGGAAATACACAGATCATCACTGTTAATATTTGTATGCTGACTTCATAAAATGTTTGTCCCAGAGCATAACATACAATGTAAAGACCAGTAGTTTTCAAACCGTACAGCCTATAAAGACAATAGGAAAAAAAATAAATGAAACTTAGAGCTGTTTCTTTTTGAAAAGATAAACAAAATTGGTAAAACTTTAGCTAGACTCACCAAGAAAAAAAGAGAGAGGGCTCAAATAAAATTGGAAATAAAAGAGAACACATTACGACTGATACCACAGAAATACAAAGGGTATTAAGAGACGTCTGTGGGAAAAGATGCTCAACATCCCTATGATCTGGGTCATGCAAACCCAAACACACAGTGAGATATCACCTTATACCTATAGCTATCATCAAAAAGACAAGATATAAGTGTTGGTGAGGATGTGGAGAAAGGGGAATACTTATGCACCATTGGTGTGAATGTAAATTCCAGCCACAATGGAAAACAGCATGGAGATTTTCCAAAAATTAATAATGGAAATATCATATGATCCAGCAATCACAGTTCTGGAAATTTATTGAAAAAAATAAAAACACTAACTCAAAAAGAACATGTCTGCTTATGTTTATTTAAGCTTTATAATAGTCAAGATGTGGAAGCAACCTGCATGTCCATCAACAGATGAATGGATAAAGAAAATGTGTATATTGTGTGGGGGGGAATATTATTCAGCCATAAAAAAGAATAATGAAATCTTGTCATTTGTGACAATATAGATGGATCCTGCAGGCATTATACTAAGTGAAATAAGGCAGACAAAGAAAGAAAAAAATCTGTATGATCTCACTTATATGTGGAATCTAAAAGACAAAACAAAACAAAACAAGCTCCTGTATACATAGGACAGAGTGGTATTTGACAAGGTCAGGAGGTGTGGGGGGGATGGGTAAAGGGGTTAAACAGTATAAACTTTCAGCTATGAAAGAAATAAGTCATGGAGATGAAATGTTCAGCATGGTAGCTACCATTAATGATACTGAACTGCATATTTGATAGTTGCTAAAAGTAGATTTACAAGTTTTCATCATGAGACAAAAAATTGCACTCTATGTGGTGATGGATTTTAACTAGACCTATTGTGGTGATCATTTTGCAATATATACAAACATCAAATCATTTTGCACACCTGAAACTAATATGATGTTATATGCCAATTATATGTCAATTTAAAAAATGGGAAAGGAGCAGGTGGGGAGGAAAGGGAAGACTTTCATCAGCTTAATTTGGGGCTTCAGAATTTATAATTATAGTGGCCACTGATTGGTTCTATTAAAATGTTTGTTTCTTGGGTGATGACAGCCTGTTTTTTTCAACTAGATTAATCTGGATTAATGAAAATTGTGTTAACTGAAAAGAGAACTGAACACAGATAGAGATTGAATATGTGTTATCAATCAGTGCTTTTTAACCCAAACCAAAACAACTACACTCTATTGTTGTCTTTTAATAGAAAACACACCAAATTTAGATATTTTAAGCCAGCTACAGAACCAGCCCCCAGTCATTTTCAGCAGAATTTTAGAACAGGCAGCACAAACTGACCTGAGTCTGACCTCAGAGGAGAAGCCGAGAACCAAACCAAAGGCACCTTAAACCACACAAGGTATCCTGATGCCCAGCGTTTTATACTGACTCAAAAAATGCAGAGTAGAGCAACAAGTATAAAGGACTCATGGACAAAAACTATGGGGGGTGGAAATGGGAGGAAGGTGGGGAGGGCTGGGGTGGTGGGCTGGGGCGGGGTAAAAGACAGAAAACTGTACAATATCAACAATTAAAAAATACTGGAAAAAATAAAAATAAAAAGCTAAAAAAAAATGCAGAGTAAAATTTCTACCCCTTCTTGGTTTCTGTTAGAGGAAAGCAAGGCTTGAGATGATTTGGGGAAAGGAAGAAACAAGTTGGCACTTTTGGTCACAGTCAAGCGTATGCAAAGGTAGAAAGCTAGGGCTAAAGTTCACTCAAAGTCTAACGTCACTATGGATTATTGCAGGTAACAAGTTTAGTAAAACTGCTTATGGACTAAAGTAATTTCATGCTAACTAAAGTACCCTCCTCACTTCTTAACCCTCCAGACCAATCCCCAGCCAGCCAGTTAGAAGAGCTGAGTCCCAGACAGGAAAATGAGACCCGCCAAAGTCTAAAGACTTACCAAAAGTCCCACAGTCTGGTGGCTGGACATGTAGAGAACCAGATGCTTGTTCTTGGGACTCCAGGTTGGAGAACCAGAAGGGGAAGAGGAGGAAGGAATTAGGGTCAACAAAGCTGGAGTGGTGAGGAGGGGGAAGAGGAACCTGCAGAAGCCAGGCTGGCTGGGCCAGACCACACCCTTCTCCCCTAAGTCACAGTCTTTCCTTGGAGTCTCCACCCCACCCACTTAAATATTTCTTGACAACACCTTAAACCAAATCAGGTGGTTGCCATTTACAGAGTTAAAAGTGAGAACTGAATGGGTTATATAAGCCAGGGTGTCCAACCTGCAGCCCAGGATGGCTGTGAATGTGGCCCAACACAAAATCATAAATTCACTCAAAACATTATGAGATTTTTTGATGATTTTTATTATATGTTGTAATGTATTTAATGGGTGGCCCAAGACAACTCTTATTCCAGTGCAGCGCAGAAATGTCAAAAAGGTTGGACACCCCAGAAACCCCTCCTTTTGGTCTCTGCTGATGCTAAGGGTGCCTTCCAACCTGCTGCTTCTGGGGAACAATGGGTGGCCACCCCATCTTCAAGATAAGAAGCTCCTTCACTGGGGTTCAGGTGTAGCACACAATTCCAGGCTGCTTCTTGTCCCCACCTTTCACAAAAAACAAACAAACAAACAAACAAAAATAAATAAATAACAGTGATATCTGTGTCTAAATGGACTTTTACAAACTGTTGAAGTTTTGAAAAGCATGTGGTCTTGAAATGTCTGAAATCAGTGAATAGCATGTGTTTAAACACCCACTGTGGCCATAGGCCTTTCACGTTTCTTTCTCCCTCTTTTTTTTTTTTTTTTAAATGAATGAGCGGATACACAGTTCATCACCACGAAAACTGTGTTCAGTTGCTGCCAGGTGACACAGGCCTGTTGTAGAAGGCACAGAGTAATATGTAAAAAGTTGTTTAAGTACCAAAGAAAGAAAAACAGTAAACCACCTGCTTAAGCTAATCTCTAGTGTCTTCTAATTCTTTGGACTCTA
Organism: Glossophaga mutica; assembly: GCA_039655065.1. Lineage (NCBI taxonomy): Eukaryota > Metazoa > Chordata > Mammalia > Chiroptera > Phyllostomidae > Glossophaga > Glossophaga mutica. The sequence goes on along the minus strand of CM077307.1, from coordinate 143,123,298 downwards.
GTCTTTAAATAATTGAACCTTGATCTCATTTGAGGAGGGGAAAATACACACAGGTGGCCTAACTTCTAATTATTTCATTTCCAATGAAAGGCACAGGTGTCAAAGTCTTAAGGATTGTGGTTCTTCATTTAGCATACTTAATCTTTTTTTTTTTTCCTTTTAAACAAAACACCCACTCTCCTGTTAATTCAGAGTGATGTCTATGGCTCCTTTTACCTTGCCCTATTACTTATACTACCTCTGGACATTCGAGTTTGCTGTGGCTGCTTTGAAAATTTTTAATGTTCTAGGACTGGGGTTCTCAGTCTCAGCTGCTTATTGAGTTACCTGGGCTACTCTAAAAATGACAGGCATACCTTAGAGGTATTGTGGGTCTGGTTTTAGGCCACCGCAATAAAGTGTGTATTGCAGTGAACTGAGTTGTAATGTTTTTGCTGGTGGAGGGTCTTGCCTTCAATTTGTGAAAACATGAATGCGAACATCAATAAAGCAAGTGCAATTAACATGAGGTATGCTCGTATGGATGCTCAGGTCGCACCCATGGAGATTATGATGTAACTGGAATGGAGTGAAACCTGGGTAATGGGAGTTTTTAAAGCTCCTGGGCAATTCTAATATGCTGTGAAGTTCAAAATTTCTATTCTAGGAAGTGGAATCCAATACTGGTTTCCTTTCCCAGTGCTGACCTTTTCTGTCTTTGACCTAGCATTCATGAATATTTGGTCGGCTTTGCTTTTCAATGAGAGTATGAGAGTCCATAGTAGGAGGGAATTTTCAAGTTAGGCAATCTTTTGAGTGTGCTGCATGAACTTACTGCATTTACTTTTCATATAGAGCAGGATTGGGGCTTGCTTTATGGAAATACTGCAAGATATGTATTTGCCACAGAGTTCAACAATATCAGAACAGAACTGTTTATCCAGTTATGTAAACAAGTGAAAAGAAATGAAATGTTAAGCATACTTAGGAAGAACTATATACCTACTTCTGATTCTGAACCTAAGTAATATTAGAATGTGGAAACCACCAGTGAATATATAATGAAAATAGAAGCTTGTCTTTATCCTGAGAATGAGCAGTAACTTATAATCAAATCTTTAATTAGGAATTACAATGCAAGGTATAGTAAAACCATATTAGGTTATATTGATTCAGATTTTGTCTTTCTGAAATGGTCTAGATATATTTTACTGAATTTAAAGTGGCTTTTAAAAATCTATTAAATTTATTAAAGCAAGGAGAATTTAGACTAAAAATCATTGTTTTTAAATGGTTTTAATGAAATAAAAATTCTGGGCTAGTCTAGTCTTTTTGAGTAGTTATTGGATAAACACCCTGCTATAGAAATTGAGACCAAAATTAAAAAATTTAAGAGGCAGCCATAATATCCCACCAAAGTATAGTATTTTCTAGTTCTAAGTTCCCTTGCTATCCTCAGATCTACGTCCAAACATTTTACTAACATTTGTAGGTGAAAATTCCCTTTCTGGTAATGATTCTTTTTAAAATATAGAACTGGGCTTACTAAACATTTGACTGATATTTCATTTATTTATTAATTCTTATACCTTAGTTTATAAGAGATCCTACTCTTGAAAAACCAAGAGTAAAACACATATCAGGAAAAAAAAAAAGCCTCATAAGCAAGCTCCACCTGGTTCCTGAGAATTAGTACAGTTTGGCTGTAGTTTAAGACCTGCTTATTTTTGGACTTTGTTGCTTGTGGACTTTCATTTTATTTTCTTTTGATTTGAAAGTGATACATGAATATGTTTTTGTTGTAAGATAATTGAAAAATATAGCTTGAAAGTCTTCTTTTGTGGTTTCCTTTCCTTTCTCCCAATCCTTTCACTTTCGTAGTTGTAACTATTATTTTACATCTATTCTTCCTGTGTCAATGGGACAGTCCTATATTGTCTCTGGTTTGTTTTTTTAGCCATTAAATATGTCTTGGAGAGCATTCAAAATAAAATATATGGACTCTTGCCACATTCTTCTATAAAGGTTTCATAGCATTCTACAGCATGGGTGTTCCTAGGTTATTAATCATTTTCCTAATCACCACCACATGCTTTTTATTTTACATTCTTTCAAGCAATGTAATGCTAAACATTCTTGTATATTTCTTTGTGCATATGTACAAGTTTTGTTTAAACAAGTCTAACTTTACATTAGATAGACACTGCTAATTGCCTTCCCATAGTCTCTGCCATATTGCATTTGTACTGTCCACATTTGCGAGAGGGTAGAATTCCTTGCATCTTTCCCAGTGGTAGACACCACAGGGCTTACATTTTTAACGGATAAGTTGGCAAAACAGCTCACATATTATTTAATTAACTTTTCACTGCTCATTAATGAAATTAACATGATTTAGAGATTTTTATTTTCCATTCATATTTCTGTTCTGTCTTTATTACAGAGTTGAACCCTCCAATCCTTTTTATGGGTATTGGTGTCCACGCCAGCATTCTCATTAAAACCGATCTCTGTGTCAGGATTTTCAAATTTCTACCAGAAACCAACACACAATTGTTCAGTAAAGCAACAAATTGCCTGATAACATTTGTCTTGATTTCCCAATCGAACCAATAATGCAAGGTTCCCTCCAAGCGGCCTGCCTGCATCAGAATTGCCAAGGTGGGTGCCTGCATGAAATGTGAGCTAAATAGCCTCTGGGTGAATCATGGTGTTCAGGTGCAAGGGAAGAGATTTGCATTTTAAGTAAATTTCTCCCCCAAATTCCTATGAATAGTACACCCATAAGGAATTAATTAAGCATGCTTTGGACTTTTTTCATTTTTATAAAAAGCAAAGTAGAGGATAAGTGAATTAAAGAACACACAAACTCTTAGATTTCCATGGGAAAAATGACACATTAAATTTAATAATTTTAAAAGTTAATAATAGTAGATTGCTTCCTGTGAGAACTGATCAAATCATTCTTATTTATTTCTATAATTAATAGAAACGTTCTAATCTCAGAGGCAATCTTTAAAAAAAAAATAGAGCTGTCTGTGTAGCTTGCTAATTGCTAGCAGGACTTCCAAATGTGGAAAAGAGGTCCAGGGAATGAGGGAAGAGACGCAGAGATCTAAACCCAAGCCTGTGATGGGATGGCGTGCTCTGGTTTAGACCCCCAAGAAAGGAGGGCTGGGGGACATCTATTTCCAGAGCAGAGATGTCCCTGAGGAGCAAGAACCAAAGGGAAGGGACAGGGGGGTGTTGGTGAAAAGAGAGACAAGAAAAACATCATTTAAAAACAGAAAACAAAAACTGGGAGTCGGGGAAAAGAAGTAATAAAAACAATCCATTAGGAGCACATGGCACATTCTCTTAAGTTAATAGTGAATAGTTAGTTAGTTTCCATGACAATTATTGTATATTGTTAAGCTCTTTATTGTGATTTCTGTGACTTTTGACTAACTTTTTGGTAACTTCTGATATTCAATTGCATTTCTGTTCCATTTCTCAGCTGACAGTTTTGAACAAAGCAGTGCCAATTGTTATTTTTATTATTACAGATATTTTCACTTGATTAATTATCTTAGAGATTCAACTAGACTATTTAAAAAGTAGGAGCAAGCTCTTGATCAGGGACTTACCATCAATCCTGTCATAGTCACACGGTCATCTTCCTTTCTCAGCACTTACTACTTTAATAGGGATTTCCCAATGACCCATATGTACGATGATAAATGACCTGAGTCTGTTGGGAAATATATGCTAATTGAGTGTATCGAATGAAGTGTCCAACCATCAAATATGAACTGTGAGGAGACTGTAATTGCTATAATGAGCATTTAAAAAAAAAAACAACAGATACTGATATCTTATTAATAATGTGCTGATTCTTATATCTGTTTCATCTTTAAGCTTTCTTTCTCTCTTCTCCAATAGGCAGCAACGGCTCCTGGATATCGTGCAGAATGCCAGGGGCAGGCATAGAAAGAATATTGCCATGAAAACCAAAGGAGAAAAAAATATTTATAATTTCTACTGATTGCTTGAGAAAAATCACCATGAAGTACTCATTTTTCAGTAAAGGGGCCTTGTGGGTCAGGCCACACATATGCATATAAATGCCAGCAAGTTCACTAATTCTAATTTCATGCATTTATCACATCACAGCTAAAAGAGTATCTCCAAAACATTTATTGATTCTGTTGCCGTATTTTAAATTTCATTGATGGAGTTTAGTGATAACCTTGAACTTCTAATTATAGGCTCTAATCTTGATTGTTATTTGGCCTTCATTATTAAGTTTATAAAATATGCTGCTAAGTTGCCTTAAATGCTTCTGAGTTAAAAGCACTTTAATGGATGCAGCATATTCCTGGATTTAAAGTCTAAACCAGAGGTAGTTATTCTAAAATTTGTTAATTCCCACTATAATTTTTACTTTATAAAATCGCATACTAACTCCTATATGTTGTGAAAGATAATTCTCTTGCACTAAAAGCAAAGAGAGGGTTTATGGATAATCCTTTGTTATATAATAAAAGAAAGATGATATAAAGTTTAAAGGGTAATGAACTCTTTTTGGTGTACTCTCATTAAATGAAAGAAGAATAAAACTCAGAACTTAAAGGAACATGGTAGGGTGATAATGTGTTTGGAGAATCCGATGTGGCAGAGCAGAAAGAACATAGACTTTGTTGTTACCGAGGTTCAAATTTCGGCTCTACTTATGGTCGCTTTTTCATTTTAGTAGTTGTAAAAAAAGAAAGGGAGAACCTATTTCCATCATGGTTGTACAGAATGCATAAGAATGTGAAACTACACTAAAATATTTATTCAAGAAAATAAATTTCCGGTAAAAAGGAGTGAGATAATGTCTATGAAATCAATGAGCATAGTTTTTTCTAATGGCTAATGTTCACCAAGCTTTTACCGCATGCTGTGTACTATTCTAAGGATTTTTTAATGGACTTAGTTCTTCCAAACTAATCTACAATATAGGTATTATCATTATGTTCATTTTAGGTAACTTTCCCCAAATCAGACAGCTAGTCAGTGATAGAGAGAAGCAGTTTGAGTTAAGAATTCAAGTCTTTGGACCTTAACCAGCCTTTCTCATCTGACAGAAGCTGGTAGAGAAGCATTTCAAGGTTCTCGGCTGAACTCTGTCTCCACAGACTAGCTTTGGACTTTAAACAAGTTACTTAAATTCTCTAAACTTTATTTTCCTCACCCTTGTATCAGGAGTAAATAGTACTTGCTACATAAGAATGTTGCAAAGTTTAGGTAACTTTACCCTAACTCTGCTTAAGAAGTATTAACTTCTGTAAATCTGGAAAACTCTAAGTACTCAATGAATGTTAGCTAGATGAATATGCGATTTTCAAAATGTTAATCTCAAAAATGGTATTAATCTTTTCCCCTTGGGCTTTGTGATTTTTTTTTTCTGGAATCAACTTCAAAATGTTGCAAATGCTCCAAGTTGACTAATGCTTCTGAAAAAATACTCACTATGACTCTAAACTTTCCCTCCAGCTTTTCTATTTTGGAAAAGTTGAAAAAATAGTACACTGAAAATCTTCCACCTAGATTCATAACTGTAAACACTTTACCATTTGATTTTTTCTTTCCTGTGTATATTTTGCTGAAGCATTTTATTTTTTATTATATTTTTTAATCCTCACCAGAGACCATCTTATTGATTTGAGAGAGAGAGAAACATTGATTGGTTGCCTCCTGTACACATCCCAACTGGGGATTGAACCTGCAACCTAGGTATGTGCCCTGACCTGGACTGGAACCTGCAGCATTTTTTTTTTTTTTTTTTTTTGGTGAACAGAACAATGCTGCCACCAACTGAGCCACGTAGCTGCTGCTCTAACCTGCCACATTTGAGCATCAAAAGAAAAAGTACCATACTACTCAACAATGACACAATGTGTAGGGGAAAATGAATATAATTTAAAAAGAAATGAATTTAGGTGTTTTAGGGAAATTTGTTTGGCTACTGTCTTTTTGAAATGCGACCTGATGATTTAATAGTGGCCTATAGGTTAGAGATTATACAGCAGTTTCTGGTTCACCTTATTTTTACTTTTACTATGCAAGGAGGAAAGTTAATTTTATTAATATGTGGTCTTAACCCTTCCAGATTGTTATATTGAGCACAAATATGTTTCAAATTCTAAAGTAAGGTAGGTAAAAATCTCTCTCTCTTTTAGCTTGGAACCAATCTTAAGGGCTAATAGTAGAAATTTTGAGGATGCTGAATGTGAAAATATATTACAAACTGGGAGGAATGGTGAATCACATATTAAAGTAGTAGGAAAAAACCAAAGCTGGTCTGCTTCAGAGAAGATGCCAGCTGGAAACAGAATTCCGCTCAGAGGGGTTTTACTGAAAATAATTTAATGAAGAGGCTAGTCATAGAGTTGTGGGCAGAGTTGAGGACTCACTGAGGAATGTTGAGAAATGTCCCTGGCTAGGAAAGAATGGCAGCAAGTCATTGTGATTCTTCCTGGACAGGAGAGCTAGAGCACAGTGAGAGCCAGAGCCATGGGGGAGGGGTGCCCCACAGAAGTACAGAGACAGGGAGAAAGGGAAGGGGATATCCACAGAGACACACAAAGTTTGGGAAATACCAATTTAGGGTGTGAGTTCTAAAAGAACAGTAAATAAGAAAAAAGCCTTGTACTCCAGGACTTTGAGTGGGAGGTGAGGAATTGATAAAGAGAGACAATCTAACATGATAAATGCTAGAATGGAAGAATAGGGAAAGGACAGTCTAGGTAGTTTTCGTAATGCCCAAAGGATAAGGGACTAGAAAAGTACAAGGCGGTTATAAAGTCTGCAAGAATAGATTACCAGGTATTGGAATGCATTGTCAATTCTGTATTCATTCACCTGTGCTCCGAGACCTGATGTCTACCCTATTGATTCCAACAAATACAACCAGCAATTGCCTTAGAACAACATAGGAGATAATAATGAATGCAGTAAAAAATACTGTAATATGTCTAGCCACTAAAATTGTTTGGTTGCATAGATCTGGATCATCTACTCCTATGTATGTTGTATTTGCATTTTCATTACAACTTTAACCTTTATGTATTGCAGGCATTTCTATTTCTTAGAACGAAAGCTTGACTAATAATGCAATTTCCCTTAGGCTTCACTCTGTGCGTACTATGGCTCACAAATTCAGCTTATTTTACCCTCAATTTCTCTCATAAGTAATTTTGACAACAGAAGGGTTATAGTTTCATGTCTACTCCCAAGTGAATCAATTATCTACTGATAACCACCTGGGCTGTGATGCTACCATTTTTCTAGTTACCTCATTTGCCTTAGGGCCCCAGGGACTTTGTTGAATATGACTTCCCCTCCTAAGTATTTTTGCATCTGCTAAGCATGCCCTCCTGCCTTCTATAGTTCCTGCTGCAGTCTTCTATGGATCTCACTTATATCCTCAACTAAATACTAGCACGGTTGTTGAGAGGTTCCCAAGGGGCCAGAGCTATGGACATGTGGGGGTGCAATTTGGGAGAATGCATTATTATATTGTGTTGGGGAGTAGTGAATCACTGCTACTTGCATCCCAATGTTTTAGAGAAATTTTAGTAGACCAGTTTTTATACTTAGAGTGGACCTGTATTCAGCCATTTGCAGTTTCAGGGAAGGGCTGGGTCATGATCTGGAATCATCAGTGTAAAACCTGGAAATTATTTAGGATCTTGGCATTGATTTAGTATCATCTGAATGCCTTATTTCATGAATCATATCATTTGTTTTATAGTACACTAACTACATTGAGAGCAGAGTCTCTATTAACTAGAATATTAAACCCACAGTTAGGAAATAATTTTCCCCTCCTCCAAAATATGTGAAACAGAAAATACACTATTGAAATATTATTAAAGATAGTAGGTGTTATTAATGATGTCTAGTAGTTGACAAAAGTAGTTGAAAATTTCAGTAGATACCTTTTACTGGTTGAGATACCTCAACCCAGTTCACAGTGATGGCTCCCTCTTCTGGGAACTGCCCCTGGCCAATAGAGGTGAGGCCATTCTAGCCTGGCACTATGATGGGATTCGAAATGGGTGTTGGATCCAAATCTGGTCAATTACATTCTGCTTCCAAATATTTGCAATTAAGTCCGAGCTGGTGCAAGTTAATCTCTGCATTTCACTAGAAACATGCAACATATCAGCAGGGACTGTTTAATTTTGTATATAAGGGTGGGGTGAGGGAAGGGAGGAAAAAAAAGACAAAAGAGAGTCCTTAGGATTTTCCAAATTTTGGTTCTATATCCTATTCGAGAATTGGGTTCTGTGATTCAATTCTAAAACCCTGTGATAAAATTTCTTCTTTCTTTATTTAAATTAATTTTTTACTCATAACAAAAGTCCTGAATAATGCTAAGAATTAGACAAAATATTTGTTCTTTGCTTCTATTTTGAAATCAGAAAAAGTAAAATTCTGAATAGTACCACCTTAGTCTCCCTTTCCATTATTTGTCGAGATCTGATAACAAATATTAAAAGTAAAGTACACACAATTTTATATATTATTAACTATTAAAAATTACTTTATTAAGGGGAGGAGTTACAAAAAAGTGCTGTAAAAAAGGGGAAATTATATCCACTTGGGAAGATCTGGGATTGCCTCTTAAAAGATGTGGCCTTCTGGAAGAATTCGTAAAGTTTTAGACAAGCTCATATAGGGGCTATGGAAAAGCATCCAGACAGTAGAAGCCAAAAAAATCACATGGAGCACAAAAGTGTTGGATGTACTGAGGAAGCACCGTACATAAGCCTACATTTGCCTGGATTTTCAGAGCTGAGTATAAGATGCTGAAAATATGAACCTAGTCAACTGTGTTAAAGCATTATCATACTGATAATAATAATGGGCACTAGTTGTTAAGAGTTCCTATGAAGAAGGTACTGTAGATCAGTGCTTAAATTGTTGAATAGACATTTTCACATTGACATCCCACAACTCTCCTGTGAAGAATGTAGTTACTAGCTCCATTTTACAGAGGAGAAAATTGAAGCTCAAAGACATTAAGCAACCTGCTCAAGTCTCACAGCAGGTAAATGGAGAACCAGAATTCAATCATAAGCATTTTCAGTCCAGAGCCTATGCTCCTAAGAGTGAAGCCACACTGCCTGCCACATGCTACTGCAGAGATCACAAGTTTGTACAGCCACACCTCGGATTCACTGTGGATTCAGTTTCAAGCCACCACAATAAAGAGAGTATGAGAATAAAGCCAGCCACAATCTTTTTGCTGGTGGAGTGTCCTGCCTTCAATTTGTAGAAAATGGCAACATCTGTGAAGTACAATAAAGCAAAGTGTAATAAAATGAGGTGTTTGACACAGCAGCTAAGGGAGAACTTGATTGACAAGCTTCAGAAAGTACTTAGTTGCGATATCAAGAATGAGGGGTTTAGAATGAAAATTATCCAAGAGGTGAAAGATCTTCTAGGATCCCATCGCAAATGCTAGGAGGAGAGTGTCTGAGCTAGAGGGCAGAATAACTTTAGCAAAATTTTAGAGAGAAGTAGTGCCTTAAAGTTGGTTGGTGGACTATGCCACAGGGCTTGTACAGATGGGTGTTTAAGGCCATGGTGTACTGTGAAGTCTCTACTCATCGATAGCCCATAAATTGAAAAGCACAAGGAGAGAGACTGAAGGTGGGGGAGAGACGAATGAAGAGAGATTCCAATAGCTTAGAAAATAGAGTGCCTGTCCTTCACAGAGCTTAACATTTTATTTAAGGAACTTAATGGAGAGAGATTGGAAGATGTGAAATGACAGGCAAACAATTGAAGATCATCGGGAATTGTGTGAAGCAAATTCCTGGTGAGGTAGACCTTGACGAAAGGAGACAACAGACTGGCAAAGAGTGGGAGGCTTCAGAGTCATAGGATGTTGATTCTCAAAAACCTTCAAGCCTAATTTCCTCAGCATAAGGTAGGACAGAGAGATCCCTGAGGCTGAGTACCAAGCCTCAGGCTCCCAAAGCCTCCGCCCTCCGAGTCTCTAGTATGTTCTCTTTCCTGCTTTGCGTTTTGACAGTCTTCACAAGCAACAGTTCATGTTATTACTGTTGGAAGAAACCTCCAGGTGAGACCAATCTGTTGTTACAAATTGTTCCAGCTAAGTGGTGTTTCTAGGGGTTGCTTCAGGGTTTTGCAGCTGCTGTTTGTATAGGCAGCCCATTGTAGGTCAGGGCAAGTTAGGGATCACCTGAGTACCATTACAGGTCAGGTTGCATTCAGGATCACCTGAAGACGTTGGCTGACGCATAGATCCCTGGTTCCTGCAGTTCGAGTACCAGCATGGGGTTTTCCTGGCACAAATCAAGCCCCAGCTCCACCTATGGGCGGCTGTACATTAGTTTCCTCACTGATAACTGGGAATGATAATAGATAACACCTATCTTTACAGGGTTTACAGACAGAATAAAGTGAAACAATACCTATGTGCAAGAGGTTTAGCACAATGGCTACCACAGAGTTAAGGACCACTAATTATTTTAATTAATTCCTGAAGTGCCAAGGATATTGTGAATGACATATTTTGTAACTTAAAATGTCCAGTGTAACACTCCTTTCCACAGTTCCAGGTCCCATTCAGGGCTCTCAGACCCTTGGGTGTTCTCATCTCTAGCTATTCAGTCTTCTCTCCAGCCTTCTGCTCCCCTCTGTGATCTGGGTACCCATTCTTTTCTTGCAGCTCCAGCTAGATGAATATTCTAGAACCACAGTGGTATTTTCAACAGGGCTTTATGCTACAAGATGATTTAGCTTAATGAAATAAGCGTTTGTACAAGTGACCTAGCTTCAATGGTTGCAGTGAAATATCACAGAATTAGAAATACTTTTTCTCAGATTCACTATAAGTCTGTCAAAATAGTATTTTGCTGAAATGCTACATCTATAATTTATAAGAATGAATGTAGCTTCTAAGCCATTCTTTGCTGCCTGTTCTGTAAAGAGACAAAGTATTTACTCTTTGCAGGCCCTACTGTCTCTGTTGCAATCACTGTACCCAGCTCATGCAGTGCAAAAGCAGCCACTGGGAGTATGTAAACGAATGGGCGTAGCTGCATGCTAATAAACCTTGGTTATACACACTGAAATTTGAATTTCATGTAGTTTTCATGTCATGAAATATCTTTTAAATATTTTTAACCATTTAAAAATGTAAAAGCAATTCTTAGCTTGTAGCTTATAAAAACAGGCAGTGACAGGTTTGACCAACAGACTACAGTTTGCCAACTACTATTCTAAAATGTATTAGTGTTTTTGTTGTTTTGTTTTTTATAATATGAAGGGAAACTGCCTAAATGGCAGCAAGTGGCAGAGTCTGGCCACAATATACAATATGAGCATAAGAAATAAGTCAGCGTGCTTTATGACTCAGCAATTCCATTTCTGGCTATCTATTCAAAGAAACCCGAAACACTAATTTGAGAGAATATATGAACCCTTAAGTTTATTACAGCATTATTTACAATAGCCAAGATATGGAAGCAACCCAAGTGTCCATCAATAGATAAGTAGGTTAAAAAGTGGTGGTACATGTATACAATGGAATACTACTCAGTCATAAAAAAGAATGAAATCTTAACATTTGCAACAGCATGAATGGACCTAGAGGGTGTTATGCAAAGTGAAATAAGTCAATCAAGGAAAGACAAGTACCATAAAATTTCACTTATATGTGAAATAAAATTGATACAGAGACACAGAGAACAGACAGATAGTTGCTGGAGGGGATGGGGGTTAGGTGATGGGGTAAAAAAGGTGAAGAAACTAAGAAGTACAAATTGATAGTTATAAAATAGTCACAAGGATGTAAACTACAGCATAGGGAATATAGTCAATGATATTTTAATAACTATGTACAGTGCCAGGTGAGTGCTAAAAATATTGAGGGGAACACTTTGTAAAGTATGTGATTGTCTAACCACTATGCTGTACACCTGAAACTAATACAAAGTAATACTAAAGGTAAACTGTAATTTGAAATTAAAATTTAAAAAAGAGATAAGACAGCTTGTATACCCATGTTTATAGCAGTAATAGCCACAGCAACTGTTGTGGCAACAACCCAAGTGTCCATCGATGGTAAATGAATAAACAAAATGCGGTGGCTACATGCAATGGAATATTATTCAGCCTTAAAAAGGAAGGAAATTCTGACACCTGCTATAACATGGTTGAACACTAAAAACATTATGCTAAGTAAAATAAGCCAGTCACAGAAAGACAAATAGTGTATGATTTCACTTGTGCATGTTACCTGGAGTATTAAGTTCATAAAGACAGGAAGCAGAATAGTGGTTCTCAGGGGCTGGGGGAAAGGGAGATGTAGGGTTGTTCTTGTTTAATGGGTACAGAGTTTCAACTTATAAAATGGAAAGAGTTCTTGAGATTACTTGTACAACAATGTTAATGTACTTAACACCACTACACTGTTCACTTGAAAAATGGTTAGGATGATGAATTTTATGTTATGTGTATTTTACCACCATTAAAGATAAAAAAAAAAGATAAGTTGAGAGTTTACACATAAATTCTAAACCCCAAACTGGATAGCAATGTGCACAGTGTGCAGTGATTACTTCCGGCCCACAGCCCTTTGCCATGTTCCCTCTCATCATTTCCTGTTTGCCACATTGGTGATGGAAATAACAGCTATGCTGGTCAGTCCAAAAGTGTGTTATAAAACCTCCATGTGCCAAGGAATCACTTGGAAAGTATGAATACAAACCTGATTAAAAATAGTCCCCAACTGTGGTGCATGGATTTATGGGCCCTAAGTTATCATCCCCCTCTAGTGGTATTATAAATTCACACCTTTTCCATGGCTTTATGGCAGGTGGGGTATAATTCCTTACTCCTTAACTTTGGGCTTGCCTATGTGGCCAAGGGGATGCTAGTGGACTTGAGTAAGGCAGAGACTTGAAATGTGCTTGCATTTTTGCCATTGCCATAAAAACATTTCAGAATGAGACACATGGAACTGGAAGCCAAGCCCAGCCCAGCCCAGCCCAGCCCAACCAAGTTTTGTCGAACCCTCATATGCCCACAACCTATGAAGATAAAAAATAAGTAATTTATTCTTGAGAGCAAGACAAAATTTGTGTGGTTCGAGCAAATTGATAGGTTATCTTTGAGAAGCATATAGGCTAATGTAGGTTCATAGGCGTGATTCACTTCTCTTGTAAATTCATTCCAAAGAAAAAACAGTGGTTTTCGAACTCTGGCACATATAAGAATAACTTGGGGAGCATATTAAAACAATGGATTCTCAGAGGCCAGTTCCAGAGATTCTGATTTAATAGGCATGGGGTAGAATCCAGAAATCTGCCTTTTAAAGCACCCTAAAGAATTATGATGCAGGTGAATCCAGGCTTGTAATAAATAGCTTTACTGTGTTATAAGATATTGTTGGTACTGGAGGAAGATTGTTGCCTGCAAAAAGCTCACAGGGATAAGAGAGAGTGGATAGTAGAAAACAATAGAAAACATTTGTATATGAGAAAAGGTCTGTATATCATCTCTAGAACTAAGCCAAGTGACCACTTATCTCATAAGATCGGAGGACGTGATACAGTGCATACCAAAAGAGCTCCACACTCCACTACCTTTGCCTTCTTCTTGCCTGAAATTCAACCAGTAGACAGACTCATTCCTCTGGGCCAGACATAACCCCACACATCTCCTTTCCTGCTGCCACCATAATAGTTCCAGGCTCTCATTAAATCAGACCTGATTTTTCCAAACCCTCCTAAACTGTTGTTTCTCCTGCCAGGCTTTCCCGTCCTTACCTAGTCTGCCTTTCAACATTGACCTCCTCACATCACTCCTCCACTCCAGCATCTAGCTCTTTAGTGTGATATCCAATATTACTTATGATATTTGAAGGGTTCTTTCAAATGAAAAACAAAGTCATGGTTAAATTCATCACCTGACTTACTCCAGGAGTTGGTGGTCCTTTTTGTCTCGTCCCAGGTTTGGTCACTGCAATGACACCTATCATGATAAGTTTCATTCCTGACTGCTCACACCTTACTCTAGTTTGTTGTCAATTTAGCAGTTTCCCAAATACCATCTTTAGAATGCTCTTTAATTATTTTTTAAATACTCGTTTGTTTGTACCTTCCAAACTGGAAAAGCGCATTTCTATGTGTATGATAGAGATCTGCCACTAGAACTGGAAAACTATTGATCCCACAGCTCTTGGTGAGCCAAACTGAATTCTGGCACTAGCTTCCCTTTTGAAATATGTAATTATGATAATAATAATACCTATGAAGAGAGAAGCATGTGAAGGTTCATTGAAAACTCTTTATGATCTGGACGGTGTGCTGACGGTATAATTTTATAAGTAAAATTATACTTTATGTTTTAGTTAATCCTCACAACAATGAACCAGGCAGAAAGTATCCCCATTGGACAAATGATGGAACAGCAGAAGATGGGACTTGTCCAAAGGAACAGAGCTTATTCGTAAGGATGTAACTCCAGAGACAAAGTGTTGAGCTCTGTGCTGCCCCCATTTAAAGAGAGCTACTGGCAGTAAGGAAATTTTTCAAGTATTTCTCTTGACAGAATGTTTATTTTGATATTCTTTACGTTGAAAATAATATTGAGTGTAAAATGATAAGATTCAATTGCTAAATTGAAAATATCACTCTGCCAATTAATAACTAGCATAGTGTAACCACTTAAAACTTGGTCCATTTATTAGCTGAGAGAGAGACAGAGACAGAGAGACTGAGAGAGAGAGAGAGAGAGAGAGAGAGAGAGAGAGAGAGAGAAATGTTACCTAACACATAGAGTTTTTCTGACAATGAAAGAGGAAAATCCATGTAAAACATATCTGTCAGAGGCTGGAATACAGAAGGCAATTAAGGAATGTTTGTTAATATTATATTCTGATAATATTCAGAAGGATATTCAGAAGGTTTATAACCTCTCAGGTTCTCCTTCTGAATAAGCAAAAACTTATCCTAGATTATAATGCATAATCTCTGGGAAACATTATGGCAAAAAGCTTCATTCACATTTTTTCCTGCATATTTTAAAAAACTGAGAATTTTGGACATGGTGACTCCCTGAAATGACTTGTAAAATGAAACTTAGCATCTTCAGGACTTTATGAGCTCTAACTTTCTGCAAAAATACAACGCTTAGATAACTTCTTAAATCAATGTAGATATGCATGTTCATGACATTATGCAGAGGAAACTCATTCAGACATGGAGTCCTTGAACTCCAGCTGAAATGTTTGTACAGTAAATTGAAGAAAATCATAAACTGAAAAGTGCACTAAACATGCCACACATCTCCCTGTTTTCTTCTATTCAGTATAGCAGTTCTGGTAGGTTTTTATTTTCTCACCGAGGACTGCACTACTCTTAAATAAACATGATTATAGCCTAGAAGAGCTACAAACTGCTTCAGATGCTAAAAATAAAACAGTTAAAATGGAGAGACTTTAATTAGATGCGGGCTGCTCAACAATTTAACTTCTAATTGTCTTGTGGTTATTCCACAACTAGGAATTGACCATATTCCGTTTAAAGGAGATTGAAGGTCTCAGAAAAAAATAAAAAATGAAGTGGAATTTTTTGTTCTCAAATTTTGATCTGTAGAAAAATGAGCCAAAAATCATATTTCTACTCTAAAATAAAAATGTGGAATCTCAAGTCATGCCTTAGAACTTTCTCTTTTCAAAATGGCTTAGTCTTCTCCCTGTCATGGAGATTAAAGCAAACTTCTTACTTATTAGTAATGGCATTTCAACCCAAATATTCACTTCTTATTGAGAATGACAGAAGTAAATGGACCTTAATAAAATGAAGTTTGGTTCCAGTTTTTTTTCTCAGTTTCCACTTTATCTGAGAAGAATTCTCAAAGCCATATGCATTAATTTGATGATTTTCTAACTTCTTTTTATAACTTAGAAACATGCTGTTACTTTATAAAGTACAACAAATTCTGACTATGTTTCTTTTGGCTTGTGATATTGAATTGAAAAAAAGTAATAAATTGTTTGATAATTCAATATGAAGACAACTAGATCATTTTTCATATTATAGTGGTGAAAAGGCTATTTTAAAGGCATTCATGTGAACAGTATGGAATAAATATACACCTATAAGAAAAATATAATTATACATATTTATAGTCTTGCCACCCCCAGACTTAAATCTATAGTTATTTTGATTTATATAACATTTAGATATTATTAGCAACTCAATCCAAAGTACACTGAAATAAAGTCTAGATTATTGGGTGGGTAGAGTAAAGTGAGTTTTAAGCAACTAAAGTGAGCAATCTACTTCTCAACATGGCTTCCATGACACATTTTACAGACTGGATATTCTCAGTTTATTTATTTGGATATTCTCCCTCTCCCCATCCCTCACAGTCTTGTGTTTTATTCTTGCCTGTATTAATTCTCACTTTACTTGCTTTCTACGGGTAGTTTCATCTTTGCACTTTGCTTTTACCACCATCTACACACTCGATTCCAATGTGTGTGTGTGTGTGTGTGTGTGTGTGTGTGTGTGTGTGTGTAAAAAGAGGGATAGCACTCTAAGGCGACCCATAAGCTATAGAACCTTTTAATCCTGCTGCTGACTGAACATCTCTCTCTCTCCACTTTGAAAAATCGTAGTTCAGAGTAAATACACCAAAAAATGAATTTGAAATCTAATAGTCCAAATCGATCTTTTTCCTACTCCATTTTTCAATTGGTGGCATTCATTCTGTCAGTAAATCTAAAAAAATGGAATTCAGTCAATACTTTTTTCTTGATTCTTCCTTCTACACACATTCAACTCATTTCTTACATAATTCATGGTTTAAAATTAATTAATCTTCTAAAAATTTTATCATATTTTTCCATTACCATTTAATCCCTTTATAGCCCCCATTTCCCCATAAACCACACTGTTGTCCATGTCCATGAGTTCTTTTTCCTTATTGCTCAATCCCTCCACCCCCTAAGCCCCCACCTTAGCTGTATTCCTGCTCTCCATCTATGAGTCTGTCCCCATTTTCCTTGTTGATTCAGTTTCTTCACTAGATTTCACATATCAATGAAATCATGTGGTACTTGTATTTCTCTGACTGGCTTATTTCACTTAGCATAATATTCTCCAGGTCCATCCATACTGTCACAAAGTGTAAAATTTTCTTCTTTTTTATGGATGAGCAGAATTGTATTATGTAAATGTCCCATAAATTACTTAATCTTTATTTCAGAACCTTGTCATCTTTTTAAGATTATTGAAATGACTTCTAATCATTTTCTTTATAAATATATAAATATATCTAATATAAAAAGGTTGACATATGAGATCTTTTCTTTTTCAGTCCATCTTTCTCTACCCTAATTCCCATTCCCCCATTCATTATTCTATTCTGTTTTTATTTCCCCCTACAAATACCAAGAAATTCTAATGCACCAAACTGAAGTTCCTCTGTCTTCTCACACACTGCTCCATCAACCTAAAGTGCCTTTCCCCGTTAGTTGCCGGGGTAATCCCTCCATTTACCCTTTAAAATCATGCTTGGATTTCAAACTCATTTGAGGAGTGTTTCTGACTCGGAATCAATAACTATTTTTGTTCCGATTATATGTTTGTCTCTGCATAACAAACAACCACAAGACTTAATGGCTTAATATGACAACCATTTTGTTATAGTTCATGATTCTGTGGGTCAGGAATTTGAGCAGTGCCTGACTGGTTGGTTCTTTACACAGCGCAGGTTTACTTGGTTGTCTTCAGCTGGAGATTGGGCAGTTTGAGGATCTAACATGGTTTTATTCACAAGTTGCCACCTTGATGGGGATGGGTGAAATGCAGGGCTCAGAGGAACCCCTCTTTTTCTCCATGTGACTCAGCAGCTCTCCATGTGATGTGTCCAGCAGGGCAAAAGAACTTCCTACATGGTAGCATAACCTTTCAGGGACCCCAGCAGGAAGCTGCTAGTCCTCTTAAAACTAGATTCAGGTCCTGGCCATGTAGTTCAGTTGGTTAGAGAATTGTCCTGATACGCCACGGTTGCAGGTTTGATCCCTGGTTAGGACAAGTACAGGAATCAACCAATGAATGCTTAAATAAGTGGTACAACAAGTCAACGTCTCTCTCTCTCTCTCTCTCTCTCTCTCTCAAATCACTAAATAAAAATTATGAAAATAATGTTCTAAAATTTACATAGGTATTTTTGATACTGTGTAGTAACCTATTGGTTTACATGCCAGCTGTGAGCTCTTTGAAGGCCAGAACTCTGCCTTACTCATCTTTGTGTTCCCAGAAGCCTGAGTTATGCGTGCCTTTGTTCCATTAACCATGTTGCTATTCCTCACTCTGTCGGGCAGTGTGGCTATGTTAGGAGACTCCAGTAGAATAGTTTAGTTGGCAGTATTTGTAAAATACCTGGGCTAGTATTCTCCAATTCTGCACATCATTGAGAATATGTTCATTCTTGTTCTGTGGAATTTTTTCCTCTAAATATTTCTCTTAGTCACCACGTGCATTAACATTTTGCCATCAATTTCTCAGGGAATCCAGGAAGAGATGTTGGAAAAGTAAGATTAGAGATTTAGAGATTCTCCACCTTTTGTAACTGATAAGAAAAAAGGGCTCTAGAATCAGCAGAGAAAGAGAAGTTGTGTTTTTTTTAAAAACAGATGAGTAGCTGTCTTTAAAGGAAAACATATTTTGCCCTGGCTCATGTGGCTCAGTGGACTGAGTGTCGTCCTGAAAACCAAAAGATTGCTGGTTTAGTTCCCAGTCAGGGCACATGCATGGATTGCGGGCCAGGTTCCCAGTTGGGAGTGTGCGAGGGGTAACCACCAATGGATGTATCTCTCACACAAGTGATGTTTCTCTCCCTTTCTTTCTGCCCCCCTCCCCTCTCTCTAAGACTAAATAAAATATTTAAAAATAAAAGGAAACATATTTTATAACTGAAATAGAGTATATTTTGGAGGAAACATTGGCTCATAGATAATCATTTAGAAATTGCTGGGTGATATAAAGTTTCAATGAATGATTGTTTATTTCACATATTTAATTCTATCCTTGCTCAAATCACTTACGTTCCTCTGTTTCCTCACCCATAATACACAGAAGTTAAGCATACTCTATATCTTTCATACTTCCATGGAAAATAGTAGAGGGACACTCTCAAGTCTTATAAGAGATTTTTTTCAATAGTGGAGGATGCTTGTCATTACAGATTAAATGACACCTCTACCTCTTTCATTGCAATAGAAAGGTACATTTCAGTTCTGAACACTGGGGAGTTTTTCCTATCAGGACTGGTTTCTCATTTCCCAAATTCAGTTGATCACAAGTTTTACCTTATTTTAAAACACAAATTCACAAGGGAATTTCCAGAGTGAGGGGCCTAAGAATTTCCTTAGGGTGATTCTCTTAACCATGCAAATTTGGGAAACACTATCATAAACCCATAACCTCTGAGTTAATCTAAGAAAGAATTGTCCTTAAAAGACCTCTCACAAAGAGAATCAGGCTGAGTTGAAAAATTCATCAAATGCCTGGTTTTGGGTGTGCGAGAGGATTCAGCACATCCTGAGGGGAGCTGAAGGAGTCATCTCCATCCTCCATTCTATAGATAATAAACCTCAGGCCCAGTTTTTTGTCTTTTAATAGAGAGTCCTTAAATAGGCACATCTAAAAAAATCATCTCTAACTCATCACATCCTTCTATGTTTTACATTGATAAATTGTATCTACTTCTGTTATTGCTACTTGCTAATTCATTCTTCGGTCTCAATTCCTAGGATTCAGAGTCACCTATATTAAGAAACACTGAGGATCTTTGGAAGAATAAACGTGGTGTTCATAGTTATAGGGGTGGGTTTTTATTGAGGTTGAACTTTGGAAGATACTTGAGTGTACCTAATTCAATTTAATATATTTTTTAAATTGTGCATGATTTTTAGTTAAATAAAATATTTGATTTATTAAAGAACACTTTCAGTGCACACCTAGTTATAGTATGTATCTCAATAATCCTCAGTGTTCACTTATTTTAATAATGTTCCCCAGCAAATGTTTCTATTTTTTCACCTATAAAAAGCATCTTTATTACGTATTTCAAAATACAGTATGTTTTGAAAAATAAAAGGAATGTTATTCCTTTTCTTTTTCTTATTATAATAGAAGTGACTAAATGCAGATCATTTTCTTCTAGAAAATAAAATCAGTGCTATATTTAGGGAAAAAAATGGGTTTAAGGTAAGGTGGCCAATAATAAAATATCAGTGAAAAAGAGTGCTTGTTATCCCAGGTCATGCCAGTAAATTTGGTGCAGGCATTATGTAACTCACTATGAGTTAGGCTAAAGGCTTTGCACTCAGAGAAACCTGGATTTGAAGCCTGCTCCAATCCACATACTCTGAGAACCCATGCAAGTTAATTTCTCTCTAAATCTCACTCCCTTGTTTACCAAATGGATCTGATAAGACTCGATTTATCTCATGAGTTTTCTATGAGAATTAAATGTCTTTTCACACACAGTGTTAGAATGGTACCTGGCGTGTGTTGGCAATAAGTGCCTGAGATTTGAGTACTGAAAGAGCAGCTGTAGCCCAAACCACTGCCTTTACATTTCCATTTTGACATTTTCTACCATAAAGGTTCATCTGAACTTTGAGGTTTCATTCTCAAAACATTTTTAGTGTATTTGGTTCTAGCAAAAGATGCCAATTCCACATAGAATGCCAATACAACATTTCTGACATTTTTCTTTTAGCAATTCACCATCTCTGTGGTCCAGGAAAGGTCAAAGAAGGAAGTTCCCTGTTGTCATGCTTTACACTGTGTCCACAAGGCAGTTCGGGGTTGCTGCTGCACAGCTTTTTAACATTCTTGTTTAAAGGATGATGTCAGGGACTGGTAGAAGAGCAGAGTGGGGTTGAGCATGGGAGCTGGTGCCAGGAGGCCTCACCATCCATGTGACTGTGGTTTATCCACTTCTCCATCCTGTGAATTTAGGATATCCACAGTTCACCACTTAAACTGCCCTACTTCTGTTATTCAGGCCATCATTCTGCCCTTGCTGGTGTGCTCAATGTTTTCAGTGCCAGACTGTGAACCAAAGGGTCACCAGTTTGATATGCAGTCAGGGCACATGTCTGGCTTGAGGGCCAGACTCCCAATGGGGGATGCTCAAGAGAGGTAACCACACATTGGTATGTCTCTCCCTCTCTTTCTCCCTCCCTTCCCCTACCTAAAAATACATACATACATACATACATACATACATAAAATATTTTTTTTAAAATAATGCCAGCATTCCCCCATACTCAAGTACCAAATAATTATATTTTTATTTTAAAAAATCCCTCATACACATCTCTACTTGCTCATCCCATGTGGGTTCTCATCTGAGCCCTATTAACTCTATGGAGTTCAGACAGCTTCCAGGGTGGTGACCGAGAACACATGCACGTGACAGGAATGTGGCACACCCCAAACCCTACAGGGACAGGAGCCTCTGTCTTGAGGCCTTCAAGGCATCGCCCTCTATAGCTCTTCATCTGACTGTTGATTTGCATCCTTTAATATCTTTTGAAATAACTGGCAATTTAGCAAGTAAACTATTTTCTCAAGTTCTGTGAGCTGCTCTAGCAAATGAATCTAAACCAAGAAACGGGTCATGGACTTCTGATTCCTAGCCAGTCAGCCAGAAGCACAGGTAACAGCCTGATTTGCAACTGGTGTCTGAAGTCGGGTACTGGTGGGGGAGGCTTATGGGACAGAGCCCTTACTTTGTGAAACCTGATGCTAACTGCAACTAGTGTCAGAACTGAATTGATTATGTTGGGTTGGCCATAAAGCTCATTCCCCCCACCCATAAGATGGCTCTCAGAGTGTTTAGTCATCCATAACTTCATTTGAAACAATTTTGTTAGATTGTTTTATGGCTGTTGTCATGTAGTGCATTTAGAAAAATACTTATGAAAATTGGTGATTTTTTTGTGTAGGCAATTTTTATTTTGAGGATGGAAGAAAAATGCAACATCTTCAACATATTATGCTTTATTATTTCAAAAAAAGTTAAAACACAACTGAAATACAAAAAAAAAAAGATTTGTGCAGTGTATGGAGAATGTGCTGTAACTAATCAAACATGTCAAAAGTGGTTTGTGAAGTTTTGTGCTGGAGATTTCTCACTGGACAATGCTCCATTGTTGGGTAGACCAGTTAAGGTTGATAGTGATCAATTTGGGACATTAATTGAGAATAATCAATATTACACCACATAGAAGATAGCTGATATACTCAAAATATCCAAATTGAGAAAGTTATTGGTGAAAATGAAAAATGTGTCTTTTATTTTATGGAAAAAAAATAAGGACTTTTTGGCCAGCCCAACAGAATGCATAGCTGATGTTGCAGAATGGCTTGGTGTGGGAAATCCCCACACAAATTTGGAGCTCAGAGTATTCTTTCAGTAGTGAGTAAAAGAAAAAAGTGTTTTTCAACTATGGGCTGTTTATACAATGGAATACTACTCAGCCATAAAAAAGAAGAAAATTTTACCCTTTGCAACAGTATGGACAGATCTGGAGAATATTATGCTAAGTGAAATAAGCCAGTCAGAGAAAGACATATACCATATGATCTCACTTGTATGTGGAATCTAATGAACAAACTGAACTAACAAGGAAAATGGGGACAGACCCATAGATGGAGAGCAGGATGACATCTAGTAGGGAGTTTAGGGAGTAGAGAGACTGACCAAAAAGGAAAAAGGACTCATGGGCATGGACAACAGTATGGTGATTGCTGGGCAGGAGGTGGGGGGGGGGTGCATGGAGGGCATAAGGGGACTAAAAGGTAATATAAAAAAATACATAAAGATTTTAAAAAGGCAAATATAATAAAATTTTTAAAAGTTTTTATTATGCTATCGCTCTAAAAAGAGAGTTTTTATCACTATGGGGCTTTATGGCAAAAATCTTTATAACCTTTTAAAACTATTTCCCGTCTCTTTCTACTTAATGCATCCTACCTTACTACTGGTTCAGTCTTCATGAAGGAGGACTACATGGTTTTAACTGGACTTTCCAGACTTAACTCTATTTTTCCCCAGTGTTTGCCTTACCATTTTAGTCCAACTAGTCTGACCACTCACTATTTTCCAAGAATATTTTGAGTATTTCTCATATATTACCTTTGTTCTAGTTCTTGGTTTGAATCTCTAATATATGCCATAAATCATTTCCATACCCATAAGATATTTCATAAATATCTTTCATAAAACCTGATTAATTCCCCATATCAAAAGGACCTCGCCTTGCTTGAGCCAACATAATACTTGGTTTACATGCCCATTCTCTCTTCATTATTTCTGTAATGTGAAAAACATAGGCTTTGAGGCGAGATTAATCTCAGCCCACTTACTGTGAAAACTTAGGAAGTATCCTAACTTCACAGAATCATAGATTCCCCTAAAAAATGGGGAGGAAGGTAAGACAGACTCACCTTGCAGGATTATTGTAAGAATAAAATGAAACAAAGTTTATAAAGAGACCAATTCAGAGATGTCACAAAAATGAATGGTAACTATTATTATTGCTCACATTAAATGAGATATCAATTAAAATATACAATTAAATGAAGTGCATGCTTTATAAATGGCAGAGGTTTAATAATTGTTGACTTGGATTTAAAGACTAGGAAAATCATCATTTGAAAATTTGTCTTTTACCAATAGATAGGCCACCTACTACCATGTTGAGAATGACTACATTGTGCAGTCTTAGAGTTTTTAAATAACCAAGGACATGTCTGTTACTAAGAACCTACCACAGTAACAAACAAATTTAAAAGTAGCTGAAAAATTAGAGCAGGAAATAAGTACCCAAAGCTTGCCAACTGTCAGAAAAATGCTAACCTGCTTGAATATTTTCTTGTTTTCTCTTTTAAAAACAGGAGGGCTGATGTCCTAAAATTTGTGATCCAGAACTAAACATAGTAAGGCACAAATAACAGTGTAAATGTTTGGCTTGTGTAACCTATCCCACTTTGGTTGATGGAACTTGGGGAAACAGACAGTGATGTCCATGACTGTTTGATCATGACACATCCTGTATTATGCAAGTATGGAAGAGGGCAGGATAAAGGGCTGCTGTCATTGGAAAGTTGGACTTGTGTGCTGTTTATGGCTCAGAAATTGGTGTTAACATAGCAAATGACAAGGAGCTCAGGATGAACCATATTCCTTAACCTGAGAGCATTACCAGCAAAACCATTATATTTCCATTGAGCTTACTGTTCCCATTTCAAGCCCTAGTAGTCAATAAATAGAAAAAGGAATGTGGGAATAAATTTGGAGAAAATGGGAAGAGGAACTTTAAAAATTTTTCAGTGGCACTGATCCTAAAAAGAACTGAGAAAATTTCAACTGAGGTATTTATCTAGTAATTCTTCATTCCTGTTTAGTTCTAAACACTTTCATCTTCATTTTCTGAATAAAATTGTTTCCTCTATAATCTTCTCTTCTACCCAGTCTCTTTCCTCTTGGCCTCCTAAGTTCAGGATGAAGACTAAGCTCTTTCTATGGGAAGCATTCCAACAGTGGTCATTTTCAATGGCTGATGGAAGTTTGGATTGTAATGTATTTTATGAAACAATTCATTACAGCCTCTTCAGTGTATTCTGATTAGCAGCCCTTTACAGAAAATATACTCAGGCACAGAATTCTACTTTTGCCTTTTTCTTACTTTTTAAATTTCTTTATTAAAATAAGGATGTTAATGGAAACTCCTTTGAGAATTTTTGAGAGGATTAAAATTTTAAAATCCACACACAGTTCCTGGTATTTAATAAGTACTCTATAAAATGAAGTTATCATCTTTAAGATATCATCTCCCTGATTATACCCTTCAGCAAATGTTTATTGAACATCTATTTTGCACAATACCTAAATATGAAAAGACTGCAATGGTTGCCCTCAAGATGCATGTTGAAAGGAACAATGTATGTTCTTACAAAACAATAACAAAGTCAGTAGATGCTATGAGAGCTTTGAGGGAAATGATCTAATTGAATCTGAAACTGAGGAAAAGGGTGTCAAAGAAGGATGTGCAGAGCACCTTCTCTAAGGTGATGAGTTGTGAAGGGTATGATAAATAAAGAAGTGGTTTGGCAACAAAGAATATAGAAGAAAAACACTAAAAAGTCCCAGAGATCAGGGAAAGAGTAGTGTGCTTGAGAAATTGAAAGGGGCTCTGCACAATGGCGGAGTTTGGCGAAGGTTGGGGGAGGCACAAGGAGAAGAAATGAGGCTGTTGTGAAATGAGGCTGGCCATGTGCCCAGGCCAAGAGCTCTGTATACCAGGGGTAGGAGGTTAAATTTCATCCTGAAGGAAATTGGTAGGCACAGTAAATTTTAAGGGATGCCTAGGGAATGACAGGATTAAATCCACATTTTTAAAAGATGGCTGTCGGCGGCCAGGATGGAGTTGGAAGGATTAGACAAAAGAAAGGAGACCAGTTTTAAAAAGCCATTGAAACAGCCACAAGTAAAAGAGGGAACTTAAGCAGGGAGAGTAAGAAGGAAGGTTCAGACTGTATTGTGGTGGCTCATTGTTTTTTACTCAAACAGCTTGACCTTATTTAGGTTCAATTTTTCAATATTTAGAAAAATTTTAACTGTTCAATGAGGATACAGATTTTTAAAATTTATTCTTTTGTTTTATTCTTAGTGAGAACCTGTTAAATAGCGCTAATGGTGTGAAGAGCTACTCAGGTAATTGGGTTAAAAAAAAATAGGAGCAAGCAAAAAAAAAAAAAAAATCAGGGGAGTGACCACACTATAGTTTCTGCTTGCTCTGCACCTGTCCCATTGCCCAGCAATTTAAATGCCACTCAAACAATACAAATTAAAACTACCAAGTGAACTACATTAAACTAAAATGCTTCTGCACAGCAGAGAAAACCATCAACAAATTTAAAAAGCAACCTAAGGAATGGTAGGAAATATCAGCAAACCATATATATGATGAGATTAATATTAAAAGTATATAAAGAACTCAACTCAATAGCAAAAGAATAACAATTTTAAAGTAGGCAAAATATCTGCATAGATAACTTTTTAAGGAATACATTGAAATGGAGTACATGAAAAAAGTTCTCAACATCACCAGTCACCAATGAAATGCAAATCAGAGCCACAATGAAATAATTACTTCACACCTGTAAGGATGGCTATTATTAAAAGAAAAGGTAGGGAGAAATGGTAATTTTTTTGGTGAAAATGTCAAGAAAAGGGATCACATACATGTTCATTGTTGGCACCAGTGTAAATTGGTGCAGCCACTATGGAAAACAGTACAGAGCTTTCTCAAAAACTTAAAAATGGAACTCGCATATGATTCAGCGATCCCACCTTTAGTTACATACCTGAAGAAAATAAAAGCATCATCTCAAAGAGGTGTCTGCACCCCTCTGTTTATTGCAGCATTATTCTAAATAGCCAAGACTTGAAAACAACCTAAGTGTCCATCAACAAATGAATGGATAAATAAGATTGATTAGAGGTGTGCAATGGAATATTATTCAGTTATAGAAAAATGGAAATCCTGCCATTTGAGACAGCATGGCATAAACCTTGAGGGCATTATGCTAAGTGAAATAAATTAGAGAAAGACAAATACTGTATAATCTCAGTTATACTTGGGATTTTAAAAAATCCAGGTTGTAGAAACAGAGATAAGAATGGTGGTTGCCACTATGGAAAACAGTATGGAATTTTCTAAGAAAACTAAAAATGGACATACCTTTTGACCCAGCAATTCCACTACTTGGATTATATCCTAAGAACCCTGAAACACCAATCCAAAAGAATCTATGCACCCCTATGTTCATAGCAGCACAATTTACAATAGCCAAGTGCTGGAAGCAACCTAGGTGCCCATCAGTTAATGAATGGATCAAAAAACTGTGGTACATTTACACAATGGAATTCTATGCAGCAGAAAGAAAGAAGGAGCTCCTACCCTTTGCGACAGCATGGAAGGAATTGGAGAGTATCATGCTAAGCGAAATAAGCCAGGCAGTGAAAGACAAATACCGTATGATCTCACCTTTAACAGGAAGCTAATCAACAAAACAAAGAAACAAGCATAATATAAACAAAGACACTGAATTTGAGAACAATCTGACAGTTACCAGAGGGGGAGGGGAGGGAATTTCAGGGGAAAAGAGGAACGGTTTAGAGCAAGTATAAAGGACTCATGGACAAAAACTATAGGGGGTGGAAATGAGAGGAAGGTGGGGAGGGCTGGGGTGGTGGGCTGGGGTGGGGTAAAAGACAGAAAACTGTACAATATCAACAATTAAAAAATACTGATTAAAAATTAAAAAAAAAAAAAGAATGGTGGTTGCCAGTGGGTAAGGGGTGGGGGAAACAGGGAGAAGCTGGTCAAAGGGCACAAGCATTCAGTTATAAGATAAATAAGTTCTGGGGATGTAATGTATAACATGGAGATCACAGTTAACAATACCATATTGTACATTTCAAATTTACTGAGAGAGCACTGTATTTTGCCATGTATAATGCACACTCATATTTTTGGCCCAAACTTTCAGGGGGTAAAAAATCTCATTCTAATTTTTAATTCAATTTTTTATTTATTTATATTTCAATACTTGTTTTTTTATTATAAAGGAATTTTAGCATTTATTTTTGAACATATGGTACAAGAAATTCTATGTAACAAATAATTACAAAACACAAGAACAGATACAAGGTATTTCAGGTACTACCCATATATAATGCACACCCTTATTTTTCCCTCAAAAATTTGAACAAAAAAGTGTACATTATACAAAACAAAATACAGTAGATCTTAAATGTTCTCACCACATACACACAAAGTCAGAAAATGGCAATTACGTAAGGTGATGGATGTGTTAACTAACTTTGTTGTGATAACAATTTCATGATATATTCATATATCAGATCATCACATTATACATCTTAAATTTATACAATTTTATTAGTTAATTATACTTCAATAAAGCTGGGGAAACAAAAGGGAAAAAATGCCTTAAGACAAGTGAAGGAGGCAGATAGTAACACCTTCAATTTTATCTAGCAGATTCTGCCCTGGAGAGAAGTCTAGAATTTGCCTAAGGCCACCCACCTAATGTCTGCATTATTGTAGGAGATTTCAGAGATAAAGAAGTCACATTAGAAAAAACTGGGGCATTTGACTGATGGGAAGGAAAAGGTAGGAATGGTGATTAACTTTATGATCCAGGGACTTGATATAGATATCTTTAAACTAAATCTTTTTACACACACACACACACACACACACACACACACACACACCCTTCATGTTGGCTAAAGTAAAAGATGTTTTAAATGATGTAGAGAGATAAGGGAAGTGAAGTTCACTTTCTACCACAAATAGGATTGTGAACTTTCCTAGTCTTTCCGTACTTTGGTAACATCTTCCCTAATTCTTGCGTGATCATCTTCACATTCTTCACTGCTACCTTCATATTTACCTCCTAAGGGAAAGGAATAGAGTTGCCTACAGAAAGAGGGAATGGGGCCAGTGAATATTTTGATACTGGGTTTTAACTACAGAAGGTTGAAATGGGATTCTAGCTACAAACCATGAATGGGGGGAAAAAACAGCAATAAATTCCATATAAGGCCAGGATTTATCATAAGCTTTTACAGGTAAGGGTTGTTAACACTACTTCTTGCTTTATTCTCTTCATTTATATTTTCCAAGTAAACTGTGCTATGCCTGATTAAGGAGTTAAACTCTTCTGCTTTCAATCTTTGGTATGCTCTTGATAACCTTTACAAGCAAGTAAGATAATGCATTTAGTCTTCTACGCTTCTGGGGTTTGATTCTTGTCTTGCTGATCTCTTAGCATGCCTTCTTTTTCTCTTTTACTTAACAAAGGAGACTAACAACATATTAGACATTTATTTACCAATAATTAGTTGTCAGTGGATTAAGATAATATTTTTATCCTATCAAGGCCAGAAACAATGACATCACCCAGGACTTTGAAGTAGTTCTTTAGAGTTTACACATTTTATCTAATTCTTTTTCTTTCTTTTCCTCTTCTTCTTCTTTTTTTTCCTAATCAGTCTTATAGAGAGATAAGGACAGGTCTAATCAAGATGAGAAAACACAAAGTTAAGTCAAATATCTGGCCAGTCATTAAGTACAGTGCAGTGTTCTTTTGGATTACGCACTGAGACCGGGACTGCCAGCCAGCAGCCAATGAAATTCAGAACAATTAATCATTAAACGTCTGTGTTGTGGGGTGGTGGTGTGAGGGAGCAAAATCAAACACTTGCAATTGTACAAACAAGATAGTTGACCATTTTTTTAAAGTGTTTGTAGAGTGGTAAACAGTGAGGTTTTAATTGATTTTTCTATTACCTTTCATAAAGATTGGAGACAATAATCTGGAATTCAATCCAGGATTGGCTCCTTTGCTGCTACTCCCTAAGCAGACACAATGCTTTTTTACTTTGAGATGTTCTTCCTATTTAAATAGAAAATGAAAATTCAGCAA
The DNA here is from genome assembly GCA_039655065.1 of Glossophaga mutica. Classification (NCBI taxonomy): domain Eukaryota; kingdom Metazoa; phylum Chordata; class Mammalia; order Chiroptera; family Phyllostomidae; genus Glossophaga; species Glossophaga mutica. The sequence continues at coordinate 143,093,704 of CM077307.1, read as the reverse complement.
GCAAATATCATCTGGTATCTTAACCATCTATAAGTTCACTATTATTTTATAGAAATGAATCAAAAAAAGTTAAGGTTTTCTTGGGTTTTTAAAGCAAGTAACTTTATATTGATAATATTTTATTTTATTATTTTTTTTACTTTATTATTCTGTTGTAAATTGACTTCATCCTTAGCTGAACTGAGACTAAATAGGACTTTAAAACATAAAACAACCCAGATTATAGACTAATGGAATTGTAGAAGACAATCCTTGCTTTTGTCCCCAAAATTCCTGGCTTCTCAAAAAAAAAAAAAAAAAAAAAGCCCAAACAAACAAAAAACAACACTAAAATAAGCATTAATAATCACTGATGAGCTAAAGGAAGTAATACATGTAAAAAAAGTTACAGTTAGCATAGTGTGGTGATCAGACTAATTAACCTGCTATTCAAATCAAATTTATATAACTACTATTACTATAATGAGCCAAAACTGAATATTTTGCGGTCATTTATTTTCCCACTGATGGCAAGCAAATAATAACTTACTCTCTTCTCCCCAACATCATGCGTACCCTCCTCTCTTTGAGCAGTATTAAAATGCACTGAGTAAATGCAGTTAGCTTTATGTAGATCAACTTATTTTCATTATAAAGAAGCCATCACTTGCTTAGTTTCTCTGTCCTGACTAGGGACTTAGTTATCACATATATCTTTTAAGCACACAGTGTCTCTTTCTTCCTTCTTATCCAGGCTGTCACCAAATCCTTTTACTTTTCTCCCAGCAGTCTCTTAAGCCCTATCTCTCCTTTGGCCAAAGCACATATGCTGATTAGGTCTTCTCTTAATGTTTTCTTTTGTTTGCTTTCAACTTCTTGATTCCCCTCACCTTGTTTGCCTTCTTGCTGCTAGAATCATAGTTTGTTTCTGGAATTTCTATTAAACCATTAAACACTTTTTTCTTTCTAAATGAACTTTAAAAAGTCTAACAAGCACTCTGCTGTTCCTAGAAGGCAGGAATTTAGGTGCACGTTTGAGGTATCATGCGTTTATGTTCCCATTAATTTCCCAGGAAGGATGTTATGTATTTTATTGTTTTAGATTTTATTTATTTATTCAGAGAGAAGGGGAGGGAGGGAGAGAGAGAGGGAGAGAAACATTGATGTGAGAAAGAAACATCCATTGGTTGTATCTCACAAACACCCCAGATAGGGACTGGGCCCGAAACCCAGGCATGTGAGTTGACCAGGAAATCCAACTGGAGACCTTTCATTTTGCAAGACGACGTTCAACAGACTGACCCACACTGGTCAGGGTGACTGTTAAGTATTTTAAAATGTATGCTACTATCTAAAAATACTTACTTTAATATTACTTACATTTATTGACTGCCTACTATATACCAGTTACTTTATATAAATAATAGTATTTAACTATACCTGTGTAGGTATAAGCACCAATCCTATTTTCCAACTGAAGGAACTGAATGCGGATAATTTACTTGCAATTTGCTTCATATCACATAGCCCCCTATTAACACCTACTCATCTTTTATCTTACTGTTTGCTCTTTTTTCTTCTGTTAGTAGTGTGATAAATTTCTTTGCCTCAGGTTCAATCTCTTCCCAAGATTTCCTAAGGAAACTGAACTGACCAGAAATATGGTTCTTAGCTCAAGGGATCTTTTAGACACTCTGTAGTAACAAAAGCTCTGGGCTTGAGCTATGTGAAAGTGAGCATTGCCTTAGTTCTCAGCTAGATGTTGAAAGTAGGGTTTTGGCTACTTTCCATTAGTGCACATTAATTGTGATCTCAAATTTAGAGGTAGGGAGAAATATTTAAGATAAAACAAGTTTTTGAAACAAGATAGAGAAGAGATTGAACATATCTGCCAAGGTAGGTCCAGACAAGACAAGAAGGAAATTGAGTGGGCCTCTAGAAGTAACAGAAGTTTAAGGACAGCAGAACCTTAATTGCCAAAGGTTTAGAAAGAACCCAAAGATGTCCTCGTGTCCTGAGATCATTTATACAACACTCCCCATTTTTCTTTTTCATCCTCATTTATTAATTTGACCATTTATTGAACCCAGTCATTTGTATTCATTTATCCATTTAATCTTTATAATTACATGAGTTTGATGTTATTTTGATTTTTAATATATGTAATAAATAAGTCATAGAGAGGCTAAAGTCATTTGCTATTAATAGAGAGTAAATTTGAACCCAAATCATTCTGATCTCAAAAGTTGAGGTTCTTAACCATGTCCCTCAACAGCTTTTTCTAAAGGTTTCTATATATCTGCTTTGTTCCACTGAGGTAAGAGGATGATGTGAGGTCATCCCTAACATCAACAAATCAATAGACCAAGAAGAGGTGTTGAAAAGAAGAAGAGAATTATGTCAGGTGATAAGGAGTTATTACAGAGAAATGAGCCCAGAGTTCTAACTCTGTTAGGTGACTGAAAAACACTTTTTTTCTTGTACCTTGCCCCCAACCCTGTTCCCCAAAAGCAAATTGACTAAAGCTTTATTCTTAAGAAGAATATCTGATAATAATTTACATAAAAATATAAGCATAAAAATGAAAGCAAAGGGCAATACTGAAAGGGAAGCAGAGAGAGAAAATTATGTTTATTGGTCTTCAGCTTAAGAAATATGTTAAACAAGGATGGTGAAGAATTTCATAATATATTATGCTTCTAAAAGCAAGATGTAGAATAACATGTTTTAACTATTCTCTTTCTAGAAAAATAAGCAAATGAAACTTCTTCCTAAGACATGTTTGTGGGTTTACGTGTATATGAAAGGAGAGAGGAATGCATACCACTGGCTACTCCAAGGGGCTATAGTTGGAAGGAGGGAGTGTGTCAAAGATTAGTGTTGCGTCGATGCATCTCTGCATTCTATTATTTCACTAACTGCATCGAGCATGGGTTCCCTTTGTAATCTGACAGACATAAAAGTGGAGGAAAGTAGGAATCATTTTAATAAATGAAATAAATTATATTGCTTCAGATTGTAAGAATGTGGATTGAAAAATCAAAGGTAGTGCCATAAGAAATGACAAATGTGAATATTCCCTTATGAGAATAATTTAAAATACAGTTGAAATTGTTTTGGAAAATTCAGGAAATGTTAACTATCATATACCCCTTTTCCTTGTTTTATTTTATTTTATTTCTTTACTGTTACCTAAGGAGGGAGAGAATAACAAGGAAGAAGGAAGAAATGATAGTCCTTGATTATTCTTGGATAAGTCTCAGGCCCTGTGTTCAGAGCTTTAAAAAATTATCTCATGTATTCAATACAGTCAACACCCCTGAAAAGTAGGCATTATCATTTCCATCTTACAGATAAGAGAATAGAGAGTAGAGGTGCCTGTGTCTTGATACATATAATCAGTATGAGAGTCAGCAGAGTCCGGAGTCAAATCAAGGCCTGTGAGATGTCAAAGTTCATGGGTTTTCTTTACTCCACAATAATTGGAGCTCTACCATATGCATTTATTAAACTGAAACATTGAAATCACGAAGGTTTTGCAAAGCAATGTAAGCATGCATTCTTCCTCAAGGTGGTATGTAACCCAAAGCCATATTTCTTCCTGTCAGGGTGAAAGACCTAATGAAATGAATTCAGTGCTGACATTGTCACTTCAACCAGGACTTTTTTTCCTGCCAAAAAAAGATTCAGAGTGTAGACAAATACAGATAGGAAAGGAAGAAATAGCTCCAACATGATTCCTGATCTTGTCAGGAATTTGGTTCTTTAGTTGTCTCAACAAATCATATGACCTTAATATTAAAGAATGTACTTCAAGGCATGGTTTTATTCTTTAGTTCAAAAGGAAACTATAATAACAGCTGATATTTATTAAGCATTGATATGAGCCCAACATTTCAATCACCTATAGTCTTTACTATAATTCAGCAAGATAAACGTTATCACCTATTTATCAAGGAGAAAACCAGAGGCTCTAAGACTAAATAAATTTTTCCAAAGTGATAGATCCAAGACTCTAGCACATGTATATGTGACTTCAGAACCTGGCCTATAGGATAGTGAAGGAAGAAAGGAAGGAAGGAAGGAAGGAAGGAAGGAAGGAAGGAAGGAAGGAAGGAAGGAAGGAATGCTTTAGGAAAACTAAAGCATTTTAAGTCTATAGAAGTGACCAGGGAAGCAGAGCAAGGTGGATTCTGACCTGACCCACTGAGAGGACACTATGACTTTTCAGTTAACAGTGACAAAAACTTCCTCACAAACAGTTCTACGAACATGCAGTTTTTTAAAGTGTATTTTATTGATTATGTTATTACAGTTGTTTCTTTTTTTCCCCTTAATCCTCCTCCACCCTGCATCCCCCCTCCCTCCAGCATTCTCCCCCAACTTAGTTCGTGTCCATGGGTCATACATATAAGTTCCATTCTTATACTATTCTTAACCTCTCCCTGTCTATTTTATATCTACCAATTATGTTTCTTAGTCCCTGTACCTTTTCCCTCATTCCCTCCCCTCCCCTTCCATGCTGATAACCCTCCATGAGACCTCCACTTCTGTGATTCTGTTTCTGTTCTAGTTGCTTGCTTATTGGCTGTTTTTGTTTGTTGTTGCTTGTTTTTTTAGTTGTTGATAGTTGTTTGTTTGTTACATTTTACTGTTCATAGTTTTTATTTTCTTCTTAGATAAGTCCCTTAGGGCTTGGTGATGATGAACTCCTTTACTTTATCTTGAAAGCAATTTATCTGCCCTTCCGTTCTAAGTGATAGCTTTGCTGAGCAGAGTAATCTTGGATGTAGGCCCTTGCCTTTCATGATTTTGAATACTTCTTTCCAGCCCCTTCTTGCTTATAAGTTTCCTTTTAAGAAATTAGCTGAAAGTCTTATGGGCACTCCTTTGTAGGTAACACTCTTCTCTCCTCTTGTTTCTTTTAAGATTCTCTCCTTACCTTTAATCTTCAGTAATGTAATTATGATGTGTTTTGGTGTGTGCTTCCTTGGGTCCAACTTCTTCCTAGCATCCGTGAAAGACTCCTATACATGTTCATATGTAATTCTCACTTCTTCCTTGCAGCCCCTGACAAATATAATTCTGTCTCTATAGATTTGCATCTTTTGAACATTTTTGTGTAACTGGAATCATGCAATAGTGGTCATCTCACTGTGGCTTTTTAATATTTAAAAAGCATAATATTTTTAAGATTTAGTTATGCACTAGAATTTATTGACAGTTAATCATACCCCATTGTATAGATATACGCATTTTGTTTATTTATCCAGAAATTGATACATATTTGGTTGTTTCTAGTTTGGGATTATTATGAACAATGCTGATATAAAAATATATTTACAAGTTTTTATGTAGGCATATGTTTTCATTTCTCTTGGATATATACTTGAAAGTGGAATTGCTGGATGACATGGTAACCCGACACCTAACCACATGAAGAACTGCAAGACGGTTTTCCATAGCAGTTGCACAGTTTTTCATTTCCTACAGTAGCATGTCAGAGTTCCAGTTTCTCTATGCTTTTACCAATGTTTGTTACAGTCTTAATTGTAGCTATTCTAAACAGTGTGATATTCTGTCTCATTGTGGTTATTTTAAATTATATTTTACTGATTATGTTATTACAGTTGTCCCAATTTTTCCTTTTTGTCCCCCTCCATCCAGTACTCACCACTCCCTCAGATAATCCCCACCCCACTGTTCATGTCCATGGGTCATAAGTTCTTTGGCTACTCCATTTCCTGTACTGTATTTTATATTCCCATAGCTATTCTGTAACTGCCTATTTGTACTTCTTAATCCCTTCACCTCTTCACCCATGCCTCCCTCCCATCTGGTGACCATCAAAACACTCTTGGTATCCATGATTCTGTCTGTGTTCTTCTTGTCTGCCTCGTTTGTTTTTTAGATTCCGTTGTTGACAGATATGTATATATTACCATTTTATTGTTCATAGTTTTGTTCTTTTTTTCTTAAATACGTCAGTCGCTTGAACATTTCATAATTCCCTTTGCTCTAATGACTAATGAGGTTGAGCATCTTTCTTTGCGATAGCCGTTTGTACATCTCCCTTAGTAAAATGTTTATTCAAATCCCTCCCTTTTTAAATGAAGCATTTGTCTTATTATTAAGTTGGAAGAGCACATTATTTATTAAGGATACAAGTCATTTATTGGATTAATTATTTGTAAATATCTCCTTCCAATATGCCTTGTCTATACATTTCCACACCAGAATGTCATAGTTTTACCCCCTATGTACTGGTCTATGAGCCATTTCGGTCCAATTTTTGTGTATGGAATGAGGTAAAGGTTTTAATTTATCTTATTTTTTTTGCATGTTGAAATCCAACTGTTTATTGAAAAAAACTATTTTCCCCCATTTGAAAATTGATTGAAAATTACTGTACTTTCATAAGCTTTTGATGGTTCCAAGTCACCTACTGAGTCAGTTCAAACTCTGAAGCCTGACGCTAAAGCTCTCTGACCTACACCTTCAGGGATCCATCACAACTCATTGTAACACAGTATAATCTTTCACTACTTTACCTTCAATACTCTGTATAACAAGCTAAATCACTTGATTGTTAGCCTGTGTTGCACTCACCAGTACAAGCTGGTTACTGATTTTAGAGTATTATTCTCCTTAGATATTCCTAGATACTTAAATTTTACCCTTTCTTGAAATCCAGCTTCAATAGAGCTCATCCTAGAAGCCGCCTTTGCTAGATGTGACCTTTTCTTCTTCATATGCCCATGGCTCGCATTCTATCCCTCTTTTCGGGTGTGGGACACTTTCTACTTTGTATTATACTTGTTTCTGAAAATTCTTTATTGCCATGATGGAGTTTAAAGTTCTTTGGAGAGAAGGTTTGATTTGCATTTAATTGATGCTACATTAGTATTTTTGGATGAATGAATGAATGAATGAATGAATGAATGAATATTACATCTAAATGCCCTTACACGTTTAGTGGTGAGCAGTTTGCAGAGTGTCAGAGTGCACTATTTGCATCCAAACCCTGGGAACTTCGCTAATTCTTCAGGAGGACAGTTTAACCACCTTTATCGAGAGTGAGTTACTGAGTTTGATTAAAATGTTTCCTTTTATCAGAAGGATTAGACACTTATCTGCTGCTTTTCAAGGGCTTGGTGCCTCTTTTTGAACATAAAGATAAAAGACTTTGACAACCCCTTCCCCCCCCCCAAAAAAAAAACAATTATATTTCAGAAAGTTAAATGTGAGGAATATTGTATTTGAATGTGAATTATTTAAATGTGAATTCTACACATTACTCACAGATACTCATTTGACATTTTGAAACAGTGCAGGGCAAATGTCTTAGATTTACAGGTAGTTGTGAATGTTCTATTGACCAGCCACTATATTTTTCTTTTCATAGCAACATTTGGAAGGTAGGCACTCTTATTCACATCTCTTCATTAGAATCTTTCTCTAAAAAACTATTTTATTTCTAGAGACCTACTAATAAATTTTCTAAAAATCTGACTCTAGAAAACACTGGATGCATTAGAGATGCATAACAAGGAAACCCATTACATTCTAACAAGGAGTTTGCAGGCACAGGAAGGTCTTTTGGTGGAAATTCAGGATAAAACGGAGATTTAAAGGAGGGTGATCTGGAGAATGACAAAAAGATCAGAGTGGTGTGGAGAGGATTATGAAAGAAAGAAGAAAAGATGAGAGAGGGTGAGGAAGAGGGTCAAGTCTTTCCATAGCTCGAAATAAGCTTTAGGCAATTATCTAAACTTTCAAGAGAGTTATCTGAACAGCACATCTAAATCTGTTGAGGTCCCTCCATTGTAGCTAGTATCTGGTTAAGGTTTGCATGGTAAATTTGCTTTCTTGTGCCATGAGTAGCTTACAAGTTAAAATGATTCAGTGAAATCTTCAAAGTAAATCTGTGTCCACCAAAGCAATTCACAGGCCTGTTTACAACTTTTCCACCTGTCTCCTAGACTGTCTCCAATGATGCAAACTTTCAACATCACATCTGTTGTTTGAACATGGAGCTCATTTTGTCAAAAGGAACAAGAGTGAACTCTGGCCCACAATTTTAATGAATACCTTAGTAAGGATTTTAGGGACTTCCCAACAAGATAAAAGTTAACTAAGCAACTCATTGACACGTCTAACTTTGACAATTGAACAATTAAAGTGATCTGCAAGGATAATTCTTGGTTGCCAGAAAAAAACATTAGAAGTGTCATTAAGTTTTGCCTAACTTAATGTGACTCAGAATTTTAAACATACCAGGACAATATAAAAACTGAAGCACTCTGATCATCAGTGTAAATTGGAACAAGTAATGAAAAAAGAAAATTTGGCAAAGATTGGGCAGGCAGGAAAAGTGGCAAAATCATATTAGTAATGCAAATTGCCAAGCACTCTACCAGATGCTTGGTCTATGAACGTGTGAGTTCAGGTGTTACTAGTAGTTGCAGCTTGTCAGTGTCTGTGCGTTAGAAGGAACACAGGCGTTTTAGATCTTTATTAAACTCAAATAGGCCTTTCTCATTCCACAGTCAGATAGTTTAGAATCCACAAAATAACTGAATTCACGGGGAGAAAACTACTTTGTAGTTAACCCAGTGAAGCAATGGGAATCACACAACTCTCATTGAGCTGCTGGGGGCAAAGTGGATTGCTGGCCTTTTATCTTTTATCTCTGAAATTGGTCCCCTAGTAGTGGCTTTGTTAAATCTGACACATATTGAATTTGCTTTTTTTTAAATTGCAAATTTAGTTGCCAGTGGTTTTCCCTTTTCAGCACCTATATTTTCACATTTTGAAAAGAGTATTTTTAATGAGCCTCTTGTTAAATACACACCTAGACATACACTTTTCATTTTTTACCAGGTTCAATTGAATACCTTCCCCCAAACACAGAATACACAGTTACAAAACACACAAATAAAAGATGAGAGAATAAATACGGGTCATTTGTGATCTATGGAGATATATTTTGAAAAGAAACAGCATTAAAAATGAGGGAAGTTTATCCAAAACATTTAAAATAAGCAATAACCTAAGTTCAGATACCTTTGCTTTTCTGGCACCTGAAGAAATATTAATTTTATTAACTCTTTTCACTGAAAAATAAATACTCATACACACAACATATAAATTTATTGTCTAAGGAGCTCCTCAGATTCTTCTGATTCAGATTGTTTCATTTGAGGTTGATGGAATAATTGTTAAAAATTTTATTTTTACTTTTATGGCTATTTTTTTTATGTTAGCAGATAAATTGTCGGACTCAATCAACTTTCAAAATTGATTGTTTTTGCAGAAGCTAATTTAACTTTCATGTATTGGTTGCATTTCCTTCCTCAATTACTAATTACTGAAGATTAATGTTTTCAAACAAGGCTTTTTCTCCATATAATCCATCTCCCCTTCCTGCTTCAGTCCAGCAGGAAACCTGCTGAAAGAGGTCATAATCCTTTTGTTTGCAACATTATAGACTATGGTACTGGGAATGTTTAGTGTGTAACAATTGTAGTAAGAGCATTTGTGAATAAGTAGAGTGTAGATTATGGAAAAAATTAAGTTGGTTTTCTATGGTGGGCAAATGAAGTACTATGGATTCTTTTCTCCTTGATGTTAACTAACTCAGTTCCTGGGGTAGGTAGTTTACTTTATCTAGAGAGAATAACATGATTTTTAGAGACTAGGCCATCTCAGAAAAATGAAGCAAAAATACTGAAACATTCAGCTCTGTAGTTTACCAATATGACTCTTCTTTTGAGAAAAACCTGACCATTAGCAAATAAGCTATTCTAAGAAAATCATGTGTCACACACAGCTTTTGAATGCTCACCCCAACCATGCATTTTCATTTGGTGAGTACATGTGCGTGTATGGGAATATACACACACATCCAGGTGGCTCACGGAAAGAAAAGTTCCTTTTTCTGACAATGAATAAGGACTACCCTCATCCTGCCATTAGAAGTCTAGGGGATCTAAATCAGTAGTCCTCTAAGTAGTGTCGGGAGAAAATACTGGAATTATTTATATTTCTTTTCCCATCATTTATAATTTTACTTTAATGTTGCATACAGTATGTGATATATGAGTAAGTAGTACATTCCTTTTTATAAATAAATATACAAATATAAAGAGAGTCAGAAGTGAAAAGTTTCTGACACCGAGTTAGGTAAAGAAACCAGTGAACGTTTTCCTTTAGTAAATAGCTTGAAGGACTAAGATAAATAGACCGTATCTGGCTTTCAGTCTCTAGGGTTTTTGGACTGAAGTCTCACACAATGACTACTTCTTATGATTATGGGCTTTGCATGATTCTACGAGGCACCCTTCGTGTCATGGTCCCCGTGGACTTCCACAGTTGTTCTCTTCTCATGCAGATGGCAGTGAATTGCCTTGAGGGACAGGCACCTTTTCTTGGGAGACAGAGGGCAGTGTAACCTTCCGCATGCGGTGCACTAGTTCTTGTACACCATTACACCCGTGCTCTTGCCCAGAGATTGCGAATATGGGGCCATGAAATCATATACTCTGGCTCCTCAGTCATTTTAGAACACAATGTCAGACTGTGACCTTTGTATTGTTGAAATCTAGATTCACTGTATTAACAGCACTTCCTTGATTTACTGATCTAACGGGAATAATCAGTACTACGAAGAAAAAACCACTACCTTGCATGGTATGATTTTTAACAAATCTGTGCTTGCTTCTAGTGAACTCTTATAAGCCATGACTTTAATTTGCTGTGTTAAAAGCTTTTGAGAATTATGTGAATATGTTATTTTGCAATTTCCTAAATGCACCATTTTTTAAAAATGTGAAATCTGCCCATCACCAGTCTTCTGCTCTTCTCTCATTTCAGTTTAACGCAAAAATGTTTCAACACCTTGGCTGTGATTCAGCTAGTCTGTAAAATTGAAGACTTTATGAAGCTTTATGCTTTGTTTGCATTTCAAATTCAATTTCCTCCTTCCTCTTTCCACTTTGATGAGTTATCTTATGAGTGGAAAAGAGAGAAAAAGTAGATATAAAGAAATGATGTTTTTCTGCCATCTTCAGGTAACTGGAACATTAGAGGGTGAAACCGCAAATAAGGGGGACTATTGTAATCTATGTAGTCCCCCTTATTTGCGGTTTCACCCTCTAATGTTCCAGTTACCTGAAGTCAACAGCAGCATGAAAATATTAAACCGAAAATTCCAGAAATAAACAATTTACATTTTAAATTGTGCACCATTCATAGTAAAATGATGAAATCTCACACAGTTTTGTTCTGTTCTGTCTGGAACGTGAATCTTCTCTGTCCAGTGTATTCACCTTCCACCCATCAGTCAGTAACTGTTCTGGGTTATCAGATATGGGTCATCAGAGAAAGAGAGAGACCACATTCCCAACACTTTTATTATAATATATTGTTACAATAGTTCTATTTTATTATTAGTTATTGCCATTTATCTCTTACTGGGCCTAAATTTATAAATTAAGCTTTATTGTAGGTATGTATGTATAGAAAAAAACATAGTATAGATAGTATTTGGTACTATCTGAAGTCTCAGGCATTCACTGGGTGTCTTGGGACATATTCCTTGTGGATAAAGAGGGACTACTATAATTCAATCTCTGCAAGCAAATGGGAGCATTTTTGAATGGTGTGTGATGTATACCTTGTGTAAGATATGTTTATTTAAATAGTTAACTGATACTGTCTTTTAGACCCAGAGCCCAACATTCTGTAGCTTGTCCAACCCAACTTTGGGGTTGTGGATATTTCTAGGGAGCAAATACTGTATCTTTTCTCCATTCTTTTAATTTCTCATACAATGCAATTATTGTGTAATGCCAAATAATACATGGTCAATGTAAAGCTCAATTAATATTTAATCATTATGAAAGAAATGTAAATATTTAGATAACTAACATGATGGGATTTCTTAGTTGGCAAATGCTTAGTTATAATATCATATCCAACAAGAAAAAATTATTATGCACCCACAGAGATGTATTGGAAATGTAAGACTGTAAATGTTTCATTGTGAACAATGCCCAAAGGAAGAGTCTTTAGTATGCACATTCCATGGTTTAGTTTTTAATTTACGTTCTCATCCTAACAAATTTCATGCAGAGAAAATATGTCCTAGTCCTAGATCTGCTGTGTAGCAGGCACATGAACTTGAGTAAATTACTTGGCCACTCAGAGCCTCAGTTTTCTCGTCTACAACTTGGTAAACATAATGTGTCCCCCAAAAGGCAGATGTAAGGATTAAATCATATAAATGACAAAGGGAACTACTATAATTCTTGATATCTACTCCACAAATAGAGAACTTATGTGCGTGTCTACATTAGTGTTTAGGCCCCTTTCTCTGTGCCAGTACGTAGGGTGGTTTGTCCCAGCCCTTTAATTTACCCTCCTTTCTCTGGTTCTAAGAAATATCCAGGGGATCCTGTGCTGAGGCATCCAGTGATCTTGCTCTTCCTCAGACTTTAAGGCCCCTTTTGAAATTAATTTCAGTTCTGCTTTAGAAAAAACATATTTCAAAGAAAGATGGAGCACAGTCCCTGGGTTTCATGTTTCCTGATTTATGAGAATATTCTATGGCTGTGTTGATGTTTTCCCAGTCATAGTATCTTGCTTCATTTAAGGGTAAGATTTTTAAGAAGAATTAATCCAAGCTAAAGAGGAACTCTTTTATAAACTCCCATTAGGGGATGCCATGTGGTTCAAAGGACTATTATAAAACATTTATATAGCACTTTGTATTTACAAAGTAGTTTATAATTACTTTCATAAGTAATTTTTCATTCACAGAAACTCTCTCAGCTAAATTGATATTGCTATCTTCATCTGATAAATGAGGAAAAAAGGTAGTTAACTAAAGTCATATAATTTGCCTAAATCTTCAAAAAGGAACTACCTCAGAGCCCTCACTTTTCCCAAAGCAGTATGGTCTCAATCTCTTGCTCCTACAGGGGAAAAAAACAGGTAAAATAAAATTACAGCATCTTACTTACCATAGTCACATTACAGGGTTACTTTTATTGGTGTTTATCTGTTTTGGATGAGCATTTAACACTTGAATTCTGCTTCACGTTCTAGATGTTTGGAGCCTTTGTCTGGCTCATTTGCCCGCATCAGAAATATCTTTCACAAGAACCTAAGTGAAATAAGGAAGTTTCTTTCCAAAAACAAACCTTTTCATCATGCATCCCAACCCTTACCACTCTGCAATTAGTAGTGCGTTCCCTGTAAGCAGTAGTTTAAGGGGTGCGGTAAGGAGCGAGGTACTTCCTGTGGAAGTCTAGAAGGCCCCAAATTGGTCTACTAGCAACATGTCCCCTCCCCCTACCTCACAAATTGGTCTTTCTTTCCTGCATCAAAAACTGTAATGGGTAACAGCATTTTCTTTCCTGGAAAGTTAACTCAATTATCCATGAAGAGATTCTCTTCTATTACCACACTGGTTCCTAGCACCTAAAAATGCTATGTGCCCAGAGCTGGTCAGAATCTAGCATGCAACTTACTTTCAAATGCAAAAAATAAGTGAATGTATTTCAGATAATAACAATGTTTACTTAATCTTCACAGCCATGTTTTGTGTGTGTTTGTATTATATATTAACTGATGATTTATACAAGCAATATATGGTCCAGTTAAAAAAGTATACACTTAGGTATTATGTTTGTGAAATAATTATATATGACATACACACATATATAATATGAATATTATACTATATACAGAGATATAATATATGTATATACTATAGACACACCTAATATATAAATGTATATGTTATGCACGAATATATATGCTATATGTATAACACATATATTGATTTATATGCAATAAATACATCTTATGAACATGTATTTATATTAATATATGATATGCAAACATATATTTAGTCATAATATATAAATATGCATATTTTATGTAAGTATATATAGTATTTAAATATATAATAAGCATTTTCCAGAACAATATTTTGCTTATGAAAATACTCTAGATTTAGATATAAAACATAAATTTATTTATTATATTACAATAATTTGAAATGAAGGTTTAGGCATCATAACACTTGAAATATTTCACCTTTAAACATGGCACATATTAATTAAGAATATGAGCGTAGGGGGAAAAAGACAACTGCACTTGAACAACAATAAAAAATAGAATCAGGTGATTTTCCTACACAGCCATATTGCAATGATCACCCCTGAAAAGCATAACAATAACCCCTCACATGTTCTGACATCCAGTGCACCCAGCTTCTCCGACTGTGGCTAGAGCTCTTTGACAGCCGTTTCTGTTTGTTTGCTTCATTTGGCACCAGGATTCAGACTGGGTTCAGTTGATTTCAGACTCATTTGATGGCCCAAGTCTCCCTTCCCTCAAAAACCATTTTCTTAGAGTGAATGTTTTGTGGAATACACCTGAAGAATCATGAACATGAAGCATAAAAGCATTTCTTAAAAAGACCAGTTCAGCACAAAGTGTGAATTAAGTAACAAATTATCAGTTGAACAAAGCTTTTGGAGAGTTGAAGCAAGGCCAACCAAGGAGTCATATCAAATCCACGGCTTTTCAGGCAGGAAGGAAAAATACAGAATGACACGTAGTGCCATGCCCACATTTTTCCTTCTTTACAGTTGCATCTCAGGAATTTTGTGTGTGCTAAACAGAAGTAAGTATCTAGACAAGTCTATAAACCCTAACAGATATCTACAGGCACACACATACACAAGCACACACATGCTCACACTCCACATGCTCATCCAGAGAGCTGGTAGGGAGAAAGAAAGAGGGAAAGAAATAATGGGAGGAAGGGTGGAATTAAAGGGCACATCTGATATACATATTGTCATTTTAGACAAAATTTGGAAAATATAGATAAGGAGAAAGAAGAAAAAACAATGACTTGTTTAATAGTGACTATTATCCTATCTCAAATAAATTCTAAGATGAAAGTCAACTTTGTAATTTGGAATGAAGGGTAGGGAGAGCCAGAAAAAGTAAAAAGGAAGCGAATATTATAGAAATTTAGGAAGAAAAATGACATATCCAAGAATGAGAGCTTTGCTATTGTATGTTGTTCTTTACTCGAAATACTCCTGCTATTCAAGATCTGGGCTTTGCTTGGACATAATCTGTCATTCTTGCCAAATGTGTGTGGTATTTTAGGGATGTGGACAAATATCCACAGGAACTTGGCTGAGACCTACAGATGTATTTTTACCTCCAAAGGCAAACAACTAGGGCATTAACTGGCTCTGCCATTTAGCACTTAACATCTGAACCACAGGGGAACAGTCTAGTGTGGTCCTTCATAAACTGGAATTAGAATGCTGTCATCTGCTTTTTAGGCTTTGATTTTTCCAAGATTCACAAAGAAGGAGATCATAGAATTTAAAGCTGGATAAACCCTCAGAGATATAACTCTTTTGTTTAATAAATGAGGAAAACTTGATCCAGAACACACACACACACACACACACACACACACACACACACACACACAGAGGAATAAAAAGCCTGGGATTTAATTAGCTAAAAATGGTCTGGGCAAATCATGTAACTATTCTGAGACTCAGTTTCCTCATCTGAAAATTCATGTAATTGAACATTATAAAGTCTAATTTCACTTAGATCTTATATTCAAAATATCCAACAACTTATGATTTTTGTGATTCTATGAAAAAGTTTAAAAATTTAAGTAGTTTTACTACAGTTATTCACATGCAACTATAAAATTTGACTTTTTTCCTTTCTTTTTCCTTTGGTCAGGGTTTAAGGACTACCTTGGATGTGGGTATGCTACACCAAAGGGGAAAGGGTTCAATAATCAGCTACCAGCCATGTCAGATTTGATGGGCTGTTGATGGAAGGTAAATGAACAATAGAATATTTCATAGAGTAATTCGATAATGCTGACATCTGCCCTTAGTTTTTCTTTTCTAATAAAAATTGGTGTGTGGGTGGATTGAGGGATAGCAACAGATGTATCGCCTTCAAACAAGAATTGATTTTTCACATGGTTATAAAGAAGAGGAGTGGCATAAAATATATCTGCATATGTTGGAAATATTCCTTTGATAATTATCTGGACAATTATTACTGAAATCAGCAAGTTCACAAACACAAGGAAAGAAAAGAGGGAGACAAGCAAACTGTAAGGACATGTGTTCTTTTACTTAATACAAACAGTTTTGAAAGTGATTGGTCTATTCTTAAAGATAAAAAAGTTGCAGTTCCCAGTGGTTAAAATAATTTTCTTATTTTGTCCTAACTAGTTAAAAGTAAAAGTTAAGATCTCAAACTAGTCCTGCCTAACCATGTGGATTATGTAGTTTTTAGGAGTATCTGTTTGGCTGTCTTTGGGGAAACTCCTTAGTTTCTCTGGCCTAAGACCTGCACTTTATGCATTCGCATCTCTAGAACTCTGCACCCAGTCATTCCAGTCTGGGGAATGAATTTGACCCAACAAAACCTATTTCCCCTGAACATCTCACCTGGTTACCCAGCTTTCAGGGCTCACCTGCTTTTCAAAATCCTATGGCACTTATCTGTGCTTCTCATTTGACACTATGTAGTTGTTTGTTTATTTCTTTGTTTTGTCTCCTGGGTTCTCCTCTCACTGGTGGGCTTCTTACCCATCCAGGCACATCATGAGTCTCTTGAGAGGGAACCTTTTAGAAAAGGTGACACATGGCATAGCTTCATCACTAAGCCTGCTGCTGGCACATCTCTCTCCCAAAGCACCTGAAATTAAAGGGACTTGGGTTCTACTTTGCATGGGTTTGGGCTGGGTTAACAACGGGCCTGATTTTCTATTCCACCAGCTTATACTCCCTACAAAGTGATCCAAATTTCCAAGGAGAGAGAAGTGTGCACCACTTCTGCAATCCTGCTTCACTCTGCTTTTAATGAAAACTTGGTTGAAAATTAGAAGGCCTTTCATTTCCTTTTGTCTTTTGAAGATGTAAACCCCAAATGGAAAAAGACACAGGTCATACATATTCACCTATTCTAGTCAATGATTTAAATATAAACAGTTAACAGACAAAGAAACAAAAATGAGGGAAAGCATTGATTAGTGAACCTTGCACATCCTGTTCAGAGATCAAAGGGGCCAATGAGTGGGGATCAAAGTGGGAGAAAATACAGAATGTAGCACCCTTGTGAAGCGACGCTTCTCATGATGTGGTATGGCTTAATCAGAACCACTCTATTCAACACCTGCAAAGAGGAAAAGGAAAACAATCCTGAAAATTATTAATTAGGCAAGCTTATGCTTGGTGTGCCTTTAATGACATAGAGCCATTTCATCAGTTTCTGCCAACTTTTAGTGGAGAGGCATTTTTGAAGAAGGCCAACCTATACTGCAGGTAGGTTCCTTTTAGAGCTGGGCACAAAAGCACATTGTCACAGCAGCCATTCAACCACACCCATCTTGACCCAGGTGTGCAAAATTCCAATATTCAGTATGATGTGTAGGGCTTGGTCATGTCACAGGAACATGTTTCTTAGTTTCTTCATGTGTGAAAGCATAAAAATCTATTAAAAAGAAAAGATATTCAACTCAGAAAATCATAAAAATTAAAGTAAAAATGCTTGACATCAGGATAGTGCTTTATAGTTTTCAAAATATTTTCACATATACCCTTTTATTTGCTCATAACAACCTTACTTAACTTAAGGTTAAGTAACTAGCCATCAGACTACATAATTGGTAATTAAAAAAGTAAAGGCTTTCATCCTGGTCTGTTGAGTACAATGAGACTTCTACATATGCTGGATCATAAAACACATTTCAGGAAAAAGTCAGCAATGTCTATGAATACAAACAATAAGGGACTTAGAAAGGAACTAATGAAGGAGGTAGAATGCTCAGATCAGAGCAAGGCATTTGAGCAGGGTAGTGGTAAGGATGTGTTAAAAAGCACTTGGTTTCTAAGGCCACAAATTTCAGGCTCTGTGCTAACCAACCATCACTTTTTATGAACACATTCCATTCCCTAGAGTGCATATAGTTGGGTAGGTTTAAATTTTTATTGCTTATAATCACATTCCAGACCTACCTTTCTGATGGGTACTCTGGTCAGATACAGAGAGAGTTCCTCCTGAAAACAGCCCATCTCATTCATTATTCTGCTTTTGCCTTAATTTTATTTTTAATTTTAGATTCCAGGGAAATCATGCCATTACCCCAGGACTTTCATGAGTCAGTTAGTAATTCATGAGCATTTTGGAAAATTATTCTTTTTTTCTTTCTGAACATTTTTTTAAGATTCCATTTTTCTTTGATATCTCCCCGATTTCTTCCTCTTGCAGATAATTTAGCTTTGTATCATAAAATTTCTAAACTCCATTTGAGTGGTCTTTCATTTTAGAATCTCAAGATACAAAGTCATGCTTATTTTTTCTACAAAGCTTTTGAAGTCAACTGTCTACGTTCATGCTTCCCACTCTGCCACATTATTGCAGTCACTCTTTCTCATTCAGCTTTAAACCGACTCCCACTTGTACAGCGGCATTATCTTTTCTTATTGCTTCTTGCGCTTTCTTCATGAATAAAGTGACAACACAGTAAGAACCTGTCAGATACACTGGTTTCAGTTTAATTACTTGAGTCTGAGTCCTTTCATTATTGCTGGCCCTCTCTCCTGCATGTCAATTCTAGTGTACTATGGCAACTATAGTATCAAGTTTCCTTGTTTGGTCAGTAGTCTGTGTTACTCCTATGGTCCTCTTTTTAGCCAGTAACCTCCAGTATGCTTCACCTTCTCTGATCATGAATTTCTACATGCTGTGGATTGATTTTCTTAGGGATTTGGGAGACCAGAGGTGTCTTCTGACGACATGCTGTTACAGTCACGGCAATGGTGGTGGTGGGTTTGCCGTCCTGTTGTTCAGCTGTACAAGCACCGGACTTAAGAATACTCCTGGCCCCTCTGCAGTGGTTCCTACAGAGAGATCAAGTCACCAGAGATATGGTGGATGAGATGTAAGACACTATGCTCAAATATAAAGGTGAAAAGCATACGGATACCACATGTATTTTTCCCCTTTTGTTCCCCACCCTGGAAGTATAAACACCAGCTGCCTCAGCTGGAAAGTATTAATCCAGGAAGTCTGACTGTCCCTAGAAATTCCCTATGGACCCATATGGCTCGTCTGTGGCTGTTTTTTTCCCTTTCCTTCTTTAAATTCTTCATTTCAATTATCCTATGTTTTAATTTAATTTTATTTTAGATGATTTAGTATGTCTCAACATAACTCTTAGTGTTCCTGTTTTCTCTTTAGTACACAATGACACTGACTTCCAATATTTTGACACTTTATTGTCAATTTTTTCTTATATTTTAGTTTTTAAATTAACATTTTGAAACTTTTATGTTAGCTTTTCATGCTTATTTTTAAATCTCATTTGTTCTGTTGATTTTTCTCATTCATCTATTTAATCAATATGTATTAATTACCTGTAATGTGTCAGATTATGTATCCTTTATGTATCTTATCAGGAATAAGGTTACATGCACCTCAGGCAGCATCAATCTTTTTTTCTCCCAAAATACGTTGCTATACATAATGCAAACATTTTATATTATCTTATATAAATTTTAAGTTTTATTTCAAAGACTTTCAGTCGGTATATAAAACTTCAAACTTACTTTATTTTTTTCATGCTCTGTGCATTGTGATATGAAGATCTGGGATGACAAGTATCTGTATTCTTTTTGTTTCTCTTAAAAAGTCACTATTTCTTATATGCGTTACTGGATACTTTTAAATATTCTTTAGATATCCTCCCCAATCTTGTCTGTGGCATTGTTGATTTGTAGTCAAATCAGGAGAGGATGTTGGTCCCTAATGGGCTGTCACTTCCTGCGTGCGGATTTGCTTCAGAAAAGCAGCACACTCCGATGATTGGCCCATCGGTCCCCTGAGTGTTTGACAGTGTCAATAACTCTGCGTATTTATTTTTTCCCAGATCACATCAGATTTTCTAGAACTCAGGAGTGATTCCTCCTTATTAACCTGGCCCACTTATTCATTCAACAAATGTTCTTGGAAGAAGCTTTATATGTAAGTTCTGGAGAACAGAGTCCTCTTAACATCAGATTTATTCTTCATGTGGGAGCTGTCTGCATCAGTGACACTGCAGCGGGTCCAGTTAGTGTTTTCTCTTCTGTGCACGCTCATAAAGGTGCTGCAGAAAAAACAGGGTTTCTATTTCTCTTTTTACTTTTTACCTTTTTTTTAATGGAATGTTCTCTGTAATGGTTCTGAGTCTTGATGGTATATTCAGAGTCATGATTTTCTGAGTTTTTTTCTGAATTATTATTACCTCTATTCTACTTTAGAAACACATCCTCTCTGATAAACCAGAACGTCAAGAGGCCTATCTCTTCAAGCAAGGTGGCCACATAGTTGGTATTCGCCACAGAAGGAAGACAAATGTAACACATTATCTTAAACTGCTTGGAAATAGGCCGCTTGGTTTCTATATTATTTTCTGGGTTAGTGTTAGATCTCAAATGGAATTAGCAAGCTTTGTAACTCCCCTTGATAGCTCTTCCTTAGATGACCCTCTAAGTGAACAATTCTCGCCTGTTTGGTTCAGGCTTTGATCTTCTGGAGTTATAAGAGTTTGCTTTATATATGAACACCTCCCTTCTCCCACTCCCCTGAACTGTTTTCCTCCACAAGGCAATGCACAGTTGGTTGGCAACTGCCAGCAAATGACACCAGTTGCCACCAAACTTCTAGCTCCTCAGAGCAGCCACCAGATTGCAAGAAAACTGCTCAGCTTTTCCAACCCTCTAACTTCTGGTGCAAAGACAATCTGCACTGGTTCATTACTAGGTTCACTACTTTGAAATGGCAGCACACAGAGCTCGGGGAGTTAATTCCAGGCTCTGGCTAGTTGAGATCAGGTGATCTCAGCATCCTAGAAAGTTTAAGGAAATAAGCGAAATGGCTGACACCTTACTACTTTGTCATCAACCTTCTTTTCTTTTATCTGGAGAAGTTTTCTTTTTCTTTCTAAAAATCATTACGCTATGTTTAAATGGACTTATGATTCACTTTACAGTAACACCTTGTGTTTAGTAAGACCTGAATAACAGCTTCTTAAAGGTTTGTTTGAATGAACACTCAACATGTAATGTAAAAACATGAGAAATTTCATCAAAATATACTAAATTCAAACATAGATTTAGAAATTCAAATACAGTAGAATCACCAATAGGCACTGATAATTAATGAAAGTGGGTATCTCAGATCCATGGTTATTATTGTCAATAACTGCAATAATGGGGTTTTAATTATAATGCTAATTATTTTTTTGTTTGCTGCTTTATTAACATTGATTTGGATGCCAATATTAAAAATACATTTTATTTAAGTTTATCATGTTAAGTTATTATGGGTTACCTCAAAATGTAAGTAATTTAATTCTGATACTAATTTTTTTATAATTATTTTATTTTAGAAGGTTATCCTTTTACTTTTAGGGAATTAAAGAGAGGCCCTCAATTATTTTACATGATGGGTATAAGAGAATTATGACAACTAGTTACTCATTTACATTAGTCCTGTTGGATATTTTGCAAAAAGAGTTATTCATTCCAAAAGTTTAAGAGATATGTGTATCTTTATCATACAGATACCCTTGATTTAACTTAGCATATCTATCTCAAAACTAAGTTTAAAAATATATATCTGATAGTTTCCCTGAATTATGATCTCTGCCTTTTTATTTATTAATTGCCCATAGACACACCATATTTTAAGCACATTTTAAGGATTAAAAGACATCTCATTCATCTTTTTGTTCCAAGCTGTACCTTGTAAGAGGACCTAGTAAAAATTCTTGTGCATAAATATTGTTTCAGAAATTAATATCTATTTAGTGTCTTTATGAATATATCTGTATTCTTTGTTTCAATATAATTTTGTTAAGTATATATTTAATCCAGTGAATATGAATCATTAAGATATTAATTCATTAGAAATTATTTAGAATGTCTAATGTTAAAATTAAGAACAAATACAGAGAGGGTGGAAAGTACTGGATTAGAAATCAGGAGCTGAGTCCTAGTTCTACTAAGTTTGAGTGAGTAAGTTGACTTACTAAAATACCAGTTTCTTCCTTCCTGAGAAGATGTATAGTTTGAATTTTACTATACTATAGGGGTGCATGTAACATCATATTCCTTTATTTTACTGAATGAAGTTTAATTTGTTCCAAGATCTCTACTACCAGAAAGGCAGTAAATTAAACCGCTACCCTTATCGGTGATCCCTCACCACCCCATCCTCCAAGATTATATAAAAGCCTGGCGTTCTTATGTCATCTGGGACCTCAAGGAGAAGTCTCTGTCTTTGTCCACATGGTAAGTGAGTAAATGCTCATTGTCCAAGCTAGCTGATCCTTTGAAGGCAATAATTCTGCTTGTTTGGGGTGGAACTGGGGCATAGGAGTTTTCTTCCTCTGGCTGGGAGTCCTAGAACTTCAGATCTGGATGCCCTCAGGGCATGGCACTGTCATGCCCTCTGAGGTTTTGCCATCTCCTTAGGAAACATGGTGTTCAAAGAGTTTAATGGATAAAATTGCCCTGAGCTGTTGACATCAAACAGACCACACTGGGATATTATGATTGTTTCTAAGTACAGCTGTCAGGAAGGATGTGGATGGTCCCCACTATCCAAGGAACTCACAGACCTTTATCCCCACTGTCTTTGAAGAAATTCTTCCTTTTCTCCACAGGTCATGTCTTGTTACTTTCTCATTGCTCATCACCAGTCTTTCTTTGCCATCAGATCTCTTTATTAAATCCCTCTTTATAATCTTCCCTTTTGGGACCCATAGAAATTTTATGTTGGCCCTTTCTTTTCACAGGTGGGCCTGGACAGAAAGAGATCCTAAAAAATTTGTGAGTGTTTTAGGAATGAAATTCTAAAACAAGCCAGATTCTCTCCCACCCCTTCAGTACTAATTCATCTTGTTATAGGTTAAACTTAACAGTTTCAAAACAATAACGTACCTGAAAGAAGATAGCTTTTCTTGCCTAGAGAAGCCAGACAACTCAGATTGTTCTGCAGATGTGACTCAGTTTGTATACGTGGCTCCCAATGATATCTTACACTCAATTTTCATACCTGATCATGTCTTTATTTCTTACTTATCCTTTGGTTTATAATTTATCCCAGCAGAAATGCCTCCTTGGTGTCAATTCAATTCCATCTTAATGTATCCTCAATTACATTAGGAAAAGTAGAAAGAAATGGTAGGAGAGAATTGTGCTCTTTTCTGCACCAGTTATCCAAGCCTTGGGATAATATTGCCATTCCTAAGAAGAATAGCGTGAGGATTCAACTGGACCATATCTGGGATATAGCTAAAAGGATAATACAAGTTTTTGGTTTGACATTAGGGAAGAGATTTAAGGAAAATCATGTAGCTATTTTGTTCTATGTATTATGCTTGTATATGTGTGTGTGTGAGCATCTTTAATAATTTAGTTTACTCTGGGACACTAACAGTAGATATTACAGAGTGAAACTTGACTTCATAAGAAGGAAACATATTTTGTCATTATATTTTATGAAAATGAAGTGGGATGGCTTCTAAAGTAGAGAATTTTCTGTGTCTGGAGATGCTGAAGTAAATCCATAATATTCATGAGCCAGATAGGGTATGGAAGTGATTCTTGAATTATATCTATAATATCGAGCCACGCTGCATGACCTCTAAAGCTATCTACCAACTCCTCCTCCATGCACACACACACATGCACATATCAGATTCACTTATTCCTTTGATCCCCTTCCCTTGGTCTGAGGTGTCTGATCAGTGCTGGATCAATAGATGGTTCTCAATCATTGGATGAAAAATTATAATTTTTTAAAGCAAAGGACTGTATAACAAGTATAAAATATCATTTATCATATAAAATTCATTTTGATGGAAAGATCCTGATAATTTAGAAAAACAGTTATTATACTACCCCCTTCTTTACTCCAACTCTACAGGGTTGACTTTAATAACCCTGATTTTAGTATTCTCCCTTGGTCTTTCTCCCATGGTCCATTTGACACACATAATTATGTTGAATTAATACTTAAGTCTATTACTATGCTGAAATCCTGACAGATGTTTCTTGCCACTTTTACAATTTCAGTATGCAAGTGACTGGATGCCCTCACTAATGCCAATTGTACCCTGTACTTTTGTTTTGATTCTTAGAAACCATGGAGACCCAGTTTTCTTTTTTTAATATTTATTTATTTATTTTTAGAGAGAGGGTAAATGAGGGAGAAAGAGAAACATCAATGTGTGGTTGCCTCTAGTGCACCCCGCACTGGGGACCTGGCCTGCAACCTAGGCATGTATCTGGGAATCGAACCAGCAACCCTTTGGTTCACCGGCCCGTGCTCAATTCACTGAGCTGCACCAGCCAGGGCCCAGGTTTCTTTTTCTGCCTCAAGTCTCAGTCTAGGCATTTTCTGTGACTTGTCTCAATTCTGTTTCTCTTATATTTTGAAAGTGGCATTTCAATCATTTTCCTAGTTGCTGTCTTCTTTCTGCAAAACCAGCAGGAAGGAGAGAGAATACAGTACATGCATGATCGTGTGACTTCTGGGTGACAGTTGTGTGCCTCCTGATGCCCCATTCCACTTCCCATTCATAAGGTTAGGAAGCAAAGTAGATTTTAAACTGAGGATCAGAGCTGGACTCCTGTTTTGGGGTTCTGTTTGTTTTCTCTGCCTTAAAATGACATTTAATTGTTTTGTTGTATTTTAAACCAAAGTAATTCTACTGAAAAAGTAAAGCTGTAAGCCTTAAGCCATTGGAACCAGCAGTAAACGGGCATACCTGGTATTTATAAGAGGGGCAACACTTTTTTGAAGAAATAATTGGGCACATTTTGAATATTCAAGTCAATATTTGCTCACAATGGCCCAGTTATGTACCCAGAAGTACACATGGTCCCTTCTTGCTGGTGCACTATCTTCTCGCCTAGGGACACATGGGTTTGGGTTTGGGAGACCACCTCTTCTCTTTGCAGAAAGTTGGTGGAGAATTTCTCCAATGATTTACTGGAGATTTGCTCTTAGACTGTTAAGAAGTTAAGGTTATGTTAACCATTTAGTTTTCTATGGGTTTGCATTTATTTATTTCTTACCTGGTATCGGATTTATACTCCTTGTCTTTAATGTTGATTTATTAAAATGCCCTTTATCAGGTATGGTTAA
The DNA here is from genome assembly GCA_039655065.1 of Glossophaga mutica. Lineage (NCBI taxonomy): Eukaryota > Metazoa > Chordata > Mammalia > Chiroptera > Phyllostomidae > Glossophaga > Glossophaga mutica. The sequence goes on along the minus strand of CM077307.1, from coordinate 143,068,450 downwards.
GGTATAAGAATATTTCATTTCATATCCCACAGTTTAAACATATCATGTGCTACTGTATACATACATTGTATTTGAACATAACCTTTTTATTGTTTCAGTTTGTGATTTGGGCCACTTTTCTTGAAAGTAAAAGGACTTTAATGATAAAAATTTACATAACATACTTCCCGGCACAAGCTGGAAGAGAAAGGGCAAAAGAGACAAGTACAGAGAAAGAGAAAACGTGATCCAGCCACTAAGCGATGTCATAGCAGGCTAGTTATCCTCAATTTGTTCAGTCTTCTAGTTTTGTGAGAGGTGCTTTGTGCTGAATGTGGCTTTTCTTGTTGCTTAACTATGGCTGCTAAGTCCTGGTAACTAACTTTGGGGACATCATTAACCATATCCATAAAGATTTAGGAAGGTTTTTCATTTTAGAACTCCCAAGCCAATACCTTCTGCAGCCTCATGGGCCCGAGTGGACTAACACCCATCTGTGAGCCAGTAAGTGTGGGCACAGCATGGTACAATATATGGTGCCTGACATTTCCTCCTCCCATCTCTAGAACCAAGAAAGATGGGATAGAAGATACAACTCTCCAAACCTGGCGTCTACCAACAGATGGGGATGTAAATCAGTGATGATCCTGATTTATATAAGGAAATACATAAATAAATGACACTGAATAGAATTTAGGAATAAAAACCATTTGAATTGTTTAAAATTCTCCTAAATGGGGAAATGTTTTAGTTAATTTAAGTATTCACAGTAGAATATTTAATTTCCTGCCAACGACTCAACTGCATGTTTCATTATTCATAATTTGGTCTTACATGAGAAATTCCTGGGGGCATTCTTGCTAGTAGGAATATGATGAACTGACATCTAAAGAGTGAGCATGACATTCTTTTGTGACATGTTATTTATTCCCGGAAATAGTATAAATTGGCTCAAAACAAATTATGACAATTGCCACCTCTAGTATGATCTTAACCTATTAGCCCATGATATTTAGTTAAATTGAATTGTATAACTACCAGATATGGAGAAAATCTGACAAAAGTGAACATAAACAGATAGGTAAAATATATATATATATATATAGGTTCAAAGAGTTACTCATGACTTCCCCTTGCCTTTTAATAAGAATTTAAAGTTAGCCATGCATTTAGTGGAAAAACATGCAATAAGAGTTAAGTTCTATAAAGAAGACAGGATTATTTATGAGAGAAAAAAATTAGCAAGGGATAAAAATACACTAGGGTCATGGGGGATCAATTCAGAAGCAAATTTACAATTGCTGTAAATGTCTCTTTGGTGGCCAGAATTCCGTAAACGCCGCACAAAAACACATTCATTTTTCATGTTAAGCAGTTCCAGAGTTATTTTAAAAGATATTTTCTCAACACATGCGGAAGTTTAAAGTTACAGCATTATGAAAATATTCTTTGGTAAATTCATGTGTTTATCATTTACTTTAGGGACATTCGTGCCTACAGTTTGTCTTTGTGAGTAGTATTTAGGTGGTCCAGACTAAGCTTTCTATATCTATGGGAAATTTTAATTTGCTGAGGGAAATTTTCAAAAACATTGAAGTCAACCCAATCTTGGCATTTCTGCCTTACGTTTAATTAAGCTGTTTTGGGAAATGAGTAGTCAAAATTTTTCTATTGGAATAAATGATGTAAAATATAATTATAACTATAAATGGAAAGTGAAATTAATAAAATTTTGTCTTCTTTTCTTTGAAAAGATTTAAACTTATAGAAATGTGTTATTTTTTCCTTTATGCCAATCCTTACCTCTTTTATCAGCTCACCACATATATTAGAAGTAACTTCTAGTTCTATAATTTTCATTTCATTTAACTTTTTCAGCATATCCACAAGTTACAAGAATTTTGAAAGAAAATTGCAGATATGATACCCCATCCATCACATATAAAAACTTTATTGTGTAGTTCACTAAATCCAGGACACTCTCCAACATAGCACAATATAACCATCCCAATTAAGAAATCAGCACTGACAAGATTGGGCACATTCAGCATGGTATGGCTGTATAATGGGGGGGCGGGGTAAAGGGGAAAGAGTTTTCGGGAACATCTATGAAGGACACATGGACAAAACCAAAGAGTGGTAAGATGAAGGGTAGGAAGTGGGGATGGCTGGAGTTGGGGGGTGGTGGTGGTGGGGAAACGGAGACAACTGTACTTGAACAACAATAAAAAAAGTTAACAAGAAAAAAGAAATCAACATTGATATAACTCCGTTGTCTGACTTACAGACCTAATTCAAACTTTGTGAACTGTCCCAACAATGTTTCTTTTCCATTTTGACTCATGATGCAGTCCAGGAACTCACACTGCACCTAGTTGCCATATCTTTTTAGTGTCATTTGATCTGGAACAATTTCTTTTATCTTTTTTTATCTGCATGACCCTGGCTGTTTTAAAGAGTACAGGTCTTTCATTTTATGGAATGGATTTAATACTGGACTTGAGCTGTCCTTTCTTGGCAGGAATACCCTAGAAATTATTTGTTTTTCTTAGTGGATCGTATCATGTGGCACACACTGTGAACCCTTTACCCCACTAATTACTGTTAACCTTGATTCACTGGTCAAGTTGGTGTCTGCCATTTCTTTCCCTACCAAAAAGCAACTTTCATTTCCTTTATAACTGGTAATATTTTGTGAGAGTATGTTCTGAAATTACAAGAATGTTCAGCGTTATCAATGTGTCAAATCAAAATCCGCCCATCAGCCTAGAATCAAAATTGATGTTATCTGAATTAGCCAGAATTATTATCGGTATCAAATGATAATTTTCTATTTCTATTATTATTTCTACATTAATTACTTGGTGTTGTACTGTAAGGAAGAACTTTCTCTTCCCTCTTATTTACTCTTTTCATTTGTTCACTGATTTTATGAATATGGACTCCTGGCTTTTTCTTTGATTCAGTTATAATCTAGTACCATCGTTATTTATTTTGATGTTTAAATAACCCTGATCTGGTCAATGGAAACCCCTGCAAGCTGATTCCTAAGTCCTGTTGACATATTCTTTGAGCATTTAAATAATTTTTGGCCCAAGATACTCCAGGCTCATTTTTATTTTCCCTGCTCAAGTTTTGTGATCAGACATTTCTCCAAGGTCTGGGCAAAAGGTATGCTCACTGCTACTGAGTTGTTATGGTTTTTAATCTTCTCAGGGGATAGAGCAAAACAAAAATGTACAATATCATTATATATATGTATGTATACACACATTTATATTTATTTCTATATTAAAAATAAAAGCCATAGATTCATGTGGATACCTCCAATTTAAATGCAGAACTTCAGGGTCCTTTCTAGTCTTTCCCCTTTCATATTTATAAACCATTTGTCTGAGAGTGAGAAAGATGACTACTCCATGTGGTTGTTTACCCGTTTACCCGCCCTGCCAGTCACCTGTCTCCCTAACCTGCCAGTCACTTTCTCTCCCCAGTCCCTCTCTGCAATCTCTGTGCCCTTATGGTTCTTCCCTTGAGGCGACAGCAGCCCCTGAAAGCACCTCAGCTCTATAACTTTCTAATTTTTATAATTTGATTTATACAATTTAGAAAATAGTGTTTGAAAATAAATGTAGATTTTCAAAGAATAATAAGGCCATCTTGGTTGGGTGACTGGCTAAATACCAAGAAAGGTATTCGATAATATTATTTTAAAGATCATCAACTTTTATAACCTCCTTAACAGATTTACTCTTATGAAGCAGTAAATCTTCCACTTTACTAACCAAATAGCTAATTGCTATTTAATTCCCATTCCCTGTATATACATCTCTCTATTTCTTGTATTAGTCCTTCAAAAGTACTTAAGGATCCAAGTCACCTCTGACTTCCCTTCTTTATATCCAATAAATCACAATTTTCCCCATGTTTTCTCATAGAAATCGCTTCATACTAATCAAGTGGTTTTAAGATTGCAAGATGTAAGAGAAAACTTAGAAATCATTTAGTCTAAACTATTAATTAATTAACTAATGATGTGTACATCGATATTGATATAGATACAGACACAGAGACAGATACAGATACAGACATAAATAGAGATAAAGATAAAGATGTACATCAACTCCAGACCTTCTGCTAGTTCCTGGATACACAGTGAGGGCCAAGATAAAAGAGGATTCTGAAAATTTTATGCCATGTTTCATAAAAGTTTTTGTCCAACTGTCCCTGAGTTTCCAAGTTACATAATTTTTCTATCTCTTCACTGTACCATCTATTTCTGTGCTTTCCTTGGATTATCTCTGGTTTCCTAACCAGAGGCCATGCATAGGTGTCCTGTGGGCAGATTTGGAAAGTAGACTTGTTTTGATTGTCCCACACATGCTGAAAATTGTTTCTTAAATCAGTTACCAAAATTTGCAAATTTTACAAAAAACATGGAAGGCAAACTTTTTCAAAATGAGATCCAGCAACAGTGGTCCCACATCCTTGTGTGACAGCACCCAACTGCCATCAGTGACTACTGATCACCTGTATATCTGTTGTAGAGTCTCCAATTAACTGCTCACCCACCAGTACCCTGGAGAGCTTTGTTCCCAGTTTGCTTTACTAATAATCTGCTTCATTACCTGGTCTTTTCAGGCATTGGTTTGCAACTTCTGCTTTACACTCTTAAACCACAGTAAGCAAAAAGTTAGCTACTAAGCACTCGTTGAGTTTTGTGTGCCATACTACTTGTAAGCAATCCATGAACAAATGTGTAACAATTTATTTAAGCGTGACTCTTCCATAGTGATCTATGCAGTAATAGCAAAAATTGGATGGCAAAACTTATCACAATAAATGAAATTATTAGTAAGTAGAAAGACAGGTCTGATTCATAATCAGCTTTAGTCTCTAAGAATTCCATGTTTTGACTATTTGCAGTAAATGTTTTTCTCTCCTGTTTTCATATGATTTTATCTTGCAAATCAAATTCTATAACGTTCTATGCATTTTGATTCCATCCATCAAAGGATGGAATCAAACGTTTTTAGTGAGTTACTGTGTAGCCTGTTTTCTGTTATATATTCCGCAGACTGTCGGATTTCCCTTCATGTTGTAATATTTAGCACACCCAATGAAATTCAATGTTCAAACAAGCCTAAGGAGAGTACTTCCAAGAATGGCCTTCATCTTTAATGAGCGTTGAGTAGACCTGTTAGCATTCAATCATTGCATTTTTTTTTTTCCTTTGGTAAGCGTCTTGTGGCTTCGATTTGAAAGCTAGATATTCTTGGATTTTCAAGTTAATAGGCAAATAGTTTTAAAAAATAACTTTCAGGTGATCTCTAGGATAACCTTAGATTAATGATGACCGTCTCAGGTATTTTGCATTTATGTATGAATGAGATGTGGGGTATTGAGGATTCCATTTGGGGAAACTGAAATACATCACTCTTATCTACATTAAATAACCAATTCTAAGCAAAAGGGCTTCAGTAGATAAACCTCCACTGGACAGATTTTATTTGCATGTCTTCTGATAAGAATTATTTGTGCATTGCCATCAGTTTTCTACAACTAACAGAGTTGTGAAATAGCTCCCCATGGAAAATGCAAAGTTCTCCAGTAAAGCAGAAATTTTTTGCTGTAATGCTTACATTAACAAAGTAATATCTACAGTTTTCCTCTTTGTTTCTTTGCTTTCTTTCTAGGGATATTCAAAAATAACATTAACTTAATCAGATGTTTTGAATGACACTAATACATGTGGAAGTAGAAACATTTCAAATTTGAAATTTGGTGTTTTGCCTTGTTTTGCTTTATAAGGTTTTATCTAAATTCAAAAATATAGAAATTAAATTAAAATTTTAAATTATTTTTTAAAAATGTGTTTATGGGAGACTGCTTATTATTCAGGCACAGATAATATCAATCAATCAATAAATAAATAAATAAATAAATAAATAAATCACATTTTCTCATTAGAGATTATAATTAAAAGAGAACAAACCATTGTATCAAAGTTGAAACAATATGGAAATTCCCTTCTGCTAAAAAATACTTGGCTCCTGCAAGTGGGGAATGCCTGCATATTTGTTTAAATATTTAAATTCCCTTTGGGCTTTGTCTAATGATAAAATGATATTGTCTGTTCATTGTGTCTCTCTATCTGTTGGTTTCTTCTCTTTCCAAACCCAAAGGGCATGTCTGTAAGGGTCTTGCCCATTCCCTGAATGAATAACACAGTTGGAATAAGAGGTTCTTTGTTAGAGGGTGGAGCCATTTCACAACAGTCATTGACAATGAGATAGTAAAATTAGTGAGATTTTCATGAATAGAGACTTGGAATAATTTTTAAAATGACTATATACATGCACCATGGAATTAGACCAGGGCAGTTTTGATAAAATAGTGATATTAGCTGAAATATCTGGGAAACTTTCTACTTCTCAGGCTTTTTCCTTCAAAACATCCCTTTTATTTGCACCCTTCTTTAAGGGCCAACAATGTCTGAATCCTATTCCTAGAATTTCAGACTCCAGGGACTGTTTTGTTAGGTGGTGAGCCCTCAGGTTTCCATACTTCCAAAAATTTATCTTTATCTTTTCATCTCATTATACACCATAAGCTATCACTTCTACATTCTATCTCTTCAGAATCAGATTCTTTCAATTCTGGACTTTCAGTGGTATCAACTGGATAAATCTGCCTTGCCTTTGTTTCTGCTAAAATAAGTAATTGTATCCTCTAGTTTAAATAGAATTCTGTATGTGCTGCCTATATCCCCATCCCTGTGTACTTAGCAAAACCCTAAAAGTAAGGGAAACTAATTGCTAACAAAATCATGTTCATGTAGGGAGAGGACTATTTTCCTTATTTCACTAGCAGGTAAAAAGATATATTATGTAAACAAATCTATGCACATATAAAATCTGTCTATCTGTTCTGACCTATGTATATACACATAGTCATTTCTTAACATGCCCTTTTGGAGCTCATGTCTTTTTTTGGTGATTTCTATTTCCTAAAAATTATTTCTTGCTATTACAATTCTAAAATCAACATGCTTATAGGTATAAATTTACCAATGTCATTAAAAACAGTTCTTTGTTGTAAAATTATCTATGACTTTGACTAGAGTAAATAATTTTATAGTTGCTGTGAATGATTAGAAATCATGAGGCCTTGTAACTGTAATTCATAAATGTCAATACAATCATAATATACAACTCGATTCCCAAAATGATTAAGCACCAATTTCATCTTTTGCTTCATGCTGGAGTTGAGGTTTTAAGATAGTTCTCTAAATTGTGATCTAACTAACTCAGAGGCTTTAAAATAATTTTTACAGGTTTTCACCCCTGCTCCAGATTTAGATGGACTTTATCAGTGACAACTGACGGAAAAAAAGGAGAAATTACAAAATGTGATTTTAATAAATCACCTTAAACTTCAGCTTGAAACCTGAGGAGTCCAGTGAATAGTGTTGGCCTCTTTCTTATTCTCCAAGTGTTTGTGGAATACTTCTGCCTCAGGGCCTTCGCACTTTCCCCTCTTCTTCAAATTTCATTTCCTCACATTTTTTTAGTCTTTAACAAAATGTTATAATTTCAGTGTTGCTTTCCTTTAGACAGTTTGAAATGACACAGCCTGCTTTTATGACTACTTATCACCATTTAATGTGTATTTGTATTGATTGGTTGTGTTTCTTTCCTGTCTCTATCACTCGATTGTAGGCTCCACGAAGACAGGAAATGTTTGTGCTTGGTTCACTTATGGCTCTTCAGGGCCCAGACCAGAGTACGGTACAGAGTAAGCACTCAATAAATACCTAAACAGGTGAATGCTTCTTGAGCTTTCTGTCAATGGATAATCACCCCAACACACGTTTGACTAATGAGCACTAGACTAGCTATTACTCATATATTGATTCAGGGAATTGCCTTTCTCCCATAAGAGAAGCCCTATTCTATCAGCAATTTCCAACCTTAGGTTTCACAATAGTGATCAAGAGATATTTCCCCAAATATTTCAAAGCCTGAAAAATTATTTCTACAACTAGGCAGAGATTAAATCTTCCCCTCGCCCCCTCCAGTGAACAGTTTGAATATAGGAAAAAGTGTGGGATAAGGTTTTTTAAGAAAGGTTTTGCCAGGTATAAATATCTTTGATAAATTAAAAATAGGAAAACAAATTATATAAGGAATACAGTTTATTTGACTTCAAATCACATATTTAAAAAAAGTTTTTAGTAGTAAAAATTTAAGAATTCTCATTTCTTCTGTTTAATTTGGAATTTATATAGTAGGTATCTGACACACTCTTCATGCAATATTAAAGTGCTTATGGAGAAACAGTTTACTGATTAGTCCTGGACTTCAAATTGTTTTCAACCTACTTAAAGCAATAGAAGACATGTAATGTTAAAATATGATAAATACAAATATTATATTATTAAAAATTTACTTATGTCTTTTGTATAAATATATGTATAAACATATAGCTGACACATATATAAATATATAAATTATACATGAAAATTACATGTGTAATAATATGCATCTCTAAAATATGCACTGAATGAAACCATCCACAGAACACAGAGGTGTTTGATGAAAAAGCACTTAATTAATTTGTTTTACTTTTAGAGTGAGTGACCAAACCAATTTTAAGAGAGTTAGAATATAATCTAACTTATGTAATGATCATAAAGAACAGGACCATTAAGAACAGCCTCAGAAGGTTTAGATGATTCATATTAGTAATTATGAGGAAAATTATATTATACTTCTTACAAGGACCATTGCGGTGGTTATCGCCTTCTAGCTACTTCAGTTCTGATAAATGGAAGAGCATCGTACAAACGGCACTACTAATCCTGCAGGTGAACCCGCTTTCTCTAAATCAGTCAATAATCAGCATCCTCATGATAAGATCTCAGAGAATCAGGCATCCTGCCAAATTCCTACTCAGGCAATTACATTTTATCTAACTAAATCCCCTGTGCAATTGCCTTGGAATAAAGGCTTCATTTTCCATCCATTAATTTTCTTTTATTTTATCTTAAAAGTATTTGCATTTTTGTCATTCAGAAAATAATTCCACAGACTAGATCTGAGCTTCTGGTATGACAGCGAGCAATAGAAAGCATGTGCAGATGGACGTCTGTTTCTCTCTAGCCTCCCAAGACCACATCTCCTTTTTCTGATAATAGTCAAGGTTGCTAGATGAACATGCCGGCCCCTCTTTCAGTCTTATGGGTAATAAAATTTGTCCCTAAAATATGGTATTAAATACAATTATGCACAGCAGACAGAGGTTTTGATGAAAAGCAAACAATGCTTTTGGTGAAATTTAGGGTAGGTCATATGACCTACTCAGTAGTCTCCATCCCCTTCACCTCTGTGATTGGTTCAGAGATGACAGGTGACTTAATTTAGCTCAGTCTGACCTCAGTCATTTATTCAATTGACACTGAACAACTACTTTATAACAGGCACCATAGGTTCTGGTGATACAATGATGAAAACAAAGTCTCTGCCCTCATGGAGCTTATACACTAGTTGGAAATGTTTTCTGTGGTGAAAAAGGCATTTCTTTCTGGAGAAAGGAGGCATTCTTTCATTCTACTGGACTTGGAGCTGTGAGTAGATAAGGCTGGAACTGCTGGAACCTAAGAAAGAAGCCAAAACAGAAAAAGGCACAATTGAGATCAGAGGGAGAGACAGCTTCAGAATGTCCATAGTCATCTTTGAAACACTTGGACATTTAAAGTTAGCGTAACAGTTTCAGTGATGTGAACCAATTCTTCTTTAGGTTTAACTCAGTTATAATGGACTTTTAGTCACTTGCAGCTGAAAATGCCCTGATTAGCCACCAGCTAATAATGATCTGGGTCCAGAGTCACTGCAATTGTAGCCTCTGTGTTTATGCATGAATAGGATGGAGCAGACCTGAATATTCAACCCATGACTCCTAGTGGGACTTTTGATTGGCCTGACCTAGCCGGAAGCAGAAAGGTCAAGAGGATACACTCTGGGGTTGCTGCCAGGTTTGGTGCCAGTTCATCTTACTGGAAGGATGAGTTAATCTTGGGAGGACTCTGAGGTAGGTTACAGCACTTTACAATGGTGTTTTTGTTTTGCTTTTAATTTCAAACTGTTTTTATTTTTATTTCGGGGTATTTTGTTATGTATCAATAGCTAATTAATATATATGTAAACAAAGAATTCATGTAAAGAGCAATATACTTGTTCAATAAACATTTTAAAACAGTTTAGCTAATGAAATGCAAATAAAAACCTGAGGATAAACTATTTTAGATGAAAAAGGGCATTTAACTCAGTTATAATGGACTTTTAGTCACTTGCAGCTGAAAATGCCCTGATTAGCCACCAGCTAATAATGATCTGGGTCCAGAGTCACTGCAATTGTAGCCTCTGTGTTTATGCATGAATAGGATGGAGCAGACCTGAATATTCAACCCATGACTCCTAGTGGGACTTTTGATTGGCCTGACCTAGCCGGAAGCAGAAAGGTCAAGAGGATACACTCTGGGGTTGCTGCCAGGTTTGGTGCCAGTTCATCTTACTGGAAGGATGAGTTAATCTTGGGAGGACTCTGAGGTAGGTTACAGCACTTTACAATGGTGTTTTTGTTTTGCTTTTAATTTCAAACTGTTTTTATTTTTATTTCGGGGTATTTTGTTATGTATCAATAGCTAATTAATATATATGTAAACAAAGAATTCATGTAAAGAGCAATATACTTGTTCAATAAACATTTTAAAACAGTTTAGCTAATGAAATGCAAATAAAAACCTGAGGATAAACTATTTTAGATGAAAAAGGGCAAGTTGCCAAACACCAGGGATGTACAGGTATCCCTCACTTTTCGGCCAAAGCCCGCTTTACGGCAATTGGCTTTCACAAAAGATCTACATTAGCACCTCTTTTTGCTAACCAAAGGAAATCTAAAAAGAATTTTTGCTTTAACAACAACAACAACAACAACAATAAAAAGGTGAAAAGTGAAAATAATACTCAACGTTCATTTTGCAGTGAGCCACTAAGGAGGCAGCGAGAGTGGCACCCCAGGCTCCTTCCTAGGAAAATTCAGCAGCATCTTAGCATCAAGCCGCCAGAGCTCTGACCTGTGTCTGTGAGTATCTGCTTCATCTCCATTTATTGTGTGCATTCATTAAAAAGATGTGTCCTAAGGTAATTGCTTTTTCACTTTACGCCATTTTGCCTTACAAAACGTTTCAAAGGAACGTTCTACTTTTGGATAGTGGAGAAAACCTGTACAACAATGGGTTTCTAATATTTTTAAGTAATTCAATTTGAAAATCTGATCTAAGCTATAACTGTCAAATGCTAATACACAAATGCAGTCAAATTTTTCTATATGGCTTCAAGAATTCCAAAAAGTCCCCAAACTACTCATGGCACTTTTAAGTACTGTTCTTCTGTCCTTTGGATCTTCATGTCCTAAAATTCTCGGGACAGTTTACTCAATGGGAAGATTTAAAAAAAAACAAAAAAACTTTCCTGTACTTGCTGCATTTTCTTAGACTTTCATTTTTATTACTCTTCACATGAATGAGTTCCTGCAATGTATGTATCTTCTGTGCCATTCACACCGCTTCCTGTCTCTTGCAAAATAATAACAATCCTTTGTTGAGTATGTGCTAAATATGTTATAGGGCAATCTCCTTTAATCCTCACAACAGTCCTAGGGAGGAGGTAACATTATTATCCCCACTTGACATATAATCTGACCTTTAGAGATTAAGTAACTCGTGCAATGTCAGTTAATTGGTAAGTGGTAAATTAATTCTCTAATCTAGAACAATCTCTCAGTGTACTTAACAATTTTACAGATTCCCTGTCTTCCCGCCTATGTATTTTCTGGTTCCAATTTGTGGACTTTTTCTTCTACCACAGAGGCTTTTTTCTTAATTCAATGCTGCTCTCTCCTCCAAGCACAAAACTGACTCTCATTCATTGGATCACGCTGCTTTTGAGCTCGCCTCCCATGTGTTGCTGGCCTCCCTGTGAAAGACTGCACACGCTCTATAGTTAAGCTACTTATTTTTGACTTAAGCCACAGTGTAGAAAACATTATTTCCCACAGGAAATAATGAGCTCTTTAGATCAGAGAGCACTGCCTTCCTGGGAGTGTTAAGGAGAACATACCCATGGAAATGAAATTAGCTGTCCTATTATAATGCTTTCTGTTTCTCTACTTTAATGTGACCACAAATACAGAAAAATGGCCAGTCTTTAGAGACTGGCAGAGACTGGCAGAGTGTCTCTGTGATGGTTCTTAAAGCTCTTTTCTGCCTGCTTGGTATGAGTCACCAAATTACTGGCCATAGCTTTAAAAGAATTATTGCAAAGTGATAAAGAATTTTGAAGTTTAAAAATATGTTAGTTATCAGCACATTTCAATAGTATTTACTGAGCACTATCTAAATGTCCATTACTGATTATATTTTATTAAAAAATCTGACACAAGTTGAGAATATTCTATTACTATATGATGAAGGAAGAGAAGCGTTGTTATGTCATCAGTTCTTCTTTGACTACAGAAAGGCCCCTGAAATGGTGGGATCTTAGGGGCAATTTGTTCCCAGTGATTCTGGGCTCCTAATCTATGTATTATACAATTACCCTAGTTTGATCTAAAAGTAGGTATGAAGTGAGGCATCTTCTAAAGTCGTGTTTACTCCCAAATATTCCTCTCTCCGCTGGTTTTCTAGAACTGGCCTCTCTTCTGAGTTGCTCCAACTTACCTCCATTAATTTGTTCTTTTCTTTTGTAAATCCTGGACTTCATCCTTTCCCATTAATAAAGGTTCACTAATTTTGTTCAAATAAGACATGGATAGATAAATATGGAAGAGAATGGAGAATAGAATTAGTAATGTGTCAGGGATTATGGAACAGCTGTGTACCAAATAAAGGTACCAAGTATCCAGAAAAGAAAATGGCAGACACAAAATTTTTCTACCTAGCAGTCAAATTCTGGCATTTTACTACACAAATGAGGCTGGAAGGTATCTATCATTGGCAAACCTTAATATGCCTTGAAATAATTGCTCTTCCTTTAGAGTAATCTCTACATTTTCCAGTAAGGCAACCACTTGCCATATATGGCTATTTCAATTTAATTTAATTAAAACTAAAAAGTCAATTCCTTTGTTGAACTAAACATTCAGATTCTCAACAGCCACACATGGCTAGTGGCTACTATATTGGACGATACAGATACAGAACATTTCCATCATTTCAAAAAATTCTGCTCTAGTGTTTCTCTCTAGACTGATGCCTCTCAAATTTTAATATGCATAAAGCTCACTTGGTGTATCTTGTGAAAAGGAAGATTCTGATTCAGCAGATTTGAAGTGTGATTGAGATTTCTTCTTTCTGACAAGTTTCCCATGTTCCAATGCCTTTGGTCTACACTTTAAGCAGTTGTTCTTATACTGCTGTATATTTAAATCACCAGAAACTTTAAAATGCTGATGATCAAGAAATACCTGAGACCAAATGTATGTACCAGAATCTCTGTGATGGGACCCAGGCATTCATGCTTTAGAGAACTTCCCAGGTGAATCTAATGTGTAGCCAAGTTTGAGAAGCAACAGCATAAGTAAGGTGATGATTTCAAATGTTAGCCTGCCTCAGAATTACTTGGGAGGCTTGTAAAAGCAAAGATGGCTGGTCCCCCCACCTTTAGTAGGTCCAGGATGGAGCCAGGTAATTTGCATTTCTAACAACTGCCCACATAATACCAGTGTTGCTGGTCTGGGGCTGCTCTGAACACTGGTGATGTAAGGCAGCAGTAATGTAAAGCACTTTTTGGAGCCAGGGACTGGTTTCATGGAAGACAATTTTTCCACAGACTGGGGTGGGGGGTTGATTTCAGGATGATTCAAGCACATTACACTTATTGTGCACTTTATTTCTATTATTATTACATTATAATATATAATGAAGTAATTATACAACTCGCCATGATGCAGAATCGGTGGCAGCCCTGAGCTGGTTTTCCTGCAACTAGATGGTCCCATCTGGGGGTGGTGGGAGACAGTGACACCCAAAGTGTGTTGCGTATGTCCGGTCTACTCCATAATCTCCTTTTGGTTGCTGTCCCTGCAGAAAACCCTGCTTTCACAAAGATAGGATGTTAGAAATGGTAGCAGGCTTCTCAGTGTTTCTGTGGCAATCTCGGGATATTCTGCCTTGACTTTAATACAGAATATATGGAGATTTGAACTTGCCTCAAACATACTTTTAAGGCCATTGTGATCTGCAGTCTCAAGCAGTTGATCCTCTTCTAGTACAAAGTCTATTCACCTGGCTTATTCACACATGGGCCACAGATCCATTCCTTCCCAGTTCAGGGGTCTTTTGTGGTTGGGGACTCATGCTCAAACTCGTGAAAGCTGAGATAGGCGATCGTGCACCAGATGGGAGAAGAAAGGCCCTGGCTTGGTCTCTTTCAAAATCTCTGCTAATGTTAGAAACATGTCAAAAATCCCAATGTTCCTTCATTGCCCCCATAATTCCAGTTCGGCGTTGAATGCAGCCACTTTATTTGCTGACTTGAACATAGTCATCGTTCTCTCCTGAAGTGACAGATCGTGTTTGTTGAGCAGGTCGAATATGTCAGGCAAGTAAGCAACTTTTGCGACATATTCTGTGTCACTGAAATGTGCTGCCAGTGGTGACTGTTTTTCTAAAAGAAATCTCTGGAGTGGGTCTCATAACTCAAAAACTCTGGCCAGTGAGCCACCTTTAGAAAGCTACCTCGCTTCTGTGTGTAAGAGAAGATGTGTGTGCTCTGTGTCCATCTCCTCACAGAGCTGTGTGAATAGATGTGAGTTAAGGGCATGTACTTTAATGTGGTTGATGATTTTAATCACATCTTGCAAAATGTTGTTAAGCTCAGGTGACATTTTTCGGCTAGCCGGCATTTCTCTATGGACGACACAGTGCATAGGCTCACATTCAGAAGTGACCTCTTTGACCAGAGTAGTGAAACCAGAAAGCCATCCAGTCATGGCAGCTGTTCCGTCCATGCGTGTGCTGACACACAAATGACCAGTTCAGTTTTCCTGATATGCGATCATTCAAAGACTTGAATAATTCTGCAGCTGTGGTGTTGGTTGGAAATGAAAGTACGCATAATATATCCTCGTGCACATCCTCCTGAAAATATATCGCACAAAAACAAACCTTGTTGCCTCATTGTCAACATCAGTAGACTCATCAACCCAGATTGCATTCCATGGTAACTCATTAATCCTCTCTAAGAATTGCGCCTCAGCATCCTCTGCTATTTCATCAGTTCGTCTAGTTATGGTGCTGGCCGAAAGAGGAACATGTGCTACCTTTTGAAGTGCAGCCTCCTAAAAGTTCACGAGAAATGTCCTTAGCAGCAGGCAGGATTGACACTTCAGTAGTAAAGGGCTTCTTAGCTTTAGCAATGTGGTTAGCCACTAGGAATGATGCTCTCAGTGCAGACGCATTTGATCAAGTGGTGGCCTTCAGTAATTGCTTCTGTTCTTCATGTTCATGTTTTTTTTTTTCTTTTAAAAAACTCCAAAGGCTTGTCTTTCAATGCCAGGTACTTGGTCTCCACATGGAGAAACAGATTTGAAGCGTTCATGGCTTCATTGGATAGTCGGTTGCCACATATTATACAAAGTGGGCTTGGAGAATGTGTCACCTGTTGCAATGAATGTGTAATTTAAATAGGACTCTTGGTATTTTCTTTTAAATGCAGTTTTCTTTTTGTTGGCAGTCTTAGAGTCTTCTGCAGTCTCATCATTGGGTCTTTTCCCCTTTTCAAAGAAGCTCTCCAGCAATGTTTGTTTTTTACTGATTTTGTGGGCTTACCAAAACTGTGACTGAGACAAGTGTGCAGTGTGGGAAAGAGGCGTAGACAGAAGTGGTAAATAAAATAATATGTGGGCCACGTGCAGACTAAAATAAGTGTTGGATTCTGACTTAAAGCCTGCCACAAGATGCAGCCGTACAATCGAAGTATGTCAACTCACTTGCCACTATAAAGCCTTCTACCAGATGCAGCTTGTCACTTGCCACTCACTGATAGGGTTTTGATATGAGTCTGCAAGCACTTGATTTATTAAGGTCTCTGTGCAGTCAAGCCTCTCTGCTAATGATAATCTGTATTTGCAGCTGCTCTCCAGAACTAGCATCACTGCCTCAGGTCCACCTCAGATCATCAGGTATTAGATTCTTATAAGGAGCGCACAACCTAGATCCCTTGCATGCATAGTTCATAGTAGGGTTCACACTCTTAGGATAATCTAATGCTGCAGCTGATCTGACAGAAGGCTGAGCTCAGGCTGTAATACGAGTGATGGGGAGTAGCTGTATATATAGATGAAGCTTTGCTATCTGGCACACTGCTCACCTCCTGCTGTGAGGCCCAGTTCCTAACAAGCCACAGATAGATACTGGTCAGTGGCCCAGGGGCTGGGGACCCCTGATGTAAGAACTTGGTACCTGCAGCCTGGTGCTCACAGCCTGGGCACTTCCTGAAAAGACCTTGGAGATGGCAGGATCAGAAGTGCCATCCTGGACCTACCACGGGAGCAGAATCTGCATTTTAACAAGATCCCCAGGTAATCTGAAGGTACCTTAAAATTTGAGAAGCTCTGCTGTAAGGCATTGGGGGATGCCTTTAGTTACTAATCTGGTTGATAAAGGCATTTAGTCCTTGCTGTAGAATCGTTAGTGAAGAGGCTGGACATAACATAGCTCCTATGGCACAAGGTTACCTAAGTGCAGTGGCTTTTTTAGAGTGTGGTTCTCCACCTGCGCATAAGCAACACCGAGGTGTTTGTAAGAAATGCTGATTCTTGGGCCCCATCATAGTCCTTCATCAGACATTCTGATGAGGGTGTGGGAGTGGGGTGGGGACAGTAATATGCTTTAACAAGCCCTCCAATTTTTTTATGTATGCTCAAGTTTAAGAACCACTGAATTAGTAACTACATGGGTATACTTTAGAGCCAGATGGACCCAGCTCAAATCCCAGCACCACTGCTAAAAATGGTGCCCTTGGGTGTACGCTTACCTCAAGTTTCTCTTAAGATGGTACATACCTCACAAGGTTATCATATGCATCAAAATAGAAAATACACAAAAAGCTTCCAGTAGTGACTGGAAAACATGTTGTATAATATTATTTATACTATTATTATTATTATTACATAATTGGTAATAAACATTTTTGTGGGAGCCAATGGCTTCCATGAAGCAGTGTCCCAAATTGCCTACAGATGCAGGTGTTTGTAATTTTTATGGCTGTACCTGGAACCTTCCTGGCTCATCCTACAGTGTTTATCAGTTCCAATGTGATCTTGAAACCACTGAGCTCATCGCAAGAGCTAAGCCAGCCTGACAGCCTGTTTGTAGTTTTTCTTTGGGCTCCATTGCAGTTTTCTAGGATGTGACATGGTTAAGAGACAAAATACTATTTAAGGTCTGGCCTATGGATTACTGAACACTACCTGCCTCTAGATTGCATACTACTCTTCCCTCTGTTTAACTGTGTCTTGTATGAGGGGCAAACCCAAAAAGTCCACTGAATTATCTTCTGGAGGGCAGGCCCCTTGTAGTACAGGCTTCTCTTACTAGGTGAGTGTTCTAGGAACCCATCTGTATCAGTGTACCAACCAGCGTTGCTGTGAGAGGCTGTGTTTGGTTTCAGTGATTTTTTTTGAAGACCCTTTCAGTGCATTTTCCCATTTCATGATGGATGATTTATGAGCACACCTGCCCACCCTGTGCTGAGGGTTGAGCAGTTCTGACCAAAAATGGCATGACCTCCATGTCTCACACTTCCTAGTCACTTGATTTCACCCAGAACAACGTTTTTCTTTGGTTCCTGATGAGAAAAGTCCTCAAACGTAAATGTTTTGCTGAGGTGGAAGAGGTGAAACAAACAAACAGCCAAACAAAAAAATGGGAGAAGCACTAAAAGGCATAAAATGGACCAGTTCAAAAGTGTTTTGAGCAGTAGAAAATTATGTCTTGATAGGTATCGCATCAAATAAAGAGTACTTTGAAGATGACTGAAGTTTAAACATGTAAGAGTACATACATAAGTTTTTATAAACAAATTTTATTTTGGGGGAGGTTCCCGCCTCATAGTCATGGATGAAGTTCAGTCAGGTTGGTAAGAAACAGGCCTCATAAATGCAAGGCCAGTGGGGTTGGGTTATGTCCACCCAGCCTAAAGAACCAATGCCTGTGTCTTTCCTCTAAGTGTACCCCTACGTACACTCTCAAAGTCATGTACTATGAATCAGTGTTTGATGGTTTGGGGTGAGGGGAAAATTCTTCTCCTGAATTACCTTCCTTAAGGGCAGGAAATACTTTTGAACTAAAAAAAAAAAAAAAAAAAAATCCATCTCTCTTCTTCTACCTTTCTGACTTTTTCAATTATCCACTAAAAATGTTCAATTGCTCTACCTAGCTGCATAGCTTTAGCAGCCCTAAAGCTTCCTGACCAAAATGATGCAATCCTCAGCATTCCTGTAACCTATTGTTTATTACAGTTTGGGGTAAAAAATCTTAAACTTGAATGAACTTTTTCATGAGGATAGTTTCTTCTATTGTTTCCAGCAACTCAACTTGACAAAAATATATTCCTTATCCCAGTAAAAGAACCACGATGAGTTTTTGTTTTTGTTTCAGGCTATGAAACAACTAAATCAAATTACTTCTCTTTCTCTGAGTCTTTAAAATTTGCATAACCTGCTGGATCTGGTCAGTGGCCCAGGGACTGGGGACCCCTGATGTAAGAATTTGGTACCTGCAGGCTGGTACCCACAGCCTGGGCACTTCCTGAAAAGATCTTGGAGATTGCAGGATCAGAAGTGCCATCCCTGATGTTATGTTTCCATAGGAGTTTGAATGATGCTTTCAGCTCAAGCAGTCAGTTATTTGGCCAGAAGGAAGGTATTTTCTCAGTCTCAATGTCCTCATTTGTAAATGAGTCATACTAATCTGGTTTTGGGGACACTGCAAAGGCACAAAGGGTCCAGGCAAACACACACACACAGACATACACTTAGGCAGGTGCAAACACACATTAAGGTAACTGACAGAGTAGGAACTCAAAGTCTGGGCCACATTTTTTGAAAACTTTAAAAATCAATTACATGCCAATGTCTCCCATATATAAGCTTGACACCAGGTCCACAGGCAATACATATTCAAACCTAAAGCTGTAGAAGAAATATCAGACTTTCACCTTCAAATTAAAATAAAGATTCTTAAATGTAGAGCCTCGCATCTTATTTACATCTAATCAGGAGCTTAGCAGAGTGAGGAAGCTTAGGTGAATGGATTTTTGCTCATGTGAGACTGAAGGCTCCTTGTGAGGAAGAATATATCAGTCTTGTTGGCTATTATATGCCTAGGACTTAACACAGTACCTACTATATAGATGATGTTCGGTATTATTAACAAAGTCTTTATTGTCAGCTTTACAATCATTTATTTAAAGAATTAATGGCTTCTTTACAAGGATTGCTAACATTACAATTTTGATTTATTATTGTTGTGTACTGATTTTCCTCCAAAATTCTTTAGAAATCATATCTTTAGAATTCTTTTTTAAAAATTTTTAGTTGATCTTCTACTATATGTGTCTCAATTCCTCCCCCCTTTGCTCTCCTCCACCCAGCCCACCCCCTGCTCCCACAGTGAATTCCCACACTATTGTCCGTGTCTGTGGGTCATTTATGCATGTTCTTTGACTAGTCCTTTTCCCTTCTTTCCACCATTATCTGCCTCTGCACCTCTCTGGCTGCTGTCAGTCTATTCCATGTTTCTATGCCTCTGGCTCTATTTTTGCTTGTTAGTTTGTTTGGTTCATTAGATTCCTTTTATGAGTGGAATCACATGGTATTTGTCTTTCACTGACTGGCTTACTTCATGTAGCATAATATTCTCCCATTCCATCCATGCTGTTCCAAAATGTAGCAGTTCCTTATTTCTTTCTGTGTTGTAGAATTCCATTAGGTAAATGTACCACAGTTTTTTAACCCACTCATTTACTGATGGGCACTTAGGTTGTTTCTAGCACTTGGCTATTGTATGTAGTGCTGCTATGAACATAGGGGTGCATAGGTTTTTTTGAATTAGTGTTTCAGGGTTTTTTTAGGATATATTCCCAGCATTGGGATTGCTATATCAAAAGACCATTGTACTTTAATTTTTTGAACAAATATCTTACTGTTTTCCACAGTGGTTGCACCTGTGTGCATTCCCACCAACTGTTTCTTTAGCTGTGCACAAGCTTTTTAATTTAATGTAGTCCCATTGGCAAAATAGCAGGATACAAAGTCAATATTCAGAAATCAATGGCATTTTGTGTACTGACAATGAACTACTGGAAAAAAAGAAACAAGGAAAAAGTCCATTTACTATAGAAACAAGAAAAATAAAGTACCTAGGAATAAATTTGACCAAAGATGTAAAAGACCTGTACTCAGAAAACTATAGAATACTGAAGGAAGAAATTGAGGAAGATACAAATAAAAGGAAGCATATACCGTGTTCATGAGTTGGAAGAATTAACATCATTAAAATGTCCATACTACCCAAAGCAACTATAGAATCAATGCAATTTCTATTAAAATATCAGTGGCATATTTCACAGATCAAGAATAGATATTTCGAAGATTATGTAGAACCAAAAAAGACCACAAATAACCCTGAGAAAGAAGAAGAACGAAGTAGGAGGAATCATATTACCTGATAACAAACTATATTACAAGGCCACTGTAATCAAAACAGTCTGGTACTGGCACAAGAACAGACATACACATCAATGGAACAGAATAGAGAGCCCAGAAATAAACCCATGTCTCTATGGACAATCAATATTTGACAAAAGAGGTGTGAGCATACAATGGAGTAAAAACAGCCTCTTCAATAAATGTTGATGGGGGAACATGCAAAAAAAGAGACTAGACCACCATCTTACACCATACACCAGAATAAACTCAAAATGGATAAAAGACTGAAATATAAGTCATCACAACATAAAAGTGCTAGAGGAAAACACAGGCAGTAAAATTTCAGCTGTCCCACATAGCCATATTTTTTGCTAATGTATTGCCTAGGGCAAGGGAAATAAAGTATAAAGTCAACAAAGGGGACAACATTGAAATTCTTTAACATAAATCTGTTTTAGGACTTCCTTCCTGAAATAGGGGGAAGTGCATGTTTCAGTCATGTTTTTCTATTGCAGTTGTCCCTGAGCTCAGAATTTACATTAAAATGTCAATTATATTTAAAAACCTCTAGAATTTTTAGTACAACTAAATGTTTATGTGAATGACTTTGTGTTACACATTTATTTATTTCAAATGAAGGGGAAAAAGGATGAAAAAGCTTTCAAATATTCTGGCTGTTTCCCAAATAACACCTTTTCTTTTAATTTAAAACATTTTGAGACCTTTACAGTTCTAAGAATAAGCTACAAAACATTAGACTTCCCAATGAAAATCTGAAGGAAGAGAAAGAAAAGTTTCCTTTTAATAAAGCATATTCAAGAGAGGTGAATTTTCCCTAAGTTCTCTTCTGTTTACTGTGAACTAAGAAAAAATTTGGCAGGTGGAGAAGTGTAGGCAAGCATACACCTAGACTACTTTAAACTCAACCAAATTAGGGGAAAAAAGACATAGGCATTGATGGAGACTAAATCATCAACTATAAAGTCTATATTTCTTCTCCATTCCGTACATGCAACTTTTTGAGTTTCAAAGATATTTTCCAGATTTCTACCAAAAGTAAATAAAGAAACGAGAAAATTAACTATATGAAGATAAATAAACTTCTAAGCTGTCGTAGCAGGCCAGCACTCCCCCTTTATACCTGGTTTCACTTTCTATAGTTTCAGCTACCCGTGATCAACCACGGTCCAAAAATATTACATGAAAAATTTCAGAAATAATTTATAAGTTTGAATTGTGCCTCATTCTGAGTAGAGTGATGAAATCTCACTCTGTCCCCCTCTCTCTCACCTGGGGCATGAATCATCCCTCTGTGCAGTGTATTCAAGCTGTGTACGCACCTGCTAGCCACTCAGGAGCCATCTCGAGTCTCAGACTGACTGTCATGGTGTCTCAGTGCTTGTGTTCACCTAACCCTTGTTTTACTTAATAACGGCCCCAACACACAGGAGTCGTGATGCTGGCACTTTGGATACATCAAAGAGGTGATGAAAGTTCTTCCTTTAAGTAAGATGATGAATGTTCTGGACTTACTAAGGTATTTTGTCATCTCATGGCATCACAAGAAGGGTGAGTGCTGCACAATGAGATATTTTGAGACCACATTGACATAACTTTTAGTAAATAAATTGTTATAATTGTTTTATTTTATTATTAGCTATTGTTTTTAATGTCTTCTAATTTATAAATCAAACTTTTTCATAGGTACATATGTATGGAAAAAAACCTAGTATATACAGGACTTAGTGCTATCCTCAGTTTTAGGTTTCCATTGGGCATTGGGGAAGGTTTCTTCAGCAGATAAGGACAACCGTGTGCATTTCAAAGAATGCACAAAGAATGCTCTTTGTGTTTTTAATGTATTTTTGTGACATTGTGCCAAAGAACATTTTTACAACTCAGTAATCTGTGTGATTAATTTAAAATTGCATGTTCTTCCAATTGAAATGCACTGTATTCATTTGTTTCAGTTTCACACCACTAAGATACAGGATGTCAGGCTTGTAGAAAAATCAAAATAGCAAGAGAAACCCAGTGAATGTAAAATGCTACTGAGAAGTTTCATATTTTAGAACAGTCCGATGTGTTTGATTTTGTTTGTTTTCATTCCATACTAAACAATAAGCACTTATAGAACAGTTTGAAAACCAGAGTCCTTTTGTTTGTGCTTAAAGGTTGCTTTATAAAAATCCTATTGTCTTGTACTGTCAAAGACCCATCCTGGATCTGAAACAACAGGTTCTAGTGGAAGTGTAAAAAACATTTTCAAAGGGTTTGCTGTGCCTTGTGAAGTCCTAGTAAGTCATGGATTCACGCCATGTGACCTTATGACACTCACAGACATGGATTCCCCACAGAGGAAGTGGTAGACCATCCCTGCAGCTGACTGAAGGCTGTTAAACTGTCTTTAACAAGTGAAAATACCACGTCAAAGCAGGGCACTTCCAAAATGATCTAAATCTTTAGCCAGGCCACTGAATTGGTTCAAATACAACTTTATATCCTTCAGAAGAAGGAAGGGAGTGGACAAAAAATAATTAAAAATTGGCTATTATAGTCCTGGCTGGTGTGGCTCAGTGGATTGAGCACCAGCCGGCAAACCAAAAGGTCACCGGTACAATTTCCAGTCAGGGCACATATCTGGGTTGCGGGCCAGGTCCCCAGATGGGGACATGCAAGAGGCAACTGGTCAATGTATCTCTCACACATTGATGTTTTTCTCCTTCTCTCTCTCTCCCTCCCTTCCCATCTCTCTAAAAATAAATAAATAAAATATTGAAAAAAATTGGCTATTATAATAATATGTTTTTAACTAAATCCAATCAAGTTGGTTGTTGGAGGCTGTGCTGGAGAATGGGAAGGTGGGGTTGGTTGGCCCATCATTCTCTCTGATGCACGCCAGCTAAATTAGGTTTTTAACTCTAGTGGCATGTGTCCAGGCAGTTTCTCAATGTTGGCATGACTGACTCTTGGACCTGATAGTTCTTTGTTGTGGGGAGCCGTCCTGTGCATAGTAGGGTATTTAGCAAATCCCTGACCTCTACTCATTAAATGCCAACAGCACCCACACCCACACACACACACATACCAGCACAAAGTTGTGACAACCTATAATGTGTCCAGTCCTTGCCAGAAGTCCTGTGGGATGCAGACTATCCTAGACTATTTCTTTGCTTGTTTTCCAAGTACAGATATAATTTGCTGATGAGTCTATTAACCTATTTATGATTGTCTTTCATTTATTTTTTTTGAAAATTTTTGGAAGAAGGAACTCGTAAAACTTTTTTTCTCTTCTGAAATAGGGATGATTAATGCTGTGTGAAGGAGAGTGAAAGCTGGACCTATTAATAGCTAAGAAAGATACTGGGGGCTTACTGCATGCCAGGTACAGTACTGAGCACTTGACAAATGTGACTTCATTCAGAAGGAAGGCACCACTATTATCCCCATTATATAAAGGAGTAAATGATGTTCAGCAAGATTAAATAATACCCCCAGTTTCACATACTGAAGAAAAAATTAAAATCATATAGATTCAGTGCAATCATTTTTATCCTAGATAAGCCTGTCAAATTTACTCAGCATAATCTTTTTCTTGACCCTACTTAATGGTATCTTCACAGCATTGAATCTAAACATCTTTAGATTGATTAATATGGCATATGTGTATAAGTGTGTGTGTGGAGGGAGAAATAACATAATGCATTCCAAAGAAGATAGAAATGATTTCTTTAATGACTACTGTCTGAGATACTTTTATATCACAATTCTACTCATCACAGTAGGAGAGAAGACTGCTACTTCCCTAGAAACAATTGTGATCAATAAAAGATAATATATAATGAAGTAATAAAAAAATAAACCTCAACATTGTTATCCCTAAAATGGGGATAAAAAGAGTATTCATCTCATAAGTTTTTTCTGCATATTAGATGATCAGATATAATGTATTAAATTAAAGCAATTATCACTTTCTCCTTTGTTGTATCTATATTCATGTATCTGTGTGCTTAGACTCAGTGATTTTTATGAGGAGCTAATTAAGTCCAGTCATATTTTTAGAGAAGGGTTGTTTTATGAGCTATGGTTGCCTTACTAGGAGTCCCTTGAGAACTTTTTCTGTTATGTTCTTAATTCAACCATTGTCCAAATATCAAGAAAGCTGTGGTTATGGTCTGGTAGCTGGGAAGGAGCTGATGAACTCCTGGAACTCATAGTGCTAGTGGCATTTTCTAGTAGAGAAGTGATCAGTGTGGGTAAGTGGCACTCTACCAGGGACTATAGACCGAAGACACCTGCCTTATATCTTCAATCATAGACGCTTCTTATCTTCCATTCAAAATCCCTACTGAGCAGGGTTGCTAGGGAGCCATGTTTCCTACTCTCTCCTACCTACCAATCACACTCGGAATTGTTTCCTTCTGTGAGGCACATCCTTATTGCCTGCCCAGCATGTCTCTCCCCTCCTTTGGATAACACAGTCCTGAGTTTTTTTATGACTGCTGGGAGATCCTGCTGGGCTGTAGTACATGAAACAGAATCTTCCTCTTATTTCCTAGATTGTGGGGTAAAAATATGTGAGACAAGGAACATTTATAGCCATGTCGCTACCATAAGGGAAGATCATGGGGCTTAGTTTTCATTGACAACTAAAGATCTCCTGATCCACCTTCATTTTATTTTGATAATATCCTAATCTTTTATTGTAAAATGTATACTGTGCTTTGCATTATTTATGGTTATTTATGTACATACCTGCACTAGCTTCAGGGGTGAGAGTTGGTAGGAAAAATAATCTAGGTGACTTTCTTCTTTCTCTCCTTTTGCACCATGGCAATATTTTTATATGCAGTCACTCCTCATGAGGGATAATTGTTGAATGAATGAATGAATGAATGAATGAATATACAGTTGTATTTAAGTACAGCTTTAAATCTCATGATCAGCAAGGTAATATTATTTGTAATTTATTTGAAGTACACAAACAACTGAGTGAGTTGAGTATTATTTAATTTATTTCCACTTTTTTAAAAAGACAAGTGAAGGAAAGATAAAGGATTCTGAACCACTGTTGAGATCGTGTGTAACTGAAAATTGTGTGAACTTAGATTGGAAATTGGAAACTAACCCATCTGTTACTTTTAGTCATGTTTTTCTTTCTAAGAAAATATTGTGTGATGAGTTCACAAATGCTGGTGGATAGCAGCTTCATCTTTAGATACATGGGTAACAGGTGCCCTGAGACTTGTTTAATTTACTGGGAGAGCCAAGAATAATAGCCAAACAGCCATTGAACAGCAGGTGGATCCGTCACAGGGCATGGGAATACCATCCTATAGGTATTCATGGTCCTCCACTATTTTTGTTGTTGTTGTTTATTTTAGCATATGTTTTCATGAGAATGATTTGTTGTCTGTGTAAGGAACTAGAGAAGTGCCATTTTTAGAGACTCAGTTTGAGCAGTATCAGGCTGGAGTTGCTATGCTCTCATGTCACTTCATAAGTGGTACCATTACGGGCTTGGGCTGAAAAATAACAACCTCATGTGCTAAGGTGAGTAGTGACTTATTACTATGGAGAGCATATGTGTGTGTATTGGGGAGGGGTGCACAGAGCAAGTACTACCTCATACGTAACCTTAAGGTGACTCTGGCTAAAAGAGAAGAACAGCAGCCCTCGCTGGTGTTATATGGCAGCCAAGTGTTTCTCCTGGAAAGGCCCTGGTTGCAACGATGTTAGGTGCAGCTGAAGTGACTGCACAGGAGCTCAAGTGTGGACTGGGCCCAGCCGCCGTTTTGTGAAGACTGCATTCAAGTTTCTCGCTGTTCAGCTTCCCTTTGATTGCAGACACCTGGTTCTTCCTTGTAATTTTTTTTTTTTTTTCCACTGGGATCATTATTTGATGTTTCTTTAATACCATCAGACTGGTGGGTTCAATTCCCAAATCTGTGCCAAAGAGAGCCCCTAATCCCTTAAGAAAACATGGACCATCTCTTAAAATAGATTTCAGTCAAGGTCATGGGGCCATGAATGATGTCTCTGGAAGTAGAGCACATTGGAAAGTGATACCCTGCTTGGCTGTGAGCTTGGCTTTGCCACTTGGAGGCATGTGACCTTGGGCATGGTACTTTTTCCCTCCACATCTCAATTCCTCATCTGAAAAATGTGGTAAGAATAGCACCTCCTTCACAAAGTCGAACAGGTCAAGATATCTGCTTGAAACATGATTAACACAGTACTTACTGGCAGGTAGCAAGAACACAGAACATATTACCTCTTATTGTGAAAACTTCATGTTCACCATGTTGAATTTATAAAAGGACAGAAATGAGAAAATAAAAAGTCAATGCTGAGATTTATGGGTAAAAATGAATTTCTAACCTTACTTATCAACTGACCAAGGACTTTTCAGCCAGTCTCAAGACAAAAATCATCAATAAATCCACATCATTAAATTACCATTTTTAAATGGGTGGGTTGCTGCATGCATTTCTACCCTGGAACAGTAATAGAAATTTCTGAGATGCCCACATCCACACTTTAGCTCTTTAAAGACGCAGCTGCAATAAAACTCTCTGTTATATGACCTAGGGGACCTACTCAGGGGCTGTTTTATTTTCTGCTAAGCTTTCTCGCTCTGTGGCTTTTCTATAAACAAGATAATTTTTTTTTAATTTAAAAGAATCCGAGATCAGTTAGGAATGTCCTTGTGACTCTTTTGTGGAGTATAAAATAGACCCTCTGGGGAAATGGATCACGCTCGTTTCTGGTTAGCTGGCTCATGCTAAGGAAGATTCGATAAAAATACTGACTTTCAAGTAACCCCTTGCATTCTCCTTGCTCTCCTTCTCCTCTCCACATCGCTGCCAGAGTGTGTAGCTCAGTATCAGTTCTCCCTGCCAGATTATCAGCTGCAGGAAGACAGAGACTGTGTCTCTTTCCTCCACATTTTATTCTCAAAGACTAGTATGTTGCCTGATTCATAGTACTCTACTCATTAACTGTTTGGGAAATTGATAAATGAGTATCCACATGTTAGCTAGAATAATAAAATGGTGAATACCAACATCAGATGACTTGGGGGTTGTGGATCAACTACTGCTAGAGAGTTTGTAACTACTACCTGAAGAACCTATTCATGAACCTTTGGTCCTCAAAGGATTAGAAATTATAACAATGATAACAACAAATCTTAAAAACCCTGTTTCTTTACCACAGACAGATTGGAAAAAACTGGATGAGAGAAAGTTTGGTTTATACTAGTTCAGATAATTTTCAATGCATATGTTACTATATCAATGTCTTTCCATATGTATTATCTACCTATCTATATCCACAAACACATAGACACATACAAACATTTATTCACAAGAGCTACATATATAGAGATGTGTGTTTGTGTGTGTATACAAAGATAAACAGGTATGTATAACAAAATTATATTTTAACAAAATAATATTATAATAATAAAACACACATATGAAGTATATGTTTTCCAGTTTAATCCTCAAAATAAGAGCAGCAATTTGCTGCAGTGATTATTCCTATTTTACAAACAGATGTCTGATCTATAAACCCAGTAGTAACTTTTCAGCAGAAGATACTCAAAGAAATTTCAAATTGAAGTATGCATCTAGAACTTATAAAAAGACCAAAGGAGGAAAAAAAAAAAAACCCTTGGAAATAATTCAGAATAGAGATGGGATTCCAGAGTGAACTCCAAGAATTCACAAAATCTCATGACTTTGTTTTACAGGTGAGGACACTGAGCTCCATGGTAAATAATATAATATGTAGGTCACACAAGTTGACATTGTGTAAACTTGTCAACTTGTGTGCTGACATTGTTAGATCTTAGTTTCCAAGGCTTCAGATTTCTTTTTCTATATTCTGTGAAGGAACCAATGGTGGAATATCTGTTCATTGTAGATATGCTGGGAATAAAAGGTGTTGGTTCCAAAGATGGAAGCCAGGAATGGAGTGAAGAGTAGGTTATTTTGGGGGCAATCACAAGAGATTATCTATGTTGATTATTTTACTTTGACCAGAAACACTGCGTGAAAATTCTCAGGAAATCTAAGTTAAATCCTCATGAACGAATAAGACAACACAGATATTGAAGATCATTTTGTCAATAATTTATTTGACACTTCTTTTTGCTTTATGTGAACACATCCCTGAATTCTGCATTTGAACAAATAGTCTAGGCCATTGATTTTGCTCATTATAGATTTGTTCTGTAGAGGAAAAACAATGACCTATAAGA
Organism: Glossophaga mutica; assembly: GCA_039655065.1. Classification (NCBI taxonomy): domain Eukaryota; kingdom Metazoa; phylum Chordata; class Mammalia; order Chiroptera; family Phyllostomidae; genus Glossophaga; species Glossophaga mutica. Next base: position 143,039,430 of record CM077307.1, on the reverse strand, counting down.
AGTTTATGTGCATGGTCCTCTCACAGGCTGTACGTTCATGAAAAATTATACTCTTTTTCTGTTCTCCCCCCTCCACTGAAAGAAAACCTAATATCTACTTTATATATATTAGTTGACAATTCTGGTAGAGAAATGTGACATATGTTCCCACTGAAGGAGTCACTGATTTACTTTAATCTGCATTAAGAACTCAAATAATCAGTCAAGGAACTTTTTTTCTTCTTCTTTTCTTTTTTTCTGCATGCACTGTTCTATGTGACAGTGACTCATAATGATGACACCAAGCTAATTTATCTGAATTTGGAGGAGCATTTTGTCAACCACACCTGTATCATTTCCTAGCCCTCTGAAATACATATCTTCTGACTACCAATAAGTTCGGCTATCACATATAGGTAATTAATGTCACACTTTAAAAGACATGAGAATTTCAGCAGGAACTATTAGTATCTGGTATTCTACTTGATGATTTTTGCAATCTAAATCCTGATAATTGATTGCCAAATCTCCACTATCACATATCAGGCCCAGCACAAAGAAAATAAAGTGTTCTTTGAAGTCATTTCGCATTCGAAAAGATATATGGTACCTATTCTATTTTTTTAAAGAGCAATGTGTACCTATTTATATAAAAAGTCAGAAGTGTATGCAAACTAAGGGACAAAAGAAAACTATCTATGAAAGAGGATTGTAAGTTTTTTTTGATTTGTATTTAAACTTTTTTGCAATAACTCTTATTGCTCACTTAAAAGTAAGTTTTCAGGCATAGAGTGTCATACATGATTTCAGTTATTTAAGGAATAAAATTGTAATGTGATGATTATTTTTATTTTAGGAGAAAATTGTTATGCTTCATGATTGTTAAGCATGTGGTAATTATACAATAGGAAAGGAATAAAATACACTTGATCTTTGTACCTAGTGAACCTATTTTTATCATTGGTAGGGATGTCAGATAAAATAAAGGATACCAAGTTAAATTTGATTTTCAAATCCTAATGGAAAATATTTAATATAAATATGTTCCAAATATTTTATGGGACACACATTAGAAATTGTTTGTTGTATATTCGAAGTTCAAATTTAACTGGCAGTATTTTTATTTATAAAATCTGGCAACCCCAATATTTGAGTAGGTTAATCTTTGTCTAGATTTTAATTTTATTATATGCCAAATGGAGAAAGTTACCTACATCATTGTTTGCTCTGAGAATTACAAGAGAAATCATCAGAGAGGGGTTTTCCATGAAAGTAATGAAGTGTATGCTCCGCATCTCTGGCATGGAGTGCACACACAGTCCTTTACCTAGTTTTATAATTATAACTTTATTAAGTGTCTCCCGCTTGGAAAAAAATCAGTATTTGCTTAGTGGCTTTCACTGAGTGAGCATTCAATAAGAGTATGTTCCTTTTTCTAACAATAGCTATGTTATAAAAATTGAATCTTCCCCTATATTGTAAATAGGATAGGTGACAGCCAAATGACTGTGCTTGACTCTGCCTTCTGTATTTCTACGTTTCAAAGTGCCATCCTCTAAAATGTGGGACAAGTCTCCCCTAGGTGCCCCCATCCCTGACCCCTTCCCTATGTATTGAGAATAGAGGAACATGGAAATTTTCAGAAATTCAGGGATTTGGGACTCTTACTGGATAAAAGCTCTGAAAGGTTTGTACATAATAAGTAGTGACCCTGATTGTTTGATACACATGGGCTAACTCTGACAAATTTGCACTAAAGGTAGCCCAGGGCCCTAGGCAGAAAACTCCACTCCTGTGAATTTAGCTCCTATGCAAACTACTGGACTCCAGCTTTCCTGGAGTCAAGCACACACATCTGGCACCTCAAACTCATAAATTACTGCAAGCTCACATGGAGTATAATAAGGATACCACTCACCACCACCCTTCAACATTATCATTCATTTCACCTAAGTTTTGATTTCTACAGTTTCTAAGCTTAATAGCTATTTTATGAGGAAACATGGGAAAAAATCCTTACATATTATAGGAACAGGAATAATTATACTCTCTTTCAAAAGGATTTGATTTCGGCCAACAAAATTGTTAGTCTCATGTCTGATTGTGCTTCTGAACTGTTTGTCTGTATTATTAGGATAATCTGTTTCAAACATGCAATGCACATAGCACATTTAGAAGTACCCTAGGACCAGCATTGTGGACACCAGCATTAATTGTCCTTTTCCAATCTATCTATCTTTTTCATTGTCTTAGTTTCTGTAAATTGGTCTGTGTTTCCTTCATTGTTGTGTGTGTGTGTGTGTGTGTGTGTGTGTGTATTTCTGTAAACTCCCTCAGGTTCTCTTTTCAAAGGAGAAGTATTACATAAATATATAAATAAATAAACATTTATTTAGTAGCACTGAGGGCCCATTGTGGTTAAACCTTTGGTCAGGGCTTATTGAATCAAGGGCATTGAGGAGCTGACATTCTTAATATTTTTATTCCCTAGCATTTCGAGTGAGTGCAAGTGGTGAGTGACATATTATTTGCTAAAATTTCAATATAAGAAGAATACTACCTGCAACTATATAAGAGGTAAACAAGAAAGTAAAATTAGACTTGATTCAGTTTGGCACTTATGAACAAGATGGAATGGGTGTTGTTTGAAGGGATAAAGTTTGATTTATGAGTTATGAAGTAGGTCAAAATATGTTTTCTTTTCATTTCTCACCGTCTGCCAGCCTAGAAATGGGGTGTACAAGGACAGAGCTGATGGCTTCTTATAAGTGCCCACAGGAATATAATTATATGGGTTCCAAGAGAATAGTAACCCTTCTTTGTGGGCAGCCAGATAAGTCAACAGAGACTCAGGAGACAGTCTCTCTTGGTTTGGGGAATAACTTAGACCAGGAAATGAATTAGTAAAGAGGAGACTGGAGAGAGGTGTTTACCTTCCCCTTGGCAAAAAGAATGCATTTTCCTTACCTTGCTGGGAAAAAAACTAGACCCTTTGCATTCATACATGCATTTCCCACTCTTTTCTTCTGGTCAATAACTCTGTGTGTTTCTTACAGAAGATAACTTACAAAGCACACTTGCTATAAACTTTATTTAATAATGATCCATTAGTACTTAAAAGAAACAATTGTCCTACTATTTTTACTGTAAAATACATAAAACATACATGTTAATCTCAGAGCAATTAACTAATAATAAAACTTGCAGAAAAAAATAGCATCTTGGAACCTGCATGTGTAACCACTCTACACATTGTATTCTTCTACTCAATGAAAAGGAGGTTTTTTAATGAACCAATATTTGAAACTATATTGAGGGCAAAGGAAATTCAAAAGAAAACATTCTTAAAAACAAACCAGTAGACTATTCATCTTCAAAGGGTATTTGCTCTAAAAGGTGACAAAAATCAACATGAGTTTTTGTAGCCAAGATCTTTTTCCAGCTTTTCACAGCAGGTACTTTCAGGGCTTCAGCAGAGTTTGATCATAGACCCAGACTGATGGCCCTGCACTCTGGTGCTTGTATAAACATTGCATTCATGCGGGGGTGTCCCAGCTTGCTCAATGATGGGATGGTGTCAATGTTCTACCTCTCTTCCTCTTCCAGTAGTACTTAGAAAATAGAAATGAACGTTGTCATGTGCATTGCCAGAAATGACATCTCTGTATTTTTCATCACAGAGACCAAAAAGAGAGGTAGTATGAAAGCACAGGAACTTGTTATATTTTTCTAGTAGTCTTAAGAAAAAGAAGGAAAGTAGAAAGGTCATCTTCCTAGCTCATTAACTTCAGAGACATTATTACAAGGTCGAGACTGAAGATTACGGATCTAAAAGTGGCATGTAACTGCGTGATGTCTGAATAGCAAGATAATTGTATGAATTAATACCTATGACTTCAAAGTCTGCACTGGCGCTTTCAGTTCATGTGTCCTTGGACCCCTTCTTTCAACTTTCAAGCCAGAACTGAGGCTGGAAAACTGCTGGTAGAGTATCACAATCTCCACTTCAGGGAAAGTAGGAATGAGTACCGGTATGAAAGGCAAATCTCCCTGCTAGGCTCCATAACCTTCTTCACGTAGGTGAATAAAAGTATGCTTTCTTTTTGATTATTCAGACTCATTAGTGTAATATAGGTGCTAGCAGTAGATCTTTAAGCTCTGCTGAGATAAAAAGACCATTTTCTAAGACAAAGCAAACTTATCAGCACACAAACATTGACCAATACATTTTGTTGTATTGATAATGAGAACTTCACAACTCTGGATTGTTATGTTACATTAGATATGAGGAAATTGAGGCTCTATTAATTTAAATGACTTGCATTTGTTACACAAATCAAAAGCCCTGCTGGGTGTTCCATCCTCAAATACTATGTTCCCTCATCTATGCAATGAATAGAAAAACAGCAGTCAAAGCAGTTTACATGCCAGTTGCTGTTGCTTTGCCAATTCTAAATTTTCACCACACCTTACATTTTCTCAAATACCTAAAAAGGGTGGGTGAGACCTGTTGAAAAGTGTTCACACTGGATATATACTGTCTGAGAGGATACTTTTAATTTGGTTACCCTGCACTGGTTTATCTTTCTACATTTTCCTCATGTTCTACTTTAACATCAGAAACCCGCAGGGATATTGAAGATTAATGTAATAAAATATTTAAACATATTTTCAGGACTACTGAAGAAGTCTCCTTTTTTATGACAATTGTCAGACTTGCACTGAAGTTGTCTCAATGCTTGTGGTCCCATAGCCAGTCTTTGTAGGTTAGATAGAGTTATCAGCATTCCTGAAACTTGCAGAAGACAGCATTTTTGGAGAGAGTCTTACACTAACCTTGACTGCTCCCAAGGATACTAGAATTTTTTTTCTATAGGAAGTGGCTTTAGGAAAACGAGAAAAATCATTAAAATTTACCCTTAGTTTATAAACATTTTTTATGAATTCTTTAGCATAAGGAACATATTTAATGCTCCTATAAAAAGCATGGATGTCTGCCCTGGCTGGTGTGGCTCAGTGGATTGAGCGCCGGGACTGTGAATCAAAGGGTTGCCAGTTCAGATTTCCAGTCTAGCACATATGCCTGGGATGCAGGCCAGGTCCCCATTGGGGGACACGTGAGAGGCAACCCTCTCTAAAAAATAAATAAAATCTCTAGAAAAAATGGATGTGAATAAATGAAATAAAACACATTTGAAAAAAAGGATTCCCAGCTTTATTGTTGGTAACTACTTTAGAGGGAGAATACAGGCAGTTTTCATTTCTACAAACCGCTCTTCCATAGGAAGACACTTGGAATAAGACAAGCTTGGTCATTGTGCCAAAATAATTTGAAAGTGTATTTTCTTCATTCACATAAAAACCAAAGCTTGCCACCAAGAAAATTATCTTTCTTACAAGTAAGCCAATATTGTCCTAAACCATAAGGTTTGGCCATTTAATTTCTTGCTTCTCTAGGTCGAATGACTAATATGAAAACATGACTGTAAGTACTGTAAAGTCAATGCTGTGCTGTAAATACTTTCTATTCTATCATCTCTCAATATCTTTATATAAATATGTCATTTTGGACATTGGCTAATTGAGCTAAAATGTGCTTCAGGCAAGAAAATGTACTTAATGAACAAGTAAAAGTCATGAAATGGTGTATTGAAAATTTTTGTTTAGAGAGATTAATGCTGCACTTTTCTATTTAAGATATACCAAGAATGAAATGAGATTTGTAGTCTAAATTTTTACACCTTCAAAAAAAATACTAATTTCCCCATGCCTTCTGTTTGAGGCTGTAGGTATTATGGTGCCACTGATTTTAAAACCATTTTACCTTTTCATTTGAGGTTTAGTCTGATCTCAAAAGACTGGTTGTTAAAGGATGCACATAGCTCTTCATGCTGATATTCAAAAGACGAACTATAATGGGGGTAGAAATGGTTGTGAGTAACATAAACATGAAACACAGATTTTCCTGTAATAGAGCAAAATAAAATGAAAGTCTCTTATTCTTGAATACCCCATCCTGAAAACAGTGTATAATTCCACCATTTGTTCTCCTCAAAAGAAAGATTTGGGCTAGAGAGAGACAGCTTAAACTAGTCTCATTTGCCTGTTCAGCTCTCCAAGTAGGTAATTGCAGAAAGAAAAGACAATTCTTTGATCTCAGTGAGGTGCTAATTTGTAAGATTTTTGAGCTGTTTGGGCCTTAGGAAGCAGGGATCAGTACGTAAACAATGGCATTTATCTGGCAGCCTATTACTGACACATTACTATCTCAGTACTTATTCATTTACTCTGGTGTTTGAAGACAGAACTATGTGTCAATAAAGGAATTAGAGCAGACACCTCAGTCCATCAGGTTTATCTCGGTTTGCTGACAGAAACAGTAGGTGACATTAAGCAACAGAAAACACTTCAAAGTTTCCTGGTCTTGGTTTTGCAACTAAGACAAACAACGTTTACTGCTTTAAGCAGCAACAAACAATGAGCGTAAGACTGCAGAGGGAAGATAAAAGAGTGCGCCATGTTATCAAACACCATGCCTGTCCATACCCCACTTCTAGTTGTTCTCTGAATTTCATTAGACAGATTTAACAAAAGGGATTTCAGTGATCAGTAGGGTTCACTTGGCCTCTTAAAAGAAAACCCACTTGAGTAGGATGGTAGGAAACTAAGGGATGAGAAAATTTTACTTGATTCTTCTTTTATTTTTTGTCTTCTCCTAATTAAAAATTTCAATATTAATTTATTCATTTCAACATCTTTTTGACAAGCCACTAGGCGGTGTACTCTATCCTAGCACCTGTATAAAGATGCCATTATTATTACAGGTGCCTGGAGATTTGAAAAGTAACAGGAAACTAAGTACAATCTTAGGTGGACATAAGGTCATATTATAGATGAAGTTTGTCTTGGATGGATTGGTAAATACTGTTGATATTTTTAGCATCATGTAAATTGTAAAACACTTGAAAAATATTTGATAGCATCATCAAATAAACATATCCCAGGTTTTTTCCTCTGTACTTCTAAGTTTGAAATTATTTGTGATACTATTTTATGCACCATTTTGTTAATATATTAAAGTGTAGTTGATTTGTTTATTCAGCAAATATTTATTAAATATTTATGGCATGAGTCCTTATTCTAGCGTAAGATAAAGCAGAGGGCAAGAGATACTAGATCCTTGTTCTATGTGAGGAGATAAACCATTTATTTCTAACTTTGGAGAGTCAAAATTATACAAAATGACAAAAACAAAGTGTTGAAATAGAATAAATGTGAGGAGATGGAAATAATATAGGTAATACTGGTATATTAGAGAGGGTGGTCATGAAAAGAAACTGAAATAAGTAATAATGAAGAGAAAGAACATTCTAGGCAGTGGGAACAAGAAATAGGACAAAAGTGGTCCTGCTGGAAAAGCTGAAAGAAGACCAGTGATATACCCAGAGTACAGTGAATTGGAGAGGGGGTGAGATGGGAGAGGTAGACAGAGGGCAGGCCATGTTACCAGAGGGGAAAAATAACAAGATGAAGTCAGAGAGGTAATGGAGATCTCACTGTATGGGTGCTTTCAAATCCTGGTGAGAATGGCACAGAAGACACTCCACTTAGAATGTATCTTATTTTTACTCAATCCATATGTAGCATTTATGTAGTTTGTTTCTCCTTCCTTCTGCTAACCCTTTCTTCACTTGGCTTTCAGATACCACGGTCTCCTGGTTTATCTCCACCTTCCCTGGCAGCACCTTCTGTCTCCTTTGCTGGCTCCTCATCATCTTCCAGTTTATATTGGACTCAGTCTTTGGACTTCTTCCCTTCATTAGTCACATTTGCTTCTTTGAGGAACTCACTCTCGTGGCTTTAAATATCTGAACATGAATGACCACTAAATCTCTCTCTCTCGTACCTCTCTTAGTAACTCCGAACCTAAATATCCAAGTGCTTCATTGATATCTCTGCTTGGATGTGTGATACTATGTATGGCAAATGCATCCCATGCAAAACCAAGTTGCTAATACGGCCCCCACCCGCCCTCGTACTTTCTGGTCTCAGTAGGCAGCTCTCACCTTCCGGATGATAAGACTAAAATCTTTGAGTCATCCTATATTCTTCTCTCTCCTACTCCAAAGAAGCTGAGCTTATCTTGGCTCACCTAATTTTAATATTGCCCCTCAAGTGATACTGGTGTCTTTGACTCAGCCCTTGTTCCCCTTCAGATGATCTCCATTACAGGAGCCTGTGTCTCTCTTAGACCTGCAGTCAGAGTATGTCTCTTCACTGCTCAGCACGTCACTCAGAGTCTGCAAGGCCTTCCATAACCTGGTCCCTGTCATCTCTCTGACTCCTATGATCTCTCTCCCCTTCACTTACTGTGTTTCCTTGCTATTCCTCTGCACTTGTTCTTTCTTCTTCCGAGAATGCTGTTCACCACAAACTCTCCCTGCTCACTGCCTCACCTCCTTGAGGTCCTTACTCAAAAGGCCCCTGCACAATGGAGACTTTGAAGTTGCAACTCCTACTCCTAAACTCTTTATTCACCTCCCTGTTTTGTTTTGTTTTATTTTGTTTTTGCCTCAGCATTTATCACTCTCTAATATGCTACCTAAGTTACCTTTTCTCCTTTTTTGGGGTTTGCATTTTATCTATTTAACCTCATTAGTATGTAAGTTATATTTGGCAGGAATTTTTGTCCATCTTGTTCACTGCCATTATTCCAGACAATGTGAATAATGCCAGGAAAATAGTAAGTAGATAACAATATATGTCAAATTGATAAGTGGGAAGCTATGGTAAACCTTAAGCAGAGAGTGGCACAATATGACTTATGTTTCAAGATAGTAATTTTCTGTACTCTGTAGAGAATGGGTTAAGTGGGAAGCTATGGAAAACCTTAAGCAGAGAGTGGCAAAATATGACTTATGTTTCAAGATGGTAATTTTCTGTACTCTGTAGAGAATGGGTTGGAGGGGTCGTGCTGGAGTTGAAAGTGGAAAAAGAGACACTAATCAGGAAGCAAGTGTAGCAGCTCAGGTAAGAGACGATGGTGGCTTAAGCTAAGGTTGTAGGAGTGAAGATGAAGAGAACTGGATGTGTTCAAGTTTTGTGTTGAGAGTTGATTTGATAATATTTAAAATTACAAAATATATATATATGTATATTTAAAATTACTTTTATAACTAGAATACGTCTGATAATTTCTGTATTGAACACAGTTGTAAGGATTTTCAAGTCTGGCTTCTTTTTTTAAACAAATTCTGATAGAGTATGATGGAGGGTGCTGCCTAGGCTTTTTGGTTGAATAACTGGGAGAATGAAGGTGTCCATTACTGAGAAGAAGGAGATTAGGGTGGAGCAAAATTTTAGGAGATGTTTTATTTGAGATCTCTCTTAAATACAAAGGGTATATATATATGGTAGGGAAGAAGTTGGCAATATAAATGTGTCCTGTAGTGAAGAGGTCAACAATACAGATAAAAACTTGAAAGTCATCCCGTGCAGATGGTTTTTAAAACCATAGATATAGATAAGTCCATGCCAGAAAAAAATATACACTTAGAAGAGAAGTGAGGACCCTGGGACATGCCTACATTTAGAAATTGAGCAGAGGAGCTAAATCCAGCAAAAGAAGTTGAGAAGGAACCTTCTAAAGCATGATGTTCATGGTGAGAAAAGCCTTTTGAGAGTACCTAGATCCTAGGCCAGGAGTGGGCATCTACAGCCAATGGAGCAAGGCTGGCCTGATGCTGGCTTTTGTAGGGCTCATGAGCTGAAAATGATTTTTACAATGAACATCTGCAATTGATTTGATAAGGAACACTAACTTTGAATTTCAGTTAAGCAAAGTGCTCCCCCAAAAATGGAATTCCATTTTTCTTATTAGTATGACTGTGTTACTATGTATATAGATTTTCAATTATTTTTATTATAGTTTGAATTTCATCAGTAAAACTATTGGTAAAGATTTTTCTTTCTTGTTACCCTTGATTATTTTACCTCTTGTCCCACAAAGCTTAAAAACATAAACTATTTACTATGTATTTGATTCTCTTGGAAAAAGTTTGCTGAACCCTACTTTAGGCTAATTCTTTCATACTGATGAAAAATAAACTAAAGAATTAAGATTTTAAGTTATTTTTCAGGGTTATCCAAAGGGAGAATAAGACTCAAATTCATGCTTGAATTTCTGCTTGCATTCTTGTATCAATGTACTATTTATTTCTCTGTTATATACACAGCAGGGAAGCAAATATTTATATATTAAAGCAGGAAAGAAACTCAATCATATCATGGAAATATGTTTTCAATAAAATGTGAAATAAATGCACCAAATTACCAATGGCTTAACACATTTAATTATGAAGACAATATGAATTTAAAGAAACCATTCTATCTATTTACATGAGAGAAAACCATATATCCGATTGATTTTTAAGTTTTTTAAAATGGTGTGAAGAATTATGGAAATTACCCAAGTAACTCTTTCAAATAATGGTATAACGTCCTAAATGTTGAAGTTTGTGTTTTTCTTGCTTGTTTGCCAAACCAGAGACAAGAATTGGTACCAGGATGAAGTAGGGGATCATTTTGGGCTTGGGAGTTAACAGTTGGTATCATTCTCTTTTGTTGTCCTGCATACTCTAAATGTCTTCCCTCACATGCTGAAATCTTAGAAATTTATTAGAGTCACATTTCTCATACACTTATAATAACTTTTTTAAAAAAAGTATGGTAAAATACATGTAACAAAATTTACCATCTTAACCGCTTTCAAGTATACAGTTCTGTAGTGTTAAGTATATTCACATTATTGAGGAACTGATCTCCAGAAATTTTTTAGCTTGTAAAACCACTCTATGCCCATTACACAACAAACTCCCATTTTCACCTCCTTAAGCCCCTGTCAACCACCATTTTATTTTGTATTTCTATGAATCTGACTATTCTAGATACCTCACATAAGTGAATCAGATAGTATTTGTCTTTTTGTAATTGGCTTATTTCATTAGCATAATATCCTTCAGGTTTATCTATGATACAGCATATGTTACAATTTCCTTCATTTTTAAGGCTGTATAATATTCCATTATATATATGTAGCACATTTAGTTTACTCATTCATTTGTTAATAGGCACTTGGGTTGCTTCTACCCCTTGGCTACTGGGGACAATTCTGCTATGAACTGTGGGTGTACAACTGTTGCTTTTCCAACCCGAGTGGCATGTCCTCAAAGTTGACTGCTTTCATCCTTACACAGAACTTTTAAACTATTTTTTCATGAGCTATGTGACACATGAGGGGGATATTGAAACAGATGTAGAGGCACCTCTCCATCAGGACAGCTGAGAAAGTCTATGAAACCTTCCTAGGAAATGACTCCTCTCATCTTTTTTGAGTAATATTGACTATCCATCGCTAAACCACTCATTCTAAGCATATGATATTGTTGAAGAAAGTAGGGGCAAGAGGGAGGGTATGGGATTAGGAAACACATGTTTGGGCTCACTGGGCATATTTACATCCAGGCCTGCAGGAGGGGATTGCTGAGGACCCCACAAACAAATATTTGCTGCATAGAGAAGCAGGCCAGAGGCAGGGCACAGTCCTGAGCATGTGGCAGGGGGAGCAAAAGTTGGACTAAAGAGCAGAGAGGGGAACAAAACTTTAAACCTTTATAAGTACAATAAACTTTATAAGCAAAACTTGTAAAACTTTGTAAGCCTAAACTTATGAACTAGTGCTGGGTCATGAGCCTTTGTAATTAGACGGATGTGAATTTGAGTCTTGGCTCAGTTACTAAACAATGACATGACCATTGAGCTACCCCGAGACTCTATTTCCTCACTTCTGAAACAATAACAATAGCAATACTTATCTTGCATGCTTATTTTGAACACTATAATACTGATGATGTAGTGTACACCCAAGAAATGACAGTTCTTTTTCTGCTATGGTGGTTAATGAGAGATGTTGAAGGCCAAACTAGGGAAACTTTTTTTCATATGGAAACAGAAATTATTAATGTGAAAGAACAACTTTAGAATGTTAGTAAAAATCAAAGTCTAGCTTAACACACATATATCTGGAATCACAGATTTGACAAAGTATTTCCATTATAAATGTCCTTTCTTAAGAAACTTTGGATGCTAAACTTAGATATTCCTGCAAAAATACACATATTCCAGGTTGATGAGTAATTTTATATTTATAAAGCTGGTGTTTGGACATGAGTGCCATTTGGAGAAATTGTACTGTTCATTCTGTCTGTGCCTGGATTAATGTTACACATCAGAGTCTAAGAATCCCCTAAATAAATACCATATGCCTCTGAATGTTGACTTTCTGATTCTGTAGCCAGTCCTTTTAATGAATTTCAATGCACAACCCAGTCAGCATCCTATTCCGCTAAAGACACACAGTCAAATGATAGACAAAGAGATTCCTCATAGTGTTAGTGTCCTAGTTAGGCAGATAAAGAGTCTATTATTTCCTAATTTCTCCCACCTAGAATTTCATATCATCAAAGAGTATTTTTAAGAAAAGTATAAACACAGCTGTGGGATGAGATTTCCCTTGACCCATATCTCCTCTCCTGTGTCTCCTTGAGACCAATGTTGCTACTCCCCTGGAGAACCAGAATGAGTAAAAATGACCCCTTTCACATTCATCAAGAATCAGAAATATTCTTATGGGAGACATTGGATTACATACTTCAAATCCCATTAATTATTTTCATCTGCATCATAAGAGGGTGAGAGAAGACTCCTGAGATCAATAAACAATGGTCTTGGGCAGCATTTGAATGCTGTCTGAGACAGTGGAAGGCACAGAATGGGGCTTTGCCCTCAGAGTTTATTCCACATAGGTGTGTTAAACACAGCTGTGTGTTCTGTCACTTTGGTGAAACACAGTGACTAGCAGCTTAAAGTCCCATCCTAAGGTCCCACTGTATTAAGAGAGCGAAGATGTATGTAATAATAGCTTATATTTACATTGAGCATTTACTAGAGGCACTTACGTATATTAACTCGTAATCTTAATAACAATCTTGTGAGATTGGTACGGTTAGTCTTCTCTCTTCCTATTATGTTGGGACACCAAGAATTAGTCCTTCCTCAGAGTTACATAGGTAGCCAGGAATTAAAGATCAGGAAGATTGATACCTGAGATTATAGTGATCCTCTTACACACATACAAGAGAACATTGGTGTAAGAGGTGATGGGTAGAATAGAATGTGGGTAGATATAATTGAATGGAGGTTCAGAAAAGATAATAGAAAAGCTAATATTTATATGCAACTCTGAAAACTAGGCAACATTTGGATGTGAGAGGAGGAAATTGGGGAAACTGAGAAAGCCTGGTGATTTAAGCCTGAACTGATATATTAGGAGTTCCTCTCTTCCATTGGAGCATGGCATGCATGAGATATTGTTTGTAAAGAAGACACAAGTTACACCAGATCATACAATATAAGATTAAATAATGATTATTTTGTTTGGTAGGCAATGAGCATTCAATAAAAAATTCTAGACTGAAAAATAGTGTATTCTTAGTGGCTCTTTAGGAGGATTAGCTGTAGATGTTTGCAAGTGGGATTGGTGGTGAAACAGACTGACTGCAAGTAGGAGTTAGGATGCTATGGTATAGTCCTGGCAAAGAACATTATCAGTAGAGACAGAAAGAGAGATGGATTTGAAAAAAATGCAGATACTGAATCAACAGAAGTGAGCAAAGAAGCAGATTTCAGAGGAGATGGCAGTTCCTAAAGAGTTTTTGAAAAGTGCCTTGATACAGAGAACAGACTGTCAGCTGTCAGAGGGAAGGGAGGTGATGGGGCTGGGTAAAAAAGGTAAAGGAATTAAGCAAAATTTTAATAAAAGCACTCATATACACAGATAACAGTGTGATGACTATGAGAGGGAAAGGGGTAGGGGGTAGAAGAAGATAAAGGGGAGCTAAATGGTGATAGAAAGAAACTTGACTTTGGATGGTGAATTGTATGCTTAAAACCTATGTAATTTTATCAACCAATGTCACTCCTAGAAATTCAATAACAATGAAAAACTGAGCCTTTAAAGGTGTTCTTGGTTTTTATTTGGTAGAGAAGAGAGAAGAAACATTCTTGCTGGGGAGAATATGCAACTATTTGGTTCCTGTCTTTCTCTAGCAATTCTGAGAATATCCAGGCTTCAAAATTGTATGCTGGCACTTTCAAACCTTCCATATTGGTCTTGACCTTCCCCCAAAAGCTTGCTATGGATATATATATATATATATATATGCATATATATGTATACACATACACACACATACATATACAGATATACATATGGGAAACCATTAAACTCTCAATGACTTTTAAATACAAACTGTGAATTATTGGAAATTATACTTTCATGCTTCCTACATCATTTGAAACAGTTTCCAGTGGTGAATCAATGTTACTGTTCTCCATTTTTTCTGTTATTAAAATCAGAAAAGTCTTTTAAAAATGACTACTTACTCAGAAACTTTAAAGGATTAAAAAAGTTTCAAGTGTTTTCTCTCAGCTTAACACTGTTCTACTGTTAGAAGTTAAAAGAAATCATGTAATTATGTATAATATTTATCTTACACAGATTGTTATTATGAAATCACTTTGTATATATAAAACTTTTCATAATTGGGAAAACACTTCCATGGTAGTCACCTGGTTAGAGTCCAGAATATACATGTACATAGAAGCTATTTTATATATTTTACATTTCTTATAACATCTATTACTTGTGGTTAGTGATCTTTCATTGCTTTAATTTGTGGACACTTTCTAACCACCACTTGTGGGTCTTCAGGGAGAAAACTCCTTCACAGAAACATTTATTTGCCACCACGAAGACCATGAGGGTAGAGAGACAATTCAATATTTATTCTGTGTTTAACAGCATCCCTTGAGAATTGGAGCAAGCCTTTCAAAATGTAAAACCAAAGGAGAAAATAATCCCAAGTCCAGCAAACCCCCTGGAGTTCTGTGGGGACTGGAACAATAAGGCTGTTTCTAATATGTACAGTCTGGGAGGTATTTCCTAGTGTATTTGACAGATAATGGCATTGAAAATATGTAATACAAGAAAAATAAAACTCTAAAATAAAATATAAAGACCACTGAGGTCTCTTCTTATGAGGTATAGAATTATTTACCTAACCTTCCTGTGTCCCTGAAATGTGAAGTTACTGACAGGCCTAGCAAAGCCAGCTCTTCCATTTCTAAAGTGCAGAACACAGGCAAACACTCCACCTTTCTGAACTCTAGTCTTGCCATATGTAAAGGGAAGAAAATGATGCCTGACTGACTTATGTATACCCCAGGGTACTGTCAGAGTCAGAACCCAAATGAAATCGTGTATGTGAAAGTGCTTTATAAACTGTAACACATTGCACATAAGCAAGCTATTATCCTGAAATAGAGACACTAATACTCTTCCTTTTCTACTTTGTAAGGATGTTGTAAAGAGAAATAGAGTAACACATATTAAGGACGGAGGGTTTGGAGATAAAGATACGTACATGAAAGACATTATTATCTCTCATTACCTTATGATTAATTATATTAGTGTTATAATAATAATTCAGAAAACAAATCTGTTTAGGCTCTCAATCTATGGGAAGGAAAGTTTCCAAGAGCTGTAGAGCTGGATGGATTTTCTTTTGAGTCACATAGATGACTAAAATCTGAGAAAAGATTGAGGTCAATGTGAATCATAGCTAGAACTCATCTACAAAGCAGGGCTTTTATCTGTATGGGGATGGGCAAGAGTAAGTGTACTGTGCCGTTGTGACACTCCATTGAGTGAATAAAGCTATTGTAATATCATAACCTGGGTGTCTTTTTCCACACGAACAACTGTAAACCTGCTTTTGCCCACCCCTCTATGTATATTCCTTGAGGATAATTTCATGCCTTGAAAAACTGAAGATACCTTTTTTCTTTAAATGAAAGGCCAGACCTCAGACCTTCATCCCTGAAATTCATAAAGACATTCTTCTTCAAACTATAGTGCTTGGTTGAGTCCGAAGAACATTGAAATATTTAATAATAGGGAAAAATTTGTTCCTAAGATCTGCCCTTTAAAATTTTCTATCACATTGACTCCCAACAGAAACCCATTCAATACCAAGAAGAGATTCAACTTTAATAATTACATTTTAATATTTATATTTGTTCATTCTTTAATTAAAGGAATATGGCTGGATTATGTGCTGTCAAATATGGCAACTCCACTGATTTTCAGATCAAGGCAAAACACAGTGTTGTGGGCAGAAATATTGTTTGTTTCTCCCTTACCTTCTAAGTTGAATTATTTGAAAAAACGTTGGTATAATGTAGATGTTCAAAGGCTCCTGGGAGTCTGAAGGAAAATAAAATTGGCTCAAAGAAAAGGTAATGTGTTCTTGCTAACATACAGGGTCCATGTAAGCCCTTCTCTTGACTCAGTCTTTATGGTGACTACCAGGAAGCAAGCAGGAAGTTCACTGTACATACTCTAGAGTCATAAAAGGGTTCACAATAACATTTTGGTCTAAGAAAGCCCTACTAACTGTATCTTACATTTATAAAAACCTTCTAATTTTCTCAAATATTAATACAAATAAATAAAACTTTGGATATTTGATTGTGATATCACTAAGTTTGCCCAAAGATCAGAAATTAATAGTCGGATAATATTTTTCAACGGTAGTTCTGTCATTCTCTAATTAAGGCAGCTGCTAGTCTATTTGAAACTCACAAAATAATTTGGAAAACAGAGTAATCAGATTCTGACTTTTGAATTCAAAAACCTAGTCATGGTCATAAGACAAAACCTGGGAAGGACAATAGAGATGTAAGTGCAAGCTCATGTTCTCTGTCCCCCTGACATTGCGATAGATAACATTAACTTGAGCTGGGGAAGAGGGTCAGAGAAGCCAGATCCCTCCAAAGTGACCATGTACTCCGCTGTGATTCACTGCCTGGTGAAGGGCACAACAGAAAGGCATGGGAGATCTGAGAGTAGCAAAAACTGTCTTATTTCCTAGGAAAGAGCCTGGAGGTGACTATGTGTTGCCTTTGGGAAGAAGGGTTGTACTCCCCCAGAGTGTTGCAGACACTTCAGCCTGGTTTCAGGAGTTGTAACCCTTACCCCATGGTGGGCTGTGTAAGAACCTAGGGACCCACTTCATCTGGGTCCGTTCTGTCAGGAGGACATGAGCTACTAAGGAGACAAAGCTTATCTCCCTGGCAGGAGTGCTGCTTCTGCCTCATCCATCTCTGGCCCTAACTTGGTCGGTAGTCAATGATGGGTAAGACTCCTCATGGGAGGGGCAACCTAAGCCAGATACGACCACTTGGGAGCCCCTCATGGAAGGACTCAGGGGGCTGCAGCAAAGAGGGGGTGATGGACCCTCGCCCCCTGGCTATTCTGACATAGCCTGAGTCCCAATTTCCGTCTGGGAGATGTCTTCTGCTTCCTGAGCCTAATCGGTTTAAAGCCTAAAACTATCAGGGCCAGCAGTGCAGCCCTGTGCCAGCCAGAACAGCCAGAACAGTTCCCCCAGTGATCAGATATAAGAAAGAATTTGTAAAATCCTGTGAAACCTGCTTTGTTTGCTAAGAGTGCTCTCATTTAAATGATAAGGGTCCCAGGAGGAAATGGGTATGTCTCCCAAAGTTTTGCAACCCCCTTTCCTGACAGACACTGACTCAGATTAAGCCCTCAGATTTCTTTGAAATGTTAAACCTGTATTCTTGTGTATTTGAACCCAATAAAAGCCTAGTGAGGAAGGTGCTCTGGGTCATTCTCCTCTGAGAGTCTGACCACCTTTCCTCCCCAAGCAGATCATGTCTTGGTAGTTTTATTTTCATCTGTGACAGAGGGATGGGGTTCTGTGGGTGAAGCCCCCCGCTGACATCTGGCTCCCAGGGCAGGGGTCCCCCACACCAGAGTTCCCTGCATCTAGGCTTGGGATGGAAGTGGTGGTCTAATTCCCTTCCACCCAAGAGCAGTAGGGAATTGTGAAGGGTCTTAGAGACAGTCTCAGCAAAATACCTGTGGCCTCAGAATAAAAGAGAAGTAGCAGAAAATCCCAGTACCAATAAGAGTGACACTAAATTCAACAAGAGAGCTGCTAGACACAGATAGACTTTTCTATTAGAAACAGGATGGTGTACTGCCTACTCTCCTCCAAATCCTTTGGTGCTGTGTAAATCTTCTGCTCTGGGTACAACCTACTGAGTTGAGTAGGGTATAGAAAAGTTTCCACCATCAGGAAGTTAAAGAGCTTGCAATGTTCACAGAAAAGGAAATAAAGAGAATTTTTATTCCTGCTCCTTACTCCAAATCTACATAGAATAAATCAAACTTTTTCACAGTGAGCTAGGGAATGTGTAGGCCCTTTTCTGGAAATGCTCCCCGGGTTCCCTTCACAAGTGTTAGTTCTCTTTGGGTTCAGTTCCGTACAGCTCCCTGCCAACTCACCTATCTTTCCTATTGCCCAGAACTGTAGCTCAAGCAAAGCATACTTAACACCAAACTCTATTCTCTGTATGCTGGCTTCCATGATAGCTTATCTTTGATCACATCTACTCAGGTACAATTTTAAAAAATATTTTCATTTTTTAAAGTTAGTGTTGCCATTTAATAGTTTAATGCTTTTTCCAAGGCACCATATTACCTTTACCAAATAGAGGAATCAGATATGTGGATGGAGACCATCATCATATGACTGTTTAAATAGTTTGTACTCCCTCCCTTCAGCTCTTTCTCCACATTGGTTGGCTGGGTTTGTGCCCAAGCATGAGTAGTTACCCTCAACACACTAGCATGTCTTTAAGGGTTATGTTGAAAACTTTCTTGCCTCCTCTTCCTCCTTCTTCCACCCACAACTTTAGTGCATATTGCTGCCACATTTCAACTCATCAACACAGCACTACTTTAGCTTACTTTGTTCAGAAACTAGGCTTCTTTATATAACTTATTTGGACAAAACATTAGTCCTTTTTTTTCTTGATTAACACAATATTCATTTTGTAATTGCTCATTCCAGTTGTCTGGCTTGAAGGAATCTTCTGCTTGGGAGAACTCTAAGAGTAAAAATAAAGTCTTAACTCCTATGAGATGAGTGAGGTACAGTATTTCCTTGAGCTACCAAATTGTACTAGTTAACCAAAAATGACCTCTTCAGTTTTTAAGTGGCCAATTTAAACCACACCCTGTAAAAAGTTCCATACTATATAACTTGCCTAAACTTTGAGCGTGGTGTCTATAATTAGAGTGCTGTACTGAGATGGCTTGCTGGTATGTTGTCATCTGTGCATGCTGAATACATTTCCATAAAATTGTTTTAGTTAATCCTCTTTTAGGGTTCATCGTGGGGGGTCTGCAATCCACTGCTCTTGTATTTCTTCCACTACCACTGAGCCTCTGTGATCAGAAGCACATTGCTGAACTCTTCTGAGAAGCATGAGTGGGCTACCCATGGCTTTTTCCTGTGTGTGTGTGTGTGTGTGTGTGTGTGTGTGTGTGTGTGAGAGAGAGAGAGAGAGAGAGAGAGAGAGAGAGAGAGAGAGAGAGAGACGCACACACAGAGAGACAGAGAAACAAAACAAAGACATATAGGGGGAGATGAAGTATCAGAAAAAAGAGGAAATCTAAATGTTATTTTAAGCATCAAAGCTGAGCTCCAAATATAGCTTTTTCTCAATGTGGTGTGATCTACAACTAAGAATGGCAGAACATTTAAAAATGCAGCTCAGAAAAAAATTAATGTCCTCATTTTAAAACTTTTACACCCACCACTATTTCATCTTGCCTTTGCTCTTGGTCACAATGGTCACTACGTTAGCCCAGGGGTTGAAAAACTCTTTGTGAAGGGCCAGATAGTAAGTAGTTTAGGCTTTGTGGGCCAGAAGAGCTCTGCTGCAACAACTCAACTCTGCATTTGAAGCTTGAAACCAGCCAAGGGCAATATGTAAGTAAATGGGCATGGCTGTTTTCCAATAAAACTTTATTTGTGGGCGTTGAAATTTGGCTCACAGACTGTAGTCTGCAAACCCTTGTTTTATCACCATTTGGTATAGGAAATCCTAGTCACTTTCTTGGCTCTGAAGAAACAACTACTGTCAGTTGTATAGCTTCAACTTAACTACTTCTGGCCACAGCCAAACATCCTGTAGAGGAGGAGTTTTCATTCATCTCTCAAATGCTTCCATTTCTTAAGCCAGCAGCTTCTATGATGCAGCAGAAAAGTTCTAAGCTACTTACAGCCTATGCATGTGCCCCTTGGGTGTCCCAGACACCAAATTTGATTATTACCACACGGCTCCAGTGTAATTTATACAGGCCAGTTGGCTTGGCCATCTAAAAAAAGCTTCCTCTGCCTGTCTCTGTGGGTAAACTCAGTAGTGGAAATAGGCAGGCCTTTGCTTTCAGGAGACAAGCTTGGAGGGCACTTTGGCCTTTGGGGTTCTTGTGGCAGAGATGCCAAACCACAGCTGTGAAAGGGATGTGAAGGGAGGAGTCTGCAGCAACCCAGGAAATAGCCCAGCTGGAGAAGGATGTCAAGAAGTGTGACAGTTTAGGAATAGGCCAGGCCTCAGCGGAGCATAAGTAGCTGGCACCAGGACCCTCTTTTAACTTGCTAGCATCATGTGAAACTCCACAGCTCTGTGATTTCTCTTGAACTCATTCTCCCTTCCTTAGTGGTCAATTCAATGGTCTACTCTTCTAGCATTCTCCAATTCTAACAAGAGAAATGGGATGCTCTGGGTTCTAAATGATCTCTTCCTCTCTTTGGTTCTGGAGAAGGGGGTGTTTATCCTGTGGGGACAAGGGAATCTTTTCATACATTTTACTCCATCATCAATAACCTTAAGTATCACTTTATCCCAGAAATCTTCCCCCGGTCCTTTCCCACTCTCACTACTTCTTCATTCTCTCTGTACCCACAGGATATTCTATGTATCTCTTTTTAGCCTTTGCACCACTCTGATTTATAATTGTATACCTTTTATGGCTGTCTTATTTAGGATTGTAAAACTAAGGGGCAGGAACAGTGATTTATAATCCTTGTATCATATATTACCCTGCACATTGTGAATCCTCCATTAATTGGTACATTTCATTGATGAAATGGGGAGGAAAGCATTTCAGAAGATGTGTATACAGGGCAGGTTGTCATTGTTTTCATTCACATATTTGCTGTTCCTCAGATAATTCTGCATGTCTCCTTTCTTTGTGTATCATTCTTACGATGGACTCTTTATTGCTGGATGTGGGAATGATCTGGATGCAACAGTCATCACCCTGCTGATCTCCAGCATTAATCTGATGGGTCTGGCTGTTAGGATTTGTCCTATTTTACCTTTTTTCTTCACTCATTGGATCCATCTAGTAAAGTGCTCATCAATTTTGCTTCTAGGATGTTGTAAAACACATGCACACTATGCTTTCTGTAGATAATATTTAATCTCTGCTAGGAAACAGAAAAATAAAAGGTGGGTTTTACAATAATAATCAACATAATCTGAGTGTAGTAACTTGGACAGGTCTCTGAGGCTGCACTTATTTCCAGATTAAACAGGTCAATCATGGCTCCTGGGTAATTCTGTCATGAAATTTTAAGGGTACAATTTTGGCAGGGGATTGCTGTGGTCCAGGTCCTACGATTCTACAAGCTCTTCAATGTCTATGAAATTGTGGCTCACTATAAGGTAAGGGGAAATAGGCTGTAGACTGGGTTGGATTAAGCAGATAAATAGTATAGTTGGCAATCGCATGGCTAAGAACTGCCAACACCTACAAGTTACTTGGTCTTTTTGAGAAAATGGAGGAAAGGTAGAGAAATTGAACTTAATTGGCTTTAAAATCTATTTCTTATAAAACAGTATGGTCACTATGAAAAATAGTATGGCATTTCCTCAAAAAAAGTAGAATTACCATATGATTCAGCAATTCCATTTCAGGTATATACCCAAAAGATATTAAAGCAGAGGCTTGAACAGATATCTGTGTACCTATGTTAATGACAGTGTTATTCACAATAGCCAAAGGGTAGAAGCAATCCAAGTGTCCATTGCTGGAAGCATGGATGACTAAATTCTGAGATATATATTGTGTGGAATATTACACAACCTTATAAAGAAAGGACATTCTGACACATACTACAACATGGAATACCCTTGATGACATTACACTAAGTGAAATAATCCAATTAATGAAAGGACATATACCATATGATTCCATTTACATGAGATACCCAGAGTAGTGGAATGCATGGAGTCAGACTTAGAATGGTGGTTACCAGAGGCTGAGGGGAAGAAAAAATGGGCAGTTACTATTTGATGGGTATAGAGTTTCAGTTTCAGTTTGGGAAACTGAAAGAAGTTCTGGAGATTGATGATGGTGCGGTCGCACAACAATGTGAATGTATTTACTGCCACCGAACTGTACACTTTAATTTAATGTATAATTAAAGTGGTAAATTCATGTTATGTATGCATTACTACAGTTTTTAAAAAGGGAACAAATCTATTTCTGCCTGCCTTCTTCTTCTTATGCTCACAGTAGCTCTCTCCTGTTCTTCATGTGTGAACACAGCCTCTGTCAGTGGCCCACATTGTGGCGCGGCCCAGATGTGATGCATGTGTACAAGGAAGGGGTCATGTTCCAGACTGTGTGTGTGTCTGTGTTTTATGCTAACCCCAAAACAAGCTCTTCGCTTCCGGAAAGCCTCACTCTTGCAGGAATTCACTTCCTTGAAATGGAAATTACTGCCACAACACAGGGGCACATTTTGTATTTGATCCCTGAAATGTTGTAGGCCATAGTTTAACCAACAAACAATGGTGGACTTCAATAAACTTATCCTTGCACCAAAGGTCTGCTAAGTAATATATTCTCACCTCCGCCATCAATGTTTCTTATGGGCCTGGGTTCCCTTCTCTGTGAAATGGGCCAAGCATTGAGTGAGGCTCAGTGAATTTATCTGAACTGGACCCTAATGATCAGGAAGTATACAGACAAAGCAATTCCTTAGAAAAAGGATGATACTCCCTTTACTCTTTCTAATTTGCTTTGAGGCTCACCTAGCACAAAGGAGGGCAATCTTCCCCTGTTGAAATAACTGATAAAGGCAGGTGGGCATACCATTCAAGGTGGGCACACAGACTCTGTTGCGGGTCAGCCTGTGTCCCAGTTTTACCACTAGCTATATGGTCTTGGGCCATGTTATATAACCTCAGGTTTCTTCTCAGTAAAATAGGATGATAATAATGGTATTTTCTTCAAAGGGCCACTGTGAGGATTAAATGAGTTCATATTCATAAATCACACAGACTAGAGCCTGGCATCTAGTGTGGACTATGTGAACATTCGCTGTTAGTATTAGCTACTGCACGAACAGATACGCCCTTCCAGCCCTGCTCTGATGTAGAGGGCACTGGGAAGACGCCAAGAGTCAGGCAAACTGTTTCCCAGTTCAGGTTCAGCTATTTATTTACTGTGTGACCTTAAGCAAGTCACTTAAACTTTTGAGCCCTAGTTTCATAACTATTAGGATCATTAATGCAGGAAACTGTCTTTTTCAGTCTCTTAACATATGATCACTATAAACAGGTAAAGTGTAAAAGCTGTCATGTTTCTGTTAGAATTATTATTACAGGTTTCATTTTGGCTCCTTTACTTTCACATCTGAATTAAAGTGGAAAGAAAGCTTGCCTAACTAAAAAAAAAAAAAGATTATTTTATATGATAGAATTGATATATATATAATGTAAAAAGTATGGAAAATAAAGAAAATTAGTTTAAAAATCCATCATTGTACCCCTTTGAGAAAGCCTTTATTAACATTATATTCTTTCTCACTTACTATAAAGTATATAGCTTTTTCCCCCTTTTTCTGAGGCAAGATCTCAGCTAGGGAGGCCTATGTATGGAAAAAGTTAAATTATCATGAACTTTGCATAAGATAATGGGTGGGCCTTTTTTTTTTTTTTTTAAGTGTCTTAACTATGGCTACACAAAGAAAATGATAATTTGGGTAGGTTTACAATGTCATTTGAGAGCTTCCAAATTAGTATAACTCCTAATATGCCATACTATTAAAAATGGCTTTAATTTAATAAAGGATTTTATTTTACTAATGCTAGGTAAATCCAAGCAAGGAAGATAGTGAATTATAAACTTTGACAATGTTTGAATGAATGACCTTAATAACTGTAAACAATATAGAAACTTTCTCAAAGTTAGTCTACTTCTGTCCATGAGAGCAATCAGTCAAAAACAATATTTAGTTCTGAAGAACTAATCAATTTGTGTTAGGAATGGTTTACCAGAGCCGAGTAGCAACAGTGGATACATGCCCTCAGGGAGTATGGTTTAGTTCCTCCATTGGCTATCAAAGTTGCTATGGGGGTGAGAAGGTCTTGGACAAAGCATGAAGATGTGAAGATGCTAGGTGACCTCCAGTCTTTTTCTATTTACATGTCTTTTCTTAGAAAAAGTGACAACTCATGCTCTTTGTCATTTGTTGTCCCTCAATCCTTATGCTTCTCTTCCCTCATTGCCACATCCTACTGACTGATAACCACAAAGTTTCATATTGTACATGGTGATTATCCACGATATACAAGCATTAAGCATTTTTATAAGTCATTAATCTTTGGTATTATCTTGACCATAAATCAAAAACATGTCATTTAATTTAACAGAAAATTAGTTGATTCTGAGTAAACAATAGAGTGCTTCATCCCCCTGTCCTATATAAAAGGCTTGCTGGTGGTAGTAACTGAAACATCCTCTTGACCTCCCTCTATCCTTAGAAAGAGAGTGGCAATATTCCTTCACTAAGCTACAGCAGAAGAGAAGGTAGAGATTGGCAGCAGAGGGGAACCTATTGAAGGTCACAGTTGCACCTAGAAGTAAATACCAATACTTTTTTCCTAACATCGACCTTTTCTGGCCAGAAACAGACTGAGAACTGCAAAGTGGAGTCTCCTCTAATTTGAATGTTACATGGGTAATTGAGGCCATGGGATGATGGACATATATCTCTAAGAACCTTACCAGTGGCACATGGGAAACAAAGAAACTTGCTTTGCTTGTTCTAAACCATCTCTGGACGCTCTTGCTCAGTTTAGTTGGAGTGCTTAGGTCAAACAAACACACAATTAAGGAAACATTCAAAGAACTGGTGGGTGGCAGAGCAGTTGGAAGGATTGGAAAGGGCTTAGTATTTGCTTTATTTCCTCTGAGCTCATTACTTGCTCTGAGCAGGTTAGCCAGGAGGGAAGGTAAACACTATTTAGTTAATAAGTCCCGTAAGAACCCCACAGAATGTCCTTTCTGATTTACCATTGTATGGCTGGAAAATATCCTCTTTGCTTGTATTTTTTTCCCAGCCAACTTTGAAGTTGATGGATAATTTTGAGTGCAAATGAATGGCGAGAGTTTGTTTTTACACATCTTTCTCAGGTTAATGTGAAATGTGTGTGAGACACGTTATGGGAAAAGGGAATATTAGTTGGGCTTCATCTCTTAATGCAATTTTAGATCAAATGGAAATGTTTCCTGACTCGATATTTGTAGCCTAAAACTGATTTTTTTTTTTTTTTAGATTTCCAGTTCGGAGAGTTAAAAAGCGGGAAGGAGTGTGTCTGTACTTTTTGGTGCTGCAATGCCCCAGATTGACCCTTATGATTCATTCTCTAGCTTTGGTTCCTACCAAACAAGTAAAATCCCTTCAAGAGCTGGTTAAATCCCATATTTGGATAAGCTAGATAAACTGATTCTCCTCATATGGCTGAGCAATGGGGCATCTTTGGTTTATGTACCTTAATAATAAATGCAAATGTCCTGATTCAGTTAACCTTAAAATATATAAGTGCGAGTAGGGCTGAGAAGAGAAGGACAAGGAAAAAGAAAGGGGAATAAAGGAGGAAGATACTGTAGGGTTTTCATTTAAAATTAAAAGAACAAATTAAAAAATAACTATGTCATTAGGGTAAGGTTAGAAAAAGATGATTTCATGCAAATGAAAAGAAAAAGAAAAACTGGGGTAGCAGTACTTATATCTGAAAAAATAGACTTCAAAACAAAGGCTATAGTAAGAGACAAAGGAGGATACTATATTATTATAAATGAAACAATCCAACAATAGGATGTAACCCTAGTAAACACTTAGGCACCCAACATAGTATCACCTAAACATGTGAAGCCAATCTTGATGGATATAAAGGGAGAGAGAGACAGAAATACAGTCATAGTTAGGGATTTTAACACTTAATTGACTTCAATGGATAGAGCATCCAGACAGAAAATCCACAAGGAGACAGCAGTCTTAAATGACACACTAGATCAAATGGATTTAATTGATATCTTCAGAGCATTTCACCCCAAAGGAGCAGAATATAAATACTTTTCAAGTGCACATGGAACATTTTCTAGGATAAACCACATGTTAGGACATAAAACAAGTCTCAATAAATTTAGGAAGATTGAAATCATATCAAGCATCTTTTCTGACCACAATGCTATGAAACTAGAAATCAATCATAAGAATAACACTGAAAGACACACAAAGAAATGGAAACTAAATAACATGTTATTAAACAATGAATGGGTCAACAACAAGATCAAGGAAGAAATCAAAAGATACCTTGAAACAAATGAAAATGAGGACACAACAATCCAAAATCTTTGGGACACTGGGAAAGAAATCCTAAGAGGGTAATTCATAGCATTATAAGTCTGTCTCAAATACAAGAAAAAGCTCAAATAAACAATCTAACTTAACAATCTAACACTTAAGTGAACTTGAAAAAGAACAATAAACAAAGCCCGAAGAGAATAAAAGGAAGGAAATAATAAAGAGAAGAGCAGAGATAAATGATATAGGGTCTAAAAAATGATATTAAAAGATCAATGAATCCAACAACTGGTTCTTTGAAAAGATAAACAAGATTGACAAACCTTGAACCAGACTCATCAAGAAAAAAAGAGAGGACCCAAATAAATAAAATCAGAAATGAAAGAGGAGAAACAAGAACTGACATCAAAGAAACACAAAGGGTTGTAAGAAAATATTATGAACAACTATACGCCAAAAACCAGGATGGCCTGGATGAAATAGATAAATTCCTAGAAACATATGATCTTCCAAAACTAAATCAGGAAGAATCAGATAATCTGAATAGACAGGTTATACCTAGAGAAACTGAAGGAGTCAAAACACTCCCAACAAAGAGAAGCCCTGGACCAGATGGCTTTACAGGTGAATTTTACCGAACATTCTGAGAACTAACATTTCTCTTTCTCAAGTGATTCCATAAAATTCAAGAGGAGGGGAAGCTCCTAAGATCATTTTAGGAGGCCAGCATTACCCTAACTCCAAAACCAGATAAAAACACTACAAATAAAGAAAATTATAGTCCACTATCCTTGATGAACATAGACACTAAAATCCTCAACAAAATGTTAGCAAACCGAGTATAGCAATACATCAAGAAGACCATACATCATGATCAAGGGGGATTTATTCCAAGAATCCAAGATTAGTCAACATTTGCAAATCAATAAAAGTGATTCACCATATAAATAAATTGAAGGATAAAAACCACATGATTATATAGATATATTCAGCAACCAATAGATGCTGAAAAAGCATTTAATAAAATCCACTACCCATTTATGACAAAAACTCTCAGCAAAGTGGGATTAGAGAGAACATACTTAGACATAATATAGGCCATATATTATAAAACCACCACCAGCATTTTTCTCAATGGGTAAAAACTATAAGCATTTCCCTTAATATCAGGAACAAGACAGAGGTGTCTGCTTTTACCTCTATTATTCAACGTAGTAGTAGAAATCCTAGCCACAGCGATCAGTCAAGAAGAAATGAAAGGCATCCAAATTGGAAATGAAGAAGTAAAACTCATTATTTAATTGACACTGTACAAGAGATCCCAAAAGGTTCCACCAAAAAAAAACTGCTATAAATGATAAACAAATTCAACAGCATAGCAATACAAGAGATCCCCAAAGATTCCACTGAAAAACTGCTAGAAATGATACATAAATTCAACAGCATAGCAAAGTTAATACGCAGAAATCAATTGAATTTGTATATGCCAACAATGAGCTAATAGAAAGGGAAATTAAGAAAACGATCTCATTTACAATTGCTACAAAAAGAATTAAAAACCTGGAAATAAACCTAAGCAAGTATATAAAAGACTTATATTCAGAAAATTTTAAGTCACTGAAGAAAGAATTGAAGAAGATACAAATAAGTGGAAGCACATACCATGTTCATGGATAGGAAGAATTAATGTTATTAAAATGTCCATACTACCCATAGAAATCTATAGATTCAACAAAATCGCTATCAAGATTCCAACAACATATTTAACAGAACTAGAATAAATATTTCAAAAATTTATATGGGACCCAAATGGCCCCACATAGCAACAGCAATCCTGAGAAAGAAGAATGAATTTGGAGGAATCATACTACCTAATATCACACTATAATATAAGCTCACTGCAATCAAAACAGCCTGCTACTGGCATAAAAACAGAGTCATAGATCAATGGAAAAGAATAGAGAGTTGAGAAATAAACTCACACCTTTATAGTCAATTAATATTTGATAGAAGATGCAAGAACATTCAAGAGGCTAAAATAGTTTATTCAATAAATGGTATTGGGATAACTGGAAAGGTATATGCAGAAAAATGAAGCTAGACCACCTTCTCACACCACATACAAGAATAAACTCAACATATATCAAAGACCTAAATATTAGACCCAAAACCATTAAAAATTGTAGAAGAAAACATAGGCGGCAAAATCTTGGACATCGCTCATAACAGTATTTTATTGGATACATGAACCCAGGCAAGGGAAACAAAAGAAAAAATAAATAAATGGGACTACATCAAACTAAAAAGTGTTTGCACAGCAAAGGAAATCATCAACAAAATAAAAAATAAAATATAAAATGGGAGAATATATTTGCCAATACATCTGATAAGGGGTTAATATCCAAAATTTATAAAGAACTGGAGAGCATTATGCTAAGTGAAATAAGCCAGGTGGTGAAAGACAAATGCCATATAATCTCACCTTTAACAGGAACCTAATCAACAAAACAAACAAACAAGCATAATATAACCAAAGACATTGAAATTGAGAACAGGCTCACAGTGACCAGAGGGGAGAGGGGAGGGAATTTCAGGGGAAAAGGGGAAGGATTTAAAGCAACAAGTATAAAAGACACATGGACAAAAACTATGGGGGGTGAAATGGGAGAGAGGTGGGGAGGGCTGGGGCGGTGGGCTGGGATGGGAGTAAAAGACAGAAAATTGTACAAGAACAATTAAAAAGAAAAAAAGGAAAAAAACTTACAAAACTCAACACCAAAAAAAATCTAAACAATCCAATTAAAAAATGGTCAAAGGACTTTAATAGATACTTCTCCAAAGAGGACATACAGATGACCAATACACACATGAAAAGATGCTCAATGTCACTAATTATCAGAGAAATGAAAATTAAAACCACAACAGGATATCATTTAACACCTGCCAGAAGGGTTATCATCAAAAAATTAGCAAACAACAAGTGCTGGTGAGGATGTGGATAAAGGGAACCCTTTCACGCTGTTGGTGGGAATGCAGACTGGTACAGCCACTGTGGAAAGCAATATGATGATACCTCAAAAATTAAAAATGGATCTGCCTTTCAACCCAGCTATTCTACTTCTGGAAATATATCCAAAAGAACACAAACACTAATTCAGAAGAACATAAGCACCCCTATGTTCATTGCAGTGTTACTTATAGTCACTGAGATATGGAAGCAGCCCAAGTGTCCATCAGTAGATGAGGGGATAAAACAGCTATGGGACACAATGGAATACTACTTGACCGTAAAAAGAAGAAAATTTTACCCTTTGTGACAGTATGGATGGTCATAGAGAACATTATACTAAGTGAAATAGTCAGAAAAAGACAAATATCATATGATTTCAGCCATATGTGGAATCTAATTAACAAACTGAACTAACAAGGAAAATGGGGACAGACTCATAGATGGAGAGCAGGATGACAGCTGGAGGGGTAGGTTAGGGGGTGGAGGGATTGCGCAAAACAAAAAAGGACTCATGGGCATGGACAACAGTATAGTGATGGCTGGGGCGGGGGCTTGTATAAAGGGACTAAATGGTAATGGAAAGAAATATAATAAAGGTTAAATAAGAAAAAGAAAAAAAATAAAATAAAAGCAAACCAAGACATACTTCCTCAATTCTAAAAAAAAATAACTATGTTGTCAGAATAAACAGTAATCCACAAGTAATAAGTTTAAAACATTTTATGTTATATTTAAAAAAGGGAATTACTGTAATCATTGTGAGGCATTATACTATGGGCATTGAAAGCTTTTGTCTGAGTCATCTGCACTCCCTGGTCTCCAACGTGAAGAACGTGAATGGGCATTGGTGAAAAGGATGGCAGAAGCTAGAGTGGACAGTATGAAGTTTATCTCTATATGACAGTTTCTCATCAATACTAATCCTGTTTTTTGTGAGCAAGTAAAATTTTAAAATCAGAGCCTTAGCTTAAGCATCTTTTCTCTCTGTCATTATTGATCAGTCACTAATAAATTCACTATATCTAAAAATAGGACGATATTCCTAGTAATTATAGCTGACTCTAAAGAAAACTTTTTGTTTCAGTAAAATTTTGGGGAACATCTGTTTTACCAATTAGATGACTAGTATTGAAATTCTATTTCTCTGAGAAGAATTGAACTTTGGGATATTAGACAAAAGTATAGAAAACGTGACTTTCTTATTGATTTTTTCCCCATTTTGGTGTACTTTTCAACTGTACAAAATGATTAACAATGAAGAATTGTGGCAGACATTACATTAATGAAACAGGAGTTCCACAATGAATGGAGATAGTTTTGGGAAATGATAATCAATTATTTGAGGAAATGATAATTGATCATTTTAAAGAAAGATTTATTCATGTTAATGGAAAATGAGGTGCCCATGTTTTTGCCTAATGGTTCACTATGCCAAACAAATAAAAACAAAGAAGCAAAACTAATTTAACAACACACAGAAACACGTTAGAGAGCAAAGCTACAGGACCCAGAAAACCAAATAAATGCAAATTATTTTTGGAGCACCAAAGAATTCACAACATGCATGCCTTACAAACATTGTGCTAAAATTTTGATCTGAACCTTCAGCTCTAAGAGACCAGTTTATGGGAGTAATCCTTTGGGGTAAACTAGCTGAGTATTCAGAACCTACATTTCAAGATGTCCTTGGTTTTTTTTTTTTTTTTTTTTGTTAAAGATTTTATGTATTTATTTCTAGAGAGAGGGGAAGGGAGGGGAAAAGAAAGGGAGAGAAATATCAATGTGTAGTTGCCTCTCATGTGCCCCCTACTGGGGACCTGGCCCACCACCCAGGCATGTGCCCTGACTGGGAATCAAACCAGTGATGCTTTGGTTCACAAGCCGGCACTCAATCCATTGAGCCACACCAGCCAGGACTGTTCTTAGTTTTCATTGTAGTTTTATCATTCATTTTGTTATTCTATGGAATTTCTGTTAATGGAAGAACAGGTAGTAAACTAAAAGCCATCTCGAGGAGCAGGTGCTGGGCACTTGACTGAGTCTTGTGTACCTGCTTTGCAGGGTCTGCTATTCTAATTACCCTCCAACAAAATCACATGACCCTGTCATAAAACCTCACGATGCTCTTGAGTAGTAAATAATCTTAGTGGTCGGTTTCAAGGTTTCAAAGACTCCTCATGGTTTTCATATGACAGGAGGAGGTAAGTTCTCAAAAAAACATCGTGTTGTTTTCATAAAGCTTTGGTTTAAGGCAGTCAGATTTTATTCCCTCTAGATTTCAGTTCAGCAATAGTCTGTAAAATTAAAAATTTTTCACATCAGTTGTAATGTATGCTCATGGGTATGCTCAAAATTTAACTCTAAGAATACTTGTGATATTATTGAAAATAATATAGAAAAATCAGAAGGAAAAAAACCTAATTGTCCTCCATGGTCAAATAAATTATGCTACATTTGCTCAATGAAATGTATACATTCTATAAACAAAACTTTAATAAAACCTAACAGCCCAGAACATGTTCATGAATGATATGGTTACCTTTGAGTACTGGACTTATTAGAGATAATTATTTATTACCTATATGATTTTCCATGTTATCTACTATAAAAATCGATTATTGTGTAGTTAAAAGGTAAAAGATATTAACAAAAATTCTAGTTTTCCAGAATGTGAAGGTGAATGGGACAGTATCCATGTAGAATATTTCCTTAGTGTAGTCAATTTTTCTGTTCTTCTCAGCATGTGACATGTTATATTAATAATTTCACAGTGTGAGATGCAGATTACCAGATGTACTGAACCAGAACCTCTGGAGAGCCTGGTGACAGGTCAGCATGTGTCCACCAGTAGAATCCACTTAGGAACAGAGTTTGTGTAATACAGAGCCAATGAAACTAGATTTCTGTATTGAGAAAAGTGCTATGTGAAATAAATTATAAGCGATTTGAAAAGATGGAGCTCCTGAGGATTAAGGCCTCACCTAAGCAAAAATGAGGGATCATCTGCCCTCCTCTTTCTATGGTTTTTGCGTTATTTCATTTTCCAATGTTAATGAATCCTTCTCTGCTATTTAAATCTGATGATGAGTGACATAACTTAGTACAAACTTAATTCCAACTTTATTACTTCTATTAGGAAGACTTGTGTTTTAAGCCTTGTCTCTACTTGCGACATGAAGGGATTTTTCTTGTCCTAAAACATTCCAAGTTTCAATATGAAGATTATGGTTGAGAATGCTGAGGGAGTGGGGTGGGGTGGGGAGAAGGCTTTCTCCTCATTTAATATCAGCCAGGAGAACAGCTAATGAACTTCCAGCTTTTTGACAATTATAGTTTTAAACCCTAAATACAAGGATCAATTAATTATGGAATATCCTGGGAGTTCAGGACTATACGTGTTGGTCTATTCAGCTGTTTTGAAGCTTTCCAGAAAGTCAGTGAAGTTCAGGCATTAATCTGAACTTCATTCTCAGACACCGCTTTATGGGAGTAATCCTTTAGGGTAGACTAGCTGAGCATCCGGAACCTACATTTTGAGATGGCCTTGTATTTTTGTTTCTTATGCTAAAATATGCAGCAATTCTCAGGAAATTTTGTTCCTTGGGAAAATTGCCATCAAGTGGAAGGTAAAACAAATATAATCTAAAACTTTGCAGGATATCCCTTTCCTGACTGCCTTCCTCCAAATCAAGTTTCTGTTATTTCCTAAGAGACAAATTCTATTTAATAGACGTTTATGTAACACATACTGGGTGTCATTCCCTGTCCTCCAAAGTTTGTAACTTTCAATGTGTTTTATTCTCATGACAATGCTCTGTGGCGTTACCCTACAGGACACATTAGGCACATTTTCTAAGGTCGGTTCCTGGTAAATGGGGGAGGTGGGATTTGAATTTATGTGATTGAACTGCAGAGGCCCTCTTTTAGGTACTATAAAATGTGGTCTCTAACACTATTACACTTTTCTTTTTCAATTAAAAGTGAAATCACTGAACCCTCAGAATAGGCTACAATATGCTGTGGTAGTTAGTGACCTCAAAAATCCCAGTGGCGTGCAACCTCAAACGTTCAGTTCCTATTCCTGCTTCTGGTGCTTTGCAAGGTGCCTGCAACTCTGCTTCATGTTGTCACCACTTTGGGGCCTAGGTTGACAGAGCAGCTTTTATCTGGGACATTGGCCGGAGCATCGCAGCAGAAGAAAAGGAGACATAGCAAAACACATGTTGGTACTCAGAGTTCTTCTGGGAAATAATTTATGTAACTTTCTCCCATATTTCACTGGCCAAATAATGTCACATGACAAAGCCTGTCATTAAACAGACTGGAGGTAAAATTCTTCCCCGAGGAAGGGTAGCAAACATTTGTGAGCAATCTATCACAGTAGCAATGACTTATGATAATTTTATTGATATCTTTGTGGTTATTATTAGTCTTTCTTATTCAACTTGAAGCCCTATAACTTGTTATTCACCACTTTTTAAATTTATTAAATTTATTGGGGTGACATTAGTTAATATGGTTTCAAGTGTACAGTTCTATGATATATAATCAGTATATTGTACTGTGTGCCCACCACCCAAAGTCAAATCATCTTTCATCATCATATATTTGGCCCCCTTTTCCTTTTACTACCCCCACCTCCTTTCCTGTGGTAACACCACACTACGTCTGTGTCTATAAGTCTGACCGACTTATTTCACTTAGCATGACATTCTCAAGGTCTATCCATGTTGCAGTAAATGGCGGTATTTCATCTATCAGAAGACACATCGGTTGTTTCCATGTCTTGACCACCATGGATAATGCTACAATGAACATAGGGTTGTGTAGATCTTTGTGAATAAATGTTTTTTAATTTTTGGGGTAGATGTCCAGAAGAAGGATTCCTGGATCATATAGTAATTCTATTAATATTTTTTTGAGGAACTTGCATACTGGTTTTCATAGTGGCTGTACCAGTTTACATTTCCACCAGCAGTGGATAAGGATTCCTTTTCTCCATCACCTCTCCAACACCTATTATGTGTCTTGTTGGTAACTCATTCTAGCAGGTATGAGGTGGTATCTCATTGTACTATTGATTTGTATTTCCTAATAGCTAGTGAAATTGAGCATCTTTTCATATATCAGTTGGCTATTTGTATGTCTTCTTGGAAGGAGTGTCTGTTCAGATCCTCCCCCTATTTTTTAATTGGTTTATTTGTTTGGTGTTGAGTTGTATGACTTCTTTATGTATTTTGGATATTAACCCTTGTTGAGGCTGTTTGCAAATATCTTCTCCCATTCAGTTGGTTGTCTTTTTGTTTTGTTGGCAGTTTCTTTTGCTGTGCAGAAGATTTTTAGTTTGATATAGTCCCATTAATTTATTTTTGCTGTTACTTCCCTTGCCTTTGCGGTCAAATTTATAAAATATTTTCTACAACTAGGGTCTGTAAGTTTAGTACCTATGTTTTCTTCTATGTAATTTGTTGTTTCAGTCTTACATTTAGGTATTTAATCCATTTTGAATTAATTTTTGTACATGGGGACAAACTATAGTCTACTTTCATTCTTTTGCATGTGATTTTCCAATTTTCTTAAAATCATTTATTGAAGACGCTTTTCTCCATTGCATGCTTTTGGCTCCTTTGTCAAAAATTATTTGCCTATATACATGGGGTTTTGTTTTTGGGGTCTTGATTCTGTTCCATTGGTCTTTGTGTATTTTTTTCCTGCCAATACCGTGCTGTTTTGGTTATTGTTGCTCTGTAGTATAATTTAAAGTCAGGTAGTGTGATACTTCTGACTTCATTCTTTTTTCTCAGGATTGCTCTAGTTAACACTTCATATTTGGTGATTTATATAGTATTCGCCACCTAGTAGACACATCATGTGTTTGTTGAATGGATGAATGAATGTACATACTTATTAATTGCCAGTGGTAGGGTTGGTAAAAGTGCAGACTTTGGTATCAAACAGTGGACTCCACTTGCAAGTCTGCCCTTAAATTATTGCAGAATATGGCAAATTTGCTTTAACAAGCCTCAGTTTTCTCATCTTCAAAATGAGGATAATAATAGTGCTTAACTCATAGGGCGATTACAATGATATAGTGTCATATTTTTTGCCAACAGTTACCAAGGTAACTATTATTTGTTCACTACATATTACCTAATTTAATACTTCATCAAATATAAGATACAGTATTATTTTATGAACAAGGAAAAAAGAGAATTTCCAATTAAACAATTATACAACACCTTCCTTCAAGGTGGATTCCATTTCAAAGATGTACATTTTTAGAATTAATGACTTTTATGTATTAGAAGTAAGAAGCTTATACAAACTTTTGTTTGAATGAACTTGGTGGTACATGAATGGCCAGATTATACTAGAGGTAGGAATTTTTCTCTACTGTGTCAGACACTGAGATGTTAATGCAATAGCCATGCTCTCATCCTTGACTTCCCCTTTCTGTAATAATCCTGATTATGTTTTGGTGTTTACAGTGTACCCAGGGAGGGATAAACTCTACTTTCTAGCCTCTGGGAGTTAATTATAAATTTAATCCAATCATGGTCTCCTTCTGCTTACTAGTGATTGGTTTAAAAACAGTGTCATGGCCTAATTTCTAGAAAGTCTCCCTTTACCTTGTGGGAAAGATTTTCTTCCTAATTAAAATACTCTCATATGAGAAAATATCTCTCTTCTTTGCTGGATAGAGATATGCGCATTTGTAGTACCTGGAATCATTGCAGCTATGTTGTAACAAATTGGAGAGAAGAGTTGTGACTTATGGGTGAAAACCTTCAATTAAAAAAATAAGGGCTAGTCTAAAAGGACATGTATGAAATGTGCCTTTATAGTTGGGAGGTCATGTTCCACTGGAAGAAACTAGTATAATCCTTTGCATTTATTCTCATTTTTTGTGTTTTTCTTCTTTTTCTTTTTAGTTCTTAAAAAAAATAAGAATATGGTTATACGGAGAAATTTTAGAGTATCTGCTGAAGATATTTGAGTTCCTTTACCCCATGAAATCACACCTAAGAAATCTGAGTAACACTGGTCAAATGTTGGTGGGATGTTAAATTTTTATTTTTGTTATGTTTAGGGTAATTCTCGGCTAGGGTGAAGTAAAATGAAAATACCTACAAAGAAAAAAATTCATGGTACAGACATCAGAAAGAAAATAACTAAAATTTTATGGTGCCATTTCTCTGTGCCAAGTACTTGACATAGTTTATTTTTCCTACATTTTCAAAATTAAATATGGTATTTTGATTTAGTTTCAAACCTACAGAAAAGCTGACAAAAGAGAACAAAGAACTCTCACCCTTTGCTCAGAGACCTCATTGAAATTTCACCATTTATCTCAGTAATAACCTAGCAAAAAAATTCAATCCTAGGACGATGCTTGGTACCCACTTATTGTGTCTCTCTAGTCTCTATCAACCTGCAACAGTTCTGCAGTCTTTCCTTGACTTTCACAACCCTGCTGTTCTTGAAGATTTTAGGACAGCCCTTGTGTAATACATCCTTCAGGTCAGGTTTGTGTTGTTTCCTCATGATTAGAGCCAACAGCTGAGGTGTTCTTACTGCATCCTTTAGAGTGGTGTGTGATTTACTAGTGGTGTTAACTTTGTTCACTTGATTAAGACAATGTCTGCCAGGTTTCTGTACTGTAAAGTCACTTTTCTCCCTTTGTAATCAATTAATATTTTGTGGGAGGATACTCAAAGACCATATAAAAATCCCATTCCTCACCTTATGTTCAACCATAAAACATAACATCATTAATGTTTCTTTTTTGAAAAGAAGTACTTTATTGTTGTTCAATTACAGTTGTCTGCATTTCTCCCCATCACTCCTCCCACCCCACCCCAGCCAAACCCACCTCCCTCCCTTGCTTCCACCCTCCCCCTTGGTTTTGTCCATGTGTCCTTTATAGCTATTCCTGAAAACCCTTCTCCCTGCTGTTCTCTCCCCACTCCCCTCTGGCTATTGTTAGATTGTTCTTAATTTCAATGTCTCTGGTTATATTTTACCATATGATCTCACCTTTAACTGGAACATAATCAACAAACAAAAAAAGCAAACAAAATAATGTTTTTTTTCTAAATTGTTATTCTGATGCTGGCCAAATGCCAATTTTCTGCTCTCATACTTTCTACCATATTTATCAGCTGGCTTTCTATGAGAAGGAAGAGCTTTCTCATTCATTCATTTATTAATGTGTTTGTATATATGGTCATTTATTTTATACCCTTGTGGATTCATGGATTCCTATTTTATTCAATGTGTTATAAGTCACTACTATAGTGATTTATTTTGATGATTAATTGAAACCCCTTCAAGTTAGTTTCTATATATTTTTGACAAGTCTTCTTCATTCTTTGAGTATTCTTTACCTTCTGGCATGCTAAGAATGTCTAGGCTCATCCTGTTCTTTACCTAACCCAGCCTTAGAATCAGCCAATTCTCTGAGGAGTCCTGGTTCCTTTCAGTGGAGAGCGGTGTTTGGAAATGAAGACCTGGACACTAGATGTGCTCATTGCTATTGTGATATTGCCATTTATGGGCTCTTCTAGGGCACTGAACTAGGAAATGTGTGCATGTGTGTGTATATCAGGGTGGGGCAAAAGTAGGCTTATAATTGTTTATATAGAAAATAATACAATAATTAATGAATAATAGTATAAGAATAAATTCTGTTAAACACCAGTATAAACCTACCTTTCCCCTCCCTGTATGTATATGGATATTGTGTGTATGTATACTCCCTGTCTTGTACTGTTTGGGCAGCTATAATAAAATGTGAGACATTGAGCAGCTTATAAACAACAGAAATTTGTTTACCACAGTTCTGGAGGCTAGACATCCTAGATAAAGGTTCCAACATGGTTAAATGAGGGCATCTTTCTTGTCACAGACTTCTCATTGCATCCTCACATGACGGAAGGGACTAGGGAGCTCTTGGGGGTCACTTTTATAAGGACACTAATCCATTCCTGAGGGTTCCACCCTCATGAGCTAAGTACATCCCAAGGTCCCCATATCCTAATATCATCACATTGGTCATTACCATCTCAACATATACATTTTGTAGGGACATGAACTTTCAGCCTATAGCACACACATTTGTATTTATATTTATTTCTGTGCACCATCTACAAAATGCTGCATTTCTACTGATACCTTCAATTGCAGCCCAACACCATAGGCTTTGCTCTAGCTTCCTCCTCTCACATTTGTATCTCCCTTCTCTGGCAGCGAGGAACCAGTTCCCATCACCCCAACTCCTAAATGTAGCCAGTTGTCTGACACCACCCACTGCTGCCCCTTTGCACCCTGGCTCCAACTGTCATTGAGGCCTGACATTTCTGAGGCACCTATTACATGTTGGGCATTCCTAGTGGCTTTCTGATAAAAGAAATAAAAATGCAATAAGTATTTGCTTAAAGAAGTTAAGAGAAAAGGAAGAAAAAGTGAAGGAAATGGAAGAAGAAGAGCAACTACAAATGTAATAATAGAAAGATTACATTTCAGCCTTACTAGAGTTTCCATTTCACAGAAGTTGAGGACTTTTGCTCCATTTCATGTAGGCTGAGGAAACAGATTCCTTATCAGCTAAGAACTGGCAAAGCTGGATTAAACCCCGGAAGCTGACCCCTGGCCTGCAGAATCAACCGTGATAGACTACAGCCTTTCATCCTCCTGCCCATGCCATTAACTAACTCCTGCATTTATTACATTTCTTCAGTCTATGTGCTTACCCTGGTTGAAATTGCTTAGCACCTAACACAAAAAGAGTTTACTCCAAGTGGTAGAACTAATATAAACAGGGAATTACATTATTACAACTCCATGTGGTGTTATAATTACATCAGAATGCAGCTCAATCACTGGCATGTCGGATGCGCCACACTGTCGCCATATTTGCAGATGTTCAATCTTACTTTTATTAAGCATGACAATGCCCAGAAGGATCCATTTTGTCTGATTATCCTCAAATGGAGAAGAATATTAAAAGGCAGGATAATTAAAAATATATGCCCAA
This sequence comes from Glossophaga mutica, assembly GCA_039655065.1. Classification (NCBI taxonomy): domain Eukaryota; kingdom Metazoa; phylum Chordata; class Mammalia; order Chiroptera; family Phyllostomidae; genus Glossophaga; species Glossophaga mutica. The sequence goes on along the minus strand of CM077307.1, from coordinate 142,999,748 downwards.
ACAAAGGATGTGTCTACAATTCCTTTTCTTGTGCTTTGAAATAGTTCAAATTTCTCAGCTGGCTCTCGTGCACAGAGCACAAAAAGGATGTCTTAAATTTAGACATATGTCTTCATTCTGTTTAATGTGCCAGAACAAAAACATCGCTTGGGACCACCATGAATTGAAGTCTAAGGGTAGGAACGCTAGAGAGCCCTCGTATTTCCACAGGGCTAAATGTCATCACAGAGTTTGTGATTGCACTTTCCCCTGTGAGAACATAGCCTTCTATTTTTAAAATTTGCCTCTTCTAATTCTATATCCATATTCCTCCTTAAGTCCACATAAAGGTTTTCTTTTATTTGATGCAAATTCAGAGAATTCAAATCATACTCCCAGTGGTAGTGATACTTTTATTAGAGCAAGGGGGAAAATATTCCATCACTTTCATACAAAGCAGAGGGCCTAATAAATACATTTTGTAAAGGATGAAAAACATTAGGTAAATTTATTAGAATATTTCCAGGTTTGACTATATTTGAGAACCATTTAAGAAAAGTAAACGCATAGTTTTGTAACAGGCTTCTAGGAGGTTTCCTATATATGGCATTCCAAATGATTCTAGTGGATTGGTGTTCAGGATTTTGATGAAAATAGTATGGTAACAAAATATTGGAAAGAAGGTCCCACTCTTCAGTCTTCCCAGATTGAGTTTGTACCAGTCACCTGTCCCTGATTGCTGGACCACGAGAGTCTCACACCTTCGGAAGGTTTTTTTGTGGGGGTGGACTAGAGCTGGAATGTCTTCAGAGAGGATACTTGAAATTATGTGATACCAGCAGTTGTTGAAGTAATTAAGTGAATGTACCTATTTTGAAATTAAAAAAAGAGGGGGAGGGCATAGTATTTATCTTAACACATTTGAAAGAATATCATGTAAACAAAGATTAAATTTTAGACTGGCTCAAGTACATGGCACTCAGATCCACAGATGGAATTCATGGAGATATAAAATCAAAACAAGGAAGGTCTTTCTTATGATGGAAGCGGCCCAAAGATAAAATGACCTAATAAGGTGGAAGTTCTGCATCACTAAAGGCATTAAAGAGAATATTGCCATTATCAATGACATCACTGAGCAATGCTTCTCCAAATGTAATGTGCACATATACCACCTCAGGTCTTGCTGAAATGCAGATTCTCCTCCTGTGGGTTCGGGGTGGGGCCTGGATTCTGCTCCCAGGTGATGTACATACTGTTAGACCACAGATCACTCCCTAAGTACAAGAGAAAACTAAAAGCATGAAAAGTTATTCCCAAGGTGCTAGGGATCTAAAGCTTAGTACAACATTGTGGAATAGTGATGTAAACTCGATTTCACAGGGATAGGAGGTAAATAAAAGTAAATGAAGAAAATCTAGAAATCATCTCACTACTGCATCTGAGAGTTCCAAAGAAATGCTGGGCAACACCAAAAAGAAATACCACTGGGATCAAAACAGGTCTAAAGCGAGGTGAAAGCCATCCCAAAGACAAATTTTTCCAGCAAGAGCAAGGGAACTGACAGCACTGAGAGCCAGACACAATTGAGAAAGAGCTTCCAATCAAATCTGTGCTCTCCTTAATTTGCCATAAAAGCAGCTGAGATGGTCCAGTTGGGCAGATGCTAAATAAGGGTCTGAGTTTCAATAGCAAGTTTTTCCAGACAGTTTTCTGTCCTTAAGAGAGAATGAATGGCATTATTGTGAAATTCTGAAAACCCCAGGTTTTGAGACTGTGGAAGGCCTGGTCCCAGATAGGCTTTCGTCACCATTGGCCACTCGGTGGTATTCACTGATGGCTCAGGAGGAACAAGTAACCAAGACTCTCCCTGTAACATGTCCACCCAGAGATCAAATGCAACTTCCTTAAAAATAATGTTTCTTTTAAAAGGAGATCTTTTCTTTACCCTTCTAGCAATGTTGTAGAACTGAAAAGCCTTAGGAAAACATATGCCTCTGATTATCTAAAGAGCTTTCTACAGCTCTTAATTATCGTGTCTACCAAAAGTCCAATTTGATCATTTAGATGTGGTAATAATATATTAATAGGTTCTTTCCAAACACTAATGCTATTTCCAGAACTCAGCTCTTATCCAAATTGGGCATGCCTGTATTCATGTATATACTCTTCTGTATTTGTTATTCCAATTCACAGTTTAATATGAACTTCCACAAAAATGTGTGCTAACTCTAAAAGGATGACTGGGTAACTCATTACATTAGGGGTTTTCACAGATCCCTGGTGTCTTGTTGAGGTTGAACTTGGCTGTCTGGTCTGTCCAAAGAGGAGCCTCAATCTCTTGGCATTGATACAAGCCTTCTATGTTTTCTTAAAAGCAGCATTTCAAATTTAAATGTTCACGTCAAAATTATTGGATGTTTTATCATAGAAAAGTGATAATGAAATGCAGAGAAAAACTATGTAGTTTCCTTAGAGCATCATCTCTGAAGAGAAGCAACATGTTGAATATGGTGTGATTCTCACTCGATGACTAGATTAAAACTGACGGCAGTGGTGGCTCTTTCACTTCTTTGATTTAAAACAGTGAAATGGTTACAGGGATGTCAACTAATACTGGATTACATTTCAAAATTACTTTCAGCTGCTATAGTCAGGTGTGTGTTCAATGTGAAGAGTTCAAAGAATAGTAGTGAAGATGAGCAAGTTTGGAAAATAAGACTGATAATAAAGAAAGAATTTGGGGAAGAGTTAACTGGGAGAAACAAAAAGAATGAGATCAAATTTAGATATTTAAAAATATTTTCTAAATTACTGTAGATTATTGTAGAACATTTGAGATATCCTGAAAAATATACATGTAAAAAATTTATTTACAAACCATCTAAATCAAGAAATTTTGGGGGTGTTCCTATAGAAACAAAAAGTAAGATTTCAAGCCACATTGTATGTGTGTACATATGTGCATGTGTGTGTATGTATACGTATATACATGTATATATTTAAATTACACTTTACATTCACTTTTATTTTGAATTAGTTTCAGGTGTACAGCATAGTGGCTAGATAATCATGTACTTTACAAAGTGTTCTCAACATTTCCACCTGGTGTCCAATATAGTTATTATAATACTATTGACTATATTCCCTATGCTATACTGTACAGGACCATGTCTATCTTGTAACTACAAATTTGTACTTCTTAATTTCATCCTCTTTTTTCACCCAGTCCCCCAAACCCCCTTCCTTGTAACCATCAGTCTGTTCTCTGTGTCTGTAAGTCTGTGTCAATTTTGTTTGTTTAGAGTCTACATATAAATCAAATCATATGGTATTTGTCTTTGACTGACTTATTTTACATAGCATAATAACCTCTAGGTGCATTCATGATGTTGCAAATGCTAAAATTTCATTAATTTTTGTGGCTGACTAATATTTCATTGTATATGTGTACCACCACTTTTTATAGCCACTCTTCTATTGATGGGTACTTGGTTACTTCCATATCTTGGCTGTTGTAAAGAATGCTGCAATGACCATAGGGGTGCATATACTCTTTTGAATTAGTGTTTTGATTTCTTCAGATATATTCCCAGAAGTGGAATTACTGGGTCATAAGGTGATTTCATTTTTAGTGTTTTGAGGTAACTTCATACTGTTTTCCACAGTGGCTACACCAATCTGCATTCCCACAAATAGTACAAGAGGATGTTTTTCCACATCCTCACCAGCACTTGTTTGAGGATTTATTGATGGTAGCCATTCTGAGAGGGGTGAATTGATATCTCATTGTGATTTTAATTTGCATTTCTATGAAGATTAATAGCTAGAGACATTTAGCATCTTTTCATATGACTATTGACCATCTGTATGTCCTCTTTTGAGAAGTGTCTATTTAGGTCCTCTGCCCATTTTATAATTGAATTATTTGTTCATTTGTTTGTTTTTAGTGTTGAGTAGTATGAGTTCTTTATACAATAAATTTTGAATATCACCCTCCATTCAATAAATTAAGGAACTTTTTAAACAAGGCTCCTAAGTGTATGTCTAGCGTAATATGAAAGAACAAAAAAATCATGAGTTGACTATTCAGCAAGATACAGATTAGTTTTAAGCACAAAAATAAAAAATCTTTTATAATGAAAGGTTTTTTTGTTTGCTTGCTTGCTTTTGGGTTTTGACATTAAGAGCTAAAATGTATGAGATTATTTTTAAAAGAAGGTGATAAGTAAAGATATTTGATCAGCCTCAGTAATGAAGAATGCCCTGGATAATTTCAAAAATGACACATATAGAATCCCCATTATTAGCAATCTGGTCCTTGCTTGATTACCTATATATCTATAAAAAGACCATGTGCCTAAGTTAGCTTGGGTTCCTTTCACTACATCTTGCTTTTTCAACCTGGTTTGGGGGGAATGGGGTTGATAAGCTAAAATTCCTTTTTTTTTTTTTTTTTGTTTTTGAGATGTGATCTGAAAGTTCCTTGGCCTGAGTGCTTCTAGTAAAGTTTTAAGAGAATTTACAGAGGATTTCTCTTTGAATGCTTTGCAACTGTTTTCACTTTAACACGTGACTCTATTAAATATAACACAATGTTCTAGCCCTCAGCAGACCTATCCGAGGCCAAATAAAGAGGACAGGAATGTGTTAATAATTAGGTTGGTAAACACATGTGTTTTCTAGAAAGTCCTCTTATAAAAATATTCACTTTCAAATGTTGTACTTTATATCTACGTTCAAAAGAGGCGATATGTAGTCCTTAAAATACTTACTTAGTCCACTGTTCTACAAGACTAATTTTATGAATTGTACACTATCCTATAATTTCAAAATGTATATCAATTTTGGACATTTTTATCATCCATATTGTTGGTTTAATATGAGGAGGATAACACAGATCCTTACATTAAACCTATACTTTAGGTGTGTTTGAATGCTGTTTAGGAATATGGCACTTCTTTTAGAAAATATTTTAGAGCCGGTGAGTAGGAAGAAAAGTACAAAGTGTTAGGTGGTCCAGTTAAAACTGGGCTAATTATAGTGATCTGATGGTTACAATGTGTTTTTATTTGTCATAAGGTTAAAATACGTATGAGTCATCAGGTATAATATAGATTTCTTGGGCAATTTTTTAAAAAAAAATGTGACTCTAACTTAGAGTCCTGTGACAGATGGTGGGATCAAGACAGACTGACAGATCCTGGGCTTCAGGGGCCTTATAATCAGAGAAGCAGGACAACCAGAGAAAATATAACACCATCAACCAGCAGATTGGGAGAGATGGAATGGACATATTTTCAATATAGTCCAAGTAGTTTGGAGTACTATGTCGAATTTTAAGGGGACATTGCTGAAAAAAATATGTTTTGAGGGTGGAAGAGTGATAAATTGAAATGAAGTTTTGAGAAAAATCTGATTCTACCTAACCTAGAAAAAAAACGGAATTCGAATGACTAAGTAAATGTACATACTTAGGACGCCCTCCAATGAGGGCCTCATTTCATAGGAAATCGTGATGCTCCATTTTTTCCCTGAAGGGTAGACAGAATTTGATGGCGATGTTTCTATTATGTGTGACCCTTATTTCACAAACCACAGCTGACTGGGTAATGAATGTATCAGCAGCTTCAAATCTATCAGATTAAGAATAAAATATGTTCTCCAGACTTACATGCTGGTTAACTCATCTCCAATTGCTAGGATAAAATTTGCTCTTACCTGTCTTGAGTTGGCTTCCCCGATGAGCAGATTTGCCTCGGATGAGCCCTATGCCCCAGTGTAGCTGTTTAACTATAGGATTCCATACCTTCTCCCTGTTTATTAGAGCAGGGGGTTCTGTTGGCTTCCATTCATTTAGAGTTTATTATCTTCTAAATCAGTTGTTTTCAAACGTGAGTGAACATGGGAAAACCCTGGAGGGTTTGTGGAAACCCTGGTCACTGGGCTGCACACTCAGAGGTTTTACTAATTCAGTAGGTCTGGGGCAGAGCTGGAAAGTTTGCATTTCCCAGGAGGCTGCTGCTGCTCCCGAGAACTTCACTTTGAGTACCACTGTAACTTGCCTAGATGATTTTTCTTTAAATTCTCACACTAGCCTTGTGAGCTAGGAATAATTATTTCTCCTATTTTACAGATGAAAAGACAGGTGCTCAAATGTTAAAAAGGAATTTGCTTTTAATTACACAGGCTGGAGGGCACAGAGCTGTGGACTCCCAGCTCACTCAACTCCAGAGGCAACGTTCCTGATGCAGCATGAGCTTGGGTGTCCCAAGCTCCCTCTCTGATGAGGCGGTGCCTGTCATCAACTGACAGCTGATACCTTGGGTCTTACCTTGCTCCTGTTCACCTTTTCTTTTCTTTCTTTTTTTTTTCCTGCAACTCATATTGTAAATCCTTATTTTAAAGTTCAGTATCTGAGCCATAGTTATCTCTGCTACAATCCTGAAACATTGGCTTAGGAACCTTTAGCTGCCATCACCAAGGCTGCCTAACAGCCTGGCTATTTCCTAAATCATCCACTTTTTTTCCTGACTAACCCATGACATTGTGACTATGTGTCAACCTGTGTATTGATTTTATCTTTGTGGAAATGAATTAAACTCTTACTTCTCCTTCAGCCTATTACAGATCAGTATGATGAGTATAAAGTAGGAAAGAAAATAGGATTTAAAAAATATTAGTGTTTGTTTAGCTTTACACAGGGAAGAGGGGACCTGGCTGACCCACAGAGCTGTTTCAGCCTGTAAAACTGTTTTAACAAAAGACCCATTGGACCATCATGCTTAGGTTGCTACCATTGTCTCTGGAGATTATTTTCTATCCTTTGCTCTGTTTCTAGATGAATCAAATCATCTGAATTTAGATTTTAACTTGGTCTTCCTACCTCCCAGAATTTTTTTTGTTGCTTCTAAATTGTGAATGAATGAGTGTTTTATATACACTGGGGAGATTTATTTGGCTGATATAATTAGTGTGGCCCACTCAAGAGTTTCTTTCCCCAAAGTTAATTAATACATATATTGACTTTCTAGCTTATAAATGATGACCTTATTTTGTTGGCATAAATCAGTTTTTTATGGCCTGATTTAAGATATTACCATAAATCTACCAAGCTGATGCCCAGATTCTATTCACAGTAATAACCCCCATCCAACAAATTGCAATCCCATTAAAACCATCTAATTCACAGAGCAAGCCTTAGCCCTAGCTGTACATGAGAGTTACTTGGGAAGATTTTTTAAAAATACAGATGTCTGGGCCTCATTCTATAATTTTTAAAAGTAATTAATTTAATCATTAAAAATTTTTTTCTAGGAAATTCTGACTCAGTTGACAAAGCTGGGCATTGACAAAGCTCCCCAGGTAACCTGAATGTGCAGCCAGGGTTGAGAAACACCCTATAGAAGATCACACAGATCACTCCTGCCTTGTTTGAAAATAGTAAGTATGCTTATATTTGTGCTGGTAAATTTGGGGTTAGAATATAAACAATTTTTCTGTTCTGTGGATGTGTTTTCCTTTGGAGACAGCCTGTTTTTCATGACAAAACAACTCAGTAGTACCTCACCAGTGTGGCTCAGTTGGTTGGGTGTCATTCTGCAAAGCAAAAGACTTTTGGTTCGACTCCCAGTCAGGGTACATACCTGGGTTGAGGGTTCCATCTCTGGTCGGGGTGCATATCAGAGGCAACCAATTGATGTTTCTCTCCCACATTTATGTTTCTCTCCCTCTCTGTCTCGTACCCTTCCCTTCTCTCTAAAAATAAATAAATAAAATATTAAAAAAAAAACTCAGTAAATTTATAATGTAGTTAATTTTTTCCCCCTTTCCGGGCCTACCCCAGGCCAGGAAAAAAAAAAAAAAAAAAAAAAAAAAAAAGACAGGCAGTTGTGACTCTCTATCGCCACCTGGTGGGCAATGTAGGAAATATGTAATAGGAAGAGACGATTTTAAATCACAAAACTTCAACAAACTAACAATGTTGGCCACAGATCTGATAACTGTTTACCTGGGTCCTCTCTGGCTAAGGTTAACAAAGATCCACAAGCCAGGCTGAATAGTGATTGATCGATCCCTTTTCTGATCTTTTTCTATATAGTAATTTTTATTTTCTTTTTAAACTTAAAGCTGTCAACTAGGTAACATAAGATGGTTTTTTATTCCCCATTGTACTTCCTTTGTGCGTGGCTTAATTGTTGAAGTTTGGCTAATGTCGGTTGACAATTCTCTGGAAGGATCTGTATTGGGTAAGAACAACTGTTCTTTTCAGTTATTAAAAAGTGCACTAATCATATGATAAAACATGTACTATGATTAACTTCACAATTACCTGTTGCCAATTATCAGTTACCTCTTACCATAACCAACTTAAGCTGTAATGGTTGCATCATAATTATACACTGAGAGACAGTATACACCGTGTGACATTAATGCAATAATATAAACTTTCTGAAACTCAGTTCCTTTGAATGTAAAATGGGAAGAATACTTATGTAAATTGCATGGCCAATGCTTAGCTAGCTCATGGTAATTGGCTAATGAATTAATTATTGCTAATTTAGGCTGTGGAAGCTGGTCATATTTAGGATGTAAATGGTGAAAGTAACATGAACTTCCAAACAATTTATATTTTGCTTAGTTTATTACATATCGATTACCTAAAACCATGGACTTTGAAGTTACATGGCTGTGCTCAAGTGCACTCTGATAATTAGCCTGGGTACCTTGGTTGCTTAAGTTCTCTGTGTCTCAGTGTTTTCATCTATAAAATGGAGATACTAATTACATCTACCTCATTGTGCTATTATGACTATTAAATGTGTTATTCTAAGTCAAATTGCTTACAACAGGGCTTAACATATGGGGTATTTTCAATAAATGTTAGTTGTTGAGGTAGTTACTTGTGCTATTGTTGTTACTATTATTTACCGATTACCATATCAGGCTCCAAGATACTAATTTGTCTGAAATTACTAAATAGCTTAGTAACGTAGTAAAAGAGAATATGCTGGAAATGTTAAAATTGCATTTAAATGTACCAACAAAAATAAGCAAAAATTTTAACTGCATGTCAATATAACTTATTTTGATAAATTAGTTTAGGCAGTCTTTCATTATTTACTGTCTCTACTTTTAGATACAATGTATACTGGTTACAATCTCTTAAATGGAAATGAGTTTTTGGAGTCTGAATCTGATACTCTTCTCCTCCTGTCCTCTCCTTGTTCCCCATTACCTGCTGATAAATGACTTTTCTCAGGGAGGATGGACGATAAGACTGATAGCATTCCAGAGGAAATAGAGGGATATTAAGGCCCTGAGAAACTCATAATTATGCTTCAGTAATCTACTCCTCTTTCTCAAAGTTGACACTTATTCCATGGTGTCTAATAATCTAGGAAAACATTTAATATTTAACTTTTAGTTCAAATTGAAATTCTATTTAAGATCAAACTAAATTATTGCTGTTTGTTGTTGATATACCCATAACAGTTTTGTTTCTTTTTTGTTTTTTACTTAATGGGATCTATTTCAAATATGTAAACTTTAAATTTGTATATTAACCTTATTAAAATAAAACATGCATATAATTATATGTCTACAGATTCCAGTTTAAAAATCTGGACACAGTGAATGAAGACAGGAATTTCACATGAGATTATTAGTGCATTTTGTAATAATCTTTTCATGTTCTAGAATACAGAAAACCCATAATCAAAAAACTAGTAACCTAAAAGAAAATGTTTACCATTGATCAAAATATCACTCATAGCCTCCAGATTCAACTTATTTTTTTTCTACAGAGAATTTTAGGAACCATCCCAGCAGTTTGGCAAATTCAAGACCTTGAGGATTCAATTACCATTCTAAAAAATTCATTCTTATTAACTCTTCTTGGACTGAATATTTGTTACTCATTTCTTATATAATTCAGAGAAATGTAGCTACTTATGAAGAAAATGATCTTTTATCTTCCTGTCATGGGCAAAAAATATCAAGATGTAGACAACTATATGTTCCCATCATGAGCTAAAATGTCTAAATGGTATTTCTATATAACCAAGCTATACATGAAGGAAGGAAATTGGGAATTAGATTCCAACAGTAATAACTACTATTACAATGTGCCTTTATTACTATATGTGATTTTTCTTATAACAGATATTATGCTTCTTATTTCATCACAATGACTAGATATTCAAAGCTAAATATTATATTCACAATACTTAGATTAGCCTAGATATTTGCTTCTGGTGTATTTAAGGACATTTTAAATTTTAATTTCTATTTTAACAGTCTTAATCTATATGTCTTTTTTTAAAAACCTCCAATTCTTTTTTTTTTTTACCTCAAGTTCTTTCTGAAAGCAGAGACATACAATAAAATAGGAGGATTAATACCCAGAGTGGTCAAAGTGTTACTATCTAGAAGATCACAAACATCTTGGAAATGCTTACATTGGGCATAGTGACACATGCAATAGCTTCTTCACAAAGGACTGACTGTGTTAGAAAAACATGTGTTTTCAACAATCTTTTCTATTCCAACCAGGAAAATGAATTAATCTGTGAACAATCAAGAACTGAAATAGTGAATCTCAATTCTTATTTTTTACGTTGGTCTCAAGACTGATACGTGTAGTTTGAGACTTTAATTATCTGCCCTTTGAAATGAGTCATGTGTAATGATCATACGAATCATTTGTCTTATGAAAAAATACACTAAACACTGGATAAATTCTAAAAGGGGGAAATAGATATTCATTAACTATAGAAGTATTTGAATATTGGTACCTAGTTATTATAAATTTTGTATTCATAGATTCATAAAATATTTCAGCAATATTCTTATCTGGCAAATGCTTAGAGGATGAGATGACTTGCCTATTGTTCTTCAAGTTCATGAACCAGGCATTCATGAGGCTAGGAATTTGAATTTCTAGTGTGATTCCCTGGAATGCCACAGCAGTTAAGAGTGTGGACTCCAGGACGAATTATGCAATATCGCTTAGCCTCAGTTTCCTCATATGGAAATCGGAGGCATAACATCTGCATATGTGATGTTGCTGGGTCTCAGTTTCTTTATGAGACAGGGAATTTGACTGGTCAGGCCAAGGTCACTCAGACTTAGGCGTTCTTGTCCTATGGTTGGATAAAAATAACTTCTCTAGGACTCTAGTCTCATGTCTATTAGCGCTTTCACATTTCTTCTTTCGGATCAATAGCAATAATACATTCTACAATTCAATAATGGATTGGGATAGATTTTCCAAGTCATTCGGCTGAGGTAGAATTTGAACCTTAGGGATAATTTGGGGGGGTAAGACAGTCACTTCACTACATGGGCAGTGTACAAGAGGTGCCAGGGACTCTTGAGAGCACCTGTGGTGACCAGAAAGAACCCTGAGCAGTTGCCTGACAACTGGCATGACAGAGACTTTCCTTTGGCTGCTGATTTCCTCTCTACCTCCATTCTCCTGTTTTCCTTTGCTCATCTTAACCCAATCTGATGGTCTATACTTCCAGGGCCCCAGTTTCTCCTATACTATTGTTACATGTAAAATAAATTGTAAGGCATTACTTTTTATTGAGGATGCATTAGAGCAGAAGAACTCTGCTAACCATTTTACATACCTTACAGTGCAGTCTCACGTTTTATGGGCTAAGTGATCCTGTGCCCCAGTTTGTTACAAACAATACTATTTATCCCTATTGTCCTAATATCATTAATGACTGTGCCCACTTTTATCCTCAAAAGTGACCTAGTTAGGACAACAAATTATATGGTCATTGTATGTATTTATTGTAGGAGTTCCTAGGGCTATTATAACAAATCACCACAGCCTTAGTCACTTAAGGCAACAGAAATTTATTCTCTCACAGTTCTGGAAGCCAGAAGTCTGAAATCAGAGAGACCGCTGGGGCATCCTCCCTCTGAAGACTATAGAAAGAAGGACTTCTTGCTTCTTTTAGCTTTTAGTGGTCCCTGACATTCCTGGTTTCTGGTAGCATCACTTTAACCTCTGTCTTCATGTGGCCTTCATTTCCATGTCTCTGTGTCCCCATGTCCCTCCTCTCTGTGTCTTACAAGCACACTTACTGTTGGATATAGGACCTACCCTGATCCAAAATGATCTTATTTTGAGCTACTTACCTAATCATACTGCAAAAATCCTTATTTCAAATTAGGTCATAATCTGAGGTTTTGGGTGGCCATTTATTTTTGGGACTACAATTCAACCCATTATTTTACATGTAATAAATTTAAAAGTTAATATATAAAAATAAAAGTCTATCTTGCTAAAATTGCCTATGAAAAATTTCCCACATTACTAATGAATATATAGATATATATATCACATGTAATTTTGTGACTATATCTCTATATAGTCATTTGTATTCACATTATAGTTTCAGACTGCTTAGTCAAATTAAAGAAAGATGAAAAAGAAAGTGTAATGTTCAATTTTTAGAAAATTTAAATAATTTATTATGCATTAATGTGATGATCAAATTCTGTGTCTTGAAGGAGAAGCTTAAAGAATAAAAAAAGTCCTCTCTGCCTCCAGGGTACACTCCTTTCTGTATATTGTCTACTTAAGTTTAATACATATTCTTAAATTATTGCTGTAAGAATTAAGATAGAGAATCCTTTCTTAATTGTGTCTCTCTTAAGTCTCATTGCAATTCTTGAACTATTTCCACATCACAGAGAAGAAACTTTTGGCTCAGTTTCTTGTCAAAGTTCACATCAAGGAAGCTGTATAACAAAGATGCTAGTCCTGATGGCAAAACAGATTCTATGGAATACTGTATGCTTGTTAGTAATTAATAATTAGATAATAATTATATAAGCTATAATGATTATATATAACAGGTACTATATAAATAACATAGAGTAATTGAATATAAATAATGGATAATTAGATAACACTTATAATAACAAATATACTTCAAAATTATTTTATATATTTTTAATTTTTTTTTATATATTTTTAAAATAATATACATGTATGTTTTTTAAAAATGGAAATTCTATTTAAGATGTGAGGAGAAAAGTGATTCCTCTAGGTTTCCCAGTTTGTCTAGAGAAATCACTATGATTCTTAGGCATACTAGAAATTTTTCTATGCATATGTAGGCATATAAAAGTGACCATATAAAATATATACATATATCCCATTTAATTTTACACAAATTGACCTATCTTGGCATCATGTTCTATAATCTTATTTCATGTAACAGTAAATAGCTTCTTATATACACTTATATTTCCCTTCTTCTGCATAACTGCTGCCTACAATGCCTTGTATGGATTTTAAGAAATAATTTGTTTGGATAGTTTTCATAAACAATGCTTCGAACAATGTATTGACACATATATCTTTGAGAATATGTGTGTTTCAGCTTGAGGTAGAATTTCTTGAGGTAGAAATCCTTTGTCTAAAAGCACGTTCATTTTAAAGATTGAAAAATATTGTCAAGTGAGGGATAAGATACTTTTCAAAGTAGGACAATCTATTGTTGGATATTTATTTTCTTATATAAAACAACAATTAGCCTTCCTGTAACTTTCAACTACTGGTCCTAGTTTTTCCCTTTTGAAGAACCAAAACCAAATACTTTCTCTTGTTAATGTAACATACATTCAAACAGTTTTTAAGAGCCCCATCTAAATAATTTTCTATGCAGGTAAAATCTCAGTTATTTCAACTATTTGTCTTTGAAATATAATAGTTTCCAAAACCTTAGCCTTCCTGTTTATCTTCCTCTGATTCGATTTAGTTTATCCTTGTCTTTCTTTTAAGTGCTTTTCTTCAAGTATAGACTTTTGGAAAGCAACTAAATTAAGATTGGTGTGGTTGAAGGAACAGCCCTCATATAACCTCAGCTCATCTATCTATGTGTAACAAGACACTGTATTATTTGTTGAAATTGTTATTTGTTTTATTGGAGTGAATTGAAGATACATTTTATCATGGCCTATGATTTACCATGAGAGGAAATGAAGATTATTTTACACATAAATTTTTAATGAGCATATGCTACATTCTCACCAAATTTTTTTCTTTTTTTAATTGGCTCACTGACCATTCATTTAGCAGTCAGTTCTAGCTTTTTTATTCTGTTAACTAACATTGTTTTTACTCCATAATTTGTATAATTATCTATTCCCCCTTTAGAAGATTAGAACCCTCTCCTCCATTTTCTCTACTATTTCTCAAGGATTTCTCCATATTACCAAGTTTGGCTCTAAGAGCATATTGGCAAAGCCTTTTTCTATACTTCTGAGGTATAGTACTCATCTGATCTTAACACTAAATATTTTGGACTGACTAGGCACCCTCCTACTATTTGGCCTTTAATTCCCTCCAAATGATATTTTCTATGCCCTTTTGGATTTAAGGATCCTTTTCTTGAGGCATTGAATAATGTTGTTGTTTTTTTCTCTTTTATGTACTAGTATACAGCATCTTCTAGAGAGGTGTTCACTCCTATAATTATAGGTTTCACCTAAATTTTTAAAATTCTGCTTTCACACATTCTTGGACTTTATAGAATTATGGCATTGTTTTAATCAAAATGATTACACATTCTTAATAGGAAATATCTGATAAAATCAGATATATCTGTGATCAATTCCTACATTTCTGATTATTCAGATGGGTCAGGAGGACACTGTAGTTCCCATGGTGTCAGAGTTATTGGGTGTTTCAAGATTTGTCTTCCATTCAATCTGTGATTTCTTAGGAAAAAATACTGGGAATACAATTCAGGTATTTATGTGGCAGGGCTCGTTGTCCTCATGTCTCAGGATAACACAATTATGGTATCACAAGGAACATTCCTCTATTTGTAGTCCTTTGATTATAAATAACTAGTGATCCTAGAAATAAAAAGAGAAAAACAGCCAATGATTTAAGAAGATGCAACATCTGAACTAAAACCACAGGAAACTTAGAGTCGGTGGTATGTTATAGGTGTTGGGGGACTTACTACATCTGTTGTGTGACCTTGTAAACCCCTTGGCAGAACTTCAAACTTTACTACCAAAGTCTGCTCACTTCAGAGAAGAGTGAAACTAACCAGATTCTGGGGTATCTGAAAGAGTTAGCTAGACCTACCCCACTGTAAACATTAAATTTTGACATCTAAAATTTTATCTTGAGAAGTGAGTCAACTGTACTTTATATATTATAGTACCTCTCTTGTTTTAATATTGACAAAAAAGATTTAGTTAAATTCTTGAATTTTTCTTTTAAGCCTCCTGGTAAAAATCATGTTCCAGGAAGATGTTTCATAATTTTTGAAACTGATTTATTGACATATAGCTGGCAAAAAATTAACTGCACATATTTAAAGTATACAGTTTGATGGTTTGACTTATGCGTCCATCTGCAGAACCATCATCATCACAGCAAAGGTAATGGGCACACCCATCATTCTGAAGTTTCTTTGTGTCCCGTTGTAATTTCTCCCTCCTACTCTTTTTCCATACCACTCCCTGCAAGCAATCACTGATCTCCTTTTTGTCAGCTGCAGATTAGTTAGTATTTCTAGAGTTTTATATAAGTAGAATCAAAGGATACATGCTCTTTTCTGCATTTGTCATTTACACCATTGAGATTTATCCATGTGATAGCATGTATAGTTTATTCCTTTTTTATTGCTGAATATTATTCCATTATATGGATATACCAATAACAGAATGATAGACTTTCTAATGACAGAAGTTTGAGTTGTTCTTTTGGGATATTACAAATAAAGCTTCCATAAACACTCATGTCTTTGTATGAACATATGTTCCATATTTATACTCTGGCTTTGAAGAAAGCAAGGTACCCTGACCCTTGATGAGAATCATGGCCCTAAGAGTGGTGGGAGGAGAATGGAGACAACTGTACTTGAACAATAAAAATAAATAAGCAAACAAATAAATAAGTGAATCAATCAGTCAATAAAAAGATACTCCCCAGAGTATATTTTCTGGAGTATAAGATTTACACATGGCTTATGTTTAGTAGATATTTTTAGAATGAATAAACAAATGAGGAATTAAAAAAAATAGAAATGTGTATCATGTAGTAAATAGGACCCTCAACCAGTCAGGAAACCTCAACTCAAACTTTTATCTCACCAGATAGCATTAAGCAAGTTACTTAATTTCTTGTACCTTAGCCCCTTCACCTGTACTACAGGTATATGATCCTTTTGCCACAATACTGAAGTCTCTAAATCTCTGAAAATCAAAAGATTTTGTATAGTCATTTGGTGGTAAAAGTTGACCAGACCTGTGTGGATTGATTGGCAAAAATGAAACACAAACTGATGAGACATTATTTGTAGTTTTATTTATCCCAGTAAGTATAAATATTGGACCACACTGCTGCAGAAATGTTAATGAAATTGATCAAGGGTGGCTACTTCATAGCCCATTGGTATGTTACATAATGCACACTTTATGCATTGTATTATCCTGCTAAAAATCCTAGTATTTTCATTTCTGAAACATATCTATGCTCTTAGTACATATTGTCAGCTCTCTGCCTACCTATATGAGAGTTAGATTTGGTTATAATTCACAAAAAAACAGACATAAAAATGGCTCAAGTGAGAAGTTTATTTCTCTCTCATGCAAAAGTTGAGAGAGACAAGCAGTTCAAGGGTTTTGTGATGTCTGCATGATGACAGGCACCAACACTTTCTCTACCTGGGGCCTGTGTCTTGCGAGGCTTTAGATCCTAAAATCATTTCATAGGTGAGATAGGTGTTTGAGTACCAAGCGTTTCATTTACTTTTCAGCCAGCGTGAAGAAGGGAGGGGAGGAGAAGGGTTAGATCGTATCTTTTAAAACTACTTCCCAGAAATTGTACACATTACAATGTTCAGATCTTAGTCACATGGACATATCTGGCTTAAGGAGATGTGAGAAATGTAGCCTTTATTTTAGACTGCTGTAAGTCCAGTGGAAAATAGAAGCTCCCATTACTATAGAAGAAGAAAAGAGATATTGAGAAAAACTGTAGTCTTTACCTCACTGCCCTCCTATCTTATTGTATAGTTACAGTAACATAGAGAAATAATAAATATAAAAACTACTTGAATCAAAATACCTGCATAACTATAGGTTTGATACCAATCAGGGTTTTAAATCCGGTACTTTGTTTTAACAAACATCTATACAGGATTTTGATGTGTCACTTTGGTGGCTTCTTGGCATATCATTAGGATTATGTTGTAAATGGTGAGTGAGTGCCAATTTCTACCACTACTTGAAGGCTTTCTTAATTACTTTTTGTCTACCAGGAAATTCAGGGTTTTTTTAAAGACACTTGAACATTTGGCATGTTTCCAGAAAGCCATAACACAAACTTGAAACAGCTTTAGCTTCAAACATACTTTTGTTCATTCTCCCTCCCACCCGGTTTTCTGGACCTTTTCTTAGAACTGTGAACCTCGTAACAGCCCTGTGGCTAATAAATCTTATTCTCACCTACTCGTGCCAATGCTAATATTATTTTCTAAATATCCTTTTATATGTTAGTCAGATAAATCTTTAATTCTTGCTACTGTGATTTAAAACAATAAAAGACACAAAACAGTTTAATCTAGAGAAGAACAGAAGGATTAAATTCTGTTTTTTTTTCCCTGGTAATTTAGGAAGGAGTACATTTCTGCAAGTGTAATTGTGATAAATAGATAAACAGTTCAGTACAATTTACATTCCTCCCCATGCCTAGAGGACTAGAATTCTGAATTTCTGCCTGTAACTAGTTAAGTTAGTTTATTTAACGGGGCAAGAGTTAAAATATCTAACTTTGTTGGGTTGAAGCCATATTTTTTCTGCTTTGTCTTACCTTCAATAAAAAATAATATCATATTTTACTCCTCATCGATTGCTGTACCTATTAATAAGCCAGTTAAATTCTGAAGAAGGAATGGGATGATTCAGGTATCCAAGTCCCCAGCTATACTAAATGGACAATTATTTAATAAGTGGAAGGGCAGTGGGTCAGGTGAGTAAGTCAGCTAGAAGGTTTCCCAGTGATAGGTAATTTACAGGGTAGATATGTGACATGTGTTTGTATGTTTCCAAAAATAATGTTTGACATATGTGTAGGAAAAATAAGGGCATTGCAAGAAGAGTCAGAATTTGGCTTTGGGAGTATATGGGGGATTGAATGCTGGGTGCCAACGTGTCTCTATCAGGAGAGGATAGGCTGGTGTCTGGTGCCTTAGGAGAAGCTCATCGTTCAGTAAGGAGGTCCCCATGATCTCAGCATCTCCAGGGATGGCCACGGCCCCATGCTTATCAACCCACTGGGCTCCACAGTAAATCTGAATCTTATTTTATAATAATGCTGGAAAATGTTCATTTTAGTTTAAAGAATTAGGAGATAAATACAAGCTGGGGTTGATTCCATACAATAAACATGCCATTAGCAGAGCCTAAACAAGGACAGATTCTAGACTGGTACTGAGGAAGTGTAATTGGCCAGGGGTTTTGTCCGAATGACGTAAGAGATCATCTATGTCTGTTTGCAGCAAAATTTACCCCCTTCATGCTGCTCACTCTTTTCTCTTTGGTGCTTTATCACTCAGAACACAGTGAGCATTTTCCTAATGGATTTAGAGAATTCAGTCTTGATGGCTCCACAATGTCCACACAGATGCTCCAGTTAAAAAAGAAGAAAGCCTCTGGGTTGGGCTTTTATTTTATTCTATGTATTATTAGTTTCCATCCAATGAAAATGAAATATAACATTTCATTTTCCCTTTGGTTTTCATCATGAACAGACACATTCAGAACTTTTTACCAAGGCCAGTCCTTGAGAGTATTGTGCTACAGCTGTTTTTCATTCTTGCTCCTAGGTGGCCCTGCTGAAATACATTTTTTTCTCTTTAGATGCATAGATATTTGCTTGGAAAGTGTAAGTAAACTGAATGGTGTCTAGTTTGTCCAAGTAAATCTTAAGTATTAATTTAAATGTTAGAAATTTACAACTCTATTAGAACAAAGAAACAAACAGGCCCAATGTGTTTGAAAGCTAAATTTTCTTACCTTTAGAGACTTTAGAGATAATTTAATGGAACAGTCCTAATCTTACAAGGAAACTAGAGTGCAGAGATGTTAAGCAATATTTCTCATGTCATATAGGTAGCCAGTATCAGAACTAGGATTAGAACCCAGCACTCCCAGAGTCCAGCTCAAGGTTCGTTTTTTTTCATGCCATTTTCTCCCTTTCTTAAAAACAAAACAAAACAAAACAAAACAAAAATGTGATTGCTTCATGGAAGTCAATTGGCTGATGCAAATTGATACAAATGAGAAAGTCTATTATGGTAAATGTCAAATCATTTTGTGTCCTTGGAGGTAAAGGGATGTCTCTCAGATTGTAACTCTTTGTGGGGTTCAGGAAGTTTCTCTCTCTCTCTCTCTCTCTCTCTCTCTCTCTCTCTCTCTCTCTCTCTCTCTCTCTCTCACACACACACACACACACACACACACACACACACCACCCTTGCCTTCTCCCTCTCCTCCCTCTCCTTCATCTCCCCCTCCATCCCTCCTAGCCAGGGGACTCCTAGCTTCTCCAGTCAAGGCTCCTTTTCTCTACAAAAGAGATGATCATAAAGATGTTATTAAGTGACTTTAGTCAAAGTTTTCAAATGTTTGTGACTCTTACTTTTATCAACAACAATAGGAAAGTTTGTCTTGCAAAGAGTCTCAAGGACCTACCTCATTTTCTCTGATCTCAGAACTGATACAAGCTTAAGTTGCTTGTGGAAACCTGTGTCCTTTCTTCCAAACATAATAAGTAACAGACCCTCTGAGTGTCTGCTGAAAAGAAGAGAAAAGCTGCTGTCTGCCTTTATATTCCCCAGGGAGCAAGAGCTATTGTGAGGAAGCAGACAGGCCTGCGCTGCAGCCTGGTTCACAATGGCACATGTTAGTGACAAGAGACATAACATAGGAGCTGTGGCTCCTGCATGGCTGCAACTATTGATACAAGTTGTATAGACTTGTAGTTACTACTACTTCAGTCGGGATACTGCATTCCAAATAGTAATCAGTACCATACAAACGTTTCCAACATGCACTCCTCACCCTAATTAAGCACAATGTAAAGGCAATGGAAGTATGCATTCGAAAGCAAGTTGTCGTCCTTTCTATGGAATAAATGGTCTTTTTAAGATTAGTTTAACACTTCACTGGAGTCAACAGAAGGAAAAGGAGTATCTGCTTTATTGTTGATGGGAGGCAAGAATTTTAACATCCACAGATATATTTATATCTTTCATGTCTTTGGAGAAGTATTACATGTGCAGGCAGTGCTTTTCAACCTAGCATGGTTAAGTTCTATGTGTGTGTGCTTGCGTGCATGCTTGTATGTGTACAACACAAAAACCTAGTGAAATTAGAGTTTTAGAATTAGATGGGAACTTAAATATACCCTGATTCTACTATTCCATTTTATAGTTAGAGAAATTGAGACCCAAGGGAGATTAAGGATTTGTCTTTTAGTGGCAGAAGAAGAACATAAATTCAAATTCTGTTGTTTTTTAATTCTGGTGTGTTGCTCTAGATTTCACATTACCAGAAATTTATGAAATAGAAATTTAAAATGCAAAGATAATGAAAGAACTAATTAGCATCAATAAAATAATTTGAGTTATGCTTTGAATCACTAAGATTCATTGGATTTTAATAAAACATTAATGTAAAGTATTTTATGGCATTTAAAATTATGATATTT
Source organism: Glossophaga mutica (assembly GCA_039655065.1). Lineage (NCBI taxonomy): Eukaryota > Metazoa > Chordata > Mammalia > Chiroptera > Phyllostomidae > Glossophaga > Glossophaga mutica. Next base: position 142,979,008 of record CM077307.1, on the reverse strand, counting down.
TAAATATTTCTCTAGCTTGATGAGAATTTTAATCAACTGGCACACTTTATTCACTGAATGTTTTGGTTAGAAAACTCTAAAATTTAATCCTATTATAAATCTAATTACAGTAAACCAAACTGAGAAATTTATGGTACATTCTAGTTAATTTAGCCATTTTTATTTCTCATCAATGAAGAGGAAAAAAAATTTGCTCTTGCTATCGAACAAGGCAGTCTAGATTTTTGTATGCATAAAATTTCTGATCTCTCCCCTTTACTGGTATGGATATAGATGGCATTGTTTTCCATCAGCAGAAAAGTTTTTACATGAAGTTTCCAGAAAATTCTACTTTGAAAAGACTTCAAATCACCAGAAAAGAATTGGGAACAAACTGGTGATGGATAATATAAAGAAGGAATCTCTTGCCAAGATGCTAATATAAATGTGCAGCGTCACAGGTAGACTGTAAAAAATCAGATTTTGGCAGAAAAAGAGACTTCATACCAGTTTCCAAGTGTATATAAAAGTTTATTAAACAGGTGATGACAGTTGATAAGAGGAAATTAACTTAAATTTTCAGTTCTCAAACTTCAACCTGATAGTTGGGCACCTGCTTAAAAGTAGATTCCTGGGCTTCATTGCAGAGATTCTTTAACTCTCAGTTAAGGTGCAAAAATCTGCAGATTTAACAAGGAGCTACAGGATGCTGATACAGGTAAATTTGTGCCATGTTAAGAGACTCTAAGTTATAGCATGAGGAATTAAGGTTATAGAGAAGGGGAAAATGCAATCTGATTAGTGTTCTAATGAATTCCCATGTGAAAAAGTAGAGCTACTTTTTTAGAACAATATTTTACAATAATAAATTACTTCTCATAAAACAGCTCTTTTATTCAGTCAATACCAGAAAATCTGTGTGTGTGTATGTGTATGTGGGTGTGTATATATATCTCCCAAAAACACCTCCAACTGAATATGTTTAAATCCAGATTCATGACCCTTCAAACTCTCTAATCTTGTTTTTATTCCAATGTTGTCTTTTGCAAGTGAAAATTCTAGAATCAACAGTTGTACCTTCCTCTTCTTCCCCTCCATGTATATAGGAATACTTCAAAATGTCCTGTTATTTGACCTCTTAAATATTTCTAGAATTCATCCATCCATGTTGCTCCAATCCCACCACCACCATGGTCAAGGTGACATTTCTCACCTGGAGGTTGACAATAGCCTTGTAATTGGATTTTAGGTATCTCATCTTTTCCCTCTCCAATCTGCTCTCACTCTGAGGCAGGAATGCTCTTTTGAAAAGGAAACTGAGGGGAGGGAGGAGAGAATGGCTGGGATGGGGGTGGGGGATAAATGCAGACAACTGTACTTAAACAGCAATAAAATAATTAATAAAAAAATGAAAAAAAAAGAAAAGCCAATTATATCACCTGATTAAAAACCACCAACTGCTGCTATTGTTCTTACCATAAGAGTAAAATTAAACTTTCTGTGTGGCCTGCAAGGATGCTTCCCCGGCAGTTGTTCCTTCCATTGTCTTCTTATTGTACCATTAACAATCTCTTCTTATTGTACCATGTACTTCCCTATTGTAGTGCATACGTACAATTGCATGTTTTTTCCGATGATTATTGCACTCATGCCTTTCTCTCATTTAATCATAACCTCCATGAGGTCAAAAACTGTGAATGTTTTGCTCACCAATTCTTATCAGTAGTGAGTATGTACTTGGCACATTGTAGAATATATATAATAATTTTAATACTGTGACTTATGCAAGATATTTTGTCAGCAAAGTAAGGTCCCAAATATGTCCAATGTTCAAAGGACTCAATATTCAGTGGCACGAACGTACATCAAGAAAATATCTATGGTGTCTGTTAGGAGATGACTCAGGACCAAGTTTAACCTCTACGTACAGCTCCCCCAGTTTGAAAATTTCTATTTTACATTCTTTGGAGTATTTCTACAGTCTAGTATTTTTTTAAAAAAAACATTTTGGATATTACCTATGACAAATACTTTTTTCAAAATGAATCTAAGGGGGAGTCTATGCTATTCCCCAGGTAAATACTGAGCTATCAGAGAAAGTCCCCAGGGTGCTGAAGGGTCCACATACACAGTAATTGTGCTAAGCATTTCTTTTCTTTGGATACTCATCATTATTTTTTTTACTCCATGTTGTTGAAATTATATATTTTTCCTGGACTAAAGAGCTACCTTTATAAGGCTTGCTCATTCCAATGTGATATGCAATGTATTTATAAAGACATAACATCTATTTATATATTTAATAATTATGTGAATGAATTGGTAATAGACAGGGATTGGTAAAGTATGAGGTTAACCAGGAAACAGGGAATCTTGAGCTATAATTTCTAGCTGAAATTTCAGTACTCTGTTTGGCTCTGGGGATAGGAACAACATGTACAAAGCATTCTCTATCCTTCTTAGTATTTTCAGCATTCAACATCTATACAAAGTAATCTTAAAGCAAGTCAGTATGCATGTCACATTTATAGTAGAGGCACTAGGTGCTATAGAGGTTTGGATTGGAGAGGTATCCCAGTTACCTGACAAAGATCTAGTAAAAGCAGTAGAACTGAGTTTCATACTGAAGATTTTCATATACCTATAATATAATGTCTTTTAAAAATAAATATTATATATATTTTTTGTCACATAAATAATAGAAACCCTTGGTAGAAAATTTCAGGCAAAAACAAAACACGTGCAACTCAACTAGATAAAAGTAACCGATGTTAATATTGTTGTGTATTTCTTTTCCGAAAGGGGTAATGGAAAATATTTTGTTTTGTTACTTGAAAGCAAAGTGCAAAACATTTTCCGTGTCAGTAGATATTATTCTATAACACACATCTTAGTGGCTACATACATATCTCTTTTATGGATGAGCCATGGTTTATATTTAAATAAGCATGTAATCAATTATGTTATTGACAGTTACTGTGGTGAGGTAGCCACACATCCAGTAGGCATAGCAGGGATGAAGGCAGTGTTTAGCCAGGCACGAGCTGAGCTACAAAACAGAGAACTATATCTTGGGAGACTTTGAAAAAGTAGATCAAACACCCTGTAGCAGAGTAAAAACCAGGGGAGTTTTCTTCATATTGAATTGAATGCAGCGTGAATACTTCATGCTAACAGAACCCTAAATTCCTGTTTTCCTAGGCAGTACAGGAAAACAGTCATTAAGAGCAGTAGCTGTCAATTCAGAGTCTCTGGATATAACTCCTAACTTTGTCACTTACTACCTGGTGATCCAGGGCAAGTCATTTTGTTCCTCTGAGCCTCAGTTTCCTCAGATACAGAACAACTAGCTAATAAAGTTGTTGCAAAGATTGAAAGGGTGCATCCAAAGTGCTTAGCATGGTGCTCAGGACACATGCCTAGCAAATGTTATCTGTTGTCATCATTTTGAGACTTTTTGAAAAATATAGAACAAAAATTTTGAAACACAAACACTAAAATGGTAGTAAACATGAGTCTATACAACCCCCACAAAGAGGTTGACTTTTGTATGTTTAAACCCTTAAGATGATCGGTTTTTCTGCCTTAACAATGTTCATTTCCTTCAAAGTCTCTTTAAGCCATCCCTCCTCTCTTGCTTGTCTGCACACACAAGGGCTTGAATTTTTGGGCAGCACCCACTCCACCCTCCACAAGTATTTAATGAAAATCAAAAACACATAGCACTTGGCTAGCCATTTATTTTTTCTTTTAAGGACAAATTGAGAGAGATTTGGTTAAATTGCAATGTTCTCTCTTTTTAAAATTATTTATCTTTTTTATCCAGATTTTATTTCTAATGAGAAAGATATAAATATATATATACTTTTTGAATATATGTTTAATATATAGATATATTACATCAAAATATAATGAACATAGCACATTATATTAGTTTTAAGCATAGAATTTAATAATTTGATATATGTATATTTTGTAAAATGATTACCATGTTTTGTTAATATCCAGCACCACACATAATTAGAATTTTATCATGTGATTAATTTTTAAGATCTACTCTCTTAGCAGCTTTCACATACATAATACAATATTGTTAATTATAGTCACCAGGCTATTTATACATTACATCCATAGGACTTAGTTATCTTATAACTGGAAGTGAATACTGTTTTGTACTAAAACATACAAAAGGAAATACTCATGAACAGAAATATACTTTTAAAAAAGTGAAATTTAACAAAAAATCACTTTTACTTTTCTAGGTTTATTACCATAAAGGGTAAATCTGCATTAAGAGCAGAAAAAAGGTTTTAAGTCTCCCATGTTAAAAGCATGCTCATAAAAGCGTCACCCCACCACACACATATATACCCTATAGGTTTAATTGTCACGTAAAAAATTTCTATTAAGACTTTATAGTTCAAAGGGGATTCAAGCTGTGAGTCATTATTGTATATGTCAGAATAAGACAACTTCTACCTAATACAAAATTTCTGCTAAGAATATTGACATTGTAATTGGAAGTAAAAGCAGAATGCTTTAGTGCAAAAAGAACTTGCTATTCTACCCTTAATATACTGGATATTTCTTAGCTTCTCTGAACTTTTATTTTCTCATCTGTAGAAAGGAAATAGTATCAGTAAACTTGGAGGGATTTTTGAGGATTACATGAATAATGTGTAAGGAACATTTATAGTTCCCTTATGCTACATTTTCATGCATTTCATCTTAATCCCATTATCAGAGCTAATCCTAGGGGTACTATTTATAGCAGTAATTTGCCTGCCTTGCCTCTTTTGGTGCAATTGGCTTAAGCTGAGTCAATGAGACAAATGTGTAATTGGAACACAGACAATAAATGTTTAGTCTGGATCCCTTGAACATGGAGATCAGAGATCATGTAGAGTGGGGTTAGACCGTATTTAAGTTAAGGAATGCTGCCTGTGAAAGGAAAACAATGAAGTGGTTGCAAAGAGAGAGGTTGTGATGAGAAAAAGCCATGAGACTCTTGACAGACAGAGAGACTAAACAGGTCCCTTAACCACTAGTTCAACTAGTTCACGTTCTAGCCACTGGTGAAACCCTTAGAACTTCATGTCCTCATTCAGTAATATATTTGTGTTTCCATCCATGTATTACTGTCTTGCCTATACCTAGGAAAGAATAATATATCAGATAGATACAGTCCTTATAAAATCTCCAGAGATACCTGTTTTATTTCATTAGCATCTCTTTCTACTGAGTAGCTGATTTGCATCCTGCTTCTTGCAACCAAACTGATTGAAACCCTGAGCAAAGGTATAAAGTAGGTAATAGCTCTCTTTTTCTCATAGAGATTCATACTGAGGGCCCTATTATCTAGTGTCCAAATTTGGGCTAATAAATGTTTTTCTTCAGTGACACATCTCTGGGAAGTCTTTCTGGATCTTTCAAGATACTGTCATTCTCTCTGTCCTCCATTGGAGGTCCCCAGCATTTTATTAACAGTTTCTCTCACAACCCCCACACCCCTTCATGATTCCCTCACTGGGGTTTTAAGTCGAGACAGAATTTGTGTATAAACACATTATGATAGTTTCTCCCTCACCCCTCCTTATCTATAAGGGGATATGTTCCAGGACCACCAGTGGATACCCAAAATAGATAGTATCAAACCCTATATATTAGATTTGTCCGGAAAAAGTCCAACCATCATTAATTCAATGAGAATGGTGAATGGTTTGTGCAACATCAATGTAATCTGGCAGCCAAGAATAGTGGGCTGGAATTTGCATGTGTGAACAATGACAACTTCACTGTCCTAGTCAGTGGGGGGTGAGAGATGCCATTGAGTGAGCATGTGTACTGTGTGGCTGTGGCATTCAAAATGACTAAGTGAGCAGAGCAATAAATCTGCATCAATTTTTAATTAAACTTGAACATTCCTGCATGGATACTATTGGGATGATGCAGAAAGCTGCAGCTATGAGCAACTGGTGATTGGCAGCTTCATCACAACAGTGCACCCACTCATGTATCACGTCTTATGTAGAGTTTTTTTGCAAAACATTAAAGCACCCAGGTAACTCAGCCCGCCTGTGGCCCAGATTTAGTACCCTGTGACTTCTGGATTTTCCCAAAACTAAAATCAGCTTTGAAAGGGAAGAGATTTCAGACCATCAATGAGATTCAGGAAAATATGATAGGGCAGTTGATGGTGACTGGGAGAACTATGTGAGGTGTCAAGGTGCCTACTTTGAAGGGGACTGAGGTGTCATTGTCCTATGTACAATGTTTCTTGTATATTGTATCTTCTTCAATAAATGTCTCCATTTTTCATACTACATAGCTGGATATCTTCTGGACACTCCTCATATACTGCATTTTTTTCTAATATGTACCTACCTTTCCACCTAAAAAAGAGCTTTGTTGCTTCTTTTTGGTATATCCAGATTACAAGCACCACTAGTCTTGTGCTTTGGGGCCATTTTAAGTAAAATAAAGGTTACTTGAACACAAACTCTGCAATACTGATTGTCTACAAACTCTGGACAGTCAATCTGATAACCAAGACAGCTACTAAATGATTAATGGGCAAGGAGTGTGGACAGTGTGGATATGCTAGTCAAAAGGATGATTCATATCCTGGGTGTGACAGAACTGGACTGCTCAAGATGTCATCATGCTACTCAGGATGACATGTAACTTAAAACGTATGAAGTGTTTATTTCTGAAATTTTCCACTTGATATTCTTGCACTGTAGTTGACCATGGGTAATTACAACCATGGAAAATAAAATCACAGATAAATGGGTGATGACTGTATTTCTTTAGTCAGCCCCATAAGCCACTACCTACATTCACTCTAATTCAAAGATGGAAAGCAAAAGCATGAGAATACAAGAGAAGCATTAGGATCTAAAGTTTGGTGTTTAATATAGTCATCACAGGCCACATGTGGCTGTTTGCATTTAAGTTTAAATTAATTAAAACTAAACACAAATAAAAATTTTTAGTTTTTCAGTTGCACTAGGCACATAGCATGTACTCAGAGTAGATTAGACAACATTTCTATCACTGCAAACTGTTCTGACACTGTTGATGTAGAGTATAATAAGTACCATCTTTCCTTTACACTTGTGTTCTGATTCATTTGAGTAATATTAAAACATAGAAAATGAAATACCAGAATATCACTATTATTATAGACAGAGGTGAGATTATATATCTGTGGGCAAGTGTGCTCATCCATCCAGATTTATCCATATAATTATAAGAGAGCTGGACCGGGGCATCTTTCTCTATGTCATGGAGAAAGCCTCCTGTGGAGGAACAGCTGAGACCTGGTGAAAGGTATGTCCAATGAGCAAGAAAGGTTAGCTCGTTTATTCCACCCAGATTCATCAATCACATAGTTCACCCCACCTCCCTGGAGCAGAAATAGCCAAGTAATAGAGCCATAGCATTGCAGTCACTAGTCTCACTTTCTGTGGAAGAAAACAAGTGTAGAGAAATCATTTCCCTTAAATAGAAGGTAGAATAATATCCCCAGACTTTCATCATCTACTATGAATTATAAGCTTTCTTGGTCTGTAGGACTAGAGCTCCCCAAGCTGTGTGTCTGGACATATGATACCTTCGGGTATCAGAGTGGAGCCTGAGGAAGCCGGAGCTCCTTCTGATTGTTACCTGCTTCCAAGCTGCTCCATCCAGGGCTTCAAATCCTCCATAATTTATTCCAGCTTCTCTCCCTCCAACATTGGTAGATTATGAAGATGAGTACCAGAATGAGAAAGGCCACTAGAATAGCACACAACTTCTTTCATCGAATTTGAGGGCCCTTTGTACTCGATGTATCTCTCTATGGGATTTTTTTTTTTTTTTTTTTTAATCCACAGTATCACCCTGGCTGGTTTGGCTCAGTTAGTTGGAGTGTCATCCCATAACAGAAAGGTTGTATGTCTGATTCCTGGTCAGGGCCTGTGGTTGGGTTTCAGGTTCAATCCCACATCTGCACACGGATGATCCTTGGTCCTGGCGTGCACAGGACACAGCCAGTGAATGTTCTCTCTCACATCGATGTTTCTCTCTTCCTCTCTCCCCTCCTCTTTCTCTAAAAAGCAATAAAGAAGTGTCCTCAGGTGAAGATAAAAACAAACAAACAAACAAACAAACAAATTCTATAGTACCATGTCTTTTGTGCATATAGTTTCTACTTCAAAGTAAAAGTGGTTTCTGAGAATTGGTTATCTTGTATTGGGCCACTTTTTACAGATGACATGTTTTGGTTTTATCTTTACCACTCTGAGCCAACAAGGAATGAGTTTATTCTTTCTTTCTTGGCCCCATGCAGTGGCTTATAGCAAACATTGCCACTTATGTCTTCTACAAATAACTTCCTTCCTCTCCCTCTAGACAGTTACCTCCTTCTAAAAACCTGTAGTCTGAATGACCGAAGTTGCAAGTTTAAATAAGAAGCATTCACTAAACATACTGTGTGGTACTTTTCAATTTATTATCTCATCTTCCTATTTTTGTTCTAAACTGCAACCTTATTAAGGGCAACTACATTCTCTTATCAATATGTCCCCAGAGTTCCAATATGAAGTGGATGAACATTAATTAAATGATAAATTAAATAAATTGGGTGGCTCTAGACCACTTAACACACTGTGCAGTGATTGCCTCTGGAAAATTAATTAAATTCAGGCTTCCTCATCTACTAAATATATAACCCTACATGACTTAACTTAAGCTCTCATTGTCATCATTCTAAAATAAAGGAACAAATCCGTTTTTACCTCATACCGTTACTAAGTTTAATTGAGCATGTCATGTAGGGTATGATGCAGGGCAAATTGGAAGTGCTGTAACACAAAAGGCAATGCTATTTTATCGATTTGAACAATATGAATATGCTTATGTAAAGTCATTTTAAGATTGCTCCATTATCTCTAGTTCCCAGGTATGAATTCTCCCTCTTCTTGGGTCTAAGGGTTAGATTTTTTGGTGTGCTTTATAATTTGTGCCTTTATCTCATTTTCTATGAAAGTTATTTCAGCATTCCATGAGATAAGAGCCCCAGCATACCTTGAATGGTGGATGCTCTCCTAAAAGATGACATTTTAAGTTGCTGCTGTGTAGCCTCTGTGTTTGTCTTTCAGCTCAAGTTTTCTACACCTTACTACTCACCAGTACTCAGGAAGGCTAAGGATTCTGACTTTATTTCTTGGCGGAATTGGTGAACCTGTTTCTGAATACAGTTCCATGCATGCCAGGTGCTGCTTGCTGTCTTCTTGGACTAGTAAGGTAGAGAATTTTTAGTTCTTATTCACAGATTAGGCAGAGATTTTCTTATTCCCTTTGCTACCACTTAACAGTATTGTAATCACAGGTAAATTAATTTACCTTTTTCTAATCTAGTTTCTTTGAAAATGAGGCACAATAATGTTATAAACCTCACAGATTTGTGTGAGGATGAAATAATTGGATGTATGAAGGTGCTGAGAACAGTGTCTGTAATATAGTCCATGTTACTTAATTGTTATCTATTATTATTTCTTATGTGAGCATTAAACTTCAGCCCCAGTCATAATGAGAGAATATATGTCTTTGGACCTCTTGAATTCAATATTATGGCTATGTTTTCTGTATCTTTTTTCATAACTTGAAATTTCCATTTTTTTTTGTTTGTTGCTCTTGAGTTTATATATATGTATATTAAATTATAAAGACCATTTAACAAGTATTTCTTTATGTCCAGAGAGTGACTGCATGTTGAGACTAGGTAGGCAGAATTCTTATCTGCCTGTCATCTTAGATGGCAGACTGCCTCTCAGCATAGTCCATCATCTTAATCAAAAGCCTTATTTGCCTGTTACTAGTGTGGATACTCCTTTTTTAAAATTATTATTTGCCTGTCCCATTTCTAAAGCTGCAAAGAATGTTGTGTCAGTTAGGAGTCTTTAGGTTGGAAGTCACACACACACTCCAAACCAAAATGCCTTAATGAAAAAGGGAATTTATTAGCTTATGTAACAATAACAACGAAAAGAAGATTATAATTCTGCTTGATTGGGACTCAAAGGATGTACCAAGATCCAGATTTTCTCCATCCTTTAGGTCTGTCTGCTTCTGTATATTGGCTTTGTGATAATACACATCTTTGCAGACGGTGACAAGGTGGTGGAAGTAGCTGTAGCCTACATAACTGCAGTGACAGAATCCTCATCATGTTCCATCGGCCTTATTGGGTCAGGTGCTCATCACTCAGGAAACCTTGTGACAGTAATCAGAATGAAATAGAAAAAATCAATGAAACTGAATTGATTCTTTGAAAAGATGAAAAGACCTATAAAATATAGAAATCTTAGCCAAACCAATCATGACAAAAAAAGAAGATACAAGTGGCCTTCAGAAATATATTGTGTATATATATATACACATACAATAATTTGTAAGTTCAGTATTAGATCATTGACATATGTATAATACTCACATCTTCCCCTTCTCCTTTCATGGATTATTTTTCATCACTACATATTTTGTAAAAAAAAAACTGTCTCATGTTCACTAACATCTGCCCTTATTATTGACTTCTTTAATTCAGAACTATATCGATAGGCTGGTGTTCATTACCAGAAGGATAACACATGGCATATCATTAGGCATTATTGTTCTGAAGTTGGGAAAGATTTATTTTCCAAAATTTATAACAGGAAATTAATATGAGCTATTTTTTCTTTTGTCCCCAAATGCCATTATCTTCCTTAGGTCATCATTCTCATTTCCTTTTCTTCCAGGTTCTGCCAGGTTCTGCCAACAGTTTATGGAAATCTTACTGTTTTCTCTTGAAAGCCAAGTATTTTTAGGTCATATGGCTCCTGTATGAGTTATGTATATCATGGGGAAGATCAAACATATACTATTAATTAACCATACATAGACTATTCAAAAAGTGGCTCTTTCCCATAAAAAAAAAAATTCTGCTTTTCTCCTAATACAACTAGCTCAAAATTTGCCTCCTTTCAAGAACAATTTCCCTTACTTTCCACATTATCATTGTCATTAACTGAATTCTCCTTAATGTACTAAATATTTAATCACTCTATACATGCTGTTGTTATTCTCATCTTACTGATGAGAAAACCATACAATATTTCAAATTTTGCAATATTTTTAAGTAATTTTCCCAGGTTCGTGTAGCTTATTAGGAACAATGACTACTAAGAACAGAATCTGTGTTCTTGACTGCTAATTTCTACATTCTACCATGAGATTAGGGTCTAGGAGGAAGCAAACTGTTTTATTTATTTGAATCTCTATTATTTTACACAGGATTTGGGAAACAGTAGCCGTGCTGTAGATATTTGTTGTTCAGTTATGAAAATCTACCATTATTGATTGAAAACTAATGGTACAAATGAAGAAATAATGCTACTAATCAATAAGACAATATGCTTTAGCCAGATGATCAGAAGTTAAACACATGTTACACAGGCATGTGGAACCTATTTATGGTTCCTTATTTTCTAAGTCATTTTACAGACTGTAACTATGGGGGAAGAACTCCCTCAGAGTGAAATGGTCCGCTTAGTTTCATCTACATTACAGAAAATAAATCAAATGAAATCAATAATTTGGCTTGTTTACTGAGTAATTAGAAAAGCAGCTTTTTAAGAAATTCTAAGTAAAAAGGTTGTTAGAAATCTCAAACTCTTCCCATTCGGTAGTCAGATATGGTCTACACCCTGTTTTATCACGTGGAGCGCTGCAGCATCACCTCCTTACAGTCAATACGTCAAGGGATCTTCTGACCAAGATCCCAGCTGCACTTATAACATTTTTCACAGTGTCCTTGTTTCATTCTTTTTTAAAATCTCAAATATATTTTTCTAGAAAAATATTACATTAATATCCTTAAAGATGAACTCTTCATTAAAACAAAATTTTTAAAACCCATAAAATAAAATTTTTTTTCAAGGAGGGTCTTTCTAAAGTAATGATTTCTTTTGATGAGAATTTTGGGAAATATTTTTTTCTCTACCATCTATCATCTGTCTCACATCTGTCTATTATCTATCTATCTATGCTTTTCAGTTGAGACTAAGTGTCTACTTCAGATAGAATGGTCCAAAATATTTTCTTTCAAATGTTGAATCATGAGTTGAGATTGGAAATACGAGAAGGACCTCATCTTGTAAAGAGCTAATAGAATGTTCCAGACAAAGGGATCAGCAAATACAAAAGGCCTTGAGCCCTGGCCAGATAGTTCAGTTGGTAAGAGTGTTGTCCAAATACACCAATGTTACAGGTTTCGTCCCCAGTCAGGGCACATACAAGAATCAACCAATTAATGCATAATTAAGTAGAACAACGGATTCTCTCTCTCTCTCTCTCTCTCTCTCTCTCTCTCTCTCTCTCTCTCTCTCCCTGCCCCTTTCCTCTCTTTCTAAAAAGCAATAAAATATTTTTTAAAAAAGGCCTTGAGATGGAAAGACCTTCGTATGTTGGAGGAATGGATAATGCACAAGTGTGGTTAGGGAGAAAAGTCAAGAGTTCATATTGTTTTGAAAAGCCACTTAGGGGCTTAGGAAGAGAATGACATGGTACACTACTATACTTTCTAAAGCACAGGTGGCAAACACAAGGCCCACAGGCCAAATCCAGCCCTTCACCTTCTTTTATCCAGCCCTGCACCTTGTTTCTACCTGACAGCAATGCTGAGCTCCTTGCCCCTAGTTAAGGAGTAGTTACACTCATATAGTCCTAAAATTACATTCGCCCCTTTGAAGGCAACTGTGAAGCTGATGTGGCCCCCAGTGAAAATGAGTTCAACACCCTGCTTTAAAGGGAACATAAATGTGGTGCCAGTATGGAGAATAGATATTTCAAGGGTCAAGAAGGGTGATTGTGAAACCAGTTAGGAGGCCATGTCATGGTCCAGGCCACCAGTGGTGACATATGGACTAGAATGGGACTGGGGGTTGGGAAAAAAATGAATGGATTCAAGAAAATGTTCATAAGAGCTGACAGTGTTTGCCAATGGATTCGATGCGGTAGTGAGGAAGAGAGCTGGAAATGGGTAAATAATTTGGACTTGGGCAACTGGGTAGATGACCTTTACCTAGATGGAGAAGGCTGAAGAAGAGCCCACATGGTTTTAGGTATTTAAGTGACCCTATAGTTTTGCTTTTCACAAAGAAAAAGGTGTGGGGCCTTTTTGGCTCCATTCACCTTCTAAATAGCTCTTTGACTTTGACAAAACAATTTATTTGATTTTCAGTGTTAGTATCTATAAAGATATGCTGCCAGAATGCTGAAATTTAAAAAGCCCAGTGTTAGTATCTATAAATTATAATATGCTGCCAGAGTGGTTTTTATAGTCTAAATTTAATAATTTCACTATTTTGCTTGAAAATCTTTAAACCTTTCCCTTGCTCCCACAATAAAGGCAACACTTCTGAATATGTCTTATGCAACTGTGCGTGCTCTGGCTCCTTCTGGCATTTCTGACTTCACCTCCTGCCATGCCCACTCTCCGCTGGTCCCTTGTTCTCACCACGCTCCTCTGTCAGGATGATTGCTCGTGCCTTTCCTTCACTGGAGAGCTGACCTTTCCCTTCTTTTTTGAGTTATATTTTTTAACACATTTTATTATATTGGCCGGAATGCTCTAAATTCATGAAAGCTTTTGAGAAAATCTTCCATTCCCAACCCCTTAAAAAAGGTGTGTTGAACCAGCAGCAGCAGCAGCAGAAGAAGAAGAAGAAGAAGAAGAAGAAGAAGAAGAAGAAGAAGAAGAAGAAGAAGAAGAAGAAGAAGAAATAGGGAAGTAATGATCCAGACAGATATAAAACAGCATGCTTTAGTTCCTGCCATATCCCCAGCTGCTCTCCGCTGGTCAAGAATTCTCAGAAAGCAGAATGTTTTAGAATTTCATCATGCAAGATCTCACCAGGGTAAAGAACTGATACCAATATTGATCTGGCATCTCTGCTCACTCCTTGCAGGCCATTTTTTAAATTCCTAAGGAGTAATGATACATTTCACATGCACTTGTGGGAGATGGAAAATTGTGTTTACATCCCACACAAGTCAGGCTAAAGGTTTGTATGTACTCTCTGTGGCACTAGAAACTTCATGCTGTATCAAGTCAGTATCAGTGTAAAGCTACTAGATGCTATAATGAAATAGCATAGATAGACATTTACTGAAAAGAATAGAAAAATCTGGCTCAGAAAGACCAGGACAGAAATAAGCAACTTTCTTGATTAAGCTTGGTTAAAATTATGTTTGTTTGTTTGTTTGTTTGTTTGTTTTTAAAAAAGCTCTACACATTATTTAAGACACGTATGTATAAGAAGACATGTTGCATGTGCTGAGTTTATCATGACAACCCTAGCTGATTCTTCACAAAGGATTAGGGACACATGTCTTCAGCACTGAATGTGAGGAACTCTGTTAAAGCCAATTTTGTGGGTTTAGGAAGGACTGTATTCTGGAAAGTACTTCAAAGGAATGGACAATAATTCTAGGATTATAGCCTGGAAGGACAGGAAGACTTCAGGAGATGCTTTTCAGCTTCTTCTAGATTTTACATGTTGAATAAGCCTCTGAAGTATAACATTTAACTGTATTATCCTTTTCATTGTAAGAAATTGAATAGCATCTCAATTCTCTATCCTGAATAGCAGACAGGTTCATTTTATCTTTTTTCTTCTATTTTGTTCTCATCTGAGGACATGCTTATTACTTTTTAGAGAGAAGAGAAGGAGTGGAGGGGTTGACAGAGACAGACATTGATGTGAGAGAGAAACATTGATCGGTTGCCTCCCCTACACAGTCCGATTGGGACTGAACCCACAACCTAGGCATGTGCCCTGACTGGGGACTGAACCCATGATCTTTTGGTTTATGGGAAGATGTCCCAACCAACTGAGCCACACCAGCCAGGGACAGGTTTGTTTTTTCAATGAGCTGCTTTTCATCCAAGGCATTAGAATATAGGCTGGCAAGGGCCTGAATTTTCCTTTTTTAGTTTTTAAATATATTTTATTGATTATGCTATTACAGTTGTCCCATTTCCCCCCTTCATTCCCCTCCATCTTGCACCCTGCCTCCCACCCACATTCCCCCACTTTAGCTCATGTCCATGTGTCATAAGTTCTTTAGCTTCTACATTTCCCATTCTATTCTTGCCCTCCCCCTATTTTCTACCTGCCATCTATGCTACTTATTCTCTGTACCTTCCCTACCCTTCTTTCCTCCTCCCACTCTTCTGTTGCTAACCCTCCATATGATCTCCATTTCTGTGGTTCTGTTCCTGTTCTAGCTGTTTGCTTAGTTTGTCTTTGTTTTTGTTTTAGGTGTGGTTGTTAATAACTGTGAGTTTGCTGTCTTTTTACTGTTTGTATTTTTTGTCTTCTTTTTCTTAGATAAGTTCCTTTAACATTTCATATAATAAGGGCTTGGTGATGATGAACTCCTTTAATTTGACCTTATCTGAGAAGCGCTTTATCTGCTCTTCCATTCTAAATGATAGCTTTGCTGGATAGAGCAATCTTGGATGGAAGTCCTTGCCTTTCATGACTTGGAATACTTCTTTCCAGCCCCTTCTTGCCTGGAAGGTCTCTTTTGAGAAATCAGCTGACAGTCTGATGGGAACTCCTTTGTAGATGAATGTCCCCTTATCTCTCGATACTTCTAGAATTCTCTCCTTCATTTGAATCTTGGCTAATGCAATTATGATGTGCCTTGGTGTGTTCCTCCTTGGGTCCAACTTCTTTGGGACTCTCTGACGTTCCTGGACTTCCTGGAAGTCAATTTCCTTTGCCAGATTGGGGAAGTTCTCCTTTATTATTTGTTCAAATAACTTTTCCACTTGTTGCTCTTCTTCTTCCCCTTCTGGTACCCCTATAATTCAGATGTTGGAACATTTAAAGTTGTCCTGGAAGTTCCTAAGCCTCTCCTCATTTTTTTGAATTCTTGTTTCTTCCTTGTTTTCTTCCTTGTTTTCTGTTTGGTTGTTTCTTTCTTCCTTCTAGTCCACTCCATTGATTTGAGTCCCAGTTTTCTTCCTATCACTATTGGTTCCCTGTGCATTTTCCTTCATTTCACTTAGTATAGCCTTCATTTTTTCATCTAATTTGTGAGGAAAATCAACCAATTCTGTGAGCATCCTGATCACCAGTGCTTTGAACCTTCCAAAAGCACTGATCTCTCTCTAACCAAGAGAGAGCTCTCTCTTGGTCACTTAGATATATTGGCTCTAGGCCTTTGATCGGTTCTTCCATTTGAGCCTTTTTTTTTTTTTTTTTTTTTTTTTTTTTGGTCTGGTCGAGGTGTTCCCCAAGGCGGGGCAGCCCAGTTGCTGGGTTGTGACTGTATGTGTGGGCAGGGTCAGAGAGGGAACAATGGTGCTTGCTCCACTCTCTCTCATATTTCAGTCCCTTCCACCACTTTCCACATGCAAATTGGGCCCTTCTGGTGCTGATTCCTGGGTGGGTGGGCCCATGCACATTCTAGGACCCTGTGGGTCTCTCCAACAAACTCTCCTGTGAGGCTGGGAGTCTGTCCCAGCACCTCAACCCCGACAAGTGTTTTCAATCAGTGCTTTTAGCCTTTATTTCCTGATGCTGGGGCCCTAGGCTTCGCAGTCTGTCTGTTTTCCTGTTTTCGTCTGGATTATCTGCACATGAATGTGTGTCCATGGTTAGCCAGCCCCCTTGTGCACTGCACTGGGTCTGCCTGTTGCCACCCCACACCCAAGGTCTGCCAGCCTCCGTCTGTGTGCCGGGACCACCAACCACTGCTTTTTCCTGCCTTGACCCCTCTCCAACGACTGCCGACTCCTCCCCTCTTACCAGTCTGGATGAATTGTTGTCAGACTTCCTTACAGTTCAATTTTCTGTCAGATCTGGTTGTTTTTTGTTTCTAAATTTTTGCTGGCCTTAATTTTGGTTGTGCGAGCAGGCACAGTGTTTCTTGCCTCCATCTTGGCTGGAAGTCTGAATTTTCCTTTTTGACTAGTAGATCAAATTGTCATTTTCTCAGGGCAATATTGTTGCCTTGACTAGAGCAAATGGGGCTTTTATATGTTCTCATACATAGCTGCACTATATGAGATAGCTGTATACATTTTCCTATCCCAGCATTTGTCAACAAGCTTTATATTTGTTCCTGTGATTATGTTATTAACTTCACTCCACGAGGATTGGAGCCTTGCCTGTTCTAACTCAGTATTATATCTCCTGCACTTACTTAGGCAGGTACCTACTATTTGATAATATGATTAAATGAACGGTTTGATGAAAAGGCTGAGTGGAGGAGCTAGGTGACATTATCATTAATATTCTTTTAAGCACTGAAAACTCTAATTCTAAGCAAGAAAGTGATTATTTTAAATGCACATGATTTTTGTCACCGTGTGATTTTTCACCCTGTCATTGATTCATCTGACTTGGAATGCTCTCTACTGGTAAGTTCTTTTGGGTTTCTTGCTCAAGTCTCAGTTATTTCGAGAAGTCATCTCCATCACTAGCAGCTCTAATTGCCTTTTCCAGGGATTCTGAATTATATCATCATTGTGAGTTGAATTGTGTCTTCCCCAAAAAAACTTTATGTTGAAGTCTGAAGTCCCAGTACCTGTACATGTCACTTTATTTGGAAATAGGCTCTTGCAGATTTAATCGAATGTAGGTGAGGTCATTGGGTTGGCTTTAATTCAATATGACTGGTATCTTTGTAAAATGAGGGAAATTTGGACACAGACTCAGACCTGTGCAGACAGAGATAGGGATTGCAGTGACGCAGTCACTCTAAGAAATTCTTGGGCTATCACCAGAAGTTAAGGGAAGAGAAGCATGGGTCAGATTCCCCCTTAGAGCTTTCAGGAGAACCAGCCCTGCCAACACTGTGATTCTGCACTTCCAGCCTCCAGAACTGTGAGACAATAAACGCGTTCTTTTAGGCTATTCTGTGGTACTTTCTTATGGCATCCTAAGGAAACTGATGTAATCACCATACAATTATTTTTGTCCTCTACTTAAGTATCTTCTCTCCCCAACCAAAGTTTCCATTTATTCAATGTCATTCTTTTACAATGTAGATACCTATACAATATTGACGTAAGTAATTACTATACAGTTGATACTAAATATAATAAATGAGGTTTACATTTCCCTAAGGGTAAAACCGTTTTTATTTTGGTTAATTCCTTTTCTTCCAACCTTGCAAGATAGATTTCTTTATTTAAATAGAGTAATTAAAGTTTTGTTTATTTTGGAGTCCAGAATGGATTTGAGATACTTAAAAAAGTAAATAAATAAAATACCCCAAGAAATTAGCAAAATATCAACATCTTTACTCTCCTAAGACATTTATTTTATTTTTTTATTATTGTTCAAGTACAGTTGTCTCCATTTTCCCCCCATCACATCCCCCTGCCCCACCCATCCCCACCTCCCACCCTCAAACTACCCCCTTTGGCTTTGTCCAAGTTTCCTTTATACATGTTCCTTGATGGCCCTTCCCCCTTTCTCCCCATTATCCCCTCCCCCCTTCCCTGTTGTTACTGTCGGTTTGTTCTTTATTGCAATGTTTCTGATTATATTTTGCTCACTTGTTTGTTTTCTTGATTAGGTTCCACTTATAGGTGAGATCATATGGCATTTGTCTGAGACATTTATAGATGCCTTATTTTATTACACAAATATTAATCTGATATAATAATTATGTGAATTTTTAGTGACAGATGGACTCTATTCAATTTGGGTCTTGTGTTCCAAAATTATCTTTTTATTTTTTTAATTTATATTTTTTATTATTGTTCAGTTACTGTTGCCCCACCTCTTTCCCCATTCCCACCACTGCCCCCACTCTCACAATCAGTCCTCTCCTCATCATCCATGTCTGCGAGTCCTCTGTTCATGTTCCTTTGCTTGCCCCTTCCCCCTTTTTTCCCCATTATTCCCCTCCTCCCTCCCCTCTGATCACTGTCCATTTGTTCTTTACTTCCAAGTCTCTGGTTCTCTTTTGTTTATTTGTTTGTTTTGCTGACTAGGTTTCACTTAACAGGTGAGATCATATGGTATTTGTCTTCCACTGCCTGGCTTATTTTACTTAGCATAATGCTTTCCAGTTCCATCCACGCCATTGCAAACCTTAGGAGCTCCTTCTTTCTTTCTGCTGCATAGTATTCCATTGTGTAAATGTACCACAGTTTTTTGTCTACTCATTTACTCATGGGCACTTAGGCTGTTTCCAGAACTTGGCTATTGTAAATTGTGCTGCTATGAACATTGGGGTGCATAGGTTCTTTTGAATTAGTGTTTTAGGATTCTTAGGGTATAGTCCCAGCAGTGGGATTGCTGGATCTCAAGGCAGTT
Source organism: Glossophaga mutica (assembly GCA_039655065.1). NCBI lineage: Eukaryota > Metazoa > Chordata > Mammalia > Chiroptera > Phyllostomidae > Glossophaga > Glossophaga mutica. Next base: position 142,959,662 of record CM077307.1, on the reverse strand, counting down.
CCATTTTTAGTTTTCTTTGGAAATTCCATACTGTTTTCCACAATGCTGCACTAGTCTGCATTTTCACCTACAGTATAGTAGGGTTCCCTTTTTTCCACAACCTCATCAGCACTTGTTGTTTGTTGTTTTTTTAATGATGGCCAGTCTGACCAGTGTGTAGTGGTATCTCATTGTGTTTTTAATTTGCATATCTCTAATGGCTAGTGATGTTGAGCATTTTTCATCTGTCTATGGGTCCTCTGTATGTCCTTGGAGAGGTGTCTGTTCAGGTCCTTTGCCCATTTTTTAATTCGATTGCTCGTCTTTCTGGTATGGAGTCCTGTGAGTTCTTTATCTCTTAAATATTTTATTTATAATGGAAAAGAGTGCATTTATATTATTTCCTGTTCTACTTTTTCCTTTTTTGTTATTTTAGGAAATGTAAAAAATGTAAAGTCAAAAAAGTCAACAGTTCATATCCAAAATTCTTATAAATATACTTTCTTAATCTCTTTAACAAAGTACAAATCTTACTGATAATATGCTTTGTCTTTCATTCTGAATACTACAAAGTATTTTATATATGTACATATATATAATGTATAGTACTGTAACATCATTCTGAAACTTGCTTTTTTCAATAAAAGTATTTTTGAGGTTTAATAACTTCAAGATAGAGAAATATAGTTCACTTATACTTTACTAATAAAGTAATTATACTTTTACTAATAAAGTAATTATACTTTAATATTACCACATTTTACTTACAACATTCCCCTGTTGATAATATTTGAATTATTTTTAATATTTTGCTATTAAAAAGAATGCTGAAAATGCTTTTCCTGGGATATAAATGGAGAAGCAGCATTTCTAGTTCATAGGAAATATATGGGGTCCATCCAGAAAAATTCCAGCCATTGCTATATAATGAGAACAGTTTGTGTGACATTGATGTAGCCTGGCAGCCAAGGATAGTGGACAGGAATGAGCAGGCATGAACAATGATGACTTCACTGTACCAGTCAGTGGGGGTGGTAAATGCCATTAAGTAACATGTGTACTGTGTGGCCATCACATTCAAAATGACTGAGCAAGTAGAGCAACAAATCTGCATCAAATTTTGCTTTAAGTTTGAATATTCGTTCATGGAAACTATTTGGATGATTTAGAAGGCTGCAGCTATGGTCAATTGGTGATTGGCAGCTTCATCACGACAATGTGCCAACCCACGCATCACGTCTTATGCAGAGTTTTTGGGTAAAACATCAAACCAAACAGGTGACTCAGCCACAGGACAGCCCAAATTTGGTGTCCCTGTGACTTCTGGCTTTTCACAAAACTAAAATCACCTTTGATAGGGAAGAAGTTTCAGACCATCAGTGAAATTCAGGAAAATACAACAGGATAGCTAATGGTGATTGGGAAAGCTGTGTGAGGTCACAAGGTTCCTACTTGGAAGGGGACAGAGGCATCATTGTCCTGTACAATGTTTCTTGTATCTTGTATCTTCTTCCATAAATGTCTGTATCTTTCATATTATGTAGCTGGATACCTTCTGGACATGCCTTGTATATTTTCCACATTTACTTGCAACATCAACTTGCTTTCCCCAATACAAGTCCTTTCTCTCACATATTCTCCTCTAAACTCTCTATTAATCAGACTTAACTAATTGTAACTAACTAATGAGTGTGCAAAATGATAGCTTACTGTGTGTGTATGACTTTAGCATATTTGCGGAGTTAATATTTTGTGTTCTGTGTGTTCTGTAAGTGTGGCATCTGGCCGACAGCTTACCATTTACCCTTTAACTTTACACATCCTTTTAAAAATTAAACAAACATAAATGTACCTACCTTTTATGAATGGTTTGTGATAGTTGCATGTTTTTTTTTTTTTTCAGAAATTCTTTCTTATCTGGAGCTTACAAAGTTATTTCCTATGTTTTTTCTAACTTCCAGCATAGTTACATTCTTTTTTCTTCATTGAAGAAAAGGCTGCCACATATATAGTCTTTAACTTTTTTTTTCTTACTCTTAGTCCATTTTTTGCTTCCTCTCAAATTTTGTCCACATTTAAATATTATGAAAATAGCATGTTTCTGTCAAAAATGAATAATTTTTTCCACTTGAAAATTGTAAGAGAAATTTCTTAACAATGTCCTACATCTTTTGTTCCAATACATTTTATAATTTCTGGAGGTGTGGCATTTTGTCTTTTTTATTTTATGATATTGCTTCAGATTTGTAGTGGCTCGGTAGGCTGCTATAAACAACTGGATGCCTCACCTTCTTCTCCCCTCTACTCTGCTGTATCACCTGCTGTCTGGTAGCACACCCCAACCTCTTCACAGCTACGGATGCTGCTCTTACCTTGAAGACAGAAACCTTCCTTTTGTTGCTTTCCCTGAAATTTCCCAGGCTGCCATGGTGGGGTGGACAGTTGTTTGATGGAGTCGTGTATCAGAATGGCTAATCCCAGGAGCTAAATTGGTTCAAAACCATTAAGAAGAAAACAGTCTTAGATACTGTCAACCTACCCCAATGAAGGACTTCATAGGTTATAGGAATCACGCATTACCCTTTGCTGGGCTTGTTCTTTTAATGCTCAAAAACAGCAATTTTCAACCTTTTTCATTTCATGGCACACATAAACTAATTACCAAAATTCTGCTACACATCAAAATATTTTTGGCTGATCTGACAAAAAATAGGTACAATTTGGATTCATTCACTCCAAATGGCTATTGTGTTGGCCGTTGTTATTTTTTTGCTTAACAATCTAAGGGACAAGAAGTCAGTGCCACTGCATAGTCAGGTATTGCATGTTTCACAAGCTGAAAATTGCTGCTCCAAAACAATTTATATTGATGTAATAGCAATTTTTTCCTTTTCAATATTTTCTATACCTCCCTCCATTTTGTATATAACAATTTTTCTCTTCAAAGGCATTTGAAATAACTTTATAATAGTTAAAAATATGAGTCCACAACCCTAAGTAGATAAAGAATTTGTTCCTCTGTGTCACAATGTAATTTTGGTATCAAAACTTGAATCTGCAGGAGTAGCTGGGGGTTGTTCCAGGGCTTCTGTGGTTGTAAGATATTGTGGCACATCTGGCCCTTGAGTGGTTCTAAGCAGGGATCCTCAGAGATCTACCTATCCTTATCTCATCCTTAGTCATTCAGCCACATGAATCCCTCGTGAGGTGAGCCCTGTTCCTGTCCTCAAGGCTCCCTCTACTCTGCTGGCATTTCTCTGCCACATCAAAGCCAGACATTGGCATTGACAGAGTAAGGCACGGACACTGTCCTGTAACTCCTATTCTATCATGTGGTGATGGACACTCTAGGTGTCTGTCTAGTTCTTTCCCCCTGACTAGAACTCTGTCAGCCTGGCCCGTTGCACAGATGTGATGTCCCTCACTGACGGCTTGCTGCCTTCCCTGGACCCACGGTGAGCATTCTGCTACGGCATCAGGATGCAGGACCTCTCTCTCAAAAACTATGATTTCTCTTTTCAATTAATTTCTTATCATGTCTTCTCTTCTCCCCTCCACCAGGGGGTTATCTTTCTAGTCTGCCTGGGAGTGGGCATGAAACAGCCCTTTTTTCCTTTGCTTTTCCTACAAATTGCATTCTAAATCCTTACAATTTCTACACAGGAATTTAAGCTTTTGAAGCACTAGTAGGCAGGGACTGACAGGCCCCCTCTGCTTTGTGTCCTGTCACATCCCTTTGCTGCATTAGTGACTGGAGAGTCAAGTATTTGCCTGTGTGAGGCAACAGATAGAAAAAGCAATGCCTGGAAAAAAATGTAAAGAAAAACATCAGTTAACGTCTTCAAAATATTATTCCGCCATGCTTATGCTTTATAACTTTAGTCTTAATAGCTTTGATTTCTGTGCTTTTAAATTAGTATTATAATTTGGTATATTTATGATTGTCTCTGATGATTCAATTTAGTGGGAGCAACACTAAAAGGTCTCATTTCTTTTCAATCAGTCTAAGTTCTTGCCAGCTGCTGGCTGCCGGCTGCCAGACCTGTACCTATTAAAATCCACGTTTATTAATGCTCATGGTTCATGGTTTGCTTTGAATCTTTCTAATCACACTGTCCTTCCTGTCTTAGTTTCTTTTAAATCAGACTTTAAAACATGTCTCCATTTCCTACCATCAATCATTAGTTAAGCCTTGATTTGTTAAAACCTCTGTCTAAAGCATTATGTTAGTAAAATGATTAGACTTCAAGTCCATGTCTCTTATCATTAGCTAGAGTTTTTGCATCTGATCCCCACAGTGATTCAAGTGAAGAATTGTTTTCCATGAGCTGTCATGGAGAAGGAGGTCATTATGACAAAAGACTCCTGCCTAATTTATATAGTGAGGCATGCCCACTAATTCTGGCGTCAGAGCTCTGACCAGTTACCAATTGATTTCTATCAGTGTTGTGTGAGATGATAAATTTTAATCAGAGCTTTTTGGTCTCCATTAGTCTGGCTTCTTTTTATAATGGATTTCTCTCATTCATGCTTTTCCTAGTCTGCATTTTTATGACTGTGATGTGCTTTGATTTACTTCATTCAAAGTACGATGCTCTGGCTTCAATTATTCCATTTAACTTTAAATAGACATTGCTACAAGTCTCACTGATATAAAGAACATCTGGTGTCAATAAATTGCAGCAGGAGGTGCCATGTGGGAAGGAACCCAAGAACTAAACATATCTCTGGGCACATCCATCAGGACATGAACATACATGTCATGGCATTCTGCCACTTATCTTCTTAAATGCTATCGAGTGCAGCAAGTTGTAGTTCAAGTCAGCGTAGCATCATTTTGATTTTCCTTATAGCATTTCTTGATTTAGTGACCTAAAGTTCTAGACAGAAAACATTTTGTTCAGTTGATAACATCTCTGAGGAAGATTTCTGCTGAATGGGAACGGCACAGAGAGCAAGGGGACACTTTCTTCTATGTCTTATACAGACTGCTTAAAAGAAGGATGTTGTAAAGAAGTCAGAATAAAGAATTCTGTTCTTTATCCCCGCTCTGTTCCTTGTACCCCCACCCCACCAACATGCACCAGAATGCAAAATGCTGAAGTTTCCACAGAGAAACATATATTCACTCCTTGCTATTTCTATTCCATTTATCTAGAAATTTTAACAAATTACCTAAGACTACCAAATCCAGATAATACAGTATGCAAAGGTTAAATAAAGAGAAAATTTTGCTTACATTTAAGCCTTGAAAAATAAGCTCTTTAATTGAAAAAGTAAGTATAATATAGAAATTATTTACCAAAGATGTAATTTAAATTTGAATTTATTCTGTATACAGTATCTCTGAATCAAAGTAATTCACTGATAATCTGATCCTTTTGAAGACAGGTGTTCATAATCACAAGATTTACTTGTTGATGTATTTATTTTTTTTTTATTTTCAATAATCATGTAGGTTTATTCTAGTTTTGTTCCCCTTTGGGTCTCTACGTACTAGGACAAATACACTAAAAGAGACAGGCTTTTTTCTTTTTATCTTTTTAAAAGGTAGACAAATACCATATGATATCACCTTTAACAGGAACCTAATCAACAAAACAAATGAACAAGCATAATATAAACAAAGACACTGAATTTGAGAACAGTCTGACAGTGACCAGAGGGGGAGGGGAGGGAATTTCAGGGGAAAAGGGGAAGGGTTTAGAGCAACAAGTATAAAGGACACATGGACAAAAACTATGGGGGGTGGAAATGGGAGGAAGGTGGGGAGGGCTGGGGTGGTGGGCTGGGGGCAGGGTAAAAGACAGAAAACTGTACAATATCAACAATTAAAAAATACTGATTAAAAAAAGAAAAAAGAAAAAAAAAGGTAGTCCATTTTATTGTATTTTTTCCATTACCATTTATCCCCTCATAAGTTTTACTTACATAGTCTTAATTGAAATAATTTCTGGATCACAAACTGGGAAGCATATTTCTGTTTTTCATAGAATCAGAGTATTCTGAAACTCATGTTTCAGGCATGAGAACCAGGGACCCAACTAAAGCAGACTGTCCTTGTCCCCACTGCTTGTTTCTGTCTGGCTTTATGGGCTCTCTTTCTCTGCCAGGGAAGCAGGTCACAATGAGCTGTAGACGTTACATCCTCCCAGTTTAATGAACTGTCAAAGAGTGTTGCTCTTTCCCAACGTCCACATAATAATCTCAGAGGCAGACCCTGATTGGCCCCGTTTTGTGATGTGCTCATCCTCGGACTCATCGCAGCTACCTGGAAGAGGACATGATGATCCAAGAACTGAATCTACAGTGGAGGAGAACTGTTTCTGTTCCTGGAAGGAGACAGATGAGAAAGCTTACTGGGAAAAACAAACCAAACAAAAAAATAAAACAAAGTGAACAAACAAACAAACAAAAAACAACCAAGCAAATGACAGTTGCCACCACCAACGACAGCTAGCACACCAATTCTGAATGGGGATTTGGAGTCTGAGAAGGATATGCCTTTCAGACTGGAGACCCTTTCTTTGTTCTGTCTAGTCAGAACTGAAATGTCCTCAGAAGACAGGCTGTCATGTCCTGCCACAAGGTGGGAGGAAACAGACATCTCTTCTGCATTTTGGAAGAATGCAACTGTAGTACGACAATGTCCTCTGTAATGCAAAATATCAGAAAAGGGTTAGACTAGGTTAGCACTTCTCCATGTGTGTCCTCGTAGGACGGTGTTAAATGAGTAAAAGGGAGAAGATTCGGTTACACAAAAAAAGAATAAAAGAAAGAGGAAAAGAATAAAAAAAAGAATAAAAGAATAAAAAGAAAAGAGCTTTCTTTTTTTCAATAAAGAACGCTTTCTTTAATGAAAATTTATTAAAAATATTTATCTATTCTTTTAGAAAGAGGGGAAGGGAGGGAGAAAGAGAGGGAGAGAAATATCAGTGTGCAGTTGCCTCTCATGTGCCCCATACTGGGGACCTGACTAGCAGCCCAGGCATGTGTCCTAGACTGGGAATCAAGCCGGCAACCCTTTGGTTTGCAGGCTGGTGCTCAATTCACTGAGCCACATCAGCCAGGGCTGAAAAATTTTATAGAATCTCTAACATACCATGATACTTTTGAGAACTTTAGAGGATGATATGGCATACATAACTTCCAAAACATATAGCCAGAGAACTCTTTTATTTTTATTCATGAAGGAAAGTAAAAGATTACATGGTTCCTTAATATCTTGCTTATCCTAATATTCTTTATATTTTATGGTTTTAAGAGCAATATAAAGCTGGGATTCTGACCCCAAAGCTTCTGTTAGTGCATGGGATATCTATGGGGTCAGAAATCCCAGTCACAGATTCAAGCAGCTTTCCATACCCTGCACTGAGCGTCCTCTCCTGTGATCACCCCCAGATCCTATAAGGAGGGTCACTGGAACCATATCACCTGTGTCACCTGAAAACATTATGAAGTACAAAGAAAATGATGCAATAAAAATTATTGCAGCATCAGTTATATAACAAAACTTCACTTAGTCATTAAATTTCCATGTTCAAAGTCCAGTTTATAGAAGACCTACATGGCTTTTCAGGAGTGGATACCTAAGTTATCAAATAATACCAGATATCATTTGACGCAAAAGCTGAAGGAAACAGGAAATAGATACCTAGTCCCACTTCTTTCTTCATCCCTGATTCCCCATCAACCTCAACTCATGCTGGAATGTCTTGGAATCCTCTGCACCGATTCAGAAAATGTGCTACACACAGCTAAGGCTCTGTAGGTTTGACTCTCGTTTGCTAATCAATATCACCTTACATTAAATCATAAAACCTTACCTGGGCAGAGGGGTTCTGTCAGCTATTTTCAACCTTTTTTAATTGACTTAGTTCTGTGATTTTTAAAGCAAGTATGTTGGTAAATATTTTGTTTCTTTGCCTTTTATTTTACTTCTCCCTTCACAGAACAAGGTTGGTAAATAAAATGTGAAAAATTTGGTAGGCAGCATATTTGGTGGAGAAGGTTAAGGGAGTACAATGTACTCCCACTTTAAAGACGGATGTCCGAAGCAGTAGAGGTTTTAATAGCCTAGGAAAAGCACAGAGAGTCCTCATGTTAAAAAGTTTTATCCCTTCACAGATAAAATCCATAAACATGACACTAAGTTTTATCTGCTCAGGAAAAACAACTGAATTGGCTTTTCTAGAATTAATATGTTTTTAGTTTTCAGTTGCCTGAACCTTACCAAAGTGCCAGTGTCGATATATGTCCCTGAATGCTGGTTAATTTCTGAGATCACTAAGTTTTCAAGAATCAATGCCTTCCTTTACATTTACCAGTCATGTTTTCAAGGCTTGCATTTGAATAGTATATTTAATTTAGAAGTTTTATATGAAACGAGTGTATGGATTATAATACAAAGATCTAGTATCAAACTCTTGTTGTCATTTTTTTGTATGCCTTTCCTTGGACTAGTAATTTTACCTCCCTGAACCTCATGTTCCTGATTTGTAAACTGAGGTGGTGATAGTGACACTGATTTTGCCAACTCACAAAGATGTGTGATGATCAAATGAAATCATGTTTGTGATAGTTTGTATATTTTAAAATATGTCACACAATTTTGGGTTGTGCACTAGGACTAAAATGATTAAATAGAGACCCCTGAGCATGTGACGTTGCAGATAAGCAATTACAATATGTTGGGATAACTGTAGGATGGTATCTAATACATCTAGAGGAGCAGAGGCTTCTGAGAGGTGGTGGCACCTTCTATATGGGTTGAAAGATAACTAGGTAAAATGAAGGAGTAATATTTTTCAGATGGAGAATATGTAAGAATTAGGACAGAAGAGAGAACATAGCAAATTTTGGGAGTAAAATTAGTTTAATTTAAATGAGTTTAATTTAATGAACATTCAAATGTTCATTAATGAGTTTAATGAACATTAAATTTATAGAATTGGGCCTGAGAATGTCAAAATATGGAATGGGACAGGTAAACAGAAGCTGGGTGATTTTACAGTATGTGTAGGAATTTGGACTTTAACCTGAGAGAAATGGAGAATACAAATAAAAATTATTTGTGATGTTTAATGAGGGAATAATCTAAGTCATTTTAGGAATGTTGATTATTTTTGGATTTTTGTTAGCTATTTTAACAACGGTATTGAGCTAGCACCTCTATTTAGTTGAACCTGCAAACATTGTAGAGAATGTTTTGAGGCCATGTCTTGAGAACGCTGCTTAACGATTCATGTAGCATCTCGCCCTTTAAATGTGCTTGTTCTTTCATATTCCAGTGTTGAGCACACATTTAACAGACTTAATCTGCCATGAGAGACTTGGAAAAGTAATGTCAAGCATAAAATAATTGGGAGTTACAGAGGAAATACAGACATATCTAGAATTTCAGTTGAACTACATTTGGTGATTTCTTTAACATTTTCCATAAAAGGTTATGTTGGCATTAATAAGCCTATAAAACTTCATAATTAGTTTGGGTGGCAAACCAACCAATGTTCAGTTAAAAAATATAAATCATTTTCCAGGAAATGATCTGTTCAATGGATTGCTCTTAAACTTCACAGGTTAACCGAGGGAGCCATGATTCAAAGTAAATCCTTTACCATGCTTTCATTCATTCATTTATTTATTTATGTTGGGGGCATGCCTTTGGCCTGCATGAACCTATGGCATTATCTTGAGGAGATTGTTTGCCTTGCCACTGGAGTCATCATCATTTGTTGATGATGTTCTTTAGATTAAAGGAGCTGTCCCTACTAACATTGCTCCTTAGACACGTAAGGAAACACTTCTCCAGCAGATTTCCCGATTGCTCCTTCTTCTTGCTTTTGCAGTAGTCAGCTGTTTAAGTTGCATTACATTCATGATGGAGTGATAGAAAGGTAGTGCCAGGACATAATTTTATAAAGTATACCTCCTCATTAAGACCTCCTTTGGAGAGAGAGATCGTCATTTATTGCTAACTCGTGTTCCCTATTAGCTTCAAACCACTCATTTAAACCTGCAGAAAAGTAAAATGGAGATACTCTGTTCCAAAATATGTGGCTATCTAAATATCTGATTGTGGGGGAAAAGTTGTTAATGAGATTTATGAGCAAAGAACTTTATCAGAATGTAAAGGACAAGGGAAATAAGAAAATGTTTGTATGTTAATAAAATGATCCAAGAAGGGGTGGGGAAGGGTGAGGCAGGTTCATGATGCAGGAGAAAGAGGGCTTCAGTGATGGCTTTGAGAAAGGAGATGGGGTCTAGCACACATGTGGAAGGAGTGGCTTTAGATAAGTTTGGACAGTTATTCTGTCCAGGGCTGAGGGACGCAAAGGCAGAGTGTATGCGTACTGAGGTTGGAATGTAGGTAGTGATAGATGTGGAACATGCAGAAATTGTCTTCTGAATGCTTTTATTTCAGCAGGAAAATAAAGTCAAGAGATGAGATTGAGACGGGAAGAGAAGGCACAACAGTTTTGAGGAGGAAGAGGATTTAAATAGCCATCAGAAAAATCTGGGAGTGTGAATGGAGTAGAGAAGTAAAGTTTTGTACACAGTGTCACTAAAAGCTCCAGAGGAAATAAAATTGCTATCTCAAAAGGATATCTCAAAAGGATACCCTCCTGTATATTATAGTATAGCATTATTTACAATAGCCAAGACATGTAAACAACCTAAGTGTTCATTGACAAAAAAAAAGAAAATGTGATATGTATTATATATTGTATTTTTCACATTGTATATTGTGGAATATTATTCAGCCATAAAAAAGAAGGAAATTCTTCCATTTGCAACAACATAAAGAGAACTTGAGGACATTATACTAAGTGAAATAAGTCAGGCAAAGAGAAATATGAAATTATCTTGCTACATGTGTAGCCTAAAAATCAGGACTCATAGATACAGAGAACAGACTGGTGGTTGCCAGAAGCAGATGCTGGGAAGTGGCTGAAATGAGTGAAGGTTGTTAAGAGGTACCAACTTTTAGTTTTAAAATAAATAAGTCCTGGGAATGTAATGTGCAGCCTGATACGTATAATTAACAATAGTGTATTGTATAATTGAAAGTAACTAAGAGATTAGATCTCAGCACAAGAAAAAATATAAGTATGTGAGGAGATGGGTGTTAATTAAATTTATTGTGGTGATTATTTTGTGATATGTACCTATATTGGATCATCATGTTGTACACCTAAAACTCATAAAATAGTACATGTTGATTATAGCTCAATAAAACTAGGAACATAACTCACTGGGATTTATAGTCATTGAAATCCAAGTGTTCAGCATCTTTCCCCCCCAAAGAATATCCAGTTGCATGGGTGTTAGGCAGAGAAGCCAGGTAATTGAATTTAAGTACAGGTAGGGTTTGGCAAGTGTGCACAAATCTTCAAGAGATGGAGAATGGAGTTGAGGTGCACTCAAAGAAGAAATAATAATAATTGATCATGAAGTTCAATGGACAGGTCATAGCATCAATAGATTTTAGATACCAGTGTAGTCGAACGATCTTTGGAGTTAGCATGCTACAGGGAGTAAGCCAGATAGATAGGAATTGGTGGCTGGAAAGTAAGACACTTGAAATTGAGATTCTCGAGACTTTGCAGTGATTGGTAAAGACAGGGTAGAGGTGTGACCATGAAGGATTCCTGGAAAAGAGGCTATGAAGGAAGAAGAGATGAAGTTTTCAGTCGAATTAAGTACAGTGTGTATATCACCAAATATAAAATGGGAGTAATATCTTAGAGAGAGAGATAATAAACAAGGAGCTAAGATATTCAGAAAAGAAGTGTTCTCAGAATTCAATAAAATCATTTCAGGTAGTTTAAAAAAAGATCAATTTTTTACTTTCTTACATCTGAGAGTGCCTTGGGAAAATCCAATCCAGGTTTTTTTTCCCCCAGGGAGATTACTATGACATGAGGTAACATAGGTAGAAGAAACAAAAATGGGTACAATGCTATATTTTAGAAAAACTGGAACTATGCGAGGTAATAGGAAACTGAAAAGAGTTCTCAAAAGCACTGAAAAATTGTGTTATACTCATATTTCATTTTTCCATAAAATTGAAATTAGGAATTAATTAGTCAAATGTAACTTTCAAAATATCTGATGTACACTTTTTTGTTTTCAAGTATTCCTGATTGTCATTTATGGACTTGAGTAAAATATAGCAAAATTGAATGTAATAAGTTTAATATTTTTGCAAAAATTTGAAGAACTTACCTGTTCTAATTTATTTCACATTTGAGCTTTCTTTAATTCAATTCGAAATTGAAATTCAACATAACACACAGAAATGTGAGATTTACATTACATCCTGTTTTCTGGTTCAGATAATTCTGTGATCTCAGTTTATCAACTGAATAGTTTCCTCCCTGCAGTGTTTATTAAATGATATGTACACATAGGTATCTATCCAATATCATGCCTTAAGTTTACTAAAAAAGAAAAAAGAAACATGTTTTCTTCAGCTGGTAATCAGTTGATTATTAAGTAATCAATAGCATTTTTAAATGTCTTCAGAAAAGCATTGTGAATTAAATAATTAGCTTTATAAATGGGTTAACTATTTATTTAAAATTTTATGAATAAATAAATAAATCCAGCATGTTATTGAATGCTAAGGTAAAACAAGTATAAAACCAGTCTTTTCAAAAACTGTTTACTCTACAAAGTTGGAAATTTACTAATTGTGAAATTGCAAGAGAGGCTGCAGAGTGAGGTGGCTAAGAGCCTCTTTCTAGAACCAGAAATCCTGGCTTCAAGTCCTGGCTTTGCTACTTGTCAGATTACAGTGGGTATGTGTCTCAAATTCTCCAAGCCTAAATTTCTCTACTGTAAAATGCATTAATAAAATAGGTTTAAAAACAATTATGTAACCTATGTAAAGCACTTAGCACAATTCTGAGCTCAGAGAAATGGTATTTTATCCTATACTCTCAACTTAAAGATTTCTCTTACACCATGCCCCATACCTGGAACATTCTTTTCCCTGCTCTGCTCATTGAACCACTCTCTAACTCAAAAGGTTTTTAACCTATTAGAAATAGAGTGATTTCTCTACTGTTTATGGCAAGTACATTTACCCCATGATATCCATGGAATGTTGGTTCCAAGACCCCTGTAGACACCAAAATCCATGGATACTCAAGTTTCTTATATAAAATGGTGCAGTATTTGTGTACAATCTATGCACATCCTCCCACATAATTTAAATCAGATATAGATTACTTATAAAACCTAATATGATATAAATGCTATATAAATAGTTGTTATACTTGTTTAGGGAATAATGACAAGAACAAAAGTCTGTATATGTTCAGTACAGATGCAACCAATGCAGGCCTACCTACATCAGCAACATTTACAAAAAAATATTTTTGAGGCTGCTAGTTGAATCTGAGGGTGTGGAACCCATGGATGTGAAGGGCCTACTGAATACATTTGTTTTCATTTAGTCCTAAGGTTCTTTTTTAAGATAAATTGTAAGATAACTAGGCTACTGCTGTGGACTGCATGCTTCTCTTCCCCAAAGTCATATGTTGAACCCTAATACCCAGGGTGATGGTGTTCGAATGTGGGGGCTTTGGGAGGTAATTAGGTTTAAGTGATGTGATGAGGATGGAGCCCCCTGGATGGAATTAATGTCCTTATTAAATGAGAAGGAGGTTCAACGTTTCTCTCTCCCTCTCTCTCTTGCTCTGCATGCACACTCCAAGGAAAAGCCATATGAGCACTTAAGGAAGAAGGGCATCCTCACCAAGAACCCAAACATGCTGGCACCCTGTCTTACATTTCCAGGCTTCAGAGAAATAAATGCCTTTCGTTTAAGCCACCCAGTTATGGAAGTTCATCATAGCAGCCCTAACTGATGAAGATTGTTACTCAGTGGTATTTTTGTACACACAGTGGTCTTGTTTGTAGGGCAATATTTTAGTGGGCATGGCAATGCTAGAAATTGACTGGGCTCTATATTCCCTTAGTTAAAGATATTTGAATTCCTAGACAGATATTCATGCTTAAGAATGAGACCATGTGCCCTGGCTGGTGTAGCTCAGTGAACTGAGTGCCCACTCAAGAACCAAAGGGTCACTGGTTCAGTTCTCAGCAGGGCACATGCATGGGTTGCAGGCCAGGTCCCCAGTGCAGGGTGAGTGACAGGCAACCATACATTGATGTTTCTCTCCCTCTTTCCCCCTTTCCTCCCCTCCCTCTAAAAATAAATAAATAAAATATTTTTAAGAAAGAATGAGATCATGTGTACTTCAAATTTTGATTGCCAGGGTGTTTACACTGATGAATTATCAGTTTGACGTGAAAGTAGTTGACAATATGTTTGTTGTCATAAAAATAGTGATTTATAAAGCTTCAGTAATAATCATAACCTAGAACTGTATAACTAATGAATACTGCCTTTTATTAGAATAGTATTATAATATTTAATCTTTTAGGAGAACAGTCATTGATATTATAGCCAAATTTGACTAGTTAATAATTACTTAATGACATATGTTACCATTTAACAACAACTGCATTCAGTATGAAACAGTAAGGTTGGTAGAAAGAAACAGGAACCTATTTTATTCAGCACATGTCTGTAGTGAGCCATAGAACTGCCCCTCCAACTTCCAGGGTCTGTTTGCTTATCTACCTAATGAAGGGGTTTGGAAACTCAGATTCCTTCCTGTCCCACAGTTTGTGATTCTCTTTTATTATTCGAGGCTTTAAAGCTTCTATGCCATTTGTTTTTATCCTATTGCGTCCTCTTCAGATGACCGAGGTATAAGAATATTTCATGTGTTTTGTGGCCTGAATTACTTAACCTTGTGTACGTAGCCTTTGAGTATCTGGTTCAAATTTGCAGTCAAATAATATTGCTCCCCCCTCCCTTGGCCCGCTTCATTTCCCACCTCTTTCCATGACTTTTCTGTCTGTCCTAGTTTTACGAGATTGTTAAAAAAAATGCAATGTGAAAGATTTGGAGAAAATGATGAGGTTGTTCGTTGCTGGGTAACTGTTCTTTAACAGTGATTCAATACGCAACAAGATTGTTTTATCTCATTCCAGGGTCTTCCCAGAATTTCACTGTTGCTGATTTTGTGTTCTTTTAGGGGTAAGAAACAAACAAACAGTGAATGTAGAAGTTTTTTTTTTTTCCAACGATGTTTCCCAAATTTATGTTTTTTTATTTTAAATTGGTGCTTTTTATCAAAGAATATTTCAGCCTGGTGGTTCTGTCCTTTGTTCTCTTGATATAAAGGGATTTTCCTAAGAAACATTTTGAATAATATGTACAGCATTTCTCTTAAAGCGGTTCCAAAGACCAAATGTAAAGAATAATGTACTTTAAATAGTCTATTTAAATAGGTTTCAAAGCTCAGGAGCAAACCTTTTAATACAGCTTCCTCAATTCTTCCATTCTTTATTTATGGCTCATTTCTTAAATGTGGCTAAAATTTATCAATAAATAGCATTTTCAAGAGTGACCATTAGTGATACATGTTCCTAGTTCTTTGAGGTTTAAGAATACCTGACTTCTGCCTTTATAGTAGATAACACTGTGGCTGTATGTAACCTTTAGTTTGTAATTTCTTTATCTTGTAAATTCTGTGACAATTGCTCAATTGTCTTCTCTCTTTAAATTTTCTTTGGGCAAGGTTGAAACTAGACTGAATTTTTCCCTCTGATAGGAAAATATTTTTTGCTATCTGAATGGATGCCTGAAAAATTGTCTAAGGGCTAATCAAATAACCAGGAAATGCCTTGATGTCAATTAAACTGTATAAACTATTCTGTTAGATGATGCCCCCTCCCAAAAAAAAAAAACCCTGGAGTTTATTAAAAAATTGTGTATTTATTCTTATATGTTTCAACTTCAGTCACCTTCAAAGTACTCTCCATTTGATGCAACATACCTATTGAGACACATTTTTCCACTGCTCAAAACAGTTTTTGAACTTGTCAATTTTGAAGCCTTTTAGTGCTTCTGCCATTTTTTGATTCACCTCTTCCACATCAGCAAAACATTTTTCTTTGAGGACTTTTGTCATCCAGGGAAACAAGAAAAAGCTGTTGTGGGGGAGGTTGGGTGAACAGAGAGGATGACGCATGAGGGTCATGACATTTTTGGCCAAAAACTGCTGAGCACTCAGTGCAGTGTGGGCTGACATGCTCCTAAATCACCCATCATGAAATGGGCAAACACCTTGAAAAAGTCTTTTAAAAAATTCACTAAAGCAGAACACACCACCTCTCACAACAATGCCATCTGGTACACTGATACAGATAGGTTCCTAGAACACTCACCTAGTGGGGGAAACCTGTACTACAAGCAGCCCAGTCCTCCTAAAGATAATTCCATTTTTTTCAGTCCTCCCTTGTATGGAATTATATTGCCATATAAAGATTCAGAATTTATCTATTTTAAAGAAAATTTTCTTAATTATACTAATGAATACTTTTTTGTCCTCTCTATGAGTTTTTTATAATGCCAGTTCTAATTATCTCTGTCCTCTTGTTTATGCAAAGTAAGACCACTGGTTTCCTAACAGGGTTGAGAGCAAACCCCAGCATTGAAATTTAACTATGCTTCCTAGTCTTTCTGCCTTTTGATAGGATCCCATTCAAAGGAACACTTTGTTCCCCAGGCATTCTCAACTCTGTTGTAAAGATCAGAGAACACCCTAGTCTCCCATCAACCATGCTTACCATCCAATGATCATAACTTAAAATCCACCAAGACAGATCTCATTAAGCTCTTTCTCCCTGTCTATGATACCACAAAAATTCATAGACTCCCAGATCATCCTGTATCATCTCATTTTGATTCCTATAAGGGTCTAAGTAAACCCATTTCTGCCCCATGTTTCACCTGTTCCCACCTCCTGGGATCCTTCCATTTTGCTTCTCCCAAGTTCATAGTTCATTATCAGCAATATCTCTCTAGTCCTCAAACTCTTTTCTGAACATTTGGTTCACATTAATGCTCTCCCATAAACCTGACTTTCATTTGATGATTCTTCTTCCCCTGCAGTCACTCATAACCTTTGAACTACAAAGTTGCTTAAACCATTCTTCAGGGGTATGTGTTACTAGTGGATCCAGTGCAATTCCTAACTTACTGTGGGTGGAACTCTCTCCTCACTTGATATTAGCAGACACCTTTAAAGATTTATGTTTTTGTTGTCCCTTGGCTTGGTCCATGTTTCCTATTTGTAGGCTTGCATTCTTTATTCCCTCTGGACCAATTCAGGATTGCAAACACTCTGAAGTCACACCCCAATGTGGGTCCTTGTATGTAAATATACGGGAACCCCATCCGGTAAGCCACTGTTCCTATCAAAAATAGAGCCCCACATTTTTCCAGTTTGGGGAAAGCCAATCAAAAGCCAATCAACATGCCAGTAAGTGTGTTTGTTTTCTGTTCCATAGTCATCCACGTCCATGGCCTCTTCAACAAAAATACAATGCAGAAATCATTAACTTTGGTCAAGACACAAGCTCAAATGAGTGAAGAGGCTAGCCAGGTACTGTAGATGATGGAGACAGTCTAGGTGAGAGAATGTATGTCTTGTTCAAAGCAGATAAATTCACTCAACTCCAGCTGATGCTTGTTTTGAATATGAACCCTTTGAAGACAGTATTCTGGTTTTTTAACAGAAGCAGAAGCACATACTTTTTATATGAATTCCCCTGACTTAAATATGAATTCAAATAGTTTTGAAACATGCATGCAATATACACACTATATCCGTACAAGGCCTTTTCTCTTGGCTTTCGCTGCAGGAGTGCCTTGGTCCCTTCACTAGATCTCTTCATACTCCACACCCTTGTAACCCATGTCCTGAACAGCCAAGGCTTCAAATACTGTTCTCATGTTCACCTCTTTGCTCGTGCTGTACCCTGAAGCAAACTAACTTGTCATTTCTCTTTGGTTATTTTACAAACACACCTAGTATGTCTAAACTTGAACTCAAGCTCTTTCTCCCAAGAGTTTTGTTATTCCACCAATTGGAACCTTCATGTACTCAGTTGCTCATGAGGAAGGGTAACAAACCTTAGGGTCCAGTTAAGATGGGGGGAAGAACATATGTGGATCTGCATGCAAAGAGCATTCTCTATGTGTGATATAGAAATCAATCAAATAAGCAAACAAAAAATCCCAAATCAAAGCTTGCCCCAAAAGGAAGACGGTAAGACTTACCTGTCTTGACCCTAGCTCTGAGAAAAGGACAGATAAATAAGTTTTTTCTGCAAATTAAAACTGGAAGTGGCCCCTTATGTAAATTTAATGCCTGTATACTTACCACCTATGTGGTCCCCCAAATATTCAACATTCCATTTGTTTTCAGGCAACTTGGGCTGGTAGTGTTCTCCAGCAGAAGTAGATCCAAATCTTCTCTGAAGGAACACATCTTCGTGTCAACCAGCCAAGAATTCATTGTGATACAGTTCTAAGAGATAAGAGTTCAAATTTTTAAATTACCAAACTCGCAAAGAAGCAAGCTAACATGAATGAGGGCATACAAAACAGCATCAAATAGAAAGAACTGAAAATATTAGATACAAATTTTAAAATAAACATACGTAATGAGTAACAAGAAATAAAAGTGGGAATAAAAACTGTGACTACATAACAACACATAAAAATGTAACAGATTTATTTAAAATCTTAATATAATTTCTAGAAATGAAAATACTGAAATTAGAACTTAATACAAGTAAGGAGAAAAATTGTAAACTTAAAGGTTCATCTGAAAACTATTCCCTATGAAATATATATGGAGACAGTGATGGAAAATATGAAAGAGCTTTTAAAATATATGTAGGATAGAGTGAGAAAGTAATTCCTTTGTAATCAGAACTTCAGGAGAACACAGAGACAATGGAGATAGAAAAAAGTTGAAGAGCTATTCCAACAAAGCTGGTATAAACATGTATGAAACAATATACTTATCTGAAAATTAAAAAGCATTACCGTAAACATAGAGTTAATATTATATACCAGTGGTGGGGATGTAAATTGGTACATCCACTTTGGGGAACAATTTGACAATAACTAATAGAATTTAAAGTATGTTTACTCTCTTAGGAATTCTACTTCTAAGGATCCATCCTGGAAAAATTCTTAGAGACATGTACAAAGATTATAATTGCAGGACTGTTTATCATTGTAAAAAAAGGAAAAAAAGTCTACTTGTCACCCAGTAGGGAAATGGATAAATCATGGTTTATTTATATAATGAAATATAATTCAGTAATTAAATAAATAAGCTTGGTTTAGATGCATAAACATGAATAATTTTAAAGAATATAATATTAGTAAAAATAAGTTGAAGAAGTCATGCAGAATATAAGTTGTGTAACTATTAAGATATAGTATATATTGTTTATGAATATACGTATGTAGTAAATGTACAAAACCACACATGGAAATGATACACACCTTCCTCTGGGGAGAAAAGGATGAGAAAATGTTCCAGTTAGGACTTTATTTATTTATGTAGTTCTCTTCTTCTATTTTTATTTATTTATTTTAATAGAATTTATTGGGGTGACACTGGTTAATAAAATTATGTAGGTTTCAGGTATATAATTCTACAGTACATTATCTATATACTGTATTTTGTGTTCACCACCTTAAGTCAAGTCTCCTGTCACCATTTATCCCCCTTTGTCTCCTGCTACCTCTCCCCCACCCTCTTTCCCTCTGGCAATCACCCCACTGTTGTCTGTGTCTGTGAGTCTTTTTTTTTCTTTGCTTAATCCCTTGGCACTTCTCACCCTGTCTGCAACCCCTTCCCCTCTGACAGCTGTCAGTGTCTTCTCTGTGTTAGTGAGTCTGTCTCCACTTTGTTAGTTTGTTTTGTTCATTAGATTCCACATAGAAGTGAAAGTTTTCTTCTTTTCTTACTTTTTAAAAAGGTAAGGTCTGAAGTTAATACGGCAAAATGCTAACATCTGCTTTAGTGATGAGTTCATAAGATATCGGTGATATTTTCTATCTTTTTTAAGCATGTTGCATAATGTAAAAATTTAAAATGAAACGAGGCAAAGAAAACATTTTTTAACTTGAAAAGTTGCAATTTAAAAAAAAATGAGAACAAAGTTGTTAGAACAGGCAGTCGTTTTAAAAATGAAGACTGGGAAAATACTAGATTTAGTAATGACTGTCAAAAGTGCAGCTTCGTTAAATGGTTGGGTGAGAAGCAAAGTAGCCTGAGGTTCTCGGGGAAATGAGATGAAGGCAAAAAGTAGATGACATGGCATGAAACATCAGATAGCTAAGAAAAGAAGTTTTAGGATAAAAGGTAATTGAATATTCAATATGATATTAATATGAGAAAGAATAGACAAATACCTAGATTACATAAAACAGGCAAATTAAGCTTTTTAAAGTCAATTTTGGAAGCATTCCATTTATAAGAAAGTGGTATTTATCTTTGAGTTTTTTACATCATTGACAGATCTATATGTAAACAGATTTAAGTAAGTGATAGATGTTGAGTATTCATGGAACAGTTTTAAAGAACATCCAGTTTTTTATTTCTCATATTAGGGATGGCATCTAAAATATTCATCTAATCATGCACAAATGCATTTAATTATTAATTGAAATGTACTTCCTCTTTAGCCTGAAGAAAGGACTAAATTAGCATCATGTGTAAAAAATCGTGGCGCACTATTCCTAAACTCAATGTTCATTTCTTGAGAACATAAAAAACAAAATAAAACCCTTTCTCTGAGTATTTAAAAAATTGAATAAATCTGAAAGAAATGTTTGTGAAACATTAACTCCATTTTATTTAAACTTAAGCATCTGACTTTGAAAATTATATTTTAGGAGTAGATTTATTATTATTGAACAATTAAGAATAATTGAGAAATAAAAATTAAACCTATCTACTTGCTAATTATACACATGTGGCCTATACTTATGACTTTCTGAGGTATAGACTAGAGTTTTGACACCACTATTTTTGTGTGTGTAGGACACAAGAGCATGTTGGAGCCGCTTCGTGGCAGTCATGGTACCTGCAATTGCCATCACAACCATAAATTAGGCATTGCACTGTAATCATCACTTCCCAGGAAGCAGAAACTTCCAGGGAAAGTTAAACTCTGCATTGTATAAAATTCTTAAATGTCATAACAACTCCCCTTTCAAACCTTAGGATTCTGATTCTTCACATTAATCCCAATCAAATCAAATAGAAAACCACTTTCAACAGATAATTCAAGAAACAAAAGTACACTTTTGATGAATTGTCAGATACTTTAACAAGTTTACTTGTTAATTATCATGATAATTTTTGTGCTCTTGCTGGGGAGATTTTTTCCATGATTTCCTTTGAAGCCAGTATTTATTTCCCAATTGTAACCCCTCTTAATTCTGCACTTTCAGTTTTATGTAGATTTCTGTTACCTTTCACTTCCTATAATCAATGTCCACCATTTTAATACACTGGGCATATGTCCTACTTAGAACTTCTCAAGCATAGAGGAGCATAGAATTTCGAGAATATTTATTAGGAATGCAGAGTCTAGAGCCCCATCCAATTTAGAATATACTTTAGTATAAGATATAGGTATCCGTGTTCATGATTTTTTTTTCTTTGCTTATTCCCTTCACCCTTCTCACTCAGTCAGTAACCCCCTACCCTCTGACAGCTGTCAGTTTCTTCTCTGTACTTGTGAGTCTGTCTCCACTTTGTCAGTTTATTTTGTTCATTAGATTCCACAGTTGAAATGAATAAACTTGATTTGCCTGCATAAGCATGGATAATCCTAAAAAACATAATATTAGTAACAATAAGTTGCACAAGTCATGCAGAATATCATTTGTGTAAGTATTTGGACCTCCTTTAGCTCTTCTTGCATACCGCATGAGTTCCTCGCTC
This sequence comes from Glossophaga mutica, assembly GCA_039655065.1. Classification (NCBI taxonomy): domain Eukaryota; kingdom Metazoa; phylum Chordata; class Mammalia; order Chiroptera; family Phyllostomidae; genus Glossophaga; species Glossophaga mutica. The sequence goes on along the minus strand of CM077307.1, from coordinate 142,937,778 downwards.
TGGTAGTTTCCATGATCTGCTTTGTCTTTTCTCTGAGCCTTCCTACAAAAGGGCAAGGCTTTTTGACTGTTTCCACCACAAATTTGCGTGGTTAAGAGTATGTGTTTTATAGTCAGACTATAGTTTGACTCTGTTATATGCTAACTATATAATGGACAAATTATCAAACCACTTTCAACTGTAATTTCCAGACCTGTAATGTGGGGATTTTTCATCATTTATTCATTCATTCATTGATTTAATGTATTTATATTTATACTATTTTGAATAGATACTCATCTAAGTACCGGAGAGAGAATAATAATATCTAAAGGTTCCTACCTCCATGGACCTTACAATTTCATTAAATATTAGTATTTACTGCATATGATTATTGAATGGATTAAATAAAAGCATATTAATAATTAACATATCTACCAGTGTGTAAGTGCCAGATAAGGTTTTAAGTGCTCTACATAATTGACCCATTTATTCCTTCTAATAATAGCACTATTATTATTTTTATTTTATATATGATGAAATAGAGCTTCAGAAAGTTTAAGAATTCTTATAAGTTCACTCATCTAGGAAGTGGGAATGCTAAGATTTTTCACTCAGGCAGTCTTGTCCAGAATTCATGCTCTATGACCTCTGGTATAATTCTCTACAAGACAGTTAAAGTAACAAAATCATAATGTAACTATCAAATTCCTGAAGAAGTCAACATAAAATACAGAATGTCTCTAAGTTCAGGTCTATAATTTGATCTGATTTTAACATATTTTTAAAAAGAGCATGTCAATAAACAAAAATAGTCTCAATGAATATTACAAAAACAAGAATCCTCCTGAAAGCAGAAGTTCACAGGGTCTATTCAGCACTTCCAGAAGAGAAACCTATGTTAATCATAAAAACAGTAAAAATAAGAAGCACTGAACATTATTTCTTTTGAAATAAATGGCTATTTCAAAGTCAGGCACCAATAGTATTCATCATGGAAAATATCAGAACCATGTTAAACTTTATTGCAATTTATTTATTTATTGTTAATGTTTTTTGTGAGACACCAAAATTATTTAAGTGTTTGGTGTTTCTAAAGTTATCAATTCAGCACTGAAATCCCCAGAAGTATAAATGCCATCTTCTTCCATCCTATGACAATACCTACCTTCTCTCACATTATTATTACTATATATTATTTCAAATTTTTAAAAATGTTGTCTCTGAGAAATACCCTAGTTCTTAGGCAAGGTAAGCCTCTCCCCATGAATATTAATCTCAGCACCTGAAGAAGAAGTTGCTCTCTTGATTTTTTAAATTTTTATTTATGTATTTGTTTATGTATTTGTTTATTTTTATTGTTTCTATTTATTTTATTTTTTTATTTTTTATTTTATTTTATTTTAATTTTTTTTAAAGATTTTTTTAAGTATTTTTTTTCCTTTTAGATTTTATTTATTTATCTTTTAGAGGGGAAGGGAAGGAGAGAGGGAGAGAAACATCAATGTGCGGTTGCCTCTTGTATGTCCCCTGCCGGGAACTGGCCTGGCAACCCAGGCATGTGCCCTGACTGGGAATCGAACCGCGATCCTTCGGTTCGCAGGCCCGCGCTCAATCCACTGAGCTACACCAGCCAGGGCAATACTTTTTATTTTAATTGTTGTTCCTGTACAGTTTTCTGTCATTTACTCCCATCCCAGCCCACTGCCCCAGCCCTCCCCACCTCCCTCCCATTTCCACCCCCCTAGTTTTTGCGTAGGTGTCCTTTATACTTGTTGCTCTAAACCCTTCCCCTTTTCCCCTGAAATTCCCTCCCCTCTCTCCTCTGGTGACTGTCATCTGTTCTCAATTTCAGTGTCTTTGGTTATATTATGCTTGTTTGTTTGTTTTGTTGATTAGGTTCCTGTTAAAGGTGAGATCATATGGTATTTGTCTTTCACCACCTGGCTTATTTCACTTAGCATGATGCTCTCCAGTTCCATCCAGAGATGCAAATTAAAACCACAATGAGATAGCACTTCACACCAGTCAGAATGGTCTTCATAAACAAAGCAACAAACAGCAAGTGTTGGAGAGGTTGTGGAGAAAAGGGGACCCTAGTGCACTGTTGGTAGGAGTGTAGACTGGTACAACCACTATGGAAAACAGTATGGAATTTTCTCAGAAAACTAAAAATGGATCTACCTTTTGACCCAGCAATTCCACTGCTAGGACTATATCTTAAGAATGCTGAAACACCAGTCCAAAAGAACCTATGCACCCCTATGTTCCTAGCAGCACAATTTACAATAGCCAAGTGCTGGAAGCAACCTAGGTGCCCATCAATAAATGAATGGATCAAAAAACTGTGGTACATTTACGCAATGGAATTCTATGCAGCAGAAAGAAAGAAGGAGCTCCTGCCCTTTGTGATAGCATGGATGGAACTGGAGAGCATCATATTTATTTTATTTTTAAAAATATTTTATTTATTTATTTATTTTAGACAGAGGGGAAGGGAGGGAGAGAGAGAACAGCAATGTGTAGTTGCCTCTGGCACACCCCCTACTTGGGAACCTTACCTGGCCCACAACCCAGGTATGTGCCCTGACCAGGAATGAAACTAGTGACCCTTTGGTTCACAGGCTGGCACTCAATCCACTGAGCTACACCAGCCAGGGCTAATTTTTTATTTTTTCAATTACAGTTTACATTCAATTTTATTTTGTATTAGTTTCAGGGGTATGTCATACTCCCTCTTCATTAGCTCTTATCCTAAACATAAGATTCAACTCTGCTTCCTCCTCAAATCCTTATTTACAAACTTCCTAAAGGGCTATTTATGCTTAGTGCTTCTTCTGCCTTAGAAGAAGGCAGCCCAACATCCTTCTATGTTGAGTATGGGCTTTTATTAAAACACCTGTTTTCATGTATTTTTTTCTGCCATTAATTCAGTTATCAGCTGATTCCTTTTCATCATCATTGAAGCGGTAACTAACATTTTCTTACATGTAGAGTAGGTGCCCAATAAATATTTAATGAACGAAATTAAATTGTTGTATTCATTGCATATGTTTTGGGTTATTTGACTGAATTATTATAAAGTAATACTAAGTATTTTATTGTAAATTATTTCAAAGTACCATAGAATTAGAATGGGTATAAAAAACAAATCTATTTGAATTAAAAGAAAAGATCAAGAAAAGTTATTTGCTAAGTGAAATAAGCCAGGTGGTGAGGGACAAATACCATATGATCTCACCTTTAACTGGAACCTAATCAACAACAACAACAACAACAACAACAACAACGAAAAAAAACAAAAACAAAACAAAACAAAAAAACAACAAGCAAGCAAAATATAACCAGAGACATTGAAATTAAGAAAAATCTGACAGTAACCAGAAGGGAGGTGGGAGGGGATAATGGGGTGAAGGGGGAAAGGTTTTCAGGAACAACTACAAAAGACACATGGACAAAACCAAGAAAGGGTGGAAGCAAGGGAGGGAGGTGGGCATGGCTGGGGTGGGGGTAAATGCTAACAACTTTAATTGAACAACAATAAAATAATTTTTTAAAAAGTCAAACCTATAATCTTTTTTTTTTGAAGATTGAAGAGTTATCCCATGTTTTTCTGGTTTTGAAATCATGTCTTCATATTTTACACATCTTTACTTCATTATATCTTGTGTAAGGATATATATGTTTTTTAAGTTTTTAGCATAATAAAAATCATATAATTTAGAAATTTTTTAGAGTAAGTTATATTGGTGAGTTTTCAATCCTCCCATTCCCTGCTTTTTTATTATATGAGAGGTTCAGAAAAGAAATTTTTAAGGATGAATACCTTTGTGACTTTAATTTTATTTTTATCCTCACATTCTCTCTTATTTATTGATATAGAATTTACTAACAGTAAATTTTACGCTTTTAAACATGCTCTTTTATGAATACCCTACATTGACAAATTTATACAGTTATGTAAGCACCTACAGCAATCAAGGCAGAGAATATTTTCATCATTCCATAAAGTTCTCTCATGCTCCACTTATAGAAAATAGCTTCTCCACAAACCCAGCTATTGGCAGCTCTGATGTAAATGTAAAAAAAAAAAAATGTGTTTTTTTCCTAAAGTATGTTTGAGAATATTTCACAAATAGCAAGTATAAGTATTCTTGGTAAATCACAAATTGAGTAGATATCATTTTAATACTCTTAAAATGTACTTCCTATACTATTATGCTGTAAGAAATATACTTCAGAAAACAGAGTTTAAATCAGTAATATAAAATATAATCATCTCTGTGATTTTGCAATATAACATCTGTGTGTGGGTGAGAAAGTACTGCTTTTATGGTATAAGCTTTGTGAGTCACAGGATAGGGAGAAAAACAATCTTATTAATGCCTGGATGCTTTTCTCTCATTCTCCTGCTTTTTATTCCTTTGGGCAGAGCTGAGAGCAATAAGTTTGTTTAGGATCAGTAACATGTTTCTTTAATGTAAACCAAGTTTTTATTTGCTCTCAAGTCATGTGTCATGGTGATTAACAGATGAATATGCCTGATAAAGGAAAATCATAGAACATGCCAAATTATTCAAGGGTTGGAGGAAAGAGCCATCTCTAAACTGAGTTTCAATTGAAATCCAAATAAATACATTAATTTTTTATTAATAATTGGTTTGTGAAGAAGGAGATGTTAACTGGAGTTTGCGGGGAATAGAATTAATTACTGAGACCCATTTTAATGCCTGGCATAGGCCCTGTGGAAGAAAGGAGAGAATCAAGTTTATATAGCACAACGCTTGTTTTATTCTGGTCAAAGCTGGTAGGATTACAGGCAGACCTAATCGATGTTTGATCTGGAACAAATCAGATTCTGTATTACCAAAATTGGAACGAAAAGAAATAGAGAGTACAGTCCCACAATAGTGAGGTCTAGCAAACCAAAGTTCTCATAGTATTTGACTTAACTACATTAGACACCTTTGAACACGCTCCTTTTTAACGGGTATTTTTCTTCTCTGATGTACCTGAGTGGATTTTTCTTCCTCTTTTTGGTCTGACACTGCTCAGTCACCACTCTTTGACTCATATCCCACTTTTTGTTCATGCGTTGTGTTTTTACTTTCCTTTCTCTGGAGTGTCTGTAGTCTTGCCTTGTCTATGTGGACACATCCACATTTTTTATCAACTCTTTCAGTAACTCTAGGTCTTCAATTTTCTAGCTTTGTAATGAGTATCTGTAGGTAGATTTTCTATGAGTACTTCAAACTTAACATGCTCCTGAAAAAATTTTCCTCTATTGCACATACTAGTTGCTTAGTACACAAATGTTTGATTCAGTTGAACTTCTATCATTTGTGGTGAGAATAAAAATGAAATGTAGGTTTTCAATGGGCTCTTAATGGATAAATATTACGGTGGGGTGGGGATGGAAAAAGGAAAAAGACCTTCCAAAAGTAGAGGGCGCCATGAAGTACAAAACCATTTTAAAACATTTTACATTCCTAGGAGGGTAAGATTAGGCTGTCTGGAACACAAAGAGATTGGTAGGGAATAAACTGAGTGGTTAGGGTCAGACAAAAATGTGTCAGAATTTGAAAGCATAGAAGTTTAAACTTTATTTTTTAAAACTGAGACCCATTAGTTACTTTGGAGTAGGGAGATAATGAACATTTGTTGGTTTCTTATTTAGCTTTCATTCTTTGCTCCCCTCTGTCTAAGAGTTTTCAGAATTTCATTCTAGATATTCACTGACCTCTCCTCAATCGAGTATATACCATACATTTCAACAGAAGACGACATCACCCTTAGCCTCCGCGGTGAGTGCCCTAGCCTAAAGCTCTTCAGTCAGAATGAAGCTCAGGAATCTTGTCCAGAAACATTCTCTTGAGGTGTGTAGACCTGACATTACCATGTGCCGTGCTGGAAGCCAGCCAGAAAACAGCTGCAGCAAGACTTGAATGATCTTTCTCTCTTAGCTAGCAATGTTTTCTGAAAATTTTGAAGTATCATGAAAACTAAGAGTACTTTTTGGAAAACGCTAATGTGAAATTTCCTTTGGTACTCTATTACCTATAAATCAGTTTATTTTGGAGGAACACAAAAGTATTGTGTACTGTCTTATGTCCTACATGGGAAAAACACAGAAGTATTAGGTATGATTTTATGTGTTTGGAAATTAGTATATTGACTTACCAATGAATTGGATTTCTTTTAAATCTTTTATAAATTTTAGTATTAGTGAAACTAATAGGAGAAAATTTAACTCCATTCCTTTTCCATGTCTTTAGCTTTGATTTTTTTTTTAAGAATAGTTCTTTAGAACAGTGTTAGGTTCACAAAAAAATTGCAAGGAAAGTGCAGGGATTTCCCATATGCCTCTTACCCTCACACATGCATAGTTCCTTCCACCCCCATTGTCAATGTCACTCACCAAAATAGTACATTTGTTACCAGATGGATCTACATAACACACTATAATCACCCAAGGTCAATAATTTACTTCAGAATTCATTGTTGGTGTTGTGTATTCCATAGGTTTGAACAAACCGTACAATGCCACATATCCATTATTATAATATTATGCAGAGTATTTTCACTACTTTAAAAAGTATCTACCCACTGCCTATTTATCCCCTCACCACCACACCCACTCCACCCCAGGCAACCTCTGATCTTTTTATTATCTGTATAGTTTTGACTTTTCCAGAATATAACATAGTTGTAATTATACAGTATATAGCCTTTCAGGTTGGCTTTTTCCCACTTATTAAAATGTATTTAAGGTTCCTCCATGTCTTTTCGAAGCTTGATAGCTCATTTCTTTTTAGAAATGAATAACAATCCATTGTTTGCATATCCCACAGTTTACTCACCTACTATACTTACTGAAGGACATCTTGGTTGTTTTTAGGTTTTGGCCATTATGGATAAAGCTGTTATAACACCTATGTGCAGACTTTTGTGCGGACATAACTTTTTAACTCCTTTGGGGTAAATATCAAGGAGGGGTAAGAGTATGCTTAGTTGTGTAAGAAACCACCAAATTGTGTTCTAAGGTAGCTGTACCATTTTGCATTCCCACCAGCAATGAATGACAGATCCTTTTATTTCATTTCCTCAGCAGCATTTGGTGTCCTTAGCATTCTAGATTTTGGCAGTTGTAGTAGGTATGTAGTTTTATCTTATTGTTCTAATTTGCTTTTCCCTGATGACCTACAGTGTGGAGCACCTTTTCATAAGCTTATTTGCCATCTGTATTATCTTCTTTGGTGAAGTGTCTGTTGAGAACTTTGGCCCACTTTTTCATCAGGTTGTTTATTTTCATATAATTCCTTAAGAGTTCTTTGTATATTTTAGTTAACAGTCCTTTATCAGATGTATCTTTTGAAAATATTTCCTCCCAGTCTGTTACTTGCCTCTCTTCATTTTTACTCATTGTGTTTATATAGCAGAAGTTTTTAATTTTCATGAAGTCCAGCTTCTCAGTTCTTTCTTTCATGAATCATGTCTTTAGTATTGTACCTACAAAGGCATCACCATATCCAAGGCCATCTAATTTTTTCCTATGTTATCTCCTAGGAGTTTTATATTTTTATATTTTACATGTAGGTCTCTGATCCATTTTGAGTTAAGCTTTTGTGAAGGGTATAAAGTCCGTTTAGATTAATTTATTTATTTTATATTTGGATGCCCCGTTGCTCCAGCGCTACTTTTTGAAGACAACTAGCTTTGCTCCATTGTATTGACTTTGCTTTTTTTGTCAAAGATCTGTGGGCTGTATTTATGGAGGTCTGCTTTGGCACTCTCAATTCAGTCCCTTTGATCTATTTATTCATTTGCCAATACCACACTGTCTTGATTGCCATTGCTTTTTAATAAGTCTTGAAGTTGGGTAGTGTCAGTTCTGCAGCTTTGGTCTTCCATATTGTACTGGCCATTCTAGATTTTTCACCTTTTTTTATAACTTTAGAATTAGTTTGTTGATATTCATAAAATAACTTTCTGACATTTAATTGGGATTGCATGGAATCTATAGATCAAGTTGGGGAAAGCTATTTTGACAATATTAAGACTTCCTATCCTTGAACATAGAATATTTATTTATTTAATTCTTTCTTGATTTTATCAAAGTTTTCTAGTTTTCCTCATACAGATCTTATATATTTTTTGTTAGATTTATACTTAAGTATTTCTTTGTTTTGGGTCCTAATGTGAATGGTATATTGTGCCTTCAATTTCAAATTCTACTTGTTTATCCTTGGTATATAGGAGAGCAATTGACTTTTGTACATCAACTTCATGTCCCACCACCTTGCTACAATCACTTATTAGTTTCAGAAGGTTTTTGTTGTTGTTGTTGATACTTTTGAATTTTCTACATAGACTATCATGTCATCTGTGAACAAAGACAGTTTTACATCTTGCTTTCCAAGCTGTATACCTTGTATTTCCTATTCTTGCCTTATTGCACTAGCATGAACTTTCAGTACAGTGTTGAAAAGGAACAGTGCAAGGAGATTTCCTTGTCTTGTAACTTAGTGGGAAAGCTTCAGAAGCTCTGCTACTTGTCTTTATTGTTTTACTTTATCTTAGCAATTAAAGAAAAGTAAAGAAAAATATCAATCGACATTTATAACACAACCACTTATATTTGCCAATTGCAATAGAAAAGTTTGGAAAATCAACAAAAGTGTTCATATCTTCTACAGCAGTCAAATGTATAATTAGCTGGTATACATATACATGCATACAGACACACATACACACACACACACACACACAGTTTTTTGCTTGGTTTTGTAGAGAACTGGTTGCTAAGGCATCACCAGCACACCACTAGCTACAACGTTCTACTGCACTTTTTTCTTGATTCAAGTAAGGCTTAGTTAGAAAGATAAGAAGTTTTCAACAACGTTTGAGATGTCAAGTTAGAATGAGAAAGCAAGCAAACTATTTGGCTACAAATATGCTCCTTGACCTATAAGACAATAAGAACTTCATATCATAGAGCATTACACTGGATATCAAGAATCAATCTTTCCAGTGAGTGAGAGAAATTGCCTCTGGTGGGAAATGCTAGGATAGTGATAGTTAAGTATTTCATGAAGAACTTTTTGTATCCTTAAGAATTGATAGTATAAGTATTTTTTAATTTGGAAAGAGTTCAAAAAAAGGAAACTTTTATTTTCTTGATTAATTTTGTTTCTGTTTCCTTATACTTTTATACCATCTATTTCCTCTGTGGTAATTCTGCCCCCTGCAGGAAAAGAGTGGATGATTATTAATTTCCCACTATGAATTCAAGTTATTAAAATATTCCAAAAGACACCTAAAAAAACAAACATATTCCTATTTGTACCCTCAGATGAATATGCTTCTCATAAAATAGTATTGTGCTTGTTAATATAAAAGTTAACATTTATATCATATCTCATGATAAGAAATTTACATAATTTCTCCTACTAGATTTAGGAAGCTTGTACTCCCTTTCCCCACCCCAGCAAACTACAACAGTACTCTGGACATTTTAGTGCTTGAGTATGTTACAAAAGGATAAAATGTCCTAATTTTACTTCTTTTCTATTTCCAAACATCTCTATTTTGTAGAGAAGGTTTGTGTTAACTTATGATATAAGTGTACTGCATCTATATGCTTGTAGAAAAATACAACATGAATATTTCCCCTTTTAATCCCTCATTCTTTTATTCTATTTCAATTTGGACCAATAGATCCAGTCTATCTGTTTCAAGTGCATTTAAATAAATGTATCAAAATCTACTTCACTTTGGTACCTGCTCTGACTGCATTAGGCTATTTAAAGAAGGTTTTATAGACTCTATGCATGCAGTTCTTCCAGGTGGGAGCAGGCTCCACTGTTCCTATGCCCAGCAGAAATGGGAAACAGCTGGTCACCAGCTTCCCGGCATTGCTTACTAGCCTGGCAGAGCGGAAACTCAGACTCCATTTGTTGTTTTTTCATGGTACAGGCAAGGTGATTAAAACAAGATAAACATTTCAAAAGAAGAAAGAATGAAAATACCTCAGAATAATTTGGGTGTGAAAAAAATCCCTTTTGAAGTCCCTAAAGTAAGACTCAGGAGACTTTGTATAATGGAGAGAAGTATATGTGGTTAATATTAAAAAGTCCATGTTATAGGGGAGGAAATATAAGGAGAATACATGTCTCTGAGGAATTATAAAAGAATATGGAAAGTTTCATCTTCATGCAGAATTACAGAAAGTCATTTTTCACATTCATTGTGCTCCGGAGAATGTTTTTGTTTTGTTTTGCCTTGGCTTGTATGCCTTTTAAAAAATTTCTTAGCTAATTTATGCTTAACTGTAAAAACTCCCTTCCTAATAGATATCTCAAAAATCTTTTAAAAATAACCTTTTCCCCTGGCTGGTGTAGCTCAGTGGATAGAGTATGGGCTGTGAACCAAAGGGTTTCCGGTTCGATTCCCAGTCAGGGCACAGGCTTGGGTTGTGGGCCAGGTCCGCAGTAAGGGGCATGTGAGAGGCAACCACGCATTGATATTTCTCTCTCTCACTTTCTCCCTCCCATCTCCTCTCTCTGAAAGTAAATAAATAAAATCTTTAAAATAAAAATAAAAATAATATTTTAATTTTAGATTAATTTTAGATTTATAGAAATTGTTGAAGATAACCAAGAGTTCCTGTGTACCCCTCAATCAGTTTTGTCATTGTTAATACCTTATGTTACCATGGTACATGTATCAAGCTAAGGAACTGAGATTGATATAACGTTGTTAACTAAACTCTAGACATTATTTGGATTTTATTAGCTTTCCAACTAATATCCTTATTCTGTTCCAGGATCCAAAGCAGGCTGCTGTGTTGCATTTAGTTGTGGTATATCCCCAGTCCCCTCTGATCTGTGACAGTTCCTCAGTCTTTCCTTGGTTTTTCATGACCTTAACAGTCTTGAGGAGAACTGGCCAGGTATCCTATAAAATGTCTCTCATCCTGGGTTTATCTGGTGATTTGTCATGATTAGGCTGGGGTTATAGGTTTGTGAAATGATACCACAAGTGAAGTACCCTTCTCATCACATTTTGATGAGAGTAGATGACGCATACTTGTCATTACTGGGGGTGTTAACCTTCATCGCTTATTTAAGCCAGTGTTTGCCAGATTTCCCTACCATGGTTTCCCTTTCCATGCTCTGTACTTTGGAAGCAAGTCACTATGTTTAGCCCATCCTCAAGTGGAGTGCAAGAGGATTACACTCTCCATCCTGGAGGAGTCAAAAGTCTTTTTGCTTGGATTGAGTGCGGGCCTGTGAACCAAAGGATCGCGGTTCGATTCCCAGTCAGGGCACATGCCTGGGTTGCAGGCCAGTTCCCAGCATGGGACACATAAGAGGCAACCATACATTGATATTTCTCTCCTTCTCCCTCTCTCCTATCCTTCCCCTCTAAAAATAAATAAATAAATATTTTTTAAAAAAAAAGTCTTTTTGCTTATTGTTCTATGGCATTGTATTGGTCAAGAGTCAATAAAGCAGATGCTATCAGATTAAGCTTAATTGATGAATCAGGCAGTTCAATGAATTCTACTCATATTCACATGTTTGAAAGATCAAAAGACTTGCATCAACTTTCCTAAAACTGTTGAAATGCAAACTCATTAACACTGCCTAAAGTCAGTCCATGGTTGAATGGCAAAGGATTCCAGGAGAGACTCACATGGCAAGCCCTAGACATTGTCTCACATAAATGAGTCATGTATCAAATGGTGCGAGTTGGAAGGGATGTTCCCACCTATTCCTGTTTGCCCACATTGTTCCCTCCAGATTTTAAGTTTAGATATGACCCATGTCACCCTCTAGCAGAAAAGGCCCACACGAACGTTCGTATGACCTAATTCCAACATGTAGTATAAGAAGCATCCTCCATCAAGGGATTCACTTGGACATTCTAGTGTCATCAAACATTTCTGGCCATAAACCTGTCTCTGTCAGACTTACTAAACGTAAATAAAAAAAATTAAACCATTTTGATTTTTGTTTTTGATTTTTCTTCAAAAGCGTTGGTCACCCAAAATAATAATTTAAGACAACAGCCATAGATTCAGTTGCCCTGTGTCAAGTACCTACTCTTTATCTAGCACTGTGCCAAGGACTGAGACATTTTTTTCTATCTCGAGGATCCTTCAGATGATTTTCTTTCTGTTTCTTCTGAATAATTGTTATGAGCTGATGAACACCTTGACAAATTTGATACAACTACCCCATCAGATGGTCCTTCCTCCTTGTCCTGTTATAAAGTAAGAAAATGTTATGTATCCTTACGAGATCATATAATATACATTTTTGAGTTATCTTCATTCATAACTTTATTTAATCTACCAATACTCATTTTCTTCTTTTTATCTACTTCTAATTTATTTAATTTTAAAGTATTATATATATACATATATATGTGTGTGTGTGTACACACACACACATATATATATATATGAAGTCAGTTTAAATCTTCTTCAAAAGAAGTTAGAGCAAAGATATAGAAATAAAATTAAAATGTTGAGGGATACTCAGGAGGAACCCCGGTATGCATATGGAACTTGCACTGTACTTGGAGAGGTACTATTTATAATGCAACATACTTAGGCACATAATTAGATAGCCTATTGATCCCTTTTTGCTGGAAGCCTAATAATGGAAGATAGTAGGGGTCAACTGATACCTTAGACCCGAAGTACCAAAATGGGAGTGTGTGTGTATGCTTTTTAAAGTCTTCCATATGGCAGTACCCTTTCAGTCCATTTAAGGCCAGAGCATCAATCAGAAAAATGTAAATCTAAAAGATTGTGTGGTAGAGAGGGACCCTTAGCATAATATAATTTATCACTTTGTTATGTTCTCACTCTGGAATAATGACAGCCTATTACCATGGGGCCATGGCAGGCTTCATTCTCTTGAACAGTCTAGGTTTGCCACTTTCCTTCGCTAACAATCACTTACTGAGTTGAAGAAGCTGCAGACACAGCAAATGGAATGAGTCCTCATATATCTTTAGGGATATAGTTTCCTGAACTACAAATCTACCAAGGGCATAAGAAAGAGAAGAAACCAAAAAAGAAACCTTTGCTGCTAATTCAATTGTGGGTTTTCTTGGATCAAAGACTAACTACTATAGCATACCAAGTTCAAGACTTTATGCATAGGATGCTGGAGGCCATCTCCTCATGATTTATATTAAGGCCTATATAAGGTACACATGTGGCCTCTCTGGAAATTATATTTAAAAGATTCTTTTTTTTTATCACTGGCAAACTGAGGAATAGCATACAAGGAGGTCCTATTCTGAGGATATTCTTTCAGTATTAGAAGGTTGGAGGAAGTGAAGAAAATGAATAGACAAAAGAAGAAAGATTCATACATTGAACACCAAGTAAGATTGAATCTCAAAGGAGCAAATAAACATTTCTAGCAAATGAAGTTCTTCCATTTGGAGATATAACCGAACAATTAAAATGTTGGAGAGCCTGGTTCTCAGGGCCATGAGACAGAAGGAAAAAATATTTTAAAAAACACCTTAGTAAGCATGGGATCATTTTTTAAAATAATTATGTTCAACCTCTGCATTAGAGAACACACTTCATTGGAGAAAAGTAAGTGAAAAATAGTTAATGGGCATTATTTTTTTTCAATTCTACTGTTGAATAAGTAATTACTATAAATTTTAGTATATAAACATAGGTATTTAAGAAAAAGAATTTTCTATATTTGTTATAACTTTATTTTCACTTTAAGCCAGTGTTCCCTCAGTGGCAAGCCTTGGTTTCAATTAGTTTAAAATAGTCTTGTTACAATCAGTTTCATCGGTCAGTTAAAGCCATCTTCTTGCTACTCCATCTCCTTCTTCTCTTTTTCCTTTCTCTAGCTATTTCTCTTATGGTTGCTTCATAGTCTTTACTTTCTTTTCTTGTGGTTAGAAATGGAAAAGTAAAAATTGTATCAATTATATCTTCTTCTTTTATGCAACTGGTGTACTTTGGATGAGAATGGATATAGATAAGGTGATTTTCTGATTGTTCTGGTGTTTCCCATTTAAATAATGTTTTTCGTATTTCTCTGCAGAGTTTATCAGTCATTTACATAAGTTATTAGAGTTAAACATTTGATTTTTGCCTTTTATAATCTGCAGAAAAGGTACCATCTTTATAAACAGTATTGGAAAATAATTACTTCAAGTTCCCTTTTGGCCAAATAAGTACAAATTATAGAAGTGACTTTAAATGGCAGGCTCATGGCTGTAAGTGCATATTGTCTTAACTTCCTAGAATCTTCTTATTCTGCAAAGCACCACTCTCCCCACATACGTGTTTCTTTGTTCCCAGAATTGGTAGCTGACCCAGAATAAGCCAACTCTAGTCTTCTCTCTAGAGCCAACCAATTGGACCAGGAGTCATCCACTGATCCAAGACGAACTTGTTAGTCTTTCAGGGAATTTAGAATCAGGATCAAGATTACAGATGTATCTGAGAACCAGGTAATAATTTGGGTATTGCTAGTATTTTTGCTCTGCTATACAGACTGGGATGGTAGAAAAACACTTCTCATCAATGAAACAGAAACAAAGAACAAATATCCTAAAGTTAATTGGCCCTTTGGTTTTAGTTGTTCCTGAGGCTCACCATCAGTCTGCATTTTATGTTCCCGAGAAACATGAGTATTCTTTCCTCTTTCAGTTTAAGTTTAAGTTTATGGTACTTGCAACCAAACAAGCCCTAACCAATACTTTCCAATGCCTTTTATGCCAGGCAGATTCAGATGGACTCTATTACCATACTGCAGAGAGAGCAAATGACTTGGTGTTTCTCACTAGCCATGGAAGTCGTTGCTCTATCCATGTGGTTTCATTTAGAAATTGAGGCACAAGAAGAAAACCACGTGTTTACAACTTCAAAACACCAAATGGAAAATTCATTCTCAGAGTCTTTCTAATAATCAGAGATATTAAAAATAATACAAGCCTATATTAATTGAATTTAATTTTAGGGTTTAACCAATGAATAGTTTAAAACAGAAAAATTTTGTCAATTTAGCTATGAAAAACTGCTGAAGTCTGGAGAAAGTAGTAAGTCTATGCTTTTTTATGGGTTTTCTAGAATACGTATTTTAGGACCTAATAAAAGAAGAAAGCAAGCTTTTGTGTACACACATGGCTTATTTTGTTTAATTTCTATTCTCTAGAAAAACAAACTCCAGCTTGCCATAAAAGAAACAAAAGGAAAACCATGAAGCTATGCAAATTGATGGATGACAGGACTTAAAGTAGTTAGCAGTGTTCCAAATCCTAGCTTTGCTGTGGGACTTGAGGTAATCACTCGGTCTCTCAGTTTTCTCTATAAAATGAGAATAAAGACTCCTACCTCATTGGGGGCCATGAGTTGTAAATGAATCAGTGCATGTAAATCATGCAGAGTAGTGCCTTACACTTAATGTACACAGAGGAGGGGCTCAATTAAGGTTAGCCATTATTTTCTCTGACAGCAATGCGAGAAAATGTTCTTCTAGAGCTTTGGTTGTCTGTGCCACTGGAGTACAATTAGCACTGAAACAAATGAGTCTTTTGGAATTTATCCTTGTTTTTTTTTTTTTTAAGTCATTTAAAAACAAAAATAACATCTAAAATGAAAGGAGAAAAATACTATTTTCTATGCAATTTTTAGGAAGAGAAGGGGCTGCCACAAAGTCTAGCAGTGACAGACCGCTGAAATTCCAGCATACTGGGGAGTCTGCACATACGTATTATTTATATTGTCTTGCCCTATCCTCTCTTCCCCTTCCTGTTGTTACCAGAACTCTTATTATCTATGGAAAGCATTCCACATAATTCAGTTGGGAGTGAAACTGAACCCTCCTATCCCAAGCCACGTGGTAAGCACTTGACCCAAGCCTAGCTAATCAGAATGTGTGATCCAGAGCTAATAGGGAAGGTACTCTGTCTGTGGTAGCTGCCAATATTTGGTTGTTAGCCACTGATCATCCAGCTATGTGAAGAGAGCCTTTGGAGAGACAGTGGTGGTCTCCTGATGGAACTCTGTGAGAACGTGGATCCTAGTCATGTTTGTGGAAATAACGCAGCCTTCAGAGACTGTCAAATATTTTTTCGCTTATTTTTTTTTGCTAATGCCATTTTGATTATGATTTTTATTACTTCTAACTGCAAGGGTTCCAGGGATCTTGACTAACTTTTATGTGTTATCTTTTAGAGTATGAAGGAAAGCCCACATTCTAATAGAATGGGATTCATTTTGATCCACTCTCCATAAATAGAAAAAAAAGCTAAGAGGCATCTAGGTATGTTTTTACCAAGTTCAATATGCAATTTATGGATTAAGCTTAAACAGAAAAACTGGGGAAAAAAACCAAAAAGCATATTTTAATGGAAACATCTTTATAAATTGTCATCAATTCTAAATTTACTGTAGTCAAAGATGGGATCATCTTTAAAAATATGCTTTAGAATAATGATTTCCAAATTTATACAGAGGGAGATCATGTAGATATAAATCATCTGCCTTGACCTAAGATCATAAAGCATTATCAAGGTTCATTTTTAGATTAAGTGGACATATATTCTGATATTTTACTCCAAAGTGCTTTGGAATTTAGCTGTGGGCCTAAAAATATTCTTGAGGATGAGATATAGAAATATGCAAACAAACAATTTTGATCTGAGCAAGACACGTTAGAAATAAAGGATACAGTACTTCTCAACTGTACACCACACTCCAACCCCATCTGCACATCTCCTTTACAATAAGTAATTCTCCTCCAGTGGTTGTGTTGGGCCAGGAAGGGGCTGGAGGGTGGGGTTGTTGACTAACAGCTCCTTAGAATGTCACTTTAGGCTGTCCTGTGGAAATAGTTAGAAAGTTTCCCTCTGTCAGAGATTTTAATACCCGCTTCCTCCACCACACACGCAGTGGAAACATTTTACTCTCCATCCACCCACCCTCTATAAATTATTGGTCTTGACACAATCTTTGTCATTAAGAAATTGAAGCACAGACTGCTTTAACCTAAAAAAAAGAAAAACACAGGGAGATTATGGCAGAAGAAATTAAGATCCTTTATCCCTATCATACCACTTTCTATACAACTACTTGCTTTACTCTTGCTTTCCAAAACTTTGCTGTTTCTCAGGCTTCCTTGTGTGTTAATATATCCAGGGGATATGGGAAAATATAATTAACCAGGAAGACTGAAATTTGGCTGTAATTATCACTTCTAGGCAGTCCACTGAGGCAAGGGTCACTCACACATGGTATGCAAGGTCTTATTGTCCAAAACTATATTTTAAACTCATGTTAAATCCCACCATTTCTATCAACTTTCCCCAGTTCTCCAAGTTTAGGACAGTCTCTTCATTTCCCTGCACTACTGCAGGGTTTGATTGTAAGTGATCTTACAGTAGTCTCTATTTTCTTATGTATCTGACTTTCCAACATATATATGGAATCCTCAGAGAGAAGTATAAGACTGCTTTCTACTTAATTCATTTTTCTGCAACAGCTCACATTGCTCTGGATTAAATATGTGTGTGTGGAAGGACTTGCCAATAGTTTTGCCTTTAACACTCACAGTTTCTCCTGTACATTTTTATTAAGCTTTGCATAACAGTACAAACAAATGTGCTACTTAGTTTTTGACCAGGCTATGCTCTCCTCAGTAGTCACATACCTGATAGAGCTAATTAGTAATACAATAAAAATCAGTATTTAACAAAATCACTTGTGTGGCACAGTGATTAAATTTAAATGAGTGGGTAGTTGCTAAATTACTCAGGTAAATAACCTGGTTCTAAATCTTGTGGAGAGGAAAAAAGTTCAGGGGGTCAAGATGAAGAAAGGAGGTGGGAAGTTTATATAGGAATTACTTCAAAAGTAAAAGTAAATTAAATTTTTTGAAAAAGGATAACAAAAGCAAAAGGAAATAAGTGTGTGCAAAAATATGCTGGTATCATTTTGCTGTGCATCCGTGTATGAACGCATGAGAGAAATGCAAGGAAATCTGTTTCTTTTTATTGCTGACTCTTCTGTGTACAGTGGGATTTTCTGGCTACATCTGAGCTAAATATTATGGCAAATAGCAGAACACAGTAGTTATTGCATATGATTATGAACTGGGTGGGCAGGGATTTTTCATTTTATAAATCATTTCAGCTTGCTTCTCTAATTCCATAGCACTGAGAGACTAAAAAAAGCTCAAGAAGAAAAAGCATGCTTTTCATGTTTTCTTCTTGTTCCACCCTCCCCAATTTTGATACCTCTTTAGTGTTAATGATTAGGTTTTTTTCAAAAAGGATGTTTCAAAATATCTTTATTGCTCTGATTTTGAAGCAAATTATGTTTTCCTATTTTATTTTCTTTCTTGCCAGGGAAATTTAATGCCAAAGCAATGGACTGCTTTCTTCCTTTATTTCTGCTTATTTATAGTACAGTCTTTATCAATGAAATAATGCTATATTATTTTCTTGCTGATTGCTTAATGTTCGTAGTTCAAATTTCCAGCCAAGGTCCTGAAGTGGTTTTGCCCTTATTTAAGATTTCTTGCTAAAGACATTCTATTACAGCTTTGCAAATAAGTACCTCCCTGGCTTCAAGTCACTATAAAGGTAATTTAGTAATTTAAATAAATACCCTCTGCCAATCTGTTTCCTCCCTTCTAGGAGACCGGGGAAGTAGTTTCCTTCATATTTCAGGTTGCTCCCCATTTTCCTTAAATGATCCTTCAGCCTTCAACCACGAGGTTGTTTAGGTAAGTCATCTATAATATGTCTCCAGGGAAAAAATGAAATGCGTTTGGTGGGACAAAATAAAACAAGTAAAAAATGTGCTTAACAGCTAGTGTCAGTGAGTACAGTTTTGTAATTTGCTTACTACTGCGGTAAGAAATTTAAATTAGTCCTTGTGACTATATAGTTATCACGATAAATCAAAATCTAGAGCTATGGCCCCCTGTCTAGAGAGCTAGGAACTTTGCCCAACCCCAATTCCACCTTCTCTGCCTGACTCACATAAGTTTGTCTTTTATCCCTTCAGTTCTTCCTATGTGCTAATCCTACCTTCTAGCATTCTAGTAAGTCTCACATTTGTTTCTGATCTTATACTTAGAAATAATAGAAATAATATTCAAATATCAAATGAAGAGAAGGTGCCATTTATACTTTAACCTTCTAATTTGCCATGGTAATAACTGAGCTGAATGGAATCGCAGCTGGGTTCCAATGACAGGCACACAGCTCTTTTGTGTTAACTGAACTTTTGTTCGTTTTAGTCAATAGGTTTCTGAGTGGATCTCCATAAATATCTTGAGTATTGTTTGCTTTTAATTTCTTCTGAAACAAGGCAAACCACACTTGACAGCCACTGTGATTTGATTCCAAAAAAAGTTGTTTAAAAATTATATAAAGACAAATTTATTATTACTACGTTGGCTGAGTTTAAGTGTGATTCTTCCTATATATTATGATTTTTTTAAAAAGGTGTGAAAATTAAAGTAATACAAGAGGTAATCCATAGTTCAGAATTAGATAATACAAAAGTATTGATTCAAGTACAAAGTTAAATTTCTGAAATATTTTATTTCCTTCAATGCAAATAGTTTATGTAAATATGGGCTTACATAATATGAGATAAAAATCTTGATTTAATTATCACAACTCAAGAGAAAACTAAAAAAGTCAGGGTAACATAGTACTATGCCACCCTATTTTTAGTCAACAGTGTTCTATGATGTTTTCCAGCGTCTGGTAACTTGGACACTCTCTTTACGGATGACATTCGAGAAGGGAGGCAGAGATATGCTCCATATTCTTAGGCGATTTTAAGCCCTGTGATTTTGATCTTCACAGTCTCTGGCTAAGCTTAATAGAATAACAATGAAAGAAAATTACATCTTGAAGTATTTAGCTTTAATGACATTATAATTATACTGCAAGTTCTTTGAGATTAATGGGGATTAATTCCTCCTAGTACGAGTGGTTGTAGTAGTAGCAGTTGTAATAGTGCTTGTCGTTATCACTGTGAACCATAGTAGTAGCTATCATTTAATGAGCACTTCTTATGTGCCAAGTGTCATACAAAGAGTTTTAGAAAACTTTTTTCATTTAGCTCTATGAGATAAGGTATGTCTTATTCCCCTTTTTTCACACATGAGGAAACAAACAGGGAGCTGGTAGTTATCGTCATGGTAGCTATATGTAGAGTGGTAGTAGCAGTGGTGGTAGCTAAGATTTTTTGTACTCTCTATGTGATGAGAGCAGGTCAAGTATTATTTATTCCTTACAGAAATACCATGAGTTAGGTCTAACCACTTCATCTATATTTGTATCCTGAGGATTATAGACTACATTATCTACTGATTACTTATTTGCTATTTTGGAAAAAATAAGAATACTACATTAAATTCACTTATCATTTATGGAACTCATTCAGAATTTAGAATTATTGAAATGTAAAATTAAACATGTGCCTTTAAGCCAAGGAATGAGGTACTATTATTGCCATCTTACAAGAAGAAAAACTAGGCCTTAGTGATAATGAAAGCGTGTCCAAATTCACTGCATTGAACCAGTAGCAAAGCTGGAATGTAAATCCAGGTCTGCCTGGTATGAAATCTGCAAACACCCAAACTGGTCTAGAGTCATCAGAAAGAATGTCTCCTATTTGTATCAGCTCTGTCTAGAGCAAATCATCAGTCAAAAAGATGCAAGAAACAAGGTCAGAGGCTCTGTCTCTTCAATTTCACGTATCTGTAAACTTGTAAAACAAATCAATATCCAAAATTAAAATTAACAGTGGATTGCAGGCAACTTTGGTGACCAGTCATTGCAGAATATTAACACAAACTGTCTTAGTAGTGAGGTTACCTGAATGATTGACCCAACTCTCTAATTCCCCTTGTCTTGGAAAGTCTACAATTAACCAGCTGCCTTAGCTCTTTGCTTAATTGGGCAGTGATATTTCTAAGATATGATATTCATATTGTGACAGTTATTTCTTTTCAAATATGTAGTGCTACAAACAAAGTCAGCTTGAGAAGTTAAATAATAGTGCTTGGGTATAGTTTTAGTCATGCCTTTCCACTTTGTTATATGACCCAATTCCCTGGCTAACATTTTCTCAGGCAGTTATTTCCTGTGCATTTCCTGAGGTTTCCACAACTAGCCATTTTTAAAGAGAATGGTAGTTAAAATAATAGAGCTTTTAAGGACTCTGAAGTGATTAGGACTGTGGCCAATGGGTGTATTTCCTGCTATCTGTGAGAATATAGAAGGTAGAATTCTTTCCTAATTATTGCAAAAACAAACATCCTTACGATTTTTTTTTCCTCTAGCAGACTGATAAGAGAGAAACTGAGCAGGACATAGTGTCTCAGGAACAACTGAATGCCTTTGTGCTATAAGAGAAATAAAGCAGGAAACCAACCAAGAACACCAGTCTTAATGTCCTCATACCAAATGAGAGAGTCAGGAGAAACATATTTAGATACAAGTGATGCAATCAGAGGTATAGTATAGCATAACAAAGAGGCCTGCATATGATCAAACTTCTGAACATTCTCTTGCAAAACATATTTGGAACTAGTAGTATTTATTTTCCTGTAGAACTTGAATAGAAAAGTGTAGATCTTTAGAAGAGAGCTAGTTTATAGTGAAGAACAGTTTTGAGCACACAAACGATAAAACAGCTCTACGTTTTACACTGACAGAGCTGAAGTTTTGTGCCTGAAAAGGTAATGAGATTTTATCAAAGTGAACATGAAACCATTTACAATGTCTTTATGACTTTGGAAATGTTTAAAATGGCATCCTCTCCTTTCTCAGCAACTTCTACCTTTCTTACCTCTTAAAAATGCCATCTATCTTAATAAAAATTATAGTCAGCTCGTCAAGCTTGTTACTGTCATGCTGCCCTGATCAGTTTCCTGGTCCAAGTCCCCCTTCAGAATCTCTTGCGGATTTCTTCTGCCAAAGACCCCTGAGCAGGTCCAGGGGACTTTGATGGTCTGCCCTTAAACATGGTGCGGAGAAGGTGTGCTGCTACTGAGACAAGGCTTCTGGATATGCAAATGATTTCTAACGTTTAGGTGATAATTAAACAGGAATAATCATAAAGAATGTCAGCAACATAATCCATCTTATGAAATGTAAAAGCTTACCCTCAATGTGCTCTAGGTAGAATCCTGAAGATAAAATCATACCTGATAGAGCAGAGATTTTGTTTTCTGGACCTCCAGCACCTGTGCTCTTTTCTTTTGGTGATCACATATGGCCAACTACCCCCTGAGGAAGCACCGTAGTTCCTCTCTCTCTCGGCACAGGTGGTTTGAGTAAGACACCAGCTGAGAATCTGGCGGTGGAATGCACGATGCTGGCTTGTACCAATCAGTGTTCAGTTATGGGGGTCTTTCCAGTGCTGGCACAGTGTCCAGCACCCAATAGGAATTCAGGATTGCTCTGCTGATTTTAGGTAGCAAGGAAGATGCATATTCTTTTCTAATAACATGATAGTAAAGAAAAAATATATAAAGGAAAAGCAGTGTTAGCTTTTTAAGAGTAGTTAGAAGAAATCTCATCATAAGTCACTTTTATCTGTGCAATCATGAGTCCTACTTATCTTCCATGGAGAAATTTGTTACTTGCTCTATATGCTTCTCTCTCCATTTATATCTGTGAGTCTAACCATTTCTCTGCTTACCTTGCTACAATTAGGCCATTCCTGGCCCCGAAACATCTCTTTCTTTTCCTTTACTAAGCAGCAGTGTGTCCCTGTCTTCTGTCAGCATCTGGTACTCTGCTCCACAGTGCCTTCTCACAGGTCAGTTCTGGGGCATACAGTAGGAAAATGCTGCTCCAAATTATCTATGAACACATGAAAGTTTGAGCAGTCACATGAAATATTTCAATGTTATTCGTCTTATTTTTTTTTCTTTTAGATTTTATTTATTTATCTTTAGAGAGGAAGGGAAGGAGAGAGGGAGAGAAACATCAATGTGCGGTTGCCTCCTGTATGTCCCCTGCCGGGAACTGGCCTGGCAACCCAGGCATGTGCCCTGACTGGGAATCGAACCGCTATCCTTTGGTTCGCAGGCCCGCGCTCAATCCACTGAGCTACACCAGCCAGGGCTGTTATTCATCTTATAAAGCCAACAAAAGTCTTCTGTGTATCTTAAATTGAATTCTACCAAAAACAAAGTCTTCTGTGAATCTTAAATTGACTTCTGGAAAAATAAGTTCACTGAATGTGGGAATCCTTTCTCTGTACAGAGTCTAGCTACAAGTAATAATATCCAGATCAAGTTAGTGGTTTATTGAATGTTTCCCAGTGCTATGCTTATTGATTTTAGGGCTTAAAAGAAATGTGGCTGACATTCCCACCTTAATATTTTAATGCTTCAACACTAGGACAAATAAAACAAGTTAACAAATAATAAAGTATATTGGTAATACATTTCATGGGACTGATCACAGAAGATTTAAAATGTAATTAAAAAAGGAAAAATACCCTTTAATTTTTGTTTATCTATTATAAACAACTTTTATAGTAGATAAGCAAATTTAATCTGTTATAATAACTTTATCTTTTGTTAATCTGTTATACGTAACTACAATTATTGATATAGCCATTTAGTTTATTGATTTGTAACAGTTAAGAAATAATATCAAGCCCTGGCTAGGGGTCTTGGTGGGAGTGTCATCCCGTACACCAGAAGGCTGATCACAGGTTCGACCCCTGGTCAGGGCACATACCTCTGCTCTGGTTTTGATTTCTGGTTGGGGCACATACAGAGGGCAAATGAATCAATGTTTGTCTCTCTTCCTTCCTCTCTCTCTAAAGTCAATAGGGAAAAAAATCCTTGAGTGAGAATTAAAAAAAAATAAAAATGCACAAATGTCATATTTTGAAAGGAAATTGCATGAAGAAACAAAAGATATCATATTTTATCTAATTTCACTGCAAGTAGTACTTTATCCAAGGTGAGAGCCACAAAGTGGGAGAAAGTAGGTGATTAATTTTAACATTGCCTGAAATTTTCAAATTACTGCAGGTGAGTCAAAAATATAAAAACCTGCCCTGGCCAGGTGCTGAGTTGGCCATTCCACACACTAAAAAGTTGCAATTTCGGTTCCCAGTGAAGGCACATGCCCAGGTTTCAGGTTCCATCTGGTCTGGGTGCGTGCAGGAGGCAACCAATCGATATTTCTAACATCTCTCTCTGATTAATTTTTTTAAAAAATAAGAACAAAATTATAGTATTATTGACTATCTTATTGTTCATATGCATTCAATAACAACCAACACAAATTAGTTTGTAATTTGGGTTTCAACTTTTACTCCAGGGAGGTAGATTCTGATAAACTGTGTCATAGAGGACTGATTGCAAGTTCCCTTTCTCTCTTAAGTTTCCAGTGTTTATGTTTGTTCTTCATATCTATTTTATGTTAAAAACTTAGTAAATTATAAAAATAACTCTAGTTTTGATGCTGTTTTAGCACAAGGGCTAATCTACTCATTTATTTTATTTTATTTACTCATTTTAGAGAGAGAGTAAAGGGGGAGAGAAATAGACAGAGAGAGAGAGAGAGAGAGAGAAACATCTCTATGTTGTTCCACCTATTCATGCATTCATTTGTTGATTCCTGTATGTGCCCTGACTAGGGATCGAACCCGCACCTTGGCTCATTGGGAAGACACTCCAACCAACTGAGCTACCTGGCCAGGGCCTCAACTACTCATTTTAGGAACACCCCTTCTTTGCAAGAATAATCTGCCCAGGTTCTAGAAAAATCTATGCTGATTAGAGAATATATTCTTTCCTACTCTCACTAAGATTAATAGAGGTCAATAAAAGCTCCAGGTACAACAATAAAAACATCAATAATTTTTTTTTTAGTCCATCAATTAATTTACAGAACTTGAGCATTAGGGAATTTCTTTTCTCTGGATCTCCTAAGTTGTGCTTTCTTCAGTCAATCTCATGTTATCTTTGTTTTCTTTCTGTTGTCATTCATGTTTCCTGAATTATTCCAGGTCTGATACTGACACAACATTCTAAGCCTTAGAACAAAAGGGTTCTCCTTTATTCCCTTGCATTTTTTTTTTTTATCAGCCAAAAGTTGTACCTTTGAGGTTTAGTGGAAATCATAAACTTCCAATAAAGAAGCTCCTATCTCTCATACTTGACTATCACTGACCTTCAGAATTACCTCTACTTATGTCAGTTCACATACATAGCTTGAGATACAGAATAGCCTTTCCCAGCCTAAAGAGGCTAGAGAAAAGGCTGGCACTTTTTCTAAGTAATTTACCTGGAGCATTGTAAGGATTAAATTCAAAGCTTTGGCCAAGTATTTGTATCATAATGGAGGTGACAAGGAGGAGATAAGTGTCATTAATTTGCTTCTATCTTATTTGCAGCAGGCCTAGGAAGCAAAATTTCAGAGTATGTTTAGGTGGGAAAAAATGAAAAACCGTTATGCTGCTCTGCCTTGTAAAAAAATGATAAATTCTTTCAGTTAACAAAACCTGTTAGGAAAGTTTGAAATATTTTAACAGTGCTGTGGAATAGGACTGTGGCAATTTAAATGGAATCGAAAGGGAAGGATGTTTGGGGAGAGGGATCTACATTCTTTTGGGGGTAGATTACATCTATATAGAAGAAGCTTATGAAGTAAGAAAAGCTAATATTTGTTAATGCCAATTACCTAACATATATAATCATATTTAACCTCTCATAGATGCTCTGTGACATCATATCTCCATGATTTATTATTGTTTCCATTTTGGAGACATGACAAATGAGGCTTAGAGAAGTTGGGTGGCTTTCCCTAAGTCCCAGAAGTAGAAAGAAACTGAACAAGAATAGAAAAATCCAGGTCTCATATGTGATTATGATTTAGATTAGTGAGAGATTTATAAATTATATTTAAATAATTATATTTTCTATTTTCCATATCTTACAGTTATAAATCTTGCATGCTATATAGTGACTTTTCAAAACCAGATATTTTTCAGAAATAAGTACATTAATTCTTTTTTTATGAAAATAATGTCCCTTTATTTTTTCTTTTAATATTTTCTCTTTTTTTTTAAATTTTTTTATTGTTGTTCAAGTACGGTTGTCTCCATTTCCCCCTACCACCACCCCCAACCCCAGCCATCTCCACATCCCACTTTTGATCCTTCCCCCCTTTGGTTTTGTCCATGAGTCTTTTACAGATGTTCCTGAAAACCCTTCCCCCTTTTCCCTTCTTTTTTGGTACAACTTAAAAATAAATCATAATTAATTTTATTTTTAAATTATTTGCTCCCTCTACTGGTTACTTTTTGAAGTGATATAAGTTCGATAAAGCAAAGTTGAATATGTGACTTCCTAACATATATCAAATTCTCAAAATATAATTAATGTTCACTTTATTAAAAAGTATATTTTATAAATTAGTGTACTGTTACCTTACCTCTTTGTCTTCATTGTTACAGAAATTCTTTAAAATATTTTTGTTAATTTTGTTAGAAAAAGCATATTTATATTTGTCATCAAGTATATTTCTTCTGAATATAGTTAGCTAAATGTTGTTTACTTAATTTCAAAATTAACATTTGTCTTCTTCATATGTGTGTTTTTGTTTCTACAAAATTACTTAAAAGCTTAGACTTCAGTCAGGTAGCTATTTCTAATTTTGTATGAGTTTGAGATTCCAAAGATACTGAAATAACTGGAGAGCATTATGCTAAGTGAAATAAGCTGGGCAGTAAAAGACAAATACCATATGATATCACCTGTTAAGTGGAACCTAATCAACCAACCAAATAAGCAAGCAAAGTAGAAACAGAAACATGGAAATTAAGAACAATCGGACAGTGACCAGAGGGGAGGTGGGAGGAGTTATGGGGGGAAAGAGGGAAGGTTTTTCAGGAACATGTACAAGGGACACATGGACAAAACCAAGAGGGGTAGGATCAAGGGTGGGAATTGGAGATGGCTGGGGTTGAGGAGAGTGGTGGGAGGAAAATGGAGACAACTATACTTGAACAACAATAAAAAATTAATTAATTAAAAATGATACTGAAATAAGGGATCAAGTATAGACATAGGCTCATAAACTTAGTTTAAAATTATACCAAGGAAGATAATTAAAAACGTATTTATTTTAAAAAGAGACATAAATAGTACCAGGAAATATGGCTGAGACTGAAACTTTAGGGTTTATTCAAATTAATAGTTTAATATCCATTCACATATAAGGGACACAGAAGAAACATCATAATGCCAGAAAGAATGTATATATCTCCTCAACCGAATTGGCTTCTCAGTGGTGGTGATACAGCATCCAGGAATGTTTGATAGTTTTACTCTGCATGTGGTATGTGTGTAGAGTGTGTGTTTGTTGGTGGGAGGAAGAGGAGGGCTAAGTGAAGATAACCATTGCATTCTTATTTGGTTTTCTTATCTAATGGCTGTAGATGCTAAGAGTTGTGACATAGGCCTTACATGTGGCTAATAAAGGCTTCTAATGGAATGAATTAGGGTGTAAACATCGATAACTTGTGGGCAAGTTGATGTCTCGGAAACTTTACAAAAGGTTGTTTCCTGGGGCCACTTTTTCTCACAATGTAAGAAGAATGTATTGTTTTGTTCTGTGCTGAATATTCTTCAGCTATGTTATGAAGGCATTCTGTGAATGTAACCCTGTTTCAAGTTAATACAAGTACATAAACACTAGTTTTAGGATTTTCCCTTTATTGTGGTACATTTTAACCTATAACTTGAAGACAGTATTTTAAGTAGATAGAATATTCTTCACCTTTATACTCTGTAAGCATCATTCATAAAGATTATAGAGAGATTTTTAATGAACATTTGCAGACTTTACTTCCTGTTGTAATAGTCTAGCCTGTAGCAGACTAACTCTCCTGTTGAGAACAACTAGAACTCTGGACAACATATTAGTGAAAAGCATTAGAGAATTAGCAAAGTGATGCAAGTTTCAGAGGATGATACTGTGGAGAGGAGAGCTAAAGCAATATATTCTTTTCTTCTTTCCCATTTGCTTGCATTAATAATAAAAAGTTGTAGAAAGAGTTCTAGTTTAGCACCCATGTACTGAATGGTTGAATTATGGGAACCTGTGTGGCGACTGCGACTTTCACCTGGATTTCTCATTTTTTTTTTTAGAAAATTAAGTTTTTATTGTTATTTTCTACTGTGATATTTTGGGGCTATTTTAGATTTTATTCAATAGCAGAGATTAGAATTCCTCAAAGTGAATCATAATAAATATTACAGCCAAATAACAAAGTAGAGATACAAATTATTACTATGCATAATACAAGAAGTAGCTTTGCATGATTCTTAAAAGCTTAAATTTGCGTTAGGTAGACGTGGATTTGAATCCTGGCTGGCCATCTACTTTGTGGCCATTTTGCTTTTGGTAAGTGAATTAATTATATAGTTTTTTTATACTGTTTAAATGATCTGATGTGTACAAAATGCCCAGAACAGTGATTGGCACACAGTATGGCTCAATTCCTACTATCAGTTATTATTAGAGGACAATATCAACTTCCTTAGTAAATTAAAGAAACTTAAATAAAAAGTAACCATGATCTACAATATTTCAATAGACAAATTAGTAAAGATGTTTTTGTGAATGATTATGCTGCCAATGGTAATAAGACAGGTACTATGTGCATGAGACACATAATTCTTCTAAAAAGCAACATAATTCAGGAAAACATTTTGTTCTTTGGTCTAATAATTATACTTGTAATCTATTCTAAAAGAGTAAGACTAAAGGCAGCCAAGAATTTTTTTAAAAAAGAATGTTCATGATAGGAGTTATATTATAGAACAGTTAGAGACAGACTATCTATTAAGAGAAGAATGTTAAATAAAATATTGGTATTACAGTAAAATGAGATAGTATATAGACAATACAACAATATTTGTGAGGGTGGTTTTAATGTGGCAGTGAGAAGTTTGTTAGATTATACTCTCAGTTTATGTGGCTTGGATGGGTTTGATCATGTATGCCACATCTAAGTCTATCAGAGCAAAATGTCCCCTTATCTTAGTAATAGTTTGGGAGAAGTGTGTCTGATTCCAGCAGGTGCAATCGCAGTGTCCTTTAGCACTTTTGTTAGAAATGTGGGAACAAAAATTTATTTTCATGAGAGCTTTGGAAAAGAGACTCTGTCTTTGAATATGTGGTGAGAAGGTGTAAAATCTGGAACTAATACTGATGAATTTGGTGCCATGTGTGAGGGATTCAGCGTGAGGATAGAGCCAACCAATGAAAGCAAATCTGAAAGAAGTACAGGTGCATGGAACCAGCCAGAGCTCAGATAAACCTCTGGTTTATGCTTGAATCCACTTCTTCCTCTCAGCTTTTCAGTTCTATAGCCAGTAATTTCCTGGATTTGTTCCTGACAGTTTAAGCTGGGTTTACTGACTCTTGAAACATAATAAATTCTAAATAGTACACATATGCTATAATACAAAATGGGGAAAGAAGATGAATCAAAGTTGCAACATGCAATGTGTTCTCAATTATGGAATATGTATGTTCACAGACAATGCTGGAAGATACGTAAAAATATCTCTAGTTGATGATCAAGTATTATTTATTCTTTTATCTTTTTATGCATGTTCAAGCTTTTATAATGGGCATATGTTTTTTTTTTTTTTTTAACCAGCAATATATATTTTTTCAGTTCATATCTTTGGAGGCAAATCAGACAAGTCATTTTGAATAAACTCTGTTTTCAAACCTCTGTAACAGCATGATGTGTATATAGATAAGCAAATAATTCAACTCTGGTCACAAAGAAGACATTTAAAATGATTATTCTGGAAGCTTAGCTACTCTTTTGTTAAGGTTATCTGTCATATAGATGAAGGATTCCATCAGACACAGCATTTTATTTGATTAAAACTTCACCCTGCCTGGTGTGGCTCAATGAACTGAGCACTGGTCTGAGAACTAAAGAGTCTCCAGTTCAGTTCCCAGTCAGGGCACATGCCTGTGTTGCAGGCCAGGTCCCCAGTAGGGTCCATGTGCGAGGCAACCACACATTGATGTTTCTCTACCTCTCTTACTCCCTCCCTTCCCCTCTCTAAAAACAAAGAAGTAAAATCTTTAAAAAATCTTGAATGTTATACCTCTTTACATGATATGAGTGACAGAAATGACACTTGTAACTGTGCACCCAGCCATAGCTGGGTCCATCAGCCCACCCATTCTAGCCAGCCAAGTTCTGCAAATCTTCACTATAAGCCTCCTTCCTGGTCTTGAATCAAAGGTAATATTTGGAGTAGCTTTTTAGTATATATACTCAAAGGTGGTGTTATAACTAATTAACTATTAAACATTGATATATTCTTTAAGGCTTTTTCACACAGAGAAACTAAATCTTAAATTCTACAAGCAGAAACAACCCCCCCCCAAAAAAAATCCACTCCTTTTTGTAGCATTAAATTTTCAAACAAGCAACGACACTTTCAGTTAAATTCTTATTTGTCTGTGTATAATAAGAATTGTTTTCATGTCTATATATATTTCCTTTTGACCTTAAGGGATTTCATTTAAAGAATTTTATATTTAAAAATAGCTTTAAAAAAGATGGTCGGTTGTGAAGAAAAGTGTATTGCCAAAGAGCAGGAAAGAAAAACTGAAAGCAGATTGCATAAGTAGTATACCCCTGAGACTGCAGGGAGTGTGTGAAGAGTGATTTAAGTCCGCTTCCTCAGTGAGAGGATAACAAGATGGAAAAATGTGAATGGACTGGCAATGTGCTGCTCAGGCACACATCGAAGGGGGTCCTAGGCCTTTTAACATCTAGGTCAAGCTCCCAAACACGGAAACCACAGAGAGTTAATGATAATTGAGATCATATGTTTTTTATCAAAGCTTCCTCAAGAAAAGCAGCTTAAGGGAAAATTCATAAATATGTGTCTTGACCACAGTCTACCAATCCCCTTCCGCATTGGAGCCTTCAGCTAATTTGTTGACTTAATTACCCAAGGCACAGGAAGGTTAAACAGAGTGATAATCTGATTTTCTCTGATTGCTGATCACTGCAGAAAGTGGCTCATAGCAA
Organism: Glossophaga mutica; assembly: GCA_039655065.1. Lineage (NCBI taxonomy): Eukaryota > Metazoa > Chordata > Mammalia > Chiroptera > Phyllostomidae > Glossophaga > Glossophaga mutica. Next base: position 142,906,670 of record CM077307.1, on the reverse strand, counting down.
TGCAAAATAGAGCTAGAACATTAAGCGAGGTAAAATGGAGAGGTGAGGCAATTATCCAGATAATTCAGGCAAAGTTGACTGTTTATAGTAATCAAATTATCTGGATAAGTATCCAACCTCCACTCTGTCTACCAGAACAGTGGCTTTAATCATGTCATTTGGTTATGATTAAATGGGTTATTTTTTTATATCTAAATTTAGTGTGAACTATTTATGTTTAATAGTAAAATATTTTATTGTATTTTTTACATTACCTTTTAGTCCCCAGAAATCACCACACTGTTGTCCATGTCCACGAGTCTTTTTTTCCTTTTTTGCTCAATCCTTCCATCCCCCAACTTCTTCCCCCCAACTAGCTAGCATCCTACTCTCAACCTATGAGTCTGTCCCTATTTTCCTTGTTAGTTTAGTTTGTTCATTAGATTCCACATAAGAGTGAAATCATGTGCTATTTATGTTTCTCTGACTGGCTTATTTCACTTAGCCTAATGTTCTCCAGGTCCATCCATGTTGTGGTAAAGGATAAAATTTTCTTCTTTTTTATGGCTGAGTAATATTCCATTGTGTAAATATCCCATATTTGTTTTATCTCCTCATCTACTGATGGACACTTGGACTGCTTCCATATCTTGGTGATTGTAAATAATGCTACAGTGAACATAGGTATGCTTATGTTCTTTTGAAATAGTGTTTTGGGGTCCTTTGGATATATTCCCAGAAGTGGCATCACTGAGTCAAAAGGCAGATCCATTTTTAATGTATTGAAATATCTCCATACTGTTTTCCACAATGGCTTCACCAATCTGCATTCCTACCAACAGTGCAAAAGGTTTTCCCTTTCACTACATCCTTGCCAACACTTCTTGTTTGTTGATTTATTGATGATAGCCATTCTGACAGGTGTGATTGAGATGGTATCCCATTGTGGTTTTAATTTTCATTTCTCTGATGATTAGTGAAGTTGAGCATGTTTTCAAATGTTTATTAGTCTTCTGTATGTTCTCTTTGGAGAAGTGTCTATTTAAGTCCTTTGCCCATTTTTTAAATTGGGTTGTTTGTAATTTTGGTATTGAGTTTTGTATGTACTTTGTAGATTTTGGATATTAACCCCTTATCAGCTATATCAGTGAACATATTCTCCCATTCTGTGGGTTGTCTTTTTATTATGTTGATGATTTCCTTTGCTGTGCAAAAACGTTTTAGTTGGATGACAATGGAACAGAACAGACAGCCCAGAAATAAATCAACACCTTTATAGTCAATTAATATTCAACAGAGGAAGCAAGCACATCAATGCACTAAAAATAAGTTATTCAATAAATGGTGTTGGGAAAATTGGACAGATATGTGCATAAAAGTGAAACTAGACCATCTTCTTATACCATGCGTAAGAATAAATTTAAAATGGATCAAAAACTTATATGTTAGACATGAAACTATAAAGATCCTATCCTAGAAGAAAACATAGCAAAATGCTCATAGCAATTGTTTGCTCATAGCAATTTTTTATTGGATATATTTTCCCAAGCAAGGGAAACAAAAGAAAAAAATAAACAAGTTAGACTACATCAAAATAGTCAAATTCATAAGGAAAAACTTAAAAGATTCTATAAAAATATTATCCCAAATGATAGGGATAAAAAATAATATTTTGTCTGAATAAAGAATGCAATTTTGTCTTTAAATAATTAGAAAACATGAGACCACAGAAAGAAAATGTGTGGGAAAATACAGATCTACTGTGGATGATCTAATATAAGACCTGTACAAAAAATGAGGTACGAAACGTTGAGGCTGTTATGGTAACTGAAAGGTTATCCCACACCATCTCTGTTGGAAATCTATATTCTGACTATCTCTGATTGTTAAGGGGTAGCAAAAAAAAAAAAAAAAAAAAAAAAAAATTTAAATAGAAGGAAGAATCAGTTAACTCTTTTTTGTGCTTATTTTAGAAATTAGAAAGTTAAGAAAATTCAGAAAATTATAAACAAGAGAACCCAAAACATCACTCTTACTATTGTGTATGTTTTTTCATACTTTGTAATAATATATGGTGCTACTTGAGGCTCTGGATCAAACCAGGCATGACTTTTTAATTATGTAGGTCAATAAAAACATTGAAATTATACTATACTTACTATTTTAGAACATGCCTTTCACATTAGATAATATGTTGGGTGTCTTCCTATGTCAATGACTATGTAGATATAACATCATTTTTAATTATCTTACATAAATCTAACCTCTATTTTTTGACATTAGGTGGTTTCCAATTTTCTTATAAACAATTCAGTGTTGTATATTCTTTTTTAATTCTTTTTTAAACTTTTTTAAAAAAGATTTTTATTTATTTTTAGAGAAGGGGAAGGAGAGAGAAAGAGAGGGAGAGAAACATCAATGTGTGATTGTCTCTTGTGCACCTCCTACTGGGGACCGGGCTGGCAACCCAGGCATATGCACTGACTGGGAATTGAACCTGAGACTCTTTGGTTTGCAGGTCAGCACACTCAATCCACTGATCCACACCAGTCAGGGCTCAGAGTTGTATATTCTTATATGTGTATTTTCATATACTTACTAGATTGTTTCCTCTAGATTAAATTCCTAGAAATAGAATATCTGTGTCAAAAGAAATATACATATTTTATGGCCTTTGATAAGTATGGTCAACTGAATACCATACATTTTTGACTTTTCCAACTCACAAGCTGGGTATCAGAGGGCCTGGTTCTGTATAGTATGTTATCCCTAACAGAATCATTACTTCAAATTATTTTTGTTTTTGCAATTTGATATGTTAAAAAGTAAAATTTTTACTATTTTTCTTTGTGTATTTTTGGAAAATAAATATTTTTGGTTATTTTTTATTTCTATTTTTTGTTGATTACCTATTCATGTCTTTTTCTTTTGGGGTATTTTTCAATTTGTTTTTTATATATAAGAGCTCATTATCATAGTAAGAATATCAAACCTCAAACTATTTTGCAAATAATTTTCCATGTTTTTCGCTTGTCTTAGAATATTTTAATTATATTTTTTCATATAGAATCTTTCCAAATTCATGTAATTAATCTTGTAAACATTTTCTTTATTGAATCTCCCTTTGATCTCTGCTTTAAAAAGTCTTTTATTTCTAGAATACTAATAATTTATAATTATATGCATATATATAACACATGCACATAACACTATAACTTAAATCAGCCCATTTTATTATTATTTTGAAATTTAGCCCTTGCTGGTGTGGCTCGTGGGTTGAGAACCAAAGGGTTGCCAGTTCAATTCCCAGTCTAAGGCATGTGCCTGGGTTGCAGGCCGGGACTCCAGTGGAGGCCACAAAAGAGGCAACCACACAATGATGTTTCTCTCCCTCTCTTTCTCCCTCCCTTCCTCTCTCTATAAATAAATAAATAAATAAGTAAATAAGTAAATAAAATCTTAAAAAATACATTTAAAAATAAAATTTAAATTTTAATCCACTTAGAATAATAATTTATCATCAAGAAAATATATCTATAGTTCGGGTATTTTGATTATATCAGTGCTGTTTTCCTATATTGGTTCTTCAAAAGTTGATAATTTGATGCAGGTAAGGTAAGCACCCCAAGGCACACAGGTCTATTTAAAGTGAAACTGACACTGCTTTGAGGACCTCAGAGAGTGCTTAGCTCAAAGCATGAAATTCCAAACACTGAGAATAAAAATAAGATCATAAAAAAGTACAGAGAGCAATCATCAAGTTGAAATGAGAGTCAAACTAGCATTGTTTTATCACTACGATATGTTAGGAGACTATAAAACAAAGTATCCTTAATTCTGAGATAAAATAATTTCAGCCTAGATATTTTTTTTAAACTAACATTCAAGCTAAGCACAGAATAAAGACTTTTTTTACATAGAAAGAGAAACTTAGTAACTTTACATTTCATGGATATTTTCTGAGGACATGTGAATGTTTCAGTAAAATGAGAGAGCAAAAAGTTTCAATTCATTTGATTCAAGAGAAAAAAGTTTCAACCTGGGAAAGCAGTGATGGTAAGATCAGTATAACAGAGCATCAAGACGAGGGCAACCAATTCCCCGGGTCAGAGGGAGGTAAGGTTTGGGAGGAAAGATCTGTAAGGAAAAAAGATACGGGAGAGGACTGCCTTATAAGTAATAAAAGAATTGGAAAGGAAAATAGTTTACAATAAAGGCAAGTACTGCAAGAAATTAAAAGATATTAGAAACTTGAAGAAGAATGAATTAATGTTTTGACCAAAATACAAACTCCAATGAAGTATAATTTTAAGTTATTGGTGAGGTATAAGACAGACAAGTTCCTTTCACACCAATGCTAGGGACGATCTCCTTTGATCTGCTCAATGGTTATGGGAAAACACCTGTAAATATGAAAATGTAGTTCCAGCGCATCACTTGACCAAACACATTTACATAGTCACAATAATGTAAATCCTCCAATTAATGTTCAATTTTTAGAGCCAACGTCTAGTAAAGATGTATATTAAGACTTTATGTAGTTTCAGGCAGAATGAAATTATTCACAATTTTGATAATGAACAAGTAAGTATACAGTTGACAGAAAATGGGAAGTAAATAGAGGAATGGGGGAGAAAAGGGCAGGGGCACTAATATCTTCATATTACAAAGTAGAAATAAAATAATGCTCTGAAAAGTTAATGGAATAAGAATCAGAGACATAAGTACATTTCAGGTTATAGAAGTAAAAGAACTAGTAATAAAATATATATTAAACAGTGATATGAGTGAGTAGATGGGGGAACGGGACACAGTAGGTGAGTAAAATCTTCATCTTTTATGTCACAGAGTCAATAGATATTGTCTACATTAGATAAAACAGGAAATAGAAGTGTGTGTGTGTATACATATATTTCTATACATATATATCTACACATGTATGTCTGTCTGTACATATATCTACATATTTGTATATCTATACATGTATATCTACATATATGTATATCTGCACACACTCATATATACATAACTATGGAAGTTAACAACCGCACAATTTATAAACAGAAGGAGATTGCAGGCTATGGGCAAAGGGGGTGGCTATTGTTCTCTGTTGTAAACATTTCTGTAGTAGTTGATTTGTTATAAACTTTTCTGTAGTAGTTGGTTTGTTATCAAGTACCTGAAGTATTTTGATAAAAACTCAAACCTAAGAGAAAGTTTGTGGAGGGCCTGAGAAAATTGTTTGCATATCCTGAGACAGTTGTAGTAACAAACAGGTGTCATTAAAAACATGCAAAAACCTTTCTGATTGAAAGATACAAACTGGCCCTGCAGATAAAGTCAAGGGCAAATGGGACCTACCTGAGGAATCTGACAGAGGCAGGGCAGTGCCGTTTCACCTGTAGCACGTGGGTAATTCCTCTGAATCGAATGGAGGAAATGATTACCCAGAAGTAGGACAGTTTCCAGTATGTGCTCATCACTTCCCCTTTCCTCTCTTCTGGCTGCCAGAAACATGGACTTACAATCAAACTTCACAGAAGCAAAGGAAGATTGGAATAGTAAACTGTCTTGCTGCAGGTTATCAGCAATGGATAGCAGAGCTGAAAGAAAAATCCAGGTGTTCTGACACAAAATCTCCACTTAGTACATAAATCTGAATATTCCATTGCATTCTCTACTTCAAGAATAATTTAGCATTCTATAATGTTGATTTGTCCAATGATAATTGGCTTTTGAATGAATTAAGACATTTACTAAAGAGATTTCTTTATTACTAGATAGTGTTTTATAGACTGAGACATTCAGGTTATTGGAGTTGCCTCAAAAAATTAAAAATGGAACTGCCTTTGACCCAGCAATCCTACTTCTGGGGATATGTCCTAAGAATCTCCAAACACCAATTCAAAAAAATATATGCACCCCTATGTTTATAGCAGCATATTTATCATACGTATGTATTTTACATATTTATTATAGCCAAGATCTGGAAACAACCACATTAGTACGTGAATGGATTAAAAAAAAAAACATGTTACGTTTACATGATGGAATACTATACAGCAATAAAAAAGAACTCTTACCTTTTTTGATAGCATGGTTGGGATGGATGGGCCTGGAGATTTTTATGCTAAGCAAAATAAGCTAGTCAGTGAAAGAAAAATACCATATGATCTCACTTGTGTATGTAATCCGATGTACAAAATAAACTGATGAACAAAATAGAAACAGAGGCGTGGACACATGGAACAGGCTGGCAGCTGTCAGAAGAGAGTGGGGAGAGGAGACTGGGTGACAGAAGGAGAGGGATTAGCCAAAGAACGTGCATAACCCATAGATACAGACAACAGTGTGGGGATGGACTGAGGGGGGGAGGGCTGGGTGGAGATGGGCAAAGGGGGGAAAACACAGGCATATCTGTACCAGTATAAACAATAAAAATGAAGTTTTTTAAAAAATAAGGCTTAGGGATAAAACTTTGGAATCAAGGATTAGGCAATGGTTTCTTAGCTGAGACATCAAAAGCACAAAAAAACTAAAGAAAAAAATAGATAAACTGCCTAACACTCTTAATAAAATGAAAAGACAACCCACAGAATGGGAGAAAATATTTGCAAATCATATACTTGACAATGGTTTAGTATCTAGAATATATAAAGGATTCTTACCACTCAACGTTAAAGACAAATTACCCAATTAAAAAATGGGCAAGGACTTAAATAGACATTTTGTTTTTCAAGGAAGATATGCAAATGTCTCTGGCCAGGTTGCTCAGTTGGTCAGAGCATGGTCCCGTACACCAAAAGTTTTCAGGTTTGCTTCCCAGTCAGGACACACACCTAGGCTGCAGTTTCGATCCCTCGTTGCAGCGTGAGTGAGAGGCAACCAATCAATGTTTCTCTCTCACATCGACATTTCTCTCTCAGGTTGATGTCTCTCTATCTCTTTCTCTCTTCCTCTTTCTCTAAAATCAGTAAAAAACATGGCTTCAGGTGAGGATTAAAAACATAAAATAAAAAATAAAAAAGAAGATATTCAAATGACCTGTAAGCCCATAAAAATATTCAGTGTCATTAGTCATTAGGGAAATACAGATCAAAACCATGAGATACTGCTTTACATCTACAAGGATGACTACCATCAAGATTATAGAGAATCACAAATGTTGGTGCGGTTAGTGTATTTTTTATTGTTAATGTGGAAAAGTTGGAATCCTCTTAGATTACTACTGAGAAAGAAGATGTGGCAGCCTCCTTGAAAACCAGCTCAGCAGTTCCTCAAAAAGTGAGACATAAATTTACCATATGACCCACCACTTCTACTCCTAGGTATATGCCCATGAGAATAAAAAAATAAATGTTCATGCAAAAATTTATATATGAATGTTCATAGAAGCATTATTGAAAATAGCTAAACAGCAGAATCAACCCAAATATCCATTAAGTGATGAGTGGATACACAACTGCAACCTATCTGTACACTGGAATACATGAGTATTCATGTATTCAGCCATATGTATTATTTATTCAGCCATAAACAATAAAGTACTGATATATTGTATGACATGGATAAATCTTGAATGCTAGGTGAAAGAAGTCAAGGATAAAAGACCACATATTAAATGATTTTATTTATCTGAAATGCCCAAATCAGACAAATTCATAGAGACAAAGGAGAAAAGAGGGTACCAGAGGCTGCAACCAAAAGGGGTGAATTGGAAGCACCTGCTAATGGGTAAGGAGTTTCATGTTGGGGCAAGGTAAATGTTGTAGAATTAGATTGTTGTAATGGCTATCTAGCTTTGTTTATACACCCCAAACCTGAATTGAATACTTCAAGAAGGTGAATTTTATGGAATGGGAATTACATTTACAAAGCCCACATTAAATACACATGTATTATGAAAGAATTGGTGGCCTGGATTACTTTGGTGATCATTTTATTCTTCCAACCATCCTGAAGAAGTAATTACAAGAGATTCAGGTAAATCAAAGATTTACATTTAATTTTATGCAATTTAATGTCATTTTATATTTTTGTGATTTTTTTTCCTGTTACCCTTTCTTTTAAAACTATAGCATTTTTTATAGTTGAATGTAATTTGGAAATAAAAAAAATTCACATTAGCTTTAACTGCCAGTGCTGTAGACCTGCTGGCACCATAAACAAAAGGGGAGGACTCTGACACTCAGGGAAGATGCTCTTATTTCCCTGGTCCACAAAAAAAGCCAAAAGCAAGCTCTATTATTAGAGCTAGTAAGACCAGATTCACCTTGTGATTAATCACCCAACTAGAGACAAAAATTCAGGGTGGATTGCACCTTGTGTGTGGGTCAGAGAGCTTTCCCAGAGTTTGTGAAGGGCTTCAGGCTTATAATTTTTTCCTTCTACAATAATCTTTCTTCTAACAAGCAGTTACAAAATGAAATTCAGGTGATTCTTTTCTTTGGAAACAAGGTGATCGCCAAAAATATCAGGCCAGGGACATGGCTAGAGAACTTGGTTTTATTCTTCCAGGACATACCATTCTTCAAATTCCTAAAATGAGATAATAAAGCATAACACTACATTTTATCCTTTTGATATTTGCTCCAATGCAATTTTTCCCTCTGTGGGGGGGGGGGGGGGGGGAGAGAGATGTAATGTGGGATTGCAAGATCATGATTTAAAAATATCTTGCCTTTTCCCAAGGTCTTTAAAAATATCTGTGATCAACTAAGCAACCAATTACTGTACATCCCAAATGCATGTTTTCACAGCTATTTTAAGGGCAAGATTCAGTCATTACACATCCTGTCCACTTAAAACAACAGCCAGCCATAGAGGGCAGCTAATGAGTAGGTAGCCAAATGACAATGTCTCCTTACTTTTGACTTCGCTTCCAAGGCCCAAGAGGCTGCCTGGCCGTCTCCACTCTGGCGTCGAACAGTCCCCTGCAGTATGCAGACAATTTAAATTATTACAAGGCAATGTTACAAGTATGAACCCTGGCACAAAATAAAGTAATTACATTCAATTAGCAGTCCCCAGAGTGATGGGCCGATACTGAGGGCTTTAGATGTTGCCTTTTGTTGACTTACAGAAGCCAGGTAATGAGTGAAACTTCAAAGTGTAAGGGACTAAATTGCTGCTTAATTAGTGGAAACTAGATTAGAAAACATGGCAAAAGAGAAAAAAATCATAGAATTTTCTTTTGTTGTAGGAATTCCAACAGTATGCTCCATTTCCCAAAAGACAACAACTGGATACTAAAATACAGAAATGTTCTTCTAAGGAAAAACCCACTGGAATGATGTTGTTAGAGGTGTTTGGTTTGGTTTGTTTGTTTGTTTTTGTTTGTTTGTTTCAGGTGGGGAGAGTTATTTGATGTCCTATCTGCAACCTAGCGGTGTGTCTTCTCTTTTTAACATAAAATAACTCTTGTTTGAAGTTTAAAACTTGAATACATTAAGTAAATACTTAAAAATAGATTAAGTAAGTGCTTCCTAAATCCTGCTACCTCAGCACTAATAAATTTGCTTCCCCCAAGAAGAATCCTGGACTCAAACATAGCCAGAAAAATTCCAAAAAATGCAGTAACCTAGGGGAAACTGGCCCTGCTGATTACTAAAACATTGCATTTCATGTTGTTTAAATATATGTTCTTTTTTTCTCTTTATAATTTACTATATGAAACGAAGTGGCATTGTCTAGGGAGCAAAGATGGTTCATTAATAAATGGTTGAGCTAAGGGACATGTGTATTATACAAAAATACATTACAGATGGATCAGAGATTTCAACAAGAAAAATAAAACTAGGGACCAGAAGAAAATAAGTCTTAAAAATATCTAAGAATAAGCCATTCTAAGAGTGACATCAAATCTAGGCTATAGGAGAAAGTAGGTGAATTGTAGCTATTGTAATACTAAAAGTTACCTTTAAAGTTTTTAATTATCTATAATAAGATCAATAAGAATTGAAAACATAAATGACAAACTAAGAAAACATACTTACCATAAGTGCTGCATATAGAAGGCTAATCTCTTTAATACATAAAGAGCAACAAAAATTAATTTAAAAAAAAGAAGACCCAAGCCTGGGGGAAATAAATGCACTAAATCTATAAATAGTCAGCATAAAAAAGGTATTAAACATATGAAATAATTTTTAACCTTATTTATGTTGAGACAATGAAATTAGATACCATTTTTACTTATCAGATTTACAAACATAAATTGCTGTTGCTTAAAACATTTTGTGGGTGAGAGCATAGGAGTGCAGAAAACTCACACACAACTAGTGCAACTGGTTTTGTGTGTGTAAAAGGCAATTTTGCAATATTGTCAAAATGTAAAATTCATATAACTTTGACTTCTGGAAAATTTCTTACATGTTCAAAGATATTCATTGCAGTATTCATTATAAGAACAAAAGAAAAACAATGTAGATGTCTATAATAGGAGAATGAATAAATAGTATTATGCAGCTGGTTTAAAAAACTATCTGCTCTACATGTACTGATTTGGAATTGTCTCTATGGCATTATCTGAAGTAAGGAAAAACACGATGCTCTTAGGAGTACAACAGGCTATCATTTGTGAAAAAGCAGTGACAGGCACACACATACATATTCTCTTCTGTCTTCAGAAAAGTATCTAGTGCAAGTAGTGGTCTTGCAGAGGAGGGAAGAGGAGGAAAGAAATCTTTTACTATTCAAATTTTTATATATCAATTTTATGTATTTCATATTCACACATATACATTAATTTTATGTACAAGGAAACATTTAGTATTTAATATGCACAAATAGTCTCATCATAAAATGTCCTTTCCAGTGTCTTGGGCCAGTTTTAATAACTGTACTGTATTATATTTTAAATCCAAAGAAAAATAAACAAAACAAAACAAAAAAATCATAGATACAGAGAGCAGATCGGTGGTTGCCAGATGTGGAGGGTGAGCAAAATGGGTAAAGGATAAAAAGGTATAAACTTCCAATTATAAAATAGATAAATCCAGGTGATATAATGTATAGCATGATACAAACTATGGTTAATAATACTGCATTGTATATTTGATGGTTGCTAAGCAAGGAGATCTTAAACATTTTCATCAAAAGAAAAACATTGTAACTATGTGTGATAATGGGTGATACTAGATTCATTGTGGTGATCATTTCAGGTATACAAATATTAAATCATTATGTTGTGCACCTGAAACTGAATTATTTATTTCAATTATATCTCCATAAAAGTAAAACTATAAAAAAGTAATTGCACTGTGATTTTATACTCCCTAAATCTATAGATTTGAAACTCTGAATAGACTTTGAATTCTACAAGCAATAACAAACTGCTGATTGGAGGAACCACATACACCCTTTAATTAGAAGATAAATATTCAAAAAAATTGATGAATTATTTATTTTGAGCATAACCCGTATCTCCACTTTCTTACATCTGCCTTCCCCAACTTTAACCCATAATGAAGGAGCAAAACAGTGTTACAGAGAGAGACTTAAAACCATTTCTTATGTAAAGTGGATATTGCTGGAAAATCCAGAACAGAGTATTTTTACATAAAGAATAATATTTAGAAAAAATACGCAATCTAATATTTAGTTTATGACCTCCTGTTACTCATTTACAAATGGTTATATGTAAAGTCATTGACACTAGCACCTTAAAAGACATTAATTTTGTGCTCTGAATGAGTCACTATTGCACTTATATCTTCTTATGTGCATCATAGGTAACGAAGAAAAATAGTTTTCAAGAGTTTAATCTTCTACATTCTATCTTGATTTATAAAATCACGTTCTAGTTACTTGTAAAAATGTCCATTGTCTTTTTAAATAACATGTTATATGCATTTGTTAACTGGGTGACTACTTCAGGTTTTATATAGCTATTGATTATGTGTTTTCTTCAGCATGCCAAGGTAGGGGGAATTCTCCAAATGAAGGGAATGTATTCCTTCTATGCCCTTGCACATACATCTCTTACTGAAATTGAGCAACTTAAGTAGTCAGGTGATAACAAAAATGTCAGTGGAAGAAGATTCAAACCTCTTTCTTTCCGCACCTTTACCCTTAGAAGGAAGCACAGTGCACTGAATTCAGATCTTTGTTTCTTCTAGTATGTCTTGGAGTCTTAATTTATTATATTACTTCTCCATCTACAGTCTTACCTAATTACATTTAAGAATAAGAATCCTCACATACCCTTTGATCAAGAAGTCACAGATTTAGATAGAAATCTATCTTACCATAACAAAAGCAACAGTACAAAGAATATGTGCACAAAAATAATCATTTAGACATTATTATATTAATAGTGGCAAAACCTGAAAAAAAAAACCCCACCTATATGCTCAAGAACGAGGGGAAATGGTGATACATTTCTATGATATAAATTTATGAAATATTAGAAGATGTCTGATCTGGACCCACAGATGCAAAGAGTCATCCATAGTGTTGTTATTAAACACACGTATAGACATCCCATTTTTACAAAAACAAACTTCAACCAAAACTGGACTACAGGAAATATGTGTGCAAGTACACATTTATACAACCACAGAAAAGGGAAAGGTAGCAGAATCCACACGAAGCCACTGCCACCTGTCACTGTTGGGAGCACATCGGTTGGGTGGCTTTCAGCTGCAAGTTCCAGTGATCTAGATTCAAGTTGATTTTGAAAATGAAGAAGAGATTGGAGAGGAAATCTGTTTCAGAAATCTAGCGTTGGAGTGATGTTAGGCCCACTGTCTCTCTAGCTCCATTCTCAGTGATTTCCTTGGCTGCCCCCTCGTTGGAGGCTTCGAGCACCGCCTTTGTCCCCTTTCTGCTTTCTTCTTACTGGCAAATAGCTGTGGCTGTGTGTTTTGCATCCATAGGCCAGGGTGACTGTCTAACTTACAGGTAAACTGGGACATTTGGGACATTGGAAGGGGTTCTACTAATACTTATTCCTGAACCACAAGCCTACCTTGGAGCAGTCCCAGTGAAGCTGGTCGCACTTTACATGTTGCAACAGCACAAGCAGGAGAAAGGAGACATCTCCTGCTAGCTTTACCATAAGAGAAAGAACTGAGTTTTCAAAAGCCCTGCATGAAGCTCTTCTCCAGACTCAGTGGCCTGAACTGGGCAACGTTGCCCTTTGTGATACAAATCCTAGGGCTCCAGGGATGCCAATGCTGACTGTGTGTTTGAACCTCTCAGCCACTGGGTGGAAGGATAAATTACCTTGGACCAGCAGTTTTCAAAGTGCACAAATAGGGTTTATTATTGCTATTTTAAATGGTTACTAATTTTTTTTTTAATTTCTGCTGTAATTACTGAAATAGTAGATATCAATTGATACAAACCAGAATAAAACTGTTTGGAATCCTTAATATTCCAAGAGAAAAGTGGGGTCCTAGACAAAAAAATTTAGAAGCCTGCCTTAGACTGGATATGAAGACTTCTGAGGCTCTTGGTGGGCTATGAGAAGGAGCAATATGTAACTACATAAAATCAGTGGTTAATCAGGGAGACCTAAGGGGGATGGACCTGGGATGAACACTCCACACCCTCCACCACATGCAGAAATGAAGAGGCCAAACTGGCTTATTTTGTCAACACTTCCCTCTTATTAAATTGTCTCAAATGCACATGTACTATTTTCCTAACTTTGTAAAATGGATTTAATTAAAATAATTTAAAAATATTGATGAATAATTGTCAGTCATCAGAACGAGACTCAGTTAATATTCAGCCATGACTGAGACCTATTCTCAGTAACAATGGATGAAGAATACAGCATTAATTAGATTGTTATATTGTCCCAATAATCCTTATCCCAGGTGTTTTAATATAATTTTAGTAAAAACTACTATATTCTAATTTCTACATAGTAATGGTAATAGTTATTATAGATTTAAAGTGAAGTTTGTCTCTGAATTTAAGTTTGGATGCCCAGAAAAAAATTGTTTATATTCTTTCAAGAAGATAAAACAAACAGTACAGTTTATTTCTAGACTTTTTAATAGTACTATTTGAATGTTGCTTATTTAAAAATTAACAAAAATATTATTTTATTTTGATTACATTAAATCAGTTTGTCCAACTGACACTGTCTGTGTTTCCAGTCTGGTTTTTAGAATAAAGTTTGGCATATGTGTTAGAAAATTTGGAAGGAAAAGTAACTGGAAATTATTGAATGTTTCCTTCCCATTATTAAGGATGGAAACTGAGTTTTTTCAAATAAGGTCGTATTTATATTTTTTCTCACATATTAAGCAGACTTCATACTTTTAAGTTATTTTTGCTTTCCACATTTGAATCATATTTCATTATTTTGTAACATACCTTAAATAGAATACTAAACTCTTTGTTATTATGTTATGTGATTCTACATTTATTTCCAAAAGACAAAATACTCTACAGTTTGATCTTCGGTATTTAACTTTGTCAGGTTCAATTTCAATATCATACTTTGTAAAATAGAATTCAGAAGGTTTTTTTTTTTGTATTCTCTCTGTTCTGAAATATAAACACACACACACACATTTATTTATGAAACAGGAAGATCTATTTGTTTGCAAAACTACCATGTAGGACTTGCCACATACCAAATGCTATTCTAATTGAGCACTAAACAAATACTAGCTTGTTTAATACTCATAACAACACTATGAGGTAGGTACTACTAGTCTTCCTATTTTATAGATGAGAAATAGAACCACAGAGAAATTAAGTAACTTGTCCAAGATAATGCAGCTTATAAAATGCAGAATTATGAGGTCTTTCCAGGAAGTACCCATCCATGTAATATGAAAAATAAAGACATTTATTGAAGAAGATATAAGATACAAAAAACACTGTACATAGGACAATGATGCCTCAGTCCCCTTCAAAGTAGGCGCCTTGGGACCTCACACAGTTCTCCAATCTTTGTTGATTACATACTACACATGTTCAGCATTCTCAGGTGTTCTGCTTGTTACAGGCCTCCCAGAACATGGATCACTTTTGACAGACTTTTGACCATCTTTTAAACATTTGTGTCACACTTCCATTTGCATTTCACTTGTTGCATCATCCCCAAAAGCCTTCTGAATCATCTGAATAGTTCCCACAGAGGAGTTTTCAGGCTTAATACAAAATCTGATGCAGATCTGTTGCTCTACTCACTCAGTCATTTTGAATGTGACGGCCACACAGTACACATACTCACTCAACAGCATCTGCTGCTCCCTTTCCCCCAGCTAGTACAGTGAAGTCATCATGGTTCATGCATGTGCATTCCCATCCACTCTCCTTGGCTGCCAGGTTACATCAAGTTCTTCCGAAACATTCTCATTATATTAACAATGGCTGGACTTTTTCTGGACAGACCTTCATAGATAGAATTTGACTTTAGATATTCTGGTCCAAGAGTCTAGGCAGAACCCACCCTCTGACATATTTTGAACTATGGGCTTCTTTGTGTAATACTTCTATTTTCTAAAGTTTAATGACACTGGTCCTGTTATTTCTTGCCATATGTATTACATAGCAAGTAATTACACTAAGGAAGTGACTGATACATATTTATTGTCAAAGAATAATTTGGGACACACTTATAAATACTTTATGGATTGAATCTATACCTTGCCATCTCTTAGTTTACCTAGTCTTTCTTGGATTAATAAAACATATATTCCTGGTGTTATCTGACATGTGCACCGGCCCGCAGTGTCCGTGGTGTTATGGATGAGATACGAGACAAATTCACATGGACTACCGAGTCCTGTGGAGGAAAAGGGACGGCCTGGCCACTCTCTCAAGGGGAGAGCGCCCCATGCCCTTGCCCTGACAGGCTTTTCTTGGGTTTCAATTTGCACAGGAATACAGGTAAAGTTCATTAATCATTGTCAGGCAGTAAGGACCAAACAATATATAGCATACGAAGAACTACAAGGGCTTATTCTGAGTCAGGGTCTATTAGCTAAAAGGCTATAAAACTTTGGGGAACAAAACTCATTTCCTGCTTGGACCCTTATTGTTTAATTGAGAGCATTCTTAGCAAAACAGGCTTCACAGGATTTTACATATTCTTTCTCAGGCCTGATCACCAGGGGGAACCCACCCTATTCAGCACAGAGCCACACCCACCACCAGCATTGTTTCAGGCTTAAGGCATTGCCTCGGGCTTAAATCAGGCAGGGTAACCAAGGCAACCGAGAGATTAGGAGACTTCTTGCAGACACAATGAGGACTCAGGCTGTGTCAAGATAGCTGAAGGGCAAGGGTCCATCACCCCCTTTTTCTGTAGCCCCCAAGTCCTTTTGGGGGGGCCTCCACATGATCATGCCTGTCTTAGGTTGTTCCCCCCTTGGGGGATCTTACCTGTCATAGGCTAACCGATCAAGCACTGGGGGCCAGTTATGGATGAAGTAAAAGGAGCAGAAGTGGAGCTCCTGCCAGGGAGATAAACTTTGTCTCTTCAGTGGCTTATGGTCCAAAGGTTGCTCACTCAGCCTTAGCCATGAAGGGGTTATAGCTCCTAAAACCAGGCAGGGTGGTTCCCAACAGTTATCCATTGTTTCAGGATATCCTCGGCCATCTGTTTCTGCTACAGAGTCAAGTTAGACTGGAAATAAGACAATGTTAAGTAAGAGAAGCTTCCTTTGCCTAATCCACCTCCCAAGGCCTCCATTTGCAAAGAGTGCAGACCAGAAATCCCTACTGGATCCTTTCCATGCTAATAACCTGATGCTGAGCTGTAGTATCTTCATTTTTTAAAATGAAGACAAAAATACCTGATTTCCCACTCACAGGAGTGATGTATAGACTTAATGAGATTATATCAAAGTACTTTATAACCTACAAAACATAAACTTTATAATGATAGCTACTCAATTCAATACTACAATTCTAGGAAGAACAGTAGAAACTTTACATATAAAATAATATCTCAACACAATCCCACACAGTTATTATAATTACATTCAATGTATAAATCAGTTAATAGAAGATCAAACAGGTTAGTTGATTTGATATGCAAAGGTCAAATAGTTGGAAAGGGGAAGAGTCAATGCAATTTTACTTCTAAATAGAGGCTTTTCTCTCCTTTCTGCTCACAGCTAGCATATTATCTTATATCTTACAAATGTGGGGTGAGGGTGAGGTGGGGAAAGTCACTGAATAACCTTCCCCTGCAGCAAAGTTAACATAACACCCTGGTAAAAATCTATACTTGTACTTTAGAACAGATCACCTTAAAATCCATGGGCTTCATACATTGTTTTTATATATCAAATATAAGGTACAAAGTAAAAAATAGATATTTTAGAAGCAAGAAGAATAGAGTATGCCAGCTCAGCCAGATTCAAACTTAGATTTTTCCCCCTAAGTTCTATTCTACTCATATTACTACACATGTACACAAATAAAAAATGACATGGACCAGAAAAACATAAGGACTTACTTGACTTTTGGAAAACAGTTGAGAAACAACACAAAATTAGTGGGAGAAAAGCATTTTTTTTCACAGTAGCTAATAATGCCTTCCTTAGAAGACATGTTTTTTATAAACTTAATACAGCCATATTTTTACCGTTTATCAAAATTAAGTCTCTGAGTAAAAATGGTATTTCACCACACTAATTTTTAAATTTCTTCACTGAAGTAATACATAACAACTTATAACCTCTCATAATATTCTGCACAATAGATGCTAGTCCCTGGAATGAGTAATTGCTCAGAAAAGCAGCATTGCCTAAATTGTGATTTGATTTGCTATTCAGTATTCTTGTTTTCCAACAAAAGGCTTTCATGAGCTGGAGCACTAGACTCCTTGTGCTTTCATCGATCAAGAGAATGTCTCTGAGCAGCTTCTGAGCAAGCATTTCTTAACAGGTTGATCACAGATCTGGGGTCTTTACTCCACATAATGGCACTGCTGGACATAATCATGTCAGCTCCTGCCTCTGCACACTTACGGAGTGTGTCAGGACCTACTCCACCACCGACCTCTATGTTCAAAGGTGGGGACTGGGTCCTCAACCAGTGAAACTTTGGCATCATATCTGCCATGAATTTCTGCCCTGCAAACCCAGGTTCAACTGTCATACCAAGGTCATATCTATCTGATTAGTTCTCAGTGCCAAATACTCAACTGTAGTCCCTGGTTTGATGGCAAGGCCAACCTTCATCCCATTCCCCTGAATGTCCTTCATCAAAGCCCCTGGTTCTCAGTAGCCTCGAGATGAAATGTATACTGATTAGCTTCTGCTATAGCCACTGTTTTTACACACTGTTCCGGCCTCAATGCCATCATGTGTATGTCAAAGAAAGGGTCCTGGCCTAGCTGCTTTCAGAGGCTTGCTACCACTGGGTGATGAAGGTGATGCTGGGAACAAAATTCCCATCCATTAGATCCAGGTGCAGATAATCAGCCCCAGAGTCCAGGATTTGGAGGCACTGGGCCCCTAAATTGGCCAGGTTGCTGTTGAGGATGAACAGGCCAGCCTTGCAGCCAGACACCATGGTGCTGGCTCCCAAGAGCAAATTGTAATTCATTTCTCGATACCTTTAAGTGCCTCCCATGATCTCCATGATTTCCTTCCATGAATCAAAATAATTATCTTGCATGACAAGCTTAATCACTTTGAGTTTTGCAAAGCATTTGGCTGTCTAATGAGCAGATGAGCGATGATAAAAACTTAAGCATCAGTTATTCTTCTGTCAAAAATTACTATGGAGGACCTCCTATGACTAAACATTGATTTGGATGAGGGAGGCATACTAGTGACCAATTGCAAGAAGGATCACATTTCTGTTCTCATAGAAATTACATTCGAATAGGGAAATAACCAATATTCTAGGTCAAGTGGTGGTGCCAAGAGAAAAATAAAATAGGACAAGGAGACACTGAGTGATAGAGGAGGGGGCGACTATTTTAGAAAGGATGCCAGGGAAAATCAGAATGAAGCAATGGAGCCAGCCCTGTGGATGGATGTCTGAGGACAGTATTGCACTACAAGGGAAAGGACAGTGGCAGGAATGTGTTTGGAGCATTCCAGAAACAGTAAGAAGGACCATATGGCTGGCTGGCTTACAGTAACCAAGAGGAGTGTGGCAAAGGATGAGTTTGGGATGTTTCTGGGGCCAAGTCGTATAAAGCCCTGTAAGCCACAGTGAAAACTATTTTATCCTGTTAAGTTGGAAAGCTGTGGAAAGATTTTGAGCAGAGTGGCATGAGATGACTTACATATGCAAAGAGGTCATTCTGATTGCTGTGTGAGAAGGAATCTATGTGGAGACAGGGTGGAAACAGGGAGACGTAAGTTGGTGTTGTAATTTTTGAGGAAATAATTGATATAAATGACTCGATACAGGTGGGTGTGGTGAAAAGCATTTCAATGCTGGATATTTTTCGAAGGTAGATTCTGACTTATCTGTCTCTTCCACTTTTAAGGACTCCAGTGATTTTATTGGGTACTTTCCCTCCAGACAATCTGGGAAAATCTCCCTCTTTCAAGGTCACTTGATTAGGAATTTAGTCCCATCTTCAATATTAATTCCCCTTTACTTACTTGATACCAGGAATTAGGATAGGGACATTTTGGGGAAGGATATTATTCTGCCTACCACAGATGCCTATTTAACAACCAAATGGAACTACAATAAAATAACATACCTTTTATTTTCTTCCAAAATAAATATATAAAGAAGCAAGATGAAGGGTTAAGTAGAAATAAATGTTGCTATCTATAAAAATGCCATATTCAAATAAATTCTCTCTATGCAAATTTTAATTTTAAAACATTTAGAAATAAAATAATTGGCTTAATAATCATTACATTCTTACATATCTTTATAAAGTTCAAATGAGTACAAATGTAGTAATCAGATTTTGTGCTAATTGTTGCTCACTCAGTTAAGCTTTTAAGCCTCTTTTGAGGAAGAAATTTTAAAAAAGCCTTTAATTCTTTAGTCTCAAAATTGAAAGCAGTGCATCATCATATTTTTAAACTGCTATTTATAATCAAGGTCATAAATTAATCATAAAAAGGACACTAGAAAATGGTTTTAGTCATTAAATAAAATGCTACTTTAATATTTTGATTGCATTGTCATTAGTATGCATGTGCATATAAATACATGGGTATACATACACACAGGGACATATAGGTTTATGTAAACTTTATGCATAATTTACTCTATGTATAGTTGCTTACTCCATATGTTATAAGCACCACTTTTATGTCACTAGTATTCTCTATACCATCATGTTTAATGGTATCAGAATGTTCCTTAGAGTCATAACTTATCTAATTCTCATTATTAGATATCTGAATTTCTAATTTTACTCTAAATATAAATGGCATGAAAAACTTGTATTGAAATAATTGCATAAATCTAGTGATTGATTCTTTGGATAAATGCCTGAAAGAAAAATTGTTGGGACAAAGGATATATGTATTTTAAGGCTTCCAACATGAAATAATAATTTTAGCCTTTGATATCAGTGCCTCAGTCAAATTAAATAAATCTTAATTTTAAAAGATGCATTGACTTGAGATTAACTTCTCATGTAGAAAATTTGAATAAGGACATAAAAATCTTTCAATTTTAAATTGTGAAAATTATTAGTACCTCAGAAATAGTAATTTATTAGCATCTCAAGGAAAGGTTCAGTGAGCTCCCTTGCTCTATTGTGTACGAATGTGAAGCACTACTTTCAAAAGTACATTGAGAAGGAATATTGGCAAGTGCCAATATTTGCTTTGCTTCCATTGTAAGTAACAAAAAGATAAAAATATAGAAAATAGTAATGTTAATAAAAATGGTAATTATTGAATTCGTGCATATGTTTTTTTATGGAGTATGCTAAGTGACTATGTTTACTAGCTTATGTAATCTTCACAACAAAGCTACAATTTAAATAGTATTATTACTCCCATTTCACAAATATAAAGTCCAAGGCTTAGAAAGGTAATAACCAGTTATTAAGTAATAGAGATAGGATTCAAAATCAAGTCTGACACCAGAGTCTGATCTCCTACAGCAAAATATTGTGCTTCTTTGCTATTCTCCCTCAGCTAGTAGTAGTAGTATTATCTTTTTCACTCATTCAAAGATTATTCAGTGCCTACTATGTGCCAGGCTCCCTGCTAGTTATGCAGAGACTGTAGTAAACATAACACACAGAGCCACTTTCCTCATGGAGCTTTCAGTCTTTTAGAGAAGGAGGTGACTACTCAGCCATGTAGTTACACTAGAGTGTACCGCATGTTCTATTGGGAGACTTGCAGGGCTCTGCGTAACTGTGTGTTCCTCCACACCACAGCATCTTATACTTATTTTTATTGCTCTTATTACACTGAAAGATAGATATGTGTGTGTGCTGGTTTCCCCTTTAGACTATGAACTCCCTGACAGCTGACTTCTTATTTTTGTTACCCTAGCACCTAACATAGTTCCAAGCACATAGTAGATGCATAGTAAATGTTTTTAAATGGTTGACTGTTTATAACTAGTCTCTAATTAGGTAAGCAATTTTTCAATCCCTCTTCTTTTACTCTCAATGATATGTTATGTTAAAGTGAAAATGTTAATTATGTGACTTATGCTAATCAACCTAATTTCTTGGAATTAAAAAGAATGCATTTCATTCACTCTCTCATTCAACAAATACTTCATTCACTTTTCATATACAAAAATATTACTTTATAAACAGTAGGAAGGACAGACAAATTAGGCACTGAGCTCTCATTCAGGATTTTGAGTCTAGTGGAAAAGGTAAAAAAACATCATAACAAAATATCAAGCTGAGCATTCAGGAAATTTGAGTGTGTGTGTTTGTGTGCATGCATGTGCGTTTGTTGTTATTGTTGCGAAAAGCTCTGCACCCATTCTTGGGAAAAATGACTTGATTGGGAGAAATGGGAAAGTGACTCATTCTTCAAGAAGGGTGTCTGGGCCTTCCTTTCTGGGCCTTCCTTTCAGTCCTTTCTAATGATCATCCAACTTTGCAGATGAGTCATCAGAGTGTGGAAGGGCACTTTGTGTTGGATGGCTCTCTCCAGACATGTGGAACATACCGTTCTCAGGTTCCATGTGGGTGGGTATTAGGGCTCACTTGGATCCAGCAGCTCTGCTGTGAAAAGGCCTAAGATGATGATGTCTCCCTGGGTACCTGAATGGACTTAATATTAAAGCTCAGGCCTTAGGTACCTGGACAAGGGCCATAACTAAGCTTGTAATGAGAGAATAAAATCATACTTGCAGCCACCTGCCTTCAGAAGACCATGCTAGCTTTGGTAGAGACACTGTGTGAAACAGTAGCAATTGGCAGAGGAAGAAGGACCCCAATAGCTTATCGGTGGCACTGTGTACCAGCCAGTGTTGGCAGAACAAGCAGAGAGATGCCAGGATCCTTCCAAAGCAGGCCCTTCAGAAGCTCAGAGCCCTGGAAAGTTTAAGAAACCCTCACCCACTTACCGTATATGTAAATCAAAGTCGATGTAGTACTAAATTAAACCACAAAATGTAAAACTTGTGTGTGTGTACTCAAATTAAAATACCTTCTTTCTATATTTTCAGATTGAAAGAAATCAGGAAAAAAGTAAACTTCCCATCTTGTCGATGCCTTTATTTTGCTGGTAGTCTATGCCTTTGCTTACTTTATGTAGTGGGTATGCACTAGCTCTTCCCGTCTTGAGCGGGGAAGCCCACATTCTCTAGACTTGTTTTCCTGGCTGATGTAGGTTGACAAATAGGTAACATCAAGAATACAATTCTAATCCCTGGCCAACTGGTTCAGTTGGTTGGAGCATCGTTCCATTATACCAACCTTGCAGATTCAATCTCTGGTCAGGGCACATACAAGGAGCAAACAATGAATGCATAAATAAGTGGAACAACAAATTGATGTCTCTCTCTCTCTTTCTCTCTCTCTCTCAAAATCAATAAACAAAAATTTTAAAAAACAATGCATTTCTGGACTTCTTGCTAATCTAGACCTATCCTAAGTTTCTAGAACATAATTCTAATTTAACTTGAGAAATAAACAGTATGGCCTTATTCATATCCTAGATGGTATGAAACAATACATCTTTATAACAGCCAAAAAATATGGGAGAAGGTACCAAGAAGCATATGAAATTTTTTTTTTAAATTATGAATGGAAGTTTAGAAAGCAGGGGATAATTACATTAGGAACCTGAAAGGATTTTGGAGAAGTTTTTATTTAGATTTTAAGGGCAATGGAATAACAGATATAGGGAACAACTTTTAACTGTGTTGCTGAGAGAGAGAACCTAAGGAAGAAACTGACTTGGGAGCGCTATCCCCTACCCAAGGACAGACACAGGCTACTCTGAAGAGAGTGTAGCTGTGCCCAGTGGACACTGAAGTTTGTTGAGTGCCAGAGGAAGCAGCAGTGAAGAAGGGAACCATGGATTAGGGATACCACAGCAACTTGCAGAGAAGATGCCACCTGGGATGCTGTGAGACTCACTGGGAAGATGCCCATGGTTGTACTGGCAAAACTCTTTGGAAGAATGTGTAGTGCTGAGCCCCTCACAGCACCAGCAAGGGAGCTGCCTGACCACCTGTGAGCAAGGTTGCTGCCAGTTGACCTGGAAGCCAACCCTTGGCAGCTTAGCTGTTAGAGGAAGAGACACAGTACCACCAATTCAGAGAAGAAAAACCCTCTTGCAGTATGCCCCCTGCCCTCCCCAGTATCTTCAACTGACAGGGCATTGTGCCAACTAGCAAGAGAGGGCACAAAGGATGGATTCGGAGCTAAGAGGCAACGGACTGATTGGCTCAAAGGCTACATATGTGTATATATCTCAAAATGGTTAAAAATTGACTGTGTTCCACTTATCTTCAGGCTATGAAGTATCAGAACAGAAGTTATCTGAGGTGAGATGAAAATTGTTTTCCAATGATCTCAATAAGGCACATGCAATTTATATGTATAGCTCCTTTTATCCACTCAGTAGCTTATTTCTAGGATTTCTCCATAGGGCTGAGATAGTTGTATTTTACTGAATTGGGGTAGTAGCATGGGAACTGAACTTACTTTCATTTTAATAATTATGCTCTGTTCTCCTGGAATATATAACTTGTAAATTGTACCTACTAACCCAAATCTGTTGTATACTTACCCTGAATTCCTGGTGGTTTGGGCTAATGGGACTCAGGAGGAGCAAGTGATGGAAACTACAGTCTTTGCAGCCAGACAGACCTTAGTTTAAATTTCAGATCTTTCGCTGAAGTTCTATGTGATCCTGAGTATATCATATAATTTTTCTTAGGCATCTTTTTCCTACCCTTGAGGACTATAAAACTTATCCAGTCTGGTTACTGCAAGGATTAAATGAGACTGACTATAAAGAGTTTAGCCTGGCACTTAATAAGCCCTCAACAATCGGTAGCTAGTATTAACAGAGGGCATTTTAAGTTTTATTGATTCTTAAAACAAATAGAAAGATGACAGATATTTTGGTATAGTCTCCAAGGTATGCTTCCCTAAAGCGAGATTTTGGAAAAGAAAGGAAAAGACACAAGGTCCTCAAAAAGAGAACAGAATCCATGATAAATAAATACTAAGACTAGGGAGATCATTCTACAAAGGTAATAAAAACAGGTAATTTAAAAAAGAAATAATCAGATCCGGTTTGCGTTTCATCAGACTGTGCTATAGGCCAAGTCTGTTTCACTGGCTCATTTATGTGACTGATGGTGTGACAACTTATTGAGCTGATAAATTGTTTTCAGTTATTTAATCACAGTGCAATCATCTTACTGTATTTCTACTCCCCTAATCTGAAACAGATTGAACCCCTTTGTCCAGATGGCTTCCTGCACATGCAATGCCAGTCAGCAGGCTGGGCTGTCCCCTTCAGATTGTCTGTCCAAACCAGACTTTTGGAGACAACAGCATGCTTATGTCACAAGCCACATCCGTCATGGCAGGATCTGTGTTTTTCTTCAGGTTGATATTATCTGATGGAGGCACAAGGTCTCCTTTCCTTAAAAGCAAGGATACTAGTTTAGGAAGAGGCGCCTTAAAGATCAAAACCTGGTCTGTGTCAGTGACATGTGGGTTTGCGAGTTGGGAATGGCGGTGTCAAATCTCTCCTAAAGCAAGGAAGTGGCGTTTGGCTAATAGAAAGGGAGCATGGTGTATTGTTGGCCCCAATTAGAGACACAAGGTTTACAAAGTCACTGTGTTCACTGGCAGCATTTTATGAAGTACTGTATAGAATGTTAGAATAATAACCTATGAAAGAACAGGCAGCATGGGAATTACAAGTAGATATGCAAGTTTGGAGAGGAGATCACAGGAGTTGCCTTCTCTCAGTTTTCACTTTGGAGATCTTTGAGGTCTGGAGAGGCTGGATAATTTTAATTTTTAATTGGGATAACAAGTAAGCAGGAGTTGAGAACTGAAATTCAAACTTGGTAAGACAATGAGTAATATTTGCTATTCTTATGGAGAGACTTTAATAATTATTATTATTCAGAGGCTTTAACAATAATAAAACAATATTCATGACATTTATTTGTATTTATATTAGAAAGTCATATATATAAATCCATTTAATCTTCATTAAAGAAATATTCGTGAATTAATTACTCATTAATATACTGAACAAACATTTGTTTAATACTTACTGTATTTCTGACACACAGCCCTATTTGTTTCGCATAACACCAGGAGATAGGCATAATTATCACTTTGCAGGTCCTCAAAGAGGTTAAGTGGTTTACCAAGGCCTTGAAGCTAGTGTGGTAGAAGTAGTTTTCAAATTCATGTCTGGTTCAAACTCTTTCCTTTATTTGTGGGCTACCTCTCAACCTATGTCCCTAACTCTTTGTTTCAGTAACTTATCAATAACCCCTTCGGAAAGCTTCTAACTTCTCTCAGGCTCAGTTTCCTCATTTGCTGCTGCTTCTTCTTCTTCTTCTTCTTCTTCTTCTTCTTCTTCTTCTTCTTCTTCTTCTTCTTCTCCTCCTCCTTCTTTTCCTTCTTCTTTTTTTTTTCTGCTTCACCATTATAATCATTTGGACCACATGGATTGTTGTGAAGTTAATTGAGATATAGCATTGAATTTCTTTAGAATACTGACCTATATTAAGTACACTTAGGTTGAATCAAGCCAAAGTGTATTTCTTTTTATATTATTGACCTCAAGCCACTTACAGAATGTAATAACTTAATTGTTCTTTGTCATCAGAATTAAGGTAATACATAGTCCTATAGCAAATATTGTTAAGTCAAGATTCCCCATTTCCCTAGTGACACTTTTATGTGAATAGCTCAAAACCTAGCAGAAACATGCATATATTGGGAACTGCCCTACCTGGTTTCAGGAGCTGTAAACCCGCCATGACTAAGGCTGAGTGAGCAACCTTTGGACGGAAAATCACTAAGGAGACAAAGCTTATCTCCCTGGCAGGAGCACTGTTTCTGCTTCATCCATAACTGGCCCCCAATGATTAGTCGGTTAGCCAAAGACAGGTAAGATTCCCCAAGGGGAGAATGACCTAAGACAGGCACGATCATGTGGAAGCCCCAAGGAAGGACTTGGGGGGACTACAGAAAAAGGAGGTGATGGACCCTCCTCCCTCGGCTATCCTGACATAGCCTGAGTCTTCATTCTGTCTGCAAGAAGTCTCCTAATCTCTCGGTTGCCTTGGTTACACTGCCTGACTTAAGCCTGAGGCAATGCCTTAAGCCTGAAACAATGCTGGTGGTGGGTGCAGCCCTGTGCTGGAAAGGGTGGATTCCCCGGGTGAACAGGCCTGAGAAAGAATACATAAAATCTTGTGAAACCTGTTTTGCTGAGAGTGCTCTCAATTAAATGATAAGGGTCCAAGCAGGAAATGAGTTTGTTTCCCAAAGTTTTGTAGCCCTTTTGCTAACAGACCCTGACTCAGAATAGACCCTTGTAGTTCTTTGTATGCTATCTATTGTTTGATTCTTACTGCCTGGCAATGATTAATGAACTTTAGCTGTATTCCTGTGCAAATTGAAACCCAATAAAAGCCTGTCAGGGCAGGGGTCGGGGCACTCTACCCTTGAGAGAGTAGCCATGCCATCCCTTTTCCTCCACAGGACTCGGTACTCCGTGTGAATTTGTCTCATGTTTCATCCACAATGGTGGACCCCACGAGCTGGGGTCTGCATTATGCATATAAACAGTTATACTTAATACCCCCAAAACTTAGTAGTTAAGAACCATACAAGTAGGAAAGCTCTCATATAAGCTGTCTTTCCAAGTCCAAATTGCTTGATTATTCAGAAAATGCTTCTTTAATTTGGGTCCCTGACATTTTTTTTTCTTCTGCTGCCTGCTATCCAGGTAGGTTTTATAAAAGAATAACTCAGGGAAAAAGATAAAAGTTGCCCATTCATTAACTGAAAAAAGAGAATAACTCATAAAATTATAAGACACTAAAAAAAGAAATTCAAGAAGATACAAATAAGTGGAAAGATATACTGTGTACATGGATAGGAAGAATTATCATCATTAAAATGTCCATATTACTCAAAGCAATCTATATATTCAGTGCAATTTTTATCAAGATACCAATGGCAGATTTCAGAGAACTAGAACAAATATTCCAAAAACTTATATAGAATCATAAAAGATACCAAGTAGTCACAGCAATCTTGAAAAAGAACAAGTTTGGAGGAATCACACTACCTGCTACCAAACTATACTACAGGTGCATAGTAATCGAAACAGCATGGTACTAGCATAAAAATAGATATCAGGTCAATAGACCAGAATAGAGAGCCCAGAAATAAATCGTGTCTTTTTGGCCAATTAATATTTGACAGAGGAGGCAACATACAATGGGGTAAAGTAGTCTCTTCAGCAAATAATGTTGGGAAAATTGGACAGATGTGCAAAAAAATGAACCTAGACCACCTTCTTACATTATACAGAAGATTAAACTCCAAATGGTTAAAAGACTTAAACATTAGACACAACACCGTAAATATGCTAGACAAAAACATAAGCATAAAATCTTGGACACTTTTTGTAGCGATATCTTTTCTAATAGGTTGCCTCAGGCAAGGAAAACAAAGAAAAAAATAAACAAATGGTACTACTTCAAACTAAAATTTTTAGCACAGCAAAAGAAAGCAGTAAGAAAATGAAAAAAAAATAACCCACTGAATAGAATATTCACCAATGATACATCTGATAAGGGGTTATTGTACAACATTTATAAAGAACTTAAACTCAACACCAAACAAAAAAACAAATCCAATTTAAAAGATAGGCTTGAACAGACACTTCTCCACAGGGAACATACTGATGGCCAACAGACATATCAAAAGATGCTCAATGTCACTAATCATCAGAGAGATGCAAATTAAAACCACAATGAGATACCACTTGACACCAGTCAGAATGGCCATCATAAACAAAGCAACAAACAACAAGTGTTGGAGAGGACGCAGAGAAAAGGGAACCCTTGTGCACTATTGGTGGGAATGCAGACTGGTGCAGACACTGTGAAGAACAAGATGGAGTTTCCTCAAAAAGTTAAAAATGGAACAGCTTTATGACCACCAATTCCACTTCTGGTAATATAACCAAAGAAATCTGAAACACTAATTTGAAAGAATATATGCATTTCTA
Organism: Glossophaga mutica; assembly: GCA_039655065.1. Taxonomy (NCBI): domain Eukaryota; kingdom Metazoa; phylum Chordata; class Mammalia; order Chiroptera; family Phyllostomidae; genus Glossophaga; species Glossophaga mutica. The sequence continues at coordinate 142,878,066 of CM077307.1, read as the reverse complement.
TGTTTATTGTAATGTTATTTATAATAGCCAAAATCTGGAAATAGCCCAAGGGTCCATCATTGGATGAATGGATTAAAAAAAGCTGTGGTACATTTACACAATGGAATATTACATGGCCATAAAAACGAATTAGCTCACCTTTTGTGACAGCATGGATAGACTTGGGGAATATTATGCTAAGTAAAACAAGCCAGTCAAAGAAAGACAAGTACCATATAATTTCACTTATACATGTAATCTAATAAACTAAATACGCTAACAAAATAGAAACAGACCCCTAGAAACAGAGAACAGACTGACAGCTATCAGGTTCGTGGGGCAAGGTTAGAGGACTGGGTGAAAATGGTGAAGGGATTAAGCAAACAAACAAACAAACAAACAAAACCCCATTAGATCCAGACAACAGTATGATTACCAGTGGAAGGAGATGGGGAGGAAACGAAATAAAGAGGGGATAAATGGTGATGAAAGGGCACATGAGTGAGGGTGGTGAACACATAATATCATACAATATTCAGATGCTGTATTGTAACATTGTACACCTGAAACCTATATAATTTTATTCATAGTGTCACCCCAATAAATTCGATTTTAAAAAAGACTAAACTGAAATATGTTTCTTAATAGGAAGTTATGCTCCTATGGCTAAATGCATGGGAAATTTAATCTCTTCTAAAGAACTTTTATAGTGTTTATAAATGGAAACATTTTCAAATCAAATAGCTAAATATAAGAACAGCATCAGGAATCATAACTTTGGATCTGTTAGTTTTTCTCCTAAAGCACAAACTTTCTCTCCATGTGGTGTTAGCACACATTTTCCTATCCAAGAGGTGAGCAATACAATGGACAGATAAAGTGATATCCATAATAAAGAACAAAAAAGGGTAAAAAAAATAAGGTAAAATCAGCATTAAGGTTAATATATCAATCACATGCCATTAGGTTGTATGTGGTTGCTAAAGATGGGCCACAGACTTAGTTCTGAGCTTCCTAGATACCAAAGCGAGAAAGATATATCATTTATTTATTCTTTCAAGAAATATCTGCTAGTATTTGCTTGGCTCCCTGGAGGATATTATAATCTTTTAAAGAAAAGTACATGATTAGGTGTCTTATATAAAAACCCAACAAATTATTCAGTAGAAGCACTTCTTCTCCCTATATTAAGAGCCAGAGAAAGTCCTCTTACAGATTTCTATAAAACAGATTTAGTTAACTTTTATTATAATAGTAACTTTTACTATTGTGTTATGGCAAACAATTACAGTGAATCAGGGACATAGCCATAATGATGTACATGAGTACAGAGGAAACCTAGGATAAGGACACCTGAGTCAGCCTGCAGGAATCAGAGAAGCCTTTAGGGCTAGTCAGCATTTAGGTCTGTCTTAAAAATTGATGAATTACCCAGCCGATCATCCTGGTATTCGAAGCAGAGAGAAAATGTAAATACCAATGCATATAAACCAAGAGGGAAAGGAATGTTTAGGGCTTCTAAGTAGTTCAGGTTTGCATTCATATAAATATTTTAAATTTTATTTTTATTTTGAGCAATAGATAAAGATGGCTGGGTAAGCAGGAAGTCAGACTATTACTAAGTGCTTTGAATATCATGGGAAAAAATTGATTCACTACAAATTTAAAGCAATTGAGGAGTAACAATCAGATTTATAAGTTAGAAAGAATAGAGTGGGGAAATGCTGGAAAAGTTAGGGAAAGATTACAGGCTGGAAGAAAAGGAAACTAAAGTAATAACCAGAGTCAGAGATGATTAGCTGGGACTTGACGTATAGCAATTATAACAGGACAAGAAAGATAAGAGATCTGGGAATTATTTAGGAGCTCAAATATTCATGTATTGATTTGACGGAGAAATTTCAACTCATGCTGATGTAAACACAGAACAGTTTTATCTTTCAAAAACTGCTTCTAATTATACTCCTTTTCTCCTGGAAAGTAGGCTGTTTTCATAATAGCTCAGTAAAATTTCATGATATTGTAGTCACTTGGACTCTTAAAACAGACTTTTATCCTATTCAAAATTATCCTTCAGCATAGACCAGACTTATGGGAAGGGGTTTTCAGTCAGTTTTCTTCATTTTCCTCCCTTCCACTTTCCTGTCGGTACATTCTGCAAGCCTGTGTCTATCAACGACAGAGTGCAGGAGAGGGATGATGCTGGTTTACGTGAGCACCACAGGTTGGTTCTGACAGGCACATTGTCTCCTTTCTGTTGGCCACTACCTCTCAGGGTACAGCAGTCTGTGAGACAGACCGCCAAGCGTTGGTTCTCTTCTGAGGGTACATTTGTCTCTGTTGGGAGGATGTTACAAGGCCATCTCTTGCAGTCTTCTGACATGGCAGATCTGGCGGACAGCCAGTTCCTCCCGTGGGACTCCCTTCCTGTTCCTATTTCCAAGAATACTTGTTCATCCCACAACTTTTTCCAGGTGAGGACTCTTAACCACTGAATTCCCATGGTACTCGGGACCATGGTTCTTGGTGGTAGAGCTAAAAATATGGCTTAGACCTCAGTCTCCAGTCTAAAGAAAGGAAATTTAGATTCATAACACCCTTACACAGAAATCCTGTCTGCCTGCTGGTGTTCCCTGTCTCCGTTGCCCTGTTTTCTCTTGAGTTTTCTTCACATTCCAAGAACATGGGACGCTCTGTATTTGTGATAGCTTCACAACTTTCAGGCAGCTTCGCCAGTCCCCCACTCAGCGTGATGTGGAAAGGGAAGTTTTTGACACCCGTAGTCTTGCACAAGAAGGACAGAAAAGTTGAATGTTCTATTTTATGGGGGGAGTGAGCAGTGGCTGGGAAGATTATCAGGCTCTGCCTATTCCTAACAGGAGGAAGGAACTACGTTTTCTTCTCCCAGTTCCTTCTTGTGCCTCTGGCTGACAGTGACCATCGAAGTAGATTCTGCTGTACCTGGGGGGAAAGTGAGTGTCTCACCTAAAGAAAATAGATGAGGCCTTTAACGTAATGCCTTCTTCTACTGATTACGTCCAGGCACAGGAAAAAAAAATCAGTTTCTATGTCATGCTATTTTTCTTATATTAAACTTTTGGAAATATTAAATGTAGATGGTAAAGATCCACTTAAAATATCTGTAAAATGTTGGCCTTGGGAAGCTGAAGAAGTGATAGCATCATCTACCAGGATGAATGACACAAAAAAAAAGATGATAATAGATGAGAATATCATCCATTTTAGAGGTGTTTAGTTTAAATTACTTTAGGGATAACCAGGTAGAGATATTCAGAGATTAGTTGGTTTCATCTATCTGTATCGCCAAAGAGAGAAACTTGAGCTGTAGGTTATAAATTTGAAAGTCATTGGCTCACAGTTTAAACTATGAATATTGATTTTAAAAATATAAGATTTTCCTCAGCTAAAACAAAAACTTCTCTCAGAAATTTGAAAATTTTCACAGAATCGTAGAACTTTATGAAGTAGATACCTCCAATGTCATCTATTTGGTTCCATTGATTTTTTTAAAGTGAGAGTACCTATCAAAGCTACTATAATTTAATTTTAATATGGGCTTTTAATTCTCTGAAGATACTCTAAACAACACAATTGTTGTGTACTGTGTGAAAAAAAATAACATATAGATGCATTTATTTAGGAGTAAAGATTCTATAATGTTTGTACTTTGTGATCAAAGGAGAGATTTTGCCCTCTGATCCCAGTATCATTCTTTATGGTATGGGAACTGGGCAATTAAGACCACAGATTATTTTCTTGATGTCCATTATATTGATAAATCTTAGGCAGCTACATGAGTCCTTTAAAGGAAATAATAAATCTAATAAATGTACCTCAGTAACCATTTCAGACTATATTTATGTTCTGAAATCTTTCATTAAGCTTTCTTAAGAGTTCTTACAGAGAATAAGAACATAGCTTCAACTATATTTTCCCAACTTTATGAGATTTCTTACTGAGAGTCATAGATATTCTTTTCTTTTACTGAATGATATTAAATTACACCAGCTCTTACAAGCAGAATGCTGCAGTATTATTGGCTGTAGATTTTCTTTCTATTATTTCCTAAGCAATTAACAAGGTTATTGTTATAAGAAGCCTTCCAAGTTAAACTAAATAAAAATGTTCACTACTTGTTATTATCTCAAGTTGTAGGAAATCATTTCCTACCTACTTACAGCATACCTGCACAAATACAAATTAATTTTCTATACCACTTTAAGAAACTTTAGTTTGAATTTATAATTTTTATTTTTTTAATTGTAAAGACTAGTTGATGCATTAGGTATGGAAACTGGTTTTAAAAGTATGTGAATGACTCTACCATGGATTTTATCCATCCAACTGATCAAATCAGCTAGTTACAAATCAATTATTGAACAATCTACAGGTTTTAGGAAGGACCGAATTGAGCTGATGGTTTCCAGTTAAATCGTTAGCTATGCAGCTGTTTGGCTGCCCAACCACCACTTTCATCCATGTGGGCATACATATGCCTATAACTAGATATTGGTGCCAGAGGAAGAGATCACCATAGCTATCCAATAATTTAAAAACTGGTAAATGCTACAGGACAAGGGGTATTTATAAAAAGCACGAATCCTGGAACATTATAGTCACCATTATGTTGAGAGTAGCTAAAGTAAATCAGATTTTGGGGAAATTATTTAAGGTTGTAGGGTACAATGCTTTTGACTTTTGATCAAAGTGTGTAAAGAATCCAACCTTTATAACCTATGACCCTATTACTTAGTATTTCACTGCAGTGCCAGCTTTCAATAAGAAGTTGCACTTCAGCTGTGTTCTTTGATACAAAAATACTTTTGATGTTCCTAAGACTTGTTGGAAACACACTATTTGAGTATTAGGTAAACATGTATAGATTGCCTTTAGTATGGATCCCAGCAGATAGGGTCTCTATTATATTAAATATACCAAGGCCATGTTTCCCTAGACATTTCCCTTCCTTTTTAAAAGAAACTTAAAAACAAAACAAAACAAAAAAAAACCCTTTCATTTGAACTTTTCTAAGTTACTTGGCTTTCTTCCACTTTTTGTAAATTAACACTGACCATGGCCTCCAAAAACAATGCAACTGTCATCAGAAACTGCTAGTAGAAATAAAGAAATGTACTTTTCCACAACATCTTCAGCTTTTTTCTGTTGATACTCTCTATCTCTTCCCCCCTATGAATATTCTCTTTCAGAAAGTTATCATCTGATCAACAATGGTCCTATAAATTTACAGTCTAATTATGGTTCTCATGTATTACTACTGACAAGTCATACTGTAAATAAACACAGAAATAGTAGAAAAGAAATTGCATATAACTAAAACCATAATTTCTCAAGAGAGAGAATTATTGTGACACACATTTTTGTGTGTGATTGTGAGTGTGTGATGTATAGATATTTTTATTATCATTCTTAGCCCCCTATGAATTAATTGGAGAAAAAATTTAAAACATCAGAAAGTCTCTAATACAACTAGGAAAATAAATTAAAATATACTCACTTTTGAAGGTTCTGATGTCTTGTTATGCATTGAAGAAAAAGACATATTAGAGGCCTGTCTGGTATGGCTCAATGGACTGAGTGCTGGCCTTTGGACCCAGGGGTCGCTGGTTCATTCAACTCCCAGTCAAGGCACATGCCTGAGTTTCAGGCCAGTCCCTGGTTGGGGGCATGCACTAGGCAACCAATCCATGCATCTCTCCCTCTTTCTTTCTCCCTTCCCCGACTCTATAAATAAATAAATAAATGAATGAATGAATAAATGAATAAATGAATAAATAAATAAAATTAAAGGGAAGGAAAAAGACATGCTAGAGTCACACTGTCCAATACAACACTTACTGTGTTTAGCACTTGAGTGTGGCTAATGCAAATTAAAATACACTGTAAGTAAATATATATATACTCTGGATTTCAACTATTTAGCATGGAAAAAAAGAATGAGAAACATTAAGTTTTTGGTGTTGATTAAATGTTGAAATAATAATATTTTGGAAATATTAGGTTAAATAAAAGTTATCAAATTAAGCAGACCTGTTTCTTCTTACTTTTTAACATAGCTACAAGAAAATTTGAAATTATATATATATATATATATATATATATATACTCAAATTATATTTCCATTGGATTGTCCTACATTAAAAAAATAATTTTTTGCACAGAAAAGCCTGAGCTAATTTAAGACACTTGGCTCTAAAACATGATTGGAAAGAATTAGTGCATTCTGAATTATAAAATGTTTGCTGAAGGATGGTATTCTTGCAGAATCATGGATAAGTACATGTTAGTGATTTAATAAATGTAGTGTATATTGCACTGATATGTAAAATCAGGATTTTCCTCCTTCACCTAATTAAGGTATTATCTGGCACCGACTATATTTAACCTCAGAGAAGTGATGACCCACTAGATTCCAGAGAACAACAATAAACATTCATCTCTGAATTTTAAAAGTCTAGAACTTGGGACATAAACAAAAGATTTAGGAGGACACCCTAAGCAGTCTGAGTGAGTTTTTGTCTCCAAAACCAGATAAAGCTTACCCCAGAAGGGGGTGGGAGGGGGGAGAGAGAGGAAGAAGATGTAAGAAAGTTTAGATAGCATCAAATACCATGAGAAGGGGCCTGTGCCCTGCATTTCACGTAAGCCACCAACCTGGGAGTGGCCAGTGGAAATAAAAAAAATCCACGAACAGGGTACCTGAGTCTTATGCAAGCAAGTAGCAAGGTCCCAGAGTTCTGGCCTGAATCCAGCCTGGCATTGGGCTGTAAAATAGGCTGAGAAGGTGGATTATTTGAGAACAACCTTATTTAGCCCCACTATATTTCCAGAGGCCCCGAAAAGTCATGAAAGAGAGCACCTGAGTGTTTCCAAGAGAAGCAGGGAAATAACTGAGAATTGGACAAGGGTCAGAGATGTCGAAGTAGCAGCCAGTGTGGATGGAGGAGCAAGAACAGGCTGGGACTATATACATCTCAGTGGAGGATTGAAGAACCAAGGCCAGATTCTCTTTTGACTGTGAGCTGATTGCTAGTTTCAGGATTCCTGGAATAAACATACAATTTGGGGAGAAAAAGAAAGAAGTGAAAGTCTGAAATAGAAATTAGGTTATTTGGTAAAAAATAAAGGAGATTATATTTTCTGCATACCTAAATTTAATCTCATGAGCTTTAGATCTGCTGCTCTGTGATCAATGAAAAGATCGTGAACTAGTTCAAAATTATGGATGATTTGGAAAAGCTTTTATTTAGTTTATTTTATGAGCATATATCTTACCAGTAAAGAAAAGAATTGTAAATACACTTTGGTTTGTCTCTAGTGGCCAATTTAGTGTGTAAGGACCACTGTATGTGACATTGCCTTTGTTCGTTTCTCTTAGGGAATAGTTCTCTTTATACATTCATCTTTTTTGTTAATGACCTAATTTTTTATGAAGAGTCCAGAACAATTTTCTCATAAAATGTTCCATATTCTGAATTTATTTCCTCATTGTGTAGTTTAATATTTTCTCCTACATCTTGTGTTTTCCTAGAAATTGAAGGTTAGGTTCACAGGCTTGATTAGATGCAGTGTAAACCTTTTTTCTTTTTTTGGTGAGAATACAGCATGGGTGACATTGTGTGTTTCACATTGCCTCACATCTGTGCTGGCAAACGTCAGGTTGTCCCCCATTATTTGATCCTCCGGTAAGGTGGCTACAACCAGATCTCTCCGTTCTAAAGACACATGTTCCACTTTGTAATAAGTAAGTTGTCTATGGGGTTATTGGGGTTATTTCAGACTTTTTCTAACTCCATTCATCATCCTTCCTTCCTTCACTGCTTTGGTCCATAACCAATTGCTTACCTCCAAGAAGTTATTTCCTCTCCTGGAAGTTTCCATTTTTCCCTTCCATTAACTAAGAATAAGCATAAGGTAGCTCTTAGGAGTTAGTGAAGTAAAGTGCATAAAACAGTTCTGTAAATTGCATGGTGGTTTGCAATTGGAAGCTGTCTTTATTCCTATGAAAATGTAGTGTCAGACTGCTCTGCAGAGTCTACTCATTCAGGGGAAGTGGCGGTGTTCTGGTACATGCTCAACAACCAGCTCTTGGAAGAGAAAAGCCTGCTTTTTAAATTGTGCCAATTTCTGCAGTGTGAATACTCCCACCCTGGCCAATTTCAAGCTACCAACTCAATGTCAACCAGACTGCAAAATTCCAGAAAATGTAACAATCCACTCATTTGAGTTTGAAAAAGCCAGTTCTAGCGCACCACTGAGAGGAAGGTTGCAGATGGCCGGTTGCCAGATTTAGGAAGTAAAAAGACACCAACAAAGTCAACATCCAGGACATACTAAACAGTCACTGGTTATATATCTGAATTCACATTTAACCAAGTGTCCTGTATTTTTTCTGGCAGCCCTATGTAGAGGGTGTGTGTGTGTGTGTGTGTGTGTGTGTGTGTGTGTGTCTTTAGGGGTGTAAGTGAAGGGCCTAATAAGACAGATTTCCATATTCACCCTTTTCCCCTAACAGCCTTGACCAGAGGTTCTGCATTTGTTTGCTTTATTTACGTTTCTCCTTCCTTCCTTCCTTCCTTCCTTCCTTCCTTCCTTCCTTCCTTCTTTCCTTCCCTTCCCTTCCCTTCCCTTCCCTTCCCTTCCCTTCCCTTCCCTTCCCTACCCTTCCCTTCCCTTCTCTTTTCTTTCTTTCTTTCTTCTCCTTTGGTTTGGTCAGACAAATGCTACACCAGAATTTTCCCCACTCATATATTGTCTTCAGGACAAAAAGGGCACTTTGAGAAGGAAAATTAAGAAAATTAACTAAGTAATAAAATAAGCAATTTTTATAAATTCTGAATTATTTAAAGAGGCTGTCTACCTGGATCAAACTCAATTCCAACACTTTCTTTTTTTTTTTTTTAATATTTTATTTCTTTATTTTTAGAGAGAGGGGAAGGGAAAGAGAAAGAGAGAAACATCAATGTGTGGTTGCCTCTCACATAGCCCCCACTGGGGAACTGGCCTGCAACCCAGGCATGTACCCTGACTGGGAATCGAACCGCAACCCTTTGGTTCGCAGCCCGCGCTCAATCCACTGAGCTACGCCAGCCAGGCTCAATTCCAACACTTTCAAAACATGTAAGTTAAACAAAAGTTGATCATTTTTTAGAAGGCTAAAAATTAGAATTTTCTTTAGGGAATGTAAGAAAAGGATTAGTAAAAACTTAGGCCCTGGCTGGTGTAGCTCAGTGGATTGAGCTCGGGCTGCAAACCAAAGGGCCATTGGTTTGATTCCCAGTTAGGGCACATGCCTGGATTGAAGGCAGGATCTCCAGTGGGGGGCCATGTGAGAGGCAACCACACATTGATGTTTCTTGCCCTCTCTTTCTCCCTCCCTTCCACTCTCTCTAAATGAATAAATAAAATCTTTTTTAAAAAAGCTTAGTAGTTTATAGTAACTCTTTTATACATGGGTTTTATTGGCAATATTTAGGGGAAGCAATTCCTTTTAAAATCACGCATGTGTAAAATAAGCTGAAGAACTAAGTATGTCTCCAATTGCCATAGGGGGGTAGGGTATATTCTGGCCAGATAGTTACATAAACATTAATATTAACAATATTTATCTTTAGAGTAAGAAGAATAGGAAGAAAAAATCCTTTTGTTGTCATTGTGTTATAGCCTGAGTGTGCTTATTCCCTATAAGAAGAAAGCATGTATGTATTAGTTTGCTAAGGCTGCTAGAACAACAAGAACAAAAACAAAAACAAAAACCAGACTGGTAGCTTAAACAGCAGAAATGCATTTCCTTGCAATTCTGGAAGCTAGAAATTCAAAATCAAGGTGTAAGTAGGTATGTTTTTTCTCTGAGGCCTCCTTGGCTTGCAGACGGTCACCTTCTGTATCCTCACATGGCCTCTCCTCTGTGTGCTCCCCACTGACATGTCTTTGTGTGCCTTCTTAACCTTTGTATAAGGACACCAGTGAAACTGAATTAGGGCCCAACCTATCGGCCTCATTTTAACTTAATCTCTTTAAGGTCCTATCTCCAAATGTGGTCAACATTCGGAGGTACTGGGGCTTAGGACTTTAACATATGAATTGGGGGGGTGGGATGGGGTACAATTCAGCCCACAACAACATACTTTTCTACTATGTATTTTAAGGATACAAGAGTTATAATATATAGTTCTAACTTTTTATCACCAGGAAAGAGTCAATAATTCAGCAATTCTAGTCAACTCACACAGAAAGAGGCCAGCCTCATCGCCAAAGCCCTCCAATCCCTTCCTACTGTGCTCAAAGTAAAAACAAAACAACCTTTCATTATGACCTACAGGCTCTGTCCCCCACCCTCTCATCTCTCCGACTCTGTCTCCCACCTCTCTATCACTGGAAACCCTCAGTGTCCTAGGCCTCTCCGCCAGTCCTCCCAGCTAAGGGTTTATGTGCTACCCTCTGTGCACAATGCTCTTTCCCCTATTTCTTCCCTTCCTTCAGTTCATCTTCACTCAAATATTAACTTCTTGTGAGATCCCTGACTGCCTATCTAATATATAGTCCCCCATCCCGACTTTCCTTTTTTCTGTAGCATTTGTCATATATTTAATATTTTATTTATTGATCTTGTTTGTTATCTGTTGTCTCACAAGTACATACTAGATTTTTATCTGCTTGATTGACCACCATATGCTCTGCCTTTAGAGCACTGTCTGCACATTGCAAACACTCAACAAGCACTTTGAATGAAACGAATGAAAGAATGTAGAGGCTCAGTTTGGATCTATCTTCTTTCATGTCCTCTTCTTCTTACTGTGAGGAGAGACATACATGCAGTGTATTCCAGGCCTTGGAGGTAGAGAGAATTAGACAGGGATTGACTAAACTACCTGTCAGTGCTTCGTCTTGGACAAGAGTTTTGTTCACCTGAGCCTTAAGCTGCTCAGTAAAATTGAAATTCATTACTTTCTTAAATGAGTAGTATAATTAAGTGAGTAAAATGCTTAGCAGAGTGATTGATATATTGTAATTCTAACTTTAAATCTGATCTGAGAGACAGTGTTACAATTGATTGATCAGGTCTGCTCTGAAAATGGGGGCTGGCATAAATGCCCTGATTAAAATAATCTGCCTTCATGATCCTTGTCCTGCCATAGCATTTTCCTTTCACTGTGCAGAGATTATCTCCAAAACCAATGAAAGAAAATTACTACAATTGACATTGCTTCTTTTGGTTTCAAAGCTGAGAAGTTAAAAAAACAAAAACAAAAACAAACAAAAAAAAACAAAGATTCTTTACCACCTTAAATATCTTATTATTTGGAGGTCCTATATATTCTATTTTATAAATTGATTGTCCATTTTTGCCCTGCATTTCTATAAGTTTCTTAGAAATTATATAAGTTGGAAGGGATCTTTCGATTATTTTGTCTATATCCTGGTTTCTTCTAAGTGAGGAAGGTAAAACTCAAACTGAGACTTGTCCAAAGATACACAGAGCTATTGGGAGACCAGGAACATATCTGAGATGTAGAAGGAAACGAACGTTGCGGGCCCCATGTGAGCTCTGGAATGTAGTTTTTCAATACGGAAATTGAGGCTTGGCAGAAGGGCTATGAAACTATCCCCTCACTTAACTGAAACTATCTTTCTGCCTTCAGGTCCAGTTCTTTCCATTATACTACTTTGAGTCTCCCTTGTTTTTGCTAATGAAGAATTACAGTCCTGACTTCCGTCTCCCACTGAGAAGGTGCCTCGTTGCTTAATGGTCTCCTGGTAGCAGTGAGTATAGACTAAATGGTGCTTTGGGAAGATTCCTCATGATTTAAAGTGACTTGCATTTGTGAGACCACATTTGAGTTTATAACCTAACAAATTGCCATCATCCATTTTGAGAGAATGCAACTCACACACGATCCACCCTCTCCAGTCACAATGCCTACAAAATAATTATTCTAAGGCTTTTATATTTCCTGAGACGAGTTTTCTTCCTCTTGCTTTTTCCTGAATGAGGAAGTGCTTATAATCTCACCTCTTAAATTACATTTTAAGGCCTCACAAACCATAGTAAAGGAAGGGGCAGAGTCAGCACTAATTTCATAAACTATCTGTAAGGAAATTAATTGCAACCTAACTTATTTTTCTTTTAGAAAGAAGTTGTAAAAGAATCCCATAAATTTTGAAGGAGGAATAAATTCTTTCTCAAAAGGGGTGAGAACTGTAGTAAAATGTTAAAATAGCACAAATTAAAGTTGACTGGAATCTCCTGTAAAACCAAACCAAGCCAAAAAGTAATAAATATCACTCTGAAGAAAAATCAGTGTCTTTCCAGCAATAAAACTGATTAAAATATTACATTTACATGTGTGCTGTGAAAAACATTCTGAGTCAAGATACATAAAAATTATATATATCAACCAATAGTATTCTAGGTTTAATTTAATGTTTTCTCAAACTTCTCTCTCAAAAGGGAAAATATATTGATTTTTTTTTTTTCTGAATAAGTTAATACATCCTGGAAAAATAGTTAAATCAAGATGTTACCTCCAAAATAGGGCCACTTCACTTGAGGCCATATAATTATTTCTTGATATTTGTAGTGTGAATATATAAAGTATCATATAAATATATAAAGTGTCATTTCTCAATTTTCCACAGGAGACTTCTTGCATCCTATTTTTCTGTCAATTTCTCAACATGTTATCTCTTCTTTCTTCATGGCCACTGAGTAGTTAGGAATGGAAATTAACTTCGACTTCATTGAAAAATTATCATCTTTATATCTCTGTTTCCAAGAATCCTACCATGCTTATAGCAGACTCACTCAAATATGTTTGCCAATTGAGAATCTTAAGAAAATTGAATCCACAAAAGTGACATATATAATGTATCCTTAAATCAAATGATTGATTTGAAATCAGCTGTTTGTCATTATTTAGGGCACTCTACCCTCTGTGTTTTGTAAATAATTAAGATTCTGTTAAATCTCCATGAAACTTTAATGACTTAATCTTCACTATAAGATAGATATTGGGAGCATGTTTTGGAGTCATAAACATGAACATGAGCCTTACCCGTGTCACTAATTAGCATGTTACTGGATTTCTCTGCATCTCAGGTTCCCCATGTGTAGAATGGGGATAATATTTTACTCATCCTTTTAAAGATGTTAAAAAAATTATATTAATGCAGGTGAAGCACCTGGAGCAATAATGGAAAATAAAAGAATGTTACTCAATTTTATTGTAATAATGGTTATGAAATATTTTATATTTATCAATAATTTGATTTGGATAAATCAATATTTTGGATCTCAGTGGTCTCATTTTTTAAAATGTGGTGCTTGAGCTAAGCTGTCAGTATTGTTCTTTCCAACTTTAAAAGCTAATAATTCTATGACTAAGGCAAGGCATACATGATGTGAAAGATCTGTTTCATAAACTCTATGCAAATATGTGCACAGTGTTTCTCTCCACACTACTATAAATAATACATGATAGATGTGACCTAAAATAGTGGAAGTGCGCCGGAGAATTTAGAGAGAGATGCACTTGGCTTACACTCAACCCCAACAACAGCTAGTGTTGCCGTTTTGTCAAGTTACCTATTTATGGCCTACTATTCCTTATGACAGATATACTGTAAGAAATAAAGTGATGGACTATCATTTTATAGCAAACAATAAGTGAACAATATAATGATTTTAACAGATTTCACAGACTTCACAAGTTTATAGAGTTCTTGCATTCTGTAAACTTGTATAATCCCTAGCACACTAGGGATTTGGTCAACTTCTAAAATGTTACCAATCAGGCTTAAAGCACAAGATTTAAGGCAGATTATCAACTTTACCACATCCCTCCCAGAAAACCTTCTAATTGCCTTCAAAGTTAATACAAAAAGAGAAGAGAGGTGTCCCAGAGAATCTTTCTGCACCTGGTAGGCCAAAATGGAAGATACAAGTTATGTAACCCTCAGCGAGTTCTGTGGCTAAGTTTGTAATATTTGGTAACTTCTAATTTGCATGTGCTTTCTTTGGATTTTTAAGTCTGTCCAATTTTGTCTGGGTTTGGAAAATCATCTTCAGAAGTCAAACGTTTTTGTTTTTTTTTTTTTTTCAAATTTTAACAAGTTCCACCAATCCTCTCTGATGGGTTGAAGCAACCCTTTCACACCTAACTTTATTTTTCAAAGAAAATGCACCAGTGAAACCTGTAGGAATTTATGATGAGTAAACCAAAATTCTTCTTCCTCTGTTTCATTTGACCCAAGATTTGAAAACACTAAGTGATGTGGTTAGCCATGAAAGTGGGTTGGCATCCATAAAAATATTTTATACCCAAAAGCAGGCAAAATCTCTGCCTGTGGTATGAAAGAACCCTCACTGAAATGTATTTTGGCAATATTATTATTTTTATATTGTTGTATGCATATTTGTTTAGAGTAGCCTGCTTTTTAATTGATGTTTTATATTTAATTTATTTCTTTGTGTCCTGTAGTGGTTATAATAAACATATATTTTATGGATAGTTCTTTGATATTGGACATCAAATAGGTACTTACTGCTAATTAGTTTCTTAATAAAGAGTTAAATTAATTTGTAAACTCTCTGATGGATGAGTCAATGAAAGAAAAAAACTGTTTTCCTGTGAATATAAAATAAAACTATATTCATTCATGTATAGATATACAGAAAAGAAGCCTGGATATTTCATTCCATGTTAAGCCTATGTTCTTACACCACTCATTTTATTTAGAGCAATTGATTACTTAGAGAAGTGATGAAATCCCATGTTTTCTGTCAATCAATTAATCCATTATAACTTCTTAAAGAACAATATAATTACCTCAATTATTTTTAATGTATCCAGCTACATATATATCTTTTTAATAGATAAAAGTATTCCTAAAGATAGACAATCATGACTACTTTATCCAGATCTGTGCATTGTTACTTTGAAATCTAAAAATACTTTGGATGTATTGTCAGCAGAATTCATCATATCTTATATTTAAGTGTATTCTTAATATATTATAGTACTTGATGTGTATAGTACTCAATGGACAGATATAAGAAGTTAATCTGTACAAAAGTACTTCTAGTTTGGGAGTGACAAAATAATATTTTACAAATATATTCCACATACAACTTTCAAAGTTAGCTCACACTGTATTAGCCAGTCCTGTTCATTTTTATCATTTCTTTTTCCATCCAAAGGCTTTCGTGGGACTCACTATTTCTCTGTGAGATGGCAGTGTGCTCCACATCTATTTCAGAGTCCCTAGATATTCGATCATATGTGACATCCCCTTGCTTCTATGTCTCTGTACAAAATTAACCTGTCCTCGGTCCCCTTCCCTTAGGGGGCCATCCTGATAAAGTAGTGATGAGTGACAGGTTACACTCATAAATAGCATGTGCATCCTTACAGATTGCTGAAGTTAATGCCTTTATTTAGGAAGTGGGCATGAGTTTTAAATACGTTTCAGGACCATTGAAAAAGATTTTGAGCAGGTAAGCTGTTTATTATTTTTAGAATCATATTCTATTATGTAGCTATTTGCCATTTACTATGAATAGATTTACTTGGGAGAGAACCGACATAAATACAGTGTACACTAATTTTCCAAGACACTTGGCTACGCTACCCAAAAAATTAGTGTCTGAATTACAGGAGACACATGTCACATGGACTTTGGATGTAGATGATATTTATACAAGAGTTTCTGTGTTTTGGGAGGAAAAGAATGATGCATACATGGCTGGTACTCTAAAGTAACACCAGCCTGTCTAGCTGCTCACTTAGTGAGGTGCGCTGGCTCATTTAGTGAGGTGGGGAGACTTCTAGGTATTCATCGGTCTATCTGCACATAAGCTGTGGATCAGCCTTTGGCCAGGCAGTGCCACAGCAGCCAGAAGCCCCTGGAGGCCAACTCCTCCACAGAATCTGATTTGCACACAAAGTTAAAAAGACATGTGCAGAGGTAACTAATTTCAATCTTTTTGAAAATTGGAGAGGATGAGGGTTCATTTTTTTTAAGAAGAATTGAATTTGAAAAGAGACTGGGATGTTGGGGACAAAGAAAGCCCTGCAAAGTAGCACAGACTTCGCTATCGTGGATCTCACAGTCTGGTTTAGGTCCCGCCACTGCAATGACCCAAATGAACCCAAGGGTATCCAGCGTCCCACTCTCTTTCATTCTCTTCCTTCTACCTCAGAGCATGGTTTTGTTTTGTTTGTTTGTTTGTTTGTTTGTTTGTTTGCCTTTATTTTTAATACCAGTATTCTGAAACAGCTAGATGTTCTCTTAAAACAGTTCTATCTTGGAAGGTTGATTGTTGAGATAAGTTAACTGTTGTACATCCAGATATAGACAATCAAAATCTATAGAAATGACATTGGATCCCAGGACTTGAGTCCTGTTTAAATACATTAGGCTTTTTTTAGAAAGGAAAGGGATAAATTTCATCATTATAAAGAGTCTCTAAGTTTATGTTAAAGATTTAAAAAGTACATTAGCCAATACAAAAATTCAACATCCTCCATTTTCCATCTTCACTTCATATAATCCCATACTGCATCACTCATCACATCAACCTTTTGTCCTTGTCAAATGAGTCTTGTTGGTTCCTCTTGGTAAAACAGCTTCTAAATTTATTCTCATTCTCCCTTGTCTTAACCCCTACTTTCTTTGATAAAAGCCCAGCCCAAAAGCCATAAAAGCTTTCTTAGCAATCACTGTTCTCAACCTTTTCATTTCAAAATGCCTCTGCTCATGTAGTTCAGTGCTTGCCTATGGATTACTTCATAATAATATGATAACAGACTATAATTGTGAGCTCTGAATATTTAAGGTACTGTTTCAGTGCCAAACAAGCATTATTTAATCCTCCCAGAAATCATAGGAGGCATACTTTTTATAGAAAAGGAGGGGCAGTGCTCTGGCCAGCACGGCTCATTTGGTTGGGTTCCATCCCACGAACCATAAGGTTGCTGGTTCAATTCCTGGTCAGGGTACATGCCCAGGTTGCAGATTTGGTCCCCAATAGATGTTTCTCTACCACATTGATGTTTTTCTCCCTCCCTTCCCCTCTCTTTAAAATCAAAATCCTCTATAAATATTATATCTCCCATAGAACCCAGCAGAATGTTGTGTGCTATTAATAAATAGTGACTAATGTAATGTCAAAGTTAAATAGCAATTATACTTAGTTATGCATATTCTCATAATATGTCACAATGACCTTGAAATCTGGAAGGAAATAAGAAACATTAGCCATAAGAATTATATGGAAATTCTCTACATCATCACATTTATATATTATGAGTTCTAGAATAGCCAAATTGGTTATGTTTTAGATTTCCAGGCATTTCTACTTAAACTTATATTGCAGATACAATTTTACATTAATTTTTAACTCCTAATGTCATCTTTGGCAAGAATCCAGAAGGGCGCAGGAGGAGAGACAGAAACAGAAATGATGAGAAGATAATTACACGCTTGCACACCAGAACAATTGCTCTGGGACCTGCTGTAGTGAGAAGGATGCCATGAATCATGAAATAAGACAGCTTCAGAGTTCAGTGGCTGACCACAGACGACTGCACGTAAACCACTTAACCTCTGAGAGACACAGACTCCACAAATGCACAGCATGCATTCTTTAACCGCTCACCTGAGAAAGAGAGAGGGAGTAACTGCAAAAATGAGATCATGAAAGTGCTTTGTCCATATCGGGAGATGCTGGCCAAGTGCTAACTCTGCCAAGAATAAAAAATAAAAATACAAACTGTGGGTGATTACATACTCTAGATGAATATCCATTTTACAGGCTAGACTAAAAATAATGTTCTTGCGCCATTTAAGTTCAATGGTATTTTCAGTACTGCGATAGTATAAAAACAATACAAAACAAAACAATATGTCTGGCTTTCTTTCATCCGTTCCTCTCTTCCTCTTGACTCCTGCACACCCCACCAATGTCAGGAGAAGACATGAAGATAGCATAGGTGTGGGCTGTCTATATAAGAAGATATTCTGTCCATCCATTTGTTCTAAATAAACATTTTCAAGGCCAATAATCAAACACTTGGGAAATGAAAGATGTTCAAACCTTTGACTTCCCTTTATATTTCATATACATTATTGAGTTTATTAGAAAACTAATTAATACTACAGTACTTATGACATGGATAAGAAAAATAACACAGTTTATTGTCATTGTCAGCACAGAGACCACCACCACAAAGTCTTCCTTCCTTGACTTCGTCTTTACAAACCCAATAGATTTAGAGGGTGATTTGAGTCACACTTCCTTTTACTTTAAAAAATACCTGGAAATATAGTCGAATTGCATTTCTAAAGCTTTTTTATTTTTGGTTTTATGCAAGTTCACACTTGCAATAGGCAGTTATATGTCATTTTACACACTATTCCAAAAGGAAATTCCAAAGTGTTGGAAATCTGCTGATACTACTTAAAGAGCTGTATGCAATAAATGAAAAAAAGAGATTATTTTATGCAAAAGAAAAATGGGTCTGTTAACCCAAAGACAAACAGTATTGTTATGGGCTTTACGTGTTATTTGAAACCCAACAAAATTCGCCTTTTACTATTTACCCATGATAATGAGTTTTCTTCAGCTACTTGTTTTATTCATACCACTGAGTACAGGGAGCAGGGACTAAATATATATTCTAACTGATTCATTAACCATAATGTGTTTTCACATTTACCTCCACTTTGACTCAGACAATGTAGCCTTTGATTTGCAAATAACTCTGCATGAGGAAAATCTTTAGCTACAACTTAACTCAAGAGAAATGACAGAAACATTTTTATTTTTAATAGTCATATTTTCTTGTATTTTTTCATTACCACTTATCCTCTTTATATCCTCTTCCACCTGCACCCACCTCTTCCTGAAACGATCACCGCACTGCTGTCCACGTCCATGAGCGATTCTACTGTTTTTCAGCTCTGTAGTGGGGATAGGGTGTGACAGGATCAAGCAAAAGTAAAGAAAAATAATGGTACATAAATTTTGTGAGGAAAGATCAAATTATATTTTAAGCCACTAATGAAAGTCTTAAAATATGATTGTATATTCTAAGTGTTTTTCTGTTGTTATTTTGGAACCATATAATAGAAGACGTTGTAAAGAACATGGGCAAATAGAGATTTTTCTCTTTGTAAAAGATTTTATTTATTTTTTAGAGAGAGGGGAAGGGGAAGAGAAAGAGAGGGAGAGAAGCATCAATGTGTGGATTGCCCCTCATGTGCCCCCTGCTGGGGACCTGGCCTGCAACCCAGGCATGTGCCTTGACTGGGAATGGAACCAGCAACCCTTTGGTTCGCAGGCCTGCGCTTAGTCCACTGAGCCACACCAGCCAGGGTGATTTTTCAAAATGTAAGTACTGATGGTCATCACTTTACAAATTAAGTTTGATAAAGTTTGGTTGTAAGTTAATAGCTTGAAAGTTGTTGCTCATGCTTACAGAGATGGGAAAGTAGGAAATATTTGCTAAATCAAGCACATTAGACTGAAAAATTAGTGAAAAAGGATATTCTTAAAATAGCATTTTAGTATTTATTTCTTAATTAATGAACTCCTTAGCTATTCCATGTAGGAGTAGCTAAATAAATATTTTAAAATTTATGTCAAAAGGACTGTTAAATAAAAAAATATTTTGAAAAGTAATATCCACATGGTTATGACATTTGTGTGAAAAAAGACAAATCAAAATAAAACCATGTATTTATTTATATATGTAAATATATGTGTGACAGAATAACATTTCAAAATATTAACTTCTTGATTTTACTATACTTATCTTTCTTTTACTAGAACCCCATGGGCCTGTTCAGACCATAGGGGAACAGAAGCAGAAATTCCAAGATACTGCTGGCCTAAGTCTAAAAAAGATTTGGGTCATAATCACAGACAATTTTGCAGATCACAAGTCTGGTTAAAGTGGGTTCAGAGAGAAAGGAGCAGGAAGACTAGAGTCTTCAGTTGGGAAGGAGCAGGGATCTCCATGGGACCACAGAGAAGAGTCAAAGTCACACTTCCACTAGTGTTGGCAGCAGACCCCTGCCATCCATCTCCTGGGGACATTTGCATGCCTCCCAGCACAAAGTCAGAGAATTGGACACCATGTATACGGATGACTGGGAAAAAAGTGTCCGGAATCAGTTAAGTATTTTCTAAAGATCTGAAGCAATGGAAAAATGTATGGAAAAAGGCCTGAAAGGAAATACACCAAAGGATGGTCTTTACATCTAGGACAGTTTGTAGAATTGGGTAAGGAGGTGGGGTGAAAGAGAACTTTTGGATCATCCCTGGTTTAAAGGCTTCACAACAAGAAAGTATTAATTTAGCATTTTCTGTAATTCAAATAATTTTGAATCACTGATTTGATTTTTAAAAGAAAACAGGAAGAGAAATTGGAAAAAATATTTAAAAACATTTTTTGGCAACTGATGATTTTTAAAAAGAGGAAGTTTAGAAAATGTTAGAGGACTGCATGTCTATTTCCCTCTAAATTCATGGATTGAAACCCTAATCCCCCAATGTAATGGTATAAGGTGGTGGAGACTTTAGAAGGTGACTAGGTCATAAGGATGGAGCCCTCATTAATAAGATTAGTGCCCTTATGAAAACCAGAGAGCTCTCTCATCCCTTCTGCCATGTAAGGACACAGCAAGAAGACAGCAGCCACATAAGAGTGAAATCATATGGTATTTGTCTTTCTCTGACTGGCTTATTTCACTTAGCATAATATTCTCTAGGTCCATCCATATTATTTCACTCATATGTGGAATCTAATGAACAAACTGAACTAACAAGGAAAATGGGGACAGACTCGTAGATAACAGGATAACAGCCAGGGGGAGGGGAGGTTAGGGGGTGGAAGGATTGAGCAAAAAGGAAAAAGGACCCATGGACATGGACAACAGTATGGTGATTGCTGGGGGAAGGGGTGTAAGGGGGTCACATGTAAGGGGGAAAATACAATAAGGATTAAATTTAAAAAAAAAAAAGAACAAGACAGCAGCCTATGATTCAGGGATCAGGCCCTCACTAGACACCAAACCCCTGGCAGCACTTTGATCTTGGACTTCCCAAACTCCAGAATTATGAGAAATAAATTTTAGTTATTTATTATCCAACAGTCTATGGTAGTATATTATATCAGTATGAATACACTAAGACAGGAAGCAAAGGAAAATTTTCACTGAGATTCTAAATGTCTTTTCTGAGTAGTTCCAAGAAAAATATGTTAGTTATTCACATCTAATGTTGGTCAAAATATATTAAATTCTTTTCCCTTGATATATTCATGTCTATAATAACTTGTAATAATATATTTATCAGACATAATTTGGATTGATTTGAGAGAGATGGAAAAATATCAGAATAGGAAGGAAAAAGAGAAGTATGAAGGTGATTAAAACAGATTGTGTATATAACAACTGCCATTTATTGGCATTTATTGAACATTTTTATATGCCAGACATCTTAAGTGACATATCATTCTTCAAAGCAAGTTTATGAGAAATATGTTATTATTATTCTATTTTACAAATGAGCTGATTGAGATACAAAAAAGGGGAGAGGGGAGGAAATTTCAGGTGAAAAGGGGAAGGGTTTACAGGAACAAGTACAAAGGACACATGGACAAAAACTATGGGGGGTGGAAATGGGAGGGAGGTGGGGAGGGCTGGGGTGGTGGGCTGGGGTGGGAGTAAATGACAGAAAACTGTACAAGATCAACAATTAAAATAAAATTTAAAAAAAAGAAAAAAATTAAGCAACTTGGCTAAGGCCACAGAGCAGTTATGGGGTGAAGAAAAGTGAACCTCAAAAGTCTAGCTCTAGAGCTGTACTTGTAGCCTCCATATCATACGTCCTTCAGCATATGTAATAAACACTGGAATTAGAAGATATTAATTAGGTCAGATATGGAAAGACAGAAGAAAGTAAAACATACATAAGAAATCAGGAAATCGATTTTGGATGAGAGGGTTCCTTAAATTACCACTAGGTGGCAGTGGTAGACCAGAACAGCTTATTTTGCAGAGCAAGAGAGTTAAACCACAGGCCTCAGGGCGGTAATGGAATGATGAAACTGCACAGCCTCATTCAAATGTATGGGATGTGTATAAAGCAAATGTGACTTAAGGGATGTATCCAACTTCGATTTAAGTGTGAAATATCATCTATCAACATCCTAATTAATCCTTCCTATAAACCTCAAAGTCTGTCATGGCTATTAATACTATCTTGATAAGGACATAGTATCAGTTGATAAAAAGACTCTATCTTGTCTCCAGGGTCATCAACAAAAAGATAACGATGCAACTCGAGATTCGAGTAACACGGTGATTATTAGAGATAATTATGACATCATGCTATAATCATGTGATATATAGGGAATCTAGGGTTACTAAACCCTGTTTTGCCTAACCACTCTGCCCCCATGACATTCCTGAAAAATAAATACCCAAAAGAGGCAAACAGAAGAAGGGATAAAGTTTCCCACCCCCTTGTTGGGGGTTAATGAGTTGCTAATTACCCCCAGTTTCAAACTGGCTGGAAAATTGGATGTTCACACATGATTTGGGCTGGAGAACTAAGTGGAGCTTCTTTCCTTGTTTAGACCCCTAATTGTTACCACCAACTGGCTTCCGAAATGAAATAACTAAGTTTATCTAAAAATCTGAATTCCTCCTGGTCTTACTGAGTAGAAGAGAGCTCAGGATAGTTGGCTTGCACTAAAGGGCCAGTTCCTGGGTCAGTTTTTTTCCCCACTCTGGAAACTGGAAAGGGTGGAGAATATAGGACAAGATCCAAGAAAGAGTCACAGCCAAGAATGGAAACTTTAGTACAGGGTGATCACGAGACTGGGAAGTGTGGTCTCATCACTGTTTTGTCCCAACAACAACAACAACAAAAAAAAACAACTCCTCATTTAGGGAGGCAGTCAGTACGAGCGGCAGTGAGTGAGAATATTGTCCCCTCCCCCACCACACACACAAATAAACGCAGCCACATGCGTTTAGTTTCTAGTCTATTACTACCCAATGCAGGAGCCATCAGCCACTAGCGTTGTTGAGCTTTTAAAAACGTGGCTAAAGAACTGGTGAGACTTAGAAACGGGACTTTGATTTGATTTTCATTAATTTCTACTTAAATTTAAAAACTGGAGCAGTGTGAAACATTTTCCTGTTAAACACAGCTTTATTGTTTTTGCAGAACTCATTTTACTTTAAACAGGGCATTGCATAAAGTATGTTGCCTAGTAGTGGGTAAGTTGAGAGCACATTCTCTCTTGTTCTCTTATGCTAAAAATAAACACACCAATCGAATCAATGTTAACGGATGGATTCAATTGAGATGATTTTTGTAAAGTGTTTTTTTTTTTAAGAATTTTTTTCCCCTTTTTTAGATTTTTATTTATTTATCTTTAGAGGGGAAGGGAAGGAGAGAGGGAGAGAAACATCAATGTGCGGTTGCCTCTTGTATGTCCCCTGATGGGAACTGGCCTGGCAACCCAGGCATGTGCCCTGACTGGGAATCGAACCGCGATCCTTCGGTTCGCAGGCCCGCGCTCAATCCACTGAGCTACACCAGCCAGGGCTGTAAAGTGTTTATGTGAATTTTTTATTCAGATAGCACACAGTTTTAGTGACACCTATGTAAATTGTAAATGATAATTAAATGGAGTATATTATAATAAAAAAATACCCAAATTAATTTTGATATTAAAATAAGTATGGACAGAATTTCCAATATCAAATAAAGGCATGCATTTGATGCAACATCAGTTGAGTATTATGCCGGGCACAGGAGAGAAAAGAAACTGGAACAATGTGTGTCAAATTTGATGATCAGGACAATTAAATTTTGTTGTACAAATCAAAACAAAAGTTCTGTTTACTTGTTAAAATTTCTTTTAAAGATAAAGCAGACAATATTAAGAGACATTTTTAGCAAGTGCATAGTAATGTTGATTATTAAATGTCTAAACAGATGTAAATATTTTTTAACAGGATCTGAGTTTATAACCTTGATGAGTTTTAAAATGGCTTGGATTAATGTACACAAAAAATTATTTTTAGATAGTAAAAAGAAATCATTTCAATTATGGTACTTTTTGTTAGATAATTATGGGAAAAAACTAAGGAAGATATTTTATAAAAAGTGAAAGATCTTTAATTAAGCCATCAAACAATTAATTGTAGAACACAAACCCTTTCGATAAATATTAAAGATCAATGGATTGAAAATTTGAAAAATTGTCGTATTTCCTTTAGCTTTACATGAGTCTTGTGACTCCTACAGGAGATTATTAATACCATAGTTAGACTCTGTCTCAACCTTCAAATTTAGAAATAAATGTAGTCAATTCATGACCTAGAAAAGTCAGTTGTGATGTAGAAACTTTGGATTCTCACTTCCATCAAGGTGAATTTCAAGTAGACATGAAAAAGTTAGTTTCTATCTCAATAGATTTTAGTTACATTAGGTCAAAAATTCAAAATATTTGAATTTAAAAACAAAATTGTTTGCCTTATTGCTTTATTCCACTGTATAATGCACAATGAAAATATTCATGCTCTGTTTTCTGAGAGTCATAAGTGTCACGAATGCAGTTGTTAGAATAATTTAAATTTAAAGGCCATATTCAAAGACTGTGAACCATTGCTAGTTTATGAAAATGTTGAAAGAAATAAAACACAATGGACACAATAATCTAGTGTTCTTTGCTATTGCTCATTAAGTGAGTTGTGGAAGAGTTTTATAAAGATTTATTGTATTAACTTGAAATCAAGATTTTTCTAAACCAAAAAAGATGGATGAAAAAAGGCAGTGGTTCACAATTTCTCACTTACACGACACTGTATAAAAATAAGCTAAGTTTGAAGCTCCAAGAAAAAGAATTTATTGTGACCTAGCTAGAAATGTATAAGAACTTATATTAAAATCAAAACTATTCATATTACAACTTCATAATAATTTTACACATTTTTCTAATGTAGTCAATACACAGATGTACATTGTTATCAACAATATTATATAAATTGAGTATAAAAAGTAAAAGAAAAATTTGAGAAACTTATTAATATTAATTAACTTTTAAAATTATTTTTCAATTTATGAAATACCTCCTTTGAATTAATGTTAATAATACTGAATTGATGAAAAGTTAATGAATTTATTTAATTTGGATAGATACAATTTGAAACATATACTTTTGCTCCAAAGGCAAATCAATTCTAAAGAAAGATAAACCAGTTTTATCAACACAGCTGTGAATATTAATATAATTTTTTTGTTTGTCGTATCAGTTATTGGAAAACATTTAAGTATGTTTGAGAAAACAGGCATGTGAATTTTCTTTTTCAACCATAAATTTTATGAAATCTAAATAAAGACCATATATTTCCAGTAAAAATTTAGATCCCATACAATATGTGCCTAGCATGTAAGAATAATATACATACAAGATTTTAAAACAGCATAAAAACAAGAATGTGAACAGTCACATTAATATTTTAAAATATTGATTATTAAAATGATAATATTTTATGCATTGGGTTAAATAAAGCACATAGTAAAATTAATTTCACCTGTTATATTTTTTGGCCATTGTTATAGAATTTACAATCGCTTGTATGGCTCTAATTCTACTGCTGTTGAGCAGTGCTGACTGACACTATGTTATGAATAGCTTGGGGAGTTTGAACTGAAGAATTTTGGAGCCTAATTTTGGTCTAACATCCTTATGATATTTGACTTCAGAGTACAACCTCAGAATGAAAAGCAATCTGATATATATCCCCCACCCCACCCCTTAGCAGAGTGCTTTCCTACTTTCTCACACTCCTTACCACAATTTCCCTGACAAACGCCTAGGTAAACAGTATCTGCAGTAGTTTCCTAACAGTGATCTCCTTCAGCTCTGGGACTGCCCTCCCCATCACTCCCCAGCCCCCCCACAGTTTCCTCATGACCTTCCACAAAAGCTTAAACTCAACATCCCCCTTCTCCAGAAACCTTATCTTTTTTCCAGCCAAATTCCTAAAAAGTTACTACTGCCCTCCTTCTCTTCCCCTTCTCCACGGCATTGTACACACATCTGGTAAGGCTAATTGGCTTCCTTTAGGGTCTCCTAGAGGGAATCAGACATTCTAATCAGCTGAGAGGTTATCATTTGGTCCATCTGGTTCGGAAAACTTTAAGAAGTTACTATCTACTTAATGAAAGACATGTCTTCTCACCTTTGTATAAACTCACAAAGAGGATAAAAAGAAAACCTATGGGTGTGTGCTTCCCTTCCCTCCAATTTGCGGCTCAAAAAAAAAAATTAAAAAAATCAGAATTGTTATGGAACATGAGTCAAAAATCTAAACCAGACAGACATATTTACCAGGTAAGGGCTGATCTAGAAAGTGTTTTTTGAAGATTAGAGTGCAGAGAGGGGCAAAGTTAAATGTTAAAAAACATACTCTGCCAACTGAAATGTTATGTAACAAATTGTTTGAAATAGTTTTAATTGGTATGTACATGTGGAAACAATAGAAACTCAACCACAAAATATATCTGTTCAATTCTGAATATACCCAGGAATTTTATTAATTATTTTATATTAGAATTCCAGGCCAAAGAATATTATAGACCTTTAGCAACAGGCAATATATCCTAAAATTTGTTTCTCTTTTTCCTTTCCACAGGCCTAGCAGAAATTTAAAAGAAACATTTCACAGTGGTTTCCATGTAAATATTTCTGTTTATGTTGTGCTACGTAGGGTAATCACTCGGTTTTCTTTTCTTCGAATGAAGACCGGAGCAGCGTCTCCCCCACGGAGCTGCCCTGGTGACTGAGTGAAGGAAGCAACGCAGCCGGGACAGAGGCCCGCAGCTACTGTCACTGGGGCGTCACCCGAACCGTCGCTGTGGGATCACTCTCAGCGCACTGGCCTCCTATTTTATTATCGATGACGATAATTTATTAGGGTAACTTCCAGCATATAGTGAAGTTACGTCATAAGTATATTCAATAGGCAACTTGAACGCTCTGTATTTTCTGGGAAAAAAAGAGAGAAATGGTCATTTTATTGGTCCATTAGTCCCATTTTCATGGGCACACTCTCACGTGAGCATCCCTGAATATGATTCCAGAGTTGAACATATGTCCCTTCTGTACAGTATACCTCTATTTCAGGAGTAAAAACTGTTATTGGGCTAAGTGAAGGGTAACGTTTTTCAACTTTTTCTTAGGGTGAAATGTACTTGACAGGCCATTTAAGGAGTTTTCAAAAGTAATTTTAAAAATGCAGTATTTGTCTTAAGTGCTACTTCCAGAAGCTGGTTCTGCCATCACGCGGGAC
This sequence comes from Glossophaga mutica, assembly GCA_039655065.1. NCBI lineage: Eukaryota > Metazoa > Chordata > Mammalia > Chiroptera > Phyllostomidae > Glossophaga > Glossophaga mutica. The sequence continues at coordinate 142,850,667 of CM077307.1, read as the reverse complement.
GACATTAGTTAGGTCCAATCTGTGAGCAGCTGCTCTTCGTTAGGGGCACAGGGCCGCTGCCTCCTTCCTGCTTCCTTCCGCAGAGTGGGAGAGAAGCCGGGACGGAGCGTGGAGATGCCTTGAGTACTGTGTAGCTTCTTACAGATTCAAAAAGCGCTGACACGTACTGAGGGTTTTGAATAAGAATCGAAACTTATCTTTTATGACACAAAAGTGATTTTTTAGAAATTTTACCAAAATTTTGTTGCCTCATAAGTCTGAGAATCAATTGCCTCTATTGCTTTAGTGTGTATAATAGAGAACAAAGTCAGTGCTCAATTTGGTATTTCAAGTTCAAGTTTTGGTTTGTTTGGATTCAGAGCAAGAAAATATCTACCAAGTCACTTTTTTTTATGAGAAAAAAAAACAGAACTTCTAAACGCTAAAGATTTCTTATTATATCAGGGTGGAACTTGGAATTCTAGGCATAGAGCTTTGCTCTCCTAGTCTAAGAAAAAAATATATACTATAAAGTGCTTCCATTCAAACAGAAAATAGAAATAGAAAGCTCTTTCTGAACCTTTGAGGTTAGAAAATGAGGGGCTATAAAAACCAGATGAGGATGAGCCTGCTACCCGTTGGGTGGGGGGTTGGGGAGAAGGAAACCCAATATGATAGAAAGTCTGGTCTGAAATCTGGATTAAGTGAAGGGAAATCAAAGAACATCCAAATTTCTGCTCTCCTTCCCTCTGCTTCAGGTCACCTGGTGCACGAACGTGGGCTCAGTACAGGCCCAGGAGAGGGGCATCTGGATGTGCAGCCTTGGGAGCAAGCTCCTGGTCTACAGCCTGTCCATGACAGAGACAAGCTCTGGACGTCCCAGCACAACTGCGTGAGGAAGAAGTAAGTGGCTCAGAGTTACAAGTATAACTAGACACAATTAGGCATTCCTGCCAGCAGGTCACCATGGTTCAGGGGAGGAAGCCACTGCAAAGTTGACAGCCCCAGGGAAATGCCACGAAGTCTCAGAGAATCAACGCTGCCGGGGGTGGGGTGCGGGCATGGGAATCAAAGTTCGGACCTTAACTAGCAGAAGGAGTCCACTGAGATTCGTGGGAGCAGCCACTCTGCTCTGCCTGCCCTGAGAGCGCTGACCTTGAGCACCACCACCTCAAGCGTCAGAGCATAGACGCTTCAGCAAAGGGTGCAGCAATGACAGACACCAGTGCCAAGGCCTGCCGGTTGTTCCCGGTCAGTCAGCAGGACCAGCAGAGGGCGATATGTGGGTCCAAGTTCACTTGTCCTTGCCCTCAGGAAATTCGATGTCCTCCATTTTTACCCTCTTAAGAACAATACAGAGGTAAGAAATCCAAAATAATTGAGTATTTACCCTTATGAGACTGAATTATCCAAAGAAAATTTTAAACCACCAGAGACAGTCACCATTTGTTACCAAGTTTGAGGAGTTTTTCTTTGTTTGGGGTATATGGTTTTTTTTTGTTTGTTTGTTTTTTGTTTTTTTGTTTTTTAATTAGAAAAAGAAAGGATTAAGAGCAAGGTGAGGTCAATTATACAACATTAAAATTACTATTTTTGCATATATAAATTTTTAGTGTGTAGATTTAAAGATTGCTATAGGAATATCTGAGTGCTGTTCAGTCCTCTATCCTATCATCTGATCTTATGCAAACCCTACACTTTTTACACAGCACAGTGCATAGCCTTCTCACTCTCTCTTCTGGTAGTAAGGATTATAATATGTGAGAAATTCATTAGATGATTAAATATTACTTGGAATGTAGAGTGAGACACAGGACATTGTACAAGGTTGTACGAGGGAGTACCAAAAATCAAAAACCAAAAGATGGAATTATCATTTGGAAGGCAGGCACCTGGTAGTACAGACTTCCCCCAGTAGGTGAGAGTTCTAGGAACCCATCTGTATCAGTGTACTAGCTGGTGTTGTTGTGAGAGGCTGCATTCGGCTCAGTGAATATTCTTTAAAGACTCTTTCAGCACATTTGCCTGTTTCATGACGGTTGGTTTACAAGGGCACCTGCCCACACCACCATGAGATGAGTGTTTAGCAGTTTTTGAACAAAAATGATCCCTGGCCCACCTTCCCCATTCACCTGATCACACCCTGAGCACCTTTTTTTGTGTTTCCCCACATGAAAAAAAGTCCTCCAAGAGAAACATTTTGCCCATGCGGAAGAGGTGAAACAAAAAATACAGCAGAATCACTAATGGCATCAAAAGCAACAAGTTCAAAAACTGTTTTGAGCAGTGAGGAAAAAAAAAATCTCGATAGGTATATTGCATCAAATGAAGAGTAGTTTGACAGTGACTGAAGTTTAAATATGTAAGAATAAATACAAATTTTTTAATAAATAAATTCCATTTTTTGAGCCCCCCTTCATATATATGAATCAGATAAAAGTGAAACAGAAAAGCTATTCCCACAGCAAAGCTGCCATTATTAAATGGCAGTCAATTGGCATCATTATTTTTACTACTACCTTACAGGTATCTAATGAAGGAGGAAAACCCCATGGCTCCTGACAACAAGGACTGGGCAGTGAGACACCCCCCTAAACAATGCGCCTACTTGAGAAGACAATTGAAAATGCCACACACTGTGATCATTTATAACCTCAGGGTATTCTCCTGGAATTTATTTTTAGTCCTTTGATGACACATTTCTCCTGATCCACAACATTTTGCTCTTGTTTCCCCCACATTCACATCAGACCAATCCACAAAATGAATGTGCAATAAATCATTTCATATTCTTGCCACTTAAAACTTTTTCTACTTTTTTGGGGGGAATAGATCTCCACTTGTTTGCTGTTCAGATGTGCCTTCTATTTTAAGAAGCTAAAGAGGCAAATCATTTTTAATTGCCCTGCAAATATTTACATCCTATACATCCTGTGATTACAGCAATTACACTTATCAGTTTTCCACCCCCTGCTAAAGTAACCACAACATTGTCATGAGGAAATCGTGAAGGAAAAAATGCTACAGCAGGCTCATTCACCTTTGAGTGCAGTGGAAGAAGAAATGCCATTCCTCACTAAGTTGAACTGCAAAATTATTTTCCACCCTCAGGAATAATTGGTCTTTTCCCACCACTGATGGGCCACCACTGCTGCAGGATTTAACTGTTACCTCGGAAATACCAAAAAAGATTATTCTATTACAATGCTGTGTCCTGTAAATACTTGAGTTATGCCTGTAATTGCCCTAAAAGGCATTGCCTGCCACGCTTGCTTAAGGCCAAGAGCAGTTTGGAAAGTTGTACGGAAAGCTGTAATAGCCTTGATTTCTGTCTATTACTTGGTTGCGAAGTGACTGGGATAAGAAGCAATAGTTGATATTTTGTGTCTCGTTTATCAAATAAAGGCTTCCGGAACTCTTTCATGGGATGATAATGTAATTCATTCTGATTAGGGTATATACTTAGGGTATTAAACTTTTCCCCCAATAAAATGTATATTATAACAAGTGCAGAATTTCTTGCCCATAAATAAACCTTTCCAGTCATCAGAGTGTAGAATGAATCTGTATTCGTTCCATACCTTGGAGGTTTTCTGGCCTTTTCCCTGGACTCTTGCTCTTAGGATAGATTAGATTTGGAATCTGAAAATAGCAACACCAGTGCCAGGCTGGTTAGGGAGTTCTGCGAGGTTCTGTGAAAGTACACAATGAGCTCTTCCCTAAGGCACTGGGCCATTTCTGAAACATCCCAAGGAAGAGGTGTAGGTGTGTTCTGCTTGCATGGAACAACAGTGACATCCAGTGCTAATACAGCTGATGCAGAGTCTGAAATAGTAATGTCACATCATTTCTTGCTAAATGAACGAATATCGTAACAAGGGAAATGTGATTAAGATGAGTGTCTTTTTAATAGTTGCTAACAACAGAGGCAAATGGCATTCCAGGTTAGAGAGAATATTCATGCAGCACATCTTGCAGAAAGCTGGGTGCAGGCTTATGTTTCCTTTCCAGCCTCACTTGTGAGAAATCCTGGCAAGACACTCAGGCCCTCAGCACCCTCTCAGCTAATCTCCCGGCGCCCTCTCTTCAGTTTTGTGTCTGAGATAGCGGCCAGGCCTTTGAACTCTCAGTACCATCTAAGTTTATCTCTCAGAACTCACTGGGTTTATCTGTAAAATGGAGATGGTGGCACCATTCCACACTTTAATCATCAATGCCTCAGGCTCAGCTTTAATTGAACTGGAGTTATCTTTTCTCCAGGTGTAAGATAAATTCTTAGACGCCCCAGTCAATGTAGAAATGCCGGAACAGCCTGTAACTTCATTAGGATTATTGCAGATTTTACTGCGGGCTGTCTTCTCTCCAAGGAAACATTCATGCTTCGGTGCTCTTTTTGACCATAACTAACAAGCACTGAGAAAGCTGTATGCCGGTCTGTGTATTTCTTCACACTGTAGGGGGTCATTACTATATTGCTTTGGAAGAAGAGTTATTTTCTGATGATACAATACAAAGCATTGTCTATTTTCTTGATGTTAACAATAAATATTCACTTAAGCAACTATCCCTCATCAATATAGAATATATTGAATTCCTATCATAAGCAGGCACAGTGGTAGGGCCCACTTATACATTATACTTAACATTCACATTATCCACATAAAGAGAGGTTTTTTTCCTTCTTCTTCTATACTTTACAGATGAGAAAAATGAAGCTTCAAGGGGCTCGGTAATTTTCCCAAGCTTGTAAAACTGGTAAGTGGGAATTGCGGGATTTGATCCTAGACTTTCTGACACCACTGTGCCCTCTGAGCAAATCGAGTACAGAGCCCTGAGCCATGTGGGTAGCATTTCGGCGACCCATAAATCCATATAGCTGGACCTCTATATTGGAAAGAGCCTGTGATATGTAATTTTATTGTTGACTTCTCTGGACTGTGAGATCTCCAGAGTGCTGGTTAAACATTATTTCTAGCTGTGTCTGTGAGAGTGTCCCAAGAGAAGGTTAGCATTTGAATTAGTAGACTGAGTATAGTAGATTGGCTTTCCCCATATAGATGGGCATCGTCCAATCACTTGAGGGCTTGAATATAACAAAAAAAGCAGAGGAAGGTTGAATTCACTCTCCCCCTAACTGCTGGGGCTGGTACATCAATTATCTCCTGCTCTCACTGCTCCAGGTTCACATACCCTTGGACTGGACTGGAAATACACTACCGACTTGCTTGGGACTCCAGCTTGCAAGCTGATGGCAGATCATGAGAATTCTCAGCTTCCATAACCATGTGAGCCAGTTCCTTATAATCAATCAATCTATGTATCTATTTACTTATCTGTCTGTTCTATTGGTCCTGTTTCTCTGGAAAACATAACCAAAAAAAGTTTTATATTGAATATTTTACATGTGTGTGACACATGAACTACATGTAAACTAATTTCCTTTACAGCAGTGATTGTAGTTTTATTGCTTTTTTCTTTGCCATAGATGTGAGCACAGTTTTATTTTTTTAAATATTTAAAAAAATTTATTGTTAGAAAGAGAAAAGGAGGGAGAAAGAGAGGAAGAGAAACATCGATGTGTGTGAGAAACATGGATCGTTGCCTCTGGCAAACCCCCAACTGAGTACCTGGCCTGCAACCCAGTCATGCGCCCTGACAATCGAATTGAACCGAAATCTTTCAGTTTGCAGATGGCGCCCAATCCACTGAGCCACACCAGTCAGGACTGAGCACAGTTTTAGATACATGTCATTCTCTCCCACAATGCAAAGATATACTAAAAATGGCCCTACTCTCAAATTTTGATTCCTCTTATTTCCTTTCAAATGCTTTAAGAAAGCTGGGGGTGGGCAGGATAAAGACAGTCTTTTCATAAGTAGTGTTGGAAAAACTGGACAGATACTTACAAAAAAATTGGACCACTTTCTTTTACCATATAAAAATAAATTTAAAATGGATTAAAGACTTAAATGTTGGACCTGAAACTATAAAACTCCTGGAGGAAAACATAGGCAGTGAACTCTTCAACATTGCTCTTAGTAATATCTTTCTGTACATATCTCTTTAAGCATGAAAAACAAAAGAAAAGATAAACAAGTGGGACTACATCAAACTAAAAAGATTTCGCACAGAGAAGGAAACTAACAAAATGAAAATATGACCTACTGATGGGAGAAGATATTCGCAAGTAATACATTCGATAAGGGGTTAACATCCAAAAAATATAAGAAATTCATGCAACTTAACACCAAAAAAAAAAAAAATCTAATTTCAAAATGGGCAGAGGACCTGAAAAGACATTTCTCCAAAGAGAGCATACTGGTGGCCAAGAGACATGAAAAGATTCTCAATATAACTAATCGTTGGGAAAATGCAAATTAAAACCACAATTAAATGTCACCTCACATCTGTCAGAATGGCTATCAATAAATCAACAAACAAGCATTGGTGAGGATATAGAAAAAAGGGAAACCTCATGCACTGTTGGTGGAATTGTAAATTAGTGCAACCATTATGGAAAACAGCATGGAGATTAAAAATATTAAAAATAGAGTCACCGTACAATCCAGCAATTTTACTTCTGAGTATTTAATGAAATAAAAAATGCTATTTTGAAAAGGTATATGCACCCCTATGTTCACTGAAGTGTTACTAGTAATAGCCAAGATATGGAAGCAATCTAGGTATCCATCAACAGACAATTGGATAAAGAAGATGTGAACATATATACAATGAAATTAAAAATAATGAAATTTTGACATTTGCAACAATATGGGTGGACTTAGAGGGTATTATGCTAAGTAAAACAAGTCACAGAGAAAAAGACAAATACCATATGATCTCACTTATAGGTGGAATCTAAAAAAAGCAAAATAAATGAATAAACAAAACAAAACAGAAGCAAACCCATAGATGCAGAGAACAAGCTGATGATTGCCAAAGGGGAGGGTGTGGTGGAATGGGAATAAACAAAAAGGATAAACTCTGTCCACTTGAGGGGGGAGGAAGGAGTGATGGAATCATGTTTTCTAAGAAAATGAAGACACGTGGTAACTTCTATTTGGATTCTATACAATTTGGGGTTCTGTTGAAGGCAGGGACCAAGTCTTTCAGATCTTTAATCATCCACAATACCTAGTACAATGGTTTAGATATAGTAAATGCCCAATCAAATTTAAATCTGAAAACATATTGTGTTTTCTTCTGAATAATTAGTAGGAAAGTACTAACCCAGTTTTCATTTCTCAGATGAATAAGGTCTTATGCTTTGAAGAATCAACCAATATCTGTCTGTTCAGGAAGAGAATTTTAAACAGGAGAAATCTACTTTTCAATCTAAAGGATGGATTTTGGAAGAATTGAAAGCACCCAGGGAAGAAAGGGACCTTTAATGGGATCTGATACAAAATTAAATATGCTCATTAGCATAGTTTCAATATAGCACAAAATGATTGAAGGAACTAGAATCCATCTATTTTTTTTTTTCCCTTTGTGGTCTTTGTGAAGCAAAACATGAGAGACACCATTTGGGACAAGAAAATCTTTATTTCTGTTAAACTACATGTACAACAAGGGCTGTCTTGTTAGCAAACTGAGTCTATAGATCTTAATACCAAGACTGACTTGCAAACTTGCTAAATTTTTTATAGCAGTAAATAAGTAAATAAATAAATGAGTGATAAGTGTTGAGTATGTGCTTTCATTTGGAAAATATGGAAGGGTCCAGGGTAAAGTCCAGGAAACAAAACATCAAGCTAACTGCGCCTGAACTCTTTAGTCATGCACTGTTTACTGCAGTAGCCACTGGCCACACATGGCTATTTAAATTTGACTAATGAAAATTAGATGAAATTAGAAATTCAGTTTCTCAGCCTTGCCACATTTAAAATATGCAATAGCTCACCTGTCTAGTGGCTACTGTAAGGTACAGTGCAAATATAAAACATACCCATCAATACTGCAAGTAGTAATGGATAGTGTTCCTTTAAGCTACAAGATTAAAGAAGAAAAGCAAAGGGTGCCTTTAAGTTTTTGTTGGTTTTTAACAAAAATTTTTTTTTTTTAATTTTTGGTATCCATCTCAGCTCACAAACAGGAAAGTATTCAAAGCTTCGGGGCTTTAAGAGAGTTCTGGAATAAATAACGTGCATTTGCTGGGGAGCATCACGTGCTGTATTTCATGACAGCAAAACCCAAAACAAAACTGTGTGATGCAAAGTGGTGAAGTAGGAAAGGATCCTCAACAAATCTTGTTCAGTCCAGTCTCTGGTTATCGGTGTTAGGTTCTGGGGATTCTGAGTTTGCCCTTTTGGGAATCCTAGGATGAGGAACACATTTTTACACTAAAAAAATAAAATAAAATAAAATTTTTCTTTGATTACAAAAGTTTACTGGAACAAATTTACAAAGTGAAAAGACATAAACATGTAAAAATTAAAATCAATTATTTTACTCCTATAATCACCACATTTTAGAATATATTCTTTGTCTTTTTTCCTATGCACTTGTCCATGTCATTGTTTTTAAACATTCTGCTGCCACATCCATTAATGAGGGCATTTTATCATATTTGGTGGATATGTTATAAATTACTTAGCTGTCTCTTGTCATTAGACATTTAATTCACTTTTGATGTCATGAATTTTTTATAAACATCCATACCATAAACATCCTTACCAAAAAAGTTTATATACTTTCTTAAAGCTATTATAAAAGCTAGAAATTCTGGATCAAATTATAAGCAAAATTTTAAGTCTTTTTGGCACATATTGCCAAATTTGCCCTCTATATTCACTTTTATGCTCTGGTCTGCCACACTGAAGTTTTACTGGAAGAATGCACTTCTCATAGACCCCTAGAGAGTTGTCCTAGACTGTTACTCTTGGAGTCCAGCTTGTAGGAGGTGATAAAGATTCATTTCAGTGGATCATATCTTAAAATCTTAGATGTACCTGGATAAAATCTAGCAATGCTTTTGTTCTTGTCTTCTTTTCCAGTGCACATTCAAGCATATATCAGAGAGAAACTTCTCTGAATAATAAAACGGGTAAATACAGACTCTGGAGCCTATTTGTGGCTTCAAATCTTGTCTCTGCTACTGGCCAGTTGTGTGACTCTGGTACATTACCGGACTTCTCTGGCCTCTCCTCCCTCCTTCTCTGTAAAATCGAGATAAAAAACAGTATCTGCTTCATAGGATTATGGGGATTATGTAAATTAATATTTGTGAAGTGCTACAACAGTGCCTGGGCCTTAGCGAGCATTATAAAGTGTTGATTAAGTAAATAAAATAAGGAAATCTCTTCTTAAGCCTTTTTATTCACCTCTTAATGTTTTCAGAGTGTTTGCATCTTCTGCCCACCCATTCAGATTTTATTGCTTTTGTTCCTTTGTAATAGATTTCAAATGACCTTTCTAAAATCCCTATTTTTTTTTCCTTTTATCTTGGATCCAACTTTTAGGACCCTCTTGTCAGGACCATCCTTCACTGAGACTGAATAACAAAATAAATCATAATGTTAATAATTACGAACACTGAGCACTTAATTATAAGCCAGAAATGATACTCAGAACTTCACCTAAAACCTTCTTTAATCCTCACAAAAATTATCTAAAGTAAGAACAGTTATTATCCTCACATTAAATAAGAAAGGAGAGATTAAGCCACTTTCCCAAGGTCCTGCAAGCAGGGGCAGAGCCAGGCGAGGCACTGGATTCATCTGCAGCTTTTTATTGCCATCCACCCCCTTTCACACTGTTTAAGGCACAGGCAGATCAAAAACTTGCCTTACTCCTGATTAGCATGCCGTTGGTGATGACAATAACACTAACAAAGCAACAGGAAAAACAGCTGCTCTTTCCTGAGAGCCTGCTCTTCTGAGGTACTTGTTCTCATTGAGGCCTCTTAGATTAATTAAACAAGGAGTCTGTTGGACTGGGGTGTTTCATTTTATTTTATTTTTCAATGGCAGTTTACATGCAATATTGTTTTGTATTAGTTTCAGGTGTATAGTGTAGTGGTGAGACAATTATATTCTTTAGAAAGTGTTGCCCCGATATTTCTCATACCCACCTGGCACCATACACAGAGGTGGTTTTAAACCAAGGCGGCCTACCTGAGCAAGCCAAAACCAAATTTCGGAAATGCCTCAAGGTTATAAAATCAAAATGCTATGATTAACCAATTACAGAAAGGCAGCCAGGCTTCACTCCCTTCAAGCTAATCAGTGTCCTTTCTTTGTCCCAGGCTCCTGCCCGCCAGCGCTTCTAACCACTTCTAGTTTGGCCTACCCAATCTGAATCCGTAAATGCTCAAATAAACTCTCACATTTTTAGTATGCCTCAGTTTATCTTTTAAAAGGTATTAAAACAACCTTTTAGCCCCCAAATGGAGCTGCTCCTGCCCAGGGTGCCACCTCAGCAAACCGAAACAGAGATAACTTTGCTGTTAAGGCAAATGCTCCACCTGTCCACAAAGGCAGCGTAGCATGTCCTCAAATAACATTTCCCACAACGTCATTTGGATTAGTTGTAACAATGTTGTTGAGGAAACAAATCGATCCCTATATGGGGCCACTGTCTATGTGTGTGGATTTTCTCTGCCAACTTGGGTTTTTTCCCACATCCCAAAACTTTCTGCGAGGTGAGTGGGCGTGTCCATGGTGCCCGAGTCTGAGTGAGTGCAGGTGGTTATGAGTGGCCCTGCCTGGGAGAATGTCCTGTCCAGGAAGTTTCCCACCTGGTCCCTGAGCTGCTGGGTGAGACCCCCACCACCCACAACCCTTGAGCTGGATAAGTGGGGTAGAAAATCATGATCTCGCTTGTTTCTATTCATCTTTCCTAAATGTCTATGTAGCTCACATTCATTTCAGTGTTTAATAAGAGAAGGGTTTGGGTCTTCATTTAGGAGTTTGATGATGCTTTTGTGACTATGAATAAGCTATAGGACCTTAACTCTTGTTTATATTAATTAGCCTATGGTAAAATTGGTTTCATTACACATTGTTTTGCTTAAAGTCACAGTTTCCAAGAACAAATGGGTGTTCAGTGAGGACACATTGTGTATTCAGGCAGCCAATCCTCAAACCACCTCTGGGCCTTCTCACCCCGAACAACGTTGACTGCGTGACCTCAGCTAGATATTTTCTGTTTGTTTCTTCCTTGTAGGGCCAAATGTGTGTGTGTGTGTGTGTGTGTGTGTGTGTGTGTGTGTGTGTCCCTAACCAGTGCAACTCAGTTTGCTGAGCATCTTCCCACAAACCAAAAGATAGCTGGCTCGATTCCTGGTCAGGGCACATTCCTGGGTTGTGGGTCTGGTCCCTGGTTGGTACATGTGCGAGAGGCATCCAACTGATGTTTCTCTCCCTCTCTTTCTCCCTTCCTTCCCAATTAAAAAAAAAATATATATATATATATAAAATAAGATATATTTAATATATATCAATAAATATTCTGAGGCCTCTTTCTGGGGTTTGCTAAAATTCCCAGAAATGGTCTGGGTTCCTTGACTATTGAGGGGTTTGCTAATGCAGAAAGGTTCTGGGACCCCAGAAAGGCTCCAGGATAGTTATGTTGGAAGTCTGCAGCAAGTGGCAGCCATCAGGGGACTCAGCCTTGGCTTGGGGATTTGGGGAAATAAATTAAAATGAGATATTTGAACTGTTTGGCCATTCAAATCTAAACCTAAGTAGGCACAAGTCAGACTATTAAAAGCCACCAGGGAGTCCACTGCTATACAGCTATGAAGAAATCTCATGAAAGGAATAATAGATCTAGTGCTAATGGGACTCTCAGAACTAATTTTCTTGAGGTTGGCTGGCTATGTCAATGTAACCTGTTCCATGAGCAACTATCCTAAAACAAAAGACTGTAAGGCTGACTGACATGACTCCTACTACTCCCTTTCTCTTCTTTTAACTGAGTACTCCTAATCTACTAATCTGAATTGCCCTCCCACTCTGAAAAGACTACTCGACCATAAACAAAAGTTCACCAAGGTAAAGCCTTGCAACTGCAGCTGTTCCAAAGCCAGAACCTCAGACAGCTGGGCCTCCCCTTCACACTGTCTTCGGGGTTCATCAACAAAATGCTGGCCCAGAAATCAGTGTCCCATTTGCAAGTACCTGGAGCACTGGAGAAAGTGTTGTCCTCCAAGGTTTATGTCAAAACCTTTCACACCATTTTGAACACCCCATACCTACCCCAGAAGGAAGGCCCCCATTTCGGCCCCTCCCAGGTTTGACAGGATTCTGAGGGATTCTCTAATAACCTGATACCAGTTAGTCCCTTAAACAGCCAAGGGGAAACTAAAGTTAAAATTAATGGAAGACTTTGCGAAATCTAATAGATATTAGGGCTATACTCTCTATCTAACTTCCTTTGAATCCTGCAGGTGGGCTCCTAGGAAAACGGGCAGAAGTTAGCGAAGGGTGAGAATTCTTATCAGCGTTAGCTCTATTGGATCTCTGTAGTCCCGGGTCAAGAGGAAGGTAAATTTTCACATTGTCTATCCCTTTCCAAAGCCAGAATTTGATTTTGGGGTACCCATTTGTTATCAATCCTTTTTCCACCAAGATGGATATTTTCTTCCTGTTTTCACTGTTGTGTGCTGAGAACTTGGTTTAGCTCTCTACCTGCCTGGGGCATGCGGGTTGTCTATTCTTACGTGTGCAAGCAGCTCAACTGTCAGGCCAAGGGCCCAATGACACGGCTGACCAGAAATGTGCAGCTAAGTTGGTCCGACGGTTGTGGGTTATTGTTAAGCAGAAATATGCAGCTAGGGCATTGCTGACTGTTGTCAGCTTTCAGGAGAATAGGGTGCTTCTTCCAGCTGTCTTTGGAAGTGACTCTGAATCTGGGGAGGATAGTGTATTTTGCACCCTTTGGGGGAACAACTCTTTTGTCCATGACGTCATTCAACACTGTCAGGAATGTTTACTCTCGGTCCCAGCTGAAACTTGGCAAGATAGCTGGATAATTGAAAGAATTTTTTCTTCTTCTTCTTCTTTTTTTAAGTAGTTCTGTGGTCAGAAGTCTGCCAGATTGGAAGCTGATATTCAGAACCTGATAAGAACTTTTTTAAAGTCCTTTCCCCCTAAACTTAAATGAAACCATGTACCCAGAGGGGAAGAACAAGCATTCAAAAAATTAACAGCTCTCAATTTAGAACATTAGAATCTTTTGATTACTATCTTAATTGAAGATGTTTTTCATGATGTAAAGAAACGTAAAGAAGCAAACTGAAGATAATGTATTTTAATGGGTGGATCAGCCCCTTCATATCATTCAGGTTGCAACACACTCCTTTGAGGAACTGAAAACAATTGTCCTAAGAACTTAGCCAAAATTCGTCACATGGATCTGTTATCCAGCCATGCTGTGTCACTTGGTCTGGGCCTCCTCAATTCCATACCATTTAGAAAAAAGAAAAAACATTTCTATTGAACATATGCTAATGTATAACATCTTTTTACGTCTGGATTCAGGGGAGTCTGGAGCATAATATCAGATAAAGTGGTATTATCAATAGAATTATAATTCTTGTGGAACAAGAGTTACATATTCTTTTTTCACTTACAAGTGTAAAAATTGAGGAGACAAAAAGTCCAGCTGCAGGAGGCCTATTTTTGCCCTTACGGTGGGGCAGGGGTGGGTAGAAGACTATAGATCTAGTTTATTGTTTTCTTGAAGCATTAATATTTATCCTTTACTGCCAGGAATGCTTGTGAAGCACTGCCACTCTAATTTAAAAATGCTTTTCAGGAGGGCTCCACACTGTCTGCTCTGAAATGGGACCTCGCTATTCTTATTTGTAAACTGTCAGCATGAGACAGGAATTAACCATTAGTAAGATTTGCTCTTAGAAAAATAAAAAGTGATCGAAAAACCCTAAACATCTAGAAGTCCAACTTCTTTTATTCCTTATAGTTCTCTTTTTTTCTTGTGCCTTATGTAAAAAGCATAGTATCCACTGGGCTTTCATTTTTTTTTTTTCACTTTTTATTCTCAGATGATTTATTTAAATGCCACATTTGCAGAATTGGTTCATGAATATAGGTTATAAGAGAATCAAATAGCATTGCAAAAAAGTTTTTCTTCCCTAACTCTTAAAATTTCCATGATATTCAAAATGAGAATCTTTTCTTTTTCTTTTTCCCATTTCAATACACTAGAAAGGCAGAAGATAGAATCAATGTAGTATTAAACGAGGATTGGATAAAAAGATGTCTTACTAATTGCTTGGTATCTCCATTTCACGTGTGGTCTCCTCAGTATTTACAAATGCAGGATGATCTTCCCAGTCACTTATGCTGCTGTCTCCCCAAAGTGCTCGCTTGGAGACACTGTGTCCACAGAGTGGGGAGGAATCAGTGAGAAACGAGTTTTAGCACTGACAGAGCTGGGCAGCTCAATCTTGGTAATTACAGGGCCCCACTCAAACTTGGATCCACCAAGGCTCATCTTGACTCGTTTTAAATGTCCATTAGGCCAGATGTGTGTTGTTTGCAGGAACCACACTTTTCAGGCAGCCTTTGCATTGCCTCTGTGTGATCTGCTCACACCCATTTTCTACCAGCTAGTCTTCCACACAGTTCATGCAATTGAAACATTAATTATGTACAGTGAGGGAGAAACTGGGAAAGCACAGAAAGATGGGCATTTACCATTCTTTCTACATTGGAATAACATACAAACAGCCTCCTGACAAATTTAATAGAATTCTAGCCTGCCATGGAATCACTATTTTCCAGAATAATGGATGCACAATTACCTGTTGTTCATGAAGCATTTTCAACTTTTCCATCAGTTTCCATCTCTTTTTTCCTGCCATAATATCATGCACAGTCTTCTTGCAAACTAACGGTCATATTGGTCTGAAATTGTTGGTTTCCCAGTGTGAGTTTTAGAGAGCAGGAAGTCTGTCTTTTATCTGATGCAATACCTAGCTAATGTAGATATTCAAGATTATTTGTTTAATAAATGAATGACTAAATATACAGAATGATTTACTTCTTTAATTTACCACCTGCTGGCATAGGTAGGAACTAAAAGTCAAGCAAAATAATAATAAATATATGTACTATTCTTTAAGAAGTTAAAGTACCCAAATTGAGAAGGAAAGATAGTTCCTTGCCAGATTTTCAAAGAGAAAACAGAAATATCTTAGAAATTTTTGGAGGCTTTTGTTTTAATAGACAGAGGCAGAGGAAAGGCATGATATTTCATAGTCAAGAAAAAGGTTATTAATATATTTAAGCTTTACAAAACTTATCTACATCTAATTTATTTAGTATATATTTTCTGATCTACTCTTATAGATTATTTGTAATAGAGTTGGGATGGGAAGAAATGTAAAATGAGATTTGACTCCTTTCTTTAAGAAACTTAAGTTTTAGTGTGCGTAGGAACATATGAATTAAATGCAACCTCTAGAAATACTTTGGAAAACATCATAAGTCATGAGATCGATGCATTCTGAAGGAATCATAAAGTCTTCTCAAAGGGGAACATAGAATACTGGCTGAACTCTATAAAAATTTTTTTCTGCTAGCTCTGCCCTCACTATCTTAGTGTCCTTGGACAAGTTACAAATCTCTTTGTTCCTAAATTTCCTCATCTGGAAAATGGGGGCTTGGCAGTCACAGCACCTACCTTGGAGGATCGCCGTGTGAATTGGGAGATTTGGTGTATGTAGAGTGCTTAAGATCATGTCTGGAATATAGGAAGGCTGGCGTCTCTTTCCGAGCAGAGTAAATAAATTTTTGCCTGGAGTAAAGGAAGGGGAAGGGCATACTGAGAGGTTCATAAATTTAAAATGTGGGATGTTTGGAAAGTTGAGGATTCAAGGATTAAGGGTTCACATCTCCAGCCTTAGCCTATGAGTTTACAACTACATCATTTTTCCCATGAAGTAACCACACACAGAGCATTTGCTTTCATTTTAACATACGCTCTTACTTAGTAATTTTCTATTTTAAACCATAGCAGATTTTTAAAAATATTTTACATACTCTAGCTTTTAGTGCACTTATTAAGTTGTATTTCCTTTTATTAATTATGGTATACCATTCAAAACCATGTTTATAATCCTTTAAATAAGGAGTGCACAAAGGCAACAGCTAGGTGTTGCAGGTAGTTCCAGTCCAGGAAGGCTGTGTGCCTTTGCTACCTGGTTAGTTCAGGAGGACTCCTTTAACCCTTCCAGACCCTGTGGTTCCTTTGAGCAGCACCTGTGTCCCTGAAAATGACCAATAGTCCCTGTATAGAAACAGGGTGACCTACCATTCTCTTAAAAAGAACACATAGCCTATTTTTAAAATTTATTTTATTTTTTGACTTTAAATTTTTTTTCTAGTTTTCAATTACAGCTGACATACAGTATTAAATTTCAGGTGTACACCCCAGTGATTAAACATTGTATAACTTACTAAGGGCTCACCCTATGAAATCTAGCACCCATCTGACACCATACATAGTTATTACAATATTATTGACTGCATTCCCTCTGCTGCACTTTACATCCCTGTGACTGTTCTGTAACTACCAATTTGTGCTTTTTAATTCCCCCATCCCCCCAAGCTCCTTCCATCTGGCAACCATCAAAATGTTCTCTATGAGTCTGTTTCTGTTCTGTTTGTTCATTTATTTTATTTTTTAGATTCCATATATAAGTGAAATCATATGGCATTTGTCTTCCTCTGTCTGACTTATTTACTCATCACAATACCCTCTAGGTCCTTCCATGTTGTTGCAGATGGCAAGAGTTCGTTCTTCGTTATGGCTGAATCATATTCCACTATATATATGCACCACTTCTTCCTTATCAGTTCATCTATTGATCAACACTTAGGTTGCTTTCATATCTTGGCTCTTGTAAATAAAGCTGCCATTAACATATGGATGTATATATCTTTTTGATCTAGTATTTTGTATTTCTTCAGATAAATACTCCAAAGTGGAATACCTAGTTCCTTCTTTGTCTCTTGTTATATGGCCTTTGTTTTAAAGTCCATTTTGTCTGGTATAAGTATTGGTACCCCAGCTTTTTTTTTCTTTGTTTCCTTTTTCATGAATATCTTTTTCCATCCCTATTTTTTCAGTCTGTGTGTGTCTTGCAGTCTGAAATGAGCCTCTTGTAGATAGCATATGTATGGATGTTGTTTTCTTCACCCCTCAGCCTCCATAAGTGTTTTTATTGAAGCACTTAATCTATTTACATTCATAGTACTTGTTGATAGATTTGTATTTATTACCATTTTATTATTCATATTTTTTATCTCTTCTTCTTAAGAAGGCCTTTTAACATTTCACATAATACTGGTTTGGTGGTGGTGAATTTCTTCAACTTTTTCTTTCTGGAAGCTCTTTATATGTCCTTTGATTCTAAATGATTGCTTTGCTGGGTAGAGGAATCTTGGTTGTAGGTCCTTGCTTTCCACCACTTTGAATATTTTTTGCCAGACCCTTCTGGACTGCAAAGTTCCTATTGAGAAATGAACTGACAGTCTTAGGAGAGCTCCCTTGTAGGTAACTAACTGCTTTTCTCTAGCTTCTCTTAAGATTGTCTCTCTGTTTTTAACCTTTGGCATTTTGATTATGATGTGTCTTGGTATGGGCCTCTTTGGGCTCATCTTATTTGGGATTCTCTGTACTTCACAGACTTGTATGTCTCTTTCCTTCACCAGTTTAGGGAAGTTTTTCATCATTATTTTTTTACATAGGTTTTCAATTCCTTGCTCTTTCTTTTCTCTTTCTGGCACTCCCATGATACAAACATTGATACACTTGAAGTTGTCCCATAGGCTTCTTTTTTATACTGTCCTCATATTTTTGGATTCTTTTCTCTTTTTTCTGTTCTGATTGGGTGCATTCTGTTTCCTGATTGTCCAAATCTCTGATATCCTCCTCTGCTTCATCTACTCCAGTATTGATTCCCTGTAACGTATTCTTCATTTTAGTTAATGTATTCTTCATTTCTGACTGGTTATTTATGTTTTCTATTTCTTTGTCTTTTTCTTTATGTTTCCTATCTTTTCGTTGAACTTCTCACTGAGTTCTTCTACTCTTTCCCTAAGTTCACTGAGCATCCCTATAACTCTTATATGCCTTCATTTTCTTTAGTTCTTTTTCTGGAGTTTTGTTTTGTTGTTTCATTTGGGATATGGTTTTGTTGTTGTTGTTGTTGTTGTTTGTCTCCTCAGTGTGGCTGCTTCCCTTTTCTGTTTCTGTGCATTAGGTAGTGCTGATAAATCTCCTGGGCTTGGTAGAAAGGGCTTATTAGTTGTCCTGTAGGTCCAGTGGCATAGCCTCCCCAATCACCCAAGCTGCGCACTCCAGGTGTGCCCCAGTTTGGGCTGTGTGCACCCTCCTGTTGTAGTTGAACTTTGATTGCTGTTGGTATATCAATGGGAAGAAATTACCCCAGGCTAATTGGCTACAAGGATTGTTTGTGACCACTGCGGAGAATCAGCTGTGCAGGGGCAGATACCATGGGGCAGGACTTACTTGAGTGGGGCCCTATTGCCCATTGAATCCATTCCTTGAGCGTTTCACTTCTGGAGGTGTTTGGTTGGTGCCCTGGTATAGTATGAAGCTGTCCACTGGGTGTGCTGGCTGTGGGGTACCCTAGGAGATGTAGGCCAGGGTCAGTTGCTACTTTTGTCCTGCACTGGGTCACCTGGCATGACCTACAAACTGATCTGCAGATGGCTGCTACTTCATGCACTGTATTTGGAGGTGCCCAGAAGAATCCAAGTTATAAGTCACGTCCAGCTGCCACTAGTGCCAGGCCTGGGGCCACTTAGTAAAAGGACAGGGCATACTGTGGCCAGATGTTGCTTGTTTGAAAGACTTTAGAAAAGTCTGAAGCATGAGCCAACCATTTGTATGGAAAAGTCACTTGAAATGGTTCGTGTGTGCCTGTAAGTTGTATGAGGTGGGGTCTCAGAGAATCACTAGGGTGGGGTAAACACCACCCTAGCCAGGTTGATGGAGACTCAGATTTGGTGTCCACCTGCTACTCTGTGGAAGGAGGGCTCAGAAAAGGAACAATGACCTTTGCCAGCACCTCTGTTTGGGAGAAAGCTGCCCCTCCAACTCACACCCTGATGCCAGACAATTCAGTTTCTACCCATATGTCCCTGGTGCCTTTTCAGCTGCTGCCCCAGAGCTGGAGTTGACAGAGAGTGAGTGAGTACAATAAGTTTGTGCATGGGCCCTTTAAGAGAAATTGCCTGGGATTTCACAAGCCCTCTGTCTCATTCAGCCATAATCTCTGCTGCTTTTCACAGCCAAAAGTTATGGAGACTTCTTTTCCTGACACTAGAACCCTGGGCTTGGGGGTCTATGGTGGGCTAGGGGCCCTCACTCCACAAGGGGGATCTCCACAGCTGAGATATTCCTTCCAGTTTTTATTTACCACACATGCGTGTGGGACCAGCCCCTCCTACTAGCCTGCATATGGCTTCTTTTTTATATTCTTAGTTGTAGTTCTTCTAACTAGATTTTAGGTGGTTCTCAATGATGCTTTTTCTGATGTGGTTGCCAGAGGATTTGAATACTGCACTCACCTATTTACAGTCTTGACTAGACGACTTGACTGTTTCTAAATGGAACCTCAGGAACCTCTTTGAAACAATTATACTTTCATGTTTCTCAGGCCCACCTATGAGGAAACTTGTTAAATAAAACCCGTGATCGCCGGCACCATCAGTCTCCCTCTGAGTTAATGGCAGGAACTGTGATCATGCTGTGTGGAAGCACAGCGATGTGTTTATTCCTCGGCAGTGTTTCCCCACCCCAAACAGCAGATTGTTCTCTTTGGTGTGGGGAAAATTAAAAAGAATGAAAATGTGGGAAACTTCACAAAGCTAACTATTTTCACTTTATAGGATAATAACTTACCCTGAGATTATGATGTTTCCTTCTTCACCGTTTAAATTTTATTCCTTTAATGAATTTATGAGATAAAACTAATGGTAGTTAAAAATGTCCATATGTCCCCAAAAAAGAGTGATGTCCTCATGGTGCCCCTTGTCCTTTAAAAATTTTACTATTTGGTAAACTCCTGGGAACTAATATTTTAGAGAATAACTAAATAGTCCTAAACCAATTATGAGATTTCTTGGAGGAAGGCCTAAAAAAGGACATGAATACAACTAAATTCTTTTCCTATGTGCTTGTTCCTAGAAGTCTAAATAAATCCAGCCATTGATGATAATATTCTTAGAATTCACTGTACGCACTTAATACATAAAGCAGAGACAACAACCTGCTTTTCTTTTAAAAAGGATCTACATGTTCCTACTTTTACACCTTTGCTTTAAGTATTCACTAAGTTAGAAATTCCATTCTCCCATCTTTGTCTTCTAAAATCCTCATGCCTTTAATGCCCAGTTCAGATGCCTTCACCTTCATGAAAAAGTCCTTGCTTGCTTCCATCTCCTTCTTCCAAAATATTGGAAGGTTTAGCATAAACCTTTCTCATATTTACTTCCTTCTTTTGAGGACAAACATAACACTCTTGGGAAGTATTGTGTAGCTGTATTGGTTTTCTATGGCTGCCATACAAAGTACCAAGAACTGGGTGGATTAAGACAACAGATATTTATTGTGTCTCAGGTCTCAAGGCTAGAAGTTTGAAATTAAGGCCTTAGCAGGGCCATGTTCTCTCTGAAGGCACTATGGAAGGACCTGTTTAATGCCTCTCTGCTAGTTCTGATAGCCTCAGGCATGGCTCAACTTGCAGTGTCATCCATGACATATGGATGACAAGAAGCCACATGTAGGCTGGTTGGAGGGGCTGGTCCCACACCCATGTGTGGCAATACTCCATGACACTTGGCATTCCTCCTGGGTGGCCCCCCATAGTCTTTCCTCTGCATGTGTCCCTGATACACATTTTTATGAAGACAGGAGTCACATTGGATTAGGATCCACTCTAACCACCTCATTTTATTGATTACCTCTATAAAGTCCTTATTTTGAAAGAAGGTAGCATTCTTGGGTGCTGGGGATTAGGACTTAAACATATCTTTTTGTGGGGACACAATTCAATCCATGACAGTGGTCTAGAGTGATTCATCCATGAGGATTCTGGGAAGTACTGAGGGACAAGGCTGGAGAGATAAACTAGGATTAGACAATAAAGGCACTTTGGACCAAGCTATTAGTTTAGATTTGATCTAATTTGAAAGGGTTAGATTATATTTAGGAGTGGAATGATATAATTGTATTTAGGTTTTAGGGTATTTATTCTATCTTGTATCTTGTAGTACTAGCTCAAAATTCAAAGTCCCATAGGAGCGGAAAGTTTAAGTGCTATCCCCTGGCTCCTTAAGACAAGGAAAGGAAGGACATAGCCCATTCATACCTGGAGGTAACTATTTTTTAACAAAGACTGCTTTCAGTGGGGCATTTCACTATAAGAAAAAGTGGGCTACCTTTAGAAAGAGAGACTGGATGCTAAATAAATAATAAACAAACAAATAAATATTTCTTACCATAAAATGATTAAGATAGAGTTCCATATTAATTTCAATAAAACCAATCTATTTTACAAAACTATAAGTGACAATACGACAAGATATGTGTATTCCAGTTATTTACCACAGCTAACGAAGTACCTGCAAACCTTAGCAGCTAAGCCTTAAATACATATATTTGGTCTCTGCCCCCAGTTCCTCTCACAGATGTCCTAAATTACTTGTAATTTTCTGAGAAATTAAAGAAATATAAACTTACACAGAACTCCTAAATCCCTTGGAATCTTGGAATTTCTTGGGTGAAAGGAGTATCTTTTGTTTTAATCAGGTGACTCTTGGGGAGCTCAGACGCGGGGGGGGGGGGGTTGGTCACCTCTGAGAAGGCGAGAGGAGCAGGAGCTTGAGCCAGTAATAGACCATGGCTACATAATGAAACCTTCAGAAAAATCACTGAGGGGCTCCGAGTGCTTCTGAGTCAGTGAATGGATACATATTCTGGGAGGGTAATGCACCCCAGCTCGTGGGGCAAAAACTCCTGCACTCGGGACCCTTCCAGACCTCACCCTATATACCTCTTTGCATTTTTATATCCTCTATAATATCCTTTATAATAAACTAGTAAACATAAGTACATTATTTCCCTTAGTTAATTGAGCTGTTATAACAAATTACTGAAACTGAGAAGGGAATTTTGTGAACCCCAATTTATAGCCAGTTATCAGCATTATGGGAGGTCCTGGACTTGTGATTGACATCTAAAGTAGGGGACAGTCTTGTGCCCTTAACCTGTGGGGTTAATGTTAACTGCAGATAGCCAGTATCTGAATTAAATTGAATTGTAGGACACCAAGTTTGTGCCTGAAAAGTTGCAGAATTGGTTGGTGTGCGGAAAAATTTTGGTGTCCGAAGTTTTGTGAGTAGAGAAAGTTTTCCTTTAGCAATTTAAGACAATGACCATTTTATTATATCTCATTATTTGGGGTCAGGAATTTGGACAGGGCTCAACTGGGTGATTCTTTTGTTTCATATGATATCGACTAAGGTCACTTGGTTGTATGAAGCCAGTAGATAACTAGACTGGTCTTGAGGAGTCAAGATGGCAATTTGAGGAAAATGACTCAAGGTTAGAATCAGCTAGGACTATCAACTGGTGCATGTACCAGTGGTCTCTCCCATGTGGAAGTCTCAGAGTAAGATATTTCTCATATGGCAGCTCAGAGCTCCCAAAGGCAGAGTTTCAAGAAGCCTGAGGAAGTTGTAAGGCTACTTGTTAATCTAGCCTCAGAATCTCAGGATGTAACACATTCTGTTGGTCAAACAAGTTACTAAAGTCTTTTTGGATCGAAAGGGAAGAAAATTAGACTCACCTCAATGGGAGGATTAGGGAAAAATGTGTAGCCATCTTTAACTGACCACAGCAGAAATTGTTATTAGCATAACTTTTAATAAAAGTCCTTCAGATATTTTTGGAGATGCTGATAAAAGTTTTTAAAAACAAGCAAGTAAATATTTAAAAGCTAATGAGGTATTTAATTGTATCATTATAGAATTGTGCATTCATGATAAGTATAAACAGAGCTGGACCTCACACTGGAAAACGTTAGTCAGAGTTCAAGATTTGGGCAATTTTGAATTGAGAGCACTTAGTTAAGCCACCTGTTTAAATTTTCTAAACTATCTTATGTTATACTATATATCCCAATACAATATAAGCTAATAGTACAATATGAAAATCATCAAAGAATACTATTCATTTAGACAAGTGATTACAATATTAGATGTGCATTGACAGATTTATATCACATTGTGTATATGTGATATATACACACATATACATTCATATATATGTCATAGTTAAAAAATACTTTGGGGGTGTTGCCATAATGAGTTGTGAACAAAGATTGAGATCATTGGGCATATTTTAAAACCCAGCCCTTGGATACTCTGCTATTTTCTCACTTTTACACAGTTCCATAAAACGCAAATAGCAGTTTTATTGTTGCTCTTCTGTTGTTTTACAAGCAGAATGTTGGCAGCAGTCAGGGTTATGATGCAGTCAGCATTTTCAGACTGGCATGCACGAAAACATTAGATCCGAGAAGAGAGACTCAACTTCACTGATATCCTGTAGTGTTTTGTTTCGGGAAATGCCATGCTGGTGATTATAAAGGATGAAGTCATATATTTCTACCAACCACATCCTGCCATTATGGTAATTCTAATTGTAGTGAGCTGTGGAATCAATGGAAGAGGAAAAAAAAACTTCCTTCCAATAAAATAAGAAACAAACAAAATAAAACTTTAAATGTTTGGCAACCTTTGTTTAATCACGCATTACAAAAGAAAAAGGTATGTTATGGTCCTTAAAAAACAAAGAAATAGTACAGGATCTCTCTGAATATATACAAAGCTATTGTTAGTGTTATTATCAACATCATTGTGTTGTATGAAGTTGTTGTCTCAAGACTCACTAGTTGAGGTTAAGCAATGCCTACAATTAGTTAAGACACCAATTAGTCTGTGACAAAGTCATGTTGCCTTTCACTAATTAGAGTACCCTAAACTACTTCTTTACCAACATATACTCTTCTGCTGGGGACAGCCTATTATTTTCTTCATTTTTCTTACCACAAAAACCACAAAATTATAATTGAATGGTAAAGGTTGGACCTCTCTGAGATTCATTTCCACCAGTGGAGTTAATATTTGCCCAATGCTGGGTTCAATAAGAGGGCAGATACTTGCTTATCACTGTACAATTTTGCATATTGGTCCAGTTCACAATATCAAGTCTCTAAACAAAAAGATGAGATCTTTTGCCTTTTGCTCAGGCCTAAGATAAAATTTAAAAAATAATAATAAGTTCAGTTTCACTTAGTATTTTGTTTCCAGTCACTAAGTTATGCAAAGATAAGTGAAAAATCTGTTACACAAGTGGTTTACAACAAAGTCAAAGAAGAATAAATGTGCATATGCCTACATGTAAATATTGAAAGTGGTTATTTTATTCTTTGAATTCGGTCAAGTGAGACTTTAAATGATTTTAAGTTTTAAGAATAATCACTTGAACATTTCTTTGAAAGGTTTACTATCTTGTTGTAAGCTAAATTAACTTTGGTTTATTATGTTGGATTATCAGAAATTCTCAATTTCAAGTCATTGAATTTAGGCATAGACTCCAATAGAGTAGGACTTGTTTTTACTTTAAAATTACATTTAATCTCCATCAAAGATCAAGCTAGCTGCAATGCAAGTTATAGTAGACCTCTAATAAGAAGGTATATTTTATACATATTGAATTTTGAACCTTGTATTTGTTCTGGGATTAAACATATAAACACATAAAGTCAGAGAAACCTATGTAATTCGAAGCCTGAAGCAGCTAGATAGTAATGTATTTGAAAACTTGCTGTGCAGAGGTGCCTAGTGGTATTGTGAAAAATTTCTTGCAGCCACAATGGTTGGAATCTATTTTTGATTCTGCTTCTTAGACACACACACACACACACACACACACACAAAAATCCCGTCTTCTCTCCCCTTTGCAACATCATAGGAGCCACCCCAGATCATGGCGGAGGTAACAGTGAATAAAAGAGCTGGTGATTCGAAAGAGAGAGCCATAAGGCGGAGTAAGCAAGATAGAAACGTTGCTTTGGTAACAAGTAAAACAGTTGCCCAGCATTTTGTTCAACATACTAGAGAGAAGCAAAACCTTACAGAATTACTTACTAACTATAATGGAACATAAAGTGAATCTTGACAAGTTCTATTCCCTTAGAGTAGAACAGCACAGATCATAGATTGGAATCCAGAAAAAAAAAATGAAGATGTTACTATTCTATAATTAGAAACCATTTGTTTTAGTCACAATTTTCATGGTTTCTTTTAACATGGAGAAAATAAAAGTTTTCTTCAGTCCCTAGGATAAATAACAGACACACACACACCTACATTTTATTTCAATAGAATTCAGGGAACAAATGGACTCAACTTCCTAGGGGACTTACCTTCAGTCCCAGGGTCACATGTTGGGAGGGATTTGACAAGGCAGTCACAAAGACAGCGGAGAACCTTTGATTTACGTGATGTGACACCTCTCAAGAGAACCTGCTACATATTCTTCTCTCCAATGGACATGTTCTATAGAAACCAGAACCGTGGGAACAAGGCTGAGGAAAGAGGAACGAAGTGGGAAATTACAATGGAGAAAAGCAGAGGAATTCAGAGAAGATATGGAGAAGGCTTTGGATTTAAGGGTCAGAGACTAAGTCAAACAAGCATAGATGTCTCATTCCAAAATTCTGGTTCCTTCATCCCCAACATATCCCTAAGTGTCTACAGGCTATCTGTTTTAAAAGACCTCTACCACACTAGGTGGATTCAGCTGATTGGAATAAATATTCTAGTGGCCAGAGTATGTCAATCTAAGTATCTATTAACCTTTCCAGTTTTCTCTTAAAAAAACCTGGTGCTGTTATACTCTGTATTATCATTTTAAAATTCAAAACACCTACATGCATACCTACACTGGCAAAAAATCCTAATTATGTATGAAAAAAATTTATTTAAAACCAAAGGGTATTTTACCTTGCAATATTTCAGTTATATTTCTTTTCATGGATGACCTCTGATTTTGCAGTCTTTTCTCCTTATTTTTTTACCTTAACCTATCTTACAAAACATTTCTACCCAGCTGCTTTTATTTTCCTGTACAGAGTAACGTAGACAAAAATAGCAAGATGGTATATGGATAAATTAATGAATGATTTTAATAAACATGTTTTCATAGGCTAATAATGGCACACACAAAGTATGTCCAAAAAGTCAGGGATATTCTTTAGGGCACGAGGGAAATTAAACAATATCCATTTTCAACTGCTTTTAGTCTCGAAGGTCTGGTGTTGATTATGATACAAAGAAGGTACTCAGTGCATGTGAAGGCACTGATGTGTGTTAGATTATATGGGAAACTTTTCCATGAAGGTGATTCATTAGGGGCTTGAATAGGTGCAATTTGACATGAAGATAAATGTTCATGTCAATTAATCTGCCAACTAAGAGTGCAAGTCCTTTCCTTCTTTCAGAGCCCATGTTCCTTCCCTTAAGGCAAATGACATGAGTGCTGAGGAACTGGCGATGCAAGGGCCTGCCTCTCAGGACATAAGGAATATCCTTTTTTTCTAATCCAAATTACAGACTCTTCAGATTTCACCCACTGACCTACTTGTCTTCTGTAGTAAGAACTTTTTAGGGTCAGGATGCAATCCAAGATTACCTATTGTGTTTCAGCGGTCATGTCCCTTCAGCCTTCTTTCGTCTGGATCAGTCTTGGTCTTTCTTTGTCCTCTCCAGTTTGACATTTGCAGAGATGGGAGCAGTTATTGAGTAGAATATGCCTCGATTTGGGTTTGTCTGGTACTTCATTAGATTCAGGTTATGCATAAGAGGCAGGAGTACCCTAGAAGTGATGCTGTGTTCTTCTCACAGCTGACCTCTGATTTTGTAGTCTTGTTTCCCTATTTTTGCAACTTAACCTATACTTATCTTATAAGAAATTTCCACCCAGCCTACTTTTACTTTTCTGTTCAGGGAAACAAGCAAAAATAGTAAGACAGTGTATTAAATTAAAGTCAATTAAAGATCCTATCAGGTAGCAGGTGATTGTGACTTGTTCCAATATCGGTGACAACTTTGATCACCAAGTCCTGGACATGTCCTCCAAATGTCTCTGCTGTAAAGCTACTATTTCCCCCTTTGTTACGAATAATTAGCCTGTGGGGAGATTATTTGAAGTTATGTGAAAATCCTATTCCTTATAGGACATTGATTGCTCTTGTCTGAATCAAATGACTATAATGTATGCCACTTAGTGATTTTTAAACTCTGTCATTCCTTCTGCATTTGTTAGTTAACATTTTATTGTAAGAGCCTTTCCGTCTCCTTTATTTATTTACTTCTTTCAATAATGGATCCATGGATTCTGCTTTTATTTAATGGGTTACAGTCCATTACTATCATTACTGAGCATTTGATGATAGATGTCCCAGACTGGGGCAGTAGGAGCTCCTTCAAGCTGGCTACTTGCCTGCGCTTCTTTGAGTACCTTCTTCCTTCTGGCACAAGTGGTCCAGGCTCACTCTCCCAGCCCCAGCCCTGGACTCAGCTTATTTACTAAGGACTTCTGTTTTTTTTTTTTTAGTAAGGAGTGAGTTATATTAGAACCCAAGACCTGGAAGCTTGGTGTGCTCATTGTCCCCAAGGAGCCATTGTTCATGTCCTTTCAGTGGACAGACTGGGGAAATAGCCATTTTATATCACTTTCACCTTTCACCATTTTATATTTGTAGCTCCTTTCTTTCACTGTGAGAAGACTGAATTCCAACAAAATTAATATATTTACTATGTTGCTCAATTCTGCATTTAAATGTGTTTCAGAATTTTTATACCCATACCACTATTAAGGATAAATCTACTGAGTTAATAAGTCAAATTTAAGCTTTCTTTGCAGTTCTTTTGGTCCTTTTAACTTCAGACTAATGGAAGTGAAGGTACTATAGTTAAAATTCCTTGGATTCTTCCTTTTCCACTTTTCTTTAATATAATTGTTACCCATTCGGTATAGAGTAAGTTTATTTTTTTCTATTTATTTCCAACTTTGAAGTAAAAAAAAATCCTAGTTGATTTAATTTTTGCCATTTTAATTATGATGTATCTTGGTGTGAACCTCTTTGGGACTCTCTGTACTTAACTGTACCTGGATGTCTTTTCTTTTGCCAGGTTGGGGAAGTTTTCAGCCATCATTTCTTTAAACAGGTTTTCTGTCTATTTCTCTCTTCTCCTTCTGGGGTCCTATGATTTGAATGGTATTATGCTTGATGTTGTCCTAGAGGTTTCTTAAAATATTCTCATTTTTTAAATTTCTTTTTCTTTTTGTTTTCCAATTGGGTATTTTCAGTTACCTTGTCTTAAAAATCACCGATTGGATCCTCTGTTTCATTTAATTTGATGCTGATTTTATCTAATGTGTTCTTTATTTCAGTTACTGTATTTTTCATTTCTGACTGGTTCTTTTTATGTTTTCTATCTCCTTTTTTATCTTCCTATCTCTTTGTTGAGATCATTGAGCATCCTTATAACCAGTGTTTTAAACTCTTTATCTGATAGAGTGCTTGTCTCATTTAGTTCTTTTTCTGGGGTTTTGTCCTGGTTCCTCATTTGAGATATATTTCTCTGTCTCCTTATTTTGATAGTCTCTCTGTGTCTGTTCCTGTGAGTTAGATGAAACAGCAAACTCTCCTGGTCTTAAAAGGATGACCTTGCATAGGAGCTACTCCTTTGTAGACTGGGTGTGTTTGGCAGGCCAGCTGGAGCTGAATCGTTTGTGGGCCACAGGGAGTCCCAGGAGCAAGCTGCTTTAGGATCACCTTGGCAGCCCAGATGGAGTTGTTGCCAGAGTAGGCTCATGCCACGGGCAGACCTGGGAACAAGCCACACCTGAGCAGGAGCTGTAGTTCTTGTGGATACACGCAAACTAAGGGAGTCCCAGAGGCAAGTCACGCAGCTGCAAGCTGGAGTTGGGGCAGGGGCAGGCTGACCTGTTTGTGTGTTTCTCTCTCTCTCTTTCTGTCTCTCTTCCTCGCTCTCTCGTGTTTGTTGTACAGAAATTGTTCATTCAGCGCCCGCCCCCCCATTCTTCTTTGGGGTGAGTTTCTATTTTTTTTCTTTAAGTATTTTTTATCGATTATGCTATTACAGTTTTCCCAATTTTCCCCCTTTATCTCCCTTCCATCCTGCCCTTCCTACCCTCCAGCATTCCCCCCCTTAGTTCATGTTCATGGGTTGTACATATAAGTTCTTTGAGTTCTCTGTTTCCTATGCCATGTTTTATCTCTCCCCATCTATTTTATGCCTACTAATTATGCTTCTTCTTCCCTGTACCTTCCCCCCATTCCTTCCTTCTTCTTCCCCAATGAAAACCTTCCATGTGATGTTCATTTCTCTGATTCTGTTCCTGTTCTAGTTGTGTGTTTAGTTTTTGTTTTTGTTGTTTTCATTTTCTTTTAGGTTCATTTGTTAATAGTTGCAAGTTCATTGTCATTTTATTGTTCATATTTTTTATCTACTTTTTCTTAGATAAGTCCCTTTAACATTTCATACAATAATGGCTTGGTGATGATGAACTCCTTGAACTTGACCTTATCTGAGAAGCACTTTATCTGCCCTTCCATTCTAAATGAAAGCTTTGCTGGATAGAGCAATCTTGGATGTAGGTCCTTGCCCTTTATGACTGCAAATACTTCTTTCCAGCCCCTTCTTGCCTGCAAGGTTTCTTTTGAGAAATCAGCTGATAGCCTTATGGGAACTGTTTTGTAGGTAACTGTGCCCTTTTCTCTTGCTGCTTTTAGGATTTTCTCTTTGTCTTTAATCTTGGGTAACTTAATGATGATGTGCTTTCGTGTATTCCTCTTTGGGTTCAACTTCTTTGGGTCTCTCTGGGCTTCCTGGACGTCCTGGAAGTGTATTTTCTTCACCAGATTGGGGGAGTTTTCCTTCATTATTTGTTCAAATGAGTTTTCAATTTATTGCTGTTGTTCTTCTTCTGGCACCCCTATTTGGATATTGGAATGTTTCAGGTTGTCCCAGAGAATCCTCAGTCTCTCTTCATTTTTTTTTTTTTTTTGATTCTTGTTTCTTGGTTCTGATCCAGTTGGATGTTTATTTCTTCCTTTTGTTCCAAATCATTGCTTTGAGTCCCGGTTTCCTTCCTGTCACTGTTGGTTCCCTGAATATTTTGCTTTATTTCATTTTGGGTATCTTTCATTTGTTCTTTCATTTTTGACTAAGCTCAAACAGTTCTGTGAGCATTTTGATTACCAGGGCTTTAAATTCTCCATCAGATAGGTTGGCAATCTCCTCATCACTTAGTTCTGAGGTTTTGCTATGTTCTTTCATTTGGGCCATATTTCTTTGTCTTGGCGTACCTCAAGTTTCTCTGTTTATGGGTGTAAACTCAGTGTGTTGTTGAGAGAAGGTAAGTTCATGGTCTTCCTATTCCACTGTCTTGGACCAGAAACCAAGAAATATTCTTGAAAATAGAAAATACGGGAAGGTTTTTTTTCCCTTTTACTGAAACTAATGTGGTTAGTAGAAGCTGTATGTTATATATAAGCATTTCCAGTTGTACTATTTTAGGAGAAATTTTATTTGGGAGATATTTCATATGTGAAAACTATAGAGCCAAATAGTATCAACTATTTAACAAAAAGAAGCAAAACGTGTTTTATGAAAAATGCAATAATTTCCGTATATTTACCTCAGGCTGAACTGGTAAAAGTGCCTCCATGACTGAACAACAGATGAAATAGATGACAATCACATTTAAGCAGATACAGCTGAGCCTCCAATTACATGGGCCCTGACAGCTCATAGAGCAGGCATGGCAATCAAATGAGGCAGTAGTTGTTTTGGTATTTAAAAATAACAAACTGAATTACCTGTGGTTAGCAATTAATAGTAAAATAATTAGGTTCTATCTATCACAGAGATGTTTTTGAGTAGGAAAGAATCTAACAATGACAGAAATTTAAATGTTAAAGACAAAACAGAAATTTTAGAATAATGTGCCTCTCTTATGATTTTTACCTAATTCTAGACACACTTCTATATGTCCTGAATTTTGGCCCAGAAAAATTGGTAAGAAATTGAGCCTGTGTTAGAGTCATGTCTGGAATTGTGCATTACAAGGTACAAGGAACACAGAATAGAAAATAGTATAGAATTCATAGAATACTTCTTGGTGCTCCACAGTTGGGCAACATAGTCCTTGTCTATTTAATTCCATCTGGAGAAATTTTTCTTTTATGCATGCATAATAATACCAGACTATCAGGAAAAGTCCTCAGGCAAAGAACTGCTGATGTTAGCAATTAAAAGTTGGGCCATTGTGCATTGAACTGGTAAGGGTCAGGGATCCAGGCAAGAAAATTACACACCATCCTTATCAGAGATTTTATGGATTTAAAGATAATTATTATCCCTCTAATAGTAAAAATGACTCTAAAGTTCAGCTTACTCTTCTGTAAAGTGAGAACAATAATGACTACCTTGTAAGATTGTTGAGAAGTTTCTATTAGAAAATGTATATGAATTCCAAACATTCAAAAGTATTCTAGAATGTTTTCTAGTCTTTAATGAATATAATTCAAACTTTGATTTCAATTCTGAGCTGAAAACGATGAATTGGTAGTCAAATCAAGCTTACTTTGGTCAAGAGGCCATACCAGTATTATGTTTTACTAATAATTTCAAGAAAACATATAAATGTGAGGCATAGGGAAAGGGGGGATCTGGGACATCTGTGTGGCTACTCAAATCCTCTATCTTGCATTAGACACATGTTTCTTTCCCAGAATAATTCATAATAATACATGAAATCTCTAAGTAGCACACAGACTGCTCATTTATTGGGGAACATATAGATTATATGATTTTTTTCTCAGGAGCCATGCTTCACCCCATAAACAATCCTAATACAGATATGCTGTTAAGAGCATTCCAAGTATAAGGCTATTCCTCCTAGTATGTATCATCAGTGTATTTGCCCAGAGATCCAGCTACCATTCTTCTAGGAAGAAAGGTCACCTGCCTTCTTTCTTACTTCAGGAATATTGCCGTGGTTATCAGGAGAGAGATAGGTCATTGGCCAGCTGCTTAAACTCTTTATTTTCCAGTTTAAATGGAAAAACCTCTGTGTGTTTTTTTTCCACCATGTTTTATTTTGGTGTATTTCACTCATAGGTTTGGTTACCTATGATTATAATTGATAATGTTTATTGAGTGTGTACTATACATTGAGCACTATTTTAAAGCTTTACCTGCTGTTTTAGTCTGCTTGGGCTGCCATTACAAAATGCCATACACTGGGGCTTAAGTAACATCAATTTATTTCTCATAGTCATGAAAGTTGGGAGTTCAAGATCAAGGTGATGATAGATTCACTTTCTGGTGAGAGCTCTCTTTTTGAATCAAGATGATCAAATTTATGCCATCTTCTCATATGGCCTCTTTTCTCAGTGCACAACTGCAGAGAGAAAGAGAGCTTGAGAAAGAGTGAGACGGAGGGAGAGAAAGAGAGGGAGGGAGGGAGAGGAAGAGAGAGAGAGAGATTTTCTTCTTCTCAAAAGTCACTAATATTATCATAGGGACCCACCCTCATGACCTGATCTAAATAATTTTCAACCAAAGGCCCCATCTCCAAATACTATCACATCGAGGGTGAGGGCTTCAACACACAAATTTGAGGGATGCATAAACATTCAGGCCATAACACCTATATTGCCTCCTCTAATGCACATACCAACCTATGAAGTAAATATTATTTTGATCCATTTTACAGATGGGAAAACTGAGGCAGAGAGAGGTTATGTAATGTACATAAAGCCATACAACTAGTAAGTGGCAGAACCTGTATTCAAATCCAGGTAGTTAGAACCTATAGCCTGGGCTCATAACCACTATGCTATGCCACCTTACAATGTTAAAAAGGAATCATAAGGGAACAATATAAAGTGTTCAATAATTTAGAATCTGGATGTATGTCTTATCTTCTCAGAAAGCTTCCCAAAGTAAACCTATAATATGCTGCATATCTCTGTTCAAACCAAGACACTGTGTGGAGAATCATAGAAACAAAAATTTAGACTATATTTTTCTCATTTATTACCTAAGTGTTACAGTATTTGTTGGGAACTACATATAGATTAAATGAGTATATGAAAATTCTTTTCATAATAAATTTGTAAAAGGCACTTTAAAATAGATTTTTCAATGTGTCCTCTATCTATTTGTCTTTCCTTTCTAGACAATTTATTACTATTGGTCTAGCTCTAAATTATCTTCTTCTCTATTCAGGCATCAGTATGGCAAAAATAAACTACAATTTAAAAAATGAAAATATGGAATAATAATTTATACATGGAATATAGTAAATATGCTAAAGTATTTTAATAAATCAAATTATATAGCCTAAGGGTAATAAATATACAGAATTTAGATTATAGTTCTTTATATCTTTTAGCAGTAGGTTTATTACATTATTTGTTTATTTGGCAAATATTTACTGAGTTTTCACTACATGCCAGACACTATTTAGGTGGCAGAGGTGTTTAGTGGAACTAAAACAGGTAAGATGGCTGCCATAATGGAGTTTATTTTTTAGGAGAGGTGATACAGCTAATACACAACTCAATAAAAAAAATACAAAGAAAAATATAGTAAGTTCTACTAAAAGAATTGTTAGTTTGTTATAGTGAATTACTGGTTATAGTGTTATGGTGTCTACTTTAGAATAGGCAGTTAGAGGACACCTATCTAAAGTGGTGACAAGAAGCTAAGATCTGATTGACAGGATTTGGCCAAGCAGAGAAGTCCAAAACCTAGGGAGTTCTGAGCAGAAGGTACTATAAAAGCCCTAAAGAGCTTAATTGGCATATTCTAGGAAGAGAAAGCTAGCCCAGTGATGGTAGGCAAAGAAGAGACAGGTTAGAAATGAGCTCAGAGAGGCAGATAGAAGGCAGTTTATATTGGACTTTTTGAGCTGGGAGATTTGGATGTCTTCTTCAGGGCGATGAAGCAGGGGAGTGATATGACTGAATGCACATTTCAAAAGATCACTCAGGCTGCTGTATGAAGAAGGGATCATTGAGGGTGTCAGTTGAAGCTGGGTTGGACTGCGTGTAATAGAAAACGGAATAACAGTCACTTAAATAAGAGCTTTTTATCTTTTTCTCACATAGCACAACCTCCAGAGGTAGGCAGTCTGAATGGATGCAGCTATCTTTGCCTTTTCCTTTGGTCTTTTTCTTCATGGTCATTATTAGCCTGAGAGAGCAAGCTTATGTTCAATCTAAGTAGAACGATCAATGCAACTCAAGGAACAGAAAGGGCTTCTGCCAGCTGAATTGTATCCTATTTAAAAAGCTTTTTCAGAAATCTCACCTAAAACTTACAATTGGCCAATACTGTGTATGTGGCCAACCCTATGTGAAAGGAGGACAATTATTGAATTTGAGCTAGACACAATACTGCCTCCATCAAAATTGTGGTGAGTTACTCATCTCCCTAAGTTTTAGTTTTTTATCTATAAAATGGCAACAACAACAATAACAATAATGATAAATAATCATTTTATTCTGGTGAGCTTAAAGGTTTAACTGAGATGATGAAATTAGAACATTTAGCACACTGAATGGAGCATACTAAGTTCAGTAAATGCTGTTTATTGGAATGTAAGGTCCATGAAGGCAGGAATCACATCTGCCTCATGCAAGTTCTTAACAAATGTTTGTTGGCTGTTGAATAAATAAATGCAGGAGGTAAGTTTCATGGAGTTTGGAGGGTATTACTGTGGTTGCACCACAGTCAGTCAAGTGTATACGTTTGTGTTAAAAATAAATACATGAGGGGGAAAAAAAACACCAGCAGAGTGCCTTACAAACATATAATTAACTGAGCCCAGATTAGGCCCTCATTGCATTCTTTGAATTTTTGGAAGAAAATTCATTGCTGGTAATGTCCCTCGAGTATTGCCAAGATTCAAAAATATCAATTTGCTTCAAATAACATTTGGTGAAGACAGGGTAATGTAAAAGAATAAAGAATTTAACTGTTAAAATTCAAGAGCTCTGAGTATCTTAAAAATAAAAAAGCCAAACACTTCAGTACAATTTTAGATTTGTTTCTGTCCTTAAGGAGAATAATTTACAATCAACTGAGAAAAAAATAACTGACCACTGTTCTTTTAACTGTGAATTACATTAAAAAAGGTAGATTTCTCAGAAAAATATATTAGTAGCAGTAAAATTTAAAAACAACTATATTAATAATTCTTCAACAATCAAAATATTTTATGAGATCTTAGTCATTTTTGTTTTAGTTTGTTTTGTTTTACTTTGAATAGCTATATAGGGAGGGCTGCTGACCACTTACTAACATTTCTTTGTATAAATTCTAAACTCTAAGCTTTATTTGTGTCTAGTCTCACTTTTTAAAAATGTTGTATGCCATTACACATTTATCTTCCAGAAGCAAAAATAATAGTCACTTACTAGTTTAAAAATAATTAGCTAAGTCCCAATGAATACATATGGGTTTCTGAAACAGAAGAGCAAAGGTATAAGCATTCCTATCTTTGTGGTAAAAGTTGTAAAGTAAGGAAGTCAAGGGCCATCTGAGGAAACTCTTGAAGATCACACAAGTGAATTGAGGTGCTACTTTTGTCCGGGGAAGCTGTTGAAGAATTGTGAGGAGAAGTGCAATGTTCAGGTTTTTAGAATGGAAATGCAGTTCTGCCTGTAGGATGTAGGATGATGGCTTGAGATAGTCGTGAGACAATAGGGACAGAGGTAATGAAGTAGGAGATCGAACTGGTCAAGAATGATGCAGCTCTGACTCAGGGTACCAGCAGCATAGATGCTTGTGAGTGAATCAGTTTCAATTATATTTTGACAATAGAAACAACCATACTGAACAGAAAGTAGAGGTAGAAACAAGGGAGTGTTCTAGTTTTATGCAGAGGACAATTAGTTATGCAAGAGATGAAGGAATTAACCTGATTCATGAACAGAAAAAATAAGTTTGAGGAGAAAGATGAAGTTTAGACACGAAGTGTCGACTGATCTCCATTAAGAAGTAGGATATTGTGTCTTAAAATCCAGAAAAGAGGTTGAGCTGTAGATATAAAAGGAATGGGAGCAGAAGATTATGTAGAATAAGTTGAAAAGAGTGCAGAAGAGCCAATTCTGTGGAACAGGGGAGCGTGAATAAGAGTTGCCATCTTCCAGGGAAAGGGATTCATTCCCTGGCAGTGGGAATGGCCTGTGCAAGTATGCAGACACATAGAACAGCAAGATGAATATGGGAAGTAGAAGCAGTTTCCCACTAAAGTGTTATGTTTGAGAACTAAACAGGCAGGCTGTGTCTGGATTTTAAAAAAAGGAAAATCTACTATGTCAGCTATCCCAAAGAGCTTGGGTTAATCTTACAATTAATAGGAAGCCACTGAAAGGTTTTTAACAGAGAGTGATATGATACCATCACACTGTTGTAAAGGATGGAATGTGGGGAGTTTGGCTGGAAAGAAGACGACTAATTAGGAAACTCTTGCAATCACTTGGTGAGAGATAATGAGAGTGTTTACTAAGATAGCAGCAGTGGAAAGGGATGTGAGAACAAAGAATGGAGATACAACATTTAGAATCAGTTGGATATGAGGGCAGAAGAAGAGTGAGGGGTGGAGGATGGTGCACAGTTACTTATTTGGATGATATGATGGGTATATCGTAACATTAAACAACTGGGAAAGATAATGAGGGAAGGAAAAAGGAGACTGAAGATATGGCTAAATAATTAGGAAGAAAGATGAAAAGAATGTAGTGTCGGGAATATCAAGACTGTAGAGAGTTTTAAGAAGTGGTTAGTGGTGCTGAAAGCTTTTAGCAATCAAATAAATTAAAAACTAAAAATTGTACCTCAGATTTAACGACCAGGAGGACAGTTTCTGGGTGAAAGCAGTGTCAGTGGGTGGCATGGACAGAAACCAGACTGTCGTGGGAGGAAGACAACAGGAGGAAGTGGTAATAGTCTAGACACCTTCTTCAAGAAGCTTAGAAAATAATGAGAGAGACAGAGAAGAAAATGAGACTGTAGAATACATCCAGGGTTTTTAATTTTCTTGAGTGGGCGATAGGTTATATATGTATGCTAATCTATTTTTTAATATGCAACGTGAACAGTTTTATATAATAAAAAGTAGAACAAAAATATTAAATGCCATCACTCATTATACAGTTAATACTTTTAAAATATAAAATGGATTATAAAACAACATTAAATAGCAAACAATAATTACATTACTGTTATAATTTTTAGAATATTTTAGTCAAATATTACTTTTTCAAAAAATTTTTCTTAATAAAATCCTGCCTAAGAAGAGGAAGTCCTCCCCCACTGCTTATATTTTCCATATGTTATTTGTTTTTTAGCAATAGGATAATTATTTCCAGACTTCTAGTTAACCTCTGAAGGCCTCTGGAATGTTTACTTTACTTGGGCTTTTGTCTTATTGTTGTGATGCTAAGTAATTTTTTTAGAGTGGGATTTTAGATATTGAGGATTAACATTCATAAATCACCAGAGTCCTCTCATCAAGCAAACAAAAATATTTTCCCCTTGTTTAAAAATAGAGTATCAACTAGGCTGTAATAACATTCTTCATATGTATACCCTAAACCACCTCCAGGAGTTTCATTCATTCACTACACAAGTCTTATTCTGCATCTTTGTATACTATGTATTCAAATGCTAAAAGATACATCAAGACAACATATATAAATATCTTTTACCTTTGCAGCTTCTAGAATTTTGTTAATTCTACTTAGATCCCTAAGTGTTGATCTTGCGTGGATGCCTTCTATACAAACTCTCAGGTGCCCCACACCACGCCGTCTGCCCTGTGGACGCCCTCTTCACCCCTCTCAAACTCTGATATCCTACACTGGGTCACAACTCTCTTTTTCCATGTGAATACTGTCAAGAGAAAATTGCTTTATGTGATTCAAATGGAGGTTAAAGGCTTTAGGCACATTCAGGAGCACCTATGGAGCATCAAGGTAACTACCCCTAACTGAAGCAGGATTGAAGTTTTATATGGTGAAGTGAGGGATATATGTACTTTGTGGTGGTCTTGCTCAGGCTGAAGTTTCTTCATCTTTAAATACTGCAAAACCTTTAATGGAAAGATTGGAGGTGTTCCTAGTTTTCATTTCTCTTGCTAGGGATCATTGGTTCAATTCCCTCCTGGCAATTGTCAGAATAGTTCTCTTGAAAGATATTTTTGCGATTTCTGCAGTTTTTCAAGGTTTAGAAGAGCAGAAAGTAGAAAAACAAAGGCAGGGGGAGGGGTGGAAAAAGAGAGGAGAAAACAGCAAGTGAGGCAACAGTTGAAACAAGAGCAACTGGGGTGTCTGTTTTAATCCTATTACAATACCAAGAGGTTCACCATGGTCAGCTCTGACACCTCAAATAGGGCAGCTTCTATGTGAAGGTTCCCTGCTGCCTGATTGAATCCCAATAACTCTGCCTTGAGCCAGCCTCCTTAACCTAATGCTCCTCCCTCACAAATGCTTACCTCGCTCTGCTCAAGTTTAGCATGGGAATTAGACTGAAATTGTTCCAAAAGGGAAGAAAGGGGAAGGGAAGAGAAAAGGAAGGAAGGGGAGGGTAAGTGAAGAAGGAAGGGAGGAGGAAGCTCAATTACTTCTTGTACTCTCATATCATAAGATGTCATTGTCCTCACAAAACTTCAATGGTGCCCTTGAACTTTCACAGTATAGTTATTTGTTAAGATCAAAGACTAAGATCAGAGTCAAAAAGTTCCAGATTCTGGTTCTCTCTTTGCCACTTACTACATTTATGCCTCCAGAAAAACACTTTTATCTTTCTAATCTCATCATCAGTTAAACATGAGTATATATAATTACAATAGTCAAAAAAATTTTAGGAAATTGACAGAAACACAGAGATCCAAGATGGTGGCAGAGCATGTGGATGTTACAGTCACCTCCTTCCAGGGCCAAACTAGAATTACAACTAACATATAGAACAATCAACCTAAATAACCAACTGAGGACTAGCTGAAGAGAAGTCTATAACCAAGGATTTACAGAAGAAGACGTATTGAGACTGGCCCTGCTTTTACAGGTAGAGACTGAGATTCCAGAGAGAGATCTCAGCTGCAATGATTTCTCCTGAGAAGTATGAAGTCTCAACCCCAAGCCAGGCTCCCTAGCCCAAAGCACCAGAGCCAGGAAGAGGTACCCACATAACATCTGGCTGTGAAAAGCAGTGGGGTTTCTGTCCATCAGAGAGAGATGGCATCTGTTAGAGACACAGGTGCCCTCTTAGAGGACCAATACACAAAATTTTGTTCACAGACATTCACCCTAGGCCCCAGTGTAGGGAGGGTGGAACAGATTAGGGTTATGTGAGTAGAGTCTGAGGTTTGGGGCTCTGGGGAAAGAGGTGAAATGACAGTTGCCAGGATCCCTGAGCTAAGTCATTCTCCCATACCATAGCTGACATCTTTCTTGGTTAAAGCACCACCTCCCCCCACCCAATGCAGCACCAGCCTGGGGGAAAGCAATAGCCCCACCCGCTGGACTCCTTCTTACCACACCCTGCTGAGTTTACACCTTGCAGAGAAGTCAGCTGAGATCTGTTAGAACCACCCTCTGGGCTCCAGTGGCCCCTCCCACCCAATACCTTGTAGTTCTACCCTGCTAAATTCAGGACAAAATCTGGGACAGACTGAGTTGTGTGGCTCTGGGGTGTGAGCCACACTATGACCTACCTGGAAGCCTGACCAGCACATCCCATTCACAGGAAATCCCTTAGCCCCACTCTCCAGGCTCCTGGCAGTTCCACCCTTCCAACTACTAGTGGCTCTGCCCTGCCGAGTTCTAGGTGGAATCCAGAACTGAGTGAGTTGTGTTGCTTTAGGATGAGGGCCATTTTTCTCTTGCATGCCCAAATGGTGCAGAGCCTTCCCTTCACACAGCCAAATCTTGGTCTTTTGGGGCTTGATAAACTGCTGGCCTCATCCTAATGACTCCCTGAAACCCCACCCCATCACAAAGGTATGTAAACACCAAGCAGGTGACAACTAGACTTAATATTCCCTGGGACAATTGCTGAGAGGCCTCAGATCCAACACTAGCACTGAATTTGAACCTGTATCAATTTGGTGAACACCACTTGCCCTTACCTGCTGACTTGTTGAGAACCTGCCTCAAGCAATTCAGGTACCACCAGAGCCTCTTTTAGTGAATGAGCCTAACAGGCAGCTGGCAGGGGGAGGCAGGAGAAGATGGATCTTGGGGTGCCTTGGAACATTTGCTGACCTTTCCCTGGGCCCAGCGCTGGTAAAAACCAGCCTTGTTGCGCTATTTGGTCCTTCCTATGAACATCCAGGCTTGGCAGAGGCAGCCACACACTCTAACTCCAAATAGGTTGTCCAGGGTTAGTTATAGGCATTGGCCTGCACCAGAATTCCTCCCAAGAGACCCCATAACCAACATATCCAGTGGCCAGCTTCAGACAACATCAGAGCAAGATCCAATTAGCTTTACCAGTGGCACATGCAAAGGAATATCTCAGCAGACACCAGACCCTGCTGAGGCAAATTCCACTTGGTGTGGTCAGCACCTCCACAGCAGCTCATGTATTGTGGTTGGGGTTGATTCTCACAGTCAACCAGCCTGAGGGTTGACCCCTATGTGTGGATGAGCAGACAGCACTCAAGACCCAATTACAATGGGAGGGCCCACATAAAACCCACAAGGGAAATCCTTGGAGCATCCAGCTTGGGATCAAGGAGAGTGT
This sequence comes from Glossophaga mutica, assembly GCA_039655065.1. Classification (NCBI taxonomy): domain Eukaryota; kingdom Metazoa; phylum Chordata; class Mammalia; order Chiroptera; family Phyllostomidae; genus Glossophaga; species Glossophaga mutica. The sequence continues at coordinate 142,809,766 of CM077307.1, read as the reverse complement.
GCCACTGGGTCCCACAGGAAATCTATTGTACAAGGCCACCCTATCAAAACTGGGAGTCATAGAAGATCTACACAAAGAGACAGCCAGAATGGGGAGACAAAGAAACGTTCCCCAAATGAAAGTGCAGGAGAAATCTCCAGAAAAAAAGACTTAAGTGAAATGGAGGCAAGCAATTTATCAGATACTGAGTTAAAAAAATGCTTATAAGGATGCTCAAGGATCTTAGTGAGAGCTACAACAACATGAAAAAGGACATAGACAGGATAAAAAAAGAACTAGTTAGAAATGAAGAATACAAAATCTGAAATGAAGAATATAGAAGGAATAAACAGTATGTTGGATGAAGCAGGGGATCAAATCAGTGAGTTGGAAGACAAGGTAGCAGAAAATACCCAATCACCACAGTGAGAATAACAAAAAGAATTTTAAAAAGTGAGGATAGTTTAAGGGGCCTTGAGACAACATGACAACACCAATACCATAGGGGTACCAGAAGGAGAAGGGGGAGACCAAGGGATTGAGAACCTATATGAGGAAATAATGACTGAAAACTTCCCTAAACTGGCAAAGGAAAAAAAAGGCACATAAGTCTAGGAAGTGCAGAGAGAACCAAAGAAGATGAATCCACACCAGGATACATCATAATTAAAATGGCAAAGGTTAAAGACAAAGACAGAAATTTAAAAGCAGCAAAGAGAAAGGCAGTTAGTTACCAATAAGGGAGCTCCCATAAGACAGTGAGCTGACTTCTCAACAGAAACATTTCAGTCCAGAGGGACTGGCATAAAATATTCAAAGTGCTGTAAAGCAAGGACCTATAACCAAGACTACTTTACTCAGCAAGACTATCATTTAAAATTGAAGGTGAAATAAAGAGCTTCCTGGACAAGAAAAAAAACTAATGGAGTTTGTTACCACCAAACTAGTGTTATAAGAAATGTCAAAGGGTCTTATCTAAGACCCCTAAGGAGAAGAAGAAGAAGAAGAAGAAGAAGAAGAAGAAGAAGAAGAAGAAGAAGAAGAAGAAGAAGGAGGAGGAGGAGGAGGAGGAGGAGGAGGAGGAGGAGGAGGAGGAGGAGGAGGAGGAGGAGGAGAGGAGGAGAGGAGGAGGGGAGGAGGAGGAAACAGAGGAACATAGTTATAAAGAATAAAATGGCAATAAGTACATATCTATCAATAATCATTTTAACTGTAGATGTCTTAAATATCCAATCAAAAGAATCTCAAAACATCAATTCAGAAGAATATATGTACCCCTATGTTCATAGCAGTGGTATTTACAGTTGCCAAGATCTGGAAACAGCCTAAGTGTCCATCAGTAGATGAGAGGATGAAAAAGCTGGGGTATACTTGTATAATGGAATACTACTTGGCCATATAAAAGAAATCATACCTTTTGTGGCAGCTTGGAGAGTCCTGGAGATTATTATGCTAAGTGAAATAAGCTAGTCAGAGAAAGACAAATACCATATGATCTCACTTCTATGTGGAATCTAATGAATGAAATAAACTGATGAACAAGATAGAAGCAGAAGCATGGATACATGGAACAGACTGACCGCTGTCAGAGGAAACCATCGACAAAATGAAAAGACAACCCATGGAGTGAGAGAAGATACTATATGTGAAAAGTATAACTCTTAAAAAAAGATCAGGAAGCATAATTCTATGTTATGTTCTGGAACTTCTGAATTTTATTTGCTTTGATCAAAACTCCACTGCCCTTGGGTAAAAATGAGATGATTTCTTGACTAGACTGGAAGTCTCTCGAAGATGGAAACCAAATCTTCATTTTTTTCTATATCCTCCACAGTCCCTTCACATATGCTAAATCTGCCATCTTTCTCTTCCGCACTTGGGACTAGAGAACTGTCTCAGACATAGGCAGTGTTCTTTGCAGAGGCTGTAAGAAACCCACAGGTCCATAAGAGCTATCATTATGGCTCTTACATATTTTTCAGAAATCCCCTTTTTTTACAAAAATCCACTTACGTATTTTTCAGAGCTATAAAACTGACTGATAACTCTTTTTATTGCTCTTACTAGACTGTCTGAGACACTTAATAGGCCAAGTTTTCACATTTCTGTGTCTCATCTTTGCAGTTATACTACTCCTTTTTTTCTAGCTTATAAACAATAGAAATGCATTTACCTTAGTTATGGAGTATATTACTCCTTTTACCTATTACAGCAAGTAGTAACTGTCAATTATCATCCTTAAGGGAGTATCATTGCTCACAGATGTTGCCATAACACCATATATTTTTATTGTAGAAAATTTTTTTTTCCTTCATCAAAATTATGCTGCACATGTATGAAGAGTTTGCTAGAGTTCTCTCCAAAACACAGTTGAGTGCCAATGGACAGAAGGCCTGAGTGACCATACCATAAAAATTCCTGTTTGATTAATACCCTTTTATCTCAACTGAGATGGTTGCATTTTTAATTTTTCAAAGATGGAAAATATATTTATATATAATAGTTTATCTACCAGATATTTATATTAAATTTTATAAATAAAAAATTCACTACTATGTTTTATCCTAATTTATCTTGAAATCTGATTTAGTAGATCTAATGAATATATCCATTAAGAAGTCCAACAAATGACCTTACATTTTTGTACAAATTTCTGATAATGGAGGTCTTTGGAAATTACACATTACTCTAATTAGTAGTGCTACAAAGACTTGAAAGAAGACTCAGGGGATTTTTACATTAAATAATAATTTCACAATATCAAATTGATTGTATTAGTACTGCAACCAATCCTATCACATTTCTCTGCCCAAAATTTCAATTTCTCGTTCTCTTTCTCTTCTCTATCCTCTCTTGCTCTCTTTTCTTTCTACCTTTCTCTCTCTCAAGTAGAGGATATTTAAACATTCTCATCTCCCCTCAAAACTTTAGTGCCTCTTTGTTATGCTCTTTCTCAGTCCATGACCTTACTTCTTCCACTGAGACACCCACCACTGTAACTCTCCATTCACTTACATCTGTACCCATGTACTCTGACTTTCCTATCAGTGTGGATGAACTGTTTATGTTTCAATATAAGATTGAACCTTTTATCACTCCAGTATTATCCACTGTTTTTCTGCATCATCAATTTGTCAATCAAATCTATGGGATCATTAACCCTTAGCTTACAAATTTTTAATGCTTCCTTCCATCTCAGAGGAGCAAAAACCCTCCCCCTTGATGTAACACTCCAGTTCTAACCCAAGTCTCTCTTCCCTGAGGGTAAAACTCCTCAAATGAATTGCCTGTGCTCAGATTCTAATAGCTCTCCATCCTCACATGAAAATACTCCAGTCAAGCTTTAACTCTCCACAACTCCATCAACACAGCTCTTGTCAACATCACTATCAAACTTCCTGTTGCTTTTGCAAAGGGTTGGTATTCATTACCCTTCCTACTTGATCTGTTAGTAGATAATGCACCTCTGCCTCACTTTTTTCACTTGGCTTCCAGAAAGTCAGTCTCTGCTGGTTTCATTCTATTTTACGGCTCTTCTTTCTCAGTCTCTTTCCTGGTCTTTCTTTTTCTCCCTGACCTTGAAAATCAAATTTCCCCAGAGCTAGTTCTTGGGCTACTTTTTTTTTTCCTCTGGATGTACTCATTTCTTTGGTGAGATCATACAATCCTTATTTTTGTTAATGTTTGAGCTTTAAATAACACCAAAATTTGGTGACTCTCAAATTTATATATCTAACCCACACTGATTTCTTGAATTCCTAGCTCTTATTTGTAAACTAGAAGTCCCCAGTGATCCTTTTAAAATGCAAATTAGCTGATTTCTTTTTTCTTCTTCAAATTTTACCTTTGGCTTTTCATGTCACCTGAGCTGATTTTCCCATTGCCTTTCTGCCGTATTTTTTTCCTTTGTTTGTTTTTTTTGTTTGTTTGTTTGTTTGTTTGTTTGTTTTTTTGTTTTGTTTTTCCCTGCTCTCCTTGTCACTCACTCAACTCTGGCCATGCTGGTATTTTTCATGATCTTTAAACTTGGCAAGTGAACACCAGCCTTAGAGCATTTGAGCTGACTACTCCTCCGTATATCTCTGACTCACTCTCCAGCTCTTTAAGGTCTTTTATCAAATCTTGCCTTCTGAGCAAGGCCTCTCATAGTTGAAAATTATGATAACAATTAGGACCAAGACCTTTGTCTTATGATTTAAAAATGTAACAAAGCTGTTAAGAATAACCTTACTTCTCTTGGTCTTTCCTTATTCTTGGACTTCCAACTCTAATTTTCTTACTTGGGGTCTTTGTCCCCTGCAGCCAGTCACATCCTGTGTGAGAGTGATTCCACATTCGGTGCCTGGAATACCCTCTCTGCCCTTAATGAGACAGGGCAGAGAATGTATTTCAGTTGGTGAAATCATGCATATTTTATGATTATGAAGCAAGCTAATAACTTCTCCCCTCACTGCCTGTGCATGAAGTTGTTATGACCCTTCCCGGGGGAACGAGTGTCTCTGTTGGCCCAGGACAATCCCAGTTTGTACTCAATATCCTGGTGTCCTGGCTTCATGATAAATTATATGGCCACCCTACTCATTTTATATATAAATATATATGTGACTTTTAGTCTACATTTTTACATGGCATATGAAGAATAATGGAAACCAGGATTCTAATTGTTTTTGATATTCACTAGAAACTTTAGCTTTGGAAAGTTATTCAAAAAGTCTAGGAAGGGGACAAAAGGTAAAAATAAATTGGGACAACTGTAATAGAATAAACCATAAAAAATAAAATAGCAAAAGAAAAATTCTAGATATTAGCCTTTTTAACACTATAGTTTGGAAGGAAAATTTTAATACAACATTTGAATAAATTAGTATTATATGACATTATATATTTTACTAAGAATTTATAATTATTTACATGGTATTTTATTTGCATTAGATTTCTAAAACCTCTTCTAATTCCAGTATTAAATGCAATATTAATTGCCATAGATATCATGTTTCTCACTATGTTTTAGCAGGATAATTTTATGATGTTACTGTGACAAATAGTGAAAAATGAAATTACTGATTACTTTGCCTGATTTTTTTCTTTACTGAGTCAGCTAATCCTTTTATTTGTTTGATGTTATAAAGATATAATCCCAGAACCCACACCTTTACAGAAGGCCGATAGATGAATGCAGAATTGTCATTGGGTATGATTAGAATGTCTGGGTTAGTTCCATGGACTAGTGCGTCACAGCAGTTTTTGGCTTGCATCTATTTTCAGGCAAAACTAAAATGCATTGAAGTATAAGTTGAAAATGAAGTAAATAAATAAATGCATTTATCTTGCTGAGTAAATATACTAGTGGACTTAAGTGTTTTTCCTTTCATTTAATAATTCAGATCTTATATGAACACTAAACTACATTACTATGAATCCAATTTTGCTTGTGCATGACTACTCCTTTGCAATAATTTTTAAGGTTGTCTGGCTTTTTAAATTTTTAATTGCTCTTGCACACTATTTATTGAGAACTTATTTTGGATTGATGTAGTGTCTCCTAGGCTTCCCTGTCTTATGTTGTTTTAATAGATAAATACATGTTATCTGAGAGGAATGTCCTATTTGTAAAACAATCTATATTGGGTGTTTCAACAATTATAATACTTCAAGTACATGATCACTTGTATGGTTCATCCAGACTGTTAGTCTTTGTAACAAAGATATTTACTTGATCGATTGTCATAATTGCTTCAGCTCTACTTAGCATGTAGAATTGTTCTCTCTCTGGCAGTCTGTTACAGCTGTGCTGGCATCCATTCCAACTGCCAGATCCAGAACAATGCTGTGGAGTCCTGTATGTATAGCAAAGCTGGCTGGCATAAACCCACTGACCTTGGCATGACACCCCGCGTAGGCGGTTTGTATACATAATCATGGCCACAGCCTGCTTGGCTTGTTCAAGGTCATATAACAAGTGTGGGTTTTCTTACCACTTGGAGTCATTCAGTTTTTCTCGTCTGGGGTTGACCTTAAAATAGCCAATCCAACACTTTTTCTATGTTCAATAAATGCTGTAAAAGTAGTCTCAATTTCATAGTACACATTATTTTTATGAGAAAAACAATAGTTGCATCAGTCTAATGGCACTCTCTGTTATGAGTTGCTTTCTAACTGGGATGCACACATTTCTGAATTATTTTATTCTGGGCTAGAAGGTCTGCCTGATCTTACACCATGGTACACTTTCACTGAGTGTCAGTTTTACGTTATCACCTCATGGAGAGCATGTTAAGATAAAAGAAATATATTTCAGAATAGCATACAAAATCCATACACAATTTAAAAATTACGTACCTTTAAAAAAACCGTCCTGTGAGTCTGTTTTGGGCTAAATAGTCAAATACTTCAGGGGCAGAATTTCTTCTATCCTGAGTACTAATTTTTTTTTGTTCTGTTTTGTTTTGCTTCTTGGTGAAAGACTTTGAGACTGGCAAATCTCAATGTTAGAGTTTTTTTCATCTTATTTAGAGAGTTAAATACTCTTAAATGTTACATTTACTCCATCAGAAAAAAAAACAGCAATAACTAAAAATTGTTCTATGTCTGCGTAGAAACAAATCTTGATGATCTCTAATCTATTTAAAGTAGGCTTATTCAGCAATTTACAAAAATATGTAAGTTTATTACTAGCTATACTGTTCGTATTAAAAAAGAAAAGACAACAAGCAAACAACAACAACAAAACAAACCCTTGTCACATTCTTACTTTTTTGAACTGCCACCAAACTTTGAACTATGCTTATGGCACTTGTTTTCTAACCTGTACTGTACATTTGTTTAGTTTCTCTTAGGGAAGGACTGTGTCATATGCACATATATAATAATTTTGAATACAAGTTAATGCCCAGTAAGCATTTGAGAATGGAAGCATTGTGAAATAGAAGCTTGAGTCCTCATTATTAAGTCTTACAGATTTAGTTAGCTGAAGGCCCCATTTGCTTCAACCCTGGAAGAGAGTCAGTCTTCAGAAAGGGGAGCAGTTTTGAGAATTTCAGGTGCAGTTTTCACACCTGCCCTGTGTCTTATGGCTGATCAATCAGTGGGTCTCTCCACGTTCACTTTATTGACCTGGCTGGGCACATTTTGATTGTGTTTCAGACCAATGCATATTTCAGTGTCATCTCTTTAAATGCAGCAGTGATACTTTTATTTTTCTTGATCCTGTCACCCCATCAGGTACAGACTTTTGAAGCATTAAATGCACTGCTTCTTTATTTCACAGAGTGAACTCCACACGTGTTTGTTTTTGTTTTCTGAGTGTAACAATTAGAACATACGATTTCTCTCCCCTTACTACTCCCCCTCCCCAAATAAATCAAAACATTAGATAAAATTGGTAGCACTGAAATTGAGGATGTGTAAAAACAGCAAACTGTAATCTTGGGAATTTTAAATGATACAAAGCAATGGCTGAGAGAATTTTTCAATGCAGAATTTTTGTCTTTTATTCTTAGACACTTGCAAGGTTTTTGAGCTGTTCTCTTTGTAACCCATATGAAAATGCTTATTTGAGGACTACACGATTCACATCCCAGAACTTTTTGTTTTTCCCAAATGAATCCATATTTGTAATCAACTTATAACATCTGGTTTAATTCCCAGCCAAACAAGCAAATACACTTTCTGAGGAGTGATAGCAATTCTATACCTGTTTGTTTGCAAATTGTTTGACAATGAGTCAAAAGCCTACACTTTTTTTTTTTTTTTTTTTTTTGTATTCAACCCTTCTCAGATCAATTTAGCAATCTGGGATAATTTCTTGTCTGCATTTCCATCTTTATAGCCTAAGCAAAGTGCCTTTCATGCTTTCAGTCTTTCTGTCTGGTACACAAGTGATACTGTGTATTTCACAGAGAAAATAATGCCTTCTCTATTTCATTAAATTGTACTGACTTATCACAAAAGCCTGCTTTGGGGTTACATCATCACTCAAAATTTTGCCTGTGCCTGGGGAAACGACTTCTCTAATGAGCAGTAAATCAAAGTTCTTTCTCTCTGATGCAAAAGGACTGAGAAATAAATTGTGATGGGTGAGCTGTATCAGCAAGGACTGGTGATTAGGAGGTTTTGGCTGACAAGTCTATTAAGACTTCTCCAAAGGAAACTACACCGATTAAAGGAGAGGCTGGGGAACTATATTTTTTGTGGTTTTACTGTTCATCTCTGTTTCCTCATACAAAGTTCATTATAACTGACAATCAGGCTGGTAGTGCACAGGATGCTTTAATCTAAATATTCGAAGGTATTTATTTATTTATTTATTTATTTATTTATTTATTTATGTAACCTAATGAAGTAGGATTTTAAAAATTGGATCAATAGGAACATAAGATCATATTTACAAGCAACAAGCAAAACCTTTAAAATAAATAAGAAAAGACTATGCCCCAGTGGAGAAAACAAGAAGGTGACGTACATTATTCTGTTAAATGCACACACATATTCAGAAAAAAAAAAAGTACAATTAGGAGTTACCTCTTTTGTCTGGCTATAGTTGTCAAATTCATGAATTGAACAGTTCTTCAGCTAATTTTGCTTGTGTCAATAGCCCCCAATTTATGACATATTTTAAAAAATACTTTTTGTGCAGCTCAGTGTAGATAAACTTCTGTTAATTCTAAATCTAAGATTCATTGTAATATTATGAATAACAGTGATAGTGTTGCAAGGACAATATCATTGATAAAAAGTATTGATCTTGTTAGTCTTTAGTAATTAAGGAGTAATTTTCAAGAAGTCAAACAGCACATGTTGTTTGTCTCATTGGGCTAACTGACCACATTGAGGATGACTTGGTAGATGTTTGAGAAATAAGTCACTTCTCTACTTCTTTCATTTTAACCACTTTATCATACTCTAAGCATTTCTGACTAAGGCCTGCACCCACTGCCATCAATGGTTTTTAACCTAGGTATGTGTAAAGTTATTTTGAAGGTTAAAAATACCTTTGGTTGGAGGCCCTAAACAACTGAATCAGTTTTGTAGGAGTAGGGTAGTGGTGGGGTGGGAGGCAGCCGCCAACATTTTTTTTCAGCTTTATTGATGTAATTGACTTTGATATATCATTATGTAATGATGTAATATATCACAGTGATGTAGTATATCATCATACAATGACAATAACATTGTGAAATTTAAAGTGTATCATGTGATGACTTGATTTACCTGTATATTGTCAAATGATTACCACAATAAGGTTTGTAAATGTATCCCTCACCTCACATAGTCACCATTTATGTGTGTATAAGCACACTAAGATCTACACTTTCAACAAATTTTAGTATACAATGTAATATTGCAAACTGTAGTACCATGCTGTACATTAGATCCCCAGAACTTATTCGTCATGCAGCCGAAAGTTTGCACCATTTAATCAGCATCCCCTCACTTCCTCCATCTCCAGCCCCTGACCCAAAGGAAACAAAATCACTTTCTCAAAGAGATACCTTCACCCCTGTGTTTGTTGTCCATTATTCACAACAGTTAATACATAGAAACAACCTGAGGATCTATTGATGGATAAATGGAAAAAAGAAATGTCATATATAAATACATAAAATATATATGATTGAATATTATTTAGTCATAAAAAGAAGGACATCTTGCCATTTACAACAACATCGATGCTCCTCAAGGGCATTAGCTAAGTGAAATCAGATAGGGACACACACTGTATGATCTCACATATGTGTACATATATAGAGAGAATCCTAAAAAGACATTGTTATTTTTTAAGTGCTCCAGGGGCCACTGGCCTCTATGGTTCGCTTATCTCCTCCCTCTCCCACTCATAATCTAGCTCAAGTCACACTTATCTCTCTTTCTCCAAATCATCAAAATTGTTCCTGCCTTACAGCACTTGTTCTTGCTGTTCCCTCCACCTAAAATTTCTTTTTTCCAGATATTTATTTGGGGTTCAACTCAAATGTTACAGCTTCAAAAAGAACTCCACCAAAGTGCTCACCAAGTCACACTCTTACATTATCCTGTTTCATTTTCTTCATAGCCTTCTTTCAAAATTTATTTAAGAGTCTGTATGCTTGCTTAGTGTCTCTGTAAGTCACTAGAAAAGTTTTGCATTGCTAGAAACTTGTATTTATTCACCGTTGTCCTAGCTCCTCAAACTGTGTCCGGGAGCATATTGTAGATACATAATAAAGTCCCTAATTTGAACAAATATTTATTAAGCACTTGCTCTGTTGAGCTACTCTTCTAGGCATTGGAGATAAAGCAATAAACAAAACAGAAAAAAAATCTAAACAAAGAAAAAGTACCTTGCTATAGTACTCAGCAAAGAGATTCTAGATGAACTCAATTCTTACAAGGAGTTTTAGTTTTTAATATCATTGAATTTCTACAACTAAAAGCAAACAATCCACAGAGATGTGTTCCGAACTTACAGTCTTGCAGCCTAGACTACTAGAAGGGATGCAAGTCCTGATGCCATAGAACCTAGATCCCAATTCTTGCTCCATCAATACCAGTAGCTATGAGATACTAGACAAGGCATGTATGGTGTGGTATTAGGAGCACAGCTTTGGAGGCAGCTGGTTTCAAACATGGGCATTTACAATTTACTCACCCTCTCTGTTACTTAGTTTTCTCATGTGTAAGATGTGAATCATGGTAAATCCCTGCTTCATTGGATTGGGCTGGTAATTAAATAATGCTAAAATGTACAGAATGCATTTTAATTAGTAATAGCTATGATTACATTAATTCTCTTTTTGTTTCTTTTCAGCTTTAATTTTTTTCATTTGTGAAACAATAAAGGTAGATTAACATTTTTGTCATATTTTCTAGTTCATATTTTCAAAATATTCTAGGCCTGTCAGGCTTGCTGACTTCACTGACTCCCCTGACAGTGAACGAACCCTTTCTGTGCTTTTTTTTTTTTTTTTTTTTTTTTGACAAATGTATACTCCAGGGAATGTCATGACTTGTTCGAGCTTGCTTGGTTTCTTGGTTCTTCCACTTTCAGATCCCAGTAGTGATTTTATGAACAATGATGTGATAATACTATGTGATTTGCTACTCAGTTTTAAGGTTTATTTGTGCCTTGTTTTACCTTAACAATCTGCTGCTTTACTGGATACCATGTTTTGTTTTGTTTTTTTTTCTAAGCATATGTAATTTTCAAATCTATTTTTCAGAAACTTTTTTTAAATGGATAATTTCATCCCATGGGATCAGTTAGCCCACCCCTCATTTCATTGCTTCTGGCTTTGAATAATGGAGGAAATAGCTTTGGGTGGGTAGCCAGCCAGTCTGGCTAGTCCACTGGGCACAGGCTCTCTAGCCAGGAGGATCACTAATGCCTAATGCTCTCTAATTATAGACACGTCTCATTCCTGGCTCCTTAACAGCCTCACTGCAGGGAGTGACTCCACTTCCTGACTGGAAGTCTACCTTCATTAGCGTAAACTGTACATCATAACCTTCTAGTTTTACAATAACCTAAGGGGCCCTTCCTCCCGGAGCTGTGGCACTGGGGTAGTCTTAGCGTGTGAACATGGAGGCAGATAACAAGAATTTATGACTTCTAACTTTAAATTGCAAAAGGTAAACCTCTATGTGATATGGTTTTAAAGAAAGTTATCCGTGCCAATAATGGAGGGGACCCAGAAATTTCTTTCTGCTCTTTCCTTTCTTCAGTATCCCTTCCTTCCTAAGTGAAGTAAGGCCTGTAGAGCAAGGCTCTCCATGCTAGTAAAGTCTGAATGAGGATGAAGACTTTGAGAAACAAATGAACTTGTAAAGCAACTTAATACTGGTTTAAACTTTAGTAAGAAGTATTGCTGAGTATTGATTAGAACTTTGGAGTTCTTCTTCAAGCCTCGCCTTTCATCATTATCCTCATACTTGCTGCCTTTTGTAGAAAACTTTTCATGTTCTAGGCTCTGTACTGAGCACTTTAGATATTATCTTCCCAGATATTCCCCTAAACACTGCAAGGTAGTTTGCCCCCATTTACATAGGAAAAAACTAAGACTTGGAGCAGTTTAGTAAATTGTCAAGGCCACACAGTCTATGACCAGGCTGATAGTAGAAAGCTTTGCTTTGCTTGATTCTAAACTCTATGCTCATTCTACCAACCCACGCTGCCTCCCTTAGGTTTTAGCCTAATGATAATGTAATGTCTGAACATTACATTACAAAGCAATGTTTCCACCTTTGTGCTTTCATAGACACTAGTCTTAAACATGCTTTATTTTCATTTTTTATTTATTGACTTTTAGAGAGAGAGACAAAGGGAGACAGAGACTATTTGTTATGTTACTTATTTATGCATTGATTGGTTGAGTCTTGTGTGTGCCCTGATAGGGGATGGAACCTGCAACCTTGGTGTATCAGGACAATACTCTAACCAGCTGAGCTACCTGACTAGGGCCAGTCTTAAACTTTTATTGCAATAATATAACTTTCATAACAATAATAACAATAACCAATTCATATAGGACATTTATTATGGGTCACGCACAGAGGACTCTCATTCAATCTTTATAGTAACCTTTCTATCTTTACTTTCAGGTGAAGATATTGAGGCTAAGAGAGTTGCATAAATAAAAGGCACACTGTCACACCTAAGTGGTGGAGTCCACATTCATTTTATTGCTTCTCACAGTAGCACTTAATCATATACGTTACATGCAAATTTATATTAAATTATCTTTCTGATCATATAGTGAGATTCTTGAGAAGAGATCACCACCCAGCATAGTTTTCTCACTGATTAGAACTGTGCATGGTTCATACGGGTTCAATAGGTATTTGTCAAGTAATGAGCAGTTTAGTTACAGTTGAGTCGATCATCAGCTGGTTCAGTTAAACAGATCTCTCACTTAATAGAGAAAACTGTAAGAATATCTGGAGACTAATATGACAAAATAAGTGCTTCATACAACTTTTCTATTTATGCTAAAGCCTTGATATTTAGCAGTTAAATTTGTAAGTTCTGGTCCATGTTGACCATAATGTTTCAACAAATATTTAATAATACTGTAAATAGAGATAGCAAGCCAGAAATAAATTATAATTTTATGGTGGACCAACAAAAAATATGAAAGACTATTGTCTATTCAAACACAGCAAACCTAATGTCTAGTACTATGAAAATAAGGTCAGTATTTTCTGTATATTTTTTCTCATTTCACTCCCAAGTGGTTCATGCACAGCTATGCACTATTAAATGAGTACTGAAAGAATGAAACATTAAAAAGTTGTCTGACAGCATTTATTCTAACTAAAGTTGATGTTGGTTCATTCAGAATCATAATCTCTTTTGTAACTCTCAAAGCTGACAAGGAATTTAGGAACCCCTTAGGAAAAAACCCTCAGTTAACTGATTTTGCAAATGAAGTATAGAAACATTAAATTTGCACAGATAATTAGACCCAGAATTAGAAATCAGTTCTGGAGCCCCACTGCTCTGCATCTTGCCCACAGCAAAATGCAATGATCACTTTTTCATAGAATTGTAATTTCGTTGTATTAATCTTAGTATTTGTACAAAACCCCTTGGTATGAGGTCCATGTCCCCATACCGATCCAGGCCACCATTATCTCTAGACGGGATCGCCGAGGGAGCTCCTGTTGGTCCCCCTGCTTCTCCTCTTGCCAGAGTGAGTCTTTTCAAATGTGACCTAGAGCTTGTTGGTCCTCCATCTCAGAATCCTGTAAGGGCCTCTCTTTGATCTTAGAGTAAAAGCTAATGTCTATTCAAAGGCCTGTAAGACCCACAACATCTCACTGTCTATGCCTTTCTGACCCCTCACCTTCACCTCTTCCTCTGGCCCATTTCAGTTCCTCTGTGCTGCCCCCTTACTGCACCACTTGCTTTCTTCTGGTGCATGGACTTGGCTCTTGCTCTTCCCTATGACTGGAATGTCAGTCTTCCATAAACTGCTTACTAATTTTCATACCTCATTCAAATTTTAGCTCAGATTTTGGCACTTCAAGAAGGTCTATCATGACTACTTTTATTTTAATCTTGTAATCTGTCTCTCTACTTCTATTCCCTGCTACCCTGTGCTCTCAATCCCAATTCTTCTGTATTCTTAAATTTTTCCATCTATCTTATTATTTAATTAGTTAATTAGTCAGTTGATTAATTAATCCCATTATCTCCACTGGAATCTAAGCCCCTTAACAGCAGGATTTTCTCTTTTCTTTATTCTCCATTGCTGTATCCTAAGCATCTAAAATAGTACTTAATAAATAATGGTGCTCCTTGTATATTACTTAGAAGACTTTGATTAAATGTATAATTATATATTTTTAAATGGCCATAGATCTAAAGTAACACATTTACTAATTAACATAATGATGTGAACAAAGTTATTATATAGGAATAAATGCATTATTTTTAAAATTAAATGGTACTTCTAGTCATAAAAAATATAATTCTTGAACTTCCTAAACATAACAATAGCAAATATTAAGAGACATGAAGGGGGGGAGTAAAAGACAGAAAACTGTACAAGATCAACAATTTTTAAAAAAAAACTGATTAATAAATAAATAAATAAATAAATAAATAAAATTAAAAAAAGAGAGAGAGACATGAAGATATTTACCCAGCTCTTGATATTTGTTCTCCCCAAGTGGTGAGAGATTTTTCTGTTATTCTTCAATATTGATTTCTGATTTGTTCCATTATGGTTGGATAATTCTGTATTTTTTTTTTTTATTTAAGTTTTGTCTGATGACCCAGGAGACAGTCTATTTTGGTATGTGTCTCATGGGTGCTTTTTGCTCTTTAGGGTAGAGTGTTCTGCAAGCATTGAAGAGATCCGGTTGGCTGATGGTGCTGTTCAGTATTTCTATATCCTTGTTGATTTCTTCCTAGCTGGTCTATCAGTTGTTTAGAGAAGTATGCGGACATCTCTAACATGCCCAACTATAATTGTGGACTTGTCTATTTCTCCTTTTAGTTCTTTCAGTTTTTGCTTCACATATATTACAGCTCTGGTGTTTAATGTAGATGCATTTAGGATTTCTATGTTATCTCTCTGGATAGAAGCCTTTATCATTATATAATGCCTCTCTATTTCTGACATGTTTTTTTTTTATGCTGTGAAGTCTACTTTATTGTTAATCTAATCACTCCTGTTTTTTAAAAAATAATGTCTGCATGATATATCCTTTGTTTCTTTTAACTTGTTTATATCAGTATTTTGATGCAAATTTCCCATACATAACGTCTAATAATTGGGTTATATTTTTTAATTTACTCTGCCAACTTTCATCTATTAAGTAGTATGCTTAGTCCATTTACATGTAATATAATTATTGACATGTTAGATTTGAACCTGCCATTTTCCTTTTTGTTTTCTAGGTTTTCTTTCATTCCTCTATTTGTTAAGTTTCATGCCTCTTTTGGATGAATTAAACTGAACATATTTTAGAATTCCATTTTTATTTATCTGGAGTATTTTAGGTAATATATTCTAGATACATATTGTATCCAAGTTTATTGGTATCAACATTTTACCAATTTAAGTGAAATGGAGAAATCTTACCTTCCTTTACTCTCTCTTATAATTATTTTAAACATTTTCTCTATTTACATTGAGAACCACATGAAACATCATTATAATTTTTATATCAACCATCAGGCAAATTTAAAAAACTCAAGAGGAGAAGAAAATTTAATTTTTGTTTTTCTTTCTTTCTTCCAGATGTCCTAATATTTACTTTTTCTTGGTTTTTGTTAATTCTTTTCCTTTTGTTTAGAACACTTTATTAGCCATTCTTTTAAGATAAATATGATAGTGATACATTTTCTTGTCTTTGCTTTATGTGAAAATGTCTCAATTCCCCCTTCATTATTCAAAGATGTTCTCACTGAATATAGACTTCAGGGTTAACACTTTTGGGGGGTTTTAGTGCTTAAAAAAATGTGCCACTTCCTTCTGTCTTCCATTATTTCTGATGAGAAATCTAATTAATTTTTCTATGTAGGTAAGGTGTCATATCTCTCTGCTTTCAGAATTTTCATGTTGTCTTTTGTGTTCAGAGTTTTGACTGTGATGGCCATTGGTGTAGATATTTTTTATTTTGTTTAGTGTTCACTTAAATTTTCAAATTTGTTTATATCTTTTTCCAAATTTAAGAAATTTCCAACCATTAAATTTTGAATATAGTTTTTTTGTTTTGTTTTGTTTTAGCTTCTTTCTCTTAGTTCTCTTTTTCCTGGATTCTGGTTACATAAATGTTAGGTCTTTTGTTGTAGTCCCTTACAAACAGAATGCAGAGGATTGAGGAAGGAATTGGGGAATTTAAAAATAAAACAATAAAAATTACCAAGGCTGACAACAAAATAAAAATAGTGCTCCCCAAAAAGAACAGAATTATGATTTTAAGGTTGCCTCTTGATGGCTTAAAAAAAAGTTTTTAAATTTTTTAATTTCAATTTGGTTTTTAATATCTTCTTTTTTGTTTTCTTTTTTCTTTGTTTTCTTTTTATTTTTTATTGTTGTCATGCACAATTGTCTCCATTTTCCCACCACCATTTCTAGCCCCACTCCCTGCTCACACCCTCAAGGAACATGTATAAAGGACTCATGGACAAAGCCAAAGGGGAGAAGGATTGAGGGTTTTTAATATCTTCTTGTTTTTGCTGAGATATTTTTTTCAAAAAGTTTCCTATTTTTAATATTTGTTTAAAACACTGAAATATTTTTATTATGGTGCTTAATTCTAATAGTCTTTTCTTGTTCATGTTAGAATTTTCCTGATTTTTGGTGTGAAGAATGATTTTCAATTGAAACCTGGAGATTTGGGGTGTTAGGAGACTCAAGTTCTTATTTCAGTATTCTATTTTAGCAGACCTACTCTGACACCATTCTGGAGAGGAAAGACTAGACTTCACCTCTTATGCTGGTGGGAATGGGGGGTGGAAATCTAAGTTACTAGCTCAGCCTCTATTTACACCTGCTGGGGAAATCTTTTTTTATTTTTATTTTTTTAGATTTTTATTTATTTATCTTTAGAGGGGAAGGGTAGGAGAAAGGGAGAGGGAGAGAAATATCAATGTAGGGTTGTCTCTCGTGTGTCCCCTGCTGGGAACTGGCCTGCAACCCAGGCATGTGCCCTGACTGGGAATCGAACCGAGATCCTCTGGTTCGCAGGCTCGCGCTCAATCCACTGAGCTACACCAGCCAGGGCGGGAAATCTTTATTATTGCTGGGTGGACATGGGACTTTGAGCTTCCCAGCAAGCTTCTGCTGATACTCTTCTGGCTATAAACCAGGGGTGCCTCATTACTGCTCCCCATGTGTATCTTCCACTGAAAACATGAACAAAGGTGGCCTTGTGACTGCTGTAGTGGTAGAAGTTCCAACTCTCCACTAGACACTTTATGACACCACCCTGTCAGGAGAGCAGGGAGATGCTTTGTTATTACAAGGAGGAAGTGGAAGTTTTGGCTCACCATATGGCTGCCATTGAAATCTTGGACCTGTGGGCTTGTTATTGCCCCATGGAGATGAAAACCTTGGGTCTTTATTGTATCTTCTGTGACACCACCCCAGCAGGAAGGTAGTAGCGTCTTATTGTAGCCTGGAGAAGGTCTAGACTCCCACTTGGCCTTGGTTGTTGGGTGGGACCCCTGCTTTTTCTATAGTGTTCAGAGAAGTAGAGTGGTTATTTACTTAAAACTTCTGTCTTGCTAGGCTGTCCCCCTCCTGGTCCCCAGTCTCAGAACATCAGGCTTTTATTGCTGTTCCTTTTGTCTTACCCATATGCATTTGCAAGGTGTCATCTTCTCCAGCACCCTGTCTAGAATATCTGAAACAAAAATGAAATGCCAGGAAACTCAGTGTTGTGTTGCTCATTAGGCCCTGAAGTTCCTAGCTTGTTGGATTTTTCTCTCTACCTGTCAGAATCTTGTGATTGTTTTATATATTGTGTCCAGGATTTTTAGCTTTACTTATTAGAAGGAATGGATAAAAGTATTTCTATATTGGGGAGAGGGGAAAATGGGGGGAAGGGTTTTCAGAAAATAATGTAAAGGACACATGGACAAAACTAAGGGGGAGGATGGAAGTAAGGGAGGGTAGTGGGTTTGGCTGGGGTCAGGGGTGGAGTGGTGGGGAGAAAATGCAGAGAACTGTAACTGAACAACAACCAAGTAATTTTTAAAAAGTAAAGTATTTCTATATCATCTTACTTGATGCAGAATTCTTTTAAAATTCTTTTTTTAGTAATTTAACTGTGACTTTAAAAAAAATACCATGACTTCCAACTGTTAGGTTAAAGCAATATGATGCTTATAGAACTGATCTTTGAGAAATTTTGTTAAAATCTTGCATTTACTACACCAGCAGTATATTTTAAGAGACACAAATAACTCGGGGGAAAATTACTACTAACTTTTCAAATATTACAAATGCTTTTCTAAGATGCCCCTGTGAATTATGGACATTAAGCAAATTTAATTCTCAGCAAGACAAGAAAATCCTAGAAAATGTGACAATTTTTAAATAATAAAGGTCAGCTTGTACCTGCAATGAGTAGTATTGATGGAAGTACATAATAATGATAGCAAATGCCAACCAAAAATTTCCTTTTCGATGAACAATTTTTTATAGCATGCTTGAAAGAGAGCTAAATGATAAGACTATCATTGTTTTTAAAACTAATTTCAAAACGCAGGTTAATTTTATGGTGCTTTAATAATAGAGGTTTATGTTATAATAATGGAGGTTGTTATCATGTTATCAATTTTATTATAGCAATGAATATACTAGAATAATATTGTATAACATCAATAAGTTAGAAAGTTGTTATTGTTATTGATGACATAGTTGTTTTAAAAAGCTCCAAATGTATTGCTGCATGTAATATCTGAAATTTCTCTACCTATGTTCTCCTCTAGGACTTGTATGTTATTGTAACTTGTATTTAAATCTTTTATCCATCTTGAGTTTATTTTTGTATATGGTCTAATTTGGTGGTTGAGTTTCTTTTTTTTTTTTTTTGGCATGTAGCTGTCCAGATCTCCCAACGCTATTTGTTGAAGAGGCTATTTTTTACTCCATTTTATGCTCCTGCCCACTTTGTCAAATATTAATTGACCATAGAGTCATGGATTTATGTCTATTCTGTTCTATTCTGCTCTCTATTCTGTTCCATTGATCTATGTGTCTGTTTTGATTACAGTGGACTGATAATATAGTTTGATATCAGGTATTGTGATCCCTCCCACTTTGCTGTTCTTTCTCAAAATTGCTGGGGCTATTGGGGGCCAATTATGGTTCCCTGTAAATTTTTGAAATGTTTGTTCTATATCTGTGAAATATGTCATTGGTATTTTAATAGGGATTTACTTGAATTTATAAATTGCTTTGGGTAGTATGGACATTTTGATAATGTTAATTCTTCTAGTCCATGAACACGGTATATGCTTCCATTTATTTGTGGCTTCCTTAATTTCTTTCTTCAGTGTTGGTTAGTTTTCTGAGTACAGGTCTTTTACCTCCTTGGTTAAATTTATTCCTGGGTATTTTATTTTTCTTGCTGCTATATCAAATGGGATTTTTTTCCTAATTTCCATTTCTGATATTTTGTTCTTTGTGTACAAAAATGCCTTCTATTTCTGAATATTGACTTTGTATCCTGCTGTTTCACTGAATTCATTGATATGTTCTCTAGAGCAAGGAACATATAGGAAAGAATAAGCAAATGGGATTTCATCAAATTAAAAAGTTTCTTTACAGCTAAAGAAAACATCAGCAAAATGAAAAGGGAACAAACTGTCTGGAAAATATATTTGCCAATGATACCTTGGATAAGGGTTTGATCTCCCAAATATATAAAGAATTCACATGACTCCACACAAGGAAGACAAACAATCCAATTATAAACTGGGCAAAGGACCTGAACAGACACTTCTTCAAGGAGGGCATACACAAGGCCCAAAGACATATGAAAGGATACTCACTATCATTAGTCATCAGAGAGATGAAAATTAAAACCATAATGGGATACCACTTCACACTGATCAGAGTGGCCATTATAAACAAATCAAGAAACAGCAAGTGCTGGAGAGGTTGTGGAGAAAAGAGAACCCTAGTACACTGTTGGTGGGAATGCACACTTGTGCAGCCACTGTGGAAAACAGTATGGAATTTTCTCAGAAAAGTTAGAAACGGAACTGCCTTTTGACCCAGCAATTCCACTGCTGGGATTATATCCTAAGAACCCTGAAACATCAGTTGAAAAGAACCTATGCACCCCAATGGTCATAGCAGCACAATTTACAACAGCCAAGTGCTGGAAGCAACCTAAGTGCCTATCAGCAAATGAGTGGATCAAAAAACTGCTACATTTACACAATGGAATACTATGCAGCAGAAAGAAAGAAGGAGTTACTACCCTTCACAACAGCATGGATGGAACTGGAGAGCATTATGCTAAGTGAAATAGGCCAGGCAGTAAAACACAAATACCATATGATCTCACCTATAAGTGAAACTTAACAGAACAAACAAGTGAGCAAAATATAACCAGAGACATGGAAATAAAGAACAAATTGACAGTAACCAGAGGGGAGGAAGGAGGGAGATAACGGGGAAAGAGCGGGTGGTGTCATCAAGGAACATTTATAAAGGACCCATGGACACACACAACGTGTGTGTGTGGGGTGTATTGAATGTAGGAGGTGGGGTGTGGGTAAGGTGAGAGAGAGTAATGGGGAAAAAATGGGGACAATTGTAATTGCACAAGAATAAAAAAATTAAAATAAAAAATTAAAACTAAAAAGCTCCAAAAATATTTTTTAACTCTATGTTGGTAATCTGATTACTTTTTTCCTTAGCATTTAAATAAAAGTAAATAGCATTTGCTGTTCAGTGACTGGTACTGTCAATGATTGATTTTTATTTTCCATTTCAAGAGTTGGTTTCTCAATGCATTTTATTTTATACATTCTTTAAATAGTGAAAGAATATCTAAGACATGATTGTTAAACTGTCTATTAATTTTACCAATTTCCACTTATTTTAATACAACAAATAACAGGTTTTAAATTAGTGTATTTAGTTATGACTGGTGTTAAAACCTTAAATTCTGGCAACTTAGGCAATAATCGAGAAGCCAGGATCAGCATATTCAGAGATCAGACTTTCTGAAGTCAGACTCCAGAGTTAGCATGGTCTAGCTTTAAGTCTGATTGCGTCACATACTAGTTTTGTGAATTTAAGAAGTCACTTAAACCTTTTAACCTTAGCTTCCATATTAGCAAATTGAGACAATAATACGTAATTTATAAAACTGGGTATCATTATCTCCAAATTCCTCCTGAAGAAGAAATGGCGAGTGAGTTCTCGAGCATCTGCATACCTGGTTTTAAGTGATTTTAGGGCCTAGGTGCCATAATCTGGGAATGTCGAATTCCCTCTCCAATTTGATTGTCCAATCTTTCTTCAGGTTGTGCAAGCAGATTAATTTTCCCTTTCTCCCTCAGCTAGTCAACTGTTATGGTTTGTTTTTAGTCATGCAAAGCAACATGATTTGAATTGATTATTTATGTTAATGAAAAAGTTCCTCTAGTCAGCCATTTTAAAATTTGGAATTGAAAAGTTGTCAATACACAAAGATCAGAGAAATAAGCTTATGATTTGGGGAAGAGTGAAAAAGGCAAAACCATGGCTTCCCTCAAAGGATGAATGCCCTCCAAAAATATAATAGTAAAAATAATTAAGGCAATCTGACAAGCATTTTCCAAAGACATGGTATTGAAATCAGTTGTGTGCGGGAGAGAGAAGCACCTAATACATATGATTCTACTCTGCAGGTGGTTTATGATGTGAAGGACTAGTTTGATAAGCTATTTTTTCTTTTTTTCTTTCTGTGTGTTTCTCACAGTTCTTTTATATTCTAGTCTCTGACTTCCAGTTCTTTTCCTTGGGTTAGATTGTACTTCAATATTTCCTTACAATAAAGCAGAGTTTAACATCTATAAAATATTTCCACAGTTACCTTGAATCATATGATTTTCTGTAACATATTTGATGACAACAAGTCCTAAGTGTGATTTCTTCCTCTATGGATCTGGAACATTGTTTGCTTCTGTGAAGTTTGCCATCTCTCCATGATAGGGTCTGAGCACCAACATGCCCCCAGTGATGTCTTCTGGCTGGTCTGCCCAAAGCCTAAACTCACCAGATATCTCATTCCTTGGAATTGAGGTCTTAGACATCTCTTAACAAAATTTTACTTTAAAAGAATAACCTTCATAAAGTACCATTACTGCCATGATAAAGCTGGATAAGATGAAGGCAATTTCTCCTACAAAATTACTACATAGGATAAAAAGAAAGACAGACAAGGAGAAAAATGATCAGAAATCTGTGTTAGGGATCTGGAGATAAAACACAAGATGATGAATCTACAATCATCAGCATCAGTTTTGAGGATACTAAGGTTAGTATGTTGCCTCTAACTATTTAGGACAATTTACCCAAACATTTTGGTTCATACTTATAAATATAAGTTCTCCAATATAGTTAGATCTTAAAGCAGTAATTCTAAAAAATGTACTGAATATTAGGGGTTTGCAACTCAAGAATTTTAATATTAAATAAGCACCCAGATGATTATACTGCACAAAGAAGTTTTAAAATAAGTTGCCTAAGCTGCCTAAAAGTGTTTCTGGGTTATTTTTACAATGTTTGACTCTAGAACTTTTAAAATTCAGTTTCTCACATTTGTTTTTTAATTCTAACATTTGTAGTACTTGTGTCTGGGACCAGGTGGAAGAAAAATAATAATTGGGGGGAAAGCAGGCTGGTATTGTGTTTTAAATTACTGTCTATCCTCAACTATGGCCAATTTTATCATCTGTGTCTTTTATTTGTTTTCATAGACACTAGGGATTATAAGGTACAATAAAGATCATCTACTCATTTCCTAAGCAAAACATCATGAGTGTGCACAACTAGTTTACTATAAACATGGTCATCACAAATTATTTATAAAAAAGAAAAATCATAACCTACATTTTCAGGTAGGGGGGAATGGTTAAATACGATAAAGGCACAAGGTCAAGATAACATGAAACTAATATAAATTATGTTTCAAAACAACATTTGATGATATGAAAAATATTCACAATACTCTGACAAGCTAAAACAAAACAAAAGCTTAAAATTATCTCGCATGTCCTAGTACAGGCAGAAATGGGGTGATCTTTCTTGGAGCTTAATCAGACTCAGCAATTTTTTACCAAAATATAAGCAACTTGTCTCTACTTCTCTGGTTCCTGAGCGCATGACACTAGAATACTAGACCTATGTTACCAAATGTGTGATTCTGATTCTTATAAAGGGGAGGAGCTTTGGGAAAGAACATGCATGGAAAAACTATGAAAGTTACACAGGCAGTCCTGACCACTCAATATTCTACACACTATTCTTAAGGTCAGGTCCGCCATAAGGTTATGCAATTGGACTATGCTCTCATAGATCACTTTTTTAATTTAATGATTTGTTCTTGGTTTTTATTAAGTGAGATAAAGAAATATTTATGTGAGTTTTACTTTTGAACTTTGTATTAAAATGCTCTTGATAATAAGTCTTCCCCAGATATTTTGTGTATATTCTTTTCCCCATAGACTATCTTTCCTCAAGGTGCTTTCTCATCCTTCAAGACCTAACTACAGGAACTCCTCTGCTAAGGAATAGTCCCCATTCCCCATAGCCAAAACTAGTCTTTCCTTCCTTTGTGCACATTGATTATTTTTTCTTATAGCATGTATCATATCTTATTTTGGTTGTCTGCTGTTGCACAAATGTCACCACAAAAGTTAGTGCTTAAAACTACAATTTATTAGGATTTTTTATGTTTCTGTGGGTTGACTGAAATCAGCTGGACATTTCTTGCTTTGTTGTATGGTTTCATTCAGACAGAAGTGAGGGCTGGAGTCATCTGCCTAAGCCAGACAGGTAACAGGGCTTTTCTGCTTAGAGGTCAGCTCTCTAAGCCAATGTAACAGGAACAGATGAGGGCTGGCCTCTCGGGACACGTCTCTTTCTCCTCATTTGCTCCATGCCACTTGCTTTGGCTTCATTACAGCAGGATCATCTCAGGATAACTACGTTTCTTACCTGGAGACTGGTTTCCTCCAGAGCTAATGTTCCAAGCCTGAAACTAGATGCAGGCTGAAGCTTTGGGGATCCTAGAACTTACTTCTGCCATGTTACATAAGCCGAGGAAGTCACTAAGGCCAGCACTGGCTCGAAGAGAAGGAAGTTTAGACTCCATCTCAATGTGAGGAGCTCTGTAGGGGAGGGAGGCATTGATGGCGGTCATCTTTAGAAATTACCTAACAGATCTCAAATAAAAATACTTTCAGTGCAGAGAAGGATTTGAAAGGTCATCTGATTTAATGTTCTTATTTTAGTGAAGAGAAAAGGAATAACTGGAAAGATGAAGAAAATTGCCCCAAATCAAATTATACATCTGCTTCTCTTCCCTGCATGAACTAAACCCACAACATGCTGTAGGGTGGTCCATAGCATGTGCCATGATATGTTCACAGCCCAGCAAAAATCATGAATAAAACACACTTATATATCCAAGTACTTGCTAAAATGAATAGGGTATGTTAGCTGTCCTTCATCTCATTTTAAGGAGCAAGAGAAAAGGTCAGGTTTCTTGTTTTGCTCTAGAACCTGTACACCTTTGACCTGATTTACTATTGCTCTGTGTTGTGAAATCAATGCAGGTATAGTTTTAAAAAATAGATTCCACAGCTACACTTCTCAGAAAACATTTTGTTTTGCATAATTGACTTCAGGGCAATAAAAATGATCAAAATAGAGAAAGCAAAATGAAATCAAAATGAAATAAAAGGCATTCCCAAAATGGAAAGCAAAATGAACTATAAATATACCAAACCCTACTGAGTTTGTGACTTAACCACATAAACAGGAGTTATTTCAGATTACTTTAAAACATAGTAATTTGACTGTTCATTTTTACTGAGATATATCCTAAGAGTAAAATAATTTCAAAACAAAACAAAACTAAAACTATAGCTGGTTTTCAGTAATTATATCATTAATAATAATTTTTCAGTGTTGTAATACTATTTTGCATATATAGTAGGATAAAACTACAAATAGTTAACATTGTTAGAAATCAACATTTTTGTAGTAAAAGGGGGTATAATTTTGAAACTAGAAAAATTAACCAAAAATTCTTCATTATTAAATTTGAATTGCAAATTTTTAGTATAAACTTGAGGTATATATTTTTATAAACATGCATTTCCTAACTTTGTCCTGTTAAACATCATAGAAACAACAACCAGTGATTATTCAGTAGCAGTGAACACCATTAATGCACAGATTCTGACCTCTAAATACCATTTCCCACTAAATCAAGCCAAGGGTCCTTGGAAAAATTGTTGATTCCAAGACTGAGACAGAAAAGGTACAAGATAAGCCTGAAATACTTTATGATAACAGAAAGAAAGGAAAGCTACTAATCAATATTGAGGTCATGGTCACCTCCAAAGGAATTAGGAGCCAGCATAAAGTGTATCCAAACAGCAAAAGTTGGGACAAAATGATAATAAGAATAACAACTGAATAATCAACAAAATAAGCAACTGAATAGTCAATAAGAATATCGTTTAGTAAATTAAAACAAATACAATTTTTAAAAATCCCATGAGTTCATAATTACACTACAGAAAAATTCCTTTGAGCAAAAAGGAAAAAAATAAGGACAAAGGACTCATGGGCATGGACAACAGTGTGGTGATTGCTGGGAGGAGGGGGTATGGGGGGACTATATGGTAATGGAAAAAATACAATAAAGATTAAATAAAAATTAAAATATAATGAACAATTAAAAAGAGAAAAATTCCTTTGGATACCTGTGGAACATGTGTGGGGACAAATTTATTATTCTGAAATCTGGTTTAAAAGCAGGGGTAAACATTTCATTTACATTTTCTGTTTGAATTTTAGATCAAATGTAATGAAAGTATAAATCAGGAAAATTTGTCTTGTTATAAAATCATCTAAGTTAATAAAAGAAAGAACAATACAAGTAGCACAGCATTTTGCAAACCCTTAAATAAGTCATTAGGCAAAGACAACAATGATTAGTGGCCAATAACATAAAAAGAGATGAAACCAGATATTGTGTTCCTCCAGTAAAAGTATGCAGAACTCCTAGGAACTAGTTCTGCCAATAAATTAAACTTCAGCTAGGTCAATTGTCCGGATTTAATTACAGTTAATAAGAAGCAGGAGATAGAGGAACATGCTAAATGACATCACAGAGTTGCAATCCCTAAAATCTAGACCGCAAGAAACTCTACAGGAGTGCTTCTCAGACTTTAACATTCATATAAATTGCCCACAGATCTCATTGAAGTGCAAATTCTGACGTAGTAGTTTGGGATGAGCTTGAGACACTTTGTAATAAACTTTCAGGAATTGTTGGTGATGCTGGTTAATGGACCACACATTGAATAGCAAGGCTCAAAAAGATAAACTTAGTATCATTTTTTTTATGATTACAAAAAAAGATTACATATAAATCAAAAGCAACTCCATAGAAATAATAATTAAATGCGATATGCATCTTTTTGTCTAGATCCATTGAACAAATCAATGTAGAAAAAATGATTACATGACATTTGATAATATTAAGGAATTAATGTTCATTTTTTAAGATGCAGTAATGATATTGTTTGGTTATGAGATTTTAAGTTTTTAAAATAAAACAGTTCTCATCATTTTGAGATAATTACATAGTTTATGGCAGGATTCACATAACAAGTGAAACTGGGTTCAAAATCATCCAGTGTGTATTTTGGGGGGCATGAGAAGTAGGGAAAAGATTAGAGTAATGAGTCCGTCATTTTATTTTCTCTATTATGTTTGAGATTTTCCATAAGAAGCTGTTTTCTTAAAATCTGGCTCTTCAAAATTACTAGGTACATTTTGGAAAGATCCCAACTGTTTTTTAAGTATCTCCTTAAATTTTTCATCTTTTTTTTAAATGTAGTGTTTGTGAGTAGGTCTGTAGCTTTATTACATTTTTCAAGGATGATTTAATGGACATGAGTACTACTAATGATACCTAAATTCAAGAAATAATCTTCTTTCAAAACTAACAACTTGCAAAAACATAAAATAATTGTATTAAAATATGTATTGCTACTCAGAAAACATTTTGAAACATAGGCTAATTTCTAGTGGTTCATGTTATATTTTAAGAGAAGAGCGCCCTCTGCTGTCTTGATGAGAAATGTTACCACAAATAAGGGGACACTAACTGTGTTCTTGATTTTTCCAGTTACCAGTCATGGCAACTGTGACATATAACAACAACAACAACAACAACAACAACTTATTATTATGCAAAATCAAGGTATGGCGTCATAGTAAACTTTTAAAAACACTATCATGGAGATTGAGAAAATATAAATGTTCTTAGTATTTATATCTGATTTTTCCTCATTAGTGGTCTTTATGTGGGATCTACAAGCTTTATAGTTCATGTGTACAGTCAATAAAAATACTTTCCAAGTCTCACAAAGAGAATTGTTTTTTTAACTAGAGGGAAAAATTGGTTTTTAACAAGCATAGTTAAAAACACAAAAATGCTGTGTGATAAAGCTTCTGAATTTTAGTCCCAGTTCTTTTTGCTAATTTACATATAATGTTAGGCAACTTAAATCAATAAATATCTGTTAATGTCTGTTAGTCTCCTTGAGCCTATTTATATTTATATAAAATTTGAAGAGATGGGACTTAGATATTTTCCAACATTCTTCAAACAATCTTTCTTGGGACCCTAATATATAAGTTAGGGTTACTCTAGATCATGGGTTGGAAAATTACAGGCTCACAGACCAAGTGAAGCCCACCCCCTGTTTTAGTAAATAAAAGTTTTTTGGTACACGGCCACTACTATTCATTTATGACTGAAATAATAAAATAAATGAAACAATAATTTTTAAGACATTGAACATTAGGCTCTGGAAAAAGATCCCTGAACGACCAGAAACAAACTAACTAGGCCTTAAAATAACTTCTAGCTTACTGACTTGAGAGAGTTCCCAATTTGAAATTCAAGGAGAGAGAATGAGGTGAAGCCCATTGGGTGCCCTGAGTTGAGAACAGATGTGGGAGATGTAGGCACCTGGAGATCATAGGAAAGCAGAGAACACCATGCAGAGAAAGGATTCTGAAGGACTTCGAGGATTTCGCAAAACTATTACGGTGTGTGCTTGTGAAAAAAAAAAAAGGCAAGATGTTAACCAGATGTACAAGATACATTCACAGCAGCACCTAGGTTACTATTTGATTAAATAAGTGGGTATGATAGCTTGACCAGGTTGACCTATAAAACCAGATATCACACTTCCTGACTCCAGGGCAAACAAAGATATGTCCTACCCAAATAGGAAGCTGCTAGCCACGTGTGTCTATTGAACACTTGGAATGTGCTCAGTCCGAACTGAGATGTGCTGCGTATGTAAAATGTATACCAGATTTTGGAGCTTTGTAAGAAAATATAACTGAAAATACCAAATGAATAATGTGTTTATATTATTGCATGTTTAGATAATAGTATTTTGAGTTAAATTTCATTTAAGTTAATTTCACATGTTTCTTTTTACTCTTAATGTATATGCCAGAAAATGTAAAATCCTACCTGTTACCATTGTCCCTGGTATCTCTGGTAGACTCCAGCTCACAAACTGAAGAACACAGACAACTTCTCAAACATAGATTTTGACTACACTGAGGATGTGGATGTGAATGGCACTCTAAGCCATTTCATGTGACTCTCACAGAATAGGATGAAGCAATCACCCAAATAATTTGACATATCTGATCAAATGAGAGGGTGTCTTGTCCTGCCTTCCCTGCCTCCCCTCACTCCGGGGCAGGCAAGTGGTGCTGGAGGGACATATGATGCTCACTCAGAGCATCATGGACTTTTTGTTCCACGATGCTCTGATGGAGTTTCACCTGCTGGTCCTGATGGAGGAGGTTGAGCAGTCTAACCTTCCCACAGAATCAATGAGTAATTTTTCAGACTGTAAGATGCACTTCCCCCCCAAATTTGGGAGGAAAAGGGGTGTGTGTCTTATAGTCCAAATGTAGCTTACCTGGCTCGATGTGGGGAGGGGTGATGGCCTATGTTACTTATGTTATTAAATATTTTACCACATTTTTTTGCTTCAAAGTTTTATTTTCTGTTTTCCTCCTTTAAAACCTAGGTGCGTCTTACAGTCTGAAAAATTCAGTATTCGAAGGACAGCACTGCACAGAAAACACTGGAAAATCACTCAAATCACGCAGATACTGGAGGAGATACCTGGGAAGAAGGAACAGCTAGGGACAGATCTTTAGCTAAGGATACATCTCAATATTCAATAAATATTAAACTTAAAAATGACACAATATCAGCCCTGGCTGGTGAGGCTCAGTGGATTGAGCTCCATACTGCAAAGCAAAAGGCCACTGATTCAGTTCTCAGTCAGGGCACATGCTTGGGTTACGGGCCAGGTCCCCAGTAGAGGGCAAATGAGAAGCAATCACACATTGATGTTTCTCTCCCTTTCTTTCTCCCTCCCTTCCCCTTTCTCTAAAAATAAATAAATAAAATCTTTAAAAAATAATTAAAAAATGATTTGCCATGTCTTTAGAAAAAGGACACAGGATCAAATAGAAAATCTGACAAGTCTTTGTTCAAGAAATTGAATTTAAACTGTAAATTATTCCCATAGAGGGAATCTCAAGCTCGGATGACTTTCCGGGTGAATTCAATCAACTTAATAGAAAACAGTAAAAGCAATTATACCACCAATTTTTTTCAGAAAATACAGGAAGAAAAGGACACTTCACAATAAATGTAGGTCAGCAGCCTTACCCTGATAGCAAACCTGGCAAAGGTCTTGTATGAAAACAGTATTACAGACCAATGTATTTCGTGGTCATAATCACAAAATTCATGACCAAACATGCAGATATTATCCAGCAGCATGTGACAAACAAAGGGCCTTATGATTAAGTGGCATTTTTTAGCAAGCATGCGAGTTAACGTGTAAATATGCAAAGGGGGGAAATAATGAAGGAAGGAGACTTGACTTGGGGAGGTAAACACACAATATACAGATATGTATTGTAAAATTGTACACCTGAAACTTATATATTCTTATTAGCCAATGTCACCCCAATAAATTCAATAAAAATGAATAAATATGCCCCAAATTTAC
This sequence comes from Glossophaga mutica, assembly GCA_039655065.1. Classification (NCBI taxonomy): domain Eukaryota; kingdom Metazoa; phylum Chordata; class Mammalia; order Chiroptera; family Phyllostomidae; genus Glossophaga; species Glossophaga mutica. The sequence goes on along the minus strand of CM077307.1, from coordinate 142,779,486 downwards.
TAACTTGACTAATTTTATTTGCTAAATCAAAGAGATATAGCTAAAAGTCGTTCAATAAATTCTAAAGTGTGAATTCAAAAACTTCATCTAAAAAAAAAATCCCAGCAAATGTACATAGGGGTTTTCTTCCATGTGATAAAGTATATCTATGAAATCCTTGGCTTGAGCCATCATGATCTTAGATAATAGAAAATTGAAAAAAAATTTCCCTCTGTGATTGACAATAAGGCCAAGATATTAGCTCTCGTTCAATTCAGCATTAAGTAGCACATCTAGTGAATGCAACATGGAAAGAAAAAGCAGGCAAGAATGTTGAAAATAAAAAAAAGTAGAACTTTTTCCATTCACCAAAGGCATGAGTTAACACACAGAAATACTAAGAAGTGTATTAAAAAACAAACTCCTAGATCTAATAAATGTGTTCAGCAAGGTCTTAGAGTATGATGATAATGTAAAAAAATCAATTTATATTTCTACATTTCAGCTACAAGACATTAAAACACAGCAGAATCAATATGGTTCAATGTCAATTCTCAACACAACAATCTCTAGATTTAGCTCAATCTCATTCATAATCCTAGAAAAATTAACCAGTGTACTCTGCAATTGATATATTGCATTAGGGGAGGAATTTACTACATGATTTCAAGAAGCTGTAAAAGTACATCATCAAGATGGTGTCAAATTGGCATGGAGACATATATCAGCGGACTAGAACAGAGAATGTACAAATGCAATATATATATGCAAATATATAAATGCTTATTTGAATGTCCATATAGATGTAAATGACCTTTAATAAAAACAGAGACTTTTGAACAAATATTGCTGAAGCCACTGGGTGTCTCTGAAGGTAGATAATCTGTATTGAACCCTGTCACACATCTGCAACAAAAATTAATTCAAGATTGATATAAGACCAAAATGTAAAACTAAGTCAATAAAGCTTTTACAAGAAAATAAGTGAATACCTACATGAAATTGGAGAGGGATAAAAGATGTTTTTTATGGGATAATAAAACCCTAAATAAAAAAGAAAGAAATGGATAGACTAACTACTCTTCATAAAGAGTGGAAACTCTGCTTAGACCCCTGAACTTGAGGCACCAGTAAGGAAAGACACCAGTAAGAAAATGAAGAGATGATCCCCACATTGTTACAAAATATTCATAAAATTCATCTGAGAGATGACTTGTCTCTGGGATATATAAAAGTTCTTACAACTCTCCGATAAAAATGCAGAGAAAATTTTTTAAATGAGCTAAAGTTTCTAAAACAAAATATATTAAGCAAAAAAAAAAAATGCAAAGCTTAATAAGCACAAGAAAAAACTTCATGCTTCATCAGGAAAATGCTAATGAAAACCACAAGAGATACTACTATTCACACCTCCCATGAAAAAAGTTCAAATTAAAATACCTAAAAACAACAGGAATTGGCACAGACATGAGGAAACCAGAATCGTCATACTCTGTGGGGGAGAAAGTAAGCAGTTATCATCAGTCTGGAAGAGGGGAAAGATGATCATAACATCTTATTTGACAAATGGGGACCAAAGGCTGGAGGTGGCAGAGAAAGAGTGCCTGCTTCCCAGGCTAGCGGGGTCAGCCTATCCTGGCCTGTCCTGAGGAGGGCAAGTTCAAGGGTTTAAGCAGCGATACCTCTCTCCTCTCTGAGCTTCAGTTTCCACAGTTGTACATGGGGCTGTCTGATTGCATAAACAAGTCATGTGAGGTGAGATTACCTCACAATTTCCCCAAAACTTCCCAGATAAATACAGCTTTTCCCCTGTAGTTTTAAGCTCTACTTATGGGAACCTCCTGTAGAATCTACAGTTTCCTGTGCATCCACCGTTTGGCCAACACAGCTTCATGCCTGGACAACTCCTTGTCTTATTATTTCATTCATTTATCCATGCATCAATCTATCCCACAAATAGGAGATAGTATATTCCAAAAGGAAGGTCTGTGCTTTTCTCATTCCCCAAAATAATTTTCCTATAGAGGCCTTGAGATCCAGAATCTATCACTTTACCCTTTTATCATTTCATTTAGCAGCTATTTTTCATACCAAATAACACAAGTAAGACTGAAGGCACTGCCTTTGAAACCTCTGTAGAGAAAACCCTTCTGAGGTGCTGTCCCAGTCTGGGCTACCTCACTCTGTACAACCTCTAGGACCCAGCCTCACACTCAGTCTACATGGATATCCTTGATGGGGATGTGTGATTTCCCTCCCTGAGAAAGGCCATGTGGGTGTCTGAGCCCAGGGTGACTAGCTCATTCACTTGGGGTGACAAGGTGGTTGGTTACAGGTGGCGGTGAATGTGGCAAATGACGGTTCTTTCAAGATTGGTCCTCTACTGTCCACCTTCCTGCATGAGTTCTGAAAGAAGGTTAGGAAGATTTATTTTTCTCCTTTCTTTGGATTTTTAACTCTTTTTAACTTTCGATTTTGTACTTCAGCATTTATTGTTTCAAAGTATGCTAGGAAAAAGAAAAATAATCTCCCTGTAATCAGCTGTTAGATTTTTCTATTAATCATTCCAATTTCTTGAGTCTAAAACATTGGGTGCCAAACTTTTGTATTTCTACTTGTTCTGTTATTTAAATTTCCATTTCAATTTCTAACATTTTTTCTTTTGTTATTGTATTTTTCCCATTTCCATTTAGTCCCCTCTTACCCCCTCTTCCCTGCAATCAACACACTATTTTCCATGTCCAGGAGTCCTTTTACCTTTTTGCTTGATCCCTCTATGCCCTAAGCCCCACCCTGCCATCCTGCTCTCCGTCTCTGTTTTGCTTGTGAGTTCAGTTTATTCATTAGATTCCACATATGAGTGAAATCTTATGGTATTTGTCTTCCTCTGTGACTGGCTTATGTCACTTAGCATAATGTTCTCTAGGTCCATCCATATTTTCGCAAAGGGTAAAATTTTCTTCTTTTTAATGAACAAGTAGTATTCAATTGTGTGAATGTCCCAGAGTTGTTTTATCCACTTATCAAATTCCTTGAGCTGCTTCCTTATCTTAATGATAGTAAATAACACTTCAGTGAACAGTGCTTTATTTCTTTCAAATGAGGGTTTGGGTTTCTTTGGATAAATTCCCAGAATTGGAATTGCTGGGTCAAAAGGCAGATCCGGTTTTTAATTTTTTGAGGTATCTTCATACCGCTTTCCACAGTGGCTGCACCAATTTGCATTCCCACCAGCAGTGCAAAAGGGTTTCCCTTTTTTCGCATCCTCACTAGCACTTGTTGTTTTCTGATTTATTGATGACGGGTATTCTGACAAATGTGAGATGATATCTCATTGTGTTTTTTTAATGTTTTAATTGTTCAATTACAGTTGTCCTCATTTTTCCCCCATTGCTCTCATTGTGGTTTTAATTTGTATTTCTCTGATGATTAGTGATATTGAGCATCTTTTCATAATGTCTTTTGGCCTTCTGTGTGTCATCTTTGGAGCATTGTCTACTCAGGTCCTTTGCCAATTTTTTAATTGAATTGTTTGGGAGTTTTTTTGGTGTTAAGTTTACATGTTCTTTAAAAACTTTGGATATTAACCCCTTATCAGATATATATCAGTGAATACATTCTCCCATTTAGTGGGTTGACTTTTGTTTTGATCATGATGTCTTTTGCTGTGAAAAAATATTTTAGTTTGATATCATTCCACTTGTTTTTTTTTTGTTGTTGTTGTTGTTTGTTTGTTTTCCTTGCTTGAGGAGATATAGCAACAAAACTATTGCTAAGAGCCATGTTTGAGATTTTACTGCCTATGTTTTCTTCTAGGAAACATGTAAGTCTTTAATCCATTTTGAATTTATTATTGTGTGTAGCATAAGAAGGTAGTCTCATTTCATTTTTCTGCATATATCTGTCCAGTTTTCCCAACACCATTTATTGAATAAACTATTTCAGACCATTGTGTATGCTTGCCTTATCTGTCAAATATTAATTGACTACAAAAGTATGGGTTGACTTCTGGGCTCTCTATTACGTTCAATCAATCTCTGTGCCTGTTTTTATATTACTACCATGCTGCTTTGATGACTATGGCCTTACGGTATAGTTTGATAGTAGGTAGCATGATTCCTCCAATTTTTTTCTTCTTTCTCAAGATTGCTATTGCTACTGATATTCAGGGCCTTTTGTGTTTCCATATCAATTTTTGAAATATTTGTTCTAGTTCTGTGAAATATGTCATTAGTATCCAGACCAGATAAAAAGTAGGTGAAGAGTGTTATTTAAATATGATTGCAATTTCTTTCTAGGACATTGAGAAGGGGGGGAATCAATAAAAGGCACTAGAAATTGCAAAAGAGTGATTGTAATGATTAACCTTGCAATCTAAGCTGCAGAGGAGGGAAATGAGGCTGTGAGTGCAGAAGGGGACAGTGAAAAAATGGTAGGAGCAAAGATTTCATGAATCTAGGACATCTAAAACTATTAGAACCTGGGGCCAGAAAGGTGTGAGTTGAAAAGATTGTGGGTGGTGGTTGGAGAGCAGGGTGCTTAACACTCAAATTATTGAGAGGTACGTTGATAGTAATAATTCTAGGTATGACCTGGAGAGTGTGCTGAAGTGGGAGAACAAAATCCATAAAACATAAAGTGTCATGGAATTCAGAATCACATTCTTGATAGATTCGTCTATGGGGATATTGAAATATCCTAGAATAACAAGGGATATTTTAATGATGTGGGAAAATTTTAAGGAAGCTCTCTAAGTCAAGGTTTACCATCTACAAGAAGACACAGGAATGCCAGTTGGGGCATGACCTCCTGACCTCCCACTTTTCAGCCTCCTTTCCTGAGCCCTGCAGTCCCCAGTGACCCCCAAGAAGGACCTGGTGAGACTAACACAGATTGCCTCCTAGGGAGGAAGCCTGCTAGGGCTGGCATCCTGCCCTGGGCCTGTGATCAAAGCCCAGCTGGACAGAACTCTAGGAAACCCCTTCCTGGACTCCACTTCCTTCCATAGGAATGCTATTCATGTTGTCATATGATATGTCAGGGATGCAGGGAACCACTACTGATCTGCAAAGGTGGGGTTGGAATTTATTCCCCAAAATATATATTCAAGACTATAAAACTAAGCAAAAATAACCATGGCACATATATGTGGTACTAAATAAATTTTGCCCATTTGGAGACAGTCAACACAATTGCTTGGGCTTCTGGGTGAACATGTCTGTGTGTGAAACTCAGGACAAAATTATTCCCACAGATTTCCCTGTGCGTTTGAATTTATCAGAAATGTACCACAACCCAGAAGGTCTGTTTTTACATTGGGCACCTTAGAAATTCAGACTGATGGGTTCCACTCCAGTCTGTTGTGCATGTAGGTCAGTGCTATAAAGTCTTATGCTGAACTCACTTGAATGCTGGTCAAGGCCAATGCACGTCTGCTCAGTGCCTGCCTGTGCCTGTCTTTGTCATGATCCTCATTTGTCATAATCAGGTAAAACAATAATGTGTTTATATCGTGTCATATGTCATTTTCCATTTATTTTGTTTGAATTTCTCTTTCTTGTGAACAGTCTGAGAATACTAGTCTTTGAAATGATACTTAGTTGAACAAATGGTTAACAAAACCCTTTCTTCTGTGAAATTTGACCATAGGTTAACTTTTCATTTCTGTTTGCCTGGAAACCTGATAAAGGTGGAATGTCAGCTGTATTGCTGAGGAATATCACATATGGTAAAAATGACCTCTGATTGTGAACTGCCTCTGACTCAGGAGGGCAGAATGCACTAAAAATACCAGTTTGGGAGGCACAGTTTTGGACTTTCCAAGGTGTGATGATTCTTGCATCTCACATGTCCCTTGTAGAGACACAGAAACTATTGATATAAGATATACTGGTTCCTAACTGGCAAAATTTTCTTTGTTTAAAGGCTGAATAATATTTGTGTGTGACACCTATTTTTTATGCATTTATCAGTCAACAGAAACACACGTTGCTTCCATATCTTGACTATTGTGAATAATGCTGCAGTGAACATAGGGGTACAGATATCTCCTTACGATTTCATTTCCAATAGATACAGACAAAAGTGGGACTGCTGGATCATGTGGTAGCTCTATGCAAATTTCCTTCAGAAACCTCATGCTGTTTTCCATAGTATCTGTATCAATTTACATTTCCATGCACAGCATACAAGTGTTCTCTTTTCTCCACATCCTCTCCAATACTTATCTTTTGACTTTTTAAAAAAGATTTTATTATTATTTTTTTTTTTAGACAGAGAGGAAGGGAGGGAGAAACAGAGGGAGAGAAACATCAATGTGTATTGCTTGTCACACACCCATTACTGGGGACATGGCCTGCAACCTAAGCATGTGCCCTGACTGGGAATCGAACCAGCAACCCTTTGGTTCACAACCCTTTTGCTCAATCCACTGAGGCACACCAGCCAGGGCTTATCTTTTGCCTTTTGGTAATAGCCTTGCTAACAGATACCTCATGGATTTGTATTTCCCTGATGATTAGAAATATTGAGCATCTTTCATACAACTGAAGTGTGCATTTAAAAATGGTTAAGATGGTATATTTTAATGTATCTTTTATCACAATTTTTAAAAATATATAACACATAAAAAAGGCTAATATCAAAAATGGATCTTAAGACACAAAAAATAAATCACAATGACTTCTTTTTCATTGATTTTTTAGAGAGAGAGAAGAAAGGAGAGAGAGAGAGAGGAACATAGATTGTTTTTCACTTATTTATGCATCCATTAATTGCTTCATGCATGTGCCCCAACCAGGGATGGAACCTGCAATCTTTGTGTATCAGGACAATGCTCTAACCAACTGAGGCTACTTGGCCAGGGTCCACAATGGCTTCTTTAAAGAAAGGAAAAGGTATATTAGTTCCCATTAGCGATGTTGAGCTAGGATTGCACTTCTAAGTCGCTACTGCACCTGTTTTTGTACATCTAGCTGTGTTACAACTTAACTGTTACTCAGGGGCAGAGAATAGCTCCTGGATGCCTGTGCTCCTCCCACAGCAGAAAAACACTTGTTGCTGCTCAGATGGCAGACTGTGTCTTCTTTCCTTCTGTCCCTCTGAGCCAGAGCTATATGCGGCCTATGGTGTTTGTGTTAGTCAAACATTAGTTGAACTACAAAGATCCCCAGAGTGCATCTTATATCCAGCTATCATTTAAACATATTTACCCATGTCACTCACTATTCTGACATTGTGCAACCACAGCTAGATATAAAAAGGTACATTGAATGCAGAAGGCTAACACTGGGCAATAGCCAAAATTAATAACTTTAAATTTCAATGTTTCCTAAAGCTTATCAGAACACTGTCTCATTGTATAAAGCTATAAAATTTGAACTTTTCAAAATACAAAAGAAATTATTTTCCGATGAAATTGCTCTTTAACCTCTTGTATGTATGTGGTGTTTCACGTAGGATTTTGATTGAAACAAAATTGTTTTTAGTTTTGCTAGATATTGCTGAAGCAATTAGACCAGGATGCCATTAGACTGAGGTGGCTGTAAGGAGTTGGCAGCCTACATTGGCAAATCGAAACCTAAGCCAGAGTCACTGCCCTAGAATTCCAGAAAACGAAACTTAAGAACAATCAATGACAAATAGCCAATCAGGCTTTCCCAAATAAGGCAACTGCTTAAATTATAGCTAATCAAATAATTACTTTGATTTGCTTCCACATCTTCTCTTTGCTTTGCCCCCGGCTTCTATCAGTGGAATGCTCCTAACTGCTTTCCTTTTGGTGCTGCCCAATTCAAGTCAATGTTTGCTCAGATAAACTCTATAAATTTTAATGTGCCTCAGTCTTTTCTTTTAACAATTCAAACATCCACTGCTCTATTTCAGTCACATATAAAGTGCTCCAGTCTCTGCTCACATGCTAACACTGTCAGGGTGCTTCCCACTCCAAGGCAGGACCCCCTACTGCCCACATCGTCAGTATGATGAGTGTCAGCTGTCAGGGTATACTGAAAATTGTGCCCTGGCTCTGCTGCTACTGGAATATTTGGTGATTTCATTCTAAAATATTCCTTCTAATGTCCTGGTTCAGAAGCGGGAAGGGAAGCTTAATGATTTTATTCAGAAAGTTTTCATGGGACTATCTTTCTGCCAAATGAGGCAGGAGATCTGTGTATGTGTGTTTGTGTTCAGCCCCTACAAGTTACCTCTTCCTTAATGAGTGCAACGAGTTCATTCTGCGATTCTTCTCATGACCACTCCCCAGCTGAGACCTATGACAGAGAGCACATGATGGGACAAGAAGAGAGAGGCAGGCCAGCTTAGCTTCTGGGTTAATGGAAGTGGTGAGGGAAACCACTCCCAGAAAAGAAGGGGAATCAAAATCAAAATACTACAAACACCAGGGGAAAACAGACCATCCATGCTAAGGCAGTTGATGAGGATGCTATTATCGAAGACCTGGAACTGAGCAGCACGGGCACGAGCAGGTATAGAGTTTAAGGGACCATTATCAAGAAGGTCACATCTCAGGGCAGACAGGAGTGGGACAAGGATGGAAAAGCACTCGAATCAGCTGGCTGACCGCCTCCAGGAAGGAAATCATTCTGGTTCTCACAAGCTCAAGACTTCCTCCCCCATCTCTCTATGACAAGGTGATCTCGTACATCCTGAGACAAGAGGTGGCCTTAGAGCTCCCCAAGCATCCTTTAGAGGGGAATCACTACTATTGGTAGTCACTGTGTAGATACTGCCCCAGGGACAGGCCTCATGCATTTCTTCAAAATCATGTAGTTTCATCACTCAGTCTTGAGTAACAACCCCTATGTATACTGCATTAGTTTGCTGGGGCTGTCATTTAAAACAGTAGAAATTGATTTGCTTCTGAAATCAAGGTGTTGAAGGGCTGTGCTCTCTTCAGAGGCTCTAGGGGAGAATTTGTTCCTTGCTGCAGATATCTGTTGGCTTGTGACCATATCACTCCTGCCTCTGCTTCCCTGAAGATATTGCTTCCTCCTCTTCTGTGTGTCTATCTCCAAACTCCCTGTTTCTCACATAAAGATACATGGGATCGCATTTAGGGCCTACCCAGAAAATGCAAGATAAGTTTCTCCTTTCAAGAGCTTTAACTTAATGACATCACATATAAGGTAATATTCACTTTTTTGACATATAAGATAATACTCTGAGGTTTCAAGGATTAGGATGCGGACATATCTTTGGGGGCCATGAATCAGCCCATTTTAGTATTTGTTCACACTGGGTGGGCCCAACCTGAAAATTACTATTCAGATATTGATGCCCCCAGGGGTGGCCTGAGAAAGTGTCTACTCAAAAACAAGCATTTGTCATCTTGACCTTCCTGATGCATGTGGAACTCACAGACTGTGACATTGAACTGCACCCAGTTTATGTCCTTCTGTGACTCATCTCCACACACTTTTCTCTGTCCTTCCCATCAGGCATCCCTGGGTACCAAATGGTGCAGTGTATAGGGGTCTTATTCATGTACAGAAACTTCCTGGGTAAGGGATCTCCCTCAGGCCCAGGTAGGTATGAGTGTCAACCTTCTCCATGAAGCAGATGATGCCTGTGATCTCTAGTTCATGAGGGTGGCAATGGTGGTAGCCACATGGATGCATTATTTTCACTGGGCTGCCAACCAACTGCTGGCAAAGCTTCTATTTCCCACCATGATATTGAATATGTGAGGTTAAAGCTGGAGAACAGAGAGGCCAAAGTTTAGATTTCTTTTTTTTTAAATATATTTTATTGATTATGCTATTACAGTTGTCCCATTTCTCCCCCATCATTCCCCTCCACCCTACCCACCCTCTCCCACCCACATTCCCCCCTTTAGTTCATGTCCATGGGTCATAAGTTTTCTAGCTTCTACATTTCCCATACTATTCTTGCCCTCCCCCTGTCTATTTTTTCCCATTATCTATGCTACTCATTCTCTGTACCTTTTCCCCCTCTCTCCTCCTCCCATGCCCCTGTTGCTAACCCTCCATATGATCTCCATTTCTGTGGTTCTGTTCCTGTTCTAGCTGTTTGCTTAGTTTGCTTTTGTTTTAGGTGTGGTTCTTGATAGCTATGAGTTTGTTGTCTTTTCACTGTCATAGTTTTATCTTCTTTTTCTTAGATAAGTCCCTTTAACATTTCATATAATAAGGGCTGGGTGATGATGAACTCCTTGAACTTGACCTTATCTGAGAAGCACTTTATCTTCCCTTCCATTCTAAATGACAGCTTTGCTGAATAGAGCAATTTTGGATGTAGGTCCCTGCTTTTCAAGATTTCAAATATTTCTTTCCAGCCCCTTCTTGCCTGTAAGGTCTCTTTTGAGAAATCAGCAGACAGTCTGATGGGAACTCCCTTGTAGGTGACTGTCCCCTTCTCCCTTGCTGCTTCTAGAATTCTCTGCTTCATTTTAATCTTGGCTAATGTAATTACAATGTGCCTTGGTGTGTTCCTCCTTGGGTCCAACTTCTTTGGGACTCTCTGAGCTTCCTGGACGTCCTGGTAGTCTATTTCCTTTGCCGGATTGGGGAAGTTCTCCTTTATTATTTGTTCAAATAAGTTTTCCACTCGTTGCTGTTCTTCTTCCCCTCCTGGGACCCCTATAATTCGGATGTTGGGATGTTTAAAGATGTCCCGGAGGTTCCTAAGCCTCTCCTCATTTTTTTGAATTCTTGTTTCTTCCTCGTCTTCTGTTTGGTTGTTAGTTTCTTCCTTCTGGTCCACTCCATTGATTTGAGTCCCAGTTTTCCTTCCATCTCTATCAGTTCCCCATGCATCTTCCTTCATTTCACGGATTGTAGCCTGCATTTTTTCATCTAGTTTGTGAGCAAATTCAACCAATTCTGTGAGCATTTTGATGACCAGTGCTTTGAACTGTGCATCTGACAGGTTGGCTATCTCTTCACTGCTTAGAGGAATTGGCTCTGGGGCTTTTATTTGTTTTCCGGTTTGAGCCATTTTTGGTGGGTTTTTTTTGTTGTTGTTGTTTTGGTTTTAGTCTGGTCGCGGCTATTACATAGTGAGGGGGTGGAGCCTTAGGTGTTCCTCAGGGCGGGGCAGCCCAGTCGCTGGGTTGTGACGCTGTATGTGGGGGTGGGGCCTGAGAGGGAGCAATGGCGCCTGCTCCACTCTCTCCTGGATTCAGTCCCCTCCGCCACTTCCCCTCCGCCTGGACCGTCTGCGCACTCGAATGTGAGACCACCTGGTCAGTCAGCCAGCCGCCTTGTGCGGCCTCACTGGGTCTGCACAGTTGCCCCCCAGTGCCCGGGGTCCGCCAGCCGCCGCCCGTGCACCTGGGAACTGCCAGCCGCTGCTGCTTGCGTTCCTGGGTCCACACCTCCACTTTCTCCCGCCGCGACTCTGCCCCTCTTACCGGTCTGGATGAATGGTTGCTGGACTTCCGTACAGTTCAGTTTTCTATAAGTTCTGGTTGTTTTCTTGTTTCTAAATATTTGTTGTCCTTAATTTTGGTTGTGAGAGGAGGCACAGTGTGTCCGCCTACGCCTCCATCTTGGCCAGAAGTCCAAAGTTTAGATTTCGATCAAAGCCTGTGTGTGCTTTCATGAATCTATGCATGTTTATATATGTATGGTTGTTGTGTATGTGTTCGTTTTGTGTATGTGGGTGCATGTGTCTGAGTGTTTCTTGGGTATATGTTTGTGTGTGTGTATGTAGGGTTCTGCCTAATTATCTTCTGTATGTGTCACACTGTCTTTCAGTGTGAGTGTGCCCATATGTCTTCATTAGCATCTTCTGTGGCTCCTCTTTTGGCACCTGAATGGGACATGAGTTAGTTGAGTGGAACGTAAGGGAGAACACTGCACAGAGACAGGTCTGAGAGAAATGGCCTGGTTACATAGCACTAGCCAGGAACTGAGAGGAAAAATAAGTGGTTGCCTAAACCTATTTATGACTTGGGTATGGGATAACAAGGAGAATATGCTTGATGAATTAAATTTGAAGTAATATCTGAATTTGCAACTTCCTAAAGCTACCTCATACTGACTGTGTACTCTCTGTGAGTATCTCAACCTTCAGGTTCTCTTTTCCTCATCCGTAAAAGATGTTAAATGATGCAAAGCTCCACGATGCCAAGCTTCTCAGAACAAAATGTGGCACATAATATATATGCTCCCAGAAATTACTTTTACTTTCATTGTGACTGGATTTTACTCATTTCCTGTCCCTTCTTGATTCTGTCCTCTATAAAGTTTTAAATTATGAGTCACCCACACTGTGAACATCTCTATCTCTCTCTGGCCCTCTTCCAGCAGACTCCACACTTCTCACTTTGCTTGTAATGACTGAGTTCTTCTGTGGGCTACACGGCCTCCTTGGGCTGCAAAGCTCCCCCCTCACTTCTTGTTAAAAGCCTAATGTCTGCCTGAGGGTGGCCTGCAGCTCCTTGTCCAGATTGGTCTTCTGTCCACTGGAAACATCCTCACATGCAATCAAAGTCGAAATGACCATACTCCTAATGGGTGCTGGCAGGGTCTAGCTCTTGAATCCCAAATGCCATAGTAGCCCACTCCCTTCTCTTAAATTCCAGTGGGCATGATCCTTAACTGTGATCAAATCCAGGGCTGAATGTGATCCCTGACCCAGGAATAAATATTTCTGGAGGTCCCGGAAAGTACCTGACAGATGTTCCTGCTGGGTGACAGTAAGAAATAACAAAATATCTCAGTCTTCTCTCTCTCTCTCTCTCTCTCTCTCTCTCTCTCTCTCTCTCTCTCTCTCTCTCTCTCTGTTTCTCTCCCTTTCTTTCTCTCTCCCTCCATCCTTCCTTCCCTCCCCTCTCCACCTGCCTCCCTTTCCCCCTCTCTCCCACCACAAGATTTGAAGCTCAGGAGGTGATTCACCGGATAACAGTATAGTCTATTGTCCTATGAACACTAGAAGGACTAGAAGGAATATCTCAATTGCCAAGTGTATTTGCTTCCTAGGGCTGCTATAACAAATCACCACAAACCGGGTATATTAAAATAATAGAACTTTATTCTTTCTCAGTTCTGGAGGCTAGAAGTTCAAAACTGAGTTGTCTGCAGGGTTGGTTCCTCCTTTTGGGCTCTTAGGCAGAATCTCTTGCAACTTCTCCCAGCTTTGGTGGTGGTTGGCAATCCTTGGCATTCTTCAGTCTGTTGATAGATCACTTCATTCTTGGCCTCCATGGTCACATGGAATGTTCTCTGTGTGTCTCCCTTGTTCCTCTCTGTCCAGTTTTCCCTCCTCTTCTAAGGACATCAGTCAGTGGGGTAGCTCCCACCCTAATTCATTATATCATCATCTTAACTTCATTCATTTGCAAAGACCCTATTTCCAAATAAGCTCTCATTCACAAATTCCACGGGTTAATACTTGAACATATTTTTTGGGGGGAGACAACTCAACCTACAACATCAGGGAGTGTGAATTTCTGAGCAAAGATACGAGAATGTACCGTCCTGGGCTTCACTTCTCACTCTTTGGTCCCTGAGCATCCCTGCCCATTTTTGTCTTTTTATTATAGAGTTCTAGGAGCTATTTCTATGTCCTGGGTGTGTTTTGACACATGTATGTTTTGAAAATATGTTCTCTAGGGTGTGATGCACCTGTATGTTTTCTTATTGTGAAGAAATTAAATTAATCTTCCATTTTGATGAAACTTAATTTATCGTTTTCTTATTTAATGATTATTGATTCCTGTGATCTGAGACAATGTTGCCTAACTCCAAGTCACAAACAATACTGGTTTAATGTAAACCAGTGTTCTTTCTATGTCTTATGTAATAAAAACTTAAAAAAGAAAGGAGACAATGGAGAAAGGAAAAAGGGAGGAAAAACAAACAAAAAACAATGTGACAGAAAAGAATGTTTTTGATGCCAAAGAGTGCAAGTTATCTGAGGCTTTGATAATTCAGAACTGCAAGAGAGCAGATTTGGAGAAGACACCCACAGAGGAAAGCTTGCTGGTCCTCTCCAGGAGTTCTGGAGACACAGACTTCAGTATCCTCTCCAGAAGACACCGGTGTGGAGGAAATGGAGCCTCCACAAGGTGAAGGACCCAGTGGGCTTAGTGAACAATGCAAGGGGAGGAAGCAGCAGTGGCTGAGTAGTTCAGTGAAGAGAAGGCAAGACATTGTGCCCGAGGGTGAGACTATAAACTCTACTGGGAAGGTCACCTGATGCTACATGTGGGATATCCTGCCCATTAGAGGTAGTGGAGACTGCTTGTGGGAAGACCCTTTGCCATACTTTGCCCTGGAAAGAGAAAATTGAGATCAGGAGAATATTTTTAATATAGGTGAAGGGTCATATAGGGAAGGTAGCATAACAGAGAGAACCTGAGGTCTCAGGAGCTAATATGTTACCTTTTCTCAAATGTTAGATCATCACAAAAGCCTCTAACTGAGAGAAGAGGTGTTATTTGAAGAAGCCAATTTTTCTCTGTGATTATAGGAACTTAGCTAAAAATAACCACAAAGTGGGAGATTTACCCCGAATGTGTTTAAATTCACAGAGTGTGGGCCAGGCTCTGGCCCTGATGGGGCGTGATCATGGTGAAATAGGTTTGAGATGTCTTTCCTGTGTTTTCTCCCCACGTTTCAGCCTCTGTTTGCTGTTCACATGTTGCCACCAAGGTTCTCGGCAGGTAACAGAGAGTAGGACCATTCCATTTGCAATGGAATGTTCTTATATTGGTAGATGTCACCTGTAACCTTTCCATGTATCATTTTAACCTCTGAAAGCATGGATGATGGAGCACAGGAAGTTGGGAATGTACAAGTCCTGATTTGGAAGGGCTTGAAGGGGCTGCCTTCACTACAAGGACCAAGGGGCCTGGGCCAGGCTGCTGAAGCAGTGAGAGTCTTCCAGCTCAGCCCGAGCAGAATCAGGAATTGAAAAGGGAAAGCATAGAGCATCAGGAAGAATCAAATTAAATTCTCAGTCTTAATTACTACAGAGGGACAGGGATTTCATCTTTAAACAGCCTAGTTAACCCAATTGTCTAATGGACGTAAGAACAGTTGTTAATCTGTTTATTTGTCTTCTTTTGGTGTGGTTGTGAGGATTGAAGTAAGACTTAGAAGCCTTTACATGTCAAAGTTGAAACCAGAAATCTGAACATATTATTTTTTTATGTAATCAAAATACTATCTTTCCTTTAAACATAGTAAAGAAAGAGGCAGCAAGAAAAGAGGATAGTCACTAGCGGTCCTCTAAATTTATTCTCAATAAAAATTTTTTTTTAAATATATTTTATTGATTCTGCTATTACAGTTGTCCCATTTCTCCCCCATCATTCCCCTCCACCCTACCCACCCTCTCCCACCCACATTCCCCCCTTTAGTTCATGTCCATGGGTCATAAGTTTTCTAGCTTCTACATTTCCCATACTATTCTTGCCCTCCCCCTGTCTATTTTTTTTCCCATTATCTATGCTACTCATTCTCTGTACCTTTTCCCCCTCTCTCCTCCTCCCACGCCCCTGTTGCTAACCCTCCATATGATCTCCATTTCTGTGGTTCTGTTCCTGTTCTAGCTGTTTGCTTAGTTTGCTTTTGTTTTAGGTGTGGTTCTTGATAGCTATGAGTTTGTTGTCTTTTCACTGTCATAGTTTTATCTTCTTTTTCTTAGATAAGTCCCTTTAACATTTCATATAATAAGGGCTTGGTGATGATGTACTCCTTGAACTTGACCTTATCTGAGAAGCACTTTATCTTCCCTTCCATTCTAAATGACAGCTTTGCTGGATAGAGCATTTTTGGATGTAGGTCCCTGCTTTTCAAGATTTCAAATATTTCTTTCCAGCCCCTTCTTGCCTGTAAGGTCTCTTTTGAGAAATCAGCAGACAGTCTGATGGGAACTCCCTTGTAGGTGACTGTCCCCTTCTCCCTTGCTGCTTCTAGAATTCTCTGCTTCATTTTAATCTTGGCTAATGTAATTACAATGTGCCTTGGTGTGTTCCTCCTTGGGTCCAACTTCTTTGGGACTCTCTGAGCTTCCTGGACGTCCTGGTAGTCTATTTCCTTTGCCGGATTGGGGAAGTTCTCCTTTATTATTTGTTCAAATAAGTTTTCCACTCGTTGCTGTTCTTCTTCCCCTCCTGGGACCCCTATAATTCGGATGTTGGGATGTTTAAAGATGTCCCGGAGGTTCCTAAGCCTCTCCTCATTTTTTTGAATTCTTGTTTCTTCCTCGTCTTCTGTTTGGTTGTTAGTTTCTTCCTTCTGGTCCACTCCATTGATTTGAGTCCCAGTTTTCCTTCCATCTCTATCAGTTCCCCATGCATCTTCCTTCATTTCACGGATTGTAGCCTGCATTTTTTCATCTAGTTTGTGAGCAAATTCAACCAATTCTGTGAGCATTTTGATGACCAGTGCTTTGAACTGTGCATCTGACAGGTTGGCTATCTCTTCACTGCTTAGAGGAATTGGCTCTGGGGCTTTTATTTGTTTTCCGGTTTGAGCCATTTTTGGTGAGTTTTTTTTGTTGTTGTTTTGGTTTTAGTCTGGTCGCGGCTATTACATAGTGAGGGGGTGGAGCCTTAGGTGTTCCTCAGGGCGGGGCAGCCCAGTCGCTGGGTTGTGACACTATAGGTGGGGGCGGGATCTGAGAAGGAGCAATGGCGCCTGCTCCGCTCTCTCCCGGACTCCGGCCCTTTCCGCTGCTTCCCCTTCACCTGGATTATCTGCGCACGCGCGTGTGCTGTTACGTAGTGAAGAGTGGAGCCTCTGGCGCTCCCCAGTGCTAGGCAGCCCAGTCGCTGGGTTGTGACGCTGTATGTGGGGGTGGGGCCTGAGAGGGAGCAATGGCGCCTGCTCCACTCTCTCCTGGATTCAGTCCCCTCTGCCACTTCCCCTCCGCCTGGACTGTCCGTGTGCGCGCTCGAATGTGAGACCACCTGGTCAGTCAGCCAGCCGCCTTGTGCGGCCTCACTGGGTCTGCACAGTTGCCCCCCTGTGCCCAGGGTCCACCAGCTGCTGCCTGTGGGCCCGGGGACCGCCAGCCGCCGCCCGTGCCGTGCACCTGGAACTGCCAGCTGCTGCTGCTTGCGTTCCTGGGTCCGCACCTCCACTTTCTCCTGCCGTGACTCCGCCCCTCTTACCGGTCTGGATGAATGGTTGTTGGACTTCCATACAGTTCAGTTTTCTATAAGTTCTGGTTGTTTTCTTGTTTCTAAATATTTGTTGTCCTTAATTTTGGTTGTGAGAGGAGGCACAGTGTGTCTGCCTACGCCTCCATCTTGGCCGGAAGTCCTCAATAAAAATTTTTAAAAGATTGAATTAAAGAACAAAGTGGATAATGGGGTTTCAGCTATGGGACTGAACAGAGTAGGTTACAGGAGGCCAATGCTCCCACTATAATAATTAGAAAAAGCTAAAAAAATTACCCCAAACCATATTTTAATCACATCAGAGTGCAGTAAAGCCCTGAAAACCAAGTAAACATTTCCAGATTATGAATAGTGCTTCCAATGTGAGCTGATTATTGCTAGCTATTTTTTTTCTTTGGAGGCATTCTGGGCAAGAGCTGAGATTAGCCTCAGTCCAGCAGAGAAATATACTGGGGGAGGTGGGGAGAAAATGACAATACTGTTGTAGTTACATAGGGAAAGTCTGGCAAGTGGAACATTTGAAAAGAAGTTGTTCGCACTGAAAGAAACTATTAAGTGGAAGCACTATACTACAGGAAGGAATAAAGAGCTCTAGAAAGTGTACAAGCTGAAACATTAACTGTTTATATAGCAAAGACAATAATAATTTACTATGGAACTTATGCATGTATAACAATGACAGAACACAAAGCAGAAGGAGAGTAGAAGCAGTGGAACAGTAGCAATGTCTGTGCATTGTTTGGGAGGTATTTGCATATGAATCCAAGGGACAGTACATATAATAAGACAAAGAAGCCTATTTTACTCTATTGAATAACCACTAAAATAGTAATGTAAAATTGTCTGTTTAAATATCAAAAAAATAAAATGAAATGGAAATTGAAAATAATTAACCCAAAATAAAGCATGAAAGAAGGAATAAAGAAACAATGAATAGGTGGAACTAATGAAAATAACAAAAATGTTATATTTGAACCCAATTATATTTGCAATCAAATTAAATGTGTATGTACTAAACTATTCAATAAAAGTCTAGCTCAAGATCACATAACCATTAAATGATAGAGCCATAGAACCAGTTTAGATGGTCAGACTGAATTTTCAGAAAGAGGCAATCATATGCTAATAAGAGAAACACTATGAATATAAGAAAAAAATAGGTAAATCTAAATGTGGGAAAATACAGAGCATACAAATGCTAAACAAAAGAAAATTGGGGATAAAAGAGACAGGGAATAAGAAGCGTAAATGGTAGGTACAAAATAGACTGGGGGAGGTTAAGAATAGTGTGAGAAATGGAGAAGCCAAAGATCTTACATGTACAACCCATAGACATGAACTAAGGGAGTGGGGGATGTGGGTGGGAGGGGTGGTGCAGAGCTGGGAGAAATAAGGGTGGGGGGATAGGACAACTGTAATAGCATGATCAATAAAATATATTAAAAAAAGAAAGCTGGGGAATTAATGTCTGGCAAGGGGCACTTTAGTGAAAGACAATTACTAGAAATAAAGAAAGGTATCTCATCATAAAAAAAAGGATTAAAAACAAAGTTATAATAATCCTAAATGTGTAGGTGTATAGTAATATAGCTTCAACATAGAAAACAAAAATGGACAGAAATAAAATGTGAAATAGACAAATCTATAATCATAGTTAAATATTTTAATATTCATCATTCAGTAATTTAAAAAGGCAAAATATTAGTGAGAATATAGAGGATATAACAAGTTTAATAACCTGACCTATGATACCCTTATTAAGTGGAGAAGACACATTACTTCATATGCACAAAATATACTTATTCTCAACCATAAGGTAAGCTTTAAAGTGAGTCCTAACATATTTCAAATGGATGAATTTATACAAAGTGTGTTTCTGGCCACAGTAGAATGAAGCTGTAAATTATCTGCTGGAAGGTAACTTTTAAAATCATCAAATATTGAGGAATAAAGCAACACATTCAAAAAAAATCTATAAATAAACTGAAAGTTAAAAAAATATTTTAAATTGAATGATGGTGACAAAAGCTAAATGTTATCAAAACCTGTGGAATGCAGCCAAAACTGTCTTTAAAAGTAAATTTATAACTTTTAATGAATATATTAGAAAAGAATAAAGGTAGAAAATCAGTTCTCTAAATGTCAGTTAAAAGAAAGTTAGAAAAAGAACAGTAGGTAGGTAAATATGGCTTGCTTCCTCACACAACCACATCAAAATTAGAGCTAAAATATAGAACAACCACCATTCAGAACCCTTAGAAATCTAGTTGATGTACCAACAACTGTAACTGAACAACAATAAAATAATTTAAATAAAAAGAAATCTAGTTGAATCTAGTCCAACAACCATAGAATTAAAGAAACCACATCCGTCCAGACTGCTGGGGGGACAGATATATGGAACAGGCTGGTCCCACATCCATACATGGTATATAAAAATTCAGGAGGGATATCTTGGGAATGAGGAGTTTCAGCCCGAAAAAATGCCCCCCAACCCAGGTTTCCCATGCCAGGAAGATAAATCCCCATACTTCTGGCTGTGGAAAAAAACAGCAGAGATTGAGTCAGTAGAAGAAACTTCTAGAGTCCCAAGCCATTCCTCTTAAAGAACCCACACACAAACTTATTCAGACTCACTACCTCTGAACTCCAGCACCAGGGTAGCAGCTTGAAAGGCACCAGTCACATAAAGGGAGAAAGTGATGTGTCTGGCATCAAGGTGGAATTTGGGGGATAGAAATATCCTCTGTCTACCTTTTTCCCAAACAGAAAGGTAGATAGAAGCCTTTGTCACTTTTCTGAGCCCTCCCCAACCAGAGCCACAGAGCCTGCAGGCAGGTGCCATATCTGAGACCCCACCAACCTGGCTAACACTGTTTGCCTTGTCCTGGAGATCCCCTGAGACCCTGTCCCACTCAACTTACGGGCCTACCCAAACTGGACCCTGCAGGACACCTACTACATTAGGCCATAATACCAAGACAGGGAATCATAGAAGCTCTACCTAATACATAGAAACAAACACAGGGAGGCTGCCAAAATGAGGAGACAAAGAAACATGGCCCAAATGAAAAAACAGATTAAAACTCCAGAAAAAGAACTAAACAAAATGGAGATAAGCAATCTATCAGATGCAGAATTCAAAACAATGGTTATAAGGATGCCCAAGGAACTTAGTGAGGACCTCAACAACATAAAAAAGATTGAGTCAGACATGAAGGATACACTCATTGAAATAAGGAACAATTTATAGGGAAACAGCAATGGAGTGGATGAAGCTGAAAATCAAATTGATGATTGGGAACATAAGGAAGAAAAAACAATAAGAATAATCAGAAGAAAAAAGAATCCAATAAAACAAGGGTAGTGTAAGCAGCTTTTGGGACAATTTCAAGCATTCAAACATTTGCATCATAGGAGTACCAGAAAGAGAAGAAAAAGAGCAAGAAATTGGAAATCTATTTGAAAATATAATGAAAGAAAATTTTCCTAATTTGGTGAAGGAAATAGATGTCCAAGTCCAGGCATCACAGAGTCCCAAACAAGATGGATGCAAAGGAGCCCACTCTAAGATACCTCATAATTAAAATACCAAAGGTTAAAGATTGTTGTGGACCGTTCAGCCTGGTTTCAGGAGTTGTAACCCTCACCCCATGGTGGGCTGTGTAAGAGCCCAAGCAACCCACTTCATCTGGGTCTGTTCTGTCACAAGGACGTGACCTACTAAGGAGACAAAGCTTATCTCCCTGGCAGGAGTGCTGCTTCTGCCTCATCCATCTCTGGCCCCAGTGCTTGGGTGGCAGTCAATGACGGGTAAGACTCCTCATGGGAGGGGCGACCTAAGCCAGACGTGACCACTTGGAAGGCCTCATGGAAGGACTCGGGGGGCTGCAGCAAAGAGGATGTGATGGACCCTCGTCCCCCGGCTATTCTGACATAGCCCAAGTCCTCATTACCATCTGGGAGATGTCTCCTGCTTCCTAATCAGGCTTAAAGCCTGAAACTGTGGGGGCGAGTGGTGCAGCCCTGTACCAGCCAGGATGGCTCCCTGGGTGATCGGGCATAAGAAAGAATTTCTAAAGTCCTGTGAAACCTGCTTTGCTAAGAGTGTTCTCACTTAGGTGATAAGCGTCCCAAAAGGAAATGAGCATGTCTCCGAAAGTTTGGCAACCCCCTTTCCTGACAGACACTGACTCAGATTAAGCCCTCATATTTCTTTGAAATGTTAACCATTGTTTGATCCTTGTCGCCTGACATACCTGTATTCCCGTGTATTTGAGCCCAATAAAAGCCTAGTGAGGATGGGGCTCTGGGTCATTCTCCTCTGAGAGTTTGACCACCTTTCCTCCCCAAGCAGTCATGTCTTGGTAGTTTTTATTTTCATCCGTGACGGAGGGATGGGGCTCTGCAGGCAGAGCCCCCCACATCTGGTGCCCAGGACAGGGGCCCCCAAAAAAGATAAAGAGAGAATCTTAAAAGAAGCAAGAAATAAGCAGTTAGTTGACTACAGGGGGGTTCCCATAAGACTGTCAGCTGATTTCTCATAAGAACTTTGCAGGCTAGAAAGGACTGGAAAGAAATATTCACCGTGATGAAAAGCAGAGACCTACAGCCAAGATTGCTCTACCAGCAAAGCAATCATTTAGAATCAAAGGGCAGATAAAGAGCTTCTCAGACAAGCAAAAAAAACTAAAGGAGTTCATCATCACCAAACCATTATAATTTGAAATGTTAAAAGGACATATAAGAAAAAGAAGATCAAAACTATGAATAATAAAATGGCAATACATACATATCCATTAACAACTGAATCTAAAAGGAAGAAACTAAGCAACTAGAAGAACAGAGAAGGAATTATGGATACGGAGAGCATTTTGACGGTAGCCGCATTGGAGGTGGGTGTGGGGAAATGGGTGAAGAGGTGAGGGGATTAAGAAGTACAAATAGGTAGTTACAGACTAGCCCTGGGGGTATAAAGTACAGTATAGAAAATGCGGTAGCCAAAGAACTTATACGCATTGTCCATGGACATGAACAATGGTGGGGAGATTACCTGAGGGAGTCGAGAGTGCTGGATGGAGGGGGGCAAAAGTGGAAAAATTCGGACAACTGTAATAGCATAATTAATAAAATATAATTAATTAAAAACTGAAAAAGAAAAATAACAGTAAATTAAATCCCAACTTTATGGCACTATGTGTAACAAATAAGATGAAATGGATAAATTTACTGAGAAAGCACAGCTTAGGAAAACTGCATGAAAGACACAGGAGAAATAAATAAATCTAGATCTTAAGGAAATGAAATCAGAAATTAAAAACCTTTCCAGAAAGAAAACACCATTCATTCTAAGACGGCTTCACTGGTGAAGTTCTCTAACATTAAGGCATAACCTTACACACATTATTTCAGAGAATAGGAAACCTGAGAATACCAGCTAATTTTATGAAGCTACCATAGCACTGGTACCAAAACCTATAGCAAGGTATTTTGGGGAAAAATAGTAAATGCGTGTCATAAACGTAGTTGCAAATTTTCTCAACTATTTGCAAATCAATCCCTGCAGTGCATGCAAAGGACACAATGTGACCAAGTGCACTTTATTCCATGACAGCAAGGTAGATTTAATTTTCAAAAATCAATAAACGGTATTTGTCATGTAACCAACCATATAATCTCATTTAAAAATATACTTAGAAATACGACTAAGAAGATTAAGACTTAACCTGTAGCATCTGGCACTCTGCTAAACACTTTAAAGGTATTAATTTATTTAATTGTCTCAATAATTCTTATGTAATAGGGATCATTATTTTCTCCCAGTTGCAAATAAATGGCTTGACAGAGAGAAGTTAAGTGACTGATTTAATGTCACATCGCCAGTAAATGATAGAACTGTGAGTCCAGTTTGGATAGGCCTGCCTGGAGAACTCATATTCTGAAACACTTCATTTCATGGTCTTTCCATTTTCTATGGCTGCTCTGCTGCTCTCTGGAAGGTTAGGACAATAGCGGAAGTGTCATTAGCAACCCATCCTTTGGACCTGGGAACCGAGTGACTAAAATGGTACAAGGTTTATTGTTTCTATCAATTATTTGACTTCTAAATTAGGAAGTGATCTGATTTTCTTTTTTTTTTTTAAAGATTTCATTTATTTTTAGACAGAGGGGAAGGGTGGGAGAAAGTGAAGGAGAGAAACATTAATGTGTGCTTTTCTCTCACGTGCCCCCTACTAGGGACCTGTCTCGCAACCCAGACATGTGCTCTCACTGAGAATTGAACTGGCAACCCGTTGGTTCTCAGGCCCATGCTCAATCAATCCACTGAGCCACACTAGCCAGGGTGTCTGACTTTCTTTCAACAAAGGCCATCAGCTCAGATTTCTCCAAGTAATTTCTGTCGACTTTATAATCTTCCACTGTGGAGATTCTATGCTGCCAGAACTTAAATAATTGAGCACATCTCCAGGAACCACTTTTGCGGGTATTTGGATTTTCTCAAGGTCAACAAATGTTGATCCTTTGAGCGTTGGGATTATTTGGGGGCGTGCTTAAGTGTCACTGAAGACTAAGTAGAGCAGCTTTCAGGCATGGGACATTCTCACAGGGGACAGCTGTGTAAAGGGAAATTTGGATTGATTTCATCTTCAGCAAGTTAGTTTGAGCTCCATTCATCCATAGGGGATCTACTGACAAAGAGCAAGGTCAGTGGTGGTAAAAACAGAGAAAGAACAGGTAGCCAGCACAACTATTCATTTTAAGAATCATCATCCCTCCTTTCAGCCCAACACCTAAAAACTCTATTCAAGGAAGCATGCGTGGGGTGATGATAGAAAGTAAGACTCTACACTCACATAAAAGCCCCTGTAGCACAAAGGGGTAGATAGGAAGAGAAGAGTGCTGAGTTAAATATGAATTTGAAACTTTTAATAAGATGAAGATTGTCTTAATAATTTAAATAAAACAAAGTCATCTTAATGAACCAGGTAAGGATGCTCACTAGTTCTGTTCAATACTGCATTAAGGTTGATAACCAGTGTAATAAAACAAGAAAAAAAGATACAACAATCTGAAAGGAAAAAGTAACTCCCCAATTTCAGGTTACATTCCTGTGTATATAGAACATCTAGGAGAATTTACAAATTTTTAGAATTAAGAAATGAATGTATTGAGGTTACTGATAATAATCTCATATACAAAATTTAATTGTATTCTGTAGAAATAATTACAAACAGTAGAAAATAAAAATTATTAAAATCATCTTATTTTTAAAACCACCAAAACAAGATATGTAAGACCTCCAAATTAAAAACTTCAAACACAAAAGAAAATAAATAAATCCTAGTTCAAAGCAGAATTTTATTTGTGATCATTGATTGGAGACTCAAGTTGGTTGTCAATTCTGCATAAATTGATGAAAAGGATCAATGCAGTCCCAATAGAAACTGATCAGGTTTTTGTGAGAACTGAAAAGTTTGTTCTAAATTTTATATGGAAATGCAAATAATTAAAGAAAGCCAAAGCAATCTTGAAGAAGAACAAAGCTGGAAGACATACACTAGCACATATAGGTTCCTATTTTAATAGCACAGTAACTGAGATAATGTAGTATTTGGCACATGCATCAACAACTAAACAAGTAGAATAGTATAGAAAGCCCAGAAATGGATGCACACATACACAATTTATAAAAAAGTACTGTTCTAATTCAATGGGTGTGGAAGAAGAATGGTCTTTCCAACAATAGTATTACTGTATCACGTAGATTTCTAAAAGGGATAAATAGAAGGTTTAGCAATAAACTATTAAAAATATAAGATTATCTTTACAATTTTGCACTAGGCAAAGATTTTTTTAAACAGGACATAAAAAGTACTAAATTTGAAGGAATATATTCATACTTTGGAGTTCGATAAGATTAAGAACTCTGTTCATCAAAAGTCAATACTGGGAGCAAGTCATAAACTTGAAAACTATTTGTCAAACATATAAGCAAAAAAGACTTATATTCAAAATATAAAAATAACTCTTACAAATCAATAAGAAAAATACTGGCTGCCCTGGCCAGTGTGGCTCAGTGGATTGAGCACCAGCCTGCGAATCAAAGGGTAGCCAGTTTGATTCTCAGTCAGGGCACATGCCTGTGTTGTGGGCCAGGTCTCCAGTGGGGAGTGCTCTGAAGGCAACCACACACTGATGTTTCCCTCTCTCTTCCTCCCTTTCCCTCTCTAAAAATAAATGAAATCTTTTAAAAAATCTATAAAAAAAAGAAAGATACTGGCTACTTAATTTAATCGAATTATAAAAAGACTTGACAAAAGAAGATATCCAAGTAGCCAAAAGCTAATCAAATAGTCTTCAAAATAGTACATGCCATGGAAACAGAGCATAAAGCCACCATGAAATATCAGTTTATGCCCACAGGGATGGCCAACATTAAAAGAACTAAAAATACCAACTCCTCACAAGTAGTCAGAGCAACTACAGCTGACACACATGGCTGGTGGGAGTATAAACCCTTCTGGTCACTTTGGAACTCTGTCAGCTTCTACTGAAGCTGAACACATGCTTACCCCTCAACGCACTGATTCTACTCTTGGGCAGATAACCAGGAGAAACTAGTGCCTATGTCCACCAGAAGACAAGTACAGACATTTTCATGAGTTTTTTCTTAATGGTCAAAAATTGGAAGCAGACCAAGAGTTCATTAAAACTAGAACTAAGGTATATTCATATAGTGGAACGCTATATGGCAATGAAAATGAAAGGCCTATCACTGCAATGTAACAATATGAGTGAACTTCACAGACTTAATTTTGAATAAAAAAATAAAAACATCATACAGTACGTATGCATGCATGTATGTATGTATGATTCCATCTATGTGAAGTTTGTAAGTCGACAAAATTAATGTATTGTAATAGGGGTCAGAATAGATTTTACCTTGTGAATATCAACCCAGAGAGTTATGAAGGGGCTTCTAGGATGCTAGAAATGTCCTGCATCTTGACCCAGAAGGTACTTAGAAGAATTTGCTTATTAGTTCACTTGAGATTTACATTCTTTACATAGATTAGTAGCTCATTTAGAAGAAAATAAGATACATTTCAGAAAGAAAGCAACAAGATAGATCTTCTTCATACCTGAGACCCGCTCAAAGCCATGGAATTAGGCTGGGGGGTGTAACTGGTGGAGCTCTCTACCCAGAGAGAAAGGAGGGCTCCACAGGACACTGGGGCTTATGGTTAGTGGAAAAATAAATCCATTTTATTTTCATACAGTATCTTAGCAAGCTAACACCACTGAACAAAAGTGCGTAGCTTAATTAAAATCATATTGTATAAATTATACTAATATTACATAGATTATATGAATAATATAGATTATTAGTATAAGATGCATAGTATAGGGTCTGGGTCCTAAGAAACATTCAAAATACATTATCAGTACTTCTATTGCTGCTACTGCTTACCACCACTGTTATGATTTTGTTGTTGTTATTGTTAGTGAGTATTAGTAGCAGCTGGGTCTGAATGAGAAATCCCCACCGCACCCCTGCCACGTTCTTCTCGCCTCTCACCTCCACATCCCACCTGTCAGCCCATTCTTCTCATTTTCTCTGATCCCCCACAAAGGGGCAAATCAAGGCTGGGTAAGGAAAAATTGGCATAGATTTATTTTTAAAGCAAACGTGAGCCTGAGATGAGGTTGAGGACAGGAGGGCCTGAGGGATGTGCTTCCTTAGACAGAGACTTCACAAACTGCCAAAAGGGAGGCTGAGCAGGTGATGTCATTCCACTTGCCATTTTGTATCAGATTCATCACGCAGTCTTCCCCAGAGGCATCGTTGGGCTCACCATCATTCCAGTTTCGGTAGGTAATGCTCTGTCCTGTCAGATCCACAAAATGACCTTCGGTTTCTATATCTGTGATGCCCAGGAAGGCGTCTCCTTTGGCGACGTCCAGGATAGCTTGGTTCTCTTTAGCATTCCTGGGGGTGGCCACCGAGCCCTGGAACTGTGTGCACAAAGCTTTCACTTCTTCAAAGGTCATCTTCGCACCATTGGTGAAGAAGAACTTCTTTCCGACTTGCTTGCCCAGGAGGAAGGCCAGCACTAAAGGGTGAAAAATGTGGGTGATTCAGGCTTGTCTTTAAGCCCAGCCCAAGGTATTTTTCTGACTAAAGGCTTCGAAAGGAGAATTGCCACACGATATACAGCACATCCAGTTAAACTTGAATTTCAGCTAAACAATGAAATGTTTTATTATGAGTATCTCCCAGGCAATTTTGGGGACATACTTATAATTTAAAAAAAAAGAAAAATTAGTTGTTCTTTACCTGAAATTCAAATTTAACGAGGTGTCCTGTTCTTTTATGTGTGAAGTCTGGCAAACCCAACCTAAGGACAGACTGGAACAAAGGCCTTTGTTTTTTCTGGATAAGAGTTCTAGAATATATGTAATTGGTAATTCTGAATTTTACCCCAGTATTAACTTGAGAATAAAGAAAAATGTCAGAGAATATTTGCCTGAGGTCAAGAGGGCACAGAAGGACCAAGAGAGGCCCCACTGCCCGGTCTCAGCACCGGCATAAGAAAAGGGAAGGGGCACAGGTCCTGTTTACAGGGGCACGCGCACACACTGAGTGTCAGCAGTACGGGATCTCGTGGGCTCTGGAGTCAGACTACCTTCGCTGTATCAACTACCTCTGCCACTTGCTAGCTCTGTGCATTTCAGCAAGTTATTTGATTTCTCTTAACTTCTATTTCTACTGAAAGGTTGGAACAAATTTATGCAATCAGACTATGAGAAACACCTATTCAAGTACTAGAAAATTGTATGTTTTTAATAAATATTTACATTCCACCTTCCTAAACTTCAAGCTGCCCGAAATGTAAGAGAGAGGGCTTACACTTTTTGATGCGGGTCAGTTCCGAGCGCAGAGCTTCTCTTTCTGAAGCAGCCACGTCACTGTCACAATCTGGAAAATTAAAGTGGCGACAGAACATGGGGGAGGGATTTCACAACTACAAGCGGGTAGGATGCTTTTCTCAAAATTAAAAAAAATTCTTATACATTGATACTTGTTCTTTGGAGGGAAATAAAAAGTATTAAGAAGAAAAGAAGGAAAAGTATCTCTATTTCCATCCAGCCCAACACATCACTCATCATCTGTTGAATGTACTTAAAGGCACTTCATACACATGAACACATATGTGCTCCCCGGTGACCTGGCCATGATAGCACTCCATACCCCATGTACTCACTAATTGTTTTTCAAGTAAACAGCTCAAATCAAAAGATTGCTAGGTTTTGTCTTTAGGGAGGTTTCTTTTTTGTTGGTTCGTTTTTCCCAGTTTGTCCTTTTAATCAGTAATCCAAGATATTTGTGAGCTGCACATTATTCAAGGGGGAGGGTGCGAGGCAGGCCATGTGTAATAAATAGATGGCAAACATGGCGTCAACATGAGGCAGCTCCTCTGGTTAAGAAAGGGAGTCTATTTCCCCACTCCCCATATCTGGGCTGGCCTTGTGACTTGTTTTACTGATAGAATGTGACAGAGGCAATAATGCACATTGGGAATCTTGTAATGAATTCTATGTGAACAAGCTGGGCTAGCCTGTTGGAGGATGATGGACCTGTGGGTCAATTACCCCCATCACTCCCGCTAACAAGTAAACAACAGCCAAACGTAAGTGAGACCATTGGTCATCAGCTGACCACAGACACAAGAGTGGGTCCAGCTGAGATCAGCAGAGAAATCACTTGGCAGATTCACAGAAGTGTGATTTAAATAAATGGCATTGTTTTTTTTTTTTTAACGAAGTAAAAAATAACTGACATACCACTCATATACTGCTGTTGTGAAAACAGTCATAATAAACCCAACACATATGCGGTCTATTTTTCCCCTTTTGGACTACAGCCTTGCATTGCGTCAACTAAAGGAAAGCGAGGGCCCAGCTCTTTCAGGGGGTGCCTGGTGAGGAAGTAGGCCTGGAGGGTCTGCAAGTCTGTACTCAGGAACTGGTAGGAACCCCCTAGAGAGGGCGGAGGGTGCTGGGTCAGGAAGCAGAGTTGGACATCTTTCTGTGAGGCAGTGGGTGTAAGGGCATCTCCCACCTGGAACTAAAAGTCACAGGACACTGGATGCCCTCAACATAGTAGTTGAGGTTAGCTTCTTACCTGGACATTTCCCAGGGTCTCCTTTTTGGCCCGCTCTTCCTGGTAACCCAGGGGGCCCTGGGTTTCCTGGAGGCCCCACCTTCCCAGGAGGACCCTGCACACCTTTGAGCCCTTGGCCTATTGGAAGATGAAAGAACTGTCCATTAGTATCCGTGTTTTTGCTTTATTTCTCCAAGAGTTTGATGTTCAATCCCTTCCCAGGAGAAAAGAGACATTAATCCAGGGCCAACTTTCTGAATCACTACTTCCACTGACCCAGAGAAGAAAATCTTCCCACATCCCTCAGGATGGCCTGCCACGAGACAAACTCCCTGAGCAGCTGGAACAACCACCTGTCACCTACTCCTGTGTGGAAGACTGGGATGCCAGAGAGTCGGAGCTGTATCTGTTTGGAATTATAATGTGTAGTTGAGAGAAATGCAACCGATATAAATAGGGCAGTGCTCTTTCATCTCCAGGCAGTTTGTCTGGAAGGTCAAAAGTCACAGAGATAAAACAGCCCCAGCTGTACCTGGTTCTCCCTTTTCTCCCTTGGCACCATCACGTCCATCTTTGCCTGGGAAGCCGTTCAGGCCTGGACAACCACAGGTATTCACAGGGCAGGTCTTCTGGGGGCTCTCCAAGGATTCTGTTTCTGAGCAAGATGCTGCCACCACACTCAGGAGAAGGAGAGAGAGTGATGGAAACAGAGACATGGTCTTCACCTTGGAGTGTAGAAAGTCAAGGAAGATGATCTCATTTGGCTCGGTTAATCAACATGCGTTTACAAAAAATTTCCTGTCCTCTAACCTGTAATGTGCAAAGGCAATGTAGAGATGGATGACCCACCCATTCCTGCATCCAGACTGGGGATTTTGGAAACTAAATCTTCCTTTTGCTATAGTGCGATTAGTACTTTAACACAGGTAGGCACAATATGCAGTGGGGTCTCAAGGGGGGCGGTCACAAGTGCCCAAGGCTCCCGGCATTACCACTAAAAGGCTGCGAGCATGCTTCCCATGTCATTTATGAAAGCAAATGGGCCTATATCGCTAGCACACTTATGCCTGTTGGCTTAGGGGGTGGAGGTGAATGGAAACCCAGGAATCTGTAGGAGCACCCTCATCCCCCACCTCTCCTCTTTGGGCCCATCTGCCACCTGCATCCCATCCTTACATTTGGGCAGGAGATTGTCCTTCAGGGCCAGTTAGCCAGCATTGACTCAATGGCAGGCACTAAGCTGTGGGCTGCTGATCCAAGAGAGAAAGAGTCACAACTAGTCACTAACCCAGCCCAGAATCAACTTGGGTTTGCTTCCTCTGGAACTTTTATTTCCCACTGCAAGAGAGACTTACCAAGGGCTGCACTTTCTCTAGAAATTTCTCACTACCTTGTCCCTGGCAAGGTGCCAGTTCCCGCTCCAGTTCCTGGCAGAAATTTCCTGTGTTCTGTGAGTCAAAAATACTGGTGATTAGAGTGGGATTCTGGCCAAGATGGAGGCATAGATGAAACCCTTCACTTCCTCACACAACCAAAAGGAGGATAACAACCAATCTAAAATCAATAAACAACCAGAAGTTCCAGAAAATCAAACTGCATGGAACTCTAACAATGAAGGTATTAAAGAAAACACCAACCAGAACAACTAGACTGGTGTGCCAAGACAAAGAAATATGGCCCAAATGAAAGAACAGACAAAAACTTCAGAAAGAGAGCTAAGCGATGAGTAGATAGCCAACCTATCTGATGGAGAATTTAAAGCCCTGATAATCAAAATGCTCACAGAACTGACTGAGCTTGGTCCAAAAAAAAAAAAAAAAAAAGATACCCAAAACGAAATAAAGCAAAATATTCAGGGAACCAATGGTGACAGGAAGGAAACCAGGACTCAAGGCAATGATTTGGAACAAAAAGGAAGAAATAAATATCCAACTGGACCAGAACAAAGAAACAAGAATCCAAAAAAAAAATGAAGAGTGGTTGAGGATTCTTTGGGACAACCTGAAACGTTCCAATATCCGAATAGGGATGCCAGAAGAAGAACAACATCAAGAAATTGAAAACTTATTTTAACAAATAATGAAGGAAAACTCTCCCAATCTGCTGAAGGAAATAGACTTCCAGGAAGTCCAGAAAGTCCAGGGAGTCCCAAAGAAGTTGGCCCCAAAGAAGAACACACCAAGGCACATTATTATTAAGTTACTTAAGATTAAAGATAAGGAGAGAATTTTAAAAGCAGCAAGAGAAAAGGACACAGTTACCTACAAAGGAGTTCCCATAAGGCTATCAGCTGATTTCTCAAAAGAAACCTTGCAGGCAAGAAGGTGCTGGAAAGAAGTATTTGAAGTCGTGAAAGGCAAGGACCTACACCCAAGATTACTCTATCCAGCAAAGCTATCATTTGGAATGGAAGGGCAGATAAAGTGCTTCTCAGATAAGGTGAAGTTAAAGGACTTCATCATCACCAAGCCATTATTATATGAAATGTTAAAGGGGCTTATCTAAGAAAAAGAAGATAAAAAAATACGAACAATAAAATGACAACAAACTTGCAACTATTAACAAATGAACCTAAAAGAAAAGGAAAACAACAAAAACAAAAACTAAACACACAACGAGAACAGGAACAGAATCAGAGAAATGAACATCACATGGAGGGTTTTCATTGGGGAAGGGGAAGAGAGGAATGGGGGGGAGGGTACAGGGAAGGAGAAGCATAATTAGTAGGCATAAAATAGATGGGGAGAGATAAAACATGGTATAGAAAACAGAGAACTCAAAGAACTTATACATACAGCCCATGAACATGAACTAAGGCGGGGAATGCTGGAGGGTTGGGGGTGCAGGGCAGATGGGAATAAAGAGGGAACAATTGAGAAAACTGTAATAGCATAATCAATAAAAATACTTTATAAAAAAGAAAAATACTGGTGATTACCACCTTTCTTAACTTCTCTTCCCATTTCTCAATCTTAGCATTTCATGTGTCCTTCAAAGTTCTCTTTCAAAACTCATTTATAGGAAATCTCAGTAGCCCAGTTCTGTGGCCCTCTTTCCAATTCTTTATGGTTGTCTTTGAAAATGGAGGTGGTCTCCTTTGCAAATGGTCAGGTAAACCCAGGAAAGTCACAGGTGCCCCAGCGTGAGCAGAGCAAGAGACACCCATGCAGAAGTTCTGTCAGCCATCTCTCCACTGCCACCTTTCAGAAAGCCTCCTCTAGGCCTCCCAGGGCAAGCTGAGTTCCTAGACAAAACCAGGACCCTAGAACCATTCACCAGCAAGAACTTACAGGGATGTGAAGACAGTGAAGCTGGCCCTCCGGTCAGGGTGGCGAAGGAGACTAGACTCCGAAACTTCAGGGCCCAATCAGCCTTGTGAACTGAAATAGGCCAGCCTGGCCTTCAACCTCAGATTAGTAAACAACTCTTGTTGGCACAGTGCTCAGCACACAGAGAGCAGGTAGATGGTGGGAATCAGGGCTACGGGGAGGATGTAACCCTAAATGTGTAGCATGGGCAAACTTCACTAGGGTGTGGAATAGTTTTGTATCTTAATTGTGGTCATTACACAAACCCATGATTGTGAAAAAAACTTCATAGAACTACACACCAAGAAAAAAAAAGAAAAAGGAACGCAGGTCAATGATGGTTAAATCCAAATAAGATCTGTGTCTTATTGTTGTATTGTTCCAGGATCAATTTCCTGGTTTTGATACTTGTTTTGTGGTATCTCTGATTCTATCATTGGTGGATAATGGATGAAGGATACATGAGAGCTTTCTTTACTATTTTTTCCACTTTTGTGTGAAATGAATTTTTTAAAAAATTTTCCAAAAGGACTCTCAAGGAAGTTGCAGAGATTCTAGAGACTATTCTTTCTTCCTTCAGAGCTTTGTCCAAGTCTCACGCTGTGAATGGTCTGTGCACTGGCTTAAAATGACAGAAGAGGCAGGTCCCAATGATAATACTACCCAGCCCTACTGGGCGTACAGTGTGAGATCCAGGTGGAGAGAGATGAGGCATCAGCAGATTGATAATAGGGTTATAACTTTTATAAGACTTTTATAAGTCTTTGTCTTTTAAAGAATCATTGGAGGAATTTCAACAGAGATTTGATGGTCAGATTTGAATTTTCACAGCTTTTTCTGACCACAGTGTGGAGATGTATTGGTGGGGAACAGGTATGAAAAACAAATCAGACCTGCAGAGAGCTACTTACTGTCACTTAAGCAGCAGGTGATGGTGGCCAGAATTTGGATGATGGTAGAAGGTGGATGCATTGGAGAACACATACAAGGTCTGCTTGAGGGAACTTGGGAATTGGTTGGGTATAAAATGGTAAACAAAAGAAGGAATTTTGTGCACTCACAAGTTTCTGACTTGAATTTTTAGGTACCATTTAACTGAGATAGGAAATAAAGGCCAAACACCAATTGCAGCTGGAATAATGAGTGTCTTGGGGGTAAAGGGCTTGAACCATGTGATGGTAGTCAAGAGACACAATCTAGATGGAATGGAACAACAACTTTATGAAGCACAGATGTTAATTCTAAATAACATTTCTAGTAGAGCTGTCATAAAATGTCATGTCAGCCTGGGGTGGTGAGGGAGCCCATCATGGAAGTATCATACAGAAGTTGCAGAGCCACGTGGTGGGCGTGGCATGGAGTCCACCAAACAATAGAAGGAATTCGGATGGATGAGAGTCCCTTCTAGATCCCTTCAAATTGAACTGTCCTTGGCTTGTGGAGGGCCTGGTTTCCTTACTTCCTGCCACCCCATACCCTGTGCCTGAAAAATGTCCAGGAGGGTAGAACCACATTCCTAAAGCCAATGACAGACCGGAGGATGCAGTGCCTAGAACATCTGTGGACAACGTGTCACCTCTCTTCCCTACTCTTTAGCAGCCTAACCTTCCCATGGCTCCTATTCCAAAGTGGCAGGAGGTGAAATAAGGTTGCTGGATGCATGTCACATTGCCAGGTCTGACTTTGATGAAAGTGTTTGTTTTTATTGAACACTGAGTCCAGAGGTCAGGAAGCTGCCCCTCAGACCTGACATTACCTGGAACTGGGCTGGGAAGGGGCAAGCCACTGCTCCGGGTGCTCCCCAGCTCTGAGCCCATTCTGCTCTCCAGAGTCTCCTGCAGGCCTTTCCCATCAGGAGATACCCGTCTCCACTGGCGTCAGCTCCTGATCACCCACCCACTCTGCCTCTACCTCAGAGATCAGGCCACTGCATACATTTCTTCTGGAACTTATAAGGCCCTTCCCATCCTTCCCAGAACCCCCTCCACTCTGGCATCCACTTCACCTTAAGAGGTTTCAGAGACACTTCCTATCTGTCCTGGGGGAAAACTGGCTGCCTCTCTATACCCCCTTTCCTCTTTCTGGAGATGGAGTCCCACCTCTGCCACTTTCCAACTTTGTGACCTTGGCCAAGTCCCATCTCCTTCAGTTCAAGTTGCTCATCTGTGAAGCAGGGTTGCGCTGCCTTGGTGGTGCTGTGGTATGCCCTTCCTGGCCCACACTCAGAGTGCACAGCACGCAGCCCACCCTGCCGGGGCCTGCACTGCCCCCAGGATGACTGCACAGGAGTCTTCTTGGGAAGCAGTGTTTCTGGGGGGCCCTTTGGGGGGCAAATTTAGAATCAGAATTCTTGGTTTGGGCTTGTAACTGTGAGTTTAGACAAACCACATATTTTGCCTATGCCTCAGTTTTTACACCTACAAAATAAGATTTTGAACCACCTTCTCTTTCCCACAGAGATACTATGAGTAAGGCAATGACAGTAAATGGGAAATGCCAGGGTCCTCCAGGCAAAAATCACCATAAACATGCCTAATGTCAAATAAAGTTGATTTGATTTGCTTCCTTTTAGTTTATTTAAATGTCACACTTACTATATGCAGAGATATCACATACAATGGCAAACCTTATGACCTCTCAGGAACAGTTCGTCAGGAGGATTTGTACCAGATTTGGCTGTGTGTTAGGTGATTTGGGAAGGAGTTTTAGGAAACAGACATCTGTGCTGCGTAGGATCCTCTTAAGAAGTAGAGATAATTCTGTAACTGAGTTTTCTGAATACAGTTAACCAAAGAGGCAAGAGAAATGGATCGAGGCAAAGCTGAACATTGTAAAGGAGCAACAGATGCTTATGTTATCCAGGAGTGGGTTACATTTTCATTTCTGTGTTTCTCAGAGTGACATATTTGCCTGAGTCCAGATAAGATTTTGGAGTGATATTTACGTCTCACAAAAGAATGACCTTGTTTATGCTGCATAGCGAGCACCTGCTGCGGAGCCACAGCGATTGGAACGCATGTCCACTCAGAGCCTTCTCAGACGTTCCCTCCAAGAACATCTCCCCCCCACCCCCACCCCCATGCACAGGGTTGTATTTCCATCAATGGTGTGCCTCTTTCAGGGGCTGCTTTTCTCCAACAACCAGTTTCCTGATGGGTGGCAGCTCATGGTGCCAGTTGTCCTCCTTGCTGGGTCTCTGGGGCCAGGATGCTTCTTGTGAGGGTTCATCTTTTGCCCCTATTTTGTCTCACTGGGAGGGATACAGAGCAGGGCCAGGCCTAGTCAGCCAGTTACAGCCCAGCACTTCCAGAGAGAGAGAGCTCACACATGAGACAAGGAGAGGGCTGAGTGAGCACCTCCATCACTGCAGAATCACTGGGCCAGAAATAAATACCCACCGATGCAGAACGATTAGAAGGGACTGACTGGTAACTTAAAATAAGCATAATCAGCCCTGGCTGGTGTGGCTCAGTGGGCTGGGCATCATCCCACAAAGCAAAAGGTCGCCAGTTGCATTCCCAGTAAGGGCACCTGCCTTGGTTGCGGGTTCATTCCCTGGTCAGGGTGTGTGCAAGAGGCAACAAACAGATCGATGTTTTCCTCTCACATCAATGTTTCTTCTTTTTCCCTCTCTTCCCCTTCTCTAAAATAAATATAAAAAAATAAGTATAATCAATATGTATAAGGAAATAAGTGAAAACATTGACCATACAACATAAATGAGCAATAGTATGAAAGTGATAAAGTAGACATAATGAAATGAATGGCATAACATAATCATTGAATAAGGAACTGTGATATCGTGATTTATAATAATAAATCCATCATTTGTTGTTTGTCCTGTTCCTGCCTCAGAGCTCCTAAAACCCTTGAAATTTCCTAAGTGATGAAGATAGATAGAAAGTATCTTATGTAAATGAGGTGACTTTTGAAGAGTTCCTAGGTAACCTAAGGACAGCCTGGCTGCCAGGAGAAGCAACAACTGTGATTACAGAGTTGAAATTTTCGGTCTCATTCCACCCCTAAATCTTGGAGTGGGGAGATAAGCTAGTGAGTGAGTTCAATCACCAATGGCCAATGATTTTAATCAGTCATGCCTGTGTAATGGAGTCTCCGGTAAGAAACAAAGACAGGGTTCCGGGTTTGCAGAGCTTTTGGGGTGGTGAGCACATGGAGATTTGGGGAGACTGGCACTCTTGGAGCAGGTCATAGAAGCTCCTTGCTCATTCATTCCTACATTCCTTGCCCAATGGATTTATTCCATCTGGCCTTTCCTGAATTACATTATTTTGTAATAAACTGGTACACATAAGTAAATGTTTCTCTGAGTTCTATGAACCATCCTAGCAAATAAATTGAATCCAAAAATTTGGGACTTGGAACTCTCCAATTTACAGCTCATCAGTCAGAAGTGTAGGTCCTGAATTTGCAACTGGCTTCTGAAGTGGACAGGGGGCAGGCAGTCTTGTAGGACAGAGACCTTAACCTGGGATCTGCTGCTGTCTCCAGATACTCAGAGATAGAACACCCAGAGAATTGCTTGGTGGAATGGAAAAGAATCACATATTGGATGAACAAATTAGTAAGCTTGTCTGCCAGGGTGGGCAGAGCTGAAGAACACACAGGAGAGCTGGGAGAGCAAAGTGATAGCCTTCCAGTGCTGGGCACCTGGAGAAACAGAAGTTGGGGAACGCGAAGAAGAAAGTTTAGAATATCATCAACAAAACAGCAGGCTCTCTGGCATGCAAAACTGAGTCGGATAGATCGTGCTCCTGCTTTGTGTGCCCAAAACCAGCTCGACTTGATCACACAGACACAGAAGAGCAAGGAGTGGAAGAAACAGAGACGGCAGCTCAGCGTGCCTAGTACTGGGACGACCGGGAGGACACCACCGAGAGGTGCTGAATTGGAGCCTTACCCAAAAGGTGGCCCAGTAAATGCTTGGGCTCTAACCAAGTAGGCCCCCAAATCCCTTTCTTTCGTGCCAGTTAAACGTTAAGGGATTTAGAGGAAGTTCAGAAACATGTAGAGCTGGGCAGAAGCACTCTTGTTCTCAGCATCGCTTCACTTTTGATTCTTGTGACCGACTGCATGTAACAGCCAAGCTTGGATCCCAC
Source organism: Glossophaga mutica (assembly GCA_039655065.1). Taxonomy (NCBI): domain Eukaryota; kingdom Metazoa; phylum Chordata; class Mammalia; order Chiroptera; family Phyllostomidae; genus Glossophaga; species Glossophaga mutica. Next base: position 142,741,800 of record CM077307.1, on the reverse strand, counting down.
TGGAGACAAGGATGACCCCTTTGGAGGAGAAAATCTTGAATGTCTCACAACAACATCCAGTTCCACGAGGTATCTCTCCTTTTACCTTCCAAGACCAGAGATACAGAGGACTGTTGCGACAATGGATTGATGACATCATACTTTACTTCATGTATTCCCACACTGGACATTTGGATTTGTGTGTACATACATATGTGTGCATGGTGGGGAAAGGTGGGTCTCTGAATGTGCTTCGATGCCTTTCCTTGAATCACACATCCCTTCCTGCAAATGTAGGAGCACACCTGTGACTTTGCAGGTAGGCTTAGGACTCAAGAGCCAGTCATGAGATAGACACCCACAGTGATCTAAATGGGGGAAGTTTAGCATAAAGAATGGTGAGGCTATGATAAAAGGTAACTACAGGATATGAGAATACTCTCTATGACACAGGCCTCGTTGGAAAAGGCATGGTTGAACCCATTGGGTGGCAGAAAACGGTGTTAGCTGGCCTAGTCAGAGCTGCTCTGCAAGTCAGGGGACAGAAAAATGCACTTTCTGGGACACAGGCAGGGAGGCAAGCCAGAGCTGGTGACCGCTCTGCAGAGCACTCAGTGGGTGCGGGTTTGGCACGCCTGATGTGTAATGTCCCTGTTGAAGAGCTGCTGCTTCTAGAAGATTACAGGAGACACAGGGGGGAGAGAAGATCAGCAGGGGGAACCGGGCAGAAGCCGCGGGCAGAAAGCCTTAGGGCTGGGCTTTCCTGTCCAGAGGGATGCGGGGAGGTTGTAGGCAGACCAGACCAAGGCCACTGGAGGAGGGACTGAGCCTCGGACTGGGGCTGGGGCTGGGGCAGAGCTCTCCGTGTAGTCCTCCCCAGAAGGCTGACCCACCGAGCTGTCTCCCAAAACTGCAGGAGCCCCTTTCTCTTGCAGCAGCCCTCTGGCGCCCTCTATTGTGAAAGCTTAAAGTATTCGCTTTAAAGAAGAAATGCTTCTAGGAATTCCATGGTTTAACAGCCTGCATTGAAGAATAAATAAATTTGTAGCCAAGAGTCCTTTGATAACTGTCACAGCAGGTGTGCCGGCGAGTCCACAAATGCCCTGAGGGTGCCCTCTGTGGGCACATGTAGAATCAGGCTTCAGGGAAGCCTCTGAGAGAAGCTGAGAGCAGAGAAGAGCAGGAGGCTGGGCCTGGCTGGGTCTGGGCTCTCAGACTGCCTTTGGGTTTCCCTCTGCCTAGGCACAACAGACCCACCTCCAGTTTATTCCAGCTTCAAGACATCCACTGTATCATGGACTGAATTTTGTGCCTCACCCCCCACCTTCAAATTTATATGTTGAAGACTTAACTCCCAATGTGACTATGCATAGTGGTAGAGCTTCGAAGGAGGGAACTGTAAGTAAATGTGTCATAAAGATGGGACCCTGATGTGATAAAGTTGGGGTCCTTATAAGAAGAGAAAGAGACACCAGAGACCTCTTCCTTCGTGCACACACAGAGGAAAGGCCTTGGGAGACACAATGAGAAGGCAGTGGGTTGTCTACAGCCAGGCAGAGTAGTCTCATTAGAAATTATCCCTGCTGGTGCCTTGATCTTAGACTTCTAGCATCCAGAACTATAAGACAATAAATATCTGGTGCTTGAACCACCCCATATGGGGTATCTTGTGCATGCAGCCCAAGCTGACTAACACACAACTAACACACTAACACAGGGGAAACTTAACCAATCCCAAACCTCCTCTGTAAACTAGGGAGCTGGGGATACAGGGAAGACTGTCCTGGGCAGGAAGGTGTGGACCCTGGAAGAAAGTGGGTGGGCAGTGGGCGGGGGGGGGTATAGGGAGAGGGCTAAGGAAGGTGTTGTCTGTCAGGAGGGTCAAGGGGAGGCTAGTTCCAGCCACAGCTGACTGAGCTAGATGTCACCTGTCACTCTGCCATGTTCCCTCAGTGTCCAGCTACCAACCCCCCAAGGCAGGAAGAAAGGTCAGGACAGGGAACATACACACATCTGATTCCATTTCATCCAGGCCTGAGCTTTGTGACCTGGACTCTCACCTTATGATATTCAATCCTCCAGCTGTTAAATAGGCCTAAGGAGAGCCCTGAAAACCAGAAATATGTTGGAGGGCTAACTGGAATGTTGTATGTATACGGAACCTCTAGCTCAAGAGAAAAATAATTCCCGGCAGAAAAAGAGAATCAAGAAATGAGAGCTTCCTGTGACAGGTGGGGAAATAGAAACAGGAGGCCCAGAGTAATCAGGCTTCACTGACTAGGAACACATGGTTGACTCCCCTGTATAAAGAGAGGTGGAATGGTTGGGAGGGGGATCCTGTCATTTCAGGTTGCTCTGCAGATCTTCTGAGGAGTCATGGTGAGGGATAGAGGCACCCTGTGCCCTTAGGATCAGCTCCTGAGGTCCACCAAAAAATTTACTGGTCAGCTCTGCCATCTACTGACCAAACTCAGAATTGCAGTTAGCCAAGGGCTTAGATATCTGAGTCATCACACATCCTGGTTCCAGTTCATTCATTTTAAATTACTTCCTGGAAGCAGCTAGGTAACAGACTCTGGGACAGAACCTGGGAGGTAAAGGAGAACATAATTGCCCTTGTGAGCTCACAGTCTAATGTGGAAAGCTGACATACATTATGTTAAAATGTTTGCTATGAAGAAAACAAACGATGGACTGATAATGGAGGGAACATCACAAGATTATGAGAAGAAGGCAACTCTGGAAAGGAGAAAGAGTCTTTAAGTATAGACGTGCAAGGAAGCAAATCCAGATATGTAATGTTTTTGGCATGTGAAGGTCAAGATCTGCTCTCTCCTGGGCTGGCTGACCCTCAGAAGTGACCTCACCTGTCCCAGGACAGCATTGCTCCTTCCTCAGAAGGGTGATTCTCAGAAGTGACCTCACTTGTCTGAGCCTCATTTTCCTCATCTTGGAGGTGAGAATCTGAATAGCAATGGCATGGAAGGAATTCCTGTCCTGTTGGGAGACCATGATTGGCTCACCATTTGCAACTCTGTGTTAAAGAGGCAGGATTGGGCTTGGATCAGGTGCTCAGAGCCCTGTGCTTGTTTGTGGAAGGACTCAATTAAACAGCATCTGAATGAAGGACAAAGCCTTTCCTAAAGAGTAGCACATAATGCTCTGCTGACCCAGCAGAGGGTGCATTAGGGTAGTATTTAAATTCTGTGCAAGTGGAGTAATGTAGTTGAAAAGGGTAAATAAATGTTTGACATCAGGCATTCATGGCATATTTATCATAAGTCACCAATTTGTTTTATAAAGACATTTTTGAATATTTTTGAAAAAGAAAATACTTTCAAATTGAGATTACTCTCCATAGTATTATTTCAGGAAAATTAGAAATAAGTAACAAGACTTAAAGTAAAAAAAACAACTGGTTGGAAAATTCAGAGTTCTCCTGCATAATCTCTGGGTCCAAAGAGCCACTTAAAACAATACTGCACAAAATTTTAAAAATAAAAATAATAAAAACACTAACTATAATAATCTGCAGACAGAGCTAAAGTTTTTTCATGAAGGGAAATTGATACCATTTAAGACTTAAATTTTTTTAATGTGAGGATAAATTGAAAATTTAATAATGTACCTAAAATATTAGAAATTATAAAGGAAATACAGTAACAGAGTCATTAAGAAATAAAATGAATGAAATATGTGAAACCATTTTGAAAGCTAAATGGAATTATAAATGTAGGTTGTTTGATTTTAAAACAATAATTATTATTTTAATTTCTATTGCAACAGCATGCAAACACAAGGTTAGATACTACTTAAGGCAGAGATCTATTTGAGTTCATGAGCTAGTGTCTGAAATACCAAGGCAATGCAAGATCTCAAACTTTAGGCCTTCACACTCAATACTTTGTAAACAAACTCTCCTTTTTATTCTTGACCAAAATATTCAAGAATATGAACCTAGTGCCTTAACTATTTATTCAAAGAACTGGAATAAGAATGCAGATATTTTGGCTATTATCTGCTTGGATTACAATGGTGGAAAAATCACTTTTATGTATAATCCATGAAATCAGAAAATATGCACTATCTATATATCCATTCAATGATTACTCAATGTATAATAATTTGAGCAAATTCACAATATATTTTTAATCGGTATGATTCCTACGACAGAAACAGACTAGATATTTTCCAAACCTCATTTTCCTTTTTTGTTTGTGTATCCAATACTAATGAGAGGTGACCATGTGACATCCTTCTAGCCGATGGAATGTGAGCTGAAGTCCTGCACCACTCACAGACTTGACCCACTAAAACACTTGCATATGCCTTTCTATATTCTTTTTCCTACACAGTCAAAATGAAGATAAGCATCTTGTTTGTATTATATAATTCAGTTATTTTAGTATATTGATAAAGTCGTGAAGTAATTATCACTATCTAATTTCCAAATACTTTTATCACCTCGAGAGAGAGAGAGAGAGAGAGAGAGAGAGAGAGAGAGAGAGAGAGAGAGAGAGAGAGAGAGAGAACTTATGTACGCAGACAACAGTGCGGTGAGAGTGGTGGGGAGGTGTGGGTGGATGTGGAAGAAGGTATGGGGGTGATAAATGGTAATGGAAAAATACAGTAAAAATTTTTTAATTTAAATGAAAAATCCTGTACACATTAGCAGTCACTCCCATTCTTTCTTCTAATCAACCCCTGAAAAATCACTGATGTTTTTTCTCTCCCTATGGATTTTCTTATTCTTGATAGTTCATATAAATGGAATAATAGAATATATGGCCTTTGATGGCTGGCTTCTTTCACGTAGCATGTCTTTCAGGTCCATCCATGTTGTAAAATGAATCAATACTGTATTCCTTCTAACGGCTGAATAATATTTCGTTGTAGAGATATACCACATTTTATTTTTCCAGATTTTGAGGTTATTTCCACTACTGGGCTACCATGATTAGTACTGCCATGAACATTTATGTACAAGAATTTATGTGAACTTATCTTTCCAGTACTCTAGAATATATACCTAGGAGTGGATTCTATGTTTAACTTTTGAAGGAACTGCCCAACTGTTTTCCCAAGTGACTACACCATTTTACATTCCTCCTAGCAGTGCATAGGGTTCCAGGTTCTCCACATCCTCAGGATGTGGAGTTGTTCGTATGTGCCTTTTTTTTTTGTTGTTATAAATAGCCATCCTAATGGATGTGAAGTGGCATCTCAAAAAACATTTCAATACTTTGATATGAGTGAAAATGCAACATATCAAACCTTATGGGTTGCAGCTAGAGAAGTGCTTAAAGGGAGATTTATAGTTTAAATGGCCATATGTTTTTTAAAAGTAGAAAGATCTCAAAATAATAACCTAACCATTCAACTTAAGAAACAAGAGAAAGAAGGAAAAAAAGCAAGCAGAATTAAGTAAATAATAAAAATACAGACTAATAATAGATAATAAAGAATGGAGAATACAGTAAATGAAATAAAGAATTTAAAAATAGAGAAAATCATCAAAACCAATCTTGGTGAACAAAATTGGCAAACCTAGACTGAAAAAAAAGAAAAGAAAAGAAAAAGGGTGAAATGACCAAAGTCAGGAATAAAAGAGAGGACATTAGAAATGAAGTTACTGAAATAAAAAAGAATTAAATGGTAGTATGTGTTAACAAATTAGGAAATTTGGATTAAATTAAAAAAAAATCTAGAAAGATATCAAGTATTAAAACTGACTCAAGAAGAAATGGAAAACCTGAATTAGCCTATAACATATAAAGCAGTTGATTTAGTAATAAAAATTTTCCACAAAGTCAAAGCCCTGAAGTTTTCAATTATGAATTTTTCCAAACACTCACAAAAATGATTTTTTATCAATTCTTCCTGGAGTCCTTCCAAACTTCACAAATGGGAGGAAGGGATCTTTCCCAATGGAATCTATGAGGCCAGTATCACCCTGATACTAAAATCAGACAAAGGCATCATAGGAGAAGTTCAGGCCAATATTTCTTATTACTATGAACACAAAAATCTCAACAAACACAAGTCTAGAAATATATAAAAAGGGTTATATACCTTGATGAACTGTGATTTATTTCAGGAATACAAGGCTAGTTCAATGTGTAAAAAATGATTAGTACAATTAAAAGGATTAATACAATGAAGGACAAAACCACATTCAGAAAATGCATTTGACAAAATCTAACACCTTATGATGATGAACTAAGAATAGATAAATCTGTCTGGTCAAAGTTGTGATTCTGCTATTTTTAATGTCCCAACTGAAAATGAGCGTTCATAATCTGCCTAGGACCTAAATAGCAAAATGTCTCTGAATACAGATTTAAAACTAAGATAACTTTAATGAAAGATTTGTCTAGACACAAAAGATACCTAAATGAAAATTAAATCATTTTTCTGCTTCCAGAAATTCTCTTTTTCTATGTTCTTATAGAGTAATAGCCTCTTTTCTCCAGGGAAGTCTAAAACTTATCTGGAAATAGACTCTACTACTGTGTTATAAAATAGAATTTTGTATTTTCTCCTGAGACAATAGCAAATACAAAATAAACAACAACAAAAAAACATAAAAGACTAGCCATCAGCAAAACTCAGTAATTCCTTTCATGTTCTTAGTTCCTTACAATACAATAAGTTATCCAAGAAGATCTGCCTAAACTAGGAGAATCTAATGGTTTATAGCATGAGAATCATTTTCTGTCCCATGCTACTAGATATGGTAATGAAGGGAAAAGGCTGATAGGCTGAGTTGGGAGAAAAGAATTGGACAGGATTAACTTCACAAAGTACCTACTATGTGCTGCATCCTGATATACATTATGCATACACACCTCTAGTAATTATTGAGCACCTGCTCTGGTCTAGGCTCAGTATAAGTGCTTTACCTACAGTTTTTATTTGCCCTCATATGAATTTAGTAGGTAGTTGTTAGTATCATCAATATCCTCATCCTAAATTATATACATTTTCTATGATCACACAATCATTATGTGCCAGAGACACTGTTTAAATTCAACACTGTGAGTCCAAAAGCTGAGATTTACATTTCCATCGTTCTGCCTCTCTGCAATTAATTTTAGTTTAGTTTTAAGGCAGAGTATAACCATAGAATAAGAAGACTTACTTTCTTCTAAGTAATGCCAGGTATTGGGAAAGCAAAAAATTAACAGGATGCATGTTGTTCCCCAGGCTCTCACCATCACAGAAAGGTGTGCTTGGGTGCACCTGGTTGCCCTTGGGAAGTGATTCAGGTGAGCAAGTCACCTCTCTCCCCATACCAATTCTCATAGAGATTGGGAGGGTGAAAGAATACCCTGGTGGACCAAGTGACAAGAGATTTCTAATTATGAGAAATGTTTGGAAACACCAGTGACTGGTGCTCAGACGTCATTTATTTAGATCATTTGCAAATCGGCCCCAGTGCCCAGGAGTCAAGTCGCTGCCCTTTTGCTGAGTCACCTCAAGAGTGGAAGGAGAGTTGCAGCAAGGGCCTCCTGGATTACAAAGTGTTTTTTCTCTGCAGTATAGCTGCAGCTCCCTAGACGACTACAGAATTTGGTGTGTGTTTGCCTTCTTGTCCCTTTATCTAGTATCTCACCTCCTATTTTATACTTCTTTCATGATAGCACATTTCTGGTTTGCTTATCAGGGGCTGTGACTGTCTGGGACTGCAGCCAGCTTCCTCCAGGGGTCCTGGGATGGATATTTCCACACGTGTATGACTCAGCGGCCTCGGCTCACAGGTTGAGAAGCTCTCGTTTCCATGTGTCAGGAAGGGCACAGCTTCTATGGGCACACATTTTTCTAACTTGGAAACCACCTTGAAGCAGGATGCGGTTTTATGTGGTATCCAAATAGAACCAAAGTCATCCCAGATTAACGAGGAATGAGTAATTGACTGAAGATTTGCAGACAGAGATTCACAAGTCACACTTCAACAAATGCTTTACCAACTTTATCATTAGAATTCTTATTTGCGTCTCCATTCTCCTTTTTTTTCATTTTCTCTGTGTTATTCTCCCTCAAAGACTATCAAAATGCCCTCCATGATCTAATTCCTTTTTCATTTACCATTGTGAGTACTGCACCCAACACCCCCCTCCCCGAAATTTCTCAAATTGTGCCCATCAATTGTTCTCAAAGCCTGCACCTTGTGGGGAAGTTCTTTGCTGTTTTTGGATCTTGGTGCCGTATTTCTTAGCTTGTCTGGCCAGTGTCTCCCTCCTTGTGACAGGGTTCCTCTCTTTCTTGCGAGCATCAAGCACTCAATTAACATCCTGTGCTCCAGGCTAGCTGAAAGAGCTCATAGATATTTGACTTAGAGAGAGCATTAGGGTTGAAAGCCAGGAAAAGATACTTGCAGTCATCGCTTCATCATTTCTGTGGTCCTTCCAGAGATGTACTTTCCAGACCTGTGACACTGAAGGCAATTTAGAAAGATAATTCTCAACGCCCACTTTAGACTTCTAACAGATATTAGCATACTTGGCAATTTAAGATAGCACATGCTTCTGAAGTGGACCAAAGTTCTGCCATCCCCAAATTGCCCCTTTTGGGATACTGATTTGAAGCTGGCTATTAAGAAACAAGAGACACTGAAAGAACCTTTGACCCTCCCCTGTTTCTGCCTAAGAGATTCAAATGGAAAGGCCGACACCAGGAAGGGAAGGAATCTTAGCATATTCACCTTAGCATTAGACAGGATGGCTCCAGGCAGGGGGCCTGGCAGCTAGATCCCCACTGGCTGGGCTGTCTCCCAAGGTTTCTGGGTTGCCTCGCAAGAATTGCTCTGCTGTATATGTTCTGTTCTTCCTCAGCTACATTGTCTGTTTTCTTCAAAACATCAGACTCCTTCCCCCCTCCTTTGTCCATTATGGCATATAAACCTCACTGCCCAGTGTGGGCCAGGGTTCACTATATATGACACCCCAGCATGTACTGATACATCCATGATAAGCTCTGTATATTTTTTTCTGTTCATCTGTCTCTGTTAATTTTACTATTAGCGCAGCTAGAAGAACTTAGAAAGTGGGAGGAAACATACTATTTTTTTAGCATCCAACACTTCACATTTTCGCATTATTTTGAAAGAGACCTCATCAAAATTACAGTGAAACATCATCTAGTAACAGACCAGGATGATTATTTATTTCAATAAAACCACATTTCTAAAGAGATCTCTGTGCGCACAATACCGCAGTAATGGGGGATCACAATAAAGTTCCCTAAGAGAGAAACAAACCCAATCTTCCCTTTTTATCTGGTTTCTTTGTTCAGGGAGACAGCAGGCAGTGCACATGTTCTCCTTGTCACCTCCAATGAAGTATTTACTGGCCTTCTTCTAGAAAATCTGACTTAGGTAAAATCAAAACTAATACAGAAACTCTCTCTGTCAAGAGAACTTTGCAAGAAAACATACTTTCATAAGAATGCATCAAATTAGTCAAGATTTCCGCCTTTCTGATGTAACCAAACATTCCCTGCGGATCCCCACTCTGCTTTTGATTCAAAGGGTGTTAAAGAAGTAAGCGTACTTCCTGCAGCCTTCACGAAGCCATGTAGCAGTAGATAATTTGTGCTGAAGTGGGAAACTCATATAAAAAAGTCAATTTTTGATGGGAGAAAAAAATAATTCTGTAACTTGCAGAAAGAATATGACTTTCAAATACTTGAAATTGTAGCATGAAATAAACCCTAAGGGGTCAAAGATGCTATTCTCAATAGATAACTATTGGAGTCAACGCCCATCCATATGATAAAATCAATGCTCTTTTTAGTGACAATGCATTTTCTTTTTAATTAATCTGCATTCCCTGAATGCACATACATAAAACTGAAGAATTTCTGAATAACTGATTAAATCATTCCTTGTTTGGCGTATCATTATACTAGAAAGCATAGAAATAATATCTTTGTTGTGAGGCAAATGAAAAAATAGTAATATAAAATCTTTTGTGACCCTAAATTTTATTTGCCTGTGTCTGCGTATCCATATGTATTTCCAAATGCATTACAGTAACTTATTTTCAAATACTAGAAGAAGGATAGAGAATGTATCACCATTCTTGTTCAAAGGAAAATATAAAAGAACTCTTATAATTCATGACATAATTTAAAAAACTTCTACAGAATACATATTAGATGCAGTTTTCAGATTTCAATAACTGCAGCTTCATGCCATTAGTTCAGATGATGTTGATGAACTGACTGGAATAACCAGTGTACATAAGTAGCAAAAGTCAGATAACACACTTTCTAGTGCTTATCTTACATTCAAATTTGCTTAGATGGCTTAAATTTAAGGGATAGAAAAGTTTATGAACATACCAGCCTAATTTGCATTCTTCGTAAATAACTGAATAATACTTTAGGAAGTGGTAAGAGGGAAAAGATTTTAGGACTTTATGTTAGTACTCTATGATAACTAAGTCATAAACATTTTGTTTTTGCTCTGAACCATTCATTATTCTTTACAGATGAGCTTTGCTGTGCAGTAGGAGGTTCCTGTAAAGAAAACGACAGGGGATGAGAATCACTTTTACTGGAGACACTCTTTTCACAGTGTTTCCATTTGTTTTGTTTTCTGGAAAATGACAACACGAATATTAAAGTAGCAGTCTGTGCTTCTCAAATACAATTTTTACTTTTACAAAAATATTCTACAGTGAACTTTATTATCAGTTTATTTTTTACATGAAGAAAATACATCCATATAAGCTTACAATGCTATTGATTTTTTAAATAAACCTCCTTTTGCGGAGACAGAAACACAGTAAATTGGGTTCTATACCTATTGTCTGCAATGTGAAATGAGTCACAGGTCATTCGTGGGGTAACATTGGCTGTTATCTCCTCTTATTTATACTCCAAAATAGACCCAGACGTTGTTTATAAAGTGATAATGAAACACAAATAAAATGGAATGAACATTGCTAAGGGAGTCAGTTTAAGAGGTCTCGGGAGGCCATTGAGGAAGTGGGGTCTGAGCCTGTCTCACAGCTCAGGTCTCGGAACCGTGGCTGAACTGCTCTCCTGCTGCTAAATTCCGCTCCAGGATGAACAGCAAATGTCTCGGATCAACGATGGCTACACAGACATATGAGGTGGGACCCAGGAAAAAAGGGATTTGTTTATAAAAAAATGGTGTGTTCATTTTTACATGTTTAAATTTCAGTCACTTTCAAAGTACTCTCCATTCAATGCAATACACTGATCAAGATGTGTTTTCCACTGCTCAGTTTTCAAACTTGTAGATTTTAATACCTTTTAGTGGTTCTGCCATTTTTTTTCTTTCACTTCTTCCACATTGGCAAAATTGCCCTTTGAGGACTTTTTTTTTTTTTTTTTTTTTAATCTGGGAAACAAAAAAAACAGTCGCTTTGGTGAGATGGGATGAGTAGGGAGGATGAGGTACGGGAGTCATGCCATCTTTGGTCAAAAACTGCTGAATGCTCAGTGCGGTGCGGGCAGGTACACGCATGAATCACCCATCATGAAATGGGCACGTGCACTGAAAATCTTCAAAAAAAGTTCACTGAAGCTGAATGCAGCCTCGCATCACCACCAGCTGGTACACTGATACAGATGGTTTCCTAGAACACCCACCTAGCGGGGGGAAGCCTGTACTACAAGGGGCTCCCCTCCAGAAGATAATTCCAGTTTTTGGGGGTCCCCCCCACCAGTATATGGACCTTTCTCATCATGATGACCAAACCACCTGCATTCTCACCTTGAAAGGAACCAATCCATGTAGACAAACTGCATCCTTCATTTACATAATGAGCCTAACCATTCCCAGCTGACCCAGCCAAAGCCTTCATTTACATGGAGAACCTCAATGAGAACAGATTCTTGTGGTTTTGCCTTTATGAACCCTGCCTTTCTTTGTTTCTTTTGCAGCACAGTTCAGGTTGTTGCCTGAATCTCTACTTCTAAGACTAATCTTTTCTCTGCCCAAATAAATTATTTTTTTATTGCAGTTTCAACTTTTTTCTGCTAACCAAAAACATACTTGGAATTCAGGTTTCAACATTGACATTGTTGTATTCAAGTAGCGAGTGAAAAGAATCTCCGAACACTGAGAGCAGTTTGATGATAAATTTATTGGCCAAGTTTAACCTGCGCAGGGGCGTACTTCCCAAATGAGACCGTAGTCTCGCAGCTACGCAGAGCTGCCAAATGGAAGTCGCGCCCGGCTTACAGACTACAGGGGTCTTTATAGAGCGCAGCAAGCAAGCAGGGGATACAGAAGCAGATGCAGCAGTTAGCTATTGGCTCGATCAAACAAAGCAGAAGTTCCTGATTGGTGGGGGCTTTTACATTCCCTCCTTCTCTTTCTCATTAGTCAAACCTTTGACTCATGTTCCTCTTGGGGAAGAATTGTATAGGGCTGAGACAAAACCATGAGTTTTACCGTCTCTACTCTATTTTTGATAAAAGTTAAAAGCTTGTTTAGAATTATTGGTCCTATGGCTAGAGCTAAGAGGAGGAGAATTAGAGGTCCAGCTAAGGCGGATATCAGCGTAGTTAGCCAAGGGGAAGTCTTATATAGGGAAGAATACCAGGAGGACGACTCTGTCTCCTGCTCTCTGTCTTTAAGGCGTTTGGTGAGCTCTTTTATACTTTCCCTAATTATTCCTGAGTGGTTGGCATAGAAGCAACAATCTTCCCCTAAAGCTGCGCATACTCCTCCTTGTTGTAGGAAAACTAGGTCTATCCCCCTTCGATTCTGGAGCGCCACTTCTGCTAGAGAATCTACTTGACGTTCTAAATATTCTACTTGCTCTTGCAGCAAGGAGAGGTCCTTAGAGAAGGTTTGTGATAAAGCTTTGAGACTATTTTCTCCATGGATTAATGCTCCTGCCCCTACCGCAGCTGACCCTATGATACCGATAGTGGCGAGGATAGGAATTAGCAATGGGTCTCTCTTAACTCGGTTAGGGACTTGCATCAGAAAATCTGGGTTTCCTCCATATAGATATACCTGGGGAATGATATAAGCACTAATACAAAGCTCGGGGTTAATTGGTACTAGACACTTAAAGATACCTTGAGTACAAATAAACCATAATCCTTCTGGAGCTATTGTAACAGTCAAGTTTCTAGGATCTCTTGGCACATATTTATGGTTAAGACAATAATCACTATAATTTGAGGTGGCAAGGGTGTAGTTCGCCAGCAAATAACAAGTTTCTTGTCCATGGAATTCTGCTAATGTAAGGGTACTTCCAAATGCACACTGTTGCAGGCCTCCTGCTTGGCTATCTGTGGGAAGGGGTTTTGTTTCTGGCATGTCCTCTCCAGTGGTATTGGCCCCTAAACCTACATAAAATGGGGGTCTAGGGCTGAGGCATAGCCAGCAGGACTCAGTTATGTTAGGCTGGGTGCTATTGAAGTATGGAAACACTTGTTCTAACAAACTTAATATTGATTCTCCTCGGTGGTGTGGTTTCCCTATCAAGGGCTCGGGATCTCCAAGGGGAGGCCTTAATTGGCTCTCGACCTCCAATTGTGGAGGTCCTATGGTCTCACTTTGGTTGGTGCTTATTCCTGTAGGTGCTATAGGCGTTGGGGAAGTCCTATCCTGACTTGCTGGTCTAGTGGTAGGTTTAGGTGGGCGTGGTGGTAGCTTTCCCGTTCCCCCTCTTAATAATGGCCTTCCCTGAGTGGGCAACCTTCTTACTGTGAAGAAGGTCCCCGGGTCTGTGCCACTGATATAGAGTCTGAGACCCCACGTGCGACCCTTCAGCCACCCTGGGTCTCCCGGGTTCAAGACCGTCACGGAGGCAGGGTTACACCTGTCCGCTGCACAGTCTGCATCCCATCCGTTACTTGGTTCCTCGCGTCTATCCCGGGTGAGGAGAATGTGTTTGTCAGTTCCCCCTCCGGGGCTCCAACCACCATTAGTTAAGGTCTCACAGCCCCAACTTTTACAATAAAAATCATTGTGTGATCCACATGTATATCGCCGTCCTGGAGGGGGCTCTGGACACCCATAATGGGGTGCACTCCTAAGAGCATAATTTTTGGGTGCACTGCCACATTGGTCACCCCATGAGGGTCGGTAAGCATAGCCCCCTAGAGTTAGAGAATTCAAAGCCGGGATCGCCGCCGCAGAGGCGCAGTACGGATCATCAAAAAATTTAGAAAAGTCTGTCTTTAGCATGACGGAGCTCGCTCCGCCCCAAGTATAGTTAGTGGCAATTACTGTCCCATCAGCAGTTCTTATAAGCACCCACTCTTGCTGTTCTAGGTTCTGGCTTTGGGCTCTACCGAGGATTAGGAGCCCTAAGTATGCGAAAAAGTAAGCTTCAAGGGTTTGTCTGGATCTTGGCGGACCCGCCATGCTCGTGGTTCCTCCTCTGGTGGTTGGGCCGCCTTAATGTGGGACAGGTGGATCCAGTAGGGCTTCTCCGCTACCCGTATAGCGGAGGGTGTGCTTAACAATACCTGGTATGGTCCCGTCCAACGTGGTTCCAAGTTTCCCTTCCGATGGTTAAGGATCCATACCCACTGTCCAGGCTCCAGCTGTTCAGGCTTTTCTTCTTTTCTTTGTTCAAGTCCCTGATGTCGGGTCTGCTGGAAAGCGCGCACTTCACTCCGGATTTCTTGCAGCGCCTGTAAGGACTTGAGGAAGTTACAGTTAGATGTCTCTATTTCCTCGGTGGACAACTTGGGAATTAAGGGTACCGGTTGTCCATATAATATTTCAAAAGGTGCCCAACCTTTAATGTATGGGGTGCACCTTACCCGGAAGAGGGCGAAAGGGAGCAGCTCTACCCAATTTTCGCCGGTCTCCTCTTTTAATTTTATTAAAGTTTCTTTCAGTGTTCTATTCATTCTCTCTACTTGTCCTGAACTCTGCGGTCTATAAATACAGTGTAGCTTCCAATTAATACCTAATTTATTTGCCAATTCCTGTGAGATTTTGGAAATGAATGCTGGTCCATTGTCAGAACCTATAGCTATGGGTATCCCATATCTAGGTATAACTTCTCTTATTAAGGTCTTACAAACTGTGGAAGCGGTCTCTCCCCTTGTGGGAAAGGCCTCTACCCACCCAGAGTAAGTATCCACTAGGACTAGCAGGTACCTGTATCCTGATTTCCCTTTAGGCATTTCAGTAAAATCAATTTCCCATAGTTCTCCCGGGGCATTGCCTCGATGCCTCACGAAGCGAGGTAATTTCTGATTCTGGGCGTTCACTTTCGCGCAAGTCTTGCATCGCGAGGTGATGGAGTGAATTATTTCCCTTAGGTGTGGTCCCAGGTAATATTTCCTGATTAACAGTTCTAGTTTGTTCTGTCCCAAATGGGTGCTAGTATGAATGTCCTGGACAATTTTTGTTAGTACCCCTTCTGGCAAGTATAGCTTGGCGTTTGGAAGTACTATCCATCTATTTTCATTCTTTGTTCCCCCTAGCCTTGCTCCCTCTTGCTCTTCTTCTTTAGAATACGTGGGGTTTGGGGGCAACTCCGGCTGGGGTACTAGGGGGAGCAGGTTACTCTCTGTCCTCATAGCGGCTTCCTTGGCGGCAGCATCGGCCAGACTATTCCCTCTTATGACAGGAGTATCTCCCTTCTGGTGGCCCTTACAATGGATAATGGCAACTTTCTTGGGTAACCATATAGCCTTTAGGAGAGAGAGAATCTCTTCACGGTTTTTAATGTCTTTTCCTCCTGCAGTTAGGAGACCTCTCTCTCTGTAGATGGCTCCATGAATATGGGCGGTAGCAAAAGCATAGCGGCTGTTAGTGTAGATATTGGCAATCTTTCCTTCAGCTATCTCTAGGGCCCTGGTCAGCCCTATCAGTTCCGCCCTCTGTGCAGAGGTTCCTGCAGGCAATGCCCTTTGCCACAGGACCCTATCTTCTGAGGTCACTGCTGCCCCTGCGTACCGCTGTCCGTCCTTGATAAAACTGCTCCCATCAGTAAAGAGGGTCAGGTCTACTTTCTCATATGCCTGATCTTTTAAGTCCGGGCGGGAGCCAGTCACTGTGTCAAGGATCTGCTTGCAACTGTGGATCACAGTGGAGTCTGGTACTGGCAGCAGAGTGGCTGGATTCAGGGCAGTGCTCTTAAGGAACTGCACCGCTGGAGGGTTCAGCAGCTGTGCCTGGTACTGCGTCCGCCGCGCATTAGACAGCCATCGGTCTGGGGGGGACCGTAGGACCTGTTCGATATAGTGCTCTCCTATGACCTGTATGTCCTGCCCCAGGGTCAACTTGCCTGCTTCTTTAACTAGTAGTGACGTGGCTGCGATAGCCCTTAAACAGGCCGGCCATCCCGATGCCACAGGATCGAGTTTCTTTGACAAGTAGGCCACAGGCCTCTTCCACGGGCCGAGGGTCTGGCTCAGAACACCTAGGGCCGTACCCTCCTTTTCAGCAACATATAGCTGGAAGGGTTTGGTCAAATCAGGTAGGGCTAGGGCTGGGGCTGAGACTAAGGCTTCCTTCAAAGCCAGGAATGCTTGCTTCCCTTCCTCAGTCCACGTAAAGGAGTCCTCCTTGCCTCTGGTGAGATCATGCAGGGGTTTTGCTATGCTTGCAAAACCTAATATCCACAGTCTGCAGTAGCCTACGGCCCCTAGGAACTCCCGTACCTGTCTCTTGGTAGTTGGCTCTGGAATCTGTAGGACTGCCTGGATCCGCTGGTTTGACAAAGCCCTCAGCCCTCCTTTCAGGTCGTACCCCAGGTAACTTACAGTTTGCGTCGCAATCTGAGCTTTCTTGGCTGACACTCGGTAGCCCATCCTCTCAAGGTCCCGGAGCAGGTCTAGTGTGGCAGATTCACATTCCTCCTGTGTCCGGGCCGCTACCAGGATGTCATCTACGTATTGGAGGAGAACTATTGATGGATGGGTTCTCCTGAACTCCTGGAGATCCTTACTCAAGGCCTCATTGAATATAGTTGGTGAATTCTTGAAACCCTGGGGCAGTCTGGTCCATGTAAACTGCCCTACTAGTCCATTTTCGGGGTCACTCCACTCAAAGGCAAACATTTCCTGACTTTGGGGAGCCAGGGGTATACAAAAGAAGGCATCTTTTAAATCCAAAACAGAATAATAGGTATGAGTTGGTGGCAGCGAACTCAAGAGGGTATACGGGTTTGGTACCGTGGGGTGTATGGTTTCAACTCGGGCGTTTACTTCCCGCAAGTCCTGCACTGGCCGGTAATCCTGGGTCCCAGGTTTTTGGACAGGGAGAAGGGGGGTGTTCCATGCAGACTGGCATTTTCTCAGAATGCCCGCCTCTAATAGGCGTTTCAAGTGCCCCGCAATCCCCTGTCTGGCCCGTGCTGGGACAGGGTACTGCCTGATCCGGACCGGCCGGGCTGTACTGGCCAGCTGGACCAGCACCGGCGGTTGGTGAACGGCCAACCCTGGCGGGTTTGCCTCTGCCCACACCCCTGGTACTTGCGTTTGCAGTTCTTCTAGGACTGTATCCTCCTTTTTCTCACCGTCTGGGAGTATCGCCAGCAAGTATTCTTCCGACAGGGGGACCGTCACCTCCAAACTGGTCCCTTCAGGTGCTTCTGCTGATTTGAAGCTTATGGTAGCATGGAGCTTCTGTAACAAATCTCTCCCGAGTAACGGGTATGGACAGTCTGGAATGACTAGAAAGGAGTGAGTAATAGTCCCTTTTCCTAAGTTGGTAACTCTGGCCGCTGTCCAGGGATACGCTTCGGCCTTACCTGTTGCTCCTATTATTTTGGTGGTTGCTTTTTGGAGTTGTCCCTGAGGTTGCTTTAGAACAGAAAATGTGGCTCCCGTGTCGACCAGGAAGTCTACTGGTTTCCCTTCGACATTCAAGGTGACCATGGGCTCCTGGGAGCCAACAGGTATGGAGCCCTGGCCCCGTCAATCTAGGGTTTGAAGCAGCACCGCAGGACGAGCCTCCTTTGCCTGTAATTTGGGGCAGTCCTTCTTCCAGTGTCCCCTTTCTTTGCAGAATGCACATTGGTCCTTGTCTACCCTGGGCCACTGGCCTCTTGGCTTCCCTTTCTTCCCTTCTTTCTTCGGGCCTGCCTGGGCTGCAATTAGGATTTTTGCTACCTCTTTTGCCCTTCCTACTTCTGGGTCATCTCTGTTCACATATACTTTCTGAGCAATTTCTACAAGCTTGCTGATATTTTCTCCTTCAAATCCTTCAATCTTTTGTAACTTCTTTCTAACATCAGGAGCTGCCTGGGTCACAAAGGCTATGTTCAAAAGCCGCCTGTTCTCAGGAGCCTGAGGGTCTAATGGGGTGTACACTCGGTAGGCTTCTATCAGTCTTTCTAGAAAACTAGCAGGGGACTCTTCTCTCCCCTGTACTACCTCACTGACCTTACTAAAATTTGTTGGCTTCTTAGCTGCTATCTTCAACCCTCTTAACAGAGCCCGGCGGTATTGGAGGAGCGCATCCCTTCCCCCACTCGTATTGGGGTCCCAATTAGGGGGTTGTTCTGGCAGTATATCTTGTACCTCCCTCCTCCCCACTGCGGTTTCTCCTTCCTCTCCCATAACCGCTTTGACGGCTTCTCTCATTATTCTATCTCTTTCCTCTGAGGTGAACAATGTTTGCAATATCTGCTGACAATCATCCCACGTGGGCTGGTGGGTTCTAAATATAGTCTCTAACAGGGAGATTAATCCCTGCGGCTTTTCAGAAAACGGAGGATTTTGCAATTTCCAATTATATAGATCACTAGTTGAGAAGGGGACATAGATTAGCCGCGGCGGTGCATGTAATGGGGCGTCTGGAGCCGGTGGCACCTCCCTGAGTGGCAAAATGGCGGCGCCACCTGAGTGTGGTGCCGAACTTAAAATGGCGGCGCCATCCTGTTTTGGCGCCAAACCTTCCCCATATTGAGTACCGCTGCGGGTATGAGGAGGACTCTGGATCCTCTCCGCCCTCCCACTAGAGGAATCAGGCAAGGGTTGATGATACGGGGGAGGAACGGAGGGAGCCAACAGCGGGTCCTCGGGTACTTCGGGCAAAACAGGGTATAACCTCCTCCCTCCCTCGTTCTCCTGGCTCTGCTGAGGTCGGCGCCCTTTGTCTGCCTGTAAGCGGGGAGTCTGCCTTGGCGCCGTCGCCACGCAGAGGGCCCTTCCCTTCCTCTGACCATTCGACTGGCATCGGCGTATGTACCCGGGGCGATCAGTGGCTATGTCTACCCACACATCTATATAGACCATCTGATCTGGATGGGGGGTCTCATAAACAATCCGCCGAACCGCGAAAAGGAGGGACAAGTCGAAAGTTCCCTCCGTGGGCCATCCTACGCCAAAGGTCGGCCACTCAAGCTCACTGAAAGTTCGCAGGACCTCCGGGTCGGGCGGCGGTCCCCCATAGCCCCGAGCGCGATTCTGAAAGTCAGAAAAATTGTTTAATAAACATTCTAGGGCAGTGCTCGAGGTGGAGCCTCCTTGTCCCATCGCGGATGCCTTTTGCCCGATTTCCACGGCACCTAGGATTAGGAATATGAGGGACACTAAAATTCCACACAAAAACACACAACTAGCTCCTCTCCACTCAGTCCATTCACGCACAAACAGGCCGCGGCGCACTTCAGCCTCTCCACACATTCAAACTTCGCTAGCGCGTTTGGTCGCGGCGCAAAACGAAACTAAATACCAAATGCGACCTAGTCGCAATCACTGTGCACAACGAAACCAAATTTCAAATGCGGGAGCAGAAGCTCCGGTTCTCGAGAGCGTCCTCTCCTTGAGAACCCCGCGGGCGGGCTACCGGCAACGTCTCGCCTACCGCCTCGCGGCTCCAATGAGTCTAGACTCCCAAACCAAATTCCGCGGCAAACTTACCCGGGTTCCACTTTCTCAGTCTCCGAAGAC
This sequence comes from Glossophaga mutica, assembly GCA_039655065.1. Lineage (NCBI taxonomy): Eukaryota > Metazoa > Chordata > Mammalia > Chiroptera > Phyllostomidae > Glossophaga > Glossophaga mutica. Next base: position 142,721,964 of record CM077307.1, on the reverse strand, counting down.
TTCCTTTGATCTCGCTGGGGCCTCCAAATGTTGTATTCAAGTAGCGAGTGAAAAGAATCTCCGAACACTGAGAGCAGTTTGATGATAAATTTATTGGCCAAGTTTAACCTGCGCAGGGGCGTACTTCCCAAATGAGACCGTAGTCTCGCAGCTACGCAGAGCTGCCAAATGGAAGTCGCGCCCGGCTTACAGACTACAGGGGTCTTTATAGAGCGCAGCAAGCAAGCAGGGGATACAGAAGCAGATGCAGCAGTTAGCTATTGGCTCGATCAAACAAAGCAGAAGTTCCTGATTGGTGGGGGCTTTTACAACATGTAAAGAACTTGGAAGTTATTATCCCCATCCTTACAACAAGAAAAGAAGCTGAATCCACTGAAAACCAACAACTTTCCCTGAACCCATTAAGAGGACTGAACTACAAGGCAAACTGGCACTTGAAATGTTGAGACAGATGAATACAGAGAAACAGCCAACCTGGAGTGGTATTCAGGAAACTAGACACTGGTAGGACCGCTTACCTGGTGATTTTGATGAATCGCTGGAGGCTGAGTGGGGACTAGCTCAAGAAGTAAAAAACTCAGTGAGCCATAGCTTTGGGAGAGTCCTGCAGATTTGCACATCTGGGGGCTTTACACCCAGGAGCTCCACCAAGTTCTTATGGTAAGTAGGCAGACAAATCACCTTTGTGTTTGTCAGTGGGAGGAGAAAGTAACTGTTTCGAAATATCCCCCATTTGTTCTCTGTAACAAAGGCCTGGTCTCCAGTGAAAAAGACTTCAGCAGGACTGTGCCAGAGAGCATCTGAGAGCATCTGAGAGCCCCAATAAATGCCTCTGCTCTCTTGCTCCTCCTGCACAGTATCCTTTATTAAAAGCTTTAGGTAAGTGTTAAGTATACTCTGTGGTCTTGTCCTTTCAGTAATCTGATCTGTGGAACTTGCTATAAAAACAGACATTTTCCTAGCCAACCAATTGGGGTTATACAGCTCTCATATTCACACTGGTGAGATCTTTGCACCGGCAAACTGTTACAATCATCTGGGGAGAGATATTTTGCAGCCTTGTTAGAGCCAGAATCAGAAACTCCAGGGTGGGACCTGAGAACTTGTATTTGTGGAAACGTGACCGTGTGGTTTGGATGATTAGCCAGGTTTGGGAACCTCTGACCTAGACCCTGGGAGCTCCTCAGTTATTCTGAAGCTCCATCGAGGCCCCTAAAGTAGAAAAGTGTCTCATCTCCCAGAGAGAAAATAATCAAACCCACGTGGGTAAAGAGTACAGTGTAAATAAAATTGAAACCACAATGAATGTTGGGTTAAGCACTTGATACAGATTATCTTTTATACTTTTACATTAAAAATCTTGGAAAACTGTAAATGTTTAAAAATGTAAATCAACTTGCAGACATATTACAAGTATTACCCAAATGAGCAGGAAGGAACTGTAAGTATTATACAAGGGCCATAGCTAGAAACTGGGAAAAGAATTGTGGTTTCGAGACAGTGGTGTACACGTATTTTTGTGCCCCTGTGACGCTCCCAGGCATGAGTGGCCCAGGAGAGGTTGGAGGCCTTTTTTTTTTTTTTTTAATCCCCACGGGGCGGTGAACTAGGCTTTTAGCAACCAGTTGTCAGGAGCATATGCAACACTGAGAAGGAGCCCAACATTTCCGAAATGACTTTCTTTTTCAACGATCCATTTCATTTTCTTTCAAGTGTAAATAGTATTGTGAAAAACTGTATTTATTTATTTTGATACTTCCTGATGTGCTGAACTGAGCAAGCAGATAAGGGAGAAGGCCGAGCATTAGGGTATGAGGATCCCCACGTGATTCGTGATTCCGAGACTGGTTTCTGCACTGGACCCCAGGCTGCCTGGTTCAAGTCCCAGTGTTGACACCCCTGCTGGGGGGGCTGGCCGAGTCCTACATCCTTCATCCTCTTCATGCCTGTGTTACCTCACCTGCAAGTGCGGATAACGGTATCTCATGTTGTTGAGACAATTAGATTTTGATTTTCCTAGAATACGTAGTTGTCTTGGGAAAAAAAAAACAAAAAAACAATTAAAATTTAATCCAGCGTGCAACCTTTCGGATTTTGAGTCACGTGAACGTATTATCTATTAAAATAAATGACTTTAAAACTGTACAGTGTCTTGAAAAAATGGAAATTATTTAGTATTTACATAATTGTTGTTATTTAGCAGGGTGTTAGCTACTGTACTAATTATCGATGAAGAGCCTTCTGTGCTCAACCACAGCCTTTCTCAACTCCTTCCCTTCCCCAAACCACCGGCCTGAGGAACACACTGACAGCCCTGCAACCCAAGGGTCCTATCCACAGAAGCTATGTCTGAAACCAGTTCCAAGGAACTCATGAAGAGAGAGGGCCAAAAAGGAACTAAACCAGAAAAGGAAAAATATTCAGTCCTTAAGGACTCATTGATTGCAACATTTGCAAATATTTATAGCTTATGAAGCAATTTAATGTAAAAATTTAAAAGGCACTGCATACTGAATGCTTCTTCTTTAGTTTCAATTTATTACTCACACTGTATTTTTTACCTGTGCAGGTTGGACTATTTCAGTATTTCTCTTAGGAAGTAGAAGTACAAGAATTCTCTCCGATGATTGAGTTAGGCATGTGTGTCTCTGATTCCAAGACAGAAAATTGTTTGGATTTTTATTTACAGGTAAAAATGAATTGTTTTTTTTTTTTTTTTAATTATTAAAGACTAAAATAGTGATCCCAAAGAGAAGTAATTCTGAGTCCTGGCAAAGGAACTAGCCTGTGAGGATAAGCAACAAATTTGGGCTCTAAAGACATGAGTTATACACGTCTGCATTTCAGATTCTGGGTATAAATTTGAAGTCATAGAAAGAGCCAAAGTGAAGAAATAATGGCTATTCTTTATAAGTTGCTCTAATTAGCTTACCAGTCAGGAGCCTGATGAAAAACAGATGGCTCGCTCAGAAGGTTTATTGAAGAAAGTCTATGTTCAGAGATGTGAGTAGGCTTTGAGAAATGCACAAGGCACTCAAACTCCAGAATCGGGGCCTGGGGCAAGGAGAGAGGGCTCAGGGCCATGGAAGCAGGACCACCTGGCAGGAGCTGCAGCCCCTGCCAGACTGCAGGTGGGCAGAGAGTGAGTGCAGGTATGTGTGCTGGGGTGGGGGTGGGGGAGAGTAGTGAAGTGCTGAGGAATCCACTAGGAATTTTTTCCCTTCTGTTTTCTGATCCTTGCTAGTGCCCTCTGCTGGGTGAGCCCAACGAGAAGCCAGAGGGCTAGCGCACATGCACAGGTCACACACAGAGCGAAGCAGGGGAAAAGAAAGAAACCTCTCATGTTGGTGACACCCTATTAAGGACTCTGGGTTCAAAGGAAGCAACCCTATGCTATGGGGCAAACATCCCTGCCCTGTGTGTTTACCCCATTTTAGAGCCTTAGCTAAAGTAATTAGAAGTTAATCTAACTTTTCATTGGAGGTGTATCTGTTGGGAGGAAATAGTCCAATGGTGTAAATACATTAAATCCACAAAAATGGTTATTCAATTAATATAGCCTTAAAATAAAAAAGTACCTACATTCAAACTACTATACTAAAATTAAGTGCTAACATCTTGTTTATTTAGGGTCCACTTCAGTAGTAAAGAGAGAAATTCTCTTTAAGAGTCAATATTTCTGATGTTGCTGGAGGTATTAGACCTTGGTTCTTGAGTTCAGCTATGAAAGAATTCAGAGCCAAGAACTCTAGCACAAGAAGTTCATTTAGCCTTTTAGAAGGAAAGTCACAAGGCAGAAGAAGTGAACCACCTGGGTCAGGAAATAAGTTACAGAGGTTAAAAAGGGTTCCTTGGAGCTTAGGAGGAAAAAAACAAAAACAAAGGATACATGTGTAAGGAAAGAAGGGATGAGGAGGCGCAGGTGGAAGTGAGAGTGAGCATGAGAGTGCACACTGGGTTCCTTGTCTCAAGGATTTTCTGTTTTCTAAAGGCAAGAATTTTAGGGGTGTTCTCAGGGGAGAATCTCAATAGAATATTCACAGCTTTCCATGTGTGTCCTTTCAGGGTCATGGTCTCCACTCATTGGTCAGCACTGGAGTAGAGGATCATTATTCATTGTAGCTGATCCTTCTATCAGCATGCTATTTCTTTGCCTGGCTTTGCTGCTTTTCTGGGCCTGATGCTGAGATACAAGATTATCTCTAATTTGACCAAAATTCTGTATTTGTGGTCAACAAACCCAAAGCTCTCTTTCTAAGATTATTTGAGGCCCATCAGAATGCCATCATCATGAGAGCTTAATGTTTAAAGGAATGGTAATGCAAGGGAGAAAGAGGCAGGTGAGTGGGGGTGCTGGATGGGACCAGTGCGAATCTGCCACTTGCCTCAGTTTCCCCATTCCACTCACCAAGGAATTTACCTAGATTCTTACTATCCTGGCTTACTTTGGAGGATCTGAGACTTCTTCAACAAGAGATATTCATAGTAACTCTTACTAATTAATTTTATTTTGTTCTGGCCTTTTCAGGCATGGGACAATGTCACAGGGTTTTACTTCTAAGACAAGGAAACTTTACCACATAAAAGGAGAAATGATAGATTTTGAAACCAGAAACTATGTATTTGATTCAAACTCCAGCACATATTAAAGATTTATGTATGTATGTATATATGTATGTATTTGTGTATATATATATTTATTATAGAGAGAGGGGAATGGAGGGAGAAGGAGGGGAAGAGAAACATTGATGTGAGAGAGAAACATTCACCAGTTGACTCTTGTATGTGCCCAGACCAGGGAAAAACCCACAACTCAGGTGCATGCCCTGAGTGGGAATCGAACTGGGGACTTTTTGCTTCATGGGACAATGCCCAACCAACTGAGCCGCACCAGCCAGGGCTCTAGCACATATTAATTGTATGATCTTTACCAAATTATTTACAGTATTATGTATTAGTATCTTTGTTGATGAAAATTAGGAAACAACTTTACCTCTAGGACTGTGGTTAGGTTTCACTGAGATAAAGTATATAAAAATGTCTACTTCAGTACCCTTAAAAATACTAGTTTTCTTCTTTTTGTCTTTTCTTTCCTACAAATACTTTCTGATCACCTTCATTAGGCTCTGTTTAGTAACACATTTTATGTTGGAACATGAGGTCACATAAACAGTGCCTAGCTCTGAGTAGATGCTTAATAATATGATGCTTTGTTGAATAGAATGAGACTTTTGCCCCAAAGGAGCCTGTAGTATATAATGGGGTCAAACAAGTGTGCACATCACATATGCTCTACAAATGGGTAAAAAGAGAGTAAGAACTGTAAGGTGTTAGTGTATAAACAAGATGACTACCAACATGGTGATAAAAAAAGAGGGAAGCTAAGGCTGAGATACTATAGGGAGCATCTGAATACAGACACGAGGTGGGGAGGAGTATTCCATATCTGGGGAATTTCTTAAGCAAAGGACTAGAGAACAGTAAGCAAGAATGTGTTTTGATGAGTTGCAAAAAGAGACTGATCAGAGAGGAAGATTCGTAAAATGGAAAGTAGGAGTAGCTGCCTGCTGGGTGTAAGATGGTTTGGGGATGGCGTCAAATGCTTGGTTGTACACGTGTTATTCTAAACCACAGGACTATACTGAAGGTCTTGGAATATTTAAGTGATAGATGGAATAAATGTTTCAGAAAACTTAGTCTTGCATAGAGCTGATTGGGCTGAATATCTTATGTATATGTGTTAGGAGGCTCTTGGTAAAATCTTGGCATTAGGTGAAAATATTTTGAATGTTTTCTTTAGACACATTTAATTTAGGAATGCATTGGTTCTTGTTAATATGCACACAATAGAAAGAGTCTAACGTTTGAGATATATTGGTTAATTTGGAGCTCCTCGATACCATTTTTTCTAGCTGCTAATGCTAAAGAGCTCATGGTACAAAATAGACATGGAGTTTGGGAGGAGAGGGCAGAGCCAGGACTTTGGATACTCTTCCTGTTCCTCAAGAACACTGGGATTTCCTGGCTATTGGAAAACTGTGAGATTTAGAAGAGTCCTGGCATTAAACAGAGATTGATTGCAATTCTGATTCTTATCATTTCTTGGCTGTGCTATACTGATGCAGCTACTTAATCTCTCTCCCATTGTCAGTTTCCTTAGTGGAAAATAGAAGTGATTAAGCCTACTTCTCAGGGTTGTTGAATTAAATGACATATAGAGATATGCCAAAATGCTTGGCATATAATAATAGATGCTTAATGGAATTATTGAGTTTCCTTTGTTTGCAAATCATAGTAGCAAGAGGAAGGGTCAGGTGCAGACGATGCCCGTAATGGTTGTTTAGACAAACTCTCTTGATGAGACTAGGGCTTTAGCTATAACTTTAAAAAAAAATTCTGACTAAGGAGAACACAATTGTATGGGTCAAGTGATGCGGACACCAGCTAGCAGTGTCCGCATCATTATGGATGAAATAAAACATACACATGGACTACCAAGTCCAGTGGAGGAAAAAGGATGACAGCGTGACTTTTCTCTCAAGGGGAGCAAAAGCCTCAGCCTCCGTCATGACAGGCCTTTATTCTATATCTCCTCACATTACAAGATGGTCCTCACTCACTATGCCCAGGTTACAACAAAGGAGCCAATACCCCTAATCACAACACAGAAGAAGGATATTAGCAAATGAAAAGGCAAAAGTGGTTGAGCCAGTTACACTGGTCCCTGCAAGGTTTAGCACTTGCAGGGTGAGGGAGTTTTAGCAAGAAGCAAGTCTCAAAAGCAGCCTAGGTATAATGCAAATCTGATTACCCACTAGAGAACCTATCTGTGGGTGTGGGTCCTGTGCATCCCCGAGTGGGAGCTGGGCCCACGCCACACAGAAGGGTCTACCACGGTCAAGGAAAAGTCCTGGTCACTTTGAACTTTTTTCCCTTGAATTCATTACCCAGTGAACTATCTCTATTCCCAATAATTTTCTCTGTCTCTGACTTTTGGCATTGGTTCAGCCCATAAGACATTCATATCTTTTTTTAATACAAGATGTATGGTGTGTAGTAGCTATTTCTCACCACTTCCTAGATTTGTGGAGTAACTTCAGGCTTATCATTTTCCAGCTGAGCAGCCCACATTAAGAGCTTAAGTGTCTTTGCCATTATCACATGCGGAGGTAGGCATGCTCAGCCGCTGAGCTATGAGCCCAAGGCATTTGGTAGGAACAGAACATTTTTATGTGAACTGCATTTTATGAAAAATGAATTTCAGCACCAAACACTTCAGTCCTCACTCTCGAAAGTTCAGTAATATTAGTGTAATTGGCCAGACGCTACCATTCTCTAAATCAGAGCAAAAATTCTCCAGTTTGCAGACTTCATGTGGAAATAACGTACTACTGCCTGCAGTATGCACAGGACTCTGCAGACACTTGGCCTTCTGGTAACTCATCTTATGGAACCAAATCTAATCAGACGGTGGATCACTCACACAAGAGAATCATGACAGTAATAGTAGTGATTTAATTTATTAGAAACCAATTTAGTTTTTGAATGAGTCATAGTGGAAAAGTTTGTGCAGTTGTTTCCAGAAATGTTACTGTTTCCTGTTACTCCCAAGCAGCCCTGAATTAACCTTGGCCATGGAAAGTAAAACTTAATTAGGTCTGATGGAGAAGAGCTTCTTTTCTCCAAATGCGGAGGGTATTTTACAGACTTTGGACACAAGGTGGCGGAAGTGCTCTTGTTAAGACCTGCTGAGCTGTCTGGGACAGATTTGCAACCTTTTTCATCTCACAGCACACAAACGAATCACTAAAATGCTGTGGCACACCAAAACATATATTTTTTTTGTTGATGTCTATCTGACAAAAAATAGGTATAATTTTGATTCAGTCACACCAGACAGCTATTGTTTTGTTGTTGGCTGTTGTCATTTTTTTAATTTGGCAATCTAAGGGAAAAGAGGTCAGCACCCCTGACTAAACAAGTATTTCATGGGTTTTTTTCTCCTTTTATTGAATTCATTGGATGACACTGGTTAACAAAATTATACAGGTGTGAGGCATGAAACTCTACAACACATTTTCTGTACACTGTATTGTGTGTTCAATAACCCAAGACAAGTCTCTGTCCATCACCATTTATTCCCCCTGTAACCTCCTTTACCCTTCCCCCACCATGCCCCTGGCAATGACCACACTGTTGTGTTTATGTCCAAGATTTTTTTCTCTCTTTTTTTCTTTTTTGCTCAATCTCTCCACCCCTCCTCCACCCAGCCCCCATCCCCGACACTCTCAGCCTGCTCTCCACCTATGAGTCTGTCTCTATTTTGCTTGTTAGTTCAGTTTGTTAATGAGATTCCACATATGAGTGAGATCATGTGGTACCTCTCTTTCTCTGACTGGCTTATTTCAATTAGTTTGTTTTAAAAATCCTTGTAGCATACTGATGTGCCATGGTGCACTGGTTGAAAATTGTTGGTCTAGGAGATCGCCTTTATTCTGACACCAATGATGAACTCTCTTAATCAAATAGTCACCTGTACATGGGAAGCCCACACAGAATGTTCTGATTGAAGGAGATGCATGCTTTGCAATGCATGGGGAATTTGTGTTTACAGTATTGATGGCTTGGCCAGGGATGCTTTTCGTGCGGCCTGCTTATTCATTTCAGTAATGGAATACAGTCTAGCACTTTTGCTGTTCATTTATCAAAGGCAAGTATTCAGAGAAAAATAAAGTCTGGATTTAATCCCTGACAGAACATTGTATTTGCTACTGAGAATCTCTGCTTACACATCTTGATATCCAAAAAAAAAAGATTGACATGAAAAAACAGTTAATTGCATTTTCTCCCTTAGATTGATGAGAAATTTAATTACAGAATGGACCTTAGCAATGTCCATTACTAATAAACAGAATCTACTTCCAAGTGGTACTCACCTCTAACTGTGTTTCTATATCTGTGTTGCTTTAAGCAAATGCATGTTTCTGGATGCTACCCCAGCCACGCACCAGAATCCGTGGAAAATGTGTATTTGAAATGCTGTAAAGTAAATCTGAAGTGCAGACTTTCATCTCTGAGTAACATTTACAACTCTGGAATAAAAATCAGCATGATGCGCGTTAACTACATACCATGCCAGACTTCCAGATCACTGAAAGGACCCAGTCTACAAATGCATTATCTCTCTCAGCTCAGTAGTAAACAGGAGAATTTCCTCAATAGTCATTCCTTGTGTCAGAGACTCGTGGATGGGTGGATGGAAAACTCCATTCGAAAACAGTCATATGGAATGTTGTTAACAGACTTTGGCTTTATGGATTCAGATAGTTTAGCAGATTTTCTAAAGCTGTCAGTAAAACCCTGCCCTAGTAGCTCTGTTGGTTAGAGTGTCACCCTGCTAGGCCAAGGTTGAAAGTTTCATCTTTGGTGAGGGCACATAGAAGAAGCAACCAATGGATGCATAAACAAGTGAAACAACAAATCACTCTCTCTCTTCCTCTTTCCCTCCTTGTCCTCCTTCCTGTCTCTCTCCAATCAATTAAAAATGTTTTTAAAAAAGCAATCATTAAAGCACTGACTTGAAGCACTGGGTTTATCAGGGTCAAGAAAGATTTTAGGCCTTGAATCCCCTTGAGAAATACTGTCCTGACTATGATATGGCTCTAAAGTCACTAGTCATCCCGAGGGCAACATGGGAAAGGGGTTAGTTATAGTTATTAGTTAGTTTGGAGCTTCCCCAAGCCTATCTTGGTCTGTTTCTGAATGTTGCCTTGGGCTGGCTAAGCTCCCTGCTTAGTATGCAGGAGTCAATTATAAGGATGTATTTCTCCTCAGTGCAGGAATGGAGAAGCTGAATGAAATGCTCTCAATGGCGCGTTTAATCCCTGAGCAGTTGTAGAGGAAAAAGTCACGTCTTCTCATGCCGAACACTCACTTTTCATTGAAAATGAATCTTGGGGTTTTAACGGAGTTGCTGCTGAGGCTGTGCCTGTGAGACAATCAATGGAAGGTTAAAAAGTGAAAAGCCGTATCAGTCAGCCAAAGGTGAGTGTGTGAACCCAGTCTGCCTTATTTTACTTTCCTCTTTGAGTTGATGTATTTTAGTGATACACTGGCACAGTTTAAATTGCCACTTGATTTAAGTAGATTGTGCGTAACCACTGGTCACTTCAGTGAAAACAAAATCAATTGAATTTATAATCTGACAACATGAAGTACCCCAAACTCCTCTGATTCACTTAGCTTTTACTTTCTAAGTATATGTGATGGCAAGGGAGCCCTTGTCAACCTCAGTTATTTAAAAATTTCCAGAGAACATTTCTCTTAACTCTAGATTAGCCAACTACTCTCCTAGCTTTTTGTTAAATTTTACCAGCCTTTCTCTGTTGACATTTTTAGTAACAAATACGTTATTATAACCCCAAGGAAAGTCAACATTCTCAATTCAAGAAATACTATAAACACTATGCCAGTGACATTCTGTAATCTCTGTTTAGTCAATGTCATGAACACATGCCTCAAATGCACGCAGCCTTGCACAGCTTTCCAGCATTTATGGCAATCTTGATCCTGTTCAGGTATAATGGTTAGATCTCAGAAACCATAAGAAGCACAAGATCAGCAGAAAAACTCTCTCACCAAGAAGGAGGTTTATGAATCTTTAAGTTGTGCGGAGGTCCACTATGCAGGGTATAAGACTGGAGTGACCAAAACTTCTCGTTTACTGATGCTCTGATTCTGAACTTCTGATGAACCGTAAAGAGACACACATTTCCCAGATCTTAGAACATGTTCCTATTGCAGGCATTATAGAAATTGCAATTATTTCTCAGGGGGAAACTGTCATAAATATTTTACTGGAAGTTAGTCAAAAATTTATAGCTTTAGCCTGGAGATGGAGTTGCTGGTGACATGTAAGTATATTTGCCATTAGGTTTTGAATAATGCTCTCCCCTCACAGTCTCAGGAAATGTTGTTCTGCAGTTTTTGCTGCTTCTTCTCATTGAATGAGAACATTACAAAGAAACTTATCAAAGAGTACGAAAGTGGCAATGTGTTGCTTTTGAGAACTGGCCTGCAAGTTTATCTGGAAGTGCTGCTATTATTGGTAGTATAGTTATTGAAAGTTTATAATCATTAGGTACTTATATATTTATTACTTAATTAATGATTTATTTGTACTAAACTAAAAAGTTTACTTCATTGAAGTATAAAACAAATTTCCATTTTTAAGTAATCAGTTATAAATAAATAAATAAAATAATGGGAACATTTCTTATATGCTAATGATCAAGTGTATAAGAAAGAATTTCACTTTAGGCCATCACAATAAAAATTCATTTTTTTATAAAACCCCCTTATATAGACTGGCTGCTTGAAATGCCACATGATGAATGTACATAACTCTTTGGTTTTGCCTGTTGAGTGTAAATGCTTTTATCCGGTGTGTGAATAAATCCACTGTCAACTTTGTACTTAAAGTGTCAATGGAGTGCAGGAACTCCATGCAAATGTCCAGGTAAATCATGCATTATCAAGTAATTAAGTCAGTACTCTGCCTGATTCGAACTGTAATAATCAGGCCCTCGGACACTGTGGAACAATACAAAACCACAGCCATCACCTGGCTTGGAAGGAAGAAGGATGACTCCAGGTAGTGAAGAGCTCTCCAACCCTTTTGACCGCACTTAAATCATAACACTGCTTGTACTTAGAACTAATTTGTATTTGGTTTTTGTAGTAAGACAACGTAAAACAAGGTAAAAAACTTCTTGTCCTTTTAGTTGCCTTATAGGCTTCAAGTAGTAGTTACAAGTTTACATCTCAAAACTGACCTACATGTGGGTTTTATTTAGCCTGCATGTTTCTGGTTTACCACGTTTTTGTTTTTGTTTTTGTTTTTGTTTTGTCTGTTTGTTTTTTTAATTATTGGTGATTCTCAACACTTAAAATTGAGATATTTCTAGTAAAATTCATTTATCTGTCAAATGGTGAAAGGCTTGGCAACACTGGCCCTGTATTTCTATAGAAAACAACTATTTGGAACGAAACAGCAGCTGCCACATTTAGACAGAGAAACAGTTCTCTAGTCTGCTATGCTTTCCTCCCCTGGCTAATTTTCCCCTAATGGGATTAAGTGTTAGTTGTCACTAATCATTGGGTTTGCAGTTGCTCTTGTTATAGTAGGGCTAAAAGGAGCATAAAACTTTGCTTATAAAAATTGCTCATCAAAAGTGGGAAAATAAAAGCCAGAGTGAAAGGGTTATGTGTTTTCAGAAAAAGTTATGAGCTGTTCTTTTGAAATCTATGTTTCTGGATTCCCTCCACCTACTCATCCCTGGGGCAGACATGTCCACGTTCAAAAACAGCCCCTGGCCGCTGCGCTCTGTGCCTCCACGCTGCCTCCTCCCGCGGGCAGCTTCTGTGCTGCCACTCAGGGCGGCAGCCCCTTGAACAGTAAGGGACGCGGTTGCTCTTCCCAGCCCTAGGAAGCCCTGGTGGAAACTGTCAGACCGCTTCCGCAATGCTTAGCTTTTCTTGTGTTTAATTCTTTATTGTAACAAAGACATTGTGTGATTTTTCCCTTCTTGCAGAACAATTAACACTCTGTTTCACAAATTACAGAGCTAATATACAATATAGCAATTTTTTCACCTCTGCAATGTTTCATGATTTTTTTTTTAACCTATCATTCCTGTATGTCAAGAAATCATGCTATGATCATAGAGATCCTGAAAGAAATCAGACTTTGTCTTCTAGTTCAAACTTTGCTGAGGACCCCATGTCAGGGAAGGGACATGGTATAATTGTAATTAGAGAGAAATGCTGCTTCTATAATTTGTGAGAACAATAATTGCTGCAAGAGGGTGAGATCAAGGTGCTATTTGGAAAAAAAAGTCCAGGGAAGGTGCTCTAAATTCCCAAAGGGAATTTATATTGTCAGAGTAAAAGGATGGACAAAAGAGGCTTTTTCATTATGCTGTAGCCTTAGCCCCAAACACCCAGCAGAACTTCACTGCATACAGAGAGAGCTGCTGCCTACTCCCAGGGCGGGCTTCAAGGTCTCTCACCAATGCGGTGCCTGTATTCTCATTCACTTCCTCCCCCTTGAGCCCACCATGCCTGAGTCTCATACCTTCTTTTAGTGCCACGGGTAGGAGACAACCAGGAGCAGCCACTGCAGAGCTCTCAGGCACACTTCTTCCCCCGCTAAGTGGACTGAAGTAGGTCTGAACATGGAGAAGGCAGCCAAGGACAACAGCGATGGCCAGGTTTGTAGCCAGTCTCTGCCTGACTTCTCAGGTTTCATGAAGCAAGAGTATCAGAAGTTATAACAGATATTTATGTATTCAATATTTAACTCTTGAAATATGCACATTCGAGGACAATTTCCTGATTCATAGACTCAGTACTCCTCTGGATGGGGGATGAACTGAGTGCAGGCTTTGAAAAACAACATGTATGTACATAAGCTCAATATAATGTATGTATAGCACTCAATTTATAAGTATAATAAAATGTCCAGTACTGTCTATCATAAATTCCAAATTGTCGATTGATTCTTGCAGAAGGCTTTCATCAGTTTTTGGCACTTATTTATCTATATCCAAACCGTGGTTGCAATTGATAATCAATGTACTTTGGACATGAATATTGATATGCATTTTCACTTACATTAGGGTGTGTGATGAAACGAAACAACAAGAATGTATGCCAGAGCTGCACTGTTTATCAATGAATCAACTAGCTTTTCTAAATATAATCAAAACATAATTTTTGAATAAGACTGCATCCTCAATTTTTTTGTGCTATTCACAATATACCAGCTACATATCTAACACATGTTTAACTAACCTGCATATTAACATCTTTTCCATCACTTTCTTAGTTGTAGACAAACAACAAAATGATAAATCAAGCTTTGAGTAATTTCACTTAATTATTTCCATGCTGTAAATACTGCCACGAGGGCTATCGGCGTGACATTGTCAAACATGCAGTTGGGAAGAGATGCACAGGACCACACCACTTGAGAGCATTTCTACCACAGAGGTACAATGGAAATCATAAATCATGAGAGCACAGATAATATAGTAAGATATAGGAATCTAATTACGAAGTGATGAGTTTTAGTATTTATTACCTTAGTTTTTAATAAAATGAATTTGCTTGTAAGTTTATATTATTAACCTTTTAATAATGATTATGTTTAACAGTTGGCTCATAAAATTCCTGAAAATTAAGGGATCAGCTCTTAATTAGGATGAGCTGCTTTCTGCCCCCCAGCAGATGAGAACAAATCCATGGCAGTATTACTGAAACCTTGACCCCACTTTCAAGGACCGTTGCTCATCTGTGTACTTGTTACAGCTGAGACTGGCTGGTTAGTTTCTGAAAGTTTTCATGAGTATCCCTGATTTTGCTGTGGAAGCTTTTAAAAGACTAACTCCAAAGCCACCATATATACACTAAAAAGTAATGTATTTTCTAATTTTTCTTTCTTGAAGAATTTTTGGCTAGGTTTTATGTTAGGTAAAATAGTGTTTTTGTGAAGAACTTAGGACCTGACTTTCAATTCACCAGTCACTGCGCTGATCTTTGGGAAGCTGATTTCTTTGTCTGTATATTAGTGTCTGTAACTGCAGTGATAGTTGCTAAGCACAGAGCCTAATACACACTAAGTACTCGGTCCCTCATACATGTTCCTTCTCTTCTTGTCCTACTTTCTCAAACCCAGCTCAAGAAAAAGTATCATAATACATGCATTGAAAAATAACAAAGACATTAGTAACAACAGTAGTAGTTCGCTAATATTTACTAAGCACGTGTGTTGGGCTGGGCGCTGTTCACATATCAATTCACTTAATACAGTTTCACTATGAGGTAGGCACTACCAATATATCAGTTTTACAGAAGGGGAAACTGAGGGAGAGGTATTCAATAACTTGCTGAAATTCATATGGCTAAAGAAATATAAGAACAGCCCTGGCTGGTGTGACTAAGTGTCTGCCTGTGAACCAAAGGGTCACCAATTCAATTCCCAGTCAGGGCACATGCCTGGCTTGCGGGCCAGATCCCCAGTCGGGGGTGAAACATCAACCACACATAGTTGTTTCTCTCCTTCTCTTTCCCCCTCCCTTTTCCTCTCTCTAAAAATAAATACAATCTTTAAAAATAAAAAAAATAAGAATATAAATACATGACATAAATATCCTAAATTGAACTATTTATGAAATATGAAAGATGATGTTTGTTTTTATGTCATTTGTTTTTCAAAACTAAAAGTTAGAATGAAATAAACCCTCCATTCCTTTATTGATGGAAATATTGAAGTCCAAGAATATGTACAAAAGACACTTTTTGTCCCATTTCTTCCTGGTGGGCTCAGTGCCAGGCATGAGGTGCTTGTCAGGAGTCTGGGATTCTATTTCAGCAGCCTCAGCTGAGTCTTTCTTCCCCTGGAGTTGACGTTGCTCCTCAACACCACTAAATATAGTGTTTATGAAACTGAAAAAATGCAACTCAGACTCTCTTACACATTTTACTTTTCCAAAAATCTTAGAGGATATACAACACATAAAAATTTTAGCACCAGGTAATTTTGTGTCAGTTAACTCTCGACCTAAGAAACAGTTTCCTAAATGTAGTAGTATACCCCAAACAAAAGTAATAATCTCAGAACATGGCAAATATTTTATTCTAGATCTGCATTGTTGCTATACATCATGCCAGAGTTTTATGTTAGGGAAAAAAAAACAATATATAGAGGAATCAGATGAGAGAGAGAGAGAGAGAGAGAGAGAGAGAGAGAGAGAGAGAGAGAGAGAGAGAGGCATTGTTTATTTTTTATCTTTCCTAGGACATGTGGATGGAAACTCAATTGGAAGAAATCCTCTATCAAGAAGTTAATAATGAAAACTAGTTCCTTTCAAATTAGATGTATTGTGGTGACATTGGTTAAAAGATTGTATAGGTTTCAAGTGTACACATCCATTATACATCATCTGTATATTGCATCAGGTGCTCACCACCCAAACTCAGATCATCTTCTGTCACCGTATATTTGACCCCCTTTACTCTTTACTACCCCCACTCTCCTTCTGCTCTGGTAACTACCACTCTGTTCTCTGTGCCTACTAGTTTATGTTTGTTTTCCTCGTTTATTCATTTGTTGCTTTCAGTTTTATATCCCATATATGAGTGAAATTATATGGTTCTTAATTTTTCTGTCTGACTTATTTCATTTAACTTAGTATGATAGTTTCAAGATCCATCTCTGATGTCTCAAATGGCAGTATTTCATCTTTTCTTATGGCTGAATAGTATTCCATTGCATACATTGCATCTCCTTTATCCCATCAACTATCAAGGACATTTCAGTTGTTTCCATGTCTTGGCCACCATGAATAATGCTGCATTGAATATAGGGGTACCTAAATATAAGATCTGAAGCAAAAAATTGCATGGAAGAAAAGATAGGTACTAAAACTATAGACCTTAGTCTTAGACAAGATTTTATGAATTTGACCCCAAGGGCAAGGGGAATAAAGGCAAAATAAATGAATGGGACTATATCAAACTAAAAAGCTTCTGTACAGCAAAACAAACTGCCAGCAAAACAAAAAGGCAACCAACTGAATCAGAGAAGATATTTGCAAACAGCCACTCCAACAAGGGGTTAATATCCAAAATTTATTAAAAACTCATGCAACACCAAACAATCCAATGAAAAATTGGGCAGAGGGGCCCTGGCCAGGTGGCTCAGTTGGTTGGAGTTTTGTCTCATACACCAAAAGGCTGCAGGTTCAATCCTGGTCAGGGCACATACCCAGGTTGCAGGTTCAATCCCCGTTTGAGGGATGTGTACAGGAGGCAACTGACCAATGTCTCTCTCTCTCTCTCTCTCTCTCTCTCTCTCTCTCTCTCTCTCTCTCCCCCTCCCTTCCTTTCTATAAAATCAATAAAAACATTACCTTAGGTGAGTATTCAAAAAAAAAAAAAAAAAAAAAAGGGCAGAGGACCTGAACAGATACTTTTCTCAAGAATACATATAAAGGCCAACAGATGTATGAAAAGATTCAACTTCACTAGGTATAAATACAAATCAAAAGTACAGTGAGATACCACCTAATATCTGTTATATTGATTATTACCAACAAGACACATCCATTTTTTTTAAATTTTGTAATCTGCTATAGTGGAATTGCCAATCTTCAGAACTTTCCTAATATACCTTGCTCCTTGTGGTGGTCATTTTGTAAATGTACACCTTCTATTTTTTCCACTTGCTCTTTGCCCCCTGCATTTCTGGCATTCCAGTACTATACTAAGAGAATTCCCATCTACTAATGAAGTTTCATTTTACATTTCTAGAAGTTACCTCTCCAGAAAAAGTTCAAAGTCTTTCTTGGTGTTGCCTCTTGCCGTGGAATTACTTACACTTTAAATTCTGGCTCCTAGACAGTAAGAAGCCCTCCTTACTACTTATTAACTAACCCATCTTGTGTTTATATTTCTTCTGCTTTGATCCCTGTCCTTGGTTCCTTCTTGGGTTTCATCTGATCTGCAAACATGTTCATCATTCAAAACCTGGGGCATTAGTACACTTTTCCACCCCCCAAATCTGTGAAAAAATTATGATTCCTCAGGAGAGAGTAAGTCTTCAGGGTCATTTGGAACTCTTCAACCTATAGATGGGGCATGTGAAAAGAGAACACATTTGTGTTAGCTCAGGTTGCTATAACAAAAATACCATAGGCTGGGTGGTTTTGTAACAGAAATTTACTCTTCACAGTACTGAAGGCTGGTAAGCCCAGATCAAGGCTCCTACTGATTTGGTTTCTCATAAGATCTTTCTTCCTGGTTTGCCTTCTTGCTCTATTTTCCCATGGTCGACAGAGGAGAACCATCCGTGTTTTCTTATGCTGACAATAAATCCCATCTATGAGGGCTTCTCCCTCATGACCTAATTATTTCTCAAAGGCCACACCTCCAAATACCATCACATTGGGGATTGAACTTCGAGAGGACACATTCAGTCTGCAACAGTGCCCGTTCGCATTTGAAATTTAATCTCTGTCAAAGCTCCACCTTCTAGAACTGTCAATTAGTGATTGGGCCAATCCATAGCAGTATTCTCCCTTATTTGAGATAAAAGTCAGGGAAGAGGCATAGGCTTTGCTTGATTTCTGTACTAGAGGCACAGTTGTTGAAACCTTGCATTAGTCAGGCAGTTGTGCAACTCCCCAACATCCCACTTCCTGAGCATCTCTTTCTCTCTCTCCATCCTCAGAGAAAAATATCTTCTCTCTAAAGTCGAGGGGAAGTAGCCCCTACCATAGCTTTCCCTCTGATTACCATGCACTCTTGGGAAACAAAGTACTGCAGTGATAAAGGGCATAAACTCTTCGTCTAAACAGGCCCTGACACTTAATAGCCACGTGAACTTGGTCAAGCCTTCATTTCTTTATTGTGTGTATTATAGCACCTACCACCTAGAATTTCCACAAAAATGAAATGTGGTAATGTGCATGAAGCTCCTAGTATAGTATCTGGCCCAAAGTGAGGACTGAATGAGCTAAATGTGTCTCCTCTCTGTCCTCCTCCCCCTTCTTCCAACTTCATGATCTTCATCTTCATTATCATATTTATACTATTTATTTCATCATCTTCATCTTTAGTATCTTCATTGACTCTGGATGAGGCAAGGTTTTAGGAAACAAAAAGGTTCAAAGGCATGTATTGTAGGGGGAAAGAAAGAAAGTCCTGGAACTGTAGGAAATGTTAGTGATTGTGGTAAAAGCAAAATAGTTACCATTTTGGGGACATTTACAAAATGGCAAATACTAGTGAGTACATTATATGTACAATAATTATTTAATCCTCACAACAACTCTTTGGGTTAAGTATCATTACCTTTAATTTTAAAAGGGGAAAACAAGCTCAAAGGAGTTAAGGGTGAACACTAATGAAATATTAAATGATAAATAAAGCCTAGACTTACTGTTCCTCTTTCTACATTTATCCTCTTTCTACATTTACACTACGACTCTGTGAAATGAATAGGACAATTAGAGAAGAGAGGAAAAAGGGGCAAAGGACAGCAGAAAAGGGAAGAATAAAGGAAAGAATGAGAAAGCAAGCCATGGTGGTACTTGTATGTATCACACGACTCAGGTGAGCATGAGCAGAGACACACTATCTCACACCCTAAAGAAAGATTATGGGTAGGACTGTCAAACTTCATGGGAAGTATTTTCAGGCCTTGGGGTAGAAGTATAAGAGGGTGAAGGAGAAATGCCGCATGGAGGGGTGGTGTCAGGGGTTTCGATTATACCCAGCAGGCACTTCTCAGAGAAAATGTTGTTTGGGAGGCTTTTTAGATGCTAACTCTGATGGGAATTATTCATGAGTCAAGAAAAGAGAAAAGCAATTAGCCAGGTAAGGAATCAAAGGTGCTTTGTGAAGGTAACCTTTACAGCTATTCTAGGTAGGCCAGAGGACTGTGCCTTACTGTGAATATGATCATTTCCTTCGACTCTCTGAATAAGTTTGAATGCATGTGTTCCCATAAAAATAGACTCTGTTTGCTTATAACACCTTAGCCATAGAAAAATTTCCAGAATATACCAAATTCCTGATTACTTAAAACTGCTCCCTACTAATTTTCTCTTTCTGCTCTTGTATGTGTAAGAAACATCAACAATGAAATATAACCCTCTTGGGCACTCGACTGACCCTTGTAGATAACCATTAGGTGAGGACATGATAATTAATGACCCTAAATAGTGATCAGCATGTCTTCCATAGAACATTGGTCTTGTTTCTCTTATTGCTAATTTTTTCATGTGTCTCCCCTCAAATCAATTTTGAGGTGCTAGAGCATAGGTATATCTCATTCATTCATTCATTCATTTATTATATTGTGTATGTGTTTACTGATTAATGCAAACATCAAGAAAGGCAGTTGCAGCTCTAGCTGGTGTGGCTCAGTGGATCCAGGACTGGCCTGGGAAAGAAAGGGTTGCCTGTTTGATTCCCAGTTTAGGGCACATGCCTGGGTTGTGGGCTTGGTCCCCAGTAGGGGGTGCATGTGATGCAACCACACATTGATGTTTCTTTCCCTTCCTTCCCCTTTCTAAAAATAAATAAATAAAATCTCTTAAAAAAAAGAAAAGCAGTTGCAGAATTTATATTACTAAATCACTCATCGCCTTTCATCCTTATTTATTTATGATAATTATATTTAAGGCCTTTTTTTTGTTTATTCCACAACAGAGTGACTTGTTTCTTCTTTGAGAAGGGTTTTATAACATGTTGTACTTTAAATACAGAGCTAATAAGGCATACCTGTTCTATTTTCCCTTAAAGCATTCAGGGATATGTGATCCTCCTGAGTAAAATCTATGCTGGTGTTTTGCAAGCTGTTATCGGCAAAGGATTAGAATCTAAAGTAGTGGGAAAGAAAATCTCTTCAAGAGAATGATAACAGAATTGCAGTGGCAATAATGTTCACATACCATGAAAATAATACCATTTCTTTTTCAGAGAGGTTCCTGATGTTATCCTTTTATTAGGATGGGATGCATTTTTACTTCCTAGAACCTAATCCTACAAATTTCTTTTGATCAGAAGCATGTCTTGTTTCAATGGACACCATGCAGCAGGGTATTTAATTGCCCTCCTATCACTGAATGTGACTCTGGTATTTTTTAACATAGTTAGAAACAATGGTAGGCACTATATCTCAACAGAATTTTTAACTTAGCATTCTAAGATTTCTACACTCTTCTTGGATAAGCTGATTTTGTAGTTGGATTTTTTTTTTTTTTTTTTTAGTATTCTATTTTCTAGGGGAAAATCTGTGCTTCCATGAACACTATGCATTTTTCTAACACAACCTCCCCAGTTATCTGATTCTGATTGTGCAGGGGCTCTGCACCTTTCACTGGGTTTGAACTATTTTACAACACTTCCAATTTCAGAGAGCCATGTACATAACTTCTGTCTATAGAAGGTAAATAATTCGGTCCAGAGGAGAGATAAATCTAGCCCCTCTGTGGAAAAGCCAGTATTGCATCCATTTGTAAATTCGGGTCAATATTCCTGGCTTATAAATGTGCCTCTCTTTAAATTTTCCTTTGAACTGATTATAAAATACTCCTGGTTTTCTCATTTAATAATGAGTTAAATAAACTCATCGCCATATGTTCATCTTATATCTATGTGGGAGCCATGATGTTACCATTAAAAGAAATTCTACTTTAACTATCCCACTGCCTTACCAGTGGAGCTAGAGGAGCAATCTCTTTCCTTTTACTACATTTCATTCCATTCCCCAATATTTAGAAACAAGTAATAACTCTCCTTTTGTTTTTTGTCTTGAGGGCTTTCAGAACACAATGTATTTCAAGTGAATAGGACTAGTGCCTTTCTGGACAGTCATCTAAATATCATTTGTAGCACATTTAATAATAATAATAGCAAAGAATATACCCAAATGGAGATGCAGCCATTGGCAGAGTTTAGAGCCTAGAAGGTACAACAAACATGTCAGGTATTTAATGCATAGTGAGGATGATGTCATAATTAGGAAGTTAATCTTTATCTTCAGCTTTACAATTTTATGAGCCTCAAGGTAAACTCAGCTATTTTGCTCACTATAGGACTCATTGCTGCTAAATGTAAAAGATTAATTATTAATAGAATTTTTCTTTATGATGGAGCTCTATCCATTTATTTCAAAGAGGGTTAATGCAAGTATAAATCCTTGTAAATGCCATTCCTTTAATGCCAGTTAAGGCCACCTTTATTGTGCAAAAAGATCAGGGTCTTTAAAAATGGTCATATATGGTTATTTAATGGAGAAATAGAGATGAGTTTGTAAGTACCTTTATTTATCCTCTCTTCCAGGAGAGAAGCTAGAGCCTTGAGAGATTTAAAACCACTATTTGGAGCCTCCTAATAAAAATGCTTATTTCTCTGTGTATGTCTGTGTTGTGTGCCGTTTGACAACTTTTTCCCATAGGAAACAAAGAAGAGAGCCAGAGAGCTCATTTATATGCAGAATGTTAATATTCAGGACCATGCTTAAATGTGGCTGTTGTTCTGGCAGAATTCCTTGGGAAAACTCTCTAAGCGTATTTTGAGGGGAAGCATGTTTAGTCTACCCCAAACAATTTCATCTTTATGACAGTTATTTGGTTCTATATCGATAGAAAGGAGGAAAACTACTTGAGTGACAGGGGCTATTGAAAATTAGTTGGTATTGTTACAATAAAATCTGAGCAGGTCCACAATGATAAAGAACCAGAGATTCAAGTCCTTGTTGGTAGTCATGGCCATGATCATCATGATCTTTCTACAGTGCTGATTGAGTACCTAGTGTGAATTGGGTTCATACCAATTTGTTTATTTTACATAATTTTCACAACAAGAGTATGAAGTAGATACTCTTTATTATTTCCATTCGATAGACAAGGAAATTGTAAAGGCAAACTGCCTTGGGCAAATCATGCTGCTAATATGTGTTACTCAACAAATCTGTGTCTAAATTTGGCTCTCTTAACCTGCACAGAACTATCTTACCCACTCAATACCAATCTATTCAGTAATATTTCTTTGCAAATATACACATGTATGCGTAATATACTTTAAAATGTATACCTTATCATGTCAGCATTAGGTTCAGAACTTACAAAAATCTTTTGAAAGTTAAAATAAGATTCAGATTAAAAATGTCCCACATAGGTATAGTTATGAATAGACATCCATAATGAATAGACCCTGTCTATTCTGGTCAAAATGTTTTATCTAGATTTAGCGTAAACTGCCCCTTTCATGGAAATCTCTGTTAAGACAAGTTAATTCTTTCTGGTCATGCTGCTTATACTACATTGTACCTATTATAATTTAAAGCTCCTCTTCACTCACAAGAAGAAATCCAATGAATGGAAGTATCTAAACTCAACCATGAAGAATACCTGTTGGAGAAATGCAAGAGGCTTTTGAGCTAAGAATACATTTAATATCTTCAGTTCTTTTTTCCCCACTGGTTCTTTCAAGCTCATAAAAATTGTCCTTTGTGCTCTGTGTTCTCTGAAAAGAATTAGCTTTATTAAAATCATTATGGTGGCATGGTTTTAATGTGATAGGCAGCTAACCAGCTGCTCTTCTATATAGAATGCTGCCCCTAGGTTTTTAGTCATTATTTTCCTCTAAATAGTAAGAAGAATGGATTCTTAGTATTTACTTTGATGGAAAGAAAGTCCTAAAGGATTGTGAAGTATAGCATTGAAACATGGCTTTATTTAATTGCTTATCTCTAGGCCTTTGGGTGGAACATGGAAACGGCTGTTTGATTAACTAGGTCTTCTCTCTTCCTTTGTGATTTTTATGCATTGCACCCTAAGATCATTAAAAAGATTTTTCTTTTAGGCAGAAGATATGTTTTCCTTTGGATCTTGTAATCCCCTGAAAATTTAGGAGCAAAATGATCCAATTTTTTTCTTCCATTGTGAAAGCAATGTAATATTTTTCTGCTTAACTTGTTTTTTTCATAACTCAGCAAGAATTCATCTTGTGACATGAAGAAATAGATATCCTTGCTTTTTCCTTGAGTATTATACAGTATATACTTAATTATTTTGGAGAACAAAGAAGATAGTAGAAAAAGGATATGAATATCAGTGTAATGAAAATTAATTCTAATCTGTGATTTTTCAGTGGATAAAATTAACTGAACTCATTTTATCTTTCTCTAACTCTTTCTGAGCCCCAGTTCTCAAGTGTCTGCCTCTTTCTTCACTTTTGCTTCATTTTCCTTTTCTGAAGATAGTATTTTCCTACTTAAACTCATCTCTATATTCTAAAATGTGGACTTCAGGAATTCATAAGGCCTTTTATTTCAAGAGCTCTCTATCCACTGAGTACAGTTAGTTTAAATAGAAAATTTTAAGAATGATAATATTGGCCCCTAGTATTGGATGAGTCATTTCCTACTGTTCCATTTAGTCATGGTCAGACTGTTAAGGTCACAAGGTACTTTGAATATTCCATTTGGGACCTGTGGGCAAGCCAGCCAAATTTACTTTATACAGTCATTAAGAATTGTGAATGTTCAAAGATGTATAGTACTTGTCCAAGATTACCTTTTGGACAGTCTTTAAATACACATCTGATTTTTTAAGTATATTTTATTGATTATGCTATTACAGTTGTCCCATTTTTTTCTTCCCTTTATCCCCCTCCACCCTGCACCCTCCCTCCAGCATTGCTCCCTCCCTCTAGCATTCCCCGACCTTAGTTCATATCCACAGGTCATACATATAAGTTATTTGGCTTCTCTATTTCCTATACTATTCTTAATGCCCCTCCCCCCCATCTATTTTGTACTTACCAATTATGCTTCTTATTTTTTGTACCCTTCCCCCATGTCTCCTTCTCCCTCCCTGCTTCTAACCCTCCATGTGATGGCCATTTCTGTGATCCTGTTTCTGTTCTAGTTGTTCACTTAGTTTGTTTTTGTTTTTTAGGTTCATTTGTTGATCGTTATGAGTTTGTTATCATTTTACTGTTCATAGTTTTGATCTTTTTCTTAGCTAAGTCAGTTTAACATTTCATAGAATAAAGGCTTGGTGATGATGAACTCTTTTATCTTATCTGGGAGGCACTTTATCTGCCCTTCCACTCTAAATAATAGCTTTGCTGAATTGAGTAATCTTGAATGTAGGTCCTTGCTTTTCATGACTTTGAACACTTCTTTTCAGCCCCTTCTTGCCTGTAAGGTTTCTTTTGAGAAATCAGCTGATAGCCTTATGGGAACTCCTTTGGAGGTAATTCTCTCCTTTCCTCTTGCTGCTTTTAAGATTCTCTCCTTATCTTTAACCTTAGGTAATGTAATTATTATGCATCTTGGTGTGTTCCTCCTTGGGTCTAACCTCTTTGGAATTCTCTGAGTTTCCTGTACTTGCATGTCTATTTCCTTTGCCAAATTAGGGAAATTTTCCTTATTTTTTCAAATAAATTTTCAAATTCTTGCTCTTCCTCTTCTCCTTCTGGCATCCCTGATTCAGATGTTGGTGCATTTAAAGTTGTCTCAGAGGTTCCTAAGCCTGACCTCATTTTTTTTTTTTTTTTGAAATCTCATTTCTTCATTTGTTTCTAGTTGAATGTTTATTTCTTCCTTCTGTTCCAAATCATTGTTTTGAGTCCTGGTTTTCTTCCTTTCACTGTTGCTTCCTTGAATATGTTTCTTCATTTCACCATGTATAGTCTTCACCACTTCTGTTATTTTGCATCCATATTCAGTCATTTCTGTGAGCATCCTGATTACCAGGGTTTTGAACTCTGCATTTGATAGGCTGGCTACCTCTTCATTGCTTAATAGCCATCTGGATGAAGAAAAAGTATTTAAAATATCTACATAGTCTTGATTTACCTCATTTAACGCATCTTGACTTATTCGTATTCAGAGCATTTAAGTTTCATTAAAAACAGTTGCTTAGGATATTTCTTGCCTTTTTCCTAACTCTAGTCCTATACCATTTTCCCCTTCTGCCTGGCACTTGGCCTTAACACGTTTTCTTCCACAGATGACGCTTGGTCCAGTGGCTGCTGCCCTTAGTCTCAGCTGGCCCAGAGACTCTGCTCCCCTGGCCCTTCCTTCCTCTCGCTGCCTTGGGTAGAGTACCTTATTGTAGCTTAGATTTCGAGACCAAAACTTCATTACTGAATCACTTTATAACTATCTTGGCGCCATTCCAGTTTCTAAACCTTATTTAGATTATTCACATGGCTATTATGTTCATGTTATTCCTGTGGTTCCCAATTTCTTCCTAGGGAGAGCTCTTAACAATAGAGACAGCAGTTTTCTCTAACGTTGTTGGCTATATATAAAATGTAGAACAAATATTATTTTCATCTTTGTTTTCTACCACATATGAACATTATATCAGCATTTGTGTAGGTAGGAACAAATGGACTATTATGGTAAAAAGTCTGGAAAAGGAAAACCTTTGGTTGGGTTAAGATGTCACTCAATTCTTACAAATTTAACTTGTTGTGAGTTTTGACATTTGATCTCAGCAGCCTTGGAGGCTGATTTGAAACTAGAAAAATTAGTCATCTCAAAGTTTTCTTGCTGGCCTCCTAGTAGAGTCACCATTGGTCTTCATATCCAAGGAGTATTTAATAGTATATTTGAGACTCTTAACAGCAGTATCAAAGCACTGAATGCTCTTTCAGTTCAGTCATAGATGGACCCCGTGCAAGATTCTGTATCAGACTGTCTTGCCAGCTCACTGGGATATTAGGACTTTTAAAGTTTGGTCACTCTGGAATTGGTTTTGGACTCCTAAGACATGAGAAAGACTTTGTAACACAAAGAGGTAAACAAGCAATATTTTGTCTTTCCCCTAATATATTTACTATCTACCTCACTGCAAATGGTTAGAGTATATTAGACCTTCTAGAATTATGATTGTAGAGTTTACAAAGTCTTTGAAAGCTTATTTCTTTGAGGTGGGTTTGGCCAGAGACTGCAGGCATATAGAGAAGTATAGTACATGCCTGTAAGTAATGAAGTTCCCTAAACTTCTGTTGGGTGATAATCAATCTTAATTAGCTGTGTGGACCACAGATGCCAGATTGGAACTCAGCACAGGTCATGTTTGGCTTCGGTCACCCCATAGCCTGGATATGCAGATAGTTACTGTTTCAGTAAGAAAGTTGTAAAATGTACACAGTGAAATGTCATTTATTTTATTATTTTAACCTACATAACAGTTTTCCTGTGAGTAAGCTTACAGGAAATATTCTCTACCTATCCACATACCCTGACTTTTATTTAAAAATGTTATTGTCACACCTAGTGCACATTTAAATGTATGCTAGAGAGTAATGTAGATGTTTTTAAGCCCTTGCAAAGCTCCCATCCTAGCAGCCTTGGGATAAGATGATTAAGATCATATTAAGCTTGGAGTAGGCCTTACTTTTCTTTCTGCAAACTAATGGAATATTTAATTTTTATTAATTTTCTTCTATTTTTATATGCTGGAACCCTAGTGCTACCTAGATGTGATTCTGCAGCTATCAGAACATTAGAATGAAAATATCTATGTGGAGGTATTCGCATGTAGAATGTACCCATGTCCTTTCTAACTTAAGAAGTCTGCAGGAAGCTCATTAATACCTTAAAGCACTTACTTCTTGTGCCTATGTGGCTTCTTAATCAATGAACAATTTTTTTAATTCATATTATAAATAAGGAAACTATGACAAAGGAGAAATAACATATTTCACAAAATACACGGAATTCACCTTTAGGCAGCTGGGACAGCTAAGGCAGTTACCCATTCACCATAAACTAGTTTGACCGTATGCTCTCTGGTCTGGCCCCATATGAGGAAGTTACATCAAAGAACTTTTAAATATTACTCTTCCATTTTATACCACTTTCTGGGACTGACTGGAGGGTAAAAGTGTACCATTTTTGTCTGGAGCAGATTTTGAACTTTTTCATTATTTCCATAAAAACCTGTATTTATTCTCTAAAAGCCACGGTATCTCTATTTCTGCTAAAAGAAGTAGGGAATCACCAAAGTCCTTTTATAACTGGAATTTGTTGTAAATCAGGCTTTGATTCTATGTTTTAATCCATAGTGCTCTGGAACTTCAGTCAGCACAGAATCCAACTTTCTTCCTTCTTTTCTACAGTAATCTCCCCTTATCCATAGCTTCATTTTCTATGGTTTCAGTTACCATCTGAATATATTAAATGGAAAATTTCAGAAATAAACAAGTCATAAGTTTTAAATTGCACACCATTCTGAGTAGCATGATGAAATCACATACCATCCTGCACCTTCCTGCCCAGAATGTAAATCATCCCTTTTTTCGGCATAACCATGCTATATATGCTACCCTCCTGGGAGTCATTTAGTAGCTGCCTCGGTTGTTAGATCGACAGTCTGGTAGTGCAGGACTTGTCAAGCAATCCATGTTTTACTTAATAATGGCCCCCAGACCATTTACATAAATTTTAATACAATATAGTATTATAATTGTTTTATTTTATTATAGTTATTGTTCTTAATATCTTACTACGCCCAATTCATGTCCCTTCTGTTGCACATCATGTGTTAAACTGAGTCACAGGGCCAGATTCATTATGGGAGGACCCCACACAAAAGTGTGAACACCAGCAGACGTGGCTCATTAGGGGCTGTTTTTGCAGATTATCTACTATGTGGTGTAATGATCAAAAGTCTGATAAATGTGATATCTTCCTGAATTATTAAGGAGAATACTAGAAAGCAGATTGAAGATATTTTTCTTTTTTGCCCATGTGCAAAACCATAGTTTCTGCAATGAGATCATCACATGGCCTGTAGGAAAGCTATAATGGATATCCACAGAAAGTCTATCAATATTTAAGTGGAATGTAATCAACAAAACAAACAAGCAATCAAAATACAACCAGAAACATTGAAATTAAGAGCAATCTGACAGTAACCAGAGGGGAGGTGGGAGGAGATAATGGAGGGAAAGGGGGAAGGGTTTTCAGGAACAACTATAAAGGACACATGGACAAAACCAAGGAGGGGTGTGGAAGCAGGGGAGGGAGGTGGGGATGGCTGAGGTGGGGGGCAGGGTGGAGGGTAAATGCTGACAACTGTACTTGAACAACAATAAAATAATTTTAAAAAAGAAAGGAAGTCCATCGAAGGTGACCAGCATGTCCAGGGCACTGTCATGTGAATCAGGTCAAAGGAACATTTGTGTGCATTCCATGCATCAGATGCTATGCTGAGGTCTTTAATAAAAGTTATCATGTTAAGTCCTCACTGACCCGAGAACACCATGAAGGATGTATTAATCTGCATTGCACACCTGAGGTTGAGCAAAGTGTTCAAGGTTTCTTATGTACTAAACGTTAGAACTTTCAGAATTTCACTCTTCATTCTTTCATACTTGACCTGCTCCCCATGCTGACTCACTGCATTTCCTGCCTCTGTGGTTTTAGGACTGATGCTCTGTCTGCCAGGAACGCCTACTTCTCCCTTGATTGCCTGTGTATGTGTTTTCTAAATGTAGCTTAGGAAATCATCATCTTGGAAACCTCTTCTGACAGCCTTTTCCTCAACTACCGATGGCTTTAGTCTACCCTCTCCTTTTTAGACACCTTATAGATGCTTCTAATTGTGACTGTACCTTTAATAAGGACAATCTAATTATAATGTTTGTTTCTCTAATAGACTGTGAGCTCCAGTGTGGGCACAGACACATTTTTAAGTGTTTTAGCCCCAGGAAAACAGCCCAGTTCTTGGCAGTTAGTGATTTTATTGATTACGGATTAAATGAATGAAGGTAAAATCCCTGCCTTTAAACATAAGTCATAAAGTTCTGGGGCCAGGGAGATAACATCAATATAGATAGAGTGAGTATTAAATACTAGGGAATGAAGGGATATGGGCAGAAATAACGTAAGTGATTGCAGAAATCGTGGTTTTATCTAAAGATACTCAAACTCTAATTTTATCAAAGCAAAAAGCCAGCTTAAAAAAAAAAAAAGTCTAGCCCTGGCTGCTGTGGCTCAGTGGATTGAGCACTGGCCTGCAAACCAAAGGGTCACTGGTTTGATTTCCAGTCAGGGCAGACGCCTGGGTAATGGGCCAGGTCCCCTGTGGGGCGGGGGGTGGGGGGGGCACATGAAAGGCAACCACACATTGATGTTTGTCTCCCTCCCTTACCCTCTCTCTAGAAATTAATAAATGAAATCTTTTTTTAAAAAGTCTAAAGGCCAAAATAGGCTTGTGGGATGTAGTTTTCCATCCCTGCCCCAGTAAGTGTATGATCTCAAGAAGTGGGGCACATCTGAAGAAAAACAGGAATGGGATGGATTCAATAAGATGCGGACGTATCCACAGAGTTTTGTGTGCATTCTGAGGTACACTAAGGGGGCAGAGCAAATAATTGCTTGGCTGGGCTGCAAGCCATATCTTTTAAGTGGCTTTAGGGTCACAAGCACTCTCCAGCCTTTATTTAGCATGCTCCTTATTCAACATCTGCCACAGTGTCAGTGTGAGAGTTTACACAGCTTCCACAGGTGGTGTTGGTGCAGCTGAATAATTACCAGAATCTAGGTCACAATTTTATGACCTATGAGGCAACAGGAGGAAGCCTCATAGCAGAAGGGGCTACTCAATTAAGGGACTCTTAATTAGAGATGGGAGGGACTTTAGAAATCATTTAAGCCTCAGGAAGTTATTTTTTTGATTGAGGTCATGTAGGTGGTCCATGTCAGAGCCAAAATTAAAACTTAAGTCCCGAGATGTCTTTGCTGTGTTCTTTCTATGACACGACATGGAGAAGCTAGTGTTCTGACCACTGATCCTTGAGATAAGTCCTTTATAAAGTGTGTTCTCTGGAGCCCTCATGAAGGCCACTGGCCAGGTGTTAAGTGAGGAGGAATCTGCTCTTTTCAAGCCACCACCATCTGAGCCATTCTACTTTTTCTATGTTTCAAATATTGAACTTCTACTAACTTTTGAAAATAAAATCCTTTTAGCATAAAAACAAATACAGTCCTACCTCAGTACTCACCAGCTTCAGAATGCATGAAACCCTGTACTCGTTGCATTTTGATGAGAAAAATATATTTCAGCACTCGGCTCTTGCTCAGGACTCAGAGCATCTTCTAGAACCTGTGTGAGTCACACCGCCGCCCCACAAGAGAAAATGCTCCATCATTCCGCTCTCATCAAGAGTTTCAGAACAAATTAACAATAAGTGCTGAGGTACTACTGTATAAAAAAACCCAAAATGTCAGTGTAGCCACCACCCAGCTTGGTCTTAACATTTTGTCATACTATACTTCTCTTCTTCCCTCTCTCCACTTCCCCTCCGCCCTTCCCTTCTTCCTTCCTTCCTTCCCTCATTCTCTCACATTTCTTTTACTTTCTTCCTTTTCTTTTTCTTCCTTCCACCCCCTCCCTCCTTTTCTTCTTCCCTCTCTCCCTCCTTCCCTTCTTTTTGTTCCTTTCCTTTAAAAATAAGGAACACATTGCAGATTTGTGTGGATTCCTCTGTGTACTTTTCCCTGATCCCCTTCCCCTCTTTTTCTCCCAAAAATTAATCTCTGTATTCAGTTGGCAATTCCCATTCTTAGGCCTATTTTATAACCTTGTTATGAGTGTATATCCGAGAACAGTACATAGCATATTTTGTAGGTTGCATAATTTTTATACATAGTGTCTTTTGTTGTTTTTTTTTCCTGAAATATATTAATGCACAGGATATTGGTAAAGAAAAATTTGGGGGTCACATATGTGGAAGGGTGAGAAAAGAAACAGGAAAGCAGGGAAAAGTTAAGCTGCTATGCAGTCTCAATGAACACTTTGACAGACTGCATTCTTGTCCAGCCAGCGCCCTCTGCTTGGCATCATAGAACTGCTTCCCTAAGAGTCAACTTTCTTTGGAGTGTGGCTATTCTTAAAATCATCCCCTGAGTCCTCTCTTCAGCTTTTTCTGCCTTCCCACTACAGTTAATGAGAGCTTTCTAGATGCTGCCAAGGGGGTTTGCTAACGTTCACATTTAGCTTTTAATTACCAGTTATTGACACTCAGGTCTCTTTATCTTTTTTACAGAGTTTCAACTGAGTTTAGCAAGAGTCACACAATTCCACTGCTCCAATAGTTATTATTGCCTCCGTATTTCTTTTCTTTTTTTTGGGGGGGGGCGGCGCTGTGCACCTCCGTATTTCTTAAACGCCTAGTATATATTTCCTGCTAATTCCTTTCCTTCCACTAGTGTGACATCTCCACTCACTGCCTATAAATACTTTAAGAGTTGAACTGCTTGCTACCTTGTGCCAGGCCTATCTGTGCTCTATTTACTACTGGTAATGAGGTCTCATTTAATTATCCTAGACTTAACTTCAGCCACATATAACATTTTATTATTTTTTAATTATAAGCAGATATATTAATGGGTCTATGACCACAGAGCAATTCTAATGTAGTGCTAATTTATTTGACACTTTATCTACAATTCTCATTTTGTGTCTGGATTCGACCCAAGTACTCTGCAAGTCTGGGAGGAAAGAGATAGTTGGTGACCAACTCAGAAGTGAGAGTAGTAGATTTAGGGTCGTTATGTTGAGTTATTTAAAAATTCTGACAATTTAATAAATGGTGTTTCTAAAACACTATTAGAATATTTTAAAATACCTCCTCAAAGTACAATTTTTCACTTTTTAGGAGCCTAATTTTGCGTAGGTGGCAAAATTCAGTGAAGGTCAAGCTAGAGGGGGGTGGTTAAGGAGGCAGCCAATCACTGCTGTTTCTCTTGGTTTAGTCAAAGTACTGTGACCTCCTATTGCTAGAAGTTGCACATTAATTTCAACTAATTAAAGCCACTGATACTTGTTCTAGAATTCTGCTTGTCAGCTAAGATTTTAGCAGTTTACTGTATTTGCTTCTCCATGGCTGGCTGCTTTCACATTTGTAACTCTGTAAATGTCACAAAGCTTTCTTAGCCACATGGGTTTTAAAACTTTTCATGGAATAAATTAAGTTTAAGTTAAACCAGCACTTTACTCATTAAAATCCAAGGTCAGGTATTATGGTATGAAGTACTAGCCCTACTTATACTGATCTGTGTAAGTATATAGGGTTGTGTGACTTATCAGTTGTTACTGTTGTTTTATCAAGGAGGGAAGATCCCATCCATGTATATACACCAGTGACTATAGAACTTCCCATCTTAACTATGACCTTGGTAATGGGAGTTTGCTACTTCTAAAAGAAAAGTATCTAGAGCTTCGCTGTGTACTACTGAGCTTTCACATCAAACAACTATAGAAGGAAGAGTGAGCTGAAAATTTCCTAACATGTTGGAAAAATGTTGGTTCTTACTGAAATTCATGAAAAAAAAAAAACCCAACAACCACTTATGGGCCACCTTTCCTTTCATCTAAAGCTTAAAAATGAATTCATAATGGAGATGAAATAGCCTGGGCTTAGCTGAGGGCTTAAAACAGTCACCTTCCTTCATAAACTTGGGCATTATGCCCCTAATTATAGTGTAGTGCTGACTAATTAACTCAGCAGAGATCTCTTTTAATTAGTGAACTATTTATGTGTGTGTTTGTGCGTGGATCTCAGGAGAACTACACATATGTTCCAGAGTAGCCAGTGAAGGAGAAGCAGAGGTTGATGCCAGGTATGCTATGGGATCTCATTTGGGTAATGCTTGTATCAGGGCCACCAAGCTGGCAAACCACGGGCAAGTTTGAGCACTGGTAAGGTAGAGTCTTGCCAAATTGGAGTCTTCAATTGTTGTACAGCACTGCTCATTTAACTTGGGAGTTTTCACCTTTATTTGAAAAGAACCTACTCTAGCAATTCATGTGGTCAGTTTAGAGGGCTACTTATCACAGACCCGGTGCTTGAAAAGAATGTGATCATGTTCTCGCTCCTCAGGAGGCAAAAGCAGAGTCTATGTCCAGGTATTTCTGAATAATGTGTTTGCCTGCTGCACTCCAGACTTCTGGAAAGACCGTTTTTCTACCAGCACATATAATGTCCATATAATGTAATTATAAATAATTATAATTACATTTTGTTTCCACTATTGTATCAGACTCTGAAATCTTCGACCACAAATCGAAAAATATGAAAATGCCTCATATAAGCTGTGAACAAGTAGTTAAAGAGCAATACATTTAAATGTAAGTTGGATTTATTTATCATTCTCAAATGGTAAATAAAAGGTATTTTAATAAGGTGTTTTTCTACAGGGTAAGTTTCAACACCATCTTAATAAACAAAGGCCAGTTCCTGAGCTGAGCCAGCCTTCTCTTAAACCCTAATCTTATTGGCCCAGCTTCATACAGAGGTTTTACAAGGCTCATAGAATAACCTCTCCCCTTAGCCGCTGGCATCCAGGCATCCAAGTGCATGTGGCTTTAGTAATGTTTTCTCAGCAGCATCCTGCGCGCATTGAGTGATGTTGCTGTTCACTGGAGTCTCAGCAGTGTGGCTCTTCTACCCAGTTGCAACCAATTTCACTGATCAGTAGCTCGGGCTTAGCTTTCTCCACATAAATTTAATAATTCACTTGGCAGGTGCAGAGCAGACAGATCTCCAGAAAACATGTGTAGATGCTTAGAAGAGCCAAGAAAAAGACTCCCTGATTTTTTTTATTTGCTTTTGAATTGTGACATTCAATTTGGATATGGGGATGACTCAGTCATTCCAGGAAATTCAGGCACCAGAGATTTTTTTCAATTCTTTAATTTTTATTCTCTTTTCTTCTGTAAAATGACTTCAATCTGTGCAATCCATGTAAGAGTCATGGATATGAGCAGGTTGTTAAACCTGGCCAGCTATAGACATAGGGTTGGGCTAGTGAAGCATAAGAACGGGGTATTAATTTTGTGCAGACCCTGGCCATTGCTGTGGGCACATCCAACTATAATCATACAAAGGCTCAGTTTATATTTTATGCGTGTGCACGCACACACACAGCTAGCTGTCTGGATCCAAATCTCGGTTCTGCTACCTTGCTAGCTGGATAATCTTGGGCATGTTATTAAGCCTCCTTGTGTCTCATCTTTAATTTGCAGAAATTGATCATTCCTCTCTTATTGTTTCTGAGGATTAAACAAGTAAATATATGTAAAATAGTTTTTTTAAGTGTCAAGCATATAAGAAACTCTCAAGGAATGTTAACTTATTGTTGCAATTGTTATCCTCACTTTCATGTAAAGATGTGACTATCACCAACATTTTTTCTATATAGAAAAATTGCTCTTTCTAATATTTTTCTTGAATAGGTAAGCTGTTCATTTGATTACAAGTTACACAAAACTAAAATATATATATCACGAGAGGATAAGTCGCTTTTCCATCTCTGCCCCTGTGTTCTCGTCTGCCTTCTCCGAGCTAACCATTGTTCCATTTCCTAGGACTCTTCCAGAGATATCTATCTACAGGAATGAATTTACTTAAATCCCCTACTTAGAATTTTAAAATATATTTTGAATAGAAATTAAAGATGATTACCTATAAGGGAAAATTCAACTTGTCTCATTTGGATTATAATGGATGAAAATAATAGTGATCATAATTTGAATAATAATAACTCTCTTTGCTACCTAGCAGAAGCTCTAAGTGCTAAGCCAAAAGAACCTGATTTCATACCTATAACAACCTCTGAGATGGGCATTCTTGTCATCCCACTCATTTCATGAAGAAACTGGGGTCAAGAGAGCCTAACTTTCTGAACATCACTCAGCTATTAGGTTGGCAGAGCTGAGTTTTGAAGCCTGTGCATTTAAAAGTCAATAAAGTTGTAATAGAAGAAAGAATTCTACCTATCTCAGATGTCTTTTTTGAGAAATGCTTCTTGCATCTCCCCTTTGATTTCTCTTCCCTTGTAAATACCTTGACCTGGGAGAAAGTACCCCAATCTGGATTCACCACACCCTTACATGAGTTCCTCATGCACCCTGTCTACTGTTCAGCCTTTGGAAAATTCTACCTTTACCAAGCCTGTAGAAGTTGATAGTTAGTTCCCTGAGAGCATGTGGTCCTACTTCTACTTGAGTATAAGCATATTTTGAGTTACCAGAAGGCAGGGGCTGTGTTTTCTTCATTTTCTATCTCTAGGGCTAAGGACATTTATTGGCATGTACTTTGGAGTGAGGACATGTTGGCTGAATGAACAAATTGATGTGGGCTGTATTTACCCAAAGTAGGACTTTGGATATCATTTCCTTGAACATGGGTCCAGTAGAGCAATTGCAAATTCTCTGATCCTAGAGAGTAGCAAAATGAAAATGGGCAATTCTGACCCATAAAACTCTTTGGCAAGTCTGAGAGACATAACGGTCTAAATATAATTTCTTACAAGGCATACCGGTGGTGTAATATATGTAGATATGAGAGCATCTTCTTTAAACTAAAAACATCAGACATGTCATGACACTGTCCTCCAAAGTGTACTTCTGAGCAGAAGGCACTAAAAATTGTTGTGCTTAAGTTGATTTGTAGCGTCTCAAAATCATTTTGTCTTTCACAGATGAGAGGCTGAACTCATTGGGAAAACTAGGTCAGAGCAGCTTCTTATATCTGGTTAGCATAATTTCTTATTTGTCTTGGGGGAAGAAGCTTGAGTATTCCGGAACTGGAGGAAAGATGAACAGATGGTTGGAGTCGGAAGGAGTTTAAGTGTTTCAGAAATAAGTAAATGACAAATTGTATTATTTCATTCATCCATACTAAGTAAACCTCTAAGATTTTTCCATTTTTTTTGTTATGGATGTTGAAAACAGATAATTTGAGAATAGAGTGTAAAAAAGAGTCCCATGACCTTGCATGCATTTTTTGCAGGTATCAAACCAGTGTAAAAGGGATTAGGAGGCTGTCGTTTCACCAATGAGCCTCTAGATGGTACTGTGGAACCGCGTACATTTCTACCTAAATTTCGATTTCCTGGGGGAATAGAGCCTTTTTTTTCACACTGACGAAAATGAACAGAATTTCCTGTTCTTTGTCGTTCTTTCCTCTTTGTAATTCCTGCCTCGTTTTTTTAAGGGAAAATTGTAGCTTACCAGAAGTGAAATAGGAAGATGCTGAAGACGCTGCATCTCTTAGTTTGAAATGCCTGCTGTTTGATAATTTAGAATAACAGGGATTTACACAGAATAACCCAGGAAGTTGGGGGTCCGGCGAGGAGCCACTGGGGGATGCACTTGAGCTCCCAGGGTCCTCCCTTCAAGAGTTGTGTGCGCAGTCAAGGGGTGCTTAACTGCAGGGGTTGGCACCAAAAACTGTCATCCAAATCCTTCACTTTTACAAAGTGTCTCCTCTCCTCTGAGGCCAAGCATCTGGGAATGCAGAAGGGGGCTGTCAGAAGGTGGTCAGAGGAAAGCAGGTGTGGGCAATTGCCCCCGGGGCTGATGGCTAAATGAACTGGCGCACCTCGGTTAGGAGGGGGATGGTAGGTACATTCAGTCTTCAGGGCCCGGGAGGAGAGAGCCCAGGCAAGGGTTCCTGGGCTGTGCACCCAGCATACATTGTCAGGAGCGGGGTCAGAGGGGGAACGGATGGGGCGCTGTGGGACACAGCGCCCCCTGCAGCCGGTGACGGCCCCACACAGAGGGAGGACGCCCTGCCCCGCAGTCCCAGCCCGCCCCACCGCCCCACCGCCCCACCGCCCCACCGTCGGGGGTACTCGCTCTTGTGGGAGAAGCGTGGAGTTGCCCCAGCCCCTGCCCCGGGGTCTGCACATGCAGCAGCTGGCTGGTTGGAGGCTCCGCGAGACCAGGCGGGGCAGGTGGGAGTTGCAGTGACTCATGCCTGTTTAGGACAGGAGACCCCAGAGCTGTTGGTTGTGCCCTGGCAATTAGGATGGAGACAGAGTCACCGGAGTCCCTACGTGCAGTTTTTCCACTTTTAGTCAGTGTTTCCTGAGGAGGCTAGAGGGTTCATGAAGTTTCCTCTGGGTGGTGCCGGGTGGCTGTATGATTTGCGGGACCCAGAGAAAAATCAAATCATGAGCACCTTATTAGGAATTTAAGAATTTCAAGACGACAACAGCAGAACATTAAACCAGGCTGCTCCTACTAAGTGCAGGGCCCCGACTACCTGCTCAGGTTACACCCACAAAGACCGTGATGCCAGCCCTGCCTCTGGGCAGCCCCCCTTTCCCATACTCAGTGGGGTGTGCTCTTAGCTCATTTGTAGCCTACTTTCTTAAGCTTTGGGGGCGAGGGGGGCGCATTATTCTATCTTGGGCCTACACAGGAGAGGCTGTCTACTCATGTGAAAAGAGCTGCTAATTTTGTAGAAACCATGCTCCTAACCGCTCTTTTTATTAATGTTAATTTAATGTCTGCCTTGATGTCTTTCAAAGGAACTTACTCAAAATCCAGTGTTTCTGAAGTCCGGAAACAGACGCTTTCTGTGTTGTTCTGAAGCAGGCTTGTAAGGAGAATCCTGGATTTGGAAGGGCTCAGGAGAGGTCGCAGTTGAACTCAGACATCCAGAGAGCCTTTGGACCTGCCTGAAAGGATCCTATTTTTAATGACAATGGGCGGGTATTTGGCTCTTTTTTAATGTCAGGAAAAGATGTTAAGTTTCAAAAATGTTTTTTGTTTTTGTAATCTAAGGTATTCCAAATTATTTTCCTTCTCCCTTTTCAATGAAATTCACTCAACTTTCTGCCATAAATCAAATCAATGGATTTACTATTCTTTGATTCCAAATGAATAAGCATGTTTTATTGGTAAAATGAATTTTTAGTAATCACACCACCCTCCCATACAAGATTTCATTTGGTCTGGGTGACTGGACCCTCACAGCACCATTCTCCAGAGGAAGAACAGAGGCTCAGAAACATAAAGTGAATGACCCAAGGTCTACACAGCTAGAAATAGTGGAGACATGAGGTTGGAGTCTCAGGCTCATGAAGACCCTGTGTCTGTAGATCTGTGCCTTCTCCACCACACCATGGTGCCTTTTCACCAGATAGTCTCTTGGTCTCTGGATATAAAAGTTCAGAGGTTAATCCAAAATTAGAATCTCGACCTTTTGTAGCCAGAGATAGCTTCATGATAGATTAAAATTTCAGTCAGCATTATGTTCCTCTTGGGAACATTCAGTTAGTGGTCAAAGAATGGGATAGTTTTAACCTCATTTTTAGAACAGTTTCCCATGAAGGAGCCTATATTTAAATAATACCAGATATATGCCCAACTGTACCTTTCTACCTGAGCCAACATTTATTAAATATATACCAATCCTTTCTAAGTATATATAAACACAATTGCCTCAGCAATTC
Source organism: Glossophaga mutica (assembly GCA_039655065.1). Lineage (NCBI taxonomy): Eukaryota > Metazoa > Chordata > Mammalia > Chiroptera > Phyllostomidae > Glossophaga > Glossophaga mutica. The sequence goes on along the minus strand of CM077307.1, from coordinate 142,683,116 downwards.
ATCACTCACTTCTTACATCTGGCATCATATCTTGGTATTTCAAAGATCTAGTCCCAATAAGTAAAAAGATCTGTAAAGTGTCTAACATATAAAAGACCTTTGATTCATTCATCATCATTTCATATATTCACAAATACCCTGTATTTATTTACTTCATATTATGTCCCCTAGGTATTGGGGATCCAGTACTAAACAACAGGGACATCACTGCTCTCATGCACTTTACCCATATTTTCTAGTGAGAAACAGAGAAGATAAACAGTTAATAAGTCTGCACAGAAAGTTACAATAAGGGCAAATGAAATAGGAGAGGGATATGGGAGTTAGGTATCATTTGGGAAAATAGTAAGTAAATGTCAGTTCCAATCTCTTTTTGCTCTTCAGGAGCAGCTGCTCTAAAACCTTGTCACCACTGACAGTGACCTTTCTTCCCAGCCATTTATTAAGTCCAATCAGTGATTTCTCTGTCATTGAGCCTCTCTAATCTTTGTTTTATATATTTGCAAATGGCATAATAGTTTTTCCGGAGCCTCAGAGTGGTTGTGGCAATCAAATGAGAAGATATAGAGGGAATGGTTTTGAAATAAGGACTCCTTTTGACACTAACTTGTGATTTTTGTAGTGGTAGCCCATTTAGGGCTGAGTATACTTGTATATTTCTACTTTATCCATTTAGAGTCTATATTCCAGTTAATAGGTTTCATTTCATATACTTATCTCAATTGGCAATGACTTCCTGGAGCACTGTTGTGAACTAATGTTCTCCTGCGCTGTAGCCCATCATTGCAAACAACACTTAAATACACTTAACTTGTCCACCATTCTTCATCTTCCATAGATCATTTATACTGGAATTGAGGGAACAATGTTTTGATGTATGTATTATGTCTGTCATTGACAAGAAAGGGACATTTCCTAGTTGTCTGCCAGATACGTGCTGAATCTTGTTTAGGTCATAGTGACCTGTCTGGAGGTGTTGGAAATTGTTATTTCCGTCTTCCTGTTACTAGTCTAGGTGCTTAAATGCATCCAGAATCAGTTTTCTGCTTGAATGCAGATTTTCCTGGCATTTCAGCAACTCCTTGGTACACCTTTTGCTTCTTCCTGGCAAGCAAACTAACTGACGCATGACAGATGCCACCTCTTGTCTTCCTTCAATTTGCTCTTCAAAATGCGGCCCACATCCTTCGTCTTGTGGCCATCTGATCCCATGCTCTGTGTGCCCATCAAACATAGGGGTCGTAGGCACAGCAGATTTCCAGAGAGAAGTAAGTATGTGTAGAAATTTTGAGTCTCACTGACTAGGGTAAAATATATGTATCAGAGAGTTAGAAATTTGGGAGTTGGTTCACATTACAACTAAAACTTGAAAGTCTCTTTATGCCAGGTAAATATTTGCCAACTTTAAATTAGAAGATTCTAGGATTATGAGAATTTTAACAACCAGGCAAGCAATGGTCCCTTTAATGTAGTTCTGACGTTCAGTTTTTCAGGACATGTTTAAGACAGCCAAGGGGAATCTGTCCTTCTAAGGCAATTTAAGGGAATGCTATTTTGTGTGCTTTCTTTACTTCAAACTTACAGATTTGAAACTAAAATATAAAACAGTGAGAGCAAGGTTGGGGCTAACATCATGGACAAGAGGAAGCAGGTGACTGTGTGGTATAGGCCTGCTGGAGTCTGCATGACACAGCTAGTTGAAGAGGCCATCAGTTTCAACTGGAAACAGAACCCTCAGGGACCAGTCTGCACAAGACAGGCGTTTAGCCTTAGATTGTTTGTATTAACACGTTAGCTTTATTGTCGTTGGACATCACAATATCCATTCCCCAAGTTATTAACCTTCTTATAGTTATTTGTTTTTATAGTATATTTGATATTAAAAGCTCCCCAGACTCTATATTGCTTCTACGTTTCTCTGTGCTTCACTCAGGGTAATTTATTCAGGTCTGTCTGTCAAATAACAATTCTGTCCTTTGAATTGTCTAGCTTACCATCTGTTCATTTTATTACTTTCTTAACTTAATAACAGTTTTCTATTTCTAGATGTTTTCTATTTTCTTTCTTTTTTTTAATAACATTCTGCCTATCTTTTAGATTGGTCCCTTCCTCTCTCTTTGGACATGTTCAGCATGTTAAGTATTATAGCTATTCCTTTGGGTGGGAAATCTTCCTACGTTGCATTGGCTGGTCAGCTGTTATTTCAGACGGTTTCCTCTTGTGCTTTGTGTTTTCATGTGTGAGCTCCTCTTCCATAGGAGCTATCTTCTTTCACAGGCCCTTCGGACAGGGATTTCTATGCCAGTTTTTTCACTAACTTTTCCTGTTGGGCTTTCATATCAAGTGAATACTGAGAATGTGGGTCTCACACTGACAAACAGGGCACACTTACACTCTTACATACTTAACTAATTATTCTCTTTTCCCACAGTTTGGAAGGAGAGTCTGCTTTGAAGTTAAGCCTTGGAGAAAGTGGGCAGAGGTTTTTTTGTTTAAGTTTATGTTCTAGATAGGACAGTCTTCTATCTCTGAGGTTTTTGCCAGAACACAGTTCTAGCATTCCACCAAATATGGTTTCAAAACCAGTGGAAGATTGTGTGCTGAAACCATAGTCTCTCATGTGTATGAATATTTTAGGTCAGGTACCACCAAAGACTTCTTCAATTTGACTCATGCTCACTGCTGTGGGCGTCAGTTCCCATTTTCTGCTGAAGAGTTCCCTTTCTTGCTCTTGAGTTTGACATGAGCTTTGAAACTTTATTTTTAAAGCTGTATACAACATTTCCTAATGTTTGGAACTGAGAGTTGGGGTTCTACTTGACCTCTGCTTCACTGGAAGCTTCTAAACTAATTCTTTCTAAGATTGTAATGAAAAACTTGGTAATGAATGATTTACCAATCACGAAACATGAATCAAGAAAACAGAATGGAAACTCACTGATAATAAGTCAGGTTGACTCTTAATGTCCTTGGAACAAAGTAGGATGTATTGTTTGAAAGAAGCAGTGGTCACAGACATCTGCTCAAAATGATGCAAAGTACTTACAGAATGGAAGAGAATATCCACAGTTTCAGTTCCTAGAAACAAATAGTCATGGATGCACGTACCTGTTCTAACAGATATCAGTTTGTGTCTCTACAAGATGGGATTGGAGACTCCAGAGTAGTTCAGCAGATTTAGTTATGGTCTCCATCCAAAAGCTACGGGTGCTCACTCTTTTTATATTTTCCAACTTGTAATTTTAGAGATTTCAAGTTGAATAGGGACTCCACTTTTATATGGCTTTAAAGATGAGATCTGAAATGGTAGCTTATGACATCTGGGAAACATCTGAAAATCGCTACTGAACTGAAAGTAGTGAACAAATGGTAGCAGTTTATCAGACTGATGTGTGATGACATTTTAATAAAACAACATTTAAGTCTAAGAACCCCCAGTCAAGAGTTACAAGGTCAGATATGAATAATGAAGATCTGATTTGTAATTGAGATACTTCTCACATGGGTAAGTATCAAAGGGTTACTTTATTTACTTAGTGATAGGTAATAGTTCTTTGAGTATGTTTGAATAGGCTGGCTAGTTGAGGGGAAAAAAAGATTTTTTCTATGAATATTCAAGAACAAAGTATCATTGAAAAACATGTTTTGAAATCAATTTAAGTGTTTTATTGTTAAAAAGAAGACCAAAACTATATTTAAATAATAGTTGGTTAATTTGCTCCTTAAACTTTCTATCTACGGTCATTGCCAGTTATATCTCTTCTTGTTATTTCTTGGCTCACAGGCTGCACTAGGAAAGTGAAGCATTGGGGGTTAAAAACCATTTTGTCAGGCTAATTGAAATGTTTTTCTCAAGAGCTTCCCTAAATATGATCAAGTTAAGTGAAGGAAGAACTGTTTTTAAAATGAGAATTTCTCATGTGGAGCAATTCCTTAGGGAAATGGGTAGGTGGAGATGAAAAGGTACAAATTCTTAGTGACTAACACTAGCAAGTAGAAAAGTGTTTGAAGGAATCTTTTGTCATCATCCCTTCCACTTCTATGATTTCATTAATGAGAATCCTATAAAATTAATTTTGAAAGAGTAATATAAAATATATTTCCTAAGTATTGTGAACAAATGATTCTTTCTTTCCCATTGCTTTATTCTGATCTCTTCCTTTCTGACACAGTTATTCTCTGAGCTGTATAGTGGGTATAAAGTCCAGAAACTTCTTATGGAAAAGTATCAAGTTAATATAAATGTTAAAAGAATAAATTAACACAGGTATAAAGAAAATGTCTCTTCTGAAAAATAAAGTGAGATGAACACCTGTTAATGAACTTGAAAATAAAACATTAAAATGTATATTCACACATTTACATTAATTAATGTTCAGATTTACAAGCTGTGCTTAAACAGTTTGTACTTATTTTTTTAAATAAACTTTTCTGCATTTTAGTAATTTATGTGCTAGTACTTGGTCTTTTCTTTGTGGGCCTAATAAGGCAGTTATGAGAAATGTGGGAAATATCAAAGAAGGTAAATATAATCAGATATGCTTAATGTATATTAATTGGTAGGCATAAAAGATTGGTATTTATGGGACATCTACTAAGTCCTATGCATTGGGGGATAAGAGTGAAATATAACATTGAGCTCTTTTTCAAAGGTACTTACAACTTGTTGTGATTATAAAACTAAGTGTCAGTGAACACAAGAATCATTGAAAACTAGTTGGCCAGCCCTGACTGGGAGTCTCTGTGGAGTTTAGAGAAGGCACAATTCTCCTTGAGTTGGAGTCAACTTGTATAATTCAGTTCATTAATATGAACAGTTCCTGCTTCACCTCCAGAAGGAAAGGAGGCCTTTCATTTCTAGGGCTAAATCTTCTCCTTGTCTCTTGCCTAACACAAGAGACTAAATTATTCAGAATCCTGAAGAGTTTTGGGAAGAGAAAGCAAAGGAGAATCTGGGCAAGATGAGGAGGTTGTAATAGGAATCTCTGTACACCTGTAGGTGCTCAAAATCAATCAAGTCTGATTTAGAGAAATGGGAAGAAAAATTGAATACTGTTTTATTACATTAAAGTAAATATACATTTTTTAATCTATTAACTAAGCACTGTGACCAGGCAGAGTTTTACAGGTCTGCCTTTAGAGTCAGGACTCGCTGGTATTTTATAGACGGTGTGTTTGACCTCTGTTGCTGTTTAAAAAGAGTTTTCTTCAAAATAGTTTCTTCTCCTTTAAAAGCTTCTTGATAATACTATTTTTTTAGACAGTTGGACAGTAAACTTTGGCCCCACCATTCAAAACAAATGGTGACAAATTTGAGATCTGAATTTATAATGATGATATTTTTATTTGTATGAGTTTTTTTATAGGGGACATATTTGTTTGTCATTTAACAAAGATTTTTTGAGCTGCTACCTTGTGCCAAACACTGTTTTAGGCACTTAGGGACACAATGGAGAATACAGATGGAGTGGTGAATTAAACAGACACAGTATCTGGTGCATGGAGCATGTGTTGTAGTTAAGCAGTGAAAAGTAGGCAGAGGGAAAATAAAAATAAACTAAAACAAAAAGAAGTGGGGTGATGGATGAAGGTGGTGATGAAGGGCACATATAGAACTCCTTTAGGTACAAGAGATCTGGGAGAACATTCCAGGAAGAAAGGGCTGCAAGAGCAGAAGTAATGAAGCAAAACCCAGCTTGGATCATTCGAGGGATGTGAGAAAGCCTACTGTGGCTGTAGTGCAGTGCCCAGGTAGGGGTGGCATGACATAAAATCAAAGAGGAAACGTAGACTAGGTCAGGTAGGGTCTTGTAAATTTTAGTAAAACATTTTTCATTGTTCAATTTACTGTGGAAAATCAAAGCATTGGCAGTATGAATAAGAAAGCAAGGGGCATGTATATTTTTAAAACATTGGTCATATGTGGGAATGAATTGTGGCTGACAAGAATGGAAGCAGGAAGGCCATTTGGAGGATTCTGCAGTGGGCCCGGGGTAGGTCCTGGCCATTCTCACTTTCAGTTGTAGGGACTGGGGTATAGAGATCCTCCGTGATATGCCTGAACTCGTACAGGCAGGTAAGAAACAAGTGAAGCCCCCTGAATTTAGTTCACTTTTTTCTTATCTCCTGATGTGAGAACCTACTGGGTCTGGGAGTCTTTGGGCTTCAGTGCCTTGTTAGGAAGAGCAGGTTTGATGGTGGAGGATTCCGTTCAGGTCCTGGCTTCATTACCTCCAAGGTGAGAAAACCTGGCTGGTACTGTTTCCTTCTATTGTAACACCTATTTCTTAGGGTTCTTATTAAGTGTGAGAGATGAGCCTTATGAGAAATGATAGTATATATTCATGAAAGAAACACTTATGTGAGAGGATGAAATGAAGAGCTATAAATTTGATAAAGGCCTCATAGAAATAGAAAAGTTGAAAGGAATTAAAAGTGAGGGCAGCCAGGAGCTTATTTGCCTTTTTGAGTTTTAAAGATTGCATAAGTTAAATTGATCAGTAATATACCAATTCTGCCACCATTGGCTTGAAGCCAATGAAAGGGTCATTTATCTAGAACCCCCTTCCCTGCTGACTTTGGCAAACTTTCGTCTCTGAGGACAGCTGATATTCACCGAGAAAGAGATATAGACCAAAATGGAGCTTAGAAGTAGTAATACAGCTTATTGGATGAGTGACTTATGAGGGAAAGGTAATGCCATAATTTTTTCGTTAGTATGTCATCCATTTCACAGAGGGCTAGGAACATGTTTCATATTCCACAGGGCATGTTTGAACCTAAAGTGAATGTCTAAACACACGGCACTCATTTATTTGAGGTCACAAGAGATACACAATCCCATGGAGTCCAGGCATGTAGGTAAAGAGAAAATCACAGTAGCTATTTGGCATCCTGTTAGTCAAAAGCCTCTGGGTCTAGACTGAATGTTTTGCTTTATATCCAGGGTACATTTTTGCTCTGTGGGCACAGCTTATTGCTCATGAGCTTGATTGGGAGAAGGAAGACTGTGTCTCACCATTGGCTCTGGGCTATTTTGATGTTTAAAGAAATACTGATCCTGGAACTTCTGAATGCTGGCTGAGAGCAGACTTGGGGGATTAGATTCTAATTTCTGCAACAATTTGGATAGATTGTCATGGAAAAATATCAACTGAAGTCCAACACATTTTAAAAATGGTTGAATTCTGATCTGGCATGGGAAAGCCTGTGACTAGGAATAACTGCACTAATTGTTTTGCTTACAAGGAAGCAAATCTGTTAGTTACCTCTCAGCTCTCCAACCTTATCCAAATTATTTCTTCTCTTTGAACTTCAGTTTTCTAATCTAAAAATTGTGGGGAAATAACATACTTTCTCTGGGTCACTGTGGTGGACACCTGGTTCTTAAATGCAGTAAGAACCAAGGGTCTGGCACACAGTAGACTTTGAATTTATGTGACTTTCTGACTAGACCTGAAATGATGTAGGGTCTTTGGCATTGCAGACCAAACTCCTTGGTTTGAATATGTAAAATACCAATAAATTGTCATTTGTTATGTTTCATAGGGGCTTTTATTTTACAGATATCAGGTCACTGAGCTTGGGTATAAACCAAAGAGAAATCCTTCCCAGTGGGTAATTATCAGAGTCTATTTTTAGGAGTTGGAAACATGGAGCTGTGGAAAGAACTTTCACTTTTAGGCCGTAGTCCTTGTCTTGAATCCTGCTGTGATACTTCCTAGCCCTCTGTCTGTTGTGTGGTGAGAGCAGTTGTCAATTTTAGAGATTACAACCCTTTAGCAAGTTTTTCTACTTCTGAAACATTGCTTGACTCCCATGGTGTAGGGAAGAAAAATGTTGTTTGCTTCTTCTATCTTTTATTTTAATCCCAGGATTCTAGATCCTTGGCTTCAGGAGGGGATCTCTAGACTTGTTATCTCATGACTACTGGAGGCCGATTAACTATTCTGACTAATTTCAACTAAGGTGAGCATGGTTGATAGTGACTCAATATGTGACTCCTCTTAAGGAGTGTTTGTACAAGTTGCAGAATAAAAAAAAAAATGAGTTAATAATAGGGAAAATGTTAGCCCTATATAAAATAAGGTAGGTAAATATTTTGAGGTAAGAGGCTTTAGTTTGCAATTTTCAAATTATATCACGTATATTTATCCAAATATTAAATCCAAATATAATGTTGTCTCAGCATGAAGCCATTCATGAATGCTGAAACTATTTTTGTCTGGTTTTATAACAGATTCCACTCATTGTCAGCCACAGCAGTTTTCACATATTAGTAGAATGAAATTGTTTCTATAGACATTTGCTGAGCACCTATCATGTTTCTGGCATTGGAGAGAGTAGATGCAGGTATACAGCCCTCCCCCTTTCCACATACGGAATTAAACCCTAGAAGAAAAAGACAGCTAATTGAACACACAAATGAAATGTGATGACAGGAAGGAGAAGTACAGTCTCCTATAACAAGGGAGGACTTACTGACCTCTGGCTGGTTGAGATGGGCTTCTCAGAGGATGCTCAAGCTCAAGTTGAGAGGAGGAGTATGGGGTTCACTATGTGGAGAATAGTGGGAGCAGAAGGAACAAGTGTCCTAGGATTTTGCATTGAACTCTGTATTGCTTACCCATGGAACTCATGCTAACTTATAATTGTGGTGGAATTAATTGTATTTCTTCTTTTTCATGGATCTACCAACAAACCTGAAATGATAATAAAGGTTGTTAAAATGTTTAGACACTTGACTGTCCTCATCTTATTGGATAATTCAGTGGCACTAGATAGCATTTGCCTTTTTGCTGTACTTTTTCCTCTTTGTTTCCACAACAGCACTATTTGCCTTCGTATTGGCTTCCCTTTTGTATGAATCTTTGCTTGACTTCTAAATTGTGTAGTTTACTGGACCTCAGTCCTTGGCAACCTCATTTCTCTATACTCTTTCCATGAGTCGTCTCGTGAGTTCCCTACATTATCATGGCTTGAACCACCACCCACGAACTTATGATTTCCAAATTTATTTTTCCTTTCTGATGTCTGCTTAGACTCCAGATTTGTGTATGAAAATGCCAACTAACGTCTCCATTTTGATAAAGAAAACTTGCAATAGCCAAGGTAGAATTCATGATTCCATCCTAAGCATTCTCACACTCATCTGTCCTCACTGCCTGCACCTTGCCATATAATCCATCAAGTTTTGAAGATTAACCCTTTCAAACATTAACTTGCATTCTTACTTAATGCCTGAGTGCACTCCATCACCCTTTTCTCCTGTCTTTTAGAAATGCCTCCATACTGCTTCTTTCTTTTTCTTTTTCTTTTTTTTTATTCAAATACATACTGCTTCTTTCTGACTTTGACTCCGTTATAGCCTATTCATTAAAAATCAGCCAAAGTTACTCTTTAAAAAGACTTTATTTTTTAAATGAGTTTTAGGTTCATGGCAACACTGAGATGTCCCATAAATATCCTACCCCTGCACATGCATAGTCTCCTGCAGAGTGTCAGCATCCCTCACCAGAGCAGTACATTTGTTATAATTGATGAACCTACACTAACACATGATTATCATCCAAGGTCCATAGCTTAACTTGGGGAGCCACCCTTCTTAGTGTGTTATATTCTATGGGTTTAGACAAATGTATAATGACACATAGCCACCATAGTTATATCATACAGTACATTTTCACTGCTCTAAAAATTCTCTGTGTTCCACTAATTTATCCTTACCTCCCCTGCTAACCCCTGGCAACCACTGATCTTTTAATTGAATCCGTAGCTTTTCCTTTTCCAAAATATCATATAGTTGGAATCATGTAGTACATAGCCTTTTCAGATTGGCTTCTTTCACTTAGTAATATGCATTTAAGTTTATACCATGTCTTTTCATGCCCCAAAATAATACATTAAATTGTGAATCTGGTCATTTCCTTCCCCTCACTTCATTATTTTTTTCTATATGCTAAGCATAAAAAAACTCCAACGTCTTTACCCTGGACTGCATCTTTGCCTACTCCGTTGGACTCATCTCTTACCCACCTCCACCCTGCTCACTGTGCTCCATGGCATTCTTCCTGATTGGACATGTCAAAGTATCCCTACCATTGGACCCAGACTTGCCATGTCCTCTCTGCTTGGGATGTTCATGTCTTTGTTTATTGTGCTGACTTCTCATTTCAGATCTCACTTTATATGTAATTTCATAGAGGTCTTCTCTGATCATCTACAGGAAACTTCAGCACTTCCCAAAATCTGAAAGTATTGTAAATGTTATTTTTTAATGATCCACTTAGACTCATACCAGGATGATGATTTGGTTGACAGAAAGTCAGCAACATATCCAGGTAAAGCTACAGGTTCACCATTCCTTACTCAGAACTCTTGGGGTCAGAAATATTTCAGAATTTAATATATTTCAAAAATTATTCCAGTTTTAGAGAGGTGTCATTATACCTTCATAATATATTATTTAGCTTTGCCATCTAGGTCTAGAGCAATACTGCATAATTAAACATATTAATATTTCTGCAGGAAAGTTTAAGAATATTCACACTAAGTGGGATAAATAAAGACTTTCTGTCAGTCAGGTTACATTTTGCTGTCAAGTACAATTTGAAAAAAAGAAACTTTTGCCTTTCAGAATGTTTCAGGGTTGGGGGTTGTAGATAAGGGATTGTGGGACTATATGGAGCTTCATAATGGTGGGTGTAAGAGTCTCCTTCCAGTCTCATGGGGTCTTGCCACATATTATTATTGATCCACATATTATTTTTCTCCACTACTTTTTAAAATAGGTGTAAATTGTATTTAAAACTAGCTAAATTTCAGAAGGTAAACATTTACTCTGTGTTAAATTTCATAAAGCAATTGCAATAGTGAAGACACAGGAATGTTTTTTATTGTCCACCAAATGTCTAGGATTGCTTAAAGAATAATCTTTTATACTATTCACATGGTAAATATTTCTCTGTTAAGCCACTTTTTTTTTCATTCCATGGTGTAGATCCTGGAATGATTAACTGGGAATAACATTACTGAGCTTTGAATATCCTTTAGCATCTCTGCATCTTAAAAATAAAGCCATTCATTTTGGGTAGCACTGCTCTACATTAAATTACATGTGGTTTATTTATTTATTTTAAATTAAAAGTATTTATTTTTAGATAATAAAATCTAGCTCCATGGAACTTTTTCTCTACATTTTAGTCTAGGATTTTTATGGTATCAGGTCTTATGTTTAAATCTTTGATTCATTTTTAGTGAATTTTTTGTGAGTGATGTATGATGTGGTCTAATTTGATTTTTCTGTATATGTGGTTCAGTTTTCTCATCATTATTTGTTGCAGAAATTTTTCTTTCCATATCAGGTGTTCTTGGCTCATTTATTGAGTATCTGTTGATTGTATATGCAGGGGTTTAATTCTAGTCTCTCTATTCTTTTCCATTTGTCACTACCATCCTTTCATAATTAGCATAGCTTTGTATAGTATAGTTTGAAATCAGAGAGTATGATGCCTCAGGCTTTGTTCTTTCTCAGAATCACTTTGGCTATTCTGGATTTGTTGTGATTTCATTCAGTTTTTGGATTTTTTTTCTGTTTCTGTGAAAAATGGCATTGGACTCAATAAGAACAATAGGAATTGCATCGAATAAATGAATTTGGGTAGTTTGGACATTTTAGCAATATTAATTCTTCAGATCCATGAACAAAGAATATCTTTGCATTTGTTTGTGTGTTTGCTTTCTTTCAACAGAATCTTATGCTTTTTGTTGTATAGCCATTTCAATTTCTTGGTTAAATTTATTCATCATTTTATTGTTTGATGCTGTTGTGACTGGGATAGTTATCTTTATTTCTCAGATGTTTTATTATTTTTAATTTTTTAATTGAATTTCTATGTTTCCAGTGTACAATTCTATAATACATCATCTGTATCTCAGATGTTTTATTATTAGTTTATAGAAATGCAGCTTATTTCTATATTTTTATTTTATATCCTGCAACTGTACTGAATTCATTTATTGGTTTCAGTAGTGTTTTTCATTGGGTCTTTGGGGTTCTGTTGTACACACACACACACACACACACACACACATATAGTCATATCACTTTCAAATAATACAATTTTACTTGGCAATGATTTTTTAGATATGACACTAAACCCACAACAACAGAAACAAAAATCAACAGGTGGCACTACATCACACTTAAAAGCTTCTGCAGAGCAAAAGAAACAATCCACAATGAAAGTCAAACAACGGAATGGGAGACAAAATTTGTGAACCATATATCAGATAAGGAATTACTATCCAAAATATACAAAGAACTTATGTAACTCAATAACAGCAACACAAAATAACCCAATTAAAAATGCACAGAGAGTTTGAATCAACATTTTTCCAAAGACAGCCAAATGGCTAGCAGGGACAAGAAAGGTGCTCAACATCACTAATCATTAGGGGAATGCTAATAAAAATTACAATGAAAAATGCCTCGAACCTATTAAAATGACTGTCATCAAGAAGACAGGAGATAACAAGTGCTGAAGGTGCTGAGAAAAGGGAAGCCTTGTACACTGTTGGTAGGAATGTAAATTGGTTTAGCATATATTGAAGTTCCTCAAAAAATGAAAAATAGTAGTAGTATATGATCCAGTGATTCCACTTCTGAGTATTTACCCTAAAGAATTGAAAATAGGATATCAAAGAGATCTATGCACTCTCAAATTGATTGTAATATTATTTACAATAGCTAAGATATGGAAACAAGCTAGGTGTCCATCAGTGGGTGGATGGCTGGCTGGATGGCTGGATGGATGGTTAGATAAGGAAAATGTGACACACACACACACAATGGAATATTATGCAGCCATGAGAAACAAGGAAATTCTGCCACTTACAATATGGATGGACCTTGAAGGCATTATGATAAGTGAGATAAGTCAGACAGGGAAACATGCATACTGCATGATATCATTTATATGTGGAATCTAACAAAGTCAGACTCATAAAAACAAATGGTAAAATGATGTATACCAGGGTCTGGGGGTTGGGAGAGTAGGAGAGATGCTATTTAAGGGTGCAGATTTGCAACTAGTAGATAAATAACTCTAGAGATCTAATGCTCAGTATAGCAAATATAGACAAAATATTAATTATAATAATCAAACCTGCTAAGAGACTGTATTTTCATTATTCCCACCACAAAAAGAAATTATAATTATGTAAAGTGGTAGAGGTGTTAGCTAATGCTATAGTGGGAAACATAAAAATACAAGATAACGTGTATCAAATCAACATGTTTTATACCTTAAATTTACACAGCATTAAATGTCAAATATATTTCAATACAAATAAATAAACACACATGTAATAAACAAAGGAAATCTAGTCTCATGGCAGCAGAGTGACTTGCCTAAAGGAATATGACTTCTCTGCCCATTTGTCATACATCAACTGGCCTATACATGGGATGCAAAATTCTGTAGATACATTAATATTTGATTCTTCCACAACTGAGAGATTGACTCTGGAATTACTGAAATGAATTAAAATGGTTCTAAATGTCCATTTGACTATGCCATGGTGGGATGTTTTAAAGTAGAAAATCAAGTCTTACATTTTTAGCAAAACTGTACTCAGACCCCAGTGGGTAATTCAGTGGACATGATTTTCTATTTTTCAATCACAAAGAAAGAGCAGTCTAGTAGACAGCTCTATTCACACAGAAGCGCCCTGATTTCAAGTTTGGGATTTTTGCTGTTTGACCTGCTAGACCTCTCAAAGGACTATTTTTTTTCACTCTTAGGAATCTTTGGCAGGTGATGTCATAATGATAAAATGTCCTCTTTTCTGTGTCTTTCCATTTTTAACTCATCCCTCCATTCCTACAAAAAGAAACATAAAAAGACAAAAAGAGCCTCTGTGAGAAGCAACGTTTTCCATGCAAAGATTTTTCTATCATGAAAGTTCTCCAAGGGTGGTACATTACAATAACTCACGCTTGTGTTAAAGAATCATTTATTTAAATCAGCAACTCTTTGTTGTGTGTTCCTTTCTAAATGAGTAAATTATCCATTTAAAATTGTATTTGAGGAGGAATTTTGCTTCAATATTTACTTTATTGGTTAATATTAATGACATAGATAATCTAACTTTGTCTGATATACTTACATGCCTTTAGTGAACAGAAATAATAACTTCTTATTTAAGGGCTGAAGTTGATGAGACACGTATTTAATAATACATCACTACTGACTATCTGATTATAAAAATCACATTACAACATTAATGTAATGTTATTTTATTACCTCTTAACGTGAATGCAAAATAATTTCAACAATCTCCTCAATAATGGAAAAAAGAAAGCTTTTGATGATACTATTATAGGAGTCCTTAACTTTACTATAATTGTTTTATAGATCTTCATTTGCATAGATTCCCCCTTATACAAGTAAGAGCAGAAATATTTATTCAGAACAGGAACATGAGTGGAAGGATATACTGAGAACAAAAATCAAGCTTTTGAAACGCAGCACTTCATTTAAAGTTTTCCCTTTCTGGGAGTGTATTTCAAACTTGATGCCTTGCAAACAAACACTTAGTGGGAGCTCATTAATGGAACATGCCATTGACTGCTGCAGTGAAGTCTGAGTCCTGTAGGATTCGGAGGGGAGATGGTATCCTACCCATTGCACCTGCCTCCCTATTCCCACACTGACTTCTCCATTCCTCATAATACACCTTTACATTTTAGGTGTTAGAGTAACTGGATTCGCATAACTTCAGACTACTTAGAATATTTACTTCATCAACCTTTTCTTTGGTGTGGGTTATAGAACATAGTCTTGTACAGTGGTCACCTCTTCCTCTAGGAGCACTGTAAGTTTGGCATAGGAAAAAATGTAAACAAAGCTAGTCCCCACCTTTGGCCCTCTGCTTTCACTATTTTCTATTGCTAAATAAGAAAATGAATGAGGTGATGCATTAAATATTATGGGCCAATATTAAAATGTCTTCTTAAATATTTATTCACTTTGAACTTGTAAAGCAATTGGGTAAAATTTTTTTCTTCCAAAGGCAGAATTGTGTATTGGTTATTGAAAGTACTCGGGTATACATGGAAATAAAGCTCTGTGTCCTTTAGTAATAGCGGTCATCAAACAGTGGTTTTTAATTGGGGGAGAACTTATTAAAATGCAGGCTACCAGGTTGGAGACAGAAGACATGGAGGGCAAAGTCCAGGTATTTATATTTGGAAAAAGCAGCACAGGTGATTCTCATGTAGATGGCTTTCAGAAGTTTATTAAAGAGATGCATGCCTACACCTTTGTAACTTAAAAATGAAGTCATTGCATATTTGCTAATGTTTCTAATATTTTCTAGATTTAACAACTTTTTGTGCTTTCATTAAATCTGATCATCTAATCTTTGTTTTCTTTAGAGTCATACTTAAAAAAAAACTCTTAGTCATCCAGCTTAGATTGAAACAGTTTTTGTGTTTACTAAATTATGTGGAAAAAGAATATCTATTTTGCTACAATAAAATGAGCTAAATCTGCTTAAAGCCAAGGTAGAAAATTTTCATTAAGAAAAAAAAAACTTAGTTTTAATCTAATCTACTTTGGGGGCGGGGGGAGGGCAACCTGTCAGTTATCTATTAGGTTAGAGTTTTATATCCACAGTGTACATGTAACATCAAAGTCCTGATATAAAATAATTTTTTATTAACATTGAAGTAAGATTTTTATATAATCCTGTCACAGTCAGAGGTAGAAACCAAAGAGGTTTAAATAGCACCTAGTCATTGAAGGTCAAGGCTTCTAACAGAGACCTTAATTAGCATGTGGGACATCTTAGGGCTGAAAAATCTCTTAGCCTGTGGTTTATTTTTTGGCCAGTTCACTCATGGGGGTGACAGAGAACATCAAAGGAGCTGAAACTTAACTGACATTTGTTTCTCATAATATGTGTGTATTTTCCATGCTTACAAAGTTCTCTGCTGAATAAACATTTTTAGGAAGGTGAAGTGAATTTCAGATTTTATTGGTATTTGGATACAACATAATTTGTGAGCATTTCATTAGGTTTGGTTTCATGAACTGCAACAAATACGTTGGGAATTATAAGTAATGCCTTCACATTGTAGGGCAATTTTGTGTCTTATTGAAACTGTGACAATATAACATAACTGTCTCTTATCTGGGGTCCTTCTTAGTGGGTCAAGATTGACTTTTTGCTTTCAGTGTTATTTGGAGGTTTCTAAAATATGTCTAACTTTGGCACTTCACAGGCCTGTCCCTGAGGCCTGTAATCCAATCTTGTCTTTATTAAAGTCTTTTATATTGAAAACCCCAGTTTAATGAAGAATTGTTAAGCTAGGACTAGAAGTGGAGAGTGGTCTATTACTTTACTATGTAGTACAGAATTTACCACATTGTCTAATAAGTAATCATTCATTAATCGCAGGTGCTTGGGGATAGAAAGTCCCTGGTGGGTTTGCTAATAACTATCTGTTCAACAGTAGGGAAGTCATGTGACCTCACTGGCCTTTTTTTTGAAGTAAAAATATATATATAATTAAGTAATTAGATTAAATGTGCATTTGGTTCTTTCATATCAAATACCAAGTGATTTTGGTGTTTCTTTTTTTTTCAATTTTTATTTTAATTGTTGATCTTGTACAGTTTTCTGTCTTTTACTCTGACCCCAACCCACCACCCCAGCCCTCCCCATCTCCTTCCCATTTCCACCCCTCCCCCATAGTTTTTGTTCATGTGTCCTTTATACTTGTTCCTGTAAACCCTCCCCCTTTTCCCCTGAAATTCCCTCCCCTCTCCCCTCTGGAGACTGTCAGCCTGTTCCTAATTTCAGTGTCTTTCGTTATATTTTGCTTGTTTGTTTGTTTTGTTAATTAGGTTCCTGTTAAAAGTGACATCATACGGTATTTGTCTTTCACTGCCTGGTTTATTTCACTTAGCATAAGGCTCTCCAGTTCCATCCATGCTATCTCGAAGGATAGGAGCTCCTTCTTTCTTTCTGCTGCATAGAATTCCATTATGTAAATGTACCACAGTTTTTTGATCCATTCATTTACTGACGGGCACCTAGGTTGCTTCCAACACTTGGCTATTGTAAATCATGCTGCTATGAACATTGGGGTGCATAAGTTCTTTTGGATTGGTGTTTCAGGGTTCTTAGGATATAATCCAAGCAGTGGAATTGCTGGGTCAAAAGCCAGAGCCATTTTTAGTTTTCTTAGAAAATTCCATACTGTTTTCCATGGTGGTTGTACCAGTCTGCAATTCCACCAACAGTGCACCAGGGTCCCCTTTTCTCCACAACCTCTCCAACACTTGCTGTTTGTTGCTTTGTTTATGATGACCATTCTGACCGGTGTCAAGTGGTATCTCATTGTGGTTTTAATTTGCATCTCTGATAGCTAGTGATACTGAGCATCTTTTCATGTGTCTCTGGATCCTCTGCGTATCCTTCTTGGAGAAGTGTTTGTTCAAGTCCTTTGCCCATTTTTTAATTGGGTTGCTTGTCTTCTTAGAGTAGAGTTGTGTAAATTCTTTGTATATTTTGGAGATTAAACCCTTGTCTGAGGTATCATTGGCAAATATGTTTTCCTGTAAGGTTTATTCTCTTTTCATTTTAATATTGTTTTCTTTAGCCTTGCAGAAGCTTTTTATTTTGATGAGATCCCATTTGTTTATTCTTTCCTTTATGTCCCTTGCTTTAGGGGACATATCAGTAAAAATGTTGCTGCATGAAATATCTGAGATTTTCCTGCCTATGTTCTCCCCCAGGACTTTAATGGTATCACAGCTTATATTTAAATCTTTTATCCACCTTGAATTTATTTTTGTGTATGGTGTAAGTTGGTGCTCCAGTTCCATTTTTTTGCACATAGCTGTCCAGTTCTCCCAACACCCCTTGTTGAAGAGGCTATTTTTACTCCATTTTATGTTGCTGCCCCCTTTGTTAAATATTAATTGACCGTAGAGACTTGGGTTTATTTCTGGGCTCTCTGTTCTGTTCCACTGGTCTATGTACCTGTTTTTATGCCAGTACCAGGCTGTTTTGATTGCAGTGGTCTTGTAATACTGTTTGGTATCAGGTATTGTGATCCTGCCTACTTTGCTCTTCTTTCTCAAAATTGCTGCAGCTATTTGAGGTCATTTATGGTTCCATATAAATTTTTGAAGTGTTGGTTCTATGTATGTGAAATATGCCATTTGGTACTTTAATAGGTATTGCGTTGAATCTGTAAATTGCTTTGGGTAGTATGGACATTTCGATGATGTTAATTCTTCTGATCCATGAACACGGTCTATATTTCCATTTATTTGTGTCTTCTTTGATTTCTTTCTTCAGTGTTGTGTAGTTTTCTGAATACAGGTCTTTTACCTCCTTGGTTAGGTTTATTCCTAGGTATTTTATTTTTCTTTTTGCTATATTGAATGTGATATTTTTCTTGATTTCTGCTTCTGCTGTTTCATTGTTGGTATATAAAAATACCTTTGATTTCTGGATATTGACTTTGTATCCCACTGTTGTTTGGCCAAATTCATTTATTAGGTTGAGCAGTTTTTTGGCTGAGTCTATAGGATTTTCTATGTACACTATTATGTCATCTGCAAACAATGATAGTTTTGTTTCCACCTTTCAGATTTGGATGCCTTTTATTTCCTTTTCTTATATAATCACTGTGACTAAGATTTTCAATACTATATTGAATAGAAGTGGTGAAAGTGGACAACCTTGTCTTGTTCCTGATCTTAGTGGAAAAGATTTTAGTTTTTGCCCATTGAATATGATGTTGGCTGTAGGTCTCTCCTATATGGCCTTTATTATGTTGAGTGGGGAGTATAGGGCCTTGAGTAGTGTGCTAATGAAATACTAAATTAGCAAGGACAGTATAGGACAGTAAATTAGCAATACGCTATGAAAGAGAGAACAGGGGAAACCTGTCAAATCATACAATATAACCCACCAAGCAAAGAAGACCATACAGAAAGAAGAGGAATACAAAAATACTGTTAGAATAAATGATGTAAGAGTAATGGGAAAAAACAATAATACAAATATGCAACAACTTGCAGGTTTTCTGTAATAGCAAAGTGAAATTTGTCTCACTGTCACAGCTGTTGGGATGCCTACTCTTTGGGTGCAACTCTGGTCTTTTCAGTTCCAGGTTTTTGTCTCATGTCTGGTTTTTCAGTGTCTGCTACAATTTTTGGTCTTTTATTTTCATATATGCTGGGGTACTGTTGGCTGTTTGCTCTGTTCCTCCGTAGATCAGCTAGGTTTTTCTCCCGTGTGTAGGGGGAAGTAGAATCCACTCCCTACTAGCACACCACCATCTTCCTCTCTCCACTTTCACCATTTTTATTCAACATGGTACTGGAAGTTCTAGCCACAGTAATTGGACAGGAAGGAAAAATACAAGGCATTCAAATTGGAAAGAAATAAGTAAAACTCATTATTTCCAGATGACATGACACTGTATGTTAAAAACCCTACAAATTCCACCAAAAAAACAACAACCCTAGAACTAATAAATGAATTCAATAGAGTAGTAGGATACAAAATAAATATCCAGAAATCAGTTGCATTTTATAAACAAATAATGAACTATCAAAGGAAAACTAAGGAAATCATTGCATCAAAATAAAATAAAAATAAACTAAACTAAAATAAATACAATAAAATACCTAGGAATAAATTTAACCAAAAATGTAAACCACCAATACTTGGAAAATTATAAGACACTGAAGAAAAAAAGTGAAAAAGTGTTTACCACTTTCATGGATAGGGAAAATTAATATCATTAAAATGCCCATGCTACCCAAAGCAATCTACAGACTCAGAGCAATTCCTAACAAAATACCAATGAGATTTTTCACTGAAGTGGAGCAAATATTCCAAAAATTTATTTGGAACCACAAAAGACCCTGAGTAGCCACAGCAGTCTTGAAAAAGGAAAACAAAGTTGGAGGAATCACACTAGCTGATGTCAAACTATACTACAAGTGCATAGTAATCACAACAGCATGGTACTGGCATAAAAACAGAACCCTAGATCAATGGAACAGAATAGAGAACCCAGAAATAAACATACACCTTTATAACCAATTAATATTTGACAAAGGAGGAAAGAGCATACAATGGGGTAAAGAGAGCTTATTCAATGAATGGTGCTGGAAATATTAGACAGATACGTGAAAAAAAATGAAGCTAGGCCACCTTCTTACACCATAGATGAGAATGGACTCGAAATGGATTATAGACTTAAATGTTAGACTCAAAATCACAAAACTCCTAGAAGAAAACATAGGCAGTAGTCTTCAACATTTCTCATAGTAATATTTTTTTCTGATGTATCACCTCAGAAAAGGGAAACAAAAGAAAATATAAACAAGTGGGACTGCAGTAAACTAAAAGTTTTTACACAACAAAGGAAACCATCAACAAAATGAAAAGACAACCCACTGAATGGGAGAACAGAATCTCCAATGATACATCTGATAAGGGTTTAATATCCAAAATTTATAGAGAACTTATACAACTTAACACCAAACAATCCAACAATCCAATTAAAAACAGACAAAAGACCTGAATAAGTCCCTTGGTAAAAAGAACACTTCTCCAAAGAAGACATACAGATGTCCAATAGGCATATGAAAACATGCTCAACATCACCAATCATCAGAGAAGTGCTAATTAAAACCATAGAGAGTTATCACCTCACACCTGTCAGGATGGCTATCACCAATAAATCAAAAGCAAGAGTCGATGAGGATGTGGAGGAAAAAGAACCCTCGTGCACTGTTGGTGGAAATGCAGATTGGTGCAACCACTGTGAAAAATAGTATGGAGTTTCCTCAAAAAATTAAAAATGGAACTGCCTATGACCAGCAATTCCACTTCCGGAAATATATCCAAAGAAACCTAAAACACTGATTCAAAAGAATATATACACCTTTCTGTTCATTGCTGTGTTATTTGAAATAGCCAATATTTGGAAGCAGCCCAAGTGTCTATCAATAGTTGAGCAGATAAAAAACTGTGGTACATTTACATAATGGGATACTGCTTGGCCATAAAAAAGAAGCAAATCTTACCTTTTGTGACAACATGGATAGACCTGGAGGCTATTATGCTAAGTGAAATAAGTCAGTCAGAGAAAGACAAATCCCATATGATTTCTCTTGTATACAGAACCTAATGAACAAATAAACTAATAAACAAAAATAGAAAGAAAAATACACCAATAAATAAAATAGAAAGAAAACAGCTGTCAGAGTGTAGGGGGTTAGGGAGCAGGGTAAAAAAGGTGAAGGCATTAAGCAAAAATATCAAAAGAAAAACCTCATAGAGCAACATTTGGTTATTACAAGGGAGAAAGGGGTGGGGCATAGACAGAAAAGGATAGGAGAGTAAATGATGACAAAAGGAGACTTGACTTTGGATGGTGAGCATACAATAAAATATGCAGATGGTGTATTTTAGAATTGTACACTCGAAACCTATATAATTATATCAGCCAATGTCACCACAATAAATTCAGTTATAGAAGAGCAACAGGGAGATAAAAACAGAAAAAAAAAACAGCATGCTTTAATGAAGAACCTACTCTGTGTAGAGAACAATAAATAAATGTCCTTACAGGACTCGTTGATGTTCTAGCTCATTGAAAAAGTGGAGGCCTGTCCTAAGGTAACCACCAAGGCTTGTTCTTACAGGATGGAAGAGGAAAGGAAATGAGGAGCCGCAGTCACCTTTGAGGAAACTAGTACTTGGGCTGGAGAATGGACAGGAGAGGTAAGAATACGGAGCAGAACAACCTCCTCCTCCTCAAACAGGGTGTTTCTGGGCAATATTGGAGCCGCTCATGTGAGCAGGAGGTAAACAGGTTAGCATAGCTTGTCTCTAATCTGCATTCTCAAGAACCTGTTTATATTTAAAGGATGAAAGGTTTTGCATCAAACATAGGTAATGATGTCAATCAGCCTGAACTCTGCCAATTTCAAGTCATCACCAAGCTCAAAACCATATCTAAGAAGCCCTACAGTGACATCTCCAAGTAATCACGTTGATGAACAAATATTTCTTTAGGACTTTTAGCTCACTTTTTAAATTGGACACATTATTTTTTTTCCCGTGGGTTCCCAGTGCTTGTATTGTAAATGCTGCAGACACAAACCTGGGAGATGGAGACCTTACCTAAGTTGGAGGAGGTGATCTTAACCTATAGATCTATTAGTGACATATGGGCATGTTCTGAGAAGGAGAACAGCAAACCTGACAGGTGAGGGGAAAAGATGCTTCCTTTCTGTGAGAATTGATTGAAGTGAGGAGGATTGTAGAGAAAGAGAGATTTGGGGCTGTTCCTTGGATAATCTTTACATTCTTACCCTGTGGTATTTCACTGTCACTCTGTAGTTACTTGGCAATTAATTTATGCAGTTGCACCTAATTTAATAAATAAATTAATATTATTTGTGGGCCTACCTCTATCCATTTCTGTCATGGCTATTAATGGCCTTTAATTTTGCTTATTACAAACATAAGGGGGTAAAATGCTTCTTAAAGAAATAAGGTCTTGAAGTGCTTTTGATTTTCCTTACTTTATTTCCTCAGGTCCATTTTATATAGACCATTAACTTGAAGTGAGTCCTGTTTGGAAATGACATTCTTTTACACCAGGATTGGGTGCATCCATACCGTGTTAGTTTCCTGAGTGACATGGAGGAAGCCAAGGACTGTGTTTCTGCCTTTGGATTCTCCACATTGGGCACTGTGTTGCTTAAATTTAGGTGCTTCCTCTGATTTGAGAACTTCCTTACTGTCTAGTATTTCTAGTGTCTAGAGCAGTTAATCATCAAAAGGGTTGGGGGGGGGGGACTTTATTAGAGAGTGGTAACTGAAAAGCATTTGAAATGTTGTGAATAGAAGTTTCAAACCAAATTTGTCACAAGTTTTAAGATGGGATGTTCCAGGAAATTCACTCTTGCAGTCAAGATAGAAGAAGGATGGTGCTATAAATTGAGGTACATCATTGTTTTCATAGGTAGGACACTGGGGACTGTTCTGGCCTGAAATGATGTCTCTTGTACAAGTAAATCTCAGTTCAGCTTCAACAGCCAGGCAGACACGCTGGCAACCAAAGTTTCCACCCCAGAGGCTTCCATCTGAAAATAACAATGGTTGGCCTGCCTCCTGGATGGTTGCATTAGATGGCTTTTATATTTCCATCCAAAGGCTACAATCTAAACTTGCAACAGAATTGGTACAATTGATTATTCCCAGACCTAGAGCCTCCCTCTGACTTCCTGTTCAAAGCAGGGCACCAAAATTCAAGCAACTGGTTTATTTAGTTATGTTCTAATTTTTCCCCTTAATACATCATTGAACTACTTGTGTGTGTGTGTGGGGGGGGGTAGGGGAACAAGGAAATTAATAATGCAAACATGATTATACCAATGTGAAAGAATACATTTTAAATAAAATAACCTACCTATCCCATACTTACTGAATATGAAGTACATAGCAGGGTATTGTGTAGACACAGATAGTGTTTACAGTTAAAATGGCTAACGCCCACCCATGGATCTTTTGTAATTTCTGGCAGCATACTGAGTAGCAGCAGGGTGGTGGTTAATCTCTTGGGCTCAAAATTCAGAAACTCTGAGTACCAGCTCTTTCACTTGCTGGCACATCACTTAATCCCTATAAACCTCTGTAAAATGAAGATGTAGCGAAGCCTAAATCACAGGGTTACTGTGAGAACTAGGAAACAATGCATCTAAAGTGCTCCGCTCTGTTCCTGATACATAGCTAGAGTACTTTATAAATGGTAGCAATTATTATAATGAGTATTACATTTCCTTTTTATGGATAGATAACGCACTGCCTAGGGCAGCTTCTATGAACAGAAAGTAGAAATCCGCATGGCCAGATGTCACTAATTCAGATCAGTGGGAAATGTGACCTTATTTAAAAGTAGGGTTGTTGCAGATGTGAGTAGGTTTGTTAAGATGAGGTTATACTAAAGTGAGCCACTAGTCCAATACGCCTGATATTTTTCTAAAAAGGAAAGATTTGGACACAGACACACACAGAGTTGTTTGTTATGCATCAGTAGAAAACCAATAAAGTTGTTTGTGTCCTTTTTTATCACTTCTACAAGAAATTTGCGATCACTTAAATAGCAACATTAGCTATTAGTTAATGGGCACTTAATTTGCACTGGAGTGCTGTATTAAAGAATCCCTGCTACTTTTTATATAAACCCTGTGATAACACAATGAGATAGGTGTTGATGGTCTCCTCCATTTTATCTATCTAAATACTGGGGTTGAGACTATTTAAGTAGCTTCTGTAGGACTCAACAGTTGGCCTGGTGTATATTTAGGTACAAATTTAAGATAGTTTGACTTCTGGATTTTAAAAGTGCTGCTTCCCATATGTCCAAGCTGGCATTTGAAGGCTATTCGATGTTTTGTGTGTATGTGGGGTGTGGGGATGCAGAATTAAGCTGACTTCTCATGGGCCTTCCCTTCCCAGCTGATCCAGGTAGTTGGATGCGGGGGAGTGTGGTTTGGGAGCCCCCAGTCAGCTCTTCATACAGAGGGCCGTGATTCCACCAGAAACTCATCCCAGCTCTGGGAAAGCATATGGGTAAGACTTCTGAGGGTTCTTGTTTTTGCTTTTGAGTTTTAAAAAGCATTTCCAGAGAAGTGGAAAAAATTTAGCTCATCGTGAATAAAAACTCTTTGAAATAATTGTGATAACAAGTAGTCTTAGGGGACCATTTTACAACGCAGGTACATTTGAGAGCTATGTCAGAACTGTGGTCTCTCCTTAGCAAACTCAGTATCTTCTCATAAAATTATAGGCTCTCTGTTTCTCTTTTATTGTCCAGTCTACATTTTAGTTACTCAGTAAAATAATATTCTCGTTTGTTCATGCATTGATTTAGCATTACATATATTTTGGGTGCCGACAATGTGCCAAGGATCCTCTGGGCCTTTCAGTTAAAGGAGTCATAAAGCAAATGTCCTTGCACTCAAAGGAGCTTCTCTCTTTAGTAAGCATTAACACTCTTCTCCATCAGCATTTACGAACGTTACAGGACAAAGTGGGATTGAGCCACCTGCCACCCGTACACAACCATAAAACAGAGATTGGTGGGGAAAGAAAAAGGTTTCTATTAACTGGGTTCAATCTGGGGGAGCTGGGAGCTCCCCTGCTCCAAGCCATTCTCTACTACAAAACACAGAAATCTCCTTGTTCCCCACAGGACTGAAATCCGTATCATGCCCGTAGACCCCATTCCATTCTTATCTGTAGCCCAAGGGTACTGTATGGATCTGTCTCCGTTTCTCCAGCTCCAGGCTCTGTTTCTCTGGAACACGCACTGGTGAGGACAGCATCTCCATGGTCTCGCTGTAGCTTTCTCCCTCTTCCAGGGCTGGGCACACTGCCAAGTCCCTGTAGTGGGTCGTGGGAGAGGCTCAGTCAGCTGGGCCCTGGCATCCAGGGCTGCTTATGCTCTCTGGGGCCAGTAAATGTTCCCAGCACATGTGTCTGTGTGTTGTTCTTAGGGCAAGAGATTGAGAGCAATCCAGGCCTTGTGCCATGCAATGTGAGACCTCAGTGTCCTGTGGGCTTGCTGCTTGAGAGGTACATGTTCTATGTGAGCCTGCTCCAGACCTTGCAAGCTGGGCAAGGCAAGAGCCACAAGCAGGGTCCAGTGTCTCGTGGACATGCCACTGTCACGGTGCGTGTCCTACACATGGGACTCAGCCTCCGAGCTGTCTCCTGACTGTTCAAGGGGAAGGAAAAGGGAAATGCTTCTATATGGCCCTCATTTTAAATCTGTCCTCTAAAACCCTACGTGCTGTGGTGGTGTCCAAATACCCACTCAATTCCGGGCCAACGTCCTCCATGAGCGTTAGCCCACTCTGTGTCTTGGCCCTTCCTCCAATGGCTGTGATCCAGAGGCAGGTGGGAGGGTTTTCCAGCGGCACAGGGGCACCGTGTCTCTGACCAGGACATAGTGTCATCTTGTTACACATGTGTTGTGATCTTTTCAGCTCCCACAGCCTGTGCAGGCTCTGTGCCAGTGGTGTCACAAGCTGCAACCTTGTTTACTGTTACCTCAGGGGGTGTGGAGTCACTATCCAGCCCCAGTTTCTAGCCAGGATGCCTTCAGCACTTCCCAGCCCCTTTCAGGGGTCCCTCCCTACCTTGGGAAGGTGGGCTCTTTCTACCACCTTGAGGTTTCCTCCAGCCCCTCCCTTATGGGGCGAGGTGCATCCTCTCATGCTAGATCAGGGTTCCCTCCCCCACTGCAATCTGGCCAGACCCCTCCGTTACAGAAATATATCCCATCTCCTTTTCCTGGGTCTTTTGTTAGTTCTGGTGATCATTATTTTTTTTCTTTTTGTTCCTCAGTTCTTCCAGGTTTTAATAAATTTAACATTTTATTAATTAAAGTCAATTTCTGATTCTTTGACTTGAGCCGTATGCTACCTGTCTTCTCTGATAGACATCAATACTACCTCCATAACTATAACTATATGTGTGTGTGTGTGTGTGTGTGTGTGTGTGTGTATTCAATATAATAAAATATCAGTATTGTGGCTACTGCCACAAAGTAAAAAAATAAAATGAAGCTAAAAAAAAGAGTTTCTAGGGGACAAGATCTGGGTTACAGATGGTGGTATGAATCTGTAGGAGGGTCATCTCTAAACAGGTGCTCCCCAAGTGACTTAGTAAACACTGGAAACATTAGAAGGCCATCAAGCTTTGATTTCTCAACATTATGAAAGGGAATTCATGAAAGAAGCTTATGTTCTTTTTAATGTGACTATAGCAGTTACATGTAATGCAGTGCTGAGGCAGCCCAGATTTCTCTGGGTTCATTAGAAGACTAGAGTAGTTAAGAAAGGCAATGCATAGGTTATAGTTTGTGGAATTTTGTTTTCTAAGAAATGTGTACACACATTTCATTCAATGATTTGAGGGGCTGCTTAGCTGAATGGTTTTGATAGAAGAAAGCCTTATTCATTCAAAGGCTAGTTTAATTTTTGCCTATCATTTATATTTGTTGATTTTTATCTTGTTATTTTTAAATACTATGTTGCATTTAATATATTACATTACTCACAAAAGTGAAAAGCAAATAGTGCCCAAATCAGTATTCAGAATGAAATTCATGACCTTGCACAGGAAACCATTACTGCCCACATATGATCCTGAAGATAGGGCTTAAAAGATTTGGTCTCCTGTCCGTTTAGAAGCTGGTAATCTAATACAGAGGGAGGGAGAGAGGAAGGCAGAAAAGGTGGGAGGAAGGGTAAGGGTATTGCAGTATGCAATAATTTCTAAGATCCACATTGGGACTTGGCACTAAAGGCCTTCAGAGGAAGAACACTCAACTTAGAATGTTAGATTGGTTTGGAGAGGGTGATCTGGGATAAATCCTGGGCAAGTAGAAATTAGCCAGGAAGATGTAGGAGAGAGAATATTCCAGGGAAGTGAAGAGGTGGGGGAAGGAAAATACTACAGGAAAATGCTGAGAGATGAGGCTGGAAGGTAGAAAGGGGCTGAGTGGTTGCAAAAGACCTTGTGTGGCCAATCATTTGAATTTTTCAATTTCAATAGTGGGGGAGCAGGGCTCCACCCACAGAGCCCCATCCCTCTGTCACAGTTGAAAATAAAACTACCAAGACATGATCTGCTTGGGGAGGAGAGATGGTCAAACTCTCAAGGGAGAATGACCCAGAGCTCCTTCCTCACTAGGCTTTTATTGGGTTCATATACACAGGAATACAGGTATGTCAGGCGGCAAGGATCAAACAATGGTTAAAATTTCAAAGAAATCTGAGGGCTTAATCCGGGTCAATATCGGTCAGGAAAGGGGGTTGCAAAACTTTGGGAGACATACCCATTTCCTCCTCGGACCCTTATCATTTAAATGAGAGCGCTCTTAGCAAACAAAGCAGGTTTCACAGGACTTTATGAATTCTGTCTTATGCCCAATCCCCGGTTCTAGCTGGCATAGGGCTGCACCGCCCTCCCTCAAAGTTGCAGGCTTAAGTGAATTAGAGCCAGGAAGCAAGAGATAAGGAAAACTTCTCCCAGACAGAAATGGGGACTCAGGCTATGTCAGAATAGCTGGAGGGCGAGGGCACATCACCCCCTCTTTGCTGCAGCACCCCCCCCAGTCCTTCCATGAGGGCCTCCCAAGTGGTCGTGTCTGGCTTAGGTTGCCCCTCCCATGAAGAGTCTTACCCGTCGTTGACTAACTGACTAAGCATTGGAGGCCAGATATGGATGAAGCAGAAGCAGCGCTCCTGCCAAGGAAATAAGCTTTGTCTCCTTAGTGGCTCACATCCTCTTGGCTGAACAGACCCAGATGAAGTGGGTCCCTTGGATCTTACTCAGCCCACCATGGGGTGAGGGTTACAACTCCTGAAACCAGGCTGAACTGTCCGAAACACAATAGTTTTAATTTTACCCAGAAAGTAATGTTGAAACATTGAGGATTTTTACCTACTTTGTTGTGCTTTAGAAAGCTCATTTTGGGAGTTGTGGGTAAGTTGGACTGTAGGGCTGGTGGGGGCAGCAGGACAGAGACCAGTTAGGAGGGTGCTGCGTGAGTCATGTGAGTAAGGCCTGAGTCGCACCGCACCTGGACTCAGGCAGTAGGATCAGCATGGAGAAGCAGAAAAGGACTCCACGTCTTAAGGAAGCACAAATGGCAGACTGTGTGTCCTGCATGGAAAACATAGCCTTTTTAAATTAATGCTATTAAAAAGTGAAGCAAGTGTGTTTTCTCAACTATCAAAGCTGTGCACATTCTCTGCTTTAAAATTGCTACTCTTCTGACTGATGCCTTTGAAGCAGACAATCATCAGTCACCATAGCAGCTTTACTTTGAGGAATACTGAGAGCTGTTATATTCAGTGCTTAGGATGACTTGAGTCTTCACTTACTATTAAATGCTTAGAATAAAAATTCACTCCCCAGGTATTTTTATAGTGCAAATAGATTAAAATCCCTTAATAATTAATTTGCATTTTATTGCTTTCTGATAAAATACAAAATGCAGTTTTGCTATTTTCTGCTCTAGGTTGTTGCAAAGTGCCAAGTATTTAATAAATTCATTTTGGTGTGAGGTGGAGAATCCTGAAGTATAAATTGCCTTTATTATACAGAAAGCATTAGACTTTCACAGGCTGGTCTTTCTCAGGGATTTCTGAGATGCTCCTCTTCTTTCTAAGGTCAGACCTTGTTAGGGCTTTATTAAACTAACACTGGTAATTAACATCAGCGATAGCACCGGGAGGGCAATTCTGTACCTTACTCGTGAATTTCCACTAAGTAGTTTATTAATACCAAGTAAGTACATGTTAGGTTTAAGACTACACTTATTCTAAAGTCAGGGAAGTTGGACTTTACTCTTGGAGAATAGAAATTGTTGCCTTACTCATCATGGAGAGGATAACAAGAGAAAGCATTGATTTCCTCATGTTGAAGTGTGCACAGAAGAAATGGTCTCTGGGTATAATAAGAGGAAAACAGAAGATAAGAAATGGAGTGTTTTGTTGTGTTCTTCTACTCCCTCAGAGCAGACAGAGGCCATTACAATGTTCGACACCGTGTTTGGACAGGTTGAATCAAGTGTCTGATGAGATCCAGTACACGAGTCACAGCAGTTTTCGGAGCTGACACCTTAAGGGAGAACGAAATAAGAGAACAATGTGATCCCCTCACCAACCTGACACATGCTCCTTCCTCACCCCATTCTTCTGTCCTCTTTGCTGATTCTGGCCTTAGGTAAAAGGAGGTGAATTGTATAGCATTGCTGGAAGTGCGAGATTTTAGGTGAAGAAACAGTTGTTCTGGTGTCAAATTATTTGAAGAAAACTGGCTGGACAATGTCAAACAGATTTACTTACTGCAGAGTCTTTTAAATGCTAAGGTAACAATGGTGAACATAACCGAAATTTATTGAATGCGTACCATGTATCAGGCTCTATTCTAAGGGTTTGCCTGAATTAACTTGGTTAATACTCATGACAACGCTGTGAGGTGGTGCTGCCACCCTCACTGCCCACTCGGGGAAGCCAAGGCCAGAGTGGGGGTCCTGCCTCTTGCTGAGCTTCCTCAGCTGGCAAGTTGTGCTTTAAGGGCAGGATCCAGGATGCGGTATTTCAGTTACTCGATCACTGCTTTTGTCTGTCCCTTTTTCTTTTGTGACATCTTTGAAATTAACATTCTGTGATCCAATTTGGGAAAAAGCAGCAGTGAGACCAGTACAGAGGGATGTTGGGAAGAATGCCGCAGAATGGTTTGTATTTTCTCAGACATAAGAAATACATGTAGCCCAAGACTGGGAAATCTTTATATTCTCCCAGGTGTTAGTAATAATGCTGCAGGTCCATGACACTATTTAAGAATTGTAGAACCTAGGATAACCTCCATGGTGAATTCTTTCCATTTTTGCTAGATAAAGTTTTTCTAGGATGATACTTAAGTATTGTTATTAAAGAGACAATAAACCCTAGTGCATGCTGTGTCAAACATAAGCCCTGTGTTCAGAATCCTTTTACATAGCTTATGGCTTTAGTCACACTAGCTAAGCTTCAAATCTGGCTTTTATCAGATAACAAAGAATTTTAAAAGCTTGGCTTAGTCCTCTGTTCACTCTAAAACTTCGTTCTTCTTAAATTACCTAAAAAGGCAGTGTATAGATTAGGAAAAATAGATGGCCAATAAAGAAAATGCTAAACTGTTCTTAAAATTTTAAAAAATGATGCAACACAATTTTTTTTCTACCAATCAGATTGGCAACATTTAACCAGTTTGATAACGCCAGCATTGGAAAGGTCCTTACATGCATTTCTGCTAGGTATGTAAATTATTACAACACTTTTAGAGGACAATTGGAAAAATCTATCAAACTGAAAGAAAATGTCCATATTCTTGAACCTAGAAAGGCTTGTTGTATCTATTACCAGGAAGCTCTTTCTTTAAAATGATGGATTATATATAATTTCCAGTTATTATCTGGCCTTGTAATAATAATATACATTATACATTCTCACTCATTGATGTGCTGTGTAGCACCTCTCCCAGAGGGAGAATAAAATTCTCACCCCACTGACATCATTCTTAGCTTGTGTGACTTGCTTTGGCCAGAGGAATGTGAATAGAAGTGTTCCACGTGTAACTGAGCCGAAGTTTAAAAGCCTTGGATTGGCTGTACCACTTCTGTTTTTGCTCTGCCAGGAGATGGCAACAGAAGTTTTCTATTCAGCCTTAGTCATGGAATGAAAATGACATAAATTCAGCCTGAACTCCACTATCAGCTGATATATGTGTGATGAAGAAATATTGTCATAGTAAGCCACTGAGATTTTTTTAACCATATCATAACCTTTCCTGAGCTGATAGAAGATCAATGTCAACTAAAAACAAAATAAAACAACTCAGTATAAACCCTAGCTCTAGTTGGTCTTTCTCTTTTCCAAACTGTACAAAGATTTGGATGTTTTAATACATTTTAAAGTAGGCCTTTTCATATATTCTCTGACAATCTTGCTATATATGTTGGTTATTGCCTTACTTTGTGCTTAATTGATTTTACTTTTTAGTTACTGTTTTGATTCCCTTCTCATTTTCTTTTCTATATACATTTTTGTTACTTTCTTAGTGTTTACCCTCAGTATTACACTTAACATCCTAAGTTTATAGCAATCTATTCTGAACTTGGCTTCAACAACACACAAAAGACTAATCGTACAGTTTTATCCTTCTCCATTTATGCTTTCATTGTCATTTGTAATAGCTTTACACATTGTGTACCCACTGATATATATTTATAATTGCTTCATTCATTTGTCTTTTCAACGATATAGGAAACAAAAAGGAGTTTAGCCAAATGTGCGGTAATACTATATGGTTAATAATGTGGTTATCTCTACCAATATTTTTATTTCTTTGTATGGTTTGAAGATATACTTTAGTGACTTGAATTTTAACCCTCTTGCATTTCTTCTATGAGCGTACTGATAGTAAACTCCCTTAGCTTTTGTTTTTCTGGAAATGACTTAAGTTCATCTTTGCTTTTGAAGGATAGTTTTATTAAATATAGAATTCTGATTTTTTTGACAGTTGTTTTTTTCTATAAGCACTTTAAATATGTCACTTCACTGATTTCTAGCCTGCATGGTTTCTCATGAGAAATTTGCCATAAATTTACTGCATATTCTTTTAAAATTATGAGTCATTTCTTTCTTGCTGCTTCCAAGATTATCTGCGTCTTTGTTTTTCAATATTTTTTATTACAATGTGTCTCAGAGTGTGTCTACTTGAATATATTGTGCTTGGAGTTTGTTAAGATACTTGGATGTGTGAATTCTATTTTTTATCCACTTTGGAAGGTTCTGACCATTATTTCTTTAGATTTTTTTTTTATTTTCCTTTATCTTTGCCTCTTCTTCTGGGACTTCTTTTATACATATGTTGATATGCTTGATGATATCCCTCAGAGGGCTTGGGCTCTGCTTATTTAACTTCATTCTTTATTTTTTCCTGCTATTCAGATTGAATAATTAGAATTTTTTTTTTTTGAGGCTTACTGGTTCTTCCTTCTGCTCAATCTGCTGTTGAATGCTTCTAGCATATTTCAGCTCCAAAATTTCTAGTTGGTTCCTCTTAAAAATTTTTGTTCCTTTATTTATATCTTTAATTGTTGAAATACCATTCTTTCGGTTTCTTTGTTTTTTTTGTTCATGGTTTCTTCTAGCTTTTTGAGCATACTTAAGACAGTTGATTTAAAATCTTTTTCTAGTTCAATGTCTGTGCTTCTTCAGGATGCTATATATTAATATCTTTTTTCTTCCTGTGAATGGGTCACATTTTCTTTTTTCTCTGCATGACTGATACCTTTTGTTGCAAAGGACACATTTTGAATATTATGATATGGTCACTCTGAGCCTCACACTTCCCCCTCTCCAGGGTTTGTTGCTGTTGTTTGCTGTGAGTCAGAGTTGTTAGTTTAGGTATTTTTCTAAACCATTTCTGTAAATTCTGTATTCTTTGTCAAGTATCATGTCTGAAGTTTCTGTTTCTTTAGCTTGTGGTGAGCTATTGGTTTGATAGAGATCTCCTTAGATGCCTGGAATCACATGTAAAAAAATATTCTTCTAGTCTTACAATTGGTTCTGTGTTAGCGTATTCCTATGTTTAGTTCTGCTATTTACAACTTTGCCTTAGCTTTCACTTTTTGATTTCTCTGAACCAAAACAACAGCCTGAGAAGAAAGCTTTGGGTCTTCTCAAGTTTTTTTCTGGTGCGTTGTGCTCAGGGCATGTATGTGGCTTTCTAGATTCCCCATTAGAAACAGGGATTTATCAAAGCACTTGTTAGCTGAACTACACTCTCTCTCTGGCCAGTTTTCTTCTCACGCTTTTTGTGTCTGTATCATTTATCCCAACTGCAATCTTTCCCCCAGTTCTCGGTGCCTTGATAACTTTCAATGTTAACAAAGAATGACAGTTTTCCCCCTTGAGAGAGTTCCGGGTTAGGCAAAACAAAGCAATGTACCTTGCATGGGTCTCTCAGGAAGCCTCCAACTAGGTCAAAACAAAGAAGTGTAATTCCTTCAATGTAAGGACTGCTCTCCTTCCTCTCAATTCAGGAGCCTACACTGGGAACCTGCACTCTTGCTTAAAAACCATCACGGATTCTTGGTGGGGGGGGTGCGGTGTGCAGGCAAGTTAAAATGCCAACCCCCCCTCAAAAAAATCCCTCCACCAAAACTCCTATTGTGTTTAAGTCACTTGATTCAATATTAGCTTGGTTGCTATAAACCTTTAACTAATTTCCAGAATATGAATATAGTTCATTTTGAGGGTTTTCACATGTGTGTATGTGTGTGTGGTGTGTTTCTTTGGAGGGACAGGCCCCTGGAGTGTCTTATCCCATCATTTTTCTGATGTTGCATGTCATATACTTTCATTTGCTCTACTGCTGGAAACCTGGTATTAGTTTCTGATTAAATTACTCTTTAGTCAGTGCATCTACAACTATCTATTGAGATACCTGTTATTTGAAAACCACTGGTGTCTTATTAATTGGTAGAAATAATGATAAAAATTTTTATTTCTGCTTAGTGAGTAAGGAGTACCCATTTCTTTGGAAGGAAGTAGCAAGTCTCAAGAAAAATCTACTTGATAGCTGATAAATTCAATGACCGTTTTGCTCTACATGGGTCTCCGAACTAGAAGGGCCAAAAGAAAATCTATTTAAACCAAATGAAAACAAAAATCAAAATTCAACTCAGTATTGCTTTGGGGGGAGTCTCCCCTTTAAGAATAGACCAATGATAAGATTGTATTTACTTATTTTTAAACAAAATTAATTTAGTTGAAGTCTATAGATTTCCCTTGGAGATTATCTTTACAAACAATGTTGCTATAATATCAGGGAAGAGGAATAAAATACTGATCAATTGAAGTTTCCTCTAGAAATAATTCACATTTTATCTAGAGGCACTACTTATTGGATTGGACCAAGGTTTATTTATAGCTTTTAAAGCTTCCCTAATAGGGACTGTATTTTGAAATACATTTAAAGCCACATTACTATTACATTTATATGGTGTACTTATGCCTTTTTAATGAGGCAACATAAAATTGATTTTTTTTTTGTATCCTAAAATAAAGGCATTCTTCTATGACATCAAAATGGCATTTGGATAGTTTAAACAGGAGACTGTTCTGGTATATTGTGTGATTAGTCATGACCTTAATGAGAGAAGAAGGGTGACCCTGCAAGCTTGGTGCTTTGATGCCTTGTGGCCAGTTTGGGGGCTTGATACAAGGGCCATGGTTGTCTGGGACAAATATTTCACACATGGGAGCCAGTAGGCGACAGCTGTACTTATCTACCTAAACATTTATAATATCCTCAAGTACATGACATCTCTGTTTCTTCCTCTTCTATACTCTTGCAACATGTATCAGAATAAATTTCATTGAATCATTATACACTTAACCTGGAAATATTTTTGGATGTACTTACTCTTCTGCAGCACACAGACAATGTAATATATTTGATAGGAAGCATTAGCCAAAATTAAATAGCTATTGCTATTACGTGGCACATGGGCTATTTTAATGTCTGGCAAGAAGAAGGGTTGCTATTTTTCAGAGGGAATATAAATATTTTGGAGTTTTACATTGGACTATGTATATAGATATAGAAAACTCCATGATGTTTTTGGGCTTTAGTTTCTTTAGCATATCAGTACAGTTTCTTCAATGAATGTCTTTGAACTGCTTGGAAGAAAAGATTTAGCAAAAGTCAAAGAAGCATGCAGTCTTCAAGTTGTAAGAAACTTTATGATCATTTAGATAATCATATCTAAATGCTCCCCTTACATTGAAAAAATAAGCCCTAGAAGTGGTATCTTACTTGACATTCTTTATAATGATAGATCTATTATAAAAGCATTACTATTAAAAGTGTATTTTAAGTATAGAAAGGTAGAAAAACAGAAAAAAAATCAGGAGAACCTAAGGAAGCATCATCAGGATAGAAGTCAATGATCTTAGAGATATCCAACGGACTTCAGGGAATGGGACTTTTAAAGAACTTATTTGAAAGGAAAGAGCCACTAATGATGGAGAGAGGAAATGATGCCATGTTTAGAAGGTAAACAATGGCAAATACAAATATAGGAGCAAATGATACAAATGAAAAAATTCCCAAAGTATGCTGATAAATGCAATTACATATTCTTGGAGGAAACTTTAATGTGTGTGTTCTTTGGCATGGCCTTGTGCACAGAACCAGTCCAGTGCTTGTGTAGATGATTTATAAGAATATGTTGATGGCGTTCGGGAGCATCAAAGTTAGATGGGAAAGATAGCCAGTGCACTTCATGGTAAAATCAATATTGAAAATGATACAAACCTTGGGCCCATGAAAACAAAAATGGATAGTTCTGCATGTAGTATAAAAGATCAATAAAAATAAAAACCACTACAAATCATTTGAATAAGAAAAGACAAAATGTGTCCACAGTGCAAGTGGCATACACATTTTTTTTTCATTTATAAACTCAGCGTAGGGGCAATGGCCTTTAAAAATGAATGTAAATTTTATTTTGTGATGGTCTTTTATATGCTATATCAAGAATATGTAATAGAGCAATGATCTTTGCTAGATCTTTGCTAGAACATTGCATCATCTTGGCATTATGTTAGAAAGAAAATGAGATACCTGAGTAATGATCCCTAAACTTTCTCAACAAGACGCCTTTGAGAATCTATGGAAAGCTTTATCTTCTTTCCTTTACAAAATAAACATGGTCACAAAATCCTGCCTATAAAATCAAGGGGTGCATGTACCAATATTTAAAAATCTTTAAAATAGAGTAGCAATTGGAAGAAAGCCAGGGGAGGGTAGAAGAAACTATGTCATTTGAAGAGCATGTGAAAAAATTAGAAATACTTGATTAAAGAATAAGAGGTCTCAGGAGACCTAAATTATAATGGATCTTATCAATGCTTACGAGTATCAAGTTTGCTTCTTCTCCTAGCACACAGAAGATCTTATTTCCATGAGATTAGTTCTGGCCAAGGGGGCATGAACAGAAGGGGTGAGTATGATTTCTGAGCTGAGACATAATTGCTGCTATGAAGTATATTAGTGATCTTTTCCCCTGGCCTTTGTATGAAAGAGGCAGCATACTCTAGATAATGAAGTCAGTGTTGGGGAAGTGTCCAGCAGCATGGGTCTCTGAGTAACTACGCTAACTCGTAACGTATGCACAGTGTGAAATAGGTCTTTGTTAAGTTAAGCAACTTGGATTTGGGGGTTAATGTGCTAATGCATCATAACTTATACAGATAACTGCTTCCTCTTTCTTTTCTTTTTTATACAACTTTATTGAGGAGTGATGCGGAAACTGGCTAGCAGTGTCCGCGTCATTATGGATGAAATAAAAACATACACACGGACTACCGAGTCTGGTGAAGGAAAAAGGATGACAGTGTGACTTTTCTTTCAAGGGGAGCAAAAGCCGCAGCCTCTGCCATGACAGGCTTTTATTCTATATCTCCTCACATTACAAGATGGTCCTCACTCACTATGCCCCAGTTACAACAAAAGGAGCCAATTCCCCTAATCACATCACAGAAGAAGGATATTAGCAAATGAAAAGGCAAAAGTGGTTGAGGTGGTTACACTGGTCCCTGCAAGGTTTAGCATGGATTTTAGGAAGTTACAACAAGCAGGGTACAATTTTCAGGGTGAGGGAGTTTTCAGCAAAAAACAGCTTAGGTATATTGCAAATCTGATTACCCATGAGAGAACCTATCTGTTGGTGTGGGTCCTGTGCATCTCAGAGTGGGAGCTGGACCCACGCCACGCAGAAGGGTCTGCCACAGAGGAGTAATTGCTATATAAAGAACTTTATGTATTTAATGTGTACCATTTGATGAGTTTGGACAAAACTCATCAACCAACAGTGAGAGGGACAAAAGGCGATAATTTTATTATTTTGACTGTAATAGAAATCTTAAGACGCTAAAAATCAGAGATTAACCAAAATATTTAATTGTTTACACTTATATCAAATGTTGTGCCCAACAACAACTGCCGATAATTATCACCTACACTCATCATACCCACTGCATATAGGTGGCACTCTTCAACTGGTTAACTTCCTGGGCCACAGAGTTCTCATAGCTCAAGGGACAGCTAGATAACTTACTGTGGGTCCATTACTACAGATGGGATTTTGCCAGCATTGGTCAATTGGTTATTCCAGGAGAAGTGGGGATGGAAGGCACTGAAGTCTTGAATTGAATCTCTATGCAGAAATCGTGCCTATGTGGCTATGTCTAAGCCCAGCTCAAAGTCATCATTTGGGACACTGAAATCTAAAATAAAGCACACATATCTAAAAAGAAACTGGCTAGAAGCATGAAGTTTTCAGATTCTGTCTTCCTTTTTCTAG
Source organism: Glossophaga mutica (assembly GCA_039655065.1). Taxonomy (NCBI): domain Eukaryota; kingdom Metazoa; phylum Chordata; class Mammalia; order Chiroptera; family Phyllostomidae; genus Glossophaga; species Glossophaga mutica. The sequence continues at coordinate 142,645,066 of CM077307.1, read as the reverse complement.
TTGCATGTGCGCAGTCTATGATCCGGAAGGGGCACATACATCTTTGTGACTTTTTAAAAGCCATAGGTAATAATCTTACTCTGGTTGCCATGAGAATGAAAAAAATTGTTACTTGCTATCAGATAATCTCATACTTTATAATGAGGATTTTCCCAAGGTTTCTCCACAATAATAAGAAAGAAATTTCTAATAATTAGGGTTAATGAAAAAGTAAATGAACCAGGTGTCTCCTCATGGCTAGAAATCTTCATACAGTGATTATATGAAAAAGTCTGACATGGGGATTAGACTCAATGACCTCTAAGTTACAATGTAAAAGGCAGGAGAGAACAACGGTGTGGGAAGGATTGGGACAACCATAACTGAACAACGCTAAAAAAAGTAATAACACAAAATAAAAAAGCTGAGAGTCTGTGGTTGATTTGCCTAAATGCTTCTGGTCCCTTTATTTTCTGAGACACTTTTTATCATGAGCTATGGAAGGCATGTGAATTTATCTAACGCATATAAATAAATATTTATGAGAAACTCTGGAAAGCTTTATAAGACATTACTTTGTAATATAGGCTGGAGATATAAAGTTTAAGTCTTAAGGTAAGAATCAAATTTGCTTATAAATGCTCTATGCAAAGGTGGGGTGGTACTGAATGATTCAACAGAGTGTCAGACAGCCCATAATGAGCTGCTCACATGAAGTGATGAGAGTCTACACCAGTTCAAGGATCAATTTGTTAAAAATTGTTTACGTCAAGAGTATTAGTTCACATCTCCTAATATTCATAAAAGTAATCGTGCATTATTGACCTTCAGCACCAAGCAGTAATTTTGCAGCTTGCCCCCTACTAACCTAGAGGAGGCTTGTTTTACTGTATTAAAATAAATGTGAATTCACATCTAAAAATAAATGAATCTTGATCAGTGACTGAAGTTCCCAAGGAAATGAACTTAGCATTACTGAAATAGTGTTATCATCACTGTTATGACTTTTAGAGGAACTAATTTTTGTCTCAGGATCAAATATAATAAAGCATGCATCATTTCTTTATGAAACAGTTTGTATCTTTTTCCTGGTATGGCAAATAAATGGCCAGAGCCACAGATTGTTTCCTAAACACAGTTAACTGGCCTTTTCTTGAGGTGTGACCTTGAGTAAATTTCTTAAGTTCCTTGGCTCAAATTTTCTCATAAGTAAAATAGAGATAACTGTACTTCAATCATACTGTGGTAGGATTAAGTGAGGAAATACATAAATACAAAACATGTAACAGATTGTCGAGTATATGGTAAATGCTTGATAAATATTAGTCTATTGTTACTGTTAACTCTCATTGTGAGTGAATGCTCCTTGTGTAGGAAAGGAAGTCAGTCCAGCATGGGGGAAGAACTAGAGTGGTGGAAATTATTGAAAACTGTATCCCAGCAGTCCTGGTTTCTAGTCCTTGTTTTTTTGCTAACAAAGGAAGTGGATGTCAGCAATCACTTACCGCTTTGTGTGAAGTGATACCTTTTGTATTTTGTTATGTTGTCTAGGCTAAGGAATCCCCAACTTTTGTCAGTTATAAATTTCCTTCATTTTATGTGAGCCAGCATTATGATAGTCAAAACACCTTAGTGCACATATTTATTAATCTTAAACATTGGAAACTACAAATAATAGCAATCAAGTGAATCAGAGATTCAAATAACTCTACCAATTACATAGCATCTCGCTGAGAGCCAGCTGTGTGGAAGGCCTTGTAGATTAGAGGCCGAGTGGAATAAGCCCCAAACCCTGACCTCATGGAGGTCAGAATTAGGGTGTGTAAAGTGCTTCTCCAACTATTTTCCTATAATCTTATACTTCTATTAAAAATACACTGTTGGTTATCACACCATCAGATTATTTATGAAAGGATGAAGGCCCCATACTGTGTAATTTTGAACGTAAATATTCTATCATTTACACCTATCTGTTGTCAGAACAGTTTGGATGAAAATAAAGCACAATTAAGTAAAGTAAATCAATATGCCAGAAACATAGTATTGATTCATCCATTGTTCCAAATCAGAAAAGAAAATAGTGAGATTGTCTAAACTACTTGAAAAAATTGTGAGCCTTTTAGAACTAAGATTAGATAGAATTTATTGGGTAGATACCATCGTAGAAGTTTTGTCCACATAATGGACAAGGGCAATTATTCTGAATAGAACTGAATATGAAAGGATTGTGGGACCCAAGCAATTGAACTGTCTGATGCATTTCTCATTGAAGGTAAAGCTGCCAGTAAGCTGCCAGTATTAACCACTGCAGTGTTTATTAACAGAAATGGTTGTAAAATTTAGTTTAGACTAAGGGTTATGGATAAATTTGCCCTTAATACAAAGCATTTTTCACAAAATCTTTTCCCTTCAGTTCGTCAGGGCCACTGTCCTGAAGGAGAAAGTGATGTGGTGGGTACACAGAAGGGGAACCTGTAGTGACTCTCTTCCCTGCAGTTCCTTCAGTGGCTGACTAGGATCTGCACTCCCAGAGTGAGAGGTGGGGCAAGGAGCAGAGAGCAAGGAGCAGTCTCACTGATGCCAAATAAAATGGCAAAGGAGATTACAGAAAGTGAATCCCCCACTCCTCTTAGGTAGAGATTTGCCTTTAAGGACCTTTAACCATAGGATCTGAGAAGGCACTTTGCTGACTAGACATATCTGTGTTGAATCAGAAGGTCATAATTCCTGTCAGTCAGCCTTTCAAGTCAAGGAGAGAGGGGGCAAAGAGGCCCCAAAACAGAGAAGGATGATGGGTTGAATTTTAGATTAGAGGTTACTGATGGCCTTTTGATGGGAAATTGTTATAGTGTGAAAGCTTCAAAGAAAAAGTTAAACAACAAAAATGTGTGCGAAGCTTTATTCTTTTAAATTACTAATGTCTATAGCAATGGCATATATACTAAAAGTGTCCAAAAAAAGACATAGGACGTCTTCAGGAGGTTATAGGACATCAGATTCATTTATAAACATACACATACATACATTTAAAATATATATAAAGATATAAAAATTAATGGAACACATAAATACATAAAATTTTTATTAAATGCATAGAGTAACTACAAGTACATACAATATTTATTAATAGAAGTACAATTTTCAGAATAAATTCATATAATACACATATAAATGAATAAATTATATAAAATTTGAAATTTATATGACTCTTTTTAAAAGCAGCGTGTGATAAACCCTCTGAATTTTTTTCTTTGTAGTTGTATGTGTTAACATTTCATTGTTCTTGTACGAGGTAACCTGGTGCTTGTTCTTTTCTCCTTTGAACCCAGACTATTTACTGCTAATCACAGAGAGAGGATCTGACTTGGATCCATCAAAGACCACAGAATTTCTGCCTGCTGGAAATCCTCTTCTTTCCAGCAGGTAGATCATCCTGCATCTCCTCAAACATGCCTTGCAACCACAGGAAGGTGTGGTTTTGGAGGGCAAAAGAACATGGAAATAATTAGATTGTTAGTTTGTGCCACTACTTTTTTTGTCTTCACTTAAAAGGAAATAAAAGCACACATTTTCTCACAAGTTGGAAGAATGCCTCTTCCTTTGTAATTCCGAGATAAAATTTATATCAAATTAGATGACTTTATTAGAATTTTATGACATTGAATTATTTCCCACTTATAATGATAAACTCATCATTTTCAAATTCTATCTTCAGAAAAAAATAAGAAAACACTTAATGTTAAGTGTAAATAAATTCTTACCAAAGAATTCCAAAGTTACCTTTAAGTTTTATTTCCTTTGTATATATTGAGTCTGTTTACATTTAATCTCTTTGATAACACTACAATAAGTTAGTCAAATACATAATTACTTTACAAGAGCTATTTCAAGACTTAAATCAACATTGTTGATTCTTGCACCACTGGGAGAGTGTTCTTGATAGTCCTGGCATCATTTTATCCATCCATATTCATTATGGCAGCAGTCCAAGAAGTGCATCCTGCAACTTAGAGATTTATTTTGTACAACCATTTTTAACTCAGCAAGCAGCCCTACTTTCAGTGACTTTTAAAACTAATGGCTAGGTTGTTCCAAAAATTGAAATAGTTTTTTTCACTAGGTGTCAGGTTTTTTAAAGTAATTTCTTAATTTTTAATATAATCTGCACTAGGAACAAGCATTTACTCAGTACTCACCTTGTCCAACTGGGCATTTTACTTAATGTCCTCCTTGTGAGGATAGTTAGAACTGAGGTTCTAAAGTGTTAAGTAGCTCACTGAAAGTTCTTATGTTGTAAGGGTTAGTTTCTCTCATTGCGTTTTTGACCCCCAAAGCTCTCCAAATGCCAGTGCACTCTATGGGCAAAGAAGGGTAGAGAAAAAAATGCCATTTAACTAGCAATGCGATGCTCCATTCTATGTACTTCTCACCAACAAGACCCTAACTCTGGAATAGTGAATGAATATAAAAACAGAACTCCTTTTTTCCATCTGTCATGGAGAATGTGCCCTGGCAGCAGATCTCATTTTTATCCTCCTTACTTCACACACTAGTGGGTCTCTATCTCTTACCGAGAACTTTGAGCAAAAGTCTTCTGCCAAAGGATCACCTTGAATTCATCTGAAACCTCTTTGTCTGGCTCAGATCCAAAAGTGAATAGATAAATTGTGCACTGGACATGGCATTTTGTCATTTCTTTACTATAGCTTCTTTAAAAAAAAATAAGCCTGCAGGTGGGTGCTTGAGTTATTGTTTTCCGAAATTCAGTGATAAGAATCTCCTCTGAACCACGGTATAATGCAATAGATAGCGAAAGTGATGATTCATCACCATCCTCACTGTTCCTCTTCACATTATTTTGTCCATAATTACTTCCATCAAAAATGCCTGTTCCATATCAAGCAATAAGCTTACATATTTTTATATATTAACTCATTTTATCTTCACAACAAACAGTAAGTAGATCCCATTATCTCCATTTTTACTGATAAGGTCACACACCTAGGAAGTGGTGGATGGAGTCTCTAGTTGAATGTTTCTCTCTTTAAATCTGACTTGTGCTTCGTTGTTGCTCCTGCTTCCTTCCCCATTTCTGACTGTCTGAGCTGTGGGAGAGCTCATAAGGGAAGAAGTGTGACTGTATCATATCAATAGCTTTCCTGAGAGATGGCAACTCATTCCTAACTGGATAACTTTGGAAGTCAATTATTACAGTGTGTGGCTCTTTGAAGGTGTTTTTCTTAGATCAAGACACCCTAAGGACTTCCCCCAAAATTGTAATAAAATTGCTCTCCATCTTACTTAATACCGTTAAGACAGGTGTGCACATTGTACTGAAGCATTTTGGAAGGTTGAGAATTGCTGTTTGAACAAGCAATATTTGAGAAACATAGAGTAGTAACAGGAAAATGTGTGCCTGTACTACATCGTTTGAGATATAACTAAATTTGACTTTGGGGTTAATACACATTTTATTTTGTGGTTCAACAAGAAAAATGTGTGTTATTTGAGAGCTAAGATTTTTGCCTACTGGCATTCGTGAAGACTTAGAAATATTTTGCAAGGCGAAGTCACAGACTTTAGCTTTTGGGGGGGATTTAGGTTGAAATAAGAAGCCAAGTAAGAAGGAAATTACTGTGAAACTTTCCAGTCATGAAGTAAGTATTATTCCTAAAACCAGTAATTACTCCATGAAATGGTTAGGCCTGCGATCCTGGGAAAACTACAAGAGACAGTGTGGAGTTGGGGAAAGTACAATAAAAGAGGAATCACTTGCTGTGCCAGGAACTATTTGTGTGACCTTGAATAGGTCACTTCACCAGTATCAGGCTCACCTTCCTCATCTGCAAAGTAAGTGTGTTTGATTGAGATAGTTTCTAAAGTTCCACTGAGTTGCATATGCTGTAGTTTGGAGTGTTGGAGTGTATGCAGAAGTAATCTCTATCTATCTATCTATGAATGAAAGGTAATATTTACCCAAATTACATTGGCTTTACTGGTGTGTAACAGATATTAGACTATAAAGACTTCATAATTCTAGGCAAGTGATTTACATTTTTCTAATTTTACTGTAACTCCAATAGGTAAACCTAATGGACTGAATTGGGTCCCTTCCAAAATTCAGAGGTTGAAACCCTCACCCTCGATACCTCAAATGTGAGTGTTTTTGGAGATAAGGCCTTTAAAGAGGTAATTAAGGAAAAATGAAGTCACATGGGTGAGCTGCAATCTACTATTACAGTGTCCTTCTAAGAAGAGATCAGGACAGAGACAATACAGACTGGACACGGTGAGAGGGTGGCCCTCTGCAAGCCAAGGAGAAAGGTCCTAGACAAAACCAAACCTGCTCACACTTGGGTGTTCTACTCTCCGGCATTGTGAAAAATAGATTTTTGTTGTTAAAGCCACCATTCAGTCTGTTGTTCTGTTATGGCAGCCATAGCAAACTAATACAGTAAATATTCTGATTCTCATTTTTAAGTTGAGGAAACATGAGTCATAGAGGTTAGGTAATGGATCAAAGATCATGCAGTTGATAAGTAGCAGAACTGGGAAACAGAACAAATAATTTCACTGCATTGTATGGATACCACATGCTGTCTTATCTGTAGGAATAATTACATATATATAATTTACAAAAATTTTCTAAGCAGGACACTTTTACGAAGAAGCATAGCCTATTGCTCAGACCTTGAGTTCCTCATCAAGTAACTGCTGGGAAAGTTATTTCAATTTTCTGTGCTTTTTAACCCTTCATATGATGGGTGGAAATAAAAGTATGAACCTCATATGTTTGTGAAAGGCTTAAATGGGATGTTGCACATTTAGCATTTAGCATAAGCTTTGGCATATTTTCAGAACTCAACACGTTGTAGCTATCATATTCATATTTATATCATTATTATTTATTAGAACAGATCCCAAAATTACAAGTTTATAGTAAGAGACAATGAGCATCTGAGCACTGATACACCATTGGAACTGAGGAGAGGAGAGAGATGAGAAGCATCACTTAGGTTAATTAAATATGAATGAAAATATGGGAGAGGAAAAGAAAACATTTACTTGGTTTGGTTAAAAAAAAATGATATGTAACCTAGAAAAGTAGAAATATTTAAGAGGCATTAAAAGCCCAAGGGAGTGTTTTGTCATTTTAACTTCAAATGAGTTTGTATCAATAGGTTCAAATGAATCTTATTCCAGGATAATAGTACTAGCCATGAATCTTCAAGGAAATACCCAAGGGAGAGTAACCTCCTTATCTCAGTGTAACCTCTTTATCTCAGTATAACACGTTAGCTTTACAAGGAGCATGCTGAGCAAGTGCAACAGAGGCTCTGGTATTCCAGAGGTTCTCACACTGCCAATCCAAGACTTGTCTTTTGGGTCATCATTTGTTAATTGAGATATTGGCAAGCATGCTTAGAAGAGGAAAAAAATCTGTGAATGTGTCTGAAAACTAGGTCATATGAATAATATTTAGGAGAACTAAAACATGGAAAAGATATCAGAAAGCAGTGTTTCACAGATATGAAATACTAAAGATAATTTTAATCTGAGTAGCTCCACTGAGAACTAAAATTGATACACAAAATTACAGGGAAGCAAATTTCACTCATTCTTTGAAACGAGTTTAGCTGAGTGAAAAATAAATGGCAGCCAAATGTGTGGCACTGAACTGCCTTTTACTGGAGATGTGTGAACAAATCTTGTAAGGGAACGCTAGAGGGGATGTCTGCAATGATAAATCATCAGGCAAGATGAACATAGAAATGTTTATGTTGCACAGAAACCCGTTTGGAGACTACTGTATTAATCAAGATGAGAGATGATGCTGTTCTGAAGGGGTAGTAGCAGACAGAATAGAGCGAATTGGCTAGCACTTAGCATGATGGTTAAATGCTGCAGGAAGAGGCAAAAGATGTATGAGATTAATTAGAGCCTGCTGTAGACAGAGTTCAACTAGCTTTGAATTAGGACTCCCATTCTTTTTCATTTTAGTCTAATGGACAACAGCCGTGCTTTAAGGGACTATTTAGTCACCTATGTATCTTGCATTTTTTTGTTCATCTTTTGGTTAGACGTAGAAGTGTTTTATTGGGACTCAGCTTTGAAGGCATTAGAAAATGTGAATGTTGGAATATATAAAGCAACCCAGAGAAAGATAAGAAATAAAGTGTTTACTTACACAACATTTCTTAAATTATTTCACTCATCCCTGTACCAAATATCAGTAGAAGTTACCGAAATCAACAAGATGAACAGTAACACATGTAAAAACAAAATAATAAATAGATGTTTATAAGCTCCATACCCAGATTACAAGGTCAAACATACTTTTATTAATTTTCTAAAGTCAAAGAATATAAATAAATATCTTTACACTGAAGATCAATAAGAAAAAATGCTGTAAATCAGCACAAGATCAGAAAAATCCATGGGGGAAAGTTTGAATAATGTAGCCTTTCAGTAGCAAGTAGGTGGAAACTCAAAAGGGAATTAGAATATAGTAAGAAAAAATTACTTGGAATTTCATAACAATTACTAAGAATTTGCTCTTTTAATTCCCATTTTAACCTCTAGGACTGTGGGGATTTTTAAACAATGAAATTGTTTAAATAAATTTAAGTTTTAATTATCATAATAAAATGTATCCCCCACAAAAAAGAAAAAAGAAAACTTGATACCACATCACCAATTTTGGTAATAATGAAAAAGAATGCAAAAACCTCACCATTTAAAGTGTGATTATTTATAGTTCACTAAACATTTTGTAAAATTTCAATATTTGAAATATACCTAGCAAGGTAGAATGCTAGAAACTTTTTTTATGCATGTATTTTTCCTTATCTACAGAGCTTATATGGTAAAATATATTTCAGCAAGAAATTTTCAAGAAAGCTTTGATTGTAAGTCCTGTTGATTAAATCAGTACACCACAATTCAGGAAATGATCTGATTTTTTAAAAAGCATGTTATTAAACCCTGGCTGGTGTGGCTCAGTGGATTGAGCTCTGGCCTGTGAACCAAAGGGTTGCTGGTTTGATTCCCAGTCAGGGCACATGCCTGGGTTGCGGGCCAGGTCCCCAGTAGTGGGGCATGAGAGAGGCAACCACACATTGATGTTTCTCTCCCTCTCTTTCTCTCTCCCTTCCCCTCTCTCTAAAAATAAATAAATAAATAAAATCTCTAAAAATAAAATAAAATGAAAGCATGTTATTAAGATGACTTGAAAATTAAAAGACTTGTCATAGATAGGCATTGGAAAGAATTTCTTTGAGCTTGCTATAATTGGGAATTTTCATTTTATATCCCTTAAGTTTTCTTTCTGTAGTTATGATAGGACATCATTGATGAAGCCATGGTGTAATGGGACTGATCTTATAAAAGAAGTTCCCTTAATGAATTTATATGGCTTCAAATATGAATGAACAATTTTAAAACAAATTATAAAAATATAACAGAAAAATGTATTACAACTATGAACACAGCCATTAATTTGAATCTGCTTCTTATACTGTGTGAATGAAAAAGAGGTTTTATGTAAAGTAACCTCACAGGGCAATCTTATCATAAATTCCTAACTGGGCAGGTCATGGCGGGTAGTCACACTCCAGGCACATAACTTCTTTAGTGAAAGGTGTTAAGCCAGCCCTGGCCATTTTTCTTATGCACCCTGGTTAACCTCTGTCATGTTATAGAGGTCACTTGGATCCAGTGACATTATTTAGTTCTAAGTAAAATGCCAGAAATGTAAGGGGGTCATAACAGGAAGAAAACCAGTTGCACAGGACTTTTTCAATAAAGAAGCACATTTTTGGATGGTCTGACAAATAAAAGAATGTGGTAGGTGCCTGAAATATCTAAGAGACCAGTTAAATTCAAATCAAGCACTTGGAATAAGAATACTGAGTCAAGTCAAAAAAGCAGAGATTGACACTGGGGGCATCAGAATAAGCAGACTGAGCAGAGATGCCCCCTGGCTGGTAGGTGAAAGGACCCAGGCAGGGACCTTGCCCATGACAGACAGGATGGCAGCAGGTTAAGGAAGAAGTGACACTGACGTCAGCTGAAGTGCGGGTGCAGGACTGTGCCAGCAGGGAAGGAAGTAAACCGCACCACAGTTACAACTGACTTGAGTAAACCACATAGTGTCCAGTGCATCCAAAGACACAACAGTTGTTTTTTTTTTTTAATTTTCTCAAATCTGACTTTTAAAAAGATTATGCCAAGCGTAACTAAGAAATATCACTTTGTGGCAAGATATTACAGCCTTTTAAGAGTTTAACCTATTAAGGGTTAGTTGATACTGGCTAAGAAAAGATATGACACCACCCCCTGCCACCCACCCCAACACTCTGAATTTAATTCAGGAGGTAGAAACACTTCTTTGGTGTTAGGGAACTTTTTTTGTGGGCTAATTAGGAATTGTCTGAGGTCTTCAAATACCCGAGGATGTTTTCTCGGAGATAGTTATGCTTGTAAACACATCACTACATGAAGTTGAAAGGTTAAGTTGGGTAGAGCTAGGATTTGAGTGAATACATTTATCTCATAGAAGTACCATAATTTTAATATTAAATTGCAATCCTTGAATTTGAATTCTGTAACAGTTGAGAACATTTTCTAATAGCAGCTTTTCAGCTCAGGTAAGATATTTTACAGTTTATATTTGTAATTAGAAGTTTCTTCTTTTTATTTTGTCATATTTTTTAAATATATTTTATTGATTATGCTATTACAGTTGTCCCATTTCTACCCCATCATTCCCCTCCACCCTACCCACCCTCTCCCACCCACATTCCCCCCTTTAGTTCATGTCCATGGGTCATAAGTTTTCTAGCTTCTACATTTCCCATACTATTCTTGCCCTCCCCCTGTCTATTTTTTTCCCATTATCTATGCTACTCATTCTCTGTACCTTTTCCCCCTCTCTCCTCCTCCCACATCCCTGTTGCTAACCCTCCATATGATCTCCATTTCTGTGGTTCTGTTCCTGTTCTAGCTGTTTGCTTAGTTTGCTTTTGTTTTAGGTGTGGTTCTTGATAGCTATGAGTTTGTTGTCTTTTCACTGTCACAGTTTTATCTTCTTTTTCTTAGATAAGTCCCTTTAACATTTCATATAATAAGGGCTTGGTGATGATGAACTCCTTGACCTTGACCTTATCTGAGAAGCACTTTATCTTCCCTTCCATTCTAAATGACAGCTTTGCTGGATAGAGCATTTTTGGATGTAGGTCCCTGCTTTTCAAGATTTCAAATATTTCTTTCCAGCCCCTTCTTGCCTGTAAGGTCTCTTTTGAGAAATCAGCTGACAGTCTGATGGGAACTTTGTTGTAGGTGACTGTCCCCTTATCCCTTGCTGCTTCTATAATTCTCTCCTTCATTTGAATCTTGGCTAATGTAATTACGATGTGCCTTGGTGTGTTCCTCCTTGGGTCCAACTTCTTTGGGACTCTCTGAGCTTCCTGGACGTCCTGGTAGTCTATTTCCTTTGCCAGATTGGGGAAGTTCTCCTTTATTATTTGTTCAAATAAGTTTTCCACTCGTTGCTGTTCTTCTTCCCCTTCTGGGACCCCTATAATTCAGATGTTGGGACGTTTAACGATGTCCTGGAGGTTCCTAACTAAGCCTCTCCTCATTTTTTTGAATCCTTGTTTCTTCCTCGTCTTCTGTTTGGTCGTTAGTTTCTTTCTTCTGGTCCACTCCATTGATTTCAGTCCCAGTTTTCCTTCCATCTCTATCAGTTCCCCATGCATCTTCCTTCATTTCACGGATTGTAGCCTGCATTTTTTCATCTAGTTTGTGAGCAAAATCAACCAATTCTGTGAGCATTTTGATGACCAGTGCTTTGAACTGTGCATCTGACAGGTTGGCTATTTCTTCACTGCTTAGAGGAATTGGCTCTGGGGCTTTTATTTGTTTTCCGGTTTGAGCCATTTTTGGTGGGGTTTTTTTGTTGTTGTTGTTTTGGTTTTAGTCTGGTCGTGGCTATTACGTAGTGAGGGGGTGGAGCCTTAGGTGTTCCTCAGGGCGGGGCAGCCCAGTCGCTGGGTTGTGACGCTGTAGGTGGGGGCGGGGTCTGAGAAGGAGCAATGGCGCCTGCTCCACTCCCTCCTGGACTCCGGCCCTTTCCGCTGCTTCCCCTTCACCTGGATTATCTGCGCACGCGTGCGTGCTGTTACGTAATGAAGAGTGGAGCCTCTGGCGCTCCCCAGTGCGGGGCAGCCCAGTCGCTGGGTTGTGACGCTGTATGTGGGGGTGGCGCCTGAGAGGGAGCAATGGCGCCTGCTCTGCTCTCTCCTGCATTCAGTCCCCTCTGCCTGGACCGTCTGCGCGCTCAAATGTGAGACCACCTGGTCAGTCAGCCAGCCGCCTTGTGCGGCCTCACTGGGTCTGCACAGTTGCCCCCCAGTGCCCGGGGTCCACCAGCTGCTGCCTGTAGGCCCGGGGACTGCCAGCCGCTGCCTGTGCACCTGGGAACCGCCAGCCGCTGCTGCTTGCGTTCCTGGGTCCGCACCTCCACTTTCTCCTGCCGCGACTCTGCCCCTCTTACCGGTCTGGATGAATGGTTGTTGGACTTCCGTACAGTTCAGTTTTCTATAAGTTCTGGTTGTTTTCTTGTTTCTAAATATTTGTTGTCCTTAATTTTGGTTGTGAGAGGAGGCACAATGTGTCTGCCTACGCCTCCATCTTGCCCGGAAGCCTATTTTGTCATATTTAAAAGTGAGTCAAGAACTTTATTTTACATTTATGGCATTATATAAAAACACTGAAAATAGGAATATTATTTTTGTTGATTAACTTTTTATACTTTAACTTACATATTTACTAAGTTTACCAATATAAATGTCTATTGATCTGCTGGTGACACTAAGATAAAAGCAAAGCAGAGCCCAATGGAAAATTGAATCTACCCCTTGCGTATAATAACATGTCTCTAATGTTTTGTAAGAATGGAAACAGCAAATGTTTAGAGATTTTGTTACCTACACGTCTTTTATAGTTAAAATATCTTTTTAATAGCTGAACCCTTAAACCTATAATTACTCAGAAAATGGATATTGTTCTATTTAAAAGACCAGCATATATCAGTGTGTCCACTACATATGGGCTTTTAAGCCACAAAACATTTTAATGGCACCTTGGCATTTTGTAATTTTCAAAAATTTTATTTATTAATTTATTTTTAGAAAGAGAATAAGGGAGGGAGAAAGAGCGGGTGAGAAACATCAATGTATGGTTGCCTCTCACATGTCCTGTACTGGGGACCTGGCCCGCAACCCAGGTGTGTGCCCTGACTGGGAATAAAACTGACAATCTTTTGGTTTGCAGGTCAGCACTCAATCCACTGAGCCACATCAGCCACAGAGGCATTTTGTAATTTTTATTTTAAAACTGAAATTACTAAATATGAGCACTTATTGTAATCTTAAATTTTAAATTATTCAGAACAGGATTTTCTACTAATAATAACATTTTGTTTTGCCTTTTAGTAACTTGGTCCATATCTCTTCACATCATAAGTTGTGCTTTAACATCATTGCTAACAAACTTTTTTCTCAATATTATAAGTAGAAAATAATTATGCATTTATATATTTTTTCTGAATAACCTTTGGTTGAAACTTTGTTATATCAAATTGAAATGTTTTGAAAATAGTGCATTTGGTTAGTGAAATTTCAGTATTACTATCTTTATATTCTTTAAAGAAAGATTGCCTTTCTTAACCCATTAAGTACTTTGTGAATCATTTTTATAATACATAGATTTTAAATATATGTTCTATTCTAATTATATAAAACTTTAAAAATTTTTGAACTATTTTATGGCACATAAACTGTAAGTATGTTACTTTAACATACTTAATTAGGGTAAAACATGAAACATGAATCTTTTAACTGATAGTTAAAGATTTAGTAAAATGCAGTATATCTGAATATCTATATTTAGGAGTTATTTTTCCCCAAACGCCAGCAATAAGTGAAGTGATTTGCCCTTTGCTATCTGTCACAGATGCTTTTATGTAACTGGAGATGCTGTTGAGAATATCATTCATGACCCAGAGACTGCACTGCAGGTCTGTTTACTTCCTCAACTTCCTCACACTCACATTTACACAAAGTTTTGAATGTCTCATAAATCTTTGAGAATCTGCACCACAGTATCTTAAAATCATGATCCTTCATTCACAGGAAACCTAAATATTTTAAGTATCCTATAATTACATTTGTAGAGACTAAGTAAAGAAGGGATGTAAATAGAGAGCAAAACAAAAGTCTTCCAAATTATTTTCTTTGAATATGATTTTAATGTTTAGAATTGCTGTAAAAAGCATTATTTGTGGCTTAAAATAGGGATTGGATTAGGAGAAAGAACATAGGAGGAAGGAAAGTGTAGGCAATGGGTCTAAAGAGTTAGAGACTAGGATTTTCCCAATGTTTCATTGTATCTGATAGTTATAGTTTTCCCAATTGTCCCCATACTCATTTATCTGGCTGTCTTACCTCTGATATCATTTTTTTTTTTCAGGTAGCTCTTTTTACCTTTAATACTGTATACGAAGCTTATAAGTCCAAAATTACCCTGTATGTCCCCTACCATACAAAGTACATTCCACCTTGAATACTATACTGTAAGTAGCTATTTATTACTAGTGGTCTCTTTGAGAGTAGGAACTGTATCCTGTTAACTATTCATCCACACAACTAGGCACACTATTGGTACATTCTTAGTGTGTAATAGATGTTTGTTGACTAAGTGAACAATTAAATTTGGCCTGAATGAACAGAATGAGTTGTGGGCATTTGAATAGATTAGACATAAAAGATAGGGGAAAGGTAATGAATTCAGGGTCAGAATTGTTAGAATAGACTTTCTTCCTGTTTTCTGTGCTTGCATTCTGTGCTTAAAGGGATATTTAGCTAGGAAAAAAGATTTCTGAGTTTTGATCCCAGTTTTACAAGTAGCTACCTTTGTGATGTGGGACAAGCTTCCCAACCGCTTGAAGTATTTGTTTCTGCATTTGTGAAAAGGAGAAACAACCTCATGGTTTGCAAGATCTTTTTATTAATAAAATTATATGTTGATGTGAAAAGTTCCTTGACATCAATTATGGGGCTGAGAAATTTATTGGGGAAGAGGAACTCTTACTGGGTAGGAGATGAATGTTGCCTTGTTCAGTCATGTTTCCATAACCTCAGAATCAGAAAAAAAAATTAAGAGCTCTCCTGACCCCATGGACAAAAAGACTGAGGAATGTCCATATGTCCTGATGATTTCCAGAGATCCAGAAATGAAATTAAAATGCTCCTGAAACATAGACTTAGTGATGTTAGAAAAAGTTCAAATGCATACTGCAGAGGTGCAGAAGTATAGAAATTACAAATTTGCTGTAGATAATTCTCATGTAACTAAGGAGATGTATTAATTAGGGTAAGGCAAGAATGATTGAAAATAAAATCACTTAAAGTGAATAGCATAGGATGATGGAGCAGCTCCTCTCATTCATTTGAGGACCCCAGTTTCTTTTAAGTCATTCTTTCACCCTAGGACATTATGGTCATCTGGAGGATCAAAGCTAGGTTACTACCATATCTGGTTTCCAGATGGTGGGGAAGAAGGATAAGTAGGTAGGAGAGTGTCCATGTGCAATCAATGTAGCACACATCATTTCTTCTCACTCTTTTTCATGTGAATTCAGTCAAATGGCCATAGTTTGAATCAAGGGATACTCCATTGTGTGTCCAAGAAACAAGGGAGGACACATTTTGTTGGACAAATAGAAGTCCCTACCAGTGGGTAACCATACTATATGACTTTATTTTAATCAAGGGAGCGATATGGTCAAATTCATTCAATATACCTTTTATTAACTGATGAAACATTATACACTATCACAAATACAAACTTCTATGGTATACAATGAGGTCTGTCAGAAGTACTAAAGTAGACTTACTAACAACCAATGATTACTCTAGAGAAAAAATAGTTCACTGGAAAACGCTGAACCACACATATTGGTATGTCCTTGTATTCAGGTATTTCTTCCATGAGGATTGATTGTGTCTTATCCCTGGAAAATAAGTCTTAAAATTGGTAGACTTGAAATTAAATCTGAGATGTAGTAAGGAATTCAGAGGCAATTTTGTTATCATGAAAGTCCATTGCAACATTTAGAGATCAGAGAGTTAAGAGTATTTTCTTCAAGTGATTGTGTTACGTATCACAAATGCAAATAAAAAATCAGACATAAAAATTCAGAATGAAGGGCAATAAATCCACTTCTGTAAATATTCAGAAAGCATCTTTCTCCAGTTGCATTCAGAGTTTCAGTGTGGGGGATTGCTTCAATGAACTTGCAATGTCAGCATCAATCAAATCTTCAAGTTTAAAGAAGAGGTGTCTTTAATTGGGTATTATTAGCTATAAAAGAAAACAAGATTTTTTGCAACATCACCCTTGCCTATAACCCATTGAGTTTAGCTGAACCAAAACACATCTTGTTCTACTGATCTCAA
Organism: Glossophaga mutica; assembly: GCA_039655065.1. Taxonomy (NCBI): domain Eukaryota; kingdom Metazoa; phylum Chordata; class Mammalia; order Chiroptera; family Phyllostomidae; genus Glossophaga; species Glossophaga mutica. Next base: position 142,628,567 of record CM077307.1, on the reverse strand, counting down.
AGTGAGCATCTGTTTAGTACTCAATGTAGTGTCTGCAGGAGGAATTAGCAAGTGAGAGTGCTGAGAGTTATTTTTTCTGCAAAACCAAAATATATCCACACAACCTTGACACTACCCTCTTATAAATTGTAGTTACAATACAATCCCACAGTTTTCAGATGGTTTAGCTTTATTTGTACAACTGAAAAATTTCATTCTGTGGTGGGGATATTCAGCTTTAGTCTTGGCTTGGGATAGATTGTGATTTTAACACTCAGCCTTTTATCAGGGAGCCAAAAGGTATATTCATTTAACATTTAAAAGACACAGTTCTTCACCAAAGTCTGTGTAGTACATGAAGGAAATTATACTGTATGAAGTTAATGGTCAAAGTGCCCTCTCACTTGGTCTTTCCCTGGGCCTCCAGAAGGGAGACCCCAGTGAACATCGCCCTAACTCATGGCCTGGATTTGTTGACTGCAGATTGGCATGGGTTTTCTAAGCAGCCTTTTCATCAAGCGCCTCACTCTGAAACTCTGATCTTTTCCCACAGCCAGACAGCTTGCTTCCTGGCTTCTTCCACCTTCCCCATGTGCCAGCCTCCACTCTGGGTGGCAGCCTTTCAAGATACACCCAACACTAGTGGTCATTAGCTCTTAGCTTTACAAGCATCTGGGAGGTTTGTTTGATGAGCACAGATGTGCTGTAGGTGGGCACCTATGCCCCTCCCATGGAACGAGGGAACACTTTCTTTTCAGTTTAAGTTTCCTTTTCAATACTGCTCCAGTACCACCTGCTGGCCCTTTACTCTCACATAATAAACACCTATTAAAAAAATACCACTTTTCCAAGGACAAACATTAGTGTTTTAAGAGACTATATACTTTTAGATTATATTTAAAAATAATATTTCCTGCATTAACAATGTCTCTGCCCTGCCCTTGCAGTATATGTTTCCTCCGTGCTCCTCTGAGGGGTTTTTAATTCCTTTTCTACTCTCTCCATGACCCACAGGAATCATAAAAATGTAAATTAGCCTTTAATGTCCACTTTTATTGAGATCTAGGGACACACTCTCTATCCCATTCCACTCTTTGGAGTTAATGCCTACCTTAATTTAAAGGAAATAAAAGAAAGCTGATGATTACCAGTACGTCCTACAACTGACCCATGGGTAAATAAAGACCTGAATAAGCACATTACTGCACCACAGAGCAAATAGGCATACTTAGGAACAACACTAGAATTAAAGTAATAATAGTTCACAATTCCACTTGGCAGTGCAGATGATTTTATCCTACCCCATCTTCCAGAAGGTAAAACAGCTGTCCTAAAAAGGTCCTCTGGGAGAGCTGAGACTAGAGAATTAGAAACAAGGAGGACTCTGGGTACCAAGACCACCCAGCATCTGTTAAATTAACCAACCAGATATATGCAATAACAAGTTAAAACTGGGTCTGGTGCGGTGATGGGCTACAGAAAGTACCAGATCTTTGGGTCCAGTGGAGGGAACAGACAGCTGGGCCGAGCAAGAAGTTGTTCCATGGAAATTTAGGAATTTGGGTTTTTCTTAGCCTTCTATGAAGACATATTAATGATCTGCTGCTCCAGAATTGTCATGGCATGCAAGAATAAATGTGCTCATTTATAGGTACTAAGTTCGTTTGCTCATTTATTCATTCATTCTTTCCACCACTTCCTGAGTTCTAGGCTTTGGAACTATCTATAACAATAAAATAGGCAGAGATCACTATTGTTATGGAGATGACATTCTTTAAAGGAAAGTCAGACAGTAAAAAATTAGTGTAGTTTAGATGGTAATAGGTGCTATGAAGAAAAAAGCCCCAAAGAAAAAGGGATAGCCTGGTCAGTGGGTGCAAAGATTGCAGAGGCTGGTTCCTGACAAGGCTTTATTTGAGCAATACCTGAAGTGAGGTGCAGGAAGGAGTTCTGTTAAGATCTGGAAGAAGATAACTGTTAAATCATCATATCATTTATTATTATTGCTTTTATTTTTTATTAACATCCTATTTGGAACTGCATGAAATTTTAGCATATCATTGGTTTCTGTCAGTTTTGAGGGAAGAAAATTACTCCAATTTTAGAGCAATTATTTTATTCACATTTATATATGTGAATGGTGGTTGTTCCAAAATGGCAATTATTTTTAATTGTAAAGCAATCACATCCCCCAAACAACAAACCTCTGTGGGAAATAAAACATTCGATATAGGAATTTTCAACGTGTTCCATGCAACTTCATATAAATAAAACTTACTTATTTGGCCATTCACCAAACTTTGTGATTATACCTAATATAGCTAGATCCTGTGCAGATGTAACTATTGTATATATTTTAAAATTAGAAGTAATTTGCATATATTAAATGGCATAGAATTTAAGTATTGTACTATGAATTTTGATAAATACATAAATGCATGTACTGTGTCCTCTGGTGATTAATTCCTTCAGGTGTTATACATATGAAAATGTTTTATTCACATTATTTTAAAATACATTTTTTTCTGGTAGATATATCTAGGTTGATAGCTTTATTCCTTTAATAGGTTATTCTGTCTTTCACTAGATTTAAAATTTTTTTATTCTTATTTTTAATATACGATCTTTATTATAGTTTTCCATTACCAGTTAGTCACCTTATATCCCCTACCCCCTCTAGAATTTTTTTTTAGACAAAGAATCTGTTATCTGTATCTTTATTATCCCATAAGTAACATGCATTTTATTTTTCTGGCTACTTTTAAGATTTTTCTCTTACTGGTTTTGAAGAATTTGACAGTGATGTATTTTGGTGTCATTTTTAATGCTTTTTTCCCCCATTATAGTTGATATACATTATATCAGTTTCATGTGTACACCCCAATGATTAGACATTACATAACTTACTAGCGATCATCCTGGTAAATCTTACTCTATGTATATTCTAATAACCATACATAGTTGTTAGAATAGTATTGACTATATTCCCTATGCTGTAGTTTACATCCCCTATTCTGGAACAACCAATTTGTACTTCTTAATCTCTTCACTTTTGTCATTCATCCCCCACCCCACTGCTATCTGGCAACTGTCAAAATGTTCTCTGTATCTATGAGGATGTTTCTGTTCTGCTTGCCCATGTATTTTGTTTTTAGATTCCATTTTTCATAAATATGCATTTATTGCCATTGTTGTTCACATTTTTAACCATTTTTTCTTTTTCTTAAAGAACACACTTTAACATTTGTAGAAGATTGGTTTGGTAGCAATGAACTCTTTTAGCTTTTTCTTGTGTAGGAAGTTCTTTCTCTGTTCTTCAAATCTAAATGATAGCTTTGCTGAGTAATCTTGGTTGTAGGCCCTTGCTTTTTATCGCTTTGAGTATTTCTTGCCCATCTGGCCTGCAAAGTTTCTGCTGAGAAATCAGTTGACAGTCTTATGGGAGTGCCCTTGTAGGTAATTAACTGCATTCCTCTTGCTGCTTCTAGGATTCTATCTTTGCCTTTAACTTTTTGAATTTCAATTATGCTGTGTCTTGGTGTGATCCTCTTTGGGTTCATCTTGTTTGGGATTCTCTATGCTTCCTAAACTTGTATGCCTATTTCCTGTACCAAGTTAAGGAAGTTTTGTCATTATTTTAGTAAATAGGTTTTCAATCTCCTGCTCTGCCTCTTTTCCTTCTGGCACCCCTATGATGCAACTGTTGGTACACTTGAAGTTGTTCCAGAGGCTCCTTACACTGTCCTCATTTTTTATTAATTTTTCTTTTTGCTGTTCTGATTTGGTGTTTTTGCTTCCTTATATTCCAAATTGCTGATTTGATTCTCAGCATCATCTACTCTACTGTTGAGTCCCTGTATATTATTCTTGTCAATGGTGCTCTAACACGTAACAAGATCTATTTAATTGATGTATTGGACTTCTGTCTCATTTTCCCTTAACATTTATTAGGATGTGCCTTGAAAATGGTAATCCTGTACTGTACTTTGGAGGTTGTGTGGTGCACTAGTGAATGTCAGAAGACTAGAAGAATATATTTCAGATACTAGAATATCCTAACTTATACATGCTATATTGTAGTTCTATGAATCATCCTCAAAAATTAGAAATACTAATTCCTTAATCTTATATAACTATTAGATAGTAGGCATGATACAATGTTGCATTGGAAACATGGAAAATTTCCCTTTCTCATCTAAAATATATGTTACTTTCCCTAAATATTACTTTTCCCAATAGTCTAGCTTATAGGTTAAATATATCTGGGGTAATTTACTCTTGTTGCATTGGCTGGTTAGTTTGAGGTAAACGATACTTTTTTATTTACCTAGACACCTAGATTATCTCTTTTAATATCTAACAAACAATTGTATTACATGTTTATAAAATGCTTGGAATTTTAACCCTCGAATATTGTACCTGGTCAGTATATGGTAAGAAAAAAAGAAGCAACAAGTTATATAAGGGGGAACACCTTAGGAAAACATTTTTAGAGCTATTCACCTCCATTAGAACTGGTGAATTTACCCTGGCTCACAGAGACAGAAAATGAATTTCATCTCTCCACTGACCACAACATCTGCTGAATCAGATAAATATTTTTTCCCTAGCATTGAGTCTGTTTCCTCTTCAGTGGATTCTTGATGACACTGAAGCATTTGAGGTATATTCTGGTTCCTTTCCATGATGAAAATGTTAAATGTTAATTTGGAAACTCTAATTTACCTCTGACTTTCCTAGAACTATCAAACTCTGTCAAGAAGGAAGAGAAACAAACTGGTAAGATTTAAGTACATCTCTGTTACATAAAGATGTTTAATGCTAATATGAAGATAGACAATTAGTAATTTTTTGTATTCTGGTCTTAGACCATATTGATTCCTCCACACATAAAAATGAGAATCAATCTTAGGTAGTTAAAATAAAATTACCTTTATCTTTTACTAAAACATTTAAGTGATAATTTTGAAATATTATGTAATTTATGATTCAGAAAAATAAGTTCACATGACATTCTCTAGCTGCATTTTTGTAGGCTGCAAGATTTTAAATTTAATATAAAAAGTTAGCCCCAGTATAAAAATAGTAACACTTATAATGTACAGAATATTTATTATATGCCAGATACTATGGGACTCTACATTTATTTTCCATAATGGACCCAAAGATTGTTTCAAGTATAATCCTCATTATATAGGTGATAAAATTAGATGTCTATAGATAATAAATTTTATGTTCAAGGTCACACAAACAATTAAGGGGCATAAAAATTATTTGAAACTGGGAGTCTTCCAACATGAAGCCTTATGGCCTTATCCTGTACAGACTTACAATTTAAAAAAATTTTTTTTTGAGAATCAACTTGTTAGAGCATAAATATATTAGCTGAGAAAATCTAACTTCTAAGCAATAAAGTAGTTACTATTCCCTATCATCACTGAGGGAGAGAGAAGCAAAGAGATGCAAACAGGAAATATTCCAATTACTTTTCAGCCCATTCTGATCGCATGTGATTTCTGATCAAGTGGACTACTCAATCTCCATGTTTCTTTTATAGTTCATTTATATGTTCTCTTTTTATTAGGCTTTATAATCCTTTCTGATTTCATACACTGTTACTATTATATCTTTGGAGATGAGCATTTAAATAGTTTCCAGCCTGCTGTATTTTCTCACACACACAGCCATGCCCTGCTTAATGATAGGGCTACGTTCTGAGAAATGCGTCCCTTAGGTGATTTTGTAGCTGTGTGAACATCAAAGTGTACTTACGGTAACCTAGACGGCATAGCCTACTGTACACCTAGTCTATGTGGGGTAGCCTGTGCTCCTAGGCTACAAACCTGTATAGCATAGCACTCTAAAAACAACACGAGATTAAATCAAATACAAGAGAACATTGTGTAATCAAGAGATGCAGGAAACAATGAGTCTGCTGCTGTTGTAACATGCATACTATTTTACAGAAAACTTTTTTATTAAATAGAAAGTGTATATTCTAAAATAATAATTAAAATACAGTATAGTAAATACATAAACTAGTAACATAGTTGTTAATTATTACTATCAAGTATTATGTACCGAATGTAATTGTACAATATGGGTCATACTTTCATGCGGCTGGCAGTGAAGTAGGTTTCTCTATACCAGCCAGCATCACCACAAACACATAAGTAATGCATTGCACTGTGATGTTACCATGGCTACAATGTCACTAGGCAATAGAAATTTTTAAGCTTCTTTATAATCTTACAGAACCACCATTATATGTACGTTTGTCATTGACTAAAATGTCTAAAATGTCATTATGCAGAGCATGTCTATACCTTCAACATTATTAGATTTCTTTCATCAGGGCTTTAGCTACTTTGCTATGCACTTTTACATGTAATGTTTTGTTAAGGATTTTTATTTCTTTTAATATTTTTACCTGAGTTTTTGATTAATCATTTAATTTCTAAACATATGTGGATATCTAGCATATTTCAGAGAGCTTAAAGCATTTTTATTTGGTCCATTATACCTTTTTGAGACTTGTTTAGAATATGCTAATTTTTAGAATCGCCTGATTTATATTTACTTACTAATTAGCTCTGTTGATTACCAAATGAAAGAGTATTATTGTATTACACATTAATTGTAAATTGTCTTTTTCTTTTAAATTCTATTAGTTTTAGTTTTTATGTTTGGGACTATGTTATTATGTGCATACAGATTTAGGGTTGTTAAATCTACCTTGTGGCTTGACCCCATTACCTTGTTTACTGTGGCGCACACTGCTTTAGAGACTACTCTTGTGATGTTAGTATAGGAACACCAACTGCATCTATTGTGGCATGAATGGAAGCTTTGTCACACATGGTCACTTTAATCCAATAAAGCATTGAACCTACTCAATGTATTTTAGACTGTCAAAAAAGAAAAAAGGATTTATTTCAGCATTGTCCTTAACATCCTATGATGTAGCATATGAGGGGGACCCTCCCAAAAACCGGAATTATCTTCTGGAGGGTGGGCTCCTTATAGTACAGGCTTCCCCTGCTAGGTGTGTGTTCTGAGACCTATCTGTCTCAGTGTACCAGGTGGTGTTGTTTGAAAGGCTACAGTTGTCTTCAGTGAATTCTTTTGGAAGACTCTTTCAGCGTGGTTGCCCATCTCATGATAGGTGATTTATGAGCACACCTGCCCACACTGCACTGAGTGTTCAGCAGTTTTTGACCAAAAATCACACGCCCCCAGTGTCCCACCCTCTCTATTCACCCAATCTTGCCTCCAGCGACTTCTTTTTGTTTCCCTGATAAAAAAAGTCCTCACAGGGCAATGTTTTGTCTAAGTGGATGAGGCAGAACAAAAAACAGCAGAAGCATTAAAAGGCATCAAAACCTGTTCAAAATAGCTCAAAAACTGTTCTGCGCAGTGGAAAAAACATCTTGATAGGAATAAATTCTGGGTTTCTGGGGTCCCCACTCACAGGTCATTTTTTAGTTTTTTGTGACTACTGAAACAAATGAGCAGAGAGTTAATGCTTTAAATCAGTTCAAACTAATTATCTTATAGCTCTGGAGATGAATTCTCTGTAATGAATTTTACTTGGCTAAAACCATGGTTTTTGGCAGAGATGTGTTCCTTCTGGAGGTGTTAAGGGAAAAGATATTTCCTTGGCTTTTCCAGCTTCTAGAGGCTGCCTTTATTCCTTGGCTCATGATCCACCTTCCAAATTTTCATGTTTAAAGCCTGCAAACATATCACTCCAAACATTCTTTCCTTCTCTTTAATTCACCAAATACATGCTGTAGCTAGGGAAAGTCAATAGTAGCAACAACAAAAATGACAGACAACAATGGCAAAAATAGGAATTGGCAATCACATACTTATTTTTCCACAGGACAATGTAGGCATCAATGTCCTAAAAGTGATACAATATGCATTTTTCATTCACATGAAAGAAATGTATATAGTTAAGGTACTTAAGCAGGTAGGTCGCTCCTCTTGTAGTCAGCCCTCCTGCCTCCAGCTTCCCTGGGCCGTGGTGACCACCACTAGCCTGGATGAACCTTCCCCATTGACCACCATAAAGCTCTCCCAGTTCTGCCACTGCCTTTGGTTTGAGTCTCTGCCAAATTCAAGTGGGGGGCCATGGCATACTCCCCACTCTTGCAATCAATACATAGTTCCTTCCTGGTGTGAGTGATCTTCATTTAACTCCACAGAGGTTATTTTTTGGTTGTGTTCTGTACTTGCCCTCCATGTCAGAATGCTCACCTACCACTCTCCTGTGCTCTGGAAACTAATATCTTTGAGAGGCAGGGGTTTGAAGGGGGTTGGCACTGGCATGTTCTACTGCCCCTCCTGGGATCACCCAGCTGTTTCCTCTCTGAGTCCACAGGGCATTTCAGCCCCAGGCTCAGACACGGGAGACAGGAATGGTGTACATGAGCCCCAAGGCCATAAACACGTTATTTCCTCCCAGAGTTTCCTCCTGCCCTCACAATTATTATGTATGTGTGGGATAAAGACGCAACATAGGAGCAGTAAGTATACAACACAGTATTGTTAGTGGCAGTCACTAAGCTGTATAACAGGATTCTAGAGCTTTTTTATCCTGTTCAGATTTGTTACTTCTCTTCCTAATTTGTTGAGAGTTTCCTCATGAAGGGATGTTGAATTTTGTCAAATGCTTTTTCTCTGTCAATTGAGATGATCATATGATTAAAAAATTAAATTCTCATAGAAGGACATGCCTATTGATATTAGAGATAGGGGAAGGGGGAGAGATAGAAGGACAGAAACATCGATAATGAGGGAATAACATCAATTGGTTGCCTCTCCTGTGCACTCTGACTAGGAACCAAACCCACAACCTAGGCATATGTTTTGATGGGGAATCAATCTCACAACCTTTTGGTTTGTGGGACACTTCAACAAACTGAACCCACACTGACCAGGGCAAGATGATCATATAGCTTTTATTTTTTTATTCTGTTAATGCATTCTATCACAGTTATTGATTTGCACAGATTGAACCATCCTTTCATCCAGGGACAAATCCCAGTTGGTCACGGTGTGTGATGCTTTTAAGACGCTGTGGAATTTTTTTCACCAGTATTTTGTTGAGGATTTTTACATATATAATCATCAGGGATGTTGGTCTGTAATTTTCTTTTCTTATGTGTCCTTGTCTGGCTGTGGTATCAGGATGATGCTGACTTCCTATATATTTGGGAAGGTTCCCATCTCTTCAATTTTGGGGGGGGGGAAGTTTGAAAAGGATTTGTGTTAATTCTTATTTAAATGTTTGTTAGAAGTCATCAGTAAAACCATCTGGTCCTGGGCTTTTCTTTGGTGGTTTATTTATTTTTTGATTACCAATTCAATGTCCTTGCTCATTCTATTTGTTCATGATTTAGTCTTTGTAGGTTGTATGCTTCCAGTAATTTATCCATTTCTTTTACAATATTGAATTTGTTTATGTGTGACTGTTGGTAGTAGTTTCTTATGAGCCTTTGCATTTTTGTGGTAGCAGTTTTTATATATCGTTTTTCACTTGTGATTGTATTTATTTGAGTCTTCTCTTTTTCTTGGTTAGTCTACTTAAAGGTTTGTCAATTTTATTTACTTTTTTCAAAAATAACTCTTAGTTTTATTTATCTTTTCTAATATTTTTCTGGTTTCTATTTCATTTATTTCTGGTCTGATCTTTATTATTTTCTTCATTCTGCTAACATTAGACTCAGTTCGTTCTTCTTTTTTGCTAGTACCTTGAGGTGCAAAGTCAGGTTGCTTTAGTGACATCTTTCTTTTTACTTAATGTAATGGAGGCACTTTATGTTCACCTTAACATTCTATATACCTAGCTCAGTGCTTGTAACATCTAGTCAGTGTTGTTAGTAAGTGAATGAGTAAATAGACAATTCCAGAAATGATCTGTATCTGATACAAAACTGCAAGAAATTTAAAGAGAATACTGTTAAACCATGGAATGACAGCATTGGACTTATTCTTACAGCTGGATCTGTGACAGGAGTTCAGGGCAGAGTATGTGTGATTTTGTAACCAAACAAAAATAGGTTTGGTTGCCTGTCACCACAAATGCCAAATTTGTGAGGCAGATGCTGGTGAAAAATGAAAGAGGTTGTATTCAGGTGCTGCATAACCTAGGAGAATGGCAGATTCCTGTCTCAAAACTCATGTTCTCTTTCCACCGTGGAAAAAGTCCAGCCATCCTAAGCCAAGCCAAGAAAAAAGCCTGGGTCCAGAGCTCCTACTCTATTTCAAAGTATAGTGCATTGGAGCCCGCAGGTAGCTATTAAGCAGTCTTAGTCCTCTTCCAGGTATTGTAGCTTGTTCCCAGTTGCTGTCCATTTCAGGCTTCCTCCTGGAGCCTGTATGGCCATGGGCTGTGCAGCTGCTAAGGCTACATGTTTGCAAACACATCAGTGAGTGTACCACTAGGTGGGCAAGAAAGAGAGCAAAAGGTTTCCTCCCGGAGGCCATGGGCCATGTGGGAGAGAACAAGTAAGTATACTGTACAAATGCAGGTGCTGAGCAGAGAGAGCTTCTTTGTTTCCCTGGTATTATATTAGTTTGGGTGATGGATGGACCAGTGCTTACTTAAAATGACCAATTAACTTTTCAAACTTTTGCATGCTTTGGGTGAGTCTACCTCTTAACCAATCCCTTCTTTTCCCTGGCTAGACTTACAGGCCTCTTTGGTCCAGATACTCCCCCTGCACCATTTTTTACTTCACGGTGCATGTGTCTGCCTTTCCCCAGTCCCACCTCCAATCTGGTACTGAGGGGTGGACGTTTTTCCTAATCAATTATCTCACTAGCTTTTTGCATACTCAGTGTAAGAACATTCCCCTGCCACCATGTTGGCCAACTGGGAAGACTCCCTGACACTCCCACTGTTTTACCATAACAATCTGTCACACAGGGTCATGGTTAAGTAGTATTTGAAACTACTCCTTTAGCAAGGGGTATATTGGGCTTCAGGTGCTATGCTAAGTACTAGAAATATAAAGCCAATAAAACCTTGTTTTGCTCTGGAAAGGCTCATCATTTAGTGTGGTTGTTTAAAAGAGTGGAGGTGGATATCAGTAAAGACATTCACATCCAAGGGTCAGAATCTGAGTCTGGGGACCTCATAGCCTCCTGGAAACCTTGGGACTGGAAGTGGGAGAAGGGAGCCTGAGGTTTCTGCTTCTCATCAGCTCCTCCAGCCCCTGCAAGCAAAGGTGACTCCTACAGCATCTGGAAGGTTCCAGGACTGACCTTGGAGCCCAGGCACTGGGTGATTAGGCAAGTTTAACTACTCCGCAGGAACCTGATGGATATCAGTGCCCCCTGAAATCAGCGCAGACCTTATATCAAAGGGAACAGTGGAGACTTAGAGGGGACGGGACTTCTGGGCTCTATGGCATGGAGTGCTCTGTTTTCCTGATAGTCAGGCTGCATCGTCATCCTGCTGTGGGGACAAAGCCATGCGACCTTCATGCCTCCTTGTTTAAAACTGTTAATAATGTATGCTCCATTTGAAATATTCAACATGGTAGGTGTGATTAAACTAAAGAAAGATTAAGGTCAATTGCTGTTTTATTTAAATTTCAGCTTGTTGTGTTCTTATTAAGGGAAGGGACTGATAGTGCTTAAAAGTTCAGTGGGGCCAAGAGCATGTTATTCCAGAAATGATGTTGCAACACCCATGGGTTGTGTCATAGGTACTGTAGGCAGTCACCTGTCAGGATCTGGGCAGGAGCCCGGCCACTGAAATCACTTCTGAAAGAAAGTAACACACCCTGAATTCCTTGGAGGAACATGTAGCAAGCTGTAGTGGGTGCTGTTGTGCCAGCCACCCTTCTCTCAAGCTCTTTGACACTATACTTCAGATTGTCCCCAGCTAGTGGCCAAAGTTGCTAAAAGACCAGTCTTCAAAGAAGAGGTGTTTCTTTGGAAACACCTTGCAAAATCCTGATCTTTAAATCTCCCTTCTTGTGCATAATACACATCCCAGTTCAGAAAGGCACAACCCTCAGGGTGGTCTTCTGCAGGACAGAGGTGCCACAGAGCCCATGCCACCAGAGGGGCGGGCATGAAGGAGAAATAGAAGTGAATTAGGAGAAGTGGGTTAGTCCTCCTTATGTAACTTCTCTGACCAAGTTTCTTCCTTGGAATCAGAGGATGAAATTTGCTCTGCCTCCCTAGCAGGGTTTCAGAGTATGTCCAGTTCGATACTGCTGTTTAGAGGAACCTTGCAGAGATGGGATTCAGGTTGCATCTGGGCTCAGGTTTTACATCGACCACTTACTATTGGTGACCCTGTGACAAGTGACTCATCTTCTGTGTGCCTCAGTTACTTTACTTGTAAAGTAGGGATAATAGTATCTACTTATATAATGGTTTCTCAGGTTTAATGTTTTAATCTATGAAAAGAGAATAGTGCCAAGCCCAATGTAGAACCGCAAGAAAAGGTAGTTATTTTACAAGTTATTACCATGAAAGCACACTTGACCCTCGAAGAACACTGGGTCTTGGGATGCAAACCTCCCTGGAAATTGAAGTTCCACGTATGATTTTCAACTGCCTCAAAACTTAAGTCATCCCTCAGTATCTGCAGGGCAGTGGTGTCAGGACACTGTGTTGATATCAAAACCCATACGTGCTTGAGTCCCCCATATACAATGCATGAATCAATGCAGGCAGTCAGCCTTCTGTATCTGCTGACTCCAACTGCAGTCAAAACTGTGCAGGAATTTGTTGAAAGAAATTAGCATTTAAATTCAAACCCATGTTCTTCAAGGGTCAGTTGTATTATCATTACTCTTACTATTGCCTTCCTAACCAAGGGTACTGTGGTAAATGCACACTGGAACTCATGGAACCCACGTGATGGGGGTTTGTTACTGGGTAATCTCATCAGAATTCAGTCTCCCTTAGTCAGAATTTGACCCTAGCACCTCCTGTTCCCATGTGCTAAACATTGATAATTGACATTGGTGATTATGGCCAAGACTCAGAAAAAGCAAATATATCAGGGTCAATAAAACATCAGTTTTACGTACATTCATCTGCTTTCTAATTTATTGAAACGAGGAACTTGTGCAGGACAGCCAAGTGAATACTCCAGAGACTTCCGCCAGCCAAGCACATGCCCCATAGCTATTTCAGCGGCCAAAGGATTTCCTAACTTGCTTTAAAAATTATAACCACAAAACCAGCACCCTGAATAACATAAATTGTTCTCATGTATTAATATAAATCAGTATCTTCCCTCTTGTTCGCCCTCTATAAGTAAGACAGACTTCTAATTTACTTCTCTTTCCTTTTGTGAATCAACTAATTTTATCTTGTTATAAAGGAAAGAATTCTAATTTGCTGTCTTGGATCCAGCCAAGAAATAGACATGAATCCTCAGAGTGGAGATTATGGAATGAAGTTTGGCTGACCTCATGCCACAAACTAAGCTGCAGTCCACTTAAACTGCCAGTGACAATAAATTCAGCAACTGTGCTTAGAGGACACCGGGATGGTATTGGGCAGGAGGGAGGATCTATTAATGAAAAGCACTGAGCCTCGCTCCTGCTGCTGTCCTGTGCAAGGGGGCTGCCCCCTGCCTGTCCCTGAAATTTGTCATATTCAGCTTCCCACTCTAGTATCATCAGAGAGATGTCCTATGGTGGTGACAGTTTGTATTCCTCTGCTCATTTGACATCAGGTGGGGGTGATGAAGTCAAAGGAATTACTACTAAGAAATCACATTAAAATGTTCTTGAGACCTGTCTGTAGTCAGAGGTGGGTTGACTTCCAAGATACGACTGTGGGTGGATATTATTTTTCTTTTAATTTGAGGTCATTTTGTCCTGCACTTCCTATCACTATAGGCCAGTAATGGTTTTATTCACGAAGTGACACAATGCATACAGGAGGGGTCTAGAGCAGAGGTGAGCAAACCTCAAAAGAGTGGAAGGCTTTTGTAATCTGGTTAAATATGCCATACTCTATAAAGGCCTCAAATATAGTGGAATCTGGCAGGAAGTTCCAGTCTCTTCCCCAGCAAATCCTCAGTTATTCTGAGCTCTTGGAGAAGGTGGAGCTCTTGGAGACCTCCTTATTTCTGTTTTTTATTCTTGCCCATCTCCAATCACGTGAGGTGGCCTGTAGAACAAGTCACAACACACAGTAGACTCACTGGGAGTAAGGGCAGAAAAGGGATTTTAGGGATGCATAGGCGTTAGTTCCCACATCCAGGCCATTGGTGTGACTCAGCACTAAACAATGTCCCACAGGTCCTGGAAGGTGAGGAGTTTTGGGGAGTCCTTGGGACAGTTCTCTGTGGAGACTGTTACCCATACCTGTCCCTTTGCCCCAGTGATGACTGGAACAGAATCTTTCCCTTTAGTCATTAGCATGTTAGACAAATTCAGTGAAGACCATGACTTAAAAGCAGGGTGCCACACCCTGGCTATATCACAGGGACATGGATTTGGTCACAGTATTTCCACACTTACCATCTGAGCTGGGAGGATTTGTGGGCCATCAGCATGGCACACACAGGCTCACCCTACCAGCTGCACCCAGTTAAGGGCACAAAACCAAACTGGTGTCCCAGGGCACTGAGGTCTGGCCGTGCCTGTGCACCAGCTGGAACTTATGCAGAATCAGCACCTCCCTTCCCCAGCCATGCACCCAGTTTACGGCTGCTCTTCACTTGCTTGTATTTACCTTTAGACAAAAAATGTAGTGTTTAACATAGGAAATGGGATAAAACTGAAAATGCAAAAGAAAAATAGATTTATTTGCAAAAATAAAATTGTTCTTGGAACTCAAAGACAGGGCGTGGCAGGTCTGCAGGCTGGGGCTCCAGAGCTCTGGCCTTCTTCCACTTACCTCTGGGCCTATTCAAATTCAATTCTTTTCTCCCTGCAAACTTTGGGTGAAGCTAGTGATGGATGTGCTGCCCTTACTGAATTGGGTTCCTCAGTCTGTCTTCCCACCACGGAGAGGCAGAAGCTGAGAGAACACTGTTCAAGTCTGTGAGAACACTAAGTACAGACTGCAGCTCTGTCTCAGTGTCTGTGCAGGCGACATCAGCACCAGCGGAGCGCAGAGGCTGTGCTGGGCTCTGGCGTGTGCTCCGTGTGGGCCCAGCTCATCGGCACTGTATCTTCTCCTGGAGTCTCTGCCACCTCCCCTAGTCCTTGGGCTGGAAGCTCTGCCTTCTCTCAAAACCCTAGCGTCCTCTCCCCCCATGCATATAATGAGGGGGTTTTCAGGGCAAACTGGCAAGAGAGAGAGAAAAAATAAGCAGTATTTCCCCCAAATTGTGGAGCACAGAGGCCATTTTCCCAGGTCCTCATCGGATGTGGGTTTTTCCTCAGCATTTCAGGAGCTTACGCCCCAACTGTGACTGCAACTTCAGTGTAGGAGCAGGACCGGGAGAGGAGGAAGGGAAGAAGAGTCCCTGGCAGTGCCCCATGCTGCCTTGGACAGGCCCCTCATCCAGTCCTCTCTGCGTCATTCCTGTCCTGCCTGTGGAGCAGTGCTGAGACACACTGCCTTTGAGACAAATCTGAGATGAAGGCGGAGAAACCAACCATCCCAGTGCTGTGCTGGTCATTACTTCCATCCCCAGTCTGCCCACTGCTGCTTTCTTTAGAGTCCGCAGTTACCAGTGTTTTTCATTCTGTCTTGAGCTTAGGGTTGTCATCAGCGGGGGGATGGCTGGTCGTGGAACTGCTCCATCTTGGTGGTTCCAGAGTGATGTGTTTTATTTTTTTTTAAGAAGGAAAGGATGAAAAGACTTTCTTTAGAAATAGTGGACCGTGTTTTCTTTTCTCATAGTCCTTTGAAGTACTGTGTTAGTTGGCATGAGGTATTTTATTTTATTCTTCTCTCTGGATCCACCTGAGGCAATCCACCTGAAGCAAGTGGATTGGATTGCTTGCACGGATACCGGGACAAGAAGATGGGCGTATTATCTTGGGTTCCGAGATGCATGGTGTTCGTGTGGTTCTGTATTTCCAAGCCTCTCTTGCTGTGTGGTTCAGGTCTGGCTTTAGGTGGGACCAGCTACAACTGGCTCCTTCCAGGCCTTCCCGAGGCCACCCATCTGTCCATCCTATATTCCACTGCTCTGTGCTCATTGCTTAGCTGAATGCAGAGGGTCAGCTGGCCTCCAGAACACTTGGTGACAATATACGTCCGAGAAGCCCTGGATCAGAGTCTCTGTGTGGAGAGGATGAGCTGCAGTGGCTCCCAGGCCCACATCATGGGACACAAGGAGCAAGTAGATTTCACTGAGTTCAGACACTGAGAAGTCTATTATTACAGCTCTACATTATCACCCTGCAGACGCAGCCTTTGATGGGCAATTAGAATCTCTCTGGCTTAACCACTGCGTAAGTGTCAAATTGTTAATGAGTCACTTTCTGTCTCTCATCTTAGTTTAACCCCCTGCTGAATGGAATGTGTGATTTCACCCACCAGCATTACTTTTTCTTTCTACAGCCAAGTTGAAAGATAAATTGGAGTCACCTCTGGAAAGAGAGGGTTTGAAGACAAAGCATTATTATTACCATAATTTTGAGCACCATTCTGCCAAGTACACAGAGAAAAATTAATCATCCCTTACCTTTGACAGAGCATATGTATTGTTCTGCAGTTTTGATCTGCAGATAGTTAAAAAGCACACACTCCCATCCATGGCACCACCTTCCTTTTGATCATCACACACCCTTGAGGAACATCATTCATGGCACGGTGCCTGAGGCAGTTGCCAGGACCTACCCGCCATGCCGAGAAGGTCTTTTACATCCTTGGTTAAATTTTTTCCTTGGTATTTTTTAAATGCAATTTTGAATGAGATTGTTCTTAGGTTTTTTTTCTGACAGTTCATTATTGGTGTATAAAAATGCAACTGATTTCTGGATAAATATTTTGCATCATACTAATTGACTGAATTCATTTATCAGTTTTAGTAGATTTTTGGTGGAATCTTTAGGGTTCTCTATATATGGTATCATATCATCTGCAGTAATGACAATTTTAATTCTTCCTTTCCAATTGGGATGTCTTTTATTTCTTCATCTTCTCTGATTGCTGTCACTAAGACTTCCAGTGCTATGATGAGTAATAATGGTAAAAGTGGACATCCTGTCTTGTTCTCAATCTTAAGGGAAACAATTTTAGTTTCTCCCATTGAGTATGATGCTGGCTGTAGATTTGTCATATATGGTCTTTATTATGTTTAGGTATTGTATTCCCACTTTGCTTAGACTTTTTATTGTAAATGGTTGCTGGATTTTTATGAAATTCTTTTTCTGCATTGGTTGATATGATCATGTGATTGTTTACCCTTCATTTTGCTTACATGGAGTAAGTATCACGTTTACTGATTTGCAATATCGTACCAAATTTCCAGCCCTGGAATAACACCCCTTTGATCATGGCGTACACTCTTTCAATGTATTGTTGGATCCACTTTGCTAATATTTTGTTGAGGATTTTATCATCTACCTTCATCAGTGATATTAGCCTATAATTTTCTTTATTTATATAATATCTTTACTGGTTTTGGAATTAGGACATTGCTGGCCTCATAAAATAAGCTTGGGAGTTTTCCTTTTCTTGAATTTTTTGGAATAGCATAAGAAGGACAGGTGTAAGTTTTTCTTTAAATGTTTGGTAAAATTCATTTGTGAAGCCATCTAGTCCAGGGCTTTTGTTTGTTGAGAGTTTTTGATTACTGCTTCAATTTTATTAGTTGTAACTGGTCTATTCAAATTTTCTACTTCTTCCTGATTGAGAGGGAAGATGGTATGTTTCTAGGAATTTATTTTGTCCAGATGGTCCAATTTATGGGCATATAGTTGTTCACAATGTTTTCTTACACACTTTTGTATTTCTGTGGAATCAATTGTTTCTTCTCATTTATTTCTGATTTTATTTATTTGGGTCCTCTTTTTTTCTTGATGAACATGGATAAAAGTTTGTTGATCTTTTTTTATCTTTTCAAAGAACTACCTCTTGGTTTCACTGATCTTTTGTATTATTTATTTTAGACTTTATTTTGTTTATATCTACTCTGATCTTTATTATTTCCTTTCTTCTACTCACTTTGGGCATTGTTTGTCATTCCTTTTCAAGTTCCTTGAAGTGTAAAGTCAGATTGTTTATTTCAGCTTTTCCTTGTTTTTTTTCAGGCAGACCTGTAATGTCATGAATTTCCTTCTTAGGATTTCATTCCCAGTATCCCACAGATTTTGGATTGTTGTGTTCTCATTTTCACTTATTTCAAGGTATCTTCTGATTTCTTCCTTGATCTCATTGACTCATTCATTGTTTAATAAAATGTTATTTAGCTTCCATGTCTTTGTGTGTTTTTCAGTGTTCTTGTGATTGATTTGTAGTTTCATAGCACTGTGGTCAGAGAAGATGCTTGATATGATTTCAATCTTTTTAAATTTATTGAGACTTGTTTTGTTTCCTAACTTATGGTCTATCCTAGAAAATGTTCCATGTCCACTTGAAAAGAACATATATTTGGGGTGAATTCTCTGAAGATTATCAATTAAATATATCTGATCTAGTGTGTCATTTAAGGTTCCTATTTCCTTGTTGGTTTTCTGTCTGGAAGACATATTTATTATTTTCAATGGGGTGTTAAGATCCCCTACTGTGACTATATTACTGCCAATCTCTCCTATTATACATATCAAGACTTTCTTTATATATTTAGGTGCTCCTTGTTTGGTGTATAAATGTGTACAGGGGTTATATCCTCTTGTTGGATCGCTCCCTTTATTATTATGTAATGTACTTCTCTGTCTCTTACTATAGCCTTGGTTTTAAAGGCAGTGTCCTGGTTGGCTCCAGACCCTGATTTGATAGTACTCTGGGCTTCTGCAACAGTTTCCTACATGATCTCCTACTTTCTCTTTTCCAATTAGCTCTCCAAACAGCAAATAGGACATTTTTCTTTCTTGTGGCTCTCAGCTGGGCACCGATTTTTTAAAGTTCACTTTGTGACTTGATATTTGAAATGATATTTGACATGTGTCTTTTTAAATTAAATCTTTGGGTGACATTGGTTAATAAGATTATACAGGATTTGAGTGTATATTTCTATCATATATGATCAATAAATTGTATTGTGTGCCCAACAGCTAAAGTCATATCATCTTCCATCACTGTATATTTGGCCCTCTTTACCCTTCACTACTCCCAACCCCCTTTTCCTCTGGTAACCACCATAATGTTGTCTGGGTCTATAAGTTTCAGTTCTATATTCCACATATGAGGGAAATCATATGATTCTTGGCTTTTACTGGCTAACTTATTTTGCTTAGCATAATATTCTCAAGGTCTATTCATGTTGTCACAAATGGCAATATTTCATCTTTTCTTATGGCTTGAGATGTGTCTTAAGAGTATAGGTAGGATTTAGACAGATGGAGAGGGTGAGAAATGTACTTCAGGTACAGAGAGTGGGCATGTGGCCTGAGGGCAGAAGAGATGAAGAGTGGAGACTGGAGCACGCACCCCTCAGAGACCTGTGAGTGAGTGGACAGGGCAAGAAAAGAGAAGACCCTCCAAGGAAGGGACAGGGCAGAAGGAAGAAGAGACTATCCATGGAAGGGGAAGTGCAGGAGAGACAGGGGACCTTCAATGGAGAAGGCAGGGCAGTATATAAGGGTCCCCTTCAAGGAGGGTACCCTGTCTCCCATGCCCTGTTCTCTTTACGGAAGGCCACTTTCAGCCCTTTCCCTTCCACAGAATGTCTTTTGTCCTTCTGCCCTGCTACTCTGAGGGTCCCCTGTCCCTCTGCCCTGCCCCCTCCCAGGGTCCCCTGTCCCCCCTGCCATGCCCTTTTTCAGAATCCCATGTCCCCTTTCCCTTCCCTTTCCATGGAAGGTCCCCTGTCCCCCCACCCTGCCCCCTCCATGGATGCTCCCTTTTTCCTTCTGCCCTGTCCCTTCCTTGGAGGGTCTTCTCTTTTCTCTGTCCACTCACTCACAGGTCTCTGAGGGGCATGTGCTCCAGTCTCCAGTCTTCATCTTGCCTGCCCTCAGGCCACATGCTCACTCTCTGTCCCTGAAGTACATTTCTCACCCTCTTCTTCTGTATAAATCCTACCCATGTTCTCAGGATACATCTCAAATATCACTTCAAGTATCAAATCATATAACGATCTTTAAAAATTATAAATCAGATTGTGTCATTCTCATGCCTAAAAGCCTTAATTGTTCTGATAGCATTTTCAACCCCCTCGAGGGCCCTTTATCTGCCTGCCCCCACCCCTGCAACCTAGCCAGGCTGGCTTTTCCTGCTCTGGGTGTACTTGCTGTCCCTTTTGGGGTGGCTTTTCCAGTTCTCCACATGGCCAACTCTGTCTCAACAGCTAAGTATAAATATGGCAAGATCTTGGGCAGCCCTTCCTTGAATCTACTGGGGAGTCACCCTGCAGGGGCCTCAACCCAGCTCTGTGGGGTATCATGTGGCTAGAAGTCACGTCACAGACATAAGACTGGTCACATAGGTAAAACAAGTCACAACAATAAGACAGATCACAGGGGTAAGACAGGTCGCAGATGTAAGATAGATCACAAAGTTCAGGTAGGTCATAGAGGTAACACAGCAGCCTGCAGTCCCAGGTCAGCTATCTGGGCCAGGGTAACTAGGTGTTCTTGAACACAGGAAGGGGTAGGAGGGTGAGTCAGAGATAGTATGGGAAGGACTCAACACACGTTCCTCGCTTTGAGGCTGGAGCAGGGGACCAGGGGCCAAGGTTTGCAAACAGCCCTTAGAAGCTGGGAGTGGCTTTGACAGAAACAGGGAAGGAAGGGAACGGTCCCTAAGGAGTGGGGGATGGGGCCTCCTGGAGCTTCCAGGGAGGACGGAAGTCCAATGAACCCGCCTCAGGTTTCCCACCCCAGCACCTGCGATCACACACTGTGTGGTGTAGGCCACTCTGTTTGAGGTTCTTTGTCAGGGCGGCACTAGAAAACCAATGTAGACTCTATCACTTCCTGGCCACATTACCTAAGTCTCTTTTCTTTATGGCTCTTAGTATTTTCTGAAATAAAGTGTTGTTCTTGTTTACCTGAATCCCAGGCCCTCTTGGTACCTGGAAGATAACCTGTGAAGGCCTTGCCCACTGAGACCCAGGTCCAGGGAGCACCACAGAGGAGTGGCTGGCACATGTGTGTTGAAAGGGTTCAGGAGTGAAGGATTCTTTTTTTCATTTTATGAAATCAGAAATGCTATCTTTGTCATGAAACAAGTCCTGTGAGATCCTTAGAAACAAAGCATTTCTAAAAAAGGAATTATTAGGTGAAACAGGAAAGTCACCAGGGTAACCTTCAAATTCTGGATTGGGGAACTGAGGTTAGTTCCTAAATATACTGTGCCTTAAATATTCTGTGACAACCAGAGATACCCACTCAGAGAGTGTTAGAATTCCTTTCATGTCTAGGTTTTTTACTGTAACGTAATGGAGATAAAGAGCAACAATAAACATTTTCTAATAAAGACTAGTAATTTTCTCTTACTCTGTGCTAGGAGCTATTCTAGGTGCTGTAGACACATGAACTCATGTGATCTGTACAACAGCCCAAATCAGGTAAGTACTTTCATTAATTATGATTTACACTTGAGGGCACTTAGGCACAAAAAAGTTTAGTGAGCTGCCCAAGGCTACACAGCTTATAAAGGGGAAACCAGGATCCAAAGTCACAAGCCTCACCCTTAACAGCAGCTGATGCTTTTCAAAGTCCAAACCTTTTGTGGCTATGGCACAATTTTGTGAATTTATCCACATGTTGGGTTTATGAGAAATTAAGACCCAGGCAGACAGACAGACATCTTGTTCAGACTAATTCACTTTACTAATCCATGACCAGGTAGTTGAGAAACATTTTACAAGGAGGAATTTTTGTAACAGCGTGTAAAACAAAATTATGAGGTTTTTATGAGGTTTTTTTTTTTTTTTTTAATCAAAGACATACTTTCATTAACTTTAAAACAGTATCCGGGGTCAAGAAATGCCTACTTGAATTTAATACCTTAAGTAGCACCTCAGAAGTTGACAGGCATGTGCATGTAAACTCTACACTGAGGTCCGAGGACAGACACGGAGAACGCAGGAAAGGCTCGGACCACCGAGAGGTCAGGGACCCCCATGCTCGTAGACTATTCTCGTTCTCTTTCAGAAACAATGCAAACTGCCCCATGTTTCCCTAACCACATCAAATTGGCCAAATGACTTCTCTTTTTTTGACATGGATCCCAACAACCCTAAGATGCAAGGAGGACAGGCTAAGTCCAAAACCACGTGGAGAAGGCAGAGGGGCTTGGCGTTAGAAGCTACTGGTCTGTCTCCGAGGCAGCTGGCCAGTCTGCTGTGTCTGAGGCAGCTGGGGCCCACTGTGAAACAAGTGATGAGAAGTGCACTGAAGGCCTACACTTAGGAAAGGGCTCTTACGGGGAAGGACCGGGCACTGTAGGAGTTACATACAGCAGGACCACTGAGGTTTCGGCTGAGCTCTGGAAGATGAGCAGTTAGCTGAGCACGGATAGGTAACTTTCCAGTGGAGTTACAGAAACAGATGAGTACCAGGCACACAGAAGGGTGGGGGCCATGCAGAAGGCACCAGAGGTTGTTTCTGTTCTCTCAATAGCAGTGGACTGAGTTGTACCTGAACAATTTCAAATTTATTATTAAAAATACTTAACATGGCACCCAGTGCTGATCAAGGGTGGGCGGGACACTGGTGTTACACTGTACTGGTGGTACCAGCCCTGTTCATAGTCCATTCTCTCCTGGAGTAAATTCTCCATGAACTGCACCAGTTTGGTTCCATCCCTGCCTTGAGCCCTCACTACCCAGAAGGGACTCCCACTCTTGTTTAGTCCTAAAAGCTGGGTGCCACCCCAAAGAACTGAATCATCCTCGAACTGCGCAAAGGAATCCCACAGGCGATGACAGCTCAGGATGCAAGTTAGAATCAGCAAAGGGAAAAAGGAGGATGAGAAATCCAGGAGAAACCAGGAGCAAACTTTACATTTTCCTCTCCAGTGGAAATACATCAGGACATGGTTAATTCTCCCAAGCAACAAGGTGAGATAATACCCAACTCATTCAGGTCCCAGCGCCCCCCCTCCCCCAGAGCTACAATAAACCATAAAACTATGGGTATAATAATTCCTGAGTCCTGTAAGTAATTCCAGTGATTTGCTGAGCCTGGGTCTGGTTTGGGAGTCCCCAGGGCACATCCATACTGTGAGACTGCAAAAAGTTACGCTGGATTCTCTTCCTTTTAACATCAGTTTTCCACTTGAATTTTTATTCTCCTGGCAAGATTGTGCTTACACATCAGCCAGTTTCTTAGGGTTAAATTGATACTGTCTGTCTCACTTCTTTTTTCTGAAAATTGGCTCCTTAATTCCAGTTTTCTTTGTACCTTGAAATGTCTCTTCTCAAATTTTGTGAAAATGTTGAAATTAATCTTAGCTTATGTGCTTTTTAATTGTTGCTGTTTAGTCATTTACTTAGCACCTCACCTTTTGTGACTATGCTGATTATAAATCGACAAATGTGTCATAGACGAAAGCAGTGCAGAATACTGGACTTATCACAAGGCATTTCTCTTCTCTCTCAAACAATATCCGTTGCTCTCTGATGACCTTTAGTTTTTGTGGTGAAGGTTTTATTCGATAGAAGCTTGCTCTTTATGCAGAAGCACACTCTCTGTATTCCCATGTATTTCTTCCTATAGTTTTACTAATTCATTCCTGAGCTCATTCATTTCTTGTAGTGTCTTTCAAAATGCTGCCACTATTGGCCAAATATATTCTAACTACATCCAGGTTTCTACTCTCTTTTCCTGAAATGGCAAGTTCATTAGCTTCATGATCTGTCACCCAATTTACTTTGGGTGACAAGTTTCCTAATGTATTCTCTAATTGCAGTTTTTTTCTTTTTTCCATCTAATACACCATTAAATTCTATATAGTTAAGTTTTATTCACGGTAGCAACCTACTCTTAACACTAATTTCTGGCTTAATAAAGTAAACATTTATTTCTTACTCATGTTCATTTTATTTGGAGTGTAGCTCTGTTACACATGTTTACTCAGGAAACTAAGGTGCTGAAAATGTTGGGGAGGAAGAAATTTTATTCTACACTGTTAGGTTCTTTTGGCTAGTCTAAAAATTAAATCAACATAAAACAGATTAACGAGAAAAAATGACCAAATTTAATTACATGCGTAGGTAAAGAAACTCCATATCCATGAAAGAATCAGAGACAGAGAGGTAAAATGAGGTCTATATGACATCCTGAAGTAGGAATGAGGTAAAAGACCTGGGACATCAGAGGAATTTGTTTTCTATATAAAATCTGTACATCAGTTTGGGGATAATTCACAGGCTGGTAAGAAGAGCATATGTTCAGCAATGAGATGTTTGTTCTGCTATATAGTTAGGTTATAAAGAGTTATTTCAGGTAGTAACTCCTACTGTGGGCAAGACACCCAATTTAAATTCTTTAAGGGAGAGGTAAAAGTTTCTCCTGAGGCCCCAAGGTCTCAGTTGTCTTCAACTCAAAAAAGTCCACAGGCCAAAGTGGAACATTCTGGGGTGACCTGTTCTGAACCCCCCTTTTTAATGTATTTTATTGATTATGCTATTACAGTTGCCCCATTTCTCCCCCATCATTCCCCTCCACTCTGCACACCCCCCCACCCACATTCCCCCCTTTAGTTCATGTCCATGTGTCATAAGTTCTTTAGCTTCTACATTACCCACACTATTCTTGCCCTCCCCCTGTCTATTTTCTACCCACCATTTATGCTACTTATTCTCTGTACCTTTTCCCCCTCTCTCCTCCTCCCACTCCCCTGTTGCTAACCCTCCATATGATCTCCAGTTCTGTGGTTCTGTTCCTGTTCCAGTTGTTTGCTTTTGTTTTAGGTGTGGTTGTTACTATCTGTGAGTTTGCTGTCTTTTCACTGTCATATTTTTTATCTTCTTTTTCTTAGATAAGTCCCTTTAACATTTCATATAACAAGGGCTTGGTGATGATGAACTCCTTGAACTTGACCTTATCTGAGAAGCACTTTATCTTCCCTTCCATTCTAAATGAAAGCTTTGCAGGATAGAGCAATTTTTTTTATTTTTAATCAGTATTTTTTAATTGTTGATATTGTACAGTTTTCTGTCTTTTACCCCACCCCAGCCTACCACCCCAGCCCTCCCCACCTTCCTCCCATTTCCACCCCCCATAGTTTTTGTCCATGAGTCCTTTATACTTGTTGCTCTAAACCGTTTCCCTTTTCCTCTGAAATTCCCTCCCCTCCCCCCTCTGGACACTGTCAGGCTGTTCTCAAATTCAGTGTCTTTGTTTATATTATGCTTGTTTGTTTGTTTTGTAGATTAGCTTCCTGTTAAAGGTGAGATCATATGGTATTTGTCTTTCACTGCCTGGCTTATTTCGCTTAGCATGATACTCTCCATTTTGGATGTAGGTCCCTGCCTTTCAAGACTTCAAATACTTCTTTCCATCCCCTTCTTGCCTGTAAGGTCTCTTTTGAGAAATCAGCTGACAGTCTGATGGGAACTTCGTTGTAGGTGACTGTCCCCTTATCCCTTGCTGCTTCTAGAATTCTCTGCTTCATTTGAATCTTGGCTAATGTAATTACGATGTGCCTTGGCGTGTTCCTCCTTGGGTCCAACTTCTTTGGGACTCTCTGAGCTTCCTGGACTTCCTGGAAGTCTATTTCCTTTGCCAGATTGGGGAAGTTCTTCTTTATTATTTGTTCAAATAAGTTTTCCACTTGTTGCTCTTCTTCTTCCCCTTCTGGGACCCCTATAATTCGGATGTTGGGACATTTAAAGATGTCCCGGAGGTTCCTAAGCCTCTCCTCATTTTTTTGAATTCTTGTTTCTTCCTTGTTTTCTGTTTGGTTGTTTCTTTCTTCCTTCTGGTCCACTCCATTGATTTGAGTCCCAGTTTTCCTTCCATCTCTATCAGTTCCCCATGCATCTTCCTTCATTTCACGTATTGTAGCCTGCATTTTTTCATCTAATTTGTGAGCAAAATCAACCAATTCTGTGAGTATCCTGATCACCAGGGCTTTGAACTGTGCATCTGATAGGTTGGCTATCTCTTCATCGCTTAGAGGAATTGTCTCTGGGGGAATTGTCTCTGGGGCTCTGATTTGTTCTCCATTTTGAGCCATTTTTGGTGTTTTTGTTTTGTTTTGTTTTGTATTGGTTGTGGTCTGGTCATGGCTGTTACGTAGTGAGGGGTGAAGCCTTCGGTGTTCGCCAGTGCAGGGGCGCCCAGTCGCTGAGTTGTGATGCTGTTTGTGAGGGCGGGGTCTGAGAGGGAACAATGGCGCCCGCTCCGCCTTCCCCTGAGTTCCTGTCCCTTCTACCGCTTTCCATTCGCCTGGATTATCTGTGCACGAATGTGGGACCACCTGGTCAGCCAGCTGCCTTGCTCAGCCTCACTGGGTCTGCACAGTTGTCACCCCGTTCCCGGGGCCTGCCAGCCACCTGCACACTTGGGAACCACCAGTCACTGCCGCCTGCATTGCCGGGTCCGCACCTCCACTTTTTCCTGCCATGACTGCGCCCCTCTTACCAGTCTGGATGAATGGTTGTTGAACTTCCTTACGGTTCAATTTTCCATTAGCTCTGGTTGTTTTCTTGTTTCTAAATATTTGTTGTCCTTAATTTTGGTTGTGAGAGGAGGCACAGTGTGTCCGCCTACGCCACCATCTTGGCTGGAAGTCCTCCCCCTTTAACAACTACTTGATCTTGAAGCTCACTATGCAAAATATGAGGTTTTCTTTTTCTTTTTCTTTTCACTTCACCTTGGCTAGCACCTTGCTTTTACTACCATGATTATAACTAGTCACATGGTGATGCTTAACTGTAAAGTACTGAAAAATACAAATTATATTCCTGGAAGGAAAAGAGCCTGGAAAGACCACCCAAGAAACTAACATTTCCTGAGTTTTCTCACTTGGGCCAGACTCAGTGCTAGGCAACCTACATACAGTATTATTTTTCAATTCTTATAACCACTGGCATAGTTCTTAGTAATTTCAGTCAGGCTTGTGAAGATCACATAGCTAGTTAGTATAGCAGCCAAGTTTGAATCCAGAGTCTGACTTGCTCTAGGTTATTTCCCTCTATGCCTAAAACATTTGTGAAGCATTTATTGAATGAGTAAACATTATGTTATGGTATATGGTGCAGTCTCATTCAGTTTTCTTTTGGGAAAATGCTGTTATTTCAGAATTCATTTTAGTGATGGTGAGCCACATCACTAAAGAAATACATCATCTGTCATCTCCTTACTCTGAAGAACTAGTACCTCAGGAGAGCTGCAGTCTGTAATGGGTTCTTCACACCTGTCCGTCTATCTATCTATCTATCATCATCATTATCAATTTGTCTTCTCATGTCTAGAAAGAGGAATTTGTTTTCTATATAAAATGTGTACATCAGTTTGAGTTTGGAGGTTGGAAAGATAGATGCGATAAAGTACTACTAATTCTGCGTGATAATAATAAAACAAGAGTTTTGTGGGCTTTGTTGATATGCTTTGTATGGGATTCCTCTACCGTTAGTGCGGTATTGCAGTAAACTATGATTGGCACAATACATGTTCTAGTAGCACAGTCGCAGATTTATTTCGGTTTGAAAATAGTTTTGACAGAGAGGACTCATTTTGTCTGATTTAGTTGAATACTTTGCATGAGGCAAGATGGCGCCTTATAAAAACATCTCAAGAAATCTCCCTCATTTTCATGGAACTTGAACATAAAGCTTGCATATGGGAAAAATGTGATCTGATGCATGAAAACAAGGGGGTGCCATTACCGTCAGTATTTAGCTAGAAAAGCAAAGCAAAGGGAGTTAGACATCAAGCTTAATAAACTGAGGAAGATAAACCTGCTTGCTCAGCCAGGAAGCTACAGCTTCATACTCCAGGGGATTACAGTGTTTCTCTGCCAAGGGGGACGCCAAGGAAGTGTCCCGAAAGGGGGACACTTTCCCTTTCTTTCCTTCAATAACAGATTGCTGGGGGCACAGGGGGAGGTGCTTGACCAAAGAGACCTATCAGTCTAACTAGGCTGTGTGGGCCCACCCAAAGCCCTTGAAAGCCTGAGAAATCAATTTGTCATTTTGGAAAAATTTCTGGTCTTTTTCAAGCCCAAGCAAATACAATCCTAGGAGAACAAAGAAGCTCACTCACGTGCATACGTGTGCATGTATGCTCTCTCTCTTTCTCACCAGATAACCCACACTCGCATGGTGCACACACCTGTTCTCTCCGTGGCCACACGGCCCTTTTAGCCATATGGCCCTTGGCTGTGCAGACTCCACAGGCAGGCTCCAGGAGGAAGTCTGAACACTGCAGTACAGCAGTGGGCTGCAGCCGGAAACACACACTAAGCTAGCCTGATGCTGGACTGGGCTGTACTTTAATATGGAGCAGAAGCTCTGGACACTGGCTTTGGTCTTAGCCTTGCTGAAGACAAAATTGGAGGTTTTCTATGCGAGATGGACAGAGACAGAACACTGGAATGTCAGGGGAGGAACCCCCTTAATTTTACATCATCACTAAAGTTTACCACAGAGCCCCATCTTTCCCGGCAGGTGACAGGAAATTCTTTTCCTTACGTTAACATAA
The DNA here is from genome assembly GCA_039655065.1 of Glossophaga mutica. NCBI lineage: Eukaryota > Metazoa > Chordata > Mammalia > Chiroptera > Phyllostomidae > Glossophaga > Glossophaga mutica. The sequence continues at coordinate 142,599,882 of CM077307.1, read as the reverse complement.
GAACTTGCTTTTCACTGGTAACTAGCAACTGTGCTCTTTAAATATTTATAAAATATGTTGAAGACCAATTGTGCTCTCTAACAAAGCCTGGAATATGAAATTATGAATTAAGATGGGATGCATTTTGTTTGTATTTTGGGAGGAGATTAGAGTGACTATTATGTGCCAGACAGTGCGCATGGTGCCGTAGTGTGATTCTTCACATATTTTTTAGAGGAAATTGGTATGTTCATATGACCTCAACTTAAAAATAGTTATCTTCACTCCCAGTTTTTGTGCCATTGTGAGCAAACTCCACGTGTCAGCATCTCCTTAGCTTCAAAATCAACAGGAAATTGCTTCTAAAAATTAGAAAATTAAGTTTAAAGAAAGGTGAGGCAAAGTTAATCCTATGTCAAAATTAATCTCAAGTCAAAAGAGTCCTCAGGGGAAAAAGGGGGAGAACAGTGCTGTTGTGACTCTCCAGGGCCAGTGAGAGGCGAGGTCGTAAGTTCGGAATGAACCTGTTGTTAGGGGAGTCTTAATTATCAAGTGCTTTTATAGCCATTTTTTAAAGAAAAATATTTGTAACTTTACACCTTTTTTTCCTGAGATGAATGTGATTTTCTGCTAATTTTGAAGCCCTGTAGTTTCCTTCTAGTCGTTTATCCAGGTCCCAGAAAATGGCTGTCAATAGAAGAGTAATTTGTCTTTTGAACTGAAGACACATAATAGCTCCTTTGCCACCACTAGCTATTGATTGTAACCTGAAGGGTTTGCCCTTTCCTTTCAAAAGTGTTAAGACCATTACTTTGTGTTGTTAACAAGGATAAATTCCATTCTATCCCTTTTGCATAATTCACTAACATTCACTACTGAAAGGTGATTATTTTTCTTCTTGACATTGCACTGTATAGTTGTTAGAGAATTTACACATACAGAGAAACTTGAGATTTCTTAGTGAATTGTTATTACAATAGTTATTTTTTCAAAATTAGCTTTATATTATTTTTTAAAGATTTTAATTATTTATTTTTAGAGAGAGGGGAAGGGAAGGAAAAAGAGAGGGAGAGAAACATCAATGTGTAGTTGTCTTTCATGCACCCCTACTGGGTACCTGGCCTGCAACCCAGGCATTATGCCCTGACTGGGAATTGAACCAGCGATCCCCTGGTTTGCAGGCTGACACTTAATCCACTGAACCACACCAGCCAGATCAGTTTTAAATTATTAAGTAGGACTTGAAAAGGACCATTTTGGTGTTGATATATATTTTCAGACAAGGCATGAGACCTTTAGGCTACACTGTAGTATGAACAACCCCCACAGGGGCTTAAAGTAACAAAGGTTTATTTCTTGACCACATAGCATGTCCATCATGGGTTACCTGGGAACTCTGTTTTATGCCCTCCTCAGTCCAAGAGCCAGGGTGATGTAACAATCATTTGACACATTTCGAATTGTATCAGAGCAAAGTAAAATATAGTATAGATGAACTGATTCTTAAAACCTTCTTTTGGCCCTGGCTGGTGTAGCTCAGTGGATTGAGTGCGGGCCTGTGAACCAGAGGATCGCGGTTCGATTCCCAGTCAGGGCACATGCCTGGGTTGCAGGCCAGTTCCCAGCAGGGGACACACGAGAGGCAACCGTACATTGATATTTCTCTCCCTCTCCCTCTTCTACCCTTCCCTTCTAAAGATAAATAAATAATTTAAAAAAAATCTTTAAAAAAAAAAAAAAAAACCTTCTTTTGGTGGTGACGCATGCGCCTGCTCACAGTTTCTTTGGTCAAAGAGACTTCATGACCATGTCAAAGTTCAAGTGAACAAAAGTTCAGTCTTGCCTTGTGCTTAGAAGAAGGATCAAAATATTTGTAGATGATATCAATAACCACTGCAGAAATTGCATACATATTTTGGTATACACATGCTAAGAAAATGCCTTTTTAAAGAAATTTTTGACTTGGGAAATTCTTTCTAGTTCATTCACATCCTCCGATTTTGTGAAAGAATTATTTGGAATTTATGTAAAGAAGACGATGATACAAAGACTGCAACAAGTCCTTTCTTCCTTTTTTCTTTCTTTTTCCTTCTTTTTTTCTTTTTCTTTTCTTTTCTTTCTTTCTTTCTTTTTTTTTTTTTTAACAAAGCAGCATCTGTTAAAAATGTCCTGACAATTGGATCTGTTCAATCTGGATGTCATGGTCTTGTCACAGTCACCCTTCCAGTTAATCTGGCTGTGACAACAATACTAATTCTTGAAGGAATTTTTTAACTTGGAAGTTTCATGATTACAGAGTATGAACTTAGAATCATCGAGAACCATTGAACACAGAATCTATAATGGGAGACTGATTTCCTGAAGAATTACTAAGAGGGAATAGAAACAAGCATTCAAAAGGATGTGTGTCCACATAGGAAGGATTGTCAGAGAGATCCAAGAAAAGGTCAAAAGGAGAAAGAAAGAATGTTAGGCCAGATCAATCCTCGCACAAACTGACTACCATGTAATAACATTCTGGGTATTGGAGGAGGTGCTGTGAATGAAAATAGGAAAAGTTGCTAGTGCTCTGTGTACCTGGCTTTGCCTGAATCAGGAGTCCATAACTCAATGATCTTTGGAGAGGCTGCATGGCTCTGGTCTGTCTCTTAGAATATGAATGATTGAGTTCTTACATTGTAATTGGAATGACTGCATGTTCTTCTCCTGTTGGAACAGACCTAAAGTAATTTTAGTGGCAAAGAAATAGCTTTACTGCTAAGACCAGTGCAAAAATAATAAATTCGTGACTTTTCCAAGGTCACAGAACCTGTAATTGTAGGACTGGTAAAGCCACCCACGTTTCCTGTCACTGTGTCTACAGCATTCGTTGCATCCTACTCTGTTATATTGCTCACATTCAAAATCATTTTCTTTCACAAGTGGAAACAGCATGGAATACTGAAAAAAGTATTGAATTTGAGAAATGCTTTGAAATGTGAGAGATTTATTTGTGAAAGGGAGATTTTATTTCAATTGTGATTTTATCATTTATAATCTTACAAATGTATCTTAAGGAATTAAGGAGGTAAAGAAATTGTATAATATGTTTAACACAATGTTTGTTATATAATAAGTACTGAAAAAATGGTAGCCGTTGTTGTTATTATTATTTTCATGCACTTCCTATCAGTCAGAATCATTTCTTATTGTAGCAGCACACACAACAAAAGCTTTTATCACTCTAGGCTTTGCAATTTGCAGTTGAGCGGGTGGTAAAATAGATGGCTTTCAGGCATTCCCTGGGACAGACAGTCCCCCTACATAATTTCTTCATTGTTGCTTAAGTCCAGATTCATAGATTCTACTTCCCAGAGATATGTTAGGAGACAAACATATCAAATCATAAAGAAGAATTTTTCTCACAGATAAGTTTAGAATTGAATTTGGAGAATAGTTGCAGCTATACAGAATTCCCCTAGGCTATCTATCAAATGTGGAAAGGCAATAATGGGAAAATAACTGATATTTAGAATTTCAGCAATAATTTCTAGAAATCACTTTATCTTGTAGACCAGGAGTTGCCGATGCTTTCTCTCCGAACGATGGAATGTGGGAAGTCAGTGAGGGGCAGAAACTCTAGCTGCCTCCATTAAATCCACTCTTTTTCTTCCTCACTAATAGAAATGAGTGGACATTGGCTGAATTTCCTGATAGTTAGTGAAGGCCATTTGATACATCTCTAGCCATGAGAAAAATTACTGGGAAAGCCTCCCCAGAAAGATTTTTTAAATCCTCCTTTAAAGGAGGATTTTTTTTCCTTGTTTTTGGTTTAGACCCTACCCCCCCCCCCTTTTTTTTTTTTTTACTGTATACCATTGCTCTACCTTCTTTCTTCATGGAACACATTTGATTTTTCTTGGAATACATTCGTAATGGCTGGGGCTCTAGCACACGTCTTGGACCATGAGTCAAATTTGAGGTCCCAAGTACTCAGGATGTATAGCAGAAAGGGAGAATGAGCCATGGTCTCTGGCATTTTCAAGTCGTCAAACCTGCATTAGGGTGCCTATATCTGGAAAACATTAAATGTTGAGTTTGTTAAATTTTCTGTCAATTTATTTCTGTTAATCTCTGTCACGTGCATTTCTTGGGCGGGGGCAAGAAAGGGTTGGGGGAAAAGAAAAATAATTTAAGAAAGATGTAGAAACCTGGAGAATGAGAGAGGTAGTTGGAGAGTGTTGCCAAGGTTCAGACAAACAGTGATAGAATGAGAGAAATAGGAAGAAACCTGGACAAAGAGAGTCAAGGAGGGAGTTGGAGGAAGAAGACAATAGTGAAAAAATAAGAGTGAGACTCCCCTTATGGCCATGGTCATTCTGGTTACATGAGTTGGTATAACTTTCTGCTTAGGCTAATTTGATTTAGGTGTCTGCCAGTTACAAACCAAAATATATTGTCTACATTACTGTTTTGTTTAATTCTTCAACTTTTTCATGTGCCTTTAATCTTTAATAGGATAGGTAAGATCTTGAAGTGATATTATCACATGATTTGTTTTATTTTTTGCTTCCTCCCTTTAATTATACCAGGATAGAACCTGGTATAAGGATGAACATGATTGAAATCTATCCAGTATTTCACAGAAATAAATTTCTGCAACTTAATTTTACACATATTCAAATATATTTTATATATTATTATACATTTGATTTTAATAAAGGTATTACATATGGAAATGCATCTAATGAATAAATAATTTCAAAGAAGCATAAAGAAGCAGTCTTCTTGTAAAACACATTTGTATTTTAATCTCTGTCTAGCATAGTGATTTTCAACTGGTGTGTGACGAGAATTTTTAAAACATGCAATACCTGACTATTTAGTTTGGGTCACTAACCTCTTTTCCCTTAGAATGTTAGATTAAAAAATGACAACAGCCAGCACAACTATAATCTTCTTGTGTGAATGAATTAAAAATACCTCTTTTTTTTTGTCAGATTGGCAAAAAATATAACATTTTTTGATGTGCTGCAGAATTTTAGTAGTTTCTGTGTGTCATGAGATAAAAACGGTTGAAAATTGCTGGTCTAGGAAATTGTACTTATAAGTTACATTAATATGAAAGTAAAATATGTTTAAAAGTAAAAAATTAATTTTAATTTTGTGTAACTGAACAATTTTAGACTAGTACCTTACAAGTAAACAGCTTAAACATATTTATTAGCAAAAATATAATTTTAATGGTATTATTAGTAGTAAAGTAGGTATTATGTTTCTGCACCAGGTAAGGTACAAAAAAATCATATTACTTCCAAAGTAAAAACGTGATTTCTACTATTTTTTAAGGATGAATCTTTACAAAATGCTGCAAAAAGATAGTAAATTTATGTGAGCAGATGCTAAGTTCAAAGCAGCACCTCAGTGAGGGAGAGATCTATTATTTGTAATATGCTTGCAATAATGCATCTTGGGTTTTTAGGAAAAGGCTATGAACAATTGTGTCTGTCATGATTTTTTCTCACCATTTGGAGCTGGGCAAAGCTGCCTGTCTTTGCTGGGTGAACACGGACCCAACAAAGAGTAAGAAAGAGGGAGTAAGAGGAGAGTTGCTGCAATGTGGGCAAGCTGCCAGTAGTAGCTGGTGGGATTATCCTTTGTCTCTGCACATTTTTAATTGACAAACATAAAAGAACTCACTGAACACAAAGACCATGATTTTTTTGGGGGGGGGGGAAGCAAACAAAAAAGAAAAAACAAGGATGGACGTTAAATATAGTCCTAATGGTAATCACAGGCAGAAGGAAAGGTATTTCTAAAAAAAATAAAGTCATAAAATGTCTAAACACACATTTTAATGAAAATCTCAGAGATCTTTGTAGAATTTGTTTTTGAGAGTCAGTTTAAGGCAGCCTGGAGAGTGTTACCCTGGAATATTAACGTTTGATGAGGAAACAGTACTTATTCATTCAAGTATTTTCTTTTCTGGTCAGACTTTTGAGGGGAAGGCTCTGGGTTTGGAGTGAGTGACTGAAGTTTGAATTTCAGAATTGCCCCTCTGTAGTCAGGCTACTTTTAGGTCAGTTATTTAACTTTTTCACATAAAGTACAATTCTATATTTTACTTAGCTAGCTAAGCGCGAAGTTACTTATATATAGACTAATGAGAAATGATGTGTGTATTTTTCGGACTGGTATTGATATATATGAAAAAACTTCATACTGTATAAGGTAAGCAGCAGAATAAAAAAGTTAAAGTTACCTATACATATCTATTATCCTCTAAATCAATAATATGTTTTTGTTTACTTTACCAGGAATTCATATCCTAACAGTTCCTCCTTAATGGACATTAGTAGTATTTTCAGGAGTCTATTTTAGTCAATCAAGTATTTATTAAGAACACATATATGTTATATATAACATATATACAAGATATATATTATATATAAAGTTATATAATTATATTAATTATATATAAAGATATATATGTGTGTGCGCATATATATATATATATATATATATATATATATATATGCCTAACTTTTTTTCTTTTAGATACTCAAATTTCATTTTCTAATTGGGAGATTAAGAATAGTAGTTATGAACCTGGCTGGTGTAGCTCAGTGGATTGCGCTCCAGCCTGCAAACCAAAGGGTCACCAGTTCAATTCCCAGTCAGGGCACATGCCTGGGCTGCAGGCCAGGACCCCAGTACAGAGTCACCATGAGAGGCAACCACACATTGATGTTTCTTTCCCTCTCTTTTTCCTTCCCTTCCTCTCTCTCTAAAAATAAATAAATAAAATCTTTTTTAAAAAGAATAATAGTTATGAATACACTATAGTGTATACACTTTTCAGTTTTGAAGAAGGTATGACTGCTAGTTTACTTTTTCTGCTTTTGTTTTGCATAATAAAAATTCTTAAAATAAACAAAGAAACAAAAGCCACTAATATACCCTTCTGTTGAGAAAGAAAATACATGATCAAGCCCTGGCTGGCGTAGCTCAGTGGATTGAGCACGGGCTGTGAACCAAAGGGTCGCAGGTTCGATTCCCAGTCAGGGCACATGCCTGGGTTGCAGGCCAGGCCCCTAGTGGGGGCCACATGAGAGGCAACCACACATTTGATGTTTCCCTCCCTCTCTTTCTCCCTCCCTTCCCCTCTCTCTAAAAAAAAAAAAAAAAAAAAAAAAAAAGAAAATACATGATCAAGATGGTAAACGCTTCTTCAAATATTATGTATATGTCATATGCTTCTGTATACGCCGTTGCTTAGGGTATTCATTCTCAGAAGTGAATGAAAAGCCAGCCAAAACCTCATGTCTAATATTGATATTCTACTCAGACTCAAATATTTGTACCTTGTGTGCAGTAGATATATATGAGTCCATGTGTTTCCTGTTATGAATCAATCATATTGCAATGTTTCTGTTTCATAATACATATTTCAGAAATCACCAAAACATCAGAGAATACCTATCTAATGTTTCTTTGTGATGTAAAATATCTGAATATCAAAAGCTGGCCTGAAATCTTATGTCTAATATCTAACTAGATATGTGACATACATATTACACAGAAGTCAAAGGTCTAAGATGAGAATTTTTTTATCTGCTGTCATCAATTACATATATACATATATATACATACACATACACACACACACACACATATATATGCTCATAAACTCTTTATCCTTGTTAGTTGTGGGGAAAAGTGCTATTCTTTCATTTGGTACAGAGTACAGGGTAATCTAGGTACAAATTATGATTCAGTAAACGGTACTGGGAAAACTGAGTATTCATATGCAAAAAAGTGAAATTGGATCCCTATCTTTCACCACTCATAAAAATTAACTTGCAATGGATTAAAGACTTAAATGTAAGACCTGTAAAACTCCTAGAAGAAAACAGTGAAACAGATTTTTTTTATATTCTTTTCAGCAAAGATTTTTTTGGGTGTTACCCCAAAATCAAGCAACAAAAGCAAAAATAAGCAAGTGGGGCTACATCAGTCTAAAAATTTTCTGCACAGTGAAGAAACAAGGAACAGAATGAAGAGATAACCTATGGCATGGGAGAAAATATTTGCAAAGCATATATCAGATTGGGGGGGTTAACAAATGAGGAAATTGTGTAACTCAATAGCAAAAAACAAATGGTCCATTGAAAAAATGGGCAGAGAATCTGAATGAATATTTTTTCAAAGAAGACATATAAATGACACCTGAAAAGATGTTCAACATCACTAATCACCAAGGAATGCAAATCAAAACCAGGTATATAGGAAACACATTTATTGAAAACACCACTTTTTTCCCAATTGAGTGTTCTTGACTTCCTTGTTGATTATTAGTTGACTGTGCTATTATTTTTAAAATTTCTATATTGGACTGTTTATTTCCAGTATATGCAAATACAATTGGTTTTTGCGTATTCTCATATCTTGCAAACTTGTTAAAATGATTAATTATAGAGAATCCTGAGTATTTTCTGCATATGAGATTGTGTCCTATGCAGATAAATAATTTTCTTTTTAATTTAAATGATGTTAATTTCTATTTCTTGCTGTAGTGCAGTAAATAGTACCTACAGTAAAATGTTGAACAGAAGTAGAACTTATCATTTTCTATATTTCCAGGGCAAAATTTTGGTCTTTCATTCTAAGTATGATTTTAGTTGAAATTTTTTTGATGCCCTTTAATATGTTGAAGTTTCTTCTATTGTTAGTATGTTGAGAATGCTTACTATGAATAGATGTTGCATTTTGTCAAATGCTCCCTCTGCATTTATTGAGATTATCTGGTTATTTTTGTCTTTTGTTTTATCAATATGGTACATTAAGTTAATTAATTTTGATGTTACATCAACCTTACATTTCTGGGATGTATAACTCTTGGTCATTATGTGTATTTCTTTATGGACTTAAAATTAGTTTGTTCAGACTCTATGTGTATATGTTTATGAAGGATATTTTTCTGTAGTTTTTAATTCTTTTATTCCCCCCCTAGCTTTAGTGGTAGGGTAATACTGGACTCATAGACAAGTTAAAAAATGTTGCCTCTTTATTTTTCACCTAAAATTTTTATGTATTGGGTAGTCGACTTCTTGGACTGATATTCTAAATTTGTTATTTTATTATTTGTATGCGTTAGTATATTTCTGTTGTGGTAAAATATACATAATATTAAACTTGCCATTTTAAGTGTACAGTTTAGTGGTGTTAAGGCTGTTCACATTATTGTGCAAGCATTACCACCACCTACCTCCAGAACTTCCTTTTCCCCAGCTGATAATGAATTCCCATTGCTCCATCTCTCCAGCCCCTGGAACCACCATTCTAGTTATATCTTTATGAATTTGACTACCCTAGGTATATTACATAAATGGAATCAGACAGTTTTGACTGGCTTATTTCACTTAGCGTAATATCTTCAAGGTTTACCCATTTTGTAGCATGTTGTCAGAATGTTCTTCCTTTATAAGGCTGAGTATTTCTCTATTGTAGGTGTATACCACAGTTTGTTTATCCATTCAGGCATTGATGGACGCTTGGGTTGCTTTTCAACTTTTGGTTATTGTGAACAGTGCCACTTCTGAACATGGGCACATAAATATCTTTTCAGGTTTCTGTTTGCATTTTATTTGGGTACATACTGAAAAGTTAATCGAAAGTGAATTCTATGTGTAACATCTTGAGGAGCTGTTACGTCATTTTCCACAGTAGCTATATCATGTTGCATTCCCACCTGCAGTGCATGTGGGTTCCAATTGCTCCACATGCACACCAACACTTGTTGAGTTATTTAATTATTTGATAATAGCCTAGCCATCTTAATGGGTGTGAAGTTGTGTAGTGGTAGGTATCTCATTGTGGTTTTGATTTGCCTTTCCCTGTTTGTTAGTGATTGTGAGATCTTCATGTGCTCTTCAGTCTTTTGTATGTCTGTTTTGGAGAAATGTTCACTCAACTCATTTGTCCATTTTTAATGGAGCTTTTGTTATTATATTTTGAGGTATCTTCAATAATTTTATTTTAGATCTATCACTGCAATATTCATTTCAGATATCTATATCTGAAATTTCATACACACACACGCATGCACACACACACACACACGTAAAATTTCAGGGGATTTTACTGTTTTCTCTTGTCCTACCTCCTATAATCAAAATTTTATATATTTACAGAGGAATGCATTATAAGTAATTAATATCATATCTGCTCTTTAATTGCCTACATTAACTATAATTACTTTTAAAATTTTGTTTTGGTTTCTCCTGTTTTCACTATCAATAATTACATGATCTATAGTCTTCTGTTTTTACTTAAGAGTAAATTTCTAAGTACTTAATTTGAATTTACATGCATATTTGCCTAACTGGTGAACTTCATTTTGGGTGATATTGTTCATCTGTGTTATTGGTAGACACCTCTTTCATACTAGAATTTATCTGTCTTTTTTATTAGGGAAATTTTCTAGAGAGGCACATACTAATCTGCTTCTTGATAAGAGGCTGGGAGGTGGCAGCAGAATTATAAACCTGGCTACATATGTTTTGGGAGATGAGGCATCTCACTATTTATAATTCAGATTTTCACTCAATCTCCTATTTTTATTACATTGTCCTTGCTCTCAACTATGTCTGACTTTCCTGAGTTTAAGGTCTCTGTTCAAAAACAGAACTTCCTTCTTTTGCCTTGGTATGTGGGAGACCAGATCCATAGTACACCAGATAGTGAAAATGTCTGGCTTTATAACTATTATTTTTAATATTGAATCTAATTCTCACCTCCAGCTTCCACCCCAATTTTGCACACATTGTTGGTTCCTACCATTGACTGATATTAGAAATGCCTTGCAAGTTCAAAGGAAAACAAAATCAAACAAGAAAGAGAGGGAGGGAGGGAGGGAGGGAGGGAGGGAGGACGGACAAGATTTTCATTTACTAGACCAGGTATTCTCATTTCATTGGTTGATGGAGGGGAGATCTGATCATTGGTTTTGTTTGTTTATTTGTTTGTTTGCATTCAATATTATTTTGTATTAGTTTTAGATGCACAGTATAGTGGTTAGACAATCATATACTTTACAAAGTGTTCCCCTCAATATTTCCAGTACCTGTCTGGCACCATAAACAGTTACTGCAATATTATTGACTATATTCCCTATATTGTACTTTACATCCCTGTGACAATTTTATAACTACTGATAACTGATAATTGTTTTTTTTTATAAAACTCCCAATGTGACAGAAGCTAGATGAGAGAACTCTTGCCCTTCTTGGCCTCCCCTAAGTCTTCCATATTCTCTATTTTTTATATTCTCTCCTACCGTTGTCCACTTTTGTCATGGTGCTTTAACCACGTTGGTATATTTGCTGTTAGATTAAAACTCCAAGTATATGCTCCTCTTTGGGTATTTGCCATTGTTTTCCCTTTGCTTTCAATCTCATTACAGAGATTGCAGAATTCTGCTTCCTCACCTCTGAATTTTTGGTTGTATTTTCTCACCATCTGATTTTAAATAGCATCAGTCTATTCCTTTTTCCCCCATTTCCCTCTCTGTTCTATTTTTCTCCATAGCATAGCTCAATATTTGACAGAGTTTTATATTTCATTTATCTTTCCTTGCTTCTTCTGTTAAAATAAATATCCCATGAAGCAGAAATTTATACTGTGTTCTTTTCCCAGTTTTTTTCTTCCTCAAAGAGAACTAGTTATACTTCAATATTTGATAAAAAGTACTTAACTATAGGAATAAGTAAATGAATGAACAAGTAATAACATCAAAGAGAACATTATGAGAAAATAGAAGAAAATTACATATAAAACTTTAAATTTGTTTTCTCAGTTTTTGATAGATTAAACTCAAAAAAATAGTGATAAAGGGATTCTGAATTATATCAATAACTAGTGATTCATGTTTTCTGAAGTAGAAATAATACTAAGCCACCAATATATAAAATCTGGAAAAAATAAGTATAGATTAAAAACCTACAAATGATTGGAAATTATAAACAAAACAAAAACAAACTCCCTTACTAAACAGTTTTTAGCCAATGTGTAAAATATTAGGATAAAATATCTGATTTTAGACTTTTTAAGTAAAAAACACAATAAGCAAACAAAGAATAATTTTATATTAATTCAATAATAACAAATGCTATCAATGCTACTCAATCTCACCTAAAGAATTTACTCTGTAAATTCAGCCTGATAAAAAATTACTTTTACATGCACTAAAATCCGCTGATCACATAGAGATACACTAGCTTCCAAACAACCAAGAAGCCTCAAAATAAAATAGAATATATCTAAGTAGGCATATGTTGAAAAGTTTTTAAAAGATATATTTGCATATGGGCTCCTATAAAAAAATGTATAACTCCTCACTCATGCATCTAAATGTGTTTCTTATTACATATCATATTTACTATCTCAGTAAGAAAACATTTTCTCTGAGGCTGGTAATAAAAAACAAGTTAATGTTTTGGCATAAGGCTTTTTTTCTCTTTCTATGTTATGAATTCCTCTTGTTGAGAAAAGTACCCACCTGTGGTTAAGTGGAGCCACAACTCTCATTTTGAAACAGGTCAACGCTGTAAGCCATACTCCCATGATGGGAGATGATGTATAAACCAATAAACTCCTCCTGTCTTATAAACAGGGAGACTTGAGAGCTGAGTGCTTATGGCAACTGAAGCATATACCACTGGATGACACCTTCCACCATTCTGGGAATACTGTGGAAGTGAACAGAGCAAGATTATCATGCCAAAGATAAGAAGATTTTAAAGTTTTTATTTTGTTTGTAGAGTTTGGAAAAATAGATTTTGAAGAAATATAATTAGCATAAAGTAAGGAAGTATACTATTATTGCATGCTGATTGTGTGAGCTGATTATTTATTGAGTTTATCAAAGGCAGAACTTTGGATCCACACTGTTGGGAAAGCAGGACGATGAACAGATCACTCAGCAGCAATGCCGTTGGTTTAGGAGCAATCTCTACTGCCTAAATAATGTCAAATATGAAGGAATAAATTAATGTTAATAAGGTACACATGAAACAGTAAATAGAGACTGCTCATAAAAAATATGTTTTCTAATATATGTCATTTTTATATCAATAAAACACTGGAAAAGAAAAACTTTAGCTGGGATGCAAAACTAAATGGAAAAGTACTGATTCTTTGTTCATTATATAATTGTGTGCTTTCTGTAAGCAAGAGCCAAGATAAATGGCAAAGATCCCAAAAGGAATGTTTCCTTTTTTAGATAAAATATCTGAGTTTTACCATACATCATTAATCCTTCCCAAATGTTTTCCTAAAATCCTCTTCTAGTAATAAAGCATCAGTAGATCTACGGTCTCTTTCTACTTTGTTCTCTTTTAAATATTATCTAGTTTGCAAGTGAAAATATTTGGCAATGGCTATACATAGAACTTGGATCCTATTAAATAACTGGAAAAAGATCTTCTGAAATATAATGGCCTGCAACTGCTGAATACCAAGATAAAAACACTACCTATGATTGTCTTAAGAAGTATGAGGAGAAAAAGAATGAGCTGGAATCCAGTAACTCACCACATGCAGGAGTGTAAACCAGTTTCCCTGCCAGGCCCAGGGCAGTCAGGGGCATCTTGCTAGTTCGGTGACTCAGAGCTGCAGTGCAGCCTGGAGAGCAGGAAGCCAATTACAGCTGACTCCTGAGGGCTCTCCCATCACAGGGGTCACCTGCCATCCCTTGGGCACATGCTGGTTGGGGTCTGGCTGAGGTACTGCACCAAAATACATCAATGGCTGATGAAAATAAGATCTGAAATAAGTACAAATACCAACTAACACAATTTATGTCTCTAATCTCAAATGTATTTACCCTCTCTCTTCATCTTTATCTGGTTTAAACTCACTCTAAGAAAGGGCATCGTTAGAAATGATAATCCGCAGACTTACCTTAAGTTTCCCATTTATTTGTGCAGTCATATTTAATACATTTTATGCAGCAAACAAATCCTGACCCTGATAAAATGAATCACTAAACATATAGAAAAGCACAAAGTATAAATATTTTTAGCAATTTCACAAACTTTTAGTGTAAAAAGAAAGGGTGTCCATTATATTTTATTATTAATAATGCTTATTAGAAGTAAATACAAAATAGAGATGGGAAAATTTTAAAAGTTCCCTATATCACCACCACATAAAGACTTTTTTTCATATTGAAGTATCTTTTTAACATTTTTGTTGTGTATATTTCTTGAGTCTTTACTTTTTATTTTTATTTATCTTATTTTTATGAGGAGTCACAGCCAAGGATATTTATTGAAGCAATGATTATAGTCACAAAAAAAACTGGAAACAACATAAAAATCCCTCATTACGGGGATGGGTAAATAATCTGGAGGACACCCTCGCATGCTACACTGAGCAACAGTGGAAGAATGGGTCAGCTCTCTGTTGCCCTACATGGGTTGCCTCTGAGACAAATGGCTGGGAGAAGGCACGAGGCAGGACAACACATCAGGATGGTATCACTGCCATGAGTGGAATCCAAAAATACTATCTCATATCCCTTGTGAGTACATACAGAGTACTTAAATGACCAGAAAATTAGAAGACTTAGAGCAAATTGAAAACAGTGATTACCTGCGGAAGGAGAGGGTCCTAGGATTACACAGCATTAAGGAGGATTTCAGCTTTATCTGTAATATCTTAGTTTTATTATGGAAATGTAAAAACATAAAAATAGGACACTGTAATAAACCTTATCTATCACACACACATTCCTTCTTCATGGATTATTTTTAAGCCCATCTCAGACATTGTATTCCATCCATAAATATTTCAGAAAATATCTCTAACAGATAAGGATGCTTTAAGAAAAATACAGTTTTTACATTATTATTAAAATATGTATTCATTAAAATAATTCAAACAGACCTAAACTGTATAACACAAAGATTAAAGACTTTTCTCCAAATTTCTCACTTTAGAAGAAAAACTTAAGTGGTTCAGTTGTAGTTTCCCATATTTTTCTATGCACATATATAACCTTGATATATGTATATACACACATATAATACTATATGTAAGTGTATATAATTACATTTGTCAAATATATAAAATTTCAGATACATTGAGTAATTGTTTATAAAATTTTTAATTCTTTTTTAACATGCTAATATGAGCATTTTCACATTAGCGTAAAGCATTGATAGCTATTATTTTTTACTTTTTGAGCTATCATTATATTGAGAGAAAATTCCAGAATTTAAAAGGTTTATTTATTGTTATTTATGTAGGTTATTTGAATTTTACTCCTGTAAGTTATATTGTAATGAACAATTTTGGGGCATAACTTTACTGTTTTATACTTGGAGTTATCTTTCTTAGTCAACAGATTTCTAGGAGTGAAATTAAGAAATGAAAGCTT
Organism: Glossophaga mutica; assembly: GCA_039655065.1. Lineage (NCBI taxonomy): Eukaryota > Metazoa > Chordata > Mammalia > Chiroptera > Phyllostomidae > Glossophaga > Glossophaga mutica. The sequence continues at coordinate 142,584,482 of CM077307.1, read as the reverse complement.
TTACTGTGTAGTATAAAATTGCTTCTTTATTGGTTTATACACTTTTTATATTATTATAGCAATATGTCACAGTTATGGAAGCTTGATCATTGAAAGATTATAAAAAGAAAATATAAAAAGAGATATTTTTATATCATGAACATGATATAATCTTATCACAGTTTAGAGGAAAGGAATGAAATATTAAGCATGTGGACCATTTAGGAATTGGTTGCAATATGTAAGGCAAGAAATAATGTGAATACCTGGAAACATTTTTCAGCATAAACAATTATTTATTTATTTTACATTAAGGATTGATTAGACAACTCCTCTGTTCTAAGAACTGTTTTGAGCTTTGTGCTAAGAACTTGACAAAGCAGGAAGGGCCCAGATACTCTTTTCTTGGTATATAAATAAAAAATAAAATCCATTTAACATCTTGAGGACATAGTGGTAGAAATTGGTAGTAAAGATGACTCCATTTTCAGGTTTGGTGAATAAGTGGATGACAGTATTATTTATTTACCCCCTTCCTTACTCTATTTCTGCACTATTCCCCTCTTGCCTCCATCTTTAGCACCATCTTAAATAGATAACACTTATCTTTTTTTAAGTGTATTTGGTATACAATCATGCTGGTTATATGAATGTCAGATGTACATATAGTGATTTGCCTTTTTTATACCTTACAATGTGATCACCTCATTAATACTAGTAATCATCTGTCACCATGCAAACTCATCACAATATTATTGACTATATTCCCCTTCTTCTTTTTACGCATCTCCCCACTGCCACCCTTCTGATAACCATCTCTTTGGTCTCTATTTCTATGAGTCTGTTTTGTTTTGTTTTGTTTTTAGATTCCACATACAAGTGAAACCATATAGTATTTGTGTTTATCTGCCTGACTTATTTCACTTAGCATACTACCCTGTAGGTCCAGCCATGTTGTTGCACATGGGAAGATTTCATTCTTTTTTATTGCTGTGTAATATTTCAGTGTGTGTGAACCACATCTTTTTTATTCACACATCTATGGATGGACACTTAGGGTGGATCATTTTTCAAAAAAGATCATGTACAGGCCTTAATAAATATAAGAAGATTGAAATTATATCAAACATTTTCTGATCACAATGGCACAAAACTACATATCTGCAAGAAAGAAAAGTGAAACAAAAAACACATGTGGAGATTAAACACAGCCAATTATGCTTCTGAACGGCCAATGGATCAAAGAGCATATCAAACTGGAAATAAAAAAATTTTAGGCAAATGGAAATGAAAACACAATGTTCTAAAATCAATGGAATGCAGCAAAAGCAGTGATAAGAGGAAAGTTTATAGCTACATAGGTCTCCTTTAAGAAGCTGGAGCAATTTCAAATAAACAATCTAAATGTACACCTAGAAAAATAGGAACAAGCAAAACCCAAAGTAAGCAGAAAAGAATGTAACAAAGATCAGAAGTAAACAAAATAGAAAAACAATACAGAAGGTTAATGAAACTAAGAGCTGGTTGTCTGAGAGGGTAAAATTGACAAGCCTCTAGTAAGACTCAAGTAAAGAACACAAATAAAGAGAGGAGAGAGATTACAACAGATACAATAGAAATACAAAGATCATTAAACAATACTATTAACTGTTATATGCCAAGAAATTTGACAATCGAAGAAATGGGTAAATTTTTAGAAACATAGAACTTCCCAAGGTTACCCAAGAAGAAACAGAATCTGAACAGGACAATCTTTACACTAACAATGAACCAAAGTACTAATAACAGAAACAACAAACAAATGAACGAACAGGCCACAAAAATCCAAAACTCCCAACAAACAAACACCCAAGCCCAGACAGCTTTGTAGGTGAATTCTACCAAATATTTAAAGAACAATTAATAGCTGTCATTCTCATACTGTTCCCTACTTATCTTTCAGGATGTATTTTTATCCAGGAAATCCTCCATGACCTAACTAGATTGAATAAGATGCTTCTCCTTGGTGCTTTTTTCATTCCTTAAACACAGAGGGGTGGCATACTTTATTTACATATTTAATATGAAGCACTGAATTCTTCTGTTTGTGATTGCAGCTCCTGTTGTTCATATATTTCTGAAGGAAAGGAGTTAACATATCAGAAAATATGATGCATGTGAGACCTAGTTTCTTAACAATATTAGATTATGTTCATAGGTGTCAATCTTTTCTAGAGAAATACTTTTCCTTCAATCTTTTACACCAAGGTCCAGGGTAGGATCAGCACCTTGCCAGCCTGGCATGCGCTAATTCTTTGTCTCCCTCTCAATCTCAAATAGCAAGTTCCCAATATTTTACTCTCTCAACAGTTCATAAATAATGTAATTATGTGATTGAATTTCTTTCATATCATGCAGAGATGAATGTGTGCAAAGTCATTTTTTATTGATTTATGCACCATTTGCTGTGGAGTTGACTCACATAAAATTATTGTTGTATCACTTATTTAAAAGGTTCATAACTCTAGCATCTTGAAGAGTTGATAGTTCTTTAGGGAATAGAGGCTAATGTATATTTTTGAAATTCAGTACTGTAAACTTAATAAACCAAACTATAATTAACATGGTAATTTTCAAAATGATCTCTTTTTCCTGAAATCTTTTTTCTTTTATTCACTGATAGAAAATGAAGAATCTGTTTTATACCACTTTGTTGAATCCAACATAAAGCCCGATGGATATATTAGTATATTCACGTTACAGAGCTCCACCAGTGCTGTTCTGGAACAGTTGTGGGGTTTGATTGCCTGCCACGAGGAAGCATGACTCCCATTGCAACAATTTGGCAAAAAAGGAAAGGGGTTGTTTATTTAAAGGTTATACAAATTTAGAATAATGGCAAATTTCTGCCATTAAGTCCTATTCCCTTTAAAACACCTCAAAACACATAATCCTTCGTCCCTTTGCCAAGCACAGTCAGTTTCAGAATATGCTAGTCAGAAGTAGCATCTTTCAGAAAAGCCAAAGTCTGTGGCTTAGCATTCCTGGTCACAGTTCAGCTCCCAGCATCCCTCATGGATCTATGCTTGGTTTGATGGGTCCCTGCAGACCTCCCTTGCCCTCTTCTCTTTCTTACTCTAGACCTTGTGGTGTGTTCTTACCCGAAACTGCGTGGCTTCCCCTTTATACACGAGACCTCATAGCTAACCCCCATCTACACCCTTTCAGACTGTGTGGCTTCTTCTTCCTTCTCTCTCAGCCCGCCCTTATTTTAAATGCTAGGCCCAGAACCTCCTATGTGATCTCATATCTGGCCCCTCCTATGATGTGCCATTTTTGCTAGTTCCTCTGTATCTTTTACCTTCTTTCAGCTGCCATCTTCAGTCAGGGCAAGAGTTCCCAGTGACTTCCAGGGTGGGCATCTGCCCCCGCCTCTCCCGCAGGCACTATATAAGCTCTCCCAGCTGTGTCATAGTCCCTGCATGCACTTAGAGTCACACACCTTTCGCCCTGGGCATCAGACTTCTTCCTTGAAGAAAGTTATGGCTGTTAACTGGTCATTGTTATGCAAAATATCTTAACTGCCGTATTGTCCACCCTCTTTCCCCAGTCAAAGTTTGTGGGGAATATGCTTTGCTATTTTCAGGGGACCCCCACTCTGTACACCATTACATTAGCACATTGTAATTTGGAAGTGGTTATAGCTGCTTTTCCCACAATTATAATATTTTTGGGGTAAAACTTGTTAACTTGGTTATGGCTGTATTTTGGAATTATTAGAAAAAATCAGAATTTATTTAAAATGTCATAATATTATTTAATTTAGACAATATATACACAGAGAATATATTCACATCTCTGCCAGGATCTTCTTTTTGACATTGAAACCATCGTATTTTCAATTATCAAGTTTTAAAAATCAAGATATTAATTCCATTAGAAAATATAAAAATGAAAACATATAAATTCTTTTCACTAAAGGCACAACTTTTCTAGCTTCTGTGTCTTTCATTTTACCAATGCCATTTGTCATCATAAGTGTCCCACGAAAATGCAATTGACAACATTGTTTTCTTCTTTGTTTCTAGGCAAAAGCTTTACACAGAAACTACTTTATAACCCAGGCAAACTGGACACATTTACAATACTACTTGTAAAGTACCTTATAATACAATTAACACCTATCCTCAACAATATATTCTTTACTAATTCCTCCCCAGGCTGTTTTGTTAGCATTAACATCTCACCTTTAAATTATACCATATTTTAAATGTTTCTCAGGAAATTTAATACTTGATTATATGCTGTATTTCATTATTGCCAGCAAAGTTAGTGATGGATGACAAAGATATAGGAGCAGTTTATTTTTATAAATGCTCTCTAAAAACAAATGATAAAAAATTTCAAGGTGATTTGTGAAAGCTATAATTTGAAAGCACTTCACACTTTTCATATAGGAACCTCTAAAACACTGCAATAAGCCATTTAATATTTCACATAGCTGCTAACCCATAGATTATTTGAGGTCAGATTACACTATAACATATGAAAAATTAAAAAGAAAGCATAAATTTCAGTTTAGATTGAATATGTAAACGTCTAAATGAAAGCCAAAGTATGTGACAGAGAAAAGGGTTTATAGAGAAAAAGGATTCACCTGCAAGGTTAAAAAATAAAATAAACAAGAAAACAAGATGAATTATATTGTAGATAATCTTTAAACTATAATAGTATATTAGCTACAAAAGGTCTGTGCATGCTCAAGGATTCTTCAGGTTTTGAATTATCTTAAGTATAATTGTGGAATTGACTTTGAATTACCTTAAGTATGTTAACAAACAGAATATTTCATTTTTTGTTTCCCTACATACAAGGCAAAATCAGAATACAAATTACTAGCAATGGAAACAAAGCCAATTCACTGCTTACTATGAGGATAAAGAGAAGATGGTAACCTATCTCCCTGTTTTATTTTACCTCTTGCCCAGGTAGGCAATTTCTTAATGAGCAAAGTGTTGTTTGTTTTTGTTTGTGTTTGTTTGTTTGTTTTTCTTTACCTGTGGCTCAGAAGGCATAAATCTTGAGAGCCTCATTGTTTGAATTGTTCTTGTAAGGAAATTGTCAAGTTTGAACTTTGTCCCAAAGCATCCTCTCAAAATCCTCTCAAGAAGTTACATTCCATTCATCCAGCAGAGATAAGCCTTTTCTTGATCTGTTCTTCCTGACATTCTTACATTAAACCCAGACTTTTTATTCAAAGGGTAATTTCTGTTAATACCCAGTCAATCTGACATTAAAAACAATCTACCAAAGAAGGTTGCCAGATTTAGGGGGAAAAAAGTGCAGGATGCTCAGTTAAATTTGAATTATTCCTAATTGCCTATGCATGTGTTTATTGAGATAAAATAAAAATATTGCAGGACCCACGCTTATACTAAAAATGTTGTTAAATGAAGTAAATTATGTTTGTAAATTACATACCTTTTTATTATATATCTTGATTTGTTTCTCCTTAACAATTTTTTGTTTTGCAAAACTTGCTGATAAAATTCCATGCAGTTACATTATGTATGCTGTTTACATCATAACATAGCTTCCACAGTGGCCATGATTAACATATTTCTTCCTTTGTCCACTGAATATTTTTTAATGAGAAAACGTATTCATCATTACCATGATGAGCCAGTATACTAAACATGTACTGCCATAAAGTTAACAACTCTGAGACTTGCTCTATAAATTTGATTTGTTGACGAACAGAATACTATCTTTTATGACATAATAATTATCCACTAAAATTGGAATTTCTTTTCCTGATAATAAGCGATGTTCTCCTTTTAAATACAGCCTTTGTTAGGGGGTGTTGGTAATGCAGGCTGTGAAAGAATGCACAGAGAGAAGAAGGCGCAGAGAGTGAAAGTTTTATTTTACTTCCCCAAGAAAGGGGAAGGGCCACGTGCCAATGTACGCACCAGTGCAGAGCAAGCGGTTAGGGCTTTGGGGCTTTTATCAGCTAATGGTGCGGTTGTAGAGCAGCATGTTTCAGCTGGGCGGCAGCTTGTTTGGATGCTATCTTTGGGTGCAGGGTCATGGTGTACCTCCAGCCCCTGAGAATAATTACTGAAGGAAGAGAACAATTTCATGACAATGACTTCAATGCCAATAGAAAGGACATCAGATACTATTTAAACAACATTATGCAACATCTTCCATGGAATCAATCACGCTTTGCTTCAACTTTGTATGTACGTGTCTGTATTTTCACATAAAATATTCACCAAAATGTGTATTGTTTTCACCAGAATCAATAAAAATTTTCTCATTCACTTCTAACTCAACATGAGACTTCCTGCTAATGTTTCTGAAGTCTCATCTGGATTAAATTTTACTCACAATCGCCTTATAAGAGAAACTTATTCCCAAGGAAAAAAATATTGCGTTAGCAACAGAAAGATTTACTTCTGCATCATTGTTACTTACATTCTAGGCTATACCATAAAAACATGAGACATTTAGATCTTTTATAATATCTGTGATAGCATAAAGAGTTATTCCTTTTTTTTTTTTAGTGTAGTAGATTCGTGGAAATTTTAATCTTGCCTGCAGTTTTGGAGTCTGAAAATACTTTTGGTAGTGGTACATTCAGTTGCTTGAGCTGAAAGACTGATAATATCATATAATGCAAAATATTATTACAAGTTCTTTTGTGATTATTTCACCTTCATCTTAATTTCTCTATTACTTTTTATTTTATAACTTTCTTTGGAACTAATTGAATAAATTGTATACTTTACATGCTTAGCTTTTAGTATACGCTAGTTTATTCCACCATTGTTGTTGTCAACTAAGTAATTGCCTACTGTACAAATTACTTTAAAAGGGCTTTTTCCTTGTTTCATAAGTGTTCACTGTTCAGAAAATTTATCCAGAAATATACACTACTGGGTGTTTAGCATTTTGGATTTCAAACACATACAAAATAATAGTAATAAAAAGATAATAATAATCACCACAGGAGTTGTGGATTGAATTTGATCATCTCATAGTTAATGGGTATAGCTGTCATTCTCAAGTTTAAACTCATAACTATAAGTAGGTTTTGAACTATTGAAAGACAAGGGAGCATGCAATGGAGTATCTTGAGCTCACATCTGATGTATTATAAGAAAGACGAACTTTTTATTTGCCTTCAAAATAGATGTACTTGGAAGCCACAGTCATACTGATCACATACGAAGTGTTCAGAAGCCTAGTGTTCATGGATTGGTAAATTTTCAGAACAGAGGTGTTTGAGGATTGACTGTTTTGCATCGTGTAAGTGTGTTTTGGGGAGCACGCCCTCTGTGGATGTCTGCCTTTCAGAATCATAGGCACTGGAAGAAGACTTGCTTGGCAGTTTTCTAGAAGTGAGGTGCTATCATGGACTGGCTGACTTTCAGAGAAGGCCACCGATTTAAGTTTTCTCTAAAAAAAGATTAGTTGTTCAGAACCTGGGATTTTAACTGAAGAAAGCCGTGTCCTTTCTTGGATATGAAAAATAAATACATTTAAATCCCATTCCCCCATTCTGGTCTTTCCCTTAGCCAGACCTTCAGAAGGTGGTACCATATAAATTGTCCAAATTTTTATTTTTGGTGCTATGATTCTCAATGAATGTTGGCACTTAAATGACTTAAACAGTAATAACTGCAACCTAGAAATTAACTGCTGATTTTTTTTTTTTAAAGTATTGAGAAAAACCATACAGGGCTTTTAAGACATTCCGAACTTATAGGACAAAATAATTAATTCTAGATGTATATGTACAGGGCACGTTGGAACCTTACTTACAAAACAAGACATTTCTCTAATCAGTCTAATCAGCTCTCTCTCTCTCTCTGTGTCTCTCTCACTCTCTCTCTCTCTCATTCCCTCCCTCCTTCCCAAAGTTATCATTAATTTGTTGCACAGCATTTTAAGTAGAAGAAAATTTTGTGTTAGAATCTTAAATATAAAAGTGTGGCTTTTGCTTTTTTTTTAACCAGTGGAAACACATTATACTAGAATTTGACATCGGAATATGCATCGAAACAGATTGACAGCTACTGTACATTTTCATCTGATGTCACAAGGTTAGAATTTTACCAACTATCTTCTTTTCAGGAGATAAGCATCCAGCATGAGCAAAGCTAATTTAGAAAGTGATCAATCTCCGAGCAATTTAAAATTTTCTAAGCTTGGACAAGAATTACAACAACAAATTACCACTGGAAGGAACCATAGAATTCTGAAATGTAGAAAGATGAAATCATTTGCTCAGGACCACCCAGTACTTATTAATGTTGGGGCTGCATTTGGTTTCCTGGTTTCCTGGCTATCCATACAGCTCTCTTTTGCATGGTCTACTTTAGCAAAATAATTACCTTCATGGGCTTGGTTGTTAGACATGGTTCAAAATTTTTCTACTACTTACCATCTGGATTGATATGGCAGGTTATTTAGCTTTTCTGAGCCTCAATTTTTCATCAGTAAAACAGAAATAATGATGATGTCTTACTCATAGATTTGATGTATTAACTGAGCTCAATAACATGATATCCTTAATGTAGTGATTAGCATATCATCGATGTTAAATAAATGCTAGGTGTTATTATTTTATTATGTCATATTATACTATTATATAAGAAGTCAGTGTAATGACAATGATATTGATGACACTACAGCAGTTGAGTCTATGTTTGTAATCATCTTTTCATTTATGGTAGTGGGGCCTGGGACACACATTTAGTTGAAAACAATTGGATCTGTGAATTATTCTCTTCCCCTTATTAGTTACATTGGCCCACAGTTGCTACAACCTCCACATCTCAGTCACTGGACACAGTGCATTTTTATTTCTGCAATGCATTTGCAAGGGGCCTACCTTCATTCAGTCACTCGGAACAGGTACTCCTTCTGTCTAGTGGCACCACAATTCCCTAAGGTCTGGAGTTCCCCCTGGGTTCGCTGTATTTGATTGTTTAAAGGGGAGGAGAAAGACATCATACATGGTCATGCTGGTTTTGAAAGGTCAGGCCTGGGAGTGGCATTTATCACATCTGGCAATGTTCCCATGCAGTAAAGCCTGTGAAGCATAGTCAAGCTGTGAGCCCATGAGGGTAGAAAAATGGAGTTTAGAGAGCAGGGACAGAATATAGCTTGCAATGTGCTGATGCATATGAGAAAAAGTACTGATCACTTATTTGAGCCTCATAGCATACCTGTTAACTTGCTGTATATTGTCATTCCATACAATGGATGAAGGGACTGAAGACACAAATGAATTGCTTCAAGTTACTTGTTTTGACAAGGGCATAACCAGAATTCTTTTCCAGGCACTATGAATCTAAATTCATGGTTCTTGATTTTTATAACGTGAATATGTTGGCTAGAATTCTGTTTCTTTAGAAAGGTGCTTCAATCAATGAGGTTAGTTAACTTGTTAGTCACTGAAAAATCTTTGTATGTTTTTAATAGTTTCAAAGTTAAGCTTTTATTCTACATGATTATTTTTGAGGCAACAAGACAGACTGCATCAAGCCAGTATTTTGAAAATTATTCTTAACTACTTAAGAGATTCTTCTCCTTTCTGAATACTGTTTCAGTTTGGTTAGCAAAATTCAACATTTTTCTCAACCACATTAACCACGTAAATGTTTAAAATGTCTCAAAATTTCTTTTAAATTCTGTGCTTACTTAAACAGTCTCTCTCTTAAGGAAACTTCTTAAAGCAGTAATACTATGCCCTGAACTTTACAAATTTAAAAACTGTAGGAAAATGGTTTGTATATTTTAAAATTCTCAAGTTATTTTAAGTAAAAATTATACTAAAGGTGATACTGAAATTTAATATATAAGCAATAATTTCCTAAATGGCAATACTGGTATTTTTATGGAGAATTTCGTGATACGTTTAATTAATAAACTTGGAAATTGCTAAGCAAAAGCCTGTAGAAGTGTTTTAACCTTTAATTTTCCTTTTGTTAATATTGGATAATCCTAGGATATTTGCTTTTAACTAATGTATATTTACTGGATTTTTGTGAAATTGAAAAGGCCAATAACTCAAACTAGTAGTGAGACCAATTACATATTAGAATTAGCATTTATTTCCAAAGCAGGTTAAACTTTAATATTGAAATGTTATAATAAATTTTCAGTTTACACTCCACCCAACCCCATTTATTCAAATAGGTTAAGCTGTTGTCCTTTCATGAGAATCATTATTCTGATTCTCTGACCTATGATCAGGGGATAAGCTTTCTAAATAAATTTCTTTAAGAATTTTTCTAAGTGATTTCTGTGGTTTTATGTATTCCTGTTTTATACATTCCTGTAGAGTTGGAAAGAAGAGATACCCACAGTGATTAGGGATGTGCAAATACTTTCTACATTTTCTGCTTCTTAAGAATCTAAACGTGGCCCTGGCTGGTGTGGCTCAGTGGACTGAGCACCGGCCTGCAAACGGAAGGATTGCCAGTTCGATTCCCAGTCAGGACACATGCCTGGATTGTGGGCCAGGTCCTCAGTTTAGGGTGCACAAGAGGTAACCATACACTGATCTTTCTCTCCCTTTCTCCCTCCCTTCCCCTCTCTCTAAAAGTCAATAAATAAAATCTTTAAAAAAACAGTAGAATCTAAATATGTAGGTCACTAAAGTTAAAATAGTTATTCACTGTCTGTGCATTTTTTAAATATTAAATTGACATTTAATTTTTTTTACAATATATTTTATTGATTTTGCTATTAGAGTTGTCCCAGTTTTTCTCCCTTTACCCCCCTCTGCCTGGTACCTCCATTCCCTCCAGCAATCCCCTCCATTAGTTTGTGTCCATGAGCCATGCATACAAGTTTTTTGGCCTCTTCATTTTCTATACTATTCTTAACATACCCGTGTCTATTTTGTACCTACCAATTTATGTTTCTTAATCCCTGCATTTTCCCCTATTCTCTCCCTGCCCACGTACCCCCCAGTTGATATCCCTCCAAATGATCTCCACATTAAAATTCTGTTCCTGTTCTGCTTGTTTGCTTAGTTTATTTTTTTAGATTCAGTTGTTGATAGTTGTTTATTTGTTGTAATTTTAATGTTCATAATTTTTTTATATAGTTCCCTTTAACATTTCATATAGTCATGGCTTGGTGATGATGAATTCTTTTAATTTTACCTTGTCTGGGAAGCACTTTACCTGCCCTTCCATTCTAAATGATAGCTTTGCTGGATAGAGTAATCTTGGATGTAGGTCCTTGCCTTTCACGACTTTGAATACTTCTTTCTAGCCCCTTCTAGCCTGCAAAGTTTCTTTTGAGAAATCAGCTGACAGTCTTATGGGAATTCCTGTGTAGGTAATTATCTGCTTTTTTCTCTTGCTGCTTTTAAGATTCTCTCTTTATTTTTAACCTTTGGCATTTTAATTATGATGTGTCTTAGTGTCGCCCTCTTTGTGTTGATCTTGTTTGGGATTCCCTGTGCTTCCTGGACTTGCATATCTATTTCCTTCACCAAATTAGAAAAGTTTTCTTTCAATATTTTTTCAAATAAGTTTTCAATGTAGTGCTCTCCCTCTTCTCCTACTAGCACCCCTAAGATTCAAATGTTGGTATGCTTGGAGATGTCACAGAGGCTCCTTATACTCTTCTCATTTTTTCTTTTAAATTATATTTTCTTCTTGCTGTTCCAACTGAATGCTTTTTACTTTTCTCTGTCCCAAATCATTGATTTGTCTTGGCTTCATCCCCTTCACGGTTGTTCCCTGTAGATTTTTATTTCAGTTAATGCAACCTTCATTTCTGCCTGGGACTTTTTTTATGCTGTTGCAATACCCAATGATTTCTTTGAGCATCCTGATAACCAGTGTTTTGAACTCTGCATGTTATAGGTTGCTTATCTCCATTTCATTTAGTTCTTTACCTGGAGTTTTGTTCTGTTCTTTGATTTAAGCCATATTTTTTGTCTCCTTATTTTGGCCACCTCCTGTGTTTGTTTCTGCACATTAGGTAGAGCTGCTTTGACTCCCTATATTAGTATCATGGCCTATTGTAGAAAAGGCACCTGTCTAGATGGATGTGGCTTCTTTAAATCCTTGGTTGCCGGACTCCCATACAGCTCCATTTTCTGACAACTCTGAGCGATGTTTGTTTTGTAGGTTAGTTGTAATTTTTGCTATAGTTGTGCATGGAGGTGAAGTGGGTTTACCTATGCCTCCATCTTGGCTGGAAGTCTCTTAATCTGCCTGCGGCTAGCCAGGTGGTCTGGGCAGCGGCCCCTCACACACACTGTGCCACAACCTAAATTGACTTTTTAAAAAGAGATGGAGAGTTTAAAGAGGAAGATCTTAGTTACCACCTTAAATTCTGCAAAGATGTAATATAAGATGATGACCAGAATGTCCTTTGTATAGAATGGGCATGGTCAGCTGACAGTCCCATAAATTTTACATGTTCCAAGTTCATGATGAAATCTTAGGGTTGTCAGATAAAATGCAGTACATTCAGTTCTATTTGAATTTCAGATGCACAGTGAACAATTTTAATATAAGTATGTGTTGATGATTATTTATTATTTATCTGAAATTCAAATATGACTGGAAACACTGTGTTTTTATTTGTTATATCTGGCAACCCTAAAATATTTTTCACTCTCATTCTTAGTCTCAGCTTTCCAATTTGGAAGTCAGGGAGTGACTAATACAGTTTATGTCATGTGCCCTTTTTGGGCTTCAAAGTCAGTTGCTTGTACAAGGAGTTGTTTTTTTTTTTTTTTTCCCAGAACAATAGCTGATCTGAGAGGGACCCTGGGGGTGTAGGGGTTTGGAAGGATATGGACCAGTAGCTAAACAGGTTTAGAGTTAGGTACACAGAAGACAGAAAAATAGTCATAATGATGTTTTGAATTTTCTTTTAAGGCCCTTTTGTTTTAACTTGTTGTTAAGGCCCAGTCCCATTTGTCTTCCTGAATTTTCTAAGATACATTACCATCCTTAAATTAATTACTTAAGCTCATTTAAGCTGAATATGCAACCAGAAAATCTTAACTACATTATTTTAATGATAATTTCGGATATTGTAAAAAAAAAAAAAAAGCTTACTGCAATAACATCTGCCTGATTACAGTAGCCATTATTTTATTTTAAAATAATAGGACCTTAGAACTTCCAGTGCTCCCAGTAGCCCCTTTCTCTTTCCAATCAAAGATCAGAGATGTCAGTACATCCTCTGAGAGGAGTAGAACCTTGGCCCTATGCAAACCTGGTGAAAAGCAATCCTATAGCAGAAAAGACTATTAAGTCCTTCTCCTCTGCTATTGGTGGTAGATTATATGGCTTCCTCTGTAGCCAGTTAAAAAGCATGTTTCACTTTTCTGACTAAAATTGGTACCATACAGAGGAAATACATTCTGGCAGAACAAATATGTTCTATACAGAATATTTGGAAACCAGTATCTTGTGTAACATACTTCTCTGTATATGTCATAGATGTAAATCAAGAGGAAGCTAGGTCCTGGGTGTAATATGCAGAAATTGCTATATGGGTAAACATTTTTTCAAGATTTGCCTTTTACACATCTCATTAAATGTAAAATCTTGGTCCTCACCACTGGGTAGATCATTTCCCCAGAACATCAAAAAGAGTAAGTACATTTTTTCTGAGCTCTGGTATGAAGCTGTAAACCACAGAACTAGAGACAAGAGAGTTGGTCTCAGCCACTTTACATTTAATGCTCAAGTTATGTGAAGTTAAATGTTTCAAAATTGCACATATAATATGCTATTATGGACAATGTATGGCTCAGATGTTGCTTATATGACTGAAATAAAGAAAACTCTCCACATTCTGTATTAGCCATTTCCCTGCTGATAATAAAGGTAAGAAGGAACAATTAGAAGCATAGACAAGAGTTTTGTTGGTGGTGCTATTAAAAAGTCAGTTTAAAATCGATGACTACAATTTCTACTAATAACATTGAATCTAGTAGTTAGCTTTATCTAGAGCAAAAGGCATTGAATTATTAAAGTTGGTTTTAATCTGCTATTTGATAGGAATGGGGATGTTAGATATGTCCACTTTGATTATTCACTATATAGTGTATAGATTTCTACAGTATAAATCTGACAGCTCTTAAAGAGTAACTTCTTAATGCTGTGTTCCACAGAAGATAAAATTCTAAATTTCAGGCCTTCAAATTTAAAAATAAAATTCTGAACTCCATAATTGTTTAGATTATGATCAGCACACTTATATGTACTTTTTAAAATTAGAGATAATATTTCCAAGACAGCTTAATGACCCTAAACTGGCTAACTTTAAATAATCAGCAACCATGGTAACCACTGTACTAATTGGCTGATTGCATATTTTTTGTACAGTTTCTCTAAACAAAACACAACTCAATTCACCATTTTGATCTTAGAAATATGCATATACTAATAAAATAAAAATTACTCTATTCAATTTAAATTAAGCTATCAACAAATACATTTTTCTCAAAACAGAAAGTTTTTTTTTGTTTTATTTTTTCAACATGAAATTACCAGTGTACTTCATCAATTCTGATTTGTTCATCATTTATTCATTTATTTTTTCATTCAACAAGTATTTATTGAATGGTGCTCTGGGCCAGGTTGTGGAGGAATATAAGAAGGACAGAAAAAAAAATAACAAAGAGGAAGTGTCTTCTGTAGTATTTGAAGATGTTGGTGGTATTGGCATTTAAAGGGAAGGGGGATGGGTGGAAGTGGAAGAGAGTATAAGAGGAATAAATGGTAATGGAGAAAAATACAATAAAAATGAATTAACAATTAAAAAAGAAAATATGGAAGGAAGTTTCCTAAATGTACACAAACAAAAAAGGCAATGTATATTAACTGTTATTATTATTTTTAATATAGAATCTTAACTAGTTTAAATTGGCAGAGTAATGTAACAAGAAACCTACATGAACAGCTGGGAAATTTTTCCAAAGGTCATAGCCAGAGCTTCACATCCACAGGCTTGGCAGTGTAGGGAGGAATTTAAGATGAAATAGGAGAGAAAAATGACTAGGAACCTTGGATTTTAGCTCACCGAGAAGGAGTGCAAACCCATAAGGCTACTTCTATTAATATATGTTTCTTTTTTATTACAAGGCTTTGCAATACTTGAACACTTTTAAACCTTTTTTCCTTATAAGCCATTTTACCTTTAATTTTTTTTAACAATATGTTTATTGATTTTAGAGAGAGAAGTGAGAGAAAGAGAGATAAACATCTATGTGAGAGAGAACTGTCTATTGGTTGCCTCCCATATGTGTCCCAACTGGAGATCAAACCCCCAACCTAAGTATGTGCTCTGACTGAGAATCGAACCCCCAACCTTTTGGTGTATGGGACAATGCTCCAACCAAATGAGCCACATAAGCCAAAGGTCCTTTAAAAAAAACTATATATATTTAAAAGTCATTGTTGTATTATACAGTCAATATTTGTTTTGAATTGTTTAGATAAATCAACATACCTGTATTTTTAGGACTATAAGACACACCAGACCATAAGATGCACCTAGGTTTTAGAGGAGGAAAATAGAAAAAAAATTTTTGAAGCAAAAAATGTGGTAAAATATTTAATAACCTGTAACCCCACCCCCTGCCACCCCCTTCCCCCAGCGAGCCAGGCAAGCTACATTCAGACTATAAGGTGCACCCCCATTTTCCTCCTAAATTTAGGGGGGGGAAAGTGAGTCTTGTAGTCCAAAAAATATGGGTAACCTATTTTGTTATTCTCCATTCCTTCACATTTCCTTGAAGAGTACTATTTGGTAACTCTCTTATTTCTCTTAGCATGGGTTTCCAGATATCAACCTCTCAATTTGGATGTAAAATTCTCATAATACCGGTATTTATTTATTTATTTTTACATCCTATCATCTTTTAGTTCCCATGATTTCTGTCAAGAAGCCAGTGGTCAGTCTATTTGATGCTCTTTGGAAAGTAATAAGTGTTTGTTTAATTTGTATTTAATATTTATTTCTGTCTTTAATATTCAGTGATTTTTCTATGATATTTATGAGTTTTCTGATCTTCATCTTGTTTGTGACAGAATATTTCTTGAATCTTTAGTTAACATTTTTTTAAATTTATCTTTTAACATATAATTAGTGTCTTCAATAATTTTTTAAAATTGTCAGAAAGTATGCTCTATTTCTTTCTGCTCTTTTTTCTCTAATACATTAGACCATTTTTCCATGTCAGTGTCCATTTTGCTTTTTACATTATTTTCATCTTTTTAAAAGTATTTATCTTCAATCTTTATATTTCATTTTGAACCCCTTTAGTTGTGTTTATTTGCTGATAATCTCACCCATTATTTTATTAGTTTCAATTTTCATTTCTAATATTTCCATTTGAATTTTTAAAATAATTTCTCTTTCTTATCTTTTAAACTCTGAGGCCCTCAGTTCTACATCTGCAAGAAGCTGGGTTTTGCAAGCTTAGAGAGGACCCCAAGCTGTGTGAGACCCTGAATAGAGGACTCAGATAATGCCTGCTCAGACTTCTGATCTTTAGAAACTATAGGACAAAATATGTGTGTTTTCTGAAGTTGCTAACTTCGTGGTGATTTGTAACACAGTGATATTTACAACACAGCAATCATTGGCTTTATTGACTCACCATGTCAGAAGTAAATAAATAAAATTAATAAATACTGAAATTGCATAAATCTTACCAAGGCAGCCAAGTACCATTAAGGAATATCAGCATTGCACAAGGGTAACTGCTTCCAAAGCCTTGTTCTTTCAATGGCTGCAGTAGGAGAGTTTTTCTAGTCATCCATCCAGAAGCATAGGTTTTGCTGACTCACACATGTTTCATAGAGCCTACCTATCAATGAGGAGGAATAGGGCTAAACATCCTAAGACAAATAGAAAGGGGGTTATAGAGTTTTTCAGAATAGGAAATTCAAGATTCAAGGTTGTCACAATTCCAAAACCTTTAGAATGATGGGGGAAGAAAGGAAATAAAGTAAAGCTTTGACTAAATAATCCATCTCTTAAAATGAATTTTCTGTCCTGGCTGGCGCAGCTCAGTGGATTGAGTGCGGGCTGTGAACCAAAGGGTTGCGGTTCGATTCCCAGTCAGGGCACATGCCTGGGTTGCAGGCCAGGTCCCCAGTGGGGGCTATGTGAGAGGCAACCACACATTGATGTTTCTCTCCCTCTCTTTCTCTTTCCCTTACCCTCTCTCTAAAAATAAAAAATAAATAAAATATATTAAAAAAAAAAACGAATTTTCTTCCAAATTTAAGTGAAGCCACTGTTAGCAAAGAACTTATTTTTGTCTGAGCAAAATGCTTATAATCAACAATTTTCAACTTCTAGGTCATATATCCTTCCATAGCTAAATTAGCAATACCTTTCAAGTGACATTTGTGGATTTTGAAATTTTGTTATCTGTGCTTTCTAACTACCTAGACATCTAGTTGAATTATGTAGCCAGGTCACCTTCTTTACTTTGGCACCCCTGATAAAAGTACCAATTGATACTTTCCCCTAATGTTATGGTAACTTCTGTTTCACTATGTTTAACAGCGAATTGCATGTTTTGGAAGGGATTTAACTGGGAATGGAGTTGGTGATGAGTGCTACTTTTTGAAAATAGGTGTTACCAGAAAGATTTGAAACAAAGAGAGAAATCTAGACTTGATGTGTATATAAATACTGGGTGGGACAGAAGTAGGTTTAGAATTGTTCATATGGAAAATAATAAATATAAGAATAAACTGTGTGCATTTCATATTCACAACTGTAGAGTTATTTTGCTCCACCCTGTATAATATTAAAGAATACATTTTAAGTTGTTAACTGAAGGAAGGATGTAGAAGATATGTCAAAATAGGTATCATTCAAATCTAAGGAAAAAATAATGCTTGAAAGTCAAAATAATCAGTCTCACAATGAGAAAGCCAAAAAGCTAATTATACCTATATTAAAATGAGTTATATGTCTCATTTTTCATCTTTGACAGATGCAGGCACTAAGAATGAAATCTGAGCTAAAGAATAGAATAAAAAGCAAACAAAAGCCCAAATGCAGCAACACCATGACTTGAATTACACTGCCCCTTTTAGAAGTCATTCTTTTTGCTTCCATTGGGTACAATAAGTGTGGAGCTATGGTGTGGGTGTTAGGGGGTGCATTTTTAAAAAGGGAGTTCTATGGAGAAAACCAAAATGCTGTATAACTCATAGTCAAATATTTATGTGAAATTTATATCATAAGAAAAGGTCAAGACTAAATTTTAGGCTTTGTAAAGGTGTGATAAACAAAAATCCTCATTCACTTGGTTGTTTATTAATGTTAAATAAACAACATTATTTAATGTTGATTGCCTGTGTGAAGATGAATTTTTCTGGTGCTCTGTAGAGGAAAACATTTTACTCATTGAAGAAAAGATGTTTTTTGGTAAAACTGTTTCTGTAAGTGATATGTAGAAATGATGATTCTGATAGATAACACTGAAGATTTTTAACCCAGTGCTTGTGGAGGATGATGGGCAGCGTCAGAGCCAGCTCACGGTAGAGGTGGAAAAGGTTCGAAAAGACACAGAGACAACAGAGCAGGGGCTGTTAGATTTCTGCAGTGTAGAAGCCATTATGAGGCCACAGACACACACAGATCCTTTTCTCCTTTCATTAAAGTTTCAAGGCCTGCATGGCAGGGATGGAGTGATATCGTGGGGAAATTTTTTTCCCCCCACAAATAGCCTTTTTAAAATTGCATCATGTAATTCATGCTTAGCATAAAACCTTGTAACAGTCTATACAGTTTTAAGGAGAGTATACATCAAACTCACAGCTATTAAGAACCACACCTAAAACAAAAGCAAACTAAGCAAACAGCTAGAACAGGAACAGAACCACAGAAATGGAGATCATATGGAGGGTTAGCAACAGGGGTGTGGGAGGAGGAGGAGGGGGGAGGTACAGAGAATGACTAGCATAGGTAGTGGGTAGAAAATAGACAGGGGCAGGGTAAGAATAGTGTGGGAAATGTAGAAGCTAAAGAACTTATGACACAAGGACATGAACTAAAGGGGGGAATGTGGGTGGGAGAGGGTGTGCAGGGTAGGGGGAATGATGGGGGAGAAACGGGACAACTGTAATAGCATAATCAATAAAATATATTTAAAAAAAGAACAATTAAAATGAAATTAAAAAAAAAAAAGAAATTACCCTGAGGTAACTTCCATTTTTTAAAAAATGGTTATCATCCTGCTGCATGTATCTCTTTAAATAACATTTAATCTCAATTATTTGATACCTATTTTGACATATTTCCTACACTCCTTCCTTCAGTTAACAACTTAAAATCTATTCTTTAATAATTTTGCATACACGCATATTGTGGGTTTTGTTGTAATTGAAGTTGGTTTAGAAAAATAAGATCAAGAGACGTTTTTTACTTTTTGTTTTGGCCATGCAATGACTTTTATTGTTTTTAAAGCCTTCAAGTTACTGCATCTCTACTCAGTCTTTTAAAGCATATGGATCATTAGGCTCATTAGTTTTTCTTTCCAGTTGTAATTATAAGCATTGCAGTTTTAATTTAAAAATTTTTACCTTTCATTTCTGCATGTGCTATTTGGTTCTTTGAAAAAATTTACTTTTTTTAATGTATTTTTTTCATTTTTGTGAGTTCTATTCTTTTAAAAAGTATATAGCTGATAGTTTTGCATGTATTGGTTTAATAGTCTAAATGCATTTCTGTTTCCGTCTTTTTCTTTGATTATCTCAATTTTTTAATTTGTGACATCTGACTTCTACTCATGGTGTATTGTTTCCTTATATGTTCAAGATTTTATTCTGTGAGCCCATTTTTAAGTTCACATTAATTTTTTTAAAAGATTTTAGCCCTGGCTGGTGTAGCTCAGTGGATTGAGCGCAGGCCTGTGAACCAAAGGATCGCAGTTCGATTCCCAGTCAGGGCACATGCCTGGGTTGCAGGACAGTTCCCAGCGACAGTTCCCAGCAGGGGACTCACGAGAGGCAACCATACATTGATATCTCTCTCCATCTCTCCTTCCCTTCCCCTCTAAAGATAAATAAATAAAAAATCTTTAAAAAAAATAAATAAAAGATTTTATTTATTTACTTTTAGAGAGAAAGGAAGGGAGGGAGAAAAAGGGAGAGAAACATCACTGTGTGGTTGCCTCTTGAGTGCCCCCTACGGGGACCTGGCCTGCAACCCAGGCATGTGCTCTGACTGGGAATCATTCAGGGAACCCTAGGTTCAAAGAAATGCATTCAATCCAGTGAGCCACACCAGCCAACGGTGCTCATGTTAATTTTTATTTCCCCATAGAATCTTACATGCTTTCTGCTTTTGATGTGTTACTCCAGAGAAAAATTGATTTGATTTTGTCAGAGGGTATCACTTTATCACAGAGGATAACTTTTTAAAATAACATTTGTGAGTTGGGGGTTCTTTACAATAAATGGGTAGAGCAAATTTGGACTTCAAACAATGTGAGCTATGGTTTCAATTGTCCATGGAAAATTTTTTCCTACTCAGATCAAAGACAAACATTAAATTTATGGTATAGTCTCTGGGTCAGTTTGTTCAGTTATTGTTTCCTTCTTTAATTAGAATTTTATCCCTTCAAGTGGCCTTGATTTTTTTTCCACAGGGATTTAAGTTGTAGCTCCAAGTATCCTATGGGTCTGAGGCCTGCAATCATACTTCTTGAGGAGGTGAGTATTAAAATCTAGCCCTCTACCCATTGCTGAATTCAGAACCCTTCATGGCTGCAGAAATATCAGCTCATTCTAGCTTTCATTATATTTTACTGGTACTTGAAGATTTTTGTTTGTTCCTTATACTTTCAGCTATAACATTTAAATAACAGTAAAACACATTATTTTTTTACTTATCGTCTACAGCTCTAGGAATTTTTAGAGAGATGTTTTAAGTACCAGCTTAGTTTCATTAAATTACTGGAATTGGATGTTTCTACTGTCTTCCAAATGGTGTGGGTTCAGCAAACATTTCTTGATACGAATACATAAATTATTGATTTATTCACTCATTTCCTTAGTGATGGGTATTTAATTCACTTTTTTATTTGCTGTACTGCAAATATAGTGATAATAAAAAAAATTATTCATAGCCTTAATCATTACTGTATTTAAATATGAGATAATATCACCCTGGCTGGTATAGCTCATTAGATTGAGCATGGGCTGTGAACCAAAGGATCACCAGTTCAATTCCCAGTCAGGGCACATGCCTGGGTTGCAGGACAGGTCCCCAGTGGGGACCACATGAGAAGCAACTACACATTGACTTTTCTCTCCCTGTCTTTCCCTCTCTTCCCCTCTCTCTAAAAATAAATAAATAAAATCTTTAAAAAATATATGAGATAATGCCTTAGAAATAAAAATATTTATTTTAAAGATGTTATAATTTTAAATATTCATAGATACAACTAGTCTTCTAAGAACATTATAAACATTATAACAATCTATTGTTAGTTGAAGGATATAGCTATTTATTTTATAAGTATCAGTAAAAAATTAATATCTTTTTCTTAGAGTTTCAATATGAAAGCTAGTAATTTAATTTTATACAACCAAAGCACATAGATAAAACAATAAATCTGCCAATTTTTTGTCCATGGTTAGCCAATAAAATTGTAGTTAAGTGTATTATTTCTGAAACAAGAAACAAAAAGATTAATTCTAATGTCGGAATAAAACTCATTTAATGGTTAGTTATTACTTTTTATGTTATTGGTTGACAGGGTCTTCGTAGATAGTGATAGAATCCTTAGTGGCACCATGGTCTGTGGTTATGGCTGCGGAGTATATGTATGTGAATTAGATTCCCCTTAAGAAATAAGATGGAATGATCGGCTCTTTGGAATTTGGCAAAAGCTTTCCTCTAAAATTATAGTGTCAAATAATCTTACGTCACTGTGGGGTACTTGAACCATATTCTGTCATTATTGACTAAAAAGTTTTTAAAAGCAGGCTTCTTTATCTGTTATGAGGCTTTTTTATACCTGATGTATTATTACTAACAGAAATTTCCCGTATCTCTCATATCATACACCATAACTTACATATCCACACGCATGCACACTGAGGAGTGGAATGGCTAGGTCACGTGGCAAGTGGATGAAACTACCAAACTCTTCTCCAAAATGGTTGTACTTTATGTTTCAATATGGAATGTATGAGGGTTTCTTTTCCTCCACATTTTCACCCACACCTGGTAGGATTAGTCATTTTAGGCATTCTAATATGCCTAAAATGATGAGTAGTATTATCTCATTGTAATTTTAATTGGCCTTTCCCTAATGACTAATGATCTTAACATCATTTTGTGTACTTATTTGCTATCTATATATCTTCTTTGATAAAGTGTCTGTTCAAATATTTTCCTATTTTTAATTGTTTTATTTTTCTGATCATTGCCCTCTAAGAGTTCTGTATATAATCTAAGTACAAGTTTTTTAACATACATAAAGTTTGCAAATATTTTCTTCCAACCAGAAACTGGTATTTTTATCCCTTAATAGTAGATTTTTTAAAAGGACAAATTCTTAAAGTCTAACATATTAATTTTTTATTTTATATATTGTGAATTTACTGTCATCTCTAAGAAATGTTTGCTGAACCCAAGAAAAAATATTTCCTTTTATGTTTTCCTGTAGAAGTTTTGTAGCTGAGAGACTGAATATCAAATGGACACTGACCAGACCATATACAAAAACTAAACAGTGACTCTCAGCCTTGCAGCAGCCAATACAGAAAGCCAAAGCACAACCTGTGTACTAATTGGCCAGAAGTGGTCAGGACTTGATCAAATAATTGGCAGCTTTATCCCCAGTTTCAGCTCAGCACTAACCAAATATGTTCCCCAAATCCAGTACACAGAATGCCCCATTTCTGGTTAGCTTGCCCCTAGGTTCCCTGTGTCTTCAGCCTCGAGTCAGTACATAACTAAGCCTTCCCTTTTTTCATCATAAAGATTTTTCACCCCCTGCCTGTCTTTGAGTCTCTGCCAAAAGCAACTTATGGTGGCTGACACCCTGGTCATAATGATCTCTGAGTCTAAACATTGTCCTCTTCCAGGAAAAACTCCTGCTTCTTGAATGTACAATACTCGTTTTTGCACTTCTTTTTCTTAATGGTGTAACTTCAGTAGAAATGATTTGGGCTTCCATTGACGACTATGGGGAACATTTGACTTAAACAAAATTGTTCATCTAGAAGTGCATTAGAAAAGTAAAGGAATACCATTTCACAGGACCAGTTGTGCAAAAATTTTAATTAGCTTGCCAATGCCTCCAAATGAAATTATTAATCGAAAGTTCCTTCATTAAATGAAATTATCACTAAATGATTGATAATTTCAATCAAAAGTTCCTTCAAAAAAAAGTTCCTTCACTAAGGAACTTGCTCATTTGCTCAAAACTAATGAACATTTAGCAAACTAAACTCTTTGTCTAGCAATCCCTCCCTTTTCTGTCCTCCAGTTGTATTTCTGTACCCAGCTCTTTTTTTCCCTTCATCCTGCTGATCTCTCTTGTGCTTCAGTTGACTTCACCCACCTTTTTTCCTTGCCCAGATGCCTTATCTTTAAGCAATGACTCTATTACAACCCCCAGCTGCCAGTTACCTCTAAAGATTCATTTCCGTCAAAATCCAAGTTTACAGGAAATGGTAGAATTTAAACCTTGGACTTGAGCTGAATTAAGAGCTACATTTAAAGATTTCTCTAATTCAGAAAATATCAGCAAATATTCAGAAAAGAATCAGTCTTCTTTTGTGTATATATGACCTGGGCTTACCTAACCAATATCAACTTGCTAGTTGGAAACTCAGGTGCTAAATTAGGATGGCAAAAGCCAATTGGCCTGATTCAGAAGATTCCCACTTTCCATAATAAACCTGAGGGACTAAAAAAAAAAGTAGGTACAAAAAGTAAGGTGAAGTTTCCTAAAAGCCAGACCTGAAAACATGTCTAGTAACAATTGATCAAACTATAATTCAGCCCTGCAGAGAAAAGATGAGATTGCAGGAGATATTTTTCAGGGTAGATTAGAAAAATAACTTTCAAAAACATTCAGGAATTAGATGGCCCAAACAAAAGAACGGAGCAAAACTTCAGAAAGAGAACTAAGCAATGAGGTGATAGCCAACCAATCTGATGGAGATTGGTTAAATCTGCCTGGTAATCAAAATGCTCACAGATCTGATTGAGCTTGGTTGAAAAATTAAAAACTAAATGAAAGATACCCAAAATGAAACAAAGCAAAATATTCAGGGAACCAACAGTGACAGGAAGAAAACCAGGACTCAAAGCAACAATTTGGAACAAAAGGAAAAAATAAACATCCAACCAGAACAGAATGAAGAAACAAGAATTCAAAAAAGTGAAGAGAGACTTACAAACCTCTGGGACAACCTGAAATGTTCCAATATCTGAATTATAGAGGTGCCAGAATGAGAGGAACAACAGTAAGAAATTGAAAATTTATTTGAACAAATAATGAAGGAAAACCTTCCCAATCTGGTGAAGGAAATAGACTTCTAGGAAGTACAGGAAGCCCAGAGAGTCCCAAAGAAGTTGGATCCAAAGAGTAATACACCAAGGCACATCATCATTAAGTTACTGAAGATTGAAGATAAAGAGAGAATCCTAAAAGAAGCAAGAGGAAAGAACAGAGTTACCTACAAAAGAGCACCCATTAGACTATCAGCTGATTTCTCAAAAGAAACCTTACAGGCAAGAAGGGGCTGGAAAGAAGTATTTGAAGTCATGAAAGGCAAGGGCCCACATTCAAGATTACTCTATCCAGCAAAGCTATCATTTAGAATGGAAAGGCAGATAAAATGTTTCCTGGATAAGGTCAAGTTAAGGGAGTTCATCATCACCAAGCCATTATTACATGAAATATTAAAGGAACTTATCTAAGAAAAAGAAGATAAAAAAATATGAACAGTAAAATGACAACAAACTCACAACTATAAGTAATGAACCTAAAAGAAAAGAAAAACAACGAAAACAAAAACTAAGCAAACAATAGAACAGAAACAGAATCAGAAATGGACATCACATGGAAGGATTTCAGTGGGGAGGGGGAAGAGAGGAATGCGGGGTAAAGGTACAGGGAAGAAGCAGCACAATTAGTAGGCATAAAATAGACAGGGACAGATATAAAATGGTATAGGAAACAGAAGACTCAAAGAATTTATATGCACAACCCATGGACATGAACTAAAGTGGGGAGGGGGGATGTTGGAGGGTTGGGAGGAGCAGGGTTGAAGAGGAATAAAGGAGGGAAATTGGAAAAACTGTAATAGCATAATCAATATATAAAGAAAGAAATGGGGAAAAAAAAAAGAAAAAAAAAAACATTCAGGAGTTAACTTCCTGAGCTGAAATTGAACTGTTCGGTATTGTTTTCTAGTCTCCTGTAAACCGTAGATATTTGACCTCAAGCTTTTGGCTATCTAGAATGAAGATAAAGTTCTGGACTACACTGTGAGTCATAAATTTAGGCTGGTGGCATCAAGGGGTGGAATGACCCTGGGTCACTAACCTGGAGAACTGCCCACCATTCAGGTATATGTTGTTAGATATTAGCAAGTGAGAAGTAAATTTTTATTGTGTTAAATCGCTGACTCTAGTAACTGTCTTTTAGGGTAGCCAGAGGTAACTTTAGAAATAGATTCTTTCATATTTAATTTCTTATTTTACTATTTTATAAGCGAAGACACTTAAGATCAGGCATAAATGAGCTACTCATGAACATTCAGCTTCTATATGCAAAATCTGTTATTCTGAGCTTGATTTTCTGAATCCAAATTTTTGGAATATTTCTGTACGCTAAGTATTCAAAAATGTTTGATTAGTCTTTAAAAGCTAAAGCCTTAAAGCCAGAGAAGCAGTATTTGTATAAGGACGTTAACCCTTCCCAACTGCATGAACTTCAATCTTCTAACTCCTCCAAGGCTTCATTTATTTATGTAAAGTGATAATAGCTCTGAGCCTATGTTGTGAGGATTAAGTGAGATAATTCAAATTTACTACAGTGATTCAACACAATTCAAATAAAGTGTGATGTAATAGTAAACCTTTTGGTGCTTAATATTGAGCTTTCTAAAGCTCAATATTGAAAAATATTGAGAACTTATTCTCTTATACTTTTGTATGCTTTCCTGCTTTATCCTGTTTTTACAACTAGCTTTATGTATGTCATTAATTTTAAAACTTTATACAAAATTGCCTGATCAATTTTGTTTTCGACCAAACACATATACACATAGTAGCAAAGTAAAAATAATATGCAGAAATTCATAGAGTAAAATTAAAAACATTCTTTATTCTAGTCTTTTCTACCATGAAAATTTATGTAATTATATTGCTAATAATAGTTTATTCATATATATGAATATTTAGTGTATGTATTGATTTTTATTTGAATTTATTATTTAACTTGAAATATATGAAAAAGTATATGCATAATTTTATTAGTTGATAAGAAATCTTGTAAATAGTAATCAAAATGTTCCTGTGGGAAAAATATTCAGAAAGAATTTTAAATTTTATGCTGAAATATTGCTTAAAATAAGAAAAGCTAAAGACTTAAAATTTTGTGCTGATCTCATCAAGGTTATGAAGCCCTACTTATTATTGCTGATTTTGTATTCAAATGAACACATCAAAAAAAATAAACAATAAAAAGAAAGGAGGAGAAGGGTGGAGAATCTGTGGATGAGTGTGAGAACTGTAAAGCAGTGTTCTCAGAATGTTCTTCATGACCACACGGTGTACGTACCATGACCTGGGTCAACAGTGGAGAAGGCGAAGGTGCAGCCCGTGAAATCCACCAGATACTTAAAAAATAGATTCTATACTCAGGAGGGGCTGTATGAGCAAGTGAATATGCAAGATAGAAATTGGTACATTTTATTTCTTTGAGTGGAATTAAGTTAAAGTCTAGTGCCCTTTCATTTCATCCTGAAGGAGTCCCTTTAGTATTTCTTCAAGGACAGGTCTACTAGGGACAAATTTCTCTGTTTTTGTCTGTTTGGGAAGGTTTTAATTTCTCCTTTGGTTTTGAAGGCTTGTGTTATTAGTTATAGAATGCTTGATTGACAGTCTCCCTCTAGGAATACATAAACATGTCATCCCACTGTCTCCTGGGTTCAATGATTTCTGATAAGAAAATATTTGTTATTTTTACTGAAAACCTCTTGTATGTGACAAATCAGTTTTCTCTTTCTACTTTCAGGATTTTTTATTCTTTTCACTTTTGTCTGTTTAACTATTTGTGTCTATTTGAGTTTATCCTGCTTGGAGTTCTCTTTGATTCTTGCATATACAGACTGAGGTTGTCTTTTTATCAAACTTGGAAAAGTTTAGTCATTATTTCTTCAAATATTCTTTCTGCCATTTCTTTCATTCCTCTCCTTGTGGAACTCCCATGATGTGTATTTCATTATGCTTGATGATTTCTACAATCACTGAGGTTGTTTACTTTTCTTTATTCCATTTTTTGAGGGGTGACATTCTCTTATTCCATAATGTTAATTAACCTATCTTTAAGGCCACTGATTCTTTCTTCTGCCAGATCAAATATGTTGTTGAACCCTCTAGTTTTTAAAATTTTTATTCTATTCTTTTCAGAAATTCTATTTTGTAGTTTCTGTCTCTTTATTGATATTTTCTATTTGGTGAGACTTTCCATAATTTCCTTTAATTATATAGACATGCCTTCTTTATTATTTGAATATATTTATACTTTAATCCATAGTTCATATTTGAAACCTTTATGTAATTGATCTTACATTTAGGTTGTCTCACAGGCAGCTTTTATTGACTGCTTTTTTCTGTAAATCATGTTTCTTTTTCATTGCACTTCAAAATATTTTGTTGAAAACTGAAAAAAAAAAATGTATTGTGTACCATCTCTGAAAATTAGAAACCTACCCTAGATGTGTTGTTCCTTTCTGTTTGTGGTTGTTGTTGCTATTGTTTACTTAGCAGTTTTCTGAACTAATTTTATAAATTTTGTATTCTTTGTTTTGTGGAGCCACTGAATTAACTGATCAATTTGCAGAGTCATCTGTTAACACGTGCACAGATATTTTCTTAATTTATTTGAATCAGTAAGTGCCCCTGCGTTTGCCAGTGGGCTCTATGTGTGTGTACTGGGACATGCTTTCAACACTCTGGCGGACGGTTGACAACTTTGTGCCTTCGCTTTGTCTCTGTGTGGGTCCTTCAAGTCAGTCAGAAATAAGAGATTATGGCCTTTTTAGGGTTTTCCTCAGCATGCATGTTAAATGTGCTCATCGTTTGATCTTTTTGATCCCTAGAAATGTGTCAGAGTTCTTCAAAGCCCCTTATTGACCTCCTATTAACCAGTTTTTCATTTTAACTTTCTGAGTTAGCCATTTGTAAGCCTCAGACAATTTGATGTTAAAAATTGCAGCTGATTGTTTATGACAAGTGTTCTGGGATAGACTATTTGCAGAGTAAGCTCCAATTCAGTTTAAGTAAAGATAAATCCTGGAAACTTCAGGGAACTTCCATACATGTAAAATAGAATTCTCTAGGAATGAGGCTTTTTGGTGAATTCTAACCCTATTCTTCCCACTCTAATGTTTGTCAGAAAGCTCATTTTTACAGCTTTAATCTCTGTGAGTCACTCTGTAAAAATTCACTTTCAAAGCTACCACACATCTGGGGAGAGGGAGAAAAGCATAAGTCTAGTTAAAATGCTATGAAGTCAACTGTTCTTAATGAAATTCAGTTATTTTACTTAAATAAGTGATCCTTTTTTGGTAAGCTTTAGCTAATTTTGCCCATTATGAGAAAGTTGTATTAGATCATTTTTCTAATATATCATTGCTTTTATGGAGAAGCAGATTTTCAGAGCTATTTACTTCACCATTTGGAAGTGCTTTCCTCCTAAACATATTTTAAAAGTTTGGGGTCATTGCAGTTTAAAGAAGCTTATTTTCTGGATACTGGCTAATAACCATTAGCTTGAAAGAATTTCATTTGATTGCCTTACGGCACCAATTGTTTTGAGATGCTCCGGATAAGCTTCTGGTTAGTGATCAGATCTGTGGCACCTGAATTGCCAAATGTCTATTTGGAGTAGAAGAAGAGAATGCTATTTTATGTATTTACGAGATGTATTCAAAGTTTGAATTTATTTAGTTCCATAGCCTTTATTTAGTTCCTGGCTTCCAATAAGAATAATGAATGAACAAATTCACTTATAATAATAAAATACATATTATTCTTTGCATTTTTGCATGGACTTAGCTTGCTAATTGTGAATCATTAAATGAAAATGATTTATTGTTTTACAAGTACACTGATTTTAATAATTCAATTGTAATCCCTGTGTTTATTGTATTATTATATATTTCACTTGACAAATTGTAAAAAGTCAAATCACTTTATGAAATAACTATGTTAGAATCACAGAACCGTAGAGTTATTGACACTGTAAAGCTCTTGGGAGCATGCGTGAGAAAGGATGGCCATCCCTGTTTCTTTAGGAAATTCCTCAAAATGTCTTTTGAATTCAAGACTGCAGTATAGTTCATCAGTTCGAAGAGAGTCTCATTTTAAATAATAACCTAGGATGTATTGTACTTGCTTTTCACTCTCCATTAGAGCATTTGTTCATTTCTTATGCACCTCAAGTAAATGTTTTTCTCTGGGGAATGGTAGAAATTCTATTGCCCATTTTTTTTAAAAAACATATCAATACAGCAATCTTCAGGGTATGTGGAAATTTGATATTATACAAGTAATAATCCATAGCATTCTAGTCATCAGATGAACAGATTCTTTCTGCATACTGACTAAGAAGTGGTCTGTAATAAAACTTTTTCAACATTGGAGTTTCACAATAATGGCACCTGAACACTAGATCATTAAATCACTTTGGTGTCTCTTTTTCTCTTCTTAGAAATGAGATCACTTCTTCAGCAGAGATAGTTTGCCTTTAATAGCGGCTCCCTTTCTGTGTGACCTTGGACAACTTACATAATCATAGAATCTCAGAGATAAAAGGAATTTTAGAGGCTCTATAGCCCAGTTATTCATAGAATTCACAGATCTCACTCTTCAGCGCTCCTACAGAGTAGTCATTCTGTTTCTATTTAAATATTTCTAGTAACGGGGAATGAATTGAGGGTGACTCAATGAACTCAAACTGGCTTCAGACAGCTCTGAGTCTTTTAAGAAGGCTGCTTTGTTCACTTTGTTCTTTTGAAACAACGTCCTTTAAAATGAGAATAACAATAGCTGTCTATTTGACAGAATTATTTTAAGGAAAAAGTATGTAATGCATGTGGAGAGTGTAGTATATGTAGTGAAATTGACATATACCTATAAAATACTCTTACTGAATCCAGGGTAGTGAACTTATTATTATTCACAAATATTTGCTTTTATTCTCTGGGGGAAAATATACTTTTTCACCCATTGATGTTAGTCTCGTCTAGGTGACTTACTTTTGGCCTATGAATGAGAATCTAGGTGACATTTGTTAGTTTGGGGGAGAAACTTTGAGGGCCAGCAAATAGTCCCATGTTCCCCTTCTCCTTCTGTCTCAAAGACCTGAAATACCTCAAGTCTGCTTTGATAGATGGAATCCAGGAATAAAGACCTTATAAAACAGAGCTTTAGTGGGTCCAAAATGCTCCTGTCACATAAATGACTGAGAAGTTTTTGGTTGTAAACAAACATAACCTCACCTAGCTGCTTCGATGAAAACTTTTTCTTCTTCTCGTAAAGGCTGGCTTTTCGGATTTATATTCCTACAGAATTCTTACCAGTATGAGCAGCCTCTTTATTTCCTGCTGATTCCATATGAGCTTGAATATGAAGCAGGTAGAAAAGTACAATTTCCTGGGCAGTACACTTAAGATTTCAATTCCATTACTGATTCAAGCAGGTGTTTACTGGATAAATTGAGAACTGTTTCTCTAAATTATGGCCATTTATGATATCATTTTCATGAAAATTCATTTGGACTTATAGTTCTTTTTCTCTAACTGAAGGGCAAATAAAGTAAACTTTCAGGTTTCTGTGGGAAATATCATACTGCATAGAGTCAGGCTCAGGGATGATAATTTAGCAGAATCAGGTTAAATAATTTCTTTATAATAAATCAGAGACATTTTAAAGTGGAGATGCTTCTGAAATGATGAGAATGTTTAAAATTCACTGTAGTTCTCAAATTTTAATGTAAGACGGTTGAAAACAGCATATCCTTTAGGAAAAAATGAAGCACAATAGATAATAACAAAAACATACTATTATATGGCATTTATTAAGCACTTACTATGTGACTAATCTATATATATATATATATATAAGGATCTATATGTATATATATATCCAAGGATTTGATAATTTCAAGAATTAGATGACAACACACAACACATTATGTTTTTGTCAGAAAGAAAAAAGGTAATTTGAGACATGTGGTGGGGGGGATTGAAGTTAAATCATCATCCAAGTAAGAAGCAGAATAAAATATGGCATGATCAAGTAATAAGTTATAGAGAATGAGATCGACTTGACTTTGCACCGAGAAAGTTTCCTTTAAATAGCATAGCTTCCTGAACTTAGACCCTTAAGAAGATAATAGAAGTCTAACACATTTTTTGACTCTTAAAGGATCAATATTTGCACAGATATGTTAATGTAACCTTTGTTTACTGGTTTTAAAGCTTAAAGTTAATGTTTATTCAGAATATGTAACAAGTTTTTGTTTACAAAGAAATGTATATGTTAACCTCAAGTCTGTAAAAAATAAAGGTAAAATTGATAGAAACTGGGTGTTAAATGTCTAGTATATTTTTTGTTTTTGAAAAGGTAGTCATTTAATAACTGCTTTTATCACCAGGTTAATGAATGCAATTACAAAGTAGTTAGAAATTACTAGAAGGATATTATTGTTTTAAAAAAAGAAAAGAAAAAAGCTCATTCTTATGTAAATATCTAGCTTTTTTTTTTTTTTTTTTAGAAACTACTGTTCAAAAGGCCCTGGCAAAATAACTCCCAAATACTACCTTCAAGCCCAGCTCTTTTCCAGCCGCTGTTAAGGAATCTGTTCATAGAATGCGAGGCCCCTGAGAGAGGACACACAGTCAGGGTGGGTTGGGGCCATTATTGGCAGTGCTCAGAGCCATTGACCAAACTTCAAACAGGGAAACCAAGTGTCCCCCCCCCCCCCGCCTTAGGACATGCTATTTCAATTATTGTTCAATCGGTCAACAAAATCAATTTTCAAAAGAGAACAATTAACACTATGAGGTTACTGCATTCTTAGACTATATGTAATAACTATGGTTAGTAAATTTCAACAGTCTTAACAAACAGCCTCCATCTTATTGGATGATATGTATAAAGATAACTCTCCATTAGCCTTTTTGTTTTACTGGACAACAATATACTATTGATAAGCTATAAATTATACTGTTTTATGTTATAAGAGTACTAACTTTTTCCATGCATTGTATTATAGGTATTTATTGCTTGAGTCAAGATTAGGTCCATTCAGTAATTACAAGCAATTTTATTACAGCCGCATGTACTCATTATGTTACTCTAAAAGAATAAAATGCATAAAAGAAACAGCTTTTATTTTTGTTTGCAATCTGTAAAATTGAGATGTTTTCACTAGTAGATTTCAAAGAACAGAATCAAATGACTAATTTACATCATGAACAGATAAAAATATTTACATACACTAGATAGAAAAATAAAGTTTTAAGCATATTATTTAATTTTACTGTTAACCAATAGAGGAATAAAAATTAATTTAAACATTAATTTCTTCTCTTCTATTAGGAGAAGAAAAGGAAGTTAAAGGTCATATAATAGATAGAAACAAATATTTAAAAGTAGTCATCTTTGAGTGCTTCTCAGTTTAAAACTTTTACCTCTTTACAGTTTGTTTGAATTATCAATTGAATATATTATTCTCTTTCAAAAATATCATTTACATTAAGATAACCTCTTCCTGGTAAAGACAGTCTTCAGCATGTATAATTTGGATTTCTCAACTGAAAATGACAGTGGGCATAATGATTTTTATTATGAAAAGGCACACACTAGGGTTCCCTTTTCTCCACATCCTCTCCAACACTTGTTGATTTGTTTATGTTGGCCATTCTGACCAGTGTGAGGTAGTATCTCATTGTGGTTTTAATTTGCATCTCCTTGATGGCTAGTGATGCCGAGCATCTTTTTATATGCCTCTGGGCCCTTCGTATGTATGTCCTCCTTGGAGAAGTGTCTGTTCAAGTCTTTTGCCCATTTTTTAATTGGGTTTCTTTTCTTCCTGGAGTGGAGTTGTGTGAGTTCTTTATATATTTTGGAGCTCAAACTCTTGTCTGAGGTATTATTGGCAAATATGTTTTCCCATATAGTTGGTTCTCTTTTCATTTTAATGCTGTTTTCTTTAGCCATGCAGAAGCTTTTTAATTTGATGAAGTCCCATTTGTTTATACTTTCCTTTATGTCCCTTGCTCTAGGGGACATATCAGTGAAGATGTTGCTGCATAGAATGTCTGAGATTTTCCTGCCGATGTTTGGCTGGGGTTAGGTGGGGAGTAGTGGGGAGAAAATGCAGACAACTGTAATTGAATAGCAATAAAGTAATTTTTTTAAAAAAGGCTCACAGAAGTATTCTATCTTTTAAAGGAGAAGTTTGACCTATTCATAAAAATGTTTTCTGAACAGAAATTATTTAGAGGTAGCTAATAACTGATTGAACTATTTCATTTTTCATTTGTTTAGTTCTTTGGGTGTCTTTGGATACAGCCAGTGATTGTATAAATAAATAAAAATTTCTTTTGTTGTTTCTATGTCAGTGACAAAACACAGGGATACAACAAGACTTAAAATGGTCATAATTCCAGGTCAGCATAGTAGAATGTGTAAAAAAGGAAGCCCACTTATTTCTATCTTTAGAGCATGTCAATAATCTACTGCCCTAAAAATTGCCTCAAGTTTTGAAGAAAGTCATATTTTCAGTAAGACAATTATTCATCTATAAAAGGGGATTTTATTTCATGTGTTTGAAAGGCTGCCAAGATTTGACAGTTTATATTTGTCTAGTGCTTGAGAAGATATTATTTTTTGTTAGAATTTGTGTGAGGGAAAAAAGCCATAAAAATTCAATCTAACATGAAATCGTTTGAAATTGCCTTTCAGTTGGCTGAATAGTTTATTGATTTCACCCTTTTATAAAATGAAAGGTTAATGAACAAAATCACACAGTGTTCATGTCTAGAAGATATATATGCTATATATATATATTTATATATATATGCTATATATATATAAACTATATATATATAGTTTGATATCCTTCCCTTGCAAAAAAAAAAGTATTTATACACCAAATATTATGATATTATGAGCTATTATGATACTATGCTAGGAAATGAATTATGCTATGTCTGTGGTTTCACAATCCTGCCCATTTATGATGATTGCTGTTTTGCATTTTAGGCAAATTCCACATGGAGGACCACTGACCAGAGAAAAGTTTGATTGGCCCGGCTGAGAAAGTGATGAAACAGGCTGTTTTTTTCCCCTTCATTATTGAGGATAGAAATAGAAAGACATATGGGCCAAATGAAGTGTAGTTTTATTATAATCCTTGTGACTATACCAATACTTTTTCAAAGAATCTACTAGTTTAAGGTAGAAAGTTCCATTCAAGTTATTATTTTGCTATTAGCTGATGATGGGAACAAAAGATTGTGTGGAAGATAAATTCTGGATGAAATATGTTGAAATTACTTTCTGATTTTTTGCTAACTAAAGCATAGCATTACTGAAACACTCTTTTAAAAATAGCAATAGTTATTATTTATAAGCCCTTTCAACAAGGTTGTGCCTGTTTTACATGCTAAATAGAATATAAAGCAAACAATTAAAATGGAGAACTTCAGTAAATAAAAATATTAATCTCAAATATTCAGAAATTTAAGTGAGTGTAAGCTTTAATTTGCCTTCATTGCAGATAATTACTTCAATTCATAACTCTAGTTCAAGAAGTTTTCTAATTTTAGTTACCATTAGTATTTACATATTAATCTCAGAGTTATTTATGATGCTGCTTTGTTTTTATCGAAACGAAGCCTTCTTGTTGAACAAAAGATACTATTTTACCTTCAGAATTTTTTGCAAGGTTAAAAAATAGTATTACAAAACAGATGGAAAGTAAGGTGGCAGAATATTATTGCTGTTGAATGGGGGACTGGGCAACACACAAAGCATTAACTTGTGAAAAAGCTCTTTTTGATTTATTTACTTTAAAAATTCATTTCACAGGCCATCTTTTCTCTGACTATTATACCAAAAATAAATGGAATAAGCCAGAGGAGCTAGTATGTATTCTACATAACCTGGATTTAAATAATGTTGGGAAAACAGAATTTAATACAAAATACTCTGTCAACTTAGAAAAATTCTCCACAAAAGTAGTAAAGAAGGTATAAGTTTATTATTGAAAGCTTTAAACCAGAATATAATACGCATCACAGGCAATCTGCTCAAAGACTGCAAAGAGAGAAAAACATCTCATTCTGTTATATAACAAACAGATAAAACCTACTTCACATATGTTTTCAAGATAAACAATACGTAGTCCTGAAGGAGAATTGGCAGCACTATTTGTCACACGTAGTTCGTGCTAAATTCACTGGACAATCAAAGTGACCATCTGTATTTGCAACTTGCCTTGTCCAAAGGAAAAATAAACTTGTACCTTTAATATAGGAGGTAGTTCTGAGCAAAGCACTGAATGAAGTTATGCTCCTGCCTACCACCGAAACTGGGAGATAGTGGCTCTCTTCCTTGTTGACTACATTTTGAGGACATAGTTCCCAGATCATTAGAAGGATATTCTTGGGTAATAAACCTGGCAAGAGTTATATTAAGAGTCAAGTTAAACTTAAAAAAAAATTAACCTACATTTCAAAGAGACAAAAAACTTATAATTAAAACTTTTAAGTATATGTTCTAAGAGAAGGAAAAAAATATATTTCCTATTTTCAGCAGGGAGTATTAAATCACTTATTTTTAATTTTTACTTGCTCTTATAACTATTAAGAGAAAATTAGAGAAAATATTTTATCAGGTAGAATTTCCTTCTTGATCACTAATGCTAGTTTTTTCAGAAGAAAACAGTTGATACTGAGTTTTATAACTTATGTATATTTTACTCACTGAAAGCTAAGATTTGGTGTATCTCAACTTATTCAAATGATGTCATGTTGAGTAATGTACTTGGGATAAGACTAAAAATTTTACCCCAGTAAGTGTGAATTTGTATTTGACTGAGTTTTCTGTGTGTATATAACAATGGCAGGGTTTTGGAAGATCTACTTTGGTAGACTGTGGTGTAGAGTTTCCAGATTTAGCAAATCAAAATTCAAAACAGCCATTTAAATTTGTATTTCTAGTAAATAAAATGTAATTACTTGTATTGGTAGATCCACTTTGAGATGCAATGGTTGAAGCAATAAGACAATCAATCAATGCAATTAAATATGTACAAAAATTGTGATGAAGGCCAGTAAGAGAGGTATAGTCATTTCTTTTATTTATCAACTAGAAAACAGTCTAGAAAAATTTAAGCTTGTGAATATACTTTGTGGTTTCTTATGAAAAGAATTATCCTGGAAATCAGAAAGGTAATATTAAGGGCTAGTTACAATTAGCATTTATTTAAAGCTAGCAAAGAGCGAAGCTTTGCTAAGAGTTCTGCAAGTATCATCTCACAACATTTTCATAAGTGCAGGTTAATATTAGCCTGTTTTACAGATGACAAAAAATGATTTTAAGACAGTTAAGTAATGCTAATAAGCAGAACTGTGGTTTAAATCCTGCCTGCCCAAACCAAAGGTTTGTGTTCTTAAACAATTACTATACAGCCTACGAGATAGCATAGCTTCTAGGAACTGTTTCTTTTTAATCTAATTTGTAGCCTCCCTTGGATGAACCATTTAACCTCTCTCAATTTTCACATTTGCATGTATAAATTTAAAGCATTAAATTAGGTGATTTCAAAGGTTCCTTTATTTCTGAAAATCTGTGATTTTGTCAAGAAATCAGATAGTTAACTATAGATAACTAATTGATCAGCAGTTTTAGACAATATAACATGTGCCCAGCACATTCTTAAAGCAATGTGAAAACAACAACAAAAAAAGTTAAAGAATCAGATCATCTAATTTAGAAGAGAAATGAATGATTTATCAGTTCATTCCCCATCATCTTTTCCCTCGAGTGCACCTTCACCCTGTATACTTTATTTCAACATTTTTAAAGATAGAAAATTGTCTTAGTTTGGACTGGACTTAAAAAAATATATAGGCTAAGTGGCTTAAACAACAGAGATGAATTTTTCACATTTCTGGAGTAGGAGATGTCCAAGATAAATATGCTGGCAGATTTGGTGTCTGGTGAAGGTTCTCCTCCTGGTTTACAAATAGTTCTCTCCCTGTGGGGGTGGGGAGAGAGAGAGAGAGAGAGAGAGAGAGAGAGAGAGAGAGAGAGAATTTCTCTTTCATGTTTTTTTTTTTCCTTATAAGGGAACTAATTCCCTTCATAAGGGAATTCTTCTCTGACACATAAAACCATTTTTTTTTCCTTACAATATATTCCCCTCCTAGCATTCTCAGCTTTGCTTTCCCACTGATTTGTTCCTTGAAATTCTGGCTTTCAGCTCCTTATTTTTGACCAATGTTCCCTCTGATTCTGTGATGCCTGCTCTTGGAACCACTCACACAGCTCTAAGTCGTGACCTGATTTATTCTTCCCAATGCTATCCACACTCCGATGTTCTGGATTCTTCTTACATTGTGTTGAATTGGGTTCAGATTTCTTCACGTTCTCTGTGATTATTTATTGATTAACAGCAAATGCCTCAGATATAGTGAATTTGGCAGTGAGCTGGGGCAGAGAGTCCTGGAAACTACAGGGGTTTTAATTTACAACTCAGGTGTTTGTTCATGGTGAGGTTTCTCAAAGCAGGAATGAGGTACAAGCTGAAGCAAATTAGGCAAGTCAGGCTCATTATTAGGTCAGAAGCCAGAAAGAAAGATGACTATAAAAACTTGAACAGCCCAAGTGTCATAAGACAGACCAGGTCAAAACACCCTCCCAGGCTGAGGAGAAGGGGCAGTATCCAGTAAGGAGATCAGATAACAGACAAACCTTGACCCTGGAGCTATTTTTACCTCCTTTGATATTGAGTATTGGTATGATCATTCTGTGAAAGTATCCCATGCGTAGCCTAATTAATTCTGGACATGTAGCTGACAGGGTGCAACTTACAAATTTGGAAAGTTTATTGGTTATGGCATTTCTGGCAGGTCGATTTTGAGTATTGCTCTGTTCCAGGCATCATGAAAGTCTTGTGTGCTTCTGACTGCCTTTATCATTGCACTCCATTTCCATTCTTTCTACATCATCTATTTCCTGGTTAATGTCAGCATTCAGCAAAATAACAACTACTGACTGATTAGTTATGATGTGTTAAATGCTGTGTTGTATGCTGCGGATTGCACTGATGAGCAGTAGAATTACTGTTTGTGTCCTCACAGAGCTACAGGTGAGAAGAGGAAGACATACTAACGGAGCAAGTACAACGAGGTGTGAAAAAGCCATGATGGAGGAAAACCCCATGGCAGAACTTCTGAAATAAAGTTGACAGTGTGTGAAACTCATGGCCACACACTGCAGAAATGCTTCCTTTTTGAGAATTCCTGGTTTCTTTGTTTCTGTCCTGTGACCCTTTCGACAGTTTCTACCCTGTGTTCCAGCTATCTCTTTTTGGCTCTCATACTGTGCTATTTGATTGAGTAACAACACTCTGCGGCCTCCTCTGCTACTTAGCAATCATTTTATTTATTTCTTGTCCACCCCCTATTCCATTATGTGCTTGGCTGTGATAATCCTGTCCCATTCAATCAAGCTCAAATCTTTTCTCCCTCAGCATGTGATCTGGACTCCAATCTTACTGAGCAGATTGAGGTTATCTGGAAAGAACTCCCTCAACCCTCTACTTCTTGTTGCCTGCCAAAGAAGTCATCTTTGCTGCATCTAAGTTTTTTTTAGTGTTCCTATCTGCTTTTTGTCTCCTGCCTTTGAGAAAAAATAGAACATCCTTTTCAGCCTTAATCATGCCACCTGTGCTTTGAACTGAATTCCCTCTTACTGCCTCTGAAATTCCTATATCTCTTTTTCTTTTCCTTCATCAGTTGTTCCCTCTCATTGTGTTCTTTCCGTCTATGTAAAAACATTCAAAGACAACCTGAATTAAAAAATATTTTACCTGATCCTGAGATTTCTTTTTAAATAGTACTCTAAATTTCCTTATTTATCACAAAACTTGTCAAAAGATTGTGTCCATTTGTTTATTC
The DNA here is from genome assembly GCA_039655065.1 of Glossophaga mutica. Lineage (NCBI taxonomy): Eukaryota > Metazoa > Chordata > Mammalia > Chiroptera > Phyllostomidae > Glossophaga > Glossophaga mutica. Next base: position 142,545,042 of record CM077307.1, on the reverse strand, counting down.
AAATTCCTTACCAGTTATACATATCTCCTTTTTATTCTCTTTAGATTTTGTTAATCAATTTTAGTTGTGAATTTGCCATGGCCACCTCTTCTTTGGCTCTGATTTATGGGATAATATCTCCAGACAACTAGGGTGTCTCTTCAAAGGATTTACCTATTGGAATAAACCTTCTAGATTCAAGTTCTGGCTCTACCAAGTATTAGTATATGAAGCAGACAATACATAGCCATTCTAAATCTCAGATATCTTTACTGAGTTGCTATAGGGATTGCTTTTATCAATCTTTATAAATCTTGAAAGAGTTATTGGAACAAAGGGCAAACTCAATAAAAATTAGTTATTATTAGAGCTTAGTTATCTTACTAATTCATCCCCTAGACGCAAAGGTCATACCATCAGAGATTTTAATGAGATCAAACCACTAACACTCTGCTCTGCACTTGGTTGGTTGGCAAGAAATATTGATGGTATGGGCACTAAAAAATAAAATGTGGAAGTAGTCAAGCTTTTACAAGCACTGATTTATCTGGAAGTAGAGAAGTGGAATGGAATATTTCAGGATGAATCTTCATTGCTTTCTAAGTTTTAGACATTTTCAGGGGCATATGAGAAATTTCTAATTATGTATTTTATAACTTTACAATAAGCATTTATTTCATTAAAATACCAGCTTTTCTGAAATTTATCATTATTATTTTATTATTATTATATTTCTTCATTATATTATTATATTATTATTTCTTCTAAAAAAATCACCATGTAGACTTAACAGTCATTCTGTTAGTTTTGTATTGATGCCACTACCGAAGGCTCTAGGGGATTTGTTTCCTCGCCCTTTCTGGCTTCCAGATGCCGTCTGAATTTTTTGTCATTGTTTCTTCCTCCATCTTCTAAGCCAGCAGCATATTCTCTTTAAATCTATTTTAAATCTGATCCTCCTGACTTCCTTTTTCACTTATTAGGACCCTTGTAATTAACTTGGGCCCACCCAAATAATTCAGCATAATCTCTCCATTTCAAAATCATTAACTTAATCCCACCTGCAGGGGTAGACAAATGGGAGAAGCAGCTACCATAAGCTCTCCCCAGATATCCTCTCCTATGGGCTTTCTCTTGTGGTTCCCAAAATGCACTGGTGAAGATCACACTACTATCATCAAGTGAAAACTGCTTTTGAAAGTGAAGAAGATGGAAAATATGAATAATCAGGTTGTAAATCCTGCTTTTTTAAAAGATATTTTATTTATTTATTTCCAGAGAGAGGGAAAGGGAGGGAGAAAGAGAAGGAGAGGAACATGGATGTGCGAGAGAATATCAATCAGCTGTCTCTCACATGCCCTCAACCAGGGACCTGGCCTGCAACCCTCACACGTGTCCTGCCAGGAAATTCATCTGGCGACCTTTTGGTTCACAGGATGATGCCCAATTCACTGAGCCACACCAGTCAGGGTGCAAATCACACTACTTAAAACTATGAGTTTTGAAGTAGAACAGGCATGGTTAGTGTCCTTATCCAACACATTGCTGTTAAGATTGTGAGATCTTAAGAAAGGTCTCGGCTTTTTATACTCCTGTAAGGATACTAATAGCAATTGTTTCTTCACAGGGTTTGTTGACTATATTAAATAAAACAATGCCTGGTACATACAGTGCATTCGATAAATAATAACTACTATGTTTACTAATATTACTAATAATATACTGATATAGAACATAGAAATATAGCCTCCATTTTTGCCATTTCTCACCTTGTTTAGATGAACAGCACTTTTGCTTTTTATGTATGAGGTGTTATTTTACATGGTGGCCTATCTCCAATAAACACCATGACCAAATGACATTTCCATGAGGTGTCAGTCAGAAGTTTGCAATGAGTATGTTCACAATGATCCATTTTCACACTGTGGGTTGCAGGTGCGCTACCAGATTGCCATCTTCACAATGCATCAAATGCACTGCAGTTATGTTATAACAAACTTCTGGATAATTTTGGCCAGTAAACAAGTCTTTGTCCTGGGCATGAGTGAAGTAGGGACATGAAGGTCATTCTTATTTCCATAGTTAAAGCCTAATAACACCTCTGAAAATAGAAAATATGTCAACAAGAAGTCAGTTTATTTTTCTGGATAAAGAAAGTTAATACAAAATGTTCTTTGCTGCTAATCATGTAACAAAATTCCATTTTCAGATTTCTAGGGCATCACAAAGCATGCCACAATGTGTCTGGTTTTCCGTATCTCTAGAGTTATGTTCATATCTACTATGTTATTAAACTGTATTATAAAAGCATGGATTTAAATAATTAACGGCATATTTGTAACTTTATCTAATAATTTTGAGTACCTACTTATCTCATATTATCTGAAACATAAATGTTAATATATTTCCTGATGTAAAAATTAGAAGCAACCTAAAATTAAGAGATATAGTCATGTTCTAGAGATACAAGTGCTATCAGATTTTAATTTTCTTTGTGTTAACATTAATCATCTTAGTGAATAATATAAAATGCTAACAGAAATTGCAGGAAAAATGAAAGTTTTTTATCAGTCTTGGGGGGTGGTGTTAGTCTGCCATTTTACTTATTTAGTAAAAATGTATATGTAATTTGCAGAGATTTTTCAACTTTAATTAGGTAATTAGTTAATTCAATTAATCATAAGCGGCTGGCTAAGTCCTAGCTATAGCATATGAAAATAAACAAATTGGACTTTGTCCTCAAGAGCTTTCAATCAGGTTAATAGATATGATATAATCAATGACAAACAATTCCACAGAGTTAAATAATGATGACTGGAAAAATAACCATATGCATCATTTAAGAACTTGAGGAAAAATGAGCATGATACAATGAATGACACAGTATTAGAGAAGGACATTGTTTCTTGGGCAATAGATTAATGTAGGAAAATATTGAAATACAATGTTGAAATAAATGGGTAGGAGTCAGATTATATATATTATGCTATCTATAAATTTACCCATAAAAAGCCAACATTCATAGACATTAATGAGCTAAAATGTTTATATCAAATTTAACATTGAGGATTTTTTTGGTCTAAATTAGAGAAACAAGCTATTCAGAAAACATATCTATGATGTTTTATTGAGTAGTGCGGAATAATAATTCACTGGAAGAATTATTTTCAGGGAAGATATTCTCTGTGACAAATATCATCTGATGTTAGGCCCTGGAGACATAAAACCAAGGACGATAAACCTAGATATTGCCTAATAGACCTTAAACTACAGGACTGGAATCAATGGAATAGGTGTTTGTAGAACAGTGTGTTGTGACAAGACATCACATTTCGTACATGCCTGGTGGAGCTCTCAGTACAGTCCAACAAGTGTCAACACTTCTCACTGAAAGAGACATAGGAGTGAGTAAGAGTTAGCCAGGTTAAGAAGAAGGGTAAGAGAGAAGTTAATGCATAAGATCCTACAGACTAGGGTGAGCAAGAGATTTGCAAAGAACTGGATTTTGAAACAAATCAATATTTCTCACAAAAAGTTTGTGGATATGATGAAGAGAAAAATATACAGTACTAAAATGCAGCAACATTTGATGATCTTGTTAGTGTATGTTCTATTCAAACAGTGCTACTTTGGGAGAAAACAGAATAATTGCTCATAATTTACTGTCAAATAAATGCATGTGGGGTTACAGGACTCTGCCTGCCCTATTGTTGTTCAGTTCAATAGCTCAGCATGAATTTCCTTATCAGTTAACACGAGCCATGCATAGTGCCTGCTATAGGAAATGCTGGGATGGAAAAGACACAGTTCTTGCACTCAGGAAACTCACCGTCCTGTAGGAGGGAACATATATCACAGGAAGTTCAGCAGTGTGGGCTGACTGCTCTGTGGGAAAAGTCAGACTGTGAACTGACTTCTGAGCACATCAGGCAATTGGAGCAACAGTGATGGATACTTTCTTAACAACAGAAGACAGACATTACCGATTAGAAAAGTTGGTGCATAAGCCTCATGAATTTGCCTTATTTGGGAATTTTTATATTAACTACTTGGATGAAGAACTAAGAGTCTGCTCCATAGTAAGCCCCATAAGGTCACAGGTAGCATTATTATCTGACTGGTTCAGTGCCCCTAACACTTAGAGGAAAATAAATAAACAAAAAGCTAACGAATAATTTTTTAAATTGTATATGTAGATGAAACCAAACTAAGATATTTTGATGAATAATGAATTAAAATTTTAAAACATATTTACAGGTTAGAGAAAAGTGACTTAACATAAGGAAATGCATTTAAGATAAATATAAAGACTTACATCAACTTCATATAATCAAACGCCCAAATACGAGAGTGGAAGGATCACATGAAATGGCAACACTTATTCAATGTGAATCCACATTGTGTTGTGGTTGTCAGAGAAAACCAAGATATTATTTAGATTGAGGCACAGTATTAAGACTAAAGATCATTTGATTCTACTCAGTACATTTGACAGGCTATTTCTGGATAATCTCAACTAGTTGTTAAGTGCAACAATTTTAGGAGGGATATTAACAAAGCTAAATGTTTGTAAGAAGGCAATTGAGGAAAAAGTGAATGGAACAGTTACTTAATGTTAAAGATGAAGTGGCCTACTCCAGTTCTGAGCTTGTGTGATTCTACAGAATTAGGAAACTGATTTTCATTGCACATGCTGATTCTACCAAGAGAAATAAATAACTTCTCTCTGTCATCCCTGAGGAGCCTCGGTGATTAATTATGTTTCTATAACCTAAGAAGACAAAGACAGCACTGGCTGGGGTGGCTCAGTGGATTGAGCACTGGACAGAGAAGCAAAGGGTGGCCGGTTTGATTCCCAGTCAGAGTACATGCCTGGGTTGCAGGCCAGGTCCCCAGTAGGAGGCACACAAGAGACAACCACACAGTGATGTTTCTCTCCCTCTCTTTCTCCCTCCCTTCCCCCATCTCTGTAAAAATAAATAAAAAAAAATATTTTTTTAAAAATAAGACAAAGACAAAAAACTTATGAAGAAAATGTGAATGTAGTGAGTATTTCTTTTTGTAAATATATCTTCTCACTTCAATTTGGATTCAAGCCTTTATCATGTAATCTTATTTATTCATGCATTGAGTATAACTTATAGACCTTATAAATTTAGAATTTTAAAGTAGATTTCACATACTTAAGTAAAACCTAGTGTTACAAAGAAACTTGGTTTCCATATTTTTATCACTCACATATCAAAAAAAACTGGAAAGTAATCTTAAGAGTCAAGGATGCCTTGGTTCTTAAAACATTCTGACTCAGAGAGGAAGAGCTTTGATGTTCCTGATCACAACTGTTGTCGAAGGAGTGGAGGCAGTGACAACCAATGGCGTCTGGAGTCCTGGTGTATTTGTGTAAATTTTCCCCGTCATATTCCCTAATGAGAAGAAGCTCCTGCTCTCTACTAACCCATTGTTATTGGATTAATAACAATCTGGTAGCTATCATGAATATTTGAAGATAACTATGTTCCCATTGTGGTTGAGATTTTATTGTCCTGAAAATAAAATTTTATTAGTTTCATAGGTGCCCATAATATCTTTTAGATTATATTAAAACAATCAGAAAAGAAAGAATATTTATTTTCTTTAGTTTATTTCTTTTTAGCTTGGGAACAAATAAGACAAAGCTTAGAAACTGAAATATGATGAGAATAATATAATTGAAAAATTTAAAATGTTAAGAACAAAAGGTGAGATCTGAACATAAATACAATGTACGGCTATAAAATATGGAGAAAGACTCTGAAAGGAGCTCTTGCAAAAGACACATACACAACCAACATATGAAAGGTATAGTGTGCTTTACCTGAAAATATGGGTTTTTTTTTATTTTGTTGGTGTTATGAAAATGTGTACTGAAGGGATGAATATAAAACTGAAATAAAAAATAATGGGGACAACTGTAATGGAACAATGATTAAAAAAAGGAAAAAATGAGTCTGAGCCACCAACCATGGTTAAAGTCACATATTTACCTACCTTGTGTGGGCATATTTGTCACTGGGTATAACTAGTGGAAAACATACATGGGGTGCTGTCTCATCTGACTTAAACTGACACTAGAAAAAGGGGGAGTTCTTTTTGCTGACCGACAAGGCTACTCTATTTTCCTGGTTCATTGACTCTTTGTATGCACCTCTCCTTTTGTTAGATGACTTTATGATACTTTCTTCTCTTTTTCCAAATCTTAACAATTTCTCTCTATCCTTACTAGAGTTTAAGATGTACTACTTTGGATGAGGCATCCATGATCTCAGTGAACGTCAATCCCTGTGTGGCAAGACAGCTGCACTCAATAAAAGCTACAGAAACGATCAACAAGGACATAGGGCAATTCCCTGCTGGATTTGTGGTTTGAAACTGACAGACCAGCTCGATTCAAGATGAGAACTAATTCTGCCTTTCTGTACATGCTAGCGTCTTATACATTCATTGTAATTCATTAGTGTGCTAAAAGGCACACTCAGCACTGCCATGATCCAAACTGGAAAGCATGTATAAAGACACAAAATGGCCAAAGGAGCTCTTCAGAGAAATCTTTACTTCTTTCCCAGAAAGATTCTGAATATTCCTCCCTTTATTAATTTACCCCCCCATTAAATGAACCTCAATAAAGGAAACAAATTCTGCAAAAGCCAGGCTGCTCTGTGGAGTCGCCTACTCTCTGTCTCAGTGTTTCACTAGTAAACTCACTTTCACTTTCATTGCTATGCTGGCTTGCATTTGAATTCTCTTCTCCATGAAACTAAGAATGCACAATGGGTCATGGACGTTGGGTTCTTGAACCACCAGAACACCTGCATCATCTCCACTTGTGCATATATTACATTCCATCCCCTTTGCCTACCCAACGAATTGGTTCCAGCTATTCTCCTCTCTCCATTCTGCATGAACATGCTATTTCATTTTTCCCGTCTTAAGAAAAATTATCTTGATCCCATTTTTCCTTCCAATTACTACTCCATTTCCCAGCTTCTCTTTACAGCAGAATTTCTGAGCAGTTGGCATTTTTCACTATCCTCAATTTATTTTGTCCTCTCAATCTCTCTTAAGCTTTGCTCTAATTATGCTTTGAACTCAGTGAAAAATCTGAAGGAACTGCTTATTAAATCTACAAATCATTGTTCATCATCTTCTTGATTTATTAGCAAGATTTGACACTGATGATCACTCCTCTCTGGGACCCTACCCTTACCAGACTTCTGGTTCACGATACTTTCTGTTTTCCTGCTGCATTTCCTAGGGGCTCCTCCTCAGGGATATTTCTTTGGTTGTTTGTCTTCCCGCCAGCCTTCTACATTAGGAAGACTCAGATCTTGCCTTGGTTTCTCCTCTTCTCTTCTCTGTTTACACTTAGTCTCTTGGGAGCTTGAACCAGTTTCATGACTTAAAATATTAACTATATACTACCAACTCTTAAATGCATATCTTCAGCCCAGATTTTATATGTACAACTGTTGACAAAAAAATAGGCTGTGATATAAAATAAACAATATTTATTTGACCAAAGGAGGGATTGTGCTATTGGGCATTTATTCAGGAAGCAACCTAACTGTACCGCAAAGAGAACACAGAAAGGCAACAGGCCCAAAGTGGAGTCGCTTGAAACTTAAATGCAGGTTCAGCTTCCCAGGAATGTAATTTTTAACAGTCAACAGGAAATTACCTGCTCTGTCCTGGTGAGATAATTCAGTCAAGAGGCCCCTTCAGTTCCCCTTAGGGCAACCTTGTTGGAAACAATGCATTCTTTCCTAATAGACCATTCCTTTCTACAGATCTATGGAACCCCTTCCTGTTTGCTAGATGGGATGCTGTCAAATTCATTAATGCTTGAAGAAAGACAATTTGACCTTTAATTTACTCAGCTGAATTTTCATTTTTTAAAATACATACCTCATATCCAGTCTTCCAGAAAGTTTTCTTTGCTCTCTTATTATAGTAAGTCCAGAATGTGACCACATTTATTACCTTCACTGCTAGTGGTCAAACACCATCATCTCTTCCTTGTGTCAGGACAGTGGCCTCAGTTATAGGTTTGCTTCCACTTTAGCCTCTCCATGGGCTCTTTACAATATAATAGCCAGGGGGATTTATTTTTAATCCTCACCTGAGGATATGTTTTAATCATTAACTTTAAAGAGACAGAAAGGGAAACAGAGAGAAAAATCAATGTGAGAGATGAACATCCACTTGCTTCCTGCTCCATCCTGGCTGAGGATCAAACCCACAACTTAAGTATTTCCCCTGACAGGGAATTGAACTCACAACAGTTTGGTTCATGAGATGACTCTCCAATCAACTGAGCAACCCGGCTAGGGCAATAATGTACTATGCAGAGGGGTTTTTAAAAAATGAAATAGATTGTGTCACTTTGCTTCAAACCCACTGGAGCTATTTAAAAGCAAACTAATGGTTGTTTCTTGTATAGGCAAAATATTTCTTAAACTGTCATTTTAAAATTAACATATCAATGTATTATCTGTATACTATAATTTTGTCATGATATGTATACACACACACACAAAGTCATTGAAGGTGAGGAATAGGTATAATGCCTTTGGCTAGTTTTCAAGAAAACTTAGAGGAAAATCAAAGAGCTATTAAATTAATGTTATTGCACTATTTTTTCATAGTTTACTGGATATCCTATTTCTTGAGAAACAGAGGAATTATTTCAGATCTTGCCTTGATCTGGAGTGTAGTGGTCTTTCACAGTACCAGGTGGAGCAAAAATAGGTTTACCATTGTGAATACATACAACACATAATTTATTTTTGTATTATTATTTATCACTGTACATTTCCCATACAAACAACTGTAAACTTACTTTTTCCCCATCTTGTATATACTCAAAGAATATTTATTTAGTAATGATGCTGGATTTTTCAATAAAAAACTCAAACATTCAAATAGTTGTAGACAATAGACTTACAGTTGTTCAATTATTTCCAGAAACTGTTTATGATTTTGTTTTAAGATTTACAGGAATACTATTGTAAAAATGGAGTTTAATTTGAAAATATATTCTTTAGTCTTATTCAGACGGCATAAAGAGCAGTATTTTGCCCTTCCTAGACTGAATGTAATTGTCTCCAGTGTTTGTTTGAAAATTCAGGAGTTCCTTATTTTTCAACACCTATGTTCTAAAATTAATCACTTTTAACTGTAAATGAATTTTCATTAAAGACTATAATTTTCTACAAGCTATTTTGGAAAGCATATTTAAATAGTTGATTTCATTTTTTTATAGCCTAGTAAATTTCTTTCTCCTATTTTAAAGAAAATAATGAAGTTTCTGGATTTCTCATTTTATATTATAGCTGAAACTGCTAGAAAATTATTCTTGTACATTTTCATTTATCTGTGAGTTTGTTTTACACATTGCATTGTTGTAACAGGGTGCAGCCAAGGGGACTGGGGAGCAAATAAGGATGTGGAATGGGATCCAGAACTCAAGATGTCTAGGAAATATTAGAAAAATACATAGGATGTCCTCCCCTTTCCGCCCCCCGACAGGTTTGAGTTGGGGGAAGGGACACGTGGAGCAGGACCATGCAGAGCCATTTTGTACAGCCACAGCTTTGCAGCTAATCCATGGCATGGTCATTTAACATATCTATAACCTTTAACTGGTTGCATAGATATGTTAAGTAGCTGTGGCCATGGTTTGAGCCAGGGAGATGGAAGTGACTTCCACCCAAGATGTAACTGGGGGGCAGCTCCTCCTGGTTACAGTGCCTGCATGAGAGCTTGGAGAAGATTGGCTCCATTCCATGAGTCCACACCTGCCCAGACTTACGATGGCAGCCCAGTAAACCTGGAAGAATACAAGAATGCTGACAGGTGTAACTGATTGTAGGAGGGGTCAGAAATGGGGGTACAGAGGAAGGTTGGCACGGGGATTTAAACCCAGACACAGCAGCCATGCGAGGAGAGAACCACGGGGCTTTCGCAGAGTGGGGACCCCACAACTTTGGCAAGAGTGAGAACCACATGGTTTTGGGGTGCTCCCTTCTATCATGTGGCTTAGGAAGCAGGAGAGACTTTGCCTGGAAGAAAAGGGGTGAAAGGACTCTTGCTGGTGGGCCATGAGAAGGTGTTACATGGCTTTGGATTAACTGGAGATCATGGTGGTGACACAGCTGATGATGCTAGGAGTCTGAATCACAAGACTTCTCCTTCTTCTCCTGAGATATGGTACCCCAGATTAGGGCAGAGGGAGAAGGAAGGACTTTATGCATCTATGGGTATCCTGAAGGACTTTAATATTTTAATGAAGACATTAAGTCACTACTCTAAGTCTGTATAGCTTTAAATAAATATTTCCTTTCCTTTTTACAAATCTCTGACATTGAGAGACATCTTTCCTCTGGTGGCAGGCATAGCAAACCTAGTGGGGGGTCCTTTCAGTAATAGTATATTGTACACCGCCCTTATATTGTACACTGGGCTGTTCTGTAACATTGTCCAGAAAATTCATATACTGAAGACCAATTTAAAAATTGTCATAAAATGTTCAGTACATAAAATATCTTTTAATAAAAAAATAAGAAATCTAGGGGGGGTGGAAATGGGAGGGAGGTGGGGAGGGCTGGGACAATGGGCTGGGATGGGAGTAAAAGACAGAAAACTGTACAAGAACAATTAAAATAAAAATTAAAAAATATAAGAAATCAGTGTGCTAGAAAAACACAAATGTGTGTGTATAAAAATCTGCATATAAAATTTGTATATTTTTATGCATATGCATAATAATATAATTTAAAATATATATTTTTTGTTTGTCATGAGTTAAAGGAGCATGATTACGTTGGCAAGGATGTGGAGTAACTGAAACTATGATACACTCCTGCTGAGAGCGCAAATTGGTACACACTTTGGAAAAGTGTTTGGCTGTGTGTAGTCTATGACCCCAAAATTCCACTAACATAAATGTATTCATATGTTCAAAGAAAGACATTACAAGAATATTCATGGCAACATTATTTATGATATTCAAAAATTGAAAAGCATGCAAACCACAAATATTTATCAATGGAAGAATGGATAAACTGTAGTATATCCATACATTGCTCTTGCTCTCTATCTCTCTCTACATGTAATTTGAACACAAAATTAAACCTACATAGAGCAATATAGATGATTAGATTAATATAATTTTTAGTAAAATAACTGCAAATAATCAAAATGCAAATGAGCATATGCTATATGATTTTGTTTTTATAAAGTTAGAAAACAGACAAAATTAAGCAATGGTGTTTAAGTTAAAATTCTAGATACCCTTTAAGAGTTTAGCCAGAAATGGGGATTTGGGGTGGGTGGCAGGCTTTGAAGTGATCGTAGTTTTCTCTTCCTTGCTTCAGGTTATACAAGTATATGCAGTGTGTGAAATTTTATCAAACTATGTGTGTCCATTATTTGTCAATATTTTATATGTATACTGAACTTTAATAGAGCAATTCATAAGTTGATGATAATGAGTATGGTTTGTCAAGAAAGGTTAGTTGGATGATTGACTACTTAGTGGTCTCATTGCATGCCAATATTTTGTTATAATTTATTCATAGTTCAGCATTTGGTCTTTGCTTCAGCCCTCCATGTTAAGCAGAGTAAAGGATGCCAACCCACATTAACTAAACTCACAAGATCCTGATGAATAAACAGGAAGGTCAATATATTAATTGACTATGAAGAATACTGTTTTCCATTAATGACAATGTTCAAACTCCCTAGTTAGGTTATAACTTCATTATCATTAAATTATAACTGAAAGGTTGCTTGGTAATTATAGAATGAAAGTAAAGTGAAGCAATATGAGGGATTTTTCATTTAGATCATGGCGACACTCTATTATGCATTCCTATCATAAGTAGAGCTTTTGTTTCTAATGGATACACATGGGTCCCTCTACACATCTATTTAGTGTCTCTCAGTCTGAAGGGTGCCAGGTAAACTATGCCACCTTGTATCTGTTAGACTCCCTTTTTCTTACTTTCAGGCTCTGTGTTTTTCTCATGTTTATGAAAGTTTTTTTTCCCCACAGAATGCAATGTATTATTATGCTTATTTCACTCCTACATTATCCAGGTATTTTGGTATTTTATTAATTTTTATTTCTTTATTTAAAACAATTCTTTTAAACTCAATTTAAAAAGTTTGGGCCATACTATGTGATTATTACTCTTTCTTCCCGTATCAACAGTATGAACAGAAATTAGTTCAGAAATATGAGAATAAATTCTGTTTTAAGAACACAGTTATTTTAAAAACCTATCTGATTTTCCAGCAAGTCCTAAAACACAGTAGCGTCTTCAGCAATGATGGCAAAATCAGAACAGAACAAATTACAAGTTCTCCTTGTGAGAATTTCAGGGTTTTCAATTAGTTTGAAGAGAAATATGAATAACTGAAAAGTCCGTTCCTGCTAATCATCACCTTTTACTGATATATTTTTAAACTCAGAGTAACTGTGTGGGTCAGACAAAACAAAATGAGGGTGGTTTATAATTCACATATTGCTCCTTCCACATTTTTCTAAATATCTCCCAGAAAAGTCATTTCATCAGCCCAGTGTGTAGGCTGTATTGATAAATTACAAAAATACCAGTATGATGTGTTTCTTTATCCTGAACTGCTTATATACAAGTCAGTGGTACAAGTCAGCAGGTTGATAGTATAGTTTTCAAGCATGCTGACCTCTCATCAGATTTCTTTAAAATTTTACATTTTATTGACTTTGTTTTAGAGAGAAATTAAAAAACGTATTTGTTGTCAACCTATTTATGCCTTCGTTGGTTTGCCTCTTGTGTGTGCCCAGACTGGAGACTGAACTTGCTACCATGGCATATCAGGATGATGTTGAAAGCAACCTAACTTCAACAGATTTTATAAGGTCGAATTAGAGCAGCTAGTTAAAATGGCATTGAGGGTAAAGTCAGAAAGACTACAAGGCCAGCTATCCATGGTTAGGGAGCAAGGGGAAAAAGCAGGAAGAACACATACCAATTGATACTTTGAAAAATGGTCTCACCAGCCCTGGCTGGGGTGGCTCAGTGGAGAGTGTCAGTCTGTGAAGCAAAGGGTAGGTGGTTCAATTGCCAGTCAGGGCATATGCCTGGGTTGTCGGCCAGGTCCCTAGTAGGAGGCGTGCAAGAGGCAACCACACATTGATGCTTCTCTCCTACTCTTTTTCCCTCCCTTCCCCTCTTTCCAAAAATAAATAAAGACAATCTTAAAAAAAAGAAAATGAAAAATGATCTCACCACACTTGTGTTTCTCCTTTCCAAGTTGTACATTTATATTTGACTATAGTTTATAAACTTGGTTATTTACTGTGTCCTCTATTAACTGGCATTTTTATTCAAATTTTCTTACTTTTCTAAGAGTTACATCAAAACCTTGAGAGAAGAAATTATTGCTCATTCTGTTTTTGATTCTTTCATGGCTCTTGACAGTGTTAGGCACAAAAATCATTCAATTAATACATACTTGTTTAGATTTCAGTCTTTTAAAATAGGAAAATTGGCTACTGGGAACAAGGGCAGGGGACTTCATGATGCATCAAAATATAATGCTATATTTTTCTTGTTTTATCTTTTCAGAGTTATTCAGAAATTTAGAAATTATATTGTGTCCCACCATCATTCCCTATTTTATTGCTATGGAACTGAGACTTAATTTTGTAAAATGGCATTTCAGAGTCAACAGTTTATTTGTTATGGAATTGGCTCTAACCCACCATTCTGTCTAAAATTAGATATGTAAAGTATTATTGACATCTGCATCATTCTCATACTCCAAACAAACCTTAATAAAATTGTTTTTATCTTCTTGTTAAACTAAATATGATAAGTAAAACTCCAAACCATTTTTGGGAATCTTGCTTATTTCTATCTCTTTGTTTCTATGTTCCTTTAGGAGACTGTGCTATAATATCTTATCTTTTGTTGAGTTAGAATCAAAACAAAACAAAATCATATTATTTCAGTAATTTACTATTTTTTTTTCTTTTTTAAGAAATTCTTTAATGGAATATGAGAAAAATTTTTATTCTTTTGCTTTTATTTCATGTTCTTTCTTCCTCCTTTATCCTTTCCTGTTTTCTTTAGAATTTTTTACAATGAAATGCTTAAAGTAAAAGTATTTCATCTGTTTTGTTTTTATCAGATTATAGAAAAATATATAAAATTCTATGTTTTATTAAAATAATTGCTCTAGCAATTTTAAAAAGAGGATTTTTATTAAATAACTTCAAATATCAAATAAGGGATCTGTGTTTTGAAAAGACTCAAAGGAGGATAATTATTTGTGATTATACGTATTTTTTTCTTCTAATTTTCAATTTATATCACTGTAAAAGAAATGTAAATTGTTCTCCTGGAAGGAATTTCTTTACTCTTAGTGTCTTCTCCATTCTGAAAATAACCAGCATGTAATGTTTTAGCTATTTTAAATTATAGCTGTATTGTAAATGCAAAGTCCATTTATAAACTGATAGAAATAATCACCATCATTTCTCAAATGCCCAATTATGACAGTAAATTCTTTCTTACTCTTATAAATTAGTAGTCATCTTACTTCCCAAGAATAAACTGTTATACTAATATTAAATGTAACTTTCTGCTGGTAGACTATTAAATAAAGTTAAAAATTGTCATATGGCTGATTATACAGTTTAATATTCAACTTCATGTGTCCATTCACAATACACATATCAATATTATATATAATAATTATTTTTGTGTGGAATATATGAAAGACAAGATAAATGATGTTTTGTGGAAGCCAGAATAAAACAAATGGCAGTAATCAAGAATAAATTCTGTCGAAAGGCATATTAAGCATCAGTGCAGTACTTCCTTTTTTCTTCAATGTAGGATTTCCTTTTTTCTTCAGTGTAGGATTTCCTTTTTTCTTTTCCTTCCTTCTTTCCTTCCTTCCTCCCTTCCTTCCTTCCTTCCTTCCTTCCTTCCTTCCTTCCTAGGAAGGAACTACGTCAAAATATCATTGCAATTTGACCAATACTTGGCACTTGATTTCTGTGAGACTTAGAAGCTAAGCCAACCACAGAGTGAGTGCTTGAGTGTGTGTATCTGAAGTCCTACTGCCACTGTTCAAATTAAACTCAACAGTTAATTTGTTACAGTAAATTCAAACCATTTTCTACTTTTGCCTGCAGAAACCATACTGTAGTTTATCCCACCAACTAATTAGTCCTAAGACAGGCCTCACAGACTCACAATGCATGAAATTATTGACTGATGGCCATGTTTTGTATACTAGCTATTATACCCATGGATTATCATACAGCTCACACAAGAATGACTGTCTTCAGCCCTGGCTGGTGTAGCTCAGTGGATTGAGTGCGGGCCTGCGAACCGAAGGATCGAGGTTCGATTCCCAGTCAGGGCACATGCCTGGGTTGCCAGGCCAGTTCCCGGCAGGGGACATACGAGAGGCAACCGCACATTGATGTTTCTCTCCCTCTCTCCTTCCCTTCCTCTCTAAAGATAAATAAATAAAATTAAAAAAAAAAAAAAAAAAGAATGACTGTCTTCGCCCTAGGGCTGAGCTCCAGACATCATTGGAAAAAGTGTGCCTCTGGTTCTGTGGATGAAGAAGTTGCTGAATAGTTGTGCTGACCCAAATTCCCAGTAATCTGCTCTCAGTAATGTTGTGAGAAGTACTTTAGGAATGTACTATACTTCCGAAGTCACTTGCAAGCAAACTGAATATCTGAGGGGGAAGATTTACAGGAGAAATGTTTTCCTAGTGGCACTTCCTTTAAAGCCACCTGAGAAATACTAGAAGCTGGGAGCTGGTGGGCATGGTGACTCCAGCTCAGAAGCCATATACTGAACCTCACTGCAGCAACAGGGCTCAGACAATATGGGATTCAGGAGTTTGATAAAGGAACCTCATAAGAAGAGGAGAAAGTCCCTTCCTCCTTCAGTGTTTCTCCAGTGCCCTCCATACAGCCAAATTTAACATCTGCCCTGGGTTTAACTTCCCAGGATTCATCCTATTCTTATTCTGATGCTTCTTTAATTGTAAAGAGGAAATTGAGATTTTTGGCTTTCATTTTAAAACAGAAATTGAATATTTTGATTACCACTTATTGCTCCAATATTTACATTTTACATGATTTTTACATGACACATGAAAAATATGTAAATGATTTTTTGCATATTTACATGATTCTGCAATTATAAGGATATACAAATTAAAGCACTACCAATAATGGTGCTGGGACCCATAACAATAAAAATGTGTCTTGAGATATTTTCAGGTTATGTTCAAATGAAGTAGTTAGGAGGACCACCGCCACCCACCCACATGGCAGATATTTTATTATAAAATAAAAACAAAACATGTGTGTATAATCTAAATATATATGTATGTATGTGTACTTTAACATTTTTCAGACACTAGGAATTGATGAAAAACAAAGTGGAGTCAAGTCTACCCTTGAAAGATTCAACTGAAAGAGCTAACAATTGTGACCTTTGGCTTTTGGGCAGAGGTTGATCGTCTTCAGTCACCACAGCTACGGCAACAGAGAATCACGTCTTTTGATCTTGGAGATTGCAAGTGCAGAGTTCTTGGCTGCAGGAAGACTGAAATTTAGAGAAAAACCCTAGAAGTTTGAGAACCACAAATAGGAAAAGACCCAAAATATGAGTATAATATCTGCCTAAATCTCCTGACTGACTCTAAACTTTGCTGGGTGGGAATCTGGAGGTAAAAACAGTCACAAACCAGAGAGAAATCTATTCCTGAAAGACAGACCTTGCAAGTGTGCTGCTTGCATGACGGTACATGGCTAAATCCTATCAGCCAGAGATGGCAGAGGACAGAGCCCTGGACTGACATAGCAGCTGGAAATTTAAGGGGAGCCCCCAAACAGAGGAATCATGAAGAGAATGAGCTCCCAAATCTGTACATATATTTTGACCAAGTTCTTGGCTGACCCACATAGACTCCTGCTGATTCATACATTGGAAATGTAAAGGACCTAGAATAGAAAAAGCAATTTTGAAAAACAACAAAGGTATAGAACTTACACTACTGATTTTCTGACATATTGTAAGTCTAGAGTAATAAAAACAGTGTGGTAGTGGCATAAACATGGACATAAAAAGCAAAGGAACAAACCCGAAAGTGCGGGGATGTGTTAGTAGTTAACTTTAATAAAGACATCAAGGTAATTGATGTGGAAACAATAGTCTTTTCAACAAATGGTGCTAATGCTGCTGTATTTTTTCATTAAAAAATAATCTTTACCTTTATCTTATCTTATATACAAGTACTAATTCAAAATTATCAGGATCTAGATATAGAAGCTAGAAAATATATTGCTTAAATTTAAAAAAATGTAAAAGATAATACAATAAAACAATGACAGTTTGCTATGTTGGACCAAGGAATGATTTCTGAGGTAGGACCCAAAAAAGCACAAGCAACAAAAGAAAGAAAAGATAAATTAAATTCCAGAACAATTGAAAAGTAAGCTATAGACTGAGGAAAATATAATACATATGTCTGACAAAGGAATACATCTAGAATATATAAATATGTCTTGATAAAAGAGTAACATGATAAAAGTTCCTGTTAAGAAGATGTGTAAACTATTTGAGCAGGCACTTTGTAGCAGAATGGCAAAAAAGCACATGAAACATTATTAATCACAAGGGAAATTCAAAATTCCAGTGAAATACCATATTCATCCATTTGAATGGCTGTAACTAAAAAGTCTGACACTATCAAGTACTGTCCAGAATACAATGCCACTGGACTGTTGGTGCATGGCTAAAGAGAATTAAAATGTTATACTTTAAAAAACAGTTTGGTGGTATCTTATAAAGTTCAATGTGTACTTATTATATAAGCTAGCAGTTACATTTCTATGTATTTATAAAAAGAAATCAAACTCTCGCCTATGAGAAGACTTCTATAGGACTATTCTTAGCAGTTTAATTCTTATTAGCCAAAAACTGTAAAAAACTCAAATGTCCAAGAACAGAGGAATGCATATCTATACAACATAATACTACAGAGAGATAAAAAGGAATGCACAATTGATATCTTCAACGATGTGAACAAATCTGTACGATATTATGCTGAATGAAAAATCCAGACACTAAAAGTGTTTAGTACCCTTTTCAGCAGCAGGGATGAAATTGGAGACTGTTATGCTGAGTGAAATAAAGCCAGTCAGTGAAAGACAAATACCATATGATCTCACTTATAAGAGGAATCTAATGAACAAAATAAACTAATGAACAAAGCAGAACCAGACACATGGAAACAGGAAACAGACTGACAGCTGCCAGAGGAAAGGAAGGCAGGGGGGAATAGTGGAAAGAAGGGGAGGGGATTAGCCAAAGAACATGTATGTACCACCCATGGACGTGAACGATGGTGTAGGAATGGACTGTGGGAGTGGAGGGTGGGCTGGACAGAATAGAGCAAAGGAGTAAAAATTGGGACAACTGTAATAGAATACACAGGAATAAAAAAGTGCAGACTGCATGATTTGTTTATGGAATATTCTGAAAAAGGCAAGCTAACATAAAGTGACAAAAAGGGTTCAGTAGATATCTGGGAATGAAGGAGGTGATAATTTATTGAAAAGCAGGAATGGATGGACTTTTGGAGTTACAAAAATATTCTATATCTTGATTTTGGTTGTGGTTACATGGATGTATAATTTATCAAAACTTACTAAACTAAGCCTGGCTGGTATAGCTCTGTGGATTGAGTGTGGGCTTCAAACCAAAGGGTTGCCGGTTTGTTTCCCAGTCAGGCAAGGCACATGCCTGGGTTGTGGGCTAGGTCCCCAGTGGGGGCCACGTGAAAGGCAACCACATGGTGATGTTTCTCTCCCTCTCTCCCTCCCTTCCCCTCTCTCTGAAAATAAATAAATAAAATCTTAAAAGAAACTTATTAAACTAAACATTTAATAGGTGTATTCTACTATACATAATTTATACCTGAATAAGTTAATGGGAAAATAGATGGCCAGATATAAATATCCTAAAGGAGGATACAACATTTTGTTTTTATTGTATTTACTACCATTATTGTTAGCATTAATATTGTAAAATCCTGAACTTTCATGGCAAGAAATAGTCGATGAAGTTGTACTGATTTGTTTAAGTGATTGATTGATTGAATATGTTAGTAAAATTTGGTATACCTGTAAAAATCATATTGAATACATTAAATTATAAAGGGAATTTCTGTTAAAATTTATTTTTCAGGAAAAGTATGTAAAGAGCTGAATCCTAATTTAGTTTAATATATTTAAATATAAATATAAGTATTAACATAGTTATAGAAATAGATTTATAAAGTATAAATTGCCTTAGGGAAGGTGATTAAAAAAATAAAGAGTTGAACTGAAAGTTAGTAGCATCCAAGCCACAGTGCTCCAAAGGTTCTCCAAGTAGTTCTTTAACATTCAATTACATCTCACACCACTCCTGGCAAAAATCATCAACTCAATTAAGGGAAAATGGAAGAGAAAGATGAATGAACTTCCCAGCTGCCCAAGGCTTTACTAGTCTCTATCAGAGCTTGGATTGCTTGATTCTAATGAGACCTCTTGACTAAATGCCAGTTGCAAAAGTACTAAAGATAATAAGCAAATAATTTGAAAATTTTTCCAATGACTGAGTATATTCAAAGGGCAGTCTCTCCTTTTGAGAAAAATAGCTCTTGTTTTATGTAAAAAATATTATTTTGACCAAAAAAAGGTCTTTTAAAAATAGCTGATGTTTGAAGAGTTGGACTCAATCAGTACTTCACAGAAAAAAAATGTATGGAGCACTTCTAACCATTTTTGACCTCATACAGAATTCAGAGAATGGGAGGAGTACTAAAATTAGAAGTTAATATTGAAGAGCCTGGAATGATAGTGGAGATACATGGAATGGAGCCGCTGTTTGCCTGTTAGCCTTGCCTTCTCACAGGCAGAATCCAATATAAAGCTAAGACCTTGGGAATCTTAGCAGTGACATAAGGAAATCATGTTTGGAGAAGATGTGATAATTATCTCTGTTTCTTGCAAACAATCCTTTGTGGCATCAGTCCTCTGCTGTAGTTCAGGCAGTGCCAGCCATGCCTATACTGCCCCGTTTTGGAAGAAGCATGTGGAGGAAAACCTGGGTTTATACGTTCATCCAGGGCTGACCTTTCCTGGAGCAAACTTAATGACTTCCTGGTGCTTCTAGAACATGTGGCTTTTCTTCAGTGTTCTTTGCATCAGTACTAGCTGGATTAGTTTTGTATCACTGCTGTAATAAATCACCACAAGTGTAATAACAGTTAAAACAACACAAATTTATTTTACAGTTTTGTAGCCCAGAAGTATGAAATGAGTCTCACGGGGCTGAAATCAAATTGTCAAATTGTCAGCAGGGCTGGATTCTTTCAGAATGACCTAGGGGAGAATTCCTTTTCTTTCTCTCCAAAGGCCACCTGCATTTCTTACCTTGTGATAAATTTCTCTGTTTTCAAAGCCAGCAACATCATCATCCTTACATCTTTCTCTGGATCTTACTTGTTTGCCTCCATATTCCATATTTAATAGACACTGCGATTACATTGGACCTACTAGATAATCCAGGATAATTTATTTCCGTTAAGGTCGGCTGATTAGCGACTTGAATTCCATGTGCAACCTTAATTCTGTCTTGCATGTAATGTAACCTAGGTTCTAGGGATTAGGACATGGATATCTCTGGGAGACCATTATTCTGCCCACCATAGCGACTCTACTAAGTGATGTGGACACTGGCCAGCAGTGTCCATGGAGTTATGGATGAGACAAGACAAATTCACAAAGACTACCAAGTCTTGTGGAGGAAAAGGGATGGCCCAGCCACTCTCAAGAGGAGAGCACCCTGACCCTTGCCTTGACAAGCTTTATCGGCTTTCTAATAGCATATACATCAAAGAAGGTTTTCATTCATTATGCTTAGGTTTGCTTTAGGTAATTACTTTTTACAGATAGCAATGGAAGGGATGTTACTGATTACTTCTTACAGATTAACAAGGAAAAAATGTTGCAAATGCAAGGGAATGGTAAGAGTCATTGGTCTGGTTACACTTCAGTCCTTGGGAGAATTAGCACAGACTTCAGGAAGTTACTTTAAAGATAAGCAACATGCACTTGCTGCCTGAACTCAGGGTGAGGGAGTTTTAGCAAAAGCAAGTCACAAAGCAGCCTAGGTATAATGCAGGCCTGATGTCCCATGGGAAAACCTCCCCATGGGCGTGGTCCTGTGTGCCGACTTGCTCCCCACTGTTTTTTTCCACATGGGTGCTGAGCTACATTTCCATGCCTTGTGAAACAGTTCCCTACAGCTAAGGAGCCTGGAAGGTCACGTATGAATTCATATACAGGGTGGGGCAAAAGTAGGTTTAGAGTTGTCTGTATGCAAAGTAATACAACAGTTGATAAATAATAATACAAAGATAAACTCAGTGTTTTGCACTGATGACTGTAAACCTACTTTTGCCCCACCCTTTATTTTCCTAGTCCCAATCTAGCTAGCTAAAAAGTTAGAGGTAAGTCAAAGACTTTCACTTACACTCTAATATATTAAATTATGATTCTCATCAACAAAGTGCTAATTGGAAAATATTGAAAAGAGTCAACTGGAGAATGTATAACTGTGTGCTACTAAGAAACATCTTAGTAGCAGTAAACACGTATCAGGATATCGCTGAGGTGGAAGTAAGGTTCCTGAGCTTTTAAGAACTACTATGAATTTTCTCTAAGTGTGAAAGGGTTCTAATTAGTGCAATGACGCATCTCAAGGCATAAGTCCTGAAGAAACAGTAGGCTACAGATACAAAAAAGGGAAATAAATTAAAAAAAGAAAAAAATTTGTGCTGATTGTGGAAAAAAACAATGTCCTAATGTGAGAGCTATTAAGGAACTTCATCTTTACCTTTTGAGTAAATTGATTGACACCCTATTGCTGAGGCAGCATGTGTGAGAGAAAGAGATTTGAGAAAAATATGGCGTAAGGAATAAACTCCAGCTCTCTTTGAAGATGGAGTAGGTCAATCATATGTAATAAAATTTTCCTTCCAAATATTGAACCTATGAAGAACCTTCATAAATATTCATCTTTAAAAAAGTACCTGTGGGATGATAATTTCTGTGACTTGGGAAGCAAGTACTTATAGATATGACTTCTGGGGCAAGAAAATTATTATAAAAAGATAGTACTTAAAGATCTACAGTGTTTTTCCTGTTTTCAAATGACCGTTAGTTGCATCGTCCTGTGAAATAAGGATGGAATGGTAGGCATCATTATCGCTCTTGTTACAGGATGAAGAAACTAAACCTCAGAAAACTTAGGTGGCCTGCCTGACCTAAAACTCCACACTGTTGTCCTTCGGTTGTTTTCTCTTTCCACCATGCCATTCATTTCTATTTTGGGGGAATGCTAATGAGATTTTCAATGTTGATGTTCTGGACAGGTGGATTAGAAATTAGATTTGCAATGATTTTGGTTTGACACTATTGAGCAGGGTTAACTTTTGTAAGTGAAAGGCACCTTAACAATTTTCAAATTTGAGACTTTTTTTTGATTGAGGAAAATGACATACAAACACAAAACACATGAAACAAATGTTCTTTATTTTTTAAATTTTGAAAAAATTTACTTATATTTATTTCTGATCAAAGATTTATTTTTTTTGTTATAAATTGTATTTGGTTTCTATTCTTGCCATTATTACCTTCCAGTTTTGCCAATCAGAGCCTGAGTACAACATGGCACAGCTGTGTTTAACCCGTGTTCGGAGTCCCAGAACACTGAAATCAAGGTGTCAGCAGGCTTGTAGTCTTTACTGGAGGTTCTCCACATGTAGCCATTTCCAAGCTGGTGTAGGTTTCTGGCCAAATTCTGCCCCATGAGGTTGTACCATGGAGGTTCCTCTGCTGGCTGTCAGCTGGGGGCTCCTGTTAGTTCCTGGAGGCTTTGCTCTGACCCTCATATATGCCCCCACCCTCACCCCCAGCATCTCAGAGCCAGGACATTGAATTCTGCACGTGCTTGAGGTCTTTGCAACCTCTCATTCTGCCATGCTTCTCTAATTCAACTCAGAGAAACTTCTTGGCTTTTAAAGACCCCCCCCCCCCCCCCCGCCCCAGGTAATCCAGGATAATCTCTCTATGGTTAGGTTTATAATTTTAATTACACCTGCAAAGTTCTTTTGTCTATGTAATTTAATGTATTCATAGGTTCAAGAGACTTGGGAATGGGCTACCTTTAGTCTTTGAGGGGCCATTTTTCTGCACACCACATTAATATAGATAAAAAAAATGCAATTACAACAATGAGTTTGTAAAGTATTAAAGGTTCCTAACTACCCCATTCCTTCTTCAGCCACTCCCTGGAGAAAACTCTGATAATGACTTATGTAGTTTTCTAGAAATATTTTATGCAGACAATAACAGATAACATATACCCAGTACACATACTCTAGGGCATGGTGATGTAGTTAGCTAGCTAGATACTAGTTTTTAAATTGCTGGTTTTATAGTATACATACTTTTTTGTTTATTTCTTTATTTTTTCTTAAGCAACAGAAATTTATTATTTCACAGTTCTGGAGTCTTGAAGTCCGAGATCAAGGTGTGGGTGGGG
Source organism: Glossophaga mutica (assembly GCA_039655065.1). NCBI lineage: Eukaryota > Metazoa > Chordata > Mammalia > Chiroptera > Phyllostomidae > Glossophaga > Glossophaga mutica. The sequence continues at coordinate 142,521,346 of CM077307.1, read as the reverse complement.
ATGGTTCCTTCTGAGAGCTCTGTGGGAGAATATGACCCAGGCTTTTCTTGATACACACTTGTCAACACCATGCTTTTGCTTAACAATGTATAGAATATTTTTTTAATGACTGACATTTTGACCTGGCTTTCAAGACAGTATTTTTCCTAGTCTTCCTTCTACTTTTTAAAAAATATTATAAGTGTCTAAGGAGAGCTATTTAAAAAGTCTTATCATTTGCTATTGTTCTAAGTATGAATCAGGATATTGGTACAATCAGAGCAAAAATGGAATTTAATCTGAAACTGAAAGTAATATAGAAATATGAATAATATCTTCAGGTCTTATTTTCAGGTTTTTAAAAGTTGTCTTTATAAGTACAACTATAAGCAGACAGGTACTTAGAAACAAGCTTAAAAATGTATGTGCTTTCAAAAAAGACATTATTACCTGAAATATACTAATCCCCCTGAAATATCACTGTTGGCTCTCCATATTAATAAGTCATAATATAAGATATAGACAACTGTCATTCTTATGATAACTTAGTAGTGTAATTAAATAAGTATTTATTTTTAACAAATAATTATTAATTATTAATAATATATTTCAAATATTATGCTATTCACCCCCATTAACAAAACAAACATATATATTCCCTCATGGGATTTATCTTCCAGCAGTTTATATTGTTCATTAAATAAAAATTTTGCCACAGTCTGCCTTCCTTAGTAGAAGGACATAAGATGCATTTGAGGTTTTCATGAGACTTCGTTAGTTGTAATTGGTTATGCATAGCAAGTTCTCAAATTTTAGCGAGATTTAGAAATTTTTGTTTTCCAGTGAAGTAGCATGTCGATGAGGGACAAAAGAAACAGTGAAGTTTTGGGTAACTAATAAAAATAGATACCGTAGGTTTGAGAATATTGAACTTATTTCCCCTCTGGTTCTATTATTAAAAGCTCGTTGTATTAGTCTGAAGATTGAATGGTGATAATTAGAAGTGGGCACAGGTACTGAGAGTACAAGAGTGGGGGCAGAGCCTCGGGGCGAGGCGGAGGAGCTGCACCTGCAGCAGTCTGATAGGAGGATGCAGGTGGAGGTGAGCTGTTGCACCCTCTCTCTTGTTGACTCATTTCCTTTCATTCCCAATGATAACATTTCTTGCCACAGGCCTGCTACATCAAATAATTATCTGGATCTCTGTTACTATATTATTTAGCTCTTGAGGCTTCAAACACACAGAGTTGTAGAATTAAGCAGTTCTTTCTATGGAATTGACATTTATTAAGTAAATTCAGAGATAGATCTTGGCCTCACATTTTCTACCTTCAACTTCTATGAAGCACTTTTTGTCTTAGTTTTTGCTCTCAGTTTTGTCAGATATGAAACAAGAGTATTTTTATTATTAAATTGCCCAAATGCATTGAATATTTATGAAATCATTTTGAGAGAATATTGAGGTAAGAATATCAATTATTCTGATTTATTTCCACTTGTTTTGGTGAATAAATTAGATTCTTTATGTTAGCATGAGGTGGGGACATTTTTGTCCTCACAGTTTTTACATTCTCTTGGGAACTACTGAGATTCTAGTGTAGTGACTTGGAGCCGAGACTGTGGAACTACATGGATTTGAATAGCACCACTTGTTACCTTGCTATTGAACTTTTCATACCTCAGTTTCCTCATTTACAATACAGGGATAATAATATCTATGTCATTGGGTGGTTGTGTGCTTGGTACAGGTACATACTTTATAATATTTACATGTTCTGTTTGAACAACTAAACCATTTTGCCCAGTTTAGAGGCAGCTCATATTAACTCATGAAAATAAATTGTTAAAATTTCAGGAATTTTGTAAACCAGTTAAGGGGAGTCATTATTAAAAATTAAAGTATATAAATTAGCAATGTATATGTTATATTAAAAACAAAATTTATAATTATGAAGTATTACTTACTAATTATTTTACCATTAATATTACCGTATTTTTCAGGCTATAAGATGCACCCCCAAATTTGGGAGGAATAATGGTTGTTAATACTGCTGTTGAGTTCTGTTTACATTTACATTGGTGAAATATTATGTTATTTATGTTATTATATATTTTACCACATTTTTTGCTTCAAAATTTGCTTTCCTATTTTCCTCCTCTAAAATCTAGGTAGATCTTATGGTCCAAAAAATATGGTATTACTTATGCTCTTCAGATATAAGTAGATAAATGTATTTTCTAATCTGATGGGTATAAACTATATAGTGGTATACTACTGTACATCCCTTCAAACTCCACATTCAGCGATGTCATGTTGGTAGTTTGACATTAATGATGATCGTGATGCAGTGTTTACACCATGGACATGGGCAAACATTACAAATTAGGTTTTGTTTCTCCCTTTGGGAGCTTGTGAAACACTCATCAGTGTGCCATTGCATCTGTCCTCAAATATAAAATGGGGATTACAGAATTTATTTATGGTGCTGTTGTAATAAAACAATGATTCTAGGTAAGTGCTTTAAAAGGTCGGACACAGAATAAACTCTCTCTAGGAATTAGCAATTATTATTCTTATTCTAATGGTGTTTTAGTACACCAGTGAGCTTTACAGAAAATTGCCACCTCACATAGTTTCTTAATTCAGCTGCAGACCAACCTATTCTCTGTAGAGTTTATATTGGTCAGAAGGGCAGTCTTTATTTAGTTGCCATATTCACACTCATCATATGTCGTTTTCATAAAGAATACAGCCACATTATGCATTATTTTATAAAACCATTGCCTTCACTAAAATATAACATCAATAATTTTAGGTTCATATTTATAGTCAATATTGGCCATGCCCCATTATCAAACAGGGACTAAGTTGAATTTAGTCATCTCTAGCATCCCAAGTCATCTGAATATCCAAGTTAAAAAATACAGGAAAGATATGGCAAAATGTACACAGCATTTTTAATGCTTGCTTGAGCAAATATTAGGAAGTATATATTACCTTGTTGAAAGATATATGCTAATAAGCATTGAATTTACAAATATTTTATGAAAACTGTACTTCAGAGAAAATCATTATGAATTGCATTAAACAGGAAGACTTAAATAAATGAGTAGATCAACTAAAGTGAGTTTTATTACACTTCTGACTTCCACAGAGGACTTAGTCAACTTTAAAGCACACTGAGTCCCCAACGAACTTAATGGGTATTCTGTGTGTGCTAAGGACATGTGGAAGAGTCTATATACACAAATATTACACGGGCTTTTCATAAGGGACTTCAGAACCAAAAAACAATAAAAATTAATTTTAACTATCAGTCATAGAAATGCAAACTAAGTTTTCTGGATATCCCTCTAAAGCCAAATGCAAATTCTGACATTACTTCAGTTCAGTCAATCATTCAATTATGAAAATATTACACACAACAGTTTAATACATCATGTTTTGTTAGATAATCCACTTATAAATGTATGGCTAGGTCTTTTGTCATCTCTATAAAAACCAAAGAGAAGTTAAATATTTCAAAATTGCAATGCAAAACCTTCAAAAACATAATGAGATTTGTAGTGTTTTAGAAATAGCATAATTATTGTTTTTAATAAGTATTGCTATGTCTCATGACTGTGTTAATAATTTCCTTTGTATTCAATGAGGTGGTAAATAGATTCAAAGAAAAAGCATTTAGTAAATCTTTGCTATGAATATTTAAAGTCATTAAGAATACTGGCCGGCCATTGATCCAAGTCATCAAAAATATTTAATGATTTGATTTTGCCTCATTAAACTTTATGTAGTGAAGGAATTAAAGAGCATAGGCATATTGGCTAAATGTTAGAGATGAACTTAATGTTTTTCTGTGATGTCTTCATGATTGACAGTAGGCCTTATTCTGGACACTGCCTCTGTGCCCAGTTTTCCTTTTTTATTTAAACCCAGACAACACCCTGGCTGGTGTAGCTCAGTGGATTGAGCGCGGGCCTGCGAACCAGAGGATAGCGGTTCGATTCCCAGTCAGGGCACATGCCTGGGTTGCAGGCCGGTTCCCGGCAGGGGACACACGAGAAGCAACCGTACATTGATATTTCTCTCCCTCTCCCTCTCTCCTACCCTTCCCTTCTAAAGATAAATAAATAAAAATATTAAAAATAAATAAATAAATAAATAAATAAATAAACCCAGACAAAAAGAAGGTTCTTGATGATGGTCTTATTATGCAACAAATTGCCAGTGTTACCTGTGACTTGGACCTCTAGCTTGTTTTCAGATTGTTAATTCAGATTTCTGTCTTGCATTGGGAATTGTCTCAAATAAAATTCATATGCCATCATTAAATGCTGAATGGTAAGACCTGGTGCCATATTTCAATTAAAGTTTTTATATTAATAGTTTTTTTAAAAAAATAAGTTTTACAGAAAAATTGGTTAGAGAATACGGAGGATCCTCACATACCTCTCTTCCCCCCAAACACCTTCCCACAATTCCCCCTTGTATTTACATCTTCCACTACTGTGGAACATGTGTTATAACTGATAAACCAATGTTGATACACTATTAATAACTGAAGTCCATAGTTTATGCTGACATTCAGTCTGTGTGTTATATATTCTATGGAGTTGTATACAATGTAAAATGATGTATATCCATTTTAACCTTATGATACAGAGTAGTTTCGCTGCCCTAAAACTTCTCTGTACTCCACCTGTATATCCCTCCCTCCCAAAGACCCCTCATTACCAACCACTAATCCTTTTATTGTCTCTATAGTTTTTCCTTCTCTAGAATGTCATGTAGTTAGAATCATATGGCATGCAATTTTTTAAATTGGCTCTGCCATTTACTGATATGCTCTTAAGGTTCCCCATGACTTTTGGTGGTTTGTTAGCTCATTTCTTTTTGGTGTTGTATAATATGCCACTATCTGGATGTACCATGGTATATTCTTCTATCATATACTGAAGGAGAACCTTGATTGTTTCCGTGATTTTTCAGTTACAAATAAAGCTGAAACAAATATTCATGTGCAAGTTTTATGTGGTCATAAATTTTCATTTTAATTGTGAAAATAGAAAGGACCACAATCATAGGAATGGATGGTAAGAGTATGTTTAGTTTTGTAAGAAGCTAATAAACTGTCTTTCATAATGGCTGTACCATTTTTAATTATCTTCAACAAAAATATGAGAGTTCCTATTGCTTCATATCCTCCCCAGCATTTGATATTATTGCCAGTGTTCTGGATGTTAGCCATTACAATAGGTATGTAGTGGTATGGAAACAGTGCATAACAGTGGGAAATTGTTACCCATTCCACCATTCTTTTGACATTGTTTCTGTAAGAGCTGACTCTGACTAATATGTAGCTTATAGATGAACAGCATGTTTGTATAAAAATCCTAGGAACTAACTCCAAAAGATACAGACTGCAATCTTTAGGCACCCCAGCTCTGGGAGATTTGCTGATCTTCAACTGTGGAGCCAGGATGACTAAATCAGGATTATGCACACTGGACCATCACTGTCCTTAACAGAATGGACTGTGCTCCTCTACACATAGAGAACTTTTCAACTGCTTCCCTTGATCTCTTTGTTCTGTTCCCGCTCCCTCCCTCCTCATAAAAACCTCTGCCTCCACTGAGAGGTGGGGATGGGCTTTGGGACATGAGTCCCTCATCTTCCAGATGGCCAGCCTGTGCAAATAAACCAATTTCCTTTACATCAGCACCTGCCTCTTGAGTACTGGCTTTCGGAGCAGCAGGCTGCTGGACCTGCATTTGGTTACAGCTCTATTTCTGGACCTCTATTCTTCCTCATTGATCTGTTTGCTTCTTTATTCACCAGTAAAACAATGTCTTAATTACTGTAGCTTTGCTAGTTAGTTTCAAAGTTGGATAGTGTCATCCTCTGACTTTCTTCTCCTTAAATGTTATGTTGGCTATGATAGGTCTGATGCTTTATTTTTTAATTTAATTTTAAAAATATTTTAAATTACCATTGACATACAGTATTGTATTAATTTCAGGTGTATAACATAGTGATTAGACATTTATGTAACTGATGAAGTGATAACCTTGATTAGTCTAGTGTACACCTGACCATATATAGGTATTACAGTATTATTGACTATATTCCTTATGTTTTACTTTACATGCCCTGTTATTTTATTTTTAACAAGTGTTTCACAAATACTTTCTGAGAATATTGGATGCAATAGTGAAAACAGAAAGTTTCTGCACTGATATGGAATCCAGACTGGTATGACTTGAACGTTCTGAAAAGACCCCTAACACCTTTAATATGCCCAATATATTGATTTTATGCTAGCCTTTCTTACCTTTATTATTGGCCTTGCTTTATCAATCCTGATCCTGCTATAGGAATTGGTTTTATTTATAGTTATTATTCTTTTCTGTATCAATTTCTAATACTTATTGAGCATTGCTATATGCCAAGGACTGTGTTCCATTTTAAAGTGATTTTCTCACTTAGTGCTCATAATAGTAGACACTATTACAGTTATCACCATTTTAAGAGTATAGAAGGAAATCAGTCTCAGTATGTTTAACTAACTTGAGCCAGTTTGTACAACTCCATGTGGTAGAAACGGGACCGGAGTCCAGACCAGTCTGAATCTAGAATCCAACTCCGAACCCCTGTTAGTTCAACTGTCAACATCCTGTTTTACTTTGTTCATTGTGTGCTCTTTCTTTACTGCAGTGTTTTTAACTGCAGGAAGTTATGTGTTTGGGGGAAAGCCTATGTGTTGGGAGAAGATTGTTTTCCTGTTTTGAAATAATAGAATTTGTCATATTCTTGAAAGTTCCCGTGGAACCTTTTACCCAAGGCATTCTAATAACCCAGTAACAGCAGCAGGCACCCAGCATTTGAATTTAAAGGGAATTCTGATCTTTGATTGAGAACTACTGGTATATCTTCTGAGATCCCTTATACAGTTAGTGGGAGATGACTTATTATCTTTGTGAAGTGAAGGTTTTCATAGTATTCTTAAATTCAGTAGACATTTATTTCACAAATGCTGCATCATAGGCTTCCTTGTGTTCACTTTATCCTCCTAAGCCTCATGTTTTCAACTGGGAATCTATAGTCATTCCTGACCTCACCATCAAGTTTTCAGTCTGATTTTCTTCTTTGTTTGAGTACCTGGCTCTCTTCTCACATTAAAGGTGGGGATGCACAATGTTAGCCCGTGCGGTCCCAGTCTCTGCCCAGCTACTTCCAAACAGACCAGAGGTCTTAAAGAGGTCTTGTGACCTTCTTTTTCCCACAGTTACAAAAAAGAGTATCTTTCTCGCATTTCATTTATTTTCTCTGCAGGGGTTTCATAGCAGATCGATAACTGCTGCAACACAGACTTAAGGCCAGTTGTGTGCAGAAAATAAGCCCTTGGAAACACATGACCAGAAGTTAATTTTGAGGCTGATAGTGTTTCAGGAGGCCCTGGATAATTTGCAAATAACCTCTGAGATCACTTACACATTTGGTGGTAAAAGACTTTTTATCTTTGTAAACTGTCGTTTTCCTGACATCATAAAATAAAATACAGTAGCCATTTTTAATATTTAATTTATAAGATAACATAGATAACACAAAAGTGAAAACTGTTTTGAAAAAATATATAGAAGAAGAGAAACCCATCTATTATAAGATTAAAAAACAATAAATTAAGAACTCTAGCAGGGACAGTCATTAAAAGTGCCTAATGAGTACCTGGAGGCTGTTTAATCTGGCCAAGGAGCAGGCTGCTTTATTGACATTGATGGCCTGGGATTTAAAGGCTGCTGAATATATAAAGCATTTGGTGCATATATATATTTGGTGTTAAGAGATTATAAATTCCTATTGGCCTTACAGAGAAGGCAGCTCTGGCTAGGCCTTCATGGATGTTGTTAGGAACACTGAATCTCAGAAGCTCAGCATTTTCGGGACAGAAAACTCCCTTTCTCCACCAGCTCACTGATCTCTACATTATGGTGCAGTACTTGTTAAAGGACAGGAACACAGAAGTAAGAGGCAGGGGATGTACTGTCTCTGGAGCAGTTAATTTTATGTGTTTGGGACATTTGATTAAATTGTTCTTAAAAGAAGCAATACATCAACGACTAATTTCTTGGGTCTTTTCAGAGTTTAGGAATTTAAAACATCAAAATATAATCTCCCTGACAGAGTGTAAAGTCCACATGGGCAGGGACTTCTTCTATTTTGTACACTAGAGCATCCAGAGAACCTAGTATCTCACACGTACGAGGTCTGTCCGGAAGGTATCTGGACATGAAATATGAAAAATAGAGACATTTTTTGAAGAAGATACAAGAAAAGAGACAAGAAACATTGTACACAGGACAATGACACCTCAGTCCCCTTCAAAGTAGGCACCTTGCAACCTCACACAGTTCTCCTAATCCCCATTAGCTGTCCCATCATATTTTCCTGAATCTTATTGATGGTCTGAAATCTCCACCCTTTCAAAGGTGATTTGAGTTTTAGGAAAAGCCAGAGGTCACAGGGTGCCAAATCTGAGCTGTAGGGAGGCGGAGTTACTTGGGTGATTTGATATTTCACCAAAAAACTCTGCATGAGACATAATGCACGAGCTGGCAAATTGTTGTGATGAAGCTACCAATCACCACTTGCCCATAGCTGGGACCTTGAGAATCATCCAAATAGTTTCCATGGAGGAACATTCAAACTTAACTCAAATTTTGATGCAGATTCATTGCACTACGTGCTCGTTCATTTTAAATGTTACAGCCAAACAGTACACATCCTCACTCAGCAGTGTCTGCCACCCCCACTGACTAGTACAGTGAAGTCATCGTTGTTCATCCATGTGCATTCCAGTCCACCCTTCTTGACTGCCAGTTTACACGGATGTCATGCAAACTGTTCTCATTATATCAACAATGGCTGGACTTTTTCCGGACAGACCTCATATTTGCTGCTTCATTCATGAATTTTGAATTTAGGGAATAGGTGAGGGGCAGGAGAGATTCAACTAATCACACAAATTTTGTTCTAAGGAAGCAATAAATAAGTAGTTGTTTATATCATCTTGTTTATTCTCATCTTCAATGGATGATATATTATCCTATTTTTTCATTCACAATTTCTTTCTTTATTGTATTTTAATTTTTTATTTATTGATTTGAGAAAGAGGAAGAGTAGGGAGGAGGGAGGGAGAGAGGGGGAGAGACAGAGAGAGAAGGAGAGAGAGATTTGTTGCTCCACTTATTTATGTATTCATTGGCTGATTCTTATATGTGTCCTGACTGACTGGTGATTGAATCTGCAACCTTGGCATATTGGGACAATGCTCTAACCAGCTGACTTACATGGTTAGGGCTTTATTGTGTCTTTTGGATAGTCATATTTCAGGCTTAGTGTCTTCAATATATACAATTATGTATGGCATAAAATGAGTACTCAGCCTGATACTAAAAGCACTCTGTAATTTGACATTCATATTTGTGTTTTATTTTCTTCAATTTCTCCTTAAGAGACCCCATGTATTTCAGAAAGAGTTAATGCTCATCAACTATCGATGTGTACCTTTGCCTTGTCTCAGCTTCCACTGCAGTCATGCAAAGCCATGCTTGTCCAGTGACCTGTGAGTCGTCTGTTCCAGATAGCAAGGCTATAATATGGGGGAGGTAGCATGACTGGCATCAGATTTGATATGAGTAACAAATAAAGTTTTATTGTGTTGTCACTGAGATTTTCAGCTCTTCTGTTACAATGTCATTTACTCTGATTTAAACATCTATTATCAAGCTATGTTGTCAATCTGGGGAAACCCATTTTTCCCAATCTCTGTTTATGTGTTCTTTAGGTGCCAAATTCAATCTCAATAGTTTTGGGAAGACTTTCCTAATCATATCATATCAAAGGACAGGGTTGATCTGCCTTCCATCTGATGAAGTATAACATTTATTTGACACTTATGATACTATGTATGGCCTAGATTTTGGCCTGGATGGCAGTTTACCTCTTTGAGTGTTTATGTATTTTCCCTGCCAGCTGCGTTATAAGATCTTGCATTTTGTGCTACTGTGTGATACACACACACACATGCATATATATATATGCAGACATATATATAGAGAGAGGAAGTCATGATAGTTGTTTTCTAAAGGTAAGGATTGATTCCTGCAAATTGGAAAACAATATTTTTTATTGCAAATGTCTATTATGACAAGGCCAGATGAAAGTAAGAGATTTTTTTCCTACACAATTTTTTGAATAGGATTTGCTTCCATCTAAAGCTATTTTTATTATAATTTTAGTGTTCCCCTATTCTAGTGAATTGAAAACAATATAATTATGCTAAATGGTTAAAAATAATGTTAGTCATTGCTTTTCCATGTGTGATTAGGTAATTTAAATGATAATCTAGTGGTAGTCTGTAGGAAAAATTGAATATCTGCAGTGATACTAACAATTAGAAAAATAACACATTTCAATCAGAAATATTCAAGTATTTTGTAGTCAATCCCACATGCACCACATAAAACCCTCTGCCAGTCACTCTGTCTAGAAATGTAGTAGCAGTGAAATAACTTACAAAGTTTACTCTACCCATCTTCATCACAGATGTAATTCTGCAGTCAACCTGCATGCATCTCCAAGGGCATTGTAGGGGACAGGATTATCTGGAATCCTGGTGCAAGCTCATCTCATAAGCTACCTAGATAACAAGCTTGAAAATTCCCATTAAAGTGAATTATTCTCCCATGATTCAAATTTGAGGATACTAAACCCTCTTTGAAGTTATCAGTTTCTATTTATGAGATCAGTGAATTTTTTTCACAATATACCAGTAACCTATTTTATACAAATTAAGCTGATATGATTATTTTCTTCAAATTTTCTTTTCTAAGTAGATCAGAAGCCTTAAACCTGAGCCATCAGGGAGCCTCCCTATCCGGTTGGGCACAGATGCAGCCAGTTGAAAAGAAAAGAAGGTTGTTCTTCTCTTGATCCCTATGTCCACTCCTCTCATTTGACCCTCTGAAAATTAGGTCATATTTTACTTCCAACCATTACACCTGTTTGTTTTTTTTTTTTGGTGTGTGTGTGTGTGTGTGTGTGTGTGTGTGTGTGTGTAATGAGCCTGACAGAACACTGATGCAATTCTGTGATAGTCCTGCCAAGGTCTATTTGCTACTGACCATTAAGGAGCCTCTCCTTGAGTGTATTTTGAAAGAGGGATCCTTTTCCAAATAAGTGGTAGAAACCATGTTAACTGGAGATTTATTCCATTATAGACCTCTGCTCTGAAAAGTCAGATAGAAGTCAAACTTTATTCTGAATGCACAAAGAAACTATGTGAAGAGATTTGGGGTTAGTGCTTTTGTAGCATTAACATTTTATAAACAGGATTTTCAGAAAGCAAGTACTCCTTGAAATGAATGTTCAAGAAGTCCATGTCAATTACATGTATACTATATGAAGTGTTGCTACCATTATTATGCTTAGAACAGTTGTGGTGGGAGCCAACTGACAGGTTACTGAAAAAGAATAGGAGAAATGAAGGATTCAGAATTAGGGCTACCCTGGCCAGTGTGGTTCAGTTGGTTGAGTGTTGTCCCACAAAGCTGAAGGTCATGGGTTCAATTCCCAGTCAGGGCATACCTCTAGGTGGTGTTTCCGTCCCTACCTGGGGCACATGCGGGTGGCAACCAATCAGTGTTTCTCACATCGGTGTTTCTCTTCCTCTCTCTCACCCTCCCTTCCCCTCTCACTAAAATCAATAAAGCATGTTTCAGGTGAGGATAACAATTTTTTAAAATTTTTTTCTTTTAGATTTTATTTATTTATCTTTAGAGGGGAAGGGAAGGAGAGAGGGAGAGAAACATCAATGTGCGGTTGCCTCTCATATGTCCCCTGCGGGGAACTGGCCTGGCAACCCAGGCATTTGCCCTGACTGGGAATCGAACCGCGATCCTTCGGTTCGCAGGCCCGCGCTCAATCCACTGAGCTAGGATAACAATTTTTTAATAAAAAAATTAGGGCTAAAGGACAAATTTAAATTTCTCTCCCCCCTCCCTCTCTCCCTCTCTCTCTCTCACACACACACACATACACACACACACACACACAAATTACCTAAATACTAAGACAACAATGAAAAGACAACAAATTAAAGAGTAAGAAATAATTTTAAATGATCATATTATTTTTCCTAAATGAGAACTATTTGAATTTACCCTCAAGGCTTCTGCAAAATAAGAAAACTATATTTTTACAACTAATAAATCTGATTGGAGATTTAATCCTCTATTAACTTTAACAAAATGTCTGAATCTTGAGAAAAGACATTTATTTCTATTTTACTATTTTGTTTTTGCTATTCATTACAAATACAATATTAAAAATAGCCTTGGATGCTGTGGTTTAGTGGATTAAATGCTGGACTGTGAACCAAAGGGTCACTGGTTTGATTCTCAGTCAGGGCACATGCCTAGGTTGTGATCCAGGTCCCCAGTAGGGGATGCTCAAGATGCAAGCACACATTAATGCTTCTCTCCCTTTCTTCCCCTCTCTAAAAATAAATAATTAAAATCTTTTTTAAAAATGGAAGGTTCCCCCCCAAAATTATTTTTAGGTATCCCAGACTCATTCAAAAACACAGTGTTCTTTTCCTTCATTAAAGATATGAGGAATTAATTTTTACAACAACAGAAAAAATCTGTGGAAGGTTGGAAAGGAAACAGAACAGGCAACTGAAGTGGAATGGAGCTGATGTTAGAAGAAATGATTAAATCTGCACATGCTGTAATAGAAATAGCTTCTTCAATCTCTTGGGATATTTCAAATGAACTTAGAATAATTCAAACAGCTTCAAAAATTAACAGCTAATATGTAAATTATCAATATATCCATTAAAGTAGCAAAGTAAAGAATTATATGTAAATAAAATGAAAATATGACCTAAATGAGACTCTGAAGGTAATTAAAATAAAATGAAAATCCATTAACTGAACAACAACAGTGACCTTTACCATTTTTGTAAAGTCTAAGGGAGGAGAGGTTAAATGAACAGCTTAATTTAAGATCTGATTTCAGTTTTAACATGCCTTTTGTTACTGAGGACATCAAAAATAGTGACATGTCCCACTGAGGACATGTTCGATAACAGTGAAGTGACAAAAGGATGGAGGAGCAGGACGTAAGCATATCCTAGCCAGGAAGGTGAAGCTATAGGGAAGAGTTTTGTTTTGTTTTGTTTTATTGTGATTATCAGTTACTTCTGAACGTACTGAGGGAGTGTTTGGTAACTTCTACTGTCTTTCTCAGGCTCATCTTCCAAATTTCTTGGAATATTTAATGTTTAAAAGGGTACTAATTAATTATTAAGTGTTCTTTCACAATTTTTGAATTTCCAATGATCTTTAGTCCCAATATTAATGGAAATCAGTGATCTTTTTGTCTTTTAAAACAACAGTAATTCTACCCTTCTGCTTATCAACATATTATTTTATCTCTCAATGTCAAATTTGCCTTTTAATTTTGACCTGATTTCTTTCAAACACTGAATTTCTTTATTCAAATTTCTATGTGTACAAAGTTGGCAGGTTCCTCTCGCTGCTGTATGATTCCAAATAGTTTATCCACATGCCTTTGAATGTCACCACGTGACTCTCCTATGAGGTAAAAATTCTATGCACTAGAATAACTAAATGAGTTTGACATTAATGACAACCTATCACCTACAAAATGCCATCATCAGTGAGAACATCCAGAGACTGTTGAAAACAAAACTAAGATGGCAAACTGTCAGTGATTCATGAGTATAGCCCAGTAAGCAAAAGGAAGACAGAAATAAATTTTAAAAAAGCTCACCTTTATAAATAACATCTCACTGTAACTTTGACATCATTATCTAAGAAATGTCCACAGAGAAACAGAAATTTTTTACCTGAATGAGCTAAGAGTTTACTACTTGATGTAATATGGTATTTAAAAGTTATCATAGATGGGTTTTAATTTAGTCATTTTATGATCACTTATATGAGTTTTCGTTGTTACTATAACAGATTACCACAAATTTAGTAGCATAAAACAACGCCAATTAATCTCTGCTTTGCGGAAGACATTGTCAAGAGGAAAAGAAGATAAGCCATAGACCAGAGGAAAATAATGACAATAGATAATATCTGGTACAAGACAGTTATCTGAATCAAACAAAGAACTCTTCAAACTCCTACAATAAGAATACTGACAACTCAATTAAAAAATGGGTAAAAGAAGCCCTGGCTGGTGTAGCTCAGTGGATTGAGCGCGGGCCTGTGAACCTAGGTATCACGGTTCGATTCCCAGTCAGGGCACATGCCTGGGTTGCCAGGCCAGTTCTCAGCATGGGACACATAAGAGGCAACCATACATTGATATTTCTCTCCTTCTCCCTCTCTCCTACCCTTCCCCTCTAAAAATAAATAAAATAAATAAATATTTAAAAAAATGGGTAAAAGATATGAAGAGATGTCTCACCAAAGAAGATATACAGATAAAAACTAAGTATATGAAAAGATGCTCAACATCATTTGTTACTAAATATTGCAAATTAAAACACTGAGGTGCCATTATACAACCACTAGAATGCCCAAATTCCAAATACTGACACCACCCAATGCTGGTGAGGATGTGGAGCCACAGGGACTCTCATTTTATTTCTGGTTGGATGTAAAATGGCCCAGCTACTTTGAAAGACAATGAGCAGTTTCTTACCGAACTGAACATACTCTTTCACATGATCCAGTGATCCCTCTTCTTGGCATTTACCCATATGAGTTAAAAACTTATATCCATGTAAAGATGTGCATATAGATGTTTATAGCCCCTTTATTCATAAAACAAGGTTATCCTTTGGTAGATGAATGGGTAAATAAACTGTATTATGTCCAGACAATGGAATATTATTCAGAGATAAAAGAAATGAGGACTCAAGCCATGAAAAGTTATGAAGGTAACTTCAAAAGGTAAGTACTTAATAGCCAAGAAGATAATGGCAGACATAGAAGACTAGTTAAATTTAAAGACAGTTCTTGTAAAAACTGAAAAATCTCCGAAGTATGAAAGGAAAACTAAAACTACTTCTCCAACCTAAGGCCTGAGAATGATTCCCCTTTCCTGAATATTGGTGTCCTTGTGCCTCTGAATTAGCCTTTGACACTGACAGGTAGTATGTTGCATTTCTATGTTAGACGGTAGGAGCTGAAAGCAGCAAGGCAGGTAACTTTGTGGTTGGTATGTCAAAGCAGGGTTTCGTTCCCACCCTAATTGTAGTGTTTCAAGAGTCCCATTAGTTAAGGGAAAGAAAATGGTAAGTGATAGAAGGAAAATATATCTGTCGAACATCACATTGTCTGAACTTTGACAGGAAGCAGCAGGAAAGGGACCTTTCTGTGTCTACCTGCCTCAATGGAGTGATGCATTCTGACTTTTTTACTACTGCATTTCTAAACTAACTTCTGCCATTTATATATAAATGACTTACACCTACCATCTCTATTTGTAGGAAAGATTTGTTTCATTAAATGTCACACTGGTGTATTTCTGCCTCAGTTGGTAACTAATAAATTCTCTCATGTATGTTTTTCAGTTGACCTAGTGATAAAATATGAGGGTTTATTTTCTACCCACTTAGACCCTGTGATTATAGAAAAGTATCCTATAAAAAATCTTTGCCAAATTTACAGGCAATTAAACTATAACTTGTTTTTCTTTTATGCCTCCTTCTTTCCCATTACCTTCCTCATCTTCTTTCACCCCTTTTATTCTTCTGCTTAAAGAAACTCATCATTAGCTCAAGTGAAAGTGTTAAGCAAAAAATTACAAATTGAGGAACTCTGCCATGAGCTACAGAGTGCTTGTTTTGTAGATATTTTTTTATTTTATTATTTTTTAAGATTTTTATTTATTTATCCTTAGAGGGGAAGGGTAGGAGAGAGGGAGAGGGAGAGAAATATCAATGTATGGTTGCCTTTTGTGTGTCCCCTGCTGGGAACTGGCCTGCAACCCAGGCATGTGCCCAGACTGGGAATCGAACCGCGATCCTTTGGTTCGCAGGCCCGCACTCAATCCACTGAGCTACACCAGCCAGGGCTTGTTTTGTAGATATTTTAATCTTTCATTTTTTAGTCTTGATGGGTACATGATAAGCAGATCTGATACTGTACCCACTTTGTTCTAAGAGTAGAACTTTTCTTAACCAAAAGTACACTGCAAAGACTTGCTTCCATTTTGATGTATTAAGAGAAGGTCATAGGAGACTATCAGTCTCAACCTAATAATCCAAACATGCTACATGATCATAGTTTATTCTTAAACCAACAGAAAGCTGAGGACAAGAATTCATTTATATAAACAAGCTACTAAACACAAGACTTCAGAAGAGAGAAAATATCCACTGTTATACTTAACTGTGACTAAGACAGAGATACAGCAATCTCCAGACCAAGAAGAACCCAGCATAGGACGGCTGTGACAGAATACAGTCCGGAGGAGGAGCAGGCATAAAGCAACTCTTCACTTTTTTACAGATTTCTGTGAATGCTGGGGTAGGGGGGCTTACTGTCCCCAAATGAGGGCAGGAAATGAGATCCCAGAGAAACTCATATGTACTCTGAACTTTCAGTTAAGGAAGACAGAGGGGGAGAGCTACCTGAGTGGAACGTCTCACAGGAAATACTTACCTGCGGAGAGTGGGGCTGCTTTATAGCCTCAAAAGCCCTCACAGGGCCCACCATAGGGCAACAAGGCTGAGAGAGCTCCCACAGAACAGAAAGTTGGGCCAAGCAGTGTAGGTCAAAGAATGTCAGTGACCTACAATTAGTGCAGTCAATCAGGCTGTAAAGCAGGGACTGATTGCTCACAACTCATAAAGCACAGGAGTCACCTGCAAAACATAGGCACATTGCAAGACCCTCAGCAATGCTCAGATCCCAGGCCCTGAAGAAGGGAAAGTCAAAATCCATCACTCAAAATGGGGTAAATGGAATTGAACTAAAACAGCAACAAAATTCAGAGATAGCCTAACTACAGAGAATACTGACTCAATTTCCACTCTCTGAATCTCATAGGGAAGGGGTGTGTTGCGTCGTGGAGAAAGAAGAAAGGAAGAAAAAAAAGGATATGTGAAATGTGAAATAAAATGTAATAATTTATGTTAAGGGATTTTAAAGCAGAGCCAGGAAGCCATTAAGGAAGTGAGTCTAATGTACATCCTCATCAGACAGAACGTGAACTTTTGAATGGGGCAAAACCGTAAATATTCCTGAAATGCTACAAGAACTGCGTTTGTTGCAGTGGTGGATTTTAGTGGACCAGAGCCTTAGTAATCAATCATGTTTAGCCAAGGTTAGCTTTCTGCCACTAGTACCAATTAAAATTCTTTGTGAATGATTTATGCAAACCTTCTCTTCTACCTTTTAAAAACTCGTGACTTTTTTCCCAGTGAAACAATGGATTACTACCTGAATCTGTGTCCTGAATCGGAATTCTTTTTGATAGCCCAAAGAATCCTCTTTGCTTCTTTTCTTTTCTTTTATCTTCTTTCTTCTCTTCTCTTCATTTTTGCCTCCTGGCAATTTAGGTTAAAGAAGGAAGGATAGAAGGAAAGCAGGAAATAAGGAAAGAAAAAAATAAAGGGAGGGAGGGAGAGGAGAGAGAGAGAAGGGAGAGAAGCAAGGAAAGACCTAGGAAGGAAGGGTGAGAGATATGGATTTGTTGATTGGATGATAATTTTCATGAAGTTAACACAATAGATATTGCATATTTTCAGGATCATGAATGAGATACAACTTTTTTGGCTTTGAATTGTATACCTAATCCTATTTTTTAATCTTTCTTTTGTTCTACATCCTTCATAGTGGCTCTTGGCCCAAAGCATTAATTTTGTTTTTCTTTTGTGATTTAGTGGGTTTGAAATATGTCACTGAGACACATTTTATGTGGTCATCTATATGGTTCTTCCCAGAGTATGAAATTCAACTGTTAAAGTGTCTGATGTGTTTTGGGTTAACACAATATCACTTTGTAAAGTTTTGATCCAGTTGGGAAAATTGTGTATTAAGTGCGTAAAAGCCATTCATTTCAATATGAGACAGGCGTTTGTTAATAGAGTGAAGGTGTGGTAAAGTTGAAAACAAATTTCTACAAAATACATTCCATAGAATGGTAATTATCTAGTGTGTGAGTAGTTATTATGTATATAAAACTTCCCCTGGCTGATTATGTTTGCAAAGCCTAATTTAATCAAAGTTCTTCCCTTACAATATGTCACAGTTTTTTATATGGCGATGTGTATTGAAGATCTCCAAGAGTGGGGATAGTTTGGAGTGTTTCCCATGTTCTCCCACTTCAAGAGTGCACCTCAAACACCCTTGGAAATGCTGACCATTATTAGTATAGAACACTACAGTGCAGAAGCACGAGAAGGAGAGATGCCTGGGGCTGAGAACTAGGAAAGGTTAGTAAGATGAATTGTGCTTTTGCCTTAGAGCAAAAGTGGAGTTTTTAAGGCCAAAAGTTTTCTGAGCATTTAATAACAGAGTAGAGTTTCTCTTGTACACAGCACATTCTCTAACATGCAGGTTCTTCTTCCTTATCCAAAATATACACTTTGTTTTAATAGTCAGACCCATCAGCGGACAAGGGTTCTCAGACCATCAGTGGCACACAATAGAATTACTTGGAATGCCCATGTAGAAGAGAAAAACTGTTTTTTACTCCCTTTGTGGGTTCTTTGACTTGTCAAATCATTAAATTGACATAGATTAACAGGAAAACATATTATTTTTGTCTGTACAGGAAGCACAAAGATGTGAGGCCAAAGGAGCAATGAAAGCAGATACCTTTTATACCTTTTAGATAAAGAAACAATAAATTGATGAAGAATCGACGAGATAAAGAAATGTGTGCTTGAGGTAATAAATTAGTGTGGAAGTAACAAGTCTTGTTTATACGGCTTTCTCAGCCCTTAATTTCCCTATCGCAGGGGCTAAGGATGCCTTCCACCTCTTGTTACAGGGTGGGAGTGTACCCTTCACATGGGAGATTTATTTACTGTTTCAGTGGAACCATGTAGGGCTCAGACTGTCCTTCTTGAACCGGTTGCTTTTAAGTAACTTTAATTCAAAATAATCAATATGCCAAAGTGGAATACTTTAGGGGCATGTTTTGCTCCCATTTACTTGTAAAACAAACTTACATTGCTGAGAATAATTCTGCAATGTATGTTTAATGTATGTTTCTGCAATGTATGTTTAATTCTGATGTCTCCAAGTGATGCTGATACTGTTGATCCAGGAACAACCAAAGAGAATCATTCATCTATGACATCAAACCCAGGGTAGAGGTGGTGCCATTTAAGTTGCCAAGACTTTGGAATAAATAGTTTTTATCATCTTCACTTACAAGCTATAGCTGATTTTTTTTCAGGGGGAGAAGGAAGAATATTCTTCTCTTACTGTGAATTAATAAAACAAAACACTATAGACTGACACTGCTTGATATAAACACAAATATAAATCCAAAGGATTCCTGTGTTAAAAAATTCATAGTTTGGTAACAGAGCACATTTGACTAATGGACTGAAGAAATCTTGTTTAATGTTCTAGACACTCTAATGGACACTTAGAAAGGTCCTATGTTACTTTAGGGATTTGGATGATTAAAAAGAAGGAAAGAAAAATTGTACCTTTGAGGTCAGCATATGTGTACACATATTCTCTCTCTACTTATTCCTCATTTGTTTCCCAAATATCAGCACACCAGGTTACTTTACTTTCAGGAAATAGGTATAATTCAGTTTTTCCATGAATTTCTGTCTTTTGGCTATTGTCAACAGCAAAGTCTTACTCAGAGCTCTGCAACTATATTTCTCTGTAAAAAATTAATAATATAGAAAATTTTAGGTGTCATTCTATTAAATGAGGAGAAAAATTTAGGAGAAATATTTGTGAGAGAGTGTATATGCATGAAATAAACTAAATTATAAGACTCCCAAAAAACCCCACTTAAAAATACACAGCTTGACTCCACCTCTCAAGATATGATAATGACTCTGTTTATTGTTGCTTGCTGTGTTTTCAATGATAACTCAGTATTTTCCCTTTTCTCTTTGTCAACATCTTCAAATGCACTCTTCATAAATAAGAACTGGAGTGGTATTAGAAATATACAAGTCACATCACAGTAAGGCCAATGATTAGGATCTAACTTGTAGGACTGTAGAATAAAAATTGTTGTTAGTTTTGACAGATTAACTGCCCCATGGAAATGCAAATCAGAATTAAATATCCATATGAGTTGTCCACACATTAATCACTAGTGTTAATCACTAAGTACCTTTCTGAGGAAATAATTCTCAGTGATTTCCTCACATTACTGGACTTCTTTTGAGCGAAGTACTAATTGCCCCTTGTTTTGAACTATCTTTTCAAGGCCTGTGGAAAGTGAACAGCCATGGAAGCTAGAAGTAATGTTTTCCTCTGTAGTGCTAATACCCTAGTTACTGCACCTCTGAAAGGGATAAACTGTTCCTCATCTCCCAACTGAGAATTTAATGTCTTATATCGGCATGGAATGGTAGAAGCTAACTTGCAAGAGGAGAAAAATGCTGACTCTTTAAAGTTCCGGAAAACTTTTGTGGCAATTTTTATGACTGAAACATGGAGTTTTGAAAGGGGTAGGATGAAAGCCTCATTACCAATTATCAGAACTTGAGGGGAATTCATGAAAATCAATAGTGAACATGTTAACCAAAAGTATGAGCAGAGAAAAAATAGAATTTTACTTTATGGCCTATAAATAAAGAGAAAGAAACTGAACAGTGGTTGCAAGCTCAGTACGGGATAATAAGTTCAAAAATAGCTGCATCACCTGGAAAAGACAAGTTTATTCAGGGGATGAGGTAATCTTAGCAAGAATCAAAATGAAGTTCTGATATGGGACCTGTTGGTCAGGAATGGCTGTGTAGTAAGCATTTTCTCTTTGTTCAGGAAACTAGAGATAAGCATTGAAGCAAAGTAATAATTCAGGAGGTCCTAATTCTTGGAAAATGTTGAGAGATGCTTATTTTGTTGGAATTACAGCAAATCCTTTTTTGAAGTGTTGACAAAAGAATGTCCAGCCTAAGAAAAAGTCTTACAAGAGTTTATTTGAGTCAAACTGACAACTGCTGAGAGGCAAAATCATAAGGGATTGAGAAAATGCTCCAGAGACTGACAGTTTTACAGCTTATTTTATGCACTAGAATCAAAGGGGAAGATGTAAGGGAGGGTTCCATAAAATCCACTGGTGGTAAATTAGAGAGGTAGGAGAAAGCAAAGCAGGACAATCTCTGAGATTGGATAAAGAGTGAAACAGAGAGGCACAGACTTGTTTTACACTGGTGGGTATAGTATAGTTAACAATTAATATTTACAACATATAGACATGGTTTTGGGGTAACAAGGTAATAGTCAGGGTTTCCATGGTCTCTCTCTCTGGTGGGAGATTGTGCCTTAAGGGGTCTGCAAAAGAGGAGATTACTCTGATTTTCCAAAGGTGTGCTATTGTAGATACAAAAAGACAACAGACAGGCTCACATACAGATTGACCATTGTTAAAAAATATACCAGCCCAGGACATGACTGCCTGCCATGATTCACCTTTATTAATAGTTAGGAGGTTTTAATTTCAGACCATCCTATGTTACCTTCGGGCACTAAGTTTGTAAGGCCCACCATGCAGGTCTCTGCAGAGCTTGTCAGGTTTAGGATGTGGCCCCTTTTTCAAGAATTTGTTTCAGATGATGTCCTGATATCCCGTATACTGAATGATTTTTATACAGTGATGGTCTGGTAAAAAACAAACAAGCAGACAACCTCAGTGCTTGAAGGGCTGGAATTCAGAGAACCCATAAACAAGTATTTTCCATGCACCTATAATCAGTGATATGAGAATAGTATATGCGGCCACTAACTGGGTAATGCTTAGAAATAATGCAAAAGTCATTTGCAAATAAAAAATGTGAACAAAAAAGTTTCTATCATCCCAAAATAATGGTGGAAGGCAGTGGAATTTGAGTGCACATCAGATAACCAAGTTAGCATGATTTTCATGTTCTCTTTTGAGGTTATTTCTTATTTTTTCTTTATAATTTTGATATCCTTAAAAGATTGATTAATCTCTACAGCTCTGCCTCTTTTGTTCAACTGCTGTTCTTTATACCCCATTAGACATTTGTGACCTTACATTCATTTTCAAGTATTTGTGTACTAGTTGTCTAATTTGACTTGATTCTTCTACATCTGATTATTCATTTTAATATTTCTGATTTTATTAGCTGAGTTTTTATTATTCTATTTTATTTTTGCTTTTGTTCTCCTTTTATTGCATATTTCTTTGAAACATTTATTTTTTTAAGATGGATTATTTATTTATTTATTAATTAGAGAGAGGGTACGGGAGGGTGAAAGAGAGGGAGAGAAACATCAATGTGTGAGAGATACAGTGATCGCTTGCCTCTCACATGCCCCCAACTGGGGAACTGGCCCACAACCCAGGCATGTGGCCTGACTGGGAATCGAACAAGTGACCCTTTGGTTCTCAGGCTGGCACTTAATCCACTGAGCCACATCAGCTAGGGTGAAACAAGGCAATGCCACTTGACTTTATAGCACAAAAAGTAATTAGATGTTCTCTACTGTGTTTGAGAAAAAGCAGTTTCTAAAAACTGCTCTTCATAAAACTAACTTCTATCTGTTTCAGCTTTTGTATTATGTAAATCAGCTGTGACCAAACCCAAACTTTCAAATTATGCTTGAGGAGATAATCTGTAATGAGTTATATGCTACTTTTTGTTATTGACATTTTTTAATACTTTAGAACTAATATGATGAGTCTCACAAATGCTGAACTGTGTATAAGGTCAACAAATATTAAGAAAATGGTGAAAAGTACATTTAACTGGTAAACATAATTGAAGTAATGGTTAAAGATTTTTTACTTCTACTTCATTTTATTGGTCAAATGAAATCACAAGGCCAACCATAACCAAGGAGAAGGAAAATAGCCTCTGCTTTTTAAAGTAAAAAGCAACATTTAATATTTTTTCAGTTGAACAACATTTTTAGAACCATGCTACTTTTCTCTTTTTGAAAAAAAAAAAAGAAAAATAATAGTACTTTCCTAGGTTATCCTACAGCCTCACAGACATTACTCTCCAACATTTTCTTGAGTGTCAAGTCATTTGTTTTATCTCCATTCCTTTCTACATGAAGGATAAAACTTTCATTTGCATATCTCTTATTGCACGAATTCGCTTCCTTAATAGAGGTACCCCACCACTGATGAATCTCTATGTTCTAGTGATCACCTATGATGGTCCTAAAAGTCTTTAAAGCAAGAGATTATTGGAATGAAGGGATGGAAATAGGTATAGATTGTATTTATTATTAGTTATTATTAGGCTGTAGACAGTTTTTTCAAAACTAAAAAATAGAAATAATGGACTGACTGAAAAATTCTCTTTAGAGAGTTTAGCTCCATTCTATAAAGAATCTATCCCTGGCTGGTGTAGCTCAGTGGATTGAGCGCGGGCCTGTGAACCGAAGGATCGCGGTTCGATTCCCAGTCAGGGCACATGCCTGGGTTGCAGGCCAGTTCCCAGCGGGGGACACACGAGAGGCAACCGTACATTGATGTTTCTTTCCCTCTCTCCTTCCCTTCCCCTCTAAAGATAAATAAATAAAATCTAAAAGAAAAAAAAATTATAAAGAATCTATGTTGTTTAAGGTCTATTAGAACTGCTATTAGTAAAATTTCAGTATATCCAAAAGATATTTTTAAGAAGTAACAAAGTATAGAATAATTAATGTGAATTTTTGTACTTCAAGTTGCAGTAGGGTATAAGAGTTTGACTTTTGGGGAAGGTGAACTGAGTTTGAATGCTGAATTTTATATTTACCATCTATATGACCTTGGAGAAAATACTAAATCCCTCAAGACTCCATTTTTTTCCATCTACAAGATAGAAATATTTAATGGCAATTGCATGAGAGAATGTTTAATGATCTAAAATAGTATGAGAGTTGAAAACATCCTAGCAGAATGCCTGCCACAGAAGGCATATTTATTAATATGGCTATCACCGTAATTTCCTTTTCTTTCTTTTAAAAGATTTTATATATTTATTTTTAGAGAGGGGAAGGAAGAGAGAAAGAGGGAGAGAAACATCAATGTGTGGCTGCCTCTCACACGCCTCCTATGGGGGCCCTGGCCCACAACCCAACCGTGTGTCCTGACTGGGAATCCAACTGGTGGCCCTTTGGTTCGCAGCCAGGCATTCAATCCATTGAGCCACTCCAGCCAGGGCCCTGATTTGTATTTTAAATGTGCAGAATATGTGTTTCACTTTTTAAGATAAAAAAGATTTTATTTTGAATGTGATAATTTCTAGCTTTGTTTTATGTATTCATTTTATTTTCACTGTCTTTTGAAAAGTATCTAACTAAAGTATTTGGATAACCCCATTTCCAAAAACTTATTTTAATTATATTTAAATATAGAACATTTTATACATTTAATATATTTTATATCATCATTGTAAGACTTTATCAGTCTTTCTTTTGCATTTGTAATTTTATACAAGCTCTACCAAAATTGGCCTCTTAATTTTTTAACACAACTCAAAATTCAACTTTCAATATTTTAATTCTATGGTTCTGAAACCTTTAAAACTTATTTGAAACATTATTTTTATTCATCGAGATATTAATAAACACTTAGTAAACATACTTAATAAACACTCAAGTGTGATTCTGCCTTCAAGGAATTTCTAATCCAGTAACAGTAATGATAACAACAAAATCTAAAATAAGTTATACATTAACTTACACAATATTTTCAGAGAATAACTCAATAGGTCAAGTGCAGTATGTATTCTCTTATTAACATATAAAGAACACAGTCCAAGTTCCAATATCTTAAAGATATACATAAACCTAAAATGCAAGTCTTTTGAATCCTAGGTTATTGCTCTATTATGTCGTATTTTCAGTTCACACAACAATCTTGGGGTAAATTTCACTCTTCATTTATGTTTAGGGTCCATACAGGTTAAACAAACTGATCATGATCACATGTTTATTCACTGGCCGATGTACAGATTGGACTTGATTTATTTAGCTTCATACTTGTGTTTGGCTAAAGTTAACTCTTTTTCAACAGACTATATGTAATATTCTCTTAAATATATGTGCCAGATTTCACTAGTCATTTTCCAATCTGAAATACCTATAGTAAACTTTGTTTCCCATGGTAATGAGGAATTGGATTGTATTCTAAGAACACTGAGGAGCTATTGAAGTGCTTTAAACTTGGGAAAGTGATAATATATTTTAAATGATGGCTATAGAATTCTGATGTATCCATTATATCATCCAACCTAATTCAGATAGTTATTCAAAACGATGGGCCAGGAGGGTGGAAGACTAAATTAACATTCTGGAAAACAGTGGTTTTTCAACTAGGAAACCATGATAACTGTGGTTATTGTTTGGGACAGGATTTTGGCTTTGGAATTTAAAATAACATGAATATTCTTTATCTGGAGTACTTTCCTGTCTATCTAGATATTCCCACTGAAGAGAAACCTCCATTCCTCAGAGCAGAGAATAGCATGTTCAGCTGAAACTTTTCAAGATAAATGTTTCGTATTCACTGGTTAAAATAAATGGCTCTTCAGAGAGGGAAAGCAATATTCATTTTCAGTTGAAATCTAACAGTTCCTTCCTTTTCAGTTAAATCTATCCTCACTTAGAATGTAAAATATTACCAAAGAAATGCTTACTTAGCTCATCAAGGAATAGAGTTTAATCTCTTTGAATAAATGACCCAGATTAAAAGAATCTTTGGTATAATCAGAGGATACTGAAGGATTATCTTTTAGAGATTAATTTGGAAATTGTTGAAATAGTAATCCTTTCTACCAAAAACAGGAATTTTGAAGATATTTATCTATGAATGATAAGAAAATGCCATTTGATAAACTGTTTTAATCTACTTTTTTGGTGCAGTAAACTTCTAGCATTCTCATTTGGTCAAATTTGTAGTTCTGAACCTCAAACTAAGTTTTAATATTATTAAGTTACTAATATTTTATTTTAAATGTTTTTTCTTTTATGTCTATATGAAACAAGTTTAAAGCACACATTTTAAAATAAAATATAGGTTTGAAAAAACACCAGCAATTTAGCCTTTGTATGGAATATTCTTTGCTTTTGGTCTTTTAAGCCTACTGCAGTATTTCTCTTGAGTTGTGTTTTATTAGCCTGTCTCAAATTCTAGATCACTAGTGTGAGTGGAATGTCAAGGAAATGAAAATAAGAGGAAGGTAATCAGGCTAAAATAACTCATTAAAAGTGAACTTGCCAGTGTTTTCCAAAGCCTGAGTGATACGGCTGAGGCCTTGAAATCCTTTATCATAACAAGAAAATGTGTTTTCCTTCTAAATGAAACTCAAAGATGTTAGGTAGGTCTTAAAATCTGTAAATATGAGTCCTCCTAAGTCCTGAAAACTGATATTTATTGGCATACGCTAAAACTTAAAAAATTCAAGAGGCGATTGAAATGTCTCAAGGAAAATAATGTGGCTAGCTGTTTCAGATTTTGCTTTCCAGTGTGTACATAGCTATACAATATTATCTTTGTAATTAAAGTGATTCCCTCTTTACACTTGTGCTGTAGTGCTCTCAGAGCATAGTCACGAGACTGTAACTGCGGGAAGGAGAGGATTCATAGATTATTGCCGCGTTTTGACCTGAATTACACATATTACACAGAAAGGCAAATCGTTTAGTTGGCAAGATGCATCTGTGGCCACTGCTTTCTTTATCCTTTAAATTATCTGGTCTTTTTAGTATGCTCTTCCACACACATTTTAGATCCCAGACATGTGCCATTCTGGCTACCCCCAAGAACTGTTCGGCCTAAGTAAATACCCATATGCCTTTGACCTTGGCAAACAGTTGGATTTTAATTTGCCTTTATACACTGTTGCATCTTTGTTTTCTCTAATGGTTGTAAAATAACTTTTATACTTCTCCCCAATAAGAACATAATGATTAAAAGTGATACCACATGTTACCAGTTCAGGAGGTCTAGAAATTTTAAATGACTTTGAGACAGGTTGAGCCTCTTTTAGAAGAATGGCAATGTCCTTCAGTTATTTTTTAAAAGCTTCTAGTAGATAAATTTAAAGCTTGTCTTCAGGTACGCCCCAAATTGTTTCGCTCTGTGTGGATGGATACCTGCTCACGAATTGCACCTGGAGAGCAAAGAAACCTACTCTGCGCCTGCGTGAGGAACCCAGCCCCGTATAAAGCAGACCCCACAGCGGTCCCGGCAGCCATATTCTTCGTCAGCGTGTGCTCGCTTGGTGCGGCAGGCTCCCTCCCTTTCTTCTTTCCCTCCACCTTGTTCTTGGTAAACCCCTTCTTCTGACTCTGTTTTGCCTCTTCTCGTGATCTCTGTCTTAAAGGGGTGAGTGGGCAAGAATCCCTTTGCCAGTGACGGTTTTATGTAGAAATTCAAAGAATGGAGCTCTGGCGGTTGGAATTTCAGGCACACTGGAATATCAAAGTCAGGTCAGAGAAACCCTTTTTCCATGACCTTTCATAATTCTATTATGAGATGGCATTTATTCTATTTGCTTTTAACTTAGCCTTTCTAATATTCACGATATAGCTGTGCTGATGGATGTTTTAAAATGTATGTCTACAGTCATAACAAGAAAGTTGAAGGGTGGTGAGGGAATAGGAGATTATGATAGACTTTAAATCATTTTTAAAGGTGTTATGGTCCCTTCTGCCTTAAACTAAAGAGTTCTAATAGAAAAGTCTTTATTTTTCCTGCAAGTTCAGGTGGAATGCTGTATCTGAGAAAATGTGTGTATGGGTGCACAAGTACACAGGCTAAAATGTGCAGTGGAAAGAAACCGAAATGGACTAGCTGCTTTTATAAGCAAATTCTTTATAGCTATGGTTCTCATATGCTCTTATAATGTATTATGTTGAAATCATATGCAGGATGTAATTGACAGATATTATCCTTGATAATGCCTGGGTGAAAAGTTCGAACTGCCTTATGGGAATGAAGCTAGAGACCTCATCCTTATTCACAGGCTCAGTAAGAGGCCAGGCCCTGTGGGCTCCATCTGCAGATGTGGGCGATGACAGAGCTGTGTGCCCCCACGATGGCAGAACTTTGAACATTAAGGAAGACCATTAATACAGCCTATGCAGAAGTCAACAAAACGGATACTGTGCTCAATCCATAACTACTTACAGAATAAGTTTTAATTATGAGTGGGGAATCTGAAGCAGGTGATCGTAGAAAACAGTTGTGGATCTTTTAAAAAAAGAGAACCTTACAGTACCCCAGTATAATATTCTGCATAACTAGGAAATTCTCCTTTCCAAAGAGTTATTAGTATTTTGTTACAAAAGCTTTTATGTATAATAATAATAATAATTTATATTTATTTGTCATTTAGGTGCTTTTTTCATGCAAAATTTGGACAGAAGCTTTATTTTGCAAATGGGGAAACTAAGAAACAGAGAGTAACTCTACCAAGGTCACATGGCCAATAATTTTTAAAAATTACAGTATGCCACCTGACTCTAGAATCCCGTGTCTGACTACTAGGCTGTGACCTTCTTGGAGAATAAATGGGATGGTTCTTGCTCAGTACTGCCTGATCAACCATTCAAAGTTTCAAAAAGAAATAAAAAGCACCTCAGATGAAAAAAAAATTAACCACAGTTAGATTCTAAAGTAAAAGTCTAAGGAGGAACTAGTTAGAATCTAGAGCATTTCTGGTCTAATTAAATAACAGAATTAGTTAAGAAAAGCTGAGCCTTCCTTAAATACATACTTAAAAGCAGATGCTTATTTATAATCAGTTTAATTATCATCAAGATGGGAACTTAACTGTTAGGTTATTATTTATAATTTAGTGGTTTGAATTTTTAGTTGCTGTACTAGCTTTGTAAAACAGTCTGCCAAAGTGCAAATTGCCTTTTTTTTTTTTTTTTTTTTTTTTGGTTTGTTTGTTTTTTGTTTTGAGGAGGGGCAGGCAAGTTGGGGCTAAAGGAGACTCCTTAATACACAACACTTCTGCATATTGATCAGCTCTGTTGTTGGTGAGGAAATAATGAAACCTCTGAGAAAATTGCCTTATTAGTTTTATTTGAATGTAAAGTGTACTAATCTAAATCTCTTGGTTACTAGGATCTTTTGCATTTATGTGTTTATGTGTGCGCATGTATTCTCTTTTGCACACAGTTGTGCCTTTTCATTTACTTTTGGTCTGCTGTCTTCTAGGTGTATTTGAACTTTGTCTAGGTAAACTTTGAAGCTTGTCTCTGGATGGAAGTTAGGGAGAGATGAAACTTTAGAGCAGCAATATTGTGTGGTGAGCTTGGATTTAGATACTATCTTTTGATTGGATAATGAGGTCAGGCACCCACCAGTAAAGTCTTGATATAGGGGTTACAAGACTGTCACTCCAGAGGCAGAGTGTGGGGAAATCATTAGCTTTTTCTCTTGAGTTTCATCTTCTTCATCCATCAGTTGAGGATTGAGAAGATTGATGTGAATGAGGTAATTTGTAAAGTCTCATTCTACTACATGATCCTATTATTTTTTATGTGGTTCTGCTTTCTAGGGTTATTTTCCTTTTTCAAAAGTAAGAATTGAGACTGTCTGCATCTATACAGCTTACCTACGAGACTAACAACTAAGGATGCTTTCTTCATCAATGTGACTTTATTGTTTGTTTCAGGAAATTCTTGCTCAGAGAAGGTAAAATAATAAACCAGTAAATGTCTTGTTTGCTTGAAGAACTTACTAAAAATCAATTTATACAAATAATAGACAGTCCTCTTCAGAAAACAATAGCTGTTTATCTAGGCAAATAGCCTCCTTCTCAGGACAGTAGATAGTTCTAATAGGAAAAATGCTTGCTTATCAAGAAGCTGTTTGCTTCTTAAGATTCTTTTCTTTTTCTTTTTTTCATTGAATTTATTGGAGTAACATTGGTTCACAAAACTATACAGATTTCAGGTGTACAACTCAAAAAAACATCATCTGTACACATTCCAGTATGTTTTTCTTGCATTGCTCATGAAAACTAAATCCAGGTTTAATTTACTAAGTAAAGCATAGTCATTGTCTTATCATTTCTAAAGTACAAGAATAATTAAGATTCTTTTCAAGATTCTCACTTCAGTGAGTCAATCAGTCCTAAACTATTATAACATTATTTTTGTCAAATTTTATTAAGTTTACCCATTGAAAGGCCCACTGAAATTGCTCAAAGCTAGTCCTCAAACTCATAAATATCTGGCCTTTACTGCAATCCCTTTTAAAATCTACCAAGACTCAGTCTGAGTAGTGCTGCCATTTATTACAGTAGATCATAAGCCCAATTTTATTTCTTTATTTGATTATAAAATTCTTCTGGTCATCTTATGAGGAGTGGATGGTCAAAATTATTTGTTTCTATTTTATAGATAATATATTTGAGGATTAGCTCAAAGGAGCACAGATAATTAATACGGTGCTTTAAAAAAGCCTCTGGTCTCCTGGTTATTATTCCACTGCTTTCTGAATATTTACTAGTGTTATGAACAAAACTCCTTTATGGTTACTCATAGCTTCATTAGGAAAAGTATGGCTGAGATGCAATGTTTGAGATAATTTTATAATTTTTATTTTTAATTAAATTATATTTTATTGTTTATGCTATTATAATTGTTCCAATATTCCCCCCTTTGCCTTCCTACACCCAGACCCCCTCCCACTTCCTCAGGCACTCTCCACACCATTGTTCATGTCCATGGGTCATACCTATATATTTTTTGGCTACTATGTTACTTATACTGCACTTTACATCCCCATGACTATTCTATAACAACCAATTTGTATTTATTAATCCCTTCACCTCCCTTGCCCATAATCCCCACCCCATCTGGCATCTATCAAAACATTCTCTGTACCTATGATTTTTTGTCTCTGTTCTGCTTGTTCATTTATTTTTTTAGATTCAATTATAGATAAGTATGTATTGCCATTTTATTATTCATATTTTTTATCTTCTTCTTCCTAAAGGTTCTTTAACATTTTATACAATACTGGTTTGGTGGTGATGAAGTTCTTTAGCTCTTTGTTGTCTGGGAAGCTCTTTATCTACCCTTTGATTCTGAATGACAGATTTATTGGGTAGAGTAATCTTGATTGTAGGTCCTTGTTTTTCATCACTTTGAATATCTCTTACCAGTCCCTTCTAGTCTGCAAAGTTTCTTTCGAGAAATCAGCTGATGGTTTTATGGGAACTCCACTGTAGATAACTAATGTCTTTTCTCTTGCTGCTATTAAGATTCTATCTTTGTCTTTAACATTTGACATTATCATTATTATGCGTCTTGGTGTGGGTCTCTTTGAGTCCATCTTCTTTGGGACTCTGTACTTCCTGGACTTGTATGTCTATGTCCCTCATCAAGTTAGGGGATTTTTCTGTCATTATTTTTTCAAATAGGTTTTCAGTTTCTTGCTCTTTCTCTTCTTTTCCAGCACCCCATGATGCAAATGTTGATATGCTTGAAGTTGTGCCAGAGGCTACTTATACTATCCTCATTTGGGGGGTTTCTTTTTTCTTTTTGTTATTCTAATTGGCTATTTTTTTTTTTTTTTTTTTTTTTTTTTTTTGCTTCCTTATATTCCAAATCACTGATTTGATTCTTGGCTTCATCCACTGTACTGTTGATTCCCTGTAAATTGTTCTTTATTTCAGTTAGTGTCTCCTTTATTTCTCACTGGTTCTTTTTTATGATTTCCATATCCTTTTTTATGCTGTTGAAGCTCTCTCTGAATTTACCTGCTCCTTCCCTAAGTTCATTGAGCATCCTTATAACCAGTGCTTTGAACTCTGCATCTAGTAGGGAGCTTGTGTCCATTTTGTTTAGTTCTCTTTCTGGAGTTCTGTTCTGTTTTTTCATTTGGGCCATGTTTCTTTGCCTCCTCATTTTGGCAGCCTGCCTGGGGGTGTGGGACCAGTCTATTCTGTGTCTCCACCCCTCCCAGTAGTCTTGATGTTGTTTCTTCTTTAGATCCATAGTTGTAGGACTTCCATTCAACTCAATTTCTGGCAGGTCTGAATAATGGTTGTTTTGTTAGTTGTAATTTTGATGTTGCTGTGTGAGCCCTATTTACCTATGCTGCCATCTTGTTGATAACTCTATTTGAAATGATTGATTTTACATTGAAGTAAAAAGAAAAAAAAAAGCACTATTCCTTGCTGAGGTGCTGAAACTCATGCCAGTGGTATTAGCCAACACCAAGTCACTCACTGGATATCCTGGCCATTACCCGTATATCACCAGTCTAAGGCCTACACAAGTGAGACCTCATGTAATCCTCATAAGTGACCATAAGGTATAGCCTATAATTGTTCTGACTTTACTGCCAACAAAAGTGGTAATCAGAGAGATTCAGTACCACAGTAATAAAGAACAGACCCAGAACTCATAACTGGGGCATTTATACCCAGAGTCGTTCTGAATCACTCCTCTAACTGCCTAGTATAATTGTACACCTTACAAAACATTCCACTGAAAAGTTCCAGATGCTAAAATTGTGTTTTCTTATCTTATTAGTGTATATAGACGTCGTTCACTTCCATTCCAGAGGGGTTTTTTATTTTGTTAATTTCATAATATTAAACATAATACTTAATTCAAAAATAATATTTACAGAGATGCCATAAATTTCACTGCTAATTTTTTCTTAGTGTTGGGGCTTTTAAACTATCTTCCACATTAATGTGTTTGTCAGATAAATTTGCTTTATGTGATACAGTAAATAAGAAGTACTTGTAGGGAAGTAACCAAAGGAAAGGAAAACTTAAAGAAAAGTAAGTTTCCCTTCTTTACCACACTTCTGAGAGCTCTGGCATCTTACCACGCTCCAGGTATCTTACCAGGTATCTTACCATGCTCTGGCAGATACCTCCCTTTGAAATTTTCCCAGTTTCTGGCCATTTACTCATTTTTCCCAAACCATTAGGGTATGAGCTTTCAAACCATGCAGCTGAAACAAATAATATATTAAAGGATGAGTTTCCCCATCTGAGTCTGTTTGGCTGCAATCTACTCAGGTGGTTTTCTGGGACAATTTTAGGATATATTCAAATACTATTTTGCAGGAAGGTTTTCTGCAGACCCTGTACCCATCATGTCTTGTTAATTTTGTAGGATCACTGCCAAATATTCAGCTATGTTATTTACTGAGGTAACCTGTGGAAGAAACAAAAGGAGAAATTCCTGAAGTTGGTGGTGATTCTGGACAAGTTAGTTGGTTGTTCCTCAACTGCTCATAAACTATCTTGTCACATAGTTTATTTTTGTCACTTACATTTTTATTGCCATTGCCCATTTGTTTGTTTGCTATTCTAGTTGGTAAATTTTTTGTGTTTGTGTGTGTGTTGGGGTTAGGGAAGAATTAGAGAGAGTTTAAAAAATGAAGGAAAACCCTATTGGTCTTCATTCTGCTCTTGTCTGTTTTTAGTCAAGTCCAAAAACAGTATAAAGATTGACTGTCTAATGTGTAAAGCAGGCCTATCGACCTTTAATTGCCCTACAAGACAGGGAACTTGAATCAAGAGATGCAACCCATTGACTTGCAAACTTTCATCTCCCAAACTTCTTTTTTTGTTAAATATGCTAAATTCTGTCTTGCTTCAGGGCCTCTATTAATGTTTTTTCCCCCCTACATTTTCAACTTTGTTTCCTGTCTTTGCATGATAAAATTCTCTTGCATTGTTTTCTTTTTCTTTGATACTTGTATCCCAATTAGAGATGGTGTTTCACCATGGACCAGAAACCTGTAGGTAACAAAATATAACTGCCTCAAAACACAATGAAATTTTTCTCCATATTTTAGAAACCACTGAAAACCCCCAAAGTGAAGAAGGGAACTTTGGTTTCAATACATGGCAGCTTTATCCTAGAAGTTAAAACGAAGAATTTAAGCCCTGACTGGTGTATCTCAATTGATTGGGCATTGTCCCACAAAACAAAAAGTCACCAACTCGATCCCGTTTAAAGCACATCCCTGGGTTGCGGACTCTGTCCCAGGGTTCAGTCCCTGTTCAGGGTTTGTCTGTACAAAACTGATTGATGTTTATCTCTCACATATATATTTCTCTCCCTTTCTTTGTCCCTCCTTTCCCTTCTCCCTAAAAATAAATAAATAAATAAAATATTTTTAAAAAATGAAGAATTAAAACTCAGCAAAGACCACAATGAAATCTTTAAAAATTGCATGGCACACAAGAAATATACCAATAGGGTAAGGCCTAAAACTGTGGTTTGGGTTCTCTCTAGAATGAAAACCCTCCACCCTCTCACACCTTGTTCCCTCTGAAATTTTTAAGATAGTCCTTAGAATATAGATGTAAAGCCTAGTAAACATACGAAGGGGACCCAAAAACCCAGAATCGTCTTTTGGAGGGCAGGCCACTTGTACTATAGGCTTCCCCACTAGGTGAGTGTTCTAGGAACCCATCTGTGTCAGTGTACCAGCTGGCATTGTTGTAAGAGGCTGCATTCAGCTTCCATAATTTTTTTTTCAAATTATTTATTTCTTATGTTTAGAGAGAAGGGAGAGAAACATCACTGTGTGGTTGCCTCTTGTGTGCCCCCTACTGGGGACCTGGCCCTGAACCCAGGCATGTGCTCTGACTGTGGGAATCAAATTGGTGACCCTTTGGTTCTCAGGCTGGCACTCAATCCACAGAGCCACACCAGCTAGTGCTGAATTCTTTTTTTGAAGACTTTTGCAGTGTGTTTACCTATTTTATGAGGCCCACACTGAGGAGGGGCTCCGCCTGCAGCACCCCATCCATCTGCCACGAATGAAAATAAAACTACCAAGGCATGATGATCTGCTTGGGGAGGAGAGGTGGTTGATCGCTCAAAGGAGAAGGACCAAGAGCCCCTTCCTCAATGGGCTTTTATTGGGTTCATAACACACAGGAACACAGGTAAATCTCATCAATCATGTCAGGTGGCAAGGATCAAACAATGGATACCATTTCAAAGAAATCTGAGGGCTTAATCTGAGTCAGTGTCTGTCAGGTAAGGGGGGTGCAAAAACTTTGGGAGACATACTCATTTCCTCCTCAGACCCTTATCATGTAAATGAGAGCACACTTAGCAAAGCAGGTTTCACAGGACTTTATGAATTCTTTCTTATGCCTTATCACCTGGGGAGCCTCT
Organism: Glossophaga mutica; assembly: GCA_039655065.1. NCBI lineage: Eukaryota > Metazoa > Chordata > Mammalia > Chiroptera > Phyllostomidae > Glossophaga > Glossophaga mutica. The sequence goes on along the minus strand of CM077307.1, from coordinate 142,486,027 downwards.
CTGGCCAGCACAGGTCTGCACCACCCTCCGCCATAGTTTCAGGCTTCAGTGGATTAGAGCCAGGAAGCAAGAGATAAGGAAGACTTCTCCCAGACAGAAATGGGGACTCAGGCTATGTCAAAATAGCCAGGGGCAGGAGTGAGGGTTCATCACCCCCTCTTTGCTGCAGCCCTCAAGTCCTTCCATGAGGGCCTCCCAAGTGATCATGCCTGGCTTGGGTTGCCCCTCCCTTGAGGGGTCTTACCCGTCGTTGGCTAACCAACCAAGCATTGGGGCCAGTTATGGATGAAGCAGAAACAGTGCTCCTGCCAGAGAGATAAGCTTTGTCCCTTAGTGGCTCAGGTCCTCTTGACAGAACAGATCCGGATGAAATGGGTCTCCTGGGCTGTTACGCAGCCTAGCTATGGTGGGGTTACAGCTCCTGAAACCAGGCAGGGAGGTTCCCAACGCCCCTTGTATAAGTAAAATTTTATGGATGTACATATTTCCAGGTGTCATAGGAATGATGAAGATAATTGTAGTTTTTCTCAATAATAAATATTACATGTCAAGTGACTAAAAGTTAAAAAGCTCTGAATTAATAATATGCATCACTGAATTTTCAAATGTTTATATTTTCTTAGATGTAATGCTTTATAGTGACTCTTTATGTTTTGAATAATATATATTTTAATCTCTCTTAAAGTTTATATTTCTACTTGTTTACTCTTACTGTTCTTCTTTGTAAAATATAAACATTTGATCATATTATACTAAATGCTTATTGTGAGTAGGTGAGTTGCTTTTCCTACTTGTTTCAAAGCAATTTCTAGAAAGGGGGTGAGTGGGAGAAGTTGGATCTTGAATTAGATTTTACTAATATCCACAAGAGAGTTGATGAAAGAGATGTATAAAGAATAGAAGTGAAGTCCATCAGTTTCTGGCTGGAGAATACTGCCCTCATTTTGTTCTACATGAAGATATTTTGAAAAATTTACAGTCTGTGACCTTCTTTATAGAATCTATCTGGCTTCTCATTCTTCAGATTTTAGCCCTTCCTTTAGGCCATTCTTTTCTTAGAGCTTCCATTACCCCACCCAACCCAAATATGTTTCTCAATCATAAGTCTTCTGTTCTAGTAACTCATTTGTTAAATTTACCTCTTATAACAATCTATTGATATTTTTAATTAGTTAGTTATTACCTGGTGTGTGTGTTTCACAATAATACCTCTAGCATTTATATGAGGGAAGCTGTATAAATTTTCCAGAGAGCATCAAATGTTAACCTTTGTATTTTTAGCAAAAATGTGAGATCTGGCTATGGCTTCAAGTTTAGCATTGGGCTCAGGAATCCTGATAAGCTGAACGGCAAGCCTTCAATATCTTTTTTTATATCTCTAAACTTGTTCAGGATAATGATAGTCTTATCATAGAGATCAGCATGCAAGTAGGGTTACTTAGTAACAAGTATGCTATCATTTTACCTGTCTTTACCTTCAGGATATGCATTCTCCGTTTTGTTAAGTTAATATTTTCGAGCGATATATAGCATTGTCAGGGCAGGTAAGGACTATTCTTTTATGCTTTCTTGGGTATAATTTAATTCTTTCAGTTCATAGAACACAATTTTTTTCCCTCCATACAATATTCAGTGTCCTACTTATAGCTGAAGTACAAATACAAGATCGTTCAATTTGCCAGTGAATTCCAACATGCTGATTATATACTAATTTAGATACAGTAGGTTTGGTCTTGGGCCCAGGAATATGCATTTTTAATGTATACCAGGTAGGTGGCTTCTCATGAAATAGTTCAAGGGTGATGCTTGGCTGCTAATACTAATCTGAAGTATTGTTGTTATTGATTGATCAAAGAGGATTCCTTTTGTCATCTCTGAGGCTAAGGTAGTAGTTTTCTCATTTGCTCAAAACAATGACTGAGACTTTTGTATGTGAAGCCTCAAGTCTAGAAAGGCCAGGCTTCCAACAAGGGCAAATCTGTGTTGGTATTGGCAAATTGAGTTTTGCTTTTATGGGTCCAAACTGAACAGAGGACATCGATAAAAGATATGGTTCCCGTAACAGTAAAAAAAAAAACAGCTTCCAGATTTTTGAACCACGTGGGAGGCCACAGTTGCATAATATAGACAGAAATAAAGTTTGTGATCAGATTGGGTAGGAGAGACAGATTGTATAACATCAGTAATAGGTAATTGGTTTCACCCAACGCTACCACCCACAGAGGCCTGGGTATAGGGCAAGGTCTGCCTGCATTCCCCCGTGGATTCAGCAGTCATGAACATGTGGTTGGATAAAAACTAACTAGCTCCCTTTATTCCTCCAACAAAGCAGGACTCTCTAGTTAGAGAGGACTGCTCCAGAAGTCCACTTGCTTTGTAGGTTCTCTGTGGTTAAAGCTGATCATTAATGACATTGCTTCATTAACTCTAGCCTGTATTCTTGCCACATCAGTATTGCATATTATATTAAATAAGTAAGTGCTTAACAAGGCTTTACTATTACTCAATTTCAGGAAGATGAAAGAAAAACTACCTTGCCACCAATAATTAATAATATTTCCTGTCAGTCATTTTCTTATTTGGATCAGTTTTGAATGCTCTAAAAACAGTCACTTCTCTGAATTTTATGGAAAACATGATTTGAAAGTCATCGCTATAGTTTGGCTTTACATTAAAGAAATAAAAATTCTCCATCTGAGAATGAATCATTGATGAGCATGAAAGTGTGGAAAAATATTAGGATAGAAGACTGAGAGATGTAAATCTTGAAAAGAGGGCTCAATTAGTTTTAAATTTTCTTGGGTTCTATTCTTGATTCCATGATTTTAAGACTTGATTTTTTTTGCTTGTTAATAAACTATATTTTCACCTTTAAAAGCATATCAAAAACAGACCCAAATAATATAATTTCTTTTTTATGTTCCTTTCTAATGCCTTTTATTGACTAGATAAGTCTGTCAGGGAAAACAGCAGGCCTTTGTTTTCAGTTGAGCTATATTGTTTTCAATTAATTTTGGTCCTGCAGACCTAAACCAAATCTCTCTCTCTGCCTGTCAACTATTTGCTTTCTTTTCTATTTGATTAATCCCATTCTTGGATTGTTTTCTATCTTTTTTCCTGTTAGATTCATGCTGTTTTGATACTTTATTTCTCAGGAATATTTAAGTAAATGACAACTGAAAAAGAAAGGTGATAATTTACCGCTATCACCAGGACCTCAGAGTTTTTACCACTCACTGTTTCTTAGTGCATCACAAAGTCGAATTACTACTGATGTTCAGGTTTGTACAGCCAATACTCTTGAATCCTTGAATTTCTTCTGGTCCTCTTATTTAGGCTGAACTAAATTATTAACCTATTTTTACTGTTCATTATGTCCTCTTGTTGGTGACAACTTAAATGCGAATGTGGTCCATTTGCTGAGGCTGATTTAAAATTCCAACACAAAAGATAAATGTAAGAATCTGATTCTGACCCACAGTCCTTCCCAGCCTAATATTCTGTTCCCTGATATGAAAGCGTTTTAGGGGGGGAAACAGTCCTCATTTGTCTCTATGATTTTATTTCAAAATCTGAAAACTAAAACCTGGTTATCAAGCAACTGATAGCTTCCTGTGGGACTCAGTACTACCTAGTGGTGGGGTGAAGAGACTCATATCTGGGTGCTTGGGTCTTTACCCCTGCTCCACCACTTCCTGACTAGATAAGTAACTTTGGGTGGTTCATGGCTTTGGTTTATTATTCTGTAAAATGAGGAAATGTTATTTTCAGCTTCATAGAGTTAAATGGGTTAATCCACATAATATATTCAGAATGGTACTTAGAATATACTCGGTTTTAAATAAATATTAGATATTATTTCTAAAACAACATGCTAAATATATAAATAATTCAAAATTTTTTTAGACATGAAATTTATCTTTCTAGTACTTGATATATATGCACAGATGATAAAAAAATAATCATGTATAATCTTGATGTTACTGGCAGGTTAGTTTGGCCCTATACTAACCTTGGAGATTGATTGATTCAGTACTTTGTCATATTCCTTTCCCTTCTATTCCACATAAAATTGCAAACATAATACTGATTAATGTGGGTTTTACACAAGTTTTGCTGAGAATATAGAGAGAATGTCACCTAGCAAATGTATATATGACAATTTACATTTCTCAATTAGTCACTTGTTCTCTCTCCCAGGTTTGTCCCCTTAGCCATACTCACTTGCCTACACAGATCCTCAAAACACATACTCTATTTGAGACCAACTTAGACTTTGCCCAGAGCAAAGCAAAATCACAGCAGTTAGCCAGACTGTTTTCTCTCCTTGCATATTCCAAACACGTCTAATGAGAGTTTCTGTTCATCTAACAGAAAGTAAATTGGTGCAATGAGATGTGCCTAAGAACAGAAGAGACTGCTGTGCCACTTCATAGAGTTTATTTATGACTAGAGACTCTGGAGGTGGGAGAAGCTTTTACATACCAAGTGCATTTCTGCTGGACATTGAAGAATGATTAAAATCTGGACATCTGGAAATGGGAAGGTGAAAGTGGAAACAGAGTAAATGTGGAGGTAGAGAATTTCAGATAAAGGAATCTAGAAGACAGTGGAATGTGTGTGATAGGTATCCAGATCAATGAGCCCCATCTTAATGCAAGATAGTCTCAAGGATCTTGCAGCAAGTGGAACTCATGTGAATTAGTTCAAGACTATTACAAGGAAAAAATGAACCAAGTGATAATGGTAAGATTAGGTCAGATGATGAAGGGATCAATGTGGACCAGAAATATTTGAAAAATACTTCATGGAGATTTTGAGCTGGCCTTGAATGATGAGCAAAGTGAGAACAAGGTATGAGATTAAACTGCAGAACGGTTGTCTTCTTGTTTTCCATTTATGATATATCCCTTAGGATTGTCCGTGATGTATAATATTTTATGGCCAAATACGTTTTGGAAACACTTTCACTCTCACCTCCTTGATAGTCACAAAGAAATTTAGGATATTTTAGTTTATACAGAAGTTCAAGTAACATTAACTTTTTTTTAATTGTACTTTTTCCATCGCCAGTTATCCCCCTTATACCCTTTTCCACCTCCACCCACCCGCTCCCCACCACAATCACCACACTGTTGTCTGTGCCCATGAGTCTTTTTTCTTTTTTTGCTTCATCCTTCCATTGACAGGTGGGGGGAGGGGCTTTAGGGTTGAAGGGGTCCAGCAAAATTAATTTTAATAACTTTGCTTAATATAGTGGTTACTGAATATATTTGTTTACGTAATTTGCTCCCCTTATTGACTAGCTTTGGGAAAGTTAGACAAGAGATAAGCAATAAGAAGGGAAAGTTGCCTAAAGAAAATAAATTGTATACCAAGAATAAAAATACTTGTGCCACTAACACTGTACTAAAACCACTTGAAATTGTATAGCCTATGTTTTGCTATTGGATTTAAAGACAAAGAAATTAATTTCTTCCACAGCTCATCATCTTTCCCCTTATGAATTAATGATGCGTGAGCCCACCTGTCTAGGAGTGTTATCCAAATTTTGAACTTTATGCTTTTTCATGCAGTCAGGGCCAAATGCATAGGGTCTCAGGCAATACACTTAGTCTTATTCAGATATCAATGTCATTTCCTCATGTCTAGAGATATTATTAAATCATATCACTCAAACCCCAATGGAAAGAATTTTGTCAGGTACTCTTAACAATTGACAAACAGTAACACTTCAAAGCGTTGACTCTCATTTAGAGATATTTTCAACTCTCATAACTCTGGAAAAGTTTTTATGCCAGAGACGTCAAGTGAGGGAGTCTTAGTTATCTTCAAGAATCAATCATTCATTCATAATTTTCAGATCAAATGAGCAATGATGTGGAGTAAATAGCTTATACCCAAGACCCACAAAACAAGATCCTAATAACCAAAGACAATTATTGTAGTGCTTATCTTCTAGCATTTTTAAAAGAGTTTATTCTTTTAGAGAGAGAGGAAGGGAATGAGAAAGAGAGGGAGAGAAACAGTGTGAGAGAGAAACATCAATCCTTTGCCTCTTGCACACCCCCATCTGCAGACCTGGCCTACAACCCAGGCATGTGCAGTGACCAGAAATCAAGCTGGCAACCTTTTGGTTCACAAACCAACACTCAACCCACAGAGCCACACCAGCGAGGGCTATTCTAGCTTTTAAAATTTTATCTTTTTTTTTTCTTTGAAGGTTTATAGTTTGGGCATGTTAACACATTTGTTGCTTTTTAACTATTCTTTTTTTTTAAAGAATTTATTTATTTATCTTTAGAGGGGAAGGGTAGGAGAGAGGGAGAGGGAGAGAAACATCAACGTATGGTTGCCTCTCATGTGTCCCCTGCCGGGAACTGGCCTGCAACCCAGGCATGTGCCCTGACTGGGAATCGAACCGCGATCCTCTGGTTCGCGGGCCCGCGCTCAATCCACTGAGCTACACCAGCCAGGGCGTTTTTAACTATTCTTAAAAGATTCTATTCTTAAATTGCTTTGTGCATGCTTAGTCACACCTTGGTATGAGTCATACACCTGATTTCAGTTTGCTTATAATTTGGCTAAAATATGCAAACAAACCAATTATTGGGTTTGTACTCACATTCTTTCCAGAACCACACAGTTTTCTTGGATACCAGCCCCTTATTGTAATCAGTTAGTTTCCTTGGTGATTAGACTCAGTCACTAGATGCTTTTTAGATAGAAAACAAAACAACAGTCCAGATATATGCAAGTTCTTTAACACCATATACATAGAAATAAAGATAATGGTTTCTGCATAAAAATACTATAGTTTCTTTTGTAGGAGCTACAGTGTCTCCACAAATTAGATAGGGGTAGATACTTATAATTTGAATAGTTCCTGATACAATTTAGGATGTATTTTGGATCTTCACATTTCTGTCTTTGGAAAAGAGAGATTCTAAGATCAATTATTTCAATTATTATAGAAAATGTGCCATCCAGTTTATTTGCAATAACTGTAATGGTTTAATGGGATTTTTTTTTTTTTTTGCTTTCTTTTGTCTTGAATCTTTGAAACTTTATGCTTTACAAACAGCATAAACAATTAGGAGAATGTATTACATAAAACAGCAAGAATACTAATAATGTTATGAAAAACCATAAAACTTCTTTTTGAGTGTTCTATGGATTTGGGAGGGTGGCAATTTAAAATAGAACATCTTTCAATATAATATTGGCCACTCAATGTGCAACATATGCTGCCTTAGAGGGAAATTTTGTACTTAAACCACTGTATACCTTTCTCACATTCTTATTACTAAAAATAAATGGAAAAAGGTAGAAAGGAGCCATAAAACAGTAATCCGGTCAATAGCCTTGTATTTTACACATCCTCTTTATATTGAGGAAGTTGTGTGGGGGGTGTCTGTTCTTAATTTAATTAGGTCACCTGTGGCACCTGGCTTAGAACTGGATGACATACCCCAACGATGATCTTCCTTGTGGTATTTTTCTGTTTAATCGCTCAGATATATGATCTCCAATACTATTATATAACCTCTCAGTCATCCAGAGATACAACAGGTAATTTTCCAACATAAGGAACAAAAACATGTGATTCTTAAAGAGGTTGGAAAGGCTACCACCAGAAGTTTTACACACAAGCATGGCACAGCAAAGGAGTGGGAGTGGGGGGAACCCTACCCCAAGGCATTGCTTGGTTTCTTTTGGAGGTGAATTAAATGTTACAAAATTAAATTGTATCGATGACCACATAACTCTATGACTATACCACTACATTACTGAACAGAATACATCAAATGAAATAATTTTATGTGATATAAATCTTCATAAAGCTGTTAAATAATAAAAACTAACAATGTGATCAGAAATGACTTTTTGTGCCTCTGTTAAGCAATACTATACCAGGCATACTTTCATATCCTATGGTAAACAATGTAAAACCAAACAAAATAATGTAGATACTTTCTCCAAAAACATTTATTTCTTTAATATAAGACTGTGAACTAAAACAATTTTCTTTAAAGATTTCATTATAAAGAATTTAGCAGTTTGCTCATCAGTGTATGTTTCAAGACGCTCATCTCACTGTGCCTCTACCAATGAAGAGCTACAGTATTTGGTTATAAATCCTGCCCCATCACAACTAGGTTCTTGCAAGATCTGCCTTAATTCCACACTCATTGAACTTCAAGACCCTTTATTAATCTTCCCTAATTTACTCATTTTAATATAGTACATGGTATGATCATTCTGGTACTACCCCTTACTGCATTAAGTCTAATAAATTTACATTTACTTGACTAAGAAGAATTTAGGGGGGTCACTGGAGAGTTGTCTGTCTCAGTAGCCCAGAATTAATGTCTGTAAGTAAGAAGAGAGAACAAGAATTAATCATGTCATTTGGTATCACAGTACTTAGCTTATACCTTTGTTACATATCCTTTAAAATTGTATTTACTTTCCAATCTGACATCTGAATTAAGTAAATAAATATCTACTCCATAAAATTTATTACCTGATAAGCTAACTTATTAAAAATTAAAATATTTTTGACATTTTATATATTTTTCATATTCCATTAATTAAATTGCATTGATATATTAAATTGCATTAATATAGTATATTGAGTTACATTAATATAATATTTCCTTAAAATTTTTCTACCTACTACTTTATCAATATTTAAGTTTTATACGCAGAGTAGCAATTTATGGTTTATTATGCCAACAAGACCATTTTAATAAAATACCGGTTCATATGCTAAATAAAATATTAATTTTATAGAATTTTTCACATGTGGCATTGTATGTAAATTATAGTCCTGAAATCATTGATAATTACTCCTTAATTTTGTAAATCTGAGCACTGCAATCAAAAAATTTTAGATACCTTCTAAATCTAGAATTATATTTATTCTACATTTTTTTTTCAGTTTCTGTCATTTTCATTTCGAATTGGAATTTAATTCATATTCTGAAACCCAAAACACCTCAGGATTATCTGGGAATGTAATTACATTTCCTCATTTATTTTTTTTCAAAATTGTGGACAAAGGAGTGATATTTAGAGTAATGATTTTAAAAGAAACACATTCTTTACACCAAGAAACTGTGTTTCTTTGTAATAGAGTTTGAATTCATTTATAACACAGTTTATTTATAACACAGGAATGAAATATGCCAAATTTGTACACTTTCCCTACTTATGTTGCCAGATATGAAAGAGAAAATGTAGATTTTCCTTTAGATTTGAAGAGTAATAGCTCGTAGGTTCAAATTAATTTAATTTACTTGAGGAAGATCATGCTGGTACTGGTGTTAGAGGTGAATTAGTTGGACTTGAAGACAATGTCAAACTTGAACATGCAGAATTTTGGGATTAAAGGATCAAAGGAACAAAAAGTTGGCTTCTCTTCTCATTTCATCTAAAATAGGGAGGTGTGTAATGGGGGCAGTTCTAAGAGAACAAAAGCTTACATGAGGCAGTCAAGTGTGGAAAGAGTCCAAGGGAAAAAGCTCTATTTTCAGTGTGATCCTTGGACTGGCAGTATTGGAATTGCCTGGGAACTTGTTAGAAATGAGCCCTGGCAGGCCCACCACAGACATAATGAGTCACAGTCTGCAGGTGATTCAAGTGTACACTTACGTTTATAGAACACTGTGTTTGAGAACCCTGAGGGTCAAGTGAGTAACAATAACCACAGGGAATAATGACCAGGAGCAAGGTAAAAGCTTGAATGAGTGAATATGCTCTTTCACCCTAAGCCTGTGAATGAGCCAGGCTAGTGAAAGGGACGGACTGGCCTATGTGAAAATAGATGCTCTGATTTAAGAGCAAGTGAGATAAGCCCCAGCAAAGTATTTCAAATGGCATCACATCAGATATCAATCATAGACTGCAATTAGAGAAATGTTTTCTCTACGTTATAATTAGGATGATGTTTTATAATTATAAAACTAAACAAATAATTTTTATGTTTGCTTAAAGAGAGGCTTGCTTTCAAAACAGCAAGGCTAAAATTCTGATTGTCTATTTAATTTTCTTACATACTCTAGAGAAAAACTGTTTTTGTAACATCGCCCATGTATTTTGGGAAGAAAGTAAATTGACATGATGACAAAATGCTGGTTTGGTAAAATTTGGCAAGCTTAGAACTAACTGTAAACAGTAATGTTAACTAACCTACCTGCTTTTCACTTTTCGCTTAACAAGGAAAATAAAAAACTGCTTTTGACACTCCATATACTGCTAATTAGGCCTGTGGGCCACATGCAATACTAAAATGGAACTTTTTGTTGACTTAATGCCTTTCACATCAACAACTTAAATGCACCTTTGGTGGCAGTGTCCTTATTCCCATTGGCTGTCAGAGTGGGTACAGGTGGGATGTAGGACTTGACCAATGCGGTGATATCTTTGGGTTTTTGTAGGGTGCACGTTTTACAACTCCATAGATTCATCTTCCTGTTTCTGAATTGCTTCTCCTTATTAACTTCCCGATAAGAACATTGAAACTGCTTCTGGATCTCCCACATAAACATTTGATTAATGGTATTATAAGTATAGGAATATTTTCTATCTCTTTATTTTTGCTAATGTGGTATAATCACCTTGATACTGCCCATATTTCTTTGGCATTATCTTTAGTTACTCTATTCACTGAACTATATATACACACATATATATGTTTTACTATATGTTTTAATATATGTTTTAATATATATGTGTATGTACATATATGCATATATTCATGTGTATATAGTATATATAAGCTCAGGAATGTAAACATTAATAATGGTATTAACACAGTGGTCTGGACTTTAATATTCAGTACTTCATTTAAACATCATAACAACACTGTAACATAGACTTGGATTTAAAATGAGAAAACTCAAGCTCAACCAGGTTAAGTAATTTGCCAACAACTAACAATGAGCAGAACCAAGATTTAAAATGAGGTTTGTCAAATGCTAAAAATTTCCCTCCTAATCATCAGGGAGTTGATTCGCTTTCCATGACACAATGAAACAATTTATAGAAACAATACTTTATGGCTTCATTTATTATAGAGGAAGCTTGTCCAACTCATCCTTTATGCTAGTTTTTGCATAATCTCTTGTGATGCGGACACCAGCTAGCAGTGTCCTTGTCATTATGGATGAAATAAAACATACACATGGACTACCGAATCCGGTGGAGGAAAAAGGATGACAGTGTGACTTTTCTCTCAAGGGGAGCAAAAGCTGTGGCCTCTGCCAGGACAGGCCTTTATTCTATATATCTCCTCATATTACAAGATGGTCCTCACTCCCTATCCCTAGTTACAACAAAAGGAGCCAATGCCCCTAATCACATCACAGAAGAAAGATATTAGCAAATGAAAAGGCAAAAGTGGTTGAGCCAGTTACACTGGTCCCTGCAAGGTTTAGCATGGATTTTAGGAAGTTACAAGCATTTGCAGGGTGAGGGAGAGTTTTCAGCAAGAAGCAAAACAGTTTAGGTAAATTGCAAATCTGATTACCCATGAGAGAACCTATCTGTGGGTGTGGGCCCTGTGCATCTCCAAGTGGGAGCTGGGCTCACGCCAGGCAGAAGGGTCTGCCACACTCTTGTACTCTGTATCTACCTCCTCCTATCTAAATTTTTCCATTTTATTTATACTTTGAAAAACAACTTTCTCACAGGGCAATATCTTTGTTAGGAAAAATTGAATTCACACAATTGAACAAATAGGGAGGAACTAATTTCTTTCTAAGCTTGTGAACTTTAGAAAAAAAAAAAATATGGGCCTAGCATAGTAGGCTTTGTTTAGTTGGTATATTCTAAGAAAATGTCCTGAAGAATTAGAAATGCTAATGACAATTCACAGATCCCATCCACATTCAAGAAGAGAGGATATACTCCAAAGCACAAACACTAAGACATAGTGGTGGGTGGGGGAGCATCTTGTTCTTTGTCCACTGTTTGTAAGTGTAAGTCTACTTATACATATTTTGGGGGCCTGTCTATTGGGAAGTTTTAGAAGCAAAATTAGAATAAAAATCAGTCACTTTACATCAGTAATATCAAAAAGTTTTATTTTTCTCTAAAAACTCAAAAGTTTACAATAATTTCTATTTTCTATGATGTATAACTTTTTTAATATTTTATTTTTTATTGTTATTCTATTACAGTTGTCCCAATTCCTGCCCCCCCTTGTCCTCCTTCACCCATCCCAATCCCCACTCCCACAGTCAGTTCCCACACCATTGTCCATGTCCATGGGCCATTCATACATGTTCTTTAATTAGTCCTTTCCCCTTCTTTCCATCATTATCCCCCTTCCCTTTCTCCTCTGAACACTGTCAGTCTGTTCCATGTTTCCATGCCTTTAATTCTATTTTGCTTGTTAGTTAATTTTGTTCATTAGATTCTTCTTATAGGTAAAATAATATGGTATTTGTCTTCCACTGGCTGGCTTATTTCACTTAGCATAATATTCTCCAGGTCCATCCATAAGATGTATTGGAGGAGTTGTAAGGTAGGAGTTCTTTCTTTCTTCTGTGTAGTATTCCATTGTGTAAATGTACTACCATTTTATGATCCACTCATTTACTGATGGGCACTTAGGCTGTTTCCAGCACTTGACTATTGTAAAAAACTCTGCTATGAACACAGGGGTGCGTAAGTTCTTCTTTTTTTTTTTTTAAGATTTTATTTATCTTTAGAGGGGAAGGGAAAGAGAGAGGGAGAGAAATATCAATGTATGGTTGTCTCTCGTGCGTCCCCTGCTGGGAACTGGCCTGCAACCCAGGCATGTGCCCTGACTGGGAATCGAACCGTGATACTTTGGTTCTCAGGCCCGCGCTCAATTCACTGAGCTACACCAGCCAGGGCCGTAAGTTCTTTTTAATTGGTGATTCGGGATTCTTAGGGTATAATTCCAGCAGTGGAATTGCTGGGTCAAAAGGCAGTTCCATTGTTAGATTTTTGAGGAAATTCCATGCTATTTTCCACAGTGGCTACCCCAGTCTGCAATCCCACCAACAGTGTACTATGGTTAACTTCTCTCCACAACCTCTCCAGCACTTATGGTTTGTTGATTTATTAATTATGGCCACCCTGACCCATGTGAGGTGGTATCTCAGTGTGGTTTAATTTGCATCTCTCTGATGGCTAGTGATGTTGATCATCTCTTCATATGTTTATGAGCCCTCTGTATGTCCTCCTTGGAGAAGTGTCTGTTCAGGTCCTTTGTGTGTATTTTAATTGGATTGTTTGTGTTCTTGGTGTTGACTTTTATGAATTCTTTATATATTTTGGAAATCAGACCCTTGCCCAATGTCTCATTGGCAAATATATTCTCCCATATGGTTGGTTCCCTTTCGTTTTGATAATGGTTTCCTTAGCTGTGCAGAAGCTTTTTAATTTGATGTAGTGCCATTTGTTTATTTTTTTTCTTTGTTTTCCATGCCCTAGCAGATATATTATCAAACCTATTGCTATGTGGGTTATCTGAAATTTTCCTGATTATGTTTTCCTCTAGGACTTTTATGGTGTCATGACTTATATTTAAGTATTTTATCCACTTGGAGTTTATTCTGGTGTATGGTGTAAGTCGGTAGTCCAGTTTCATTTTCTTGCTTATACCTGTCCAGTTCTCCCAACACCATTTATTGAAGGGGCTATTTTTACTCCATTGTATGCTTCTGTCCCCTTTGTCAAATATTAATAGACCATAGAGACATGGTTTATTTCTGGGCTCTCTATTCTGTTCCATTTTTATGTCTCTTTTTATGTGAGTACCAGACTGTTTTGATTGCATTCACCTTGTAGTATAGTTTGATATCAGGTATTGTGATCCTTCCTGCTTTGTTCTTCTTTCTTAAGATTGCTGAAGCAATTCAGGGTTTTTTTGTTGTTGTTATTGTTATTGTTGTTTTTGTTTTGGTTTTGGTTCCATAGAAATTTTTGAAGTATTTGTTCTAGATCTGCAAAAAATTCAAGAAAATTGAAATCATATCAAGTATGTGCTCAGATCATAATGGCTTGAAACTAGAAACCAACCTCAAGGAAAAAACTCAAAAACATTCAAATACATGGAGACTGAATAACATGTTATTAAATAATTAATAGGTTAACCGTGAGATCAGGGATCAAAAAATTCCTGGAAACAAATGAAAATGAACATGCAACAACCCAAAACTTATGAGACACAGAGAAGGCAGTTCTGAGAGGGAAGTTCATAACAGTACAGGCCTACCTAAAAAAGATAGAAAAAATCTCAAATAAACAGCCTAACCCTACATTTATAATAACTAGAGGAACAATAACAAGCAAAGCCCAGAGCTAGTAGGAAGAAGGGAATAATCAAGATCAGAGCAGAATTAAATGACATAGAGACTGAAAAAAAACAATTCAAAGAATCATAAATCAAGGTGCTGATTTCTTTGAAAGATAAAATTGACAAACCTTTAACCAGACTCATCAAGAAAAAAAGAGGACCCAAATAATTAAAATCAGAAACAAAATAGAAGTTACAGCTGATACCACAGAAATACAAAGGATTTTAAGAAATTACTATGAACAAATATATGCCAAGAAATTAGACAACCTGTACTAAATGGAAAACTTTCTAGAAACATACAGTTTCCAAAACTGAATCAAGACGAAGCAGAAAGCCTGAATAGACTGATAACAACTGGTGAAACAGAATCAGTAATCAAAAAACTCCTGGCAACCAAAAGCCCTGGACCAGATGGCTTCACAGGTGAATTTTACCAAACATTAAAGAAGAACTAACTCCCATCCTTCTCATTCTATTCCAAAAACTTCAAGAAGAGGGAAGGCTCCAAACCCTTTTTTTTTTTTTTTTTTTTTTTACAAAGCCAGGACCATTTTAGTAGCAAAAATGGAAGTATCAAAGCAAATAAAGGACAGATCAAAATAAAATATATGGCAGTTGACAATTAGAAAAGGAATAGAGTCAGCGTGGTTGCTATTTTGAAATTTTTGAAGAGTCCTACACTTATAAACTATACCATCACATTTTCCTGTAATATTTGTAGATGATACAAGTTTTTACTATGTGATTTATTTACCTTGTAACTACAGAAAAGCACAGTTTTATTAGAGAAAGAGAGTCGTTATGAACATTACAGAAAAATAAATGTAAGAATGAGGTTTATACATCATAGAAAAACAAGGAGCATAAGAGCCTGAAATTGGAATTTGAAAATTATATCAAAGTCAGCTAACCTGAAGTCCTGAAGCCATCTAAATCCCAGAGAAGTAATGTGAACATCTAGCGGAAGAGAAATCTATAGAAGGCTATTTGTTGCCTCTGCATTTGTTGATGGGCTTGAGGTTACTTCATCACCAGGTTTGATAGTTGGGAGGAAGAGTTGGATGTGGTACATGAAAGAGAGAGGACAAAACAGAATTCACCAGTGTATGTATTCCGCAGTTACCACCTCTGCACATGATGATGTTCACATGATGATATTCAGAGAGTAAAACCTACCACTTCACTTTCTCTAAGTGTCATGAATTTCATTTTTGATCACTTAACCTAGAACACAAAAAGAAAGGAGATTCTTGAAAATGTTCCAACTTAGGACAAGTTGGCATACCACAAAACACTACAAGATTGGTGGGTAAGACAAAGGTATACCATAGGAAATTTTCTTCATAAATTCTTATAATCACTCATAGAATCCTTGGGTTGCTGTTTGCCTTTATAGGCTTTAATATCGGGTATGTAAAAGCACATGACAAGTTTTCCATTTTTTTAACTTTAAAAAATGAAATTTAGATTTGTAAATAAACCAAAAAAATTTGATACATCGACCTTTTCTCTTTTTTTAGTATTTTGTATTTAGTACTCCATACTTGTATACATCCTACCAGAAAAATCATAGTCAGTAAGACACAAAAAGCATACCCTGTAATTCACCTTTGTTATTTGGAATGTTGTTAGTGAATAAGACATATAATAATGGAAACTAAGTGTAACTTGAAGTATCAGTATTTTTTAATCATTTTTGTATTGTTACTCTATTACAGTTGTCCCAGTTTTTCCCCCTTTGCCCTCCTCCACCCAAGCCACCCCCTGCTCCCACAGTCAATTCCCACACCATTGTCTATGCCCATGGGTCATTCATACATGTTCTTTGACTGGTCCCAACCCCTTCTTTCCATCATTGTCCCCCTTCCCTCTCCTCTCTGGTATCAGCATTTTTTTAGTCTAGAGTTTGTATAAGCTAGTTATGCTGTTTTCACAAAGTCAGAACAATCAATTGAAAATTTTAAGAAGTTTGACTAAATCTTTTTGCATAATTGCTACCCAATAAAAATAGATTTGTATTTTCATTGATTTTACTTCTGTTTTGCTGAATTGACTAGAGTTTTAAAGATCACACACCATATTTTCCATGTATAATGCACTCCTGTGTATAATGCACACTCAAATTTTTGGCCCAAACTTTCAGGAAAAAAAAATCTTTTAATTTTTTAACCCAATATTTATTTATTTATTTTTCTATTTATTTATTTATTTATATTTAGATACTTTTTTGTATTGTAATGGAATTTTAGCATTTATTTTTAACATATTATGGTACAATAAATTTTATGCAACAAACAATTGCACAACACAGGAACAAATACAAGGTATTTCAGGTACTACCTAGGTATAACATGCACCCTTTCTTTTTCCCTCAAAAATTTGGGCAAAAAAGTGTGCATTATACATGGCAAAATGTGGTAGCTAAAATCCAATTCTGTATTTGCTTTCTTGTAGTTAAGTCCTATTGGCACATTATTTCAAAATCTAAACTGTACAACTTCAAAATAATAATACTGATAAAAACATGGGACAAGTGAACATCACAGGATGTTTCTTTTTGTACTGAATGAAAACATTTAAAATTCATGTAAATTATGCAATGTCAGACATTTTCTATATTTTGTAGCACTTTGTACTGCTAGGTTGTGAATATATACTCTTCGATTTTGTGAGAAATAAAATTGGAAGTAGCAGCTGGCTCCTCATCATTTTAACATTAAGAGAGTAATGCTGTTTGGTAGAGGATTTGACATTCTTCCTGTAACTCAGGCTTTTCCCCTTTAATAAGCTCACGTCTGCTGCTATGAAGAGACCTAGGTATCTACCTTTTTTAGGCTTTCTGTGAAACAATTCAGGTTGAAAGATAGATTAAAACATTAAAAGATTTTCAATGGCAGACTTACATGCACATTTTGGAAGTGATCCCATTTCCTTGTTTGCTTTTGCAACCCTGCGGTGAGTGCATGGTTGCAGCTATGCAGCTTTTCTGAAGCACATTGTTAGAATCTCAAGGATGGAAACCGCCAACCTTCTTTGCAAATGTGGGGCTTATTACTGTGGTTTTTATTGTAAGATTTCTAGACAAAGGTAGTGCATTTAACAGAGACTCTAACCTTGACTTTCTCCATATGCCTCACTAAAGTGAGAGTAATAGACTATTTTGACAGGGTCATAGAGAATTAGAAACAATATTTTGACACTGAACAGCAGATATAGGTATTGACTGACTCAGCCCAAGAAATCTGAATCCTAGGCAGGCAGGGAGTAAAGCTGAGTGAGTTAACTATGGAGTCCCCAAAAGGCCCTAGGTATTGGTAATATCCAGGATCTCTGTAAGTACTGGGTATGAATATTATTCTACAGTTTGATTAAAGATCACATGGAGCCACAGATGTGCTCTCCACCCTGAGAACCTTGTGAATGGACTTTCTGTCACCCTGGCAGAAAACTGGAGATTTATTTTGGGGAAACCATAAAGCATAATATACCTGGGCTGGAAACAGAAGTTGTGGTTGAAGATAGAGGCACCATGTTAAAAACAAGAGGATAAAGTGAATGTTTGTGTAGTGAATATTGAGCTTCCTTTTTCTCTGACATACAAAGATAAATTACGGTGGTGGGTGAAGCAGGGGAGGAGGAACTCATCATTCTAGGAGAAGAGAATAAATAATACTGGATTCCTCAGTAAAACAATATTCAGTCAATGGGCCCCACTTATGACACAGATGATTCTTAATTAAGAACAGACAGCCTAGGATCACTAGATCTTTATGAAATTAGGGAAAAAATGGGTATAACCATTTGGAGGAAACTGAGGTCATATAGAAAAAACTTTAAAAATCATCCAAAATAACATATAACAAGATGTTGCATTCAGTAATATCTGTATTCTATATAAAATCTTTAGCCACATCACAAAATGTTCTTGATAAAAAATTAAAAATAAGAGAACAAAATTGAAAATACCATTGTACAGTTTGAAAGATGAAATGATGATATCACCCAGGGTATATAGAGATGTAAAATAGGAGAAAAAACGATGAGAGGACTAATTCAGGGTGTGTAATCAGTGACTAATAGGAATTGTGGAGAAAATTGGAGAGAAACCATCAAAGTGCAATTCAAGTAAAATTCTAGAAACTGAAAGTCTGGAGTTTCAGATTAAAAAGTTATTTTTAGCACAATGGTAGAAAATAGACTTATAGTAAAATATATCACTGTGAAATTTAAGATTCTTCAAGATGAAAATACTTCTATAAAACTATACACTTTTAAAAAGAAGGAAAGAAAGCCCCATAAGAAAGATTAAGAACCAAAACAGCATCAGACTTCTCAAAAGCAACATTGTCAAATATTTTCCAAGCAAAAGGCAATGGAAAATACCTTTGGATTTTGGAGAAACAATGTCTTCTACCATATAATTATTTGCCACCCAATGAGGACTAAACTTTCAGCGCTGATTACCTGATGGCTTGTCTACCTGATAGGAAATTGACTTCCTGCAAAGCTGCATGATCCAAGCTTTACTACTACAGGATCTTACCCTTAAAGCTTGGACTCCAGCTTCCAACCACACCAGGGGACACTGATCTTTCACCAACCATGAATGATGATTTGCTAGCTAAAGTTTTGCCACATCACATTGTTATTATATCCTGGCACTTGATCACACCAGGTGACTGACCAGCTGGTGTTTTATGATCATGTAGTTTTAAGTCCCACAGCCCAAGGAGTGGTTTCTCTTTCCCTTGTCTGATGTTCAGGCCATCCCAAATCTTGGGTGATCATTGGAAAGCAATACACAATTAGAGATGTGTGAACCTATTCATTGTTTTGTCTCTATGACTTTTTAAAGAAATGCTGTTTCAGCACATCTGATATTTATTTCTATATGTTCTTTGGCACAATGAGAATCATGAACTTCTGGAAACCAATTAAGAAAGCAGATTAAAAAAAAAAAAAACTTGGATATTGGAAATATCTGTTAGAGGCTAAATGTGCCACCATTTGAATGTCTGGCTTCTGATTGTTTACAGGAGTTTATTTCCACTATTCCCAAGAAATACAAGAACCATGGAATTAGTTAGATGGAACAAAATTCCTTGTTTATTAACTACTTGGAATGGAGTTATTCACTCCATCAAAAGAAAATGAACCAGACTCCATGATAAAATCAATCTCTCTCTCTCTCGCACACACAATTAGAACAGGTATTGAATGTCCTCCTTATGATCCATCTAAGGATTTGTGCAGTCAAACTCACCACCTGGAGCATAGGTTGGAGGGGCTATTAGGATACGACACATTTTATCTGGAGGATATGCCTGAGGAGGATCCTTAAACTGTACCTAAGATTAAGATGCTAATACAGTCATTCTGGAAGGATAAACCATCACTCTTCTGGAGTTTCTAAGAGTCATCTCTTAATGTGTATGCCCAGGCAGAGGTTTTGATTGTCCAACTGTAGATACCCTTACTCATAGTTCAAGTGTTGGAGGAATATCCAAATACCATAGAAACAGAACATTTCTCATTGTCCTTGCACTGCAAAGGTAAGGCATTCTGAATGAGATCAGATGGCTATTTATTTATTTATTTAGTTAGTTGCTTTGTTACAGGTTTTTATTTTTTATTTAAATATAGTTGGTGTACAATATCATATTGCATTAGTTTCAGGTGCATACCCTATTGAATTGACAATTTTATAACTTACAATGTGATTACCCCACTAATTCTAGAAACCATTTGTCACCATGCAAACTTATCACAGTATTATTGATTACATTCCCCTTCACTTCTTTTACCCATCCCTTCCATCCCCCTCCCTTCTGGCAATCATCCCTTTGATCTCTCTTTCTATGACTTTACTTTTGTTTTGCTTATTTATTTGTTTGTTTGTTTGTTTTAGATTCTACATATAAGTGAAAGCATATGGTATTTGTCTTTCTCTGACTTACTTCACTTATCGTAATATCCTCTGGTCCATCTGTGTTGTTGCAAATGGAAATATTTTATTCTTTTTTATTGCTTAGTAATATACCAGTGTGCATGTATACCACAGTTTTATCCATTTATCTATTTATGGGCACCTGAGTTAGTTCCATATCTCTATTATTGTAAATAATGCTGCAGTGAACATAGTGAGCATACAGGTGCGTATGTGTTTTCAAATTAGTGCTTTTGTTTTCTCTGGATAGATACCCAGATGTGAAACATCTGGGTCATATGGTAGATCTATTTTTAAATTTTTGAGGAATATCCATACTATGTTTTATAGACTGCACCAATATGCAGTTCCCCCAATAGTAACCAAGGATTTCCTTTCTCCCTTTTTGATAATAGCCATTCTGGCTAATATGACATGGCATCTCATTGTGGTTTTGATTTGACTTTCCCTCATGATTAGTGATGTTGAGCATTTTTATGTCTATTGTCATTCATGTGGCTTTTTTTCTTCCCATACAATGTGTCCTTTCTGGGTAATGGTTTTCTCTGTTAATATTCATGGATCTGCCAGGAAGCTAAATCTCTCAGAGATGTGGAAGCCATTGCAATGTCTCCTAACAACATTCTCCTGTTTACAGGTTTTCTTGATCCCATACAGCAGCTATCAGTTATATTCTACTGCACATTTTCCAGACTGAGCAATGTGTGCCTCTTGAGCTATTTTCATAGATGGCCCTTTGCACTTTGCCTCACTAGACCATGATTTCTGCACAGTCAGTGCCCACATGGCCAAGTCTAAATATCTTCCAGTTTTTCACGCAGTAATGCCATCACAGTTACAGGTTGAAAATGGAATGTTTGCTTGGAGAATATCCTTTAGGTTTGTGAGAGAAGCCTTAGAAATAAGGGCTAACCTGCTGAAGACTCATCTCGTATACCACAAAAGGAGCAGATCTCTAGTAAAGACACAAATTTCTTACAGATTAGTGCTTCATTTTGGCCAGTCACTGACATGAAACCCAAGTGCCCTGATCCTACCAAGTGAGGAGCTAGTCCTGCTTTTGCCATGAACACTAAATTGACAGAAAGGAATGAAGCCACAGTTACTCCATATTATGGCACTATTTTCCCCTAGCCATGATCATAATAGAGATGTGGGTGTGATTACCTAATAGTGCAGCTTAAAAGTCTTTCACCCAAAGGGTGAGAGTCTTCTTCCAGAGTGCGATGTTGGTATCAGTCATATTGCTGTATGCAGAGCTAGAATATAATCAGTAGCATAGAACTTCTCATTCTCATAAGTTTTGCTTAATGAATAGAGCTTCTGCAAGGTTAGTGTGTGAAACCTTTGGCTATTTGTCTTTGTTCTTATAACATACACATAATCAAACTGTATTTAAGTTTAGAACAGAATGAAGATATTTTCTTACAATGTCTCCAAATGGCACCTTTTT
This sequence comes from Glossophaga mutica, assembly GCA_039655065.1. Classification (NCBI taxonomy): domain Eukaryota; kingdom Metazoa; phylum Chordata; class Mammalia; order Chiroptera; family Phyllostomidae; genus Glossophaga; species Glossophaga mutica. The sequence goes on along the minus strand of CM077307.1, from coordinate 142,464,289 downwards.
CATTCACTCTTTCTCAGGAAGCTACTAGTGAATATGATCCCTACAACACAGAGAATACAGCATTTTTATCAGTAAGAGAAGCTTCTCTTAATGGATACAAATGTATAGAGTCTCATGTGACTATTGCTTGCTATTCTTGTAACTAGATGATTATTCCTTTACTTGTGATACCTGTGATAACTTATGATAACTTGCAAAAACTGTGATACCAAACAAAAGTCACCATTTGGAGAAACGTTACTTATTTCTGAATTAATTCAATAAGTATTGATTGAATACTTATTAAGTGTACACAGTAGGCTAAGTAATCTAGTTAAAAATACAACAAAATGAAGACATAGTCTATTGTTTGGGGAAAAAAATAAATACAGGTAGGGAGACATGCATGTACTTATAAAACAACATCACAATATCAAGATAAAATGAATGAACAAACATTTTTTATTGCTGTTTTGCAATACTTTTCTGAAAGTAAGGTTTGAATGAGACAAGTGAAAAGACCATCAGAGTTTGGGAGTGTCTGGTCATGGTGGGAGAGCAGACTGGAAAAGAGGAAAACTGAGCATATCCTTTGGGCTCTGGTACATATTTTGCCTATATATTTTATCCACTTAAAGACATTGTCTAAGGCTGCACTGATAATTACAAAGAGTTATAGAAAATGACAGTAGCTGGAAAAGAGTGTTCTTTAAAATTTTCACAATTTTTTCTAAAGAATGAAATTATGCTTTATTTTTTTAGAACAATTTCCTCCACTATAAAAAGACAACATTATTATATCAATGTCACAGTGTCCCTGTTAAGTAAGTTCAAGAAACATTATTACACCACTTTCAGAAATGGAGGAAATGGATTACTGAGTGGCAAACATACTTGTCTAAGACCACATGGAGTAAAGTTTTAGATCATGATTAAAAATCAGTGACCTACTCTTTCAGCTATATAATATGCTTTTAAAACCTTATAGTGTTTGCCAAGTAAAATCAAAATACTTTTTCCAAGTGATTTTGATGATACAGATTATTCAACTGGTGGAAATATCAACAGCTTAGATCATATCCTTTCAGATATTTTCACAATTGAAATACATTTAAAAAAAATAACACCCTGATATATATTTCTCACTAAAATGGACAAATTCACAATGCATGGTATGCATTAATTATTTTGACATACTTTTTCCCTATGAATTATTAATAAGGTACACTTAAAACAAATTAAGCCTTTCAATCTAATGTTGCATTTATATGAACAGTTGAGTTCCTGGTAGTTATTAACAAGACTGTTAGCTGTAAATGAAATTTATGATTTTATAAATATTTGAAATAGAGTATTACAATTTAGATAAATTTACACAATTTTGAAAAAAAATTGACTTCAGAGTCTGCCTATCTATCTAGTTATCTATCTACTGAGGAAGCAGTAACAGAATACTTTGTCATTTGTCTCAAAGAGCCTTGCTATTCATAATCTTTGTGTAACTAGGTAGAAGAATATATTTAGAAACACAAGTGCTCTGAAAACTCAAAGCAGAGTTTCAAGGCAGAGTTCCATTTAATTTACCAAAACTTTCTGTAATGGGAAAGAAGGTAATTGTTTTAATTTTTTTAAACTATGTTTCCCATTCATACTTTGTATCAACCAAAGCAAATATAATTGAAGCATATTATTTTGGAGAGCATTATTTCCCTGTTCCATGTGATGCTATAAAGCAGATTTTAGAAATATATAGTAAAATATATAGTTCTTTTATATTATGTAACACTTTGATACCAGGAAAAAATTATTTTTGTTGGTTTGTTAATTTAACATAATATTTTCTCTGAGAAGGTGTCACACACAGAAAAGCAAAACAGAGTCAACTTCTGTTGTGTTACCACGGTAATAGACTTCTGCCAATGACATGTTTTATGTAACAATGTTGGTGAAATTTTGTTACAATTTATATGTGTTTTCCTTCTCTCCACTAAAGAATTGTCCTTTATTCCTGAAAGAGCAAAATCTAGATCAATACAGAGTATTGATATTCTGCCATTTCTGTAGAACATATAACCTAAAACAAAGATTGATTTACATTTCTATTTTTTTAAAAAATTAAGCTTATCTGTCTTCTGAAGGTATTCTTGATTTCATTCATCCACTTTATTCAAGGTTAATTAGTGCCTTTTCTTTACTACTACAGCACTTTATACCTGTTTATAATGTTTATATCATATTGTGCGGTAATTAATTGTTGGCATGTATCTCTCTTGTTATACCAAAACTACGCAATAGATTGAATGAGAATATTCTATATCTGTAAAATGTGACTAATTCAAATCAGAAAATTGACTTTGAATTTTATTCAATTTTTATTAATTTAAAGTAAAGTTAAGTGACACACTGGGCTAGGGACTATCATATCGAGCTGCACAGTATTAAAAGGTAAATGCTTTAACTGTTTTCTTTTTAATTTAAATTGACTAGGAATTTATACAGTCAGTAACTGAATTAATATCCTAGACTGTATTTGGAGAGCAGTATTTGGGAATGCTGATATGTAACCAAGGTATTTTTAATTCAACTCTAGATAAATATAAAATTTCCCTAAAAAGGTGGCATTATGTTATCTTGTATTACATTACATATATATTAAGAAAGTAACATGAGAAATTACGAATATTTATAATTTCAAATAAACTATGTAAAACAGTATTCTCCATTTTTAAGTACAGTCATACTTCACACTAAAATTTATGAGTATGTAAATGTGTATATATGTACAAATGTGCGTATAAATATATGTGTGTACATTTTATGCAGCTAAATGAGTATTTGAAAATGCTATTTAAAGTTTAACTATTTTTCTTAGTGAATCATTTTCCTCTTCTGAATTTTGGCAACTCCATTCTCTTCTATATGCTACTATCTCTCAAACATCTCTAAATTTTGGAGGACATAATTTACCAAATTACATATTTTTGTGTTTCTTTTGTTTCTTAGAGAAATTCATTTATTACCATATTTTGTCATGAATATTATAGTAATATTTGTTGATTTAAATTAAATAACTTAATTACTCCCCACATCTCTGGGAAGAAATTATTTAAGAAAATATACATATAAATGAATGACTAGAACAGAGCTATAAAAGTCAATTTTACGTAGTCTGAATTTCCTAACTTGATGAAAGTATACAGTAATTTTAAATAGAATTTTCAATGATGGACTCACAAATAAGCTTTACCAAAACAAAAACTACATCCAAAGAGTAGGATATAAGAAAATAACAAAATGTTATAATATTTAAAAAAACTAGAATAAAACAGAAATTTTAAAGTGCTTGTGAAATCTTGCATAAAGGACATACTTCTAAAATTTTATTGTTATAATACATAATGATAAATGGCAAACAACCTTTTATAAGCAAGTATGATTGATACCTAAAGGGTATCATGAGCCATTCCTTTATAAGAAATTATATCTAAGTTACCTTTCCCAGACATTGTTGCTATGACTGGGGAAAAAATTAACTGGAATCCAAATGATAAGGCAGAATTTTTATTCTACACTGGCTAATTGACAACTTTCCTGCATTCAAAGACCAGGATTAGACATCTTTTTTTTTTTTTTTTAAATGTTGTTCAATTACAGCTCTCCCCATTTCCCCCCATTACTCTCTCCTGCTCTACCCACTCCCAACCTCCCACATTCAGTCCTCTTCCCCCAGCATCTTTGTCCATGGGTCCTTTATACAAGTTCATTGATGACCCTCCCTCTTATTTCCCTGTTTTCTTTCTTCTCAATACCCTCTGGTTACTGTCGGTTTGTTCTTTATTTCAATGTCTCTGGTTATATTTTGCTCACTTGTTTGTTTTGTTGATTAGGTTCCACTTATAGGTGAGATCATATGGTATTTGTCTTTCACTGCCTGGGTTTTTTCACTTAGCATAATGCTCTCCAGTTCCATCCATGCTGTTGTGAAGTGAAGGACAGGAGTTCGTTCTTTCTTTTTGCTTCATAATCTTCTATTATGTAAATGTACTACAGCTTCATTTATTTGATAAATATTAGATTGTTGCTTTCTGCTCAATAATCCCTCTCTCAAAAAAAAGAAAATATGATTTTTTAGTATTAGAATTATTACTCCTACAAAATGACCATAAAAGGAATTGTTGGAGCCATGGCCTTTTAGAGATCATCCAAAAGTACTCTCCTATAGAGAGGCAATATGATGTTACAGCTATCACAGACATGGGAGTGAGTGGTTGTAGGATCCCATCACAGTGAATCACTAGGTTTATCTTGGAACAATTCACTTAAAAAAATCTGGCCTCAGTTTTTCTTTTTTTAAATGTAAGATTAAAGTGTAGAACTAGGTTATTTCAAGGTCTTTCCACCTTTGTAGAAATAGTAAAAAGAAAATTTATGAGGAAAACCCGATTGCCTATAATGACAATTTTATGACATTCACATTGTATTTATTTGTTGTAAAATTGTGGAATATCAGCTCTACGTCAGATGTCATGATAGGCTCTGAGATCCAATAATGAAGTACACTTGACTTCAGGTGTTTTTGTTCTAGTTACGGAGAGGCACATATGCACATTAGGGCATTAAAAACTTGAAAGTGTTGTGATAGCATGGTGGGTAAATGAGTGGTTCCATTTTATTCAGAGACAAGATGAGTAAGAGGTAAAAATCCTTCCTAGAAAGGGTAACATTTGTGGTAAGTCTTGAAAGGTGCTCATGTTTACATGTAGACCAGGTAGAAGAGAGCTACTGAAGATTTAAGGAGTAGGAGAAGAGCATGTGAAAGACATCAAATGCTGTGTTAGAGGAGCTGAAGAGAATTTGTGTTCATTCTTCCATTAAACTGAGACAGATGCATGAACACACACAAGCATAGAATATACATCAAAGTTTATGAGCATGATACTGCAAAAGAAACTGAATCTCTAGGAGCTGATCAGGACATTTCTGAGCACCTTGAATTTCATATTAATCACATCGATTATGATGAGGGAGCCTACTTCTTTGCTTCATAAATAGCATATTATTGTGTGAAGGTAAATGTTTTAACAAAAACAGCACTTGGATAATATCCCCTTTATTCTTAAAGCAGTATTTCTCCTCTCTTAGCTTTTTCTCTTTCAGTACCTTTCTTTAATTCTCTGAGAGAAAACATACCTATATTAAAAAGCCCTTTTACTGACAAAAGAAGTCACCTTCACAGTTCTTAAAGCTGTAATGCAGTAATTCATAGTCAAGAGGTTATTTTTGCTCCAAGGCCATTGGTTGCAGAATGTGTTTTATAATTGGTCTTGGTGCAGTGTGAGAAATGTGGGTACCTGATGAACAATAATGTCCTTGAAGCAGGGCACCTGATCCAGCTCGACTCGTAAGGCATGGATTTCTCTAACATGTGGCTACACATAGCTTTCCCTGAAATAAGTAGATTGCATATTATGATCAAGACAATATATAGATGTATTAATATAAGAGTCCTGAAAGAAAGCTCAAGGAGAAAAGAAATGACCTTGTTTGTGGGTGAAGCAAACATGCAAAAATAACAGCCAATTAAAAAATGGTTAAAATGTAGTTGAAGAATAATAGCCCAATGTTTAGTAACTAAAATTTCATTTGGATATCTCAGGAAAACCATCTCATGTAGATTACTGTTAAAAAGCAAATTTCATCTAGATTGAGGAATATGTATTTCATGTTGTCTCTTATAAAAATAGTATTTTTTGTAGTCATATATAAGTGAACAGTTAACAGTCAAATAGCAGTAGTGATCAAACCCCTTCCTTTTCTTATCACCTGAGGCAGCAACTGATTCCATAATTTATGGAATCCTGTAAGTTGTATGAAGTGAGTACATTTTGAAGATGTGAAAGTGACAGGTAATATCTGAAAATTATGCCAAAGTAATTTGGTATCAATTCTATTTACAAATTAGAAAAATGACAGGTTTTTTTAGTAGATGTATGCTTAGAAATTATTTTGTAGAATTTCTAACCTTCAGAACTAGTCACTGGGTACGTTTGGATGAGCATCACTGAATTTAGGACCTCATCCAAGTAGTTGAACAGCTCGGAAAGCACAGGTGGCAAACGCAAGGCCTGTGGGCCGAATCCAGCCTTCCACCTTGTTTTATCTGGCCCAGCACCTTGTTTCTATCCGGTGACAGCTCTGAGCTCTCACTTAACTGTTAAGGAGTAGTTAAATTTATACAATCCTAAAATTACATTTGGCCCTTTGAAGGCAACTGAGAGGCTGATGTGGCCTCTGGTGAAAATGAGTTTGACATCCTTGTCTTAAAGGGAACCACTATTCAAAGAGCCATGTGAGACTCGATGCCTTAAAGAGAGGGCAGGGACAGACTCGTAGCATGCTGGTATGCATAGACTTGATTAAACTCTCTTAGTCATTTACAAATCTTGTTTAGCTTCCTGAAGAAATGTAACTGAAAACTGAAATTCTGTTAAACATCTGCTAGGACCAACATAGGATGCCTATTATTTGCATATTTTAAATTAGTCGTACCTATGACATGTTGTACATTTTCTGTTATTAATGAAAACATAAAATTTATTGAACTGGATTGTTTTATAGAATAGCACCCGAGTCAATTCTGGGATGTCACATTTCTTCTCCTTTACATTGTTCACGCAGGTTATGAATGAGCTATAAAGATCCCTCTTTTGGTTTATTATGCAGTGTTTATCATCAGTGATTTCACTGTGCAATAAAGCTAAAAGTTTGAATAGTGTTTCTATCATTAGTTTGGTCTTTGTTTTTATCAGGTTGATCCATTGAATATGAAGAATGAAAGAAACTATTTAACCATATAATCAAGTGATTCTTAAGCATTAGGCAGTCAATAGACCTGTTAGAATCTGATGAAAGCTTTTTTTTTTTTTTTTCCACACCAGACTTCATCTACCTGTCTAGCTTCTTTTATCCAAGAACAAGATGTCAGATGCAAGTCACAAGTTGATGGGTGTAGATTCTGGACCAAGCTACCTTAAATGAGTAGCTTAGCTTAAACTCCTAAGCAGTCCCAACCTTAAACCTGGAATGTAGTCTCATGATTCTAAATTGGTGTTCTTCCTTATGCTACGTTTCTCCAATAAGTCCAAAGCCAACTCTAAATCTTTGTGTCTTCTCATATGTAAATATAATTATATTTACATTGTAATACTTCATTGGCTTTGGATTGATTCTTTATCTGTACCACTTTCTGACAGTATTCCTACTCTTGATGGTTTCACCTCACACAGCTCTTTCTCTGTTATCTTGATGCTTTTAGCACTACTACACTGAAAACAGTATTTCTGTCTTTCTTAGGTTGGTGTGAATTTTGCATTCGATATCAAATAATGCATAACCTGATGGACGTGGGTGAAACTGCTTTCCATAATCTCTAACCAGTATGTACACAATATATTAAAAAACACAGATTTGTAGGAATAAATGTTAAGAGTCTAAGATGACTAGTGGTTTGAGACCCTTTTTTGGAATGAGTTATTTTGCAAAGTTTTACATTTGCCTGTTTTAATATGAATTTAAATCATTTTAAATGGATAGTGTAGTCAGTACAAATAGATCTTCTACAGAGGAATAAACCCTTTTAATATATTTATTTTAGTTTATTAGTGTTTGTTCATCAAATTTTAATGTTACAGAAAATCTTCAGTTAAAAAAATTGTTAATTGTTGAGCATGTTCTATACAGCAATCTTAGCTTAGGTGAAAAATTGCATAATACTGTTTTTTTAAAGTTATTGTTCTCCCTATAAAATGAGTCTTATATGCTGGGACAAATCATACATACACAGCTCTGAGTGATGTGATATGACACCCATTGAATCAATGTTGGATTAGTTAAGCTGTATGGATGAGAACTCTAAGAACAGAACATTCAAATAGCTTGTATTAAACTACTTTCCTGCTTTGATAGGATTTTGAGCTATTATATTTGCATTAGATTTAATATAATTTTCAATGTAAGAATGCAGATGAACTAACAGTCAATATACAAATTATATTTGCATTAGATTTAATATAATTTTCAATGTAAGAATGCAGATGAACTAACAGTCAATGGGCAAAGGTAGGTTTACAGTTGGGAGTGGGTGAAACAGTTTATTTTGTATTATAATTTATTAGTATTGTATTATTTTTGTATTGTCTTCTGTGAACTGTAAAGTTAATTTTGTCCATACCTGTATAAATAGTAAAATAATAGTTTTAAGAAACTATTGATAAATCTGATTTTTAACATACGATTAAAATCACTTTTAGCAAATGAAAAGCAACAATTGCATTAAAATACTGGGGTGATCTTCAGTTTAACAAACTTTAAGAGTATTTTATAGGTGTAAATTGAAGAACTGTATCATCCTGGATTTCTAAGTTAGTGGTAGATTTGTCAACCAATTCTTTTTCTATTGTATTTCCAGTATGAATGGAATTAAGAGAGAAAAACACCTGAAAAAAGTGGCTTTTGTCTGGATATCTGCTTTGATTTTAGATGTTAATTAAACTGTTTCAAAGACAAATAGTTGTCTTCAATTATGGATCTGCATATTAATAATTAGCAGTGAAACACCTCTTCTTTAAAGGGCAAAAAATGCATTGAGCAGAACAGCATTGTAATTACCAGTACAAATTCGGAGTCAAAGCTTCTTGGGGCATAGTTCCATGACAGAGAGTGACCAGTAGCTCAGGTTCCTGTTGGTGCCCTTTTCCTTGAGTGAAGTTGAGGGTAGCTGCATATTTACAAATGCCTTACTGATTTGCTTACCCACCAAAGATTTTGATTCTGCTCTTATTATTGATATCTGTTTCATGTACCCGATGACAATCCAAAGCCAAAATCCAAAACATCAATATTTGAAGCGAAGAAAGGTTGGTTGATGGAAATGGCACCACCTGAGAAGATGGGAAACTTAGAAATGCCTCAGACCTGTCTTGCTCCTTGGACTGAGTTAGGGGTTTTAAGCTTTGAAAGGCAAAATGGGAGAGTTAGTCTTTTTTTTTTTTTTTTTTTTCCTATTAGGAAGAACAAAGACATAATGTTAAGATGTTATGAATAACTTTCCTAAGATTGTGGACTGGCAAGTCACAGGTTATGATTTGAGAACATATTGCAAACACATTGTCTTAAAGGGTGGGGCACCAATTAAAGGAGAGGTCTTGGCAATTGGCTGCAGCTGCATTCAAAGATAAATCTGTATGTGCACTGCTGTAGTTAGTATGCTATGAATTAAATTAACTCTTCTTGTAAAAATGTCAGTTAATTCCTATTTAATTGGCTTAGCATTAAATAATTCATATATGGTCCACAAGGTCTTGCCTAATCTAGTCTCTGTTTATTGTGTTAGTCTCAAAAACACTAGGAATCCCAACTACTTTCCCCAGCAGACAATCTTCCAGCCCCTTGAGCTAGGTCCCTTACACAATGCTGCTATTTCTACCCACTTTATCACACACTTGTGTAACTTGCCCACACATACACATACTCTTTGCAAATTGAGAAGCTAATTTCTTCTCAATTCTTCCCAATTCTTAGGCAGCTACTCTTACGAATGTAAATTTGGTTTCCCTCTTGTACTGTCTCATAGTAAGCAGTTTGTTTCCTTCAGAACCCTTCTTTCTTATTACTACTCAGTTGTATGATTATTAGTTTAATATCTATCCCTGTTTAGAAAATTCCACAAACATAGAGAATCTATCTTTTTTGTTTACCTCTTTATGTCCTATGATGGCTACAGTAGGTATAGGTATATAGTATATACTCAATCAGAATTGGAAGAACTACAGATGCAGTCATAAATTTTAGTATGTGTGATACATATGATACATATGATTAGTTTTATGATATCTCTTTAGAAAATACATCTGTCTCATTTTTATTACATAGAACTCATCATTGTAAACTCTACTGGGAAAAATGCAGTACCTTTATTCATGTTTGAACTGTATCATTACAGTTAGCTGTTTCTTTTCTTGACTATGTTCTCCAGCTTCCTGCCATCAGGCCTGTGACCACAAGATCACTTTTTGGATCTCAATATCTGTGCAAGTATAGTTTTTTACTGCTTTCTCATTCCAGCTTAATCATATTTCCTCTTCAAGCCTGGATATAATCAGAAAACTTAAGCATACTGTAGTATGCTAAACATATACCTGTGAGCTCCTGGCTTTTTTTTTTTTTTTCCCCATCCACATTATAGTTGTTTCCACCACTACATAAGTGTTAAGTGTGTAGACCATCTAAACAGGAACACACTATTAAATTGTATAATATAGAATATAATTGTAAAAATCACATTGTTAGAAAAATAGTAGAATCTTAATTCTTTACATCTTTTCTCCATCCTAATTCAACCCCTCATTACCAAAATTTTACTCCTGGTTTTGAGGTTTTATACTTTTAAAAATATCAAACAGCATATAGTGGTATAAACAGTAATTTGTGAGAAGGCAGGAGACATGGGTTCTGGTATTCCTCTCTCCATTTATTTTTGATAAGTATTTCACTTGATCTTTATGGACTTAAGCTATCTCATCTCAAAATGTTATACTATTATATTATTTGCTTTAACTGGAGATTGAGAACAGGTTATATCTTTTGGGGGCTCTCAACTCTAGCATCTGTAGTCCTAGCCTAAATTAAGGTTTTGTATCAAAATAGAGGTACTTCTGAAAACTGTGAGTATAATTACATACATTTAGAACCAATAATATAAAGTACTAAAACAAACAAACAAAAGATTCCCTTCATCGGGAGAAGAATGATAAATTCTCTTTGTCCTTCCAGCCCTGTCAGTTCATTTCATAGTTCTCAATTTAATAATGGTTATAATAGGAAAAATAGTTTAACATTTTCTTTTGTATGTACATTAAATTATTCAGATTTCTGATTCACTTTTTTCAAATTACACATTCTTTTTCATAAATAATACCTTTACAGCAAGTGGATTTTCAACTGTTTTACACTCTACCTTTAACAGTGCCTCAAATGATTGAGAAACATGGATCTGAAAGCCAGAGGAGTGTCTCCAGTGGGCTTTTCCTTCCAGGTGACTGTGTTTGATTTAAGCTTGTAGGATTCCTAGGAGATAATGGATGTCTGATGACTAGGGGACTCATGAAAGGTTGTGAGTCACAGTTTTTATTTCATCCTCTGAACAGCAGCTGCTGGGTACAGAAATGAGCAATATGTGTTACTATTTGAGGGAAAAAAAGTAAGTCAAATTGTAAATGAATGCATAAGAGGATCACAAAGTCAGACATCTTAACTTTGGGGTTTAAAACCTGGTTTTGTCTGTAAAAACCCACAGAGCACTGAATTCAAATACTGGCTGTGTCAATTGCCTGTCTGACTTTGGATCTTAATTTTTATCTCCTATAAAATGGATGGATTTCAAAAGATGGCATGCAAATTGCCTTGTTTTTTTTTTCAGATCTAAAATTTATATATACCAGTTATTGAAAAACTGGAAAATATAAGTACCCCCAAATCTAAACTCATAATTACACAACTTAGAGAAAATCAGGGTAGCATGTTTTATTAATAGCATGTTCTATTAATATTGTAGCATGTTTACTTTTTCCTTTGTTACACAAATATGTGCCACTCAGTTAAAATTTTACACATTATATATGTACATACATATATTTTATATGCATAAATGTATTTTCCGTACATATATTTTGATATATATTTGTACATATCAAAATAATTTCCCATGTTACATTAAAATATACATTTCTATGCCTTTATTAATTATATGGAAAGTCTAATTTGTTTACTAGCTACTGATTATTGTTTAACTTTTAGATTTTTATAATTACAAAACCATTATAAAAAGTATCCTTCCATATTTATATTAATGTTAATGCACATTATTTATTATTTAATGATAGGGAATTGTTAGATCAAATGGCTCCACTTAATCAAAGTGACTGTTTGGACAAAGCTTAAATTCTGCACCAAGACTCTCATTTTCATAGAGATTCAGAAAATACGGTAGAATTGACAAGAGCAATAGAAATGTTGCCAAGAAAGCTCTACATTTAGTTTATTTGAGAACAATCAAATAGACTCTTCCACACAGAGTTTATCTTCAGCAAGACCTTTATTTTTAAAAAAGATAAATATGAATAAAAATAATAAGAAGATATGAATAACTGGGTGAAAAGAAAGTGTGTGCATTACATTGAAATTCCAGATTTGTTTCTCCAAATCAGGTCTTTGTTGGTCCTGCAGACATTTTCAATGATTTGTTGTGAACAACTTCTGGGATATCCATTGTTAGGCAAACATTTGTTGAGAATTGATTATAAATGTGTATTTTATTTATAATAAATTATTGTGAGATGAAATTATTGAGACGAAATTATTGCAACATCTCTGACTGCATCCTTCTTGGTTGAACTTCTAAAGCATCATGTTTATCCTAGTTTATCAAACAGTCCGTACTTAACAGTCGCATCCATTCAAGTCTGCATTATCTAAATTTGTCACTAGATGGGAGAAGAGGACTTTGGTTAGATTCTAGTGGAGGCATTTCATTTTCTATGTAGGATCCATTTGGTGAGATTTTTAGTATAACTTTTTGCTCTTAGTGAGAAATTTTGTTAGAGTAATGTGAGTGCTGTTTAGAGTATCCCTCAATGCATGCAACTACCGAAATTTTCAAAGCCTGCTTCCTGTAATTGCGGGATTACACTGAGGAGTGACCATTGTGATTGTGACTTGTCTGAAAATCTGGTTGTCTTTGCAGACATTCACCTGGCCTAGGGACAGCATACATCAGTTCCTCAGTCTGTAGCCCTGTATCTGTTGGGAGATAGCTCTCTGGCATTTCTTGGAGCAGATTGAAGCTTGAGTGGGATCATGCCAACCTGGGGTGACCAGAACTCCTTCTCCGAAACATTGAATGAGATCTGCGATCTTGTATGCAAACACTTCTAAGGTTTTAAATCTCAATTTTTGTTCTCCTAGCTGTTTGTCCATTTGATTATTTGATTATACTAATAGCTGTCTGTGAGCTGCCAAGTTCTAGGCAACATAATCCTTTTCTGTCTTGATATACCTCTAACACTTGTAATCAGACTTCTAAAAATATTATCCATTCAGTGTAGTTTTTCTCAGTGAAAATTTGCCTATTCAATTTATTTTTTTCTAAATGAAAGGGTTCCTAGGAATTACCCAGTATACTGTGATTAAATCACTCAAATGGTTTGCGGAAGTGCCTTGCATAGGAGCACATCTTGTATACTAGGTAGAGTTATTTGTAATTATATGTTGTTGATCAATTTCAGTATTTTACATTTAATAGTAAATAGTATCATGTAAAAAAATACTGACTTCCCTACTTTTCTCATTCCGCTCTTTATTTTTAAGCTCTATTGATGTTGCTCTATGTACTTCTTTATTGTTTCTACTGCTGCATTTTGGAGAAGCATTACATAATGTGTATCTACCATATTTAATTATTTATCCATTTCCTAGCTATGGAAAACTAAGTTTCATCAAACTCTCTGCTATTACAGTGTCTTGATGATATTATTTATCTGTACTTGTCTTTACATATACTTTTGGAGGATTTTTCTAGGACATCCAGGAGAAATATCACTGATTCATTTTGTAGCTGTATCCTAAATTTCAATAATACTTTCCAAAATGCCTTTACCAATACAATTCCACTCCTGCCAGCAAAACTTTGTTTCTTGCTCTGTACATCCTAGCTAATACTGAATGTTATGTTGCTTTCCAATTTTTGCCTTTTTTTTTTTTTTTGGTGGTTGGTGAGTGGACTCTAACTGAGATGGCAATGTCACATGATTTAATTTAATAGATATAAATCCTTCATTGGTTTAGTTTTATAAATTTTTTTCAAGCTGGCAGTTATCTCTTGACTTTGTCTATAGTGCCCTTTAACTGAAATCCTGACTTATGTAGTTACATATATCAACATTTTTTTTCGCTTTGTGCTTTTTGCATATTCTTTTTTTTTTGCTTTTAAATTTAATTTTTTATTATTGTCATTCTATTACACTTGTCCCAATTTTTCCCATACTCCACCAAGCCCACCACCCACTCCCACAGTCAGTCCCCACACCATAGTCCAAGTCCACATATCATTCATACATGTTCTTTAACTAGTCCTTCCTTCTTCTTTGTACCATTATTTCTCTCCTTTCTCTGCTCTGGCAGCTGTCAGTCTCTTCTATGTTTGCATGTCTCTGGTTCTATTTTGCTTGTGAGTTTATTTTGTTCATTAGATCATATTGAGAGATCATATTCTATTTGCCTTTCACTGACTACCTTATTTCACTTAGCATAATATTCTCCAGTTCCATCCAGCCTGTTGCAAAAGATAGGAATCCCTTCATTCTTTCTGCTGAATAGTATTCCATTGTGTAAATGTACATATTTGTGTATTCTTTAAGATGTTTCCCTTTGGTCAATGCTATAGTCTCCTACTTTTGTTGCTAGTAGTCCCCCCACAACACTTTCATAGCTTAATAATTTTCTAGCTTTAATTCATCTCTAAAAGGTCTTAGTTTTCATCAATGCATTAGGACTATAGTTTTTAAATAATATAAAGTAGCAAATTAGTTTATTTTTTCTATGTCATAAAGATGTAGGCCAGTTTTCCCCTAACACCATCAACTAATCCATACATTATTTCCACATAGTTTGTTGGTATTACCTTTATCATACATAAAATTTCCATATATTATCTGTTCCATCTTTTTACTTTTCTGTTCCTCAACCAACATCGGGTATCTATAAAAATTCGGTTGTGTCAAAATGAGTTTAAATATCAATAGGATATGTTCTTCCTTTCTCTTTGTCCTTTTTCAAACTTGATTTAGTTCTTTATAGAACTTTGTTCCTTCATAAATTTGTTTTATTTAGTTAAAAAAAACTAAGCTTTTTATACGCATTTCATTGAATTTATAGGTTACTTTGAGAAGGAATAACATGTTCACTATGTTAGTTTTTGCCACTTATGGTTTTAAAGTAGATTCATGTACTTAAGTGTGCCTCCTTGTCATGCCCCTTGGCATTTGGGTGGCTGTAACAAAATACCACAGACTGGGTGGCTTACAAACAGCAGAAGGATACTGCTCACCATCTGGACCTGGACACCTGAGAGTGGGGTATCATTATGGTCAGGTGAGGGCACCTTCTGACTCACAGAAGACTTTTTCTCTATGTGTATTCACATGGTATCAGTAAAAGGGGTTACGGATCTCTCTAGAGCCTCTTTCATTAGGTTCCAGTCTCATGATTTAAGGACCTTACAAATGCTGCACCTACTGAAGCCATCTCCTGTAGGGTTAGGATTTCAACATATGAATTAGGGGGAACACAAATACTCAGACCATAACATCCCTGAATAGTAATAGAAATAAGTTTACTTTTCTGTTAATTTTAGGATTTTTGCTCTATCAATTGTTTTATCAGTTCATTGAGTTTTCTTAATATTTAATTCCCTGAAAAATGTTAGAGATAACTAATATAGTATATTTTTCTTAAAAATAGCAGATGATCATAAGATGTTATCTTTTGTATTATTAATATTTCTATTGGTAGACATCTGATGCTGAATTATTCTTGTATTTCTGATATGAAGCTGTTTTGATACTGATGTACTATGCAGTTAGAGTTTATAAATACTCTTTTTATAGAATGGTTATATTCATTATAATGAGACTGATTAGCTCATAATCTTATTTTGAATCCTTTAAAATAAATATATCAACTTTTTATTTCTTTTATATACTCTGAAATACCCTCTGTAGTACAGAGCTTCTATTTCTCGAATGCTTGAGAAAAACATCCTTGAAAAGTTATCTGCATGTTTTTTTTTTTTTCCTTTTAGATTTTATTTATTTATCTTTAGAGGGGAAGGGAAGGAGAGAGGGAGAGAAACATCAATGTGCGGTTGCCTCTTGTATGTCCCCTGACGGGAACTGGCCTGGCAACCCAGGCATGTGCCCTGACTAGGAATCGAACCGCGATCCTTCGGTTCGCAGGCCCGCGCTCAATCCACTGAGCTACACCAGCCAGGGCAATCTGCATGTTTTATCTGAGGTAGAGAGGTATTCTTTATTTCAATTCCTTTAAAGATTGTAATCTCTCTTTGAAAGTGTCTAATTCTTCTTATGAGTCCAGCCATGTTTTTCTCTTCCAGAAATGAATCTTTTGGGCCAAATAATACCAATTTTATTACTATGTAGTTGGTGATATTTTACTTTTTTGTCAAATTGTTCCCTATGGATTTGTCCTTTTTATGTGTTTATTCATTGCATATTTTATATTTTGTATTGATCAATTTTGATAAGATACTTTTCTATGTTATTGGTTATTAATCTTTTCAAAGACCCAGTTTCTTTATTATTTCTCTTTATTAAATGTTATATATTTTTGTTCATACTTTTATAGAAGCTTCCCTATTTATTATTTTCCTTTTTATTGATTTTGACATTTGTCCAGCTGCTCTAGCAAAAATGCTTAGCTCTTCATTCTTATTTTTAATAATTTATTTTCTGATAAATGTAAAGGAGCGATTTTGTATGTAATGTATAATGTAAAAATTTAATTCTGTCTCACAGATTTTGGCCTGAAGAGGTTTCCCTTCATGTTTAATACTAACCATATTTTAACCTGTCATATTTTTATTTTTAATTTGGAAGGTACTTTGTAAAACATCTTATAGTTTCCAATATATTGGGATTTACAAATTGATGTTCTTACTTGTGGTTTTAATAAATTGTATTTGGAGAATGCATTCTGTACAATGTTAATTAAAATTTAATGAGTTTAATTTTGGACTAGTAAAGTCAGTGTTTCTGAATATCCCTATTTGCTTCAAAATAATATATGCTCCCTGAATATCGAGAGGTAAAGTTCATCTATGTCTCTTTGTTCAAGCGTATTGTTTGTGTTATGTTGTCGCTCTTCCATTTTGACCGCAGGGAGAAAGAACGGTACTCATGTTATTGAAAGGGGAACAGAACGGTATTAGGGAAGAATAAAGGACTTTTTATTATCCTCTTTTTACCTGGATTGAACCACCTATAACTTACCTCTAAATAGTTAAAGTAAAAATGCAAAGAAACAAAAATCATAATGTTCCCTATGTTATCACTGGTTTTGCGTGTAGCTTGATTATTTCAACACAAGGATTGGAATTATGTAACAAGTATGTCCTTTTAATTTTAAATTATTGAAATAAAATATCAGAAGGAAGAGAATTTTACGGAACCTTGTTCACTTGGGTAAAAACGTTTAGATACATTTCTTCCTGCATTACTGTGCTTTAACATAGGAATCTCACATGTGACATTCAGCAAAAATTTTGCAATTTTCTTCTTTTATTGTATTTTTAATATCCCGTGGAAAACTTAAAAATCTTTAGGGTTTTAAATCAGGAAGATTGTTGTCACAACACAGTAATTATGCATCATCAATGTTTAAGCTTAATACTTTGAAATATCTTTCATACCGTTTTTAATAATGTTCTACCACTCATGACTCATTCACTGGAGCCTGTAATATAGGCCTGAAAACCATTGGAAGGAATCCAAAATTGGAACTCATTAACAGTAATTTTTCTACATATACATAATTGAATGCACAAAGGTTATATTAGCTCAGCGGAAGGTTTGTGTTCAGTGAGGATGGAAAAGGATTAAAACATATACACTGAAGAAAATTAGCATGGTGTAAAAATATGACACCTAATTATACATAAAAAAAGAAAGTGCTGTTAAACCACCCCACATGATTAATGTCTGTAAATGACAGTGTTCTTCCATAGCAAGTTAAACCATTTAAGAATAGAATAATAACAGGAAGAATTTTGGCAAAATCCCAAGGATTATTTTTATTACACTCTGGGGAAGGGGTTCCAGATAATAATTAATGTTTTCTAGGTTAAAACTATTGAGAGTTAAGAAAATGGCAAATCAATATGAAGTGAGTCAACAAAACATTTTAGTTAAATGAAGCCTTCTGAACTAGTTTATTTTATTGATGTGTTTTTCTGAAATCACCACCATTATTTGCATTACTGTGTAAGATCAATATGAGGTCATTTATTTATTTATTTATTTAAAATATTTACTGCTTAAATTCAATGGACAACATTTTAAAAAATATCCATTTTTTAAAATGTTGCCCACAGATTAATAGAATGTATTTTATGCCGTTAAGGAACACATGTTCTAATGTAGTGGGTGGTGATTTTGTGGTGAATGGTTCTGTTCTACAATATTCTAGCTCTCTTCCTTTTGGAACATAGTAGAATTGCACTTCTAGTGACATGTGAGCAGCAGTGATGGCTGTCACTTCTAGTGACATTCTTTAAATTTCCTTATATATTTCACCATGCTCCTTCCTCTTCTATGAAAATTGATGGTATTCTAGACCTAGGTACTTAAACGACCTGAATCTTGAAGTGAGGCTATCAAGCATGCCCTGCTCTGAGCAAAGGAAAATCAGATTTCTTCAGTCCATCCTGATGGAAAAAAATGGTAATTATTGACTACAATGTCTTACTATTTATTCATTCAGAAAACACTTTCTGAGCATTCAATTCAAACCATCATACTAAGTATACTAAGAAACGGGTAAAAAGTTGAGTTGAATGCAGTTCTTATCTTCAAGTGTATGACTGGCTAATAAGGATGGATAGACAAGTGAACAGTAAAATACTAGGTTCTCTGTTAGCAGTCGGAGTGTGGTATGGAATGCAGATGTGATGACGTGATTGGCGGCTTCACATAGTTCAGAAGGAATTATCAGGAAGATGATATTTCAGAGAAACTTGGAACGTGGGTAGGATCCATCCATTGGATTTAGTAGGATGGAAGGATAGAGAACGTATCTCTAAACTGACAGTGCACAAAAAGGCAGATCCATAGGTAGTGACAGGTATTGTGAAACATCTTAGAAAATTCAGGAATCTGACAACTGTGGTACAATTGCAGAGCAAAAGCAAAGTGAAAAAAGGAATATTAAGTTAAGTCATGCTGAGGCTCTGTAATATTATGCTATGATCCAAAAGCTTTTAACCCGGAGAGACTTACTTGAGAAGCAGGACAAAATTTGTACTTGAGAAAGACCATGGCAACATCAGTAAAGAGTGCAGTGTAACTTGGGCAGCAAGAGGTTTGGGAAACTACCCTGAGAATATATTTCCAAATAAGAAGGTCAGAACAGAAAAGCAAGGAGAGAAAATAATAGTAAAGATACAGCATGTAAGTATGGTATTAAGAAGGCAGAACCATCATAAAAAAGTGATAGTTCATTTTTACTGAGCATTTATTCTGTTGCAAGATTTTTTAATCTAATCCTTATAATAGGTGTTCATATGTTGGGTAACTTCTGAGGCACAGAGAAGTGAAGGAGCTGCCAAGGTTATATGGTTAAATCTGGTAGAGCTGAGATTGGATACAGGCAATTTGACTCAGGTCCCGTTCTCTTAACCACTAATTTTATGTATTCTGTGTTCCTAAGCCCAACAAGACTTGATTGATTGAATAATAGTATTATAGAATAACTATTATAAAGTATTCTGACACCATGATGGATGATTTTTTTAACAGCTTTATTACAGAGGTAGTGATTGAAATAGGTCTACAGAAATGGCTAAGATTTCAGTAAGTGAAATTGGTAGCAAGTTTATTCTACATGTAATTAAATGCATAATGTGAAAAGCTCATGGAGAGTTTTTTAGTGGCTGGGGAAGGAGTTGTGTGGGTTGAGAAGGAAAGGATAATTATCAAATAATTTTATACAGAAGTAAATAATAAATGTTAAATATATCATCATTTAAATTATGAAAAATAAGCCTAGTTTGATATATCTAGATCAAATCCTGAAAGGCTTTGAAAGCTAATATAACTAGGTACCCCTTGAAAGTTTGAGAACTAAAGACAAATATCATTCATATTATGTTTTAGTCAGATTAGTCTGAAGTAAGAGAGGAGAATGGTGATTATAAGATCAATTAGAACTCTATTCCAGTAGGTCAGATAATAAATGGGGCCTAAAAACCTAGCAGTAATGAGTAAGAAAACTCAAGAATTAAGGACAACAGGGCATACAAATTTTACTGAATATGAAGGGTTTTTAAAAAAATCCAGTAAGGCAGTAAAGTGAACATATCCCTGCTGATGGGATGTGCTGAAAACAGCATCACTTTTTGGTATTCCTTACTCAAAATGCATAATTTGAATTTAGTCATGAGAAATATTAGAAAAATACAGTTTGGTGATACTCTACAAATTCAGTACCACATTCCTCAGAAATGCCTAGGTCTTGAAAGAAAAAACAATAACGAAAACTGAGAAATGTTCCAGATTAAAGAATGAGGTGCTGTATACTCAAATACAATATGGGTTCCCAGATGAAAACTGCATCCAGGTTTTGTTTGTTTGTTTGTTTTTGGTTTTACAGGACACGAGTGTGATTACTGGTAAATATAAATATAGTTTTAAGATTAGATAATATTGTGTCGGTGTCATTTGTGGATTTTAATAAAAGTGCTGAGTTTTTAAGAGAGTATCTTTCTAATGAAATAGGCATTTATATATTTTTGAATTAAATTTCAAAATTTGAAAACGTACAGAGTATGATCTCTGACCAATCATTTGAATTAAATTAGAAATGAAAAACAAGATAAATATAAAACTTCAAATAATTGAGAATTAAGTAACATGTCTGGATAACTAATGGTTTGGAAATATTTTGAACCAAATTAAAGAAAAAAACATAACATATCAAAAGGTTGGAGATGCTGATAAAATAATATTTAAAGGAAACTCTTAAAATGTCAGTGTTATTAGAAATGAAAAAAGCTTTAAAATCAGTTATCTAAACTTCCACAATGAAGTTTGAAAAAATAAGCAAATTAAAGGCAAATGAGTAGAAGGAAGGAAATAGATAACCTAAAAAAACAGATTAAGAATAGAGAAAATTAACAAAACCAAACATTTTTACTACTAAATAAAATTAATAAAAGCCTTAGAAACATTGATGTAATGTTCAGGCCATAAATTATCAGTATCATGAATAAAATGGGACAGCACAACAGAGCATGGTGATATGAAAAGGATAATAAGAGAATACAAAAAACTTTATGCTGATTTATTCAACCTTAAATGCAATGGACAAATTTCCTGAAAAATAAAAACTTACAAAATCAAGATGAAATATAAAATCAGAATAGCCTTATACGTATTAATGTTTTGAACATGTTGTCAAAGTTTTTCTATAAAAAAGCTCCAAGGACCTTCATTCATCTTCTTCCCAGATCTGGCAGGGGCTGACTCTAGTGCCCCTCTCTATGACCAGTTCCTGGATGTAAAAGAAAATACCTCTCCTGAGGACCCAGGGCCTGGGAATTTAAATAGCCCTCACATTGGTGCTTCTCCCTTTCGGTGGGGCTTCAGAGGACAGGAGATTTGGGGGGTTCCATGGTGGTCTTTGATGTCTTGGTGAGGTGAGACAATAGCAACTCCAAGAAGCAGTGGCTTGGGGAGACATTCACTTCTTCCTAATAATGGTTCATAAAGAAAACTGATAATATGAATCACAGCATAAAGATGAATAAAGTATCTTTAGGAAAAAAAAAACAGCTCAAAGATCATAGGGTTTCATTGGTAAATTTTACTAAACATTTAAAGTAAGAAACATTACCAATCTTATATAATATCAAAAAATAGAAGAGATGGGTTATATCCCACTAAGTTTTATGAGGCCCTAATGAGTATGATACCAAAATTTGACAGAATCAAAGCAAAGGATAAGGCAGACCAATATACCTCATGAATACGAATGCAATTTGTACTTGGAAAAGTTACACATATCTTTAACAATCTAAGAAAAGGAAAATACACAAACTTGTCATTATCAAATCCCAACCTGCTTTTATGTAGAAATTAACAAGCTGATCCTAAAATTGTTATAGAAAGGCATGGGCCCAAGGTAGATCAAAGTTAGAGGGGGTGACTAACAATTCTTAATTTCAAGACTTACTAACAAGCTGCTGTCATAAAAAGGGTAGTGCTTGCATAAGGATAGTTGTATAAATCAATGCAATAGAATTGAGAGTCCAAAAATAAACCCATATACCTATGGGTAATTTTGCAGGGAGAATCATAAAGAGAAAGGCTATGTTAATATAAAAGTTAATGATTCTGTATGGTTGTAATTGAACATCAAACCCTTCCTCCCAGATCCTAGAACTTGAGGTTTTTCAGTTTAGTCATGTCATGTCTGTTATTTGTGTTGGGTTTTCTAGCATGAACTTGAACAAGGATAATGAATAGACCCAGAATTAGCACCTGGATATGACTGCCAAGTTTAAACTCAAGAAAACCAAAGTGTCACAATCCATTGTGATAACTGCTGTAGTTCTGACAAGGGCAAGGAGCAACTTGAGAGCATTTTTCATGCCCAGTAGAAATTTAGAAGTACTGCTAATTTATGGAAAGCAATCATAATATCTTTTTTATACATGTGTTGTTTTATAGCCCTTCTATAATGTTCAACAGGACTTAAAAGTTATGAGCTAACACTGGTTAACCTTGCAATATAGTGTTTGAAATATGAGTTTAGGAATAACAACAAAAAATTCTGTTCTGGGAAAAAGTAAATCAAGGAAACTTAGAGTCAACTGCTGGAGTCCAATTCTAAATTGTGCTTGCAGCTGTCGGCAGGCAGGAAGCCAAAACCAATTATTATCTAAGGGAAGGACATGTCAGCCCATCAGCCACAGCATGGAGTGCTTGGACAAATGGCCACACATCCTCCAAATTAAGGGAAAAAATGATGAAAAGCTCAAGATGTCAAGCTCCAATCTCTAAGAAGCAGAAATGTTGCCATTTTTCTTTTTTCTAATACTGACTTACCCTTAGTCTCTAATCTCTCTATCACTTACGTAAACCCATGAACAATGATGCTGGATCTTGCTATACTATGGCATGGTTATTTCATTCTTTAGTGTGTTAAAGATAGCATGGACACATACAGTCTGAACTAAGCTAGTTTTGGCATTGCAACTTCTTGGATAGAAATCCTTGTTGTAATTCATAGAAAAGCAGCATGAGAGACAGTATAGTTTCTGTGACATGTTTTTTTTCCCTTTTGAAAAAACTGCATAAAAAAATCAAATGCTGATTAATTCCATTATTTCAGAAAATCTACTCTCAGTGACTCCACAATAAGGAATTCCTGAAAACTTCAAGATAATAAATAGAAAATGGTCAAAAGGAAAAAAATCAACAAAAAATACCTTTTTATTATTAAAATCATCCCAAAGGAATTCTTAATCTTAGAACTGAAACTGACAATTCATAAAGCAGAGTTTAGATAAATTCTTGGCTCTATCATTTGCTTTGAAGGTAGTTTACTTCAATTGCATACTTTATGTAACTTTATCCATCATTATAAACAAGTCTAGGTTTGAATCCCAATTACATTGAGTTGTCTTTTAACCTAAGTCTTTTTTAATTATACTTTATTGATTATGCTATTGCAGTTGTCCTGACATATCCTCCTTTGTTCCCCCTCCATGCAATCCCCTACCATTGTTAAAGTCCATAGGTCATGCATATAAGTTCTTTGGCTACTCCATTTCCTATTCTGTACTTTGTATCCCCCATGGCTATTCTGTAACCACCTCTTTGTACTTTTTAATCCCCTCACCTCTTCACCAGTTACCCTATACCCGTCATCCCATCTGGTAACCATAAAACACTCTCCATATCCACAATTCTGTCTTTGTTCTTCTTTGCTTAGTTTGTTATTTTAGATTCAATTGTTGATAGATATGTATTTATTGCCATTTTATTGTTCATAGATTTGATATTCTTTAATAAGTCCCTATAACATTTCATATAATAGCTTGGTAATGATGAACTCTTTTAGTTTTCTTCTGTCTGGGAAGCTCTTGATCTGCCCTTCTGTTGTAAATTATAGCTTTGCTGGGTAGAGCAATCTTGGTTGTAGACCCCTGTTTTTCATGACTTTGAATATTTCCTGCCAATCCTTTATAACCTGCAAAGTTTCTTTTGAAAAATCAGCTGACAGTCTTATGGGAGTTTCCTGTAGGTAACTTTCTGCTTTTCTCTTGCTGCTTTTAAGATTCTATCTTTATCTTTAACCTTTGGCATTGTAATTATGATGTGTCTTGGAGTGGGCCTCTTTGCATCCATCTTGTTTGGGACTCTTCCTGCTTCCTGGGCATGTCTATTTCCTTCACCACATTAGGGAAGTTTTCCATTATTATTTTTTCAAATAGATTTCCAATATCTTGCTTTTTTTCATCTCCTTCTGGCACCCTTGTGATGCGAATTTTGGATCACTTGAAGTTGTCCCAGAGGCTGCTTACACTATCCTGTCGCTTTTTTTTTTTTTTTTTTAATTTCTTTTTTCTTCTTGTTTTTCTGATTGCTTCCTTGTGTTCCAAATCATTGATTTGGTTCTTGGGTTCATCCACTCTGCTGTTGATTCCCTGTACATTTTTATTTATTTCAGTTACTGAACTCTTTATTTCTGACTGGATCTTATTTTACACTTTGAGGTGCTCACTAAGTTCCTTGGGTGTCATTATAACCAGTGTTTTGAATTCTGAATCTGATAGATTACTTATCTCCATTTTGTTGTTTTTTTTTTTCCTGGATTTTGATCTGTTTTTTCACTTGTACCATGTTTCTTTATCTCCTCATTTTGGTAGCCTGCCTGTGTTTGCGTCTATGTATTAGGTAGAGCTGCTATGACACCCTTTCCTGGTAGAGTGGCCTAATATAGTAGCTGTCCTGTAGGATCCAGTGGCACAGGATCCTACAACCCAAGATTGGTACTAGAAGTATGCCCTTCATGTGGGCTGAGTACACCCTCCACTTGTAGTTGAGCCTTGATTACTATTGGCAGGTCAATGGGAGGGATTTACCTAGGCCAGTCAGCTGCAAGGACTGGCTATGACCACTGAGTACCAACATCCACCCTCCATGGAGGATCAACTGTGCAGGGGCAGGGTTGTGGTGCTCCGATGTGGTCTGTAGCTGTCTACTGGTTGTGGAGGCTCTGGGATTTCCTGGGAAGTACAGGCCAAAGTGATCTCCCACTTGCGTTCTGCCTAGGGCCCTGCTGCATGAACTATAAAGCAATCTGAGATGGCTCTTACTTTTTCTGGGCTTTGAGATTCCCAGGTGAAGCCAAGCTGTGAATCTAAGCTGGCTGCTGCTAATGCTGGGCCTGGAGCCACTTAGCAAGAGATACGGAGCTAGGGCTCACAGAGGCTAACTGTTGCTTGTTTGAGATCATTTAGGTTGTTGTGAAACATGAGACAAGACCAGCCATTCATATGGAAAAGTCAGGGCTAACAGATTGGGTGGGCCTTGTACATTGTGTGGGATGGAGTCTCAGGGGATCTCCAGGGTGGGGCAAACAGTATTAGCCGGTTGATGAAGTCTCAGATATGGCACCAGCCTACCAGCTCTGTGGCTCAGTGTGAGGACAGTTCAGTAAAGGGACAGTAGCTTCTGTCCACCTTCCTGTCTGGGAGAAAGCTTTCCCCCAGCTCCTTCCTTGATGCCAGATACTTCATTTCCTCCCTGTATGCCACTGGTGCTTTTCATGCTACTACCCTGGTGCTGGAGCTCAGAAAAAGTGAGACTGAGTAAGTCCATATGTGGTTTCTGCAAGAGGAACTGCTAAGTCAGTAGAAGAAACTTCCCGAGTTTCTGGCTCTAAAAACCAGCAGGGATTGAATCAGTAGAAGAAATTATGTTATGGGGACTTATCTTCCTGGCACTGTGACCCTGGGCTGGGAGGCCTCGTATGGGGCTGGGACTCCTCACTCCTGAGATATCCCTCCTGAACTTTTATCCACCATGTGTGGATATGGTACCAGCCTATTCTGCACCTCTGCCTCCACCAATCTGGATGGATGTGGCTTCTTTAATTCTGTAGTTGCCAGACTTTCATTCAACTCAATTTCTGATAGTTCTGAGCATGGTTCTATGGTTTAGTTGTGATTTTGATGTGGTTGTGTGAGGAAGCTAGCCATGTTTACTTATGCTTCCATTTTGACTGGAAGTCCTCCAAGTCTTGAGGCACCTTATAAAGATGTTGTAGGGCTCAGAACAGTTTATATACAAACAATAATATGATCAATATAGCTTGATGTTTATATGAGGCCATAGAATCAGTTAGGCTTGGCTTTACATCCCAGCTTCATCTCTTATTATCTGTGAGCTTTGAATAATTACTGAATTTTAAAAAATGCTTTAGGTTCTTTATTTGTAAAGTGAGGATAACAATATACTTATCCCATAAGGTTGTTGTGAGGAGGTGTTATCAAAATTTCATAGACATATACAGTGTCATTATTCAGTATTTCCTCAATCCTACATCATCACACAGCCTTGACAATGCCCAGCCTGACCCCAAGGTATTTCCCTCTCTCTTCTTCTCTTTCTCCTACTCAGTTATTTTCTGTACACTGACTTTCTAGAACAGTCTCTTCCCTATTGCAACTTGTCATTTCAGAAAATTTCAGTGACCCTTTTCTGCCTAACATAACAATTACATTAATTCTAAGCTCTCATAAACAAAGTCATGTATTTGTTTAGCCTTGAAATCAGCCTACTTCAAAATATAGGCTCCATGGCAAATTAACTATTAAAACCATATGACATTTGAACAAGTTTATTTACTTTCCACCCTTAGTTTTTATTTTGTTTTGTTTTAAATGAAGATAATGTATTCCTTTCTCTATGGGTTGTTGTTCAAAAGAAGCAAGATAATGACAAAGCATTTAACACAAATGTGGTACATAGTAAGTGTTCAGTAAAGTCCAGCTAGTTTTGTCCAACTGTAAGAAAACTCCAATGATTAGAAGTTCTATCTTTATCTTTTCAAATCATACATACTATAATATTTTTGTTAGTGTAATCATCTCTTTTAGCAATAATTGAACAAGTTTGTATCACCTTTGACAGGACATGTTTTCAACTAGTGTTTCCTGTTTAAAATTATTGTAGAATTACTACATATTTTGCTTTACCTGTGAATCAGCATATTATTTTAAAAAGACTTTTTATAATTCTTATTTTAAAGATTAAAAATTTTCTGCCCAGACTTTGGATATTTTAAAGAGAAAGTGGTAATATAAACATGTATCTCCCAGATAAAATGACTGTTTATTGTTCTCCAGATTGTACTAGTAAATATAGAGAGATATAATAATACAGAAATAATAAGGTAATTATAAAGAACTCTATTCCAAATAGAAATGTTTCAATACATGTTACCTCTGCAGTACAACTCCTCTGCTAGATAGTTCCAGTTGAAATTATTTGTACTTAAATGTTTGAGACTAGAGAAGAATTTTTATAGCAAAATACCAAGACACGTAACCAACTGCATTTCTTCCTTTAGTGTGTTGAAGGCCTAAGCTGGAGGTATTAAAACTTATAGTGATTTTTTAGTTTTCTCTAAATGAGCAGATTTTGATGAGATGTTAAAATTCTAACCTGCTGAATAAAAAAAATAAAAACAAAAAAAGTCTGAGAGCAAGGAGTAAACTAAGGGGCATGCGATTTTTTTCCCCCTTGGCCTTCAGTGCTGGATCTTTTAGCTCATGTCCTTGATGTTGTAAGGCGCAGGCTCCTTTGTGGGGGAATTCGTTTCTGGGCAATCCTGCCTCTACGTCAGGCACTGGCTCCTACACATGCCGCAAAGACTAACAGACAGTTTCTCTGCAGACACTAACCCAGCCCCACCTTTCTAAATTGGAATATAGATTTTTGTGATTATTGTTATTATTGCTTAAATTGAAAGGCCCAGGCTAATCAGATACCTTAAAACTTAAAATGATGATAGGAAATCATAAATATTTATATAGCGTTTACTAATTGTGGTTACAGTAATAGGCTATAAATATAGACTGATAATCAACCAGTCTACATTTACTTACTTAATACAGACAGTATGAGGGCTGTACTATTATTATTATTATTCCATGGGTGGCACACGTAGGATACATGGCTTCCCAAGGTCATACAGATATTGAAACCCAGGCATTCCAGCTCTGGCATCCATGCTCTGAAAAGAATAAGCTGTATCATGCCTCAAAGTTCAGCTTCATACAATATGTTGGGATTTTCAACAAAGTATTACTTTTATATTTGACTGATCGTGGCATTATAAAATTTAAAAACAATATGCTAGTTATTGTTTGTTTGTTTTCTTTTCCATGTGAGCATTTATCTCAATTTTCTTTGGATCCCACATTGAATTGTGGTGAAGTGAAATTCAATTCAAGAGTCTAAAGTGCCCCTTCCTAGAGAACTAGGACTCTAATGACTGAAAGATGGAAGGAGGTCAAATGTAAGAATGTCTTAGAAATTACTCATTTAGCCCTGGCTGGTGTAGCTCGGTGGATTGAGCGCGGGCCTGCGAACCGAAGGATCGCGGTTCGATTCCCAGTCAGGGCACATGCCTGGGTTGCCAGGCCAGTTCCCGGCAGGGGACATACAAGAGGCAACCGCACATTGATGTTTCTCTCCCTCTCTCCTTCCCTTCCCCTCTAAAGATAAATAAATAAAATCTAAAAGAAAAAAAAAGTACTAAAAAAAAAAAGAAATTACTCATTTATAAAGATAAAGACAAAGTAGATAAACAATTTTTGAAAAGAATTGTAGTATAAAATCTTTAACTGTATCTAAGCCTGTGAAACCTGCTGAGATCATAAAAAGTCACTAATTTTGTTGGGAACATGTCCTGCAATTCTATAGATCAGAAAAGCATGAAAAATGATTTTTCAAGATGAATTGGTTACAGATTTCCTTGAGGGTAGGAAATGAACATATTTAAACAATTATACTCACAAAATATTTCTTTATTCATTGATATACTGAATCATTCAACCAACGTTGTCATTCTGTGCTTTTTAGCCAAGCAGACTGTAGTTTACATTTTAGCTCATCATTTACCAGTTCTTTTACTTTGAGCAATTTACCTAGTCTTTAAGCCTTTCTAAAATAGGAGTAACTGTTGCAACCCTTGAAAAGGATTATTAGAATCATCCACTGGGAAAATAGAAGCAAAGCACACAGTATCCACTAAGGCACTAACACTGGTCTCCTCGCTCTTTTACGTCTCTCTTGTCTAAACTAACCTGTTCCATGGCAAATAATTTTAAGATATAGTTCCCATATATCATATTATTTTCTTATGGAAAAGGCTTCCTTTTTTCTAATTTAAGTGAATACTTTTCATCCTGGTATTGCAGATCTTTGACAAATCTTGGCCCACACCTAGTACACACACATAACACACACACCCCCGTGTCACATAAATCCTCTCTTTAGGTTGATATTTTCCCTAAATACCCCCATGTTGCATACCTCTGCATATAAGGTTAAACCTTCACCTCTAGCTGAACTCCCTTTTCTCCAGGTTCTTACAAAGATTATTCCAACTAATTAAGGCTCACTTCACATGTGTTTGCCCCACAATACATTTCTTGGTATTTACAATGGCATATTTCTTCCTTTCTGATTAGCTATAACAGTTTGTATGTACTTCTTCTGTTGTCTTGCATTCTAGTCTTCGATATATGTTTCTGATCCCTTAACTAGCACATGAGTTTCCTGAGGAAATCTGGCTTACTTAGTCTACAGAAAGAGTGACATGTAAACAAATATTTAGCCAAACTGAATTCTTCATTTTGGTCCTCCTGGGAAATGTATTGATAATGCAGGTCACACGGCAGCATTAAATTCCCATGATTGAATTTTCTAGCTACTTGTAAGACCCATTTATTTTCTCTAACAGTTGGACAAGTGATGGGATCATTAGGCTAATTTTCAAGTTGTAGGTTCAACCACACTTTTCAGTGGTTTACTTGTATTGTGGGTAACTGTGTTGAAATGCTTTTTGGTATTATATGTACTATACAATCAAATGTTTATTGAAAGTAATGGAAAGATAATAATGACTTATTTTTTTTTATTCTCCATAGAATAATTGTAAGTACAGCTATCGCTAGGCCAATCTGGTACATAAGAATATCATCTTCAAATTTTCAACTATTTATTAGAAGAGTTAATTCAAGTAACCTTTAAAATAAATTCAACCATCATGTTTTATTGAAAAACAAATAAATAAGCAAGAAACCGAATCAGGAACAATCTTTTTGGGCCTTTGCAGATTTAATGAACGCTTCATATGGTAAGAATTAACAAGCAGAGTGATCGGATACTACTTTTTTAAATTCTGTTTTCTGATTTATTGAATTTATAATTGAATGACTAAATTTATAGATCTCAAAAATTATTTTATGCTTCTGAAGGAAAATCAGCAGTAATAGATGGATAGCATGAGGTAAATGTCTTATTCCATTCCTTCTTGCAGGTTTACAGAGTTAGGCCCAGTTTCAGAAAAGTTTTTTTCTGTGTATTTTAAAAATTGACACACTTATTTTAAAACTATAGCTTGATTATATCAAAATGTAATTTAAGTCTTAATTTTTGACATTTATGATATTATTGCATCCTAAAATCAGATGGAAATATTTTCATACACAATAAAATATTTTCATATTTATAAGTATATCTGCACTGCACATTCTAACATTAAATAACATGTAAGGAAGCATTTACTCTAGATTTTTCTATCAACCAGAGACTTTGTAATTTTGAAAATATATTTCATCCTCTATACTTGCAGGTTTTATATTTATAAATTTGCTTACTTGCTAAATTTATTTGTAACCCCCAAATCAAAACTCAAGGCACTTTTGCAGTTATTTGTAGACACAGAGTGGCAATCGATGTGATGGTCTAACAGGAGCACCTCCGGGTGAGGACAGACAAGGCACCTTCTCGTTCCAGTTCTCGTACTATTAACAAGTGTTCTTTTCACTGTTTACTTAGTGCTGCATACTCCATGTTTTGGGGCTTTTTGTTGGTGATTTTACTATTTAAAATGTCTGCCTAAGGTAGTGCTAAAGTGCTATTTAGTGTTCCTAAGTGCAAGAAGGCTGCGATGCAACATATGGAGAAAATGCATGTGATAAGTCTCCTGCTGTTAGCCATGAGTTCAGTGTTAATGAATCAACAATATTTATTAAATAAGATGCCTTTAAATAGATTATATATATATCACAAAATTGTGTATTGATAGGTTGATGAAAATGTGTTTAAGTGCTTGCAGGAAGCGCACTCTGTGTTTCCCCTAAGAGCAATATTCGATATTCACTAATTCAGTTTTTGCAGTGAGTACATAGACCATAACTACCTTGTATAACAAGAATTGCTTATATATTTTATGGATTTATCTCCTACCTCTGATTACTGGATCAAAATAAAACTGGTGCTCTACTTATCTTATATTTGACCTTTACATACAGTACATTGCTATGGTTCTTTTTTCAACTTCTAATAGTAATATGTACATTTTGTGCTAGGCATTTTGCGTACAGTAGCTCACTTTATGTTATCAATTCAATGATCCCAGGGAATAAAAGCATTACTCTCTCTCTGATTTATATATATATAATATCAACACTCTCATATCTGATTATTATAGCTGAACAAAACCCCAAATATTTGTAATATCCCATTTAGAACAGGATGTAAAGAAATTGGAACTCTTCAGGAATGATGGGTTATAAAATGCTAATGCACACAAGCATGCATGCAGCAATGCAAATACATGATTACACACTCATAAAATGTTATGTAAGCTAAGTCAAGTCATTCCCTAGCCTTGTAAATTGTATATTTTATAACAACTGTGAAAATGTCTGATGGCATAGGAAAAACTTGCAATGCATAATGGATCATTGAGCTATGCCAAATCAATAATTGAGTATCTACGTTATTATTAATATTGTGTTAAGCACTGTAAGGTGCAAACACATTTGGACACACTTTTCTCTGAAATATTTTATATTATTGTAGCATGCACGACATGAAAATAGCTAAACCAAAGGAGGACAATTCCAGTCGATATTTCCATGTGTTTGGTTATTTGGAAACACTGCAATAGAATACTGGAGTTTTTCTTGTTCATGATTTAAATTAGCTAAATTTCTATGGACATTGAGGTGCATAGGTTCTTTTGGATTAGTGTTTCAGGATTCTTAGGGTATAATCCCATCAGTGCGATTACTGGGTGAAAAGGCAATTCCTTTTTTTTTTTTTTTTTTGAGGAAATTTCATGATGTCTTCCACAGTGACTATACCAGCCTGCATTCCCACCAACAGTGCACTAAAGTTCCCTTTTCTCCACAACATCCCAGGCACTTATCGTTAGTTGATTTGTTTATGATGGCCATTCTCACCAGTGTGAAGTGGTAATTCATTGTGGTATTAATTAGCATCTGTCTGATGGCTAGTGGTGCTGACCATCCTTTCATATGTCTCTAAATGTCCTCCTTAGAGAAGTGTCTGTTCAGGTCCTTTGCCCATTTTTTAATTGAGTTGTTTGTCTTCCTGGAGTGGAGTCGTGTGAGTTCTTTATATATTTTGGAGATCAAACCTTTGTCCCACATATCATTGGCAAATATGTTTTCCTATACAGTTGGTTCCCTTTTCATTTTGCTAATGTTCTCTTTAGTGGTGCAGAACCTTTTTTCTCCTTGATAACAGTCTGTGAAATGATTTTTTTTTAATTTTTTATTTTATTTTAAATGTTCAAGTACAGTTTTCTTTTTCTCCCATCCCATCCCTCCAGGCCTCCCCACCTCCCTCCCATTTCCACCCCTGCCCTAGTTTTTGTCCATGTGTCCTTTATACTTATTGCTCTAAACCCTTCCCCTTTTCCCCTGAAATTCCCTCCCCTCTGCCCTCTGGTCACTGTCAGCCTGTTCTCTATCTCAATGTCTTTGATTATATTTTGCTTGCTTGTTTGTTTTGTTGTTTAGGTTCCTGTTAAAGGTGAGATCATACGGTATTTGTCTTTTACCGCTTGGCTTATTTCACTTAGCATAATGCTCTCCAGTTCCATCCATGCTGTTGCAAAGGGTAGGAGCTCTTTTCTTTCTGCTGCATAGAATTCCACTGTGTAAATGTACCACAGTTTTTTTGATCCATTCATTTAGTGATGGGCACCTAGGTTGCTTCCAACACTTGGCTATTGTAAATTGTGCTGCTACGAACATTGGGGTGCATAAGTTCTTTTGGATTGGTGTTTCAGGGTTCTTAGGATATAATCCGAGCAGTGGAATTGCTGGGTCAAAAGGCAGATCCATTTTTAGTTTCCTTAGAAAATTCCATACTGTTTTCCATAGTGGTTGTACCAGTCTAAATCCCACCAACAGTGCACTAGGGTCCCCTTTTCTCCACGACCTCTCCAACACTTGCTGTTGGTTGCTTTGTTTACGATGGCCATTCTGACTGGTGTGAAGTGGTATCTCATTGCAATTTTAATTTGCATCTCTCTGATAGCTAGTGATACTGAGCATCTTTTCATGTGTCTCTGGATCCTCTGTATGTCCTCCTTGGAGAAGTGTCTGTTCAAGTCCTTTGCCCATTTTTTAATTGGGTTGCTTGTCTTCTTAGAGTGGAGTCCTGTAAGTTCTTTATATATTTTGGAGATTAAACCCTTGTCCCACATATCAGTGGCAAATATGTTTTCCCATATAGTTGGTTCCCTTTTTATTTTAATACTGCTTTCTTTAGCCATGCAGCTTTTTATTTTGATGACATCCCATTTGTTCTTTCCTTTATGCCCCTTGCTCTAGGGGACATATTGGTGAAAATATTAGTGCATAGAATATGTGAGATTTTCCTGCCTATGTTCTTTCTCCTCTAGGACTTTTATGGTATCATGACTTATATTTAAATCTTTTATCCATCTTGAGTTTGTTTTTGTGTGTGGTGTAAGTTGGTGGTCGTTTCATTTTTTTTTGCATGTAGCTGTCCAGATCTCCCAGCACCATTTGTTGAAGAGGCTATTTTTGTTCCATTTTATGCTTCTACCCCTTTAGGGCAGAGTATTAATTGACTATAGAGACTTGGGTTTATTTCTGGGCTCTCTATTTTGTTCCATTGATTTATGTGTCTGTTCTTCTGCCAGTACCAGACTGTTTTGATTACAGTGGCCTTGTAGTATAGTTTGATGTCAAGTATGATGGCCCTTCCTACTTTGTTCTTCTTTCTCAAAATTGCGGCAGCTATTCAGGGTTGCTTATAGTTCCATACAAATTTTTGAAATGTTTGTTTTATATCTGTGAAATATATTATTGGTATTTTAATAGGGGTCATGTTGAATCTATAAATTGCTTTGGGTAGTATGGATATTTTGTTCATAGCAGCACAATTTACAATAGCCAAGTGCTAGAAGCAGCCTACGTGTCCGTCGGTAAATGAGCAGATCAAAACACTGTGGTACATTTACATGATGGAATTCTATGCAGCAGAAAGAAAGGAGCTCCTACCTTTTGCAATAATGTAGATGGAACTGGAAAGCATTATGTTAAGTGAAGTAAGCCAGGCAGCGAAAACAAATACCGAATGATCTTACCTATAAGTGGAATCTAATTAACAAAACAAACAAGCAGGCAAAATATAACCAGAGACCTTGAAATTACAAACTGACAGTAACCAGAGGGAAGGGAGAAGGGATATAATGGGGGAAAGAGGAAAAGGGACATCAATGATCATATATAAAGGACCCATGGACAAAGTTGAAGGAGAGGTAGGTAGTATTGAGGGTGGGCAGGGAAAGGTGGTAGTGGAAAAATGGAGACAACTATATTTGAACATTAATAAAAAATAATAAAATATTGAATGTTAACAGTAATCATAAAATAAAATTAAAATATAAAAAAATTCTGCTTAAAAATAAATTAGCTAAGTTTAATTTAGCTCTAGGTAATTTCAAATTACATAATTCCATAATGCAGGCTGACCAATATAACTCCCTGGTAAAACCGCAGAGCTTCTTAGCTTCTTTATGCAGGAACTACCTCTATGCCCTGCCCACCACAGTCTTCTTCAGTAGGGTCCTCTCAAACACCTGAAGCTTGACTGTCATCTGTGGTGTTCCCTATGCCCATTTGAAATTATATATATTCTTGTTGAACCCAACTCTTCAAGTGCTGGAAACTATAGAATTATTTTTTGCTCAGCATTTTTAGTACATGACACTGGCCTAGCCAAAGAGTTTTGTGTCTTAACTCAGCCAGGGGTTGAGATGTCAGTCTCCTCTCTTAAAGGCAGGTCCATTATTCAAGCTAGTTTTTAAGTAGTGTGAGAAAGACACTTCCACTAACACACACACACACACACATACAATCTCACACAGACACACACACCCATATATTCACTGGCAGGCTATGGAGATGCTAGACTCACTATAGAACAGACAGTACTCTTGTTAAAAAGTTTTATTTGAAAACTATTATTCTTTCTATATAAATTCTGTGTATGGTAAAGAGCAAGAATTGCAAGAATGTTTTTTGATACCTCCTTGTAAATCCTTTCTTAGGATTTATATTTTTAATGGGTGTGGGGAGGAGTGATTAGTTACTTCCTGTTTGGGTTTGGATTCCAGCAAATATGCATTGAAAACAGGAAAAGTCACATTTTTTTTTAAAGATTTTTTTTTCCTTTTAGATTTTATTTATTTATCTTTAGAGGGGAAGGGAAGGAGAGAGGGAGAGAAACATCAATGTGCGGTTGCCTCTTGTATGTCCCCTGACGGGAACTGGCCTGGCAACCCAGGCATGTGCCCTGACTGGGAATCGAACCGCGATCCTTCGGTTCGCAGGCCCGCGCTCAATCCACTGAGCTACACCAGCCAGAAAAAAGTCACATTTTTATCAGAAATCTCAGTGTAGATGTGTAAGTTTACTGTCACATTTTCACATATTAATTACTTCATTGAGATATCAGAATTCTAATGTTTTCTGTGTTCTTTGTGAACTTTTATAAGTTTGAAATATATAGCTTTTAATCTATGGCCAGACTGAGCCACTGCAAATTTTATAGAATGTAATGACAATAAGCTCTGAGACAAAAGATGATTTAATGTATTTGAGTCATCTGACCACTAGTTGTGTTATTCAAGTATTTATCAAGTTAATTAAGAAAATACATGCTAAAGAGAACTGTGCATGTTGCGGAGTACAACAGGAGACATATCATCCTTTCCTGAGGCACATCTGAGGTAAATCCTTTCACTAGGTTTAGAGTGCTGGAGCTTTTCTAAGGTAACAGAGGATTATGCTGATGATGTTGGCCCATAGCTTCAAATCTTCCATCATTAGCCCGAGAGCCCTACTTGGCCAGTAGTTGACATGTCATTATGGAAAACCATATTCCATCAGCAGTTGGGAAAGGGGGTCAGGACTATGTGGTTATATTTATCCAAAGGGGAAAAAAAGAAGAAAATATTTATGTTTATTGGGGTAATTTTACTATGCTATGTATGTCTTTTTTAAGACCAGCTATTTTCCTTCTACTGTTAGACTAAATAGGCTTCTTTGGCTTGGTTTTCTGTAGATATTACCCTGGATAAAGGTTAGTATAGAATAAAAATTTTTAAGGTGGCTATTCCTGTTACTCTGAAATTTCATTTGTACCTTTAAGAAAGCGTAAATATAGAGGAAAAATGTAATATATTTCTTTTATAATGGATGATATCCAGCTAAAGTCTCAGGAGTTTTATTTTGTTTTGTTTTTCATTTTTACAAGGAGTTTTCTTCCTAGGGAAATGGAAATAAAAAATTGAAGCTACATTTTTTTTCATGCAATTGACATCTGAAGGTTTGCTTTTTGCTTGTTTCTTTAATCCATATTCTCCAAGAGATCAAATGTCCTTATTTAGTTAGAAAAAAATATGTGAGTATGGGTGTGTTTCATTATATGAATTGGCAAAAGATTTCCATTAGATTCCTACAGGAAAAGAAAGACTAACAAAAATAATGGAGTTAATTTTTCTAAAGCAGGGAAGTAAACACATCACTGTATTTCTTCCCTTTTCAAGAGTACAAAAGATGTTCTAAGAACACAAATGTTCTTGGAAGCCGGAAGGTGATAGAACTCAGGTACCAACACTCTCATCCCTGCTTGGAAAGTCTACTTTTGTACAAATCAGTGATTTCTAGAACATTTACACTAGTGAATTGTATACAGACATTATTTATTTTACCTCCACTAGACCTTTTTTTCACATCAGTAAAACAGACAGTTGAGCACAATTTGATCTTTGGCAGAACTGTAAATATAGTCACTCCTTTCCTCTCATGTCTAACTTCCATATTGCCCAAGCACATAAAAGCAGCATCTTAGCTGAAAACCACTTACAACTCTAGTTCTTATTTTTTTATTTTTTTCAGGTTGATTACTTGTTATCAAAATGCTTCTATGAATGCCCTACAAGTTTTTGAGGCCTTGAATTTAAACATGAGTCTGGGCATTTAATATTATATATTCTCAATATTTTAGCTTATGGTCAGATTTGAGATTATTTTTTATAATTAGTTTTGACCTTACTTTTTTTAATTTGTTTTATTTTTTAAAAGTTTTTATTTATTTAGAGAGAGTGGAAAAGAGGGAGAAAGAGGGAAAGAAACATCAATGTGTGGTTGCCTCTTGCATACTCCAAACCGGGGACCTGGCCTGCAACCCAGGCATGTGCCCTGACTGGGAATCAAACTGTGACCCTTTGATTCACAGGCCAGAACTCAATCCACTGAATCACACCAGCCAGGGAGTTTGACCTTAACTTGTATAGTCTGACTTTTTCCATTCTGGTCATGAGCTAACAGCACTGAAGTGACAGATTTGGAGAACTGGAGATGACTCTCTTTGAGGATTATACACCATCTTCTAGAGAAGGTTAGAAGCCTAAAAGATTCATATGAGACATACAAGGTGACATATGTGGCCATTTGCCAAAGATGATCTGTCTTAGTTTTAATCTATTGTCCCAAAGTAATTATTAATACCTCCTTCACGTGTAAACTGCCCTACTTTGATTGGTTCGATGGTCACAGTACAGTAAATTTCTCCAGTTACAAGGTAAGAGTCAATGGCTTTTTTCAGACTTAAGCTGGAAATTCAAATCCCTGAATTCATCCTTTTCTTTTACCACTTTTTTCAGTGGCATTAGGAGCAGAGAACCAAGCCTATCATATTCATTAGTTTTCAAAACAATGTTGGAGAATATTAGATATAGTCGCATAGCTCCTTATTCCCTATAAAGTGGTTGATTTGGAATATCCAGTGGAGATATTTTTGATATCTGTGAACGTTAGACAGCATGGACTATCAGTTTTCTCCTCACTGATGGAAGTGGAGCCCTAGTGTCTTTAGGTCTAATCATATTATTGAGCTAATTCCAGACCCCTGGAACTGACTCAGAAAATTCTTCCTTAATGGCTCTAGAACAGCTCTTGGTTCAAAATCTGTATTAGGATTCTCCAGAGAAAAAGAACCTATATATATGGGAAGATATATACCTGTATTTTTTGGACTATGAGATACATTTTTTACCACACTTTTTGCTTCAAAAAATTTTTTTCCTATTTTCCTCCTCTAAAACCTAGGTGTGTCTTACGATGTGTACCCCAGACTCACCTAGGTTTTAGAGGAGAAAAATAGGGGGAAAATTTTTGAAGCAAAAAAATGTCATTAAAAAGTGTGTCTTATAGTCTGAAAAATATGGTGTACATACACATATATACACGCAGATACACACATGTATATATAAATATTTCTATATATATAAACATCGACATTTCTTTATATACATAAATATAAATAAATTATGAGAAATTGATTCATATAATTGTGGAGACTGGTAAGTTTCATGATCTGCCATCTTTAAACTGGAGACTCATGAAATTCAGTGGTGTAGTTCAGTAAGAGTCCAAAATCCTGAGGACCAGGGGAACTGATGGCTTAATTCTCTGTGCAAGGCTAGGAGAAGACTGATGTTTCAGTCTATGCAGTCAGGAAGAAAAGTGATGGTGTCTCTGTTCCTCAGCCCTCTCTGTTATTCAGGCCCTCGTCAGACTGAGTGCTGTCCATACACATTGGGAGAGTAATCTTCTTTACTCGGTTTATTTATTTAATGTTAATCTCACCCAGAATCACCCTTACAGAAACACTCACAAATAATGTTTATCTAACTATCTGAACACTCTGTGATCCAGTCAAGCTTACAAATAAAATTAGGATACATACTGACACTATTAAATAAAACATTGTTTATTAGCAAACTGAGGCTCAGAATGTTTGAGTAACAGGCCTAGACATGCACAGTATGGATATGCAGAATCAGGATTTTGTACTTAAGTATGGCAAATGCCCTTTCCTCTATGCTACATTGCCTCAATATATATTTGTGATGGAGTTCTTTGGAAGGAGAAGCTTAAGATTGTTTAATCTTGGGTTATCAGAGAAGGTTTCATAAGCAGAAAACATTTTATCAGGCTTTAAAAATGATGGGTAAGAATTTCCATAGAGACAACATAGCAGAAGCACAGGTCATAGGAAATAAAAATAATTGTGGAAGATAAAGGTGGAAAGGCATATTTGGATCAGATAAGAGGATAAATTATACAGAATGTTAGACTTTACTCCATAGGCATGGTATGCCATTAGACATTTTAAGCAATGTGTTTTATATTTCTATCTCTACATATAATTTAATTTTAACTAAAGAATGATATGTAAGGTCAAATGTTATTGATGGGGGAGTATAAGATGTGAAGTGATAATAAATATTATAAATGATTTGTATATAAATAACTTTATTTTAAACTATCTATATCATTCTATATTCATCATCCATTTGAGTTCCTGCTAATATTTGCAACTTTATTTTTTGCCAAGTGCATTAATTATAAAACTAGTTTGTAGTGGCTGGGTGGCCAACTTGATTTTTTTTTTTTTTTTTTTTTTTTTTACATTTTAACCATATGTTTTTGTGTCAGAAGCTAGCTTCAGATTTGACAAGAAAATATTTTCAGGAAAAAATCATTTTAGAAGGTAAATATTTTTTGATCTTTGCCCAGATTACTCTGTAGGAAAAGGTGATGTTAATCTGTTTGATAAAGAGCAATGATCATGCAGATTTCAATTCATTTTAAGGCTTTGCTTTCTCAAAGAGTTCAGCTATACCAATGACTCCTTTGCTTATAGTTGTTACAAGAAATAATTAAAGGCATGCTATAACATATACCAGAAATTTTTACATGTCATTCCCCATACCCAAAATAAGAGGGCTTTAAAACTCTGTGAATTGTGCCTTACCTGGTGTGGCTCAGTGGGTTGAGTGCCATCCTGCCAACAAAAGGGTCACCGGTTCAATTCCCAATCAGGGAATATCCCTGGATTGCAGGCCAGGTCCCCAGAAGGGGCTGTGTGAGAGGCAACCATACATTGATGTTTCTCTCCCTCTCTTTCTTCCTCCCTTCCCTTCTCTCTAAAACTAAATAAATAAACAAATCTTTTTTAAAAAGCCCTCAGAATTATACTGTTCTGGAAAGGACATTTGTAGATCTGGAGTGACAATAAGCTGTTTTAGTGTTGAATGCCTTAATTATGCCAAAACCTATCTTCTTTTCTTAAACAATAAATTGTTTGTTTTCCTTTAAGTGCTTTTACTTGAGCACAAGAATACAACATTTCCCAGACTTTCTTGCATTTATGCTGGGAGTAATCAACTTGGTTCTGGCCAAAAACCATTGGGCAATATTTACACTTCAAATACAAATCTCTGCATTAAAACTATTTCTGTGTGTCATTGGCAGTGTTTTCTTATTTTTCTAACCTTAGCACTATCTAATTTAAATTGGATTGCCCAAGTGATCCTAAGGGGAACATGATTATAAGAACCAGAATCATTAGCTAATCAAAAATAGATACCATAAATCATTTTAGAAAACACAAGTTCTAATATTTAGCATTGGGCTATCTTATCAGAGACGATGCTATGCAATTAAAAAAATTCTATGAAAATTATTCTTAGTATCTGCACTTGCAGTGTGACTTTCTTTTTGAAAGACGTAGCTACAGAACGTCTGACACAGCGTGTCAAACAACCCAAACTTTGTAAAATGATTGTTTCAAAACTTTATTTTAAGTGAAAAATAAATGAATGGAACAAACACATCTGAAATTTAATAATTATTTATGTGATTTTGGGGCTGGCTAAGCAAATCTGAAATTCATAAGGCAGATATCAAGAATGGATGGCAACCTGCAATTTTCAGGCGTATGCTTAAGCTATAGTCCACATGTGGAATTTATTCTTTTCTCAGGAGTTCTTGATTATTTTCTTAATGTCCTTTCAACTACCTGAATGAAACCCCACCCCAGATTACCTAGGGTAATTTTTATCACTTAAAGTAAATTTATTATAGGTTTTAATTGCATCGACAAAACACAATCATATCTGTGAATTCAGGGCAACACCTATATTACTGTTTGACCTAATTAGTTGGTCAACTACATCCTAGGGAAGCTGACACGTAAAACCAGCCGTCACAGCTGGATTAGTGTCTGCTGTGCTTGTAACTGTTTCCATCACACTTGTTGAACAAATGTCTCTTTTCCTTTTTTGTTGTTTAAATTTTTATCAGTTGCCTTATGTAAATAAAATAGACCCTAATTTCCTGCCATTTCCTCAGATGTTTCTCAACTCATTTATCTGTAGAAAATTAATTTTTAATTTTAAGTTTATCTTTACCATGCATCTGACTTTCTTAAAACTCTAGTCTAAATTCAGTGTCATAGTTTGAGAATATTGGAGAACTAGTTCTTGAATAAGTCACAGATTCTTTTTCAACGTAGACTTCAAAAAAGTGAAGATCAGAGTTAACTGGGAAAATTATTCAGTGTCTTCTGAATAATATAAATTACAAAGCAACCATGAATAACAAATTGAGTTAGAAACTTGGCAGGTTCTGTTTCACATTTTCTATGTCTTTGCTGAGATTTTCTATCTGTTTATGCTCTAAGAACATATTTCCTACTATTTTTGACCATATGTAAAACAACTACTTATATATATATATATATAAATACTGTGTAACTATCTGGATCATTTATGGGTTGGATTCTTTTGACATTATTTCCTTGACTATATGTCATTTTCTTTTCATGTTAGATAATATCTTAATATTTTGGGTGTTGTAGGTAATCTGGCATAGAGATAGATTGTTGATTCTATTATTGTTACTGAACTCAAGCAGTTTGATTCTTGGGGTGCTCTATTCAAGAAAGAGACATGGTTGTCCTTAGGTGGTTGTATTTACTTGCAGCAGGTAAAGGAGATAGGGGATTCACATCGAAAGCTCTGTCTCCCAGCAGGGAGGCTTAGCCATTGCTTATACAAGGTCTGTCTGGAAAAAGCCCAACCATTAATATAAGAACAGTTTGTGTGTATTGATGCAGCCTGGCAGCCAAGGAGAGTGGGCTGGAATGCATATGCATGTACAATGATGGCTTCACTGCACTAGTTAGTGGGGGTGGTAGACACCGTTGAGTGAGAGTGGGTACTGTGTGGCCATCACATTCAAAGTGACTGAGTGAGTAGAGCAACCAGTCTGCATCAAATTTTGCATTAAGCTTGAACATTCTTCTATGAAAACTAGTTGGATGATTCAGAAAGCCACAACTACGGGTAACTGGTGATTGGCAGCTTTATCATGACTATGTGTGCTTATGCATCAGATCTCGTGTAGAGTTTTCTGGTGAAACATCAAATCACCCAAGTGACTCAGCCTCCTACAGCCCAGATTTGGTGCCCTGTGACTTCTGACTTTTCACAAAACGAAAATCACCTTTGAAAGGGAAGAGATTTCAGACCATCAATGAGATTCAGGAAAATATGATGGGGCAACTGATGGCAATTGGGAGAACAGTGTGAGGTCCCAAGGTGCCTGCTAAAAAGGGGACTGAGGTTTCATTGTCCTGTGTACAATGTTTCTTGCATCTTGTGTTAATTATCTTCTTCAATAGATATCTCCTTTTTTTTCACGTTACGTGGTTTTACGCCTTCTGGATAGACCTTGTATGCACTGTTTGATTAATTACGTGTTGATTTTTTCTTTGCAGTTGGCTAAACTTATACTGTTGGGTCAAACTCATCTAGTTACAGTTGGGTCTGCAAAATACATGCTACATTTTAACATGTAGCAAAGTAGCATTTAATGAGAACTACTGAGACCTTGAGACCCTTGTACTATCTAACATTATTTTCTTCTGATGCTTTAATTCTTTAAAAGGAATTAAAAGCATTTATATAGATACAGAATTGGTACTAACCACATATAATGTGCATCCTTATTTTTCACTCAACAATTTGGGCCAAAAAGTGTACATTTTACATGGCAAAATACGTAACTCCTGTTTCTCCTATGGATCTTGTCTGCACTTCATTTGAGACTTAATTTGTATGAGTCTAAACCAGTGGTCTCAAACAGGAGACTTGACAGTGTGTGGAGATGATTTTGTTTTTACTACTGGGAAACAAATAGGGAATTCAAATGAAAATTTCATAATATCCAGGAAAGATGAAAATAATACTCTGTATGTGTGTATTTGTATATGTATTTATGGAATATATGTAGATTATACACACACACACAGATATGTTATACATATACATGATAGGTACAGGTATGTAAATATTAATAAAAATATTAAATAAATATATTAAATTTTTAACTATGTGCCTGCCTGGTGTGGTTCAGTGAATTTAGTGGTGGCCTGCAAATCAAAGAGTCACTGGTTCCATTCCCAGTCAGGGCACATGCCTGGGTTGCAGGCCAGGTCCTCAGTGAGGGGCAGGCATGTGAGAGGCAACCACACATTGATGTTTCTGTCCCTCTCTCCCTCCCTCCCTTACCCTATCTCTA
The DNA here is from genome assembly GCA_039655065.1 of Glossophaga mutica. Taxonomy (NCBI): domain Eukaryota; kingdom Metazoa; phylum Chordata; class Mammalia; order Chiroptera; family Phyllostomidae; genus Glossophaga; species Glossophaga mutica. The sequence goes on along the minus strand of CM077307.1, from coordinate 142,420,377 downwards.
AAAATAAATAAAATATTTTTAAAATTAAAAAAATTGAACTATGTATTAATTTTTTATTAAAAATAAAATATACAATAAATTTGTTATCAAGCAAAAATTTAAATTACTTAAATAATTCTTTTAGACCTATGAATTAAAATTTTATTAAATATATTTTAAAATTCATAATTTTATAATGTATCTGTCTCAAGACATGGGGTTAACCTTGAAAAAGGAAAAAGTCCCTCAAATTAATTCTGTACTTTTTGCTTACTCACTTCTCAATTTTCAAAGTTTATTTGAATGATTTTTACCACTAGGCAGCTTTAATGAAAATTAAATATCTTACTGACAGAATGCTAAAGTCTTTCCGTGAGATTTAAGTATTATTTTTTGTTAATTTAAGTAGAAAAACCTTTGGAATAATGAGTTGATATAAATAAAAACCTTTTCTGTTGTCTGTGTTCAATGCTTCCTGAGATGATAGCCTGAGTAACTTTATTAATTTTGTGCATTTGTCTTTTGGTTTTCTACTGTCTTCCAAAACACTGATTTGATCCTCTACTTCATCTAACCTACTGTTTATTCCTTCCAGTGTATTATTACTTCAGATATTGAATGCTTTATTTCTGATGAGTCCTTTTTTTATAATTTCTGTGTCTTTTTTCATGCTGGTGCATATCCTTATAATCATTACTCTAAACTCTAAATCTGATAAATTGCTTGCCTCCATTTCATTTAATTCTTCTTTGGAGTATTCTCTTGTTCTTTCATTTGGGGCCTGTTTCTTTGTCTTCCCATTTTGACTACTTTCTTTGTATTTATTTTTAAGGATTAGGTAGATCTGCAAAGAGTCTGGGTCAGCCCCATGTTGGAAGCTGCCTGTGACTGGGCCTGGGCAACCTGTTTGAAGCTATCAGTGATCTACAGCTTGTGGCCTTCTCTGCTAGGCCTGGGTCTGTGCAGAAAGTGTCTTGCATTTGTCTAGTCACTTCTGTGGTTGCCATGGTATTATATAGTCTTCCATTTCTCTGACTAATAATTTTCTAGTAAGATGTATTTAATTAGAGGGAAGGGAGTATTTCTTAATTCCAAATAGTGAACCTAGGCCCCTTGGCAACATATTCATATAAAGCCAGTGAATTTTAGTATAGTCTCTATTTACAGAATGGATAATTTTCTTTTCCACCCACATTGTTGGATATGTAATTATTTATTCATTAACTTGTATAATTCGTTTTTTTTCATTTTTTGGAAAATACACTTAGAATAACATTATTTGGAGTTGGAAGGGGTTTTTACATTAATTTATAAAACTGTCTTTTCAAAGAAAATATTCCCTACACAGCACCCTGACAAAAGCACTATTCTATTTCTGACTGGTTACTTCAATAATGGGGAGAACTGAATAGATCAATCAGTTACAGTCTTACTGAAAAAAATAAATTATTCAAAATTAACCCAATATTTATTTAAATATTATTCTTTTTTATAATTTTTACCCTTTGGTTTTGTTCTACTTTCAGAAGAAGCAAAATTAAATTTAAGAAACACACTACTTTGCATTTCAAAAAGGCAATTATGCATTTAAAGAAGCCTATTGTATATCTACTAATACTCTTTTATTTAGGCTATTTTATATTCCCTCCACCACCCAAAATTTTCTTCATTACCATTCTATTCCCTCTCAGTTAATTCCATCTTTTGTCTCAGAAAAAGGCAAGGAAACAATCAAGACTATAAACTCTCCTATTTGAGAGCAACATGAGTCATCCCACAGAATGGCACCATGACACTGAGCTTCTGTTTCTAAAGCAAGGGTTCTTCCATGCAGCAGTTCTGTCCAGTGGAACGTGTGTCATGAAACCCAGGGTATCGACACTGACCTTAGAAGATAAAAGGTATTTGAATTACTCAAGAAATTTTCAATATCACAAGCTCTGCATTTGTTTTGATAGACAAACCATATACTTTCTCTATTGATATATACATATAATTTTATATATTTGGAAATATATACATAATTTTCCAAATATAAATATACATATAATTTTTGTCGCTGCACAAACAACTTACCCCCCAGGCCTTACCCTAAGTGGGAGATGGTAAGCAATGAACACTCTTTATTTTTTTAAGTTTTCTAATTATTGTATCATTATCCTGAGGAGAGGTTTGCATATCTGAGTCACCTTGGAGTGGATTTGTTTCAGCTGGAACGTCTGGTCCTCATGATTGGACTCTCAGCTGCGATGTCAGCCCTCTTCATTTTTCTGGTAGTAATTTGCAGGCTTGTTCTCCAAATTTGCATTGTTTTTCCTCAATTCCTCATGTATTGAAATCTGTATTTTTCAGTACATGTCCTAATATTATTCATATTAACTAACTATATACATCTCACAAAAGATTCCAAAAACCTGTATATTTTTCCCTAAAATGTGTTTTCTCAAGCACATTCTATATTCTTATGACTAAACCTATAACTTCCTTTTAATACAATGAATTGCCTCCTAACCTATGTTATCAACCTCCTCAATGTTAGGTGTAAACTCAGATACTAATTCTAGCAATTACCAGTGTGTGAATTTGTAGAAATTAATTTACCTGAACTATAAATTGCTGAGTTAAGTATGAGATAGTTGTTGAATATATGTTAGCTATTATCTGATTAAGCCCACTCATTTCTCTTCTTTGTTTTACTCATCAAACCCAATCTTCACAATTTACTATTAATTATTTTATTTTTAAAGTATAATTATAATCTATTTTTCCTATTTTGTTTTTTTTGTATTAGCACATTTATTTCAGCAGAGTGAACTAATTATTTTGAATTCTAATTCTTTTTAACAAGAGTAATCAATCATTTTCAGTTTTGAGTTATCTAGAAATTTGATAGGCACACCTTTGATGTCTGCAGCCAAGTTTGCTAAGTACTCATTAAAATCTTAGGGCCCCTGGACGATGATCACCTCCACTCCCAGCTCAAGCGTCTCTTAGTGTCTCTGAGATAACATTAGGCGTCTCTTATAAATGCTACCAGAGCAACTTTTCCTAAGCCCTTAGCAACGTTTTTTTTCCATTGTAATTGATAGTTTGCTTGCCTGTTTATATTAAAAGTTGACTTGAGGCAAGGGCTCTGTCTTGTTCACCCTGAAAACCCCTGTATCTAGCAGGTACACAAAAGCCCCCCATACACAGGTGTTGAGGCATGCTTTAATTGATTAGTTAACATCTCCCACTTCTGATTAACATTTTAAGTTAGTGTTATTCAGAGTTGAGATATAATAGGCTAGTGTAACTGATGCTATTTGCTGATAAAATATTAGTATGGATGATTAAACTGACAGTTTCCAGAAATGTAGCAAACTGAATTTGCTGGATTGCTCATTTGATTCACATTAATGCTATTTTTGGTATATAGAAAAATGTGATGATGGTACATTTATTTATTATTTTAATAAAACTAACAAAGGCCAATATGGCCATGTGTATATTTAAAAGGAAATATATAGCTTTAATATGTACCACAGATGAGTAGCTTGCCTTTTTAATAAAAGATAATCTATGGATTTATGCTAAAGCAAGGCCTCCAGGAGCGGTTGCGTACTGTTGTCAACTTGGGATGGGATTGCATCAGCAAATGACGTGAACGACTGTTTGGCATGATTTGCGGTTCCCTAAGCCAACAGAGGAAAGCCCTCCCAGGTACAGGAGGGAAACGATCAGTTCATTTTGCCGTCATCATTGCAGTGGAGGAAACGCTTTTCTGGCCTTTATCTCCAAGAATGACATTGAGCCCTACAAAAGCAAAAGAGCCTCGGGTGTGATATGTAAATTTGTTGTTATGTAGCAAATACATCTTGTTTTTAAAAAGCTGAAATCAATAAGTAGAATATTTCCTGGTATGTATAATTTTCAGTTTAAGTATTTAAAAAGAACATGTAAGTACCTTTCTTTCCATTGTCAATTATATTGCGATATCTGGTAAGGGACTAATGAGTTCTCCTAGAGATTTGTCTCCAACACTAAAATGAACATAAATCATTATAGACTGTGGCAAGCAGAATTTTAAAATGTCCTAAAGGACTCCTTACCTCTCTCCCCCTAGGGTACGCACTGCATAATCTCCAGGACTATACATTCAATAGATTTTACTTTCATGATTAGACGGTGTTATATATATCACTTGATTTTAAGAAAGGGAGGTTATCTTGCCAGGCTTAACCTGATCACACAAGCGCTTTAAAAGACAATTTTTTTTCTGACTGATAGCAGAAGTCAGAGACATTCAAAGCATGAGAATTGGATGCACTTTGCTGACTGACTTCAAGACAGAACAGTTCAAGTGGAAAGAACCTGAGAATAGCTCCTAAAAGAGAGAAGTCCATTTGACAGCCAGCAAGAAAATAGTGACAACAATCCTCCAATACAGACTGCAAGGAATTAGATTTTGCAGACAGCATGAATGAGACTGCAAAATTTTCTTCCGTGCCTCTAGAAGAACTTGGCTTTGATTTCAGCTTAGTGAGACTCATGCAATGTTGGATTTCTGACCTATAGAAACTGAGAAACTAAAAGGTTTTTTTTTTTTTAATATTTTATTTATTTTTAGAGAAAGGGAAAGAGAGGGAGGAAAAGAGGGAGAGAAACATCAATGTGTGGTTGCCTCTTGCATGCCCACAACTGGAGACCTGGCCTGCCACCCAAGCATGTGCCCTGACAGAGAATTGAAACAGCCACCCTTTGTTTTGTAGGCCAGTGCTCAGTCCACTGAGCCACACCAGCCAGGGCAAGCTGTGTTGTTCTAATGCACTAAATTTGTGGTAATTTGTTATGGAGCAACAGAAAATTAATATAAGCTGTATCAGAAAATATTTGTTACCTTAAGAATAAAGGCTTTCAATAAAGTTAGTCAATGCATTAAGGATATTATCTTTTTGACAACAATATAGAAGCATAAACATTGTCTTGGGCTATGTTTGGAACTGTGTCAATAATGCTTTTCAAAATGTTAATCATTGTCATACTGGAGGTTGCTTTAAGACACTTTTACAAACAGTTTTGATGAGTTCTAAGATTTTGCATTACATTGGTTTCTTTGTCTTGCTATTAAAATGCATAAAAACAACCAGAAGATAAGCAAATTATAAATGCAAACAGTATTTAAACAGTGTTTCTGGGACATTCTCCTGCTACATAAAGAATCTGTAGTAATAATGCAGTATTAATATACCTTCAGCAAAAAGGTAGAGAACGTTCAACCTGTTTTGAAGCATTGAGAGAAAATAAAGTTCCTATTGGTCCTGCAGCCTTTGCTCTCAGTGGTATTTCATATAAATCAGTTCCCCAAACACTACAGCATTAGGGGGTCTTTACATGTGCCTTCATTTTTTCTTTCAGAAATATTAGAGGCATTTATCCCTACCTCCTCCAACTGAGTCTGATCCACCAGGCCATATCAGAACTCAGCCTCCACCCCACTTCTTCCTTCTGCCTCTTTCTGTTGTTATCCTGATGCAGCAGCAGCTGATGCTAGGATGAGTTTCATGTATCTCTCTTACATCAGTCAAGTCTGCTTGAGTTCATGTAACTTCTGTTACAGAAAGGTTAAATTGTAGATAGTGTTCCTGTCTATCTCTCTTAACTAAATGACAAGAAAAATGGGTTATAATATTTCCCTAGAGAATGCTGCTTCAGAAAGTACCTCTTCATAAACTCTAGTTCTAAATAAGGGAACAACATAGTCTACAGCAAGCATTAGCTTCGCCATTAGCCAGATGATTTTGGAAGGCCATTGACGATTGCCTGATAGCCTAAATTTTTGTTAGTTTTGACTCTTCTCATCATTTGGTGACAATAAAATGGTGTCTTGGTAGCTATACTAATGCCAGATTTTTAATTGTTTGGAATCCCCAGGCAGAAGTCCGGGTCAAAGATTAGCATGACTATGGAAGAATCATTTAGGGACTAAGATAAACATGTAAAAATAGACCTTGTTGGATGTAAATTTTTAAGAAGCAGATCTTTGACAGCATATGTTATAACTAATTTAAATGTTCAGCCTTAATTAAAAAGTAGTAAAGGCTCATTATTTTTTCATTTTCTTTCACTGCAGTGCATGTAAATAGGCTTTCCTGCTCTTCAAGTTTAGTGGGTCCATGTAGGAGGGAGTACATCAGATGAAATTAATATTTAAACAGAAAGTTCCAAGAGACAGAACCAAGAAGACATTATAATGAATCTGTACAAAGGACTCACAGGAATTTCAAGAAAAAGTTTTAAGTATGTACCCTCTCATAGCAATGCATGGAGGAGTACAAGAGACAGCACACAATTAATTCTTTGACAGTTTAATGAACTATCCTAACTATAAAAATTTTGCAAACATTTAATGTAAATACAAACACATATAAATATGGACACTTTAGCTAGTGCTGGATTAACTGAAAGCCATTGTTGGAGAAATAGAATATAAAACATTGAGACTTGGAGAGACATAGAAAAATATAGAGGATATTTGAAGACAAGTTACGAAAAGAACAAAAGAAAAAGAGAAGTAAAGATGAAAGTATACACATTTTTTAACAAAGAAAGTATCCTCAGTTTCTAAGTGTCCAGTTTGCAATGCTGTTATTTACTAAAAGATCTGGCTTTATTATTCCCCTCTTGAAGGCTGAGATTTTCTCATCATGTTGCTAGCTTTCCTTCCTGATTGGAGTGCATATCTTCACACTACAAGAAAGAGCAAAAGAGCAATTTTATCCACTTCAATGTTGTTTAAGAGGGTAGACAAAAATATGAAAGGGAAAAAAGTGATGTGTGAAGTAAAACAAAGTATTAAAATGAGGATAGCCCTTTTGATTGCCTTTGAGTTCTTTTAACCACTAAATCAAATACCACTTTGCTGCTTATAAAGAGAATATTGTGAGAATTTTGTGTGAATGAGTTTGGATTATCCTTCATCTTATCTTTAGATCCACTTGTCCAAAGTTTATAAAATGAGACAGTGTTTTGGGGGCAGTAAAATAGGTTTTATGTTGCAATTTAGCCTGTAACAGAAGTTAGCCTTTTATAGCCTATTTGACTTTTTTGGATTAATTTGCATGGCTATGTTAGCCTGGGTAAAAATGATAACCTTTATTACAGAAACAAAAGTGCAGCACTTCATCCCAGAAGAGGTCAAATAGGTTATTATTACATTTGTAGATACTTTGTTTCTATGAAGGCTAAACACCTGCAAGGAGAAGGTAAATACTAACCCCGTGAACTTTCTGGGCCCTATAAAACGGTTCATTTATTGCATGAAACACTCATGATTGACAGCGAGCTCTGTGCTGTACCAGATAGTACTGAGTGAAAGGGGCACGCTTCCCCCTCTCATGGGCTTCCATTCTCTTGGAGGGGAGAAGACAATAAATAAATGCTAATGGCTAAGAGGAAAATAAATGAAGGCATTGATTGAGCTGGTAATGGGTGGTGTTTAATTCAGAGTGACCATTGGTGAAAGATGGGGTGCCTCTAGATAGAGTATAAAGGACAGCACTGTCAGGACGGGGTGTTTGAGGTGAATAGAAAGTATAAAAAACAGGCAAATGTATGAAGGTTTTCTGAGAGTGTTTTAACACAGAAAGAGCAAATACAAAGAATTGAAGTGAGAAGGAGATTGTCGTATCTGGAGATAAAAAGGTTGAATGTATTTTTCTTTTGAAGATATGGCTCAAACATGGGGCAAAATTAGGGGGAAAACTCTGCAAATTTACTGAACAGAATAAACTTACAGTTTTAATTTAGTAACAATTTTGACTTCATAAGAATTCTGTGATGTGAATGTATTTGTCTCAGTATACCTTGATATATGTCTCATTTAGCTCAGGTGCATTAATTTGCTGTACTGGTGTAACTGTGTTGTAATGATACTAATTCACCATAAAAAGCTGTATCCTTCCCCTCCCCGCCAAGTTCATTGAGCTATCATTGATGCATAACATTGAGTAAGTTTAAGGTATACAATGTAATGATTTGATATAGGTATATATTGTGAATTACCACGTAAGGTGTGATAACACATCTGTTACCTCACATCATTACATTTTTTTTTTTTTTAGTTAACACATTCATCAAGTTACCTGTGTGTGTGTGTGGTGAGAACATTTAAGATCCAGTTTCTTAGCAACTTACAGATATACAGTACAGTAGTGTTAACCACAGTCACATTGCTTTACACCACATACCCTGAATTTACCCATATATAACTGGAAGTTTGTACCTTTTAACACCTTCATCCATTTCTCCCACATCCCAACCCCTGGTAACTGCTACTCCTCTCTCTGTTTATCTGAGTTTGTCTTTTTAGGATTCCATATATAAGTTTTATCGTACAGTCTTTCTCTGACTTATTTCACCTAGCATACAGCCCTGAAGGTGCATCTATGTTGTTGCAAAAGGAAGGATTTCCTTCTTTCTTGTAACTGAATAATAGTCCATTGTATATAGGCACTACATCATCTTTATTTATACATCCATTGACATACAATTAGGTTGTTTCTGTATCTTGGCTATTACGAACAATGCTACAGTAATGTTGGGACTGGGGAAATCTCTCCACATCCTCACCAACATTTATTAATTCTTGTCTTTCTGATAAAAGCATCTTAACATGTGTCAGGTGATAACTCATTTTGTTTTGATTTTCATTTCCCTGGTGAGTCTTGGGCATCTTTTCATGTACCTGTTAACAATTTTTGTGTCTTTTGTGAAAAAAATGTCTATTCAGTCCCCCTGTTCATTTGTTAATTATATTTTTATTATTGAGTTGTATGTGTTGTTTATATATTTTAGATATTAGTTCCTTATCAGATATATGGTTTACAAATTGTGATATGTACTATAACTATGTCATAAATTCCATTGCCAATACTCTCATAATCTAGTCTTTTTTTATTTTTTTATTTATTGATTTTAGAGAGAAAGAGGAAAGGAAAGAGAGACAGAGAAAGAGAAAGAAATATCAATTTGTTGTTCCACTCACTTATACTTCGATTAGTTGATTCTTATTATGTGCCCTGACTGGGGATCAAACCCACAACCTTGGTGTATGGAGATGATGCTCTAACCAACTGAGCTGTCCAGCTAGAGATGTCCTCCTCTGGTTATACTTCTGGAGCTCAACAACTACGGCTCACAAAATTTACCAAATATATACTGCTACATAATCTTAACATTGCATATTCTTAAGACCTTTTTTTATGTGTATTAAATTCTAGTGAATACTGCTGTGTTTTATGAAATGTTGTACATATACCAATGGTCAAATGCTCATGTTTTGATATTTCAAAATATCACTTTTTGATGTTTCAGTACTTGGAATTTTTAATATAAATAACTAAGTAGTTTTAAATAATGAAATATATGTTATATAACATACATAGGTAAATACACACTACATATATCCAAATCAATGATTTCTACATTGACACATTACATCCTTTTAAAAGTAATACAAATAAACTCCATATAAATAAAGCGAGTTGATGCAAATGTAGGAACTAAATGGTAGAACAATATGACAAGTGGTATGGCAGATATCATAATGATAGTTATATAAAGGACTGGAATTTCAGGTACATTAGTTAGAATAGCAGCTTACTCTGACACACTATAAATAATCCCATTTTTTTAATAGCAGGAACATAATACCTGAAAAGCCGTCTTTTGTCTTTAAGTCTTCAAACAACACTAAACCAGTTTTTTTGTTATGAAATAATTCATATGTCTTTCATAGGGCTCACCTGGAATGAGCTCACAGTTTAATTCTTAAGAAAGTGGTTCAGTGCTATTTCCTTCTATAAATGTATTTTAATTTTAATTATTTCAAAGCCATTAACTGTTTTGTAACATCATATGCATCATTAGCTCCAAATGACATGCCTACAATTTACATAAGTCTGGTACAGTGAACAAGGCTTTGTGAGAAAATTTACAAATCTTACACAGCTTTCAGATCTATTTGTTAATTTTTTTCCCAATTCAAAATCTCAATGTCATATTTTCAACAAATTTTCTAATAAAATCACAATAGTACTGTTTTTCATCAATTATAAAAACCAGATTGAGGAAAAATATGCCTTATTACTGTATTAAAATAGATATGCGTTTTATTTCACCTTACACATGTTGATTTGTATTAGTTTTAACTCTTAGATGTAATTGGTGAGAAATGACCTCTAAAGGGTTTAATTAAATGGAAATCTGTTATAAATACCTGATTATCTTAGGTGATCCAAAGACTAGAATATGAATCAACCTTATAAAAAACTAGAAATCCAAACATTGTTAGGAATTTTTCATTTTTCATATATGCTTTATCACATAGATACATTGTTTTAAATGCTAACTGCTCAATAGTATTAATCATTACTACTAGATTTATAAAAATTTGTATGTTGAGATAACTTTAGACAGACAAAGCAGAGTTGTCAAAGTCATAGAGTGAGTTATTTGTATTAACTGCTACATCTTATCAATTTCTACATTTTTTTTTCTAGGAAGAATATCTTTCTGCATCAGTTTAATCAGCACTGTTTCTTAGTCTCTAGATAAAGTTTTTTTTCCCTTTGAGAACTCACTAACTTGAAGCCTATGATATAGTAAGCCTTTTCAAAATTATTTTAAAAATCTCTTTTTTTCTTATTCATAAAGAAAGAGGTAAACTACAGAAAGTAAGTAGAAGCATGTCTTCTATTTACAAGAATGTATTGTAAATGCTATACTTCCTGCAGCTGACTTGTCATCCCTCCAAAAATTGATTTATAAGCTATACATCTTGAAATCATGTTTTTAATTTGCAATGCTGAGTGCATAGTTCTGTGAGTGTTTGCATCATGTACTTAGTCCTCTGTTTAATAATGTAAAAACAGTCCTTAACCATTCTGCCTATCAAGCAGGAACCAGGGAATTGACAGTTCTCATAGAGTAGAACAGTCATTTATTATTATAGTAAAAGGATAAGACATTATATAAAAGTTTGGTCCATTATATTATAGTATTAAAATATATACATATTTCCCAAATGTATGCCATTTTCTGGTTATTTTTCTGTGTACTGGAACTGTGGTCAGAGGTTATTTGTCTTTGGCCTCTCTTTCGTCAGTCCTCAGTGAGTTAAAACCCTTCCCAGTGGACCGTGTTTGTCTTTAGGGGATCACTCAGAAACACAGGTTGCCTTCCTTTTCTTTAAAAATGCTCAAGCTAGAGAGGTATACAAATCCTTCAATATAAGGAGTATTTGGTTGATTATTGCGTATGAACACCTCACAACAGAAGTTTGAATGTTCTTTAGTTGTATACATTGTTTGGATGCAGAAGCTCATATACTTTCTTTCATTTTTTCTCTTTTTTTTATTGTTGACACTATTCCAAATGTCTCTCATTTGCCCCCGTCTGACTAGCCCCCGCCCCCCACCTTGACCTTCACCACATTGTTATCTGTGTCCATGAGCTATGCATATCTGTATATATTGTATGTTCTTTTGTTAATCTCTTCCAGTCCCCTCCCACCCCTTCCCCTCTGACAGCAGTCAGTCTGTCCCATGTATCCATGCCTCTGGTCCTGTTTTGTGCATCAGTTTATTTTGTTCATTAGATTCCACATACAAGTGAGATCGTATGGTATTTGTCTTCCTCTGACTGGCTCATTTTGTTTAGCATAATAGTCTCCAGGTCCATCCATGCTGTCATATATATATACTCTTAATATCACAAGTTCATAATTGCTAAAACTTGGAAGCAACCAATATGTCCTACAATAGATAAATAGATAAATAATTATGCCACCTCTAGACAATAGAATTTTATTCAGCACTTAAAGAGCTATTAAACCATTGAAAAACATGGGGAAAACGGAAATGCATATTACTAAGGGAAAGAAGCCAATCTGTAAAACACTACATACTCTAGGGTTCCAACTATATGACATCTAGAATTTTTGAAACACCCCTGGGAACAATTATATTTGCTAGATTTAGACATATTTTTAAAGAAAAAAATTTACATAGTATTTTGGGGGGCTTATTTTGCAATCATTCTTGTTTGAAATTACCATTTTTTATGTTAATCTCTGTTCAGAAAAAGCAGCATTATCACATTAGAGCCCAAATGTCTGACATCTGTAAACATTGCCTATTGTGCAAAAAGCCAAGGAACTGAGGCAAAAAATGCATTCTGCATCATTTCAGCGTAAGTTACAAATTAGATGGTGATGTGGGTCGACAATGGCAGAAATAAATTTTACTCCATGTAACATCTGTGATGTCAGAGTTGATAGGCTGCATATTGTGTGTGTGGACTAACTTTAATCTGTCCAACATTTTTTGACATTCTTATCTTTATTTTTTATTAAGTCATTTTTATGTTGTTTTATTACAGTTGTCCCAATTTTCTCCCTTTGCCTTCCTCTGCCCATCCCATCCCCTGCTCCACAGTCAGTTCCCACACTGTTGTCCATGTCCGTGGGTCATGCATACATGTTCTTTGTCTAGTCCTTTCCTCTTCTTTCCACCATTATCCCCCACCTCCTCCCTTCTGGTCACTTTCAGTCTGTTCCATGTTTCTGTGCCTGTGGTTCTATTTCATTTGTTACTTTATTTTGTTCATTAGATTTCTTTTATAGGTGAGATCATATGGTATTTGTCTTTCTTTGCCTGGCTTATTTCACTTAGTGTAATATTCTTTAGTTGCATCCATGCTGTTGCAAAAGGTAGGAGATCCCTCTTTCTTTCTGCTGCATAGAATTCCATTCTGTAAATGTACCACAGTTCCTTGACCCACACATTTACCGATGGGCACTTAGGCTGTTTCCAACACTTGGCTATTGTAAACAGAGTCCCTAGGAACACAGCGTAAGTTCTTCTGAATTGGTGATTTGTGATTCCTAGAGTATTATACCAGCAGCAGACTCACTGTGTCTTCTGTATGTGTCTTTTCACCTTCAGATCTAATTTTATACTTACAAGGAAAGATTTAAAGCTTTTGTATATTCATTGTAGTCAGTGAGTGCTTGTTTGCATATTTATTTGATTTTTACTGTGAATATATTTACCTGGCGATTCAACCAAGAAAAATATAATTTGAAGTGATTTATTTTTACTATATGGTTATACATGAGACAGAATACTTGGAGCAAGCTAGGTACTGAGATATATTTGGAGAGGTGACCCAAGTAATTTATTTTTCACAAAGAATCAAGAATATTCATATAAATTAAAGTTACAACTAGTATTTATTGGGTACATACTTTATGCAAGACAGGTCATGTAATATACACTTAGCCTTATCATGCAGTTGCTAAAATAGTCACATAACTGTTTTATTCTCTGCATTCAAAATTTTATAAGGAGGGTGCAATCAAATTTTTTTTCACAAAAGTTCATTTAAAAAATGACTGAAAGTCATACTTTTGTTTGTTGCTACTGTATTCAGTTTTGCACCATACACTTTGCCAATGCACATTCACCTGAAATCTTGTGACCTATTCATTTTGTATTCCTCAAACATTTCATCTCAGAATCTAGACATCAAAACTTGTTGGTGAAAACTTAACAGAAATAGCCCTGGCTGATGTGGCTCAATGGATTGAGCGCTGACCTGTGAACCTAAAGGTTGCTGGTTTGATCCCTAGTCAGGGCACATGCCTGAGTTGCAGGCCAGGTCCCCAGTAGGGGATGTACGAGAGGCAACAACACATTGATGTTTCTCTCCCTCACTTTCTCTCGCCCTTCCCCTCTCTCTCAAAATAAATAAATAAAATCTTTAAAAAAAGAAGTAAAGGATTCTTTTAAAAAAAACTTAACAGAAATATATTTCCTGCAATTACAAATGATTTTTTATAAAATATAGTGACATTATAACCTATTGTTCAGTAGTCAGTTTCAGGAGAGCTTATTAAAAAATCAACTGAATGTTGCTCTTCCTAGTAAATACAGATTCAGTCCTATGCTGCTGTGAAACCACAATCTTTAAATTACGTATGTCTATTAAAATAAAAGAGGTATCAGGATGAATCAAAGCACGTAACTTACAATTTTGGCAAGTGTAAATAAAAATTTTATATAATCCATATAGCCACCTCTACCCTTTCTCATGTCCTTAAACAAAAGACTGATGACTTTCCTATTTATGATTAGCATGGAGGAAAAGTCTAAAATAAAAAAATCCAATTATATTCTTTACCATCTTATTATATAATCTACTGCTGGAAGAATTACATATTATTTTTGTTCTGTTTCATCTCCATAAGTGGGACAACAATAAACGGGACCTTCTCTTTACTGTAAACACACTTTGTATCCATTGGAAAAAAAGTCTTCTAATGTTTCAGTTAAAAGAAGAAAATGATGGGAATACTTTATGATTAGATCTTGCTGCATCTGTCAAAGACAATTCATTCAAAGGGGAAAAGTTCTATGCAGCAGAAAGAAAGAAGGAGCTCATACCCTTTGCAACAGCATGGATGGAACTGGAGAGCATCATGCTAAGCGAAATAAGCCAGGCAGTGAAACACAAATACCATATGATCTCACCTTTAACAGGAAGCTAATCAACAAAACAAACAAACCAGCATAATATAACCAAAGACATGGAAATCGAGAACAGGCTGAAAGTCTTCAGAGGGGAGAGAGGAGGGAATTTCAGGGGAAAAGGGGAAGGATTTACAGGAACAAGTATAAAGGACACATGGACAAAAACTATGGGGGCTGGAAATGGGAGGGAGGTGGGGAGGGCTAGGGTGGTAGGTTGGGGTGAGAATAAAAGACAGAAAACTGTACAAGATCAACAATTAAAATAAAATAAAAAAAAAACAAAGGGGGAAAGTTCTTGGAAACAATTTTCTTAATTTTTTTGTGTCTAAAGGCTACTAGGTAGTATTTACCTAAAACCTGGTAAGTATTCTGTGGAAAACATAACAAGATCTCAGTTTAAATGTCAATAGCTAATGATATCTGTCTCCCACTGTCTTTTTTCCTCTGACCTTCTCATTTCTTGCTCTTTCTTGCACTCTCCCTCATTTTAATTCTCTCCCACATTTTTCCTTTTTCGTTCAGTTTTATTGAATTATTGCATCTTCAGAGTTCACAAACACATAGGGAATTTTTATTTTACTCCACCATGCAAAATCAATATACATGTTCAGTTACAATCTATTCCTTATTCTTCATTATAAGAATAGTTTAAAATATTAAATTTCAATTGATTTAATTCTGTTTATCATTTATCTAGCAAGTGTATGGTTCAAAGGGAATTTAAATCATGTGTATCAGAGTATATACTCAACTACCGAAACTTGTATGTTATAATATCCAACCTAAAAACTCACTAAGGCCCCTTGATGGGCTTTCATTTTGCAGCATTTTTTCTACTGAAAATATAAATATATTCGACAGATACAAATTTTTCTTAACACAGATGTTGAAATACACACAGGTATAGACACACACAAAAAAACTAGCATCCTCAAATAACAGATAAAACAAACTGTTTTTTGGATGTTAGTTTTTATTTGGGGGCGGGGGCAGGTGAAGACATGCTCTTGTTACTACTTCTGTCCTCCAGTTTCCTAATACAGATTAAAACTCACTTCAAAGGATTTGATATATGAGATAAACTGTATACCAACCTGCATTTTCTGACATGTTTGTTAGCTTTTACTTGTAAAGAAATATACTCCAGGAATGATTATTGAGTTCCCCTATACTCGTGGCCTTACTGGACACTTTGCTCCCACTTGAACTGAAGAGGGACAGTCAACAGAGAGGAGAGAGGCTGGTCTCAAAGCCTCTGCCTCGCCTGACCCTGTATTGCAGTTTAAATCCTCTGCGTCGTGACAGTTACCAAGTCAGGTCCTGTGAGCTTTTTGTTCCAGAAGCTGCAAATGTGTGTGATTGGAAAGCAATTGTTAATGGTCTGGCTGTTCTAAGTAGTTAATAATACACTGATATTCTATATCAGTTCTGGCATATAGTGACATGAATTTTAAGACTGAAAGTCTTTCTACTCAATGGGTGGTCTGCTGACCAGCAACACTGGCATAGGGATGCTAGATAAAATATAGGACATATGGTGAAGTTTTAATTTCAAATAAAAAAGTGACATTTGTTTTAGTGTGGCCATAAAATATTTGGGAGATACTTATACAAAAAAAATATTTATTACTTATCTCAAATTCAGATTAACTGGGCTACATGTATCTTTATGTACTAAATCTGCAGCCCCGCATTGGCACCAATTAGGAAATTTTAGAAAAGCAGGTTCTTAGGCTCTATCCCAAATCTGATCATTTTGAATCTGAAACCTAAGAAGAAACCCAGGTACACATAAAGTCTGCGAGGCACTAAAAAGTGTCAGAACACTTATGTCTTATGTTTTCATGTTTCTTTCTGGTAGGCAAGGAGAATTGAGTAATAACTAGAATTATCTCATGTCAGATTGTCAGTATTTTGCTCTAACAACAGGCAACTAAATGTACAATTTGCCTACAGGATCTGAAAAATATATCAAATTTGTACCCAACCTCTGCTCTAATACTGGGACTACCTTTCCAAACCTAGCTGACCCTTTTGTTTCTCAGTTGGCCACTCTCTGTGTTATAACTTATCTGCTCTCTTGCTCTGTAGCAGAATGATAATGTTTTAGCAATCAACATTCACCAAATACTATCAGTCAAGAACTGTGCTTGATGCTTTATGTACATAGCCATTTTCAATTCCTTTATAACAGTGCAGTGAAGTATAAATGTCCTCTTTGTGGTTGAAAGAAACAAAAACAAACAAACAAAAAAAACAACTAAGGCTCAAGAAACTAAGTAACTATCTCACAGTTCCAAGAGAGGGAAGTGAATGTTAGGTCCAGAACCCAATCTATTTCTCTAGGGTTTCCTCCACAAAACTGCCCAGGGCTGTACTCTCATGATCTGGACGTGAATCACTTCCTTTTTCTCTCTGTTCTTAATTTCCCTGCAATATTTCAATGAAAGGAGAGTTGGATTAAATTGCTTCTGTTCTTGAATTGCAACCTTTGCAGAGTCGGTGCTGACTTTTTTCAGGATTAAAGTATTTTCTAAGACAGATATGTTACTATTAAAATGAGTCTGCATAGTTCTAATTAAAATAAGATTTCAGTTAAGTCTGTGACAAAATAAATTTCATCTGATAGGAGTGATCTGTTGGCACTGAAGTGCCATTTGTTTGGGTAGATGATATTTCCCTGCTTCATTTTTCTATTTTTAATGATACCCTCTGCTTCTCTGCTAGCGTGAATCCATATGTGTGTTGATATTCATGAGTACAGAGCCTGGAGAAAATTGTGCTATCCTTCCTTGGAATTATTGTATTAAGGGGAATAAAAGGACCCCAGGAAGAGCTAATACTTATTCTAAATGAATTGGTTCTAATGATGGGATTTCAGACACTGCCCCCTGTATACAGGAAGTAGTCCTGGTACCTCAAATCATACTAAATGGTTGACAGTTTTGCATACGCATAACATCAGTATTAGCCTTAAATTTGCCCATTAATCTGCCAACAACCTTCTGTTGTCCCAAAGATTTAAATAACTCAGTCTAAGAGAGACATCAGCACTAGAACCTCAATGTTCTCTTCTAATCCCTCTCTGAGCACAGAGCACCTTTGCTTTATCTTTGCTTGTGATAACTCTACTTTCCTATTAAAACCCATGTCTCTATAATCTGCAAACCTGGGCTCAGACTTGTTCCAAGTTTAAGGATTTAATGACTACCATTCTAGCAGTTTACTGGGATTTCATTAGCTCCCCTGAGCACAGAGCCACAGGTATTAAGTATACTTCTGTGAGGATAGTTTTTCAACTTCTAATGAACTGAACTCTGAAAGAATCTATGTAAACTGTACCATCTATGACTGGCCTATTGCCTGTGCTAGCTTAGTAGCTTTTGTGTGTAAGATAAGGAAGACAGGAGATGAATGACAGCATCATTGAGACAGCTGGGATCAAATATGTGCTTCTTTCATAATAATATTGATGCCATGATATAGGTATATTAGTAACAATATCTGGTATCCTAATCTGATATTCTCTGTTTCCTTCAGAGAGAGAGTTCCTTGAAAAAAATCCCAACACAATCTGCCCTTGTATTTAATATTGCTAGATGCATTGGCAGATAGAACAAGTGGATTTGATAACTTTATTATGCCTTATGTTTAAAGGAAAGCAGATACATGTATTAAAATGATTTTGCCTATTTAATATATTGTACTAGATTGAAACTCCATAATGGCGTATGCTATATAGTTTCTGTTTATATCTTTAGATAGTACTTAACATTGTGTATAACACATAGTAGGTACTAAATAAATATGTATCAAATAAGTATATGATTCATTTAAAAATAATAGCAAAAGTGGAAATATTTTGACAAAAATCATTCTAATCATGCCAACTGGGCAAAATCCCGATTCTGAGTAGGATGGACAGTGGTATTCTTTCTTCTGTCTCAAGTAAAAAAGATATAGAGTTTACCTCTTGAAAGTTTCATTGGTATAATTTTTGTCTTTATTTTATTACATATTATTTAGTCCATTGTAATATTGACAATTCTTTATAGCTTCTAATTTTATGAATATATATTGATTTTAAAATCACTACAAAATAAATGATCACAAAATACTAGGTACAACATTTTATTATAAGAATAGCATCTGTCTTAGGCATGGGTATACTAGTGGGATTAAGTTCTGTGTTCTCAGTCCTAAACATTGAAGTCAAATACTCAGGATGCTTTTATTCAGATGCATAACACATGCTAATAATTTATTAGGTTGTGCTAATTTGAATTATATGTATTTTGTTATGAACCAAGCAAAAAGTCCAAAAATAGTACCTAAAACAAAGCAAAACTTTATATCTGTCTCACAGAAAAGGAGCTAAATGGTAGACAGTCAAGGGCTGCTGTCAGAGAAGCAGGCGTCTCTTCTCTTACTCCTCCACATACAAGGAAGACTGCAAATAGTCCACCATGGATGTCAAAATTTTAGACATACAATAATAATCAAAAGAGCAAATAGAAGAAGTGTCTGTAATTCCTTTCCTTTTAAAGAATCTTCCTGGCCGTATCTTATAACTTTTCCATAAATGTCTTACTAGTTAGCACTTACTCATGGTCACAACTAGCTGCGAGAAATGATAAGAAATATTTGAGGTTAGAGGCAGTGTACCCAGCTAAAAATTAGGGCCTCAATAAAGCTAATGACAGAATGTTTATAACATTTTCTTTCATACAGAATATGATGGAGAGAAATTAAAGTAAAAGCTTCACTCCCACTCTTACCAAGAGCCTCAAGTGTTTTGAGTAGTAAAGATGTGTAATGCAAGATTCAACCAGGAATCAGGAAATAAACACTGTGATAAAAAATTTAAGAGACCAAGGAAATGAAACACCTGGACAAAAACAGAGGAACCATAACACAGGCACACAGTAAACATTCCTGGGGTCTTGAATGAATGAATAATTGAGAGAAGAAATGAGTATTTTCAGTCTTTTTTTAAATTGGTTTGTAATTTTTTTTCTAGAACAGCGCCAAGTCACACAATACTGTGAGGGAGTTATTTTAGCATTTAATTTCTTATAATGATGGGTTACTTTTTTGGAGCTTTGTGAAATTTTACACACATACACAATTATATAACTTGCATAAAGACACTTCATTTTTTAAAATATATTTTTTAAATATTTTATTTATTTATTTTTCAAGAGGGGAAGGGAGAGAGAAGGAGAGGGAGAGAAACATCAATGTATGTTTGCTTCATGTGCGCCCCATTACTGGGGACCTGGCCTGCAACCCAGGCATGTGCCCTATACTGGGGCGTCAAACCGGAAACACTTTGGTTGGCAGGCCAGCACTCAATCCACTGAGCCACACCAGCCAGGACTAGAAACTTCATTTTTTAAAGTGTATACTTCTCTTTTGCAAAAAGGATAGCGATGGAATTTGCCAAGTATTTTTTGGGTCGTTGTCACCCAACAGTTAATAAAAATGTTTCAGTGCACAAAATCCTTCCTTTCCTAAATGCAACATTTATAGATGTTCCATAGATACAAGGCCAACCTCTCACCATGCAGAAAGAAAATAATGAAAATGTAACTTTAAAAACAACACTCATTAATCTTTGTGATGTATCCATGAGGGGAGGTAACTACTGGCATAAATTATAAATTACATGCAAGGTGAGAGCTGAAAAATAAATAAGTGCAAGTATCAGAAGCAGAATTGGGACATGGAAGCCTGTTAGTTTTCCAGTATCACTCATTCAGGAAGGGAAAAAACAGGGAGCATTTCTCTAAATAGAAAGCAAATGTAGGGATTGCAAAAGTAGGATTCTGCATTTAGTGTCTCTTTTTGAAAATGTCTGCAATCTCTTATGAATTCCCCCAGGTAACCCTCGTGTTGCTTTGAGTTGATGGCATTATTCCTTATAGATGACTAGTGATTACTGTTAATTGAAGAACCAAGGAATGACTTTCTCTGAATTTTGAAATAATTTAACAGAAATATTTTCTTTTATATATTGAGAACACAGTTATTTTTTCCGGAGAGTGAAAATTACAGGTCTGAAAATAAATATTTGGAATTGCATTACTGCAGGGCAAACTCTTTAGCTGGAAATGTTCCTGGTTAGAGTTTCATGTCTGTTCCATCAGAGATCCAGAATGTGTATTTCAGTGTGCTCTCAATAGATAGTGCTGATCTTGAAAAGCAGAAATGATAACAACATGGAAAAAAGGGGAATAATTAAATTCTTAGTTGCTAGAGCCTGAAGTGCTTTAAAGAGGCACTGAGTCTCTTGCAGAAACTGGAGCCTGGAGAAACAAAGTAGCTCATCCTGGACCATGTGGTTGGGGTCCTCTTTTAAGAATGTCAAAGTCTGAATCTGTTTCACTTAAAATGACACTGACAACATAGCAAAGTCATTGTTCGAAGAACTGTTCTGGATTTCATAGAAGCAGATTTGGATTGGGCCAGAAGCAAGTGACGCTTTTCCTTTATCATTTTGATATCTGAGTCATGTTTTATCTTGACTCTGATTTTATAATTTTGCTTCTGCCTTCATTGGGATCAAATAATCTAGAATGAATATTTACATGTATCAGGTTTTAGGATAGAATGTCATCATGCATATAATGACAGAGATAATCATGAACAATGAAAATTATGGCACACATGTGTCTTCTGTTTTTTTTTGTTTTAACCACCTTAATCTTTAAGAACTTATTTCAGTTGCACAGCACTAGTCTAATTTACCCCTTTATGCTGCAACTATCCTCCAACACTGCTACCTTCCTGAAACCCTATTCTTGTTCTAGTCTCATTCATATTTGCACTTTCTCTGAAAAACATTGTTTCAGATGCTTTGTGAAATAACTTATAAAATGTTTCTGTCCTTATGGAATATGGAATTTTTAAAGATAAGGTAATTTTTTAAAAAAATTCACATTCTAAAATAAGCTATCTAAATTGATTCTGATTAGTATATAGTTAAATTCTAATGAGACTGGTGCTAAAATAAAATCATGCATGAAATACATCTATTTCCACCATTATCAGGCACATTCATGAAATAATTTAACTAACTTTCAATAAACAATGACAGGTGAAATTTCAATGTTATGAAGATAGAAATACCCATATAATATTTTTGCATTATCAACAAGATGTACATGCTCCTATTTAATCACCCTGCGGTGATGTCTATAGACTGTCAGCCCCATTCTACACTTTGAGAATCTAATTGCATTCTTTGTAATGTGATATGGTGGCATTGTTAGCTAAAGCTCAATAAGAAAAAAGGAACCAAGAGAGTTAGATCATAATTAGAGAAGAGTCATAAGCTTTCAGGCACATCTGTTAGGAGGAAGTTATCCTTACTCAAGATATTCTTGCAACTTAGTTTAGATGCTCAGTTTAGATCCTCCCTGTCAAAATTACATGGATGTTGTAGGAACGTGGGCAGGATGTAAGTCAGAATCTATCTGCATAGAGCTAGCACGCCATGACCAGTGTTACTCTGTGATCTACAATTTAGATAGAAAGCATAGTCAAACTTCCTAAAATATGTGATATTGTGATCTGAAAATTTCAGTGAAACAGTGGTAACTAACATCAAAGTTCTAATTTGGAATAATAGTTCATAGTAGAGCAATAATATGTGTATGTCTAGCCAAACATTAAATTCTAGCTTGGATATTTGTCCTTAAATTTTCTTTTGATGAATTATCATACTAAAATTTTAATTATAATTTGAGATCACATTAAAATTGTAATTTATACATAGATTGAGTATAATTTTTAGATATTCATGATATTGGACAATATGTTTAGTCTGTGTTGTATGCTTTCAGGCATATATTCGAGGAGTTAACACCATAAATGCTTTTCAAAATGATTCTGTAACTGACTATTTAGGATCCAGATGTATTTAATATGACCTTAAAATAGGGTAGCAGAAAAAAGGACTAAAGTGTAATTAGTACCTAGTATGTACCAGATATAGTTCAAGAGACTTTAAAAATTAGTTTACTTCATTCTTCACGATAAACTAGCCTGTATTCATTATTCGCACTTGGTAAATGAGACAATTACATTTTTATCAAGTTGTTCAAGGTCATAATTCCAAAGGCCACATTCTTTGTACTTAGCCATGAAAGATGACATGATAAATCTGTTTCTCACGGGACTGATGACACAATAATACGGGGACTGTGGTGTCGTGCTGTGGGGAAAATAGCTCCTGAACACTCCTCCACTCCTTGAGCATGTTGATCTAGTTCAGTCTCTATATTATCTCCTAGATGCAATGAGCCATTAAAGAAGAGTTATATTTAACAAAATAATTTTATAGCTTACAGTTGTATGCTTTCTTATATTGTATTTTATGAGTTAGAATATTGCTACTAATTCTTCCACTACATCTGAAAAAGAGATCCAAGCAAATCATGTATAGAAGGATCATCTTTGAATACTTTCTCCCAAAACAAAAATCTATGTTCCTCAAAATATGGGAATAGTCACCCAGAAGTGAGGTAGCTCCCTGCACTCACTAATTGCCAGTAAGTTACTGAGTCTACAGGAGCACCCTTCAATGTTGATTATATGTGCAAGCTGTAGAAATTTTCTTGCAGTTGAATAGCTGATTTCTGCTGCCAGCATCTCTTTTTCACAACCAAGTCACTTCTCTTAGAAAATTTATAAACGGGTGTGTGTATGTGTGCACATGGATACATATGTGCACACATGTACACACAACCTAGCTGTCCCAAAGTTGATCGTGTAGTATCCACAGTCTCAACTTCAGTTATTTTATCCAAGCCAAGTGTTATTTTTTTACTGTGGTTATCTGCTACTTTAATTTTCAAATACTGGTGGCAGTAAAAGAGGGAGCATTAAGAATATATGGGCAATTAAGTCTAATCTGGTCATAACTGCTTGTGGACAGTGGTGCTAAACCATCATTATTTTTTTTTCCTATTTTACTCAATGAGGAGGTAGGAAATAAAATTCGAATTGAGGCCCCTCTCTTATTCAGTTGAATAATAAGGAAGAAAATGACCAAATCACTAAATATTTTAGTATGAGCAGAGTATTGGGTGACTTGTAAACAGAGAGATAGAATAACAGTAGAATAATTCTATCGAATGACAAGCTAAGCAAGTTTAAAAGGATTGTCATATTTTTAAAAACTAAAGAATAGTTTAACTATTTTTATTTAACTTAGAGAAATAGAATACAATGTTATTCTTACAAAAACTAAGAATGAATTAAAATTTTGCTCTATTATTCCTCCAGCTCTCTCTTTAAAAAGTTCCCGTCAAGATGTTCCATGCTCTTGACCATTTCCCTCCCCGTCACTGCCCTCCCCTGACATGCACGCTTCTTGCTGACTAAGCAGGTCTGACTTGATCTAACACCTTGTGACTCTGCCCTTTCATTTTTATTTAGTTTTGTTTTTTAACATTTATTTAGTACTTACTGTATGCCAGAAATATAATAAAATTTGTACATGGAATATGTGCCTACATTGTAATATATCTATTATTCAGAATGCTAGGACAATATGACTGGTGCTCATGAATATTATTTAATTTAAGATCTCAAAATAAGTAAGTGATGAAGTCTGAGATTTCAACCAAGGTCTTTCTAAATTCTGAACCTATATTCTTAACAGCTATGCATATATACTCTCTCTCTCACATGTACTAATTTCTAAACCACAGTTACTTCTTCTCTTTCTCCCTCTTTCTCATCCTTTCTTTTTGTCTTCCTCCCCCTCTTACTCCTATTCATTCTGCTTCTTGTGCATCTTTATCATTTTCTCACACTAAGTTTTCAATTTCCGTGATTGTCATCCCATTTTTTTAAACTTTCCTAATAGCATAAAGGGATTGCCCCCAGTTTCCATGTTTATATTTCCTCTGTGAAAGAGAAACAGACAGATACTGAGACAGAAATCACTTATTTCTAATTCCAAGTTTCTTGGGAGAGAGCCTAAATGGTAAACTCTTTTGGGAGGTGAGGTTTTTCTTGTTGTCTTCTTTCTCCCTTGGTGATTTGAACCTTTTTAGTAACATGTGTTTCTCTTCCCAGCTTCTCATTCAGGCCGTTTTCTATTGCTAAATTTTGCATACATGTGGTTCATTGAAAACTCCCAGCACCAATCTTACTAATTGTGCCAAACCCAATGCCTGAAGCCAAGCCCTCCTAGTTTATTGCTGATCTCTCTCCTAACCTCATTTGGCACACTTCTGGAATTACTCTCTCTTCATTTCAGTTTCAAGACCATCCATGAGTAAAGAACAGTCATAATATATTTCACAAATACTGCCTACAAATTCATACATTTGCAGATTATGGGTCTGTGCAGATTTACCAACTTTGGAAGTCATGTGTTGGATGCTCGGGATACTGACTCTGGTTAAAACTCTATATCTACCCTTCAGTTCCCTCAACTGCAAAGGAAGGAATTCAGACATCTAAGGCTCTTTTTAGCTCTGCTCTCCACATACACTGCATGTGTTACATGTATTCTCCTAATTTATTATCTTCATCTTACCCTGACATTTGGCCTATTTCCACCATTCCAAGGACTCTTTAGAATATAGCAATTTGGAATGAGTAAATTTTCAACAAACTTTTAACAAAAAGTTGAATAAAGAATAAATACTTTTAAAACATGCCCAAAATGAAGGATGTATATTGTAAGATTGATAATGAAGTTTCATGATCAAAATCAGTTAAGAAAATGTATATTTACAAGCTGAAAAATTTACATTTCATGTATATACTGGACTGGCATACAACACACAGGACACTCCCATTTTATTTTTATCTTCCAAAATATTCTGGAGTTCACTCTCTGTTTTATTTGCATTCCTTCCTAGCTCTGTCCTGAACAAATAATCATTAGACTAAGCATCTCATTTCTCAAAGCTGGCCTTCATAGAGTGCATTTACTCTATGTTAAAACCAAGCAGAAAATTTCATCTGAATTTCCACACACAGAATTCTTCTATGGTTGTTTTGTGAACCCTTCAAATTGTGAGGCTATTATTGACTACCTAGCTTTCTCTTTCTCAATGAAGCGTGTTTTAGTTGCTTATTCCATTGAAGGGGGAATAACCTCAATTTCCTTCACAAAATGTGGCCATCTTTTAGGTTCCTACCACCTCTCAGACAGCTCTATTCTCGTTATTATTGACTGCGCAGACCTTAGGTTAGCCATGAAGGGAATTATATTATGAGCAAATTTATTTTTGCATGAGGTGGAGACAATTTACAGAGACATCAATGATATTATTGAGTTCATTTTAAGGCACTGCTAATATAGCAGAGGGGCATAAGAAATGCACCAATAAACTAAAGTCAAACAAAGTGAAGTCAGGAGCCTGCTATGTGCTGCCTGACAAGGGACTCGGTGGACCAGAGATGCAACAGATCATGAAGAGCTTCCAGACACAGAAAATTCCTGCACAGATTGATTAATAGCTATTTACCCATACTGAGCATTTGCCTATCACAGGGGAAAATGCCAGGCCACAAAATATACCTAGGAAGGTTTCGTTAATTTCAACCTTTTTTTTTTTTCACTTTCTGTTTCTTCATACCAGCAGTTTTCTATAGAAACTACGAACAGATATAAGCTCAACCTCTAGAGATAGTTGGGGGTCTTTTTTCCCTCTCTCATGAGGAAAGTCTGCTAGTCTATGAAGTAGTTTTTCCTGTTTGTCTTCTGTGCTCAGTAAAACCTGTTTCCAAGTTAAAAAGAAACAAAAGAAAAGAAAAAGAAAAATGATGAGCAAGACAATATTTCTTCCCTTGCTGAGTTTATATTTGGAGATAGGGAAGGCAAATCTATGTATAAATGACTCAAACATAATATTATACATGCAAATACAGGTTGCTATTGTATTTAAGGGCTAAGAAACAGAAAGCTTTGATGGCACCCAGTGCAGACACTTTCTCCTAGACAGGAGCGTCATCAGCAGAGTATGCAGAGTGAGAGAGCCTGGCGCTTTCAGGAATGCGTGCTGCCCAGGAGAGATGCAGATGAGAGTATAAGTGAAGGTATGGGAGGAGTCTTTGCAGGAAATTTGTGTTTTTATTCTTATGGTTATGGGGAAGCAGACTTACTCCAGGAGCCAAGGAAGCCTACTGAAAAATGGTGGTGAAAATGATGCTTCTTATTCTATCTGAACTTCAGGTACATTTTATCTGCTAAAACTATTAGAAAAGTTGCAATTTTTGGTGAGTATATTTATGAATTCTTGGCAGAATGCACATTTAGAAATCAGAACAAAATGCTTTCATTGTCCTGAGGTAAACATATCTCCCTGAGTAATCATTGCTTGTTATTGGGATTTACAATAGTGACAGCAACTAAAAACCTGAAATCCATTGAGGCAAATAGACACTATATTAAGGCAATATTCTAAAATGGAGCTTTCATTCTAATGCCACTCAGGTGCTCTTAAAAATAATAAACTATACAGTAATGGCTTATTATTTATTATTACAACTGTAAACCATTACTACCATCTTCTGTACCCACACCTCCATCGTTAGACATAATATTGTCACTGGAGGCTCATGAGTTGGCTTTTTGAAGACAGAGTTGGGAAGCATTTTCAGCAATGCAAAATCACTATGTTCATATAACATTTCATTTCTCAGAGCTTTATAGACTCAATTAAAAATAAGAGATAAAAACCCTTATAAAATATTTATGTTTATAATAAATACTATTCTTATACATACCAATTATCTAAATTGTGTGAACTGTGATTTTGAAACAATACCTTATGATTTCCATATTAGTGTTTAATGAAGTTTAACAATACTCGGAGGGTAAAGAACTTGAAATGGAGATAATTTTTACTTGTAGGTGTTTATATCACCCTTGGCAAAAACAACAGCTTCCCTTAATTCTTGGAGACAGACATCAAAAATAATATTTTAATCAAAAAAACTGATAATAATATAAGAAAACATCTATTCTTCTACCCCCACTCCTAGTTTCACTCCCAATTCAGGAATTTTTAGGGACTAATTTACTAACAAAATTCAGCTCTTGTGATTGTAGTGCTAGAGGCTCTGGTCTTAATGAAGAGTTGTGAGGAAAAGAGGGACATCAAGATTATAACATCAAAAATGGACCGATTTTTAAAAATAATTAGGTAATTGTGTTAATGTCATTATATTTTATAAAAATCTGGGGTAGTTTACATATATTTACACAGATAAACCTTGCAAAAATATCTAAATCAAAATAATTTTCCCATTATTTTACTTTTATAGATCCATAATAAGCAGTTCTAAATTAATAAGGGGATATCTTTGTAAAAGCCTTTTGCTAATATTGATGTTTTCTGGAAGACATACTGGGTGGAATAAAAGTAGTTTTACACTAGTTTGTGTGGAAAATAATACAGTAATTAATAAATGATAATATAAGAATAAACTGTTTTGCATGCTCACAACTGTAAACCTACTTTTGTCGCATCACGTACTATTATGTATAATTAGCTATCACATATTATTTGTAAAATTAGATAACAAAACTATTTAATATTGAATTTTAGACTTCAAAACTGGTTCATCTTAGTGTCTAAAATGAATAATATTCACTTACATATATTTAAAGTTGGTCAGTCATTGCTTTCACTATAATTCAATTTCTTTTACATCATATTTATTATTGAGCAAAAAACATTTATTTCAGTCAGGAAGACACCTGAAAGGTACAGGAAACTCACAGTAGTGATTGCTATGGACTGGTTGCTATTTTTTTAACTTTGATTTCCTGTGTATTTTTAATGAAATTAATTGAAAGCCTAGCTCATTTTAAAGTTTGGTTTCTGGTGCAGCTCTCAAAGTGAGGCTTCTCAAAATTCAAAAGTTGTTTTTCTTATGGATGCTTATCTTAATAAGAGATTGTTAGGGATTTGTGAAGAATTGTGAACATGTCTTAGTTGTTCTTAAACTGAAGTCCACTGAAGCCTACATGATATTTTCTGTATGAAAGTGACTGGTCAATGAGGACTAAGTGAAAAATAAGATCTTACAGAAAACTTATAATAACCATATCACTAATTGTCATGCTATACTTTGTTCTTCTCAGGCTGTCATGGAACCATGCACATTTGGCAGGAAATTTAGATTTAAAAAATTTTCATTCTTACCATGTTCCCACTCTGTTTTCTACTCCGGATTCTGTTTGCTCAGTTAGACTCTTTTAATTCTTTGAGTTATTTTGTAGTTACTCATATGATCACTTAAGTCCCATGCATAAATTTTTCATAGTATGTTAGAGAAATAGTTACTTCTTTAATGATGACTTTGTCTAGTTAGGATATATATCAAATAACAGTAATGAATATATAAATTTTCCCATGTCTTCTTTAGAGCATTTTCATGCTTTTAAGTACATTTTGAACATTGTATTCTCCTTCATAGAATGAGTCTTCAAAAGGCACTTGAAATTCATGAAACAGTGATCGAAAAATGTGAGTGAAGCAAGTGCACCACATAAAAGCAAATAATATTATGTAAGCCCTGGTTGGGTACCTCAGTTTGTTAGAGTATTGTACTGATACGCCAAGGTTGTGGGTTCAATCTCCAATCAGGACACATATAAGAAACAATGAATAAATGCATAAATAAGTGGAACAACAAATTGATCTCTCTCTCTTTCTCCTGTTTTTCTCTCTTTCTAAAATCAATAAATAAAATGAAGTTTTAAAAAAATTTAAAAAGTAACTATGAGTACCTATTTAACACATCAAATAAATAATAGGGTTTATATTCCAGCTACAATACTGTGTTGCTTCTGATTTGCTGAGATGTGAGACAGTATTAGAACTTCTACTTCGTTTTCCTTCCCAAATTGCTCTTTCTCAACATATCATACAACCATTAGTAGGGTTATGCAGTTGTTAAATTTACCCATCCAAATTATGCACTTAGAGGCCAGAGGAATGACTATAAAGCATAGCTGCAAACCTATTGCAGCCAATGTGAGTTGAAATAGAACCAGAACCATTAATCATCTGGCCTCCATATGCCACTGGTTGCAGGCTGCTCCCAGAGGCACTAATTTCCCAGTACCTCCACCCTAAGCATGTTCCCTTAGCCAGAGAATATAGCCATGCAGAGTATGAGTAAAAAGCTTCAGTAAAAAGTTGCTGACATGTGTGGGAAGAGTGTGTGCTGATGGCATGATGATATGCCACAGATACTATCTTTCATAACAAGATTCTTCAAGAATCTGTGAACATTGACCTGGAGATGATATTAAATTTTATTTCAAACATAACTATAAAGATTGTTATCATGCACTAATTATCTATTAAAATGCCTAAACCCCATTGAATACACCTATGCAGGTCCTATGCCTCAGCCCACAGAACTAGTAACCAGAGAACTAGCCAACCAGAGATTTTAATCCAGATTTGCATGACTCTATAGACCAGACTATCTCAAGAGAAAGACTTGTCTAACCATTTACATTATGTTAAATTATGCAAGAAAAAGAAAGATGAATTCTGTTTGGGGTGAATCCTAAGTGTCATGAAATAACTAGAAAATAAATATCATTTGGTTTTCAGATGGTAAATTAATTTCAGACATTTTGCTTCAGCTGGTGGCTGACAATTCAGAACAAATTGTGTACAGAGATAAAAGGTATAGATGTTCCAACTCAGCTTCCTATCCATTTATCACTCACTATATATATATATATATATATATATATATATTTTTTTTTTTTTGCTGAAGAATAAATCCTTAGAAAATGTCTAATGTAAATAGATATAAGAGGGTGCATGTGTTTGAAATCATTGTTTGAGAGAAACTAATAGTGAACAAAATTCTTTTATTCGAATAACAATACTCTAAATTGCAAGCAGAGAATCTCCAGAATATAGGTAAATGATGAGAGATATTTAGAAAGCTGGATGAAAGATAGACTGACTGATAGAGAGATGGAAGGGCACATACACACAAATGCACAGAGCACACACACGGCTATCAGAAGAATGCTTAACTAAGCAGTATGAAAAAGAGAGGTCAGCAAAATTGATTAATTCTGCAGTTAAGCAAACAGCTTGTGTGTTCCTCCGTACCCAGTTCCTCTACCATTGATTTGCTTCTTCAAAGTTGTTTAAAGTTTCTATTCACTCTGCTTTGGTAAAAGGGGGCCAGAAATAGACAAAGACAATTATGTTAAAAGAAAAAGAAAATGTAATAAATAAGGAACAGTTTTTACCATTTTGTCTAAGGCACCATATCCTTGTGTTTCTACTTCTTACGATTCCTTAATTAAATTAATGAAGGATGTAAATAATAGCTGAATTAATATTTTTAGTGCCTAAAATGTGCCAGACATTATTCTGATTTTTGGAGACACAGAAGTAAACAAAGCAGCATTTATGTCCTTAATAAGTTTACATTCTAAGTGGAGAAACATAAGCAAATAAAGAAAAATGTAACAGAAAGGGGAAAAGCAAGGTAAGGGTTACATTTGTGTTCAGGAAGTGGTCAGGGAAGGCAATAATGGTAATAGAACAATTGAACAAAAACTTTGAAAAAAGTGAAGCACAAAACCAGGGAAATGGGTGGGAGTGTCATGTTCTGGAATAATAAACTGATGAAGACAAAGGCCCTGAGGTAAAGGAGTTCTTAGGATTTTTGTGGAACAGTTAGAGGGCAAGGTTGCTTAGAGTAGAGTAGATAAGGGGACAGAGTATGAAATATACCTGAAAGGAAGTCAGACCAAGATCATGGGGAATCCGCACTGAAAATAGTGATGTGTGGTGAGTGGTTGGGATTCTGTTCTGAGTCTGACAGAAGCCATGTGAGTATTTTGAACAAAACTGAAATGATCTGACTCATATGCTATAAGGAACACTTATTCTAGTTTCTATGTAGATAATAAAGTGGATGAGAGCAAGAATAGAAACAAGGAGAGTACTTAGAAGCCTATTGCAGTACCAAGGTAAAAGATGATGGAGATTTACATTAGGGTGGAAAAATTATGGGCTTGAAATGGTCAGATTATGGATATACTTTAAAATAGAATTGATATATGTATCACTTCTAACATATATTCAGGTTCTTGTTATGTACACAGCAATATTGATATTTTCTGGAAAACTGATAGCCTACCATGGCCCTAATTGATCTGAAAGACTTACATACTAATTTTCTTGATGCACCTTGAATATTTTTTATGATACCAGGTAGTAGATCCTAAATAATAAAGATAATGGATAAAAAAAGTTTTCAGAAAGAAGTAGAAAACATTCTCGAAATTGGAAACATTGACATGGTGGAGGTGGGTAAGATGGTAGCATCAGGAAGAACATGAATAGAGGTGGTCTGTGCGACCTCTGTCATCCTACACTGGTCAGGCAGGTAGATCAGCTACTTATGGTAGAGCTTGATGGGTCTGTGATCATGAGTAGATTTCCCTGAACTTCATGTTCAATGCTTGCTAAAGGGGACTAGTAAAAAATGCAAATGGACAGCCATTTGGACAGGGCTTTTTGAGGAGACAAAATGCTAAAACTCCTACACCCTCACTTATTAATGTGGTGACAACTCCTTTCCCACATGTCAAGGAATGTCTGTATCTGATGAAAGGCACTTTCATTGTGCATCATCCTAGAATCCAAGAAGTTATGTGGGATATTGACTTAGAGATTATTATACCTATTACAAAAGTTAAAAAAAAAACAATGAAAGAAAAACATAGTAACTGCTATTCATTTCAGAATTGAGTAGGGGTAGAGCCTATACTAATAGTGGGGTTTTCTTTGAAAAGTAAATTTTAATGCATAAAAATTACACAGGCATCAACTGTAGTTGGTCAGTCATTGGGGGTGGTTTCTATCTATAACATTAAGTGGAAGCAATTTCTCTGGGGATCCTGCTATTCCTAGATTTGATCAAAGCTAGCTTTGTCTCTTCATTTTTAAACATTTATTTATTGATATCTAGAGAGAGAGAGGAAGAGGAGAAGGAGAGGAAGAGAGAGAGAGATACAGATATTGTTGTTCCACTTATTTATCCATTCATTGGTTGATTATTGTATGTGCCCTGACTGGGGATTGAACCCGCAACCTTGGTGCATTAGGATGATGCTCTAACCAACTGAGCTATCCAGCCAGGGCCATCCATTTTTCTTAGTAAGGGTATGAAAATGTAGACTAGATTTTTTTAAATTATTTTTTAAGTAACCAAATATGTGCTTTATTATGAGTTTTGAAGAAGTAAGATCATCAGGAATAGGTCCAAAAGTTTTCAGAAAAGAATTTCCTAGAAAAAATTTAGCATTTACTAGTTATTATCTATTTTTGTGGAAAAAGAGAAGAGGGATCAGATTATTGGGTAGCATATGGTAGCTAGCTAAACTTTCTCTAAGTCAGTCATGATAATGAAAGAAATCATTATATCTATGCCATCTGAAAATACACTTCTTCATGGAGGCCAGGATGTGCATTACCATTGGCAATTGCAGAGAGTACCCAGATCTGCCCAATGTAGTCACAAAGTCAATGGCTGACACACAGGTTCAATATTGTTCCTTCACTGAACTTCACTGAGGTGAGCATTTCTCAAGACTCTATTTCATACACCTACAGGAGACTGGCAAGTTTACATATGTAAAAAGAAACAATAAATTGTTACTAGAGGATAAGATATTCCAAATTCTGTATGGAATTGAAACTTAAGAGGAGGTTGATTAGCAATGTGGAAACTAACGTAAAGCATGCAGGTCAAAGACTTAGGAGAACATTCAGATTGGCCTAGTGTGGGGCCAGATTTTACTGAATCAGAGCATCAAGCTGTAAGTTATTATTGCTGCATCAACAGTTTAATTAGAATGCAGGTGCTGAGTTGAGGAATATTTTAGAAGGAGGTGGGAATGGATACCAAGTGAAATAAAAGCTGAAGAAAATATTGAATTGTGGGATTAGGTTATTTAATAAAAGCTATCTACATTCTGAGAGTTCAAAAGGCTGTGTGGGAACTGAGCTTGGTATAAGAAAATAACACTATCCATATATACATTATAATTATAACAGGGATGATGATATTAATATTAACAGCAACTATCTTTAAATGAGTGTTCAGTGTATATGAGGCATTGTAACAATGCCTTTAGTTCAGATCAGTGATTCTGTGATAACTGCTTACCTTTAGTTCAGACCTCTGAAAATAAGGCATAACTGAAAAGTGATTATGAGCAATTAAGCCGATTTTCACTATTTTAACTTTTATACCATTGATTTTTTAGAGTGATCCAGAGAGTTAATATTATGGAATTATTTGCTCTCTGGCAGGAACATAAAATGTAACCATACAGGAAGGCAAATATGTGAAAAAAAAGTGGCAGGATTTGTGAGTCCAGCTGCTGCCCAAATTAATAGCTCGGAATGTTTTTCTTGAATTATAGTTTATACAGAAATTATGCTATATAAGTTACTTATTCTATTTAAGATGCTAATTATTATCAGAGAGGAAATAAATAATAGTATTAGTAACATTCTTAATGCTTACTCCCTGACAACATCAAAAATCTATAATGTGGTTTCCATTAAAATAGTTTAATAAAATAGTTAATATTTTTAAAAGTATATTTCCCACAGGTGGAATAAATGCTTCTCTAGAGAATGACAAGAGCAACTAAGGTATATATTTAGATAGTCATTTGGTAAATGGGGTATACCTGTGGATAGTTATTTGTTTACAGTATAACAGTATATTATCATTTTTTAACTGACCCATGAAAGTTATGGATTAAAAGAGTCCCTGAAAATAAAATTTGGAGGTAGTGGAAAACTTGACAAACTTTAAGTAAACACGTATGTGATAGAAGCATTTTCACAATGAGATTAGATTTTCCTTTTCTGAAGGATTAGGAGGACACCGATGAATGCTGCCAGAAATCTCAGGTCCGGATGCACGTTTCCCGTTGTTAGTGAAAAACTCCCCTGAGAGAAGATGACTGTAAATGGTTCTGATAAGGAAGCTGATAATGGCAAAGAATTAACTTTCCATAGAAATTCTTATAATAGTCAGCCACTTTCCCTTTTCACCTCATACACTGTCACTCCTCAGGGTCTAAACATGACAGAAAAAGATTACTTTAGGGCAAGTCCTTTTTAATAAATTCAAAATGAATACCACATACACAAACAGAATTTTCCACAATGATATCAGCCTCTTGGCCAGGTGCTGTGTTTAAATTTACCTTTGAGAAGAACTGACTAGCTACCCCAAATACACCCTCTAGCCCATTTTGATCTCTTCTCTCAGTGAACACTAACATTTTTTGACATCTTGCGAAAATGTATTTTGATTAGTTTTTTCCTGGGATTTTTACCGTTCAAGTCTCAATGTTACACTGACTAATGAGCCAAGAAACAGTTCCCATGTGTTTTCATGTGCACATGTGCGAGTGTGCATATGTGTGTGGGTGTGTTTTAAATGCATGCTAGGTGGAACCACCTTGAGTTTGTGAGACTTCTAGGTCTTCCCAGAAAATGTCTTTTTGTAACTTCAGGCATTTGAGGCAGTGTGATATGGGGGAGGAGTGCAGGAAAGGGAGTTAGAAGCCTGAATTCTGGGAGAGGCTCAATGTGTAGCACATCTTCTCCATCCCCCACATTGTGCACACTACCTTGTACCAACCAGGGATTTGGGGGTTACATCAACAAATAGGCACCTGGTACATAAATGAGGACTTCACACATTTCCTTTATGTTTCTTTTAGCACACAGATTCCCTGCTGTGCATATCCTTTGGAAGTATAGTAATGGATTGGCCACAAAGTCTGTATGCTTTTTTCCATAAAATGAAAGACACATTTTTCATTTTCAACAATAACTTTATTCATTTAGATATTTTGTGTATGCTGGATATCTCCCAAGTGGTATAACGTTGATTATTCTCTATTAATGTCTCTACATTAAAAAAAAAAACTTTGATGGTTACCGTTTTTTAAAGATTTTATTTATTTATTTTTAGAGAGAGAGGGAGAGAAGGAAAGAAACATCAATGTGTGGTTGTCTCTCATGCACCCCCTACTGGGGATCTGGCCTGCAACCCAGACATGTACACTGACTGGGAATTGAACCTGAAACTCTTTGGTTCACAGGCTGACATTGAATCTACTGAGGCATACCAGCCAGGGTTCAATTAATGTCTCTATGTGATCATTATCAACTTCAACTGTTCTACCTGACTGTGGAGCATAGCCTAGAGAGAAATCTACAGCATGAAACTTTGCAAACCACTGTTGACCTGTTTGATCAGCCACAGAACCTTCTCCACACACTGCATAAATCTTCTTCTTCTTCTTCTTCTTTTTTTTTTTTTTTTTTTTGCATTTCAGTTGCATTTTTATCTTTCTTGAAATAATAAAACATAATATGCTGGAATGTTGAGTAGTTTCTTCTATCTTCAATATTAAAATGGCTACACAAAAATTCACCAATTTTGATGAGTTGTTTTTTACAAACACTGATATGACAGCTGTCACAATGCAATGTAACAAAATTATTTTGAATGAAATAATTTTAAAAACAACTGAGCACTACTAGAGCCATCTTACAGGAAAACAAACAGACTTTTTGGCCAACGCAGTTGATCTGTAGTGTTGGTGACATTGTGGATAAATAGATACCAACAGTATCTTGTTGCTATATTGCATCTCCTACAAAGTGAGCTGAACTCTGTCAATTCTTCATGCTTTGGCTTGAAGCAAGAGCAAATCATTAACAAAGAAAATTGCTCATAGGTACAAATGTGTCTTCCTTAAGTTAAGTTGCTCATTGATCTTAGCTGCTCACTGATAAGAATTTAAGTTCGTGTAAAGCTGAGTCTCTCTTTTCTATATCCCCAAAAGCTTATCTTGGCCTACTGACCTGGCAAGTATATTGCATATAAATGATACTCAGTAATTGTGGTTGACTTGATTTTTTGCATTGATTAGTTGATAATGTTCATAATGATAATGGAGAAAAATAATAAAGTAATGTTTAATATTGGGAAGATTCTAATATCCTTTGGTAGAGAACTATTTGGAAGTGTTAGATATAGGTTTAATCTAAAAGTATAAAGAAAGCAAAATTATTCTTGTCCCTTGTTATCTCTGTTTAGTTTCCCTTCTCTAGTTATAATGTGTACAGTGCAGTTAAGAGAGAAGATTTGGAATCATAGCAAAACCTATATTTACCTTAACTAAACTACCAACTTCCCTGCAGTGTTGAAGCACCAACTTACCATAATTCAAGCCTATTAACAGACCAAACGATTTCATGCAAGTGGGACAAGTACAGTTGCCTCTAAGGGTAACACAATATAGACATAAGAATATATACCCTATTATCTAAACTGAATGTAAATTTTTATCTTCAGTAAAAATTATGGAACGATAGCCCTGGCTGCTGTGGCTCAGTGGATTGAGTGTTGGCCTGTGAATCAAAGTGTCTCCAGTTTGATGCCCAGGCAGGGCACACACCTGGATTGCAGGCCAGGTCCCCAATAGTGGGTGCACGAGAGGCAACCACACATTGATATTTCCCTCCCTCTCTTTCTCCCTCTCTTCCCTTTGTCTAAAATAAATAAATCAAATATTTTTAAAAATTATGGAATGATACGGAAGACTTCTCGAAGAGGTTGTAAAAAATGGAAGGTTTTTATAGGAAGAAGGGTGGAACAAGGGAGCAATTAACAAAAGAAATGAGATGATTATTTGGGGTCCCTGACATCTTTTCTTTGGGAGAAAGGTTTATTTTTTTTATTTTTCCATACATACTTCCTCTTCTTTCCATGGTGGTGGGGGAGCAGTTAACAGAGCCCTTGGGACAGATTACCTTACTGGCGCTTCACCAGAAAATTCTAGACTGGTTGATTAAGATTATGTTTCTGGAAGACTGTGAAACCGTAATTAGTCCTTCAGGGGACTAAAGATATTGACACAAAATTATCTCTGCATTAAGGGAAAAATATACTTTAGTTGTATTTTCTACGTCCTGTTTAATGCCCACAGGCAACATAAATTTCTGCTGTCATTCACTATAGATTCTAATTTAAAAATAATTAATTTCAGTGTAATTTCATTTACGTTTGTGCAATTTGAATCGCTTATGTGATTATAAGTCACTTATGTGAATTCCATAATTCAATTTGTTGATAAAAAGCTTTTGCCCATATATCCTGGTATATGAAAAATTACTTTATTAAGTTTTTAACAAAAGCCTTTATGAAATAATTTAAGGAGAAGTTAATTAATTGAAATTACCATAGTCTACTTGTTTTATGAATCACCTAAGCACAATTTTTTTTTTTTACCAAGTTAGTGATGGCCTTTAACAAATTTAAAAAAATTATTATCTTGGCTTCATAAAATAAAATATATGCATAAAATATATCTGTATAGACTTAAATATCAATGTGAGATAAACATAGAACATTTCTGTGCAAATTTTTAACTTTGAATTTTAAAAATAAATGATAATTTGAAAACCTGTTTAGCTTTTATAGATTGAAAACTTTTAATGTTACATACTTTATGAATAATCTTACTCAT
The DNA here is from genome assembly GCA_039655065.1 of Glossophaga mutica. Lineage (NCBI taxonomy): Eukaryota > Metazoa > Chordata > Mammalia > Chiroptera > Phyllostomidae > Glossophaga > Glossophaga mutica. Next base: position 142,382,229 of record CM077307.1, on the reverse strand, counting down.
ATAATTACACCAACTTTAGCATTGAGTTTTTCAGCTAGAAATCCTATCAGTGAATCACGGAGGCTTAGCTGTATGTATTCAAATAGCCATCCCAGAAATTTGTAAATTCCCAAAAAAAGTGATATATTTTGGTCATAAAGCTCCATGTCACCCAGATCTATACCACCCTGATATACACAGTCTCTGGTCCTTGAGAAGAGAGATGATGTCATACTTATCAATATATTGGTGTTAGTAAGTTGAAATTTTTTGTTGGAAGTTAAACTACTGAAGAGTAGGTTAAAAAATACCTTTCAAAAAAAAAGTCATCAGGTGGTGTTTCCCTTCTCTCTTGCACATAATACACAAGTAAAGTCTAAAGAAAAATTTCTTCACAAAAACATAGAAATGGTGGCATAGGCAGCTCCAAACTCCCAACCCTCAATAGAGTTATTGAGAAATAGGCATAAACTGTCAGAAACAATTTGTCAGAACTCTGAAAATAGGCAAAAGTTTACAACAAACATGTGAACAATAAATTAGAAAATGACAACTAAAAATTGTTGCAATGTTTTGTGGTATCTTTGCTTGCCCTGTCTCCCTCCCTCCCTGGCAGAGTGGTGGTCTTGAAGATGGCAGCCCATTTTCCCAGAGTTTTACCCTAGTCTCTGGTTGGGGTGGGAGCAAAGTAGACCTTGTTTGTAACTGCTCTGTTTTATTCTCACCTGTCTGGAGGGTTGCCTAAAGACTGACACAAGATGATTGTCTTTCCTTTGCTTATCTTGAAACTATCTCAGGCCAGCTGAGAAGTAGTGAGTATTGCTAGAAAGCATTGGAAGGAAAATGAAAAACTTATTGCTGCCTTGGGCAAAAGACTACATTTAAATCCTATAATAAGAGCCTAAAGCCTGGGGAAAGGGGGAAGATAGAGATATTTTTCTTTTTGGCAAATAGGGCATTAAAAAACACCTGTATATACTAAATTTAAAAAGCCACACACATTGCCTGAGGCATAATAGATGGCCAGAAATAAAGTAAGAAGACCCTAAGCTTTCACAAAAATAAAAGTAAGGGATTCCCAAGATGGTGGAGGAGTAAGTGGAAGCTACACTAACCACCACCCAAGACCAAACTGGAATTACAACCTAAATGTGGAAAAATCCTGAACAACCAGCTGAACACAAGCTAGAGAGAATCCTTATAACTATAGACAGATGGAAGAAACCGCTTCACCACAATGTGACTGTTAGGGAATGAGGAGGAAGAGGCATGAGAGGATGGCTGGGCTCCCATGGATGGCAGGTGAAGTTCCAGAGGGATATTTAAGCAGCCAGGCAGTTCCCCCTGAGAAGTTTGGGGTCTAACTCCAGGCTGGGCTCCCCAGCCTACAGCACCAGAACAGGGAAGTGAACCCAAATAATATATGTCTAAGACAAGCAGTGGGGTTTCTGTTTACTAGAGAGAGACAGCTGGAGATGCAGAGAGACTCTTACAGGGCCAGTTAACAAAATTACATTTTTAGCCACTTACCCTGAGCACCAGCAGAATGAGGGCAGGGTAGACTAGAGACACATAAGGAAAGTCTCGAGCTGGTTGCTCTGGGAAGAGAACTGAACAGTCAGATGCCAGGATCCCTGTACTGAGTCATTCCCCATACTGCAGGAGCTATGTTTCTAAGACAGAGCACTCCCCTCCAAGTGGCAATAGCTTGAGGGGAAGCAATAGTTCTGCCCATAGGAATTACTCTGCCCTGTCCTGTGGTGCTTATGTCCTATTGCTGAGGAGGAAAGATGGATGACTTTCACTGTGTAAGCCTAACAGAAAGCCTTGAGGCAGAGGTGGAACTCCAGGACCTCTGAGAGTTTAGCTGACTCTCCCCTGGACCTGATGCTTGTTAGAGCCAGCCTTGGTGTGTAGCCTGGTTCTTCCTGCACATAAACAGGCTCAGCAGAAGGAAACACATGCTGTGGATCACTGATAACTCCCAACAAATGGCCCAGAGCCAGTCACAGGCAGGGCTTAACATAGGCCTATTCTAGAGTCTTTGCAAATCTACATAATACCTAGAAACAAATACAAGAAGGCAGCTGAAATGGGAAGACAAGGAAATAGGCCCCCAAAGAAAGAACAAGAGAATTCTCTAGTAGAAGAACTAAATGGAATGGAGGTAAATGATCTATCAGAGAGTTTAGAGCAATGATCATAAGATACTCAACAGCATGAAAAAAGACATAGAAACCATGAAAAATGGTCAGAAAAAAGAATACAGTATCAAAATAAATAAATCGCTGGAAAGAATAAACAGTATGTTAGATGAAGCAGAGGACTGAATCAGTGATTTGCAAGACAAGGAAGAAAAAAACATGTAAGCAGAGTAGCAAAAAGAAAAAGGGATTTAAAAAAATGAGGAGAACTTAAGAAACCTTTGGGATACCATGAAGCGTAACAACATGCACATCATGGAAATACCAGAAGGAGAAGAGAGAGCAAAATATCAAAAACCTATTTGAAAAATATGGACAAAACAGCCCTAATCAGGGAAAGAAAAAAATAGAATACGTCCAGGAAGCTCAGAGAGTCCCAAACTAGACAGACCCAAGGAGGCCTACACCAAGAAACACTGTAATTAAAATGGCAGTCTTAAAGGCAAGGAGAGAATCCTAAAAGCTGCAAGAGAAAAGCAGGTAGTTACCTACAAAGGAGCACCAATTAGACTGTCATCTGATTACTCAATAGAAACGTTTCAGGCTAGAGTGAGTGCCTTGAAATAAAGCAAGCACCTAAAACAAAGGATAATTTACCCAGCAATGCTATCATTTAAAATTAAAGGAGAAATAAGGAGCTTCCCAGACAAGAAAAAGCTGAAGGAGTTATCTAACATCAAACCAGTACTAAAAAAAAATGTCAAAGGGCTTTCTTGGAAAAGGAGAAAAAGGAGAAGGGGAAGAAGAAGGAGAAGGAAAAAAAAAGAGGAATATACTATATAACAATTAAATGGTAATAAATACATGTCTATCAATAATAACCTTACATGTAAATGGCTTAAATGCAACAAGCAAAAGATAAGGTAGCTGAATGGATAAGAAAATAAGACCCATTTATATGCTCCCTCCAAGAGACCCACTACAGGTCAAAAGATACACACAGACTAACAGTAAAGGGGTAGAAAATGATTTCATGCAAATGGAAAGGAAAAAAAAAAAACCTGGGGTAGCAGTATTTATTCCAACAAAATAGATTTTTAATTTAAAATATTTTATTGTTTTTCAATTACAGTTGTCTGTATTTTCTCCCCACCCCTTCCTCTCACCCCCTCCAAACCCACCTCCTTCCCTTGTTTCCACCATTCCCCTTGGTTTTGTCCATGTGTCCTTTATAGTAGTTCCTGAAAACCCTTCTCCCCACTGTCCCCTCCCACTCCCCTCTGACTATTGTTAGATTGTTCTTAATTTCAATGACTCTGGTTATATTTTGTTTGCTTTTTTATTTTGTTGATTATGTTCCAGTTAAAGGTGAGATTATATGGTATTTGTCCCTTACCACCTAGCTTATTTCCCACTTACATCATACACAGAAATAAATTCAAGTTGGATAAAAGACTTAAGTATAAGTCATAACACCATAAAAGTCCTAGAGGAAAACATTGGCAGGAAAATCTCAGACATTCCACACAGCAACATCTTCACGGACATGTCCCCTAAAGCAAGGGACATAAAGGAAAGAATAAACAAATGGGACCTCATCAAATTAAAAAGCTTCTCCATGGCTAAAGAAAACAGAATTTAAATGAAAGGACAGCCAACTGTATGGGAAAGCATATTTGCCAATGACACCTCAGACAGGGGCTTGATCTCCAAAATATATAAAGAACTCATATGACTCCATTCCAGGAAGACAAAAAACCTGATTAAAAAATGGGCAAAATGTTTGAACAGATGCTTCTCCAAGGAGGACATACAGAGGGCCCAGAGACACATGAAAATATGCCAACAAAGTAGATGTTAAAACCAAGGCTACAGTAGGAGACAAAGAAGAACATGGTATGATGATAAAGGAAACAATCCAACAAATGGATGTAACCCTAGTAAACATTTCACACCCAACATAGGAGCACCTAAATATGTAAAGCAAATCTTTATGGACTTACAGGGAGGAATTGACAGAAATACAGTCATAGTTGGGGATTTTAACACTCCATTGACTTCAATGGATAGATCTTCCAGGCAGAAAATCAACAAGGAGACAGCAGCCTTAAATGACACACTATATCAAATTGATTTAATTGATATCTTCAGAGCACTTCACACCAAAGCACAAAATATGCATACTTCTCAAGTGCACATGGAATGTTTTCTAGGATAGACCACATGTTAGAATGCAAAAAAAGTCTCAATAAATATAAGAAGATTGAAATTGTATCAAGCATGTGCTCTGATCACAATGCTATGAAACTAGAAATCAATCGCAAGAAGAACACTGAAAAACATGTAAAGATATGGAAGTCAAATAACATGTTATTAAACAATGAATCGGTTAACAATGATATCAAGGCAGAAATCAAAAGAGCTTGAAACAAATGAAAATACAAACATAACAATCCAAAATCTGTGGGTCACTGGTAAAGCAATCCTAAGAGGGCAATTTATAGCATTAAAGGCCTATCTCAAAACACACACACATGCATGTACACACACACACACACACACACACGAAAAAGCTCAAATAAACAATCTAACTTTACATTTAAAGGAACTTGAAAAAGAACAACAAATGAAGCCTAAAGTGAGTAGAAGGTAACAAATAATAAAGTCTGTAGCAAAAATAAACAAAATAAAGTCTAAACAAATGATATCAAAGATCAATGAATCCATGAGCTGGTTCTTTGTAAAGATAAACAAGAATTGCAAACTTTTAACCAGACCCATCAAGAAAAAAATAGAACCCATATGAATACAAAAAAGGATAAAAATAAACCTATGAATAAACCTAACTTAGGATGTAAAAGATCTGTTGTTAGAATATTATAATACACTGAAGAAAGAAATTGAAGATACAAATAAGTGGAAGCATATACCGTGTTCAAGGATAGGAGGAATTAACATCATTCAAATGTCCGTATGACCCAAAGCAGTTTATAGATTCAGCACAATTCCTATCAATATTTCAGTGATACATTTCACACAACTAGAACAAATCTTTCCAAAATTTATATTGAACCACAAAAGATCCTATACAACAATAGTGATTTTGAGAAAGAACATAGTTGGAGGAATCATGCTACATAATACGAAACTATACTCTAAGTCCATATTTATCTAAACAACATGGTACTGGCATAAAAACAGACACATACATCAATGGGGGAGCAGAATACAGAGCCCCAAAATAAACCCACACCTTTATAGTCAATTAGTATTTGACAGAAGAAGCAAGCACATACAATGGGCTAAAGATAGTTTATTCAATAAATGGTGTTGGGAATATTGGACAGATACATACACAAAAATCAAACTTGACCACCTTCTTACACCACACACAAGAATAAATTCAAAATGTATTAAAGACTTGAATGATAGAACCCAAACCATAAATATCATAGAAAACACAGACAGCAAAATCTTGGACATTGCTTGTAGCATTAGTTTATCAGATATCTCTCCCCAGGCAAGAGAAACCAAAGAAATGATAAACAAATGGGACTACAACAAGCCAAATTTTTTTTTCTTAGCAAAGAAAAACATCAACAAAATAAAAAGACAACCCACAGAGTGGGAGAACATATTTGCCAATACATCTGATATAGGGTTGATATCCAAAGAACTTAATATAAATAACTTACAAAACTCAACACCAAAAGAAACCCAACACAATTAAATAATGTGCAAAGGACCTGAGCAGACAATTTAACAAAAAGGACACACAGATGGCCAATAGACTTATGAGAAGATACTTTACATCCCAATCATCTAAGAAATGCTAATTAAAACCACAATTGAATTTCTGGTCATGATGATGGCGTAGGTAAAAATGTTTCACCTACTCACACAACTACAGAAAACATAACTAGACCACAAAACAAATATCACCCAGAACTGTCAGAAAATCAAGCTGTATAGAAGTCCTACAACCAAGGATTTAAAGAAGCTGTATTTATCCAGGCAGGTTTGATTGGCAGAGACATGAAAATGGGCAGAGAGGTGAGGAATGGGCAGTTCCACATTCACATGTGGATAAAAATTGAAAGGGATGCCTCGGGAGCAGGGGATCCCAGCCCTAGGCCAGATGACACAGCTCAGGGTTCCAGCACTAGGAAGATAAGTCCCCAAAACTTCTGGCTGTAAAAACCAGTGGGGTTTGGGGTGGCAGAAGAAATTTCTGGACTTTCAGGAAATTTCTCTTAAGGGGCCCACAGGGACTTAGGACTTAGGCAGTCCCACCTGCTCTGGGATCCAGTACCTAAGCAACAGCTGGAGAGGCACCAGTCACATATTGGGAGAAAGTAAAGTAACCAGAAATAAGGCAAATGCCAGGAGACATCTTCCTCCTGGGCCAACTTCTAGAAATCAGGCAGTGACATTGTCCCCTCTCCAAGCCCTTCCCACACACAGACACACAAAACTATGAAGTGGGTTGCCCTTCCCTGGTGATTACCTAAAGCTCCACAGCACCCAATTCACACATGCCTTTTCTACAATAGACCATGCTACTAAGAGAGAGAGATAAAGGAGCTCTAATGCACAGAAACAAACTTAGAGATGCTACCAAATTCAGGAGACAGAGAGATATGGCTCAAAAGAAAGAAAAAAACAAAACTCCAGGAAAAAAAAAAAAAAAACTAAACAAAATGGAGATAACCAACCTATCAGATGCAGAGATAAAAATACTGGTTATCAGAAGGCTCAAAGAACTCAATAAGTCAACAGCATAAAAAATACAAGGCAGAAATGAAGGTTACATTAAGTGAAATAAAGAAAAATATACAGGGAACCAACAGTGGAAGGCATGAAGCTGAGAGTCAACAACAGATTTGAACATAAGGAATAAAAAACCATTCAATCAAAACAGCAAAAAGAAAAAAAATTAAAAAATTAGGATAGTCTAAGGATCCTCTGGAATATCATCAGACATACTAACATTCCAAATCATAGGGGTAACAAGGAAAAGAGGAAGAGCAAGAAATTGAAAACTTATTTGAAGGAAAGGAAATGAAAGGAAACTTTCCTAACTTGGTGAAGGAAATAGACATACAAGTGCAAGAAACACAGAGAGTCCCAAACAAGTTGGGCATAAAGAGGACCACACCAAGAAACATCATAATTAAAATGCCAATGGTTAAAGATAAAGAGAGACTCTTAAAAGCAGCAAGAGAAAAGGAGACAGTTACCCTCAAAGGAGTTCCCATAAGACTGTCAGCTGATTTTGCAGCCCTGGCTGGCATAGCTCAGTGGATTAAGCACGGGATGTGAACCAAGGGGTCACAGGTTTGATTCCTAATGAGGGCACATGCCTGGATTGCAGGCCAGGTCCCCACTGGGGGGCACATAAGAGGCAACCACACATCGATGTTTCTCTCTCTTTCTCCCTCCTTTCCCCTCTCTAAAAAGAAATAAATAAAATCTTTTAAAAAAGGAAAAAAAAAGAAGAAACTTTGCAGGCTAGAACAGACTGGCAAGAAGTATTCAAAGTGATAAAAGCAAGAATCTACAACCTAGATTACTCTATCCAGCAAAGCTATCACTTAGCTATAAACATTAAAATCTCAACAAATTCATAACTATCAACAACTGAATTTAAAAAACAAACTAAGCAAACAACCAGAACAAGAACAGATTCATAGGTATGGAGATCATTTGTAGGGTTATCAGCTGGGAGGGGCAAGGAGGAAAATGGGAGAAAAGATGCAGGGATTAAAAAAACATAAATTGATAGGTACAAAATAGACAGGGGATATTAAGAGAAGTATAGTGTGGCAGACCCTTCTGTGTGGCATGGGCCCAGCTCCCACTTGGAGATGCATAGGACCCATGCCCACACATAGGTTCTCTCATGGGTAGTCAGATTTGCAATATACCTAGGCTGCTCTGAGTCTTGCTTTTGCTGAAAACTCCCTCACCCTGCAAGTGCTAAACCTTGCAGGGACCAGTGTAACCGGCTCAAACACTTTTGCCTTTTTATTTGCTAACATCCTTCTTCTGTGATGTGATTAGGGACATTGGCTCCTTTCTTGTAACTGGAGCATAGTGAGGACCATCTTGTAATGTGAGGAGAGATAGAATAAAGGCCTGTCATGGTGGAGGCCTTGGCTTTTGCTCCCCTTGAGAGAAAAGTCATACTGTCGTCCTTTTTTCCTCCACCAGACTCGGTAGTCTGTGTGTATGTTTTATTTCATCCATAATGACACGGACACTGCTAGCCAGTGTCTGCATCAGTATAGGAAATGGAGAGGCCAAAGAACTTATATGCATGAGCTATGGACATGAACTAAAAGTGGAAGGATTGCTAGAGGCAAGGGTGGTACCAGGCAGAGGGGGTAATGGAAGGAATTTGGGACAACTATAGTAGCATAATAAAATATATTTTTTAAAATGAGATATCATTTCACAAATGTCAGAATGGCTATCACAAATAAATCAACAAACAAGTGCTGGTGGGGATGTAGAGAAAGGGGAACCTTTTTGCACTTTTGGTAGGAATGCAGGTTGGTGCATCCACTGTGGAAAGCATTATGGAAATGTCTCAAAAAAGTAAAAATGGATCTGCCTTTTGACCCAGCAATCCAATTCTGGTGATATATCTGAAGTAATCCAAAACACTAATTGGAAAGAACATAAACACCCCTATGTTCATTGCAGTGTTATTTACAATAGCCAAGATGTGGACAGCAGCTCACTCTGCAAGCAAGTGCCCATCATTAGATTAGTGGAGAAAACAACTATGGTAATGGTTAACTCTATTCTCTTGCACACTAAGCCTATTTTCTATCCTTTACTCTCACTGTATCTCATAATCTGACCTCCCACAAGCTCTCTGTTTTCTGGATTCAACTCACAGTCCTTCCCCACTCTACCAAGAGTCTTATCTCTTTTCCACCCTTTCTAAAAAGTGGCTAGTTGGGTATAATATCACAGTTAACACTATACTTATCCAAAGGATACCTATCTCTTCTGTATGAGTTGGTACTTTAAGTCCCATAGAATACATTCCCACTGTCTTAATCTATTTTGCCTTCCCCCTCCAACTGATCACGTAAAAGAGTAGGTGGGAGCTGTGAACAACAATATACCTGCTGGAAAAGCGAAACCAACAAAGGAACCACCAAGAAAAATAAAGGAAGATGGTAGAGGAGTGAGTGAAAGCTACACTAACCTCCACCCAGGACCAATCTGGAATTACAACTGAATGGTGGAGAAATTATCCAAAACAAACAACTGAACAATAGTGAGAGAGAAGTCTCATATCCTCAGACAGTCAGAAGAACCAGCTTCAACACAACCTGCCCACACTTGCATAACAACATACAAGACGTGGTGTGCAGAGGGACCCTCAGTTAACCAACTGGAGGGAAGGACCCACAAAAGAAAGACCCAACAACAATCAAAACCCAAATACCTCCAGAGAGCCAACATAAACAACATCCCAAGTGCAGCAAGTTCAGAAGATCAAGGAGATTACACCACTGAATCTCATAGTCTCCTACCATGGAAGTCCACACCGCCAACTTAGGGAGTCAGAACAGATCAATTTAAGAAGCAGAGGCTAACAAGAAGAGTCTCACAAACTATGGGAAGACAGAGGAACAATCCCAAAATGAAAGGAAAAGAGGAAGCCTCAAAAAGAATGCTAAATGAAATAGAGGCAAGTCAACTATCAGATACCGAGTTCAAAGCAATGGTTATAAGGAAGTTCAGTGAGCTCACAGATAGTTACCAGAAACTACAGAGAAACTACAATGAACTCATTGAAAACTATATCAACATGAAAAAGGAAATAGAAACTATCAACAAGGGCCAAGAGGAAATGAAGAATACAATTTCCAAATTGAAGAACACAGTAGAAGGAATCAAAAGCAGGCTCGATGAAATAGAGGATCAAATCAGTGAGCTGGAGGACAACGTAGAAAAAAACACAGAAAGAGCAAGAAAAGGAAGAGAGACTCAGAAAGAATGAAAAGGGGTTAAGGGAAATGTAGGGCAACATGAAATGTAATAATATCTGTATAATAGGGGTACTAGAAGGAGAATAAGAAGAACAAGGGATAGAAAACCTGTTTGAAAAAGTAATGACGGAAAACTTCCCTAATTTGATGAGAGAAAAGGTCACACAAATCCAGAAAGCACAGAGTCCCAATCAAGATGAACCCAAAGAGGCCTACTTCAAGACACATCATAATTAAAATGGCAAAATTTCAAGACAAAGAGAGAATCTTGAAGGCAGCAAGGGAAAAATCAGAAATAACATACAAGGGAGCCCTGATAAGACAAGGAGCTGACTTTTCAATGGAAATGCTCCAAGCCACAAGGCAATGGCAAGAAATATTACAAGTAATGAAAACCAAGGGCTTACAACTGAGACTACTCTACCCAGCAAGGCTCTCAATTAAGATGAAAGGCCAAATAAGGAATTTCTCAAACAAAGGAGGCCTCAAAGAATATACCTCCTCCAAACCAGCTCTGCAAGAGATGCTAAAGGATCTGCTTTAAGAATGGGGAGAGAAAGAGAGAGAGAGGATCACAGGTATAAAAAAATGGCAATGAATATGTACCTATCAATAATAACCTTAAACATATATGAATTCAATGCCTCAATAAAAAAAAAAAGCATAGAATAGCTGAATGGATAAGAAATCATGACCCACACATATGCTTCTTACAAAAGACCCACCTCAGAACAAAAGACCTACACAGGCAAAGTGAAGGGCTAGGAAAAAAATATTCCAAGCAAATAGGGAAAAAAAAAAAGAGTAGCAATACTCATACCAGACAAGATAGACTTCAAAACAGAGGCCACAAAAAGAGACCCAGAAGGTCACTTCATAACATTCAAAGGAAGAATCCAAGAAGACATGAACATTGGAAATATATGTGCACTCCAAAACATGAGGAAAATCTTGGAGGACTTCAAGAAAGGTATTGACAGCAACACAATTATAGTAGGGGATTTTAACACCCTACTGTCAAAAATGGATAGATCTTCCAAACAAAATACCAACAGAGATATTGCAGCTTTGAACAATGTCCTAGATCAAATGGAATTAACTGCGTGTGTATATATAGAACTTTTTATCCCCAAGAAGCAAAATACACATTCTTTTCAAATGCACATGGGACATTTTCAAAGATACACCACATGATAGGACACAAAAGAAGCCTCAACAAATTCAAGAAAATTGAAATCATATCAGGCATTTTCTCTGACCATAAGGGCCTGAAACAAGAAACCAACCACAAGGAAAAAACTCAAAAACACTGAAACTTATGGATATTAAATAGCATGCTACTAAAGTATGAATGGGTTAAGAAGGAGATCAAGGAAGAAATAAAAAAGTTTCTGGAAACAAATGAAAATGGACTCACAACAATCCAAAACTTATGGGATGCAGCAAAGGAAGTCCTGAGAGGGAAGTTTGCAGTGATACAGTCCTACCTAAAAAAGATAGAAACATTTCAAATAAACAGCCAAACCCTACACCTGCAAGAACTGGAGGAACAACAACAAAGACAGCCCAGAACAAACAGAAGGAAGGAAATAACCAAGATCAGAGCAGAATTAAATGACATAGAGACTAAAAGCACAGATCTAAGGATTCCTAAATCCAGGAGCTGGTTGTTTGAAAAGGTAAACAAAATCGACAAGCCTTTAAGCAGCCTCATCAAGAAAAAAGAGAGAGGACCCAAATAAACACAATCAGAAATTAAAGAGGAGAGATTACAACTGATACCACAAAAATACAAAGGATTGTAAGAAATTGTTATGAAGAACTATATGGCAAGGAATTTGAAAACCTAGGTGAAATGGACAAATTTCTAGAAAAATATAATCTTCTGAAACTAAATGAAGAAGAAGCAGGAAGCCTGAATAGATCAATAACAGCTGATGAAACTGAAGCAGTAATCAAAAAACTCCTGGCACACAAAAGCCCTGGACCAGATGATTTCACAGGAGAATTCTACAGAGCATTTAAGGAGGAGCTAACCCCTATCCTTCACAGACTATTCCAAAAAATCCAGGAAGATGGAAGACTCGCAAACTCTTTATGAAGGCAGCATCATCCTAATCTCAAAACCAGATAAAGGCACAACAAAGAAAAAAAAAATATAGGTCAATATCTCTGATGAACATACATGCTAAAATCCTCAATAAAATATTGGCAAACCACATCCAACAGTACCTTAAAAAGATCATACACTACAATTAAGTGAGATTCATCCCATAGATGCAAGGATGGTACAATATTCTCAAATCAATAAATGTAATACATCACATAAATAAAAGGAAAGACAAAAATCACATGATCATATCAATAGATAAAGAAAAAGCATTTGATAAGTTACAGTACCCATTTATGATGAAAATACTCAGCAAAGTAGGAATAGAGGGAGCATTCCTCAACATAATAAAGGCCACATATGAGAGACCAACAGCCAACATCATACTCAATGGGCAAAAACTAAAAGCTTTCCCACTAAGATCAGGAAGAAGACAAGGATGTCTGCTTTCACCACTCCTATTCAACATAGTATTGGAAGTCCTAACCACAGCAATCAGACAAGAAAAAGAAATAAAAGCATCCATATTGGAAAGGAGGAAGCAAAACTATTATTGTTTGCAGATGACATGATAGTGTACATAGAAAATCCTATAGATTCCACAAAAAAACTACTGCACCTAATAAGTGAATTTAGCAAAACAGTGGGATACAAAGTCAATATTCAGAAATCAAAGGCATTTTTGTACACCAATAATGAAATATAAGAAACAAAAACCAGGAAAAAAATCTCATTTGATATAGCAACAAGAAAAAGAATACCTAGGAATAAACCTAACCAAGGATGTAAAAGACCTGTACTCAGAAAACTACACAACACTGAAGAAAGAAATTAAGGAAGACACAAATGCAAGCACATACCATGTTCATGGATTGAAGAATTACTGTCATCAAAATGCCCATACTACCCAAAGCAATTTACACATTCAATGCAATACCTATTAAAGTGCCAATGGCATATTTCACAGATATAGAACAAACAATTCAAAAATTTAAGTGGAACCATAAACAGCCCTGAATAGCTGCAGCAATTTTGAGAAAGAAAAACAAAGTAGGAGGGATCACAATACATGATATCAAACTATTACAAGGCCACTGTTATCAAAACTGGCATAAGAACAGACACGTAGACAAATGGAACAGAATAGAGATCTCAGAAATAAACCAAGTCTCTGTTGTCAATTAATATTTAACAAAGAGGGCAGAAGCATAAAATAGAGCAAAAATAGCCTCTTCAACAAATGGTGTTGGGAGATCTGGAAAGCGACATGCAAAAAAAAAAAAAAAAACTCAATCACCAACTTACACCATACACAAAAATAAATTCAAGGTGGATAAAAGACTTAAATATAAGTTATGACACAATAAAAGTCCTAGAGGAAAACATAGGCAGGAAAATCTCAGATATTCCATGCAACAATATATTCACTGATATGTCCCCTAAAGCAAGGTACATAAAGGAAAGAATAAACAAATGGCATCTCATCAAAATAAAAATCTTCTGCACAGCTAAAGAAAATAGCATTAAAATGAAAAGGTAACCAACTATATGGAAAACATATTTGCCTATGATACCTTGGACAAGGGTTTGATCTCCAAAATATATAAAGAACTCACATGACTCCACTCCAGGAAGACAAACAACCCCATTAAAAAAATGGGCAAGAGACCTGAACAGATACTTCTACAAGGAGGGCACACAGAGGGCCCAGAGACATAAAAAAGATGCTCAACAGCACTACCCATCAGAGAGATGCAAATTAAAATGCACAATGAGATACCACTTCCCAGCGGTCAGAATGGCCATCATAAGCAAATCAACAAACAACAAATGTTGGAGAGGATGTGGAGAATAGGGAACCCTAGTGCACTGTTGTGGAGAATGCAGACTGGTGCAGCCACTGTGGAAACTACTATGGAATTTCCTCAGAAAACTAAAAATAGTACTGCCTTTTGACCTGGCAATTCCACTTATAGGATTATATCCTAAGAACCCTGAAACACCTATCCAAAAGAACCTATGCACCCCAATGTTCATAGCAGCACAATTTACAATAGCCAAGTGCTGGAAGCAACCTAAGTGCCCATCAGTAAATGAGTGGATCAAAAAGTGGTATATTTACACAATGGGATACTACACAGCAGAACAAAGAAAGGAGCCCCTGCCCTTTGCAACAGCATGGATGGAACTGTAGAACATTATGCTAAATGTTAGGCAGTGAAAGGCAAATACTGTATGATCTCTCCTATAAGTTGAACCTAGTCAACAAAACAAACAAGCAAACAAAATATAACCAGAGGCATCGAAATTAAGAACAAACTGATGGTATCCAGAGGGGAGACGGAGGGGAATAACGAGGCGAAGAATGGGGAGGGTTGTCAAGGAACATGTATAAAGGACCCATAGACAAAGCCAAAGGGGAGTAGGATTGAGGGTTAGATGTGGGGGTGCATGGGGTGGGAGAAAATGGTGGCAAGAAAATGAAGACAACTGTACTTGTACAGTAAAAAAAAATTTAAAAAATGAATAGAATGTCAATGTTACCTTTTCAAAATCCCTGGGGAAATTGCAAAGGACTAAATGAAGGCACATTTTCTTGGCCCAGAAATGTGCTTTTCAAGTTAATACAGGATCAAATTCAAAGGCTATTACCTACATATAGTGGGATACTCCATTACAAGGCAAGGGTAGTAAAGGGTACCAAAGTACTGGAAGAGACAGTGGCTGTTTCAGCATAATAATGAAGAGAAGAAATGTTAACAGGTGTTCTTTCCAGTCTGTCTTGTCAAAATGAAAAAACTGATCATTTTTGATACTACTTTAGTTTAAATTTCCAGTGACTCTCACTTCGCCCAGAGTGGAACCCAGTGGAACTGAGAGACTGGCAAGACTGACTAGATAAAGAAGTGAGACCCTGAGTGACAAGAACAGGATGACAGTGGCTCCTAACCCAGACTTTGCATTTCCCTGGGAGAATTCAACAGAACAAAGAAATGCCTAAGGCCTCACCCCAAACCAGGCTAATCAGACCCTTTGGGATTTGAGCCTAAATGTTAGTACAATTGAAAAACTCCTTAGGAAAGTTTAATGCACAGTATGGATTGAAAATCTCTGGGTTAAAGGAATTGAGGGGTGCTGAAACAGAGGGGAGGGAAGAGAGAAAGGGTACAAAGGGAGTGGGTGCCTGGAGGGACTAAAGGAGCCATGCCCCTTGAAGGGCCAAGGAACCACTGAAGAGAATGCAAGAGCCACTCCCCAGCCCCTCACTCCTGTAGACTTTGTGTGGTTTGAAAGATATGATTAAAGCCTCAGTTAAAGAACCGTGGCTGCTTCTGGACTATTCACGTGTGACTGACTGAGATAACAAAGTTTAACTAACCCATCCCCACTCTTGTACTTTCAAGTGCATAATACTGAAGTTTCATTATTTTTCCAAGGTTGTTCTCAAAATGGAAGTAGAAAAGTTCCAAATGGATTCACTTTCTCTGCCATCAACATGCATTGGTTGTCACCTATAAATTATTTTAGTTGGAGTTGGTGTTTGAATACTGACTGGGTTTTGGTTGCTAAGTATCTGTGCTAACCAGGCCCTTCACTGGCTTACATTGGAAAGTTTGTGTAAGAGCTACTACCTATGGTTGACGGGAACAGATTACAGAGACTCCGTCATTACTCCTAGTGCTCACAAAAAGAAATTCTGATGAAACAAAATGGATTTTTCAGGCTTTAGTTGATGAAAGTTTCAGACAAATTCAAACTAAAGACTAGACTACGAAGCTGAGATTTTAAGGATTGCAGGACAGCTCCTTCCCACCCCAATATAAAATGTTTCTATTTGTTCTGATATGTCCCAAATTGATCATTGAATGGACCTCAGTACAAGTGCAAATGTTACCGCAGATAAGTAGCATTAGCTCAATTTACCCCATTAGCTAGTCAGCTGGCAGAACCCTGGAAGAACTGGAAAAATCAGTAAGTTTTAATGAATTAAAAGAAAAATCTGAAGTTTGGGATGCTACCCTGGACTGGTAAGACTGAAGTGGGAGACTCTAGACTCAGTCAAGTCCCCTGAACTCAGTGGAGTATATGTGGGTGTCAGAGAAAGGGAGCACTGGAAAAGAAATAAAGAAATCTGAGTATATGTATTGGCTACTTTATAGTTGTTAAAAATTCAACTGAATACATTTTCAAGATCTTACAGTCTTTATTCAGCAATTCATGAATGGGGCAGCACCCAATCTACCAGATAGAAATGAATTCTGAGGAGCTGTACAAAATGAAGCACTTTTTAACAGGGTCACCCCAATCATTCAATAAAAAGGAAAAAAATAAAATGAAGCACTTTTATAGGCAGAAGGGATCAAGAACAAGGGAGTTATACTAGAAACAAAAGCAGGGTGATTATTGCCAGGTTCCTTTCCTTATAGGGGATAGCAGAGGCTTATCAAGCAAATTGCCTAACTAATGCTGACCAGGTATTTCCTGATTGGCTGGTTTGATTTCATTTATAGGAGAGCAGAAACTGTAATTAAGTCTCCGTGTGGTGATGTGGGGCTTAGCATAAACACCTCTACATTGGGCCTACTATCTGGTCTTAAGTATACTCCTTAACCAGGAGACTGAACATAATGAAACCTGCTCAACTAAGAGGAAAATAAAGGGTTAAGAGGAAGTCTCTTGAGCTCTTTTCCCTGAGGTTCATTGTAAATATGAGCTCATTCCAAGAAATGCACTATGTACTCACTTTGGATCAGTCTTTGAACTGCTCTTTGTGAATCACGTATTGCACTGAAGACTTGACTAATGGATGGCTAGAAGTTTGTACTTTCTCCTTTGACAAACAAGGATATATTTTGGTTACACCTCTCAAAACATTCAAATACTCAAGCAAACGCTTTATGCTAGGGATGGAAGTTACAAGTTTAGACAATATTAAGGACCAATCTTTAAATTATTTAAGTTAAGGACCATATTAAGTTATAACAGGGGGAATAGACTCTGATGTGGAAGCAAAATATTACATGCATAATGTTTCATTTGTTAGACATCTATCTTGTCTTTTACTTTGCCATACTGTAAGTTTTAAGATTCTCAAGCCTGCTCTATACTCTAACTAATCAAATAGCTTTGAGAATACATCTCATAATAAGAATCTCAGAAAGAGTAGAAGAGCTGCAGAAGAGCAGATATTATCCCATATGGTACAGCCAGCTCTGATAAAGTAGAGCACTTTGGACATTCACTAAGTATCAATCACACTCTCTTGTCCAATATGAAGGTATGTAAAAACTGTACTCTTATCCTAACTTTCTTCTGTTTAACAGAAAAGTCTTTTAAGACACCTGGACTTTTGAGTATGTTGCTATGTATCCTCTGTAAAGAACTTTATAATTGCTAGGAGTCTATCATTCTGATTGGTAAACTTAATGTAATAACTTTTTGCTCAAGTAATAACCTCTTTTCTTAAAGGTATAAATGTTTACAGGATCTCTTCACTAAGCATGAAGAGTATCATAATGTTCTTCTTTTCCTTTTACATATAAAACTGTAATAAACCCAGGATTCTGTTGTATTCCTTAGTCAAACAAAGAGTTTGACAGTCTTCATCTCATTTAAATTCACACTGCTAAGTGCTATAATAGAGGATAAACTAAGAGTCATAACTGTCAACAGAAAATACCAGCTCTGTTTGAGGATGGGGACTTGAGAAAGCTTCACATAGGAGGTGACATTCACTATGCTTTGTTGGAGCTGTAAAATTTCTGCAAGCAAAGCAGAGGGGAAGGGTTGAGGAGAGAGCCTTTACAGTGCACTGAGTTGTAAAGCCTTGAAAACAAAGTACCTTTTGTTTAAACACTATTGCCTGTTTCAGTGTGGTAAGGGGTGGAAGTTGGTTGCTGAATTAAGCTGAAAGAATTGATTGGGTTGATTAATTAAACTCTTAATTAAGGGTTTAAAGTATTATAGTATTTACTTGCCTAGTTTACCTATATTTCACTTTTAAGAAATTTTCTTCTAAAGTGCTTAGTTTCAACTTCTTTTTTTCTTTCCTAGCTTGCCACACACTTTCTTATGTATTTATGACTTGGGTTCAGGAAAGAAAACTTGTACTTTGTACCTGTTGTCCTCTAACTCGGACATTGTCTCATCTTAAGATTATGGGACCTAACTTGTGGAGGGGCTTCGCCCGCAGAGCCCCTTACGTCCATCACAGATGAGGATTATACCACCAAGACATGATCTTCTTGGGGAGGAGAGGTGGTCAGTCTCACAAAGGAAAAGGACCAAGAGCCCCTTCCTCAATGGGCTTTTATTGGGTTCATAACACACAGGAACACAGGTAAAGCTCATCAATCAATGTCAGGCGGCAAGGATCAAACAATGGAAACCATTTCAAAGAAATCTGAGGGCTTAATCTGAGTCAGTGTCTGTCAGGTAAGTGGGTTGCAAAAACTTTGGGAGACATACTCATTTCCTCCTCGGACCCTTATCATTAAATGAGAGCACACTTAGCAAAACAGGTTTCATAGGACTTTATGAATTCTTTCTTATGCCCGATCACCCAGGGAGCCGCTTTGGCCAACACAGGGCTGCACCGCCCTCCCTCAAAGTTTTAGGCTTAAGTGGATTAGAGCCAGGAAGCAAGAGATAAGGAAGATGTCTCCCAGACAGAAATGGGGATTCAGGCTATGTCAGAATAGCTGGAGGGCGAGGATCCATCACTCCCTCTTTGCTGCAGCCCCCCAAGTCCTTCTGTGAGGGCCTCCCAATTAATCATGTCTGGCTTGGGTTGCCCCTCCCTTGAGGAGACTTACCTGTCACTGGCTAACCCACCAAGCATTGGGGGCCAGATATGGATGAAGCAGAAGTGGCACTGCTGCCAGGGAGATAAACTTTGTCTCCTTAGTGGCTCAGGTCCTCATGACAGAACAGACCCAGATGAAACGGGTCCCCTGGTCTGTTACTCAGCCTAGCCATGGGGTGGGGGTTACAGCTCCTGAAACCAGGCTGAACAGTCCCCAACACTAATGGATTTTTGGTTTTAAAATTAAAAAATTGGAGTTCTTGTGGCTTTCAGAGTGGTGCTATATAGCCACGTAATGAACAGCTAGGGGTGTTGAAGAAGCAAAGCCTGCATTAGGAGGGAAATTCGATGATCTGGGGCCCCTTTCCAACTCTGAAGCTTATGCTTGTAACTTATTGATTATTAACAATACTAATAATCTTTCTTTTTAAAGCATTAAGAATATCTTTATTAAACAAAGTAAAACTGCAAAAACAATTATTTGGCTTTTTCCTAAAGGTCACTGCTTCAAAGTGCTGTCATGCTGACTCAAGAATCATCTATTTCACTCTTGAAAGTCACTGAGAACAACTTCAGCACAGCTGTCAGGTGACAGTAGCAGAAGAGTAGATGTGGGCAAACCATTAATCATAACATTTAGGGAAGATGCCCAGAGCCACCAGCCGCAGGTCTGGGTGGGTGAAAAAAAGACAGAGCTGTGGAACTGGGACTAATATCTAATTTTTAGGGTGTAGATCCCAGGGTACCCTGAAGACTTGATGGATCATTTTCAGCTACTTCAGATGTTCCTGGTGGCTCTAGGTACTTCATATCAAAAGTAGAGTGTTTCCACTGAAAAGGTGATATTCTGTTCCTAAAAACAAAAGAGTTCTAAAAAACATTCTTATGTATGACATGCTGCACTGATCTCAGAATATGTTGGAAATACTTTGGACCAAATCCAACAGGTAATTCTGTTATGTAGGTGCTGGTAACTGGAAGAAGTAAGATGGTCGATGCTTTTCAGTTCGAGTTGATGTTCATATTCAGAAGCATTGGGGTCAATATTATCACCCCGGGAAGTTGAAGCAGGCATAGCTGGTACAAGGCCAGCTGGCACATTTATAGATTGATTAGCATTATGTAGCTTGAGCAACTTACACTTCATTGCTGTGAGTCTTTCTCTCAGAATCTTCATTTCAAGGTTTTTCTGTTCAAGTTCATGTTTATATTCAGAAGACTTGGCGTTGATGTTTTCACCCAGTGATGCTATTGATGTTGCTGGTAGGAGGCCAGCTGCCACACTTAGACATTGAATGGCTTTCTGTAGCTTGAGCAACTTGTACTTCATTGCTACATTCCTTCCCCTCAGAATCTTCACTTCAAAGTTTTGCTGTTCGAGTGGATTTTTATATTCAGGAGCATTGTGGTGGATATTATCATGCAGGGAAGCTGAAACAGGCATAGCTGGTACAAGACGAGCTGCTGCATTTACACATTGAGTGCCTTTCCGTAGCTTGAGCAACTTATGCTTCATTGCTACATTTCTGCCTCTCAGAATCTTCACTTCCAGGTTTTTCTGTTCAAGTTCATGTTCATATTGAGCAGCATTGGGGTCGATGTTTTCACCCAGTGATGCTGATGATGTTCCTGGGAGGATTCCAGCTGCCTCATTTAGACATTGAGTGGCTTTCCGTAGCTTGAGCAACTTGTGTTTCATTGCTACATTTCTGCCTCTCAGAATCTTCACTTCCAGGTTTTTCTGTTCAAGTTCATGTTCATATTGAGCAGCGTTGGGGTCAATGTTTTCACCCAGTGATGCTGATGACATTGCTGGTAGGAGGCCAGCTGCCGCATTCAGACATTCAGTGGCTTTCTGTAGCTCGAGCAACTTGTGCTTCATTGCTACATTTCTGCCTCTCAGAATCTTCATTTCAAGGTTTTGCTGCTGGAATTCATGTTCATGTTCAGAATCATTGGGGTCGATGTTCTCACCCAGTAGCACTGATGACGTTGCTGGTAGGAGGCCAGCTGCCGCATTTAGATGTTGAGTAGCTTTCTGTAGCTTGAGCAACTTGTGCTTCATTGCTACATTTCTTCCCTTCAGAATCTTCATTTCGAGATTTTGCTGTTCCAGTTGATTTTTATATTCAGAAGCATTGGGGTCAATATTATCACCCAGGGAAGTCGAAACAGGTACAGCTGGTTCAAGACCAGCTGCCGCACTTAGACATTGACTGGCTTTCCGTAGCTTGAGCAACTTATGCTTCATTGCTACATTTCTTCCTCTCAGAATCTTCACTTCCAGGTTCTTCTGTTCAAGTTCA
Source organism: Glossophaga mutica (assembly GCA_039655065.1). Lineage (NCBI taxonomy): Eukaryota > Metazoa > Chordata > Mammalia > Chiroptera > Phyllostomidae > Glossophaga > Glossophaga mutica. The sequence continues at coordinate 142,360,873 of CM077307.1, read as the reverse complement.
TGTTCATATTTAGAAACATTGGGGTCGATGTTTTCACCCAGTGTTGCTGATGATGTTCCTGGGAGGATTCCAGCTGCCTCATTTAGACATTGAGTGGCTTTCCGTAGCTTGAGCAACTTGTGTTTCATTGCTACATTTCTGCCTCTCAGAATCTTCACTTCCAGGTTTTTCTGTTCAAGTTCATGTTCATATTGAGCAGCGTTGGGGTCAATGTTTTCACCCAGTGATGCTGATGACATTGCTGGTAGGAGGCCAGCTGCCGCATTCAGACATTCAGTGGCTTTCTGTAGCTCGAGCAACTTGTGCTTCATTGCTACATTTCTGCCTCTCAGAATCTTCATTTCAAGGTTTTGCTGCTGGAATTCATGTTCATGTTCAGAATCATTGGGGTCGATGTTCTCACCCAGTAGCGCTGATGACGTTGCTGGTAGGAGGCCAGCTGCCGCATTTAGATGTTGAGTAGCTTTCTGTAGCTTGAGCAACTTGTGCTTCATTGCTACATTTCTTCCCTTCAGAATCTTCATTTTGAGATTTTGCTGTTCCAGTTGATTTTTATATTCAGAAGCATTGGGATCAATATTATCACCCAGGGAAGTCGAAACAGGTACAGCTGGTTCAAGACCAGCTGCCGCACTTAGACATTGACTGGCTTTCCGTAGCTTGAGCAACTTATGCTTCATTGCTACATTTCTTCCTCTCAGAATCTTCACTTCCAGGTTCTTCTGTTCAAGTTCATGTTCATATTTAGAAACATTGGGGTCGATGTTTTCACCCAGTGTTGCTGATGATGTTCCTGGGAGGATTCCAGCTGCCTCATTTAGACATTGAGTGGCTTTCCGTAGCTTGAGCAACTTGTGTTTCATTGCTACATTTCTGCCTCTCAGAATCTTCACTTCCAGGTTTTTCTGTTCAAGTTCATGTTCATATTGAGCAGCGTTGGGGTCAATGTTTTCACCCAGTGATGCTGATGACATTGCTGGTAGGAGGCCAGCTGCCGCATTCAGACATTCAGTGGCTTTCTGTAGCTCGAGCAACTTGTGCTTCATTGCTACATTTCTGCCTCTCAGAATCTTCATTTCAAGGTTTTGCTGCTGGAATTCATGTTCATGTTCAGAATCATTGGGGTCGATGTTCTCACCCAGTAGCGCTGATGACGTTGCTGGTAGGAGGCCAGCTGCCGCATTTAGATGTTGAGTAGCTTTCTGTAGCTTGAGCAACTTGTGCTTCATTGCTACATTTCTTCCCTTCAGAATCTTCATTTCGAGATTTTGCTGTTCCAGTTGATTTTTATATTCAGAAGCATTGGGGTCAATATTATCACCCAGGGAAGTCGAAACAGGTACAGCTGGTTCAAGACCAGCTGCCGCACTTAGACATTGACTGGCTTTCCGTAGCTTGAGCAACTTATGCTTCATTGCTACATTTCTTCCTCTCAGAATCTTCACTTCCAGGTTCTTCTGTTCAAGTTCATGTTCATATTTAGAAACATTGGGGTCGATGTTTTCACCCAGTGTTGCTGATGATGTTCCTGGGAGGATTCCAGCTGCCTCATTTAGACATTGAGTGGCTTTCCGTAGCTTGAGCAACTTGTGCTTCATTGCTATATTTCTTCCTCTCAGAATCTTCATTTTTAGGTTTTGCTGTTCCAGTTGATGTTCATACTCAGAAGCCTCAGGGTTCATATTATCACCGAAGGAAATCAAAGCAGGCATAGCTGGTACGAGGCCAGCTGGCACATTTATAGATTTGTTGGCTTTCTGTAGCTTGAGCAACCTACGCTTCATTGCTTCATGTCTTTCTTTCAGAACCTTTACTTCAAGGTTTTTCTGTTCGAGTTCATATTTATATTCTGAAGACTTGGGGTTGATGTTTTCACCCCGTGATGTTGAAGATGTTACTGGTACAAAACCTGCTGCCCCATTTACAGATTGAATATCTTCCTGCAGGTTCTGTAATTTTTGTGTTACAAGTATCTCTTTTTCTATGTACAGTTTGATGTCTAAGTCCCTTTTTATTAGTAGATCATTGTAAGCTGCAGTTTCCTGCTTATTTTCAAGATCTAGATTAGTATAAAATGTCATAAATCTTTCAACCTTTGGTCTTATAGATCCTTTAGTGGTTTCCACCTCCTTCCTTTTTAATTCATTTGACTCCTCTGTGGATGACTCCATCATCCACACATGTTTAGTGCACCTAGAGATGTGTCTAGTTAAGGACACCACACCGTGGGTCATTTGTTCCAGGTAACAGCCTAAGCTAGAGCAAAGGCCACCAAACCAGGCAGCCATCCCTGCGGGTTTTAGGACTGACCTGGTCTGCTCTGCCAAAAGCGTCCACTTCCATTGAACAGCTCTGCCAACTGTCTCAGAACTGCCTCTCTGCCAGACTAAGAATCACAATGACCTGTTGCTAGGCAACTCCTGATTGCTGGGTGTTCCATGTGGGGGCAGTTGGGAAGAGGAGACTTGCCTTGGGCCAGACAAGAGACTCTTCTCCAGTGATATTTCCCACATGGGCCTCCTCTGTTTCCTGAGGAGGAAGTACACATTGCCTGATACTGTTGACACATAGCTCATGTTGTCTTGCAGCTTGTGATTTCCATGCCACCACTTTTTTACATTTGAGGTAGAATTGACACAGAGACACTCATCAATCTTCAGAGTACAGTTGGGCTCATGTGGCAAATGTCCACGCCTGCGCATCAGCACCTATGCTAGAAATCTTTCAGTTGCCATTCATAATGCCCACTACTCCAGAGCTGTCATTAGAGCTGTCTCAGAGTCACCCCACATGATGGCCTTGTGAGCCTTGCTTCGATCACTGATGTAGGAATTGACAAAGTAAGGAGAACATTTGCTATATTTATATGTGACACCAGATTGGAAGATGCGGTGGTTAGAATTGGGAAAAATTAAAGTATCTTAAAAAATAAACAGAACAGAACACACAGTGATTAGGTAAATTAGATTTTTAACTAATGAAATGTAAGGTCAAATAGTATTATTTCTGAGGAGAGGACTCAAGAAAATACTAGTATACAATGGTGAAGGACTTAACTGTTGTAAATCACAGTGGAAAATTGTCTGCTGTACTATAATTATAATAAGGGTTAATATTATAACATCGCAAATGTTTTCACTTAGATGGCTGCTGTGCAGCGTCAAGACTTTCTTTCCTCATTGGAAGTTCAGTGATGGTGTTTAAGATGCCACTTTCTAGAGTCATACTTTCTAGATTTAAAGCAGGGTCCTGCTACCAATTACTGTAATGTGGGCAGACTATGTTACTGCTTCCTGGTCTATAAAAGGAGTAAAAGATAGAGCCTGGTTTATGCAGTGTTCTGCAGATTAAGTTATAATATAAAGTGCTTAGCTTAAGAATTGGTTTATAGTAAGTTTTCAAATGCTATTACTCTTCATTTTTAAATTTGAGTTCTGTATTATGGGTATCAGAATATTTATAATCCTTAAACTAGGAAGTTTTAAAAGTTAAAAATTCTGACCTATCACTTAAGTACCTTTTGAGATCTTTATCTTTTTGATGGCAGAGTGTTTGTTCATATCACTGACCTGGCTGTAAGTATCGTTAGGGAAAGTAGAATAACTGTAAATGGAAATTTTGTTTAACAGTATTATTTTTATTCTAACTTGAAATAGTTCATGCTACCCTTCTCTATTCTAGCCCTTCATCGTACAGTCAGTAGGAGGCAGAACACAGAGCATAGAGATAACAAAGACAGACACTGAAGACAAAATTAAAGGTAAGATTTTGATTAAAATTTTCATAGTAGGAGTGAAACGTGCTCAAATATATTATTATATTTACATCTGTCAACAATGTACGACTTAATCAGAGTATTACATCCTGCTACATAGAAGCACCATGAAGGCAAGGATCTTAATATGCTTGTTCTCTGATGTCACCCCCCACACACACATACACACGGTTAGAACTGTGCCTAGAGCATAGTACGCACCTAGTAGCTATTTGAATGATTAATGCAATTCAACATATAGTGTTGGCCACAATTATTAAATTCATGTTAATTGTTCCTAGTGTACATTTCTTTGCACAAAATAGACCTAAGTATTTGTTGAATCAATTTATATAAGCTACATTATTTGCATTGCTTATTTTAGCTAAGGAAGATTAAAGGATGATATTTGCTTACAAACTCCTAATGAAGATGAACTTACTATTAAAGAGGGAGAGATAATCCATTTGTTAAGTAAGGTATTTCTCAGTTTTTCACCAAATCATGTAATTTATTCATAGAAAGATTTCTCAGTATTCTCACATTTTCCCTAGAATGTAAGCTCTATAAGAACTAAGACTTTGTCTTGTATGTTTCTGTGCCCTGAGAACCTGGCATGTAGTGGGTGCTCAGAAAGTTCTTTTTGTTTTCTTTTTTGAGAAAACTTTTATTGTCTATCTTTATTATGATTGACACATTGAGAATTATTTTTACCATCATGTAGTGTTTTTTCTCTAACCCTAACCCCCCTCCAGGTTTCTGGCCTCACTTCTTCCCCCTTATTCCTTTTTTCCCACCTAAAGTTTCTCGTATTGTTTGTAATATAAAAGGACAAAGAAAAATAAACAATTTAAAAGTTACTCAACATGTAAATGGTTATGAAACTTATACTGTAGAAAATGGTGCAGCAATTTAAAAGAATGAGGTAGTTTTATAACTTGAAATGAATTAAGGCAAAAAACAAAAACAAACAACCCCCCCTCAAAACCCCAGTAGTGTTGGGATATGGGCTGAATCCTATAATTACTATTTGCAATAGAGCAAAATTATTAATATTTTGTTTCTGGTGTAATCCTATAAAATAGTTTTTGAAATTTCTTCCCATTGTTTTAAATTAATGATCAGATGAATCAATGTATGTAATTTTTAATATGCACACAATTTGGACTAATTTCTCACAGGAGGATGGCACTTGGAAGGAAATGAAGAAGATCCTCTTAATTTCTAAAATAAATGAGTAATGTGATTAAATTTTAGTATATAAAATATTGAGAAAAATGTTAATTAAGACACAGTTTGGAAATTTGTATTCTCTGTGCATCCTTCTCTCCCATTTCCTTTCCTTTTCCCTTCTCCTCTCCGAACTTTTTATTCTTGTAAATTAAATTTTAAAATGATTTGGTTTATTTAAAGTGAATTAAACCCAATTTATAACTATGAGTAGAAGCAATATGTGAGGAACATTTTCTATTCGGAGGACCTCGTGATTTATTTAGGTCTTATTTTTATTCTTATTAAAATAATGAAATACAATAGTTTCCTAGTTGGTAATATTTTTCCTTATTTAAAGATAATCCCTATTGTCTTAATTATTCTTCATTGTGCATTTTAGGAGACTAGAAAAGCTGGGTGGTGGGAGGGTAAGACACAGTCTTTGCCTTCTTATAGAATTTAATATATCTACATCACTCCCACAGCAAGTAAAGTGAGGCAGAGTCATTCATCAGTGATCTTTTGCTTCTACAATTTGATCCCTTTTAGCCCCCAAGGAATGAATAATGGATCTAATTTAGTTTTTAAAATATGAAAAGAGAAAGAGAGTGAGAGAGCAGACACACAGGGCAAGACAGTCTACCATATTTGATTAAAGCCAATGCAGCAATCTCTAACTTTTTCAGTCTTTCATTTAGTTAGGTAAATTACTAGAGGTTACTCTTTGGAGGCTTGCACTGTTTGAGGCTCTTCCTTTGCTAAATTTCATTCACTATTGTTTCAGCCTTCAGTGTAATTTATGTTTATACTTTTTAAAAAATATATTTTTATTGATTATGCTATTACAGTTGTTCCATTTTTTTTTCCCTTTGCCCCCTTTTACCCAGTACTGTCCATTCCTCCAGCAATACACACCCCTTCATTCATGTCCATGGGTCATGCATATAAGTTCTTTGGCTTCTCCATTTCCTACACTTTTCTTAACATCCTCCTGTCTCTTTTGTACCTACCAATTTGTACTTCTTATTCCCTGCAACTTTTCCCCATTCTCCCTCTTCTCCATCCAAAATGATAACCCTCCAAATGATCTCCACATCTGTGATCCTGTTCCTGTTCTGCTTCTTTGCCTAGTTTGTTTTTTACATTACATTGCTTCTAGTTGTGAATGTATTGCCATTTGAATATTTATAGTTTTGATCTTCTTTTCCTTAAACAGGTCTCTTTAACATTTTGTATAACAATGGCTTGCTGATGATGAACTCTTAGCTTTACCTTGTCTGAGAAGCACTTTATCTGCCCTTCCATTCTGAATGATAGCTTTGGTGGATAAAGTAATCTAGGTTGTAGGTCCTTGCTTTTCATCACTTTGAATATGTCTTACCATTCCCTTCTTGCTTGAAAATTTTCTTTTGAGAAATCAGCTGACAGTCTTATGGGAACTCTCCTGTAGGTAACTAACTTCTTTTCTCTTGTCCCTTTTAAGATTCTTTCTTTATCTTTAACCTTTGGCATTTTAATTATGATGTATCTTAGTGTGGTCCTCTTTGTGTCCATCTTGTTTGGGATTCTCTGTGCCTCCTAGACTTGCATGTCTATTTCCTTCACCAAATTAGGGAAGTTTCCTTTCACTATTTTTTAAGTAAGTTTTTCATTTCCTGTTCTTTCACTTTCTCTCCTGGCACCCCTATGGTTAGAATGTTGGTATGTCTGAAGTTGTCCCAGAGGCTCTTTAGGCTATCCTTTTTTTTTTATTCTTTTTTCTTCTTGCTGTCCTGATTGAATGTTTTTTTCTTCCTTATATTCCAAATCATTGATTTGATTCTCGGCTTCATCCACTCCACTGTTGATCCCTGTAAATTTTTCTTTACTTCACTTAATACAACATTCATTCCTGCTTGGGTCTTTTTTATGCTGTCAAAGTACCCCGTGAGTTCCTCGAGCATCCTAATACCCAGTATTTTGAAGTGTACATCTGATAGATTGCTTATCTTCATTTTATTTAGTTCTTTTTCTGGAGTTTTGTTCTGTTCTTTCATTTGGGCCATATTTCTAATCCCTTCATTTTGGAAGCCTCCCTGTGTTTGTTTCTATGTATTGGACAGAGCTGCTTTGACTCCCTCCCTGTCTTAGTAGCATGGCCTGTTATAGAAAAGCACACCGGTAGGTTGGATGCAGTGGAGCCTTAGGTAATCACCAGGGTATGGTAATCTGTATGAACCAGGTTAATGGAGTCTCTGATATGGTATCGATGCTCCGTGACTCTGTGTGGGGAGGGCTGGAAAGGGGACAAAGCTGCTGCATAGCTTCTGGAGTTTTATCCAAGAGCAAGCTATCCCCTGGCACTCACCCTGATGCCAGATGCTTCCTTTTTTTCCTATACACCACTGGTGCCCTTCCAACTTCTGCCCCAATGCTAGAGGCCAGAGATAGTCTGTGTAAGGACTAAATCTATCATGGGCCCTTTAAGAGGAGAATCTAGAGAATTCTGTGGTTTCTTCTGCTGCCCAAATCCCCACTGGTTTTATAGCCAGAAACTTACAGTAATCAGAAGGAAGGAATCAGAAGGAGGGAATTTTATAGTTGAGACTTATCTTCCTGGAACTGGAACCCTTGCCTGGGTGGTCTTGTGTGGGCCTGGGATCCTCACTCCCAAGGTATCCTATCAATTTTTATCCACCACACCTGGGTGTGGGATTGCCCATCTCTGTGCCTCTTTGCCTCTCTGTGCATTTCTGCTTCTCCTCTCCTCCTACCCATCTGGATGAATGTGACTTCTTTAATTCCTTGGTTGTTGGGCTTCCATACAGCTCAATTTTCTGATGATTCTGGGTGATAGTTGTTTTGCAGTCCAACTGTAATTTTTGCTGTGGTTGTGCAAGGAGGTGAGCCATGTTTACCTAAGCCTCCATCCAGACTCTTACTTCTTAAGCACATTCTCTTTTGCATTTTATTAGATGTTTTTATCACATTAAATATCAGTTATTTTTAATTTGGAAAACCCAAACTCACATGCTTAGAAGTGTGTCTCAAGTTTTTTAAGACATCAAATTAAGTTTTAAAAATAAGTGACTGCTTTTACATCTGAGAGGATTTGAATAAATTGAGGAAAAACAGATCTTTGTCTTTAATGTTCCCTTTGAGGGTTCTGAAGTCAAGAAGGAAAGCTATATATATTTATTAACTATTCTATTTTTCTTTTAAAAACAAAGTCTCTTTCTCTCCCTTTCCCTACCATACCTCTTTCCCCACCAAATTCAGCTGTTAAAAGACAGGGAAAGGAGCATAAGAATCCTAAACTATGGGTGCAAAGCAGAACATTTCTACTTAATATTAAGAATTTGTAAGAATAAACAAATGGACTTCATCAAAATAAAAAGCTTCTGCACATCTAAAGAAAACACAGCAAAATGAAAAGGGAAACAACCATATGGGAAAATATATCTGCAAATGATACTTCAGACAAGGGTTTGATCTCCAAAATATATAAAGAACTCACATGACTCCACTCCAGAAAGACAACCCAATTAAAAAAAAAGGGCAAGAGACCTGTACAGACACATCTCCAAGGAGGATATACAGAGGACCCAAAGACATAAAAAAAGATGCTCAGCATTACTGCCCATCAGAGAGATGCAAATTAAAACCCACAATGAGATACCACTTCACACCCGGTCAGAATGGCCATCATAAGCAAATCAACAAACAACAAGTATTGGAGAGGATGTGGAGAAAAGGGAACCGTAGTGCACTGTTGGGGGGAATGCAGACTGGAACAACCACTGTGGAAAACAGTATGGAATTTCCTCAGAAAACTAAATGATATCTCAGATAAGGGTTTAATCTCCAAAATATACAAAGAACTTACACGACTCCACTCTAAGAAGACAAGCAACCCAATTAAAAAATGGGCAAAGGACTTGGGCAGACACCTCTCCAAGGAGGACATACAGAGGATCCAGAGACACATGAAAAAATGCTCGATATCGCTAGCTATCAGAGAGATGCAAATGGAACTGCCTTTTGACCTGGCAATTCCACTGCTAGGATTATACCCTAGGAAACCTGAAACATCAGTTCAAAAGAACCTATGCACCCCAATGTTCATAGCAGCACAATTTATAATAGCCAAGTGCTGGAAGCAGCCTAAATGTCCATCAGTAAATGAGTGGATCAAAAAACTGTGGTACAATTATACCATGGAATCAAAGGGACAGGGTCTGCCCCATCTATGCCTCTAATCTCATCTTCTCCCCTGTGTATTTTGTTCTTTCTCATCTAGTGCAGGTCACGTCAGCCTCCATACTAATTTTTAACTATGTGCTGATATTCATAATAATTGGTAGTTCTTCCTTTAGATTTCCTCCTGGCTTACTTTCTCAGTTCTTCCATGTCTCTACTTAGATGTTCATGTCTATGTTATCTAAGTAGGACTCTCCATTCATTCTTTTCTCTGTTATATTCTCTTTATAATGCTTACACTTAACTGGTTTTATATTGCTCATGTATTTATTCACAGTTTGTTTTCAAGATATAATTAACATACTATATCAGTTTCAACAACATAATGATTTGAAATTTGTATACGTTGCAAAATGATCACCACAGTAAGGCTTGTCAGTATTCATCGCTATACATAATTACAATTTTTTCTTTTTGTTGTTATTAAGACTCTCAAGATCCACCTTCTCAATAATTTTTAAATATGCAGTACAATACTAACGCGGTCACCAGCCCACAGTGTCCGCGGTGTTATGGATGAGACAAGATACATTCACATGGACTACCGAGTCCTGTAGAGGAAAAGGGATGATGCAGCCAGACCCCTGCCTGGGCAGGCTGTTGTTGGATTCAATTTGCATAGGAATACAGGGTATATGTAAAGCTCATCAATCATTGTCAGGCAGAAATGATTAAACAATAGGTAACATTCAAAGAACTCTGAGGGCCTATTTTGAGTTAGGGTCAGATAGCTAAAGGGCCACAAAACTTTAAAGAACAAACTCATTTCAGGCTTGGACCTTCAACATTTAAATTGATGGTATTAGCAAAGTAGGTTTCATAGGATTTTATGCATTCTTTCTTAGGCCTGATTGCCCTAGGGAACCTGTCCTTTTCAGTACAGGGCGTCACCCACCTCTAGTCATTGTTTCAGGCTTAAGTCAGGCAGGGGAATTAAGGCAGCCAAGAGATAGGAGACTTCTTGCAGACATAATGAGGACTCAGGTTATGTCAACACCGAAGGGTCAGGGTCCATCACCCCCTTTTTCTATAGCTCCCCAAGTTCATGCCTGTTTTAGGTCATCCCTCCCTTGAGGAATCTTACCTGTTATTGGCTAACTGATCAAGCATTGGGGGCCAGGCAGGGTGAAGTAAAAGGAGCAGAGGTGGTGCCCTGCCAGGGAGATAAGTTTTGTCTCCTTAGTGGCTTATGGTCCTAAGATCGCTCACTCAGCCTTAGCCATAGGGGTGGTTACAGCTTCTGAAACCAGGCAGGGTGGTTCCCAACACAATACTATTAACCATAATCATCATGCTGTACATTATATCCCCATGATTTATTTATTTTATACCTGAAAGTCTGTATCCTTTTGACTCCTTCACCTATTTTTGCCTACTCCCTACTTCCCACCTCTGAGAATCACCAGTGCATTCTCTGTATCTATGTCCTTGGGCTTTTCTTTTATTCATCATTTTCTCCATTTCTTCCCAGTTCTTATATTTATCTAGCATTATATCAAGTATTATTATTTTTAAATTATCAGTCTCCCTTTCTTTCTCTTTCTCTCTCTTTCCCCCACACAAAGTCCATGAGGAAAATCATTCTTCCCATGCCTTGAACAGTATCTGTCATACGGTTGTGTTCAGTATATATTTTTTTTAATAAATAAAGGGCCTAATGACCTGCCTAAAAGATCCTGTCAATGTATGCTAGAGTGATTTTAATTCATGCCAACCCAACAGAACATCAGTTTAGAAAGTCAATAATAACTAAAAACGATGTAAAATGTTCTCACAGTACTTCCCAGGTAACAAGATATTAATATGAAAAATAATCTTCTAGGCACAAGGTCCCTGGAAGGAACTAAACCTTAAAACCTTTTCAAAAATAGTAAAGTCTCCAAAAACCTTACAAGTTAAATTGAATGTGTGCTGCAGCTCTTGTTACTAGAAGTTAAACAAAAATTAGTGTAAAAGTATTTCTTCTTACCTGAGTCTTCAGAAGAAAATTTAACAGGAGCAACTTAAGTAAAATTGCCAGAGGTATCAGAAATCAGAGAACAACAACAACATGAGGAGAGAATATATATGTGTGTGTGTGTGTGTGTGTGTGTGTGTGTGTGTGTGTGTATAAATATAAAGGTTGGGTACATCTCACCAAATACTTGCCATACCTATTAGATTCTTCACGTATATTGGGGTGCTTTATTGTTGGGAGCCAACCAACAGCCGACTCTTGACACAATAGAGTCGGGGCAGATGAGACACGTCTGTACAGCAGATGCAATATTGGCTGGATCTCCTGACTCTCTCTCCCTACATGTTTGCTTTTGCTAATAGCTGGTGGTGGGATATTTGAATACTGGTATTTTGTTACTAAAAGATTGCACGGTTCCTATGGTTTTGTGCGGAGTAACTTGCTGACCACAAAGCAGAAGTCCTTAGCAACCCTAATGCTGCCTACTTCCCTCACTTGGAAAGTTAGGGACAGAATTAAACAATGGGTAGACCAGCTGCTGGAATGCTGGAAGAAGCTGTTGCTAGGAGTTACCATTTAAAGGCTCAAGATTTATTAGAGTCACTACTCCTCCCATACCTTGGACAGGAATGTTTATTTATGAAACCAGGTGGGTTAAGAAGCAAGGAGTTCTAATTAAAAATAATAATCTTAGTACATAGAAATAATACAAAGAATCACCCCCCCCAAGATATATGTAAAAACCAATCATTTAATTTAGACAATCTAACCTTAAAGAATAATAGCTAATTTTTATATAACCTATGAATCACCTCTTACACCCTTTTAATTTAGACCAATACATAGAACTTTAATAAACATCTAGTTACTATAGACACCTGAAAGTTTGTGCCCGAATAGCTTCCTTGGGTATCTGATTGATGACCCTCTTGGTCAAAATAACCTTTTTGTTTATCATGATTAATATCTGAAATGTATCTGAAATGTACTGTACTTTTCCTAGTTACTTCTGTATTGATTTGTTCCACCTTGATGATCATGCCCTGAACCTGTTCCCCCTGACTTTATGTAACCATTCCCTATAAAAATAAAGAAAAGTTTCAACCAGAGAGCCAGTCAGATCCAAGAGGTCTGGCTGTCCTCCGGCACTCCACTGAGTGTCTGTCTCTGTTTGTGTATCTGTCTCCGACTCTTCGTTAGCCAAGCCATTCATCCTTCATGGACCTTGAGACCAGCCGAGGCTGGACCCCAGCAATTTATCTTGTGTTTTTTTAAAAGTTCAGTCTCAATTTCCTAAAATGTATTGTTTAAGTTTTACATTTTTATCTAAGTCAGTGGCATTCAAAGGAAGAGGTAGATCTGAGGCTTAGAGTCAAACAAACCCTGACTATCCTCCAGGTCATCCCTAAATTGTTAGGACAGACTCTCTCTCTCCTGAGTCCATGGTTTAGGTCTAATGAAAAAGGTGCGGGACCCAGTTGAGTCTCTGAGTGGCCAGTTTGGTGCTGGGTTGAGGGAGAATGAGCAGGCTGAACCAAATATTAAATAGCAGATTGGGGAACAAAGTCAACAATAAAAAAAAAAGAGCACTGGGTGTAAGCAAGGGATAATTAGGACATTACTGGCAGTGGAGACCTTGTCCATCAGCCAACACTCTGGACAAGTCACAGTGCAGATTGCATGGATAGGAGCCCAAGTATAATGACTATTTTAGACTTCCTATAATTAGCTCTAATCAACCACTTGGAATAAAAGATAAACACTAGATCATGTGTTAATGTTGCTGTTTGAGCACAAAGTGAGATAAAATGCAGTTGGTAAAACTCCCGGGTTATACTGGAGATGCAATTTGTGGGTCAGTGGCTATATTTTCTATATGTGCAGACCCCATTCCAAATAGTCTGCTAATTGCATGTGCCAACTTTCTGCTTGCATTGTATATGAGAATGTGTGGCAGTAGATTATAAATTAATAATACAACTTTTCTGTAAAGTCTCAAGGACCTTATTATTTTTTAAGAAATGGATATTTGAATAATATTTGGGAACAGTCACTTAGAATTTTTTTGAAATTTACAGAGAAAAAAATAACCGTACCTCTTTACTTCAGTACAAAAACACTGGTAAAACAAGTGTCTCAAATAATTAAAACATTTTTAGTAAATTTTAAGGGTTTCATGAATTTCTAAAAAATGTAAAATAATGAAGTAAATTTGATGTTTTTCTCTCTTTAGCTTTCAAGTTTTTCTTTTTCTCTTATTCTGTGAAGTTGACAACAATTTTGTCCTTATACTAACTTTTTCACTGGTTAAGTGGGGTGGTTAAAATATAACGTAAATATATTTAATATCTAAATTAAAAGTATAAGTAATAAACCAAGTGTTAAAATAAACTAAAGAGTCCTGGCCAGTGTGACTTAGTTGGTTGGAGCATTGTCCCATAAACAAAGAGTTGCGGGTTTGATTCTGGGCCAGGACGCATACCTGGGTTTCAGGTTCGATCCCAGCTCAGGTGCACGTGATCCCTGATCTGGGCATGTATACGAGGCAACCAGTCAATGTTTCTCCCCTGCATCAATGTTTCTCTCTCTCCTTTCTCTGTCTCTAAAAGCAATGGAAAAAATGTCCTCGGGTGAGAATAAAAATTGAGAACATAAATAAAAATATTAGAGATAATCTCTCTGGATAAAATGGATTAGCCAGGCTAGCAACTAATCAATGTAAGACCGGAACTATAACAATTAGTATAAGAAACATCAGCCTGAAACAACATTGCCATCTCAACAAATTAGTTTTATATGACAGTCACTAATTTTTTTTTTTAAGTAGGTCTCGGAAAAGAACATGAGATTTGCTAAAATGACATGTGACACTAAAATATAATTTTTTAAAAGAAGAGAATATAATGGGGTGAATTTGGAGATTAACCCAAGAGGATTTTCTGGTGGATTAGATGTGGTTTATGGGAGAAAGAGAAATTTAGGAAGGGCCTTCTAGGTTTGAGGCCAGAGGAACTTAAGGAATTTTGATACCATTTACTGAAATAGGAAAGGCTGAGAGAATGGAGTTTTGCAAGGAGGGAAGGACATCAGTTTTTTAGCTTTAGACATGTGAATTTGGACATTATTATTAGACATCAAGATACAGTGCCGTGTTCGCAGTTGGTATTAAAGTTAGAAATTCAGGGATGAGAATCTGACTGGAGATATTATTTCACACCGGTTCACTGGTTTCAGGTTTGACTGTTTTTTGTTTGTTTGTTTTGCTTTGCTGTATTTCCTCTCTGGTGACTTCTATGATTTGGAGCTTCTTCCTGAGAAAGAAAGAGAGAGAGAGAGAGAGAGAGAGAGAGAGAGAGAGAGAGAGAGAGGAAGGAAGGAAGGAAGGAAGGAAGGAAGGAAGGAAGGAAGGAAGGAGAAAGAAAGAAAGAGAAAGGAAGACTGTTGAAGAGAATATAGTTTTACTCAATTATATTAAAATAGAAGAAAGGGAAAATCAGGAATCACACATCTAAATTTTGAAAAGACTTATACAGGAGACTAAATTTTAACTTTTGAAGAGCACTTCTCATATTTAGCACTAACATATAGTAATACTTATGTTCCAACATATCAAAAAGTGAAGTCACTCATTTGAAAAGGTTGAGAAATAAAGGGTAATAAAGTATCAGGTAATAGAGTAAATAAAGGGTTATAGTACATTCATCTAGACCATGAGAATAAACTGAAAACTGATTTTAAATATCTAAATAATATTTTCTCTTTGTCCAATTTTTTCATGGGATTCAGCAGTATTTGGAATGGTAGTTTGTCCACTAACCTGTGCATTTTAAGTCAATTGAGGGCTTGCTGCTGATCATCACTTTGGAATCTCAGTGCTGGATTTGACTTAGAGTAGGACATGAAGAGAGCAGGGGTTGAGTCCTGTCTGATGCTACTGGTGCCTGCCTCATGTTTTCTTGGTCTAACTTTTGTTTCTAGCCTCATACCCCCACACGTATTCATGCCTGGGCTCTTACTCGCCTGTACTGTAAACATTTTATACAAGTAACTTTCTTACACCTTTCATCTTTTGCCCTGGGATTTCCAATACAATGAGTACCAGCAGAGGATCTCTGGAGGTGGAAGTGAGTTAATGCTCTGGGGACAACCCTCAACCAGTGGGGGAAGAGCCAAGCGAAACAGTCTTTGCCCTGTCTGCCCTTATGTGGATAATGCTCACAAGCATTCCATAAGATCTTCAGAAAATCCGTTGTGGTTTTGACACCAGATGCACTCATACTGGCTTTTTCTCCTTTACTCTTTCACTCTTCTCTGTTCTTCTATGAGTTCGACAATCAACTTCCAAAGAAATCTCCTACAAAGAAGTCTGTGAGCAGGGCTCTGGCATAGGAAAGCCACTAACACATCTCTCTCCCCACCTGTGTCTCTCTCTCTCTCTCTCTCTCTCTCTCTCTCTCTCACACACACACACACACACACATCCATACTCCTAAAAGAAACATCCATTAAATGATTCTTGCCCTTACTATTTGTTGCTCCCTGATATTTTCTATTAATTCTTTCTATTTTTAGAGATCTATTTTAAAGCTGTTGAAACACATCAAATTTATTTATTTACTTTACTACATACTGTTGATTCATGATAAGAAAACTACCTATCAGCTCATTTAATTGTATCAAAATAATCCTTTGTTTCCATGATAAAGAAGATGACAGACTTTTTTATTTTTTAAAGGCTGAACACCCTGTCTTTTTCTTTACATTACTAGTGCTTAGCACTGAGTAAATAGTTTTTAGAACTTACTCTGTTCTAAGTGCTTTATGTATAATACAGTTTTTAAAATTCCCCCAAAGTTTTTTGACATTGATTCTACCTGCATTCTTTTTGTCCTCATTGAACAGGTGAGGCACAAAGAGGAAAGACTCTAGTCCATAGCTATATAACTTGTGACTATGTGTTGAATAAATTGGCTATTATTTTCATTATCAAATATGTCATTTGACATACTATTTTGAGAAAACATTTTGTACAATTAGACTACACACTAAGCAATTAAGAATAACTGAGTACTGGGCTTAATTTTTCTATCATTAACCAGCTTAAAATGGGAAAAAATATTCCTGGAACCCCCTAATCTGTGTGGTTCCAGGTTAGAACTGACCAAACATAAACCTTTGGAAAATAGTTGGAGGATAGATTTTAAAGAGAAATCACTGTTTTCCGAAAGTTGCCATGGTTGGATTCCAAGACTGACAGAAGCAGAAATATCAGTGAGTTCCAGATTGTTCTGGTTCATTAAGCCCCTCTATATTCAGCGTTTTTACCCAACAGCTGGTCTTGCTCAAGAGCAGTAGCCCAAGACCCATCCTCAGATGCTTGAAGTAGCCTCAAAGGCTTCCCAATCACAGATCCACTTTGGTGGCTAGATGTGTTTGCCTTCTCAGTTGCATGGTTGCTATGCCTCTTATAATTCCCCTCCTCCTTTTAGATTTTGACTACTCCATTTCTTCCCATAATTGAAAAAGGTCTTATGCTTATATCAATTCTTCTGTCTTATTATCCATAGTAGTTCTGCTTCCCTGATTTTACTCTGAGTGATATACATGTCAACATATATTTATCCAGGGAAAAGTAATGGTCATAATCTTGTCCTCAAACAAAATATTTTTCATCTTGAGAATATAATATTTATTAAGTGAATAAATCATTTTGAAAACTCCAAATGCAAAAAATACATCCATATATGTCATGGCTATCATTTGGGGATTTATCACAAGCTTATTATGTTCTACAAATATTACTGCACAAGTGCTTTTAAGAACTCATATTGCTTAGTGATAAAGAAAAAGGTCATGGTAAATAAGATAAATGACTCTACTACTGTCACTCAAAATCTCAAAAACAGTAGTCACCAGGAAGCTTCAACACGACTATTGTAGGACAGTTAAGAAATAACACTCAACTTTTCTAAGAAAAAAATCATTTCAATAAACACATATATGCATCATCATTCAGGTTTATATATTTACTACAGATGGGACTTTGTTAAGTGCTATAATACAATGTTACTTATAGCAACAGAGCACTTTGTTTGAAATGACATACATTAAAAATAATAAAGCCAAATAAATCATTGGTGGTACTTTAAGTTACTTCCCTACAGTTGTAAAATAATATAAATTAGGATCACAATAGTAACTAATTAACAACTGTAATAAACAGATATATGCCAATACTATATATGTGTGTGTTTGTTTATAATTTATAAATTAATATTTAGATATTATGTTATTTTAAATATTTTTTTACATTATTGGATGTAGGAGCAAGATTATGACATATTCAAACATGTGAACAAAAATATGTCAATTATATAGTTGATTTGACTATGTCAACGGTTCTCAAATTGTATTCTATGAATATGGGAAATGTTAACAGATTGTGAAAACAGAAATGTAGTTACATACACTTGGAAAAACTATGCTAAGCCAAGCTGAACAAATGTCTTTTTGTTTTGTTCCTACATTATTTATTTTATTTTTAAAATTTTTTAAAATTTTAATTGTTGTTCTTGTACAGTTTTCTGTCTTTTACTCCCACCCCAGCCCACCACCCCAGCCCTCCCCACCTCCCTCCCATTTCCACCCCTGCTTATTTTTGTCCATGTGTCCTTTTTACTTGCTCCTGTAAACCTTTCCCCTCTTCCCCTGAAATTCCCTACAAATACAAGACTAATGTGTATATTACTTCTCTCAATTACCAGCCCAAAGATATTTCTATCTTCTCTGAATAACTAAAGTAATTTATATATTCTTACTTTTTTAATTATAAAAATTAGCTTCCATTGTGCAGTTCACTTTTTTAAATCTAAAAGTGATGATATGGCACAAGGTGTAAATAAGGTGTTTTATAAATGTTTGGATAATTAAAATTAAGCCATCAGACTGACAGCACAGAGATCTTTCAAATCAACAAAAATCTCAACCTCGATTTGCTTCTATAAAATGTGAATGCAGGATAGTTATTACCATGGTCCCTTCATGCTCTATCATTCTATACATTTGCAGAACATACACCGTAGTACTCTCTGTCCATCTAGGGACTACGCAATATGCTCTAGGTTTATAGTTTTCACTTATGCATAACAATCGGCAGAGAAAATTAAGCACAGACTGATATTAAAACTCTGCTTCTAAGTTAATATTTTCCATTCTAGAAGTGAATCTTAAAATTGCTGACCAAAGTTTTTTTGTTATGAGGATGAAATCCAGATTAAACACAGGAGAACTATCCTAGTGACATAGTGCTATTATTTCCAAACACAAAAAGTCCTTGCTTAACAATATATGAATCAACTCTTTTGAAAATGCTATTTTGTATAACTTTTCTAAACCAAAACCAGTTATACTTGAATCTAGCAGAGAATGCCCCAGCACTAAGCTGGTTAGTTTTCAATGGGAAAAAAAAATGAAGGTAGACCACAGTTTGCAGTCTTAATTCTTTCCCACTTCTCTGCACTTTAATATAACTGTCCTTATTTTTAACATATAAAGTTTTCCTTATATGACATGATGTTGGAACATATCTCTATCCTGTAAAAGAAGTAAATTTACTTTCGTCACTTTTGGTCTTTCTTATAAAAAAGACAGCAAATAATCTTTTCATAAAATAATTCTGTAAGTAATAATCAAGCAAAGTATTTTCCTGTACTTTTTACAATGCATTTGCAAATTAACAAAATGGGTGTGTGCATCTTGTAACAAATAAAAGGATCTGTCTTACTTGCGTATTGCTTTGTCTCTTCTCTTTGATTTTACATTTAGTTACAACTCTATTGAGTCTTTCATTTTCTTTGAAAGGAGGTGAATTAGATTCCATACATTTTTGTTGGGAACTGTTCTGCCTGGTTTCAGGAGCTGTAACCCCCACTCCTTGGCTAGGCTGAGTAAGAGCCTAGGGACCCACTTCATCTGGGTCTGTTCTGTCAAGAGGATGTGAGCCACTAAGGAGACAAAGCTTATCTCCCTGGCAGCAGGGCTGCTTCTGCTTCATCCATATCTGGCCCCCAATGCTTGGTGGGTTAGCCAATGATCGTTAAGACCCCTCAATGGAGTGGCCACCTAAACCAGCACGACCACTTGGAAAGCCCTCATGGAAGGACTTGGGGAGCTGCAGCAAAGACGGGGTGATGGACCCTCACCCCCCAACTATTTTGACATAGCCTGAGTCCCCATTTCTGTCTGGGAGAAGTCTTCCTTACCTCTTGCTTCCTGGCTCTAATCCACTTAAGCCTGAAACTATGATGGAGGGCAGTGCAGCCCTGTGCTGGCCAGAGTGCCCCCCCCCCACCTGTGATTTGGCATAAGAAATAATTCTTAAAGTCCTGTGAAACCTGCTTTGCTATGAGTGCTCTCATTTAAATGATAAGGGTTCAAGCAAGAAGTGAGTTTGTTCCTCAAAGTTTTATTGCTCTTTAGCTATCTGACCCTGACTCAAAATAGGCCCTCAGAGTTCTTTGTAGTTATCTATTATTTGATCCTTACTGCCTCATAATGATTAGTGAGCTTTACCTGTATTCCTATGCAAAAGGACCCATTAAAAGCCCATTGAGGAAGAGGCTCTTGGCCCTTCTCCTTTGAGAGATCGGCCACCTCTCCTCCCCAAGCAGATCATGTCTTGGTAGTTTTATTCTCATCCGTGATGGATGGATGTAGCTCTGTGGGTAGAGCCCCCAAAAAAATTTTAAACAAAATTGCCCTAAAAATAATTAAAGCCATCTGAAAATAGCTGCTTCTAAAAGCCATCTTTGTATAATAGGAGTAGTAGTAAGTGGTCTATTCTCTGGACTCAAACACTCCTCAAAAGATAAATTACAGTAAATTGTGAAAGCCATCGTTTAATTATAGAGCCACCATTAATCACCTAACAAACAATAATTACTGACAACTTACTAAAAATACCTAATAGAAATCATTAAATCACTTGTATGATCCTTTTAATGTGAACTGTGCTAGTTTCACAAGACAGGTCAATGTCCATAAAGAAACTTAATATTTTACATTCTTTAAGTCTACTAATTATGAATCTCTTATCAGTGACCTATGCACATTAACAGGATTAGTCCCCCTTTTCTAGAATCTCAAACATCTGGGTGTTTTTCAGCATCCTCCACCAAAAATTGTTTCTCTAGTAATGTTGCATATACATTTTTTTTTTTTTTTACTTCTGGAATTCTTGCCAACCCATTCATAAGCACACAAAAGTATAATAAAAGACTTCCTGTAGAGTGTTTATGCATGTAACCATCTACTCTGAAAAGTAGATGATTATATGTTTGCATTTCTGTTTCCCCAAGTAAAATTTGAGCTGACTGAATACTGACTTTATTTATCTTTATCTTTGTTTAATGTGACAGAGTGGGGGTTAGGAGGATGGGCTATTAAAGGGCTCGAGACTAAGTAAGATCTGTCACATAAGCAATCAGCCATACTTTTGCGATTGAACCTCTATAAAAACTCTAGACACAAAGGCTCAGGTAAGCCTCTCTGGTTAGTCATACTCCATGTGTATTATCACACACAATATCAGGTAGAATAACAATGACTTGACTCCACAGTGTAAGGACAACAGGACTGGTCTCTGACCCTTTTGAGATATACCCTGTGGGTCTCTTGACTAATTTTAATCTATGATAAACCATGACTGTGAGTATAACAGCTTTCAGTGAGTTCAGTATGGCCTTCTAATGAAGTGAACCTGAGGACTGTTTTGGGAACACTCCAAATTTGCAATCAGTGTCATAAATGCAGGTAGTCTTGTGTATACTGTTCCCTCTAGTTTTACTTTTGGCTAATCCTTTTAATAATCAATTTTACATTTAAATTTATGGTTGCATTGCCTCTCTTTACAATAATATTTGTTAATAATTCTTAACTCACTACTTATTTGTTGTTTTCCTGAACTATGACAAATACTGATTAATAAGACCTACTTGAAAGACCAACATACGTACATATCCCATTAGGGAATTGTGTGAGAAGTATGGTGCCTGCTGAGGTTTGAAGTTGGACAGAGACAAAAGAAGATGATTAGTTGTGTTTCACAAACTGGGCTAAAACAAACAAACAAAAGAATTCAGTGAATGCATAATACTAAAACTGAAATTGCTTGAAAAGAAATGTTTTCTTTAGCACCCAGAGAAAAGAAATAAATTGTTTGAGTTTAAAACATTCCATTTGGAAAGCATGTGCTTCCAGGAAGAGCTGTTCCAGGGGGATTTAGACAAAGCACAAAACAATTATTTATTCCAGGTTTCAGAAAGATGAAATCTTAGTTCATTGGCCAGGAAATAGTTTCCAAAAAGAAAAGATATATCTATCATGTATCTTTTGATATGCATATATATAAAATCAACAAGAAGGATAAGAGAAGTTATTTAGATATTTATTTAAAAAGGGAAATTATTTAGATATTTATTTAAAAAGAGGGAAATTATTTAGATATTTATTTAAAAAGAGATAACAAAGGAAAAATCAGTACTGGAAAGTGGTGAAAAGCCTCTCTGGGAAAAAAAAATAAGTAATTTAAGTCTTTAAATAGAAAAACAGAGATACCCCAAGTAGTCTCTCTTATTTAATTTACTTTATGGGATTCCTTTGTCTCAATGATTGACTAACATTTCCATACACACACACACACACACACACACACACACACACACACACCCCACAGTCTTAGAGTGTGTAAAATAGCCTGAATGCTTTTGAAAGTTATAAGGAAATCCATAATGTCTCATTATGTAGCCTACATTGTCCAACTGCTGACAAGCCATCATTTCATGGGCATCTGTTCTCTCCCAAATAAAATGGAGAGCCATGTGTTTCTTGGATGTGGTAGTTCCATTCCATAGTGAAGGCTTGTTCTCCAACTTTAAATGGATTTTAAGTATACTCATACTCAGAGACTCTAAGCTCCTACTCTTTCTCCTAGGGAATATAACTAAACTTGAAAAGAAATGAGCTCATTATGCTATTCCCTCTGAAATAGAAAGAACAGTAATATCAGTCAGGCAGAAGTGGATTTTATAGCTTAAGGCATTTTCAGCCTCTCTATGTATCCTCCAGAGGTGGAGTCCTACCATCTGAAGTTGCCCAAATCCTCCAGTCCAAATCAGATCCCTGTTAAACTTTAAACAGACTCCAATTACACCTGTAAAAATTGTTCCAAAAGCAAAGATTATCTGAAGTCCTACCTAGTTTCTGTTGTGAGACTTACTCTTAGTTCCTGTTACTCATCAGCTTCACTGCTAAGAGCTCCTGAAGAGTCTAGTCTTGTCAAAACTAACTGTAATTGCATCCTTGAAAAATAATTATTTTCTTACTTTATTCTGTGTGATCAGGAAAGGAAATATATAGTTCAAACTTAGCTATTAAACCATATTCCCATTGCATCTAAGCAATTTCTACAGTTAAAAAAGCACAAAATGTTTGATAGAGTATATTAACTGCTTATTTTTCCAGCTTTATTGAAGTATAATTTAAAAATAAAATTGTAAGGTATTTGAAGTGTACAACATGATGATTTGATATATGTATACACTGTGAAAACATTTCTTCTCCCATTCTAGTTAAGTAACTCCTCTTCTTGAAAATGCATTATACGGTGTATAGGGATCAAAGTATGAGGATTAGGGTCAGATGATAAGGATTTTAAACAATATCAGGGCATTTGATACTGGGAATCAAGAAATTGTAATCATTTTAAGACCCAAAGCACTAGAGGTATTGATTTATCAAATATTAAAAACCATACTGTAATCATTTTATTGTCAAGAGATAAAAATCAATACTTCTAGAACTGACTGCCTAATATCAGAAAATTAATATTACTTGATAAATACTTAATAAGTATCTATTGGTAGAAGTAATATGAAATGTATAAATTATGTGAGATATTGAATCTGCTGTTAAGGAAAATACTAATTATTGAGATTAGACCTAAAAACAATACCTAAAACAAGATTTTTAAAAAAAGGTAAATAATGAAGATAATGATGATGAGGGCAACTCTGTTCCTTAGTACTTACTATGCACCCGAGTTACATTATTTAATTGATTATCACAAGTGTAAGTGGTATTATGTATAATCCATAATTTAGAGATGAGTCACCTGAAGTTGAAAGAGGCTAACTTTCTCAAAGTTGAACAGCTGGGAGATAGCAGGCTGAGATTCAGACCCCAGCAGTCTAGCTAAGGACTCTGTTTTTCTGAAAATTACAAGACAGTAAAATAATTGACAATGGGGAGAGAGAACAAAAATAAAAAGAACATGAATTTATTGCTAAGTAAACTTAAGTCTGAATCTTGCCTTCACTGTTTTTAACTGTGTGCTTTAAAGTCATTGTACCCTAGTTCCATCTTTCATAAAATTTAATACCTAACGTTTTCCTAAACAATTATTGGTGTTATGGCTCTAAGAACTTTATATGCATTACCTCATCTCATACTTTTAATAAGATTATGCTATAAAAACTATTATTTGTTTTCTGTTTTACAGATGAGGAAACTGGAGACCTGGAAGCTTAAATAATTTGCCTCATGTCATATAACTAGTTGTGTTTTTTTCACCAGAAGACTATCTTCTTATCACTTCATTATTAAGCCCTAGTACAATTTACATACTTTTAACAATGGGGGCTATTTTCCTTGTTGAGCAAATCACCTTCTTCCTTCAATTATGGAGAAAACACTAAGTATAGGTAAAATTCACTGAATCTTCAATTTCCTTGTAGAAAAAAGTAATTTGCATATTTTAGAGGAAAGCTAAGAGGAATGTAGGAAGTAAGGTTATTCTAGCTATCTCAATACTAATGTTGTTGCACCTGGACCCTGGATACTAAATCTGTTAAAATAAACTTCAGTTTTTTTCATGAGCTTCAGCAAATATTTTACTCTACTAGATCTTTCTTTGTCACATTTTTATTTTATTTTTTAAAAGATTTTATTTATTTATTTTTAAGAGAGAGGGGAAGAGAGGGAGAAAGAGAAAAATCAGTGTGTGGTTGCCTTTCGCACCCCCTCCTGGGGACCTCGTCTGCACTGGTTCTGATTCCCATGCCCTGACTGGGAATCAAATCAGCGACCCTTTGCTTCACAGTCCAACGCTCAATCCACTAAGCCACACCAACCAGGGCCTTTCTCTCATTTTTAAATATAGCTTTTATTCTATTTTCTTTTCATTTTGTATTCTTGAAGAAGGGATGAATGAATTGGCCTGATGAGGGACAACATGTCAATGTGCGTAACAAGAGATGATGCCTTGAACACTTATTTTTCATGTTCAGATATCATTAATAGAGCTGAGCTATAGTTATATTATCAGCTTCTTGAAGGATAGTGTACAGTCTAAAATTTTCCTTGATAAGAGCAGTTTCTTTATGATTAGCTCTTTAAAAAATATGCGAGAGAAGAAAGTTTTAATTAGGAAAAGTCATCCATTTGTGAGTCAAGGCAAATGGTCCAAATAGAAACAAGGCTAAAGAATGTATTGGATAAAAGAGAAATAGTTTGGGATATAGGAAAGCCCTCAATGGACTCTGGAAGGTACAACATGGCAAAATGCAAGCAGATCTGGAGATGATTCCATGAGTGTTGAATCTTCTCCAAAATATTTTATAAAGAGGTCAAAAAACTTTTCTCTCTTGGAAGTGAATTCTTTAAAGGGGTGAAAAGAGTTAGGCAGATAGAATCTCAGGGCTGCCTTAACATGCTGCCATGATTAATCCAGTAACCTTCCTGATGAGGAGGACTAACCAGTGGGGAAGATTGTGGGCCTCACAGCAGGCTTTTAGTTTCAGTTTACTTCCTAAAAGAAGACAACTGCCTGCCCTAAAAATAGCAACAGAAATATCATATATTGTCATGTATAATGCGCTCCCATGTGTAGGCCCAAACATGCGCACCCATGTTTTCGGCCCAAATTTTCAGGAAAAAAATCTTTGATTTTAATTTTTAAATTCAATTATTTATTTATTTATATGCATATACTTGTTCTTTTTGTGTTGTAGAGGAATCTTAGCATTTATTTTTTAACATATTATGGTACAAGAAATTTTATGTAACAAGTAATTACAAAACACAAAAACAGATACAAGATATCTCAGGTACTACCCATGTATAATGTGTATCTTTATTTTCCCCTCAAAAATGTTGGGCAAAATCTGCTCATTATACATGGCAAAATACAGTACTTTTGGGAGAGGAAGACTTCCTTATTGGAATTCAGTATGAACATTGCCTATTTGGAAAGCCATTTCCTCCAATATTTTGCAAAATTTTGCAATTGTCTAAGGGCTATCACAACTCAATGAAATAGTCCCCAGTTTTAAACAGTTATGTTTCTATTCTAACTAAATGCATCCTTGGAAACCATACACACATTTTGTAGAAAGTTATGGTATAGGAATTTGTAGAAGACTGTTCTGCATGGTATAGGCCCAGCTCCCGCTCGGAGATACATAGGACCTACGCCCACAGATAGGTCCCCCCCTGGGGAATCAGGCCTGCATTTTTACCTAAGCCACTTTGAGTCTTGCTTTTGCTAAAAACTCCTGAATTGAGATAGCAAGTACTTATCTTAACTTCCTAAAATCCATGCTAAACCTTCCTAGGATGAGTATAACTGGTTCGACCACTTTTCCCTTTTTCATTTGCAAATACCCTTCTTCTCTGATGTGATTAGTGGCATTGGCTCCTTTGTTGTCTGTAAAAGGTAACCACCTAAAGTGAACCTGTGCGTAGTAAATGAGGACCACCATGTACTGTGCTGGAATACCCAATAAAGGCCTGTCATGGCTGAGGATGGGGCTTTTGCTTCCCTTGAGAGAAAAGCCATGCTGTCCTTTTTCCTCCACCGGACTCCGTAGTCCGTGTGAATGTCTTATTTCATCCATAATGACATGGACATTGTGGGCTGGTGTCTGCATCAGCTGGCGCCCATGAACAGGAACCCAGAGGCCACAAGCCATCATCATTATGGACAATACACCAACTTGGTTGGAACATGTGCATCATCAGCCCAGGTAAGGGCCGATGACCCCGAGTGCTTTTAGGGAATGTCATAGGGTGTATTGGATTCAGAGGAAAAGGATTTTCTTCCTACGTCACTCTCTCTTGTGACCACTTTACAACTGTACCTTCTTTAGTAAGCAGGAGTTTGTTCCCTCTCCCAAGCTTTTGCCACAGCCTCGTGGCACAGGTCGAGCAATTAAGAGTGACGATGGTGCTCGCTACAACACTGTAAAAACACTCACAAGCCGATCCCCACAGCACAACCCCAAACTAGGTCTAGGCTTGGGAGAAAGAGCAAAGATTTTCCCTTTAATCAGCTTTAAAAACATCAACTAGTTACAGGACAGTTTACAGGCATTTCAGCAAATTCTTTCTTTTAAGCCACTTCCTGGGGTCCCTTCAGTTTTGCCTTTTCCCTCCATCTGCCTGCATAAGGATTTAAAGGCACAGGTGGAGAAAAAGCAAAATTGAGACTGGTTTTGTAATCACTGTGCTTGCAGTGGGAAGAATTTGCTTCAGAAAAGTTATTTGTTAAAAAACTTTAAAGGTTTCTATGAATCCTCAACCATGGGGAATGGGCTCTCTGGGGAACAAGAGCAATGTTTCAGGTTCAGCAGCGTTTGGGGGCTGCTGCATGTCTCCCTGATAAGGGATCTTTAGACTTATTTAGGAAAAGGTTGGGCAGAAGTTGAACTAGCTCAAGGTGGTGTGAGATAAGATTCTAGGTTAGTGTCTCCCTCCTTTACAGGATTTAATTTGAAAATACTGGTTTGCTTGAATTTTGTTTTTGTTTTGAAAGGAACTGCTCAGTCTCAAAATACTTTGCTAAACCTCTGGTAAATAGAATAGGATCTCTAATGTTGTTACATCATAAGGATTCTACTCAGAAAGAATTTAAATTGATTTTTTAAAGAAGGAAAAGATGTCACTTCTCTCAGATGGTAAAAGGTGCAGGAAGGAAAACAATGAGGAAATGTGTCTTTTTAACCATTCTGAATCCTCTTTATGGAGGCCCAGGGACTGCTTTGGTCCTGGAAACAAGCTGTGCCAAGATTAGTATCCTTCCTCCCCCTTCTCCAGCCTCCCTAAAGTTGTCAAGGGCACTAGATAATGAGACAGCTCATTTTTGAGCACACTCAAGGAATGCAGTAATCAATAAGAATTAACAACAAAAAAGTAAATGTATTTGCCAGTAGAGAAAAAACTGTTTCTGAAAGTTGTAAATGTGTTCATAAATTTGTCAATCTAAAGCATGCTATAAGTGAGATAGGGGGTGTGATGTGTTAAAAAAATATTAAGAATCCTCCTTGTTTATGCCAGAGCTATGACCTTTATTGTAAAACTGAAATATAGGTATACTGTCTCCCGGGGAGAACTAGCCCTTCTCCATGGAAGACTAAGTACCATTTTTAACTCAGTACCTGTAAACAGTAATTGTTTCCTTGGGGAAGAACTGGCTATTTTCCTGAAGGGAACGGTTAGTCAATCGAGTCACAAAAGGCCCTTGGTGCATAACCATTTTTGACTAAAACACATTTTTTTCAGAGTACCTCCCCCCAATCTTTCTCACTTTCCTTGAAAACTATGAACCTAAGAGCTACCAGGTCCTGAGAACAACAGGGCAATTAACTAACTTAAATTCTTTGCAGCTTGCAGAAACAGTAGGGGGCCTGTCTTTCCAAGCTAAGCAAATCATTAAAGAATATCCTGATTGTCAAACCCTTAGCAAGGCAACCCCATCTATAGGGGTTAATCCTCAAGGACCAAGTTCTCAAATAATTTGGCAAATAGATGTCACTCATTACGCTCCCTCTAGAAAACTCAAATACGTTCATATTTCTATTGATACTTACTCTGATGCCCTACATGCATCTACCTTAATAGGAGAATCTGCTAAAAATATACGATCCCATTGGCTTGAGGCCTTTAGTCATTTAGCATAGCCTCAGCAAATTGAAATTGATAATGGCCCTGGATACCTTGCCCATTCTACTCAGGTTTTTCTTCAGCATTGGAATATCCAACATAAAGTAGTAATACTTTACAATCCAACAGGTCACGCAGTTGTAGAACAGGCTCATCACACTTTTAAAAATCTTCTTAAAAAACAGAAAAAGGAGGAGTCATGAGTCCTTCCCCCCAAATTTGATTATGTTTGCCCTGTTTACCTATAATTTTCTAAATTGTGACGAATCACTTTGTACTCCAATTGAGAAACATTTTCAGAAGAAGGAGCCAAAGTCATCATATTCTCAGGTTTTATATAGAGATTCGCTGGGAGGTTACTCTTGGCAAGGCCCTGTAGATCTCTTAAAGTGGGGAAGAGGGTGTGTGTGTTTCCATACCTATAGGTCCTGTCTGGCTACCAACCAAAAGAGCAAAGCCTTCTCATGAGCAGGACAGACACCAAGCTCCACTACCTGGAGCCGAGAACTGATCAACTAGCAGACCAGATGGCCCAGCTGACCCTGAACAACCAGAAGGAAAATGGACACTCACACCATCACTCATGGGCCTGGGTCTGCCAATAGAGGAGGATGGGGCCTGCCCCAGTGACAGAGACCGAGGCTCAAGCGCCTCCTACAGAGAGCAACAACCCCTTGGTGCCCCATAATGTTCAATGGTTGAACCCTAAAAACTGTTTCAGTGAACTGAATTTACAAGTTTGGGTCCTAGCAGCCCTTGGATACCCCTTGTCTTAATCCTTATTTGTGCTTTATGATATATATAGAGATTGTTTTCTTAAGATTGCGTTCAGAAACAGCAAATAGTAGGTTTCACAGGCTTAACAGTAACAGTTGCATTTACAAACAAAAAAGGGGGAGATCAGATGTTGGGAACCGCCCTGCCTGGTTTCAGAAGCTGTTACCCCCACATGGCTAAGGCTGAGTAACAGCCCAAAGGACCTGTTTCATCTGGATCTGTTCTGCTATGAGGACCTGAGCTACTGAGGAGACAAAGCTTATCTCCCTGGCAGGGGCACTGCCTCTGCCTGCTTTACTTCATTCACCCTGCCTGGCCCCCAATGCTTGGTCGGTTAGCCAATGACGGGTAAGATTCCTCAAGGGAGGATCAACCTAAGACAGGCACGGTCACATGGAGGCCCTCAGGAAAGAACTTGGGGGGCTATAGAAAAAGAGGGTGATGGACCCTCCCTCCCTGCCCCTCAGCTTTGGCATTTCCTGAGTGCTCATTCTAATGGCAAGAAGTCTCCTAATTTCTTGGCTGCCTTACTTCCCCTGCTTCACTTAAGCCTGAAACAATGCTGGAGATAGGTGCGGCCCTGTGCTGGAAAGGGTAGGTTCCCCGGGGCAATCAGGCCTAAGAAAGAAAGCATAAAATCCTATGAAACCTATTTTGCTAGTACCCTCAATTTAAATGATAAGAGTCCAAGCCTGAAATGAGTTTGTTTCCCCAAAATTTTGTGGCCCTTTAGCTATCTGATCCTGATTCAAAATAGGCCCTCAGAGTTCTTTGAATGCTATCTATTTGATCATTACTGCCTGGCAATGATTGATGAGCTTAATTTGAGAATGTGGGTCTTTGGAACCACTGGTTGCTTACTGATTATAATAATGCTCTATGTACTTTGATATATTTGCAAATTATTTTCCCAGGGTCATGTGGGAGACCAGCAAGCAGCAAGCATTGTGGGATCTATAGCTGTCCTAACTAAAAACAAGGGGGGAGATTTCGGAGACTGTTCTGTGTGGCGGAGGCCCAGTTCCCACTCGGAGATGCACAGGACCTATGCCCACAGATAGCTTCTCCTGTGGGGAATCAGGCCTGCATTTTTACCTAAGCCACTTTGAGTCTTGCTTTTGCTGAAAACTCCCTCACCCTGAACAGCAAGTGCTTATTGTAACTTCCTAAAATCCATGCTAAACCTTCCTAGGATGAGTGTAACTGGTTCGACCACTTTTCCCTTTTTCATTTGCAAATACCCTTCTTCTCTGATGTGATTAGTGGCATTGGCTCCTTTGTTGTCTGTAAAAGGTAACCACCTAAAGTGAACCTGTGCATAGTAAATGAGGACTGTCATGTAATGTGCTGGAATACCCAATAAAGGCCTGTCATGGCTGAGGCTGGGGCTTTTGCTCCCCTTGAGAGAAAAGCCATGCTGTCCTTTTTCCTTCACCAGACTCGGTAGTCCATGTGAATGTCTCATTTCATCCATAATGACATGGACACTGCAGGCCAGTGTATGCATCAGGAATTATATTATAACAAAGTACTATACTTATTTAGAAATCCTGATATTCTGTTCAGGGCCAAATTCTGTATGGATGAGTGTCTAGAAAAAACACAGTAAGCATTATAATAATGGTGATGCTTCTGATGAAGTTATTAGTTACTACACGTACTTTTACAGTATATGGATGCCAGACACTCTGTGTATGTTATCTAATATAATCTGTCAAATATTTCAATGAAAATGTGGCATTATTTTAATCTTACAAATAAAAACAAAAGTAATACATTAACTTTGGAAGCTGTAATTTTGGTAAATGATGGAATGGTCTTAATAAAGATCCATGACCATATAACTATAATTAAATACCTAAAGAAATAGAATTGCCAAAAATTCTATTGTCAAACTATTATTAAAGAGCACTGAGCACAGAAATTTTCATTACAGGCTTGTAAATACTTTATACATGGAAACTTTCAACGTATATTTTATTCCATATCAATAAACATATCATATATCAAAACTTATATCAATTTGAATTAATATATAGTGTAGTATGATGCTGAAGCATTTAAAGAAGGGATGGAAGACTCCTCCTTTTTTAATTTTTACCTGGGGCCATTTTGAAATTCAGAGCTTACCTTAGGCACGAGAGTTAATATGACACAGTGATATAGAATTCATATGTTTCCTTTTATAAAATGACCTGAATATGTCATTTATTCTTGATCACAAATAATAGTTTATAAATATCAGAGTGCAATATCAGTCATATACCTGAATAGCAAAGGTCTATTATTGAATATGAATTTAATAGCTGTTATGGATTTAATAGTATTCAGAGCAGTAGTTCTTACAGTACTATTTCCTGTTCTGAAAATGATTTCTAAGATTAATTCATATTTTAAAATTCTTGTATATTATTTTTAATGAGTTACTTTAAGGCAATGGTGGAATAGTTAGATTCCAAGTTAACTTTTGATGAGTTTATGCACAATTGTTTTCAAACTAATTATTTTGGATATAAAATTATTTTAAGCTGAAAAAAATCTTTTGGAGAAATACTTTGAAGCCATGATTGGGATATTGGCTTGTGGAAAACAGGGCCCGTTGCTGGCCTTTATAATGCTTTTCTAGAAATTAGTAAAGGGTGTGAACTAGAACTCCTCTAAGCCGTAGCCTTGACCCCGCATCCACTCCTAGCTGGACTCCATGGTACAATGAACAGACTGCTTAGTAGAATCCAACAACCCAGATGATACTGTTTCAGAAATGTAATCTGTGGTTAGATTTATATTTCATAGTAAGAAGTAAAATAGTCATCTTTTTTAAAGTTCTTCCCAACAGCCAGATGTGGTGTGATATACTCACAAAACTTCTGGACATTGAAAAAAAAAATGAGGAAGACACAAATAAGTGGAAGCATATACCCTGTTCATGGATTGGAAGGATTAACATCATTAAAATGTCTGTGCTACCCAAAGGAATCTATAGATTCAATGCAAGCCTTATTAAAATACCAATGGTATATTTCACATATCTAGAACAAATATTCCAAAAATTAATATGAAACCAAAAAAGACCCTAAATTGCCTCAGCAATCTTGAGAAAGAAGAACAAAGTTGGAGGTATCACAATACCTGCTATCAAGCTATTCTGTAAGGCCACTGGTACTGGCATAGGAACAGACACAAAGATCAATGGAACAGACAACCAAGCCCAAAAATCAACCCACATCTTTATGGTCAATTAATATTTGATAAGGGAGGCAAGACCACGCAATGGAGTAAAGACAATCTCTTCAATGAAAGACGTTGGGAAAATTGGACAGGTATATGCAAAAGAAAAAAGAAGAAAAGAAATCAGACCACCAAGTTATATAATACACAAGGATAAAGTCAAAATGAATAAAATACTTAAATTTAAGTTGTAAAGCCAAAAAATGCTAGGAGAAAATATGGACAAGAAAATTCAGACATCTCTCATAGCAATATTTGTGCTATCAAACATTTATTTCATCTGCATGATTAAAGATGACATAGAGATACTGCACTTTGTCTGATTAGAACATACATTTCTTTTTACATTTACTCAGGGAGAGCAAGAGCTGGTCCTCACATGTGGATAATTCCTCTACTTTTACTAGCCTGGAAACGAATCATCCAGGGAAGGAAAGCCTTTAATGGGACTGGAAAGACCTGGAGTTAAGTCATACAGCCAGAGCTCAAACACAGAAAACAAAGCAGCATTGCAAGCTACAGATACTTCTTTGACTTGATGTGCTAGAATACTCAGGCATATGACAGCTAGAGTGGCAATTGCATTTCTTGGCTAGAAAACTAAAAGACCCTGCCATTTCAGATCTGCACTTATCAACACTGACCAAGTGGCCATATTAGAGATGTGATTTCCCAGGCAATTTAAATGATGAAAGTGCAAGTGAGACAGTTCTAAATATGGGGGCATTTAATTGTCTATAAAATTACAGGCTTGATACACTCTTATGAGACAGTCTGCTGGGTAGTGTGGAACAAAGTTAATTTGCCAACAGTAGCCCTTCCCTAGAAGGTTGAGATAGGGAATGAAGTCTTTTATGCATGGCACTGTAACTAGTTCATAGTGATCACACGACATTGTAGTGATGAGGGTCTGGTGGCTGCTTGAATTGACTAAACTAGAATGGAATAGTATAAATGAAGTGATACTTGATGGTCTTCTGGACGGCTTTCACCCATTTTTTGCCTGCTTTGTGTTCAGTTGCACAATACTGCTAATCCTTTAGTATTCAGAAGGTGAGCAGCTTTTGCTCACATGAAATGTCATCTTTCTGCTCATAAGAGATAGGATTAAGTAGAGAGAAAAGATGTCTTTAGTTAAACTGAATAATTTTTTACTGCAGCATACATTAAAATCAAACAGACCTAGCAAAGGCTGGGAAGCAGTCTTTTACTGTTGGTGAGCCTCCAACATGAAGGATTTTCCATCTAGATATAAGTGATGATAGAGTGATTCTATTCAGTTATTTAAACATGTCTGAGTGAGTCAAATTGAGGCAGTTCAAACTTTAGAAACTTGAATTGGTGATTTTCCCCTTCTGTAACAATTTCATTGTTGAGAATGGAGGTGTGAAATATGGAATAGATGATGATTAATCCTGTTTAATTAAATGCATTTATCAAAAACTGTGTTCCTGAATTTGGTAAATTAATGTTTAAAGAATTACCCACTGCATTTGTCCAAAACATAGCAGTGATACAAAATACATGAGCATAGAAGATTAAGCAGATACATATGAACAACAAAGGGCATCTATCACCAAGGGTGAGAATTAGCAACAGGCTTTATTGTACTTTGAATCCAAAAAGCAAATAGAGGCTTCTGTTTAAAATAAAATGGTTCATCTGAGACAGCAAACATAAAGCCAAGCTCATTTTTTGAAATAAGGTTCAGATTCACCATGGAAAATGCTGATTTCTTCAAAGCCTCATACCTGAGACAGCATGAGAAGGCTGACATAGATTAGGGGCCTGGATTTGGACCAAAATGATTGTGAACTCAAATTTTGTATCTAACTTTGACCTGGTATTGCATTGAGGCAGACTTACTAAGCTGGAGTGGAAGAAACTGCAAAACATGTACTGGCTAGGGAAGAGTAATTCTAGGTATCAAAAGGAAAAAAACATACAAAATGCATGAGGAAATGAATAATAAATATGTATAAAATAATATTCTGATAATTGAATCTGTGAAAATAATAATGGAATTTGAAAATGAACTTATAATAAGCATTTATAGTCTCTGAATTAAATAAAGCAATGTGAAAATTAATAAAATACAAAAATTAAGGTTGAAAGAAAGAAGCAACTAAATGCACATCTTGAAATAAAAAGTATAATCATTACAATAAAAACTCAATTTCCAGTGAATATAAAAGAAAACATGAAAAATTCACCCGGAGTCACAAGGAAATGAAACCGTAGTGCAGCATCATGAAAATTATCACAGTGATGAAGTTAATAAAATAATTTGAGTAACAGCAGATTTCTCTCAGCAAAATCAGGCTCCAGGAAAAGCTGACAAACTATGCATCCCTATGTTTATAGCAGCACAATTTACAATAGCCAAGTGTTGGAAGCAACCTAGATGCCCATCAGTAAATGAATGGATCAAAAAATTGTGGTACATTTATACAATGGAATTCTATGCAGCAGAAAGAAAGAAGGAGCTCATACCCTATGCAACAGCATGGATGGAACTTGAGAGCATCATGCTAAGCGAAGTAAGCCAGGCAGTGAAAGATAAATACCATGTGATCTCACCTTTAACAGGAACCTAATCAACAAAACAAACAAATAAGCATAATATAACCAAAGACATGGAAATTGGGAACAGGCTGAAAGTCACCAGAGGGGAGAGGGGAGGGAATTTCAGGGGGAAAGGGGAAGGATTTACAGGAACAAGTATAAAGGACACATGGACAAAAACTATGGGGGGGGGTGGGAATGGGAGGGAGGTGGGGAGGGCTGGGGTGGTGGGTTGGGGTGAGAATAAAAGACAGAAAACTGTACAAGATCAACAATGAAAATAAAAATAAAAAAAAAGTACTAGAGAATACAATGAAAAAAAAACATTGTAAATAAAAAAAAAAGAGCAAATGGTAGAAGCCTATATCCTAGAAAGATAACAAACTAGAATAAAAGCAAAAGTAAAATCATTTTTGAGGCATATACGTAATGAGTGTTTTAATACCAATGCAGCTTCCTTGAAAGGACTGTTAAATCATTAACTTTGGTAAGTGGAAGTGAACCCATAAAGAAATAATGAAATGGATGCATCCATAGTAGTAAAACATATGACTATGTAAACTTGACTGTTAGAAAAAAAATGACACCAAATTTTTTACCAGTAGTAGTGTGGGAAAGCAGTGTTAAATGACTGAGTAAATAACTCAACAACTTTTTGTTTTCTTAATGGGGAAGAAGATAAGCTACTGAATGTGCAATTTAGATTTTAAGAATAATAAGGATAATTATTAAAACAATATTACAGTAAATTGCTTCCAAACCTTTTCCCAAAATTTAAAAAGATGGAAGATAACAGGAAAAAAAAAACTTACCAATGAAACACAAGGCAAGGAAATAAATGAAAGAAAAAATGAGCAAAGATAAGAGCTCAATAAAAAGAAACACAGAAATTATTAGCTAGAATAAATTAGTAATCACAATAATTCTAACAGATTATTCAACATTATTAAAATGCAGCGGTACATAGATTAGATTTAAAAGTTAATTATTTGCTACTTACAAAGACATGAAAAATTCAATGAAATAATGAGTGAATGAATGAATGGAAATAATATAATTTGTTGGATATTCTTGGACATTTTTAATATGATTTTTAGGAATATTCAAGTCTTAAAAAGTTAGCAATTTAACAACAAAACAATATAGCACATTTATATATTAATTTTAGAAAAATTTATGACAGTAGATTATTTCATTCTAAAAAGCATTGTCTTTTCAATTGTTTACATTTTGTTTTAGATTGTTCAATACAATCTTCTAGTTTTTGTGATGTGTTATGTACCTTATTAAGTGCATTACAAAGAACTATCAAGTTGTTGAAAAAACTGTTGTGAACAGATTGCTGTTTTGACTTCCAATTCCAGATGTGTTAGCAAGAGAACTTTTAAAACTATTGCATATTGTTTATTCAATTTTTATCTAGCCTCTTTACCTACTTTATTAACTGTTATTTTCCATGGTCAAGATAGAGGCGTAGGTGAACATGATTCAGATCCTCACACAACTGCAGAAAAAAGTTACTATTAGACCTCAAAACAAATATCATCTAGAACCATCAGAAAATCAAGCTGTATGGTCTGACAACCAATGCTTTAAAGAAGCCACATTCTACCAGATAGATGGGTAGGAGGTGCAGAGATGTGGAAAACAGGTGGAGAGGCAGTAGAATGGGCAGTCCTACATTCACAAGTGGTAGATAAAAATCAGGAAGGATACCTTGGAGAGAGGAATCCCAATGCCAGGCCAGACCACACAGCCCAGGTTTCCAGCACCAGGAAAATAAATCCCCCTAATTTCTGGTTGTAAAAACCAGTGGGGGTTGGGGTGGCAAAAAAAAAAAAAAAACTGATGGATTTTTAGGAGACTTCTCTTAAAGGGCCCTCATGGACTTTGAACTTACGTAGACCCATCTTTCTGGGATTCGGCACCAGGGCAACAGCTGGCAGGGCACTCATCACATAGGGGAGAAAGTAAAGTGACTGGAATCAGGGCAAGTGCCCAGCAAACATCCAGAAGCCAGGCAGCTGTGTTGTTCACTCCCTGAACCCTACACCCCACACAGAACCACAAAGATGAAGCTGGTTGCCCCACCCTGGCAGTTACCAAAGGCTCCACCCCACAAAATTTATAGGTGCCAAGAATTCTGTGAGTTAGTAATAGTTCCCATCTGCACTCTTTAAAAAAAAAAAGATTTTATGTATTTATTTTATAGAGAGGGGAACAGAGAAAGAAAGAGATGGAGAGAAACATCAGTGTGTGGTTGCCACTTACGCAACCCCCACTGGGGACTTGGCCTGTAACCCAGGCATATGCCCTGACTGGGAATCAAACTGGTGACCCTTTGATTGGCAGGCCAGCATTCAATCCACTGAGCCACACCAACCAGGGAGTATTTGACTCTTTAATAGAACATATTTTTTTCTTTTCACTTTCATAGCTTGCAGTCATTTTCTTTAATGATTATCTCAATATGAGAGATACCGACAGAGTCATCAATGCCTGCATATGAAATAATAGAAAATTATATATACATAACATATATACATATACATATATATAAATTCATATAAGTTTCTATTTCATTTATATTTATATTGGTCTCTCTTCCCAGTTTCTGGCACAGACCTCCTTTATAACTTCTGCGTGATAGAAATGTGTTAGCAGAGTACCTCTATTTCCTTGGTGATAGAACATCTTTTGTTCTAATGAGATGAGTCTTGAGTGGGTTCTTGGATAGGAAATATTCATCAGAAAGATCAAGCCACAGATAGAAGCTTGAAATTTACAGCCTTGCTCCATTCTATAGACAGGGGAGAGGAGGTAGAGATTGCGTTGATGATCTATCGTGCCTATGTGATGAATCCTCTATAAAAATCCCTAAAATATGGTGTTCAAAGAGCTTCCAGGTTGGTGAACACCTGCACATGGCGTGAGATTGGCACACACCGACTCAATGGGGGAGCTCTTGAGCTTGGAGCCCTTCCAGACCTCGTCCTGTACATGTTTTCATCGGGTGTTCATCTTTATCCTTTATTATAGTCTTTAGAACTAACGGGTAAACATCAGTTTTCCTTGAGTTTTGTGAGCCATTCTAACAAATTAAGGATGGGGACACAGGAAACACAATTTATAGTCTGTCAGAAGTACAGGTGATAACCTGGACTTGCCATTGGTGTTTGAAGTGGGGGCAGCCCCGGGGGACTAAGGCCTTAACTTGTGGGGTCTGGTGCTAACTCCAGGTAGATGACCTCAGAACTGAATTGAATTGTAAGACACTCAGCTGGTGTTGCAGAGTTTCTGGATGTGTGAAGAACCCACGCCTCTGGTGTCAGAAGTGAAGTGCAGGTAGTAGTGTGAGAGCAGAGGAGAAACAAGAACATTTTCCATACACCCTTCCCAAACTCTTTCCCTCATCCTCTGGGGGCAGCCTTCCTGTGTGCGCTACACCAGTAAAATTCTTCAGCTCATTGGACTAGCTGAGCATATGAAGCCATTATATAATTATTGTCTAGATTTTATCTGGGTCTTTTATTAGAGTTCTTTTTTAAAGCATCATTTCACTCTCTTTTATAGCTTTCCTTAATGCTTACAACAGGGAGCCTTTGATTTACCACTGCACTCTACACATCTGAATGTTCTGAAACGAGGGTCAGATGCGGAGCATCATTTAAATTGCTCTCCTGTGCATTAATGCACAGACATTAGGGATGAGGTAGCAGTAAAGATGCTACTCAGTGAAGAGAAATGGCTTTTACATGAATAAGAGCAATAAATTATTGAAATTTTCTACTCCAAAAATGATTAAATAAATGAGTTTTCCAAATGTTGAATAAAACATCTTAACTCAGACCATTGCACCAAACTTTAAAAAATAAATTACTGCAAAAATCTGAAGTTAGTAATGTAAATGTTCAACCAAATGACCCAAAGCATAACTATTATTTTTGTTTTACTTAAATGTTCTTCATACTTTGAAACATCACTATATTCCAGTATATGTGTTCTAGAAATATCATAGGTGTTTAATGGAGTATGGAATTTTCCATGTCACTACTTAAATTTCTGCTTGGCTTTATGTTAATCTTTCAGTTACACACTGAGTAGCCTCCTGTCTAATGTAATGGATCTGTTTTTTTTTTTCCAGTTTCCCTATCACTGA
Organism: Glossophaga mutica; assembly: GCA_039655065.1. Classification (NCBI taxonomy): domain Eukaryota; kingdom Metazoa; phylum Chordata; class Mammalia; order Chiroptera; family Phyllostomidae; genus Glossophaga; species Glossophaga mutica. The sequence goes on along the minus strand of CM077307.1, from coordinate 142,321,987 downwards.
ACCCTGTCATTCTGACTTCCTAAATAAATCTCTATATTACCCATTTCTCTCCTTTCCCATTCCCCCACCCCAGTCCCTGTTGTAGTTATTTCTCACCTGGATTATGGGAATAACTCTCCAGACTGCTGGATATCAGACCACAGGCTAGAGTTGTGACTCAATTTGCCAAATTTTTCTTTCACTTGTTTCAGCACTGCTTACATTCTAGGTGAGAAGTACCTGTAAAATGTTGCACTGTATATTTTTCCCACTATTTATGTAGTTTCAATAGGACTAACTTGACTGCAGAATATGAAAAGATGGGAATAAAGTGATAAAATAATACCTAACACATATTGAACACTTAAAATTTGCTAAGCCCTGTTCCAGGTACTTTTCACACATCAACACATTTAACCCATACTACAGCCCTCTTAGGTAAGCTCTATTAATAACTCTAGTCTACATAAGATAACATTGAAGTTCTAGGTCACACCATTAAGTGGCAGAACTGTTTTCCTTTTGTTCTTCAGAGAGACCTTTCAACATAATGACTGTGAACATGGAACTCAGATGCATGCAGATCTTTGTCTAAGTCCTGCTCCAGCATTTAGCGCAGAGACCGCCTCTGACTGAAATGTTCAGCAAATGTCCAAGAAACAAATAAGCAAATACAAAAAGAAAAGGAGTGTATCATTATTGCTCTTGTTTGGAAAAGCAGATTATTATCAACTCTGGAAACATTTCAGGATAAGGGAGATTGACCAAAAAAAGATGAAAGATGAACCCAGAAACACATGGTATTTGGGCAAACAAATAAATATCTTAATAAACATTGCTCATTGATCTGTATCCCTTCAATGTAACACATCTAAATATCATATGGGCATCTTTGTGATGTGATTCCGGGGAGGGCAAAGTCGTTGCAGATGGTATATATAACCATGACCATTCAATTCAACTCTCAGAAATCAGCTGATGTTTTCACCTGTTTAGGTGTGAAGCTGGGTCCAGACTGATATTTCTTACCCTTTATTACACTCTCTCTAACTCTCCCTAGCCACCTCTGTAGAGAACTTATTTTCCTTTCACTCATGCGCATTTCCATCAAACACTATTTTAGCCTGTTCATTCTATTTTACTTTTTTTAAATTCTCTTAAAATTTTTTTTACTCTTACAAAATGTAGTTTGAATAGGTTTTTCATATTTTATTTAGAGGTATTGACATGTACAGAGTTGCAGCATCGCTTGCAATTTAACAGGATTAAAAGTGAACATCTGAGGTGCCTGTCTGTAGTGTCCGTGTTGTCTGTGCCTGTAGAGACTTGGCCATAGAGATGTTTCCAAATTTCATTTGCTTGGTGTGGGATAGATGTGGACTATTGACCAGAGGATGTGAAATAATCTATTTGCAATTTGGGAAAAAATATAAAACTGAGGTTATGAACATTTCTTATGATTTTATATATCTTCCAGTTATAAGCATTCAATCTCATTGAATGAGCCTGGGAATTGTGCTTTCCCAACTGGAGAAGAACAATATATTTTCTTCAAAAGCATTTATTCCATTTTTCAGTTGGTATCGTAATTTTTTTAAGTTTTGGTGGTAGAGATTTTAGTATATGATTAATGTTTTTTAATTGTCTATACTTTTTAGTATGAAATAAATTGATTTTGAATTTCTAAGTTGACTTTGCAGTACTATTTAGGTTTTTCATTTTTTTTTTCCAAAAATAAAGTTCATATTGAGGGAGAAAATATGTAATAGTGCTAACTCATTTCTAAGAATTAGAGTTGAGGGAAATAAGGAAGGAAGTAGAAAATGGCCTTTGGCACTCAGTGTTACTGAAACAAAGAGAATTTATAGAATTTTTACATATAGAGTGGCAATTTCACATGGCGTGTTCACATGCAGGAGCTACTTCCCTCGTCTTTTCTTCAATTTTTTACTGAACATTTTTACTGAATTTACAATACTTGTTTTTTTTTTTAAATATTGTGGAGTTTGATTTGTTCCTGATTGTTAAATGCTAGAATTATTGGAATAATAATTTCAAAAATAGAGCGAAGAAATTCGATAGCTAGACAAAAAATATATGGTCATGAAATATAACTACTCTCATTGATGAGGATTCAAAAAAAATGACTCTGCTCCAAGGTAATACATTGATATTCACAGTTTACATAGAAAGTGATGTTGATAATAATAAATTGAGACAAAGGAAGTCTGGAGTGGACCATTAATTTTTAACTGTACAGACAAATGATTAGGTAGCCTGAATTGATGAGTACCAAGGGCACGTCTCTGAGATTTTATTTTATGGAATTTCTCTGGTTTATAATGTGCCCACTTTTAAAGTAATTCCTTTAAATTAATGAAAGTTCTAGGGTAGGCTCCCACCTTGAGAGTTATTTTATTCCAATTCCTTGGGAGATGTGATATAAATTTCACTCATTTAATTTAATAAACTTTCTGGTTTTTCAGAAAGTGCTTATTAGAAATGGAACAGATCTGTGTATACAGAAGAGTACAGATGGAAAATAGTATTATGTGAAATACATCTGAGAAGGGCAGAAGTATGGTGGGAGAGGCACCGGATATCACAGAGTTACTCTAATAATATTTAATAATGTCACAACATTGGTAAATAGAGAAAGACATAAAGTAGGAAAGTAAACCTCAACAATATTTTTCTTTTAGGAGTAGCAGAAGGCACCATTATGAAGATAATTCTGTGAGTGTGTATGTACATGTGTATGCATTTGATAAATGGGTTCAATGATATTTCACACAGTTTTGTTACTGGTGTGCTGATCCATGAGAAAATTCTGAGTAATTTTTAAATCAGAGAGATGGAGCAAGATGGGTGTGGTGGAATGAAAAGCGGCATGGAGAGTGAGGGATAGGGGTGCGACCGAGGGGATAGGGGTGCAGGTAAGGAACAAAGAACAAGCAATGGGGAAAGAGCTACTTGAAAAATAGAAGGAGGAAACGAGAACAGCAAAAATTAGCCATTATAAAAATTTATATGACATTTGGAATTTAACAAACAATTGTTATTTCTCTAGGGTGTTTTGTTTTGTTTTATTGGTAATCTAGGTCTCATTTAATTATGATATAAATGTATGTAAGAAAATTATTTTTATTTTTTATTTTAATATATTCTATTTTTAAGATGGTTAGACAGAGAGAGAAAGATTGATTGAGAGAGAAGGAAAAGAATTCTGAGAGTATTGATTTGTCCCTCCACCCCTGAGTTTAGGAGAATGTTGAAGGCAGCAGCCCTTCTCTCGAGACTCTTAGAATAAAAGTCTTTACTTCAGTGTAATCACTATCTTCTCATAGTAAAAAAATAAAATAAATAACTGCATCACTGAACACTCAGTGTCTGTTGACTGAATGAATAATATGTGTACACAGAATTTGTACATAGTAAATGTTAAATAAATGGTAGTTTCTATTCCTACTCAGAAATATGTTTTTTTCTACATAACCTATCACTAACTAAATTTATGGGCATAATATATTGTGGCATGGATGATTTAAATGAGGTTGAAAAGTGTATTCCTATATATTTAAAGTCTATAGAGGAAAAATTACTGTGAAATGTATCCTTAACATGAGTGAATGGTGATTGTTTTAATTACTTAACCTGTGGAGTCAAGCAGTAAGTAACATAACTGTGACATCCCAAGAACAATGATCTTTTCTTACTCATTTATTTTCCACAATAGAACCTAGGAATGTGTCTGAAATGTTTCCTGAATAAAGAATCACAGGGGTGTACATGTGTGTGTCTACAGAGGAAGATTAAATGCCTCCACTGGAGCAAAGGTGTTAGATATCTTTCCAGAACCACTGGTTGCAACCACTTCACTAAGGGAAATAAATTTAGCTAATGATCTAACATAGCGAGTTTCTTTCATGGTCATTTTGCATTCCTCTCCTTTCTATTCCTGCTTATACTCCCATCAATGTCCTTAATTACTATACAGGAGCCTATGGGAATTTAGGACGCAGGTTAATTTTATTAATTTTTCTATGATTTGAATAATCTACAACAAATAACATCAGTGATACTAATGTGCTCACATCATCCACAAAATTTCCAGTTGCCTCATAATTGAGTCTCTTCATGCTATGTAGTCCTGCTAATTGATGCCTAGAGGTTTGCAGATCTCGGGCAGTGTTGCCATTAATTTTCTGCCAGGGTTCATGGCATGGTATTCAGTATTGATGGATTTCACACTGGTGAAATCTTAAAGTATCAAACTCAGATGGGGTTCTATTAAGAACCCTATATTGTGGTCCTGGCCAGCCAGCTCAGTAGGTTAGAGTGGCATCCTAATACTCTAAGGCTGTGGGTTCAATCCCCAGTCAGGGGACATACAAGGAACAACCAAAAAATGCATGAATAAGTGGAACAACAAAGCTATAAATAAGATGGAAAATCAATCAACAAATAAATAAAAAGAAAGAACCCTATGTCTTCTGCTGTGTGTACAGGCTGGACTGAATTCAGGAGACCAGAGACAGCCCTAAGAGGGAGTCCATATTATCATATGGTTTAGGGAACTATTTCCTTATTATTATTTATTAATTTTCTATCCATTCAAATATGCCTGACCTGAACTAGATCAAGGGTTAGACAGAGCCTATACATTACTGATAACTAAGATAACGTAATTATTTTATTTTCACTGTTTTCTACCAGGATTGTATTAGATAGAAGACTATTGTTGAAAGAGCCACACGGCAGTCTGCCTTCCTCCATCAGGTGGACAGATTGGGTAAATGCTTTTCCTAGAAATATTAGATTTGGTTGATTCTTGCATTTACCTGTATTATTTATAACTAGGGGCAATTACTGGTTTGAGAGAAACTGCTCACTTATATGAAGCTTTTTTTGGCTGGTTGCTTGTGAGATATTTTGTGAAAAGCAATTTGGTTTTATATAAAATATTAATTCAGATGAAATCATATCTCAGTTTCTCAATCTTGCAGCTATTAGTATGCAAACTTGCAAATCTCAACTTCTTTGCTTCATATTCATTTGATTTGCATGACGTTGGGCAAATGGGAAACTTCCTTCCAGCATAGGGCAATTTAATGTGCAAGCTGCAGGCTGTTAAGTCATTTTCTCCCTTGAGAACATTTCCTTGTACCTCCTTCTTTTTCTGTAAAATGGAATTGCTTTTACATACAACTTCCTAATTCATACTGATGTTGAATGAAAAACTAAGGAATATCTGAGAGAGGTTTTATTTCTTCATGGAGAGAAGACATACTCAAAAACCTGAATTCTGTTGTTGCTGTTTTCAGTATTAGCACTGTGCATTCTTTAAGGTTATCATAATTTAGATCTTTTTTATTTCATCATTTGGCTCAATATTCCAATTTAACTTCTTTCATGTAAGTAGTAAAAATTGTACTTGGGTTTTATTTTTTCTGCCTTTGTATAGCCCTCAGATGCTTATAGGCAAATATCACATAACTTTTAAACAGAGGAAAAACATGTCTATCATTCACAAAGTCAGTATGGGAGGAAAAATTTTATATGGATGGCCACACTATCTCACTGAATCTGATTTCACAAGCCATTAACACTCTGAAAGGAGAAATTAATTTGAATGTCTGTCATATTCTAGAAAGGAGGACAACCTATTGGGAAATATTCAGTTGACCGCATAGAAAGGACAGATAATGGAAGATGAATTTATATTTTTGATAAATAAGGTGGAGAGATTTGCTCTCTTATTCCTTCACCAAAAATTTCAAAAATGTCTTATTGTCCTTGGCACTATGCTGAAACAAATCCCAGAAAGGAGTCAGGCTGCACAGCAAGTTCTCTAATAAACTCAAAGATAAACAGGAATGTGCACAAAACATGCAATGGGATTCAGGTAACTGGAAAAAAAAATGGAAGAGGTATGGAATTGTAATATTAGTGTTTGGAATACTGACAGACAGAAATTATTATCCTTGTGTATATTGTCAGAGACCACAAATTAAGTCTATTAAATAAATCAAAATAGCAACTAGACAGGAATACAATAGCTGCTTCTTTGGCAGTCATTATTCAGTAGATTTTTAAAGTCAAACGTAAATTGCCAACTTTTACCTCCTCCTTCCCCTCTCCTTTTTCTACTTCTTCCTCCTTCCCTTACCTGTTCTCTTATTTATCTCTTTCACATCATCTTTTTTCAAAGTGAAGAAGGGCCTTACAATAATGGGAACAGAATTTAGGATTTCTGTGTCAAACAACAAGCACAAGCTCCAGTCTGAGTGATGATCTGTGAGGTCACACAGTAAACCCTGTGTGTGTTTGTTGATTAGTAGTAATAACACAGACATTCTGCTACTACTAGTGTCATCACTATTGATAGCTACAAATGCTTATTGAACACTTTTGTATTTAGAGATTGGTAGGATTTTATGCCATTGCACAACAGTTAAGTGTCAGAATGAGAACATTTTGAAGGAAAGCTCCCAGATTCCACAGCTTCAGTTCCTAACCACTAGGATATATGACAGTACAGAAGTGTGGAAAGAGTGGTGGTTAGGATGGGGGTGGTGGGAGGTGTGACTTCTTTATCCAGAAGATTTTAGCTTTATATTTAAAACTAAATTTAGAGCATCTCTGTTGAGGAGCTTGGAGTTCTAGTAAAAAGTTTTCAGGGGAAGCTATGTTTCAATACTTGAATTTTTGCAACTATTTCTTGCCTTTAAGTATGAAAGGAAAAACAAAGCTTAGAGGAGGCTCTGTGATGGGTATGAACCCTGTATTCTCCTCTCGATGCCCCACTTAGATGTGTGTGTTCATTCTTTCTGGAAGGAAAATACTTAGCAAGACTTGTCACCTTGTGTGTCAACTAACAATTGGGCCTGAGGAGAACAGGAGAACTTTTTCTAGTAGCATTGTACGATTTGTACCTGGGAGAGAAAGTTCTCTTATCTTGTCAATGACTTACATGAAGAAAACAATGGACCAGAATTTCAGGTGATCTGATCTTAGTAGGAATAAAAAGAAAGTTAGTTCATAAATAAGGATAGTGAAATATCTTAATGGAGCTGATTACAGAGTATATATGTCCAGGTTGAATATGGAATTATACAGCCAAAGTAAATGTAAAGTTCTTCATTTGTGTCCAGCTAAGAGACCACAAAAACACAAAATTATGTGACATAGCTTAGCAGGTACTTGTATGGAAACTTAGGTTTTATATAATATAAAACTCAATATGTATTGAGTCTACTACAGTTAGTGAAGTCATTTAAAGTTGGTTCATGTGTACTATTTCTTTTACTTTTTATTAAAGTATTTAAAAAATTAAAAAAAAAAAACCTTAATGTTCAATACTGCAAAAGCATGGGCTCTTGATCAACAGAGATAGATCCATTTGGAGTAGGAGACCTGAACTAATTCACTTGATCTTTCCGAATTCCTGTTTCATTATTTGCACAATAGATATAACTATAGCAACTTCATAAGAAGAGATTATATTATAAATGTATAAAGCTCCTGGCATAGAGTAGCCATTCAAGAAAAATGACTTCCCAGGCTCTTTATCAGTAAAACTTATGCAAAATGAATCTGCATTAAAAGAACTTTAAGTACAAGGGCAATCATAATTCTGCTTTATTAAGCATGGCTGAGCATGCTGGAATGACTTTAGAAGGAGCTGATCTAGCTGAAGACTCCCAAAATCATGCCATACAAAAAGTGGAGAAAAATGAATGTGTTAAAAGGATGGCAATTGTGTATATTTAGTGAAATTTAATCCAAAACTCTTGTATAGGGTATGTAATTGAGACCTGATCTTTTTTCATCAGAACAGAAAAAGAGAGAGAAAAGAAAGAAAGAAAAGTCCCTTTCCCTATTTATATCTGAACTAGGAATTCATTTTTTTTCCTTTATTTTAATTGTTGATCTTGTACAGTTTTCTGTCATTTACTCCCACCCCAGCCCACCACCCCAGCCCTCCGCACCCCCCCTCCTATTTCCACCCTCCCTAGTTTTTGTTCATGTGTCTTTTATACTTGTTGCTCTAAACCCTTCCCCCTTTTCCCTGAAGTTCCCTCCCCTCTCCCCTCTGGTGTCTGTCAGACTGTTCTCAATTTCAATGTCTTTGGTTATATTTTGCTTGTTTGTTTGTTTTGTTGATTGGGTTCTTGTTAAAGGTAAGATCATAAGGTATCTGTCCTTCATTGCCTGGCTTATTTCACTTAGCATAATGCTCTCCAGTTCCATCTGTGCTGTTGCAAAGGGTAAGAGCTCCTTCTTTCTTTCTGCTGCAAAGAATTCCATTGTGTAAATGTACCATAGTTTTTTGATCCATTCGTTTACTGATGGGCACCTAGGTTGCCTAGGAACTCATTTTGAAGCCTTAGGTTGGTATTTCAGAAATGTTAGTTAGATGACGGTTGGTGAGAGAGTAAATTGGTAAAATGCTCTGACCAATCACTATAATGTGGTGGCACTGGGGGTGAGTGTGGGGGAGCCATCCTAGGGGACCAAACCATTTGCCTTTGTCTTGTCAACTTTAGCTGCCAGCTTTTCTCTCTCTCAACACTTACCTTTAAACTCTGTTAAAGATAGTAGTAAGGCAACAGTGATGAAAACGTGAAATAGATCAGTGAAGGGAAGTTTGATGTACATCTTACTAGAAGCAGAGGCACTTGCATGTTTTAGGGGATCAATTCTGATGCATTTTCTGTCTGTTCTGAGGCAGGGCGCAGTGAGGGACACAAACAGCTTCCAAGACAGAGACTAAAACCCTAACATTATATATCAAAGCCTGCAATTACATACTGAACATTTCTCTATCAAAGCTGTTAGCATTTCCCAATTTGTCAGTCAGTTCTAACATTCCCTATACAAGATAACTGGAAGGGGAGTTTCCATGGCAAAAAATAAGAATGAAATATTTTGGTGTTGTTTTTAGCAAAATATGTGTTTTTATTTAAAAAAAAGCATAATTTCAATGAAAATCAGCATTTTAATATGAGCAGTTGGCCTCAGCTGACAGGCAATTTTCCTCATTTTAATTTTTAATTGAACTTATTGGGGTGACATGGTTTAATAAAATTATATAGGTTTCAGGTGTACGATTCTATACCCCAAGTCTCCTTCCATCACCATTTACCCTCCCTTTATCCTTTTCTACCTCCCCCACTGTCTTCTCCCTCTGGTAATCACCATACTCTTGTCTATGTCTATAACTTTTTTTTTAAATGAACAAAATAAGCTAACAAAATAGACTCACAGTTAGAGAATGGACTGACAGCTGTCAGAGGGTAAGGTGTTGCAAGGCTGGATGAAAAAGGTGGAGGAACTGGCTTATTTTAATTAGGAGAGATGTATCATAGTGACAGCAGTTAGAGCATGAACTAAACCACAGCTGCTGTGGTCCCTTGAAGTGAGTAGTGTTTCAGATGTAACAGATGATCAGTTGCCCGGCTCAGTGCGTACCATACAGTAAAGAGGGCATTTCTCAACTTTGCACCCAACATACAGTTCAATTTAAAAACTAATATTTTAATGAATATAAAGGTATGGACCATCCTAAGAATAAACAGTATGCATCTGATTAAGTTCAGGTCCTTTTAATATGTTTTCTTTCCTTTTATTTATTTTCCCTCCATCCTTTTGAGTAACTTATTTTAGTTCAATGTCTTGGTCTAGGCTTTCCTCCCAGTTATCCTTCCCATGCATTGTAACCCTTAGCAAACCAAGCCTTCATACTTCACAGCTGGTTATTACATGGATAATAAGGAAGGTGATTTTTTTTGGTATGACTAATATCTCCAGTGTTATATAAACTAAAGGAGTTTCTAAGAAATTGTTTACATGTCATTACATGTGAATGCAATTTATTTACATATGTCTGTTTTCTTTCCCCTGGAGTTTTATTGAACTAACAATCAAAATAAATGTTTATGTTAATATTAATGGCTTACATGTTAGTTGCTACAACATACAATAAGTCCTTGGTAAATTGATTTTTTTCCCAAGTACATTAAAAAATCTGGGCCTGAGAAGGAAATCTGCTCCTGCAAAGTATGTTTGGAATTTAAAAAAAAAGTTTTCCTGCAAGTGTCTTTACAGAGTCAATAGTATTTTAATTATTTATTTTTATATAATTTTTATGTTGAAAATTTTTGATAAAATTCTGTGTTATACAAGAGAAATGTATTTCACAAACTGACATATATAAAGGGCTAATACAAATTTAGCATAAATATTTGTCTATCTCTAGGATCCAGAATGATCTAGTACGTAATTCGGGTGGGTTGCCTGTAGTATTCAGTTAACTGAAGTCATTTTCTTTTTTTTCTTTTTTTTTTTTTTTTTAGAAAGCATTTTTTTTTTCCTTTTAGATTTTTATTTATTTATCTTTAGAGGGGAAGGGAAGGAGAGAGGGAGAGAAACATCAATGTGCGGTTGCCTCTTGTATGTCCCCTGACGGGAACTGGCCTGGCAACCCAGGCATGTGCCCTGACTGGGAATCGAACTGCGATCTTTCGGTTCGCAGGCCCGCGCTCAATCCACTGAGCTACACCAGCCAGGGCTGAAGTCATTTTCTTAGTGGAACAGAGCCTATGCACTGATTCCTTTGCCTGGACACTTCATCACTGCAGGCTGATCGGAGCAGCATGGTATTTGTGGCCACAGAGATCCGTGTCTGAGCCTTTTGAAGAATGCAGTTACCAGCCAACCTGAAGAACTGGTTTTTATGATGTTCCTTCTGGGACATGTCTCATGCTTTTATGAATCTCTGCTATATAGTTGAGCAACTGGAACACATTAAATGTTCAGAAAGAATATGTTAAATTAGTAAATTGTTGAATTACAAGTGATTAACTGGTACATCCGTTCTGATTGCCTTCATACTTTAATGTTTCAGATACTGATGCAGTATGATTGGAATATTACAGAAGGAACTAAACATCTGCCAAATGTAACAGTAAGTAATTCGCAGTCTTCAAATGTTGCCCTAGAATAAAAATTATGAACTATTCCGGAGTAACCATCGGCATATTGTCTAGTGCTCTAATCTGGTAGAGCTTGCCTGGAATCCACAAGATTTAATTCAGGTGTTCTACACTTGACTTTTTCAGGGGGTCTCCATGGGTGTCAGTACTTGTGTATCATTAGATACTAATGTCTTCCATTCCCACTGAAAGTTAAAAAGCAAGTGAAGTGTAAACTAACATAAGGTGTAACCTAATGTGGCTTTGAACTGTGATCTGGACAGTGAATAATAGTTGTATATGGCTACCAGGACCGTCAGATACATGACGTGCAAGGCCCAGAGAAAAGAGGGTCAGTGCATTTGTCAGGCTCCAAGGTGAATGTGAGTGTGATTTAGGGCCCCCCCCCAAAAAAAATCTACTCAATATTTCTCATATTTCTCAAAGGATATAATGTAACTGAACAAAAAACAGAGTTTCAACTGCCTGTTACCACAAAAGGCAAAATTGTGTGTCAGATGCTGGTGCAAAAGAAAAGAGGTTTTGAACTGCATGACCTGACAGAATGAAGAACTCTTGTCTCAAAAACCATCTACGCTTTCTGCCATGGAAAAAATCTAAACATCCTCATCAAGGCCAAGACAAAAGCCCATGTCCAGAGTTCCTGCTCCATTTTAAAGTATAGTTCTTTGGAGCTTGCAGGAGGCTGCTAAGTCGTCTTAGTCCACATCCAGGTATCCTAGCTTGTTTTTGGTTGCTGTCCATTTCAGGTTTCTCCTGGAGCCTCTGTGTGGAGCCTGCATGGCCATGGTCCACGCAGCTGCTAGGGATACATGGTTGCGTGCTCCCCAGTGAGAGGAATGCAAACGCAGGTGTGACAGTCACCAGGTGGTAAAAGAGAGAGAGAGGCTTCCCCCTGGAGGCCATAAGCCATCTGGCTGCTAAGACCACATGGCCATGGAGAGAACAGGTAAATGTCGAGCCAGTGCAGGTCTCCAACAAGAGAGAGAGGTTCTTTGTTCCCCTGGGATTGTATTAGCTGGGGTGTGGGACAGACCGGGTGCTTTTCAGAATGAGCAGTTGACTTCTCAGTCGACTTCATTGCAGGGGATCAGGTGCAATTAACCACATTATGGTATATCAAGGGCCCTAATAAAGATAAAATAAATTAGTTTAAAAGAAACTAAAAGTTTAAAAGAAATTATTAACTGTGGGGTTTGGGGATTAAAGAGAGGGGTCAGAGAATGAGACAGAGAGTATGGTATTTGACAGATTCTGGAGTGCTTCATCAGACAGAAACTATAAAAAAGACTTTTTAGGCCAAATATTTGATGGATTAAAAGAAGGAAAAGTTTCAGTTATTATTCAGAGTTGTGTATGTTTCACAAGCTGAATAGCCCAGTCCCCTTTAGGAGCAAGACACACTGACAGTCCTCAGCTGTGCTATTTGTTGGGCTGGAATATCATGGGTTTTTCTTTTGTTTTAGTTTTAGTTTTAGTTTTTTAGTTACTTTATTGTTGTGGAACTGCCTTTTGACCCAGCAATTCCACTGCTGGGATTATACACTAAGAATCCTGAAACACCAATCCAAAAGAACCTATGCACCTCAATGTTCATAGCAGCGCAATTTACAATAGCCAAGTGCTGGAAGCAACCTAAGTGCCCATCAGTAAATGAGTGGGCTGGAATGTTTTGATACAATGGAAACATGTTTGCCCAGAGGTGTTTACTGAGCCATCACTAGGCTATGGGATATTTTCTAGATGTTTTAAATGCTGCAAGGAAAACCAGTTTCCGGATGCAGTCCAGGATTTTCTATAAAACCTGTTTTCTCACATTTGTTTTTGTTTTATTTTTGGTAAACACGGAAATATGAACTTGTTTCTGTTTTCAATTTTGATCTCTGCTATGCTTATTCTGGGTTTATTTTGTTCTGCTGTTTCTACTTTCTTCAGTGTGGAACTTAATATTATTGATTTGAGACATTTCCACTTTTCTAAAGTAAACAGTTAATGGTATACATTTCTTCCTTAGCACTACCATAACTGCAACTAACATTTTGATTTGCCGTATTTCCACTTTCATCTACTCCAGGTATTTTTATGTCCTGTAAGACTTTGTCTTGGGCCCATGGGTTATTTATAAATGTGTTGTTCAGCGTGCATTCGATTCTACTTTGATTCTACTATGTCAAATTTCAAATTTATAAAATTTGTTAAAGTGTGAATTATGGCCCAAGATATATATATTTCCGTGAATTTTCCATGGATGCTTGAAAAAATGTGTTTGCTGCTTTTGCTGGTTTGAGAGTTCTCTATGTCAGATCTCATTTGCTCCTGGTGTTTTCAGTTCTGTATCTTTACTGATATTCTGTCTGGCAGATCTATTTGCTGAAAGCGAGGTATTGAAGTTCCATCTTTAATTGTAGACTTGCTTATATATCCTTTCAATCATATCTATATTTGCTGCAAATATTTTGAAGTTTTTTGTCTAGATAGTTGTTTATTCTTAGTGGATTGATCCTTTTATTATTATATTATGTTCCTCTTTGTCACTGGTAATTCTGTTTATTTTGAATTCAAGTATATCTGATATTCATGTATCCTTATGCAATGTTTCTATTTCCTATATTAATATTTCTTATTCTAAAGTAAACTTTGATATTAACATAACATTGTATTTTTATTTTGATTTGTACTTATATGGTATACCTTTTCCATCATTTTCCTTTTTAACATATATTTCCTTACATTAATTAATGGTTTCTATATATTTAAATATATATAAATACATATTTTCAAATATTAATATGTATTCTTATATATTTACAAAAGAAATATTCTGAAAAAGTATCCACAATATTATAATACACTTCACGAATGAAGATGTGAAGATGTTTAAATGGTCAATAGATATATAACAATTATGCAGCTTCACTAGTCATAAGGAAAATGCAATTAAAACCACCATGAGGTACAACACAAAACCACCAGAGTAGTTAAAATTTAAATTTAAAAGACTGACATTATCAAATGTTGCCAAATGTTGCAAGTTATATAGAACAATTCCAATTCTAATACATTGCTGTTAGGAGGGTAAAATGTTAAGCCTTTTGGGGGAAAAAATAGCAATTTCTTAAAAACTAACCATAAAGCTCTACATATATCCAATTATTCCTTTTCTAAACATTTAAAACACATTTATAAGAATGTTTAGAACAGCTTTATTTATAAGAGCAAAAATCTTAAAAACAGCCCATGTATCCATTAATGATTAAATAATCTGCAGTATGTTTATTTAATGGAATATTACTCTTCAATAAAAACAAACAGCTAATGATATATACACCAATGTGAATAATCTCAAAAATATTATCTTAGGTGAATAAGCTCTATAAGTAATATATAGTTTACATGAAGTTGTACAACAGGAAAAAAATATATATTGCAAAATCAATATAACAGTGCTTGTTCTTAAGAAAAAGAATTGCCAGAGAAAAGGTGTTCTAAATTTCTTGTCTTCATAGACTGTATTTACTTTAGAAGCTGTTAATAGATGGTGCAGTGTCTTAATCTTATTTTAGACTAGTGTTTTAATTTTATGGAAATCTCAGTGGAACAATGACAATATATAAAAGAAGTGGAAGATTGTCTTTTTTCTTTAAAAAAGAGTATTAAAAATTTGAACACTTCAAGGAACTCTTTTAATACTGGGTTTGGTAAATTGAATGATTGCTCCTCAATGACGTCCTTGCCCCAGTTTCTCTGTGTGTTACATTTAGTAGTAGAAGGAACTTCAGGAATGTGATTAAGATAAGAATCTTGAGGTAAAGAGATTAACCTGGATTACACTGGTAGGCTCTCTGTAACGATAAAGATGCTTTTAAACAGAAGGCAGGAGATCAGCCTTAGAAGTAGGAGAAATGATTTTAGAAGGAAGAAGTTGAAGTGATTTGAGGAAATACAAAGAACTGAGAAATGCAGATAACCCCTAAAGACGGAAGAAAGGAATGAAATGGGTTATCCCCTCAGTTTCCAAAAGGAACCAGTTCAGCCAACACCTTGATGTTAGCCTAGTAAGACCCTGGAAAGGGCAAAATTAATCTTACTAGGCAGCAAAGTCTCAGACATTGCTCATAGCAATATTTTATTGGGTATATCTCCACGGACAAGGGAAGCAAAAGAAAAAATAAACAAATGGGACTACAGCAAACTAAAAAATTTTTGCACAGCAAAGAAAATCATTAACAAAATAAATAGACAATCCACAGAATGGAAGAACATATTTGCTGATGTATCTGACAAGGCGTTAATATCCAAAATTTATATAGAACTTAGACTATTCAATGCCAAACTAAATAAATAACCCAATTTAAAAAATGGGCAAAGGACCTGAATAGACACTTCTCCAAAGAGAACTTACAGATGGCCAATAGACATATGAAAAGATACTCAATGTCACTAATTATCAGAGAAATGCAAATTAAAACCACAATGAGATACCATCTCACTCACACCTGTCAGAATGGCTATCATCAATAAATCACCAAACAAGTACTGGAGAGGACATGGAGAAAAGGGAACCCTTTTGCATATTTGGTGGGAATGCAGATTGGTGCAGGCATTGTGGAAAGCAGTAAGGAGACAGCTCAAAAAATTAAAAATGGATCTGCCTTTTGACCCACAGACCCCACTTCTGGGAATAATCTGAAGGAACCCAAAACACTAATTCAAAAGAACATAAGCATCCCTATGTTCATTGCAGCATTATTTACAATTGCCAAGATATGAAAGTAGCCCAAGTGTCCATCAGTAGATGTGTGGATAAAACAACTATGAGACATTTACACAATGGAACACTTCCTAGCTGTACAAAACAAGAAAAGTTTATCCGCTGTGACAGCATGGATGCACCTGGAGAACATTATGCTAAGTGAAATACACCAGTCAGGGAAAGACAAATGCTGTATGATTTCAGCCACATGTGGAATCTAATGAACAAACTGAACTAACAATGAAAATAGGGACAGACTCATGGATGAAGAGCAGGATGACAGTGTTGGGGCATTTAGGGAGTGGAAGGATTGTGCAAAAAGGAAAAAGGGCTCATGGACATGGACAACAGTATGGTGATTGCTTGGTAGGGGGCATGAATAAGGAGATGAACTGATAACAAAAGAATACAATAAATATTAAATATCAAAAAAGATTAATTTGTAATTTTGCACGGCCTGAACTGCAAGATAATAAGTGGGTTTAAGCCACTAAATGTGTCTGTTACAAAAGAAATAGAAACGATACATCTGCCATGTTCATGAGTTACTCTGATTAAACCTCAGCTGTAAGAATGATGTGAGTATTGAGGCTTGAAGAGAAAACATTGGCATATTAATGATTCCTCTGCTTACTTTTCATGATTCAAAGAGATTCCTTTAAAATCTAAAGTTTAGACCATTCAAGGAACTACCTTAGAATAATGAAAGCATGGAGTTTTAGAGTGAAAGAAATGTACACACTACTTAATGTAGATTTTTCATTTTGTCATTGAAGAAGTTGAAATTGAGAGAGATAAGTTAATTTACCAAAAGCTATGAAAGTTCATGATAAATTAAACAATCAGTGTTCTGAACATTTAGAATGCCTAGTGTTGACATCCCCATTGAGAAGAGGGAAGGCTAATTGGCAATTCAGTTATCATCTACTTGACAATTGCATTTTTGCTTAATTTAGCCTTATATGTGAGAATTGTGAAGGTTAAATCAAATGAAGATTTTTAAATAAAATTATTGTATGAATTGTAAACTACACAACAGATGTCAGACTCAGTGTTTTGGTTGTAAATGAAAAGATTTTCCCATTGGAAATAAACTGATCGCTATATGAATTAGGACAACCGATGAGCTTCAGACTGTAAGGCTCCCTCTTCATTCTACTGCAAAGTAAATGTCGCCCATTTTTCATCTATGATATTAATCTTCAAAATCAAAAGATGTCAAAAGATTGTGCACTTTTGTTTGCAGATGAAGGGTATTTGTCACATGTATACTTTTTTTTCGGTATCTTTATGTTAATAAAACGTGGACAGCATTTTCTGTATTTCAATGCAAACAAAACTGGGGGAGCTTATAATACGGTTGCCAACCTGGTTTAATGCTCTGCACTGTGAATAACCACTCCACTAATCCAATAAGAATGCTATAAAAAGTTTCTACTTTTGATATTGTGCTGACATATTTGGTTAATTGAAAGGACAGAGCCTGAAGGAAATGTCAAATTTTGGATCAAACAAAAAAGGATATTCCAACTCACTGTTGACTGACTGTCTCTAAACCCATTTAAGAGAAACACTGGTGGTTCTCCGCAAATGGAAAACCTAACACCACTCTTTTCCAAAAAATGGAGAGGACTTATATAACTGTAAACGGACAGACAAAACCCCCTTTTTTCGCTAGAGTTCTCACTCCTGTCCTTTCAGAGAATTTATTTTTGTTACATAACCCATAAGTAATACATATGTATATGTATGTGCCTATAATTATACTTAGATTGTGATTCTGGCCATGACAATGTTATGTGAGAATGTGTGTGTGTGTATCTAGCCATGTTGTATTAGTCATGAGCTCCATGTTTACAAAGTCCAAGCACATAATAATAAGAGAAATGGCTAGAATGTATATGTTTGCTTCTGTGCTCTATGATTAATGAAATTATGGTAAAATAAAATTTAAAAAATATCAATACTTGTATCATTTCAATTAGAAAACTATTCCTCAGATATTTTCTTACTTGATTGTGGTCAATATGTTAACATATATTACACTCTTCAAGAGATGCTAAAATTGGTGCTTTTGTGTAAAATCTCCTGGTTCTTAAATGCTGACTTAATTTTTTACAAGTGACCATTTTGGACACACACAAAAAAGTTTGTGACTATAAAATTCTGCCAGAAGTCAGCCAATTTGACACCTATAAAAATAAAATAAAATCATATTTTTACCAATTAGTTTTATAAATTTGGCATTATGTGACCAAAGCATAAATTACTTTTTTATTATCCTTTAATAGAGCTAGCTAAATTATCCAATTTTTCTAGGCCTGAAGGAGTTAATGATGGTAAAATTTAGTAGCTATTTGCATGGGAAAATGTTCTGCATCATTCCAGATCATTCAACAAGAATAACTAATTGTTATACTATTAAGGCCAGTGTATCATTTCTGAACATAAGAATCTATTATAGACAAATTCTAATAAAAGAAAATGATATTTTTGCCTTGAGCTGATATGTTTAATGGTATGTATAATGACTAATAAAGAAAGAAAGCTTTAAGTCTGTTTGTTCCCTAAGCCTCATAAATTTATAAGAAATTAGATTATATTTAGATTGGTAGTTTATTGATAGTAAGAAAATAATTGTTTATTTAAATCTTGATAAAATTATTTCATCTTATTACTTTTTATCATTTGTCCTTAATTTGCAGCAATGAAAGAACACTTAATTAAGCTTGACAAGATTGAAACTTGAGCAGTTTAGTCCATATGACCAATATTGAAATTCTAATTATTTCTAATTAGTTAGCATAGTAGAGTTTTTCAAAATGTCAGTTATAATCTTTAAAATTCTTAGACGTACCATGATACTTTCACAAGTGTTATAATTGCCTATATTGACTCTCTGCATTAGACCAAGTCACTATACTGCACTATTATTTAAATATTTTTGTGTAAATTAGTCTTTTTCCAACAAAGATTTTCCTAAATGCTAGACTTTTAAATTGACTTTTCTCTCTATGGGAGTTTTTTGTACTTCATGACAAACAGCTACTGTAAAACTTTCATTCTCATAAATATAATGTATAGATTTTGAAAGAGATTGATATTTCCTAAAGATTAAAATTAAATCTTTCACTGTAATGTAATTATTTAATTTGGTGGGGGATTTTTCTTAATAGATACAACTGAAGCTAAGTTTGGAAAACTCAAGTCAATTTTTATCTGTCTATTGCTTAAAAATATCTACTATTACTACATATAATAGATGCATTAGAAGATCCACTAACCCATTTATGTATAGCTCCTAACTCATCTGTCAGTAGGAAACACGAAATCAGTTTCTTCATTTGGAGATATACTGTGCTTATTTTTAAATCAATGTTTCAAAAAAGAAATACATTATTAACTTTTGTTTGAATGTAATATTTCCAGGTGTTACTATCTGTATATTGCATTCTTCTTTTAAATTGAATGAGAAGTTCCCCAACATTTAGATGTTTTAATAAATAGTACAGAATTTCAAGTTAGGAAATAGGCATTTCTTTCTTAAATATTAATTATGAAAAGGACTATGAAAAATATTTTATATAATATTAATGCAGAGAATTACATCTCTGTAATAAAGCTTAATAAATGTTATTACCTAATCTTTTTATATTTTTTATCCATAGAAATAAATTTTTATAAACTTGCTTTGAAAAAGATTAGGCTTTGGGAATACTGTTCTGCAATGTTATCTTTATCTAAGTAAATTAATAAAAATGCTCTAATAATATAGTTATAATTATAATAGTGAGGGTGTTGTCACTGGTGCCTTAGTATAAATGACATTCTGAATCTCAGATAATAATATCACACCCTGCAAGTGATTTTTTTTTTTTTTTGCCTTTAAAAGCTGAAGAAACCAATGAAATGGTTTATCCCCTCAGTCTCCAAAGGAATGAGCCCAGCCAACAACTTGACTTTAGCCTATTAAGAATAATTTTGAATTTTACGCCTACTGAATTACAATTATTTTTGCTGTAGTTTTAGTGTACTTACTGATACTTTTTTCTATACAGCATTTAATAGCCCCATATGCTTAACATGTTCAGATGAGATGTAGCAGGGGCTACAGTTTGATATTATTGACAACGAATTGGTATTTCCATTCTATTTTAAGTGATGAATTAAGAGAATTATTTTGTATAACTGCTAATTGATTTTACAAACAGTCCTGCAATATTTAAATTAACTAAATTTCCTGGAATAGAAAAAATGATGCATATTATTGGTGCTATAACACATAGTGTTGCATACACTCAGGGCTACAAATGCAAACAGGTGGGATATGTACTTTTCTAGCCCTTATATTTTAAGATTTTAGCAGTTACATAAAATTTTAGCAGTCTCCAGAATCTCAATTCTTAAATTAAACAATTGACTAGGACCACTTTCAATTCTAAAAGTCTAACCTTAGTGTTAGGTTATATTATCAGGTTGGTTAAACCGGCAATCCTTTTCCAGTGTATGTTTCTTCTTGACCAGAAGAGGAACTTGTGCAAGATTTGGATGTTGGGACGAAAGCAGAGATCTCTATTCAGAGAATAAAGGGTATTTTTTTTGTGATCAAGTATGAGGAAGGACAGATGTAGAAGTGATTCTCCTCACTCCAGCTCATATCTTTAACTTCTGACTTTGCTGACCAACAGCAGCCCCAGGCACCAGGGACACGAATCACATGGTCTAGGAAAAGTTTTAATTTGTGCTACTCCTGAGTCTTGGAGTGTTTCTTCCTCTTCCCTCTTGTTTGATCTCCTTGTACCGCCACTACCCCACTCTTTTAAAATCAACTCAGGCCCTGGCTTATGTGGCTCAGTGGATTGAGTACCAGTCTGCAAACCAAAGGGTTGCTGGATCCAATCCCAGTCAGGGCACATGCCTGGGTTGCGGGCCAGGTCCCTAGTAGGAGGCATTGGAGGGGCAACCACACATTGATGTTTCTCTCCCTCTCTTTCTCTTACCCTTCCCCTCTAAAGATGAAAATAAATAAAATACAAAATAATAACTCAGCACCAAGCTCTGCTGTAAGATCCCAATTTTATGGAATCACTTGCCTAAGTATATCATTACTCTCAGTTAGGGGTATTATTGTACTATGTGAAAAATTACGCTTTGGTTCTTTTCAGAAATTTTATGTTTTTATGCCCTAAAAGTGGCTTATTAGCAAATAACTTTAGACTTATATGTAATGTCTCAGTTGCTGGATTCTGCCGTCATGTGCCATGATTTTTGACTTTACATTGCACTCTATTCAAACAGACAGGATTGTCTTTAGGCTGTCTACTTTAAAAAATAGTGAATGTTTAAAGAAACAGGAATATTGGGTCTTATAAAATTATGATATAATTACATAGTATTTCACTGCTTAGGGCCCTAGAAACACAAACAACTTTATTCACAAACAGGTCTTACCCATCTTTCGGATAATGCTAGCTATCTTCCATTCTGCAGCTTTGACTCCATTTGCTCAGCAGGCCGTTGCCCATATGATTTTCAGACCAGCAGGAGGCATCATTATGCTGCATTCAGAGAGACCTTAGCTATGTGCAAGAAAGTAATCAAACCTTGTGTTACTAAAATAAAGTACAGAAGGTACTTTAAAATTCCCCTTCTGAACTCATTATAGCAAGCTTAATCAGTGATACAAAAAAGTATTTGCAATGCATAAGCTCAGAGGTTCTTATTCAGTGTATTTAAATTTAATGAACAGACCGTTGCCTCACAAATTATAATGCTACACCAACATTGAGTATTGTGCACTTTATCCAAGCTTTGATTATGCCTTTTGTTTAAAAAAGTATATCACAATATACAAATGCAAATATTATCAGCAGTTTTTAAAGACTTAGTAATGCTGCAGTAAATAAGTGCTTCAGTACAATGTATTTTCTTAAATAACATTAACACAGCTTTTATTTTATTTTATTTTATTTTATTTTATTTAAGATTTTTATTTATTTATCTTTAGAGGGGAAGAGTAGGAGAGAGGGAGAGAAATATCAATGTATGGTTGCCTCTCATGTGTCCCCTACTGGGAACTGGTCTGCAACCCAGGCATGTGCCCTGACTGGGAATCGAACCGAGAGCCTTTGATTCTCAGGCCCACACTCAATCCACTGAGCTACACCAGCCAGGAACACAGCTTTTAAAAGTGCTTACTTTGAACTTCACATCACCATCACTGAAACTAGAGAGAATTTAAATTATAAAATAAACTATCAATTATAGAGAAAAAATTAATTTTAAATACCAATGCATGATTCTGATAAATTTATTTTAAATTAGAATTTTATATTATATAACATACAGAAATAAGCTGATATGTGATTCAATATTAACATTCAAGTGACAATTTGGTCTTATGTAAATTTTATTTCATTTTCAGAAATTATAAGCCATACTACAAATTTTATGTACTAACTTGCTTGTTTCACTGGATCATAAGTAAAATTTCAACAACTTTAATGTAGAAAGCCTGCTTTTTTAGAATTACTACGATACGGCAATTCTAAACTTTGTCCATGGCTATATTTTCTTCCCATCAGAACAAACCATTGATTTTCACCACTACTCCACCGCCATCCCAGGAATCTCACCGTTAAGCATTATGTTTTGTAATCCCAAATGAACACTTGTGTTTTTTTTTTTTTTTATTTTTAATGTATTGGGGTCATCCTTATCTCCAATATATATATCCTATCCTTCAATCTGTTAGAACAATTAGACAGAGATTAGAAAGTATACAGAAGACTAGAACAATCCTATCAAATAACCTAACTGACATGTACAGAACTTCCCACCCAACAACAATTATAAAGTAAATATAGATGTTAAATAAAATAACAAACAATAAGCAAAAGTCATTTTTCTCATGTACGTATGAACTATTTTACCAAAATGTTTCTAAATTATACCTTAAATTTACCCTGGCTGGTGTAGCTCAGTGGATTGAGCGCGGGCCTGTGAACCAAACAATCGCGGTTCGATTCCCAGTCAGGGCACATGCCTGGGTTGCAGGCCAGTTCCCAGCAAGGGACACATAAGAGCCAACCACACATTGATATTTCTCTCCCTCTCCCTCTCTCCTACCCTTCCTCTCTAAAGATAAATAAATAAAAAATCTTAAAAAAAAATTCATTTAAATTATACCTTAAATTTAAAATTGGTCAAATTCTTGCATGGAAGAAGTTGAGGGACTTCAATTCTCTGAACAAAATAATACATCAAAAGGCCTCTGAGCATATGAAAAGGTACTTACCATAATTAGATACCTGGAAGTGCAAATTAAAAAGACAAGGTGATAAGACTTTGTACACATTAAAATCACTATATTTAAAAAGTCTAAAAACCCTAAATAATTAGAATAGGAATCAATTTACATTCGTATAACTTCCTACTGAGAGTCTGAAATGGTAACCCTTTTTTGTAAAATGGTTGGGCCTTATCAATTTAATCATTAATTTTCCTTGCAACCCATTAATTCTACTCCTAATCATTTCCCCCTTATAAATGCTTACCTGGGCCCATAAAAGGATCTGCACAAGCATCTGCAAGGTGGTTTTAATCGTGTCAGTCAAAAACTTAAGGGGATCATAGGATCGATAGATAAATGTTAGTATATTCATCTTTTGAATACTACCCAACAATAGTAATAGAATACTGATACAGATGGCCCAGATAATTTTCAAACACATTATACTGAACAGCTGAAAATAGACATAAAGGAAAACAATACATAGTGTCATGTATGTGAAATCTATATTTAAAGAAATAAGAATATTGTTATCTTGGATGGAGGCCATGCAAGATAACAATTTGAATTCAGATAACTGGCTGAAAAGGGTCAAGAAAAGATTTTCTGTGTTGGTAAACTATTTTTTAAAAGATATGGGGGTGTATGGCAGTATACATTTGTCCACATTTGTAAAATTGTACATGAAAGACTTCTTTATTTTACTTTATGTAAAATGTACCTAGATTTAAAAAAAAAATTTTTTTTAAGAGTAGTTAATGTTGTCACAGGTGGGCACAGGTAACCAGGTTCTTGGTAATCACGGACAAAGAATTGAACTGAACACACAGAACTTACAGCAGAAGGAGAGAGAACAGATTTTATTAAACAATAGTACACTCCACAGAACATGGGAGCAGGCCAGCTCCAAGCAAAGATTGACTTCGGGGGCTGGAGGGATTCTATTCTTGTGGGGTGGATCTTTCCAGGCTAGTTTTGGTGGGCTTTTATTGTGCGTGTACAAGTAGTTGTATTACTTTAAAGCTACTGTGCATGTGGTCTCCCATGATTTTTCTTGATTGGCTACTGGAGAAGGGGGGGGGGTCACACAAAGTTAATTTATTATAACACTATTATAATGAAGGCGGGGTCATGTAGCATCTTCTACGCAGGTGCATTCATGACTCACCATGATTCAGTGCTTTGGCCAGAAAGTGGGAACAACGGGTTTTAGAACAGGCTCTCTGTTCTGTATCGATGTCCTTTATCTTAGCCCTGGAGCACCTCTGGAGTTTTCCCCTACCTGACTATCGCCAGCCTCAATGTTGTATTATCCACCCAGTGTGGAAGGGGGTTTGGGGAGAAAAGAGCCACTCCTACAGAAAATAATATACTCAATAATGCATGAAAAAATGTCATACTGCTTTATCTTTTCCTTTTTTGCGAAATTGGATCCATGTTGTAAAATGTAAGTCTTGCTGGTCCTTTTTCTCAACTATCTGTATTTAGAATACAAATGTACTTGTATTCTAAAATTGCCAAAAAGCAAGAAACAGGATAAGTGTAAAAAGATGATAAAATGGATGTCAATGATGGATATAGCAAATATATGACTGTTATTGAAGCCAGACATTTTTCATGTTAAGATTTATATCTTTTTCATATTCATGAAGCATCTTGTCTAAAAGTTATATGATCTGTGTGTTGCTTAGAATTAAATTTCCTTTTAAAATTTTTGCAGAATAAAATTCATTTAAAAATACCAATTTTGCCCAGCCAATAACTTTGTAACTATTACTAATGTTTCCAACGTATAAAAAGGTTTGAATTTCTTATAACAAATGGGATCTTACCATATCTTTTTCTTTTCTTTCCTACTTAGATGATCAAAGCAGGTGGCACCACTCTACTTATCAGCATTTGGCACACCAGCTAAGAAATGAAAACTTTGAAGCCTTTTGAATAGTATAGGGCAATTTTCAATCAGGCACTTAGGGAATTAGCCGTGTAATTCCCATTAATTTTAATGGGAGCAGTGTGGATAATCCACAAACCATTAATGCATCCTTTAGGAATTTTCACAACGAATCAGCACAAAGTTGCATAGCACAGGTGTTTAATGGGTGATGAATGTAATATCAAAGCTGAACATATTAACATCAAAGAATAAAAAATCAATTACTCGCAACTATAGTAAGGTCTGAAAAATAAAATGGTTGTGTTAAATTTGGCGCAGATTTGAAAATATATTACTAATGAAACTAGAGGTGACTATCAAGTGAAACTAATCTGAATATCATTTATGGGCTTAGGGTCTTGATATTACTCTTTTTTGTTGTTGTTGCTAAGCAGTGATGGGGAAACACTTAAAGAAAACTATTGTCAGTTTTTTTGGCATAAATGTGATTTAATTTAATCAGAGAATGAAATATCACTGTAGCAGTTAGAGTTTTTAGTTACAGAAATAGATTGAGGTAAGCCAGTGTAAACAGAAAAAAAAATTAATATAAGTTATCAGGTAGTTTCCAGACTGTGAATGGGCTTAGAAGAACCTGGGCCCCGTGCAGAACCCTCTGTGGAATATAGGTTTGACTTCCCAACCTTTTTTCTATGAGAAGGCATGCTGGAAGGAGACTGGAATGCTGGTTGAGTGAACTGGTCTGCAGTATCTGGCACAATGATCATGCCCAAATTGTGGCTTGTTTTTTATTCTTAAGTTAGATGCAGGTTAAATATCAGGTCTTGGTTAGACATATGCACATAATGATTAATAAATTAGTCCAATGCTGAAGGTGAGATTGGCAGTAAATGACCAGTAAAGTGAAAATTTGTAAATAATTCTGCTGGTATACTATAGAAAGGTAACTGGCTTCTGGTCCTCGGGTTTCTGAGATTTTAGGATTCACAATGGTCTTTTATTGGAAGAAACACCTTTTTAAAGACCATCTGGTGGCTTTGCAACCCAAACCACTGCTGATTACTTCATTACTGGTGGTCCTAGTGTTTATATTTTAGTCTAAGGTTATAGTTTATACTGTGTTTCTACAGCGTGAGATTATTTATTGAAGTTGGAATTTTGAAAAGTATACTTGACTATAATATGTTAAGAAGAAGGATCCATTTTATCATTATTTCATAGGATATATTAAATTAAAACATCTTTGGCTTTAGTAATCAGCACATCTTAAAAACTTCAAAACTTGAGATGTCTTAGTCTATAATTACAACTTTTTTTTTTTTTTTTTTTTTTTTTTTTTTTTGGTAAATGGAACCTTGATGTGTAACTGGGTCAGTGTTGAATGGGACCCAAGGCTGAAGCCTACTGCTAGAATTCCTCATTTTATTCCATTCACTGGTGGCTGTTAAATAAAGATACTCACAGTACAGTGGGAGTTTACTCTTCACTTATAAGACTGTCCAGAAGTAGGCAATGCAGGGCTGGTATATTAATTCTGTTCTATTTAACACACAGCTTCCATCTCCATGTACAACATAGGTTGGCTACAGAAACTCTCCCCAGACAGGGAGATGGGGCAAAGAGGAGGTAGGGGGCACATCCCTTCTAGTTAAGGGTGAAGCCTGGAAGTTATACACACCACTTCCAGCTCACATGTCATTAGTCAAAACATAGTCACAGAGCCTAGTTGTAGGGGAGGCCAGGAATTGTCATCTATAGTTGGAGAGCCTTAAACCCAGTGAAAATCTGCGTGGGAGGCTCTTAGTACCAGAAAGGAGAAGCTAGTGGATATTGGTGGGACTAACAGTTTTGCCACATGGCTTACCTGAAATCAGAGCTGCCTTGGGGCTAGACTCTGCTATGGCCATCTGTGATGAGGGTGAAGCTTCTTGAAAGGGTCAGTAAGGGGAGTTTTTTATACTAATTTCCTGGTAAACAAATCAGGAACTAAAAGAATCTCAGTGTTGAAAGAGATCTTAATCGTCACCTAGTCTGTCTACTCACCTGAGAATCTGAAATGAAGCATCTATCTTTTAGACTTATACATTTTTTACATGTGAAAACTAAGGACTTACGCAAAGTCACAAAATTATTTGTGACAATCAGGACTAGAATTCAGAGAACCTGGTAAATTCCATTTTCTTTCTACTACTCCTAGATGAACACTCTGAGCTTTTTTTTTTTTTTTTTGTCATGTTATGGTCAGTGAAGAGATATTTGTGTATATTCTAAGCTATAACAATCTATGTGTTTTTAGAATAACCTTAAATGCTGTAGAATAATTGAGCTAGTATATTGAACTCTAAGACTCCTTTCAGTTATGGAAACAGTGAAGTCTTGTTAGAATACAGTTAACTATTACACATATTTAGATAAGCTGGTGGAAGGGTATTAAAATGGAATTCAAATGACATAACATAATCTTCACTATCTATTGGGTTGGCCAAAATGTCCATTTAGTTATTTCTGTAAAATAAAAGACATTTCATTGTCACCAATAACTTTATTGATTTGGATATTTTGAGTATGTTGCCTGTCTCCTGTGTGGTATTAATGTTGATTATTCTCAATTAATGTCTTGATTGATCACTATCAACTTCATCTGGTCTACCCGACCATGCATGCAGCATTGTCCAGTGAGAAATCTCCAGCACAAAACTTCACAAAACATTTTTGGCACGTTTGGTCAGTCACAGCACCTTTTCCATGCACCACACAAATCTTTTTTTGTGTGTTTCAGTTGTATGTTTACCTTTCTTGAAATAATAAAGCATAATAAGCCAAAAAAATTCCATAATAATTAATTTTCATTTTAATAAATCTGATGGAGTCCAAAAAAGAAAGTTTTCCCAAATTGCAATTGCAGATAATTGAGTTCAAAGCTTTCACTATTATGATGTCAACAATAAAATATTCCCAATATATCTAAGCACATTATTTAGGAATAATGAATGAACAGTTACTTTTATGGTGCTCAGTGAGGTAGAAAGGACATTACCTTGTTACACTGGCCTAAGACACCAGAGCTATCTAATATCTGTCAGTTATCTTTCACTAGTGAGCTTTAGCCAAAGATTTTTCTCTTTTCTACTAAACGAAATTATGCAGATATCAGCAAGATATGTGTTATCCCAGATAGAAACTGTTAGTCAATTGTGATTTTACAAGATAGTAATAAGGTTTATCATAGTGAAACTACTGCTTCTGAACGTACTGACTGTACTGTCATAAAATGAGTAGGGCGGAAACTTTCCTTTCAGAATGTAAATGTTACTGCATTGTTTAATTTCCTCATTGATCTGGATAGTTATGTTCACATGTGATTTCATAACAAAAATAATTATGGACTTGACCATTTAAAAAAATTGAATATTACATAGTGTGCATTGCCAATATGGAATTCTAATTCGTGGGGTTAAACAAATCTGGTCATTCATTCAAATACCTGGTTTTTCACTTTGAAACTTTTTATGTCTATACATTATGTAGTTAATCTCCTTAGTCATGCAAACATCATTTAAAAATACTTGCATGTTATTAAAAATCATGTTTATAAGAAAATATTTATTGTCTCTGAGCTTTTATTTCATTATCTGAAGTTAATGATAGCTTTTTATTAACAATGAAGGAAAATAAATACTAAAATATTTACATTTTTCATTTCTTTCCTTCATTTATGTCCATTGATACAACATAAACAAGAAATACAAATATGTTAAATATTCTTCGATTGTAGAGAGAGGGGAAGAGAGGAAGAAAAAGGAGAGAGACATCTATCAATTGCCTCCTGCATGTCCCCGAGGACTGAGCATGCCACACAGGCATGAGTCCTGACCAGGAATCAAACCCATGACCCCCCCCGGTTAGTGAGACAGTTCCCAGCCAACTGAATGATACCGGCCAGGGCTGATTTCATTTTTAGACACAAGAGAAAAACAAACATAGAGGAAAAGATTAGAAATATAAAAGAAAAAATGTATAATCATTAGATTAGACTCCTGGGGTGATAGGAAGATATGTTAGTCAGGAAACTCTATATTATATAAGAGGAAATACAATTAAATTCATTCGCATATATTATATATATATAAAAGATATATGCATGGTCTATCCAGAAAAAGTCCAACTATTGTTAATATAATGAGAATAGTTTGCGTGACACTGATGTAAACTGGCAGCCAAGGAGAGTGGACTTGAATGCACATACATGAACAATGATGACTTCACTGTACTAGTCAGTGGGGGCAGTAGACACCATTGAGTGAGCATGTGTACTGTGTGGTCGTTGCATTCAAAATGACTGAACAAGTAGTGCAATGAATCTGCATCAAATTTTGCGTTAAGCTTGAACATTCCTTTGTGGAAAGTATTCGGATGATTCAAAAGGCCTTAGCTATGGGTAACTGGTGATGGGCAGCTTCATCACAACATTACGCCCACTCACCCATTATGTCTTGCGCGAAGTTTTTTGGCAAAACATCAAATCACCTAGGGGATTCCATCCCCTACAACCTAGATTTGGGGCTTTTTCTAAAATTAAAATCACCTTTGAAAGGGAAGAGATTTCAGACCATTGATGAGATTCAGGAAAACATGATGGGGAAGCTGATGGCAATTGGGGGGACTCCCAACTGCAAGCTCCCTTTGTTACTAAAACCTTTCTGTGTCTTCTGTGAGATCCTTCTGACTCTATATGATCCATTAATTCAAGGATTCCTCAGAAACAGGGAACTTCTAGGCCCCAAGTTCCAGCTCTGAGTTCTGTGCCATTTTGTCAGATCCATATCGTCTACTGAAATTCTAATTTTTCTCAATGTCATCCCTCATTCCACCAAGGCAAGAAGCAATGATGCAAAGTTTAAATGTGGCTGAGACTCAGGTTCATTAACCAGCTCACCTGGTGACCATGATTCGTAAAGCAAATGCCAAGCGTAAAGCTGAAGTCAGGAAAATAAATCCGTTTAGAATACGATCAGAAAGGTTGAGATCGTAGAGCTTAGAGGAAAGCCAGATGATAAGTAAAGTAGTGTAACACATCTCTGGAAAGATGTAGACAAGTTTAAGGTTATGGCCTGGGATGACCAATTCTTATATGACTCCTTTTGGGTTACTAATCATTGTGCCATCTGAGAAAAGGGATGTTAAACCACACCTATTGAATCTGCTGAGATCTATTCAATGTTTTTTACTTGTAGAATATCATGTAACCCACATGTTTTCCACTTCTCCACAAACTTGAGGGCCCCCACAGGCAGAAGAGATACTTTTGTTAAAATTACAAAAAACACTCCAGTGGGAAACAACACACCCAAATCATTCTCATCTAGAAAATCTAGACAAACGGCCCCCTTCCTCTCAGCTGGACCCCAAAGCCAAGAACTTTAAAAACAGGATATAGTTTGGGTTTCAAGCCTGTCTGCCACCCTTGTCACCATCACCATGAAGACCTTGTCCAGGTATTTCCATGCAGGACACAACCTTCACCTTTATATACAGCAGCTCTCATGACCTTCTGTTTTCTTCACATTATTCAGCGTTTGGCGGAGTTGATTGCATTAATTGGTTATCTTGACATGGAACCATCCAGCCTGTGTGGAAAGGTTATTATATCTGAGCAACTGTAGAGGAGCCAGTGAAGAATTCACAACCAATACATAATTCATATTTTGCTGAGCACACAAAATTACTCATCTTGTCCTCCTTTGTTTTGTGCTGTTCTTAGTTTCACCTTTAAAATAAATATGTGAGATTAAATCCACAGGCTTTGGGCAAACTGCTTTCAAACTTATTTTAAAGTTAAAAACCTTCTACTATATCATTTCTCTCTCATGGCAATTTTGCGCTCTCATGAAGGCTGTCTTTCTTACGCTCATATCGGCTGCTTTCATAAATCTCCTGGACCATAATCACACTTCATCTTGTTCATTGTGCCTGCCCTTTACTGTAAGTGTCTATCCTCCAAAAGTTAACCAAGTTTTCATATATATATATATATATACACACAAGACCAGCAACATGAATTATTTATGAGCTTGGATTGCTTGAGATTACAGCTGTCATAAGCAGTCATTGCAATTTTAAAATTATAAAGAAAAAAATTGATTTTATTCTTCAAATAGGTCCATGGCCTGGCTTTGGAAATACATTCTTAGATCTCCAGAACCC
This sequence comes from Glossophaga mutica, assembly GCA_039655065.1. Classification (NCBI taxonomy): domain Eukaryota; kingdom Metazoa; phylum Chordata; class Mammalia; order Chiroptera; family Phyllostomidae; genus Glossophaga; species Glossophaga mutica. The sequence goes on along the minus strand of CM077307.1, from coordinate 142,290,866 downwards.
TGTGAAAGTACAATATTTTACCAAGAAAATAATACCTCTCTGGTGTTCTGTTTCAATATATCGTTGGTACAATGATTCATTAGTAATATATGGCCATGCATCATATGTCAAGAGAACACTGTGGAACAGGGAACTCACTTTATTTATTGGTGCTCTGTGTCATTGTGGAGTCACCAGCTGATGCTCAGGATCATGAACCCAGATAGGAGAGATTCTGCATGATTGTCATCATGATAAACAATATGCTTAATGCCAAGTTCAACATAAAACAGTTTGCCTTGAGGATCCTCCAAGGGTAATTGTAATGGTTTTGATGGGGAGGCAAATATTTATGTCAAGTGATAAGTAGAAATTTTAATATAAATCTTATTTTTAAAATGTGTGAATGTTACTTATTACCCTGCTTATACTTTGTAATTATTTTTAGACTTTTTGCAGTATATTTGTTTATGAATAAAGACTAGTTTATTTCTTAATGATTTTAGCTGATATGCTTACTTTTTAATTGAGAAAATTTGATATGCTCTATAAATAATGCAATTTTGTGAAATTGCTATACCTCTCTCATCTACCTAAAAGTATCACATATCTTTCCTCTTAAGTTTGAAACTACAAAACTAATAAAGTAAGATTTTCCTTGGAAAAAACAAATTTAATTGATTTATATTATTTGCCTGGTAGCTTTCTCTATTTATTCATTTACATTATTTCTATATATCACTCTTTCAAAAGGGCCAGTTTTCATTTTATGTTCTTCTATAAAACTCTAAATACTTGCCTTAACTTAGAACATAAAGAAGATACTATGAATTGTAGTCTTCACTGGCAACATAATTTGTGATTTTTTTGCTGCCAAGGTGAGCTGCGCATGCAGAGCCAGGGCTGGCTGGCAGGATAGCTGATGAGCTGGAGTGGGCCAAGCTTTCAGAGCATGCTTAGGTGGACTTGCAGGCTAGATTACTTATATGAGCTCCCACCCACTCTAACCAGGTAGAAGGGGAACTCAAACAAAGGCACTCACTAGAGAGTTCCAGTAGTATCTCACCCACTTTAGGGTTAGTGAATGGATTTTCTTCCTTTATAGTCCAGTTGCCCTTTAAACCACTGGGGTATTTTTTGCTGTGCTCCATGGCAGGTATGTCTGAACTCAGCCCCTCGAAGACATCCTTCCCTAAAACAGGTTGCCCCGTGAGGGTGGGATACCCATGGTTATTATGTCACTGTCACTTCTGTCCTTCTCTATGTGGTCCCTCTATTTATTATGCAGAAGCTGTTCAGGCAGCCTTCAGTTCTTCTTCAGGATGGAAGTTTTCTATATGAAGGCGTATGTTCAGTGTGTCTGTGGGGGGAGGGGAGTTCAGGGTCTTCTTACGCTGCCAGCTTGGACTTGCCTCTCTTAAAATACCTTTTCAAATAGCAGACATATTATACATTTTAGAATAAATTTAACAAATATATGCATTTATGGTACAATAAAAAATACAAAACTTTCTGAGCAAAATTTTAAAAGATATATAGGCAAAGATATACGGTACTACATTCATAGATGTGAACTCAATGTTATGATGTCAGTTCTATCAAAATGATGGTGTAAGTTCAAGCAAATCACATTCAGAATTCCTTGCATTTATTATTGTACACATTTACAACATGAATCTAAAATTTCCACATATCCCAAAGAACCCAGTTAGCCAAAACAATTGTGAAAAGGTGTAACCAAGTGTAGTCTGACTTTAAGATTTTCAAAAAGCTACAGTGTTCTGGACAGTTTGTTTTTGGTACACATGTACCTATACAGATCAGTGGAACAGGAAAATGAGTCCAGAAATAGACCCAGCTATATATTGACACTTCATGTTTTTATTTTACAAATGTCCAAGGTAATTCAGTGAAAATCAAGCAATCAACAAATGCTGGTGGATAATTTGAAAAACACTGAAACTTTATTTCAGTCCCTGCAGAACCTAATTTAAAATAGATCACAGATCTAAATGGAAGGAGCTAAGAACATGACACTGTTAAAAAAGTGAAGGAATGTTTTTCCTAATTAGGATAGGAAAAGTTTTCTTAGATAGGGTACAGAATAAAAAAAAAATTGCCAGAAAAAACAATCTATACAATGTACTTAATTAAAACAAAAAAAAAACAAAGTCCTTAAAATGATACATTATAAAGAGAAAAACACAAGTCACAAATGTACATTGTACTTGCCAAATGTATGTCTGCTAAAGAAGTGTTATTAGAATATGTTTAAAACACATCTCAATATTAAAGACACAAACCCAACAATAAAAATGAGTCAATATTTCCGTTTTTATTTTACCAAAGAATATTTTTAAGTAGCAAGCAAACACATGAAAATGTGTACAACATTAATTTTCATTAAAGAGATAAAATGAAAAACCACAGTGTGATTTTTCTTTGCTCCACCACAATGTCTAAAACAAAAGTTCTCATACATGTTGAGATTATGGAGCAGGAGAAGCATACACTTCTTGGGAGAATGCAAACTGCTACAGTCACTTTGGCAATAGGGTTTAATTTCTTATAAGTTAAGATAATATATGGTTTAGAGAAATAAAATATGTTTACAGGAAAATGTTTATATGTATGTGCATAATAACTTTATTCTTTAGAATCAAAACAGAGAAGGGAAGGGAAGGGAAGAAATAAACCATAGGTACATGCAATAAAATGGTTGAATCTTGAAACTAATAAACTAGGTGAAAGAAGCCATAGACAAACCACTACATATGTTCTGATTCCATTTATGTTATGTTCCAGGAAAGTCATACTATAATGACAGAAAGTTAGGGGATGGGAACAAAGTATGTGGTTGACTGCAGAGCAACTCACAGAGGAGTTGTGCGTGTGTGTGATTGAAATATCGTATGATTGTTTTGGTGGTGAGGAAACTGTGAACATTATACAATCATACACTTCAAGTTGTGGAATTGTATTTAAGCACATTATGCCTCAATAAGCCTTAACTAAAGCTTATTTTTTCAAATAACAGTGTTTATTTATATTCTGAATTGGTATAGTTCTTAAATCTGTCACCTATTCAGGTACATCAATTTATTATTTTTCTTTCAAAGTAGTATTACTTATTTAGCAGATATTTTGCTTCTAACACAAAATTTGAATTTGATATTAATATACTTTCCATTTATATTAAAGCTAATAGTTATTAGTAAAAATACAGTTTCAGTGTTGTTAAATGGCACATCCTTAAAAATGTCAATTTCTTGTTAAAAGGTTTTGGTAAGTATGAAGACTGATGTATTTTTGCCTAGCAAACAAAGACTTCAATCATTAATTTCATGTTGTGTCATATAGATACATAAAAAAGATAAAAGAATAATATCATTGAAGTCAGTAAAAAAAGATTAAACATAGAACAATACAGGATGCATGACTACTTCAAACTTATGTCTATAATCGATGACTTATTTCCAATTAAAATTATCATCCATCATGTTAAAATAGTGTTGTTAATTAGAATTTTATATGCTTTGATAGCTATGTTTGTGATTAATTTGTAGATTTATTTTGGTCTTGTAGCTGAATAAGGACTATATAAAAAGTGTTGAAACTTAATTTATATACAAGATATCAACATTCAAATTAACATAATTAAAATCACTATAAAGAAAATATAATTATATATTGTTAAAATACACACATTATTCAAGTTTGAGGAGACTGATTAAAAGGATTTAAAATATATATATTATACATAAACTCATATCATTTATACAATAAATATTTGCAAAATATGTATATGATGACTGTCCAGAAGATATCCAGGCATGAAAAAATGGGATATTTATTGAAGAAGATACAAGAAACATTGTACACAGGACAGTGATGTCTCAGTCTCCTTCAAAGAAGGTACCTTGGGACCTTACACAGTTCTCCCATTTGTCACCAGCTGTTCCATCGTATTTTCCTGAATCTCATTGATGGTCTAAAATCTTTTCCCTTTCAAAGATTATTTTAGTTTTGGGAAAAGCCAGAAGTCTCAGGGTGCGAAATCTGGGCTATGGAGGGGCTGAGTCACCTGGGTGATTTGATGTTTCACAAAAAATACTCCACAAGAGACATGATACATGAGTGGGCACATTGTTGTGATGAAGCTGCCAATCAGCAGGTGCCCGTAGCTGCGGCCTTCTGAATCACCTGAATAGTTTCCACAGAGGAATGTTCAAGTTTAACATGAAATTTGATGAAGATTTGTTGCTGTACTTGCTCAGTCATTTTGAATGTGATGATCACACAGTACACAGGTTCACTCAATGGCATCTACCACCCCCATTGACTAGTACAGTGTAATCATCATTGTTCACACATGCACTTTCCATTCCAGTCTCCTTTATTGCCAGGTTGCGTGGATGCTACACAACCATTTTCATTATATTAACAATGGTTGGACTTTTTCCAGACAGATGGTATACACACACACATACATACACAATTCCTTTCCATTGACAAACTAGTACCCTACATTATTATGTCCTCTAAATTCACATTGTGAAGGACCACTTTTCTGACATTGTCCACAAATTCTGTGATTTTGAGCAAGATCAATATGTATGACTTTATTTGTAAAATAGAAATTATGCATATTTCCTCATGCACGTATTTTTAATTTCTAATAACTTCATTTTTTCATACATAAATTATTTTCATTTTTAATTACAGTTGACATACATTATTATATTAATTTCAAGTGCATGTTCTAGTGATTACACATTACATAACTTACTAAGTAATCAACCTGATAAATCATGTACCCATCCGACACCATATGTAGTTATTAGAATAGAATTGACTATATTCTCTATACTGTACTGTACACCCCCATGACTATTCTGTAACAAGAAATTTGTACTTCTTAATCCCTTCACCTTATTCAGCCATCCCCCAAACCCCCGCACCTGGCATTCATCAGAATATTTTCTGTGTCTATTAGTCTGTTTCTGTTCTGCTTGTTCATTTATTTTAGATTCAGTTATTGATAGATGTGTATTTATTGCCATTCTTGTTTATATGTTTTATCTCTTCTTCCTCTTCTTCTTCCTCTTCCTCTTCTTCTTTTTTTTCTTCTTCACCCTTTAACATTTTGTAGAATACTGCTTTGGTGGTGATAAACTCCTTAGCATTTTCTTGTCTGTGAAGTTCTTTTATCTATCCTTCAAATCTAAATGATAGTTTGTCTAGGTAGAGAAATCTTAGTTGTAGGTCCTTGTTTTTCATGTCTTTGAATATTTCTTGCCAATCACTTCTGGCTTTCAAAGTTTCTGTTGAGAAATCAGCTGACAGTATAATGGGAGCTATCTTATAGTTAGCTAATTGTGTTTCTCTTGCTGCTTGTAACATTCTTTGTCTTTTACCTTTTTCATTTTAACTATGATGTGTCTTGATGTGGGCCTCTTTGGGTTCATTTTATCTAGGAACCTCTGTGCATCCTGGACTTGTATACCTATTTCCTGTACCAAATTAAGGAAGTTTTCTGTCATTATTTTTTCAAGTAGGTTTTCAATTTCTTGTCCTTTCTCTTCTTCCTCCAGCACCCATATGTTGTGAAGGTAGGTATGCCTGAAGTTGTGCCGAGGCGCCTTACACTATCCTTATTTTTTTATTTTTCTTTCCCTGTTTTGATTATCCTTTGCTTCCTTATATTCAAATGCTGATTTGATTCTCTGCTTCATTTATCCTACTGTTGATACCCTGTGAGTTATTCTTCATTTTAGTTAGTGTATCCTTCATTTCTGACTGGTCCTCTTTTATGCTATTGAAGTTCTCACTAAGTTCATTGAGCATCCTTAAAACCAGTGTTTTGAACTCTGCATTTAATAGATCGCTTGCTTCCATTTTGTTTAGCTTTTTTTCTAGAGTTTTGATTTGTTCTTTCATTTGGAAGATGTTTCTTTGTCTCCTTATTTTGGCAGTTTCCCTGTGTTTTTTTGCTATATATTACTATGTCTCCTAGGCTTGGCAAAGTGGCCTAATGTAGTAGGTGTTCTGTAGAGTTCACTGGCATAGCATCCCCAACCACCCAAGCTGGGTACTCGAGGTGTGCCCACCATGTGGGCTGTGTACACCCTTCTGTTGTAGTTGAGACTTAATTGCTATTGCCATGTCAATGGGAGGATATACTTCCAGTCTGATCAACTTCAAAAACTGACTTTGACCATTTACCACTGACCTCTGATCACCATGGAGGATCAGCTGTGCAGGGGCCCATCTCACAGAGCAGGACTTACTTCAGCAGCACTCTGGTGCCCAGTGAGTCCTCCCCTTCTGTTGCTTGTGGAGGTGGTTGGGTGATGATGCTTTGAAATGGTATGAGGCTGTCCACTGGGTGCACTGGCTCTGGGACCTCACAGGAGGTACAGGTCAAGGTCAGCCGCCCCTGTGTTTTGTCCTGGGCTACCTGGCATGAGTTACAAAGCAATCTGCACATGCCTGTACTTGTGTTGGGCTTAGAGGTGCTCAGGTGAGGCCAAGCAGCAAACCAAGGCTGGCTGCTGCTAATGTCAGTGCTGGGGCCACTTATCAAGAGGTATGGAGCATGCTGAGGCCAGGTGCTGCATGTTTGAGAGATTTTAGGAAAATCTGAAGCATGAGGCAAGACAGGCTATTTTTTAAAATAGAAAATCCACTGAAAACAGCTTGGGCGAGTGTGAAACTTGGGTGGAGCAGAGCCTCAGGGAATCACTAGGGTTGGAAAAATAGTATGAATCAGGTTGATGGAGTCTCAGATATGGCACCCCACAGCCAGCTCTGTTGTAGGAGAGCTAATTAAAGGAAGAATGGTCTCTGCCAGCACTTCTCTCTGAATGAAAGCTGGCCCCCAGTTCTTGCCCTGATACCAGACATTTCAGTTTCTCCCCTTGTCCCTGATGCCTTTCAAGCTGATGCCCCAGCAATGGTGCTCAGAATGAATGAGTCCAAGTAAGTCCTTGTGAAGGCCTTTTAAGAGGGACTCTAGAGCCCTCTGTCTCAGTCAGCGTCAATTCTTGCTGCTTTTTATAGCCCAAATTTATAGGAACTTCTCTTTCTGACACTGGAACTCTAGGCTGAGGGGCCTGGTGTGAGGCTTGGACCTCTTGCTCCTCATGGCGTCCTCCACAATTGAGTTATTCCTCCAGATTTTTATCTGCCACACTTGAGTGTGAGTCCACTCTGCTCTGCATGTCCCCTTCTCCTACCAGTCTCATTGTGGCTTCTTCTTTAATTCCCTAGTTGTTGGATTTCCATTCCACCAGATTTCAGGCAGTTCTGAATAATGGTTGTTCTGTTGTTTAGTTATAATTTTGATGAGGTTGTGTGAAGAGCTGAGTCCTGCATTTACCTATGCTGTCATCCTGACCAAGCGTCATGCACAGGAATTTGTTACAGCAGCCAAACAACTGAAAGTTACACATAGCTAAAAGTATTATGCTCCTGAATGATGTGTTATAGAAAATGTGTTCATTTTGTGAATTTATAGGTTATTCAATGGTAAACATGTAATCAATCAATCAATCAATTCAGGAGTAAAGAAAATAGTCCACTTGCTTCTTGGTTTCACTCTTGTTGTTCTTTTTTATTTTGTAGTTATTGCATTGTTGGCCATCCCAAAGTGAAGATTATCATCACCTTGTTAATAAGGGAGATGTAAAAAGAAGGAAAGAAATCTCACAGAGATTAGCACCAGTTACGAGTTACTTAACTGGTTACTTTTATGGGAAAAAAACATACAACAGTCACCTCACTCTAAGACAAGACAGGTTCTTCCTTCCATTAATATTATTTTCTCCCTTTTTAGAGGATCTGTGCAATGCATCAGAATTTCAAAATATTAAATAATTACATCAAATTAAAAGCTCACATAACACATGCACATACAATTACTGTTGCTTTAGTGCAGAGTTCTTATTTCAAAGAATATATGGTATGTTTTTTTATTATTGAGTTTTCAAACACTCATAACAATTTACCATTTAGAATAGTTCATTTGAACATTTTGTTTTCTGGATGCATATATTTCCATATGTCTGTAGTTAACATACAAAATATGCCTCCTTCCTGTTTTAACCAATCAATCAGTTTAATTGTATATGAAGCTAACAGATTCATGTCAATAATTGCTTGACTGAAAGATCTAATGTTTTCAGCTCGTAAAGGCATTTATTTAGAAAAAAATGAACAGTACAGCAGACAGCCAAAAAATTGTAGGCTGTAATGCACTTAGTTTTATGAGTTGTAGCAAAAGTTAAAACAAAAATTACTTTTATAGCTGTTGCCCCAATTACACAGCTACCTTATTCACTTTCTGGATCAATTGTAATGACAGATTACCTCCTTTTCTTAAAATATGTTTTTTCAAAGACTTCTCTCACATTCAGATTTTTATCGATCAGTAAGCAGTTGTGCCACTTTCAAATAATGTTGAGATGAATTTATAGTTACTCATATAAGTACATCAGTTATCTTTAGAATGATAGATTGTGGTTGGATAATATTGATGAAATGCCTTCAGCTGTGATTGTTGAAAGTACTACGTTCATGAATTAGAAGAATTAACATCATCAAAATGTCCATACTACCCAAAGCGATTTATAGATTCGATACAATCCCTATTAAAATATCAGTGACCTACCTCACAGATATAGAACAGATGTTTCAAAAATTTATATGGAATCATAAACGACCACAGATAACCACAGCAATTTTGAGAAAGAAGAACAAAGTAGGAGGGATCACAATACCTGATATCAAACTACATAACAAGGCCACTGTAATCAAAACAGTCTGATACTACTGACATAAGAACAAACACAGATCAATGAAACAGGATAGAGAGCCCAGAAATAGGCCCAAGTCTCTATGGTCAATTAATATTCAACAAAGGGGCAGGAGCATAAAATGGAGTATAAATAGCCTCTTCAATGTATGGTGTTGGGAGATCTGAATAGCTACATGTGAAAAAATGAAACTTGACCACTAACTTACACCATATACAAAAATAAACTCAAAATGGATAAAAGACTTAAATATAAGTTGTGACACCACAGACGTCATAGAGGAGAACATAGGCAGGAAAATCTCAGATATTCCATGCAACAATATTTTCACCAATATGTCCCTTAGAGCAAGGGACATAAAGGAAAGAATAAACAAATGGGATCTCATCAAAATAAAAAGTTTCTGCATGGCTAAAGAAAACAACTCTAAAAGGAAAAAGGAACCTACCATATGGGAAAATATATTTGCCAATGATACCGCAGACAAGGGTTTATCTCCAAAATATATAAAGAACTCACATGACTCCACTCCAGGAAGACAAACAATCCAATTAAAAAATGGGCAAAGGACCTGAACAGACCCTTCTCCAAGGAGGACATACAGAGGGCCCAGAGACATATGAAAGGATGCTCAGCATCACTAGCCATCAGAGAGATGCAAATTAAAACCACAATGAAATACCACCTCACACCAGTGAGAATGGCCATCATAACCAAATCAGCACACAAGTGTTTGTGATGTTGTGGAGAAAAGAGAACCCTAGTGCACTGTTCATGGGGATACAGAGAGGTGTAGCCACTGTAGAAAACAGTATGGAATTTCTTCAGAAAACTAAAACTGGAACTGCCTTTTGACCCAGCATGAAACACCAATCCAAAAGAACCTATGCACCCCAATGTTCATAGCAGCACAATTTACAATAGCCAAGTGTTGGAAGCAACCTAGGTGCCCATCAGTAAACGAATGGATCAAAAAACTGTGGTACATTTACATAATGGAATTCTATGCTGCAGAAAGAAAGTAGCTCCTACCCTTCGCAACAGCATGGATGGAACTGGAGAGCATTATGCTAAGTGAAATAAACCATGAAACCATCTGGTAGTTTATGGTCTTGTAAGAAGACTTCACTACTAGGAAATGCCCTGTAAAAAAATGGTTAAGAATCCAGTGTTCATCATCAGATTTTATTTTAGCTGATTCTCCATTTATCAGCTTTGTGATTTTATTAATAAAGCCTCTATATGCTTTACTTTCTGAAACTGTACAGTGGGTATATTAACTACATCTAACTTATGAAGTAGTTTTGAGGATTGAAAAATATTACTCATGCACAGAATTTAACAGTTCATGAACCATCTTTAGTTGTAAATAATGTTAATCATTATTTCCTCCCTGTTTTTAAATACTCAAATAAAGTACCCAGTCAGTAAAACTGCTAAAATTATTTTCAGTAAGTTATTTTTCTAAGTTATTAAGCAGTACTGCCCCACTATTCTAATACTTACAAGATTGGCTCCCTTCCTGAAAATTTCTTTCAATAATTTGTATTCTCTACATGTTGCTTTTTTTAAGTCACAAGCACTTTAGACATCAATAGTGTTGAATTAAATACAAGTTTTTCATGTTGAAGCAATTCATAAAATTATAGGAGCAGGTACATTGAGTTGAATTTGACCGAGTATATCCCCCAAGTTAAGCAGTCTAGAGTTCATATTAGTCAGTAACTCTAATCACAATGAGAGTAACCTGCCCAGGCTAAAGATTGCATCCATTGTGTTCCCTGGTGCCAAGGGAAGTGATAGAAATCAGGCAGCAGGATCAAATAATAATGCAATTTGGCTCTACTACCATTATTGAGGGGTTAATTTTGTTGTAAATGTGCATATGACTGAAACAGAAGGATACAAAATGTGCTTTTTAGGCAAGATACATTGTGAGGGTAGAACAGTCATTTAACTTAATGTTATTCTGATTTAAGAGAAAATAGTTCTGCCAATTCAGTTCATTATATGTCAAGATTACTTTGTTTTTTTTTAATATAATTTAATTTCTGTTGTTTTTTTACATTACCTTTTAGTCTCCTTATTCACGCCTCCCCTCAGCAATCACCACATTGCAGTCCATGCCCATGAGTCATTTTTCCTTTTTGCTCAGCCCCTTCTCCTTCTCTCCTATCCCTACTAGCAGTCATACTGCTCACCATCTTGTGTCTGTCACCATTTTCTTTGTTAGTTCAGTTTGTTCATTAGATTCCATATATGAGTGAAATCATATGGTATTTGTCTTTCTCTAATTGGCTTATTTCACTTAGCATAACGTTGTCCATGTCCATCCATGCTGCTGCAAAGGGTAAAATTTTTTTTATGGCTGGGTAGTATTCCGTTGTGTAAATGTCGCATAGTTGTTTTATCCACTCATCTACTGATGGACACTTGGGCTATTTCCATACCTTGGTGATTATAAATAATGTTGCAGTGAACATAGGGGCACTTATGTTCTTTCAAATTAGTGTTCCTTCAGATATATTTCCAGAAGTGAGATTGCAGAATCAAAAGGAAGATCCACTTTTAATTTATTGAAGTATCTCCAAAAATTGAGGCTACACTAGTCTGCATTCCTACCAACAGTGCAAAACTGTTCCCCTTTGTCCACACCCTCGCCAGCACTTGTTTGTTGATTTATTGATGATAGCCATTCTGACAGGTATGAGATAATAGCTCATTGTGGTTTTAATTTGCATTTCTCTGAGGATTAGTGAAATTGAGCATCTTGTCATGTGTCTATCAGTCGTTTGTGTATCCTCTTCGGAGAAGCTTCTATCCAAGTCCTTTGTCTATTTTTTTAGTTGGGTTGTTTGTTTTTTTGGTGTTGAGTTTTATAAGTTTTTTATAAATTTTAGATATTAACTCCTTATCATATTATTGGCAAATATGTTCTCCCATTCTGTGGGTTGTCTTATTTTGTTGATGAATTCCTTTGATATGAAAAACCTTTTTAGTTTGATGTAGTCCCATTTCTTGATTTTTTTGTTTTGTTTCCTTTGCCTAGGGAGCTATATCTGATAGATACAGAAAAAGCATTTGATAAAATCCCACACCCATTTATGATAAAAACTCTCAGCAAAGTGGGAATAGAGGAGACATAGCTAAACATAATAAAGGCCACATATGACACACCCACTGCCAGCATCATATTCAATGAGCCCCTTAAGATTGAGAATAAGACAGGGATGTCCACTTTCACCTCTCTTATTTAATAGTGCTGGAAGTCCTAGCCACAGCAATCAGACAAGAAGAAATAAAAGCCTTCCAAATTGGAAAGGAAAGAGTAAAACCATCTATTCGCAGATGACACGATTCTGTACATAGAAAACACCAAAGATTCTACCAAGAAACTATTCAAACTGATAAATGAATTCAGCGAAGTAGCAGGATACAAAATTTATATCCAGAAATCAGTTGCATTTTTATATGTCCATATTGAGAAAGGGAATCAAGAAAACAATCCCATTCACAATTTCTTCAAAAAGAACAAAACACCTAGGAATAAACCTAACCAAGGTTGTAAAAGACCTGTACTTGGACAATTATATGACACTAAAGAAAGGAATTGAAGAAGATACAAACAAGGGAAGCATATACTGTGTTCATGGATAGAAAGAATTAACATCATTAAAATGTCCATACTACCCAAAGCAATCTACAGACTCAATGCAATTCCTATCAACATTCCAATGACATATTTCAAAGAATAAGAATAAGTATTTCAAAAATTTATACGGAACTACAAAAGGCCCCACATAGCAGCAATCCTGAGAAAGAAGAACAAAGTTGGAAGAATCACACTGCTTAATATCAAACTGTACTATAAGGCCATTGTAATCAAAACAGCGTGGTAATGGCATAAAAGCAGACACATAGATCAATGGAACAGAGTAGAGAGTCCAGAAATAAATCCACACCTTATTATCAATTAATATTCAACAGAGGAAGCAAGTACATACCATGGGCTAAGGATAGTTCATTCAGTTAATGGTGTTGTGGAAATTGAGTATACCGTGCAGAAAAATGAAACTAGACCACCTTTTTACACCACACGCAACAAAAAATTCAGAATGGATCAAGGACTTAAATTTTAGACCCAAACCCTGAAAATCCTAGAAGAAAATACAGGCAGCAAAACCTTGTACATTGGTCAGGATCACTTTGAGTATTCATTTTCAAATATATTTCCTCCTCATATCTAACTTGTTTTTTGCTCTCAGCAACTCATTTGAGCATTCTCACCACAATAATCAAGTAAGTTTATACAGCTCAATTCAGACAAAGACATTCTCCTGTTCAAATTGCTTTAAAATTTCCTGTAAGAAAATGCACAGGATTTACATTGTCATTCACAGTCCTTTGCCCTCTGCTCACACCCTGCCTACCTTTCCCCCCTTCCTCTCTCATATATTACATACCAAATAGTTCTATGATTATTTCTCTAATACACAATTTAATTTTATAACTTTGTACTTTACCACATACAGTTTCTTACTATCCAAAACTTTGCACCTTCATTTTCCCCACCTGGAAATAAACTGTGAATCTTCATGAACCCACCTCAAAAGGTCATCTTTTCCAAATAGGTCACCTTGACTACCCGAGGCAAAAAAAAAAAAAAAAAAAAGAAAGAAAGAAAGAAAAGAAAACTTGCTGTTCCCCCAACACTGTGCCTACATCGCTCATTAATACACCAATCAATGGTCCTCTCTAAGCAAATTTGGTACACTTCAGCCTAAAAATTCTATTTGATTATAAACCGTTAACATTAGAGATCACATTCAATTCATTTCCTTAGATAAATTCTGAAGCCCAGTGTTAACCTTAAAAATAAAAGGACAAAGTGATAGGCAACATTGTTTATTAGAGATCACAGAATTTCAGTCGCAGAAAGCACTTATTCAGGCAGAAACCTAAACAGTGTTTTGGTTACGGGCTGAAGGCAAGGTGTTTTTATGAAAAGAAGAAGGAAGTAATTACCTGAATATAGGAAAGGAATTTTTATTGGTGCTAATAACCTAAGTTATTCTTTAGCTACACTGATTCCAAAGAATGCCCAAAATTAATCATCTTTATTGTCAGACTGTCTGCTCTCCTATTAGATTTACAAATAGTTGTTTGGAAGACAGTGTTGGATTGGCCTAGTCCGAAGGTTATTTTGCCCAAATCAAACATGCCAGGTGTTCAAGAATAAGATCTGGAAGGCAGTTCCTCTGGGATGGCAGCTCCAGCTCCATTTTGAAATGGCCCCATTTATGGCATTTTTATACTAAGCATGCTCCTTTGCACATTTTAGGCATTCCAACAACAACAAAATGTTTGCTTAAAGAATTCATCTTTAAAATAAAATGCTAATTTAAATTATGTTATGTTGACAGTTTAACACATGTACGCATATGAAAGGGGTAACCTGACATATAATTATGCACTGGTGAAGTCTGTCTGACTCAGAGTGATTGATTGGCAGCTCCTTCCCTGTCCAAGTAGAATACTGATCACACCTATGGAACCTCTGCCACGGGACACTGAGAAGATGGCAAAGACATGTTTCGATTTTAACCAACTGGTAATTATTAGCCCGAAATACCTACACATGGACACTTAAGCGTTTGTTTAAAAAGAGAATTTTTAAAATACTTATAGGTAATGTGGCTAATTGACACCTTGCTAACTATGTGAATCTGCTATTTGGTGCCTTTTTATTGTTGAATTCAGTCCATTTACATTTAAAGTGATTGCATGAGGAGTTCCTATAGTCATTTTTTGTTTTGTTTTCTGGTAGCTCTGTTTCTCCATTCTATTTTTTTCCCTTGTGTTTCTGTCTGCTGTTTTAGTTTGGTGATATTCTATAATTTTTTTCTGTTTCCTCTTTTTTAAAAAAATTATGTATCTCAGTTTGGGGGTTTGTATGTGGTTACCATTAAGTTTATGCAATAGAAAATTTAATATGTATGTAGTGGTCCCTTTTCTTCTGAGTACATCTGGTCTCCATCCTCTGCAATTTCAGACTTTTACCTACTTCCTGTTTATGTGTTTATTGTCATAAATGATCTGTATTATGCTGTGAGTTCATTTCTCAATTGCAGTAGCCATTATCCTTTTTTAAAAAACATTTTATTTATTTATTTTTAGACAAATAGGAAGGGAGGTAGAAAGAGAGAAACATCAGTGTGCGGTTGCCTCTCGTACGCCCCGAATGGGGACCTGGCGCACAACCCACGGATGTACCCTACTGGAAATCGACTTGCAACCCTTTGATTCTCAGGTCAGTGCTCAATCCACTGAGCCACACCAGCCAGGGCTAATCTTCTTTGTTGAATATAACTTTTCAAATTGTCATAACTTCAAGTAGAAAAACCAAGTGGATCTCTCATGCTGCCATTCCTCTGACGTCACTCTGGAGCCATTCTTCATAGTAGATATTATTTCCTCTAGTTCATTAAAGAAATTGGAAAACACCTGTACTTGTAAAGCCACAGGCTAATTAATCTTAGAGCACCACTTAGGTGGCAAACACAAGGCCTGCGGATGGAATCCAGCCCTCCCCCTTGTTTTATCCGGCCCAGCACCTTGTTTCTACCTGGTGGCAGTGCCAAGCTCTCACTTAACTGTTCAGGAATAGTTCCATTTATACAATCCTAAAATTACATTCGGCCCTTTGAAGGCAACTGAAGGTAAGGCTAATGTGGCCCCGGTGAAAATGAGCTTGACACCCCTGTCTTAGAGCCATGATCAATATTCAGGTTTATCTGACTCAAAATCTGCATTCCAAACTGTCACATAGTACAACACACACAGGGCCAGTGGGGGGTTATGATATACTACTACCGAAAAGACCCCCTATTGGGTTTGATTGTCCATCGCCTTTAGGAAAGATGTCTCTCAATGCTAGAAATTTGTGAAAAGGAAAGGAAATGTTTATTTAATGCTATACAGACTTAAAAGTAGTGACCTAATGTCTTCATTAAAATATCAAAGTCTTTTTGGATACCCACAGATGCCCATAGTGCTTCCTTCTCCTCCTGCCCTAATTCAGGGTACTGTAACTCAGGAAAAGAAGCAAACATCTGGGATCCAGGCTGCTGACACTGTCAGCTCTGTCACCTGTCCAGGCAGGATCTCTAATTAATCCAAAGCCATGTGGCACCTTCTCATGGCCTACTGACAAGAGTTCTTTCACCCTTCTTCCAGGCAAAGTCCCTCTTGCTTCCCAGGCCATGCAGCCAAAGGGAGCACCCCAAAGCCATGTGGTCCTCTTCAACCAAAGTTGCAGGGGTCCCCACTCTGGCCAAAACTGCATGGTTATTCTCTCCATCACAGCTGCGGGGAGGGGGGTCCCCACTCTGGCAAAGCCGAGTGGTACTCTTTCCTTCACTGTAGCTGTGAGGGGGCCTGCACTCTGGTGAAACCGTGTGGTTCTCCCCCTAATGGCTGTTGTGTCTTGGTTTTAAATCTCCACACCAATCTTCCTCTGTACCCCCATTTCCAACTCCTCCTACAATCAGTTACACCTGCCAGCATTCCTGTATTATTCCAAGTTTACTGGGCTGCCATCATGAGTCTGGACAGGTGTGTCCCCATGTCATGGAGCTAATCTTCTCCAAGCTCTCACACAGGGGCCGTCACCTGGGGGAACTGCCACCCAATTACATCTTGGGGGAGAAGTCCCTTTCCATCTGCCTGGCTCAGAGCATGGCCACAGCTATTTAACATATCTATGCAACCAGTTAAAGGTTATAGATATGTTAAATGACCATGCCATGGATTAGCTGCAAAGTTGTGGCTGCACAAAACAGATCTGCATGTTCCTGCTCCATGTGTCCCTTCCCCCAACTCACACCTGTTGCGGGGGAAGGGGTTCAGGACATCTTATATGTCTTTCTAATATTTTCTGGATACCTTGAATTCTGGGCCCCATTCCAAATCCTTACTTGGGGCTCCCCTCTTGGCTGCACCCTGTATCAAAACTATACCATGCTCTGCTTTTTGATGGGCAGGGGAAACTTGCATTTTTGTTATGGTTGTTTTCACAAAACCTGTGAAAATTTTTGTGGATATTACTAAAAACATTTTTGGTAGGCATAAACTATAACAAACATGCTCTAATTGACCAAAGAATTTGATTGGAATGGTTACGTATTAGATGTGGAAAACATGTTGAGGAACCAATTTGATCTATTAGTTCTGCTTCCAGGCATATAACTGTGAAAAAGCTTTTATTATAAAATTATAACATATTTTTGATGTGGACCCTGGCTCTCAGGGTCTGCCAGATTGAGGATGAGATATGAGAAATTCACATGGACTAGAGTCCTATGGAGGAAAAGGGATGGCATGATTTTTCTCCCCTTGGGGAAGAAAAACAAGCCTTTATTTCTTTTCTTTCAACTGATTACATGGTGGTCCTTATTTACTATGCACAGATTCAGTTTAGGTGGTTACCTTTCACAGAAAAAACAAAGGAGCCAATGCTACTAATCACATCACAGAAGAAGGATATTTGCAAATGAAAAGGGGAAAGTGGTTGAACTGGTTAGACTCATCTTTGGAAGGTTTAGCATGGATTTTAGGATGTTACTTTGCAGTAAATGTTTGCTGCCTCAGTTCAAGGTGAGGGGGTTTTAACAAAAGCAATTCTCAAAGAAGCCTAGGTACAATGCAGGCCTGATTCTCCACAAGAGAACCTATCTGTGGGTATGGGTCTTGTGCATCGGACCTTGCTTTCCACTGGGAACTGGGTCCACGCCATGCAGAATGGTCTCCTATACATTTTTACTTTTTTGAGAATAAAGAAACAACCTAAATAATTTTATAAGTGCAAACAAGCCACTTGGAGAATGTTTATTGATTATGGCTTATTGTAACTCAGTCGTTAGCAGCCTCCAGGTGTGTTACAAGTAGCTGAAAAAGTTGTGCACTGTTACAGCTGCTGTTGTGAAAGCCGTCTAAGCCCACTCACACCCAAGGAGAGAGCCTTTAACATTGCTTCTGAATATTGAGCCTACCTAAATTTTATTTCTGTTACTTTATATGTACTTCCTAGCATACATGGTAAGCAATAAGCTTTGTGTTTATGTTTTTAATAAAAAATACAAGAACGCAGTAAGTCCTATTATCTCATAGTTTTAGATTATTAGAAGGGAATAATAAAGATCCAGAATGTGGTAGAATATACAGAAAAGCTTTGGCTTTAGATAGACTTGGAGAATTCCAGTTCTTCCACTTTTAGTAGTATGCTTTTGTGGAACCTTCAAAAAGGGAAAAGCATAGTCTGTATTTTCCGAGTTAATATCGGAAACGATGCCTTAGTTAATATCCATAATGAACCTGCAGAGTGGATATTTTGAAGAATATCTTCAGATAAGTAGAACCTTTATTATAGTGACCAGTACTTAGTAGACTTAATAAAAGTTACCTTACTAAACTCCTCTTTTGACATTATTACCTTTTTTTAGATACTCATAAAAACTAAAGCATAGAGAAATAAACTTAGACTAAAGATGAACAAATGAAATTGGTGCACAATATAGGAATCTAAACAATGAAAATTTAAATTCACTAAAATTACTACATAAGTTAATAAATACTGATGAAAAAGAAGGAAATGTTTTTAAATTCTATTTTAGCTAATATCCTATACCTTACAGATATTCTTTATCCCTTTAACTTGCTTTATTTTTCCTTCATAAATAAATTAACATAAGATATTTCATATGCTTTTATATTTATTGCTTATCATCCATTTACTAAGTGGCCTGTGGGGTCCATGAGAGGTAAGAAAGTACCTAAAAATGTCCCTGACACATAGAAGATACTGAATATACATTTGTGAAATAAAGGGCATTTTCCTTCCCTTTGAAAAAAGATAAAATGAGTTTATGAGAGATAAAGTGACACAGCTAAGGATTTGGGAAATCAAGATTTTAATATAAGTTAATTTAAAGAATGATGCTTTTATTTATGTAACCACAAAACAAAACTTATAGTAGATATACAAAAGATTAAGACAAAGGAACCAAAACAGATAAAATCATCATAGCAGAAAGGGAGAGAGAAACAGGAACAAGGGAACAAAGAAATGACAAAACAACCATAAAACAATATGCAAAACAGCAATAGTAAGGCTATACCTATCAATAATTACTTTAAATATAAATGGACTAAACTCTACTTTGAAGAGACAGAGTGGTTAATGGATAGAAAAGTAAGACCCAATTATATGCTGCCTACAAATGACTCATTTCAGGTTTAAAAATACACATAGTTTGAACGTGAAGAGATGGTAAAAGATATTCCATGCAAATGGAAATGGCAAGAAAAAATGGGTAGCTAAATTTACATGAGAAAAACATAGACTTGAAGCCAAAAACTACAAGAGATGGAGAAGGTTATTATATAATGGAAAAGAGGTCAATTCATCAAGAGGCTATATCATTAGCAAATATTTAGGCACCCATCATAGGAGCACCTACACATCTAAAGCAAATATTAACAGAACTGAGTGGGAAATAGAAGCAACACATATGGAAGGGATTTAAGCACCTCACTTTAAACAATGGATAGAGTATCTGAGAGAAAACCAATAAGGAAACATTGAACTTACACACTTCGATCAAATGGATCTAAGGACAATTACAGGACATTCCCTCCAAAAACATCAGAATCCAAGCACATTCTTTTCAAGTACACATGAAACATTCTCCAGGATGTAGAGTGTTTATCAGATGTTAAACATATGATAGATCATATGTTAGGCCACAAAACAGGTCTTAATAAGTTTAAGGAGATTAAAATCATATCAAGCAAATTTTCCAGCCACAATTGTATGAAACTAGAGTTACAAGAAGATAGTTGAAAAATTTACAAGTACGTGGAGATTCAACGCCATGCTCCTGAACAACCAATGAGTCAAAGAAGAAATCAAAGAAGGCATAAAAAAATCTCGAGACAAATGAAAATGGAAAAACATACCCAAACCTTCAGAATACAGCAGAAGCCATGTCAAGAGACACATTTCTAGAGGTAAACATCTGCATTAAGAAAAAGAAAGATCTCAAGTATTAACAATCTAACTTTACACCTCAAGCCACTAGTGAAAGGAGAACAAAATAAATCTAAAGTTAGCAGAAGAAAGAAATAACAAAGATCATAGCAGAAATAAATGAAATAGAGGATCTAAACAAAGAAATGAAGGGTACAAAAAGGATTTAAAAAATGAATAAATAATGGTACATCAGAGTAGTTTTGGCTAGAACACGTGAAGAGTAATCCAATTCTGGGATATTCACTTGGTACTCACTGCCTTATGCTGTGAGTCAATCTATACTTGAGAGACCATAATTCAAAAATATGGAAAACTGCTTTTCTTGGGTTATATTAATAGGCTTTTAAATCACTTCTGTGGTTTCCAGAGTTCTCCATGTTTTTTTATATAAAAATAATTTATATGACAGTATATTAATCTTTGAAAACTCTTCCAGCTGGGATTTGATATGACTTGAATTACTTATTTTTATTGATTGCTTTATACTTTAAAAAGGTGATAGAGCGCAGTAAGTTTTTATGTTTAATTATTAATTTCCCCCTTATTTTAAAATCATTTTGTGAGTTTTGAAAAGAAAAAGAAAAGAAAACATAAAAAATATTTGTAGGTGAGGTTTGAGAGACACAAACAAAATATTGATGGGAATATCAGATAAGCTAGTACTAAAATTTAACCCTCAGGGCATGTCAGGAGATATTGGTAACTTTTCAACTATAGGTCAAAATTGGGCTTTGTATTTCTTTGCTGCCCTAGAAAAGAAAAGAAAAACAAATAAACAAACAAACACACATTGGTTTACAAGATCTATCATGTGAAAACAAAAACTAAAATAAATAGATAAAAATAAAACTTTCAGAAGAAGCAAAACCTACTGGTTTTAAGCAAAACCATTTATTGTGAAAGAACAAAAATGTTTATTTTGGGGGGTGCTATGTGATTAGCTTACATTTTTAGCATAAATACATATACCAAAATAAAAGGCTAGTCGCCATTACACTCTTCAATGCATGTTTTCTGTATAACACAAAGCACAACTTCAAAAATCCAGTGAATAGGGAAGCAAGATAATTCTTTTTGAACACAGCCATTGTGATCTGGTGTAATGCAAGAATGCATAGCAGACTACTTACAGAGAGCATGGATTTCAAATCACACGGCTAATGCCTACATTTATCTATGATCTAAGATTTTGATTAGTATTAAGCAGCACAGAATTTGTACTTAAAAGCTGCGAACAGAAATCTGGGAATGATACCATTTCTGTTTGCCAATTTTTAAAAATGGAAATGGAATTAAATTTGAAATGGAAACTGAAGATACCTTCTAGAATAATAGTTTATTTCACCTTCACCAAAAAGAGAAAGGTGAATGAACTGTGAGTAACAATGCTGATATTCCTTTGAAAAAGAATAGTTATTTTCTGCCAAACTTTTTTCCATTGTTGAGGAATTATCTTACTTAAGAATACTCTTGTTCAAAATGAAAGGGAAATTGAATGCACACTGGCAACTTACTTCATTATTTTCTGTTGACACACCCATTTAATAATTGCCACAAATTTGAAATACATACAGTCTTCTTGTTCCAAATGTGTATTGGCTCATAATTCTAATGTGGAAAGATAAAAAGAGGTAAACAGAGAACTTGAGAAGGAAAGAATGTTTGTAGGACATTCTATCTAGTAGCCAGTTCTAGTATTTGGGAAATCATTTAAAAGTTTAAAGCACCAATGCAAATTATAATTGAAAGCAGTTCGAAGGCTTTGAATAAATAAGCAAGACAGATCATTTGTTGCAGATAAGTTTTGATATGTTTATATTAAATAAACTTACCACGTATGTTATCATGCATCTCTAGCCTCAATTTAAAACACAGCTCTTGACTCTTGATGGCTGTATAACATTTTGCTTTGATGATTTGGTTTTGTGAAAATAGAACACAAAGAACAAAGGCATCACTGTGTAAAGACATATTCTGGTATCTAGTTTACATTTTTAGCCAATGACTACGTTCATAAAATATGAATAATTAAATCATCAAAATCCACTGTGCTTACATGAACATATCATGTCCTTTTTCTGCTTCTGGATGGGCCCTGACCAAACCATTCTAAATATGGACTATAGCATTTACACAGTGTTCTTACATGCATGCCTTGTCTTTGGGTAGATCTGGGCAAAGACCCCAAACAAAGAGCTAATCGGTATGCTCAAATTCTATTGGGTTTTTCTGCCTCTTAGTATAGTTCTTTGCTTTGGGTCTTTCCCAGATATAAAAAGAATAGCAAAGTATGCAGAAGATTAATTTTATAAAATTCAAAACCCATTCATTATAAAATCTCTCAATAAACTACAGCTAACATCATGATTCTCTTTTAAATTTTTTTTCTATATTGTTCCTCTTTTTGTCCTTGAAAGGCAGGCATGAAAGTAGCTGGTTGCTATGGCAAGACTAATTACATTTAATGACTCAGAAAACCTGTGACTAACCTTGCTCTGAAGTGTAACAAAAAAAAGAGCAGCTTACATTCACTTGTTGCTTTTTTTTCCACATTGAATGCATTTTCCTTCTTTTTTGCCTGAGTTTTGAGCCAGAGATGGGTTGAAAGTCATCAGTACAGGGACTCTGAACCAATGGAGACTTATCAACAAATTCAAGAAAAAAGTTAAAGGAACAGAGATCTTCTTTTGCACAGAACATAATTCATCATCACAAGCAATTTTTTGCATAGGAAATCAATGCAGTTCTGCAGCCAATACCTTCCTAACCTTATCTCTACTCTATCTCATTCAGGAAACAAATTACTTGGAACTCAATTTTTTTCATATGAAATCAATGCAGTTCTGCAGCCAATACCTTCCTGACCTCACCTGTACTCTATCTCATCCAGGAAACAAATTACTTGGAACTATAGGAAACTCAAATGATAAAAATAAAGGAAATCTCACACTGTAAAAAACACTAGTTCATTTAATTCTGGGTTCTGTTTGTATGATACTGTTAGGGGGCAGTATTATACTGTTTGAGGAGTATACAATACTTTTTCCTTGATGTTTCTATTAAAATATTAATTCTTATAGTAATTGAATTGGTTTAAGTATTCTGCTTATAGCATAGACAGGAATTTGGGGGCTATGTATCCTTGATTCCTTGAAAAATGCCCCATAAACTGTCACGCAGATATTTTTGTGAATAACAACTAAAACTGTAAATAAAATTTTGTCTTACTCTTGTTTTAGTTTTCCCTTTTTGGTAATTTTGCCTCCAGAAAACCACGTCATAGATAAATACATTCTGAGAACTGGGATTTTTGAAAGAATGATAAATTACAAGTTTTTTAATTCAGTTTTATGGAGGGAAAAAGTAAGTCACTATTACTAATCTAATAGTTCCTATATTTGGTCTTTGTTTCTACGTCTCTGGTTCTATTTTGCTTATTTGTTTGTTTTCTTTATTAGGTTCCTATAATAGATGAAATCATATGGTATTAGTCTTTTGCCATTTGGCTTATTTCACTTAGCCTAAAACTCTCCAGTTACATCCATACTGTTCTGAAAGGTAAGAGTTCCTCATTTCTTTCTGCTGTGTAGTATTCCATTGTGTAAATGTACCATAGTTTTTTAATCCATTCATTTACTGATGGACACTTAGGTTGCTTCCAGCACTTGGCTATTATAAATTGTGCTGCTATGAACATAGGGGTGCATAGGTTCTTTCTAATTGGTGTTTCAGGATTCTTAGGGTATAATCCCAGAAATGGAATTGCTGGGTCAAAAGGCAGTTCCATTTTTAGATTTTTGAGGAAATTCCATACTGTTTCCCACAGTGGCTGCACCAGTTTGCATTCCCACCAAAAGTGCACTAAGGTTCCCTTTTCTCTGAATCCTTGCCAGAGCTTATTGATTTTTTTATGATGGCCATTCTGACTGGTGTGAAGTGGTATCTCATTGTGGTTTTAATTTGCATCTCTCTGATGGCTAGTGATGTTGGTCACCTTTTCATATGTCTCTGGGCCCTCTGTATGTCCTCCTTGGAGAAGTGTCTGTTCAGGTCATATGACCATTTTTTAATTGGATTGTTTGTCTTCCTGGCATTGAGTCATATGAGTTCTTTGTATATTTTGGAGATCAAACCCTTGTCCCATGTATCATTGGCAAATATGTTTTCCCTTACGTTTGGTTCCCTTTACATTTTTATGATGTTTTCTTTAGCCTTGCAGAAGATTTTTAATTTGATGTAGTACCATTTGTTTATTCTTTCCCTTTATGTCCCTTGCCCTAGAGGATGTATTGGTGAAAATATTGCTGTGTGGGATAACTGAAATTTTACTGCCTATATTTTCCTTTAGGACTTTCATGGTGTTGTGGCTTATGTTTAAATGTTTTATCCATTTTCAGTTTATTCTGGTGTATGGTGTAAGTTGGTGGTTGAGTTTCATTTTTTTTGCATGTACCATTCCAGATCTTCTAGTACCATTTGTTGAAGAGGCTATTTTTACTCCATTTTATACTTCTGCCCCCTTTGTCAAATATTAATTGATCGTAGAGACATGGTTTATTTCTGGGCTGTCTATTCTGTTTCATTGATCTATGTGTCTGTTTTTATGGCAGTACTTGTTTTGACTACAGTGGCTTTGTAGTATAGTTTGGTATCAGGTATTGGGATCCCTCCTTCTTTGTTTTCTTTCTCAAGATTAAATAGCATTACTTCAGTAGTAAAAAAAAAAAAAAAAAAAAAAAAAAAGGGTACCATTGCATGCAATTCGATAATGCACGTACACAATAGAAGAAAATAATAAAAACTTGGACAGATGCTTTACAAAAGATATCCAAATAATCGATAAACATGTGGAAAGGTATCCAATTTTATTAGAGATCAGAAAAATACCAATTACAAGTATAATTTAATATGACTTTTGTGTAAGCAGAATAGCTTACACGAAAAAGACAGAAAATGCTCCAGGTATTGCTAATGTGTGGAACAACTGGAATTCTCATAAATTTCTGGTGAGAAGTATAAATTGGTACAACAATAACTCAACACTCTGTGGCAGATCTATCAGAAATGAGCAGCCAATGTGTTATGTGTGAATGTGATTCTACTCCTGGGTTTGTGTCCAAGAGAAATGCATACTTACGTTTAACAAAAGACATGAAAATTACGTTCATAGCAGTGCCATCTGTAATTGCATAAAACTGGAACTGAACCAGTGTCTATAAACATTAAATGGATAAACAGTCCCATGTTTATAGAATGGAATACCATTAAAACAATAAGAATGAACAAATAACAACTAAAACCGACAATATGAATGAAACATACAAGCATAATGTTGAATGAATGGAGCCATACACAACAAGTAATGATTCCATTTACATAAGTAAAGGGACTCAAAATAGTATGATTTCATTCAGATAGCTTTCAAAAGCAGTACATATAATGTTAAAAGTCAAGAGTGGTGACATTCGATGGAAGGAACATAACTAAAGGGTTTTGTGCTGCTGGTAATCTGGCTGCTGATTACATGGGTCTACAATCAATATATACAATTACAATCGTTTCTTCCTTTGATGTATATTACAAGTCAATAAATTGTCTAAAACATGTAACCATTTGGCAAAAATAAACTAATTCACTGTTGTATGGAAACAGTTGTGTTCTCAGCACAATATTCTTTTGCACGAAAAACTAGAAGCAACAAATCAATCACATCATCTGATTATTTACTGATTTCATTTTAGAATTTAACTCTAAATGAATCTGGAAACACTGTGATTTTTTACATTATCGTTTGTGTTCATGGCAAGAAAACACTCTGTGATATGACGGTACCGATTAATAAGGGGTAATACAACAGGTTGCAATAAACTCACTATTTTCACTTACAACTTTGGCGTGAGCAACATTCTCCCAGTTAGTCATTTCACATTATCTCATCATAGATAGAGTGTTGAGTACTGATGAGCTTTGGTTTGGTGAATTGTGAAAATTGGTGAGTTGTGAGCACAATTGTGTTCACTACTATATTATGCACTTGTTTGTGGAACACAATTTAACTGCCTGTGGTCACTTATGGCTCAATGATTTGTTTCATGTAAGTTATTTTTAGTACCAAAGGCTAAAAATTGTGCCACTAAGGGCTATGTATGAGGCAAGTACATATTTTATTTGGCCTTCAAAGCATTTTAAAATAAGTGGAGGACAGATTTTTAATGTGTGAATTATTCACATTTTTAAAAATCATTATTTCTCACCTTTCTTGAAATAGCAGACAATTGGGCATCACTAGCCCAATATTCTCAAGAATGAAAAGTATGCTTAATGTGAGTCAAGACTGCCCTCTTGAGAAAGTGCAATGTGCATTTCAGTTCAAAACATTCTTCAACATTCCTTATGAATGCCCCCACCAAACCAGTTGTCATAGTTCATTTTTCCTGAACAATTATTTTTAAGTAGAAAATTATTTCTCTATAACAAAATCCCTATCACAAGTAGGACAATAAAATTTAGATTTAGATGCTGCATATTTCAGGGAGGACTGATGAACACGCTTTTTTCTTTGTTTCAAGTGAAGACTTTTGAAAATTTAATAGTCAAAAAAAGATGCCATGTATCTTAAGACTATTTAACTTATTTGTAACCTACTTGGGACCTAGAGAAAGCCAAATTTTAAAGGTTTTCCTGAAAAAAAAAATTCATGTGCCTTGCAAGGGGTGCCCTTGCTTTAGTTCACATAAGTTTATAAAGAAAAAACAGGTAGGAAAGAAAGAATAATCGTGCATAGTGTGCATGCCTCCCTCATTTAAAGATGAAAAACAAAGTACCTGGAGCAACCAAAAGAGAAACTGAAAGAAAGTAGAAACATATTCATGGATAACTATAGAGAAACAGTTTCTGCCTACATTTGTCCTTAATAAAAAAGTGAAATGAGAAAGCTGATTGTACCAATAGCATGAAGTTACAAAATCCCCTGCAGGTATAGAAGAGAAAAGATGGATATAAAAAGTTTCTGAGAGTATAGCTTGGAAGCAGCAGCCTAATTTTTGTCTGCATGCGAGGTATGGCAAATATATTTCCTCAAATATTTACATTGACCTAGAAATTCTGCCCAAATAGAACTGAGTGTGAAAATGGGGTTTGATGATCAGAAATCTGCCAAGATTCTATACCAGGCAGTTCCATGTTGACATAATTAAAAAGTAATCTCAGGTCTGCCCTACATAGGAAAGTTTTTGGACCCTGGGAACAAAGTTGCTCACCATGCTCTGACTCGTTGTTTGGACACATGGCACCAAATTTTTTTTTAAAAGTTACTTTTGGTATAGTGGCACCCTGAATCCTGGATGCAAACTGTTTTTCCAGTTGTGTTTAAGCAGAAGTATGAATTCAAAAGAAAAAGAAAATCTTGTGTTCTTGCCGATGAATAACTTGAGTAAAGTTAAAATAATGCAAATATTTTGTATTATAGTTTTCTTTGTGACAATGGATTAAATCCTATTTTGCATGCTTTGTTCTGGTACAAAGTTAAATCTTTCTCAGGATTACAAAACAAATACCCAGTAAACATTCTCTCTTTTCGTTTAGGAGTTTATATCTATTGGTAATTACTTTGTTGGTATAATTTTTGCATTCGCTGGATAAAGAATGAGATACACGATTGCAATGGAATATGAGGAGGAGTTTTGTGTTCCAGGCCCTGCATCAGCTAGATTCCTGTGGAGGAGGAGAACAATGACTTCTTAATGAGGGCAAAGCCAAATGCTAAATTAAATCTTTACCTGGGCAGAAACAAAGAAAAGGCACATTGATGTTGGAGCCTAGGAAACAGTAACTTGTTTGCTTTGATTAAAGTGTAAGAAACATTACTTATGAGACCAATGGGACAAGTGAATTTAGATTTAAATTTGAACAGAATAAAGCAAAAGCAGAATTCATATGTCATTCTGTGCTGATTAACATTGACAGAAACCTTCTAAATTAGCACAAATCCCATTTGATTTCAAGACCTCATTTGGATTTACTTTCTAGAGCATTTATTAATCTAGGGTTAGGATTTCAGTTTTGACTTGTCACAGTGAAAATTGCACTGACCAGACTTAGGCAAGGAAGCCTTTATTCAAGACCATTACGATGGGTGCAGCAGCCAGAAACGGGTCTGAACTCAACCCTGCTGAAGCATAGGGCAGTAGGGTTTTTAAAAGCCGGGGTGAAGAGAAGGTTGTAGGGCTCCTGTATTTGCTAACTGGCTTTATCAATGTAAAAGTAATCATTTCCTTCATGAAAGAAGATAGTTTTTACAAATTAGACCTAGGACCTACTGAAGTTAGGCTCCTCCCGTCACTCAGATGCGGAGATGGGGACTCTATCTTCCTTGATGACTACATGTGAAATGGGTAGCCCCTAAGTCCCTGAGAAAGACAATCCTGTGTAGTAAAAGTGACAAGAAAAAGTCCTTCATAAAGATTTATATTTCGAAGGGCAGAGAAGGCTTTACAATTACCAGTTTTCTATAGAAAATGTAGAAATGTACAGTTTTCTACAGGAAAAAGGAAGGTCAGGGTCCAGAGTCAGAAAAAAAGACTGATGTTTATTTAGTCAATTTCAGGCTAACATTAAGGCGACCTTAGTCAGACTCCAGAAGAACCCAGCTTCAAATTTTTCGTTAAGTTTACTTCATAGAGCTTGATTTTTGTTTATCTCTTTATTTGTATGAACACATCAAACATTAAGTCATTGTCTATTGCATATTTTAAATGCTCACAGCAGTGTCAAAGGGGCCTATGCTGTGGTTCATGTTCTGAAAGTATTGATTGTAGCCTACTTGGTAAAGCAAGGTTGTCACAAAGCTACTTGAAATTTCAGAACTGTATTCTTGGTTCTGAGTATTATTATTCATGTGACTTTGGATAATCTACTGAATCTGTGTAGTTTTCTCATGCACAAGGCAGTGTTATAAAAGTTTTTGAAGTAGATTTAATAAAAAATAGACAATCACCAAACCCTAACTGTTGGGAACTTTGATGGAAAGATTCTGTGGCACCACCCCTCCCAGCCATGACCCGTGCCTCTGGGTGTTCATGCTTCTGTGCAGCCCTCTCCCATTAATGAGGTACAGGGTGGTATACAAGGAACCTGTGGCCTCTGAGTGCTGGTGGTACCCTCCAGTGACAGAACCAGACTTTTATCTTGGGCGCATTTCTTAATTAGCTGTGAGGTTGGAAAGTCACTAGCTTGCTAAATCTCAATTTACCCACCTATAAAATGCAGGAAATGATCCTTAAACTCTCATCAGTTAAACAGACCAAGGGCACTATAAAATTTTCAGAAGCTCATAGTTTCAAAAGTTTAGAGGTATATATTTCACTTTTGTGGAAAGTTTAGTTGATGAAAATGACTAAACTTTTTTTTTTTTTTTACCATTTCTCCATATGTCAATAATGTACTTTACATTTTCACTATTTGTTGCTATGTGACTTCTTTAATCACATATTAATATTGTGCTAGATACACAGAATAAATTATTGTTTAAAAACAAAAATGGCAGTTTATAAATAATATCATTTGGTGCTGTGCAAATGTGAAATGGAAGAGTATAATTAACTTGCTTGCATTTAACCATAACTAAAGGGGAAGCACTGATGGAAAGTTTTGAGGAATATGAGACTTCCTTCATATCAAGAATAAGAAATTTGCCTTCTTGAAAAGTGTCACCAGAATAGCAAACACTCCTCAAGTCTTAGATGATTCAGAAACATAGAGTCTTTATGATTTATATCAGGTTATTCAAAATATATTTGCTCCAGTAACTCACAAATTATTCTGAAAAACAAGGTATATGCTGTCCTATGTTTAAATTGGCATCTAAAACTTATGGCAAGTTGAAATAATTTTTAAGATTTTAATTACCAGTAATCAACATTTTAAAACAATCATTACTTTTCCTTTTATATATATTTAATAAAATATAAATACTGTAGTGGTTTGATACTTTCAGCACAATTTATTTTTTTCTATGTCTCTATTTTTATTGTTGATACTATTACAGATGTCCCCTTTATCCCCACTCTGACTTTGCCTGCCTCCACTCGGCCCCTGCACCTCCTTCCCTATGGCCATCATTACACTTTGTCTGTGTCTATGGGTTATGCACGCATGTTCTTTGACTAATCCCTTCACTGTCTTTCATTCAGCACCCTCTATCCTCCTCCCCTCTGACAGCTGTCAGTATGTTTTCTGTATCCATGTCTTTGTTTCTATTTTGTCAGTTTATTTTGTTATTAGATTCCACATATAAGTGAGATCATATGGCATTTTTCTTTCTCTGACTGGCTTATTTCACTTAGCGTAATAATATCCATTCATACTATTGCAAATGGTTAGATTTTCTTCTTTTCTGTGGCTGTGTAGTATTTTATTGTATAAATACACCACAGTTTATCTTTTAAAATTTAATTTATTTATTTTTAGAGAGAGGGAAAGGGATGGAGAAACAGGGAGAGGAACATCAATGTGTGTTTGCCCCAAACCAGTGACCCGGCCTGCAACCCAGGCTTGTGCCCTTGCTTGGAACTGAACCAGCAACCCTCTGGTTTGCATGCCAGCACTCAATCCACTGAGCCACACCAGCCAAGGCATACTACAGGTATTTTTTTTTTTTCTTTCAAGATTTTTATTTATTTATTTTCAGAGAAAGGGAGGGGGAGAGAGAGAGGGAGAGAAATATCAATGTGTGGCTGCCTCTTGTGCAGCCCTTCCTGGGGACCTGGCCTGCAACCCAGGCATGTGTCCTGACTGGGAATTGAACTTTGGTTTGCCGATTCGTAGGCCTGTACTCAATCTACTGATCAACATTAGCCAGGGCCATACCATAGTTTTTTTATACACTCATCTACTGATGGACATTTGGGCTGTTTCCACATCTTGACTATGGTAAATAATGCTGCCATAAACATAAGGACACATATACAAGATCTGTCCATAAAGTATCCAGCCATGTACTATGAAAAATAGAGACACTTATTAAAGAAAATACAAGGTACAAGAAACATTGCACACAGGACAATGACACCTCAGTCCCTTGAAAAGTAGGGCCCTTTGGGCCTCACACAGTTCTCCCAATTGCTATCAGCTGTTCCATTGTATTTTCCCAAATCCCATTGATGGTCTGAAATCTTTTTCTCTTTCAAAGGTGATTTTAGTTTTGGGAAAAGCCAGAAGTCACAGGGGACCAATCTGGGCTGTTAGAAAGCTGAGCCACCTGGATGTTTTGCTAATAAACCTCTCTGAGATGTGATGAATGAGCAGGTACATGGGGACATAGATGCCAGTTACCAGTTGCCCGTAGCTGTGTCCTTCTGAATCATCAAAGAGCTTCTGTGGAGGAATGTTAAAGCTTAATGCAAAATTTGATGCAGATGCATTGCTCTACTCGTTCAGTCATTTTGAATGTGATGGCCACACAGTACACATGCCCTCAGTCAACGGTGCCTACCACCCCATTGATTAGAACAGTGAAGTCATCATGGTTCATGCATGTGCATTCCAGTCCACTTTCCTTGGCTGCCAGGTTACATGATGTTGTGAAGACTGTTCTCATTATATCAATAATGTCTGGACTTTTTCTGGACAGACTTCATATTCCTTTAAGTTGGCGTTTTGAGATTCTTAGAATATACTCCCAGAAGTGAGAATACTGAGTCAAAAGGCAGTTCTGTTTTTACTTTTTTAAGGAAACTCCATACTGTTCTCCATAATGGCTGCACCCAGTCTGCTCTCCCATAAACAGTGCACTAGGGTTCCCTTTTCTCCACATCTTCACCAGCACTTGCTCCTTACTGATTTATTGATGATAGCCATTCTGGCAGGTGTGAGGTAATATCTCATTGTGGTTTTAATTTGCATTTCTCTGATGATTAGTGATGTTGAACATTTTTAAATGTCTATTGGCCATCTGTATGTCCTTTTTAAGAAGTATTTATTGCCCTGGCTGGTGTAGCTCAGTGGATTGAGCGCGGGCCTGCGAACCAAAGGATCACGGTTCGATTCCCAGTCAGGGCACATGCCTGGGTTGCCAGGCCAGTTCCCGGCAGGGGACATACAAGAGGCAACCGCACATTGATGTTTCTCTCCCTCTCTCCTTTCCTTTCCCTCTAAAGATAAATAAATAAATAAAAATAAATAAATAAAATATTTAAAAAAAAGAAGTATTTATTTATATCTTGAATTATTTTTAAATAAATTATTTGTCTTCTGGTGTTCCTTGTATAAGTTCTTTATATATTTTGGAAATTAATCACTTATTAGATGTATCACTGGTGAATAATGTTCTTCCATTCAGGGGGTTGTCTTTTTATTTTTTTGAAGGTCTCCTTTTCTGTGCAGGAGTTTTTACTTTGATGTAGTCCCATTTGTTTACTTTTTCTTTGTTTCTTTTGCTCTGGTAAACATATCAGCAAAACTATTGCTATGAGAGATGTCTGCCTATGTTTTCTTCTAAGATTTTTATGGTTTTGTGACTTAACATTTAAGCCTTTTATCCATCTTGAGTTTATTCTTGTGCATGGTGTAAGTTAGTGGTCTAGTTTCATTTCTTTCCCATGTACCTATACAATTTTCCCAGCACCATTTATTGAAGAGACTGCAGTAAAACATGTGAAGAGGAGATGGAGTTTGAACTCCTGAATTATGATTCCCATATACCAAACCACTTGTAAAACAAATTTAGAAAAATATCATGAAAGTAGATATAAATAGAAAATATCATGGTTTTAGATTATTCTATTTGTGATAAGAGAATAAGAAAATCTAAATTTAACCTGCCGAGATAAGAATAGGCTATACTATACAAAGAACCAAGTTAAAGACCAGCCTTTTTTTTTTTTAAAGATTTCATTTATTAAATTTTAGAGTGGAGGAGGAAGGGAGATAGAGAGGAAGAGAGAGAGGGAGAGAAACATCAATGTGAGAGAGAAACATTAATGGATTGCCTCTTCTATGTGCCCAGACAGGGGACCCAACCCACAATCCAGGCATGTGCCCTGACTGGGAATTAAACTGGTGACCTTTCGCTTTGTGGGACAACACTCAACCAAATGAGCCACATTGGTCAGGATATAGCAGTCATTTATTATATTATCAGTTTTGGGGGGAGTATGTTATAACTACTGTTATAGGTTGAATTGTTTACCACAGATTCACATGTTGGAATCCTGAAACCTAGCACCTTTGGATGTGAATGTACTCAGAAATGGAATCACAGAAGATGTAATTAAGTTACAACGGGGCCATTGAACCTTAATCCAATATGGCTAGCGTCCTTATAAAAGGAGCTATATGGAAACAGACACACACCTGAAGGTAAAACATTGTGTAAAGATGATGGCATAGATGAAATAATGCTTCTATAAGCCAAGGAGTGACAGCAAAGCACAGGAAGCTAGGAGACAGGCCTTCAGAAGGAAGTAACTCTGCCAAAAATTTGATTTCAGAGTTCTAGCCTTTGGAAATGTGATCAATAAAGTGGTATTGTTTAAAGCAGTACATTTGTAGTACTTTGTTCTGACAGCTTTAGCAAACTGTATAGGTACTCGAAAGAACAAATTGTATAGTTCTGTGTTTTATAGGTACATGTATGTTGGGAACTGCCATGCCTGGTTTCTGGAGCTGTAACCCCCCCATGGTTAAGGCTGAGTGAGCGACCCTTAGACCAAAAGCCACTAAGGAGACAAAGCTTATCTCCCTGGCAGGGGCGCTGCCTCTGCCTCTTTTACTTCATCCTGCCTGGCCCCCAATGTATGATCAGTTAGCCAATGACAGGTAAAATTCCTCAAGGGAGGGATGACCTAAGGCATGATCCTGGGGAGCTCCCAGGGAACGACTTGGCGGACTATAGCAAAAGGGGGTGAGGGACCCTCACCCCTCAGCTTTAACATATAGCCTGAGTCCTCATTCTGTCTGCAAAAATCTCCTAATCTCTTGGCTGCCTTACTTCCCCTGCTTGACTTAAGCCTGAACCAATGACGGAGGACGGGGCAGCCCTGTGCTGGAATGGGCAGGTTCCCTGGGTGATCAGGCCTGAGAAAGAATACATAAAATCCTGTGAAACCTGCTTTGCTAAGAATGCTCTCAATTAAATGATGAGGGTCTGAGCAGGAAATGAGTTTGTTTCCCAAAGTTTTGTAGCCCTTTAGCTAACAGACCTTGACTCAGAATAAGCCCTCATAGTTCTTTGTGTGCTATCTATTGTTTGATCCTTACTGCCTGACAATGATTGATGAGCTTTACCTGTATTCCTGTGCAAAATGAACCCAATAAAAGCCCATTGAGGAAAAGGCTCCTGGCCCTTCTCCTCTGAGAGATTGGCCACCTCTCCTCCCCAAGCATATCATGTCTTGGTAGACTTATTGTCATCTGCGGTGGATGGGGGCTCTGCGGGCAAAGCTCCCCCACACATATAAATATAGGAAAGGGACGTAAATAAATAAAACTCTGGAAAAGTCATTTTCTTTGTTTTTATCGCTAAAGCAAATGGTTAGAAACACAAATTTTTTGCTTTATATACTGTAGATCATAGTACCTTTTAATGAAAAAATAAGGATATGATGACTCCATGTTGTCAAGTTGTCAGTTTTTCTCAATATGATTTACAGATTCAGTGCAATTGAAATAAAAATCCATATCAATAAACTAATTCCAAGCTTATATGGGAAAGGAAAGAAAACAGGATAACAAACTCAATATCCAAGGAGAATGGAGTCAAAGGACTAACACTATTGACTTCAAGAATACTATAGAGCTATAGTAATCAAGTCAGTGTAGTATTGGTGAGAGAAGATACAAGCAGATCAATGGAACAGGATAAAGAGCTCACAAAGAGGCCACACAAATATAATGAACCCATCTTTGACAAAGGAGCAAAGACAATACGATGATGAAAGCATTTGCAACAAATGATGCAAAAAAGAAAATGAGTCTCTACACAAACCTACAGAGATGATGCCTTACAAAAAAATCAACTCAAAATGAATCATAGACCCAAATGAAATCTAAACCTATAAAATTCGTTAAAGATGACATAAGAGAAAATCTTGTAAGTTTATGTTTGGCAATAAATTTATGTTTTAAGAAGCACATATTGTAAAAAAAAAAAAAACAGTATAAAATTTGAACTTAACTAAGTAATCTAAAACTTCTGTGACAGGCATTGTTAAGAGGATGAGAAGACAAGCCACACACTGGGAGAGAATATTTGCAAAACCATATCTTATATAAAGGACTTTTATTCAAAATAGTCAAACAAGTCTTAAAACTCCACAGTAAGAAAATGAACAACCCAATATAAAAATGGGCAAAATATCTGAATGGAGGCATCACCAAAAGACACACAGATGGAAAGTAAGCATATGCAAATGGGTCAACATAATATGTTATTAAAGAATTGCAAATTAAAACAATAATAAGATACCACTACACACCTATTAGAATGGCCAAAATCTGAAATACTAACACCAAATGCTGGTGAGAATGTGGAACATCAGAAACATTCATTCATTGCTGGTGGAAATGCAAAATGGTACAGCTTCTGTAGAAGAGAGTTTGGAAGCTTCTTACAAAATTAAACATACTCTTACCAAATAATTCAGCAATCACATTTGAAACCTACTCAAAGGAGTTGACAACTTACATTCACACACAAACCTGAACATGGATGTTCACAGTAACTTTCTTCATAATTGTCAAAATCTGGGAATAACCAAGATGTTCTTAAGTAGGTGAATGGAAAAATAAACTGTGGATTATCCACACAATGGAATATAATTCAATCCTAAAAAGCAATAAGTTATCAAGCCTTGAAAAGACATGGAGAAATCTTAGATACATATAAGATTAAGTACATATAAGTGAATGAAGTCAGCCTGAAAAGGCTACCTATTGCATGTTTCGAACTATATGACATTTCAAGAAATTCAAAATGATGGGGATAATAAAAAGATTAGAAGTTGCCAGGGGCTAGTGGGAAGGAGGGGTTGACTAGGAGGGCAGGGATGATATTTAAAGCAGTGCAGTGATTCTGCATGAAATTAAAATGGTGTGCACATGTCATTATACTTAGTCAAAACCCATAGCATGTATAATACCTAGAGTAAAACTTAATATAAAATCTAGGTTTTAGGTCAATAAAAGTTCATCATGTGCAACAAATATGCAACTCTAGTACAGGTTGTTGATAGTGGGGGAGGCTGTGCTTGTGTAAGATCAAGGGTTATATGGGAACTCTGTACTTTCTGCTTCAATTTGCTGGAAATCTAAAACTTCTCTGAAAATAAAGTCAATGTAAGAAAAAACAAATAGAGCCCTGCGAAACCTGAAGCAGTTTACAACTTATCCGGAATGCATTTCCCAAAGTGAAAAATCTACTTGGAGTTCTTTGCCTAATTACTCTAGAAGATATTCAGGAGTTGGTTAAATAAAGAATAACTTATCTTCAAGAAGAGAAAAGGATCAGTCAAGTAAGCATCGTAATTATTACTTAAATGTAATGAACATTCAGAGTTTTGAGTTGTATGAAATATAGAAATGGGATTGGTTATGGTGATTAATAGGATTAATTTTTAAGTCCCAAAATTCTGTCTTTACATTTTCTAAAGTAATCACAAATATTTATGAACTTTAAATCTAACCTATCTTATGCATTTATATATTTATTCATTTTAGCTGCTATTCAAACTTTAATTGGTATTTACAAAAGCCTATGAATTGTCAAGTTTTATGTGGTGATTTGGAAATTAAGTAATTATAAAGAGACAAGACCCATCCTCAGAAAGTTGAACAACTATTTTTTTTTCTTTCACTCATAAACTATGGAGGAAAACACAAGCAGATATTCCATCTTTCTTCTTTTATTTCCTATACCGCACTGGATTGGACTGTATTCATTCCACGTAGATCATCGTATAGCTCAACACGGAGTTTGGCTACCTTATTTGGTTGTCCACAACAGTCCCAATCAGATGTTCCCTAGTTGCAGGCAGGGACAGTTGACAATACATGTCCTTATGGGACTCCTTTTCTTTTTCCTTTAAGTCATTTTATTGAAGGTAGGACTGACATGCAAAGAGGTGCACATATGTACTGTATACAACTTGATGAGCTTGAAGATCCATATACACCCATGAAACCATGACCACATCAAGGCTGTAAACTTACCTACCCTCCAAGAGTTTCCTCCCACCTCTTTTAGGGTTTTTTTTTTTTTTTTTTTGTATACTTAAATATTTGCTAATGAAGTGAATATTATGTCAAGTGCTCTTATTAAAAAATAAAAGGAAAAAAACATTGGGATTTTTTTTAAGGGCTCATAGGAATCATTTTATTCATACGATGAAGACAGAGATCAAGGGCATTTAAAAATAAATTGAGCAGGAAGTGGAAAGACCAGACAATTATGACTTGATGACAAAATAGGCATTTCCTTGCCCTGATGTTCAGCTAAAAGTTCATGAGTTCCCACGAAAACTGGGTTCATGTATCAAAGCACCTAATTGAGCTGGAGTTCCTGAGCTGTTTGGGTGTGGTGGATTCTCAGAAATAGTATGGCCCTGCTCTCCAAGAGTCCATTGCTCCAGCTAGAAGGAAATTCTAGTCTAGTTCAAGAATTTAAAACTCTGTAGAAAATCTCTGTCTTTCATCAGTTTCCATTCTTTTTTTTAAATTTTAGAATCATTTGTATTTTATTTTTTAATTTTTATTTTAATTGTTGTTCTTGTACAGTTTTCTGTCTTTTCCTTCCATCCCAGCCCACCGCCCCAGCCTTCCCCACCTCCCTCCCATTTCCATGCCGCCCCCCCCTAGTTTTTGTCCATGTGTCCTTTATACTTGTTGCTCTAAACCCTTCCCCTTTTCCCCTGAAATTCCCTCCCCTCTCCCCTCTGGTGACTGTCAGCCTGTTCTCAATTTCAGTGTCTTTGGTTATATTATGCTTGTTTGTTGGTTTTGTTGACTAGGTTCCTGTTAAAGGTATCTTTATGGTATTTGTCTTTCACTGCTTGGCTTACTTGGCTTAGCATGATGCTTTCCAGTTCCATCCATGCTGTTGCAAAGGGTAGAAGCTCCTTCTTTCTTTCTGCTGCATAGTATTCCATTGTGTAAATGTACCACAGTTTTTTGATCCATTCATTTACTGATGAGCACCTAGGTTGCTTCCAACACTTGGCTATTGTAAATTGTGCTGCTATGAACATTGGGGTGCATAGGTTCTTTTGGAGTGGTGTTTCAGGGTTCTTAGGATATCATCCAAGCAGTGGAATTGCTGGGTCAAAAGGCAGAGCCATTTTTAGTTTTCTTAGAAGATTCCATACTGTTTTCCCTAGTGGTTGTACCAGTCTGCAACCCCACCAACAGTGCACTAGGGTCACTTTTTCTCCACAGCCTCTCCAACACTTGTTGTTTGTTGCTTTGTTTATGAGGGCCATTTTGACTGCTGTCAAGTGGTATCTCATTGTGGTTTTAATTTGCATCCCTCTGATAGCTAGTGATACTGAGCATCTTTTCATGTGTCTCTGGATCCTCTGTATGTCCTCCTTGGAGAGGTGTCTGCCCAAGTCCTTTGCCCATCTTTTAATTGGGTTGCTTGTCTTCTTAGAGTGGACTCATGTAAGTTCTTTGTATATTTTGGAAATTAAACCCTTGTCTGAGGTATCATTGGCAAATATATTTTCCCATACAGTCGGTTCTCTTTTTATTTTAATACTGTTTTCTTTAGCTGTGCAGAAGCTTTTTATTTTGATGAGATCCCATTTGTTTATTTTTTTCCTTTATGTCCCTTGCTTTAGGGGACATTTTAATCAAAGGCTTTTTCAGGAGCTGGCACTATGACATACCATGCAGCCTCCTTCAGATTCCACATGTGTAATATGTTCGCCAACTTTTCATAGTAATTTCTCCTGTTTTATCTTATTTCCTCATCACAGTGATGCCATCAATTTGGTAGTACAGAAATTATTATTTCTACTTACCTATGAAGAAGCTGAGACAGAGGAACTAAAGAGATGGTCTAAGACCACCAATGTGTGGGTAGACAGGAATTTAAGGAAAGATCTATGAGTTTTCTGTTCTATATTCATTTATTATATTTACCTCACCATTGCTGAGGTGCTGTTTCACCTTTGTTCTTGTCTAAGAATGCATCCTTTTTTATGTGGTCATCTTTGAAATTAAATTCATGATTCAATTATGGTAGGGGCACTAACTTTTAAGTAATTAGTAATAACACCAATGATGTGCTGAAAACCAATAAAATATTTAATGAGGTTGAGGGACTATGGGATGGATGTGCGACTTCTGCTTTTACAGTATCCTAGTTTATGCCTCTCAGTATATTTTTATTTTTATTCTCCTTTTTTTTACAATACAAAATTAAATACATTTTCACATAAAGTTTACTCTCTTATTTCCATAATATTCTCAGATAAAATTTAGTTTTTATTTTTCAACTACCACTGTATGAGATGATTAAACACAGTTTATAATGGTTCATAATTAAGTTTTAGACTGTTTCCACAGTTTTTATCTTTATAATGTATTTTGAATCAGTCTTGATTTTCATGAATAAAAATCACGTCTTTTGTACATTTAGAGTATCATCATCCTTGTCAGTCTACATTCTCCTTTTGAATTCTGTTCTCTACCTGAAATTATTCATATTCACTTGCCATGCAGAAACTAATGGCATGTGGGAATGGCAGAGAATGAAGGGTTGATGTGTATGCACATTTCAAATTTTATTCAAGTCTCAATACTGGAAAGACTTGTGATATGGCATAACTTTACTTTTAAAGATTTGGAAGAAGAGGGTTCTGCTTGTAATTTCTCATGGAAATTCTTTTTAGATTATTTTTCAAATCACTGCCTTGAGCACTCTGGTTCAAATTCCAGCTTTATTATTTTATTTCTGTTTGTGTACTTTGCAGTTTAAAGGTCTGCATTAATAAACATTATAAAAATGAAATTTATATTAACCAGTAAGCTGTTACATTCACACTAAGCTGGATCATCCGGCACATTTATTTAATAATAAAGAGCCCATGCATATCCTTTTATGTGGAATTGGAAATTAAGTTTGTGCAATGATTTTTTGATGCTCATAAAAAATAGCTTTAAACTGCAATTTACAAAATGTTTTACAAATACTAATCCTTGTAACACTTCAGCAGATAAAGATTATGAATGGTACTTTCTGAGGGGAACTAAGAGATCATCCATTGGTGCTTCCAAATTGCACCAGAACTAGAAGCCAGCATAAAAAATAGATTTTCTCTGCTTGTCTCTCTCTAGTACTCATTCTAATCAAGGGATGCAGTGCTCTCAGTAAATGCCAGCCACCACTCTGTCATTCAGATTCAGAAACAACTATTGAGAAATCCAACATTTCTCAGGAAAGCGATAATATATATATGAGATAAGCAATGAAATATCTTCTCAAAGATGCAGTAGTGTAGTGTTGAAAGTTATTTAGAGAAATATTTTGTAGAATGTTTAACAAATTATTTAACACAAAAAAAGTGTCTTC
This sequence comes from Glossophaga mutica, assembly GCA_039655065.1. Lineage (NCBI taxonomy): Eukaryota > Metazoa > Chordata > Mammalia > Chiroptera > Phyllostomidae > Glossophaga > Glossophaga mutica. The sequence goes on along the minus strand of CM077307.1, from coordinate 142,250,416 downwards.
AGAAATCACAGTTGTTGTTTACACTGAATATTTTTTATTAAGTAATTATCAAAATGAGGCAGTGAGTTATTTCCATTGTCATTTCATGGGAAGAAAGTCAAGATTCAAAGACATAAAATATTATCTCCAGTGTCTCAGTAAGTATTAAACCTAAGACATAAAGTCAGATCTGGTGACCCCAAGATTTGGCCTTTTTCATTCTACCAGTCTGCCTTTCTACCAGAATGTCATTCATTAATTTCTTTAAAAATTCCCAAATATTCAGTATTTTTATATTCTCTAAATTCTCAAACCTGATAGCTTCAAATGAACAGACAAAATGAATCAGAGCCTATACTCATTCTCAAAACCATTCCAGAATAGAAAATGTAAAGAATATAGTAGAAGAGCAATACATCACATACATAGACATTCTCCCACGATGTTATCTGGTGGGGCAAAGCAAGTAGTTATTGACAGCTAATGCACCTCCAAGTAAACAAAACTTAGGTTATCAGACACACTAAAAACCCTTATAATTGTACATATTGAAGGAATCTCCAGCGTACCAAAGACTCCCGCACTCTTACTTGTCATGGTTTTACTCCTCTCATAATCTAATTTTCCCACTGTTAGGGCAGATTAGAATCAAAGGAAAAAAGACAATAAAACTACTCCAGGTAGTGAAAATGGTGAAAAGTGAGCTCATTGCAAACCTGGAAGGAAATGAATGAATTATATTTAGAAACACATTTATATTATATATCAAGATTAATAATATTTATATATCATGATATGATAACATAATTTAACTGTAAATATTCTTGTAGCATACCAAATTATAAGACCCGAGATTTTGCTCCTCATGTTGCACAGTCCTTGGGTCTGTGGAGATGATGTTTTTACTCCCATGATTAGGTTACATTTTTAGTACAGTTGGTATTACCAAGCATATCCCAATCACCCAAAGTAGAAACTTTTCACCAGGTGGTTAAAGAATAGAAGGTCAGACTGGCTTAGAAGAAAGCAAACATCCATTTGAGAGCTGGCTATTGGGGGAAAAACACCCCCAAAATGCCCTCATGAAGCACACAGAGCCCCTAGCAGCCACCAAGTCCATGGTAACCTCACTCCTACAACACAAGGAATGGAGTTATTTTAACAACAAAAATGTCCTTGGAAGTGTAAATTTCCCCAAAGCTGCCAGATAAAATCAGCCCAGCTGAAACTTGAACTTCAACCTTGCAATATCCTGAACAGAACGTACAGTTATGCTTTATAGGACTTCTGACCTAGAGAAAGGTGAGCTAGAAAGTGTTTTAAACTTCGAAGTTTGTGTTAATTTGTTGCAATAGAAAAGTAATATAATTCCTAATAATGAAATGCATTTGATTATTTGTAAAAAGTATGTTGAAATATTCTTTACACTCATTTGTCCTCCAGAATGATTCATACCCTGGGGGGGTATGGATTTCCGAGAAGGTTGTTTTAGAGGTTGGTGATATGTAAATGCCTGTGATAAACATGTTCAAATCTGACATCTCATTGCTAAAAAATGTATTTGAGTATTTCTGTTAGATTCAATGTATTTTATCCTATTCTGATTAACAAATATTTGTATTGGATGTGATGATCAAATACAAAAAAGAATTTTACATATGAAACTTCAATATTTATTACAATGATAAGCATTTATAATGCACAATCATTCTTTTAAAAGCTTGATTTGCTCTAATTTTGGTTGCAAAAATGCATTAATTGAAATTTCTGAATAACCTTAAGCAATACTTCATACATTGTTGTAAATATATCTCAAAGGATATTAGTCAACTGCCATTAAGATGATTTAGCATTTCCTTACTCATGGAAGACTTCACATACACTACTAGAGGTTAAAGGAGAAGAACTAGGAATTTGCAATTAATGGGCACAATTACAAGTCCTTTAGATTAGGGATCACCGAAGATTTCAAAAGGCAAGTAGCAATGAAGAGGTTGACCAGGAATAAGTCTTTCTAAATGCGGATGACGTTGAACCTCAGCGTGGGAAACAGTGAGGATATTGGTAACCTGGAAAGCCCATGGCCTGTTTAAAGGACAGGAGACCTTTTTAAACTCATTGTTGACACGTGGAATGTGTTGTCTCATTTTTTGATTTTCATAACTGAGACCTGAAATCTGTATCTTCAGATTAAATAAATTTCCTATTCTTTAAAGCACTCTATAAGCTTAAACTATATGAAGAAATAAAAAGTTAAGATAACTTGACTCTAACTATATAGTATAGTTTATGAGATATAAAGATGACATCTAATTTTCTGTCATTTCATTTTCTTAAGACTTTATTACAAAACAATCCAGATAATTGACTGTAATGAGTGAGTATGATTAAAAAATACCTATCCTAGCCCTGGCTGGTATGGCTTAGTGGCTTGAGTGCCACCCTGCAAACCAAAGGGTCGCTGGTTCCATTCCTGTTGGGACTGCCCTGCCTGGTTTCAGGAGCTGTAACCCCCATGCCCACCCCGCCTCCTACCCCTCGCCATGGCTAAGGCTGAGTGAGCAACCTTGGGACCATAAACCACTAAGGAGAAAAAGCTGATCTCCCTGGCAGGGGCACCACCTCTGCCTCTTTTACTTCATCCTGCCTAGCCTCCAATATATGATTGGTTAGCCAATGACAGGTAAGATTCCTCAATGGGGGGATGACCTAAGACAGGCAGGATCATGGGGACCCCTAGGGAAGGACTTGACGGGCTATAGCAAAAGGGGGTGACGGACCCTCACCCCTCAGCTTTGACGTAGCCTGAGTCCTCATTCTGTCTGTGAGAATCTCCTAATTTCTTGGTTGCCTTGCTTCCTCTGACAATGACAGAGGGCGGGGCAGCCCTGCGCTGGAAAGGGCAGGTTCCCTGGGTGATCAGGCCTGAGAAAGAATACATAAAATCCTGTGAAATCTGCTTTGCTAAGAATGCTCTCAATTAAATGATAAGGGTCTGAGCAGGAAATGAGTTTGTTTCCCAAAGTTTTGTAGCCTTTTAGCTAACAGACCTTGACTCAGAATAAGCCCTCATAGTTCTTTGTATGCTATCTGTTGTTTGATCCTTACTGCCTGACAATGACTGATGAACTTTACCTGTATTCCTGTGCAAAATGAACCCAATAAAAGCCCATTGAGGAAAAGGCTCCTGGCCCTTCTCCTTTGAGAGATTGGCCACCTCTCCTCCCCAAGCAGATCATGTCTTGGTAGACTTATTCTCATTCATGGTGGCTGGACCACCCTGCGGGCGGAGCCTTCCCCCACATTCCCAGTCAGGGCACATGTCTGGGTTGTGAGCTAGGTCCCCAGTCAGGGGCACACAAGAGGCAACCACACATTGCTGTTTCTCCCCCTCTCTTTCTTCCTCTCTTCCCCTCTGTCTAAAAATAAAATAAATAAAATCATTAAAAAACAGTACCTATCCTTTATAAAGAGATCAGTTTTTGTTACTTTGCAATTTCCATATAATTTGGATTTAGATGCATTTTTTAGGATTATTTTGGAAACAGCCATGTTGAATCCAATTGTGATTTTAGATGCCAAATATAATGCTGAGCTCCGTAATACTGTGATTTACCATCTTTCTAAAATATCTCTATTTTCCCATAAACGCATTATTTATATGTTTTTATTTTTCTGAAGTAAAGCTTTTTCTGTATTCTGAAATAGGAGCAGATATTTTTTAATATAATTTCCTTTCCCTTTCTGGCAAAGTCTTGAACATTTGAAAAAAATATGATAAATCTACCTGTAGAGTCATAGAAATAATAAAATTGTTATTAGTCAATGTCTATCAATTTGGGGAAATAAGCATTCACAGGGCAAAGAAGTTTGTCTATATCATCAAGGATGAGATGTAAAATACAATAATTATATCACATTTTATTATATCATATGCATTATGTTCCAATAGAAATAATAGTAGCATGTAGATATACTCATATAGCAAAGTAAGTAACATTTATATTGGTTAAAAAGTTAAAGACAGGAGGGAGATCTAGCACACAAAAAGGTATATGAATATTTAAAGGACAATGCTGAGTGGCTCTGGTATATAAGATGAAGAAGCAAAAAGGAAGAATCTTCTATGTTTGAAGGAAATAAGCAGAGAAAGAAGACCACACATGTGGGTGCAGTTGAATCACAAAAGTGAAATATGCCAAGAAGAACAAGTTGGAACCTGCTCAGTTATGCAAAAAGATCTTGGCCTTCATCATCCCATCAGTTGTCTTGACCAATGTTAGATTTTGTAAGAGTCATGATAATACATCTTCCAAATGTTCACGTTAAAATGAGAAAAGCTATTTTCCAGTAATGGTGAAATTGAGGAAACAGGCTAACTAATGAAGTTTTAACTTGGAAGAAAGGCTGAGAAGTTGTCTGGGAAAGCTTTGACAATGACAACAAATATGAGATCATGAGTCCAGAATTGGTGCAGTCAACGAAAGAGGTTGCTCTGAACTTGTGTGAAGAAAATCTTCTTGAGAAGTATAAATGTAGTTGTTCCCTCCAGCAACATTGTGATGTCCAGTGTAAGTAAAGTAAATGCTTCCATGGATCTAACTTACCACATTTACCCATACCCATCATTGAGAAGATAGGAAAGATGTGTATACGGCTGTGTGGGATTCGGGGTGCAAATTATAGAGTCACTGGTCATATTTGAAAGAGCTAAAAATTTAAATTTTGTATCAATTCTGCATTAGTGTCATTGCTGTAATTATGCAAATAAATGACCACTTATAATAACTAATTGATTAACAGCCTTAGGAAAAGTAAAAGATTATGTTACAATGGTTAAAAGTGTCAGTTTTTACACAATAGATAGGGATGGGGAGAGAATTTCTAGTCTTAGTATTAGCAGTTAATAGGCAAATGGAGTAAAATAGCTGCTCTCTAGTGATATTTAACTTAGCATGATTAAAATTTACATGTGAGATGGTTATTTGAACATGTTTTGTTTACAAATTAAAATTTTAGACAAACTTAAGAGATACTTGATATCTATTGATAGGAGACTCTTGGTTTAAAAACAAAACAACAACAAAACAGTAAAACAACTACAAAACATCCACCATGAAATATGGTCAAATGAAGATGCAGATTAGGCATTTGGAGAGAGGAAATAAAACTCATCCCAGTAAGTTTATTTAATTAATTAGCACTTTTTTGAAACAGAAGCTGAAGTCTTTATTTTCTTCATTGACAGACTCTAGGGGTTTTGTTTGTTTACATATTTTCTTTTGTTTTGTTTAATGTGTTTACTTAGAATCCAGGGAACTGATAAGAGTATAGTGGAACGCTCTTTGTCAAGCTGATATGGGGTTTTAGCCATAACTGTAATCTGATTTTTCTCCATAAGGCAAATTGCGTCTTCATGAATAATTCCATTGATTATCATCGAAACAATCTGCTGAAAGGTAGAGCTTTAGTTCTCTTGTCAGAAAACAGACAACTGTCAACTGTAGCTAGGAAGCTATTTGTCACCTTATATGCAGTGATGGCTGTACTTTTAAATAAACAGAAGTTGCCTAAGCAAATATTCCTAATCTAAGGGAAAAGTAGGCACTGCTATGTATTCAGTTGTTGAAACCCTCTTAACAAAGTTGAAAAATAGGATGAAATTGCAGATAAAAATGGGGTAATTGCTAGAGAATGTGAAAATATACTTGGTATAGATTCTGAGCATCATTTGTATTTCCTTATATATTTAATATTTAAATTTGAGACAGGAAAACATGAAGACTTTCAATTTTACTTTAAATATTTTTCAAAATTGTTCTTAGTTTTCATATAATAAAGGCCATAAATACCTAAATATATTACTTTAATATGAATCATAAGCATTTAAATGCGTGTTAATATTTTTTAAAGATTTTAATTATTTTTAGAGGGGAGAAAGGAAGGACAAAGAGAGGGAAAAAAACATCAACGTGTGGTTGCTTCTTGAGCACCCCCTTCCAGGGACCTGGCCCGCAACCCAGCATGTGCCCTGACTAGGAATAGAACCAGTCACCCTTTAGTTTGCAGTCTGGCATTCAATCCAATGAGCCACACCAGCCTGGGCTAAATGTATGTTAATATTTGATCATGATTAATATATATGTATAGTTTTCTAATATTTCTTCATAGAATAGGCAAAATGTGCAACAGTTTTTAGTATCAAATTATGTAAACTATTAAAAAGTCTGTGCCTTATTGATGTGCTCTGTTGTCTCAAGCCTAAAATAATATACCACATTTTCTGACTTCCCCTGTTCCTTTGCATATATTATTTTCATGAAAATATTCCAGAAAAATAATATGTGTGTAATTTTTAAAGTCAATAATATACAGATATTTCTACATAGTCATACATTTATAATATCAAATACTTCATATTTTCCCATATTAAGAATATTATGGAATTTATTTACCCTAAATCATTATCTTTAGATGTTGAATCTCATTCCTCTTTATATAGTTAGTTCAAATAGGCGCACTTTATTTAAATAACTATGCTTGATCATAGTTATTTCCCTAGAATAATCAAACATAGTGTTAAATAAAACTCATACACAATTTTAAAGCCTTTAATCAAAAATTCAGTCTTGGCTTTCTATAACGTCTTACCAGCTTGCTGCCCAGCTGGAGTAGGTGACAGCACATTGTTCTTCACTCTTGTCCCTTCACTGATGGCCAAATAGCTGTTTTAGTAGTAAGTGGAGATTGGAAATCTTGTATCTCTGCTAATTTGATGGGTGAAAATTGTTGTATTTTAATTTTCACCATTTACTATGCTTTGTGTTTGGATTAGAATAGGTTTTTTTGAAGCCAGGGTTTTGTCATGTTGTGTTCATGGCTGTATTACAGATCTGGGAGTGATATTTGGTATGTAGAATGTAGTCCCTAAATAATGTTTGAATGAATAAGATATGGGAGTGTGAGGCACAATAAATTCAGTCATCTCATAGGAAGGGTCAGATATGCAGCTATGACTACATGGGAGGCCCGGTGATTGAGATATGGGCAGGTATATTGCTTTTTCTCATATTTCACTGAGGCAATTAGCTGTGAAAAATGACAGTGATTGAACAGGATCCACTGAGCGTGGAGCAAAGCAGGCAGGAGGATGGGAGCCAGGGATGTGCTTCATGGGGCCTGTCATGTGAGAATGTGTCTCAGTCATGGTCAGTGGTCCTCTGCAGTGAATTAATACTATACCTTATGATGCGGACATGGAGGGACCTAGGAATGTCTCGCTCTAACATGGGATGCGTGGTTCAAGAGGAACAGGGGACACCTAAGATGAACACAGTAAGGAGACAGTGAGTGAATCAGGCTACAAAATACTGAGCAGCCCAGAGAATGTGGCTTTTTTTTTTTTTTTTTTCGGTAAATATCTCTAGCTCACTAGGATTTTGAGAAGGCAACTTTTATTGACCGGCTTTGTCAATAATAGCTTTAACAAAACAATCAAAATATGACCTTTCTTCATTAACTTTGAAATAATACTATGTCATGTAAGCAATACTATGTCATGTAGTGTTGTGTCTTTAGATTCAACACTATGATGATAAACACTATTGACCAAATTCTTTTTGATTAGAAAGGAAAATGATACAAGGAGTGGATGCAAAGACCTGGAATAAATGGAATATGATTCCTCCCAGTTTTTATTTTTTGATTTCATGATATGTTTATCCTTACAGCTGGTATGATTCTATAAGTCCGCATGTAAATGCTTTCTTTAACTGACTGAATTGGACGTTTTCTTAAAGTCACTTGAGTTTATTTCTCTAGTGTTTACCAACTGATGCATGGCAAATACCTTGAAACTCAGTGGCAAACAACAATAGCATTTCTTATATTGTTTATGCATCTGTGGGTCTGCTGTGGTGGCTTACATAATGCATTTCTTGTTTTTCTTGAAGGAGCAGCTACATAGGGCACGTTATTCTCATTGTGATGACAGGAGGGCAAGAGAACAGCATATTTCAAGTGAACGGGAACAGTTTTCCACCCCAAAATATGCCCTTTTGGTATATTGATTATTTTATGCTGGTATTTTAAGAAATAAAAAGCATAGGAAGAACTTTGATGTACCTCCTGCATGCCTAGAAGACTTTGTATGGAGAAACTGCTGCAGGAAAGGAGCTATCGTTAGAGATAACTATAGTTTAATAAGAGCTAGATAGGGAGGAACCTAGCAAGGTCCATTTGATCAAAGTCCTCTCTGTGTCCTTTTGTTAAAGATGACCCAGAAAACATTTATGTACCAAATGCTTGCTCTTTTCTCTCCTGTGAATTGCCTTCCTCCACTTTCAAGTTCCAAAACACAACCCCACATCTTTTCTCATCAGCTCATCCTGGCATATAAGCCTCAACTGCCAAATCTGTCATTGGTTCCCATGCACTTATGGAACCCCCATATATACATACATGATAAATTTGGTTATTTTCTCCTGTTAATCTTTCTCATGTCAATTTAATTTTTAGCCTGGCCAGAAGAACTATGAGGGGAGAAGGGACTCTTCCCTGGAAAACCTACCCACTAAATTCCCACTGACCCGATAACATCACATAGACAAACCCAACATCAGTGGGACATAAAAGCACTCTCTGCTGATAGTACAAGGGGGAGGTAAGCAAATATTTACTAATAAATATTCAAACTATCATAGTCACTAAGCCAGTTATACTAAGCTATTCAAAATTACATGGTTTTATTAACTATTGTATAAACCAAGCACATATAACCCTCCAAAGAAAGTTGCTTTATGAAAACTTCGTGCATTACTTTCAGCTAACTCAGTGAACACAAATAGTTGCCCCCCCCCCCCGCCCCATCGCCCAAATACATTCTGTTGAATTAGGTGTAGATAACTTCGCTATAAAATATTTGGGGTAGGGTCAAGGAGAAATAAAGATCCACATGATTCTGCCCTCAGATTGCTTTACAAGGATCTTAAACTTCTCATTTCACCTTAAAACAATGATTTATAAATGATGAGTGATTCTAGTTAATACAAAATCATCTAACACTCCAGCTGGAGACTAGCATAGCCTTAGTTGTTCATCAGTGGCACGCTTGTATTTGTGTGTGTGTGTGTGTGTGTGTGTGTGTGTGTGGTTTGTGTAACTTTTAATTAAGACACTTAAAGTTGTTACACATTAAGAGCTTTGATTTTCTAGAATAACTTGCTTTTTAATTAACTGAAGAATTACTGGCTTGATCATATCAGAGAGAAGGGCTTCCTGGTTTTAAAGGGGGAAATTTAATTATTTGAAGAAAAAAATAAAAATAATAAACTTCAGAATAAGTTTACACCTTTAGCTAAATTCCAAATCTCAAAAACAAAACAAAACAAACAAAAAAAACCCTCACTTGACGTTCACCCCCTGAGGAAAGGGGATTAAATTAAATGGCAGCTGTAAGTGAATAGAACTCCCAAGGAGATTTGTAGCACTTTGATCTCTTTATTACTTTGGGAACATTAGCAAAACAGCCTTTTCTAAATGTGTGTGTGTGTGTGTGTGTGTGTGTGTGTGTGTGTGTTTCTTTCCACTAAATCACCTTCTAATCAGCATGGTAAAACAAAGGCATTGCTTAGAGAAACTAACCAAATTACATCCTGGCTCAAGAGACCCTCATATACAACCCAAGCTTAAGACAAAGATGCTCCAGGTGCTTGAGTCTCTTTCACCCACCTGTCAGGAGTTCATGGACACACTAGAGTGTAGCCCTGAAAATGCCAAGAGAAGTGTGCGTGGTTTGTGTTTCAAATTGAATTTAACTTCAAAAATTGTTGCAGATATATTTCTTGGCTTTATTATAAATGATTTTCCCCATAACCCACAATTCCCCTATTTTGGTTTTTCTCTATACTAATAACCGAAATGTTTGTTAATGTCACTTTCTGCATGCTTTCAACAGTTTCTTGATTTTTTTCCTTTTTATTAAACTTATTGGTATGACACTGGTTAACAAAATTATACAGGTTTCAGGTGCACAATCCTTCAAAACATCATCTGTACACTGTATTGTGTGTTCACCAACCCAAGTCAAGTCTCTGTCCATCACCATTTATCCTCCATACCCGTCTCGCCCTCCCCTCAGCTCTTTTTTTTTTTTTTTTTAAAGTAGTAGTCTCCTCAGTTCCCTTGGTGCATTTAAAATGCTTGAGTAGAACTGATTCAGATGAACAAAAAGCTAGTCTCATTCACAAGTTTTCATTCTATTACTTAATACTGAGTTGAAGATATGATAACTGTATTTTCCCAAGTAACTAATGTTTTCCAAGCAAGCATTATGGATCAGTTCTTTTCAGATTAAGTTCATCTTCTTTGCTGATAGATGATAGAAAGCAATTCCATAGTTGGTGAATAACTCCTTTCTGTACACTGCCACCTTTATCTTCTTGAAGGCAATCACACTCTTAACATGCAGGGTTCATCTGGAAGCCTTCTATTTCATCTCCTTGACTTTGCTGGTTAAATGCTTTATAAATGTAGTCTTATAGTTTCACATGTTGACTAAAAATAGGTCCACCATCATAAAGAAAGCCTTTCACAGGCCCAGATGTCATGATGTTTATATTTATGTTTACGAGTCTACTATCTTACGTTGTCATTGAGCCTGGAATAAGGAAGGGCTGTTTGCAATGAGACATTTATTGGCTGTTCTCACAGCCACACATATACATACCCTTTATCCTCAAATAAGTCTTTCTTTATGATCCTAAAATAATTACCTCCATACAAAAGGGTAAAAAATACAAAAAAATTGGAAAGTCTTTGAAAGAATACTCTTTACTCTCTTTTTATAGTAAAGTTTTACTAGCTGATTACTGCCTGGGATTGGAGAGGCATTTAAATTGTATCAGGAAAAATTATTTGGCCCTATTCCCTATTGTGAATCATTTTCACTTATTTTTCTATAAGATGTTTCTCAGAAGTCAGCATATACAACTAAAATTACTGTAGAAATTTATGGCAATTCCCACTTGGAACTGAATTTCTTAAAAAATGTTGGGGGAAGTGAAAACCTGAAATAGAACATAGTTTATATTAATAGTTTGAATTTTCTAAATATAGTTGATCATTGGTTCTTCTTCCACATTATCAGGTGGAGTAACTGCTTAACAAAGTAGCCAAAGTACTTCCGGCCAAGATGGAGGCGTAGGCGGACACACTGTGCCTCCTCTCACAACCAAAATTAAGGACAACAAATATTTAGAAACAAGAAAACAACCAGAACTTATAGAAAATTGAACTGTACGGAAGTCCAACAACCATTCATCCAGACCGGTAAGAGGGGCGGAGTCGCAGTAGGAAAAAGTGGAGGTGGGGACCCAGGAACGCAAGTAGCAGCGGCTCGCAGTTCCCAGGTGCACGGGCGGTGGCTGGCGGTCCTGGGGCACACAGGCGGCAGCTGGCGGACCCCGGGCACAGGCGGGCAACTGTGCAGATCCAGTGAGGACGCACAAGGCGGCTGGCTGACCAGGGGGTCCCACATTCGCGCACGCAGACGGTCCAGGCAGAGGGGAAGTGGCGGAAGGGACTGAATCCAGGAGAGAGCAGAGCAGGCGCCATTGTTCCCTCTCAGACCCTGCCCCCACATACAGCGTCACAACCCAGCGACTGGGCTGCCCCACACTGGGGAGCGCCTGAGGCTCCACCCCTCACTACGTAACAGCACGCACGCGTGCGCAGATAATCCAGGTGAAGGGGAAGCAGCGGAAGTGACCGGAGTCCAGAAGAGAGCGGAACAGGCGCCATTCTTCCCTCTCGGACCCCGCCCCCACCTACAGTGTCACAACCCAGCGACTGGGCTGCTAAGGCTCCACCCCTCATACGTAATAGCTGCGACCAGACTAAAACCAAAACAAAACAAAACAAAAAACCCCACCAAAAATGGCTCAAAACGGAGAAAAAATGAAAATGCCGGAGTCAATTCCTCTAAGCAGTGAAGAGATAGCCAACCTGTCAGATGCACAGTTCAAAGCACTGGTCATCAAAATGCTCACAGAATTGGTTGATTTTGCTCATAAATTAGATGAGAAAATGCAGGCTACAATACGTGAAATGAAGGAAGACGCATGGGGAACCGATAGAGATGGAAGGAAAACTGGGACTCAAATCAATGGAGTGGACCAGAAGGAAGAAATTAACAACCAAACAGAAAACGAGGAAGAAACAAGAATTCAAAAAAATGAGGAGAGGCTTAGGAACCTCCAGGACATCGTTAAACGTCCCAACATCCGAATTATAGGGGTCCCAGAAGGGGAAGAAGAGCAACAAGTCGAAAACTTATTTCAACAAATAATAAAGGAGAACTTCCCCAATCTGGCAAAGGAAATAGACTACCAGGACATCCAGGAAGCTCAGAGAGTCCCAAAGAAGTTGGACCCAAGGAGGAACACATCAAGGCACATCATAATTACATTAGCCAAGATTCAAATGAAGCAGAGAATTCTAGAAGCAGCAAGGGATAAGGGGACAGTCACCTACAAAGGAGTTCCCATCAGACTGTCAGCTGATTTCTCAAAAGAGACCTTCCAGGCAAGAAGGGACTGGAAAGAAATATTTGAAAGCTTGAAAAGCAGGGACCTACATCCAAAATATCCAGCAAAGCTGTCATTTAGAATGGAAGGACAGATAAAGCGCTTCTCAGATAAGGTCAAGTTCAAGGAGTTCATCATCACCAAGCTCTTATTATATGAAATGTTAAAGGGACTTATCTAAGAAAAAGAAGATCAAAAATATGACAGTGAAAAGACAGCAAACTCACAGCTATTAAGAACCACACCTAAAACAAAAGCAAACTAAGCAAACAGCTAGAACAGGAACAGAACCACAGAAATGGAGATCATATGGAGGGTTAGCAACAGGGGCGTGGGAGGAGGAGGGGGGGAAGGTACAGAGAATGAGTAGCATAGATAGTGGGTAGAAAATAGACAGGGGGAGGGCAAGAATAGTATGGGAAATGTAGAAGCTAAAGAACTTATGACACAAGGACATGAACTAAAGGGGTGAATGTGGGTGGGAGAGGGTGTGCAGGGTGGGGGGAATGATGGGGGAGAAATGGGACAACTGTAATAGCATAATCAATAAAATATATTAAAAAAAAACAAACAAACAAACAAAAATCACCTAATGTATATATTTTTTATCTTTTCAGGAAGATCTATTTTAACCTTTAAAAAAAATGGAATCCTATTCCTATACCAGAAGACTCTTGGGTAGTGATTGTGTTGGGATGGGAAGCCATAAATGTAATTGAAAAAAAGCAACAAAAAAAATCTCTAAATAAATTATTTTTTATTTAAAAAAAAAACAAAAAAAAACAAAGTAGCCAAAGTACATTAAAAGTAGTTAAGTAGCCAAAGTAGTTAAGTACGATATTCAGCCAGACCAAAAATCAGTGCAGTAACTGGTATTGTGGAAGACAGTTTTTCCAGGGATGGGGTGGTGGTGGTGGTGGGGGTGTGGGGTTGAAGTTGGGGTTGGGGGGTGGGGTGGGGGGTGGTTTTCTGATAATTCGGGCTCACCTCCTGCTGTGCAGCCCTTTTCCTAACAAGCCACAGACCTGGGGTTGGGGACCCATGATGTAAAAAACTAGTGACTCTGGTCATTATATTCAAAATTAGGATCATCCTATGATGCAGACACGGGCTAGCAGTGTCCGTGTCATTATGGATGAAATAAAACATACACACGGACTACCGAGTCCGGTGGAGGAAAAAGGACGACAGCGTGGCTTTTCTCTCAAGGGGAGCAAAAGCCATGGCCTCCACCATGACAGGCCTTTATTCTAATATCTCCTCACATTACAAGATGGTCCTCACTCTGCACAGGTTACAACAAAGGAGCCAATGCCCCTAATCACATCACAGAAGAAGGATATTAGCAAATGAAAAGGCAAAAATGGTTGAGCTGGTTACACTGGTCTGTGCAAGGTTTAGCATGGATTTTAGGAAGTTACAAGAAGCAAAACAGCTTAGGTAAATTGCAAACCTGATCACCCACGAGAGAATCTATCTGTAGGAGTGGGTCCTGTGCATCTCTGAGTGGGAGCTGGGCCCACACCACGCAGAAGGGTCTGCCACAATCCTATTCTTTTTTTATTAAGTTAAAATACTCATAATATATGGAATTAATAAGTGAGGTGTGTTTTTTTCCAGAGTTCTAAGATTGTCTTCATTCCAATTTCCCTCCACTTTTTAACCGTTTTGTAAAGGTTTAAAAACCAACTTTCATCCAATTAATCTAACTAAGCACTCTAATAAACAATGAGCAGAGCGTGTGGAACATTGGAACAACCCGTGGGCTGGACACCCATTCTGGGATAATCAGGAGGTGTGAACTTTAGCAAATGCTTTCCTGTCTCAGATTTTTCCCTGGGGAATAATACTTTAAAGAGTTGAACTCCTAGGTCTCTTTAATGTATGAAAGTCTAGAATTATGCTTGATGGTAAATATTTTCTAGCATTTTTTTTCTAGGGGTAAAATGCCATCTTAAATAAACTATAGAAAAATAGCTACCCAACTTTTATTTTGTTTTGAAACAGCTTTAGAAAAAAGGCCTCTCTGGTTAATAGTTTACAATATTAACCAACTGTATATTACAGACAAAAAAAATAAAAATCTTTAAAAATTGAGACATCTAATTATTCAGGATACTAATTTTCAAAGTTCAACTGCTTTGCTCTGTTAAAATGGTATTGCGTTCTTAGCCCTTGAATATTAGCAGCAGCTGGCAGATAACAGCAGGGGGAGCTCTAACACTATTTTATTTTATATTTGTTCACTGTGGATGTGGGAAAGGCTCTCACTTTTAATTTGTTTGTGAAAATTAGAATTTAAATGTGATAAACCTCCCAATAAAATAGCATCGCTAAAATGGACATGTTTTTTCAAAGTGACATTATAATATTAAAACCGATAATGAAACTTGTCAACTGTCTTCACAAAATTTAGCTTTGGATAAAATATGATTTCACAATTATTTAAAACCTCCACAAACTATAAGAATGCAAGGTATGTTTGTAGTGTGTGTGTTTCCAATTGAAAGATGAAAATATTTAATTGCCAACATGTTCATAATTGTTCAAAGTTGTTTCAAAACCAGATTTACTCTGTCTAGTTGGAATACAGATTTTTTTTTTCAATTTTTGCCTCAATACTTTTCAATATAGCTTAGTCTAATTCTATATAGGATTCTTCCAATATTATCAAAGTGGATATATTGTTCTTGTTTCAGGATAGTGTTATCTAAATGTGAACACAAAGAAATTATCTCAATGAGTTAAATCTTATGTATCCAGATATACTGCAGATTTTCATTTTCAGAGATCAAGATGAACACTAAGAGGGCAAGACAGTAATTTTTGTACTCTTTAAACAAAATCTTGTACATGAAAAAATAAGGCCCATCCATTGAAACAGAAATATAGAAAATAATTACTGAAGTTTTTCATATCCTTTCCCTTATACAGTACTAATCCCTAAAAATATTTTTTTTTGTAGTGTAGCAGGCCCTATGGCCAGTACTTTGCCTATCCCTCGTCCAAACCAGTGTGTTGCAAATGTAACATGAATATCATTCTCACAGGGAATCATGTTAAAATGCTGGATCTGATTCAGTAGGATTGGCATGAGGCTTATGCAGCTGGATTTATAAACACCCTTGTGGAGCTGCTGCACACGGACTTTGACGTATCAAGGGGATACACTAGGCATGGAACACATGAATCTCCTATCCCCAAATCTCCACCGTACTCCTTACTTTTCCATCAGCCAAAAATGACCATGGTACCAGGTGTTTAAAGTGATGGAGTCTTCCTCAGCTGGGTCTCTGAGTGAATGGAGCAGATTTCTCTAATGCTGATTATTGGGAATAACTAGTTGGATTTATGGGATTGAGAATATATTAAACCTCTGAAATTTTGGACTTATCTGTTACATCAGCTAACCTTATTTTATTAATAAATGTATATTTAGATTATTTTCATAAAAGTGTATACAAATAATGATTTATACTTTTTTGCTTTTTTAAAGAAGGATACGTGATAAATTCTGAGTAGTATTTTCTATTCAAAATAGAATATAAATCTTCAATAATAAATATTACCAAATTGAAATTTTAAAATATTTTATCAAGTTATATACCTAAAAAGAAAGAAAATATCTAATTTTCACCATGTTCAGTTCCATTAGGTAATTTAATAATTTTTTATGTGTGTGGTTTTTAAATTTTAGTTATGGTAAAAACATACCATGAATTGTACCATCTTAACCATTTTTAAGTTTACAGTTCAGTAGTTTTAAATATATTCACATTCGTGTGCAACAGATCTCCAGAACTTTTTCATTTTGTAGAAATGAAACTGTGTACCCATTAAAGAACACTGTTACCGCCTCTTCCCAGCCACTGGTAACCTCCATCTACTTTCATTTTCTATGAATTTAATTAGTTTAGTTATCTCAAATAAGTGGAATTGCACAGTATTTGTGTATTTGTGACTGGCTATTTTCTTTAGTTTAATTTCCTCAAACTTCATACATCTTGTGGAATATGGCAGGACTTACTTCCTTTGAAAAATACTCCATTGTATCTATATAGCACATTTAGTTTATCTTAATTTCTAAACTTTACCAGACTGGTAGCTAAAAACACAATGTTCTTTTTTATTAGCACACATTTTTGTTTGTAACAATTAGATAATATTTTGATATTACCCAGAAATTTACCAATTTGTCAGGTACGCATTTTTTTTCTCCCAAATTTTCTATTGGGCATTTTGTATTGATTTATTTAAGTTCTTTATATCCCACTGATTCTAGCCCTTAGGTGTTACATATTTATTTTCATCATCACATTTTAAAATAAATATGTAGTCAGATCTGACAATATTTCTCACATGGCTTTTCAACAACAGTTTCTTTGGTTTTACGCAGAAGAGAAAGAGAATTTAAGTTCCATGATTTTATTTTTAAACGAGCCTTAAAATTGAACATTACAGTGTAGAAGAAATCTTAGGAGGCACTATTGTTCCTACTCCTTCTCCTAGAATAAAATTAAAGGAATAGTAACTCAATACATACCCGCGTCATTAAAACTCGAAGCAATATTATGTATTTTGAACTATATTTAGAAATTTCCAGTAACTATTTTACTCAGTAGGGTACACACACATTTCCCTAAACATCAACTCTTTTTTATTTTGTCTCATGTTGAATGTAGAATCTTCTTTAAATCAGGGTTGGCAGCAAAGGAAGGGTTGGTTGCTCTCTTTTTTGTGAAGTTTAAACACAGTCATCTCTGCGAATAGCCTGACTGCTCGATGATTTTCTGTGTGTGATTTTTCTGCATCCCCATGTTGTGCTTAAACCTACTTATCCTTGTTCTGTGCCTTAGGGGAGGAAAGGACAGCTGGGTGGCAGCTTCCTTCCACACAGTTAGCTTCCTGTCGGAAGAGTCGGGGGCTGTGCCTTTGCCTTCTGCTTATGTTGAACCATTCAAATCCAATTCTTTATCTTATCACAAGATTTTAAAAGCGAATAAGAATAAAGTCTTCTTCTATGGTGGTTTGACCTACATAATAATTGGAATAAATTGTATAGAATTAGGAAAAATCAGACCATAAAGGATGTTTTTTATAGGTAAGAATATATTTAAAAGCAAGAAATAAATTTCCACCTCTGCCAAAAGGTTTAAAATTAGACATAATAGTAATTCCAAATAAAAGTAAATATAAACTCTATTGGATTTGCAGTACCTAAATATTTCTATAGCAGGTAAAAGGTGTGAATATTTTAATTTCCAAATCTCTCTACCATGCAGCCACAAGAAAGATTTATTTCAAAACTCTCTTATGAATGTCTGAGATACAAGGTTATAAATGATCAACAAAATAATATAGGAAGAAAGTCAGATCATCTGGCATTTGCAAAAATTAGAAGCAAAACAGCCTTCATCGTACCAAAAAGTTAAAGGAGTACTAGACAGCCATTTTGACATATTAAAAAAAAACAAAACACTGAAAATCAAAATGGAATCCAAAAATATGTATTTCAATGAAGTGGCACTCCAATCTACACCACTCCACTTGTGGCCCATTTAAAAAAAAAATGATGATAGAGCTTGTTTGGTGGAACATTTGCTTAGAGAGGCAATATACTCAAATAAGCATGTTCTAGCCTTTTGAGATCAATGGGAAATAAACTCTGAGAGGAAGATTAGCATGCACAAAATCTATTAGGATGTTCTCAAAATCAACATTGGTAGAAATGAAAGGAAGGCAGGATTGGGCGGAGGATGAAGTGAAACAGTGGTAGCATACCTGTGGAAGCCCCAGCTAATCCCACGAATAATCAGTCTGGGAGACTGATCCTCTTTTTGTATTTCCAGGAGGATCAGTTATTGAATGCAGAAAAACACTGGAAGCGTGAATGACTTTAGGCAAATTCCAAAAGGAGATGTCAGCCAAAGTTTCTATATCCATAAATATCAAGTGGTATGCTCTGACAATAGTAAGTAACCACAGTAGTCCATCTTTGAAATATAAAAGCCAATAATATTGTATTCTCAGTTTCTTTTTTGATGTGGAATTAAGACTTGCATTTTCCATCAAAATTTCTTTTTTATTATTTTTTCCAAAATTTATCCTGCTTCTTCTCCCCAACATTGTGAAGAGAGGTCATTGCAGATCAGTCGAAAGGAGGTTGTTTTAGCAACCTACAATAAGAAATTTTCATAACCTGGAAAACAGAGTGGTTCCAGACCAGTTTATAGCATCAACTATAACAGGCATCCCTGGCTTTCCCAGGAGTCCTGGGTAACTTTCCTCAGGCTCCCAAACTGAGGCCCAAATCATTGGTACTGGGTCTTCTGGTTAAACTAGACAATTTTTAAATTAGGCTGAGTTTGATTTGGCTGCTACTTAATAGTTGTCCCTTTTCCCAGGTGACTTATTAGAAATTATTAGAATTTCAGTGTTCTTATCTGAAAAATGGGAATAAGTATCTTACAAGATTACAGTGAGTTTTAAAGGAAGTGACATATATAGAATATTCACATAAATGGTCATTAATATGAACTAATAATTGTTAGCTATTCCTATAAGTTGAATTGAGTGAAGAAAATAAGAGCTACAGAAGATGATAGCTAATATTTTTTAAGGTCAGTTATCAAATGCTAATTCAACAAGGTCTACATTTGGTATTTCACTCTCTAGAGAGCCTAACATTCACTTGGAGAAGAACAAATCTTATGATCTTTTTTAAGGTCAAAGACGATGCCAAATACTTTTTAAAAAATGCGTTAAATATTTAAGCCTCGCAACAACTCTATGAGGCATCTATCAGGATCCCCATTGTTTAGATGAGAACATGAGACACCAAAGGTTAAATAATTCTCCATCGTTTATGCCTTTGTTAATGGGGGACAAGGCACCCCAGCCAAGTGGTCGGGCTCCGGGGTTCATGAGTGTGACTGCTGCACCCTGCTGTCTTTCCAACGGCACGTATTCCTCATCGCTCAGGAGTTGTGATTAAACGAGTTACTTGCTTAACACAAAATCCTATTAGGCTAAAAAGTAGAGTGTTTCGGTGTACAGAAGGGATAGCGGTATTTGATAACTGCTAATACGGGGAAAAGTATGGTTATAAGTATTGATTTGCCATAATTTAATATTAGCCAGCAGTATAATTCACTTTGTTGCAAGGAAAAATTACCTCAGGAAGTATTAATATGCTTGGGATCTGTATCAAAATTATAATCATATCATACCCTGTGTGTGCTAATCTTATACTGTCTAAGATTCTGTGTTTTAGTATAATGAAGAAAGACAAACAAAAACATCAACAGTGACAAAGACATTTCCAAAATATGGGGATTAAAAAAGGAGGGGTCCTGAAGCTGTGACCTTTAATGGCATCTAAAGGAAACCAAGGAGTAATTAAATATGTGAATAGCTGGCATGCAGAACAACAAATAGAATACCCACTATGCTATACTACATAGCAGAACTGGGTCAGTGGATAAAATTTACACACAAACTAATTTCAAACTAACATAAGACTTTTTTTTAAAAGTGGAATTCAACATGGTGCCATGAAAGGAATGACCTTCATGTTCCTGGCTTGTTTAAGTAGAGAAAAGGTCATCATCTCAATTCAGAAATACTATACAATGTAGAAAAGTTAATTTCATAAAGGCCCTCAAATGAGACTCAAATTGTTACAGAGCAGGCATATGCCACGCACACGCAGGGCCAAGATGCCCAGGGGGTCACGATATACTATTACCAAAAGGACCCCCTACTGGGCTCAATTGTCCCCCATATAGGAAAGACGGTCTCTCAATGCCAGAGATTTGTGAAAAGGAAAGGAAATGTTTATTTAATGCTATACAGACTTAAAGTAGTGACCAAACATCTTCATTAAAATATCAAAGTCCTTTAAGATACCCACAGATGCCCACAGTGCTTCTGTCTGCCCCTGCCCTAATTTAAGGCACCATATCTCAGGAAAAGAAGTAGACATCCGTGATTCAGGCTCCTGACACTGTCAGCTATGTTGCCATCCAGGCAGGATCACTAATTAATCCAAAGCCATGTGGCACCTTCTCATGGCCTACTGACAGGAGTTCTTTCACCCTTCTTCCAGGCAACGTCTCTCCTGCTTCCCAGGCCATGCAGCTAAAGGGAGCACCCCAAAGCCACATGGTCCTCTTCTACTAAAGCTGCAGGGGTCC
Source organism: Glossophaga mutica (assembly GCA_039655065.1). NCBI lineage: Eukaryota > Metazoa > Chordata > Mammalia > Chiroptera > Phyllostomidae > Glossophaga > Glossophaga mutica. The sequence goes on along the minus strand of CM077307.1, from coordinate 142,229,658 downwards.
CCACTCTGGCCAAAACCACATGGTTCTTCTCTCCACCAGAGCTGCAGGGGTCTGCACTCTGGCCAAACCGTGTGGTTCCCTCTTCACCTAAGCTGTGGAGAGGGGCTCCCCACTCTGGCAAAACCTGGTGGCTCTCCTCTTAATGGCTGCCATGTCTGGGTTTAAATCTTTGCACCAATCTTCCTTTGCACCCCCATTTCCAACTCTTCCTACAATCAGCTATATCTGCCAGCATTCCTATATTATTCCAAGTTTTCTGGGCTGCCATCATGAGTCTGGGCATGTGTGTTCCCATGTCCTGGAGCCAGTCTTCTCCAGGCTCCCACACTGGTGCTGTCACCTGGGGGACCTGTCCTCCACTTACGTCTTGGAGGGGGGAGTCCTTTTCCATCCTCCTGCTCAGAGCATGGCTACAGCTATTTAACATATCTATGCAACCAGTTAAAGGTTATAGATATGTTAAATGACCATGCCATGGATTAGCTGCAAAGCTGTGGCTGTACAAGACAGCTCTGCATGGTCCTGCTCCACGTGTCCCTTCCCCCAACTCACACCTGAACAGGAAGGGGTGAGAACATCTTATATATATTTCTAATATTTCCTGGATACCTTAAGTTCTGGGCCCCATTCCAAATTCCTATTTTTGCCCTCCCCACCCCGACTCTTGGCTGCACCCTGTATCAAAATCATCAACATTTGATCTTCTAACTGGACAATTTATGTCTAATTTCTTCTTAACTCTAAAATTGAGTAATACTGATATTCTAAGATAACAGTAAAAATAAAGAAATCTGTGTGTGTATGTGAGTGCCTGCACACCAGGAAATATGCTAGTGAAAATATATTTTCTTTGCTTTGGCATTTATTTGTTGTAATCTCAAACTAATAACCATACTTCTTTATTAGTGATATAGGAATATTACTAATGCTGAAAGCTTCAGATTGGGGTCAATATCCAAAATTTATAAAGAATTTATAAAACTCAACATTAAAAAATCAAAAAACCTAATTAAAAAATGGTCAAAGGACCTGAATAAACACTTTTCCAAAGAGGACAAACAGATGGCCAATAGACGTATGAAAAGGTGCTCAACATCATTAATCAGCAGAGAGATGCAAATGAAAACCCTATCAGATACTGTTGCACATCTGTCAGAATGGCTGTTATCAAGAAATCAACAAGCAGCAAGTGCTGGCCAGGATGTGGAGACAGGGAACTCTTTTGAACTGTTGGTGGGAATGCAGACTGGTGCAGCTACTGTGGAAAACAGTATAGAGATAATGAAAAATTAAAAATGGATCTTCCTTTTGACCCAGAGATCTGACCTCTGGGAATAAATGCAAAGAAATCCAAGACATTAATTCAAAAGAACATAAGCACCCTTGTGATTATTGCAGTGTTATTTACAATCGTCAAGATATGGAAAGAGCTCAAGTGTCCATAAGTAGATGAGTGGATAAAACAACTATGGGACACTTACAGAATGGAATACTACTTGGTTATACAAAAGAAGAAAATTTTACCTTTTGCAAACAGCGTGGATGGACCTGGAGATCATTATGCTAAGTGAAATAAGCCAGTCAGATAAAGACAAGCACCATATGATTTCACTAGTATGTGGAATCATATGAATAAACTGAACTAACAAGTGAAATAGAGACAGACTCATAGATGGAGAGCTGGATGGCAGCTATCAGGGGGTTGGTTAGGAGTAGAGGGATCCAATAAAAAGGAAAAGAGACTCATGGCCATGGATAAGCAGGATAAATGTAATAAAAATACAATAAAAATTATACTACTACCAATTCTCCCCAGCAATCTTGATTCCTCTTACCCAGTTCTGCTTTATTTCTTCTCCATATTTATTGCCTTCTAACATACTTTCTAGTTGACTATGTTTTATTTTCTGACTTTTTCCTGTAGGCTTCATAAGGACACATGCTTTTGCTTTTAAAAAACTGCTGAACACCAGTTTCTGGAACATTGCCACTTATTGGATTGTTAATAAATATTTCTTGAGCAAATGAATGAAAAATATCACTTCTCTTTCTTCTTCTCCCTTTACTATTATATCCTTTTGTGTCCAAAGCTATATACATAGGGCATTTATAATTTGTGGAGTTTTTTCTTCCATTTGTCTCTAATAATCACTTTTATAATGAGTCTTTCTGGTTTATAAATATGCCTGAAATTGATAGACAAAAATCAAACGTGCAATCTTCTGTTTTATAAAACAGTAATTCTCAAATCACAGTGTCAAAAAAAGCAGCAATGTCTGCTAGAATTGCAGAATTTCAGTTCAAATACCACAAACTCCAATTCAGTAAGTCTTAAAATGAACCCCTCGAATCAACATAATAAACAGCCAATCTAGATGATAAGTTTGTGAAATACTTTGGGCTGCCGACGAATTAAATATAGTAAGCCCTGCCTCTAAGTGATAAATGTTTTTATCGATTTTTAACTAGCAAAAATGTAATGTATTTTCAGTTTGTTTTACATAGGTGAATTTGAATAGTAAAAGACAAATTATGTCTTTGTTTTCTGATGCATTTATTGGTCCCTCATATTGATTTATAGTAAATGACAATGCGATAATCAAAATAATTTTTAGTTCAGCTAGAGATTTTTGTCTTATCTTATTTTGATCTATAAATAAAATTTAAGTTCTACTTTTGGGAGTAAACCTTGTAATTACCCGCCCCCACCAATGTTGCCATTTAGATATGGTAATTAAAATGTAGTCATTTATTTTCCAGATAATTTCAACAATTAGTACAATCTAAACATATGCCTGTCAAAACAGCTTTAGCTACATTACCAATTCAGACTCTCATCTCAATTAATGTAACTGTTTACAAAGTTATTATTTTCTCTTTTTTTAGGCTAAATTCCCTTTTGTTTGCAGCAGTAATTATTGTAACAAATCTTGACAGCAAGATGCAGATGAATCTCTCTGTTGCAAAGGACAATTTGCATTCTTGGCATACACAAAATCCATACTTGCCTAATTCATTCATCTGTGCAAGAAATTTGAACTCACAGATAAAGATGCAATAAATTACACATAACATAACAGTAATTAGGGTGGTATGGGTCAAACTACTTTCCATTTTTATATCAAACTCCCTGGTATTAGCTTCTTAATGATATCTTTAATAAAGCTTCTTAAAAACATGAGCACTATTGCATTCCTGAAGTTTAAAAGTAAGAAGCAAAGGATTTATTTCAAGAAAATGCATTAAAAGTAAGTGTGAACTAACTTCTTTCTGGCTGTTGACATGAAGACATGTCTACAGAGGAAGAGGGAAAACGGAAGTAATTCCCTCTTAAAGTAAAAACAGAAAAGAGGAATCATCAACTGAGATATTATTGCAACTGTAATTGCTCACATTATCTCTGAAATACCCCATTTACCTCTGTGTTTAGGCTTGGCCTCAAATAAATCATCCTGAGGTTTCAGTGATTGATTCTATGTTGGGATTCTCTATCGCTTTGTCAAAAGGCCACAGCATTAGTTTGGAATTCGAGCCCAATCATTTACTCAGCACATATCATACATAAAATATATATGTAGTGCTGACAAGGAAGAATTAGAGTGAAGATGAAAGAAAAAACCCTTCAGTAAGAGTATGTATCAAACTTAAGTGATAGAATTGGAGGGAACAAAGGGTGGGGGGAGGTAGAAGAAGGATTAGGGAGGATAAATGGTGATGTACAATGGAGAACTATATAGGTTTATTAACCAATGTCACTGCAATAAATTTAATAAAAAGATAAAATAATTGGAATTTAAAAAGTGATTTATTAGGCTGCTTGTGCCATACAGATAATTATGATTATATAAATTTTTAACACAACTCCTATCCTTATAATGAACAGAATTCCTATCTTTATAATGAGAATAAACTAGAAAGACCAAAAAAAGCAGTTTTTTTCTTAACCAACAGGCACCTGAGGACACAAAGTCACCTTTATACTACTATTTTCATTCTCTGCTATTTGTCAGGTTTTGTGTTACAAACTTGATGTGTGCTGGTGCTGGCATTTCTAATTGTGCGATACCTACCTACTCCCTTTTAACATTTTCCCTGGTTTAAAGGAGCTGAATGTCTGGGAACCAAATTGCTCCGAAAGGAAAGTGCTTGGGGGATTTGGAAGGTGAAAGAGAATCCTACCACCCAGGGATACACCACTGAGTTTGGCAGATACGTCATTTTCCGTGGCCTCAGTGATTTTTGAGGGAATTATTCTTGGGGCTGCAGGCACCCATTGTTACTCCCTCAGCTGCAAGGCCTAGGAGGCAAACCTGAGCTGACCTTTTTGAATTTTGCTCCTCCATCCCTTGTAACTGTTTGTAAGCACTTAATTTTTTATACCAAGTTCCTTCCTTCATGAATCCCAGAAGATATATGTTTCCCAGACCCTACCCTGACACTGATTCTTATAAACAACGTTTTGTCCCCAGTGAGTTTAGGCCATGTGGTCAGATTTAATCAAATAGATATATTTTTTAATTTTTTTCTAAAGAATCCACAACACAAGGGTTATCTCTAGCCCCCCTGCTAATATAGTAAATATATACTTAAATTTTGACACACCAGTAAGAAATAATTGACATTATGTGAAGCTTTATATAGGTAAAATGCCCTGAAAATTTCACTAAGTCACAATGAAGAATGGTATTCAATTAGTCACCTTTATATTTAGGTTGCAATATAGTTAGGTTTGCTTTCATTTGACATTTTACGGAAATAGAAAGCTTGAAAAATCTTTTAAAGATAATAAGGTAAATAGATTGTACATCTAAGTATAATAAAAACAATTCTTCTCAATAGTAAGTGTGTAGAATTTTACTGGCTTTTGGATATTATGTCCATAGGTCATTTTGAAACATTCTGTCAACAAAATGTTCTGATATCAATGCAAATTATGTCTGAGTAACTATGGTAGAAGAGAATCAGAGAGTCTAGAATTTGGTTTTAGATTTGATAGAGATGTAAGTTAAACTTTAATACCTATGATATTCTTTGTACGGTCTCATTTCTATTTATGCTAATATAAATGTTTACAACAGACAGTGTTGTCTGTGCCCCTAAGGAGCTCAAAGATTATCTTTAAAATTTCCATTTTCTTATTTTGTGCCTTGACTCAGAAAAACTCACAGAAGCACATTCCCTTGGATTGTGTAATGGTTAGGAGACAAATTCTTTGACAACTTGGTCGTAGAGCTGTAGTTATAGGAATAGGCTCTATTTCAGCACATACCCGGGAATGTATAGCTCCATCAAACTAAGAAATGGCAGTAATACAAGAACATGTGTTGTAAATGGGGCAGTTTAGCAAAGCTATTTAACAATAATTTTGCCAGAAATTGCAGTAAGGGGAACAAAGAATTCGCACATTAGGCCTGCAGTGCTCTTTCTCATAAACATTTACAAGGAGGTGATTAAGGATCGTTTGCTCTTTATGTCAACCATTTCACCATTTGAAGCTTTGTACACTGACTTTCAGAAACATGTGGTTATGGTTTAGAAGGCAACTACCCTTTATTTATTGTAATGTGTTTTAAGCAAAGAGCAAAAGGTAATGTACCTATGGTAAATACAATAGTTGAGATATTTTAATTACTAGAAAATCAGATCACAGACACTTATCTGAGGTATGCATGACAAATCAATATCTGCATCCTTAATGGAAACAATCACATACATGATATATTAGAAATTAACTATGTAGCTTTATTTAATGTTCATAAAAATGTCAATTCTGAGTTAAATGAATGGTTTTTCAGGTATGAAAAACCAGATATTTAGGCAATAGGAAATTTAAATATATAAAATAATCATATTTTAAGTGTATTTATTGTAATTTCTAAATAATTCTCCATTTATATGAACTATAGGATATGAATTATAATAGATAGGTGAATATATAGGATTCCAAAGTGGTCTTAAAGTGGTCTTCATGCGTGATGGATGCTTTCCTTTTTTCTGCGACAGCAGAATTTAGAGCTGAGTTTCTAAGGTAAGTGTCTATGTATATACACTCAAAGACCAGAAGGCAAGTCCCTTGCTCAAGGTGAAAGCTTCAGCCAGGTGTCTGAAAGATAAAGCCCAGTTGGAATCAGAAGTGGAGGAAGGGGTGGGGATCTAGAAAACTCCATAGTTGATGAGGCAGCCCAAATTCTCCTCTGGAAAATTAATAATGGGCACGTGTGTCCAAAGTCCAAGATTTGGGGCGTGGCTATAACAGCCCATCCCATACTTCAGAGTAAAAGAGATGCTGTAGCTGCCCAAGTTTCCAAATCCAAGGTAGATTTTCTACTGGACCAGGTGAACACCATTGTTTTCCCTCGAAACACAGATTCATGTTTTTCATTAAGGAAGAGAGAAAGAGTTGCAGGGTGGTACATCATTGATGGGGGTAAAAAAAGTGACTATTCCCTTTCACTTAGAGCTCATGTCTCTGAAAATATTAGATAAACATATTTTCGAGGAGCTTGCCTTTGAAGCAGAACCATATATTGGCTTACCTGTCATAATTTATATCTGCAGGTTGGCAGTTGGTGTCTCTACCAGAAAGAGCTCTTTCTGAAGCACAGAATTAATTGAGTAGCCATAAACTATCTTTTTGAAATATGAGAGTTTAATGAGGCTTTAACTGCTTTTTTGTCATTTTTTCTCTCGTCTTGAATTCTGTACTACTATATTTTAACTTCTCCTGATATTTTCTGCTCTTTCTTTCCTAGTTCTTTTCTGGAATCTGTTCTGCAGGATAGCTGTGGATTTCTGCATGTGGTACATGGTGGTGTTTAAGGCTCCTACTTAGGCTGCAATGTTGAGTAGATGACAAACTTGAACTTTTCTACTCTTTGGTTAGCTTTTTGTCATCTGTTTTCCATCTGAGAGCTTAGTAATATTCTCCATAAAACTTGTAACATTTACCTTGAATTCCACCTTTCAATTATGTTTATACTATTTTACTTGTTCCCAAATTAACCTGGAAATTATCCTCTAGAACTTTGTTTTTCCAAGCATTGTTCATGTTTGCTTAAGCCAAGAAACTTTCTCGAGTGATTTTTTAAAAATTCTTTCTTATTATCTTTGTTGAGCTAACATTAGTTTACAACACATGCAAGTTTCGAGTACAACAATGTCATTTGACATTGGCATATACTACATTGTTCTCACTTCCAAAATTCTAGTTTCTATCTGTCACCATACAGTCGACCTCCTTTACCCATTTCACTACCGCTACTCCTTTCCCCTCTGGTAACCACTGATCTGTTGTCTGCCTCTATGAGTTTGTTCATTTTTTACTCCAGATATGAGTGAAATTACATAATATTTTCTTTGTCAATTGACTCATTTCACTTAGCATAACAGTCTCTAGGTCCATCTATGTTGTAACAAATGGCAGGATTTCAACTTTTTTCATGGCTGAGTAGCATTCCCTTGTTGTTTGCATGTCTTGGCTATTATAAATAATGCTGCAGGGCACATAAAGATGCATGTATCTTTTTGAATTAATGTTTTCATATTCTTTGGATAATTACCAGAAATGGAATAGCTAGTTCATATGGTGGCTCTTTTTTTTTTTTTTTTTTTTTGAGTAGCCCGCATACTATTTCCCATATTTGTATTACCACCAATAGTGTACAGGTATTTCCTTTTCTCCCTATCTGCTCCAACAATTGTTTCTTGTCTTTTTGATGATAACCATTCTAACAGGTTTTAGGTGATTTCTCCTTGTGATATTGGTTTGCATTCCTTAAAAATTAATGGTGTTGCTCTGTGTGGCTCAGTGGATGAGTGCCAGCCTGTGAACCAAAGGGGTGCTTGTTCGATTCTCAGTCAGGGCACATGCCTGGGTGTGGGCAGGTTCCCCAGCTGGAGGCACGTGAGAGGCAACCACACACTGATCTTTCTCTCCCTCTCTTTCTCCTTCCCTTCCCCTCTCTCCAAAAATAATTAAGTCAAATCTTTAAAAAAATTAAAGGCATTGAACATCTTCTCATGTACCTGTATGTCTTCTTTAGAAAAATAATCTTTTCAGATTCTCTGCCTTTTTTGTAATGGGGTTGCTTATCTTTTTGATGTTGAGATGCATGCATTCTTTATATATTTTAAATATTAACCCCTTATCAAAAGAATGATTTGAAAATATGTTTTCCTATTTGGTAGGTTGCTTTTTTATTTTGTCAATGGTTTCCTTTGCTGTGAAGAAGCTTCTTAGTTTGATGTAGTCTCATTTCTTTATTTTGCTTATCTTCTTTACTCTTGGAGCCAAATTCACAAAAATGTCGCTAAGATGATGTCAAAGAGCTTACTTAGCACCTATGCTTCCTTCAATGTATTTTATGGTTTCAGGTCCTACATTCAAGTCTTTAATCCATTTTGACTTCATTTTTGTTTATGGTGTAAGATAGTAGTCTACATTCATTGTTCTGCATGTGGCTATCCAGTTTTCCCCTATAACATTTATTGAGAAGACATTATGTTTCTTTATTGTATGTTCTTAACTTCGCTGTAGTACTAGTTGTCATTATATGTGTGAGTTTATTTCTGGGCTCACAGTTCTGGTCCACTGATCCATGTGTCTGATTTTCTGTCAATACCATACTATTTTGCTTACTGATTTGTCCTATAGTTTGAATCAGGAAGTGCGAAAGCTCTGGCATTGCTCTTTATTTCTCAGGATAACTTTGATTGTTATGTGGGGTTTTTTGTAGTTTCATACAAGTTTTATATATATTTTTTGTTCTAGTTCCTATGAAAAATGCCATTGGGATTTTGGTAGGGATTGCACTGAATCTGTAGATTGCTTTAGGTAACATGGACACTTTAACAGAGTTAATTTTTCCAAACAATGAACACATAATATCTTTCTATTAATTTGTGTTTCCATCAATTTCAAACTGTCTTACAGTTTTCAGTGGACAGGTCTTTTACCTCCTTGGTTAAATTTATTCTTAGGTATTTTATTTTTTTTGTTGTTGTACTTGTAAATGGAATTGTTTTCTTAATTGCTCATTCTGAATTTTTGTTGTTAGTGTATAGAAATTCAAAAAGAAATTTGTATATTGATTTTGTACTCTGAAACATTACTGTATTTGTTTACCATTTCTAATAGCTTTTTGGTGCAGAATAAATATTTTTTATCTAGTTTCTCCAAAAGTTGTAATTACACTTTGATTATGTACTCCTCATTTAAAATTACACACCATAACATTCTTTAAATTTTAAATATATCTTGAAATATTTCTCAATTTAATGTTCATTCAGATGTTAAATTCTTGATGTTATAAGGAGAGTTTCTAATAAAAAATAATAATAGTTACAGGCTTTCAGCAAATTCTGAAAAACCCCATCATTGGTGCTTAGGATTATATTTTATACTTATATATTTTAATTTAAAAGAATTACACTGAAACATGTTTTTGGGCTTTGGCTTCTTGTGGTCAGCCTTATCTCATCTGGTCAGCTTCTTTTATGTGTAATTTCTCTTTAGGTATTTCCTTAATCCTCTGGCTTTTTTTCTGCTGAGTTAGTGTTTCTAATTTCATTTAAATTAGCTTTCAATAGTTGTGTTTGAGCTATTATTTTTTATTGTTGACCATTGAATGTCACAGAGTAGGTTCTTTTAAAAAATTTTATTTTATGTATCTTCTTTTTTATTGAATTTATTGGGTGACATCGGTTAAGACTTATGTAAGTTTCAAGTGCACAATTATATAATATATCATCTATTATATTGTGTATTCCCCATATCAAGTCATATCTCCTATCATCATTTACCTCCTCTACACATTCTTTTACCTCCTCTCACGCTACCCTCCCTTTGGGAGTCACCATACTGTTGTCTGTATGTTCTTTCTTAGAGACCACAGCTGGCCAGTGGGCCACATTCTTCCCATGGAGTCTGCTTCTAACTGAATTGTGGAGCATTACCTGGGTCATAGGAGTACTGCATTTCACATTTACATGGTGGTTGCTACTCTGGTTCAGGTGGTGCCGTTATCCTGGTAGCCATGTGTAAAATGAGATCAGGCTGTGAACAAGTGACTAAATAACCATGCTAAAAACTGGAACAGAGAGCTGCCTGAGACATTATAAATTCAAGGATAGGACCACAGTGACCAGTGTGGTGAAGGCTGTTCTGAAGCCTGAGAACTGACTTTCTTAAACTCAACTATGAGTACCCAAAACAATAAATACATCAGCATAAAATACAAAAAAAAAGTGTTTAAAAAATTAAAAGAATACTGGAAAGGCAAATAAACTAATTAAAAATAATAATAGAACAAACAGAAAACAAAGAATAATATGATAGAACTAAAATCAAATATATCTTATCACTTTAAATGCAACTTATCTAAACATACTAGTTAAAAAAGCACTCTAAATTTTAGTAATATTGTATTACCAAACTCTGTGTGCTCTACAGGAAACTCACTTTGTATCTAATAAGTGGATTCCAAGAAGAAAAATGGAGAAAAGCAATGCAGACCCTGGCTCGTGGGATCCGCCACATTGTGGATGAGGCATGAGACATTCACACGGACTACCGAGTCTGGTGGAGGAAAAGGGACAGCATGGCTTTTCTCTCAATGGGAGCAAAAGCCTTGGCCCTTTCCATGACTGCCCTTTATTGGGTTTCTCCCCACATTACATGATGGTTCTCATTTACTATGCACAGGTCTGCTTTAGGTGGTTACCTTTTACAAACAACAAAGGAGATGGTGCTGCTAATCACATCACAGAAGAAGGATATTTGCAAATGAAAAGAGAAAAGTGGTTGGACTGGTTACACTGGTCCTTGCAAGGTTTAGCATGGATTTTAGGGAGTTACCGTAAGCACTTGCTGTCTCAATTCAGGGTGAGGGAGTTTTAGTAAAAGCAAGTCTCACAGCAGTCCAGGCACAGTACAGGCCTGATTCCCTACAGGAGAACCTATCTGTGGGTGTGGGTCCTGTGCAGCTCTGAGTGGGAACTGGGCCCATGCCACACAAAACAGTCTCCTGCGGAAAAGTATTCCAGTCAAACTCAGATAAAAAAGGTAAAGTGGCTCTATTAATATCAGACAGATTAGACTTACAAACAAAGAAAATTTTCAGGTGTAATAAGACATAATACTAGAGATAAAAGCGTCAGTTTACCAGGAAGATACAATAATTTAAAGTAAGTATACACATCTAAACAGAGATTCAAAATTCATGAAAAAACTAATAGAAATTAAAGCAGCAATTGAATAATTCAAAATTTTATTTGGAGACTTCCACACTCATCTGTCGGTAATAAATCAATTGGCAGAAAACAGCAAGGATATACAACTAAAAACACTATCACCTGTACCTAATTGACACTTATAGAACAAAACATACACCAACAGAGGGATACTATTTTTATGTGTGTCTGAAATATTCACCAAGAGAGATTGTCTCATAGGTCATAAAACAAACCTTCAAAAATGTAAAAGAATTGAAATCGTACAAACTATGTTCAATGACCATAATGGAAATAAACTAGAAATAAATAACAGAGGATATCCAAATACTTGAAATTTAAATTGCACACTTCTACATAATACATTGCCTGAAGATAAAGTCTCAGGGGAAATTAGACAGTATTTGGAAACACACAAAAATAAAAATGCATCATATCAAATTTCATGGGATACAGCTAAAGCGATGGTCAGCAGGTAATTCAAAATGCTTATGTTAGAGAAGGAAAAAAAAGTAGCAAATACCTGAACTTCTACCTTAAGAAACTAGAAGAAGAGCAAAACAAACCCAAAGAAAGCTGAAAGAAGGAAATAAAGATAGGAGTGAAAATGAATAAAATTAAAAACAAGTTAGGAATCATGAGCATCAATGAACCAAAAAGATAAATAAAATTAATAAATTCCTTGAAAATTTGACAAAGATAAAAGGAGAGAAAACAAAAATTACCTATATCAGGAATGAAACCAAACTATTACTGAGGATCCTTCATCCATTGAGAGGATGAAAAACAATGATGTGAAAAATTCTATATACATAAATGTAATAATTTACATGAAATGGAAGGGAAAAAAAGCACTTTTAAAATAGTATCAGTTATTCTTTCACAAACCATGATGAGATTATCACCAAGCACAAATCATGTGATAAAAAATAAAATGTCTTTAGAGTCTACAAGAAAGTACTATCAAGTAATATAAATAGCTATGTCATTCTGTAATATGTGAAAACAAGTAATAACATGTGACATCTATTGGCAACATCCTGATACAGCAGGAGATATAGCCAAGGCAGATTTTAATATAGTTTGATTGACTTATAATAAATCAGCTCTTGGTCCTGGATAGGTAACTCAGTTAGAATGTTGTCCCGATATATCAAGATTGCAGGTTTGCAGGTCAGGGTACAAACAAGAGTCAATCTATGAATGCAAAGATAAATGGAACAACAAATGTATGTTTCTTTCTCTCTTGCTCTCTTCCTCTCTCTCTTAAACTTAATAAAAATTAAAACTATATATATCTGTTAAAAACAGATAAATAAGATTTTACAAGTTGTTTTTTAGGGTCATTCTCCTTTTCCTAAATATTTCATTTTGCAAAAATGAACAATTCTGATACTCTTTTGATTTATTCTTAGGGGAAAGAAAAAACAATTAGTACCTAATGAGCTCTGTTTCTAGTTAGAAGGTGTATTGTCTGGGTAAGTTCTATTCATGTGGCATTGGCTTACTCTCTTTTCTGTAAAATAACTGGGACACAGTTTATTCTGCATTTCTTAAATTGAGGCTTAAGTGTTCATGAAGTTATGACCTCATAACTTTCATGGTACCTTTCAGGGTACCCCAAAAGCCATATAACAAATGTGGGGCACTTTGTTAAAACACAGAAGGAATAAAGGACAATTCAGCTGCACAAGTCCCTGGCATGCCAATTGATAGGGATGTTGAAGTATTTATTACAGGAAATAACATAACATAACATAACATAACATAACATAACATAACATAACATAACAACATAACATAAAATAAAATGTATTCAGGGAGAGTTTATTTAAATGTTAAAAGAATACCAAAGGGCATGGTTGTATAAGAAACGATCATAGCTAAATCATCTCCTAGTATGGTGAGTCTCCATTTGTTGATCATATACAGTTTTTGTACTATCTATTGGGAAATCAAAAGTTTGGATAAAGAGCTAAATGCTCTGGATACATGAAAGTAACTCTCCCTTTGAGTGCTATGACAAGAGTCCTCTAATTTTGTCCCAGACAGAACTCAACTTCTCTACTAAATATATGTGGAATATAGTTATTGCCTATGTTTTAAGTAATATACAATTATTTATGTGCTCAATGTAACACATTTTTAGTTTATTAGATCTTTCATCTGTCTTGACCAGTCTGAAGGCTCAATAAATTTATACAACAAAATTCAAAATAGTTTTTTAAAAGATAAAGTATGCGTAGTAAAAAAGATTTCTCTCTGTTATAGTCTCTGTTTTTAGGGTTCAGGATATGAATCTACTCCCCTTTGCCTTTAAAGGCACTCAGTATAGGTGTTGGCAAAACTAAGTTCTCTTCTGGCTGGATGACTTTACAATTACTTACTCTTTTTGCTAATTTATTGAATCACAGAATCCTAAACTGTGGGACAAAAATTAGAAATAATAAGTGTAAGTAAATAAATAATATGCTTCAAGAGTTGAATGACATTGTGCCATGGCAGTAAAATGACAGAATTCATTGCCCACAAGTAGCTACAAAGTCCACATAGACAGACATGTATCTCAACAAGTTTAACTCATGAATATCCAAATATATGAAGATAAATAAAGACCTATTGGTAATTTCCAAATTTAAGGTATATAAGCATCCTCTTCTGAGAGCCTATTTATCTCAGTCAGAGAAAGAATTGTGGGAAATGCAAACATGAAAAGTCTTGAGGATTTAGAAAAGTTTGCTCTAAATAGAGATACACATCTTTTTGTCAATGGTTTATGATCTGAATTTTGGTGTAAACCAGCAGTCAAATGCAATGGTTTGTCTCATGCCAGCTCATTGGATGCTGTTGTTAAACCACAATTACCATCAGCACCTTTTGTTTAAGCATGAAATTACAATTTGCATTAGAATGTTCTTACAGACAGTGTATAGAGATTCTTTCTGTTATAATTCATGGGAAATAACTTACTTTGGTGTCATCACCAGGGATTGTCCTGATCAGCTCAAGATATAGATCTAAGGTGTTTGGTTCTACAATTAAAGTTCAAAATGTATTCAGCTTATTGTCCTTACGTTTCCAAATGGCCAGTTTATACTTGTTATATGACACAGATTAAGGTCTTTTAATTTTATGAAATTATAAGCAAAATGCTGTGTGAATGCCAATTTTTATAAAATCTAGAGATTAAATTCAAAAGGGTTGATAAAATTGTTTTAAATGTTAGAGTTTTTAAGAACCCTTCAAAAAAAAGGGTAATTACTTCGAGATTCAGTTCTTCAGATTTGAGGAAGCCCTGAAAGTAACTGAAAGCTTAGAAATATAAACCAAATTACTTGAGAGTGTCTCTGTAGTAGCAGGAGCTCATCACAATGGTTAAATATTTCAACGACAATCCATCCTGTTAAAGTCACATACACAGAATGCTAAAACCCTAGTGATTTCTAGCCCATGTCTTTTAAATTTTTGTTAAATGTGTCACTTGGTTAAATAACCAGAATGATTTTACTAGCGTAACAGATATTCTGATTCTTTTATCAGACAGATAGTAATCTTCATATTTATTCATTTGTGTATTTATTTTTTAAGAAAACATTATTAAACAAGTCATGGTGCTACATCCTTAGTATAGGTAGATCAGACTCCTTCCCTTGCTCAGCCTATTGCTGAAGACATGTAAACTAAACAAGCAGGGGCAATCAGCTATAATAAATGCCACAAGGGAAATACTCCAGAGTATTTTACTGGATCAGTTAACTGGTATCTAGGAGTGAGGAATACTATACAAGAGAAATAATGCTTCGGTTGACACCTGAAGGATATTGGAGCAAGGAGCAAGGCAAAACAAGAAAAGAAAAGAATACTCCATTGGGAGAGAACACAAATGTATTCATACATCTATTATTTGAAAAATCTATGATTTCCTATTTTTATTTTGTATTTATTAAAATAGAAGAGGTTTAATTATTTTTCTATAATAATTAGGAGAAAGATATAATGCCTAGGTAATGTCTTCAAGCAATTCTATGCAGAATCTAGGAGTATGGTATTCAAAGGGAGGTGTTTAATAACTAGAAGAAAACAATATTAGTACCTATCTATCTATCATCTATCCCCATCTATTGACAGAGAGAAAGAGAGAGACTTAAAGTATTTACTAATTTATAAACCAATGAACATGATTCTAAATTAAGGAGAAATATATAAATCTCATAAACATCAATGATGGCAGATACAATACAAAATAACAAAAATAAAAGAAATAGATCTCAGCATCAGAGTGAAATGACAGGTCTGGAGGAAAAGAGAAAAAAACATCTTACGAAAGAGCATTTAAATGACTTTGGCTAGTTTTTTGAGTAAAGTTTTTCTTTGCTTATTAATTTTAAAGACTTAGTTTGAATTTATTAAAGAACTTGCCAAAGTAACACCTGATATGTGAAGATTTCATGTATTTAGTTTATAAATCAATCAACCCAAGGAGCATTGAGATAAATTTTGCATTTTGATTTAAGATGAAGGAGAAGGAGTTACGGAATTTTATTTAAAGTCATCAGATATTTTATTCATGTGGTTTCTATGATTCTTTTTCTTCTTTCTGATTAGTCAATAACAAATACTAAATATTAAAGATACTTGTTCATCTTAGAAATGTTTAAACCAGATGTGTAGTTCTGATTTATTTCACCTATGCAGTTTCACCTAAAGAAAACCAAGAACAACTTTGCACTTACTGGTTTATTAGAAAAAACAATAAAATCAAAATGACTTGATAATCCTTTTGTTATAGGGAACAATGCCACTTATAACTTCCTAGGATTTTTATTACCATTTTTTACTCCTTTTCAGCCATTTTTCAAAGCAGAGGCATTTCAAAGTAATTCCTTTTCAAATCATTTTTCCTCTCAACACATCTTTTAATAATGTGTTATTCTCAGTGTCAAAATGGCTAGATTGCCAGTATTTTCTTTCACAATTTAATGAGTACCGTGCAGTGTACATTGGCCTTTGCAGTGTATGTAGGCCTTATACACACCTGGAATACAAATGTATGATCTCAATAATTTTTATTCTAGAATGATAAAGCATGGACAAACAGAAACTAGTTATGAGGCAATAGAGTGTACCTTGACAGAGATGGATCTCATGTGGGCCACTTGCCTAACAATGAACAGTCAAATGCCCCAAACAACTGAAGCAGATGGCTGTCTATTGCACATGTGATATGGAGACATCGGGCAAAGTGTATGTTCCCACAACTCTTGGGGACCTGTAATTTGACATCTGCAGTAGAAATCCTATCACTGAAGAAAGCAATTTTGTTTGTACTCTGATCTTCAAATAGCATCTCTGCATAATATCAAATATGTTGGTACAATAAAACTTTTTATATCCTTAGTGTCTGGTATGTGATAAGCACAAGATAAATTTTTCAATGGTGATAGGACTACCTATTTTTTTAAAAATAATAGCTGGCAATGCCACAAATGTATGGGAATTGTGAAGGCATTATCTCTGCTACTATATGTAACTCATAGGTTAAATTAGATAATCTAGCTGACAAATTCTGTGAATCAAGAGAAATAACCATATCTCCTGACAACATTAATTTTTTATGAATTATTTTAGAGTTTTGTCTTGTTTCCATTTTAATGACTGATTAAAGGGTGAGATACCAGCCTGAGGAAACCAAGAGGGCTGAGAAATATGGTTCTGGACTGCCTGCCTTCAGCCACTAAACAATTACAAAAGGCATTACTTTGTGCCTTTTTCTCTCTTTCATTGGCTTCTGTTGTTCCCTTGTAAAGGGAACGACGATTCAATGAAAATACAGAACGTGGAATAAAGTCAAAGTCATAGAGTTTAGTGTTACCTTTCAGGGGACGTATTAGGACATAGAATTTACAAAACATAAAAAGAAGAGAAACTAGTGCATCATAAATCCAGATTCTGCCACTGACTGGAGCAGAAGTGAGCCTGGTACCATTTAGTATGTTTTAATTACAAAGTAAGAGTGTGATCTTGTGACAGGAAGGTCTGCAATCAAGACTAAGGTTCAATATCCTTTTGATAAAGAGTTTTATGATAGAAAAATGTGCAGGGGTTTTCTCAAGAAACAAAAAAAGTTTCTTGGGGTGAGATCGAGTGGATAGAGAGGATGGGCATGGGAGTAATGCCATTTTTGGTCAAAAATTGCTTAACACTCAGCATAGTGTAGGTGGTGCACTTGTAAATCACTCATCATGAAATAGGCGAATGTGTTGAGTCTTCAAAAAAATTCACTGAAGCCAAATACAGCCTTTCACAACAATGCCAGCAGGTACACTGATACACATGGGTTCCTAGAACACTCACCTTGTGGGGAAAACCTATACTACAAGGGGCCCACTCTTCAGAAGATAATTTCAGGGGTTTTTTTTTGGTCCCCCTTGTAGCTATTCTTTATGCTTTGAACTTTTTCCTCCCTACATCTATTCTTTCCTCCTTGTTAATTCTACCTACAACTTTTTTCTCCATGTCTTTTCCCCCATCCCAGTTCTGATCTGGTCCCTCTCCATTATTTATCCCTGGCATCTTTCTTAGCATCTAATTATTTCCCTTCCATAATATTTATTAGTCTATTATAACTGTGTGTCTCTACTGATTATGTGTCTCTACTGAAGACAGAGATTATATGCATCTACTTTACCATAACATACTCAGTGACTAATACACAGCAATGTTCTTTAGCAGTTAGTAGCTCCTTTATTTGTTAATAGAATAAATAAATTAGTGGATGAATAAAAATAATTACATCCAAAATGACATTTGGTTTTATTACAAAATAAAATGATTGTGCCTTTATTTTTTAGACATGGAACCTCTTTTTGATTAAATCTCTAAGGATATAAGCTATTCACTTCTTTAGTTCTTTTTTTTTTTTTGTCTTTTTTTCTCTCCTTTTTTTGGCCTGTTTTTATTTTCAAAAGACAGGAAATTGGTTTGTTTATCTTGGATAACTGTTTTCAAATACTTCACCTAAAATCGACACCAACACCAGCTTTGTTTTAACATTTTTTAAATATTCACCCATGGACATGCTTGTTGATTTTAGATAGAGTTAGGGAGGGAGAGGGAGAGGGAGAGAAACGTTGATGTGAGAGAGAAACATCAATCAGTTGCCTCTGTACACGTGCTTCCACCTGGACAGGACACACAGCCTAGGCATATGCCCTGACCAGGAATCCAGTCTACGACCTCTTTGTTTACTGGGTGATGCTCCAACCAACTGAGCCTCACTGACGAGGACAAAAATCAACACCAGCTTTAAATTAAGGCAACATCCAAACTTCTTTTTGCCTTCTAACTGTGCACAGGCTTATATAATTTTAAAAACTAGTAGGCTTATTTTAAGGGCAGCTTTAGGTTTACAGGAAATTGACCAAAAGTACCCAGAGTTCCCATATACATCCTCTATCTTCTCACACAGTTCCCCCTGTGATGAACATATTGCATTGGTGTGGTACATGTGTCATGAAAGCTAACCAAATATTGATATGTGATTATTAACTGAAGACAATAATTTACATTAGGGTTTACATTTTTGAGCTTTCAGTTCTATCTACCATCATGTTACTGCACAGAGCAGTTTCACTGCCCTAAAAGTGCCCTCTGTTTCCTTTCTTCATTCCTTCCTCCCTCTCCCTGAGTCCCTGACAACTGTTGACCTTTTTACTGTTTTCACAATTTTACCTTTTGCAGAATTTCATATAATCAGAACAATACAGTATATAACCTTTTCAGGATGGCTTTTTTCCTTAGCAACATGCACTTAAGATTCCTCTATGGTTTTTCAAGGTTTGATAGATTATTTTTTTAGTAGTTGATAATAATCCAGTGTATAGATGTACATCAGCTTCTTTATTGATTCATGTATTGAAGGACATCTTGGGTGCTTCCAGATTTTGGAAATTATGAATAATGCTGCTATAAACTCTGTGCCAGTGTGTGCATGTGTATGTGTGTGTACATATGTTTTCAATGTAATTGAGTAATACCAAGGAGTTCGATTTCTGGGTCTTATAGTAATAGTAAATTTATTTATTTTTGCAAGAAAAAACTTGCCTTAAAAAGTGGCTGTACTATTTTGTATCCCCACCAGAAATAAATGCGCGTTCCTGTTGCTCCACATCCTCCTAAGCATTAGGTGTTGTCAGTGTTTTGACTTTTAGCCGTTCCAATTAAAATAAAAATGAGATACCACTGAGAAGGTGAATACTCAGTGGTATCTCATTTTTATTTTAATTTGCAATTTCTTAATGACATATGACATTGAGTATCTTTTTATATGCTTATTTTCCTTCTTTATATTTTTTGGTGATATGTCTTATTCAGATCTTTTGCCCATTTTAATCATTTTTTTCTTTTTGTTGAGTTGTAGGAATTCTGTGTATTTTGGACATAGTCTTTTATCAGACACATGTTTTGCTGTTGCGGACCATTCAGCCTGGTTTCAGGAGTTGTAACCCTCACCCCATGGTGGGCTGTGTAAGAGCTTAAGGGACCCACTTCATCTGGGTCTGTTCTGTCGCAAGGATGTGACCTACTAAGGAGACAAAGCTTATCTCCCTGGCAGGAGCACTGCTTTTGCCTCATCCATCTCTGGCCCCAATGCTTGGTTGGCAGTCAATGACGGGTAAGATTCCTCAAGGGAGGGGCAACCTAAGCCAGACACGACCACTTGGGAGGCCTCATGGAAGGACTCGGGGGGTTGCAGCAAAGAGGATGTGATGGACCCTCGCCCCCGCCCCCCCAAGCTATTCTGACATAGCCCGAGTCCTCATTTCCATCTGGGAGATGTCTCCTGCTTCCTAATTGGCTTAAAGCCTGAAACTGTGGGGGTGAGCCGTGCAGCCCTGTACCAGCCAGGACGGCTCCCTGGGTGATCCGGACATAAGAAAGAATTCCTAAAGTCCTGTGAAACCTGCTTTGTTAAGAGTGCTCTTCCTTAGGTGATAAGTGTCCCAGGAGGAAATGAGTATGTCTCCCAAAGTTTGGCAACCCCCTTTCCTGACAAACACTGTCTCGGATTAAGCCTTCAGATTGCTTTGAAATGTTAACCATTGTTTGATCCTTGTCTCCTGACATACCTGTATTCCCGTGTATTTGAGCCCAATAAAAGCCTAGTGAGGATGGGGCTCTGGGTCATTCTCCTCTGAGAGTTTGACCCCTTTCCTCCCCAAGCAGTCATGTCTTGGTAGTTTTTATTTTCATCCGTGACGGAGGGATGGGGCTCTGCGGGTGGAGCCCCCCACATCTGGCACCCAGGACAGGGTCCCCTGCATTTTGCAAAGATTTTCTCCCAATCTTTGGCCTGTATTAGTACCATTTTCACAGTGTCTTTCACCAAACAGATGTTTTTCATTGTAAGGAAGTCTAACTTAGTCATTATTTTTCTTTTGTGAATCATGTCTTTGGTGTTATATCTCAAAAGTCATTGCCAAACCAAGACTAGCTAGATTATCTGCTATGTTATCTTCTAGTTTTGCAGTTTTGGATTTTACATTTGGACCCATTACCTGTTTGTGTGTGTGTGTGTGTGTGTGTGTGTGTAAGACATAACACACAGCATCTTTTTTTTTAAAAATATTTTATTTATTTATTTATTTTTCTATCTTTAGAGAGGAAGGGAAGGAGAGAGGGAGAGAAACATCAATGTGCGGTTGCCTCTTGTATGTCCCCTGCCGGGAACTGGCCTGGCAACCCAGGCATGTGCCCTGACTGGGAATCGAACCGCGATCCTTTGGTTCGCAGGCCCGAGCTCAGTCCACTGAGCTACACCAGCCAGGGCCACACAGCATCTTTTGTTGTTTCAGCATCTTTTGTTGAAAAGGCTATATATAGTTTCTCCATTGAATTACCTTTATTTTTTTTATAATGACCAGTTAACTATACTTGTTTGAGCCTATTTCTGGCTCTCTACTCTGTTCCACTGATCCATTTCTTCTGATCCACTATTCTTTTACCAATAGCGCACTGTCTTGATTACTGTAGCCTTATACTGAGTAGTAAGGTTGGGTGGTGTCAGTACTCCTACTTTGTTCTTCACCTTCAATATTTTGTTGGCTACTCTGAGTATTCTGCACTTCCATATAAAGTTTAGAATCAGTTTGTTGATATCCACAAAATAACATATTTGGATTTTGCTATAAATTGTATGGACTCTATAGATCAAGTTGGGAAGGACAGACATCTTTACAAGGAGTTGGTCTAATATCTTAAATCCAATGCCTTATTAGATTTATGCCCTGTGTTTCCTTTCAGGAATAAAGTCATGTAGGAAGGAATCATACATAGTATCAAGTCAGAAAGGATATTTGAATAATTTATTAGATTTTAACGGTTAGAGGAATTTTACATCTATATAAACTTTTTAAGATAGTGCAGAAAGTTTTGCATAATGCAATATGGATTTTAACATAATGGTAAATGGACCATGCCACATGCTAAATGCACATAGTGCTATAAAATCAACTGCTCTGTACTTGATTTAACAATTAGTTGTTGACCTTTCAAAGTATATTTGTGATATCTATTATACTTAATAGGAAACTTTATATCTTTCCTTTATATTTTTCTTTAATTTGTTCCTTCATTCATTTTAAATATTTTTTATAAAATTAAAGATATGCATTTAACTAGATTGTACACAAAAACACTTAATACTGGTTCACTGTGAAGTATAAGCTAATAGAGCTCCTATGTTGGGTGCATAAATGTTTACAACTGTTACATCCTCCTGTTGGACTATTCCCTGAAGTATTATGTAGTGAGCCCTGGCTGGTGTAGGTCAGTGTATTGAGCATGGGCTGCAAACCAAAGGGTCACTGGTTTGATTCCCAGTCAGGGGACATGCCTGGGTTGCAGGCCAGATTCCCAGTGGAGGTCATGTGAGAGGCAACCACACACTGATGTTTCTCTCCCTCTTTTTTTCCCTCCCTTCCCCTCTCTCTAAAAATAAATAAATAAAATCTTTAAAAAAAGCTATTATGTAGTGACTTTCCTCATCACTTTTTATGCTTTTATTTTGAAGTCTGTTTTGTCTAAGTATTGCTACCCCAGCTTTCTTTTCTTGTCCATTTGCTTGGAATATTTTTTCAATCCTTTCACTTTCTCCTGTGTAGATCTTTTGTTTTGAGGTAGGTCTCTTGTAGACAGCATATATATGGGTCTTGTTTTCTTATTTATTCAGGTACCCTATGCCTTTTGGTTGGAGCATTTAATCCATTTACATTTAAGGGGATTATTGATACATACTTATTCATTGCCATTTTATCCATACCTGTGTTTCTCTCTCCTTCTCTCTCTTTCTTTTTTCCTCTTTTTATAGCAATCCCTGTAGCATCTCTTGCAGTGCTGTTTTGATGAAGATGCACTCTTTTTAGCCTTCTTTTGTCTGGGAAGCTCTTTATTTCACCTTCCATTTTAAATGAAAGCCTAGCTAGATAGAGTAGTCTTGATTGTAGGTCCTTGTCTTCTATTTTCTGGAATATTTCGTGCCTGCTGCACCGGACTGGGCTGGGGCCCAGCAATCCCCTCACCGTGCACCTTTCTGATCTCTCTGCCCAGCTGCATTCAATGGGAGTAAAGTGCACCCTCAATCTTTTCCCCTTGCTGGTAGAGCAGTTTGCAGAGGGTCCCTGCCCAGCAGGTCTTAGCTCCCCTTTTAAAAAGCCTCTCTGGGAACTCCCACTGAGTCACTGTCCAGCTTTCCATACCCACCACCTCTCCAAAAAGCCAAAAGTCTCTCGCAGTCACAGCTTGCCATGGCCTGCCTTCTCCGCTGACCCAAGTGCAGATGGAATCCTTCTTTCTCTTTGGCACTCTCCTGGCTGGCATTTGCTGCTGCAGCTGTTCATGTGCTGCTCCCTGTATGAGTGTGTAGCTGGACCTCCCCAATTCTGTATATCTAAGTCACTCCCAGCCTAGGTCTGGGGGTTCTCTGCCCCTAGAGTGGAGAGAGCCCCAGGCTGCAATTTCTGACTAGGTTCTCTGGACTGCAGGTGCCATGCACGGAGAATTTCCCTTCAACCTACAAAATCTCCTTACCACCCATTGTGAAGCATCTTTTGTACTCCTTGGCTTCCAAACTTCCTATCAGCTAAGGTTCTGTTGAATGTTCAGTTTACTTTTCAGAAGATCAGCCAAGTATCTGAGTTGCGGGCCAGAGCAAGTGGACTCAGCTTCCACCTACTTAGCTGCTGTCTTCTCTACTCAGCATAAGCTAACAAAAAGTGAAACATCGAATGTGAACATTCTGCTCTAACTAGGAATCTTTATAGTCACACATTCAAGAACTGTATAACTTCAAAAATGACAATATCCTATAATCTCAACTCCAAAAAATAAAATCAATGAGAAATGTTCTGTGTGTAAATTCATATAGTTTGTTTTTCTAATGTTTACACTGTATTTTTTAAAATAGAAATGATACAAAATCATATATTTCAACTGATTGCCTATAATTGTATTATTTATGTTTAAAACTTAGTTATGTATCTAATCCTCCATTCTTATGCATGTTTTTTTTCTCTTGATTGGAGGGTTTTTGTTTTGCTTTGTTTTATTGCTATAAAAATGCTTCAATAAAGAGCTTTGTAAACTCTTTTTGAGATTCTCTATTATTCAGCATAAATTCTTAGAAGTGTTATTGTTAGGTGAAATAGTTGGATCCTCAAGTCTTTGAGAGGTACTAACTTATTTAATCATTGATATTCAGGTGTGGAGGTAAAAAAAATGGCACTTAATCACTGCTGTGGTCTGAATAAATTTAATTGTTAGTGAGTTTTACTGGGGAACCACTTTAAATTTAATAGATTGTGTGTCAGGGTTTTGTATAAACTGCGTTATTAATATAGGGGCACTTCATGTTCATTCAGCCCCTAAAATTTCAAAAATTATTCATATATTTTTCAACTCAAAAGAATTCAAAGTAGTTTTGAACTACCCATTCATACAAAATATTTGAGATAGTTCTGAATTTATGAGTCTATAATAAAGAAATATAAAAACGAACAAATATTTATTGAGAGTCTCTATCAAAATCATTATATTACTGCTCCAAAATTTTGAAATACAAATAAAAGTAGAACACATCTCCTCCAAAAAAGCAAATGATACCCATTGCATTGAGAGTGAATTCAATCAACATGAAGTGCTACAGGTAATTAAAAGCAGAGAGCTTCTAGGGTCATCAAAAACTTGATTAGTACTTGAACAATGATCTTTAAAATTTTCTTGGGTACTGGCTAAATTTTCTCTTCTTCTCCCAGGACTCATTAGCTACACAGAACTTATGAAAATTGTGAGTAAATCACTCATTATTTTTCTGTAACTCAATGCCTTTCTTAAACTGTGGGTGATAATTTCTTCCTTGACTCTATCATAGGATTGTTTATAATGAATACAAATGTCTTTAATAGTACTGTTCATATACAAAAATGCTTCTCAAATTTTAGGTACTATTATATTTTAAACACAACTGTATTGAATAGCTCTGTACCAAGCACAATGGCTTTATTAAAATGCTCATTATAATTTATTTTGAATTTGCTTTTATTTTTAATAACCATAACTTGGATGCTGTCTGACTGAACTTGATGTAAAAAATAATAGTAAACACAAAAAGTGACAAGAAATTGAAAAAAAAAAAACTTCATTCAAGTATTTTTGTGTTAACAGAAATTTTAAAAGAATGTGCATGGGAGATATGCAATTTGGACTTTCAATAATGCAACATAAATTTCAAGCAATATATAAGAAGCATTTTATTACTTTTGGATTATTATAGCATCATTAATAGAAAAAAGCTAGAATTATTAAAATTCTTAGTTTTGTCATGATATATATTTGTTATAACCATCATCAAAACATTAACCTACAAGTTTTTCAAATTTATTTTAAAAAGCTCATTTAATTTGAGGACCACAAACATTTCTATGATTTAATTTTTTGGATTTTTGATTTGGTATCAGGTAAAGCACATTATGCTCTTGAAAGTTTTGGTTAATAATTTTAAAGTGATTTCTGGCCAAGATGGAGGCATAAGTGGACACACTGTGCCTCCTCTCACAACCAAAATTAAGGACAACAAATATTTAGAAACAAAAAAACAATAAGAACTGATAGAAAACTGAACTGTATGGAAATCCAACAACCATTCATCCAGACGAGTAAGAGGGGCAGAGTCACAGCAGGAAAAACTGGAGGTGAGCACCAGGGCATGCAGGCGGCAGCAGCTGGAAGTTCCCAGGAGTGCAGGCAGCGGCTAGCAGACCCTAGATGTGCAGGGGGCTGCTAGTGGACCCCGGGCACAGGGTGGCAACTGTGCAGACCCAGTGAGGCCACACAAGGTGGCTGGCTGACCAGGTGGTCCCACATTTGTGTGCAGATAATCCAGGCGAAAGGGAATTGGGGGAAGGGACTGGAATCCGAGAGAGAGCAGAGCAAGCGCCATTGTTCCCTCTTAGACCCCACCACCACGTACAACATCACAACTCAGCGACTGGGCTGCCCCGCACTGGGGAACACCTAAGGCTCCACCCCTTACTACATAACAGCCACGACCAGACAAGACACACACAAAAAAACAAAAACAAAAACAAAACAAAAACAAAAACCACCAAAAATGGCTCAAACCAGAGAACAAATGAAATCCCCAGAGCCAATTCCTCTAAGTGATGAAGAGATAACCAACCTATGAGATGCACAGTTCAAAGCCCTGGTGATCAGGATGCTCACAGAATTGGTTGACTTTGCTCACAAATTAGATGAAAAATGCAGGTTACAATACGTGAAATGAAGGAAAATGCACAGGGAACCAATAGAGATGGGAGGAAAACTGGGACTCAAATCAATGGAATGGACCAGAAGGAAGAAAGAAACAGCCAAACAGAAAACGAGGAAGAAACAAGAATTCAAAAAAAAAAAAATTGAGGAGAGGCTTAGGAACCTCCAGGACATCTTTAAACGTCCGACATCTGAATTATAGGGGTACCAGAAGGGAAAGAAGAGCCGCAAGTGGAAAACTTATATGAACAAATAATAAAGAAGAACTTCACCAATTTGGCAAAGGAAATAGACTACCAGGAAGTCCAGGAAGCTCAGAGAGTCCCAAAGAAGTTGGACCCAAGGAGCAACACACTAAGGCACATCATAATTACATTAGCCAAGATTAAAATGAAGGAGAGAATTCTAGAAGCAGCAAGGGATAAGGGGACAGTCACCTACAAAGGAGTTCCCATCAGACTGTCAGCTGATTTCTCAAAAGAGACCTTGCAGGCAAGAAGGGGCCGGAAAAGAAGTATTCCAAGTCATGAAAGGCAAGGACCTGCATCCAAGATTGCTCTATCCAGCAAAGCTGTCATTTAGAATGGAAGGGCAGATAAAGCGTTTCTCAGATAAGGTTAAGTGAAAGGAGTTCATCATCACCAAGCCCTTATTATATGAAATATTAAAGGGACTTATCTCAGAAAAAAAGAAGATAAAAAATATGACAGTAAAAAGACAGCAAACTCACAGATATTAACAACCACACCTAAAACAAAAGCAAACTAAGCAAACAGCTAGAACAGGAACAGAACCACAGAAATGGAGATCATATGGAGGGTTAGCAACAGGGGAGTGGGAGGAGGAGAGAGGGGGAAAAGGTACAGAGAATAAGTAGCATAGACAGTGGGTAGAAAATAGGGGGAGGGCAAGAATAGTGAGGGAAATGTAGAAGCTAAAGAACTTATGACACATGGACATGAACTAAAGCGGGGAATGTGGGTGGGAGGGGGTCTGCAGGGTGGAGGGGAATGATGGGGGAGAAATGGGACAACTGTAATAGCATAATCAATAAAATACATTAAAATAATTTTAAAGCATGCAAAGTATGACAAACATGTTAAATGCATGATAGTTTTCCCAGGAAAGAATGATGACTATAAAAACCAATGCAGCAGTGCCTTTGATAAAATATGATTTTTAAGTGACAAAAATACTTCAATATATCCAGCAGTGATTGTTGCTATATTAAGGTTTAAATAGTTGGTAATCTGCTTTTAGAAATAAATGCATACAAAGAAATCAGATACACCCATGTTTGACTCAATGTGCTCATAGTATCAATTTCCATCCAATAGAATCACAAACTAGAGCCTGGCAGAGGGAATTACAGTAAGAAACATTGTTCTCAGAAGTGAGACAACCCAATCTGTCATTAGCACCGACGGTGACATCATTCCTGGTAATATCAGAAGAGATCAAGAGGAGTCAGCTTCCTTGATTACAGTTTAGATACAATGATTTCAGATTACCTTCTGATATTAATGTTGAAAAATAGCAAGAATTTATTTTTCAAACAGAAACTGGACTAAATTACAATGCACAATAATTATATTTTATTGAAAGTCAGTCTTACAGGGTTAAGGTTGACACATTTGAATTTTAAGCACTTTAAGATATTTTTCAAAAACAACACCACAGCTTGTCCCTGCCTGCACAGTGACCCACCTTTTCTCATGCAATACGTTGTGCTTCAAGGTGTATGTGTTATGTATTATATGTGTTACGTTGTAGAAGTTTCCATTTGCTACATACCTATTTTGTGTCAGTTTCTTATATGCACATGCCACAATTACAAATGTGCAGAACATAAACTGTTAAAAGGTAAACTGAGGCATATTGAACATTTCAAGTGTTTATCTGCAAAAATCGATTAGAAGTGGGCAGCCTTAAACTGGAAGTTGTTAGGAATGCTCCATGAAAAGGAGCTTGGACAGAAACATTTTTAGATAAAAGGCAGAAACAAAGTAAGAAGATTATTGATTGGCTATAGCTTGAAGCCAAGTTAGTTGTTTGTGATTGATTGTCCTTTAAGTTTCAATTTTATAACCTTGAAGCATTTACAGGCTTTGGTTTTGCTTTGCTTTCATAGGCTGCCATGGTATTTGACCCACCTCAGTCCAATGGTCTCTTCATTTAGCTGATTTTAAAAGTATCCTTATCTTCATTTAACAGGAATAGGAAGATGCAGAAGTTCAGAGACATTTGATACCTCTAAGGTACCTGACAAATAAATGGTGGAGTCCTTATTTGTCAGACTGGAAATTTGCATTTTTTTAATGTAGTGTGAAGACATTCAATGACTTGTTCTAGGTCACTTTACAAGTGGTTGACAGAATTAGAATTCTGGGTTTGGCTATGGGTTGAATGTACAGAGCCAAGAATCAGTGATCTGAAATAGTTTACATAGAAATAAACCATTTTCCTCAGTAGGAAGGAATAATTAGGTATATATATATATATATATATATATATATATATATATATATATACACACACATATATATATATATAATTTTTTTTAAATGACCCCATGTGTCACTTGAGACAATAATATCAAAATGAAATTTTATGTGTGTGTGTGTGCATGCATGTATGTGTGTGGTGTTTTAATGGGATCACATATTTCTGTTTGTAACCCAGTATAATAATCTGAAGGTAATAGGAGAATTCCCCTGAAGAGAATAAATTTGAGCCCTGTGCAAGGAAAATTTCACCAGATTGAAAAAAAAAATCAATGCTTTCTACCTCTAAGAACTGTCATCATTTCATCAACCACTCCCTGGGGGAGATAAAGGGTACCCTTAAATTTCATTATCCATCCATCACTACCCTCAGAATAAATTGATTAAAGGTTGGGCAGTGTGAAATTGCTACACATCCGTCTGTCTATGGATATGTATTTGAAAAATTGAAAAAAAGTAAGCTTATTATGGCATATAAAGTGGCTGATAGGATTTCTAAGCATGAAAACCATTTTGGCCATAGAGATAATCATAAAAAAAAATTAGATGCCTCTTGTGTGGTGTTGGAAGTATCAGAAAAAGTCTATCAAAGTTCACCAAAGATGTTGGTAAATATGCAAATTGCTTATACAGAACAAAATGAGATGAAATATAAAGCTGAAAACTGGCCTCTGGGAAAAAAAATGAAAACAGCAATGAAGAGACTATAATTACTTATAGTTCATAGAGTCAGTTACAATATGAAATTTTGATAACATTAAATCTTCATAAAGCTATTACCTGAATGATGGTAGAGTGCCCTTTAGTGCGCCCTAGGGGGAAAGTTATCATAAGGCATCCAAAAAGAGGTTTTAAGCTGCTCATGTAAGAACAGATGTGCTGCTAAGTATATGTTAATAAAGTCGATATAGACAATGACAAAGGCAAGAAAACCTACAAACAACACATTCTTTTTAAAAAAGATTTTATTTATTTTTAGAGAGAGGGGAAGGGAAGGAGAATGAGAGGGAGAGAAACATTGATGCGTGAGAAAAACATCAATGGCTGCCTATCGTGCATGCCCGAAATGGGGACTGAACCAGAAAACCCAGGCTTGTGCCATGACTGGGAATTGAACAGGCAATGACCCTTCACTTCCGTGTTAAGACTCCCAACTGACTGAGGCACATGGGTAAGAACCAAAAAACACATTTTAATAAAAATATCCAGTTTTCAGGTTCTGGTATGAGTAATCTTGGGATTCCCTCCTAGACAGAAGGGTGAGATTTCAGTCAGACCTCTGATGTTCTGTGAGAGAAATACAAAGTAAGGGCAAACCCACTCACACACACTTAGACAGCCTTATCATTCTGGAAAGACAGATGCTATGAAAAAGAAACAAAACAAACAAATACTAGGTATACTTTAGAATCATGTGTCCTCATTTTCCTGTTTCACTCTTTAAGACCTATAATTCTACTTTTGCATACATTTTCTAATACATGCAATACAGTTCTGACCATAATCTCCATTTCTTTCTTTCCCTCTGGGCAGGTAAGCTGTTCAACATGAACAAAGCCCGAGCCATGGCTGGGTGTGGTTTTCCCCAAACCACAAAACACAAGAAGAGATACAACTAGAATCAAAGCAGCAAAATCTAGTTCACAACCAGATTTTAAATTAAGAAAACAAGGTAAAAGAAAATGTCTATTAAACAACTTAAAATATAAAATAGTAACAATACTATCTGTTTACTAGTTTATATTGAAATTCTTATTTTCGTATATAATTATTGGTATTGTAAATAGTAATTACTCTTTTGGGGAGTAGTTTGGAAATACGCAATAAGAATTGGAAAAAGTACTATTTTTTTTGACTGTTTGGTTATAGATATGACATTTATCCTAAGGGGGAAATCCTAAATAAGATAAAAAACTATTCATAAAAATATTTATTGCTCTATTATTTACAATGAGAAAATAAATGAATGTCTAATGATAAGAGAATAGTGTGTTAACATGATGGGTTTTTATGCAACATTTCAACTACTAAATTTGTGAGTTATATAACAATGCAGCCACCTCAATTATCTCCTCAGTCAGAACTGTGTCAGCCACTTCCTCCACTGCCTATTAAAATTTTGAAGAGGCTGCAAGGCATGAATTGTAACAAACAACACAGCAGACATTTTTCAAAATATTTTGCCATTTCATTAACACTTCTGCTCCCTCAGTTCTTTCTGATATGCAAAATTCCTGCCCTATCTCACTTTGATCCCCGTCCCCCAATTTATCACTGTTCTTTTCTTCTGTTCTTAGCTTCCATACTTTTGCAAATCTAGTTACCTGTAAATTATCACAGTCAGAAGCACAGAAGCCTATCTATACAGCACAGAAAGGAAACGTTCTCATGTTTTCATATTTTTATTTCTATCACATAGTTTTCTGGTCTGAACATAAAGAACAGATTATCAAACTAGGAGTATGTTACAGTCTTATTTTACACAGAAATATGATAAAAGTACTATTTCATTTTTAATATTAAAATGAAAATAATATGTGAAGGACGATAGAAATTACATGTAAAGTTTCATAGAAAATCAAGATGTATTGCTTTTGAAACATGAAGATGACAAATTGAACATAAAATTTTTGATATTTTTATATTAAAATACAAAACCTAAAAATATAAGGTTACAGAGTTATTTTTTTCTATAAATGATATTGGAAAAATTGGCAGTTAGTAAAAAATATAAAGTCAACTTCACTGTTAATAACACAGATAAAAATAAATGTAAAATAGTATATAAAACAATGGAACAATATTAAAAAGGAGGAGAAAAACAGGAGAATGATTTAATTTTGTGAAAGAACCTCACTTCTAGCTTACATTTTAAGACTTATTTATTTTCTTTTATATGATAGCAATGCATTTTACTTTAGTTCAACTATATCCAATATAAGCCACCAACTATCTGATTTAGAATGATCTTTACCACCTTTATAAATCCCCTTAACCTGCTGTGTGTATAATTTAGATTTATTCAGT
The DNA here is from genome assembly GCA_039655065.1 of Glossophaga mutica. Taxonomy (NCBI): domain Eukaryota; kingdom Metazoa; phylum Chordata; class Mammalia; order Chiroptera; family Phyllostomidae; genus Glossophaga; species Glossophaga mutica. The sequence goes on along the minus strand of CM077307.1, from coordinate 142,198,072 downwards.
TATTTAAATGATCTGTTAGTTAATTTATCTCTTTCTCACCCCATACTATTTTAATTAAATGTACTATTTGTTATGTGCATACCCATCCCCTAAGCTGATCTCCTCCTGTTCTCTCACATGTCCCCACTTAATAACTGCGCAAAGTATTCATATGAAGAGTGTTCACATAGCAAATTGTGTTCTGCCTGTTCAAAAGAATAACAAACAAAATTTACAGAGGATAATATATACCAGGAAAGAGTCAGGACTAAGGTCTCTACACAGGACTGCTGTTATCTCTGCTTTTATATGATCATTCTGCTCTGTATATTCAGTAATACTCTCATGACATTGAAACTTTGTAAAGTTTTTATTTACTGATTTGAAACACACACACACACACACACACACAGAGAGAGAGAGAGAGGGAGAGAGAGGGGGGGAGAGAGAGAGAGAGAGAGAGAGATCAATTTGTGACCAGAGATCAAACCCATATCCTTGGCATATCAAGACAATGCTCTAACCAGTTGAGCTACTCAGCCAGGGCAAAACTTTTCTTGCATGATCTAACTACTTTCTCATTCAACACCAACTGCTGAATCACAAGAGTCTAAGTGATAACATAACTAGAAGATAGGGTAGAATTGGGTTTAGTGTAGATTATATGACAGATACAGCTCAGGAAGGAAATGAGAATTAAACTTAATAATGGCTGATATATAAAAGTATATTGATAGAAAATGTGAATAACACTGTTATTTCCACATAAGAGAGAAATAGTTGGGGTTGATTCTGAATGCTAACAATTCAAGTCAGTTTTTAAATATTTTTTTTCTGGAGTTACTATGACATTGATGTAGGCACTAAAGACCCATGAGATGCTTTCTCTGAAAAGCAAGTTGCTTCTTCAGACCTTTTGCCTAAATTGTGAAATCATCCCCAAACTATCAAGGATAATCGTCCATTTAATTTGGCATTTTCTGCAGCATGTATTCCAAAACCAAGTCCTGTCCACTTAAATTCAGTGGCATTTATTTCCAAAAACTTTTTCCTAGGAAATTTGTTTCCTGCCATGGATCTGTTTTTTTTTTTTTTTTTTTTTTTTTTTTTTTTTTTTTACTATATTTTATTGATTATGCTATTACAGTTGTCCCATTTCTCCCCCATCATTCCCCTCCACCCTACACACCCTCTCCCACCCACATTCCCCCCTTTAGTTCATGTCCATGTGTCATAAGTTCTTTAGCTTCTACATTTCCCACACTATTCTTGCCCTCCCCCGTCTATTTTCTACCCACTATCTATGCTACTTATTCTCTGTACTTTTTCCCCCTCTCTCCTCCTCCCACACCAATGTTGCTAACCCTCCATATGATCTCCATTTCTGTGGTTCTGTTCCTGTTCTAGCTGTTTGCTTAGTTTGCTTTTGTTTTAGGTGTGGTTCTTAATAGCTGTGAGTTTGCTGTCTTTTCACTGTCATATTTTTTATCTTCTTTTTCTTAGATAAGTCCCTTTAACATTTCATATAATAAGGGCTTGGTGATGATGAACTCCTTGAACTTGACCTTATCTGAGAAGCACTTTATCTGTCCATCCATTCTAAATGACAGCTTTGCTGGATAGAGCAATTTTGGATGTAGGTCCCTGCTTTTCAAGATTTCAAATATTTCTTTCCAGCCCCTTCTTACCTGTAAGGTCTCTTTTGAGAAATCAGCTGACAGTCTGATGGGAGCTCCCTTGTAGGTGACTGTCCCCTTATCCCTTGCTGTTTCTAGAATTCTCTCCTTCATTTTAATCTTGGCTAATGTAATTACGATGTGCCTTGGTGTGTTCCTCCTTGGGTCCAACTTCTTTGGGACTCTCTGAGCTTCCTGGACTTCCTGGTAGTCTATTTCCTTTGCCAAATTGGGGAAGTTCTCCTTTATTATTTGTTCAAATAAGTTTTCCACTCGTTGCTGTTCTTCTTCCCCTTCTGGGACCCCTATAATTCAGATGTTGGGACGTTTAACGATGTCCTGGAGGTTCCTAAGCCTCTCCTCATTTTTTTGAATTCTTGTTTCTTCCTCATTTTCTGTTTGGTTGTTAGTTTCTTCCTTCTGGTCCACTCCATTGATTTGAGTCCCAGTTTTCCTTCCATCTCTATCGGTTCCCCATGCATCTTCCTTCATTTCACGTATTGTAGCCTGCATTTTTTCATCTAGTTTGTGAGCAAAATCAACCAATTCTGTGAGCATTTTGATGACCAGTGCTTTGAACTGTGCGTCTGATAGGTTGGCTATCTCTTCACTCCTTAGAGGAATTGGCTCTGGGGCCTTGATTTGTTCTCTTGTTTGAGCCGTTTTTGGTGGGATTTTTTTTGTCGTTGTTGTTTTGGTTTTAGTCTGGTCGCAGCTATTACGTATGAGGGGTGGAGCCTTAGGTGTTCCTCAGGGCGGGGCAGCCCAGTCACCGGGTTGTGATGCTATAGGTGGGGGCGGGGTCTGAGAGGGAACAATGGTGCCTGTTCCGCTCTCTCCTGGACTCCGGCCCTTTACGCCGCTTCCCCTTCACCTGGATTATCTGCGCATGCGCGCGTGCTGTTACGTAGTGAGGAGTGGAGTCTCTGGCACTTCCCAGTGTGGGGCAGCTCAGTCGCTGGGTTGTGACGCTGTATGTGGGGGCGGGGTCCGAGAGGGAACAATGGCGCCTGCTCTGCTCTCTCCTGGATTCAGTCCCTTCTGCCACTTCCCCTCTGCCTGGACCGTCTGCGTGCGCGAATGTGGGACCACCTGGTCAGCCAGCCGCCTTGTGCGGCCTCACTGGTTCTGCACAGCTGCCCCCCTGTGCCCAGGGTCCGCCAGCCGCCACCTGTGCACCTGGGAACTGCAAGCCGCTGCTGCTTGTGTTCCTGGGTCCGCACCTCCACTTTCTCCTGCCGTGACTCCGCCCCTCTTACCGGTCTGGATGAATGGTTGTTGGACTTCCGTACAGTTCAATTTTCTATAAGTTCTGGTTGTTTTCTTGTTTCTAAATATTTGTTGTCCTTAATTTTGGTTGTGAGAGGAGGCACAGTGTGTCCGCCTACGCCTCCATCTTGGCCGGAAGTCGGATCTGGGTTTTGAATCGACCAGTTGAAGTGTGTCGAGATCCAGGCCAACATTCTACTGTGAACACAGGCACCCTTCTCGGCTACACTCACCACTCCGTACCGTGATTGATGCCTGCTCACGTAGAACGTGGCCATCCAAACAGAACCTCACAGGGCCAGTAGAGAGGGATGAAGGTACATGCCCATGTCCATGTACACACACCCACAGATCTACATACCAAACACAGTAGAGAATGTCTTAGAGAAAAGGTTTTCTTATGACAATATTGATAAATATCCGTGAAAGTTTTTTATTTGGTTATTGAATAGATACAACTTGCTCAATGAATAAGTTGAAAGCCTAAGTTCTGTTTCGTTGGGGTTTAATTTTAGCTTTTGTTTTAGTCAGATAATAATTAAGCCTAGATTTATACTTGCATTACTCTAGGTATGTACAAAATCTATTATGGCACCCATAAAAATTAAAGATGTTTTTACTAAAATTACTTAATTTGGTTACATTATAAAATGTGTCTGTTAATGTGTAAACCCTTTCTAGTTGAACAGGAAGTTTTTTCTAATGTTCTCTTGTAAATTTATTTTCCACTTTATTCTCACCCCTTCTCCACATCTAAAAGCCTCATGATGTCTCCAAATTTCACATGGATGAAAAAAACATAACTACAGAAAAGATGACAGATGATATAAGGACTCTAAGATGTAAACTGGAAAACATAAATCATGTATGTAAATTGTGAAGCAGAAGTCACATTTCTCAGTATAGTAATAGGACAAATATTGCATCATTTCTATCAATAAAGAAGATAGTTCATAGAATGGTCTATCATACTCTAAACTCCTCTACTTGTAATGCCTTTCTACTTCCGATATTCACTGAGACAATGAGTTATGAATAAGGGATATGATATTGTACTCTGATGCCCTTCATCCATTAGACACATATAATAGCATTTGAAATATACTTCCCAAATACCTTCGTGTAATTGGTTTACTTTTGTTATGTGTTTATCACCATATTAGTTATATCGGGCAGAAGAATAATGTCTTAAAGAAACAGGTTATATTTTTAACAGATAAGACAAAAATTATTAAAGGTACCTAAAATGTGGTATAAAATGGAAACTAACAATGTATAATAGAATATTGGATCATAATGTGAAAAGATAATTCACAAAATAAAGAATAAAAGAACAAAAGTAAGACAAATAAAACCTACTGATAGTAAAACTTTATAAAATACTTCATATATATTAGATTTTGGGGAAATAAAGATCAGTAAGCCTTCAAGTGTTAAGTTTTTGCATTATGCATCACAAGTCTTTACAAGGTCAGGCTCCAAATTTGACCTGGTAATTCTACTCTTAGGAAATAATCTTAAGAAATTATTTTTCCCCCACACCTTTGGTATTCGAGCAACAATAAAAAATGATTAAAAAATAAAATTAACCATAGAGGCCCTCAGATATTTACTTTACAAGATTGAACACTACAGCTTTATTTATAATGAAGAAACACTATAAAAACAATGTTTATATAATTAAAATGCTATAATATATTTATTCTGGGGAATAGTATGCAAAAATAAAGAATGGCATTGAAAAATATCTAGCTATTTATTAAATGTATTTATATGTCTATATGTAGATCTCTATTATGACAAACAAAAAGAACACTATATAACCACAAATGGAGTAAGAACTCAATTGTATAAATATGGGAAATGGTAAAATTAATTGTGTTAGCTGGATTTACCTCAGTTTCCATTGTGAAAGTACATGCTGGAGAAGTGGTTGTAAATTTGTTTTCTCTTTGATAACTATTGACATTTGTTACTAATAACTGCTTGGTTTCTCCACCTGCTTCCAGCTTTGTTGCATGCCAGAATGAGTGACAAAACTTATGAGAATTTAGGTCTCTGCTCTCTAGTAAGGTCTAGTGCCTTTCACCAACCCACGCAACCACTCTGATTTCATTAGTAAAATTAAATCAGTATCATCTGACTCAATCCCAGCTCAAGATACTTTGGGGATTGCATAAAATAATGGATATAAAGAGAACAGTTATACAGATACTAACTTATCATTATGGATCTTCCCTTTATATGTCCATTATTTATCTCGATCCCTTTCCTTTATCATGCTAAAATGATAACCAAAAGAGAGCAAATAAAATAAACCAATACTTACATTCCTCCTCTTCTAGAAAAATGGGACAAAACCAAACTTTTCAAACTTTTAATTTCCTGTTGTATAAAAAAGAAAGAAAGAAAGATTCCTCTTCTAATTTCTTATCTAAACCTCAGTATAAAGAGACTGGAAGATTGTTTATTTGAAATATGATACCATCAGTACCCCAGGTGCAAGAGAGGCTATGTAAACATTTGCATATTGGTGCACATTTCTAACTTGGAAGGAAAAAAAGAAGTTTATCATGTGTCAAAACTCATTCAATCAAATAACTGTGTCATATGTTATACATAATATGTAGCCAGCATATAGTAGTTACTGGCAGATTTGTGCTTTAGAGTACTCATTTTCTAATATATTTTTATTTTTATTTTTCTAATAAATATACTAGCCTGTATTTTCCTAAAACAATTGTCTGCACATCTTCTAAGACATATTTAATGTGTTTCATACATCCAAGGTTTACTAAACAATTCAGATTAATTCTGCTTGCTTTTATTACTCTAAAAAGTAGAAAAGTATTTGTTTTTTTTTTTTACTCCAGAAGCAGAATGACAAAACTTGTGGGGACAAAACAATTTAATAATTCCATGGAATTTACAGGTTTTTAAAAAATAATTTCTATAAATTTCTAGAAATCCCTATGTAAGAAAACTATTTTTTTAACAAAAACCAAATCAGTTATATTTTGTTGTGTAATTACTGTTCAATTTATATTTTTCTTAGCTTCTTTGCCTGGCTATCTGTTTTAATTATAGGTTCACTCAAAAGTTTTCTTTTTTGTCTTCTAAAGAAACTGTTTGTATCTATAATAAATATACTGACCAGGGAGTCTGAAACCAATTAACTGCTCTACTTAAGGTAATCCAGCTTAGTTTTGCAGCCAAAACAACAATAGAAATGGTATTATGATAAAAAGAAATATAAATGGATAGATTATATGACTATACATAATTATATTCTTGTTTCATGATTTCTTGTGAGAAGAGCACAGCAAGACTATATTTAATTAGGCTAAAATCTAGTGTGACCCAGTAGGTTACATGTGCCTTAACTGAATCAAATATCACTCTAAATATTTTTCTGAACCTGTTTTAATGGTAAGATTTTGGTCATGCCTCAAATACATTCAGTGCTTATTATGTACCAGCAAACACCTCAGTCTTGACACTTCATTACTGACAAGATAAAGCACAGTTTCCAGATATGTTGCAGCATGTCTACAAAAAAGGCATATATTAATCTTAAATTTCAGCTTTAATTATCAAGGTTGGCTACCCACAGTCTGGATTCACTAGTTAATTTTCACATTCTCAATTTATTATTCTTATGAGGACTCAATTCAATATTATTTCTTCTTTCTAGAATTCTAATGTCACACAATTTATATTTATACATATAGCTATATTTTATCTGTGATAGTTAAATGTAAAAAGAAATTACATTTAAATATGTATTATAGATTTATCTGAGGTTTTTCACATAAATTACACAAAACTGTTTTAACTACCTACTATGCCCCATATAAAGGAGGCAAAGTGATGAATTCATGGTCCACACTCTCCATCTAATACATTATTGAAGACACAAGAAAAGCTGGATCCTCTGGCTAAGTGGTGGCTTAATTCTATCCTTACTCTCTTTGGGCAAAGACTTTCTATAAAAGAGACAGTGAAATTTTCGAAAATCCTGATCTTTGCATGCAGTGCACAAAGACCATAATTACAAGCGAATGTTCTTTTTATTTTTTCTCCTCCTTTTTCTTCCTTTTGATTAAAACCATTAAATTGGGACCCTCACAATTCACGAAGATCACGCTAACACCGGAGCTCAGTTCTCCTGATCCTCCTCGATTGTTATCTTCATAAAATAGTGCAGTCTCTTCATCAAATGTCTTAATCATTCAATTGCTTATATTTTCAAATATTGTTCTGTTGGGGACCATTCTGCCTGGTTTCAGGAGGTGTATCCCCCCCGCCCCCACCATGGCTAGGCTGAGTAAGAGCCCAGGAGACCCATTTCCTCTAGGTCTGTTCTGTCATGAGGACCTGAGCCATTAAGGAGACAAAGTTAATCTCCGTGGCAGGAGCGCCGCTTCTCCTTCATCCATATCTGGCTCCCAATGTTTGGTAGGTTAGCCAATGACAAGTAAGATCCCTGAAGGGAGAGGCAACCCAAGCCAGGCACGACCACTTGGAAGGCCCTCAAGGAAGGACTCGGGGGGGCTGCAGCAAAGAGAGGGTGATGGACCCTTGCCCTCTGGCTATTCTGACATAGCCTGAGTCCCATTTCTGTCTGGGAGTTTTCCTTATCTCTTGCTTCCTGGCTCTAATCCACTTAAGCCTGAAACTTTGAGGGAGGGTGGTGCAGCCCTGTGCTGGCCAGAGCGGCTCCCTGGGTGATCGGGCATAAGAAGGAATTCCTAAAGTCCTGTGAAACCTGCTTTGCTAAGAGTGCTCTCATTTAAATGATAAGTGTGCGAGGAAAAAATGAGTTTGTCTCCCAAAGTTTTTGCAACCCCCTTACCTGACAGACACTGACTCAGATTAAGCCCTCAGATTTCTTTGAAACGTTATCCATTGTTTGATCCTTGCCACCTGACATTGATTGATGAGCTTTACCTGTATTCCTGTGTATTATGAACCTAATAAAAGCCATTGAGGAAGGGGCTCTTGGCCCTTTGAGAGACTGTCCACCTCTCCTCCCCAAGCAGATCATGTCTTAGTAGTTTTATTCTCATTGGTGATGGATGGATGGGGCTCTGTGAGTGGAGCCTCACCACATTGTTCCAAAAATTTGAATCTAGAACATCCCATTTTGGTATTCATTCCATTCATTATTTTTATGTATAAAGTACTCCACAAAAAACTGAGAGGATTGTTAGAAGTGAGAAGTTGTACCAGGTAATTTCTTGCATGCATTCAAGACCCAGTGACATAGATTGAAAATCTGGCATCAGTTTTGCACATCTTCTAGAGTTTCACCTATTAAATATGTTAGATACATTCAACCAATGACCTTGTATCAGTGGCAGAATGAAGGGCTCCTTTACTCAGTGAGAATGAAGGCGAATATCTGCAATGGAATACATTGCCAGAGTTCGGTCTACTTTAGTAACAGCAGTTATAGTAGTAGTTTTTAATCAAATGAGTATATCATCTCTTTCACACAAAGGTAAATAAGCAGCTGCCAAAGACCCTTACAAATTTTTATTTTATGCTTTTGCTTCAATCACAATTGATTCTAAACTGTGAAAAAATAATTTTATGCTTCATCATAAAGAGTATTTGTGGCTGTGCAATACAGGAAAGCCAGCTGAAGAAAACATTCAATCACAGTGGTAAAATCTGTTCTCATGGCTTGTCTATGCATGGTAATTTTCTTTTAAGATACGCTTTCAGTTCTTCTCTTGAGAAAGGTAGCCTCTTCCTTAGAATGTAGCCAGTCTATGAAGTGTAGACACTGCTGATTGCTGGGCTAGCACATACATTTAAACTGTATTTCCACTCAACATTTATTTGATGGTCATGATGTTATGGCCTTTGAATATCTGATTTTGACAAATCAAGGGCCATTTTTTTAAAAAAGAAAGACACCGTGATTGAGCCAACTATGACATTTCCTCTCAATGGTGAGTCACATTTTGTGCCTTTCCAAACAGTCTGGCATGGTTTTCCCAGTATTATTTTTATCAAAACAAAATCAATGACATTTTGTTATTACCAAACTTTTCTTTAGTCCTGAACAGCTACATTTTCTAAGAAGATATCATACAATTAATTGGTGGAAGCACATGACATAGATAATCTGTTGTCTCCTAATTAAATCTAATTAAGCATTCTTCTTCCTTTCACAATGACTGCTGTGTTGTAATATGAGTATATTGAGCATGTTGCAGTGAGATATTATATAGGCTTGGAACCGTAGACCTTTTTAGACTGTCTTTAGAAGAATCCAGTTGATTTTCTAACATGCAGCCTCTTTGGGAAACACAACACCATTAAACCCTTTTCCAGAAGTCAAGTCAATTCTGCCCTGTAGCAAAATCTCTATAAACTTGATAAATACATAGAAGACCTTGAGTTCAAAGGAGAACCCTACTAAATTGTCAATCTTCTCCAAAAGTGTTTCCACTCTGGATGTTACCATGTGAGAGGTCTGAATTTAATTAACTGTTTCGTTGTTAGTACAAAAAGTGGTCAGTTCCTCAGCCCAGCTTTCAGCTGTGGGTGCTAGGTTCATGGGGCCCCTCCCTCTTCCATGCACCCCCATGACAGTTCATGCAGCTGTGGAAGTTGCCTTTGGGAAGTATTCATTTATGGATATTTCAGACATTTTTTTTCAGCTGTAGACTTTAAGGCTCTGTTCTTTGTAATTAAAAGCTCCAGTAAATTTTGTAAATTTTAAGTGAATGGTACATGCAAGTTTCTGAGTATATTTATTTGAATCTCTGCTTGGAACATTTTGTAGAAAACAAATCTGCCATAAGCAACATCCCTAATTTGTATTCCCTTCATAATGAAAGCAAACATTTTAAATACCTTAAAGTGTAGTCTGGGAAGAAAAGAGATTACAAAAAAACATTTATGTCCCTTTTTAAAAAGTTGAGTAAACAGCATATGTAATTATTTTGCAGGGAAAGTCTGCTAATTAAAACCAAAACCATTCTATTACTATACGCACCTGCTACTGCACAGTCTATTTCTTACAGAGGAACTTACTTCTGGAACAGAGCTGAATTTTCAGTTCATCTCCTGGAGGAATGTCCACTTTACAATCCTACCTTATAGTCTTGCCCATGTTGATCACTGATTTTTTTTCACAGTAATCTTGACATGGTACCAAAAAAAAAAAAAAAAGCTTAATTTTGTTAAGATAGTTGTTGCTGCAGACTTTACATCCTGAGTGGAAGAGAAATAAAGTCAATCTCTTCTCAAAGTATTCAGAATCAGTTGTCTCTGTTGTCAGGTCACAGAATTTTCTCAAAGACCTCAAAGCAGAGACAATATTTTTATCAGTATAGGAGGAGAAGTCAAACATACCTTTCCTTTCTTTCTTGAGCAATGGTCTTCTGGCATTTTATTCAAAAACATTTTAAAGGTCACTTCTTTTTTGAAATCCTTACCATGTTAAATGAAGTTATTTTCCCACATATTAAAAATATTTTGTCCTATCTTACCCATATTCAAAAAAGTAATATATGCTGCAGCTTAATATCAAAAACAGCAATAATAACAACAAAAATTGCAAAAGATTTAAAACATGTAGAACATTAATTCTATACCAAGAACTGTGTGAAGTAATTTGCTGTCTGCCTGCATATGCATTTTTTAAATTTTGTTTGTTTTTGTTGATATGATCATTTTATTTTATTCGTATAAATGTCAAAATCTCACAAGGACATTTTTCAACTTATAGCTAATCCCTAGCATCAGTGCTAGTAATTGTATATTCCCTTTCATAGTATATAACTAGAACACATGTTGGATATTTTATTATATAATAAACTACAAAGAAAATTAAAAATACCCCAAATTTTACTGCCTATATATCCCTTATTCACTTAACTAATAGTACCATCTTATGTGATTAGAAAACTCAAACAGTATAAAAAATACAAAATGAAAAGTGAGAGACTATCTTCCCAGTCTTAATGTTAGTTAATCAAATATTGGGATTCTTCCAATATTAAATATAGACAAGGTGGGGGGAAAGTACATTTACAGTTGTTCATATGGAAAATAATACAGTAATTTGTAAATAATTTAATTTAAAAATAAACTGTGTTTTGCATACTTGTAGCTGTGAACCTACTTTTTCCCCAGCCTATACATATGTACATACTAAATAACTTAAAATATGTACTTACCTGGCAGGGGAGTTACCATGATGGTGGTTTTCCCAGGGTGAGGCTTATCTATTGAACTCTGGATGTCCTGAATGCTGTGGTTTCCACAAATGTGGGAAACTCAACTGCATAATTCGTGGTAGTAGGGGACTGTGTTTGTGCTCTCCGCTGGAAAAAATAATAATAAATAAATAAATAAATAACTTAATATATATATGTACATACAAGTGTGTGTGTTTACCACTTTTCAAATCAGCAAATTAAAGAATCTATGTCAGCTATATGACTGTATAATATTATATAATTTTCTTGGAGTATTATTTAGTCAGTTACTTATCAATGGGCTTTTTGTTTGTCTCCAGTTTTTTTATAATATGTATTTGTTTATTTATGTAAATTTTTATTGTTGTTCAAGTACAGCTGTTTCCATTTCCCCACCACCATTCTTCTCAGTCCCACCCACCTCCACCTCCTACTCTTGATCCTGCCCGCTTTGACTTTGTCTATGAGTCCTTTATACATGTTCCTTGACGATCCTCCACTTTTTTCCCATTATCCCCCTACCCACTCTACTCTGGTTACTGTCAGTTTGTTCTTTATTTCAGTGTTGCTTGTTATAATTTGCTTGCTTGTTTGTCTTATTGATTAGGTTCCACTTATAGGTAAGATTGTATGGTATTTTATGATAAAAAAACTTGAAGACATACCACACCGTATATCTTCAGGTTTTTTATCATAAAATTATGGTAATGGTCACATATGTGAATGACTGTGCAGAGGTATCATTGTAATTCTCTTTGAACAGAGGAGGAAAGGAAGGCACAAGACATTCGAGTAGCTTGCCTAGGATCACTCACTTGTCCATAGAGTGAAAATTTAAATTCACGCAGTCTTAGTGCAGATTGCAGTCTCTTCCACTATGTGTATCTCTACTAGGCAAAGGAGGCTCCACTGGGAACTTCGTTGTCCAGTATTTCAAGATGTGTTATAAACATTTGTTTACAACTCAGTAAATGTCATATAGCTCTTTTATATTAAGAATAAAAATAATGGATTCCTGTAATTTTATGGTGACACATGAGACTCCAGGATCAAGATACTTTTATTAGTAGAAACATTAATGAGTTTTAGAAAATCTAAATATGAGTCTTGACCTGAGAATATAGAGTTTAATGGTATTTTAAAATGATACTGGAGGAATTGATCTTGAGCGAGGAAAGGTTCAAGGAAAGAGGGGTGCAAACAACTTGGAGAAATGTAAGCAGTAAGCTATTTCTAACAGTTTATAGTGGGATAGCAGGAAAACTTTGAGAGGAGGTGTGTCACTTTCATTTTATATTTTCTTGTTTGGCACCGTGTGCGTGCGTGCGTGTGTGTGTGTGTGTGTGTGTGTATGATTAATATGTCCTGGAAAAGAGGTCGAATTCCATATGTGGCTTGGCAAGGAGTAGAAGAATACAGACAGTTACAGGAAAAGTATGTGATACAGTGAAATAAGAATTCGACCACTCAAGATACTTGGTGTTATAAGGGAAAATAAAAATAATCCCTCCCCTTCCTACTATAGGTTAGAACTTGAGGAAACCTTATGGACAATGTTAGATTTCCTCCAGGACATGAGACTGAATGCTTGAAACTTTAATTAATTGTCTACAAGCAAGTTGGCCTCTTTTGACACCAGAATTACAAAATTATTTAAGAAGAAGTCTAAGAAACGGAATCAAAAGAAACTCAAAAAGGAGGAGAATTTGGGAAAAATACATAGAACACAGCAAGATGTCAGCTAAGTGCTTCTCATTTCACTTTCCCTTATTAACACTTTTACATAGTTTCGGAACTATGAAAAACCTGGAAAAAAGTACAAAACATTCCTGGATAACCCTGATCCAGATTCCCCAAATGTTAACATTTAAGTACAGCTTTTACTACGGTGCAGCATACTCATCCCTCTTTCTCCATCACTTGTGTATCTATCTACCTTTCCATCCATCCATTTGTATGTATTTATATATTTCTATACAGTAATACATTTTCCTGAGCTGTTAAAGAGGAATTCACAGATAAGATACTCCTTTACAAAAGCCACTCACCCCCAATAAAATTTCAGTGTGTATTTCATAAAAAAGAAAAAAATTACTTCACATAATCACAGTACAATTACTAAATTAGGAACTTAACGTTAGATAATGGTTGATTCAATACCATCATCTAATCCTGGGAGTATCAAACATTCTATTAAGGGTCAGGTGGTAATTGTTTTAGGCTTTGCAGACCATGCTGAATTTGTTGAGACTATTCAGCTCTGCTGTTGTAGTTCAGAAGTAGCCAGAGGAATTATGTCAGTGAAAGGGCATGGCTGTGTTAAATATAAAATCGCTTTCAAAAATAAATGGCAGGATGATTTGGCTCATGGGTCATAGTCTGGTTTCTAATCTAATGTACAAAGCTTATTCAAAGTTTCCTAATTGTAGAATATCACTCACAAGAAAATGTCAATTATAAAACAAGAAAACAGTTTATCTTTGTGAGCCCCAGGCTCGGAATCAGTCATTTCTCTAAAGAAGACTTCGTTCCTTTTAAAGGAGGATGGTATCTAGCAATCAAGGTTTGTAACCAATAAGCTACTGCTGGTATTGCTGGTAAGCTATTGCAGGTATTTCTGTTGCTGCTAGGTTTTCATTGCTTCCAGTCTTTCAGTGGGCGGTGCCGGGAAATAAAACACATACGTGTATTTGCATATATCCACGTATACACACATATGGATAGGTATCCCCACACAACTATATTTATTTATATATTCAAATGTATTTACACATGTTACCATGAGTTTACACTGACATCTTTAATACCAGTCCAACATGTCAGGACCCTTTCTTCCTCCCTCCCTCTCTCCATCCCCCCGCCACCTTCCTTCTCTTTTCCGTATCTATAATTCTCTGATAAGAGAAACCTGGCTCTTATTTTCCATGATATATTTACTTATTTGCTCAATCCTGGAATATACAAAACTAGTTTTGGGATTACTGTGCCTAAAATTCTGGGAAGGAGAATTGGCTTGTGGGAGAAGCTCTGAGAGAGATACAGGACACAGGCATCATAGAAACAGATCAAAGCTCTTGAGGTGACTGGGCTCAGCTGCTCACTGCTCAGGGGGCTGTAAACAGCATCTGAGCAGAGAAACAAAAGATGGAGAAATCACTGTCATCACTCCTGCCTGTGCTCCTATAAGCAACACCAGCAGCAGCAGAGATTTACAGATACAAAATACTGTACACTAAATCACATATGAACTTAAATCCTTAGCAGAAATTGAGCACTAGGCTTCAGAAAACAATAGCAGCTTGTGTAAATTTCTGCCAATTAAACAGACAAAAAATATAAAAGTTGAGTTGATTTGAATGAATGTTGTGCTTTTTTTTTTCCTAAAAAATTTTTGAGCAGTATGAAAAGCAATCTTAAAAGTGGGGGAGTCTGTCACCTCTTCACCAAGAAAATGAACAGAATTATAATGTTTACATGGGCTCTTATTTGGCAATGGTGCATCAACTCAATGGAAGCCTGTTCCCAGCTGTTAAAAATCTGTTACATGCTTCTCCATTTTACCCCATTTCATTCTTAGTTCAGATTGAGAAAAATGTGAAGAATGCATAGGCTCAAATGTTCTTTCTATTTTGGTCACACCACTAAGAAGTTGCTGCTTGTTCTGGCAGCTACATGTTTCTAAGAAGTCTCTCTCAGTCTTTGCAGAATTTCTTAATACGATGTTTGTTCCTTTTCAAGTCCAAGGCATGTGTTGTAAAACCATAAGTTTTCATTTGTAAACACTTAACATTTGTTCAAATCCTCTATTCTATAATTTTTCTTGACAGTTATTCTTACAATAACATAATAATACCCCAACAACATTGATTGTCCCATACTTTCACATTTATAAACATTTATTAGGTATTCAGCATATAATGCCTGTTTTTTATTTAATTAGTCATCTTAAAATCCCAGGCATAGTTGCTATTATCATCTGCATTTGGCAGATGTGGAAATTGAGGATCAGAGATATTCTATAGCTACCTCATGACTGAGCTCGAAGGTGGTAGAACTCAAGTTGCAGTGGGATGGTACTGCCCACACTTTATATCTATATAGATTTGTCTCTCACCATCCTTCTAATAATGATGTTGATCTTGCAATGATATTTTTCACTAAGCCAATTTGTGACAGTACAATATTAGGATGAAAAAATTTGTATGCCTCACTCTCCTTGTTGCCCTTAAAGAAGTTAAGTAACAGTTGCATTGAAGAGGTAGAAATGGAATTCTCTGCATGATGTTATTATTTTAAGACCAGGTTTAGAAAATTACCAAATGTAAATTTTCCTGTACATTCCACTTTGAAAATATTTCCCATTTTATAAAACCTTGCAGTTATTGCATTCATGGTCCACATTAATCACTGAGCTATGCATTAAAAGTGATGTATATCATTCAGCCCTGATCGTTCTCAAAACTCCAGGCCTATACATTAAGCTGCATCCTTGACAATAACACTTCTAACTGTGCATGTCCCTCCTCTCTGACAACCTGTTGTTTTCTATTCTTCTCTATCTCGGAACTGGGCCCCAATATTGCCTAATTACTCAGACCAATATCCTAACAGTCAGGTTCGAGTGTGTTCTTTTCCTTGTCTCCTGCATCCAATTTATTGTTAAGTCCTGTCAATTCAAATATTTAAAATGTATCTTAAATCTAAGTATGTCTCTTCATCTTTATTACTATCACCCTAATCCAGATATCTACTGCTTTTCATCCTTACAAGCCTCTCTACCTCTAACCTTGACTCCTTTGCCTCAAGGTGGTATGAATGATCTTTTGAAAACATTCAGCAGATCATATCCATTTCTTGCTTGAATGCCTTCCTATTTATCTTAAATTGAATCCCTGAGCCACCAGCAAAGCCCCTGACTAACACTTCAATCTTGTTGTCTATAACTTGTTATCCTTGTTCATTTTCCTCCACCCATAATATCCATCTTTCTGTTCCCTGAATATTCTAAGATTTTTTTCAGCATAGGAAATTTTTCTTAGCTGTGGGACTTTTTTTGTTGTTGTTTGTTTGTTTGTTTTGATTTGGAAAACTTTCCTCCTAAGCTTTTCACGGAGAAGACATTTTCAGTTCTCAGAGGGCCTGTCAAAGTGATTCTATCTAAAATGATCCACCTTGTTTACACTCTGTAAAATCATAGTTCTTATAATACTTATAGTACATATCAAAATCTAGGCATGAGTATTGTTTATTAATTTCTTTATTGGCTATTACCATAAGCTGAAAAACATAATATAAGAGGGTCATTGCCTACCAGCATGTCTAACACAGGTTACATTTTAATAAATAGCTCTTTAGTAAATGAGTAAATGGAAACTCACAACTACTCCTGAGATGTAAGTTATTATATCCTCATTCTGGGGCTCAGAAAAGCGTACCTCAGAACATCATAGAACATTTCTGAGGGTCATACATCTAGTGAATGACAGAGCTATGGTTCAGACACAGGTCTGGCACACGTGACACAACTTGGGCATATTCTAGAACTCAATTTCTTCTGCTAAAAGCGAATCTTCCCCTATTAAAACAAAAAAAGGACAATGAGCTAGTAATTTCAAATACTGTAAATCTGAGCTTGTATTTGAGCTGTAAATGAGTTTGGGAGGTAAAGACATTATGCAAACATAATTCCGTAATCTTTTGGGGTTAAAGCTTGTTACTTTCAGCATCAATTCGAGTCTAGAGGGAGCTGTGATGTCACTGCCTCTCTTCCAGCTGAGTAGAGAGTTCTGGAATGGCCAATTTATTTACCAGGTCATTACTAATCTGGACAGCCTAAGCTTGCAGGTAGCTCTGATAGATCTACTTGTCAAAATCATGAGTCACTTTCTTATAGTAGCACAGATTAGGGACAAAGTGTTTTTCACTAAATCTCTAGGGAAACAATTTTTACAGCATATACAATATATCATTTCAGGTTATAATAAATCTTGTAACACCATAAAATACTATAGTACTTACCTAGCTAGGGAACTACATTTATCCCTACTCTTACAAAAGATAGAGTGATTTGTCAACGAGGACTCCACATAGACATTTTATTAAAATGTTGTAACTTTCAGGACATCATGAAAGTTCATAATGACTCAAGGGAAATAGTTTTTCTATTGCAAGATATCCACTTGATTTATTTTTCCATATCTATCTTTACATATTTATTGGATAGCTTGTGGAAATTTTGAGGAGTTTCTGTGTATCTACCTGTGGATAAATATACAATAAAATAAAGCAAGTGAGAAGTTTTATTATTTTTTTCCACTTCCACTAATTTTTACTTGTTCAAAAAAGAGGTATTTTCAGAGGCAGCTCAGGAATCCTAGATTTATTCTCTGCTCTGCTGGAACATAGTTTTCTAATCTTGGATAAGCAATGACTAATGAAAGAATCAAAAAACTACTTTACAAACTGGTGGATAAGAACATGACTTTCCTTCTTTTTTATTGAATTACAATGGCATTGCTTAATGAAATTATACAAGTTTCAGGTATACAAATCTCAATGTGCTTTTTATTTTATTTTTTTCCAGTCTTGTTTTGACTTTCCTAAATTACAAATAGTTCCTGACTGCTGTGGCTTCTTTCATATACACATTGAACTTAACTGTATAATAAAACATGCTAGACCAGACGATAATGGATTATTTACCTGTCTGTGTTGCCTACTAGATGCTTAGTTCTTTCAGGCAGGGATGTGTCTTAGGCATCATTTAACTCAATTGGCTTCATGTTCACCATCTGGCACCAGCGCTGCAATCATTTGTTAATGAAAGAATGAACAATTTTTCACTTTTTCCAATTCTGATAAATATACATTTGGTAAACAGCACTGTCAATAGATTCAAGGTTTAAATAACCAAGTGAAAAGGGTCCTGCTTTAAAATTAACTTGGCAGACATGATCTCACTGACAGTGGGTGAGTGTCAATTACAAGGATCATTTTATCAGACATTTGCTAGCTAGTGTTTCATGGCTGCCTCCCACTGCCCACCCTCGGAACAGCAGGAACAGCTTTAAATCCCATGTGTGGTGAAAACTGAAAGTAGAATCAAAGGAGCCAGTAAGACAAGGGACTCAGACTACTAAATATAGCCATGATCCTATTATTTTACCCAATAAAAGAGAGTCACAGATCAGATTTTAGTAGAGCAAGGTATTTTCTCACCATTAAAAGTAGGGCTCTCTGAAATACAATTTTTTAATGAGTAAACTTATATCATCACTTTATTAAATCAACCAGACTTAGAAAAGTGTAATATCAAAATAATCATAATGTTTGGCTTTTTCAAATCTGTTCCTTTAGAAGCCAAATTCAGAAGAACTGGATATTCTGAACGAAATCGAGTTTGAAATAAGTGCTGTCCCTCCATTCCACAAAGGAGCTAATTCATAGAATGCTGAAAGGTGAAATTTTATAACTCAAAAGTGTTTCATAATCAGGTCTGTAATAGAAAGAACCTCTTATTTCTTTAGAAAAAAAGTTACAGCATGGAAATGATGGAATTAAATTACTCATTGGCAAAAAGGCACTGACAATTACTCTTTTTACACATCTAAGAAAGAAAATAGCAAAATATGCTATTACATTGCTTTACCAAAAAAAGATACATTTTGAGATGTGTGTGTAAAAGGATGATGGATGATGTTGAAACGTGTTTTGCGACTGGGGAATCGATGTTAGGACATAACTACTGGGTTTGAGAAGTACCTACTTGTAATTGAAAAATGTCAGTGGTTTCAGCTCAGGCATCCTATTTTGGAGACAGGAATAAGTATATGTGAAATAAATAAATAAATGTAGTTTACATCTTGCCGTTGAAAGTGCCACATGTAATTAACGGGGATATTAAGCTGATTGGCATTCAGCCTGCTGCTGACCTGACAGGATGTTTCTGGGAGGAAGTCAGAAGGGTTTCTGCATTAACTGGCAGCTAGCCTCCTTCTCTCACAGTTAAGCTGATGTTGCTGAATTTAGTTTAATGTGACACACTTCTTTTTTTGGTCTCCTGGGTTAAGACTTTATGCATATTTATTCGTATAAAGGGAAGTCTCATTTTTTACCATATTTAGGTGAGAAAACCTCAGTATTGAAAGGTCAAGTATCCAAAAGGTTAACTACTTGTCAGGACCATAATTCAAACACTGTCCCCAGAGTCTGTGCGTAAGACACCACTCTATGCCTATAACACTTTTATATGGTCATAGATCTCAGTAGGGAAAGTCCACGTTGGATCCATCATTGACTTCAGGGGCTTTATGTTAACAAACTGTATAATGACATGTAAAAAAAAAATCAGAGTTCTTCCTTTCACTTTGTATTCATTCAAATCAAATGAAGGAACCCAACAAATAAATAAACTTAAAATCCTCAGATGAATGAAACTACAGTATAAAAAAATCTTCATACTTTTAATTTTCCTTCCTTCCTTCCTTCCTTCCTTCCTTCCTTCCTTCCTTCCTTCCTTCCTTCCTTCCTTCCTTCCCTTTTATTATGTCTTTTGTTTCTTTTTTCTTTAAACCAGGTTCTGTCATGTAACTAGCATCATCACATCATCTATAGTCTATAAGGACTTTATCTATTTCCTGAGTGTGGTTTTCTAGTTCTGGCAGAGTAGAACTGTGGATTGAAACGACATTCAGAAGAGCTTGGAAATGATGCTTATGGAGAAAGTGTTAATGTCCAAAATGGATGCAGTGCTCATGGGTGCTGTGAGCAGTGTCCAACCCAGTCTTGTTGATGCCTTAAATCCTTCCAAGCTCTAAAAATAATTTCCTTTTAATTACTTTTCCAGAAGCAAAGGCACAAAGATATTAATGCTTTACAAACAATTATATAAACTCAGTTTCAGCATTTCTGTCAAGGCTTATTTAAGTGCCATTTTTCTTTTCTTTATTAAATGCCTTTGTCTCTTGGTGACAGCATCATTGTGTGGTTTATTTGAATATGTTTCCTTTGAAGTGATTAACACTCCCAGTATACCACAAACACACAGAGGCTTTTCTTATTCAAAACTTTATTTTTATTTTTTGGTTGTTGCATAAAGTTATTCTCAGCTTTTATATGTGTTGAAATTCATGGCTTTTTAAAACACTCATTATGAGTAGTGTCTTTTTTCTGTAGTTTGTTTGTTTTCTTTTATTGCTTTAGCTTATTTACCCATAACTCATTTATTTTAGTACAAATAAATCAGACATTTAAGTTCTGAACTGGGTAGTTCACATAACTGTAAATGTTTTTCTGTTTTGAACTCACCTTGTTTTATGTCTTATTTTTATCATTGTAAGATGGGTTCCTCTCATTAACCTATAAATCTCTAGGGCAAAGATGGAACTGTGTCTCATAGCTGGAAGAAAAAGTCCTCTCCAGACTCTTTCCGTACATATACCATGCAATAGAACAGTGTGTTTCTGACAGATTTTTGTGAGTTTCAAATGGCCATAGTAAGTAAGTTCTAACTTCAGAGTATCACAAGATCATATTGTGTCCAGATAATACTGAAATGCCACCACAGGATGGGGTCAGTGTATAACTAGGTCCTAACTTACTTCAAAGACTCCCGTATCAATGTATCAAAGGTTGGTGTTGTAACTTCCCAGGCTTTGAAGTCACCAGCCTACAATTTCTCTACTCTCATCCACGTGCATACATGACTCTATGGGCATAATACCACTTCCACTCAACAGATTATATTTATGCAAGTGAGTGATAAGAGTGGTTTGCTAATGATAATACTGTAGAATGTTTAGCCCATAGACTTTGGCATTAAAATACCTGCCTCTGTATAACTTGTGACCTTAAGTTTTCTAGGGTGTTCCAGCATGGTTTTGATTCCTTGTACTCTTTCATATATTTGCATTAATAACTCATTTCTGAAATGACACAATCACAAATGTCATTGGAAATGTTCTGGTTTTGACAGTCACACCATTCAAAGGCCTTACCTACACAACAGAAGGCCATTTTAATATTTATTAAAAATGTAGATTCTTCATTTTTAAAAAAGGTAGCTAGGCTACTTAAAACTGAATTGCAGTAAAATCTGATCCATTGAAATCAATCTAGGTATTTTGTAAATGATGGGGGCCTGACCTGTTCTATTATCAGTGGGAATAAAGAATTAAAAAACTTCCAGGTCAGAAGAGATCTTACCTAAAATAGATCAAAGAGAGAAAACTGGAATGCCTATAGAGTCATGTAATTAAGATGAAGAAATTATGCCCTGGCTGGTGTGGTTCAATGGACTGAGCACAGGCCTGCAAACCAAAGGGTCCCCGGTTCAATTCCCAGTCTAAGGCATATGCCTGGGTTGCAGGCCAGGTCCCCGGTAGGGGGCATGATAGAGGCAACCACACATTGATGTTTTCTCCTCTTTCTCCCTCCCTTCCCGGCTCTCTAAAAATAAATAAAATCTTTAAAAAAAATGAAGAAATTACAAAAACAGTAGTACAAGCAAGAGATAAATGTCAATTAATAAACAATGCTAGGAATGTAGAATTGAATGTTTTTATCTGTGGTTAAATGGAGTCAAGAAAACCTCTCTACAGCAGCTAGTAACTCCTTGCTTCTTATTTATTATTGCTACAATTGACACAGTTCAGTTTTGCCAGATTTTCTGAGGTTCAAATGCCAAGAGATATTCCAAGAGATCCCAAGAAATTAAGATTTTCATGTGAAATATTCTGAATTTATATGTTTACAAAAACTTGTTACTTTAAAATAATATTTTATAGCCAAACAAGCAGATCATTTGGGCTGCATTTAACCCAAGAACTACCAAATTGCCACCTGCTCAAATATAGGTTTCCATTTGATGCTTGAAATCCTCCACAACATTTCTAAGAAGTGATCATTAATTTTATGCCTACATAAGCACCTTTATATCTTGGTCAACTATTACAATCTTTGGGCAGTTGTGATAGAAAGTTGTTTGGGCTGAAAAAGTATTCTCAATTATATATATATATATATATATATATATATATATATATATATATATATTATATTGCTTTTCTTAAACCCATGATAGAAATCTAATATACTTATTCTTTCATCTACTGAAGAAAATTTCCACATTCCTGCTCTCACAATGCCAAAGAATTTTCTTATTTCAGTTATTTCCCATAAAGTTAGAGTTTCTGCATCTTTCTGGTTGAAACTGCTAAATTGATAGACTCTCTTAGAAGTGTTCTGGACAGAGCTAACCCTACTATCATCTAGCTATAATCAACCCATCAGCACAGTGCTGAAGGGCTATCTTTTTATCATACCACTGTAAGACATAAAAAAGAAACTTTTCATTTCTGGAATTACTTTGACATTTAAATTGATTATTGCAACTATCATCTTAACATCACTGTCCTTTTTGTTTCCAAAATTTTCTTCATAACTTATGCCATGAGCTGACAATGAGATATCCTCAGATTCCTATATCCAATAAAATCTGCTAAGACTTAGGCTCAAATAATACCGTATTTCTCAAAAGTTGAAAAGTTGTTCACATCATTGTTTACCTTTTTATGTTTTATATATTTAATTAGTGTTTGGGGTTATAGATTTGGATAATAATCTACAAATTATTTTTAAAATAAAAAACATTACAAAAAGTGTCCACACTAACAAATGATTTTTTTTTTTAGCTCATTAGGAGTTTGATGCAGCTTACATCTATGTTAAGAAATAGGATAGAATTGTGAGATTCCAAGTATGGAATTTGGGGTAATATTGAATAGTACATTTCTCTTCCCACTCTAAATTTATACTCTTATATGAGAAAAGGCTTTGGTAATCAACTTGACAACAGTTAATTACATCATTTTCTAGGCTCAACACTAGTTACTTCCTGTTGGATTTTTCTTAATTTTAATTTTCTTTATTTTTGCTCCTTATATTCTGTATATTCTTCCTTTGAAGGAAACAGTCTATGTATCTGTAAGAACAGTTACAGGTTCCATTTTCAGATCTACTAATAAGTTGTTGTGTAAGAGGCTAGCCCCCTGCAAAAGACATAAAGATCCTTATTAATTGTAGGTGGTGAGGTAATGTCACCCTGAGTGAGTCACATAATGTGGCCTTTTCGGCCCTTGGCATGCATCATCCACATCTTCTTTACACCTCTATGTTAAGGGCCTAATGAGGTCATTTCAAAGCATGCAGTTTTAGTCACAATGTGGAGAGTAATTTATCACTAACTTCACATAGAAGAGTTTTCCCTCATATGTTTCCTAGGGAAGTATGTAGTATGCTGACCATTCACATATTTTTAATAAATTTAGATAAGTCTTATTATAATGGGTGGGCAGTGAGAGACATGAATTTAATGCCCCTCCCCAGTTTCCTAGATGCCTAGATTTGTGAAAGGCTAAGGAGTAATATTCTTTCCACTGAAAACCCAAGAATACATTTGTGGTGGGAGTGCTGTTTTTCAGGAGAAAGAACCCCAAAGTTCAGTGGATCAGTCCCTTAACTCTCTAGCTGTTCACATCTTTTGTCACTAAATTTCCATTTAAAGTGGTTCTGAAATCCAGATCCTCAGGACTTCCGTATTTTTCTGATCACTCAGTATCCAAACATCTCATCCTATTTTCTTTCTACCACCTCCTTCCTGCCAAATCACAGCTCTGAATGAACATTTTTATTCCTCTTCCCAATTTTGCTTCTGTCTGGCCAAACATTTCAGAAGAAAGTTGTGTGTTTTTGCTGACTGGTTTTATTACAATACATGGAAGAGTTGGGGAAACACTGGCCACAAGGTATGAGCTATCAGTTATAAGCTGAATAAGCTATGGGGACCTAATGTACAGCATGGTGACTATAGTTAACATACTGTGCTGTACACGGGAAATTTGCGAAGAGAGTAGATCTTAAGTGTTCTCATCACACACGCACATGCACACACAATTTCTTAGTCCTTATCCATGTAGGATATTTTTGTTTACCCAGAACTCTTGACTCCAGTATTTGTCATTGCTCTAAAATTCTCAAACCAATAGCTCTTTTTGTAAGGCTTATTTCATTTCTCTCATTATTGTTTTAAAGTTCATTTTGAGCAACAATTCATCTCTATTCACTTTAATAGAATAGAATATGCTTTTATAAGAAGAAAAAAGGTCTGTGGAAAGCTTTTCTTTTGCCCACAGCTTTGGGTATTATATTGAAGGGTTAATAATAACACTGAACCAGCTGAATGGGCTTTATAGTTTCTTTGTTCATTCTACAAGCCCACTGGCCACCTTAGTTCTTTCCTAGGGCTTCATAATGTAGTTACTCTCTTACTGTCCATTTTGAATGCTGGGTTCTAGTACCTTTGCTTCTGTCTTTCTGGCAATTATTGTATTGATCTATCTTTCTGGCCCTTAAGATATATGCCTCTTACTGGACTAGTGTCTATGATGGACATTGCTGTTCAATGATACAGAGTGCAAACAGCATCGGTTCTAGGGGCAAAGAGCCTTGACTAGTAAGCCCATGTGAATTTGACAAGTTATTTAATAGCCCTAAGTCTTAGTTTCCTAATTTGAAAAATTAAAAGAAACAATATACAGACAACCTTCATTCGTTTTTTGTTGCCATGCAACAAATCTCTACAAATTATTAATTTAAAATAACACAAACCTATCATCTCACAGTTTTTGTTTTCAGAGTACAGGCAAGGTTACCTGGATTCTCTATTCAGAGGCTCACTAGGCTAAATCAAAGAGTCAGTCAGGGCTACAATTTCACCTGAGGCTTAGAGTCCTCTCCCAAGAATATGGGTTCAGTTCCAAGCATTGTTTAAGGCCGAGATCCTTGCTTTTTGACTTGCTTGCTGTCCATCAGACACCTATGCTAGCTCCTAGATGCTACTTAATTGGTTCCTGTCCATTCTGGATATTCCCCTTTTCCATGAACTCAAAACCAAATAATTGGCAATATGTATATGCCTACAAAATCCCTTCTGCTATATAAAGTAATGTGATTATGAGAATAATGTTACCTCATATTTATGAGTCTTGCAAGAGATTATTCATGGACACCAGGGACTGGGAATCTTGGGGCTATCTTAAAATTCTGCCTACTGTAGACATTTAAGTCATAAAATTACTGTGAGGGTTAACTTATGCATATAAATTTTTATAATGGGACTTCCGGCCAAGATGGAGGCGTAGGCGGACACGCTGTGCCTCCTCTAACAACCAAAATTAAGGACAACAAATATTTAGAAACAAGAAAACAACCAGAACTTATAGAAAACTGAACTGTACGGAAGTCCAACAATCATTCATCCAGACCGGTAAGAGGGGCGGAGTCGCGGCAGGAGAAAGTGGAGGTACGGACCCAGGAATGCAAGCAGCATCTGCAGGCAGTTCCCAGGTGTACAGGCGGCGGCTGGCGGTCCCCCGGCCCACAGGCGGCAGCTGGCGGACCCTGAGCACAGGGGGGCAACTGTGCAGACCCAGTGAGGCCGCGCAAGGTGGCTGGCTGACCAGGTGGTCCCACATTCGCGCACAGAGACGGTCCAGGCAGAGGGGAAGTGGCGGAAGGGACTGAATCCAGGAGAGAGCAGAGCAGGCGCCATTCTTCCCTCTCAGACCCCGCCCCCACCTAAAGCGTCACAACCCAGCGACTGGGCTGCCCTGCACTGGGGAGCGTCAGAGGCTCCACTCTTCACTAGGAACAGCACGAGCGCGTGCGCAGATAATCCAGGTGCAGGGGAAGCAGCGGAAAGGGCCGGAGTCCGGGAGAGAGCGGAGTAGGCGCCATTGTTCCCTCTCAGACCCCGCCCCCACCTATAGCATCACAACCCGGAGACTGGGCTGCCCCACCCTGAGGAACACCTAAGGCTCCACCCCTCATACGTAATAGCTGCGACCAGACTAAAACCAAAACAACAACAACAACAACAAAAAACCCACCAAAAATGGCTCAAACCGGAAAACAAATAAAAGCCCCAGAGCCAATTCCTCTAAGCAGTGAAGAAATAGCTAACCTATCAGATGCACAGTTCAAAGCACTGGTCATCAAAATGCTCACAGAATTGGTTGATTTTGCTCACAAACTAGATGAAAAAATGCAGGCTACAATACGTGAAATGAAGGAAGATGCATGGGGCACTGATAGAGATGGAAGGAAAACTGGGACTCAAATCAATGGAGTGGACCAGAAGGAAGAAACTAACAACCAAACAGAAAACGAGGAAGAAACAAGAATTCAAAAAAATGAGGAGAGACTTAGGAACCTCCGGGACATCGTTAAACGTCCCAACATCCAAATTATAGGGGTACCAGAAGGGGAAGAAGAAGAGCAACAAGTGGAAAACTTATTTGAACAAATAATAAAGGAGAACTTCCCCAATCTGGCAAAGGAAATAGACTACCAGGATGTCCAGGAAGCTCAGAGAGTCCCAAAGAAGTTGGACCCAAGGAGGAACACACCAAGGCACATCATAATTACATTACCGAAGATTAAAATGAAGGAGAAAATTCTAGAAACATCAAGGAATAAGGGGACAGTCACCTACGAAGGAGTTCCCATCAGACTGTCAGCTGATTTCTCAAAAGAGACCTTCCAGGCAAGAAGGGGCTGGAAAGAAATATTTGAAATCTTGAAAAGCAGGGACCTACATCCAAAATTGCTCTATCCAGCAAAGCTGTCATTTAGAATGGATGGACAGATAAAGCGCTTCTCAGATAAGGTCAAGTTGAAGGAGTTCATCATCACCCAGCTTTTATTATATGAAATGTTAAAGGGACTTATCTAAGAAAAAGAAGATAAAAATATGACAGTGAAAAGACAGCAAACTCACAGCTATTAAGAACCACACCTAAAACAAAAGCAAACTAAGCCAACAACTAGAACAGGAACAGAACCACAGAAATGGAGATCATATGGAGGGTTAGCAACAGGGGTGGGGGAGGAGGAGAGAGGGGGAAAGGTAAAGAGAATAAGTAGCATAGATGATGGGTAGAAAATAGACAGGGGGAGGGCAAGAATAGTGTGGGAAATGTAGAAGCTAAAGAACTTACAACACATGGACATGAACTAAAGGGGGGAATGTGGGTGGGAGAGGGTGTGCAGGGTGGGGGGGGAATGATGGGGGAGAAATGGGGCAACTGTAATAGCATAATCAATAAAATATATTAAAAAATTTTTATAATGCATATAAAATACTTGATATTGTTTCTGACTCATAGTAGATGCTCAATGAACTTTAACTCTTGCTAACATTAGGATTTTACCATCAGCTAATCAGCATCATCCCTGAGTTCTTCCTCTATAATCTGTGGGAGAAAAACATCCAACCCATTTTTCCACACTCAGAACTCTTATGCTAACTTGGTTCCTACATTCTATCAAAAGACCAGTAAGTAGATGAATAATTTTTCAGTTTTGTGCTCTAGATTTTGGTAGCATTTGACCTGTTTTCTTTTTTTAACCTACACATACTCTCAAAATTTCAGTACAGTCAAAATTCTGTTAGAGGTTTTAATAAAACAATGAAATGCTAGTCAAATATAGCTTTATGTCATTAAGCACCACTTGAGGAACTGAAATGAACTCTGAAAAAGAGATTGTAAACTGCTTAAAATTATAGAATTTTAAGTGAGGAGGAGTGAGGCAACCTAGAATATGGACAAAGGAAGAAAAAGGCAGATAAACCTCATTTGCTAGTGATTTCTCTAAGTGCTTCTTTTGTTTACTTGTTGCCAGTGTCTCCTTTGAATTGTTTTGGCTCAGACATTCAGACAAATCCAAATGATTTGTGTTCCTCACTTCTATGTGTAAAACAAGTGAAAGGTTTCTGGGTTGAGCTGAAAATTCATCTTTTTTCTCATTATTTATATCAGGACAGCTGTAGGTCACAACAGAATGCCTGGCAGGCCACCTTTTGTGCCCTCTGATTCATTTTATTGATAAATTGGTACTTTCTAAACAACTACTGTTATTTTCATGCTCTAAAGAGTAAGTATTGTGATCTAGGCCTACAGTGGTCTCATCAGTCACACTCTGTCCTTGACAACCATCAAAGCAAAATTTCCGAACAGAAAACAGATATCTGTCACATAATATCTCATCCCATGAACTCAATAACCTACAGTTTTCATAGTTGGTAATATGTGACATGCTGAGCTTAAGCTAATTAATTTCTATTCCAAACAGCACAGCCCTATTGTCTTCCTTGGTATTAGGCTCTGAGCAGGTGGCATTTTTAAATCATTTGCATTCAGCTCATCAGCTGTCATAAGCAAGAGGAATCAGAGATGTTAACTGTGGCTTGTGTGGTAAAATGAGGATGAATAGAATGGTGTATAAGCTTTGATCAGGGAAACATGTAATTTGGAGTCCATGGCAACAGATGTGTATGAGTTGGGGCTGGACCCAGTCCTCTGTCATGAAGAAGTAATTTAATGTCATTTAGAAAACTTTCAACTAGGTTCTTGTCACTATAGAGAAATGTTGAATTAGAGCACCAAATCAGTAGTGGAAGTAGCAAGTCATGGTATCTGATTAACAGAACAAAGTTTTTTTGCAGATATTGGAAACTGAAATTTCAAAACTGTGCTAAATGGCCCAATCAAGATGGAGACATAGGTAAACATGGTTTACCTTCTTGTACAACCACAGCAAAAATTACAACTAAATTACAAAACAACTGTCAACCAGAATCATTGGAAAACAAAGCTGTATGGAAGTCTGACAACCAAAGAATTAAGAAGTCACATTCATCCAGATGGGTAGAAGGGACAGAGATGTGGAGATAGATGCATGGAATGGGCCTTCCTACCACCACATATGGTGAATAAAAATTGGGAGGGATACCTCAGGAGTGAGGGATCCTGGCCCCATACCAAACTACCCAGCCCACGGTTCCAGTACCAGGAAGATAAGTCCCATAACTCCTGGCTGTACAAAGCAGTAGGAGTTAGGGTAGCAGAGGAAACTGCATGATTCTCAGGTGTCTACTCTTAAAGGGCCCTCAACAGTCTTGGGTCATATGCAGACTCACTCCATCTGGGCTCTAGCTCCCAGGCAGCAGCTGGAAGAGCACCAGTGTCATACAGGGAAAAACTGAAGTGACTGGCATCAAGGTGAGTGCCAGGGGACAGCTTCCTCCCAGACAAATCTCCAGAGCCCAGGCAGTGGGTATTGTACCTTTCCTGAGCCCTCCTCCACACTGAGTGGTGACACCATGTCTGAGACTCCATCAACCTGGTTCACACAGGTTACCCCACCCTGGTGATTACCTAAGGCTCCACCCCATGCAACTTATGGGTGCACTTTTCTATAATAGGCCATGCTACTAAGAGAGGGAGTCAAAGCAGCTTTACCTAATACGTAGAAACAAACACAGGGAGGCTGCCAAAATGAGAAGACAAAGAAATATGGCCCAAATGGGGGCAGGGGGAACAGAACAAAACTCCCAAAAAAGAACTAAACAAAATGGAGATAACCAAGCTATCAAATGCAGAGTTCAAAACACTGGTTATCAGGATGCTGAAGGAACTCACTGGGTAATTCAACAGCATAAAAAAGGTCCAGGCAGAAATTAAGTTTACACTAAGTGAATTAAAAATTTTTACAGGGAACCAACAGTGGAGTGGGTGAAAATGAGAATCAGATGAATGATTTAGAATACAAGGAAGAAAAAAATTCAATCAGAACAATAAGGAGAAAAAAGAATTAAAAAAAAATGAGGATAGGTTAAGGATCCTCTGGGGCAATTTCAAACACACCAACATTCTAATCATAGGGGTGCTGGAAGGAGAAGAGAAAGAGCAAGAAATTGAAAACTTATTTGAAAAAATAATGAAAGAAAAGTTCCCTAATTTGGTGAAGGATATATACATACAAGTCCAAGAAGAGCAGAGAATCCCAAACAAGATGGACACAAAGAGGACCACACTGAGACACATCATAATTAAAATGCTAAAGGTTAAAGATAAAGAATCTTCAAAGCAGCAAAATAAAACCAGAGTATTACCTCCAAAGGAGTTGCAGGCTAGAAGGGACTGGCAAGAAGTATTCAAAGTGATAAAAAGCAAGGGCCTACAATCTAGATTACTCTATTCAGCAAAGCTATCATTTAGAGTTGAAGGGCAGATAAAGTGCTTCCCAGACAGGTAAAGCTAAAGAAATTCATCATCATCAAGCCATTATACAGGAGATGTTGAAAGGACTTATTTGAGAAAAAGAACAAAACTATGAACGTTATAACAGTAGTACATTCACAACCATCAACAATTGAATCTAAAAAACCAAACTAACCACACAAGCAGAATAGGAACAGACTCATAAATATGGAGGTCACTTGAAGGGTTATCAATTGGGAGGGAGAAGGGGGAAAATGGGGGAGAAGATACAGGGAGACAGAAGTGCAAATTTGTAGGTACAGAATAGACAGGGGGATGTTAAGAATTGTATAGAAAATGGAGTAACCAAAAAAGTTACCCTTGGGCATGAACTAAAGGGATGGATTGCTGGAGGAAATGGAGGGTACAGGGTGGAGGGGGGTGGAATGTTGGGACAACTGTAATAGCATAATAAACAAAATATAGTTTTAAAGACCTGGGTTAAATGTTTGTCAACTATGCTCTCAAAATGTCATGTTTTAACCATTATCATAACCCTTATTTTCTTAATATTAATTGTCTTTTTATCTCCCTAGTAGACTAGAACTTTTACTTATTTCTCGATTACCTTGTTCAATAGTTGAGAGCTGGCAGAGAGTCAACAAATGTGTTTCTGTACAGAATATACTCCAACACAAATACTCAGCCCTTCCACATTTTACTGAGAGATTTCAAAGCTAACAAACCTTTAGATTATAATTTGCTCAATCAAATCAGTAAATTTTAACATTTGACATTATGCTTTGCAGGTAAATACATTATAACAGATTCTGTTACGGCTCTAATTTTACATTAATAAGGTGTATTTGATAATCTTTTCTATAACAACTTTTACAAGTAATAATTTTATTATTCTCTAAGGGTGAACATTTCACAATGTGTACAAACATTGAATCATTATGCTGTATACATGAAATTAATGTAACTTTATGTTAATTATGCTTCAATTAAAAATGAACTGATAGGTAAATTTTTAAAAAATGTTTTCCTTGGAAGCATAGCCATTTTACTCACTGGTGCTTTTGTAAATACTTTTGGAAAAAGAGTCCCTATTTCCAGGCTAAATTTGAGATTAGGTTCAAAATT
Organism: Glossophaga mutica; assembly: GCA_039655065.1. Lineage (NCBI taxonomy): Eukaryota > Metazoa > Chordata > Mammalia > Chiroptera > Phyllostomidae > Glossophaga > Glossophaga mutica. Next base: position 142,166,683 of record CM077307.1, on the reverse strand, counting down.
ATATTAACCAATAGAATGAGACATTAGGAGAGTTAGGTTTTACTGAAAGTCACTCAGGATGCATTAAGGGGGTAATTTATAGAACAGTATTTTCCTGTAATAAAATTAATATTTACCAGCAACCTGTTGGATGTATTAGTCACAACAAAAACAGTTCAGTGACACCATGTTGCATTCATAATAATTTCTGACTTATCAATGTTCATTTACTCGTAGAGTATGAATGAATGGATAAGAGAGAAAGGTAGTCTTGGTGGAGAGGAAAACACACTCCATATTATAGCTATGTAATAACTCTCGGGAGCACAAACCATCTTGTGGGTAAGACAGATATACTCTCTGTGACTTTTTACCTTACCTGCAAAGTCAAACATATAATAATCTTGTGTAGTTCTTAAAGTTCAATAATTTGTCTACATGATTACTATAAGAAGACATTTAGGGGCTGCTGGTAGACCAGTTCAGCCACCTCAATGTCACCAAGAAGTGGTCCTAACCCAAGGCAGTTTTTCCCTCCTCGTGGAAACTAGAAAAGCTAGAAGAACTTGACCTTTGGACCGGACTTGTGAGCAGAGCGCTCTACATGGAGAATGGGCTCCGAGCTCCCGCCTTCTCTGTTGTGTCATGTTTCTGTTTCTTCACCCAGGTCATGGTGACATAAGATGTCTTGTAAGTGAATGCCGTCATAAAGCTACAAACTGTTATTTTAAGTGTATATATGAGACACCCAATGGGGGTTCATTTGCTTACTTTCTCTCAAGAATAATTGCCCAAATGGAAATGAATTTCAAATAACTTTACAGGTGTCACCAGATACAGTAATCTTATTGAGGCAGGTTAGTAAGAAACTAGGTAAATCCCCTGGCAAGTGGAATGAGGAAACAAATGTCTGGAACCTTACAGCAATCAACAGCAAAATGATAAATCATAAGATACTTCCCTGTCTAACCAAAGATACCTAAGAGCATGTGGCCTAAATCTGTCCTCCCTAACCAAAGATATCCGAGAGCAGGTGGTTTTAACCTATCCTCATAACCAAACATATCCAAGAGCAGGTTATTTAGGGGGTGGAGGATTGAGCAAAAAGGAAAAAGGACTCATGGGCATAGACATCAGTGTGGTGATTGCAGAGGGAGGGGGTATAAGGGGACTAAATAATAATGGAAAAATATATAATAAAGATTAAGTTAAAAAATAAAATTAAAAACAAGGTGACATGTTATTCAAATCTTCTTTAAAATCACCTTAGGGAGACAGATAAAAAAATCAAAACAAAAACAAAACAATTATGAGCCAGACTAATTTCCAAGATAGAGGTGAAACTATCCAAAAATGACCCCAAACTCCATTACATTCTCATTTAATTCATTAGCAGACTAAAACACACACCCAGAAGTCTAATTAATATTCTGTTGAGCTCCTCCCCTGAGTCCTCCTCTAAAATTCCTGCCTATGGAAAATAGATAAAACCTTCAGGACAAACACAGCCAGTACGTTCTTTCAGCATGCCTGCACCCCCCTTTTCCTCAAGGCCATTATTTTGCTTCTTCTAAGCTAATATCTAAGGGTCCAGAGGAGAACCATGCCCAGGGGGGCAATGGGCAGTAGCAGTTTGTTCCAAGCTGGGCCCCTGATCCTGTCTTCAGGGGCCCTTCTTGTTTATTACTGTCCCTAGCTTTAATATACTTACTCTCGTTTTTAAAAAAAGACATTTAGGGATGTTAATAGCAATTTGTTTTCTAAAAGCAATTGTAGTATCTAAAAAGAAAACAAAAACTATAGCTATAACTGTGTACATATAATGTTAGCTACTCATGGATTGAGTATTCTTTTTTTAACTCCTTCATAAATAAGAGATTATGAAAGAAAAAAATTATTTCTCTCAAGGACATGAGAGGGCCTGAGTTAAAGAATGCCAAGTCAATGGAATCAAGAATGACTTTCTTGAGAACCAAATTGTTTTTAATGATCTCATAATGGCAAAAGCACAAGTTGGAGGAAGAGGAAAGGAATCAAGAACAAAAGTGTGTTGAGAGGCAGGGACAGCATGATGAACGAAAGTCAGTGAGACACTGGCTGGCGGGAGCCCAGTTAACTTATGGCTGCTGAGGAGGCTTTCGCTGAGCCATGTGTGGCTCACAGGAAAGGACTTTATGTTCTTGCAAAGGTGCATGAGGTACAAAGGGACTTTTTCAATATGATAATAACAACTAACATCTGTTGAATGCTTACTTACCAAAAATATATCTTAACTCACTATGAGACAAATGCTATTGTTAATTCCACCATATAGAAGGAAAATATCAACAAGGAGCAATTTCCTAACTTCTCCACAGACAGTGATAATAAATGATACAATGGGTATTCAAATCCAAACAACCTGGCTAAACACCCCATAACAATCACCATGCTATAGTGCTACTCAACATACTTACTTTAAAATTTGGCGTAAGGTTAAAAGGAATCAGTCAAATCTCATTGCAATGAAATCTACTTAAAGCTAAAGGCACTCCATACCTCCCACCCCAGAGGGAAACAGCCTTTGTGGGAGAGAAAAAAATCTTTTTTACCCCGAATGTAGTACCATCTCCTTCATTGAATTGCTGCTGCTTTTCGTCAGGGTGAAGAAATATTCATTTATATTCGACAGCTGCTAAATTGGAAATAAAGTATGGGTTCAAGTCAATGCAAGAAAAAAAATGCAGGGAGCAAGTACCAGCTAGAAATTTTTCTCAATATAATAGCATTGATTCTTCCTCTAGACACAGACATATGTACCCAGAAACTAGAAGTGGCAATGAAATATTGCAGAGAAAGGGTAATCTCTAAGAGAAAATCTGGACACAGGCAGGAGGGGAACGAAATGTTTAATGGGAAAAGATTTCTAAAAGAGAGCCTTTTGGTTTTTTTATGCCTTAAAGTGTGAACTAAAAAATAATAGTGATCTGCTAGTTATTCTTATTCTTAGGGAGAAAAATCAGATTATTTATATCCTTTCATGGCCACCAAAACATTTTATTTCAAAGACATAAACATATTCCTTGTCTGCTATATTATCATAAATTTCTATCTGTGAATACCAACAACAATGATACTTTAAAATGGTATGTTCTCATTTATGTTTGGAATGTTGCTTTTTACTTTGACTTTAATGACTTTCAAAATAATCTGCATCACTTGCTCTTGGTCCCTTTTAATTGTGTAACTCTTTGATAAATGTTCTATCCTCCTATTATTCCCTTACTTTATTTCAGTTTCTCAAATTTAACTTTTTTTTTCAGAAAAAAGTAAATTCTGCACACTATCCAACACAGTAAAGCATGTTGGTATCTTTTAGGTCAAGGGGAACACTGATCCTAAATCATCGTCACAGTACATTTCCTCACGAAGACTAAAGTCTGTCTGGAGAAAGAATCCCAGCAACAGGAGGCATGCAGCTGGTACAGGAGTGGATGGAGAAAGGAAGAGGTGAAGAGCCAGAGCTGGATGTGAGTAGAGGTCAATTTTCTTAACAGCATACTGTCCTATGTAAACATACCAAAGAATTTGCACAAGTAGTCCATTAGAAGTCCAGTGTTTAAATTCCTGTCTCTCAATTAGTGTAATAATAATAATAAAAAAAATCAGTTACAGTGGAGAGAAGACTGAGATAGCAGGAATTTAAATGAAAAGTATTTCCTTCAGTTTCACTCTACTATATCAGAAAATTCTTGAAAAGGCTTGGGAGAAGAGATATTTCAGAACTAGGCCACTTCTCTTACACATTTGTAAACTGGGTATTTATACATACACTGAAAACTGTCTATTCCAAGCAGTTCACATTCTTGCTTAAGCCTGCTCTAGGTTGACAAGGGGAGAAAATAAGAAAAGTAAAACCTAGTTCACGTGGCATAGCTTACATTAAACTAAAGTGAACTGATAGTTTGGTAATTTTCCCCAAGAGACATTTACAAATAGAAAAAAAGATTCACCTCTGGTTCACAGCCCACCCTCAATCCACTGAACTACACCAGCCAGGGCTAAAAAAAAAAACAAAAAAAAAAACAGATTTTTTTTTTTTTTTTTACAATAAGAAGATTTTTCAATAATAGATAACAAAAGAAAAACTGAGTTCCATTCATTTTAAAATTTAAAACTATTATGTATGAAACATACAACAAACTTAAAGGTAAATTATGTGATAGGATCAGTATTTTCAATGTACATAGTAGAAGACCTAACATTTTTGGTAAAGGGGACACACAAATACAGTGATAGTTTTAATTTAAAATAATGGTTCTGGGTCCACTGAATAGATATAAAAAGTATCTTTATCCCAAGCTAGCACCATGTCCTCCCCCAAAAAGATCATTTAAGTATGAATTGTAGATTTAAAAGTAAATCCAAAAAAGAAACAGATTTTTCTGAATATTTTAGGTAAAAATTTAGAAGATTATATTTAATAAAATGAGTTAGATAAAATATCTTGAAAAAACAAACAACATAACAAAGCATACTATATAAGTGACAAATTGGCTTCTTTTAAAAATAAGATTATTGGGCCTGGCTGGTGTGGCTCAGCGGACTGAGCGCTGGCCTGTGAATCAGTAGGGAGCATGTGAAAGGCAACCACACATCGGTGTTTCTCTCCTTCTCTCTACAAATGAATAAAAAATCTTAAAAAATTAAAATTAAAAGAATAAGATTATTAGACTATCAAAAGAATGAAAATACAAACTATAGAGAATTTGTGGTTTATATATATCTGATAAAGATATATATACAAATTTATGTCTAGAATATATAAAGAACTTCTACAAATCAATAAAAGACAGACAACATGATAGAAAAAATAGTCAAATGACCAGAATGGGTATTTTATAAAATATAATAGTAAATGACTAATAAACATATTTATCAGACATTTAATATCTTTAGTCCTGAGGGAAATATAAATTAAAATCACAATGCAATGCCAATTTATAACTACCTAATATGAATAGAATTGGCCTCATCTTATATTACTATGGCCATGAATCAATTGGAACTTTTTATTTTGGGTGGGAATGTAAATTGGTACAACCTCTTTGAAAAACTGTTACCATTACAAAATAAAGAACATAGGCATATTTTACATACAAAAACTTATAGCTGGATACCCTAACATACATTTACCAAAAGAGATGTAAAGAATATTCTTAGCAGCACTGTTTGCAACAACTACTAATAGTATTTATATTCAGAAACAGTAGGAGGAATAAATTAGTTGTAGTATAGTCATACAATGTAATACTATGCAACAAGGCAATGAATTACAACTATGTTCAAGAATCTGATTAAATTTCAGAAGCATAATATTTCACAAACAAAACTTTTTTATTAAAAAAGTTTTTGCTTAAAAAAGTAAAAAGAGGAAACAATTTAAAAGTTTAATCAAAGACTAAATAAATCAGGCTTTATCCATAATATAAATGGAAATATGCACCATTATAATGATAACATAGAGCAGGAGTCAGCACATTGGCCAAATCCAGTCCGCTGCTGGATTTTGTGAATCAGATTTTGTTGAAATACAAGCATGCTCATCTGCTCACACCATCTCTATGACTGCTTGCAATCTGCAATGGCAGAATAACAACACAGACCACATGTCCCACAAAGCCAAAACATTTAGTATCTGTACCTTTAAAGAAAAACTTTGCCTACCTTGGCATATAAGAATAACTAGTATTATGAAAATGGTTAAGAATCAATTCATACAGTTACAAAAGTACACTCAAAATAGTTCTTGGTTTTCACAAACTGATAAATAATTATAGTGAATTTCCAGATTTGGAACTACTGAAGCCTGGTGAGGATGTGGAACAACTGGAACTCTCAGTGTTCAGTCGTGGAAATGCTTAATTCACAGCCACTTTGGAAGATCATTTGATGATTTCTTATAAAACTAAACATACTCCATTTATGCAGTTCAGCAATTGCACTCCTTATTTACCTAAAGGACTTGAAAACTTATGTCCACACCCAAACATGCACACAAATGTCTATAACAACTTTACTCATAATTGCCAAAACTGGGAAGCAACTGAGATGATTTTCCATAGGTAAATAGATAAACCTTGATACATATAGACAATAAAATATTATACAACCCTAAAAAAGTATGAATTATCAACCCATGAAAAGATATGAGAGAAACTTAAATATGCTTATTACTAAATGAAAGAGGTCAATTTGAAAAAAGCAAACAAACAAACAAACAAAAAACCCTGTATACTATATGATTCCAAGTACATGACATTTTGGAGAAGACAAAAGTATGAAGACACCAAGAAGACCAGTGATTGCCAGAAGCTGGTGTGTAGGGGAGCACAGATGTCTGTTTGAGCAGTAAAACTACTCTCTGTGTGAAACCATAAAGATAGATACATGTCATTATAAATTATAATGTATAATATATATGTCCAATTCCTAAGAATATATAACATTAATAATGATCTATTATGTAAACTCTGGCTTTGGGGTGATTATAATGTTGATAAGGTTTATCAGTTGTAACAAATGTACCACTGTGATGAAGAATGTTGAAAATGTGGGAGGCAATGTACGTGCGAGAGCAGAGGGTATATGAAACAACTCTGTACCTTCCCTTCAATTTTGCTGTAAATTTTAAACTGCTCTAAAAAAAGCCCTAATTTAATTTCCCCCCCAAATTTCTGGTTTTGTTAATAGTAAAAAACAAAACAGAATGACTGACAATATGTGAACTGTCACTATGTAGATACACTGTAAATTTTAAAGATGGTATTTTTAATATTAAATCATAAAGTTCCAGGAGTACACTAATTTTAGAAATAGCAAATGCGAAATTTGAAATGGATCCCTGTAGAATTGAGTTCATATATGTTAAAAGTTTGACATTAAATAAATATTAAAGTGTTAAAATTATGTGATAAATCTGACATTTGTTCAAGATGTAAGCCAAGTTTAGATTCATGGATTCTCAGTTCGGAAAATAAATTTTAAAATTATTGCAGTCAGGTACCCATCCTGTGCTTTTCTGCCTTCCATTTTATCTGCATAAAATAGCTGTTAATCTGGCTTAAATTCCTCAGAAATCTGGAAATTAATTTCTCATAAGGATGATTTATCTTTGGACATCTCTATTATCTGGGAAGTTTTTAGTATTGTTGAGAGAAAAAACTATGTCTTGTAGTTTTAGTAACAGCAAATCACTTCAAATTATTTATTTCCATAATGAATAATTTGCAAGCTAGCCAGGAGAGCTTTGTGATCTTGAGCTTACTTTCACAACAAATCTTAAATTTAAAGTTTTGACATAATTTCCAAATTATATCTAGGCCTTTGGGACCATATAAACATATGAATGACCATTCCCTGGCATGCTTTAAAGAATGTGATAAATCTGCATTTTACATAGATATAATTTATACTTGAAAAAATACTTGTTTGTGTATTTTATGAATGAAGCTAATACTCACTTAATCACTGAACATATTTTTCATTTACTGTTATCTTTCCATAAGATAAGAACATAGCTGTGAACAAGGCAGGCTAAGTTCATTCTTTCAGAACTTTCATTCAAGTGCTGAGAAAGACAAGTATATAAAAATAAGTAAAATGACTAAATACTATAATTTCAAATATTTATGATATAAGTAAAAATAATAAAAAAATGTACTATGGAATAAAGCTTAATGGAGTTTGGCTATTCGAGAAAGATATTTTTGTGGAAGGGACTTTTAAATTAAACTCCAAAAGAGAAAGTGTCAGCTTTGCAGTGCCTCAGGTTAGAGTTCTCCCCACAGAGCAGGTTAGCAAGGGTGAAGACCCTGAAGCAGAAATCAGCTTAGCCCATTCAATGAAGAGCCATAAAGGAAAGATTAGGATATTAATAAAGGAAGAAAATGTTGCTATATTAAGACAGAGAGGTAAATAAATTCTATTTTAATTTCAATGGAAAGACACTGGGAAAGTATGGTTCAACTGATTTTTTGGATACCATCTCAAATCCCCAGTGTATTTCTGATCTGTTAGAGTCATTGATTTCTACTAGGGATAAAAAAGACACCATGTCCCCTCATCATGAATATTTTTTGTGTAAAAGAGAATAAATAGATTAAAAGAAGCCTGAGAATAAAAGCAGGCTCTTTAGGTATTAAAGCCAAAGTTGATGATTTGACTTGGGTTAGGATAGAAGCTGTGGAGATTGAGAAGTGGATCAACTGAGAATATAGTTTAGAAACAATAGTTTTAATGAAGGGTAGAAAGGCTGAAGAAAAGGGTAAAATCAAGGATGACACCTCGTTTGGGGATCACAGTGTCTGGGAGAATGATGATGACATTAAACTAGGCTGAGAAAGCTTGGTGAAGAAAATGAATGAGCATGACGGGGAAGGCAATGGACAGGTATTGTCAGTTTGGTTTGTCACATGTTACATGTCATTATACACACACACACACATATAAATTCATTTAAGTGGAGGTATACTAGTGCATATTATAGATAATCCATGCGAGGTAAATTTAGTGGGATGTGACTAGTTTTTTAAAAATTAATTAAATATAATAAAATATTGGGTTGGCCAAAAAGTTCATTCTTCTTTTCCCCATAAGATGGCTCTAGAAGAGCTTAGTTGTCGTTAACTAATTTTGTTGAATCGTTAACTAATTTAAAATAATTTTGTTAGATTGTATTGTGACAGCTGTCATAACAGCATGCATTAAAAAAACTTATCAAAATTGGTGAATTTTTGTGTATCCATTTTAATATTGAAGATGGAAGAAATAAGCAACATTTTTGGGGTATTATGCTTTATCATTTCAAGAAAGGTAGAAATGCAGCTGAAACAGAAAGATTTGTGCAGTACATGGAGAAGATGCTGTGACTGATCAAAAGTGGTTTGTGAAATTTCATGCAAGACATTTCTTACTGGATGATGCTTCACAGGTAGACCAGTTGAAGTTGATAGTGATCAAATGGAGACATTGATTGAGAACAATCAACATTACACCACATGGGAGATAGCCGATATACTTAAAATATCCAAAACCAGTAAAGTTATTGGTAAAAATAAACAATGTGTCTTTTATTTTACGGAAAAAAAAATACAAACTTTTTGGGCAACCCAATAGAAAATATACAATTTATATCACATGTAATAAAGAGCATTTTTATTTGTAAAATTTTTGTTTCAGTTATGAATTCTTAAATACATGTGCAATGGATCATAATGTAAAATGTGTTTTGCGTTCTGAATCACAAAGAAGTGTGAAAACTACTGACAAGATAGAATTTAAAATAGTGACTTTTACACTGAAATAAAAGCACTTTTCAAGTGATGTCAAACTTCTTTAGAAATGTTCTTCAAGAAATAGTTCTGTTATATTTATTCTATTACTTTATATTGTTTTGGATATGTGTCTTTAAATCAGCTAGTATAATTTAATTGTGTAGAAGCATTTTTTGAGATGGCCTTAATCAACCATATTTCTTTTTAAATGGAGAGGTATGAACAGGAACTAATAATATAGCCATAGTCAGGGTGACTATAAAACAAAACATGAAAAGTCATTGAAGAAGCATGATAGGTAAGGTAATTTGGTACGAGAGAAGATATGTAGGAAATATAAAAGGAAATAATGGTTTCCAGTAATGAAAAAGAGAGAAGGGAAACAAAAACAACCTTTGTACTAGAAGCTGCTTGCATTGGTTATCACTTTTGTGTCACTTTAAGCCCGTGCAGCCTCCAAGTCGACCCACTGTCTTGTGTGGGCTTAGGCCAGTTTGGAGCAGGTACAAGCTGCTTCCTACCCAGAAGCGTCTTCAGTGTTCCCACAGGCATGTTCCTCTGGGAAGTCATTCAACAATCACTCATGAAGAAGCTGGAATTGGTAGACAGTTAATGTCCCAATGGACAATGCTGAACCAGAATCAATTGATAAAACTATGCCCCTTTCTTCCTTGTACAGGTATTTTTGAGACCCTTTTTATAAGCCATTTAGAAAGGTCGTTCGAGGTCAAGTAACAGATCGTTTGTAGCTGTGGTCAACATACAAATAAATACCTTCTTGTATTACCTGTTTCACTGCCTTGTACTCACTCTTACTTCCTGGCATCAAATTCCAAAATAAATTTCTTAAGTGCAAACTTTTGTCTCAGGTTTTGCTTTTAGAAAAATGAATGTCAACAGATCATCTTTCTATATGGTTTATGGAATTAATTGCCATTATTTTAAAATAATCTGGTGATATATTAAAATAAACCACAATTTAAAAATAGTTTGTTTTGAAATTCATGCAGGAAGACTTAAATGAAAATTTATCCTAGCTTAATTTTTGTCCTGAGTATAAAGATAATGCTGCCTGCCTTCCTTCCTCCCTCCTAACTTCTTTGTCTAAAAGCAAAAAATCAAGGCAATCTTTGCTGCATGTTGGTCTCCTGTTAAAGTCAGAAGGAGTGAAAATTCCAAGTTTGGCCCCAGGCCTAAGCTATGTCTTACTAGTTTTCCCCCACCCCAGACAAAATCTGCATTGCGATATGTTGAGTAGGTTTGTATCCTATACAATTTCCATTTTTGAGCATACTTTGACAGAACTCTTGGAGGGGAGGATAGCTGAGACTTAGGCCCTTACTATCTAATGATTAAAGAAGTAGATTCATTAATTTGGGGAAGGAGACATACACAATTAATCAAAAAAAATATTTGGATGTTTCCTTTGTGCCTACCACTATGTTATGTACAGTGTAGTTAATAAAACTGGCAAAATGTAATCAGAAAGCTGAGGTTTATAACTTCATTTGAAAAGGCAATTCATACACCCATGAGACAACTAACGCACATACAACTTGATGCTGAGAAGCAGTTGCAGGAGTTTCTCATCAAAGTGAAATTTCTGCTGGGCCTTGAAAAAATGTGCTGACAAAGTAAGTGAACAATTGGGTTGAGGAAAGTGGCTTGCTTTTCATTTAAAATGCAAAATGCCTGCTTCAGAAGAGTTTGGCTTTGGCGGGGCAGCACAGTTACAGCATTGTCCACATATGCCAACGTTGTGGGTTTGATCCCCAGTTGGACATAAATAAGTGGAACAAGAAATTGATGTTTCTCTCTTTCTCTCTTTCACGCTCTCAAATCAATTTTAATTTTTTAAAGTTTGATTGATTTTAAAATAAGTATATAAAATATCATCACAAAAAGAAGTACATGAAATACTGTTAACTTTTTAAAATTTTCTGATATTTGACTCCTTGAGGAAAATGGCTTAGGTTAATGTTATGAAATCTACTCGTCTCTACTTGCATGCATCAGAAGTCTTCAATTAAATGCCTTTAATTAATCATGAACTAGTGAAAAATTAGTTCCTCCAGAAAATGTAATATAGTCCAGAGTGGTCTTTGAAAAGGTTCATTCTGCTATGATATTTCTAAGAAATTCAAGGATTGGGAACTTTCATTATCTGACGTTTTCTTTAGTGAAAGCAGATATAAAATTGCAACCTAATTTTCTGAATTATTGCATGATATTATATAACTGTCTCTTAACAGCATCAGTTATTTATATTAAGAAAATAAGTACAATATTTCCTTCATTTCATAAATAATAATTATCATGGATTAAGTGGTAGAAAATAGTTCTGCTACTGTGAGTTATTAAGAAAGTATGTAATAACTCAAAGTAGGTTGTAGGAGCCACACCTGAATTAATACAAGGTTGGGTCAAATGCATTGCTTGCTGACTGATCAAATTTCTTCATTAGAAGAGTGCTTGGGGGCACAGAGCAATAGGGAAAAATAAAGAGTACAAGTAGTAACTTGAAGTATTTTTCAGGAATACATTGGCTTTTCCAAATGTTTTCATGCAAGAGCAACTGTTCCTCATTATTTCTCTTACTAAGGAAAATTTTTCTAGGACTCCGAAGGTCATTCCTTTAAGACAGTGGTTCTCAACTTTGGCTGCACATTAGAATCACATGGAGGGATTGTACATCGAATATCCATGCTGCACCCTAGACCAATTAAATCATCATCTCAGCACTTAGGACCAAAGCACTAGTATGTTTTTAAAGCTCCCTGATGAGTCCAATGTGCATCCAAATTTGAAAACTAGTTTTTTTTGTGTGTGAGTACGAATTTAAATGAGTTTTTTTAAAAGACTTTTGCATCTTATCCTTAAAATAGCATGCGAACATTTTTCACCTATGAGGGATAACTTTTAAAAGTAAATGTAAACCAGTCTTTCTCATAGAGAAAAGTTTAAATGAGGTCATCTCTTATCAATTTCAGACAAAAAAAAATTCATACTTTGAAGAAACAAAGCTACCTGGCTTACCTCCCACGGGTCCTGAGGACACAGCTTCCTCTAATTCACTTTCAGTTGACAGCAGAGATTTGTTATCTTCCCACCAAATGGAGGGCCATCGACAGTGGTAATTCACTAATGTGGTCAGCTAAATGGGCTTCAGTGGGGACGCCTTTAGCTCAAAGGCCTTAACATTCCCCTCAGCATGCCTTAGTTTTAGACACATTTGTTCCTGGCTATAGGAGGCTGACATTGCTTTTCTTAGAGCATTGACTTTAGAAAATTTGGTATTATACATTCATTCTCTGACCCTGCGAAACATTTAAGTCTTCTCCCAATCTCTTGCCATTTATACAAACCAGAAAATATCTTTCTCAAGGAAATGGGACAGTTTCTTTAAAAAAAAAAAGCATTAAAGAAAATAGCGCCCCTATCCTCCAGTTTCTGTGGGAGGGAAGAAGCCTAACTTTGGTAAGTAACAATTAACAGGCACAGATGGCCTATCACAGAAAAAAAAAATTACAAAATCAGGAATATGTCAGTACAACCCAGTGATCAACCTTCCACCCTGCAAAATTTTTAGTACTTTTTAGTCCCTAAAACTCCCCCATGTTTGGAGGACATTCAGACCTTCCAAAAAGATTAGAAGCAGAGCTATATTAAAAACGTACCTTTCAAATATTTTTAGCTTAATTATGATCTCACCTTTAACAGGAATCTAATCAACAAAACAAACAAACAAGCATAATATAACCAAAGACATTGAAATTGAGAACAGGCTGAAAGTCACCAGAGGGGAGAGGGGAGGGAATTTCAGGGGAAAAGGGGAAGGGTTTACAGGAACAAGTATAAAGGACACATGGACAAAAACTATGGGGGGCAGAAATGGGAGGGGGGGTGGGGAGGGCTAGGGCGGTGGGTTGGGGTGGGAGTAAAAGAAAACTGTACAAGATCAACAATTAAAATAAAAATTGCAAAAAAAATAAGTCACAGAGAAAAGTCTTTTGATTCTCCCTTTTTACTCTTGCCTATTTTATTTTATAAAAATCACATTATTTCTATGAATTTGAGGAGCATTGGTGTTCTAGACCTCAGAAACCTCAGCTGGCCATAAGTTTCTTATTACTGTTCTACAATGCTGTGTCTCCATGATCAGCATTTCCTGTTCTTTCATCAAAATCCCTTAAGTATTAATGGCAGTTCCTTTCAATTTGACAACTTTTCCATCTAATCCAATGATGTAATAAGATAATCTTCAAGTTGACAATAAACAAAAAAAATAAAATGCTGTTTTTCAAACAGAACATACAGAGCACAAATTTTAAAAGTTTACAGCACAGATTTGGATCAACACGTATTAAAGCACATTCAATTCATCCACTGTCCCCTCATATTTGTAATTCGATCATTATCTGCTTAGTGCATACTGTTTGCCTGCAACTACAAATGTACAGTTTTTAGGATGTTTGCAGACTTTTGGAGAGGCAAAGAGTAATAAATAAGGCACAAGTATTTATTTAATAATGATAACAATACATAAATAATATAGGGATCTATCTTAGAATCTTAAGAAAGTATGTAAAAGAAGGCCCTAAACTAATTAAGCATACATATTACTCAGATGAAATTTAAAATTCAAAGTTAAGACAATATACTTACAAACACAAATACACACACTTAAGTGTTTTGATGACCTTACATCCAAACGTTCATTGAATTTCCACATATTCTTTCAAGTGTGAGAGGTTCTGTGAAGGATATAAAAATATTCCTGTATTCAAGACACTATCCTCATTGGTCAGAAGCTATGCAGCTCTTATTGGATGGGCAAAGCCTCAATCCTACTGGATGGAATAGGATTTCAGGAAACCTTTATAAGGGTCGGCTCAGATGGCAGAAACAGTGCAGACAGGCAGTTCAACACAGGGGCAGACAGTGCAGCGCAAGTTTCTTTGTCCAGTGCGGTTTGTGAGAGAGGCCCCTGTGCTGAAATGGCTGCTAGGCTCTGTTTTCTGTTTAGTTTTGTTTTTGGCTTTTTCGTTTGTTTTGTTTTTATTTTAAATTTGAGCCCAGTTAGCTAGCAAGAGCCCTTCTTACAGGTGTCTTCCTACCCTGACAAGATTTACATGCCTGATTTGAAGTATTTTTACTTTCTTGACTCTTTTCCATCAGCCTATCAGCAATATGAATGGCAGTATTAACTGATTTTTTAAGTTATACAGTAAAAAGATTTATCTGCTTTGCCCTCAGAAACAACCTAGTTAAAATGGAATGCTTTAAACTTAAGTATGTCTAGCAAAGCCTTATTTTTACATCAAATGTAAGTGTTTGAACCTTTTCTACAGACAGATTGTAGGAACACAAATATAATCATAATTTAGTTATAGAAATTATCCATAATAATTTTTAAATTAACTTTGAGCACATACAGTGTGCCAAGTATCAGGCACTAGTAAATTACATATAATTTCATATACTTCTTACATGGGTAAGGTTACCCATGTGGTAGACCTTACCTACACACACTTAACAGAGTTTTTGAGAAAAAGCTGTAAGCTCTGAAAATTACAGTGTGACTTGCCAAAACCCTATAGATAGAAAGTGGCAGAACAATCATTGAAGCCAGGGTTTGTATGCCATTGCCAAATCTTTCAGGGATTCCCATATAGATAAATGTTTCCATTAACATATATTATTCATTAGATAGTAGATATTGTAAATATTCTAGAAGACAGCATTGTATAGTACTTTCATTTCAGATTCAATTCACTTGAGTCACTTTCCTTCCTAACTGAATAAAGATGTCCCAGATGCAAAAATGATATAACTAATTTTATTTTAATAAGTCATAAGAGGAAATAACTTGTTTTAATCACCAAGGTGGTACATACAGAAATCTATTTGAGATCAACCGATGTAAAGGCTATCATCAGCTAGGCAGTGTTTTCCAAATACATCTTTTAATAAATATAATCCAAAATGCAAAAAAAAATATTTCATTTAGTGACAAGATTTTTCCACATAGTTATTAATATTTATTTACATGAGGACAAGAACTCACCGTATACATGTCTGCAAATTATTCATTAAAAACAGACTTTTATAAAATATGATAATTCAGATATGATGTGCAATACATATGGTTCAAGGTATATTACTGACATAAATTTTACTAAAATGACATAGAAGCAAGGGCCTAGCACCAGATTCCTTGAGTACCTGCAGTCAAAATCTTTTCGTGGCAAGCCTGGATTGGTAGAGCTGGACATGTCACTAAGAGTATTCTAGCAGAGAGCATCGCATGCCAATACTGCTCTACATGCAGATAGCTGTTGTCTGAGTGCTGAGACACCGGGTGCACTAGAGAGATAGGCAAGGGGCTGGATGCCAGTGTGGCTGAGGGAAGTACAGGGACGGCCGTGGGGAGCATGCTGAGGTCCATTACTGTTGGTCCCAAAGTGTCCCTTGGTGGTTGCTGAAACAGCCTCTTAGACGTCTCAATTCAACCTATACATATTGAGCCTTAAAACAAACAGATTGTACATCCCCTTAGAGATTTAGCAACCTTTTCAGGCAAAGAAGGTGAAAAACAATTTCAGACACTTCAAAAGAACAACAACACACACACACAAGTTCACAAACATGTCTTTGATTACAGCAATTTTTTTGTTGCTTTGCTTTTCTTTTCCCTCTCCTACTGTTGAACTAATATCAGTTCGGGGAATAACGGCTGGAATATTTGTCCCATTGCAACAATTCTGGGAATTAGAAATCAGTTTCTGGTCACACAAGAACATTCTACTAAGCTGTCTGCATGTTATTTAATTTGTCAAAAACACAAAATATTTTTGGAAAAGGCACATCTACAGAAAGCAAACACATAGGCATAACTCTCCTAGACTGCCAGAGACTGTTCCAGAGGTCGGACTTCTGCTGTGGTCCTGGTCCCAGCCAAGGAGTCTCTCACCAGCTGTGCAAATAGCTCTTGTCTCCTCACTGCTTTTCTTATTCAAAGCTTTCATGATCATTCAGGAAGATCTTACACAAATCAATAGTGCTTTTTCACTCACTGCAATGATTTACATATAACAGCAGTTCCTGATTTTTGAATATCAGGCTTAGAATTAGCAAGATCAGAGTCTTACCTAGAGGAAAGAAAAGAATCTGTGCTAAGGTGAACTTGAAAAATACTTCTGTCTCCAACTTTATGACCAAAGACTTTAGCCCAGCCCTCAACTCTAATTTACACTTCTTTACCTGTGTTGTCCTGGCACTGAGTTCATTCCCAATGCCATTATCAGGGCTCCGTTTCCCCTACCTTTTGTAGATCTCAAGTCACCCAACATTTTTGTTTAACCCTTGCAACTCTCCTGGGAAACACATATCATGGCCTTGCTCAACAGCACATTTTTATTATTTTCATTCTAGTTAAGCCTTTGGTTGCAATGATTAGAAATCTATACAAATTATATAAAGGGTGAATGTTTTGTTTGGAAATGAATGACAAGGACAGTCAATGAAACTAATCTTGAGAGCTAGGAAGTGATTGTGATCCAAGGTAGCATTTAATGTTTACGTAGATTTAGATAATTAAAAAGACTCACAGATGACCCAGAATATATTCACATAAGACTTTATGAAGGTCAACAATATCGTAAAGCAAGACAAAGAAAAGACTGGTGAGCATCAGAGGCCAAGGACTTTCTAAGAGACTTCCTAGGGTTTTAGTCATAAGAGACACACTTTGTCCCTATATTACAAAACAGTGTTATGTGCAAGGAATCTTGGTGTCAGAAGACATCAGGCATGAGTTTTCCAGCAGGATTCATTACATGCCACTGGTCGAGTTTACAAGTCAGGTTTTGTAACCACGTAAGTGATATGTAGGCCATAGATTTACACACATCGCTAAATAATGTAAACAGGTAGTTCTGAGTATCTCTAAAAGATTTTTGAACTTTAAGTAGTACAGTAAAAATCATTACTGAGCCCTTTTGCTCTTATTTTTGCCACAGGTGAACAGCACTCTTTCAGCCATACTCAGAGACAGACATGGAGCTATTACCGTCCAACTATTAAAAAAAAAAACCACTTTATCTTACACATGCAACTGTTTTCTTCTTTTGTCTCATTCTAGAGCAGCATTGTTTTTTCATCCACTCTTTAAATCTTCTCTGTCTGAGCACCCTCTGCTTGGACCCGGCCCAATAATGTTTGTTACAGGTGCTAACACGAAATGACTTTACTGGTCAGTGCCCATAATCAGCATAAGCTTCATCTTAGAATTTGCATGTGAGGGCAATTCACGGTTTGCTGACCAGGCAGTGCGTTGTGTCAAGTTAAAGTGGGTAACCCCTGACAGTCTATTCAGCTGTCGGTGAATGTGTTTGGATCACACAGTGCAAACACGTGTCAGAGAAAGTTGTGAAAATGTGCAGGTTCCTTTCCAAATCGACACTACCATCCTAGTCATCTAAAAGAGTTATTTACAAATTGGGGGAGTGTGGATAGAAGTCAGTGGCCAGAATGAAAACGACGTTACGTAAACCAGCTGAGCTCTGGGATACTCAACTCCTAACTTCAGTCATAGAACTCTTCTACTTTTATCTGTTTTAATTTAAAAAAAAATTCTTTGGGGAAAAATGGTTAAATTTCATTCCTTAAATTTGAAATATAACTTCAGCTCTCTTGGGAAATATATAAATCCTTTTGCTAGATTAATGCAAATTTTAAAAATTATGTATTCTATTAAAAATCTCCAACTTTGAGGTTATTAATCAATTTATTAATTACTCAAGAATACTAAAGTCAATATACCTGCCTTGGTAGTTTAATCATAGACAAATACATTATTCATTATAGATTATCAATAAAATATGTATTCCTTTGTTATTAAAATGAACATAACTAAATTTATCTAAATGAGATTAACATGAGAAAATTAAGAAAAATGGTTATTTATTTAGACTAATTCTCTTATTTTTGTTAAAAAAGGGAAAAACTTTTCTTTCTCTTTAGAAAGGGAAAAAAATGTTATTTTATGCCCTCAAGATTTTACTCCTCTTTTGCATAACAAAAAAGAAAACATTATATGTAATAGATCAAATAAAATTAAAAGTCCCCATAGAATTTCAACAGGATAATTTGATTTCCAACTCATTATAATGTTAAGGCAAGAAGATAGGAAAAAATGATGAAAATATCATCTCAGGTAACTGAGAAAACATTTTATATTGCACTTTTTTCCCTTTGCCTGTAGTTACAAAGGATTAAGTACTCTATGATCCTATTGATATAACCTTAAAAACAGGCAAAATGACTACTATGTGTTAGAAGTCATAATAGTGGTTACCTTTGACACAGTAGGGGTAGCACTGACAAGCAGAACAAGAATGAATTCTAAGATAATTGTAATACTCAGTTTTGGTATGGCTACATTACTGTGTTCACTTTGGAACTTCATCTAGCTATATTCCAATGATTTTCTAACTTCTCTGATTATATGTTATTTTTTAAGTTTATTTAAAAATATACAAAAAGGTAGGAGTTGAATTCCAAGGAAGTAGAAGTTTTCCCAAGGTCTAAAGAATGAAGAGTTCTCTGAATCTGGGCAGTGATGAGTAGATCTAACTTAAGTCCATGCACACAGTGCAGCATCCAAAGTGACCACCATACTATTTCTAGGACATGGCTTAATAATGACAACAAATATACACTAAATAAATATCTGTTTAAGGACTGAGTGAAAAGATAGGTGTCAGTTACCAAAGAGAGGTATTAGGACCAGGAAGCAATAACTACATCTTGCAAAAAAAAAAAGGCAACAAAAAATAGATAAATTTTTTAGTGAAGTGAGAAATCATGGTTTATAAAGTGAGTAGCAAGTGAGCAATTAGACAGTGGGAATCCAAACTACTTTCAAGAACCTTGCCTATGAAGAGTGGGGTCAGTTAATAAAGTTACTGGAAGCAAGTACTATAGAAGTAGTACAATAAAAGGTTTTAAAGTTAAAAACGTTAAAGTAAAAGGGTAGTAGCTATTATTTATTCAGTGGTTGCCATGTCTTCTTTGAAAAATAAGATGAAGTTGATGACATTATCTGCTGTGGACTGAATGTCTGAATTCCCGAAATTTATGTGTGGAAATCCTAATGTCCAATGGGATGACATTTGGAGGTGGGGCCTTTGGAAGATGGTTTGGTCATGAGGGTGTAGTTCTCTAGTCTTCATGAATGGGATTACTGCTTTCATAAGAGAAAGCCCTCAACTTTTCCTTCCTGTGAGGACACAGGGGAAAGGCACCAGTCCATGGACCTGGAAGTGGGCCCTCACCAGCCAATGTATCTGCTAGTACTTTGATCTTGGACTTTCCGGTCTCCAGAATGGTGAGGGATAAATTCCTGTTGTTTATAATCACCTAGTCAATGGGTGTTTTGTTTTAGCAGTCTGAATGGATTAGGACATTATCACAATTTTTTAAAAAAAGAAAAAAAATAAGAATGTACTAAGAGACTAAGGTTCAGAACAGTTATGTAAACTCTTCACAGATGATCAGCAGCTGCTTGGAAGGACAAATGCCTCATGTAAAAGCTGGCATACAGGACATGCTCAACAAATGTTTCCCAAATTCTAGGTAAAAATAATGAATGCAAAAGGAGACATGGAAGGAGAAAACCGAGGTCTCAAAATACAAAGCCCATACTCTTTTTTTCCCATGAAATGTGTATGGTTTATTTTGATTTTCTCTGAAAGGGATAATAAATTCTTCAATCTTTAGTCATATGTTAATGCCAAACAATTACTAAAAACTAAAATAGCATTGATTCTAAATCATGTTCACATCCAAGATGTGCTAATGTACGCTCGGAAAGTAAAAAGTCTCTTTTCCTTGTGGATATTTTCCTTGCAACATCATTTACTCTACAGGTGAAATCTCTCACCATAAGCTTCAATTAATAGACAAAAGACTCATTCCCTCCCCCTAAATCCCAAGGTAGAACTAGAGTTTAGATTTCTAATGAGATAAACATCTTTGTGAAAAGGTAGAAGATGGGATTGTGACAGTTCAGCATTACTCATTACATATTATAACAGGCATATGCTCTGTCTACCAAATAGAGCAAGATAAGAAATAATCAGTTTTACCTCCTATGCATATAATATTTTATCCTCTTTCATCTTTTATAATTCATAAAGCTGTTTGATAGCATTCTAGAGCTTATAGTCTTAAAATTATAACTGTTGTATAATTTAATTGCAAATAACTGGGCCATCTCATTTAAATTCTCATTACTTTGACATTTTCTAAACCCATGGAGCCCTGTGAGATTATTTTAGCATGCCAGAAAATAATCAGACACAGTTTGGATCCATTATAAAAGTTTGAGAATTATTACCTTTGAGATTCTTTTTTTTGTTCACTAAAAATCACTGATGCTGAAAACCTTCAGCTGTCCATTTTTTTATCTACTTTTTAAAACATTTTCTAACAGTGATCTCAGCACCATAACCTGAATCCAAGAACTCTCTGAGTATTAGATTTAGCAATTCTCGTGGGAAAAAAAGAGAGACTGAGAGAGAGAGACAGAGAAACATATTAAGTGCCTACCAGTACACATACTTTCATGATTATCTTCATCTTCCTTAGTTATTAGTTTGTTTTAAAAGAATTAAAACAAAATGGTTACAAAATGTCAATATGGGGAAGAGGAGAGTTGCTATAATTAGAAGCAAAAACATTACATTTTTAGCTTCAGTTTCTTGAAATGCAGCTCCAAACACTTTTCAGTGACCCAATTGTTTTGAAATCAGCACACCCTCAATCGAGCTCCTCCCCTACCCGATGGTCAGTGATTAATTTACAGGTTCACTTCTTTCACTTCCATGGTTCTGTCATTGCAATTGACTAATGAGAAGACTCTGTATTACGAAACTGGTGTCAGTTCATCTGTCCATATGTGACATTGCAATGGATGAAAATTTGCAAGATAATGGTGAAGTTATATTGTTGCCTGGAATGGAATAGACACTGCTAAACACCATGAAATGCCTTTAAGAATTCTTTATACTGAAAATAATGTATTTCAATTGGTCTGGTTAGAAAATTTTAAATATACAACATTGGACCGAGTAACCTAAAATTTATATCACATTTTGGAGGACAGGTGCTTCTCTTTCCAATAATCTATGTTACATGTACTGAAGATTTTCTCATTCCCTATCCAAATTAAAATTACATAATACCTGTTAAATAAAGAGCCAAGCTTTGCTATTGAGGTTGGCATTTTTGGCCTAACTTGCAAAGCATGCAGACAACGTATAAAGACATAATCTTAAAATCATGGAGAAGAAAAATTCTGCAAAATCTGAGAATATCAAAATTACATATTTCTTGAAGTTTGTATACTTTGATAATGAGATAAAGATAGAAGAATAAATACATTTACAGCTTAATTTTATTTATAAATATTACATTTGTTATATGGACAAAACTCCCAAATAAACCATAGTTAACCAACTCCAAGTGTGTATTTTTTAAAGATTATTTATTTATTTATTTTTAGACAGAGGGGGAGAGAGAGGGAGAGAAACATCAATGTTCAGTTGCTTCTCGAATTCCCCCCACTGGGGACCTGGCCCACAATCCAGGCATGTGCCCTGCCTGAGAATTGAACCAGAGACCCTTTGGTTCACAGGCCAGTGCTCAATCTGCTAAGCCACACCAGCCAGGCCAAGTGCGTATTTTTAAATACACACACACACACACACACACACACACACACACACTTATGTACATATTATAAATACATATGTGCATATAATGACTAAGGGGTGTTTATCTCAAGAATGTAAGAATGATTTAACATTAGAACATTTATCAGTAAAATGTACTAATTAATTTGACTAAAGAAGTAAAACAATATAAGTTAATTAAATGAAAAAAGTATTGCCTAAATTTTCATACTTATTTTGGAGTCAGTGTAATAAATTAAGAAAGTTTTATCTAAAGTTTCATATCTCTTTTCTACAAAATATTTAGAAAAATAAAAATTTAAGAGACTTTCCATAATTTGTAAAACTAATTTAAAAACTAGAGTAAGCATCATTTTCAATGGGAAGCATATTTAAAAATAATTTAAGAGAAAGAAGAAAACAAATACTCCCATTACCTATGCTATTATTCAATATATTACTTAAGAAATGATCAAAACAATAAAGAAAAAGAAGAAAAAAATAAGATTTACCATTTAGAAAGGGAGATATAATGGTATAGTTATTTTAAGATTATTTACAATGTATACAGCTTATCCTAAAAGACCAAAAACCTGTTAGACCTATTAGGAAATTTGAACATTGCAAAATATACAATTAGGAAATCATCTACACCATCAAAACATATTCAGGAAAATGTAATAAGTGAAATTTACAAATCAAGACAGCAACAACAACTTTAAAATACCAAGGAATCAACCAAATAAACAAGTATGGAGTAAGTTTATGTGAAAAAAATAACTCAATAAATGAAGAGATGTGCCAAATTAATGAAATGAAAAAACTTAAGAATATTAAGATTTTAGTTCTTCCCAATGGAATATCAATTAAATGTCAGCCAATTTGTTGGTTTTTGGGGGGTGATTTAAATTTTCATTTAAACAATATATTTTTAAAGAGAACAAGTACATTATGAGAAAGAAGAGAAAAATCAGATATACCCTAACAACAGTATCTATTAAAAAGTCTCAGTATTTAAAATCTGTGACCAAACACTTGGAAAATAAAACAGCTAGTTCTCCTAGTCTAAAGCAGCTATACTTCCCTTACTAGCAACAATTTCACATCATGATATGGAAAAATATCCCATTTTCAAATATGGATCTTCAGCTCTCAATAATACAGTGAACTCTGCAATATTTTTATAAACCACTTTTCATCTTAACTCAGCCTAAATCTGCTTGAATTGCTTAAAATTAAAATTGTGTTGACAAAATACCCATAATTAACAATGAATCTTAAAAATTGGCAAGAAAGAGACAGATCATTAAGAAAATAACAATTTAGAAATAGCAATTAAGTTTTATATTTGGTATAAAAAGTCTATTTTCCTGTTATTTTCCAGTATAATCAATGTTAGACTGAACTATGTATTCTATATCTTTCTCCAAGCTCAAGACACATATATAGGAAACATGTTTTTTTCTATAAACTATTTTTATTAATTTTTATTTTAATTATTGTTCTTGTACAGTTTTCTGTCTTTTAATCCCATCCCAGCCCACCACCCCAAACCTCCCCACCTCCCTCCCATTTCCACCCCCCTGGTTTTTGTCCATGTGTCCTTTATACTTGTTGCTCTAAACCCTTCCCCTTTTCCCCTGAAATTCCCTCCCCTCTCCCCTCTGGTGACTGTCAGCCTGTTCTCAATTTCAGTGTCTTTGGTTATATTATGCTTGTTTGTTGGTTTTGTTGACTAGGT
This sequence comes from Glossophaga mutica, assembly GCA_039655065.1. Taxonomy (NCBI): domain Eukaryota; kingdom Metazoa; phylum Chordata; class Mammalia; order Chiroptera; family Phyllostomidae; genus Glossophaga; species Glossophaga mutica. The sequence goes on along the minus strand of CM077307.1, from coordinate 142,142,912 downwards.
TCCTGTTAAAGGTATCTTTATGGTATTTGTCTTTCACTGCTTGGCTTACTTGGCTTAGCATGATGCTTTCCAGTTCCATCCATGCTGTTGCAAAGGGTAGAAGCTCCTTCTTTCTTTCTGCTGCATAGTATTCCATTGTGTAAATGTACCACAGTTTTTTGATCCATTCATTTACTGATGAACACCTAGGTTGCTTCCAACACTTGGCTATTGTAAATTGTGCTGCTATGAACATTGGGGTGCATAGGTTCTTTTGGAGTGGTGTTTCAGGATTCTTAGGATATAATCCAAGCAGTGGAATTGCTGGGTCAAAAGGCAGAGCCATTTTTAGTTTTCTTAGAAGATTCCATACTGTTTTCCCTAGTGGTTGTACCAGTCTGCACTCCCACCAACAGTGCGCTAGGGTCCCCTTTTCTCTACAACCTCTCCAACACTTGTTGTTTGTTGCTTTGTTTATGATGGCCATTCTGACTGCTATCAAGTGTTATCTCATTGTGGTTTTAATTTGCATCCCTCTGATAGCTAGCGATATTGAGCATCTTTTCATGTGTCTCTGGATCCTCTGTATGTCCTCCTTGGAGAAGTGTCTGTTCAAGTCCTTTGCCCATTTTTCAATTGGGTTGCTTGTCTTCTTAGAGTGGAATTGTGTAAGTTCTTTATATATTTTGGAGATTAAACCCTTGTCTGAGGTATCATTGGCAAATATGTTTTCCCACACAGTCGGTTCTCTTTTTATTTTAATACTGTTTTCTTTAGCTATGCAGAAGCTTTTTATTTTGATGAGATCCCATTTGTTTATTCTTTCCTTTATGTCCATTGCTTTAGGGGACATATCCGTAAAAATGTTGCTGTGTGAAATACCTGAGATTTTCCTGCCTATGTTCTCCTCTAGGACTTTAATGGTGTCATAGCTTGTATTTAAATCTTTTATCCACCTTGAATTTATTTTTGTGTATGGTGTAAGCTGGCACTCCAGTTTCATTTTTTTGCACGTAGCTGTTCAGTTCTCTCAAAACCACTTGTTAAAGAGGCTATTTTTACTCCATTTTATGTTGCTGCCCCCTTTGTCGAATATTAATTGACTGTAGAGGCTTGGGTTTATTTCTGGGCTCTCTGTTCTGTTCCACTGGTCCATGTGCCTGTTTTTTTTACGCCAGTACCAGGCTGTTTTGATTACAACGCACTTGTAATAATACAGTTTGGTATCAGGTATTGTGATCCCTCCTACTTTGCTCTTCTTTCTCAAAATTGCAGCAGCTATTCGGGGTTGTTTATGGTTCTGTATAAATTTTTGAAGTGTTTGTTCTATGTCTGTGAAATATGCCACTGTCACTTTAATAGGTATTGCATTGAATCTGTAAATTGCTTTAGGTAGTATGGACATTTTGATGATGTTAATTCTTCTGATCCATGAACACTGTATATGTTTCCATTTGTTTGTGTCTTCCTTGATTTCTTTCTTCAGTGTTGTGTAGTTTTCTGAATACAGGTCTGTTACTTCCTTGGTTAGGTTGATTCCTAGTTATTTTATTCTTCTCTTTGCTATATTGAATGGGATTTTTTCTTGGTGTCTGCTTCTGCTGTTTCATTGTTGGTATACAAAAATGCCTTTTTGTTTACCAAATGTTTTTTTTTCTTTTTTATTATTTGTAAAAGGGAATCATATGATTAATATGTTTCTGTGATTTGCTTTGGAATCAAATTACAGGAACCCTCAAAGTTAGAAGTTACATATTTCACATCATTTCTTTGTTTTTACTTTTTTTTTTTCCCAGCTCTGTGGTAATTCGTAGTGTGGGTATATGAAGAAGAACTCAATTTTTATTTTCTCATTCTGGATATTTAAGCCATATATTTTCTTTTGTTTTAAATTTCTCTTTCCTTCCTTCCTTCCTTTTTTTTTAAACTTTTTACCCTTTTTTCTTTTCTTTCTTTCTTTTTTTTTTTTTTTTTTGAGGCGAAGCAGTGAAATTAGTGCTGCAATCCACTTCCTGGCAAAAATATTAGAGGTTTTTCTAGAGTGTACATTTTCAAAAATGTACTTGCTATATCATACCAGTTAGTGAAACAAGACAAAACTATAAAGAAAAATTTGTGGTTTCCTTCTACCCTTTCACTAATTGGTATGGCTACATATTGATTTTTTCCTTAAAATAAATATACTTTTACAACTGGCTCAATTTGTATTTAAGACATATGCAAGAAATATGTGTGTTAGTAAGAATAATTATTATTATTGTACAGTGCTGGATATCCCATCATGATTGTCCAGTTCACAATTTATGGCTACCAGGTGATAAAAGCAAACATGCTTTATTATTGAAACCTCACTAGACAGCAAATAGGATTTTATAACTCCAGCATCTGCAAGGGGATTTACATTCTGCCCTTGCTAAATGTTGTAATGGCTTCTTCTTCCACATTTCAAACTGCTTTTGTGCTATAAATAGCTATTAAACAAATATTTTATTTCCTGAATATATTCAGCCTCATCGGCCTGTACATTTAAATGAGGTTGCAGGAACTTGTAGCCCTTCGGCATGATGCTCTCCCTTCCAAGCCTCCAATTATGGAGCTCAGTTCCCCAGACATACCTCATATACACGTGTGCTGTTTTTCATTATTGTACAGTGTGTTCCTTCTCCTTTTTTTCTCTTCTGGCTTCACTTCCTTCCTATAAAGTCCCCTGAGGCATCACTGCTCGAGACAGCCTTGCTATAACGAGCATGGTTGATGGCATTTCAGGCTTGATCAACAATATTCTCATCAGTGCTGTTGCTTCCTGATATTCTTAATGACTTCATTGTACCATGAAGAGGTCAGAACTATAGTGAAATGGCTCTTACCCTAAGTTTGTGTCCTACTTGGTTCTCCTGTCTTTAAATTAATGGCTTCATTGTTTTCTAATTGTATGAAATCTTTCAAAAAATCAGCCCCATCAGTTGCTGTCCTAACCTCTTTTCCTTCAGTCAACACCAATTCAAGGAGCCTAGTGAAGGGAATTCAGGCTGCTCTAAGGAACTGGTTTTCAGGTATATATGGAAAAAATAAAAATCCCTCCCCCTTTCATTTCCAATTGTAACGCAACTTTTTATTTATCACAAATGCATTTAGATGCGTTAGTTTGGGCTCTCTCATGACACACTAATACATTAGCTAAAGTTTTATATATTGGAATAATAATTTTCTTTTTTGATTGGTTGATTGGGAGGTTGGTTACTATGTACATGATGTTTTTAAAACATTTCTCAACTGTTTGGCAATGGAGATGTACACAATTAGCTCTTGATGGGGATAATTTTCTAACTGTACACAACCACCTACTTTTTATACTAACTGCATCACTAAATCAGGTGAATACAAGTATTTATTGGTTGTAAAATTTAGGAAATGCTCTCAGGCTTATATTTACATGAGATTACCAGTGACTGTAATATTTTCCAACTAGAAATGATCAGAGATACAGCAATCAGTTATAAGCCAGCTTTCAATTTCATGAACAATATTATTCTGAGAACACAAATGCAATAAGCAAAAAAATGGTAACTATAAAGAAAAAGAAAAGCAAAGTGTGCTACTTGACAAATTAAATATGAATAATTTATCTACCCATCTGAGTTGCTAACTACAGGCTTGAATAATTTTAAGAAAATATTCCTATTGAACACAGAATTCTCACCACGTCTCCTTTACAAAATTGCCACTGGCAAAAAGAAAGTTAGGAAGAACAAGACGGGGGAAAAAGAGAAAGAATGTAGGAGAGAGAATGTGCTAACAGGAAGAAGAAAGCAGGAGTAGTGATATCAAAGATGTCTTCTATTTCTTTCTTTGTATTTCACTGTTCAGATACGTCCTTCCCATTTTATTTAATTTGTCATTTAAATTTTAAACTAATTGCTTCTTTTGTATCTGGCTCAACTATAAAATCTATCCTCGTGTCTGTGTAAGCAGAAATACATTAAATTTGGATTTTTTTCAAATATTTACTTGTAAGTGACTAATCTGTCCAGGGTCTAAAATGCCCCTTTAATGTTATATTTCCTGATTTAATATTTTGAATAATTATTATTAATTATTCATTTTATACCTTTACCTTTATTATTCCTATTTTGGATTAATAAAAAGATGTATCAGTTATATAATGCCTATAATCATTTTTTATATTAACCAAATCAGGTTGGTATTAACAAATTACATTTCTTGATATTTAATTACTTACCAAAATGGACTTTGTTGTCCATTCTTTCTTTTGTGATTATGAAACTATATATTGTCTACATAATGTATATATTATATGGTATGTATCATATAAATATATAGTGAATCATTTCTATATATTGTCTAAATATTAAAAAAATTCTCCTAACTTTCACAAAGATGAGCCCAGTTTAACATCATTTAAGTTAAGCTGAATGCCTTAGCTAAGTTCCTTTCAAACTTATCCCCCTCCCTTGTGTTTTCTTTAAGTTAAAAGCCTTCATAAAATCTGAACTTTCCTATGTAGCATTTGTTATCAGCCCCATTATTCAAGTCTATCCATCTGTACACACTGGCCAAAAGAAATGCATGAGCAGCAGTTCGCAATGAAGAAAATAAATAGCTTATTACAGAATTGGCCAATCTGGAGTACTCATGAGTTTGTGCCCTGAAAGAACCAACTCCCTGATGCCATGTATAATAGATTACAGAATATACAGGGGAAAATTACAAGACATTGCGGGTCAGGGTTTAGGGTCATATTAGGAGCTGATTGGTTAGAGGAGCTGAGGTAAGGGTAATTAAATCATTTCTTCAGGTGTTAAGGAGAGATCTGAGGTCAGCTTCAGACATCCCTCTGTCTGATTTTGTGGAAAAGTATCCAGGATGTGTTCCATTTGCTCTTTAGCCTGCCAGAGTCCTAGACCTTGTGCCCACTAGCCAAGTTCAGGTTATTTATCCTCTGCTGCCTGAGAGGTTTATGATTATCAGGGGGGAAAGGCCAGGTGGCAAACACAAGGCCCGTGGGCCAAATCCCAAAGCCCTCCACCTTGTTTTATCCAGCCTGGCACCTTGTTTCTACCTCGAGACAGTGCCGAGCTCCTTGCCCCTAGTTAATTAAGGAGCAGTTACATTTATACAGTCCTAGAATTACATTCAGCCCTTTGAAGGCAACTGCAAAGCTGATGTGGCCCCCAGTTAAAATGAATTTGACACCCCTGGACTCTATGAGATGTGTAGAAAGAGAGGGAAAAAAACCCATGATTTCTAAATCTATCATCACAAAACAAATCAAAATCACAAGAACTCTTAGTTTCACATTTATAATAATAATGAAATAATTGTATATAATATTATGGGTTATGGGTCTTCATTTTTAAGAGACAGAAACCCAGCTCAAATATCTTAACAACAGAGGGATTTCCCTGACACATGTACCTGGAAAGTTTAAAGTGGCACTCTTTCAGCCAGTTAGATTCACAGAGCTTCAGTAATTTTCTCCGTCTTAAAAAGCATAAAATCACCTCTTCCTCCCTGAGCTCTACTTTCCTATATTCATTCTTTTCCAGTGAAGACATATTTTTTATTCAAAACAAAGAGAATTTCTGCTCACTCTAAAAATCTGCAATCCAATAGTTTAACTCCAAATGTCCCTTCTCTATCATGATTAAAGTTTCAAATTCTCAAGAAAAATTGGCCAAATTTGAGCCAGTAACCACTCACACCACTTGAATATGAAGTAAATGGTTTTCCAAAGTAAAAAAAAAAAAAAAATGTGCTATTAGAAACTGATGGAAGATATACAGATATGTTATATAAAATATACATAAGTATATATATATATATATATATATATATATGACAAAAAGAAGCAGAATTTAAGCCTATTACAGTAAATTTAAGCCCATGGACATAGGGTTTTTATTCCCTATAGTATGTTTTTGTATTTATCTCTATTCATGGATAAATATTTACCTCTTAACATGGGTACTTGACATGCAGTGGATACAAAATAAGTAGTTGTTGAATAATTAGTAGTAAGTTAAATATTGAGGTACCTCATCCATACCTTACCACTGTTAAAATGCTTTTCTTATTTTCTTTTGTAACTGTAATAATTTAAACTTTAGTGACATTTTCCCATTTATGTTTCACCATCAGAAAAGCATGTCAGATTTCATGGTCATCAATGTGAAATATCAAATCAGGGTACATTCTAATTTTCTATCACAATGCTTGGCAAATTATTAATTAGTATTATATTTAACTTATTTTTAAATGTAATATTTACTTTGCCTTATGAACATTAATAGATTACATCAATACAGCCTAACTTCTCTAAAACCTAACCCTAGGATATTCTTTACATACATTTGCCATTTTCTATCTTATTTTTGGGGGGTGGTTGGGGCCTAGATGAAAATCTGCTGTTTTATAAGACTTTCAAAATCCCTCTCACAGTTATTTATCTCTTTTATTTTTTCCACTAGTACTTATGCTCTTATTTATATGCTCTGGGTTGTATAACTATGTCTACCTCTCCACAAGAAGACATAATCTTTTGGGTAACATTCTGTTTGGATTCAATTCAACAACCATTAATTCTCTAGCCCCTAATTATACACCTGGCTCTAAGCTGTGTGAATATGAAGATGCAAAATCAATTACCAGGAGTTCACAGGCTGTAAGAGAACATGGTAACTATTCAAATGGACTATGTCTTGATTGCTGTTTGATGACATTTCAGGGAAGCATTAAAAAATTTCCAGGGCTTCCATACTATAGTCTGCTTCTTTTGTATTTTACTAATTCACTATATACTTCCTTGTTACTGCATGCCAAAGAATAATTGGATTGCCAGACACATTGCCTGTAATTTTTTATTGCCATATTCTCAATAGAATATAAGCTTTGTCAGAAAATATACTGTATTATCTGTTGTTATATACCATTGCCCAATGCCTAGTACATGGTATTCAATAATAAATTTGGTAATGGATGAATGAATGAATAAGAAGAAAGAGTGCTATAAATGTAAACAGGTAGAGACATCTCTGATAAAGTTAGTGTAAAGTTTTGCCAGAGGAAATCCTGTTTACGCTAGCATTTAGAACATCATCAAGAAATTGGCAATAGTGAAAATAAGAAAGCACAAGGAACTGCTTAAAGTCTACAAGAACAAGAAAACAGGAAAAGATAAAGAGTAAGGCATATCATATGTCATGTATGTAAGCAGATATGCACATATATGCTACACATCTATACCCACAGATATGTATATTAACAGAATTATTTATGTTAAATTATGTTTGAAGACACAATTTTAATTTGATTTAGAATTGTTCCTTCTAGTTCTGTTTTCCTTCAGCTTTCTTATGCCAGTAGGTTCAAGAGTTTCCTGAGGTGATAGGTGTGCACCCACATAAAATGTTTTATCAACAAAACCTGGCGTTATTTTACTTTCTGACTACAATGTATGGTGTATTTTAGCAATAAGTGTGTTGCTTTTCCCTATACACTTCAAATGTGAGCTATGATCTCATCATTTTCTTAATTTACAGTTAGGCATCACAACAAATTAAAAATAATCATTCCCCAGCATGAAGTCTGCTATTTACCTCTTTTGAAAGGGATTTGTCTCTTGAATATATGCAGAGTTATTCTTTCTGAAATGCAAATTTGAAGACATTTCTTCTCTAGAATGGAATTTCAACTAATGAAATTGGTAATGGAAATTGGAACTATCAAGTATTTACATTATTTTGTAAAAATTTGAATTAAATTACACTAGTGATGCTAGTGTGATTTAAGCATATTTATTCTCTCTATAACTTTAAATCTTCTCGTTACTCTATTTAATCAACAGAACCTTCAGTTTCATCAGAATGTGTTTAATTCATTTTTTGAGATTATTAGAATTTGGTACAAATGTAATATAAGAAATGAAAAGTCATTGTTCAAAAACCAAACTACATCAGTATATCTTCTCAGTTTTTATAGATTCCTCCTATTTCCATAAAAAACACATTAATATATTATTGTAACTGTTAGCTGGCTCTTCCATGTAAGGAGAAATTCTTCATCCCATTTGCTTTGGTATCAGTAAGCACTCTCACAGATTCCAAGGTTCAAAGGAAAAATGATTGGAATAAACAGTAATGACTCCTTTTATCCTAATCCTTTTTTCTCTTTTTCTGGAACAACATAAAGAGTAGCTTCTGTTAATCTGCAGTAGGATTATATTTATAAGACTCAAAAACAAGGATAGTGTAGGAATCAGAGTGCCATGGGCCAGAATAATTGAAAAAAGATTTAGTAGATATCCTGAGTATATAATTTAAATCTTGAAAGATCAGAGACAATGATAGCAAGGGTTAAATTAAAAAGTTACTAGGATAAATTAAAAATCAATTAAGTTACCTAGTTTCTAAAATCTTTTAAAGACTGTGCTTGGCTATATGCTTATTTTGATGAGGTATTACAAAAACTCATTAATTACATACAATTTGCTTTACAACTATACATATATCTCATGAACTGATGATGAAGTTTTCCTTTGCACAGTGTTTAATATGATACAGACACCATTCTTAAGATGCTATCGATAACAATATAGAGAATAATGAAAGCTCAGAAATACTTTATTATCTTTTATGGTAGAAATCACTGGTATTTTTCATAGGGTAAAATTGCAATTCAATTGCTATATTTAAATCATATATTTTGGCAAGTGAACAAAACAAAGAACATTTAAACTATTCAAATATCCATGTGAAGTGTCAGACTAAGGTTAAGAAATCCAGGATATTTTAGGAGGTTTGAGTCATGGCTGCAAGACTTAGAAACGAAGAGATTTTACACTAAATATGAAAGCAGAGGCTAGATTCGAGGGGAAGCATAGACTAGTCTTGTGAATACAAGTATAAGAAGTCTGGACTTTAGCATAAAACCACTGGGGAACTGTCAAGAGATTTTAAGCAGGGAACAGGAAACTCATAATCACTAAGAGAAAAACATTAAAGATATACCAAAAAAAGTTCTTCTGGCAGAAATAAAATGTTCTCATGTAATTGCTGCTGCAGAAAATAATACATATTAATTAAAAATTAAATATATCAATGGATTTGATGAAGAAATTTATTCTATAGAAACATAATACTGGGTATACACAGATTGACTGTATACAATAAGAGCGATACATATATGTAAACAATGAATATATTTAGCAGGATTATACATAAATATGTACATGATATCTATAATATATAATTTTGAAATATGGGAAAGGAGTTATGATATTCTAAAATTATTGAATTTCCTAGGAAATGGTAAAAGTTAAGGTAAGACATTGAAGTCTCTGATGTAACCAATTAAAAAAACACAATGGAATGCATAAGCAATAGAAAGGAAAAATGAAATAATAAAAACAATTATTAATTTTCAAGAAAGAAGAAAAACATTGGAAAAATAGGAAGAAATAATAAGAATAATTATTTAAACATAAATTCATCAATAATTTTATTAAATCTAAATAGGCTGAATTCTGCAAATAAAAGACAGATTATCAGACTGGATTCTAAAAAGTCAACTGTATTTTAATTACAAGAAAAAGACCAAAAGTATAATGATATAGAGTGGTTGATAGCAAAGATTGTGAAGTCTTGATGCTTAAGGCAAGAAATAGACAGGATTAAAATAAATAAAAAGAAATGATGATGGAAAATAATGTATTTCTCTTAGTAACATACAGCAAATAAGCAAAATCAGAATCAACTTTTAAATTAAAAGTTAATAAAAGTCCTCTAATTGACATATTTATATAAAACATCACCCCACAACTTCAGGGATTGCGTTTTTTCATAGTAACAGTACATTTTGAAAACTGACTAATGTACTGTGCATCTCCTAGCATGGGCTATAAGGAATGTTTAAACAAATGTTAAATGATGGAAATAAAATGAAGCATTTTCTCTGACTAAAACAGGATTAAGAAGGAAATCAACAACATTAATATATTTTAAAAAATCCCTTATGTTTTCTGGTAAGTACATGCACTCTAAATAACCTGGATGTTAAAAAAGTCTAAATAACAATTAGATTATATTTTAAACTGAATGATAATTAAAATAATGACTAAATTATGGACTCTGTAAAAACCTGTACTTTGAAGGAAATTTGTCATTTAAATGCACATATTTTTAAAAAGTATAAAAGTTACATAAACTTACATAAAACTTTATTTATTAAATTCTGCATTCTTTGAACCTTAAATAATGTCTGCATGTGGTTTATGGATTAATACTAAAGAATGAATGAATGAATGAATGAATGAATGAAATTACTTTAGGTCAGAAGAATTTCTTTATATTTGAAGTACCTACTATGAATCTTAAAAAATGTTCAATGATTTTTATATAAACATTACCAAAAATCATTTTAATGCTTCTGTTTCATATTTGTTACATGAAAAGGTAGTTTTATCCTCATTTCCTTCTAGCTCTGAAGTTCAATGATTCTAGTCCTCTTTCATTAGATCCTGATACAATTCTGTGAGTAATCTATAAAATAAAAATGTATTGTTTTTGTTTATATAACATTTTACTCTGAGAAACTTTAAGAAGGACCCAGGAATATGCATTTTTAACAGGGATCAATTTTTCAGGAATGACCATTATTTGAGAAACACTGAATGTTGTATTTAATGTTCAGGTTATTTACCACCATATCTAGGGCCCTATAACCAGATGAATCAAGGCCCTGAAAGCAGTTGGTGGAATGCCAAAAACCAATTTTCTTCCTTATTCTACCATTGTGTGAATCTAACATGAATAACAGATAACCCAGACACGGTTTGGAAGAATTATGGGGCCACAGATACAAAGATCTTCAGGCATAGAAAAATCTTTTGAAAAATGCAAGGACACTTCTTTCCTCAGATCCTTTAAATTGGTTTCATGTTGACTAACTATGAGGTTTGCTGTCTGTCCTCATTTTAGTTCATGCAATTTTTTCTGTGAAGGGAAAACTAAAAGACTCTGGCACTTCTTCCTATGCTAACCCCTCTCCAATCCTTTTAAATGGATTATGAGAGGGAACATGAATTACTGTACAAGTGGGCCACAAGGAAAGCATACAGAAAAGCTGGTTTCATCTCTCAACTTCACATCGTTTGCTGAGTGTTTAGTACTTCATCTTCTGACATTTGACTAACATTTAATATTGGAGGACAGACTTTCACTTCCATTGTACATTTTGTAATGCCACTTCCCCAAAAGTTTTCACTAAAAAATATAAAATGTATATTAGTGTGGGTGTATTTCCCATCCACATATTTTAGAAATATGCTATCTTTTAAGGGAAATATATTTAAAAATAAATGGAATAATAGCCACTAATCACATCTTTATAAACTAGTTTATGTTATTTTATTTCACCCACAAAATTATATAGCTGATTTATAAACCCTGTTTTCAAGTGATTGGAAATGTTATATGAATACAAAAGTGATGAGGAAACCAGCTAGCAGTGTCCACGTCATTATGGATGAAATAAAAACATACACACGGACTACCGAGTCCAGTGGAGGGAAAAGGACGACAGCATGGCTTTTCTCTCAAGGGGAGCAAAAGCTCTGGCCTCTGCCAGGACAGGCCTTTATTCTATATCTCCTCACAGTACAAGATGGTCCTCACTCACTCTGCACCAGTTACAACAAAAGAGCCAATGCCTCTAATCACATCACAGAAGAAGGATATTAGCAAATGAAAAGGCAAAGGTGATTAAGCCAGTTACACCAGTCCCTGTAAGGTTTAGCATGGATTTTAGGAAGTCACAGTAAGCATTTGCAGGGTGAGGGAGTTTTCAGCAAAAAGCAGCTTAGGTATATTGCAAATCTGATTACCCACGAGAGAACCTATCTGTGGGCGTGGGTCCTGTGCCTCTCTGAATGGGAGCTGGGCCCACGCCACGCAGAAGGGTCTCCCACACAAAAGTCTCTGTCAAAACATTATTCTAAATTTGCAATGAATATCTCATTAGGTCATTTATTTTACAAACTGTTTTCAGATCCCATTATGTATGCAAGGTGAATGTGACATAATTCAGCCCCTGGAATAGCTCTCAGTTTGGTGAATACAATAAATAAATGAATAATTGTAAAATAAGATGATACATAGTCTGATTGACACAAAAGGGAGCATGTAAGTCTCTGTTGTCTGTTTCACTGAGTAAAAGAAAGCTTCCCAGAAAAGGTGACACTTTGAAGAAGTAGTAGGAGGGAGGGGAAGAGATCACTTTCTTGTAAGATAGGAATGAATATACACAGCACACTCGTCAAACCCCCCATTTTCATGTCCTTGTGAGATAACAGGCTAATATAAAAATGCAGATGGGGGAGAGTAGAAAGAATGAGACTTGCATAACACTGGGAGGAGGGGGAAATAGCAATCTCCCAGGAATACTGACAGACTTTTCCATGATACAGAGTAGGAAAAATGTCTCAGGGAGGCTTACAGAGAAGTGAGAAGTATCTACCTAAAGACAAATATAAATGGTGACAAATACTCAATTTAGATGCCCCCAGCTGCAGGGATGATGAGGTTGTTTGCTATCTTTCTCTCTCTATACCAGTGGATAACTAAAGGCATTCCTGAAGAAGAGATAAAGTAAGAACCTACAATAATTGTAGTTTTAAAATTCTCATTGTTAATGAAAAGTCTTTTGTATAATAGACCAATAAATATCTTTTGTGAGGCTTTAAATTGGCTTACGATTTTAGCCTCTGTCCAGCTTGAAACCAAAAAGATCCAGTTCAGCTTGCCATTCAATCCACAAGAGACATATAAACTCCAGGCTTGTCAGAGGGTCTAACAGTTACTGTTTTTCCTTCCCTGGGTTTGTTTCAGCCAGCATATGTGTGAATGCATAATCTAACACTGTGAATCCCAGTTGTCACAAAACAATTTGCAAAACCGCTTCATCGAAACTTCATATGTCGATTGCCACAATCCTGCCTGACAGTGTGTGAAAAGATATATAACAAGCCTCCTAATAGTGTGTAAGTGTCCAAATGCTAAAGGGATAGAAGACAAATGCAAATAATTACTTCCCTTACATTGTCATGGGATCATATGTGCATAACTAGCCTCTTTAAATAGTCTGTACTTTTCTCAGCCAATCTAGGTGATGTTAAACAAGGAAATTTCTGGACTAGAATGTCCATTAGTAGCTAGAGGTACTCGCTGCTGACAAATATATTAGCTAAAAGGCATTGATGTTAGCACATTATTATTTGGAAGAGTGGGACTTTCATGAGATTTTAATTCCTATATCTTTACAAAGAAAAACATCAGAGTGGGAAAAATGTTAAACATAATATAAGGAAGACAACAAATTGATCCATACCATTACTCAATTGAAAGTTCATCACATTGACTAATATTATTATTTTAAAAATGGTATGGCAATTTAAAATGTTAGACTTAGCTAATGAAAGAATAAATAAATAGATTCATCAATTAATATTAATGAATAGACAGGCATTTTTGAAGTGGTACAATAAAACTTTTTTAAGTTAAACTATATTTATTTATATGATTATAAATCTAAAATTGGTTTTTCACGGCATAGCTAATCAGCACATAAATCTGGCACTTCCAGTGACCAGGGAATATAGAACAGGGTCTGTGTGACCATGGGTCCCTAGCAGAATGCTCAGCTCTGGAGCTGGAGTTACACTGTTGTACATAGGGCCGGGAACATCGCTTCTCCTCTGAACTAACATCATATACCTACAAGTTCTCATTCAAAGACTATTGTCTGTGTAAGTAAAGTGTTCAATTCAGATTCTGAAGTCTGTCCACCTGCTTCCAAATCTTGGCTTCACTAGGTAGTAGATATATAATATTGAGTAAAAAATGTAACATCTACATGCTTCTGTTAACTCACATTTATTTGTAAAATAGAAATAAAGATAGCATTTTTGTAAAGTTGTTTTAAAGATAGTGCAATTTAGTGCACACTAATTGGAAGTTCTTTTATGTTCAATATGTGATAGTTATTGTTATTACTGGTGATTTAGCTTGCTGAACATCCACAATCAGAATTCACTTTGGAGCAGTGAAAAACAGGATCAGAAAGGTAGAGAAAGGCAGAGACCAGGAAGACTCACTGAAGAGTAATAAAATGGGCCAATAAAGGGAGGTACTATTCTAGCATGCCCCCGGATCTTGGGCATTCTGTGAATACATTTGTAATTATGGGAGCAAAGTACTCCTGAGTGGAGAGGGAATAAGAGGAAGAATCTATCAGAAGAGGGGTATCATGGAAGAAAGGATTATGACAGATATTGGTAGGTAAATATATTTTTAAATGAAAAAATATCCAATTATAGTTCACATTCAATAGTATGTCAGTTTCAGGTATACAACATAGTGTCTATATATTAGACATTTATATAACTTATGAAGTAATCATCTCAATAAATTAAGTACCCATTTGACACCATATATAGTTATTAGTGACTACATTCCCTATGCTGTAATTTACATACCCAAGACTCTTTCCAAACTACCAATCTGTACTTTTTAATCCCTTCACAGTTTGTTGAAAGGAATAAAGCTACCATGCTTCAGTAATTTTCTGGAATATTCACCCTTGTATTCTAATTACAGACATAACCAGGAAGCTACCTGAATAGCCACCCTGACACCAGGAGGCGGTTATAACTGCTCTCAGAGGCCCACATTTTTTTCATCAAATACTTCAGTGAATATTTCAAGGACATCTGAAGGTTTTAAAGCTATAGTATTTCCTATTACAAGTGAGCTCATCATCAGCTATGAATTTATTCTTGCCACAATAATAAAGCACATAGCTCAGAGTTTAGTGTGATTCTCTGTATGAGAGATGAATCATTCAAGAGTCAATTGTTTATCTTTAATAAAATATATGTTCAATTGAATTGTTCGCAGACAAGAAAGTCTGGCACTTCATCAAGCACCTAGCATATTTTTAGTACTTTACTTATAACTCTATCCATCTGCACCACCTAAGTGATGGATCCCAGCTGATAAATAAGCATGTTATTCAAGTTGAGTGGATTTTGGAGTATGAATGGTGAAGGTGAAAAGCACTCTGATTAAAAGTAAATATAAAAGAAGACGTATATAGAATTTCAGTTTCTGAAAGTGAAACAATAGGTGGCTAGAAAAAAAAAGGGGGCAGAATGTGTTTCTGAAGTTTTTGTAGGAAAGGCTCTTAGTCACATCAAATCGATATTTAAAATGTTATATTTTGAAGTATAAACTGTACAAATAATCTTTATGAGGAGGTAATTGCTGTGCTTATCAGAAACATTTACATAAGAATTTTGATTGGGTAAAGTGAGTCCAGGTCCAAGGGGTAACCACTTATGTGAGATCAAATAATTTACCTGGAAACAGGCTAGAATGCAAAAACAAACACAGCAAACCTCAGGCAAATGATCACATTGGGAGACCCCTCAAAGAAGCCCGTGTTTCATATCAAACTCAAGTTAGAAAAGCTTTTTAACTTCATCTTTCTCTTCACCTCGATTCAGTGATTAGTTTTCAGAAACCCTCCAAGGTGTATAAAACAAACAGATTCATGACATCATAAGCACCACCAACACTTTTCTAGTACAGATCCCTCCATTTGGCCCTCTGTAATTTTATTTTGAATCCCTATCACAAAGTCACATATAAATGATTGCTTTATAACTGACAACATCTCCAAATTGATCAGCCTTCTGGCTGTCCTGCAGCCCACAGCCACCAAACCCACAGAAATAATCTTTCTTCTGAAGAGCAAAACCCATAAGCTTTTTCTTCTCCCCACACCCAAAATGCACTGAGCCCTAACTATATGCATAATGCTCTATTTTCAATGCTTTTCGTAGCCACTAATTCCCAGTCCTGTGTACAGAATTTATCCTCTACCTTTGAGGTTACATGAAAGGTGTGCTTCTTCTGTGTTAGGCAATGTACTTAGTATTTAATATATTACCATATTTGGCACTTATGATTTGTAACATACAGATCACTGTCTCCATTCCACAGTGTTAGGTAATTTGACCGAAGTTATGTGGCTAGTAATGGCAGACCCTTGAATCCAAACCATGGCAAAGCCATGTTATTTCTAATAATTTATGAGGATGATTATTACATGCAGGGAACTGAGACAGTGGCTGAAACATATTAAGGAATCAATTAATGGAAGTTGCTATTATTCTTTTTTAAAAGAACATCAAAGTACCACTTACTCTGTCATATACCCTGTGTATGACAATGCTAAGTATTTATTATATGTGAAATAATTATTTCAGGTTTGCAATACGATACATGTTGAACATCATCTGCCTGAAAATAATTTATCTTGAATCACTAACCAGAATACCTTTAAAGCAAAGATCCCTTCTATTTCCATCAATGCAATCTATTTACTAGTCATACTGGTTAAGAGGAGTTAGAAATGCTGTTATAAATGTGTTAGTGTAAATAAATATTCAGTGAAGTTAGAACCTGCTTTAAAGGGTTAGTTAATGTCTTTTTGGTTCATTAAATAAGGCAACAGTAACAGTATTTACATTTTCTGTGCTCTCTGAGAAAGTTTCCTGCTGGTCCCCCTCCACAGACGACAGCATGGCTCATTAAATATTCAGAACATATGGAACATTTGAAGATCCCCAATGGGGGAGAAATTGTGCATGTGTGTGTACAAGCTTAAACATATTCCCTCTAGTCTTTGAGTCAAAAAGCAGCTTTTAAGTGAAGTAATACAATTATGTGCATTATCTCCTAGTTTGAATGCAATCATCCTGGGATTGCAAGAGTGGAAACTTTGAGAGCAGAAAAGCCCTTAGACATAACCGTGGTAGGTTTAATTTGAAGTGCTATCTTCAGATTTTCTGTCTCCTGCTGGCACTGAGGGCTAGCAATGCTTTTCTGGCAGGAAGCTTTGAGGCTGCAATAGAAGCCACAAGGGTTGGGACCCCATTTTTCCTATTTGGGAAACGCTCTGCTCCTCTATCTTTCTCCTCTTCGAGACTGAGCAGATGCCCCAAGGAGATCTGGGACTCATGCCCATGAGATTTACCCGTGGGACAGCACCTTAATCTTTTTGAAGGAGCTCATGAGATTGGGTGTATAGAGTAGTTACTAACAAGCTGATGTGAATGATTCAAATCGTTTACATAGATGGACTCCCACGATACATTCTTGGAACACCCCAACACACACCCTAGGAATATCTCTGTTTCAGATAACATAGACCTAATTTCTTTTCTTAAAAAAATAACAGTTTTAATAAACTAGAGGCCCCAGAAATTAAACATATTACCCAAGATCATACAGTGAAAACAGAACCTGGATCTGTTAGGCAGAATAGGTAGCAAACCAAGTCAGGGAAGGGGAGAGAGACATGTCTCACCCATTAATTCAGCAGTCCTGAGCCCAGTCAGATAAGATTACAAGGTGTTCTGAAAAATCGCAAGAGAAACTATGATGGTACAGGAGGTGAGGAGGATGTCAAATTCTGTATCTTCCACTATCTAAGAAGAAAAGCCTTTGAAACCATATGTTAATCCCAAGGTCCAAAGAAGGGAAGAAGACGGGGAACCTACAACCTCGCTAAAAGCATAAAACCCCTAAAATCCCAATAGTTGTGCACTCAGAATAGTTGCAGCTTTGTGCTCAAGTGTATTTCATAAATAAACTGGCTATCTCATTTCCACTGTACGTGTTGTCTCTCATCTGAATTCATCTCTCATGAAAAGATAAGAACCAAGGTGTCAGAAGCCCCTAACTTGTATCTTCCCAGTAACAGAGGTAAATTCTGGTTTCCTTATGACTGCTGATGTTCTATTGACCACATACATTTTTTTTTTTTTTTGTCTTTAACTCTTACAGATAACTAAGGCAGATGTCTGAAAAAAAAAAATAAATAAATTTTAGTTGTATTATGAATCTAATTTTAAAGATTAGAATAAAATTTAGAATAATATTTGTTCGGCTTAAGGATGGAAAACCGTTTAAAAATATTTTATTTATTTATTTTTAGAGAGAGGGAAAGGGAAGGAGAAGGGGAGAGAAACATCAATGTGTGGTTGCCTTTCACGCATCCCTACTGAGGACCTGACCTGCAACCCAGGCATGTACCCTGACTGGGAATCGATCCAATGATCCTTTGGTTTGTAGGCCGGCACTCAATCCACTGAGCCACTCCAGCCAGGGCAGGAAAAACTTCTGTAGCAAAGTTAAAAAACTTTTTAGAGGAAATAAATATACTTAAAAATTATGTATTTAAAACTTCATTACGAGTCCATAAGCAAAATCAAAACATACAATATACACTGGAATAAGTATTTACAGCACACATGAAAAAGATGTAACATTCTCAACATACAAAATTTATTTTTAAAATATAAGAAAGAAACCTAACATGAAAATACACAAAGAAATAAACAAAAAGTCATAGATGAAGTAATGCAAATTGTCAATGAGGACATGGTAAAATGTTCAAACTCATTAGTACTAAAACCAAGAGAAATTGTCATCTGCTCTCAGACACATAGAACTTTAAAATATTTGATAATATCACATACTGGAGGGTATGAAGAATGAAAATCCTTAGACACTGCTGATGGGGAGAAGGAAGATTGGCTCACCAAGTAAATCAATAGTCAATGCAGAAATAAATATATAATTATTTTTATTTTGTTATAATGAAGAGAAGATTTCATCTAAAAAATAAAGTCATATATGACTGCAAAAATATAAATGCACATAACTAAAAAACATTAAAAATGTTAGTGTTGAATTATATAATACCTCCTATTATGCATAATTATTTCTTTCCTAACCTTATTGTCCCTTTGCTAACATGAAAACATTATTTTCATTTTACTTACACTGCTTTGAATTTTTTGTGAAAAATATTAATTTATTCCAATAGTTTATGTTTTCTTCTAAGTTACTTTTTTTAATCATTTATTTGTCCCTGATGGTGTTTTTAGCACCTTCCAAATTAGTCATACTAGATATTTCATTAAAGTCCCTGGTTTTTCTCTCTTTAGATCATTAATTAGAATATTAAATAAGTTTATTTTCAAAACAGTACTCCCTGGGATATCCATTAGCACCTTTATGAAAGTTAAATTATAATAAATAAAATTGTAAACAAAAAGCCTCCTTATATTTTTATTCAGACCATTGACCAAAACAAACAAAAAAAAATCTGGAAGATTCTATCTGTTCACTACATTTAACATAAAGGAATACACATATACATATATATGAATATATATACACACAATTTTGTATGTGTATATACTACTATATGCATATATGAACAATTTTGAGAGGGAAAATGTCAGATAGTTATGCTAGAGTTATATGAAGTAGTTGCTAAGCACTTAGATCTTAGTGTTAAGCTAATTTATAATTTGTTCAGTTAGGTCAATTCTTTTTTAATGGTATCTTAAAGTTTCTCTTTACTGATTACCAAGAACAGCACTATTTTAGAAGGAATATTTTTAATTTTAAAAAATTTTTAAATTACAGTTGATATTTGCTATTATATATTCATTTCAGACCTACAACTTGTTGTTAGACGTTCATGTAACTTACAAAGTGATCCACCCAATATATCTTGCAACCACCTAAGTTCCTAAACTGTAATTTACATCCCCATAGTGATTTTGTAACTACCAATTTGTACTTAATCCTTTCATCTTTTTGACCCAGCCTTCCAAATCCCTTACCATCTGGCAACCAACAGTCTGTTTTCTGTTTCTGTAAGTTTGTTTGTTTATTTTGTTTTTAGATTACACATATAAGTGAAATTATATGGTATTTGTCTTTCTCAGTCTGACTTATTTCACTTAGCATAATACCCTCTAGGTCCACTCATGTTGTTGAAAATGGTAACATTTAATCTTTTTTATGACCAAGTAATATTTCATTGTATGTATGCATGGTTTCTTTTTTATTAATGTGTCTTTTTATTTGAGAATTCAAGCTGCTTATATTTAAAGTAATTATAGATAGGTATGTAGCTTCTGCCATTTTATTAATTGTTCTCTGATTGTTTTTGTAGTCCTCTGTTCCTTTCCTATTTTCTTTCTCTCTTTTCTTGCTTGTTGATGACTTTCTATAATGTTGTGTTTCAATCGCTTTCTCTTTGTTTTTGTATATTTCTTGTAGATTTATGGGTTTGGTTAATATGTGCATTATTTAGTTCAAGTTATGTTTATAAAAGTTTACGATTACTTAAATTAAAGCACATTCTCAAATCATTACCATTTTTGCTCGCCCCTCCATGTTTCTGCTTTTGTCATTATTTTTACTACTTTTGTGTGTGGTCATATCTATCTCTTAATTTACCGTTGTAATTGTATATGATCTTCCTACTTTTGCCTTTAATCTTTGTACTAGCTTTAGTGTTGGTTGATCCATTGCTTTTAATATGTGTTTGCCCTTGTCAGTGAGAATTTTGTCTTTATGATATTTTCATATTCATTTTTTATTATTTCCTCTTTTTCTTAAAGAAGTTCCTTTGATATTTATTGTATTGTAATACTGATTTGTTGGGGATGAACTAAATCAGCTTTTTCTTGTTTTGGAAGCCCTTTATTTCTCCTTTGACTCTAAATGATAGCCTTGCTGGGTGGAGCAATCTTGGTTGTAGGTCCTTGCTTTTCATCATTTTGAGTATTTTGTGCTCAACCGTTCTGACCTGCAAAGTTTCTCTTGAAAAATCAGCTGAAAG
Organism: Glossophaga mutica; assembly: GCA_039655065.1. NCBI lineage: Eukaryota > Metazoa > Chordata > Mammalia > Chiroptera > Phyllostomidae > Glossophaga > Glossophaga mutica. The sequence goes on along the minus strand of CM077307.1, from coordinate 142,122,149 downwards.
TCTTACAGGATCTTCCTAGTATGTAACTAACTGCATTTCTTTTGCTGCTTTTCGAGTTCTCTCTTAGTCTTTAAGTTTTGGTATTTAAATTATGATGTGTCCTGGTGTGGGCCACCTCTTTGGATTCATCTTGTTTGTGACTCTCTGTAGCTCCTGGGCTTATATGTCTATTTCCTTCATCAGGTTAGAGAAGTTTTCAGTGATTATTTCTTCAAATACTCTTTCCAGTACTCCTATGATATAAATATCGTTGTACTTGATGATGTCCCAGAGGTTCCTTAAACTATCTTCATTTTAAAAATTCTTTTATATTTTTGGTGCTTTGATTGGATATTTTCTGCTACCTTGTTTTCCAAATTGCTGATTTTATCCTCTAATTCATATAATCTGCTGTTGATTCCTTATAGTACACTTTTTGAGTGGTTCTTCTTTATGGTTTTTATCTCTTTATGTAAATTCTCACTGAATTCACCTTTTTTCCCCCTAAGTTTATTTAGAATGTGTATAGCATGTGCTTTGAACTCTACAGCTAGTAAATTGCTGATCTCTATTTGTTTAGTAATTTTTATGGAGTTTCTTTCATTTGTGACATGTTTATTTGTCTCCTCAATTTGGCTGCCTCCCTGTGTATGTTTCTATGCATTTGGTACATCTGCTATGTTAACTACAGAAGACAAGCTTTTGTGGGGGTGCTGACCACATAGAACAAGATTTATTTTAGTAGGTTTCTGACCTCTGCTGATTCCACCCTTTGGGTATGTAATTTATGGAGCTAGTTGGGGTGCTTTTATGTGATCTGAAACCAAACCATCAGGAGTGTTGGTTCTGGAGTCTTTTGAGAGGGTCTCTAGTGCAGGCCAAAATCAGCCACTCCTGCTCCCTACCAGGACATTTGGTAGAAGCTATATAGTTATCTTCACTTGATAGCTACTTATGAAGGGCTTGGAAGTTGTGACTGAAGTTCAACTACCACTAATGTTTGGCTCGGGGCTGCATAACAAGAGGTACAGGGCATGCTAAAGCCAACTTCAGCTTTTTTGGAATTTATAGACCTTTCAGAAATTTCCAGGAAAAGTCTGAAGTGCCCAGGCCACTGCTTGTGTAGATTAACTTTTGAAAGAGGTTAGTACCAGACCTGTAAATTGGGTGGATTGTGGTCTCAGAGAATTACCAGGGTGGGGCCAGAGCAGTGTTAACCAGATTAATGGAAACTCAGATTTGGTGCCCACCTGTGCCTACAGGCTGTATTGTGGGGAAGGCTCAACAAAGGAACAATGGTGTCTGCTGGGACTTCAGTAACAAAGAAAGCTGACCTTCCAGCACTCACCCTGATGCTAGATATTCCATTTCTTCCCCAAATGTCCCTTAAGATTTACAAGCTGCTGTCCTTTCTCTGTAGTTTAAGGTAAGTGTTTGTGAGCAAGTGAATCTATGCTCAGGCCCTTTAAGAAGACTCCTGGTTCTGAGTCAGCCCTCTGTCTCACCCTGACTGAGTCACTGCTGATTTTTACAGCCAGTTGTTATAGGAAACCATCTTCCCTGCATTGTTGCTGCAAGCTAGGGAGTCTGGTGTGTAGCTAGGATTCTCTCATTCCTCAGTGGGAACCTCCACAGCTAAGATATCCCTCTGATTCTGAATTGCCACATGTGGATGTGGGACCAGTCTGTTTCACAGGTCTGTCCCTCCTACCAGTCCCAACATGGCTTCCTCATTGTATCCTTGGTTATAGCAAGTCTTCAGGTGGTTCTCAAGTGTGTTTGTTTTATAATGTTGTTGTAATTTTGATGTGATCACAGGAGGAGGCAAGCACAACATTTACCTATTCTGCCATTTTGACCAGCGTTCCATTTTATAAATCTTTAAAGGCAAGAAATAGAGAAATAGCAATGGAGGGGGGAAAAAAATCTTGCAAACCTAAGTATAAAGCTATTGAATTCCTACAAATGATTACTACTAGAATAAAAAATAACCTGGTAGGAATAGTCCACTATTAATTAGTCTTTCAAAATAGTTCACATAGCAACCTGGTTTCCACCTTTGGGCAACATAGTTTTTATAAACAAAGAAGTCATAATCAAGTTAGAACTGATGCTGGTGTCATGCTAACCCTTTTATAAAGTGTAAAAAAGGATCAGAATAAGGAGAAATAAGCTAAGAAAAAGGAAAAATACCAATGAATGTAGATATATAATACAATAATAGACATGTTTTATAATAAAAATACATAATAGACACTACCCCTTGGGCTGACATAAAGCACCCATGGAAAACCTACTTCTTTCAGACTTGTGATCCAGATCATGTTGAAGAAGACAGGTCCTTGGTTCCCTGATGTCAAAGAAGACACTGGGATGTTACACGGCTCAAATGTAATAGACATCTGTCCTCTGTAACTTGCTATCAATGTCCTCTAGGATGTTGGAAAAAGCTATTCACAGGGAAATGAGTAGCTATCCATGGCTATTCCCACTGAGAGCACCTTACTCTGATACAGAAAGACCCTAGAGGATAGTTTGGCGGAATGCAAAGTCCTGACTACTCTGTACTTAGGCCATTTCTCATGGTTGCGTTTGTAGTGAGCAACTCTGAAGAATATTCAGGAACTTTGGTAGGTTTCCTTTATCAACAAATTTGTAGTGAGCAACTCTGAAGAATATTCAGGAACTTTGGTAGGTTTCCTTTATCAACAATCTACCCCTATATCTAATATTTGAAAATCATACAGGTATGCCTCACAGTTGGCCATTCTAATTAACCTGACTGACAGAAGCCAGGATCAAATGACATTGTAACACAAGGCAATTATCAATAAGATGCCAAGCAGCATTATAAAGTCTACCTGAACTTTGCCTACAGTTATGTCCCCCAAGGTAGTGGACTCAGTCAAGTAGGAATAAGCCCCTTAGGGACCCAGAAGGTCTCATTTTAGATAGCCAAGATGTGGATTGAAGCCAGGCTATTATCTGTTGTGACCTAAGGGAAAAAAAAATAGATTGGGATGCTGATCTTTGGTGTCACTGACAATAATTAATGAGGCAAGCTATGGGAGAAAAGGAACTTCAGTTCCGTTGAAGATATTCTGTGGTCCACACTTGCTCACAAAGAAACATATACCCGAAAAGGCACAAGTAATTTTGGGATCTGTTGTAAAACTTGATTTGGACCACCATCACATTTGTTTGGTAAAGAAACATAGGCAGTATTACCAAGAAGTTGTAGAATTGATTGTTATGTATGGTTTCAGGGAGAGCATAATAATTTAGTTCCAGCTATGTCCACATGCATTTTTCTATTTTTATGACACCTGAGAAGAATCAACAAATCTAGGAACAAGTCAGATTTTGAGATGCAGCTGAAGTTTGATTTAGGCTATGGTATCTGTTCCAGGATGCTCTTAATTCCTATGGTCCAATCCTGGATACCAGGGATGTTGCTGTCCCTCCAACACAGCAAAATACATGTGTGTCATTTTAGTACCTGTATTTTCATCTTTTCTCTAATCATCTCTATCTATACCCAGACCATTCAACTGTAAGTGTCGAGTGCCAGAGGAACAAGGGCATTTTTAATCCAGAATTAAAATTGAATTCTTCTGGCTCCTTTTTCATGCTGCCACCCAGAGGATGTAAATCCAGGTTGGTCTGGTGTTGCTTTTAGAGGTTACAAAATAACCCCTAAAAAACATAAAAACATATTTATTCTAAAAAATATTCATTCTAAAAAATGTCAAGGCAAAAATTTCAAACTTTAAAATAGGTATATTTAGTTCACCCGTTCTTTGGTTCTGCTCATTATTCAGACAGCAGCTGAGATTTAGAACAATCCGAGGAGGGCAGTCTCATTTAGTGGCAAACTGCCCTCAAGTTATGTGGACTGGAAAGGGAGACAGAATTAGAAATATTTTTGAGTTGATTTTTGAGCAGGCCATCCCAATAAGCTGTACAGTTCTACATGTCTGTGGGTGGTAGGGAGCACAGAATGTTCACTGTATACATTGATTATTGGGCCTAGATTATTAGATCACTTTTGTAAGAAAAAAATACAAAGATTCCTGACTCTGAACGGTGCAGAAACCCAAGAACATGGCGTAGCCGACTATCAAGGACCACAGTGTTTTGTCTAGAATAATTGAGCTGGAAAAATAGCACTGTAATTTAAAAAAAAAAAAATGTCAGTAGTAGAGAGACCCCCTCTGTAGCTCCAAGAGAGGGTTAAAAGTCTGATACCATCAGTCAGGAATAGGTAAGGTCATAGGTAAGGTCATCCCCAAATACTGACAGCCTTTATGTTTATACAAATGGAGCAACTTCTGGCAAGAGTCTAATTTGACCTGCAGAGATAGCCTTTATATCAGGGTTATATCTCACCAGAAAATGAAGCCCTACTATGGTTATTTATACAAATGAGCCAGACAATCTGATTAGCACGTATGATATGTTTCCATAATTTGTAGCCAAAGAGTTGGTAAAAAATATAACAAAGCTTGTTAAGGGGGTACTGGCCAGAGCTATGAGCATGACCTTAAGCTCTGCCCACCAAAATAAGTGAGCATGTTCATTTTTGGTTCTGTATCACTGATACTGAGTTTACTGCTGCAGGAGCCCAGTGGACACAACTGTATTTATGATTAGCCATATTCAGTGAACTAGACCTTTATATTTAGGGGAATCTTTGTGTGTGCAAGGCCTCATTGAACTAAGACTTTTGTTTCAGGTGCCCGGGTGGTGGTGGGGTGGGGGTAAAGTCTTCCTTAAAGAAGCAGTTATTATCACTTCGTGTAAAACCAAGATGGTATGTGGGCATGTCAGTGGACTATACCATTTTCGTTTGACTAGCAAGGACTTTGGACCCTTTCTTTGCTAGTCATTAATTTTGAGTAAGGACATAAGGCCAAAAAGTCACAAGATATTCATGTATTAGGCATTGAATTATCCACTGCCCACTCCTACCCCTACCCTTCATCTTGCACCAGGAAAAAATAAACAGAGAGAGAATGTTCTTGAGACTGCATCAGGTGGGTAGCCTGGCTGTTCTAGGAAATATCTCTGAGTACTCAAGCAGCCACCAAGTCTTCAATTAAGTTGTTTTCTTTTCTCTTCTGAGATTCTCTATAGTCATTGTTAGACCACATGGGAGAGGACAGGGATCACCTCTCTATCTACAGCAGTCCTTAAACAGAAGGATCTCCTTTGACTCTTTATGAATATTTATCATGTAAGACACATTATTACTAGTTACACATTTCTACACAAAATAGACTGAATTGACCTAGAAGTCCCCATCCACCCATCAGTTGGATTCAGGCACTATTTCTTTTTTCAAATGGGAACATAAATCTCACTTGCATCAGGGGACTAAAATAGCTGCCAGGATATTGTGCATTCTTTTGGCTTAGTGAGGAGAAAGTGGGCAGGGGTGAAGGGATGATGGGGTTTGGGGGTTAAAATTGTGGGGGTGAAGTTAGAGACGGGCTTGATCAGCTGAGAAAGATGAATGGGGGCTGGCAAGGCTTTCTTATTTCATTTGGCCTCCTGGGTGGGTACCACCTCATCCTCTCTGTACCTTCCAGCTCCATCAAATGCCGTGGCCCTGGGGTCTCATTTTCAACCTTATCTCCTCCCATGTATAATGTCTCCCATGCAGTCCATTTGGTGACTGTCTTTCTACATAGAGGCAACCTAGATTTCTAGATTTTGCCAAATTCAAATATGAAAGGAAGGGGGGCTTTGGTCTTCATGTTATCATTATTTTACCACCAAGATGCCCATGATTTTGGCTTATAGGAATCACAGCTTAGGTGAAATTACTTACATGCAGTTCTCTATACATGAAAAACCAATTTGTCATTGGGCTATCATCCAAAAGATTGTAATGGTTCCCAATACTTAAACTGTTTCTCAATACCTAAACTATGTCATGAACTATGCTTGCTTACAGGAACTAAGAAGAATTCCCTACCACAAAGATTAAGATGCAGAGCACAAAGACCAAGATGGTGACAGGGCATCATTTGTAAAACCGTGACAAAAAGGTCAAATGCAACAGAAAAGTAACTACATAAGTCTCAAAGAATGTAATCACTCCACGCTACACTCCATCAACACAGAAGGCTCCTCCCCAGTCAAAGAAAAGATGCCATTAGAGCATAAGCTCACCCTTCTCAATTAATTTATTAAATAAGAAAAATTCTGCTCTGCTTTACTGAACTCAGTCTCATTCTGTTGGCACCATTGGCACTGGGCAGAAGGACCCATGCTTTGGGTCCGTAACAAATTTTCAATGAGAATTGAGTTTGGCAGTTTAAAGTCATTTCTTACCTATGGCTTTATTGTTCCACTAAAGTTTCTGCCAAAACTTCCAAAATGTTTTCATCTCTTATGAGAACCTAGGAAGGTTACTTTCTGGCCTTGTTGGAGGAATCTTTCCTGAATAGTAAGATGAAATATATGTCTAAAAAGATAGATTCACCTGTGGTCTAGAAGTTCTTAAATGCTATATTTTATTGTATTATATTCTTTGAGCAATGAGAAAACATAAAAAGACTAAAAAACAATGTTAGATGTTGAATTTATATTCCACTAAGTTCATTGTGGCAGCATTAGAGTTGAAAGGCATTTGAATAGTAATGGCCAGACATGTTGAAGGCTGAAGACCGGGGCCCCGCTGTGGAAATGTGAACAACTTTCTCTGTTAAGGAGTAGATCTGAAGGAAGATCAGCAGGTTATACATGTTATTGTCACAGAGAAGTAATTAAAGTACAGGAAGCAGCAAGACAAAAGTGTGGGTGCTTTGGAGGAGAGTAAGAACATTAAATAAAATATGAGAAGCAATGTGTTTGATAAGATTTGAAGGAGAAGGTGTAAAATATTTTCTCTTTAAAATATGCTGTTTGAAGACTGTGCAACTTTAAGAGGATACATCAACTGATAGTGTGGCTCCACATCATTTATCTATCACCCAAATGGGCATATTTCACAGTGAAAGTATGCATACTTATTAATAGCAATTAACATTAACTCAGACTATCTCAAGCCAATAAGATATATCAACACCTTATTTATTAGGCATTATAAGAGTCTTGATATCAGGAAGGATTAGAGTTGACATTTTCAAACATAAGAATCAATGTTAACAGACTTCCAGCCAAGATGGAGGCATAGGTGGACACGCTGTGCCTCCTCTCACAACCAAAATTAAGGACAACAAAGATTTAGAAACAAGAAAACAACCGGAACTGATAGAAAACTGAACTGTACGGAAGTCCAACAACCAGTCAGCCAGACTGGTAAGGGGGTGGAGCCTCGACAGGAAAAAGAGGAGGTGCGGACCAGGCACTCAAACAGCAGCAGCTGGCAGTTCCCAGGTGCACAGGCAGTGGCTGGCGGACCCTGGGCATAGGGTGGCAACTGTGAAGACACAGTGAGGCCGAGCAAGGTGGCTGGCTGACCAGGTTGTCTGACATTTGCGTGCAGATAATCCAGGCGAAGGGGAAGCGGGGGAAGGGACTGGAATCTGAGAGAGAGCGGAGCAAGCACCATTGTTCCCTCAGACTCAGCCCCCATATACAGCATCACTACCCAGCGACTGGGCTGCCCTGCCCTGGGGAACACCTAAACCTCCACCCCTCACTACATAACAGCTGTGACCAGACCAAAAACAAACAAACAAACAAACAAAAATCCAAAACCCAAAAAATGGCTCAAACCGGAGAACAAATGAAAGCTCCAGAGCCAATTCCTCTAAGCACCGAAGAGATAGCTAACCTATCAGATGCACAGTTCAAAGCCCTGGTGATCAGGATACTCACAGAATTGGTTGATTTTGCTCACAAATTAGATGAAAAAATGCAGGCTACAATACGTGAAATGAAGGAAAACACACAGGGAACCAATAGTAATGGGAGGAAAACTGGGACTCAAATCAATGGAGTGGACCAGAAGGAAGAAACAAATAACCAAACAGAAAAGAATGAAGCAACAAGAATTAAAAAATAAAAATGAGGAGAGGCTTAGGAACCTCCAGGACATCTTAAAACATCCCAACATCTGAATTATAGGGGTACCAAAAGGGGAAGAAGAAGAGCAACAAGTGGAAAACTTATTGGAACAAATAATAAAGGAGAACTTCCCCAATCTGGCAAAGGAAATAGACTTCCAGGAAGTCCAGGAAACTCAGAGAGTCCCAAAGAAGGTGGACCTAAGGAGGAACACACCAAGGCACATCATGATTCCATTAGCCAAGATTCAAATGAAGGAGAGAATTCTAGAAGCAACAAGGGAGAAGGGGACAGTCACCTACAAAGGAGTTCCCATCAGACTGTCAGCTGATTTCTCAAAAGAGACCTTGCAGGCAAGAAGGGGCCGGAAAAGAAGTATTCCACGTCATGAAAGGCAAGGACCTGCATCCAAGATTGCTCTATCCAGCAAAGCTGTCATTTAGAATGGAAGGGCAGATAAAGTGCTTCTCAGATAAGGTCAAGTTAAAGGAGTTCATCATCACCAAGCTCTTATTATATGAAATGTTAAAGGGACTTATCTCAGAAAAGAGAAGATAAAAAATATGACAGTAAAAAGATAGCAAACTCACAGCTATTAAGAACCACACCTAAAACAAAAGCAAACTAAGCAAACAAGTAGAACAGGAACAGAACCACAGAAATGGAGATCATATGGAGGGTTAGCAACAGGGGAATGGGAGGAGGAGAGGGGGGAAAAGGTACAGAGAATGAGTAGCATAGATAGTGGGTAGAAAATAGACGGGGGAGGGCAAGAATAGTGTGGGAAATGTAGAAGCTAAAGAACTTATGACACATGGACATGAACTAAAGTGGCAGAATGTGGGTGGGAGGGGGTGTGCAGGGTGGAGGGGAATGATGGGGGAGAAATGGGACAACTGTAACAGCATTATCAATAAAATATATTTAAAAAAAACTAGAAAAAAAAAGAATCAGTGTTAACAATACCCAGGGAAAATGAATAGAGATATATTTGTGTTGTATTTATCTTTGTTTACTGCAATCGATATACTTCTTTACCATTTACAGAGTGCCTTCTTGTACAACACCTTATCTGATTACTAAACCTATAAGGCAGGCTAGAGGAAGATCTCATTCTTAACTAGTAAAGTATATTTGGTTGGTCTCTTTTCCTATAAAATATTTAATGTTGTTTGTATACTGGAGTGTATTATAATCTCTATGAGGGATTTTGTTGTTCTATTTAGATCTTTCTCCAAACAGTAAATGTAGTGCCTGGCTCTTAAAAGCAATCTGTAAGTTTTGAATGAACAGATGCAGGAAATATCCATTATAAAAAAAATCCATCATTTTGGAGACTTTTGTGATTCAAATGATCAATTTGAGTCTCAGACTAGGTTTTTTGTTTTATATTGGTTGTATCTTCAAGTCTACTTTCTGATATGTGTACTTCTCTAAAGGAAGAAGGTCAGATATTTGGTAAATAAAAGTGGGAAGAAACTTAAAATTAGAGTGTATCATGCTATCGAATGGAATTAGGAATTTTATTTACTTTACTCTTCTTTGTAGACCAAAATAAAGATTTTTATTTCCAAACATGAAACACACTTAAAAGAAACATAAAGCAGTAACAAATACATCAAGCCACCTTTGAGAGCACTACTATATCCAACTTGAACAACAGGGAAGGGATGAAAAATTAATATGATTTGAAAATATAGCACTGAGAAGATACTAGAAGGGTCCTGACACCCCACTCTCTCTCCCGAGTGGGGAAGGCAGGGAAGGCTCTCAGTGGGTTGTAGACTCGATATGAACCAAGGTAACACACTCGTGTTCCAGGACAGCCTTTTGGCTCTGACACTGCTCGCTTTCCCAAAAAGCTTAATTTATTACAGATGCACGTTTCGTAACCACAAATAATATGATGGAAGTAGATATGGTCTCTGTGTATACTGTTTACATAATGGAGTATTTTAAACAATAAGGTTAGTTTGTTTTTGACACCAAAAGCTACTCATGCTGCTAGCATCTACACACACACACACACACTCCACCACACCATTGCCCGGCTCATTAACCAGACCAGTCCAGCCGCAGGAACAGCTGGTCTTTTGGACTTGAAATGGAGGGGAAAGTACTCATTCCTCAAAGCTAGTGCTGGAAACTTGATATTTTTCCTACTTCTGGCACCTTAGGTGCTCAAGTTCTATGAACATCACTGGTATCTAAAACACAAAGACAGACACACAGAGCAAGAGAAGCAAGGCCAAGTTTAGGACCCATGTGAACGAGGTATGTCCTCGTTCACAGCAGGTTGTGCGCAATATGAGAGAAAATGAGGGCATCATTTCCAAACCAACCCTAGGGAGTTTTCAAAAGGCAGAGTTCTCAGGGGTAAATGGGTTTTCTGTTCGAGGGGAGATCAGCAGGGAAGACAGCCAGTTGCCCCCACAAGAGGCATAAAATGCTCGAATCAGGGAAAATGTCCTGGGTCCAGTGTAATCATCCTGAGGGTCACAGAGACCTCACAGGGGTCTGGTGGTGTTGGTTGTGCCAAGGCCCAGGACTGGAAGCAAGGTTGCTCACCTGTGCTTCTAGATGGAGATGTACGTACAGGACAGACACACACAAACACACCGCATTCACGAACATGACTTCCTCGTTCCACACATTTCTTGCCAATAAAACTTCTAGAACATGCATGGTCATGCCTCTGGAGAGAAAAATACCTCTTTTTTCCTCTAGCGGAAGGAATCAGAATTTCTCGACAGCAGCATCACAAAACTAATGCTGTCCTCTACCTGCCTTGCAAGAGGTGGCCTGCCTCTTCTTCCAGGGGAAGGTAAGCACCGTCGTCCATCCCTGGCCCTTCACCCTGATGTTGCGAGCTCCTGATGCCCATAGGAGCTGAAGAATTCCCTAGCAGGAGTGGGCACTGGAGCAGAACCCTGCAGGCCTTGGTTCCCAACCGTTCCCTTCAACTGGGTAATTAGCCACCAAAGCCCTAGCAGCCTGTGGCCCTCAGAAGAAAAGAAAACCAGCTGAGGCTAAAGGAAAGTTGTTCCATGTAGAAGCTTGGATCTCATCATCACTTTGTTTCTTAATTTCCTTTAAAAAAACAAATCTCCCCTCCTTTTTACTTTGACAGACTGAAGGCATTTCTCTTGTGACTGGAACTGAGGGAGAAATTATGGCTTGTTTAAGTCTTTAGAATCTGTCCCTCTGCCGAAAGCACTGTGGGCTTGGCTAACCAGTTGATGGGAGCCACCTGTGTCCTTGAACTCTGTCTTTCAAGGCCTCAGTGGTCTGCTAGAAAAATGGGGCGAGGACGAGCCTGGAACAGCTCAGAGAGCCTCTCTTTGCTGATTAAACCCAGGAGATCCTCATGTTCCAAAATAAATTGAAGTACATATGAATTTCATGAGCTGAATCCCAACATGAAGAAAGAGGGCTTAAAAGTGCTCTGATTATAGTAAGAACATCAGCAATACCCTGGGAAGGGGAGGGACCCACAGGACTGAAGGCCTCTTGTCTACTGGTGAGGCAGATGATGGGCCATGGTACAAGGTCATTCTCCCAGGTCAGTATTAAACACATCCAAATTCTGCTGGAAGAGCATGAGACCAATACCTGGAGGGGCAGAATGGCTAAAGCAGAGATTTCCAAGGGTTGCCCTAATTTGCTTTACACTTCTTTCTTACTAAGAGAACCTCATTTTGATGGGCATGTTCCTAAACTTCTTGCAGATGGGGGGGATCCATGGGGCACAGTCCTGGCCAGCCAGATAACAATAGAAGTCTAGGTGGAATTTCTGAGAAAGGTCCTGAAAAGGAGGGCAAACTTAGCTAGCTGCTTCTTCCTACTTGGAACCCAGATGAAAAATCAAAGGTAGAGCCAGAATTGTGGGCCATGAGGTGAATATGAGGAAAAGGAGAAAGAGTTACAGAAACCTGGGCCCTGACACCCTCGGCCTGAGGAAATGATGTCAAAAACTTCCCAGTTCTAGATTTCCCAGGATGAGGGAAAACAGTCTCTCATTTGTTTACGTCACAGTTGGTGGGAAGGGGGATTCTGATGCTTGTTGCTGAATCCAGGGACTTCCCCTCCAGACAGGAGCCCATCATCATTTTCCTAGAATATCTATCATTTCAAGTAGCACCTGAGGTTCTGGAGCTAACCCGCCCTTTCACCAATAGTTGGGGGAGGAAGGCAGGGAACTCACTCAAGTTATTATCAGCAGAGCTCCATCTCTACTTTCTCTAGCACTGAGGAGTGTCATCATGTCACCTAATGTATCAAGAAATCTATCCCAATTTCTAAAACTAAATCTCTGTATTTATTGGGTGAATAGGAGCTGTTGGGACCTTAGTTTTCTCACCTGTAAACTGGGCACAAGTTGGAACAAGACAGTCTACAAGAGTCTTCCCAACTCTGACAGCCTAAAAAAAACTGGTAAGTTATTTCCTATTGCATTCTGCTTTCCCTAAAAGACGTATCTGGTAATTCATCTCAATACCAGCTTTTTGGGGTCAGTTTGTCTCACCCAGGCACTAAACTAAGGAAGGTGATTTTTTTATTAGAATATCCCAATTATAGATAGATAGATAGATAGATAGATAGATAGATAGATAGATAAAGGAATAGGCCAGAATTGAGAGTTTTCTATGGCAGAGTTGGTATCAGGTAAAGAATGTCAAACAGGTTTTCTCACATGACAAACGTGATTAATTGAGAGTACTGCCTTAAATGATTTTGAGAAGGACTACGAGGTCCATTCTGGCTGGAGAGGGAGAGGGGAAGAGCCTGGTGATCAAATAGTGATGTCTGCCATGGAGGCAGTAATGTGGATATACATCCATGTATTTAATGCTGTTCCTGTGATCACAGTTCACAGATTCACCATCTTTCTCTTGTTGCTGTCACCAGACTGGTAACCATCAGACTGGGGTGAGAGGATTAGTTGAGTTCCCATTAAAGAAGGAATTAGGGCATGGTCCTGACTGAACTGGGGATGCAAGAGGCTAGCTCGAGGTCACTGCGCTGCCACCAGTGAAACACTCTGATAACATACTGCAAAGGAAGCAGCTGCTCCATTTATAGATGTCTATGTCCAAATTTCTCCTTTTTATCACATCATTCATAATGAATGAAGGTTGAACCAAATTAGTTTATTCTAAATTGATTACCTGTGTAAAGACTCTATATTCAAATAAGGTCAAGTTCTGAAACACTGAGATTTAGGACTTCAACATATTATTCTTTTTTGCAGTTGCCTTTTTAATGCCCTACCCCAGTTTTATTGAGATGCAATTAACATATATCACAATGTAAGTATAAGGTTTACAGAATAATGATTTGACTTGCATATTTTACAGAATAATGATTTGACTTACATATATCATGAAATCATTACCACAATAAGTTTAGTTAACATCTAGAATCTCCCATATAGATATAGAAAGAAAAAGAAAAGGGAAAAAATCTTTTTCCTTGTGATGATAACTCTCAGGATTTATTCTTATAACAACGTTCACATATACCACGCAGCAGTGTTAACTATAGCCATCATGTTGCACGTGACCTTCCTTGTGCTTATTTCTCTTATAATTAGAAGTTTGTGTCTTTTTACCACCTTTATCCAGTTCCTTTTCCCTCTGCCCTCCACCTTGTTTTCGTTTATTTGTTTGTTTGGTAGGTTTTCTTTATTGAATGACTTCCATGATTACTCCCCCATGATCGAAATAATTGAGGGGAGGCTTTCATATTTATCTACATGTTCTTTTCTTTGCGACACTCCCTTTCTCTGTTGTCATTCAGCTATGGAAATGAGCCTGATTTACTTGCCCAGACAATTCTGAAGGTGGCCATCCATGTATCAGCCAAGGAGAGAGGCCTGGAACAGATCCTGCCCTCATAGCCTTCAGAAGAAACCAGCCCTGCCAATATGTTTATTTCAGACTTCTAGCCTCTAAAACTGTTGTTTTAATACCTGTTGTTTAAGCCACTTAGTTTGCAATGTTTTGTTATGGCAGCTGTAGTAAACTAGCACAGGAGTCTTTATTTAAAAAAGTGAATTATCTTTATCTGTAAGAAAACTTAAATGCATGCTCTCTAAAATATTAATGTATTTTATCATAAATACATCAAAATGTGTATGTACAAATGTCTACTTATATTCCCCTTTTATGGGAGCGAGCTCACTTACCCCAATAATGTAGACATTAACCAAAACCAAAAATGAATGAATGAATGAAGCGGCTGGGGTCTTAGGACTCACAGAGCAGGTAGGGTGCTCTGGCACAGCCTCTCTCAGTGGTCTCCTAGCTCCCCTGTTGTCTGGAGGAACAGTGGGCAGAAGATGGGGAGGGGCAGGAGCTTATGTTAGTCAGTGGCCAAATTCATCCCTGAAACTTAAATTACCAACCCAGAAACTCTCCAGTGGGGAAGGTGGGTTCTCAAACTGGTATTTCAAACCACATATTTTTACCATGAGTCATGATTTTTGACTACTGATTGTGCCAGTAATAGGAGTAACAATACGCTTATAGTGTTTGAGGGCTTGCACCTAGTTTGTGGGTAACAATATACTATGGGGTCCTCAGTTGGTAACACTGCCCTTGTTCAGGCCCTTGTTCAGGCCTTTTTCTGCCCTGTGCCTGTTATTCCCCTTGGCCTCTGGACTGCAAAGGATCCCAGCTTCCTTCCGCTGAAGCTGCCCATGGATGAGCATCTCCAATCCACTGCTCCCTGATAGGAACTTCAGGCAGCTGTCCTGTGAAGGGGTCATAAGAGATGGTTGTGGGTTCCAACATCTAGGACCCATTTCCTGTGTCTCTAGGTGGGGAGCTGGGTGTCAGAAAACACAGCTTCTGCTAGGGGTTTTCATGCAATTCAATGGACCACAGCTGAACTGTCTGCCTGTGCTGGGGTTACAGTTACAACAGCCATGCCCTAGGGCCTCACAGGAGGACACAGGGGTGCCCAGCTGTCAGCTGAGGGAGTGAAGTGACTAGTATAAAGATGTCCACAGTGAACCCTTGTGACTGTGTTACTGGTGGCAACTCTTTCCAGAGCTGAAGGCCAGCCCCTCAGGGAAGCTGACATGGAAGCGTCACCAGTTCCATCCCCACGGAGCAGAAGGGCAGAGCTGCTTGCTCATGAATCCCATCCTCAAAGCCTGCAGAGGCTGTGCCCTGATAGAATCTGGTAGAACCTTCCTCCCAGCATGGATCTCAGGGTCAGACAAACCTAAGTTCAAATCCCACTTCTGCAAGAGGCAAAAAAGTCTTTATAACTTTAAGCCTCAGGTTTCACATCTCAAAATGGAGGCAAAGTAGTACAAAACCCTGAGAGTTGTTGTGGGAGTTAATTCAAATATGGCTCACAAAGTGTGTACAAAAGGGGCACCCATGGTACCAAATTGAATACATTCTTCATTTCTGATGCCATCAACTCTTTCTGCCCCCATAACTGACCCCCAGAGTCTCCCAGTCTCACCTGCTGCCCTTACCAGCCCATTCCGCCACTCCCATCTTTTCTTTATAAGCACCCTCTGGACCCAAATGTGTCTTTCTGCACTCAGATATCAAACTAAGAAAAACAGTCAGGGCAGGGGGTGACAGAGAAGCAGGATCTTTGACCACACTCATGTTTTTCTGTCCACCTCTGCTCCTCCTTCTCCCCTCATCCTCTCCGTCTTCTTTGTTCTTTTCCTCTCTCTCTCTCTCTCTCTCTCTCTCACTTTCTCTCACACACGCATACACACAAACACAGTAGTATGTTGGGAACCACGCTGCCTGATTTCAGGAGCTGTAACCCCCCCAATGGCTAAGGCTGAGTGAGCAACCTTCAGATCATAAACCACTGAGACAAAGCTTATCTCCCTGGCAGGGGTACCACTTCTGCTCCTTTTACTTCATTCATAACTGGCCCCCAATGCTTGATCAGTTAGCCAATGGTGGGTAAGATTCCCCAAGGGGGTGTGACCTAAGCCAGGCATGATCATGTGGCGGCCCCAAGGAAGGACTTGGGGGGTTACAGCAAAAGGGGGTGATGGACCCTTGCCCCTTGGCTATCCTGACTTAGTCTGAGTCCTCATTCTGTCTGCGAAAAGTCTCCTAATCTCTTGGTTGCTTTGGTTACCCTGCCTGACTTAAGCCTGAGACAACGCCTTAAGCCTGAAACAATGCTGGTGGTGGGTGCAGCCCTGTGCTGGAAAGGGCAGATTCCCTGGGTGATCAGGCCTGAGAAAGAATACATAAAATCCTATGAAACCTGCTTTGCTGAGAATGCTCTCAATTAAATGATAAGGGTCCGAGCAGGAAATGAGTTTATTTCCCAAAGTTTTGTAGCCCTTTAGCTAACAGACCCTGACTCAGAATAGGCCCTCATAGTTCTTTGTATGCTGTTGTTCGATCCTTACTGCCTGACAATGATTAATGAACTTTACCTGTATTCCTGTGCAAATTAAACCAATAAAAATCTGTCAGGGCAAGGGCATGGGGCGCTCTCCCCTTGAGAGAGTAGCCATGCTGTCCCTTTTCCTCCACAGGACTCGGTAGTCCGTGTGAGTTTGTCTCATATCTCATCCATAACGCCGGGGGCACTGTGGGCCGGTGCATGTGTCAATAATACTTGCTTTCCTTACCACAGCTTTCACTTTGAGGACAGAAGAACAAACACAAGTAGTTCCCACCATTGCACCTATCTCAAGTGGCACTTTGAAGCTCTTCACTGCTTTTGTTAAGGACGATAGAACTGGAATTAAAAACTTCAAATGTATATAAGACCACAACATAATTTTAAGAAAGTAATCTAGTCTTCATAAAGTTAAGTCTATTTCTCAGAAACAGAGTGATTAAGATTGTTTACAGCATAAATTGTTTTTTTTTTAAAGATTTTATTTATTTTAGTTTTAGAGTGGGAAGGGAGGGAAAGACGGAAAGAAACATAATATGTGGTTGCCTCTCTCATGCCCCCTACTGGGGACCTTACCCACAACCCAGGCGTGTGCCCTAATTGGGAATTGAAGCGGCAACCCTTTGGTTTCCAGGCCCATGCTCAATCCACTGAGCCACATCAGCCAGGGCTACAGCATGAATTTTTATAGTACAATTGTTCTAGCATGAATGTGGAAAGAAAGTGTCTTTGTTTTTTCTATAGATACATTTTTTTCAAAATCCACCGCACAGATGCTCAAATAAAAATTGAAGCACTCCAATTAATGTTTCAACATTTTTAGTTTAAACGGTCTGCTTTTTAGTAAATACTCAGACGCTTAGCAACCTCCTCTTGTGTAGTCCAAGATGGTGCCTACGTAAACTGCAGACCAGCTCACTTTTCTTCGTGATGATGTGGAAACAGAATCTGAGATGCAAGTGTAGGTATTGCATCTCCATGGGCCTCTGATGGCTTCCGGGGATGATTTCCTTTTCCTCTAATCACTGTTCTGCCTGCTGACATCTGCTACTAAAGTCTGTGGACTGTAAATTTATGAAAGCTTCACTTTTGGGCCAGATGCTGTGGGTGTCCCTGCTGCCTCAGGTTCCCCTCAGCATCTGTTGGCACTACATGTCCCTGAAAGTCTCTGCAGCATTTGTTTTCTCCCCTTTACTACTTGTAATCCAGGAGTCTTTCCTACTGACCTATTCAAGACCCATTGAGGTTACACCCTGCACCTTCTCATCCCTTCCACATCCTTGCACAGAACTTGTGAGGACAACTGGACATCTTTCATATATGAGGGGTTAAGAGTGTACTCCTTATAGCTACACCCAGGCCTCTGTTTGCCTCCACACCTACTGACTTTACTCTGATAAGCTTGCCCCCGTTGGTTTGGAGCCCTCTGGGTAAAGGTCTCCAGTTCTCAGATAAGAGCCCAGAACCCAAACTCCTGCCTTCTAACTTGCTTCACTATTCAAGGACTTGGCAACAAGAGTAGAGAAGGACAGGAGATATCATGACATATACAAGTCACTGCCTTCTGAAAATACATGCAGGGACAGAGTCAGCGTGATTTCTTTTTCCTCTTTCTGTCTAGATGAGATTTATTCTTTCATCTTGAAGTGATTTTTTTTCTCCACACTTTCTTTTGTTTCACTTATGTAAGTGTCTGAGCCCAGCACGGGCTGCCCCAGACAATGGCATGTTGATTAATTTGAACTCATATCACCTGAAAAGCAGCACGAGCAGGAAAAACTCTCTTCTATTCCCCTGAAAGCAGGAAATAAATCTCCATGAAAGGTGCTCTCCCCATTTCTGAAGGATTGAAAGGCAACCTTATTTCAAAAGTTATAAAAGCCAGAGTCCAAAAAGCATGTATAAACACACCTTGTAACATCTTTGCTAATTTACTACCCAAACCCAGACTTTGTTTAGATTCCTCACTAATGAATACTCAAACCTACTTAGATTATTTCTTCTGGCTGGACTAGTTGCAAAAAAATAAAACTGACACAATATTAGATTAACAGGAGAAAAAAATTAATTATGTGCATATGGGAGAATCACAATATGATGCTCAGCTCATAAAATGAGGCTCAAAAATGGATTGAACTAGGCATCTTTTATAGTTTTTAGACAAAGAAAGAATACAGTTGTGAGAAATTGACAGGTCAAAGAAAGTTAATGCTCCTTAGAAAATAAAGGAAGGTGGAGTGTGGGAATTCTCACCTTTTTTTTTTCAACAGCAGTGTCTATCACATGCTGGCATTGTTCTAAAAGCTCTACAAAAATTGGTTCATGCAATCATTTTAACAATTCACGAGATCAGTGCTATTAGTGCCTCCACTTTACAGATAAAAGGTTTGGCTATGGCAGTGGCACCGCCAGGACTACTAACGTAGTCTAGCTCAAATCTAGTCAGTGCGTCTTCCCGGTAACATGGTTACATACCGAAAAACATGAATTACAGATGAATAAAAGGTGATTAATTTAACATTTTCACAATTCTTTAATGCTATTGTATTTATTTTTTTGAGGTATGAAAATGAATGAGTGGATGTGGGAAGACTGTATTAGTCCTAAAGATGTGGGGAGATTAGATAGAAGAGAGATTCACATTACATGAACAGGCGATGCTAACTTGAACAGGCAAAGGAAGGGTGCAGAAGTAACAACACTGTAGTGGTCCTTGGGTTTAACAATAGAAAGGTCCATTAGTGTGTGCACGAGTTTGAACTCAAGCCTTCTATGATGAGGTTTTCTGCTCTGTTACTGATAATCTTTTTCTTATGAATCCTCTCTTTCCTCTTATATACAAAACTTCTTGATGTTCTCTCTCCTGTGTAGATTTTGTAAAGTGATTGTCTATGTGATAAGATGGAAATAGGCTCTTTAAGATCAAGACCTAGCCTGATATCTATCTAGACTCACCTGTCCATTTCCCGACCCCATTTCACTCTACTACATTTTACCGAAATGTGAAATTGAGGATTATTGGTCATTTTTTTAAATATATAATTTCTCTTACATGGCCTTTGTGCAAAATGATGTTTTGGCCTGTCGTTGTCACGTATTCTCTGCTCTAGAGTCCTATGATGACTGACTCTGCTTTCATGGACCTTGTCCGCAGAATTGTGTGTTTGACCTTTCTATATCCTTCAGGCATCTCCCTTTGTGATGCCTTTCTTGACTTTAGAGTTTCTGCTGCCTATTTTTTTTAGAGTAAAAGTAACTGTTCTTAATAATTGCTCTACAAAACATCTAAACAAGATCCACACTGGCTTGAAAAAGCCAATCATAAATTTTCAGAAATTTGGCAAGCTGGTTATTAGGCAAGCAGGTGACTATGGTGGGAGAATTTAAGTCACGGAATTCTGAAAAAAATCATTTTTATTTATTTTGTTGTATTTTTGCCTTCCTTTTTTTTTTTTAACTAGAAAGCTGCTTCACTGGGATATCACTGAAAATAAAACCAATTTTGCCATCCTTGTCTGATGCGGACACCAGCTAGCAGTGTCTGCATCATTATGGATAAAATAAAAATATACACACGGACTACCGAGTCCGGTGGAGGAAAAAGGACGACAGCATGGCTTTTCTCTCAAGGGGAGCAAAAGCTGCGGCCTACGCCATGACAGGCCTTTATTCTATATCTCTTGACATTACAAGATGGTCCTCCCTCACTATCCGCCCCCCTTACAACAAAGGAGCCAATGCCCCTAATTACATCACAGAAGAAGGATATTAGCAAATGAAAATGCAAAAGTGGTTGAGCCAGTTACACTGATCTCTGCAAGGTTTAGCATGGATTTTAGGAAGTTACAACAAGCATTTGCAGGGTGAGGGAGTTTTCAGCAAAAAGCAGTTTATTACAAATCTGATTACCCACAAGAGAACTTATCTGTGGGCATGGGTATTGTGCATCTCCGAGTGGGAGCTGGGCTCATGCCATGCAGAAGGGTCTGCCACACTTGTCCAAATATATTCTTACTGGTGGAAGTGGGTCTTTTCATGGGGTCTCAAAAAAAGCATTCCAGGGACCCATGTATGGGACTTTGTGGCATGGTAAGATTTATTTTGGGTGGAAATAAAAAGGCTGCTCCCAGGTTCCTAATTTCTCATATTCATTCATTACACCATGGAAAAAGTCCAGCCTTGTCTTCATCAAGCCCAGAACAAAGACCAGTGTCCAGAGATTCTGTACCATATTGAAGCTTAGTCCTTTGGGGCCCATACAGTCTGCCGCAGGCCCTAAGTGGCTGCTAGAACTGTGCAGATCTATGGAGAAAGAATGTGCTAGCAACTGGGGTGACCATGTGTTACTAGGAGAGAGAGAGAGAGAATTTCTTTGTTAAGCTGATTATATTATCCAGGGCTTGGGAAGGAACATGCCCTCTTTCAAACTAACAAATGAACTTCCCAAACTTTTATGAGCTTGCACTGGATCCTTCCCCTAACTAAGCATTTTCTTAGATCTTCTGGATTCTTGTGTCCCTTATCCAATCTGACCCTTTTCACAGTCTAGACAGACTCACATTCACGGACACCATCTTGGTCTCTACTGGGCATGCACCCAACAGAGAAACTTCTCCTGCTATTTTTATTCCTTCCCTGCTGTGCCTGCTTCAGGGGAGCAGGTCCCCAGCGTGGAGAATGCCCTGCTTCCTAGTTGATTATGCTTAATAATATCTGATTCCCTTTGCTGTCTTTTTTATTAATATTTAGCTACCTACACTAACAATATGAGTATGAAATGTTAATAAAGAGGACATAATTAGGCTAAATTGTCAAACTATTAAAGTGGTAGCATATTCATCATATTTTTACCTACTTTATAAAAGCCAGTTTCACTGGTCTAAATGAGGTTTTCCAAATTCAGGCTTAAGTTTCAGGGGAGAAATAAAATCTATATCCTAAATAAATAAATAAATAAATAGGCCTGCATTTACATATGCCATAATCAGCGAACAGCACCGCTACAGAGCTGAGAAAATTGCAGACCTTTACAACTCAGTTTTTGATTAATGACTTAATTAAAGTGGAATTAATATAACTTGTTGGCAATGCTAGTGAAAGTAGAAAATGTT
Source organism: Glossophaga mutica (assembly GCA_039655065.1). Lineage (NCBI taxonomy): Eukaryota > Metazoa > Chordata > Mammalia > Chiroptera > Phyllostomidae > Glossophaga > Glossophaga mutica. The sequence continues at coordinate 142,100,640 of CM077307.1, read as the reverse complement.
CTGGCAATCTACCCTTCTGTCAGTCATTATAGGAAACTTTGATAACAGGGTGACTGAGTCAGTGACTGAAACTTGAAGATTTGGAAGAAAAGATGATGTTTGCAAGCTATGCAATCAAAAATTGAGAAGCAAAGAAATAAAACTTAAATAACTACAACTAAGTCAATATATTATATGGTGTACTTTTTGTAAAGACCCTTAGGAAACATTTCTTTCAAGTCTCAGTAACAAGCAAAGCTGACTTCTCTTCAATAATTGTTTTTATTTTTAACTTCGTGCACATTATAAATCTTGTAACTAATTCTATTTTCCTTTTTGAATTGACAGCTGGGGGAGATCAGAGCTTAATTTGTCCCTAAATAAGTAATGTATAGAACCATGGGGCACATAAGTCTTGATGCTAATCTAAGCACTGATTTATTTACTTTACCTTCATCTTTAATTCCCTTGGTTTCATTTTTTCAACCTTATTTCACCACTTGTAGTCTATGCATTTTTCTAAGTAACCATAAGACTTTTTGTTCTGAATTGTGATATGACTGAATAATGCAGGCTAGAAATGGGCACAGAAGTGGGTTCTCTAAAGCACTGGTCCTCAACCTTTTTGACACCAGGAACCAGTTGCATGGAAGACAATTTTTCCACGAAGGGGAACAGGGAGACTGAAGGTGGAGCTCAGGCTCTAAAGTGAGTAAAGTTTCCCTTCCCCTCCGCTTTGCCTCTGCTCACCTCCTGCTGTGCAGCCAGGTTCCTAACAGGCCACAGATCTAACTGTCCCTGTCCCAGGGCTTGGTGACCCCTGATCTAAAGCACAATTGAACTCTGAAAACTTGCTTATTTCAAGCTGATAGAGTGCTGGTTATTTCTGCCCCTACTCAAAATGGCCCTAGACTCTCATATCCAAAGTTATTTTGTAGTTACAGAAACTCTACCCAACAAAGTTTGAGTAGCTAAAATTTCACTTTTTCTCCCGTTGTACTATGATAGATATTTTTATAGGGTCAGAAAATTCAATAACCTTTAAAAGATGTGGCAAAAATAAAGAAATCTGCTGGGAAATAGATTGTAAAGGGATTAAGGATATAGAGCCCGGGATATTGACATTTCCAAACCAAGTTCTGTCTGTATGCTTATTTATGTAAATTATACTACCAGGATACTTAGCTTTCTGATCTAATTTTAGGCTAGATTTTGATAAAAACTAAGTCTCATTCACGACAAATTCAAAAGAGCCACTGTTAATGCAGCAACTACTCTACATGAAAGGCATGTTTAGGGTAGGTATTTAGATTAAAATGGAACCTATTTTAGAGGCTATTTCTCAGTATTCCTTCACATTCACACCTGTGAAACCACTGAACAATCCTGCTGTAGCCCAGGCATCACACATTTCATGATGTTCTTTAACAAGGATTTTTCTTAATATGTAGAAGTTGGAATTGGACGGGGAGAATTCTATGGGTTTCTTTTATTTTTCTGTGAAAACATATACCTTTTACGGAACCATAAGGAAAAATGCATTTTATGATAACAAAATGTCAACTATGTAAAGGAGTTCAATGAAATTTACACTGGCATTAGCTGGTAAAATATTATAATATGGTCATATTTGTGAAAAAGATTAGGAACATTTTGTAAAGATTAGAAAATATTCTAATCTTTAATTCTCTACATCTAGCATTAATATATGGCACAATATCTACAGGTCAAATGTCTTATTTTATCTCTCAATTGAAGTGGATGTCATCATTGCCATTCACCAATGGAGTAAATCATAAAATAGCATGCCAAGGTTATTCATTGATAGGGCAAGGATGAACTCATTGTATTTACTGCAACCTTTTTCTCAACAGTTGTTGTTTATGCAAGGAGGTGTGTAGACACTGGAAAGACAGGGATAAATCCATCTCTATTTTACAATGTGAAGAGCAAAAGGTTGAAGGGCTAAGAATTCTCTCTGTATGCAAGTTGCTTGGTTTTGAAAATTTATTCTTCTCAATCCTGTTTTAGATTAAAAAAAATAAAATTATTATGCCACCATCAGCTGCATTATAAAGTTAAGTTGCATGTGGCCAGGGAAATATGAGCAGATTTCACATAGATAGGTCAATGGATGAAGAGATAGGTAGATATGAATTATGAATGTATTTACAAATCTCTAAAGCATCAGATAATCATGTAAAAAAAACACAGTGTAAATTAATTTTGACCATGCTTCTTGATATATTTATGCTTTGCTATCATTTAGGATTGCTTTTTTTAAAAAGATTTTATTTCTTTACTTTTAGAGAGGGGAAGAGAGGGAGAAAGAGAGGGAGAGAAACATCAATGTACGGTTGCCTCTCACACATCACCCACCGGGGACCTGGCCCACAACTCAGGCATGTGCCCTGACTGGGAATTGAGCCACAACCCTTTGGTTATCAGGCCAGTACTCAATCCACTGAGTCATACAAGCCAAGGCCCATTTAGCAATTTTAAAATAATAGTAGTGTTTGTATAATTATCATTTAAAAAAAATAAATAGATAAGCAGCATGTTAGGAAACACGTTCACTCTTCTTAAACTTTGTGACTTGTACATGATATACATGACTGAAATGCATAAAAAGTGAGTTTAAAATAAGCCACTCACATTGTTTAAAGATAAAAGTTTGCAAAGAAGGTTCTTTTATTATTAAACTGAAATACTAAACATTAAAATGAGAAAATAGTTACTGATTTTCATCCCCACCCAACAGAATAATGAGAAATCATATTTTAAATGGAAATTTATTTTTGAAACACTGTGTGGGGAGTAACAATGCATTTGAATTTGAAAGTTATAATTCATGTTCTTCATACAGCAACATAATAGTTATTAAGGAAAAATGTGTTTGGATAAAGAAATGTGGAAAGCAGTGAATGTTTTGATAATTTTGCAAACTATAGACAATGTTCAATTCTTCCATATATTTGCTTAACTTACCGTAAATTTAAAGTAGATTGTGATGAAAAAATAAATCTAAAAAGTAAATATTGTTATTATAAAGGTAAGCAAATGCAAAATAAGGAGAAAAAACAAAGAAATCCATGTTATCATTTGAGAAGGAGAAACTACCAATAAAAATAGAGGTCCTCAATATCATTTTGAACTTATCCCTTAGCCATATCACTGTCATTTTCAGGCACCAATGGGCATCTGCCCTGAGAATAAATTATTAGCACTTTCTGCCTATTTCACTGAGTAACTGAAGTGGTAATATAAGCCCCACTTATAATACAAAGTACATAAGGTGAAGCGTAATGAGAGAAAAAGCAGGGCTCATGAAATTAAAAAAAAAAAAAAAGGAAATGTCTTTTCTCAGGAATCAGTATTCATTTTCTTCTGGCTCTATGATACATAAATTCAGTTAACAATATTTTAATAATTTCTATCATATCCCACTTGGAAGAACCACTTAAGATAAATAACATCCCTGTTATCAATGTGGTTTAATAACATGAGCAACATACCGCATATAAAATTCAAGGCAAACTTTTTCTCTGGATTTAAAAAGATGTTTTGGTCAACCTACAGCTATAATCTTATGATGACTCTTAGAGTCTATAATCAGTGAAAAAGAGAAGTCTAGACAGAGAGATTGTATTCTGCGATGTGATGGTCATTGTGTCACAAATGTCCCATGTGTCATCTTGATTCTATTTTTTTTTTATTTTTCCTCCCCTTGCCCTTCATGCTTATGAGACCTTCTCTTGAAAACAAGTTTAGTAATATTATAGTCATCTAAGTCTATCCTCATTGTAACCAGCCAAGATATGCTATTTTTACTGCCTGCTAGAAAGTTGGTGCTAAGAACAACAATGACAAAAAAAATTGCTCTTCTTATTTAGGAAAAATAAGCACCAAATTCTTTATAACATTTGTATAGAAACATCACCTATATGAAGTATTCAAACATACTTGTATATCTCCCCTGGGTTCTACAACTTTAATCCTGAGTCATAATATTATAGAACAGTGAAAGTCCTTTCAAAGTAACTATTCAACTAATTCAGATTTATGTACCATAGTCTGCCATGTATAATGTGCTCTGGTGTACAATGCACTCCCAGGTTTTTGGGCCAAACTTTCAGGAAAAATATCTTTCATTTTAATTTTTTAAGTTCATTCATTCATTCATTCATTTATATATATTTAGAAACAAAACTTATTATTGTATTCCATGGTATTATTTTGCATATGTATATTGTTATTGTTTTCTAGAGTTACACTTCTAATGCATAAGCATAAACAAAAGAATAAAAACATTTATGTAGTTGTGGAATTATATTGTCCATGTATTATGAATATCCTTATTTTTTCCTTGAAAATTTGGGCCAAAAAGTGTGCATTATACACGGCAAAATATGGTAATTAGCTGATAATGTTTTTGCTGCTGAGTATACTTTACTTCAAAATATACTGACCAAACATTTGATTTTTTTGCTCCGTGTAAACACTGCTTATCTTCATACTATCTCTACTAACTTAGGGACAGATTAACTTCATGATTGCTTTGACTAAAATGATCAACTCAAAATTGCAGAAATATGTCTGCTGAGTAGCTTATACTATTTTGTACATTATAATGTAAAACTCAACTTTAAAATACAGTGACATCTCATATATTAGGGCATTAGTCTTTTGCTAAATTCAGATTTCTAGAACAATGCTTAGACACCAGTAGTGACCCAAAAAAGCTTCTGAGAATCACAATTTTGATTTTTTGAATCCACGTATCTAATCCTTAGCTCAGGTTTAATGATTTTTTTTTAAATAACAAGCAAAACAAACAAACAGACAAACTTTCTCACCAGGAGATTAGAACTAAACTAGGAAATAAATTTTAGAGAGAGGCAGTGACAGAATTAAATATCACAGCCTGAATTTGGAAAAAGAAAAATCAATTCAAAAACCCGTATGCAAAGAAAATCTCATGGGACACTAGTTGAGATGATCTGGGAACATCAGGAAAATATGAAACTATATTTAGTGATCTCTGACTGAGCAAGTACAAAAATATAATATGCTTAATCTAACTTCTATTCAAAATATTTTATACTAAAAACAATTGCTTTGGTGCTTCAGTGAGTAAGCCTTAGAGTTCAATGATATAGATAATTACTTCTCAAAATTTAATAGGCCTATAAACACACTTGGGATCTTATAAGAATGTGGATTCTTGTTTAGTGGACCTGAAAGTGTGGGCAAGATTTTATTATTTCTAATAAGCTCCCAGTTAATGCTAATAGTTTTCTAGCAAGAACACATTAATTTTACATAATGTCAGATAAATGAGATGTTACTGTATTTTGATCTCAAATACTTTTTGAAATCTGAAATTAAAACATACTACTCTTATAAGTTGACAAGATTATATTACATATAATTCATTCACTTTGGAAATAAGGAAATAACATGTAATGACCTATTTTTAAAATATAAAACATGTGGGAGCAAAATAAATAATAGAGCATTATTCAGTCTTCCAGCCATATAAGTAAGCATGCATGAGAGAATTTTATTTAAATCTAAACTTGGTCAATACTGTGCAAAATTTGAGGAGAGTTCTATCTATAGCATTCTAAGTCATACTCAATAGAATTTGGAATTCTCTTAAACTATATTCTTCATCCTTTTTATAATGGAAAAGTATGCAACACACAAGGCAAACTTGGGAGAGTTTTTAAAAGGATACTTTGTTTTAATTCATGTTAATGGTGAAACACTGTGCTTTGTTCAGTGGTAAACAATCAAGATTTGTTCTTTGATTTAAAAATGTCCATTGTAATTTTCTGGTTGTATCTTATGTGTGTAAATAGTATATGCATTAAAATATTCTATAAATAAACTGGTGCTGGGAGAAGTCGTATACTATAATGCATTAGAAGCTATGGATTTATAACCTTTAAAGACATTTTATATATTATGTAAATTCTTGAACTTGCCAACCTTCTTTATATTGAGTTTATAAAATATTCATGTCCAGTGACATTAATGTGAAACTGTTCTGATTTTACTACATCTTTCATACTGAAATTGGAGTTCTAGATGCATTATTGTCAATTTGACCCTCTTCTACTTCAGTGAAATTTTGCTGAGTGAGAGATTTCTGTGATGCTCCAAATAATTATTTAATTTCAGATGTCTAAACAAAATTACCCGTTATGTTTGGTATGTATAGAGTGTCTGTGGAGAGTGTATGTGTGGTGGATAGGACACCAGGTGAAATTGTAAATGATATTTATAAAAGAGATACGACTTCAAGAGTTTCTTAAAAGGTCAACATATACATATGTAAAAACAAAAAAACCCTTTATACTGGACATTAAGGAAAATGGACTATAATTCTAAATCATTTATAGAAGATTTCCACATTTACTATCACTTTGTAATTCTACCTTCCATTTAAAAAATCAAGATGATATAGACAGCAATTGTATAAACCTGTTACCTATAAAATCCTCTAAAGTAAAATTTTTTATTTTTTAATGAAAAGTAAAATGACATGTACTAAAAACATTCTGTGAACTTAGAGATGATGAGTAATTTATACTAACCAAAAAAGTATAAATGATTACTTAGTAAATTATTTCTTGTTTATTAAAATGGAAAAAAAATCATGACCCAATAAGACAGCTAAATGTGTAAATGATATGTTATCAGGTGAATTGAGAGTCCTTCCAAAAAGATTTTCTGGGAAGAACAATTAATTGATAGAAATGTGAGTGCAAATCTGTCAATTTTTAAATTTTAAAGCATATTGTCAAATTTTAGCTTGTGCGCATGATAAAAATTTCATACATTGTTTTCTCAGTGACAATAAAAAGCACAGTTTATTAAAAACTAAAGTAAAAATCAAAATAACATTTTAAAAAATCGGTCACAGTTTTGTCATTGGTATATGGAGGTTGTTCCAGGGGCCCATCCAGAGCTCCTCATCATCTGACTGTGTGTGGTCACTATGGAATTCCAAAGCTTCCTTGCTGTTCTTACTGTCAACTGTGGACTCCTGTTCGACTGTGCTTTTCAGCCTGTTCCCCAATGGCTTCACTGTGGTACTGTCAGTCCCCAGTGGGCAAGGGGCAAACGTAACTAGGGTTGGTCTCGTGTTCATTTTCTCAGTAGAAAATGCCCCCTTTGATAAAGTGTTCAGGGGGACATTCTCCTCATGTGTCACTGCCAACTTGTCTAGTTTCTTAAAATGCCTCCCCAGGCGGACAGGGGAAGTGACTTTAAAGTTGTCAGTGAGGCAGGCACGGCGGGTTCTCACCACAGAGCCATTCTGTGCAATGTATATATTGCCATTAATATTGCTGTGGATATTAGGGTTGTGAAGACGGTTTCTCTGACATTCAGGAGCACTGTCTTCTCCAGTTGAGCTAGTTTCATAATCTCGATCAACAACTAACTTGATCATTCTTTTTCTTGCCCACTGTCAAAATAGAAAAAAAAAGTGTGTGAGACATTATCAAGGGAATAAAAAGGGCAAAGACAACAATGCCTGTGCAGTTCCAAACCTTTGCTGGAAAGCAAGCAAAGGTATATAACTCAAAAGAGGTAGGAGGAAGCAACTCTTTATTAACAACGGTTTCTTTCCCAGCAATTCTTTATTGATTTTAGAGTTTAATAATTTCTGGAGAAAGTGTTGCTGAGTTAGGAAGTAGACATTTATTTTAGGGAGCACATGTATTCTTTCCGATAAAATTGCTGCTCTGAAAGGAAAAAAAGGTATATTATTTATATCTAAGGATCAGATCCATTGTCTGACAGTTGCTATACTATTCAGGAAAGCTAAATTGAAAGGAACACACCACATTATTATATTTTGTTCATATTAATAATTCCATCATAATATTTTAAAGATAGTTTTAAACCCACATTATTCCGATTCTAATTAATTCTTCATTGATAATTAATTTTTCTGGTATAATTTAGTACTTTTATTCCATTGAAGTGTCTTGGATTTATGGGTCATCTCATTGAAATATGTAAACTTAAAATAAAACATTTTCCCATCCTGATAATATTTAGTAATACACAAAACTGAAAACTAATTATTATAAACTTTCCTTTGGTAAGCAACTGGAACACAATGGGAATTACTGCAAATTTATTTTTCTCTTATCATTCCACATTAGAAATGGCAAGGAGCAAAGCTTAAACAATCCGAGGTTATTCTCAACAGTACCGCATTTTCAGGACGTGGGAACCACCAGCACATTGCACTAAAAAAACATGCACTTTGATTTTCAGGTATATATTTTAAGATTACTATGTTGACTTACCTGTGAAAATTGTATAACTCTTATTACTATTTAGCTTTTTTCTAAATTCACTTTAACTCATATTCATAATAGAAAAGAAATGGTAACAAATTAAATTTTTTTAATTTTATTTCACTTAACTTCTGATATTTGAACATGCCAACTACGAATTTATTTGAACCTGTTCAAGATATTTATGATAATGCCTTTGCCAGGTGAAATGTACATATATGCAAAAGTATAAAAGTAGACTCTTAGACATGTCATTTGTTGTAGCTTATCCTAGAGTTATTTTTTAGAAATTATATAAAAACCACCATATGTATTCATCTAATACATTCCAGTAAAGAGGCATCTTTGTAATACATAATGCCACATAGCATTAACAGAAATCACACTAGAAAATACTAACTATTGATTAACTGGTTGCATGTCTTCCAAATTAACTAATATAGGAAGAATGAATCTGTTTAACCCTATACTCGATATACACATCGATTTGGATAGCATATATATTCACTTTTCTGGCATGTTTCTAATCTTAAATCAGGTCAAAATCATGATGAATTTCCTCCCCTTCAAGTGTCATTTCAGAGAACACACAGAAGGCACTGCACACAAGAGCACTCATCACTGCAAAACTCCCACCTACTGTGATCTCTTTTAAAGTGCTGTGTTGTAACCTTCAGAGTTTGCTCCTGCAGGCTTCTTTTGGCTCACATCCCTGCTTGTGTCATATTCTGGCACCTGGAAGCCCCATGGACCTCCCGACTGACTTTCGCTACTACTGCTACTACTGCGTGATGATTCTGATTCCTCCTCACTTTCCACACCTCCTTCTGCTGAAACTGATGCCAGGCTGCCCTCTTCGGTGACACCTTGAGATTCAAGGTCTGTTGGTTCTTCTGTAGGGGCTAGCTCACTTTCCTCTCCTTCTGCTGGGGGTTCTTCTCCTTCCTTCAGTTCCTCTTCCAGTTCTTCAGGAGGCTCCTGTTTTTTACCTTTGACTTCCTGGACCTCTTCAACAACGGGCCTTCTTCTTGCGAAAAATATGTTTTTCCTTGCTTTTTCTCCTTCTGACTCTGTGGATTCTGATTCTGATTCAGGGGTAGAACTCTCCTCCTCCTCAGAGGGTGTCTCTGACTCAGACTCCTCTTCTGTTGTCTCAGAATAACTGAACTCAGATTCTTCTTCGCTATATTCAGTATAGTCGCTGGAGGTTTCCTCTTCAGACTCTACGGTGCTTTCTGTAGCTTCCTCTTGGTCCAGAGTTAGTTTTAAGTAATCTTTATCTTCTTCCTCAAGGCGTCTCCGCCACTCTTCCCCCTCGAGATCGATGCCTGTTCTCTCTGCTAATCCTCTAACTTTCTCAAAAATCATTGGGAATATCCTGGCTCTCTTCCATGTTGTGGGTATAGGCTCAGCTTCTGGTGGCTTTTCAATAGTGACAACTACTTCCTCCTCACTAGGCTCTATAATTTCAACTGTGGGTTTTTTAATTTCCTTTTCCTTTTCCTGAAAATTATGAAAAGGCAATTGAACTGTGAGCCAGGGAATAGTTATGATGTGATCTTTTCCCACATAAGTTAAGCAGGAATGAATCTGCAGGCCAATAGCTTTATGCAAGTTATATTACTAATTTTAGAAAGTAAACACACAATTCTCTGATTTTTATCCCCACTGTTTATACACAGAAGATGACCAAGAAAAAGTAAATTATTACAGTGGGCTTGTATTAATGACACCAAATTCTAATGCTTTCTCAGTTTTTTCTTACATATTTATCTTGCATCTTATATCAAAGGAGAGAGAAACAACTAATCATAACTTCTTTCCTCTCTCATTCATACACTTTAATATTTTTATGTAATTTCTTTAACAAAATTTTAAATAATCAGGAAATTATGATAGGTTATCTGAATAGCTTGTGACATTTTACTCTATTCTTAATTTTGAACAGGATAAAGCTATAGTGATATTTCTTTGTTTTGCGTGTATGGGTTTTATTTAAATAAATGTCCCAAGTACATATTTTAGGCAAAATATACAAATTTTATATACTTGACTTATGCTAATTTAAACAAATATTTCATTACATATTTGTGGTAATATTTTATTATTCTCATAACTGAAAGATGAAGATTATACTTTTCCCCAATTTTTAGGTATGCCAGACAATGTAGAATTAAAGTAAACGATGTTTTGCAAAACATATTTTATGTTTTATTATGATGTTAACTTTATGGGGAAACATTTAGGAATTTAGAAAATATAATTTTATTATAGCTTTACTCTAGGTGTCTAACATTTTACAGAAGGATATAAATTAAACTTACATAAAAATTAATTTCCTTCTACAGACAAGACAAGAAAATTGTCAGCATTATTATATTTCTATGGATGACATGTATTAAGTAAACAGAATTTCTGATTTTTGGAAAATTTTGTAGCCTGCCATTAAATAAGGTTAACAAATTGTTCTTGGATTATTAACCTAAGAGACTTATAGTAATTACCTCTTCCTCTTCATATTTCTCCTCAGCTTCTCCAACCACCTCCCCATATTCCTCTTGTTCAGCTGGTGGTAACAAGCGACGGCGACTTCCGTATTCAGGCATTTCATACCTGTAACAGAAACTTACACCTTTAAACTTTTTTTTTATGTGGTCTGGGTAGACTCTACCATGACTGATCTCTGTTTTCTTCTTTTTCTTCATTATTCAAACAACAGATATTTATACCTCACCTATTAGGGTCCTTGTAAACTAGTTATACAACCATAAGGTAAGTACTACAACCTGATGACCAATGGTTTTTTGCCATAATGGTACCCTGGAATAACAATAAAAAGAGGCAAGTTATTTCAGATTTACTTTTTGGGTGAGTCTAGAATGAAGAGAAAGGCATATTGTTCCTTAATGAATTGAAGAATTTAGGACACAAACTAGGTTCTTTCTAAATGTATATAATGGCTTATTCAGAACAAAAATCTCTATTTACAGTAAAAAATCTGCTTCAAACATGATCTATTAGTGGACTTTACATTTCTCTACTGTATTTTTAGAAAGCAGTTAACTTATGTGTATAGAAATGCTTACTACTAAATTATATAGTATGTTTTCTTAATTTTTCTTGGACAAATCTTGAGGGGAACTGGTCAAATAAAATGTTAAACATCTCATAAAAATGGTGAATCAGGAATTGAGCAAATATGTTTGACATTTTTTCCCATTTAAATAATTTTCATTCATTTTTACTGCATTCTTAGAGTTGTAGTCAATATCAGCACAAACATCAAAACAGAACTCAGTGTAGAAAACTGGTTAAAACTTGACTGAAACTAAAACTGGATGTGTTACTTATCTTCAAATATGAAACAAATAAAATTACATTTATAAAACAAATGGTAGTAATAATTTGTTTAAACTTTATCATTCATAAAATATTAAGATACTGGATAAAAAAATCTGAAGATGTACCCATGCTCATAACTGTAATAATCTTGTCCATATTCCTGGCCAGGATCAATTCCAGACTCCATGGATAACTCCTATTGTTCAAAGAGAGAAACTGCATTGAAAACAAATTCTTATCATATTTCAGCTCAAAGTCAGATTTCCAGACCTGGAATTCGATGACTTTCAAAAGCCTCCTGCCAAAGTAACTTTAATCATGAATGTTAGTTAAACATATTCAATTTTTTTTTTTCTGGCTGTAACTATTTTACACAAAGTAAGGTTATATTATTAGAAATGAAGGGTAAAAGGGAAAATGTTTTATAATGGTAAATCTGTTAAAGTTACAGATGAGCCTATCACTTGTTCTTGGATAAGTTTAAAACTATCAACTGGCAGTTAATATTTCACTCTATTTTAACATATTATTAACAGAATTTAGCTTTGAGAAAAGTTAAAGTGTTCTCTTTAGCATTGTCTCACTTTCCTGTTAAGTTTTCTAATACCCAGAACATTTCTATTTATCAAAAGTTATTCTTAAGAAATGATCTAATACTAATCATTTATACAGTAATAAAATTATATTAACGTGATATTTTCCAAGGATGTTTACATTTTAAAGCATAGTGGATTTAATAACATTTAATTAAATCCATAGTTCTGGATATGATTCTCTTTTTGTAAGACAAAGGAATTTGTCAGAGCAAAGCCCTCTCAATGTTTTCAGTTCAAAATTCTAGACAATATCAATTTTTTGAGCTCTACTCTTTCAGAAAGATGTTTTTCCTGAGATACACATATGAAACTAGTTCTAACTAACAATTTAATTTCATTATATGAAATTTTAATTCCCTTTTAAATTCCCTTTCCCTTTTAAATTCTATTTTAACATTTAAGTAAGTTGAACTGAAAAGGTTAACCAAATTAATTTTGCAATGAAGTAGGGAAAGGGAAGGAAGGAAAATTATAGAAATCCATAGGAAAATGGGTTAATATTTTATTTCTAAAATTTTCTGTTTTGTATAGAATTAATTCTGTTGTTCCAAGTATAACAACAATTCAGGGAAAGTATTTCTCTGAGAGCATAAATATATCATTAGAAAAATACAAAAATTCACAGGCTGTATAACCTTCAGTTGTGCTCTGTTTGGCAAACACATTTTTTAAAAATTGAATTTGTTGCCAAAATTTTATTCAGAAAATGGTATAAAAATCTGGATTTTGATTTGTGTTTCTTACAAAAAAGATGGCAATACTGGTCCCATATTATCATTTCATGAATTTAGTTAGTGGTACTACTCCTTATAGCAATCATCTTCTCCACTAGCTACTACTGTGTTCTCAACCACAGTGTTTTACATCTATACTCATAGTTACAATAGGATCTCTCATCTGCTCTTTTGTTTTTATATTTTATAAACTCTGTTCACTTACATTACTGCCCTAGATATTTATTAAGTTTGCAGTTCCTCAACTCTACTAATGTACTATCTAATGACTTTGTGGTTTACAAATGCTTTGTGAACCATTTGTAAAGGAATCTATTTTTGATGTTAAAATAACTTCATTTTACCCACCAGAACAGCTAAAATAAAAAAAAAAAAAATGATCATCAACACGATGTTTTGGCAGCAACACAGAGCACTGGAACTCTCATACACTTCTAGATAGATTATAAATTAGTAAAATCTTTTGGAAAATGGTAATAATCTAAAGTCAAATATATGCATATCCTGTTTCACAGAAATTTAATATAGTTTAGCTTGTATACCCAGCAAAATGCTTGTAATCGCTCACCAAAATACAGCACTCATAACAGCCAAACCCAGGAACCAATGCAAAAGCCCCTGGGGTAAATACACTACCACATCACACAACGAGAGAGATGAATCCCCCCCCACCCCCAAAAGAATGCTGAGCAAAAGGAGTCAGGTACAAATGAAACTTATTATTCTGTATTATGTATTCAAAGAAACTTGAAAAACAGACAAGCTAATATGTACCTTAGGAGCCAGGTGAAAAGTTTTAAATTAGCATTTATTACAACTCATACAAACCTCACTGGCTGTGATACTGCCCCTGTACAATGAACATCTACGTCTGAGAAAACAGGAAATCCTGTCATTTATGACAACATGGATGGATCCCAAGGGCATTATGCTAAGATGGACAAGCCAGACAGAGACAAATACTTCATGGTATGGTATCACTTGTATGTGGAATCTAAAAAAATATATAAATGAACAAAAAGTCAAACTCATAGTAACAGAGAGTAGAAAAGTGTTTGTCAGTGGCTGGTGGTGTGGGGAATAGGGAGAAGTTGATAAAAGGTTAAAATCTTTAGCTATCAGATAAGTAAGTCCTGAAGTTCAAATGGAAAACATGATGACTATGTCTGATAATACCGTATTGAATAACTGAAGTTTTCTTAAGAATAGAATTTAAGTGTTCTCACATAATGAAGGTAAAGATGAGGGGACTCTTTTCCAATGGATACATGTATCAAATCACCACTAATTACCCATTAAATATCTTATAATTTTATTTGTCAACTATAACTCAATAAAGCTGAAGTTGAATATATATGTATGTATGTATGTATGTATGTATGTATAACATTAAAATATTTAGCTTGAAGAAGTAAAGAGACCAGATGAGAAATTAAAGAAAGAAGAAGTAATATCAGTGTTGTCCTAGAGAGGCTCTTCTGGTGAGCTAGTAGGGTGTGTGCATTCTATAAATATTCATCTAACTATATAGTATTATATAGTATGATTTATATACTTTCATATTATGGCTTAATTTAAAAAAAATGTTCTCTATAGGAAGGGGGTGGGGAGGTGAGAATTGAGGTGGAGAAAGACGAATAATAAATTGGAAAAAGGTAAAATCTAAATTTGTTATTCAAACTAAATACATATATATAAGCATATATAAAATATTGGTAGGCTTAGACTTTTGAAATATCTAAAACCCAGTGTAATTATACTGGTTTATTTATATTTTATTTAATATTTTAATCCTCATTGAGGGTATTTTTTAATTGATTTTAGAGAAAGAGGAAGGGGGAGGGAGGGGAAGAGAGAGAGAGAGACAGAGAGAGACAGAGAGAGAGACAGAGATGTAAGAAACATCTACTGGTTGCCTCTTGTACGCTCCCTGACTGATGATCAAACCTGCAACCTAGGTGTGTTCTCTGACCAGGATTGAACCGGCAAACTTCTGGTGAATGGGGTGATGCTCCAACCAACTGAGCTACCCAGTCAGGGCTCTACTGGTTTGAGTAAAACAAATAGATCTCAGAACCAATACTCTTAAACTACTTGGCTAATGCATGTTTAATCTAATACATATGGACACTGAAAAAAAAAATCACCAACCGATTTTGAAGCTGAAACCTAAGTGTTCATCAGTGGAAGACTGGATAAAGAAAATGTGGCATGTACATAAAATGGAATGTTATTCAGCCTTAAAAACATGGGATATCTACCACATGCAACATGATGGATAAAATTTGAAAACATTATGTTAAATGGAAAAAGCCAATCATATAAAGACAGAAGCAGCATAATTCCATTTACATGAGGTATCTGAAATAGTCAAACTCATAGAAGCAGATAGAGTGATCATTGCCAGGGGTGGGGAGAGGGGAAAATGGGAGCTGCTCCTCAACAGGTATAAAGTTTCCATTTAAAAAGATGAAAAAGTTCTAGAGACCTACTGTACAAAATTGTGTTTGTAGCTAACAATATCGATATACACTTAAACATTTGTTAAGAGAGGAGATCTCAAGATACGTGTTTTTATAATTAAAGTGATTGAAATTGATTTTAGTAACTTTTAGCAATAATTAAAACAAATATTTATGTAAACTTAATGCAACTAAGTGAATAGCAGATTCTAAAAGTTAGACTCAAATAATTTTTTTAAACACACTTTTTTTTTCTTAAAGGGAATATAAAGCTAGCCCTTGCTACGATATATATCTGGCATCAGATGTCTTTGAGAAAATAAATGGAAGAACAGAAGCAACTAGGAAGAAACTCAGGAAACTTAGCCCTTGATTCAATTAGTCACTGTGATTCTATATGAAAAGAAGGAATAGGTGCTTGTAGAAGGGAATAATCTGAAAGGTTCCTCTTGGAGTCTTAGGCTACTCATTAGTGAAGGACAGAGTATCACTTTTTCAGAAAACATAAATGAGGATGGACCTGGTGATGATTAAGATTCCTAAGTCAACAGGAAGGGACACTGAAATGCTCCACACAGTCCTTGTTACCCTTATCAGGTCATCCTACATTCAGAAAAGTATGCTAAGTAGCATACTAAAAAGTGATTTTATGGCTAGATAAAATACTGAATGTCATTTTTAAAATTCATTTTTGCTAAAATAAGAGAATTTCATGTAGAGAAGCCATAGAATTAGCTTATCTTATTGACCAAAATATAAACAATATGCTGATATAAAGAAACAAACCAAAAAAAAACCCCTAATAATAACTACTATGTACTGAATTTCTCTCTAGTGAGTTGAGAGCTAATATTTGAAATTTTCCTGCAATTATTTTATAGAAGATAAAATTGATGCTCATCTTGAGGGTGCATATCTTAATTAAAGTCTTGCAGCCAACAACTGGTATTTGGACTTTAACCCTGAGTTATCTGATCCAGTAGTCTTTGGAAATGACTCCAAGCAAATATTTGCTAAAAATTTGTATACCGTATTTGGCTGTATATAATGCACACCCATATTTTTTTGCCCAAACTTTCAAAAAAATATTTTTTGTTTTAATTTTTAAATTCGGTTTTTAAATTTATATTTAGGTACTTGTTTTTGTATTATAAAGGGATTTTTGCATTTATCTTTTATCACATTATGGTACAAGAAATTTTATGTAACAAGTAATTACAAAACACAAAAACAGATATGAGATATTTCAGATACTACCCATGTATAATGTGCATCCTTATTTTTCCCTCAAAAATTTGGGCAAAAGGTATGCATTATACACAGCAAAATATGATAAGTTGAATATTCCTACCACAAAACTTTCACATTTTGGAAAGTAAATTTTTAACCACAAAATTCCTCTCTTTAGCAAAGTGAAGATACTTTTGTTAAGAAAATGGAATAATTTTTTTTTTTAAATCCAAGTATCAAACCCCCAACCTAGGCATGTGCCCTGACTGGAGATTGAACCCTCAGCCTTTGGGCATGGGATGACATCCAAACAAGTGAACCATCCAGCCAGGGCAAGAAAATAGAATATATTTTTTTAAAGTGTGGTTATAAAATACTAAAATTTTAAGTGTGGTTATACAATACTAAATTTGCCAAGGGAGATATATTTACATAACATTATTTTTTATTTACTAAAAACTTGAGCAGTACCAAAGCACAATAAATGCAAATAATATGTATTTATATCTATGCATCTCTTTTTTCTCATTGCAGAAGAAAATGACCTAGGCATTATGAAATAGACACATGTTCAAAGGCACCATTTGAATGACATGCAATGATTAAAGACTGTGAATCATAACCAGTTTTTACCTTTTGTTATTTCAGCACAGATGTCTGCATTCTTTCTTCAAACTTGGCCTACTCTATATCTTATCTCAGGAACAGTTCTATGACAAGTGACCGATTAGGTCCATGATTACTTCATTTAATGAGAGCTTGCTTTTAATAGAACCAAAATTCTTATTTGTCTAATTTCCAAAGAATGAAGAAAAAACAACAGTATTTCTGCCACCAACAAGCAGTACAGAGGAGATTTGCTCGCATATTTATATATTTATTTATTTTAATTTAAAACCACCTTTTTGCTCTTGTAAAATTATGCCACATTGGCAGCCACCCACTCTGCCTACACACATGATGGACATTAATGCCACATAAAGTACTGTGAAGACAGTGAGGTTGAAAAGAAAGAAAATTGATACCTCTGGTTTAAGAAGAGAGGGTCTCAGCAGTTGTTGTTGCTGCCAAAGGAAATTAAAATAGAAAAAGATTTAGAAAATAATTCCTATGGAAAAAGTAGATTATGACTGAAAAGAGAGAAAAAAAGGTGACACCTTAAAACTGGTTACCTTGGGATCATACTTCGTTATTCATGCGATGGGTACCAACAGCATTAAACAACATTTTAACTATTTATGTTGGAGCATAAATTAATAGATAATTTGTTTTAATTTCAACATTGTTTTAATGAACATCAAAGTTAACTTCTTTAAATTGAGTTTCACAATACAGAGTCACTCATGCTTCTAAAAGCACGTTAAGAGTCACACAGTTCTTCTTAACACACTTAAACTCATTTTGAATTGCCCCTCGTCCTTTCTCCCCAATCACGTTAAATGTAATCAGGTTCACTAGGAAGAAGGGAGGGGCACACAAAGTAATGATATGATAGAAATATATTCATCATCATGTTAAAGACATGCTTCCCATTTTTCTTTTTACCAAGATGTGGATTGCCTGCACTCAAGCATTAAGCATGTTTTCAGAAATTCTTTTATAATTAGAGAAATTGTTCTCCCTCAGAGTTTGCAGGAATTACTTCCTACTCTCTCCCCATTTTACCCATACTTATTAAAAGAAACACACAGTTACTATTGGTCTGTTTCAGGATAATTTATACTTTAATGAGAAGGGAACAGGATTTGCAATTCCGTTTGGGAGAAATAGATATACAACACGAATCTTAAAGTGATCGGTGAGAAAGTGGGCAGAGAAGGTCTGAGAAATACTTCCACCAATGAACCAATTGTTTGAAATGCCTAACAGAACAACTACCTGACTGAACAGACAGATTTTCCATGATAGAATTATTAGTGAGTTTACTTAATGTATCCATTTAAAAGGGTGGGAAATTTAAGTTAGAGATATTCTGCCACAATGTTAGTTATTAATTATCCCCCCCAAAAGAATTATTTTTAAAGTCACTCACCTTAATTTTCAAATGATTTAGAACTTACAGTTTCTAAAGTATTAGCCAATTAGGTCATATACTTATTTCATTCCCTTGACTGAGAAACTGTATGCTAAACCGCACATACTAGGTTCTCAGTGACTTCACTGATAGTGCCTCTTACAGTTGAGGCTAGCTAAATACTCTTGGCCTGGATGCCCAGTATCTTCACTGTGGACTAAGAGTCAAATAACACAATGGAAAAGCCAGAGCTTTCTTATGGTTGTTTAAAAAAAAAACAACAAAAAAAAAACTCTTTAAGATCTCAAACTTTAATGTGATAAAATGGAACTTTGGACTGGTAATAAGAACAAAATTCAAGTCAAGTCACTGCTACAGTTTCCAAATTAGGTTTATAGAAAAATAATTTGGGGGTAATCTCCTAATATTGTGTAATAGAAATTCAGGAAAAAATAAATGTGTCCTTGAAAAGGTGAGCACTTGATCTTCATTCACCTTTACATGAAAGGAAATAGTATAGCATACTTGTAAGTTTTGTAAAGCCCACTAGTTTTGAAAAAAGATATAAATCAGTCCTTGATATAATATAACACCATAATGCCCTTACCTCTGATGCATAACCTCTCCTGCAAGGCAGAAATGAAGAAATCAGTATTAAACATCTTGGCTTCTTAGGCTAAGTAAAATTTTAGGTAACGGTGTTTAAAATATCCAAGAAAAAGTTAGAAAGTAATTTTTACTAAAAATTGTATCAGTGAGAAATATATTTTGTGGCAGCATCAAAACAGGAGGGAAAATGTTTCATGCCTACATTATTAAAAACAATTATCATCCCACCCCTCATTCCATGTGAACACCAAAACATACATTATCTATTCTATCTCAATGGTGTACAATAACATACTTTGATTCTCTTATAATCAATTGGAATAAAAAAATTCTACCTCCTCTCTGTCCTAGATGTCTCAATACATAGAAAATACTCATTTGGGAATAGATGTGTTTTATACACGAAAAACATATTGGTTCAGAATGAAAAAAAATCTCTAAAACTAAGATAAATACTACTAAGTTTTTGTAAGATTATTTGTGTCCACTTGTTCTAAAACTAGGGAATGCAAAATATTACCAGCTTTTAAGAGTTAATTACACATTCATGTCTATTTGTGAATTAGACATTCATGTCTAACAATGCAATGTCTATTACATTGCTAGATATGAAGTGAAAAAATTTTTACAGATGTAATAATCAAATGTTCAATTATACATACAGATTTATAAAGTTCATGGACCACATCCTGGTGAAACATTTGACTGTATTTGAGAGGGGAAAAAGTACAGAATGTTTTCAATAGTTAATTTCACTAATTATGAATATTTTAAATATGTTATTTATTAGAGAGTTGGCCTAAGCATTAAACTGGCGCTGTTGACCATGCCATATGGAATCAATAAACAACTAACTTCAGTAAAGGTTTATTATAAAGAGGTAAGTACATAATTTTCTAAAGTTTAACAAAACAATCTCTGTAGAAAACTTCTTTAGTTATAAGGCCTTCACAAGATGAATCTACTTATCTTTAAGCATGTTTAGTAGTTAAGGCATTGCTTATTGAAATGGTTGGTACTAACAATGTTATAGTAATAGTATTTAATCTTATCAGCAATTTATTATTTGTAATAGTTTGGCAGTGAGATTCACAGGGTGCTTGTGTAGTTCTGCCAATAGTTATGCTAATGATAATTCTTCTACAGAATTTAGAAGCTTAGACATTGCACTTTTACTCAGTTTGTATTTTTCAGAGATAAAGGTCATATTTAGATTTAATAAGAACAACTAACTCACATGCATAATATAAAATATCCAACAGAAGTTAGATTTTATTTTCTATACTATTTAAACTGCCTCTTTTCTCTAGCAGCATATTCCATAAATGTGGTAAATAAAATATCAATAGATAAACATTATTTTCCATTAATCTTTATGTTTCATTTAATTTATTTTTTTGTATTATTTGTTTTAGTTCAGAGGCAAAAAGTAGTTAGAAGAGGTACACAATAGAATCAATATGTATAATTGTGTGATTTCAATTAACATGATACTCTGTTGATTCCTGTAAAGCTAGTCATATAATATTGATATATACTACTGTGTAGTTTATATCTAATGTATATGAATTATTTTATTTTACATTATTTGTATGCATTATAGATTACTTTAAAAAATTGTTCTATATTGTTATTTTTAACACACTTTTTATTTAACTTTTATTGATTTTTTTCCCATTACCATTTAGTCTCCTTATACTCCCCTAACCTTAGCAATTGCCACACCGTTGTCCATGTCCATGAGTCTTTTTTCCTGTTTGCTCAACCTCTCCATCCCCTAACCTCCCTACCCACAACTAGCTGTCTACTGCTTTCCATCTGTGAGTCTGTCTCTGTTTTGCTTGACATTAGATTCCAAATGTGAGTAAAATCATACAGTATTTATCTTTCTCTGACTTGTTTCACTTAGCATAATGTTTTCTAGGTCCATCCATAATGTTGCAAAGGGTAAAATTTTCTTCTTTTCTGTGGCCAAGAATTCCATTGTGTAAACATTCCATAGTTGTTTTATCCACTCTTCTATTGATGGACACTTGGGCTGCTTCCATATTTTGGCAATTGTAAATAATGTTGCAATGAACATAGGGGTGCTTATGTTCTTTTGAATTAATGTTTTGGGTTCCTACAGATATATTACCAAAAGTGGGATCACTGGGTCAAAAGGCAGATCCATTCTTAATTTTTTGAGGTATCTCCATGCCACTTTCCATAGTGGCTGCACCAGTCTGCATTCTCATAGACAGTACAAAAGGGTTCCCCTTTCCCTGCACCGCCCCCCAGCACTTGTTGTTCATTACTTTATTGATAGTAGCAATTCTGATGGGTGTGAGATAGTATCTCATTGTGGTTTTAATTTGCATTTCTCTGATATTTGTGATATTAAGCAACCTTTCATATGTCTAGTGGCCATCTGTATGTCCTCTTTGCGGAAGTGACTATTCAGGTCCTTTGCCCATTTTTTAAATTGGGTTATTAGTCTTTTTGGTGTTGATTTTTTAATACTTGGTAATTTTGGATATTAATTCCTTTTCAGATGTATTGGCAAGTATGTTCTCCCATTCTGTGGGTTGCCTTTTTATTTTGTAGATGATTTTCTTTGCTGTGCAAAAAGTTTTTAGTTTGATGTAGTCTGATGTAGTCCCATTTGTTTATTTTTTTTTTCCTTGTTGCCCTTGCCAGGGCAGATATATCCAATAAAAAATTTTTATGAGCAATGTCTGTGATTTTGTTGCCTATATTTTCTCTAGGATTTTTATGGTTTTGAGTCTAATATTTATGTCTTTGACCCATTTTGAGTTTATTTTTGTGTGTGGTGTAAGGATGTGGTCCAATTTTATTTTTCTGCACATATGTGTCCAATTTTCTTGGCACCAATTATTGAACAAACTATCTTTATACCATTGTATGTGCTTGCTTCTCTGTTGCATATTTATGGACTATAAAGGTGTGGGTTATTTCTGGGCTCTATATTCTCATCCATTGATCTATGTGTTTGTTTTTATGCCAGTACCAGGCTGTTTTGATTACTATGGCCTTATAGTTTGGTTGATATTAGGTAGTGTGATTCCTCCAACTTTGTCCTTCTTTCTCCGGATTGCTATTGCTACATGGGGCCTTTTTTGGTTCCATATGAATTTTTGAAATATTTGTTCTAGTTCTGTGGAACATGTCATTGGGATCTTGATAGGAAATCTGTTGAATCTATAGATTGCTTTGGGTAGTATGGACATTAGAATGATGTTAATTCTTTTATCCATGATCATGCATGTGCTTCCCCTTATTTGTATCCTTTTCAGTTTCTTTCTTCAGTGTCTTACAATTTTCCAAGTACAGGTCATTTATATCCTTTTGTTGGGTTTATTCCTAGGTATTTTATTCTTTTGGAAGCAGTTATGAAAGGGATTGTTTTCTTAATTTCCCTTTTAGTTCATTATTGGCATGTAAAAATGCAACTGATTTCTGGATATTAATTTTGTATCCTGTCATTTTGCTGAATTCATTTATAAGTTCCAGTAATTTTTGGTGGAATATTTGGCATCCTCTATGTACATGTCATGTCATTAGCAAATAAAGACAGTTTTACTTCTTCCTTTCCTATTTGGATGCCTTTTATTTCTTCTTGTTTGATTTCTGTAGTTAGGACTTCCAGTACTATGTTGAATAAGAGAGGTGAAAGCACACACCCTTGTCTTGTTCTTGATCTTGGACATGAATATGTTCACGTTGAATATGATGCTGGCATGGGCTTTTCATATATTTCTTTTATTATGTTTAGGCATGTTTCCTCTATTCCCACTTTGCTAAGAGTTTTGATCATAAATAGGTGCTGGATTTTATTAATGCTTTTCTGAATCTATTGATATGATCACATGATGTTTATCCTTCATTTTGTTTATGTGGTGAATCACATTTGCTGATTTGCAAATGTACTAACCTTGTATTCCCAGAATAAATCCCACTTGATCATGGTGTATGATTGTGTTGATGGATGGCAATTCTCAGTTTGCTAATATTTTGTTGAGAATTTTAGCTTCTATCTTCATCAGGAATGTTGGCCTATAATATTCTGTTTTTGTAGTGTCTATCTGGTTTTTGGAATTAGAACATTGCTAGCCTCATGAAATGAATTTGGGAACCTTCCCACCTATTGAATTTTATGATATAGTTTGAGAAAGAGAAGTGTTAGTTCTTCTCAGAATGTTTGGTAAAATTCACCTGTGAAGCCATCTGGTCTAGGGCTTTTGTTTGTTAGGAGTTGTCTGATTACCGCTTCAATTTCGTTTGGTATAATTTGTCTAGTCATACACTCTGATTCTTCTTAATTTATTTTTGGAAAATTTTATGTTTCTAGGAATTTATACATTTCATTCAGGTTTTCCATTTTGTTAGCATTTAATTGTAATATTTTCTTACAATTCTTTGTATTTCTTTGGTGTCAGTTATTATTTTTCCTGTTTCATTTCTGAGTTTATTTATTTGTGTCCACTCTCTTTTTGTCTTAATTAGGCTGGTTAAAGGTTTGTCAATCTTGTTTATCTTTTCAAAGAACCAGCTTTTCAATTCATTGATCTTTTGTATTATCATTTTAGGCTCTATTTCATTTATTTCTGCTCTGATCTTTATTATTTCCTTCCTTCTATTTACTTTGGGCTTTCTTGTTTTTTTCAAGTTCCTTTAACAGTGAAGTTAGATTGTTTATTTGAACTCTTTCTTCTGTTTTGAGATAGGCCTGTAATGCTGTGAAGTTTCTTCTTATGATTGCTTTCCCAGTGACCCACAGATTTTGGATTGTTTTGTTTTCATTTTCATCTGTTTCAAGGCATCTTTTGTTTTCTTCCTTGATCTTGTTGACCCATTCATTGTTTAATAACATGCTGTTTAGCTTCCGTGTCTTTGTGTGTTTTTCCGTTCTCCTCTTGTGATTGATTTCCAGTTTCATAGCATCATTATCAGAGAAGATGCTTGATATGGTTTCAATCTTCTTAAATTTATTGAGACTTGTTCTGTGCCCTAACATGTGTTCTATCTGAGAAAACATTTCATATGCACTTAAAAAGTGTGTATATTATGTTACTTTGGGGTGGACTACTCTGAAGATATCAATTAAATCCATTTGATCTAGTGTGCCATTAAGGCTGTTGTCTCCTTGTTGATTTTCTGCCTGGAAGATCTATCCATTGAAGTCAATGGGGGGTTAGAATCCCCAATTATGACTGTATTTCTATTGATCTCTCTTTTTATGTCCATCAAGATTTGCTTTACATATTTAGGTGCTCTTATATTGGTGCATAAATGTTTACTAAGGTTATATCCTCCTGCTAGAGTGTTCCTTTTATCATTATGTAGTATCTTTGTCTCTTACTATAACCTTGGTTTTAAAGACCATTTTGTTGGATATAAGTACTGCTACCCCAGCTTTCTTTTTCTTTCCATTTGCATGAAATATCTTTTTCCAACCTTTTACTTTTAGTCTGCATATATCTTTCCATCTGAGATGGGTCTCTTGGAGGCACCATATATATGGGTCTTGTTTTCTCATCTATTGAGCCATCCTATTTCTTTTGGTGAGAGCGTTTAAGTCATTTACATTTAAGGTGATTTTTGATAGATAAATTTGTAGTGCCATTTTATTGTTAGACTATTTTCCTCTTTTTTCTTTCTCTTTTTTATTCTTCTTCTTAAAGCAAGCCCTTTAACATTTGTTGCAGTACTGGTTTAGTGTTAACAAACTCCTTTAGCTTTTTCTTGTCTGGGGAGCTTCTTATTTCTCCTTCAATTTTAAATGATAGTCTTGCTGGGTAAAGTAGCCTTAGTTGTAAGTTCTTGCTTTACATCACCTTGAATATTTCATACTACTTCCTTCTGTCCTGAAATGTTTCTGTTGTGTAATCAGATGCCACTCTAATTGGTACTCCCTTGTAGGTAGCCACCTGCTTTTCTCTTGTGGCTTTTAGGATTCTCTTCTTGTCTTTAAGCCTTGTCATTTTAATTATGATGTGCCTCAGTGTAGGCTTCTTTGGGTCCAACTTGTTTGGGATCCTCTGAGCTTTCTGGACTTGAGTAACTTTTTCTTTCACCAGATTAGGGACGGTTTTGGTCATTATTTCTTCAAATAGGGTCTCGATTCCTTGCTCACTCTCTTCTCCCTCTGGTATTCCCATGATGTAGAGATGTTATTATGTTTCATGTTGCCTCAAAGGTTTCTTAAGATCTCCTCATTACTTTTTTATTTTTATTTTATTTATTTATTTTTTTGCTCTGCCTGGGTGTTTTTTCTACCTTCCAAAGCACTGATTCAATCCTCTGCTTCACCAAACCTACTATTTATTCTTTCTAGTGTATTATTTATTTCAGATATTCTTTATTTCTGACTGCTCCTATTTTATGGTTTCTATCTCTTTTATCATGCTGTTGAGGATCCTTATAATCATTACTCTAAACTCTCTATCTGATAAATTGCTTGCCTCCATTTCAATTAGTCTTCTGGAAAATTCCCTTGTTTTTTCATTTGAGGTCTGTCTTTTTGTTTTCCCTTGTAGCTGCTTCTCTGTATTTTCTTTCTTGCATGTTAAACTAATCAACCATCTAACTGATCGGTTGTTAATGTAATCAAGCTGTAATCAGCAGTCTGACTTAAGCATCACAGGTTGGGTCAGAGTAATTCCCTCAGGTGGGGCTCTTGCTTCCACCGTGGCTGGTGACACTTGGAGAGGAGTGCTCTAATTGAGAATGATGGCTCCTCAGTATGGGGAATGATTCAGCACAGACATCTTGGTAGCTCTTCCTTAAGTTCTCTCCCTAGTCATCTGTCTCAGACTCTTCTCAAGCATCTCTAGTCCACTCTGCCCTCCCTCTCCTGGAGCCCAGATAAGTGGCTGTGAACAAAATCTTTCATGTTGACCTTTCAAGAAGCTTCCTTGAGTCTCCAGCTATCTATCTCTGGCAGATAGAACCCCTTCTGCTTTTCACAACTGCATAGTACCTGGGTTCATTTCTGGGAATGGTGCTGTAGGCTGGTGAGCAAGCTTGGGTTTAGACTCCATGACTCTCAGGAGGAACCCCCAGCTACTGAAACATCCCTCCAGAACTTCAGCAGCTAACTATGGGAGCCCATCCAGCCCTCTCACATCACCATTGCCCTCCTACCAGTCATGTTGCGCTGAAGTGGTTTCTTCTGTCTGTCCATGGTTGTAAGGCTTCTCTCCAGTTAGTGTTCAGTTAGTTATTCTGGATGATTTCTCTATAATTTAGTTGTAATTCCAGATTTGTTCTAGGAGGAGGTTAGTGTAGCTTCTATCTACTCCTCTGCCATCTTGACTGTCACCTAGATTACTTTTTAAAATAAGGGAACTGTATAGTAATCTGTTTATTTACTTTAATAAGGTCTCTAAAATAATTATTTATGCATTAATTAGAGCATAATACATCAGTAGGAAAAAAAATACCTTTTTTTTAGAGCCTAGTTGTCAGTTTGTGGAGACTTACATGTTGAGAAAAAATATTTTGGCTTGTGTATTCAAAGAATATTAGAATTATAGGTATCATGTAGAAGCTTTTTCTAATTGGCTTTTAAGATAAATACGAGAATCTCTAAATATAATATGTCAAAAACAGACTAGATTAAATATAAAACATGGGTATGAATGTTTCATTTGAAAAATATACTAATGCATTTTTGGATTATATAAATATTGTAAAAATGTTATAGAAATGGACAGTGTAACATTTTTGTAAGGCTATAGGTACCTACATAAAATTGTTGTTTAGATTTCTTATAATATTTCTGAAGTAATTATTAGAGATTTAATTATTAAGGAAATCAAAGGAATTATCAAGGAATTTCTTTCACATTTCCAAGAAGTCGGTAAAAAGTAGGTTAAAAACACACACACACTTACATTAAAAGCTTACACAATTACAAACAATACTTTGTTAGAACCTGCCAAAAAGTGTAAGTTCTCATGCATAAGACCAGCTGCCAACAAAAACTCCCACTGAAGTTTTTCAGTGAAATAGAAAAAAGTCATATTTGAAACCCACAAGAAAGAAATTACTCTTGATTTGGATGAAAAGAATCTGAAGCAAAATGAATGAAAACAATTAAATTTACAATTTGTTATTGATCTGATATTATTAATTAGAGATGCCGGACCAAATTCTTGAAGAAATGTCACATATATAAGAGCTAAAAGAAACCTTTGAAATGATTCATTGTTGGTCCCTGAACCATATACACATACAATGGTAAGTATCAAGCAAGACTTTTGCCTATATTTTGGAATTGTGCTCTTCTCTGTGCAAACTGACATGTTCCTAAAGTTTTAAAATTACAGAGTAAAAAAGATGATTATACTTATATGTAAAGTAGGGTTTTCCAGTAAACACAATTAATCCATGTGTTTGACAGGAAAAACAAAGATACTACTTAATGGTCAAGTGTACCTTTCATTAAGAACACAGACAAGGAGTACCTAGCTGATGTCTTTAAGAATTTGACAAGTTCAGCTCTGACATATAAGAACCACTACAATTACAGAGAATTTTTTCTAGGGTATAAATTTTTGTCTTCTTTCCCTAAAACAATGAGTGAAAGTCCATATAAAACTTGTAATAATTTACCAGATATATTTCCTCTTGATTCTGTTTAAACTTTTTATATTTTATCAATGTACTATAGACTAAGTGTGAATGATTTATCCATAGTAATTAAAAAGTAATTAGGAATGAAGCCAATAATGCCCTTTTCTAAAATTTCAATAGTAGCTAAGCATGTTTCATATAATTGATAATTTAATAAAAATATTTATAATTTTCATTAGTAACTAATTTCATACTAGATACACATTTTTAGACATTTATTTAACCTTCTTTAGATAAAACTGATTAGAATTTCTTTATTAAACAAGAGATAAATATTTTCTTTGAAAGAGAATTTTATAATAAAATTATAATTAATAACATAATGTAATAATGTGAACAAGCAAAACTAAAGACCACTTTAACATCTGTGGAAACAATGAAATGTCTTACAAAAGTCAACAACTCAAGATTTATTTTCATTATAAAGAAGAAAAAAGAGATCACAATGAGAAATAAATAGATAAGACAGCAATTGAAAAAAAGTAAAAGGTTTATCAAATGTATAAACATGCTAGTAAGCTAAAAGCAAGTCAGAGGAAAGGGTGCTCTCATAAGAAAATAGATGACTATGTCTTATAGCACCTGGAATTTATTTTGAAATACCATGATGTCCGTCATCTCCTATATCTTAAGATTGATAACATTTTAATTTGGCATTTCATCTCACCAAATACATAGGCTTCAAGGAAATAACAGAACCTATTATATTGTTAGCTTTTTTGTAACAGTCTGCATTTTTCCTGGATCACTTACATAAAACTATGATGAAAAAGTGAAAGTTACTGCATTAACATGATAAACAAGTTGTTGGTTTCAATTGAATATCTAACATTCATGCCCATTTATTCCCATTAAAAATATATTGAAATTACTTACTTTTTAAATAAATGTAGACAAATAATGCTACTTCGTAGTTAAGAAAATAAGGTAAAATCTATATGTTAGTAATGATGAAGTTAATAATATTTTAAATTAAAAATGAGGTAAAAACAGTATTGCACTGAGTTTAGGATAAAAAAATGAAATCTTCTTTAATGTTCAAGTTTGCCTCCACTTGAAGATCACGATCAACAAAAGAGTTGTCCAGTTAAAATAAGAAAAGCAACATTACAGTGAAGTAGATTGACTGTGAGATTGTTTTTCAAATTCCTCAACAATATTGTGCGAATTCTCTTGGTTTTGTCCAGATGTCATTTCCATATTTATTATCTCTGAAGGGTAACTAATGTGAAGTTTTGGAATGTGTGTTGGTGGATAGTTTTTTTCTATTTGACTGTACATGTTAGCTACCGACTTTTCAAGTTCCGCTAAGTTTTTAACATGTTTGAGGATTCCTTTTGGTTCTCTTTGAGGATCTGCATTACTCACTGCTGTTGATGTTGATAGCTGTACTGCAGAGGACTTTATTTCCTTGGCTGGTGTCATACTGACAGTGCATTTATCAGCTGGTATACAAACACACTTAGTGAATAAACCTGAAGTTGAAGGAGGTAGTGAAGAAGGAAGAGGAGGAGGTGGTGGAGGAAGAGAAGGGCATGGAGGCAGAAGAGGTAGAGGAGGAGAAGAAGCAGACAAAGGAGAAGGGGGAACAGAAAGTGGAAGAAGTGGAGGAAGAGGAGGAGGATTAGAAGGAGGAGAAGGAGTAGAGGAAAGAGAAGAAGGTGTAAGAATAAGAGAAGGGGGAGGAAAGGATGGAGTGGGAGGAGGAGGAGGTGGAGGGAGAGGAGGAGGAAGGGGAGGAGAGATATTTGGTGGATGAGGAAGATTTTTGAAAATGTTTCTCTTGGTTTCAATGGTCAACATACAAGTGGGTGTCTCTTTACTAAAGGAGGGAGAATTTAAAATGCACTGCATTGAAGGAGAGAGTTCCAAGGAACAGTCAGCAGGAGAAATGATGGCATTAGGTTCTGATTTGAGTTCCACAGTTCTTGAAACAGTTGGCAAAGTAGAGAATGTGGAATGAGACCAAGGAGAAGAAAATAAAGAGTCTGAAGATAGAGATTTCATCTGTTCTGTTTCTTGTATCAGTGATTCACCTTCCCTTATTTCCTCTTTCTCTGTGAAACTTGTATCTTCAGTTGTAAGCATGGGATTACTGCTACCTCTTCTGTTTGGATAGGTTTCAGTGCTTTCATTTTTAGCTTTCTGCCTGTTGCTTCGCCATTGCTCCAGATCTATGGTTTCTGTTCTATTGGGAGGCTCCCACATTGATCTCCTAGGTAAGCAGATTGTCTGATTCCACATCTTTTGAATTTTTTCTCTCGGGCCCCTTAGAGACTCATTTTTGGCTTGTGTTCTGGATAAAAATGAGCCTACAGAATCTGTTCTTACTGAAAAGTCTGAATTTGTTGATCTTTGATCTGTATTTTCATTATAAAGGGTATTGTGGGTACTTAAGGCATCCTCATCAGTTGTCAATGTAAATTTTCTCTCAGACTTGGGCTGGTTGTTCTTAAGTGATCCATCTACATAAGCCCGCTTGTGAGCCTCAATAGTATTGGAAGAAAAGGGCATCACAACGTCCTGATGTTTCCTGTCTTCTGAGACTGACTTATTTCCCCTGCTTTGTTGAAAATGGTAGAGAAGGAAAAGACTTGAAAGAGAAGAAGATAATGAAATGTAAGGAAACAGGTTGTGATATAGCTTTCATGAGAAAGATGTTTTTATGGTTCTCATTACTACTTCAAAATATAAAATTCCAAATAACACTAATCTACTAAAGCAAAACATTACTTCCATGTCCCCGTTCTCCAAAAGACAGGGCAGAAAAGTGAAAGCTGTGAGTAACATAAGAAATATTCATTTTTTAAGTAGTAATCTGTACAGTGATATTTTTAAATCATTTTGATACAGCAAAGTATCCATGACCACAACAACAGTTCTCTCATATATAAATCACAATTCACCAAATTGCAGACTAGCATTTTGGTTGATGGTTTCACATCTTTTGCCTTGGTTTAGGATGCTCAGAGCTGACTGTTTGGGGGAAAGGAGCCTTAGCTGTATCTGATTCATACCCATTCATTATCTCTCAAGTCAGTCATTTTGTCCTGGATCTAAAAGTGCTTTCCTACATGAGGTAAAGCTAGCAAGAGAATACAGAAAGGGATTTTTTTTTTTTCTATTCTCCAGATTAAGAGAATTAAAATCCCCAAGCACATGTGAGAATTTCTCTCCAGGATCTCAAAATCACAACTGAGAAATTCAATGTACACTAGAATCTTGATAGAGATTTTCTTCTATTTCAAGTTTTGCTTAATCAGTTTAAAAAAATTATATATAATACAAATAAAAGAAGAGTTGTTGGAATTTCTTTTGAATGTTATATGGATCAAATTTTCATCAAGACTCGCTTTGCTGAAAAAAATTGATGTTAATCAAACATAGTTTTGATACAACTGGAAGATTTTCTCATACATGGATACTGAGTCATGGAGGCTGTTCATCATGAATAAAATTGAATAAGTCAAAAAGCACAAATAAGTGCCTCAGATGAAAGCATTGGGACCCTTTGCCCAAAAGCTCAGTGACTGAGTTACTTTTGTTTTTGTTCAATATTTACTTACCTAGAAGAAATAAATTAAAATAAAATATTTTGAATAAAAATTAAACAGCCATATTGAAACACTAAGATGACAAGTGAAAAAATAAATGATATATAAAGCTAAAGTTATTATTGTGACATTTTGTAAATATACAAAGTTCGAGATAGAATTCTCACAGGTGGACTCAAAGTAACAGGACCACCTGAATAATTTAGAAAGTGTATACAGTGTAGATTAAACTGACAGCAAACACTTTTCTTAATAACACAGGTTATTTTTAAAAATGGGTTTGATGTTATATAGCAGTTTTTGTGTAGATCTGTTCTTGGTTTAGTTTTTCTTGGAAAAAAAATTATCTATATGATGACATCACATCACTTAATTGAAATATATATGCATATAAATATTTTTAACACATTAAAAGCAAAGAGAATGTTGAAACTCCTTTTGGTAGGGACAGGTACTATCGGTGGGAACACTTCTTTAAACTCATGTGATTTCCAGATATTAAAAGGAAGTGAGGCATGGAAGATATAACTTTCTATTTAAAAGTAAATGACGATTACTGTTTATAGAGTAACACAGAACTTAATCTATTCTATTTCATCTTTTTTTAATGCCTTTGAATTAGAATAATATTATTTACTTACTTATGCCTATGTATCCACAGGTAAGAAAGAGAAAACATGTGACAGAAAAGAAAAGTTTTAACTATAGTTAATTTGAAATGATTATGAATATGCTAACAGGTACTAGCATTAAACACTTAATAAGTATACCCAAAAAAGAAATGCATATTTTAGATCTTCTTTGTATTTATTCATTAGAATAGTATGCAATGTTTTAGATAAGATCATAACATATAATTGGTTGTCTTATCACATAAAATTATATCTAGCTATTTCATATATATAGGTAAAATTCACCTTTATTAAACATGAATGATTTCAATCCTAAAATAGCAATTTTAAATGAGATTCTAAGAATGGCTTTATGTTCTATCTGAAAAATAGGTCTACACTAATATATAAAAAAGACATAAGTACTGTTTGAAGGGAAGTATACAAATACTATAAAAACTATTAGAGAGTAATTAATGAATCTACATGAAGTTACTACTTCATGAAGATTTTTTAAAACACCTTTGATATTTTTCTTTTAAAAACATTTGTCTATAATTTATTTGTCATTCATTTTTCTAATAACTTATGATTAGAATCCCTGTAAATAGCTTTGAATAGATAAGTTAAACATTCATTAAATATAATTAAATTGTAAAACTTAAAATTATAAATACATATTAGAATTCTAAAATCCTCTATGACTTCTATAACAGTTTTTTAAATAAAAAATAGTCCTTAAGTGTTGCTATTTGAAAATTATCACCATCAAACTATATTGATTTCAAATGATGTCAATTTATACCCCCTTTTGTTAAATAAAAATAAAAACATATCCTTCCCTAATTTAATATAAAACGAACACAACTTTACATCTAAATCTTTTTTTAGTTTCTAAACCATTTTGCTAGAGAAAGGTGGTTAACATAATGAAAATAATCAAATCATATTGGCTCAATTCCTACATTCACCAATAATTTAAAAAGAGACCATCATTTTCAACTTATGAAAAAATGATTTAAAAACTATATTTAAGGCATGAATCCTATATTATTGTAGAAATAGAATGACAAGCATTAAGTTGTTTTAAATTTAATTTTAGCATTAAAATATACAACATTGATATCAGTTTTAAAATTTTAAAAGCCATCCTTCCCATAACCTTCTATAATAGTATTAATATGGCAAATGGTATTGATACTTGTGTTTAAAACCAGTTTTCCCATTAAGTGGTAAATTTCATAATTTTTGAGGCTTGCTTTATTCCTACAAGTAAATGCTAAAATGTAACAGTAGAATGTGTTTATGAACCTCAACTCTAACCAATTACAGGTAATAAAATGTTTTCTGGATTTAATTTAGTCATATTCAAATTTTTATAATATCCTAGGTTATTTTGCATGTCATGTTCAGTAATAGTTATTCTTGAATTTTAAAAATATCAAGTTAAACATCTCCAAAAGAATGAGGGTTTGAGAGTGCATAATTATAGAAACAGCTGTAGAGACTTTCAATAATAATTTAAAAGTCTCTTTCAAAAATGATTTAATATTGCTTAGAGATTCCAAATATTATAAAAGAAATATTAAGCTATCATAGCATTATCTTTTGAGTTTAATATAATAAAAATGATATTATCTAATTAGTTTGTATATTTAATATTTAATTGTTTATTTCTAGTCAGATGTTAATTATTCTATTCTGTGACATTATAAAATAGTATGTTAGAAAAATCTAAAAGACTTTAGACCACAGAATTGTTCTATGTCACCAAGCAGGAGTTGACCTTTTATACAAAATCAGGAATTACTATATTATTATTGTGTTTCATTCTCATTTTCTATGAGAAGCAATTTTTTTCAGCACTTATTATATTTGGAGCCTAATTCTAATATTCAAGCTCTTCATCTGTAAATATCTCCTCATACTGAGTACGGATTTGTTTTCTCTTATTTAGTTAAATTTTTTGTTATTAATTTTCAATTT
Source organism: Glossophaga mutica (assembly GCA_039655065.1). NCBI lineage: Eukaryota > Metazoa > Chordata > Mammalia > Chiroptera > Phyllostomidae > Glossophaga > Glossophaga mutica. Next base: position 142,066,562 of record CM077307.1, on the reverse strand, counting down.
ATCTTCTCTAGGGCTCCTAACAATTTTGTGTTTGAAAATCTGAGAATGTATGCTGCAAATTGCATTTCACACCTCCAGGTAAAATTAAGTACTCACCACAAGCTTCCATCAAAACTCACTTACTTCTAAAAGTACCTGACAGGTCTACTTACATTGTGCTGTCTGCAACTTCTTCATAGAGATGCGCAGCCGGAGGTGGTGGAGGCGGAGCGGCGGCCACTGCTACAGCGGCAGGAGCTGCTGGTGCAGGTGGGGGCATCGCGGATTGGAGTCGTGCTGTCTTGGTGCATTCAGCTTGGCGTCTTTAGGAAAGCAAGCGTGTGTTTGTAAAACTATTTTAGAAAGCATATACTTCTCAATAGGCTATCTTTTAATAGTAATGTACAGTTACCAGAGAAACTACCTGGTTTAAAAAAACCAAAAACACATCCATACAATTATTTGAACTTATAAACTAATACAATTACAAAAATATCCCTGCAAGATATTTAAAAATACCCTCATAATACTTAAAGATATTTACCTCTTGAATAACAGAATTCATTTGAAATATTTGCAAATTTAAATTATAATATTAAATAAAGAACATAAAATATTTATTAAAATGTGATTGACAGTTGGTAGTTGTTTAATGGATCTCTTTCATAATGTGTGGTAGATAAAAGACAATTTTTTCACTATTCATCTTTCATCTATTAAATAACAGTTATCTTATTTAAAAATAATTTGAAATGTTTTCAACATTAATTTACAGAGGCAGTGTAGGTGTGTATATTTAGAAGGGAGACTTGATTATCTTTCATTTCTCTTAGACACCTAGGAATGCCTGTCATTCTTGCTATAGAGATAGGCTGTTCTCTTTTACTATCCTGGGCACTGATTATTAACTCTTCCCTCAAAACGAAGATCTCAAAGAGTAGGAGCCCTCAGAGCAAACTGTCTTTTTCACATTTCCTCCACTTGTATCCAATTGTGTAAAACTAGCTCAATCCTATATATGTAACTCACAAGGGAATTTGAACTAAAAATCATATACCTATTGCAAATTAAAAGCAGATAAGTAAAACATGGTTATGGGCAGGGTGACTACTTTAACTGAATCATCTGGTATATCCCTTTTCATATTGCATAAAACCATGAGTGAGTTATCAGTAATTATACTTACACTTTAAACCTGTTTGGGAAAGCAATGAGTAAAAAAAAAAGAGAGAGAGAGAGACAGCTACATTAAAAATATTGCATTTATAATATATTAGTATCTGATTTATTCCAAAACATGAATAATATACTGGTTACATTCTGAGACAAATTTAGTGACATAGTAGAAAAACTATTTTAATTCAGAAAGTAAAAATGGTGAGCACTTTATTATTATTGTTACAGTCATATAAGCCATTAAAACATTCATTGGAGAAAAACAAATAAATGAACTAAATAGAATAAGAAAAACCTTACTAAAATATGGGTATATGAGATAGAATATTAAAAATGATCTGATATTTATAATCAGCTTCTTGGTTTACTGTATTTGAAGAATCTTAAAGGAATAGAGAGAGTTGAGGAGTGAGATCAGAGGAATGGTGGCATGATGGATCAATCCTCTTGGTCTCTCCCCTTGAATTTTCAGCCATTTGAACAGCTACAATCCAACAAAGAATTCCATGCTCAACACACAAACATGTCTGAGAGATCTGCACATGAAAACTTCTAAAGGTGGGCAAGTGGAAGTGAACTGGGGAGGTGAGAAGAGAGAAGAACTCAAAGGAGCCACCGATGCAGCCTTGAGGCATGGAGCTCACTGTGGGGCTTGCAAGGGAGAGAGAAATAGTGAGGTTTCAGCTGGGACTCCCTTCAGCCAGGAGGATCAAAGAGATTTTGTGAGCATTCCTGTAGGAGTTGGCAGTAATACCTGCAGTTAAGCCTGGTGACTTGAAGCATGAAGGTGTGGTCACAGTTGTCTGGCAATCAGCATTCTTTTTTTTTTTTTAATTTATTATTTATTTATCTTTTAGAGGGGAAGGGTAGGAGAGAAAGAGAGGGAGAGAAATATCAATGTACGGTTGCCTCTCGTGTGTCCCCTGCCAGGAACTGGCCTGCAACCCAGGCATGTGCCCTGACTGGGAATCGAACCGCGATCCTCTGGTTCGCAGGCCCGCGCTCAATCCACTGAGCTACACCAGCCAGGGTGCAATCAGCATTCTTGACAGAGAAACAAACTCCCCTGTTTACACAATTTGTGTTAGGCTGCAGAGCACAATATCTGCAAACCCTACAACTGGTACTATAGGAACACTTTTTGCCCTGAGCAAAGGGCACACTCTGCAACTAATCCCAGAATGAGGTGGAGACACAGAGCAGATGCCAGGAAGATCCACTGGTTGCTCTTGCTAAGAGGGCAAAGCAACAAGAGAGGTGGCTGGGTTCCCTCAGCTTACCCCACCCATACATATCACTGCTGCCCTGCCAGCGGTGTCTGGCTGCAAAGGGACAACACTGGGATTTCACTGATTTGGAGCCCCACTGGTGTTCCCTTGAGGGGTTGGTCCCCTACAACCCAGGCAACTGAATCGCAGGGGAGGTGCCCAGCTTTCCAGGGAGCACAGGCCATTTTCCACCACCCTGCGGAGATCTGAAAAAGCCAGAGAAGGAGAAGAGAGACTTGAAAAATGTAATCACAAGTGCTACCTACTGGAAAATAATAGAAAGACTTCTTACCAATCTGTTATTGAAATGCCACTTATACATAGACACATAGACAGAGAAGAAATCTGTCAAATACCAGGAATAACCAAAGTAATGAGGCAGCTCAGAAAGAAAATAATTTCCAGCAAATAAACTTAAAGACATGAAACTATGTGATTTAAGTGGCAGAGAATTCAAGACTGAGTTCTAAAAAACACAACAAGATGCAAGAAAACACAGATAGGCAGTTTAATGAACCAAGAAACAAAGTCAATGAACAAAATGTGTACTTTACCAAAGAGATTGAAATTACACACACACACACATACACACACATACACACATACATATATAAATTCTGGGGATGAAGAACTCAGTAAAAGATCAAGAATAAACTGGCAAGCATAGGAAATAGAGCTGACCAGATGGTGAAAAGAATTAGCGATACTGAAGATAGAAATCTACAAATGATGCAGAGAAGAGACTTGAGCATAAAAAAATTAAAAGAACTCTACAAGAATTATGTAGCTCCATCAGAAAGAGTGATATAAGAATAATAGGCATACAGAAGGGCTGAAGAAGGGAACAGAGAGCCTATTCAAACAAATAGAACTCCCCAAACCTATGGGAAGAGCTAGCTAGGTCTTTAAAACAAGAGGCAAAGAGAACACACCTAATTACCTCAATCCAAAAAGTCATTCTCCAATGCACATTTTATTAAATTTGTGAAAAATTAATGATAAAGAAAGAATTCTCAAGGCAGCCAGGGAAAAGAAAGTAACCTATAAAGGAAAGCCCATTAAGTTATCATTGGACTTCTCAGAAGAAAATCTATGAGGTAGAAGAGTGGAACTAAATATTTTAACTACTGTAATAGAGAAATTATCAGCCAAGAAATACATATCCAACAAAATTATCCTTTAAATATGATGGAGAAAGAAAGACTTTTCCAGAAATAAGGCAACTGAGGTAATTTATCACCATAAGACCTCCATTTCAAGAAATACTTAAGGGGGTTATTCTATGTGAAACGAAGAACAAAAAACATCACAAAACTATGAGTAAATCACCAACAAACTCACAGCATAAATAGGAATAATTTTTGACAACAAACACATAAAAGAGGAGGGGGTTAAAGATGTGAATTTGCAAAGGAGGATGCAGATTAGATGCATTCAAAAGAAAAAAAACTACAGTATGTATGAAACATTTTTTCATAAATCTAATGATAACCATACACACAGACACACACAAAACTCAGACTACATCATAAAACAAAGAAGAAACAGAAAAAAGGTATGGGATGCCATCAAAAAAAAAAAAAAAAAAGCAGACAGAAACACAAAGGAAAATGACCAATGTGAGGACAGAGCTACCAGAAAACAAAATATAAAATGGTCATTGGAAATCTTTATACATCAGTGATAACCTCAATGTAAATAGACTGGATTCACCAATAAAAAGGCACAGAGTAGCAGACTGGATCAGAAAACAAAACCCAACTTTATGCTGCCTTCAGAAGACACATCTAAGCTGCAAAAAACATAGTTAAATTCAAAGTAAAAGGGTGGAAAATGGTTCTCCAAATAAATAGTATCTACAGAAAAGCAGGCGTAGTCATACTTATATCTGACTAAATAGATTTCAATATAACAAAGGTAACAAGAGACAAAGATGGATATTTTATAATGATAAAGGGGATGCTACATCAAGAAAACATAACACTTCTCAATATATATGCGCTCAATCAGGGAGCACCAAAATATATAAAGCAGCTGCTACCAGAACTAAAGAGAGAAACAGACAAAAACACAATCATAGTAGAGGACCTAGAGACTCCACCGATAGTACTAGATAGATCATCCTAACAGAAAATATATAAAGGAATATTGGCCTTAAATGACACATTAGACCAATGGATATAATTGACATTTACAGAGCCTTTCATCCCATAACATCAGATTACACATTCTTCTACAGTGCATGTGGAACATTTTGACAGATAGAGCATATGTTGGGAAACAAAACTAGCCTATTTAACAAGACTGAAATCACACCAAGCATATTCTCTGACCACACGCTTTGAAATTATGAATTAACTGCAAAAAGGAAGTAAAAATATACACAAGCATGCAGAGATTTAATAACATACTTCTAAAAAGTGACTCAGTCAAAAAAGAAATAAAAGATGAGATTAAAAGACATATAGAGAAGAGAATGACAATATGGCATATCAAAAGTTATGGAATGCAGCAAAAGCAGTAACAAGAGGGGAATTTATATCATTACAGGCCTATCTCAAGAAACAAGAAATATATCAACTAAACAAACCTAAGGAATTAAAAAAGAATAACAAAAGCAGACTAAAGTCAACAAGAATCAAAGCTTAATTGAACAAAAATGAGAATGAAATGACTATACAAAATTAATACAATAAATACTGTTTTTTTGAAGATTAATAAATTTGACAAACCCTTGTATAGACTCAATAACAGAAAAAGACAAATGACTCGAATGAATAAAATCAGAAATGAAAAAGAATTTACCACAAACAGCACAGAAATACAAATAATTATGCTAGAATACTATGAGACTATATGTAACCAAGTCAATGACCTACAAAAATAGGTAAGTTCCTAGAAATATATATATACATACATATATATATACACATATACATATACATACATATACATATACACACACACACACACACACACACACACACACACATATATGTATAAACTTCCCAGTCTGAATCATGAAAAATTAGAAAATCTAAATAGATTGATCAACGGTGAGGAAATTGAAGCCATCAAATATAAAAGTCCAGGACCAGATGGCTTCACTAGTAAATTCTACTGAACATTCAGAGATCTGATACCTATTCTTCCCAAGCTCTTCCAAAAAAACTGAAGACAAGACAATACTTTCTAACACTTTTATGACCCACATAACCCTGATATGAAGACCTGGCAGGTATAACACACAAAAGAAAACCACAGACCAATATCTCTGATGAATACAGATGCAAAAATCCTAATCAAATCAAGTACAACAATATATTAAAAAATAATACATAACAATCAATTGGGGTTCATTCAAAGTGCACAAAGATGGTTCAACATATGCAAATCAATCAATGTAACATAACACTCTACCAGAAAAAAAGGAATAAAAATCATATGATCTTATCAAAATATGCAAAAAAAGCATTTGATAAGATACAGCATCCATTTATGATTAAAACACTTGATAAAATAGATATAGAAGGAAAGTACCTCAACATAATAAAGCCCGCATAAGACAAATCCTCAGCTAATAGCATACTCAATGTTGAAAAATTAAATCTCTTTCCCAAACATCAGGAACAAGACAAGGATGTCCATTCTCACCACTCTTATTCAACATAATATTGGCATTTCTAGCCAGAGCAATCAGGCAAGACAAAAAGATAAAGGTCATCCAAATTTGGAATGAAGAATTAAAAATGTCACTTTTGCATATGACATAATTCTGTATATAGTAGAAAACCTTAAAGATTCTACCAGAAAACTATTAGAAACAATAAACCAATACAGTAAAGTTGCAGGATACAAAACCAGTATACTACAGTCTTATATACTAAATGAAATTTCAGGAAAAAACAACTAAAAAAATTCCTTTTGTAATTGCAACAGCATAACTAGGAATAAACTTTACAAAGGATTTGAAGGATCTATATATGGAAAACTACAAAGCATTATTAAAAGAGATTGAAAAAGACACAATAAAATGGAAAGACATTCTGTATTCATGGATTGAAAGAATCAATAGAGTTAAAACAGCCATATTACCCAAATTAATATACAGATTTAATGTAATCCCCATCGATATTCAAATGACATTTTTAAAGAAATAGAACAAAAAAGTTATCAGATTTTTATAGAACCACAAAATACCTCAACTAGCAAAAGCAATCCTGAGAATAAACAAGGAACCCAGAGGCATCACATACCTGACTTCCAAAGCAACAATAATCAAAACAGTATATTATTGGAAGGAACATAGACATGCATACTAATGGAACAAAATTAAGAGCCCAGAAATAAAGCCATATGTACTTGGACAAATAATTTTCAACATAGGAGCCAAAAACATACAATGGAGAAAAGAAAGCCTCCTCAATAAATGTGCTGAGAAAATCAGAAAGCCACATGCAAAAAAATTAAGCTAGACTGGAGTTTGTCCCCATGTATAAAAATTAATTCAAAATAGATAAAAGACCTAAATTAAGATCTGAAACAATAAATTACACAGAAGGGAACATAGACACTAAACTATGGATTTGGGTTATAGAGAACATTTTATGAATTTGACCCTTGAAACAAGAGAAGTAAAGGCAAAATTAATGAATGGGACTACATCAAAGCTTTTGCACAGCAAAAGAAACTGCCCACAAAACAAATAGGCAACCAATCAAATGGGAGAAGATATTTGCAAACAACAGCTTCATAAGGGGTTAATATCCGAAAATATATAAAGAACTCATATAACTCAACACCAACCAACCAATCAATCCAATAATATCTGATACTTCCCAACAGTATCAGATACTTCCCAAGAAGACACACAATAATGGCCAACAGATACATGAAAAGATGCTCAACTTCACTATCTATTAGGGAAATGGAAATGAAAACTACAATAAGACACCACCTCACACCTGTTAGAATGGCTATTATCAATCAGACAATAATAACAAGTGTTGGAGAGGTTGTGGAGAAAAAGGGACCCTTATTCACTGCTGGAGGGAATGTAAACTGGTACAGCCACCGAGAAAAACATATTAGTGGTTCCTCAAAAAATTAAGAATAGAGTTACCATATGACCCAGCAATCTGTCTTTTGGGTATCTACTAAATTTTTTTTTTAAATATCTATTTGCAAAGATATATGCATCTCTATGTTCATTGCAGCATTATTGTTGGTGCCCTAGACATGGAAAAAACAAAAGTGTCCTTCAGTAGATGATTGGATAAAAACTATATGGTACATACCTACAGTGGAATACTACTCAGTCATAAGAAATACTGCCATTTGGGACAACGTGGATGGACCTTGAAAATATCATGCTAAGAGAAATGATTTAGTCATAAAAAGTTAAGGACCGTATAATTTCACTCATATGTCAAATATAAAACTGAAACTCATAGACACAGAAAACAGTATGGTGGTTACCAGAGGAAAGAGGGGTGAGGATAGTGAAGGTTAAAAGGGGGCAAATATAAGGTGATGAAACCTGTATAATATTATTAACCAATGTCACACCAATAAATTTAATACAAATAATAGAATTAGGTGACATGCTCTGATTGTACTCTTGGCCTCACTTTGAAGCTGAACAATAAATTCATGATGTTGCCTGGATAGGTGTGGCTCAGTGGGTCGGGTATTGTCCTGCAAAGCCAAAGTTCACTGGTTCAATTCTGGTCAGGGCACAGGTCTGGGTAATGGGCCACGTCCTCTCTTGGGAGCAGGTGAGAGGCAATCAATCAATGTTTCTCTTGCACATTGACTTTTCTCTCCCTTTCTTCCTCCCTCCCTTCCTTTCTCTCTAAAAGTAAATAAACAAAACCTTTAAAAATAAAATGAAAATAAATTAATGGCCATTTTCATATTTGCTTCTTGGTTTTCCTATGCATTACAAATTTTAAAGACACATCTTAATATTAAAAAATCCATTCCAATTTTATTCACAAGCAGAATATGAAGGTACAAAAGTTGAACTTTTAAAAATAGAATTTTACTTTGAAACATGAGCAGAGCAAAACTTATTTGGCTTAATTCTGTTCATCTATAAAGAGCAACAACTAAAATTAATTCATAGTGTTCAGCAGATCACTGAACTAAAAATAATTACATAATGTATCTATAAATGTTTAAATATTAAGCATCTTAATTTTTTGTTAAATTTCATACTACTGAGTTTAATATCCAGTTTTTGATCACTATATCATGTGTCAAATAAAAGTTTTCTCATTGATATTATTGCTAGCAGTATATAATAAAGCTCCTTTGGAAATAGTTGAATAAGAAGGATAACTGTTATGCAAATTATAGTTAACGGATAATTTATATTGGATTAATAGCTTAATATTTTAAAATAATTTGTCCAGTATTGAGTTTTTTCATAGGCCTTAAATTTGGCACATCTATTCATTTGTTAAGGATACATAAAACTCCAGTATATCAACCTAATTGTTATGCAGGGTCTTTGCAACTTCACATTACTTTTGTGATAGAAAACATTTTTACAGCATCTTGATGCAGAGCATACTTTTGAACTTTCAGACTGGAGTAACCTTACCTTATTTAATTCAAAAGATAATTCTCAATATTAGAGAACAAAGATATTGGTAAAATAATATATAAGAATTTTCCTTGTAGGTATTTTAAATAATGATAGCAGTTCTACTATTATTTCTTACTGCTCATTATAATGGCATTTCATATTATTTATTACTCTTATTTTTTATCTAGTTTCACTTTGTGGCACTTTATGCCTACCCCTCTTCTTAACCTAGTCCCAAATATTCTCACCAATCATGGTCAGTAGGGATAAAATGTGTAGGCCTCTATCACAATGATCCCGCATATATAGTGTCAGATACAAATAGCTAGCTAGCCTATTTCAAATATATATGTTTAAATTAGGTAAAATTACATTACTACTTTGAAGGGCCTAAGAAAAAATATAGGTATTTTTTAATATATTTTATTGATTATGTTATTACAGTTGTCCTATTTCTCCCCTTCATTCCCCTCCACCATGCACACCCCCTCCCACCCACATTCCCCACCTTTAGTTCATGTCCATGTGTCATAAGTTCTTTAGCTTCTACATTTCCCACACTACTCTTGCCCTCCCCCTGTCTATTTTCTCTCTACCATCTATGCTACTTATCTGTACCTTTTCCCCACTCTCCTCCTCCCATTCCCCTGTTGCTAACCTTTCATGTAATCTCCATTTCTGTGGTTCTGTTCCTGTTTTAGTTGTTTGCTTAGTTTGCTTTTGTTTTAGTGTGGTTGTTAATAACTGTGAGTTTGCTGTCTTTTCACTGTCATATTTTTTATCTTCTTTTTCTTAGATAAGTCCCTTTAACATTTAATATAATAAGGGCTTGGTAGAGATGAACTCCTTTAATTTGACCTTATCTGAGAAGCACTTCATCTGCCCTTCTATTCTAAATGAAAGCTTTGCTGGATAGAGCAATCTTGGATGTAGGTCCTTGCCTTTCATGACTTGGAATACTTCTTTCCAGCCCCTTCTTGCCTGTAAGATCTCTTTTCAGCTGACAGCCTCATGGATACATTTGACTATAGGAACCAGAAAAACCTTGGCTTATACAGCCAAAATATGCTGTTAGATGTAACAGTACAGGTTCTATAAAGGCTACCCAGAAAGAAAGAAATGACATGAAAAATTACATAGGATGTGCTATAATTTTTAAATGATTTTGCCAACACTGATCATCTGCACAGAGGTAAATGTAACCTTATGGTTAAACACCTATCACGACAATGTAGTTAGGGTACAGACCTTCCTTTGGAACTGGCTGAAATGAGTGTCTGCTCACCATTTCGCTGCCTTTTCCTCAGGAGACCTATTACCTTCTCTCCCAAGGCTCTTATCCTGACACAGAGCATAAACAACGACATGGCAGCTAACCAGCTATTCCTATGGATGAAAATATATTAAGAGCTCAGGAACACTGAATGATCTGTGAAAAGTATGTTGGAAGTTTACCTTGTTTTCCTTTACAAGAAGGTCATTTGGTACGGGAAAGACACAGCAATCCCAGAAAGGTTGCACCATTGATATTTTACAACTACAAAGCCATGTTACCAGAGATTTTTTTCCATAACACCTTCTTGAGGAACTATCCACATTTAGCACGTGTAAATACTTACTGTCTGTAGCTGACCAAAACCACCAAGACAGCAGGAATACAGCAAATGATAATGATGAAGGCCAGAGCCAGCAAGGCCCCTTCTGTGTAGCCTAGACTTTCTCCTCGTTTTTTAATGCTGGTCACTGCCTGTGGAGTCCGGATTTCCAGGATGCGTCCTCCTTCGCCATAATGCGGCTGAAAGTCTTTATTGATGTCGAGCAGTTTGCCATCCAAAAATCTTTATTGTTAGATAAATAGCAAAATGAGTAATATTAATAGAGAAAAGCTTTTCAAAAATAAAATATTTTATACTATTTTATAATTTAATTGAAACATAAACTCAGACGAGTTTATTACTGTAAAAAAAGCAAGAGCAGGCAGAAAACTGTACTTGAACAACAATTAAAAAATAAAAAGCAAGAACAATAAGAATAGCAATTACATATCTATATACTCATCAAAAATATTAATAACAATGAGCCTTACTCAGTATGCTTACAGGCCTGGAAAAAGTCATTATCAATATCATTGAACTTACTATCATTATGTTGAGATTATTAACATTATTATGTTATTCGAGGGGAATAAAATATATTTTAAATTTTATAGCATAATTTAAAATAGTACTCCTGAATTTTATCTCCTTCAGTCCTCAAAATAACCCTGTAAAATACAACATTATAACATCGATTTACTGCAAGCCACAAAGCCAAACAGTTACTGAAACGAATCTGAGACAGCAACTCAAGCCTTCAGACTCAAACATATCTGTGTTCCACACACCATCTTAAATATCAACACTCTCAAATTCAAAATAAAACAATGGCTTATGTGCAAAAAGTGAACAAATTAAAGGGCATTTTGTGTTTAGAGAGAAAAAAAAAAACAGTAAGTAATGCAGGTAGTAAATGAATGTAATCAGAATGACAAGAGTTAGTGTTCAATTTAATCCAGTAGTTCTAGCAAACCCTTCCTCTAAGTAATACAGTTCCAATTATGGCCATTGATTGTACTGGGAGGAGATTTAAGAAAAAATTACTACTTAATTGTGTTAGATTGAATAATGTTACATATTTTAGGCTCTGATTAAAAACCTTCCCCCCCAAAAAAAATTTCTAGGAAACATTTGAAAATTTCCTTACAAATCCTCAATATTAACACAACATTAGTGCTCTTAATAGCATAAAACTACAACATGTCTTAAGTATTTTTCTTATTTGAATTTTTGAGATTTTCATTTATAGAAGTCAAATATTTTACTATAGAACATTGGAAAACACAAAATTATTTGAAAAAGCAAAATTGTCCATAGGCCTACCATGCAAAGATAACCACTGCTAACATTTTAACATTGTGGTATGCTTAATACCACATAATAGCTAAAGTCTAATGTTTTTCTTTTTTTCTTTTGGTATTGATAAATATTTTATATACTTGTGAAATATTTCATATACTTTAACATTGTGGTATGTTTAATACCACATAATAGCTAAAGTCTAATGTTTTTCTTTTTTCTTTTAGTATTAATAAATATTCTATATACTTGTGATCATATAGCATGTGCAAAATGAAAATATTATTTTAGAAATATATTTGAATATAAAAATATGATACTTCAGGTTTTTTTGCAAAAAACACAAAGAAATGTGAAAAAAATGAAAATGGCCCCACATTTCACCCTTAAATAATAAACAAAGATGCTAAACTTCTGTATTTCACAGTCCATTTTATGCCTTTTTGACACCCTTTATTCTAATTTTCTGAGTGATTATGATGATATTAAATCTAATTAATACATTGCTCATAGAGTTTCCATATAGGGAAAAAATAAAGAGATGGCTGATAATTGGATATGAATTCCATAGGGTAGTTTATTACTTTCATGTTTAAGAAACTTAATGGCTTAGATAATTCAATTTTATTTTTAAGCTACACGCATATTTACTTTTTTTAATTTATTTTTTATTTATTTTTAGGGAAAGAGGAAGAGAGAGAAAGAGGGAGAGAAACATCCATGTGTGAGAGAAACACCTCTTGGTTGCCTCTCACATGCCCCCAACTGCAGACCTGGCTGAAACCCAGGCATGAACTTTTTAGTTTGCAGGTGGGTTCTCAAACCACCAAACCACACCAGCCAGGGCCACACATTTTTACTTAAGTTTCTTTACTATAGCATAAGGCAATTAGGATTTTTTTTACAACTATGCTTTTGCATGCAGATAAAAATATACTTTTTAAAGCAATTTTCCAAGGTTATTTTCAGACACATTAAAATATAATAATAAAGATTTAAACATGGTTCAAAGTACTAGAATTATGGAATTATAAAACTTTTTGTCTAAATTTTTATTGGAGAAGTTAATAAACTGCAAATGAAGTATACAATTAGTTATCTCACAAGAAATACTAAATTTGTTAGAAACTGGAAAGGATCAGAAGTAGAATGAGATAATTAATTGCAGAGAAAATTTTACCCCTATTCTGAAAAATCCATTTGAGAGACCTCAGATCTATCAGATTCCTAAAATCACCTAAGAGAAGATTTACTAACCTTTTTTACATCTTTTTTAGATATTTATTTTGGTTTATTTACCTATTTAGGTAAATTTTGTAATTGTTTACTAGAAGAATTGATCATTGTAGAACCCATAACTGATGTAGAATATATATATATATATATATATATATATATATATATATATATATTGCTTTATACATGCAAAATAACTTGCCTAGGTAAAAAGTTCTTGAATTATAATACTTTTTCTTAAAATCTTGTAAATTTAATTTTATTACCTTTGACATTTTACATGCAGGTGGGAAGTATAAGACTTATCTAATTTTTTTTCCTTTATAATCAAGTCATTTTTATTTCTGTTTCAATGGCTTCAAAATATATGCAGATACTTTTGAAGGACATATGAGTACCTTTTCATTGATTTTGCCTGTAATCTAATAAAATCTTCTAGTTCTGTTTTCAGTTTTTATTTCTGTGATAACTACTATAATTTTTACCTCAAGGATACCTGTAGTTATCACGTTGTATCTTAATTAACTTCTAAACATATTTAGATCTCTTTCATTTTATATATATAAATATATGTGTGTATATATATATATTTGTGTTAATATGCTATGAGCTTCTCATGTATACACTTCATATTGCCAATTTATCTTTCACATGGTTTCTCTTCTCAGGTGGGGTTGAATCTAGACCTTCAATGTATTTTACATTTTCTCCCTGATTTCAGGATTAAGAATTCTGGTATCTTCTAACAACTATATCAGTCTTTGAAGAAATAATTTAATTGGTTCGCCCTGGAATGTGTGCTAACTAACCCACATCCAGTCAATGAAAGTAGAGGAATGGCATTCTCCAATTGGTTTTATTTATGTATTTATGTTTTTGCTTTACGCTTACAAAAGGACTTGCCACCATCACATTGGAGAAAGCCAATTCTCTCTTCACAGTTCTTTTACCAGAAACGGGGAAGGGTTCAAGGCATATAAAACACATAAACCATTTCACAATCTCGTGCTGTCTTGCTTTCCACTAAAATGTTAAACTATTTCCAGTGGTTTCAATAGAAGAATATTTCCAGAGATACATAGTCTACTCTGAGTCATCAGTATGTTATTTGCGTTGCTTTGTTTTTCAGTATTTATTGCTGATCCCATTTACCCTCCTGCTTACTTATTCCAGAAAGAAAATAGATCTGTAAAATTCAACATCATGAAGAAATGTGATCTTCTCTTTATTTTCATCCAGTTTACTTAGTTGCTGCTTGAAAACAGTTAAGTCTAAGGGTGAAGCAAACAGATCCTGTCCAACATCAATTGATTACTGATCTAGCCAACATCAATTGATTACTGATCTGTTTTCTTGTGATGAGACTAACTCCTAAACCAAATTTCATGTCTTCTGATTCAGTCAACTGATGGAACACATGCCAACATGTATTCCTTCTCTACTTACTTGTGTGGGACCCAACTTTCAAAGAACAGCGTGTTCACCAACAGTCTACCCTGCATTTTACTTCGATGATTTTGGGATTGTCATGTACATATTAATATAGAAATAAAAGGGAGTGTGAGCAGGAGAGTGTACTCTGTATTTCACAGGAACCCACACCTAACCAGTAGAGGGGTAGCTGCCTATTTCCCTGGTAGGTACACAATCTAGGCCTCTAAAATGGCTTACAGAATGGGCAATGGTTAACACACCTGCCCACATACTTTCCACTTGGATAAGGTTGTTTGGCCTAATAAAGCAAGTCAGGGGTAGACTGGACTTCCTATAGTGACTTCCTATGTACAATTATAGATTATTTTAATCAGATTCTAATACTTAGTTTTCCATTTATTTGAATTTTTAATATTCTACATTTAAAATTGTTTTTTTCTGGACTTAGGAAGTTGATAGAAGGTTTATCAGAGCTTGATAATCATGACATTTTGAAGTGTGTGTGTTTTTAAAACTATATTTTAAACACAGCTTGTACAATATACAATCTTTACTTTCTTCATCTCTCATTTACCATCAGAACAGATTAGTGTTAAACAGACTGGACATATATAAAAGGCATACAAGCTAACACTGTATGTTCTTTTTTAAAAATAATTGTTTTATTTTACAATAATATAATCTGTTCTAAATGTAGTTTACTTTAAATATGTTCATCAACAGAGTTTTATTGGTCCTATTTTTAAAACAATGAAATAGTGATTGAATACAAATTTAATTTTTAAATTTAAGGGTTTTAATAAACAAATGGGTAAATAGACATTTACTAAATAAATGCACTCACATATACTATTTAGTATATATAGACAAAAATAAATTTTGAAATTATGGATTTTGGAAAATATGTGTGAATTTATGTACACACAGACCTATAAATATGTGAACATATACTTATGGTTATGTATCAATACATACGTGTCAACTAAAAATGTGTTTCAGTTTGGGTAAGAATTGCACTCCAAGAATCTGTTGAACACTAGGTGTCGCTAGATTAAAGCAGAAACTAACATTAAAAAAGTACTAAACTTCTAGAATAACTACTAAGGGAGAATATGTAGTAGTGTTTTGTTTAAGATTCTGTATTTTCTTTATTTTTAAGATTTATAACTAAAATATTCAAATTCATGCCAGGATAAAATATAATATAGGGTATGGCCTTAGATGAAAATGATTAAGTCCCTACCCAAAGTCAAGGGAAAAACCAGATACTAATTTTTGGTGATTTAATAACACTTTGAAAAAAGCAAAATTTGTTCGTAAAATTTAAACCTATGGACACTGTCAAAGGCAAATTTCCTCTTTAAGAAGGAATCTGTATTTTCCTCTCAAATATCGAGGGCCTTGAAGCAGGAGTGGAAGCAGATATGAACTGATCTGAATAAACTGCTACTTATTCACAAGTATAATAGATCGTCAGAGGCCAAAAGGTGAAAAGACCCTCTGAAGTCATTCTACTCCACACTCGGACCTGAAAACTTCTAGGTGTGTGGACTCTAGGTATTGTCTCTTAGAGTGTTTTTGCTTACACTTCACTTTCAACAATAGTTTGGTGGGTTGTAAACATTAAGTGCATATTATCTATGGATGATATTGTACCAGAAAGCCATCATTGACAATAAAAGTACTTACTTAAAAAGCTCATTTCTGTCGATGGCTCTGTTGGTTTGGGGGTCTATTGCATAGACCATCAAGTCACACTTGGTGTAATCTTCCAGAGAAAAGGCATCTCCATGCCGGCGAGCACCAATGGACTCCACCACCACTTTGGAACCAGGAATTTGCTCCTGAACGTAGTGATCCAAAATCCTAGAAATCAAACAGAGTACACACATGACATCCTGACAGCCTTTCTAGGGGGAAAAAAATCACTCTCAACTTGAAATGACATTTAGTCAATGAAAAATGATGACAGCTTTTTTTTTTTTTTTTTTTTGCTAATGTTTACTGAATATAAACCTTTGAAAAAATTTTATTTTTTCAGCATTTAACTCTCAATGATACTAGAAGCTGAATAAGGTAGAAAGAGGTCACTAACCATGCCCTAGTTATGTCTTGACTTTTTTGAATTTATGATACCATTTGAGCCTTTACATGACTCGTGGGATATGCCTACAGTGCTGTGCAGACAAAGCTGTCTATGCTATATAAGAGCCATGGGGTCTTAGAATCTTGAGTTCATATGTTAGTGTTATAAATTTCACTTCCCATAAGATTTTGTGATACAGAGCATATAGTATATGCCAAGGTGCAGGACTAGGGTACCTGTTTTCCTAATGGTATAAAGATCCTTAGAGGATTATAGCAATGGGGGAATGTAAAGATATTTTGCTATGGTAGGTTTACCAGTTTAAGATAAAAATATTGCATGAAAATATCAGAAGCTGTTTAGGTGAATACAACAACTAAATGCAAATAACCAAAAGATACATAAAAAGATAGAAAAAAATTGTTAACCTATAGGTAAATTTCTACAAATGCAAATTTTAATCTAATGGCATAACTTGATGTTAATTGAAAGTACAAATTATTGCCATATAAGTATTTGTTTTCTACATTGCTACAAGTAGCAATTTCCTTAATGTTCTTTTCCTTATTAAAAACTTTATATTGTTAATCCTTGCAGATTAACACTAGATGCATATTTTAAATATTTATAGACATAAGATTAAGTTGATTTTAATAACTATGCATGACATATTTAAAAATTTATCTGTAGATTCAGTGCTCCTTCTGGAGTTCATGCTTTAAGGCACTTTGGGGTAAGGAGGAGAAAGTCTGAATTCTTCTCATACATCAGAAAATAACTTTGACTTCAGCTGCCAAAATTGACCTGCTTTCTGCTCCATTAAAAATGCTGTCTTAAGAGTCAGATGTGTGCTTGATTTGCTCTTGTTAAAGAAACAACAGGATGCTAAGCCTTGGAAGAACTGGCTGTAGCACTGAACAGAAGTCTAAGGTATGCATGACAGAGGACATTGCCAATGATAGCAAAATGTTTTGTTTGCTTAAACAAACCAGCCTAGTTGTATAAACCAGCATAGCTGGAGGCTCTCCTGTTGATATACTGGTTATTCTTTCCCTTTTCTCCCACCACCTTACACCCACTGGTCTGTCTGCATTACAGAATCTTTGTGATGAGATCATTACGGAAGAATAAGCAAAAGATGTGCAAAACAGCAGGAGGAGCATTTGACTATTGGGGAAAAACCCAACAGTCAAATACTAGCTAGGAGTTGACTGTAGCCTTCCTGGGAATCTGAAGGGAATGCCTGTATTGTAAAACGGACTAGTCTAACATCATCCAGCCTGTGTTTTGGGATTGAAATTAAGAGAGGGCTCATAGTCAAACCACATACACACTCTTGACATTTTGTAGGAGGCATAGACAATTTATGGTAAAGAACACAGAGTTCTGACTTAAATTTTCAACTCCTTTACTTTATCAACAGCATAACCTTAGGCAAGTAATTTTAAGCTTTTAAAGTCTCAGTTCCCTTAACGAAAGAAATGAAGAAATCATCTACTGCATGGGACTTGTGTGCATTAAATGAACAAAGAAATCTTTGCACAGATTTTAGCACATAGTAACTGTTTATTAAAATATTATTATTAGTAGCAGTATTGGTATTATTAATTTGGCCTAAATGTTGCACTGTCTTCTGTTTTGTTTCTAATTCATTCAAGACATTTAATGGATTTGCAGAATTATTAAGAAAGCATATTTCTCACTAGTACTATTAGTTTACTAATCAAAAAACAAAGAAATGCGAGTATATTATTTAATATATTATAGAAGGTGCCTATCTGTTCCAATAATGTAATTTAACAGATTATAACTGCTCTAGTGCATTTACGTGTTGATTAAATATGTCCCATGGAAATCCTTCATATATGTAAATATGGTATATGTTTTCCTATGAGGAAGAAACATTTCTATTTCATTTGTGTCTTTTTCTATATTTTTATGCAATAATTCAGAATCATATGAGACTATAAATGTGACTATAGAATGAAATACAATTGTATTAATTGGTTCATGGCAGCAGGAATCAAAAATTAATGAACTCTAAACATCAATTATGTAATTTAAAACATGTAACAGTATCTCCCTGAATATTTTTTCCCCTGAAATATTTAGAGATCTTTTTGGATGAAATATCTCTTATGATAAAGAGAAATGTGTTCAAATTTGAGTTTCTTCAATCTTTTTCAGATAAATATCTGTGAAACTTTTAATACTTTTAAAATGAGAAGATATTTTGTAACAATTTATCTTTTCACTTAGTATCTGTGTCTGTATACCTAAGCATTTCTACAACGTTTATCTCTCCACTACATATGTATACATACATATATATACATTATGTATTATGTGTATATACATACTGAGAATGGATGTTTAGCTCCTTATCTTCATATGTACATAGATAGGAAGATCATTGGTCCCTAAATATAATTTTTCTCAGATTTTTAAAAAATATGGCTCAACAGTCATTGACTTTGTATTGACTCATATAAATTAATGATAATGTTTAAATCACCATTGTGTTCATATTTTACTTTCAATTATTATTCATGTCAGGCCTATTCATACATAAACTTTGAAATCAAATATCATGAGAATATTGCATATAAATTGGCCCAGAACAAACATACCTCTTCAGCCTGAAGAGGTAGCTTTGAATGCTACCTGCTTATCATCAATTTATATTATTATGTTTTTTTGTTTAAAGCCTTTTATTAATAAAAAAATTCTGTAGTAGTATATTTAAAATGCATTAATATATTATATATTAAATACAATGTATATTATATATTAATATATTTATATTTTACATAGAAAGAGAGATCTACAATGATTTCTCTCTGATCTGCAATATCTGTATCATACAGACCATCAAGGGCAACGTCTATAATAACAGTTATGTAAAGTCAATTACACTTAAGTCCAGGTAGTATAATTTTGAGTTTACTACAAAACATCTATAAAACCTTTCATCTTTATACATTATGTTACTTGAATTTCTTACAATGTACAGAATAAAACAATGTAGTCATATTTTAAGAAATTATTTAGCTCATTATTTCCTGTTCCCCAACTTTTTGAGATAAGAAACTCTATAAATTTCTATTTTCAGAGTTTAGAAATGTAGAAAGTTAAGTTAGACTCATAGTTTTCTAATAAAATTATAGCAAAACTTAGGTAAGTGTTAAGTGGTAACTTTTCATTTATTCGTTCATTCAACAGATATTTACTGAATGTACATCTCGGAGCAGGCACTGTTCTGGATGCAGAATATATTGGTGAACAGAACAAAGATATCTGACATTATAGAACTTGCCTTCTCATAGAGCAATACTATCAAGATAATAAAATAATAAAATTGGTAAGAGTATTCAGGAAAACTGGGATTGAGAAGTTGATATTTAAGCAATCTTTCAGGAGACAATGTGTGATGTAAATATTGTGCAAAGAAGAAAATGCTTGCTGCTTGTGCAAAAGCCCTGAGGCAGAAGTTTGTGGCTGGAGCAGAAAAGGTTGGGAGGTCAGTCACATGGGGATTTAAGGATTATAAGGCATTAATTACCTTTTTGTTCTAAGTAAAGCAAGGATGCAGTGCTAAATTTTAAACACTGAAGGAATATGCTTTACCTGACATTTAAAAGAAGCACCCTGGCCACTATGTTGAGAATAAGCTGTAGTGGGGGCTGAGAGTAATATCAGAAAAAGTGGTTAGTGAAACTTTGAGGAGACACGAGATTTATTAAATGCTTAATCTATTCCATTATTTCAAGGAAGATAAAAGACAAGATAATTCTGGATTATTAGACATGTAAAGCTTATAATTCATTTCTATTGTATGCATTATTATGCCTGATTAAATATGCAACAGGCATAAATCTTATAAAACAAACCAAGAAATACAATGTTCACCTGGACAAATACTTATATTAATTAATGGTTGACCTAGATAAGTGTTTTTTGTTGTTCTTCATTTTAAAATTGCTCAACTTTTATAGATTACTCTCTATTTAAAGAAAAAATATGAAGGAGAAACTAAAGCTTAGAAATCAATTCATGATGCTTTATAATCTTCCTTGAAGTATGTATTCAGGCATAGGTGGCTCTTAAAAGAGGGTAACATCTCTTTAGAATTCAGGCTGCTTCTGTCATCTTTTGTATTGAATATGGAGCACAAATATCTTCTCTGCTTCATCTCAGTTACCTTGAACTATCTGAATTTTTTCTTTGTGAAGTACAGTGTTTTGCACATAAGAAAAACTTTTATAGTGACAGTGGTACCACCACACTGTTAAATAATATGGTGCTAAACCTGGCTAACATCTCAAGAAAAGCAGAGGTTATACATGACCACTAGGTACCATAAACACTGATGAAACTTTAGGTCTATAATGTGGAGAAAAATGCATTCCATTCCAATGCACAAGTAATAATAATAACAATAGAGACATTCGTTAAATACAATATTCTGCAAAAATCTGTGAGTATCAAGAATTTTGTGGCCCACATGTATCTTAGTCCCTACAGGTGTTCCCTCACTTGCACATGACCTTGGCCCCTATCTGCTTCCCTGTACCTCACTGATTCCCTTGACTACCCAAATAATGACTGCGAATGAAAAAAAAAAGTCTTCTGTTTTAAAAACTAGCTGAACTTTTCAACAAACCATCTACTAAAGCCCCATAAGACATTCTTCCTTCTTTCCCAAGCCTGGTATTTTCAAATAAAAACTTGTGCTAATAGTGCTCTGAGTGATTTTATTCTACAACCTTTTAGTCTCCTATCCTCCTCAAATTGGGTTTATAGAAGAACAATTTGGAGATGCATTTAATATTAAAATAAAAATATAAAAAATAATCTAGGATTCTATATGGGATTAGAATGGGGATGGGACCTACATTTTATCCTATCATTATTGCTCAGTGGTTTAATACCTGACATAAAATGCATCATATTTTAAGACCTCTAATAGAGTAATACTACCTGGGCAAAGAACAAATATGTATTAAAGCATGACTGACTAATTACATTCCTAAAAATATAAAATACATGTTTACACCTCCTTTTACACTGGGCAATATTGAACTTTGCCTAAGCCCTGTGATCCTGGAAAATAGTCAGGGTTAGAAAGTGCCCCCACCCTGTTATGTTTGCGGAAACTGCTTACTCCAAACAGCCATTCTTCCTGGTTTAGATAAGGCTCAAAGACTCCTGGAGGCCCCTTTGTTTACTTGGACAAAGCCAGGCCCCTATCCTGCAAATTCTTTACGATATAGGTGATAAACTGGATTGTTTTGTCCTCACAAATCAATCAGAACAAAATCCTTGTTAACCAAACACTGGTTAAGTCTCCCTCCTTCCTCAAAGCCCTGAACTTTGACCTACCTTCAGCCTGAAGCAGCATATCATGCTTCCTAAAAGGCCTCTCCTATGAGAGGCTGGGGTCAGGGTAAAACATTCTCTATCTGCTGTCTGATCATCCCCCTCCCCCACACACGTTCTTTTTAGCCTTCTTTACTCCTCCCTATTTAAAAAAAAAAAAGTCAGAAAAGGCTTTTACCTGGCTTTTCCTGACCAAAAGAGGTCAGGTAAAAGAGCACAGTTTTTAACTGCTGTGCTCTTTTGGTCAAAAAGTTTTACAATGCACTGTATTACAATAGTCTCCCTCCACCTAGTGCATTAGTTCCTCCCCTATTTGTGCCCCCAAATAATCTTTCAAATACAGCTTCTTTTCTTCTAAATTCAGATTTGTTATTTGACACATGGTACAAATAGATTGCTAAAGGAAATCGTTTCTCATGCTCCTAGAGTGAAACCAAGGGTTCTTGTAATTCTGTTTTGATTTACAATGTAGTTTTAAAACTATCCTCGTTCGCCTTCTCTCTCTCAGCACACTTCACTGACCTGACCTCAATATCTCACCATTTCAGATCCCTGCGGCAGCACGTAGTCTGGTTCTGACTCCAGCATGCTAAAGAGAACGTTTTGATCAGTTATGTTTCAGCTCCTGAGCCCTAGAGTGGGATGGCCCTCTTGGCTACCTCTCCTTGAAACTAGTTTTGGACACAGAACCTCATCTCAGAGTTGTCCTCCAGACCTGAAGAAAGACTTTATTACCTTTCTCTCACCTCTGACCTTTCTCTCAGCTCCTAACAGGATCCTGAACCCCTAACCTGCAGTGTCTTGTGATTTTCTCCTATATAATCTGTAACCTTTGTGCATCGGGAAGTTGGGTCTTTCAGTGCTTGAGCTGGCCTGGCTTCAGATTGTCCAATTCTAATAAAATAATTTCTTTCTTTACTACAAAACCCCACTTATGCAATTTTTGGCCACAGGGCACAGGCAGATGAGCTATTACCTGCCAAAGCAAGAAATATGCAAAGATTTTTAGCAAACTACACTTATAAAACATAAGATTATTCATTATTCCCTTTCCTTGATTTCCTATTCCCACAGTGAATCAGGCGTGAAGTTTCAAAATTTCCAATTGCATAAGCTGCTTTTCTCTCAGTTAATCTGTGCGAACTCTGGTCAGCATTGCTTAATTATATTAAAACTTGTTCTGACAAACTAAAATAAATAAGTTCTAAAAGTATTTCTTCCTGCAACTGAAAATAACAAATACTAACAAGAAGTCCTAATCAAGTCCTCACTTTCCACTTTGTGACGAAATGTCACTCTGTGTCCTGCCTACTCATTGGCAGATAGAAACCACAGTGCTCATTTCTTTCCTGACCAGTGATCAGTTCCTTCCTTCCTGGATAGTTCTGTGCTTGGGACTGTGCTCTCTACACCACAAAAATCGTATTTAATCCTCGTGAGATCGACAGAAAGAAGGCACTGATTTAAAAAAAGCATTAATATCTCCATTTCACAAGTGGACTTTGTTGCTTTTTGGCTGCAAAGTACTTATGCTCTTTCCCTAATTGGAAGAATTATCCTGTCTCCAATGGTCACATCTGATTGGACTTTAATCAGTGGCCCTGTGTTGCCATCATCTTATGCCATCGAGGGCTGCATGGGACCCAGAGCAGGCCATTTCACATCTCTCTCCAGAATTTGATTCTTGAGTTGAAGACCTGAGATTTTTAAATGGTTGGAACTCCTGCCCTGGAGGTGCAGCATTTCCACCAGACGGAAATTGTGTATCCACCTGTGCCTGCCATTGTTTCCCAGGCCTCTCTGCAGCTGCCCTTGTTCTTGACAATGCCCCCATCTGTTTTTCCATCCTTTGTTGATATTGTGGTCTCTGAAAATTCCGATACATTTCCCTTTGCTGAAGCTTGCCGGAGTTTTTAGCACAATAGAACTAGTATGATGCATATTTCATTTTATTTCATTTTAAAATCCAGTTGTAGCAAAGCCCAAATCATGCTTCAAATTCTCTCATGGTAGCAACATCCATCCCATTTTCCTCGTCCTACTCTAATTGGTCCTACTAGGCTCTTTCAAATTCTATCGATCATATATTTTGTATTTTGTTTAAAGTTTCAGGGTTGCTCATAATAGAGTTTGATAAGAATATGTATTACAAAAAAATCCAGGTGTTTAAATTTGCCTTGAATCTAAATTCTTGGAAGCAATATATCAATATAAAATACAAATAATTCAATAAAATACATAGCAGAATGGTAGTTGATTATGGCAAACTGTTTCAAAACAAATAACTGCACTTGATTAATATTCTAAGATGCAAATACAGTGCAAATGAATTAGTATAATAAGTGTAATTATTAAAAATTTCATTAAATCATTAAAAATAAAATTTCATTTAAGGTATATTATCCCACTTTAGTTTAAAAGATCTATAACTTATAATACTTAATAATATGTTACTATGGTATCTTTAAACAATGTTTTAATAGCTATACTTCCAAGGAAATATACTAATATAATGAACATATAGTATATTTTATATGCATATATTTATATGTCAATATATTTATATGTTTATGTATTATATGTTTGTTATATACATTTATATATAAATATATGTATATACAACATGTTTTACTCTGTTGGCACAGGTTAATTAATGTCCAGTTCAGACATTGTTTATTTAAATGGTTTTTTTAGATAAATGTTGAAAGGAACATTTAACTGAAACATACTTTTTTTCTATACAAAACCTTTTATTTTTTTAAATTCCAAACTAAGGGTACCAATATATAACTGGTTCAGTTAATTAATATATTCTCAAACCAAGTTATTTTTGGCAAATAACCCTGAATTTTAATTTACAGCATCATTTTATCTAGTTACCTTTACATGTATCTTCAATTACTTTCAATCAGAAATTGTCTTATAAAAAATTAGATGTAGAGTTTTAACTGAAATAGTATTATAGATATTTTTCACACTACAATTATTACAGCAGACAGACTAAAATTACCATTTGATGAGAGTTTCTGGCATTTTGTGTTCAACTCACTCCCAAGAAAAGAAAGATTGGATTTTTAATTAGGTTTGCCTCCTAAAATATTAACAGAGGGAGTGTTTAGGAACCCAGCCTGCTGCTGGCCAATAGATGTAGGTTCAAATTAAACCTATACCGCTGCTATCTGTGTCTTTGTGGAAATTACTCCACCTCTCAGAGTTCTAGAGAATTCATCTGTACAATGAGGAAAGTAAGAAGTTAGTTGGATAACTCTAATTAACTGCACAAAACCCATCAAATAAAAGTGCCATAGACATAAGATATTTGTTGTGGTGGTTATAGAAACTACTCCTCAGAATTATGATTGTACACTCTGTTTAGCCTTTTGTTCAAGTAAATTGGTTTATATTTAGTTAGTAATAACATAGGGAGTACCTAACTACTTGTCAATAGTTTTTCAAAAGCCTGGCTAAATGAATCCATAGACTTTGCAGATGGCCAAAGGGATATGCAATACAGGCTTTCCTGATACTCCGAACTTATTTCCTCTGTTAGTACAGACCCTTGGAGACATTACACAGACCATATGCTAAATAATGCTTTTGATACCATAATACATTTTTTTCATGACATTAGAAGAACCCTCTGTGAATAAAAACATTTTCCTACAATCTGGCATTTAACTGAGAAATAGTTCTGCCTTTTCACCAGCAATTATTTTTTTTTAAATTTTGTAACTAATTCTGTTTTTGTTTGTTTGTTTCTTTCATTTTGCCTTTAAAATGATGAAAACTACTCTTGGGATATGGAAGGCATTTTTAGCACCTCTATTATCAACCTTACTCTGACTCATTTAATTTTTTTTTATTTTATTTGCTGTATTTTTCTGACTCATGTTCAAGGTATTTTAGCTTGGTTTGTGCATGAATCATTGTAAACTGACAAATGCTCTTTGAATGAGGTGGAACATTAAACAATAATTAAATTTAGTATCTAATACAACTAAGACATAAGTGAATGTCTCTACCATTTGTATTGCTACAGATACAGATGGAATATTCTTATATAAACATGAGTTTGAATTTATTTCTCATGTTAAAAACAACAGAAGCACAGACAGAGAAAATTGCATATAAACTGGAGAAAATTAAAAAAGGAAGCATAAATATAATTAAGAGAATAAAGAAATTGGCTCTTGGTGATTGGGTTTTTGAATTAAGTGGCTGGTTGTACAAGGAAATGATATATTTACCTTACACCTTAGGTTGGGATGTAGTATAACAAATAATAATCTACTCTTTTTGGCAAAACTTTTGGACCATAAAACATAAAAAAATACGATAGAAAGAAGAATTTTGAAAGGAATAAATGTCCAATGTATATTTTGGAAATCTTATCAAGTAACTATGATTTAAATATTTTAATGAAACCATATATCACATCTTATTTTTACCCTGAATCTGCTTTTTAATTATTTTCTATTTGAAGTGATATTTGGGAAAAAGTAAAGCAGAGATATAACACTCTACTTTTTTCTCTTCCTCTCTCTAATTTCATTACTTGTATTTTCACAGATTTTCTTTTAATGGAATGATAAGTGTTATATGAGGATGGGAAAACAATTTCATTTTTTAAAGACTCTTTATTGTTTATTTATTTTATTTTTAGAGAGGGAGAAGAGAAGGAGAAAGAGAGAGAGAGAAACATCAGTGTGTGGTTGCTTCTCGCATGCCCCCCACTGGGGACCAGGCCTGCAACCCAGGCATGTGCCCTGACTGGGAATTGAATTGGCGACCCTTTGGTTCACAGCCTGTGCTCAAGCCACTGACCTACACCAGCCAGGGCAATTTAATTGTTTTTATTAATGAATTTCACTTTGTAATATGAATAACTACTTACCCCAAATCACAGGATAGACTATACCTGTATAAATTAATCTTTTCTCTATCACATACTTATAAGCATTTATTCAAGTTCTTCTAAAATATGTGGCATATTCCCTGACTGGTGTAGCTCAGTGGATTGACTGCAGCAACCAAAGGGTTGCTGGTTGGATTCCCAGTCAAGGTACATGCCTGGGTTGCGGGCCAGGTCCCCAGTAGGGGGTATACAAGAGGCAACCACACATTGAGTTTCTCTCCCTCTCATTCTCCTTCTCTTCCCCTCTCTCTAAAAATAAATAAATAAAATCTTTAAAAATATAAAATATGTGGCTCAAATCATAAGTTAAAATAATGCTAAGAGACGATGTACTGGTACTTTGTATAAAATTAATACTTCTTAGTGACAGAAGAACATAATGAAATGAAAATGAGTATTTTTCTTGTGAAGAGGGGAATTTACTTCTTCTTTACCAAAATAAATCCCCAAAGTAGAACTTCAGAAAAACAACAGATGAATTCCCTTTGTGTCAAAATAATAAATCACCAAGCCTTGGAATAAAACCAAATCACATTTATCTTTTTTAAAAGAATCATAAATTACACCATAAATATTTAAAAAAGTAGAATTTTATTTTGTAAAAGTGGGGCAAAAGTAGGCTTATAGCTGTGGGTATGGAAAATAATATAATAATTAATAAATAATAGTAGAAGGATAAAGCATTTTGCATACTCGCAACTGTAAACCTACTGTTGGCACACCTTGTATTGAGTCAGTGTTTTATTTTTGAATCATCTTAATTTAATGTACAGCTATTTGACAATTATGAAAAACTGTTATTTTCAAAAGTTGTACTATAGAAATGAAAGTGTTTCATTATCTGATGGAAATTAGGTCATTTATGGCTAGTTTCTATTGGTAACTTTTTCAACTACATCTTTGTGCTAAGTATACTTGAAGAAAATTGGCATATGATTAGCAACATTTATACCAATTTAATTTAGAACACATCATATAAGAGAGACTACACAATTAAAGAAACTCTCAGGTACAATAATATATTTCCTATGTTCCAGGTAGGCTTATAAATTTTTAAAAGATTTTCACTGTTTTGATAGTCTGGTGTCATACCCGATGTGCGTAATGTGCTCAGTTGATGTGAAATAAATAGATGAAAGGAAAGAACCTTAATGTATGGGTAAGAAAATGGCTGTGGGGAGAAGGTAATGAAGTTTGATTTCATTGCCAAACTGGGAAATGAGCAGATGATGGTGTGAGAGGCAGATGACATAGGCATATTTGATGTGAACCATTTATTCCTAAATAAAGTCAATCTTCTCCATGAACAGAATACTATTACTTTCATATGCATAACCTTATAAATTCTTCAGTAGCTAAGTGAAGTAACTACTTTTATTTTGTCCATTTGCTCAGACACAAGCCTAAGAGTCATTATTGTTTCTTACCTATTTTTTTTAATTTTTATTTTCATTGTTGATCTTGTACAGTTTTCTGTGTTTTATTCTCACCCGAACCCGCCACCCCAGCCCTCCCCACCTCCCTCCCATTTCCACCCCCCCCATAGTTTTTGTCCATGTGTCCTTTATACTTATTCCTGTAAATCCTTCCCCTTTTCCCCTGAAATTCCCTCCCCTCTCCCCATAATAATTTTTTTAGGTGTACCTTAAAAAATATATCCTTCATCTAATCACTCCTTCCTATCTCCACCCCTACCACCAGCCCAAACCACAATGATGTCTGTCCTGGACTATTGCTATAGATTCACACCTGGCCACCTAATCTCCAATTCAACACCCTTTCAAAATGTAAGCCACAATGGTATCTCTCTGTGCAAAATGTCTAAGGCCACACTGTTCAAAATAAATACAATGCAAGTTACATTTGTAAATTCAAATTTCCTTATACCTACATTAAAATAAAATGGTGATATTAAGTTTAATATAGTTAACTCAATATATCCAAAATGATCACTTCAATATGTAATCTGTATAAAATATTGAGATATTTTACCTTTTTATATTGTCTTAGAACTCTAGTGTATATTTTATGCTGTATTTATAGCATCTTTAATCTGAACCTGCCACTTTTCAAGCACTCAATAACCACATGGGACTTAGCGACTACTATATTAGACATATAGTTATAAGGACTTTCGTACACAGAAGAAAGTGTTAAATCGTTCAGGGGTCTAAAATGTCTTAAGTAACTCATTCTCCACCTTGATATCTATATTCTTGATGTCACAAGCATGCTCCTAATGCTGGCATTTTCACATCTGCAGTATTCTCTCTGGGAGATAACTTCCTCCAACCCATTACCCCCAGTCCCCGCCCTGACATTACACATACACACACATCACCGCATGACTTTCTCCCTCACTTCCTTCAGGTTTCTGCTCAGATTTCAGCTTATTAGAAAGGTTTTCCTCCATCATCCTATATGAACTAGCACTTCTCTTACATAATTTTGAGCTTAAGAATCTTTAACATAATTGAAGTTTTTAAAAATTTACCAAAAGAAATCAGTTCTGTGCCTGACATGCTTACTGCACCAGAAAATTTACATTTAATTATATTAAAAGCAACACAAGCTTGGCATCCTTATTCCAATATTCAAGATGAGGAAGTGCAGCCTTATGTATTAAATAACTTGCTCAGAAATCACACAACTATGATAGGGTTCCAACTTGTGTGTCTGAAGCCATAATCAGAGTTCCATTACTGCTGCACCTGCTCTTCAAGTAGAAAGTGCAAAATTCTGGCCTCTCTCTTGCCCTACTAACTTTGGGCTGCTAACTTCATTTTTGTATAATATCTATTATTTGTTAAGTGTTCATGGTTTTCATTGTCTGAGGCAGCTGATATCATTTAGTCCTCAACACAGTCCTATAAGTTTTAATAGCTCTTATTAACATATGGTGAAACTGAGTCTGGGAAAAATTAAATTATATGCCCAAACTCATGTTTCAAAACAAATGTTATATGAAGTCAAAGATCTTATAAAAAGGGTCTCAAGACATGAAAGTTGCCTGATTTTCTTATTCTTATCTTTATATCTACTTAAAAGAAATAAATCATATAAATTGCTGAGAAATTATACTTTTATGTTGCCATTTTCAGTTTTCATAAATTATCTCAATGTCAAGAAAGGGGCATTATGATTTTGCTTATACAAAATTTTTATTCCATAAAATGCACTGAGTGCTTATTATATAACTGGATTTATAGCAGTGAAAAATAGATTACTTAACCTTATGGAGTTCATATTTCAATGGGAAATTGAAATATAATAAAAATATTAGAAAACACTTTGAAAAGTCAAGAATGAAGGGTGAGAACAACAATTTTCAACCTTTTTCATCTCATGGCACATACACACTAATTACTAAAATTCTATGGCACAGCAACACACACACACACACATATGATCTGACCAAAATAGGTATAATTTTGATTCATTTACACCAAATAGCTATTGCCGTATTGGCTCTTGTCATTTTTTTCACAATCTAAGGGAAAGGTCAGTGGTCCTGACTAAATAGTCTGGTATTGCATGTTTTAAAAATTCTTGTGGCACACTGAATGAAAATTGCTACATTAGAGGTTGAAGAAAATGTTCTCATTTTTGGATAGTATAATCACTGAAAGCCTACCCCAATATATGACATTAAGACAGCTAAAAGACAAGCATAATTCTAAAACTTTAGGGTGTAGTCAGCTATTATTTTGATAAAGATTAAGTATATATAAACTGTATCTGCAGAGGAAAACAAGACACCGTTATAGATATTTCCATACATAAATGTTGATAATCACCTCATTCATGGGAATTTTTAAAAAATCCTTACCCAAAGACATTTTCTCATTATTTCTTTTAGAGAGAGAGAAAGGAACAGGAGAAGGGGAAGAGAGAAAGGAACAGGAGAAGGGGAAGAGAGAAATGTCGATATGAAACAGAGCATTAATTGATTGATTGCCTCCTGCACACACCACAACTGGTATGGAACCCACAGCCTAGGTATGTCCCCTGGCCAGGAATCAAACCAGAACCCTTTGGTTATAGAATGATGCTCCAATCAACCTACCCATACTGGCCCGGGCATTCACAGGACATTTTATGTGACATCCAATGTTTCAATTTTATAAAATATTAAAAAATAATTGTTATATAACATATGTGCCTCATTAAAAGGGAGTCACTCATGTCTTAATCAACACCCATTGTATTTTACTTGAAACATAATTAACTAAAAGTTCAGCTATCTATCTGAAGCTTCTTCTGGCAACTTATAAGGGGGGGATATTTTATTAGAGTGAGGAAAATTAACAGTGATAATTGACATCTATTGACCTAAATTCAGTAGAAGACACAATAATAAATAAATACAAATATAAAAATCATGAAATGATGGCAAGTTAGGTTAGGGCAGATAAGGGTGAAATAGTAAAGGCATTTTAATAACCCTCAATAACATTCAGAATATTAAAGGACTGCAACTTAATAAATATTTACAACTTTGAGTCAACAATAATGTTAGTTCAGTGTGTACTGTTCAAAGGTAGAAGGGCATGATATATATTTTAGAATAATTAAATATATATATCTTTTAGAACTAGTCACTTGGTTTTTGAAAAATAAGCTTTAGTCATATAGATATATCACTCTGAGAAATTGCATTCCCCGCACTAGCTGGATTGCTTAGATATTGAGCTATTTGAATAATCTGGAGCCACAAAATCAAGCTATGTACTCAAATAATTAATGCTATGACTTATTTCTTATATGCTGCATTTGAGATTATGTTGATGCATCAATCAAAGCTTTCTGAAAGAATAAGATCTTCTCACATCTAATTTTCATTCCTATTTGAAAGCACTCTCAGAATCTTCACATATTTCAAATAAAATACTTATTTCAGGAAAACAGCAAGCTAAATTATTATGACAGTATGTTAAATATAAGTTTAATATGAACATTATAATAATTAAATGACCTAATTTAATAGCTGCATGAAAATACATATATAAGTAAACAAAAGTCCATTACTCTGTAAGCTCTTCTATCTTTTTTTCCACCAGAGTGGGAGGCACATTAGAAACAATGACTTGCATGTCCAGCTGATTGACAACAGAGACCTGAAAGAAGAAAAAACAGAATTTATTTGTCTTTCACTCATTAATATTTCTTTAATTAAAAACATTATTTCTTCTCTACTATGCATTTTACACAGTAGTTTCCCATTTTTTTAAATTTAGTAATAAATGATTTTTAGTCACATAATTTTCACTAGATGTCGAGACATGTGGAGAATGACAGACCATTAGTTGTTTACTTGAAAGTTCCAACTAACTTCCTGAGTGATCTCAACTGTGGTTGATTGTGTGTTTGTTTGCTTATTTGATTATTCACTAGGACATAAAATAAGGTGTTTTTGTTTGTTGTTAGGTTATTTAAGAACACTCAGAAAAATGAAAAATGCAGCCTCTAGATTTTATAAATCTCAAGAAATAATTTATTCACTATGATTAAGAATCTGTAATATGGTTAGTCAGAATAATTCATTCCATAAAATTATTACATATAGTCTTTATGTTTGCTTTAGCCAATTTTATGTCTGTGTGGAGATATATGTGTATATATATATATATATGTATACACACACACACACACATTTACATACAGGGTAAAATGAATTTTAAAACAGCTCTTGATGAATTCACCCTATTCATTTAACATATATAGAGTTTTTCTCTGTTCTCATTTAGAAAAATAGAATAAAAATAAAAGCATTTATTCCCTGCTTACAGTATACAATTTACTTTTATCCTCAATACTCCACAGACTGTAACTCAATTCTAACAACCACCATATCAGGTACTTATGGCTATCATTGAATTTTAAATAAGAGAACTAAAAAAACAAAGAGACATTGAATAACATGGAACCTGTTAGCTCAGACTCTTTGACTCCAGAACATGTGTTCCTTTCTATTACTCAAGATGGATATGAAAATGTAAAATCAAATCATATATTGTCCTGAATATACATTTGACACCATTCGAGTTGTGTAACTGCATATGTACCAGAACCATGAATCGAATACTCTGGATTAGGTATATTTAGAACCATATATCTAAACATAATTTATACTAGGGAATAATTTCATACTACAAGTATTTTAGATATAGGCTCTAAGTTGTCTACATACAGTGACTCAGAGATGCCCTACCAGGAGTCACAAACTCACTGTCTTCAGAGACCAGACCTAAATTCAGGTAACCTAAATGAGTGAAGTAGCCAAAATTATGAAATTCTAGGGAGATGTGGAACTGTGACAAATCAGAGGGCCTACGACTCATCTAAAGAGGTCAACTACTAACTCTTCCCTAGTGATTATTGCCATATGGGAAACATGTCCAGATTTGCTAGATCCTTCATGTTTAAAGAGAAGAATAAATCCAGACTACTGTGAAATATCACAGTGAATTAGCAATCTTACAAACCATTCTTTGAGCCCAGTAATTTATGCTCTGCATCATGTATTAAACCAGACATCTGTCTTACTTCCACCTGTGAGCCATCAGTTAACATTGGCAGTTACAACCATATATCTCTAACTCATTGTAGGTGTCTGGGATCAAATGTTTAAATTTTCCTTAAACATGCAGAGGAATCTTGTTTGTGTCTTCACACACACACACAAATCACCTAACTTCATTAGAAAAGGGATTATCACAGTTTTTGTGTAACATTTTCTTTTTTTATTGGTCCTGAGTAGAAAAAGAGACAGAAGTTACATAGAATTATTTTTTGTTTTACTTGTTTGTTTTTATTTTAGTAGTATAAATACATGACAAAAACCTCTAGAAAACTGTATGTGATACTTGTAAAATTATTTTCTCTTTTCCTTCCTCCCTTGCTATTTCTGTCTCTTCCTCCCTCCATCTCTTTCTTCTTTATCTTCTTTCCTACCGTATCCTTTTCTCTTTCTTTCAACACTAAATCAGAAAATGTAAAATAAAATAAAATAAAATAAAATAAAATAAAATAAAAATTATGATTGAAAGCAAATACCCTAGAACAAAGAGTAGTCACGGAGTGTTATGTCAACAAGAATAGATTCCTTAACCTACTTTATAGTTTGGTGGAACCATATGGTGGAGTTCTGACAGATGTAAAGTTAGTGACAGGGATAAAATATGCTTAAATCTTATCTATGTGTGAATTTTTCCCTTCTTTCTTCATTTCTATCTAAATAAAGAAGTATAGATAAGGACAAAAATATAACTTGGAGGGAAGTCGAGTCCCTGTTTCTCCATTTGCAGGAAATCTGTCAAGTGCATCACCCAACCAATGTACACTCTCATTGCTGTCATGTGAGAGGAAAATAAAATTTGTTTGTTAGAAACTCTGAAATTTTGCTTTTTTTTTTTTTACACAGTCTACCATGACAGAAAACCAGTTATTTATTACATGTGGCTGTTAGGTTCTTACTAGCTGTACTAATTGTAGGACAATTAAAAACTAAAATGTTAGTTACATGTGGGTTCAGGAAATAGTAGAATTTCCCCTTATAGAAATATGTTCTGAGATGTGGGAGCTAATTTACAGGAATACAGTCAATTCAGGTGTTAGGACCCTATTTGGAAGCAAAATTGTGCCTGGCAGTTATAGTAACTCTATTATTTGCCTTTTAAGGACAGTCATTTCTCAGAAGGATTACTTATTCAAAGGGAATTTTTAATTCGTTAATGAGCTTAGGGCCTAAATTCTGTCTAAATCAACAGAATAAGTTAAGATTTAAGATCTTCTGTCATATATATAATAAGCTTAGAGTTTATCTAAAAGATTTTCTGTTTTTAATAACCTTTGAAAACATACTTTTGTTCTTTAAGATATAATAACATATTTCTAATTTGGTTAAAATAATAAACTCTTACTATATTTAACTCCAAAAGTAGTTGTCTCAGACTGTTGGAAGTTACATTTAAGATTTTAAATCTTTTAAACATGTTAATACATGATTTATGTAGAATTGGTACACATTTTTGCCTATGCAAATGAAGAATAAGTTATTATAGTTTAAATTTGGATTTTTCAAAGAAATCCTACATCCCTGAATTTTGGCTTCTTCTATCATCTGTAGCAAAGATACTTGAATCTTTAAAATTCTAGATATTATTTATATTACTTATCCCAGTATAGCCTCTATTCAAATAGTCCCAGAAATTCATATCAGTTTATTGTACCAAACCTTAAATATTCTTCTTATAAAATTACTTAATCTCACTCTCTGGGTATTGTTTACTAATGAAAGATTCCTAAGTAAATATTTATCATCGTGGGAGTCAATCTTTGTTTCAATGTATGGTAAAAAAAATGAAAAAGAAGTAATGTGGAGAGCAGGAGCAATAAATTGACATTGGTCCAATCACAATACCATAAAGTATATAAAACAAAGTGGAGTCACTCACGTCAACCAAAATGGCTGTCACTCAGCTGTGACACTTTGGTTCAAGAGGAAAACTACCTAAATCAGAGAGACACATCTGGCAAGGAGGCACACTTAAGATATCTGCATGTGTGATTAGAATAGACATGTTTGCAGAGTGGAACCACCCACAGATAGGCTCCTGGGGAAATTCCCCACTTGCCATTAGGGGTGCCAAGCAAAACAGCCATGTAATACCCATAGGGTCCAGAGTAAATTCCCCACTTGGCATCAAGGGTGCCAAGACATTTATCAAAAGACCCACAATGAGCTCCACACACCAGAGTGCTGCAACATGCCACACTGATCTCGCTTAGCATTGGATACCAGAGGCTCTGCCCTGCTGGACTTAGGACTTTGTCTGCCCTGCTGCTCACCTGGCTCCAAAGATCCTTCCTTGCAAGATGCTGACAACTCTGTTCGCCACATATTGTCTCCCGGACCTGCAGATGGAGACTCTGGGACTCAGGTTTGTTATCCCCCATTAGTTGCTCTGTGTGTGTGTGTGTGTGTGTGTGTGTGATATTTCTCTTAGATTGTTAGAGTATGAGAGGATATTAATGTATATTGATGCTCTACTTTGAGTAAACTTGCACTCAATAAAAGCTGAGTGAATACTGCAGTTACTGTGTTTGACTCTTATCTATTCCTTGGTGCTGGGCTGCTCAGCAGGCAGCTAGCTGAACATTTGCCTCACTGACTTATAGGAAAGTCTGCCACAAAAATATGCTTGTGACAAGGAACATTTGTGGGACACAGGTTTGTAAAATAAGAGATTGTCAATTTACATATTTTACCTTTTTCTTTTAATTCTTCATCATAAACCTTTTACCTTTCTTTTTTCTTCTATTTGTTCCCAAATAACTTAGAGAGTATTTTTCAATAGAAATATAATTTGAGCCACAAATACATACCAGATATATAATTTTAAATTTTCTGGTACCCAAAATAAAAAAGATAAAAAATAGTGAAATTAATTCAACAATACATTTAACCCTGTATATTCACTATATCATCATTGTAACGTGTAGTCAAGATTTTTCACGCTGACTTTGAAATCCAGTGTGTATTGTATACTTATCATACATCTTAATGCAATCAAGCAACACTTCAAGTGCTCAGTAGCTACATATGACAAATAGCTAACAAACTGGACCCTCAAGAGGCCCTCTAGAGCTCTAGAGACCTTCACCATTTCTTGTGTGGACTGGTCATTGTCTCTCTTAAATAGTTTCTAGTGCAATCTCACTTCCCTTGAAAAGTAAGAGGTATTTTAAGAGCCTTTTTAGGTGAATGTGTGTTCTTTGATACTACACCATGGTACAACATTTGGAGAAGCATTCTAAGCAGAGTAACTACAAAATCTCTAAGAGCGTGTCTGTCTATTTGAAGAAAATCAACTTGGCCAGTATTATTGGGTTTGAGTGAGTTAGAAGGAGAAGAGTAGAAGATGAGGCTGTTGGAGGCCAAATTATGGAGGGCCTCATAGTCTTATATAATGACTTGAAAAACTCCTTGAGTAAATTGGTGTGATATTAGAATGTTTTGAGCTAGGAAATCACAGGACCTG
Source organism: Glossophaga mutica (assembly GCA_039655065.1). Lineage (NCBI taxonomy): Eukaryota > Metazoa > Chordata > Mammalia > Chiroptera > Phyllostomidae > Glossophaga > Glossophaga mutica. The sequence continues at coordinate 142,029,560 of CM077307.1, read as the reverse complement.
AATTACATTAAAATCATAGGCTGTTGTATTAAAACCAGACTTTAGTGAAGCAAGAGTAGAAACACGAGGGCAAGTAATGAGCTTGTGCAATGATATAGGTAAAATATGATGGTGGTTTCCACCAGGTTGTAACAGTAGAAATGTTGAAAAAACATACAGTTTATACACACACACACACACGCGTATATATACACACATATATATTGTGTGTGTGTGTGTGTGTGTGTGTGTAATTATACCTATATAGTAACAAGAGTATTTACTAAGGGATTTGAATGTGTGGTTTAGAATAAAAAGGAATAAAGAAATTTTTAGCCTAGAGAACTCAAAGATGACTTAGTCATCAGGTAAAGCTCGTAAGGCTATAAATGAAAGAAATTCGATGAGGAAGGGGAGTTCAGTTTGGGAAACATTAAATAGATATCTTCATTAGATATTCACATGCAACTGATACATGCACAAACAGATATATAAGTCCACTATTTAGAAATGAGCTTTGGGGTGAAGATATAAATTTAACATGTTTCAGTATATAGATAATATTTTAAAGTTATGGGACTGAATGAGTTTATTGAGTCAATGAGTATAAACATAAAAGAGAATTAATGTCTGAGCCCTAAGGAACATCAATACTAAAAGGTCAGGAGAAAAAACTGAACCAGCAAAAGAACTAAGAATGAATAAATAGTGAGGTAAGAGATGATCAAGAGAGAAAAATGGCCTCCAAGCCTCGTAAAGGTAAGCAGTCAAGTGCTGCTGATGGTTCAAACAAGAAAAATGAAATTACTAGGCTTAGTGACAAGAAGCAGTTGATGTTGACATAGTAAGTTTAGATAAGTGTTAGAAGTCACATTATGATTAGAGAGAGCTTTAAAGAGATTAAATGGTGAAAAATTGGTCAACTGTGATCATGGATGGCTTTTCTTGAAAGAGGAATAGAAATAAGTGGCAGCTAGAAAGAGATATAGGTAAAATATTTTATATTATTTTTGAACATAAAAAGATATAAAAGCATGATTATGGGTGGTTATGGGAATAATCAAATAAAGGAGGGGAGGCTGATATTAATGATGTATGTAAGAAAAGGGAGAGTTGTTGAAGCAATGTTCTGGAGCTGGTGAGTAGGATTTGGATCTGTTGCATAGGTGGAGGTAATGACTCCAGAAAAATGAATAAAGAATTAATCTAAAGAACAGAAAATAAGGCAAAGAATGTCAGTGTAAATCCTGGTAGGCAGGTAGATATAGTGACGGGAACTGTGGAAGTATCCTTCTAAATGCTTTAATTTTATCTTTCAGTGAAATACATTGGCAATTAATTAGTGAGGATGAGGAGATGTTGAAGACTGTAAGAGACGAGTTCTTTTAGGAGAGAAGGAGTGCAAATGAACCAGGAAATATGTGGTTACTGGACAATATAAGAGGTCGTTTGGGAGATTTCATCATTAATTTAAAGCAAGACTAATTATACAATTGCATATGTTTTGCAGACATATTCAGCATGGGAGAAAGGAGAAAGTTGCAATTAACTAGAGTTATGGTTTTGCTAAGTGAGTATGATGTCGGAAGAAATGGGAAAGGAGTTGAATTTTTATGTGATTGAGTGCTTATAATAATTGATAATGCATTACAAAACTGGTAAGCAGGAAAGAGAACCTGGGGTTAGAGGAAGGGTAAAAATATAGCAGGCTAAATGAATTCAAGGCCCTGAGGAGAACAAATGAGTGCTGGAGATAGCTGAAGGCATTGGTATTATTGTCAAAGAGTGGGAGGTTTGGAATGGAGTTTATATAGGGGTTGCAGTAATTGGTAATGGCTAAAATAACTCTGGTTATTAAGTGGTTGTAATAGTTTGGATGGTAAAGCCATTAGAGGAAAGGCATCAAAGGAAATAGTGAGATCAGGATACTGAAGGTTCATCTCTGCATATAGCAAAATTGTCAAAAATTAAGATAGAGGAATAGCAATTCAAGAACTATACTCACTGAAATATGTTTGGGATTGACCAAAGATTTGGGAGATCACAGCAATGTTGTGAGGCAGTGAGTGAGTGACAGAGTCAGATGTTGAGAATCAAGAATGGATTCTTAGGAAGGCGGAAACATCTAGAAGTAGCAATGTGGTGCACTAAGAATCCTACATTACTATTAGTATTATGAAGACTGTGACAAACAAATACAGAACAGAACACAAGAGCCATTATTTTGGAAGGCAGCAGAAGTAGCATCTTCACAGGAGAACCAGATTTGTATCAAGCAAGAACGTTTTATGTAAATTAAAAATCTTTACTCACCCTTACTAAAAATTTATAATATAAATGATTTCTTGTTGCTTTTAGGCAAAAGTTCTGATAATTTTAATAATAATTTTACAGCTTTTATATGGATCAGCTACTTCCATCTTCAGCCCTGTCTCTCATTTTCTTTCCTTCTCTCAATCTTCCAAACTAAGTAAGTATCTATCAGTTACTCAGACCCACCATCATTCTCTTCCTTCTTGGTTTTGATGCATTGTTGTCCCTCTGCACAAAAGTTTTATTTCTCTCCATATCTCCTTTTACTTGACATATAGGATTTCAGATCTTACAAGTAGTATTTGCTGGGATTTATATTTATAAATGGGGCTGTATAAATATAGAACATTATGATTTTTTGAATTTAATTCTTCTTAATATATTTTGAATAATTTTAAAGGTATACCTCATAATTTCCACACAAGAGTTTATGGATGTCAAATAAAAATCCCATAAACTTTACATTGCTTATGTGCATATAACATATATAACTTATATAGTTACATTTATTTTTATAATATTTTAATTATACTTATCTTTTAGCCTTGAAATACTACAATGTGCATATCTTAAATAATAAAAGAGAAATAACATTATTTTACATAATGTTTACAGATATTAATTTGATTAAAAATCTATGTCAACCTTAATATCTTCTATGTCAAAAACTTCTTGGCTTAGATTGGCTTTTGTTTATTCTATGCAGCTTTACTGTTATAAATGAGAATGCTCTGGCCTTCATATCCCATCATTGTGATTGGTCTTCACCATTATCTAGAAAAAAAAATATCACTGATGTCTGCATATATATTAAGGTTAAACTTGTCCAGGGAACTAAATGATGAAAACTGTGAAAAATGAAAGTTTAATTATATGTAAAGAAAATAAAAATTATACTTGATTCTATTTTTAAGTGATAATATTTCCAATAATAATTATTCTTATAATTTTTTACCAGATTCATCAGAGAAACATCCAAATAATGATAGAGATTCCATGGAATAGATGCACTGGTGTTCAATATTTTGAATAAATGTTAGTAGCAAGTTGCCCTTGGGAATAATTTACCACTGAGCTTGTGAAGAAAAGGTAAGTGATATTATTGACTGAAGTCAAATACAACAGTCACAGATCATCAACGCCATCAGTGGGACTTTTGGTAAAACAAATAATAAACATCCATTGGAACATGAACTTGCTCCGAAATATTTCCTTTTGTTTTCTTAATTACAGAAGGCCTAAATGTAATTTAAATAATAATAAAAATTATTTTAATTTCTACAGCTTATCTCTATAAGGCATTTTAAAATTTTAAGTAGTTCGCCTGATATATACTGAAAATAAGATCCGCAGACCAAACAGAAATCCATGCTTATGACATTGTTGTCACAATTATATATAAAACCTGGGATGCATTCCTCAAATGTCAAAAAATCATAAATGTATATGTATATATTTTGTATCCTAAACTATAGCTATCAATAGTCTGGATGAAAATTAATCACATTTGTATTTTAGAAAGCCTATTTCAAATAAATTTAAAAGTTCTACCAGTTGAAAAAACTGATTCCAGACTGGTATGGCATGACCCCTTATATGAAGATTTATTTACTTACAAGTACATCTGCTTTGCCACTTAGTCCCTTCCCATAGTCGTCAGTTGCGATGACTTGAAACTTGAAGTAGGACCTCCTCATATTATGGAAGAGCATAGCAGTTTTGATAAGCCCTGAATATGTATCAATCACAAATCCTTCTTTTCCTTCTTTGATTGGTGGGATTATAAGTCTGTATGCCATAGCACTATAGTTGCCAGTATCTTTATCGGTAGCCTAAGAGGGAAAAAAAACACAGGTTATAAATGATTGGGGGAAAAATGACCCTTATTGAAGGGCTTATTTCTATTTGTAAGACCAATGTTCTTTCTGTAATAACAATACAAAAAAAAAGCCCTCCTCAAAGTCTATTTTTCTGGATATTTTAGGTAGACTTGTAGACTTTATGTCAACAGGGTTGAATGGTTGCCATTAGAATAATAACTACTGAACTGTGAGTAAAAGGATACAGACCCTAACAGTCCACTCGATGAATCAAGTGTTTTGATTGTCAGGACAGATGGGTTCAGCTCTGGGCTATAATACAAATTGCTAAAGGAAGAGATTTGTTTAATCATTTTCTTGTGTAAAGGCATACAGTCATCCCTCTTAGGCTACTGGGTTTTAAAAACCCGCGATACAGTGAAGCCACAATAAGTGAACCACAATATAGCGAGGGATGACTGTACATGTGTTTGTGGGTTTTTTAATCTAACCTATTTCCTAAAAGGGAAAAAGTAAAATAAGACAGTAAAATACTTCTAATGACAGTGAGACAAATTGAAGTCCAGAACATTCAACCAGTAAAACCATAGATACACAGAGATTCTAATTAGTAAACACCATATCACAATTAGAGAGGGGTAGAATACTAACCCAAGTTCTTCTTTTCATTATTCCCTACCCTAATTAACCAGATTTGTTCCTGGTGATAATTACTTACAGACTACAGGTTACAGTTTCTTAACATTTAGAATATTTAAAAGGTAAATGGTTGCTTATAACATGTTATATGTTCGCATGTGTTTAATAAAGTTGCACACATGCATAAATTTCTACTTCAGGGAGATTTTTCATGAGGATAATCTGAGAATTGTTTTATAGTGAGATATTTGGAAGGAGAATGATTGACAGAGTCTTAGTGAATTTATACCAAGCTATATATAGCCTATTCATGATACTAAATATGTAATCTTTATGTTTTTATTATTATTTTATTATCTGGTTATTTTAGTTTAACCAATGATATGATTAAATATCATGCATTAAACATTTATGGTTTGTCATCACAATGCTAATAATGCTACAAAAATATTCTTATTTAATAAACTTGCTGAGAAACATATTATTGTATTAATAATTTATATTAGTGTTATCCAATGAAACTTTCTGAAAATGTTTTATGCTCTGTCTAACACAGTAGCCACTGGACACATATGACTATTGAGCATTTGAAATGAGGCTAATATGACTAAGGAACTGAAATTTTATTTGGTTTAATTTTAATTAAATTTATATAGCCAAAGTCTGCATAGTAAGTAGTGAAGTTGCGATAAAAATAATGACAATACTAGTAAACAACATAAATGTGTATTATGGTGCAGCATGAGTCTGACTCCAGCTTTAAATTTGATATATGTGTTTCAATAGTAAAACATTTCAGGAAAACTCTACTCACCTGTTAGTCAAGGTAATTTAAACAATCTAGATATTTCACTTCAGAATAAAATACTTCTTGAATTTTCTAATAAGTTAAAATTTGAAACTTTAGAATAGAACAAGCTCTAACTACCAGCTCATTGCTTTAGATGATCAGTATGGATTACGTAAAGGCACAGCTTAGTTTTGGCATTAGAGAAATGGCAAGTAGATTTCAACATAAGATCACATTATTACTTAACAGGAAAAAAAGAACAAAGAAAAGAATTTTTTTTTCTTTTTAACCTTTGCTATTCATTTAATAAAACATAGCATAAGAACTAAAAAGTTCTGAAGTTAAAATCAGAGTTTGAATAAAATAATCAAAACATTTCTTTACATACGATGAGCAAACTGGGGATTAATGTCAACCCAATCAAAGACTTAGTTGAATATTATCCTTTAAGTGAAATTGCTCCTGATATATTTTTTTACTGATAATGCAAATATACTGAAATGTAGCAGACATGCAAAAAGTACAAATCTTAAGTACTCAGCTCAAAAATTGTTTGCAAAATATACACATCCATGAGACCTGCATCAAGAAATAAAATATTGCCCTGGCTGCATAGCTCAGTTGGTTAGAGCACCAAGATTGTGAATTCAATCATGGGTCAGGGAACGTACAAGAAACAACCAATGAATGCATAAATAAGTGAAAGAACAGGCTGATGTCTCTCTCTCTCCCCCTTTCTCGCTCTCTGAAATCAATAAATAACATTTTTTAAAAAAGAAATAAGACATTATTAGCATTCCAGAATATTCTTTCTGGCCTTCTAGTCATACCCAGCTCCCCAGGAAAACACTATCCTGATTTCTAACCCTATTGATTAGTTATGCCTAATTTTTAACTTTAAGGGGATCATAATATATGTTCTGTTTTCTGTTTGACTTCTTTTACTCAATTTTGTGTTTTGATATTCTAAATGTTTACATATTTTTATGTTTAATAAATTATTTATTTTTAAATTGAGTTTATTGGTGAGACATTGGTTCACAAAACCATGCAGGTTTCAAGCGTACAACTCAACAAAGCATCTGCACACTGCATTGGGTGTCCATTGCCCAAAGCAAAGTCTCTTTCTGCCCCCATTTATCCCCACTTTGCCCACCCCCAATCCCTTTTTGTCTGGCTATCACCAGTCTGTTGTCTGTGTCTACGTTTTATATTTGTGTGTGTACATACAGTTTTTTGCTTAATCTCTTCACCTTTCATCCAGCCCCGCAAGCTCCCTCCCTTATGGTAGTAGTCAGTCTGCTCCACGTATCCATGCCTCTGGTTATATTTTGTCAGCTTATTTTGTTCTTTAGATTCCACATATAAGTGCATTTATATTTGATAACAGACCTTGTAACACAACAATCACATTTAGAAAAGAAAAGTGGTTGCAATAAGTCACTGTGATTGCCTGGCATATTAAGCTTGTTTGCAAAGTTCTTGCTGATTAACTTCAATTACAATTTAAAAAAGTAATTTTAATTTACAGTATTGCTAATTTATTGAACTATGATAATCACTAAGTCACAGTATTTTATCTTAATGATTAAGGTGCTTTTAAAACATACTTTTCCTGAAGTAAATAATTGCTTAATATAAAGTTTGGATATGGAATTGATAATTATAACTCAGAAATACCTATTTCTTTTATTATTTTTTCACAGTATATTTGGAGCAAACTGTGAAAATGAGATACATGGTTTTTCAAACAAAATCATGCTTCCTGGATCTTTCCCCCCCAAATATAAAACTCTATTGTCAGTATGTTGTCAGTAATGTTAGTAGTAACAACACCTGGGACTCCCTCTTCTCGAATCAATTTAATCACCAATCGACTCCTAGGTTACTAAAAAGTGATGAAAGAAATTAAATAATCAAGCAGACTAATGTTTCTCTGAGTCCATGGTCTGAGTTAAACTGTTCCTTTGTTTTTGGAAAATTTTTGCTGTGTGTTCTCTCACTCCAAAAATTAACCCTTTTCTTCAAAGCTCATATTTTTCCATAGCCTCCTTTAGAGATTAAGAAGCTGCAATTAACATTAAAATTAAGGATATCAGGGTGAAAAATCTCCACTTTTCATCCTATAACTTTAGAAGTATCTATATCTGCATTTATGGTCTTTCTTTAAATGTCAGAGGAGCAAGCTGACTCTTCTCTCCCACTGAAGGTACTTATTCTTTGACCTAATCTCTCCCATTTCTTCTTCATTTAATGCTTCATCAGCTCTATTTATCTCTATACTTTTAACCTTTACCTCAACAGAATATAAGACATCTATCTCTTTCTTACTAAAATAAAACTAAACTCTTCTTTTATTCTATACTTACTTCTGACACTCTCTCTGTAATTCCCATATCTATTTTCACAGTTTAGTTACTCAGAAAAATTTTTCTACAATCATTGCTTCCAATTTCTTACTTCACGATCAGCCTTAAACTGTCACTAGAATTCTGCCACTGTTATGTCATTGAATCTGTTAAAGTAAAAGACTGAGGTTGGCTTTGTCTTAGATCAAGTATCAGCCAGGCCTCCTTAAAACACAATGGCCATTCGCATTATTTGTATAATGTTACTGCTGATGCTGCAAACTAACATTTATTGAACACTTATAATTTTCCAGGTATTATACAAATTCTTTATATACATTATCTAATGACAATGAATATCTCTTATTAAATAAATTTTATCATTATTACATAAGTGAAGAAGTGGAGGCACAAATTTACTGGTATAGTGAACTTAAAATTTAATTTATGAGCTATTGAGTGGCTCAGACAATAGGAAACAAGACCAAAGGCCCACTTATGGAAGTGAGTCCAGTGAGACTTCCCAGAGCACTGAATTCTCATGATGAGGGTGAATGAGAGCTTCATGTCTCACTTCTAGCCACCACTGCCACAGCCACCCCAATACAAGCCCTTGTTAGAGTTTTTATCCTTTATGAACACAATATTAATTTTCTCAACTCAAGGAGAAACCATAATATTCTGAATTTGTAGATTGAATTGGTTCTGAGTTTTGCCTAAATGACCAAAAATCCACAGCTGAGAATTTGAGAAAAGTGATCTTTGATTGATAATGGCCCAGCTTTCAATTAAAGTACTTTGTTCAAAAAAGCTACTTACAACCTATAACTCAAATACTTCTAACAAATAAGTTGCAAGAAAGTCGAAAATTCAGAATAAAGTAATTTCCAAAATGAACAAGAAACAAAATATCATGAAAAATAGTCTGTGGGGATAATAAAAGTGGTCATATCCACAAGGCTTTAGAACTTCGAATACATAGACACAAACTGTAAAACAAATATGTTAATGTATTTTTAATAAATTACAAAGAACTTAAAATATGAATAAAGATGAGAAAAGTTGAACACAATTACAAAGTATCTTCTACAAATAAAAAAATATAATGAAATTTAAAACTCAGAGATGAAGTTGTTTTCAGATTAGGCAGAGCTGATGAGAGAATTAGTGAACTGAATGATAGAGTAAAAGAAATGACCCAGAAAGCTTCACAGAGTGACACAGATAACAAATAAATAAATAAAAGCAAGTTTTAGACAAAATTTAAAGTGATAAGTTTTAGCAAGCTTCTAATTTGAGTTCAAAAAAGAGAAGAATGTAAAATTGTCCAAAACCGGTATAAGATAGCTACCCACAAAGATTTAAGCCCAATAAACTACAAACGGTAAATAACAAGTAACCCAGTCCTAGAACACACACATTATGTATAGACGACAGAACATCCCCTACCTCCACCACAAAAGGGGAGTCTTAGAAGTACTAGACTGACAGTTGACTGTTAAGAATAACAGCAACATTAGATGACAGAACTAAGGAAATTATGTCTTCAAAGTGCAGAAAGTACCTGTTCACTTAGAATTCTAGACCTAATGAAAATTTATTGCAAAAATAAAAATGAAATGAACATTTTTTTTTTCAGATAATCACTGAAAGAGTTTGGCATTAAAACATGCACATGAAGAGTTCTAAATTGTATAGCTTGAAGTGAAAGGAATATGTAGATGGAAGGTCTAAGATTAAGGGAAAAAATGGAAAAACAGAAAATATTAAATGTGTGAATAACTGTATAAGCATGAAATCTACAATGCAATAAGTATATAATTATATGTAGTTAAAAAATAAAGCAAAATACTTCACAATGGTAATATTTAAAATAGAAAGGGAATGAATGGTGTTATAAATCTCTAATACTTGGGATATAGGAGACATTGATATATTTAGGTATGCACTAGGTTAAAATTTCTAAGGTAACCCATATTTAATAAAATAGAGTATATAACTTCTCCAATACTTAAGGATGTATTCGGTTAAAAATTCATCCAAGAGAAAATTTAAAAGGAAAAAAAAAAGAAATATAGAAAAAAAAGGACAAAAGAAAATCAAATAAAATACTAGGAGGTAAAATCTATGTCTGTAATTACATAAAGTGTAATTCAATCTTCCAAACAAGGTTAGTCATACTGGGTGGAATACCCACTACTTTAGTATATAATATATCATTCTTAAAAGAAGGAATGTAATTGAAAGGTAAGTCAAATTACGTTTTAATTTAGAACTCATTATTTCTGAGTAGAATTTCACCTTATTATTTTTTCTTTGGTGGAGGTAAAGTAGGAAGAGAACTAATATTCTATATTTCAAAATTTTAACAATATTAGAAGTTAGATCTGATATATTCTGATTGTCTAAGAAGAACTGATATGAAAGGAAACTATTTGCCTAAAATGTCAGTTAACTTATATATAAATAAAGCAAAACAGTCACCTGGTATTTTAAAACCACATGTATTTATTTATTTATGAACATAAATAACCATATTTATTATGAACACAATGTGCATTGATTCCTCAAAAACTGTAGAAAATTCATAAAGATATTTTATGAAGGGGAAAAATTAAAATAATAAATCTATTTCACTACTTTTTAGATAGTAAAAGGGGACGTCTAATGAGCTTGGTTAAATTAATGCCTAAAATTTAAAGCTGACACATAATGAAAACTTTAAGTGAATTAAATTTTCTAAAAAATCAATGTCATTTCACTTATTCCTTCACCTTCTTTATAATAAAAAATTCACAGCGGCAGGGGAAGGAAAATGAACATTTATGGAAAGATAATTGAAACTGTCAGTGTTTGTACCATAAGCCAAAAAGCAATCCTCTGAATGTTAAACCACCAAGATATCTGGGGGTTCATGGTTACAACATATGAATTCCTTCCCATCCTAAGAATAATACCAGATGTACCCTGGAATCCAATGATGAATAGAAGTTTTAATTTTTACAGCCAATAAATTATTTACTTGAAAAAAAATCATAATGGGTTCCTGACAGTCATTATAATCGAAGAACTGACCCTGAAAGATTTGGTTCCTTGAATTCTGTGAGGTTCTCTTTGTGAGAAAATCAGAAAAGTTATGTCTAGAGTTGTTTTTTTTTTTAAAGAAAGTAAAAAATTAATATTATAATTATACTTACTGTAATAATATTTTTAAATGAAGGCTAACACAGGAAACCACTAACACATTTCTAAGTCCTCATCTAGAAATTTGAATGTACACAGGTGCCCAACATTAAGAGAAAATCACCAAATAATTGCCTGTATCATACAGGGGAGTAGGTGAGCCTACTAATTTGTAACAGCCTTAATAACTGTTACCCTGTGTTGAATAAATTAATACTATGGATGCAGAAATATTAGTGGAATAATTAGTGATGTACTAAGAACTTCCAAAGTCCATTAAAGCCCAATAATGGTAACTTTAGCTTCCCAATTAGATCCCATTTTAACACTTATCAGCACCAAAGGCTCACTTTTTCTGGAAATACATATAGTGAAAGTATTTTAGAATGTGGGGGTGAAAATACTCAAATCTCACATTTTCGCTGATTAATGTAAATATGTCAAGCTGTGCTTGCAAAAGGCAAAAAGAACAGAGCTTTTGCTTCTTAAACTACTTTAACTACTTCTTGTGTTTTTAGGAGCTACAAAGAAAACCTCATTTTAAAACCCTTAAAGACAATATGTCCAATATATTATAAACTATAAATAAGGAAAATGTCAGGGACATTAATCTCTACATAAGACAATTGAAGATTGCAAAAAAAAAAAAAAAAAAAGAGAGAGAGAGAGAGAGGAAAGAAACAGTTTAAATAAGAAAGGTTAGTGTTTGATTTTTTTCATAAGAATATTGAAAAAGAATCACTGTAAAATATCAATAATTCTTCACTTAAATATGTCCTTTAGTTTTTGCATAGCTAAAGAAAGTCTGATATAATTTAGAAATATTCTAATTTGCAAACTAGAACTTGGTGTACAAACAACAATGTAATAATGGCATACAGAGATATGTAACATAGTTTAAATTACAGAGACTTTTACAGGGTTTTTATTATTATTTACTTATATATAATGTTCAAGAATTAATAATTAACTAAGGTTAAGTTCACTTAATTTAGAGTGGTGTCAAATATCTACTAATATCTACTTGAAAATTAAGGAAAGAAACTAAGCTGAACAAAAGAAAAATGTTTCTTTTATTATTTTTTAAAGTTACATATTGAAATATTCTGTATTACAGAAGGCATGAGAATTCAAAATAAGAAAGACTTGCATTTATGTAATAATTGAAGCCTTTTTTTTTTAGTTCATTTTCCTGTTCCTGTAAAATATTTTGGAAAATAAATGTTGTTACCTCAAAAATAAGTGTTGTGTTCTTTTCCTTATTATTTCTAATATAATGACAAATCATATATTTCCTCAAAGATGCTTTAAAATGAACTCTAAAATTATTTGTATTAACTTTTTCTTTCATATGGAGCAGATATAAATTGTTTTTTGGATACACATAGTAACAAAAGAAAACTCATACACAATTTGAGACCTCTAGTTGAAGAGTAAATTAATTTTAATGTTGATTTTGAATCAAAAAGTGTTACATATTTTTACTCCAAACTTATTAAAATATTTAAGAAATGTGTACTTTATAATAATTTTTTAGTTATAAATCCTAAATCCTTCAGCATTTAAAGCAAATTATGTGACATATTATTTTTAACTGTCTTGTTCTTATTTAGCTACATTACATTCAATCAATCCAGACAAAATTTAGTTTTTTTTTTTTCCTTGGGTCCCACCCTCTTTTCCCTCTTGGGGCTACCATAATTATTCTTCCTTCTATATTCTCTTTTCTAGGGGTGTCACCACCTGTGGATTGAATTGAGCTAAAAATAGTATTCTTTTTAGCTGTTTTATCTCCTTGTTCTCTACTTCCAGTCCATCAACAAGCCTTCTGCATTCCACCCTTGCAACATCTCTTCTTGCAGTGACTACCTTTCAAGCTGATGCTGCCCAGCTTCATCCGCTCATGTCTCATTTTATTACTCCAGTGATTGCTTAAAAGTGACTGATGGCTCCCATCTACCAGAAGATGGATGCTAAGACAAGACCATTAAGTATTCTCAATGTGATCCCAGTTTACCATTCTAACTTTTGTCCTACATTTATTTTATTTCTTTGTCCCAAACCACATTAGGTAGTTATTTTTCCTGAAAATCTATGTTCTTTTATAATGTCCATCCTTTGCACATGTGTATTCTTCTACCTTTTAAAACACACACAAACACACACACACACACACACACACACACACACACACGTATATTTTTTCAGAGAGAGGAGAAGGGAAGGAGAGAGACAGAGAGAAACATCAATGTATATTGCCTCTTGTGCACCCTTTACTGGTGACCTGGCCCACAACTCAGGCATGTGCCCTGACTGGGAATTAAATCTGGGGCCCTTTGGTTCACAAGCCAGCACTCAATCCACTTAGCCATAGCAGCCAGGGCAATCATAAAACTCCTACCCTTTGTGACAGGAGGGATGGAACTGGAGAACATTATACCAAGTAAAATGGGCCAGGCAGTGAAAGAGAAATACCATGTAATCTCACCTGTAAGTGGAACCTAATCAACAAAACAAACAAATCAGTAAAATAGAAACAGAGACTTGGAAATAAAGAACAAACTCACAATGATCAGAGAGGAGGAGGGAAGGGAATAACTGGGAAAGAAGGGGTGGGTCAAGCAAAGGAACAGGAATAGAGGACTCCTGGGCACAGACGATGCAGGGAAACTTGGGGAGGCATGGGGTTGGGGAGAGCAATATGGGAAAAGGTGGACAACGAATTGAAAAACAATTAAAAAATGTTCCTTGTCTGCTGGCCAAACAATGTTCACCTGGACTATACTATGGCACACACACATGCACACACATTTGTTTTCTCTTTCTCTAAAATACACATAATATTGAATAAAGCAATCAATTCTCAGTTTAAATGACTACTAATCTGAAGGATCCCCTGAATTCCCTAAGGGGTACTGCTTCCACTGCATATTTTTAGTGGCACATTTTACATTTTTTTGCTATGGCATTTACCTTGTCATATTATAATATTTATGTGTCTCCATTACACATAAAATATGTCTTTTTCTTTCTTTTTTTTAAACTCTAGTATCGTGCTCAGTAAGTGGTAAATTTATGTCTGGCTTATATGTCAGTGGAAGAAATATTAAAGATGAATATTTAGAAGTGACAGGTATGAGATCAAAACTACCACTTATTAACTATATGAGATTGGGTAAATAATCCTCTAGGGCTCAGTTCCTCATCTGCAAAATAAGAAAAATAGGACATGTTGAATAGGGTGGTTGGGAATAATCACTGAAGTGTAAAACGCAGTGCTTGGCACAAAATAAGCAATCAAGATTAATTATTGTTGTGACTATACTGTTGCCTTCTTCTTCATGGGTATTTTGTAGTTGTGTAATCTCTTCTGTTTTATCACGTGTTGCACATTTAAAGACACGTTGCTTTCTACCTTTTGTACTTGATTGTAAATTCATTGGGAGGCAGGACTATTTTCTAATTCATCTTTGTGTTTTATAATCCTGTGGCTACTCTCTGCATATGAAATGTAGCCAGCAAATATTTATTAAAACAATCAATCTGCCACTGAGAATGTATATTTATTGATGCATTTTTAACGAACACTATATTTTTTACTGATAGCAAAACAAAAGTATTTAAATAGTGAAATTTTTATTATATTACTGTAATAAGATGTTTATCAGAAATTAAAATATTACTTGTGAAAGTGCTGGAATAGCTAAGAATACAAATCAAATAGCTATTATGTATATGACATATAACAAAGACTGCACAGTATATAGTTAACATGCATTTTAGAATTATATGGCTATGGGTTTAATCCATAGGGCCAACACTTAAAATAGAGAAGACAATTTTATTTTAATATACTTAACTGAACAGGTTTTTTGACATGGATTAAACTGATTTAATATTTTTAATAATAGAAGATATGTGAAGCAAAGTTAAGCTTACACTCACTTAAAATTTCAATTATTCTTAATTTTTCATTGTTCATATTTTTTGTCACTTGGTTTTGAAAGAGACTAGTAAAATTTATTTAAAAATTTAAATTTAGTAGAATACATAAAATTTTTAAATTCCTTTGAACATAAAATTTTAAAGCTTACTTTTGTCCCCATTATTAGATTATTTAAGTGTTTCTTTTATTTGTTGATAAATTTGTACACCTTGTTCCATAAAGTGATTTAAACATTCTCATATATATATTTTTACAATTTTAATCTCTTGATTTTATTTTTTAAAATTCATTTATTTATTTATTTTTAGAGAGGGAAAGGGAGGGAGAAAGAGAGAAAACATCAATGTGTGGTTGCCTCTTGTGCACCCCACCCCCCATCAAACATGTGCCCTGACTGGGAATTGAACTAGTGACCCTTTGGTTCACAGACCAGCACTCAATCCATTAAACCATAGAAGCCAGGAAAGTTTTTACAGTTTTAAAGTAGATATAATGTTAAAAGATAAATAATGACATTTTAAATTATTGAAAAAAGGTCTAGATAATGAATAATGTATAAGAAGCCTACTTATCTTTAATTTCTAAGTCTAATAGAACATCAGGAGAAATGAATAGTGAGGCATTTGAAAATTAAAACTGAATGTTGAATTTTCCATTTAGACTCTCTGATAATGTTTTATTGCATATCTATTAGTAGATTAAAAAGCAGAAACAAAAAGCTTTACTGCAAAACACTTAAACAAAAACTAAACTCTTATCACAGCTTTATAAAAATAGTATGTTAAAGAAAAAATAAAATTCAATTTACAATCCCTTTTACTTTGGAAAAGAAATTGAGAACTTTCAAAATGTTATTGAATATAAAGTGCTACAATAAAATTAATGATCACAAAAGGAACACCTTTAGTATTATTAAGGTGATACTAATTGTAAAGAAGGCTGTATATACAGATTGGAATGGTACATGAGCTATTTGTACATGAGCTAATAAGATCTGTTTGCTCAAATGTACATAAATTACAATGTTTTAGTATAAAAACACTTCAACAACAATAGCTGCTTTCCAAACATCCTTCATTTTAGTTGGTGTGGGTTTAGAGCTCTCCTTTGCTCTTTCCCTCTTGCTTTATTTTTTGTGTGTGTGTTTACATGGTGAGGAGAGGTATATCTTTATACATATCTATATATATTTATGTATGTCCTATTTTATAATGATGTATTTTATGTCTATATACATCATCTAACAAATTTGCTAAAAAGAAATAGCTGTAACACCAAACAAAAATGCCTGTGAAATAAATTTTATTCATTAGGCTATTAACAGTTGTCCCAGTTTTTCCCCTTTAGTTCCCCTCCACCCATGCTCTCTAGCAACTCACCCCCTTAGTTCATGTCTATGGGTTGTGCATATAAGTTCTTTGGCTACTCCATTTCCTATACTGTTCTTAATAACCCCCTGTCTATTCTATACCTACCAATTTGTACTTCTTAATCTTGCATCTTCTCCCCCATTCTTCCCCTTCCTTCTCTCAACTTATAACCCTCCAAATGGTCTCCATGTCTATAATTCTGTTTCTGTTCTGCTTGTTTGCGTAGTTTGTTTTTGATTCAGTTGGTAGTTTTGAATTTATTGCCATTTTAATGTTCATAATTTTGATCTTTTTCTTAAATAAGTCTCTTTAACATTTCATATAATAATGGTTTGTTGTTGATGAACTCCTTTAGCTTTACCTGTCTGGGAAGCACTTTATGTGCCCTTCAACTGGTCCTTGTTTTTCATCACTTTGAATACTTCTTGCCAGTCCCTTCTAGCCTACAAAGTTTCTTTTGAGAAATCAGTTGATAGTCTTATGGGAACTTCTTTGTATGTAACTATCTGCTTTTCTCGTGCTGCTTTTAAATTCTCTCTTTATCTTAAACATTTGCATTTTAATTATAATGTGTTTGGTATGGTTCTTTTTGTGTCCATCTTGTTTGGGACTCTGTTCTTCCTGGACTTGTGTGTCTATTTCCTTCATCAAATTATGCAAGTTATCTTACATTATTTTTTTCTAATCAGTTTTCAATTTCTTACTCTTTCTCTTCTCCTTCCAGCACCCCTGTGATTAGAATATTGGTACACTTGAAGTTGTCCCAGAGGTTCCTTAACCTATTCTCATTTTTTCAGATTTTTTTTTTTTCTTCTTGCTGTTCTGATTGAATGCTTTTTTCTTCCTTACATTCCAAATCATTGATTTGATTTTTGGCTTCATCCATTCCACTGTTGGTTCTCTGTAATTTTCTTTTTTTATTTCACTTAGTGTAGCCTTCATTTCTGCCTGGGTCTTTTCTATGTTGTTGAAGCTACAAATGAGTTCCTCAAGGTTCTTAATAAACACTGCTTTGAACTCTATCTATTAGACTGCTTATCTCCATTACGTTTAGTTATTTTTCTGAAGTTTTGTTTTATTCTTTCATTTGAGCCATATTTCTTTGTCACTTAATTTTGGTAGCCTTTCTGTGTTTGCTTCTATGTATTAAGTAGAGCTGCTTTGACTCTCTGTCTTAGTAGCATGGCCTATTTTAGAAAAGTTCACCTGAAAGCTGGATGAGGCAGAGCCTTGTGTGATTGCTTGGGTGGGGCAATCCATGTGAACCAGGTTGATGGAGTCTCCAATATGATGCTGCTCTTTCAGAAAGCGGACAGTGCCACTGCCTGGCTTCTGGAGTGTTGTCCTGGAGGAAGCTATCCTCTGGCACTCACCCTGGTGCCAGACACTTTAGTTCCTCCCTGTATGCCTCTGGAGCCTTACCAGCTATTGTACCCATGCTAGAGTCCAGAGGTAGTTAAGTCTGTGTAACTCCTAAGTTCCATTGTGGGCCCTTTAAGAGGAGACTCCTGAGGATCCAGAGGTTTCTTCCACCACCCTAGCCCTCACTGGTTTTTACAGCTACAGGTTATGGGGAATTATCTTCCTAGCACTGGAACCCTGGGATGGGTGATCTGGTGTGGGGCTGGGATCCGTCACATCCAAGGTATCCCTCTCAATTTTTATTCATCACACATGGGTGTGGGACTACCCATTCTGCATCTCCATCCCTCCTACCCATCTGGATGAATGTGACTTCTTTAATCTCTTGATTGTCAGACTTTTATACAGTTCAATTTCCTGACAATTGTAGGTGATAACTGTTTTGTAATTTTTTCTGTGATTGTGTCAGGAGGTGAGTCCTATTTTCCTATTCCTCCATACTGACCAGAAGCCCTCTGGGTTGTGGTATAAAATTCTAAATACCATTAGCCTCAAAACATTATATAAAGCAGAGTAGCCAATATTGCAATTCCATATTGAGATAATATGAAAATATATTAGTATTCCCAATATTTTTATTTTGAGAACCATGGATAGAATTATAATAATTTATGAATCTGTATTTGTAAAATTATTAAATTATTTTGCACCAAGAATTATGTGGTGAGCTAAAGATTATTCCCAGTTTTGTTAGCCCACAGAGAGATGACACTTGTACTGAACTGATAGATTTCATTAAAAACTGCAATTTAATATTTTTTATTTCTTTTCTCCTATTGTACAAATACTCAGATTCCAAAAGGCTTTAAATTAAGACAAGTATCTTCATCTCCACCTCTCTCTTTTAGGACAAGCAGAAAACGAATGCTGGCAGGAAATAGAATTATTTATATCCTTATTCTAGTGGAGCTGCTCCATTAAGTGACATGTTGAAAGACAATTCAATATTTGAATTGGATTTAGTGCAAATCAAGCCCTTATAAATGTAGGTGTGATTACACATTTTCATTGCATTCTTTTCCTTTTCTCATTAGTTACCCCTAATTTTCATTATCTTATTAACATAACATTAATATGTTCAGGAGGTGTCAGAAAAGATTATGTGTCATGCTGTGATTCATTAAAGCCAGAGAAAGAACTATTTCATTTTTTCCACTTCTTAACAAATAATTCCTTTTATAATCTTGAAAGATAAATTTTCTGATGTTCAGAACTTTTTATTAATACTTTCTATTTGAAAAAATGGCATTTGGACCATATCCAAAAAAAATTAATATTCTATATTGATGTTAAAGATGAGATAAAAAAAGATAGGCCTTCTATTTGGTTTCAAGGGGAATTTGGGAATCTCATTTACATTATTCAATCACTGGCCTTTTTATAGACAGCATTAGCACAAGTTGTTCTGAAAAACACTATGTAAGAAATTTTACTGACTTGATTATTTTTAATTTTATGTAAGATAACCTCAAAATCTCTTTCCTCAGACATACATTAATTACTATAAGATAACCTCATTCATTTTTTTTAATCCTCACCCAAGGACATGCTTGATTTTAGAGAGAGAGAAAGGGAGAGAGACTGAGAGAAACATTTATCTGAGAGAGGAAAATCAATCAGTTGCCTCCTGTATGTGCCCCAACTGGGCATCAAATCTGAAGCCCAGGTATGCGCCCTGAACAAGAATTGAAATTGTAACATTTTGGTGTACAGGAGGACACCCTAACTAACTGATCCACTTGGCCAGGGCCCTCATTCAATTTTATGGTTTGCCATGGTATAGTGTGATAAGAAGCCAAAACCCCAATGCACCCTTTTAAAAATACATGTCATTTTAAAAAATGTTCTGTGGATAAGTTGATGCTGGTACTACCTGAAAGTGAAATTTCTCCTACCTATTTCTTAGAATATCATACCTGTATATAAACATATTATTTTTTTCTTAAATTTGTTATGACTTCCTGAAAGGGAGATGGCAAGCCGCCAATAATTATTTACCAAAAAAAAAAAATGTGTAAAAATACTCATTACAATGGTAACATAATACCATTTATTTGAAACATGGATGTCTCATACATATCAATCAGATCATTGCTGATTTAAGAGAACTATCTCATTTAAAATTTGCAAGTTGAAATAGTTTTATTGGTTACTTCTCAACGGAATAATATTTTAATTAAAACTATACTCAAGTTTATTTGAAGGAGAATTTGCCTAGTCATTACATAATGAAGGAAACTGTACTTATATTAAGTTTCTTATTAAAAAGTTCAACTTTCTTATTTTTCTAATAAGAATAAAAATTAATATTCTGTATTGATGCTAATGGTGACTTCTAAAAAGATAGGCCCATTATTTGGTTTCAAGGACAATGAAAAAATATCTGAACATTCCATAGAATTGTGTTTTCAATAATTTATATGTACTGTGCATGCTTAATTAAAACATTTGAGTCTGAGATTACTATTACCTTATAGATAAAAAGAGCTATTCAGATAAAATAAGTAGCAATGACCATGAACACTTACTGAGAGATTTCAGGGAGCAAGGCACTGTGCTCAATGCTTCATTTGTATTTTTTCATTTACATTCATAATAACTTCATCAAATAGTACTGTCATCACTTCTAGGCCTGATGCTTTTAGATTAAGAAACTTGCCCAAGGTTATCCAGCCAGTAGTGGTTAAAAAATAAAAATGTAGGCTTGTCTATATCATCATCATGCTTTTGGAAAAGAGATAAGTACAGATTTAAATGTTACAAAAATTTTTTATGATCTTTAAGTTTTATATTCATTAATCTTATTTTTCATAATCTTGGGACTTAGCATATTCATAACATTCGATTAAATTTTAATCAATTTTGACTTAAATGAAGTTTCCTAATTCCCTTAGTAACTTCTGACGTGACGGAAGGAGCAGAGCTACCATCCATTTCCAGCCTATAGTTGTGATTTTGTTTTGTTTTTTTTACCTTTGGTCTCACCCTCATCTCACATTCTAATTTTTGCTGTAACCCAAATTAGTAAACCCACACAGATCCTCTCCCTCAAAGGAGGCTGCTTCAGTGTCAATCCACCTTGCCCTGTTCAGATGTCAATCCTGCACTGTGTATAGGAGTGTTCTGGGCTCATCGCCAGGATTTTCAGGCTCTGAAAAGCACACTGTTCTCCTGTGATGCCTGTTCTCTGCCCAGTGCCCAAATCTATCTTCCGCTTGACTCTTCTAAGATTCCAATCTACTTCAGTCTTGTATTGGTCCTTTTCACTTACTGAGTGCCTGATAGCATACAGCAGCAGAAAGGCCTCTGCTTCTGCTCATGTGTCCAGCAAGGACTTAACAATCTGTTTCTGACCTATGACTATGATGACAGTAGTTTGGGGTGAAAACCGCTCTGTCTGGCTTGCAAACCTGGATTCTGACAGCAAGAACCAGGTAAACCCACGTGAACCCACGTGCTTCTTCATATTAACCTGTAATCCTTATACCAACCCCATCTTACTGTCATCGCTCAATATTGCCACCAATAATATAGTGCTCCATTTCCCCAAAACATGCTTTCTTGCTAGTAATCATAAAAAAAAAAAAAAACAAAAACCTATGTGGCATTGTTTCACCAAGTGTTAACAAGATCATTCCTTAATATTAACTAGACAGAAGACCTACAGAAAATAGGAACTCCTCTATTTTTGTTAGAATCATTTTATTTTATCTTCCAAGAAGAATAGCTTAAACTCACTAGAAATTTGAATAAAATTTCCTTTATTTCTATGTATTTTGAGTTTTATTAACATTTTAAAATTTTATTTTTATCTTTTGAATTATATTATATATCTGAAAGTAACTAAGCATTTAGATCAAGGAATAGTGCATTGTTAGTCTTCTCCCCTAAATAAAAAAGTTTTTGATTGGATTAGTTTATCCTGTTTTTGAATTTTACATCAATAGACTTTAGAAATTAATATTTTTTCTGAATGCATTTGCTTACATTATATTTCTGAGTTTCATCAATGTCATTGCCTGTAGCAGTAATATATTAATTTACAGTATAGAACTTCACTGGACAAATATACTACAGTTAACGTATACTACAGTATAGAATTCCACTGTACAAATATGCTATAATTGTGTACTCTTTTTGGTTGTTTTTAGCTTTTTGATATTATAAATATTGTACATGTCTATATACAATGGAGTGTGGTACATAACTTTTATGAGTATATGAATGTATTTCTGTTGGGTAAATACTTAGAAGTACAAATTCTGAATAAGAGATACATCTATGTTCACATTTAATAAATTAAGTCAAACTTTTTCCCAAGTGTTGTATTAATTAATGTCCCATCAATAACATCTGAGAACTCTAGCTATTTTGAATTTGATTTTATCTGTCTTTTTAAATTTCAGCCCTTCTGGTGGTTTCTTGTGGTTTATTTTGCAATTCCCTAATAGTTAATAAAGTTGAATGCCTCTTTATATATTTTTGCCAATTTTTACATCCTCTATGAATTACATCTTCCAGTCTCATTCCTACCTTTTTATCTGGCACTTTTTTAAATTCATCAATTTATTAGAGTTTGTTATATGCTAGAGAGATCTTTGATATTAGGTTGTAGCATATCTTGGGTTCTATTGGCTTTAAGTGGTAATAAAGATTTCAAATTACTATGAACCTCATTTGTCTTTTTATAGATTACTGGGACAATTTGGGCCATAATGCTCTAGGAAAAATAATTCTGAGGATAAATATAGTGAAACATACAGAAAAGTGACATGAGTTTATAAAAATTAGTGCAGCTACCACATCAAGTTCAGAATCTACTTGATGAAGATCTTTACTTTAGAGTTTATTATTCCTATTCATTAGAATGTTTTTGTGAATACAGTTATTTCTGTGCCTATTTTTAAGAAAAAAATTAAGTCTCTTTGCAATTTCGAGATTTACAGTGACTTTCCAACAAACCAATATAAATTATATTTTTGTTATGTACATAATCTTGCTCCAGGCTTGCTGGTTTTCATTAATGTAAATTAGTTAGAACTACTAGGGAGAGTCATCCATTCTTTATGACTTATTTGGAAATAAACTTTTTTCCATAATACATTTTAAAGCAATCTAGTCCTTTTCTCTTTGTGTTGGCAATATCAGTGAGCAGATCAAAATTAAAATGTACTGAAAGAATTAGGAATAAATCTATTTTTCTGAAGCTCATTTAAATCATTTTTGCTTAAGATCAGTGTTACATGTCTTTTGTGTCAGGTCAATTCAAAACAAAGTAAAATAGATATTTAAGAAATTACAGGGCATTTTAAGACAAAAGTAATCCTTATTTGCCAATTATCTTTGGGATTGTGCCTTGCAATGCAGTCTTCAACTGCAGAAAAATTTTGAGATTTTTAAACTGAATGCCAATATTCCAGACAGATCTCTACCAGAGGATGAAAGATATAGTCTTTGAAACATAATAGAAGAGAGTACACAAATGATCACTGCTTTACAGCATATAAAATCTCCTTTAAAAATGTAATAAAAATGCAAGCATGAGTTAAAAGATAATATTCCACATCTATCTGAATTGTTAGATATTAATCATCTGAAAGAAATGCAAGCATCAAATAAATTTCTAATCCCATTAGAAAGTGATCAGACTTTGAAATACATGAGCCACCAATACATTTAGAAAAGGCAAAATGATTTGGCCATTCACCAAATAAACCATTTTCCTAATATATCATGTTCAGTAAGTTGAAATCCATAAAAAGTCCTCAAGCTTTCTATTTTTAAGAAAATTTTCACTTAGCGTGAGCCACTTTTCATCTATCTTTAAGGATCTGAAGTTTTCTCATTTTCCTGACATACAGACTGGAAAAAATAGCCCTGTGTCTGTTTTAAGCAACAAAAATTAAGGCATTCTTAATTGCATTCAAACCAACAACTGTAATTTGAACTAGTACTACATGAATGAGATGGTTTTAGATCTTCCTTTTGTGACAATAAAAGACTGATTTGTTTGGTGAAGGGGAAGATTAAAAAGAATTAGAGTAAAACAAATATGCAGAATATTTTATCTGAACACTTCATTTGTGCTTACAAAAATAGACTTGGTTTTGTCCACTCATACTAATTGCAAAAATATAGATGCAAGCATGATGCAAGCATGCAAAACAAAACAAAAAGCACCCCCAAACAAACAAACAAACAAACAAAAACCCTTCAGTTTTGTACTCTTTCAGATCAATAAAGACAAACATTATATATCAGAAACTGATGAAGATACTTTATAGAGCTGAACTTGTACAGGGAGACAATGAAGGCTTAAAATGCATAGAATCTTAGAAACAGAGTATTTAGTAATCACAGAATAGATATGAAATCTTTTCTAAAACTAGATAAGTTACAATAACATAAAAATACTTAAAGGGAAAGAAAACAGAGACTAAAGCGAAAACCAGAGAGAATGTTATCATGCAACATGTGTATTGCATTCAACTTCTAAAATTGCTAAAGGTGAACTAAATATTTGACTCTGAGCTCCAGCAGACCAAAAGGAAAATATTAACTACAACATAATTTGCAATCACATAACAAAAATATACCAATTTTTTAGAAAACAATTTTCTTGACATTTGCGTTACTCTCCGTAGGGCTAAATAAATGTAAAACTATCATAGATACATAACATTCATAAAGATATCATCAAATCTAAGCTCTCAGTTTTGACAAGAAGGGAAATTTTAGGGAAATAATGGATTATGTTACCCTTAATGTTGTAATCGGGCCCAAGAGAGTTTAATAGAAAGGATACTTTGCTTATATGAAAATCGATAATTCATTCATGTATTATGTGGAGAGCCTTGATTAAGCTTAAAAGATATGATATACGTAAAAATAAATGAAAATAAAATTTTAAATAAACACTGATGTTAAGCATAATGTATTTATAATGTCATTAAGTTTGCAGGGAAACAGGCTTAGATGAAATTTGAATTCCAGCAGAAAAAAGTAGGGACATAGATATATGATAACAGTATAGTGGATATAAGTGCCAAATCAGACACAAGGTATTTCAGTTACAGGGTCATAGCCAAGAGAGCAATGAACCTTCAGGCACCTATGCGTATTCACTTTTTTCAAGGTACACGACATTGAGGTCAGGTGGCATGGCGATGGTGAAACACACCGTGTGTAGTATGATCTCCTAAGAAATACCGCTCTCTTGAAACCATAGGAAGTGTTTGTGAAAAGCTGGGTTTCCCGTGGTTGGCAAAGGGGAGTCAAAATTAGTATTTTATGAGACCTTAATCCAGACTGGTATTTGTTTATATTTGCACTGTATAGAAAAAATATTGTTATAAAATGTTACAGTAACTTCAACTGACATAAATCACAAAAGCTGTGAGACATCAATGGTGTTTTCTATTTCAGAATTAAGTAATCTAGACTATTTGACCTATAAAACATAGCTCTCAACATAATAGTTCTCTTAGGGCACTTAACTTGGCTTTTATTTTTCTCCTGCCATGATTTTCCTAAGATAAATGACATGCAAACCATTAGAAACAGTTAAAGATGTTAAAGGGCACCTAGTTCAAAAGCAATATTTGCATAATAGGAGACACCTGTGGGACAGGGTGGAGGACCATTATATCCTGCAGGGAGTTAAGAGCATATCTGAACCTGAATCTGAGTAATTTCACTCTCAGCCCAGTGATTATCCACCTGAGAGGCATATAGCCTGATCTCCAGACTAGAGTGCCTGGCTGTGAATCTAGGCTTCACTACTGACTTGCTGTGCATCTTGGGCAGGTTATATGAAATTTTTGTGATTCAGTATTCTCATCTATGAACAGAATGAGAATAGTAGCTCCCTTATAGGGTTTCTGAGGGGAATGAAGTAATTCCTGAGAAGTATATAGAGTGCCTAGCATGTTGTTACAGCTCAGGGCAGGGAACCTGTCAAAATATGCCAAATTGGCATATCGATTACTTTGAATTCAAATGTGCACAGCAGCACCATTTACAATAGCCAAGTGCTGTAAGCAACCTAAGTGCCCATCAGTCAATGAGTGGATCAAAAAACTGTGGTACATTTACACAATGGAATACTACACAGCAGAACAAAGAAAGGAGCTCCAATCCTTCGCAATGGCATGGATGGAACCGGAGAACTTTATGCTAAGTGTAATATGCTAGGCAGTGAAAGACAAATACCATATGATCTTACCTACAAGTGGAACCTAATCAACAAAACAAACAAGCAAACAAAATATAACCAGAGGCACTGAAATTAAGAACAAACTGACAGTAACCAGAGTCGAGAAGGGAGGGGAATAACAGAGAAAAGAAGGGAAGGGTCGTCAAGGAATATGTATAAAGGACCCATGGACAAAGCCAAAGGTGGGTAGGATTGAGGGTGGGAAGTGCGGGTGGGTGGGGCGGGAGAAAATGGTGGCAGGAAAATAGAGACAGCTGTACTTGAACAGCAGTTAAAAAAAAAGAAAGAAAGAAAAGAAAGAAATTGGTGCAAAAAGAGAATTCTGATTGCCCTCCAACCCTCTAAAAATAGGAAATAAATCTCCCATGTGAAAGATACCCTCGCTGCACCAGTAGGGAAGAGGCACATCCTTATACCCAGGGATAGAGAATCCGGGACTGAGAAGACTGTATAAACAAATATTGTTACTTTTTACTAATTTAGTAGCCCAAGTCCAAATTCTACTTATTCCTTACCAATTAAGCACCCAAACTGAAGTTTCTTTTTCCCTGTAAAATCCTTTCAAATCTATTGTTCCTTTGTCTAAAAAGTATAAAAGCTTTGGTCTTCTTTAGGTGACATATCGAGTCCTCCTTACAAATCAATTTAATTTTCTCCTTTTAATTTGTCTCATGCCAATTTAAATCTTAGACCAGCCAGAAGAACCTAAAAAGAAGAAGAAAAATCTCTTCTTCCCTGACAGTTTAAACACAAGGTAAAGGTTTGTGATTAGTACCATTTTGGACATGAGCCAGGCATGAGTCTGGTCTAGTTAAAGATGCTACACTGGAGGACGATGTACTTAACCTTCATGAATGCGCTGGAATTGTTTTCCATCAGATTCACATCAGCCGGCACAAGAGCAAATTATATTGCTCTCTGCAGTGTTAACCTTGCCTATTTCTATACTTTATTCCATGAAGGAAATTTTCATCTTCTAACTATGACTGTGGCTTCTTCTCTCAACAGTATCATCCTTCTAAAACCACTTGTCACCATTCACTGCTTAGGCAATGTAATAAAAATTAGAGACTTATGAGTGAGGATGCTCCATTTCTTGATACTTTTTCAAAATAGTATGTCCTTTTAGTCTGTAAATTTAAATCTGGCTTCTTTACTAACTCAAGGATACAATGTTCATAGTCTTTTAAACTTTTGGAAGACATCCAGACAATATTTTAATTCAATTTTTCTGACACTGAGTTTTTCATATTTGCAACTTGTAGAAGAAGAGATTAATAAATTGGAAAAGTTGGATAATAAGTTGAAAGATGATTCTAAAACCAGATCTGACTTGAAACGTTAATAGAGGAGATCATAATCACAGGGACATCTCAATTTGAAAATCAGTTGGTTGCCTTGTTAATTATGTCCTAATTTTTCATACAAATTTAATACGCTCTGTTATTTTCTGCCAAAATTCTACTTCTGCCAAGCTTCTATTTCTCACTTTCCCTGGGAAGCAACATAATCTAGAGATTAAAAGAAAGTCCTTGAATAAAGGTAAATCTAACTTTAAATTCTGTCTTTGTTGGCTGGGTAATATTTGGAATATTAACCTTACAAATATTCATTTTTGCAAGACTACCATAACAAATAATTGTACCTACTTAGTAAGTAGGTGTTTTATTTACTTGTTTGCTTGTTTATTTATTTAAATAAATTATGTAGGCTAAAATAAGTAAAGGATTTTTTACAGTTCTCAAAGAAATAATATTAACAAATAAATGATAGCTATTATTATTAGTAAGGAATATTCACTGATTAATATTTCTCAAAGGCCAAAGGGCAACAGAAATAGTTATTGTTGAAAGGATTAGTTTAATTTTCCTTATTTTACATAAAAATATGAGTACTGCGATACACACACATACATGACTTTTCCACTTTGTTTTCAATGGCCAAGCAATTGCTTTTTACAAAGTTCATTGCATATTCTGAATACTGTTTTTGGAGTTTTAAAAAATATACATTGTAAATATTTGCTTATAGCTTATTGCTTGTCTTTTAGTCATTTATAGCATCTTTGTCATATTCTGTTATTTAGCCCCAAATAACAGATGTAAGCAAATTTATAAGTCACTTTTCATTAGCATAGGACACTTCAGTTAGTGATATTCAGCTAGTGGCCTGCCCCTAAAGAAGGGTACATCAGTATTTTCTGGATAATTCTGACATGCACTCCTTGCAGACCAAGGAGGGGCAGTGTGGCCCCACAGAGAGCACCACTGTCAGACTGTTGCAACTGGTACTGGTATCACTGACGATGGATGTACTGGGGAGTAAATGTTAAAGGCCACAGTTACATAGTCAAGAAATACAAATAGACTATCACAAATATTTACTCCTGAAACTGAATGTAAGGTTTACATTCAAGATAGCATAAGAGCAACGGTTACCACTGAAGAATAACATCTTTGAACAGAACAATTTTCATACCCGATCCATACTGGTGATGCCCACCCCACACCTTTGGTAGTTTTCTTTAACTATGCTAACATATACATCACATAAAATTTAAGATATAAACCATTTTAAGTGCACAATTGAGCTACATTAAGTGCATTTACATTGTGTTGCAACCATCACCACCAGTCATGTGTAAACTTTTGCATCTTCCCAAATTAAACACTAACTCCTCAATCTGGTCTCCCCATGGGCCCTGACAACCACAATTCTATTTTCTGTCTGTATAGATTTGACCTTCCAAGGAACCTCATACAAGTGGAATCATATAGTATTTTCCCTTCCATGCTGGCTTATTTCACTTAGCACAATGTCTTCAAGATTTATCAATGGTGTAGCATATGTCAAATTTTATTTTTTTGAAGATTTTTAAACTAAAATTCTATTGTTTTGTTCATCCCTTCATCTGTTAATAGACATATGAGTTGTTTCCACCTTTAGCTACTGTGAATAATATTTCTATGAACAATGATGTGCAAATACCTGTTGGAGTCCCTGCTTCCAATTCTTTTGGACACATATGAGCAATACTTATAACTGATATTAATACTTCTATTAAAGACTGAAGTGAAATATTACCATTTCATTTTTTTTCTCCCTCTTCCTGCAATTAAAGTGACAGATTGCACATGATCAGTGAAAATCAATTTGGTGGATCCAGTTGTCAGAGATATCAAAATTAAACCATTGTAAATATAGGGGATATTCCTAAATTAATTCTTGTGTTCTGTGTCCTTTTGACAGCACCCCAGAATTACTCTACATGATGTGAACATTTAAATTTTTGAGCCAGAAAACAAATCTCTACAGATCTTTATAAATTAAAGCCTTATTCACTTTCTTTTTGGGGTCTAGTGTACCGTATTTTTAACTCTAAGGGCAGAGGGATGGTCTGTTTTGTTTGCCTCTGGATTTTCAGCATACACTAGGAACACAATATATATTTTCTAAAATGAACTTCCAAGTCCCTAAGCATATTAGATGTGCCACTTTAGAGCAAATGTGAAGAACTTTTTTTTACTATTGTTTATAATGGATAATTCATTTTGATAATACTCTCATTGTGTTGTCTTTCCCCAACATATTTTTAATAATGCTCTTAATACACTATCTATATTTTAAGCTAGTAAGAACAATTTATTCATTGATATTTCAGTGTCATCTTTCTTAGTTAATTCTATAATATGTTTCCTCTTATTTCTTACATATAACAGTTTTTAATTTAAAATTTATCATTATGCATTCATGATGAACTTAAAAAATTAATTTGCATGTATGATGGATGAAATATTACATTACTCCAACATTATATAGTAAGCAGTATAAAAGCCTCTTTCATAATTGTTGGCTGTTCACCCATTTTTTAAATCGACTTTCCATTAAGTGTCTGAGCTTAGCTGGCCCTGATTCAGTGCTGTTTCCAATAAGATTTGGGGGCTGTAAGTATGGATTGGATTGAGGACTGCTTAATTCATTTTCATTCTGATTAAATTTGGAAAGGAGAAAATCACAGGCTTTAAGGCTAAAGGCGGCACTTGAAAATGTTCACCATTTAAAGATTTATTACTCTCATCCCTCCTAAGGTACCTGCTTCTTATCACTGCTTCACAAATACACTGCAATTTGTTTCTTGTGGGTTTGGCTCATTGTGTTTCCTCTGCTTAGACTGTCCTCCTCTTTAAAATTCCCTTCGAAGATCTAACCACCCTTCTTCCGTGCCTTGCCAATTCTTTACTCTCTAGGAAACCTTTTATGTTCTTTCACCAGCTAAAATGTCTCTGGCCTTAGAATCCACATTGTGATTCATGCTTTCCCAATAGAGTTATTATAACAGCATATACTTGCATCAATACGTTGCTAAGCTTTTATCTCTCTCTCCTCCAACTTATTTCCCTAGCCCAAGGAGTCTACTGATCAACTGAAGGGAGAAATGCCCTGCAGAGTTCTCAGTAGTTCTAGAAAATCAATTAGGCTCATCTTGTTGTTCACTCCAAGGCATCTCTCACCACCTGGATATTTCTTCCTATGTAGTTATTTACACATCTTCATGTGACTCAGTTTCCCACCTCACCTTTACCTTTGCCAACAAACTTTCCCTAGGATCCCCTGGAATTCATGCACCATCATCATCAATATCCCCTAAATATTCAACCTCCTTTCTAAATACTGCAGTTGCTTTCTGATCCCTCCTACCCAGCACCTCTGCCCCATACAAGACTGTTTTGTTCAGCTGTTTCAAACAGCGGTTCCCTAGAGGTAGATGGCAGGTACCTTTCTGTCTCTGAATTGCTGCTTCTAGAATATTATACCATCTCCTTTGCAACCTTCTACCAATTACTCTGAATGCCATCATCAGATTGTATCACCCCCCTAAATTCTCTTGCTATAGCTATCTACAGACCTCTTTAATCATGTCCTTTATTAATGGGATATTTTAGCATTTGGCTTATTGTTTTTTTCTCCACTACAATATATTATTTGTTTGTTTGTTTGATCTGGTTTTATATATTTTTAATTAAAATATTTTATTGTTTATGCTATTATAGTTGTGCCAATTTTTCCCTCTTCCTAATATCATAAGTGGTCATGAAAAAGCCAACAAAGCATTCTATTCACAGGAGTATGTGGCAATTGATCAATCCCTTTCTTAACAAGCTTGTTCTTTACATAGTGCATGGAGTCTGCATTTTCCTAGTATCCCTGCTACCTCATGGCAATGTATTCCCAGCATCCTTTGTGGATCTCTTTCTGATCTCCAACTGTTGAGTATCCAGGAAAAGTCTTTGGGCTTTCCTGTCTACACCTATTTTCTAGGTGAGTTCATTCTGGCCAATGATTTCTTTCCTGAATTTAGGTCAGCATCTCTAACTGCCTTGCATTTTGAGGAACTCTCACCAACATAAAATCTTGAAAAATGAACCTTCATATCTGCCACCCTAATCATGGGGGATGGAGGGGGACCTGTTCAGAAGAAAAACCTCAGTCATTTTTTATTTTCTCTAATGCCCCACATATAACCCATCAGAAAATCCTTTTGGCTGTCTTTGGACTCCTTTTATGTCTTATGCCTACTACCATGGTTCTAGCCACTATCAAATCTTGCTTGGACATAATGTGTTCAATCCTGTTACTACTTTTGTCTGATAATACTGCTACTTGTCCCGACTCCCAACCCTGCACAGCATGCAGAATACTCCTCTTGCATTGGATTATATTATCCCTGTGGATAAAACCACTCAATGTCCTTAAAATGTTAGAACTGAGACCCACGGCTATGATTGCTCTACCCAGCAAAGATATCATTTAGAATCAAAGGGCAGATAGTTTCCTAGACAAGAAAAATATAAAGGAGTTCATCATCACCAGACCATTATTATATGAAATGTTAAAGAGGCTTATTTAAGAAAAAGAAGATCAAAACTATGGACAATAAAATGGCAATAAATACATATCTATTGACAATTGAATCTAAAAAACAAACTAAGCAAACAAGAAGAACAGAGACAGAATCTTGGATACAGAAAGCATTTTGATAGTTGCCAGATAGGAGGGAGGTAGTGGGGAATGAGTGAAGAGGTGAGGGGATTAGGAAGCACAAATAGGTAGGTACAGAATAGCCATGGGGATGTAAAGTACAATATAGGAAACAGAGTAGTCCAAGAACTTATAAACATGATCATGGACATGAACAATGGTGTGGGGATGGCCGGAAGTGGAGGGTGCTGAGTGGAGTGGGGCAGAGGGGAAAAATTGGGATAACAGTAATAGCATAATCAATAAAATATAATAAAAAATAAGACCTATAGAGTAAATCCCATATTGTAATTCTGAACTAGATTTTCAATCTCATTTCCAACCAGTCTTTTCCAGTCACACTGATCTCCAAGCTTCCTTTAGCTTCAGGTGCTTTGTATTGGGATGCCCACAGTGCTCCTTGTATAGGAATCCACATGTCTTTCTCTTGACCATGCAAGTTTGTATTAAATAGATAACAGCTTTCTTGATAAACATTTCCCCCCACTAGTTTGTATTGGTAGTGTGGCAACATAACATCTTGTTTGTCTGATTGTTTTTGAATTGTTCTATGCCCAACTTCTAGAACAGTGCATACTTTGAATACTCAAAACTATGTTTACTGATTAAATGAACAGAATCAATCAATAGTTAATGGGACTAAAATATAAAATAAGATGAAAATCATCTCCAAAGGACTGTTACTTGCAAATCATAATGCAAGTTGTATATATGTAATGAGATTGACTTAAATTCATGGACCACTTTTGGTTAGAAATGGTGATTCAGATCAGGAATCAGTATTTGGGACTGTGAAAAAGCTATTTTGTAAGCGCAACACACAAGCTTTATCTGCTCGATTGATTTTTTTCTTTCTTAAGGTGTTTTAAGTGATAAAACAATATGTAAAAACACCCCACAACTCTAATTATGGTCCTCCCAGTAATAAGGAAAGAAAGGCAACCGTTGATGTGCAAAACTGCAGGTAATGATAGCTGGGTTTGCCCAGGGAAATTTAGGTTTAATGTTTGTATGTTAATAGCTACTTTTAAAAATTGGTTTATTAAGAACTTCCACAAAAATACCTGAAATGGAGAATCTAGAATGTTCTAGCTTCTAAACATTTTCCCCAATGCCAGATAATATTTATAAATTTATTTCTTAATGATAAAAGTATTGTGACTTCATGCACTGACAACCATGAAAAAAATCTTCCATCATTTATAATGAAGTAAAATTGAAAATATTCAACTTTAGTCTTAGACATTGTAGTTTTAAAATTCCAAGTTAGCAATTTTTTCTGACATATCCAATTTTTTTAAACATTTAACAAAATACTGAAATGAGTAGTGTTGTTTTAATTTATATAACTAGCATTGTTAGTTTTAAAAATTATTGCTGAAAAATAATTTCAGAATATATTACATTATTCTTCTACTAGAAATTTACAATTAAATAGTCTATGAGGAAAACATACATTTAAATCTTTTATTCAGTGTAAAACATAGTAAGAAATGTATTTCTTATTTTGTAATAAAAATAAAATACAAAAATTTGCTTTATGTTCACATCATAATTCATCTGTATTTTGTTTGGCTAATTACACTCATATATCTCCATGTTTCAGTCTTTGTTTAAACAGGAATAAGTACTCAGTTAATGCAAACTACATGCTTTTAGTTTATCTGCAAAATTGGTTATAATTTATCTAAAAATTTAAGTTCTTTGCTTTTACTTTAGTTATGTGTCTTAATAAACTTTCTCATACCTTAACTCTGAGCACAGAAGAAAACATTTTTGCATCTTCAGATACACCTCCAATGTAGAATTTTTTCTGAAACACTGGGGGATGATCATTTTCATCCTGAATCTCAATATATACCTTAGCTGTATTGCCTGGAGGATAAGAAATAATACACTTTTATTAGTGGTTATTCATTGGTAAAAATGCACTGGAATAAATATGTATTGTACTTTATTTTTTTCTAAATCAATGAAATAAGAAATCAAAAAGTCATTCCTAAATGACATGGTTAATACCACAAAATCCACAGAGGACACTTATAGTGATGCTTCTGACATAATATTAAATCATTGCTATTTCTTTTAATTGGCATGTCCTAGCAATTTATATTATTTGATTTAATAGGCACTAAAGTATTGCATTCTGCTAATTTTAATAAAACAACTGAATTGTTCATGTTTACAAACACTTCACACATTACCTATTATACAAAAGTGGAACAAATATATAAACACATTATGAATTAATAAAAACTGCATACACACACGCACATATATATACATATATACATATATATATATAATTCTTAAGTATAAAAGCAGCAATGATATTCCTTTAGCTTAAAATATGCTATAACATTTTTATTTAAGATTAAAATAAGGGGACTACATGGTAATGGAAAAAATACAATGAAGATTAAAAAAGGAAAATGAAACAAAAAATAAAAGTAAGTGATGTTTGGATGAGGTGCTTATTTCTGCAAAGGAAAAATAAGTTTTATCATGTTTTAGAGGCTATCTGCTATTCATTGCAAAAGATGTGTTGGAGAGATAATTGACACATAACTCATAAATACCAGGTTTAGTAATTTAAACAATAGTAAATGTTTCATAAAAATTGCATTTTGTCATCAAATATTAGAATCTTACCCCCTCAATCATCACACCTTTAATGAGAAATGTATCACTTGTCACTAGTTCAAGAATGACCCTTTATAAACCTGATAAAATGAGGAATAAGGGGTTAATCATTTGGCAAAAAATAGATTAAAATTATATAAGCATTCCGATGTAGTAAGTGAACTTCTCTCAAGCATTTCAATTATATGACAAATATATGACAACTGATCTACAAACTATTTATCATGTACACTCTAAATTTTGCTGCTTTATCATATCCCCAACTATAACTAATGGCAACCTACTATCACAGTGGGTACATATTGGGTATACAATATATCTATCTATGTTGATTGATGCCTATCAATCAATAATATATCTATGTTGATTGAATAAATGAATGAATGAGTAACCTGCATTATCTTAGTGAGAACTTAAAGCAAGGTCCTTATAGTTTGCCCTGAAATCAGAGAGACAAGAGGGTAAGTTCCAAGGTTTCACCCCATATCCTGCTGCTACTCATTTAGTCTCTGTCTTATTAGCTTCTTTCCTACCATTCTTGAGCTGGAAGAGCTAGAATTGAGAGAAAAAAATGTGCTAGGTCAACAGAGAACAAGGCTAATGGCAGATTATGCTTCTCTATTCTATAGTGCCAGGACTCCAAACTGAACCCTGGTGAGCCACCCACAATCAGAGTTCATCCAAATGAAACCCATTTTCATCTTAGCAGGTCATTTTATCTCTGGAATCAAGGAGGTCATAGCTCTAAATTTAATATTTTTAAACAAAAATCATCCTAAATTATATGACCTTTCTAATAACTGTATTCATGTTCTTAATAAATGACCACATTGGTTATGATCCCTATTTGCAACACTGAAAAAGTAAAGGCTGATTTTCAACTCACCATAAAGGGATAGATTTATGTTCTAAAGCTTTCCTATTTTTCTCCTGGCACTACAGAAAACGATGACAGAAGGTTAGGCCAGGAATAAAGGTATGTCATTAGGAACAATTTGTGCTTTTGGAAATCTTTTAAAAACTATTATTTCCTTAGGTATCAGGAAAACTAATATAAGAGTCAGTGTTGTAATTTACAGCAACACTTATAAGCTATATAAAAATATTGTGTGTATATATATATAATAAACTCTAGGGAGACTGCAATAAAAACAATTATTTAAATATCATTTTAGCAGCTATTAAAAATCTCTAAAATTAACATCCTATAGCAACATCTAGATAAATATCCATTTACATTATTGATATTCAATAACTGTACATTTCCTATAAAAATTATTCAACTTTAACAATTGAAGTAAAAGTTTTCAAAAATTTTATTTATAATCTATTCATCTCACAAACATTATTACAACATAAGCTATCATGCTCCCATACCATTTGTACCTAAGCCATGTTTGTTATGAGTGATACAGAACTTAATCATATCCAATGCTTTAAAGAAACCATGAAATAAAAATTATGATAGTATTTCCATGCTATAAATTATATTAGGAGAGGAAGCATGATTATGAAAAGATAATCATAATGCATATTTAAATATCTTTCTATTTTTGTTTTAAGTATCACCTGCCAGGTTTGAGCATCTTTAACTTCATATGCATTATAATATTAATAATAATAAATACACATATATTTAACTCATCTATTTATCTCAGTTTTTAAAATTGGTTGTTCTTTTTGCCTCTAACTTCTTTTCAATATGATTATATTAGTTTGTCTTCTGATTTTTAAATATTTGCCTAAATATTTAATTTGTATAATTAAAATGTATTAGAATTGAACATAAACCTATGCTATGGAACTGCATAATTTCTAACTCATCTGGCAGAGAAAGAAATGGAAATAAAATACTATAAATATTTTATGTATACCCAGTATATAATGTTACTGGGTTCCATGTAAGTCTAATCCTGGTCTGATTTTATACCAAATAACTTTATACTATTCACTGCTGACTTTATGCATTCTATAAGTTGGTTCTGTGCAATCACAATTTTATATAAAATAGAACCCTGGCTGGTGTGGCTCTGTGGATTGCATATTGGCCTGCAAACCAAAGGGTCCCTGGTTTGATTCCCAGTCAAGGCACATGTCTGAGTTGTGGGCCAGGTTCCCAGTAGAAAAAAATAAAATTGTTTTAATTTAAATTTTTTAAAATTAAAAAATATTTTAAAAAATAGAGAAAAAAAGCACCAAAGTGTGGTTAATAGTACAAATAATGCCTTCTTACATCTATTGAAATATTTAAAACTATTTTTCATTTTAATCATGACTGAGACCAAATTCAAGACCATCAACATTTATACATTATTATAATAGTTCTTTATTTCTCTTAAAAGTTGAAGAATATAAACACGTGCTTCTTCATATATTCTTTCTATATTTAGCTAAAATTAAATACTGGAAGTTAACAATTATCAAAGAGTATGTGGCAAATATTATTCCAAGTTATGCAGAGAACCCAGTCCCATGCAATAAAACTATTATTATAAATATTATTATTCTTATTTTTACAGAAGAGCAAAACAGGAAACAGAGAGGTTCACTCACGTTCCCATATTTCTTCTAGTACATGGTACTGGCTGAGAGTTGAGCTCATTATTTGATGACACAACCCAACCACTTACATTTTTTTACTGTTGCCTCGACCTCTTTTAGGACAAAGGCAAATTTGTGTACCAAGTATGGGTACAAAGAAGTTTGAGAGTTATTGGCAAGCAGCAATTTAAAGATTATAATCACAAACACCTCGATTTTCTTTAATTGTTCATAAGGGGTCCGTTTACTTCGCAGTTATCTTCACCTCAACAATGTCATCACAGACACTGCACCAACCCCAGTTGTTTCAGTCCCGCTAGTGTTTTTATTTTCTGCACAGCCTGAAATTACTTTAGTTGAATATTTATCTGATTCTTCATTTAGAATATAAAGTATTTGAGAGTTTGTTCTAGGCCACACTGAATAAATGAATAAATACATTGACATTAATATGTTTTAATATTTCCTTTGTTACTGATGATTTCAGCCTATTCACCCACTTTACGGTAATAGAGTTTATGAATTTACAATTCATTTTGTGACAAGGGAAGTCCTTTCATTTGCCTTGAATTCATGTATATCCACTTCAACAAATATCCTCTAGTTGACTGGTGTCAGATTTGGTCACAAAATAAAAGAATATCTTAAGGATACAGTACCTAAGGTAGAAAATTAAGGAGAGGGGGACGACATGGGTGAACTGGGAAGGTATTATACTAAGAGAAATATGCCAGGCAAAGAAAGACAAGTACTCTATGAGCTTATTTATATATGGAATATTAAGAAGTAGAACTCATAGAAACAGAGGGTAAAGGGTGATTAGCAGGTGCTGGGAGTGTGAGAAATGGGGAGATGCTGGTCAAAGGCACAAACTTGCAGTTATCAGATGAATAAATTTTGAGAATCTAATGTATACCATGGTAACTGCAGTGAATAATGCTATGAATTATTCCAAATGTATTTGAAAGCTGCTAAGAAGCCTTAAATGTTCTTACCTCACCTTCCCCCCCCGCACCCCTCCCCCGCCCACACAAATGGAAACTTAGTGAGTTTATGGGTATGTTAACCAATTTGATTCTGGTAATTATTTCACAATATACACATAAATCAAATAAGCATATTGTACGCCTTAAATGAATTCAATTTTGTCAAATTTACCACATAAAGTTGAGTAAAAATTGGGACGTGACTAATCAAAAATGTAAAATAAATGCTGGCCAGTCCCCCAACAGTATAATCACTAGAACAGCTTTCACTTAGACACTCTGTTTCATTAACATATAATGTGTCTGAACAACACAGACACAGTAGAGTTTCTTGACTCAAACACTTTCAAGAAGTGTGTGAGGACTAAGAACTATAACATGATCTTTCATCAAATTTGGGTTTTAATTATTTCAGAAGCAGAAACTTGGAAGCAATTGCGATTTCAATTCTTTTAAGGCAATCAACTTTTTTTTTACCTCTTAGAGTATTTGCAGATTCTTTTTTTTTCTCAATATCCTATCTGTTTTATTAAGGTAGCTATGAAGCACATTACAAAAAGAAAGAATCCAGAGAAATAATTGGAAACGAGGTTGATAAAATGTATAGGAGAGAACTGGAGAGGAACAACATAAGAGCTGATGTCCTGACAGTCTCCTTTCTGGTTGGGTAAGACAATGCCAGTGCCCGAAGGGAAACCACAGGAAAATGAAGGAAATTACAAGCTGCATGAAAGACTTATTTGGCAAGTGTTTTGATTAAAAGGCACTGAAATCCTTTTTATGCACTTTGGCACAAGTTGTCCTCGTTCCCTTCCTTTGTTGACAGCAATTTTCTTTAATTTTGTGAGAGAACTTTTTTTTTTTTTTTTTTTTTTGGACAACACCAATGGCCCCAGTGAGCCAAAAAGTCCCAGAAGTGAACCTTGAGGTGAAGGAATATAATATCTTCTTGTGATTTTTTTAATGTAAAGAAAGAGAAAAATAGAATTGCTGAGTTTTACAACTGAGAAAAGGAAGTACCAGTCAGAATTGATTGACTAGACTTCCGGCCAAGATGGAGGCGTAGGCGGACACACTGTGCCTCCTCTCACAACCAAAATTAAGGACAACAAATATTTAGAAACAAGAAAACAACCAGAACTTATAGAAAATTGAACTGTACAGAAGTCCAACAACCATTCATCCAGATCAGTAAGAAGGGCAGAGTCGAGGTAGGAAAAAGTGGAGGTGCGGACCCAGGAACGCAAGTAGCAGCGGCTCGCAGTTCCCAGGTGCACGGGCAGTGGCTGGCGGTCCTGGGGCGCACAGGCGGCAGCTGGCAGACCCCGGGCACAGGGGGACAACTGTGCAGACCCAGTGAGGATGCACAAGGCGGCTGGCTGACCAGGGGTTCCACATTCGTGCGTGCAGACGGTCCAGGCAGAGGGGAAGTGGCGGAAGGGACTGAATCCAGGAGAGAGCAGAGCAGGCGCCAATTGTTCCCTCTCAGACCCCGCCCCCACATGCAGCATCACAACCCAGCAACTGGGCTGCCCCACACTGGGGAGCGCCTGAGGCTCCACCCCTCACTACGTAACAGCACGCACGCGTGAGCAG
The DNA here is from genome assembly GCA_039655065.1 of Glossophaga mutica. Classification (NCBI taxonomy): domain Eukaryota; kingdom Metazoa; phylum Chordata; class Mammalia; order Chiroptera; family Phyllostomidae; genus Glossophaga; species Glossophaga mutica. The sequence continues at coordinate 141,989,730 of CM077307.1, read as the reverse complement.
ATAATCCAGGTGAAGGGGAAGCAGCGTAAGGGACCGGAGTCCAGAAGAGAGCGGAACAGGTGCCATTTTTCCCTCTCGGACCCCGCCCCCACATACAGCATCACAACCCAGCGACTGGGCTGCCCCGCCCTGAGGAACACCTAAGACTCCACCCCTCATATGTAATAGCTGCAACCAGACTAAAACCAAAACAAAAAACCCCACCAGCCCTGGCTGGTGTAGCTCAGTGGATTGAGCGCGGGCCTGTGAACCAAAGGATCGCGGTTTGATTCCCAGTCAGGGCACATGTCTGGGTTGCAGGCCAGTTCCCAGCATGGGGCACATAAGAGGCAACCATACATCTCCCTCTCTCCTACCCTTCCCCTCTAAAGATAAATAAATAAATAAATAAATAAATAAATAAATAAATAAATATTTAAAAAAAAAAAAACCCCACCAAAAATGGCTCAAACCGGAGAAAAAATGAAACCCCGGAGTCAATTCCTCTAAGCAACGAAGAGATAGCCAACCTATCAGATGCACAGTTCAAAGCACTGGTCATCAAAATGCTCACAGAATTGGTTGATTTTGCTCATAAATTAGATGAGAAAATGCAGGCTACAATACGTGAAATGAAGGAAGATGCATGGGGAATCTATAGAGATGGAAGGAAAACGGACTCAAATCAATGGAGTGGACCAGAAGGAAGAAATTAACAACCAAACAGAAAACGAGGAAGAAACAAGAATTCAAAAAAAATGAGGAGAGGCTTAGGAACCTCCGGGACATCGTTAAACATCCCAACATCCGAATTATAGGGGTCCCAGAAGGGGAAGAAGAGCAACAAGTAGAAAACTTATTTGAACAAATAATAAAGGAGAACTTCCCCAATATGGCAAAGGAAATAGACTATCAGGACGTCCAGGAAGCTCAGAGAGTCCCAAAGAAGTTGGGCCCAAGGAGGAACACATCAAGGCACATCGTAATTACATTAGCCAAGATTAAAATGAAGCAGAGAATTCTAGAAGTAGCAAGGGATAAGGGGACAGTCACCTACAAAGGAGTTCCCATCAGACTGTCAGCTGATTTCTCAAAAGAGACCTTACAGGCAAGAAGGGGCTGGAAAGAAATATTTGAAATCTTGAAAAGTAGGGACCTACATCCAAAATTGCTCTTTCCAGCAAAGCTGTCATTTAGAATGGAAGGGAAGATAAAGCGCTTCTCAGATAAGGTCAAGTTCAAGGAGTTCATCATCACCAAGCTCTTATTATATGAAATGTTAAAGGGACTTATCTAAGAAAAAGAAGATCAAAAATATGAAAGTGAAAAGACAGCAAACTCACAGCTATTAAGATCCACACCTAAAACAAAAGCAAACTAAGCAAACAGCTAGAACAGGAACAGAACCACAGAAATGGAGATCATATGGAGGGTTAGCAACAGGGGCGTGGGAGGAGGAGAGGGGGGGAAGGTACAGAGAATGAGTAGCATAGATAGTGGGTAGAAAATAGACAGGGGCAGGGTAAGAATAGTATGGGAAATGTAGAAGCTAAAGAACTTATGACACGAGGACATGAACTAAAGGGGGGAATGTGGGTGGGAGAGGGTGTGCAGGGTGGGGGGAATGATGGGGGAGAAACGGGACAACTTTAATAGCATAATCAATAAAATATATTAAAAAAAGAATTGATTGACTAGCAGAGTTAAGATAAAATGGAAAGATTCTGCAAATGTAAAATAACACCCTCTCCTAAGGCCATCTGCACGCACATTCCTTTAATGAGGGACTAGGTTAAAATTAGCTGAAATTATTTGCTTACATATTGGTCATCGGAATTTTGACTAAGTTATTGAAAGCCAGGAGTTCAGTCCTTTTTACCTCCACTCTTGCCACTGCCTGTTGGCCTTTCTTCCTGACATTCCCTTCACCTGAATGATTTGAACTCCAACCACAGCTCTAATTATTATTAGTATATATACATATATATGTCAAAGAAATATTAATATTTGTTGCCATACTTAAGAATACAAGAGCTTAGTCTGATTAGAACATATTCACTGGACTAGATTTTAAAACCTTGAAAGCAAGGCCTATGTTTTTCTTATCATAGATTCTTCATGGTCTAATGCATTAAACAGATATTTTGAATTATATTATCTGTTGGGAGTCATCCTGCTGGGTTTCAGGGTCCATAGCCTCATTAACAGACCAAAGAATCCCACGGCTAGGGCTGAGTGAAAAGAACTTGGGGCCATGAGGAGACAGACCTATCTTCCTGGTGGGAGCAAAGCCCCTGCCTCCCTCACTTCTGCCTGCTTGGCCCCGGAAGATGGCTGGTTAGTCAAGGATGGGTAAGATCCTTCAAGGGAGGGATGACCAAGCCAGGCCTACAGCTGCAAAAAGGGCCATCAGGGAAGGATTTGGGGGACAATAGAGAAGGGGCAGAAAGACTCTCATCCCTCAGCTTTGTCATAGCCTGAATCCTCAGTCTTTCTGTAAGAAGTCTCCTAATCTCTTGGCTGCTTTGTTCCCGCCACCTGACTCAGCCTAAAAACAATCCTAGAGGCAGCTGAAGACTTGTACTGGAATGGAGGGCTCCCAGGGGTAATCTGGGCAAAGAAAAAATGTGCATTGTTTCCTCTGAGGCTTGCTCCATAGGGCTGAACCAGACATTTGAGCTCAAAGTGTAGGCAGTGAAACTCCCTACTTCATGATACATGAATCAAAAACCTTCTGGCATCAGCATATCTCACCGACCCTGACCAGAGACAATTCCTATGTTTCTTGAATTATTATCTGTAGATGATGTCAGTTTTTCATGATCGTGGCTTTTTGGACATTGATTGATGAACTTTATGTGCATGCTATGTATCCTTTGTGTGAGCTGAACTCAATAAATACACAGGGAAAGAGGTGCTCAAGCCTCTTCTCCTCTCAGAGATTAGCCAGCTTCTCTCCCCAAGCAGATCTTGTCTTGGAAGTCTCATTTCATCTGTGATGGCCAGGAGGACTCCGAGGTTGAAGACTTCCACAATTATCTAATGTAAATGGTTTATACATTCTCCAAAGATTCTACTGCAGAGAACTTTCAAAACAGTAAGAATACTGAATTTACATTTGTTACTTTGCTGTTACCGAGTTGATGTAAATTCTTCATTAAATCATTCACACACAAACACATTTTTGAATATGCTTTACTGGCAAATTCATTCTTTAGAAGCACTGTAATTTCCTCACCGTGTTTAATAAATGTTGAATTAGAGCAAGATTACTACCACTCCCCAACCAGGTCTCTAATGAAATAAAATGAATCACAATATTTTACCCCCATAAATTGAGATCATGTATTTTAAGTTCTTTAAAATCATGTACCAAAGAAGGAGACATTGTTGTTCAGATCAAGAGTACCTCTTTTAAAGATAACAGATTTTTTAAAATAAATATTAATATTAGTAAACTATTGAATCTGCAACCATTTCATAAACGATTCTATGGACCATTTGTAATTACTTTGAATATTCTTAGTACGTATACTACTGTTCATTTCCTCTCCACTAGTGTATATGCCAGAAAAATGACTGGTTTTATAGGTAAAATAATGATTAAAAACAAAAGTATCATTTCAGATAAGCACAGCTTTACTGTGGGGTTTATAGTTATTCACTTAAAAAAGGTTTTAAATGAAAAGAGTATGGAAGAAATATGTTGTAGTGTATTCATTAGATGGAGTTAGTATCAACATAACCTACTTGTACACATTTTTTTGAAAAACAAATTATTATGTATGTTAGAATGACAAAAGTCACAGCTTCTTCTTTCTTGGCTTGCTGTGCAGGAATTGTACTTAGTTATATTTAAATACACTGTTTATATTCAAAAGCTAGGCTGCAAGAGAGACTGAATTTTTTGAAGTTCATTTGAATAGTTTTCTAATTTAGTTTTTAAATTGATTAAATTAGCCTTTACATGGTTTTAATTGCTTGTATCTAAAATATATTTTTGTATGTGTTTGCTGAAAGGTTAATAACTGAATTAAAAAAGAAGCTGCATGTAACTACGGACTTCAAAAACTGACACTCAGATTCCTATATGTACGTGGTTTTTAGCTGACCCCTTTAAAGGTGAAGAAAATTACACTGACAGTTTTATCACTGTGGTGATGAGGAGATGATCAGAAGAGTAATATTCTGAACGGTAATTAAAGTTTAGCTTTGTGTCCATATTAACATATTCTCCCAATAGGAAGATTTAATGAACTAACTTTCTCTATAAACAGTAGCCATCAAAGTAGAAGCTATAAATACAATATTGTTTGTTTTTATCAGTATTGCTAGCATTTAATGCTCATTCTGAGACAAACATTCATTTAGAGGCCTTTGCAAGGGAATAAATATTACTTTTAGCTCAGTCCACTGTCATTCACAATAAAAGGCATGATTTTAATTCATTTGTGTCCACTAAGCTACGACTCTGTCCACAAAGCAGCTTAATACAGGAATTTAAGGACCAACAAAATTGCTATTAAACTGGGCAATAAAAATTTTAAGTGCAAACTGTTGAGCCATTGCCTAGGTCAAATACCAGTAATTCCTCATGTGCACTGTGTGACCTTGTACAGGTTACTTACCCACTCTGAGCTAAAGTTTTTTAAGTTTTTAAAATGTATTTATTCTTAGAAAGAGGGGGAGGAAGGGAGAAAGAGGAGAACAGAAACACTGATGTGTGGGAGAAACATCAATCAGTTGCCTTTTGCACATGCAGGAACAAGGTTGGGACCCACGTTCCAGGCCTGTGCCCTGACCAGGAATTGAAGTAGCTACTTTTCACTCTGTGGCTTGATGCCCAACAACCTGAGCCTCACCAGTCAGGGCAGAACTAAAGTAATTACCAGTAATTTAGTAATCACACATAATTAACTAGATTAAATGAGCAAATACATGTAAAGGATTAAATACACATGGCTTTGCTATTTCAAATATGACTCAGAGCTTACTGACTCTCAAATTAAGAGAGAGACAATATTAGTAGTTTATAATTATTATTAATTAATTAATTATTATTACCAGAAAAAAGAATAGCAAGTCATGGAATTTTAAAGAATATTTCTTATAACTTATTTATAAAATTAAATTGTTTTCACATGGGATGATATATAGGGAATATCAATAATATAGTAGAAAATACATATATTTTTACTCCAAATAAAATAATTTAAATAGCAATGAAACATTATTGGAAAACATATTAAAAGTGCCTTATTAAATATCCATACTTTAGATGGCAAAACTACAAATTTCCAGACAACTGAATTTAAAACATCAAAAGTATTTGAGGAAAACAGACACTACATAATATTTGAGGTGAAAATATTCTGCTGACATTACAAGTCTAATAAGAATCATTTTATTTTAAAATGCAGAACTATAGCTGAGGAAAAAATAATTTGTTTGAATAGATCATTAAATACATTCTGTGTTTGTAAAAATAGAAGTATATATTTAGACTAATGTTTTATTTAACTAGAATAATGATTGATAGATTTGGTAATATGTATAAATAAACAATAACAGAATGATTGTGTCTTCGACATGTAACTTACTAAGCCCTTGGAAAGGTACATGGCCCATAATCTTGACTGTCTTCCATGCCCCTCAACACACACACACACACACACACACACACACACACACACACACACACACACAATCAGAAAGACAGACATACACAATCTTTCTTGAGACTATATTGCATAATTAAGATTAAATGAGGTCGTAATGGTGGGGCCCTGAACCCAAAGGATCGATGTCCTTAAAGAAGAGAAACCAGACAGCTAGCCCTCTTTGTTTCCCTCCTGCTCTCTCTGTTTTTGTTTCTCTCTGACTCCCTCCATTCCCTCATGTAGGGACACAGAGAGAAGGCAGATAATGGTCATTCAAGAGGAGAGGAATCACCAGATATGATCCCTGATATCACCTAGATATTGCACTTCTAGCCTCCAGAACTGTGAAAAATAAATCTCTGCTGTTTAAACTGCCTAGTCTATGGTATTTTGTTACGACAGTCTGAGAAAACTAAAATAATGATAATATTAATCACTTAATAATTGAAAAGTGTCTGATCTAAATGCTTTCTGTACTTTATTTAAATTTATTCCTATCAAACACCACATTATTAATTATCCACATTTTATTGATGAAAATAGTGTGGTTTAGAGAGATTAAACAATGTGTCTAAGATTGAATGACTAGGAAGATTCAAACCCAAACCTCTGATAGCACACACCATTAATCATTTCCTTTATGGCTTTCATTCATTTTGGGTAATTTTTAAAATCTAACATAATCCAGTGTATTTAGATATACTTCTATGCCTAAAACACAAGAAGAACTATCATTTCACTGGGGAATTTCTAAATTTTATAAGTGCTCTGGAGTATGAGAATATAGAATGATAAAATAGGGCCATAGAAAGCAAACCTACTTCTCAAGTGCAACAGGAAAATGGTTGAGAAACCATGTAGATAATCTGGTTTAAAATTAAAACTGCTCATTGGAAGTGATTCTATATATCTCTATTAAAGTACCCTTAATTCTAACTTCATGAGAGCTTGAAACAAAGATGAAACACCACAGATCCAAAATGAGAAATCCATTTTATATAATTCACTAATTTTTGAATGATTTTGGACAAGAACAAATGCCCACTTTCTCACCTATAACTTGTTGAAAACAATAAGATTCTTTTGGTGATTAAATGTTATAATAAACAGGTATGTGATTATCATCATAAAAATTTAAAAAATTATAGTCGGTATCCACAAAAATTAAAAAATGTTTGGGAATACATGCTATTTCAAAACATTTGCACAGTGAGTAAACTATCTAAAAGTTTACACTAGAGTACTTACATATACTATATATGTATATATTTAGGTAAGTATATATGAAATAATAAGATCCTGATACAGAGCTCCTAAAAGCTCTTGTAAATAGAGGTGCTAGGAGAACATTTTGTTCTGACATTAACCTGTGACCCCAGTTCCTAATACATAGCTTTTAAGATATTTGTAATTTCCCAAGTGTAGGAACATTTGCTACCAAGTTCCTAAATCCTTGGGAATCCTTAGAAATGTCTTTTGTTCCAATGAGGTGACCCTTGTTGGGCTTCAGAATGGGTGTTGGTCACCAGAAAGAACAAGCCATGATTAGAAGCTTGGAATCTTCAGGTCTACATTCTCTGAAGAGGGGAAAATAGCTGGAGATAGAATTAATAATCGATTATGCCTCTGTGGTGAAGCCTTTATAAAAATCCCTACAATAGAAAATGTGGAGAGTTTCCAGGTTGGTGAACACATCCACCTATCGGGAGGTTGATGCACCTGAACTCCATGGGAACGGAAAGTCCTGAAGTGGAGGTGTTCCAGATCTAGACCTATGTATCTCATCTGTATGCTTCATCATATTCTTTAAAAACTCCCTTATTTCTTTGAGTCATTTTAGCACTGATTGAATCCAGAAATGGGGTCATGGGAATCTCTGGTTTGCCGCCAAGTCAGACAGAAGTTGTGTCCTTGAGGACCTACATACAATTTTCGATTGGCATCTGAAGTGGGAAACAGTCTTGTGGGACTGAACTTTAATCTGTGGGGTCTGTGCTACTCTGTTTACTGTGAGAATGGAATTAAATTGTAGGACACCCAGCTGATGTTGCAGAGAATTGTTTGATGTGTGGCAAACCCAGTGTCAGAGTGTTGTAAGTGTGGTAGTACTGTGACAGTAAAGGAAAAACACACAGGAAGAGTGTGTTTGATTATAATAATCAAATAAACTTGCCAGTATCCTAATATGCACTATGTAGGAAAAACACACTCTGACAAGCTTATTTGATTATTATAATACATCCTCTGGAAAGAGAAAAATGCACTTATTATACAGAATATGACTCGGTTGCTGAATTCATCCTTTTTTGGTGTAAGGACAGCTTTAAAAATTTTTGTGAAAATTTAGACTATATTCCGAAAAAATTTCTAGTAGGATTATGAGTAAAGAAGTTTCATTTTTAAGCAGTCATGGGCTCTGAGGACTCATTAAGAACTTCTGCTTTCCAATGCTACTTGTGAAACAAGCTTGATTTTCAGTAATATGGGAAGAGATAAATAAATTATATATCCATATAAAATATTAAACAATCATTAAAATTATGTTTCAAAGAATATATAATGACATAAAAATATTTCTGATTTAACTCTAAGTGAGAAAGAAAAGTCTAATATTTAAAACTAGAAATGCAGGATCTAAATCCTGTGTTTGTGCATGTGAGTGTGTAACCCTGTGAGAAAAAAACTGAAAAGGAAGCATGAAAATCTCTAAAACATTCAAAAGTATAGCATTAAAATTACTTTCTTTATTCATTTTCCTTAATATTATGTAATGATTGTACTTTTATAATTAAGAAACTTAACATTGAATATTTTGAAAGATAGAGGGAAAGACAAAATGAGTTATAAGCCATGATATACAAAAATGAAATATCTTGAAATAAACTTCACTGGTTCCTTCTTCTGCTGATACTAGTTAATCATATAATTCCCCCCTAAAATAAAAATAATTTGCTTATTTGTTTGCTTGTTTGTCTATAAGAAGATATTTCTCCAAGAATATGTGATTTTCTTGTGAAGATTTAGCCAAAAAACAATGACCAGAGAGAAGTAAGCTGGCAAAACACAATTTTTTATCTGCATATCTTTGTTTCTTTTATTGGTCATCTGGTATACTGCATATTTAATAATTAGGTTCTTGCAGAAATCTTAGAAGGAACACAAGCTGTAACAGTTTAACTACAACTACTTAGCTCAGTGGACATGCTAAATTTAGTCCTTAGAAAGTACTTAACAAATTTCAGTCAAATAGGGGGTCATAGTTCTTGCAATTTGTCATTAAACGTAAGTATTATCTGTAATCTTCCCAAAATTTCTGAGAGTAAAAAATATATATATTGAAGCAATACAAGTTTGTGAACTTTCAGAAGTTCAAGTAAATCACTATTATAATTTTCAAGCATTAACCACAGTGAAATGGATGTTACGGTTTCATTATGATAGAAAGTGAAATCAAGCACTATGACTTTTAAGTCATATACCACTCCTCTGCACATGTCCCCATAATTCTCACCTATTTTAGTAAACTGCATTTGCATCCTAAATCGATTTTTGAAAAGGTAAAGTAGAATATTTTTGATTTGTCTGTCTAACATCACTTATTCCCATATTTTGAACATATAACTCTTTTTTTTTTCTCTCTCTCTATGTGCTTTTAGTGAAACTGACAATCACAGTGCTCTGCACACCACCCTCGGCCAAGTGCACATGTACGTCTCCACAGCCCCTATTCAGATTCTCCCCTCAGACCCTTGTGCTGATTGCCAGCTCCTTTAGATGCATGACTCCAGCTGTCTTGAAAAGTAGTGTTTGGGGTTTCTAACTAACATTGCTAAAGCGTACATGTTCTTTTTTTTTTTTTTTCCCATCCTTCCATAGATCCTATTAGCTTTTCCTTTGTGCAAGCCCCCAAGTATTCTTCTTAAGTTCTTTTTAGCATAAGTCAGTCAGAGATGATTACCATTGCTTCCAACCAAATAACCATTTCAAGTGCAGCTGGGCATGACCAACTGAGTTCATATCAGAGAATCAGGGCCATATCTCCCCACCCACAGAAAGAGTTTGCATATTCCTTCCCAAGGTACCAAAGATATTATAAGATGCAAATTTTCCATTTAGTGTTGTTAGAACTTAATCAAGTACTGTATTTTGCATCTTTTCCTCTTTGCATCACGAAAGATTACATTGCTCTGACCATTCTCTTTGGAAAAAAATGTCTGTGGTTTTATTTATACATTGTCTGATTGTCAATTAAGATCAGGGAACTCAAATTTAAAAACTCCAGAAGATGGTATGACTTCTTCTCTAACATGTCTCAATCTACAACAATTGGCTATGTGAAGAAGCTAAAGAGAAACATGTGGCATCCTATACACAATAATTTAGAGAAATAGATAAAACATTTTAATATGTGATTGCTATATTTTGAGTGTCCCTCAAACATATCATAGATGATAATAATAATAAAGACTAATAATAATTATAATAGTTTTTAATTGAGTCCTGTGATAACTTTTTTGCAGGCATAATTTTGCTTAAAATTCTCAAATACTCTAAGAGGTACAACAATATTTACCCTGATGTAATGTTGAGGATTCTAGAGATTAGAAAGGTTAGTAAAGATCAAAAATGTATGTGGAACCCAGGCCAGACTGTAACCAAATTCAGGGATGTTAATATATTGTGTTAAATTTTTAAGTATATGCCATTTCTCTGATGTTCTATTAAGGTAATTTTGAATTGAGCTGTTTCACTGGTAAATGATCTGAGTTATAACAATTTTCTTAACAAATATTTTTTCAAAATTTCCTTTGACTTCTTGTCTGTGTTTCTCACACAGATCTTAGCATTTATGGAATATCATCAACAGGAATCTTTTATTAATTGAATTGAGTTAATGGACTGGCTAGATTATTCAACTGCCTTGTGCATTTTAATAAAACATAAACAGCAATTTCTATCAAGGAGTCTTTCTTTAAAAGACTTTATTTATTTGTCTTTAGAGAGAGGAGAAGGGAGGGAGAAAGAAAGGGAGAGAAACATCAATCAGTTGCCTCTCATAGACCAAACCTGCAACCCAGTCCTGTGCCCTGATTAGGAACTGAACCAGTGGCCTTTTGCTTTGTGGAATAATACCCAACCGACTGAGCCACATGGGCAGGGCTGCATCAAGGAATCTTGATAGACAGCATACGCTGTAAACAAATAACTGAAAACAGACTTTGAAAATTGAAAGCGACAGCAATTAAAGAATGATTTTCTTTAAATTATTTGCAATTATTTTCAAGGTTTTACACAAGGGACTAATTAGATATAAGATATCAGGGGGTGGGGAGAAACAGGAACAAGATTAATTAATTGAACTTATAAAAGTTCCTGGGGATAAAATAATGAATTAGCTTTGGAAGAAGAAGTGACTACTAGACTTATGTTTTAAATAATGATTAAACAGAATGACAAACCAAGTTCATGTTTCTTATTTCTGAAACATAAAATTCTTATGCATTTATGTTCATCATAAATTAAACTGAAATGCCTGCCTCATAAAAAATAAATATTTAAAAATCAAGGAATATGTAAGAACGCACTAAATTTTAAGCTGTCTATTATATAGATAAAACCAAGAAATCCTTCACCTCCTATAATTTCCCTGCTTTCTTTCACATACAAGTCTTCTCTATTTGACAGTAACAGTAGATACTGTGGGACACAACTGTCATCGAACATGTCTTTTTTTAGTTGTAAATTTTCTCAAACATCAGTAAGGTTTGATGGTTTCATTATCTTCTATCTCTCCTGAAACTCCCCTTCTCCTTTGGCTAACAGACCATCACTGCACACATTTTATTTCTTTTTCCCACAGCTACTTTAGTGGCTGTTTCTTGCTCTCATTCACTAAATGAAGGGCTTCTCCAAATTCAATCTCTTGCTCTTCTCTCTTGTAAGGATCTCAGAGACAGGGCCAGATGGCCCTGGAGTCATTACTGGTAATTTTCCTTTTGTGATAAGTAAGATAAGTAAGTCAGTCAGTCACTGGATCTGTGTTAGCTCAATGGATCTTAACTGCCTCTCCTTCATACAAGTTGCTTAGGTTCATCAGTATGCTTTTGGCCATGTTTCCTTGACCAGGAAGTTCCCATTGTTACAATATCCACAAATCATTTCAAAATTCCCTTTAAACATGTGGAGTAGTAATATTTTAAGTCTGCTGCTTTTAGCCCCTTTAATGATGTGTTCAGGTATGAACAAATTATGTTCTTTCTGCGGGTATGGAAGCTAGAGAGATGTTTTATTTCATTTGATGCTTTTCTGCCTGATTTACCCAATTAAATCTTATTTTACATTTATATCACATGATACCAGTGACCCTTTATATAACAATACCTTGGATTAAGTAATTATTCTATATGATTTCTTTCAAAATCTATATGCCTAATTTTGAACATCATTCAAATGATCAGTTCCTTATTTCCAACTATTTTCTAGATTTAATTTGTTACCCAGGATCAAAAGTATAAAATTTTCTTGTTTCATCCCTTTCTCTTAATGGCCAGTCATCAAGTTTTATCAACTTTTCTTTTGTATCCTACATTTCCCCATATTTATATCTCTTATATAAATTATCATGACTCTACAGAATTGTAACTAAGAATACTAACATTAGTCGAACAGTAATAATGATTACAAGTGGACCCACAAAGCCTTTACCAACCCATATAATATAATTAAGGCTAAGTGATATTTCATCTCAGTATCAAAACAGCATAATCCCAGTATCCTATGCTATATGTGTATGTGTGTGTGTGTGTGTGTGTGTATGTAATTTTAGAATGCAGTATGTTGTTATTTGGTCATATGTCTAGCATTTTATTATCACTTAATATGCTTATCTCATAAAATATCTTTGTAAATTTTATACAATTCTCAATCACTGAGAGGAATTATAAAATTATGCTTCTATTAATTAGTCCCAATAGAAACTACATAAATTTTGGTCAAAGTCAGTCATAAGAAGATCTAAGGGTAAGTACAAAATTATTTTTTAATATACATAATAAATTTCAAAAATGTAAAGTTCCATAGAGCATTAGATAACACAGTTGCATTTCTTTAATATAAAACTGATCAGAGTATGGCATGGTGCTATGGAAAATGATATTTTGCTTCTACCTTCTAAATTCTTCTGGATAGACTAATAATCAAATTAACATGAGATATATTCATAGGAGAAAAGTGACCAATTTTTTTATGCATATACATATATGGGGGTTCCATAGGAATATAAGATAATGAGGATAAATTGAACAATTAAGGCTGAGATGCCATCTTGAGCTCAGGAGAATGGGGGGCTTTGTGTTTGGGATTTCAAAGGGCAGGAAGGCAATTCACATGGAGCTAAAACTAAATATTTGGTAAACAAATATTTTTGTTTGCAGGGCCATCTTTAACAACGGGACATTGAGAGAAGTTTGATCAAATGGGTCTTGTGAGGTTCCTCCCCATCACACCTAGTTCCTATTAAACTATAGTTATCTATGATGATAGCACCTTCCTGGAGAAGGTACTTTATATACATTTGCTTAGGTAGTTAGGGAGAAAGTCAAAGATTTTTCCAGAATCTTTCCTTTCTTAAAAATAACCATCTGCAAATAATCAATATCCCCAAATACATATTTCTGAATGTCAAATTCTCAGCATCAAACATAATTTATTAGGCTAATTCTCTACTGTACAAGGAAAAGAGTATTTTTCTTAAAATGGTTTTGTTTTGTTTTAAGAGTATGTTATTCATCTCCATCCAGACTGTTTTCTATACTATTTTCTGCTTTGGGATCTATCGCAAATGTTATCTTCTCTGAAATCACCCACATAATAGCTGTGTTCCTGTGATAGAAATTTGGCAATACAAAATTGGATAATAGGATACCCTTGCCTCTGAGAACTCACAAGTCAGATGTATTTTGTTCCTCATATTACAGGGAAAATGGGTGATTAAGAAAAGTTTCAAAGATGAGATGGCTTTTATATTGAGCCTTGTAATTTAGGAGTTTATCTAGAAAATAAGGAAGGGAGGACATTTTAGAAAAAATAGTGCAAGTAAAAATAGCAAGGTGCACTTATTCCTTGAGATCAAGGAAAAATAACCCAATACAGAAATTGAGAAACACAGTGACCTGGAAAATGACGACTGGGGTCAAGAGCCTCTTAAAGTTAAGAAAATGAAAATTTCTGAAGTTTCATCTTATCATTTCTTCTTTGTGTTACTTTCTCCCATACTTCTTTCTGTTATTTAAATATAATATTAAAATTTATTTTTGTCTAGTTAATGGGATTCTTTTTCTTACCATAATCAACTTGAAAAGTTCAGTTGCTTGACCCCACGTAGGTCAAAATAGAATATGTCACTAAGAGTAAAGAATGTTCACTTTCGGTTTGTTTTAAGAGGTAAAAATAAATAAGTCAACCTAAGAGCTTACTGAATCTTTAGCAAAATATAAAAAACACTGGATCTGCCTTACTTTATATACCAGATTTTATAACAAGAGAAAGAACAGGGACAATACTGTACTCATAAACAATTTGAAGAATTAATGCATTAAGGAGAAAATTCTGATAATTTTCCTTCATAATTTTAATAGCAAAAATGAATTTTATGCTTATATTATACAAACAGTGACTTTAGTTCTCCATTTCTGGAAATGTTCATATTTCTCTCACATATATGATTTAATGAAGTTCACTTCTTCTGTGCACAGACCTATGTGTATTTAATAAGGCAGAGTTTGCCTCTATTGAAATGAGGCTTTGTTATTAATCAAATGTTTGCTGCTCTCGGAAACAAAACATAAAAGTTGCAAAAATATTTTTGAGCCAGTGAATGATCTCTATTTTGAATCTCGATTTAATTTCAGACTAAAATAGCTAAGAAAAAATTAAATTGTTAACTATATTAATTAAACAGAAGTTCCTAAGAATGGGAAAATATCTCCTTGATTTAGGCTCTAAGTCTTAGTCTGAGGTGTATGAGTTAAAAAGAGCCATTTTATGCATTGCTTGACTCTTAAATATTTTAATTTTAATTGCACATGGAAGCAACAAAAATGTTTTCTTCATGAAACATGATTTTTCCCATCACATTACATATAAAGAGTTATGTGTTATAATCTATACTGTGATTAAGAATGGCTAATCACACATCATTGTCATCAGTTTAACAAATCAATTTTGGGGTCAATGAAAGAACATTGCCTCAATGTATTTGGTTTTAGAAATGTGTTAATAAAACTCCCTAACCATTTTAATATTACATTTCCATGCAGAGCTGTTTTCTACAATCGAACTGTTTTCTTGGACATATACATTTTTACTATATTAGAAATATATTTGTTTCAATTGTGTGTTTAAATAAGATGTCTAGACTGTTTAAGACAAAAATATCATAATGGGCATTATGGTATCAGTTTTCATAAAGTAATCTCTAATTTTTAAAGTAAGAAAGTATGACTAGAGAACATTATACTAAGTGAAATAAGCCACACGGTAAAAGACAAATATCCTATGATCTCACCTATAAATGGAACCTAATGAATAAAACAAACAAGGAAGAAGAATATAACCCGTGACATTGAAATAAAGAACAAACTGACAGTAACCAGAGGGGAGGGGGAAGGAGATAAAGGGGGAAAGAAGAGGACGGGTCATCAAGGAAGGTATATAAAGGACCCATGGACAAAGACAACTTGGAGGGAGATTGAATGTGGGAGGTGGGAGGTGGGAGTGGGTAGGACAGGGGAGAGTAATGGGGGGAATAGGCACAACTGTAATTTAACAATAAAAAATAAAAATAAATAAATTCCTGAGTATGTATTGGTAAAAAAAAATAAAGTAAGAAAGCATGAATAGAATTTTTAAAACCATGGCCATGTACAGGGTTTGGCAAAAGTAGATATACAATTGTGAGTATATGAAACACAGTTTATTCTCATATTGTTGTTTATTAATTATTATATTACAATTGTAAACCTACTTTTGCTCACTGTATTTATAGTGTAAATACAAGGTTTTGAATATACCTGAGATTTTAAACTGAAAAAATGACGTGACATATTGCAATGTTGTTACCCAAGTTATATGAGGAATGCTTTTGTAAGTCAGTTAATCACAAGTAAAGAAAAGAGTCATCAGCATTATTTGTCCCAAACTTCCTGTTTGGAACTAGAAAAGCCAAGAAAATGAAAGGTACTGCAAGCTGTACCCTAAAGTAAAGCCATAAAATGAAATCAATAGCATTTGAGTGGCTTTATCACCAGTTTAAGTTTTATTTTAACTGTTCTTTTATTCCTGATTGAAATGCTATTTATTAAATCAAAACACAATGACATTATTTATAGAAAGCTATGAGTGTTTTCTTCCACATTTAAAGATAACACAGAGAAACAGACAACAGAATGGGGATAGGAGATGGAAAGGGAGGGGTGGAGGATGCGGGGGTGGGCCAAGGGGAGATAAATGGGGACAAAAAGAGTCTTAACTTCAGGTGGCAAGTGCATGATGCCATGTGCAGATGTTTTATTGAGTTGTACACTGGAAACCTGTATGTTTTATGAACCAATATCACCCCTATACATTTGATAGAATTATAAAAAGATAATTATAATTTTACCATAAAAGAAGAAAAATTACACTTCAATTATAGCATTCCATAAATCAAACTGAGCTATAAAATTGCATATTATTGCTGTTGTTCTATATAAAAATAGAATGTAGATGATGTGTGGCAGTAATTTTGATACGAGTTTGTGTGGAGTTCTCCTTAACACAGATTTTTTGACACTTCTTTGGGATTAATAACATTCTCTTCTAAACCCTGGAGAGACTGAGTTGGTCTGGTAAGAGAGAGATCATAGGAAAAAAAGAGGACTCATAATTTTGAAATAACGTACTAGAAACATTAATACATTCATATTTGCCTTTCATTCATAAAATGAAGATAATTATTTTATCAAAAATAATAGTCTGTATGGGAGCCAAAAAAGAAAATATGAATACCGGACAGAGTGGGAAGAGCAAGAAAGAAAGAAAAACCGAAAAGTGCAGAACCTGGAGAACCAGAGAGCTTGTGGTGAAGGAGGACCAAGAAAGCAACACTTTCTAGTTGTACTGGAGGGAGAGAAATCCTCCAAAGCTTTTCAGAGCCTCTATAACATCAAACAGTGGGAGGCCACTCTTAAGTATGTTTCCATGATTAAAGCAGTTTTTTGGCTCCATCTGTTGTAATGACTACCTAAATTACTGTGATGAAGGACAGATCTGCTGTGGTATAGGGATTATGGGTGGTATATGTCCTGCATATCTGCATACTCTTAGTCCAGTATTCAAATCCCCTCCTGACCTGGCCTGAATTTGCCAGGCTCATTCATTCATTGGACTAAATCTTCATCTCATGTATTGATGTGTTATGTATTTTAGACTATTGAAACATATCAATAAATACAAATAAAACACAACTTATTCTCACGTAGCTAAAATTCATTACAAATGTTTTGACTACAATCTGCTTTCCAGCCACAATGAAATGGTATGCTTGATATGGACATGCAGAATATAATTATATAATCCAAGCAGTGGAATCTCTGGGTCAGAAGGTAGACCCATTTTTAGTTTTCTTAGAAAATTCCATACTGTTTTCCATAGTGGTTGTACCAGTCTGCACTCCCACCAACAGTGCACTTAGG
This sequence comes from Glossophaga mutica, assembly GCA_039655065.1. NCBI lineage: Eukaryota > Metazoa > Chordata > Mammalia > Chiroptera > Phyllostomidae > Glossophaga > Glossophaga mutica. The sequence goes on along the minus strand of CM077307.1, from coordinate 141,972,359 downwards.
GTCCCCTTTTCTCCACAACCTCTCCAACACTTGCTGTTTGTTGCTTTGTTGATGATGGCCTTTCTGATTGGTGTCAAGTGGTATCTCATTGTGGTTTTAATTTGCATCTCTCTGATAGCTAGCTAGCGACACTGAACATCTTTTCATGTGTCTCTGGATCCTCTGTATGTCCTCCTTGGAGAAGTGTCTGCCCAAGTCCTTTGCCCATTTTTTAATTGGGTTGCTTGTCTTCTTAGAGTGGAGTCATGCCTATGCACCCCTATGTTCATAGCAGCACAATTTACAACAGCCAAGTGTTGGAAGCAACCTAGATGCCCATCAGTAAATGAATGGATCAAAAAACTGTGGTACATTTACACAATGGAATTCTATGCAGCAGAAAGAAAGAAGGAGCTCATACCCTTTGCAACAGCATGGATGGAACTGGAGAGCATCATGCTAAGCGAAATAAGCCAGGCAGTGAAAGACAAATACCATATGATCTCACCTTTAACAGGAATCTAATCAACAAAACAAACAAACAAGCAAAATATAACCAAAGACACTGAAATTGGGAACAGACTGACAGTGACCAGAGGGGAGAGGGGAGGGAATTTCAGGGGAAAAGGGGAAGGGTTTACAGGAACAAGTATAAAGGACTCATGGACAAAAACTATGGGGGGTAGAAATGGGAGGGAAGTAGGGAGGGCTTGGGTGGGACTAAAAGACAGAAAACTGTACAAGATCAACAATTAAAAAATTAAAAAAATAAGAAAATAATATAATTATAAAAGTGTTTTTTCTCTTTTCTGTTATGCTTTGTATACTGCTGATTTGAGGCAATCTTTTTTCTGAAGTTGAGTGACAGCTCAAGAAATCCTATGACTTCTTAAAAATGGTTCTAGTTAATAGAAAAGTACTACAATCATAATAAGTTGTAATAATAAACTATTATTAGTTTAATATAGTAATTAATATTTTAAATTTCATTTAATGATAAAACCTTTTCTCCCTTCCCAGTTAAGATGTATTTCTGGAAACTCTCCTGCCTTTAGAAAAGAGGTAGTAAAAGAATTCTTTTTTTGTCTGTTAAACACCTCCTCGCCTATTTACTGGCAGCTATGTTCTTTTCAACCCTCTGGCTGCCATCATCTGGTGTTGGTGATTGAGGAAGAAGAAAGATTGATCAGGCGGTCAGGGAAGTTGCAACTTAAAAAGTACCATTGTGAAATGACTGAACACTTGTTGGGTCAGACGCAGGTTTAAAACGGACATTGTCAATAAGTGAACGCTTTCAGTATCAGCGTGCTCTCCTGAAATAACGGTTTTGGCAGTGCGTTTCAGTTGATTCTATTGTCACATCAGTAGAAATTCAGCAGTCCATCTCCAGCTTTTACTTTTTGCATTCTCATCACTGCTCCAGATGACCCTACTAAACAGGATCTACAAATACTAGCATTCTCATGTGTCCAAAATCTGGACCTTGGGTTACATTTGCAAGCTCTTTGCCTGTGTAATTCTATGAGTACAGGCTTATCTTAATGTTGCTGTAATTCCCCCCTTTGCTCCAACCATCATAAGGGCTTTTCAGTCCTATAGTTTACCCTCGGGAGAGGTCTCAGACATTAACCTACTGTGCCCCCTCAAACACAGGAACACAGTGGTCTTACTCTAGTCGCCAACATTACATTGGAGATAGAAGGATATACATTCCCGCAATGCTCTTTTTCTGGGAATGAGCATGTCATGAAACAGAATGTGAATAAAACCTTACGACTTTTTCCCCACAGGACTCTTTCACACAAAATCATTTCTAAATCTATACACTTGACCTTTTTCTTTATTCTCTTTGAGAGTAAGAGTTTTTGGAATGGTTTGTTGTGCTGCGTGTGCTTATTTTAAATATCTGATAATCTCTATTTCTTTGTAATTTAGGTCTATTGTATCATGGTACTTTGGTTTAAAGTTCTAATTTAATACATTTCTAATATGTGCTTCCTGTGTTTGAAACTGTCCTTTCAAAACTTTCCTATTCATTCTTATGAATACAGCTTAAAGGTCAATGCATTTGGAACGTTTCCTCTAATCAATCACTCATGTGCTGGCTGTCACTCTTCTGTACCACACTGCAGTGTGTACTACCCCCAGCCTTCTCTGTAGGTCCTGGACCAATAGTTGACGATGTGCTAAGCCTAGAGTATGTTGAATAGAAAACAATAACATAAAAGATACATCATGTGTGTGACTTACTGGGAAACATTTTATCCTTACTGCTTTTATTTTAGTGCTGCTATCAAGAGCTAGTAGACCAAAACTAGTTCACCATTCTCTCTATGTTTATTTATCAATTCTTGGGAAAATTTGTTCTTTAAAAATGTTTTCTGTTAATTTGAATCATTTTATTTATAATTCATTCATTTGATCATATATTTATTATATTACCCACTACTTCCAAAGGTGATTAATGTAGTTAAGAGATAAAAAACAGTAGTTAAGAAAGGGAGAACATATCTCTAGGAAACTTATATAAAAGAAATCTAAAGCACTTGATTGAAAACTTAATCTTAGCTTAGTAACACCTAACACGATGTGAAAATCAGAGACGACAAAGCTAGCTCCCAAATTCATCAACTGTGAAATAATTTCACTGGATAAATAAATATTTCAAATATCCTTGAATTCAAATATGTATTTAAGGATTTGAGGAATTTGATTTAAGGGACAATGTAATGTTTGCATCTCGTAAAATCCCCACTCATTACAAACGGACTGAGACAGCCAGACACCGGGAGGCAGCGTACCTTGGGTTGTTCGCACTTCTGTATAACTGCGCCAAAGTTGCAATGCCCTGACCGTTTTTTACCTGGGACACAGGTCTGTTCATACAGCTGGCAGTTGTGAAAAGTGAGATAATGTTTGAAGGAATCCCTCATGTAGTCCAGCAATGTACCCTGTCCCTTTTTCTTCCTTTCTATAAAAGTGGCGGTCCCTACGTCCCGAGGTCTTCCATGCTGCACTCCAGGCATGTGCAGGTTGTACCCGGCCCTACACTTTGCCTGAAAGTTTAGAGAGTTGTGCCGTTTTGCTCACTGCTATGCTGATACTCCTGATAATACTTGTGTTGTGAGTAATAAGGTCTTTTTTCTTCAGACCCAGGAATTGTGTTTTATCAACATTCATGCACCTTTAGTGGGCCAAAGAGGTTTTTATGGAAGTTTTCTTGCTTCTAGATATTCTCCTCACTATCAAATTTACTTAATATTGTAGCATCAAACCAAAAACCAATGGATAATATCTACAATGTTGTAGGTTAACATCCAAATCACAGAAACAAAATCTCTGTAGTACCAGCAAATGTGATGACAACAACTGCTCGTAAGGAAGTTCAGGGAACAATAAGTAAGGGTTTCTGCTGGTCATGAGAGCTTGTGAACCTCAAAGTCGGTTACATGCACTCAATGTAAAAGTTACGAAGCCAATATGAAAGCGGTAGTAGGACAAAACTCCACGTTCAGGAGCAAATGCTGAGAGTCCAATAGAAAATGACCAGGACAGACACAACAGGGGCAAAGAAGAAGAAACTTCTCCAATTCAAGTGAAAATACAGAAAAAGCAGCAAGCAGGGTTCTGAAAGTAAAATGATACTTTTTAACACTTTATGAAAATAAGTAAAGCAGGAATTCTAGACTGTAAATTAGAAAAGCTACCCTACCCCACCTTAGGTTTTTAAGAGTATGGCAAAATTAATATTATTTAAACATGAAGGATAGTAAAGGACCATGGTCAAAGCCACTAAGTAAAAAGTGAATAGCAAGCAAAATAATGGCTCTAAAAGAAAGAAGGCATTTTTTAAAAATATGAAAACTGTACCTTTAGTATTTTGAAACAAGCTAACTAATTTATGAAGTAAGAGAAATCATGAAAGAAAAACACCCATCATGATTAGAAAAACTCATAAATAAAAAATAGTTTAAATGAAATGAGTAATGATATTAAAGAGATTAGGCTGAAAGCGATATAAATGAAGATTGATGACTTATAGAAGTCTCCTACGATGAAAAACAAATTTCATCATAAACAGAGAAAGTAATGAAATCTAAAACTTAAGAAAACTTTCCTGAAAAAAAGACTTGAATGGATGTACTGCAAAAGGCAGAAAATTGATCAGAAGAGCCGACATGGAGACATACTAAAAACACTATTGGACTTTACAGAGAAAGAGTACATTTTTTTGATATTTAAATTAAGACCAACACCAATTTGAAATAAAAACCAGTTTGTTATTTCACCTTTTGATAATAATGCTTCATGGAAGAAAAAAATGGAGTAAAAAATTTAAGTCGAAGAAAAAAAATACACGAGTCAAGGCTTTTATACGTCTCCAAACTTATGTTCAATTACAAGGGCCTCAGATAAACTTCAAATAATGCCTATGGACATAGGAAATGGTGATCCTACCAGCTTTCTCTGCAGAGTCTACTGAGAACAAGCCACAGATAACTGTATGACTGTTAGTATTAATAAGGGTGAATCAATGTTACATTAAATTAGATGTGTGAGGAATGGAAGAGATAAAGCCAAAGCATTGCTCATGGTAAGAAATATACAAACAGCAGCCCCCTAAAGTGAAGGCTAAGTGTATTATATTATGTAAGCACTAGAACAAGGTCAGCAAACTATAGCCCCTTGGTCAGTGCAGCCGACAGCCTGTTTTAGGGGTAAAATTTTATAAAAGCGCAGTCACAGCCGTTTGGTGCCCTATTGCAGTGCAGCCCACCTCTTTGTTACATATTGTCTCTTTCTCCTCCTAAACTAGAACAGCAGAACTGTGAATTTTCAACAGCGACCAGATGGCCTATAAAACCAAAAATATTTAACTCAGTAATCACATTTGGACAGTGAAAGTGAAGCAACTTATTACTGTGAAATCCAGTGAATAAAAGGAAAGAAACATACTTTCTTTTTTCCTGCCTTTACTACAGAAGCAGAGCCTTGGGCTACCCAGATATTAGATACGGAGAATTTTCTCTGTATAGAAATATTTTGGCTAATAAATGTAGATGAGATGAAAGGAACAATTAATAGGTAGGAAATGACTACGAGAGGCTGCTACTATCACAAAAGGAGAGGCGAGCCAAAGGGACTTGGTGTGCCTAGTTAAGAAATAGTGAACACAGGAGTTCCCTCCTGTTTGTGGGTTCACTTTCTGAGATTTCAGTAACCCATGCCCAACTAAAGTTTGAAATATTATATGCAAAATTCCAGAAACAATTTGTAATTATTTTAATGGCATGTCTGAGTAGTATGATGAAATCGCTAGGTCTTGTTCCATCCCACCAATACCCAAATCATCCCTTTGTCCAGTGTCCCCACACTGTATACACTCCGCACATGATTGCTTAGCCATCTGAGTTATCAGATCCATTGTTGCGGTAATGCAGGGCTTGTGTCCAAGTCACCCTTGTTTTCCTTTATAATGGCTCCCAGACACTGACGACCCCAGGAGTACTGATGCTGGCAATAGGATATACCAAAGAGAAGCTGTAAAGTGCTTCTTTCAAGTGAGAAGGTAAAAGTTTCAACTTAAGGAAAGAAAAAAATCGTATGCTGGGCTTCTTATAACATATGAGATAAAAACAAACCTTCTTTCCATTAAGTTGTGTAGAAGGAAAAACAAACTAGTTTCATGCTAGTTTTGCTGTTGCACCTCAAACTGCATAAGTTAGGGCCCCTGTGTGTGATAAATGCTTGGCTAAGATGGAGAGGCACTGAGTTTGTGGGTGGGAGGCATGAACAGAAAGGATGTTCCAAATGACAGCGGTGTCTTATGCCAGGAAGCACTGAGCCTATATGCCTCCTGGCACAAGGGATCCCCTGAAATGAGTGACCACATTCACATAACTTTTATTAGTATATTGATAGAATTGGTCTATTTTATTACTAGTTATTGTTGTTTTACTGTCTAATATACAAATTAAACTTTTTCGTAGGAATGTATGTATAGAAAACATCACAGTACATATAGAGTTTGGTGCTGTCCAAAGGTTTAAGAAACCACTGGGGGCTTCACATGTATCTCCTGAGGATAAGGGGAGATTAGTGTGTCATGTGTCACTGTATTACCAGTAATTTATTTCTAAAACAAACAAACAAACAAACAAAATACAAAAATAACCCAACCCTGAATATAACCAGGACTCTAGATCTAACTACCAATTTTTAGGAAGTAAAGGAGACAGCGAAAAATATGAAATGATCCATTGATAATAGTCATCAAAACTCAGACTTCAGAAATCTGTTTTTTTTAACAAATAAATATTATTGTATAATATTATAGTGAATAAAAATGAGTGACAATGGTGAAGCCTATAAATTAAAAGGGATTCACAAGACATTCAACCAATTGCAATATATGGATCTTATTTAGATTCTGACAGGAATAAAATTTTACTATGAATATTAACTGGATATTTGTTGATACTGGGAATTTGTGGCAACTGGTGAGAATAATAATGACATTGTGAAAAGTTTTAAGAGTACTTATCTTTAGGAGATACATATTGGAATATTTACAGATGAATTATTATGTTTCTGCCCTGTTTCAAAGTAATAGAGTGAGAGAGCAATTGGTAGTTGATACAGTGAGGTTCATTATAATAGTCTCTTTAATTTTACTTATGTTTGAAGTGTTCCATACTAAAGGATTAAAATGTTTTAAATACAAATTTTGGAAATGAGTTGTAAAATTTTTCTATTTAATTATTAATTTGCATTTAAATATTAAATCCAGTTATACTATAGTTGTAAAACTTACCTTGAAAATAACTTCATTAGCAACTTTTTGATAAAGAAATCACAATAAAATATTTCTTTAATGAATTCAATTTATTCTGTTTATTATTGCTATTCATTTGATATATGGTAGAGCTAAAGACCATAGGGTAACTAATTCTGAAGAAGGGATGAACTTCTAAACAACTAATTAATTAACCTTAATTTACATAACGACCTTATTTGCATAGGAAATGGCTGGGAATGCATTAAAAGTCATTAATAAATGAAATGTGTTAGAAATACATGAGTTTGTACTTCACACTCAGGAGGCAAATGTAGTCATGAAATGTTAATAACAATATTCAAGAATCAGGCATTAAACAAACTAAGATTTAGCTTTTCGGCTTCATGCATTTCTAAGAAGATAATTCATGAACTTGCTACTCAGTCTTACCTCTACATGCCGACTGGGGCACATACAAGCACACGTGTGTGCATTAGATAAACTATTATTAGCCTTACTTAAATTTCTATTCAAATTACAGTGATAAGAGCTAGTGTATTGTACTCACATATGAGAACTAAATATAACTCCTAGAACTCAGAGCTATTCCTTGAGGAATGCCAAGTTCTACAACCTAAATAGTTATCAAAATTTTCTTTCTATGTCTAATTGCTCATTTGTTTCAAAAAAAGGTTGAGAAATATAATTTCCAATGTACTTTCACACTTAGTTTTATTTAGAATAACATAGGTTACACTATGTAATTTAGACTTGCCCTAACATTTCTATTCCAGGTTTGTCAATTAGATTTAGAGTTTGAAGCACACCACAATATTTTGTAAAAATATAATTACCCTGCAGTTTAAAGACTTTAAAAACTCCAAGAATTGGTCTGCTATTTTTAAACAATTTAATTCTGCAAGTGATGCATATTCATTAGATAACTTAATCCCTTTAATTCCACAGACATCCTGTGTATAATCCAGTGTTTTAGATGATTTGGTTGTACCCATACAGCCCTTGACATGAAATCAGTAAGTGAGGTTTGAAGTAAATCAAAGGAGTGCTTCTTTTTTTTTTTTTTTAATGATCATCAATTGCTGAACTGAGAAAGGAAATTCTGTAGTACATCTTTTGACTTACATTCCCATCTTGCTCTCTTTCTCTTCTGACACCTGGGGTCTCACCCTCTGACTTTCATTCTGTAAGTGTGTGTAGCTCTATTCTGGTTTGCATGCTCTCCTCTTTTTACCTCTTTCCCCTTAACAAAATGCTGATGGAGTGCTAGGATGTCTAGGAACAGCCCCAGAATACCAGGTCCATGTTTCAGGTCCTTTTTCCTTCTTCTGAGACTGCATTCCACTAATGGATAAATTAAATTTAGTTCTCTTGGGTCTTCTAGATTTTACAAAAAATTGATGTGACCGTAAGAAAAAATGATGGGTTGCTAAAGTGCAAAGGAGTTTTTACTTCAGTGAATGGACAAGAATAGCATTTATCCATTATTGGTAACATCTCTCAGAATCTGTGATGGCCCCCTGCACAAATGGGTTCTACCTGCTTCTCCATGTGGGTAAACTATATGACACTGAAACGCTGAAAACAGATTTTGGAGACAAAAGATATGAACCTAAATCTTCAACTTTTCATTTACTGACAAATACTATTTTTAGAAAAACACTTAATCTTTCTTTAGCATGTCTTTGTAAAATGAAGTTAACAATTCTTATCTCTTAGAAATTAGATAAAATTATTTTCTCCTAATGCAACATACAAATTATGAGAAATGTTAGTCATTAATATTAAGATGTGTTTTCTTCAATCCTAAGAAAATGTAAGTACTGGAAGCCACACAACTCAGGGAATATCTAGTGGTAATGGGATCATTAACAGTATACTACATTCCAGAGGGTTAGCCAGAACCTCACAGTGGCAAGAGAATAATGTTTATTATCTAATGTATAATGATGGCATTTTGCAACATTGTACACAGAAGTTGAAAATAGTGTGTTATCATCTTGGCATTTCAGGAGTATGAAATCACTCCATAATTGTCATGCATTTGAAATCAAAATAAATAGGCAAACACCTCTGAGGATTAATGATCTTTGTGCATTCTTCACTGAGAACTTTTAGATATGGATTTCATTAAAAATAAGCAAAGTTCAGTCATGATGGTGACTGAAATCTAGCTGAACAGAAGTCCTATCACTAAGGATATAAAGAAGACACCGCACCAAGACTGGTAGCAGGGCCAGGGATGTGAAAAGAGGTGTTCACACATGTGTGTGTGGTGGTTAAAAATCAGGAGGGATATCTCAGCAGTGGAGGTCCCCACTAAAGAGTGAGAGATCCTTGCCCCATATCAGAACCTCCAGCCCAGGGTTCCTGTGCCGGGAAGAGAAGTTTGTATAACTTCTGGCTGTGAAAACTAGCAGGGACTATGGCTGAGTGAGATGGAGGGTTTTGGAGTCACAGGCTGCATACTTGTACTTAATTGAACTCCCTCTCTCTAAGCTCCAGCACTGGGTAAGCTGCTTAAAAGGCACCATGGGCATACAGAGAGGAACTGAATTGTCTGCTATCAGAGCAAGAGCTAGAGGGACAGCTTTCTTCCAGACAAAAGTGATGAGCTCTCCTGAAACAGAGCCTGGCAGGCAGGTGGGGGCCATATCTGAGTTTCCATCAACCTGGCTAACACTGTTTGCCCTGACCTGGTGATTCCTTGAGTTCCCACCCTACCGAATTTGCAGGCCAACCCACGCCATTTCTAGTGGCTTTTTTTGTGCAACTGGCCTCTCCTGCCTCATGCTTCAGATTTCCTAAAATCTTTCTAACAAGCAGCATCTGGCCTCTGTGTACCGCATGCCTGTTGCTGAAGTGGCCTCAGGCCCAGCACTAGTTGGAGCCAGTGTCAGTTTACAGGTTGGCTTCCCCTGAGCACCTCCTAGCCCAGCATAAATGGTAGCCATCTGCAGAGTACTCTGTAGCTCATGCTGAGAGGCCTCTGGCAGGCTGACCTTGTACCTCCAGGGAAGCTCCAGAGCCAGTGCATCTGGTGGACAGCTTCAGACCAGGCCAGACTACAATACAACCACATGCACAAGGGACACAGTAAAGGCGTGGATTTAGTGGGCACCAAAAGTCTGCTGAAGCAAGTCCTGTTCCATGGAGTTAGTCTCTGCACAGCAGCTCCTATGTTGTAATCACAGCTTATCCTCATACTAGATTGACCTGGGAATCAATCGCTCCCACTGATATGCAAACAGTAATCAAAACTCAACTACAACAGGATAGTGCACACAGCCCACACAGAAGAGGCACCAAAGCACCCAGGTCAGGTGACCATGCAGGTTGTACCCGTGAGCCCTATAGGACACCTACTACATAAGGCCACTCTACCAAATCCAGAAGGCATAGCAGCTCTAATACATAGAAATAAACACAGGGCAGTAGCCAAAATGAGTAGATAAAAAATCTGTTTGTAATAAAAGAATAGGAGAAAGTTCCAGAAAAAGAACTAAGTAAAATGGAGGTAAGCAAACTACTAGACACAGAGTTAAAAACAATGGTTATCAGCACACTCAAGGAACTCAGTGATAACATCAATAGTATAAAGAAGGGTATGAAAACCATAAAAGAGATCCAGTCAGAAATGAAGGATACACTAAATGAAATGTAGAATAAATTACAGGGAATCAAACATAGAGTAAATAAAGCAGAGAACCAAATGGTCTATTTGGAATGTAAAGAGGTGGAAAACTCTTAATCAGAACAGTAAAAAGAAAAAAAAAATACAAAAATGAGGATAGATAAGGAGCCTCTGGGAAAACTTCAAGCAAACCAATATTTGCATCAAGAGAAAAGCAGTTAGTTACCTACAAGGGAGCTCCCATAAAACTGTCAACTGATTTCTCAACGGAAACTCTGTAGGCCAGAAGAGATTGGCACAAAATTGAGTGTTGAAAAGCACGGACCTACAACCAAGATGAATCTACCTAGCAAAGATGTCACTTAAAATCAAAAGACAGATAAAGAGTTTCCCATAAAAGAAAAAGCTAAAAGAGTTCATCACCAACAAACCAGTGTAGCAAGAAATATTAAAGGGTCTTCATGAAGAAAAAACAGAAACAAAAATGAAAAATATGAATAATAAAATGGCAATAAATATATATATATACATATATATCAATAATTACTTTAAATGCAAACAGGTTAAGTACTCCAATCAAAAGACATATGGTGACTGAATAGATAACAAAACAAGATCCTCACATATGCTGTCTGCAACAGACAAACTTCAGATTGAAAAACACCCACACACTGAAAGTAAAGGGATGAAAAAAGATATTCATGAAAATGGAAACAAAATCACACAACAAAAAAAAATTAAGGTAGCAATACTTACACCAGACAAAATAGACTTTAAAACAAAGGTTGTAAAAAGAGACAAAGAAAGACCAAACAGCAACTCTACTTCTGGGTATTTATTCACAGAAAACCAAAACACTAAATTGAAAAGACATATTCACCCATATGTTTATTGCAGCATTATTGCCAACAGCCAAGATATAGAAGCAACCTAAATCTCCATAAATAGATGAATGGATAAATGAGTGGTACACATATACAATGGAATATGATTCAGCCATAAAAAGAAGGAAATTTTGCCAATTTTTGCCATCCACAACATAAATGGACCTGGGGGTATTGTGCTGAGTGAACTAAGTCAGAGAAAGACAGATGCCAGATGATGTCACTTATATGTGGAATCTTAAAAACAAAATAGACAAGTAGAACAGAAATAGACTCATGGATAGTGAGAACATTTTGACAGTTGCCAGACAGAAGAGTGATTGGGGGGATGGGTGAAAAAGGTAAAGGGACTGAGAAGTACAAATTGGTAGTTACAGAATAGTCATGGGGATGTAAAGTATAGCACAGAGTATAGGCAACTATATATGCTTCAGATGGGTACTTGAGTTATTGAGGTGATCACTTCATAAGTTAAAGAAATGTCTACTCATGGGGATGTATGCCTGAAACTAATATAACATTATATGCCAATTATAATTTAAAAATTAAAAAAAAATTAAATTAGCAGAAACACTGTACATTTATTTTAAATAATATAACTTACTTTTCGAAGGGACTCGGAGGTTGGCGAGGACCACTTCCAGGGAATCAGCTTGGACTCGCAGTACATAGCTCGTCCTTGTTTCATAGTCCAGAGGGGCGTTCACATAGATAACACCCGTGATGTTATTAATTCCAAACTTGTCTAGAATTAAAATACAATTTCTTGGTCATTTTCTTCACACTACAAGGAAAATAGTTCTCTTTAAAAGCCACTGTGATTTCAAAAACATATATTTATAATAGCAGTAATACATAAAAGGGATAAGAAGCTGGCTTTTGGAAAGTGTTTTAGCTCCGTGGAAACTTTGTTCCAGTAATTATCAACATCAGTGTTCCCTAATTGTATGCCTTTAAATTCTAGGTGTTTTTCTTTTTTTTTTTTTTTTTTTTGAGATTCTCCTGGGAATGATTGTTTCTGTGATCAATTACATTGGGCAGCATTGTATACTATACCCCTCATGCTAGATTCAGATGGTCTTCTACCATACTAAAAACTTTCAGAAATTCTGTTTTAAAGAAATCCATTGAATTTTGTTTAACCAAATATTTTAGAATATTATTAAATTATTACACTTTTTATGATTTAATGGATCTTATTACCGTGTAGATTTAGTGTTCTGCTAAGAACACCTAAAGAAAAAAACAGATAATTTAATATGTTGGTTATTTTGAAAATATGTTTTATTTTTCTAAATGGCTTAAAATGCTTTGCTTTGATGTCTATTTGTTAAATGAATTTGCTCATTTAATATATGAGTGAAGAGCAGGGCGCTTTGCTAAACTGTAGAATATTCTACCTCTTGCACTCATATTATATTTTTCTCTTTATTTTTCTGAATAGCATTTACTACTATCTAAATACTACATATTTATCAGCTGATTAATTTTATTGTCTATATCTTCTTATTGATGATTAATAAATGTTTGTCAAATAAAGTAATAAATATGTTACATAAATGAATAAATAGTAAAAATAGTTGTCATGGAGGAAAGAGGGTAATAAGTGAAGCCCCTTTGCTGTCTTCAAGGAGGAGTATTGACTGAAGTACAGAAACATACAGCAGAACAGAACAAGAAATCACAGCTTTAGTAAGATGCTGATGTTCAAGGAAAAAGGAAGGTTAGTAATAACATTTATGGAGGAGGCATAAGAGTACAGGGAAACAAAGAAGAAAGCAGTAAGTATGATGTTGAGCACTTGCTTTAGAGCCAGCCTAAAGCATGTAATGGTTGATTGTTGAAATACTTGAAAAAGACCTGTACACTTTCCATGAAAACTGCTTAACAGTATTAACATTCATTCATTTATCACGTATTTATTATTCATGCATTTATTAAATATATTAACTATTTTGACTACCAGGCCATCTGTTCCATCAAAAGGAAAAACAGAGAACACCTAACTTTTGGATATTGGTGAAAGAAAAAATGGGTGATAAAGACTGAGATGTGGACTTATTCCTAGAGGCTCACGAACCATTCTAATTCTTAGTGAAATACAATGAGTAGATAATACTTAAATTATTTACTTAAAGTTGTTAATTGTATGTCTAACCCAACTGTTTAAGGATTCAATCATACAGTATGTATGACTTTTATCATGGATGTGCCTCTTTGGCCATTCACAATAATTTGTGATTCTAAAATTGATTCAGGATTAGCTAATGTATGATATGGAGTATGAGTTGATGATCATGGCACAGGGGTAAAGTAATAATTATAACTGAAAGCTGAAAGTATCACACATTAGTTTTTTAAAGTTTTACTTTTCTAAAAGATTTTCTTTATTTTTATTTTTAGAGAGAGGGGAAAGCAGGGAGAAAGGGAGGGAGAGAAACATCAATGTGTGGTTGCCTCACATTCTCGCCCTACTGGGGACCTGGCCGGCAACCCAGGCATGTGCCCTGACTGGGAACCAAACCAGTGATCCTTTGGTTCCCAGGCTGGCACTTAATCCACTGAGCCACAGCAGCCAGGGCATCACACATTAATTTTGAAGAAATCTCATTAAAATATCCTTAAATGAGGAAGAGGAGAAGGCTTCCAGAATTACTAATTCCCAAGGTGGGGGAACTTTTTATTAATATAACTGGATTTTTAAATTGGAATTGTTATTTTTTTAAAAAAATATAGAGTAAAGAGTAATTCAATCTGAAATTAATTACAAGTCCAAATTGATCGTTTTTTTGTTGAAAATACAGACTAAACATCTACTCACCCTCTTCATTTCCTGCAACAATGGAGTAAACGATACTCTGATTGATGGCCGCAGCAGAAATTACACCGACCATAGTTCCTCTGGTTGCAAGTTCACTCACTGGAGGAGGCCTGCAGGTTCAGGGAAAATAAAATTCTCAGTGCCCATTTTGCCAGGATGGAGTTTTGAATTTAATAATAGTATGTATTGGTTTTTGTGTGTGTATGTTTCTTTGAATAATACTATTATCTGAAATTAATCATAAAGCACTGCATTGACTCCAGCCCTAAAAAAAAAACGGTTAAAATGATGAAAATGCTCTTTTTAAATTATCATGCTGCTATTATTTTATTTTTTTAAGATGGAACATACTATTACTTTAGTATCTGCCATATATCATACAAAATTCTTTTCCCTTGTCTCTAAAACACCTTTTGGATAGAAACTAATAGATAGATATAATTTGCTCCTTTAACTGTTAAAATAATATGTTGATATTGTGTCATTGATGTTATCATATTTAGGCACATTGCTTCCAGCTGTCTCTAGTCCTTATCCCTGATGGATTGTAAAGCTTTAACTATACAAAAAGTATTTGAACTGAGGGTATCACAAAATTTACATTTCTTTTGAATTCACTTATTTGCTCAACCATAGTTGCACTGTCTCCTTGGTACTATGATATTTATTTAGTTGAAGAACTATATTTTCAACAATGATCTAATCCTCCTATAATTCTCAAAATCTCAAATACATTATGTAATATTTGTCACTCTAATTAGGCAATCATAACTTTGTTTTCATAAATTAATATAAATAACTTCATTTTTGTAATTCAGAGATATTTATATGATCCAGCTCTAACAGATTTAGAAAATTATTAATACATATTTTTAACAATATCTCCAAATGGTTTTGTAGTAGAATCAATATGTCTAACTCTTCTGATTTTTAATAAGCTTTAGCATCTTTTCTCAAACTGGTAAGGTAAATCCTACTGCCATTTCCTTCATACAATCTTTCTTTCATTACTTACACTTTTAAAATTAGCCCTCATTTTTATCCCCATTTTCACACTTTTTCTAACCTAGATTACATAGTGCTCTTATGTTGTGCTTTCATTGAAATCTTTTATAACAAATACTGATATACAAATATAATCTGAAAAACTAATTATATATAACTTTTCAGGAATATCTTGTCCAAATTGCTATGCTCTTTGGCACTGTAGTCCATACACTTGTTTAACCCAGTACCTAAATGTAGCTAAAAGTGATATATTTTATAAATGCTCCAGCACCTAATGGTGGTACATATATGCATGGCATGATCAATAAATATTTCTTTCTTTATTTTATTCCCTTGCATCTTATCTCTCCTTTCTTGTTAATAGCATCTAAGGTTTGCTTTGGATAACCACACCTCCACCATTCTCAGTCTAAGTGGTTTGGATGGGACTGACCAATCGTAGGATATGTATGTAGGTAAACCCTTTAGCTCTCTCTGGCCAGTGAGAACACTTATCCTGTTCACTCACTGTTTATGTGTGGTAAATTTCTCTCAAAGTCAATGAAGTTTGTTCCCAGACAAAGATTTGTTTGTTTGTTTGTTTGTTTATGGCTAGAATTTTAATGTTGATTCTCTATAAGGAGGTTCTTGTTGATCACGATACCAACACAAATGAAATAACTTGGGGTCTGAAGACAGAATTCCTATACCTCGACTAATATTCTAAATGGTTCTATACTCAAAGCCAAGTAAACTAATTTCAGTTTTGGAAAAAATAAATTTTCTTTTATGTAATATTTCTATCACTTCCGATCACAGTCCCAACTAATTTGAGAAAAACATGTTTAGATTAGAAAAAAGATACATTTTCCCAGGGAGACACTTCTTAAGTAAATCTGAGAAACAAAGTTGTATTCTATAAGCAACTTATTTAGTCACTGCTATAGTGTTAGTTCGGTAAAATAAGAATGACTTTGGTAACTGAGCCAAAAATAGTAGTCTATTGATAATAGATAGTAGTCTGTGATAGTAGTCTACCACAAAAAGCAAGACATTTACAAAAGTGACAATGGGTTACTTTTGATGGACTGCTTTGGTTATGAATATATTGTTGTATGATATTTTGGATTATAAAGAGACATTAAGACAATTTGTTGTCCGTCACTTTGCTTAGTGGTTGACAATTAGTGATTACAAAATAAAAACATGAAAAGGGTTAAAATCAGATAATTGTGGAAACACCCTAGTTTTTAAAAAAGTCTCCAATAATCTCCCAGTTTTGGTATGCCTACCCTTGAGTATTTCTCTTCTCTTTTATGAGGGGCAGAGTGTGACTTCTTTCTTTCTATAAAAATCAGCAGAGTAGGTTTGATGTCACCTCAGTGAGTATGTAAGATTTTTACTTGTAACTTCATTCTTGCTAGTAGACTCCATCTCCTCTGCTAGATTTATGAAGTAATTGAATATATGGAATTGTCCCCATGACAAGATACTGAAGGTGATGTTTGACCAATGGTCAGTGAGGAACTGAGGCCCTCAGTCCAACATCCTACAGGTAACTGAATTCCACCAACAACCACAGGAGCATGGAAGTGTACCCCTCCCTAGTCAAGACACAGATGAGACCTGAGCCCTGGCCAACACCTTGATTCAAATTTGTGAGAGACTATGCAACAGAGAACGTAGGTGACCAGTTCCTGAGATACAGAAACTTTAAGGTGTTATATGTATGGTTTTAACTTGTTTGTTTTAATATTGTTATGCTTCAATAGATAGCTAACATACATGGCTTGAATATTAAGAGCAGTGAATTATTAAGTTATGACAGAGCAAATTACATACAACTTAAATTTAATGTAAGAAAACTTGGTAGTCACTTTCTGAAATAATTTGTACAAGCTAAATTACTTTTTGTGGAATTAAACATTACTTAAATTGTTCACTTGTTTTTCTTGTTACTGCATAAGAGCTAAATTTTGTACTTTCCACAATTAATTTATTGATTCTTATAAAATACAGAAATATAAAGTCTGAAGCTAATGTACCATAAGCTTTAACATTAGAAAAAATGCCATCTTTTACTTCAAACTTTAAAAAGTATTTATGTGTATTTTTGTACAATGGATGAAAATGGTTAATACTGGAAAAATTAACTGGCATAATTTAAGAAAGAATTTAAATGCAATGCATATCAGTAAGAGCATTTAAAATTTTATTTGTTAATAAATGTTTAAAGTGTATTTACTTCTAGACAAAATATCTCATTAACCTTTGTCTTAATTGTTCCGACACACTTTCTTCTACCAGAATCAACACATACCATAAAGATGCATTTTTTCAAGCTAGAATTAAATAAGCCTCTATGGTAATAAGCATTAGATTACAAAATTTCAGTTCTTGTCTATTTACTGCCAAATAGGGCCCATATTTTTATGCCCTGGAAAGTACCAGGACATGATTGGAGCAAATTACATATTCCCTTTCGAGTCACATATAATTTAAATACAAAATGAAGCAGTTGGTGTAAATCAAGAGCATAAAATCAGATGATGGGATAGAAAGATAACAAAATTGAGTTAAGGGAGCTCAGCATAAATTAATAGGGAAGGGGTGAAAGTAAAGAATTTGTCACACTGTATGTTCTACTTACTGAGGGTGACTAGTACAAGAGTGCAAATCCAATGGGATTTTAAAGTGGAAAAGTAAATTCTAAATGTTATTGCACTCTATAAATTTTCATGTTTTGGCAACCAATGAAAATTCTTTTTTAAATATCATCTGACTTGGTTTGTTTTATCTATGGACTTGATCTATGAGCTGACAGTTTATGATTTTTAGAGTAAACTTTCTGAAAGGTAGCTTCCAGTTCTGTCATTCTGAGTCTGATACACTGTGATTTATTATTCCCTCTTTTCTCTCTCTTGAGTACAAAAAAAACCTATTGATTAATTTCAGAAGCCAAGAATTATGGCCAAATAAAGAATTCCTCCCTGAGATTTTTTAAAAACAAAGCTTTCTCCTGCTATTAATTCATAAAGTTGCAATTCTTCTATTTTATAATAAACAAATGCAGCATCATTAACTCTCTTCCAGTTAACTTTGTAACACCTAATTCAAAACAGATAGTTGTTGAGTGTCTGTAATTCAAGAACTGTACTTTTTAAAGTTATATTTACTGCTGATATAACTGATAAAAAGCATTTTCCCAATAAAAGAGGCACTTAAAACAGACAAGACTCAATAGTGGAACCAGATGAAGCTTAAGAATTAACAGATTAACTGAATCTCCATTGTTCAGAAAAAGACTGCTAAGAGTATGTTAAAGGAAATGAATATACCTTCTACAGACCTGGAGTTTGAACACCGGAGAGACAGATTTTTAAATTTAATTTAATTTAATTTGAATATTTAATTAAATTTATTGGGGTTGCATTGGTTAATAAAATCATATAGATTTCAAGTGTGCAATTATTTAATATAGCATCTAATATTGTATTGTGTGTTTACCACCCCAAGTCAAATTTCCTTCTATAACCATATACTTGACCCCCTTTATCCTTCACCACCCCCACTCCCTTTCTCTTAGGTAATCACCACACTGTTGTCTGTGTCTATGAATTTTTGTTTGTCTTGTTTGTTCATTTGTTGCTTTTAGTTTTTATTTCACAGAGTAGTGAAATCCTATGGTCCTTAACTTTGTATGTCTTATTTTTTTTAGCATGGTATCTTCCAGGAACATCCATGTCGTTTCAGATGGCAGTATTTCATCTTTTCTTATGGCTGAGTAGTATTCCATTGTATATGTGGACCACATCTTCTTTATCTAACCATCCACTGAAGGGCACTTCAGTTGTTTTAAAAACACCTTCAGGAAGGACCTTCACCGTAGGTTTGATGTGTTGTTGATTTGATGCCCAGGTTCCTGACATGTTCCTGATGGCATCAATAGCTCCTATAATTCCCTCACTCACAACATTTTGTGCTTTATTGGTCATTTTAAACAAAACCCACAGATTTTAACTGAAATTTTAAATCAACTAAGTTAATACTTAAGCAGAGACTAAATAATAATTCAATTGAAAAAAGCCTGTTTTGATAGGTATCAAATATAAATTTTATTTGTGTATTATTTTACTGTATTTGCATTACCCTCACCTCTTCTAATTTTCACATGTAAAAGAGTTGCATATTTTTAAAAACTAATAAACTGTGTTTTTTAAAGTAGTTTTAGGTTTTCAGAGAAATTGAGCAGAAAATATAGAGTTCCATATGCAACCCTCCACCAAATTTCCCCTATAATTAACATTTTGCATTAGTGTGGTCCATTTGTTACAAGTGATAAACCAATATCACTACATTATTAACTAAAGTCCACAGTTCAATCAGGTGTCATTCTTTGTGCAGTATATGACTATGGCTTTGGACACATGCATAATGTTACATATTCACCATTAGAGTATCACACACGATAGTTTCAGTGACCAAAACTATCTTCTGTTCTTCACTTATTCATCTTTTCTTCCCCCTGAACTTGCCACCATTGATATTTTTACTGTTCATATACTTTTGCCTTTTCCACAATATAATATAGTTTAAATAATACACTCTGTAGTCTTTTTAGACTGGGTTCTTAGCAATATATATTTAAACTTCCTCTATGTCATTTTTGGTTTTGTACTTTTTATTGCTATGGCATATATAACACTGTAAGGATATACCACAAACAAATACATTTTACTAAGAAGAAAATGGATCAAATTAACCTTGAATCTCTTGTTTAGAAATACATCTTTGCAGGTAAAATGTAAGCCAGTAAATTTAACTGCTACAGAACTTATATGCAAAATATTTAGAATACATTTTCCTATGGATGCATAAGCTAATTCATAGATAGCTCTTTAACATTTCAAATTGATTCTTTTTTGAAAATGTAGACTATAATAAATCTCTCTCAATTAAATCTTTTTTAACATCTTTGCCATTTGAATAATGACTTCTAAAATAACAAAATTTTAGTTTCCAAATGGCAGACCCAGTTTTTACAGTATAAATATAGATGAAACAATTATTCTACAATTTAAAGTTTACTTTTATTGTTGGGTTCAAGAAGTAACAATAAAAGTAAATGTTACATGTGTCACATAAAATCCTAATTATTTTAAATGCCATGCAGTTTAGGATATAAAAGTGTTTGTAAATAGACACTATAAAATTACACTGGGATTCAATCAAGTTCTATTGCTTTTTTTTTCTACTGAAAAACAAATTTAATTTATTTTGACATGTTTGACTTAAATATATTTGCAAATCAGTACCAATTAAGAAACTGTTTTTATATCTACTATGAAGGAATTTAATGAAAATGAGAAGGGAAAAGACACCCACTGGAACTTCTATTAATTTATAACTTTGAAGTAATTTAATCAGTAAAGTCATCCAATTTTTCATATTTAACCAAGAAAAACAGTTTAAAAAAGACATGGATCAAGAGGGAGACACCAAATCACCCAGAAATCTTTGTATGGATTGCAGATAAGAATTTTAAATTAATAAAGGACCAAATGGTTAGACACTGTTTTTGTTTGTTTGTTTGTTTTATCCCCTTCCCAAAGAGTGCTTACTATTATTGTTAGGAGCACACTTTGCTTTGCTTTTATGAGCATACTTTGTTTTACTCTTGTTATGGGATTCTTGAAGTGTCCTCATCTCCAGGACAAGAAAACTGAAGCCCTGAATCTTAAAACACCTATTCAAGTCCACAACACTATTTGGAAGCAGTCCAGGGTATATTTGCTTCATTATTGTTTGTATGGATAGAATTTATCTAATCTATATCAGTCATTGGCTTTCAATCTTTAAAACCATAGAATTAGCTGAATAACATTAAAATTTTCAGATTTTTTTAGATCATGCTTAATGACTCTTATTTAGTAAGTTCATGGGGTCAGATTCAGGACTATCTTTTGTAAAATGTCACTCTTTCAATATATAAAGGGGCAAAAGCTATTATCTTTAAGGCAAAATTTGAGTAGTGCCATAAAACATCAGGAAAGGCTAATTTCAGGTAAATTCATCCCTCACATTGGACAATAAATCTAAATTAAAATAGAAAACAACCTTAGCAAACAAATAATCCCCTTTGCATGTGGGTTATTTTATATTTTAGTAATATATATCTGTTTTCTTTCTTTGAAATCAAGACCAACATTTCTTTTCTCAAAATCCTCAAGTACAAACATGTGGCTTCTGTACAGAATGATGGCAGTGTTCCTCAGTGTAGGATGATTTTAATTCTCTTAATGAGATGTGAACTGGAACTTCTTGTTCATCATTTTTTGGCCACTGTTATAAAATTGTTTCATTTTTTTCATAATATATGAAAATATATTTCTGGATTTTAGATTATGCTTTTTCTGTTTTTTCATATCAGGAAGTGAACACTTAATCCTTTATAGTTCTTTATAAAATCAACTCTTTTTATTTTTCAATATAAAGCCACTTGAAAAACATATTTTTAATATAAGTTATATGAAAATTTGTATTGTCATTTGTTGTGAGACTGACATCAATCAGCAAAATGTCAATTTTTGTTTTTTACTTTAATTAGGAAACTGCTGAGATTTTTTTCTCCATGCAGGGGATTTAATTTTATTTTAAATGTCAAGATACTTATATATGTATCCTATTCTTATTTTGGATTTTACATATTAAATTTTGAATAATATTCAAAATTGAAAAAGATTCACAATACTTTTTTCTAATAGCAAAATATCAGCTTGTTCAAGAAGTTAATCAAATATCTTAGGGACATTTGTCCCTTCTCTTTTCTATATATACTGATATAAATTTTGAACTTCTATTTTTATCAAATTTTATTTAACATACGTGAATCCTTAAAAACGAATATAAATGCAGTATTAAATCATGCAACATTAAATAATCAATATTGATACATTTCCATTTTAAATAAATACCAAAGATATGTTTATATTGCTAGCATATTTGTTTGGAAAAATTGTAAACAGTTGTCCTTAATAAATGTTTTGATAAATTGTAGAAGATACTGCATTTACCATTCAAAATCAATATTTACATTTAGTGCAGCATTGGTAGTATAGTGGTGAGCATAGCTGTCTTCCAAAATCAATATTTACATTTAGACTCTATGATCTATTCTAGATGTATTGACTTTCCGTGATAGACTGAGAAAAGCAGAGATGCTAGGGCAGATCCTTCCTAGGAGGCACGGGACTTCCCTGATATCTCACTGTGCAATGAGGATTCCCTGATTATCATGTAGAACCTTACTTAATGACACAGCAGTTATTTAAAAAATACCATACACTAGAATGTTTCTATATAAATGTCTTTCCCTCATTTTCACTTGGTGTCAGAATGCATCTGGTTTGACAGGTCTCCTAGCCTTACACTGCTTATCCCTCATTTATCTCACACCAGTATTTCACCTGATAGAATATTTGCTTATTAAATCTCATCTTGATGTCTGTTAGGGCAAAACTGAACTAACACAAAAACATTAATGGGGTCAAATTTAAAAAAGAAGTTTTAGTATTTTGAAATATCTAAATTAAATTCAAAATATTCATAAACATTTGTAGAAAGTGTTCTAGAGAAAATAAATATGCATTAATTTTAAATATGAATATAATATATTGGAATAAGTATTATATTAAAATGAAGATGAATACACTAAATAGATTTAATATATATTAATTTGTATTGAGACAAAAGAAAAACTTGAGGATTATAGTGAACCATTATTTAAACATTACAACAATGTAGAAGAGTTTGCTATATGTTCTAGGATATTTTAAATATGAGAAACTGAAGTAACAGTTCCTTTAGTTCAGCAACTACATGGTTACCATCACTCTTTTGTTCCACATCAATGAATGGCATACACTGCAAATTCTCTTTCCCGGTGAGACCAAATCTTGTTGGGACACCTCTAATGGTTAATAGGAAAAGATTATTTGTCACATTCATCTTAACCAGAATTTAGCTCATTTTCAATTGAAGCATAGAAGAATATGCCACCCAAAATATGACTAGTTTAGTACATGCTACCCCAAAATATGGCAAAATAGGCCACTTTGGTATATTGATTATTTTGAACAGTAGGTATTTCAAAAGCAGCAAATTCAGGGAGAGGTTTTCTATGAGCTCTCCTTCCCTACCTATAGACAAATCCTGCAAAAGCAAGCCAGCTTTCATAGATCCTCTTCCCGGGAGTTTCCATCAACTGGAAAATATTGTTTTTTATCACAGGAGAGGAGACAGAAGTGGACTCCACACTGACACACCATGTCTCAAACTATCGTGCTTCCCATCAATTCTTCTGAGAACCCATTCATCCTTCCTGAAAATTATTAACTCTCCTTAGGAGACTTACATCCCCTTCTCCTTTCCCCATTAAGATGTAATTTAATTCTGAATTCTAAAGTCATCTCTGTGAGTTACTCATATTTTCTTGGTTATACATGAAAATAAAATTGTGCTTGTTTTTCTCTTGTTAAATCTGCTTGTTATTATAAGTGTCTTAGTTAAAAACTTGGAGAAATTTATTTTTCTTCCCTATAGAGCCATACTACTTAAAAGAGGAAGTGATGCTAAAATTGATGAGAACTCAGAAAAAATCATAGAAAATAATTTAAAAGAATAAATTTAGTAATAATCTCAGCATGAACCCTGGCTGGTGAAGCTCAGTGGATTGAGTGCTGACCTGTGAACCAAAGGATCACAGGTTCGATTCCCAGTCAGGGCACAAGCCTGGTTTGTGAGCTAGGTCCTCAGTAGGGGAAATGTGAGAGGCAACCACACATTGATGTTTCTCTCCCTCTCTTTCCCCCCCTTCCCCTCTGTCTAAAAATAAACAAAATCTTTTTTAAAAACAATAATCTCAGCAAAAGAACTCTCCAATATTTACAGCTATCCAAAGATTAAGGAGCACATTTTTCACAACTGTAAGTTCTCAAAAAGAGCCTAATCAACGTTGTGGCAAGGATATTACAGGAATCAAGTATTAAATTATTATGCTGACTAAATGATCTCTGGTTTATTTCATCCACTATATGATAGGACTGAGAACAATATCATCCATTATATGATATGACTTTGAGAACAGTAACTTTTTCTCTGCTTTTAGAGAAAGTCAAATAAGGAAAATAGCTTATATTAAGATATGAGATTACATATATATATATAATTTTTAATTGCCTGAGTCATAATACCTCAAAATTTATAATTATTTATAGGAGAAAGGGGCTAATACTTGAACTTAATTCATTGTAACAAAATAAAGTTACCTGTGGGTGAATTTTTGAAGGGAAGAGGTGTTTCAATTACAAAGCATAAGGAAATGCCATTCACTCTTTAAGAAAATTGTTTTGGGAAAAGGGAGAAGAGAAAAAATAAATAATGATTTGTGCATATAAACTTTAAGACAGTAAAATTATTGACATTTCCTTGTTTGTCAGAGAAAATGGGAGAACCAAATAAAACAGGAATATTGCATTAAAATAAAAAAGTTGTTTACAATTTTGAAATTCTGGGTTGAGTGTATATTTCTAAATAATACGAATGTTATTTACAATTACACAGATAAACATTATACAGTCTGAAAAGTCGTACTCTTCAAAAGCTTTTAGAAGAGCTCTGTATTCCCTTGCAAATGTGGATGTTCATCTAATAACAAATACATGATGTCTTGATTCTCCACTTACCACAATTAATTACTCAAATAAAGATTGGTTTGAAGTGGTCATGAAATTAACAACATGAGTCTGCTCCATCTATTGCAACTGCAGTAGAGACCAAAGAGAATCAGTGCAGACATATCTGAAGAATTACTGTAAATCTGGTCATTAGGAAAGTAAATCTGTAAAGGGCAAACAGCCTTCTCACGACAACTTCCTCCTACTCTGAAAAATTGTTTGAAGCCAGACATCAGGAAACAGCTTCGGGAAAGACAAAATCAAATATTTTTCCAACATGTATAAAATATCCCATTATAAATTATAAACAAGAAAAATAGTGTGAGAAATGTCTAATCTCAATAAGCTAAATTATTTTACTTAAGATAGGATGGTCTTTGAAAAATCCTTGAATAATTCTACTAACTACATTATACATTTTTCATATAACATTAGCAGAAAGTAAGGATGTTTTTAAACATGAAAAGAGAACAGATATAACAAGTAAGTATGTGAAATGAGGGTTTGGTTTTCTTTTGTTTTGTTACTTTTACATTGGTCAGCCAACCTAATAATCTGTCATCTGGTGATCTAATACATTTTTCCTTTAATAAAGGTTACGATATTTATTACAATGTCTCGTTTGTTGCTACTGGTCCAACAACCACGTAATTATCAGTAGCTCAACATTTAAATGTTTTCATTTTACAAAAAGAATAATGGACTGGTACATTGGAAAATGTTTTGCCAAATAGTAAATGTCACTTCTAAAATCTTTTTAATGGTTTCCACTAAACTTATAGTGGGATAGTTTATAGCTTGTAACTATCATTTGTATTCTACATTTATGTTTTATTTTCACTTTCTTTTTTCGCTGTGGTGAAGATAATAGGCTTCTCTGGAAAAATGGAGAAAATAATTAATTGTAATTAAATAGCCAAACTTTAGCTTGAAGTCCAGAAAAGCCTTAGTTTGGAATATGTGATATTAATACTCGATATGTTGAAATCACTCAAAATAATTTAAAACATCCCAAAATGTACATTTGAGATTCACTTTGAATTCAGAGGAAGTATCCATTCTCTTATTATTTTAAGAAGAATGTATTTTATTTCTCCAACACATATTTAAAAGTAAAAATGTTTGTGTACTATTATACCATTAGTTCATGTACCTGATATTGTATATTCTGAGACACATCAACTCATTTAGAATGACTGCAGCAATTTAAAATCTATAATGTCTAATATTACACACTTAATGCTGCTTTTCTTTTACCAATATCCTTTTCACTTTTTCCTCTGCAATAGAGGTGGAACCTGGACAGAGCTGTCTAGCCAAGAACTACTCTGCCATTTCAGAGCCTAGTGTTCATATTTGCCTGGATTTTCAGAATAAAATATGAGCTGATAAATTTGCAACTGCCATGATACTTGGTTTAGAAAATCTTTGGATGTGGACTTCTGCTTCTTTTTTCCTTCCCATGAACTGAAATGGCAACGATTGAAGTTATTTTGAAACATGTTAAAGATGGAAGACCCTACATTTTCCTGGATCCCTTAATGACAATATGGAAGAATATGTGCAGAAGAGCTATCACCAACCTCACTGAATGTAACACTCATTTGAAACTGTCACATGAGCCACAAATATGTGTTTCTTTTGGTTCTCTGAACCATTAAATTTTAGGTTTCTTTTTACAGCAGCCTAATCTACCCTCACTATTTTATTCTGAAATTTAAAGATCTAATGACTAGCCATTCCAAAAACAAGATAATCAGGTTCAGGGAGAAGGTCAGGTTAAGAATTCAGTTCAAAATTCTAAAATAAATATATACTTTATATTTAGAACTTCTCTTGAACTACTAGTCATTTGTTGAAAACTATTTTTTTTCCCAAGTCATTAAAAAAAACCCTCAACATTGAAATGAAGACGTTCCTGAGATGTAAAAACTAAACCTCACCTCACAATGCTATTTATCTCGGATTACTGCTTTCCATTTGTAACCCAGGAGCATCCTCCTCCCCAAACCCTACAAAGAACAGAAATCTTGCATTATGATGTTGTGTCCCACCAAATTTGATCACATAAAGCAGAAGTTTTCCACTGGGAGCCATTTTGTAGGGGAGGTAAAATTTTACCTCTATCCTGTTAGGATTTTTTGGCTAGACCTAAGTATTAAACTGACACATATTTATATAGATTTTACATGGCATGGGAGCCCTCATAATGAAATGAAGACCCAAGGAAATGACAGAACTTACATTCTTTTATTTTAAGATGAACAGTGGCAGTTGTGGAAAAGTAACTAAACTGTGAAGGGAGGCTAAAGAGAGATAAGAATTATTTTTAACAAGGCCTGTTTGCATAGAATTCCCTCAGCTTTGACTCCCCAATAATAATATTTTTCTCCTGGTATAGAAAGAGCATCTTTCACATGAAATTTTTAAATCTCCTGTTTTCAGGAAGAAAAGGAGACTAGAAGGCCTTTCTTGCATCTGTGGTTTTTTAAGTGCTTTTAGCTTAAAATAATCCTTATGTCAAAGTGACACAATTAGGGTTGACATATTCTGCCATCCTTCAGTTGGAACATAGGGGAGCATCCCGATAATCAGGCATTGATTACACCAGCATCTTGGGAAGTTATGTGCATCCAGCTGAAGCAATAAATGCATCAGAAAATGATAAGAAAGGGAAGGAGACATATGAAATTTTCAGCAGCCATTCTATATATATATTTTTTTTCTTTCTCTCTTTTTCTTCCTGTTTAGAAAGGGCACCATGTGGGCCATCACAACTATCTGAAATGTAGATATTTTGCCAAAGCTAGTAGTTGAACACATAAAAAGAAAATATTATACAAAAATAAAACTGTTTTACCATTAATATAGTTTTAAAATGACAAATGTAAATACTGCAATATAAATGAAAAAAGTTTCTAAAATGATTAATACATTATGTGACTAGTTGTTTCATACTAATAAAACATTGACCAGCTATATTAGTTGAAATGGTATGAGGCAACGTTATGGGTAAGCCCCTATGTTTTTTGCTTACATAAAAATTCATTGAGGGCATTCCTAGTAAGGTAGCTCTCCTCCAAACTATGATTCAGAGGCCTAAGCTCCTGTTATATTCAATTTCTATTATTGTCAACATATGGCTTCCAAAGTTTCCTGGGTACTTTTTTTTAACTTTTCCATCTAACAGGGGACAAGGTTAAGTCAGGTCAATAAATTGTGTAGACCACATTGTTCGCATTGCATTGGCCCTCAGTCACCTGGCTCTATATAGTAGGTGAGGTTAGAATGCAGTCTAGGTGTACGGCCAGGAGGAAGAAGAAAAGATTTAGGAGGTTTCCAGAAAAACTCTACTCTGTACATGTCCAAAAATCTTAAAAAACTACATAATTGATAAATGAAAAAGACATGGTGGATAAATAAAAATGATGATCAGCCTTAGGATTTTTTTTTTTTTTTTTGTAATAGTTCATTCCATAGTTTAGGTTAAATTTGAGCCTATATAAATACTTAAACTCAATTATTTCCATTTATTAAAAAACTAATATACCCTGACAATATTTAATATGACTTTCTATTATCCATATTTTGGGGCATCTGATGGAAAACAAAACAATCCTTTTAAGTACTGAAGTGCTACTGAATCTATTATACCAATGATATTGCTTCTTATGTAGGATTCTCTTCATAAACTGCAGGATACAACAAGATTAACAAACTGCCTTTATGTATCAGAATAATAAATGAACTGGGATAGTCAGGGCACTACTTGCAATTGTTAGAAATGTTCTTCTGGAAGGTCAAAAATTCTTTCACATGGGCTCACATGATTGTTCTTAATTTTAGCACCAATCGGCTAAAGTTGTTTCTTCTCTAAGTTAACAACTTAATTAACACAATCCATTTGCAGTTAGCAGTTCTATGCAGAGAAGATAAATAGTAAATTATTCATTGAAAAAAATATTTTTTTCAATAACAACAATTAAAAAAAGAAAGCTAAGTGAGCAATGCCCTGATGAGTCCACTGACCTTGGCCATAATGCCACAGGGTTCTAGCTAGAAAAGTTAACAAGCAAGACACACTTCCACCAATAAAGAATTGAGCTCCAAATAAAAGCCTAGACGGAAGAGACACGATTTATTAAGTTTATTTAAGGGAAAATGCTATTCAGCGCACCATTTTTTCTTCTCTTGGGGCTTCTAAAGAATAAGTGAACTTGGGGTGAGAAGTTTTAGAGAACAAAGGTGGGAATTTTATTGTGCTGAAACTGTGAGGAATTTTTGGATGCACCTTACATAGCAACTACATTTTCTGTGAGCATCTACTAGATAAGTCAAAGAGAAAGAAAAGTGAGTTCACATTCATCTTGGTTCTTGAGAAAACCAAAATAACCACATTTAGGTAATTCCTTCAATAGCAGAAAACTGATTGTTAGCTATCAAAAAAAATTGGAGGTTACCATGCAAACAACAACAACAAAAGAGAATTGGTAATAATAGACACAATGAAGAAAATGGCCTTTAAAACAGATTGATAATGAATTCATATTGTTTTAAGTATGGCCTCATGTCAATGGTTTACATATGTGTTATGTAGAATTTTCTAGTATTTATATTATGTAATTTAATTTAGTACTTGAATATTGTAAGGACAGCTTTTTACAGAAGGAGAACACTACTTGGTTGAGTGTTGTAAATGTTCCCAGATGACTAACCTACTTTCTCCCTTAGTACCTGAATATGTAAGGTATATCTAGCTACTAATGCATAGGTAGTTCTTAGAAATTATTAGAGCAATAAAATCAAAATTGCAAAATTTGATAAAGTGTTCTCATATGTGACATTTTCATTTTTCTTGAGATCCAATTAGTATCATTGTCTGAGATCCAGCTATCATTGACCATAGCTTCCAATTGGTCTCTAGATAGACTAATTACTAAAATATTCTGGAATTCAATACATCTCCCATATGCCTCATTTGTGAGTATACTTCTGTGTACACCGAGTCTTTGGCATGTAACATTTTCCCACATTTTTATCGAGTGGCTAATCTCTACTTCCATCTAGATACAGATCAAACCATGTTATGTACAGATACAGTTAAGTGTTTCTCCAACATGCCTCCTCAGTGCTGTGAGCTTCTATTACTGTGTTTTCATGGTGTATTGTATTTTTCATACAGTTCTTTGTTTCCACCCATGGCTGAAAACCTCTGGAATGCAATGACTGTCTGCTTTTTAATGCTCTGTCCAAAATAAATAACTAGTAAATATATAGTATATAGTGGTTCACTTTCAAATGTTTGTGAGAAAACTATGTCCTGTGGGTTCTAACATACTAATAAAAGTGCATTAATGTTTTAACTTGGAAACAAAAATAAAGCAATAGAGATCAGGTCTTTGGAAGGTAATTAGGTTTAGATCAGGACATGAGAGCGAGTGAGGTTCTTATCTCGGGACCAGTCCCCTTACTAGAACAGACACCAGAGTACCCGTGTGCTTTCTCTCACTTTCTTCCAAGTGGGGACAAGTGAACAGGCAGCCATCTGCAAGCCTGGAAGAGAGTCCTCACCAGAAGTTGACCATGCTAGCACCCTGATCTCAGGCTTCCAGTATGTCCAGAAGTGTGAGAAAATAAATGTCTGCTGTTTAAGATACCCACTTCATGATATTTTGTTGTGAAGGCCTGACCCAGCAAAGATCATGTACACACTAACACTATGGCTATAACATGCAATATACGTTAAACACATAAACATACATATATTCTCTCCGTCTCTCTCTCTCTTTCACTGGGCTTTGGGGAAATATCATTTCAGATACATGGCAAAATTTGATAATATAGTGATTTTGGCAATAATTAAAAGCAAAATGTCTACTTCTTACCATGGAGACCATTAGTGAGTTGCATTTTAAACCCAAAAACATAACGTACATCTTTCAATGTTCACTTTAATTATTTGTAAAGTATCTATTAATCATGAAAGCATTAGTAAAACTGATATTATTTATACTAAAGTATCATTTTAACTGTACTAACTTTTAAGATAAATATAATCTTATGTTAATTTAGAAAAGATTAGACTAGAATTGGGAAAACAACTCATTGATAAATTTATATATCACATTGATTTTTAGAGGCTAAAACAAAGCAAAACCCTCTATCAATCACAAAACCTGGTAGGAATCAATACCTATATTCCTCTTGTGTGAAACGCGGGATCTCCCCAGGATGTAAGACAAGAATTTTCACTATGGCGCTGCTGGACATCACAGGCTCACCATCATCAAACGCAATGACCACCAACTTAAAGAGTAATAGAAATTCATGTTAAAGATGATCAATGACAAAGTACAGTCTCACTTTTCTATATGCATTTTTAATCATTGGACTTCTAGGAGGGGGAGGATTGCATACCAGGTGGCAGACATTGTACTAGTGTATACCACATATATCATTATTTAATCTTCACAAAAATCCTGCCATGTAGATGTTATTATTTTCATTTGTTAGATGAAATGACTGAAAGGAATTGAGTTACTAACTCTGTAATACAGAAAACTGCCAGCAAAATAAGTATATTATAATACATCTCTCCAATAATACAATCTTCTCTTCCCCAATTCCACTGGTGCCTACAGTGAAAACATGGGCCTTTTAAAGCACTAACGCTTATTGAAAAAGTGTTAAATTCAGTAACATCAATAGCATAAAACCAATTAGCTTGCTTATAGCAGGAAGTTAATTTTTCCAGTGAATTAATTGTCTGCAAGATTATAGGGCAGAAATAGTTACTCTGGAGGATGAAATTGGAAGTCTTTGTATTTAAACACACTTTGAAATACACTCACTTAAAAACAATTAAAAACAATTATGACATATAAAAACCAAGTTCATAATGTACAGCATAAATTGTCCCAACAATGCAAACTAAAGAAAAGTTTTAGTCTTAAGATGTGATTGTTGTATATTATTACTAAAATAATTTTATGACATCATTTTCCTTGATAACCTCTATTATATCAGAGGAATTATAATGTTTATTTTTAAGAAATGCTAAATATTTTCAAAATTGTGTTTCTCTGGAATATAATTTTGAAAGCTGCAGATTACTAATCTGAATTTATTCAACCTAGATCATGGAACTATAAACAAGGGTCAATCGAAGACTCATGATTTACCTTTAATTTACAATCTTACAAAGAAAATACTTATTTCCAAACAGTGAGAATATTATGTGAAACATAGTACTCATAG
The DNA here is from genome assembly GCA_039655065.1 of Glossophaga mutica. Classification (NCBI taxonomy): domain Eukaryota; kingdom Metazoa; phylum Chordata; class Mammalia; order Chiroptera; family Phyllostomidae; genus Glossophaga; species Glossophaga mutica. The sequence goes on along the minus strand of CM077307.1, from coordinate 141,940,267 downwards.
ATATTTACAAGGTTAATACATGGATGTAATTTGCCAATGTGGAGCCAAAGGCTTTATTCACAGTGATAGCTTTTTTTCTAAATAACCATAGAAAATAGAAACATTTAAACATTTAATAAATTGGATTATTCTTAATAATAATGAAGCATAGTATTACTTAAAATTCTCTGAAGTATAACAAATCATGAGTACATAAACTTGATCCAACAATTCTGCTTGTATTTACTGACCTTAACAAAAAATATTAGCAAGTGGGAAATGATAATTGCAAAATGATTTTCATGAGAATAAAAATTTTTATAACAAAATAATGGAAACAGCCTAGTTATTCAACAGCAAAGTATTAAATTAAAAAATAGAACATTATGTTCATACAATAAAACATCATACGAACATTTAAACAGTACAAATAGTATTTATTAGCATGTAAATATATTAAGTTAAAAAAGCAGTATGAATAATATGATCACTGTATTTTAAAGTATATATTTGTATACTTGTGTTTTCATAGAATAACATCATAAAGATAGAGAGTAAAATGGTAAATTCTAGTTATCTCCAAGATGTAAAATAGCAAATGCTTTTTTTTCTTTTTATCTAACTGTATATTCTGAATGTCAATGCAGTAAAAATGTATTGCTCATAATTTTAAAAGATTAAAGAGAAAAAATAGAAAGAAGTATGGTCATCTGTTAAACCAAATTCTCAATCAAAAGTTATAAACATCTAATAGACAATATAAGAAAAACACAGCACTGACCTTAAAAATGGTGGTAGGTTCTTCATTGAGATTGACTCGAGTTATTACTCTTCCAGAATCTTCTTCTACATCAAAAATACTGGCAGGATAAGGAGACTGGATATCATCTACTCTATACCTCACACGACTTGCAGGTAATCCCTAAAACAAAATTATGTATTATTAATTTAAGTCACAATAAAAACTAAGTGTAGTGATAATGTTAAACTGATTTATAAAGTGCATGGCCTTTTAGATGTAAAAAATCATATTTCAACTTTTTATAATTTCAGGTTTCAGATGTAGCTGAATATTTCATTAAGATAACAATCTGCATTAGTAAAGTGTTTTTACTACCGTTGTTTAAAATTATGTGAAACAAATAAATTAATGATTGACTTAGCTATCTTTTCTTCCACTTTCATTTAATATGTCATCTCATCTTCTGAAACAATTGATAAGTTATTTTGTTTTACTCATTTGAACTCGGCGATGCGCAGCAGGTGCTAGTGTGCAGGACTGTGGTAAAGTGAGGAATGGATATGGAAATGCAGGAGAAAAACATTGTTACTGTCTGCTCTGTGCTATTTACTGTGCTCAGTGTTTTCATAAATACATTAATCCTCACAATACTCCTCTAAGAGAACATTACTAATGATGATAATAGTAATATAATAGTAAAACAAGAAAGGCTAACATTCATTGAATGTTTATGTGCAAGAATCATACTAAAGATGATAAATGTATACTCTATCACCTATTTTTTAGTTAATGAACTTGAGGCTTATAGGGAGTTAAATAATGTTGAGTTGTCACAGACACAGACCAAGGTAAGTTGGAATATCAAACAAAATACTAATTTTTAAAGAAAGAAAAGGAGAGAACAATTATGAGAACAATCAAAATTTGTTGAACATCCTCACTTATCTTAGGGTTTACATTGGTTTTACTTTAAATTATATAAGTGATACTGGGGTAAGTTCTGTAATCTTTTCTGTGTTTAAGGTCTGTAAATCTTTTCAGCCAGCCCCAAGTCCCAGAAGTCAAGAAAACAACTCAAGCACGGAGCTAGTATATGGTAGAGTTTGACTTCAAACTCAAACAGACATTTTATTACACCATTAAACTCTTAGGAGTAAAACACCCATATTTGGCATTCTGATGCAGAAAAATTAAGGGCAGTAACACCATAGGCTGTTTATTGGTTAGATTTGTTTATTTATTACTTTATTTTTATTGATTTATAAAGATTTTATTTATTTATTTTTAGAGAGAGAGGGAGGGAGGGAGAAGGAGAGGGAGAAAAACATCAGTGCATGGTTGCCTCTCACATGCCCACCACCAGGGACCTGGCCCACAACCCAGGCATGTACCCTGACTAGGAATTGAACCAGTTTCCCTTTGGTTCCCAGGCTGGCACTCAATTCACTGAGCCACACCAGCCAGGGCTATTTGGTTGCGTTTAGTGGTACTTTGGTGTAAGGAAGGCTTTGAGAACATTGTTCTCTATTGTTGATCTTCATAACCCTTCTCAAATGGAGTTTTTTGATCATGCTGTTTCTTCAATCACATTTGGGCTATAGGACAAATATGTTAGCCTTCTGGACTTGTAAAATTCCCTAATTATAATCTGTAAGCCCAGGCCTTTCATACATTACACATTGCAGTTGGTCAATCCCTCCTTAAACACTTTTTTACCTTCTTTCACATCTCTGCCTTTTCTGCTTCATATCTGCTGCTCTGTCTCAAACACTTCCTTTGTTCTCACTCTTTCTGAGTGTTCCAAGTCTCTGTCACAGGAACTTTCACCTTTTCTATCTCCACTCCAGACCTCTAGGATCTATGTTAGTCCAATGGCTTTAACTACCTTCTATTTGTTCATAAATCTAAAATTTAAACTTCTGGCTACACTCTCATCTTTTAAGCTTGAAATTAGTATATACGATTGCAATGTAGACATCCTATTTTCAATAAAGTCCTGCCAAAACTTCAATGAAAGCCTTATATGCATCACTTCTCATATCCTCCATCAACCTGCAGTATCCCCCCTTATCTACACTTTCACTTTCTACAGTTTCAGTTACCCTGGTCAACCATGGTTTGAAAAAATAAATGGATAATTCCAGAAATAACCAACTCATAAGTTTTAAGTTGCACACTATTCTGAATAATGTAATGAAATCTCTCACTGTCCTGTTTTGTCCTGTCTGGGACACGAACCATCCCTTTGTTCAGTGTATCCATGCTCTTATTGCTACCTACCTATTACCACCTATTAGTCACTTAGTAACCATCTATGTTGCCGGATCAACTGTTATGGTATTGCAGTGTTTGTTTTCAAGTAATCTTATTTTACAAAAATTATGGAATATAATCTTCAGATGGAATACTGAAATAAGGTCACATGTATGACCACGGAAAGACTGCAACCTCTGAGGCAACACTTTGATGATGGGAATGAGAGAAAAACAGAGAGAGAGAGAGAGAGAGAGAGAGAGAGAGACAGACAGAGACAGAGAGACAGAGACAGAGAGACAGAGACAGAGAGACAGAGAGACAGAGAGACAGAGAGACAGAGATTTTTTATTACAGTGTTCGTCAAAAATGTTTTGGTAAAAAAAAACTCCTTCCACTATAAAAGATTCCTGACCATCAACATCATCTGCTTCTGACATGCAAACATCAACATCATGATGTCTCCATGATCCAGGATCACCCTAAGCAGAGAGAATCCTGCTATTGGTGTAAGGTCAGAAGGTCCATGATGGCCTAACACTATATCTCAGTGCCTATGTCACTCACTTCACTTCATCTCATCATGTAGGTGGCCTATCTCACATCATCACAGGAAGAAGGGTGAGTTCAATACAACATATTTTGAGAGAGAGACCACATTCACATAACTGTTATTATGATATATTCTTATAATTGTTCCATTTAATTATTAGTTATTGTTACATTGCTGTTAATTTATAAATTAAACTATGCCTAATTTATAGGCTGCTGTGCCTAATTTATAAATTAAACTATGTCATGTATGTATTGAAAAAAAGCATAATATACAGGGATGGGAAAAATAGGTTAAATTACCAGCCATCATTACCTAAAATATAAATCATAAATTAGGATAAGAAATAATAACAATAATATGACAAATAATACATATAAACAATATAATAATTGATGAATAACAATATAAGAATAAACTCTGTCTTTCACACACACAACTATAAACCTACTTTTGCCCTCCCCCATAAATATAAATTTTGGTGCTATTTTTGGTTTTGCTTTTATTCTATTAAAGTTACCTTTTAAAAACATTTAAATTCCCAATTATTTCTCATCACACCAGAAATTTAATCCAAACTCCTTAGTAGGGGCTATCTTATCCTGAAAACATCTGGTTTCTGCATACCTATCTAACTTCATCTTCCTTATTTCTCTTTTACAGCATTGTCCTTGTTCCTACCTCATTGCCTTTTCCTTATACCTGCCAGAATCTTCTCCCAGACTTTTTCAAACTAAATTTATGCTCCTATTCCCCGGGTACTTTCTAACTAATCATTTTTATTTATTTTTCTTCAGCAACCCTACATGAAGTCATATATATTCTTTGTGTTTACTTAGGTACTGTTTGTTTCCCACATAGGAACAAAAGTTCACAAGACTGTACGTAAATGCTTTGAATGGTGTCTGACACATGCAGGCACTCAAAGAGTGCTTGAATGAACTCATGGCTTGGTGAGTGAATAACCATGTGTCAGGGGTGCCCAGATGCTTCAACTGATATTTAAAATATAAACATACTTCAAGATTTTACAATATCAAACATTGAAGGAACCTTGAGAGAATGTTAGGGAACTTTGTATCCAAAGAATAAAATAAATTATCTTAACAAAATGTTCTCCAGGTCTATCTATGCTGTAGCAAAGGGTAATTTTTTTCTTTGTTACAGCCAATATGTATTTCATTGTGTATATGTCCCATAGTTGTTTTATCCACTCATCTACTGCTGGACACTTGAACTGCTTCCATATCTTGGCAATTGCAAGCCAATTAGAGAAAAACAAATAGCATATGATTTCGCTCATAAGTGGAATCTAATGAACAAACTGAACTAACAAGCAAAACAGTGACAGAATCATAGGTAGAGAGCAGGATGACAGCTATGGTTGGGGGTTGGACTTAGGGGATGGAGGGATCAGGCAAAAAAATGAAAAAGACTCATTAGGCACAGATAACAGTACGATTGTGGAGCCAAGAAGGATAAATAGTAATGGGAAAAATAAAATGAAAATTACCTGATTGTTTTAGGTTATCATCAAAGAAAGCACATACTTTAGATATCCACCTAATGAGATCCATTTAATTCTATTCTTTAGTTCAACTGGCTATATTACAGTATCTCTCCCTGAGCATTGATATCTTAATCTCATGAAATAAAATGTTCTTTGCCACTTTAGGCAATAAAAAATTTCAAAAGCAAACTATAAAATAAACTTGGATCCAACATATTTTAAAGGAAGTTAGTAGAAATCTCATACATGGTATAGCACATGGAAAGAAAACTATTTAAACATTTTGAATTTTGCCCTATATATCTAGCCACCATCAAGAGGCAGTATCAAAGAAAAAAATGAAAATAATTTACTGTTATAAACATTAATTTAATAGGAAAGTGATGAAATTACCTGCAGATTCTCTTTAGCAGGCAGTGGTTGGTAAAGATGGATTGTCCTATCATGCCTCTTAGAGTCTTTTGAAGGGTGAGTACAAGGAGTTACTTCTTTAAAATTTTATGGAAAATTTGAAAGGACATGTGAGAAGCATAGTACAACAGCTTTTTTTGTAACATCCTTGACAGCTATTTCTTATGTATTCAGCCAACCTCATTTATGGGAGCAAGTGTTATTTCAGATAACCATGGTTTTAAAAGACTAATGGGGTGCTGGTACAGCAGTCCTTCTCAATGTCAACTTCCCTTCACCAAAGCATCCTTTGATATTTCCCCTGAGTTTTCAAATAAGTAATGCACTCTTTCTAAAGAAATCTATTTTCTTAAACAAAATATTCAAAATAGAGCCAGGCTATTACTAGAAGCTTAATCATTCAAGGGGTGCTGAAATCCTGGAGTTGTCATCAGTTGGGACAGTTAAAATTTAGCACAATTTAGAACATATCCCAAAAGACTTTTTGTTTGGCATTAGACAAAACATACTTAACACAGTCAAAATAACAATATTATAGAACTAAATCATAATATGTTTATTTTGTATAGGGCATATTTTCAAAAAGAAATTAAATATTGTACAAAATATTAGCAATTAGAATTTTATAAGTTATTTATTACCTAACACTTCCCGCCTTGCTCATATATTTTATAGTACCAGGATTAATAGGGATTCCTTCATTTATTCATTCATTCAAAACATTTACTGACTGGCCACTGCTAAGTCCTAAGAGCAATACAAAAGTGAACAAATTCACAGCCAAGTGGGGTAGATAGAGTTCATCTTATCTTCCTTCTTGACTTTCATTAACAATAACTCAGCCATACTGGCTTTACAAAACAGCAAGCTCACATCAACCTCAGAACTTTCCCATTTGTTGTTCACTCAGCCTGCAACACTCACACATGGCTTGTTCCTTGTAATATTCAGGTCTCAAATGACACTTCTGTATATACCCACCTATACACCATGCTGTGTCATACTTTTTAAAATTTTCTTTATAGTATGTATCCTTATCCAAACATGTTATGTGTTCATTTGCTTATGGGTTTTCAGCCTATCTCTTTCATTGACTATGAGCTGTTATGAGCAGGTGAATTTTTTACTTGCCATTATTTAACTGAAGTCAGTAAATATTGTTAAGTGAGTATTTATAATGTGAACAATGTTTATTATATGTGTATCCTGAGTTGCCAGGATGCATAACTCTAGGGGCCATTGAATATACTTATATAATAGGAATGGCTGTGTTTTATGTCCCTTAGAGTTGAAAATATATTTAACTCATGTTCCTGTTTGCAGTAGCCACATGTACATTTTTCGTGATCAGAAAGGAAGTAAAAACAATGTAATGAGTTTTTTTTGGGGGGGAAGAGGCTTCACAAAAGAGGTGATAATAGAACCTACAAACAAATTGATCCCCTAAAGTACAAGATTGGAGGAGAATAAGTATTCTTTCAAAAAGATTGTTGAATACCATAGTGAAGAAATAAAACCATCTATCATAATGAAAGTTTTTCCTTTTTTTTTTTTTCTGGGTTGGCTAATGGAAAGCACTATCTCTTCCATACTTTTCAGTTTATATTCTATGTTACTTCCTATTACAGTTAACACATTCTGATGTTAAGCTATCATCTATAATGATATAATTCTCTAAATTTTTAAAAATGAATGAATCCTTACATGATCTACAGTTATAGGCTATAGATAATGTGCCCTTAATACTAACTACACTGCAAAATATATGAGGGGGGCCAAAAAATAAAATGAATTGTCTCCCGAGGGCAAACCCCTTGTAGTACAGTATTCCTCTGCTAGGTGAGAGTTCTAGGAACCCCATCAGTATCAGAGGACCAGCTGGTGATGTTGTAAGAGGCTGCATGAACCTTCAGTGAATTTTTTTGAAGACTCTTTCCACATGTTTGCCCACCTGCCCACACTGTGCTGAGTGTTCAGCAATTTTTGACCAAAAACAGCATGACCCCTGTGTCCCAGTCTCCCTATTCACCTAATCTCACCCTGAGCAACTTTTTTTCTTTGCTCAGATGAAAAAATTCCTCAAAGGAAAATGTTTATGTGGATGTGGAAGAGTTGAAACAAACAAACAAACAAACAAACAAACAAAAACAGCAGAAACACTGAAAGCCATCAAAATCGACAAGTTCAAAAACTGTTTTGTGTAGTGGAAAAATATCCTGATGGGTATATTGCATTAAATGAAGAGTACTTTGAAGATGACTGAAATTTAAACATATAATAATAAATACACAATGTTTTGGAAATCAATTCCCATTTCTTTTGGGTTTCCTCTCACATTAAATCTGAGTTACACTATAGCTTACCCTATTGTTGAACAAGACTGAGATTTTTGAGTAATATTTTTGGTGATTGCAAAAATTGTAGCTACATAGATACTTTTGTATATGGTTTAGCAGGCCTCTAAACATTTATTTAACTCAGAATGTGGTCAAATTGTTGGCAAGTTTTCAATTTAAAACACACCAGTCATAAATACTCATTCATAGCTATTCATGTTTGTCTCTTGAGATGACAGTTCATGCTGAGAAAGATGTGGTTCTGTATTTATGGGCCTCATATTTGGTCAGTTGGGGAAGACAAAAGGTCACAGAAAAATAGAATTATCTAACCTTTCTGATAAAGCTATACAGGAGAAGCATGGGTGTACTAAATGAAGGTGCTAGGTCTGCAGCATAAGACTTCAGGTTGATAGTCAAATGGACCTTACATCTCTCTATGTAGATACTTACATAAGGAAATGTAATGCACCTAAAATATTTTTATTTGTAGATACTGTCATGATCATGTTATATGTGGAGGCCAATATGTTATTTGAATATTGGAATGACAAACTAGAATTTAATTTGTATGTCAAGATTTTGGAAATTTTGTCTTAAACTCAAGGGGATAAAAGTAGATATGTATTATTATGAAGTGACATAAATTGAAAAAGTCTATTTAAAAGAATCCCACAAAATTTTTGCAAGAACTTTATAATACATGTACATGCATAACTGGGCAAAAACAGGTTCTGAGTACATGAACACAGAATGGATACTTGCATTATTATCTATTAATTATTATATTATTTTCCATAGGAACAACTTTAAGTCTACTTTTCTTCACACTTGTACTCATTTGGGGAGATTGAAAAAAATCATATTAGCATGGTAGTTCTATACAAACTTTATTTTCAAATTTTACAATGTCATAGAGGACACCAGAATTACTTTATGAGTCCAGTCATTGATATTGTAAAGTTCACAAACAATGAGGATACAAGCACTGACCCAAACCAGAGGCAAAGTTAGGTTTGTTTGCCATCATCCTGAAAGCAAGAATGAGGAGGAGGAAATATCAACTGATGTCTATGTGCCTGACATTTCACTAAGTGTTTTCATTTTTCATTGAATGCAACCACCAATCCAGTGAAATGGTCTTATTATTCTTATATGGAAATAAGGTTTAAAGAAGTTAAGTAACTACTCTATGTAACTTAAAGGATTATGTGTACAATACCATTTTTTCTAGTTAACACAAACACCAACACTAGTGACATTAGTCAACAGCTAAATGGGACTCTGGGGATGTTTCCAAATTTTATAGCCCCAAGGAAGGACATGATTTATGACATCTATTAAATGAACTAATTAATTTGTTTGTTCATATATTAGGCTTCTTTCCAAATACAATTTGGAATAGTATGTGACTTATTTAAATATTATGCTGTTTCCAAAATGTGAAAGGCATGATTTCAACTTTGTGATACCCTTTTATTTACTAAATCTAATATGTGTAAAACTCTATAAATATTAGCATGAGACAATACTACTGGAATAGTCACTTATTTTGTACACACATAGTAATATGGTGATACACTCGTACTCCAAGCCTGGCGGTCTTTCTAGACAAAGGGACTGTGAGAGACAAGTCCTATCATAGTGGTACTTATCAAAAGTAATATATTTCTATGCAATAACAATGTGTGCATAATTAACATAGCTGAATAAATATAAATTTATATCAAGACAATATCACCTTGAGATTTAAAATATTTCCTTTATTACTCAGTACATTTTTACTTTTGATTTTCATTCTTACAGTGAGTGTCAAAGACAGTATGTTTTGACTTAATGATGGTGAGAATGTAATTAATTACTAGAGAAGGTAACTACCAGGTCTGTATGAAAGATATTCTAAACTTGCAAACATACAGAATTTTAATGAATCTATAATGGATCAAAATAATAAATGCCTAATATCAGGGGATATTTTGATTTAGTCATTTTTCTTAAATACATACTTACCAAGAAATCACTCAGACCCACATAATTTTCTTCATAACAATGGCAATCACACTATGTCAGGAAATACTAAGACTATTATTATCATTACACACAAACATTAAGTAATTTGTTTTCCAGTACACAAAGATTTTTTTCTCTCTGACATGGTTTCTAAAATCCTTTCTCTTAATAATGTCTTTGAAAGCAACTAATCTGATTTATTTTGTAACAGTGTAATTAACAAAATCTCCCAAATATGATTTAGCATCAGGGAGTGCTAGAAAGTAGTTTAATTTTTTTTTTGCACTCATAATGACTTAGTAAATTTTTTAGCGGATTTAACTGGATGCTAAGGTATCTTTAAAAGAAACTAGGAAAAAAGCAGATCAAATTCTCCATGGAACCACTGAGAGGACTATGTGCTCTTCTTTCTTTTTCTCTCCCACCCTGCTTTTGAACACTTGAAGCGACTAGTATGTTTCCACAGCATGGTGAGTTGATACTCTCATAGGCAAGTTCCTTATGCCATATATCTCTGACTTAGTATAATGTCTGCCCAGTACAATTCAGTTTCTACAGGTAATGTATTAACATGGCTACTAAAGATCATAAGAAATAATTGCCTCAAAATTATTTACCACAAACTCTTTTGGGAAATGTTTTTCAAAAGTAAATATAAGACACCAAATAACAACATACTTCTTTTAAATTTTCTTCATTTAGATACATTTTTAAAATTTATATGGTAACAGTGGGCACACATTTAACTTCCTTCACAAAAATCAACTTACTGAACCAAGGGAATTTAAAAATAGAGATGAACTTGAACTAGAGCTAGTAATAAGTGGCCCTATCTTTTCTCTTAAAACTCTCCCATTTTTTTAGGATGAAACAAAACATCTTGACACTATCTTTATGGCTACCAGGCTCAGCACCACCTGATTCACGTTTACCTCTCCAGCCTCCTCACAAAATCACTTCCTTTGGTTTTTGAAACTTATTTTTCTTCCTCCTAATTTAGAGCCTAAATCTTCTGTCACACTACTTTGCCTTGGAAACATCTATTTATCTTTTAGACCTCAGCTCTGAATCTGTCCTCTGGAACCATCCTTGATTCGCCTTCCAAAGTCAGGCTCCCTCTTGTCTGGTTTAAGAGTATCCTATAAATTTACTTCTTAGAGCTTTTCACAGTTTGTCATTTTTATTTACTTGATTGGTTTTTTTTTTATTAATTTCTATCTATGTTTGAAATTCTAAGGCCTGGAAACATGAAAATTTAATTCTTAACAATTAATGCAGCACCTTTAAATAATACTGGATTGATATATTATAATAAATAAATATTGGTGAATTCTTGTTTTGTTTGGACTACAGGAACAGAGATGTAAGTTAAATATTATCCATAGTTTATGGGGCATTTTCATCAATGGATATGCCAGGTATATTTACTTCCTTTTTAAAATTTTATCTATTGATTTTAGAGAGAGAAAGGAAGGGGGAGAGAGAGATGGAGGGACAGAGAAATATTGGCTTCTTGTTTCCCTTTTGATACATTAATTGCTTGCTTTGTATGTGTTTTCACCTGAGATTGAACCTGCAACCTTGGCGTATTGGGATGACTAAATATACCTGGCCAAAGAAGGCTTAGTTGCATCTCATTTGCCTATGTCAATTTATCCTCACATCTCATTCCTGCTTAATATAATGTTCTCCTTCTTCCAAAAAGGCAAGCATTTTTTTTTAAGATTTCACATTGGAAACTTGAGATCATGCACTGTCACACCCATCGTGGCTGCTTGTCAGCCTCCTGATAGCTGGTTCTGTTGGAAGGCTGTCAGCGGTGAACTGTCCACTCTCAGAAACACACTCTGACAGAATTCCAGCAAAGGCAAGCATTTTAACATATTTAAAGAGTACTTTCAACTAGACTGTTGTGGCACATTGCATTTTGTTTAGTGAATATCCATCTGCCCCAATGATTTTGGGCTTGACCATGTGACTTGCTTTGGTCAATGGGATGTGAGGAAATGTGAAACATAACCAGAAGTTTTGCATGTAATCCTGTCCTTCACTGTGTGAAAAGCAGGACAGCTCAGTCATGGATTCCTGAGGAAGGAGTCATGTGGAATGGACATGAACTCAACCTTCACCTGAAGGCCAGCCACCCAGCTACCTCAAAGGCCCATGCATAAAAATGTAAATATTTTCATAATGGACTGGTGATATTTTGGTATGGTTTACTCTGAAGATTTGGGTAAACTCTGATTGTATTGTGAGCATTTTTGCTTTTTTTTTTTTTAACTTTATGCAATGGTATTATTTTATTTTTCTTACTATTTTTACTGAGAATAGGGTTCTTACATTTCAATTTTGTTGCTATATGTTCAGAAAATTCTGCTGTGCTGGAAATTCACAGGATACTTCAACTCCATAATGATCACAGCTGTATGGAAATCAGATGTGATAGACAGCCTGTAATGTAACTGATAATACTCCTGACACTGAAATTGTCCTGAATACTTTGAGATTCCTTGACTCAGTGGTAAATGGCTTAGAGTGGGGGAGAGAATGGGGGCAAAAGGCTGGGTGGAAAAAACTGTGAGGCCAGACAAGCTATAGCTTTCAGTTGTAGTAGATAGTAGTCTGGGCTTACAGAAACATGAATACAGAACATTCAGCTCTGGTTCAGTCGAGAAGAGATGAAGTAAAGACAAAATTGTCATAGTGATGGTTTGAAGTCCCAGTTCTTTCTTCACTGCCCCATATGATACAGATTGGCCAGATCTCCTTGGGTCTTCCTCATGGTGTTGTTGACCTATGCAAAGGAATTTTAGCCCCAACCTGCCCTCTGCCTCCAGCCTCATGAAGTGCTATATATTCCTTCATTTGATGAACCTATAACTCTGGGCAAGAGATAGCTTCCTGCCAGCCCTGGTACTCTGGCTCCTGGATAGATCTGGAGAATATTATTTCTTTACTAGCTATGTTATGACTTAGTTCTCTCAGCCTCCATGTTCAGGGAAGGGAACTGGACAATTTCTATTATTCTGCGAATGGCTGCACTTAAATGTTTTGAAATCATATTGAATTGAATTTGTTCTAATTTAATCTCATTTTCTCCTTAAAAGATTGCTTTATTTTTTATCTATCGTATTTATATCAATAAAAATTACAAATATCTTTTCACTCCAGCTAGAATCTCTTGAAACACTTCTGACTGTACTTTTATTCTGCTTGTGATCTTCAGCCTCTGGCCCAATCACTGTTAATTCTTCCATTTCCCCCTTATCCATTTCTACCTTATCATTTTCATACTTAAAGGAAGGCAACAGCTGCTAACTCACCTCCTGGTTTCATTTATTATCTAATCTGATGAGGACTGCATATCACAGGAAATTAATTGTTCTAATATATAGCTTTGATTTTGCCTCTGCCCTGTTTGTAAGTCATTAGTGAGCTCCTATTTTCTAGATAATAAAATGTGGTTCATAAAACTATATCTGCTGTATTTCCTGTCTCCAAGTGAGTGGCTAAAACAACTTTAATGTAGTCTTTTCAATAGCTAACATTTATTGAATTGGGCATAGTTCAAATCATATTATACAAATTCATGAATGTATGATGAATGTTTTGACTCTGCAATTTTTGGATATGTTTCCTATGCCAGTGTCTTCTATCCACACTTTAATCTCCTACATTTCAAAAAATTGAGTTTCTGTCAAGAGCAGGCTCAGATCACACCAGGGTACACTCATTTCTTGGCACCTTTCAATCACAACATCCTGGCTATATCTGCTTCTCTCTTGTCATATCCTTCTTTGTTAAGTCCACGATAAATGCTTTCTGATTGATTTATTCATTCAGTGGATATTTTGAAGTGTCAATATTGTGCCAGGCCCATGTTTGGTTGAAGTCTACCACCTCAGTAAAGCTATCCTTTAAGGAAATGGAATGAGTGTAAAGTGGATGACAATACGACCATGGAATGGCTTTGAGGGTGTAAGGCCAAGAACCAACTTGTGAGGAGCCAAGCTACTCTTTCAAAGGCTCTGTTCCCATTTTCTCTGGTAAGAAATTAAAAGTAAAAGACATTATTTAAGCCATTAGCCATTATTTTAGCCCTGATAAGAATGGCGGTTTCTTAATTAGAAGAGCAATAGTCACATCACAAACAGTTAAATCTAATATTGACTTAAAGTAATGTTAACAATGTAATTGTTCTCGAAAGAAAGCTATCAGCTACGGAAAGGAAAGAAAATAACACAGATTTGTAAAACACTTATAAAACCTTTTCTTGACATTAGTCATGTAGAAACTTTCTCATAAAACCTTCCCTTTTGTACTCATTTACACTTTCAAATCTAATTATAACTCATTGTAACTTTAAATCAAGTCCCAACTGTTTCATGGTGTGCTTTCAAATTAAATATCTGAGACTAAAGGGACTAAAGCTGGGCTTATATCTCCTCAGTTTTCACAAGCTGACATGCATCATGATAATAGTTCGTGATTATTTCCTTAACAGCTTTGATGTGAGGTAAAAACAAACAAACAAACAAACAAACAAACAAACAAAAAACCCTCACTGAGCTGTGTACATTCCCCTGTATGATCTTGGGTCAGGAGATAAGGTGTATAGGCACTGATCTTTAAAACCTGAGTTTTTGCAACATGGCTGGCAATATCCTAAATCAATATAGCATAACAATACGAGTCAGTATGTGGTGAGTGAAGAAAAATAGAACTGTGGAGATATCATGTGGAAATGATAAAGTACAACTTATCTGGATTTAAAAATACAGTCTTATTCTTAGCTTTCTATAATTTCATTTTTATAAACTTTTAAAAAATGATTGTATTTATTTATTTTTAGAAAGAGGGGAAGGGAGGGAGAAAGAGAGGGAGAGAAATATCAATGTGTGGTTGACTCTCACATGTCCCCCATTGGGAACTTGGCCCATAACCCAGACATGTGCCCTGACTGGGAATTGAACTGGTGACCCTTTGGTACACAGCCTGCACTCAATCCACTATGCTACACAAGCCATGTTCTGTATAGTTTTAACTACTGCACAAGAAGTAGGGAGTAAATCACGGATAAAGACAATTCACGGTTGGTCTCATGTTACAGTCATGCCTCTGCTAGTAGACTGCCAGAGTAACTACTTGAATATTTAAGCATTTTGAGAACATCATCATAATTATGTGGCATTATTTGGTGATGACATTACATTTAATAAAACACAAGGTATACATCACAAAAGAAAACAAAAACCGACCAAAGGGCCCTTGAATGGTTGAGGAGGGTATAAAAGCCACCTATGAGAACACTTTAACTACAATTCTTCAGGTAGCTTGTCTGAACTCTGAATGACTAGTATAGCTCTCAAAATCTCTAGAGGGAAAAACAAATACCTCACACTTGGAATGGTCCTTTTATACAAGTACTCAAAAAAGTATAGTGAGAATACTTACTGATTTTTCAGTCAATTACTATTGAGAACTTACAAGATCATTTTTATGGAAGAAATTTATTTCATAAATCAATATCAAAACCTGAAAAAAGAAGTCTTCGATATATAAATAATTCTTATACCAATATATGCAAATAAAAAACTTTGTCTGAACTGCTGGTATTAAACATGTCTCAATTACTGTTTTACTTTAAAGAAGAATCGTATGAATTCCTAACATTTATGAAATGAAAAGAATGATATAAAAATGAAAAGGCAATCCTTTGTGGGCCCCTCATACTTTCTTGAAAATGAGCACAATATAAATCTAATTTATTTATTCCAATTTTTCCATGTCCATATTCTCACAAAGGACACTATTCTGTCAGGCATTCACATGGCCCACAAACAGAACTTTTGTGTCATGTGTACTTCAGAAAGAATAAATATATGCAAATAGAAATTACACTTGCAGTTTTGTGTTTTGTGAAAGTTTGGAGTGAGATGCCTCTGGTGATCAGAAGAAAAATGTTAGCAATATTTAATATCCAAAATAATTAGTCATTCACTATTCACATCTCCAGTGAACCACATAATGTGAATGCCATCACAAAAGCAAACCAGAGAATAAAAGTCTTAATGGCTTTAATTCAGTGGGAAAAAAAAAAATATATATATATATATCCCTTGAAGATTTTTTTCTCTCTCTACCGCACTTCTGCTCAACGTGCACTTTATAATTCTTAATTTATATTCAGCAACAGTGCACTCTCTGGCTTTCAGACCTTACGCAGTTTCTCTACTGCTACTTCAAAAGATTTTGTTGTTGCTATTTTGTAGTTTAAAATGGGCAGTTCTCACTTCATCCGAAAGAAAAAAAAAAGATACCTTGAAAAAAAAGACATGGCCAATCTCTAGAAATGATTTTTTCTGAATTGTAATCATACCTATCGGAGGCTGTAGAAGCTGTGCTGAGTGTGATGCGTGCAGCACCCCACTTAGTTCTCACAGCTCTCCAATGGCCGCATTGAGGCTTACAGACTGAGACATTTTCTCAGGGTCACAAAACTAAATTTTCAAAGAACCGACAATTGGTCAATTCTAAAGAGCACAGAAATAACTGTTAATTTATTCATTTATTCAATTAATCAACACATACTTTCTAACAGGCTACTAAGTACAAAACACAGAATTAGATATGGCAATACAAACTGAAATAAGTTTTGACTCCTGCCTTTAACGACATTACTTTCTAGTTTGGAAAGAGGCCAGTAAGTTAACATAGTGTTACTATAGGTACTTATAGCCCTTTGTAGGGAACTAATGCAGGGTCCTGAAAGGTCCCTATGGAATTGAAACTATTTTCTTGTAATTAATAAATGTTTATAATAAGAATGGAGTAGAAAACACTTGGCAAGCTCATCCAATAAATATTTAGTCTGTATTTATGGCACCAACATAAAATAATGAAAGTAAAAATCAATCATTTTAAAAATTGTGTAATGTTTGCTTTCTGATGTTTTTCATGGGATTGAGCTTTTATTTCAAATTGATGTAGGTGCAGCCAAATTGGATAAAGACAATTTATGTAAGTGACCCGATTTGCAACAGTAAGTAGAGGATTCAGTGCTGAATATCAGTTATATCAAAAGATTACTAATGTTTGGAGGTTTAAAATTGAGTCCGGTCCTGGCCGGTATGGTTCAGTGGATTGAGTGCTGGCCTGTGAACTGAAGGGTTGATGGTTCCATTCCAAGTCAGGGCACATGCCTGGGTTGCAGGGCCAGGTCCCCAGTAGGGGGCATGAGAGGCATCGATGTTTCTTTCCTTCTCACCTTCCCTTTCCCTCTCTTTCTCTTTCCCTTTCCCTCTCTCTAAAGGTAAATGAATAAAATCTTTAAAAATTGAGTCTGATGTAGTACATGTTCACGAACTGAAATAAAGCATGCTCAGTGTTTCAACTGAATGCCTGGCATCCACCTTTTATCTATTTAAAAGCCACTATTGGATATCACATTTCAAAACTATTGGGAATGCAAACCTAAGAACTTCTTCCAAAGAAATATGGGATCTGAATCTGGTAAATTTCCATAAAAGAGAGGCAATGTGTAATAACAAGGTCTTTTCTCTAAATAAGTAGCATGGCTTTTTAAAATAGACAATGGACTAGGACAACTTCTCTCACACTGGTAGAGTGATCTGAATGTCAAACCAGGTGACAAGGTTGCAGGTGCCAAAGGTGAAGTCAGAGGGTTGACATCCATACTAAAACTTTGAGGTCTGTCCCACATTGGTGACCAGCAGGCTTACCCTTAGTCTTTCATTATTGATGCCTTTTAATATTATCTTAAATTCTACACTAATAAAAAATTCTCTGAAATCTGAGTATGCTAAGATGCTGTGTTTGCTTACATTCATAGAGTACACTGTGGTACAGTGTGGTGTGCTACCATGTGGTAAAGGATTGAATATAGTTTCTACAAGTGTAAAATCAGTTTTTTTTGTTTTCCTTTTTAATATATTTTATTGATTATGCTATTACAGTTGTCCCATTTCCTCCCTTCATCCCCCTCCACCATGCACACCCCCAATCACCCACATTCCTCCACTTTAATTCATGTCCATGTGTCATAAGTTCTTTAGCTTCTACATTTCCCGTACTATTCTTGCCCTCCCTCTGTCTATTTTCTACCCACAGTCTGTGTGACTTATTCTTTGTACCTTTTCCCCTTCTTTCCTCCTCCCACTCCCCTGTTGCTAACCCTCCATGTGCTCTCCATTTCTGTGGTTCTGTTCCTGTTCTACTTGTTTGCTTAGTTTGCTTTTGTTTTTGTTTTAGGTGTGGTTGTTAATATCTGTGAGTTTGCTGTCTTTTTACTGTTCATATTTTTGATCTTCTTCTTCTTAGATAAGTCCCTTTAACATTTCATATAATAAGGGCTTGGTGATGATGAACTCCTTTAACTTGATCTTATCTGAGAAGCACTTTATCTGCCCTTCCATTCTAAATGAAAGCTTTGCTGGATAGAGCAAGCTTGGATGTAGGTCCTTGCCTTTCATGACTTGGAATACTTCTTTCCAGCCCCTTCTTGTCTGGAAGGTCTCTTTTGAGAAATCAGCTGACAATCTGATGGGATCCCCTTTGTAAGTGACTGTCCCCTTATCTCTAGCTGCTTCTAGAATTCTCTCCTTCATTTTAATCTTGAGTAATGTAATTATGATGTGCCTTGGTGTGTTCCTCTTCGGGTCCAACTTCTTTGGGACTCTCTGAGTTTCCTGGACTTCCTGGAAGTCTATTTCCTTTGCCACATTGGGGTAGTTCTTTATTATTTGTTCAAATAAGTTTTCCATTTGTTCCTCTTCCCCTTCTGGTACCCCTATAATTCAGATGTAGGGACATTTAAAGATGTCCCGGAGGTTCCTAAGCCTCTCCTCATTTTTTTTTTTTTTTAATTCTTGTTTCTTCATTCTTTTCTTTTTGGTTGTTTATTTCTTCCTTCTGGTCCACACCGTTGATTTGAGTCCCAGTTTTCTTCCCATCACTAATAGGTTCCCTGTGCATTTTTCTTTATTTTACTTATTGTAGGCTTCATTTGTTCATCTAATTTGTGACCAAAATCAACCAGTTCTGTGAGCATCCTGATCACCAGTGCTTTGAACTGTGCATCTGATAGGTTGGCTATCTGTTGGTCGCTTAAAAGTATTGGCTCTGGCGAGTTGATTTGTTCTTTCGTTTGAGCCATTTTTTTCTCTTTTTTTCTTTCTTTGGTCTGGTTGTGCCTGTTACATATGAGGGGCGGAGCCTTAGGTGCTCCCCAGGGAAGGGCAGCCCAGTTGCTGAGTAGTGACACTGTATGTGGGGATGGAGTTCGAGAGGGAACAATGGCACTTGCTCTGCTCTCTCTCGGATTTCAGTCCCTTCTGTGAGGCTGGAAGTCTCTCCCAGCACATCAACCCCCACAGGTGTTTTCAATCAGTGCTTTTAGGCTTTATTTCCCGGTGTTGGGGCCCTGGGTTGCACAGTCGGTCTTGCTGCGCATTTTCACCTGGTTTATCTGCGTGCAAATGTGTGACTGCAGTCAGCCGCCTTGTGCGCCTCCCTGGGTCTGTTCGTTGCCTCCCCATGCCCGGTAACCACTGCCTGTGTGCCTGGGGTGTGCCAACTGTCATCTGTGCATCCGGGACCACTAGCCACTGCTTTTTCCTGACTTGATCCCTCTCCACCAGCCACCGACTCCGCCCCTCTTACCGGTCTGGGTAAATTGTTGTTGGGCTTCTATACAAGTCAATTTTCTATCCATTCTAATTGTTTTTTTTTTGTTGTTGTTGTTCAAATTTTTGTTGTCCTTAATTTTGGTTGTGAGAGGAGGCACGGTATGTCCTCCTACACCTCTGTCTTGGCCGGAAGTCAGAATCAGTTTTTAACTACAAGTCTAGAATCAGTTTCTGGACAGCAAAAACTGGTTTGTACAATGATCATTAAGAAATTAATGTTCAGCGAAATAAGCCAGGCAGTGAAAGACAAATACCATATGATCTCACCTTTAACAGGAAGCTAATCAACAAAACAAACAAACAAGCATAATATAAACAAAGACACTGAATTTGAGAACAGTCTGACAGTGTCCGGAGTGGGAGGGGAGGGAATTTCAGGGGAGAAGGGGAACGGTTTAGAGCAACAAGTATAAAGGACTCATGGACAAAAACTATGGGGGGTGGAAATGGGAGGAAGGTGGGGAGGGCTGGGGTGGTGGGCTGGGGCGGGGTAAAAGACAGAAAACTGTACAATATCAACAATTAAAAAATACTGATTTAAAAAAATAAAATAAAAAATGGAAAAAAGAAATTAATGTTCAAAGCATGTCTTGAATACAAACAGAATGTATATTCCTAATTTCAAAATATTTTTTATCTTTTTCAGTTTACTTAAAAGGCAGACAAAGCACCAATTTCATATTCACCACCTCTATTGGTGTGTTCAAGACTATTAAATTTTGCCTATTATGTTTCCCAAGATGCAATAAATGTTTCAAATATTTTATTTTATTTTATTCATTTTTAGCAAGAGGAGAAGGGATGGAGAAAGAGAGGAAGAGAAACATCAATGTGTGGTTGCCTTTACATCCCTACTGGGTAGCTGGCCTGCATCCCAGGCATGTGGCTGACTAGGAATCAAACCAATGACCCTTTGGTTTGCAGGCCAGCACTCAATCCACTGAGCCACACCAGCTAAGCCCAAAGATATTTTACACACTCAAAGAAAGGAGATTCTGAGTAAAAGGTCACTGCTTTCATGTTAACATTATTTTCAAGACATTTTTGTCACAAAAAACTTTATGTGACTTGTCATAATTGAAGCTGAAAATTGTTATAAATGCTATTCACCTTTTATTAAGTAAATAGCATTATATCAATATTATTTATGTTAGTAATATGAAGAACTTTTAAATAATTTATAAAATTAAGTTCATTTTCTATTTTCTCACTTTTCTAACATAGTTTATTTAATATCATTAATTTTTTTATATGTTAGCCACTAACATACTGTGTGAACTCATTCCAAGTAAAAAATAAGTAAATAAATCTCCAGAATTTGGTTATTATGGGAATATATAGTTAATATATATAAACCACTCAAGTTATTTATAGAAAGCATTTTTATATAGATACTATTACTTCTATATGCTATTTTAATCATTAAGATAATAATGTTAAGAAAAATTTGACTCACTTCTGCTATAATACTATTTTAATTAAAACCTCTTAATCATAAAAAGCAATATGGATATCTCAAACAGGTAATATCCTAGATAAGAAAATAATTTATTAAACATGTTCTAAAAGCAATATTAAGATTTTAGTTTATTACATTAAATATAAGTATTATGTCATATTGACTTACAGTTTGATAACAAAATAGCCATATATGAATAAAATGATAACTATGTAAGATAAAACCTATCCTGGCTAAACCAAGCTTATATTATTCTAAATAAAGAATCCAAATGGTATTGGTTCCAAATATAGACAATTCTTTTCATATGTATTTATCATTAGTACTTGATAAACTGGTAAATAGTAAAATTCCAATTCCAGTGAAACAAAAAGTATATCCCTAATTGTCTAAGCTGAATAATAACCATGTGAAATAAGTTCTGTACCTGCGGATGCAATGCGCAGGAATGCAAAAATGAAAGAGTGAACAGAGTGAAACATACAAACCATGTGTGCTGCCTTAGGACCTGAGTCATTCATTCAGTTATGAGTATTAAATGTTGTCTCACTACAGTTCACAGTATTAATCAATGTCTTCCACTTACAGGAGGGTCTGCATCTTCAGCATACACACTTGTGATGGGTGTTCCCTTGGCAGCGTCTGGAGCCACTATACCTTTGTAGACACGTTTACTGAACACCGGAGGATAATCATTCATATCCTGTAAAACACAATTAAGAGTTTAGTGCTTGAGTTGAAACTGGGTTAGGTATCTGGTTACTTGACTTGCTCCATCTCTTCATATTATGCAACCTATTTGCCACTGTCAACCTTCCATCCTCTCAATTCCATTACTTTCACTTCAGAATGGCACTCAGAGTACATTGTCAGAGGTCCTGTACGTTATTAATGTGCATGATATCAACCAAAGGCCATTCCACTGAAGTAAACAATCCATCACTCCAACTCCCACCACCATCCAAAATATACCTTTTAGAGACTGGAGTAATGCTTGAAATTTTCTCTAAAGATACTCCTATTGGAATGATGTATAATTGAACTTTGAAAACAAGTATGAACAAATTTTACAAAAAAAAAAAAAAAAAAAGCCATTCAATGAGATACGTGTAGAAGATGGTGTTTTTATGTTTGTTTTGTTGTTACTTTTTTCAGAAGCTCTCTAATGTTTCTGTTGTAACTTCAAAGTCTTTATATACTAGCATAATGGTATGATTAAAACATTTCAAATACCAAGTGTGAAATATCTTTTGATGCCATCTTACACTTTTACAACTATAAAATGATTAAAGAATGTTTTCCTTATAGCACACTGTGATAATGACAAATAGGATTAGATAGATGTTTTTATACACAGAAAACAATCATTTACTTACAAATTTTTTCAAAGTACTTATATGCATTTTTTAACTTTCACAATTCAGTGATATAAGTGCCTTTTTTACTTATATAGTACCACTCATTAAATAAATATTTACCAAGTTCCTCCCATTTTTATGACCCCATGCTAGTCACTGGGGATACATGGTGTCTCAGGAAAAGATGCCCCTGTCCTCACTTCACGTTAGTGCTTTATAGCTGGTAAAAACATTGATTCTACCAATAGATTAGTTTACCTAAAGTAAATTACTTATCTGGCAGAGCCAAACTGACATATCTGGTCCCCAGAGAACAAGATCATTTTTTTTTTTTACTCAAGCATTTTATAGAGAATTGCATATTATTTTTTTCTCAAGAAGCAACGCTTGTGACCTTGGTGGATTTATATTTTTTAAACGTATTTATTCTAACATAATCATTACGCCTTGCATTGTTTTGGGTAATTTGGATCAAACATATTTGTGCCCGAAGCTCCGTCTGTTAATTACCTTACTCTCCAGGTCATCTGTTTCTCACTCATTATTAAAAACAAAAGAAGAAGATTATTCTACATCGTCTTTGATATTTGCTCTGATACAACAAGTTTCTTGTACAATGTAAATTGGGAACACACTAATTAAATGACTATAAACACCTCTTTGATAAGAGGTCAGGGTAATTATCTCTCACAATCAAAGAGAGATTGTTTTATGTTCACCATACAGTTGACTTCTGAATTGTGAATATGAAGAAACCTGTGGACTCCCGTAAGAAATAGGAGGTCTTGAATTGTGAGCAAAACTTGAAAAATATAAAGTAAATATAAATTTTCTCCATTTTGACATATAATATTAACATTCTCTTCCATTAAAAAAAGAAGAGTTTTTTGTAAATTATGAACTTTAGAATCTGAACAAGTGGATGAACTGAGGAAGCAGGGGTTCTCCATAAGGAGGGCAGTATAAAGTGTTGACCTTGAGGTTTCAGGGTGTGGAGTAAATGCTGTATATAAAACGCTTGCATGCATACTATCTCCTGCTCTTTTCAACACTGCCAGTTACTTTCATTAGTGAATCTTGTAATTAAAAAGGTAGAAATCCTATTGTACCCCTAAATCTTAACTTCTGGAATTTACAAAAGAAGGAGCTCAGCATTGTAAATTTTTTTGTATATGGATTCCCAAAGTCATATAAAGTAAATATGTTCTTATGAATTTTCTTCTCCCGCCTCCCAAGGAACATTGAAAACCCTAATGTTACAAGGTATTTTTTGGATAATTTAATTCTTCAGGGAAAAAAGATGATATTTTTCAATTATGTCAATACAGCTGCTAACAGTGCTGAATACAGTATCCCATTTCTCCTGAGAAAGTATTCACTAGATTTGCCTTCTAACTGAATGCAAAATGACCATTTTATAACCTGGCCTCACAAACTGATTAGATGCAAATCTAAGGCTCTAAATAACTGAAGACCATTAAAAGATTGTATTTCTAACTTATTTGCTTGCCATTGATAGGATGTAGAGTAAATCAATACAATTATTATAACAGTGCTTCTTATGGTACATTGTATACATTATGGGGCTACAATCTTTTATTGTAGCTGAAATGTACAGCCAGTTGCATATAGTTCTTGCATAATGCATTACATCAAATTATAAAATATTATTGAAATGTAATGCCAATGAGCATAATCAATAGTTGGGCATATTTATGCTCTAGAGATGTCAGAAGAAAAATGGACACACGACCCGTTTCTGTACAAATGCTCTATTATGCATTAAATTAAGGATAAGCTTCAATCTCAAAAACCAAGCCACCTTCTATTGCCCATTACTCCACTAGAGGGTAGTATTGGCAAATAGAAACATTTCCTTTTCTGTACGCTTGTTAACCATTTTATTACTAAGGCTCTTAATGGTTTGTTTTCTGTGGTTATAGTTTTATTGGTTCTGTGGTTGTTGGTCTGAACAATAACTAGTTTTCATGTTTCTAAAGCCTAGCCTGAATGTTACCATAGTTCTCAACTAGAACACCACAATGCTCTTTAAAAAAATATTGTACTAGTAAACTTACAATTTGGTCCCATGTAAAACCACACCTAAAGGTACAGCTAGCTAGGAGAAAAAAAAATGTGTTTCATTTATTTATTATTCTAAAGTAGAAGCTAAAGTAATCATAAAAATGATTTCTATTTTGGCATATTGGCAAATACATTTCAGGAACCTTTTGTTATGAGCCTACCAAGAAGATAGAATTTTGCAGGTGAGATTAGAAATTAATGGCAGTTTCTTCATAAAACATAAAGAGAAAGAGGTGGAAATTTTTTTAAAAAAATTTCCTTAAATCATTGGTAAAAACTGCTCTGAATAGAAGACTTTTCCTGATAGAAAAGAAATAACTGGTTATATTCTGATCATCTTTTAAAAAATAATGGAAATATAGAGAATGCCAGCCCCAATCTTAAACTGCCACACAAAAACGGCTTCTATTACTGTTGTAATACTGTCTAGTGCTAGCACTACCCACGTAGAACTGTTTGGCTGCCCTGCTTTCCAAAATCACTTAAGGCTTATGGGGCTGATGCCTAGTCTTCCTTGGCAGACTACAGAGGTAGATTTCTCTGTTGCTTGTTACCAGTTCTGTTTCCCACTGTCAGATCCTCTATTTTCTGGGTCTCATATAACTATCTGCCTTCTGCTGTTTTATTCCCATCTTGGATTTTCTCCTTGAGTTTCTGACTTCTCCCTTTCTTGTGGTTTTGAACATAGGGTCAAAAGAGGGCCCATAGCCAGACAAACAAACTTCTTTTTTTCTTGCTTTGCATGGGTCTCAAACACAAATCATACATTTATATCAACTTTTTTTAATCAAAATTTATCCCGGAAGCTTTCTTTTTAGTTGTGTAAATTTGTTTTAGTATTGTTTTTATTTCTGAGTTTAAGCTATGCTGAATTCTTTCAGGGGCAGCATATCTATGTAGAGTAATCAAAGTTATCCTTTGTCACAAATGGAAAATGTACAGTATGGCTCTCGGTATCACAAATATTGATAGGGCTCCCACTCTGGGCATTAGGCAGCACTTTTGGTGCTGGGGATATGGTTACCACCAAGAAAGACATACTGCCTGCTGGTAGCGAGGTTACAGTTTAGTATGGGAAGCAAAAATTAAATAAATGATGTCAAGTGTGATGGATGTTATAAAAGAAGTACAAGACTATGATGAGAGTGTATTGCAAGAAGTTTAATTAACTTAATTTAACATAGGATGCATTTCTGTTATCTGAGCAACTGTCCCATCACTCATGAATTCTGCCACATAAAATAGTCTTCCCAAATTGACAGTTAAATCAGAGGAGGATAACACTGTGCACTGTTGACAAGCCCAGTGATTTAATACGTAATTCCATTCCATTCTAGTTTCCCTGTGTTACAATGGTAATGTGGAGGAAAAGGAGTTGATACATTTTTGGAATTATTCTAAGCCATGACATTTTGGCCAATTAGGACAATGAGTACATATTCTGAGCTCAAATCAATGAGCAGATTCAA
Organism: Glossophaga mutica; assembly: GCA_039655065.1. Taxonomy (NCBI): domain Eukaryota; kingdom Metazoa; phylum Chordata; class Mammalia; order Chiroptera; family Phyllostomidae; genus Glossophaga; species Glossophaga mutica. The sequence goes on along the minus strand of CM077307.1, from coordinate 141,914,395 downwards.
ACAATATCACCCTATTTTAGACTTTCTCAAAGGTGTATTAACAGAGACATGTGTGTACACATTGTGTATGGTTGATTTTTATTTGGTTGGTTATCAGGCATTATCAGGCATATGCTAGGAGTCTTAAATTTATCATCTTAATTATTTTGCCAAAAATATGTTAGCTATTATTATTACTATTACTCCTATTTTACAAATAACCTCTCCTCCCCAGAAACTGAGAGAGATTAAATTGCTCATCCAGCAGTAAAGGATAGAGCTATGGTTTAATTCTGGGGATCTGTGCAGGTAAGGAAAAAGAGAACTGGCAAAGTCATTAGAAAATTATATGTAAGACGAGTAGGATTTTCATTTAAAATATCCACATATAACTTTTAAAATATCTCTTTCCAATAATATTTTACATTTAAAAAATTCTTCCAATTAATTAGCATACTTTTAACTTGGCAATCTAGTGAGCTTCTGAACACTGCATTTCCCTGAAGAGAATTTTTATAATTATCCATAAAGCTTTTTTTTTGGTAAAAAGACAGTTGTTGCCATTGTATTTGTATTCTTAAAACAGTCTATTCAAGCCTAGAAATAGTTATTTTCACTAAAACCTAATAGCTTTTTTTCCAAATTGAATTCTTTGAAAAATTATCCTATCAGAAACTTTACAAACAAAAAGAGTCCCTTGATCAATTGTGGGAAGTTACATTTTATTTTCTTGAGATTCACAATGTGCATTAGCATATTAAAGCTCCTATATGAAGGTCTACAATGTAGAGATCTGTTTACTTTTGTATAGCCCAGCATTTCCCAAATCCATTGTCTACTGAAATTCTTTGAATCTGAAACACCCGTTACCATATTGTCAAGCTGATGCTCTATGAAATATATCCACAGAGACCCTGAAGACACTGAAATAGTAAAGGCACAAACTACTACTGCTTGGAATATTGTGTGACTTTCATGAATTAAAGTTGTATAGAGAATATATCGAAGATTCCAGTATATCAAGTGTGCTTCCCAAATATGGCAGCCAATTCATCAGAGTAAAGATATCAGCTACAGCAATGGTGGGATTGGGAAATAATGGCAGTGCTTAGCAGTAACTATCATCAAGGCTTATCAGCATCTGTTTTACCTATTAGGAGGCAGTTCGATTTTGGAAACTAGTGGCAGTAGCCAGCCTGCATGCCATTTGCCTTGTCATGCAGGGGAAACTGATAATCACCAAAGGGTGAAAAGGTAAAATATCCAAGCATATACATTTTTATTCGTTTCCTCTGCTTTGGTTCTTCAGAGGTAATATGCCACATCTTGGTTGTGAAACTCTAGAATAGCAGAATGTGCAGACACTTTAAGAAGCTATCTGACTCAGTCCATGATGCCCTCCCTGATGTGTCCACATTTTTAACACTTCTGATTAATATATTAGGAAAAAAATACACTAAACAATAATATAACCGCACAGAACAGAATAGAGAGAAACATTTGAAGACTATACCCCAAAGCAAGTTTATCTCCAGTTCAACCAACTCCAAGGGAAAAATCAACTCCAAGTTGTAAAAAATAATGATTACTCTATTAGAACATAATCTCACTAGCTGGTTCATTGAAATCATCTTTAATTAAATCTCCTTCTTCCAGAAGAAGGAAGGAAATATGAACATCTTGAAATGCCCAGAGTTTCTTATTCATGTGAGTCCTGGACTACCTCCTGATCTCTGGTACTGTAGCTCTTGTGACCCAGTCAAAACTAAGACTGTGCCAATCCTGTCACCATGGAGCACCAGTGGCACATCAGCAACTGCTAGGTGTCCATGGTTTGGTAAATGGCACCTTGATACTGGACATTTAGTTCCTATCTAGAAAAGCTAGAAAAGCCTATTCTCTATATTCTATGGGCATGGAAAGATTTCTTTTTACCTGGAGGATGAAACCCCTTTGAAAGATGAAAGTGCTAGCACCGTCTTCAAGGCTCATTGTACCTCCTGACAACCTTGGCCCTTATGGACAGTTTTCCATTTCAGATCCCTCTACCTAGTTCTGCCCACTCCCACACCTGTGCCCACTATGCCAGACAAACAAAACCTGGATGCACCCCTGTCTCCTTCCTCCAGGGAAGCATTTCCTTCACTCTTCTTACTGCTCCTATGTAGGCATTCTGTCTAAAATTGCAATCAGCAAAATGACTTATGTTGTCCTTTTTATCTTGAGCAAGTCCTTTATACTCCTTTTATTGTTGTCAAGTATTGTCTGTCTATCAATATATTTCAAATTTTCTGGCTTGTATTCAGCTGGTGACTTACTAAAGAAAACAGACCTTTATTTCTGTGCATTTTTTGTTATACATTAGAACTCAGTGTGTAACATCAGATTTTTCTCTGAATTTTATGTTTTAAACTGTTTAGAGTTTTATATTTATTTTCCAGAGATTCATTCATATGATCTAATTTTCTGCTATTGCTGATTCAACTATTCTAGATATTCAATAAATGTACAATGAAACAGGCTTTGTTCTTATCAATGTTCTATAATTTTTTTCAATAAAAACATATTACTTTATTATCATTATTCATTTTGTTTTGGATCCTTAAAATATGACACCAAGAAAGCTCTTGGCAGGTATTGTCATATAATTCTATTTTCTTTCTATTGTGAAAATATTTTTACTTCCAAATATTACTCCAATTTCCCCATGATTAGTCCAATTTTAACTGAATTTGATAGACTAGAATACTTGATATTTCTTTTATTCTTCTTTATAAAAGAAATTATATTTCTTCTCATTTTCAAATAGAAATCTTCAAGATGCTTTCCCTGTGGTGACTGTTTTGAGTAGAAATATCTCTTAGCAAATACCATGCAATTATGTTATCTGCAAAGCAGCTTGTCAGTACTGCAAGTAAACAGACCAATAGCAGGAAATTTGTAAGCTTATGGAAGATCTATATATGTGGAAAAATGAGAACTCTATTCCATTTCTCCTGAGAACAAACAGGTATGATAGTACACGATAGGGTTTTAAAGCTCTCTGTGATAATCTCACCCTGAGTGCTCAGGAGAAAAGAAAGCAAGTGTCAATCTACATTTGGGAAAATATTCTGTAAATATATTTATGCTTATATCACTTGAGAAAAGTGGTGTTGAAAATATCTACAATTAAATATTGATTAAGATTTGGTATAAATGTACAATAAATCAGGAATAACTTCCTATAGAAGTAATTCACCAAGAAAACTTGACCAATAAAATGGTATGTCACAGGGTATTTTAATGAATGAGATAACAAACCTAGAAAGGTCAGGAAAGCCCCCAAGATTATAGAACTTGAAATGGTTGAACCATAACATAATGCAATTTCATGTGATCCCAAAGCTTATTTCATTCTAGAATCTTGGCTTCCGAACTAAACTAAACTAAATTATTCTTAAGGCTTAGAACACAATTATTGAATCATTTAATTTTTTTTAAATTTTTTTTATTTGAAGAATTTGGATAAAGTTATTATCTCTGCTGCTGTGGAATTTGGAGTAAAGTGCAGTTTGGAGATATTAGGATTTGGTTGAAATCACAGAGCTAATGGCAGGCTCAGGCAGCCACAGTGTTTGAATTAATTTTTAGTGTTTCTTTCATATTTATCACTATGGTTAAATGATATATTTATTTCTCAAGTCCTCATAAATATTTTACATTTAAAAATCTGTGTTCTGGGTCTGGTACCACTGTTTTATTATAAGTTGTTACACTAAATACTATAGTCATAGTATGAAAAACAGAAGTTACATATAGAGAATGCAAAGTAGGCAACCAGAGGTCATCTGTATCCCTTACCTTTACTATCACTGTGACAGTTGCAATACCAGGTGGCATTGTCCCATAAATATCGAAGGCCTCCACTAGAAAAGTGATGCTTGCTTCTTGGGGTGGAAATGACTCATAGTCCAAACTCCTTAAGAGGGAGAGTTCTCCTGTAAATGGGTGTAGTGCAAAAATATGTTTCACTTCTGGGCTTCTTATTCGATAAGACACATTTGCTCCAAGGTCAACATCTGTGGCCTGCAACAAATTAAGCAAAAGAATACTTATATCAGTGGCATTACCACACAAGAGGAATGAAAGGCTGATGAACACCATGTGTCAGTTCTTATGACAGCAGATGTTTAATGATGACCGGAAGTCACATTTCAGAGAAAAGCACTTTTGTTAAGTAATTTGCTAGAGAGGGAGGAGAGAAAGAGAAATATAGCTAGTGGCATGAGATTTTGGTTTGTTGATCTTATTGCTAAATTTACTTTACCTGAAAAACTACTAAGTAAAAGAATCATACCACAGTAAAGAAATACACATGGTCATAAATGATCATTATTTCCTGCTGATCATAGAACCTTGGGAAGGGCCATCAAGGAACATGTATAAAAGACCCATGGGCAAAGCCAAAGTGGGGGAAGGATTGAGGGTGGGTGGAGTGGGGGAAAGTGGTGGCAGGAAAATGGAGACAACTCCACTTGAACAGCAATAGAAAATAATAGAAAAATAAAAATAAAAGAAGAATACAGAAACATACGTATTGGATGCTGGGAGAGATGGTTTGAGATTGGATGCTGGTAGGTAGAAAGAGCAGATGCATGATTTTGAAAAATCATCTATAATGTATTCTTTTCTTCTTAAGAATCAGATTATGGGTTTATATGAATTAAATGTTTAGTCTAAATCAAACTAAGTTCTGCTAATAAAGCTGTTTGTATCTTAGAGATTCTCTGATTTCAAGTACCATTCTGGCTTCCTTGCATTATTTGATGAGGAGGTGGATAATCGGAATAAAGCACAACTGAGGACTAAACATTGATTACTCTGAGTTGTCCTGCTACTGAAACCAAATTATCTCTTCACAGATGGGTTTATTTTTTAAATAACATAACAAGAAAGGTGGCAAGTGGATGGGGAAGTAGGGAGAAGAAACAATCTTATATCAGTGGGTCACAGAAATTCAGGACTCAGATAAATGGAAGGAAACTTTAGTATATGAATGGATTTGGGGGACTCAGAACACCCCAAACTCAGCCCTGCCTACTTACTTAGTCAAAAAGATGCTTCTTCCTAGTCTTTGGGCTCTGCTCCACCTCACATTGAACACTGTGGAAAGGCAGTGTTTGAGAGTGGCTGCTTATGTGCAGTACTTTTCTACCTTTTCAGTGATGCTCGCTCTGAAGCAGAACATTAAGCTACACTGGCTGTCAGGGCTGGCATTGATTTACTAGAGCAGCCGTAACAAAGTAAACAACAGAAATTTGGGAGGGGTGTAGGTATAAGTGTAGGGAGGTATGTGGGGATAAATGATAATGGAACAAATACAATAAAAAATAATTTCGGAAAAAAAAAACCAGCATGCCAGATTTTGCTATGGTTTTCCGGCTACTCGTGTAGAGCATAGGTATGATTAAACTTATCAGCTTCAAGGTATATTGAGGTTAATCAATAAGAGTATTAGGTGTGAGAATGATGACTAATAATGTCTTATTGTTGGATCAACATTTCATATAAAGAGCATTTTAGACTTATTTCAGAATAGCTGCATAAAAAGCAACTGTATGTATATGTTGGCATATGTTTATTTCATTTTGCTATCATTTTAGCAAACATTTTTTCTCTGCTCTTAAACTCTTGTAAGTGCTTTTACATAATAAAACATTTGAACAATGAAAAAGAAAAATACTATTTTAAATAAAAATAAATATGTTGAGTGATTTCCATAAACACAACAGATAATTAAAGCACTATAAGAAAACTGAAAAAATATAAATAATAATTTCATCTCACAAGTATTCTATAATACATTCATAGAGATCACTTTGTTATAACTCCTTTTATTTACTTAATATTTATTGAATAGTTATTATTGTGAGACGCTACAGAGATAAACAAGATGAACCAAGACATAGTTTCTGCCCTCCAGGTTACTGTCTCAAAGAAATAAGACACAAATATCCAGACCAAATGGAAAGACTGATATATTACTTAAAAGTATTTAGGATTGGGACTGATATCTTTTAGCTGAAAGGATAGGTTTTTAAGAAGCTTTTATAGTATGACTATTACATTCGGTAGCACAGGCTGGCAAAGGCAACCCTGGGAGAGGAAATGGATGGAACAAGAATGGCATTGGGACGATGAGGGCTGGTTAGATTGTGCAGCACTCATGCAGTACCTCCTATGTGAATGTCCAGTCTTGGGTCCCTTTCATCAGTTACCAACATCATAATGAGAAAGATAATGCTAAAGCACAGATTTTATTATTCTCCTGCCTAAAACCCTTCTTGTTTTTCATTCCATTTTAGATCATCCTCATTCTCTTTAACATGGTGAAAAGGACCAACACATTTTCCAGCCTTTTAGTCCCTAATTCTCTGTTCTCTTTCAGGATTTTGAGCAAGTTCTTTGCACTGCTTTAGAAAGTCTTTCTTACTACTAAGCAGAAAAAAGGAAGGAGCCCCTACCCTTTGCAACAGCATAAATAGAACTGGAGAGCATTATGCTAAGTGAAATAAACCAGGCATAAAGGGACAAATACCTTATGATCTCACCTTTAAGTGGAACCTAATCAATAAAACAAACAAGCAAGCAAAATTTAACCAGAGACATTGAAATTGAGAACAATCTGACAGTAACCAGAGGGGAGGTGGGAGGAGATAATGGGGGGAAGAGAGTGCAGAGATTTAAGGAACAATTATAAAAGGACACCTGGACAAAACCAATGGCGGGTGGAAGCAGGGGAGAGAGGTGGAGAGAGAGGTGGCTTGGGTGAAGGGAGACTGGTGGGGGGTAAATGCAGACAACTGTACTTGAACAACAATAAAATAATTTAAAAAAAAAAACAACCACAAAAATCTTTCTTCCTCTTTGCTTGAATGACTCTTACTGTTCAGGTCACCCTTTAGAAAGCAACTTTCTCCAGGAAACATTGTCTTTGATATAAAGATTAGGTTAAGAGCCCCACCTGCGATCTCCTAGGCCCCTCCCATCGTGAACCTCTAGTTTAATCACTAGTTTACTTGTCCATTTACTACACCAGACCAAAAACTCCATGAAGGCAGAAAATTTATCCTTTTCATGTTTCAGTCCTAAACGTCTAGTATAGGAGTTGACATAAAACAAATGTTGAAAAATATGCTTGTTGATGAATGAATAAATGAGATGAATGGAAGAATAAATAAAGAAATAATGGCCCTCTCCCTGCCCAGCTTATGTCACATTTTTTATATGTATTAATGTTTATAGTCTAAATATTTATTGAATTTAATTATGAAAGAAATATGAGCTTTTAAAATCCATGGTAACAAAATGTATGTTGTGGATTGCAGGTCAAGGAAGGGCTAGAAAAATTTTTGTCCAAAATATACTTCATATATCACCTGTGCCAGAATTAAAAGGGTAGTTGCTTAAAATGGAAATTTCTGGTCCATCTTAAACTCCTGAATCAGAATATGAAGAGTTTCTGGTAACAACACAATTGAGAAATGAAAAGGGAGGCTTGGGTATGGAGGCACTAATGGAAAAAAGAGAGTTAGAGCTGTAGAAGAATGTCCGTTATTCATTGAAAAAACAAAACAAAACAATATAAAACAAAATAGTGGGTCTATAGCAATGCCCTATTTTTGTAAAATAGAGGAAAACTTTTTACATGTGTGTATGTATACATATATATGTACATATGCATATTTGCATATGTATACATTTGATACTTGCCTGAACACAAATATAAATGTGACAAAATAAACATAAAAATATTAATATTGAGCATTTTGGAAGTAAAGGTGGGGATTACTGACTTTTCATAGACTATTGTATTGTCCCTTGTTACTATAAATATGGAGTATTATTATTTTTAATATTGAAAAAACTATTTAGATGTGTTATTTAATTTTTACAAATGCAGCCTTTCACCCTTTAATTTTTGGTATATCCCTAAAAGTAGAATTGTTAGATTTTTAAAAATGCAGTATTTGAGAGACACTTCTATTAATTTAACTGGGGTATTTTATTTTATTTTATTTTTTTGATTTCTTAAATCTGTCAACCCTATCCTAATAGCTAATCTCATTATGTGGAATTCATAAAATTTATGCTCTTCCACACACCTCTATTTGAAGGAAGGAGGTCCCAGCTGGCAGGTTCTCTTCAACGACAACAGTATACGAAGAATTGGTGAACACAGGACTATTATCATCAATGTCCAAAACTCTGATGGCCAGTGTTAGCGTTGAATGACGAGGGTGTACCGCTCCATCAGTTGCCACAACAACAAGTTCATAGTAGTCCCTCACTTCCCTGTTAAGCTTCACTGTTGTGTAAATACTCCCATTGGATGTGATTCGGAAAAGATTATTGAAGTTGCCCAAACTGTAGTACACTTGGCCATTTATTCCAGCATCAGGGTCAGTTGCCTAAATGAAATTAAAAACAAAGAAATTCACATAGTACATTTTATTAAGCCTTTTTCACATTACATTTTGTTATGTCTCCCTTCTGAAAGAGAATATTTAATGAATCATGATGTGTTTCTAACTGAATACTCTTTTTTCTCTAGGGAGAAAATTAAAAAGATAATGATGATGTAATGCAAAAGCCTAGAACATGAAAAGAAATATAGCATAGTTTGATTAATATTCTTCATTCAAAATGAGCATAAAATAAATTGATAATATCATTAGCAGTAACAATATTGTTACAGAAAACTAATTATAAAAGTACTGAATTTTTATATTATCATTTCTTTAATAAATTTCAAATTCTAAAATAATCTACTGACAACTTAAGATTCTATAGATTTTGTTACATTCAAGCACTTTTTATATTAATTTTCATATGTATGTTAAGGAATTATATGTGTGTGTGTGTGTGTGTGTGTGTGTATTACATTATTTAATCCTCATAATGTTCTTAGGAATAAATAGAATTGGTTCTATTTTACTAACGAGAAAACTGTGACTTAAGGAATTTAATTATCTTGCTTAGCATTACAACAGAAATGAATATCTCGGTGACCTATTTTTTAGTACAATGCTTCATATGTTAAACTACTTAATAAATATTTGTGAAATTAATGAAAATGAAATTTAAAACTAAATCTGCTCCAAAACCCAAATGAGAGTAAAAGTACGGTAATGATGAAGCATCAACAATAGGCTATTCTTTAATATCACAATAAAACCTCCAAATTATAATTGAAAATTGTTGATGAAGTAATAATAATATAGTAACTGAAAATTTTAAGATATATCAATCACTTCACATCAAATAAAATGTGGAAAATTTGAGTGAATATTCTTCTCATGGAGTGTTACGAGATCTTACTAAACCTCAATTGTGATATAAACTATGACCTCTATACAATACTATGTGTTTTGTGTTACATAGTTCTATATTATTTTTCTTCAGAGAAACTGGAGGAAATTTAAGCAGACATAAAAGGTTCTATAGTTATGCCTCAAAATATTGCTAAGCAAGATAAGGTACTTGGCCACATTATGACCCAAGAACACAATAATCACTTAATATCCACAACACTCTTCCCCTCAAAACACACACACACACACACACACACACACAATGTTATCTTTTTTTGTCTAAAATCACAGCTTAAGTAACTAGAAAACTATATATAATCCGGTAATATAAATAGGTCTTATCTCATTGTATCATCACTCTTGAAAATTCCAGTAACTTTTTCTGCCTGTGGGAATTCTGAAGGTCACAAAAGTCAATCACTTATGTAACCAGTAATTTAAATGACACTGTACATACAAAACCCTATAGACTTCACACACACACACACACAAAAAAAACACATACACACACACTCACACACAAAAACCTACTAGACCTAATAAATGACTTTGGGAAAATGGCAGGATACAAAGTCAACATTCAGAAATCAAAGGCATTTTTGTACATCAACACTGAAATGTCAGAAAAAGAAATTAGGGAAAAATCCCATTTACTATAGTAACAAGAAAAATTAAATGCTTAGGAATAAACTTAACCAAGGAGGTAAAATACATGTACTCAGAAAACTACAGAACATTGAAGAAAGAAATTAAGGAAGACACAAATAAGTGTAAGTGTATACCATATTCATGGATTGGAAGAATTAACATCATTAAAATGTACATACTACCCAAAGCAATCTACAGATTCAACACAATCCCTATCCAAATATCAATGACATATTTCACAGATATGGAACAAACATTTCAAAATTTTATATGGAGCCATTAACTACCCCAAATAGCCTCAGCAATTTTGAGAAAGAAGAACAAAGTAGGAGAGATCACAATACCTGATATCAAAATATATTACTAGGCCACTGTAATCAAAACAGTATGGTACAGGCACAAGGACAGAAACATAGACCAATGGAACAGAACAGAGAGCCCAGCAACAGAACCATGTCAATATGATCAATTAATATTTGACAAAAGTGGCAGGAGCATAACCTGGAGTAAAAATAGCCTCTTCAATAAATGGTGTTGGGAGATCTGGACAGCTAAATGCAAAAAAAATGAAACTAGACCACCAACTTAACACCACCCACCAAAATAAACTCAAGATGGATAAAATACTTAAATATAAGTCATTACACCATAAAAGTCCTAGAGGAAAACATAGGCAGGGAAATTTCAGATATTTCCCACAGTAAAGGACATAAAGGAAAGAATAAATAAGTGGGGCTACACCAAGTTCAAAAGCTTCTGCACTGCTAAAGAAACCATCAACAGAATGAAAAGAGAAACAGCCATATGGGAAAACATACTTGACAGTTATACCTCAGACAAGAGTTTAATTTCCAAAATAGATAAAGAACTCACATGACTACACACCAGGAAGACAAACAATCCAATTAAAAAAAAATGAGCAAAGGACCTAAACAAACACTTCTGCAAAGAGGACATACAGAGGCACATGAAAAAATGCTCAACATCACTAGCCATTAGGGAGTTGCAAATTAAAACCACGATGAGATACCACTTCACATTGGTCAGAATGGTCATCCTTCATAAATCAACAAACAACAAATGCTGGCAAGGTTGTAGAGAAAAGGGAACCCTAGTGCACTGTTGTTGGGAATGCAGATTGGTATAGCCACTGTAGAAAACAGTATGGAATTTCCTAAAAAAAATTAAAGATAGAACTGCATTTTACTCTAGTGATCACTGGGATTATACTCTAAGAATTCTTAATCATCAATTCAAAAGAACCTATGCAAGCCAGTGTTCATAGGAGCATTATTTACAATAGTCAAGTGCTTGAAACAGCCAAAGTGTCCATCAGTAAATGAGTGGATCAAAAAACCTTGGTGCATTTTCACAGTGGATTCCTATGCAGCAGAAAGAAAGAAGGAACTCCTACCTTTTGTGACAGCATGGATGAATCTGGAGAGCATTATATTATGCTAAGTGAAATTAGCCAGATGGTGAAAGACACATATCATCTGATCTCACCTATAAGTGACACTTAATCAACAAAACAAACAAGCTAGCAAAATAGAACCAGAGACATGAAAATAAAGAACAAACTGACAGTGACTAGAGGGGTGGTTAGGGAGGAGGATAACAGAAGAAAACGTGGGAAGGGGCAAGTTAAGGAACATGAATAGAGGACTCTGGGGTGTGCACAATGGGGTGGGGTTTCACTGTGGGAGCTGGGGTGGGGCAGTGCAGGATCAGGTGGGGGAAAGCAATGGGGAAAAAGGTGGGACAACTGTAACTGAACAACAATAAAAGTTATTTTTGCTCGTTATGTTTTTTAGATTTTATTTATTTATTTTTATAGAGAAAGGAAAGGAGGGAGAGAGAGAGAGAGAGAGAGAGAGAGAGAGAGAGAGAGAGAGAGAGAGAGAGAGAGAGAGAGAGAGAGAGAGAGAAACATCTATTAGCTGCTTCACGGGGCACCAAACTTGCAACCCAGGCATATTCCCTGACCAGGAGTCAAACTGGTAACCTTTCACCATGTAGGATGACACCAAACCAACTGAGCCACATCGGTCAGCGCTCAAATTATGTTTTTATTCAGCCATGTATTGGAAGATTTAATTTGACGTGTGTGTGTGTGTTTCTCAGGGATGTTGTATATATAGTTGTATATATGTCCAGCTGCTTAACATGTTTCCAAGAAGATAACTCAAATATGTCTGTGTTAGTTTTTTATCACAGCCCTAACAAATTGCCACACATTTATCAGCTTACACAACACAAGTCCATTATTTTATAGTTCTGTACAACAGAAGTTCAGCATAAGTCTCACTGGGCTGAAATCAAGGTATAGGCAGGGCTTTGTTTCTTTCTGGAGGCTATAGAGAAAGATCACTTTCCTTTTGCTCATTCAGTTTGTTGACGTAATGTAGTTCCTTGAAGTTTCTGATGGATATCCTCATCCCTTTTCTGGTTGTCACGTGAGGACCATTCCCAGCTTCTAGGGGCCACTCACATTCCTTGGTTCATGGCACATTCCCCCCATTTCCAAAGCCAATAATGGTGGGTCAAGTCCCTCTCACAGATTTGAATCTCTCCTCTTTCATGAGATTCTCTCCTTTTTCATGTCATCTCATACTACCTATGAACCTCAGATACAAGCTATGAGATATGTAGTGTAACACATACATCCATCCAAGATATAATGGCATTTGCAGAAAAATCCCCCTTTATGCATAATATGCTTCCACCTATGTAAAATATCTCAAGCCTAACCATACTGGTCCCAGCCACCATCCACTGTGGATTAGATTGCTAAATTACTTCTTAATTATTTTCTTTCAGTTATTTCTCTTCAGAGAGATCTTTTATAAAAGAGAAAGTAATGATACCTGTCCTCTGCTTAACTTCTTTCAATGATTTCCACTGCCTTGGGCAGTACTCAAAGCTTTAACATAGCCAAGAGGTCTCACATTAAATATCGCTTTCACTATGTTCTAGAATATTGCAAACCTCTCCAACCTCCAAACTTCTCCAAAATGCCTCTGCCTGTAGGGCTCTGCTATTATTCACCAGTCTAATACCCACTCATCTTTGAAGTGTCAATTTAACATCACTTCCTCAAAGCAGTTCTCTCTGACTTCTGAAGTGGAAATTACAACCTCCTCTTACACAGGTCAATAGTTCGATATACCTGCCATTTTTATTGCTTTTAATAATTTTAATTATATATTAATATTTATCAGTGTGATTATTTGTTTAATACTGATCTCCCTCTTTACAATGTAAGCCTTAAATAGTATGGTCTGGGATTTCTGTTTTTTCTTTTTTTCACTGATTGCTCAGTGCCTACTAAGCATGGCACATAGTAGGCATACATTCAATACTTAAATGCATAAACATATAATGTTAACATATAAATGAATGTATTATTACTGCTACAGAATTATTTCTTTTTGAAAGATTTTATTTATTTACTTTTAGACAGAGAAGGAGGGAAGGAGAAAGAGATGGAGAGAAACAGTGATGTGTGAGAGGAACATTGATTGATTGCCTCTCAGGACCAAATCCACAACCCAGGCATGTGCCTGGACTGGGAATTGTACTGGCAACCTTTCACTTTGCAGGATAATGCTCAACCAACTGAGCCATGCCAGTCAGGACTGCTATAGAATTCTTAAAATTATTTTATTCATTATATATCTATTGTTTGGTTTTATTTTGGTTAATATTTCTTGCTTTATCATTCTATGTAGTTTTAATTAAGAATCTCAAAGCAAACATTTTGGAATTATTCAAATTGCTTCTGGGATTCTGATTATTTTAGCATAACTACTGATTACTAGTTTATGTTGAAAACTATCATTTTTTAAAGTACATGGTGGTATTTTGTCATGATCAAAACAAGAATATGATAACAACAAAAGTCTGTGTACTTTCAATATTTTGTGGAATGACAGACAAAATAGGACTATGCAGGTTAAGATGGCGAATAACCTTATTGTATAAAAAGAGATTGCCACATTATAGAAGTGCTGATTATTTTCAGTGTTTCTAGTGTACATATTAATGTACAAGTTAATGTAATTAACTTTGATGTGTCATTTGCTCTGTCTGTATCTCAGATATCTCAACTTTAAAAACTATTAAGTGGAATTGTAATTTAGAATCTCTTTTCCTATTATACATGTCAGAGATGAAATTTTCAAACATAACACAGATCATCAAGTATAAAATGCCTAAAATAAACTATAGCTATTGTATAATTCTCTATAACCTAGTTGCAATGCAATTTTTTCATTCCACAGTATAATGTATAAAAAAAAGTGAATAGGCCTTATTATACAACTAATAGTAGAGCAATACAATGTGGTAAATTCATTAGTAAAAGATGAATTAGGAAAGACCTCACATTTGACTAAAGCAATTCATGTTTGTAAGTTGGTGGGCTGGAGGACTGTTAGGAAACTTACTCCAAAGAGAAACTGACGTATGAAGCTGTAATTTTAGAATAAACCACCTATTGTGCAGTGCTTGCATCATATGGGTATTCCCCAAACTGCTGCATTAACCGCATTTGCCCTTGGAAATTTCCCAGTGCACATTATCTCAGAGAAGTGTTACATTTTAAAATCCTCTTTATTTACAATTATTAAATTAGAATGTCTTCTTCCATCCTTCATCTTGCCAAAGGAAGAACAGTTTAGCAAGACAACTTCCCTGTCTATGCTGCCTCACTCACAGAAATGGTAGATTTGGTAGAAGGAATTGGGTAACACATGGCCTCATTTAAGATTTGACTGTGTATAAGAATGCCATCACTATGTGTTTAGCTATAAGTGCTCTTCCTCTACAGGTGAGACGAACAATTTCAGTCTCATCCATACAGGAAGAGATAGCTGTGTGCGTGAGTGAAATTGTGAGATGTAGCTTTATCCAACCCATCTGGCTGTCATACTAAGTCTGTTAATATCACTGTCACCCATCTGCCAGAATCCTGTGTCTATCTCTGAATTGGTTTTGAACCTGAGTAATGTATAGAATATTAGTTATTGCTATCTTCAAACCCCAGGGTGTTTTCACCACAGTTTCCAAATGAATTTAGTCATAAACCCTCTCACTGCTGTTTGGCAGAATGTCCTA
The DNA here is from genome assembly GCA_039655065.1 of Glossophaga mutica. Taxonomy (NCBI): domain Eukaryota; kingdom Metazoa; phylum Chordata; class Mammalia; order Chiroptera; family Phyllostomidae; genus Glossophaga; species Glossophaga mutica. The sequence goes on along the minus strand of CM077307.1, from coordinate 141,899,294 downwards.
ACTCCTATGTTAGAACTCCTATGTACTAACATTTTGAGGGACATATTTGTTAAATGCTGCTGTAATTCAGTAATCAATGCTGGGATCATTTTCACACAATATTTCTACCTTGCACTTCTTGTTTTCCATGACATAGCACTCCAAAATGACTGCCTTATATTCATAGAACCAACGGTGTCTACTCTCAGCCATGTTGGGGTTCTTGAAAGGGTCATTAGTAAAGTAATAAATGGTTAAGAAATTATAATCAGAAAATATATAGGTTTCCAGCAGGACTACTAAAATATTGTTTTGAAAAATAACTTAATAAAAAAAGCAATAGAAAGAGAATTCAGTGTTTGGTTTGGTCATGGCTTTGATAAAGTAACTATAGGTGTGAGTTTTCCTCAAGCTACATTTTGAGGAATGTTAGTTAATGTCCCTTATGATGCTACTGTGTTTTTTTTTTTTTTAGGAGGAATTTTAAAAAATATTATTTTAATTGTTGTTCAAATACAGTTTTCTGTCTTTTACTCCCAGCCCAGCCCATCCACCCAGTCCTCTCCACCTCCCTCTCATTTCCACCCCCTCTAGTTTTTGTCCATGTGTCCTTTATACTTGTTCCTGTAAACCCTTCCCCATTTCCCCTGAAATTCCCCTGTTACTGTGTTTTTTAAGGGGAAAAAGTGAGGGGAGATGGAGAGAGAATGGGAAATTATATTCAAATAAATAAAGTTTAGAAACTAGGAATATACTTTTTAAAATGTTTCATTACTTCAGAACTTCTCAAGTACTATTAATATTTTAATGAATAAGGTGAAGTTCTCAAGGGAAATACTTTATGAACCAGACTTAGAAATGGTAAGTTTAGAAATATAGCCTCCTTTCAACATACTGGTCAACCTATAGAAAGAAGTCCAAATCCAAACTCATATATGATTTAATTCTACTCTACATATTCAGGATTTCATACTATTCACTCTCCTTTTCTACATTTCCCTAGGACTCGGCACACACTTTTTGACATTTTTATCATACCTCACTATGATGATTTCTTATTTATCATGGAATTTCTAATCATTCATCCATTCTTCAAATTCCAACCCAAATTTCACCTCTTCTACAAAATTTCTACCATTTAGGGATTAATTTATGAATTGTACAATTGACAAATGTTTCCTTTTATTACTTTTAGTTTACCATAAGTCTTTTCAGAATAAGATTATGTCACATACCTCCTCATACATTATTTTTTTTCAAATGTACTATTTCTATTTTTCAGTGGGGTGATTTGTTGAGAGAAACTATCCAAACAGATATTCAAAATGTGAAGTGGAAATAAATGTCACACAGGGCATCTTCATTGATAGGGTTTCATAATTTTGTTTAAGTCAGCTGAAATGTAACAGCATGTCCAAAGTCAAATGTACACACACACCTACAAACATACATTTTGACCCAATTTAGCACAACTAATTCACTGACTGTCTAGCTTCCATGAACAGAACTATATTTGATACTCATGGAATAAAAAACTAATAATTTGAATATTTTGTTGGAAAATACTGTAAACATTTTAAGGTAACTCAGGAATGTATCTAATAGAGACAAATAAACCAGAATGTCTATAAAATGCAGGGGTATTTCTTTCCTTTTCTATCTCTAAATTAAGGAGCATAAATAGGGTCAGGTAAGTTAAATGATATGGGCTGGCTAAGCAAGCTAGTTTCATTTCTTTACTACTATAGATGAGTATGTATATGTTAGACAAGATGGCCAGACATAAAATCCCTTATTATCAGCAGTACTGTCAAAAAATTTGCATTGAGCCAAGGAGCTCAGTGTGTGATGCTATAATGAAACCATTTATCTTCCTAGAAATCAATTAAAAGTTAATTAAGATTGTTAATAAGAAAAATCACACATCTCTTCTTCCCTTGCACTACATCAAAGCAATAAACAGTAATAGCTGCAACTTTATAATCATCTGTCCATGGTTAACACATTTTATAATATATAACTTACTATGGGGCCTGATTTGCAGCTACTAATTTGTGAATGCATACTGCTGGAGAATTGGCTGATAGACTGTAGTCAAAGAAAGACCTCACTGGACAAAACTGAATATTTGCTAGAAAAGACTTCTGGAAAACCTTAATCATTAAAATCAAAGTTACAAGTACATTAAAGAGAACTAAATAATTACTTAAGAAATAAGATCATGTGTAAGGAACTTATTGAACAAGATTTTTAAAAAGATTGTATTTATTTAAATTTTAGAGAGGGGGAGGGAGGAAGAAAGAAGAGAGAAACATCAATGTGTGGTTGCTTCTCACATGCCCTGCACTGGGGAATTGGCCCACAACCCAGGCATGTTCTCTGACTAGGAAAAGAACCAGTGATCCTTTGGTTTGCAGGCCAGCACTCAGCTCACTGAGCCACACCAGCCAGGGTTTATTGAACAATATTTAATGAATATTTGTTGAACATGATTTTTTTTAATTTTTCATTTTTCCTATTTTTTTTAATTTTAATTTTAACCAGATTTTTAAATGTAAATTATAGTGTACAATCAGAACACCATTTTATAGTATATCATCTTAAAAGTAAGCAAGGAGTTATGTTTCTTATACATTATATTAATAATGTTTTTGTCTTTTTTACCAAGGGGTCTATAGTACACACTTTCCCATCAATGAAAGTGGAAGCCCATTACTGGGATGCCTACCCTGGGGGCTACAAATTTTATAGAGATATAAAAGTTGCCTACATGGTGGAATGCATTGGGATAACACCCCAAATCTGCACCCCTTCCATAGACAAGTCTCTGGGTAGATTACTTGTACATTTTTAATGATTAATTCCAATTTAAAGCATTTAATACTCATGCCCCTTCCGGTTAATTATGTAGATATAAAATCATCTCTGTTTATTCTCACAACAACTAGGCATGTGCTAAGTATTCTGAAAATGAGAAGAGAATATATCTATTAATAAAGGTGAACTACCATGTAGCACCAGATTGGCCACTATGAAGCTGACTGAGAAGGAGATCCACTCTGTTTTTTGCTCACCTTTACAGCAGTTTGAGAGGCTGTGCGCATTCTTTTCTCACCTTGAAGTGGCAACCATAAAAGTTGTTGAGCAGAAAGGTCAGAAGGAGAAGTTGGGCAATGCATTGTTAAAGACGTTACTAATGGAAACACTTTTCTATTTATCTAACAACTTTATTTCTTTAAAGAAGCTGAACTATTTCCAGGGCTATGATTATCAGTGTAAAAGCAGAAAAGCAATTTAGTGACTCAAGATTTTGGTAAGTTTTCCCCCTCTCCACACAAGTGTTTCATATTCGTTATTGAACAATGGCAAGTCGACTTACAGGCTGGATGGTAACAGCTGCATTTGAGCTCAGATCACTGAAAACATAACCAGACTAAATAGTTTTTTATTAAATATTGGAACTCTCAAATATTTAATCCTTAACAATCTGGAAAATCTATATATAAACTCTCTGCAGTTTAAAAGCCTAGATATTTCCCTTACTAACTATTCGCTTTTGGCGAGTCCGTCACTCTAAGCTTCCATATTTCATCTGTAAAATAATAATAATGAGTACTTATCTCACTATCCCAATAAGGACTGAACACATTCAGCAGCATGCCTGGCCATATTAAATAATCAATAAAAATGTATGTTTATTGTTGTTAAGGTGATAAATATCTACTTAAAAACTTCAAAAGGCTCTATTCTGTCCTAAAGTACTTTAAAAATACTTTTGGTAGAACAAATCAGCCTATTTTTATTTGGTTTATTTGTGCATCTTATTTTTCTTATGATCATGTTTAACCTGGCATAGTGAATCTATTAGGTTTTACTAATTTTGTTATTTTCAAGATTTTATCAGAATTTTGGTTTCTGTATTTATTACAACTAATTCATTTGCAAAAGATCATTAATTAAACCTATTCATACAGCGTTTTCAGTGTAAGAAATAAAAATATAAGAACAATTACATGACCAGAGAATAAATGAAAGAAAGGATAGATCGCTTTAGTTACTACAAGCAATAATGATGAAGATTTAAGGCCACCAAAACATAAATTTAGCTAGCATTAGATACTAGAGAAATTTCTATGAAAAAGTACATCTGATGATTTAATAGATATTGCCATAGTGATAAATGATTGCAATGTCTGGACTAAAAAATGTCAGCTATATTATTGGAAAATAAAAAAGGTATTCCATTTGAAAGTAGAAGAGAAGAATTGATAAATTCCAGTTGTGTTTAAAGTAATTTCACCAAGAAACATGCCCTGTCTGATGTAGCTCAGTGGATTGAGCACGGAGCTGTGAACCAAAAAGTCCCCTATTTGGTTCCCTGTCCGAGTACAAGCTTGGGTTGCGGGCCGGGTCCCCAGTAGGAGGCGCCTGAGAGGCAACGACACATTGATGTTTCTCTTCCTCTCTTTCTCCCTCCCTACCCCTCCCTAAAAACAAACAAACAAACAAACAAACAAATAATAAAAATCTTTTTAAAAGAAAAATAAATAAATAAAACCTTTAAAAAATAAAGTAATTTCACCAGGAAAAAAATGTGAGTTATCTTGACCTAATTACAGATTATAAGGGTCTTAAAATCATTATAGTGAGAGATAATAGTGGTATAAGAGTTATTTCACACTAAACATTTCCTTACTTGTCACAACTACAGCAAGGCATCCTTCTAAATAAGAAAAGGATAAATTCTACTAACCAGTGAAATCAGTAAATAATTTTTTTCCACAAAAAATGTTTGACAGCTGCCCATATTTTTCTCCAAAGCTATGTATTTATTTACTTTTTTAGTGCTTTAAAATTCCTTCCACTCTAGGGTAGAGCAAACCTCAAGTAAAACTGTACTTAAGGGCTTAGGTATTTCCGTGGGATGCCTTTTCTGACTTCCCCAAGTCAAGACACTGTCCATCCACTGACAATGCATCATTCTCTCATTTACTTAGATCTATAACATGATGCAATTACCTGCTTACCTGCACGTCTCCTACACTATACTTCCAAGATTTGAGGACAAGAATCATGTACTACTTGTAGCTGACTTCAATGCCTATTCTTCAAAAGTGTACAATGAATATTTGCCAAATGAATATTCAATTAAAGACTTCCTTTTATTAAGTAGTAGGTGCCTTAATGTTTTTTGAACCTATCAATAGCCAAAACAATTACTCTTAGTTACACAATAAATTATATTTTATCCTAACATCCAAGACTCCATGTGACCTTCCTCTAACCTATCTTTATGCACTAATTTGCCACAACAAACTCGCTGACAAAAAGTCTGTGCTTAGGTTGAAATAGTTTATTTATTGTATCAGTCAGCTTTCAGACAACTCCAAAACCTCAGTGATGTTTACTTCTCCCACACTCAGCGTCTGTTGTGAATTCCCTGAAGCTCTACTCTTCATTAGCTTTACTCCAGGATGAGGCTGAAGAAGCAGCATCTATGGAAACAAGCTGTTCACGTGACTCAGGCTATTCATGCGAACCATAGCTCTTAATGCTTCTACTTGGTAGTGGAACATATCACCTACAGTCCCACATAATTGGTCAAGACAAATCTTATATGATCAGGGCTGAAATCATTAGGTGGTAAGTAGCAGCTTCTCACAGTGTGGGACAGCCAAAAATCGGAAACAATAGTCTACCACCCTCAGTGTCCTTGAAATTCACCATGTTTCCTTCCTTCCTCGTAGTCTTCCGTTTTTAAATCCTTCAAAACCTACTCATCTCACCTTCTTTCTGGGAAGCATCTTCTTTCCATCTAACCTCTGACCTCTCTTGCACTAGGCGCAAGCCACTTTCTTTAATTATATACGCATGTTGTGCAATTAAATATTAGGCCTAAAAGGTGCAGTTCATCCACTTATTATATAATGGGAAGCACTGATAAGAAAATATACAATGTATGAGAAGTGGGATGTTCAGACAGGTATGAAAATAAACAGAATCTATAAAAAACAGACAGTAAGAAAATGGAAATAAAGTATCTTCCTACAGTTGAATGATATTTAATTCAAAATAAACTGAAAGAGTCAAATTAAACAAGCCAGTTTAAGTGGTTACAACATAGCCTAGAATTCTCTTAATAATAGAGTATAAATTAACTCCAAGTGATCAAATAGTAGCCTGAGGAGGAAGCCATGTAGCCCCGTACTAAATTTTGTACATGCACAAGTATATCATGATGGATAACAATCAGAGTATAGGACTTCGATTTTTTAGGAAAAGAGTTGTCAGTTTCATATTCACACAACAAACAAAAAATGTTTTATGATCATTAATGTTTTCACATAGTGAGGTTGACTTTTTTCTTTCTCAGATATTCCCTATACTATTTATTGAAAGAGGAGAGAGAAATCTGGGAGGACTCCTTCCATGATTGTCATATTTTTTCAAGAATTCTGTACTCTGGGCATGGTGTGTATCACACCATTTTGTGTGATGGTGTGAGGTCATTTACTAGAATTATATTCCATTCTCTCACTTACTTTTACTTTTCAAACATCTTTAGTCTCATCTTTTTTCTATTGACAAACATGCACTAGATCCTAAATTTAAGTGTATTTTGCTAAACTAACCATTGCTATCTCATGTTGGTTTTATTCTATTAGGATATTCTCCCCCAACTGCCCAACCTGATTGTTCTTCAGCCCACGTGCCCCCTCTCTCAGCATTTGAGTGCATGGAGAGCATCATCCCCATGCTCCTGACGCTCATTGCACATTACTTTAGCAAAGTCCATTTTACTTTTTCTAATAGCCCCATGAAATTAAGACCTACTTAAGGGCAGACTGGTTTGCTCATATCTGCACCATGTTTGTTCTTTGCATTGTATTTTCTACAAAAATTCCACATGAAGCTATTTTCATTATGCATTTACATATCCCTTCTACCCCAACCATAGTATCACATGAAGTTAAAAACTTATTATTTGAATGAAAAAAATAAATTGAAAATTAAAATTTGTCATTTATTTTTTAAAGTAACATATCTTCCTTTTTAGATGAAAATTAAATGAACAGTCACATCAGCAATGGTTTCTTTCTGGATTTTGTTATTATGTTATTGTTCTATTGTTTTCCTTTATTTCATTTTGTTTCTAGAATGCTTTAAAGAAATCTATTTACAGTTCAGTTTGAAAATAAGCATTGTATATACATCATCTATGTTTTATGGAATTAAATCTAGTACTTTTATTTTGTGATGTTCTACTCCATTGTTAACTCAAACTCTTTTCATTATAACTCCCCTAAAGAGGTTTTTTAGATATTTTTTCCTAGTTGCACCTCCATTACATTGTATTATCATAGATGTATTGTATATCTATTTATGTACATATGTTTATCTGTACTTTATGCCTAAAAATGCATGTTTTTGCCTCTCAAGAACCATTTTCTTCCATTTTGGGAGTGACATACCCTTGTTAAAATGAATGCTTTAGTCATAAGAAAGGTCTCTGTAACTTGCTAATATACCATAGATAAAAATTTTAATTAAAGCATCATTTCTTCAATAACAAGTATTGTTCCTTCAATTACTCACTACAATGACATCAATGCCTAAAATATTTGCCCAGATTATTTTGTTGGGTAACCCTTTTAGGGTATCCTTGCAGTTGCAGTCAACAGTCACCACTTTTTAAGTAATTAAGTAAAGTAGAAATGCCATCACCACAAACTGCATAGTATGCATTCATCCTCGAGGGTCAGACGTTTTCTTGTTTGTGCTTACCTTGTCTACCAGTCCTAACACACTGAACTGTTCTCTTTTCATTGTTATGCCAAGTTCTAACACAGTGAATTGTTCTCTTTTTATTTTTAAAGTATTTTCGTTTCTTCTATGCTTATTGAAGATGCCATAGTTTGCTTATCAGATGTTTTCATGATATTTGCTACTAATCTCAAATTTTAATTTTACTTTTATCTGGAATTCTTTTGAGTTAAATATAAAGATACCCATGGATTTCCATAAAGAGCCCAGACTGCACACAAAGTACTGTCCTTCTAACTGTCACAGAGCGTTCTGTTGTTATGTTGTCTCACAAATGATTTGTTTCTATCAGTGCTAGAAGAAATCTTATCTGGAACCGGGAAACATTTTGACAGCCAGGTTGGATGCTCTATGAAGTTCTCCATAATTACATTTTCTGGAGATTATCAAGCATTATATTATTGGATGCATACCTAATGCAAAAAAGAATACCTTTTACCAATATGAAATTCACTTAATGAAAGAAAATATCTTCTAATTCACAAACATTATGAACAATGCCTTTTACTGGATATTAACATACATTTTTTCCCAAATACAAGCATAAAATTAAAAGGGTTTCCTCCATTTTACATAGTTATAATCTTATTGTATTTACCTACCCTGATAATGCCGCTTGAGTAGAACAGAGTACAGATTTTGACCTCTTGGGTTTATTTTTCATCTGTCGTTACTTGATCTATGTTTAAACTTCAGCAGTTTTTCAATTATGTTCCATTCCCCTAATCTGGGATGTTGCCAAACTGGTTGAGAAATGTATGTTTTACATTTATTCATCTGCCAACAATGTACTGGATTTTCTAAAGATCGCATTGTCAACTGTCTTGTCTAACAGATTTATTTAAATTAGGAGAATGGAATTAATTGGACAGAATAACTCATCTCTTCTGATTTACTCCCTAGCACTGCTTTCATGTGAAGAAGAAAGAATTAATACGTACAAAACGTAGAACTGCCCTTTGAATCAAATGTTGGATTCGGATTCTGCTGAATTCTTCCTTTCCAGCTGTCTCCTTTCCATCACACTGTCAGAGCACATCCTTATGCGCCACTGAGTTTATAAATGGTGTCTATTTTGGAATGATTGCCATGCAACAGGCACTGAGCGAAGTGCTGTCTGTTTCCTTTAATGTCAGTGTGAAATGCTACTGCTGTTCAACTTAATATTGGAAATATAAGTAGATGTTTTTAAGTTACAGATTTTATAAAAAGTATTTTATCAACCTTTAAGGGTTTTTATTTCATTGTTAAATAAGAAAAGTCAAATAAACTCAATTAGAGACTTTTAAAAGTGGAAGTAAACTTTTGGACATACATTCTTTTATTAACATAGTCTCATTAAAAAAACATTTTAAATATCAACTGGTCATGCAGAAATTATCCTTGAGAGTAATGGGATTTATTCTGTGGAATTCTGTTGATGATTACAACAGTCTCATCAATATAATAATGATATTGATTATAATCAATGAATGAAATGATTGATTTCATGATTCATTAAGTAATGAAAGAACTGGAGTCGGGCATAAAAATAGAAAAAATAACTAGAAGTCAAAATTCAGTGTATAACTCTAAGAAACTAAAACTCCACTATCTGTCTACCAAGTATCTTTGTGGATAATAAAGAAGAAAGTTATTGATTTATTTCAAACTTAAAGTTTAAGGAATCTAAATGGAGACTGAAGCTACCATCCAACAAGACAAGTTTGAACCATTTGATTTGGTTTGCTCAGAGGAAGCATTACTCTGGCAACTTCCATAAAGATGATCACTTTTGACAGAAATCTATTTGTGTTGACTAGGATGAGTGTGATGCTGAGGAGTTATAAAGCTATTAGAAAAGTCTAGGCTCAGAAAAGCTCCTCATAAAAAATGTTCCGATACAAGGAAAAAGACAGTGAAAAAGAGACTGTATTTGCTATATATCCATGTCTTGAATTATGATACCTATAGAGAATACTCCAGTCCTGGGTTTCAGAATCCCAATGACCTGATACTTCTGAGATATTATAAACTGAATAGTGGGGAAACAAGCCAAAGAAACACTGACTCTTTTTATTTATTTATTTTGTAGACTGAACCTAGATTTGAAAAAAAGTCTCTCATCTTTGATTCCTGTATGACTGGAGGAAAACGAGTACACTCAGTTAGAGTGTCGTCCCAATACACCAAGGTTGTGGGTTTGGTCTCCAGCCAGCATACATACAATAAACAATCAATGAATGCTAAATAAGTGAAACAAAAATCAATGTCTGCTCATTCTCTCTCTCTCTTTTCCTCCCTCTCTCTCTAAAATTAATTTAAAAAGCACTGCAGTATATATAGGTCTTTTTTTGTGTGTGTGAGTGGCATTCCCTATAAAACAGACAATAAGGTAGAAATGAGTTGCAAGTGGTTCATTGGTGTGTGCCTTTGAGACTAATGCATTTGGGGAGCAACAGAAGAAAGCAGGATTAGATTAAGAAATTTAACTACTATTGAGGGCCCAAAACAAACCTGGCCAAACCTGGCCACTCTGGAAGGTGTCTGGAATTAGAATTTCATGTTAGAGTTATTCTGATTTGAGCCAAAATGGCCAGGACTTCACACTTGGACATTGGTCAGAATGTGGTTACGCTGAGAGGGGTGTGATTGTGGGTAAAACAGTTCTCTGCAGCTGAGGTAACCCCTGCAGCAGCTAACAGCTGGAGGATGTCTGCCTGCCTCACTCCCAGAATCCAGAGCAGTACGCCCTTCCTTGAAGGGGGTCTGGATGGTACATTTCAGTCTCCAGTATAAGCCTATATTTGCACTGCCTTTTCATTAGATTATGAACTTTGAAAAAAAAAGAATATAATGAGTCACACATGTACATACACATATGCATACCTAGAATCATTACAATATCAATCATTCATTGTTTTCAAAAGAAATGATCAGCTACAGGGCTACAGTACAGCTTCACTGTCACACAAATCTAGGGTTTGGCTGTTTTGACCTAAACCAATAATGGTCTGTTTCTGCCCTTACTCTGAGAGATGTGGCTCAACATTTCTTTTGAATGCATTTTTCCTTGAAGAGCCAAGGCCTAGATATGGTAAATTTTACACCTTTTCTATCATTTAATTCTTAAAAACATAGCAAGGCAGTTATTATTGTTCACATCACAGATAAGAATATTGCAGAAAAGCTAAGAAACTTGTTCAGGTTCCTGCAGTTTCCCAATTAAATAACTTGGATTGGAATGTAGGGCATTAATATTCATCTATTTGTGATTTTTGTTAAGAGAGAGGGGTTGTTACAGTTGATGAGCGCTGGGAATTATTTTAACTACATAACTTGGAGCCCAGAGATAAGCAGTGAGATGACATGAAAACAATTTAGAATTCTTCTAAAATAGTTTATTTATTTTAATTATAAAAATAAGAGCCATATTACAGAAATCCACACTTTGAGATTATTATTATATAGCAACTCAGACTTTAAATGTATTCTATTAGAAAAACAAAAACCTAGGTTACAAGAAATTTCACTGGTTGGCCTCACATTATTCCTTGATCTGCTACAAGCTAGTCCAAAGTGATACCAGGGGAAAAATAGTAAAGTCATTGGAAGTCATAGTATGAAATCCTAGGGAAAATGATATGCAATGTACTCAGGCCTATGAAATTCACTTATTGTTTTGAGACTCAGAGGTAATCATTTAAAAATAAATCTATACACAATTCAACACCTATTCCTGTCTTCTGCATTTTCCCTACTTCTGAAATTGAGGAGAAGCTTTATCAATGGATTCAATTCCATCTTATGGTCCCAGAGGCTATGTTCCAAGAACATCTTCCACATCCATTTTTACTGAATCTATTTCCATCAGCCTTCAAAACTGCTAAACGAATTATCATTACAAAAATAAAAAAAAAAAGAGAGAGAGAGAGAGAGAAAATAGCCATTTCCTACTATGTCTGTTGTCTTGCTACAATCCCTTCTCAACACACATTTGGGAATCAACACACGTCAGGTCCTTTGCTCACCCATTCCTCAATGAGTTATTTATTGTCACACTAAACTATTTTTTTGTTATTGTTTTAGGCTTTGCATTTTCTTATACCTAGAGTAAGTAGTCTTCGCAGAAATTGATTATTCTTTAGTTCTCAGCTTACATAGCTCACCTGCACAGGGGATTCTCCTGGGCCTCTCAATATATAGGAATATCCTTACTAGTCACTCTCAGAACTCTGTATCTTCCCACACAGTGCTGTGATGATTTTGACTTTTGTATCTAACGGTATGTTTATTCATTTAATGTCTGACAGGTTTTGGGTGGTGAGGTTCATGAGAGCAGAGACACTTCTGGTTGTTACAACACTCAGTCCAGTGCTCCACACAGAGCAGACACTTCATAAATCTTTAAACAAGAAATGATAAATGAAAGATAAAAAAGATCCTAGCTATTTAGCTAAAGTATAAAATATATTGATGCAATTTAGATTAATTATTGTAGAAATACATATTGACAAAATGTTACCATTTTCTCCTTTATAAGTGACAGAGAATCAAACTCTTCAAAGGTAGGCAGAGCAAGATATTATTTAGTCTATAAGCAGAAGGCATTCTTGTAAATGTCATCTTGGTGTTGATCAAAAAACAATGTTCTGATTATAATATTCTTGCATAGGTTGTTATGTTAAAGTGGTGCAGTTAAAAGAATACCAAACTCTTGGCCTGAAAAAAATCACATTTTTATTCCTAGTTCTTTTACTTACTAGTTATATTACAGTTTACTTACTTATATGTTACCACTCATATATTCTATCTGAGATATCATGCCAGTGAAATGGGAGATTTAAGTCTTAAAGTGCTTTATGAAAATTTAGGTGTTAACAATCAGTGTTTGCAATTAATCTGCACATTCTGAAAAGGCAACCCTTAACCTAATTGATGGGGGTTAAAGTTGTTACATTGCTCTTTATTCTTAATATCAGAACATTACTTTAATCATTCATATCCCTGGCATGTATCAATCCTATAATACTTGTCAGAATCCACACTTGGAGAGAGATGTACAAAAGCACAAGATATGTTTCCCTACTTAATAGCTCTTAAAAATACTGTAATTATTTAAAAAAAAAACCTAAACTAAAATACAAAGAATTATGTCAAGTCTTTGCTATCTTCAGTTACTAAAAGTATCCTGTGAATAACATTGGATGTTGAGTGCAGGTGCAAATGAAGTGCTACATGCCAATTAGACAAAGATAGGTATATGTATGTACATATACCTAGCAACTGATACTTGTTTAGTACCTTCTAATTCAAAAGCTGCTTTTGTGCACATTATCCTTTTTAATCATCACATCAAAAACTATAAGATATTTATTATGATCACCTTCATTTTACTGTTGAGAAAACTAATGTTATAAGAACTTAATAAATAGACCAATTTATATAACTAGTAAATAGCAGAACTAAAACTTCAACCCAGATTTTTTTAGTAGAAAACTGGTGCTTTTTCTACTACATCAACTTTTCTCCCGCTCACTTTTTCTCTTGCTTTATGATAGTGACATATGCTAATCTACATGATAACACACTAAAGGATGTATAATACCATGTAACATATAATACCATGTACATGTAACATAAAGGATGTATAATACCATGCCATACATGCCTTAAATCTTACCCCTCATACCAATCTGCTCAGATTACTTTACTCTCAGATATATAGGCATATTACATTTCATTTGTCTCAAAAGAATACTACTGCATCTTAAATAAACCAAAATAATATCTTCTTTGTCCTAATTGATTTTATGTAAGTAGACACTTTATAAAGGCATGGACTGTCAAGATATACTACAAGGTTCAGAGAGATGATGAAAAATATGACCATTAGACTAATATTCATTCACTTCTCAAGTCTGAATTCTAAATAAAATTTTTTATAATCTACATGCAGCTTACACATGTGTCCACTTATAATGGTAGCCTTCATAAAAACTGTGTTTTTAATATATATACTACATATATATTAAATACATCCAATATATAAATATTTGGATGTAATTACTTGCTCTAAAACTTACACAATATTCTGTTGTTGCAGGTAATCTTTAACGAAGCCTTTTGGAATTTCATACAAATTGAAACAGGCAAGAAATCTATTTAAAGAAGACTTGAAGTAAAGGTACACACGTAATATTAAATATCGTTTGAAATTAGAAGGCCTAAGTTTGTTTGCGTGGAAAGGAAGAATAAACTCTCAAGGGATAAAGACACAGGATATACTTTTTGTCTTTCAAGAAAGCATGTTAAAAGCAAAGAACATGTCCCACTGGAGCATTTTTCTAAAATGTATTTGCGTAGACACAGAAGCAATGTCGTTGTTGTTTTTTAATCAAACAATACCAAATTAACATATATATATATATAAAATATATTTAAATAATCATTTAAAGCTGAGAGTTAAATTAGCTTCCACAGTTCCATGATCCTATTGCACTTTGTACCTGCTAGCCTCAGCACTCTTCACATTGCCTTATGTGTAAGTATTTTCATTTTTGCATCTGTTAGCTAATGCAAATTCTAAAAAAGCAGAGAATGAGCTTGGTTCACAGCCATGCTTCAGTGTAGAACTGAGTTTCTATCTCAGTAAATGGTAACCAAATTTTTGAGCAGTTTTATCTTTCCCACTCCTATATTTTAAATAACATATCAATGCAAAAAAATCCAAAATAACTATGTTCAAATTTGATTTGATGATTATTCATGATTTTATTTTTTCATTTACTCACACATATTTATTAACAAATTTGTGCTGGACAGCATCTTAGGGGCTGGGGATGTAAACTGGGGCAAGAGTAAAAAGACTCTTTGATGTAATTTCACTTGAACTATAGGAAAAAACTAGATATTAAACAATAATTGTCTTTTAAAAATTAGAAGAATAATAAAGATTCATTGCACAATTATGACATATAGCCAGCCTTCAAACCAGCCGTCCTGGAAATTACATTCTAATGGGGAAGATAAATGTTTAAAAAAGTCACACAAATAAACAATTTTGAATTTTAAGAAGTATTATGAAAAAAGTACAGTGAAGTACGAGAACATATAAATAGAGGCATTTAATATAAGCATGTCGCACCAAGAAAGGAAATGGCATTTAACTCACATCCATCATTTCTAAACTATAGCTCTGATAAGGTCAGGAAGTTTGGATATCCATGGAGATTTTCAGTTTAAATGTTCTAAGTACAAATCATGACAAATAATTTTATGTTTTTACCTTAGGGAAAAATGACAATAGACATAGTATATCTTGATTTCAGTAAAATTCTTGAGACAACTTATCATTACATTTTTGTGGTTAAGATAGAAAAAATGTTTCTAGATAATGGCATAATAATTTAGATTTGGAGCTGATGGAACAATCATCCCAAGTTGAACAGCAAACTGAATAAGGCTTGATGGCAAGCGTCAAGCTTCTATAAGTAACAGGTAATTGGTGCAACATCATCAGCCATTTTGATGAAGGCATAAAAGACAAGGTTTAGAAATATATGGATAATGCAAAGCTGTGTTTCATGTCATGGACTGCTAAATCGAGATTAAAATAAACCTCAGTTTAAGTCTCAAAATTCAAGTGCACACAGCGTTACTGCTGCCACCACGGCTGCTGTAATTAGACTAGGTCTGAGAGTTCTTACTGTGCTTGGGGCATTGGGAATTATCTCCTTTAAGACTTGGGGGACTTTACAAACCAGACCTACACTATCCCTTTTGTGGACAAGAGAAAATGGGGTTTCGGGCAGATTAGATAATTTGCTCAGGGTCATAGAGTTGCTAGAGGACATAGCTAGAATCCGAACCTCAGACTGTCCAGTGTCAAGGTCAGTGCTCTTCTCCAGAATTTTATGTTGCCTTCAATTGTAAATACAAATTCTTTAGAATTTCACAGCTTCATGCTGATAACTGTCACTTAGCAGTTACATTGTTCTGGTAAATAACTCACCTCTTAGAGTCTACAGGTATAAAAATAATATTTGTAACTACCAAATCAGATTTTGTGAGTATCGAATGAGCTAATACAAATAAAGCCCTTAGAATAGTATTTCTCATCTAGCTGACAATCAATATACATTGGTAAATAATGCCAATATTATTTAAAATTTTTATGTGCCTTCCTTATATTCATAACCATAGCTAAAAGTCACAGATCTGTGTGGAATCTAGATAATCTCTCAAAAATTCATTCAGGACTCATTCATTGTCATCTGTTCATTTTCAATGAATATTAAGAAGGTCCCAAGCATTCGTCTCACCTGCTATTATTTCAAATTTGAAACTAAGCCAAAGACAGGAAGAAAATAAAATTGTGAAAGATGTGATACTAGTAAAATATTTTATCTAAATGTTTTTATCCGTAACATCTCATTAAATATTGAAAGTTCTAAGTGCTCCACATTAAGTCTGTAGAAGATTGTATGCAATTGTGAAGTATTCTGGGGCTCCTGGGGTTTGTGATTTATAATTGACTGGCAATCAAAGAGAAAACAAATCATAAAAGCATAGTTGCTTAGAGAAGTCAACTAAATTTACATAACTGATGAAACTTCACTGGGCTGTGAAATCATTAAGTTCTTTCTGTGAGTGATATTATTTCAATGCGTTAGTATTTATTTTTAGTTTTTTTCAGGACCAAGACTACTTGTAATATTAAGGGATATCATACTTCAATGTAAAGTTTTCTAGGTATGAATATTTCTACCAAAATACATGTTCTGTTAATTAGAGATGGGTATGGTCAAATAATCCAGAATTTCAGAGGGGACAGTAGGTATACTTTACTTCTTTTGCAATATATTAAAAAAATTCCTTACTTAAATGGACAAAGGAGCCCTAGCTGGTCTCGTTCAGTGGATTGACTGCTGACTTGTCAAGCAAAGGGTCACAGGTGTGATTCCCAGTCAGGGCACATGCCTGTGTTGTGGGCTAGGTCCCCAGTAGGCAGTGTGCAAGAGGCCGCCACTCATTGATGTTTCTCTCCATCTCTTTTTCCCTCCCTTGCCCCTTCTCTAGAACTAAATAAATAAAATATTTACAAAAAACGGACAAAGGAGAATATGATCTTTAGGTTTTCTTACTTCTCTGTAACTCCAACTTTACCTTTTTTTCTCCATCTCTACCCTCCCAAGTTTTCGCCTTGTGCTTTCTCCATTTCTCCTATTAGCATTAAACTTCCCCCTGCTCAAGAGAAAAGTCCTGCAAAGTGGAAATTCTTCAGAACCATGAGTTTGATGAAAAGCTTAATTAAATGAAAGTGAAACAATTCATAGGTAACCGATTTTGTGGTAATTTTTCTTTTATTATTCTAGGTTTAATTTTTACCTGCAATAAAGTGATAAAAATATCTGACTTTGATATATTTTTCCAAATGTGTTATTAGTAACCCCATGGTTCTTCTGGCTTCCCTTAATCTCATTATTGCTTTCTGTTTATTATGTTTCTTTTACATCTCATGGAACATTGACTATATAACTAAATGATAAGGGAAGTCAAAAAAATAAACAGATGATAACTTCAATGCACAATTTTAGCTATAAAAATGGTCCCTTGGTAAACAATCAGAGCAAACTCTGAGCTTTCTGAGAGAAAGACTAAATTTAAGACATATATCTGAAGCTTGTGAGGTTATACAATAGGACATTTAAAAATATTCTGGGGTGGACTAGTTAGCTATTTTAAATTTTTTATAAAATTGAAATTATTTGAAATGTACTTAATAGGTCAATAACATTGATATCTCATACCATTTTAAACTACTTATTTATTCAGCAATAGTCAGAGTTTTTTTCCCCCTTAATTCATCTTATATCAAGTTTCCAAAGTTAGTTACACATCAGTTGGCAAAATCCTTTCACAATGCATATCAAATAACCATGTCATATACTTTAAATATGGTACAGCCTTATTTGTTATTTATATCTAGTAAAGCTGGGGGGGAAAAGAAGCAAGTTACAAATAGACCCTTCCAGCTTCTTTATATTACCAACATCTAAAGTGTTCTCTTAGATAATTTAGTCAATTTGTTCATTGTGTTACCATAGGCAGCTAGAAATGAGTGGCCAGAGGGGAAATAAAGTAGGGACCCTGCCATTACAATCTAACAAAGACATTAAAACAGGAGATTGGAAACAAAAGGAATTCACATCTCACCAATTAACCCAGCAGTCCTGAGCCTGACCCCATTGCCAGGTGTTCCAAACATCACAAGCACAGATAGCCCATGAGGAAGGGGGTCCTTGAGGTTCTGTGCTGGGAAAGGGAGCATCTGCAGCAATTTCACTATGACAAAAAGGCTTTACTAGCTGAGAAAGAAAACCCTTGTAGCTGTACTTTATTCCCAAGGTTTAGAAAGGATAGAAGGAAGGAAACCTAGAAGCCGACTAAGGTATATAACCTCTGAACCTCAATATTTGGCATACTCAGATTAGCTGAGTGCCCACTTGTAGCCTCCACTCAAGTGCATAAAACAAACTTACAACAAGTGTACTACTAAACCTACTAACAACTTTATGTCCTCTATACATGGGTGCCTGCCTTTAGTTCTGTGCTCACGTATATTTCATCAATGAACTTGCTATCTAATTTTCACTGTATGTGTTTGTCTCTCACTTGAATTATTTTCTTGCAAGGACAACAAGAACTGAGGAGCAAGCTTGGGTAAGGCGGTAGAGCACCTGACTCAGGTATCTCCCTGGAAACAATTGTCCATATGTTCAGCATTTTACAAACAAACCTTTTTAAAGATATTTTATGATAATTTGTACTTTGAAGTTTTGTACATGAAAATATCTATGTGAGTTCCAAGATGGCAGAAGAGTAAGTGGAAGCTACATTAACGTCCTTCCAGGACCAATCTGTAATTACAACTAAATTGTAGAGAAATCATCCTGAATAACTAACTGTACACTAGCTGGATAGAAGCCTTATAACTACAGACAGACAGAAGAAACCACTTCACCACAATGTGACTGGTAAGGAGTGCAGAGTCACAAGAGGACTGGTTGGGCTTCCACAGGCAGCAGCTGAAGATCTGGACGCATATTTTTTTGTGGGGTTTTTTTTTTGCAACAATTTACTTTAAAATATAATGGCCTCGTGTTGGAAATAGCCTCAGTGCCTATCAGTAGATGAGTGGATTAAAAACTGTGGTATGTTTACATAACACAGTGGAATACTATGCAGCAGAAAAAGAAGAAATTCTACTGTTTCCTTATTAATTTTTTGTCTAGATGTTCTACCTATAATTAAAAATGGGTTATTGAAGTCTTCTATTTTTACTCTGTTGTCTAAATCACACTTCAGAAAAGTTAATGTTTACTTATATATTGATTTACTCTGAGACTGCATGCTTATAAACTTATAATTACTATATCTTCCAAGAGAATTATCCTTTTATCACTATATGGTGACCTTTTTAGTCTCTTGTTATAGATAGAGCATTGATCAAAAAGATAAACATTGATTAAACAAATGAATATTGCTGAAAAATAAAGAAGACATAAATAAATAAAAATAATCCAATATTCATGAATTAGAAGACTTAGTATTGTTAAAATGTCCATACTGCCCAAATAGATTATAGACTCAATGAAATCTCTATCAAAATCCAATGGCATTTTTTACAAATTTGTTCATCCTAAAATGTATATAGAATCACAAAAGATATTGAATAGCCAATGGAATCTTGAGTAAGAAGAACAAAACTGGAGGCAGCATCATACTTCTCGATTTTAAAATATATTACAAAGCTTTAGAAATTAAAATAGCATGATATGGCATAAACACAAACACATAGAGAAAAATGTACAAAATGGAAATCCCATAAATAAACCAATGCCTATACATTTAACCAATCTTTGACAAGGGATCCAAAAATCACAACAGGGAAAGGACTGTGTCTTCAATGAATACTGTTGGGAAAACTGGATATCCACATGAAAAAGAATGAAATTGGATCCTAATTTACACCATAGACAAAAATCAACTCAAAATATATCAATGACTTTTAAGGCCTGAAATTTCAACCCTCTAGAAGAAAATTTATGGAAAATGTTTACCTACTAAGTAAGTATTTATATAGAATTTTTATAGTAGATGTAATATTTATAAATAATAAAACAATAAAATGAAATAACATAAGAAAATATCTTTATGATCTGAGTATAGCAAGTAACAATTAAAAATTATAAATAAAGTTAGCAATATTAAAAATAAAAAAATGAGTGCATCAAAAGGCCTATTTAAGGAAGTAAAATGCAAGCCCTTTGGTTGGAGAATATGTTTGAAATACAAGTAACAAGAAGGAAGTCATATCTTCAACATATAAAGAACTCCCACAGATGAAGAAGAAAAATTAATGTTAACCCACTAGATAAATGGATATGAAACTTATAAAGGCACTTTGGGGAAAAAAATCAAAATAGCTATTAATTATTGGAAAACATATTCAATCTTATTAGGGAAATGTTTATCATGACCACAATGTGATAGCACTACAATCGTACTAGATTGGTTCAAATTAGAAAGATTAGCACATCAAGAATGAAGATGGGGACTATTACTAACTCACAGAATTCTTGGCACAGTCACTATAAAAATATTTGGCATTTTCAATGAATTAAATATACTCTTACTCATAACATAGAGAAACTCAGGCACATGTGCACCAGCTAAAATTATATAACAGTATTCACAACATCATTGATTATAACACCTCAAAGTAGAAACCACTCGAATGCTCATCAATAATATAATATGGTTAAATGTGATTTAGTAACATAGAGCAAAAAAATAAAGAACATAAATGTTCAGGCAGATATATGGTTGAATCTCACAAAGAGAAAGATGGATGAAATAAGGCAGATAGTAAAACATACATACTCAATTTTGTTTATATTCATTAAAAAGGAAAAAAAACTAAACTATATTATATATAGATGCTGATTTGGTAAATCTGTAATAGATAGCAAGAAACTATCTTGGTGGTTAATTATAGGTGGAAGAAAGTATTGAATGATTGTAACCAATAAAAATAATGCAGGGTGCTTTCCTGGTGCACCCTGGGTTGTACTTACAATTCTATTTACTTCATAATAATTTATTAAATTGTACAGTTGTGTTTAAATAACTTTCTCTATATTACACATGTTTCATAAAGTTAAAGGACAAGATGTGGTCTTCATAAAAGCTTTCAGAAAGAGTAGGAATGCTTCCTATAAAACCTGAAGTTGATTGCCAGACTTCATCCTTAGGTAGGTGGTAAAGTCAGTCTTAGTAATTGTAGTGAGCTATAACATTTGTAGAGAAGAATAACTGAACCCAACTAAAGTGAATAAGCTGTGAATTCTCATCAGTCTATAAAACAGAAGTGCAATTTGTATAAGGTTGGATCTCATAAATAAGTAATGCAGCATTAAAAGGCACAGCTAGACAAATGGATCAGGGATTTGTGAAACAGAAATAGTTGACATTTCTTTTTATATAAATATAAATAGTTTAAATGGAGTAGATATTTTATTTTTTTTTAATTTTTTTAATCAGTATTTTTTAATTGTTGATATTGTACAGTTTTCTGTATTTTACCCCACCCCAGCCCACCACCCTAGCCCTCCCCACCTTCTTCCCATTTCCACACCCCATAGTTTTTGTCCATGAGTCCTTTATACTTGTTGCTCTAAACCGTTCCCCTTTTCCCCTGAAATTCCCTCCCCTCCCCCTCTGGACACTATCAGACTGTGGTACATTTACACAATGGAATTCTATGCAGCAGAAAGAAAGAAGGAGCTCCTACCCTTTGCGACAGCATGGAAGTAATTGGAGAGTATCATGCTAAGTGAAATAAGCCAGGCAGTGAAAGACAAATACCATATGATCTCACCTTTAACAGGAAGCTAATCAACAAAACAAACAAACAAGCATAATATAAACCAAGACACTGAATAAATGGAGTAGATATTTTAAATAGATGAATTAAAACACTGTTCTAAAATATAACCAAAGAGACTATTTACAGTTTTCTCCCATGTAATCTTATACCTGTGAACATCCTTCATTATTATTTCCTGGACCCCTGGGTGGTAAATATTGTGCCCTGTATCAACATAAAATTCAGCTGTTCTTTGCATTAACACTGCTTTTACAAACAACTCTATGTGTACTATAATACATGCTAAAATTCTAAAAGAAGTTAGATATCAAGTATAAAACATTTTTCTCTATTTACCAAGAAAACATGTTTATGTTTGGGTGTGTGTGTGTGAGTGAGGTAAGCCAAATATGTATGTTTAGGTATCAAAGTTTATTATATGTTTTCCTACAATGTTTATGAATCACCAGTGTAAAATTTGTTCTTTGATTATTTTAATATATTAGGTCTAGTTTAATTTAATATCTTCTAAGGTACAAATATTGAGTTGGGTGGTGAAGTTTCTAAGGTCAATATGGCATGGTCTCTGATTTCAAGTAATTTGGATATATAGGTAACTTCAATGTACTTTAGAAAGTACTGTTAAAAAGTTGTGCACCATATAATTTGGGGATAGGAGTAGGAAACAGTACATTGAAAATCTCAGAAATGGATTTCTGGAAGATATTATATATGACTAGAATTTTCATGGATGAGTTAGATAATAAAGAAGGTAGAAAGAAGGAACCAAGACAGGAGTCATGAGCTGAGGCAAGGAAAGAGGCATAGGAAAGTTCTGAGAACATATTACCTATAGTAATTACAAGCAGGTTATTAATACCGGAAGTAAAGTTGTAAAGCAGTGAGTGGTAGGAGGTGTGTATGATTTGTTGCATTGTGAGATACCTCCAATAATTGGGCTGTGTTTGTTAGAGACATCATTCCAGCAGTTATACTGAGGACAATTTTGAGGTCAAGATAAGCAATTAAGAGGGTGTAACAATAGTTCAGATGAAAAATAATGAGAACCTGACTATGGTTGTTTGGAGAGAGGAAAGGGTTTGAGAATAACTTGAAACATGTAAGATACCAAGACTGGTGATTGACTGGAGCTGGACAGTGAGGGAGAAAGAGGTGACTGAGGTGACTCCTCAGTATTTGGCTTGGGGCATGGCTAACCAAGATACACAGTCCAGAAAAGGACCCCTTTGTGGGCAGATAAAAATCATGGCTTAGTCTTAAACATGTATAATTTGAGATAGCTATTGGGAAAAAAATGGGTTTGTTTTATAGATAAATATCTATTTGGGGCTAAAATATGTCTGTGGGAGACATCAGCATCCAAGTACAATCAAAACTGTGGTTTTAATATGAGTGAAAATTCCCAAAAGATATGTGTAGAATCAGAACTGAGAAGTTACTTCCAAAATCCAAAATTTGTTTTGGAGGTTTTGGATGTATTTATTACATTGATTGTGGTGATGTTAACAAAAGTGAATACATATATCCAAACTCAAACTCACCAAATTGTGTATGCTCTGTGTAGTTTTTTCGTATACTAATTATACCTCAGTAAAGATAAAAAAGGAATAATACTGTATTTAAAATAAACAGTTTAAGAGATAATCAGATAAAGGGAAAACAAAATGGATAAGATATTCCTAAACACAAATATCAATCAGAGTGGCTATCATTAATAAATCAAAAAACAACAAGTGCTGGCGAAGTTGTGGAGAAGAGAGACCCCTAGTACACTGTTGGTAGGAATTTAGACTGGTGCAGACACTGTGGAAAACAGTATGGAATTTCCTCAAAAATCTAAAGATGGAACTGCCTTTTTGTCCAGTGATTCCGCTGCCCTAAGAATCCTGAATCACCAACCCAAAAGAACCTATGCACCCCAATGTTCATAGCAGCACAATTTACAATAGCCAAGTGCTGGAAACAGCCTAAGTGACCATCAGTAAACTAATGGATCAAAAAATTATGGTACATTTACACAATAGAATACTACACAGCAAAAGAAACAAGGAGCTCCCACCCATTGTGACAGCATGGATGGAACTAGAGAGCATTATGTTAAGTGAAATAAGCCAGGCGGTAAAAGACAAATACCATATAATCTCACCTATAAGTGGAATCTAATCAACAAAACAAACAAGAGTATAATGGAACCAGGGACTTGAAAATAAAGAACTGACAGTAACCAGAGGGGATGGGGGAGGGGAATAATGGGGGAAAAGAAGGGGAAGGGGCAAGCAATGGAACACAAATAGGGTACTCATGGGCATAGAAAAGGGTGGGATTGATTGTGGAAGTGGAGGGGATGGGGTAGGTGTGAGAAATGGGAAAAATGACTGGACAACAGTAACTGAGCAACAATAAATAAATTAAAAAAAAAAAACAGGAGAAAACATAGTGCAGCTTCAAGAAAGAGAGATCTACTTCTAATGTAGGAATAAAGTAATTCAGATAAAAATTACATTTAGCAATAAAGATGTCATTAGTGACCATGCAGATGGAGATGGGTATTTTATTATATGTCTGGGATTATGCAGAAGTGAATATTTACACACACACAAATGTATGTGTATGTACATACAATTATTATAATCACTGATAAGAAGACTAAAAACTTCTAAAAGGGTAGGTCCCGAGCATTTATTTTGTAAACAAAATCATAACATTTTTCTAATCCACTTATGGACTGATATTTGAATATCTGGAAGATCACCAAGTTTCAAAAATACTCACCAGCAATAGATAAATCTCCATTTTTAGGTAGTGGCATTAAATGAATGCTATCAATTTTTCACATTGGGTGGTGGTGAGTTTGCGTTATATAGTTTGAGAACAGTGTTTGCGTTATATAGTTTGACTTGACAAGAGAAGCCATAAAATTCCCCACCTGTGGCCCACTTAAAAAAGAAGTATTATAGTTGTAGGCACCATTGAATGTCATGCTGAGCTACAAGAAATAAATAAAAGACTATAAAGCTCCCCACCTTCATTTCATTTTTAGAACCCACATGGGGAGATGACAACATTAATCAGATGCAGATCACTGAGGGTCAGATTTATTTTGCTTAATATTAAATTGTCTTGTTGAAGGAAATGCCATTTAAAAAAATGACACCATTGCTACCTTTCTAAAGACTGCCATTTACTAATGATTTTAAACTGCTTTAAGGGTTTAAAACTAAATCTTTGCCACTTCATTGCCGCTGAGATGTAGCATGCAGATCTCACATTGGGAATACGCTTGTGTTTCAGGTTAAATAAATTCAGACGCTTTTGTTGTAGAACTGGAAGAACATTTTTGTTGACTCAGGCCTCTATTTTTGTTACTTAGAGCTAAAAGAAGTCGGTTCAGCATAAGAATTTCCACAAGATATTAACTAGAAGTTTGCTGGGAAGTAGCTCAGTACTGTATACAATGCTTAGAACTTGTTTAATCTTAATGGGCAATGTTGTTTCCAAGCTTGCATCCTCACCTATGCATGCATTCACACCCAGGGCTACTCTGGAAAACAGAGATGAAACATTTCAGGAGAATCTGGGCCCTTAAGAAGCTAATCAAGGAGATGGTACTACAAAGGCTAGAAACATTTGATATGAGCTCCAAGGCTTCCTCCCTCCATACTTCCCTCCTCTTCCTTTCACTCACCCCAAATAAATCTCCACTCATCCCAAATAAGCACGCAGAGTAATGTACTGCAGCATCTAAGGGGGAAAGCATACCTAAGTAAAAACACCATCTAATTCTTCCTTATGCTAAATTCTATTAGACAAATACAAAGAAGTCCTCTTTGTGACCCTGTATATCAGACAGTGTTTGCTGAAACAGAGTTTCCTTTATCTTCTCCTCACTCCTCATCTCAGTGTCAAGATTGAATACATCAAATATTACTTGAGAAATAAATGAAAATGATACCCATTACATTGAACTAAGCATCATGATTATCCACTTCTGAAGACCTGGGGTTCAAGTTAGGACCAAGCCCATTTCCCTGGCTCTGACATATTAGAATTAATTTTCCCAGAAGGTCCTCCAGTTTCAGGAATAAACAGAATCTTGGAAATATATCCAAGCTATTTATCAAACTCATTTAAAATGACATACATAATTCCAATAATAGACCCAGTTTTACCCTCAACTATTTGCCTCATTTAACAATAAGTGAATTAACACAGGCATGCAAACACTTAAAAATAATTCTCTCTCATTTTCTGGACACCCAGGAACTTGGGATCAACCTAGGCTTTTGTACAAGTTGGTATAAGGCCTGATATCTGAGATCCACTTTAAAAATGAATTATTGTCAGATGGTTCAGAGTCAGAATATGCATGGAGTAGATTCTATCTCCTGTGAAAGCTTGTGAAGAGTACTAACCCAAACTCCATACTCACAAGTGAAGTCTTTATATCAGCAGCTGTTCCATTAGGGCTTCCTGCTTTCCCATGTGAACTTGACACGTTTTAGATAAATTTTCCTGAACCCCTCTAAACTAATATTCCATTACTCTAAGATTATCGACCGGTTCTCAAATGGCCTCTTCAGCTCAACTCTGTCTTGCATCACATCTGCCCTGTATCTTTATTTCCTGTTCTATTTTTTCAGTCTGTAATCTCACTAATTTATCAAGGTTCCGCAGGTGATACGTATTGCCATGAGCCTTGACATTGCCACTTCAGTCCTTTGGCTCTTATTCCTTTTAGTAAATTGCAACAGCATGGATGGAACGGGAGAGCGTCATGCTAAGCAAAATAAGCCAGGCAGTGAAAGACAAATACCATATGATCTCACCTTTAACAGGAACCTAATCAACAAAACAAATAAACAAGCATAATATAACCAAAGACACTGAAATTGAGAACAGGCTGACAGTGACCAGAGGAGAGAGGGGAGAGAATTCCAGGGGGAAAGGGGAAGGGTTTAAAGCAACAAGTATAAAGGACACATGGACAAAAACTATGGGGGGTGGAAATGGGAGGGAAGTGGGGAGGGCTGGGTGGTGGGCTGGGGTGGGAGTAAAAGACAGAAAACTGTACAAGAACAACAATGAAAATAAAAACTAAAAAAAAATAACTGGCATGACACATTTGACACTTGCCATAGACACAGAGCCTATTTTTACTGTGTTTGCTAGTTCTATTATCTACATACATTTTCCCCAACTCTGCTGCTAATGCAAGTACTTTGAGAATATAGAGAAGATTCTCAAATTTAAATTTGATGTACTATACCTGTGTACAGTAAGTTCTGTGTTAAAAACAATTCTGGCTGGTAGTTTATTTTTTGCCATGCTGATTGAAATGTTTACTTTGTTTAATCTATAAATAGAACCTTATAAGTTTTTCTGATTTAATTAAGCTTGATAGTATAACACTACCTTAATAAATAAAAAGTTCCTCTGCCATTTGAATCCAAATACTGGATTATTCACTCCAAAACACTATTAGAACAAAACTCAAAGTCAGTAAGTCAAATTCAGTGAAATAACCAACCATATAATATCTTTGTGTTGAGTCTAAATAGTTTTGGTGACAATTACAATGAAATTTTATAAGCAGAGCATGAGTCATTTAGTGAAATTGATATATTGTATAATTATCATTAGGCAGCAACAGGAGACCATTATGATGTATCCAAATTCCATTCTATAAATATTACAACTTCTCTGGAACTGTGCAGAATCTGTTTGATGCACCTGCTTTAAATGTTTTTCTCTTCCTTTGTATTTTTAAACTCATTCTGTTTTTTTAAGAAAACATGTTTTGTCTACAGACCAGGACAATACCTGCTTTATCAAATTATGAGTGCTAAGGTCTATGTTTCAATTTTTAATGTTGAAATAAATTATAGAGACCATTTCTCATGAAATTGAAGAAACAAAAGATAAAAAATGCTTAATGCTGTAATTCCTTCAAAGACAAAGAATCACTAAGAGAAGTGACAAATAGAAGTTAAAAAATTAACTAAGGATTACCATTATGTTAATGTCTACTTATGTGTTACTGGTTGTATATCCCATATGGGTTTATTACTCCAATACTCAGTAAATTAAGAGAAATTGGAAAGATTATTTTCCTAAAAGATTTCAATACCTGTTTATTTTATCTGAATATTTGTAGATACAACTGATAAAATTTTAAGTTTTCTTCCATGTGGCATCCAAGAGTGACAACTGTAGTGCAATTTAATTATCATTATGATTAGACTATTAGTTGAAGCCTAATATTTATGTCTAGGCTATCCTAATTGCCTTCTAATTCAGCTTTCTGGATTTAGAAACTCCCATTATAATCTACTCAAGAGTAATCTTTATATGATCAAAATCTGATGATATCACACCTCAGACCCTCCAGGGGTCCCCCATCACCTTCTACAACATGGCAAAAAGAAATGTTTTTGATATGACACATCTTCTTGACTGTAATTAGGACATGTCACATGCTCTCATTCATCTGTGCTTTTATTCATGAATTTACCTTTCTCTAGACAGTTTCCCACCCACGTTACCCCTTGAAAGCTTTCGCCTGTATTCATTTTTCATGAGTCAACTTTGGTATTGCTTCCTATTATGTTTTCCGCCCATGCCCCTCTTACCACCTTGTTTGCTTGGTGTAAAGAAGCTGGCAGTGCCCCATGCATGTCCCTCAGAGCATATCTACTCTCTAGACAACTTCTACCTGCTGGCATCTGCAGTCTGAATGAATGCCTTGATCTCAGAATTGCAGAGAGCTAGCTGCTTGTTTGCACAGGAAGCAGGATGTGTGGCAATGTGCCCCCTCCACAGCAGCTGGGGTGACCAAGAACTCTCAGGATTTAGTGCATGAATTTGCAAGATTTGTCACTTCTTGGGATAGATAATTCTGCAAAATGTGTTCTGTGCCATTTCCCAGAATTTGCCATCAAAATTAATCTTCAGTCTTCCTAATAATAGATGGTTAGTAGCAATCCCTTTACTGGCTACCATCTCTTCTCTGTATCACTTCCTTACCTCCCTATTAGCATTACTTAACTTCTCAAATAATTGTTTATACCAGACTACGGAAAAACGTTTGACACCAGAGGCACTGTGTGGGGTTCTGGAGTTGAGTGGTTTGCTGGCCAGAAGGCATCAAGCCTCTCCAGCATCTGGAAATAGCATGATTACCCAGATGCTCTCCTGCCATGAATTGGGATGGCATAAAGGCATAAGGGGATGTGTGACTGATGCAGTTTCTCCAGGATTTAAGAGAAACAGTGACAGTGATAACAATAATGGCTGTGGAGTTGGTAGTTTTTGTAAGTATTATCCATGCTCTGAGGGACTCAAACTAACTGTTCCAAATGTCAGGGCATGGTGTGAAAGTCAGAAGCTCTCTAAAACAGTATTTAAAGAAACCTTTCTTTTTACAGCTAGGGAGAATACTAAAATGAAAACCAGACACTCTGATTGTCAAAGTAGCTGAATTGCAGAGAAGTCTTACTTCAAAGTGCCAGCAAACCTCCTGTTTAAAACCCAAGGCCTTAAAGGGAAGAGGTAGGGTTCTGAAACAGACTCAGGACACCTGGGTGACTCAGTCCTCCTAGATGACATGTCCTCCTTGTGCAGAGATCATATAAAATCTGTTCTAGCTCAGGTAGATATCTCAAAATATGTATACCATCCTAAAAATTTTCCCTCATCTTATGACTTTTAGACCATTAACTATGGCCTAACTTACAAAGTACTGTCTCTGCTAAAACAAACAAACAAACAAACAAACAAACAAACAAACAAAAAACTCCAGGATTTTTCATCAAAAGGACTACAGAAACTGGCTAATATGTCCAGTTAGAAATCAAGAGAACATGCCTAGAAATGAGTGCTGAGGATACTGCCAAAGGTTGTGTGTGATATATTAATATAAGGTATATAGTAGATGTTAAATACTTGTTTATACACCAAATGAATTTACATCTAAACAATTGTATTTTGAGGTACACATTACCAAATTTATACTTAATGGAATAGCTAGTTACATATTTATTTTAAAGTATTTTATCATAATTTCAGAAAATAAAAATGTATAGTGAATAAGAAAAGAATACTCCTAAATGAATCAGTGTTCAATTACACAATGGTTATAAAATGTAAACCAATGAGCTTAAAAGTTTCAATTCAAATAGACATATGATTTTTAAAAAAATCTCGAAGAGTATCCAGCCCAGCAATTGAGAATGTGTGCACTTGAGTATCCTCTTACATGATTCCCAAGTGCCCTCATGGAATGCTTTCCAATCATTTTGACGCTCCATCATTTAAAACATATTCCACTTACCCTCACTTGACCCACAAAGGCATTAGCTTCTTCTTCCACTACAGACAGATTCCTAGGCAGGTAAGGATCGAACATTGGAGCATTGTCATTGACATCTGAAACCACCACGTTTACTGTGGCAGTTGAGGTCTTAAAGAGAAAAAAGGAATTTAATGTGAGAGAAATTGTTTTTACTTGGATGTCACTTAATTGTTTGTTGTGGCATTTGTCTATCTGAAAAGTATCTCATTGTTAACTCCATTACTTAGTTTTCCGAAAAAAATTAAAAAAGAGAAAATTTACAGTTTTCAAAACCTCAAAAACAAATGGAAAAATCAAGCAATAATATTAAAGTGAAAAGTTCTTCAATGTCAAGTATTTTTTTGGAGGCTAATTTTTAGAAACTGATTTTACATATATATATATATATATTACATTTAATATATGCCTTTTGTTTTATTTTTCAAAACAAGAGTAAAGATATTATATACCTCTTACATTTAATAAGCGTAATTTAGAGACTTTCTCATATCGGTACAATAGTTTCTTTTTTGTCTTTTTATCAAATTTATCGGGGTGACACTGGTTAACAAAATCATACAGATTTCAGGTGCACAATTCCACGGCACATCATATGAGCACTGTATTGTGTGTTCACCTCCCCAAGTCAAGTCTCCTCCCATCATTGTCTATCCCTCTGCAGCCCCTTTCAACTTACCCCTTTTCCCCCATCAATTCCTACACTGTTGTATGTGTACATTAGTTTTTTCTCTCTTTTTCTTTTTTCTCAATCCTTCCAACTCCCTACCTATGTTTTCTCATTATAAACTTTTGAAAAACAAATCTACTTAAAAAGATCAGAATTTTAAAGCTGAATGAGACTGTGATGATTATAAGAATAAAAACACTGAGAGCTAGAAATGCTAAATAACCTAGCCATGGGGAATCAAAATACATAAATAAATAACTGAAAATAATGCTTTAAAAGGAACTAAACTGCTTTTAACCCAGAACTTATTTTTACTTTTTAATGTGGGCAAAACCAAAATTAATAGATTGACACTAAACTAGATGTTTTAATATACTATTTCTTTTTCATCTGCTCTCTTTGTCTGAGAAATGTTATTTTTAAGGCCAGGCTTAAAAGCTCTCAGCAAATATTACTAACATTAGTTTCTGATTTATAATGTGACATATATCAACGCTATGTATTCTAATTTACCTTTTCTACCCTATTGGTTAACCTGAATGCTCCTTGTTAAATTTACTTCACTCTAATTATATCCCTACTGTATGTTGAATAGTTCCTCCTCCTCTTTAGAATGTTTCCCCTCAGTTATTTCCTTGACAAATTACCTATTAAACTTTCATCATAAGCCAAGTTCTTCAATTATTTTTTTCTTGAGACTCTCACTGACTTTGTTACATATATTTAACACAGGCACACTGTATTAACCAACCATATTGTGCATATATAAGTTAATTTTAGATTTTATTTCTCTTTACTCATCTAGTATATAAGTATCTTATATTGACCCCACTATTTACTAAAACTGTTCTGAATATTATATTTTCTATATTTGGCTATTCTTCTAATGTATGAAAAATGGAAGATAGCTTATAATTGGCAGATTATAGTTTACAAATTTAATTAATTATGTCTGTTTCTGAATTTCAACTAAGGTGATGAAACTGCCCAGGTGTAAATTGCATATGCTTTTATCGTGGAAAACTTTTCTCATCACTCCTCTTCAGATAAGTGTAAGAAGAACATTATATCCCCCTAAACAATTTATTATGTAGATCCAATAAGTCATTTTAAGAAAACTAGAGATATGTCACCATTTGAATTGGGTAATTCTTACCTATCTACCTATACTACATTTGAAATTATTTCCAGAGAACAGTCCTAAGTTGGCCCAGAAGCACTTGATATAAAAGAGAAAAACAACAACCACAGAATGGAGAAAAATAAATGTCTAATGATATATTGCCAAAACTTGAAACGTTACAATGTTAAACAGTCAGAATGGTGGTGGTTATGGCTGGAGTTGTTTGAAGAATACAGTTAATTTTAAAAAAACAATTGAAAATGACTCAATGATTCATTTATTCTTAAAACTAATTTTTAGGTCCAAGGGAAATACAATTCATCTTCTCTATGATTAAGGTCTCCTTTAAACCACTTCAATCATCAAGGATTAGTCAGGACACTGAGTGCTGCTGTGGAATTGATAAACTTGTTTTCCTGAGTGCTACAATATATTTATCTACAAATTCTTTTGTAATACCTCCCCACCCCGCAAAAGCAACATTAAAGGAGAAAGGTTCCAACATAGTAAAATTCCCCAAGCACTATTCTGTTAATGATGAACAGAATCAAATTCTTCCTAGACTAAATTAGATTTGATTTCCTGCATAAATTGGATAAGAATGTAAAACACAAGAATCTATTCTGTCAAGGCAAAAGTTGCTTAATACCATAACAGATTGGCTATAGGTTCATCTATTATTAAAAGAGCCTATTGGAGAAAAGAACACTTCCCCAAGTAATTTATAAGTAGTTGCTCCAGATAAAAAAGAGATTAATTCATAATTTCATGATAGTGATAAATTCTTGTACAGTGTAAAAACTACAAGGTTCTCTCAGACTTTTTTTTTTTTAATTGTTGTTTAAGTTCAAGTGTCTCCATTTTTCCCCAACCACTACCTCCCACCCCAGTCATCCCCACCTCCCACCCTTGATCCTATCCCTCTTTGGTACTTTGAAAGCCTTTTCCTCAGGAGAGTACTCACCCCATCTGGCCTTCCATCGGATGCCGTAACAATTAGAATGTAGCGATCGGTGCTTTCTCTGTCCAGTGCTTTCCCTAAGGTTAGAATCCCAGTACTAGTGACAGAGAAAACAAAGAAACAATTAAGACAGAAAGAAATTTTATCACAGGGAGTCTTCTTGCTATCCTGAACTAATGTTATGTTTTTTCCCCTTTAGAAAATACATTTTGATGATTTAAGATGTATGAATCTAGGATTCAAGTTGAAAATTGTAAAAAAGTTTTTAAGGCTGTTGCATGTCTTAGCAATAATAAAAAATCACCAAAGGGAACGATATAATTGATTTAATTCTCTATCCTCCAAGAAAAAACAAAACTATAGATACTTCACTCCAGGAAGAAAGATTTCTACCTTGCTGGTGATTATTTCAAAGGTAAAGATGCCATTAGAGCAGTTTCATGCTCCTTTGAGTCAAGGAATTGTTTCTTGTAAGTAACCTGTGTCATCATTCCAATTCAAATGTCCTTTATCAAAATGCAAACATGTAAATTCCATCTTTGACAAATTTTATGGATTAAAATTTACTTTTTCTTCCTTTCTAAGTTCAAAATAATTTAGGCTCATTATAGAAACACAGAAAATATACAGTGGATTATTGAAACTTTTATAAATATTATGGTTATCTTTGTAATATTTCTTTTTATTCTCTATTATAACCATATTTAAATACATTACAACTCTTTAAAAAAGGAATTAGACCCTATATTTTTCATTCTTTTTAAAGAAATTTTATAAACATTTACTTTCATTTTATAATTTATAAAACTTACTCTTTTGTCAATACACCAGTAGTTTTAGCATTATTCTATCGTCTTTTGAAAGTTAGGTATTTCTTAATTTAACTTATTATGTATAAAGGGAGATGAACAGCCTTCAGGAAAATTCTCATACTTTAAATATTCTTAATACTGCTTCTTACCTTTTTGCTATTGAGCATAAATATTTCCAACTATTAATGTCTTTATTGTCCAATGTAACTTGTTTTATACCAGTTTGGTGACTTACAATTCTCTCTGAAACAAGTTCTACATTTATGCAGATATTACATAATATTATACATTAGACATTACAACCTGACACTGTATATACCATTTTAACTAAAGGCCTAAACACATCTACTGTGGAGGAGAGATTATATTAATATAACAAAACATTAAAAAGTTCATCAAGAAAAGACAATTTATTTCTTATTGATAAAGTGCTTCCATTTTAATGCGATTTATTTTATTGTTATAGGGGAATTTAAGCAATTAACACCACATATGGTAGTTGAGTACTGAAAGTCAACACCAGTGAATGAAAGTCAAAGTCTCAGTAACTCTTTAATTGTTGTTGCTGTTGATATAGACTTAATAAATGTTATGAACATATGGAATGGCTATGAAAAAAACTGACTTTGCTTCTTATACATTTCTAAATGTTTTGTCAAAATAACTGAAAACCAATTCCTAGGTTAATTCATTAGCAGGCGTGGATTAACTTCCCACGCCACAGATGGTCCAGATCATCTCATTCCAAAATGACATTCAGAGAGAAGCATACACATTTATTGGTTCTGAGACTTTCTTAAGTAACTTAAGAAAGGGGAAATCTGAAAACCTAATCATAGTACAATAAAAGAAAGAAGCAAATTGAGGTATTGTTTTTCATTTTTCATCTCAGTTTTAAGATCAAGACTATATTCTTTCTTGTAAAACGAATTAGAAAATCAATAGGAATATCAATAGTATTTCCACTGAGAGACATATTATACATAAACAGCTAATTTTTCATGAACTGGTAATCATTATGGGGATAGTCCTTTGCCTAAGATCACATGTGTCTGTGTCCCAATGTAGTAGATGTGGATGGGAATTTTGGACAGAGAAAAGGAAAGAAAGAATAGCTAGCGTCTTTTGCTTTCATTGCTGAAAGACTAGTTTATGGGTGCACGGAAGCATCCTTTCATGAAATTCCAGAAATAATTGGCAAGGAGGAGTCTTACTTAATATGTGCTGGATTGAAGTTATGGAGCAGGATACATTGAGCTACAGGTATATTAGAAACATGTAAGAGTTGCTTCTAATAGAACATCAATAATAGTGCTACTTAAATTTTACAGGATTGACAATGTATTGCACAAGAATGATATCAGTGAAAATGGTGAAGTGGGTAGCTATAAGAGAAGGTCTCTCCACAAAAACATTGAAAAATGAAGCAGAAGGGGTCAGAACCAACTTTAATAGACTCTGGAAAAGAGTCAAAGGGTGACAGCAACCAAATAAAGGCAGAATCAAGCAAAAGGCAACTTAAAATGATGGGAAAGCTTTGTGGCAGTTTTACTAGTCCTTGTCCCTGCTCCGTGCCTTAGACTAGCCTTGAAGATGGCAGTCAACATTCTTTACTGTGACATTTTGATCCCTGTTTCCAAAAGGAGCAGAGCTATACTTATTCCCAAAGAAGTGTGTTTGTCTCTTTCAGCTAATTCAGAGGTTGGCTGAAGATACAATACATGGACTTTTCTTTGTTTTGTCTAACTCATAACTCACTCTAGGCAGAAAAGCAGTGAGTATTTCTGGAAATGTTTAAGGAAAGGAGAGACCCAAAGCCACCCAAGGCAGAAGATACAATAGGCATACAATAGAACTCCAAAAGCCTGGAAGAAAAAAACTGAATAGACAGTTCCTTGGAAAATTAGGGCATTCCAAAGTGCTTATGGATATTGGGGAACAGAATAAAATTGAGAGTCCAGAGATAAACCCATAGATTTGTGATCAATTGATTTTGGAAAAGATGCCAAGATCATTCAATAGGGAAAGAATAAGCCCTTCAATAAATGGTGCTGGGGCATTTGGAAACTGTAAAACTATGAAATTGGGCTATCTTACACTATATGTAAAAATTAAGTCAAATGAAACAATAATCTAAATATAAGCACTCAAATCATAAACACCTTAAACAAAAACATAGAGGAAAATCTTAATGATTCTGCATTTGAAAATTCATGATTAAATATGACATTGAAAGCATGAGCAGCCAAAGAAAAATAGATATACTAGACTTCATAAAAATTACAAATCATGTGCATTAAAGGACATTACCAATAAAGTGACTAAAACTATAAAATAGGAGAAGATATATCCAATAGGAGTTTGGCTCCCCAGATGTATTAGGGATTCTAACAATTCAACAACCAAAAGACAAACAACTCAATTAAAAAGTAGGCAAAGGATTTGAATAGATATTTCTCCGAATACATATACAAATATCAAACGAGCACATGAAAAGATCTTTAACACCTTTAGTCATCAATGAAAACTATAATGAAATATCATTTCACACCTTACTAGGATGGCCATAATTAACAAAACAAACAAACAAAAAAACACAACCAACAAGAAACAAATGGGAAGATAACATGTTGACGAAGACATGGAGGAACTGAAACCCTTGTATACTGCTGGTGGGAATGTACAATTGTTCAACCACTGTGGAAAACAGTTTGGCAGTTTCTCAAAAGGTAGATGTAGAATTACAATATTACTGAGTAATTCCAATTCTGAGTATATAATCGAAGGAATTGAAAACTGATACTTTAACACATGCACATGTATGTATACAGCAATGTTCACAATAGCCAAAACCTAGAAATGTTGTCCAAATGTCCATCAGTTTATGAATGGACAAACAAACGGTTGTATATGCATACAGTGGAATATCATGCAGCTGTCAAGAGGAATGAAGAACTGATACCTGCTTCAACACATCAAAACATGAGGCTTATTTAAAAAGCCAGATATAAAAGGTCATATGCATCATTCCATTTTATGTGAAATATCCAGAATAGATCAATCCAGAGAGACAGAACACAAATTGTTGGTTGCCAGGATGTGAGGGAAAGGGTAAGTAAAGAGTCAATGTTTAATAGGCTTGGGTTTTCTTTTGGACTGTTAAATATATTTTATGAGTAGATGAATGGTAACCGTACAACATTGTGATTCTGTTAAATGCCACTGAACTGTTAACTCTGAAATGGTATTTTATGCTATGTACATTTCAACTGAATTTTATTAGTTATATTAAACAGAATTTCCTCAGGCTATAGTCCTGAAATCTACTGTGTTTTATGAAATCAAGCTCTTTAGACAATGAGTTGGATTGCTTAACCATAAAAATGGTGTTCAAAAGTTATTTAGAGAGAGTACATAAAAAGTATTTTCTTCCAAATAAACCACTATACTAGCATTAAAAACCTGCTTCTATAAAAAGTAACCATATTCCCAAACTGCATTGTTTATTAGGAAACATTACAGCTGCAGCATTATGGACTGATTGATTATCTCAGTTTTCATGCTTTCTGTTCTATGCTTCCTTTACACTTTGTAATATGTTTTTCTAGTTACAATTTAATGTCATTTACACTTATAAGTTTCAGAGGCTTGTAAGTGACAGATTCATCACATTGCTTTTGGGTATCATGTTTCAGGCCCTACAATAATAGAGAGATTAGACTATACTTCAAAATGTGTGGATGCTTCAAGTTTCATGACATTCCACGTTAAATAGTAATTAGTGATCCGAAAACACAGACTAACAGAAGCAGTTAGGCATTGGTAGGAGATCAGGGGAAAATGTTGGTGGCACACACTAAGGTGGCAGAGTGAAGGGTATAAGAAGTAGTTTGATCTGAGTATATATTTTGAAAGTAGAGCTGATAAAAAAGAAAATGTATATCATCTTCCTTATATGGTAATCTTCAAAGTAATCCTAAAGTTTGAATTGATGTAAATAACAAACCTTAAATTCATTGTCAAAATGAATGTAACCATATAGAAAAGTAATAAAAATGCCAGTGAAGATTTAAAAATTTGAAATAAAATTCTAACAAGGAGCATAAATAACACTCGGAGTTTCTTCAGTTTAACACCTAGCCTTTAAATGTTATGTTACATATCCTATGCTACAATGATGACAATCTATACAAATTCCTGCAATAAGTAACTTAAATATTTGGCCATCATACTTATAATGAAAGTTTCTTTATATCTGGTTTAAATGTGCACTTATATGTGAATGTCTACTGAATAAATAGTTGCTGAATCCTATGCAACTCAACACAGACACTACAAAAATTATAAAAATAATGCATTACACCACAGAACCATACAGAACTGGTCATTTAATACATGATATTGAATGATCTTCACAGCAAACGGTTGCCATTTTTAAGGAACAAGGCCTTTTATTCAAAGAGTAAGTTCCTTTTGATAGGGAACTCAAGATTTGGAAAACTTTAACTTAGGTAAAAAGTTACAAGTCTAGCAAGTAATGTGTATGTAAAAGCTTTTGTTTCAGAAACTGCAGATAAGCCCTGTCCTGACTCCTGGGAAAACAGCCAACCTCCTGGGCACTGCTAGAGATTACCACCTGGGGACAAGTGGAGGCAACCAGACCTTTGTGTTCCAGGGAGATACAGATGACCACTCTCCCCTGGGAACAGCTAACTGCCCAAGACAGGAATGTTGCAGCTTCTGAATCTCAAAGCCCTCACAGCACCTTGTTTACCCTCCCTGCCCTTATAAAAGGTCTGGCTGGGAAAGAAAAGAGAAGATTGTATGTTAGGGTATGAAGCCACCATCTTCTTGGATCGCTGGCCATCTGAAAAAAGCGCCCCTAAAAGATTCCATTGCTGTCATTGCATATTGGGTTTGGCAGTGACAGGCAGCCTGAATGAATGCCAGTGTTTTTTCCAGTTACGCTTTTCTGGCTGACTACTCCAGTCATTAAAATGTATACAATGATTCAACACTTAGTAAATCCACACTAGCATTAAAATTATTATTTATTACTATTAATATTTTTAAAGAATTACAAACAATTTCTAATATATTGTTTCAATAGAAAAAGTTAAAAATAATACCATTGTGCTGATGATTATTGCTAAACTTCACATCATGGCATAAAATAACAATATTTAAAGTAAACAATGACATGTATCTTTGTTTTAAGAGAGCAAATGTAACCAATAACACTATTTGTAGGACTTGAAGTACCTAATGAGGGAGATCATTATTTCCTTGCTATCACTTTTCTGAAACAGTACCTGACTTATTCAAAACCTTGCAATTTACATAGAAGTGGCAGCACGAATTTGTACAAATACTCCAGAAGTTTCAAAGAGAGAAGAGATTGACATTTCAATTTCCCCCCATTTCAAATGTGTTGAGATATATTGCTAATGGTCCAGACTAGCCTATAAATATCAATAGGAACACAGCAGTAAGGAGGCCGAGGTAAAATGAGCGTAAGATAGAAAGCAATGGACCTTGTTTCCTGGACACGAAATCAGGAATAGTCTCTCAAAGAAACCATGCAGTCATCACGGCGACCTGCCCCAGTCTCACTGGGGAAGGGGTGCAAAATACTCCACCCCAATTATGCCTCTTTGGGAGATTGATTATTTTAAGCTGGTTATATTTTAGAAACAAAAGACTCAGGAAGAAACTCGGAACTTGTTCCTAACTACTCAAAAGAATTTAGATAGAGGGCCTGTTCCGGGAACGGAGCTATTATCAAAGATAACTATGGTTTAACATGAACTAGGTGTGATGGACAGGAATGAACCTAGCAAGGCTCATTTGATCAGTCTTCTTTGTGTTCTATTATTAAAATGGCCCAGCAGACATTTGTTTACCCATTCCATCTCCATATGAATTACCTTCCCTGCACCTGAAGTTGCAAACAACTATCCCACCCCTTTTTCCTCTGTTCAAGGTAATATACAAACCTCAACTGCCTGACTTGTTCTCAGGCCCCGTATTCTTATGGAATCTTTACGTGTACAAACATAATTAAATTTGGCTATATTCTCCCATTAATCTGTCTCATTTCAATTTAATTCTTAGGACAGCCAGAAGAACTAAAAGGGGAAAGGGGAAATTTTCTATTCTCCCACCCCAGAAACAGTTTGCATTTAAAGAGATGGCTGTCTGAATTAACCTAAGAGCTTTAGTGTTAAGAACTGAGGTCAGTTTAGTCAAAGAGGAAGCTGCATGGACATCTTTCACACCTTAAATAACTTCTGTGACTGCAGCTAAGTGTCTCTGCTTTTGAAAGCAGGATGAGAAAAGTAGAAGAGCAATGGTTGCTAGGGTAACAGAACAAGTGGGGGATTTCTTTTGTAAATTGGTGGCTCATCAGATTTCACAACTAGCAGCTGTAAAATCTTTCGGCATCAAAGGAAACACACAGGAATGTAAATTTTCAACAGAGAAAGACAGACCTGGGCTTCCTGCTTACCAGGGCAGGTGAAAAATCTTCACTGTTGTCTTCTGTCTCTCTCTTTAGTTTTACTAATTTATAATTCACATCCAGTTCACTTATTTAAGTATACAATTCAATATATTTTAGTATATTTTCAGAGTTGTTCAACCAACACCACAATTAACTTTAGAACATGTTCATCACTGTATCCATTATCAGTCACTCCCCTTTCTCCCCATCCTCATCCTCAGGCGCTCATCTACTTTTGTCTATAAATTTGCCTATTCTGGGTATTTCATACAAATAGAACGATGTCATATATGTTCTTGTGAATGACTTCTTTCACTTAGCATAATGTTCTTGACTTTCATCCATGCTGTAGCTTGTTCCAGTGCCTCATTCTCCTTTATTGACAAATAATATCCTATCATGTGGATATCTGTTAATCCATTAATCTGTAGACTGTTCCTTCAGTTATTTCCATATTTTACTATTTTAAATATTCAATAATTCTGTTACAAACTTTTTGTGTGAAACCATTTATATGGATATATATTTTTTATTTCTCTTGAGTGGATATGAGTAGAATTGCTGGGTTATATGGTAACTCTATGTCTACCATTTAGAAAAAATACAAGTTGTTTTCCGGAGTGCACATTTTGCATTCTGCCAGAAATATATGAAGATTCTGATATCTCCACATCCTCATCCATACTTGTTACTTCCTTTCCTTTTCATTATAGCCATTCTAAGTGGGTGTGAAATGATATCTCATGATTTTTTTTAATTTTTTTATTTTAATTGTTGTTCTTGTACAGTTTTCTGTCTTTTACTCCCATCTTTTACTCCCACAGCCCCAGCCCTCCCCACCTTCCTCCCATTTCCATTCCCCCTAGTTTTTGTCCATGTGTCCTTTATACTTGTTACTCTAAACCCTTCCCCTTTCCCCCTGAAATTCCCTCCCCTCTCCCCTCTGGTGACTGTCAGCCTGATTTTAATTTGCATTTCCTAGTGCCTAGTGATTATAATATTTCCATCTGTTTATTGGTCTTTCATATATCTTCTTTATAGAAATGTTTATTTAAATGTGTCTGTTTTTATTTAGACTGGTTATGTTTTTTTTTTGAGTTTTAATAGCACGTATATATTTTTCTTAATATATTTCCCTTATCATATACATTATTTAAAAATATTTTCTCTTGATTTGTGGGTTGTCTTTCACTTTCTTGATGGTGTACTTTGAAGCACATTTGTTTTCCAAATTTTGATAAAATCCAATTTGTCAGTCTTCTCAGTAATCACTTGTGCTTTTTTGTGGCATATCTAAGAAAGTATTTCTTAGTTAAAAATCATAAAGACTTACTTCTATATCTTCTTCTGAGAGCTATATGCACTTTGAAATAATTTTTGTGAATATTATGAAGTACAGATTTAACTTCATTATTTTGCATGCTGTACCAGCTTCATTTGTTGAAAACATTATTCTTTCCTGTGTGGATTGTCTTGGTCCTTTGTTTTTGGAAATCAATTGGCCATAAATGTTAACAGTTATTTCTGAACCCTTAAGTTTGTCCCAGTAATCTAAACATCTGTTTTTTATGCCAGTACTGCACAGGCTTGATTACTGTTAAAGTGACCTTTTAAATTTATTTTATTTTTAACAATAATTATAAATTATAGCTAATTTATGATTTGTATATACTTACGGGGGGATTCAAAACAGCTAAATTTTTCCAATTTTTAAATGGATGTTTATTC
The DNA here is from genome assembly GCA_039655065.1 of Glossophaga mutica. Classification (NCBI taxonomy): domain Eukaryota; kingdom Metazoa; phylum Chordata; class Mammalia; order Chiroptera; family Phyllostomidae; genus Glossophaga; species Glossophaga mutica. Next base: position 141,857,415 of record CM077307.1, on the reverse strand, counting down.
ATCAATGAAGTCTAAAATTTGAGACATCTGGTTTTCAGACATATTAATTCATGGTTGTAACATCTTATTTAATGTGAAATTGCATCTGCTCCTCACAAGACCAAGTGACCACCCCCAATTCCCTTGATTTGAGATCATGTACCACATATTTCTGAGACTGAAGTAATATCTAGCTCATTTGTAAAATCTTTCTTTTTGTAATCATGGGCCGAGTTTAAGTTTCCATTCTTTCAGGGAGCAAAACTGTTCATGACCATACAGAAAACATCAGACAGGTAGCAAGTACAGGTTTAGATGGATCAGCAGCATGTGACAGCAAAGCAGCAACTTTACAATTACATTAGGAAGCAAATGATCTCTCTGCAAACCTCAATTCTTTCCTAATGCCTGCTCCCAGCTTCCTTAACAGTTATGATGAACATTATCTTTGATATGTTCAGAGAGGTAAGTAGAATAATGTTTATATAGACCCAAAGGAATTTAGCATGTACATGCAATATGTTTCTGTTAATTTTTTTTAGAATATACCTACATTATTAAAAAATTGAATGATGGACTTTGGTGGTACTTTAAATGTGTTTGAATTACATGTCTTACAAAATTCCCTTTGAATGAGCAATTTAGTGCCAAGTTACTCTTTATGAAAGTGTCCTTGCTATTATAAGTAGCCAACAAATTTAAAGGGATCTAATTAATCCCAGGTTACACCTGCAAAACAAAATGTTTCCACCTCAGTGGTTTTTACCTGTAAAAATGTTAAAAATAAACAAACTCTGGTAAAAATTTCTGGATTCAGAATTATACACTCCCCCCAGCTTCTCATTAACATTCATAGAAAAAATGTATAAATTAAACTACAAACAGCTGAAAGCCTCTGATTGGAACTCTGTTCTGTTACTACTAGTACATTAACATTTAAAAAAGAAAAACAAATAAATCCAGAAATCATTTTTAACTTACGTTTCGGAAAGATTGAAAACTCGTTGAGGATCTCCATTCTCAATGGCATATGTTATTGGGTCTCCTTCTCGATCAGTTGCCTTCAGAGAGAAAACACAATTCAATTAACAAGTAATTGATATGGCTTCTATTCAGTGCAGTGTAATATAGAACCTTGAAACTGACAGCATAGAATATCCATGATACTCTTACAGCATAAAGATTAAAAGTTGAGCTAATGGCAAGATGTAAAATAAAGAATTTCATATCTGATCCCAGAATTTCTGTCATTTTATCTTATCTGAAAATAGTAACAATGAATAAGAATATCTTCTGAATGTTTACGTAATGTTACCTGGTAGGGAATACAGTAATTATTTTCCTAAGGTTTACGTATTTAATTGCATGAGTCTATCTCGACAATTTAAACAAATGTGTTAAACGCTACATAAATGTTTACAGTGTAGAAAAATCATTTAATCCATTTTTTTCTTTTTCTGCTCAGAATGTATCAGGTCAGAAATACATAATAGAGCTAGAAAGCTTGAATTTAAAACTAGGCTTCACTTACTTATTGTGTGATTATTTCCCAATTTCTTCATTGATAAAATAGAATCTATACTAATACAAAAGTTAATAGATATTAGGAGGTTTAATTTAAATTACCCATATCAAGGCACACAGACTAACATTGGCCACACTGTAAGATCCCAATAAATATTATTCTTCCCCCCTTCTTTTACTCAAGTTAGAGAAGACAAAATCAATAGCTTCTGATTTTTAGTTCTGGGTTTCTCTTACCCAAAATGAAGACACACACTCTAATATGTGGCACTGGACAATGGGATTTGATCTTCTAAAGCATTCATTAATTTCCTTTTCCAATGAACCCTTCCTTAAATTCCATTATGGGAGGTATGAGTGAAGACAGAAACCTGGATGATATAAAAGGGATGTGAGAGGGATCTACGTAAGTATGACCCAGTGAGAAAGGAAATATCTGAGAAATGGCTAGAGGGATTTTATTTACAGGTTACTGGCCTAGCAGAGATACTAACATTCCTGATTAATAGCTGCTGCCCTTAAGCTGGTATAGGGGTAGTTGTGCTGGTTCCTTTCAATGACTGGGCAATTGGAAGCCTGAAAGTGAACTCCCATGTCCAGATCAGTAGGGAGGCTCTGTTTCTACTGGTAGATTGATGGCTTTGACATGCATTACATAGCCCTGTTCATAAAACAGTTGTATCAGCTACCACAACTAGTGGATGGATAGACACCTCTATTGTACTACTTAAACCCCAGAATCCAGGGACAACTGAATAATAACAGATAATATTTATAAGGTGTCAGGTTCTGTGGGAGAAGCTTTGCAGGATTATTTAATCTGTGCCTCACAAATGTGCCTTCGCCATGAACACGTCCTTCACATGGATTTCATAACACCATATTCACCTGCTTTTAATTTAAATATTACTATTTATATGCTTCAGACTCTCATATCTCTAAAATAGCCCTTTCCTCTGAATTTTAGACATATCCAATTACTTACTTCCATTGCCAATTAAATTATATGCATCCTTAATTAAACAATGCTAAAATTCCTAAATCCCGATCTTTCTCCCATTCCTCCCCCACCAAACCCCCCAAACCCAGCTGATTTCAATCTTCATTATCTCAGTCAACAGTCGTCACTACATCCTCCTGCTTGCTCAGTCTGCATATCTTGACCTTAACTGATTATTCTTACTCCCCTGTGTAATGTCTCAGAGAATCCCATTGGATATATTTTTAAAGGATCTTCAGTATCTGGCTGTATATGAATTCCTTCCCTACTATCATCTTCCTCATGGATTATGACAATAGCATTCTTCCTAGTGGCCCCAATTTCTCCCTTGCACCCTCACTGCAGTTAATTTCTAATTAAACTGAAAAAATGACAAAAATCATCTTCCAAATTGAGATTCTATTTCTTTTGGGTAAGGTTATATTGCCTTATTACACACACTTAGTATGGAATAAAATAAAAAAGATACAATGAAATAACAAACTCCCTAAGGTAATATCTTCAAAATAGTTCATTTAAATCAGCATCTAAAAATTATATTTTATCAAATTGATTGCAATGAAAATCTTAAAGAGCAAGAAACAAAAGGATATTTTAAAAGCACACAAAACGAAGTTGGCAGTAGATGCTTGGTATTTTCCTTGCCTTTTTTTGTTGTTATTTGTCAGAACAGTATTAGCAAAAAAGATAAAATGAAATTGCAAATAATAATTGTTAACTTTTTCAAGAAACACAGGGTTATGTTCTATTTGGAAAGTATTTTATCATTAAAAAGTTTACATTAAACTATTTCTACTATTTTTCTCTTTCAGTCATTTTTACCTATAATACTATTATAGACAATGTCATTTTCTTTTGTATGTTCATTGGTATGTGGTTTTTTTAAGAGACGATTTATCATTTTGTGTTTTCATAAATGCCAGAAGAAAGAGATTTTGAAAAAAGATAGCTTTATGAAAATAATTTTAAGTCCAAATTAAGGTTGACCCTTTCTTGTAATGTATCAGATCTACTCTAATATTTAATATCATTTTTACAGGATGAGATCACTCTGAATGTGGTATTGTTTTATTTATATGTCAGTATATTATGTCACTAAAATAATAATAGAGATGAATTCTTAGATGAATGTTAATTTTTTCAGCCAAATTAATTACTTTCAATCCCTGAGATACTTTAAAATATTTCTTTAGTTTGGCTATCGAAGTATCTCAGTATTTTAAGGATTGTGAGAGCTAATAATTTTCCTACTTCATTTTTATGTGAGGTTATGTCCATATTGGAAACTTAAGACCCATGATTTAGAAGGAAATCCTTATTTCATAGTTTTCTTCCTTTTATCCTCTGAGTCAATTTTTTATCATTTCAAAATTTGTGGCAAATGTAGTAATTAGGGAGGATTTATAATTTCTCAGTCAACTAAACCATGTGGAACGGTACTATCTGGAACAAAGTCCTTAAATCTATCCCTTAGAAGTGTCAGCTCTGGTATAAATGCCATGTATCTCTACTTGCCAATATCTAAAGGAAGAAATAACACATAAAAGAATTAGAGAAATCAGCAGAAGTGATGATTCTTGTAGTATTCAGATTTGACCCTGTGCATATATGAGCCCTAAAATATATTTTGTGAAATCATTAGAAAAAAATTTTTCTAATAATGATTCTAGCCAGATTTTTCTAAATCATGGGCACAAACTTATATAATACTGAATAGTGAATCTTCAAGTTAAAATCAGAAGCTATATTCCATGTTTTTTTCTTATTTAAGCCTCATCATGACCTGATAGGTGCATGGAAAATACAAAATATTTCAATTTTATTACCTTTTACTGACACCATTCCAATTAGAGTTCTTTATAGTTTACTTAATTATAAGATGCACCTTTTATTTAGATAATAGTAGTTGATGCATCTTTAAAAAGCCAGGTATAGTAGAGTTTTTGTGTGTTTTATTTTTTTATTTTTCAAAATAACAAATTATGCCCAGAAAGTATCAAGCCATGCACTATGAAAAATAGAGACATTTACCGAAGAGGACACAACATACAATAAACATTGCACATAGAACAGTGACACCTCAGAGCCCTCCAACCTTGGAGCCTCACACAGTTCTCCCAAGCTCTATTCTATTTTCCTGAATCTCATCGATGGCCTGAAATCTCTACCCTTTCAAAAGTGATTTTTAGTTTTGGGAAAAGCCAGAAGTCACAGGGTGCCAAATCTGGGCTGTAGGGGGCTGAGTCACATGGGTGGCTTGATGTTTTGCCAAAAATCTCTGCATGAGACTTGATGCATGAGAGGGTACATTGTCGTGATGAAGCTGCCAATCACCAGCTACCAGTAGCTAGGCCTTCTGAATCATCTGAATAGTTTTTGTGGAGGAATGTTCAAGCTTAAAGCTAAATTTAATGCATATTTGTTGCTCTACTCACTCAGTCATTTGAATGTGATGGCCACACATGCTCTCTAAATGGGGTCTACTGCCCCCACTTAGTACGGTGAAGTCGTCATTGTTCACACATGTGCATTCCAGTCCACTCTCCTTGGCTGCCGCTTACATGCTGATATTGTACAAACCGTTCTGGCTGTATTAACAATGGCTGGACTTTTCCCAGACAGGCCTCATATAACATAATTACTCATCTTTCATACAAAAATATTTTCTACATTTTTATATTTATAGAAATATAAACATAAAATATTTATAAGTCAGGCCAAATTCAAGTCCTTTGTTAAAGGTCTGAGAGAATTCATGGTAGCATGTATGTTCCCTGGGCTTAACATCAAGTTTACTGGGTGGGCCCTAGAGCCAGCCACCTGGTTTCCAGCCCTGCTGTACCATCTCCTCTCAGGCAAGAGATCCAACTTACAAAGTGAAGATAATAACACCTATAGTCCTCACTCATTAATCACTTCAGTATGTATTGAACATCTAGGCTATATAAAATACTGGGGCTTCATAGTAAATGACAACAACAAAAAAATCTTCCTTTGTCCAGTTTATATTGTAGCAGAGATAGACAGATAAAAACAAAGTAATTTATTAAAATTTATAGTTTTCCAATCCAAATAAGCACCACTAAAATATAAAATAATTCAGAAAGGATAGATAGGGAGGGCAGGGTGAGTGTTTTCACTTAGTAATAGGTTATTAGGAAAACTATCAGGAAAATGCAAAAATATGGTAAACACTTGTAAAGGGTGAGGGAGCAAGTCACGTGCAGAAGGGCATTCCTGGCAGAGAAAAGGCCATGAGGTGGACATATGCCTAGTGAGTTGAGGAACAGTAGCAACCAGCTCCTGTTTTTTATTTGTCCTCAGATAAACAATCTAAGGTTAAATACATAAGTTCTGTTACATGACTGAATGAAGCTTATTTGGAATAGCTAGGAGTAATGGAATTTAGTCGTGGGTTTGCTGACATGTGTTTAGCAACATGATAAATTAAGACAAAGCTAGTTGTTTTGTTTTTCTTTTAATTTTTGCTTGAAGGACAAAAAATATCTAAAGATCAAAGCAACTACTCTTTCTAGTCTGCTCAACCAAATTAATCACTGCAACTAAATTTGTCACCCATTTTTAGAAGCACCAATAGGGACATAAAAGTACTGAGCAATGTACTTAGACACTGGTAAATAGGAATTTTGAAAAAGAAAACAAATCTTCACTAAACTAATATTCTGTTCATGTTAAAGACAAATGCAGCCATCAAGTACCATCTGGTAGAATACACTTTATGCACACAGAATGATTCTACATATTTCACAGGACATTAAGACAAAGTACCTGCCCTTAGGGATTTTAAAATAGATAAAAATCAATGGATTTAGATAATCTTTTCTTTTCTCACTTAGGCAAACAAGTTCTGATTTATGTTATTAAACTACTTGAGAGCAAGTACTGAAGTTGTCAGTTCAGTAAAGCAGTTTCCAAAAATGTGTGTGAAAACTCCTAGTGTTAATTGTTGGCCCTTTAACAAAATGTTAATTTTTAAAAATATATTTCAATACAAAGTAATATATACTTTTTATGGCAAGTAGTGTTGTTTTTGTCATTTACGATTCCAATATAAAATTTCCTTTTTAAAATCAGTTTATTTATTTAAAAATTCAGTTTATTAAATTTTCTAAAAAATCAAGTATTATGGTAAATGATACGCAAATATAACAGAGCTGAAACTTGGAAATGCAGCTAGTCTAGAGTGACACTGTGATACCTGAGAATATCATAAGGCCTTTAATCCTGTCCATCTACTGTAATTCATTTTTGTTACAATACTTTATTCCCTCTCCCTCTTTCCTGTATGACTATTTAACATTTTCTCCGCAGGTCTCTAACTTCTCCTACCCCATCTCTATTCTCAGCTAGTGCCCCTAATTACTGTTTAACTTAGAAAATTGAAGCAATTTTCCCAAAGCTTCCCTTAGCTTTTAGGACATCTGTTCTTGGTATCCATTCCCGGTTCTCTTCATCTTCTTAGCACCTTAAAATCAATGTTTAATCATCTTCTACATTCATTTCCCTTAAGAACTTCATCCAATCTTAAAGTTTTAGTAGTACTTAAATGGCCAAGACTTCTTTTTTGCCCTGGCTGGTGTAACTCAGTGGATTGAGTATGGGCTGAGAACCAAAAGGTTGCCGGTTCGATTCCCAGTCAGGGCATATGCATGGGTTGTGGGCTGGGTCCCCAGTGGGGAGCACCTGAGAGGCAACCACATGGTGCTTTATCTCTCACTCTGTTTCCCCCCTCTTCCCCTCTCTCTAAAAATAAATAAATAAAATCTTTTAAAAAAACGGCCAAGACTTCTAATGTATATTTCTATTCCATACTTCTTCCCTAACTCATACCCAACTGTCTACTCAACAGCTCTTACTAGATGTCAAAAGACATTTCACATTGAATATGTACAAAATTGATGTACTCCTCCTCCAACATTCTTTTCATTCTGGTTAGTGGAAATTCAATTTTTCCAGTAGCTCAGGCTATATTTTAGTCACCTATTTTAACTTCTATCTTCTCTCCCATATTCCATCATCAACAAACCCTTAGTTTCTACCTATGAAATATAACATGATTGAAAATAGTTCTCAGCATTTCCTGCATATTATTCTAGGCCTTGTCTTGACTACTGAAATAGCACCCTAATTTCCATAATTTCTCACATGACTCTACCAGAGACTATTTTCAAGAGAATCAATAATGATTTTTTAAAAATTTTAAGTCCATTTCTGTCACTGCTTTACTAAAATTCTTCTATTAGTGCCTTATTTCACTCAGGGTAGTTATTGCAATACTTCCCCCATAACAAGATGACTTCATTTCTATGACTTTCCTCCTCTCTTTCTTTACTGCAGTCCCACTAGGATTTTTGTTCTTCCTCAAGTACACTAGACAGGCCTAAATTTTAGGGCCTTTGTACTTGCACTTGATAGTCAGTAAAATTGTTACTGATCAACTTGAAACACCCCGTGTACTCTCTCCAATTTTCCATCTGTATTTTTTTCTCACACAATCTATCACCTTCCAAAACTCCGCATAACTCGCTGATATATCGTACTATTTCTTCTCCTCCTACTCGAATATAAGCTCCATTAAGGCAGATATAGTGTCTGCTTTACTACTGATATGCCTTAGTACTTACAGTTTGGGCCTGCCATTGCACTTCCTATAGCTGAGAGGGTAAGTTTATTGTAATAAAGAGAAAACAGTGAACCAGTTTTGTCTTATTTCAATTAACTATATTTATAGTAAAAAATATTTTGATTTGATATTTCTCTCACATATTTCATGTGCATCCCTCTAAATTTATTCTCACCTTGAGAGAGAAAAGATGAAGGTTTGTGTATGTGTGCTAGTTTTATTCTATATCTTAAGAGTAAATGTCTTATTTCAAAACACATTTTGAAGGGATATTAACAAGCATTTCTTTAAGGCCAACTACACTTGTTCATTACATTAATAAATGTTACACATGATGGATAATTGCCAAAAAGAGTGGTTAAAGATAATGTAGATTATATTAAAAAAAAGTATAAGAACCAGAGAGTTCTTTGTCATTTGAAATGATGCCAGGAAGTTGATTCCATAAGAGTAAGGGTTCAACCTAATAATTCAGTATGTATTATTGCCTGACACTAACTATAACATTGAATCCTGTCTCTAAAATACTGTTTAATTAGAACTTAAATATATATATTTTTATCAGTATTTTTTAATTGTTCATATTGTACAGTTTTCTGTCTTTTACCCCGCCCCCAGCCCACCACCCCAGCCCTCCCCACCTTCCTCCCATTTCCACCCCCCATAGTTTTTGTCCATGAGTCCTTTATACTTGTTGCTCTAAACCGTTCCCCTTTTCCCCTGAAATTCCCTCCCCTCCCCCTCTGGTCACTGTCAGACTGTTCTCAAATTCAGTGAATTTGTTTATATTATGCTTATTTGTTTGTTTTGTTGATTAGGTTCCAAATATATTGTCAGGCACATAAAAGGAAAATATTACTTGTTTGTGTGTAGCAGTAGTTGGTCTGCGACATACTTTTCCAAGCAGTAGCAAGGTTGTGACAGAGAACACTAGCCTGCTCTTTCCACTCCCTATTGGTGACTCCTAATTGTTACCAAAGATAATCTAATTCTTGTGGAAGAATATTTGGTTCTGGTCAGTTTACAACAGTCAACATTTAGTGATAACATAAATAGATAAAGCATTAACATTTTAAAGCTAAAATATATCTTTATAAGATGGTTCTTGTTCAGTTTAAAATAAATCAAAGTCCTGTTTTCTCCCTCAGAACTATGAACATCTAAAAACCTTGAAAGTCTACACTTGAATTTGTGCATTTTAGTCAAGGGTTTCTCAAGCCCTGCCTCAGAGTCAACATACTAGTCTAACTAGTTTTCCTAGACATTGGCACATTAAAAGCAGATTTTCAAAATAATGGAGTTAATAGAATCAGACAAAGCAAAGTTAAATATATAGCTAATAGCCTAAGGCTACTGGGAGGAAAAGACAAAAACAAAAAAAAAAACTCAACTACCATAAAAAAGATAGGATACAGTAAGCATAAGGATCAGAGTCCAATTGTCCATTGAAACTCTTATTCACAGTATCATCTTTTAATATATAGAATCTAACTTCAGAACTGCTATTATGAGTATCCTGAGTTCAACAAACAGAACTAGGAAAAACAAAAGTTTGGTCAACAAAAATAAACAAAATATTTAATGCTGGGCATTAGAAATTTTATAAGCTATGCAATAGAGTCCCCTACTTTTGAGAAAATTCTAATCATTTGTGATATACACACTGAGAAAGGTTAAATAATGTTCAGTATACTTCGGTTAAGTAAACACTTATAAAAATAACCCAGAGCTCATAATAATAAGATTGAAGGCCTAGTTCTAATTATCTCATTTTTAACAATGTGAACTGGAGTGTGTCACAAAACCTGTATTTCAACTGTAGAATGGGGTAAATAACACTTAAACTGTATATTCTATACAGTTAATATAGAATCAGATGAGGCAATAGATATTTAGAACACTCTAGAATTCCATTCAGATGGAAAGTATTGTTTAAGGAATTAAGGTGGTAGCTAAGATCTTGGGCTTTGGAGTAAAAAGTTACTAGGGATGGGATCTGTCACATATTAGCTATGTTTTTGTTATCGTTTTTTTGGCAAGTCACTAAACTTAACTACGTCTTGTGAATCCATGTATGATATTGAAATAGAATGGCATCTAAACCACGGTTGTCATGATATTGCAATATTCATATCATTGCTATTCTTACCAAAATATTCAACACTTAAATGCAGTCATGGAGAAGCCTCAACACACCCAAATTGAGGGAAATTGTACAAAACAAGTGACCTGAAATCTTGTAAAGCCTCAAGGACAGATTACTTCAGATTGAGACTAAAGAGGCATAACTAAAGGTCACATGCAATCTATCATTTTGCTGTAATATGTTGCCCTAATATGTTAAAGCAACTGGTAAAAGTTGAATGGCATCAGAGGGTATCAAATTTACTTCCTGATTTTAATGGTTATGTTGTATTTATGTGTAGATAACCATGCTTTTTTGTAGGAATTACAAATTGAAGTGTTTGGTGACAATGGGACATTATGCTGGTAATTTATTCTCTAATGTTTTTGAAATATTCCTACATTTTTTCCTTTAAGTTTAATACTTCAAAGAAAAAAATAACAAAATAAATATATGCAAATTTGTGACAATGGCGAAACATCTATATATGTATTGTGTGTATGTATGTGTAGACATACATGTACACATACACGCTACATATCATTATATATGATCATAATGAAAAATCAAAAGATGCATGCCATTTAACACAGTTAACATGGGTTATATGATGAAGAAGAACTGGGGAATTAATTTGAGGAAAGGAGACAGACAATGGGAAGTGAAGCAAAATGGAAAATAAGAAAGCTGTATATAAAGAAAATGATAAAATGCATTTGATAAGATTGTATTTACTAAAATGTACATGTTAATAGTAAGAATAAAACTAAAGGAGGATTTATATAAATATCTAGGTCTTTTCAGCTTGGTATTTTTGACATTAATCTTTGAATGTTTCTTCTTGTCTCACAAAGGTGACTTCTAATTCAAAGTCACCCAGCACAAGCTGGTCTAATTAGGAGAATTATAATGGTAATCATGTTATGCTGGTCTCTGGAACCACTTGCTTATCAAAATCAAAACAAACTACTTTTATTTCAGGGTAGGTGGAAGGGAATATAGCTATGTTGCAAAGTTGACTTAATTTTTATTGATAGATAATTCTGCCTCTATCTCTAAAACATGTTTTCTTAATCTAGAGCTTTTAAATATATATTTTGTGTGAATGAGGCAAATGTAAGTGGAGAAGATTACTCAATGAAAATTTTTTGTCATTATTTTCTTTTTAAAACTGTTATGGGATTTTGTGAACCCATGTGAAATAATAAGTATTCAAAACTAGAACAAGAGACATTGAATTCTTCAGTTTTCTTAAGTAATTATTTCAATACAAACATTCTTTGTTTGTTTTTTAATCTAAAACAAATTGTTTTCTTAGCTCCAAATCAACCAATTCTTGGTAGCTAAATAAATGTGGATTCACCATAGGCACTTCTCCATGAAAACTGGTTTCCTGTTGCTTCCCCAGACAAATGACACCTAGAAACTGTTGAGTTTACTTCAATGCCACTGTTTTTGTTTCTTTCCACTTGTCAAAATCTCAGGGAAATAATGGTATTTGCATAGTTAAACTTTAAACAATAATAGTTGCCAGTATGTGAAGCAATAAACAGCTTCAAGCAATGCAATAAATGCTGAGGTTTATTGCCAAGTTACTGAAGGTAATACTGATTACTGCTATTAAAATACCAGTAAGCTATCAAATAATTTCCCAAACGTGTATTCCACATTCAAACCCATAGTTCAGATTAGTCCTTTTTTAGGAAGAGAAGAATTGTTTAATTCTGGTCAATTAAAAGGAAAAACAAACAAACAAACAAGAAACAACAAAACTATCAAGCAGGTGTAGAAATCATAAACTTTTCTTTGGGTCATACATATTCTTCTGGCATGAGGTAAATGAAATTTTTTATTTTCTACTATAGTTATTGTATAAACTTTTGTTTCAAGATCTTTTATAAGAAGGAGTTTGATAAAAGTAGGTCTCCACCATTTCCACAACATTTGATTAAAAGAAACGAAAGTATATAAGTTAACTATCATCTAAAAAACTAGAAAGAATTATCCAGGGCTTTGAGAGGAGACATGATAGAAAGAAGAAGAGTAAAGATTAGAAACAGCATTAAATAGGGAATGAAAGCCATTTTGAATTGTCTCTTGCCTTAATCTCCAACATAAGGCTTTATTCTTCGTACAATTCCCCAATGGCTGTCCATAAAATTTCATTAAAGATAAAGGTCTCAAAGGCAACCATATTGTTCTTGTGACTATATTCCCCTAAGCCAGAGTGTCTCCGTTTTGGCAATGCTGAAGTCTTGGCTGAGTAATTCTGCATTACCCTATTCCTCCCCTACCCTCACATATTAGTTTAGAAAAGCATAGCAATAAATCACTTGTAAAGCATACTATTCTTGGAGCAGCAAAACATATCTGAAGAAAATGCTAAAATAAATCTTTCTGAAATGTGTCCTTCCACATCAAATATAAGCAAACAGTTTTTTTTAATACACTTTATTTTAATTTTGTTAGAATATCTTTGGGTATATGTTACATTTCAGCACTTGAGTATATTTTCTTTGAGAGAACTCTCTACCCATCCATTTCCTTTTGCCTCATGTTGAGGCTGCATGACCCCAGCTCCTCATTTCAGATTTAATCAAGAACGAAAAGGTTTTTCATCATCTCTATGTCCCAATTACAGAGGCTCCGTGACACTAAAATCCGCACAGAGCTAATCAACAGGAAGAAGGACAAAATGCCAGGGAACGATGCCATTGTTTGAAACCTTAATTCCAGCCTTTCTTGAAATCAGACCCATTCCACCTTCAGTAGATCTTTATTGATTACATGGTAAATTCCAGGCATTGTTCTTGTTCCTGAAGATACAGTAGTGAATAAAACAAGGTGCCTTTCACTATAAACCTAATACAATATTTGGCATAGTGATAAATAAAATAACACAAAGTAAATTTGAAAAGTGCATATAAGGTAAAAACAAACAAGGTAAAGTGAATATGTATTGTGAGACTTTTGTTGTTGTTTAATACATAAGGTGGTGAGGCGAAACTGTTTTTCAAAGAGGAAAGCAAGGAGGAACTTATAAGAAGGGAAGATGTAAGTCACGTGAATGTCCTGGAAAGGAGTGTTGCGGGCAGTGGAAATAGCAAGTGAAAGGGTTCCAAGGCAGGAGTTGCTCTGTGTGTGAAGACAGTTTCCCATGGAGCTGGAATAGAAACACTGAGAGGATGGGAAGTGGGAGAGGAGGTCAGGTAGGCATCAGGCATATGCTTTTATTCTGAGTGTTTGGTGAAGTCTTTGGAAGAGTTTTAGAAAGAAGTGATCTTAGTTAATTTTTAAATATCTGTCTATTGCGTAAATACTAGACCATGGAAGGGCGAGAGTAAAGTCCCACAGAATTCTATTGCAATAATGCAGGTACACATTGACGGTAGCTGGCATCAGGATAAAAGTACTGTGAGTGGTGAGAAAAGGTGAAATTCTGGATATATTTTGGAATCAAACAGATTTGTCAATTGATTGGAAATAAGAGGAGGCAATGAAGAAAGGGAAAGATTATAGATGAGTTGAAGGGTTTCAGCCTGAGAATCTGGAAAAATGAGGTCATAGTTTACTGTCTACATGAAAATGAAAGAGGTCCAGTTGTTTCTCTAGGGAATGGGGGAAGTAAGTACCAGGTTTTGAGTATGGGACACATTCATTTTGAGATGCTCTGATAATACTATGATTTCCCTCCTGATGCTCCCTTCAAGGAACAAAGATATTATTCCCTTGCATGTTGGAAATGTTGACTGCTGAGAGTTCAGTTCTCAGTCTTATTCAGAGGATGCTTACCTTGACTAATTCAAACTGCTTTCTGAGATAGCCTGAATCTGATTCATTGATATATGTATATAAAGGGCCTCCTTCTACCAACCTGTCAATTCTAAAAGGCTACATCATCCTTACAGGTTTCCAGGGGGTCAACTAAAGCCTTTGCTGGGATTGCATTGAAGATCAACTTTACCCTAACCCTCACCCTGCTTCTTTCTCTCCTTTTCACAGAAGTTGATTCCAAAAATACTCCCTAATAAACATCCTGCAACTGAATTTTTACCTCAAAGTCTGCATCTTTGGAAACTTAATCTAAGACAGATGATTACTTCAATGTCCCAAAGTAAATATTGACATTACACTTCGACATGGGTCTAGAGTTTTAGGGCAGTGAGTTAAACTGGAGGTGTGAATTAGAAATTGTGAACATATAACAGTTTTTTAAAATATGTTTTTTTTTTTTTATTTTAGAGACAGAGGAAAGGAGAGAGAAGGGGCAGAGAGAGACACTGATTGGTTGTCTCCCATATATGCCTCAAATGGGGATCAAACCCATAATCTATGTACATGCCCTGATAAGGAATCAAAACTGCAAACTTTTGGTGTACAGAACTATGCTCCAATCAATTGAGCTTTACCAGCGAGGGCAACATATAACAATTTGAACCCATTAAACCAAATGAAATAATCTTAGAAGTGAATATAAATAGGAAAAGAAGGTCAGAACTGCAAGCTTTTAGGACATTTTAACTTTTAAGAGAAAAGCCAGATAAGATGGAGAAAAAAATCCCAGGAGACTACGGTACTCTGGAAGTCAACAAAATAAGTTTTTAAATAAATGAATTATCAATTTTATCACATCTTACTGAGGGTAGACTAAGATGAGGAATTGATTTAATAATGGAATAGGCACTGGAACCACAAAAAGAGCCATAGCAATGGACTGATGTGATTAAAAATCTGCTTATAGTCACCAGAGGGGAGACGAGAGGAAATTTCAGGGGAAAAGGGGAAGGGTTTAGAGCAACAAGTATAAAAGACACATGGACAAAATCTATGGGGGGTGGAAATGGGAGGGAGGTGGGGAGGGCTGGGGTGGTGGGCTGGGGTGGGAGTAAAAGACAGAAAACTGTACAAGAACAACAATTAAAAAAAGTTTCCAAAATAAAAAGCCCAAACCTGAGGGGGAGACTATTTATAATGAGGCCAACAGACAACATGGGGAAAAATCACCAAAACTTTCTTTGGGAAAGTACAGATAACATATTTGAGTATTTTCCACAATGAAAGGAAGCACAGAAATGCCTAAGTAGCTAGAGTGGTTTGTGGAATCAAGAGCATTTTTTTGTTGTTGTCATTGCGTTGCATTTTAATTGGGACTTATCACAGAAGAGTTTCATACTGATAGAAATGAGCACATAGAGCAAGAAAGCTTATGATGCAGAAAGGCAAAATGGTGAGCCGCAGCAATGTGCTTGAACTGGGCAAAGTGGACAGGATCCAGGACTGGGGCAAAGGACCCACACTTAAAAGGTGCTGCGTTTTTGTTTTGTGCTGGGTCTTGCAAACTGTGTAGCAGTCCTGAGTAGTATTCGAAGTGTGGTCCATAGTGCAGTGTCATTCTGTAAAGTGATTGTTACCAATCATTATAATGTAAGAAACCTAGCCTAAATTTCCATAGAGTAAAATTTAGAGTAGTTCAAAAAATTTTAAAGTAATGCAACACAGTGATTTTATATCTATTGAATCTAATAGCAAAATATAAGCTTGTATTCTTTGTGTTTTGTATTTAATTTTCCCAGTAAGTCATTTAAGTGCATTATCCCTGGGCTTGAGAAGCATTGATCTGGTATGCAGATAGAGGGAATGGTTTAGATAAGAACAAGGATTATGAAAATTCAATCACAGGATTGAAAACAAAACATATGAATATAGGTGTGAAGGGTTGTACACATGATGGTGGGAGGCTCTAAACATCTTCATCCAAGTATTTTATAACAATATGGAGATGGAGAGGTGCCACAATAAAGCTATTCTCCTTGCCAAAGAATCTGTACCTCCAGGATGAATGCAAACCACAAATTACTATCTGTGTCCACTGGTCCAATCAGCCACAGTGCCTCTACTTTATGTATTGTAAGATCAGAAAAGGCTATTTTATTTTATTAATTTGTTTTTACATTCTTAATTATTTTCTTTTTTCCAGTTTTATTTTATTTTTTTAAATCAGTATTTTTTAAATTGTTGATCTTCTTCAGTTTTCTGTCTTTTACTCCCCCCCAGCCCACCACCCTAGCCCTCCCCGCCTCCCTCCCATTTCCACCCCCCGTAGTTTTTATCCATGTGTCCTTTGCTGCTCTAAACCGTTCAAAAGAACTTAAGAATATGGCACCCTATTAAGCTACCAGTACTCTCTGAGTGAAAAATAACATCATCTTCACTTATTTTCTATGTTTGACGACTTCTTAAAGTGTAAATCAGACACAGAAGTGAAGTCCTACTTTATTAAAATATGCATTTGAGTTATAGCCTACAGCTGTTCTGGGGCAAAATTTCACATATTTGTTATCATTTTTATTCCCTTCTTAAGGATGAAAGAATCCAGGGAAAGATGATTTAGGAGATAACTCTTTTAAATGTATCATACCAAGGGTTCTCCTTGTCCTAATTTCCCGACACTTTTCTGCCTTTATTCCTAGGAGCATGTTGTAGTCTATGGAAGATTTACATGGGGCTACATTATTCTTTGGGAAGAGGAAGGCACACAAATGAATAGATAATACATAAAACATATGTTTTCCTTGGTTTGGACAGCTTTGTATTTCTACAGGTGAAAAATCATCCCTAGATAATATTCATCCCTCAGTGTCAAGGACACCAATTTTTTTTTTAAACTTAGAAGTAACAGAATATCTGCTTTAAAGAAGAAAAATTCACACTATGAGTTTAATTTTTCGATAAGCGGATACTTGTGTTGTAAGATATTTCCCTCCCCCCCCTCTGTCTCTCTTTCTCTCACTCAGATTATTTGTTTATCTACCTGTCCTTCATATAAAATAGAAATTATACTTTGGAACCAAGTAACCACTATAGTGTTCAATGTATTTCAACTTTCTAATATATACTCATAGTAATATTATTCTTTTGATATGATATATTGCAAATGATGAAAGAACCACCTGAAACACAGTGTAAGAAAAGATTAGAAAATGTAATTTCCACTTCATGAACTGAAAATGAAGAGGAAAATAAATGACTTTCATTTCTCACACATCAAAATCAGAATAACCTACTAAATAAAGTAACTCACATAATATGAAATTAAAGGGGAAATTGTCATCTTTTTGTAATATCTGCAGTGTTAGTCTTTGCAGCAACGTATTTGAGAACCAGGATGCTCAAAGAAAAGCTTCTTTAGTGGCAAAAGGACAAATCTCCAAGGAACATACCCAAAGTGATGCCCATGATATAAATGGCACGGCAAATTCTACAGCATGAGGCCTATGTCTGTGTGTTCCTGCAACTGCTGCTAACTCTTCGTGAATCACGAAACTCTATTATCATCTTCAAGGAAAAATATGTTCTATTTTGCAGGAAATAAGGAAGGAAGGAGAAAGAAAGAAAGAAGAGGGAAGGAAGAAAGGAAAGAAGAAAGGAGAGAGAAAAGAAAAGAAGAAAAATATTTTAAAATCTTTAAAAGATTTCACAGAAACAAATGAGCCCATAAGATGGGACCTATTAATGCAGAGGGGCAAACTATAGGACAGCTTGCAGTTCATTCAAGTTTTTCTGGAAATGGATCAATTCTGTAGTGAAATCAAGGAAGCGGGACATTTTCTTCAGGACTAAAGATAATAATTCATTGAGGCATGCAGTTTAAGTTCTATAACTTTTGAAACTATTAAGCAATGAAAAGCACGGATAAAGACAAAAAGAAAATGCCTGCTGCAAGCAGACTAAAGCAGCCTCATACTCATGCTCCAGCGGTTTCATTAGTAATGGTCACGATCTTTCCTCAGGTAACCAGAGATGGCCGCATCCCACTTTTTGGTCTGTTTCTCAGCATTTTATCATTTATTCTACTATTTGTGTCTGAGCTACTTTACCTTGTTCTGCTGCATTAATGGCAAGGGGAAGCCAGGAAAGGAAAACAGACTCAAACTGCCAGAACCAATCATCTCTCTGAGAGGTGGAACCAGCAGTTTAAAGCAGTGGCTATATCAAATCTTCCCAGTGTCAATGGACATTTTCTATATAATATTTTCTTCACTTTTGTAAAGATTCAAGAAGCAACCACAAGAAAATAAAATACAGGATGATCAAGTAAATCTTAGAAAGAAAAGAATGATTAGCTTTGTGGGCAGATTCACTTGCTATTGAAGAAATTGTTTCCAAGTTTGAGCAAAGCTCAGGGGACTAAGCAAACCTCAGTCTCTAAGGAGGGAAGAATAGAATAATAGTGAGCACATAGACTCAAGAACATACAGCTTGATCTGGAATCCCCACTCTGCAGCAGGGTTCTATTTGACAGTAACATTACTTCATTGCTTTGCTGAGAGCATAAAAGAAGAGGAAGTTTCAACTGCTTATAGTAGCATTCAATTAAAATTAGGTGTTAATGCTATTATTATTAATATTTATTGTTTAACCATTTACTTCTTGGGCTTCCAAAGTATCACTTTGTTCTCTAAATTGCAAGGGATCATTACTAAGAAGAGTTAGCAAAAATAAAAAACTGGGTGAATATATTGTTTAAAATGTATCCAGGCTCCCAAATTCTTTGACATTCTACTTTTCTACTCATTCCAAATGTCCAGTACTTCTTGCTTACTTTTAAAACCCCCAATTGCACTATGAGTAAACAGAAAAATGAGAATGGTAATGTTCTTCCTGGAAACTAGGAATAAAAATTACCAGAAATTAAACCCCCTTTTCTTCAGCCACTGAGCTAGTAGCTTACATGCTTATCTCATTTAACCTCTGTTTCCCTACCCCAAATACAAATTTCCCTCCTGTTTGCCCAAGTCTTAAAATTCTGCTTTCTGGGACATACCAAAGGATAAGTTAGTCCCCATTATTTTATTTAATAAACAATTTATTAACAAGTATATTGACTTGAATATTTATTTATGCACGTTGCATTGATAACCAATGTTCTTATTGTTTGTAGCTGGCAAATGTAAGACCCATCTCTTAAAACAAAGTATTTTGACACAGTTTTAATAAATGATCCTTTAATTAAATTAAACATACTAAACTAATGCTAGGTGTTAGGGCTATGAAGATATGTTTTATAACTTTTATGTTTTAGAGATGACTTTATACTTTATTTAAACATAATGGATGATATATATATTTTTTGTTTGTTTTTAAATGGCACCCTATACTGCAGGGGTCAACAAATTCTTTTCTGTATAAAATCAGTAAACATTTAGGCTACTTGTGATAGCTAAATATTATTGTTTATTTCTTTTTTGTTACCTTATTTCATTTAATTTGTTTATATTTTGTTAACAAATCTTTAACAATGTAAAAACTATTCTTAGTTTACCAGCAATATAAATAGACCATGGGCTATAGTTTGTCAATCTGTGTGTTCTACCCTATGTTCATTCTTTTCTTTTAAAAAATATCCACACTGACATTATTTCAAGTAGCTTATTGTTTCCACTGCTACTCATATTTAGGAATAAGTACATGTTTCAATAAAATAGAGAAGTCGTAGCAAAAACAGAGCCTGAGGAGAAAGATATTTTTAAATCAAGGAACACTTGCCAGCAATTACTTCCCCCCAATACCAATCCTTGAACCCTAAAGGAACAAGGAGAGTCGCACTCTTCTCCCATTTGTGTGTTTGCTCCTGTTTTGCAAAGCTTGGTTGAATTTTCCTTTGGGACAATCTCACCAGCAATAACTGAATATATCATTAGTTTCAAAAGTTGTTCATAACTAAGATTTGTTCTTCACAGTTAGGCATGAGTTGACTGTTGATAACTGGATATTTCAAGTATTTGTAATAGTGTGAAAAAATGAAGTATTTCATATTGAATAAACCATGTTAAAAACAATGTCAAGGTCTTGAGAATAATGCCCATCTTGAGAGTGATGAAGGTAGATCTCAATTTCAGGGGGCAGGGCAAAGATGGAGAAAGCTGTTGGGATTAAATAATTTTAATGATTTCAGTATTTGGGAAATTGGCTACATATCCATTGATGTGCTGTTAAAAGTTTAACAAGAGGCTCTGGGGTGGGAGATACTGATTTGTTGTGTTTGTCCATTACTGTGACATAAATATACCCTCTATGGCTGTTTTCAAGCTAATTATGCGACATAATTGAACACAGAGTTAGAGAGAGGCCCACAAAACAGGCTTGCATGATCTCAGGGCACAATCTGGCTCCAGCACCCCGTTCTAACAGGCTTCCCTGGCATGTCAGAATGACACAGAAAAATTCTGGGAAAAAAATCCAATGTTAACCGTAATCAACATAAGAAGTTTGAGAAAGACATGTTCTGGGTAACATTTTCCTGTATTGAACACCATCAATACAGCAGAGAGGCAAAACAGCCTTAATAAACTGAGGAAGATCACAGCCCCCTAAACCAACTCGTACATAAAATGCGAAGATAATAATTAAAGGGGAAGGAAGGGGAAAGGGAGAAACAAGGACAGCTGTCTGGGAAGAAACCATTTTGATCTCAGTCAGAATTAATTATTTTGAAGTCAGTCTGCTCTCTCTTCAAAAACTTATTTCCCCACAAATTCTGTCTTTCTAAATTGAGCAGTGAATCAGCAGTAGGTACTATTGTACTATGTGTGAAGACGTCGAGGATGCAACTAGGAAGACCTCTAATGCATTCTGCTATTAATAGTCTCTGGGTGAATGACGTGATGGAAACTTTTTGAGTTTTAGGTCACTGGTTTAAATTCAGTCTCAGATGGTGCTGAGCAAAAGTGGATGGCTGGTGGCCTATGGAAAATATTTTGATGTTGCCAGCCAAGTTCTTGTTAATAGGCACTGCCACTGCAATTGGCACCCTTTCTTTTGCTTCTGAAAGAAGCATAAAAGGTGAATAGAAATGTAATTTCAACCATTTTCTCAGCTTTTGTACTAGAGAATTTTGAGATGTGTAAAAGGTCAACTCCTTTCATCTTTAACTCTCAAGTAGAATTATTCCCCTATAATATCATTCCAAAATCTCTCTGGGATGTTTTCAATGAAACCTGAGCCATTTTACTAGTAAAATTATATCTTACATTATAGAAAGTTAAATTACATATAGGCACATTCTTGAGGAATATTTAAATGTAAAACATTGAAAATTTCTTGACCTAATTTTAACAAATTTAATGTTTATTTTTCTTCACTTCTTGTTTAAATGAATAAGTTCCCATGTATGTAAATAAAAAAAAATCATTAAATGCACTCATCTTAATAGTTGGTGTTCCATATTTTATCATTTTAATGATTGAACTAACTGTTTTCCCCTTCTTAAAGAAACTGTAGTGCTTTTTCTTTTTAAAAAATTTTGTCCATGAAACCCACCCAAATTTCCTTATTACTAATAAGTCTATTTTCATATAGTTTTGATTCTAATGTCTTTTTTTTTTAATTTTTATTTTCATTGTTGATCTTGTACAGTTTTCTGTCTTTTATTCTCACCCGAACCCGCCACCCCAACCCTCCCCACCTCCCTCCCATTCCCACCCCCTGATTCTAATGTCTTTTAATAGTAAATTAATAACAAAAGCAAACTCTTCCTAGTTACCTAAGAAAAAAGACAAAGTAGATACTAGAACAGAGACACAAAAAAGTATCTGTTAATGACAACCAAATTTTTAGCAACCTCAAATAATAAGTGGGATGTAATGGATTAAGCCTTATTTTGGAAATGATGAGAATTCATTCAACTATTCATAGGCTTTTTTATTTTATTCATTTACTTTTTATGGGCTTCATTTTTTCACATGTGGATAATGTGGTTGCTGTGTTTCATTATTTTATATCCTTTCCAATGCAAACATTCCATGGAATATTCACTTTTACATCATCATGGTTTTGAGTGAAAGTGTGTCATTATACAAATGGGATTTGAGCAAGATGTAGCTATTCATTGTTTGATCAACTCATTTGATGCTAAACATTCATACTGGGATTTTCCTAAGTCAACTTTCAAGGTCAGTGTACTGAATTCTCATATCAGCAACTCCTGTCATTCTTGTGTAACATCAGAGGAAGATAAATTCTCTGTCCTCTGAACACCCATAGGTAAAATAATATGTCATGTCATGGCCCTTATGATTTTTAGAGCAAGTGACAGTTACCAAAATCATATGTAGTCCAACTTGAACCTGTCAATTCAGTTGAAGACACAGCCTTCTCTGGCCAAATGTGCTTTATTCAGGAATATTTAAGTAGTGAAAACTAAGCTATCTTCCTGCATGTAATCTAAAATATATGCACATTAATCTGAAGCTACAAGTGAAAATATCAGTTAAACCTATTCCCTTCGTTTAAACGAATAAACCGAGGCATAGCCATTACAAGATTTGCTCACGGCCATAGAATGAAGTTGTCTGCCTCAGAATTAGAATGTCTACCATTAATCTGTGTATCTAAAGTTATTTTCTCCATACAACACTGTGGAAAAAATAAATCCTGCTAGAGTAAAGGAAGCCAAGACAGAAAATAATAGTCAGCTGCAAACTCTTTGGAGGCAAAGTACAAAATATTCAAGTACATGTTTTCACTCCCTTCATTCTCTCTTGTAATGATTGCAGCTAATCCCTGCCAGCTCACATTAGTTCTTCAATTGTGGCAATCAATAGAATAGATTAGCCATGGAAACCCTGCATCCATATTACCCCTGCTTTCCTTTCCAGATGGAATGTTCATTCACTGGAATATAAGCAGACGTGTGAAGATTTCCCCCCAATGCACAAACATAAGCCCATTAGGCTTCAAGGTTGTTGCTATAAAACATTACACACGCATGCACACACACACTAAAGAGCATACCTGTAAATTTAATAAAACAGCGCCAACCCTCATGGCTTCACTGACTTCAAGGCTGTACATCAGCTGTGGGAAGCGGGGAGGGCTTTGATTGTTTGGAGGAAGCACTTCGATGTACACAGTGCAGATGGAATGCCTGCAAAGAGAATGCAGCAAGATGGGTAAAAATCTAAATCACATTTAATGGCAGATGCCATTATGGATTCTGTTATTAGGTTTACAGGAGAGGAAATTTTGTAGAAAATAATAATATGTCAGAATAAAAGGATAGAAAAATAAAAGCTACCACCAAAATATAAAGGTTTTATGAAATTATCTTAATAAGAGGAAAGGAAATGCCTCAGATACTAATTTTTCCTACTTGTATTAATAGTGTGAAATAGTTTTTCAAATGAAGTTAATAAATGAACTTGACCTTTAACTTTATGCTGCAATGACTCTTTAACAGTAAACTAAAACTCTGTAAATATCAGCTAATATGAGCTGTGCTTAGGGCTCCTCTCCTATGAAATCAACAGGGGAAGTATTGATTAAAATAACACAAAAAACAATATATGGGCCATGTTTGATTAGTTTGTTGCTGACATCAAATGCTTAATGTAAATGCATGTCGAGTCAGGACCATACAGTAACGATTGGGAAAAGTAGCTGCAAAAAATAATGTTTTAAAATCTTCTTTAATGAGTATAATATGATAAGCCAGAAATCAGATTTAATTAAAACCCTCCAATGATAAGGAATTTTTGAAAAAATAAGAAGATAATCTATTATTATATGAACAAAATATTTAAATTGACATAATCAACTCTTTTTACAATACTGAAATTTCTTTACAGAACAAAAGCTAAAGAAGCAAGGTGCTGGAGATTTGTACAAAAGAAACAGTGGTTAAAATATATTAATGAGACCTGGCAATGTACAAAATTAGACTTTGATCTTGAAGAACACCATTACTGCCTGAGTTGTACGCTTTAAACTTATTTTAACAAAATCATGACTTTTTATTCAAATTACATTTATTATTATTTCTATTTTGGGGGTTAGGATTTTCTTAAAGTAGCTCAAAACTCTTTTTTATTAAATTATTCAATTAAAAGACATAGTCACCAAAAACATTTTTATGAGATCATTATAATAAAATTCTAGTTTTTGAAAAGCTTTTAAGCAAAATAAAGATCATAGGCACTAAAAATTTTGTTAGCTCATCACCTTATAATATGCCTAAATCCAAATTGTTTCTAAACATGTCCTCAGTAGATTAATTACTTATAGAATATAAGCACTTTTGAAAAGCTGCAGTGATTTTTAAAAATCTTATACTTATGTTTATTGCAATATTGTTCCACAATAATCACATTTTAAATTAACATCTAAAAGACTTTTTAATCAGTTAAAATATATGTATCAATCCTTGCCACTGATTTTATCTCTTTATTTTAAAATTTGCCAATAAAATTAATCAAATTATAATTTATTTTATTTTTAAAATATTTTTAACAACCAAGCTACTAAAATGAGAATAATATTATATAATATCAAAGGTTAGCATAAGAATTAAATAAGAGTACATATTTGTGCTTGTGTGTATGTATGTGTATGTTTATATATTTATGTACATACATATAAAATATTTATCAGTTATTTTGATAATTTTTCAAAACAAGCTTTCAAACTCTATTCTATGAAAATGGGTAAATAAGTTTGTACTTATCTTAGTTATCATATCCCTTAATATATTTTAGACAAACTAATTGAATCCTTTTACATTTTTGGCTAAATACTTATAGGCATAGTATCCACTTACCCCTTCCAGAGCAGGATATGACTGGTCTTAGGGTTTGGACATATTGAATGAGAATCTTTTGGTGTGGGATATAAGAATCTACATTTTCTATAGATATCCAAGGATCTACCCACACACACTCAATTTTGAAAACTACTGCACTAGCAGCTCTTAGAAAATAATAAAAAAAAAAATACAGCTTCAACTGCTTAAATTAGTAACCTAAGGGATTTCTCTACGAATTGACCAAAAACTCTCCTTATTAACCCTGTAGGTGAAAGATTTCCTCATTCATTAACATTTCTTTAAAACCCAGAACACAAGTGTACTTCAAATTCAAAGCTTACTTTTAAAAAGTTAGATCCAGAGACCCTGAAATAAAGAACAGACTGACAGTAACCAGAGGGGAGGAGGGAGAGGGATAATGGGGGAAAGAGGGGAAGGATCATCAAGGAACATGTGTGAAGGACCCATGGACAAAGCCAAAGGTGGGTAGGATTGAGGGTGGGAGGTGGGTGTGGGAGTGGGTGGGGGTGGGTGAGAGGGGATAGGGGAAAAGGGAAACAACTCTACTTATAAAACAACAAATAAATAAAATAAAATCTACCTTTTTCAACATATTAAAAACAAGTTAGATTTGTCCTGCTTTTGATTTTCCTTACCGCTTCAGCTTACTGGTCTGGAACACTTTATAAAAAATCTTTAACAGGCCCTGGCTGGTGTGGCTCAGTTGGTTGGAGTGATGTCTCCTAAACTGAAATGTCTCAGGTTTAATTCCAGGTCAAGGCACCACCTAGGTTGTAGGTTTGGTACCCGTTGGAGTGCATACAAGAGGCAATGGATTGGCGTTTCTCTCTTACATAGATATTTCTCTCGCGAGCACTCTCCCTTCTTTCCCTTCTCTCTAAAATCAATAAACATACCTTTAAATGAGGATAAAATAATAATAATAATAAACAAACAAATAAATAAATATTTAACAGAATATGAGTTCCTTTCCACTTGTGGGAAGTATCTTTTATACTAAACTTACTATACTTTGTTCATTGTCTAATTCTCTCCTTTGACTCTTCTCACATTAAAAGGTTATGTCAAACTAAAAAGTTTTTGCACTCAAAGGTAAACATCAACAAAATGAAGACAACCCACTGAATTGGAGAATGTGTTCACTGATGCATCCGATAAGGGATTAATATCAAAAATTTATAAAGAACTTGTAAAACTCAACACCAGAAAAACAACCAATACAATTTAAAAATGGGCAAAGGACCTGAATAGACACTTCTCCAAAGAGGACATAAAGATGGCCAATAGATATATTAAAAGACATTCAAAGACACTAATCATCAGAGAAATGCAAATTAAAACCACAACAAGATACCATCTCACACCTGACAGAATGGCCATCATCAATACATCAACAAACAAATGTTGGATAGGATGTGGAAAAAGGAGAAACCTTTGCACTATTGGTGGGAATACAGATTAGTGCTGCCACTGTGGAAAGCAGTATGGAGATACTTCAAAAAATTAAAATCACTGCTTTTTGACCCAGTGATCCCACTTCTGGGAATATATCTGAAGGAACCCAAAACACTAATTCGAAAGAACATAAGCACCCCTATGTTCATTGCAGTATTGTTTATAATTGCCAAGATATGGAAGCAGCCCAAGTGTCCATCAGTAGATGAGTAGATAAAATAAATATCGGATATTTACAAAATGGAATACCACTTGGCCATAAAAAAGAAGAAAATTTTACCTTTTGCAACAGTATAGGACCTGGAGAACATTATGATAAGTGAAATAAGCCAGTCATACAAAGACAAATACCATATGATTTCACTCATGTGTGGAATCTAATGAACAAACTGAGAGAACAAGGAAAATAGAGACAGATTTATAGATGGAGAGAAGAATGGCAGCTAAGGGGTGGGGGTCGGTTAGGTGGTGGAGAGATTGAGCAAAAAGGAAAAAGAACTCATGGGCATGGACAACAGTGTGGCGATTGTGAAAAGGAGCAGGGTATAAGGGGACTAAAGGGTAAGGAAAAATGCAATGAAATTCAACAAAAAATAAAGGGCTAAACTGTTTATATTGACATACTCTCACTCAGATGAGGCATGTGTTTGCCACAGAGAAGAAACTTAAAAATACAAAGTTAAAAAGACCCTGGACCCCAAAGCACCCAAAGTAGAAGACAGAGAATCACTGCGGTCCAATGTGACTATCGTGTTCATCTGCTTTGCTTCCACTCCTCCTTTTCACAATAATTCAAATGCTAAATGAACTAATTATGTGATCCCTTGGACTGGGATCAGAGAGAAAAATCATATTTCAAGGTCTTGAATTTTTCATCTTCAAAATTCTAGTACTCCTTGTAATGTGTTTAAATAATCACCAACCTATTTGAGGGTTATTCCCTTCTAAACTGCTATCTCCTTTTTATCCCTAATGTCAGCGTACTGTCAGAGTTGGCTTTCCTGGAACAAAATACCAATAGTATTAACAATAAAATGGTATCAATAATTCTGTAATGAACAGTATTAACAATGTCAGTTAAGTACATAATAAAACAAGACTGTCTCTAGATAAAAAATATTTTATGTGAATATTTTATATTTACATTTTATAGCTAGTATTAAATGCATAAAACTGAGCATCTACATAATATACAAATTTTATTTTTATAATGTAGCCAATATAATGCAGATAAATATCTATTTCTGAAAATGAAAATTATAAACAT
Organism: Glossophaga mutica; assembly: GCA_039655065.1. Classification (NCBI taxonomy): domain Eukaryota; kingdom Metazoa; phylum Chordata; class Mammalia; order Chiroptera; family Phyllostomidae; genus Glossophaga; species Glossophaga mutica. The sequence goes on along the minus strand of CM077307.1, from coordinate 141,829,822 downwards.
TTTTTTTCATTTGGTAATGAACGTGAAAGTAGAAAAAGAGGGGTTATATATTTTCTCAGATAGGGGTTATGATTTTTTGAAAGACCTTAGAAACTCACTAATTTAACCCTCTCATTTTACAAAAAAAAAATAATTAGAAATCAGAAAAAATAGGTGACTAACTCAAGGTAATTAGCAATAGCAGATAATCTAAAGGGCAAGGCTTCTAAATTAAAAATAAAATCCATCATTACAAAATGAGAATGTTTTAATATTTAATATTATTTATCTAGCGACAGTCCTTTATCCCCACATTCCACAAGAACAGATTTGGGGAGTAAATTGGAGGATTTTACTTATCTGATGTGTGTTTCTGTGTGTCAGGTTAAAACATTCTCATTTTGTAATGATGGATTTTATTTTGCAGGAATTCATGATGTTTCAAGCCTTAGGTTCAGGCTATTTATATCATGAATGAAACTTCATCCATAGCACTCTTTTTCTAAGACCAAATAAAATATTAATAAAGAAGCAGTTAAGAAGATAGACTTAAGATGCTTAAACTCTGCAAATGGCATAATTTAAAATGATAAATAAGTAATTTTTTGATTTGACAATAATATTCAGTTGTAATGAAATGTATTTAGTGGATTATACAATCTACATTGTAATTTTCTATTATATGTGTCAACACATCTTAGAAGGTATTTAGTTTTAACTCTGCACTTCTACCTTATTGCTAAAATGAAGGTTATAAGTATTTATATTGTTTCTCTAGTAGACTTAAAACCAAAAAATTACCTTATTTTTTATTGTACTTTGGCTCCCAGAAATATTGGGCTAAAAAAAGCTATATTTTCAGTTCAATGCTCACAGGTTCTACATTACTGTTTTGAAAGTACATAGTAGAATCTATAGGAAGCAAAGATTTAAAATAAATATGGGACATCTGAGAAACTTCTCAGGAGAAGTTAAAGGGGCAGAGTTTTAAGATTCAAGATGTACTAAGGTGTAAAAACCATAGAGCATTATAGACCGGGGGAAACACAGGTGCAAATTTACAGAGCAATAAATGAGAAAACTATAAGATTCATATGACCTATAAAAAAGGATATAAGTAAGGCACAGAAAGATGGGCAAGGGACAGATCATTTAGGGACTCATGTACAATACTTATTGATTTAGACTTCATCTTGACAACAATGGAGATTTGTTGATAGATTTAAAGCAAGTTAATGATATGTTCAGATATGCCAAATAATATATAGTTCCCACAACACACCATGCTTTGTTATGTTTTTGTGTCTTTGCTTTAATTGTTGTCTCTGCTTAGCTATATCATTATCATCCCTATCCGAGTTATCCTGTACTTGTAATATCTACTATTGCATGTCCAGGTTTACCTGTGCCTTCTTCATATGAATATTATAAGGGTGGAGATCTCATCTTATATTTCTGGTGCCTCCCAAAGGGGCTAGGGATTGTGGAAACTCAGTAAATGTTTTTGTTAAAATAAATACCACCTCCATTTGTATTGTTAAATATATCATGTGAAGTTATTTTAAAGAATATACATTCACAATGGAAAAACATTTTTATTTGCAAATTGATTTAATCTTTGTTAATTAGATACAGTCTTAGATTCCATGAAGAAATAGAACTCAAAAAGTATGCCATGCCATGCAACAATCATTTTCTAATAATTTTATTATAAGATATTGGGGATGGAATGGCAGAAACTGTCTTGTATTCTCTATGTTTTCATAAATACCTAATAGCAGTACTTTATTCATGTTAAGATTAAATACATTTGCGTAATTTAATTCAAGTACATGAGTATAAGGAGACCTACATATACCAATAAATACTATATCCTAATATTTAATTATTTTTTCATGTTTTGTTTTTTATCTGTCCTCTTATGTTTATCAAAGACATAAATAAAAAGCACAAAACAAAACAAAACAAAAACTATACCCTACTGATCCTTTTATTCTCTTAATATTTAGCTAGTTTACTCAATAAGAATAACAAAAAATTAATTCATATCAACATTATTTTGAGAATCAATTTTTTAAAATTTGAGTAGAGATCACCAATCCTAAAATTATAAGATAAATGATAATATTTTTATATTATTATTTAATTAGGTTTTCATGTCATTGTGGTTTGAGTCAATTTGTAAATTATTCCCAATCTATACTTTTATGTTTCTAATTTTCCAAAAGCATTTTCCTTCCATATGGAAGTACTAAAAACAAAGCCTCACTCTTCAGTTTATACAAGGATTAATCCAGTTCAATCTGAAGGATCGATTTTCCTCCAGAAAAGAGCCAATGCCATCATCCATAAGAAAGTTGACATTATCTCAGCAGGTAGAATGGAAGTATATTTTTTGCAGGTCCCACTTGATGTCTGATCAAACATTATTAACTGAATTTTTAGTGCCCAAATCATTATCTACAAAGAAAACAATGAAGCTATGTCCAGCTAAATGTCTGGTGGCAACCACAAGATCTGTATGTTCAGATTCTGAAGATAGCACTTTACTTGCTGAAGTGTAATACGATTTTTTGCAACTAAAAACTTATTAAAGTTGACTGTGAAAAATTCCTGTTTAAACTGTGTGTCCATTTACATGTATTTTTTTTTTTTTCAATTGACCATAGTTCAATTGACCCACACAGTTCATATCCAGGTTGGTCCACGGTCAACTCCATGGTTGGGGGTCCATGTATGAAGAGAGCAGACCATAGTTATACGCAGATTTTTGATTGTGTTGAAGGCCAGTGCCTCTACTCCCCACATTGTTCAAGAGTCAACTGTATTGTACCGATTAATGTAGGCAATAGCTAATCTAAGCAAATCAGCAATACAACTTGCAAATAGAAACTAAGTAACAGTGGATTATTAAATTTAATTCATTAAGTAATAAAGTGGTTAAAAACACATTAATCATAAAATATAAGCACATGTAGATTAGACTAGATCAATTTAGCCAGGTGCTATATTCAATGAAATTAATTTCAGAATAAATTAATGACTACTAAAGGACTTCAAGAAAAGTTTAAATGATGAAACAAGTGCCTTCATTCTTATAATTAGCATTATTAATTTTGTTATTAAGCAATTATTGTATTTTTTTCTTGAGAATAATTATTATACAAGATTATGGATGTGGAACAGAGTGGAGGAAAAGGTTTTAGATTCCAACTGTCTTGAGTTCAAGTTATGATTCTAGTACATGTTTGCTGGGTAGGCAAGGGGCACTTAGACAATCCAATTATTCTCTTTCAGACTCAAAGCATTGGTATGCAAAAATAGATAGTTATGCAAGAGTCATAATATTGTTAAGATTAGAAATTTTGTATATAAAATAGCTTGCATGGCTGCTGGCCCTAGTGTGTGCTAATTAAATAGCATCAATCATGTTTAATTTCTCTTCAGAATAGCTCAGCATGAATGAAGCTATTATTTAAAATGCATTCAAACTTTGACTGCTATTTTAGATTCTGTAATTACTCACTACATAAAAGTATTCCATATGTTTCTTCACAAGGAACAGCCCTTAACTGCTTCCTCACCTTCAGGCACATACTCATCCATTTGTTATTTGGATATATGAATTATGGCTATGTCCAATTTGATGTATTAGAAATTGAACTCATCTCCACCACCCAACCAATCAATGTTCACCATTTAATATCACCACCACCCAGTCATCTAGAAAAAAACTTGGGAATTTTTTTTTTATTATTCCATTTCTTCATCCTTCCCCACATGCCCAGTCCAAGCCATCAGTATTTTCCCTGGATTCCTCTAGTGGTGTTCTCATTTCTCCCACTAAAATTCTGTCTCCTTGAAATCTGTCTGCCATAGGGACAACAGAGTGATTTTTCCTGAAAGTAAAATAATTTCATATGACTATCTAATTTAAAGTTCTTCCAAGGATTTCTTCCGTTGACTGGATAAGTCAAAACTTCTTACCAAAGCAAATTAAAATTTTCATGATATGACCTGTAATTCTCTTCCTTCCCCTTTGCCCCCACTTTCATCAAAGTTTAGGTGCTAGTAACACTGACTGACTGGTAATTATCCATAAGCACCGAGCTATTTCAGGCCTCTAAGGCTAGTAAATGATGTGACCCACTCTTGTCACCTGGATAACCTCTACTCATTCTCCTGAACTAATCTTGTTTAGGAAGCCTTCTAAGTACTTCCTCACTGTGACAAGTGTCCTGATGAATGCCCCAGGAAACCAAGAATTTGTCTCGATCTCAAATTGATTATACTAAACTGAATTTAATTATTTCATATTTCTATTTCTATATGTTACTATATTTTTGACCTGCAAATAATGTTACCATGTTTACCTTTTTATCCCTATAATATAACATAGTAAATGACAGTTACATAACAAATCATTGATTTTTTTTGGACTAAATAGAAAATCTTACACTCACAGGCATCTTTGTTTGTTTTTACTTTTTAGAAACAAAATTAGACAGAATTAGTGTATACTATTAGGGAAGAAAGAACAATTTCAAATCCGCCTCTGTATTTTGGGAGCCAAAAAAGATATTTGAATTTTGTATTACACAGTTCCTTATTCCAATTCATTTATTTAAAAACAAACAAAAAATTTCATCTGTTAAGAACCTAGGAAAACAAGACAAACAAAGCAAAAACTTGTTTATTAGGAATCTAGGGAATTCCAGGAATTGTTTTGGCTTCTGGACACAGGAGAAAACCGAACCACAGTGATTCTTGTCCTTGTTAATTGGAACTCTAGGTGGGAAGGGGCAAGGCAAACACTAAACTTCATACTCTAAATGAAAACACATATAGCATATTGCATGGTAGTAAGTGCAGTAGATAGAAATAATGCCAGGAAATGCCAGGGAAGGGGTATGACAACACTGGGAGGCTGTTGCAGTTGTAAATAGTTGACAGAAAAGGCTTCGTAGAGACAGAAGTAATTGGGTAAAACCTGAGGAAAGGAGGCCATGGAGGAATATGAGGAAGGAGCTGGTGTCATCGTAGAGGAGATGAAAGTTTAGTTCAAAGGTCTGAGGGTAGCTTCAAGCCTCAAGGACAGAGACCAGTGAGCTAACTGGAGTTGACAAAGAAAAACAGAGCTGAGTGGAAAACCAGGTAAGCAGGAAGAGGTGACCAGAGGGAGTGTCCCAGGGCTGGTGACAGTTGGAAAATTGTGCTGGGCCCCATGGGACCATTTAATGATTTTGACCTTTACTTCAAAGTGAATGTGGAATCACTGAAATTTTTGAGCAGAGGAGATCATATTGTTACCAGTATCGTGCAGGTCACTGAAGGGTCTCAGGAAAAAAGTTTAACTAGACTTCTTATTAGAGGAGGTTTTCAACACTCTGAACTAGATAGAATAGGAGTTTGGATTGGATGTTAATAATGAAAACAGTGGGAAATGTTGTTTTCTGAGTATGTTTTCAAGGTCGAGCTTAGAGTTGTTGCTCAAGATTTTGTTTGGAGTTTGAAAGAAAGATAGGCAAACTTGCTGGTGTGGCTCTGCTGCTTGGAGCAACAGCCTGGAAACCAAAAGATTGTGGGTTCGTTTCTAGGTCAGGGCACATGCCTGGGTTGTGGGTTGGGTACCCAGTCAGAGTGTGTGTAAGAGGCTACCGATAGATGTTTCTTGCTCACATTGATATTTCTCTCCCTCTCTCTCCCTCTCCCTTTTTCATGGTTTCGAATTCAATTAATAAAGCAAAGTTGTCTCATAATTCATTTAATCTCTTCTGTTTATTCCCTTCTGTATTATTCCCTCTTAGAATTTATTATGTGAACTTAAGCTTTTTTCCCTTTTTTAAATTAGATTAGCTGGTGTTTTATTACATTTATGTTTTCATTTTTGTTTTTTTTTTTTCAGAAAAACAAATTTAGATTTATATATTATTTTCAGAGATTTTACAGTTCATCCATACTTGTTGTTATACTTGTTAATTCTTATATTGCTTTGTGTTTTTTGATGGTTTCTTTTATGAGGTATCATAATAAGTATACAAAATCTTTCTCAGCAAGAAAAACATGCAATGCTTTCACTAAACAAAATAACAAACATAACCCAGAAGTTTATTTCAAAATTAAAATGTCATAGCCTAGTGGAATTCATGCCAAAAATGTAAAGTAGGTGTATTTAGAAACTACTGTATTTGCTATATGCACAGATTTTTATTTAACCCAAATTTTTGAGGGAAAAATAAGGATGCACATTATACACAGGTATAACGATTACATATCATGGGTATAATAATCCCATGTGTAATGTGCACAAAAATGTGGGTGTGCATCATACATGGCAAAATGTGGTACATATATGAAGATCAATCATCATACCATTAGCTCAAGAAGAAAAGTCATTCTGTTTGCATAGATGACAAATATTTATTTTACCTGAATAAACCACCACTCTTATTTTTAAATCAATAAAATAAGATAGATAAATACACTCTTAACATTATAAATATATATATTTTAAAAAGAATCTAATATAATGAAGAAGCATAGGAGGTGTTCCCACTCAAGTTAAAAACAGGAAAAGCATTCTTATTGGAAGAACTACCAAGAGAAATGAAAAGAAATAAATGGACAGCAGAATATAAAATTATCACTATTTATAAAATACATTCATGGATAATATAGGATAATTGACTGAGAAATATAGAACCATAAGAGAATTAAATAAGAAAGTAAGTTAAAATTAATATAAGGAGAGTAATAGCTTATATATGCATATATATATACATATATGTACATACATAAATAGACATATTTATGTCTAAAAGAGACAATAAGGAAAAGGACTCTATTTACAGTAACAAGATACAGAAACAGACCAACAAAAAAGTATAAGACTTTTAGAGAATGACATAAAATAAGGTGTACAACTAAAAAGAAGAAAGTTCTTAGGTAAAAAGATTCAACATCAAAAATATACAACTTAACCCTAAGTAATTAATTTATAAATTTGGGATTTTTATGAAGAAAATATAAAAAAAACTACTGAAAGACATAAAATAAAGCATACAAATAAAGAGAAGAGAGTTCTTGGATAGAAATGTTCAACATCAAAAATATACAACTTAACCCTAAGTAATTAATTTATAAATTTCATATCTTCTTAATAAAAATATAGTTTAAAAAACTGACTAACTTATTTAAACTCAAAGAAAAAAGAATTAACAGAAAGAGTAACCAGGACACTTTTTTTTTTTTTTTTTTTTTTTTTAGGAAAAACAGGATTTAGGTATGGTAGCATCACCATATTACAAGGCATAGTTTAAAATGTGAGCAATTAAAATTGTATGATAATTACTCATAAAAAATAGGTAAGTTAATGGAATAGAAAGTCTAGAATCAAATTTAGATACAAAAGAAGATGCATGATATAATAAATGTAACACAAATTAGTGAGAAAAAATAACTATCCAATATACAGGGTAGAGCTAAAGTAGGTAAACAGTTCTTTGTGTGGAAAATAATATAATAATAAGTAATAATACAATAATAAACTGTTTTACATACTCACAACTATAAATCTACTTTTGCCCCCCCCCCCATATTGAGTGGGGTAAACAGTATTATTTCCTGAAAAGATCTTGCTGAGTCAATGCCTCTTTGTGTACAGCAGAGACAAAGATTTAAACATACTATGAAACAAAAAAATAACTAGAAGAAAACCTAGAGTAATTGAAACTTGGACTGAACATATCAACAGAAAAATGGGCAATGATTACGACCACAGATTTTATAGAAAAAGTGATAGAATTGACTCTTAAACATAAGAAGTAAACTCACTCACAATCAAATGGATAAAAAAAAGTGCTAATTTTTTACCTATTCAATGGGCAAACAATCCAAATGTTTGATGTTACACGCATCTAAGGAGACTGGGTAGAATTAACCATTCTCAGCTTGGCAGTTGGAATTGAAACTTGTTTCAAGCCCAGTAGAATACAATTTGGCATTTATCTCTAAAACCTACCACTGCATATACTCTTTGGCCCTAATCTGGGAATTTACTCCATTGATATACTTGCATACATGGAAAATGATGTATGTTCAATGTCATTTATTTCTATAAGGTCAGTAAAAGAGAGACTGAAATTTAAACATTATCAACAGTGAATTTCTTAAACATTATTATATACATATAAAGGAATATTATGTAGCTGAGAAAAAGTTTTGAGGAAACTATCCATTATTCATATGGAAAGATACCCCCAGGATTTATTGTGAGGGGGAGAAACCTAGCAAGGTGCAGGAGTGTAGAGACATTCATTCATATTTTCTTTAAATGCATACTAAAAATCTGGAAATAAGCAAGACATTAATAAAAGGAATATATCAGGTGGGGGACTAGATAAATGCAATAGTAACAGTGAGAACTTTTTTGCTTTTTACCCTCTTACCCGCTCTATCTATCTAGCTATCTAAGTAAATATGTACATTGAGAATAAATATACATATATTCTATAGCTAAATGATAAGTTCTAATAAATTCTACAGATAGAATATATACATATGCATCTATATCTGTATATATGTGTGTATATGTATATATACTTGTATATTTTTATATATATGTTTGAATAATTATCCAGCCACTGAGAGGTGGCTTCAAAACCCTGAGACATTCCCTGTCTCATCAATCTTGTTTTTCAACAGTAAATTAAATATATGCCTCTGATATTTCCCAGATTCCACCCTGCCTACCCACCCTTGAACAGAGTCATGCATCCTTCATATCTGTGAGATTATAGTTAATTATTTTGTGGTTTAATCCTGTCTTTACTATCCTTTTCCCACAATTGAACCAAATAAGAATATGCAGTTCCTGAGAGTCTGGTCTCTTTGATTTTGTGATCTAATTTAGATGTTTATAGGATAAAAGAATGCTTGCTGTGCTTCTTAAATTTAATTATGGGGTTAAATGGGAGGGATGAAAAGATTGCTTTGGTTCTAGTATAAATTACCTTCTCTCTGCAGGAGGAGCATTATCCGATGCTTGGACCGTGAGCGCGTATGTATGCCCGACTATCAATTCCACCCCAGGAGCGATGGTGATAAGCCCTGTTTCTTTATCGATGATGAAGTCTCCCTTAGCCCCAACCAGGATTTCATATGTGATCTCCCCATTTGAACCTTCGTCTGCGTCGAATGCAGTGAGCTGGAATTGAAAATCACAGCATAAATCCTCTGGGACTCAACTTTTCACTATGGTATCATTTTTTTCTCCAACAAAAGCAGCTTGCTTTCAAAGACAAAAAAAAAAAAGGTAAAAGTTTTCTTGGCATATACTCTTGTTTTCTTGCACTGAGTCTACTGTATTCTGTTATAATATGGAAGCAATCACAGTAGGAAGGGTTTCTGTTTTCTTTCCTTGTGAGAGTCATTAAAAAAAAAAGTGTTTGGATCTTGAAGGCAATCTTTATTTTAATTTAATAAAGGAAAAAAGAGGAAAGCTCTAAGTAAATCTAATATCCTTATAGAAAATTTATTTTTTTCCTCTATTTTACCTCCTGTTCTTGACACATAAACACACGTTACTACAGATGGAGGCCTGAATAAAATGAAGTAGATGAAGTCTGCCTTTATTACTCTTATTCTTCCCTTTGTTCTTATTTTTTCTATTCTTTATGTTTTCCCCTCTGTCTCCCACAGATTCTCTTGATCTCCTGTCCTTTTTATTTATTATTAGCTTTAGGAAAGATTCTCATAATCTGTTCACACTGACTTATAAAGGCCTAACAAAGCCTAGAATAGCAATTTTCAACTTTTTTCATCTCATGGCACATAAATTATTAAATAAACATTACTACACTATGTGGCACACCAAAAAATATTTAATTTTTAGCCAATCTGACAAAAATAGTCATGATTTTGATTCATTCACACAGGATGGCCATTGTTGTGTTTGGCGATGTCATTTTTTAATTTGACAATCTAAGGGAAAAGAGGTCATTGCCCTAATAGTCAGGTATTACATATTTTTAAAATTCTTGTGGTACACCAGTTGAAAATCACTGGCCTAGAGTATTACCTTTCAAAATCAAACAAATACATCTTCAATAGTAGAATTAGAAAATCAGAATATCAAACGCAAGAAACATTTTTCTATTTAATTAGAAAATCAGAATATCAAACCCAAGAAACATTTTTTTTTTGAGGAAAGGGATGAAGTTCAGAGTACCTGAAATAATACGATATAAGCATCCGCAAAGCAAATTACACATATTTATAATCATTTTAGAGCAAATGTTATTTATTAGTTAAAGACCATGTTTAGTTAACCATCTGTATAAACAGTGTGACCATTACCAATTTCAAATAGCAGAATTAAGGTAATAATTTAATATGTTAAATGAGGTACCTCGACTCTCCTGATAAACATACCTTTACTTAAGAGGGAAAAATAAATTCTAGGGGATAATCTTATAGTACTCATTTTATAGGCATTCACAGAATTTTCTCTTTTCATCATACCAAAAGTGATGAATGAAGAAAAGAAAGATGGCTTCAAAAAAGACAGTTACAAGTGTTCTACTGGATAAAGAAAACACTCATGACTGTAATAAGTAAACCCATAGGAAAATGATCTTATATACTGACATTTTCTTATATAGTCTCATCCCTGAATTTCACTTCTATAAAATTGTAGTCCTTTAGTGTTAACAGACTCCTTAGGGATACGGAGGCTACTGGACACTCTGCTGTACCTTTGCAGATAAAATGTAAATGTGCGCATTTATGTTGAGACTTGAACTCAATTTCAGGGACTCAGTGTTAACTAATGGCTGATTCAAATGTTTATATTTAATATCCTGATGAAGTGTATACAAGGTGTTTTACACTACCTCATCATGCCTAAGGGGATATACTTTGCATGTTCTATTTCTACTCTTAGCATCCACTGCATTTAGAGTGATAGTGTGCATAGAAATAGCACAAAAAATTGAAAGGAAAAAAAGGATATTTGAGAAACTGGCATTAATTCAGCTAAATCTAAGATTAGGTATCGGGAGGTAGACAGATACGGTTGCCAGAGGAAAGGCATTTCATGGAATGATTCTAGGGCTTATGTGAAAATGACAGGCATAGTCCTCAAGGCAAAGGAGAAGGAAACTATTTTCAGAAACTGTCAGAATGAATGATATATATTTATGGAGAACTATTCAAGCCAGACAAACTCATTCCCTTTTGTGTGTGGATAAAATTAGAAAATTAGAAGGTGGGGGGTAGCATAGGAGATATCGATTTTGATTATAGTAAATCACTTAACACAATGTCTCAGGGAATCTTAATTAAAATTTAGCTCAGATTGCACTCAATATTAACATTCTTTCTGGGACTTAAACTGGCTAAAGGAATTTAATGATAAATGACAATGTATCAACTTAAAAAGTGTTGAGGAGTGTGCTTCAGGGATGTAGGTATTACGGCTGGTCTTACTTAACATTTTCATAAATGATGTCGGAAGAGAAAATAAGCCGGATTATAATTAAATTGAAGAGAAGGCACTCATCTGGGAGGTGCCATAAACACCAAATAGTACCACAAAAGCAGGTGATAGAAATTCCCCTAAAACTGCAGAGCCAGCCAACCACATATAAGCTAATATATACAGAGACTACAACTAGAACCATTAACAAGTACAAGTTCAACAAATAAGCCAAAAATAATTTTTATGTTTAGGCTATTTAAATAGTTTTATGTTTTCAGTCTTTTAATACTAAATAATAAAATAGAGGGTTAAGAATCAACATAACTGAGCCCCCACAGATGCAAACAAAATTTTTTTGAAGAAATTTTTGGTAGTCCAAGATTAGAAAAGGGAGCTGAGTCACTCACTCTGAATACCCACAAAGTGGTAATGACACCCATCAAAGACCCTGAAACTAAATGATGGTGGGGATTTAATTCAATTACAGTTCATTGACCCTGTGATCAGTGGTCTATGCGATGATGGCGTATGAAGCCATCTCCTAATTGAGAGGGGAAATCTGTACCCTAAATAAAAAGGGATTGAAGAAGGTTTTTGATTTACATGGAAAAAGCCAGTGCTGCTTATATGTTATCAGATGAATGTAAATAAAATCTGATTTTAAATTGTTTTACTTAAATGTTATAATACCTAAATGATAAGAAACACTAAGTTATCTGTTCATATATTTCTTTTCTATAATTGTATTACAGTTATTTTCAGGAAGCTTAATCTTACCTTCCCACAATTTCTTCCTCTCAATATTCTAATATGTACCGGTACATATTTCAGATACATGTCTTTTATCTTCAACCACCCTTCACTTCCACAAAAACCAAATTTATTTGCCAGTTCTAGTTTTGCATTCCCTGCTAGTTTGGGCTGTACTTTGTTTCTCTCTTCAACCTCTCTTTCCTATGTCTGAGAAATTAACAAATGTGGCTTTACATAAAAGAACATCAAATCACAAACTGAACAAAAAACTCAAATTGGAGTCTCAAAAATGAAGCAGGGATAGAATAAAAGTCACAGTTGACAAAAAAAGAAACACCAGACCTAAACTATAATACAAAAGTGTGAATATAGACTTGTTACACAAATATGTGTATTTTCACTAGAAATGAGTTACAGTTCACAAACTGTTATCACAAACAAATATGTTGACCATTTGGCATTTTGGCCTCCTGGCCCCACTGGATTTTTGTTTCTAGGAAGAACCCCTTGTTTTACCTTGGGGATCGATGCATGCCCTTCACAGTCCATGTTAGGGTGGGGCTGACACTTCGCTCCATCCATTGATGGCACTGAGGTTCAGACCTGGACATTGTTTGCTTTAAGTATTGCAAATTACTAAGTTGCTATAGCCATGATGACTTCTGAACTACCGGAAAAAAGGTAGCTGTTATTTTCTCTACGGCTAGCCTGGTAAAATTACATCTGATGTTTTTGCTGAGCTTTACATCTGCATGGGCCGGCATATGACAAAGTTTTTAAAAAATAAAATAAAATAAAATAAATATAAAAAGACAATGCCAGGTAATTGGGAGAGAATATCCTGAATGTATCTGTTTCCAGGTATGCTTGAGTCAAATTTGTACTGACCATTCCTGATACAGAAAATGAAATGTTCTTTTTTAAAAATAAAAAAGCAAGCTAGTTTGAAATGATGTCACTTCAGTTGTAAGAATCATAAATATTATAGGAAAAGAGTTTTATAATTAATTATTTCTTCTTGGCTTGCTTTATGACTCTATTCTTCTTGGATTATTGTACGTTGAGATTTTCATATGTGGTGCCATGTGGTCATTAATACATTAAAACATCTTTGTTCAACATATAGTTATTCATTATCATGAGCAAAGATAATGCTATGAAAGCAGTAGAGTCATCCTTGTGTAGAAATCACGATGAAGTTATGTAACAAGAAATGAAAACATACACACACAGATAAATAAGTAAATATTTTTCATGTAATAATAGTTGGACTTCTAAACAAAGCAGGACCTAAATTATAAAATTAAGTACTTTTAATAATACATGTTGCTTAGAATACTTTCTTTAATCTTATTATTCAGGTTAAGTAAAACTAGTGGCAGAAAAAATAGAATTACTTAATCTTTTGTAATATTTAATGCAAAATAAGACCATGGACACTGGGGTTAGCTCTTTTTTTTTTTTTTTTTTTTTTTTTTAAGTAAAGTTCAATTTGCAAAGTGAACTCTGCTAAAACATGTACATCTGAGTTTAGAAAAGTCTGAAAAATATTGTATCCTTTCCACGAGAAGGGAGCTGTAAAAGTATGTTAGCTGAGACCACTTGGTGGTAATCATAATACCAGAACTAATTTCCAAACTTGGTTTAAGAAAAATAATAATCTGGAGGAAAACATTCACTATGAAAGTAATTTAATGAGAACCTACAAAGGCCTCAGGCACTGTGCTGAGAGCTGGGTATAAACCTAAGTTGGTAAATAAAATTAGGAAATTAGGAGATGAAGGAAATGAATGAGACTCCCAGAGAAGCTGAATGTGATGAACTGGAGAAAGACTAACATGTCTGTGATGAAGTCGCAGACATGGGTACAACATAGGGAAGGGTTTTATGTGCTGTGATAAAGATTCTGAGAACCATTCTGTGAGACAAATAAATAATAAAAGGATTTACATTATATATGATATTTAACATGTATAATAGTCTCTGCATTCTTTATTTCCTTTTGTTTTTGGTGTTGAAGGCAGAAACTCTGGGGAAAGTGACATGATTTTAGATAAGGGGGTTATAAGAAATGACAGTAAATTATTTTAATGGTTCTTATTTATAATAAAAATCATGATAGAACTATGCTGGTTTTCAAAGCATGGATAGAGACATTTCATCCCTAATGTAGATAAAAAAATAAATTTGAAAAAGTTTTGATAAACAGCATAAATACCTGTCACACAATAAAGAACAGAGCCATATTGCTTTCTGTGATATACACAGGCTACATCTGTTGCAGCCTTCTGTTATTATAAAAGAATTTTTTGACATATGCAGACACAAATAGAACATACTTAATGAGAAAAAATGTTTTGGAAACCTCATCAACTAAATATTTGTTTCACTCTAGTGTTGTTTATTACTAAGGAAGACCATCTATTAGTAAAGGATTTCATTGAATTTCACCTAGAAAGTATAAAGTGCTGTGCTGAGGGTTTGTTTAAGAAATATTCATTGAGGAGACTGATATTCTCTGCCTTTTCCGGAAACTCAGATAGTGTCTGAGGATTGGTTCATTTTGACTTTTAGTCTAGGTAGAAGAAAGAGTGCACTGTGATTCCAAACATTCACTGTTGTGTCCAAGTATATCATGCTGATGTATTTAATTCTGAAATTTGCATTTAATAAGGTAGATTTGTTGAGTTTCTTGTTTTGTCTATTTGTGAAAATGTAAGAGGCACAGTTCTTGAAGACATGTGATAGGATGCAGAATTACTGTCACATTAAACAATTTGTGATATTCCAGTTCCTTCAGACAGTATTTCCTTTATTTCATTCAAAACAACATGGATTCAGTACATCAACACATCTATTATAATATTTGATAGGGAATTTGGGGTTTTATGAAATGAATACATGTACATGATAACAATATAGAAACTTAAGGAATTTTCCCTTCTTTTATAAAGACAAACTATAATCCATGACTTATAAGTGATGCATGGAAATAAGCATTCTACTTATTTCAGTAAAAAGAAGGAGCATTTTACCTTATTAACATATTTTGAATTTATTTGCTTCCCTCCACTTTATCACAGGAATCCTTATTTTCAATACTCTGTCTTTTCTTTGTACAATATACCTGGTCCTCTCACCAGCAGCTGACTGAAATTGCTCTTTCTAAATGGCAAAGGGTTACCTAGGGTGTAGGACCACTTGGTCTGGTGGGATAAAGAAGAAGATAATTATTTTTCCAAAAAGTAAGTAAAAATCTAAGTAAAACAGTCAAAACCATAACTTAGGACTATAAAGATTCAGTAAAGTATACAAATTGAAAGAAATTACCCATGAAGATTGCTTCAAGTTTAGATTAAAAAGTAGGAGTCAGGGGCCTTGTTTGCATGTCATCCTATCCCCCTCCCCATTGCCAACCCTCATGTCACGCTCCCAGAACAGGTGGCATGTAAAGTTTGTAATGGTAGAACCGGCCATGAAATGCAGTCAGTTTGCCTCAAGAGAAAAATGGACAACTTGCTGTGGAGTTAGTAAAGGAATCAAGCACATTGGGAACTGAATGGAGAACAACCTCACCTCTGCTAAGTTGTGGTCCTAGTGGAGATAAGCTGTGAACAAACCAAAAGATTAGCAGAAAGAACTACAAAATGGGAGTCCAACAGAAGGACTGAATAAGCTTTCTGTTCATCTCTGAAAGAATGCACATGCAGTGAGGAGACATGAGAAGGTCTGAGGAAATGTAAATGCCAAAAAGGAAATCTTGTCAACTGCCTGAACTTTCAAAGCTCTCCTCAACCTAAACCCGTATCAACTCACAAAGGATAGAAGCCTCATGGGCTTGAGGTATTTGCACACACCTTGGTCTAAATCACTGGCTGACATTAACTTTTACAGAAGTAGAAACAATTTATAAAAAGACAGATAAAAATTAAACATATGAATCAGTGCAATAATTGCTCAGAGACATAAGGAGTTGCTGTACACTGAAGGGAAGCAGATTCAGGAAATAAAGTCCAGACATGAGATTAAAAAAAAGAAAATTCTCAAGGTCAACATTCTAAATCCAGAAGTACTATTATATCCAGTTCAAACAAACAAACAAACACAATAATTGGAAATAAATAAATCTAAATATTGTTAAAGAAATAACTCTTTTGATATTTGTAAGAAAGGTAAGGAAAGCTCTATTCAGGACCTTCTCAACAGGGTCAAGAATATAACAATAGGGGTGAGAGATCAGGCACAACTAAACTCTAAATTCAGTAAGCACAGGACTGACAGGCAAGATCCGAGTAAGGAGGTCTGTGCATGGAAAATTACTAAGAAGTGATATCAGAAGCAGGGGAATATCAGATTGTACATAATAATCTCAAAAATACAGAAGAAGCAATTTGTAAAACCAAATATCCATTTATGAAAAAATGCTCAATGAACTAGCAATAGAAGGGAATGTCTTCAACCTGATATAAAGTATCTAAAATAAAACTTTCAGCTAGCATTATAAGTAATGATGAGAGGTTGAACGATTTTGCCTAAGATCGGGAATGAGAAAAGGATGTTCTCACTTGTATTCAACCTTGTACTGAATGTTCCAGATAGTGCAATAAAGCACACAAGGGAGCAACAACAACAAAAACAGCAAATGCATCAGATTGGAAAAACAGATGTAAAACGATATTTGCGGAAGACATAATCATCTATGTAGAAAATACTAAGGAATCCTCATGAAACTTTGAGAACTAACAAATGAGTAAAAAGTTTAAACAAAATCTATTGTATTTTCTTATATAGTCATATCTCATTACTCATTGGCTTTAGAACTCATTAAACTCTGCATTTGTTGCATTTTGATTGAGAAAAAAACATTTCAGCACTCAGCACTTGATCGGGACTCATAGCACTGGCTAGAACTTGTGTGAGTCCTGATGCTGCCCCTCAAGAGAAAATGCTTCATTGTTCAATACTCGTCAGTTTCTGCGCTGGCCAAGAGTACCAGAACAAATTAACAAGTACCAAGGTACCACTGTATTAGCAATGAACAATCCAAAGTTAACATCAATTATATTCATAGTAGCATTAAAAATGATAGAATAACCAGGTGTAAATAAATAAAATAACTGTGTAATCTATACACTAAAATCTACAACATGGCCAGGAAAAATTTAAGAGTATGTGCTAAGACAGTCCATATTCATGGAGGGAAAAATACTCAATATTTTAAGATGGAATTCTCCACATTTATTTAATGTTTAAATTTAATGTAACTCCTATCAAAATTCTATCAGGCATGGTTTTGCCTTAGTTAAACATACAGATTCACAGAACACAAGTCCAGAAATAAGCTCTTACATTTATGGCTAACTGATTTACAACAAAGATGCCAAGGTAATTCATGGGGAAATAGTTTTTACAATAAGAGCTGATGAGGTATACACATGCAAAGGTAAAAAGTAAATAAATAAAACTGGACAGAGACCTTTATCTCACAGAATACATGAAATTAATTCAAAATGGATTTTCTATATGTAAAATGAAAAAGTTAAAATTATAAAAATCTTAGGAGATAATAGAAGAGAAGATCTTAGTGAACTTAATATTGGCAAAATTTCTTAGATATAACACCAAAAGCATGATACAAAAAAAAGAAAAAAATAGTAAATTGAACTTCCTCAAAATTAAAAGTTTTGGATCTTCCAAAAATGCTACTATGAGGTATGAGAGACAAAATGTAGACCATGAGGAAATATTTGCAAATCATTTACTTAATAAAGTATCTGCATTTAAATTTATTTTAAAAATTACAAGTCAATACTCAGAAGACAAACAATATGAATAAAAATGCACAGAAAATTGGGACAGATATTCCACCAAAGGTGGGGAAAGGATTAATAAGAACATTACCAATGGCAAAATCTTTAGTCATGAAATAAATGGAAGACAAATGGTTGATGCGCTGCAATGACACCCAGAAATCGGTGTCAGGGAACATTTATAACTAGGGAATAATGTACTGTTATTTTGCATGACCAGATGAAACCCAGAGGTGCCAGAGAAATTATTTCTAATGCCTCATCTGGTAATAGAAATTGAGAAAATAACATGGTAATATTAATTGAAGTGTGCTGAACTAAACATTTAATCTCTTTGTCTTAGCTCTATGACATAATAAAAGATTTTTGATTCAATTTTACAGTTAAGTGAAAATGAAACATGAGTAGATGCTGATATCCTGGGCAGAGAGATTATTCAGATAAGTAATCTAAAACTCACAAGCTAGGTAATAACTATGAAGACAGATTTGCCAGAGGAAGACTTTAATTTACATTTGGAAAACTTACATACACAGTTGGTTGTCTCTATTACATTCAGTATTTATAAAAAGGTATAAGAGGATGAAGGAATGAAATAATTTTTCAAATGTTAAACAAATATCAGACACCTTAGGGAAAGGTATGGCTCTTCGTGTATTTTACAGAGGGAATTCCAACTCCTTACTAGATAAAAGATATTCTCATTATTACTAGTGTTTTAGCAAGTTTACTTTATGTGCTAGATATTACAGAAGTTGCTATAACAAAACTTTTAAGAAAATTCCTCAGAAATATGTAGAAAGGCAGTAATACATTTGGAGTGCTGATGATTTAGAAGTCATCAGAAGTTTTATCCATAGATTGCCACTATGCTATTGCTGTGAAGTAATATTGTTGCCTGTCCTGAATCCTTATTCAAAACTAAATGAACTTGGTGCTACCAGAGGCCTATTAAATCTTTCAGATTGGTGGTCAGGCTGAATCCAAGACCACTCTTGCTGGTCAGGCAAATCAGGCAATACATAATTTAGTCATCTCCAGATTTATGCACTCTGGAGCTTTAAAGTAAGCTTGTGACCCTTTGAAGCTAAAAATCATACTAGACTACTGGTTACCCTTCTTCTGCTCAACATATCCTAGAATAATCTAAGGTGGTGGGCATTATTAACTATATCATCAACTTTTATGAACCAAACACTTTTTATTGGAGATGGATCTCTTATCTAGACATTCCATTTCCTGATTAAAAAGTCAAAGAATAAAATATTAACAGTAAGACATTTGTTTATTTTCTATGGCAAGTCATGATCTCATTGTGGAGGTTCATTAAATCTCATCAGTCAAAACTCTGACACTGGAAACTGGAACCTTAACTGTTTATTGCTATGGTGTTCTCTCATGCTCAACTTCTAACTTCATTACCTCAAATACAGATTTCAAAGTTGCCTTCTATCAATTCTCATATCACAGACTTTTACCAGTCAGTTTAAGGATCTAGTCTGAATTACTTCTTCAAGGAATCTTATGTTGTATATAATGCCAAATCTTAAGGATTCTGCTATGGGGGATATTCGTTCTTTAATTGCTTGATACATAAACTGATACATAATTCAGACCTTATTTGTGTCAGATACTAGACTCTGAAAAATACAGAGCATGCAGAAAATACAGAATAATTTCTGCCAAATAGCTTGTGGTTTAGAAGAGGAGACAAGAAAAAAAGCATCTTTAATAGAAGTGCTAATAGAGAGGATAAAAACACACAGAAAAGTCTGTAATGACAAAGGGCTGGAAGAATAAGCTAATGCATATCTGACTATGTACAAGAAAGAAAAGCTTTTATCATTCAGTTCTTCCCCTCCCCAAAGGCAGTCAAATCGATATCCTTAGCACCGCATGAAATTTCCACGCCTTTGATCCCATTACATCATTCCATCCAATAGCATCATATCCCTTTCTCCTGCCTGACTGAGTACTAAAACATCCATACACATTCATGAAGTTCTAATCAACAATGAAGCCTTCCCAACCATTCTAGTCCTAACAGATATTCCTCCTCACTTTTGATGAACTATGATAATATTTTAGTATGCTCCATCTAATTTAACAATTCAATAATGTTGTGACATTTTCTGATTATTTGACTGTGAATAATGTTTATCTCATATGTATATGTACACAAACACACACATATATATGGTTCATTTTATATATATATATATATATATATATATATATATATATATATATATATATATGTATATGAACCTAATATATTATTAGGACTCACCCAATGGTATTTTTGTTTGGGTCCTTTGCCAAACTGAATAAGCAAGTTTACTAGGCTTTCAATGAAAAGGGAACCAACCATATGGGAAAATATATTTGTCAGTGATACCTTGCATAGGGGTTTGATCTCCAAAATATATAAAGAACACACATGACTCCACTCCAGGAAGAAAAGCAATCCAATTAAAAAATGGACAAAAGACTTGAACAGACAATTCTCCAAGGAGCACATACAGAGGGCTCAGCGACCTATGAAAGGATGCTCAGCATCACTAGCCATCAGAAAGATACAAATTAAAACCGCAATGAAATACCACTTCACACTGGTCAGAATGGCCATCATAAACAAATCAACAAACAAGTGCTGGTAAGGTTGTGGAGAAAAGGAAACCTAGTACATTCCTCAGTTGTTGGGGATGCAAACTGGTGCTGCCACTGTGGAAAACAGAATGGATTTTCCTCAGAAAAACTAAATATGAAACTGCCTTTTGACCCAGCACGTCCACCGCTGGGATTATACACTAAGAATCCTGAAACACCATTTCAAAAGAACCTATGCATTCCAATGTTTATAGCAGTGCAATTTACAATAGCCAAGTGTTGGAAGCAACCTAAGTGCCCACAAGTAAATGAATGGATCAAAAAACTATGGTACATTTATATGATGGAATACTATGCAGCAGGAAGAAAGAAGGCACTCCTATCCTTCGCAATAGCATAGAGGGAACTGGAGAGCATTATGCTAAGTGAAATAAGCTAGAAGGTCAAAGGCAAGTATCACATGTTTTCACCTATAACTAGAGCCTAATCAACAAAACAAACAAGCAAGCAAAATATAACAAGAGACATTGAAATAAAGAACAAACTGACAGTAACCAGAGGGGAGAGGGGAGTGGGGCAGGTTCGTCAAGGAACATGTATAAAGGATCCGTGGACAAGGCCAAAGGGAGGTAGGATTGAGGGTGGGAGGTGGGAATGGGTGGGGTAGGGGAGAGTGGTGGGCAGAAAATGCAGACAACTGTATTTGAACAATAAAAATTTTTTAAAAAAGAATTCCTTACTGCTCTATTTGGAATATTGATTTTTCTAAGATAACCTGTCTTTGAAACATCTCATCATCTAAGTATTTTTCTTTTATCCAGATAACCATGCTTTGATATTGAACATACTTTATTACAAGAGGCAGTAAAGAAGAGATCTTTATCTTTTTTAAAAAACAGTTGAAAAAAACCCTAAAATACTTTGGTGATATACAGTAAAGAAAAAATGTATAAAGTATATTGTGCATTTTTTCTATTCTAGAGTATTATCAAATTTCAAATCAATTATCCAGTAAACTAGTAACATCTAGAAATCGAATGAGAAAAATATCAACATTAAAATGCACAACTTACATGATTTTAAAATAATCACATATAATTGAACAAAAACCTCATAAAAATACAAGCATCTAGGCATTCATTATTAAAATTGTACCATGGATAGTTTTCACTAGGATAACCCAAAAAGCATGGCAGATAAACATAAATCAATTAAATTGCATTTACAAATAAATTTTATTTAAAAAGCTGTACATGTAAATATATCAGAGGAGGATAATGACTGAAAAATAATATAAAAGCCAAATGTGAAAATTTTTCTACCTATGCAAAATGAAAATGCAGATGTTTGTGATCACCTAATTGATATCATTAATATTTTCTTTAAGTTTATGAAATGGAAAAGCTCAATCTACAGACTATAACTGTTAAGGTTTTAAGAAACACTTACTTAGATGTTAAAAATTTTATAATGTTTATTATGTAGGGGAGAGGGGTATAAATGGAATCTACGGTAATGGAAAGAAACAATAAAATACATATATTAATTAGAAACATAAAATTTCATAATGTTCACTTTGATGAGAAGAGTCATTTGTCATGTATAATAGAACTAAAATATAATAGGCCTTTCTTTCCTATTACAGTAGTAGTTTTTAAGGTCAGAAATAAATGTTAGTACTTACTTGATGCCCTATGATTTGGCAGAGTGCTCCAAAGTTATGATACTTGATCACAATATAATTTTTAAATGAGTGCATTAATTAATCAACTTTGCCTCTCTAAAAGCATATGTAATTAATTCTCATGATATGTTTTCAACAGATTATTTAGCCTCTCAAGAGATTTCAATAGACTCTACCAGATAATCAAAGTTGGGAATACTGTTCTAATGATACTAATATATATCTGCAGTCCTGTTGGTTAATTTTTAAAAACTTATTAACTTGATATATAAGTCATTTTCCACACTCACACAGAAACAACATAACACTTTCTTCATCTACACCTATCATTTCTTTTATCTATTCATTCATTTAACAAAAATATATTGAAGGTCTACTATCTACCAGGTGCTATGCAAGATGTTGAGTACACATAGTAATGAAAAAATAAAGAAACTAAGGAGAGAAACTGATAGTCTTTATTCCATTTGACTTTATAATAAAATAGGAGAAACAGTTAAAATTATAATTAGAAATTTTAAATGTGCTCATGAGGAAAAGATCAAGATACTTTGGGATAATAGAAAAAACAAAATATACCAAAGGAGTTATGGAAGGCTTCTTTGAGGAAGTGTCATTTAAACTTAGATCTAACTGATGAAAAGCATATGACTAGGAGTTATCAAGTTTGGGTGGGAGCATTCTAATGAGCTTTATAAAGAGATGGGTGAACAAACTGGTAGCTGCAAAATAGTCATGGAGATATAAAGTGCAGGATAATATAGTGAATAATATTGTAATAACTACATATGCTCCCAGGTGGGTGCTGGAAATATTGAGAGGAATCACTGTGTAAAGAAGATTTGCCTTTGGGTGGTGGGCACACAATGCAATATGCATTGATGCGTCATAGAATTATACATCTGAAACCTACATAATCTCATTAACCAATGTTGCCTCAATAGATCTGATTTAATAAAAAGTATGTGACTGTCTAACCACTATGATGTACACCTGAAACAAAAGCAAAATTATATTGAAGGTAAATTGTAATTGAAGAATAAAAATTTTAGCAAAGGAAAAGGTAAGTAGTAAGCAATGAAACTGGAGAATAATCAGATTGGTCAGGCTCATTTCTGACTATGGACTTTATGTGTATAGTGGTGAAAAATGATTGAAGGGATTGAGCATAGAGTGTGTTAATTTGCTTCCAAATTTTAAATAATCCTGTGGCTGCTGAACAGAGAAGAGGAGGAGAGGAAACATAAATAAAGCCCAAAGAAGGGCATTGCTCTTATCCCAGTGAAAGTTGTTGGTCACTAAATACTAGGATGGTGGCAGTGGGAAGAGTACCAAGTAGCTTTATACAATAAGGTTATGAGGAAAAAATTGTAAGACTTGCTAACAGATTGTGAAGAAGTAAAAACAAATGTGTCAAAATAACTGTCTGGTTTCCAGCATGCTCAACTAAGTGGAAGGTATTGCTTTTTTCTTAGGTGGGAAATATCATCCATTTGGACAAAAAAAGAATAATGTAACAAAACTTCAAATTCTATTAAAGTCAGCAATATGAGTGAGTAACTTATGTGATTTGGTTCTGTGTTTTGATTCTAGTGCAAATGAGTTTAGCTAAATATTGTATGGTGTTTAGTAAAATGAATTTGTTTCAAACATCAAAAATAAAATATGTACAAATGTAAAAATGTAAAACAATAGAAGGTTTGCTCATCAAATTTTGATTGTGTATTAGCTGAAATATTAAACTACATTAAAACCTTAAATATAACCTTTAAGTTTTAATCATATCACAAACACACTTACCAAAGAAAACAATATTATTATCTGACACACAATAAATGATCAAAAAAGCATTAAAATACCACATAGCTTTATCCTAATTTTGTTTATAATGTTGGAAATTATAAAGTACTTTAATACATAATTTGTACTTATAATACTTATATGTCCATAGAGTACTAAAGAGTACATATGGCACATAGAGATATACATGTAAGAGGCGGTAAAGAATGTTAATGATCAGAAATGTTTTATAAAATTTATGAGAATGGTTCAATAATAGTAACTAGGTAATATTTATATAAGACTTATTTGCAAATTACACATGTGGTAGTAGTTCAGATAACAAATATAATATTTAAAACACCCTTGTGAGGTTGGTGCTATTTTTATTACCATTTAAAGATTAGAAAACTGAAGTACAGAAGTCTAAGCTATTAAAGTCACTTAATATCCAAAGTGACAGATGGAGGCACATACAGCTAGTCTGGCTCCAGAGTCTATTGTCTGTTAGTTAAATTCAACATTAACTCTGTCACTTGTAAGTTTTGTGAATTTAGACCAAACATTTATCAATGTTGTAACTCAAATTATTCATAAAATTACAATTTGTAAGAAATATTTTTAAAGTAATATCTAGCTCAAATAATATTTAAAGTCCTGCAACACAGCATAACTAAGAGAAATAAATATATCGGTAATGTTTTCTATGTAAACTATTTTTTTTTATTCAGTAATAAGACCAGTAATAATGTGGTCTATTTGAAGCTGTGAAGTTAGAGAATATTTTGAGAAAAGATTATGGGAGGTAACAATCTTTGTATGACAGAAAGAATTCTTAAGCCAAACAGAACACATTTCTGTAATATAACTTTTTTAAAACTTATTGAGAGAGTATCAATTTAGGGAATAAGTTCAGTATGAGTATTTGGTGAATCCCTGCTGTGTAGTGGTCACTGTGATGACCACTGGAAGTTAGGGGTCATTGAGAGTTCCTTTCCAAAAGGAATTTATAGTTCAGTAAGGTAGACAGACGTGTAAAGGCTAACCTTAATGCAAGGCACAGTGAAATGTATGGAAAATAGAGTTGCCAGCTGGGTGTATGGAAGTATGTGGGGGAAACCCATTACTTTTGACTTGTTAGGGAAATAAAAGCTTTATTAAGAAGCATTTGAACTATATGTTAGAGAATGAAGTATACTGTGAATCAAAACTTAAAACATGAGAGAAATATCAGAAGGAATATAATGGCAAAGATATTTCATGCTAAAATAAATAAAAAAAACCCCTCTACATAATGTAAAAGTCAAATAATAGAGGTATGTAGCAGAAGATGAGACACGGGTACTTGAACAATTACACAGACAGGATTAAACACTTCCTCGGGTAGGTTTTCCAGAAGAATGGAGACCTGTTCTGAGTCATGTTTCAGAATAATCATTTGTAGCAGCGTGTTGGTGAATATGCAGAAATAGTGTTGTCAATCAGTCTATTGTAGTAGCCTAATTTGTGGCAGTGCAAGGCATGGAAAAGGAAATGATGAGAGATACAGTTTGAAATAGCAGTTTCAGTAACTGGACAACCATCTGGATGCATGCAGGTGAAGGAGGAAACTAAGAAATGTGACTCTGAGGTTGCTAGACTGAAGCCCATGTAAGATTAATTGAGCCCTATACAATACAGGGGATTCCAAAGAAAACAGGATATGTGTATTTGAGCCTCTGTGTGTGACTGTGTCTATGTGTTTCTGTACTAGAGGAAAGATGATGAATAGTTTAATTAATTCATCTTGGAATATGCCTAGTTTGAAGCACCAGCCAAATCCACATTGACATATCCAGTGGAAACCTGTAATGTCAGCATGATGCTCAGGGTACCACAGGACATTTAACTTGGAGAGAAACAAGAATACATAGAGGTGAGGACTGAAAATTTGGGAATCGATGAAGTAAAGAGGAACTACACACTGATTTGGGGGAATGTTAATATTGCAAGAGTGAGAATTGAACAAGGAGACAGCAACAAAGTCCCTCAGTCAGCAGAGAGCTAGGATGAGAACCAAGGGAGGTTTCCACAAAGGGGAAAGTTGAGTTTTACAAAGATTAGGGGCTGGGAATGCTTTTAAATTTGAAAATTAGAGATAGACTTAATTAGATTTATGATTTTATATGATTTTGGGGTATGATGTTAGTAAACAATAGGTTATATATCTACACATAAATATGTAATACAATCATTAATTAATTAATTCCATAAATTTATCAATCAGTCCAAGAGCCTGAAAGTGTCAGGGTGGGTTATCAGAGTGGGCAAGGTGCCTGATGCTTTATCTGGGAGGACTGCTGAGACCAGGATGTGGGAAGATTGGAGGATGCTTGTAGGCCAGAGGGAAAGAATCAGTAGACAGAGATTATCATGGTGAAAAAAAGAAAAGAAATGGAATAATTAGGGTAGCACAGGTGAAGTTGAGGGGAAGCTGTGGGCTTTAAAGCAGTTAATAGGAATAAGAAGTATAATAGAAGAAAATAAGAACTAAAGAACAAAAAAAAAAAAAGTAGAAAGAGTGGGTGCTAATTAAAGGACTCAGCTCCATCCAGGACTCCATTTTAGTGAATTAATAATTCCAGTTTTTAGAAGTATAAAATATTATCAAGGTTTAAGTTAGTTTTTCTCAAAACTAGATGCAGTTCAGTGCTGCTTTGTTTTATTAAATAAAATCTGTCCAAGGGACTCTGGCAGTGAATGTGTAGGTTATTTATTTATTTATTTATTTATTTATTTATTTATTTTTGTTGACACTATTACAGATGTTCCTATTTTCCTGTCCTTTGCCCACTTCCACCTGGCCCCCACACCCTGTCCAGATCATTTAAATAAAAATATCTCAGGGAGGGGTCCTAGCATAGATAGTTTTAAAAGTTCCTCAGGTAAATCTCTAATACTCAATTAGAACTATAAATCACTGATTTAAGAGAAGTATAAAAGTTTAGTAATAGCATCTGTGGAGTATGGACTGGATAGTTAACTACCGCTATTACAATCTACACCTTCAAAATATTAAAATTGTATATCAAGATCTATATATTTAGTATAGAGCAATTGGTTTTTCAAGAAAACTAGCAGCGTGTGAAATGAGACCTCGAGACAAGAGAGCCTGAGATCCATTAGTGTCAGCCTGTAAAATTGCACTGATGGTCTACAAAATGGTATGTCATGTGGCATAAAATATGCTGCGTAAACTGGAAAAAAAATCACTCCCACGCATAGCAGTAATCTCTCCTAAACACAAGACGTGCTAATACTGCGACTGCACTTCATACCCGGTTACGAAAGAGGCCAAGGCTGGTATTTGGCGCTGCTCCCCTAAGTGTGGTTTATGAGCCCCTCACATCAGAGTCACTCCATTTCTTTTTACAATAATCAAGTAGAAGAAATATAGGTAGAGTTAGCAGACTGATTCATAACTGAGAACATTTAATAAGGACCTAGCTACTCATGTCTTTATGACCAACTAACCCCCTTTTTGTAGGAAAGGAGAGCTACCTCCTAAGAGCTAGTGAACTCAAATAATTGTTTACTTATATCAGGCCAAGATAGCCTCATGGTGGCACTGCAAATGATAAATTAAAATGATCTTCTTGTAATACATAATATCTCTTATCCAAGGCTCTCTTTGTGGGAGAGTTTTCATTGTCACTTTTGTTTCTAATATTTTATTCTCATTGACATCAGATTACTAACCAAAAAGCAAAGTAATTGACCTCCTGTTGGGTTTATGGGGAAAGTCACAAGTGATGAGGGATTTGGTGTGGATGGAGTATAAGAACTGGTGTGTGACCCTTAAAAGGCATTTGCAGATCACAGTTCTGCATCACCTTAGTTTGGTTAATGTTTTGTCTATCAGTAAGAAATCTATATTCTATTTCAAAGCCCTTATAGAATGTTTTATAACCACACCTCTCTTTTACAACATACCAGAAATAACATGAAAAAAATCTAATTGTAAAGCTTCATTTCTTGACATTTAAATATTTAAAATTAGAAGCATATTTACGCAAACAGCAATATATTCATAACCTGTGCAATTTAGGAAAATATATACAGTAAGATTCATTAAGACAGGTGGGATTTTTTATAAAGAGATACAAAAGGAAAATTAACTTCTGTAGTCAGAAAATGCCAAAAATAAGCTTTTGATACACTCTAGCAAACATTTTTTGAGATATGGTTCTACTCCATAATTGCTATTGTTTTCTTAGTTATAGTATCCAATTTCCTGCTGGCTGTTTATCTGGATAAACTTACTTTCATTTCCAATTAAGTTATTATTGAGATGAAAATCAGGTCTAATTAAATTAAGGGCAGGACAGTAATTGTCATTCCTTTATCTGAGTAAACTATAATTTTGTTTCCTATGAGAGAATGTCTCAGTGAAGCTAAATTCAGTTCTCTCAGTCAATCAATGACCAGAAATATAGTAGTCCCTCCTTCTCTGCGAGGGATATGTTTGTTATGAGAGCCCCAGTGAATGCCTGAAACCTTGGGGCGTGTGACACCCTAATGAACTTCATCAGCTCTGCAGGAAATGTGGCAGCAGTTTCATCTCAGATAAAGCCTGTTCACTAAATTTTATATTTTTTAGTCCATTCCTGAATCTGTGTGGCCATAATTTACTCAAAGGGTGTGTCATCTCTTGATGAAATCCTTGTATGGGCTCAATACTTTTGGCATAGCATGTTGCCATTAATCGAAAAATGTTTTCTTTTCATGTCTTCCACACATAATTTTTGTGCTTTTTTCATGCTAACTAAGCACTTATTACATATTGTGTCAACAACTTTTGAAGTTTGAGGTGTGACAGCAAAACGAGTAAGAATTAATTGTTCCTTCTTCAGAATTCCACAGATAGAAGATCTGTTCTTACTGAGATCTTGGCAATGTGAGCATGCATTTTTTTCTTTCCTTATTGAAAACTTTCTCCTTTTCTCCATAAAGTAAAAGAAGCACTTTATGGCTTCTCATTAGGATATGCAAACTGATTATTCTTTTTTTGTTGAATTTGTTGGGGATACATTGGTTAATAAAATTATATGGGTATATAGGTTTCAAGTGTGTATTTTATAATACATCATCTGTATGCTGTATTGTGTGTTCACCACCCAAAGTTAAGTCTCCTTCCATCAGCATTTTTCTCCCCTCTACCTTCTTCTACTTGACTTCACCCTCTTTTTCCCTCTGGTAATCACCATACTGTTGTCTGTATCTATGAGTTTTTTTTTTTTTTTTTTTTTTTTCCTTTCTTAATCCCTGCACCAAATTACTCTTGTGTTTTGGAGCCATTATTAAGTGAAATAAGGGCTGAATGTAAGCACTGTGATGCCATGACTATCCGTCTGATGATTCAGGTCACTACTAGATGCCTAACAGGTGGCCAGCCTGTGCAGCAAGAATATGCTGAACAAAATAAACGACTTATGTCCCGGGTGGGGCAGAGTAGGATAGCATGTGACTTCATCAGGATACTCAGAACTGATCATATTTTGAAACTTATAAATTGTGTATTTCTAGAATTTTCTATATAATATCTTCTGACTGTAACTGAACATAAACTATCATAACTGAAACTATGGAAAACTAAACTGCAGGTAAATGGGGACTGTTGTAAAGTCCAGTGCATTTACACCTTCCCATTCATTTATATGCACTTGTCTTCAAATCTTCTTTTTCTTTTATCCTCAAATAAACCTTTTATTAAGCATCTACTATATTAAGCCTCTATTTTGGGCCAGGCACTATGGATGCAGATGCTATGAGTACAGAAATAAACAAATTACATATCTGCTCTCAAGACAAATGAATAAAGAGGTGATTTTATCAGTATAACAAATGGCATACCAAGACAAATCACATGTGTTGTGCCTGTTTGAAACCTTTGTCCTAATACCTCATCCACAGCAGAAGATACACAGAGATGTACTTGCAAGGGGAATTTCTGGAGTCAAGGTAAAATGTCACCCCTTCTATATCACTCGGGAAAGCATATATTATTGTAATAATTAAATGTATAGCAGTGACTTATTTCTAATTCACATTAAAATTATAGCATGTGAATTCTGTAATAATTGATCTTTTGAATAAGTATCAGCTGCATGGCTAATATGTCTGGCATGTGCTGACAAACAAGACAAATAACTGCTGATATCTTGAAGTTTTTAGTTCGGGGTTGGGGAAAGAAAAAAATAAGATATTTTGGTTGGTCATAATGCCATGACATGATGAGATACCGTAGGTTATAAAGAAAGAATGTGTGAGTGGGGGTGTGTGGGTGTTTGCTGGGAGGCTACTGGCATTAAGCTGTTAAGGAAGTTTTCTCTGAGGAGGTAGCATTTTGAACTGAGATTTGTGTGATGAAAGTGAGTTAGCCTTGTAAAATGTAGGGTAAGAAAATGTTCTTGATTAACAAAAAGTTGCATCGAAAAGCCATGAGGCATACTGATAAGTGTTTCTTCCAAACACCTCTCACTGATGAGGCCACACCACTGTATTGGTGTCTTGGCTACAAACTACTGTGTTACTGGTGAGGAGTCAGACTATTAACGGTTAAGTAAGAATTACTAGGAACTAGCTACAGAAAACTATCAAGTGCCTTTTTAGAAGGAAAAGAAGTATAAGAGAAAGGAGTCAAGCCATAAATAGAAGGGAAAAAGATGCAGGTAGAGGAGATAATTCAAGAAAATGAGAAAGAGCAGGGCACATTCTAGTAACTGGAGACAGTTCAGCAGGACTGAAACATATGGTTAGGAATAGAGGGCCAAGATGAAGCTGGAGAGAAAAGCAAGAACCTTAACACAAAGACCTTAATATAATGTAGGGGTATTCGGACTGCTTTTAAATACTCTGAACTTTTTATTTAGTACTAAAATATATAGACATACAAATGTATTATATGCTATGCTATCACATTTTATCACATATTTTATAGAAACATGACTATATATTATATAATATTATATACTATATATTATACATAAAATTTAGTATAATCTGGAGCCATTTGAATACTCTAAAATACATATTGAATCATGGGCTTTTATGGCCTGAGAGTAACTTAAATTAAGTCTGATTCTGAGGTTTAGAGGAAAATCTTGATCAAATGGTCTTTATAGGGCTAGACAACTGAAATCTTTAAAGTTTCTTTCTTTCTTTCTTTTTTATTGTAAGAGTGATTGTCTAAGTATTGCTTATAGAGCTTCAGATCCAGGAAACCTGAAATAAATCTTAGTCATCCATATTATTAAACAGCTCACTAGATAACTTTGATGTACTTCCAGTTTGGAAAGTACTAAAGTCACCTGTTCTCCAGATTTCTAAAGCTCCTCAAGGAAGAATATTATTACTTCTTTATGATTAATATTCAGAACATTCAGGATACAAAAACAATTTTGAGATAACTTACAATTTATTTAAATGTCATAAGTATAGTTAATGATAAAAATAAGACAATTTAAGGATAAAGATTTTGCAAGATTTTTACATGTTCAAAGATAACATTTACTGTGTAATCTTAACATTTCCTGCTGTAATGAATGATTTCATTTTATGTCCAACTAACTGATATCTAATAGTATTTTCTGCCAATTTACTAACATAGTCCTTTGTATTTATCACCAAAGGAAACTTAACCATTTCTAAAATAGTTCCATATAACTTGAAGTGTGAAACTGTAGTTCTAATATTTGAAGCTTCAGTATAGTGAATATATTCATTACATTTATTATATATAGTCAGTATACTAAATTTCTAAAAAAATCTAGTGTAAGCAGGCCAAATGGCTATTGAATCTAATATCTAGTTAATTGTACTTTAAATGCACACAGATATACTCTTATATAAAAATTAAGTACATATTTAAAGCTTTTAAAGCTAGATATATCATATTATAAGTCCGAAACTCATTTCTCTTTCTCTAAGCAATTCTTAACCAATGCATTATGTGATGCCTATGAACACAACTAAATGGAGTATATCCTATTACATGGGTAGTTACCTGTATAACACTATCCCCAGGACTCATATCTGTATAAACGTAGACATCGTAGGATATTTCAGGGAAGGTTGGAGTGTTATCATTTGCATCCATCACCCGAATATTGACCATAACTGGTGCACTTTCTTGCACGCCATCAAAGGCTGTAATCTTTGGGGGTGAAAAAACACATTTAGCAGAGAAGTCATGCAAATGTAAGCAGTACAGAATTCACTCTTTCATTTTAAGTTTTTTATATGTAATTTACACTTTTAAAAGGGGGCTAAAATATCTTGGCAATAAAGAAAGTAATAAAACTATAATAGTATATATAATCAAAGTGTTTTAATGTCCTAAGAAGCAACTATACAAATTAATATATTAATTTATATATACAAATTATATATTTATTGAAAATAAATATATTTTGTACATATATAAATATATATTTCACACATGTTGTATATGATATACAATATGTGTATATATCAATATATTTTACACACACACACACACACACACAAATCACTTTACCGAAAAGATGTAAGTGTCCTGTTCTTCCCGGTCCACTGGCTGAAGCAAGGTGAGGAAACGTGTGATTCCACTCGGGGTGACGGTGAACACTGAAGTATAATCATTCAGGAAGAGCTGAACCTCTGGGTCTTTCGTCTTTGAAAAAAAGAAAAAGCCATTATTCAAAATGTTAAATAATTAATACGCCTATTAATTCATTACCTGAAAAGTAATTTTTCAAGTTCATTATAAAATAAGCATAACTCTAATAAGGATTTCTAAAGAAAAAAGATATTTTAATAAATATTTACCATAATTAAGCTAAACTATCTAAATGTCAATGATTCATTTTGTGGAAAACAATGTAATAAAATAAGTACTAGTAAAATTAAAGTAAGAAGAAAAAATAGAAAAATCAATTAAATATATTTTTATTTTTTATTTAATATTAGTAGTTTTCAAAAGTTCACTGAGCTAAAAAAACCCCTCAAAAAACAAATACAAAAAAGAAAGAAAGTTGGAGCAGTGAGTTTTAGCTGTAGTTATCTGCACGTGTGCGTATGCCTGTACTGTTCCCATGTTTAATGTAAAACGAACATAAAATTAGTTATGTAGGATTTGTTACCGGTCAATATCCTTGCTCTTTCTTATTTTAATTTTAATGTCGTTAAGATTCTCTAAGGTGGAAAGATATTTAACTTAATTAAAATATTTTAGATGATTAGATTGAAAATATATGAATTAAACACGTGTCTGATAAGAGTCTAGAATAAAATATCTACATAAACAAGTGATTGCAAAAGTTCTAAAGGGAGATAATTAACAAAGAGTTGGAAACCCTCCACAATCTGCTTGCTGTCCCTGAGAGATAAGGTGTTAACTGCTGCAGTACAGTTAACAGAAGAAGAACAGAAATGTAAATAGGGAGTCTTGAATTGGTCTTTGAATAGTGGAATAGGAAGGCAGGTGAGCAAATAAAGGGGTTATTATGACAGAGTGGCCTTATCAAGAAGGATATAAGAATAGCCAAAAGGGATGATGCAGGAAGACAAGGTATTTTTATATATTATGTCAACTTTTTAAATATTATGCATAGTGTAATGTGGAATATAATTTAACATCAGATTGTTTTTCTAGATCTGGTATCAAGGGCTGATAGCAAAGTAGAGAACTTAGAATCATTAAACACATGCTAATTTGAGAAAAAATAGAACTCTCATTTAGAAATAATTCTGTGTGAAAGTGAGAACTTGAAACATATACTTCTATGTTAAAAAGTGCGCACAATCTGATCCATCATATACTTTATATATCTTAAATTTCAATATGTGTTTATTTCAAATAACTTTGAAATGAATGGTTTTATTTGAACCTGACACCAACTGTGTTCATAATATCTCATTATGGGCTGTTACTTAGATATGTAGCATGGTGACTTCTATGTTCATGATTTTGAAGTGTCAGTATACTACATTTATTCTAGAATAATAAAAGTTAATAATACAGAAAAATTTCTATTGGTCTAGTTAAAAAATAATCAAAATTGTTAAAAAATATGGCCCTGGCCAGTGTGGCTCAGTGGGTTAAGCATGGGCCTGCAAACCAAAGGGTCACTAGTTTGATTCCCAGTCAGGGCACATGCCTGGGATGCAGGCCAGGTCCCCAATAAGGGGTGCATGAAAGGCAACCACACATTCATGTTTCTCTCTCTCTCTTTCTCCCTCCCTTCCCTTCTCTCTAGAAAGAAAGAAAGAAAGAAAGAAAGAAAGAAAGAAAGAAAGAAAGAAAGAAAGAAAGAAAGAAAGGAGAGAGAAAGAAAGAAAGAGAGAGAGAAAGTTAGTTAACAAAAAGAAATATGAAATGTCAAGAAGATTTACACTGATATTTTCAAATAGGCACTTCATTGTTTTTATTTCATTGCCATTGCTCAACTTGCTTACCATAGTTAGAACATGGGGTATTTTGATTAATCAAATATGTTCATTAATAAAAAGTTATATTATTTATTTATAAAATGAAATTATATAATATTTACAAATAAACATACTTGTATCACATTTTGAAGATTCTTTTGTTGTACATTAGTTAATTATATAAAATTTAATTATTTTTAAATGATCAGAAGTGTTAGCACACAATTTTAGTTAATAAAAACTATATATGTATGAGTGCCTTTCTTTAGTATATATCCTTGATTTTAGGAATTGCTACATTTTCAAATTCATAGTTTTTTTTTCCTACTCCCTGCCCATCCAACAATCATGCCAAAGAACACAGCTTTCTTTACTCATCCCTGTACACCATTATTAATCCAAGTTGAGAAGTTTTGATCTGTGACTTCTTTACCAATATTTACTTCTTTTCCTTTTTTCAAATCCTTGTCATTCTCCACTTTTTGACTAATCCTTTCTCCATTTATTTTCTTCCATTCAACCTAACAAATTTACTAATACTAGCTAGTATTAGTAAATTTGTTAGGTATATTCATTTGCATACCACATGTTTTAAGCATTTTTTAATGTCAAGTATTATGATAATGCAATACTGCAGTGTGGTGAGTTGTGAACCAGCATATATGTACAACTACAGTTTAATATGGTTTTGTGAAAACAACACCATTCATTTTACCAACTTATGAAAGCCATAGATTTCCTTTGTCAAATGTTTCCCTTCTGAAGGTGATATAAACACCAGGGCTCTATAAAAATGCTATCTCATAATTGATAACCAGAAATAGTAAAGGCTTGATAATTTAATTGTCTAAGTTTCTTGAACTCTTTATAATAACTAGCTAGAGACAAAAATAGCATTTCCAAGAACAGCAGCTTATTTGTTTTATGTAAAGATAGCATAATACATAAAGCTAATATCGTATATTACATATCTAGTACATTCTAATATGTTCTGCATAGTTAATCTCTGATTAAAATACAGCTATTAAAGTTTATGAATAGGTAAAATAGTAACCTTTTCTATCTATATATTGTATACATTGATGTTATTGGTGAATACCTGTTCATTTTTTCTAGTACAAGAATTTAAGAAGGCAGAATGGGAAATGTTCAGCCAATTACTATTCGAATTTAATATTTTAGGTTTATTTATAAGGATAATACTAGTTTCAAGTATGGCATTTATGACAGACTGGACAGATAATGCTTTGGCTTAATATTATAATAGGGGCAGTAAATTTTGTGTACTCTCATGTCTATAAAGTTACTGAAAATAAGTGTTAGTTTTCTAAATCAATTTGTACACAGAAGACTGATTAATAAATATTATTTTTCTCCCTGACATAAGGTAATACCATTTTACTCTAAACTACACATTCAGTATATGCCAGAACATTACATATTATGTCATTGAT
Organism: Glossophaga mutica; assembly: GCA_039655065.1. Taxonomy (NCBI): domain Eukaryota; kingdom Metazoa; phylum Chordata; class Mammalia; order Chiroptera; family Phyllostomidae; genus Glossophaga; species Glossophaga mutica. Next base: position 141,793,825 of record CM077307.1, on the reverse strand, counting down.
TTGTGTATTATTTTCTGGAAGGTAAAATCAAGTCATATTCACTCACAACACAAAAATATGAATACAAAATAAACACATTTACAAATGCAAACACAAAGATTTGGATGTAAAGTTTTAAAATTTCATCATATATAGTAGAAGAAATATGTTTAAATATGAATAGTCTAATGCATTTAAAATCAATTTTTGTTTTCCAGTGGGAATCAAAATATCACACACAGTATTATATGCATCCTCATATATATGCACATACAACACAGAAATGTGTACATGTATACATATATATGTACGCATACTTATCTGCACACAAATTACAAAACAAAATACCAAAAGACAAAAAGTTAATCTCATCTGCCAATTTGAATCAGTTGATCGTAACCGTCTGAAGTACCTTATTCAAAAGGGTTTACCTCAAGCTTAGAATTGTTCAGAAAGAAGGCAGTGATGAATTATCAATGTTTGCCAAGAACTAGAAGAACGTTCAATAATTAATCTTTAAGTTACATGCAATTTGGATTCTATAAAATTTCATAACCAATAATATAATGTAAATACTTTAATGTATACCTATATATATGTATATTTAAAGTAGTTATAGATGTCTTTATGAATGAGAATGAGTAATTGCCTACTTGTTTTAGCAGAACAGAAAAAGAACACAGAATCAAGCCACAGCAATTAACAGAACAAAGACAAAATCAAAACCTAGTACCTACAGGAACTCCACCAGGTGGGACCTAGGTGCAAATTAAACATGAAATAAAAAATATGAATATCAATGACCAGAAACATAGATGTACTGTATGCCATACACTAGTAATACAAAAAAGAAACCAAAGTTCACAAAGCAAAACAAAACAAAAACATATTTTCTAGTATATTTAAATTAACAATATTTTACAGGGAATATTTTATTCCTTTGTATTCTGATATATCATAACATACATGATAGCATGACAATATTTATAAAACATAAAAATACATTATATCTTTAAGACTGTATTATATTATATTTCAAAGACACCTTTATTTTAAAATAATACTATATACAGGGATGTGAATTTATATGAAATTATAATTGAATCAGTGCCTTTCTAAAAGTCAATGTGCAGTGTCTGTCGATTATTATCCTGTTATATTTTTATATCCAGAATTAAATATTCAATTTTTAGAGATTCTGCCTCTGAAAACCTGGTCATCTCAGACATGATTCTTAAAAAATCTTGACCCTTTCCTATTCTATCTATAATCTAGACTATTTTGAAACTAAGAAGAGTACTTACCACATAAAAATCATATATATGTTATATATGTATATGTTTATATCTATACATCTGTAGAAAGGGAACATTAGTAAATATAATTTGTTTACCTCTTTTCAGTTTCACTATGATACTTTTTTCCTTCTGATTCAAATTATTTACTGGTGATAACACCACAACTAATCAATCCCTGCTACCATTTCTTAAAATTTTGTCTTATTTCCCACTGATTGGAAGGAAGGGATACCACTTGATTTTTAGACAAATACATCCAAGCCTGACCTCTTCTTGACATTTGCCTTTTGTTGTGGCTGCTCTGGAAGCCACTTAGGAGAGCCAACTCCTATTGTGAAAGCTTCTCTTTTTGTGTCAGGTGCTTATTCTCTGTTTCTGTTGCTCACACCTCTATGAGGTGAATGGCCTCTGTCTATATTCTTAACTCTATTATCTCTGTTCTGATTAGTTTCACTAATTCTGACTGAACATCAGCAAGAATTGCCCAAGTAGTAAAATTCTTGCCTGTGGCCAAGAAGGGCATTGAGGTTTTGTTGTTGTTGTTCTTTAAATAACCTCATAATGACCGTATTTTATTTTTAAAAATAGAGTGCTTGACCTGGAAAAAGAGATGATTCAGAAGGGCATAAACCCATCTTCAAACATATTAGTGACCATTTTGTAGATTTATTCTGTGTGCTGCCAAATGGGAAATATAAGGAATAATGGATGAGTTACACGAAAGCTGGTTTTAACTCAGTATGAACAACTAAGAATTAGTTTTCCAACCAAAGAATATGCCATATTATGAAACAGTTAATTCAATATCATTAGGAAATTTTATGTAGATGTTAGATATCCTAATTCTATGATCTTATTTAAATTATAGATATATAGAAGCTATATATGATATAGAAACCTTTGTCATTTTGGAATTAGATATACTTGTTCACTTTCTGGGAACCGAATGAAAATCATTCACTGTAGATAATTTTAGAAAAATGATGGGTTTAAATTATAAGCAAATGGCCAGATACACATTATTTAAGTACTTGACATTTTTTTACACAACATATTAATCATGTCACTATCCCAAAATATGGCATCATCTAAGGAAAATTTTCTCTCTAAGCCCATCCCCACCAGCCCCAGATGCAGGGGCAGGCCAAGGAAGCAGGGATCACAACCATATACCTTTTGGATCCCAGGTGATGGAATGGAATGGGGGCAACCTGTGACTATGAGTCTCACAGTATCACACAGCTATCACACAGTACAACCAAGAATCAGACCGCAGGCTGACTAACTCTAAAGTGCAAACTCCTAAGGACCACAGTGTGTTGCCCTACCCTTGGAAACAGCTTAGAGCATTTAAGAGGTTAATTGGCATTAAATCTCCACAAGTAGAATTCTAGGTAGTATTTTCAAAAGGTTTCAGATCCAGGAGTTCTCCTCACCCCACTCAGGGACACCTTGCTGTCCTTTTCAAATTCCCTCACAACACAATTTTAACATTTATTTTTCTAGAAGGAGAAAAAAATCTGGTAGTACACTTTTAATTTATTAAACTGATGATAAAGCTCCATGTAATGAAATCCCAGGGACATAGCTGTGCTGCCCAATTAGTGACATGTGATTATTTGAATTTAAATTAATTCAAATTAAACAAAATGTTAAAATTATGTTTTCAGCCTAGTAACTTTCAAGTGTTCTCTAGTCACAATATGCTACTGCATTGAATAGCATAGCGACAGAACATTTTCATTGCCCTAACCCATGTGGCTCAGTTGGTTGGGCATCATTACACAAAGTAAAACATTGCCCATTCTACTCCCCTATCCAGTGCACAAGCCTGGTTGCAGGCCTTGCCCCAGGTTGGGAGTGTGTGAGAGGCAACAAATCAATGTTTCTCTCACATTGGTGTCTATCTTCCTTTCTTTTCCCTTCCCCTCTCTTTCTTAAAAAATCATCACCACAAAAATTCTAATGGACAGTGCTATTGGAGAGGGAGAAATTGCTGATCAGGACATTCCTGCATTGCATGTGATAGAAATCAAACTTACAATAAATTTTTATTTAGAAAAGATACATTGGAAAATGCTGTAGTGGTCACAGATTTAAAGGAAAATTTTTAGACTTGGGTAGCTTTGGGAAAATCATAATCTAGAAACAAATAGGAACCCTACAGGACTCTTCTCTGTGTCTGGCTGGCTTCATTCTGTCCACTGATAATGGATTTTTTCCATGTCAGCAAACTTGGCTACAATGGCTTCAGATTCACTTCCACTTCTTTAATGCATGATGCTAAATTCTTCCAGCTCCATTTTTTTTCTTCCATTTCTTGGGAGGACTCTGACTGGCTTTGTACAGATTTTCTGTCTACTATTCATGGCACTTCCTCTGGTTAAGGAAGAAAAATACTGTGATCTAGTCAGTCAGCCCCATTTCCCACTTATGTGGCTAGTGTCAGTACCGGAGAAACACAGGATGATAATGGGTGGAGTGGAGGAGAGTTAGCATCAACATAGCCACTGACAGAAGTGTAAGCGAGTCAGCTGCCCCTGAATGTTTTTTCTGTAATGTACTGTCAGAAAAGTCCCCCAAATTGCCTCCAGAGCTGCCAGCATGATTCTTCTATGTTTTCCTGTCAGCAATTTTTAACCCATATTAACTGAACAGTTTTTAACCCATATTCATAAATGAGTGCTCTGATAATTTAGCAAACTTTATAAGAACCATACATTTTCTACCTTCTACTGAATATCTGTAAACCATGAAAAAAAAAAAACAGCTGCTGAATTCAAATCTAACATACTTTTGAAATATTATCCTTGATATAGAATTAAATGATAAAACTAATACTCTCATTTATACTTTTTCTCTATCCTATGGTTCACATAACTATGTTTTTGTAATATTTCCTATTGACATAAGTATAACAAGAGATGTGTGAACAAAATGAGCAAAATTTACAGTTAACTTACGTCTTCTATGTCCTTGTCTAGAACCACAATTCTTAGAGGGGTGGTCAAATTGACACTTTCAGAAATGGTTGCCCCCACTGGGGCCGATTCCAGGATATAGCCTTGATAGCTGGGCATTGTGAAATAGGGGGCCTGGTTATTTACATCCAGTATTTCAATATGTAGACTGGCGAAGGCAGGAAGAGGATGGCCATTGTCCTGTTCAGCCTAGAAAAGAATGTAAAAAGGTATAAAAATTCTACATTTGGGGATCTTTCTGAGCATCACTTCTGATACTATCTATAGAGAATGTCTTTTGAACTGATATCATTACAGGAAGAAGGCATGCTTTAACATTAGGGGGGCTTAGAAAACATAAACAAGAAAATGGCTTCATTTCCTGTCTTCAATTTTTAGTGTTCTGTCTTCAAAATAAGCATATGTTAAAAAAAATAACAATAATAGCTGCAGTAAATTATTATAGTCCTCACTATATATTTTTGAAGAGATAACTGCTTAAATGCAGTTAGACAGAAAATTGATAAGGAAATTTTTTTGAGTGAATTGCTAATAAAACAGTTAAATAATAGAAAAGATTCATCACTCAACTAAAGTATTAAACTTATTTTTGTCTCTTCCATGTCTTCTCATGCCACACTAATGGTTATATCCCCAAATAATTCATAATTCTATATAAAATTAATACATTTAGGCTATATTTTAGGAGTTCTCAAAAGCATTACATAAGGAACAGAGATAATTTCAATGAAATATTTTTTAGTATCTATAGAATTTCAAATAGATTTAACAAGAAATATGTTGCTCAGTAAAATTAATATGTATTAGAATTATGTTTATTTTCTTGGTTATTTTCTGTTTAGTTTTAAAACGATTACAATTTATAGTTCTAATCAATTTTCTTAGGATATCTCCATATGATCATGTTGTAAGTGGGGAAACATCAATGTGTGATTTTCTGTTTCTTTTAAAAAAATGTATTTAAGGGAAGTATTCATCACAACTGCCTTCAAACTTTAGGAGAAATCATTGACATAATTCAGTAGTATACAAATTTATTGTCATACAATTTTATTGATACTTTCCCCATTTTATGATAGTTGTAATTTGAAATTAACTTGATGTAAAAGTTAAATACTTCATATTAAATCCTGGAGTGCTTTTCTAAATGGCATATTGACATTTTGGTCATGGAAGTTTATGGCCGGTTCAGATAGATATCTCTTATTATTCAACAGAGGCAAGAACTAGGTCTCCAGAATGTAATTTTGCATTTTCTTCTCACTGTAATTTAGCATTTTCACCAATTAAGAGGGTAGGTAACAGATCACAGTGATGTTTGCAAAGTTACTGGTGACAACGTAGCAAGAAAAATCACAATATATATTTTTACTTCATATTATTGTTAATATTAAAGATATTTTGAAATATTATTTGTGCAAGCCACTAATTTGAAGTTATGGCAGTTAATAAACCCTTTGTGAGATAATGTTATATATAAAGCATTGATAAAAAAAACTAATATTTGTTTTTTAGTATTTTGGTAACTCTATTTCAGTATATTAGTTTTCCATTTTAAGGTTTTATAGTTTACTTCATTCATTTAAATTTCACTTTGCAGCAGATTGCCAAAGTGGTGCAACTAATGTACTAAATGTTTATGGGCTCTGCACTAAGGACAAACATACTGAAATAATGCGTAGCCTTTTCTAGAATTATGCGTTCTTCTTCACACATAACCATATGTGCTCCTGACATCCTTAGTATAGGTAAGCTCTTTCTACATCCAGTGGCTGTGATTAATGTGTGCTGAGCCGTGGATGTTCTTTTAGGAGTTCCCTCTGAGACAACAAAAAGGGGTTTGGATGTAGCTTCTCTGAGGGACAAGAGGTACAGTCTATGATTAGTAAACATCATTTTTATGGTGAATGTAAAGCCATTATTTGGTCCATGTGAAGTTCCAACCCAATGCCCTTGATCTGATTAAAGCAGGAGCAGTTCGTACACACAGGTCATTCTGAAGATGAGTTTTCTTCCTTTATTTTGTATCTTGTATAAAAGTCATTATCTCACATCCTGAACATACTAATAATGCTATGAAAAGTAACAAAAGTTATAACTTGTCTCCTTCCACCAACACACACATGCAAATACAGTTTATGAATGGTGAGGGGAAAACAGAAAACATTCTATAACGACAAAAGAAGCTTATATTTTACATTCAGCTCTTAAATTTTTAATTTTTACTGCCAACTGTGAAGCTAGGAAAATATATTATTTACATGGTGAAAACAAAGTGATCCACAGAAAAGAGAAATAAAATTGAATTAGTCCTATGGAAACAATCTAATCCCTGTATCTTTGAAAATACCATGTGAAAACTCTGTCTGAACATTAGTTTGTTGTTAATATGGCTAATATTTTTGGTTTACTACTACATGGTTTGTCGTATTTTAGGTTTTTCAGAGGTGCTAACCGATGTCTGTCTCTAAAGTTCACATTCTTAACCCCTATGCTATTTTGCCTTTCTAAATGTGAAAACATAATTTTGCTTTAAAAAAATGTTTAAAATATTTTGTAAATGTAATTTTAGAGAGACAGGAAGGACGGAAGAAAGAGAGGTAGGGAGACATAGACGTGCAAGAGAAGCATTATGTGGTTGCCTCTCACACACGTCCAATGGAAGACCTGGCCCAAAACCCAGGCATGTACCCTGACCTGGAATTGAACCAGTGACCCTTCTGCTTATAGGACCATGCCCAATCCACTGAGCCACACTAGTTAGGGCTCAATCAAGCTTTCTGATAAGTATTTGTTTATTTGTCAGTTTCCTTAATTATTTAAATTTTATCCTGCCTTATCAGGCTCCCTGTGGCAGACCCTTCTGCATGGCATGGGCCCAGCTCCCACTCAGGGATGCACAGGTCCCACGCCCACCGATAGGTTCTCTCATGGGTAAACAGATTTGCAATATACCTAGGCTGCTTTGAGCCTTGCTTTTACTGTAACTTCCTAAAATCCATGCTAAATCTTTCAGAGACCAGTGTAACTGGCTCAACCACTTTTGCCTTTTCATTTGCTAATATCCTTCTTCTGTGATGTGATGAGGGGCATTGGCTTCTTTTGTTGTAGGGACTCCGTAGGTAGTCGTGTGTATGTTTTTATTTCATCCATAATGATGCCGACACTGCTAGCCGGTGTCCGCATCAGTTCCCAAATAATTTTTTACATAGATTAGCTCGCACTTTGGTGCCTTGAAAAACAGGTAGACATCTTGATTCAGTGGGGGCTTTGCAAACTGCTTTTCAAAAGCAAACATTTTACATGACCCCAATTTGTCCAATCAATAGTCATTACTGGATCGGTTGGATCTGGCTTTTGGCATCTCTCATTCAGGCTGAAGGAAGTCATTATACTAAAAATAGCCTAGGCTGAGCCTCCTAGACCAATTCTGCTATAGCCTTGAATACAAATGATTGTTACTGTTTTTTACCTTTAGGCAAAGTTTCAAATTTCAGCTGGACCTAAAAGTTGGAAATGAAAGTGTAGGTACCTCACATGAAAGATTTCTGGATAGGATCCTGCTTAATTCACTAAGTTCTGCAAAGATTTGGGAGTCAAAGATTCAATAACTGTCAATAGGTCACCTTTCTTTTCTATAATCATCTGTTTTTCTTTAGGAATACCTTAGGAAGAGAGGATGTGGGAAGTGTGTTTCCCTGGGTCAAAGATCATATTACTATTACCAATTAACTAGTAATTAAAAGTAAGCGTGTTCATTGCTTCTTGACCTTTTTTAATAAAATTATATTTCCATGAGACCAACAGGAACTTCCTTTATTTAAACTGTAATACTCTAAAAATTCAAGAATGCCTACAGAGTTGGATAGAAAGCTTATTTTTGAAAGTTTCTAAAATATGAGAACTTAGAAAACACAAAACATCCAATAATTTATCAGATAAAATAAAACAAACTATTTTGAATATAATACAACTGAATTTTTTATAATGTCATAAATATAGCAATAGAATATATTCTTGGTGGGAAAGAAATAAATTTGTTTGACAAAAAAGGAAAATCTTTTTTACTAGACATCATATAGACAACAAATTCCAAAGAAAGCATTTATGATAAGACAATAAAATAATATTGACATACTTTTCACCTAGATAATATTTTAATAAAGTGAAATATATTTTATTTTTAATTGAAGTAAGAGTATGTCCATTCCATTTATAATATATTGCAATGAAAACATGAATATACCTTTTAATAATAAAAATAGTTTTCTTTACTTAGAGTTTGAGACAGGACCTGGCATTACAATGACTGATGCAATTTTGAATGATTTAAAAAAGAAAAACTCAATCACTTTGGGGAAGATCACAAATTCAAAAAACTCTGTCTAGTCACAAACACATCAGACTATTTGGCTAATGTTTTAAACATGGGAATCATCTTGGCTATAAATGGTAAGGTAAGCCAGAGACAATATTATGATAATAATGAAGTAGTAACTTTTTTCTGGAATGATTTTAATCATGTTTTTAGGTGTGGCTGTATGGGTTGGGCATTGTCCTGCAAACTCAAAGGTTGCCAGTTTTATTCCCAGTCAGGGCACATGTCTGGGTTGTGGCCCAGGTCCCCAGTTGGTGGTGAGCAAGAAGAAGCCAATCAGTGTTTCTCTCCTTCCCTTTCTCCCTCCATTCCCCTCTTTCTAAAAATGAATGAATAACATCTTAATCGTGTTTTATCCCCCTTATTTTGTCCTGCCCTTTGCCTCCCCATCCAGCAAAGGCCAATATTGGATTGGTCCCATTTCCTCAGTGTTTTCTCAATTAGGAGAAAACCCATTCAAGTACCTTATGTGAATTGGCCAATGAGAATATTCCATCCTAGAATATTTTAACTTCAATAAACTATCATATAAAAATAGACTTTAAAGGGTTACTTGTTATAGATTGGCAGTTAATGAGTTTGTTACCCCTATGTACTAGGCTGTTCTTGAGAAAAATAATAATGATTAGTCCTATTCAGCTCTCAAGATTTTATATATATCCTTTTATTGTTAGTATCATATGCAATAATCCAGAAGCTAATGAAGAAAGATTACTTGGCGACAATCTTATTGGAGGGTTACAATAGTTTATGTCTGTGAAGGGGTGTGTCGTGGGAAGATATGGCGAGGGCTGCTCAGAAAGTGACTTTCATTTGAACATTGTACTGTACTTTCAGTTGTACTCTGACAATGACCTTTGCAGACAAGAGGGTGTTACCAAAATCAAGGTACTGTGACGAGAATGGATAAATTGCTTTTCTTCTTCCAAGTAATTGCAGTCACCTTGTGTGGAAAGAAAGAGGTCAAGTAAAATATCACCTCTGTGTGTCTTTTGTCAGCTTGTAAATTTGGACATCCACTGTATTCAATGGCTATATTCTATTTCTGTCCTGACTAACCCAGCTGGATGAATAACTGTGTGAGACAAGAGGATACTAAACATTCTTTCCTTTTATTAATTTCCATAATTGGCATCATAGGCAATTAATTCAACCTTGTAGTTAGAATTTTTAGTGGACAATCAGGGTGAAATTAAAGGATGCAATGTTCTTTGAGAGGAAAAATAATGTTTTATGCGGCAATTTGACATTTTTTAAAAAATAAAGCATAAAATTAAAAGATGAACATTTAGCAAATGTATCAAATATGTCAATGGATTTCCAAAAGTATGATTCATTCAGAAATACATGGAAATATTTCTATTTCAGTACCAGTAAGAAATAATGCCTGACATTTCTGTGGGATAATATTTTCTAATATGTGTAAAGGAATTTCTCTCTTCTTCACCTTACAGATTTTGCTACTGGAGCAGAAGAAGTGAGCTTAGCTTTACTGACCTGCTGAACTGGGATGTAAGGTACATGAGTGCTTCATTCTTTCAACAGAAATCCATAAGAATTGAGAGAGGAGGCCATGGCTAGCATAGTTCCAGGATTATGAAAGTGTGTCATCCATAGCATTTGGCTTGCTTCCTGCGGCTAGACAGTTTCAGCTCTGATATTTTTTCTTCTCCTAACCATGGCTCACTGAAGGCTCCTATCCATTCTTTCTCCAAAGGACCATTCCATGCTTTTCTTTTCTCTACTTTATTTCTCTTTTTTGATAAACTGTTAATACTCATATAGCAGCAGAAAGAATAGTAGCTTATACTTCACAATCTCCTTAACAGAGTTAATGAATTTTGATACTTCTTTCATTTTCATGGGAGATGCCATCCTTTCTATTTTAGAAGTGATGACTGATGATTTGTGACTCACTATTCTGTCTGTCTGTCCCTGATACCTGTGATCTTTCAATCAAAAAAGTTTTCTGTTGGAAATTCATGAAGGGGGTACATTGACAGCTAACTTGAAGGCAATACAGAACAGCATGGTCTATTTTTGTTTTCCTGTTTTAGCAATACTCTACTGGTAATGTGGAGAGATGTGTGTGAGATGATGGGCCATGAGGATAGGAACTCGAGAACTGCAATGAGTATGGAGAATTGGAAAGACATTCAAGAATAAATTCCAGAGGCATTAGATAGGATTTAAAAAGTGACTGGATGGGGACATATGGGAGCAAGTTAAGTCCTAAGAAGAACTAGGAGCTCCAAACTTGGGTGAGTGGCTGGTCATTATATTATCAACTGAAAGGAAGAGGTTTTAAAAGGGTCTGTGTAGTTTACTATATTCTTAATTTTACACAATTGCATAATAGTAGGAGTAGGTAGGTATACAGCCCATGGCTAGAAGTATGACTGTAGAAATCAGAAGAGAAGTAAGTCTGAAAGCAAAATTTCCATATGTGTAATTCCCTTGAGGGCAGAGCTTTCATACATTTACGTCTCCTTAACACCAAGCAAAATGTCAGGCACCTAATAAGCCATCAGAAAGAATTTGGCAAATTGGAAACTAGCAAATGCCATTTGCTTTAAACAGTTTTCAATTGAATCCTCATGGTATAAAGTTTAACTGAGAGCATTATTCAAAGAGAAGCTAAACATTTTCTTGCACTGTGGCATCAGAGAGTCACATGTGTGATTACGGTAGCTCATTCCCCTGGGCCTCACCCATCCTCAGATGGCACTGTCCGCTGACACCTGAATTACTGAAGAAAAGAAACTAGCCAGGAACACTGGTGCATCAGCACTGCTATTTCAGCTCACCAGTTTCAATTTGTGGCTCATTTTGTGTGTGAAAAATGTATCTAATCTTTGGAGAAAGAAGATTTTAACATACACTCATAAATGGCTGTAAGCTGTGTCTTAACTTGTATTTAAATATGGTGAAGTTGTAGGTACTCGATTTCGGCAGCCTTAAAAGATTTACTGCACCAGGAAGGAATCAATTACAACAAATATTTGAGTACCTTCTATGCACTGTACATGCATAAGATTAGGGGTTAGGCTGCAAGATAAAGAAATATATTACAATCTGCCCTCCTATAAAAGTAAGGAGAAAATAAAAGAGTAAATTCAACATAGACTGACCAGAGCCAGAATAGGGACATGCAGAAATGCAAAGAGGGGCTTCTAACCTACGGCCATGCCTTTCCAGAGGAAGTGTCGTCTTAGACTCTACAGCATCAACAAAGCATCAGCGGGAATTAGTGTTGTTAAAGGAAGAAATGATTCAGGAAGAGGGACAGCATCTGTAAATGCCTGGAGCCTAGAAAGAGCATGATGAGTTTAGGACACTACAAACGGTCTAAAACGGCTGGAAAAGAAAGCCTGCAGGGTAACTGATGAGTGCTTATGATTAGCATGCTCCTGATGTGGAAGGAAAAGAAGTTCAAGGGTAATCAGATAGTATGAATAGGTCAATGAGTAACAATATACAAATCAGAGAGACCATGATACAATGATGTTTGTGATACTATTGTGACCCTTGCTACTAGTTCTTTATCAGTTTCATATAAAAACACAATTATGTTTGAGCAATTGACAGTGAATTATGAGCAATTTATCCACTTAATTTTTCTACTAGATGCTTAGAGTATTAAAATACCAACTAATAACATGTTTTAGAAATGGCACACTTATAATAATGAATGTGAATTTTCCAGGCTTTGTTATCAACACTCCATGTGTGAACTAACTCATCATCATCTAGAATCTAAAATGTGGTTTCATATTTCTGTATCATAGATTTTTTTTTTTGTTTTATAACTATGGTGATCACATAACATTTTATCCAAACTAGGGCATTTTGAGAGTGAAAGAGATATTATGAATAACTATACAAGCACAAAAGGCCTACATATGAACTGAATGGAGCAAACCAAATGTAATATTTATTTAAAATATGTATTTTATCTTAAAGTATGATTAAATGATTATTATTATGTAAAATTTGGAATAATGATTTGATCCAGAACATCTTTTCCTCTTTTAACTGACATGTTTTACTTTTTTCATATTCTGAGGTTAGAGAATTACTACATTGTGTCCTTCTAGTTTCACCTTTACACTTTGTCAGAACACTGAATAAATCACTGGCAGAAAGAGATAAAGTGAAGATGCTAAATCACTAATTCATCACCATCACCGGCGGTTAAATGAACATACAGCTTTTTGAAGCAGAATTCTTCTTTAAAGCCTAGGAAAAGATACTTCATTTTATTTTATTATACCTTAGCTTCCGATACAGAAATTGGGATCAAATCTAATAAAAACTTTTATGGTCAATGAAAAATGAAGCATTATTAAGGAAAAAGGAAGAAAATAAAAGCCCTACTACAGGAGAGAACTCCCATACTGTATCAATTCAGTGGACCTCTATGCAAAACCATAATATTCCGCTCTATTCAAGCAGGAGGCACGTTATTATTTTAACAGACTGATACCTTCACTTATTATCCTCTTGATTGCACACAAAGCACAGTAATTTTAACTAATAATGTCTGTAAAAAATTCCATTATAATACAAAGTATTAATATAAAATTAAAAACACCTGCACTTTATTCTAATTGAGGTTTGTTTCTATAATTGATGGACTGGGTTTTAATGTAACTGGGTAAACTAAGACCACTGACTTTGATAATGGAGAAAAATAATTGATTTCAGGTTTCATATGAGGTAGTGTGGAAACAGTGCTTTGTCAAGTTTCTTAATTTCCCCAAGGAGCAGCACAGCAGGGCTCCAGGTAGATAGACAGCAGACAATGGATACACATTTTTTTGAGTTTTATAGGGTCCTATGATAAAAAAAAAAAATAATGTAGTCAATGCAAGAGGATGAATCTCATGCATGACCATTATACGCAAATGGTAAAAGAAGTCTTTGTTAAATGACTCCCAAAACGCTACTGAATTAAACCCAAGGAAACTGCAGTGGCACAGAAGGCTCGCCCCATGGTCCAGCTCCACACCTCATTTCCTTGTTAACTGCTTGTAGCCTGCTATATCATGCCTCCACACTTGTACTTCTGCTCTTCCTGATGTTCGAACATATTTTCTACTTTTATTCATTGGACAGACCCTTCCAATACAACAAAATTTAGCTTGGAGTAATATCCAGTAAATCTTCTGAGTCCTCAGATTAATTTAAACATACCTATTCTGCAATTCATCAGCACTCATGTTTCTTCCTGTTAGCAGATGCTGTGTTTGTTGCATTTGATTTATTGGCTTATATGACTCTTTCTATTCTAGACTATATATTTTTAAGGACATAGGACCACAATATAAGTAAGGATCTGGTATGCGTAATAATATAATTGGGTCCTAAAAAGTATGCCTTAATTAGATGTGAAATTAAATGCATATCTACATATTATTGTTTGTAGTTTCACTGACAGTTAAGCCGGATGACCATTTCTAAGCAAGTGCACCTTAGGGAGGTAGAGAAACTAAATAAACCTAAATTTGAATCTCAGTTCTGCTGCCTATTATTAATGTAACTCTATGCCAATCACTTAGCCTCCCTGGGCTTTTGTTTCCACATTTGTACTAATTAGCATACTACTACAGTTATGGTTGTAATTCAGTGAAAAATGTACATAAAACACCTTGTACAATGTCCACGCTCAGTAAGCTTCCTTACCTCACTTATTTTTCCTTTACCAATTTTTAATTTTAAAAATTCCATAAGACTGAATTTCTATAGCTTTTATATATATTTATATATGTAGATATGAAAAAATTATATAACACAGTAGACTTACCATTTCATTTTTTATGTCTCTTCTTTTACTTAGAATGCTCTGTTCCCAGCCCCCATTTCTACTTGGTAAATTTCTACTCTTCTTTTACTGCCCAACACAAATCTTACCTTCTTAATGCAGTCTATTTGAATTAATCAACAAATCATCTGGGTTTCCACAGTACCTTTCAAATGATTTTATTATTATAAAATTAGATATTATGATACCAAAATTATAATGTCAAATGAATTTCCTAAGCTTTAAAAAGGTTTTCAGTCTAGGATCATCTATCAACATTTAAAAAAAAATGAGACATATATTAAAATAATTTCTAGACAAGTGAGATCTTTTCCATTTATGTTAGAGAAACATATAAAAATAATAAATTATTAAAACAAAAATATAAATCTATACACATTTTAAGCATATTCATTGGTTAAGTTTTTACGAATAAAATTAATTCCTTTTAGTAAAAAAAAAAAAAAAGTACGTGTTAGAAAATGTTATAAAGTGTAGAATGTCAAATTATATACATTTGACCAGGGCATTTAGTACATATAAAAATATTCAGGATTGGAATCACATTGTAAAATAAAGTCATTTTAAATGAAAGCAACAATGTATTAAAACTGCTACACTTTACTTTTTCAATAAAAATGGGCTAATTGCTATCCAAATTAACTTTGATTTTTTAAAATATTAAAGTGCCTACAGTAGCCTCTACAGCTTTCTTTGATTAGCACTTTATAAACACACACAAAAAATAAGAAATTCATTTAATTTACCTTAATAACCAAATCAAATTTCTGGTGAAAGTCTCTGTTTACTGGCTCCAGGAGACTAAGTTCTGCAGTCCTAGGATGCATATGGAAAAACCGTGGGTAATCCTCAGGAGTCCCTGAAAAACATTGAGATTTCAGCACATAATTGAGAACAGTGAGTAATATGTGTATCTGCTGTATCTATTTTCCTTCATTAACCGAGGAACAAAATCTCAATTTCATTAATAAATTAAATTTCAAAATTATGCAGTCTAGGGGAATTAGATGCAAATGTGGTATATACTTAATTAGTTTATAAGTAAGAGGATGAAAAATATGTTATGTTTGGATGAGTTTTCACATATCTTTTATTAAAAGAGCCCTTTAATTATTTGAAATTTCATCACATACGAAGAGATATTAAGTGTTGAAAAAGCAAATTTTGAACTCTAAAACTTATTTTAATAGTGCATAAATCTTAACTATTGTCTTCATGGTCTTTCAACATATCTTGAAATAAATAATAACTAGTAATTTGTACCAAATATCAAGATGCCTGGAAATTAAAATGAGTGTATTCTGTTCCAGCTGGGCAAATATTGTCCCTAAGATAAGTATCAAACTAACACAATCAATTATATTAAATAAAAATATTTTAAATACTACATAAATATTTCCATGATATTCTTATATCTGGAGATAATATTTCTTTAGAGCAAACTTTTAGTGAGTTGAAATATTTCTTCTTGCAGAAATTCCCTTCAATTGTATCATCTACTTTTGTATATTGAACAATATTAACAGTATTTTTCCCAAGATGAAGAAAATATAACATCCAATCATGTAACTATAGAGTCTATGCATTTCATGAAACAATGACCACAAGAATAAAATGACTTTGTTTCTAATTATCGAAGCCTACTCTGTGCTATATGTTTTATATAAGAAATCATCAATAACTCTCTGGCCCTGGACAGGTAGCTCAGTTGATTAGAGCATCCTCTTGATTCGCCAAGTTTCTGGATTCAACATCTGCTCAGGACACATAATAGAATCAACCAATGAGTGCATAAATAAGTGGAACAACAAATTGATGTTTCTCTCTCTCTCCCTTTCTCTCTCTGAAAATCAATAAATATAAAATTAAAAAAAACTGTAAATTATTCATATTTACAGGAGGATTTGGGAGCTTTGAGATATTAAATGACTTTTTCAGGGTCAAAGAAACAATATAACATAAAACTTGCATTCAGACACAGTTTGCAGAATCCAAACATGCCCAAAATGAGTTAATCGCTACTATTCCTTAGCTTTAACTTGGAGATAAGAAAAGAAATTCTCCTCGCTATGTGAGCAAAGAACAAATGAACAACAACCAAAATGAAACAAAAATATTATAGCAATGAAATAGACTTAAAAATTCAGAATTAATCAATACTGTGTGTGAAAAATTAGCATATAATAATAGAGTCAACTCAAAAAAGTAAGAAGAAATTTTGAGTAAGAGCATTTATCTAACAGGAGAACCAAAAAGAAAATGAAGAAATTGCATCCATTCTTCACACAAATATACCAAATTCCAAATGGAGAAGATATTTATGTACGATGAATAATAATATAAGTGCTGGTAATAGATAAAATCTGGATGAATTCTATCCTCATGTGAGGGTGGGTATATCTTTTCTAACTATAGCTCAAAATAAAAAAGCAACAAGTGAAAAGGGTGATAAATTTGATGACATTACAAAATTACATGGTAAGACACAATAAACAAAATAAAATCACAGGTGAAAAACTAGGAGAAATATTTGCAATTAACATCAGAGATAAAGGTTCATATCCCTAACACATGTAGATTTACAAAGCAGAAAAGAATTAGCTAAGAAAAGGATCAACAATACATTTAAAATAGGTTTGGGCTAGAGAATGAACAGAGTTCACAGGAAGAGAAAGGCAAGAGTCTTGACCATAAACCAAGGTCTTCACATTTATACATAAGAGTAAAACTTTCAAGTTAAAACTATAATGAAATGCCAGTCCTTACTGCTAGATTAGCAATGTTCCATGCTGGAAACCACACTCGTGAGTCTGTGAGAAATCACACACTTTCACACATTTCTGGTGTTGGTAAAAGAACGTCACAAAACTTCTGATGGAGAATTTGGCATAATCTATCAAAATCACATTGGCATTGAATTGTGGGATTTTGGGAAGATGGCAGTGCAGGAAAGAACAGGAGCCCATCTCTTCACTGAGGCAATTACATTGGTCGAGTCAGCCTGTTGTAACTATGCTGGAAATCTGAAGTCTATTGAAGTCTTGAAACCTCTTTTTTTTTTTAAATATTTTATTTATTTTTATTATTTATTTATTTATTTACTTATCTTTAGAGGGGAAGGGAAGGAGAGAGGGAGAGAAACATCAATGTGCGGTTGCCTCTTGTATGTCCCCTGCTGGGAACTGGCCTGGCAACCCAGGCATGTGCCCTCACTGGGAATCGAACCGCGATCCTTTGGTTCGCAGGCCCGCACTCAATCCACTGAGCTACACCAGCCAGGGCTGAAGTCTTGAAACCTCTTGAGGAAGAGATGGGCAATAAATTGTGAAAATGTTCTGTCAATCACAGCTCTGAGCCCAGTGGCAGTTTCCCAATCCCTGCTCCTCAATCTCTTTGCAGGAAGCTCCCTACACATCTTGGAGCGGCTTGCACCGGTTTGCAGAAGCCAGGCCCTGGCAAAAAGAACCCTGCCCTCCAAAAAGCAGAGAACTGCATACACTCTGATGAGTGTTTGCTGCTTCTGTTCCCAGAGGTGCAGGCAACCCTGAGTAACATGCCTCCCCAAGACTAGCTTTAAATATAGTCCGTTGGACTCTACACATGCTATATTATCTACCTAGATCATTTATCTGGCATTTCCTACCTGACAGTCTGTCTTTCTGCTAAAATAACTCTTCCTAACTTTCTAAGTAATTCTTTCAGAAGTCCTTAGCACTCGCCTCAAATGGTTATGAAGCTCATACTTTATTTATACTGCTTAGAACTATATGTTTTAATTTATCTTTTGACATGTTTTTAGCCATATACTCTACCTCACACTAACTTAGAACACTTACTTAACTATCATATTCATATCTACGGCATACAGCACAGTAATTGACATACTCTCAATTAAACGGAAAATACCTATTTCTATTTATCTATGCCAATGCCCCTATAGATAAAAAGAGACTTATGCTTATGTTCATAAAAGCTTTTTTAAAAATTCAATAGTCTAATCTCAGTAACTGTTATATGTGTAGTTTTAGAGATTAAAGGCTTGGAACAGAATTACTTAAATTTATCCTATAGACAGCATTTTTAAGTAGGTGATAGCATCACAGTTGGAAATCTGTCTAATGTCTGCAGGTAGTGTTCTTATGTATGTGTGTGTATAAGCATAGGTCAGATGCATGGGAATAGGAAAACGCTGAGGGTAATGTTGAATTCCATTGAATAGTTATTTTCAAGCATACTTCAAAAGCAACTCCTTCTTTATTAAGAGATATATGGTATGTCTCCAATTTATCTTTCAATCTAGAGACTAAGATCTTCACAAAGCAGCAAGATTCATATTTCAGCAAAATCAATTTGAGTGGGGGAAAAAGCAATGTGGGTAGAATAATAAAGTTCTCATCATTTTTGCTTTTGGTACAATTAGCAGTATACGTACCAGGATGGATTCAGACAGCTTCTATGAAATTTTTCATGGAAAAATTAGCCAAGGGAATAATGTATTATGTGCCCTTGGGCTAATTATGATCTTTCTCCCATATGGCTCCAAATGCCCTTATTTAATTCAGTCACATATTTTCAGAATTATGTAATTGTAGCCACCAATGAAAAAATACAGATAGAGCAAACAGTGTAAGTTTTTCCATTATTTTTTCTGAGAATTCTGTATGAGACAATATTGAGAAAAATATCAATGTGTAGATTAAACTGTTATTTTTAGTTATGTTTTCCTTCAATAATTTTTTCCATTTGTTCTTTATATATTTCACTGAAACTAATTCAGAGAAAGATAAAATATTTAAAAATTTATTTATAGTTAAAATAACAATAATTTCCAAAAAGAATCTTTGTTATTAAAAGTGTTTACTCTGCTTTGAGACACTATTTTTCCAACACGATTCCAGAGTGGTAACTTGGTGTAAAACATTAGCAGACACAAACCAACAAGGATGGAGTAGAGGATGCCCGGCCTGTCTGACGGAGGCTGGATGTCCCGGTCCTGGTCGATAGCTTGTATTGGTGGAGTAACAATGATAGGGTTCAGTTCTTCCTGGAAAAAAATTCAGAGAGTTTAGTTCAGCCTCATTTCTAATACCTTATGTAAAACTGACATTCAGAGATCACAGTTTGAACAGCTAGGTAGCAACTGAGCCGGTACAGTAGTTAAACTCAGGTTTTAATATTTGTAATGTAACACCATAGGCTAGTTAATTTTTAACCTGAAGAGGGAGCAAGGTGTACTCCAAATCAAAATAAAAAGACATAGTAGTTACATATATAGAAATTTATACCAAGAATGGTTCCTAAAAGAAAAGCAAGAAGAGAGATATCAACAAATTTTGAATTTTCTCTAGATAATTTTATCAAAAGAAATATGTTTATCAAGTATTGTTTTTATTCTTGGCTTTAAATAAGATTTGTAAAAATATTTATATTCTTTTCTTCCTAAATCATGTTTTAAAATTTCACAGACATTAACATATTAAAATAAAAGCTTTAAAATGGATGCTTTAATTCAGTAAAAATCAGAATCCCATTATCGCAAATTTCACATAGTTAAAATTAATTA
The DNA here is from genome assembly GCA_039655065.1 of Glossophaga mutica. Lineage (NCBI taxonomy): Eukaryota > Metazoa > Chordata > Mammalia > Chiroptera > Phyllostomidae > Glossophaga > Glossophaga mutica. The sequence goes on along the minus strand of CM077307.1, from coordinate 141,773,802 downwards.
TATATTATGTAGGTATGTACATTCAACTTATAATTCTCTGCAAGAAGATTCAGTTTAAAGTTTTAATATATTTCTATAAGTCAGTGTTTTTCAATTTGATGACCAGTAGTATCCTGTTCTTCTCTCATGAATGGAAAACATTTTTCTATGAAGGGCCAGAAAATAAATATGTTTAGGCTTTGTCAGGCATACAGTCTCTGTTGCATCTACTAAACTTTGCCATTGTAACAGAAGTGCAATAAGTGGGTATTACTATATTGCAATAAAACTTTATTTATAAAAACAGTGGTGAGTAGGACAGAGGTTTTAACTGTGGTGTGAGATTATAACAGATATGCTGAATATAAAACAAATGTGCACTCTGCAGAGATAAACTTGAGAAAAACTTTATAAAACAAAATTATAAAAATATAATCTACTGTACTGTAGGTCTTTTCTGAGATTTAAGATCTAATTTGTATAATAAGGAGGTATTAATAGCCCATTTTCTAGAAATGCACATTAACATCTCCTTGAACTGATACCCTCAGAACACAGTTTGTGAAACACTGCTTTAAGTCTTTGCAACCCTTAATCCAAATATCTAAGTGGTAATTCTAAAGGAAAATAAACTCTATATCAATATCTGACAATTTCATGTTCTAACTAATTACTGCAATGATGTTTTATGTTATTTCTTCTCACATAATAGAACCTTGAAACATAGCATATACTACACAAAATCAGTAGTTCATAATCTCAGCAGAAATGTATAATTTTGACATGCTAAAAAAGAATAATATTAAACTGTTATATACAATTTTAATTTGCATTAGTTTTTCGGAGGTAAACGAATAAAGGTTTACAATTGTGATACAAATACATATCACAATAATTAGTAAATGATAATACAAGAATAAACTTTGTGTTTTATGTATTCACAACTGTAAACCTACTTTTGCCAACTCCTGTACTATTATTAAGTTATACATACATATTAAGTACAATATATGACTAAGTTATATTAAGTTACTGAAGTTGGAATAATTAAAGATAATCACTGAGCAATAATTTGGAGCTCACATATACTTTAGTGGTTCTGTTGAGATTATAATCTTCTATATGGACTCTTAGTGGTCTAAATGCTATCAATATTTTCCTAAAAATAAAGCGCTTTAGGCAGGTATAACTTACCAATATCTTATTTACTTCTTTAACTGTGGATTTGGAACCATGAAATATTAAATCAATATCAAAATCACTCAATGAAATCCAGATGAGTATTGTTCTTACACAAACTATTTCCCCCCCTACACTGTTTCTGACCCTTTTTCTCTCCATTTTACTCTCTTCTTATCACTCCACCTACCCCCTCACACACACATACACACACACATCTTCCCAATAGTGAGCTGACTTTCTATATAATATCTGTATGTCTTTGCACATTGAAAAAATTCAATGCTCTTCAGAGTGTCTATGCTTGAATGCAGGAGTTAAGGACTGATCGGATCTTCCTAGCTGTTTCTCAAAGGAATCTGGTTGTTTCATGCAAAGTCAGCTCACAGGGGAGCTACATTACACCTGGCTCAACTAATGAAATCTGTGGGAACTTTTCCAAAAGTGCGACCCTATTCAGATCTTGAGAAGCATTACAAATCTCACCATTGTCTGCAATTCTATCCTATTTCCCATGGTCAGGGCAATACAACAAGGGTTTGTAATTAGACTCCAGCTTTTTAAAATAATTTAATTACTTACCTAAAATTTTAAACAGAAAATTAAACCTGAGCTCTCCTGTTAGAACTAAATGTGAACAGATCATGATCCTCAGGGTATCCCTGCTGATCACCTTCACTCTGCCTATTTCTCTGGCCCTGCTGAGTAACCCACACACATAAGCAGTGCTGGTTTGGTGATTATTCATGTAGTTTAAAATCCACTTTCTCTGTTATCTAAAGTTGGTGGGATGAACAATGGTGTTTTAATCACATTCTTTAAAGCTATATAAACAATAAAACTAAAAATAGCACAGCAAATAATCAAGAAGGAGGGATAAGTGCTAAATTTCTCATTTTTCATATATCATATGATGAAAACTGAAGAAATAAATAGAAACAAGTGTGCTATTTAGAATTATGTTGGTAATCATCAGAAGAATTAAAAATGAAAATAGCAAACTGTAAATATCTCAGGAGAGTTGGTCTGGAAGTGAAGGTTGGTGAGATAAAAATATATTTATTTAAAGCCACTCAGTCCTGTTTGACTATGCAATTACCATACCCTGTTCTATTTTTAATGTTATAAAGAAATAAATAAAGTACACTACTGAGAACAAAACAAAAATAATCCTCTTGGTAAAGGGTTCAATATGTTTCTGGAAAATTGAGAGCACTGTATTGTCTTAACTTATTAGGACTCAACTTTTCTCTTGCCCTATAATACTAGCAGTTAATAAAAAAAAATGTTGTTTTTTTTTTTTTTTTTTTTTTTTTGCCCTGGCTGGTGTGGCTTAGTAGATTGAGTGTGGACTGTGAACCAAAGGGTCAGGGCACATGCCTGGGTTGTGGGCCAGGTCCCCAGTGGTGGCCATGTGAGAGGCAACCACACATTGATGCTTCTCTTCCTCTCTTTTTCCTTCCCTTCCTCTCTCTTTAAAAATAAAGAAATAAAATATTTTAAAAAATAAAAAAAAATAAAAAATGTTTTTCTTATGCTACTATTTATGAGTTTTCCAGAAAACCTATAATTAAAAGTAAAAAGAATATACATTCAAGTATGATTTCTAAGACTACCTGTGAAGAAGATTGTGATCTTTGAATCTTGAGAATTTTTAACACTAGGAATATAGTAATAGACTACATAATGGCATTATAGTTAACAACAGACCTCATATAAGACAGTGGTCCCATAAAAATATAGTGCAGCTAAAAATTTCTATAGCCTAGTGATGTAGTAGCCCATCATAATGTCATAATGCAAAGTGTTTTTGTTTTGCGCCTTCTCAGTCTATCAATAGTAATGCTATGGGCTAGAAACACCTCAAGGCACTCCCCTGAGCCCATGGAGTTGATCACAAACATAGTTCCTTTCAAAACCAAAGTTACCACTGGACTGAATCTTCAGTTTTTATTATGATTGCAAGATGCCCTTCGGCCATTAGGAAACTTTGAATAAAAAAATAGAGTTCATTACTTATGAGCTGTGGGGCATACAGGGCAAGCTAATGGAGCTCCCAGTGAGGACACAGGTAGAAAAAGTGCATGTGTGCAGGGATCTGGGGTTCTGCTTTTATTGGGGTGCATGTTAGAACCTAGGATTTCAAGAGCTCACCCTTCAATGGTGAATTTAAAACATTAGAACAAGAATTCACAGGAAGAGAGAAAAATAAAATCAAGTAGCCTAAATGGTCAGTTATTGAAATCAACCAGGATCTCTAAAATAAAGGAGCCTCAGTGAGGGGAGGTGTCATGATTCTATCTAGTCACATGACTGGCAAAGTGTTTATTTGAGATGTCCAGCTTTGAAGAGGAGGCCTGAGCAATTAAAGCTTAAATCAGGCATTTGCCTTACAAAAAGAAGCCCACTTTGAGGGCTCACACTACGGTTACTCACGTTTGGGGAGATACTGGTATAAACAAACCTACTGTGGTGCCAATGGTATAAAAGAACAACACATACAATCACAATAGTGGGCTACACCATCAAGATTTGTGTAAGTGCACTCCACAATATCCTCACAACCAAATCACCTCATGATACATTTCTCACGATGTATCCCAATTATTAAGATGTGCATGACTATATGTAACATTAAAGGATGCTGTATTTTGTTTAGGTTGATGCTGTTAATTATTTAATATACTTTTCATAAAGATAAGTAGCATTTATCTTAGAAAAATATATAGATATGGAGAGATACAGATATACATAGATATACATAGATATACATTAGATATAAATAGATATAGATGATATCGAGATAGATAGCTGTAGGTAGAAAGAAACAACATAAATACCATGCATCATGTGAAGTTTTCCACTAAAATTCCTATGGTAGATAGAACCACGCATTGAAAGGATATACATACAAGCAAGAGAAAACTAGAGGAAACTATTCCTTAAAGTAAGAAAGAATTGTAATCTTGTACAATGTCTGGTAAATAGTACATATTTTATACACATTTGTCAATTTGTATTCAGTTGAAACAACAAGAAGACCCATAGCATAAAATCTCACATGTTCTGTCCCAACATGAAATTGATTGATATATAAAATTATTTAGCCAGGATAGGATAATTAAATCTTTAGAATGGTCTGAGAAAGTTTTGGGGGTTCTTACTAAAGGCTCTGTGAAATGAAACCTTCCTAGACACATTCCATCTACATAACCCTGTGAGCTAAGCATGGTATTAGTTCAATGAAGATCACAGCTGACTTCTTATAAAAGGATTATTGCAACTATGTATTAATTGTGTAGTTGGCTATGTGTGTGTGTGTGTATCAGGGAATTAGTGGTGAATTAGAAAACTTCAAAAATCAAAAAAGAAAGGAAGGAAGGAAGGAAAGAAGAAAGGAGGAAGGAAGGAAGGAAGGAAGGGAGAGGGAGAGAGAGAGAGAGAGAGAGAGGGAAGAGAAAAGGAAAGGAAAGGAAAGGAAAGGAAAGGAAAGGAAAGGAAAGGAAAGGAAAGGAAAGGAAAGGAAAGGAAAGGAAAGGAAAGGAAAGGAAGAGGAGAAAAGAAAAGAAAAGAAAAGAAAAGAAAAGAAAAGAAAAGAAAAGAAAAGAAAAGAAAAGAAAAAAGAAAAAAAAAAAGAAATCATGTAAGAGATCACTACCTTCAGGTATACTTTATTGTATGAGATGACAGGGGACCCCCCAAAAACTGGAATTATTTTCTGGAGGGCAGGCCCCTTGTTGTACAGGCTTCCTCCACTACGTGAGTGTTCTAGGAACCCATCTGTATCAGTGGACCAACTGGCATTGTTGTGAGAGGCTGCATTTGGTTTCATTGAATTATTTTGAAGACTCCTTCAATGTGTTTGCCCATTTCATGATGGGTGATTTAGGAGCATACCTGCCTACAGCATGTTCAATGTTGAGCAGTTTTTGATTAAAAATGGCACGACACCCATGCCCTGCCCTCTCTATTCTCTTAATCTTGCCCCGAGCAACCTTTATTTGTTTCCTCAGATGAAAAAAAGTCCTCAAAAGGGAAATGTTTTGCTGATGTCGATGAGGTGAAACAAAAAAAGGCAGAAGCACTACAAAGCATCAAGATTGACAAGCTCAAAAACTGTTTTGTGCAGTGGAAAAAACATCTGTATAGGTGTCTCACATTAAATGGAGAGTACTTGGAAGGTGACTGAAGTTTAAACACGTAAGAATAAACACATAATTTTATAAGTAAATTGCAGTTTTGAGGGGTCACCCCTCATAACTACCACTAAGAAAATAGTCCAGTATGGCTACTACTAGAATAATATCCACAAAATATATTTCTTTTGAGGACATACTCTCTTCAAGTGGATTGCAATCACTGATCCCTATTCCTCTCCTGTCCCCCTCATTTCCTTTAGCTTCTAATTTTCCTGTTTGGATTATAGAGGGACAATATGCTGATGAAATAAAACATTTATGTTTGGGTATCCTTAAGGAAAGATCAAAATATCCTAAGAACTCTGAAACACCAATCCAAAAGAACCTATGCACCCCAATGTTCATAGCAGCACAATTTACAATAGCCAAATGTTGGAAGCAACCTAGGTGCTCATCAGTAAATGAATGGACCAGAAAACTATGCTACATTTACACAATGGAATTCTATGCAGCAGAAAGAAAGAAGGAGCTCCTACCCTTTGGGATAGTATGGACGGAACTGGAGAGCATTATGCTAAGCAAAACAAGCCAGGTCACCACCTGGTGAAAGATAAATACCATATGATCTCACCTTTAACAGGAACCTAAACAACAAAACAAACAAACAAGCAAAATATAACCAAAGACACTGAAATAGAGAACAGGCTGACAGTGACCAGAGGCAAGAGGGGAGGGAATTTCAGGGGAAAAGGGGAAGAGTTTATAGGAACAAGTATAAAGGACACATGGACAAAAACTAGGGGGGTGGAAATGAGAGGGAGGTGGGAGGGCTGGGGTGGGGTGGGCTGGGATGGGAGTGAAAGGCAGAAAACTGTACTTGAACAACAATTAAAAAAAAAATGTTCCTCCATCATTATATAATTGTCATAATTGCATCTTTACCTAAAGCTTTCCTGGCTTGTGGGCAAAAAAATACCTTAACTACGTTCACAACAGATAGCCTAGTGCCTGAAAGTTTTGATATATTTTCTTAATTAAGTTGAATTAGAGGAGATACATAAAAGAAGCCCATTCAAACACTAAAGTTTGTTGGTGCCTTTCCCCTAAAGCAAATGTGCTTTCTTGGCAATCTTCTTTTAAAGTCAAGTCTCCTTAATTCTGTTCAAACTAATGGGTGCACTTTAAAAGTGTATAGGATAGCAGACTTGCATTCCACTGCTGTTTGAACCAAAAAAATTAAATTCCCTGACATATTCAGTAATGATGATCTATAACTGAAATAGATTATGTCCATTAAAGAGATAATTATTATGAAGGTAATCATAAAACTATAATAAATAACAAAAATAATGTCTCTGGTAGAAGTGATATGGGATTCTGATTGTAAAACCCAAGTTTATTCTACTAGAGATACATGCTTCACATTCAGTAAGTTATCTGGGAGGAGTGTTTTGTTTTAAATTGATCTAAGACAATGTCTTCATACTCAACATTAAATTCTTCTGAGAAGATAACGGTAGACAATTAGAGTTTCGAGATGTGCAAAGTTATTTACTCCTTCAACAACTTTACCAATAGATTAAAAATGAGTTTCAGCTCAAATTATTTTATATATGCAAAATAAATAAAACTGTATTAATAAGCAATTGCAAAATAAGATTAAGAAAGGTGTTCTGTAGTTTTAAGGAAGTCTCAGATCTTTGTTATTTTAGGTGTTCTATTACCTTTCATAAAAGGGATCTTCAAGGGAAACCCTCAGATTTCAGAGATAAGATACTCTCATAATTTTACCTAAAATCAGGCAAAAAAGAGTCATGAACTGTAGAGACCAATAGGACCTAGCCTATGATATCACCCCTAAAATTAAGAGTGCGTAATTCATGTGGTTCTTAAATTTGTTTTCTGCATGAGTATAGTGTATTTTTAAAAATTTCAGTCCATTCTTATATCTTAAAAAGTTTTCACTTCATTAATGGGATCTACTATTTACCATTTATCATACAAATCAATATGGCAATCAACCTTAAAATAAAAACCCATAGTTTACAGTATATTCAATTATAAATATTTAATTAGTAAAGTCTTCAGCACTGGTTGAGATATAGAAAACAGAAGTACTGTTCCAATTCTAAATGTCCCTGAACTCCGTATTTCCATGATACTGTCATACGAGTCACATTCATATAACATTACCCTGAACCTGCTAAAACGTTTTAAATAATACAATAGTCTCATTAACATTCCAGTAGACTGAGTGGTGAACTCTTGTATTTTACAACAAAACAGGCCAAATTTACTACTAAGTAGCTATGAAACTTTCCAAGAAACTATGTAATTTTAACCCCTCAGAACTTGCAGAAGTAAGTTACAGATTGAGGTTAATAATATGTACATTTCATAATTAGTGAGAAGATCGTGAAAGTATATAAACAAAACAGTGATATGTTTACTATATGAAAGTTATAATTAGTATTAAAATAATTTTATTATTTTTATTGTATTTAATTCATTAGTATTAAAATGAACTCCAAGTAATAGTAAGCCGAGAGAGATGGAAAACCATTCCTTTCAAGACAAAATCTTCTGAGAACAAATCTTGCATTTTCTTGAAAATCACACCATCGTGAATTATAAAGATTTTACGTAAAATTGCATGACTGATCAAATGTTTGATAGTGTTGATAGTGTGAAGGGTGACTATCTATCATTACTATTTAATTACAAACCAAGACTCAGATGCAAAAGTGCAAAGGAGATTATTTAATGATTATACCTAAATGTAATTTTAAAATAGTGTATTAGTGAGTTGAATCTTCAGTTTATTAAAGGAAGCTTCAGTGTATTTATTTTCTATAGATTCAGAAACATTAGAGTTTTATATCTAATTTATAAACTCATGTCCTACTATTTTGACTATAGAAATTTTGTGATAAATGCTTAATTAATTAGTACTCAGATGAGTTATATAAATCATTAAGCACTCATGTGCAAAAATCTCTACTAATTGTTTGTGCAGTGTAAAATAAATTGGGTAAGAGAGCTGAAACTCTCTCTACGAAAGAGATCACAGTCATGGACATGGAAACTCAGAGTATGTGTACATAAGTTAATTTAGAAAAATGTTTATAAAGGCATCCATTAATAAATATTTAGAGAGTCTAGGTAGAAAACTCATACCTTCAAGTATTATAAGTGAATTATCCAAAATACCAAGAACCTGAGATATTCAAGCATGTGCAGTTTGAATAAAGCAAATTTTTCATCTTTGAATTAAAGGCGAGATTGGCAAAGATAAAGGACATGATTACATCTGATAGAGTCTGGATAAGAGCATTAAAAATTATGGCAGATCTATAATTAGACAAATATAATTTAGGAATACTTTGAAGAGAATCTTTAAAGTACTTTAGAAGCAGTGCAGGTTAGTATTCATATAGTTGGCAATGTAATACTTATATAAGGAAATATATAACAGATGTATTTTTAGTTTTTCTGATGAAAAAGAATCCTAGACTATGTTGTAAGTATAGAGATATGCAAAGTAAAATATTTAAAATTCTACAATCCAGTGAAACCATTATTAATCTTTTAAGATATTTTCCACCAGGATTTATCATTTTTCTATTATACTATATGTCTATTTACATGTGATATTTCATAATTTGCATATATAAATTTTGTTGATTACATCATAACCACTGTTGCAAGCCAATAAATGTGCTTTAAAAACACAATTTGCAATAATGTGCAACTTCCACTAATGTTTTTAATTAGACTCTATAACTGTATATTTAAATTGCCTATATTGTTTTGGCAACATGTATAATGTATTCATTATTGTGCTGTGTCTTTACTTATATTCATAAACTAAATTCCTGGAAGTGGAATATCTGGATTAAAGAATGAGGACATGCTGGACGCTTTTATACAAATTGTCAGATGGCCTTTCAGAAAGATTATGATGATTTATTTCTTCTTCAGTGGTGTGTGAGTGCTTATAACCACACATACTTGTTAATATTGAGGGTGATATATTTCTAGAGTATTGCTAACTAAGTGTAAGGTTTAATTTTCGCATTTGTTTTGTTGCTAGTAATTGGTTTGATATATTTATCTGTGTTTCTTCTGTTTATTTACTTTCTCTACTTTTTTAATTTGTGCATTTTAAAATTCTGTACCATGGCATATGTGCATAGTACAAAAATCAGCACTTTGTCATCAGTCTTACAAATATTTTCAGTGTGTCTTTTCCCTTTTAATGTTATTTGTGTTTGACAGCTAGGAACTTGGAATGTCTAAGTACTCAGATAAATGCCTTTTTCCCTTTTTGTTATCTGCTTAGTCTTTTACCATCTGAAACCTATATAAATGCTGAATTATATTAAAATTCCATATACAAGTTTCAACATTTAAAATTTAATGCTTTATACTCTACCAAGAAAGTTGAAGAGTAAAGACTTAATATTCTCTAAACTATGGCTGGGACTTTAATGGTTTATTTTTTAACAGAAATAAAACTTCTTTAAAAACTCTTTGCCATTCCTCTTCTTTGTCTTTAATATACATGTGCAAGAAATTCAATCTCCTTTGAAAACCTAATGATCCTATATTTCTATTATATTCTATTAAACTGTTTTTAGAATCTTATTTTATGTCTACAGTGATACATTTTTATTTTTATTGAATTTATTTGGGTAACATCAGTTAATAAAATTATAGATATTTCAGGTGTACAATTCTATAATACATCATCTGCATATCATATTGTGTGTTCACCACCCCAAGTCAAGTCTCCTTCTTTCACCATTAATCCCTGGTGCACCCACTTCCACCACCCTCCACCCCCATTGCCCTCTGGAAATCTCCATATTGTTGTGTCTTTGAGGGTTTTTTTGTTGTTGAATTCCTTCACCTTTTTCAACCAGTCCTCAGCTCCCTTCCAATCTGACAGCTATCAGTCCATTGTCTGTATCTTTGAGTCTGTTTTCTTTATTTATTTTGTTCAAAGGATTTCACATACAAGTGAACTAATTTGGTATTTGTCTTTTTCCGACTGACTTATTTTACTTAGCATAATATTCTCCATGGATAAACTCTCCAGGTTTATCCACGCTGTCACTACGGGTAAGATTCTTTTCTATTTTAAAGCTGTGCAGTATTCCATTGTGTAAAGGTACCACAGCTTTTTATCTATTCATTTACTAATAGGCACTTGGGCTGCTTCCAGATTTTAGCTCACGTACACAATGCTGCAGTGAACATAGTAGTGCATATATTCTTTTGAATTAGTGTTTCAAGTTTCTTCAGATATATTTCCAGAAGTTGAGGTGCTGGGTCATAAGGAAGTTCCATTTTTAATTTGGAGGAGAAACTCCATACTATTTTCCACAGTGGCTTCAAAAATCTGCATTCCCACCAACATGAGGGTTTCCTTTTCTCGGCATTTTCACCAGCACTTTATGATTGTTGATTTATTGATGATAGCCGTTCTGATAAATGTGAGGCAATATCTCATTGTAGTTTGAATTTGCATTTGTTTGATGATTAGTGAAATTGAGCATCTTTTTACATATCTATTGGCCATTTTCATATCCTCTTTGGAAAGGTGTTTATTCAAGTTCTCTGCCCATTTTTTAATTGGACTGTTTGATTTTTAGGTGTTGAGTTCTATATGTTCTTTATAAATTTTGGATATTCATGCCTTTTTAGATGCATCATTGGAGAATATGCTCTCCCATTTAGTGTGTTGTCTTTTCATTTTATTGATCATTTCTTCTGCTGAGCAAAAACTTTTTAATTGATATAGTCCAACTTTTTTTATGTATTCTCTTGCCCAAGGAGACATGCCAGAAAAATTATTCTTATAATAAGTGTCCTAGATTTTACTGCCTATGTTTTCTTTCAGGACTTATATGGTTTTGAGTCACATTAAGTCTTTAATCCATTTTTAATTTAATCTTGTGGATAATGTAAGAAGGTAGTTTAATTTCATTTTTTGAACATATCTGTCCAATTTATCCAACACCATTTATTGAATAGACCATCTTTACCACATCATATATCTTGCCTCCTTTGTCAAATATTAATTGTCCATAAAGACATGGGTTTATTTCTGGGCTTTCTATGCTGTTCCATTGATCTATATGTCTGTTTTTATGCCATAACATGCTGTTTTGAATATCATGGCTTTGCAGTATAGTTTGATATCAGGTAACATAATTCCTCCAAATTTGTTCTTCTTCCTTAAGATTGCTGTGGCTATTTAGGGTTTTGTGGTTCCATATACACTTTTGGAATACATGTTCTAGTTATGTGAAATATGCCATTGTATCTTGATAGGAATTGTGTTGAATCTGTAGACTGCTTTGGGTAGTATGGGCACTATAATAATGTCAATTATTCCTATCCATGAGCACTGTATATGCTTCCACTTATTTGTATCTTCTTCGATTTATTTCTTCAGTGTCTTATAATTTGCTGAGTACAGTTCTCATATATTCTTGATTAAATTTATTCCAAGGTATTTAACTTTTATGAAATTATAAACGGGATTGTTTTCTTAGTTTCTCTTTCTGATAGTTCACTACTGGTATATAAAAATGTAACTGATTTCTGGATATACATTTTGTATCTTGCTACGTTATTAAATTCATTTATTACTCCTCATAGTTTTTTGGTGGAATCTTTAGGGTTTTCTGTATGCATTATCATGTATCTGTAAATAATGACAGTTTTACTTTTTCCTTTACAATTTTGATGACTTTTATTTCTTCTTCTTTTTTGATTTCTAGTAGTTCTACTATTTCTTCTATTGGCAGTATTTCTAGTACTATGTTGAATAAGAGTGGTGAAAGTGGACATTCATATTTTATTTCTGATCTTAAGAGAAATGCTTATAGTTTTGCCCATTTGAGTATGATGTTAGCTGTGGGTTTGTCATATATAGACTTTATTATGGTGAGGTATGTTCCCTCTATTCCTACTTTGCTGGGAGTTTTTATGATAAATTGGTGTTGAATTTTTATCAAAATTACTTTGTACCTATTGATATAACCACATGATTTTTTCAAGGATTTTATTTATTTTTAGAGAGGGAAAGGGAGAGAGAAAGAAGGGAGAGAAACATCAATGTGTGATTGCCTCTTATGCATCCCCTACTGGGGATATGGCCTGCAACCCAAGCATGTGCCCTGACTGGGAATTGAACCAACTACCCCTTTCTTCACCTGCCAGCACTCAGTTCCTGAACCACACCAGCCAGTGCCTAGCCAGGTGATTTTTATCCTTCTTTTTTTTTTTTAATGTGGTATATCACGTTTGTTGATTTGCAGATATTGCACCAAACTTACATCTTTGAAATAAGGCCTTCTTGATCATGGTGTATGGTATTTTTTAATATATTGCTGGATCTGGTTTGCTTATATTTTGTTGAGGATTTTAGCATCTATCTTCATCAGAAATCTCAGCCTACAGTTTTCTTTCTTTGTTGTGTCTTTATCTGGTTTTGGAATTAGGATAATGCTGTGCTTGTAAAATGATCTTGGGAGTCTTCCCTTCTCTTGAATATTTTGCAATAGTTTGAGAAAGATAGGTGCTAGTTCTTTGAATTTTTAAAATATAAATTGAAGTTTTCTCTATAAGACCTATGTAGTTTAGTATCACATGTGTGCATATGAAAACTAGACATCTGAAAGACAATGACTTAAAATAAAGAATTAGGGCCCCCAAATTTTGGATTTATGGAAAACTAGCCACAAAATTTAGAGAGATAAAGATGGAATGTCAAGGAGAGGGAAGATGGCAGCATGGTAGGAGGGAGCAGATCCCATTCCCCTCTACACACGGGAGAAAAAACTGGCTGATCTATGAAAGAACAGACTGCTCTGTTCTCAAGGAACAGTAACACAGCATATTTGAGAATAAGAGGTTGAAAATTGTGGCGGACATTGAAAAACCAGCAGTAAGGAGAGCTCTTCACAACAACAGGAGCCCAGGGATCAGTGCACGAAGAGCAGGGCGGCTGAGGCCCTGGGCTGGCTGCGCTCCACCAAGCCTGCCCCAGGGCTCTGGGGAGGGAGCTGGGTCAGCCGCTGAACCGGCTGGGAGATCTCAGGGGCCACCGCAGGACTGCGGCCGAGCGAAAGTGGGTGCCCCTGCGCCAAGTCACTGCGAGACTTTGAACCGGGTTTTCGTGATCGCCGGGCGACTACGAAAGCACAGTCCCTCCAACCGCTGACAGAGGCGCGTGTGAAGTGAGACAGCTGCATGAAAATAGGCACCGTCAGGGGACCGCACACGGTCGAGGGATAGTGGACACTTGTGAAAACATAGGCGCTGGCCACTGGAGACAGCTGTGGAGCCAAAGTTGCCAGTGCACGGGTAGGCGCTCAAACGCATACAGCTCAGGACCATAGGCGCAGGCGAGAGATAGCTGCTGGAGCGTAGGCCCTGCTCAGGGGCAAAGGCAGGCGGCTACACATGACTGGAGAACCGAGCACACACCCATAAACTCGGGGAAGTGCACACACACCAGGAGGCTCAGAACACACACTGGAAGCCCTGTGGGGAGAGGCGCCTACTAACGCTGGGATACATAGCACAATGAGGATTGAGTTCTGAACACAGAGAAAAGCAACAAGATCACCCCTCGGCCACTGCAGCCAGCAAGGCCAGAAAAATCGGCTGGGCAAGTTTGAAAACAACAAGAGGGGTTTTTTTGTTTTTGTTTTTGTTTTTATTATTTTGTTTTGTTTTGTTTGTTCCTTTTTTTTGGTTGTTTATACTTTTGTGTGTGTGTGTTTGTTTTTTGTTTCGCTAGTTTGTTTGTGTGCCTGTCTATTTATATGTGTTTTTAATTATTCCTTCTTTATTATTTTTATCTTCTTCTTTACTCCCCAACTCCTTTTGCCTCTCTTTAATTTTTTCTTGTTTTATACCCTCTTCCTTTCTTTCCAATTTTATCTCTTCTACCTTCCTCTTTTTTTCTTCTTTCTTCTTTTTTCCTTTTTCCCTCTCTTCTCTTTTTAAATACCCACAAGTGAGACAAAACAAACAAACAAACATGCCTGGAGCTGTGAAAAAAAATCAGAGTTGGCCCCAAAAAGATGGTATCCCAGCTGATGAGACAGTGGAAGCTGTGAACAACAGGATATCTGAAGGAGAATCCACCATTGAATCTCACGGATATTCTACCACAGAAGGTCATACCAAAAACTCAGGGAGCCAGAACAGATCAATTTAAGAAGTTGAGGCTAACAACAAGAGTCTTACAAACAAATGGGAAGACAAAGAAACAATCCCCAAATGAAAGGAAAGGAGGAAGCTCCAGAAAGAATGCTAAATGAAACAGAGGCAACTCAACTATCAGATATCAAGTTCAAAGCAATGGTTGTCAGGAAGCTCAATGAGCTCTCAATGAGCTACCAGAAACTATAGGGAAGTTATGATAAACTCACTGCAAACTATATCAACATGAAAAAGGAAATAGAAACTTTCAACAAGGGCCAGGAGGAAATGAAGAACACAATTTCTGAATGGAAGAATACAGTAGAAGGAATGAGAAGCAGAATCGATGAAGCAGAAGATCGGATCAGCGAGTTGGAGGACAAAATAGAAAAAAAAACACCCAGAATGAGCAAGATAAGGAAAAGAGGCTTAGAAAGAATGAAGAGGGTTTAAGAGAAATGCAAGACAACATGAAACAGAATAATATCCGTATAATAGGAATACCAGGAGAGGAAGAAGAACAAGGGATAGAAAACCTGTTTGAAAAAGTAATGATGGAAAACTTCCCTAATTTGGTGAAAGAAAAAGCCACACAAATCCAGGAAACACAGAGAGTCCCAATCAAGAGGAACCCAAACAGGCCCACTTCAAGACACATCATAATTAAAATGGCAAAATTCCAAGACAAAGAGAGAATCTTAAAGGCAGCAAGGGAAAAAAAGGAAGTGACATACAAGGGAACCCCGATAAGGTTAGCAGCTGACTTCTCAATGGAAACACTCCAAGCCAGAGGAGAATGGCAAGGAATATTCCAAGCAATGAGAACCAAAGGCCTGCAACCCAGACTACTTTACCCAGCAAGGCTTTCAATCAAGATAGAAGGCCAAATAAGGAGCTTCCCAGACAAAAGAAGGCTAAAGGAATACACCTCTACCAAACCAATTCTGCAAGAGATACTAAAGGGATTGCTTTAAGGGAAGAAAGGAAAGGACAGAGAGAGAAAGAGAGAGAGGAACACATGTACGAAAATATCAATGCATAAATACCTATCAATAACCTTAAATGTAAATGGATTAAATGCTCCAATCAAAAGACATAGAATAGCTGAATGGATAAGAAAGCATGACCCACATATATGCTGCTCACAAGAAACCCACCTCAGGACAAAAGACATACACAGGCTCAAAGTAAAGGGCTGGAAACAAATTTTCCAAGCAAATGGTCAGAAAAAAAAAGCTGGGGTAGCAATACTCATATCAGACAAAATAGACTTCAAAAGAAGGGCCATAAAGAGAGACCCAGAAGGTCACTTCATAATACTCAAGGGAAGAATCCACCAAGAAGACATAAATATTGTAAATATATATGCACCCAACAGAGGAGCACCTGAATACATCAAGAAAATATTAGAGGACTTCAAGAAAGATATTGACAGCAACACAATTATAGTGGGTGATTTTAACACCCCACTGTCAAAAATGGACAGATGTTCCAAACAAAATATCACCAAAGATATTGTGGCATTGAACAACACTCTAGAGGAAATGGACTTAACTGATATATATAGAGCCCTTCATCCCAAAGAAACTAAATACACTTTCTTTTCAAATGCACATGGAACATTTTCAAAGATAGACCACATGATAGGACACAAAACAAGCCTCAACAAATTCAAGAAAATTGAAATCATACCAAGCATTTTCTCTGACTACAAGGGACTGAAACTAGAAACCAACCTCAAGGGGAAAAATCCAAAACCCTCAAAATCATGGAGATTGAATAGCATGCTATTAAACAATGAATGGGTCAAGAATGAAATTAGGGAGGAAATCAAAAAGTTTCTAGAAACAAACGATAATGAACTCACATCCACCCAAAACTTATGGGACACAGCAAAGGCAGTCCTCAGAGGGAAGCTTATAGCGAGCGATACAGGCCTACCTAAAAAAGATAGAAACATCTCAAACAAACAACCTAACCCTACACCTACAAGAACTCGAGGAACAACAACAAAGACAGCCCAGAGGAAGTAGAAGGAAAGAAATAACAAAGATCAGAGCAGAATTAAATGACATAGAGACTAAAAGCACAATCCTAAGATCAATGAATCCAGGACTTGGTTCTTCGAAAAGTTCAACAAAATCGATAAACCTTTAAGCAGGCTTATCAAGAAAAAAAGACAGAGGACTCAAATAAACACAATCAGAAGTGAAAGAGGAGAGATTACAGCTGACACTGCAGAAATACAAAGGATTGTAAGAAATCACTATGAAGAACTGTATGCCAAGAAATTTGAAAACCTAGGTGAAATGGACAGGTTTCTAGAAAAATATAATCTTCCAAAACTCAATGAAGAAGAAACAGAAAGCCTGAACAGACCAATAACAGCTGATGAAATTGAATCAGTAATCAAAAAACTCCCAATACACAAAAGCCCTGGACCAGATGGTTTCACAGGAGAATTCTACAAAACATTTAAGGAAGAGCTAACCCCTATCCTTCACAGACTATTCCAAAAAATCCAAAATGATGGAAGACTCCCAAACTCTTTTTATGAAGCCAGCATCATCCTAATCCCAAAACCAGATAAAGACACAACAAAGAAGGAGAACTTCAGGCCAATATCCCTGATGAACATAGATGCTAAAATCCTCAACAAAATATTGGCAAACCACATCCAACAATACATTAAAAAGATCATACAACCATGACCAAATGGGATTCATCCCAGGAATGCAAGGATGGTTCCACATTCGCAAATCAGTAAATGTAATTCATCACATAAACATAAGCAAAGACAAAAATCACATGATCATATCAATAGATGCGGAAAAAGCATTTGATAAGATACAGCATCCATTTATGACAAAAACACTCAGCAAAGTGGGAATAGAGGGAGCATTCCTCAGCATAATAAAGGCCATATATGAGAAACCTACAGCCAGCATCATACTCAATGGGGAAAAACTAAATTCTTTTCCACTAAAATCAGGAACAAGACAAGGCTGTCCACTTTCACCACTTCTATTCAATATAGTATTGGAAGTCTTAGCCACAGCAATTAGACAAGAAAAGGAAATAAAAGGCATCCAACTTGGAAAGGAGGAAACAAAACTATCATTGTTTGCAGATGACATGATAGTATACATAGAAAATCCTATAGACTCGGCCAAAAAACTGCTCGACCTAATAAATGAATTTGGCCAAACAGCCGGATACAAAGTCAATATCCAGAAATCAAAGGCATTTTTGTATACCAACAATGAAACAGCAGAAGCAGAAATCAAGAAAAAAATCCCTTTCGATATAGCAAAAAGAAAAATAAAATACCTAGGAATAAACCTAACCAAGGAGGTAAAAGATCTGTATGCAGAAAACCACACAACACTGAAGAAAGAAATCAAGGAAGACACAAACAAATGGAAACACATACTGTGTTCATGGATCAGAAGAATTAACATCATCAAAATGTCCATACTTCCCAAAGCAATCTACAGATACAATGCAATACCTATTAAAGCACCTATGGCATATTTCACAGACATAGAACAAACACTTCAAAAATTTATATGGAACAATAAATGACCCAGAATAGTGGCAGCAATCTTGAGAAAGAAGAGCAAAGCAGGAGGGATCACAATACCTGATACCAAAATGTATTACAAGGCCACTGTAATCAAAACAGCCTGTTACATGCATAAAAACAGGCACATGGTCCAGTGGCATAAAACAGAGAGCCTAGAAATAAACCCAAGTCTCTATAGTCAATTAATATTCGACAAAGAGGGCAGCAACATAAAATGGTGTAAAAATAGCCTCTTCAACAAGTGGTGTTGGGAGAACTGGACAGCTACGTGCAAAAAAATGAAACTTGAGCACCAACTTACACTATACAGAAAAATAAATTCAAGGTGGATAAAAGATTTAAACATGAGCCGTAATACCATTAAAGTCCTAGAGGAGAACATAGGCAGGAAAATCTCAGATATTCCACACAGCAACATTTTTACGGATATGTCCCCTAAAGCAAGGGACATAAAGGAAAGAATAAACAAATGGGATCTCATCAAAATAAAAAGCTTCTGCATGGCCGAGGAAAACAGTATTAAAATAAAAAGAGAACCGATTGTGTGGGAAAACATATTTGACAATGATACCTTAGGTAAGGGTTTAATCTCCAAAATATATAAAGAACTTACAAGACTCCACTCTAAGAAGACAAGCAACCCAATTAAAAAATGGGCAAAGGACTTGGGCAGACACTTCTCCAAGGAGAACATACAGAGGATCCAGAGACACATGAAAAGATGCTCGATATCGCTAGCTATCAGAGAGATGCAAATTAAAACCACAATGAGATATCACTTGACACCAGTCAGAATGGCCATCATAAACAAAGCAACACACAGCAGTGTTGGAGAGGTTGTGGAGAAAAGGGGACCCTAGTGCACTGTTGGTGGGAGTGCAACCACTATGGAAAACAGTATGGAATTTTCTAAAAAAACTAAAAATGGATATACCTTCTGACCCAGCAATTCCATTGCTAGGATTATATCCTAAGAATCCTGAAACACCAATCGAAAAGAACCTATGCACTCCTATGTTTATAGCAGCACAATTTACATTAGCCAAGTGTTGGAAGCAACCTAGATGCCCATCAGTAAATGCATGTATCAAAAAACTGTGGTACATTTACACAATGGAATTCTATGCAGCAGAAAGAAAGAAGGAGCTCCTACCCTTTGCAATAGCATGGATGGAACTGGAGAGCATCATGCTAAGTGAAATAAGCCAGGCAGTGAAAGACAAATACCATATGATCTCACCTTTAACAGGAATCTAATCAACAAAACAAACAAACAAGCATAATATAACCAAAGACATTGAAATTGAGAACAGGCTGAAAGTTACCAGAGGGGAGAGGGGAGGGAATTTCAGGGGAAAGGAGGAAGGGTTTACAGGAACAAGTATAAAGGACACATGGACAAAAACTATGGGGGGAGGAAATAGGAGGGAGGTGGGGAGGGCTGGGGTGGTGGGTTGGGGTGAGAATAAAAGACAGAAAACTGTACAAGATCAACAATTAAAATAAAATTGAAAAAAAAAGATGGAATGTCAAACAAGAACATATCATCTAATTACTTTTGTTAATGCTTCTAATTGGTCACTCAGCTATGCTCCCAACCCTCAAATCACACGCACACACACATACATGAAATACAAAACTAGTGCCCTTATTAATAAAATTTGAGAATTCAAAACCACACTACCATTTTTTTATATTATATTTTCTTAAAGAATTATTTTAAATTCCTGCATTTAGTTACAGGTATAGATAAAGACATAAATACAGATATTAAAGTTTTATTGGTTTATGTTTTATTGGTTTTAAAGGTTATGTCTAAATATTTATATCATGATTTAATTATTTTAAGTGTTTTATTTTTACAGTCAGATGACATATGTCTTTGAGTAATTTTTTAGTAAAATATATGAGTTCTTATAGATGGGAATATTAATTGCTTTATAACTTAATAGAAATTTGACTGAATTTTTGATTCTATATTTACAAACTTTTCCCCTATTGTCTTTTAGCTTTGATTTCTATGGAGCAAAATTCAAAGTTCTACTAAATATTTGGTTCATTTGTATTTGTCCAGACAAATTTGCTTCTGTCTTGAAATAAACATAGGATATCAGAATTTCCTTAAGTATTAGTCTCTTTACCTTAACTGTGTTTCATGCTTTGAATACTTTCAAATGCAAACACATGTGCTTTGTAAAATCTAATGTTTTATTTTTCCTTTCCACTGTTTCTTTGTTGTTGCACTTGATCACTTTACCTGGTTTCTTTATTAACACAAATTAATTATATTTTTATGTGGTCATCAGAGATTTATTGTTTTATCCCTCCGTCAATTCTTTTATAGTCTAGTGGAATTCTCAAAACAGTGTATTGTATCATGGTAAGAGTATTCTTTTGTTAACTAGGAAGATACAGATTGTGTCTTGCCATTCATGTTAGCTAGCTTCAGCTAGCCCCACCCTTTGCTAATCCAGAAAATGAGGAGAGTAACATTACCTTCTTTACTAAGAGGTTTGGTAATTAACTGAAGTGATGCTTCTAAAAACCTACTGAAATACTCCTAGCAAGTTACCTAAATAAGTATCAGTTATTTTTAGTGACTAACAATATTGTATTCTTTGGTTCTATATTGTCTGTCTTTAATCACTTTAGTTTTATTATTTCAGTTCTGTTTTCTTCTCTATCAGTATCTTTATTTCAACTTCAATTTCATGTTTTATATATTCTTCTTTATTGAGTTTTACTTGCAATTCAAAGTTTTTAAAAATAAATACCATATTTTTCTAATAAATCTTTTTAAAGAACTTTTCTCTCCCCTTTACCTTGAATACACATTTTTCTTGAATGTTACACAATTTTTCATGGGCATCTAGTATGTTTGAACAGTGCATGAGGCAGATGGCTGATGCCCTTGTGATAGCGAAGTTCCTGTATTTCTGTGGTAGGGATCTGAAAAATTATCTTTACCCCGTCTGAACATTTTCTTCACTCTCTCTTTCAAGACTGCAGTAATCTTACACTAGTACTGACTTAGACTCCCTGTTTGCAGTGTTGATGCAACTTTTCACCTCCTGTGTATCCCTACACATACTTCAGTAAGGCCTAGGATAAAAATAAGCAGAGACCCATAGCTATCTGCTGTTTCAATCCAGACCTTTTTACTCTAGGTTTATGAGCACAAAAATGACAAGATAAAAGAGGTGTTAGATAAAACTATGTTTTCATCTATGAATAAGATTGACACTTTGATAACAATATTTCTCATCTAACATTTTTAGATGGAAGGGCAATTGCTCATTTCTTATTATTCTCACAGCATTGTCCTTTACCTTGCATTATTAAACTATTGCTCAGAACTTTCACATTCTTAGTTCATCACAGTACAGTATAGAGCAGTGCAGCCCAGAGAAAAGTATGCTGCCATCCACCTAGAAAGACCATGGTCTGAAACTATGTTCCATAACTTATTAATTACATAGATACTTAATATTTCTGAAATTCAGTATTCTAAGTATACAGCAGTAATATTAATTTATATCAAATAATATAAATTAATAATGCAGCCATTTAATCATAAAGCTTTTCTCAACTTAAAAAAAGTAACTTTTTGCAGTTTCTTGCAGAGACTGTCCAGTTTAGCGTTCAATAAATATCAGTTGTTAAATATCTGATTATTCTATTTATATATACATTTCTTTCTGATCTAGAATATAAATACATTGACGAGAAGGACCATTAATATCTCTTTCACTGTTAGTGACTTACTTGGTGTCTTATTGATTAGACCTTTATTCTATATGAGAATATCACAGTTATGGCATTTTTCCTACATCTTTTTGGATATATCTCGACAAAGGAGCCTTTACTGATAGCATATTCAAATACTGTTATTAATAGTAATGATAATGATAATATCTTTCACTAAGCTCATTGCCTGGTACATTGTAGATACTTCATGAACATTAAGACTCTTGAGAATTTTGTGATAGCAGTCAATAATATCTTTTATTCACTTATAGTTCTATATAATGCATAGTAGAAACCATACAATAATTGGTCCACAAAATATACTCTCTTGTTAATACAGAAATGACATTTTTTACAGTGTTATTAATGGAATCATTTCTGAACTTTGTCACAAATATGAAATATGCTATATAGCAGCATTTAATTTTAGAATTTGTTCCCCTAGTTTTCAAGTTCTACTGTTAAAAATGTTAATGTGAATTTGGAGTTATAATGGATACTCAAATTTCAATCAAAAAGAATTTCATATTAAGCTAATAGGAGAACTTGCAGAATTTTTGTGAACTCGAATATAGACATCTTTCTTAACTAGAATCTGAAGGTTGCATAGGAAAGGGAAAGACTGATGGATCTGACTGGTGCAGAATTTGTGACTTCTGTTTAGCAAAGATAAAGTTAAAATACAGATGACAGATTGAGTTCTACTCTTCCCAGTATCTAGAATGTACAGAGCACTCCCTGCAAATCATCAAGGGGAAGACCACCAGTCCAACAGGAGGGGGGGGCGGGGAAAGGTGAGAAACATAAGAAAGGTTTTCAGATGGAAAACCAGACAGAATACCTCATTGAACGAGTATACGCTTAACCTCAGTAGTCACCTCCAATATGCAATTTTAAACATCATATTACCATATTGGCCTCAGATGGGCCAAAATTAGAAAGTTTGATGACATTAAATGCTACTGGAGATCTGGGGGACTGGTCACCTGTGTTTTTACTTTGGGAACTGAACAGCAGCTGAGCAATTCTGAAGGGCAGTTGGGTCGAATGACGTACCTGGACACCTCTGACCCAGCAGCCCTCCTCCAGGGCACATTCCCTGAAGAGTGTCAGTGATATGCACTGAAGACCGACACAAAGACAGCCAGCATTGCTTGTGTCAGCAAGCTGCTGGAGTCAAGCAGGGTAGCCTTCCTTAAGGAAATACATGGATAATGATGTGCATGTGCACACACAAAAGAATTTCATGATCGAAGGCTTTTAAGAAGATGGATATGTTTGCTATAGAACATCTATAGTTAAGAGTAACGATTAATAACATTATTTATATGTTTGAGCCTTATATATTTCTTTCTATAAGCTATTGTCAAATGGATACTTGTTATAAACATTGATAAACTATTTTATTATTTAAAAATAAAAATAATGGTCATTTTGTCTTGTAAACCTGGGCCAGTGAAGAAACGTTAGTGATTAGTAGCGTGGTTTTATATATCCATTTTAACTTTTAGAGATATTAATTAAATAATGCATTATCTTACTATATTTATATTAAATATTTATGATTGTATATTAAAATACGCTAAATTAAATAATATAAATAATTTATGTGGCTTTTTCAAAACTATTATTTTATTGCTTTTTAACATCAATTACAGATATCAAATACTGTATTTTTCATGTAACAGACCCTATAGACATTTAATACTTGCTAGTGGAAACAATGCTAATGGCATTTTCCAGTTATATTTAATTTGATTTACTGAAATTCTTAAACGTATAATTCACTTGTGCATCAGCTTTAGGAAAATTGGACTGGCAGTAATTATATCCACACTCCCAGTATTTGTAGAAACATTCCTGAAATTAATAAAATGGGAAGTATGCATAAGCAATTTGGGATAAACATCATCCTCATATATATTACATCACAGGCATTGAGAAGACAAAACTTATCCTACTAGGTGTTGATTTGGAACATAAAATATACTAAACTTTTGATCCATTTCATGTTATTGGAAATTGGGTGAAGAATAAGAAATATCCTCTTGTTACCAACAGAACCTGTGTCTCATCCCAAAGTTATCCCACACACCTTAAACAGCTAGGAGGATTGTAAAGATTATGCCAGTCTTCTCTTGACAAATATAAAATTTACAAAACAAGACTAAAATGGAAATTCACAGCAGGACACAACAGTAATATAAGGTTTTAGTATCTTATAGAGCTTGTATCACCTGAATTTCTTAAAAATATAATATAAGTGAAAAAAGAAAGTTCATCCTGTGATTCTGTGAGGCTTGGTGGGATTGTGTCGCCTCACTAAACAGTGAAAACACTTGGCAGCACTCGCAGAACAGCAGCCCATAGCACAGTTTCCCAGGGACACTTTCTCAACTCCCACAGCTGGCTTCTGAGTCACAGACAGAATAGAAAGTTTCCCGAAACTAAACCATTAGCAACATTTAAATCCCCTGGCATCGTAAAAGACCCCGGGAGACTTGCCTCATTTTATGGAACCACAAACAGAAACTCTTGGTTTTAATGTTCGAAAGAAGTATGACCCAGGTTTGTTTTCAGACTTCTATTTTGCCCTTGCAATGGGGCTACTCCTCAAACCACTACAGGGGAGCCATTGATAAATCTGGACGCTGATGCCTGTGGGGCACGGAGGGATGCTTCATAAATCTTTTTCAAACAGCATTCGTGATATGTGCCCACAGGGTCTCTTGGAAGCACCTGCTAAACTTTTCAATTTTTCTCCAGAAGTTCAACATAACAATTTTTTCTTTCCTGTTTCTGGTAGTAAGTTTGTCTTTAGCATAGGATGCATTTATCTCCCACTGTATTGACTATTTCAAAGTGAGGGTACCATTATATTATACTTGCATTAGAAGTATTAGTTTAAAAATAAAATAAAATAAATCAGTGTTGGACCTGATCTCAGAAAGCAGATATAATCATAATACATGTGGATAGTTCTTAATAATCTACATTTTGGAAAAACACCTCAGGAAAATGTTCTATACATGAAGATTCATGCATACAATGAAGATTCATGCAAATAACTTATATCTTTCGAACCCTTTATTTCATTCACATTCTTAAATAAGACAGAGATGATGAGTAATATCTCACAGGAAGTAGCATGTATATATCACTTCTTTTATAACCTTACCGAACAACTCTTTACATTTGATCTGTACTGTACTGGCCATCTCTCATAACTTAGGACTTCCTCAGGTGTCCTTTTTATTCTTATGGTTGAAAACCATGTACTCTTGTACAATCATGGAAAAGTTTAAAATACCAAAATTTGAATGATGGGGCAGCGCACTCACAGAATCCTACTGCTAAGTTTATACCCAAAATATAATATACCTTTCAAAATAAAGTATTCAGACTAGAAGGAAGATTGCAGAAGACATTCACAGACCCACAACTTAACTGAATGTGTATGTTGTTTTTCAACTGGATTCAGTTAACTGGTGAAGAACCACAGCAACAAGTAGGCTGGTCATTAAGTAATGGGAAAAGTGAAGTTTCAAATGGAAAAAGAATTTGAATTCTTTCATAATGATATCATAAAAAACAAAAAAAAATTAAAATAATTTTTAAGTGAAAGGGAATCAGATGATCAGCTTTACCTAGAAACTATTTCAAATAGTTTGTCCAAATTAATTTAATATATAGCAACTTATCACAGGGAGGTAAAACAATGAAAAGTGGAATAACATTTATTGATCTTCTACTTGTGCCTGACTCTGTATATTTAGTTTTCACAAAACCTGTTAAATACCTCAAGAGTGTCATAGTTTTAGTCAGAATCTGGCCTTAAGGCCTGTGGTTGTTGAATTTTTTGGACTTTCCACCATTATGTGGTTAAGGCTACTGGTTCTGGTCCTCGCCTACTTGCCTGAATGTCCTTCCCATTACTGTGTCTCTCATTTCCTGACTTCTAGCATCTCTGGCTTTCTTTTCCTTATGTTTTTAAAAATATATATTTTTGACAAATTTTATTATTTATTTTTTTTATTTTATTTTTTTTTTTAAGATTTTATTTATTTATTTTTAGAGAGGGGAAAGGAGGGAGAAAGAGAGGGAGAGAAACATCAATGTGTGGTTGCCTCTCACGTGGCCCCAACTAGGGGCCTTGCCTGCAACCCAGGCATGTGCCCTGACTGGGAATCGAACCTGTGACCCTTTGGTTCACAGCCCGCGCTCAATCCACTGAGCTACGCCAGCCAGGGCTATTTTTGACAAATTTTAAAAAAATAATGAGAACTCTTTGTAATATAGATCTACGAATTATGTAAATGCAATTATTTATTATGTGAGGAAGGTAAGATTTCACTTAATTGGGGTTCAAAGTTAGTGTTCTCGAGCATCATGCAGATTGCAAATACTCATAGGTAAAAAAAAAACAATCTTTGTTCATGGGCTTAACAAAGACAGACATTAGTCTAGACTTGGCTTGTGGGCTATAGTTTACCAACAAATGGCTCATTACCTGAAGTCTATATTCTGAGGGTTGGTATTGAAAACATTTCCAAGATTTGGCTATAGCTTACTACCTTTCCATTCATATTTCTCATTACTTTCATTCCTATTCTGCTCTACCCAAACGAAGGTATTTACATTTACTATAAATGATGTACTGTCCCCAGGTCTACTCCTTTGTACATCTCCAAATATCAAAATAGTTCAAGGATCTGCTCAAATGCCACCTCCCTTTTGAGGTTTTTCCAGAATCTCCAGCTGGAATTCATCCTTTCTTCCTCAGAATACTTATAGAACAGATATCGCTAGTTCCCAATCACCCATACGTACCTTCTTTCTTTTTTTTTTTTTTAAGATGTTTTTATTTATTTATCTTTAGAGGGGAAGGGAAGGAGAGAGGGAGACAAATATTCATGTATGGTTGCCTCTCGTGGGTCCCCTGTTGGGAACTGGCCTGCAACCCAGGTACACGCCCTGATTGGGAATCGAACCATGATCCTTTGGTTCGCAGGCCCGTGGTCAATCCACTGAGCTACACCAGCCAGGGCCATATCTTATGTCTTAAACTGGACCCTGAGATCTTTGAGCACAAGTACTATGCCTTGTTCATTTTGGTATCTCCCTTAGTATATTAGCATATTCAAGGGATAGTGTAGATTCTTGACTGAACACTGAGGGACAATGAGTCGTATTAGACACTTCCTGATGTTGCTTATTTTGGAGTTGCTTTCCCATCCACTGTTTCCTTCCAATCCATTTGTAACTAAACTAGCTCCCTGTATTAATTTTTTTTTATTTAACTACATGGCATGTGCTCTGTTTCTCTCACTGGATCATGACAGATATAATTAATCTAAGCAATGCATACAAACCATGAGAATTACTGCCACTCAATCATCCATTAAATTACAAGGAAGGAGAGCATTGAGACCAAAAATTCCTGAAGGAGGCAGTTAAGTAGGAGTTTTCCACACAATTGTTTTTTTTTTAAATAAAATATGTCAAAGGTTTCCATTTCCAGGGTTTTTGCATTTGCTATTTCTTTAGCCTTCTATCTCATAACTTAGGTCTCAATTCAAAATCCCCTTTCTCAGAGAAGCTTTCCCTGACCACTCTGCCTAAGAGAATTCCTTCACTTATTCACAGTCATACATTCATATTAGTCACTGTACCTTATGCTGTTAATGAAATATATGAGTGCCTGAAATGATCTTATTTATTTAAATTTAAGTTTCTATCTCTTTAAACTAAAATGTTAAGTTCCCTGAAGGTATGTGATCACAATTTCCATTTCAGTCACACAACTAAAATTGTTACACAATGACTCTCTCTCATTCTGGTAGATAGATAGATATATAATATATACTTATCTATCACTGGTGGACTTATTATTTTTTGGATGATAAAAGACAAGATTTCCCTTGTCAAGGATATTAAAATAGATTATAAGACAGGATCAATCAATATATGTTAGAGTTAATTAAAAATAGTGCATCCTCTGTGGCACTAACTTTCTACTGAGTTATTCAGAAGGCAGAGGGTTGGATGATAAGTGTGAACCTGAATAATGTGACTACTTCCTCACATTTCTGCCAAGTTTTATAGCCTATCATGTATTTCATTTTATTTGAGCCTCATAGGAACAATATAATGTAAAGAAATTATCATTTTTTTCACAGAGAGGTTAAATTATATCAAAAGCATAAATCCAGACATGAGATAAAGTTCCCTAAAAAAGATAGAATTTGTGAAAAATAATAAGCTCTTTGTTTATTTTTCAGAAATGTAGAACAACTATTATTTGGGGAAAAATAAGACATATAAGGAGCTAATAATAAAAAAAAAATCTGCCACTGTTACAATATGTGTGACATTTGTTAGTATTTAGCTTGCTGAAAGCATCACAGACTTATTACCTAAAATAAGAAAATTTGTCAGTTTGTATGTTTGTGGATAGTGGGTCTTTACCTCCAATTTTAGGATATTCTAGTGAATCAATGGAGCTACAGGGAGATGACATAAAATATATTTAGTCACTAATTTAAAATGAATCATATGGCAGGAGCATTTGTTTTCAAACATCACATGGAAGAAACCAATTTTTGCCTATTTATGTGTGCAGATAATCAATTTAAAAGTGTTGAGGAATAGCTTCTATGTGATAGTTTTGTGTGTAAGACCTTCTGGATCAGTGCTGACCTATTAGATGACATCCATGCAGTATTAAAAGAGCCTAGAGATTTTAAAAAATCAGATATTTCACACGTAAAAGGTAATTGGTAAATTGGTAAATTCACAGTCCCTCAGTGATTCTCTTTCTTTTTTGGGATACCCTTATGTGCTGTGATTTTTACACGGTATTTCAGAACCATTACTGCCAGTGATGAAAAACTAGAAACGAGGTTGCTTAGATACAGCAAATCCAGTATAGCCAAGGGGAAGTTGAAGGTCAAAGAGTGAATTAGATTGATGTCTTGCTCTTGTCCGAAAACAGAATTTATTTGTTTTGCTGACAGAGTAGGAAAAATGGACAGTCAAGGAAGGGAAGGCATTATTTTTGCTATAGAATGAAATTCACTAAGAAATCATAGATATAAGAAAAAGCACAGTGAATATATTATAGTAATAATCCACTTAGAATAGAGAGACCATGAAACTAAACACTCACTGCTTCTTCTACCAGAATAGATTGAGTGACAGTTTCAACTGAGGAATAATCCCAAACTAACCCTCATTGTAAATGACTGCTAAAGGGCAAGCAGAATTACAACATAACTGAATTATATCATTACAATACTGGCTTAGCAGCAGAGCCAGAAGCACAATAGAGCTAAGTACTGAGCTCTCTCTATTAAAAAAAAAAAGTAAAAAAAAAAAAAAAATACTTTGTGTATAAAGCAAACGCAGGTAACTTCTTAAATTTATATTTTGAACACTTGTTTCTGTACTTAATATTTTCTAATAAAAATAAAATAATTTAATAAATAAACAAAATAAAATAAAGATACACCATATGACTAAAGTCCCACAATTAAAAGAGAAATATTTTTCAATAACTGTAATAGTCATATTTTTCAAAATCTTATCCAGTGAATAATACTATGAAACCTAATTTTAATACTATAATTCATATTATAAAATCCTAATATAAAACATTTTAAAACCTCTTTATTTTCCATTTAGCATTTGTTTCTTAATTCTGCTTGAACTAAAAAACGCGTGCTCTCTAATATAAGCAAATTAAAATGACATTTTCTTTTTGCCATGTATTCTTTAACATTTTCTTATTTGCTTTAAATCTTACAAAATATTTGCATCATATAAAAGCTTCTTGAAAAGTTATAGAACTTTTGCATTTGAAGAGACAGTGACCTAGAATTACATTAAAAGTAATTGTCACTATAATGGAATGTTGCAGGAGGGCTAAAAGTTTCACTTTTAGAAAACAGCCAATCATTTCACATCATTTAATAGCCTTTGATTGCACCCACCACAGCTTCAGAAATAAAATTACTTTCAACATTTGTCCTCTTACCAATGCACTGAAATCTACTTGCCCTGTCAGAAGTCACCTAAAAATTGAGCTAGAGCTGTGTCCTCAGAGCCCAGAATGGGTTCCAAATCAGAATGTATCTTGTTTGTAGTGGCAGCGTAATGAGGAGAAGAAATCATCATGAAAAGCTAGGAGACTCAAATCAAAGTAAGGGTGAAGTAAATGTAACCAATTCCAGCTGTGCTAGATCAGGAAAGTAGTTACCACACAATGACGAATGAGATGGAGAAAGAGAGGAGACGATAAGAGAAGAGGTAGGAAGCAAATACAGGGAGAATAACAGAGTAATCCCTGAGTGAAGTTCAGCAATATCTAATTCTGATTCTTATAGCTTTCCATTAATACGGTGAGCCATTTAAATAAGCCGGAGTGGAATGGACAAGGACATTACTGTAGATTGATTGATTCCTCTCTGGGAGTTTTCTGAAACTAGGGGAAGCTGTACAATTTGGCCTCAGTTTAGTCCTAGAATCAATCATATTCTCTATGTTCAATTCTTGTGTCACTTTCAGAAACCCTTGGGTTAAGGGGCAAGAAGTTATCACAAATAAGGTTTGGTCCTTTCTAAAAGATCAGAGAAATGAAAATACGGTTATTTCTGCATGAAATATAAATGTGATCTTAATCTAGGCTAAAATAATTTTTTCTAAGAATTGTAAGGCTTGAGATAACGTTTCTGTGACAGTGTCAGGAGCATGGCTGCTAAATTCATGCCAAAAGAAGCAAGGACAAGGGCAGTGGAAAAGACAGGAACCATGTACTTTGATTTAGTTTGAAGGGTCATTACTTATATAATCACAGTAATGCATTTCTAAGTAAAACAACATCACAATAAACTTATAAACAAATACTGGAGGGCACATATTTAAGATGCAATAAATACCAGATTGCCATATATCAGATTAACTTTCCCTTTATGTTTTATTATAGGTTTGTCACCGTTATGATTTATATACATGTCCATTCCTAAGAAACCTATTAACCATTTTTTAAGTGTTTAATTTGTATGAAGCCAAGTGTTGCTGACCTAAGGTCATTCTTATCAATTGTACTAGCTGTTTTTTACTAATTTCATAAAATTTTTTTGATACTCAGATACACAATCACATTATTGCCAAATTTTGCCTCTATACTCAATCTTTAATTTAAACAAAAATATTAAATGCATTTGAACTTTGAAAACAGTGTTCGTATGGTTTTAACGGGCATCTCTTTATTGGTTTTTATGTTCTTATGTTTTTAAATGGCTTTAGGGTTTGTCGTTTATAAAGATGTCTAGAGTTGATTTTGATAGTTAACTTTTGTAATATATAAGCATTTACTTTATTTGTGTTCTTAGACTTTTAGAGACAAAAATACTACAAAATATATGGAAACCATTTAAATAAAAACTATAAAGAAATACAATTTTAGTATAAAATGTAGATCACTACATATAAAATATGTGAAATCTTATTCATAACCACTGGTTAAAAACCAATAACAAATGTTTATTAAAAAGATGTAGAGATTTTCAATTACACAGAAATTCAAACATTCGCATAAAACTATATTATTAAAATAATCAGTGAATAAATTACAGATTATAGGCAAATACCATATATCAGAATAAAACATAACATCTATAATAGTACTAATATAAGTTTAATAATAATAATGCCCCTTTATATAGATAAGAAAAAGTAAATGCCCTTTTGGGAAAAAATGACAAACTTATAAATAAACTGTGGACCAAAAAATGGGAGACATCCAAAACCAGATAAGCTCAGAGGAGGCCTGAATGGCGACTTTATAAATTCAGAGACCTAAAGTAACCATGCAGGATGGTCTGAAATGAAACTTCTAACTAAAAGCAGGTCATGGGTTGTCAGGCTCTAGGCTGCTAACTTTGTTGACAAAGGCCAATCTTTACCTTAACTGAGCCTATCTACTTTTTTTGTTGTGCATCTAGAACAAGATACCTTTAAAACATCAGAGTAATCCCCTTTATCCAGGCCCCTCAGGACACAATCTCCCACAGGAGCAGGAGACACAGAAACCCTCATCGCCATCTGGTTCCTGGAATAACATCTCTATGTGTCTTTAATGTTAATTGTTAAATATCTGGTACCCACCAATGTAAAAAAAGTGTTTGTATCTCCATTTTACTTTTTATCCAAGCTCAGAGATTTCTCTGTTTTGCTTTCTCCCACCTCCCTAAGCTACTGATTTCATGTAACCCCTCTATTTTTTCTCTTTTGACAGTAATGTATAGAATAAACTGCAAAGCTGACATTCTCCTGAGCATTTTCTCAATACATTGAAATTTTATTTTCCAGCAATCATTGTCAGTCTGGCTCAAAGAAACTCATAAATATTCTCTATAGGTTTGGACATTTCTTATGTTGACAAGACAAATCACAGATAAGTAAATCATATGAAAAAATGCTCAGATTTATTGGATTTTTTGATGCAAGGGATGTATTTTTAAAAAGTATATTAAATTTGTATTTGAGAACCTGTAGGGATTTTCAACAGATATTTTTAATGTGAGATACTTAAAATAGAGATATAAGTATTCTATTCTCAAAAAACATATATATTATACATTATCTTATATGAATATTAAGAATTAAATGTTACAGTATATATAAATTAGTGCTAGGGGAAGAAAAGGAAGAACAGAAAACAAAAAGGGTGAATATGCACAAAAATATTATCCATTAATGAAAGAGCAGGTATGAGTATGTGAAAAACTATGTGAGTGTGTATGCATAAATACAGGGTCCTGCACAAGTAGTGCCTGCTCCAGTATGGTTGGTAGGGTAATGATATGGGTGTAATAATTTACAGTTTTAATTTGAACATTTCACCGAAAATATCATTTTGTGTGCTTGACTGTGATATTGTTATCTTACAGAATTACATGCTTATGATTTTGTAATAAAAGATTTTATAACAAAAAAGGTACATTATTTGTTCCAGACCCTGTATGTAACAATAAATAGCTCTTTTTGTTTGGTAAGATGTCAAGAAATGTTATTTCCTTCCATATAATCATAATATGTATAATTGGGAAGAGAAAACAAGAAATAGCATGGTGTTGAAATAATTTCCGCCTAAACAATGTAGTCAGCTGTTTAAGTTTTCTATTAAGTTAAAGTTATTTGTCAAACAAATCAAAGTCATTTACCTACTCTTTTCATCATGGGTTTTAAGAGTCCATATGTCAATAACAACAATATATCCCTTCCCCTTTCATTGCCCTGGTCTTTATTTAACATTTTTGGCTAGGACAGAAATTGGTGAAAGGCAATTCTTTTACAGACAAGAGAGAAATCGAGGGATGTCCAAACTTTTGGCATCTCTGGCCACACCGGAAGAAGAGTAGTCTTGGGCCACACATTAAATACATTGTGGCATGTAATCACAAAAAGATATCATAATATTTTAAGTAAACTTATGATTTTGGGTTGGGCCTATCCTGGGCTGCATGCAGTCTATGGGCCAGAGGTTGGACACCTCTGGAGGACTCAGGAACAGACTGAGATCTTGGTGCAGATTTTTTTTTTTCCCCAGGTAGAGTGAGGAATGGAGGGAGAAAGAGGGAGAGAAACAACAATTTGCCGTTCTACCCACTTATGCATTCATTGGTGGCTTTTTGCATGTGCACCAACCAGGGATTGACCCCGACTGGTATATCAGGATGATGCACCAACCAACTGACCTACCCGGCCAGGGTATGCATTTTTTATTGTTGTGTTTTGCATGGTGTTCATCCTCTCAGAATGTTGGACATTGGTCTGAGAACAGTTCCTACATTAATCCTGTCAGGATATGCATGTTCAGAACAAGTTCCACTCCTCTAAGCCACAAGCCAGGGTGACCACTGATTTATGCCTTTCGATGTTGCCAATCTAGTGAAAATCAAAGGAGGTGGATGAGTTATGGGAAATGAGCCTCACTGCCATTGTTTCTTCTTTCTTACCTATAAATCTAAGAGATACCCTGTAATAGTCAAGTTAGTGTTCTCTGCTTAAAAGATAAATACCCAAATTTCTGTGCCCCATTTAAACAGGTGCTTGTTTCCTACTCAAAGTTCAAGATATCACATTGTGACCTAGGCTGAAGGAGGCCCTCCCATTTTTTATTCATGGCTTCCCAGATTGCTCCCAGGAGAGAGTGGAAAATTCTATAGGCATTTGTGCATGAGAGAGATTTTAGTCCCTAGTAAGTCAGTTCCTGATTTACGAACTGAAGAGTCGTGTATTGGAGTCTAACACACTAATCACTGGGATGGATTCTAGGGTACAAGAGAAATCTTTCACACATGCCTTAGCTTCTTCTCACAAATGTTTTATTGACTGAAAGAGTTAAAAACACCACTAAGTTTGCAGTCAAGGAAATCATCACTGATTTAAGCTATCCTTCGATTAATAGGATTTTCTAAAATTTATCAGTTGAAGAACGTCTATAACTTATTTTAAGAGCATATCCTAACCTGCCTTGAATCTGACACTTTCATCTCCTATCAGCCTTGAATATAATCTAGTACCTGACACTTTATTTCCAAAGATCCTTGGAACATATCCTGGGCTAAATCTAAATAACTCTTGGTAATTTTTCCTACACTAGCGAGTACAGCAACATTTCTCAATATCAAACTCATAGTAAAGTGAGCAACTGAAAATTAAGTTTGAAGTATATATATGAAACATATTCAATTAGTTCAAGTTGTTGTTAGGTAGCATATGCTCAGCTTTCAGTGAAGGTGAATAAATGAAGATAAATGAGAAACTGAAAGAAAACAAGCCAATATGTGCTTTTAAGAAACAATATTACTAAAGAGCGTGTGTTTTCTACTGAACAAAGCAACCAACCTTTTCCTCAAATGGATAGTTAGTGAGGTGTATCAAAACCAGTTTGTAAAGAACAATGAATACGATTTAATGAATCAGAGTGAAGAGGGAATAACACACTTTCATATAGCACAGATATTCTAGTTATTGAAATGTTTTAAAAGATGAAAAGAATCGCATAGGCTTCTGATCTTGATGTTTATTAAATTGTTTTTTCTATATCTGACAACCTTTAGAGAAATGTCTCCAATGGAATAGCTCTGTTGAAAGCCAAATAAAATGCATTATGAATACGCTTTTTCACTTAGTATGCAGGTATTATCTCCTGGGCAACTCAGGAAAAAGTGATTCAATAGAAAGTTCCATTTTTACAGTTTGATGATTGTGATTAAAGAACCACAAAAATGTTCCTTTTGATATTTCTTATTTCCTTTACAAGAGTAGTCTCCTGCAATTTCTTTAGTTTTCTTTCCTCTTAACTCTATGGTATAATATATCAATGTTGACTTTCTATGTTTTAGAAATAAGACACCTACAACCAACTATTTCTGGAGAACCAGTTGATCTTATTCACAGGGGGCCACAAAAATTTTAAAAATTCAAAATGCACCATAGACATTTTTAAATAATATATATAAAAATACATAAATTATCATTGTTATGGCCATGCCCACGATTATGCCCATAATTTTAAAATATGTCACCTGAAAAATTATTATACATTTTGTCTTAGAAATGTAAATTCTGTCTTTGATCTATTTTAGCACATGGTAATAGGTGGTAATAACATAACTTGGTTTGTTAGACAATCATTTATATTTGGTCTTATGTTCCTTCCTAGATAGTTACTCCAGTTAGAGAGGGGGGCTAATCTCTATAATGGTATCAACCATAGCAATCAGCACATAATAGGTATCCAGGACCTAGTAGGTGTCCGGTTATTGTCTACTGAATAAATCAATTCATTCTAAATTTTGACAGTCATTATTATTGATGCTGTAAAAAAATACTTTTTGAAGTATGTCAATATTTTCTGAGTAGCTTTAGGCATTCCTTGGAAAATGGATCTGTGTGAGTTGGGAGTAAAGCTGTGAAGGCACTATCTCTCCTTCTAAAACTTCAATCAGAACAACTTCATTGTTCTCTGTTTTTAAAGCTCCATTTATAGTATAGTAAAATTATATAGATTTGATTTTCCACAATGATTCTAATTTATGTGGTGCTTAACAACAACAATACATCACACTCTACAGCATTTACAGATAGTGTAAAGGATTTTTCTTTGTTCTCTTCTTTTCCCCTAATAATCATTAACTCAATATAGAATTATCCAGTGACTGCTTAGTGCCAAAAACCCTTTTAGGAATTTGTGCTATTAGAGTAAACAAAGTAGGGCTTGCACTAATGAAAAGTTTATTTTAAAAAATGTATGGGTGAAATCAGAAAATACCAAACAAAAAAGTAAACACACATTAAGTAAGATGTTATACAAAAAAATAAAGGAATATGAGAGGTGAAGGGAGTTCTGTAAAATGAGAAAATTTTACATAGCTGGTTATAAAAAGCATTTCGCAAAGTTAACATCTGAGAAATGTCTGAAGAAAGTAAGAGAAACAGCCATGGGGTACTCTGAGCAAGAGTGGAAAACAGAGGGAATGCCATACAAAGGGCTTTGGGGAAAACACACATGCCATGCTTGGGGCACAGTAAGGTGTGTGGCTTGAGTGGAAAGAAGCATGACAGAAGAATTACAGGTGATAAGGTCACAGCAGTAGTCAGGGGTAAGCTCATAAATGGTCCGTGTTTTTGAACAAATAACAAGCCTTCTCATACAGAGAAGCTGAGACTTCCTGGTGAAGTAAAATTGCATTCTCTCGGGAGATGGTCTCCTACTGGTTAGTGGACTCTCCAGTGATTCTTGGTTCCATGCAGATGGGCTAATACTTAAAACTTGCATCGTGTGTTAACTAGATAATGTTGTTACAAAAAGCACAATATCATTAACCAATCCCACGGTGCAATCACTATGTATTGGTATTTACAATCATCATCTCATTGAAATCTCACATAAAACCTATGTGATGGGTAGTTTAATTTGTACACTATATATAAAAAGCCAGATAATTAGAAAGGTTTTTAGAAAACTCATCTTAAAGTTATAGCTAAAATAGTGGCAGAAGAAGGGAAAAAAGTTAGGTTTGTGTGATTGAAAATACCAGAGAGGAAAAAGAAAAGGAAGAGGGAAAGAAAGATGGAGGAAGAGAAGTAGGAAAAGTCTGATCACATCATTTACAGATGACATCACTTGTGTGATAAAATGATAGTATTTTATATATGGCATCTTACTTACCTAGACCTAAATACATGTTGCCTGAGAATTTTAGTCTAAAGATTTGATCAGAAGCTATGTACTGAATCTCAACTACCTGAGCTTAGTGGCCTACCACAGTGGTTCTCTAACTATTCTTTGAGAAGACTTAACATTTCTTTGGCATGGTTTCGGTGGTTGGGAAAGAGGGTAAGCTCAATGACCTAGGTCACTTCTGCTTCATCAGAGCAGCTCCATTTGATTCTGTTTCACATGCAGAGATTCCTTGTAAGATTTCATTAAATGATGTGTTTAAGCATCTGGCCTAATACATCCTTCAAGATCAGGCAGACTGTCACCAGAACATCCTTCAATGGCTAAGAGTCCTCTTTGTAATGTACCTGGATAGAGTCCTCAGTGCCAACCCTCTACTGCAAAGACCTACATTTTGTCACCTCAAGCTGCTCTAACAGAACACTGCAGATTGGATGGTTTAAACTACAGATATTTACTTCTCACAGTTCTGGAGGCTGAAAAGTCCAAGGTCAAGGCAGTGGCAAATTTGATACCTAGTGAAGGTCCAAGTCCTAGTTTATAAATGGCTGGCTGCCTTTCCACTGTTCCTCAAATGATGGTGGAGAGAGAAAGAACTCTGGTCTTCCTTCCTCTTCTTCTTCTTTTTTTTTTTTTTTTTCAATTTTTATTTTAATTGTTTATCTTGTACAGTTTTCTGTCTTTTACTCCCATCCCAACCCACCACCCCAGCCCTCCCCACCTCCCTCACATTTCTGCCCCCTATAGTTTTTGTCCATGTGTCCTTTATACTTGTTCCTGTAAACCCTTCCCCTTTTCCCCTGAAATTCCGTCCCCTCTCCTTATAAGGACACTTATCCCATCATTGGGGCACCACCTCATGACTTCATCTAAACTAATTATTTCTTAAACATCCCATCTACCAATACCTTCATAACGAGGGGTAGGACTTCAATGTATGATTTTTGGCAGGACATGATTTGGTCCATAGCACATGTTCTCCTTCTATTAATGGTTGAACTGAATGCATGCGTATTATAATATTTATTTCCAACTTCTGTCCATATTACTTTTTTCTAACATTGTCTTTGGTTAAGTAAATTTCTGTCCCTAGTATTTGATTTTATAGTCTGAAATCTTTTCAATACAACAAAATAGTCAAGTTGAATGTAAATTATTTTTTCAGTAATCCCTAAAAGTTAACAAATTATCCTAAAAGAAACACCAATTAGTCTTTAATTACTAAGGAAAGAATAAAGCTATTTTAAACTTACCTTCTTTAGATTGACATTTTTTTGATAATGCTATTATATACATTTTTTAGTTCTAAATTTTCACAGTCAATGAACATATGAATTGGCTGGTGTTTATATTTGGTTCTAAAATATTACATATGAAAAAATGCCCACTACATTGTAGAGAGAACTAACCATTGAAATGATCCAAAAATTCTGTGTAAATGGCTAAATTTTTCCAAAGTCGGGAACTGAGAAGAGAATAACAACTTCTTTGAATTTGACACTCTCTTAAAACTGAATTTATGATATGCCCTTGGAGTTACCACAAAATTTTAAATTGTTTATATTTCATTCACATTAATATATTATGGCCTTACATGTAAATATCAGATATCAATAACATTCTTTTCTTCTTATCACAATAATTGGATGTTTCTCCATGGATACAATATTTTATTTTTAGTCAAGTACTGTATTTAGCAAGCATTATTTAATAATTTGTTTTTTAACCTACTTAACCATAGATAAATATGTATATAAAAAATTCAATACAAATGAATTAAATGCAAAGATTCTCCTTCTTACTATTGCCTCCTACATCATATGAGATCAAATATACATTTTTTATTTAAAGAATTTAATTAGAAGGAAAAGCTGAGAAAAATTATATATGTTTATATATGTATACTTATATGTATATGTGTGTATACATATACATACATACATATATATGTGTGTGTGTGTGTATATATATATATATATATATATATATATATATTTGTTTAGATGTTAAACATTTAGATGTTTAAGTATTCTGGGCCACAGTCAATAAAATAGAATCATTTGTTCTTGCAATTGCCCACTACATAATCTGATTATCATCCTTAGATTATACTATTCTTGTTCCCATGTAAAAATGAAAACTTGCTAGCAGATCTCCTACTCAGTACAAAAAAAAATGTGAATTATCATATAAAATCCTGCTTGCTGATTTTCATAGCACTTGAGGCCCCAGGGGCATTGAAAATACAAATTTAATTTTGTTTACAGCTATCCACAGATATATTTTCTATTTATAGCTCACTCAGATGCAATTAGGTAGTCCATTATTTGATTAATTACTTAGCTATCACATCATTCAGGACTGCCACTGTTTCAACAGCAGTGGGAAAATATTCTTTTGTAACTGTATAGATACAGCTATGATGGTCTAAATTAATATTCTGGCATTTGATATTGAAATTAAAATTATTTTGTATCAGACACAGTAATTTGATAACAATAATACATTTCTAAAGAAAAATCAATGGATAGGTTGTTATAAAAATATTTTAAATATACTCTTTAAAGAAAATCATTTATAGATAAAAGTAGGAAGTAGAATTTTTGAATATTTTAAGAGAGATCCTCATTTCCATATTATTGACTGCTACAGAAAACTACAAAAAGCAATGAAGGACGAACAATAACTTTATTAGAAAGTATCCTGCAAATGTTTTTTAACATGCCCTACAAACCTGGTATGATTCCACACTATTTTTATTGACAATGGATAGACATGAGAGAGAAGAAATATTCTGAAGAAGAGGGGACCATTTTTTAATAATTTAATAATCATTCAAAGGGTGTTTTTAAGTAAAGATAATGTAGATCCTTATAGAAGATAAATTAGAAATTAAAATAATCAGATAAATATATACAGTTTAAAAAATATAATACAGGTTTTGTAAAGTGGGGCAATCCTAAATCTATCTGACACAAATTTAAGATAGCTAGAAAGGATTCAAAAAAGAGAGACAGATAATGTTTGTAAACTTAAATATACACTTGCATGCAAATGTGGTGCAAAGAAATATTACGATGGAAACAATGCTGTACTCAGAAGTTAATGACAGTGAACATGTCACAGAAAAGAGAAAAAAAACTACTGAATATGGCAAACGCTGCAAATATAAAAAGAATCTATTGAATGCAGCAAAACAGCAAAAGTTGCAAATACAGCAAAAAACTGTAAATCATACAGGAAATATAAAAACCCAAAGTAAGTGAAAATAAAAATAAAGGAGCAGAAATAAGTAAAAGAGAAAAAAGGAAATAGAACAGTGGAAAAAAAAGACAGTTCTCTAAAAATACAAATCAAATAGACAAGCATTTA
This sequence comes from Glossophaga mutica, assembly GCA_039655065.1. Lineage (NCBI taxonomy): Eukaryota > Metazoa > Chordata > Mammalia > Chiroptera > Phyllostomidae > Glossophaga > Glossophaga mutica. The sequence goes on along the minus strand of CM077307.1, from coordinate 141,733,322 downwards.
GCCACATTATTTAAAAAAGGAAAAGGAGAGACAGACAGCAAGATGTAAAATAATGACTAAAAAGTGGTCCATAACCATAGGTATAGTGGAGGTTTAAAAACATCACAGACATGAACACAATTCATCATCAACCTACTTCTGAATATATAGATAAAAGACATTTTTATAAAAAAATAATCTAACAAATATGAATCAGGAAGAGTTTTAAGAGAAAAAATTAACATACACAGATCATCAACATGAACAAATAAATAAATAGTCAATATCTACCCTTCCAAATGTACAGGCCTTTATAGTTTGACAAGTGAGCCTAACCCACACTTTAAGCAAGAACCCTCAATTTTGATTACTTGCATTATTTGAACATACCAGCTATACTCCTGACTCTGGGCTGTGCACTGGCTATTTCCTCTAGGATCATCCTTTTCCTTCTTTCTCTACTCTTTATTTGAATGTCACATTCTCAATGAAGCCTATTGTGTCTACTCCATTACAAAATGAGCTCCTTGAAAGCAAGGACTGTTTTTCTGTTTTATATTCATTGACGTATCTCCAGAGCCCAGAAGAGGGTCTGGGACATGATAAGAAGCCAGCACTACGTTTTGACATTTTTTAATATACATGCATATCTTTGATTCTAAACCTGAAGGAAAAGAAATTAAAGGCTAAATTCCCTCCAGTTTGTAAATAGAAAGTTGATAAAATGACAAACTTAACTTAATAATGTGCACATGTATGCATACATATGTGTGTGTGGAAAGTCATCATGAGCACATACTCTATTTCTGTAATGACTGGTGTGTTAATATTATACAATGTATTAACATATTTCCTCATATCACAGACAGAGGGACCTAACCCATAAACATTCTCAATAGATGCAGGAAGAGCTTTCATTTAACATTCATTCATCATAAAGAAATCTTAGCAGATTAGAAATAAAAGGACTTTAATAAGTGCCTTTAAAGTATTTATAAAAACACATAAAAATAACATAGTGATTAAATATTAGAAACACTCCCTCTAAAGTAAAGAACACAGCAAAGATGACTGCAACATGTGATCTTTTCAAACAATTCAGTGCTATGGATCAAAGTCATAAAAAGAAAAAGAGATATATATCAAAATGGTAATGGAAAAAATGTAATAAAGATAACATACTTTAAAAATGTCCCTATTCATAGGTAATAAAGTTTGCTACATAGAATGTATAAGAGAAACTAAGAACCATTACAGTACAAAAGAGACATCAGCAAGTTTGGTAAAAAATGAACATTTAAAAGTTGTCAATGTTCCTTTCTATGACTCTGCAATAACCAGTTAGGAACAAAATATACACTAACAACTAACATTAAGAAGCAACCAAAATGTTTTTTTCTTATTTTAAAATGTATGTATTGACATCAGCAAGAAGGTGAAGTACAAGATACCAGCCTTCATCTTCCTGACCCAAAACAAAACAAAACAAAAATAAAAACAAAAACAAAAACAAAGGAAAAAACAATTATACAGCTACTCACAAGTGCAAATAGCCCTCAGAGGGCTCCAGGATACAGTTAAGAGTCTACAGCAACACAATGGAGCAAAAAAAAAACAGAGGGTAACCCCACAGAAATTATTGCTGAGGAGATGCCTTAACTGAAACATAAGAAATAGTGAGAAACAGAAAAGAAGGGCAAGGACTATATCAGCCACACAGTGGGTGCATCTTTGCACCCATGGCCCGCTCTGTGGAGGCCTTCAAGAGCATTCACAACAGCCAAGGACTCCCAGCAGCCTTCACGGAGCAGAACTCTATAGGGTTTGTCAGTGCACACCTCCACAGCCTGCTCTAGAGAGAACTCTAAACAGTTTTGCCACTGAAGTAACCAGCAGCCACAGCTGCCGAAAACCCCTTGGGCAGGAGATGCTACTGCACTTCCCTCAAGCGGAGCTGAGACTGTGTTGCCTTAGGTCAGGGCTGCCATCCCCCACTGCCTTGCATATGCCCTGGAGCCCCTGTGCCTGACCTCATATCCTGATCACGAGGTCCCTCTGTACACATAATGCTTCACACTCTGGCTCTACAGTCACTCTACATTCGTCTGTGCTCCAGACTCTGAGCCTGCAGCTGCTTCCCATGTACCTGTGTTTCAGGCACCACAGCCAAATCTACTGCAGGCTGGCCAGAACACATAATCCCAGATTGCTAACACTCTGTTTAAATATTCTGGGCCACAGTCAATAAAATAGAATCATTTGCTCTTGCAGTTGCCCACTACATAATCTGATTATCATTCTGTAGTCCAGGGCTGCAGTCACTCTGCAAGTGTCTGTGTTCCTGTCCCTGGCTCTGTAGTTGCAGCACAGGTACCAAACACTGAAATCAGTTCTACCATCACTAGAGGTGGGCCTGTATGCTGAACCTAAAGCCAACAAGAATCCCCTCTGCCAGGACGCACTCCATGGAAGAAAAAAAATCAGGTGACTGTCACCAGCCTTTACCACCAAAAACCCAATGGCCCTCACTGCTGCTACAGACAGCCATGGTATTTGTCATTAAAAAGCTGCAACATTATCTATTGCAGACCCCAGCTAACATGACTGCATGGAGATTATGCCACTGGGCTTTCCCTGGGGCTAGAACTGGAGCAATTAATCCACAAATTCTCTCAGAACCACCTGCAGGTGGAGGCTTTCCCCCACTAAAACCAGTCTTAAGCCTGGAAGAGACGATTGCTCCATCAAATGCACAGACATCAATATAAGGCTACAAGAAACACACGCACACACACAAAATCAAGGGAACGACATCACCAAAAGAATACCTGAAAACAATTTCCAGTAATTGAGCTCAAACAAATGGAGATCTATAAATTGCAAAAAATCAAAACAATTTTTCTAAGAAAGGTGATTAACTACAAAAAACTTGATGAAGTTTTTTGCACAGGCAACTTAATGAAATTAGGAAGACAATACACCAACAAAACTAGAAATTCAAAGCAGAGATAGAAATTATAAAGTAAAGAAAAGAACCACAAAGAAATTCTGGAGGTGAAGAATACAATTAATGAGATGAACAATGTGATAGAAAGCAAAAGAACAAACTTGACCCACCAGAAGAGAATCGTTTATACAAAGACGAGTCATTTCCATCATCCAGTCAGAGAAGGATACATAAGTGCATAAATAAATGCATACATAAGCAAAAACAATGAAGAAAACCTACATCAGTTTTAGGATACTGCCAATCGAAACAATCTTTGTATTATGAAAGGCCCAGAAGGAGAAGAGAAAGATCCCAAAAACTTATTTAAAGAAATACTGTCTGAAAACTCCCCCAAATTTAGGTATTGATATGAACATACAGGTACACGAAGCTCTTTGATCTCCATTCTGATTTAATTCCAAGAGGACTTTGCTGAAATACATTATAATAAAACTATCCAAAATTGAAGACAAAGAGAGAATAACACAAGTAAGAGGAAAAAAATACAAGGCAATTCCCATACACTATCATTGGATGTCTCAGGAGAAATGTTGCAGGACAGGAGAAAGTAGGATGAGACATTCGGTGTACTGAAAAGAAAAAAACTGCCAACCAAATGGTTAGAAAGAACAAAGTTCTTCAAAAGTGAGGAAGAGACAGATTTTCCCAGACATATAAAAGCTGAGGGAGTTTATTAACTCTGTGCCTGCCTTATAAGAACTTCCAATGAGAGTTCTTCAACCTGAAACGAAAGGATGCTAATTAGTAATAGGAAAATATATGAAAGTATAAATCTCACTGGCAAAGGTAAATATATAGTCAAATTCAGAATACCCTCATACTGTAATGGTGGTATCTGTATCACTTAATTATAGTATAAAAGATAAAAGGTTAGAGTATTAAAAATATCACAACAATAACTTGTTTAATGGATATTGATATAAAAATAGGTTGTGACATAAAATGTGATGAGAAAGTAAAAGGGTAGAGTTTTTGTATGTGATTGAATATAAGTTATAATCAGCTTGAAACAGTGATTTTCAAGAATTGAAAATTCTTGTATGCCACAAAAATTTTTTAAACATGCAATACCTGACTATTTAGTCTAGAGTACTGATCTATTTTTCTTAGATTGTTAAATAAGAAGACAACAGCCAACACAGCAATAGCTGTCTGGTGTGAGTGCTCGGTCATATGTCTTATAATAGAGGTGCATCTTATTGGTCACCTCACATAATAAGGTTACACCTGATTGATTAATGCTTGGTATCAGAAATCCTTATATACAAATCGAGGTGCCTGGTTTTCTATTTATTTATTTATTTATTTATTTATTTATTTATTTATACATTTTTTTTTTATTCTCACCTGTGGACAGTTTTTGTTGCTTTTAGAGGGAGATGAAGGGGGAAAGATAAAGAGAGAGAGAAGGAGAGAGAGGGAGAGAGATATCTATGTGAGAAAGAAACATCTTTCAGTTACCACTGGAATGAGCCCCAACAGGGGATCAAACCTACCACCCTTCAGCTTACAGAACAACGCTCCAACCAACTGAGCCACATTGGCCAGGGCAGCACCTGATTATTTAAAAAGTAACTTTGCAGCAAAAAGGATAGGTAATAATAATAATTATTATTATTGTAAATCAATCAAAATTATACCTATTTTTGTCAGATTGGCAAAAAATATATTTTTGGGGGTGCTGTAGAACTTTAGTAATTAGTTTATGTGTGCCATGAGATAAAAAAAAAGGTTGAAAATTGCTGGCTTAACAGAGCTATATCTACAAGATATTTCATGTAAATCTATAGTAATCACAAAGAAAAACCCTGCAGTAGATATGCTAAAGAGAAAGAAATCAAAGCATATCATTACGGAAAGTAATTATATGATAAAAAAGAAGGCAATAGGACAGCAACAAAGAAGCTACAAATGCTAAAAACAATAAACAATACATCTTTCTCAATCAATAATTATTTAAATGTAAATGTACTAAATTCCATCAAAAGACAAAGAGTGACTGAATAGATAATAAAAAATACAACTGTGTACACTTAGAGAAGCCTTAGTTTTAAGGACATATATAGACTAAAAATGTGTGTATGTAAATTGTATTTGCATACACAATGCAAATGAAAACCAAAGAAAACAGGAGTAACTGCATTTATATCAGACTAAATAGTCTTTAAGTAAAAAAGAAAAAAGTAACTAAAGACAAGGAAAGTCATAATACAACGATTAAGGGATCCGCTCATCAAGAAGATAAAAACAATTGTAAATATTTACGCACTAACCATTGGAACACCTAAATATATTAGGCAACTATTAACAGATCTGAAGGTACAGAGAGACAACAATAAGTTAATAGTAGGAGACTTCAATATTCCACTTTCAACAGTGGACAGATTATCCAGACAGAAAATCAATAATAACATAATTAACTTGAACTACACTTTAGACCAAATATACCTAACAGAAAAAGACAAAGCATTCCATAAAAACAGTAACAGAATAGACATTCCGCTCAAGCAGTAACTGAACATTCTCGGGGATAAATTATGCCAAATTTCTGTTCCAACTACAATGGTACAAAACTCAAAATCAATAACAAGAACAAAATTGGAAAAATTGACAAATATGTGGAAATTAAACAATACTCTCCTGAATAATCAAAGGATCAGAGCAGAAATTAAAAAGGAAATAAAAAATACCTCGAGACAAATGAAAATGGGAGTGCAACATTTGAAGACTTACACAATGAAGCAAAAGCAATTCTGAGACGGAAGTTTATAGCAATAAACACCTAATTTAAGAAAGAAGGAGAGATCTCAAAAAAAAAAACAAAACAAAACAGAAACGCAACTTTGTGCTTCATAAAACTAAAAAATAACAAATCGGGCCCAGTTAGAAGGAAGAAAATAATCAATATCAGACCAGAATCTTTTCCAGCATTAGAAAGAAGGAAATGTTGCAACTTGTGACAACATGGATGGACCTTGAGAGCAGTGTGCCAACTAAAATGAGCCAGAGAAAGACAAATAATGTACAGAATCACTTATTTATGGAATCTAAAAACAAGCAACACAAAAAACAAACCCCCCCTAGAAATAGTGGTGGTTGCCAAGATTGTAGGGTGAGGGAAATGAGGAGATATTGGTCCTGGGATATAAATGTTCCATTATATATTAAATATATTCTGAGGATCTAATTATAACTTGATGATTATAACTAATAATATCATACTGCATACTTGAAATATGTAGAATTCTTCTCAGACACAAAAAATCATAAAAACACAAACTGATACTTTTGGTGATGCTCAAATTCAAACTTCTCCATATGAAATAATGTCAAAAACAAAGTGAAAATGAAGCAGAGGTGGGAAAAATACTATCATAGTTAAATATCAGACTTTGTGTCCAGAATACACAAAATATAAAAGCAAGGCAAATTAAGATACCAATAAAAACAATTCCAATTCATTCATATTGGCAACAATTAAAATTTTGAATAACATATGATTTTGAAAATGTTAGTAAATAAATAGTTAGCAATTAGAACAATGAACTGACAGCATGGAATACACTTAATGTATATACTCTGCCACTGAGAAATTTCACAGCTGTTTATCCTAGAAAAACTCCTGCACTTGTATACAACATAAACTGTATAAGAATGGATATTTCAAAGAGAGAGTACATGAATTTTTAAAAAGTACATCATAATATGCCTAAAGAATTTTTAAGGATTGAAATGAAGAAATAGAGATGATGGAGAAGAAAAAAAAGCTATGTAAATAGGAGGAATACCAAGAAGAGTTGTAAACCAAGAGAATGTGAACTTCTGGACAAAAGTCTCAGCACAGTCCAACATCAGAGATAGAAGATAATAATTGCTAGATATCTCTGTTTCTTATGAGTTTTTCACAATTAAAGATTATGTTAATTCGGAAAAAAAAAAAGAAAAAAAAAATGGACATTGCAGCATTTTTGAACTCAATGAAAGATTTGAAAACTTTACTCCAAAATAAGAAAATGGACATATTACATGTATATTTATAGTAAAAATCTATAATATATATTCATATTAGAAATTTATATTATATTAGAATTACATATATTCAATTAGAAATCTATAAACTGATAAATCACAAAAAATAATGAAGAGTAAAGAAAGCAAGTTGTAGTAGACACATTCAGTATATCATTGAAGCAAATTAACAAAATAAATATTAACATTTTTATGGATCTGTGAATAGACAGTAAAAGTGTAAACATACAAAAGAAAAATGCACACACCAATTTCCAGATAGTTGTTATCTCTCATATCTGAAAGTAGAAAACAAGTTTGGGAAGAGAGGGTGGGGCACAGCACAGAGAAATGTCCTATCTCTGACCTGACAGTGGAATAAAGCACGATAAAAATAACCTGGAATTGTTTTAAACCACCAAGATTAGGAGGTTTCATTGTCATCATGTTACCTAGCATACCATGACTGAGACTACAATCCCTACCACAAACCCTGAAACTGCAGCACGGACGTCACAGCCATGTGGCAAGTGGCAAGGCAACTACAACTGTGGCTAGAAGCACTATGATCCATGTTCCCTGGTGGCAGAATATTTGATAAGGCTTTCACTTGCAAGAATATGGAAGATGATTAGATTATTAATAAAATTTTCCTTTGGGAATGGCACTGTTCATTTCTTCAAATAAAAATAAAGCCCCCCCCCCCCCCCGTGAAATGAATTTAAGATAAACAACAAACAATATTGTTTAATGTATGCCTCATGCAATACTATGCTAAATGATTGTAATCGCACTAAAGAAAAATGTTGTTTATCTGAAATTCAAATTTCACTGGGAATTCCATATTTTACCTGGCTACTCTGTCATAGGGAAGATATATTAAAATCTCTTTGTTACTATTGAAGTTATTTGACAAGATTCATTCAATGAAGAATAATGAAGTCAGAGAAGAAGGGGCAAAACATGAGTCATTTTAAAAACATGGGATTTTATCTAATTATATGGAAAACCACTGACAAATTTTGAATTGATTTGCAATACAATTGAATTGTGTTTTAAAAGAATCGCCTTGGTGGCTATTTGGAAATAAAATGAGAGTAGGAAAAAAACAGCAAGCCAGTTATAGGCTATTCAAATATCAGAACTGCATCTTAGACTTAGGCAATAAATGGTTTAGGTTAACCCATTTTGGGAGGTAGATTTGACCAGATATTGCTAAGGACAATGGAATGAGAAAAATATATAGGAACCCTCAGAAAACACCAGGATTTATGACTTGAAAATTGGAAGGATATAACATCTATTATCTGAAATGGATAACACTGTAGACATCTAATCTGAAATGTTCATTAGACATCTACCTGGAGATATCAGAGTTGAATATATAGGTCTGAGGTTCATGTGAGAAGCCCAAATAGAAGAAATAAATGTGGACACTGTCAGGATGTACATGATGGGATACTAAGATGATAATAAAAATAAAATAGCAATAGTTAATACTTACATAGAACTTGTTATTTGTGAGTCCTTGATTTAAATGTTTCATATATGAATTCATTTAATCCCTACAACAACCTTATAAAATTGGTTCTACTATTATTATATTATTTAAAATATCAGATTAGAAAGTGAAACTCAACTTGCACTCATCCAGAATCTATAGTAATTGATTTGAGCTCTGACATAATTCTTAACATTTGCCTAGTCAGTGAACCCTACCATGATCCCTAGCATAGTACATTTCTTTCATTCATTGCAATTCTCTTTCAATATCCATAAACATTTAATAGCATCTTCTAAAAAATTATTACTGATGGACTTGTATTGTGGTGCATAGTTGAAGACCATCCTCAAATTTCAAGCTATAGGAAGGGATAAATTTGTTCTTCCCTCATGCTTCACTACCAACAGAGTAAATTAGAAGCCCAAGAGATCATGGTATTAAAGGGCTGAGGAAAAATGTAAGACTGAGTAACCTGACTTAACTAAAAAGCACGACTGAGACATCGTCATCTTGGGAACCTCTGAAGAGTTACTGAGGTAAAATACAGTTGACATCATTTTGAAAAGATGGTGGTATGAAAAGGAATTGCATGGAACCTAATCAACAAAACAAAGAAGCATAATATAACCAAAGAATACTGAAATTGAGAACAGGCTGACAGTCACCAGAGGAGAGAGGGGAGGGAATTTCAGGGGAAAAGGGGAAAGGTTTAGAGCAACAAGTATAAAGGACACGTGGACAAAAACTGGGGGGGGGGGGGATGGGAGGGAGGCTGGGAGGGCTGGGGCTGTGGGCTGGGATGGGAGTAAAAGACAGAAAACTGTACATGAATAACAATTAAAAGATATTTGAGTACTAAAAAATAATAATAATAAAATAAAATGCCAACCTTCAATTTGAAAAAAAAAAAGAAAGAAAGAAAAGGACTTGAATTGTTTTTGTCAACTATAGAACTATATTTTGGGCATGAGTGTCAAAGTCTTTTCATCTCAGAGTCTGGGGAGATTGGCAACATGCTGACTGAATATACATTTTAGAATGGATTAATTTTCATCTATTTAAATTTTCTCATATTATTCTATTTTCTCAGAATGTTCCACATTCTCTTTCCTACTTTGAAAATTTGCAATAAATTCTCTTAGTTGTGGATCCATTTCAACCTACCTCCTTCATAGGTTTAGCATTCACTTATTAAATCTCTGGAATTATACATTTATGTTCTCTATATTATAAGACACAACTTATTTCTAGCCTTCTTAACTAAATATAATCCTATCACCACTCTGCTAACAAGTATTAGTTAATAGCAAGTGAACAAAATTAACAACTTAAAAATAAAATATTAATATGAAATATTAGTTTAATAATAAATGCAAGTATAATTTACAAAAAGAAATAAAAATTAAAATAGCTGGGCATGTTGAGCAGCTTTTTTCATGCCCAATCTTATATTTTCAATTTCAAATTTTATAACACAGCAGCATGTTCTGTTAATAAAATAATTCCTTGTTTACATGATGAATTTAAGTATGTTGATATTAAGATGGCTGCAACTTTAATATGCTTTATAGAAAGATCTATTTCAAATTGTCTCTCATCTCTCCCAATAGAGCTCAAAGTAAATAGTATTATGCTATACTAGAAATTAAATAACTTTGGCAACACACTTCAAAAAATGTTTGTAGTTGTGGGATTGTTCTATAGTAGAGGAAGGTGCTAAATGGTATCAGTTTTAGACAATAAGTAAACTATTTTACTATTTTAAATCAACATTCTACTTACTTGTTGTTCCAACACAGTAGTAGAAGATAGCTCTTATTTATAGTAAGGATTTGCAGATATAAGACATTTCTTAAAGAGGATATGCTACGAATTGTCTTTTCAAATCTCACCCACTTTCTATTACAATTAGCAGTAGTTTCTTTTAATTATCTCTGCCCTTCTTAGAGCAGTCTCAGGGATATATAAAGTTAATTACCTGGAACTCATATCTTTATAATTTTAACCTTTTTATGCTTTACTTGTTTACAGTGGCATTTATTTTAAACAGCTGCCAGGTGACTGCATATAGTAAGACAATGGATTTATCAAAGGAGGGAGAAAAAAAGAATGTAAGACATTAAGTTTTCTATGGTTCTTTGAGACTTCCCTAGAAATTATTAGATCATCAAAATTGATTTTGACAAAATTGTGAGACATATGTTATTAAGATGATATTGATGCAAGATCATTGCTGTCACTAAGCCATCATACCACCTATTACACATTTATGATGAAAATATATCCAAAGATCACATTCTACTACATTCTAATTATGATTAAAAAAAAAAACTGTAGATTATAGTCAGCTAATTCAAAATAATAAAATCAAGGCCATCTACACAGTCATAGGATTTACTAAAACCCTGTACTCGATTTCCTTCTAAATATCTTTTCATTTTAGCAATAAATTAAGATGCCTATCATGTGGATGCTATATTTTTTGTTAGAAATTAATTAGCAACATTTCATTCCATTGATGCTCAGTGGAAAAAAAGACACTTTCTAAGCTATGCCTCTACCCGCAGCTGGGCATCTCTATCTTAAAAGATAGTTTCAAGTCTTTGATCCACACAGTTTCCCTGCTTGTCTTTACCAATCACTGATTTCTGACACGTGATCTCAACTTTCAACCCTTGATTTTCAGTCTTTTTCTTTTGCTACCAAATATGGGAATAAGTGGTCAAATATAATACCTTTATTCATTCCAGTTGTACAGCTCTAAACCTGCTGGCTTTGCTTTGAAATTTCACTTTTAATGGCCATATATTATCTTCATACTGGTGAATTCTTTTTGCTTTCTCTCATTCTTTTTAATTTCCTCTGTATTTGTATCTTACAATGCTCTCTGATGTATTGATCATTCCCTTATCCCCATCCAGGAATTGTCATTGTCTGCTTTTGTTGATGATCCCGCTGAAGAGGGTTCTTGCATATCAGCACTTTAAAGTAATTGTCCTGTTTCTCAATTTTTACTTGCCTATAGATATAACAAATATAAAAGTAATCATGGCAGGTATAGTAAAATAACTGCCTGTATACATGCAATATTTGCCTAAAGAAACTTTAATACCAACCCCCCAATTTCTGTGCAAATTAAAAATAATTAAAAAATGCATTTGCTTAAAACAAGAGTGGTTGACTTTCTAACTTTAATATATCAGGTATATAAAACAAATTATATATATTTATAGCATATTTATTTATATATACATATATGTATATATATTTATCTATAGATATATATCTAGATATATCTATATCTACACATATATCTATATAACTATAGATAACATATATCTATAGATATATAGATATATAGATATACAGATATATAGATATACAGAGAGAGAGAGTTGGATGTCACATGCTAATTTTTATTTTGCCAATATGTTAAATTATCTGAAACTTTAAGTTAATTATGTGAAGAAACACAGCCTTGTCTTCAATTAGATAGAGAAATTTTCAGTCTACTTGAATGGATTGTTTCCCATGTGGGAAGTGGAGGCTAAATTTCTTATATTGGCAACAAGTTTATAATCTTTTTAATGAAATTGGCTATAATAACATCAAGTTTTCTATTTTCCACATTGGGGGGGGGGGGAATTCCAGAAAGAGTACCATCTGGAATTGTGACTAAAACTGCACAAATGAAAAATAGAAAATGTTTATGAATAAGTCCATGATTCTATTTGCTTCCAAAACTTAATTTATGGCCATGATTTTTGGCAAAATTTAATTAAATGAAAACATAAGCATTGATTGTATTCATATCTTTTCTTAAAAATCTTTAAGGTAAAATTATTTTTGGAATATTCTATAGAGATGAACTTCATGTGGTCAATAAGAATATAAGTCACACTTAAATGTATTCAAAGTGGACAATAAAAGCAGATCTGCCTCTAGGAGGAATTGACCCTTTGTTTCACAATTTATTTTATAATATTCCACAGTGTAGTATTTTAAAATCATATTTAGCTATAACAGGTGCCAGGATAACTGTATAACAGCAAGGATAGTTTTAGTACTACCATCTATAAAAGAGATTAATAAATCTGGAAGGAAGGTACTCTATAATTAAGTGGTAACTCTTGCCCATGCCAACACAATATAACTTATATAATTGGAGGTAACTATCAAGCCCTTAATTTAAAGTAATATTGCATATATATATATATATATTAAGAACATAAAACACCTAGTAACTCATCAAAATAATTTTTTATCAAGGTAATAACAACAATAACATCTACCCATGTCAGTCAAAAGAGAGTAATTCAGGTTTTTTGGTTTTTGAAGGTGTTAGAATCAAAGAGTCTTAAATAGCAGTTTAATTTCTAGAGGCAACTATAACATTTGAATTTCTGGGCAGGTCCAGCACGATTTACATTTACTACCGAAAACCTTTAAGTTCAGACTTCAATATAACTCTTGTATCTGCTCTTATAATCAGTTGTATAAATTATCTAAGTAGTCATTTAGGACTAGACCAGTGGTTCTCAGTTTGGTCTCAGTACCATCTAGAAACCTGCAAATCACAGATTTCACTTCAATTCTTCTGAATTCAGAAACTTTAGGACTAAAGCCCAACAATCACTGTTTTATTAATCTCTCTTAGTGATTCCGATGCATGCTACACTTTGAAAATCACTGTAAAATTACGGTGATGAGAATTTCGGTGGAAATATTTTTATTATACTTGAAGTGAATTATGGATTTTTTCACATTCTGCTAAAAACAATGTTAGAAGCCTGAATGACTACTCAAAGTAACTACATATGCCTGTATTGTAGATGAAAGTGTTGACAGAATTTAGGAATTTTATCAAATTGTATTTAGATAAAGTTCATAATTTTTGTGGATAACCAATGGTCACTGTCTTTCAAGGCAGAATGTAAAAATATATATGAGATTATGAAAAAATTATGATAAATAAGATAAAAGATGAATGAGAAGATAGATTCACTGGATTAGAAACTAGAAGAAGCAGGCTTCACTAAGGGAAAAATGTTGCAAAGGACAGAAATTATAATCTTTACCAGTTGAGCCTGTGTGAATGGGTCCAACATATTGGAATGATGTAGATAATCAACAGAGGTCGAAGAAGTAGAAAGCAGCACAATATTTACTCCGAATTTTGGAAGGCTGCCCCATCAGTACTTCACTGTGTGATGATTTCAAAAAGACTGGGCTCTTTGCAACATTATCGTTTTCTTTGAGGAGGGATAGGAGAAGGAGTATTTCTTTTTCCTCCTTCACCTTCAACTTCTCACTTTTATTGATACATACTCATTTCATAATTCTTAGGAAATAATAAACCTAACTCCTAGTCCCCCTCATGAGTAATTTAACCATACTTACTATGTAAATCAGACAGTCACCTGTCAGGCTGTGTAAAAATTACAGGTACTAGAAGTTTTATATAAATGAGCTTAATATACATAAGAGGAGGCTTAGAGGTCAAGTCTCACTAGAGCACTGAGATTCTAAGATTATTATCTGAGAAATACACAAGTGACACACCTTACTTGGTGCTTCACACCAGGAGAAATGAGAGAATGCAAAATTAAGATCATAATAAAGAATTTAAAATAATCTTCAATAGAATGAGTGGGAATAAACTAGAGAACACCATTAATTCAAAACTTTGAGGAATAGTTATAGGTATGTGTCTGTTTGTGTAAGCTTGTTAAATATCCTTCTTTTTTTTAATCAGAGAAAATAACAAAAATATTCTTTGAAAGAAGCTACCCCTTATTTTAATTATACTTATAAATAAAAGATCACAGGTCTTCAAGTTTTTGAAAAACTGGTATTTTTACACAAGTCATTTTTCTTATTACTAGGTATTTTGTGGTGCATTTTAAGGTTCTTTTCCAGTGTATTGTAAACATGTTAACAAAGTGTTAATATAAGATTCTAAGAAGGACTGACAAAAATTGCTTGAGTGAGTAATTAATTACCCTATTCCACAGCTCACTTTTGATACCCAAGTCACTCAGTTTTCCTGAAGGTCTAAAGTAAATTGAAGATTGAATTCTTCACAAGAAAAGTGATACAGTGATCCTTCAGATGTGGTTCACACTCCTCTCTCTGGGTCTGCTGGCTTTTCTATTCTCACAAAGCTGTGGTCAAGTGGGCCATGATTGGAAGCTGATGCACAGTTACACCACTATCAGCATTATCAGCACATCTTTCTTATTTCAACTTGAACGTTCATGAAACAAAACAACATTCAGGAGTAGGGTCTTTAAAGGGTCCAGTTCCCTGGCTCATTAGGTAACACAAGCCTCTTCACTATCTCTACATTTTAGTCTATCCCCAAAACTTAAAGACTGAAAGAGTGATTGATTCATAATACCCAACAAAGTGATAAAAATGTGTTGCTTATCAAAATATTGTATAAAATAATGTGTTCTTAACAAATCATATTCAATTCAATTCAAACAACAAATATTTTTCAATCCATTTTATTCAGTAAATAGTTACTGAGAACCTACTACTTGTTTGGCCCTGTTCTATCAGTTTGTAATTCATCAGAGAGATGAACCATCTACAAGAAAAGTACATTTTGGGTCCTAGCTCCATGATATTTTTTTTTTCCATTTGTCCTTGAAGTCATGCTTTAAGAGCTTGTTCGGAGGTTCTAGCAGGGGAGTGCAGCTACTCGTATACATACCCTTGACCAAATACCGGTCCTCTCCTCTAGTTAGGAAGGTCATCTTCTTTGACTGAGCACACAGCTTTGGGAGGGGCACACATGGATCAGTGAGGGAGGAAGGAGACACCCCGGTAGCATTGAGATCAGCTGAATCTACCCTAGAGATCAATGGGGTGACAGATGTCACAGCCAGATAGCCCTCACATCCCAAAGTCAATCTTTAAATACTAACAAAAATAATTTATTATATCATTTCAAAACACTGTATTTCAACAGCATCTGTAGTTTCATCAAGCAATGAAGGAATAAACAAAATAAAAGCCTGAATAGTTTAGCTATTTTACAATAGAAATTTGTACTACTAGTCCTCTGAAAAATATGACTTCTTGGTAAATGAAAAAGAAAAGTCAATTTAGATGTGAATTTTTGTTACTATTTTTTCTTATTCTCTTTTGATGTGCTTTGTAAATAGTTTTTTTATATCTTCTCTTAGAATAAAGATAACAAGAAAAACAAATAAATACCATAAGGCCTGACCCAGATCAATATGTTACATTAAATATTTTATTAGATTTGTGCTCAAGATCACTAATACTTCTTAACCTTTTGTTGTTGTTTTTTAGGAATACCACATTTATAACATTTTATTATCCTTTTGATTAAATTTATTGACTTATCAAAACTTTTTTCAAGTTTTAATGAACTATATACACCCATCTACACATTGAGTAGAAAAAAATTTTACAAAATTGTCACCAAAGCATGCACCTGGTATCTGAAAACAATTAGGCTTCCCTTTAGCAATTCACAGGGATTCTTTATGACATATAACAATTCTATTTTACTATTTTTGCTTATTTGCTTGCTTTGTAGTACATGAAGATATATTAGAAATATTAAAGTGTTGCCTTACGTAGCACATTTTTTTTTTAAAGTTGCTTTAAAAGGTCATTTTCTGCAAAATTGTCTCCTGATATTTAATGTCTCTGTTCGTTAATTTGGTGGGCCTGCCATTCTTTCTAGGTGAATACTGATGTTTTTCTCATCGGGGAGTCTTGTATAATCTTAGGAAACCAATTTAACCTATGAGTATTTATCACCTTTTTTAAAACAAAATTTATTTTTGCCTATTTCTCTGTCTGAGGCTAGTCATGAATGACATTTTAAAGACTGAAAGTGAGAGAGGATGTTTATAGGTACCTCCTGTGATTTTTGTGTTCCTGCAGTTCTGATGAGATTTATGCCACTAATTTCCATGCCATTAGTTTCATTAGCAGATATTACTTTTGCCTTAATTAAATGCTAAATAAATGTAAACTTGGGATTCAATTTTATTTAAGATAATTGAGGTCTCTCCGAATTTAGAGCAGGAGTGACATACATACCACCAGTTCTGGCTAGAGATGGACTCCAGACACTGCAGAACATGAAAAATTATCCTTAGAGTTCACTTTCCTAGATGCTGAGGGGAACTCGTAGCTGAACTATTGTTTGTGATAAGAATATTTTTTAATTGTTTTTGATGATGATGCCAATGAGAGAGAGACAGAGTGAGAAACAGAGGGGCAGAGTGAAAGCAAGAACTCACTCCTACAACCAATAGAAGTTGAAGGATACTCACTATGATACTAAAATGCCAGGGCTAGTGACACAAACTCTAACAAATCAAAGGTTTCAAACTGACCAACTGACCTACCCTAAACTTTTCTGATGAAATTTGAAGATTGTTATTCTCCCTCAATGGGACTTTATGTATATTAAGTTTATTGAAGCAGAACTCATCAAGATGGTGAAAGATATAAATCCATTAAGTTAAATTTATAATTACCAGAAGCCAGCTTGTATAATTGATGTTTTAGGACATGACTAAGTATACACTTGGCGTAATTCAAATGTGCTCACCTGAAAGCAGGAGTAATCATACACACACAAATCCACATGCCATGCAAGAATTACACACCAAAACTTTGATTAGTTCTTGTGTCTCAGTATTTTTGCATCACTGAAATTGTTTTGACATATTAAAAATACAAATTCCTAACTTTATTTTATTTGTGATAATGACATTATGGTATGACATCATTTAGAGATACCCACTGAAATATACTCAGATAATATGACATGATATCTGAGATGTTCTTTGAGTAATGCAGGAGAGAAGATGAGGAAATACAGTTGAACCAAGAATATTCATGAATTGATAACTGAGTAATGACATTTTTTTCTGTTTTTGCATATATTTAAAAATTCCTGCAAAATAAAAGTAAATACATATTCTTAGGCTCCATCCTTGACTGGAAATCCCCTAGGATCGAAGTCTTAAATCCAAAGGTTCTCAGGTCTCATCCAAAACATGTGGGGTTAGGGATGCATATTAACAGCCTCATTACATGAATCTTATGATCCAGTTAAAATGCTAATTGTGTCCAGAATGTCCTCCATCATTCTTTTATATACAATATACTAATTCTCCAAAGTATTTCTTTGGGGATCAAAAAATTATCTCTGTGGTCTATTTCCAGATAATATTCACTGGTTTAGATACTCAATGAAGCCTAATCCCTATTCATCTACTTCCTACAAGTATGGCATTGGTCATGTTACTTCAAGACAGTAAATGTCAGGTCAATAATTTATGTTAGATCCTTAGCCATTAAATGTTGTCATATTACAGAGAAAATTTAGTAGTTTTAATGCATGTGTGATACACACTTCAGTTGTGTTATGCTAGACTCTGAGTTCTAATGATTTCTTTGTTGTGATCAGATAGTTTATATGACATACCTAACACATAGTAGGCATTCAACTCTCTGGCTTTTCCTGTGACCCCAGACAACCCTTTAGGAGAATTTTATAACTTTATTTCAAATGTGTACTATTACTTGTTAAATTTTTTTAAAGTGAAATAAACTATTTCCTTCTGTTTAAATTTAGTTCAATTTCACACAGATAATAAGAAAAAGGGAAAAAAAAAAACCTTTAGAACAATAATTAGAGTTAGCTTTTTTGGATATCCCCCCTGCCAAAATAAAGTTGTCAGAGGGAAGCTGCTTTAAGAAATGGTTAACATCCTCCATGGCTCAGAGCTGCTCCCACCACCCAATACGTGGAGCATTACAGTGCAAGGACAATTGCTACTCAGGGTTCTAAGGTCAATATACTGCTGCTATTGCAAATCCTATATATACTTTTTCTGAATTCCTATATACTTTTTCTTTCCCAAAGGAAAAAAAATGCCTCTATATTTCCACAGACTAAGAAAAAAACTGAAAACATAAATGTGTATGTTCTAGAATGTTTCCCTAATTATTATTAATAACATCATTTTTAGGGAAAAAAAAAAAAACTATTCCATGTCCTAAAGAACTAATTACAAGCCAATACTTGACACACAATTATTTTGAAAGTAGATGCTCTCTTACTCTCTTGTATCCCCAGTACGTGTGTGCCTAAATTCCTCCGCGGATTTCAGCTTGTGGAAATGTATTGCTATTTTATAGTGAAAGCAATTGGAACTCAGAAATCTGGAGGAATGCAAGTGAAAGTCACATCAAATAGTCTTTACAGGAAACATAATTTTTAATGTATACAACAGACATAATTTATAAAGACCTAGTGTGAGTCATCAATCTGATATATACTGTCTTTAGACATCATATGGTATAAAATTGCTTCTGGACATGGAACATATTTATAACCTAATAATACAATCCAAGAAGTTCCTTATTTCTGACAATCTATATCAAAGTGATCAGACTGAGAAATAAGCATTCTGAATAGGAAGTGATGTTTAAAATAACTCTTGAACCCATTGTATTCATGCCATTTGGACTTTCAAATCATATGAAAGAGATACTTAAATTATTCTACATATCCTCCTTTTCTTCTTGTGTAAAACTGCCACCTGAAAAATATGCTTTAAGGAATGAGTGTTTTCTTGATTCTGTATGTCTTCAGGTAAACTATCTGCCAAGATTTACTGATTGGAGATTTAGAGTTCTTTGGGTGTTTATCACAACTCAGACATTATCAGTATAAACATTTATAGAACCTATAATAATTATTACTTGTTTACCTTGACATACTATTTTTCAATTTTACTAAAATAAAAACATTTATCTTGTGCATTATTTGCTAACCTATATCATATCATTGTCTCAAGTCAAGTCATCAACATTGCCAAAAACAGCTATGAGCTTCAAGGAAATCTCACTGAAAATATAATAGAGTTATTACACATTTTATTTCTGTTCCTTTTACAATTGAAAACAAATAAAACCCTTCTATTGATCTGTATGAAACTGTTGTTCTTTAAAGAAAACCAACATTGGGGAGAGTTGTCAGGAAATGTCTTTTTGAGGATGTGATACTTTTGCTGAAACCTCAATTTGATTGATGAGAATGTGTCGACCATTGGAAGTCTGACAAAAGGGTCTTACAAAAGAGTGAACACCAATAGCTGGACATGAGAAGAAACTTAGAAGTTCCAAGCACACTGGTGAAAGTCCTGGCAGGAGAGTAATGAATAAGCAGGAGTTAAATCATGTATTGCCTAGTAAGCCATACTCTGTTATTGGGATTTTATTTTCACTTTAATCAGAAGCTACTGGAGCATTTTGTTTAGGAAACTAACTTGAATTGATTTATGCTTTTAAAAGATGACCCTGACTGCTGTGTGAAGAATAGGTTGTAGGAAGCAGATGTGGGAGCAGGGAGAAGAGGTGACAGTGACTTATATAACATTCGCTCGAAATGTCTTGAAGGCATCATGAACTGAAATCATTTGGGAAGTAAATAAATCATTTGCTTGGCCCATGGTCTGCTTATTCCCTTTTCAGAGTATCTCTGCTGACAATGTTAGTAAACAGATCAAATTGGTTTAGAGCTATCATAGTAGAAAAACAGTATGTTTCAGAAAAAGCTTTACCAAAAAGCCAGTTCTGCTTACCATAACTTCTAAAAACTGAAGCCGATGTAAATCAGCTGTTAAATCTTATAAACTGTACTTATCTCTTTTCCTAGTATTACTTAATTATTTTTTGTGGTGACCTCACTGAATTCAACTACCCATTTTATTTCCATCTTTTGTACCATAACATGCCTCAGCATAGTTTCAACTATTTTAACACATGATCATGGCTTTCAGTGTTCATTTTAATCAAGAAGAACTAAACAGAGAAATATGTAACATAAATTGGTTTTGGTAACAAGAAACCCTATCAAATAAAAGTGTAGTTCTTGCAGAGTAATAAATCTGATGTAGTTTTTTTTTTTGTTTGTTTTTGTTTTTGACATAGGGACACTTTTTTTTCCAAGTAATACTTGACACAGAACTTCAAAGTATAAAGCAAATAAATAAATTAAGGTACTTTATACAAAAACATACTATACAGCTTTTAAAAGGTAAGATATATATGAATGATAAAGAAAATTCATTTTATTCTAAATAAGTATATATTTACTGAGCTCTTTTCTAGAGGTTTAGGATAAGATCACAAAGAAGATAAACAGGTGTTCTGTAGTAGTGTGTTTATATTTAAAAGAAAGTAGATAGAAACTAATCGATTAAACAAATACCTGTACAAGAAATTTCCACTGACTGACTTGCATAAAATAAACCAAGGTCATATATTAGTGAATTCATGGGGAAGCAGGCTGCTACAGATGGGTGGTCAGAGAAGGCTTCTCTGAGGAGATAATAATTGAGCCAAAATCAAATAAAAAAGCCAACCACAGAAAAATGTCAAAAGAGAACATTCCAGAAAGTAGCATATAAGGTCATATGCCCTCTGCTAAAAAAACATGTTTAGGACATCAAGATGGTTAGGGAGCAGGTGGGAGAGAAGTAGAGAGGAGGTCAGTGTCTTAGTCATTTGGGCTGCTATAACAGAATACCATAGATTGGGTGGCTTATAAACAACAGAAATTTATTTCTCATAGTTCCGGTGGCTGAGAATTCCAAAAGCAATATACTGACAGATGCAGTGTCTGGTAAGCACTCACTTCCTGGTTCATAGATAGCCATCTCACTATATTCTCTCACAGTGCAAGAGATGATTGGTCTCTCTGGAGTCTGTTTTATAAGGGTTATGAACTAATCGCACTCACGAGGGTTCTACTCTCATGACCTAATCACCTCCCAAGGGCCCCACTTCCAAATACTGTTACATTTGGGATACGTTTCATCAAATGAATTTGGGGTTCACATAAGAATTCAGTACACAGCAGTCAATGATAAAGGACCATGTAGGGCCATATAGAATGTTATAGGAAGACTTAATAATGATCATTTAATAAGAAGCTATCATTTAACCTTGAAGCAGGAAAGTGACATGATGTGATGTCAGTTTTCAATATCATTCTGATGAGGTTTCAGACAAAATGAAAACCAACCATTGTAGGACTTTGAATTTGTAATTATTTGATTACGTATTTATAGATTTGCCTTACTATTTGGGCTTTCAGCATCAGTTTACCCTTCTTTACAGTATCTTGATTTTCTTAGTGGAATTACCTTTGCCCATTGAACACAGTTTCATCAGGGGATCTTTAATAGAGTTGTTCGGAAAAACAAAACAAATAGAATGTGTGGTTATGTGTGTATCTATCTATCTGTTGAGATGACATCTCCCTATGCATCTGTCCGTCGAGATGAAGAGGTAGAAATTGATTCACATTAAGGAACTGGCACATGCTACAACTGTGGGAAGACAACAAGTCCAAGATCTGCAGGGAAGTTGGCAGCCTGAAGACCCATGGAAAAATCCATATTACAGTTCAAGTCTAAAGGCAGTCGGCTGGTGGAATTCTCTCTTCTTTGGGGGAGGTCAATTTTTTTTTTTCTTAAGGCTTTCAACTCATCGAATGAGGCCCACCAATATTATGGAAGACAATTTGCTTTCCTCAGTCTACTCATTTAAATTGTATTGTTATCTTTAAAATACTTTCACAGCAGCATCCAAATGTGTTTAATGAAATATCTGGGTAGCATATATTAGCTAAGTTGACACATAAAATTAACCATTGTAGACTCCCCATGCTCTCTGTTCAAAGAATGAGCATGCAATTCAAACTAGGTCCATTAAATATTTTCTCCCTCAAATATGCATTTGAGTAGAGGGCAGAAGAAGTACACCCTACCCCTCTAGTCACATCCAGACCACAAGATCCTGCCCCTCCACACACAACACATACTTCACCAATCTCCAGTGGCTAATCTTTTTTTTTTTTTTTTAAATTACCATTAGTCCAGGGAACATTTAATAATTCACTTTTGTGTAGGACAAATTCATTTCTTTGTTTAAAATGAAAAAACTGTAATTGTTTCAAGCATGCTCCAGATATTTGGAAAGACAGGTGTCAGATTAATAATGGTTATCCTGTAGTTTGGGCTTTGAGGATAAAGGATTTCCAATTTTCAACATGTATAATTTTTTAAAATATTTTCTTCACAATTTATAATTAGTAGCCAGTAATTATTTTAATTAAAGTAAATAATTAAAAACTTTCTAAATTAGCAAGTTGGAAAAAGCAGAATTTTAAATATTGGAAGTGAAAGTCCTATTTTTATCTGCTACAGAAGCTCTAGAGGTACCTCTGGAAAACTGGAGGTTTTGTGGACAATTTTAAAACTTTATTGAAAATCATTGTTTTTGAGCTCATAAAATAAAAAGAAAAGGAGCATGATACTTGCTTCCCTGGAGGACATTTAAAATTTGATTCATTGGTATATTTTTGGCTCACAGTATTACTTTGTGGCATTTTACATCAGCTGCGACCTCTTCCCTAAGCAATAATATATTTCATAGTTAATTCAGCACTAGCAGGGACTATACCAAATCTTTTTTTTTACAAAAAAGAGGGGGCTGCTCTTCTTTTCCATAAAGGTATTGCATTCTTTTAAAGGACCAAAATCACACTGAATTAATTAGAAGTAGCGCAGTCAGAATAAATTAGGCTATATCAACATATACATCTCAGTTTAAGGCTGGGGTTTCAATTACAAATAGCTAGATATTCAATAACACATTTGAATGATGTACTATTTCCCATGTGTTTCTGAATAAAAATCCAGCGAGATAAGGAAATTCCAGTGGCAATAATAATAATGGTAATAGCTAATATTATTAAATTCTTAGTATTTGCTAGAAACAAGTAAAATATGCTACATGAATCTTATTTTATAGTACTCATGAAAATTCCATATATTAGATTTTTTTTTACCATTTTATAGATGACAAACTTGAATTGAGGTTTAGAGACATTAAGCAATATTCTCAACATCACACAGCATTCAATTTGGACTCTGACTTTTTACATATTATCCTACATGGTGGTAGCAAACACCTTTGACATTTTTTCCTACACAATTAGTGAGCCATCGGGTGATTCCAGAGTGAATCTTTACGTAAAATTATAAATATCAAGTCAAAGTTGGATGCCGCTGCCTTTTCTCTTTATGTGTGTTTCATAGAAAAACACATCTCTAAATTTAATTTAAATTAATATTTTGAAAAAAATTTACTTTGAAAAACTACTAATTTGAAAAGAGTTAGACTTTCATTGTATTAGTGAGCAGAATGGTGACTTGTTCTTTTAACTAATATTAATATATAAAAACTCCTATTGTTTTTATCCTTTAATTGTTCCACAGAAAATTTAAAATATCTTCATATTGTCTATAGGTGGAAATTTTAAATTGTTGAGTCTATTCAACATAAATTTTGACCAAAGATAAAAAAGAACAAATGAACCATTTGCTTCAGTATAATATCACACACCATTTTCAGAATTACTGTAATACAGTTTCAAACTCTAGACAATACTTGCTGAATGCTATTTTTTGTTTGTTTGCTTGGGGTTTAGCTATTGTTTCCCCAAATTGGATCTGAAACTTCTTTGATCATTTACTGCTGGTAGCATGTGGGTATTATTGTTGGTGAGAAAGAAAAATGGCAAATAATGCATTTTGACACTAGTTATATTATTTATCATTTTTCCTTTCAACCTACTTTGAGAAAAACCTCACTTTAAAAAGGTATGGGCAATTTGAAAGTTGATAGTTTCCTTCTTCATCTGTCACTTCGCTGGCCCCAAAAGAGCTCCATGGTACACATTTTGAAAATAACTGTCTTAAAGACTGAGGGAGGACAGAATTTAATATTTGGAACATTAAGGAAAAGAAAATAAGGCATTATGAACAATGTATTGGCACAACTGTACACTGGGACTCCATATGGCAACTGGGAAATATGCTTACTTCATCTGAACTGCTTATTAGACTTCTATTTAAACCTTATCTGTGACTAGACAATGACCAAGTATTACAGTGCTTGCCATTGTTTCTTATTTGAAAATACTAAAATAGATATATTTAAATTATATATAAACAAATATACATATATATCATGGCTAATATTTAAATAATGTATAGTTATGATGAACATTTTATATTATATTGATATTATATAAGTAATACATAAATAGTAAGGATATTAATAATAATAAATATATTTATTATATATAATACACATGTATGTACTCTTTACATATTAACACTAATAAGTCCACTCTCATTGTGAGTGAGCACTCAGGAGCCACGCTTACTCATATTTATATCCAGTATCTCAGGGTGCATTATGTGTTTCTTGAACTTTTAATCAATTACTTAATTCAATTCAACATATATTGAACATTTACTATGTAACATGAGTAGGTTCTTATTTGGATATAATGACAGATAGGAAACTGAAAAAACTCACACTCTAGCGAAAGGGAAACAAGAAAACAAGTACACCACCACCAGGAGTTAGGTACTTGTAACAGGAATACAGGAGGACACAGAGAAATGCTTAACTTTGAAAACCTACTATTTCGTATTAACCAAGATGAAAGTTGAATAACAAATACCATCTTAAATGGCATATTTCACAGATATAGAACAAACACTTCAAAAATTTATATGGAACCATAAGCGACCCTGAAGAGCTGCAGCAATTTTGAGAAAGAAGAACAAAGGAGGAGGGATCACAATACCTGATACCAAACTGTATTTCAAGGCCACTGTAATCAAAACTGCCTGGTACTGGCATAAGTACATACACATGGACCAATGGAAGAGAAGAGAGAGCCCAGAAATAAACTCAAGTCCTTATGGTCAATTAATATTTGACAAAGGGGGCAGCAGTATAAAATGGAGTAAAAATTGCCTCCTCAACAAATAGTGTTGGGAGAACCGGACAGCTACATGCAAAAAATGAAACTCGAGCACCAACTTACATCAGACACAAAAATAAAATATTCAAGGTGGATAAAAGATTTAAATATAAGTTGTGACACCATTAAAGTCCTAGAGGAGAACATAGGTAGGAAAACCTCAGATATTCCATGCAGCAATATTTTCATTGATATGTCCCTTAGAACAAGGGACATAAAGGAAAGAATAAATAAATGGGATTTCATCAAAATAAAAAGCTTCTGCATGGCTAAAGAAAACAGTATCAAAATGAAAAGAGAACCAACCATATGGGAAAACATATTTGCCAATGATACCTCAAACAATGGTTTGATCTCCAAAGTATATAAAGAACTCACATAACTCCACTCTAAGAAGACAAGCAACCCAATTAAAAAAATGGGCAAAGGACTTGAACAGACACTTCCCCGAGGAAGACATATGGAGGGTCCAGAGACATGGAAAGATGCTCAGTATCGATAGCCATCAGAGAGATGCAAATTAAAACCACAATGAGACACCACTTCACACCAGTGAGAATGGCCACCATAAACAAAGCAACAAGCAACAAATGTTGGAGGGGTTGTGGAGAAAGGGGAACCCTAGTGCACTGTTAGTGGGAACGCAGATTGGTGCAACCACTAGGGAAATCAGTATGGAATTTCCTCAGAAAACTAAAAATGGAACTGCCTTTTGACCTGGCAATTCCACTACTGGGATTATACCCTAAGAACCCTGAAACACCAATCCAAAAGAACCTATGCACCCCAATGTTCCTAGCTGCACAATTTACAATAGCCAAGTACTGGAAGCAACCTAGGTGCCCATCAGTAAATGAATGGATCAAAAAACTGTTGTACATTTACACAATGGAATTCTATGCAGCAAATAGAAAGGAGCTCCTACCCTTTGCAACAGCATGGATGGAACTAGAGAGCATTATGCTAAGTGAAATAAGCCAGGAGGTGAAAGATAAATACCATATGATCTTATCATTAACAGGAACCTAATCAACAAAATTTACAAGCAAGCAAAGTATAGCTTAAGACATTGAAATTGAGAACAGGCTGACAGTGACCAGAGGGGAGGGGGAGGGGATAATTGGGGAAAAGTGTGAAGTGTTTACAGGAATAATTATCAAGGACACATGGACAATAACAAAGGAGGGTGGAAATGGGGGCAGGAAGTAGAGAGGGGTGGGGTGTTGCGGAGGGGTGGGGGGAAAGGCAGAAAACTGTATTTAAATAACAATAAAAATGTTTTTAAAAAAGAATTTGCGAACCATTAAAAAAAACTTAAAAAAAAAAAACTAAACAAATACCACCTTAATATGTTAAAGAAAGTGAAGAAAAAGGAGAGTAATTCTCAAAGAAGTTCAAGTACATGTATACAAAGTTATGTATTTCAAGATAAATTGCATTATGCAAGTTAAAGAGAGAAGATTATAAAGTGGTCAGACATAAAATTACTTTGAATAATATGCTAAAAGCTTTGATACTTATTTGGTATATGATAAAATATACTGAAGTGTTTTTAAACTTTAATTATTGTTCAATCAGATCAGAATTATATTTCAAAAATAAATAAATAACCCTCTTTAGTGAGATGATGCTTGAAGGTAGAAGAGACTGGATAGAGGCTGGGAATCCCAGGTTGACTTACATGGGTATTTTAGAAGTGGAAGTAGTCATCCAACATATTTGAAGGACACTTTGCAGGCAGTACAGAAAGTACCTTCCAAGGTTGATTGAATTTGGGATGGGGGTCATTGAAGTCTAGATTAAAATCAACAATGACCGCCAAAGCAGCAAGAGGTAATGTGGATGCATCAGAATTCATCAGAAAGGATAATAAGGCATCTATGGAAAACATAGTGAAAAATATCTTGGAAAAGTAATAAACATAAGCTTGAAATTCAGGAGCAATTTCAAGTCAGAAAACACATTTAGAACATCCAGACCATCCCTATTTGGGGAAAAATAAAATTCAATGATATAGGTTTGATAAGTTTTAGTGACAATGTATAGTTTGAAACAAGTTGCAAATGATAAAAGTGTGCATTTTTCCTTAAGATTAAATAAACAAATAAATAATAAATCTAAGCAGAGAAATTTAGTTTACAAAAGAAGATTATTAATGATTTATGAGAAGAAACCTGGGGCCATCCAGGGGAGGAAAAGAGCCAGTAGTTTCATAGAAGACAAGAGAGAAGGGAGTTCCTAGATTGTAACAGATTCAATGAGTATGAGCCAAAAGCAAATTATGTTGTACATTACTGCAAATTACCACTACCCTTGTCATAACCTAGAAAGCTTCCCTGGAATAAGAGAGCATCATAAATAAACAGGGGAGCTATGTTGGACAGTTACATGAAAACTGGAGTGTTTTATGACAAAGACTACAGTGGAGATATTTGTGGCTCGACAGTCTTGGTATCCCACCCAAGTCTTTAAACCAGGACTGGGGAGGAAATAAGACTGTGAATTCTAGCTGCTAAATGACTTGTCTGGTAGGAACTCATGCCATAACACTGAAAACTTCATGACACAATAAATAAAGGAGACACATGCAGAAAACACAGATGATATGTCAATAGTATCATATTAATAGTATGGTGTTTCTATTCAGGGACAAACTTAAAAATCAACCAATCAACCAACCAAGCAAATAACCAGCCAAACAGTATACACCTGTTCAATTCTGAAAAAAAAAAAAAATGTGTAAGGATTTACTTTGACTTTGTGCTTCAAAAGAAAATGGAAAAGATAGAGCTATGGATTGTATGCTCTCCAAATTCTAAAGAATTTCCTCACAATTCTAAAACAAATTTACTACATAGGAATAATAACAGCTTTAAGAGAATCAGAAAGTAAGAATATAAACAGCATATGAGAAAGATTTTATCTTTTTTAAAAAAATTTTTTTTTAAATATTTTATTTCTTTATTTTTAGAGAGAGGGGAAGGGAGGGAGAAAGAGAGGGAGAGAAACATCAATGTGTGGTTGCCTCTCACATGGCCCCCACTGGGGACCTGGCCTGCAACCCAGGCATGTGCCCTGACTGGGAATCGAACCGTGAAGAAAGATTTTATCTTATCCTAGTTGTCAAGTCTCAATTAGCATTGAATACAACATCCATTAAGGTCCAATAGATACTTATCAAATTAATTAATAAATAATAACTAGCCATAAGACTATAAATTGTTTTAATAGCCTTGAATACAATATTTATATATTTATATATTCAGTATAATATCAATCTTAGTGTTTATGAAAATATTAATTTTTCTAAAGAAAATTTTCTGTAATAGAAAAATGTATAAAATACTTATTAGATAAGTTTATCTCTAACTACATGATTATTTG
Source organism: Glossophaga mutica (assembly GCA_039655065.1). Classification (NCBI taxonomy): domain Eukaryota; kingdom Metazoa; phylum Chordata; class Mammalia; order Chiroptera; family Phyllostomidae; genus Glossophaga; species Glossophaga mutica. Next base: position 141,704,522 of record CM077307.1, on the reverse strand, counting down.
CATTTTAATAATACTAGATTTTTATTTTTATTATATGCAGGTTCATGAGTTAAATACTGTACTAGATTGTCTTTTAAAGTTTTGCTGAGCTCATAAATTCTGTGAGCATTGTAGTGAAACTTAGAATGGCTTCTCAAATCAAAAATACCACTGAAGTAATTAGTGGAAAATTTCACAAAGAAGGTGAGCAGGTGTCAAACCTTCAAAATCTGTAGTTCATGAAAAATCAGCGAGAATGTAATTATAGTCATCATGTGCTGTCTAGCTGACATTAATGGTTAGTTCTCTTGCTCTAAATAGCTATATCTTATCTTTATGGTAGAAACTAAAAATGTCTTTACTTTCATTATATTTGATTATCTTAAAGAATCATTATTTTTCCTTTAAAATTTATTTATCTTTATCTTTAAAATTCTGTTTTGTATATCTTAACCAGAAAAAGTAATTACACTTACATGCATGTTCAGAGCAGCACTATTGACTGAAATTTCCAGAAATTTTACAAAATATGTAATGGGAAATAAAATAAAAAAGAATGAAAAGACAGAGAAAAACACAGCAATTTGAACATGAAACTCCAGAACCAGCTCCACTTCTTAACCCTAGTAATCAGTGGGGGTCCAAGACAGCATGTGGAAGAACACATGCAAACCTGATGCCATCACTGTGACTGATGTTGTTTTCCCAAAGATGGCCACACGCAAAAAAATTCCCTTCCCTGTATGTTCTTCTTTCAATGCAATTGAGATACTCCTGCTATTAGGGGATGTTATTAATTGTACCCCTTGAACCTGACAGAGTTTGACAATAGAAGTAACAAAGCAAACTATGAGACTAGTTCAAAAAAGTTCTGTCTAATTTTCTCAGAAGTTTATTCTTGGAATGCATTGCCTTGCTGTGGGGAAACCAAATAGCCTAGGAGAGGCCCACCTGGAGCAGAGTGAAGCCTGGGGTTCGCAGTCCTGGCTGAACTTGAGCCAACAGCCAGAATCAGCTTTCTTACTGAACCACTCTGAAATTTGTATCCAGCTCTCAGTCAAGGTGACAAATAATCAGAAAAGTTGCCTATTTTTCAAGTACACACATTTACATTTTTTCTCATGGCGATTAAAAATACACCTTTTAAAGGATAAATATTTGCTATAATTATTTAAGTATGTAAAATTAAAACTCTTCATTTCACAGAATGTTAAAGAATGGATCAATCTTAAAATGATAATGAAGCATACAATTTTATCAAATGTATAGCATTATGTTTAATTCGAAATACATTATTTTAAAAGAAAATAGTTTTTACTCGGTTGTAAGTCACAGAAAGCTACTTAAACTTTATATCTCAGAAATCTCATCTGTAAAAGAACCATTATAATGGTAACTATGCAAATGGATTTCAATTAATATATCTGTAGAATTTAGCACAGAACTGAAGATTCAATATCACCATTAATCATTATTGTCATCTACAATTTTTACCCCAAATATGGAACATGACTTTGTTGCTAGCATGAAATGACATAACTATGAGAGAGATGTTTATTCCATAATCTGGAAGAAAGAGGAAGAGATGCTCAAATATTCTTTGTAAAATCAATCCACTCTGCTTCCCAAACAGCAACTTCTATTTTCCTTTACTTCTTTCAGTACATCAAGTACTGATAGACAGACTTATAATTGATTCTAGTCATTACTATTGCTGTATGCCCCTTATCTTGGGATGTCACTGGTACACCAGCTACATAAATTAACTCAGAAAAATAAAATAATATTAAAAATATTATTTTCCTCATGATTTATGAAACTTTAATGTTTACCATCATTAATAGTCTTCATACTGGTATTCAACAAAATAATGGCATGTAACTTTAGGTAATCTATAATTATTTGCCCAGGCAAAATCTATATGAGCATTTTTGTCTGAAAAAATTACCCATTTAGCTGAAAATTTACATTATTTTCTTTATTCAGTTCACATCATAACATTTATTCTTTCTTTTTCAGCTTTTTTTGGCTCATATTAGCTAACTAGACCAGCAATCATGAATGTCAGCAGACACAAAAGTGATTCTCAGTTGTTTAAGGTCTACTGCAAGTAAGAGCACATAGTCAATAAATAAAATATCGAGTAAAAACTTGAAATGGATAGAATTCACTGTAATTTACACTTAGGAGACTGAATTTCTGTTTTATTCTTTAAAAATCTCAAATACCAAGAGGATCCCTGCAGTTCTCACATGGCTAAGAATAAAAATCAATTACTTTCCAACAAATTCTAACATTATGAGCCATGTTACTAACTCAGAAAATTTAATGTTTCCCAGAGAAACTACAAAGCTATTTGTCAAGCAATTGATTTCTGGGAATTAGACTTTTCTAACAGAGAATTAATAGTTTCAATATTTAAGCCTAAGCAGGATATCTACTTGCCTTATAATTTTTATTCTTAGGCACAAGTATTTATCATCCAGGGAGGTCCAAGTTGTGAATTCCAAGTTGACACCAATTTATAGCTCCATTAGAATTTTAAAAATTAGACACAGAATCGAGTGTAGAAAACATCTGTTCATGCCTTACCTTTCTGCTTTTTTAAAATACATATTTAAGGAATAAATATTTGCATTTAGGTTTCATTAGCTTCCATCTCCAGAGAGCCAAGTATAACTTCCAATAACATTTCAGAATCTTAAGAGGCTAATGAACATCTTGTTGACCTGCATGTCCTCTGATTTAGGATCACATGTTTACATGTGAATTTAAAGAAATGTTAGTTATTTTTTGGAGTCTCCCAGAACATATTGAGAACTTAACTCTGTTATGATTTATAGGTGGAAAAATAAATTAATCAGTGTAAATAGGTTCTGGCTTCCTAACATGTCTCCTATCTTGTAAATGATATAATTATTCAATACGACCCAAAATTTTCCCATAGTTTCCAAAACTGTGTTTGGGCATCCATAGTTTTCCAACATCCATATAGCGAAGTTTGCTATTCTCACTTAATATGTCTGTAAAGTACTTGAACAGGATCTCACTGGCATTAAAGAGGTGTAAATGAAGAGGAAAGAATATTTACCGGAGTTTTCAACTCAGGTATGGCAGCTTGATAGGTGATTGGACGACAATCACGAGTGTTTGGCACAAGGACACAAGGAAGAAACATTGGACCCAAGTCATCTCCATCCAGCACATCCACTGTGAGGGTGGTGGTGGTGGTTCGCCTTTCATTCAGATTTTGTGCACGGTCCTGTGAGAGAGGAAGAAAAACCCAACACGATGGACTTAATGTTTCCCTCAGTTTGACTAAACTCTAGACAGGTTTCTTCCTGACAATTGTCACCTGACTTCTGTTTTCCCAGAGCATTTACTTTAGAGAACTTGCAATTGAAAAACTTTCTCTGCCCCTTTGTGACATGAATTTTCTCCCAGCCAAATTTTTTAAACAATAGTTGACATGCATTGTTATATTAGTTTAAATGTAAAACATGATTCCACATTTAGATGCCTTATAATCACTGTGATATGTCTAGTGACCATCACTTATCATGTAGTTATTAAAATATTATTCAAAGATTCCTCAAAAATTAACAATAGAAAGAACTAACACACAATTCAGCAGTTAGTTCTACTATTTATCCGAAGAAAATGAAAACAGTAATTCAAAAAGATGTTTGCACCTTCATATTCATCCCAGCTCAAACTGTTGACAGTTTTACAGCCCAAATCTCTTTCTCAAGGACCTGGAAATCATCCCTTTGAAATGTAATCATCAAGGAAGATAGGGCTCCTATTTCTTAGTCACTGTCAGAGGGCAGGAGCGCAACTTCAGAGGAGTCTTGCTCCAAATTGTGAAACTGTCTCTCCTCATGAAGAAAGAAATTATTTTTCTTTTTCTTTTATTGATTCCAGAGAGAGGGGAAGGGAGGAAGAGAGGGAGAGAAACATCGATGGGAGACAGAAATATCGATTGGTTGTCTCCCACATATGCTCCAACTGGGGACTGAACCTGCAACCCAGGAACATGCCCTGACCAGATGGAGCCCACTACTTCTCAGTTTTTGGGTTCATGCTCAACCAACTGAGTGACCATGGTCAGGGCTTTATTTGCCCTTTGAGAAGACCAATTAGCAAGTAAAGATGGACCTTTTTTCCTTCCAACTGAGCTTCTTTTAATGCTTCCACCAATTTAGATTTATTAGATAAATATGGGTTATTTTAAGAACATACCTCAAAAAAGAAAAATGAAGAGGAACATAAAAAGAAGGAAAGAAAACTCACCAGATCTGTTGTATTTTTATTAAAGAAATATTTTTGTGTGTCTCATATGATTTTTTCCTGGTCTAATGTATTTTGAGTTCATTACTTGTCTACATGTAGTGTGCTGGTATCATTAAAATAACCCAGTGTTCCAAATTTCTAAATAAGAATTATTTTATTTGTTTCTTCATTCTTGGGCATTATGTTTCAACTTTTCTCTTTTTCACTAGACATATTTCTGAGAGAACAGTGTTTTTATTTTGTTTTCCATTTTTATTGAGATATAACTAACTTAGAGGACTGTATAAGGTTAATAACTTGACCTATATATACTGAGAAATGATTGATACAATAAGTTTAATTAATATACATACTCTCATATCTTAAAACTTAAAAAAAAAATGTTTTTCCTATGAAGAGGACTCCTACCCCAGCTCTTAACAACTCTCCAGCACTTCTTTTCAGTGGAGTTGACTGCATTCTGGCCCCCTTCCCATCATAATGGCTTTGAATAAAGTTTTCTTCATTGGGATTTTCCTAGTGTTTAACTAATGTCCATTTTCTGTTCCAGGATCCCATCCAGAATACCACTTTACACTTAGTCATCATGTCCTCTTAGGCTCCTTTTTGCTCTGGCCGTTTAACAGGCTCTCTTTGCTTTTGATTACCTGGATAATTTGCAGTACTATACTAGTGAGGTACTTTGTAGAATGTCCCTCAAGAGGGCTTTACATAATGTTTTTCCTAAAGATTAGCCTGGCATTAGGTGACTTGGGGGTTGGGGAGATCATGGAGGTAAAGTGTCATTTCATCACATTATATCTAAAGTATATATTAACATGATTTATCTCTTATGTTAACCTTCATCACCTGGTTGAGGCTGTGTCTGTCAAATTTTCCCACTGCAGTTTCTTGTTTCCCTCTCTAAGTCTTTGAATAGGAATCACTATGTGCAGCCCGTAATAAGGAGCAAGAGTGAGTACATCAGAAATTTATATTAATTATGTTGATCTAAAGGGTGTTTATCATGAGGACATAAGGAAGAAACATTGGACCCATTTGTCTCTATCCAGAACATTTACTATGAAATTAGTAGTGACAGTTTGTCATTCATTATAGTAGAAACTAGAAATGTCCTTATATTCATCATATTTGATTATCGTAAAGAATCATTATTTTTTCTGTATCTTTAAAATTCTGTTTTGCATATCTCAACTACAAAAAGTAGTTACACTCACATGCATGTTCAGAGCAGCACTATTTGCAATAGCTAAAAATTGGACACAGTTGAAACACACATCAATAAGTGAATGGATAGACAATTTTAGTGTGTGTGTATGTGCGTGTATGCAATAACACAGCCACAGAAAAAATGAAGTACTGATATATACACTTTAATAAACATTCAAAACATTATGTTAAGTAAAAAAAAAGCCAGATTAAAAAGGTCACATGTTGTACAATTTCATTTATATGAAATATCTTGGATAGGTAATTCGAAGAGACAGTACACAAATGGGTGGCTGCAAGGAGCTGGGAGAGCAGGGATGAGACACCACTGCTTAAGGGGTGCAGAGTTTGTTTTTGGAGAGAGGAAAATATTTGGGAAATAGAGCTGGTGGGTGCCCGACAACGTGAGGGCGCCAAATGCCACTGAACTGTTCACTTTAAAATGGTTGATTTTATGTTGTATGAATTTACTTCACTAATATTTAAAAATTAATATACTGATAGATTTTTATTTTACTTTATGTTGCTTGCAAAATGTTTTCCTGTGTGATATTTAGGGACATTGATATTTGTTTACCAATTTAAAAATTTTCCCCCTTTCTTAAACTTTTTTTTCACCCATATTTTACTCCTTCTCCTTTCAACTATTGGCTTATTCCCCATATCTATAGATCTGTTTCTGATTTGTTTATTTGTTTTGGTTTTTGGTTTTTAGAGTCCACATATAAGTGAAAGTACATGGTATTTATCTTTCTCTGTCTGAATTATTTCACTTAGCATAATACTCTAGGTCCATCCATGCTGTTACAAATGGAAAGATTTTATTTAGTTCTGAGTAATATTATACTGTATATGCATATCACATCTTTTTCCTAAATCCCAACCTGAGGATTTTTTTAAATTGATTTTAGAGAGAGAATGGCAGGGGGAGAGAGAGAGAGACATCAATGTGAGAAAGAAACATAGATCAGTTGCCTACTGTACACACCCCAAACTGGGATCCAACCTGCAACCTAGGTACGCGCCCTGACCTGGAATCTAATCTTCAACCTTTTAGTGTATGGGACAATGCTCCAACCAAATCAGCTGTCCAGCCAGGACCCATATGTTTTATCCCTTCATCTATCCATGAACACCTAGGTTGCTTCTACATCTTGGATATTGTAAGTAATGTTGCAGTGGACATGGGCATACATGTATCGTTTTGAATTTGTGGGGTTTTTTTTTTGTTTGTTTGTTTTTTTTTTGGATAAATAATCCTAGAAGTGGAATTGCTTTATCCTTCGGCTGCCCTATTTTTAATTTTTTAAGGAACTTCTACAATGTTTCCCAGTGACCCAATTTACAATCTCTTGAACAGTATATAAGGATTCATTTTCCCCAACATCCTCAAGAGCACTTATTTGTTGATTTATGGTTGATGGCCATTCTGACTGATGTAATGTGATATCTCATTGTGGTTTTGATATGCATTTCCTTGATGATTGGTGCTGTTGAACATGATTCCATATGTCTGTTGGCCATTGGTATGTTCTCTTTGGAGAAATGTCTACAGGTCCTTTTCACTTTTTTTTAAATTGGATTTTTGGGGTTGTTAAGTTGCATGGTATCCTTATATGTTTTGGAAGTTGATCCCTTATCAGATATAGTATCTTTTCACTTTGTTGATGGTTTCCTTCTCTGTGCAAAAACTTATTAATGTTATTCAGTAGCATATGTTTATTCTTCTTTAAAATTATACTTTTAATATATGAGTTTTAGCATATATAAGAATCCTAATTTAAAGCAAATTTGCGGGTTTACTTTAAATTTTGTAAAATAAAATTGGATCATAAACCCTACCATTTTAAAATTATGACTTCTTAGTATGGATTTTCACACAAAAAAGCTGTATCAATCGCAATTTAAGAAAAAATGTTAAGTAACATTTTATGTGATCTTGAATGTGGCAAGACTATTTTAATATTCCAGAATCAGTATTTCCATATTGGCACGTTACTCAGCCTTATACCTTATATGTCACCAGCAGGACACTGCAGTAGACAAAGTAGAGTGTTTTCTATCCTAAGTCTTTTTTTTTCCAGTCTTTTAAAAACAAATCTCTCACTATTCCATAAAATGGATACAAATGCCTAAAAAAAGGGTATTTACCAACATACATAATTTAGGCTTTTATCTCATACTGGGAAAGATATCACTTACAAAGTGCTGATCTATAAAATGTGAATTTTTTCTTAAATTTTATTTTAATTGTTGTTCTTTAAAATGTGAATTTTTAAGTGAAAAAAAAGGACTGAAGAATATATTGCAAGGAGCAGGAAAAATAATTCTCCTTTCACCTCTCTACATCTTCACTGAGACTTTCCAGTATCAAAAGATAATCAGTAGAAAAACAACCACAAGTTTAATAGTATTTATATCTCCTATATACATGGGACATACCACAAAAACTGGGTAACCTCAGAATGACCCCAACCACCATCTATCTGAAACACTATCTCCAATTAAAGACAAAAGGTAAAGAAGATATTTGCAGGCAGAGAGACAGGTTTTCAGACAAAGCACAGTAAATTAGGGTATGGTTGTTATTCGAATTTAAGTTCCTGCCTTCTGCACTAATAAATTTCTACAGATTTTGTTATCCTTCTATTCCAGATACCTAGAGGAACACAGGCTAACAAATGGAGCTTTCCCTTATAAATGTAAATTGCTCTTACAAAAGGGATACTTCTAATTGGTTTTCAGAGCTTCTCTTCTATCTGCTGTTTTTGTTTGTTTGTTTATTTGTTTGGCTTTGTTTTGTTTTTAAATAATCAGACCAAAATAATTCTAATACCAAAGAAGCATCTTAGGGGTGAAAAATTCTACTTCTCTTCATTATTATGAGCAGAGATGTAGCAATGAAAATTACCAACATTGTTTCTTCATATGTCAAGATTCCCCACAACTTGTCACCAAAATATATAACATAATGAGAAATATAAAAATAGGTCTTATGCATATTTCTAACTTGTGAGCCCATGGAAGGTATTAATCTATGATGATTTTCTCCCATTTCAAACAAAATTGGATCTATCTAAAGTCAAGTTGCTGGTAATTGAAAAAAATGAAAAAAAGAACTTTTGCTCTTTCTAGTAAAATGTTACTGCTCAAGACTATTCTGGGCAAATGTAATAATATTATAAATTGGAGTGGTATAAATAAAATATGTTTATTTGAATAAATATTTTATGTGATTCCATTAAGTTTACATTTATGTCCCCAGCTATGTAAAAATCCGACACATATTTAAAAACTACCAAAAAGTTCTTCTTCCTTTCTCTTATTTTCCTTCCTCATTTTTTCTGTCCTTATAAAAATAAGATAATATTTAAAATTTTAAATATTTACAAATAAGATATGCTATTAATTTAGAAAATGTGATGACAAGCATGCAAAAATTATCCAAGTTGGTTTCATTAGTGTTTACACAATGTGCATTACTATTTCAGATATCATTTATACATGAGCTAACAATAACATTGTTTATGTATTAAACAAATACATAAAACCTTTAGTTAACTTCCATAATTGTGAGTGTGGTTGTGCAAAGAAATACAGAATAACCAAGCATAAAAACTGGCATGCAGGAATTTAAAATCATACACATATCCTCAACACAATCTAGAAAACCATAAAGAATTTCAACAGAATATGGGCCTGGAGTTGGCAGGAGCATCCTTAATGCCTCACGGAGAAGTGGTATTGCCCTTGTCCCTGAACCCTTAGCCTCTTGACTCAAAGTCTCCAATTCTCTGGCCCTATAGGATGGCAACGCAATGTACAACTCTTCAGAATCATGCTATAAAATAAGGTCTGGCATATCAAAGACCCCCATTGCTTTTGAGTGAATGATTTACTAGATAAGTAGTAATTTTCATCAATACATTTCAAGAAAGAATTTACAAAAATATGTGCCTAGTAGAACTGCACAGAAAGTTACTTTTATAAATATCTCAGAGAAAACTAACTCACCACAATGCATTTTTTACAAAGCACATTTATATAAAACTGAAAATATTTCAACTGTGATAATGTAAAGGCAATAAAACAACTCTAATGACTTTGATTCTTTCAAAATAGATAAAATTCTAGTTTTTAATTCATTCAGTACCTGCTCTATACTGAGAAGTATATTAGGTATAATACTGATTGCATGGAATGGGGCCAGGAAAAATGTGGACCCTTAACAAATGCTATGAAATTATATATAACCTGGTTTTAAAATGAGTGTGAGGCAAACATGCCAATGTTCCGATTTATTTTTTAGGCAATATCACAGGAAACTTGGAATAAAGAGACTTCTTATACTTACATACTTGGTATTCAAGTAATTTGTAATTTAATAAAATGGCTAGAAGCACCTACCAAACTCACTCAGAGATACATATATTAAAGACTTTCATTACCTTATCAGGTATTTGCAGTGGAGAAAGAAAAAGTAAATATTGAAACATAATTAAAGTTGCTCTAGTCTTTTGACCCTAACTCAGTTACCTAAGACCTTGAAGGTTTTCGTCCAATTTCTGTTCACCAATGATAGATGGAATACCGCTGACTAAAATTTTAAAACTTAGCAACTTGAGTCTGTTAAATTTCTACATTCAAAAAGGAAAACAGCAGTAAGAAGATTGTCTTGGTCTAAATTACTTTAGAAGTGTTCTCTTTTATTTCTTTCTCTTGAAATTTTATTTTTGTTTGAAATATTCACCCATTTTAAAGGTTGTATGCATCCCAGTAGACCAGATAGTGCCATAGTATGTCCACGTACTTACCTACCTTCTTTACTTGAACGTTTATAAATATTAAACCATTGACCAACTCCCTCCCATTCCAGTCCCACTCCCCAGAATATGCCTAAGAAACTGGCAGAGCTAAAAACCAATGGGTGTAAAATTACCACTCATTCCATAAATCAATAGGAAGTAGATAGGTCAGAATGGGAGTTATTTCTGAAAAGTTGCTTACATAGATTGGATCTAAAAGTATAGAAGTGATTTTTTTATACCTAAGCTCATATAATCGCAATGTTTTGAAGGAAAACCTAATAAGACACCCAAACGTGTGCCATTTCAGGGTACCTAGTATTCTGAATTAATGCGCAAGAACACTCCAACACTCCTTCATCCCCCTGAAAGCAGGAAATGAATCTCCTACATGAAAAATACCCTACCAGTTTTAGGACTTTAGAAGGCATCCTTATCACTAGAAATAGATACTTTAGGGCCCAGAAGGCTACGAACAAATCTTGCCAGTCCTCACTAATTTACTATCCCAAGCCTAAACCTCTTTGTTTTGCCATTCTTTACAAATTTACTATTTCCTTGTCTAAAACCATAAAACATGTCTGCTTTGGTTACTTCTTTGAGATTTACTTTTTTATAGGGCTCTTTTGCATATAAAATTAAATGTGTTGTCCTCCTGTTAATTGCTCTATTAGGCCGGCCAAACAACCTAAAAGGGAATTTAGTAAAAGGTTTCTGCCCTTGGATATTATACAACTTTTAAAATATGTTAGTCATTAAAAGATCTAAGAACAAAAAAGTAATTGTATATTTTTAGAAATTTTACTTTGTTATTAAAGGCAGCTAGTGTCTCTTCTCTAGATATTTTTGATAAAAAAAAAATAGCCCCCTAATGATAATTCAGAAATTGTTCTTGTTATGATTCTAAAAATGTAAACTTGGTTTATTTGTCCCAATTATTTAAGGGGTCTTGAGAAATGCCCTCTTAGTATTTCCCTCAGTATAAAGTAATACAAAAGAGAGTTGCTTTGAATAAAATCTATGTATAGAGATTAATTTTATTCTTTTATGACTTAAGATAACATCAAAATTGGAGTCTGTGGTAACAGAATGTATTAGAAATTTAAAAAAATAGAAAGTCTCATTGATTTTTATTTTTTTGAAATTTCTTTCTGAGACTTTTTTTCTTCTTTTCTCTACAATTAATTGTTCCCTCATTAGATGGTAATATTGACCATAAAAAGTGTAGATGATAAATTTGCAAATATTCTCAAGAAAATCAGTGATATGTATGTATGTATATGTATATATATACAGTATATTTTATTGATTATGCTATTACAGTTATCTCATTTTTCTCCCTTTTATCCCCCACCACACTGCACCATCCCTTCTACCAGCATTCCCACCTGTTAGTTCATTTCCGTGAGTCATACATATAAGTTCTTCAGTTCTCTATTCCCTATACTACTTTTAACCTCCCCCTGTCTATTTTGTACCTACCAATTATGCTCTTATTCCCTCTAAGGTTCCCCCCCACTCTCCTCCTTTCCCTTCCCCACTGATAACCCTCCATGTGATCTCCATCTCTGTGATTCTGTTCCTCTTCCAATTGTTTGTTTAGTTTATTTTTGTTTTTGTGTTTTTAGGTTCAATTGTTGATAGTTGTGAGTTTGTTCTCATTTTACTGTTCATAGTTTTGATATTCCTCTTTTTCTTAGATAAGTTCCTTTAACATTTCATATAATAAAGGCTTGATGATAATGAACTCCTCAAATTTATCTTATCTGGGAAGCACTTTATCTGTCCTTCCATTCTAAATGATAACTTTGCTGGATAGAGTAATCTTGCATGTCAGTCCTTGCCTTCCATGACTTTTAATACTTCTTTCCAGCTCCTTCTTGCCCATAAGGTTTCTTTTGAGAAATCAGCTGATAGTCTTATGGGAACTTATTTGTAGGTAACTGTCTCTTTTTCTCCTACTGCTTTTAAGGATTCTCTTGTTATCTTTAATCTTGGCTTATTTAATTATGATGTGTCTCGGTGTGTTCCCCCTCAGATTCACTTCTTTGGGGCTCTTAGAGCTTTCTAGACTTGCATGTCTATTTCCTTCACTAGATTAGGGAAGTTTCCTTTCATTATTTTTTAAAATAAATTTTCGATTTCTTGCTTTTCTTTTCCCTCTGGCACCCCTATGATTCAGATGTTGGAAGGTTTAAAGTTGTCCCAGAAGTTCTTCTGATGATCCTTATTTTTTTTTTTTTTTTGAATTCTTGTTTCTTCATTCTGTTCCAGTTGAATGCTTATTTCTTCCTTTTTTTTCTTAATTTTGACTTGAGTCCCAGTTTTCTTCCCTTCACTATTGCTTTTGTGTGTGTGTGTGTATATATATATATTTCTTTTTTGACTTTGCATAGCCTTCACTTCTTCCTTTATTTTGTGACTGTACTCAACCATTTTTGTGAGCATCTAATTACCAATGTTTTGAACACTGCATCTAACAGGTTGGCTATCTCTTCATCATTTAGTTATTTTCTGGACTTATGATCTGTTTTTTTTTTTTTTTTTTTTCTTTTAAGCCATAATTCTTTGTCCCAGAGTACCTGTTCCATTGTAAGGGACAGAGCCTTATGTATTCTCCAGAGCAGGGCAGCCCACTTCACTTTGTTATGGTGCTGTATTTGGGGGAAACTGTCAGAGAGGGAATAATGCAGCTTGCTCAGCTCTCGCCCCATTCTCACTCAGTTCCCCCACTTCCCACAAGCAGATTGTACCCTTACAGGTTACCCTACCCTGTTGCTAATTCCCAGGTGGGTGGGCTTGTGTACATTCTAGGATCTGTGTGTCCCTCCAACGGACTGTCCTGTAAGACTGGGAGTTTCTCTCACTGCCACAACCCCCACAGATTTTTACAGCCAGAGGTTTTGAGGTTTTAGTTTCCTGCTCTGGAGCCCTGGGTTGCACAGTCTATCTTGTTCCCTACTTATTCCTCCCAGCTTATCTGCATGCAAATGTGGGCTGCCTGATCTTCTGCCACAGCCTTGTGCACTGCCAAGTTGCCACCTTGCCATATGTCCTCTCTACCCCAGCTTCCCACAAACTAAGGCTATTTCCAGAACTTGGCTATTATAAATAATGCTGCTATAGAGATAAGGGTGCAAATATTGTTTTAAATTCATGTTTCTGAATTTTTATGATATATTCCCAGTGAAAAAAACAAATATCACATGACCTCACTTATACGTGAAATCTAATGAACAAAATAAACTAACAAATAAAAGAGAAACAGAGGCATAAATACATAGAACAGATGGACATCTGTTGGAGGGTAGTGGGGAGAGGGGAACTAGAAGAAAAAAGGTGAAGGGATTAGCCCAAGAACATATATGCATGACATATGGACAGAAACAACAGCCTGGTGATGAACTGACAGAAACAACAGCCTGGTGATGAACTGATGGCTGGGGGAGGGTAGCTCAGGGTCTGGGTAGATTTGGGAAAAGGGACAAAGAGGGGGGACAACTATAAAAGGGTAAACAATAAAAAATACCCTCTAGAAACAAAAACATCAGAAACAAATCTTGTTTAGTTACCATTCACATGTTGTACCGTATGTTTTAAATTTATATAAAAATTATTTTATAGATAAATATAAATTTTTCAGCTTCTCACCCATGCCATTCCTTCTTTTCAATGATTCATGTATATATTTTTGTCTCCTAATTTTATCCCTGACATGTTAAAAACTTATCACTCTCTCCCTAGTTATGAGTAGTCTAGCAAACTGAATACAAAGTGTTTCAAATGTCTTTATAACATTTAAAATTAGACAGCAATTCAGATTTCTGTTAGCTTATATTTCTTTAAAAAGTTAGTGCATTTTAAATAGCACAGGAAAAATTAGCTTTCAAATACAGACCATAACAATCTGACATTTTTGGTGAATTTTATTGGAGATCCTGAGTCAGAAAAGGGAAATTGTATCATTTGTTCACACATTCTGTTACATAGAAAACTTTTAAAAAATTTCAGTGTTTGGAGAAAATTATGAAAGGCCCCTTTCATATAGATTTTACTTTTCCTATATTCACCATTTTCTCTTGAGCTTCTTCCACTGGAAACCAAGACAGTCCACATTGACTTGAAAACAAAACAAACCTTACAAATATTCAATGAAGGTCTAGAAACTTGGCTTTAAAAATTATATTTCTATCTCTACCCAAACAAACACACACAATGTATATGTATGTGTATGTGTATGTGTATGTGTATATGTATGTATGTGTGTATATCCCCTTTCTGATGAAATATCTCTCAGAAAGGGGAAAAATGGCCATTTAATGGCACCTTGTTACACACACAAGTTACCCTTGTTAAAAAAGAAACCCATAGCCCCGAAATAGTTTCACCTGTGCTAAATCCCATTATACCAAAACTAGGTTTACTCACTACCTGACCTAACTCTAGTTTTGATCTTCACCAGAAATATAATCTTAATCGACCAGTCTGGAAGTTTCCGGCCAAGCACCAGTAGAGTGATCTGTGACGCAGGCAATCTCCATTTTCCGAAGGAGGAAGAGGTACTCTGCATAATAAAACCCTAGCCTTTCTGCAACCCCCCAAAATGATGTCCTTCTGGTCTAAATAAAATTATTTCTTTTATTTTGCTAATACCTCCTCTATTTCACCCTTCTTTCTATAAAAATCTTCCATTTTATATAACCCCTCCAAGCAACCTTCTACTTGGTTGATGGGATGTTGCCAGCTTCCTGAATTGCATAATAAAGCCAATTAGATCTTCAAATTTACTTGGCTGGATTTTGGGTTTTGACTTCTTATCTGTGGGATATATTCCATATCCCCCAGTGGATGCCTAAAACCACAGGTGCTAGCTACCAAACCAAGTATATACTGTTTTTCCCTCTATATACATATCAATGCTGATGTTTAATATTTTTTATTGTTGTTCAGTTAAAGTTGTCCCTATTTCCCCCCACCTCCCACATTTAATCCTCCCCATCCCCGTTGTCTTTGTCCGTAGTCCTTTGATAAAGGTTAATTGATGAATTAGGCACAGTATGAGAGTAACAAAAATAACCAAGAATAAAATAGAATAATCAGAACAATATACTGTAACGAAAGTTATGTAAATGACTTTGAGGTTATTACTAAATAAAATAAGAATTACTTGGTCATAAGCACTGCATTGCTGTGACAATTAGATGATTAAGAGGTGACTAATGGGCAGGTAGAATATATGGGATGGATACTCTGGACAGAGGAGTGATTCACTTCCTTGGCAGGGCAGAGTGGGGCAACATGACATCACACTGCTGAGAAAGGCACACAATTTAAAATTTATAAATTGTTTATTTCTGTAGTCTTTCTTTTAACATTTTTAGACTGTAGGGTAACTGAAACCACAGAAACGGAAACCGCAAATAAGGGGTGAAGCCTGTAAAACAGTTTAGAATGGCTGATGGAGGATGTTTTCCTTTTGCTACTCCCTGCTGTCTCTTTCTGTTCTGCTATATGAGTACGATTACAATGCATAGAAGTAGTTAAACACACAAGCTGGCTTCAGGGTCTCACTACCTCTTCAGAATATGGATGGCCCTGTCTTTTGCTATGGGACTTTTCCAATGTTTAAAACTGTGGCCAGTTCTGTTAGTTTTTCCCCTAAAATGCCAGCCCCATTCTTCTCAGAGGAAACGTTATTTGTTTGTTTGTTTTTTCTTTTTTTTTCCAGGTCATCGGTGTGCCATACTTGTTGTCATCCAGAGATGATTGTCTCATTCCCCTTTACCACATACAGACTTCCTCAACTTTCCTTTCTTCTATGCTGACTCATGAGATCCATTCTGTAATGGGAAAGGATGCTGGGAAAGTGTCCTCTCAGATAAAAGGAAACAAACTCAACAAACATAAAGAGTCCTAGGTTTACCACTCTTTCCTTTTGCTTTCTCTCAGACTTGAAATGCAGTTGTTTTGCTTACGGCTATAATATTCATTAAGCACCCAGCAGACATGGCGTTGGAAAAATTACCAATTTTCAAGGGAAGGACAGAATTTAAGGATAGAAGGAACTCAAACTTGATGATACACATGAACTTTCAAAGCAACCGTTGAGCCACATTAATCTAAGGATTTTATTAAAATAATAACATTATTATTAATAATAACAAATGTCAAATTTATATAAGCAACTCTCCGCATGTCATGGTCATAGTCATAGTAGCTAATATTTAGTGAACAATTATTCGATAAATCATAGCTATGGGGGAAAAGGTTTCCAATCTGGCAGTTCTCTACATCCAGTGTCTTTGGAATCCCCTGAGGAGCTAATAAAAAATGTAGGTCTTTCACTTCTATCATCTGAAATTTGTGTTTAGAGGGGTGTGAGGTTTGGTGCCACGGTGATTCTGCTTCATTTGTTTGGTGGACCATGTTTTGAGAAATATTTCAGTATGAGCTAAAAAACAATTATTGAAGAGTGGGTACCAGTGATTCAGAGAGTGAAGTTTACAGTGAGTAGAAACAACCTTCACGCCCCATTACACCCCACTTCCCATGCAGAAAAATACATACAGTAAACTACATTGAAGGCAGTGCTTTCCTGTTGAGGCTGCAAATTATACTGAGCACTCTAAGAACTCTTCAACATTTTAAACAAGCTCTTACTGCATATGTTCACTGGAGAAAAGTAAGAGGAATCGAATACTCACATTAGCTTGAATGATGACAAAGTAGCGTGTCTTATCTTCATAGTTGAGTCTTTTCCTTAACACTACATTTCCAGTCAACATGAGGGGAATTTCAAAGGTTTCGTTGGATGCCTGCAAGTAGGTAAAGATACATATTTGAAATCATTTGCATGTAAGATGAATTAGGGAATTCAATATTGTAGTTTAGTCTGCTTGAAAGTTATAGAGGTCATGCTTATCACCTGAAAATAAGTGTTGAGTGTACACTTCAGATTTAATATTCTTACTTCTCAAAACTTTTCATTTTGATCAATGGGTATTATCAGAGGCCTTTGATAATGATAACCAGGAAATTTGTTTCTTGTGATAGTTTTTCTTTTATGTTGTTAGGTTACTTCTAACCTTAAGACTAGTGATATAAAAACCTTTCCTGTTATATTATCTTTTCAGTATATGTTTTTATCACCAAAGTGTTCAAACATTCCAATGTGTGATTTCTACATAATACTCCCTTTCAATACTGGTGCCTATTCTGTATTCTCAGCATTTTCAAGTATTAAATACAACTATTAACTTGAAACACTGGTTATGTAAAGAAGAATCTGTGTTATAGGTTATTTTTAATTCAGATCTGAGAAGTGATGCTCATTAGTTGGCTCCTACCCTGTCAGGGATTGAGTTTCTTCCTGGTAACATGCATATCATAAGGGCGATCTCCAATACGCCTTTCCTCAGTATAACACAGTATATTCATACCCTCTAGAGAATATAATTTATAAAATCAGTGTCTTATCCTTAAAAAGAACTTACATCGCTCTTGTGTTTCAGTGTCTTTTAGAAGATTGATAGAATAGTCTCTCAATAACTACAACAAATCAGTTTTACTTCCAGCATTAGAACATGACTATTTAGTTGAGTTGCGTGGTTGTGATTGTGCATGCGGTTGTGGGCACCAAAGAGGAGAAGAAGGAGGAGAAAAGTAGAAGGAGAAGAGCAAGGGAAGAAGGAAAGAAGTGTGTATGTGTGCATGTGTACACCCTGAACTGACACAAGGAGAGTCACTTAGGAAACGAGACTTAATTAGAGAACAGCTGACTCAAATCTCTCACCTCAAGCTTATTCAAGGAATCGTGAGTAAATTAACCTTCAGTATCTATAGATGTTATCTCTCCCTCTTTCTTCTTTTCTCCCTCTCTTCCTGAGCTCCTCTCTTTCTGGTGTACAATCAGTCACACACAGAGTACACATTTGATAATACATACTTTAAATAATTTATTCCATGGTAATGTAAACAATTTTGCAGATCTTTCTTGGATATAGCCACTTAAAAATAATACTTTTAAATATAAATACAGAAAATGTATCATGAAGGCTATTTACAGTTTAAGAAAAGGCATTTGATATTTTCTCTAAATATCTGCCTACTTAAACATTACTATTTATATCTATATGAGTGTGACTCCCAGTTATTCAAGGAGAGTGTAAAAACCAATTTAATATAAATAAGTTAATTATGGGGAAACTTTAGTTAATAATTTCCATCTACACTGTGAAACACAACTTAATGTATTATAATTTGCATATATGTTCATGTATATGTACATATATGTGTGTATAGCATGTGTGTATACACATACACACTATATATGTATATATCTACATATATATATATATATTGTATATATATATATATTTTAGTATTCATGTGGAAGATAATAAAATACTGTGAATTGCTTACAAAAAAGACATCTCATCCCTGGACTCAGAACTCTAAATGAGTTCAGATAGCTGGTGGCTTTGAGTTTTGGGGGAGGCTATGTGCCTAACTGGAATGAGTCTTGATTAATCTAACCCACCCATTGCAATGCCACTCTACTTACCAGTGGTTTGTTTTGGAAATGTACATGATGTATAATTCTAGATAAGTTGGCAAATTTTTCTTAATAATAAAAACAGAGAAAGAAGGGGAGAAAGCTCTTTTTCTGCCCCTAAATGCTGGTATACAGATAGAAAATGTGGAAGTTCAGCAGCCATTTGGGACTCTTGATAGAGTTAATGTAGGAGTAAATAATATGCTAAGGATGACAGCGCAAAAATAATAGAAATAGCTTGGATCTATTGTCTCTGTATTGCTGAACAAATGCTAATACCACCTCATCACTGAACAACCTATTATAGGAGATAATAAATGAACTTGTTGGCTAAGCCCCTTTTAGTTTTCTATGACTTATAACTTAAATTACTTTGATACATGATGGTGTCTTGTCTATGTTTCCTCACCCTGTAGTCCCTTTTCTTTTCCACATTGGCCATGACTCTTCCCACCTGACATTTGCTCTTACTTCTCTTCTGCCTAAACATGTCATCTCTCAGCTCTCTAGGTAGAAAAAATTTTCACATCCTATTTGTAAAAGCTTCTTCGTCACCCAATTTAGGGTTAAATTTTTGATTTGATGTTACCTTATTTTTTCTAATTACTTGTTATTTATGTATTTTCTGTTTCCCCTTGTGGATTTTTCAAGAATATCAATCAATGGCATGGACATTCTTATATTATGTTTCTAGCAAAGGAATTTAATGGGTATTTATCTTGTTTTAGTTGAAAATTTCTGGTGAGCATGTGTAGATTTATTTCAAACAATATAATTAGTAATTAGGAATTTTATTTTCTTAAGAGCCTTTTTAATTAAACTTAATTCTTATTAGCTAAGTCCACATTTTATAGATATCTGAGATTTTCATTTTGCTGTTTCATACATACTTGTGTTGCAAGAAACATGGAAAATATCAATTTTATGATCAATGTTGCTTGTCAATTATTAGATATAGAATGCCTTTGTATTACAGTGAACTATTTTATTTTATTTCTTCTTTATTTTGCAGCTAGATATGTTGGTTTAATTAGTTGGCTTGATGTTAGCTGCTAGTGATCTAAGGACAGAGCCAAGGTAAGAAAATATTCTTCACCAGATCTGTAACTGTGATGGTACAAAGTTCTGGGATTTAGATGGCAAGGAAGACCTGTCCCTCTGTCTCTCAGAGGCTTGTTGTTCTACATCATTGTTTTTCTACATCATTTCAAAATTAATCTTTCTTTTTCTCTCCTTCCTCTCCCAGCTTTCTCCCACCCTTCTCTCCCTCTATCAGCACTAAACTTTCTTTCCCTTCCCCCTACAAGGCTTTTCCCAGTTGTCCACATTAATATTACTGTGCCTTTATCTTTTAGGTCCAGGAAATAGCACAAACGCTGTGTTCTGATCAGTCTGTAGTCAGTCCTAAGCTTGTTGCTGATTAAATCAGACAACCATGCCTTTCGCTGCTGATCCACCTACAAGTCGGTTGGCATTGGTTGGGTTACTCCCCTAACAGAATTATCTTAAGTGAAAACTGAGTGATTAAGCAAGAGCATGTGGCCCTTCTTTGCTACACACATGTGCACATTTAAGGACACGTTAAAGGTTGCAATGCAGTTCAGTCCATATAATTCTAAGCAATTTCCTAGAAAATTGTATTTAGAAGTTTTTGGTTGACTTGAGAAGCATCCATGATCTAAATTTAACATCTTAGAGACTTGCAATGAAAAGAGTTTTCATTGTAAATTAGGAATAATTGGGCAATTATTTTATTTGGTCATGAATTTATTGGGCCATTAGACTGTCAGAACATAATGCAACCTATAAAAACACTATTAAAGTATAAGATAGTAATCTGCCTAAAAGTAAGCAAGATCATTTTACTTAACTCAAAAGATTTTAATAATATCTGAAACTTGGACTTTGATTTATATGAAAAACTGCTTCAAGATGATAATTTGTAAAACCTTTAATATTAAACTGTGGTTTTAAATTCCTGACAGGAAATGCTAACACATTACAAAAAGAAATTGTGGATCATTTTTTTTTTGGTCAATTCTCTCAAAGCTATAAGGAGTCAAGCATATCACAAAAGAAAAACAATCTACTTAGGAGTTGCTAAAAACTATTGCCATACACTGAAACAACATTCTAATACCTCCAAGGAAGAAGCTACCCATGCATGCTATTCAAATATCCTCAAATTTTTCTGAGTGGCAATTGCAGTTAATAAGTATGCTGTGCAGCTTACTTAGTCTGCTGGCGACGGCTTTAAGGGATTTGTCATCAGTTCCCTCTTTAACCCTTTAGGCCCAAACACTTGAAATATTTAATAAACATCACATTATTGTGACATTTAAAAAATTAGATAAGGAAAGTGATGTGATGATCTGTCATATGAATAGTTTTATTAATATGACTTAACAATGAAATTTAAAACATCAGAATGCTACACATTATAATTGATTTATTCCGTAAGATAAACTCCTCAAAACACAAATTTCTGCAGAGCCTGTAGTGACAAATTCTGACCTGTATTAAAAATTTTTTTCTTCTCATGTTTAATTTTAAACAATGTAATTATTTCAATGTATTATGGATAGCCTTGCTTTGTATTAGCATGAAGGCACAAAAACTAGTATTTCACAATAACTGTGATGAGCATAGTACCAATTCTTCTAGTTCACTGTCTAGAAGACTCTAATGATGAGGCATTTACAAAGTTATTTTGTCTGAATATATCAGTCAAGAAATTGCAGATTATGATGTAGAAACAAAGCACCCAAATTAATGGCTTAACTAAGAAACTTTTATTTTTTACTCTACAGATCTGTACTAACACATCTCAGCAAGTAGGCTCTGTGGATGCCCCTCAGGGACTCAGGCTAATAGATATTTCACCTGGACATGTTTTTCTTCAATCACTGCAGCAGTGGGAGGGGAAATGGTGAATTGTACTTTGTTCTTTGAACTCACATTTCATTAGTCAAAGAAAGCAATTTCTTCCATGGAAACAAAACAAAACACTCTGGCATGTCTCCAAAGAGAGGAAGAATGAGCATTTTTTGGAAACAGCATGAATGCTTTTGTTTTCAATGTGGTCAACCAGTTCAGAAGTTCCTTATCTCCAAACTTGTTCCTTCTTTATTTTAGATAAAATTAAATAAAAAGAATGAAAAAGAAAACAAAAAGTCAATTTTAATTATTCTGATGTTCCTAGATTAAATAAAAGTGCTTTGTTTTGCTGAAGAGTTTATAACTTTTGGCCATAATTGAAATTCTATAATTTGGAAGAGTAAAAATGTTGACTTTTTTCTCATTCTACTTCTCTTACCATAATTGTCCACTCACATCTATATATCTATATATTTATATCTATATCTATCTATCTATCTATGGTAAAAGATAATAATTCAAATGACTGTCTTCCATTTAGCCTCTATTAAGATCAGAATAAAACTTCATTCCCATTCTGTTTTGTAAATGTATTTAAAAATTTTAAATACCTTTCCAAAGTAGATCTGTTTATATGACATTCAACAATTATGATAATTGTGCTGAAGATTATATTAGGAATGACAAACAGATTCTTAAGGGAGCCCCCTCTATCCCTACTTCCTAATAAGCAGCTTTGTAATTCCTTCCCCTTGACTGTGGGCAGGACCTCTGACTTCCTTCTAACCAAGAGTATATTAGGTGATAAACTGTCACTCTTGTGATTGCCTCACGGCACAAAAGACTCCATCTTGCAAACAGACTAGCTCTGAGTACTTTCCTTGCAGCTTTGATGAAAGAAGCAGTCAAGGAACTAAGGGTCATCTGTAAGAGCTGAGAGCAGCCTCAGGCCAACAGATAGCAAGATAGCAAGAAGCCAAAGCCCTCTGTCCTGCAACCACAAAGGAAATCATTCTGACAGAAATCTGAATTTACTTGCAAGGGAATTCTTCTTTAATAAAGCCTCCCTATGAGAACTAATCTGGTCAACTCTTACATTACAACCTTGTGAGAGACTAAGCAGAGGCCCAGCTAAGCTATTCCCAACGTCTAAGACACAGAAACTGTGAAAACAAGTGCGTGTTGTTTTTGGCCACTAAGTTTGTGGTAGCTTGTTATATAGAAATAGACAACTAGCCCTGGCCGGTGTGGCTCAGTTGGTTGGAGCATCGTCCAATACACCAAAAAGTTATGGATCCTACTCCTGGTCAGGGTGCCTACCTAGGTTGTGTGATTAATCCCCAGTTGGTGTGTGTACAGGAGGCAGCTGATCCAGGTTTCTCTCTCATATCTCTCCCCCACCCTCTTTTGCTCTCTTCCCTCCCCCTCTCTAAAAGTCAAAAAACATATATTTTAAAAAATAGGTAACTAATACATTGTGCTATTCCCTAAAACATATCTAGAGGATTGGTGGTGACATGTAGTAATGGTAACTGATAACTACTACATCTTCTGAGTCTTCAACTTAATAATTTAAAGTGGTATTATAATTCATACTTCCCTGATATTTAGAACACACGAGACAATATATTCACACGTGTTCTCTTATTGAAAAGACTTATGAACAACTCAAGTTTCTGACTTTCTCAATGCTTTCTCCAATTTCCCCTTTTTTAATACAGAAAACAGCCTTAGGTAGATTTGAAGTGTCAGTGCTTCTGGTTATAAACTAGTGCTGAGGGCAAATTAGCTGACAGTTTATCATTGCAGCTATACAATCTTTGATGAAATAAATATATATTCTCTTTTGTTGTTAAAACTTTCAAACATTTCCATCATTGATGCTATTGCCCAATTTTTAGAAAAGTCAGGATAATTTAGAAGCAAAAATGAGTAAAAGTACTAGTTTTCTAAAGACATATTGAAGAAAGGAACTTATTTGGAACTAATTGTTCTGCTTCTGTGTAGCTGATTAACTCGTATTTCAACTCAGTCTTTCCATTACTAACACCTATAAACTCCGGACAAAATACTAAAGATAAATCAACCAAAAAATACTTGACATTCCTGAAGAGATAAGCAAAGCAGGCATTCTGGAGGAGATTAGACACTTGAAAGAAGAGACAATGTGGATGATTTTCCTGTTTTATGGTAGTTAGCCTGAGGGAATCCTCAATTTAGTACTTTACAATCTTTACAGGGTAGTTACAACTCTGTTAGAAATCCTGAAGTCTTTCTGTCTTGAAGGAGAAGAGTAAAGATTTTCTGTACAACTAAAACTGATAGAAAGTGAGGTGGAAATATTGGGAAAGAGAAAGCCAGAAAGAAGAGAACAAAACTGCTTTTATAAACTATGTCGAAATCTGAGATCCAAGATGGCATGGAGTAGGTGGATATTATACTCACCAATGATATATCTGATAAGCTGTTAATATACAAAATTTACTAAAACTTATACATACAACTCAACACACACACACACACAAATGTAAATGTGCAAAGGATCTGAATAAAGACTTCTCCAAGGAGGACATGCAGATGGCCAATAGACATATGAAAAGATTCTCAAAGTCACTAATCACCAGAGGAATGCAAATTAAAATCATGAGATATCACCTCACATTTGTCAGAATGACTATCATCAATGCATCAGTAAGCAACAAGTGTTGGTGAAGATATGGAGAAAAAAAAACCCTACTGCCCTGTTGGTGGGAATGCAGACAGGTGCAAACACTATGGAAAACCGTATGGGGTTTTCTCAAAAAAATTAAAACTCTAACTTCCTTATGATCAGTGATTCAACTTTTAGGAATATATCACAAGAAACCCAAAACACTGATTTGAAAGAATATTTGCACTCCTGTGTTCATTGTAGCATTATTTGCAATAGTCAAGATGTGGAAGCAGCCCAAGTTCCCATTGGTAGGTGAGTGGATAAAACAACTATGATACATTTGCGGAATGGAATACTACTCATTCAGAAACAAGAAGAAACTCTTACCTCTTGCAACAGCATAAATGGACATGGATAGTATTATGCTAAGTGAAATAAACTAGCCAGAAAAAGACAAATACCATGTAATTTCACTTATATATGGAATCTAATGAACTAAAAATTTAAACACAATAGAAACAGACTCATAGATACAGAAAACAGACTGACAGCTGTTAGGGTTGGGTGCTTGCAGGGCTGTGATAAAAGTGATGGGATTAAGCTAAAAAGAAAAGCTCATAGAGACAGACAACAGTATGGTGATTACCAGAGGGAGAGAGACTGTGGGGGAGGGGAAGGTAAAAGAGGGTAAAATAAGGGATAAATGGTGATGGAAGGAGAGACTTTGGTTAATACACTATACAATATACAGATACTGTATTATAGAATTATACATCTGAAACCTGTATAATTGTATTAACCAATGTCACCCCAATAAATTCAATAAAAATGAAAAACAAAACCAAAAACGTATGTCCAAATCTTTAGTTGATCTTGAAACCACATCTGAATGGGGCAGACCGCAAACAAATAATCTAAGAAAAAATATATACTGAATTGAGATTTGAACTTCGCCAAAGAGAGTTTTCAGTTTAAATCAAATCAAGTTCTCTGTGAAGATAAAACAAACAGAAAATCTTCTAAGCAGAATAAAATGGAATCAAGAGTCTCTCCACAATGTAACATTTACAATGTCCAGGATAGAGACCAAAACAACTTGATATATGATGAACCAGGAAATGTGATCTCTTTTCAAGAAGAAAAAATAATCAAGGAAGACCAATGTTAGAACAAGCAGACAAGGATTTTAAACCAGCTGTACATAACTATGTCTGTGTTAAGAGATGTAAAAATAAATCACAGCCAAGAAATACAAACTGTAAAAATGTAGAAAGTGAAGGCATGATTATACTCTCTGAAATTAAAAAAAGTACCACTGAATAGGATTAACAATAGAATGTAGATTACAGAGAAGACAGTAACTTTCAACATAGATCAAAAGAAAATAGTTACAGATAAGTAATTAAAATATATTGAAAATATTCTAACAGAGCCTGTATCTATGGAACAATATTTAAATTCCTAACATTCTTGTAGTTGGAGTCTCAGAGGAAAAATGATCAGAGAAATAGGCATGGAAATATTAAACAGATGATGATTGATAATTTCTTTAACTGGTGAAAAAGAAATTCAGAGATTAAAGAAGTTCAGTAATCTACCCTAAAATAGATAATTACAAAAAATAATACTCATTCACATTCCACAGTTAAGGTGCCAAATGGTCAAGATTAAAAGAAAATCTTGAAAACAGCTAGAGAGAAATGACACATTACATATTGGGAAACATGATTTAAATTTCTATTGACTTCTCTTATCAGAAGCACTGAAGGCCAGTGTTTAAACTGATGGGAAGAACTGACTCAAAAGACAATGTATTACTGTAAGGCAGAAGTGATTTTTGCAAGTTTCTCCAAGGATAAAGCAGATTCTGTAAATCAGTGAGGCACCTTGGGCTATAAACAGCTGTACGCTTATGGTCTGAGCGGTAGGATTCATTCCTCATGAGCATGCAGCAGTTCAACTCAAGCTGATGGTTGTCTTGTTGGAAATCAGGACTAGTGTTATCATGTTTTTATTTATTAAGAGAGAAGAAAAATCAACATATGGATATGAAATTGGCTCAAAAAATTATTTAAAATAACTTGTGGCCAAACAAAATGTTTGTGATTTAAATAAAACCAGGTCACTAATTTGTGATTTCTGCTAATGAATAACATAACAGAAATTGCTTTAAGTAGAATAGAGCAATCTACACTTTTTACAATTTACCCTAAAGTATAAGATTAATTTGAAAGAAATTATAATGATGGTTCCAAAAGACAGAGGTGGCCATATTTTCAGGTTAAATATGTTTGTAGTATATACAATTTTTTGACATTAAGAAATTAGTAGGTGAACAATATGTTGCTATCAATATAGACAGAATTACTAAAAATTGAACAGTGGCAGAATATTAAAACCATCACTTATTTCTCCCATAGATCTTAACAAGAGAAAAAACTGGTACTGAGGTTTACACCAAGTTTCTATGATGACTAAAGACGGATTCTCCCTAATCCGTCTTTAAGGATGTGACTTGCTTAATGCTTTCTCCTCTAATATCCCCTACATTAAATGCTGCCATGATGTCTTATTTTGCCTCATTGAATTAGAATCATTCTGAGATAATGTCTTTATCTATTCCACCACAGTGCTAGCTTGCTAAAGTACATTTTTATTTTTCTTTTCATAATTTGGAAACTGCATGTGGCTGATTGGCTTATCCAATCTGTAGGCACTAAAAGGTTTACAATGTATTTGACGTTAAGCCTATAAATCTATGAAAGGGAAAAGCATTCAGAAGGAATTACTGCACAGCCAACAAGGAATTTCAGCCTTACAAAATGTCAAAAAGATAGCATCTGTTTTTAAGTAATAAATTTTGTCTCATACTATATCTAAAACCTTGGATAGTTTTTTTTTTATGCAAATGTAATAAATATTTTCCTAATCTATATGGTCTGGCCATTCTGTATTTGGTTGGAAGGTTTCATTTTTATAGCTTAAGGAGTAAAGATTAGGAAATGATCTTCATAAAATGTAATCTAGCAACATGGCACACACACATAAATTAATTCTTATAAAAAACTGAATAGTAAAGAAAATAAATGGGTTGGTCATAGAATATGCAGTCAGCTGTTTCTACTTTTAAAGAAAACCTGTTTCTCACGCCTTTTACTCCATGCTATTTCTTTGATCTTTTCCACTCCATGTCATGTGTAACCCTTCTCCCCTATTGTCCTTCTCTGTCCCTTTCTCATTACTTCCCCATCTCTTGGGGCCATTGCCTTTGACGACAAACATGTAGAGACATTTTTTGTGTGTGTGGGTAAAAGTGTTTTTTTAATTTTTTCTCCATTTTCGGGGAAAATTTTAACACAACTATTTTATAAGAACACAACAGAGAAAGAGTGGAACGCACACTACCCTGAAATTGGAGGCCTAACTTTCCGGCTGGGAAGCAGCTGTGCGATACTAGGCAAATCAGCTCACCCAAGAGCCTGTTTTCTCTCCTATGTGATAGAGATACTACGAATAACCAATCAATTTGGGAAGAGAAAATAAGAAAACTCATTCACAATTCACTTAATTCTCACAATAAATTTGTGAGGTAGATCTTATTGTGAATTCTTAGTCTCTACAACCACAGTAATTTCTGTTTGGTTGTTTGAAGTTTATATAAGAAATACATAATTTAAAAATAAACACACAATATTTTCTTCACCACTTTTTATATTCCTAAGTAACATAAAGGAGACACATTAATTTAGAAAACTCACTCAAGAAGTGATTTTATAACTATGCCTTGGGGAGCTCATGATGTTCTGAGCAGCTGTCTTGGGAAAAGAGGAAGAAAAGATGGCAGGTAGGACTTCCAGCTTTGGCTTCAATAAAGCAATTCTGATTTTCTCTGTATTAAATATGATATATCACTGGAAGAATAATTTAACACTCTAAAGAACCCATAGCTAGAGACTTTGCCCTTTTCTTTACATTAGGTGTCGTTGGTGGGGGAGTGGCAACAGTGGTGCTAATTTCTTTGTTCTATAAAGCAAATGAATTACATTGGTTATGTCCAATGATTTGTTTAGAATGCTCAGGAGTCCACAAACATAATGAAAATCTAGTAAAAATTACACATTATACCCAAAATCCATTTTAAGCTCTTACCTAAAAATACCATAAAAATTACCTGTTTAAAGTATATCACACATTTAAACGAATGTAATTTTGAGATAACTTTTAATTATACTCTTATTACCAATGTGATTCCAGGAGCTGAGTACTAGAACAATGCATTAAATATTAGGTAAAGTACACATTGATTTTATTCCTTACTGAGAAGTCACATTGCAAGTAGGTATTTACATACCGGGTCATCTGGATTATACTGAATAACATATTCTATCTGTCCATTTGGGCCATCATCTATATCTGTAGCTCCATTGTCTCCTGAAAATCCTGTAAATATTGTGGTGCCAACTGGGGTGAGCTGAAAGGAAAATAAAAGAAAAACTGTGAATTCTCATTTCAATAGCAGCACACCAGAATTGTTCCAGTATAAAAACCAGCCCTTTACTGCACAAATGAAGAGAGTAGGCAGCTGCCCACAACCACAGACCTGAAATGATTCAAGATAACACTTGCAAACCTTACAGAAAAGCTCTTATAAAGTCTGAAATTTCCAACATCATGTTTCTCACTTTGGGTTAGAGAAATAGAAGGCCCAGATTCTGTCTGAAACACATTTGGACCAATTTATGACCATTAGCATCTTAGCCCCTGCAGAGAAAATGTATCTGTTGTTCCTCCTTAAAAAAACGATGCATTAAGTTACCAACAAGCTATAATTTACATTGTATGTGGAAGTGAATTACTTTATTTTAAAATGAAAAATCATTTCAGAGAGATCAATGAAATCCATTTTGGTAATTACACGCAAGTGGCAAGCTTAAGTAAGAGAGTTGAAGATAAAGGATGCCCCATCTACCAGAGGAGAAAGAAAGCTGGGAGTTTCTTCAGAGCGCATACTATTACTGGAGTAGAAAGCCATCATGTGACAAGAGTTGGCATGATGGTCATATATTTTCATTTGGGTTAAAACAACAACAAGGAAACTTAATGGGGCATATGCAGTCAGAATTTGGTGTTCCACCTTATTTCTTATTGATCTTCACTATAGAATTACTATTGTTTGGTCTTAACTGTAGGGCTTTGCACAATGTGTTCTTACAGCCCAAGTCTCCAGTCCTCAAGTTTTAGTTATGTTTCACTTACTTCATGTATCCATTTCTCCTAAACCATCTCTGACTTAGCATTTCCCTACACCACTTCTGAACACAGACCTCTTTTTGTTTGGCTTACATTTTACACTTTACATTCTTAATCATTGCACTGTTCAAATGAATAAACTAATTTTGTCAGCATACATAAGATCTCTGCCACAGAGCAGAGACTTTTAAATATTGTTTTGAGATGTTTTGCTTGTTTTTATATATTTTTACTTTTTTATTGTTGTTCAAATACAGTTGTCTCCATTACTTCACCTACTCCCCTCCCTGCCCTACCCAACCCCACCTCCCGCCCTCCATCCTACCCCCCTTTGGCTTTGTCCATGTGTCCTTTAAACATGTTCCTTGATGACCCTCCCCACTTCCCTCTGGTTACTGTCAGTTTGTTCTTTATTTGAATATCTCTGGTTATATTTTGCTTCTTTCTTTGTTTTGTTGATTAGGTTCCACTTATAGATGAGATCATATGTTGGGAGCTGCCCTGCCTGGTTTCAGGAGCTGTAACCCTCCATGGCTAAGGCTGAGTGAGCTACCTTCAGACCCTAAACCACTAAGAAGACAAAGCTTATCTCCTGGCAGGAGCACCACTTCTGCTCCTCTTACTTCATCCATAACTGGCCCCCAATGTTTGATCAGTTAGCCAAGGATGGGTAAGATTCCCCAAGGGGGGAACAACCTAAGACAGGCACAATCACATGGAGGCCCTCAGGGAAGGACTTAGGGACTACAGCAAAAGGGGGTGATGGACCCTCAGCTTTGACATAGCCTGAATCCTCATTCTGTCTGTGAGAAGTCTCCTAATCTCTTGGCTGCCTTACTTTCCCTGCCTGACTTAAGCCGGAAACTATGACAGAGGGCGGGGCAGCCCTGTGCTGGAAAGGGCGGGTTTCCCGGGGGTTAAGGCCTGAGAAAGAATATGTAAAATCCTGTGAAACCTGCTTTGCTTGGAATGCTCCCAGTTAAATGGTAAAGGTCTGAGCAGGGAATGAGTTTGTTTTCCAAAGTTTTGTAGCCCTTTAGCCAATAGACCCTGACTCAGAATAAGCCCTCATAGTTCTTTGTATACTTTCTATCTATTGTTTGATCCTTACTGCCTGACAATGATTAATGAGCTTTACCTGTATTCCTGTGCAAATTGAAACCCAATAAAAACCTGTCAAGGCAAGGGTCCATGGGCTCTCCTCTTGAGAGAGTGGCCATGCTGTCTCTTTTCCTCCACAGGACTCAGTAGTCCATGTGAATTTGTCTCATATCTCATCCATAATGCTGAGGATACTGCGGACTGGTGTACGCATCAATCATACGGTGCTTGTCTTTCACTCCCTGGACTATTTCATTTAGCATAATGCTTTCCAGATCCACCCACGCTGTCACAAAGAGTAGAAGTTCCTTCTTTCTTTCTGCTGCGTAGTATTCCATTGTGTAAATGTACCATAGTTTTTTGCTCCACTCATTTACTGGTGGGCACTTAGATTGCTTCCAGCACTTGGCTATTGTAAATTTTGCTGCTGTGAACATTAGGGTGCATAGTTTTTTTTTTGAATTGGTGTTTCTGTGCTGTGGGGGACTCCACCTGCAGAGCCCCATCCCTCTGTCATGGATGAAAACAAAACTACGAAGCCATGATCTGCTTGGGGAGGAGAGGTGGCCAAATTCTCAAAGAATGACCCAGAGCCCCTTCCTCACTAGGCTTTTATAGGGTTCAAATACACAGGAAATCAGGTTTAACATTCCAAAGAAATCTGAGGGCTTAATCTGAGTCAGTATGGTCAGGAAAGGGGGTTGCAAAACTTTGGGAGACACACCCATTTCCTCCTCCGATCCTTGCCATTTAAATGAGAGCACTCTTAGCAAACAAAGCAGGTTTCACAGGACTTTACGAATTCTTTCTTATGCCCGATCACCCAGGAACTGTTCTGGCCCACACAGGGCTGCACTGCTCGCCCTCATAGTTTCAGGCTTTAAGCCAATTAGGCCCAGGAAGCAGAAGACATCTCCCAGATGGAAATGGAGACTCAGGCTATGTCAGAATAGCCAGGGGGCGAGGGTCCATCACCATCTCTTTGCTGCAGCCCCCTGAGTCCTTCCATGAGGGCCTCCCAAGTGGTCGTGTCTGGCTTAGGTTGCCCCTCCCATGAGGAGTCTTACCTGTCATTGACTAACCAACTAAGCGTTGGGGCCAGAGATGGATGAAGCAGAATCAGCGCTCCTGCAAGGATGATAAGCTTTATGTCCTTAGTGGCTCATGTCCTCTTGACAGAACAGACCCAGATGAAGTGGGTCCCTAGGCTCTTACTCAGCCCACCATGGGGTGAGGGTTACAACTCCTGAGACCAGGCTGAATGGTCCGCAACACTGCACTTCCTTCATGGAGAAATAATTTCAGAGAAATAAAAAAGAGTTGTCTCATTAACTTCCATTTTTAGCAGCTAAAAACCCAAATGTCTACAGGGATCCATCAGGAAATGTAAGTGAAACAAGCCCAATGGGAGCAATGCCATCTGTGGAGTACACATCCTCTCTAAGGTGGTAGGTGCTCCTCAGCACCTGCAAATTCTGGTCAGAATGGAATAAGGAGCCAATGTTACTAGGTCTTCTGATAGTCTAATTTGATAAGAAATCTCTTGGTTCTAAAGTTGGCAACAGATTTTAGAAAATTAAATTATAAATTTAATGGGACAAACAAAATACATCCACTGGCACAATGACTTCTACAGATTGTAGCCTCTGATTTAGAAATATAAATACAATTATGATTAAAGAAATATACTAAAAGTACAAAGTACAACAGTGGTAGATTTCAGCCGCCTATTTCATTTAGTGAAGATTTATAAAGTTTGCAGCTTTAAAAGGCAAACTTTGACTTTCTGCAGGTCAAAGAGGACTGAGAATAAAGTGAGAGGAGACAGCTTATAGCACATACAACACTGAATGACCATTGGGGGATGGGTTTAACAGAAACGTTATTAACTAAAGGGCTTCCAGGCCAATATTTATATATATTTTAAGGTAACATCTGTCTCAAACAACATTGTTCTCTTTCATGAAAATTCGATCATTCTTATATAGCTATGACTTGATTTTTAAGTTGTGTAATGTTAAAATTGAATGACAACAATTTGTTTCCAGATATCTAATAACACAAACTTGAAGTATTTCATCAAAGATATTTCTTTTTTTGCCAAAGAAAATAACTGTGT
The DNA here is from genome assembly GCA_039655065.1 of Glossophaga mutica. Classification (NCBI taxonomy): domain Eukaryota; kingdom Metazoa; phylum Chordata; class Mammalia; order Chiroptera; family Phyllostomidae; genus Glossophaga; species Glossophaga mutica. The sequence continues at coordinate 141,671,682 of CM077307.1, read as the reverse complement.
CATGGGTTAAATCAGAACTAAAATGGACTCGTAATTAGGCTATAACAATACATCCATGATGTACCACTTAGATGGTGGATCTGTTCAGGTATGAGCTAGGGTTTGGAATATTTGAAACTAATATAATACAAATACCTATGGAAAAAAGGAAGATAAGGCATCTTGCATTAATATGGAGAGTCTAGAGACTTGAGAAGGGCTCCGATGAAACAGCCTATACTACATGCACATATGCAAAATAGAGTTGGAATACACACAATGGTTTTAAAAACTAGTTGATTTAAGACTCCTATTTCATTAATTTTCTTTATGTACACCCAACAGAAATATGCACATATGTATATATAAATGAACATATGCATTTTCCACATGTATTACCTAAATATAAATACACATGTTACCCTTACTTATTCTCATTACAGATGACATGGCACACTGTGCTCTGTGAATTTTTGGTTATGCAGAGGTTGAAATCTTCCCATGACATTCAGGCAGTTTATTACAATGCATGGCCCTGCACCTCATTCATAGTTTTCAGGACACATTTGCCACACAGATGGCCATGGTCTGTGTCCTTCAACATTTCAACAAGTCTCACACATATAAATTTGGTTTTCAGAAGGGCATTTTATGCATGGGATGGTTATCAGTTTGGGCAGCTGCCTAAGGGTATCACTTAGTTATTCAGGTCATGTGTTCTTTCACAAATGATTTTATACAGCTATGGGGAAAATACAGAAAATGCATAGATAAAGCAAATGTAAGAGTTAAAGAAAGTCAGTGCCAGAAAAATCCTCATTTTAAAAAGCTGCAGTAGAGGCCCTGGACTGATAGTCCAGGTGGTTTGAGCGTTGTCCCAATACACTAAGGTTGTGGGTTTGGTCCCTGGTCTCCATGTCTCACTCTATCTCCCCTCCATCCTCTCTCTCTCTCAAGTTAATTTTTCAAAAATATGCGTAAGAGAAATTAGAATGTGAAAGGTGAGTAGGCCTCAGTTAACTGTCCAGATATCTTATATTTAGAACCCATAGCTATTTAAGCCAACCTAAAAACTACAAACTTGGCTCCAAGCAGTGAACATTTGTCCTTAATAATCTCACTTGGCTATATATACTCTCAGAAACATGGTGCTCACAATTTTACATGAATACAGCTGCTTTTCAATATCCATGGTAGTAATGTTCTAGAAATTTACCACAAATAATTAACAAATACTAAATCATTGCTCCTGGGGGAATCAGGGCTATTACCTTGCTAGTGGAATACAGGGTTAAGTTCTTGTGAGCCTCGGGTTACATTTTCATCAACTGATCAATATATAACCTTATTTTATGTGTGTCTTTGTTTAAAGATACCTTATTTAATGTTTATTCTATTGTAGGTGCTATCTATTGCATTTTCACTTTGCTTATTGAATTATTCAACTCCAGAATTTGTTTCATTTTGATGATTTCTATCCATTACATTTTTCATTTTGTCTATTGTTTTGTGATTTTATTATATAGTCTTTCTGTGTTTCTTTTTGTTGTTATTTATTTAGGTTCCCTGACACAGTTACTCTGAGTTCTTCGTCAGGTAAATCATCAATTGCTGTGTTTTTGAGTTGGATTACAGCAGGTTGTTATCTTTTGGTGATGACAGGTTCCTTTGATTCTTCATCTTCCTTGAGTTTTGTGTTGCTGCTTTTGCATTTTGAGGTATTAGACATCTCAAATTTTTCATAATTATTACTAGATTGGAGATTGTTTTTGTTGGTCCTGTTTACATCTGGGATATTCTGTAAACTTTTTAAAATATACTTGCTCCAAGACTATACTTTCAAGAATCATTTCTATAGTTCATAAATTCTTAAACTTGTATATCATCTCTGGTTGCAACTCACCAGGCTGGCTGCAGGAAACCTCGTGTTTTCCAGAAGACAGCACTACAGTCAAGACTGTGGTTTTTTCCTTGCTCACAGTCCTTGGCCTGCATTTCTGAGCACATTCACTGGTCACCAGAGCTCTCTTTCACCATTACTCTGGGGAACAGGGCACACAGAGTTGATCACAGTGTGGGGAGTGGTGTGGGCTTAGCACCTGGGGTATTAGAGATGCCCACAGGTCAAGTGGGAGGGGAAACATTCATGATGTTCTCTAAGGGGCTTGTGGGCAGGTTTCCTGCTGGAGTCCTGAACAAAGTTAGCAAGAACCACATCCTTTTTATGCCCTTGGATGTTTTTATCTGTCTCTTTACAAATATGCTCCCTCGCTTGAGTCATGGAGGTGGAGGTCCTGCCTCTGTAATCTGGGTGTTTTGGGGAGAAACACATTTCTCCCTAGCAGCATCTGATACAAATGGGGTAGCCAGGCAGCTGCTGACTGCTCTTCCTTTCCCCTGCAGGAAAAGTCTCACCAGCTAGTTAGGCACTGACCAAGTTTGTCTTAAACTCTTTAATGCTTCCAAATTTCGAATTTATATTATGTTTGTTGTTGTTATGGCAAACAGAGTGCTGGAATCTCTCCTCAGGCAGGCTGGACTTTAAATAACAAAGGCTTTCTCATCCATGGCTCTCTACCCAAACCAGCATTCCCCAGGTCTGCCCACACCACTGCCTAGAGGGCTTGGGAACAGTTTGTTGGCTTCTGTTAGTTCCATACCCCCAAGAGAGGTTGGCCTGATTATCCAACGTGCAGGTGGGTGGGATTACTTCCAGATCCCTTGGCTTATGCTGGATCCTGCAGTTACCACAGAGGTACGGTACTTTGTCTGTGAGTGGATGCTGATTTTTATTTGTAAAAAGGGAGGACTGAAAGGGGAGCCATCTTACGGCACCATGTTGCTGGCCTCACTGTAAACCAGCTTTATATTCAGCAAATAAATGGCATGTTGTTCATGTTGAATGAAATATTGAGAAGAATGAATGTTGGAAAGCACTCCACACCTGTTAAATGTATGCATTTAGTGACTGGGTAATGCCCCTGGCGGCAGTGCCCTTATATTGATAGGTAACAATAACCTTCTAACATTAATAGCTGATGAATATTTCCTAGAGTCTTATGTAATATATTTACATGAAATATTCTGGTAGAACTAAGTTGGTAAACTACATAATTTCTGAATATCTAAAACAGTATTTTAAATATGTTTGAAACTGATGCCTTCTGATAGGCTTTCATAGCTTTAATGATTAAAGAGAAACTGTGCTAGAATCCAGAAGAGCATTTTTATAAATACAACTAATAGAAAATCAATTCACTGGGAAATAATTGATACAGAAGAGTAAAGTTATCCTTTGAAAACCTTCCCACAAGGAAAAGCTCCTCTAAGCAATGATTTTGAATGCAATCAATGAGATTTTACTTTCTTACATAATTCATCAGAATCCAAGGTTGTTGTTGTTGTTGTTTTCCTTCCTCTCTAAAAAAATGGAAGGGTCATAGAAATTAGATAAGTTGAACTAGCATTCACTATGTGGTAATTTTTATATAATAATGATTTAATGACAATGCTAGGAATGATAGGAGGTGCTCTATTTCTTTAACCAAACACAAATTCAGCTGCTTGCTGCATCGACAGCCAAACTCATGAGGCAGGTACTGGTGAAAAGAAATGGAGTTTATTCAGATGTCAGCCATCTGGGAAGATGAGAGACTCCTGTCTCAAATCCAATCTTAACATCTCAGTGCAAGCAGAGTTTTTTATAAGGGAGAGCGGAAGCGGAGTAAAGAGGTCCAGGGGAGGGAGTTGAAAAGTTCTCTATGTGCTGACCAGTACAATCTAGTCTGATAAGGATCTCAAAATTGGTCAAGCAATGTTCTGGTGTGCATCATACTGGTTTCCATCTTCCTGGTTTTACAGCTGAAGGTTGTGGTGGACTCCAACCAGCAGGGTCCGCCTGTTGTGGCTGGAGACAAGAACAAATGCACAGGCGACAGCAATGCTGTGGGGAAGAAGGGACAGCACAGCTACTCTCTCAAGAGGAGAGTCCTCTGACCCTTGCCTGGACAACCTTTTACTGTTTCTCTCGGGTCTTACATCAGCGAAGGATTTATTTTCTATTACATAGAATATTATTCTCTACATTTTAGGTACAATCAAGGAAATGAAAATAGCATGCAAAGGGCAATGGCGGTGAGTCAATTTGCTCTATCCTTGGGAAGATTCACACAGGCTTTGGAAATTACCTTGAAGATAGACAATACACATTTGTTGTTTTAGACCGGGGTGATGGAGTTTTAGCAAGAGCAAGCCATAACAGTCTGTATGCATTTTCTAGGCCTGATTCCCACAGGAAAACTAAGTTTGAAGGTCTGGCTCCTACCTACCACCTCGCTTCTATAGGTTTTCCATACAGAGCTGAGTCACATTTGCCAGACTAAAACAAACCAGGCCTCTACAGAAGGTCAGAAAATTTACCAGAGCTGAGATGGCTGAAGGTCAGAGTCTGTATCTTATGAAGTTAGTTCTTAGGATTCTTACAGAAACATGTTGTTTATCTACAAGCTACTGTACATAAACAGCATTAGTCAGAATTTATAGAAACAGCATAAGCATTTATAGAAACAGTGTCAAAAGAATAGTAGAGTTGGTTACAATTTCCCACTGTTACAATTCTACTAATAGACATTATCAAAGAAGAAACATTGTCTTTATTGGAACAAGGTTAAATATCAGTGTATATTGGACTAGTACATGTTTATTTTTCAATCACCAATATCTTTGATTCACTGTATACTAGAAAGACATTTCATACCAATTAGTGTCTTAAGAGAAAACACCCAACAGAAGATACTATCTTGTATCATTTGCATTCTATTGAAACTGGTCCGCCAAGAACAATGAGACCTCAGTTTTACGATCTCTCTCATTGGTGCTGCATGAATTCTTATCTCTTGTGATTGTTTTATTGTGTCAGCTTGACAGGGACTGGTGGTGTCCAGATACTTGGCTAGACATTATTTGTGATGTGTATGTGAGGGTGTTCCGGGATGAGGTTAACATTTACATCAGGAGACTAAGTAAAGCAGAGTGCATTCCCAAATGTAGGTGGGCCTCATCTAATCTGTTGAAAGCCTGAGTGGAGCAAAAAGGCTGAGTAAAGACGAATCCACTCTTTCTGACTGACTGTTTCTGAGCTCAGATGGGTGTCTTTTCTTGCCTTCAGACTTGGACTCAGATTGCAATTTACACAATCCACTTTCCTGGTTCTGAGACTTTTCACTGGAACTATGCAATCAGTATGCCTGAGTCTCCAGTTTGCCAATTAGGAATCTTAGGGTTGCTCAGCCTTCATAATCATATGAGCCGATGCCTTACAGCATATTTTCTTTGCTCTATCAGTCTATCATCTACCTTTCTATCTATCTATCGTCTATCATCAATTATCTTTCTCTAGAAAAATGAATAATACATCCCTGATCCCATTTCTCATCAGCAGACAAATAAAATTGAGTATTTGATTCTGCACTGGTAAGGATTAGGTTCCCATGTTATCACACATCAGTGTCTACATAGGCACTATGTAGCACCCTGTGGAATAATCGCTGACTTAACTATAACAGGAGCCATATAGTCTTTCAGTACTTTGATCACCCTATGTGACCCTTTGAAGATTACCCACAGTGCTTTCTATGCATGGTATTGTCAATTGCTAAACTCTAACTTATGACGTGCTGCAAAATAAGTCTACTTAAAATGTTACTCACTTCTTGCTCCTACACTAATTTTCAGGGTCTTCTCAAAAACTCGGCATAGTCTGAAGATCAACATCCATAATATACTAACCATGGCTCCGAATTAGAAGCCATGCATTCTATGAGTATGATTCAGCCTTTAACCTCTTCCTTGGATAAAACAATTTTATGAATCTCTCTCAAAAGCCATCCCTATCTTGGAAATGTGGTTTTTTTTCACATTTTTTTATTGCTATTCAAGTATAGTTGTCTCCATTTCCCTACCACCACCACTATCCCCCCGCCCCAGCCATCCCCACTTAGAAATAGTGATATATTTGAAAACCAAGGGAGTCTCTGCAAATAAATTGGAGTCATGCATTTGTAAAAAGGTAGTAGGTAGTGAAACACTGTTGAAAACTTACACTTTTTCTGACAATGATGAGATTATATTATCTCTGAATCTACAATTATTTGATAGCTTGTTATCAGTCAAATCATTGTTTCTGTGACCAGTATATTGTTTTTATAGTAGCTCATTAATATAATATTTCTTCATTCAAGCATGTATCCGAATCAAATGTCTGTCTGAAGTTTACCTTAAATCTTTTTAGCACTGATAGTAAATAGTATGCACTTTTGAATTTACATTCAGTGGATATTATCTTACAGTGACTTATTAAAATGAAAGAGAAAAATAAGAAAGGAATTACATTTGCTCTTCATGTTCTTTTAACATAAATAGTTTCTGCACCTGTGATTAAAATCTTCACTCCATTTTTGTCATGGAAGTTAGATAATTAATATTAAAAATTACTTCCACTGAAAAGTTATTAAAGGCAAATTCATGTAGATAAGTATCTTCAAAATAAGAGATAATTATTAGAGAGGGTGAAAGTACCTCCACTTCAGTAAAAACTGAAGAACAATCAACCTTAAATTGAATATATATGTGTAACAACTTATTAAATTTAAAAGAGGTTAAACAGTTGAATACTTATGTCCTTTAACATACCTGAAGCATTGATTCCCATTTACATGCTTAAAGTAGAAAAAATATATAGTTATGTGTCTCTTTCCCTCGTTTATTCTCTTCCTCTTTTTAACTCCCTTACTTGTTTGTCTTCTCTTGAAGCATCTTTACTCCATGAATAGTTGAAGATATCATTAGGTTTCTAATATCATGGACTATATTTCTAAAAGAAATATTTAACTTGTATAAGATTCACTTAATAGTACATAGATATTACAATAAAATATATAAAATATTTTCAAATTCTTAACTATAAATGGGATCCCATTATTATGCTTCATCATGAAGACCATCTGTGATCTTAGATCTACCACAATATTGCTGATAAAAAAAGATTTTCAAAAATGCATGTTTTACGTGAGAGGAGATGATACAGCCATGATACAACATGAAGAAATAGCACAGAACCAAAAGAATTTGTTCAGGAAAGTGAAGGCTTAAATTGGATAGATTCAGAGATAATATCATTATACCTTTGTGAGAAAAGATGATGTTCTTAATGATGTTCCACTAATTATCACCCTGTTTACAAGTTAAAGTTGGGACGACCTCCTTGGTTTTTAAATATACCACTAAAGTATATTTCCAATGCAGGGTTGACTTGCAAGAAAAGAATACCAAAATCTGTAGTAAGTGCTTTAAAAGCATTATTACTTTTAATCCTCAATAAAACCATGTAACATTGTTTTTGTAATTACAGTTAAGCAATTGTAGGATAAGAGAGCTTCTGCTTGATGTCATAATTCTAACACTTGTTGGAAAAGGACCGAAACACAGATTATCTGGCCTCAAAGTATTAATTCTCAGATACCATGACATATTTTTTCACAGTTTGCTATTAATAAATACTTCATATTTTACTGTTAACTTACTTTAAGGTAAGAGGATGTGAAGGATGAAGTAAATATAACTTGACACATAACAGAACCCAAGATACACAGACAATCGGAATTGTGATTTAGATGATGTATTCCATAAAAGATAAAGTATCTAGCCCTAAGGAAAAATGCTTTTGAGATATTTTACAGAAAAACAAAGACATTCAACTCAGCAGGTGCCAGTATTTTAGAAAACTCATAGTAAGTAATTACTGCTACTGAAAACAGTTTGGTTCTCAGCAAGTAAATTATTATATAAATTCCTATATTCACCATGATTTTACTGTGATAAATTTTTGATTAGCAGTCAAATCTTTATTGATAGTACATTTCATTTCATAATATCTGAAAAAAAGCACCCAATGAATGATTAAAGAAAAAAAAGAAAATATATTGAAACACAATAATTGGCATTTTCATCAATGGTTTTTCAACAAATTGATATTTTATAAATCACTAATAAAAGTGTTGGTGAAGATGTGATAAGAAACAGAATACTTACAAAGTCTTAAAACCATTCCACACCAAATTGTTTAATTACCTATTATTAAGTATAAAACAATTAATAATTATAATAGAAAAAACACGCAGATACTAACTTACTAGAGCAGTAAAAGCTACCATTACTAGTAATGGAATACACTGACACTGTATGTCTCTCTTATTATGTATTAAGAAGAATACAGTACCGATCTTGTGGTATTCCTGAACAAAATCTATAATCATGAGGAAATATCAGGTAAATTAAATGAGAAATAATATATAAAATGTTTCTTTTCTGAAAATTAATAAGGCAATTAAAGTTAAGAAAATGATAACTATGAAAATTAGGTAAAAACTAGTAACATCTGAATAAACTACTAATTTGAGTTAATAATGTTTCACTTTTGGTTCATTAGTTGTTAAACAATGTACCACAATGATGAAAGATGTAGGGGATATTTGATGTGAGTTATATGGGTACTCCATTATTTGTTATTAAAATAAAATTTTATTTAGCTTGAAATAGTTCTGATGTAGTTTAAATACACAGTGGAAAATATAATCATAAACATGCCATTTTCAAAATTATTTTCATTATAACAAAGTGTAAGCTTTGAACAAAAAATTAAATAATGTAGACCTAAGAGTGTGTGTGTAAGTGTGTGTATGAAAGAAAAAGAAAAAGAGTGAGAGAGAGAGAGCAGAAAAGAAAGCAAAAGAGAGATTCTCATACATTTCTATGGTTTAATTTGGCTGAAATTCAGCTTTTAATTCCTGCTTGTTGGTAGCATCATTAAAATATTTTAAATCATTCTTTTAAGCCTTAAATAGTTAAGACATTTTAAAAACCCAATTTTTAAAATTTAATTAAAATATTGACCTTATGAGATTGTTGAAGGACATGATCATGATATGTCAGGAGAAGTAAGAATAAAAGCATTTAAAGTAAGATAAAATAAAAATGCTAATTCAACGAGCATACAATATCAGCTAATATAAATACCTTCTCTGTTATGCAAGCTATTCTAGCTATTACACATGTAGTTCCGCAAGATGTTCATCTTGATATCTTTGTAATTTTATTACCTTTTATAATTCCTCCTGAACTTGCGGGCATTCTATAGAAAATGTACTAAATATACACAAACACACACACACTTTTTACAGTCAAAGTTTGATACTACTTTTGATGATAACTGTCTTATTTCTTTTATATTCTATAGTTATTATGTCATAAATTAGTGTTTTTACAGTGTCCCCTCATGCTGCATTAAAGGGAGTTTTCAGGGCTTTTACTCTGACAGAGTTTTGCAGAGAATGAAAAGGAATCTTTGCTGACCTGAAGATGAAAATATATAATAAGGACAATATCCATCTATGAAAAGAATAAAATTTAACACTATATTTATGAATCAGGAAAATACAGAAAATATGAATAGACCAAGAACTATTAATGATATCAAATCATTACTTAAAACCTTTCAATGAAGAGTCCTAGACCTGATGTTTCACAGGTTAATTTTAAAAAATTTCAAAGAAGAATTAATACTCATCTTTCTTAAATGATTCCAAAATATTGAAAAAGAGGAAAGTTTCCTCAACTCATTTTACGATGGTAGCATTACCATGATACCAAAATCAAAGATACTAAAAAGCGAAAATTATAGGGCAATATCCCTGATGAACATAGATCCAAATATCCTCAACAAAATATTAGCAAACTGAATTAAGCAATACTTTAAAAAATTAAACACCATGATTAAATAGGACTTCATTCTGAGATGCAATTCCTTCAATATCTGAAATCAATTAATGGGGTACACCACATAAACAAAATAAAGGATAAAAGTCATATGTTCATATGAATAGATGCAGAATTAGCAATTGATGGAATATTTATTTATGATTAAAACTCTAAGCAAAATGGGGACAGAGGGAACATAGCTCAACAAAATAAAGGTAATATGTGACAAACCCACAGCTAATATCATTCTCAACTATGAAAAGCTGATAGTTTTTTCTTTAAGATCAGAAACAAGACAAAAATATCCACTTTTACCATTTTTATTCAACATAGTATTGGAAGTCCTAGCTACAGCACTAAAAAGAAAAAGAAGGCATCCAGATTGGAAAGGAAGAGGTAAAACATTCATGGTTTACAGATGAGTAGAACCTAAAGATTAAACACACACATGCACGCACAATTACTAGAACTAACACATTGATTTAGTAAAGTAGCAGATTCATGATAAATATCAGACATTGGTTATATTTTATACACCAATAACAAACTATCAGAAAAAATAATTTTCAAAAATCTTGTTTACAATTGCACATAAATAAATAAAGTACATCAAAATAAATTTACCCTGGGAGGTAAAAGACCTCTATTGAGAAAGCTATAAGGCACTGAAGGAAGAAATTGAGGAAGATACAAATAAATGGAAGCATATACCATGCTCATGGTAGGAAGAATTAACATTGTTAAAATGTCCATACTGACCCAAACAATTTACATATTCAATGTAATTCCTATCAAAATAACAATGGCATGTTTTTTCACAGTCCTAAAACAACCCTTAGTTGTTGTTTAGTCCATGTTTTTTCACAGGACTAAAACAAACCACAAATGACCCTGAACTGCCAAAACAATATTGAGAAAGAAGAACAAAGTTGGAGGTATCACAATGCATGCCACAGTAATCAAGGCAGCATGACATAGCATAAAAACAGACACATTGATCAATAGAACAGAATAGAGAGCCTGGAAATAAACCCATGCTTAATAAAATTGACTAATTTATGACAAATAAGGCAAGAACACAATAAGGTAAAAAATGTCTTTTCAATAAATGGTGTTGGAAAAACAAAATATATGTGCAAAAATCAAACTAGACCACCCTTTCATACAATATACAAAAATAACCTCAGAATCAACATTGATTTCAGACTAAAATGTAAGATCTGAAACCATAAAACTCCTAGAAGAAAACATAGGTAATGATCTCTTTGATATTGCTCTTAGCAATATATTTTTCAATATGTCTCCCCAGGCAAGGGAAACAAAAGAAAAATAAACAAACAGGACTCTATCAAACTAAAAAGTCTTGCACAGCAAAGAAAACCATCAACAACACAAAATGACAACCTACAGAATGGAAGATGATATCTGCAAATGATACATCCAATAAAGGGTTAATATTCCAAAATTAAAAGGGACTTACAGAATTTAACACACACACACACACACACACACACACACACACACACACACACACCCCCCAAACAAACAATCCCATTAAAAATGGGCAGAGGATCTGAAAAGACATTTCTCTCAAGGGGACATATAGATGACCAATAGACATTTGAAAAGATGCTCAACATCACTAATCATCAGGGAAATGCAAATTAAAGCCACCATGAGATATCACTTCACATCTGTCAGAATGGCTACCATTAATAAACCAACAAACAAGAACTGGTGTGGACGTATAGAAAAGGGAACCCTCAAGCACTGTTGGTTGTCAGGATGGTAAATCAATGCAGCCACTATGAAAAATACATGCACCCCTATATTCATTGCAGTATTATTTACAATAGCCAAGATATGGAAGCAGTCTTAGTGTTCATGAAGGTATACATATATACAAGAGAATATTACTCAGCTATGAAAATGAATGAAACCTTAACATGCATGATAACATGAATGGACGTAGAGGGTATTATGCTATATGAAATAAGGCAGAGATAAACAGATACCATATGATTTCACTTAATACATAGAATCTAAAAAGAAAGAAATGAACAAATAAAACAGAAATAAACTCACAGATACAAATTAAAAACTGATGGTTACCAAATAGAAGGGAAATTGGAGGGGTGAAAAGGTGAAGAGATTAAGAAGTACAGATTGACAGTTATAAAATAGACATGGGAATATAAAGTACAGCATAGGGAAGGAATATAGTCAATAATACTGTAATACTTATGTATGGTGTCAGATGAGTACTAGACTTTTCGGAGTGAACACTGTAAGTCGTATAAATGTCTAATCCTATATTGTTTATTTGAAACTAATACAATATGTCAACTCTAATGGAAAAATAAAACTATATTTGTTAGTCTCAATGTTATATGGTATTTACTCGTTTTTCCATGTTGTTTTATTATCCTACTATACCAACATTTTTCCTTAGTTTAGAAACTAAGAGTACTAGCAGTAAATTTAGAATGGATATGTAACATGCAATTACTATCCTAAAAAAAAGAGAATGTGACAGTAATAAATATAAAATTTAATAAAACACTTCAGCAAAAATAATGCTTTGTGGGATAAATATTCAGGTGATTTTTACTTTATATTTGGGAACGCTGTGTCAGTGGAAGTGGAGACTGCTGTCATGACCATTCTGCCCACTGGATGAGTGCCAGAATGTGCCCAGGCCACAGACTGTGCTTTACATTCCCTGTGTCCTTGACTCTTCAACAGCTAGCCTAAATATGATTTTTTTTCCATTGATGATATTAAGCCTAATAGAAATTAATGAATTTTCTATGATTAAGCCCCTGGAAATTGGTCATTTTGAATATAGGTCATGCTAATTTCAGAGCTGTCCTTTTTTTCTTTCTTTCTTTTCTGTCTTTTTTTTTTTTAAAGATTTTATTTATTTATTTTTAGAGAATGGAAGGGAGGAAGAAAGAGAAGGAGAGGGACATGAATGTGTGGTTGCCTCTTACATTCCCCCTACTGGGGACCTGTCCTCCTCCAGGCATGTGCCCTGACTGGGCATCGAACTGGTGACTCTTTGGTTCATAGGCCAGCACTCAATCCACTGAGCCATACAAGTCAGGGCTCCCTTCTCTCCCTCTCTCTCTCTCTCTCTCTCTCTCTCTCTCTCTCTCTCTCTCTCTCTCTCTCTCTCTCTCCCCCCCCACCCCCTCCCTCTCTCTCTCTTTCTCCTTCCTTCCTTCTCCCTCTCTCTCTGTCTTTCTTTTCCTTCATTTGTTCCTTCTTTCCTCCCTTCCTTCTTTTTTTCTTCCTCTCTCTCTCTTTCTTTTTAATAGCAGTACCTATCACATCATTATTTTACTAAATTTTGAATCAAGATGATAATTTAGACCAAACCAGCAAATGCAACTGTTTTTCAAACCAGTGTTAATAATTCATATCAATGGTCTTATTTATTTATTTATTACTCTTTCACAAAGCTTTATTATAAGACATGGGGAAGAAATATAAGATTTCAAAATTGCGAGAAATTTTCTCTATACATCTGAATTCTATTATTCTCTTGTCTGATGCATTTGTATAATATGGTGATCAGGCGCTTGGTTTTGGCATGAGCCTGCTTCAGTTTCTGACTTTGACCTGCCAATTATTAGAATTGAGATCTTGGTCAAATTAATAAATTCTTTTAGATCTGTACTTTTTTATCTTTAAAATGAAAATAATATACACATAATTTGAGTCAGTGTGTAAGTATGAATGTTTTAAATGACACGTTTCATGGACCACATTTAGTGTTAATAAATGTACCTAACATCCCCTGCTGGTGTGGCTCAGTAGATTGAGTGAGTGTTGGCCTGTGAACTTGTAGGCCAGGTCCCTGGTGGAGAGCACATGAGAGGCATCCACACACTGATGTTTCTCTCCCTCTCTTTCTCCCTCCTTTCCTCTCTCTCTAAAAATAAATAATTAAAAAAAAAAAACAACCAATCAATAAATGTACTTAAATTATATTTGTTAGGATTAATCTATCATTATTATTGTAGTCTGTCCTTATTCCACTCATTAGGGGATGTCATTAGATTGGGAAGAAGATATATGCAGAAATCTTACTATAAACAAATTTTGGATAGGAATAAATTTAAAATTGATTTGGTATGAGGTTACTTCCTAATGAGTATGGCTAATAATAAAAGGAGTAATAAAGTAAATATTAAATTATAAATCTAAAGTTTACAGACATTGAAGCTGTTAACTAAAACATAATTTGTGATGCACTATAACATTAAAAATTATGAAACCATTTGGTTATTCTTGAAACCCAAAGTGATTTCAACTGCTAATTATCACCTTCTTGAATTGTAAATTATACAAAATTTAGATTTGTGAGGCATCCTTTTTAGTTTCCTATTATTAAGAACTTAGAGAATCTGATCAGCTTTATTAAATTGTGGTATTCTTGGGACAGTGCACTGAACCTCATAACACTGTGCATGTAAAAAAACCTACTGGAGGGAAAAATGATATTTGGTTAAAGGGGAATCATGTTAATGCTACTTAATCAACATGACTTGAGTTTTCTCTGGATAAAAAGTAGGGTAAAGATTCTCAAGCAGTATAATAGTTATATCTAAATGAATACATAATTTCTCCCTGGAGTTATATAAAAAAGGCTAGAATTCACATAGTTTATATTTAACAAGTTGAACAAAAAGTGTTTCTTTCGTTGTTACCACTGTTCTGTTTACCAATGTAATCTCTCACAATAATTGGGAAAGCTTTTACTTGTTAAACAAAAACCTTTATCATGTATAATCCTCTTTTCTAATTTAACTCAAAATAAACTCTTTCTATCCAATTTCTGTCTTAGAAAAAAGAGTGATCATATATGTTAAATGATACTTTCCTGTTTCATGAATGTACCATTCATATTTCATTGATAAATCTACTTATAGAAATCTTACAAGGTAACAGGTACTGTTCTACTCAATGAGCAAAATAAAGTGCCAGCTTTAATAATGATTCTATTCAGCCCTGGTCAACTAACAGTTAGTTCAAGGGTCATCTTGATAAGCCATATGGGAAACAACCAATGAATGCATAAATAAGTGGAACAACAAAGTGATGTTTCTCTCTCTCTCTCAAATCAATAAATAAAATAAAAAGTGATTCAATTCTAATGGGGCAGAGGTACAATTAAAGATAAATGGGAGAAAGGGTTTTCAGGAACAACTATAAAAGACACATGAAGAAAACCAAGGTGGGGGGTGGAAGCAAGGGAGGGAGGTGGGTTTGGCTGGGGTGGGGGGATAATGCAGACAACTGTAATTGAACAATAATAAAATTATTTAAAAAAGAAAAAAATAAATGCATATATAGTATTAGGTTTAGGTAAGTGGTTAAAGATATCTGTTTCAGATTGTCTATTAAACCCCATGTGGTAGATGTTATAATATTTTGTTCCCCTCCTTTTTTAGTTAAAAAAACTGAAAAACAGAAAAGAAAAATTTTAAGATTTTATTTATTTATTTTTAGAGAGAAGGAAAGAGAAGGAGAAGGAGGAAGGAAGGAAACATCAATGTGCGGTTGCTTCTAGCGCACTCCCTACTGGGGACCTGGCTGGCAACCCAGGCATGAGCCCTGACTGGGAACTGACCTGGCAACACTGGTTTGCAGCCTACACTTGATTAACTGAATTATACCAGCCAGGACCAAAATTTATTTTTTTAAAGATAAACACAACTGACATATGATAAACCAGCACTAGCATAGTTGGAAATGGGGTTATCTCTAGTTCTTTTTTAACTATTATAGAAAAATCTTTAATGAATCTTCTTATACAATTTTTGGTGGACACATGTATTACTTTATGTTGTATACATACACAAAAGCAGAATTGCTGAGTTATAGGGTACCTACCATTTCAACTTTTGTAGACACTGTAACAGATCTCCAAAGTAATTACGCCAATTTACTCATCCATAAACAACACATGGAAATTGTGGTTACTCCATGTATTTACCAAGACATTAAATTGTATTTTCTTTAAAGTACAAGCTTTATTTAATTAAAAAATAAATAGATATAATTGAAACCTTATTTTCATAGGGGCTATAACCAGGGAATCACCTGTTAAAATTCATTGTCTATTTGTTGCTGGTTTATGAAAAATACTTGTTTTTTTAAAAAAGACAATATTGACCTTGTGTCCAACAATCTTGCTAAGCTAATTTTTAACTATAATAGCTAAGATGTAAATACTGTTGGGTTCCTATATAAACCACAAACATAATGCCATTTGTGAATATTAAAATGTTTCTATGTCATTTGCTGAATATATGGGAAATTTCTAGTTTCTGTTATTTTTATTGATTTGAATCACAATTGCACTGTGACTAGAAAACATATTCTGTATAATTTGAGTAATTTGGAATATATTAATATTTTCTTTAGAGATGAGCACTTGGTAAATTCTTGAAAATATTCCATGTGCTTGAAAAGAATGAGTTGTGCAACAGCATTCCTTTCATAGGAAATTACTATGTCAAGTGTGTCCAAATGTTTTATGTCCTTACTATTATTCTTCTCCCTACCTATTTTGTCAGGTATACAGAGCGGTATTGCATTAATTTCTATTGCTGTTATAACAAATTACAAATCTAGTGGCTTACATTAGTATCCATTTCTTTCATCTCACAGATTAGTCAAAAGTCAGAGTCAGGTCTCAACCAAATTATAATCAAGGTGTCAGCAGGGCTGAGTTCCTTTCCAGTGACTCTGGGGACGATTGCACTTCAAGCTCATTCAGGGCTGAATTTTTTATTTTTGCCATAGTAGGACTGGGAGACCTGATTCCCTGATAGGAAATCTGGGCTGGGGTTGCTTCTCAGTTCTTCGAATATGGCTCCATACATCTTCGAAGCCAGCAAAGTTGGGTTGATGACTTCCCACCCCTGAATCCTCTAAGTTCCCCTTCTGCTTCATACTCCCTGTTTTCTCCTCACTTGACTCTGTGACTTCAGCCAAAGTTCTCTCATTTTAAGGGCTCATGTGATTAGACTCAGCCCATCAGTGTATCCTCCCCATTAACTTGTATACTTTAATCATGCCTGCAAAGTTCTTTTGTCAGGGATTAGGGCATGGACAGTCCTAAATGGACTATTATTCTACCCACCACAGTTTAAAAATATCCCTCCATGATAATGGATTTTTCTCTTTCTCCTTTAATTCTTTCAATTAAAATTTACTTTATTATTTCTGAGGTCATATTCTTAAGCGAAACTGAATTCATAATGCTATAACTTTCTGGCTAATTGAGTTTTTTTCATTATGAAAAATTCCTTTTATTCTTTACCAATTTTTTTTTTTTGCTATAAAGTTTATTTTGTCTGATAATAGTACAGCTAAATAGTTTCTGCATGGTAACTGACTGCATAGTGTATCTACTTTCATCTTTTTATATTTAAGATTTCTGAATCCTTATATTGTGTTTCATGTCAACTGCTTACACTTGGCTGTACTTTTTAATCCACCTGAGAAATTTGTCCCTCAATTTGAGCATTTTCCCCTTTATTTTAATATATTTTTTAACAGGGTGGTTTACATCTCCTCTTTTTATTTTGTCCTGCCTATTTTATGTTCTTTTTTAATTTGTCCCCATGCCTTATTTTCATGGATTAGCATACCCACTACTATTTCATTCTCATTCTAAGCAATGAAGACCTTAGAAAATATGTATTAGTCATCTTCTGGTTTATAACTATAGTATTCTCATATATTAAGTATATATCTTTATCTACATGTGAGTGATATGTATTCCTTAAAAGAAAGCATTATCAATGCAATCAATATTTATTTAGTTTGTCACATATACTTATATTTTCATTATTTTTATTAGCTATTTGATGTCTTTCATTAAATATAGTAATTTGCTTATTTTTATTTTGTTTGTTTGTTTCTTTAGTTATTTGTTTATATTTCCCTAACACTTTTAGTCACCATTAGTAGAATAATTGGTCCTGATTACCTACTCTACCTCAATCAGAAGCAGAAGACTTTAATGCTTTCTATGACTGGCAATAATGAAAATTACATGAATCTAAACCTCCCAAAGTAACCACATAATACAATCTCTGTACAAAAATGGACAAGAATCCCTAGACAATATTGTAGATGTATATACTGAAGTAGATTAAGCAGGGGTAAACATTGGAGAAATGTAATTTTTTTGTATATTTATGTGTTATTTTTTTAATTTCACAGGACAATATATGTTTAAATGTTTTCTTAAAGGAGGAAGAGAAATTTTAGTTTTGCTAATTTATAGTCTATAATTCTCACAAATTAACTATTTATATTATGTTTCTTAATGCAAAAATGGAATGGTTATAATTGAAATGATGATAGTTTGGGGGAGGTGGTGGCCAGTGTATGTAGTAGAAAGTATTCATTTTCACATACACAGGTTTTTAACACTACTATTCCTGGCACCAGATTGGTTTTTAGAGTTTGCCAGTAGAACATGATATTTTAAAAGTGTCAGTGTTTTTGAAAGAGAGAACAGGTCCACCAAATTCAAGACATTTGATTATGGAAAAGTTAGTTAAGGTCTATAAACCTATTTTTTTTTACTTTAAAATGCACACAATAATGTGAGCCTATTGGTCTATTATTATAAAGGTCAAACAAGATCATATTTACAGATTTGGAATAAAGTAGATTTTCAGTAAATATTCAGGCCAGCTTTGACTTGTGGTCCACAGTTCAACTAAAAATATAAATTTCAAAAGGCTGTGGTACCATTATTCAACACTGACTAGGAGTAAAAAGTAGGTCTTTTGAACCTAACTAAAGACTTTCATTTCAACAAAATATTCTATATAAAAACTGCATCCTCAGGAAACTGAATATCCTATTGGTAAAATATTATTGCCACATTAAGAAAGTTCAGGAATCATAAAATATTTAAAATATCACCATAGTTATAGAACTCTAATTCAATCACTGCTGTTGCATGAGACAATTTTATTTTATATTTAACTTTATATAATTTAAAAGTGACATCTGAAACAAAGATGCTATAACTTAAAAATATTTTTCAGTAAGATGCATACCCCTAAATTATTTATTGAAATAGAATAAATGGAATAAATAGTAAATGGAATGTTCATTATAGTTGTTTAGGCATATTGTTTAAGAAATCATAAAATAAAAATAAAAATTTTCATATATGACTATAATATTAAATCACTAAGATAAATATTGTAAGAACATAAATTAAAATAATACATTTTATTATAATTAAAAAATACATATATGAGGTCTGTCCAGAAGAAGTCCAGCACTGTTAATATAATGAGAATGGTTTGTGCAACATCAATGTAACCTGGCAGCAAAGGAGAGTGGACAGAAATGCACATGTGTGAACAATGAGGACTTCACTGTACTAGTCAGTGGGGGTAGTAGACACCATTGAGTGAGCCTGTGTACTGTGTGGTTGTGACATTCAAAATGATTGAGGAAGTAGAGCAACAAATCTGCATCAAATTTTGCATTAAGCTTAAACATTCCTCTGTGGAAACTATTCAGATGATTCAGAAGGCTACAACTACAGGCAACTGGTGATTGGCAGCTTTTTCATGATGAGCCCATTCATGCATCACATCTCCTGCAGAGTGTTCTGGCAAACCATCAAATCATCCAGGTGACTCAGTCCCCCTACAGCCCAGATTTGGCACCCTGCCACTTCTGGCTTTTTCCAAAACTAAACTTGCCTTTGAAAGTAAAGAGATTTCAGACTGTCAATGAAATTCAGGAAAATACAATGGGGCAGCTGATGGTGATTGGGAGAACTGTGTGAGGTTGCAAGGTGGTAACTTTGAAGGGGTGAGGCATCACTGTCCTATTTACAATGGCTCTATTTTTTATATCACATGGCTGGATACATTCTGGACAGACCTTGTACTTCTGTTATTAATATATGATCTTAACTAAATAATCTAAGTTAATAAAAAAAATGAAACTATAATGAACCATAATTAATCTAAATATATTGACTAGTGAAATATGAAAAAGGCAAATTTTCTAGAAAACATAGGCAGCATCTGAACTGTTATTTTCCTTCTGAAGCTCAAACACAGTTACTCTCAATTGAGTAAAAAGAAAATATCACACTGATAAAACACACCCTACATAATACAATGAAATTGTATAGCACCGCAAATCTATTAAGAATTATAAAACATATTTCAGTGAGAACATTTCAAAAATTTAAAGCAGATCAAAAATATGACAGTGAAAAAACAGCAAACTCACAGCTATTAAGAACCACACCTAAAACAAAAACAAACTAAGCAAACAGCTAGAACAGGAACAGAACCACAGAAATGGAGATCATATGGAGGGTTAGCAACGGGGAGTGGGAGGAGGAGAGAGGGGGAAAAGGTACAGAGAATAAGTAGCATAGATAGTGGGTAGAAAATAGACAGGGGGAGGGCAAGAATAGTGTGGGAAATGTAGAAGCTAAAGAACTTATGACACATGGACATGAACTAAAGAGGGGGAATGTGAGTGGGAGAGGGTGTGCAGGGTGGAGGGGAATGATGAGGGAGAAATGGGACAACTGTAATAGCATAATCAATAAAATATATTAAAAAAGAAAAATAAAGCAAAATAGCTATATAATGCAGACTTAAAATAACTTAAAATTTAAAGTTTTTCTTTCGCAATTTGTCTTTCTTTTCATTTCTCTCTCCCATTCCCCTCCCTTTTCTCCCTCTTTCTTTCTGAGAGATTGTAAGCTATCTATTCATCAAGAGAAATAAACGCAAGAAAACGTTTTTCAAGGAAGTACCAACAAATAAATCACATGCTATAACAGCATCATACATTTAAGGTGAAACTCAAGGTGATAAAATAAACAAATTGTATTGACTAATAAATTATCCATATAAATATATGAATATGTTTAGAAAGAGCATAAGAAACTGACTTCTGGCTCTGGCTGGTGTAGCTCACTGGACTGAGTGCAGACTATGAACCAAATTGTCTCTGGTTCAATTCCCAGTCAGGGCACATGCCTGGGTTGAGTGAGAGCCAGGTCCCCATTTAGAGCTATGTGAGAAGCAACCATACATTGATGTTTTTCTGCCTCTATTTCTCCCTCCCTTCCCCTCTCTCTAAAAATCTTAAAGAAAACAAGCTGACATTTAATGCATTCATAAAAATGCTTGGTGCGATTATATTGATGTAATACTATAAGTATAAACCCTGATATTTAATTTTAAATAAATTACAGGAAAATGGTTGTGATGTAGCATAATAAGATGTCTATTAATAAGTAGTAAAGGGGTGACTGAACCAAGAACTTGGGTTTTATTCCCAACTCTGTGACTCATTTAATGTGTAACACAGTCAACTCATTCTACTGTTCCAGGCCTCAGTATTCTCCTAGTGAATAAGGAGAGTGACTAATCAGGGCTTTGATTTGGGAAACTTCTTTTATACATCTGTGATAATGACTTTATACCTTTTTTTAAACTTTAGCGAAGTGTAAAATATTTTGACAACAGCAACCTATTAAACCCTGAGTGATTAAAAAAAATTTAGATTGTTCTTCATTAAATTTATTCCTTATCCTAAAAGGAGACACAGCCTAGAAAAATCTTGCAATTTTGCACAGAAGGTAAAATCTGTTTCATTTTTAAAAATTTTACAGGCAGGATTGCAGTTACAAGAGACACAGGCAGCATTGTAGTTGGAGTACACATTCATACACACATACATATATATATGTATATATGTTCAATGTATTTTCCCAATTGATAAATATATGCATATAAACATATAACCATATAACCTCCATTCTAGCCAATGAAACTAAGAGAAGTACTACTGTGGAAGAATTTTTCAAATAAATGAATGATAAGAAAAATAGCTAAATTTATTTTTTCTTTGTGATTATGTCTTCAGGTTTAAACAAGCTTTTGATTTTTCAAGAAAATAGATATGAAAGTATGAGCAAAATCAAAGAGGGAAAATGGAGACAACTGTAATTGAACAATAAAAATGAATTACAAATAAATGAATTTAAAATTAAAAATCAAAGTGGGGAATGATATTATCAAACCATTGAAGATAAGACCACAGTACAAGTGGAATAGGATTGTCTTAGTTGGCTATAGGGAAGTAAGTACATTGAGAGAAAAAGAAACATGGACAACTTTGTAAAAAGATCTGATCCAGCCCTGGCTGATGTAGCTCCGTGGATTCAGCATGGGTTGCAAACCAAAGGGTTGCTAGTTCAATTCCCAGTCAGGGCACATTCCTGGGTTGTGGGTGAGGTCCCCAGCCAGGGCCATGGGAGAGGCAACCACACATTGATGTTTCTCTCTCTCTTTCTCCCTCCCTTCCCCACTCTAAAAATAAACAAAATCTTTTAAAAAAGACCTAATCCTCTCCAAATAATGTTTAAGATAAAATGTTTGATTTTTCTATACATTTTATCACCATAATCAGCATTTACCAAGAGGATGCAGGAGTTTAGCATTTGGAGAAACTGAGTATTAATGAATGTGAATAGTTGGGGACGACTTTAGAAACAGAAAGTGAGAAATAGGTCTTCAGATAAACTTTAAAACATGAATAAAACTTGGAGACTTGAAAAGTAGGGAGGATCCGATTCCAAGTCAAATGAACAGTGTGAGCAAAATCCAATAGGTGGATACATTTATGAAATGAAGAAATTATTCTGAAAGAAGTGAAGTTTTATCAAAGATAATTTAAATTTAAGAATACTTTGACAAAAGTTCAGATTGTGGTAGGCCTTGAAAGTCAGCCAATGGAGATACAAGGCCTTTTTCCTGACAATACTGTGAAATTACAGTTTTTGAATAGGAGAGTGGCGTGATTAAAATAGTATTTGAAAAGGTTATTTTTCAGCAAGGTGTTGAAAAGATTGGATGTGGTGAGTGGAAGTAGTTAAATCACATTTGATATTTGAAATTCAAATTAAGCATTATAAATTTCTTTACAAAAATTAAAGATATGTATCCAGGAATTATTAAACGTAAGAATAGATGTTACAGTTAGACCTATTGCCTAACATAACTCATCCAACTATCAGTTTATGTCCAAATGAAGTTAAAAAACAAACAAAGCAAAATTTCATTGAAATAATATACTTCAGATGCTAAACTAATTAATTATGTAAGCTGATTAATTACATTAATTAACATCTCTCTATTTGAGTAGAAACCTGTTAAATAAAGGTAGCTTAAAATGGTTAAGCACTGACTAACCAGTAACAGGTCCTATTAAACTTAAAAGAAGAGTTTATGGGTTTTTTAAAAAGTACTACAGACTATGAATACTCAGGGACTTCCAGTCAAGATGGTGGCATAGGTAAACCCAGCTTGTCTCCTCACACAACCACATCAAAATTACAAACTATAAAGTCTCAGATTATGATATATAACATTTCTTAAATTTTTTATGAATAGAAGAATGTTGAGATAAATAAGATACATTTTAATAATTTCAAGAAGCTTATAGAGGTTAAAGAGTCAATGCTACGTTTAATACCCAAACTGCACTGATTTTCTCCTTTAAAGTAGGTACATATTGTTAAGGTCCAAAAATGTATCTTGAACATAAAGAACTGCTAAAATATAGTTTATTTTTTGTTAAAGTATATAAAATAGATGATATTAGAGATACTCCAGATGTATTTTCTAATAATAGAATAAGAAAATAATTATAATAGAGTAACTGCTGTTTTTAAGAAAACATAAATGGCCCTGGCTGGTGTAGCTCAGTGGATTGAGCGCGGGCCTGTGAACCAAAGGATCGCAGGTTCGATTCCCAGTCAGGGCACATGCCTGGGTTGCAGGCCAGTTCCCAGCATGGGACACATAAGAGGCAACCGTACATTGATATTTCTCTCCTTCTCCCTCTCTCCTACCCTTCCCCTCTAAAGATAAATAAATAAATAAATAAATATTTAAAAAAAAAAGAAGAAAACATAAATGGAGTACTTCACTCATGGATTAGGCTCAAAATAAAAAAAGCAAATAAATAAACTAATAAAGGCATGCTCTAATAAAAGCAATGATATTAAGTTCACAATATTTTTATAATTTTATCAGCATTTTCTTACAAGAATTTAGTTGTGATTTATAATAAAATATTTTGAATTTGCCAAACCTTGATCTTAAAACTGAGAAAATAACTTTTAATTAACAGAATTTTAAATACAAATTTTCTTCCAGGATTTAACTGCTGCTACCACTTCAGTGATATCAAAATAAATTAGTTCATCATCAATCATCTTACCATGACAATAAATAGCTCCTATGGAGCCTCAGTAAGCAAGCATATGTATTCAGGGATGAAATTGTGCAAGATGATTATGAGTATTAAAATTTTGGTCATTATTATAAATAAATCAATTTTTTCTAGAACAAAGTGTATTCCTAAAATTATGTCTGAAGTCATCCAGACCCTGTTTCTCCTAACACATTTATTCTTTAAAATGTTTTGATATTTGTAAATAATTTCAAACCATACATAGTATACAGTTAGCCATTTGTATAAAAAAAACATAAAGAGAGTACATAGAAACTGACCTCATTCACTGTGGCGTAGTAGCTTTCATGCTTGAATTGGGGTGAGTTGTCATTCCTGTCTCTGACCACTATTCGAACTTCGTGGTAGATAACAGTGCCCACTTTTTTGTTGACACACTGGACTTTCACCACAATGGAGTGTATATTCATAGGTGGCTGCAATGGGAAATAGAGTCTTTAAAAAAATTTATATTGAAGCTTCTTATTACTATCAAAGGACTTATTTAATAAAATTTTCTATGCTTATTCATTTTTACATGATAATAATCTAAAAAAATTGATCCATTTTGCACAAGTTTAAGGACAAGATAAGACAATTACAATTATTTTATTCAATTTTGTGTCTCAAAACACAAGGCCTTAAGTAGCATCCTGTTCACAATTAAAGGACTGGTCATAAATACATGACAAAATTAATGATGAGATTTGATAGGATAAAACAAATTTTGTCCTTCCCAAAGTTAAAAAAGCAATAATATGAAGTTCTAATTCATAAAAACAATGTGTTAATGACAAAATCCTTGGAGAAGGGTTGCATAACATTTTTGTCCATTTATATTTTGCTAAAGTATTATGTGTTAATATTTGATAAAATTAAAATGCAGAGAAACAAAAGAGAATCCATTCACAATTCAACCACACATAATCATTCTATGCACTTAAATGCTTATTTTACTGATTTCCCCCTCTACAAATATACATTTATCATACACACAGTGAATATCATCCCATATCTGTAAATATAGTTTTACTATAACACTTTATGATTTAACCATACTCACTCTACTTTAAGTATATAAGCATGATTTGTCTAAGCAAAAAACTTATGATGAGATGTTTTATGTTGTCAGTCTTTATCACTATAAACTATACTTCAATAAATACTCTATATAAATATGTGCTAAATTGTAATTATTTTTTATGGTAAATTTGGTGAAGGGGAAAAGTATCTTCAAAGCAGAACTTACTGACTCAGATTCCATGACTTAAGACTTACAGAATTAGGTTGCATACCTACAACTCTTTGACTCTAGAGTCAAAGTATTTAATACTAAAAAATGTATCTTTGCGATTTTTAAAATTTGTTTCAAGCTTATAAAATTTTTCCTCTATCATTTTATCAGCATGGCCTATTTTCACCACCCCATCCAAAATACCATACCTCTAGCCTGAAATCACCTTTCTAATTCTCCTTTCACTACTTATTTTTCTGAATTGCATTTTTCACCCACTACTTGGCATATTACATATTTTATATATTTGTTTTAATTGTTCTCCCTTTACTAGACTGAAAGCTTCACAAAACCCGGGGTATTGTTTTGGTCATGACTGAATCTCCTGTCCAGGAGCTAGCACTGCACCTCGGACAGATGACTGCGTGTACTTGAGTCTGCTTGGCTTCCAGACTTAGTTCCACAGCCTACTAACTCTATGATCTAGATGCAAAATCTCTCTGTACTTAGTGTTCTCATCTCAGCAAATGGAGATAAAAATAAACATTGTGTAGTAGAATCATTATAAGTATTACATGGCATCACTTTATGCTAGACACATGTTAACATATAATGGATGTAAAATATATTTTTAATTTATAACAAGGTAAATATCAAAAAAGTTAAAAACATGAACTCTGTAATATACATACTTATAATATTGGATTTCAAATAAATTATTAAATATTTGGATTAAAATCAATTTAAAAATAGATCATGATTTTTGGAAGCTAGGATATGTTTATTAAAAATGTCATATGCCACTTTTCTAAATAAGAATGTTGTAAAAACTATACCTAAACTGAAGCAAACATATTTAATATGATGATTATATGGCCAATAAAACAAAAGTTAGTTGAATTTGTTTGTTCTTGGCTAAATAATTGTACTTAGAAAAAATAAATGGAAGCATCATTAACATATCGAGGAGGGTCTCTAGTGAAGAAGTGCCATATAACTCTGTGTTCTAATATCTATCCCATTCCATTTTTAATTGCTGACATAAATGAAGGCATTAAAGTCATGTGTATAAAATCTGTGTATGTCACAAAGCTCAGAAGTATGTAAAGTATATTTTCATGACAAAAGTCAAGGTTCAAATCATTTTAATATGTCAGAGTGGCTTATAAAAATACGTATAGTGCCCTGGCTGGTGTGGCTCAGCAGATTGAGTGCCAGTCTGCAAACCAAAAGGTTGTCGGTTCAATTCCCAATCAGGGCCCAGGCCTTGGTTGTGGGACAGGTCCCCAGTCGGGGGTGCTTGAGAGGCAACCATACATTGATGTTTCTCTCCCTCTCTCCCTTCTTTCCCTTCTCTCCAAAAGTGAATAAATAAAATCTTTAAGAAACAAATAAGTATAGTTAAAATGCTATATTTTAAAATAATAAATTTAAATATACTTATATTTAAAAAATATTTAATTACTAAAATATATTAAATTGCTACATACATTAATGTAAAATATTTTTCTGAATTATATGACTGAAAGATGACTTCATATGCCAACACTGTAAATGGGTTGCTGAAAAAAAAAAATACAAACTTTATACTCATCAATAATAACAGACACAGAGATAGGTGGATTATAATAAGCACCATATTCTGGGTTAATAAGATGTGAAATCTCAACACCTTCAAGTATGTAATAAAATTTGTGGATGTTTAAGCTAAAAAAACATAATTTTCACTAAACATCTGACTGTGAAATGTTCTAGTGAGATTTTAGTTTATTCATTGTAGTTTCAGGAAGTGAAATAAGAATGATGAATAAAAGTATTACAAAGCATTATGTTTTCAATATAAATAGAGGTTTTCTATTAATCCACAATAGGATAGACTAGAACAGACTATCCTACAACAAGGCAAGCCCTATCACTAAAAATCTTCAAGCTTGAGGGGAAAAAAAAAAGATTATTTATTAAGACTAGCTCTTAGATTTCTGGAAATAATTTGATTAGATGACCTTCATCTTTACTACCAATTTTAGAGTGTTTGCTTTAATGGCTATTTAAGAAAAGTACTGCATATTTCAATAATAGAATAAAAAAACAATAAGTACCTGTACTATTAGCCCTTGGCACACCTTCTAAAAGACAATCAGTTGAATCATGTCCTTCTAAGGTTATTTGTTTTCTAAATATTGCAAGAGAGACCCATGAAATCATTTCATCTCCACCTCTAATTCTATGCTGAGTGGAAGCACGAGGACAGAAAGGTCACCATCTTCGAAAGTAGACTAACAAACGCACGATGCACTGAGGCCACTTAGTTCTGCTAAGTGCCCATAAATTAGAGATATCCAGGTCATCTAGAACTCTTGTCACTCTCAACTTTAGCCCTCTGTGCAACTGTTAGCAGTATGGATAGAACTTAGCTTGCAATAAATTCCAGCAATAATGGATCATGTTGAAGGCAAGAATTCCCTGTAGCTAATATATAACACACATTGTAATTTCACATTGGAATAGATTCTACTCTGCTGTTTAAGAAGGTCATAAATACATCAAGTGCAGTTCTACTAAATCGATTAGTGAGAGTTTAGGGAGTCCAAAATGCTTAGGAATGTCTTAGGGAAATTTAGTTTATCTTTCATAACTGGTGGAAAAAATAAGTCATAGCAACTTTATTTTCTCATTTTTTAATTTATTAAACACAGAAAAAAGTGTATATAAACTTGGGGATAATTATTTAAAATAACCAAAATTCATATATTCCTAGACATGCAAACTATTCCCCCAATTTAAAAATAAATGTTTAACATAATACTTTTATTGCATATTTGCATATTACCATGTTTGTGTATATGTATGTATAGACTTTAATATACATAGATAAAATTCAGGAATAATATGTTCCAACAGTTGATATGGGTTATCCTTAAAAAGTAGGGTTGGGGTATAAAGTAAGAGAATTAAATTTTCCAACAAATATATATGAATTTTATAATTTGAGGAAAAGACAAAAGTAGAAAATTGTGTTATGAGTTTTTTGGAAAATCACTTAGGATTCAACATGCTAAGCAAAATTTTTATAGTGAATTTATTGATACTATGGCTTTGATTATAGCACACATCTTCAATCTAAGAGAAATATCTGGTGGGAAAAATATTTAGCAAACCTTTATAAGAATTGATTTCTTTTTCATAAAGCAAAGACAAAACTTACTTATTCAATCCTCAGAGGAATAAAATATTTTTGTCAAGATTTTTATGTTCTGCACTTACCACCTTCACAAAACAAAACAAAACGAAACAAAACATCACTTCACAAATAAACTGGAAGACATTGAAAGTAAATAAAGCATAATGTGCTTTAGAAATGATTTTTAAATAATGAAACAAATTTAAAGAAAATGCCTCATCAGAATTCTAAGTGTCCTCATAAATTAAACTTTCACAGTGAATGGTGTACTTATAGAAGTCTCCTAAAGAAGAAAAACATGGATTTGGAAATATAATTAGGTATATGCAATATTTAGATGTCTATAGATTTTTTTCACAGTAAGTAAGGACATTCTATTTATTTACCTATATATATTATACACATAGTTCAATTTGGATTTGGATTTACATTCATATAGTTCTTATAAACTAAGTCAGTCCTATAAAATTGATACGAGATGAAAATATAAAATTATAATGCAAGTCAAAAAAGAGTTTCACAGGTATTGGAGTTAAGAGGAAAAAATTACATACCAGTGTTACCTTATGGAAATATTTTATATAGAGAGTAGCATTTAAGACATGTCTTTGTAGTAAATAACATTTAACTGATAACAACAGATAAAGGTAATTTTAAAGCATAGGTTCAAAAGCGCATCAGGAAAGGCATAAGTAAAGAATGATGCTATTTAGGTAACAACACAGTTTAGTTTTTCTAGATTAAAGTCTATATGTTTCTAAATTAAAGAAATGAGATAGAAGTTTGCAGCTTGTATCTAGGAAACCTGAAGAGCCAGATAAACCAGTTTGCAATGAAAAGTCATCTACTGGAAAGGTCTGGACTCTGTTATGGGGCACTAAACCTAGAATAGGTTGGAACATGAAATGTGGTAAGAGGAGCTACTAAGAGTTTGCCCAAAAGTACAAGTGAGAACTAGGAGGGCTTGTACTGGAGTCATACTGATGATGCAAATGAAAGATACCCTGTGCAGATACAACCATGAAACTTAGTTGATCCCCATACTGGCCTGGGCATAGAGATCAAAGCTTCTGTGTAGCAACTAACTACGATTCTGAAAGAAGGAATGTTAAGATATTTGGAATTGCCATGAACAGAATTTTTCTCTCTTCAAAGTTTTTAAAAGTTTGCTCAGAGTTTTGAAGTAAGTATAATGAGACTGTACCAGAATTACATCTTTCTATTATTATTTTAATTATTGATGTTACCACAGTCATTATTATCCCATGCCTAATGGAGCTTAGAGAATATTGGTCAAGTAAGACAATATTTTAACATTTCAAAAATCTTATGTGATGATTCTTCATTACTAAGACTTAATTTTTATGTCAGGTGGCATTTTTGGTTGTTTTATCATCATAGCTCTCTCTCTCCCTTTCTCTCTGTCTCTCTGTCGTTTTTGAAGGAAATTTATGTAACTTTAGTGAACACAAATAAAAAAAGAATAGAAATTGATAATAATCAGGACAAGACTTACAGACTAAGTTTGAAAATTGTCAACAGCTCAAATATATACAATATTGTACAAAAGTTTTCTAATTAAATACAAATATTTTGAGCTTGGGGATTTATCTGTTTATATTTCCCCCAAAATTTTCAGAAAAATTATTAGTTTACTAGCTTATATTTTAACAATTAACCTTAAAATATTTGTAATTTACTTAATTTTTTTTTCCTTTAGCTCTATGCAGCCATAATTGTTCAGATATTTCCATTAAAAGAAAGTTTATGGCCTTGATGAACAAAGTGTAGAAAACATGATTTGGAATGCTATCCCTGGAAGATACACTTCCCTTAACTGCTCCTACACAGGCAGGTATAATTGAACATGGACCTATCATGTGACCTTGCTCCCACCTCCTTAGCTATAATTGATTAAAGCCAGTGAGTTTTTAGATGCTGTCTTTCACTAATTAGAAAAAAGCAAAACAAAACAAAACAGTGAGTATAGTCAGTCTGCATTGCATTGAAAGCTTATAAAGGGCCATAGTGGAGTGCATATTAATAAGAGCCAAACTCAAGTGCAAATCAAAAAAAAAAAAAAAAGGAAAGCAAAATTATGTGTGTAAAGAAATCTACTCTGCAGGGACAAAAATGCAGCACCCGCACAGAGAAAGGCAGGGGTTAGAGACTATATGGTCTAAGGCCACGCAGTTTTTCTCTGTCCCAGGCAAATTTTCACTTGGCTGAAATCAAATTATTTTTCATGTTTATGATACTGATATGTTACATACTCCCTACCCATTGATTCAAGTTTCCTTTTTTGATATATTTACCACCAGGTTTATACTATTTTACAATTAAATGATTTTACAATTTGATGAGATTTAGATTAAAAGCAGTGATTTCTGTACCACTTTTCTAGCAGTAATGGTCTTACTACACATAAAATAGATGGGCATGGGGTTAAGAATTTTCAGAATAAAAGCATTTACATGCTGATTTAAAAGAAAAAAAGCACTGTGGCAGCAGTAAGATAAATTCAATAAAGGTAATATAGGACATGTGAACTGCACTGAAGAGGTTAAATTAAGATTTGATTTTTGAAATTTATATAAATATTACTTTTATTATGGAAAATAACAAGTATCTAAAATCTAAAGAAATCATTAAGACTATAGTAGGTTACTCCAGTGAGCTGTGACAAAAGTTCATATGTGGTAAATGATTATTCTTTCTCTTACTTCTGTTTAGAATTACTAATTTTGAGATATAAAATTCTCTAACAATTTGAGACTTAAATAAGAAAAGGAAGTAGAGGAAGAAGAAAAGGAAGGTTATTTACCCCAGGCAAGAACTATAACTTGGGCTCTGTAACCTTGGTAGTTAGTAAAACTCTTGAAAATGATTGCAAATAATTTTTTCCTGAGGAATGAAATATAGATTTCATATATATATATATATATGTGTGTGTGTGTGTGTGTGTGTGTGAAATATATAGATTTTATCAGAATCCTAAGTGCTCCACCTCCCAAAGATGAAAACATTGACAAATCCATAAGTCAAAAACTATATTTCAGCCTATTATCATTCTTTTCTTGATTCTTGGAAATTTAATTCTGGTGAAATACTTCTTAATGATCAATTTACTCCCAATATAGAGATTTAGTAGTTTCTAACATGAGGTTGTCTTTCCTCCACTTTACGGTTACTCTTTAATTTGATGGCCTCTATTACCATCTAGCAGCTCTAAATTTTACTCTTCTTATTCTTACAATTCTTACTTCTTCTACATTCTTTTTTCTACAGTACACCTATACTTCTATTTCTTCTGCATGATCCTTTGCTTTATTCTTACACTTAACACTTTTAACTTCTTGTTTAAATTTAATTCACACCTTTATCCAAGGAGAATTCCCTGGTATTAAAAAACAAGCTTTTGGCAACCTGTTTTTTTGTTAATTAGCTGTGTGGTCTTCATTTATAGTTTCTAGATTAAACTTTCTGCATGTAAACCAAATATGCTGTAACAGTGAACCAATAAAACATGTAACAATAACAACAATAAGAATGAAAACAATATACAAAAAAAATGTGAAAGCTAAAAAGTTTCTACTCATACAAAGGTTGAAGTCCTGTGCGTTTCATTTAATTTAATTTTGTAAATCTCACCAGCAAGTGGAAGTACCTGTGCAAGATGGTAATGTTAAATCTCTGCTATGACATTATTTAACTACACAGGCTTAAATTTTTATATCACTGTGGTTTAGAGCATCTTCCATTCATTGTCTTAATATTATTTCAGTAAGTTTATTTGACAAATGGTAAACACATTCCTAGTATGCAAGCATGTGGGTTTTATTAATTTACAAATTTTCCTTTGCAATATTAATTTTATTTTTAATATTCTGTAGAAGACCTAGTCTCCACCATCTTTAGCTAATTTCAGTTGGGTGTTCATTGACAACACTCTTAGCAAAGTATCTTTGCAGATTTAACTTGATTATAGCATAGAAACTTTATTTCATTATTAGGTTAAAGAACCAGCCTGGATTTTTCTTTAAACGATACCTGTGCATATTTTTTCAATTATTACTTTCAGGTAAAATCAATTTTAAGTGTATTCCCATGACACTGTTTCAGTTTAGCCAATGTCCAATAAATAATGACCAGATTTAAAATTTAAAAAATAATATTACGAAAACAGATACTTATTTTGAAAAGTAAATATAACTTTTGGTAATTAAAATTTAAACAATGTTATAGGATGAATATATGGAAGATCATTTATTTATACTAAAGGATATCCTTTCTCTCTACTTTTAATTCAAACTTAAAATTTGCACTTTAAATATAAGGAAATAGGCTCCCAAAAAGTAATTTTTTAGTGATCAGTAAATTATCATCATCATCTATAAGGTGATTTTAAAAAAGGATGCAAAATATAAAATTACAATGGTCTCAAACGGATAAATATTCTATAATTCTTCTAAGACCCTACAAAATTCGTGTGACTTGGATGTGGGTGTACCAAAATAGGGCCAATAAAAGATGTCTGTGAGTAATGTGGCAGGGGTGGGGGTAGGGGGAATCTTACAGTTTGCTAGTTTGTGTCATTGTCATTTATTTTATAAAAAGTAAGATTTACTATAAGATAAATTAAGACAAGAAATTTTGAAAATAGCAGCTGTCTTTATTCCATTTTAGACCTTAGCCACCCAACCAAAATGATAAACTGTGGTGTACAAGGAATGTTGTATGATAAAAGACATAATGAGTGGCAGGCAGTGGTGGGAAAGGGGACAGCATTAAAATTTACTTATTTCCCCTATATTGAGTCCAACAGCCCCATTCCTATCCTCCACTGCTGCTCAAGTTCCACATCTGCCACCACTGCTCAGTGAGCTAAATTATGCGTCCCCCCAAGTATACAAAGGCAGCACACCCTTGTGAGAGGGTCCTATGTACTGCCCATCTCACCACAAAGCTCTCAAAGACTCTGAATTTTAGATGTGAAATAGGGTAGACATCATCTACTCTATGCCATATTGGAAAATGGATCATAAATCATGAGTGAGGTGTTGAGATGACTCAGGTTCACTAAACGGAATATCTGGCATTTGAATTTCATAAACTGGAAACTTGGGAGTAGGCATGTTTAGATGCACTCCTTAAGTTTTCCCAAGGTCCTGTACAATTACTACCAGTTATTAAAACCCCCACTACTCACATACTCTATTCTGTACATAAGAATGATTTGCAAATAAATGAGAATAAAGTTAAATTAAAATAAATATACTCAAGTTTTTAACCTTTTTCAGAAATGAGACATTCAATGACTTTGGTAACTTAGCTGTTCTTAACAAAATACTTAGGCCATGATCCCTTAGAATGGCTGAACTGGAGCAACTGGATGGGGACAGTGCCAAGAAATGGGTGCTCAACTTTCAACTTCTTTTAGTTTTCTTACAGCTGTAATAGCACATCACCACAAACTGCCCTCTCAACCAGTGCTTGCTGCTTGTGAAAACATCCATCCATTTATTCCTACCAAACTCTCTGTCCTCAAGTCAACAACTAGTTGCATGTTCAAACCTCACCATGGATTATCACTGTGCTTATCCTACAATTCCAAGGTTATTGATCCTTTATTCTGGCCACTCCATTCTCTCCTAGTTCTGAAACCTGATGAGCTTCCAGGTTTATAGAAGGAGGATTCAATGGTTCTCTCAGACACCCATGGTCCCTTTCTTTCTTATTCTTCTTTCAAGGAGTTTAAAAAATGTTTTTGTTGAGGAGCATAGGAAATAAAGTCAAATTACACAAAGAAAATTTGATATCATATCAACACAAACATGTACAGATAATTAAAGTAACATAAAGTTGTAACACAAAGAAAAAAAAAAATCACTAACATCTCTATCCAGAACTCTTCCCGTGCTGTTCAGGAGAAGCATTTGCTTAATAGGATCCAACAGCACCCAATAATCCACGTTGTCCTTTAAAGAGAGTTCTATGGTGGGGTTTGGTCCTCCAGCAGTCCCTTTGATCAGCATGTTATCCACCAGAATGGTACCTGGAAACCAAAGAAAGTTATTTGAAAATATACTCTACTTGTATTCATTCTTTTTACTATTTTGTTTTATTTTCACCATGTATCCAGAATTTTTTAATTAAGAAGCACTGTGTTTAGCACTTAATGTACATTATTTTATTTAATCTTCACATGGCCCTACACTATTACAGATATCCCACATTCTTTAACAAAAGTAATTTGCTGGCTAACTTGCAAATCTATTTTAAAGCACAAGTTATTCAACTTTGTATTTGTCATGATACAGAAAAATATCTTGTCTCAAAAAGGCACAACATATGTTTATTTTGCTATTTATAAAGGATATTTTGAGGAGATGAAGGAGAGAGGCAGAGATTCAAACACTTGGTGAATTTCATCATCTATTTCTTGTCTGCCTTTAACAACATGAATCTGTTCCCCTCCCTGTCCATCTCTTCTCACAAGTGTTGTCACTGAATTTCATCCTGATCAAAAGAAAATGTCTGTGATAACAGAGGTGGGTACTTCCATTCACTCAGTAAGACTTCTGATAAGGAAAGAGATATCCCAAAAATAAGAGAAAAGAAGAGATAAAGAAGTAGCAGAGTCTCCGTTGGTGAGAACTGCTTCTTTTTTTCTGTTATCTTGGGGAAAATCCATAAAACATAAATCTTAATATGAAAGATAAAACTAACTAACGTACAGGCACACAATAGAAGCCATTCTTCTTTAAGACATGTCTGAGGTACTTGAGTGGAGCAACACAGTATTCTGAAGTAACATTTCGATGCTTACTTTCTTATAATTTTCTCAGTGAGCTGAATTGACGAATAAGAGCTCTACTTTTTCCTAACCTGTTAAAGATCCCATGCATTTTATAAGTTGAACACAAGCAGCACTGATGCAATTCAGATCTCATTTCCCCCCATACAGCAATGGTCTCTTTTGCTAAACAAAATGCAACATAGCTGAGGGCAATTGTTTTCAGCTGATCCATTTTGCTAAACTTACGGAATATATAGGAAATGTGGTTATGCAAATAAAATGTATGCTCCTAGAGACATTAGATAAATGGCATATATCTAGAGAACTCATTGCCTTGGGATAACATACAAGAATATATAGGTAATCCATAAATTTGAATCTTGCCTGAAAAATAGTTATGCAAAACGTATCTGCTGCATTTTCTTTGAAAATCAGCCTAAATGTTATAGCACTGCATGATTACAAATAAAACCATGGTACTTTGGACGATTCTTCCCAGCAAATGTAGTATAATAATAATCTATAATATTTTTCTATCATATTATTTATAATGAGCTTTATCTGCCTAGGGAATGTTGGATGAACCATTGCTCTTTTGTAATAGTAAATAATGTTTTAAACATGCCTACTCTCAGGTACACATATTTTTTCTAAATGGCAGATTATCTTTTCTAATTTTTCACATACTAGCACACATACATATAAGTAAATATTAAATAAGACTTATCCTTCCTTTTTTTCTGAAATGGCAAACAAATAACCTACAGATGATTCATCCAAAAGTACAGATGAGATAATGATGGCCTGTTATGATTTACAAATATGTTTAAGGCCCCAGTACACATCCATTTACAAATATTTCACCCAATTAAATTTTGAAAAAGTACTTGGCCTGTATTTCAATATCTAATTAAATAATTTTTTTCTGATTAAAAAACAAAGAAATGTACAACAGGTAAGGCGAGTAACATTAACATTTATAACTTGAGTCAATAGTGCATAATGCCAGTAACAACTGGTCTCTCTACAGTATGTATACACACCACATAGGCAAATAGAGGGAAAGGGTGACAAACTCTCCTTCACAATGCAGATGAATTAAAACCAGAGAAGTCTGCCACAATTATTTTTAATTTAATTTTTATTGTATTTTTCCCATTACCATTTTGTCCCCTTATACCCCTTTCCCCTAGCAATCACTACACTGTTGTCCAAGTCCAGGAGTCCTTTTTCCTTTTTGCTTGATCCCTCCATACCCCAACCTCCCCCCAACCAGCTGTCATCCTGTTCTCCATTTATGAGTCTGTCCCCATTTTCTTTATTAGTTCAGTTTGTTCATTAGATTCCACATATGAGTGAAATCATATGGTATTTGTCTTTCTCTGACTGGCTTATTTCATTTAGCGTAATGTTCTCCAGGTCCATCCATGCTGTTGTAAATGGTAAAATGTTCTTCTTTTTTTACGGTCAAGTAGTATTCCATTGTGTAAAAGCCCCATACTTGAGTAGATCTACTTATCTACTGATGGACACTTGGGCTAACTCCATATCTTGGTGGTTATAAATAACACTGCAGTGAACATAATGGTGCTTATGTTCTTTTGAATTAGTGTTTTGGGTTCCTTCAGATATATTCCTGGAAGTGAAATTGCTGGGTCAAAGGGTAGATCCATTTTTAATTTTTTGAAGTATCTTCATATTGCTTTCCACAGTGGCTGCACCGATCTGCATTTCTACCAACAGTGCAAAAATGTTTCCCTTTCTTTTAAGCACTATTACATCATTGAAACTGAAACACTGTATGTAGGCTTGTATTTTATTTCAGGATTTTTATTTAGTTTCATAGAGATAATCTAAATATTTTTTGTTATTGCTCTTGCCTCACCCTATTTTCTTCAATGATTGAAATTCAACTACAAGTATTTCTAGCACTAGTGTGTTGAAAAAGAAGGAGCTTTGCTTTTCTTTCAGAAAAATACCCCACTTACATTGCCAAAAACCTTTCAATATTTTCATATGCCATGTCACTCTATACCAAAACTTTAGGGAGAAGAGAGAAGAGAGAACAGCTAAGGAAGATGTGATGTTGGGGACAATCAGCACAGCAAAGAAAACTATGAATGTGATGAGAAGGAGTCCACTGAATGGGAGAACATTATTCACTGATGATACATCTGGTAAGGGGTTAAACTCCAAAATATATTAAGAACTTATACAACTCAACACCAGGGGAAAAGAACAGTCAAATTAAAGAATGGGCAAAGAACCTGAATAGGACATACAGATAACCAAAAAGGCATATGAAAAACTGTTCACCATCACTAATCATCATATATATGCAAATTAAAACCCACAGTGAGGTAACACCTCACATCTGTCAGAATGGCTACACAATCAATAAATCAACAAACAAGTGCTGATGAGGATGTGGAGAAATAGAATTGTCTTTTGGTCCAATGATCCCACTTTTGGGAACATATTCTAAGAAACCTTAGCAATTGAAATAGCAATTTGAAAGAATATAGGCACTCCTATGTTCATAGCAGAATTGTCTGCAGTAGCCAAGATCTGGAAACAACCCAAATACCCATGAGTAGATGAGAGGATACAAAAGCCATGGTACATTTGCACAATGGAATACTATGTGGCCATAAAAAAAGAAAGAAATCTTATCTTTGTGACATCATGGGTAACCTGGAGATTATTATCCTAAGTGAACTAAGCTAGTCAGAGAAACACAAATACCATATGATCTTACTTATAGGTAGAATCTAATGAACAAGATAAACTGACAAAAATAAATAAATAAATAAACAGAGTCATGGATGTGTGCAACAGACTGAGGTCTATCAGGGGGTGGAGGATTAGATGAAAGAAGATAAAGGAAACAGCCAAAGAATGTATATGTATAACTCACAGAGACAGGGAGAGCAGGGGCTGGAAGGACTAGGGTAAAGGGTGGGAATAGGGACATCTGCAACAGTGTCAACAATAAAAATAAAGAAAAAATGAACATAGTTGTTCACTATGGCTTGTCTGAACAACCCTGTCCTCCATTCTCCTCTCAGCACAATAGATGACACCAAGCTGAGGTTAACTTTAAGCCATGGGGCCTTCCCTCTGTTCCACCACAGTAGTGGAGACTATACATTTCCATAGGTCAAAGAATGTCCAGATCTGGGCAGCTGATGTTCTAAGACAATGCTGGTAAGTAGCTGCCCAGCAAATATCTGGGAGATTGGGAGAACATTGTCCCCTTGCCTTCTCTCTATTTTGCCAGCCTCCCTTTTGCCCAGTAAAAACTTTCATTTAACTTCTTTCATGTGATACTTAAAATCCATTCCCATCCCCAATTTCATTTTTAAATGTAAAAACACAGATAGATTAAAATGAAAGGATAGGATACACTAGGCAGCAATAATAAGAAAGTTGGATGTCTCTATTGTTATCAGGGAGTATACCAGAGCCAGGACTATTACTAGAGGTGAAGAGACATATTGCATGGAAAGAAGGAGGTCAGTTAGTCAACAGGTGTTAACTCTGAAGAGACTTATCTTTTAGAATAGGTGGTACTCAGATGAAATTCTCCTTACATAAAGATTTCCTTTCTTCATAATAAATGGCTACAGTCAGGGTAAAGGAATTAAACAGATTTTGATATCCATATCATAGATGTTAAGAGAGTTGGCCCTGAAATAAACAGACAGGATTTGACCCTGGATCCACTATTTACCACCCATGTTTAAGGGATAGATAACATGACCCTACTCACCTTCAATTTCGACAAAATTTGTACCACGCAATAGAGGCAGTGTTTCTACCATAACATCATTTGTATGTACCTGAAAAAACTCGTGTTCTTATATCAGAGCAAAAAACAAACAAACAAAAAATCACAATAAAAATATCAATACTATCACAACTAAATATTTAATAATATTTTTACCAATTGCCACAGTCATTCAGTCTTTTACATCCTAAAATTTGGGAGGGTGTTGTGCTTTTTCCTTCAAGATGTAGGTATTGAGGACCATTTGCTTCTAAGTAGAGACCTTTTCATCAAAATTGAGAATTCAATCTAGCATTTAGTCTTCTTCATTAATCTACTGTTAATTCAGAGAAATAGCCTGCGGCTCTCTCATCTGTACCCACAGCCTTTCCAGATTAATATATTACAAAGCACTGCCACTAAAGTAGACTCTACTTGTACTAAATAAAAGTACTGAGGTAGATTTTCAGCCTTTTTTCTTACTATTTTACATAGCTAGTCTTTCATTTTAATTATGAGAAAAGTTTGTGCAGAACAGTTCAAGAAGACATAAATATACTGTAAAATAATCTTTGAATAAGTCCAATTTACTCTTTATACCAACTTTATTCCCCTACACCCATGTGTATAAGGAAGTACTGATTGCAGTCCCTTGTATGGAATAAGGACTTAAAAATTGTGAATTATAGTTATTGTTGTTGATGTGATTAACTGCACTTTTGGGAGGGAAAGCATTCGGTGCTAACACACAGTGACTCATTTTCAAATCAAGTCTACTGTTCTTGTCAAAGAGCTAGTGTTATCATGTTTCATTAATGCATAGAACTGCCAAGTAATCT
Organism: Glossophaga mutica; assembly: GCA_039655065.1. Classification (NCBI taxonomy): domain Eukaryota; kingdom Metazoa; phylum Chordata; class Mammalia; order Chiroptera; family Phyllostomidae; genus Glossophaga; species Glossophaga mutica. The sequence goes on along the minus strand of CM077307.1, from coordinate 141,631,743 downwards.
CCAAAAATTTATATGAACTTAAAGGACATGAATTCAAAAGATTCATTCGAGCAAGTTAGAAGTAGTGAGAGAATGCCTACTCTGGATAAAACTGTAAAGAGAACCCCTTGGTTCCATGGCCTAGTTTTCCTACACTGCTTTCCAAGTGATAAACAACCCATCCAGCTGACTATCACTAGGGAGTGATAACCAGTCTTTCCACTTACTAACCTCAGCTAATTTTGACTTTTCTCATAGAAATTGAAATTGGATTTGATGGCCAGAATCAGATCTTTTTCAACAAATTCATACCAGTAGTAATCTATAGATTGAACACATTTTACTCATCTCCAGCCTATATTTGGTTCTATTAGGATCTACATACACATGCATATACACACAGATAATGCATGCTATAGGAACTACATATAAATACACACATGGTATAAATAGTAATTGGATAGTTAATCTTTTTATGCAACAGTTATTCGCTTACTCAAATTGGCAATTATAACACAAATGAATTACTCTCTAAAAATGCTGTGGAGATGGAACTGGGAAGGGGAGAGTCCATTGTCTTTCTAATTAACCTAATTCAAGGAAGCAGAAAGAGTAAGTTCTACAGGAAGTGCAGAAGACCATTCGGGTTCATTCCATACATTAAAGAAAATGACTCTGTTCACGGAACCCACTACTTGCTGCTATAAAACAATTAATTAAACATATATAATAATAGGAATTGTGTAAAATTTGTCATAACAATCTTTCTCCAGTTTAAGCCAGAAGTGTTCATTGCTTTCTCTGGCATGTTACTCCCTGCAAATGAAACCATAAACAAAGATCCTCAATTACAGTATTCGATGAAAACAAACTAAAATGTAAAAATGTTGCTAAGATGCAGTTTTTGGTGAAGTAAATAGTAAGCATAGCCATTAGATAGTTGTCGAATAATATCTAGATTCTAAAATTCATATGTTAAAAGAAAAAAAACTCCTTTTGTGCTCAAAACTTCTTTATCATATCATTTCAGGACTTCCCTGGAAGTAGGTTTTCAATTTCCCTTGATTATAGTCTTGTGAGACCACAAGCAGACAACCAGGCTCTGTTATTCCTGAGTTCCTGACCCAAAGAAATTGTGAAATGATAAATGCATGTTGTAAAACACTTTGTTTTTAATATTGTTATGCATCAATATATGACTAATACAGCTCAAAGAACAAAAGACCTATGTTCAAAATCTTAGCCCCAATGTTTTCTAATTTTGTGATCTTATACAAGTTTTCCAGATTCTTATAATCAGTAATATGCATTATTTTGAGGAATAAATAAGGTAATGTATTCAGGAAAGATGTAGTTACTCAATAAATAATACTTTTCCTCCTATTGCCGCTGGGAGTTCACGTAGACTAAAGCATAATAAAGGGGTTATTCGTTCTGTTTTACTAAATTGGAAACATAAACCACAATATTTTAAAATATAGTATCACATTTTTTATGACTATTCAAAGAAGTAAAAAGAAGCACAAAACTTACCTAAAACCCAACAGAAAAAAAAGAAAAATGAGAGACCATACATATGCAAACCAGAATATAAAAGGGGAGGGGCAACAGTTTATTCACAGTTATTCCTCAGAATTTGTAATGAAGCAAAAGGCCATTTCTTTTTGGCAAAAATGAGTGAACAAGATAATAAGCAAGGGAAATCATATTAGTGATGTGAAAATGCTTATCGACATTTGCTTACTGTACCAGTTAGGCTAAAGAGCAAAATATAAAACTCTAAGTGAACTATAGTGTATCCAAATTTATACATATGAAAATGATAAAAATTAATACTGTCAGAATACTACAAGATTTTATTTTTAGACTATCAAATTGATGTAGTTGAAATAAAGAGAAAGACCACATTAAACTTTAAAAATATATAATTATAGAATGGCAATTTAAAAATGAGCCAGGTTTTTCCCATCTCTTATATACCCCCACCATTGAAAAGATTGCAGACTATCTAATCAGGCAGCTGCTGTTCACAAAAAAATGGCACTGCTTGAAATTACAAAAACAAAAATCATTGAACATACTCTTTTAAAATGTGTTGGTGGACTGAGTGATTTTTTTCTTTTTTAAGAACCTAAAACGTTCTTCTTGAATAGGTTCAACTTCTTAACCTGTGGCTCCTTTAGAATCAATTAGAAATTTTGAAACATGGACTGTTCTTAAACCCCATAACAATAAACCAAACCTCTGGCAAGGCAATGATGACAAGTTTTCTTTTCCATTTTTATTTATTTATTTATTGTTGTTCAAGTACAATTGTCTCCATTTTTCCTCCATCACTTTCCCCTACCCGACTCACCCCAGTACCCACCCTCAATGCTTCCCTCCTTTGTCTTTGTCCCTGGGTCTTTATACATGTTCCTTGACAACACTTTCCCTTCTTGCCCCCTTTATTGCCCTCCCTTCCCCTCTGGTTACCATCAGTATGTTCTTTATTTCAATGTCTCTGGTTATATTTTGCTTGCTTGTTTGTTTGTGTTTTGTTGATTAGTTTCCACTTATAAGTGAGATCACATGGTGTTTGTCTTTCACCGCCTGGCTTATTTCACTTAGCATTAGCATAATGCATTCTACTTCATTCCATGTTGTTGCAAAGGGTAGGAGTTCCTTCTTTCTTTCTGCTGCATAGTATTCCATTGTGTAAATGTACCACAGTTTTTTGATCCACTCATTTACTGATGGGTAACTATGCTGCTTGTAGTACTTGGCTATTGCAAATTGCATTGCAAATTTTTAAACAAAACTTCACTTGAGAGTGTAAAGTTTCTTTCTTTAGTGAAATTTCAACTTAGGATGTTTTCATTGTTATTAGATATGTGATTTAAAATAAAAGATGAGACTAAGCTTTTATTTCTTTAATTATATTTTATTGATTATGATATTACAGTTGTCCTAATTTTCCCCCTTTTTGCCTCCTCCACCCAGTGACCCTCCCTTTCCTCAGGCAATCCCCACGCAATTGTTCATGTCTATGGATCATGCGTATAAGTTGTTCAGATACTCCATTTCCTCTACTGTACTTTATATCACCATGGCTATTCTTTAACTACTTATTTGTACTTTTAATTCCTTTACCTCTTCACCCATTATCCCACAAATCCCTCTTCTCATCTGACATCCAACAAAAACTCTCCATATCTATGATTCTGTATTTGTTCTTCTCGTTTGTTTAGTTTGTATTTTAGGTTCAATCATTGATAGATATATATTTTTTGCTATTTTATTGTTCATAGGTTTGATCTTCTTTTTCTTAAATAAGATCATTTAACATTTTATGTGATAATGGTTTAGTGATGATGAACTCCTTTATTTTTTTCTTGCCTGGGAAGCTCTTTACCTGCCCTTTGATTCTAAATGATAGCTTTGCTAAGTAAAACAATCTTGGCTACAGGTCACTACTTTTCATGACTTTGAATAGTTCTCACCAACATATTCTAGCCTGTGAAGTTTATTTTGAGAAATCAGCTGACAGACTTATGGAAACTCCCCTGTAGGCAACTAACCACTTTTCTCTTGCTGTTTTTAAGATTCTCTCTTTATCTTTAACCTTTGGCATTTTAATTATGATGTGTCTTGGAGTGGGCCTCCTTGCATCCATCTTGTTTGGGACTCTCTGTGCTTCCTGGACTTGCATGTCTATTTTCTTCCTAAATTGGGAAGTTTTCTTCCATTATTTCTTTTTTAAAATAGATTTCCAAGTTCTTGCACTTTTTCTTCTCATTCTAGCACCACTGTAAAGAGAATGTTGGAATGCTTGAAGTTGACTCAGAGCCTGCTTACAATATCCTTGGGGTTTTGGATTCTTTTTTCTTCCGTTGTTCTGACTGGCTCTTTGTGTTTTGTTTTGTTTTGTTTTTTTTTTTCCTTCCTTGTGTTCCAAATCATTAATTTGATTCTTGGATCCATTCACTCTACTGCTATTTCCATGTAAATTGTTCTTTATTTCAATTACTGTATTCTTTGTCTCTGACTAGATACCTTTTTATGTTGTTGAGGTCCTTACTAAGTTCCTTGGGCATCCTTATGACTAGTGTTTTGAATTCTGCACCTGATAGATTGCTTATATCAATTTCATTTAGTTCTTTTTTTGGAGTTTGATATGCTTTTTTATTTCCACACTGTTTCTAAGTCTCCTCATTTTTGCAGTCTCCCTCTTTTTTTTTTTTTTTTCCCTGTGTATTAGGTAGACCTGCTATGTCTCCCTGTGTTGACATCATGGCCTAATGTAGTAGGTGTCCTGTAGGGTACAGTGGTACAGCCTCCACTATCACACTTGTTGGGTACTCAAAGTGTGCCCTTTATGTGGGCTGAATACACCCTCCTCTTGTAGTTGAGCCTTGGTTGCTAGTGGCAGGTCAATGGGAGGGTTTTACCCAGGCCAGCCATAGCAAAGACTGGCTATGAACACTGACCACCAACTTCTACCCTCCTTGGAGGATCAGCTGTGCAGGGGCAGGGTGGTGGTACTCTAATGTGGTCTGTAGCTGTCCATTGGATTGGCAGGCTCTGGAGTTTCCCAGGTGGTACAGGCCAAGGTCAGCTCCCACCTGTATTTTTCCCAGGGCCAACCTGCCTGAGCTACAAAGCAATCTGAGATAGCTGCTACTTGTGCTGAGCTTGGAGATTCTTGGGTGAAGCCAAGCTATGAATCTAGGGTAGCTGCTGCTAGTGCTGTATGTGGGGACACTTAGCAAGTAGTATGGGGCTGGGGCTCTCTGAGGCCAACTGTTGTATGTTTGAAAGGATTTAGGAAGTTGTGAAGCATGAGCCAAGACCAGGAATTTATATGGAAAAGCACTGTTAACAGCTGTAAGTTGGGTGGAAAAGAGCCTCAACAGATCTCCAGGGTGGAGCAAACAGTGCTAGCCAGGTTGGTGGAGTCTCAGATATGGTACCTCCTGCTGGTTCTGTGTGTCTGCATCTGCATGGGGAGGGTTAACAAAAGGCACACTGGCCTTTGCCTACCTTTCTAGCTGGGAAAAAGCTGTCCCCCAGCTCTCATCTTGATGCCAGGCACTTCAGTTCCTCCCTGTATGCCACTGGTGTCTTTGAAGCTGCTACCCCAGTGCTGGAGCTCAGTGGGAGTGGATCTGAGTAAGTCTGTATGGGTTCTTTAAGAGTAACTGTGTGAGACTCCAGAAAATTCTTTCACCTGCTCAATATCTACTGGTTTTTGCAGCCAGAAGTTATGGGAACTTACCTTCCTGGTACTGGAACCCTGTACCGGGGGGCCTTGTGTTGGGCTGGGACTCCTTATTCCAGAGATATCCTTCCCAAATTTTTATCCACCCCATGTGAATTTGGGCCCATCCCATTCCATATCACTGTCCCTCCTGCAAGTCTGGATGGATGTGGTTTCTTTCATTCCATAGTTGTCAGACTTTCATTCATCTTAGTTTCTGATAGTTCTGAGTGATAGTGGTTCTATAACTTAGTTTTAATTTTGATATTGTTGTGCAAGGAGGTGAACTATGTTAACCTATACTTCCATCTCAATCAGAAGTTCCTAAGCTTCCCTAGACTAAGCTTTTAAACAATATTTCAATGTTTAAAATAATTTAATTTAATACATATATAAGTCTGATTGATTAACTTGAATTACTTAAACATCTAGGAAAAACACCTGTTTGTTATATTTATTTACCCCTTTAGAAGTCTGAAGAGCTTATGTCAAATTTGTAAATGTAATTTAATATGTTTACAGAAGTTTGATAATTAAAAATTGCGCATTGAGTTAACAGTGTAGAGGAAAAAAATTTGTTAAACTTATGAATTAATAAAACATTAATACAAACAAATGAAGGTGTTTTCTCTTTTTTAACTAGTTTTCTGTATTTTATTTGCTATAGAAATAATACAAATTATGTTTAATTTACAGTAAAATATGTTTTTAATTTTAAATGTACCATTTAAACAAATCTTACTTAAAATTCAAGCAACTTTACACGCATAGACAGCCTATGTGTTAAAGAATAAATAAGCAAAAGTACCCCATTTAATGCAAGGCTCACCAGAAGTGTATACTGAATATAAAAGAAAGTGCATAGCAAAAAGAAATAAGGGCACTTAAATCTCAAACAACTTTTCATGCACAGACAGCCCATGTGTTAAAGAATAAATAAGCAACAGCACCTTATTTAATGAAAGGCCCACAGGAAGTGTTATATAAAAGAAAGAGCATAGCAAAAAGAAAGAGGGGCAGAGGTGGAGGCAGAGAACTTGATGAAAGAAGGTGAAGGGATTAGCCAAAAACATGTATGCATAACCCATGGACACAGACCATAGCCTGGTGATGGCTGGGCAGCAGTGGGTGGGGAGAAAGTGAGCAAAGGGGGACAATGGGTACATCTATAATAGTATAAAAATAAAAATAAAGTTAAAAAAGAAATAGGGACAATATTAATGGTAGTAACAAAACTGACAACTTCACTTATCTTTCTATGGTTTCTGAGTTTCTGGTTGATTTAAAAGAGATTTATAGTCTAGGAAGCAAGGTAGGTCATATGCATAGCCTTCTCCCATTTCTAATTTTAGATTTAATTTGCAATAAATATTTCAAGTATTTTAGTCTGTACACTGATTTGTATAATAATAGTGTGCTTTTTTCAATATCTCTGCAAGAATTATGAGTGGTCATAACTGTAAAGTTAAATCTGTTTTCTCACCTCTAGAATCATTCAAAGAAACAAATACTATAAACAATAAGGCAAGGTTCTTTAATGAGAAATAGGACTAATGAACAAAACATGTGAATCTTATGATTATACCAAATGTTAATTAAGAGTACATGTCAGAAGAGCTCTAGCTTTTGTGGCTCAATGGATTGAGTGCCTGCCTGCAAATCAAAGGGTTGCCAGTTTGATTCCTAGTCAGGGCACATGCCTGAGTGGTAGGTCAAGTCCCCAGTAGGGGGCACACCAGAGGCAACCACACATTGAAGTTTCTCTCCCTCTCTCTTTCCCTCCCTTCTGCTCTTTCTAAAAATAAATAAATAAATATTTAAAAAAAATACAGGACAGAAGAATAATTTATTTCAATAAGTAATTTTCCTCTGGAAGCAGTCATTTAATTGGAAAATGTATTTTACATATTAAATAATAATGCAGTGTTTTTTATTTTGTATAAAAGCAGATATGTATTGAGACAGCAAAGGCTTTTTCCTATCACAATGCCTCTATAATAGAAAACTAAATGAGCTTCAGTTTGATTAACAAAGTGCCATAAACACAATCAAACATTTAAAATTTTCTTAAAAAGGGTATTTCCTTAAGGACTTTACTCTACATTATACTAAATAATATAGATTTTAAAAAAGCAACACTAAAACAGGTACAGGAAAATAGGCTCATCATACAAGAAGCTGATCTAGCTAAGTAAATTTAATTTAATATTCTTTGTAACTACTAATGAAGTAAATTTTTTAGTCATATTCTTTGTCACAGTATAGACAATTTTCTTTTTTTTAAATTAAATAAACCAAACTAAATTAAATAAGCTTCTTTGATATTTTTAAAAGTTTATTCTATCCACTTAGTCTGTATGATGAAAGTCAGAAACACTTTATGTATTGAAGAAGCTATTTTAAACCCCAGAAACAGTACATTTTCATAACCTGTTTTATCCTGACACTTTCAAGTTGTTCAATTTGAATAATCCACTACTAACCAGAGATCTACTTGAAAGTTGTGCCCAATTTTTATATTCAGCTTACCAGTGTTATAATAAGATTAAAAGTTGTATAAGGTAAACTGAGAGTATAAAAAAACTATAGTTTTGCAAAATTATCACCCCCCCCCCCAGAATATAATAGCTATTTCTGCATAGAAAAGGTGCTTTCAAAGGAAAACAAACAAACAAACAGCAAAACCTCTCAGGTTAATAAATACCAAAGGGTAAAAAAATAAGTTCTTAATTTAAAATTGCTCTATTTCACAAACTGATAAGTTCACCAGTATTCTTACCTAGTATTATGACAAAGATTATAGACAGCTCAGTTTCAAAAATAAATAAATAAATAAACAAACAAATAAATTAATAAATAAACCTCCTTCACCAAAAGATTTTGAAAGCTGGTCAAGCTTATAGGCATTCAAAAAAGAACTTAAAATGATGTTAAGCATGGATAACAGTATAAACAAAAGACATGCATTTGGAAGGAGAATACATTTGGAAGAGTGAAAAGATCAGTACACTGAGACAAAGGGTAGAGAAGCATGCATTTGGGGGCTACAAGTTTGAATTAGTGTGGGGCTGGCTTTGTGGTGGGTCATTTGACTGAGAAACCAACCTGCAGATCCTGTGGAGACACTGGCAGATAGAGGGGTCAAGCTGAGATGGTTAGACTGGCATCTGAGTTTTCTTGCAGGTATTTTTGTGAATCACCCCAGATTTGGAAGACTTTCATAAACTAAGACCTAGAACTTTCCAACCATTTGCTTTGTATTTATGTCAAATATTCCATGAAGATGACAGCTTTAAAGAATAAAGCTGATAATTTATGGCTTGTTCTTTTAAAGTTAATTAACCAACCTTTCTGAAATTAAGTAGTTTTTATAATGCTAAGTTTACCCAAATTATGAAAGTTAGTTATCGAAGAATTATTATATATTGCTGAAACAGCTTGTTGGTCACACCTCAGCTTGGTAAACTACATATGGTTCCTGAATTTTACCCTGTTGGACATACAACTTATATAAGGGATACATGTGGGATCATACTTCTCAGCAAAACCAATATAAACTGTTTGATCTTCATTCCTTCAGTATCATTTTCATCACCATCACTTGCTTAACTATTGCAGTCATATGAATAAGTGTTTTTCTTTGACAAAAGTCCAGTAAATCATGTGCATCATTAATTTATTAAGGTTAAAACACATGATACATTTTATTTCTCAAATTTAGCTAAAATGTGTTAGGTAAGAAAGACTTTAAATAAATTTAAATGATTATAAACAGTTATGAAAACATATGTGTGCATTTTCTCTGAATTTTGGATTATGTTTGGAAAATTAACCTCATAGTATTACCCACTATAATATGGTCACAGACATGGACTAAAGACTAGTCCACACTCACTTGAACTAGTCTTTTCTTTGTTTCCCAATACAAGCCCACTATCACTTTCTTAGCTGTTACAGCAAAATGCTACAAAGATTTCTTATAGTGTACTCACAATTTGCTCTTAATCACTGAGACCAGGGGAAAACAGTTCAAGGACCAGCACATCCTTTCACACACACTTTGAGAATAGACTTACCTCAGCTACATCAGATTACAGAGCAAGGCAGAGACAAATGGAAGAGAAAAATTGGATTCTCCATAAAAGGAAATATGAAATCCCATCAGCTGTCATATCAATTTACTCCCTAAAGGTTAATCACTATTAGTGTTCCTCATATAAGGTAATATTAAAAAAAAAAAAAAGAAAAGAAAAGAAAAAAGAAAACAAGGGACAGGTAGAGGTTGATTTAAGGTAAAACATAACTGCTACAGTCTCAATTTAGTAACTGTCAGGAGACCTAATTTGTTAATCATAGTTGCCTTCTCCCAACTTTCACTCCATCTTCACCTTATCTTCTGTAAGTGCCTCAGCTGAATAGTTTTTTCTCCCCGTGTAGAATGACACAAACATCCATTCATGTATGATCTGTATCCCTGGCGGACTTGTCTTTAATGGCTTGCCACAAGTTTCCATTGCTCAGACTTCAGAGAAAGGAAGAAAGGGCATTTTAGTCAATCTCCTGGGTTTATATCTGGTCATTTGCCTCCCTTGTCCTTATTGTATTTGCCTGAGGTCATCATCAAGACCAATTATCCTCAGCCAGTACAGAAAATACTCACATTGGTAAGAGATTCAGTAGCAGGAGGACTTCACAAATGGCCAGGGGACATGCTGAGCTTGGAATTCACCTGCAACAGGACTAAGTTTCCTGATGGAAGCATTCACTCCCTGGCCATAGAAATTCAAATTCCATTCATAGAAGGTCTCAGAGTAAAAAGCAAAAAAATATGCCGACTTCTAATTTAAATCATATGTCACCTGCTCTAGAAGAACAATGGAATCTCATGATGAATCATTTCCTAGCAATCCCTAATCTGAGAGTTCGGCAGCCTATCCCACCATCCTAGAAAGCTAGCTATTTCTGGGGAACAGAACATGGTGGTAACACCATTGAAAAATTCCATGGATGTGAGCTCTTGGCTATGTTCATTTGGCTTAGCATGAATCTCCTTGTTGGAAATAAGGTTGTATACCACCATAAAATGATAAAGTCAGTGGAAAAGGCACATTCTGCACACAGGAATAGTGCTTTATATAGAAACACTGCAGGCAAGTAATGCAAAATTGATACTGAACAATATGTTGTATTTTCCATGAAAAAAAAGCATATCTGCGCCACTGGATAGCCTCCTGGTTTCCCTGGGGAATGACACCATATTAGAGACTCACATTTTGCCTCTGTTGCTGCCAAGTTGAGCATTTACTAATAGAGGTAGCCAGGCCAGCCTTAGTGAAACTGCCTTGTTGAGCCTATGAATCAATCACTCCTCTCACTATGGTTACTTTGTACATACAGTCATTTCTTTATTCTAATTAAGGTCAGAAAACCACATCCCATTCTTCATCTGTCACTGCCATTCCTAATCTATAGAAAAGAGTCCGTAGAGCTCCTCAAGGACGCTGCATACTCCCTTTACTAATAATTTGTTAGACCTCCTTGCACTGTATGTCCTCTGGGAACCTTTGAAGAGTATGGATAAATGGTGGCTTATCAGGGTGTACATAAAAATAAATCCATTTTGCTTTTTCATCACCCTGAACCTTTCTAGTCCTTCTTTAAAGTAGCGCTTTTCAAACTTAATGTGCATATTAATCTTCCAGGAATCTTGATAAAACTATACATTCTGATATAGTTGATATATTTAGTATTTGTAGCATACATTCTCATTGATATTGATATTGCTTGCCTGCATATCCTACTTTAAGTAAATAAGGTGTATCACAATTATTCTCAAAGTATGATTCCCCAGGCAGACTATCAATTTCATTTGGGAACTTTTTAGAAATCCCTATTTGTGTCTCTATCTTAGAGTATCAAATTGCACACCTGGAAGGTAGGGGTTAGGAACGTGTGCTTTACCTTTGGTTCGCAGGCCCTCGCTCAATCCACTGAGCTACACCAGCCAGGGCAGCTTTACCAAAATAAACATGTGACTCTGACACTTGCTAATGTTTGAGAACCCAGTTACATAATAGGCTGGAGAAGTTTAGCTATTTCTATCTCATTAAGTAAGTGTAAGTTACCATTGAGATCTGGTTTTAATTAGCCAGGCTAGCAGACTATTTCACAGCATTTCTCAGTGTGATAACCAACACATTACACCTTGAATCCAGGGTGCATTTACTCAAGGAAAAGAAGTCAGCACAAGACAATTTTATATTTCATTTTCTATTATCTAACCCCTTTAGAACTGACTCCCATATTGCTTTCTAGTCAATGTTCTCACCTGTTTTGGTGTGTGGTCTATCTTGTTTTCAAGTGGGTTTTATTTTTATATTGGAGCCATCCGGAGCTAACATTTCTTTTATTACTATTACTATTTTAATTGTTGTTCAAGTACAGTTTTCTGCCTTTTACTACATTTCTTATGGGACTAGAGGCAACGAGGGGATGGTCAGTGTGGGTCCTAAGAATCTTTTATCAGTTTGTGAGGAAACTGTTCATATACGGTCTGTGTACAGCTATTAGGCAGAGAAGACATGACCCCCTAGGGGTTAGAGAAAGAGGGAGGCTTTGGCTTCACTGAACAAAGAGGTTCATGGAATTCAGAGGTTCAGTGTTTTCAACCTCATAACAATTCCTTCATGTTTTATGTCTCTATATCTCTTTTCCCATTCAGTGCTATTGTGTTGGCTTAAGAGAGTAGAAAGTTTGAGAATTGAGGCAGCTCTGCATCTCTGAAACACAATTATGAAACAATGTGGGGCTCCTTCAAAGCTTCAATGGAGACCTTCTGGATCTCTGCATTTATTTTTATTGCATTTCATAGCTGTTAATTGCACATTTTCCCTATCTATATGTCCTAGAGTTGTCCAGGAGAACCAAATGTAATTATAATGACTACTATTGCCATAATGATTAAGTGCTTCAGTCATTTGCTTCCCAGAACTCTACACCTGTACTTCATCTAACACTGTAAATGGCATTAGCCGTTTGCCATCATCTGCTTCCCCCAAACTCTAGGATAAAGATCATCCCTGACTTCTTAAATACATGCATGGTTCAATCCAAGAATCTCATTTCAAGATTCTTTTTTCTTGGGAACAATTCAAGTACCAATTACTGTATTAGTTGGTATACTGACAGGAAAAAGATGCCACTTTCAAATAAGGCTACCTAATATAAATTTAGCAAAGAAGTACTTGACAGAAGTGTGGATGAAATACAAGGAAACTATAAGGGATAATGCCATTCACTGTAAAAACAATAGATTCATAAGGAAAAGGTCACTAGAAAAACACAGAATCCAAAAGAAAATATAAAAGCCACAGTTAGAGAGGAGTAAGCCAGCCAGGGGAGAAACTATAGGAGTGTTTAAGAAAATTCATGCCTCTCTTTTACTCTGCTTTCCCCCTGTCTTTACATTGCCCATTCATGGAAGCGAACAGTAAGTCAGAGGGCTCAGGAGCCTTCTGATGTAATCCATATAGACTACACAGGTGGAGATTTCATGTAACAGGCAAATGGTCTATAGCTGAACAGTGATTTCCCTCATATCAAGGCATGTCCCCTGAATACAACTTGTTAAGAAAATCTATGAATAATGAATTATGGAGCATAGTTCAGGTGGAAATAGGAGATATTTTTAAAATAAAATTTGAGTGAGTGGCTTAGGCATTAAGGAACATATTAAGCATAATACAGTTGTGGCATTTGACATTATTTAGTTGTAGCTTCCTTTATGTGTCCATGTAAAATCAGCTCTTTGTTGTCCAATTTGGATTACCTGCTTCATTTCTATCTCTTGATATTCCCACTATTGAGAGTGCAAACAACTTTTTAAACTTACCTTAACAAAAACTAAATTTTAGTTTCTGTTAAGAACAATATTTTATCACGAGCAAAAAAATTTTGTACAGATGAGCTTAGATCCTATTGACAGTACCTGTAGCATTACATAGCCATATAGCATTTAGCTCTAATATGACATATGCAAAGTCTGTCCAGAAAAAGTCTAGCTATTGTTAATATAATGTTAATGACAAGTTTGCACAATATTGATCCAACCTGGCCACCAAGGAGAGTGGACTGGAATGCACATGTGTGAACAATGATGACTTCACTGTACTAGTCAGTGGGGGCAGTAGATATCATTAAGTGAGCAAGTGTACTGTGTGGCTGTTGCATTCAAAATGACTGAGTGAGTAGAGCAATGACTCTGCATCAAATTTTTCATTAAGCTTGAACATTCCTCCATGGAAACTATTTAGATGATTCAGAAGGCCGCAGCTATAGGAACCTGGTAACTGTCAGCTTCATCACAACAAGGCTCCCTCTCATGCATGGTCTCATGCAGAGTTTTTCAGAGAAACATCAAATCATCCAGGTGACTCAGCCCCTCTGCAGCACAGATTTGGCATCCTGTGACTTCTGATTTTTCCCAAAACTAAAATCACCTTCGAAAAGAAGAGACTTAAGACCATTAATGGGGCACCTGATGCTGATTGGAAGAACTGTGTGAGGTCCCGAGGTGACTATTTTGAAGGGTTTTTGAGGTGTCATTGTCCTATATACAACGTTCCTTGTATCTTGTATCTTCTTCAGAAAATGTCTTTATTTTTCATATTACATGGCTGAATACCTTCTGGACAGACCTTATATATCAAATACCTCATTAAGTTCTTTTATTAAATATAGTAACAACAGTGCTGCTATCCATTAAAAAATAGCAGGGAATTTATATCCTACCACTAAAATAGTTCCTTTGTTCTCCAGTGAGTGTGCTTGGGTATCCTTACATGCCTGAGTGTTAGACCTACTCCTGGATAGGACAATGTATTCAGAAGTCTACAGGCTCACTTTTCTAGCGAATACGCTAAATGTAACTTACCCTGGACCAAATTAGTTTGGCTGGCCACATATAGCATATACTCCAACTTAAGAAAGCCTTTCTCTTGGCTGTAGCCAAATCCTCTATGACTTACTATGTGGCCCAGTAAAGTTTCCTTGTTCTCAGGGTGGATGATAAAAAATGACATTAATATAATGAAACAAAATGCCCATTATGTGACATGGCTTGCTACCAAAAAAAAAAAAAAAAAGAATAGCTCATACTTCCTTTTCCACAGCCTTCCCTCGTGTGCTTTTGAACATACTGCAGTCAGGTTTTCATCCCTATGCGCTACCAAGAAAGCTCTTGTCTAGGTTACTAATGCCCTTCACACTGCTAAACTCAGTATTCAGTTCTCAATCTTCAAGTTACTTTATTTACCAGAAACATTTCACTCAGTTAATCACTCTCTTTTCCATATGCCTCTTTTCACTCACCTTTCAGAATACCATATGCTACTAAACTGTTTGTACATCATTGTTTGCTCAATCGTGGGCTCTCCTGCTGAGTCATCCTTGTCTCTATGACTTTATTCTTTGTATCTTCTTTCTTTTATTGGCTCATTCAGTCCCACCTTTATTCTTGACTCATGACTCCTACATTTAAATCTCCAGTCCAGACTCTTTCCTGGACCAAAACAGAGATTCTAACTGCCTCCTCCACAACTTTACTCGTATGTCTAACAAGTAAATCAAATCGTATCTGATCAAAATGCCCTCTGCATCTTTCTATGTACTCCTATACCTATGAAGAATAGAAATCTTTCTCATATCAGTTAAAAGAAATATCACCTTTCCAATTTTTCCAGGCAGAATTTTTATTAGTCATTGCTGACTCACTGTCCCTCAAGTCCCATATCCATTTTGGAGAAAATATTATTATATGCAATATATATCCAGATTTGATCTTTTTTCTTTCTTACCTTTATTCTTTCCAAGTTGGTCTGTGGAAATATTCTCTTTCCTAGAGTTTAAAATAGTTTTCCAAGTTATCTTCATGTTTTAAACTTTTCCCTCCCTCAGCCAATTTTCAACACAACAACCAGAGTTACCCTTCTAAAAGTAAGTCAACTTAAAACTGTCTAGGGGCTACTAATCTCCCTAATAATAAAAGAGAAATCCTTATTTGTTCTAAAATGCTTGACTTGGTTTTATTCTTTTAACCACTAGCCTATAAGCTATTTGTCCAATACCTCAAGCACATTCCCAACGTTAGCACGTTTGCCTTAGGTCATTTTCCAGAATCTCCTTTCCCAGAAAGACAACACACTTGCTCTTTACCACCTTCTGGTTTGTGCTCCAAAATCGATGTCTCAATGAAGCTTCCTCTAACCATACATTGAATGACCTAATATACTGTATATAACATATTCTTTTCCACTTCCTCCAGTAGGTTATCTTTTGTTTCCTGAATTAATTACTGTATGATCCATTGGGAATTATAGTTATCTCAAGTAATGGGTTTATTTAAAACTTATACATTTTAAAATTTGTAGCTGAAAATATTTGTTTTATATTTACGGTTATCGTATAGCTTATATTTAGGGAGGTAGAAGATGGTGAATGGGAGATAAGCAGTAACAGAAGGAGACTTTGGGTGCTAAACACATGATACAGTATACAGATGATGTATTATAGAACTCTACATCTGAAACCTATACACTTTTATTAGCCAATGTCACCCCAATATATTCAATATTAAAAAAAAGAAGGCTTATCTTTAGAAGCACATCTCATCACTGAGTGAATATATTATCATAATATGCATTTTCACCCTCAAATATTACTTCATTTATTCCCATCTTCATATTATCTCATTTATGCTATTCAGTTTTCATTTATGCTATCATACTGTATTTTATACATTTAAAATTTACTGACTTCTGGCCAAGATGACAGAATAAGAAAATGTATTATTTGAATCATCCCACAACCACATCAAAATTGCAGCTAAACTACAGAACAATCATCATTCAGAACTGCCTGAAATCTAGCTATATGGAAGTCAGGGATTTAAAGAAGAATCCACACTGAGACAGGTAGGAAGGGCAGAGACGCAGAAAAGGCTGGTCCCACACCTATATATTGCCAATAAAAACTGGAAGGGATATCTTGGCTGTAGAGATCCTTCTCGAGGATTGAGAGGTCCAGGTCCCACACCAGGGCCCCCCAGCCCAGGGCTCCAGTGCCAGGAAAAGAAGTCTCCATAACTACTAGCTGTAAAAAACAGAAGGATGTGGCAGAGTGAGATGGAGAGCTCTGGAGTCTCAGGCACTCCTCTTAAAGGGCCTGTGTATAGACTAACTCCGACTTACTGGCTCTGAGCTCTAGCACTGTGGGGAGCAGCTTGAAAGGCACCAGGGATATACAGGAAGGAAGTGAAGTGTCTGGCATTAGAGCAAGACTTGAGGAGAGCAGCCTTCTTCTGAACAGAAATGCTAGCAGAGGTCATTGTTCCTTTTCTGAGCACCCCCTATCCCACAAAGAGGGGGCAGATGGCCACCATATCTGACTCTCCATCAACCTGGCTCACACTGTTCACCCACCCTGGTGATTTCCTGAGACCCTTCCCTACACAACTTGCAGGCCCACCCAAACTGCTTCCATTGGTTTTTCCATATGAACAGTCTGTCTTGGTTCACGTTTCACTCTTTCCTAAAATTTCTCAGGTAAGCAACATCTGACCTTAATACACCCCATACCTCTGGTTAAATGGCCCCAGGTCTATCACTAGTGGCAGCTGGCCCTGGCTCACCTCTTGGCTTCTCCTGGAAATCTCTAAGCCCAGCACAAATAACAGCCCACCTGTAGATCATACATAAAGGACAAAATGTGATTTAGAAAATCCACTGGATTAGGGGGTTATGGGAAGGCCTCTCAAGATCATGGCAAAACTTTAAAATCTCATGTGAAAGTCAGCGGGGAATGAATGGTTGACAAGTTCAGCAAAGAAGTCCCTGTTTCCATTCTTGAATCTATTGGTTGAGGCAATGAGTCTGAAATGATTCCACTCCCAAAGAGCTGCTTCATAGTGCTTCTTAGAGAACAATGAACATTCAAGGTCCACCTTCATAACAGGGATCTACTACCTTAATGGGTTTCAGCTCAAATTCTTAAAAGTCAGTTCTTTTAATTCGCATAACAAAGTCACTTCTCAGAGCACCAGGGTGCCTTATGTATACTAGGCTAGAAAGTTCTAGACCTGCTTTAAGAGTGCTCGGAAATACCTTTACCTCAGAACAGAGAGCAATGTGATACAAAAAACTGTGACGCACAAAAACTAAAAAAAAAAAAAAAAAAATGAATAGTTAGAAATAAAATACGGATAAACCACCAGTAGTATAAAAATGATAACAAAAATTATTAACATGAGGTTGAAAGAGGGAATATTACTGAAGCCCTTACAAACATAAAAAGAAAAACAAGAGACTGTCATGAAGAACTTTCATTCAGTATATTTGATTCCAACAACAAAATTTACCAAAAAAGGCACAATATAAGATATAAAATATGTATATAAAATATAGGAACAGAGTGGAGGCAGACTCATAGATACAAGAACAGAACAATAGCTGTCAGAGAGGAGACAGTTGGGGGCTGAGTGAGAAAGGCAAAGGGATTAAGAAAAGAAAAAAAAAAGACTCATGGACACAGGGATGTTGGGGGAGGTAGTAAAAGGTAAAGAGAGGATAAATAGTGAAGGAGGTAGACTTGACTTGGTGTGGTAAACATACAATATAATATACAGATGATATATTGTATAGAATTATATACCTGAAACCTATATAATTTTATTAACTAATGACACTGCAATGAATTCAATAAAAATAAATTTCTGCCATAAGAACAGACATATAGATCAATGGAACAGAATATAGAGCCCAGAAATGAACCCATGTCTCTATAGTCAATTAATATTCAACAAAGTGGGAAGAAGCATAAAATGGAGTATAAATAGCTTCTTCAATAAGTGGTGCTGGGAGAGCTGGTAAGGTACATGCAAAAAAAAAAAAACTGCCATCTTACACCATACACAAAAATAAACTCAAGATGGATAAAAGACTTAAATATCAGTCATGATATCATAGAAGTCCTAGAGGAGAAGATAGGTAGGGAAATTTCAGATATCCCACGTAGCAATATTTTCACTGATATTTCCCCTAGAGCAAGGGATAAAAAGAAATAATAAATAAATGGGACTTCATCAAATTAAAAAGCTTCTGCATGACTGAAGAAAACACCAGCAAAATGTAAAGGGAAACAACTATAAGGCAATGTATATCTGCCAATAATATCTTGGACAAGAGTTTGATCTCCAAAATACATAAAAAGAACTCACACAACTCCACACTGAAAGACAAACAAACAAATTAAAAAATTGGCAAAGGACCAGAACTGACACTTCTCTAAGGAGGACATACAGAGGGCCCAGAAACATATGAAAGGATGCTCAACATCATTAACCATCAGAGAGATACAAATTAAAACCACAATAAAATACCACTTCACATCAGTCAGAATGGCCATCATAAGCAAACCAACCAACAATAAGTACTGGTTAGGATGCAGAGAAAAGGTAACCCCGATACACTGTTGGTGGGAATGCAGACTGATGCAGCCACTGTGAAAAACAGTATGGAATTTCCTCAAAAACTACAAATGAGCCCTGGCTGGTGTAGCTCAGTGGATTGAGCACGGGCCTGCGAAGCAAAGGATCGAGGTTCGATTCCCAGTCAGGGCACATGCCTGGGTTGCAGGCCAGTTCCCAGCATGGGACACACAAGAGGCAACCGTACATTGATATTTCTCTCCCTCTCCCCCTCTCCTACCCTTCCCCTCTAAAGATAAATAAATAAAAATCTTTAAAAAAAAAAAATACAAATGGAACTGCCTTTTGACCCACCAATTCCACTGCTGGGACTACAACTTAAGAATCCTGAAATACCAATTCAAAAGAATCCATGCACCCCGATGTTCATAGCAGCATTATTTATAATAAGTGCTATTATAAAATGATTGGATCAAAAAATTATGGTACATTTACCCAATGAAATACTATGCAGCAGAAAGAAAGAAGGCGTTCCTAACTTTCATGACAGCATGGATGTAACTGGAAAGCATTATGCTAAGTGAAATAAGTCAGGTAGTGAAAGACACATATCATATGATCTCACCTATAAGTGGAATCTTGATGCGGATACCAGCTAGCAGTGTCTGCATCATTATGGATGAAATAAAACATACCCACACACTACCGAGTCTGGTGGAGGAAAAAGGACGACGGCGGCTTTTCTCTCAAGGGAAGCAAAAGCCGTGGGCTCCACCATGACTTGCCTTTATTCTATATCTCTTTACATTACACATGGTCCTCATTTACTATGCACAGGTTCGCTTTAGGTGATTACCTTTTACAGACAACAAAGGAATCACATCACAGAAGAAGGATATTAACAAATGAAAAGGCAAAAGTGGTTGAGCCTGATTACACTGGTCCCTGCAAGGTTTAGCATGGATTTTAGGAAGTTACAACAAGCATTTGCAGGGTGAGGGAGAGTTTTCAGCAAGAAGCAAAACAGTTTAGGTATATTACAAATCTGATTACCCACGAGAGAACCTATCTGTGGGCATGGGCCCTGTGCATCTCTGAATGGGAGCTGGGCCCACACAGAAGGGTCTGCCACAGAACCTAATCAACAAAACAAACAAGTGAGCAAAATACAACCAGATACATAAAAATAAATAACAAACTGACAGTGATGGGGGGTAACAGGATAAAGAAGGGGAAGGGTCAAGGAATATGTATAAAGGGCCCATGGACAAGGTCAACAGTCAGGGATTGAATGTTGGAGGGGTAGTGGGCAGGGTAGGAGAGAGCAATTGGGGGGAAAAAACTGTAATTGAACAACAGTAATTTAGAAAAAAAATTTAAAAACTAGAAAGTCTGAGTAGCTCTTTATTTATCAAAAAATTATGAATCTTTCAGCTAAAACCACTCTACAGAAAAAGTCCCATCCTGGATGACTTAACTAGTTAATTCTACCAAACATTTAAAGAAAAAACAATTTTAAACAAACTGTTACCAAAAAAGAAGGAAAAGATATGTATATCCTATTTGTTTTATGATGCTAGCATAACCCTGATACTAAAACCTGACAAAGATATTATTAATAAAAGAAAAGTATATACTAACAATCTCATTAACTCAGATGCAAAATTAATTGATACAATTATTTAAAAATATTAGCAAATCACATCCAACAATAAATAAAATGGATAATCCAAAATTTAACCTCAATCCCTACCACATACCACACACATTATGACCAAGTTGGTTTTACACCAAAATGCAAAATGAATTTAATAAATCTATCAAAATCAATAAGCAGAATGAAGGAGAAAAATGAGTCAAACAACATAAAAATTTAATCAAAATTGGACACCCATTCAGTATTTAAAAACTCAGCAAACTAGAAATAGAAGGTACCTTCCTCATTCTGATTAGCAATATCATAAAAAATAAAAAACAAGAAACTAGCCCACACCTGCGAAGTGGCAATGGTGTCTGATCATGTCACTTCTATTCAGCAGTGTAGCCAGAAATCCTGGCTAGTGCAAGAAAGCAAAGATTGAAGAAATGTAGTTTAAAAAAGTAATCTTTACATTTACAAATAGCATGATTATACATAATATCTTAAAGAATCATCATCTAAATAACTACTAGAATTTATAAGTAGGTTTACCATGGTCTCAAGACATAGGCAACTATTCAAAAGTATAAGATAAGAGAAAGGTAATATGTAGAAAATTTGAAAATTAAAGTATAAAAGTTTTGTTTAGAATGGCACTAAAAACACATAATATTTGGAAACACATTTAACAAAAGATGGCTGGAACTTCAACATGGAAAACTACAAAATGTTGCTGAAATAAAGTAAAGAAAATCTACATAAACAGAAAGATGTGCTACGTTCAAAGTTGGAAAATTCAATATAGTTAAGAAGACAAGGTAATCCATTTATTTATAGATTCAATAAAATTTCAATTATAATCACAGAAATGTTTTTATAGACATTAGTAAACTAACTCAAAAATTTATATGGGTATGCATATGACCTAGGATAGATAAAAATATATTGAAAAGGAAGATTAAATTTGTACATCTTATACTATCCAGCTTTAATATATACCATAAAACTATTGAAATGAGGAATTGGCTGAGAGCTATACAAGTAAATTAGTGAAATAAACTAATTCAAGGGTTTGTCAGCTTTGTAAAGGACCAGATATTAAATATTTTAGGCTTTGTGGTTCATAATCTTTTGCTGCTCCATTTTTTTATTTAAAAAAATTTAAATATGAACCAACCATCAATAGTTTGTGTATCATACAAAAATAGCCCTTAAATCATAGGCAATTCCTGGAATAAAGTCAAGAAATAAACCCACAGTTGCCTTTTGACAAACACTTCAAAGGAATTCAGTGGAACAAGAAAGATCTTTTCAGCAAAGTGTGCTGGAACAACTGGGAATCCGTGTGAAAAACAAAATTTAACCTCAATCCCTACCACATACCAAACACAAAAATTAATTTAAAAAAAAATGAAGGCTTAAGCATAAAGGCCAAACCTATAAGCATTTAGAGGAAAACAATTTGTTAAATTTGGATAGTTAATGCTTGTGCCTTACAATGTAGTAAATTTATCCTCAATTAGAAATAAAAATAATAATCATATGAGAAATGGGTTAAGGTAGAGTTTAAAAATAGCTGCAGGGTATTGATCCCTGTTAAAGCCAGGTAATGGGTAAATGGGGTTTCAATATGACTTTACCTTTACATTGAATATATTTAAAATTTTAAAGACCCCTCAAGTAAAAAGTATTTGGTGCCCAATTTGTTAGAGTACTGGATCCTTCTAGCTTTTTAATATTTAAAGAAGACTTACAAATGTAATTTATCTTTATTCCAGAAAAATGGGATTATAATGATCTACTGTGTCACTAAGGGAAACAAGTGACCCAGGATATTTTTTTTCTCTGATGAACCTTAAATTATCTTCCAATTTCTTTTGTGAAGAAAAAGAGAAACAAAGGAACAAAGAAAATAAAAAACTCCCTTTCTAGAGTATAACTCTGAATACTTTCCTTCACTATTTTTAAAATAACTCATCGATGCTATTTTCTGTGTGTGCGAAGATACATCACGCAGAAGTTTTCATGACATTTGCAAGATGATGATTTTCCCCAATCAAGAATTTTTTTCTCTTAAATGTATAATCATAAAGATGGGTATCCTATAAAGTCTAAATATATAGTGATAAATATATAATCTCATTACAAATAATAAGAATGATTATCTCATTTCTATAAATATGCACTGGTATCATCTGTTGTAAAAATAAATGTAAATTCAATGTTAATAATTTACCTAATATATTATATAGTCCCAAGTGGTTTCAAATATGAAATATGTTATTCCCCTGAGTTTTACCACAGTGCTGCCTGTTACTTAGACTATACTTATATCACCATATATGAGACAGGCAACAGCATGTCAGCCAATGACAAATGTGACCGATGCTGCAAATAAGCTTATACAATATTTATTGCAACCACCTTTTTTGCACATGTTTCTAATATGCACAAGCTGGGAAACTAAAAACTGTGCTTAAAAGATTCAGTTGCAGCCAAGATTCTATGTATTTGACAAGATGCTTTTTGTATAAGACATTGTTCAGAATGAATTATATGAAAGAAAGCAGATGTCATGGCAGCAAGGGGTAGTACTGGAGTTGGAGCTGTGGCAGCAGCTCTCTGACTCCATCCACCCTCCTGGATCGCGGCAAAGTTAGGATTGCCTATGGCAGGCCAGTTACACTGCAGGTTTGCAAATGGTTTCTGAAAAGTCAAACAGAGTCTACATGCTCTGCCCTTTCAATGGTATGTGAACTATTTACATCACTTAATAAACCCCTTCTGCTTAAAGATACTAGAGAGGACTCTTGTTTTTATGACCACAATCACTGACCAATATTACAGTTTCCACATAAAATCATTGTGTTGAAGATGAGTAACTTCAGGTAGATGATCCTTCCCTCAGGAACATATCACATGAAACGGACTTAGTGATCTTGCAAAGAATTTGATTTCCAGGAGTAAATGGCTGATAATGTATATATTACCAACCTCATTCTCAAAATATTATAATGGTATTTACTGCTACAATTACTTACAATATGTTCATTCCTTTTCTTAGTCTTACTGAAACCATCTCCTCATCTTTTTCCTAGTTTTGTCTACACTGTGAGAGAATCCCATAACTGTAATCCTTCTGCAAAAGGAATCTATTAAGATAGAATTTAGAAAAAAATTCAACTACTAAAGTAATCACTAGAATAGGTATGGGGTAGTAATCAGGCCATAAACTTTGCTGCCTCAGAGAATCTGGAGAGGAATAGGTTTGAAGAAGTTTTCCGCCTGCATATCTAGTTCTAGCGTAAAATATACACAAACCTAAGGGGGAAAATTGGGCTCGTCTTTCCTTATTGATGGCTTAAAAGCACATCACAGTCTCCGACTCACCATTCTTAACATAACAAGTCAGGATGCAGAAGGATTTTGGCTTTGAATTTGGCCATGACTTCTCCTTTATTTATTTTAGCCTTTGCTTGGCTGTGAAGCTCTGGGAGCTGGAGTTCAAAGGCAATCATTTCTTCAAAGAAAATACTTAGCTGGGAATATTCTACTAGAAAATGATGGGTTTAATAATTCCTATAGATATTATAAAAGCTTTTGAAATGCTAGCATTTATGTAAATAATTGCACTGAAATGCTAGCATTTATCTAACTAATTGCACGGAAATGCCTTTCTTTTGGAATAAATTACTCAGAGTCCTGTTTTTATCTGTTTCCAAATAAGTTCTGTTCACTTTTTGATGAAACTCATGATATATGAAATTTCTAAGGAAAATGGAAACAGGGGGTCTCCTGAAGGTACAATAACATGATTACCTTTACTTTGAAACCCTGAAGGCAGTCTCCTGCCAGTTAGGCCAAAATGTAAATTTTAGTGAGGATTCTATTAGAAATGCAAAGGCAACAGTCACTTTCAAAAATGTCAGACACACTGTGAGCAAAAGAGAGAAAATAATGAGTCTGGCTGAGCGGGTATTGTTGAAACAGGTCTCTGATTTGCTGCTCAACAGTTGACTCTGCAGGCTTCAATTATAGGAATAGCTGGAGTAAAACTTGCTAACAGTATAACAGGTAAAACTTGCAAAGAAATGATATATAGTCAAAGTGTGTGTGCGTGTGTGTGTGTGTGTGTGTGCATAAACTATGGAAAACTTTGAAAGTTATTCAAAGGAAAGCTATTGGCTTTACCATGAAGTTCATAATCTAAGTTGATCTCTGCTATTTTTACAAGTAGTGAAGTACAAATAATAGAATATTTAAACACAAGAATGCTTTCATTTCAATTGCATAGGCCCCACCACACTTCTAAATTGTAGTATTAGACTCTTTCTTTCTTCTTCTTTTTATTTTTTGCCATTTATACACCAATTTCTAATATATACATACACACACACACACATATATACATATATGCATATATATATATATTTTTCAGAGTATTTTTAGTCATTAAACCAAATTCGAAAGAATTATAAATGACAATATAGTCTCATTGTCTTTTTAAATACCATAGAAAGACCAGTATAACTATAAGGCATAGTTTAGAAAACATTGTTTAAAGTTTTAAGATTTATGATCAGACTGCTGAGTTAGAATCATAATCCCATTATTCACTAGCAATGTGATCCTGAGAAGGTTACTTAATCCCTTTATGCCTGGTATCCAGATTTCCATACCAAAAATTATAACATCATACATATAGCTGCATCTCTTGGCACTATGTCTGGAACTTAATAAGTGTTGGTTGTTATTGTCATAATAATCAGCATATTTCTGGGTAACTACAAATAATTTTTATGTGAGACTTGACAGTAAGTTTCTTGATTATAAGAACTTTATCTTACTCAGTTCCAGCTCCCAGTATCCAAGAAAATGCTTACCCCCCAGCAGTTGCACAAGATGAATTGATATGACTCATCAGAGACCAATATGAGTCCACCACAGCCACATCCTCAACTTACACTCATTACTTGGACTACATCATTTATTTTACTCTCTTTTATTGTCCTTCCCTTCTACTTCAGCTAATAGCAGGAAAGGGAGTATATTGCATTGACCATTCAACTATCCGAAGCCAGGACTTTTGTTTATTGATTTCTTACATTGACCGGATTGAAATGATTAAAGAAGAAAACTATAAGGTTAAAAACAGAGGAGTGCGTCTTGGGGATTGAAAGTATATGATCAACAAAAAAGACTAAGGAACTTAGAATTCTTTAAAAAATGTGTGTATATACATATGTATGTGTGTATGTATATATACATATATACACATATACATACATATGTATATATGTGTACATATATATAATCTTGAATAAAATGGGAGTGTTAAAGGAATTTTCACCTTTTTTGTCTGCTTTCATATTGTATTTTTAAATGTCTTTTATCAGAGTTGCCCCAGAGAAAACTTGATTTGTGTTATTATAGATTTCTCTAAAATGCCCAAAGAATAATATTCAGGAAAGCATTCCAGACAATTTCAAACTGGAGGATTTGGATGAGCAAGCTATTTCGGTTTTCTCAAATTTCTCAAGGGACGTATGCTAAAGTTAGTTGTGGTTGGTATTTTGCTTGTCCTACATAAATTTCTTCCAGTTCCTAGATTAAATATTCTCTAATACCCTTAAGTGAAGAAAGCTAAAACTCCAGTATTACTGCCTTTATCAAGCCACTACACCTAGGTTCTTGGTTTCAGTTACCAACATTGGTATGTTGCCCACAGCTGCATTATAAGGACTAGGCTACACTTATGCGCCATCATATTGCATTCATATGAGGATGAATAGGCAATTAACATGCATCATACATTCCAGGCCAAGGAGGAAATAAGAAACACAGAAACTGCCATGGCCTACACATTTGCTTACTGACATGTGAATTCCATGAGGTCAGGGGTCATCAGCATAGGTTCACCAGGAAACTCAGAGCCTAACACATTGACTGAAACACAGTAGGTATGCTAATTATTTGTTGAATGAATGAATGGTCTTAATTCAATAGCATACCTCTTTCAGCCAGTAGTAAACAGCATTGTTAATAAAAAAAAATAACTAGGGATCCTCCCATTCAAATGAGAAATACATGAATTGCTAACAATTGAGTCTTTTGGTGAGAATTGAGCTACAAGTTTGAAGTCAATATTTCTCAAATGAGGTCCCAGAACTATTTGATCAAAGGTCTCCTGTGTTGCTACTTAAAATTTAATATTCCTTGGAATCCTCTCATCACCTCCTCACCTCTATCCCTGAAAGTAGTACCTAAAAATCTGTATAATAAAGTCTACCCAGATGATTTTATGTACATTAATATTTCAAGACCTTTGTGCTAGTTTATGCATGTAGATAAGCAAATGAAACAAGCTGTATAAATATGTTCCTAAAGTAAGAGATCAAATGGTTATATCAAAACATGAAGCAATTCTCTATTTGTGAAAATAAAGAAATCAACATTAAGAAAAAACCTTTATGGAATGAATATAAGTTTAGTTACATAATTAATTTTTATACCAGATGATGAATATATTATATTTATTGTTGAAGCTTTTTTATATATAGAAGCTTCCTAGAACCCCACAGAAGCTTCATTTCTTCAATCTGACCTTTTTTTTTTTTTCCCTATTGATTCAAACTAGCCTCATCCAGCATCCTGACTCACTCAACATCCCTCTCCTTTGCAAGTCCATTGTCTTGATCATTAAGCCCTCAGGACAATGAAGTTCTGGTTGGCATCAAATAATCTTACAAGCAAAGCCTCACATCTGTTGACCACAGTGACAGCATTTCAGTCAAACTAGAGATAATACCTAGGCCTTAGTTGTGCTTCAGCTCCACACCCAGAAAAATGGAATGACCCCACTGACCGCCGCATCCTTGTGAAATCAGATAGAGCGATGTCATGGCTAACATTGGGATCAGATGCCATGATCAACTACCCCCGTCCTAGTACTGACCAATCAACAGAGAGCGTGACCCTAACCATTACCCTAACTCCCTTATTCATCATGATTAATAATTTACCCCCTACATAACCCATCCTCTAGAAGCCATCAGGAAAGAGGTCTAACAAAAATAGCTCACCTGTGACCGAGTTTGGCACCATTTCCCTTACTAACAAACCTTTACTTTCTTTGCTGAAAGCTCCTGTTTGTGTTTGATTTAGCTTCAATGTGTGCAGGTAAACAGAACCCTTTAGTTTGGTAACACACTTAAGTTAAAGGGAGCAAAGACTATGAGCTTTGTGTAGGAGTCCTGTCTCAGAGAGGATGACAGAACAGATGAATAAACACTAGATACAATGTAGACCCAAAATTAGAGAAAGAGAGAAAAATGAGCATCTATCCACTGCTTTTGCATTTTCTAGGAGTCCCAGAATTATTTTATCCTCAGTTGAACCCATTTTACTGTGGCAAATTTAAATACGTTTCTATCCTCTGTAAGAAAATGATATGTAAAGACATCCTCATTTCTTATGACTGTTTTAACTACATTTTACATTATAACATTTCCAAACTGGTAACAACACCGGGTCTCTGATGGTCTTATATTTCAAGACTTAAAAAATGATCCACTGCTTGTCTCAAAGTCTGGCTACTGGGAAGTAGATTATTAATTTTACATTTGAATTTTTATATTTTTATATTGAGTATACAGCCTCCACTTCACCATAGTTGCTTTTGTCTTCTGTCTCATTTGCCTGTTCCTGGAGGATGTTGACTTTGAATTCACTTCTTCTGTTTTAGGGCAATTACTTTATTTTAAATATCAAAACATATCTACTTTTAGATACTTTAACTTGGTTAAACATAGTAACTAATTATGGAATACTTAAAGTAGCAGTATTTGCATGTGATCATGATAATAATATAAGGAAAAGAAAAGCAATGTTTGTTGAGTGTTTAAAAGTGCTAGCACTGTGCAATGTGTGTGGCTTAACCAAATCTTTGACTAAATAAAAGGTTTTTAAAAAGTTCTATCATTTACAATGAATGAATTTATAAGATTGAATTTTATATCAAATTAGCATTTTTGTAAAATCAGACTTGTGTTACTATATAGAATTTCATCTACCTAGGGTTCATTTTATGAAGTATCTATTACATTCCATGGCTATCAGGTTTTTATTTCTTTTCCAAGTGAAGTACTATTTTTATTTCTTCAGACTTCTTCTCTCTTATTTCTAAAGGGTTATCAAATTAAGCCATTTATATAAAAACAGTTGAGGGTCATTTAAAAAATCGTTTCTTAAAAATATTAAAATTTATTTTTCTCTGTCCTCTTTCATAATAAAACAGGCAAACATTATAATGGTTTTACTTTTATCAAGAAAGTCAATTGAGGGAAATTGCATAAGTGTATACATTTTTATGTTTTTTTTTTTCCCCAACTTGGTAAAAGGTAAAGAAAGGAAGTCTTTTAAGGCAACATAAATTGTCTTCCCTTTAAATTACAATTGTCATCTGTAGCTATAACTCTTCAGTTTTCTATAAGAGGCAAAGTCAGAAAATTAATTGTTAAGAGGTCAAAGTCATAACAATGACAAAACAAAACAAAGACTCAGAAATATTACTTAACATCACTCTGAGAACTGATATAAGATGTCACATCCATATCCCTCTTATGAGAACAGACCCATCCATTCCACAATCATAGAGAATCTATCCACTGTTGACTGTTTACATCTGTATATTTCACTATGCATCACCCTAAGGCAACCTAAGAGGAACTAACTCTCCCAAGGTTTTGCTTCTGTTCAAAGAGCAGGCACTGGTCCTTGAACAGCTAATCTAAAGATCCAAAGGAAGCTACCTTTCCTCAATTTGGCACAGATCTGAAGGGCTCCCAGCAGAATTGGCAGAGGACTCAGTGTAGTGTTGCCAGGTACAATACAGCATGGCCAGCTGAATGTAAATTTTGGATAAACAGCCTATATATATATAATTATTTTTTTATTCTCACCAAGGACATGCTTATTAATTTTAGAGAGGGAGAAGGGAGGGGATGAGAAAGGGAGGAAAACACCTCCAAATTTCTTTTAAGAAAGAATGTTATTCTTTCTTAAAAGTGAAGTAAAAATTAGACTAATAAAGACAACACCGAGTTTGGTTGTATATACAATATCTACATCTAACACATGTGTATCAAGCTATCTCACTCGAGATTAGCCTTCTGAAAACTTCACTCTCCAGAACAAAGTTCTGGAGTTATTAGTAAGTAAGGAGAATTTCTTCATACAAATATTATGCCACAGTTTCCTGGCATGTTTTACTCTTTTAGGCCAAAGATAGAAAACATACTTCTAATTGCTAACCTCTGCAATCAATTGGTATTGCTGGAGTTGCTGCTTATAGGACTCTTGGGAACATATCTGTTTCCAGTAGGGCAAAATCAATGTGAACAACTAAAAATATCTATAATAGGACCATTGGATTTAAGAAAGGGGTTCAGGAAAAGATAACATGTATTCATTTGCTCTCCTTCTGCTTTTTATAACCAACAGACCTTTTGTTCCCTTTTAAAACTCTAAGATTTTTTGATAATTTTAGGGCTCAGAATAAAATCTTTACCATGAAGTGGAAATCCTTGAGTAGGTATTTGTCTTCTCTCCTTTCCTGCCTCTCCTGCTGCATGCCATGCCTTATACTGTTTGGACCTCTACGATGTCCCAGCCATACCAGTCTACTTAGTGTTTCATTTGTTCTCCACATCATAAAGCCTTTATCCCCAATTACATCTGCTTTTTCCCCACTGTTATTCTTCTAGCTCATTTTTATTTTTGTATGTCAATTAAAATATTCCTTCTTTAAGGAAGCTTCAGCACAAGACGTTACTTTGGTTGGGCCTCATAGCATCTCTAGTTGTTCTCGGAATTGTGATTAGCTATGATGATGTCCACACCATGTTCTGAGCTACAAGGGGCAGGCATCAAAAACCAAAGTATCTGCCAAAAGTCTAAGGATTCTTTACTGTAGACTTCTATTCTGGGAATCATGAACCCTGAGTAACACACAGTTCTTCCCCATTTATTTTTCTAGTTTTCGAACCTGAAACTTTGCAGCCAACTAGAAGCTGCAAATAGATACAAAGTAGAAAGGGAATATTAGAATTAGTTACAGCAATGAAAAAGAAAGTCAGTCACAAAAATGAACTAGAACGTAAGCTTGAAAAGAACACACATCCTAATTTAATTGAGATTAGTTATTGATTTTTAAACAATTTAATTGACGAAAGTCAAGTCACCTTGGCTTATAATGAAGCTAAATACTATAAAAAAGACAAGGCAGCAGCCTTCATATACAATATGTTTTGGTTTACTAGTTAGATAAAATACTTTATTAATGAATAAAATAAAAATCGAAGAAAATAGGAAACCTACAATTTAACAGCATGGGTCTCTGAAATATTAATAAGTTCAGGCATACATACTAATAAGAAATTATTTGAAAAATTTTAGTACAAAAAACATTATAGGTTTGGAAATTCTTAGAGGATTCATTAAAATTTCAAGCATATGAAGTAGTTCATTTAACTGATTTTTATGAATGTTTTTCACCTTTTATGTTAGTTCTTACTTTCCTTAACCTACACACTGAATATGCTATAATAAAAAAGGGAAATCTCATATACATTTTGTTCCCCAAACATTTATTAAGTACTTACTGAGGTCCAGATCCCATTTGTGGTATTTAGCACACATATCTTTATGACTAAATAGATAAACTATTACAAACTCCAAATTAAACACATTACTTGTGGAAAAATAAACAAGTACGGTAGTCTAATAATTTAAAATATTAAACAAAACACACCTGTGTCTTGTTGGAACTCCTTCGAGCCCTAGGAGCCTGGGGTTGCCACTCCATCCACAGAGAGTGGTTATTAAAAGTGGAACAGGAAGCCATTATGCCAAAACCCATAGTGTCCTGGTTGGAAACAGGAGAGACTTGAATGTGGTCTCTCTTCTCCTTTTCGGCTAGATACTACAGGTATCAAATTAAGGATGGAAGCCCTAAGAGGAAATTTGTTGTTTCTATTAAAAAAATTATGGCATTTACCAGCTTTCAGAAAAATGTGTAACCTTTATTTGGAATAAGTTTTCCTCTTTCACTGGGATAGTGAGTAAACATTGCTACACAAATTCTGCAGAGCTGACAAGCATCCAAAGCCAAAAAACACAGGAATTGCTAAATGAGAAGAGCGGCACAAATCATTAAACATCAAACCAAGAACATGCAACCAAGATGATGAACAAAATTCTGTAAGTTTTGTTGTGGACGCACATATTATCTCTCGGAGCAGACAGAGGGGAAGTGCTACAGATACGAACTACCACTATAATGCGCAATATCTTAATCTAATCGTCTTCATAAATGTAGTCGTTTGCTTTCAGAACACTCTCCACTGGTCCATAAAACAAGGTTCCTGGGTTTTTTTGCCAGGAATAAAAAACAGTTTTTAAAATGCCTGACACTGAGGAAAAACAAACAAACAAACAAACAAAAAAAACAACCACCAAAACGATAACCTCTAAATTTGGGCAATATGCCCCAAAATTTGTTTTATTATTAGTTACTTCAACATCACAAATTATTAACAAACAACATCTGCATGTGGACAAAAAAGAAAAAAACTGCTCTCAGTCATGTTTTAGATGTTAACTAAATCCATTATTTGTTAAATATTCAGTATTTTCTCCTTATTCTGAGTGCCCCATCTGACATCTCTATGCAGACTTCTATTTAAATTATGCAATGTCTTAGAGTTTAATAGATCTAACTGTTTGCCAGATTAAAATCATGCCTCATTTGGTATAAGAGGCATCATTTACAGAACATTACAGAATGTTCAGCATTACAGAACATCAATAGCTAAGAGAGATTTAATGATCAAAACTAACAAAGGTTGATTCCTATTTATAATATTATCCATATATATATATATATATAGCCTTTTATTGTCCAACATGAGAAGAGCATACCACTACTAGTAGTAGTACTACTACTAACCACCACCAGATGACATTTATTGAGTACTTACTATACACCGACACTCTTTCTTTTTTAAATTTAAAGTTTTTATTTATTTATTTATTTTTAGGTAAGGGTAAGGGAAGGAGAGAAAGAGGGAGAGAAACAGCCATGCGTGGTGGCCTCTTGCATGCTCTGTAACGGGGACCTGGCCTGAAACCCAGGCATGTTTCCTAACTGGGAATCAAACTGGCAATCCTTTGGTTCATAGGCTGGCACTCAATTCACTGAGCCACACCATCCAGGGATATACTGACACTCTTTTTTAAAGATATTTATTTTTAGAGAGAGAAAGGATGAGAGGGAGAGAAACATTTATGCGAGAGAAAAACATCAATTGGTTGCCTCTCACAAGTGCGCCAACTGGGAACAAACTTGTAACCCAGGCCTGTGCCCAGACCAGGAATCAACTGGCCACCTTTCATTTTGTGGAATGAACCAATCCACTGAGCCACATTGGTCAGGGCTATACTGACACTCTTCTAAACAACCTTATATGTCCTAACTCAGTTAATACTCAAACAGCGATCTATTACACTTTTTAAATGAATAATTTGAGACACATAGAGCCAAAGAAGGTAAACGAAGACACTTTCAAGGCAGTAGTTATTTAGCATATTCTGGTTAACTATGCCTAGCATGGCATAGTTAGTTATATATGATCTCTTTTACTTCTCTTGACAGTGACAGTCTGAGTTTTTACAAGATATTAGAACCTGTTTTATTATACACGTGCTTCAAATAAGTCTCTATCAGTAAGAGTACTCTAATGGGGTAAAATCCTTAACAAAGCTGTTTTAATAATGATTTTTTAAAAGACTTCATAGTCAATTTCCCAATATTACCTGAGAAACTGCATCTTTGAAATTCTTCCTGAACTTAATTGAGAACATTTTGTACTGTGGTGTCGTGGAGACTGCAGAAACACAGAAATTTTGGGCCTAAAATAGTGACTACCACAAGATTGAGTGTGGGAAGAACTAATTGTCAAAATTAAAAAGATACTTTTTATATACAATTAATATAACCTGTTTCTTAATCTAACCTGTTTCTTAATCTTAGAGACTTCTTTTGTTTTCCATGCCGTGGGTTTCTACATACTCCTGGTGAACAAAGCAACTGAACGTTAATCCCAGTTTGGTCCTGAAATGCCCTCTGATTCTTAGAAAAATAGAAGAATAGATTGGAAATATATATTTACTAGCTTACATGTAATTATTTCCATCCTTTTAAAATTTTTATGTCTTTGACCAGGTTAAAAGTATTCATTAAATCTGTATTTTTAATATGTTGACTAAGAAAAAAATTAAGAATTAGTTCTTAGGAGAAGAAGAAGAGGGAACAGATCGACTTTGCTTTGTGTTCTTTCTTGTTTCTCCAAACAACCCAGCTCTCACTCCTCAGTGCCAAGATTCAGTTTGCAGCTGATTGGTCTCCTGCTCCAGGGACCCAAAGCTGCCTTACACTGCTTCTTTTTATCTATTTCATAATCCTTTTAGGGAACTCCTGGAATAGTTGGCTGATGAAGAGGCAACAGAGGGAAGAGAAACAAAACTAGAGAGAATTAGGGAATCTCCCTCATTAGCATAATTTGGACTTCATTGTAAGCCACATATATTCATATCTAGAATAGAAGCAAATTTTAATTTATTTTTAAATGACTGTGCCCTCTCTATAATCAATGTGGAAATAACAATCAGCACATTTTCTATTTATTTCCTCAATTTAGTAGAATAGATTCTGTGCAATTTTTTTTTTTTGACAACTCTTCTCTCAAAGCACTGTTTAATTCTACAAACCAAAAATACTATAACAATAAAACATAAACACACACAGGTACACAGATATGAGACAAATATAATATCCCCGCCTTAAAAATGACAGTATGTTTGAGGAAGATGGAGATATGCTTTAGCTTCCAGAGATGAATTAAATAAAGTCATACCCAAATCCATAGGTGATGGTGTTCCATTTTGTTTGTTTTCTCATAGAACTTTAACTATCTTAAGACTCCCCTCAGAACATAGATTGATCTTATGGATTTAGATCCTAATCATTTGCCATCAGTAAGAAGGAAACTCAGAATGTACTTTTTCACACATATGGGACAAAAAAAAAAGAAGAAGAAAAGAAAAAGGAAAAAGAAATACAAAAATCTATTCTATACGAGAAAGAAGATATAACCAACTTTCAAATCATGTCTGCAGGAATAGGTTAGCAAAGGAAACATAACTAAAGAAGCAAAGGGTGTTTAAGATTTTCATAATACTTACATAGCAGGTTTATCAGTCAGTCTGAAATTATCGGTATAAAGGAATAAACAATATTTCCTCCTCCCAATGCTGCCTTAAAACATGCACATAAGAATCTCTTAGCCTCACTCCTTAAAAATAATTCCAATCTCTAGCTTTATAGTAAAATTTCAACAAAATCTTAATGTATACAGATTTAACTTTGGTAAATTTGACTTTCTTCAGGTTTTAAAAGGTCTATTTAAATGTAAATCAAAACTACAATCTTGCAACCAAATCAAAACATTTTCTCTCCCTGTTCTTCCACCCCCAGCTTAAAATTAATGTGCCCCAGGAAGTGGTATGGTCAGTTCTCCCTCCTTCCCTTGCTTATCCAGGTCTTCTTTTGTTGTCATGGCTCTCTCAGAACTGTAGTAGGAAGAGCAGGATTATTACAGCAGGAAAAAATAAAAGAGCAAAAGGTTTTTGTTTTTTTTTGTTTTGTTTTTTAAATAACATGACCTATCTCTTGTGAGGCAGGCACCCCAAAGCTGGTTCTGTCGTAGAGTGCATTAGTGAGTTCTTTGGAAGCCAGCCCCTATATATTCTCTAATCTGGACAGTTTGTTCCCCCATTAATTTATTGCAACAGTCAGTGGATAGAAGGTGAGGGTACAAGCTTTTTATATCTTCTTTGGCATTTACTTGGCCTATAGGATAGTCACTCATCCAAAACTGTGGATGTATATTCTGATGGATTTTCCCTTTTCTCGTCCTGCCATCACAAATGCTTCAATAAGAGTTTAGTCTTCAAAATTTTGAAGGCAAAACATCATCTGATCTGGCCAATGTCTTTGAACTCTCTTCCTACTTGCCACAGGATAAAAAGGAAGATTAATCCCCCTTCTTTGCCTTCAAAGGAAATGATTGGAAGTACGCTTACTTAGACGTACAATTCAATTTCTGTTTGATTGGTCTTTGAATGTCTCATCTTCTCTTTAAATAAAAGCATAATTGATTGAGGTAAGTGAAGGATTAGGAGTAACAGAATTCATCTGGCTACTTTTTAAATTAAATCTATATAGACTTGTTCATTATTCTTTAGAATTTAGGAGTATGTAGCCATCATTCATTTGGGATTAAAAAAAATTCTGAGACATGAGAAAATATTTTGTGTATCTCCTATGAAAATTATAAATTATAAGTGGAAATACAGATTAATTATAAAAGGAGTTAATATCAATTTTCAGAAGACATTAAACTGGAAGTGATAGACAAGAACATAAATATCTATGAAAATTCAACATAACCTCAGTTTGAAACAGACATATGAACAAACTTGAAATTTAAGAACAATACAGGAAAAATTCAACTAAGCAGATGGCTGGGGACAAAAGTATATATGTTTTATTAAGTTATAAGTATAATAGGGGTTGATAGTTTTATTTTGGCTGCTAAGAAAAAAAGGCTATCATACTATGAGAATCTATTAATAAAAGCAAAAAATCATGAGAACGGTCTCAGATATTTTATGGTTACATCCAATCTGGTTTTTTAATAGGTACTATCTTAATATAAAAAGAGTTTGCTGCTTTCTACTGTAATAATTTTTATATAACCATACTAAAAAAATTTCCATGTATCTGTGGTTAATAATTCTACTTATATATAGGCAACTCTTTTGAAAGTTTAAAGTACCGAGGATGAGGTCCATTTGGAAGTTACGGGGAAAAATGTTAATGTAGGACTTTGAATTTTATAGATGTTGTAGTACTTCTTTATTTTTCAGTTAAGTATACATTTCAAATGCTATACTCTTTAGCTGTTATGTTTAAACTGTCCTCATCCTCTTTGCCCAGGGGAGAGTCATTAAGATTTCACTCTGTTTGATTCCAGATTCTTCATAAAATTAACCACTTTATTGTAAGTCTCTCAGAAGAGAGTAGAAATTACTTTACAAGGCAAATGTTAAATCTGATACTGTGAAAATGCTCTTTCCGTAGTAACCATTTTAACTTTTATAGGTAACTGAACACTGGGGAAAGATTTAGCTTATGAACTACACATAAATTTGCACTTCCTTATATTTTCTAATAAATGGTTTGTCCCCTGCACCACAAAATCTGATCTCTTTTTACAGTTTTAGTTGTTCTCAAAGATGGAATACACTTATAATCAAGGGAAATTTGACTGAGGGGTGGGAAAGAAATTCACATTTTTTTTATAGAATGGCTGCTGGCAACTGAATGTCTACTGTTTATTCAGAGCTTATAGCTCAGCAGCCAGATGTGGCAGAAAGTTGGCAGATTCTTCATTTACAACAAAAACGATGCTGTACTTCATGAACACAGGTTTGTTATTCCACTAGTAAGGAAAAGGAAGATGAAAGTCCTGTTTTATCCTATGCAAATCAGCTATTTGCAGGTGGTTTTAGACAGGAGGTAAAATATCATTAAAAAACTGTGTAAAGTTTTTCTATGCTTAAAAATGAACATCTTCAGGAAAACTTCCTTATAGTTTATTATGCCATTTCCTGAGTGAACTGCATACTAAGTCACTTATCCTTTAATGCTTCAGTGGCTATGAAAATTATTCTTTTGATTTGATCAATAATTTGGAAAGTTCTATATAATTCTACATATATTTCTTCAGCACCTATTTTGCTAACATGCTGTCAAATTTTATCCACATTCTTTAAGAATTTGATTTAGAGAATCAAATTCTTAAAATAGCATTGAACATTTAATTTAAAATACCTTCCTTGAAATATATTTTTCTCCTAAATTTCTTTTACATAAATTATCCATTTTTAGAATACTATTTTTATAAATATTTATGATCATTGCTTTCAATTTTTGTCCATACTTTTACAAAAAATAAAAACCTAGTCATAATATTGTTTTATATCAGAAAAAAATAACTAAGGGAAGTTTATATTAAACACACACAGGCACACACACACGGATCAGAATCACAAGACCATTGTCAAAATTCTAGCTATAACATATACTCTCCATATGGACTTAGGTATTTTATTTCCTTCACTTAACCTTACTTTCATTATCTTTAAAAATTATTTTCTATTAAGAAACATTCTAGATTTAGTAGGTATGACTATAAAAGAATCACGTAACTCATGCAACATGTTCAAATTTTATCTGAGCCATTTTGAAATATCAATTAATCATTTAACAACACACAATTATCTGATTGTATTCCAAGGCAGTTTTGCCTTTTCAATCTCCTTTCACTTCCCTATCTTCCACAAGTCTGACAGGCCTAGGGATTGGCAGAAGATATTAATGTGAAGTAATTCAAATTTTCTCATTCATGAATCCCTTCAGCGGAGCAAAGGGCACTGAAGGTATTTTTTTATTGAATTACTTCTTCTGCTATATCCTAATCAATAACTAATTCAACTAAATCACAAACATACCAGTACTGCCATTTTTATGAAACAAAAGACTTAAGAATGACTATTAAACACAATGTGCCCTTTATCTACAATGAGATAAAGTTTATGAGTCAGCTCTTTTGTCCCTGATGGCCAGTCTTCTAGAGTCACCAATTCCCAATCTTCTGAGTTCTCACTTGATATGTGTGAAATAGCTGTAGAGTGTATGGCTAAGTCTTGGCATTATGATTCACTAGCTGTAATACATTCAACAAGTTATTATCACACAAGATTCTGACTACAAAATTGAGATGAACTAAGTAAAAAAAAACCAAAAAACTAATATCAATAAATGTTGGCTAACTCAGAACTTATAATCACAGATTTCCATGTCTCTACAAATTTGAGAACATTTGTTTATTGAACAAGTGTTTATTGTGTGTCTAAAATATGTGTTAGTAAGGTAAAATCACTGCAGAGTCTATTATGGTGATAAGAAATAAGAAGCAACAGTGATCAAAAGATAAAAAGAGGCACAGGCAACAGTATGGTGACTGTTAGAGTGAGAGTGTTTCGAGGAGGTTAAAGAGGGCAAAAGAGGAGATAAATGGTGGCAGAAAGAGACTTGACTTTGGGTCGTGAGCTCCCAGTGCAGAATGCAGATGATGTGCTATTGAGTTGTACATTTGAAACCTGATTGGTTTCATTAACCAATGTTACCCAAACACATCAATTGAAAAAAAAGGGAGACCTAGAAATATAGAAGGAAAAGCTGATTTATTGACTATAGAAATAAATTTGAAGTAGAAAGTGATAAACATTAAAAGCACAGAGAGGGTCCACGAGAGAGAAATGCATTTCTCATCGTCAAGGGAATCCATACTGTATTCTGTGATGACTGACTGAGAGATATTAATCTATCATCAAAAATTTATTAAATTGACAATTTTTCATTATACAGCAAAAATATTTAAATGAAAACAAGTAAAGAGGGGCTGCTCTGGAATGCTGGATTATATTTCCCTGCCTGTTTGTCTCAAGGCTCTATCCCATGGCTCTATTCACAGCCATGTATTTAGGTAAATTATTCTTCTGGTGGGAATTTCTGGGTGTGGTATTTGGTCATATGTGGAAATCAAAAGTTGCAGTGAGGGGGAGGGGTTTTTTCATCTTGAACTTTGACTGTATTGAAGTTGGAATCTTTAAAATCTTGGGAAAAACAATGGATTCAACACTTCAGAAAGTCTTGGTTATACAATAGGTAGAAGCCACAGCTCACTTTTAGAGGAATAATATTCTTTAATATTTTTTCATTAAAAATCTTTAATTTATTTATGAAAAGAAAGAGAAAAAATCAATTCATTGATAGGGAATTTCTGTATAATTATATAAATATTTGCTTTCTTTCAGAATAGATTTATACTTGCACAATATTTCATTTTAGAAAAACAAAATTCACTGCCTGGCTTACTTCACTTAGCATAATGCTCTCCAGTTCCATCCGTGCTGTCAGGAAGGCTAGGAGCTCCTTCGTCCTTTCTGCTGTGTAGTATTCCATTGTGTAAATGTACGATAGTTTTTTGATCCTCTCATTTACTGCTGGGCCCTTAGGCTGTTTCCAGAACTTGGCTATTGTAAATAATGCTGCTATGAACACAGGGGTACATAGGTTCTTTTGAATTGGTGTTTCGGAATCCTTAGGGTATAATCCCAGCAGTAGAATTGCTGGGTCAAAAGGTAGTTCCATTTTTAGTTTTCTGAGGAAATTTCATACTCCTTTCCACAGTAGCTGTGCCAGTCTGCACACCCACCAAGAGTGTACTAAGGTTCCCTTTTCTCTACAACCTCACCAGCACTTGTTATTTGTTGATCTGTTAATGATGGCCATTCTGACTGGCGTGAAGTGGTATCTCACTGTGGTTTTAATTTGCATCTCTCTGGTGGCTAGTGATGTTGAGCATCCTTTCACATGCCTGTGGGAATTCTATATGTCCTCCTTGGAGAAGTGTCTGTTCAGGTCCTTTGCCCATTTTTTAATTGAATTGTGTGTCTTCCTGGTATGGAGTCATGTGAGCTCTTTATATATTTTGGTGATCAAACCCTTACCCAAGGTATCAGTGGCAGTGAGATAAAAATACCATATGATCTCACCTATAAGTGCGTGATCTCACCTAA
Source organism: Glossophaga mutica (assembly GCA_039655065.1). Taxonomy (NCBI): domain Eukaryota; kingdom Metazoa; phylum Chordata; class Mammalia; order Chiroptera; family Phyllostomidae; genus Glossophaga; species Glossophaga mutica. The sequence continues at coordinate 141,591,579 of CM077307.1, read as the reverse complement.
TGTACAAAACAAATGAACACGAAAAGAAAGAACCAGAGACATGGAAATAAAGAACAAACTCACAAGGCCCAGAGGGGTGAGGGGAGGAGGATAACAGGGGAAAGAAGGGGAACCTGTACAAAGGGCCCATGGACAAGGACAATAGGGAGGGGACTGTCTTTGGGAGAGGGTGTTGGGTGGGGCAGGGGAGAGCAACTGGGTGGGGGGGGATGAGGACAACACTAACTGAAAAACAATATAAAAAGCATTCTAATTTTGTGGAGTTAAAAAAAAAGGAGAAAAGAAAAGCAATAGAAATTGTATTTTTTGTTCATTGATTAACTAAAGGGTTGGAGACCTAAACACTAATGAAAAACACAGAGTTAGTCTCTGTTCTTATGAAATTTAAGTGTTTAGTAAGAGATTTGCACATTATGTAAGGAATTACACACTAATTGCTCAACTCTTATTGTGGTAAATACTAAGGAAAGACATTGTAGTTTGTTGGCCTTGGATTGCTTGTTATCAACTCATTTCTTCAAGTTCTAAAGTATCCTGTGAATTGCAAGGGGAAAACCAGGTAATTATATTTTCTAGGGTTTCTTGGCAAAAGATTCCAGGTAAGATTATGCTAATAACCTTATGTGCTAACTATACTAATGATTTGATTATCAATGACCAAATAAAATTCTAATGTGAGATGTGTAAGACAGAGGAAAGGTCAATTTTTTTATTATTATATCCTGTTGATATTTGATAGTCATCTGCAATCACTGGCAGAAATTTTCTACAATGCTTTCATTTCCAGCTTTCATGAAAACAGCAGCTTTTCTTTCTTTCTTCGCCCTCACAGACCAACAAATCATTGGTTAACTCTCCAAACCCCTGTGTTAAATAGTTTTTTTTTTTTTAATTTAAAATACATAGTGTAGTATTTTCCTGATATAAACTTTCCTGCCTGATACATACTATGCTAGTAACTCTAAGATGACTTCATACTCATCTTCCCAAGTCCCTCGAGAAAGGAGGATTTTTTTTTCAGGTTTGATGGTGGTGCAAACAGAAAACCATCATTTAATAAACATCTATGTGCCAGGAAATGCACAAGGCACTTGCTAACATTATTCATGTAACCCACATAGGAGCATTAACAACACAGCAAAAACCCTATAAGAAATAATAATGATTTTTAATTCAAAAAATCTTTTAATGGAAGAGGAAGCTGAGGTTTGGAAATGATAAACTAACCCTTGTAAATAGAAAACTGAAGAATAATTAAGCCAACTTCCATTTGACCACAAAGCTCCTTTTCTTTCCCTAAAGTGCTACTATCTCTCTTGCTTCTGATGGTCATACAAAATTTGTTAATTTTGTTATTGGGCTTTGGCTGGGCAATGGCTCCTTTATATCTATTTCAATAAAACCCTGGTTTATCTTCTCATTGATTTTTCTTCAAGTGTTTATTGAGAGTCCTCATTATTGTGGCTGCTCTGGTCCCCATCAAATCACCATATTACCTTGCCCCAGCTTGGAATTTTCTTTCACTGATCTCTAAATTCTGTTATATCACTACTGTGTGCTACTCACTTGCCTAGACCCAAGTGGCTCATATTGGCCAACTATACATGCATGTAATGAAGACCTTCTCATTGATCCTATCCACAATGTCCTTACATATTTTCATCCTCAAAATAATAGCATCCTGAGAAGAAAAATTTTACATTTTTTTTAGAATTAATACAGCCTGTCTGGTTAAGTTATTAACCCTCTGGAACAAGCAGGAAATAGGGCAATGTTTATCTGATAATTCTTTCAAAAACATTTTCACTCATAAGACATATCCTGAAAAATTCTTTTCATAAATCTTTTTTTAAATATCAAAAATAGAAAGTACAGTGAAAAAGGCCATATTTAGATCTTAACTGATACCCATTCCACCTACACAAAGGCAGATTGTATACTGCATAATGCCAGAAAGTACTGTTCATATAGACTATAATATAAATGGCAAAAGCAAGAGTACATCCCGGGATCCTATCTGCTTTCCTTTATTTGCAGATATACACAAAGATGATCTCTACTCCCTTACCAGTAACCCAAAAAAGTAGTATTGATTTACCTTTCTTTAGAGACAATTTTCTAGGCATATCTATATTTTTTCAGATAGAAGAATTTTATTCTATAACTAGTATCACATTGCAAATGTTTCTGAAATTTGATTATTTCATTTTCTTAGATTATCCACCCTAGGGAGCACCTGACAGACTGACCTAATTCTGTCTCTTTAAGATAAAAGGGACTCTACACTAGACATAGAAGCTTGTCAATTAATTGTTAAGTGATTTACTTAAGCAATGTATCCAGTTTTTTCTTAAACATCATTTGGTGTTTTATTTATTTGAGGTGACTGTGGGCTCACTATGTGGCAGTGATGACATGAGGGCTTGGCTTAAGCATAGTGGCTGGCGTTGAAAAGTACCATTCTATTTGTTCTTTGAAACTTACGCAGTAAATTTAGCTCTTGGCATATTTTTCATCAGGAAAGTTTTTCATGTCCAGCCACATGCAAGAAGTATTGTTTCTCATATTGTACTATATGTCTGCCCATGGCCACAGAAATCCATATTTAATCTGCTAAAATGTATATAAATAGCTTTCTTTGTCCTTAGCTCAAGGAAAGAATCGTTTTCTGCTGTTTCCGTAGTGATGTTTCTTTTTTTCTCAACTGTCAATTGTCTACTCTGTGCCCTTATATCTCATGAGGATCCATCTTCTCAGTCCAGTATCCATCTTCTCTGAGCCAAGGACCTTGAACTTTCACATGCCAACTGTTTTGCTTGTGTTATTTTTTGTTTTGTTTTGTTTTTCTTTATGTTTCTAACTTCATACATGCTATAAGAGTTCAAGTGAAATTTTAACCTCCTTTTATACTTCACCTCACCATTTATTCATATATTAAATCATGCAAGAAATTAATATAAACAACATCTCTTTGTAGGAGATAGGAGTAACATTTAATTTTGATTTAAAGCAGGAAATCTCATTGTGAGTGTGATGGAAATAAAATGCTGTTGAATTCCCAAACCATAGGTTTCTATTTATAAGCTTGCAAATGTATATAATTCAGGACCTTAAAAGGAATATAAGAGATAGGGTGAATGATATATATTTAATCCAGACTGCTCTCAGAAAAACATCATCATTAATTCTGCCATCAAAATATCTTACAATCCAATGTATCATAATCGTTAAAGTTAAGTAAAGCAAATTTTCTCTTCATTCTCTGGTTTTCCCTATAAGCACATTCACTAGTGAATACTGAAAGTTTTTCGGTGAAATTAAACTATTAAATATTACTTAATGTCTGTTCATTTCTTACTTTTCTAGGACCTTGTTCTTCATTACTTCACTATACACTTCATATACCAAGTCTTACAACCTATTTGGCTGGCATCCATTAGTTAACTTCTACGATGATTGTAACTAACAGTATTTCTCCAAAATTCTTTCATTGTGCTTTCTCTCTCCATCTGATTTATTTCTTATCTCTTCTCATTATCTACCTTCATTAGAAGGAAGTTGCATTCTAATATTTTCAGTGCTTTTTTAGACAGTATATTTTACTTCTTGTTCTTTCATATGGGATATAATCCATTGATCACATATCCTTCCTCCTTTGGAATTCTCTGTTCCCTTGGGACCCATGACAAAGGCAGTGTCTTCTCACCAGGATTAAATAAGGAGCCTTCATTTGCTTGTCTCAGATTCTTCTAAGGTCCAGTATTTCCATGAGTACACAAAGCATCCGGTGTTACGATCCTTCACAAAGTATGAATGTCAGTTCCAAGCTACTATATTTTTTATACAGATATTGTCACTTACTAAGGTCTTGACTATTAACTACATATTAATACTTTCCAATCCAGTTCCAAACAGATATTGAGCTATACATTATTTTAAATTTAAATTTATCCTGAACTTTTTCTGTCGTGTCTCCAGATTAATATTTATTTATTTATTATTTTTAATTTTAATTAATTTTTACATTGAATTTATTCAATAAAACATCATCTGCATGCTGCATTGTGAGCTCACTGGCCCCAGAGAAGTCTCTTTCTTGTCCCCATTTGTCCCCCTTTGCCCACCCCTAACTAGACTCTATTCCCTTTTTGTTCTGGCTATCATTACATTGTTGGCTATGTACATGTATCCAAATTAATATTTATAAAACCAGATTATTCTACAAATTTTCTTTTGCTAACTTTCAAGATCCCTCAAAATATACCATTGTTTATTCAATTATATTTATTTGAAAGCATATTTTCCTTTTTTCTTTTTTATTCACCAAACTTTGTGATTCTTTCCATTAACCTTTTATAGAGCTATTACTGAGACAATTTGGAGAATTATGTGCCATTTTAATAAACTGTAAAAATGACAGCTTATAAAGGTTCAAATGGTATTAATAGTCTAATGTACATAATCAAGAATCTAATGAAAACAGAAAGTTTTAAGATTCTTATGGTAAACAATAATCAGAATCTCAGGAATTCTCTTAAATAAAACCAAAAAAAGAGAACATTTTTACAATATAATTTTTTTGTTAAAACTAATTTATAACAGTATTATCTCTTTAAATTGACTGTAACCCTCTCTAGTGTTCAAAGACAAACAGGGATTGTAACAGTCTTTTTATGCACTCTAAACTTTTTTTTTATTTGAAAAGCTGGAAGATGTTTTATGTGTAACACTAATATTGTCAGTTAACTAAAGCTAATTTCTACTCCTCTTAAACTGCTCAGTGAATGAATTCTTAGTCTCTGTGACACAATGTGAAATTCCTAAGTATCTAGAGATGACATCACATATTTTCACTCAGAGTTTTTCTTACACTGTGATAGTCTTATTCATGGTTGACATTGATTGCTAGCAACTTCCAATTCCTTCTTTCCTCTTTTCCATTTCACCGCACATTTAGGCAAGCAAGAAGAAAACCCAGGATTTCATTTTAGTTTTGATTTGCATTTTCTAATAGGTACTGAAGTTGAGTATCTTTTCATGTATCTGTTGGCCATTCGTATGTCTTTTTGGGAGAAGTGACTGTTCAGGTCCTCTGCACATTTTTTTTTTAATTGGATTGTTATTTGGTGTAGAGACAGAATATGATGTGGGTTTGGGTGGTGGACACACAACACAATATATAGATCATATATCATAGAAATGTGCACATGAAACTTAAGTAATCTTATTAACTAAAAATAAACTTAACAAAACAGAAAGAAAAAGAAGAAAAGCAAACCCAGGATGCCCTTCCCATGATTATGACAGGGAAGCTCAAACTATGCAATCCCCCAGCCAATTGTCGGGGGTGGGTCCTACTGTGGCCTGCCCTTAACTACCTTAAGTACCAGAATCACACACCCTCTTATGTTTTACTTCTTATTAAACCTGAGCCTTTTGCATTGAAGAACCTTTTTTGCCGTTTGCAAATATAATTTGAGTAATAGATGTATTTCATGTCCACTATTTCCTTTGAGTCATTCATCTTGACATCATTAAATTTCTGGTCATGGGGGAAGGATGGGGTACCAGCAAATGAAATAAATAAAACACTCAGGCACATAAAAACAGTTGCACAAAGAAACGTAGAAGAATATTTCATTATTTTCCTAAAAATATTTCTTGCTTTGTCTTGGCAAAAAGACAGAATCTATAAAAGTGTATCACTCATTCAATCCCTTAGGTGTTTGGAGTCTTGAATAGTCTAGATCCTCCCAAGATCTGAAAAGGTGCTGGAGATAACAAGATACAAAAAAGTTCAATGGAGAAAGAGAAATGGGTACCCCCTCACCATGAGTACCTAATGCTCCACCCTTTACAACATCACAGTTGTGTTGACACAAAGAAATATGAAAAAACAAATCAAATGAAAGAACAGATCAGAACTTAAGAAAAAGAACCAAGGGATGATAAGGAGGTAACCAACCTATCAGATGAAGAGTTCAAAACACTGGTAATCAGGATGCTCACAGAAATGATGGAGTAGAGACACAAAATACAGGGAGAGGTGAAGACTATGCCAAATGAAATAAAGAAAAATATACAGAGAACCAACAGTGAAGGGAAGGAAACTGGAATTCAGATCAACAACTTGGAACAGAAGGAAGAAATAAACATACAACCAGAACAGAACAAAGAAATAAGAATAAAAAAAAATGATGAGAGGCTGAGGAACCACTGGGACAACTTTAAATGTTTCAATATCCAAATCACAGGGGTGCCAGAAGGAGAAGAGGAGGAGCAAGACATTGAAAACTTATTTGAAAAAGCAATGAAGGAAATCTTCCCCAATCTTGCAAAGGAAATAGGCTTCTCAAGTCCCGGAAGCTCAGAAAGTCCCAAAGAAATTGGACCCAAGGAGGAACACACCAAAACACATCATAATTAAATTGCCCAAGATTAAAGGGAAGGAGAGAATCTTAAAAACAGAAAGAGGAAAGGAGAGAGTTACCTACAAAGGAGTTCCCATTAGACTATCATCTGATTTCTTGAAATCGGGCAAGAAGGGGCTGGAAAGAAATATACCAAATCATGAAAGTCAAGTACCTATATCCAAGATGACTCTATCCAGTAAAGCTGTCATTTAGAATGGAAGGGAATATAAAGTGCTTTCCAGATAAAGTCAGGTTAAAGGAGTTTATTGTCACCAAGCCCTTATTACACGAAATGCTAAAGGACTTATCTAAGAAAAAGAAGTTTGAAAATATGAACAGTAAAATGACAACAAACTCACAACTATCAAAATGAACCTAAAAAACAAAAACAAAAAAAACCCTAAGCAAACAATTAGAAGAGGGACAGAATCACAGAAATAGAGATCACATGAGGGTTATCAGTGGGGAGGGGGAAGAAAGAATGGGGAAAAGGTAGGGAAATAGAAGCATAATAGGTAGATACAAAATAGACAGGGGGAGGTTAAGAATAATACATATGAAATGGAGAAGACAAAGAACTTGCATATATAACCCATGGACATGAAGCAAAGGGGGTAGGAATACTGGTGGGAAAGGGAGGTACAGGGCAGAGGGGAAGAAAAGGTGGGACTAGTGTAATAGCATAATCAATAAAACATATGTAGAACAATAATAAATAAATATGTATATATAAATAAATAAAATGCATAAATAAAAACACTGTCAATAAGCATTTCATTTGTTAGAAGCAAGTTTGCAGCAAAAGATCTGTTCTTTTCTCTACAGAATACATTTTCTTGGCTGTCTGTCAGGTGATGGTAATGTGTTATTGCAGGGAGATAAAATGTGTTATTGCAGGGAGGTACTGAAGACAGACCAGCTAGCAAAAAAGATGCTATGAAGTAAAAGTGTTATTTTAAATACTACTTTTGGTTCCCTTTTTTGTTTTGTTTTGTTTTGTTTTGTTTTTTAACCTATAAGAGCTATCTTCTTAAAGAAAGTTAGTAATTTAGAATCTAAATGTAGTCCCCAACTTTTATGGCACCAGGGACTGGTTTCATAGAAGACTATTTATTTTCCACAGACCAGGGTAGGGGAGCTGGTTTCAGGATGATGCAAGCATATTACATTCAAGCTCACCTCCTGCTGTGTGGACCTGGTCCTAACAGGTACTGGTCCTGAACTGGTACTGGTCCCAGCCCAGAGGCTGAGGAGCCCTGATTAGATAACTAGCTTAAAGACACATATGTAATCATAATCAACTTACAAAATTATGAAAAAAGTTAACAAAGAATAACTACTCAGATTATAGACATGTCCATAATGAAGAGATTTTACTAACTTAAATAAAAAAAAATCCTATTGAGTCTCTATTTCCATCTTCTCCACATTCAAAGGAAAACAAAATAAACTCAAACATATGTGTGTGTGTCTATATATATATTCATGTTTTATTTTTATTATATATAAATAAAATATCTCTTGGACTTGTTCAATACAATACAATACAATTAAATAATAGCAACACAGTTCTGCTAAAAGATATATTCCTAAATTGTCAGCTGGATTTACTAGTTAATGAAAAAAGATGAGTAATCCAATGTTAAGTTTTTCTTGAGTGAAAATCTTGTCAATATACTTAAATTATTCAAAAGATAACTAAATTCACTTTAAACCTCAAAACCTAGAATATATTATCTACATAGTGCTCACATACACAAGTATAATTTAAATGTTATTTCTAATATCATAAAATTTGTTCTTATTTATCATTTTTCATTGCCAAATCTCACTGGCTTTGTAGAAAGATCTATGTATATATAAAACATAGCATTAAATCAGCTATGATAAAATAACCTTTTTCTATTTATCTCCACCATCGGCATTTACTCGCATTTGGGAAAGTTTATAGCCTTGTACTTTTCCTGCTAGTGCCAATTATTATGTAAATGCTTGAAATTTTACTGATGTTATAAATAATGCAAGGAAGTCTATAGACTTCAACAACGAGTGTGCATTATTTTTCATGGTTTATAAATATATAATAGGGAATAAGGTATAGCTTGTATGAATTTGAACAACAAAGGTTTCTGTCTTCTGGATTCTGGTCAAATGATTTTGCAGAAGTTTTATTTACACAATTAATATCTGTATTTTGGAAAGTTAAGCCAGAAATTATTTTGCCACTTCCAATAGGTTAGGAACTAGGCAACTATAAATGACTTAAAAAAATATTGTTGTTGTTCAATTACAATTGTCCCCATTTCTCCCCGATTACTCTCCCCTACCCTGCCCACCCCCCTCCCACATTCAATCCTCCCTTCCACCATTGTCCTTTTCCATGAGTCCTTCATACATGTTTCTTGACTTGACCCTTCCCCTTCTTTCCTCCATTATCCTCCTACCCCTCCCCTCTGATCACTGTCAATTTGTTCTTTATTTCCATGTCTCTGGTTCTATTTTGCTCACCTGTTTGTTTTTTTCACTAGGTTCCACTTATTGGTGAGATCATATGGTATATAATTGACCTTAAAAGAACTGATGAGGATACTAAAGATGTTCAAAATAAGTTTTAATAACTCTTCCACATATAGATTTTTAACCTATACAACCCAATGTTTAATGACCAAGAAAAATTAATAGAAAATATTAAGTTAGCCCTACTCTAAAGTTATGTAATTCATATATGCATGTATCACTTAGATATTCCTTTACATTTATTTTGCTTCAAAATTACCACAAGACTTTAGAGCAATTTCAATGGGAATGTTCCCTCGCATATTACATCTAGTCGAAAACTGATTTTTGCAACTTATTCATAGGCTCCGAGTAAGACAAATTACTGCAATTCAAGACAGTCTGATATTTAAGAAAACAATCAAGTGCACTTTTAAGAATCGTCACCATACTTGATTTGCACTCCGGCTTGTGGGGTCCATGACATTGTGGATGAGACACAACAAATTCATATAGACTACCAAATCCTGTGGAGGAAAAGGGATGGTGTGGCTTCTCTCTCAAGAGGAGAAAAAAGTCTCAGCCCTTTCCTTGACAAGCTTTTATTACTTTTCTGGGCACATTACATGACGGTCCTCATTTACTATGCACAGGTTTGCCTTAGGTGGTTATCTTTTATAGAATACAAAGGAGAGGATGCTTCTAATCACATCACAAAAGAAGGATATTTGCAAATGCAAAGGGAAAAGTGGTTGAACTGGTTACACTGTCCTTGGAAGATTTAGCATGGATTTTAGGAAGTTACTCTAAAGATATGTAGTAAACATTTGCTGCCTCAATTCAAGGTGAGGGACTTTTAGCAAAAGCAAGTCTCATAGAAGTCTAGGTACAATACAGGCCTGATTCCCCACGGGAGACCCTATCCGTGGGCGTGGGTCCTGTATGGGCCCACACCACACAGAATGGTCTCCTATATATACTAAGTAAAATACGTCAGACAGAAAAAGTCAAGAACCATATTATTTAATTCATATGTGGATTAAAACTGAAAGTAAGAAATGAACAAACAAGACAAATAAAAACTCAAAGACACAGACAGCAGTATGGTAGTTGCCAGAGAGAAGGAGGGTGAGGGGGTGGTAAATGGTGCAGGCGGGTCCAATATATGGTGATGGAAGAAGATTTAACTTTAGGTAGTGGTCCTAAAATGCAATGTACAGGCGATTTATCACAGAATCCTACACTTGAAACCTATGTAATTTTATTAACAAATGTCACCTCCAAAATTTAATTAAAAAAAAAAAAAAAGAATTTTCCTATCCAGGCTAGAAACCCTCATTTTTCTTTGAATTGTTGGATTTTTTAATGTCAAGAATTCTAAATTGTTTATAACTCATTTTACTAATGTCCACCATAATATAGAATACATATATACCATTTTTTAAATATCTAACTGTTCAAATTTGGCACCCAGTTTTTAAAATCATTCTGATTTCACTGAGAGACAAAGTCAAGTTTAACACCCTTCTTGCACTAAAATAGCTAAAATATTTGTGTGTGTGGAAGCACATACACATGTGTATACACTGTTGTCTCTTGTTTGTCTTCCAGGCAAATAGCACACCTAAGAAATGTTTACATGTGCTCATTATAAAATTATTATAAAATGATTTTCCTTCATCTTCTACTTGATTCACCAAAATGTTAAGTTTACATACAGTTTTACAGTACCTTAGTCTTCTTAGAGTCAACAAATTCCACTAACCTAAACACTGGCGTTCTCTTGTTTCTTTTGTGATGATTGATAGAATTTAATGCATCTTTTATTATAATAAATGAATTAAGCAACTATATTTCAAAGATCTTACATGTAATCTTAAGACCACTTGATGAATAAATTCTTAGGAATAAAATTGGTTGCCCATGTTTCCTTACTTCCTATCTTTTGACTCGCTTTTTATCTTCCACTCTAGGGCTAATGCAGAGAAATCCTTCAAACAGTTAAACCACAAGTGGCAAACACAAGGCCCATAGGCTGAATCTGGCCCTTTACCTTGTTGCATTTGGCCCAGCACCTTGTTTCTACCCAGATGCAGTGCCAAGCTCTCACTTAACTGTTAAGGAGTAACCTTTATACAGCCCTTAAATTACATTCGGCCTTTTGAAGACAAGCGTGAGGCTAATGTGGTCCCTGGTGAAAATGAGTTTGACAGCCCTGATAAACAGATTTTCCTTAAGTCCTCTCAAAAGCTATCATTACTAGAAGCACTGAAGATATGAAAGGGCTAGAATTTTTAAGGGGTCAATTCTTTCCTTGGAACCCAAAGTAGAAATAAGGAATGAAACTAAGATTGAGGAATGAAACTAGATTGGAGACTAAGACTAGATTTTTTTGAATCATGCTTAAATGATGACATGTACATATATAAATGGAGCACCAGTTTTAATAGTGCCATTCCCTGTCCCTCACATTCATGTCCATCCAGAACTTTAAAATGGGAACTTATCTGAAATAGGATGGGCCCTGACTCCAGTAACTGGTGTCTTTATAAGAGAAAGGAGAGACACAGAGACACATAAACACATACGAAGATAGGGGCAGCTACTGGAGTGATTTAGCTACAAACTAGCAATGCCAAGGATTTCAAGGAGCCACCAAAAGCTCAGAAGAGGCAAGGAAGTTTCCTTCCCTAGAGCCCTCAGACGGACTGTGGTCCTGTCAACACTTCTAGACTACAGAAATATGAGAGAATAAATTTCTGATTTAAGCCATCAATTTTGTGGTAATTTTTTATAGCAGCTCTAGAAAAGTCATACAGATGGTATTGTTCTTTCCAAACTATTGATATTAAGGAACTCATATATAGTTATAAAAGCCTGAACATATATATATATATATATATATATATATATATATATATGGATGTAACATTTTTCTAAATATTAATATATGAAATTAATTTTTGAACTATTAAAATGTCAAATTCAATTCCAATTAATAAGGTGAAACACAATGACCAAATGATAATGTTTATTTTTTATTATGTAAATAATGATACTGATTTTTATTTTTAGATTATAAAGAGTATTATGGACAATTAAATGAAAATCTTTTCAAAAATGGCATCTATTAAATATATAGCATTCAAATTATATTATGGAGTATTTCTTGTTTGAATTTATTCTATTACAATTATGTAAAATGTAGGGTTTTATTGTCATAGTCGAATTTACTTACTGTTTACCTCTGTTCTTAACATTACTAAAATCTAGGTTTTTATTTTTAACAGGTACTTTTATCTGTGTATAAAAAATACAAATTTAGCCCTGGCTGGTGTAGCTCAGTGGATTGAGCGCGGGCCTGCGAACCGAAGGATCGCGGTTCGATTCCCAGTCAGGGCACATGCCTGGGTTGCCAGGCCAGTTCCCGGCAGGGGACATACAAGAGGCAACCGCACATTGATGTTTCTCTCCCTCTCTCCTTCCCTTCCTCTCTAAAGATAAATAAATAAAATCTACAAAAGGAAAAAAAAAAAAGAAGCCCACTTTTATAAAAAAAAAAAAAAATACAAATTTATATTTAGAAATTAGAATTTTAAAGTTCCCAGTATAAATTGCTGAAGAGAAAATACCACATGGTAACATTAAATATATTTAATAAAGGTAAGTCATCACATTTAACATATTTAGAATTTAATTCAACCAAGGTTTAAGAAATATTTGTATAGATTATTCTTCTGAAGTACTTTGGTAAAGTATTTTCCTGCACAGACATACATGTATATATTTAGCTCAATGTGGTGCTTTATTCTTAGCCTATTATTTTCAGGTAAAAATAATGTTTGTTTATGTTAAAATAAAATTCTCTTGCTTTCTAAAAAGCAGACCGAACAAATACAATTCTAAGTGCAAAGAAAGCTGTTATAATACATTTACTTTCATTTGAATTCTTACTCTTCCAAGCAATACCTTGCAAGGATATTTTAGCTACATTTCATTAGTTTTAAAATATTTAATATATTTTGATGAATTTTGTTCATATATTTTTAGAATTTATTTTTTAGGGATGCAATTCAAGGTAAGAATAATGAAGTATAAATCAGCTTTGCAAAGATTCATACAAACCATGAATTCAGCAGTTAATTCAGACCATAATATTGTGCATGGTAGGAAGCGATCTATCACAGATTACTGATTTTAACTTCAAATATCAAAGTGACAAGAAAATGACCTAGCAAAGTGAGCCTTCTCCCCTTATGTATGCACTCTTTGGCTGACCAACATTAACAAATAAACAGGGAGTAATATTAGGGAGACTGAAACACACAGGTTTTTTCAGCTAACTTTTGTGTCTTTATTCAGAAGATGAACTTGAGCTACGGAGCACTACCCTCTCAGTGGGCATTCCATTCCATTCCTATATTGCACCATTTCAGAATTTCCTGTCCTATAATTGGAATATTATCAGATATTCTCCAGTGTGTGGACCTCCTACTGATGTTCTCAGCTAGCATTTAGAGAAGACTGGTTTATCTAAATGTTAATTTTTTTCTTTCTGGTAAATAAAAAGTAATTTGCAATGTGTTTCTATGAAAAATTTCAGGCATAAAAGTTATACATCCATATTTAAAATTGCTAAATATTTGAAAAATACACTGAAAATTTAATGATAAATCATAGATGCAAGCACATAAGATGAAATAGTGTCAAAATGATCATTATAAATGCAAAAGTGTATGCTACAGGGAAAAACATAATACAAAAGTTCCCAAGTGCTCTACAAAGTCTATTAAATCTATGTATCTAGTTTCTTATGCATTCAGCATTCATTGTCTTATGCACAAGCATAATGCAATATTTCTGTCTCAAGGCAAAATGTGGGTTGTATACTGGATGCTGTCACCATACATCAATGGCCATTGAATAATATTGAAACTTAACATTCTGTTTTCATGAAGGCATGCTTTTAATAGTTACTGCCAAGTTGAGACTTTAGTTTGACAATGGTATATGTGCTTCTATGTGATTTACATACCTCTAGTTTTTAAAGGATGTGTCTTCCCATATGCTTGTGTCTTAGTAGAGCTGTAGATTCTGTTCTCCTTTACTTTTAGACAACCAGATTTTATTCTGTACTATGTCAATTCTTTCCATCTGTTTCTTACTTGTCATTTTTGGATATGAAGGCAGGTCCAAGAGCAGCCCTTAGCCCATGGGCAATTATAGGTTTGGTGAAAAAGTCCATAAAATAAAAGACACATTTTTCATTTTCACCAGTAAGTTTGTGATTTGGATATTTTGAGTATCTCCTGCATGGTATAATGTTGCCTGTTTTCAATTAATGTCTCCATTTGATCTCCATCAACTTCAACTGATTTACCCAATCATGGAGCATTGTCCAACAAGAAACTTCTCAGACCACTTTTGACACATTCAATCAGTCACAGCACCTTCTCCATACACTGCACAAGTCACTTTTTGCATTTCAGTTGTGTTTTTACTTTTTTTGAAACAATAAAGCAAAATTTGCCAAATATGTTGCATCTTTTCTTCCATCTTCAATTTTTAAATAACTACACAAAAATTCACCAATTTTGATAAGTTTTTAAATGCACGCTGACCTGATAGCTGTCATAATACAGTCTAACATAATTGTATTCAATGAAGTTAAAGACAGCTAAGCACTACTAGAGCCATCTTACAGGAAAGAAATGAAGAAACTTTTTGGCCAAATCGTACTCTCTTCCAAACCACCACACGAATTATTGTCTTATCAATTTCCAAAAGGATGAGTGTAGTGCTTAGAAAGTTTTAATAATTTCACATTAGCAGTGGCATTAAGATTAAATGTCTGGACTGATATATGGGTAGGGCAAAAGTAGGTTTACAGTTGTATGTGAAACTTAGAGTTTATTCTTGTATTATTATTAATTATTGCATTATTTATTTGTACAACTGTAAACATACTTTTGCTACCTCTGTATGTATAGCCTTTCACACTCTAACTTAACACAAGTTTTCTTCTTCTCATACTATTCACTCAAACTCAAAACATAACACTTCACCTCCATTCACTGCTCTTTGCCTGCTCATGACTTTTCCACTGTCTGGCTATGTCGACCTTGTACTTCACACTAGACAGATGGTTCAAATGCCATCTGCTTCACAATATACTCTGTGACAACTGCAGAGAGGAGGATCTTTTCTTGTAACCTTCTAATACTTTTAATAAACATATTTTATTCTAAAGTCTCTCATGTTTTACTTATTTACAGGCAGAACTTACCCTATAACGACAGGCATCCTCCTGTCTGACTCCTTCTGACCGCTTTCAAGACATACCTCAGTTTCTGAAGTCAACAGTGTTGCCTAGTAGGTAGAAAAATAATTTCTGGAGCCAAGATTCCTGTCTTTGAATCTCAGGGCCATGTTTAAGCTATGCTGAACTTGGGCAAGTTATTTAAACTTTTATTGTCCTACTTTAGTCAGTGGTATACTCATAGTAATATACACTTGTTAGGATATTGTGAGAAAAAATTACAACAGATGTAAAGGTCTTAGAACTGAGACTAGTACATACTCAGTGTTCCATGGAGAGTGTTACTGGGAACAATGAGTGAGGAACTAAACAGAAATAAAGGAAAGAAATATATGCAGGACATTTAGAAGCAGATTTAGGACTAAGTTCCTATTTCAGGGGTCTCTTCACACAAACTTTCGTATTGTCATTGATTAAAATCTGCAATATAGTTTACTTGTAAAAATCTCTGTATTATCATTTTGGTCATTTTAAGACTTTTTTTTTTTTGCCACTTGGTTTAACTATATCCATTTTACATGTATATTGTGAGCCTGCATTGAAGTATTTCAAAATAAAAACATTCAAGTACCATTTCTTTTCTGTAAATGGTTTGGTGAATAAAAAAGTTGGATAATACAGTCTAATCTCAATATTGAAGGAGACATCAGTTGAACTAAAACAGGAATAAAGTGGGGTATGAGGAAGCCTAATAAGACATTCATGATTCCGTACTAAATTGTGTGAGAACTGTGATTTCCTGACTAGGTTCATCCACTCATTTGTTTAATAAATTTTGACAACACTTGTTACATGTTTGCTTTGCTCTTAGTCAAAACAAGATGCTTAAGTCCTGGTTGTGGCAGATGAGAAAGAAAGATGCACTGAGAGACACAAAGTAGGTATAATATCAAGATGTCCTAATGCATTTAATGTGAGAGATGAGGGAATGGGAGGCTTCAGAAGTGCCTTTCATCTGGTTGACTTAAAGAACTAGGTAGATGGTGCTGACATTAATAAGATAAGGAAACTGAAGGGAAATTTCTTTTCGTGTGTGTAGGGGTAGAGATATTGAAAAAAATGCTGTGAGTTTTGAACAAATAAGATTGAACTGTCCTTGAGAAATACAAGAGGAGTTGTAAAATAGTTTTATACACACTTTTAATCAAATGCAATTAGCAGCATTCATTGAAAAAAATACATTTGTAGGCTTAAGAGTAATGTTAAATCATAGAAGAAACATATTTTGAATACCAGTTATAGCAGTGCCTGATAAACAGATATAAGGTGCTTAAATGATCCTTTTTCATAATTTATTAATTCATTACTTAAATGCTGTTATAATGTATTGCTACTTAATATCACCTATGAGTGATAAAATAAGTCAGTGATAATCATGCTCATTTACACATTTCAGAAGCAATACTGAAGGCTTTTTGTTTTGCATGTGTTCATAAAGTCTCTCCTTAAATAAATAAGTAATAACTAAAACATAATGCCTGAGAGAATCTTCTGGCAATTACACTTCTCCAAAGAATGAGTGCATATTTAGGTTATTTCAGCACTAGATGCAACACAGTTAAACTCAGAAGAAAATTTATGTGCAATAACTTATATTTCATGTATAGCAGACTATATAGATTTTCTTTACCTTATGCAAGCTTTTTACACATATTAGCAAAAATAGGAAAAAGTTAGCACTGCTGCTAGTCACGATAATGTCAGTTTCTCCATGTGTGGCTTAGCTTCCAAGACCTCACACCTTAAGATTAGTCCATCTCTTGGGTTTAGAGTCTATGCCTAGAATAGTAAAGATATCTGAGGTTTTTATAGGTATATACAGGAACACATGCTGATGACAATGAACTATTACATGTCACATAGGAGGGGACTTCTGAAATTAGATGAACTGTGTGCAGATCTTAATGTTGATTGACCTGGAACAAGTTCTTTCAACTGTCTGCATCTGTTTCCCCATCTGTAACATGAAATTGGTGATAATACAGGAATTTTCTTATGGGATTACTATAAAAATTAAATAATAAAGCACAGGCAAAGCTATTAGAATACTGATTAGCATGTGATAAGAACTTAGCAAGGTTTAGCTATTTATACTATACAGTAATTTGCTTAACATAAAAACATGCTATATGACTTGAAATACTTGTTAATGCAAAGAAAAGAACTTAGCTGGGTGTCCTTTACCTTATTAGGGTCTCTATTTCTCATAGTCTCTCAAAGCAAATATTGCTAGTAGTTAACATTCAGAATCTAAGAAATCTCCGAATGTTATGTTGCTTGGTAATGTTGGCAAACTTTAAAACTTCTTGTAACATTGTTTTGTTTTGTTTTGTTTTTTGCTGTTAAGTATTTTAATGTATTATTTCCATATATGTACATCACTTTTTTTGTTGATGAACTTGGATTTATGTTTCATGTATTGATCTGTTTTTCATTATATTTCATTAATTATGTTATTACAGTTGTCTCATTTCTC
Source organism: Glossophaga mutica (assembly GCA_039655065.1). Lineage (NCBI taxonomy): Eukaryota > Metazoa > Chordata > Mammalia > Chiroptera > Phyllostomidae > Glossophaga > Glossophaga mutica. Next base: position 141,573,875 of record CM077307.1, on the reverse strand, counting down.
CGCCATAATTCCCCTCCACCCTGCACCCCCCTTCCACCCACATTCCGCCACTTTAGTTCATGTCCATGTGTCATAAGTTCTTTAGCTTCTACATTTCCCACACTATTCTTACCCTCCCCCTGTCTATTTTCTACCTACCATCTATGCTAGTTATTCTCTGTACCTTTTTCCCCTCTCTCCTCCTCCCACTCCGCTATTGCTAACCCTCCATATGATCTCCATTTCTGTGGTTCTGCTCCTGTCTAGTCATTTGCTTTTGTTTTAGGTGTGGTTGTTAATAGCTGTGAGTTTGCTGTCTTTTTATTGTTCATATTTTTTATCTTCTTTTTCTTAGATAAGTCCCTTTAACATTTCATACAATAAGGGCTTGGTAATGATGAACTCCTTTAACTTGACCTTATCTGAGAAGCACTTCATCTTTCCTTCCATTCTAAATGACGGCTTCACTGGATAGAACAATCTTGGATGTGGGTCCTTGCCTTTCATGACTTGGAATACTTCTTTCCAGCCCCTTCTTCCTGTAAGGTCTCTTTTGAGAAATCAGCTGACAGTCTGATGGGAACTCCTTTGTAGGTAACTGTCCCCTTATCCCTTGATGCTTCTAGAATTCTCTCCTTCATTTGAATCTTGGCTAATATAATCATGATGTGCCTTGGTGTATTTCTCCTTGGGTCCAACTTCTTTGGGACTCTCTGAGCTTCCTGGACTTCCTGGAAGTCTATATTTTTTGCTAGATTGGGGAAGTCCTCCTTTATTATTTGTTCAAATAAGTTTTCTACTTGTTGCTCTTCCTCTTTCCCTTCTGGCACCCCTATAATTTGGATGTTGAAATGTTTAAAGATGTCCTGGAGGTTCCTAAGCCTCTCCTCATTTTTCTGAATTCTTGTTTCTTCATTCTTTTCTGTTTGGTTGTTTGTTTCTTCCTTCTGGTCCACTCCATTGATTTGAGTCCCAGTTTTCCTCCCATCACTATTGGTTCCCATGTGTTTTCCTTCATTTCATTTATTGTAGCCTTCATTCGTTCATCTAATTTGAGACCAAAATTGACCAATTCTGTGAGTATCCTGATTACCAGGGCTTTGAACTGTGCATCTGATGGTCTGACTATCTCTTGTCCTCTTAGCTGAATTGGTTCTAGAGATTTGATCTGTTCTCCTATTTGAGCCATTTTCCTGTCTTTGGTCTGGTTGCAGCTGTTACGTAGTGAGAGGGGGAGCCCTAGGTGTTTCCCAGGGCAGGGCAGCTCAGTTGATGGGTTGTGACACTGTATGTGGGGGTGGGGTCTCGGTGTTTTTAGGTTTTATTTCCCAGTGTTGGAGCTCTGGGTTGTGAGTTCTGTCTTGTTCTTCATTTTCACCTGGATTATCTGCATGCGGATGTGGGATCACCTGGTCAGCCAGCTGCCTTGTGCCTGGGGTCCACTAGCTGTCACCTGTGTGCCTGGGGCATGCTAGCTGCTGCCTGCAGGCCTGGGTCTACCAGCAGCTGCCTGCATGCCCAGGTCCACCAACCTCCACTTCCTCCCACTGTGACTCTGCCCCTTTTACTGGTCTGGATGAATGGTTGTCGGACCTCCGTACAGTTCAATTTTCTCTCAGTTCTGATTATTTCTGTAGTTCTAAATCCTTGTTGTCCTTAATTTTGGTTGTGGGAGGAGGCACAGTGTGTCCACCTACACCTCCATCTTGGCCAGAAGTCTGTAACATTGGTTTTTAATGAGCTCAACTACTCCATTTAACATTTGTATCTCAATTTCTGGAAGCAATGTATATCTTTTTTGAATGTCTATTTTATCCAAACCAAAACTGGACATTGGACCCATTTTTGGTGTTTATTTTGGTTGTAATGCCAATTCTCTTTCATATTAACAGAAACCTTTCATAGAACTTTCCCCAAGCTCTTCCACTCCTATCTGCATATCTTGATGTCTTTACATCTCATTTGTTTGGGTTGACACATGTTTTTACATTCTTATCCTTCAGGTTACATTGTGCTGATTTATTGTGGGGAAGGGAGAATTTAAAATTTACATTAAGCATTAAAAAACACTCATAGTAGTTGAACAGTGGTTTCCACGCATATCAGATATTAAAGGAAAACAAAATGGTAAGTCTGGCCATATGAAAACTCTCAGAGGAGTAGAGAGACTCATTTCCAACTCTGTTCACCCATTAAAGAAACTTATATATACAATATATTCCAAGTTTTAAAAAAAGTTTTTTACAGATGAAAAGTGTAAGTTGAATACAAATTGATAAGTAAATATTAATGTGGGAATACCCTTAATATTGCTTTGATCTTATATTTTAGGTATAAGGTAAAGTTTAAAGTATATAACATTAAATGCCATTTACAATCTAAACCCAACAATTAACAACAATTATTTTGTAGCAACTATAATAATAATGGTAAGAAGTACCAGAATAGCCGCTGTTTGCCAATGAGAAAACTGAGACCTAGTGAAAATAAGTGACTTAAACAAAGCAACATATTTAGCTGGGCAGAGCCAGGAGCTGAACCTAGGTGGTCTGACTTCCCAATCTCTGCTCTATATATATCTAGAAACTATTTTCTAATAACATGCCAAATAGTTACTCGGTAGAATTCACTAACGTCTAGTGCAAAGCCAAGTAAAATATGCTCTTAAACAGAACGGTTTAAGTATTATAAAAAAAGAATAAACATGCCCACCAGGCAGTAAGCTTTTCACTGCTGTAAGATCCTCAAGGGCAGGGATTATATATTATTTGACTATGTATTTCCAGAGCCTCCCGCAATTCCTACCCACAGAGAACAGCATTAAGTGTTTGTCATTGTTTTATGGCAAAGTGCTACCAACACTCTGAGAGTTAGAGAAAGAAGGCTTTGTATATGAAGTGATATTTGAACAGAGGCTTGGAAAATAAGCACAGGTACTCAAGAAGCAAATGCAGGGGACAAAGATATTTCAGATGGAGAAAATAATATGTATGACCAGAGACCTGAAAAGAAGAAAACACTCGATATATCTAGGCAAGGTGTATTGGAAAAATACAATGGAAAATTTAAAAGAATAAATAAGAAAAAAATAAAAAGAAAAGCAATTCTTGAAAAAAAAAAGAAGTGGAAAATTCAGTTCAGATACATATATAGTTCAATGATCCTTGAATGGGTCTCTTAAAAACATTGCCTGAGGTTATTAAAACATTGCCTTAAAAGACATATTGTTCCTTCCTGCTTGTCCTTATTTCTAAGGTTGAGTATCTATGTATCTCTCTGCTGATCTATCATTTATCTACCCCTCTATTTTAAACAAAGTGACCTCATCTCATTTAAAAAAAAGGTAACTCTTGCCAAGAAGACAGATTGAACAGCTGAAAAAAGAGTTTCACTAAGCTAAACGAGGGAGAAGAGGGTCTAAATTTAGGTTTTAGGAATTGGGGTTAACTTACAAGCTATATGGCGTGATGTGCCTAACAGCATGAGTTCCAGCTTTGCCCCTTTATCTTTCCTTGCCTATGTATTTGTGGACACCAATAACGTTGTTATTTTTCTCTGAAATATTCCTTCGTTATGTTTTAACTCATTAATTATATATTCCATTTCTTCTAAAAACACTTTTTAGGAACTCAATAGTTGAATTAATGTTTCTTTCTTTTAATTACTATAGCATTTGTTGTATGTAAAGTTATTTAGCAATTACTCATATAATGTCTTATAACATTTTCAATTTTAAGGGAGCAGCTATTCAAATATACTTTTATTTAATTTTCTAAATTATTTGATAGAAGATTTTATACCTTTAGCACATAGTGGGCATTTAACAAATGACTAAGTTATTGAAGGGAGCAGAAGCCAGTGTTTTGAAATTTATATTTTTAGAGATAGATTTGTTTGCTATAGAATATGGTTTCCTAGATATTAATGATGAAAAAATGAAATGATAAAAGTAGAGGGCTATGTCCATATTAATTCTTTTTTTTTTTTTTTTTTAGATTTTTTTTCTTTAAGATTTTATTTATTTATCTTTAGAGGGGAAGGGAAGGAGAGAGGGAGAGAAACATCAATGTGCGGTTGCCTCTTGTATGTCCCCTGCTGGGAACTGGCCTGGCAACCCAGGCATGTGCCCTGACTGGGAATCGAACCTCGATCCTTTGGTTCGCAGGTCCGCGCTCAATCCACTGAGCTACACCAGCCAGGGCTACCATATTAATTCTTGATATAATAAATCAAATATAACCCAGTATTTCCTTAAATCAAAAATATAAAGTACTTAATTTTGTAAATAACAAATGTATTTTGAGAAACACTATAATTATGTTTACTAAAGGTAGTGTAATATCTTTTTAAACACTTCTTCAATAAAAGTAATGATGTGGTTGTTTTCCTAATAATATCCATGGCACAAAAAAACAAACATGGCTTTTATGGGACAATCTGATACCGGACAGCATGAGGGAGTTTTCGGCATTGACAATGAAGTTATGCTGACCCCCTTCAAATATGAACTCAGAGCAGCAAAGGCTAGGCAACGTAGCAGGGTATGAATAAGGTCTAACCAAAGGGTGAACTTACATTTATCTTTTAAGTATGTTTCTAAAAATATTATTTAACAATTGTTAAAATTTTGAACTTTAAAAAATATGAAGTATATTTTAAGAACTTCTAATATTACTGTTTTGTAAAATTATTCTACTTATATTCTTATGTGCTAAATTCTGGAATATATCAACATGTTGTCCCCCAACTGTGTAATTTCAAACAACAAAAAAGGTATTTGGTTGCCTTTATACAAATATCAGGCAAAAAAAAATTTTTTTTGATAAGAAAACTACTCAAAGCAGTCACTTTGTATTATGTTTATTAAGAGTTTTTACCTATTTTTTGTCACCTTCAATAGCTACAGTTTTATAGTGAATGTAAAGAAAATGAACTTGGTGTCACTGCCACATGTTCTTTTAATTCATAAATCCAGGTCAAAATAGCCACTGTGTTCAAGATAAATAAGTAAGAAGATCCATGTGTAGGATACAAGAAATTCCTTTATTAAGTGGTTATCGTCACTTAGGATATAGTAGGCATCGGAACCCCAAAGAACTTCACCATCTGGAAAGATGATGTGACAGAAACTATATATATATAATTTTAAATTTGAAAAAAAATATATATATTATATATCAGTTGTAAGTAATAATGGTTGTAGGAATGATTAAAGTTAGGAAATGTTAAGAAGCACTAGTTAAAATGAATGAAGGGAAAATATATGTAAGTAGATATTAAAATTTTGCCAGAAATGTGACAAAAATATTTCTACAGGGGGAGGTTGTAAATTAGTAAGGAAAATCATGGTAAGCAAAAATATCTTCTTAAGGTAGGATTTGCCAAATATCAAGTGAAAAGTTGTCAAATAAAATATACACAAAGATATGTTCTTGAGAAAAAATATATTTCAGAAATGTTTTTATAATTAAGAAAGATTAGATTAACCAATAAAAAAAAGTTGCAGAGTAAAACTGGAATGATCATTCCATTTGAGATAAAAATAAATCTCTCCCCCGCAACACACACCCTTTCTCCTGAGAACAATATAACTTAGATGCAAGTTTTATTTCTATTTTATTTTCATTACTTCAGCACTCACTAGTGTGCCTAGCAAAATAAGTAAATAAGTGCTTTAATTATTTTTTGCACATTCAATATTCAAATAACATGCTTTCAGTTTAATAGAGGACTTTGGATTATCAACATACTGTAGAAAATAATATAACAATTCATCAAAAGGGTATCTTTAAATGTGTTGTCATTAGTGCATTGTTTTATATTTTCCAAGTAAACAACAAATGCATATATAAACCATGGTGTATATAAAAATGTGTCTCTAAATTTAGAGTATATTAATAAACAGAATTCTAATCATTTTCCTGTATGTACATATAAATATACATATAAATATACTTATCTTAAATTCTATTAGATTTTCAACATATTACATGTTCAGTTATTTTAAAATATCTATAAACATAATTGTAAAATTGATCAAATAACTAGTCACAGTAATTTATAAGCTAGCATGGCAATGCTTTAAATTAACTATGCAAGCTCTCAAGCAATTAAAACCTAAAGTAAATTTACCATAAACAGAAATATAAAGAAACAAAACTATCATTTTTATGTACAAATTTCAAGGACTTTGGTAATAAGGAATATACTACTTATAGTTGCTTATGAAATATGCATAAAATGTATCTGCTGAATACATCACTTATAATGGTATCCTGATTTTCAATAAAATCAATCTTATGAATAAAAATTAATGTTTAGAGACAGATCAACCCTTATATTTTTAAAAGTAAAGAAAAAAATGGTCTCAAAACAATCTCTGTTGCGTAGCTGAAGAAAAATTGGATCCAAAAAGATTAAGTGATTTTCCTACACACAATGTAGGAATTTTAGGCTCAGAATAAGATCTGGGGTTTTTCATGTAGAATCTGAGTGGGGCAGAGTTTTCTACTGCAAAACATGACTTTTTGGATATTGGTATTTTAAGCTGGTAGTTTCAAAAAACAAAAGACTCAAGAAAAAACTTTGATCTTCCCTCTAACTGTCTAAAATAATTTTGATGGAAGGTCAACTTCAGGAAGAGAGCTACAAGGGGGGACTCTCCCCCCAAAAAACAGAACTATCTTCTGGAGGGCTGGTCCCTTGTAGTACAGGCTTCCCCTGCTAAGTGAGTGTTCTAGAATGCATCTGTATCAGTGTACCAGTTGGCGCTGTTGTGAGAGGTTGAATTCAACTACAGTGAATTTTTTTTTTTTTTTTTGAATACTCTTTCAACTCATTTGCCCAGTTCATGATGGATGATTTATGAGCATACCTGCTCACACCTGATGCTTAGTGTTCAGCAGTTTTGGGCCAAAAATGGCTTGACTGCCATGCTTCACTCTCCCTATTCACCCAATCTCACCCTGAGCAACTTTGTTTCCCAAGATGAAAAAAGTCCCAAAAAGGGAACATTTTGTCAATGTGGAAGAGGTGAAACACAGAATGACAAGGCACTAAAAGGCATCAAAATCGACATATTCAAAAACTGTTTTGAGCAGTGGAAAAAACATCTTGATAGGTGTATTGCATCAAATGCAGTGTACTTTGAAGATGACTGAAGTTTAAACATAAGTGCACAGTTTTTTTATAAATAAATTCTTTTTTGGGGACCCCCCCCTTGTATCATCGAAGATTAACTATAGTTTAATATGAACTAGATGTGATAGAGAAGACTCTAACAAGGCCTGCTTGATTCAAATCCTCCGTTCTATTATTAAAGATGGCCCAGCAAAGACATTTTTACCAAGCATTTGCTTTTTTATTTCCATATGAATTACCCTTCTGCAGTATAAAGTCCCAAACCACACCCCTACCTCATCTGTTTAGCTCAAGGTGACATAAAAGCCTTAACTGCCTGAGAAGTCTCATTATTCTTATGAAAGCCCTATATGTACAAAACATAATAAATTTAGTCATTTTCTCCTATTAATTTGATTCATGTTAATTTGGTTGTGAACCCAGCCAGAAATATTTAAAAAGGAGAACACATTTTCCTACCCCACATATTCTATGCTAAAGTCACTAAAGTAACTTCTCTCAGGTCATTGGATCCTCTTAGGAAAATATTTAGCTTATCTGTTTATATGATCATCAAGCTTTTTTTTAAGATTGTATTTAATTTTAGAGAGAGGGGAAAAGAGGGAGAAAGAGAGGGAGAGAAACATCAACATGTGGTTGCCTCTCAAGCACCCACTCCTGGGGACCTAGCCCACAATCCAGGCATGTGCCTTGACTGTGAATGGAATCGGTGACACTTTACTTCGCTGGCTGGAACTCAATCCACTGAGCCACACTAGCCAGGGCCATTAAGCTTTTTTTTTCTTTCTTTCTTTTTTAATATATTTTATTGATTATGCTATTACAGTCATCCCATTTCTCCCCCATCATTCCCCTACACCCTGCACACCCTCTCCCACCCACATTCGCCCCTTTAGTTCATGTCCATGTGTCATAAATTCTTTAGCTTCTACATTTCCCATACTATTCTTGCCCTCCCCCTGTCTATTTTCTACCCATTATCTATGCCATACTCATTCTATGTACCTTTTCCCCCTCTCTCCTCCTCCCACATCCCTGTTGCTAGCTCTCCATATGATCTCCATTTCTGTGGTTCTGTTCCTGTTCTAGCTGTTTGCTTAGTTTGCTTTTGTTTTAGGTGTGGTTCTTAATAGCTGTGAGTTTGCTGTCTTTTCACTGTCATATTTTTTATCTTCTTTTTCTTAGATAAGTCCCTTTAACATTTCATATAATAAGAGCTTGGTGATGATGAACTCCTTCAACTTGATATTATCTGAGAAGCGCTTTATCTGTCCTTCCATTCTAAATGACAGCTTTGCTGGATAGAGCAATCTTGGATGTAGGTCCTTGCCTTTCATGACTTGGAATACTTCTTTCCAGCCCCTTCTTCCTGTAAGGTCTCTTTTGAGAAATCAGCTGACAGTCTGATGGGAACTCCTTTGTAGGTGACTGTCCCCTTATCCGTTGCTGCTTCTAGAATTCTCTGCTTCATTTGAATCTTGGCTAATGGAATTACGATGTGCCTTGGTGTGTTCCTCCTTGGGTCCAACTTCTTTGGGACTCTCTGAGCTTCCTGGACGTCCTGGTAGTCTATTTCCTTTGCCATATTGGGGAAGTCCTCCTTTATTATTTGTTCAAATAAGTTTTCTACTTGTTGCTCTTCTTCTTCCCCTTCTGGGACTCCTATAATTTGGATGTTGGGATGTTTAATGATGTCCCGGAGGTTCCTAAGCCTCTCCTCACTTTTTTGAATTTTTGTTTCTTCTTTGTTTTCTGTTTGGTTGTTAGTTTCTTCCTTCTGGTCCACTCCATTGATTTGAGTCCCAGTTGTCCTTCCATCTCTATCAGTTCCCCATGCATCTTCCTTCATTTCACGGATTGTAGCCTGCATTTTTTCATCTAGTTTGTGAGCAAAATCAACCAATTCTGTGAGCATTTTGATGACCATTGCTTTGAACTGTGCATCTGATAGGTTGGCTATCTCTTCATGGCTTAGAGGAATTGGCTCTGAGGCTTTTATTTGTTCTCCGGTTTGAGCCATTTTTGGTGGGTTTTTTGTTTTGTTTTGTTTTGGTTTGGTTTGGTTTTAGTCTGGTCATGGCTATTATGTAGTGAGGGGTGGAGCCTTAGGTGTTCCTCAGGGTGGGGCAGCCCAGTTGCTGGGTTGTGACACTATAGGTGGGGGCGGGGTCCGAGAGGAAACAATGGCGCCTGCTCTGCTCTCTCTTGAATTCAGTCTCTTCCGCCACTTCCCCTCTGCGTGCTCGAATGTCGGACCACCTAGTCAGCCAGCCGCCTTGTGCGGCCTCACTGGGTCTGCACAGTTGCCCCCCTGTTCCCAGGGCCCACCAGCTGCCACCTGTGCACCTGGAAACTGCCAGCTGCTGCTGCTTGCGTTCCCGGGTCCGCACCTCCACTTTTTCCTGCTGCGACTCCGCCCCTCTTACCGGTCTGGATGAATGGTTGTTGGACTTCCGTACAGTTCAGCTTTCTATAAGTTCTGGTTGTTTTCTTGTTTCTAAATATTTGTTGTCCCCAATTTTGGTTGTGAGAGGAGGCACAGTGTGTCTGCCTACACCTCCATCTTGGCCGGAATTCCCATTAAGCTTTTTAAATCAAACCAACAACATTCCCCAAGGGCAAGGTGGAACAGATAACAGCTTCTCAGTATAGCAGGCTGATGAATAGACAAAGGTCTAATGACAGCCCAGAAGAAGGAATTTTCCAAGACTGAATTAGCTAATAAACCAAATATTATCCTCAGATAGTTCATCCAGTCTCAGAAAATATATCAGTGATTAGCAAAAGCAAAATAAATAAATAAATACATAAATACATAAATAAACAAACAAACACCTCTCAAGCTACAAATGGCATATGACTCTGACTTACCTTATTTGAAAAATTGCAGAATAGTTAATACTAATTTTGATAGAGGGTCCCTAGTTCCTTCATTAGTAAAATAAATTATTTAAATGTCTGAAAATAAAATTTAAGTACTTTTTTATTTTGTCAAATCTTTTATATGGAGAGCAATATGAAACTAAGCTTATATAGACTGGTATGTTTCCATAATTTTCAATAACCTAGAAATTATTCTGTGCAATGTCTTTAAAAATATAGATTAGTTACATTTGGAATGGGGTACTCATACAAGGAACATGATACTTCATCCTAATTTATCTTTCAAATATTTGGTAAAAATGTTATTAAGTTTTATTATGGAGATTTAAGCTGTGTTGCAGCAATTAGCTCTGAACCATTGATTCTGCTTACTGAATATTTCAGTAATAGTTAACATCAATAATTACTGTAGTGTATGGAAGTTATACATTAGATGATTACAATAATCACCATGTATTTTCATTAGAACCAAAACTATATCTAGCTCCTCTCTATACCCCTGCTCCTCCAAAATTATCCAGTTTCTTTGCTTATAGTAAGGCCACCAGTTGTCTCATTCTAACGAGAAAATCTGATTGGCAGGCATATGTAGATTTGAAAGCTTTTGAACAAATAAAATAAAAACATTTTAAAGTATAAGTCTGCAGAGAGAAAACAACTGAAACATGTCCTAGGGAGCAAAGCTTGGAAACCAGTATGCTAGTAAACCCCCAGATTCAAATGCCCAAAAGTTGTAATAGTACCTGGTAGCACCAAAATCCTGCTTGTTATTTATATTTTAGTTTTCCAGAAGAAAAAAAATGTTAAAAGTATATATTGCAAGTTTGAAATGTAGAAATATATCCCCTTTTTTTAAGCCAAATTGTCACACACACACAAATTCAGCTACAAAAGGAAGTGAAACAGCCCATACTTAACATAAAAATGAGCATTTGCCTCATTTCAGGAGAGTGAATTAAGTCATTACTAATAAGTGGTGTTTCTCTCCACACTCTCTTTCCATCATTTCAGTTCTTTCAATCTAAGCACAAACTCAACAAGCAATTTTAAAATAATTGAAGAATTAAATCCTTATTGGTAGCATCATTTTTCCTTTTGCCTGTCTTGAAAAATACTTATTTTAGCAGTTCCATTAATATAGCTATTGCAAAATAAAGGAAAAGCTGTGCAAACGGCAATATTATATAATTAAATGATAACATATTGTGTTGCTTGGAATCACAGTCAAGTCTACAGGCAAAATAAAAATAACAGATGCAATATAAATTCAGAGTTACCATGTGTTTCATACTCAGATTCAGTCTCACTAAATTAGCACAATACGGTCTACCTGAAAGAGACTAGGGAGAAAAAGGGGAGGAGGTGATTGGGCCAGTGATATAAATGAAAGAAACATTTTAATCATAAGTTGGTAATACATTGTAGAAAGAAACTGTATACTAATTGGATTTCTTATTAAAATTTCAGTGAAAGAAAAGTTATTTCTTTATCATTATGAGCCCATAGAATATTTTTGGGATTGTGAGATCTTTAACAATTCATTTTAATTTAGTGATAATTGTTTGAATGAACAATTATTCATTCTACCCAAAAGGTATTCAGAGACGGGCTTCCTTATTTCATCCACACTTTAGTAATGTTGCTAGTCGGTTTTGGAAATAATCTAAGTCAAATGCATTTTATTTGTAGTTGAAAAGTAAATGTGTATGTATAATTTATTAAATAAATTATTCAATCTCATGTCTCTAGTGATATTTTATTAATTTGAATGTTATACATAATCTACTAAATACCTGAGTTTTGTTTTGGATTGTAATCCAGAAGGAATTCTCTCTATAACAATAACTCATTTCCATGTGAAAATAAACAAATAAATAAAAGAAACCTCTGCTCCATGGAAGATAACCAGAAAATGAGAAGGAACATGTATCTACATCAGGTATTTTTGGTAAAGTTCCTGTCTTTATCTATCCAAGGTCCCACTACTCATGCCTTTTGACAAGCAACTTTGCAATTTCATCACTAAAATTTCCAATTTCTATAAACGAACAAAGAAAAAAAATCTCATCTCTCTGTATCACAAGGAATTTGAAAAACACAAAACAAAACCTCTTAATTTATTTAAACACATAGTAAGCATTTTCTTATTGTGGGCATAAACATTATATTGTCACTTCCCATCTGCAATTTACTCCTCAGCCCCCTAGAGTTTGCAGAATGAGTACCAGTCTCCCTGAAAACTTTCTTGAGTCTCTGTTTTCAGTGACTTGGTTTAGGTAGGTCCTATGGACTGATCTTTACATTCCCTGTCCCCACAAAATTCATACATTGAAGCCCTAATTCTCAATATTATATTTGGAGGTACAGTCTTTGGGAAATAATTGTCATGAGGCAGGGTCCTCATTATATGCCTCTAATAAGGGCATGCCCCTTATACAAAGAGACACAGAGATGGTCTCTTTCTTGGCCTTGTGAGAGGACACCACAAGAAGATGACTATCTACACGCCATAAAGTAAACATTCCACAGACATCAGATCTGCTGGTGTTTTAACCTTGGGCTTTTTGAGCCTCCAGCACCATAAGATACACATGTTTTTTGTTTAGCCACCCAGGCTATGGTATTTATGTTATAGTAACTTCAACTAAGACAGCGAGTGTGAAATTCTTTGGCTCAAAATATAACTGTGAGGGTTTCATTAGTGGTCAAAATAAAAGTCACTATTAAAATCAACTCCAAGTGCAAAACTAAATCCATCTACAGCATGGTAGTTTTGCTAGCTTGTTGATAGAATGGTGATCAGGTAACAGCATGTCATCTTTTTATTTATTTATTTATTTTTTTTCCAGCTTAAAGCAATGATTTATTTTTTTTGTTAGGATTATGTGTGTGTGTGTTGGGCTCTACCGATTAGTTCTCAATATGGTGTTGACTAGATCACTCACTTAACTATTCTGTCAGGAGCTCAGCTGGGCTGACAAGATGCCATCTTGACCAGCCATCAGCAAAGTATAATAGCAGATGTTGATAATTATGAGTAACAGCAGATTTTAAATTGATTGCACAGTTAAATTCGTGGCAGTGAGTTCTTCCTAGAATCTAGGTCAGTGGATAAAGTAGGAAGAAATGAGTAATCACTAGGAGATACTAAGTAGTCAAAAAGCTTGTGTGCTCCTAAAAACTCAATGGTGGTATAACAGCCTAGCAGTGCCTAAAAGGTTCTCTAGTAACAAGTGACTTGAACAAAACCAAAAGTGGCCTTGTGAGACTTCAACACATTAGCACAACAGAGGACTCATAGCCTTACCTAAAAGAAAGATCATGAACCTAAATAAGAGGGTTATTTACCACTCAAAATCCAAACATTTCTTGAAAATACACAAAGAAGACAAATAGGCCTTATGCCAAGATAAAGTTTGTTACACTTGCTATAAATATCAACCTTACCAAAGCCAAAAACTTATGGGAATACACATCAAGGGTAGATATCCTTGGTAATTTTCCATCCCATCATCAAACCTAAAAAGAAGAGCTCAGATCTAAGGAATGGGCTTTCAAAATAGTGTTAAGTTCCAAGGTCTTCCCTAAAGTTTTCTGGGACAAATAATTGTTTGGCCAATTAATAAAAGTAAATAAAATTAAAATTGAGTATGACTATTAAGATAGTCATACTTTTTTCAGAGAAACATCAAAAGTATTTGTTAAGTGTAAGAAAACATATTTCTAGGAAAATATTAGCAATGCTATACAATTATTTTAAACTTTTTTCTATTGGAAGTGTAAAATTTTAACAGAGGCCTGAGAACCTATATTATCTATATTTGGAGTGACATTCTTTCCTACTCTAATAATCTATGACTTCATAATTTGATATTAAACTTAGACTGTAGTATCACAAAACTTATAATTTAAAAAAATTAAAGATTCTTATCCACTCACTGAAAACTTAATTTTCATCTATATAAATAAAATGGACATTTAGCTTATGCTTGAGACAAGTTAAGATGGCTTAAACATTTTTTGAAGAGACCTTTTGTTGTGCAAAAATCCTTATATTGTGTATTGTTTTCTAATATAAATGCATTGCCCTCTAAAGTTGTCTGGCTCTACTGGGAATTGCTTGATTTTAAATTATTTGAAAATTAATAATCAATAATAGTGGTCTGCCTGAAATAACCGTATTTTTCATATAAAGAATTATTACTCGTATATAAGTATACTACGCAATTTTCATTAACAAAATATTGACATGTTAAGAAAATAAAACTAATACAATTAATTATAAACATTTATAATGTCATGATTTTGTATTTTTGTACCAAAAATGGCAACATATATTAATAGCTACTTTTTAATGTCTGTTCACTAATCTAGAGCTTACTCTAATAACTGCTGATACATATATATTTTTTTCCATAAAAGATACTGAATTGTAGTTTTTTTTGGTTTTGTTTTTAATTGTTTTATTGTTCAAGTACAGCTGTCTGCATTTACAAACTCCCGCCTTGACAGCCATTGAATGAATGTTTTGTCTGGATAATATGCATTCACATGTTAACATTAAAAATTTCTGGATGATGAACTTGCATGTGATTTGATTTTATTTTTCTGATTTTTCTACAGCAAATGGGTATTATAAATATAATTTTAAGATGTTATAAAAATTATCTTATTTCTCTTAAGCTTTTAATTGTTTAGTAGTTGTTAATTTTCATATAAGCTTTGGTAAGTATGGTACTTCCATAGAGTTTTTAGATTTCAATACCCAAAATGAGTAGTCTATACTACATATCTGAAAATTCTATCACTTGGAATTTAATGTTAATGCAGAGGCAAATGTTAATAAAGAAAAATAATAAAACATCCTACTTAGCATCAGACTCCAAATATCACACAATATCACAAAGATCACCACTGCAATGCAAAAACAAAGCCTTCCTAAGCAGTACAGAGATTGTCCAGAGTAGCTCTCACTGGGAATAAGCTTATTTTTTGGCAATACAGTTATCTATATTTGAGGGGGGGGGGGGGGCGTTAAGTTAAAAAATGCAGCCACCAGACTACTTCTAATACTTCAGAAAAATATTTAAAAATTTTTGGATGAAAATCTAATTTATGCCTTTTTACTAAGTTATCAGGGAATCTTGCAAAGTTGAATACTGTCATTAGTAACAAAATAATGTTGAAAAAGCAAGGGACTGCAATGTCAAGTACTTTATAAGAACAGATGTTAAATTTTAGACATGTGAATGCAGGTTCAAGTGATAAAGACTGATATACCAATTATATTACAAAGTTTCCCTGAAAATTAGCATAATTTCCAATAAAGAAGGATATTACCCCAAGCTTATTAGGAGTGGATATGCAGAGTATATTTCTTCAGGTGCACCCTACTGGTATCCCTGTAGTAATGCATGCCATTTAATATTCACTGTGACTCCAAAATTATAATAAGAATACGAACTACTCGCTATGAAAAAAGTTCAACATTACACAATGCTAATAACCAGTATTTAGAGTTTGCATATATTCTGTAGCACAAAGCAAATTGCAGTTTGGTACAAATATACAGAGTGTAGTCTAACTCTATCTTTCTTATCAAATTTCCCCATGCTTATACAACAAAAAATGTAAAACAAATTTATAACAAATATTTTAGGAAAACTAAATATAAATTATGTAATAAAAACAACCTCAAACTGTAGGAAAACATTTTGTATTGAACTCCCAAAGCAATATCACCTTTTCAGTAGGTCTGTACTGTTATGACATTCATATCTAATAAATAAATTAAATGTGGATCATGGTTATGAAGATTTGGTATTAAAGTATACCTATATTGAAATCACAGAATGTAATCCATGATAGGTTCAGATGCAGAGTTTTTAAAGGATTGTCTCTTTGGAATCCAGATGATAAGAGACATAGATGTGAACTTATTAGCACTCAATCCAGATGCCTTATATAAAGGAACAAAAAATCTAACTCAAGAGAAAAAAAGGATTTGCAAAGAGGTGTTCATGACTGAGAGATGTCAACAAAATTAAGAAGAACTGGGAGATAATAAGTCATGTTGAAATTATTTAGCAGAGCTAAAAGAACTGAAATCACAGTAACTACTGGGATAGACTCAACAAAAAGCGGCACTACATGCACCTCAGTTTCTCGGAAAGGTCTCAGGAGCAGAAGGCACTAAGTACTCTAGCTGGCAATGTGAATGAAATTAGGATTAAAAAAAGATTAACTGAAGCACTTGTAAGGAGATTTAGGTACCAAATTGACTTCACTAATTCAGTCAACTGACTTCAGATTTCCTTCTGCCTATAAATCTGCCAAAACACAGAGATTAGAAACAAGTATATATGGTAGAAGGAAGAGGAGTAAAGTGGTGACAATATGAGGTGAAGAGAGTGAGGAGTAGCAGAATATACCACTCCAAAATATGTCACTTTACTATCTTGATCATCATGAGCTATACTCGCTTAAACAAACAAACAAACAAAAAACCCATCAAATTCAGGCAGAGTATTTCTCTGAACTTGGCTTATCTGCCTAAAGACAGATTCTCCGAAAGGAACTAAATTATCATAGATCCGAGGAATTTCATCAACTAAGAGAAGATTGACTCATCATAGGAGAGGACCCCAGAACTGGGCACAACGCTAGACATGGACAGCACACTCGGGTAAAGCTTATCACAAAGTATCACACCTCCCAAGTATTATTCTTCTAAAGGTACATTTACCTTTCCTAAAAATATTCACTCTCCCCTAGGAGGCCCACATCCCCTCTCCCTTTCCTTATTAAGATCATATTTAATCCATAATTCTAAGCCAATTTGGGGAGTTACTTATTTTCCTCTGAGTATCCCCTGTATATACATGAGGTATACATTTTAATAAACTTCTCTTTGTAATATCTTACTAATCTGTTTTGTATCACAGTGATTGCAGCTAAAAACTAAGAGGCAGAGAAAGAAATATTTTTCCTTTCCCACAGGACAAAAATTTGAGGACAAAACATTGTTAAACATCCAATATATGTTACAAGGTTATAACAAGAAAGCTGTATTGTTACAAATTATTCACAGGTGATAAAACAAAAACTCAGAGCAGTTAAATAACTTTCCCAAGATTACATAGCTGGTGTGCAGGCAACCCAAAACTGTTTGCTCTGCAAAATTACATTATTGTCTGATATGACTCCCATGCACATGATTTAGAGCATGGCCCAACATCCTTGATAAAGCAGAAACAGAATGGTGAATTCATCGGAACATGTAACAAATGGACAGAATGATTATCTGGAAGCAGAAGGGCTACATTTATGTGGATCAGCATGTGTTTGTGATAGAACATCACATGGACTCACCTGGTTCTGCAAACATTTGTGGTGCAGAATCCAAAATGTAGGAAATGGAACAGAGAATAAAATTTGTATAATAGAGGGACTGCACATGGGAATAAAACAGTAATTGCTAGGCAGGTGCCAGAATCAGAAAAATAATAAGCAGCTGTATGTTTACCAACTATCAGAAACAGGCATTGAGATTCGAGGTGGAAAGGCAGGCAGATGACTAACAGGCACCATCAATCAAATATCATAAAAATAATCTAATAATAAAGAACAATCCTATTAGGCATCATCTTTCAGAATCCTGTGTGTTATAGTAAGATTAATGGAAAGAAACTAAATAAGAAGTATATAATATATGATTCTTGACTCTGAAAAATAGTCAAGGGGAACATAGGGATATTGGAGGTAAGTAATAGCATTAAGGGTTCTTATGTACAGAATCTGTCCAGGGTTAAGTGAGTTTTGAATGGGAATGTGGGAGAGTCAAATGCTCAAAGACCCTGCTATAGATAAAGAAGAAGTTACAAATATAGTCTAGAGTATATCTGTAACTTGTTTCATGTTAGTTTCAAGGTTTACTTTATAAATTAATCATTGAACCAATGGAAACAATTTTAAATTTGTAAGCTCGGATTCAATAATATTTGCTACTTATTTGTATAGTTTGTTGGAGAATTTTCTGGTTTCAAAGTAATATTGTAAAGATTATAAAGAGATATTCAAGGTAAACTATACTATAAAAATGATTTCATTGGAAGTTGAAGCTTACAAAAATTGTTTTAAAAGTGAATAGAAGGGGTGAGGGTATTACTAAAGGTAGCATTAAGTCAAACTTTCCTCAAAAATTGTTATTTTGAAAAGATCGAAACACCTATTTTTCATCTGTTTCCATGTTGTCTTGTAGCTCTACCTCAACGTACTTAACCTATGCAAAAGATTTATTAAAGCACAGAAAAAGTGAATGAATTGGGAAAAAAGGAACGAGTTACAAAGAATAGGTAGAAAATTAAGCAACTTTTTTTTCGGAAGAGAGAAGACTGAAAATTAACATTTTCTTTGTCTTCCCATTTTTAAGAATTTATGGATTTTCTTTTTTGGAAGTTTCCATCAGGTGGCGTCAGCTCCTAATTTTTTTTCCATCCTTTTGTGACTTTGTTTCTTAATTAAATTCCAAGACAACACTGCAATTGTGCATCCCACCAGGGTCCTACCATGTGGAGAAGGAGGTGCTCCACAAGCAAACTGTAAGGGCTCCAGACGATGACAGGGAAGCTCGTGCAACCAGAACAAAACCAAAAGAAATACATTGAACACTTTGGTTCCCTCCAGTGTTTCTTTTTCTCCTTCTTTTTCTCACTTTTTCTTTTAAAAGTTATCCTTTGGACTCAAAAACACATGGGTAAGAAATGAACTATTTTAGTTTTTCTTTTGTGTCAGGAATTCTAAAAACATTCCCAGCTTACTTCTACCCTATCAAATAAATTTTATGAATCCAATTTGACAAATAAAGAAATTGGCATCCACTTGCTAGGTTTTAGATAGTCTAAAACCTGATTTTGGTTATTTATTGTTTTTTTTATGCTCCATAATCTTCAGAAAAGTTTCTTTTCTCCTTTAAAGAGGAAAAGTAGCTTATTCAATCCAAAATTGTAATTTTCTGTTGCAATCGAACCAAATAAGTAATGCTAACCCTTTGAATTTAACAGAAAAGCAATAATGATTTTTTTTTTTTTGAGAGAGAGAAATTACTTCCAACATGTGAACAGAGCATAGTAAGTGGCATTTTTGCAAATTGGCTGTTTGACAGTACCTGTGAGAGAAGCACTGAAGTGGCCTCTTTTGAACACGAATCAAGGATACTGCTTTTCCTTCCCAGGCTCTTGAGGGACTCACTTGAACACCTAATAGTACTTTTCAGCCTTCACTGCATTCCTAATGGAATTCCCCATTAAAGTGCTTTCACTTGCCTGGGTAGAGGCTCCAGCTGCAACCTCTACAAAACCACGTCTTCTTTGTTAAATCCTGTTCACATGAATTGGAAGAATCTTCAAAGGAAAGCTGGAATATCGCAAATGGGAAATTTACAAGTAGTAGCAGTCAGAATGGCACTGAGCAGCAGAAGGAAGAGTAGCCATCAATTACAAATCACATTAATACATTGAGATAAGAGGTATGAAATAAAATCAATTCTAATTCCTCAAAAAAATAAGAGGGTTTCTTTAATTTTTAGGATGACTTTAATATCAATAAAAAGTTTAACAGACTCATAATCAAAAATTACATGACAAGGTAGAAAATTAGAAAAAGTTTAAAGGAAAAACAAAAAGTATATACCTTTGTACTTCAAGTCTCTAAGCTCCAAGAAGCCTCAATTGATCATGTTAATTTCACTCATAATGAAGCTTTTCCAACATCTCATCAAGAACTGCACAGTTTTGTGTGGCCATTTTGATGACAGTAAAGAAGAATGCATAAATAGTAATCTCTCAGGCCAAGCATCTTAAATATAAAAGTCAGGGAGAATATAGGGAGAGTTCGGCTCCTCCCTGAGCAGAGGGGCCTGATTGCAATAGGGTCAGGTGAGGTTGAAATTGGAGGGGCATTGTGAGATTCCACAGCAGAAGATTTTTTCTCTCTAGAAAATTTGGTTTAGTGTCGCCATTTTTAGAATCAAACAAAAGTAATTTTGAGTAATAAAATTATTCAAAGTTTCTATATGCCAGAATCTTTCACTTTCTTTGTTACCTTTGTTACCTCAGGAAACCAAGAGACCCCATTTACTGAAAATGGACTCCTAGAAAAGGTGTCTGAGAAAATGAACCTCTTTCCCTTTTACTAGCAGCATCCTGAAAACCAAAGTCCAATACTGAGAAAGGAGTGAGTACAGCCAAGTATATGCAGTGTTTAGAAAATATGTAAAACTGTATACTGCTTGCTGCATTTTATATTTGTCTTTTTCTGTGAGGAAGTTTGTCCCTTGAAAAATAAAAGCAATACATCATTTGGTTGTATTTTTCATGAAACTAGATATTGGCCAGTTGCTAGACATCAACTGTGATATATTTATAAGAACAAACAAGCAGGGGAATTTCAGTCTGAAGTAAACAGAACAGATGGGGTTGCTCTTTTAACTTTTTTACAGATCATGAGATTTTTAACCATTTATTTTTCAAAAATTCAGTTCTCAGTAGAAAGCTTCCATATGTGTCTGCAATTCACATGCATTTCTGAAAAAAAATATTGTTCATAAATTTGGCAGAAGCATATTTTTGAGGTATGCCTTGGCAACCAAGAGCTTAAAATAGTCCTTTAAACTCCTCTGGTATTGGAATGGCATTAGAGTTTGAAACAAAGACAAAGCCGGGAGAGAAATAATCTTTAATGATTATATGGAAAGATAATTCTAAAGTCTAGTTAAGGATGTAGCACCACAGGTGGCGTTTGCTGCCTTTCCTCTTCAATGTGTGGCCAGACCAATCAGGTAGTTAGTAATCTGAATCAAGGCAATACAGGATGTGAAGCCACACTAACACTGGAGCAATGAACGATGCTCAGTAAGTCAGATCATAGAGAACAATTCAGTCAGCAGCCTAGTCTGGAACTGACTGATCGTTAAGGAAGTCATTAAGGCGAGAAGGCAATGGCAAACAGCCTAAGCAAGTCTTTGAAAATACTTAACTTGATACAAAAGGGTTTTTATTGAGTATGCACTTTTCATCCTGGATAGATTTAGAACTATGTATATGAGTCATAGATATTGAAGCAAAGCATATAAAGCATGAATATTCAGATTCAATGATATCTACTATTTTATATTTAAGAAATATATTTTTTAAAATTATATTTAAGAAAATTTGTCCTTTTGGACTAGAACATCCCTACTGTATGATTCAAATTTAATATGTATAATTAAGTAATTTACATTTGTGGTGTTAAACTTAGATTTGACTTAGATAATTTCTTGTGGTAGAGACTACTAGTTGCCACTAAATGTCCATTTTCTCCCTTTCTTTCTTTTTTTTTTTTAAGATTTTTTTTTAATTTATTTATCTTTAGAGGGGAAGGGTAGGAGAGAGGAAGAGGGAGAGAAAAATCAATGTACGGTTGCCTCTTGTGTGTCCCCTGCTGGGAACTGGCCTGCAACCCAGGCATGTGCCCTGACTGGGAATCGAACCGCGATCTTCTGGTTCGCAGGCCCGCGCTCAATCTACTGAGCTACACCAGCCAGGGCTCTCCCTTTCTTTAGCAGTAAAAAAATCACAATTTTTTAGTTGTCCCAAACCCCCACAAAACTGTCCACTCTCTGCTCAAGCTATCTGTGACCTTGTGACTTTTAACTACTTCAGTATAAGTGCTGTGTTATGTAAAGCTTTCAGAAATATCTTTGCAGGCACAGGGCTTTGCTGTTTTAGTTTTTTGTTTTGTTTTGTTTTTTTTCTTTTCTCTTCCCTGTACCTCAGCTGGAGTGACATCAGCTCAAGAGGTCACTGCAGACCAGGAGGATGAATGAGGGTCAGGCCTCAGTGATGGAAGAATAGAAGCTGGGAGAAGCCTTTGTTGGTGAGGACTTCGGAGAGCCACGGTATTAACATTACCTGCTGGTGCCCTGCAGCAAGGCTTCCTTTACAGAAAGTAAACTGTCATTCTTATTTAAATTATGATTATTTGGGGATTTTATTATCCATGTTGTAAACCATCTGCTAAACTAGTTTGTATTATGAGTCAGGACATTGCAAAGTCTTAAAAATGATTGTAAAAATGTTTAGTTTACTAGCTTTATAAAGATTATTTAAGTACACATAAAGTGGTGTCCTTCAGTGAAAATAATTACAAAGGTGATTATACGTATCAATTATTTTTAAAGATAATTAACTAGTCAGATTTGTCAAGGATTCACATATTAATCAAAGTCCCATGTTTTCTTAAACACATGGTCAAAAGTTGCTAGAGGTGCTAGATATATAAAACATAATATGGTTATATAGACTGAATCAGAAAAATAAAGAAACTGAACTTTTAATAATTTAATATACTAGACTATTTTGGAAAACAAGAACAAAAATGCATACATACATTTCTGTGTATGAATGTATATACAGAAACCTTTTCTTACTGAAAATAAAATAAAAGAAGCTCACATAATCAAAGTGAATCCTTGGTCAAATCAGACTATTTTGATAATTTGGGTTTTAAAACAAAAATTTTCTGTGATTTTAAAAGATTGCAGCATATTGAAATTGTATATTTTATTTTAAAATCTGTATTTTTATCTCTAAAAGATTAGTTAGTATGAAATTCCTAATCTTTTTATGCTGTTTTACTAATAAATTATGCTAACATTATTCCAACATAAAATTAGAAAAATGTAAAAGTATGTGTTCAATAAGATTAAATATTTGACAATTTAAAAAATATTTTATTTATTTTTAGAAAGAGGTGAAGGTTGGGAGAAAGAGAGAAAAAGAAACATCAATGTGTGGTTGCTTCTCACACACCCGCTACTGGGAATCTGACCAACAACCCAGGCATGTGCTCTGACTGGGAATCAAACCAACGACCCTTTGGTTCCCAGGTCAGTGTTCAATCTACTGAGCCACATGAGCCAGGGCAAAATACCAACAAATATTTTTTATATTAATAGAATATAATTTTGAACTAATATCAAATCAAATTAATTATCTTTGCATACTTGGATTGTTTTTAACTAACTTAAAATACTGACAAATGGTTGCCATGCATAGTTTTAAAACATATTCCTTTGACTCTATATGTAATAGAGTAACTATTTTTGGGTTAAGTTTGCAAATGTCTTCATTTTTGCCTTTTTTCAGAAGTTGTAAAAAATAATGTGCATGGCTGTAGCACCCATTAGCTTTGCTGGTGTTTCAGACAGACCTAATTCCCATTTCACTCTGTAAAGTAAAAGTTAGTTACCAAGAGCCATGTTAATATAGGTGGTTGAAAATATATTAGGATCAGTATTGGCAGACAAGGGTAATTGTGTATGCAAAGAAAGGTAATGTATTTTTGTTAGAGTAAAAGAGAGTAGCTTTATCCTAAAGTATCTGATATTTTCAGAATGTGAAATAGAATCATGAATGATAAAATTTCAATTAATATAGAAAGTTATACAGTTGTAGAAAGAGAATTTAATTATCATAGGTTATAATTTTTGCAAATCAGAAGTGGTGACTTTTTTACTGCCAGATATTAACAATGCAAAGTTAGATGTTTTTCCCCTATAACAATAATAAACTAATTTTGGACTATTCAATCTGATTTTTAAAATTAAGGAGAGGTTATTTTTTATCTTTGATGTAATCTACTCAAATAGCAGAAATTCTAGAGCTCACCAGAATAACTTCCTATGTGTTTTGCTGAATTTCTCATACTCTGCATTATTTCTTCACTTCTGGAAGAGCTAAGATACCTTAAAATCATATTCTTATTTTCTGTTTATTTATCATATTGTATTGTTTCTTGACCAACAGGTACTTAAGCTAAAATCTTTCATTATTCTCAAATATTAGTGTTTCTATCTTAATCAAGGGAATAAATCTCCTTCAATAACTCTTTTATGTAGTCTTTCCAAGTTCTGAAATTTAGAAAATACAATTTTGAGAATGTCTTTTATACCTAATACTATTTTTGTGATTTCTCAGATGGCCATAGAAAAATTGTAAATGTTTGATCTTTCACTCTATTAAACATAATTATATAAGTCTGATATGATTCACATTTCTTACACAGTTTGACACTATTGTAAGAGTAAGAGAGATATCAGGGTCGTGGTTCGATTCCCAGTCAGGGCACATGCCTGGGTTGCAGGACAGTTCTCAGTAAGGGGACGCATGAGAGGCAACCATACATTGATGTTTTTCTCCCTCTCCCCTTCCCCTCTAAAGATTAAAAAAAAAAAAAAGGTAAGAGAGATATCAAATAAAAGTGTTTCCTAACATTATTCTCTTCAAGTAAAATGTATATTTATAAACCTTAAGAGTGTATACGCTCTGAAATATATTACACATACATATATACACATATTTGAGAGATATATACATTATAGAAATATAAATATTCAAGAAACTGTATGCTCTAGAGATATATTAATACTATTTATTGTATACTCTTATCTTTAGGAAAATATTATTATAAATTTTATAAAAATAGTTACATGTTATACCCTAGTAGAGCATTTTGTTATACTCCATTCTGTTATATTTGCCCTTTAATACAGGTACCAAAAGTGATTTCATTCTGTCCCTAATAATTAAGCTTTCTTGCTTTTCACATTTGCCTAAAAGCTCTGTTATAAGCAATAGGCTAGAAATTAGACCTTCAACAGAGAAGCATTGCATCAGTACCACCATGGATAGAATGAGAAAGAAGGATATGCTAGTCATTAAAAGAAAGAAGAAAGCTGTTAGATTCTATTTTTATTTGACTCGTGAAGAGGATGAGACGTTTAGAGGACAGAGAACAAGATTTCAGATTGGCAGGCATCAGACTGACAGCCTTCCTTTGCCCCACTAATGACTGTGAACTGGTGTATTCTCTCAGGAATCCTCAACTCCACCAGCTTCACTTTTCCTTTAGTGTCAGATGAGGAAAATAGCATCCTAAGTGGTCTATGTGAAATGTTTAGTTCAGCAACTGACATGTGATAGGAATTAAATACATTACAAATTTTATCCTAAAAAGGAAATTTGAAATGGGGCAGCATGAAAATTATGCCTCAGCTGCTACTCTGACATGTTTAGCACTATTTGTACTTAATTGTGGAGAAACACTAACTGTTCAAGAGCCAGAGGAACAAACCTGGCTGCCAATATTGAAGTATTAATATATGACATCCTTATATGTGTCTGTCTTTACTTTCCCTTGTAAGAATTTTATACGTAAGCATATAGATATATATTCAACTCTGTATTGAAGATGTAAAAACAAGAGTTTTTAAATTTTAATGCATTCCAGAATCAACTGTGAAATTTTAAAATGAAACATGGGCCCCCTCATGTTAATCTGCAGAATCAGAATGTCTGAATTATTTTTGTGAATCACTGCCAAAGAAGTCAAAAGACTGATCACATTTACTGAAGATTTCACATGAAGGACTTTGGCCAGTTTACTTATTTTCTGGCTTTATCAAACAAATGTGTTTGTGAAGACATGAAATAGGGAGAGAATATTTTACCCAAATGCTCCAAGATGACATTTTCCCCAATACAATTAGTGA
Organism: Glossophaga mutica; assembly: GCA_039655065.1. Taxonomy (NCBI): domain Eukaryota; kingdom Metazoa; phylum Chordata; class Mammalia; order Chiroptera; family Phyllostomidae; genus Glossophaga; species Glossophaga mutica. Next base: position 141,548,281 of record CM077307.1, on the reverse strand, counting down.
AATAACTTCCCAGAATTCAAGAACTGTACGAGATTCCAGATGGTTTGCTTTAGCAGCTTTTTCTTTTTCTTTTTTTTTGCCCATCCTGGCCAGCACATATTTCCTTACTGACAATCGAATGGTCTTCATCAAAGTATGAGCTTTAGGAAATACATCTACATATAAAAGAGGGCTGCTCTCTGCAATCAGTCTCTTTGGAGGGAAATAGAGCATATCCAGCTAGTCACAACAGAATTCCCAAGTGGTAGCACTTGAGATAACTTCAAAGTCATCACAAAAAGGGCACTTTGTAGGACAAGTTCAAAACAGAACATTGAATTTTAACAGTTACTATATAACTATTAATCTTCTCTGCCTGGCTCTTAGTACATTTTTACATTCTTAACAAAATCTACTGGACAATTATGATCCCCACATGGTGGCAATTTTTTTTTTTTTTTTTTTTTTTGTAAATTCACACAGTTAGCAACTGGTAAATTAATGATTTAAACTTACCTTTTTCAAGTTCTGAGTTCTTTCTTCAACAATCCACATAGTTTCAATAATCTAAACTACTACCTATTTTGAAGAATTGTAACATACAGATGGCCAATATGAAAGGATGCTCAATCTTGCTAATCATCAGAGAAATGCAAATTAAAACCATAATGAAATATCACCTCACACCAGTCAGAATGGCTATCATAAATAAATCAACAAACAACAAGTGTTGGTGAGGATGTGGAGAAAAGGGAACCCTCATCATTGTTGGTGGGAATGCAAACTGGTGCAGTCACTGTGGAAAACAATATGGAGTTACCTCAAGAAATTAAAAATGAAACTGCCTTATGACCCGGTAATTCCACTTTGGGGAATTTCTCTGAAGAAACCCTAAACAGTAATTTTAAAGAATATATGCACCCCTACATTCATTGCAGTATTATTTACAATAGCTAAGATTTGGAAGCAATCTAAGTACCCATCTGATGCAGACACCGGCTAGCAGTGTCCAAGTCATTATGGATGAAATAAAAACATACACACGGACTACTGAGTCTCGTGGAGGAAAAAGGGGGACAGTGTGGCTTTTCTCTCAAGGGGAGCAAAAGCCGTGGCCTCCGCCATGACAGGCCTTTATTCTATTTCTCCTCACATTACAAGATGGTCCTCACTCACTACCCCCGGTTACAACAAAAGGAGCCAATGCCCCTAATCACATCACAGAAGAAGGATATTAGCAAATGAAAAGGCAAGAGTGGTTGAGCCTGGTTACACTGGTCCCTGCAAGGTTTAGCATGGATTTTAGGAAGTTACAACAAGCATTTGCAGGGTGAGGGAGTTTTTAGCAAAAAGCAGCCTAGGTATATTGCAAATCTGATTACCCACGAGAGAACCTATCTGTGGGTGTGGGTCTTGTGCATCTCCGAGTGGGAACTGGGCCCAGGCCATGCAGAAGGGTCTGCCACACCCATCAGTAGATGAGTGGATAAAAAAGGCTGTAGTATAGTTGTACCTTGGAATACCACTTGGCCATAAAAAAGAAGAAAATCTTACTTTTTGTCACAGCATAGATGGACCTGGAGAGCATTATGCTAAGTGAAATAAGCCAATGAAGGAAAGACAAGTACCATATGATTTCACATATATGTGGAATATAATGAATAAAATAAACTAATAAATATAAGACAGATTCATGTATACAGAGAACAGACTGACAGCCATCAGAGGGAAGGGTTTGGGGCTGGGTGAGAAGGGTGAAGGGATTAAGCAAAGAAAAAAAGAAAGTAAGTAAGACTCATGAGTACAGACAAGAGTATGGTGATTGCCAAGGAAATCGAGACTAGAAGAAAGTACACTGGGGATAAATGGTGATAGAAGAAGACTTGACTTGGGGTGGTGAACACACAGTACAATACACAGATGATATATTGTAGAATTGCATACCTGAAACCCACGTAATTTTATTAACTAATGTCACCCCAATAAATTCAACTAAAATAAATAAAATAAACGACTACCTAGTAATCATCCCATGTTTCATGTTTATAGAGTAAATGCTTACAAAGTAATACATTTAAAGAAGTTAAGAAAAGAAAGTGATCACATTCCTTTAATATTGCTAGGGTAAACTATGAAAAGCAGTGTAGCTGGAGACAGCCATAACATTTTTATTTTTATTTTTATTTTTCAGTCTCAAGCAGTGCAGAGAAGATTCAACAAATAATGTTTAGTTAGTGACCGCTTTTTACTACTTTAGAACCCATTTTGCTAAAAATTTGTGGACATTGTATACTTGAAAAAAAATTGAAGGCCATTTTTTAAAGATTCCAACTCCCCAAATACTCATTTGAAAAAAATAATTAAATCTCAAAATTCAGTTCAGTGAATGTGATTAAGTTCATGTATAAAAATCAAAGTGACCCTGGCATAATTTTGTATGTTTTTTGGAAAGCCAGAATTCTGATTTTTCTTTTAATATTTTAAAATGTCCCTATTTGTTCAATACCAATTTCTCTGCAAATAGAACAATGAAAAATCTTATTGAGAAATCACATGTAACCAAACGAGAATCTAATTTACATGTTTTGAAAAGGTTAATTATAAAAGTAAATAATAAAATCCAAGCTTATATTACACAATCCATGATTTTCAAATGTAGTAATATGGCATTTACTATTTCTCTGACAAGAAATATTAAAGATTTTTGAAAATAGCTATTGCTGTTTCCCATTAGGAGCAGAATAGCTACAATAACAGCAAAGCTTTATATTGTAAGTGCAATATAAGACTTCAAGTTGGACCTTATTTCAAGGGGTAGCTTCAAATGTCAGTGTCACACAGAGCCCCTTGAATAATGGAGGAAGCAGAATATGTCAACATGAACAGACATTCATCTCCATGCACAGCGAAGTGAGAGATACAAAGGCCTCTACCACTCCCGGTGGAGAGATGTGCTGAGGCATTCAAGTGTTAAAGACTCTTCGATGTTGAGGCAGATACTATGAATCTTCAGGGCTCAGTAAATCATTTCCCAATTGTACCTGATTCAAAGTAAAGTTTTCAGAATCGTCGTAAAGGATCAAGGCATGGTGGACTACAGCAGTCATTGCCTTTGGCTGCACAACATTATTTATTAACTGACTAGCTCTGATGACTATATTTTTTTTCTTCTAAGGAAATAAATCTTAGAAGGGATGATTTGTGGCACCTCCAACTCCTACCCAACCATGTGAAACCAGTATTATACATTAAAGTACCTTATTTTCACTGAGCATGGTCTTTAGCACACAACGTCTTGAAATCCCTGCCTAGAATTTTCTAAATTAGAAGAAAATCGATGGATCTTTTTTGCTCTCGAAGGTAACTTTAAAAGCGTGTGTCTAAGGAGAGCAACTGCAGAGAGAAAACTTGTCTGTAATAGATGATGTTGTTGAGCATCACCTGAGGCCTGTGATCCTGGAAAACAGTGGATGTTGAAAACTGCCTTCACCCTTTTGTGTTCCAGGCAATGTTCTACTGCACAGACCCACCCTCCCCCATGACTTAGATCTGAATCTTGTACATACCCTTGTTCACCTATGCCAAGGCCAGACACAAACCCTCCATATGCCCTGTCTTGTACATGATTAGCTAAACTGTTCTACCCCCACCGATCGACTGTAGTAAATGCTTGTTAATAAAAGTTGTATTAATTGGTTACTTCCCCCTGAACTCTATCTACAGCCTGTTTTACACACAACAGGTAAAATAGCAAGCCTCAGGGGTAATATGTTTTTTTTTTTCTGATATATTATCCAATCATGTCACCTTTTCAGCCCACTTTTAACATTGTTTTGGTAAAAATCCTCTTAACCTAACCCTTGTGAGGCTTGCAGATTTATGGTCAGAGGATTCTTCTTGTTGCAATACTTCCTTTCTTCTTGCAAAAAGTGTTTTGAGTATAGTCTCCCCTTACTAATTACAGATTTATTTATTTTTTTTATTTGACAGAGAGAATGAGGGTCACAGTGAAGGAAAAGCAGAAACAGGAAGGATGGGAAGTAAAAAGAGAGAATGTTTTGATACTCAATCCATGCTTCAGTTCCCGAAGCCCTAGTTCCTGACACCCGTTGATTGTACAATCTACAACTTCTGACTTTTAGCAAATAGTTCATGGCCCATAGCTTTTACCCTCATCAGCCCTTCTGCTCTTCCCAGCCCTCTGCTTTCTCTGGCAGTACTGAAAATATTTTGTCTTTGGGGTCCTAAACTTTCCAGAATTTTAAAGTCTGGATTTATTTATTCTTACTGTGCTTTCATTTCTATGAGAATTTTATTTATTTTTTATTCCTATTTATTCTATTACAGTTCTGATTTTCCCCCTTTCCGCTCCTCTGTGCCACCCTATCCCCAGTCCCATAGCCCAACCCCACCCTGTTGTCCATGTCCATGGGTCAGTCATACATGTTCTTTGACTAATCTCTTCCCTTCTTTCCACCATTCTGTCCCTCCCTCTTTCCTCTGGCAGCTGTCAGTCTGTTCCCTGTTTCCATGTCTCTGATTCCGTTTTGCTTGTTAGTTTATTTTGTCCATTAGATTTCTCTAATATGTGAGATAATATGGTATTTGTCTTTCACTGACTGGCTTATTTCACGTTGCATAATAGTCTCTAGTTCCATTCATGCTGTTGCAAAGGATAAGGATTCCTTCTCCTTTTTTCAGCTTCATAGTACTCCATTGTGTAATTTACCACAGTTTTTTAATCCATTCATCTACTTATGGACATTTAAGTTGTTTCCAACACTTGCCTATTGTAAATAATGCTGCTATGAACATAGGGATGCATAAGTTCTTTTGAACTGGTGTTTCAGAATTCTTAGGGTATATTCCCAGCAATAGAATCACTAGGTTAAAAAAACTGTTCAATTTTTAATTTTTTGAGGAAATTCCATGTTTTCCACAGTGGCTGCACCAATCTGCATTCCCACCAACAGTGCACTAGGGTTCCCTTTCCTCCACATCCTCACCAGCACTTGTTTTTTGTTGATTTATTAATGGTGGCCATTCTGACAAGTATGAGATGGTATTTCACTGTGGTTTTAATTTGCATATCTCCAATGGCTAGTGATGTTCAACTTTTTGTTTATATATCATATGGCCATCCATATCTCTTCCTTGAAGAAGTGTCTATTCAGGTCCCTAGTCCATTGTTTAATCATATTGTTTGTCTTCCTGGTGTTGAGTCATATGAGTCCTTTATTTATTTTGGAAATTAAACCCTTGTCTGATGTATCATTGGCAAATATGTTCTCCCATATAGCAGTTCCCTTTTCATTTTCATGATGGTTTCCTCAGCTGTGCAGAGGCTTTTTAATTTGATATATTCCCATATGCTTATTATTTCCTTTATCTCCCTTGCTGTAGAAAATATATCAGCAAAAATATTGCTACGTGGGATATCTGAAACTTTACTGCCTATGTTTGCTACTAGGACTTTTATGGTGTCACAACTTATAGTTATGTCTTTTATCCATTTTGAGTTTATTCTGATGTATAGTGTAAGTTGGTGATCTAGTTTATTTATTTATTTGCATGTACCAGTTCAGGTCTCCCAATACCATTTACTGAAGGGGCTATCTACTCCATTGTAGGCTCCATACCCCCTTTGTCATATATTAATTGACCATATTGACAGGTTTATTTCTGGGCTCTATATTCTCTTCCATTGATCTATAAGTCTGTTCTTATGCCAGTGCCAGACTGTTCTGACCACAGTAGCCTTGCAGTATAGTTTGATATCAGGTATTGTGACCCTTCTTTCCCAAGACTGCTGTGGCTATTCGAGGTCTTTTTTGGTTCCATATAAATTTTTGAAGTATCTGTTCTAGATCTGTGAAATATGCCATTGGTGTTTCAAGGGGAATTGTATTGAGTCTGTAGATTTCTTTGGGTAGTATAGATATTTTAATGATGGTAATACGTCTAATCCATGAACATGGTACATGCTTCCATTTACTTGTATCTTCCTCAATTTCTTTCTTCAGTGTTCTGTAGTTTTCTGAGTACAGATCTTTTAACTCCTTGATTAATTTTTTTGTTGCTGTAGTAAATGGGGTTTTTATCTCAGTGTTTCTTTCTAATAGTTCATTGTTGGTATACAAAAAGGCTATCAATTTCTGAATATTGTCTTTGTATCTCACTGCTTTACTGAATTCACTTAATAGATCAAGTAGTATTTTTTTATGGAACCTATAGAGTTTTCTACGTACACTGTCATGCCATCTGCAAATGATGACAGTTTTAATTCTTCTCAAACATACATGGAACATTCTCAAAGATAGATTATATTGTAGGACACAAAATAAGCCTTAACAAATTCAAGAAAATTGAAACCATATCAAGCATCTTCTCAGATCACAATGACTTGAAACTAGAAACCAACCTGCAGGAGAAAAAAAACCCTCAAAAACATTCAAGGCTGAATAACATGTTATTAAATAATGAATGGGTTAATAGTGAGATCAAGGAAGAAATAAAAGAAATCTGGAAACAAATGATAATGGACATAAAATAACCTAAAACCTATGGAACACAGCAAAGGCCATAGGGGAGGGAAATTCATAGCAATACATGACTGCCTAAAGAAGATAGAAAAATCTCAAATAAATAATCTAACCCTCCATCTAAAAGAACTAAAGTAACAATAACAAATAAAGCTCAGAGGAAGCAGAATAAATGATATAATCAAGATCAGAGAAGAATTAAATGACATAGGAACTAAAAACAATTCGAAGGATCAATGAATCCAGGAGCTGGTTCTTTGAAAAGATAAAATTGACAAACCATTAACTGGACTCTCAAGAAAAAAAGAGAGAGGACCCAAATAAATACAGTCAGAAATGAAAGAGAAGAAGTAAAAACTGATACCACAGAAATACAAAGGATTGTAAGAAATAACTATGAACAGCTACCTACCAAGAAATTGGACAACCTGGGCTAAATGGACAAATTTCTGGAAAGATACAATAGACTGATAACAACTAGCACAATTGAACCAGTAATCAAAAAAGCTGACACACAAAAGCTTTGGGCCAAATGTCTTCACAGGAGAATTTTGCCAAATATTCAAAGAACGAACACCTAACCTTCTCAGACTATTCCAAAAAACTCAGGAAGAGGTAAGACATGGAAATTCCTAATCCCAAAACCAGGTAAAGACACAACAAAGAAAGAAAACCACAGGTCAATATCTCTGATGAACATAGATTCTAAATTCCTCAATAAAATACTAGCAAACCAGATCAAACAATACATTTAAAATATCATACACCATGATCAAGTGGGATTTATACCAGCAATGCAAAAATGGTACAGAATTTGCAAATCGTTAAGTGTAATACACCATAAAAACAAAATGAAATGAAAAATTCAAATCACATGATCATATCAATGATTGCTGAAACAGCACTTGATAAAATCCAGCATCGATTTATAATAACACTCCGCAAAGTGGGAGTACAGAGAGCATACTTCAATGCAATGAAAGCCATATATGAGAAATCTACTGACAAACCATACTCACTGGGCAGAAACTAAATGTTTATCTGAAGATCAGGAATAAAACAAGGCTGTCTGCTTTTACCACTCTTAGTCAGCATAATACTGGAGGTCATAGTCACAACAATCAGACAAGAAGAAGAAATAAAATGTATCCTAATGTCTGGATTTAAATTCTTTTTTTTTTTTTTTTTTTTTGTGGCAGAAAATAAGAGAGTCGGGGGGTGGGGGAGTGCTAATAGTTGTCAAAGATCCCCCAAAGAAAAATTCTCTTTCAATGTACTTTTTACTCTCATAAAAAAATTTAGAAATTCCTCTATGTCCAAACACTCATCTACAAAAAATTCAAATATCTGTGGATATGAATGATAATGTTGTGAGGCAACAAAATAGAGAAAGAAAGACATTTCTTTTATAGCAATGCAATTGATTTTATATACAGCTATACTATCTTCCCTATGGTAACTCTGGCATCTCTAAGAAAAGGATATGTTTTCTTCTTTATTAGATTGTTGTGATGATTAAAGGAGATAATGTTCATATGGTTTGCCTGAAACTTGGCCCATAATAAGCACTGAATAAATAATATTTGTTTATATCATTAACACCTTTCATAAATTGAAGAGTAGCATTCAGAAGTAGGAGATTACATTATCATTTTCTTGAGAAGGGTGCACATTATGATTTCTCTTCCTTCCATGGAGATCACTGAAGTTATAGAGAATACAAATTGGGAGATTTCCTTTTTCTATTCATCACGAATTCAAAATTTAGCATCACCTTTGTTTCTCTCTCCTTAACCACCTTTGCCTGATCAACATTTGCCATTTATTCAACATTCATTGGATCTAGTGAGGTATATGTCCAAAGCTTTTATATAACATTCCACTCTTTTAATCCAGTCTCATATTATCTGTCTCTCAACTGTATTCTTGAATAACTTGCTCCTTGGTCTTTTACAAATCAGATTTTTCTTCCACACACTCCTCTGAATGTGCTCTCCTCCTAATAAGTAATCTGTGTCTCTCGAGGGAGGTGAGAGGGGAGGATTACGCTATACTGCTCCGTACTTGGAAAGAAGTTGCCTAAGGATGTTGTATAGCCAGAGAGGTAGACTCAGGCAGGTACAGTTTCCTGACTGCCCAATGTACATGATCCTTTCCCTCCTCACTAGTATTACTTTGATTTCACTGAGGAGCAGCAAAGTTTCTACTGTAAATTAGATGTCCTAGATTGCCTTAAAACTTAGTTCCACATGACACAATTCTGGACAATGAAGCTGCAGAAAAAGTCAGCTACAGAGAATCTTGTTTTCCTTATGTACTGCTACTCTTTCCTTTTTGTTACATTCTTCTTCCTTTTAAGCCCTGAAAAGTAGTTGTGCTTTGAGATACAGAAACTCTCTGTGACCACAAAGACAAAGGCCACAGGTTAAAGCGAGCAGAGTAGAAAGAAAGAATGAGGTAGGACATTTGTAACATCATGGAGCTGCTGAACCAACCCTCATCTATTTACTTCTAGACTGTTTTCGCCTTTTAAAAGAGAAGGCTTGATTTGATGAATTCACTGTTTCTGGAGGTTTTCTGTTCACACATTTTTTTCAAGATACCCAGGGATACTCTAATAATTTTCATGAATCTTTTCAGCTGTTCTACGAAGTTCTACTAAGTTCAGCCCTGAAGACCACGATGGTGGAAATTTAAAATTTATAAGGGTTTATCTCAATCTCCCAGTATTTCTGTCTCTTGTTTTCTCATTTTAACTTTCTTTAAAGAAAAAAAAATCAAACATATTCAAAAGCAGCAAATACTATAATATGCTTCGTTTATCCATTACCCAGTTTTAAGATGATTAACTCATGTCCACTCTCATTTTATCCATTATTTTACCCACTCTCACCACTTGCTTTATTTTATTAGCAAATCAAAAATTATTTATCTCAGAAGTATGAATTGTAATACCATATTATTTTACTTAAATAGAACTATGTATGTATTAATGATAAACACATTAGCAAAAAACAAACTAATCAACCCAAAAGTCATTTCCTGTCACTTAGGAGAAGGAGGACGCTAGGAAAAGATGATCTCTCCAAGAAAGCCTCCATATGGCACAGGCAAAAACCAAAGCAAGAATGGTTATAATGCATGGATGGGACTGGAGAGCATTATGCTAAGTGAAATAAGCCAGGCAGTGAGGGACAAATACCATATGATCTCACCCTTAACTGGAACCTAATCAACAAAAGAAAAAAGCAAACATAATATAACCAGAGACATTGAAATTAAGAACAATCTGACAGTAACCAGAGGGGAGGTGGGAAGGGATACTGGGGGGAAAGTTTTTCAGGAACTACTATAAAGGACACATGGACAAAACCAAGGGGGGTTGAAAGTAAGGGAGGGTGGTGGGTTTGGCTGGTGGGGAGGTATTTGAGGGGTGAATGCAGACAACTGTAATTGAACAACAATAATTTTTTTTAAAAAAGAACATCCTTCATGAAGTAGAAAATACTATAAAAATATAGTTATAATGGTAGAAATGCACATTGGTTGTTTAAGGGTTTAGAGATGGCAAAAAAAAAAAAAAACCTCGAGAATAGTGGGAAATCACAAAAGAAATGATGTTCAGAACAGATTAACACTATCTTCCTAGTTTGCCTGCAACAAACAATTTGTAAAACAATAGTATTTTGTTAAAAATTCACAATTAATAAGGTAAATGCCACATTATCACATCTAAAATGATAATTCCTTCACACAATGTGTATTTTGCAACATTGAAGAGTATCATAGTGCGATCCAATCTAATGCCCAAATCCTTGTGCTTCTATTACTAGATGCACCGTATATTTTGAAAACATACTCAAATGACAGAAGAGAAGAAAGGTCACTTCTGTTTTACATTCTCCCTCCCACTCTTTTATTTTTCTATTTTCAATTTTTTTTCTTACTATGGTGTTTTCAACTCCCTCTTTATAGATATTCAGTATTATTAAATTTTATGTGTATATTTTGCCATGATCATATATATTAAATATGTAAACACAAACCTACACATAATTTGTTTTGTTTGATTTATTTATTTATTCTAATTGTTTTTTTCCTATTACCATTTTCCTCTTTATACACTCTTTTACCTCCACTCACCTCTCCCACTGCCAACTGCAATTACTACACTATTACTCATGTCTGTGAGACCTTTTTCTTTTTTACTTTATCCATGTCCCTCCCAATCCCCAGAGCTGTCATGATTATATATATATATATATATATATATATATATATATATATATATATATATATATATATTAGTCTATGGAAGCCCTTTAAAATATGTTATGGTCATCTCAAGGTAAGTAAATGTTCATATTTCCTAATTTCTCCATACATGCATGCCCATATATAATTTTGCACTAATTGGAAAATATAATATTTGCTAGATTTTTTTCTTAATATAGCCCTTTAGCTATTTTCTTCCCCTTTTCCTTTTCATGCTTCTCCTCCTCTTTCTTTTCTCCTTCCTCCTCTGTCTTCTTCACTTTCATCTTTAATTGAACTACTCCTCCCTCGACATCAAGTTTGGAACTATAATGCTCAAATTCAAACCTTCTTTTAAAGATTTTATTTTAGATAGAGGGGAAAGGAAGGAGAAAGAAAGGGAGAGAAACATCAGTATCTGGTTGCCTCTCATATGCCCTCTATGGGGATCTGGCCTACAACCCAGGCATGTGCTCTGACTGGGAATTGAACCAGAGACCCTTTGGTCCACAGACCAGCATTCAATCCACTGAGCCACACCAGTAAGGGCTGAAATTCAAATCTTGCGTCTACCAGATAGGTAGCCTAGAGCAAGCTACCATTTATTTTTCCTGTAAAATGAAGGATAATAGTAGTCTTTATATTATAGGGTTATTGTATTAAGAATATTTATATACAAAGGGTGCTTAATACATAGGTAAAAAGAAAGTTGAGGCAAGACAAACTATTATTAACTGTCCCTTGCTTACCTTTACAGCTTTTTTTGCTGTTATTATATTTTTCACCTGGATCATAGCATTACAGCCACACTGGCCTTTTCTCCATCCCTTAAATAAGCCAAGTTTTTTCTTAGAGCTTTAGCACTGGTTGTCTCATTCCTTCATCTTTTACTATATTTATATCTACACATTTTTTCTCATCTTACCCACTGAAATATAAGCTCTGAGAAAGTGGGAAACAGTTTTCTTATATCCTACATTGTGTCTCTACTCCCCAATATCATGTATGAGACAGAGTCTCTCATTAAACATGTAGTTGTTGAATAAATGCATTTCTTCATTTTCTACTTAGCTCAGAGCAACCCATAAAAATAGCTATTATTTCCTCAATTTCATAAATAATGAAAGTGAGGCTAAATGCTTTCTTGAAAGTTATAGTAAGCTGTGGAACTGGGCTTGAATCCAATTTCTTTTCCGTATGTTGTGTTCTTTCTACTGTTTCTTAAATGTTATTTATATTTTTAATATATACACATTCAGCATCCTCAATGAGATTGTAAATCTCTTCAAATCATTCATTTTACTGTTTTTAGTTTACATAGCAATACTTAACTCACGATAAGCATTTGTTGTTGATGATTTTCTCCCTTTCATGAGTTTATGCTTTTGTCTCGAACATCGTGTGTGTGTGTGTGTGTGTATGACTGTTTCTAAGCTTCATATAAAATCTTACATGTGTGTGTAGGTGTTGGTGGTTAAATTTAATTCAGTTACAGTTATGCAAGGAATATCGATGGTACCCTTAGGAAACATTGATGGTTCTAAATCTTAATATGTATAGCAGATCAAAAGTGAATCACAGGCAATGTAGCAAGAAGCAGAAGACAATGGGAAGAAAATATAGTTAATACTACAGCAACTCAGGAACAGAAGACAGTTGCTGTTTGTGAGGTAAGGGAAACTAGGGCAAATGTTGCACTGGTCCTATGGTAGCCAAGGAGACTTAAGTGAGATATTTCAGCCAGAAATAGATATGAATAGAAACAGAGTAGGGAGAATTAAGACAACAAAATTGAGAAAGTTAGTGCTTGCAATAAGCTTGATTCACAGAGCTGTACTGAGATAAAAATAAACTGAGAGGTCTCTGAAACTTTCCTTCTAAATCAAACAATACTGTTCCTAGCAGTATGTAGCACTCTTTCACATGATCAGCCTGGCAAAGCCAGATGTCTAATACTTGACATTGAAAGTTAGTGCCTTATATTTATAGCTACAGAGAAATGAAGATGATCCCATAGAATGTGAGACAACAAGAGGTAAAACATTCTTTGATCACATATTTTATATTTTTGTGGATGTTTGGAGAGAGAGAAATGTTGATTTATTGTTTATGCATTCATTAGTTGCTTCTTGTACGTGCCCTGACTGGGGATCAAAGCTGTAACCTCGGCATATGTGGATGACACTCTAACCAACTGAGCTACCTGGCCAGATCCTTTGATCACTTATTTTAACACTGAAAGGTCTGTACCTCTCTCTTCATTTCTACTGCAATGAATGCAGTCCAACTCCTCTTTTATTTACCTCCAACTAACCAGTCCTTTTGACTTAACTACAGAGGCCAATCCAGAGTCTCTGGAATTATCCTCATAAGTGTAAACAGCCCAGGGCACTCCACTGCAAAAATCCCACCACCGGGCTTCTCTTCTGGTGAAGGGGACCCAGTTCTTAGCTCTCATCACATTTATTTTGGGCCACTCATGATTTCCTAGTTGTCCTCTAACATTAAAATGCATAGTATCACTCAGGAAGCTTATAAAAATGTCCATCTGTGAGTCTCAAATTCAAATATATGAATTTCATATTTCTGGAATGGAACCTAGCAATGTAATTTTAATACATGCCCCAGGGATGTGAGCTAAAATATCATAAAGCCATGCAGAACAACTAGGTTCTCTAAAAACCATCTTTTCATGACTATTTACCTAGAGTATCTTGCCTTCCCTCTTATTCCTTTTATCTGGGAAAAATACTATAAATTCATAACCCACTTCAGGTATTGCCCTCCTAACCAAGCTTTCCTTTACTACTCCTTCTTTCTACCAGATGGTTAAACAATTCCAGCTCTGTATTAATTCTGTGCCATGTACTTACTTATCTTAATGTTTTTCTACTGTATCTGCATTGTTATCTTCACAACTCAAGTGCTCTTTAAGGGTTGACTTGATGTCTTAATGACCTTTGTAGTCATAGTACTTGGCACATGTTAAATGAGTAATAGATGATTAGTTAATCTCAGTGTGTCCTTTTTTTTTTTTTTAATTCATTGATTGTAGGAGAGAGATGAAGGGAGGAAGTGAAAGAGTCAGACAGACAGACAGACAGACATTGATTTGTTGTCTTACTTGTTTATGTGTTCATTGTTTGCTTCTTGTATGTGTCCTGACCAAGGATAGAATCTGCTACCTTGGCATATCTGGATGACACTCTAACCAACCAAGCTACTAGACCAGGGCTTCAGCATTTCTTATTCTGAGCCTAAGAGTAAAGTGTAAGTCTTAGTTCTGTAACTTTATTTTCATTTCTGTCACATATATCAATTTCTACATAGGGTTCTCCTAATCCAAGTGTTAATTTGCAAGGAGGAAAGAGACTTGGATGTTTGGAAAAGTAAGGTTGCTATTATCTCTCTGTATTCCATGATTATTTCAATCAAGAAAAACATAAGCCTAGAATTCACCATCAATAAATAAATCAAGCTGGATAAAAATGCCTTATAATAAACTAATTTATGACATAAAATCAATTATTACTTAACACTGTGGGCACCTCATTTCAAATAGGAAAGTTAACTTGAGAATTAGAAAGGGAGAGAGGGAAAGAGAAGGCTGCTTGGTCAGTTCTGGGATCACAGATGTGAAGATGCTCTTAAAATAAAATATCTACCTTTACCCCTGTTGTTTTTCCTAAATCTCTATCACTTCTTTAAACCATTGTTCCAAAACCATGGAGTTTTAAATGATACCACAGTACCTTCAAATTAAGACGTTTAGCTACATTCTAAAATGAGTTCCTTTAAGAAAATCTTTCTCTGATAGCTAGCGATATCGAGCATCTTTTCATGTGTCTCTGGATCCTCTGTATGTCCTCCTTGGAGAGGTGTCTGCCCAAGTCCTTTGCCCATTTTTTAATTGGGTTGCTTGCAGAGAGATGCAAATTAAAACCACAATGAGATACCACTTGACACCAGTCAGAATGGCCCTCATAAACAAAGCAACAAACAGCAAGTGTTGGAGAGGTTGTGGAGAAAAGGGGACACTACTGCACTGCTGGTGGGAGTGCAGACTGGTACAACCACTATGGAAAACAGTATGGATTTTTCTAAAAAAACTAAAAATGGATATACCTTTTGACCCAGCAATTCCATTGCTAGGACTATATCCTAAGAACCCTGAAACACCAATCCAAAAGAAACTATGCATCCCTATGTTTATAGCAGCACAATTTACAATAGCCAAGTGTTGGAAGCAACCGAGATGCCCATCAGTAAATGAATGGATCAAAAAACTGTGGTACATTTATACAATGGAATTCTATGCAGCAGAAAGAAAGAAGGAGCTCATACCCTATGCAACAGCATGGATGGAACTTGAGAGCATCATGCTAAGCGAAGTAAGCCAGGCAGTGAAAGATAAATACCATATGATCTCACCTTTAACAGAAACCTAATCAACAAAACAAACAAACAAGCATAATATAACCAAAGACATGGAAATTGGGAACATGCTGAAAGTCACCAGAGGGGAGAGGGGAGGGAATTTCAGGGGAAAAGGGGAAGGATTTACAGGAACAAGTATAAAGGACACATGGACAAAAACTATGGGGGGGTGGAAATGGGAGGGAGGTGGGGAGGGCTGGGGTGGCGGGTTCGGGTGAGAATAAAAGACAGAAAACTGTACAAGATCAACAATGAAAATAAAAATTAAAAAAAAGAAAAAAAAGAAAAAAATTAAAAGGGAAAAAAAAATAGCAAAGTAATGGTTCTTCCCAAACATCCATAGGCTTTTTCTTATCAAGGACATAATTCTAATGCATGCTTTTAGGATCACTTTTATAATTACACAGATAAAAAAACTACTGTTTTTCCTCATGTATATATAAAGAAATATATCAATTTGTTTTTCCTTATAAGAACATCTCAGTGTATCATAGAAAGCATTTTTGCACTTTACACTTCACTTGCAAAGATCTTTAATTATCTCACATTGTTTGGTGAGATCCAAAATGCTTTTAAGGAAAGTATTCTACTTTTTCATTTTTTGAAATACCATTATTATACCATTATAATAATGGTATTTCATTATTTATACCATTATTGAAATACCATTATTTATACGTAGAATACACATGTACACATATACACATACATATATGCATATGTGTACATATGTATACACACAATATATGTGTGTATGTGTGTGTGCATACATATATGTGCCAGTCAGCTTGTTAGATTTTTAGACTGTTTTTATAGTCAAATATATAAATATATGTATAGGATACATATCTATATATTCTATATCTATATCAAGAATATATATTATATAGTATGAGGCTATTATATATATTTATAGACTATTTTATATAGAGAGACTATTATTGCCTTCCAGTCTGTATAGACTATTATAAATATATTTGCACCCTGGCTGGTGTGGCTCAGCAGATTGAGTGTCAGCCTGCACACTGAAGGGTTGCTAGTTCAATTCCTAGTCTAGGGCACATGTCTAGGTTGCAGGCAAGGTCCCCAGTGTGGGGTGCATGAGAGCCAACTGCACAATGATGTTTCTCTCCTTGTCTTTCTTCCTCACTTCCCCTCTCTAAAAATGAATAAATAAAACCTTAAAAAAATAAATAAATAATAAATATGTTTTCCATGCTGCATGGAGTATTTTATATATATTTATGTTCCACCCTGTCATTTCCTGAGAATGGATTTATATTTATAGGAAAACTGAATTCTGTCTATTTACAAGGGATTCTCCTTTTTTCTCAACCACTATTAATACAAATGCAATTGTATGCCTTACTTTGAACTAAAACTCACAGAAGATATTTTTTTATATACAAAGGTCTGTCCAGAAAAAGCCCAGCCATTGTTAATATAACCAGAACAGTTCGTGTGACACTGGTGTAACCAGATAGCTGAGGAGAGTGGACTGGAATGTGCATGTGTGAACAATGACAACATCACTCTACTAGTCAGTGGAGGCAGTAGATGATGTTGAGTGAACATGTGTACTATGTGGCTATTGCATTCTAAATGACTGATCTAGTAGAACAATGAATCTGCATCAAATTTTGCATTAAGCTTGAACATTCCTCCATGGACACTGTTCAAATGATTCAGAAGGCCCCAGCTATGGGCAACTGATAATCAATAGCTTCATCAAGACTGTGCTTGCTCCTGCATCATGTCTCCTGCAGAGTTTTTTGGCAAACTATCAAATCACCCAAGTGAGTTGGGTCCCCTACGGCTCAGATTTGGTGCCCTGCAACTTTGACTTTCCCCAAAACTAAAATCACCTTTGAAAGGGAAGAGATTTCAGACCATTGATGAGACTCAGAATAATGTGATGGGGCAGCTGATGGCGAATGGCAGAACTGTGTGAGGTCCCAGGGTGCCTACTTTGAAAGGGACTGAGGCTCCATTGCCCCATTTACACTGTTTCTTGTATCTTGCATCTTCTTCAATAAATACCTCTATTTTTCAATTACCCATGGCTGGATACCTTCTGGACAGACCTTGTGTACCAGGAATATTTGTGCTGTGCCTGAATGAGTGTGTCATAGAATAAACAGATGCATCTTCCCAGACCTTAATTTAACTAATAATCAGTTATCTAAAAATTATGTTAAATTCAAGACAGACATGCAATGGAGGACAGCGCTAAATTCATATCAATACTTAAAATACAATAGAGCACCTAAAAAAATATTAACTTAAGCAGCATGCTTTTATAAAACTGATGTCCAGAAGATAATCTCTGAAGTCTTCTAAAAAAAGCAGATATGTCATCATAGGCATGTCTACACAGTTTCCTATCAATGTTTCATTTGGCTACAATGATAAAGAAAATATATGCAAAATAGTGATTTCCAATCAGAGAAATACATAAGGTTGGTATCTTAATTAGGATTATGAGTCATCAGTAATTATTTCTTATTAATTTCAAATTGCTGGTATTTAGTGTCCTCAAAGTCAGATGTAATTTTAGTTGTTTTCCCTTGACTGTAAAAAAAAAAAATGCAATGAGTAGAATACAGTAAAAAAGGAAAAGGTAAGGAGAAAAATTGTATTTTATGAGAATTAGGTTTTTTGAAACAGACTGAAATGAAACCAAAATAATTACTTCTCATGTGGGACAGCAGATTATAAAAACCAAGTGGTATCAACTGACAAAAACCTATTCATTGTGGAACATTATTTGAGAGACACAAGGGTCAAAGTGTCAAAAGAATGTTTAAATAATACAAATAAAATATTCTCTTTCTTTTTAGTATTGAATTTGTTGGGGTGACATTGGTTAATACAATTCTATAGGTTTCAAGTGTACAATTCTGTAATACCTCATTTGTATATTGTATTCACCACCCCAAGTCAAGTATTCTTTAATCAACGTTTAATCCCCCTTTACCCTCTTCCACCTGCCCCCTCGCTCCCCCTTCCCTCTAGTAATCACCATTTACTTTCATAGCTGCTCCTTATCACAGGAAGAAAATCCAAGCAGAGGTATAAACTGGTCCTTAGTAATACAAACACACTGTAGAAAGAAAAACTTTGCATGTAACAGTGTTCCATGAACCTTATTCACTACAAAGAAACCTAAAACTGTTTCTAGGTTTTGGGATAAACTATTGAGTTTAGCATTTAAATTATTCACTTTTTTTTTTTTTTTCCATTTATAGTCTTCAGTCTGATTGCTGCCAATAAGAGTCCTCACATCCCTAAAACAAACTTTTAATAGTAAATGAACCTAGAGCTTATTGATAAGAAGCTATTTTCTCACTAATAAGTCCCACAGCCTGCCTATCCTAAGTATTAAGATAAATCCAAGCACATTAATCAGCACTTTCAACTAAACATGCTTCTTTAAAGATGACCATGTTATCAAGCAAAACAAATATGTTTGATAGGATTTCTCAGAAATGTGAATCCTATAGTATTAAATTTCCCTTTCTGAAGACAATGTAATGTAAAAAAAAAAATCACTGCTCGTAATTTTGATGGAACCACACTATCAAACTCTCAGACACTCAGTAGTAATTTATGACCGAAAATAATCATACTCACACTGACCTTTGCAATTGCTGCAGTAATCCTCTATTAAGTGTTAAATGAGGCAGTGATACCACCAAGCCAACCTGCATTAGTTAATGTATTTTCTGATTCTTTTTTTGAATGGAGCACATTTTTTTAAATGATAAAATGATCTGAGATTATAAACATCCATACACACAGTTGTTTATTGAAATTTTGAATTTGCAAACTAGGACACTGAGAGAATAAGGAGTGAGGAATCAGAAGGAGAATTATCCCTGGTAAATTATAGTTTGCTGGATGAAATCACTATCAAATGATTTGTTACCAAATCAATAAAAAAATTTCTGACTCACCTGCATATATTCAGTTGACATCCATCTTCTCTAGTTTTTCAACAACATTTGTTATTATTCATTTCTCCAGCCAACTTTTTGCCATATCTTAAATTTACAGGCAATATTCATCCTCAGAGCTTTTGAATTATTTTTGTTCGGTCTGTAATGTACATTTTCTAGCTAAATGCACAAGTCACATCTTTGGTCTTAATTTTGCACAGAATTCTGCTCACATGTGATCTCGAAGAAACATCTCTCTACCTGAAACATCACCGCCGCCTCCTCACTTGCTCATCGCTCCCTGTTTTCTTGCTCCGCTTTACTTTTCTTCATTAGAGGTCCTGCCTCTGCCTCCAGGTGGGGAGTAGTTATGCTTGTTTTCTTTCCAGTGCATCCTCAATGCTTAGAATAGGGCCTCACAGAATATGAAGTGTCAGTAAGCATACCTTAAAGAAATGACTAAATAAATGTTTAAATATTGATTAAATAATCGAGTGACTGACTGAAATAACAGCAACCAAAACAATTATGTGGGCATTTCAGAGGTGGTTTCCAATAAGGAAAGATAGAATTGTTATCAGGTGGTTTCCGTTTACCTTTTAACATGGCGGTTTTATTGTAAAGTAGAAGACGGAAATTGGGAAGGATACTTTACCTAGTCAGCCCCGACTGGTAGCTATTCCTTTCCTACTCAAAACCATTTTAACATGCAACCCTCTCAATGCACACAAGTCTGACTATTGAAATCACTGTTTTGGACATTTGCAAATTTTAAAGCAAACAAAGAAGGAGAAAAAAACAGCAAGAACAAGATTAGGTAAAAGATTATAGTTTAATATTATTATAATGGAAACAGCCTTGTTTCCTAGGTGCCTTGAGTTAAGGAGAGTTCTGTGTCACTCAGCCAGCACTTAAGATCTGAGATACAAAAATTACTGTCTGGCAAAATGCAGACTCTAGAAAACAAAAATAAAGACTGATAACATATTATCATATCCCCACATTCTGTTTAATATCCATTTGTATGTAAAGCAAGCTGAGTGTACTTTAAAAATGGATAGCTATGACAATTCTTCAAACCTTCTATTATTGAGTGCAACGAAGAGATCCACTTTTATTTGTTCTGAGGAATAAGCATGAACCATTTGCTTAAACTGTACCACCTGATATGAATATAAATACATGCTAGCCTTAGTGAATACTTCACAGTTTTAGAAAGCAGCTATAGATGAAATGATACCAAGTGCTTTCATATTTATTAATCCATATAGCACACTTATAAGCATATTTAATTGAATTATATTAGCAATTTCTGTTAGAAATATATGGCATTTGACCATTTGTTTTGAAAACTGTTATAGGAGGTATTTTAAGTTCAAGGAAGTTTCAAGTGACCTGGGGATACCGTTGTCATCCAGTAATTGCTAAGGTCTTCACACTACTGATTGCTCTATGCAAAAGTTATAGTGGCCCATTTCAGACTTCCAGTCTCCTAACAGAAGAAAACTCTTAGTCCTATTGCCTCAGCAAGAAAGTTTGATGATCTAGCAGCCAATATTTGATCATGAGGAGCAGAAGTGATAGTGATGGAACCATTTGTGCTGAAAGGGCATTTGGGGAAAGAAAGTCTTTGGGGGGCAGGGGAATTCTGGGATCTAGAATTCAAAGACTCAAGAGAACATGCAGAGGATGAGCAGGTGTAGACATTGATTAAGAAAGGTTCTGGACAGAAGGAACTCCCAGGAGCTTTATTCTAACAACAGTAATTGAAATGTGGTGCCTCTTCCATCCATAAGTTATTAAATAATTTTCATCAGGGACTCACTCCCCAACTAAACTAGAAAATTACGTATCTTACCTTTAACAGGAACCTTATCAACAAAACAAACAAACAAGCATAATATAACCAAAGACACTGAAATTGAGAACAGGCTGACAGTCACCAGAGGGGAGAGGGGAGGGAATTTTAGGGGAAAAGGGGAAGGGTTTAGAGCAATAAGTATAAAGGACACATGGACAAAAACTAGGTGGGGGGGGTTAGAAATGGGAGGGAGGTGGGGAGGGCTGGGGCGGTGGGCTGAGATGGGAGTAAAAGACAGAAAACTGTACAAGGACAACAATTAACATAAAAATTTAAAAATAAAATAAAATAAAAATAAAAAAACTACATAACCTAAGAGTAAAAAATGCACTGGCTACACAAAAAATAAATAAATACATAAATAAAAGCTAAGACTCCTCATCTCCCAAAATGTATCTCCCTATGGATGCTGTCCCCCATTTGGAATAACCTTAGTATTTTACATTATTCCTAATTCACTTCTATCACACTTGTTGCCTGAATTAGAAGTCAAAATTTTGGTGGCCTGCAGACCATATGAGACACACAGTTATGCCATGTTTGACTTGTAAAAGGAATCAAAATTTAAATTAGAATGACTCATCTTTAATAATATAGAATTTTCTGTTATTCTGACAAAAATTATAGGATTCTCTTTGCCATTCAATACATGATTACAAGTGAAAAGAAGCTAATAGGCCTTCCCTCCTTCTCTGCCCTCCAAGGCCCATGGTCCATGTTCCAATAGTCTTTGCAAATGAAATCAGTACTAGCTTCAGTTATTTGCTTTAATAACTTATGATTTAGTTATTCTCTCTATAGAAAAATTCTCTCTATAATTGTTTATTATAACATCATTTATGATTAAATTTCTGTGTGTTTGTGACATAGTTTAATTCTATGTAATTCATATTTATTCCTATTAGACATAAGATTACAATATATGATTTAAGCAAAAATAAAAAGTACAATTAGAATAGAATGTCTTTTCTTAAATATGTTTTTAATTTGTTATAAACCAAGTGTTATTTTGCATGACTGAATCTTTTCATTATTGTTAATAACATTGGCATTCTGAAATTTAGACAGTAAATGAGGGGTCACTAACTTTCAGAGTTGTATAAAATGCCCTGGCTTGCTGGCTTTTTTGCCTTCTGTCTGTCTTGTCAACTGCTCTTGTTCCTTGTTTTATGATCATTTCATTAGCTCCAGCAATCTTGTTATATATCCAGTGCTATTTAATAAACAAAGGAATATCAAAAATTAAATATATGATTATATATCAATACAATTATAGATGACTTGAGGAAATTAAGTACCCTCCTATTTTATTAATGCTCAGAAACTTTTCTATTTACTTATCAATTCAGAGTTATAGATTCAGAAGAGTATAGCTGCTGACCTTTTAGAAAATGATTCCTTGACACAAATGAAAAGAAGTGGAAAGCACCCATGCATATATAGTTTTAGCAGCAATGAGCAGAGCCGAATCTTTTCTACTCTGACAGTTGTCTTACAGTCACAGCAATAAGAAGTTTAAAACATATGAAGATTTGACATGATTTTTTAAAAATCAATTCAGGTCTAATATTGGCTGCTATATTTTGGATAGAATCATTTAAATCCTTCATAACTTATTGGAAAGTTCTATTTCCTCATCAATGTGTATCATACCTTTCACTGAATAACCCAACATGATTTGATGATGACTTGGAAAAGTAAACAATAAAATGGCAAAAAAAACTGGAGTCATGATTTTTCTGCTATGCAATGTCCATAAGCAATCCAGCCAGAAGGACCCTAAGGTCTTATAACAAGATTTAATTATTTTGGTAGTTGGAATCTAGTTATGATATTATAAAATTATGGAACAAAGGAACACACATTATTTTTTAATTATTTAGGAAAACAAAACTACCACATTTATCAAAACATCATTTACTTGATGTCAGTGCTGATAATCTTATATAACCTTGTACAAAGGAATAGTAAAGATTAATACTAAAATATTAAGACTAATATTAAAATAAGTTTTAATATTTTATATACTTGCACAGTCATCTATTAATTTACCTTACTCTTTATAGCACTTGTTATTGTTAGAGTTGCAGTGTTCCACACATGTATAGCCTACTGCATAAACCATATTTTATTTTATTCATCTTAAATTTTCATTTTAATTTATCTACATTTTAGATGTAGAGTTATTCTGAGATTTGTTAATGAAAACTATCAAAGAAAATGAAAAATACTATTTACGTTAGCAATAAAACAATAACACAGAATAGAGGTGAGACATAAACACTTGTAGAAAGCAATTTTTAAACCAAACATTTAGAACTATCCTTCCCAAAAGAAATATATACCAGATTTCCCACTCCCTTTTATTTTTATGAGTAAAGTTCTGTATGTTTTTTCAAAAGCTTAATACATAAGATTCTATCCTATTATATTTTCTTTAATACATAAATTGGGTAGGGCACACTTTGTTATGCGCTTTATTTGAAATAACCAGAATAAGCCTTAAACAGGTGTTCTAGTTTAGACACATTGGGAAAAAAACAAACAAACAAAGAAACAAACAAGAAGCATGGCATAAGGAGCAGCCCAGATAAGAATTTCAACCTTTGATAATATTTCTCTCAAATATTTACATAAGCCTAGGAGTCTGTCTGTGGCAACTACTGTTGAAACATTTTTCCATCTACTATAGATACCTAGCACCTTCAACCTCTTGGTCATAACCTCAATCTTTTCACTTTACCCAGAAGAATACTGTCATCCAGGTTGCCTGGTACTTGCCAATTTGGTTCCTCAGTTCCCTTTCTTCTCAACATCTGCTGTAGTCTTGCATTGGGGGTTCTAGTCATCTTCTACTCTGGGCTATTCTATAGTCTAACCTATGTCTACTCTGAATGCTCTTCTTGCAAAAATGTTCAGCTACTTTAAACCTTGCTTTGTTTAGGGAATGAACAAGAAGAATGAAGATAAACAAAAAGGGGAGGATTGTGAAAACCTAATATGTCAAAAAATTGTATAACATCTCTCTTTGAACGGTGGGAATATTCATGAAAACATGTTGGTTATTTAAAATATTTTTTTTTTTTTCCCATCAGTACATGGCCTCGTTTACTAGCACAGTGAATCACTCTACTGGGGACTCCTTGGAGGTTTGCAGGGCAGAGTTTGGCTAACTCCTTACTATAAATCAGAGAGATATATAATTGGCAATTATAAAGAATAAAATATGTCAACATAAAAGTTTAATATTCTCCTCTGCCAAGCCTAGTGATTCTGACAATGGAAGGAAAAGGCTGATAGGAGCAACTTCTAATGTCCCTTAATAACTGTTTCAAATGAAGATCCAACCTCTATATATCTCCCCTCCCTCTCCTAGCTGTACGAACCACAGAAACTCCAGGGAAGGAATGACCAGGTGAATGCATTGTTTCTTTACATGACCTCCTCTATCTCCCTGGAAGCATGTAAGGAAGGGTCTGTAATATTCAACTAAGTTCCCACTTTGGCCCTGGAAACTGCCCTAACAAGGACAGGAAAACATTTTTATTGAATTGGCTATGGCATTGTTTGTTAGCAGGTGCCTTCAAATTGTGAAGACACTCAACATCATCTTTCATTTCTCAAATTTGCTGTGAACACACAATACCTTTTTAATTTTACATCCATAGAGGACATTTAGAATGGACCTTCTAATCTCTCACATAGTGATATCCTTTTGCCTCTGAACCTGTCCAATTCTGTATAATCATAGTGTTGTGTTCAAGCTAGAACTTAAAACAATATCTGGTCCCCTTGACTCAACACTGCCTGTGTATTTATCCAATTTCTGAGAATTAGTCTGAACCACTTGTTTCCAAGCTTGTTTGAATGCCAGTCCATAGTGGTTGTAAAGCAGCCAGGACTCTGATTTGGCAGGCACTCAGAGCAGGCTATAATAGTTCCCATGTAACTGCTCCCAGCCTCTCTCCTTCCAGTAAGGACTCAATGCCATAAGCAGCTCAGAGTCCTGTGAAACTAGAACATGTATTTCCAGAAAGATTATTTTAAGACTTCATTTTTAGAGCAATTTTAGGTTCACTACGAAAATGAAGTGAAGATGCCAAGACTTCTCATATACCCCTTGCCCCCACAAAGGTTAGCCTTCCCTATTATCAACATGACTCACTGGAATGGTACGTTCGGGCTGACAATGCACGTTGACCCTACATTGACGTATCATAATCACCCAGAGTCTACAGTGTACCTCAGATTTCACTCTTGGTGTTATACCCACTATAAGTTTTACACATGCATGAAGACATGGCCATCATTTAAATATAGGATATTTTTTCTAATCTAGAAATCCTCTGTGCTCTGTCTACTCATCTTTTCCTTGCCCACCCCTGGCAACTACTGATCTTTTTTTTTTAAATTTTATCCATCCTTTTTTTTTTACCAGAGATTCATATACTGGGATTACGCAGTATGTAGTAGTGTATAGCCTTTTCAGATTGACTTCTTTCACTTGGTAATAAGATATTAAGGTTTCCTCCATGTCTTTTCATTGGTTAATAGCCTTTTTTTTTTTTTAGCACTGAATTTGTCTGGATGTACTACATTTTATTTATCTATTCACTTGCTGAAAGACATCTTGGTTGCTTCCAATTTTTAGCAATTATGAATAAACTTGCCATATTCATCCATATACAGGATTTGCATATATGTACATTTTCCAGAAAGAATTTTTAGAAATTCCCATTTTATTAAATGAGATGATATGTTCTAAGTCTGTTTATCTGTATACATTCTCCCTTTTAAATGTAATTATGCACTAAACATGTTCTATATACTA
The DNA here is from genome assembly GCA_039655065.1 of Glossophaga mutica. Taxonomy (NCBI): domain Eukaryota; kingdom Metazoa; phylum Chordata; class Mammalia; order Chiroptera; family Phyllostomidae; genus Glossophaga; species Glossophaga mutica. Next base: position 141,522,439 of record CM077307.1, on the reverse strand, counting down.
GCCCAAGACCTTTCTGGTAGTTGTCAGGAACTAACGTGTATCTTTCTATGCATTGAATTTGTGTCCTTACAGCATAAATTTGCTTTCTCTGGTAGTTGTAATGAAAATGAACTTAAGACATGGCTTGCCTCTCTGCACAACCACATCAGAATTACAACTAAAATATAGAACAACCATCACTCAGAACCATCAGAAATCAAGTTGAATGGAAGTCTGACAACTATGGAATTAAAGAAACCACATCCATTCAGACTGGTAGGAGGAGCACAGATGCAGAATGGGCTGGTTCCTCACTCATGTGTGGTGGATAAAAATTTGGAAAGAATATCTTGGGAGCGAGGAATCCCAGCCCCACACCAGGCCTTCCAACCCAGGGTTCTAGTGCCAGAAAGATAAATCCCCACAACTTTGGGCTGCAAAAACCAGTGGGGACTGAATCAGTGAAGGAAATTGCTGGAGCCCCAAGCAGTTCCTCTTAAAGGACCCACACAGAACAGACATACCTACTCAGACTTACTCCCTCTGAGCTCCAGCACCTGGGAACAGCTTAAAAGGCCCCAGTGCCATACAGGGAGAAACTGAAATGTCTGGCATCAAGGCGAGCAGAGGCCATTGTCTCTTTTCTACCCCCCCCCCCCCCCACAGAACTGGCAAGCTGGTGCCATATCTGAGACTCTATCAACCTAACACTGTTTGACCCACCTTAGAGATCCTCAGAGACTCCACCCTGCCCAACTTAGGGGCCCATCCAAACTGCTTTTCCATTTGAATGGCTAGTCTTGGCTCATGCATCACACAACTTCCTAAATCATCTCAAACAAACAACAGTTGGCTCAGTGAGACCCAGGCCCAGCATTAGCAACAGCCAGCCTAGATTCACAGCTTGGCTTTGCTTGGCAATCTCCAAGTCCAGCACAAGTAGCATCCATCTTAGATTGCTTTATAGCTCAGGCAAGGTGCCCCCGGCAAAGCACAGGTTGGAGCTGACCTTTGCCTTCACCACACAGGAAACCCCAGGGCCAACACAACCAGTGGACAGCTACAGACAATGTCAGAGACCTCCACCCTACCCCTGCACAGCTGATCCTCCACAGAGGACAGAGGTTGATGGTAAGAGGTCACAGCCAATCCTTGTAGTTGACAGGCCTGGGTAAATCCCTCCCATTGATCTGCCAGTAACAACCAAGGCTCAATTTCCAGAGGAGGGTATACTCAGCCCACAAAAAGGGCACACCTTGGGTGAGAGGGGAGGCTGTACCATTGTACCCTACAGGACACCTACTACGTTGGTACACACTACCAAGACACAGAGTCAAAGCAGTTCTATCTAATACATATAAACAAACACAGGGAAGCTGCCAAATTGAGTAGACAAAGAAACATGGCCTACATGAAAGAACAGATCAAAACTCCAGAAAAAGAGCTTAAAAAAATGGAGATAGGCAATCTATTAGATGTAGAGTTCAAAACAATGGTTATAAGGATGCTCAAGGAACTTAGTGAGGAACTCAACAGCATAAAAAAAGATCCAGTCAGAAATGAAGATCCAGAATACACTAATTGAAATAAATAACAATTTGCAGGAAAACAACAGTAAAGTGGATAAAGTCAAGAATCAAATCAATGATTTGGAACATAAGGAAGCAAAAAACAACCATTTAGAACAACAAGAATAAGAAAAAATTAAAAAAAAATGATGATAGTATAAGCAATCTCTGGGACAATTTCAGGAGCTCCAACATTCACATCATAGGGTTGCCAGAAGGAAAGAAAGAACAAGAAATTGGGAATTTATTTGAAAAAATAATGAATGAAACATCCCTAATTCGGTGAAGAAAATAAACATGCCAGTCCAGTAAACACAGAGTCTCAAACAAGATGCATGCAGCCCTGGCTGCTGTGGCTCAGTGGATTGAATGCCAGCCTGTGAACCCAAGGGTCATGGATTTGATTTCAGTCAGGGCACATGCCTAAGTTGTGGGCCATTTCCCCAGTAGGGGGCACATGAGAAGCAACCACACATTGAAGTTTTTCTCCCTTTTCTCCCTCCTTTCCCCTCTCTCTAAAAATAAATAAATAATATCTTTTAAAAAAAGATGGATGCAAAGTGGCCCACTCCAAGATACCACACAAGAGTCTTAAAATGTCAAAGGTTCAAGATAAGGGGAGAATCTTAAAAGCAACAAGAGAAAAGTAGTTAGTTACCTACAGAGGAGTTCCCATTAGACTGTCAGCTGATTTCTCAAAAGAAGCTTTATAGGCAAGAAGGGATTGGCAAGAAATATTTAGTCATAAAAAGCAGGGACCTACAGGCAAGATTGCTGTACCCAGAAAAGGTATCATCTAGAACTGAAGGGCAGATAAAGAGCTACCCAGACAAGAAAAAAATTAAAGGAGTTCACCATCATCAAACCATTAGGATACAGAATGTTGAAGGGACTTATTTAAGAAAAAGAAGATCAAACTATGGACAAACAATAAAATGGCAAAAAATATGTATCTATCAATAATTGAATATAAAAAAATAAGCAAACAAAAAAAACAGAGACAGAATCATAGATACAGGAAACATTTTGATGGTTGCCAGATGGGAGGTATATGTTGGGGAATGGGTGAAGAGGTGAGGGGATTAAGAAGTACAAATAGGTAGTTACAGAATAGCCATGGGGATGTAAAGTACAGTATAGAAAATGGAGTAGCCAAAAAACTTATAGGCATGACCCATGGACATGAAATATGTTGGACTGTTTCCTGATGGAGTGAGGGTGCTGGGTGTGGGGGGGCAAAGGTGGAAAAATTGGGACAACTGTAATAGCATAATATATAAAAGTATAATTTAAAAAAAAGAAAATGAACTCTTGGTTGAGACCAAGGATGATATAAGAAATCTGTTATCAATATACTGCTGAAGAAAATGAGGAATGAGGGGAAAAATCTAATAGGACCCAAGATGGTAAAGTTTATGAATCTCCACCTCTTAATTTTTTAACTCTTTCAAACATTTACATATGTGCAAATGCATTTAGCATACATATTCACAAAAAGAGAGATTATTTCCATTCAACAGGTATAAAAATGTCGTATAAAAAACAGGTATAAATAAAGATGCAGATGCATGTGACAAGTCATGGGCAATCTATAAATGTACCTCAATGATTCCTATAACAAAATTAAGAATATTTAAAAAAAAACCTGAATTATTACAAGCTATACTTTAGCAGAGGATATATTTACCAATACAACTATTTAGCAGTAAACACCAATAAAGTAAGGCAAAGGCAAGGTGACTCCCAATAAATTTACTAGTTAAGCTTAAAAAATTATTTCCTATGCCATACTTTTAAGAAGCCCTGGGACTTTTAAAAATGAGTGCTGATTATACTGGTAGACTAAGAAACCCACATGTTTTATTACTACTATTTAAAATGCATAAAAATGAAATTAAGAGAATTTAAGAGCAGGACTAGATTGATGGTCTTATTAGGAAGTTTCTCAGATTGCCTAAAAAATTATATAAAGACATTTTCATGTACTGCTTCCTTTAGACTTTTAAGATAAGGATGATTACATACTACATTATATCTGGCAGAGGTCCATTTGATCACCCTATATAAGAAATTTAATGTAAAATAAAAATGTGAACCATTTAGTCTCTGAATTGGTTATTTATACTTTTTGTGATACACTCAAATAACTTTGGCAGCATTCTGAGTAGTTAGCAGTTTCTTCAAAATATGCCAATTAAAGGGCAAGTTACTGCACTGTATCATGTCACATTCTTCTAAAACTAAAATATTGAGCTTTCACAATATGCCACTATACAGGCAACATCCTTGTAGAGTTCCTGAGATCCTGGTAAAAGTGGGATCTAATCAACATAACAGGAGATAAAATATCATCATATTCAGGGCTATAGTCACCAGGTTGGCATAATAACTTCTGTATAGAATCACACATTAAAACAAAATTATGTATTTAAATTCAATGCTTTAGCTCAGCTCAGCTTATATGTTCAAGGGAGTTGGTGAACAGTAGATATAAAATATAGTTTAGTATTCTGTCTTTTTAAAAAATCTCTGGTTTAAAAAGCAAACTGTTTTCATTGTAGAACATTTAGAAACTACAGATTTGTTCACAGAAAAATAGTCAACCATAAATAAACCATAATTGTACATGTGAGGCAGAAGGTTTTTTTTCTGGTATAGTATTTTATATATATTTCCTCTTCTGAAGACACATATAGGGCTTATTTCCAAATTGCTCAATATATGCTTAATAGTGACATTTTAAAAATAAAAAAACTCATTTTTTTGTGATTTTTAAAGTGTTGCTAGATTTTAGTATAATATTTAAATTTATTTAAACAGAGGTCAGCAAAGCTGCAGACATTTTTTACCTATTCCAAAGGATGTGAAAAAAAAGGTTTATGCCGACTTTTCAAAGGAGTAAAGGAATGTTTTTAATGCTAAACAATAAATCCATAATAAAGTGAACATACAAGTATTACGTGTATTATGGAAGTCTTCAAAATATAAGTAGGTTGAATTCTATGAAAAACCGTGTTCTTGTATATTTGACAATTCATTTTAAAAATATGTAAATTTGGAAAACACAATGCTTAGAATAGACAGAAATTACAAATCCAACAAGAGGAATGAAAGGTCCATTATAGAATTAGTAGACAAAATAAGCCACAGAGAACATCCCCATAATTAGAATGGTTTGACCTAGAGACCAGCAATCAAGAGAAATTATTATTTCATGACTACCTAGTAGAGGATAATTTTTAAATATTTGTACATTAAAGTTTAGGGGTATTAAAAGAATGTTGTAAAAAAGTTCTAATTATATCTATTTTTGTTTTGATGAGGACAATTATCCTTTTAAAGCCCTTAATATGAATTCAGTATTAGTTATTAATAATGGCAAACAATCCATGTGAAAATTTATACTCTTTGATGTGCTCTACACTTTGTCAGTCTTTGTTCCCATGAACTTTCAGTTTTTCCCTTTAACCATTTCTTAATTGCTGTGTCTAATAAACTACAGATCCTGATCCTTAACAGATTTTAGCCAATTTAAGTTAGCAGTGTAAGGCTTACCTTGTAGTCCACCTCTTTGGATGAATGTAATGTATTTCTGTTAGATGACTAGGTGATTTTATGCATAATAGTCAACTCTACCTATCAACAAAGAAAAACTGAAGCCAGTATCTGGATTCCTTGACTGAACTGAATCAAATGACACCTTCACAATCAAAACTAAGTGACTATCTAGAGTTTCTCATAATAAACTCCAAGTAAAGCATTACCCTGGAAATGGCAATATTTAAACTCTTCCTGGGGAGAAATCAAGGGGAGCTGTCTTTGAATTTGGGTTAAAATTTTTATTTAGTACTTTCACACATAACAAATAGAGCATTGAAATTAGAGGGAATCCCTCTTAGATAAGTCACTTGTAAAACATAAAACTCACTCACCATTCCGACTCTCTTCATCAATAGCAACTATGGTAGCGGGTGGTCCTCCCCTAGCTAGTTTGCAATCTAAAGAGAAAAAAAAAACCTAGGGTAAGAAGTCACAGCTACAGCAGCACTCACTCTGAGATCAAATTCATTGAGATGTATATTGACACTTAAAATGAAAAATTGTACAATCAAATTATGCATCATTACTTTTAACAACTTTTTATTTAAAAAATTCATGAGCCACAGAGATTGCTTACCATATCATAACACAGTCACTTTGTATACCATAAAACTATTCAAATATTACTGAGAAAATACCAGCATAGGCCATGGAAGAGCAAAAGTCCTTCAGGACAGAGACAATGGGATGGTAATTTAACCCAAAGAAATAACATAAAGAAATGATTAACAAGGATAAGTTGTAATTAAAGCTTCACAACAGAAACAAACAATTGGATTTTAATTGTAATCAAGAGTCTAATTAAAAAGAGTTAATAAAATGTTAACAATGTTCTAAAGAGAATAAAACAAAGACAGACAAGCAATGCTCATGAGGTTGTTTGGAAGTTTTATTTATGTCATCTTACCCTCATATTGCCAGTCTGGAGTCAAAAGTATAGAGTCATCAATGGAAGCAGATCAGAAAAACGAAAGAAGGAAAGGAAGAAAGAATATATGTATGTATTTAGCGAGGATTTACAGATATAAATAGCATCATATAATAGCAGATATATCACCAAATAATTTGAGAAAAATATGTCAAATCCTCATAACAAATTTGAAATTATATTGCCATATTAACACATTAACTTAAAAATATATACCCCATAGAAATAATATAAAATACATGTGTATGTTTCTTAAAATAAGTAAATGAAAATTAGTTAGGAATAGTCTATTATTCTATGTTGAGCAAACCTCAAAAATAGTGCCTGCCAATCAGCACTGAAGGTTAATTCATTACTTCAAACAATACTAATTCCCTGCCAAGGATCTCATGATAATAAACATATAAATTGCATCATAAGCTATGATAGTCATGATAATTAAAATGTGAAGTTTTCATTTGCAAGATGTCAAATGTTCACTTCTGAGACATACAGCAATCTCCTAAGAGGTACTGGTGATCCTGATAGGGGTGTGTTCTTCAGGTAAATGTACTTGGGGCAGCAGCATAAATCAAATTGGCCTGAAGTCATCCCAGCATGTGTGTTAATTGGGAGATGATTTCAAGGTTTATTGTTTATTTATTTATGAAAAGTCTATTTATTATGCACATGGGCATGAATAATAAAGACTTTGACAAGCACTATTCTATATTGTAGGGTATGTGCTCTCTCAAATAAAGCTTAAAATCACAGAGATCTACAATCTTTCATCCTTGTCAATATTCAAGCCAAGCCACAGCATTTTTAGATCTAAAATATGTAGTATTCATAACACCCCCTCCTCTCCCTCAGCCCTCTCCTGATATAGCACAGCTGTTCACTATATGTCACTATATGTCACTCTTTCAATGGTTTCCTCACCTATCTCTCAGAATCTTTGTTTTCACATATCATCCATTTTTTTGTTCCATAAAAATTATTTTCAGGCACTCAAATCCAAGGTAAAATAATGGTACTTGTTGGCACAAAACCAAGTATGTTTCATCATTTAAAGATTTTCTGAACTAAATGGTTTGGGATAACATTTCAAAGGATGTTATGGTTTCCACATCCTTTAGAATTAAGCACTATGGCCTCCACATCAGACCCCTTACTCATGCTGGAATATGCCTTGTATTTTTGGGAAAGTTTTGTTACCTAGATTAATTTCTGCCTCTACTCCTGCCTGTCAAAAATCTGCTTCTGTTGGTGAAAATAGATTTCACCTCTACCATGATAACTTACCCAACCTTCAATCAGAATTTATCTTTCCTTCCATGTCCTTATAATACTTTATTTACGCAGTTCCCTATTCTATTTTGAACTCAACAATTATTCATTGAGTCAAACTTTACATAAGTTATTATTGCAACTACCATGTGCTAAAGATGGGAATCAAAATCAACAGCTCCTTTTTTCAAGGATCTCACGGGGGAAAGTTAGAATATAGACAAAAGCAGCAATACAGGTTTAGTACGTTGTTGTATATGTGGAATCATTTCTTTAAGACATTCACTAACAACATGTGTAATTAGATTAAAAGGGAAAATACATACGGGAGTGGAAATGGGATAACCAGGAGGCAGAGATGATTTGTGAGGAAAGAGTAAATAATTCTAAACACTTCTTACTAGAAGAAAATTTTAAATTACCAAACATATCTTCCATTTGTATTTCAGAGGGAAGTAACTTTTTGGGACTATTCAAGCTCCTGCCTTAGTTAAGAAAGAGCATCATCATTTAAGATAGTAAACAGAAATTGTGTATTTGTGTATGAATATTGGTAGAGGTACAGATATATAATCAATGACTTTTTGGAGCAAGCAGGATAAAGAAGAAAAGGAGAGAGTTGAATACAAATATACAAAACATTTTCCAGTTGGTTACTATTAAATTTATGGACAGACTTTATATAGCTAATCAAAGTTCAACTCCCCATACCTCAGCCCTGCCTAACTCCCTTACCCTTTCCACTCCATAGTTTACTCTCCAGCCATCACAAACCAAGTTTATGTTTGCAGTGCCATTTACTGAAACTGCCTTTTCTGATTTCCCTGGCTGACTTCTATTTGTCCTTCAAGAATCTGGCAAGGCATCACTTCTTCCTGAAAAAGCTTCCTTCTTCTTAGTCTATGGCCCAAGGATCTACAGCTTTTGGCATCTCTGGGCCACCCTGGAAAAAGAAGGGTAGTCTTGGGCCACACATTAAATACATTGCCACATGTAATTATAAAAATTCTCGTAATGTTATAAGTAAATTTACAATTTTGTGTTGGGCTGCATTCAGAGCCATCAGGCCACAGGATGGACACCCCTAGTAGACCAAATGTCTCTTCTTTGTATTCCTGCAGTACACAGTGCACTCCACTGGAAAATATAGTATGTTCCTCACAACTCCTTTAGACCAAGTACGTGTCACATTCACCTCAATAACCTCAGAACCTGGCAAGAGTTAGTCCTGAAGGTTTGCTGAACTTTCCCTGAACTACCGTCTGCTCAGCTATAAGCACCTATAAACACACACCATGAGAGCTGCTCAGAAGTCTGACTCATTCTTCATTCACCAGCAGAAACAGCCCAGGAATAAAGGCTCAGCTACATTTCCTCCCAGTCAGGTCCTTCTAGATGACTTCCACTAAGCTTTATTAATCCACCAGGTTCCAAATCCCCCAACAGAATGTTTTCATGTCCAAAAAATACTTTACCTATTTTGGATCAAACCAAATATAATTAATTCTTTAAAGGTTCACAACATTAGTGAAGAGAGATTAGTCAGATGCATAAAAATAACCTATTAATAACATTGTTCATAACACCCAGTGTTTATTTTGAAATGATGCATTCATGAAAGTATAATTAATTAGTTTTGAAATGCACAAAAATGTTTAATAACTAGTATATTCAGAATTATTTTGGAAAAAAAGTAATTATGGATGGAATAGCCAGGGACTATTAAGTATGCAAAATATCCAAATGAAGATCAAGGTGAAGACTAAAAAGCAATTTGGGGGCCTGGTGATCCTGTTCTCTATGGTCAATGGATAATCTGTCACAGAAAACACAGGTTAGCTGATGACTCCTGTACCTTGGAAACTGACTTCCTTAATCTATTTAATTTCACCCTTGACTGTTTTGGTTCAATCACAAATTCATTGTTTTTCATGATTCAAATTTCTAACTGCTCAGGTCCCTACCCGATTCCCACATCCAATTTGTTTTAAACCACAAGATATGAATACAAATACTTGAATGCTCAGTATAACTTATTTTTTTTAATTTGCTATCAAGCTAAAAACAAGCCATGTATTTTTAAAATAACCTCATGCAACAGGTCAAGGTTAAAGCCAAAAAGAAGATTGGAAAGATAAATAATGCCTGGTTTCAGAGGCACTGAACCTATGATGCATTGTCTTTACAGCAGCCTAAAGCTTAAGAGCATGTGGCAGAAAGGTCACACAAAGGCAACAATCTGGAATTGTTCAGAAATGTTCATTCCTTATCTGGAAGACAGAACAGCCGGGAAAACCTTCTTATGTTAGCCTAATCTCAAAATTTCTTTTTAAGGCCAATGTGTTTTCAGTAAAATCTCAAAACTATTCCTTTGTCCCCTATATTACCATGACAATTAGCATTTATATGTGAATGACTTGCATATCATATTTCCTGCCCAGACAACACAGGCATTAGCAATTTGAAAGGTGCCTTTAATGTAACATCACAAATCGAAATTCAGGTGCTACTCCCAGCCCACACCTGGCCTCTTCCAGTGCATATTAGTTTAGTGAATGGCACAGTTTTGCACCATTCAGAAACCTAGGTACCCTTTGAGCCTGCCCATCTCCCTCACCTTCCTATGCTAATTCAGCAACAAATCCTAAATTTAATTCCTAAAGAAAACAAACAAACTCATATCCACCTTCTCCTCTCAATCTCTGATGTCATCATACTAATACAATCTTTTACCTAATCAAATGTTTTTTCTTAACTGTTCTTCTTACAGGAAGTCTTGCCACACTCTTTAGTTTAATCTCCTATATTTAACCACAGTAATTTTTACAAATAAAAATGTGCTTACCTTTTAATATTTTGCCATTGCTTTTAGGGTAAAATGTATTTTTATGGTCTATCCAATTTGCATATGACTTTAAGATGAAAATCAAAATATATGGCCTATAAGGTCCTAAATGATAATAGCCTTCTCCTTCCTCTCCAGTCTCATCTATTTCCATGTTCTTACTTGCTCTCAGCATTCCAGACAGATTTTTGTCCTTTTCCTTAATCACTGTGTGTAAAATCCTGAGCTACCTCTGGACCTTTTCATATTGTTTTATTTCTTGTTTCCAATCTTTACATTCAACCTGTCATTCATTTACATTGCCTTTAGATTTTACCTTGTGATAAAAGAAACCATTTCTCAAAGAAACCATTTCTGATCCCCAGGTTTCCTGATATACTCTCCTAACTCCAGATCATCTAAAATTAATACCCCAGTATTAATTTTGGTAACAGTTACAAAAGACCATAGAAAACTCAGAATAATGGAATAATTATTCCAATAACAGTGGAATAATGAAAACTGAAGAAGGAGAACTTACTTGATTATAATTATCTATAGTTTCCATTGGAATGTTACACTCTGATTATTCAATTGCCTGCAATGAATGACTATTTGGGAGCAATATTACTGCAATATTCAATTAATAGCAGTGATGTATTTTAAGCACTTTCATGACTTTATCAAATGGACTAATGGAAATAAAACTCAAAGACTTCAGATACAAAAGATGTTATAATATAAAAGATCACAATTATTTTTGTATGATATTCAAATGTTTATTAAACTATTTACTTTCCAGCCCTCTACTATTTTCTAGCACTGAGCAGATTATTGGACATATTATAATCATTCATTATATTTGTTGAACTAGGGAATATCATCTCTCATGGCAAATGAATAAAAGAAATAACCCACTTAATCCTTAGTATTAATCATTTCAAATCATTTGGGAGAGTGTTCTAAGATGTTAAAAGAATTGATTCTTAGCGAAGTATAGAAGTTAAGAACAAGTGATTTGTAGTCAGAAAACCTTACTTCAGATCCTAACTTTGGCTTTTAATAGTTGTATAATATTGAACAGATTATTAATTTCTTACATCTCATTTTACATAAATAGGTATAATAGTAAGTATAACTACCTCATAGATTTATTGCAACAAGGGTAAATGAGATAAAAATCTATGATTATTTCTTAGAGTAGTGCCTGATGAAGTGTACAGGCAGAAAAAAAAAGACACCTTTAATTTTTATATTATCATTATTTTCAGAATGAATATATTGGGATAGCCATTCCTATTTTTCTTTTTTGTCCTTTGATCAAAAGATAATAGAGAATCCACTGGTTTTTCCAAAATATTTAGTCAGGGATGATCTTATTTAAGTATGTGACTGTTAAGTACATTCCATTAAGACTAAAAGCAGTGACATAAAATGTCACTGATGATCTGTATGAACAGAAATATGTTGGAATTCCTATTCCAGATGTCAATCAAGAGACACTTTGTTGGTTTGAATTTAGTACAGCAAATACAATCTCTGAACTCCAGGTTTAACAAATAAAGGGTGCTTGCAGTCATCTGCTGATCCCACTGTAGTCTCAAAACTTACTGATGTCCAAATAATCAAGCAGAAATATCAAGAAACAGTTACAGATTTTTCTGATATCGCCAATCATCACAACAGTCTTCTATTATTAGTCTATGTTTGCAGTCACCTGCTATTCGAAGCTTATACTGTGCACACACACACTGAGTCAGTTGCTTATTTGAAGACATTTAACCTCTCATTCAAAGGAGTAAAATGCTCTTTTTAAATTTCATACTGCAAAAATGTTTTATTTTCAATTTGCTTGTCACAATCAGCAGCAGAAAGACTATTCTCATTTTTTTTCCATTTAGTTTTCAATTATTCACTTCAGGAAAATACATATAGAAGTGAAATTTTAAGATGATTTTGTTTTACATACTGACTCTTATTAACAACAACAACAAAAAAAGAGTTTGACCCCTGAAAGTTATTGTCTAAAGCTACAGTCAACAAAACACGAAGTTAGACCACAAGTAAGTCATTTTCAATTCAAGAATAGGATATGCTCTTTATAAGTATGAGAGTGAGCAGTTTTTCACCTTGAATTCTGCCTATTTTTGGATACTGATTATTTTTAGCTGGTTATTTTTAAGAAAAAAGGAAGCACAGAAAAAAACTTGAACCTTTAGATAGAGGACCTGTTCAAGAAAGTGAGATATCACCATAGATAACTACAGTTTAATGTAAATTAGTGTGTGATAGGGAAGAACCTAGCAAGACCCATTTGTTCAAAGTCCTCCCTGTGTCCCAGTGTTAAAGATGGCCCAGCTAATATTTGCATACCAAATATTTGCATTTTCATCTCCATGTGAGATGAAACATTTTCATCTCACATGGAGATGAAAGGTTATTTCTTTTCTCCCCTTTGAGGTCTCAAACCACAAGCCCCTCTATCCTTAGCTCAATGTGGTGTTTAAGCCTAACTGCTGCATTTGTCTGCAGGCCCCATATTCTTCTAGAGCTCCTATCTGCACATTCACAATAAATGTGCTAATTTTTCCCTGTTAATGTCTCATTTTAATCTGATTATTACACTAACCAGAAAACTTAGAACAGTAAAATAAAACTTATTTTTTCCCACAATTTTTCTATCAGAATTGGCACTTAGAATTTTCAACTTTTACCAGAGAGGGAAGAAGGTATATTTTATGATGCCTTAGTGTCATCATTAATTGGATTATATAATTTGATTAAGATGCTCCAAGCATGTGTTCTAGAAATGACCACTGAAGAGGAAGGGTCTTTACAAAATCTTATTTTCTGTTATTCTAAGATCCCCCTAAAAGGCTTTTCCTGTTAGTTAGCTTGTTTGTCATAGTATCCAATTAGTCTGTATGTTAAAGAGGTACAGGCTGGTGTCAATGACTAAAACAAATTATTCAAGAAACACTTTGTGAAAAGCTATTAAACAGTTATATCCACATTATTTCTGAAAGCTAATTTGTAACTTTATTTTATAATTATTCTTAATGAGGTAGCTCAGAGAAAATTCTTAATCATGATTCTTACTAAGATATTTAACAAGATCCAACAGTAAAAGCTACAGCATCACACCACTTTAAAATTACATTGTTCAGAAAGATTCTTAAGTTTTTACTTACAGCCTATTTAAACCAAATCTTTGCTTCAAGCCAATTACGATTACATAAACTGTCAACAAAATAGCAAACTCTGTGGATTAAATTACCAAAAAAATTAAGCATTTGGTTACTTATAATATGTATAAAAGACTATATATTCATGTAAACATTATATCCATTTTCTTTTTTCCTAGATTTATTGATATATTATTTTTTACATAATGTAGATTTAAGGTATACATGTGATGATTTGATACACATATATTGTGGAATGATTACCACAATAAGGTTGTAAACATCTCCATATTTTCATCTAATTACATATTTTTGTGATAGTAACATTAAGAGCTACTCTCTGAACTCAAACATATAATACGGTATTGTTAATTAGAGTCACCATGCTGTACATTAAATCCTCAGAAGTTTCATTTTAGAGATGGAAGATTGTACCCTTTGACCAGCATCTCTCCATTTTCCCCACCGTCCAGCTTCTGGCCACCACCGTTCTATTCCCTGTCCCTGCGAGTTCAGCTTTTTTAGATTCCACCATGTAAGTGAGAGAAAATATACATTTTTTTCTTCATCCATTTCTTCATCCCTTAATCTGCAGATGGACATTTAGATGTTTTCTATATCTTCAATGAACATGGGGTGTTAGTGTCTCTTTGATAATAATATCATTTCTTCTGTGTATATACCCAAAAGTGGATTGGCTAAATCATATAGTAGTTCTATTTTCTTTTTCTTTTTCCCTTTCTTTTTCTTTCTTTCTTTCTTTCTTTCTTTCTTTCTTTCTTTCTTTCTTTCTTTCTTTCTTTCTTTCTTTCTTTTCTTTCTTTCTTTCTTTCTTCTTTCTCCTTCCTTCCTTCCTTCCTTCCTTCCTTCCTTCCTTCCTTCCTTCCTTCCTTCCTTTTCTTCTTCTTCTTCTTCTTCTTCTTCTTCTTCTTCTTCTTCTTCTTCTTCTTCTTCTTCTTCTTCTTCTCTCTCTCTCTCTCTCTCTCTCTCTCGCTCTCTCGCTCTCTCTCTCCCTCTCTCTCTCTCTTTCTGGAAACTCCATACTGTTTCCATCGTGGTATATACCCCTTTACACCCCCAATGACAGTGTATGAGGGTTCCTTTCCCCCACATCCTCATTAACACTAGCTGTATTTTTTTTTTCTTTTTGATAATAGTTATTCTGAGAGGTGTGAGGTGAGATCTCATTGTGGTTTTGATTTGCATTTCCATGATTTGTAAGGCCTCTGAGCATCTTTTCATGTACCTGCTGGGAATTTATATGCTGTCTTTGGGAAAATAGCTATTCAAGTCCTCTGATCATTTTTAAGATCTTGTTGTTCGTTGTTTTGATATTGAATGTATCAGTTTCTTACAATTCATGCCCACATGAAGCCTGGTGCGACAGGAGCCAGCCTGCACCAGAGTGGGTCAGGAACTTGTCATATTTTCTAGGGGACATACTTCAAAGAGAAGTGAGGAGGGGGGATGGGGGAACTGTTAGAGGAATTAGGAAAACTGCATGTTTTCACCTTCTGGAACAGAAAGTATATTTAAATATACATAGATGATTCAGTGACACTTTTCTATTGCTTTATTTTCTCAATCCCATGGAGAAAGTTTGGTCTGAGGTTTTATTATCAAAGGAAAGTCTAGAAATGAAATGGGTACAGGGATGAGACTGAGAGTTATGGAAAAAGAAGAACATTAAAAAAACTACAAAAATACCTATTTCCTACTTTTCCATTTGTCTCATTTTGCTTTCACAATGCTTTCTCAGAAAGAATTCCTCTTAGAAACATAATTTGCTTTGGATTATGCATCCAGAAGTCAATCTAGAAGAAAGCTGAACATAGAACCACAAATTCCAAATAAACTTCTGTTATTTTCATTATTTCACAATCAATATGAAATGTCAAGGGGGTAATGTCTGTATGTGTCAACTCTCTTTAAAGTGATATATTTTTTATGTAACAAATAACCCCTTTTTGTACTGTAAACCTTGCCAAGCACACTATCAAAGCTAAGTCAGGGTGGTAATATGATCTGACATGTGCTGGGCAGAGGGAAAACTTGTGCTGGCAAGTTTGGCAGAAAGCAGCATGGTTCCAGGTTGAAACATGTATATGGTGCAAATTCATTTCTTTAACAAAGATGAGTCAGTACTATAGTTTGACCATGACCATAAGGATAAAACCATATTGATAATCTGATTTTTTTGGATTGGAAGTTTTCTCTAGAGTTTAAAAACTGAAAATAATAAAGCACTGAAGACAAGTATTTTACCACCCATGTACTTTAGAGATGATATTTTTGACAGTTTGCCATCCACGTGTGCAACATTTGATGAAGAAAGCTTTATACCCTGCAGTTTACCACTCATAAGTTCATTTTTTGACAATCTTTTATGCAGATGCCTGTGGTTTTGAAGATCTGCTGCTATTTAAAAGAACTTCTCAAGGGTAGGACTCCATATTTTATTCCTTTGTATTTGCCCATATACACATTTTTGCCAACAGTGAGCCCAAAATACAGTTTACAGCTATAACAACTTCTCTTATTGCTTTCTAAGCCCCATGGTTTTTTAAAAAATTATAATCAGCCTTCAATTCTCAGTATTGTATATCTAATAGTCCACACACAGCAGTTTTCTACATGGTATTCAAAAAGAGATGAGGCTACAAATAGTGAAAAGCAATCTTTTGCAGAATTTTTGATACATTCAGAGTATTTTATTATATCTCTCTTCAAATTATTTTACTTGAACATGTGATTAATTTGTTATTCTATTGCTATATTCTTCCCCATAAACTTTGGTAATACTCCTAGCATGAGGAAATCATTAATTTTGAAAAAAATAATTATTTTAGAGTCAAGAACCAGCAAATCAGATGAACATAGTCCCCAAGATCCTAAATACAAAACCTCGTGAATCTGACACTTAGAGAAAGCCCTAGACCTTTACTGAATCCAACTTACTTTTGTTTCCATCCTTTTGTAATTAAATTATTTTTTCTTTCCTACTATAAAATTGATTATAAAACATTAATAAAAGTAGAGAATGTATGGTAAAAAAGAAACATGCTTAGAGAATGGTACAATTTCAATTTGAAAGCAAGGACAGAGAGAGTAAAAATTATTAAAAATAGATGAAGCACTCACAAAACATAGTTGTTTGGAGTAAATAATGTCCTTCAATACAAAAAAGCTCCCATTACTGCTTTATGGAAAACAGAAGCATTTACTAATTATGCTAATAATCTTCATTACCATAATGTTTAATTTATACAAACTCTTTAAATAATGGAAAAAGTATACAATACATTATAGAAAGATTTACATCATGAGGCTTATAATAAAAAGAAATGCTAATTAAAATAAAGTGATAGTTTTGTTCTGTCAAATTGTTAAAAATTATTAAAAGAATAATAGCCAGAGATGGTTAGGGAGCAATAAAAATTATTAGGTAATAAAAATTAAAATAAAAATTATTAGGTAATTTTGGTGAAGCTATATATTGTTTTTTGTAAAAAGAAAGAAATACAAATCAAAAGGCACCTTGGCAAGAATTTTACACGAAAGTGCCCTTGACAGGGAAATTTTACTTTGAAGAATAGTCAACTATAGAAATAATGAGACAAGTATCCATTGCTGCTAAAAGTACATATAAACTATTATACAATATTGTTAAATCATTATGATTCCAAAATACTTCACAGTTGTTGCAGATACTGTACATCAGTCCACCCACTCCAACCACTTTTCTAACTTGATTTTTTTTTTTTTTTTTTTTTTTTTTTTTTTGTACCACAGAGACTGGGAAGTTTAAAAGTGTGCTTCCAAATTCATTTGCAGGTGAGCTTTGCCTTACAACCTGCCAAAGAGAACACACTCTCATGACCTTGGCAGAAAGGACTGACAGAGCCAAAGGGAACAATACAAGAAGTGTGTACTTTTGGGGGGTAACTGTAGGAAATAAATTCAGGGTACCCTAGGTGCTATGTTGGGTGGTATACCATGAAGGCTTAAATAAGAAAGTTAAGAATTGTAGGTCACTGCTTCTCTGGCTTTCTTGATCTTGCCTCTGTAGAATTGTAGCTGATTTTTCTGATCCCACTCAGTCAACTAATTCAAGTTAATAAATTCATTCCAGATAAAAGAAAGGGTTCAATTGTTTGTACTATATAATCTGAAAGTTTGGAATCAGCCATCCAAAATGTATGTTTTTTATTTTTAAAAGTATTTTAAATTGCAGCTTACATTTAATATTATTTGTATTAGTTTCAAGTGTACAGCATAGTGATTAGACAATCATATACTTTACAAAGTGTCCCCCCTCATATTTCCAGTAACCAAGTAGCACCATAAATAGTTAACACACTGTTATTAAGTATATTTCCTATGCTATACTTTACAACCTTATTACCATTTTGTAACTACCAATCTATACTTCTTGATCCCCTCACCTTTTTCACCTTTTGACCCAGTGATTCCATTGCTAAGTACATTTCCAAAGAAACCCAAAGCATTAATTTGTAGGAATATATGCACCCCTGTGTTCCTTGTAGACTTATTTATAATAGCCAAGCTATGGAAGCAGTCCAAGTGACCATCAATAAACAAGTGTATAAAAAGCTGTTTTACATGTATGCAATGGACTATTACTCAGTCATAAAAAGAACAAAATCTTACCATTTGTGAGAGCATAGATGGACCTAGAAGGTATTATGCTAAATGAAGTGAGTTAGAGAAAGACAAGTACCACATAATTTCACTTACATATGGAGTCTAAAGAACAATATAAACAAACAAAACAAATAAACTCATAGATACAGAGGACAGATTGATGGTTGCCAGAAGGGACGGGGGTTAGGGACTGGGTGCAAAGGTGATCGTCATTGTTGTTATTGTTCTTAGAGCTTTTCCATTGCTTAAAATTCCTAAATTGTTTACACATTAACCTGGGTGAGTCTTCAACCATGAGAGTAGAGAGTAAGTATTGATGTCAAGTCTAAACTCTGATTTATTTTCATCAAGTTCTGATATGCTAATTTTATTTTGTCCACTAGAAAATCAGACATCTTGTGTAATCTGATCAAGTTCAAACTTTTTAACGGAAATTCACCTTATTACCAATGTAAGTCATTGTCTCCTTCAGTGCTCATCATTTGTAGGGAGAAAGTTTCTAGGGAAAAAAAAAAGACATGGACCCGTATAAATTGATTCCTAGAGCCAGCCGTAGGAAAGGCCAGTTCAGAAGATTCCTTCACAGACTGGTATCCTTTGGAGCAATTTTGCCTCGGTTAACTTTTCAAAACCTTAAGTGAGTGTTCTTGAGTCTTACCTCGTTTAGTCTGTGAGAGTTTGGTTCCATATAAAATTGCCTTTATAAAGTTTTGGTTGACCAAGGGCACCAGATTTTGGGGTCTGGGATTTTTTTAATAAACCAAACAGTAACTCAGGGACCTGAGAAACAGTGTGCAAAATCAGAATTTTCACAGAGCTGTCACCAGACTTCTTGGCTGTGTCTTATTCTGAATCTAAATGTGTGCCTTCTGTGAGTTAGTCCCTTGTTTCTAACATGCATTTACCTTATAATCGAATTCATATGACTATCTTGCAAGAGGCCATTTCACCAAAGACAATTTAGAATTCCATGGGCCACACTGTAAACTTTTGATATGATCAATATTGTTCATTTGAGAGGTGTCTTAGAATGGAAAGGAGGTAAATTTTTCATCACAACTTGAACTCAGTGGCCTTTTCCCTACCCGTTTCCTTTCCCTATCCTATGTTCTTCATCAGTCTCTGCTTTCACCACCTTTTCTCATTTGTTCACCTTACTTTCTGGCCACTCTGAAATTAATATTAACAATCAATATTACAAAATTAATAATATCATAAATATCTATCACTTCTTAAAGTTAAATTCACTTCAAAAATGGTAAAGCCTATTTTATTTTTAGCTTTCATCTCAGTCTGAACTAAGAATCTTTGTGAAAGGCTTTCTAAATCTAGACAAGAATCACAGAAATTTGCAGAGGATTTTAGAATGGTGCTAATGACATATAATCTAGAACTCAGATTTATATAAATGCATGTAAAATAAATGTATTTAAGAAAAATAGATGTTAAAAATATAAAAATGCAGAGTTGAGATAATCTAAAGGTGACAGAAAGACCCTAAATTTATAGAAATCCAGAATTATATAGGAATTTTATGCATAGTGGAGAAAAATATTTTAGAGTCTACACAAAAGACTTTCTTGTAAAAATAGATTGTAATTTCATGTAGTCTTTAAGAAAAAGAAGGGATGAGTCCATTGTAAATTTTAGAAACAGACTCTTTAGTATTTTTAGGAAATAATTAGGAGTACATCTTAAAAGAGATGGGACCTTAATTCTTTCCTCACTTTTTTGTGAAGAAACCTAAACCAAAAATAGAGTATGAAATACTCAAGAAATAACTGGGGTAATTGAAAATGGCCCCAATTATAGATATAACTCCAGTTCCTTGTTGAACAATTTGAAAAAGACTTGGAACAAAAGAGGCATTTAACTCAGAATAAATGAATAAAACAACTAGATAAAAAGATTTAAAAAACTAGGTATTTCCACTCAATTAATCAAGTGCCAGAGGAGGAAGCCTCATAAACAAAGACATAAGTAGATACCATACACAGAAACAACATGGAAAAAAACAATCATCTTGTACTAAATATAAAAATAAAAGAAAATAAAATTAAAATGTGATCAAGGAGATTGATGCTGATTTCCATTTTACCATTAAAGTCATAACAACAAATTTCTCTAAATATTAACAGAGAGTTTTGAAGTGTTTGATTAATTCAGGAACAGTGATATAATCTACAATCCCTGCCCACACTCTCCTATTGTCGCTCAGACTTTTAATGTAATTTCCAGATGACCTTTCTCTTGAGATCCTTGCAGATCACCTATTCATAACCAACATCATACACAATTTGGACAATGGCTTGCCAGTAACTTTGAGTCTAAATGAAGCCCAACTATTTGGGGGTGGGGGGAAACTATTGACAATGGCAGAATAATTAAAGAACCCATCATATTTTGACTGATCCACCTAACTCTGCATCTACATTTACCACCTTAAAAATAAATAATAATAATAATAATAATAATAATAATAATAATAAAAGACAAAGCCAGCAGCTAAAAATCTAGTAGAGAAATAATTACCCATACTTAGCACTAGTTTGGGCACAGTCCTCCTCTTCCCCTCAAAAAATGTAATTTGTTTAGGATATTGGAACAACAAATAAA
The DNA here is from genome assembly GCA_039655065.1 of Glossophaga mutica. Lineage (NCBI taxonomy): Eukaryota > Metazoa > Chordata > Mammalia > Chiroptera > Phyllostomidae > Glossophaga > Glossophaga mutica. The sequence goes on along the minus strand of CM077307.1, from coordinate 141,501,805 downwards.
ATATTCACTCACTTCTCTGTGGTCAACAAACCCCTATATTATTTTGATTTTCATTCCATTTCAGGTTATATATTTTATCATTCTAAATACATATTCTGTTTTCCCTATTGTCCTTCTTAGGTCAGTATAGAAAATATTTGCTATTATTCTCCTGAAAAAATTAATAAACCTGGATATTTTATCCCCAAGGGTGTGCTTCTACTTTTTAGAACTTCCCCATCACAATTTGAAAGACATTGAATCCTTCTGTAAATCTACTCTTATTCAAATTACAGGGGATTTTTTTTCTATATTCTAACAATGAAATGAGCTTTGAGACTGACTCCAACTACTACTTCATAGCCCAAAGAACACATTTCAGTTTCCAAAGAAAACTTACAATTTTGTCCCAATTAAATGTACTGCCTAGGAAATAATTTATCCCAAGGGAATAAATGCATTGGTCTTGAGATATTTCAAACCTTTTAAACTTTCTTGTGTCTGTTGAGATTCTTTTTTAAAAAGAGGTTTTGGGCTCTCATAGGTTATTGTATGCAATAGGTCCCCAACATTTCTGAAATCACCACACCTATAAGATTTAACTTAGTGTTCCCTGGATTTCTAACGTGATCAATGTGTGTGCATGTGCATGGGCATGTGCGAGCACACCTGTGATTGAAAATTAGCTCTTTGGCCTACCGTATTTTTAGGACTATAAGATGCACCTATGTTTTAGAGGAGAAAAATAGGGGAAAAAAACTTTGCAGCAAAAAATGTGGTAAAACATTTAATAGCCTGTGACCCCTCTCCACCGCCGCCCCACCCCCAGGCCCCACAGCGAGCCAGATAAGCTACATTCAGATTATAAAATGCATCCCCATTTTCCTCCCAATTTTTTTTGGGGGGAGTGCATCTTATAGTCTGAAAAATATGGTAATTATCTTGAATCTTTTTACCAATTCGTACATGAGCAATCTGGGCAAGCCAGTAGTGTTCAGGCTTAACCATATCAGAATCTTTAAAAACTAACTACAAACTTTTCTTAAATTTTCCTGCAAAAGCCTATTCACCTCAGCTAAAGGCAGCAATATCAGCAGCCATTCTAATAGAGAATTACACTGATTTAATTGATTTTTCTGTGCAATACTTGGTCATTTTTTCCATGTTTGTTTTTGCCAAAAATGTGCCTTTCTTAGCATGCAGGCTTACACCTTATAAACTTTTACAATTGTTTCTCTTTATATCCATCACTACAATATTGAAAAATACTACTACTCTATTCTCCATTAAGAAGGGGATTTCCACAAGTGTTTATTGAAAGACTGACTTGGTCTTGAATATCAGAAATAAAATCACCCCAGGTGACAGAACTTCTCATACTAATCTGACCTTGTCAATTAGCAAGTGCTAAGAGAATATACAGGTATGCCTTTGAAATAGACCATGATTTTGGAATTTGATGTCAACAAGGGGGCTTTTGGCCTCAGCAGAAACCTCAACTAAAAGTAATTAACAGCTTATTGAACTTCTTAAGGAGCCAGGTACTGTAAAGGTAGTATTTTATACAAAAATTTTGTCTATAATTCCGAGTAGTTTTCTTCTGTCTTGAAACCAGGTACAGTGCAGATATTGTCAGGGGGCAGTGGACAGTGTTAGTGAGACCATAGACTTCTTCATCTCAAAATTTCACAGTATTGGGCATGCGATGCTTTAACACAGAGCAGCCCCATAAGTAATATCAGTGTTTCAGAATGGATCATGAAGCATTTTAGAAGAAGAATGTTTTACTCATAACCTTACAGATGTTTTTGGCATCTTTCATGTTACTAATGCAGGGGAAATTAAAAATAATTATAATACTAATAAAATGAAGCAATTTGGGTAATATCTCTACATTTCTTGTTTTAATTCGGGTATTCTTTGCTCCTGACTTAGAAATGTAAAATACTCTGGTCATAATCCTTCTGTTGGTCTCTCTGTAATTCAAAATTCATATGTGTGATCTCTATAGATTTAAATGTTCCTATGTGGCTACTGTTCCATAAATGATCCAAAAAATAATTCTCCAGCAAAAGAGCAGGAAAATCTGATGTATACAATACTTGGAACATTCCCCACCAAGAACCTGATATGCAATCATAATCCTTCAAATGGTGGTGTGGATCTCAATCAATCACTTATTAGATGGTATGTGTTTATCCTCCAGCTTAGGGTGGACATGAAGAGAAGTCTGAGCAAAAACAGACTATCTACCGTAGCATAACTTCTTTGTTTATTTGTTGGTTGGTTGGTTGGTTTTGTTTCAGGCCATGATATAATAAAATACTGTATGTTTCAGAAAATTCCCATAGGTCAATTTTTGGAGACAACCCTGTGATCATCTGAATAAATCACTTAGTTATCAAACAACAGTTTACTCACCAAGGCCCTCACCTCACTGTGCTCACCAATCTTCCACTCAGTCCGATCTCATTTAGCGCCGTACCTCAGCTGACCAACCTTAAATCACTTTGGCTTAATCTTCAAATCCCATAAATAGCTCCCTTCTGATTTCCCTTTTCTAAGATGCTGTTAAACTTTTGTCAGAGTAGTGTTTATACCTACAGCAGTAATTTCCAATACATTTATATTTTCTTAGTGCAGTATCTGCTTCAGAGTAAACACAAATAGCTGCTATTATTATTTCTGTTATTTTTATTACTAGAACTGTGGTAATTCTCCACCACTTAATATTATAGAAATTATGAGAAAAACAATCTGTACATATTTTATTCACTAAAACTAAAACTACTATATATTTTATTCACTGAAGTTTATCTCTATAAACTTTAGTGAATAAAGTCTATCTCTATAAACTTTAGTGAATAAAGTCTATATATACTTCCAAAAACTTATTTCATATTTTCATTATCTTTTGTGATTATTTTTCACATTTTTTTACATAAGGTTTTCTGTTTTCACTTGCTAATTAGCATACTTCTTTTTGTTCTTTTAATTTTTACTAGCTACTACAGATTATTACATTTGAAAATTAAAATATGTAACAAGGATAGAATTTAGCATGGGACCCGACACATCCTAATGTAATGGGGTACAGAGTGGAGGGCCCTGGAAAACAGCAGACCATATACCCCCACAAACCTGGACTGGGGAAAGGGGGAAGTGGATGATATGGTGGTTAAGATACTTTGTATAACAATAGCTAGTTATTAGTTGTACTGCTGCCCTGGGAAAAAGATGTACCTCACTTGCAGCGTGCTTAGTGACTCGTGACATAGCCAAGGGAGGCAGATGCCCTTCAGTCATGCGGAACTCTTGCCCTGACTAAAGATGGCAGCTGAAAGAAGGTAAAAGATAGTGGGGAACTGGCAAAAGTATACATCACAGGAGGGGCCAGATATGAGGACACATAGGAAGTTCTGGGCTGAGCATTTAAAATAAGGATTGGCTGAAAGAGAAGGGGATTCTGTCATGAGGTCTGAAAGAAAAGAGGTAGAAGCCATGCAGGAAAAAAGGGTGTAAGGAAAGAAGTGATGGGGTTGAGGGGACCTGCCTAACCAAACACAGATTCATGGAAGATGCTTGCAGCTGAACTGAACGGTGACCAGGAATGCAGACTTGCGATTCTCTGAAGGACATATGGGGAAGCCATTCTCTTGGGACATGTGTCTCCCTGGACTCCACCATGATACAGTGTAACATGGTACATGTTTGCCTCAACCACTACATGGAGGCTGAGACAACATACCCCAGATCCTGAAGGAGAAAGCTGTTGCAAGAGGATGGTGACTCTGAAATCCAAAAGTGCACTTTCCAGAGGGGATGGACACTGGCTTGCACAGGCAGCTTAAGACCAGATAAGGATATGGGGAACTTCTGGGCATGGTTTTGGCTTATAACCTGGTGGGTAGCAGGGGAAGTGCTGGATCACATGAGAGACCAGGGCTCCAAGCAGGAATGTTCTCAGAGCCCCTAAGATTGGAGTTTTATGAATAAAAACCTGTTTCCTTCAGCACTAATTGTTGTGTCATACATTAAGGTGCCACAGAAATGAGCTCTGGTTTGCTTGGTTATACTAAGTGCTCAATAATAGTCCTCATTACTCTATAATGCTCCTGCAAGGCCAAAGGATAGTATATATATGTAGGTATCCTCTTTGTATTAATTATCAATCTTGTTACTGATATTAATACCTCTGGGACCCCTTGTGGATCAACAATATCAGTATAAATGAAACCACCTGCTGAGTCTTTCAAAACATGTTACAAAAATTCAATGATTCACCTTTAGCAAGAAAAAGTCACAACTCTTAAAATGCCAAGTGCAAGGCATTAAGTATGTGTTTGTATATGTGCTCTGATTATTCTTCTGAAGATAAATTACCAAGGTCAAATTTTCTGAGTCCCCTTCAGGAAAGAAATATGAGATTGAATTTTTTTTTTCCAGAAAAAGTCCTCAGTGACTAAACTTATGCAGATTTGATCTAAAATGAACGTCCTCCAAGACCACCAGGGGACAAATACCACTTCATATTTGTATAGTTTGATGATGACCTCTTCTTGAAAACCAAACAAAACAAACATGCTTTTTCTTTTTTTTTTCCAAAAGAAACTGGTTTCTGACTTTAGAGATAGTTTTCTTAAATGAGAATTTTGTTCCTACTGCCATAATTATATTCAACATCCTGTCTTACAATGAAAAGCAGTTGTTAAGGCAATTTAAATTAATTCCATAAGTAAAGTTTTGTCACTCTGTATAATTTGCATATGCCATTTTCATCATCATGTCTAATGAAAGAAGAAATCCACTTGTGTGACCCATTTTATTGCCTTTTGAGATGTGCATTACCACATTCAAGCTAGAAATGGGTGGCCTTGAGCTTCTAGATTTGGGGCTGATTCAAGTAATCCTTTTGTAGAAGTGACCTTCTCTAAGCTTCTACGCTAGTTTTGCAGTGAATAGTCCTAATGTTTGCTCATAAAGTGTTTTATTCACATAATGATCAGAGGATTAATCTACATCAGAAACACTTGAATTATCATAATAATTTCCTCTCCAAATCCCTAAGCATGATAATGTTGTTTCTATTTTTTGGCATAGATGAGGATTTCTAAAAGGAGTGTTCTTGAGGATGTTTTCGATGATACTTAGTGAAGTACATAGATATGAAGCTAATTCTCTAAAATCATTGTCAAGTATTGAACTATTTTCCTATTGATTAATATTTTAGTTGTTTCCAATTTTTCACTAAGACAATGCTGAGGGAGATATCTTTTATGTATAATACTTTGTGATCATATGCAAGCTTTTTTGTATTAAATATTCCCAGAATTGAGCTCTTAGTATCAAATAGTACAAAAGTACAAAATTTTGTTAGCATTTTTTATACTGCCTTCTCAAAAAGATGTACATATTTAATTATTCATTATTCAGACTTGAGGTGTTCCTGCATTTTCCTAACAGTTTAAATGAAAACAACCACTTGCTTTATAGTCTTGATTTTTATGCAAGAAAGTTTTATAAAGAAAACTTGCTCTAATTTTTTGCTAGAAATAATATGCATGTGTATTTAATTAAAAATCTACATGTTAGAATACTGATACAAATTACCCTTCTCTCTTTTAGCCCATAAATAAGCAAGGGAAGTTGTAGTTTAAAAAATTGATTTACATGTGCTTCCATTAAAAACATCAAATGGCTTACCTATGTGTTCCTGTCGACTAGTAAATATGTTGGGAAATCCCTAAATCTATTGCCTTCTGCACAATGATTCTGAATAAGTTACTATTGAAATTCTTTCTTCCGTTACTGGTTAAGAAACTCTGACAACATAAGCATGGTAAATGAACCTGAAGACTTAAATGTAAGAAGGTAAAAGTAAATGACTTATGAAAATAAACTGACAAGCCCAGATTTTCCTTCAGTATAATAGATAGAGCCTCTTGTAAATAAAGTGTTCTGACTAAAATGACAGCAAACTTTTGCTTCTAATTATATATATATTTTAAATCTATAGAGCAATTTACCATTGGTTATACCAGTTTCACTTGTATTTTGAGGTTGTGATTTCCAATTTGAACTCAGGTGCCTGTCCTTTCGTATGTACTTGTTTAGCCAGAAAGCCAGGTACCAATGTAACCTAGAAAAATGAGTCCCAGCACATCTTATGGCAGTATGAGCAAATACTGCCTGAATCACCCATCAATAAAATGGCTATATATTTACCTTCTATCTCATTGGTTTGTCATGAAAATTAAAACAATGCATGAAAAGTCCTTAGCATAGAACCAAGTACAAAAAAAAAAAAATACTCTACAAATTAGTGTTTATTTCTTTTTTTGTTACTTAAAAAAAGTTTAATTATATTTTAAAAACTCAAAGAAGATTAGTAAGTAAACAGAAAGAACAGCCACATAAATCACTTGTTATTAAGTTCTGGTTCATTAAACCATTACTGAAGTGGTTTAAATGTCTTTAAAAATAGAAATGAGATTTTTCCTTTTTGTTTTAAATATATTTTATTGATTATGCTATTACAGTTGTCCCATTTTTCCACCCATTTCCCTCCCACCCTGCCCTGCACTCTCCCTCCCACCAGCATGCCCCACCTTAGTTCATGTCCACAGGTTGTACATATAAGTTCTCTGGCTTATACATTTCTTATACTATTCTTAACCTCCACCTGTCTATTTTGTACCCAGCATATATGCTTTTTGTTCCTTGCACCTTTTCCCCCATTCTTTCCCTTCCACCTCTCCCTTGACAACCTTCCATGTGATCTCCATTTCTGTGCTTCTGTTTCTGTTCTAGTTGTTTGCTCAGTTTGTTTTTATTTTTGATTTTTTAGGTTCAGTGGTTGACAGTTGTGAGTTGTCATTTTACTGTTCATATTTTTGATCATCTTCCTTTTCTTAGATAAGTCCCTTTAACATTTTGTATAGTAAGGGCTTGGTGATGATGAACTCCTTGATGATGATGAACTTATCTGGGAAGCACTTTATCTGCCCTTCCATTCTAAAATATAGGTTTGCTGCATAGAGTAATCTTGGCTGTAGGACCTTGCCTTTCATGAGTTTGAATACTTCTTTCCAGCCCCTTCTCATCTGTAAGGTTTCTTTTGAGAAATAACCTGATAGTCTTATGGGAACCCCATTGTAATCATTTCTTTTTCTCTTGCTGCTTGGATCCAAGGAAGCACACATCAACACACATCATAATTACATTACCCAAGATTAAAGAGAAATTATTGTTTATTCCTATACGATTGCAAATGTCACTCATTTATATATTATATATTTCAAATGTGAATATTTTATATCAAAAAATTTTGAAGCTACAGAAATTGAAGAGAAATGTGTCACCCCCTCTGCAGCACTGTGGAGAGAAAGGATGCTTTCAACAGCAACAACAACTTGAGATTCTCTTTCTGTAACACAAGTAGATGCATTGAACTACCATTATTAGCATTAAAATCATTGCACTTAATCTGATTCTAATTTCAGTTTTTGAGTTGAAAGTTGGCTTCCTGTTTCTATGTTACTAAATGGAGAGAATTTATTACCTAACAGATTCAAACATTCTAGTGCCATGTCAGCTATATTTCTTATTATAATCAACAAATTGGCTTTTTGTCTTATATGGATCAGTCTGCAATGGGTTTGGCTAGTACGTTCCCTTCCCCTGAGTCCAATCATATCTAGGTAGGTACACAGACAAAAATTGCACTTTTAGATTTGAGGATCAGCCTCTGGCCCTCGGCTTCCCTACCGAGGTATTTTCATCTGCTGAGGCCTAGACTGACCTCTCAGCTGGCCTCTCTAAGCAGCAACTACAGCTACTCTCATTTGCAGAACTGTGTGGACAGGTTGAAAACAAAGTTCGAATAGAAACTGAGTGTCAAAATGGCTATCTAGGAAATTTCTGAATGCTTATGATGAAGATGTAGATGATGATAGAGTGGAAGAGAGAAAGAGGCATGATGTTAATTTCTGGAATGATGAAAATGCTCTGTTCTTCATTTGGCAGTAGCATTTACACAGGTATATGCAATTGTCAAAACTCGTGAAATTGAAAACAATTTCTTGCATGTTATTTTATATGAATTTTACTTTATTAGTTTCATTCAGCAGAAATACCTATAATACATATTGTGCATAGATAAAATGGTTAGTGAATATTTGGATAAAGACTGTAATTTGTAGCATAATTATTATTAATAAAAATATTTTTAAATGAAACAAAATTACATTATATTTATCATTTCACATTTTTCTATCAATGCTTTGAATTTTACAAAACATTGTGGAGTGGTCATATGGTCATATTTTTATTATGTTGTAAAACGAAATGATGATTTATCTTTTCAAGTGGCAAAGCTAAACATAGTACTACAAAGAAGTAACCTAACTTTTTAATCTATTTTAACAGTTCAAGGATGCTGTCCTTTATCCTCAAGCATTATAATGTCAAAATTTATGTTCCTATCTGCAGAACTTTTTATTATCCCCCCCAAATTTTTATACTTTAGCTGAAATATATTTACAGAGGCAACAATAAGAAGCCAAAATGAGTCCTGGCATATAAGTAATATTATTAAGATGTCAAGAGGAAACCAGCAGAAGATAGATACAATGCTGTTACATCCTGCAAGGCCCTTTTCCTTCAACAGAAAAGTAGACTTTCATCTAGCGTGGTTTCCAGAATCTGCTGAAACTCCTTTGAGTAATTTTACATTGTTAAAATTGTATGTTACAGACTTAACTATACAAAAGGAAACAAGAAATGAAGTTTTGTGCCCACTTAGGAAGATAAATTATAGAGAGAGGTAACTAATTTGTACTCTTTGCTTCAGAAAATATTGTGTAACTTTTAAAAACATATTTTTAAATCATAGCTCCTTTTGTTTCTCTCTTACCTCTTTGGCTTCAGCCATTTTGCTGGTAATTTAAATATGATAATCATTCTCCCACCTTATTTTGGACTTTGTATTTTTCTTTGTCTGAAGTGCTTTGCCTGCCTGCCTCAGGGCCTCACTTACTTCCCATCTCAACTCAAGGACCACTTTCTCAAAGAAGCTTATTTTGTCACCCGATCTAAAGTTATCTACCACCCATTCACTCAAGTCTTACCCTTCTCTTATTTTATTTTTTATAAATTAAATTTATTGAGGTGACATTAGTTAATAATATAGTAGAGGTTTCAAGTGTACAATTCTATGATATACCATTTGTATATTGCATTGTATACCTACTACCTGAAGTCAAATTTTCCTCCACTTAATACTATATATCACAGTCTGAAACATTATGTATTTATTTGTTCATTCAAAAAGTGAATTTGGTAGACCTAAAACATATCAGTAAAACATGTTCTTCAACTGAAAGTATGTATTATTTACTTATTTTTTATTATGACATATTAACTACACAGTAAATGTGCATTGATCTTAAGTATTATAGTTCAACCCTTCTGATAAATGTATACTCCTGTGGAACTCTCTCCACTAGAGAGATTCAGAGCACATTCGTCATCCCCAAAGGTTCACTGATGCTCCTCCCCTATCAATGTTCCCTCTACCCACAAGGCACACCACTGGTATGATTCATTTCACTATAGATTCTTTTGCCTGTTGTAAAATTTATATAAGTAGCATTTTACAGTTTGCTCAGGGTGTGAAGTTTATGCTAAATATAATCATCTTTGATACTATTTTCCAATTTAATTAAAGAAATCTAGAAAAGCAAATAGGAAAATATTTTAAAACGTATCATTATTATACTGTAGAACTCAACCACCAGTGAAAGTTAAGATGTTAGTCAACTTCATAAACCATTTTTAAATATTTCCTGTTGCTATTTTATATTGTGTAATACATAATTTTGTTTTTCTTTATGTGGGATTCAGATTTAAAATCAGTTTCTTTGAAACATATTGCTCTAATGTAATTTAAACTTACTTTTTATATTGCAATAATAGGGTATTTGCAGAAAACATGGAATTTCATCATGTGGCACAAAACTCCCTAACGATCAACATTTCTTGCATATTTGTCTTTCCAAGATAATAAATCAATATCACACATAATAATTATTATTTTGATTAATTTATTTTGAAGTGTTCCATTTCACTAAGCAAATGTTGGGGATAATTTTGCCAAAATAAGTTTTTAATGAAGTTTTTGCAAAAGGAAACACAGTAATTGTTCCAGCCAAGAGCTGGGTTTAGGGGGATTTCCAGAACAAGTTAGAAGCCAAAGGACTGGGAAATAGGTCTGATTAAAATAATTTATCCTCCCTGGTAACCCTCAATATGCTGACAACATGGAAATAAGAAAGTTCCAAAAAGGAAATGAGAGTTTTGACATAAAATAATTTGTCATACACAAGATTCTTTCAGAGTTTCTTGAACAAGACATTGTAATACATAAAAATCTTGCTATAAGATTTCTTGGTAGTTGGTGACCTCAGTACATACCAGGAGTTGGAGATTATGCTGGTTCTAATACTCAGGGTTTTTAGGAACGATCTAGAGTTCAAGAGTGGTAACTCAAACTACAAAACAGAGATGATGACCCAGTCAGACTAATCTTTCGTAAACAACACAATCACTGCCAATCTACCAAGAATTCTAAGATTTGACATTGGTTTGTAGGTGCCCAAGAGGGTATGAAGGCCATCAGAATAAGATGAAGAAACTGAGAACCAAGGCTTCAGTTAGTCTATGTAGATAGTAAAGGCACTAGGATTACAGTGCAATTTGAGAAAGAATAACCTCCTAGCCAGAACTTTGAATGAGGAGGGAGTACTAGGAAGTTGATAGAAGCAACAACAAGGGAGGGAGAATACGGGGCTTAGAAAAGCAAGGACTTCAGCAAATGGGTGGAAGAGAACAATACCAGTTCTATCATCTGATTCTGTGATGCAGTGGGTATGAGAGAATAACTATAATTTGAAAAAGCTACAAAGAAATGATTTTGTGGGGGAAATTATGTTATAGTAAATTCAACGACTTTTCTGTTAAATATTTCAGTGTCTGATAAATCTCATCATTAAAGCAGTGCAGAGGATTAATATATTACCTTCACAATGCCCTCATTAAAATACAATTATAACACCTAGAAAGGCAACATACTACTCATTAGCACTCACTTAACTCATCAGCAAAGTTTAATGAGCTAGACTGAGATTAAAAAAAATGCCAAAATGAGAAATATTAGAGGCTTTACAAAATAAATTTCCAGAGGCTGAGAAATAATTGGGCTTCATGAGTAGCCAGATGCAAGGAGATGGGAGTAAGCTTGGTACCAAATGAGAAGTTACAGTTTTACCAAATATATACTTTATCTTTTTTTCACATTTCTCTAGGCCTCAAAAGTTGCTTCTGTATGAGCTCAGACAGAAATTCTTAGGCACTGGACCAAATACTAATTTTAAGTATCAAAGGTCTGAAAATGTGCAGTGTAAAGGAAGCCATGACTGAGTTCTCAGCGTACAGGAGAATGGAGGGTAAGGTTAAGGACAGAAGGACAAAGTGTCGGGAATAATACACAGCTGGTTTTAAATAGTTTCTGAAACTTATAGGGAATTTGGACAAGTTACTTCCACTACTGAAACAACTACGCAGGTTTATTATAAGAATTAAATGACAAAATGCATACCTGTCATATAGGAAAGAGTAAAGCATTCATTCATTTGTTGGCGATTATTCTTTGAATACCTGTTCCATGTTAGGATAAGGTAGTTAAGATGCCAAGCCAAAGCTCCTGCATTTTTTGCCACATACTTGTAGGCATTAATTATAACTAGTAATGCTATTAACAACATCAAGGACTAGAAGAATCACGAAGAGCTAACTATCTCATAGTTCACTTTCTAGAAGCAGAATAGCAGCATTAATTCTAATCTCTATTGAGTAGATAAAAGGATACACTTTACCACTTTTAGAAATTTCCAAAAGAAATAACAATTTGAAAGGGAAGCAAAAGAAACAAATTAAAAGTGAGGTCATTTCCTGTGCACATACATAATCTTGTCCAGTTCTCTTTCAATATAAGGAGAGGTAGATTCCTGGATGCCAAACACTCTGCTATGAAAACATCTTAAGTGTGTTATGATGATAATCACAATGATCACAGTAGCACTTCCAAATGGCGTCCCTTATGCTGCTGATTCAAGTTTTATTACAATGAGTTCTAGCTCTTTACTACTTCGTAAATCAATAAATTTTACTTGCTAGCCTGTGGGAAACATTTTCAAAATTCACAATGAGAAAAAAAAGATGATTCAAACAGATAAGCAGAGAAGTAAAAGAGAGAAATAAATATTCACTTCTCTAATTATAATTCCTGTATTTCCTTTATATGGGATTAGATCCAGCAAAGCTAGAAACGGCAAGTAAAAGGTCAACTCTGGTGCTAATTTTGTATCTTTGAGGAAATGACATACTTTTTCAAATTTTAATTCTTCATTTAATTATTCATCTACATTCAAAGATTCTAATTACAGCCTCAAGTTCTGCTTGACATATAAATATATAAACATATAATTTAAGTTCTACGTATATATGTAAACATATACAATATGTATACATGTTTTATTTCTTCACATTTTCTTCATATTGTATCATGCCTTGCATCTGCTGAGATTTTGTATATATGTATGAATGTAGACACCTTATTTTTTGGACTATAAGATGCACATCCCCCCGCCCCCCATTTGGGAGGAATAATGGTTGTTAATGCTGCTGTTGAGTTCTGTTTACATTTACATTGGTGAAATATTGTGTTATTTATGTTATTAAATATTTTACCACACTTTTTGCTTCAATTTTTTTTTTTTCTATTTTCCTCCTCTAAACCCAAAGTATGTCTTACGGTCTGAAAAATAAGGTATGCATATGTAATTACATATGTATACATATTATATATATATATATGTATACACAAATTAAATCCTAAAACTGGGGGAAATTATATATATAAAATTCATAAATTATATATAATTGTGTGTATATATATGTGATTTCCTTCAGTTTTAGGAAGAGTGGATAAATGAAGACCCTGACCCATAATTTTGCCAAATCTCCCCAAAGAAGTACTGCCCCACATACTTTAAATTTAAGAAATTGTAGAATTAGTTTAGTAAAAAAGATTATACCCTGTCTCTCCTTTATTTTTCTTGATTTTTTAATGATTTTTAATTAAAAATCAGCATTTACTATGAGTGCTGAGCCTTGGTCTACAATAAGCTATTTTTCTTCTATTTCTCCAGTATCATCAAACACACACACAAATTTAGAAAAAAAAAGGTTAAGTAACACAATTTGGTGCTCATAAACATGCAGTATTCAGTATTAATGTTTTCTACATCTAACAAAGTATGTGATTTGGATCATTTTCACTGGCTCATTTTCCCTAAAGGTGAATTTTGAATTTTTAATCCATTTGCTTAAAAATAGATTCTAACTCTCTGCCGTAGAGTAAATTTCTCTAAACTGAAAAGGCATTTAAACGTACATCTATATCTTAGATCCAATTTCATTATCATTAATTCCTAAATACTGACCAATTATTACATGCAAAGAAAAACTATAAAGCATGTGGCTGCATTGTTTGACCATGATTTTAAATAAAGATATGAAAAATTATATTTTATATGAGCTATAACAGAATTTAGCATATATCTTGTTAAACCTTTTCCATGTATATGAGAACAATACCCAGGTGCTTCTGTTTCCCCTAATCTTCTAAAAGTTTATGTTTAATGCCATTTTATATTGTGCTTACCCTCAAATGTCTTTAGGTCTGTTGATAACCCCTGAGTAGAAAAGAAAAATATAATAGAGAAATGAAAAATGATTAGAAAGATCATATATGTAGTGAGAAATGAGTCAGTTGCCTGCTTATACAAGTTCTGAAGTAGTTCTCAGACTCTCCCACCTGAGGTCAGTTTATTTTAAACAGAAGGTGGGCCCTCAAGCAAGGATGCATTTTCTGTGTCACCTTTAATTCTATACAACCTTGATTTTAATGGGACTTACTAGTGGGTAACTAAAGTTTTGCCCATGGTCATTGATGTCACAGCAGCATTTCTGCAGGAGCAAGAGAGTCAATTAATTTTTCTGGCCAATGGCCAATTTCCAGTTATACAAATATCTTCACCTATTTTCTTCTGTTTTTTTGACTTTATTAAGGTAGAGTTGACTGAGAAAATTATAATATGTTTACAGTGTATGAGGTAATGATTCCATATATGTATCTATTTTTAAAGGATTTTCATCATCGAATTAATTAACACTTCTATCACCTCACGTATCTACCTTTTTAAATTTTTTTGGTGAGAGAACTTAAGTTTTACTCTCTTAGCAAATTTCAAGTATATAATATATCAACTATAGTTGTTATGTTTTACATAAACCCTCAGATATCATTCATCAGTAACTGCGAATTTGTATGCTTTTGCTAACTTATCCCTATTTCCCTACTTCCTAAACTCTGGCAATCACCATTATACTCTTTATATCTGTTTTCGCTTTAAAAATTTTTGACTTTTTTTTTTTAAGATTCCATATAGAATTCTACATGAGTTATTATCTTTCTCCGTCTGGCTTTTTTCAGTTAGCATAATGCCTTCTAGTTTCATACTTGCTGTGGCAAAGAACATGATTTCCCCCTTCTAAGGATAATTTTAAATATAATTAATTAATTAATTAATCATTGAATGGAAAAACGCATGGGTTTATTTTTGGGCACCCTATTCTGTTTCATTATTATGCCTGTGTTATGCCAGTATTATACTGCTTTGATGATAGCTTTCTAATATAGTTTGAAATTAACAGTGTGATTTCTCCATCTTTGTCCTTTTTCTCCTCAAGATTGAGTTGGCTATTTGAGGTATTTTGTGGTTCAATGCAAATTTTAGGATTTTTTTTCTGTCTGTGAGGATTACATCGAATTTGTGTATTGCTTTGCACAGTGTGGATATTTTACAGTATTAATTCTTTCAATCCATATTCATAGAATATCTTTCCATTTATTTTCATCATTTTTAGAAAGATTTTTATTTATTTATTTTTAGAGAGAAGGGAAGGGAGGGAGAAAGAGAGGATGGGAAACATCACTGTGTGGTTGCCTCCTGTGCACCCACTACTGGGAACCTGGCCCGCAACCCAGGAATGAGCCCTGACTGAGAATTGAACCAGTGACCCTTTGGTTTGCAGGCCAGTGCTCAATCCACAAAGCCATCCCAGCCAGGGCTGTTTTAATCTTTTTCTATTTCATTCATTTATTTTTATAGTTTTATTGTATAGATCTTTCATCTAATTAAATTACTCCTATGCATTTTATTCTTTTTGATGTGATTGTAAATATGATTGCTTTCTTATTTATCTCTCTGATAGTTTAT
Organism: Glossophaga mutica; assembly: GCA_039655065.1. Classification (NCBI taxonomy): domain Eukaryota; kingdom Metazoa; phylum Chordata; class Mammalia; order Chiroptera; family Phyllostomidae; genus Glossophaga; species Glossophaga mutica. The sequence goes on along the minus strand of CM077307.1, from coordinate 141,486,425 downwards.
TGTTAGTATATAAAAATTCAACAATGGTGAGATTGGACATGCTCGTCTTATGCCTGATCTTAGAGGAAGAGCTTTCAGCTTTTAACCACTGGGTAAGATGTTAGCTGTGGGTTTATTACACATGACCCTTATTATGTTGACATACATTACATCTATACCTAATTTCTTGAGTTTTGATTATGAGAGGATGTTACATTTTATCAAATGCTTTTTGTGCATCTATTGAAATGATCTTTTACTTTGTGGATGTGGTATATCACATCTTTTTCAGTGGCATATATTGAATCATTCTTGCATCCCAGGAATAAATTCCACTTGATCATCAGCTAAGATTATTTTAACGTACCACTGAGATCAATTTGCCAACATTTTGTTGAGAATTTTTGTGTGTATTTTCATAAGAGATAGTGGCCTGTAATTTTCTTTTGTTATGTGTCCTTGTCTGCCTTTGGTATCAGGATACAGTTGGCCTTCTAAAATGAGTTTGGAAGTGTTCCTTTCTCTCCTATTTCTTGAAAGAGTTTTGAGAAGAATGAGATTAAATGTCTGATAGAAATTATCGATGAAGCTGTTTGGTCCTGGACTGTTTCTTGATGGAAAGTTTTTGACTACTAATTCCACCTCCTTATGTGTTATTTGTCTATTCAGATTTTCTATTTTTTCATAATTCAGTTTTATTAGATTGTATGTTTCCCAGAATGTATTCATTTCTTCAGTTTGTCTAATTTGTTAGGGTATAGTTGTCCATAGCAATTCTTATTGTATTATCAGCTGTAATGTCTCTTTTTTAATTTCTGATTGTATTTACTTGAGACTTGTCTTTCCTTTTAATCTAGATAAAAGTTTATCAGTTTTGTATATCTTTCCCAAAATGGTTTAAAGCTTTTATTTTATTGACCTTTCTATTTCTTTTCACTTCATTTATTTCTGCCCTGTCATTTATTTCCTTCCTTCTAATCACTTTGGAGTTAGCATCTTCTTTTTCTAGTTCCTTGTCTTGTTTATCTAGTTCCTCAATGAACAAAATTATGTTGTGTACTTATGATCTTTAGTTATTTTTTTAATGTATATGTGTAATCTTTCTAAACTACATTTTTAGAACTGCTTTTGCTGCATTCCACCAGTTTTGCTGTGTTGGGTTTATCTCCCTTCTGATTTCTTCTTTAACCCATTATTTGTTCAGGAGCACATTGTTTAGTCTCTACATATTTGTGAATTTCTGTTTTACTCTTGTAATTAGTTTTTAGTTTCATATCATTATGGTCAGAAAACATGCTCGATATAATTTCAATCCTCCTAAATTTACTAAGACTTGTTTTATGGCCCTTCATATGATCTATCTTGAAGAATGTTCCATGTGCACTTGAGAAGAATGTGTATCTGATGCTAGAGATGGACTGACCTATACGTCTATTAGGTCTATCTGATCTAACATGTAGTTTAGGTCCAATATTCCTTTATCAATTTTCTGTCCTGGTAATATATCTATTGTTGAAAGTGGCATATTGATATCCCCTACTATTATTATTGTATTGCTGTGTCCTCTAATAGGTAACAATTTTTTAGAAAGCCTTAAAATTCTGAGTTGCTTAAATTTATTTATTTATTTTACTTTTCTTATTTTACTGATTAGAATTGCTTTTCTACTTGTATCCAAATAAAGTTGCATGTCAAGCAATTATCTTTTTTGAGCAGTTTTTAAGTATAAATATTTTAGGTATAAAATTTTAAGCAGTGTTGTGGCCATAATTGCATTGCTGTTATTTTTTGACACAATATTTTTGAAAGTTAAGTCTTTATATTATTCTCTCATGAACATGGTTTTAAAACATGGTTTGCATAAAAAAAAAAATGGCCCACTCTGCATGCAAATCAGCATTGAATATTTATATTACTCCATTCAGGATTAGAGTTAGGATCACAACTTGAAGAAACATATATTTAGCTAGGATGAAAATACCGGACTGGTGATATCTTCCTTCAAAAGAGAGAGAACAACAATTGATCATTTAAAAAAGACTTGTTGAAAAATTTTTAAAAAAGTTAAAGAAAGCTATCCATTGCCATGCTTCAGAGCAAAGCCTACCTGGACTACATTCTGTCTTGCATTTTGGGGTGAAAAGTTCTCTCTGGTATTGTCATGAGAGCATCCAAGAGAAGAATTATAAAGTGATCTGTAGGTTATATGTGCTTTTCCTATGATTTTTAAAATATAAGGAATTCAATCATGCTCAGTATTACAATATGTCAAGTCTTGAATGCTCACCATCAGAATTAAATAAAACTTTAGAAACTGATCAACACATTATGGTACGCAGCACTCTCAAAAGTTTTGGTGTGGTATTATATTAGGATGTTTTTATAAAACTTTCAGTTCTTTAATAACCAATGTGATTATCATGTCTTAAATACCTTTCCTTCTACACTTGATCCACTCAAATCAAAATCTTAAATTATGTCCTTTTGAACTAAGGTAAACATATAAAAATTTAGCACAATCACGAATTTACAGTTTAGTATAAAGAGTTAATAATTTTTTTCAAGTGATATTATTTAATATTTACTTTATGTCAGGCACTGGCAAAAATTATATTAGTAGTCCTGCCCTTGTAGGGAATTTTCAATCTGGTAGAATTAATTATTTTCCTTCTGGAAATTTTGATACAAAGATGAAGAGAAATGTCTGGTCTAATTCCCGGAAACCTGAAAAACTGAGATACAGCTAAGACAGAAGGAAGCAAATAAAGGAGACCTCAAAGATCTGAAGAAAAAATTTAATTTTTTGACTCTTATTCTTTGGTTCACCCTGCTTTAAGCATTTCAATACTTCCAAGATTAATGTGGAGGCAAATTATTATACAGTATCAACAGTTCTCTTGTTAGAAATCCAGGGCTCAAAAAGCACCTTGAGAAACTCTCTAATCATACAGTGTTATGTTGGAGAGAATGCAAAGAAAGAAAGAAAGAAAGAAAGAAAGAAAGAAAGAAAGAAAGAAAGAAAGAAAGAAAGAAAGAAGAGAAAGAAAGAAAGAAAGAAAGAAAGAAAGAAAGAAAGAAAGAAAGAAAATAATGTCAAGATTAATCTATCACATATCATTTCTCTACGAAAACTGAGAGTTCTCAAATTATAGAGTTGAAGTTCAGGGCCATGATTTCCCCTCATAATCAAATTACCATTTATAGCACTTACAGAAACCAATTAACAGATTAGGTTACTCAGCCCATATGCATCCTTCTCATGTATTTGCATAACTCCCTCTCATCCAGGTACTGGTCCTTACTCAGGAGAGCTCCACTGGGTAAAGGAATTCTTTGGCTTCTGGCCTCAAGACTCTTCCCACAAGTCTTCTGGCAGTTTACCCACAGCTCTGATAAGTCTGAATAGATGTCATAATTAAAGTAATCTAAATTAAATTAATATAAACTAAAATATATAACATGGATTCATGCATTAACTTGCCTGATTTATAGACACTTTGAAAAGATATATTCTTGATCATAATGATTTTTAACATTAGGACATATTAGAATTATCTATGGAGCCTTTAAAAAATATTTACTCACATATTCCTTGTACTTTCTGATCTAAATACTTTCTGAATCCCTAAAACAAGCTTGGACATGAGTTCCTTGAAAAATCTGAACAGGCAATGTTATGCTACCAGAAAATTTGAGAGCCAAGGGTCTTGGACATACAGATCAGCCTTTATTCTGATTAATGATTGATGAATCTTTTTTATAAATGTATCAAATCCTTGATTGGTAAAGAAACTTATCTTTATACCATTCTGATATCTGGAAAATTGAATTTAACATTCTGCATTTTAATTTAAAGGAACTTTTCCAGAACTATTAACCTTATGGGAAATACTAAAGTAAATTATTTTAGCAGAACTTTTTAATGAACTACCAGTCTCCTGAGGTTTAAGAAATAATAAGCAGAATTAAAAATAATAATGCTGAACTTAGCATGTTCAAACTAGAAAAATTACTTTCTTCTGTTCTTCCAAATCATCAGTTGGTGTCAGTTTCCTGGTTAGAAAGATGAAAGTGGTAAATAGGATTGTTTAGTTCCTTTAGCTGTTGAAGGCTAATAGGAAGTGGTTAAACTCTTCCATAAAAACTTAATCTAAACCACTATTAAAATCATATTTATCCTCCCTCTTCTCTACAAAATTAGAATGATGTGAGTGATTTGGAAAAATATTAAATGAAAATTTCAATTGATGTCAAAAGTTGAGTATTCATAATAAATCCATTTATGCCACAAGTAAATTCCATTCCTATTTTGGAAAATATCATTGAAAAATGAGCCCTAGCCAGTGTGGCTCAGCTGGGTGGAGCATTGTCCTGTAAGCTGAAAGGTCTCAGATTCAATTCTCAGTCAGGGCACATGCCTAAGTTGCTGGTTTTGTCCCCAACTGGGGCTCATATGAAAAGCAACCACAGATGTTTCTCTCTTGAATCCATGTTTCTCTTCTTCTCTCTCTCCCTCCCTTCCCCTCTCTCTAAAATCAATAAGCATATCCTTGGCTGAAATATCTATATCTATATCTATATCTATATCTATATCTATATCTGTATCTATATATCTATATATCTATGTGTGTGTGTGTGTATATATATATATATATATATTCACTTCCTGTTGACTGAAGACCCTAACAAAAGATAAAATAAGTGTTTATAATGATTTGAAATTTTAACTAGTTATATATATATATATATATTTATTTATTTATTTATTTATGCTATATGTCTGTCTTTAAAAGTAGCACTTTGAAAGCAGATATCCTATTACTCATCTATTATTAATTATCCGTACCTTTACTTAGTTGGTTCACAAAGACTTAACAACTCACCCTAGGTATTAGGCACTATAGAGCTGGATGATAAATGGACCTAGATGGAAAGTTGCACAAGTCCTTGAAGAGCATGGGTTCTACTTATGGATGAAGACAAGTAATAAGTTAACTATATAATTAAATGCAGCGTGAATAGTAGAAAAACTTAAATATAAACTCAACTAATAATGAATAATATAAGAGGTAACTGATTTCATAAAAGGGGATCGAGATTGGAAAGTGTTGCCTGTGGAAGGTTTTAAAACAGAGGTGACTTGACTGAGACTTGATATGTGAATCAAATGTACCACTCACCAGCAGCCCAGCATCTTTTTTTTCTGACTCCTACTTCATTGTTCTTTATTTTTTTCTTCTTTCCGTTGTTGTTCAAATGCAGTTGTTTCCATTTTCCTGCCTCCACTTTCCCCTGCCCCACCCACACCTACACCCCACCTCCCACCCTCAGCCCTACCCACGTTTGGCTTTGTCCATGGGTCCTTTATACATGTTCCTTGATGTCCCTTCCCCTTCTTTTCCCATTATCCTCCTCCCTCCTCTCCTTTCTGGTTATTATTAGTTTGTTCCTCCTTCCCATGTCTCTGGTTATATTTTGCTTGCTTGTTTGTTTCATTGATTGGATTCCACTTATAAGTGAGATCACATGGTATTTGTCTTTCACCACCTGGCTTATTTCACTTAGCATAACGCTCTCCAGTTCCATCAGCATCTTTCAAATATAGATGGATGGATAAATGAAGGAAGGCCTGGATAAATGACAAAGTACTCTCAATTGAAAAAAAATCAGTTACAAGATTTTGTATAATTTGCATTTGCAGGAAAACCTAAGGAAACAATGAGACATTAAAAAATAAAATGTTCATGCTGAGCAATGAACAGCATGTCATAGGGAGAAACATCAGAAGCTGGGAGGCTGCGCGAGTCTCCCACATCTCATCATGTTTCCTCCATTTGCTTCTAAGGGGAGACACGCTGCCGGTACGTCGAATTTTACAGCAGAGACTGACCGCTACTTTGCAGTTTTAAGAAATGTTGACTGCTCTTATAGTATAATCATGATAATAATCATTATAAGTTTGTTGATTTTCTTGAAAAACGGCAAGAAACAAAAAGATCCCTAAGTGTCTGCTCTAACCCATTTCAGTGTAGGTGCATGATAGTCATGCTTTCACACGAACTTGTTTTGGTAGTATAAAAATGCTAATAAGTATTTATGAAGTGCAAGGCATTTAAAATTTTATTAGTTGCTGTATACTTTTTAAAAATAATACTAAAGTGTAATCAGACAAGATCTTTCTCATGAATGATATACAGATGTATTTTATTATTTTTCTTAGAAGTAAGTGGTGCATAAATAAAATAGAAAAGAATGAGGGAAAATGACATTTATAGAACATTGATCGTGACATAGAAAACAACACATTAAAAAACAGATGTGCATTATGCTAAGTGAAATAAGACAGGCAGTGAGGGACAAATACTGTATGATGTCACCTTTAACTGGAACATGATCAACAAAAGAAAAAAGCAAATAAAATATAACCAGAGACATTGAAATTAAGAACAATCTAACAATAACCAGAGGGGAGAGGGGAGGGGACTGTGGGGAGAAGAGTGATCAAAACTACTATAAAGGACACATGGACAAAACCAAGGGGGAGGGTGGAAGCAAGGGAGGGAGGTGGGTTTGACTGGGGTCGGGGGGAGTGGTAGGGAGAAAATGCAGACAACTGTAATTAAATAACAATAAAGTAATTTATGAAAAAATGTGATTTTTTAAATTTTATTTAAGTTTAGCTATCACCTCTTCTCAGAGACTTGTTATAAGTGCAATTTTTGAACTGTCTATTCAAGGGAAACTGATTAGATGGCCCCAATCTTGGTTTGGGCCTCAGAAGACAAACAATGTTTCTAATAGCTGAAGATGCATTGTGAAATGTGAGAAGTGCCCTGGTCTATTCAAATACCAAGTTCTTGTACTCAACTGGCCCCATTTCTCTAAACAACTTTAATTCACTGTTTGATGTATGAATCAGGAGAATGAATACAAATATCATCTGGGGAATGATTGTGTAAAAAAATGTCATTTTGATAAAGCTTCATGGATTCTTAAGAATTTAGAGCTAAATGCATTTTCAGGATTAATTTAATTTAATCTAGTTTAGACATTCATTCTCTCAATATACATTTACTGAGTGCCTACTATTCTACCCCTTATGGGGGGGAAAATATCTCTGCCTTTATACAGTGTGTATTCTTTCTTTATCTTGGCACTTAAATATTTTGGGAGTTACCTCCACTGCCATAATTTGGTTTTTATATGTTTTTCTTATTCTCTCTGTTGTTTCAAAAATGAAGGTTAACAAAATATAGTAAGCAAAATAAACTCTAAAATACCATACTACCTAAATTGAGCACATTTTAGAAGGGATTAACGCATCTGAAAAGTGCTTTCAAATGACCCACTAAAGAGCATTCTGTCTAGTGTTGTCTGATTAAAACAACTACAACTGAAACTGTAGTAGAAATCTCTCTAAAAGACATAGCAAGACCTATTTACATCCAAAAATTTCTCAAGGGTTTTTTATGAAAAAAAAATTCCCTTATAAAAACTGTGTTCCAGGACAGTATCATGAAATCGAGTGTATTTTGGGATAGGTGACATTAAATAGATGTGACTTAGGTGGGATGATGAAAACATTATGCCATTTAAAATTTTATTTCTATATTATTTGAAAATATAAAATCTTCATTTTATATATGAGATCAACAAGCATGGTAAACATTTATTCGATTATTCAAAAATTGAAATAAGGAAATGTCAGGAGCCCTTACAAATATAAAAATGTACTGACCAAATGGAAGCTTTCCTTCCATTACATGAAAAGTTAATTAGCACATATGTTTTGTGTAGTTCTAAAACACAAAATGTACCAAATTGTACACCTAAAATTATCCCAAGAACAATATGTAAATATGCTTTGATGTAAGGCCTGTTTCAAGAACTCTACTTTTCAGAAACCCTAGATATGTAAATTTACTAAGCCATTTAAAAGCTGTAAACGACTCAATGAGCTGGCTGTACTGAAGGTTTAGTTTAAATAAGCCGCCACTATAAACCCCAACTGTGAGCTCAACTGCTTTAATTGGAACATCAATCCTGTGAGGTTTTCCAGTGCTTGATTTTGGTACTCCCATTATAGCAATTTCCTATAAATTACCATTTTCCAACTAAGAAAGGCAGAAACTCCCAGGATCCTAAGGGAGCTGAATATTTTAAAACTCAGCCTTTATTAAAGGATTGGAAAAAAAGTTCTAATTAATCTATACTTTATTAAAGGGCTTACCTTCTACCTTAGAACAAGAAAATTTTTCTTACAGTAATTAAACCTAACCCTCAAAGCAGTTAATAACTAATAAAGAAAAAAGTTTATTTCTTTTTATTTTCCTCCTTTAATAGCAACCTCACACTTACTCCTCCTGGTAATATTTCTTTTTAAAAGTAATTTTAAAACATAGTGGCACCAAAATGTACAATTACTAGTCACTACTTTTCCACCTTTTAGTACTATCAGCTTAACAGATAACACCGTAGATAAAAGCTACAATCAACTGCAGCAGGTTCCCAGAGGCAAGCTCTTACTGTTGATGATTAGGGCCATTCAATTATGTGTTCTTAATTGTTTATGTGTTGAAGCTAATTAAATAAAAAATATTGTTTTCCTATGGGTAAAGCCCTTGAACTTTGAAAAATAGCCACTTCATCTCTGCCTCAAAGTGATGAGTTAATCAGATGGTATCTAGAAAAGCCCAATCTAGAAAATGTTTGTACAGAGATCATCTTATCCCAAGAAAGAAGAACAAGATGATTGCTCAATCAAGTCAGAAACAAAATTACTCCCAGTTTGTCCTTTAAGAGTAATTTTCCAGAAAATTAAACCCAGTATTGTAGTATTTATTATGCTCACAGATATCATATAATTTGTATTTAAAAAAGAACAGTAATCAATGTTCTTTTACTTAATGGATGTGTGTATGTTGAGGGGGCGGGGTTAGTGGTATAGAATAAATCTTGAAGGTTTCCTGAAAAAAAAAAAATTTGATAGAGTGAAAAAAATGTGTCACACAGTTTTATTTATTTATGATGTTGTTCTAAGAGTAGAGAAGTTCACATTCATTCATTTAGAATGGTTTGATTGAATGCCAATTTTGCTCTAGCTTGTGCCAGGTAATGAGGATACATTATTTTCTGGGCTTACAGTCTGACGAAGTGGAAATAATAATCCAAGTAATTATCATATATTGTGTATTTACTTTGTCCCTATCAAGTTCTTATACCACATGAATCATTTTACTTAATCTTTTTAACAATTTGATAATATGGAGCAAAATTTTCCACATTGCAAGTGTAAAAACTAAGATTGTTTCAAAATTAAATACACAAAAACATAGAAAAATATATTTGTTTTATATAACAATTCACATTTCTTTGGGGATTTATTCTTTTTTTTTAAAGATTATTTATTTATTTATCTTTAGAGGGGAAGGGTAGGAGAGAGGGAGAGGGAGAGAAATATCAATGTACGGTTGCCTCTCGTGTGTCCCCCGCTGGGAACTGGCCTGCAACCCAGGTATGTGCCCTGACTGGGAATTGAACCTCGACCCTCTGGTTCAAAGGCCCGCGCTCAATCCACTGAGCTACACCAGCCAGGTCTTTGGGGATTTATTCTTGATGTACTCTAACTTGTCTGCAGGAGCGGCCCATAGGTGTGACAACTAACTCCTGGCAGGTGGAGTCAGCTGCCAGAGAATGCCTGCCTTAGGTGGGGAGACAGAGGAAGACAAACTAAGAACACTACACAATTACCAGAAACCTCTTGAGAGGATAAGAGTCATCTTAATTTTGAGACTCATGAGAACAGTTTCACCTCCTTTACACAGTACTCATATACTGGCTGAGCATGCTTTCCCCGTGGTTGTCTCTCTTGCTATCAGAAAAACAAAGAAAGTGAAGGAAGGTTTTTGTACCTCCATGCTGCCTTAGACGTGGAAGCAATGAATCAGGATCAAGGTTATGGGGAAAGGCCAGACTTTAGACTTGAAAGAGGAAAAGCTGAAATGTCCTCAAATAAAATCAGCATGAAGAGTGTAATTATAACGAAGAGATCAGAAATCAGGCAAGCAAAGACGCCAGGTTAGACATTTTCCTGTTCAGAAAGCATGTAGCAGGGAATACAGATGGATTGTTGAAAGGACAGTCAAAACTCAAGGCAAAGGCAGAGCAAAGCCGATTAGAAACCAAGAGTCCGGCAGACTTCCTAATGGAAGGCTGAGAGAGAGAACAGAGAGAGCTGTGTGTAAGAAAACCCTTGCTCTGTCTTCTATTACAGAGTATTACTAGTCTAAATCATTCAATTCACAGTTCCCAGGATGTCATCGCTTTAAGGCCAAACGGTGGGTATTTGCAAATACCTATAACAACACCATGGTTCAAACAACAACCACAACAAAAGAGATATATCAATGTCAGTTAAAGAGAAAGATGTATTAATATTAGTATAGGGTCTCTCTATACAACACTTCGCTTGAACTAAAAGAAGGTCATCAAATAAAATAATGTCTAGTTAGACAGCATACTTTAGGAAGCCAGTGCTTAAATTCTGTTGAAAAAAACAATTTCACATTGAATTAAATTAAGGGATGACTTATTTAGTGTAGTTCGGTCAAACACAACCATTTGTTTTACAGCCACTGCTTTCAATTAAAACACACACATGCACACACACACATACAACATTAAATCCCTAGGTAAAGATTTTAAGTCAATAGTGCTTGAGAAATAAAAATGTACTCTGAAGTAATATAATGATACCCAAACTTTTAGACTCTGCACTCAATTTGTAACCCTTATGTGAGCAAAATATTAGAAACAAGATGAATGATAATCATGTATTGCACGCATGTGAGTAATGGTGCCCTCAGAGGCACAGTAAACACTTATTTTTGGTGAAACAAAACATTAACTGCTACAATTATTAAAACGCTTGCCACCGTACTCTCAGTATATTCAACATTATTAAAGCATTTGGAAAATATAAATGAGTACTTCTCTTTTTTGTTCATTTTTAAAATATGAAATTTGTTGGTAATGTCTGACCTAAAGGCAGATATTCATTATAATAGTCAAACATCATAAAGTAAATTTCAAATGTTATGTATTCTACATAAATTATTCTGGTGCAACAACAAGTAGGCTCATAAACTTGCAGAGAAGCAAAGAAACATTTCTTAGGGAAAACTGTATATTTAAGACATTCCTCACTAATGTCTCAGAAAAGGCATTTTAGCATACTGCTCCATTACCTATGCTTCATAAAGAATGCAGCTATCTAATTTAATTTGCTATGAACAGATTTCTTAGCAGCACAATTTGTATTTTGAGAACATCTCTTAAGAATCAGAGCTTGCAATGTATGGCAGTTCAATGAAGAATAATCTGTAAACAAAATCTCCATCTATCAAGAAAGGCCATTAAAGGCAATAAAATAACCCATCCTTGACTGATTAATGCTTCTCCTAAAAGGAACTTCAGGCTATTAACATCCAGAAAATATACTGCTGCTGTGGCTGCACTTATTATATAAATCATATACTTATATGTGCTGGTATAAGTAGTGTGTTTTCTTAACCACCCCCACAATTAATTTAACATTTTCATAGAAAGACACTTGGAAGAACACTGAATATCTATAGTAAGTCTATTTTCCCCCTAAAGAAAATGTATATAAAGGCAGACCTATTTATAATATAATATACGGGGTTGGGCAAAAGTAGGCTTACAATTGTGAGAACATGAAACTCAGAGAGTTTATTACTGTATTATTATTTATTAATTATTATATTATTTTTCATATGAACAACTGTAAACCTACCTTTGCCCGATCCTACATTAGAAAACTAAATATTTGTTTAACATTTTTTACATAATTCAGTTTTATTATATTTGTCATTAAGATGATTTCTCTAAATGTTGTTTTAAAAAGCTTTATTTCCATTCATATTTACTGATAGCTCTATCATTGATACTGAGGGTGTGTCATGGGTAAGATCACCACAGGAAATTATTTTACCTTTATTTGCATTTATTGCTTAAAGGTTAATAACTGTAAACTCTTACATTTATATTATCCCACCAGTTCTGCTATCACCATAAACATTACTGTGACTACTCCTCCTTTTAGGGCATATAAATAGAGCCTGGTCAGATCATATCCCTAGAGCGAAGGGGGTTCCGTCCCCTAAGACTGATCCTAAATCTTTCAAAGGATCTTTCACAAGTGCTATGTATTAGCTCCAATGCCTTAAAAACCACTGTTTGGATTCGTCATATTGTTTTAACTCTTGAACTTGCTTATAAAAAAAAACTTGGCCTCTCAAAAATCTTTTCTTATACTGACTATTTAGCACAAGAGAGCACTGTCTAAACATTATGTCTTTCCATCTGTACACCAATCACATGAGACGGTACATTTTAAACATTTTACAGTTTTAAAAAATTGGATTTGAGAGCTTAACACACTTTTCCAAGGTTACACAGCTAGTATGTTACAGAGCAGGATTCAAACCCAGATTTATGACTCCAAAGTTTATACTGCAAACTATACACATGTCCTACCCTCATTTTTCAGTCTTTTTAGACAAGGACACCCCCTAGTTATTGTCCACCTCACTCTGTAAATGTGCTGGCTTAGACTGTTTGATCTTTCCATTGTTTTGCCTTCTATTTTGTCCTTTTTTGCCCTGAGTAAAGATGTGTTTTGTTATACTTCTTCTTTTGGGCTTTGAAAGAATAAATGTAGTAAAAAATAATAAAATGGAAGAAAAATGAGAGGAAGTCAGGCTTGAGGCCTGGGAGAAGACTTTCGGTAGATGATTTACATTGAAGAGAATTGGTTAAGGAAGCAGCCAGTGAATGGCAAAGAAATGAACATGTATATTCTAGGATAATGCAACCTGCTGGTAGCAATTGAAAAATGCATGTAAAACATGTGATATTATTTTTTTTCATTTTGTTTTGTTTAATTTTGTTTACTGGCTGTTTGCTTTTTAAAAATGGCAACTTTGTTCCAGGATAAAACAATGGGTGCATGACTTTTGTAGATCTTTGTAAATATCATTTTACTAAAATATCTAAATGCATTAAATAATCTGAGATGTAAGATATAGGTGGCCATAGTAAAGGAAAATGCACAAAAGTCAAAAGAAAACAAATACAATATAGCATTTTCTCTTATAATTTCAGAAGTAAAAATTGGGTTTTGAATGTTGCTTATTTCCACTTTCGATGCTTTTAAATCTCTGTGACAACTCCCATCTCCTCACTAAGGCCCGTGCCTTTAGATACTATGGCGTCCCTTTGCAAACACTAACAAAAAAGTGATGCTATATAGAGTTGATTTTTTTTTTGTTTTTTAAACTTCCAGATATTTTTTAACTGTTTTTATTGTTGTTCAAGTACAGTTGTCTCCATTTTCCCCCACCCCTTCCCCACACCCCAAGCCATCCCCACTCCCCTGGATCCTATCCCCTCTTTTGTTTTGTCCAAGTGTGAAAGGAATTAGAATGACTGAAGTAAGAAGAAAGAATACAAAAACACTTATTTTCAAAGGGTAAGAAATCCTTCAGAATTCTCTTAGCATGCATTTAGAAAACCCAATTTAAAATTAAAATTCTCATTAGACATTAAGCTTATTCAAGAGAATAATTTTGCCCAAATAATTGTATCATTAACTGACTCTGTTAGCTGATATAATGGCACACTAGCCGATAAGGAACAAATATGTGATAAGAATCTAAAGGGTCTGTCTGTTTGCACAATGATGGAACACATGTGGCTGCTGAGTATCTGAAGAAACAATGACAAAAAAGTAGGAGAAACCAAATCAGACTTTAATTACTCTGCATTTAATCCAAACACTTTTGGGGCAGTCCAGACATTATACCCAAAGCAGATTTGAGAATAACCTAGCACATCAGCTTCTTGACTTCCTCTATTAGTTATCAGTCTTTCTAGTTTAGCAGAGTACTCCTTTTGTATGTAAAACTTTGTCTAACTAGGAAGAGGAGAATAAGAAGAAAAATGATGGAAAAGAAATGATATAATTGACCTGTACTTCCTCTTCTTAACTGTCCCTCTTCTGTAACATAGTACTCTTCTAAAGATATGAAAAACCACAAAAACAAACACAAAAATAAAATCAATACAAATGAATTCATATTTCTTCATTAAATTGTTTTCTTAAGGTATACTTGTCTTAAAACCCTTTGGCTGTTGCACCCTGGTTGGCTAGCTCAGTTGGTTAATACTTCGTCCAGATTCGCCAAGGTTGTGGGTTGAATACCCGGTCAGGGGACATGTGAGGATCAACTGATGAATGCATCAATAAGCAGAATAATAAAACAATGATTCTCTTTCTTTCCCTAACGTCAATATTTTTTTTTAAAGTCCTTTGGCTGTTTCTATATAGTGAGTTTAGTGATTTGGAAGAGTGGGGACATAACAAATCACTTTTTAAATACTAATAAAGGCTTACATAATCCCAAAATGTGAAGAGGCCAAAAATAAAATGAACACATAAAATAAAATCATAAATCTCCAGTTCATCAAAACAAAACAAAACAAAACAAAAGCCTATCTTGTGAGAGCCTTTGCATAATAAAATAAGGGACACATCTAAAGCTCCATAAAATGTATATTTATTAAAGTAAATTGGTATTATAGAGAGTGATACGCAAAAATGAAGTGCTTAAACTCAGCTATTCATTAACACAAAATTGTATTATCAAAAGAAAACTGTTTGCATTGTTAAATTTATAATACTTATTCTTTCTTTAAAAAAATGAATAGTTTTTATTTACCTAGAATTATTTCAGATTAAGTTGGGTTCAGAGGATAAATGATACATTTTTATAGACACGGCTCTCAAAGTAAAGTTAGCAATCTTTAGGGAGAATTCTAATTTAAAAAATTAGGAAATAAAGAGTAAAATACATAATGTGTGGTTCCTTTTATGTTTTGAACTTTGAGATGAAAATTTTAACTTAGACTTATGGTACTGGTTGTGATAATATTGTTTTTGTGTGACCTAACAGTTAGGCAAAAGTTGTACTGAGATAGAATCAGTATAAAAACCTATTGAAATACATTTTACCTTTAAAGCTAATGCCTTACTGCTATTAATTAGATTTACTTGGCAAAGTACATTCTGATATTTATGTTTTAATATTTGTATTAATATTATTTTCTGATTCTTGAAAACAGTACTATGAATGTAGAATTAATTGTATAATAATGAAGAAATCTCCAGCTCTTGTAAGTCAAAAAAGGGCAGGAGATTGTGTCTGATTCATTGTTCTATTACCTAGAATAATGCTGGCCTTACGAATGAAGTAAATAAGTCAATGAGGAAGATATATTTATTCTTTAACTAGAATATTTGTTTTATGTAAAATGATTAAATTTCCACATTAAGGATTTAACTGAAGTTGGCTATTAACAAAGCTTCCTGGAGATAATATTTATTTACTTACTACTAGTTGTTCCCTTAAAATGGCAACAGATACTTAGAAATCAAATGAATCTATTTAAATATTTGTTTTTTTGTTTCTCAGTTACATAAAAAGTACCAGTGTTAGACAAGAATGCATGTTATACTTAATTATACTTTAAACATATAGGAAGCACAGTATACTTTTATATTTCAATGTATAACAGTGACACTATTTGAAAAAAACTAAGGAAATGCAGATGATTATACAAAATGTGGATTTAGGGCTAGAAACAATATGCAAGGGGGGACCCAATTTTTTTTATAAAAAATTGTGTATTTATTCTTACATGTTTAAACTTCAGTCACCTTCAACATACTCTCCATTTGATGTAATGCCTACTGAGACATTCTTTCCACTACTTGAAACAATTTTTAACTCATCAATTTTCATGCCTTTTAGTTCTGCCATTTTTTGTTTCACCTCTTCCACATCAAGAAAGCATTTTCCTTTGTGGACTTTTTCATCCAGAGAAACAAATAAACAAACAAAAAAGTTGCTGGGGGTGAGATCAGGTAAATAGGAAGGGTGGGGAGCACGGGTCATGCCATTTTGGGTCAAAAACTGCTGAACACTCAGTGCAGTGTGGGCAAGGTGAACTTGTAAATCACTCATCATAAAATGGACAAACACATTGAAAGAGTCTTAAAAAAATTCACAGAAGTTGAACGCAGCCTCTCACAACAACGTCAACTGGTACAACGATACAGATGGGTTCTATATATAAATAATATATATAAATACATACAATATAGTGTTGCTATAGTATAGTCATATCATATATAAAGGTATATATGTACATATATATACATTTATATGTAATGTACACACACTCACGTGTATATAATTGCTTGTTTTAGGTAAAGAAGGCATTGCAATTTTAGTAAAGCACGTTCAGTAAAAAAATGAGACTAAACTTTACCATCTTCGAAAGGCAAAGTTTAAAATATATTGACATTGTGAACAAGGAAAGAGAAAGACTATGATCCCGGGGAATCTACTTTTGTGGGGTAATAATTATTTTACAGCAAATGTGATTCCCTTTGTGGCAAAAATAACAGGGAAGCAGGTGCCATCACAATCTCAACATAAACCACAAGCTCCCACCTCTCTCTCTCTCTCTCTGTCAAGACCCCTCCCCACCCAGACAAGATAGTTGAAACTAGACTGGGAGAAACTTGGAGTACTACAACTGAGAAGCTCTGTGTGTATGATACTTTCTGGAATAATCTGAGAAAACTATTATGCAAATATGTGATCATTAAATATTTTAGCAGATTGAGAGAATTTAATAAGATTAAAAGGGAAGAAGGTAAGCAGGAGTTTTGTGTACCCCCAAAAACAAAAGAGGAAATTGGTATAATTAATTTTCAAGGACCATGTGCAGAAAAAGTCAATGATTCAAAGATATAAGTGAGTTTGTGAGTTCTTCCGCCTTGGGTGACTTTCTCTGAGTATTGCTCAGACTAATTCTACAATGGAGGAAGATAAGGAATCCAAGACCATGCCCAAATCTGAGGATCTATAAGTTTTTACCAAATTTATCAGCTTATTATTTTTAAAAAGATGACTATTTATAAAGATAACTACTTCATATATAAGCAAAGTGAATAAAAACCATTATCTAAGGAATCAGTAGGCAATATGTAGCCACACACATACATATATAAATGCATACACACAAATATGCATATATATACATACATGTTACAGTAATACATATATTATTATAACTATATATAGCAAAGCAGGAAACAATTCTTGAAATATATCAAAATGTAACAACAGAAATACTGAGCCATTGCAGCCCCAGAGGCCCTGTGAGGTCAGAAAAGATTTTGAGTTTTACCATCTGTTCCATCATTCAAGCATTTCACAACTTCCTGCCGGTAGCAAATCTATGCTATTGTGCTTCTTCCAAGAATTTAAAAAATAGATGGAGAAGCTGCTGGAAATGTTGGAAGTTTAATCCATCTCTAAGGGGGTTTTATCAAGACAATATTGCTCTTTAAAGAAATTTGAAAGGCTTAAATTTTAAGACTTTTTGAAAGTCAGAACTTTATCCGTTTGGAAGTTTTATGAAATTGAAACTTGAATAATTTTCATAATCAAAACAATCACAAAGCTATGGTCTTACATTATAATTTTACTTACACTATCTAATCTAAATATTAAAGATTTAAATAGAATAAACACTGATAAAGTGCTCTTTCACTGCAAATGAGTATCTTGTCAGATTGATCTTTACATTCCTTAATCTTCTCCTTGGGCTTTCCTGATTTCCTTGGGGCTTTTGAACAGACACTGCCACCAGTAGGCAAAATGCCACTATAGAACACTGCGGGCAGAAGAAGGTTTGGGATCAAAAGTCCGCTCTTCTGTTCTGTACTCTGGCAATTACTATTACCTTTTCCTCAACCTGTATTTCTTCCTGATGAAGGAAAAATGCTCATGTTGAACACTTGCAATTGGATCAAATTAGATATTGTGCAGGGAGTTCTTTAGTCTAATGCCTAACTGATAAGAAGTATTCAGCAAATGGTGATAGTTTTCACCATTGATCATGTGGGTTTGTATTTGAATTTGTTCATTTTTTTTACTGGGTGCTGGGCATGTATTTGTCCATGACATTTTCTAACTGTTCATCATATCTGCTAAGTGTATGGATAAAAGCATACTGAAAGGTGACTATTACCTTAAAGAATAAGCACACACCATGCCCTGGATGGTGTAGCTCAGTGGATTGAGCATGAGGCTGAGAACCAAAGGGTCACTGGTTCGATTCCTAGTTGGGGCACATGCCTGGGTTGCGGGCCAGGTCCCAGTTGCAGGTGAGGGGCAACCACACATTGATGTTTCTCTCCCTCTCTTTCTCCTTCACTTCCCTTCCCTTTTTTCTAAAAATAAATAAATATAATCTTTAAAAAAGATTTAAAGAATAAGCACACATTAGGCGAGTGATTAAATAATATGAATTAAATGAGAACGAACACCTAAGTGTTTATTATTAAGTGCACTAGGTAAGTGGTAAAATAAAATAAAGTAGAAAATGGGAGGTAGATGATTTCTAATGGAAGCCAGAAGGCTAGAATATGTGGGACATGGAAATTGTTATGTAACTTGATATATGAGTGTTCCTCATGTAGGTATGCTCAAAAGATATTTTTTATTTGTATTCCTTTAACTAAAGAGAAATATGTGAAAATTATTGATTAAGGCAAGGAATAAAAGAAGTAGACCATTCAAAAGATAATCTAACAGGCATGCAATAGATTGGAAAATATGGACATGAAAATAATAAAATAATTTGACTTACACAACCTATGATGCTGCTAAAAATTAAAAAAATATATAATATTAGCTCTGGCGGGTGTGGCTCAGTGGACTGAGTGATGACCTGTGAACCAAAGGGTTGCCGGGTCAATTTCCAGTCAGGACGCATGCCTGGGTTGCAGGCCAGGTCCCCAGTAGGGGGCACACAGCAACCACACATTGATGTTTTTCTCCTTTTTCTCCCCTTTTCTTTCTCTAAAAATAAATGAATAAAATATTTTAAAAGTAAAATAAATTAAAAATGATATTAATTCATGAAACACATATATGTCCATCTATTCTAAGCCTGATACATCACAGCTAGCTTGGCGCTTGAGTCACAGAGATGAATAAGACATAATCTGAATCCTCATAAAACATCAGAGACTTCATTCTAGTGAGAGAGAAAACATGTAAAACAGGAATTACAAACTCCAATGTATACAAATGACAAAATGTGTAAAACACTTCAGGTTTATAAAATAAATACATAAAATAGTAACACTTTCATAAAAAATCATTTCCCTCATTTATCCTGAAATATGGAGACTTTCTGAATACAATTTTATGGTCTATGATTTTTAAAAATAGAAACAGGAGTGTAATATCAGTTTCTCAATATTAAAACATATACCAAATGAAAAATGGCTATGAATATATGGCACCACCATCAGAGAAATTACAAGGAGTGATGGAGATGAAGTAACAGGTATGCTGAACTCTGTTTAAAGCAGATGGCTTCTACTCAGAAATCACTGCCATGTATAACTACAGGTTCAGCATATCCAAATTATCTCATATGTTTTAAAAGTGGGCATGCATCTAGAATTTTTTTTTGTTTGTTTGTACAAAGGCTTAATGGTTATTTCACTTGAACCACAAAAACTGAGTAGGCAAAAATAAAGAAAAAAATGAAAATCCCAAAACTATACCTATGGGTAGAATCAACTTTCAGGCTTGCAATATTTGATCCTGAGTTGAAGAAACTACAATACAAAAGAAAAGTAAGAAGAAGAGCTCTGTGAAAACTACAGAAAGTTTGAAAGAATGGGAAAAAAACTTGAGCAAATCAAATTTTCTATGCAACATTGGGTCAGTAATAACAAAAATATTCCCAGATAGATGAGAAACTTTCAAAAAAGTAAAATTATAGAAGCTCTTTCTTGGTGAGGCTTTACATTTTAATCTGTTGGGGGTCATTTGGACGAAGTCTGTCCAAGTCTGTCCTGATGGATAAGCCTATTTTTCATATGTCTGTGAATCCCCAATACTGAATCTCCTGCTATATTTCTCAGAATGCATTTTCCCAGACACCACTCCAGATTTACAGAACTGAATATTTTGGTTGGGTATGGCAAGCTGGATTTTTTAATAAGTACCTTGAATTAATTTTAATACAAAGTAAATATTTAGAATTATACCACTGGACTCACAGCTTCACAAGCACTAATCTACTGACTAGCCATGAAAGATACTTGCTTAGTTAGAGATTCTGAGGTCCATGTAGACTTATTGGAACCTCCAGGGACTGGGACCCAAGGGATCTGTATTTATAACAAGTTTAACTGGGTGATCTTGTTTGTTCAGGTTCATAAAGTCTATATTTTACCACATTACAGTCTTCAATTTTATAATTAAATTTTTAATACTTGCCTGAGGCCATTTTTTTCATTGCTTTTGGAGACAGATAAAGGGAGAATGAAAGGCTGAGAGAGAAACATCAATGTGAGAGACAAGCATTGACTGGTGACCTTCCATAAGCACCTGAATGGGACATCAAACCTACAGCCTAGGTATGTGCCCTGACTGGGAATCAAACTCATGACACTTTGACTACAGGATGATGAGCCAACCAACTGAGTCACACTGGCCAAAGCTTCAGTGTTATTTTTAATGTTTCTTTGATGACCATTTTTACTAATAAAATCAGTAATTTGAAAGTATATCATGTATTTAAAATTTTTCTATATATACAGTTTATTTACATTCATCATGAAAAAGGAAAACTTAGTTCATAAGCCATTGCATTGTTATTGCACATATAATTTAATTGCAACTTTAAAAACAAAGATTTGATAAAAACTACAAATGGTCTAAGAATATTATCAAAATTATTTATAGCAGCATGGTAGCCACTGAGCAACTCATGGATAAAATTTTTGATCCTCAAGATAACATATTTAGCAATTTCTTAATTGCCTAACTTATTGAACTTGTCTTTGAGCAAGAGTGGATTTGTGTTTTAGAAACAATAGTACTCAGAAATATATCATTTGATATAAAATAAAGAGAATCTAGATTTTACTATAGATGTAAAAATGACTACATCATAGGCCTACATAGCTAAGACTTTGTGACCTGACCCCAGACTTCACCAAAGTGAGAAAATGAGGGTATATACACCTACATCACTGACGGGTAATGCATTGTGCAGCACAACTGGTCACTGCTACTTACAATAAAACAGAAACAAGAGAAAAGAAAAGAAGAAGAAGAGTAGGAGGAGAAAGAATAGAATGAGAAGGAGCTAGAAGAAGGGCTATATAGATGATACAAATAAACATCTAAAATGATAGTTTTCAGCCCAACTCTAACTTTTAGTTTCAGGAGCTACTGAAAGAGTAAGTTCATTTATATAAGCTATTTCCCAGTTAAATGTGTTCTAAATTCCAGCCATTTTAGCATGATATGAGAAGCTACATTTCGATATCTCCAGTTTTACTACAGGCAAACTATGTATATTAACAAAATACACAAATATTTGAGATTTCAAGGCATTGATCAAGATACTAGCGTAAGTATCTGTTTAGCTGGAGCAAAGATCATACACATCCTTCCTAAAGTGATAATTAGGCTACAACAGCCCTAATGAGTTCAGCTCTTTACTCATTTGGTACATTTCCTAAACACAGATATTTATGGCCAGCTAGCCTTATGCTAGGACATGTATCATGAGGCAGAACCAGGAAAATACTTCAGGTAAATTCATTCTTAATAACACTGGCACAATAATTATGAAGTTATATTTCATTAACAAGATTGTTGTGAGTACCAAATAAGAAAGTGTGAATAGTGTGCTTATTAACATAATGTCTGGCACAGAGTAAGAATTCAATAAATGCATTGCTATGATTATGATGATTACCACTAGTATAATTTTATTAACTATCCCTATATGTAAATAAACGTATATTCTAATAACATATCATCTACTTGAGCGTGTGTGTGCACACAGATGTAGGCTGAGAGAGTTGCTATATGTTACCTATTTCTACAATTAGAGTAAGTGGTTATACTGAAATATTGTGAAAGTATGTGACTTAATGAAATAAAAAAGACTTAGTTCTTTGGTGTCAAAATAACCTCATTATAAGCCAATTGTTTTTAAGCCAATTGTAAACCAAATGAAGAAATGTGGAGTTGGTTTTATATGGAGATATCAGTAGCATTTTATTCTATATAATAAATATAGCTGTAGGTAAAAAAGGTATTCCAGGAGGATATGAAAATATCTAATAAATATTCTTATGAAAATATTTAGGGGCATTTTTAAAATTGACTTTTGGTTCATACTGTTATTTTTAATAAAGCGTTTCTTTATGCATAGAAAAAAGAAAGCCAAGCACTGATCTTCAATATTCATAGCTAAGAACCAGGGGAAGATTCACATTTCATTTTACATGTTTAATTCAATTTAAAAAATAAAATGCTTAAGTAATAACAAAAAATATGAAGTCCCCTCCTGGGAGAAACTAGTGAGTACAATAAAGTGTACCCTGCCTCTTTCAAGTTCATAGCTTTAAAGAGATTTAAAGTCAGAATTCTGAAAAGAAGTCTTCAAATTTCTTGAAATGGCAGGCTAGTAAATAATATCTGTTAATAAGGACCAAAAAAACTTTTAAAATAATTTAAAGAAAAGGGTGAATAATTTATTGATTGGGGTAAGAGAACAAATAAAAGGGAAACAGAAATGATTCATAGTGGCATTATGATAAGTCTTGAAAGCTGAGGAATTTAACACAAGTAATACACATAGTGAACTTGATGAGAAACATAAACATTTCCTCTTAGTTTTCATTCCTCATGTCCTCTTGCAGCAGGCTGCTCCCATATAAGTAAGTACTGGGGTGAGAAATGGTGGGGGGCAGGTATGATGGGCAGAAGGGTTGGCCTCCACCAAAGATACCCTAAACAAATTCAGGATTTAAGTAAATAAGATATGCTTACTTTGCAGAAGTGTCTTCAAAACAAGTTTCTAGATGTCCTCATTACTACTATACTCCATGTAATAAATACATCACAATTGTTTATTCTCTAGACTACCATTGCTGTATGGACGAAGTTTACAACATTTTTCTACTTCATAATTGTTTTCTTCTGTAGTTCTAAATCGGTATCCTTCTAAAACTGACTGAGATCCTGAGAGTAGGTCTGCTGATTGTGTCTTTTAGGACAGGGGTGGACAAATTGTAGCCCACTACCTGAATTTTGCATGGCCAGTAGGATAAAACTCATTAAATTTTTTAAGTAGCTGGGAAAAATTAAAGGATTTAATTTTTTTGATGTGAAAATCGATTAAAATTCAAATCTCACTGTTCACAGCCTTGTCCACATCTTTACAAATGTTGAAGGTTTTTATGCTACAATGGCAGGCGAGTGTCCGCATAGAGACCATCTGGACCTCAAGTCCTAATTATTTACTCCTAGTTTTTTCAGAAAATGTTCGTTGAAATTATTTTAGATATACATAAACTTGAGTACACAGTCAAGAAAATCATATTGTGAACCTATAATCTAATTATAGAGAAACGGGCAAGTTATCTGGGCCAGCTTTGATAAAATATCCTTTTTACTTTATAATCACATGCCATACAGAAAGTTTTGATATAATAGTTTTATTCTATTATGTGGAAATTAGAGAGATAAAAATATTCTGATCCTTCTAGTGTTATAAATGAAACTGTGCCCAAATAAAGTTTTGGGGAAAATGGTCTTTTAAAACAAATTATATGATCTGGGTTCTAAAACTGATTCTTTTTACTCCTCTGCGAAAGTAAAGGATCTAAGTGTGCCAGAGCACCTTCAGTAAGAAGCCTGTCTCAGCACATTAAAGCTGCTTGCGTAGAGAGATTGAAAGCCACATTTTATGATAGATGCCACTGAGAAATTGAGAAAGAAGTTGTTCTCATTAGAATGTGATTACAACAATTATAAGAGAATAACTTTTATTATAAAATTATATTCTCTGTATATCTTCTACGTACCTTGTAAGTTTCATTGTCTGAATTTTGAATAGAATTCTGTTTGCAAAAGAGGCAGTCTATACAGATGCCAATGCCATTCTAAGGAAAATATTTTCCATGATTCTTCTGTTACTCTCCTGTTCTGAAAACCTTTTTATAAAACAGTGTACTGTGTCTTTCTAAAATTACACTAAAATAAAAGATATGGTACTAAGTTTTGGAACAAGTAAGATTAAAAATATCCAATCTTCGAAAATTCAAAGGAGAGATAATGCTTCCCTTCTTTGGAGAACACTGAAATACCAAATTTAATTATATCCTGTTTTCTAAGATTTACTGCATAGGTAAAATCCATGATGAATTTTAAGTGATACAGTTGTAGTTCATTTTAAAATAAACCCTGTGAACCAAATCTGATTCACTCATAAAAAGCAAAATATGGTTGTATTATTTACATAACAAAACAACATTCATCTTAAAATGGATTAATGCTAGGATTCTTTTATCTCAAGTAAATAAATATCTATTGATTACTGACCTTCCAAACCTTATGCTAGCAGAAATAATTGATAAAATGCATTCCCTAGTGCATATTAAGTTTATTTAATATGCTGATCTGTGCATACTTCTTCAAGATTATTTTGTAAGAAAAGTTTATTTTGTGTGAGACTATCAATATGATATATGCAAACAGTAAGTTTACTAGGATTTCACAAGATTTGAGGTTTGTGGGGGCCTATTTTTCTGACATCCCTCATCCACATAGTCAGGCTTCTTAATCAGATGTTCCCACCTACTTTATTCAGAAAATAGAAAATATTCTATATATTTTACATTCTAGACTTGTGACTACTCAGTCCCTACATATTTTTTTTTAATTTTAAATCTAAAAAGAAAAACCTTCCTTTAAAAATTTTAAAAGCACATTCCTTCAGCATTATTTTCACTTTCAAACCCCTTCTTCACTCCTCAATCCCAATCTCTGTGTAATCTCATCCTTACTTAGCCAGAATCATCTACCTTATAAGTAATACTAGTGATTCAATAAACGAAGTGACACAGGAAACTTAACAAATGCTATATAGTGGTGTAAAGAAAAGGAAAGAAGTATTCCAGAGGAAAAGAAAAAAAACAAGATATGTGACTTGGGTGGGGGAACAAAGTGCAATTAGAAAAAAGGATTGGTTGACAGTGTTGATGCTGTAAGGGAAGTTTGGATGAGAAAAGAGTATAGTATGTAGTAATCTCCCTGTTGTGAAGAAAGAGAGAGATTACTTTTTACATTTTAAGTAGGTTTGTGGGGGTCAGGACCAATGCTGCCTGTTTCTATGAGAGAGACAGAGAGAGAGAGGGAAATGGAGAGGGAGAGGAAGAGGGAGAGGGAGAGGGAGAGAGAAGAGAGTGTTGAGGGTGAGGGGATAGTGAGGCATCAGACGTCCCTCGCTTCTCCTGTTAAAGACAGTCATTATATCCCCAGGGAAACTGAGTGCTAAAAAGGACCTATTGATGCCCTTAATTTTGAAAAATACAATAATCAGTGAAAAGACTTTAATCTTTATTTTCCACAGGTCCTGAATAATGCAATATTTTAATTGGTTTGGTATCATTTATCCTCATGTTTTTAACCTATTCTGCAAAATTGCATTCAAATGTGTTTTCTTTTCATTATTCCAAATCCTATTATCAAGTCTCAGTGTAATCCATGTATCTTTTTTCTTTCACATTGCAAATGTATGAGTGAATGCAATAGCTTTTTCCTCTATGTTATCTTACACACCTGTTCCTTTCTATTCCCATCCCCATCAGTGTCTCCTATTGCCTCCTCTTTGCTTGTGCTTGCTTTCAGTCGTTTATTTTCAGTCTCACAAGACCTGACACAGCTTGCTGACTACTATCAGATACATTTTCTTCAAACATCACAATTCTTTTCAGGTTTGTTCTTGATTGAATGACTGTTTGATTCCCATTACCTTAGAATAAAGTCCAATCTTACCAGCCTAATTATTCCCAGTTTAGTTCAATTGATTTCACTTTCTTTGCCTGACTTTCTATTAGTCTATTCTAGGTAGACTAGTTTCCACTTTGTGTTGATTTCTCTGAAAGTGCTATTTCCAGCCCTCCCCATCTAAACAAATGACATGATGAACAACAGAGGTCAGACTCCAGTTTCAGGTGGTCCATTGGTCTTCTTTGGCCTTTCAGGTGAGTTGGTAGCAGAAGCTCTGCATATTTCCATAATGTATCTTATATTATCTTATGCATAACTTTATTGAATTACTTACATTTTAAAATTTTAACTGTATTTTATAGTCTTAAAAAAAGACACATTTAGCTTAAACTGATGTTTTATCAGGAATAAAAGTAACACCAAATGTATATAATTGTAAGGTAAAGAACATCCTTATTTTACTGAAAAAGGTGATATTTAGAATTTAACAATAAAAATAAATAAAACATTTAATACTACATTTATTTGGAAAACACAAATGGATATAGAAGATAATTTAGAATTGAAATTGAAATTAAATGTCTAGCATTTGCTGTATTTAATAGATGTTAAAAATATCTGCAGAGAACCTCATTAAGTAATTATGAATCTACTTATTGATTTTTGCTTGTTTTATTGATAAAAAGTATGAAAGAAGGAAACAATAATTATAGAAAAGAAGAAATAACAGAGAGAGAGAGGGAGGAAGGGAGGGAGGGAGAAGAAAGGTAAGTAGGCAGGTGGAACCCATCTGAAAGCAAGTGGAGAGCTATGTTTGCTGTGGTGTGCAGTAAAATACAAGGAGTTTTGGAATAAGATATACTTGTAGTTGTGTCTGGGCTGTCTCATCTCATAACTCTGGATAGTTTAGTCTCTATAAGCCTCTGGTACATATACGGTTTTAATAAGAATTAAAGTTAATAGCTGTGAAGAGGCTAGTGAAAAACCTGGAAAACAGTAATCTTTGATTATTCGTAAGTGCTATTATCATTGCATTTTTACTTAGTAGAATGTCTATCAGAATATAGAAAATAGTAAGTGCCTGTTGACTAAATGATTGATAAATTAATGAATAATTACTAAAATAACAAGTATATATTCGGCTGTTAAAGTATTAGTAAAATTTAATGTTTGTGAATCTCTTCTTGGCTTTTTGGTTAAGGTCAAGTGTAAAGTTTGTGAAAAGTTCATGTTTCCTAAATTATTTTTGTAATACTTTAAAAAATTCACGTATTAAATGTTAATATTGTTGACAATAAAATGGATCTCATGAAGTGCTTATTTGTAGATAATAACAATTTTATTCGCATTTTTATTATCTTTCCTACATTTGAACAATAATATATATTAACTAATGTATATGTTTTATTTTATGGAACTAAAGTGGTTTAACATGTATTCATATTTATGAATTTTTACATTAAAATTAGTAACTAACCTCAATGGAAACTCTAACTAGGTTAGCAAGTAACTATTCTCAAACTCATTTCAGCAGCTTTTAAATTAATTCTTTCTCAGAAAAAGGCATTAATTGTAAATTATAGATTAAAATTACTAACTGTCATATCCATACATCCTATTTACCAAGCTATCTGGCTTTCTTCATTATAATTGAGAGACCCAGAATTTTATAAAACTCAACTATCGTTTATGGGGAAAAAGGAACTGTTAAAACCTGGCAAAGAAACTAACCAATATAAAAGGTAAAACAAAAGATAAAATAGGAAATCTTATTCTTTTGTTTTACTTTGTATCTCAGTAACACATTATTAACTCATTTTTATGAGATTATTTGCTATGCCATATACTTCGCAGATAATGCTTCAGGCAACTAAAATCAGCTCTGATTAACTATTATTGTTTGTTATCTGTACTCAGTGTTTGAAATGTCATAAAGCATGTCTAGAAAACAAAAGTAGGAATTTGATACCTGTGTAGTTTCCCCTCAAAGGAATAAGCAAAAATATGAACTCAGAATTTAAATGATTTTTACTTCTCATTTATGTATTGAAATAAGAAAAAATCCGAGTGATAAAAAATAACATTGTATTTAGAACTAAGGAGATATTCAGGAATTAAGTTATTTATAAACACACATTTTCATCCAATTTTTAACTTATTTAACACGTTTACTGGTATAATTGTGGTTGGGCAATTTATCCACCTGGCAGCATAATGAGACTAGGGCTGAATCTCATTTAGAAGTAAAAATGGATGTACATGCCATATTGGCAAGATTGTACACCAGAAGGTCCAATAAAAAGTGCAGTCTAAATAACCATGTTCAAGAGGGCACACCAGAAACAAGAACTGAAACCAAGTTGAAGGGTCTGCTATAAAAGGGAGGTACAAAAAGCAAACAATTTCATGATTCTAACCATGGAGAAGTTGGCTGAAACAGATGTGAGGGATCTATAGCCAAGCCCACAGGCAAAATTAAGTAGTCCTTCAAAGCAATCTACCAAGTTGGAGAGTAAAATTCATAAAAAAGTACCCATATATAAAGATAAATATGACCCAGTTCTTACCTTCCAGGTTTAGGTAGTGTAGTTGGAGAAGCAGATGAATAATTAATTCAGCGTGATAAATGTGATGCTGCATACAGGGCACACTAGGTACATATGTATAGCAGAGAGTGAATAACTCTGCAGGGGATGAGAATGAAGGGAAGCTTCTGGGAAAGATGCCGAAGTTGGTTCTTCACAAACAAGTAGAACTTTTTCAGGTGAGATATTGGGTAAACTCTACGAAAGATATCAAAGTAAAAAAGTGCATGTTTTGTCTGAGTAGCTCTGAATGTCATATGCCATGTTTGTTAATCAGGTAAAAGTTTAGTAGGTGAGTTTGAATAGGAAGGTAGGGCGAATTAAGTAGCACATTTAGGCCAGGCTAAAATATTTGACCATTTTAAAATTACTCTTTAGTGTGTATTTGTCAGAAAGAGCACTCTCAGGAAAAAAAAAAAAAAAGCAAGTTTAGTGAGTCAGTGAGATTATTTCCGAGACCATCGTAGTTGTCAAAATAATAGAACATGAGAGACTGTAACGATGAAATAAGGAGATAGCAAGGTACCTGAATATAGAGGAAGGAATCGATACAAATGAATAACTAACAAATAGAATCAATAGAACTGATATATAGAATGGGTATAAACATAGGAAAGGTGATAAAGAAAGGAAATCCATGTTGCTTCTCAAATTTGGCTTGAGCAATTGGGTAGAAAATGAACAGATAATGGAGTATGAAAGAAATAATGATCATTTAATTTCAGATATTAGACTACATACCTATAGGATGAATGATTCCAAATAATCAGAGACAGACTGAAATAAATTTATCTAAAAATTCCACTCAAATCACAGAGCCTTTTGGTGAGTTATCAATTTTGATTGTATTCTTTCAATTTTCATTATACTTCTATTTTTGTCATACCCCATATTTATTTTGAATTAAAGTATTTGAAACTAACACTAGAGTGCATAAATACTTTTCAGAATACCTGTTCTAAGAAAACAACTAAAAATATAAAGCATCATATTATTTTATCAAGTTTTTACATGTACATTTAATCAAAGAAAAGTGACATAGTCAATAGTGGGACAACATTCAAAATAGCTGAATTTTAACAACCTAAAATAATTATAAAAGGCACACTCATGATATTATAGTGGGCATTCAAGATATGAAGGGCATAAAATTACATCTATTTTTGGTAGCGGCTTGCTAATGGCTATCATATGACTATTACTGGTCTCTCTACATCTGTTACAGTGTTATGGATGAGTTATGGACAATGGGAAATGACTATTTCTGATCTCAATACTGAAATACAGGACACACCAACCCTTCAAAGCAGAACTTAATTTAGGCACACATCCTTAAATGACACAGAGGAAATAGTAAGTGGGAGTTTTTCTGAAAATTCACATATGTTTTCTTCTTGTACACACATAAATTTATTTGGCATGAATTCTTCCATTATTCATTTTTTTACTTCTCCCATCATTCATTTCTCCTTAGCTAATCCAAGAAAGCACATTAAAAATAAAATCATAATTTTATTTTTCTCATTTATGCTCTAATTCAATGTATAGCATAGCCTTAGATGATGTATAACTTTATTTATTTTGTATAAAATTAGTGGGGAAAATGCCAACTTATTTCTTTAGTTAGAAATAAATAATGCCATATTTTGAGCTTTTAAAATCAAGTCTCTATTCTCAAGGACACTAAAATTGCATAATTTTAATATCATTCAGTTAAATCGTGAATGATATTAAAAATCTATCTCTTTAATCAAGATGAAGCAGATATATGTTGGGTTATGAACCATTAACATTTTCATAAACAATTCTCTATAAGAGCATTTATTGCTAGTATATCTGATTCACAGTTATACTTTGGGCCTCTTCAGCTACTTTTTCTAATAGTTGCTGCCACAAACATGGGGAAATTTGGGAACTACCAATGGTTTATACATTGACTGTACAAAGTAATGTATCTCTTGAAATTAAATAACTTAAAATTAATTTTCCAGGGTCTGCATAGTCATCACAAAAGAAAATAGTGGCCCTGGCTGGTGTAGCTCAGTGGATTGAGCGCGGGCCTGAGAACCAAGAGATCGCGGTTCGATTTCCAGTCAGGGCACATGCCTGGGTTGCCAGGCCAGTTCCCGGCAGGGGACATACGGGAGGCAACTGCACATTGATGTTTCTCTCCCTCTCCCCTTCCCTTCCCCTCTAAAGATAAATAAATAAATAAATAAATAATAAAAATAAATAAATAAAATATTTTAAAAAAAGAAAACACCTGTTTAAAAAAAAAAAAGAAAACAGTGGGTGCATGTTTGAGATGTTTAAATTTTTTACAAGCCTAAAAGAGTTAAATTAAAATATTTATATTATAAAAAGCTATAAGGTAACAATATATTGTTTTCTTCATGCTGAAAATGTTAATTAATTTTATAATACTGTTTTCTCTATAGAGATATTTGTATATATGTTACCTACTTAAAACAATGTAAATAAATTAATTACCATCCTCCAAATGTAATTTGGCATATGCCACATTTCGCTCAGGGTTTATAGTGGAGGGACACAAGAGAGAAGTATGATGAAAATGTTTGGCACCATTTGGATAGAATTAATTTGGTATTTAAAATATTAAGTATTAAAATATCACAAAACACAACTGTTGAGGGCCTTATATTCACTGATGACAAATTACAAATATCACAATGTCAGAGAAAACTAGAGCTGGACAGCTTAAAAATAGCAAGACTTTTTACTCAGACTACCACAGTGTGGGAGAGAGACTTGAGTGTAAATTTGGTTCAGCTCTGCTGAAACAAAAGGCAGGAGGCTGGCCTGAGGGAATGGGGGTGCTGGGTGAAGGGGGCAAAAGGGGAAAATTGAAACAACTGTAATAGCATAATCTATTAAAATAATTGAAAAAATAAAGTCTATAGTTTATTCATAAAAAAAATCCTGAGGTATGCTAAAGTAAAAATACCGAAGGACTTGAAGGGGGTGGTCAGTATGACTTGGTCACCTGTTCATTTGTGGGTACGTATCAAAGTCAGGTTCCTACTCCACCACACAGACAGGGAGAAAGGGGCCTCCCTTTCTTTTTCTTTCTTTCTCTCTCTCTTTCTTTCTTTCTTTCTTTCTTTCTTTCTTTCTTTCTTTCTTTCTTTCTTTCTTTCTTTTTTCCTTCCTTCCTTCCTTCCTTCCTTCCTTCCTTCCTTCCTTCCTTCCTTCCTTCCTTCCTCCCTCCCTCCCTTCTTTCCTTCCTTCCTTTCTTCCTTCCCTTTTCCTTTTCTTTTTTTTTCTTTTTTTTTTTTTTTATTATTGACACTATTACAGCTGTCCCTATTCTTGCCCCATCTCTTTGCCTTCCTAGACCCAGCCCTCACCTCCCCTTTACTCTGGCTATCACCACACCATTATCTGTGTCTATGAGTTATGCTAACCCCTTCACCCTCTTTCATCTGGTCCTCCCTTCTCCCCTGCTCTGGGAGCTGTTAGCCTGCTCCATGTGTCCACACCTCTCTTTTTATTGTATTTGGCAGTTTGTTTCTTGATTAAATTTCAAAAAGATGGCTCCCAGGTCTTTAAGAAAAAAAAAAATTTCTGGGTTGTTAAAGGTGCATTACAAAGGAACAGTAATGAATTTATAATGATGAGTTTTCTAAAAGGAAATGCTCTAAAAAAGGTAGGTAGAAACCTTTAGTCAGGTTTTGCCTGGAACAAACAGTAAATTCCTTGGCAGTATTGAGCTTTCTCAGACAGGCTGGAGCAGTCAACCTAGGGATGCAGTCCTGAGCTGTTAGGAACTACATTAGTGCTAGCGCAAATCTCTTAGTATGTGGGGTGTATAAAATCATTTGAGCTGAGAGCCAAGCCTGAAGCCCAGTTGAGAAGAGGGCTCAGAAGAGCATGACTAAAACTAGGTCAAAGAGAAAGTTTTTGCCATGGAAAACTAATAACAATAATATGTATAGACTATTAACTATGTGTCATTTGCCATGTTAGTAATTTATAGTACTGTCTTATTCATTCATACTAAAGAACATACTATGATTACACACTACTGGAAATGGGGTAACAGGTTAAGAGAGGCTAAGTAAATACTAAGTAATTTTTGATGAACTATGTTGTCTTTATTTCTTTACATTGTATTTTGCATAGGAATCAAAGAAACAGTAGGAGAAGTGGAAAAAGCAGAATAGGTGGGGAAAGCAAAGAATAGCTGAGACACATTCACTAAAAATTTCCATGTGTGAGGAAAAGCAGGAGGCATAGTTCCCGTATTCTTGTATTGGCAGGATATTCTTCCCACACGAATTGTATGTTAACCCTTTCTGATTTTATTTTTTAGTTTTCCAGAGGCTTACTAATTTGACCTTTCAAGTATGTTTCTCTTATTCTGGATTTTCAATGAAATAGAACTTTTTTCTTTATTATATTGGCACTAAAATTGTACAAATCCTATTTTCACAAAGCCTTTTATTAAATTCATTTTTATAGGACTTTACTTAGAATCAGATAAATTTGAAACCTAACGGTACACGGGAAACAATGTTATAGGACATCTTAAAAGTTATGCTAGCAATTAGTCTAAGTTTAAGTATCAATTAATAAACAAATAAAATTTACCTGATTCATTACTTTAAGGCTTTCATCAATTCATGTCAGAGAAACCAAACAGACCTAGGTGGCTCTTATGTCCCAAGTATAGATATGGGATGCAAAGTATAGAGCAAAGACTAAGACATGGTCCCCTATCTCCAGGAGATCACTGTCTAAGAGATGGGTTGGTTATGGTTGGAGATGCTGAGAATGCTAGAGAGACATTCATTAACAGATTCATTAAATTACATTTGAAAAGTGGTTTGAGTGTGAAGGGTATTGATATCCTTATTCTTCTTCCATTCTGAGGAAGAAGATAAAACAAGAATTAGTGCTTGCTCAAAGATTGGATCAAAAGAAGAATAAATACAGGTTTATTAATCACCTGAAATTTCTAAATCCAAGAATATACCATAGACTCTACAATAAGACCTGGATCCTGCTTCAAAAAGATTTGGACATTAAGTTTTAAGCAAAAAATATTAATGCTGTTTCTTGGGGAGGGTGTGGGTACTTAGATCAACTGAAATAGACACTAGCTAGCCCATACTCTCACTGATGGGAGTATTAAAAAGGAAGCAGGGGATGAAAAGTATACAAGTTCTCACTTGAGCAAATGAAATATAACCCACTGAGAGTCTCTGGTTTCCCGAGGTTTGACTCCAAATTATATTTGGTGTAACACTGTGATAGAGCATAAAGACTGAAAAGAAAGGCCTAGTAAATGAGATATAACTTCCTGTAAATGGAATTAGGTCATTTGTTTAAAAAACAGAGCAACCTGAAGAAGAGAGCACACATAAACCTGAAGAGGAGAGAGCCAGGTAAGGAGTGAAGGGGTATCTACTGGATATTTTCTCCTGAATGCCTTGGGTTTTAGTTGTATTCTTTTGTTACATGCAAAGAATATGACCTTTCAGATAGCATTTGAATTCTTCTTCCTCTAAAATTATAATTCTTTTTCAGAAGTCAATTTAATCATTCAGTGAAGAGATTTGCATGATCCTAGACTTAGGTAAATTTATTTTATAAAAAATATGAAATAGTGATGACAAAGAGCAAAGAAGTTTGGTTGGTTATCACATCATTTCTCCAGCTGAAGCAGAGAAGGGGAGTAGTATAGAAGTTGGGGCAAACATAGGTTTGCAGTTGTGAGTGCACAAAACATAGAGTTAATTCTTGTGTTATTATTAGTTAATCCTACTCTTGCCCCACCCTGTATTGGGTAAGGCACTTCTGAATCCAAGGAGGAGACTGGAGAGAACCTAGAGAAACTTACAGCCCAGAAATCCTTGACCCAAGAGAGGATAGATGCAAAAAAAAGGAAAACAATGAAGTGAAAGACTATAAATTCTCATTTTCCTCATAAATACAAAACCATTGAGGGAAGTGGGAATCTCTGTGATCTCCAAGGTTTCAGAAATGAAGAAGTATCTATAAATTAATTATGTCTTTAATGCCAGACCAATAAACATATTCACCATGAAGAGATCTCACAATAGTGACCATGTATATCAGAAAAGCTGAATCTAAATCATAGTAAGAGTTAGGCACATAGAGAAATTTTATAAAAATTCATAAATGAGCCACAACCATCCATTAGTCTATGCATCCCAGTACTTCACCATGGTCATGCACCAGGCAAAGCATCTCTCTGCTGCTCTGAGAGCCACCCCTACACTTCACAGATCACATCCGTAACCCCTGTGTCCACAGCCAAATGCCTAAGTTTAATTCATGGGGGTTTCTCACTCTCATATACTTGTATCAGGTGCAAACTTTACTCTTATCAAGACTTTTTTCATTAGTTCATTTCAAGAGGATAAATTTTCTATATGTGAAATTGTGAGATCTTGACAATTTTCTATACTTAGGAATGTTGTTTACATTATATGTCAATATAGAAATTTTAAAAATATTAAAATATCTTCATTGATGTTGACAGAAGTTCCACTTTGTTTAGCTATGAAAAATTAAAAAAATATTTTACTTATTTTAATTTTGGAAGGTTATGCAAGTTCATGGACTTACTCCATGTCATCTGTAAGTTCCTGTTTTCATTTGGAAAATGGAAAATTATTTATTTGTTAATCTAAGAAGTGGCTCTGCTTTTAGTGTATGAATCAGGGCTCTGTAAATTTTCAAAAGAGGAAGAATAAAATGGACAGCAAAATTAACAATAGGGGAAGAGACTAAGAAGAAAATTTTATATTTGCTTTTAACTTTGATAATTAAGACAGTTAATTTGAAAAAATGACTGTTCATATATGCTTTTTCCAACTGTTTCAGTTGTGTATATATTAAAATAAACATTCAAAGCTAAGTGAAAGAGAATAGACATATGATGAGGGAAGAAAGTGTGAGTTATATAGGAGCTCTTAAAGTTTTCATTCAGGAGCGACTTGGCATACTTTCACTTTAAATCACCAATATCATGATTGTACCTCACTTAAAAAATGTTCCCAGAGTCCCTTTTCCATTTTTAACATTTTAATTGGAACTTAAAGGTACTTTATTAAAGTAAGCATAGTTTATTATATTCTACCCTCATTGGTAAGTGAATGGTACTTTTTAAAAAATAGTATGTAATAAACATTGTCAATTTGCTTAACCCCCAAACTACAATATTACCAGTTAGTGTTTACCTGCACTGCCCTAGTTTCTCACCCTCCTGCCTCGCCACAATTAGAGATAATCAGTCGCCCGATGCCAGACGAGGGGTCATCCTTGTAAACAGACATTTCTTAGAGACATGAATGTCAGGTCTTTATTCTGTACACAGTGTAACTCAATTTCATTTAATTTAGATCACATTTTACCTCACACTTTACAGTGTCATGAATTATTTATGAATGTCATGTTAACAAATCATGAAACTACCTTAAACAGCTATATTTTCAAGAAACCCTGCATGGTTAAAAAATATACAGTGCCCTTTAAGATTTTAGATTTGGGTCTCCAAAATGTGCAGAAGAGATAGAATGGGAAAAAAAGAAAAACAGATAGAAGGACCTAAGTCAGGTTGCCAGGTCACAGCCTAGCATTCCTATTAACTCTTTAGAATTAATAACTGGAACAATAGAAATATACAAAGAGATTCATTCATACAATGTAATATATAAAGTCTTTTATTCTATAACTTATTGATATTAAACTTAAGCCCACCAGAAATATAGTTCTATTGTTTCCTAATACTAGGAAAAAGGGCCAAGTATTTGGTTGTTTTACCCCAAATCATGTAAAAGAAGATCATGGCTATCCTGAGACATAGTGAGAGTGAAAGAAAAGTAGAGAGGATTCAGTAAGCTGTTCTTCTTCCAAGTATATAAAAGCCTTTCAACTCTTTGCCATAGCATGCTATTTATTTTTTTAAGTATATTTTATTGATTATGCCATTACAGTTGTCCCATTTTTTTCTCCTCTTTATCACCTTCTGCCCTCCATCTCCCCTCCCTCCAACATTCCTCCTTTAGTTCTATTTCCTTTGTTTTGAGATATTTTTTTTTCTTCTCTCTATCATGTATCTCTGCCTCTGCCCATCTTACTCCTAACCAAGAATCAATTTAGAATTATTAATTACGAAACAATTTAGTGGGGCTAACCTCAGTATAGTTTAGTTATGTTGTGTTCCCACAATATTTTGTGAATGCCACTTTGACAATTCCGAAAGTTTGTTTTTCCTATGACCCTAACCATGCTATAAAATCTTGAAGGGATGTTTTCTATGGCTGTCAAAACAAATCTACACAGACTATGGTGGTTTAAAACAATATAAATGTAATATAGTCCTGTAAGACAAGTCTACTTAGCCTAAGTTCAAGGTGAGGAAATGACTTTGATATTTTCCTCAGGTCTAAAGGAAAACCCATTTTCTTGTCTTTTCTAGCTTCTAGAAGCTGTCCACTTTTCTTGGCTCATGGTCTTTCCTTCATCTTTAAAGTTGGTAAACAGCCAGATGAGTCCTTTTCAAAACACACCTCTCTTTTTTTTCCAAAGTCACATTTCCCTCTGACTCTGAATTAATCCACTTTAGTATTCAACCTTTTTTAAAAAATATTTTATTTATTTATTTTTAGAGAGGGGAAGGGAGGGAGAGAGAGAGAGAGAGAAACATCAATGTGTGGTTGCTTCTCCCACCCCCTACTGGGGACCTGGCCCGCAACCCAAGCATGTGACCAGATTGGGAATCGAACCAGTTACCCTTTGATTCACAGGCCAGCATTCAATTCACTGAGCCACACCAGCCAGGGCTTTATTCCACTTTTAAGGAGCCTGGGAATTACACTGGGCCATGAGGATAATCCAGGATAATGCCTTTATTTTAAAGTCTGCTAATTGTCTAAATAAATTTTATCTAAATTCTTAATTGTCTTTTGCCTTGTGAGGTAATATATTCATAGGTTCTGGCATTTAGGATGTGGGAATCTTTGGGGAGATATTATCATGTCTATCACAAGGGCATTGTGCATTATCTAGTATGTGTCAAGAGCTCAATAAATGTTGAAACAATCAAGTTTCTGGACACATTTAGCTGGTTCTGTTCAGCACTATGTCCAGCCTAAAGTATATTCAGTTTTTTCTGAAGCAGATGAAGACACTGTATGTGGAAAATATGCAGGTCTATTTGACTAGTTCAACACAAGAGGCTCTTATTAAAGAATTAGTTTAAATTACTCTCTTCATGTAAAAGATGAGAAAAGGTGTCCCAGATAAGGGAAGTGAATTTCTCGTGGTCATTCAGCTTGGTGGTGGTATTGCTAAAGTTTATGCCCTCTCACATATTAACCCTGTTAACTCTGGGATACCCCTTTGACAACATCATTGTATAGAATTGCTATCACTGATCCTCTACCGTGAAAGTCACTTAAAGGTGTCCCCTCAGTCCTACGATTGTCAGGAAGCACTGGATATCACTCAAATCCCTGTCAAGATGCTGTCAACAGGGCTCCCAAATTCATAGACTCCTCAAGAATCAAAACAAGACAGCAGTTTCTTCACTAAGACACTCCATTCCTCTACTCTGTGTCAAATTTTGTAACTTGCAGCACACGAAAGAGCACTAAAATTCTGAAGGACCAGGGTCTCCCATAAAAACGATCTTTCATTTTTTTATGACCTTACATTTTAGACATACATTTCTGAGACAAATCCAGGTATCAATTTTAGAGAGAGAGTTTTTGCATGTTGCCCTTACATTTTGATTTTAATCCCATAAATATATTAAGAAGGAAATGGGGCATCAAATGACAGATTTATACTTAGGATTAATCTTAAAAATTCAAGTTCAGAGTTTGGGAGCAGAATACACCCCAATCTCCCACCAGTGTTAATGTATCTAGATTATATATAGTTATACTTAATTAAGGTATTTTAATGATAATTAAGATCCTAATTTTTTGTCAAAAAACTACCCAGACAAGAACAATGAAAAAGAAGACAACTCATGGAATTAAGATAGTTCCTAACTTCCATTCTTCATATTTTATCCTGCCCTATAATAAAAAATCTACTGTCCCTTGAGAAGAAGAAAAACTTTCAGGTGAGCATTACTCTGAATCTTCCAGAATTGATAGCTGTGTTTGATGTTTTCATAATGAATAATAAATGGGTTGGTTAAATAATGCATAATGTTTTTTCTTAAATTCTTCTCACAAGTT
Organism: Glossophaga mutica; assembly: GCA_039655065.1. Lineage (NCBI taxonomy): Eukaryota > Metazoa > Chordata > Mammalia > Chiroptera > Phyllostomidae > Glossophaga > Glossophaga mutica. Next base: position 141,447,626 of record CM077307.1, on the reverse strand, counting down.
TGCATATGTCTGTTTTTGAATAAGTTATACATTTAAATATGTTGTTATGTGTAATGTTGCCATCACAAAATTTGAAATAACTTTCAAATTCCATAGTTTGTAAGTTGATTGATAGAGTTTCAGAGAAACATAACCTCAGAAGACAAATCTGTGAGGAGAAATACATAGTTTTTCGCTCTAGATTCTTAAAATCTTATTTAGTGAAAGAATTGAGATTTAAAAGGTGTTGCTTGAAGCCAAGTCTAAAACTAATCATTTCATAATATTATAAGAAAAAAGGCTTAGAAACTAATTATTCAGAGAAAAATTATCTGTTCTAGACCACTAGAGTGACATTTCTTTATTTCTGTATAATTTTAGCTTTATAATTTTTTAAACAAATTAATGAAATACAAAATATTTTTTTCTTGAAAAATATGTTTATTTATTATCTTTGTAGGAATGCCCGATATATAATTATCTTGCATACTGGACATTCCTACAAAGAAATACCATTCATTTAATTGTATATAGCATTGAGTAAAGGATCCAGAGAGTAATCGTAAGTAAAGATAATTTAACTTTCAATAGAAAAATGAAGTCAGAGTAAATTTTAAAATGGATAATTTTCTACATTATCAATGATTTTTTAGAAAATCAGGGCAAACATTCTGGATTACTTATCATTGTAAAAATTCAACATCATTTTGAATTAATTACTTGCAATTCCAGATACAATATGCCCTCAGTTAAACTCCTGATCTCTCCTCTAATGGTGGTCCTTTTACTATTTCCATATCAGTGAATGATTCTATTCTATGACTATTTATGCCCACTTTGCCTCACATTATTCTACTCCTTTCTGGTTTCTAATAAATTACACATCACATCTGTGTGTGTCTGTGTAATTTCTTCTGTTTTAAATCTCTCAACTAGTTCCTAGATTCATTTTTATTCCTCACTCACCCCAACCCCTTCAGAATTTAAGGTACTACATCTACTGCTTGGCCTATGACATAGGCATTTATCTTGGCAAAGTTGCTATTTTTCTCCATCAGTCATCACACAAATCTATTCTTCTCAGCATAGGTGGTGATTTGTTTTAGAATAAATTGAGCCCTGGCTGGTGTGACTCAGTGGATTGAGTTCCAGCCTTCAAACCAAAGGGCACCTGGTCCATTCCCAGTCAGGGCACATGCCTGGGTTGTGGGCAGGGTCCCCAGTAGGGGGAGCGCAAGAGGCAACCACACATTGTTTCTCTCCCTCTCTTTCTTCCTCTCTTCCCTCTGTCTAAAAATAAATACAATAAAAATAAATAAATCCAATCATATTGTCACACCTTTTTCCTACTTCTGTCCCTTCTTCTTAAACTCTAACATCTTCACTTAGAATTAAGACTAAATTTACTATTGTTGGCCAACAAACATTGGTCCCTACAGATTTCCTCAATTTCATAGCATTTGATTCAAATTGGCCCTCATTCGGATGCTTGATCACACTGTGCAAACTTCTGATTATGGAGTCTTACTATAACTTCTTCCATCTGAAATAAACTCCTTACCTGAACATTTTTCATCGTACATGGCATATAGTATTGACCCAATAAAAATGTGTTGAGTGAATAATTAAATGAATACATAGTAACTAAAGCAATTAATATATCAGATACACTACATATACACTAGTAAGAAGCCAATGAAATACAGAAAAAATATTCACTAGCAGAGATTCAGTGATTTATATGAAAATCCATTTCTCTGCCCAAAGCAATTATGATTATGTCATAAGCCAGAATAATCATAATAGATTAGAATCAGTATAGAGGTGGCAGTTTGTTTCACACTGTTCTTATTTCCTTATCTTTTAAAAGCAATATTCACTAAAAATAAAACACAAAAAGTACATATTTGGCAAAAAAAAGGTCCCAAATACATTTTATTTAAAAAATATTGTTTTTTGCTTTGACCTAAGTTTATTCCCTATAAATGTCAGTTGCAACCTTCCGATCTGAAGAGGAAGGATTGATGATGAATTTTGATAAACCTATTCTAACATATGTCCTTTAATTTATTTTAGAATCATCTCTTCAGATAACTCCTTATATTAAATCTCTACAAAATGATTTCCAAACCTCAACTTTGAATGGATATCCACAAAATATTCAAAAACATTGTAGAAGTGCCAGCAAGGATTTTTTTATGCTTTTTCTAGTTGCATATAATTTAATTCTGCAATAGAATCATTTTGTTAATATAAGTTGCCAATACGTTCAATACATGAGTTGTCAAACTTGGCATATATCTAGCATTATGAGAAAAGAGTCTATTTTGAAATTCTCTGAGGTTAGAACATCATTTTGCATTTCACATCACAATGCATTTGTCCAGAGTCAACAAGGTGCAATATAGTTGACACTATCCTGTCTTGGGGAATGAGATCGAACATCCCCTGTTTTCAAAGTGCTTTCTCATAAATTTCTGATTATTGTTATTAGCAATTCCATCATAGGCCAGTTGTTATGTCCATTAATCTTTTATACTGATGGGATATGGCCAGTAAAAAATTCAGAATTACAGAGTTTCTTTGTAAGTATATTCGCATAATGTACGTTTTAATATCAGTATGGATATTGCATTCCTATTTTCAGTAAATAGAAGCTGATTTTCTTGGTTTTAATATGTAAATTAGCCTTTACGTATATTTTTGTTTCTGCTATAGAATGAAGCAGTTAATATTATGCAACAAACAGAAACACATCATGATATCTTCAAATGTCCTTCTTCCGAGAACCCACTGTCAAAAGCCAGCTTTAAAGTGGCTTAAGAGCCACTGCGGTCAAGTTTAATATGTCTAGGAAGCTCTCAGCAATAAACACCCATCACATGAATGGGCTCAGGTCCATATCAGCAGTTCACCATTTCTCATTTTTGGGGTCTCTATCTAGTTTTCATTTTGGGGGGCTGTATCTCACTCCATGTATTCAAATAAACTGCAAAAGAATTAAAATTCAATAAATGCTATTTGACAAAGGTCTTAGATTGAATTTAAATCTTAGAAATTTAGAGAATTGAAAATCTCTTTAAACTGCACTCTCATTGGGAATAAAATTAGATGGCATTTCCTTTAAAATGTCCCTCATCTGATAATACAAGGAAGTGTTGGAGGTATTAAAATATGTGTGTATTCACTCTGGGAAATTTTATATTATAAGAATACACTCTAGGATTTTTTTTAATGCTATCCTAATTCCTTTCTGTAACAGAAAGCTGAACGGTCTAGTTAAAATTACCGTTTTAAAGTAGATCCATATGTTTGAAGTGTCCGGAGTGAGAAAATGATCATTGCATTTTCTGGAATTTAAATTGGCTAACGGGAGGCAGAGAGATAAGTTCTGAGAAAAGCTGAGAGAGAGATAGAGGGAGGGAGAGAGACAAAAAGAATAAATTGAGAAGAGAAAAATCCACATGTGAGTAAAAAAAAAAGAGTTATAAAGAGTAAGAGAGTAAAGAGAAAGGAGGAGAGAAACACTGATGTAAGAGAGAAACATCAATTGTCTCCTGTATGTGCTCCAATCAGGAAGCAAACCTGTAACCAAGGAATGTACCCTGAGTGATCAAACCCACAAACCTTCAGTTCACATAGACAGTGCTCAAACTAGTGGAGCCACGCTGGCCAGGGCCACAACTGATATATACTTTAACACCCTTCTAAGCAGGCAGCATAAATGCCATCTTTTTAAATCAGCCCCTCAAAATCTATAGTATATTGATTTATACTTGTCATGCATTTTTGTCCATTTTGCTGTTATTTCATATAAATTGGGCCATGACATTCATGATGTCAAGAAATGTAACGGATTTATCTTTGCACTCTTAGAACTTAGCACAAAACTGGCATATAGCAGATGCTAATAAATATATATTGAATAAAGGGACATATAATAAGAAATGATCATAGCTTGCCTCACTCTCCTAAGGTTTCATGGGTCAGAATTTATATTTTGTACTCTCATGAGGCAGTAACACTCTGCATTAAGGCTCTACAGTATAGTGGTTGAAAGTGTGGCAGCTTGAGCCAGCCTGCCTGAAGTAGAATCATGGCACTTAGATATATGAGTTGTGTGACATTAAGCAAGAGAGCTTATCTTGCTTCCTTATCTGAAAAAAATGAATAATCATAATTATAATAGAACTTATCACAAGGGATTTTAGTGCAGAATAAATAAAATAATATGTACTTTGCTGAACATTTCTTTCTTCTTCAGGCTTTATTGGAAATCTGACTATTCCCAGAAGGTGCTATTTTCCATAGTCTTGTCAAAAGCGGTGCTTTTTGTCATATCCTTAGATCACTAGGACTTAGGTGGGATATGTCCTATGCATTCTTGAGCGCTACTTCTGCTTCTTCTGATACTTCTGCTTTAACTTTCATGCTTTTTTAAAAAAAGAAGAAAAAAGCAGAAAGAAAAAAAATTCTGCATCTTACATCTTCAAATGCCCCCATTTCCTCTTCCTTTTCTTTCTCTTACAACTATTGCAAACTTTCACCATCAACATTCCAGCACAACCAATCCTGTCAAGGTCACAAATGAACACCACCTTGCTAATTTGATACTCAGTTCTCACACTTTGCCATATACTTCATAGGACTTAACACAGCCGATCACTTTCTCTTTGAGACACCTTCTTAAGCTTCTCAAAGCTTCATTAAGCTTCGAGTAAACCATTCTCTCCTGGTTTTCCTCCCACTAACTGTCTATATATTAATATCCTTTTTGAAATTGCCTCATCTTCTCAGACATTTGTGGGTCAGTGGGTTTTTTTTTTTAATGACTCAGTTCTAGCTATGCTTATTCTTTTGATGCAGTGGCTCAGCCTCTCCTGATGTTTAGATCAAATATATTGACAAGAATACTACCTTAAATACTACCTTTTTGTTTTCTCTGTATCTGACATACCAGCAAACCCCATTGTTTATACCTTAAAACATATCCACAGTCAACCATGTTCATCACCATCGTCATAAAGACCTGGTCCAAGCTATCTTTATCTTCTACCTAGAATACTGTTAATAAATTTCTCAGAGGTCAACCTGATCTTGACTGCTGATCCTCAACACAAGGGCCAAAGAAATTTTATTAAAACTTGACTTAAATCATTTCACCCCTCTGCTTGAAACACTAGTAACTTTCCATTTTCACACACACACACACACACAAAGACAATGTCCTTACAGCTGTCTACAAAGGCTTTGCACATCAGCTTCCCTCATTACCTCTTTGATTTTATCTCTTACCCTCTCTCCCTCACTCAGCTCAACATTTCAACATTTGCTTCTGATTGTGTTCTTCAAACACATTATGTATATGTGTACAATGAAATAGTAATTGGCCATAAAAAAGAATTAAATCTTACTAGTTGTGACAGCATGGATGGACATAGAGGGTATTATGCAATATAATAAGTCAATCAGAGAAAGTCAAATACTGTATGATTTAACTTATATGTGGAATCTAAATATAAGCAAGCAAACAAATTTGAAACACAGTCAGTGATGAATACGTATGGTGCAGTTGGCTCCTAGAAATACTAGGTGGATCACCATGTAAAGTATATGATTGTCTAACCACTATACTGTGCAGCTAAAATCAATACCAAATAACATTAAAGTAAACTATAATTTCAAAAATTAAAATAATAAACAAAACCCCTAGGCATATTCCAATCTCAAGGCCCTTTCACTCTGCTCTGTCTTCAAAACTCATCCCTAGGATTCTACAAGTTCTTTTTTCCCTCATCTTCACAACTTTTCTCAGAGTACCTTCTTAGTATGTCCTCTCTACACTATCTTTTTATAATTATATTCCCTCAAATATTTCTTCCAGATTTTACCTGCTTTATTTTTTGATATTACTCTTTTCACATAATAACATACAACATAATTTTTTACTGATTTTGATTGTTTTGATTGTTTTCCCTTTTATAAAATGAGAATTTTTGCCCATTTTGTTGTTTGCTAAATCTGTGACACCTATAACAGGGCTTGGCACCTAGTAGCTTATGTAGTTGCAAACAAATACTTAAAAATATTTGGAATGTTATGATGCATATATTATGAGCATTTATATATGCAGTGTTAGAAGGGGAGGGTGTGTAGCATGTGTATGTTATTTGACACAGAACTCACTCAATAAATGTTAGCTATTATTGTTAGAAAACTGATATGCACATAATAGATGTTATACATGTTTGTTGTGCTTGGATGAATGAATGAATGAATTAGTGAAAGAAAATAAAAAGCACAATGTGGTATTAATATTCTTTTAAAATGCTGTATTTTTCCCTTATGAGGATACCCTGGGTATCAGGCCAACAGTGGCCAACTGTGGCCAAATCCTGGCTACAGCCACGTAAAAAATTGATGTCAAAGTTAGGATTGCCTTTTCCACACATTATCGAAGTCTAAGCCTGAACAGCTCTTATCAGTATTCTAATTGTTCAATAAAGACACTTAATAAACTCAGAGTAGCTGAAGAGCTGTCCCTGAGCAGCCTAATTGAATAGCCCTGAGTACACGGTAGGACCCAAAAGAGCAGGGATGATTAGTAGTGCAAACGGGTGCTGACCTCAGGAACAAGCACTGCAGTGTGATCCGCAACGTCATGAACAAATGCTCAAAATATCAGCTGATTGTCAGAAAAAGAAAGACAGGAGACACACCTGAAGAAACGATCAATTTCATTTGATTTTTCTACAAAAAACATTTTCTAAGCCCTGGCTGGCCTAGCTCAGTGGATTGAGCTTGAGCTGCGAACCAAAGGGCCGCAGGTTCAATTCCCAGTCAGGGCACATGCCTGGGTTGTGGGCCAGGTCCCCAGTGGGGGCCACGTGAGAGGCAACCATACATTAATATTTCTCTCTCTCTCTTTCTCCCTCCCTTCTCCTCTCTAAAAATAAATTTAAAAAATCTTTTAAAAGAAACATTTTCTAAATGACACACTACCATGGGGTAAATACTAACTGAATCTCTAAAAAGTTATGTGTAGTATAATTTAGGTGAATATAAACATTATATTTTCTGAACAGGATGAAAAAAGTATGCTATGATTGACATCTCCTTACCATAGGTATTTATAGATTGCTTCTGTCCCCGTGCTGATGTTACACCATGTCATGTAAACCAAACTTTCACTGAATATGTTTGGAAATTGTTGTTTGAACTCCAGCTACTATCTGCAAGGGTCACCAATTTACTACTGAATTGTTTAAAAACACATTGCATCTCTCAACTTACTTTTTTAATACTATTTCAACAAAAGTAAATGAGATCATCTCTGCTTTCAGGAATTTATAATATTAACATACAACAAACATTATGTAACATGTTATAATACAAAGGGGAAGATGGGCATTATTTTTTCAGTTTAAGGTATAAATGAATAAAAGTTTTGTATATTTATGGTGTACAACATGGAGAGAGAATTACACATCGTAAAATTATTACTACAATCAGGCTAATTAACAAATACATCACCACGCATAGTTACCTTTTTTCTTTAGTGTGGTGAGAATACACTAATTTCAAGTATATAGCACAATATTATTAATTATATTCATAATGTTACACATTGCTTCTCCAAAACTTATTCATCTTATAATTGGAAGTTTGTACTCTTTTCCAACCACTACTCTTTTAGTTTTAATGATCATAAGTAACAACATCAAAAGACAATGAATAAGTTAATATTAAGAACAAGTAGAACTTGAGTAAAATCTGGAAAGAAAGGTTAGGTTTAGATGTTATAATACAATAGCATAGCACATCATATGGCTATTGTATGTGGAGCTGAGATAAAGAGTGGAAATTTAACATTTAATAGTGACATTAATATCATACTGAGAAAGCATCTCAACCTCTCCATGTTTCTAAAATTTCCTGATCTATAAATAGGCATAATAGTGGTAAAATTGTTTGTGATGATGATTACTGTCATAAAAACCTCATGAGTTCTTGGGAAAATTAAATTTTTAAAAATATGGGGAAGTCAGTTAATACATTTATTATTCATTAGTGATTATTCTAAAGAGATGCTGTTCACAAATTAATGAATACTATTATGATTTGTGATTTCAAGAACCTTTCGAACATGTTGGGATGATGCCATACATAAAACATAGTAATAGTATATAAGAAGGCATTAAATAGAAACAATTGCAAAAACTGAGTACTACGAGCAAACAGCAGCTTCTAGTGGTGTGACATGGAGAGAGAGAGACAGACGAAACAGAATCAGAGACAGAGAAAAAGCCAGAAACAGAGAGATGGAGACAGAGAAAGAAATATGGCTATTAGCTGGAGTTCCATGAAGGAGATAAGCTTATAAATGAACTTGGCCAACTGATGATCATTATCAAGTATTTATTTTTTTCACCTTTTCGATATTTAACATTTAACCTTCCCAGAATGAGGTCATAAAACATCATATGCACTCCTCAAAGTTGCACAGAAATATCTGTATATATCTTGAATGAGAACATGAACTCAGTATGCTTTAGTTTTTCTGAAATTTGCATGTTCTTTAAGTTTCTCAATTGAAAAATCAAAATTCATCCTGCAAACATATTTTGACTGTTTTTTTTTTAAAGACTTTATTTATTTATTTTTAGAGAGAGGAGAATGGAGGGAGAAACATCAATGTATGAGACAAATATCGATTGGTTGCCTCCTGTTCTCCTCCAACTGAGGACCCGGGCCACAACCCAGGCATGTTCAGTGAATTGAACCAGCGACCGACCCTACAGTGTGCAGGTCAGCACTCAATTCACTGAGCCAGACAAGCCGCGGTTTTTGTTTTTATTATCTTTATCCCACATTTTTCATCAGATTTTCCATTCATATTATCCCAAACACAAACACTGTACATAATACTATTATTACATAGATCACATTGTATTGATTCCATTTTTCATTATTATACTTGGATTAAGGGATTGACTCATTTTTTCCGCTCCAATTTTTCCCCAGAGTTAATATTCAGTAAAATGTTAACTAAGTAAATCTTCTATAGAGAAGTAAAGATATGGACTGGAGAAAAAGCAGTGATGTACGCAGTAGATATATTGTTAGATGAATGCATTATGTAAGAAAAGTTCTAGGGAATAGAAAATGACCAAAACCAGGGTTTAATAATCACAAAATATCCCAATTTGTTTCTTATAGAATATGGCTCCTTGTGGAAATACAAAAAGGGGAACAATTTTGAATGCACAGATGAGGAAAAAGTAGAATATACTCTAGAAAAAGGAGAAGTCTGGTATGAAGATAATAAAAAAAAAGTCAGTATAAAGAGCCTCCAAGAAAAAGAAAATTGCACAAAGGTAGATCAATAATGCTGTTTGCTGAAACACTAGAAAAATTAATAGGATTTGCACAAGAAAGTGTCATTGGAGGCCTTAGAGAGTGTGGCTTTAGTGGAGTTGTAAGAAACACAAATTGCCGAGCTTAAGGAAATTGGAGAAGAAGTGGTGTTAATAGGTACAGAGATTTGGCAGGAAAGGACCCATCTAAGAAAGGCCGCTTTATTATGAGTTGTCTGTGTCATTGAAGACTCAGAACCAAGCAACATTATAATTATGTTTTGCTCAATTTCAGTTAAAAACAGTAAGTATCAGTCTTGCCTTTTAAGACAGGATGTGAGCAATTTATTTTTCAATGGGTTCAAATTTTTCAGGTTCTTAAAACCATAAAGGGATATCTACCTTACCAGCTATCATTAATTTTATCTGCATTGCTTGGGCATTGAATTAGACCTTCTACATCTTTTCCCTGTCTTAACAGGACAACTGAGAGTATCCAAAGTACAATATCAATACTGTGCTATTCTAAATTACCTTTGGGGAAAATTACCTGTGTGTGAATGTTAGCAGAAAGAGAATACTCCAAGCACAATAATTGGTCTTCTGATTATCAGGGTTTTTTTTCCTGGCTCTTTAGCTCTCTGGCCTCCCAGGTATACAGATAGGTTTTAAATGAGCCTATTACTAGAGCAAACAAAAGCTATTGAAGTCATCCTTTCAGGCACAAGGTCAGAGCTTAGACAAGTCACAGAGTTTGTATTTCTGAACTTGGTTAGTGGGAAATTGTTGCTGAAAAAAGAAAGGCATGCTTTGAAACCTTTGCTCCAAAACTGAATCTATTTTGGTATAAACAAATGCACAAGAGTACTCACCCTCAGAAAAGAGGAGACAAGAAATGTAAGTGTGGAAACCACGTAAGAAAAAGGACCCATTCACCCTTTAATGTAGAGATGAAAGTTAGTTTAGGAAAGTTTTCTTGGAGTGAATATTAAGAATGACAATGCTGTTTTTGTGCCATCCCATTCTAAATGGCACATAGTATTGTAATCTACACAATGTACATACATCTAATAGCTTATAGAGCACACTAAAAAGACAAACTTTCATGATTTGAAGTAATCAAGTAGGGAAAACAACAGTTACTCTTAAATTTTTAATTTATTTTCTCAGAATAAAAATATACTTTATAAGAAAGTAGGTGAAAGGGGTAAACAAGGAAATATGTCTACAATATATTTACATAAAATTTTTGAATAAAATAATGCTAGACTTGTTCTTACTGTTGCTAACATGTTATTATCTGTGGTTTTGTTCGCATGTGTGCCTGCATATTTGCTGTATTTTTCTCTATATACATGCTGCCATAAGAAATCATATTTAAATGAGGAATTAAGAAGTTTCCCTGAAGCCCTAGTTGGTGTGGCTCAGTGGATTGAATGCTGCCTGCAATTCAAAGGGTCTCTGATTCCATTCCCAGTCAGGGCACATGCCTGGGTTGCAGGCCAGGTTCCCAGTAGGGGGCACACAAGAGGAAACCACACATTGATGTTTCTCTCCCTCTTTTTCCCTCCCTTGCCTTCTCTAAAAATAAATTAATTTAAAAAAAAAGAAGTTGCCTTGAAAATTACTTATAGTCTCCAATAATCATGTTTAATTGATCTATAAATGAAATAGTCTCAAAAATGACTGCATTATACTATGATCAGAGAAAGATAATATTAACAAGAGGAAGATAACTGTATCTTAGAAATATCTTAAGCTTAGAAATAAGAAATTCAAAGAATAAGAAATTTTTAAATAATAATAAACATACCCATTACCCATACATCATTTTCCCTTTTTCCTCTCTCTCCCTCACCCTCATTATGAAATTTTTAAATTTCAGCATGACCTGGGCGAGACAGTAAGTGTCCCACAAATACAGTGTACAGCCCATGGCAAAGGTATGACTACAACAGGGCCCTATGTAACAGTCTGTAATATCCTGGTAACCTGGATCACTGTGATCATTTATTTCTTCTTGTTTAAGTTTATTTAACCACCTCTAATTAAGACATCTAAAGGGGAGAGACACAAGTGCTTCAGGTCATTGGACAGTTATATTTTTCTTAGAGTTCTGTTACCTGCATGGTGATTTACATGCCACTCCTTTCTAATCAGTATAAACCACTGGCACTCTACCTCAAGACCACTGGCTGCATTGATGAAAACGAAGTTTCCAATTTTTAGTGTTAGAACGTTAGCATCAGACTTTAGAACTTGGTTACATAATTGATTGACATGTACATCTCAGTGCTGACCTTCTGAGGATGAGGCAACAGCAAGCATGAAAATGAAACTGAAAATATTCCCTGAACTTCACTTAACATTTCATTTTAATCAGTAAGCTTTCCAAGGAAAAGATAAAATCAAATATACTTTTAAGAATAAGATGTAATTTAACAAATTTAAATCTTCAAGGTGCTTGGTAAATTTGGAGAGACATAAAGAAAGAATGAATATACTTACACTACACAGAAACACAAAATATCAATTTATAAATCAATCTGTAAATTCATGGAAAAGAAGTACAATTATTAAAAGTAATGAGGATAATAGTAGCTACAGAGGTAAAATTTATAGTGGGCATTGGCCATATATGTCAGATATGTGCTAAACTGTATAAAATTGAGTTTCGGAGAGTTATTTGTACTATAAGGGAGCTGAGCCTCAAAATATGTTGAGACTCTTCAAGATTATAAATTGGATCTCTTCATCTAGTTGTTCTGGCTGTACACCACATAAGGCTTCCAGTCACATCATAGATATATGCCAATTTATGCAGTAGCTCAAGGGCAGGGCAGAAGATTTTTGGCCTCCAGGCTAAACACTTGAGCAGCCAGGGAGAATCCTTTCCTTAGTAAATTCCTGTTGGCTTTCAAGGTCTGCACACACTTAGGGAAAATTCTCTCTCTTTCTCTCTCTCCCCCTCTCTGTCAGATGCACACATACACACACTTATTGAACACACACATTTTTAAAACTCCTCTAACACGTTGGTTCAAACAGTCCTATTTTACAAATATATAATTATTTATTTAGCAATTATATTTCCTATCTGATTATGGTATTCATACATATTCGATATGGACAATTAAAAATGCAGAAGAAATAATAAAACATACCCATTACCCATATATCATTTTTTGCTTTTACCTTTCTCTCTCTCCTTTTCATCATTTATTTATGAGCTGAAAATCAAAACAAAATTAACAAAAACACAAACCCTGTCTACAACTTGATGTATTTACTTCATTGTGAATCATATCATTTGTAAGAATAAGGAATGTGTTTTATAGATATTTTACCCCACAAAACATACACTTGAGCAGATGGTCCTGCTTCCTCCGCTTCCTGTGGCACCTCCCTCATAGCTCCCCACGCTCACTCTGGGATCATTAAACATAGTCCCATTCAAACAAAGTTGCCAGTGGTAGTAATGCAGTCAGCTATAGCTAAAATATCCATCCTAATGCTCTGTTGAGGTGAAGGAGACCGTAAACTACATATCTCCTTAGGTTCTCTAATTTTCTGTCAGCTAAATTATGACTTTTTTATTTAATATAATATTATCAATCTCATTTATTAATGCTGGCTTAGATATCAAACAAGTGAAATGTTCATTATGGGATAGGCCATCCACAAACTTTATTACTGAATCTAAAAACTTGTCCCAGTATTTTGATGAGAAATATAAAATAATTTAAAACTTAGCCAAAGTTTATATGCAACATTTTTGTTATAAATATTAAAAATAATAATTATACAATAGGTTTTTCTTTGAATTAGTTTCACACATTTGCTAATACTAGAATATTTCATTTCAGGATAAACTATTTTCATTTGTTTTTTTCTTCCAACTCCCTTTTGCCTAAGGAAGGAAATAAATAGAGAAGCATAAGGACAGTGCTCTTCACAAAAAGTCCAGAAGAGTCCTATTCTTTAATATAAGAAAAACCTAGATGGCTATACTAATAGCCTCAGATTATTTTAACATTTTCTCCTTCATGCTTTTCCATCTGAAATTTAAATCAGTTGCCAACTATCAAAATGGGCTAATCCAACCAGTGAATTTTCTGTGGCATGGCGTTTTCATGTTTACTTCCCCTTGCATGTTTCTATTGTGATTTCGACTATAACCATTGTCTTCCCTCAATCTATCCATGTACCTGCTGGCTCAAGCATTTGGAAAAAAATTATTCAAGAAATTCATATCACATATTCCAGTCAAGTGCTATTTTTTGTGTTAATTATTCTTTGCCCAGTCCTAATTTTATTCCTGCATAGTGTGGACTCACAATTTTATGGCTTTAAAAAAAGGTAACTATGAGAACCATTTTTATGAACAACAAAATAAAAGTGATGTCTTAGTCTCAGATAGAGGGAGGATGGAGGGAGTAAAGACCTGGGAGAGACCTAAGGGAAGAGAATCGTATTGTCTCTAGGGGCACACTGGAAGATGCTAGTGTGGAAGGAATACTGGAAAGCATATGAAGTTAAGAAATCTCCATAAAACACCATACAAAATTTACGTTACTCTGTCATAGTTCCTATCCCTTCAATCTTCCTAAGTACTGAGTCACTCACCTCCAGGAGAGACCCCAGAAGTCTTTCGAACATTGCTATAAAGAAGGTTATCCATAAGTGCAGTACTTTATGGGGCAGTTTCACTATATAAACTATCACTTGGCAAGTCTGAAGTTCCATTCTGCTTCAGAAACAATTATGTGATGGCCAACACTGACCTGATAATCTTGTTTTGGAGGCTACGCAAGCACATTTAGAAAGACCAAGAGCTTTAATGATATTATTAAGAAATCAATCTACAGCATTACAGGTTCAACCAAGAGTGATATCTTCTGATAGCCTGAACTACATTCCTAAAAAGTTTAAGGTTTGTGAATGTCTATTGTTAGCAATGGCATGGAATCCTTCCTTGCTTGGTCCATGTAAACATTAAATATAAACTACAAAATAGAATGTCTTATGATGTAAAGAAATATCAACATACACTGATTTGTTATCTATTCCTGGGACACAATTTAAAATGCATGATTGTCCTAGAAAGGCATACTCTTTAAGTTGCACTGATTTTTATTTTTGTTTCAAAGTAGCAGTTACATTACTTACCTTATGACCACATTTTTAAATGTGCTGTTAGACTGGAGATTCACAAGCTCCATAAGTGGCAATGACATGAACATTGAATTCACACATGCTTGAAGTCAACAGTGTGCTAATTAGCGAACTTTTCAGGGGAGTAGGCTGTTGACTTTATGAAAATAGCTGGTGTTCTAAACTATTCTGCAAACCCCAAAAGAGACATATTTGTCTAACGATGGAGAACTGAGAATATCTTAATATGTGCACAATTTGAATACTGTTTGGGATGAAGCAAAATTCATTCATCTATCTTCAATCACTCAATTTAACTGAGCAAAGCATAAACAACATTCACAATCTTTGATGCCATTAAGAGCAACTAGATAACAGGGCAATAAAGATAAGGAGATGGTTATTTGCCTATGTAGCTTAAATGCTGAACAAACGTTGGCTAAGATCAGTGAACATTAAAAAAAAGAAGAACAACACTTGTTTTTCTTAAACAGCAATTTCTAGGGTGAGGAACTTTGTCCTTTTTGAAAAATTCCTCTATTAATGTATTCTATATATCCTAACTCTCATTATGTAGTGTTCTAAGACAGATTCCTTCAATATTGAAATATCTAAGACAGTCTCATTTGGACCACTGTAGACATAATATGTTAAGTAGTCTCTAAGGAGCTTGATAATTAATATATCTTTCTAAAGTGACTAACTTACTATTAGGAACCAATTTACAATGTCTAACATCAAGTTTTTTATACTTTTTTACTCTTTCCAAATAAAATAGTGGGGGATGAAATAGTGCAATACACAATTAAAGTGGTAACACTGAAGTCACTTACAGCATCTACTTTTGACCCCTTCAGAGATCTCTTCTCAGAAGAAATGTTGGTAATGTGTATATTGCTTTACCTAAGCTTTACCTAAGATCATTGTCTGTGTTTGTTGAAGGGTTACTAAATAGAATCCTAGCTTTTTTTTTTTTAAGTAGAATTTGCTTAGCGAGAATTAGTAAGCGTCCAAACAGAGGCCTTTGTCATATCTATCATACTGCAATCCTTACTAAGAAACAAAGTGCATTGGAAGCCACTTTACAAGATTGTTTTATTTAAAGCAAATTCTTACACTGGCTACTAACCTTTAAAAATAAACTACAAATTAGCATTATTCATTTCTCTTGTGTGTTTCGTTAACCATTTAACAACTGAAATCCTGACTAACTATAAAGGTCAGGCTAAAAGCATCCTTACTTACCATCATCATATTGGCCAAAACATACAGTGAAGAAAGAAACAAGGAAAATTCCAGAAGCTAACCATTTCCAGAGATAAAACTGTCGTAACATCTTCTGTCAAGTTCCACTCAAGGCCTATCTGAAATAACAAGAGGGAGAAAGAAAAATTTGACAACTTCATTAATCTGTTATAGGTAAATACAACTGTCACAGCACAGAAAAGCCTTAATGACTTCGTAGTTAATTTCCAGCACCACACTGTCCATTAACAAAGTAACACCCTTACTTAATGCACTGGAGCTCTTTATCCACTTGAATTTACAAAAAACTAATCTCTAAGGAAAGCTATCTTCTCTGTTACTTTGTAAACGAGTAAGTTGAGAACATACTAATGTTATCAGAACCATACTCTCTTTAAATTTGTGACCCTAGAGAATCAAATGTTGATCAGTTTAAGTTACTAAATTTATCTTGCCTATAGCATAATTCATCTATAAAGTGTCAGGTGTTCTGCAACAATTTAAGATGGTAAACCAGTTGTCAGTATGGTACATAAAGAATTTCAATGGACATTTGTGCACAATTAAGTAGAAAAAGCCTTCATTAAAATGCTAATTCCTTTAAGTACAGTTATATAAGATTGACTTAACTATCCAAGTAAGACTAAGCATAAACCATCAATTTTTACCATATCTGCCTTATGAAGCACTTGGATAAATTTCACTTTAATTCCTTTGTTTTCCTGTGCAACATCCCAGTAAATAGTGGAATTGAATGAGACATTAATGCCCACTGAGCACACCAGCTAGTCTTATTGAAAGAATGATATGCCCAGTTTCCTGGTAAATTGAATAACTTATTCACACAAAATTGCTCAAAATGACCTTGATTATATGGAGATACAAGAGGGATAGAAACTCTGTTCCTCTGCCTCAGAAGTTCCAAACCCAAACACCTACCAAGAACAAAAAGACAAAAGAAAAGAGTGAATTAGCCTAAAGGGACAATAGGATGGTGAAGGCTGTGATAAAGTGTGTCGTGCAGGGACTGTGTGAAGAGCTCAGCTGGTGCTCAGCTTCTGTCAAAGATTCTCACGTGGGAATGCAAAACCACGTTGCCAGGTCTTCTGATTTTCCAGAAGATGGTAGAAATGCAAACTACTCAGGATTCCAATGGTTGTCCCATTCTGCCTGTGGAATAGATGTTTCTGGCAGGTAATACTGTTCTCTGAGGTCCCTCGGCCAATGACTCCTGCCCAGGATTTGCTCTCCTAGACTAGTTGCAGCTAACAGTGAATAGAATGCACAGAGCAAATATTTTAGTTCTGCCTTTACATGCATTTTATTTCATTTATCATTTTATACTTCATAAAGATTACTGCACAGTAGAATATATAAATAAATACATCGCTTATTTTAAATCATTATAAAAGAGCAAGCTCAAAAGTTTAGGATGCATAATCCTTAAATTTCAAGTCACTGCACCAGATCACACACATTTTACAATGAAATCTATATTTTTGTGTGTGTTTCTTTAAAAATGAAAATCCTTCTTTTTACCTCACACTCCTTTTTTCCCCTAACTGGGAAAAGACTGTGCCTCTGCTTTTATAACTTCTAGGCACAGATAGCTCACACAAGGGCCAGTCCTTAGGTATCAAGAGAATGTAACAATCCATGTTTACTTGCTTACTTGCCAGTAAAATGCAAGTAACATAAAAGTAAAATTGAACAAGTGAGAGAGCCACAGAATCCTTGTGGCTTCTTTATAAATTCAAGCTCTTCACCTTATCCGTTATAAGACTTTGAGCAAATTAAATGGCATCTATGTCTCACTTTCCTCATTATTAACATGGAGATAACATAGTACACCTACCTTGTAAGTTTGTTTTTAGGATTAAATAAGTGGCTATAAATACATGCTTAGAAGAGTGACTCAGATGAAGTGAGCACTCCATACAGCTTAATATGAGTGTTTTTGACCCAGCATCTATGAATTCTTCAAAGTGCCTTAATATATATTTTCTTAACCTGTCTGTAGCATAGCCTCTCAGGTTGGCATTATAATTCCATTCTGTGGAGAAAAAGTCATGTTCCCTGGCTCAAGAATACAAACTGGTGAGTAAATAAAGAAGTGGTATAGTTTGCAAGCCTGAAACCTCTGTTCTGTCTATTACAAAAAAGGATAGACAATTTCTAAGAGAACGTGTGGATGAGAGGGTTTCAAGGGTTTCACAGGTCTAAACAGCCTACCCTCTGTCATCCTAAGGGAGGGATATTGTATCCCTCTTTATAACCCTAGAGTACTCTACAAAGATTTATGCAATTAATGGCTTCAATTCCTTAAAAAAATTGGAGAACATTGAGAAATAGAAAACAGTTTTTAAAATTAAAAACAAACAAAGAGAAAACACTTAAAAAGCATTGATTAGGGAAAAAAAAGAACTTAAAGGATAAGTAATACCTCACCAAGGGACAAAAGAGCAGAATGTGTAACTTTGCAGGTCCTTAGTCTGCCAGCTTGATTGCCCTGTCACCGGTTTAGGTGTTAGTGTTGCGCCCACCCTCACACGTGATGCTACTTCCCTTTGCCTCTGATTCAAACAGTTTGGTTTCATTGAACAGCCTTCAAGATGAAAGCAACCTGATGGGTCATAATTCCCAAATCATTACAGTCACTGCTGTTACTATGTCTCCAGAAATACAACCTCTTAATCCATGAGCCTGTGCATTTATTAGATTACATTTTTTTCTTATTAAAATGTCTCAATTAAAACTTGCCTGAAAATTCATCTGGAAGAGATGTAGTATTTATCATCCACAGTAATAAGAACATGTTTATTTTTGAATAATAAGAAAGATAGTAATGTTTCTATTTTTTTTTTTTTTTTTTTTTTAATCCAAATGAATCTTTTATTCGACCAACAAATACATGTTATACATATTTGAGGTACCAAGCTCTACCCTAAAGATCTAAGAATCCAAATGTGAATAAAACACAGACCCTGCCCTTTGGGTGTTTGCAGTCTTAATTTACTAATCAATAATTTGCTAATCAAAATTTACTAATTGAGATTAAATTTCTTTATTTCAGATATTAATGTTAATTTATAATACTATATAAGTTTTCAAGCACAATTTTAAACCTGAATTGCATGTAGCCATATGGTAGATTGAACATTTCAGGTATTTATTGTTACAAGTTTTATTATCTATTCCATAACAACCCAATTAGGAATCTGAAATTCAGAAAAAGCAACCCCAAAGGCAAGATTTAATTTTGAGCTATAAGAGGAAAAGAATAAAAAGTTCTGTTTCACCTATCTTCTTTCCATATCTGATCTTTCATTCAAATCTCATCTCTTCTATGAAACCATCTTTTTAATGTTTCTATTTTTTTAACTATTTAATTTATATGTGCATTTTTTTCAAAGCAAATGTTATTTCAATAGGCTCAGTATTTTCAACAAACTGAAAGTTATGACTCACTATGTTCACTTGATACCCCAAAACATGGAGTGCACATTAATTTAAGAAAACCTCAGTCCCAAATAAAGATATAATGAGATACCTCCAGGAAAGAGGCTATGTCCTCCAATCAAAAGACTAAGGACAAGCATGATAAATACACTTATTGTGCCAATCAGCTAATAGTGGCACTTCTGTCATCAAATAAGTTGGAATAGATCAAACATTTTAGTTAAGAAATCATTTTGATTACTAGTTTTACAATTTCTAGAATTGTAGGAAGAGTTCTTATAGGACATAAAACTCCAAATATTGTTAAATGATTGTAGATAAATGAAAGATATTTTATATACCACCTCCAACATGGTGCTGTACCTTATAAATTTTCTATCGAATTCTGCTGTGTTCTCTGAATACAAATTTTCCCTCCATATCTTCTTTGCCCATAAAGTTATATTCTAGCAATCTAGAACATGACCAGTTCTAAGCAGCAATGTAGCTGACCTATAAATAAGCTCATCATACTTAATTTTCAGGACATAATTTAACTGGTGTATTTAATACTCTGGTATATGGTTTTATAATAGCAATTTGAAAATAGTATTTTATCAAAAATATTGAAAAAACAAATTTCTCAATTATGTCACAATCATACATGTAAATGGTTTGAGGTTTCTGAAATTTATAACATATATTTCCAAATGCTTAGGAATATTTTATTGCAATTACTCAAGACATAATATACTGATTTTGAATTTCACATCATTTGTGTTCCCTATGAGATAAGGCTGATACTCATTCCTCTGGCATTTAGTGTTCTCAGAAATTCATTTATTTAATGATCATTTATGGAGGGTCAGTGAGGTAAAACAAACTCTCCTGGGTTGTTGAAAAATATCGATAAAATAAGCCCACTCATATGTCTTCTCTCATGAATCTTACATAGTAGCAACATAAAAAGGGAGAAACAGCAGTTATATGGCATGTTCAAAAGTAATAAGAGACATGAAAGTAGAAGCTTGCATTTTCAAAATTTTATGCTGTGACTTTATACTTAAATCTCATTCTGAAAATTGAGGAAGGTTATATAAAGCAAACAAAAATGCTTTCTGATAACGCAACTGAAGAACTTCACAAGAAAAACATAACTGTTCCAACAATCCTAGCTGAAAGCACCCTTGAAAATATCTACTGCCCAAACTACAGATTGCTGTTCATTTCTTGGAAGGAGAATAAAGGCCTTTCACTTTCAAATATAAATCCAAAGACTAGCAACACATAAAGCTCTGCCCTTGATATGTTTATCCCTGCTCCCTGCATCTGGATTGGTTGTAGTGACACATGGCAAAAGCAGCCAAGGTTGACAGCATGGCAGTTTTCCCTCTGGTACATTTTTGAAAATGTCATCTTTTTATTTTTTAAGCCTCTGTCCCTGACTGCTGTGCGAATAACCACTAATTTCTTTGATATACCAAAGTTTAGAGCCCACTGCCAGCACTGTGTTGAGAAATCCCATATCAATCCCATGTCAGGAAGCAAGCAGAAACATTGCAGTGAAGTGAGAGTTCCACATATGCATCTGCCCTTCAACAGTCTGTTCAGACTTGGGCACTGCCAATTTCTGACAACATCTAGCTAGAGCTATGAAAATATAACTTGTGCCCTGGCTGCCGTGGCTCAGGGGATTGAATGTGAGCCTGTGAACCAAAGTGTCACTGGATCAATTCCCAGTCAGGACACATGCCTGGGTTGCAGGCCTGGTCCCCAGTAGGGGGCACTCAAGAGGCAACCATACATTGATGTTTCTCTCCCTCTCTTTCTCCATCCCTTCCCCTCTCTCTAAAAAATAAATAAAAATTAAAAATATATATACAGTTTGTCACTGCTCTGTATTTCTTAGTAGAAATGTATAATATAAAATATAATGAAATATATTTATATAACTTCATATTACATTTTTACAAATAAAACCTATACAAAGAGATATATTTATATTTTATTTAAATTTATACTATACATATAAATATTGATATTATTTCCCATTCATACATTTTTTTAACTTATTAGCCAAATCTGTTTTAAAGATAGAAATTACCAAATTTTAGTTAATTCTAGGTGAGGGTAGAAAAATAACATAAGTTTTCACTGGGGACTGTGAAATCTAGGGCACCTCTCCAGGCTGGCCCAGACAAACCAGGCTTACAGGGCATGTCACAACGTCTGAGTGTGCCTTGTTCGCTGTCCACTTTTAATTGTATATTTATTTGTTTGTGTGTGTGTGTCTCTCTCTATATATACACATATATACACAAATATATGTATATATGCACTTATACATATATATACACATACACACAAATGTATATTTATTTGTACTTTTCTCTCTTTATATACACACACACATTTTAAATATATACTCAACAGTTGTAAACATTAAATGAGACTGGTTTAATTCAAAATACATTTCCTGAAACCACATGATACACATAAGGAAATTACAAATTCAGAAATTGTTCTTCAAACTTCGGTGGGCATTTGGAAAATTCAAGCAGTGCCTTAACATGGCTGTAGAGCTTCTATTCTTTTCTTTTTCTTTTTTCTTTTTTTGATCATTTTAATCACAAAACTCTAAATAGAAGAGGGAAGAACCTTGGTTTTCTTTCTGGGTAATAATCCTCACCATGGAAACAAATTACTGACAAATAAAATTAGCCTATTCAGTTTACATTTAAAAATTGCCCTAGCTCAGTGCATTGGGTGCCGGCCTATGGACTGAAAAGCTGCAGTTTGGGTTCAGGTCAAGGCACATGCCTGCGTTGCCGGCCAGGTCCCGAGTGGGGTACAGGTCAGAAGCAATCGACTGAAGTTTCTCTCTCACATAGATGTTTCTCTCCCATCCTTTCCCCCTCCTTCCCCCTCTCTCTAAAAATACATAAATAAAATATTTAAAAATTGTATCTTATTAGGAAATATTCAATTTAATCAATAACTGTTATAAAACACATAATAGTCTAGTCATAAATAAATAAATATTGTAAAAAAGAGTGAATTTCAAAACTTACGTCCAGTATTGTAAACATATTAGATATTTATTCAAGTGATTATACATGCATTTACTCAATAAGAATGTATTGTACATTTATTGCATGTTAGACACTGCTTCTACTGCAGAAATAAATCAATATAGTTTCCTCATGATTTTATTATTGAACAAATACCATATTTTATAATTTGATTAACATATCATTTCAAAGTACTTTAGTAAAATGATTCCAAATTAGGGGGCTATTAAAATTAATTTTCAATCATAATGGATTTCCATTAAATCTGTTTTCTGAACTATCATCTCAATACTATTCTTAGATGTAAATATACTTTCCATATTTTTTTTTAGAAAAATAAGAGGGAAAATTGGTTTGAAAGCATTGAGCACTCTGGAATGAGAAAAGCCCAATTATTATTTTTTTTCCTGTGGAGTAACTTAAAAGTATAAACAAGCAAATTTAAAACTGAGTTTTAAAATTCAGGCAAGTGCACACATAATACACTTTTAAAAGGAAGCTTGAAGGAGGGTTCTATGTAATGTCATTCTCTGGCATAGGACACAGATTATGACTTACCCTGTTTGGTGAAAGCTGAGCATCCCAAGAAACACAAATAAATTGATGAATAAATTATTCTTTTCTTATAGAAAATCCATTAACAAAAGCCAAAGTATTAAGTCAGCTAAGAGAAATTAAAGTAGAAAGTGTGAAAATGTCAGTGACTTTTGGATGTATTATAATAAAAAGTCCTAGCTTTGGGATGGGAGAGACTCATGGTGCATTCCTCATTCTGTCCCTTCTTTGTCATAGGAATAGAAAACTAGTGAAAACTTCTGAGATTAATTAAGCAAATTAGTTTGCTTAATTTGCTTAGTGACACCTGACTTGCAGAATCTGTGACACAATAAATGTTAAGTCACCAATGTGTTGTAATTTGTATCTAGCAATAGCATGTTAATATGTGGGAAGATCTGATGAAAAATGTATATATGTAAAATGTCAATCAGTTTAGCGTTGGTTCTAAATCTTTAGATGATGGTTGCTAATGGGATTGAGGATGAAAAAGTAAGTATTGAACGCAAATTGAGAAACAGTCAACCAAAAAGAGGGTGGTCTTGCACAGACCAATAGTTGTAGTTTTAGTGAAATGAAGTATGGCATGAATATTATCTTCAGCATTGTGAGGCAATGAGTAAACATTTCTATAAGTATTGCCTTTGGTCAGGTATTCCTGAAAATATCATGTACAAACACTATTTTTCTGAAGTTGTAAGATAAATACAGTTAAAATTAGCCAATGGGTTATATATATATAACCCATCCAGGGGTGTCCAACCCATGGCCTATGTGCCACATGTGGCCCAAGATAGCTATGAATGTGGCCCAACAGAAAATCATAAATTTACTTAAAATCTTTTTTTTTCCTTATCAGTTTTCATTAGTGTTTGTGTATTTAATGTGTGGCCCAAGACAATTCTTCTTTCAGTATGGCCTAGAGATGCCACAAAGTGGGATCCCCCACCACAGACAGCAGTGTGGTGACAACCTGAGGGAAGGGTGGGGGGTAGTCGAGGGCTGGGTGGAGATAGACAAAGGGGAAACATGGGGACATCTGTAATAGTGTAAACAATAAAAATAAAGTTAAATAAATAGTTGATTCTAACTACCTTTTTCTATTTTAAGGATTTTTGAATGATATAAGAAATTTGTTTAAAAACAAATTAACCAGAATGCTATCATTATATGTAGTTTTATATTACTTTCTTAATAAAAATATCCTATTAAAATTGGGCAGAGTGCCTGAATGGATATTTTCTCAAAGAATACATACAAATGGACAACAGACACATAAAAAGATGCTCAAAATCAAAAATTATCAAGGAAATGTAAATCAAAACCACCATGAGATGTCACCTCATACTTCTCAGAATGGTTTTCATCAAAAAGACAATGAATAACAAAGATTGGCAAAAATACGGATAAAAGGGGAATCTCATGCATTGTTGGTGGGATTGTAAATTGGTTCAGACATGATGGAGAATAATATAGAGTTTCCTCAAGAAAAATAAACATAAAGCTACCATAAGATCCAGAAATTCTGTTTTTGGTCATTTATTCATTAAAAGCACTAATTTGAAAAGGCATACGTTCATTGTAGTATTATATATAATGATAGGGAAGTCATCTAGGTATCTTCAATTTAGCATAATACCCCTAGGTCCCGGTCCATTCATGTTGTTGCAAAGGGCAAGATTTCATTTTTTTAATGGTTGAGTAATATTCCCTTTGTATATGTAGATATACAAAATGTATAAAATTTATTTGGAACTTTTACTTAATGTAAATGAATTAGAAAATATGTATTTTGCATAATGTGCTAAATGAGATATAAATGGAACAAACAAAACTAAGGTTATCTTCCATTGTCTTTATCATGAAATTAGAGGGTACACATTTTTTAAGCTTCATTTTAGTTTACATTAAATACATGCTAACCATGAATGGAATTTAAAATTGATCACTACATAATAAACTCCTTTGTATGTATATTTTATTTTTTCACTTCTATAATAAATGTAAACCTTGAACTTATTTGAAAAATAGAAGAAAATGAAATAGTAATTCTAAAACTCCCAGCAAAAAAAAAAAAAAAAAAAAAACTTTGTTTATTGCAATTATTTTAAGCTGTTACCTTTTATCTTATAAATCTATATGATTAAGGAAGAGCTTAATCTTCTCAACTGGCAAACGTGCATATATGGATAATTCAACTTCGAAAAATAACTGATTATGTAAGAGCTATGTAAGCTCTTCATTTAGTCTACAAATCCATCAAGGTCATTATGATCTTTCCTAAAAAGAGTATATTAAATGTTATGCTGAGTTTTATTTGATCATATAAAAGTTCTGGTAAGCATTGATTTCTCTAGAGACTAGAAAAATAATCACAATAGAATTTTATTTCAATATATATCTAATTTATGTGTGGCTAAAATAACTGAAAATAGACATAAGATTTAAAATGAATATTCAGATGCTTATAAATTACAACAATAAATTGAGAATGTAAAGTTCTGAATATTTAACTGTAGTGTTGAAAATAAGTAAAACTTAGAGCTGTGAAAAAAACTGTAAAAAGGAAATAATATACTTTCAATCCATCAATACAGTGTAAACTCTTAAGTAGTCATAAAGACACTGTGAAAAATTATTTAAAAATTGATAACTGCTTAAGAATTACTAAATTGAAGAATAAAATATATATGTCAAAACATAATGAACAATAAGATGCAGCACAGGAAAGGAATAAAGATGATTCTTCATCAGAAGTATGGATGGGAGTGTCACTGAAAACTGGAGTGTTCAACATGTTTCATAAATATGGTAGACACTTCCGTAAGGCATCGATATCCAAATAAATTCTCCATGGAAAAAAATGACAGAGAAATCACACAAATACAAGAAATAAGGTTAAAAGATGATGGAAAGGGGATTTAAATACCAAGTTTACTTAGAGGTAAACACTGGTATTTACCTCTATGCTAAAAAGTTTGTTACAGTAATAATGACCTACTGACAGGTTTATAAAAGAAGATGCTCAAAGAATATGATATGTAGATTCACTTGCTAAATGATATGTGAGATGGATTTGAGGAAAAAATGAATAGCAGGCAGACTAAGTGCTTTTGAATGTACAATTATTTGTTATATCCTATGTTTAAATTGTGGAAAATAGGCCTGACTGGTGTGACTCAGCGGTTTGGGCATTGTCCCGCGAACTACAAGGTCACAGGCAGGTTCAGTTTTCTGTAGGGGCACAAGGGTAGGTTTCCAGCCAGGTTCCCGAATGGGGGCGGGTGAGAAGCAACCAGATCGATATTGCCCGCACACATCAATGTTTCTCACCCTCTTTTCTCCCTCCTTTCCTCTCTCTGTAATTAAATAGAATCTTTCCAAATGGTGAAAAATAATGTAAAAAGAACCGCATAAGAATGGAGTCGGAGCTGACATCAGAGAGGAGTAATGTTGAACATTCCTCAAACCTTTGGAATGTTTAAACTGGGTAAAATCACCTTTGGGCTGGGACAACACTATATTGTATTCCAAACAACTCTTTGAAAGCTCATAGGAAAGCAGACATTGTAACTCCTGGACTAAAAAATAAAGACATTCTTTAGAATGAGCACCACTCAGTATAGCCAAAGAATAATTTAGCTTATTAACACCACAAGAAATTCATTATTTTATGTATGTCATTATTCCCTTCCCTTTCTCATAAAACCCCCTTTTCACTCCTTAATTGGAACACTATTTGGGTTTCTGCCTAAATCAGTGCTTCCAGAACAGCTACTCTTTTTTTTTTTTTTTAATCTCAAATAAATGCTTGTTGCTTCTCACTTTGGCATTTTAGTTTTAGGTTAACAAAATGTATCTAACAGAGTTGATTAATACCTGCAGTACAGATAAAGAAAACAAAAGTAACCTTAGTTGGTCCTAGAGCATTTCTTATGAAGAATAGCCAATTTTATATATAACTGTAAAATTCTATCCTATAGGTGAATGGCAATTGCTATGATTATTGGATTCTTTATTTGGGGGAGCAAATAAAACTTAAATAATGTTTTCTTCTTCATAGAGGTTATATTTTGTTAACAATAAAATAAGCAAATTTCCCCACTGTATCTGAGTACACAGATATTAGCAGAGCTCTCTGAAAGTTACATTATCTATTTTTAATATGGGTCTTCATAGAAAAAATCACTAAAAATAAATGAACTTAAGCCATATGATACAATTTTAATACTTTTGTTGAAATGGCAAAATTAATGGAAGGTGATAAGTAAGCAACTTATTTAAGAAGAAATTAAAAAAAAAACAAAAACAAAGGCTTAAACAATTCATGTATGGAAATAGAAATTATAGCTTTTTCCCACTTAATTAGCCTTCCTGTTTAGTTAAGCAATAGTTACTATAAAGTACCAGTATTCCCCTTAGAAATATTGCTGAAGTTCAAAGGTTCAAGTTTTTAATCACTACTCATAAAGTGTGCAGTGTAACTTTTAAAACTGAAAAGTCTCCAATTTTTCATGATTCAGCAGGACACTTCTCTTAGAAAAAATTTCATTAAAGAGTATTAGCTTCCATGCAAATTAATGACTAGAAACTTTTTTCCCTCACTTTCCAGTTTCAGACCTGGATGAATAAATCAGAATCAGGTATCTTTTGTGGATGAAAGGAAGTGGAAGTCTTAACATTAGAAACTTATTAATGTGATGCCCATGGGCAAAGATGAAATCAGATCTTATGTTTTTGAAATTGTAATCTTAATGATGAATAGGGTATAGTAAAAGGAAAAACTGGAGAAGAAATAAATTCCATCCCTTTGTCCATAACCACTGGTCTGTGTATCCCTTTTTGATATACAAAGGGTAAATAAAGATTAAAAAATAATCAGATAAAATTGTGATGGGTGGGACAATAATGAGTGTCAAGTTTCAAAAAAGAGAAATTGGGAAAAAAAGATGGGTATGTATGTGTGTGTATTAGGTGGTATGTGTTATGTGTTAAGTATCCACAGTTGTTTAAAGAGAGGATCACAAATGAATGAGACTCTAAGACTCAGGGAGATGCTATGGCTATGTGAAGGTGGCAGAAAGAAAAGGGGAGATGAAGACTGCTGAATTTAAACTGATGTTAGCTTCTTTGTCCAAATATAGTCCCCCATTTTTTTGGTCCTTTCCAATATTTTTAATAAAACAGAGTGATAAATTAATGATATTTAATGATAAATATGCAATGTTAAATTGTTTTAGCGAAACTATTTTTAAAAATGGCATTGGCCAAAAATAGAAAGCTTCTTGTGCCTCATGACAAGATGAGTTTGTCATGTAGTGCCAGCACATAATCAAGGCTCTCCACAATACTGACCACAATACAAACACCACATTTCACAAAATCTCTGTTTATAGTCACAGCTTTTGAAAATAATAATAGTTTAGAGTGTCTTTCTGCTTGGAGAAAACCTACCCTAGTAATATATACAATATCTATGAAGATAATGCCCATCACAAAAATTTTGGTTCAGAATTTTCTCAAAAAGAATCTCTAGAAATACTCTTTAAGTATTTAAATTAAAACAATAATATAAAATATGTGAATCTATATCCACAAACGTTTTCTTGCATGCACATCTACGTTACCAAAGTAAGAATGCATTTAAGATGCAGTCATCATCATTGCAAATTTTATTCTTGCCTTGAGTATTGATTTAAGTTCTTTATAATCATGTGAATGATTTTAAGGATCATACAAAATTTCAGGTTAAACTTATATTGATGACATTTCTACATGCTTTTAAAATTACTGTTACGATTTAAAGATGAGTTGAGACAATCTTTTAGATCAGATTTCGATATTTGCTATTTATCTCTTTGTGAGCATAACCAAAAGTTGGCATAACTAAAACCAAATGAAACAGATAATTATTTTCTAGTAACCTGTAAACTTCTAAACTGTAGGCATAATTTTAATTATTGAGGGTATTGCTTATATGATTGATTAAGAACATTTTTCTAATTGGCATTTAAATTTCCAATAAGATCTTGTATTTGAATTTAATGTTATGCAATTTTCTCCTCCACTAAAAAACATATACATGTAATCCAATAAACTGGATTAGAAACAAGCCTTCCTAAGTGAATTTCAGACTATTATAAAAATTATATTGTATGTGACCATAATGATTGAAGGAAAGGCTTATATAGCATTATATTTGGAGAAATTATAACTTGTTAAAAGTAAAATAATATCTAAATATGACAGGGAATAATACTGATATACAATTGAATAGAACAATAAAGGCCTGATGATATAACAGGAATTCTAAAAACATATGCAAACCATTTTTGTCACAAACGTGAATTTCAAAACATATAATGGATAATAAAATACATGATAAGTGAAATGTGTTAGTATAATCTAAAAAAATGTCTCCTGGAGATTACTCTATTAAAGAGAAAAACAAATCATCTATGTGCTGAAATCTTTACCAAAAAAAAAAGACTTTATGCAAACAAAACCATTAGTAAAATCTACTGTTTTAGGAGGCATTGTTTAATTAAAGTGGGAAATAATGTGTATAGAGATTAGCTTCTAAAAGTCACTTCTCTTGAACACACATGAGAACTAAAACTGTATGAAGAACTATCTTCCACCAGCCAAATAGTACATGCAGAGTGAAAGCTATTTTAAGTGTCATATTAAAAACTTTAAGTATGGTTGATATCTATAATTTTCCTATAATCTCATTGTGAATGTAGCTTTCTTAAGCAACAGTAATTACAGAAGAGGTAAGAGTCTGGCAATAGTGATTTGTTCACAGAACAAACAAAACTAGTAAGAGAATGAACATAACTCAGTCCGATAAGGACAATTTTGTTTAAACTTCTGTGATAAGTAAAACCGTCTGGCAAATTGAAATTAAACTCTATTGGTTATTTAAAAATATTATTCTTACTTAGTTCCTTAAAACCAAATGAAACAGATAATTGTTTTTCAGTAATTTATAAACTTTTAAACTGTAGACATAATTTTAATTATTGAGGTATCACATATATGATTGATTAAGAACATTTCTCTAAGATAGCTCCATGTATGTTTATTTGTGTGCATGATATGTATGGCAAAATAATTTCTAATCAATTTAATTAGAATTGTAATTAAACTCTAAATAAATATATTCACTTTTTTACAGATTTTTCTCATTTTTGAAAGCAAGTCAGTTTTTTTCTCGCTCAGGATAACAGTGATGAATTATCCATTTCTCCTGTATAGTATAATAAATGCACTGTTTGCAGAATGAAAAATAAATAGAAATAAAATATCAATAATTCACTTATAGACGAGATCACACGATGTTTAAGTGGAACCTAATC
Source organism: Glossophaga mutica (assembly GCA_039655065.1). Taxonomy (NCBI): domain Eukaryota; kingdom Metazoa; phylum Chordata; class Mammalia; order Chiroptera; family Phyllostomidae; genus Glossophaga; species Glossophaga mutica. Next base: position 141,417,467 of record CM077307.1, on the reverse strand, counting down.
AACAAAACAAGCAAGCAAGCAAAATATAACCAAAGACATTGAAATTAAGAACAAATTGACAATAACCAGAGGGGAGAGAGGAGAGGAGCAACAGGGGAAAGAAAGGAAAGGGTTATCAAGGAACATGTATAAAGGACCTATGCACAAAGCCTAAGGAGGGTAGGATTGAGGATGGGAGGTAGGGGTGAGTGGGGCGGGGAAGGGTGGTGGGGAAATGGAGACAACTCTATTTGAAAGACAATAAAAAATAATCAACAATTCAGCAATATGTCTATAGAGATACTCTTCAGGGTGAATTTTGAGGTTTTTCTTCCTCCTCTCTACAGTGAAATTCTATAACTTATTAAAACAAATCTGAAGTATATACTTGCCATGTTATACTGAGATGCGTTTCTCCTTATATTAAGGATTAAAAATACAATGGTCAGATATACTTGTCTCTTTTTAACCTCTTCTTACATTGTTTGAAAAGTATTATCTAACAAGGCCTCTGTGAAGCTCAGATTTTTGTGAGAAAAAACAAAATGTACAAATATAATGTGGGTAGTATTAGTACTTGAAGATGAACATAAGGGAAGAAGAGAAAGAGAGTTTGAGTAGGGAGAGGATCACTAGTTATTCAGGATATTCAATAAGAGCTCTTTGATATGATGACATTTGAACTGGGATCCAAATAAAGCAAAGGATGCTTCAGAAAACCCCACCATTGGGAAGCAGAAATACAGTTTCAAAAGCTCTGAGTTGGGAGCATGCCAAATATGGCTGAGAAACAAATAATTCAGTTTACAGTACAATTAATGAGAGGGCATCAGTGGTAGATGAGACGGGAGAAGTAGACAACCTAGGAGACTAGGAGAGTGGAGGTGCTACATACTGCCATGGGTTATGATGAAGGAGAAGCAGATTTGGAGTAGAAATCAAGAGATTGGCTTGGAAAATTAAAGTTTGAAATATCTATAAGACCACCAAGTAAAGATGTTCCACAGATTGATATCAATAAGTTTGGACATCAAGGGGGGTAAAATGTTGACAATCATAGAATAACCAGGGAACAGACACAGACTGCTCCATAATCCCATAGATTATGTAGTGAGTACAAAGGGAGGAGAAATGGGATTTGCATGTAGTTTGTAGTCAGAAAAATAAGTGGGATCTAGCTAAAGCAAATAAGAAGAAATAAGATGAAGACCTAAATCCAAAAGAAAGGGTTTCCCAAAGGAGGAGAATTCAAATGTGCCAAGTGCTAAGGATAAGTGCAAGAAAATTAAGATTTAGAATTGAGCATTGGGTATTTGGCAAAACAAAGGTCACTGGTGTCCTGAAAGTAAGTGGTTTGGTGCAGTAGTGGGAAACAAATGCCTTCCTAGAGATTTTCAAGAAATATAGAATTTAGATAATTATTGCATGTGTGTGTGTGTTTTCTGTACAAGTGAGCAGAAAGTATGTAGGGCCATGAAGGGAGTAGCGATGGTTAGTCACAGCATTGGGTGTGTTAGTACGTATCTGTGTATGTGAAGACAGGCTCCTACCAGTGGGGTAATTCACACAAGAGAGCAATGCTGACAGAGCAGGGAAGTGAGAGTAACTGTAAGAGAGTGGTCCTTATGTTGGAAAGGGGAATGAACTCCCGTGGACAAGCACTGCTCACTCATTATTTCTAGAAAGCAGGCACAGGACATGTGGAAGTTTGGGGATTAGAAAGATGTATTGGAGGTTTGAGAAAAGAGAGAAGTATGAAGTACTCATTTGAAAAAAAATAGCATGAATTAATTGGGAAAATGTAATATAGTTACTGCCACTTGAAGGATTTTTATCTTTTTTTTTTTTTTTTAAATTCTAGCCACCTTCAGCTATTGGGATGCAGGCAAAATGCAACTAATTAATTGTTTACTTTTACATTTAATTTACTTTAAAATCAATCCCTTTAAAATTTTATTAAGCAAAATATTTTAAGTCTCATAACTGAATCCGACATAAATATTGTCAAAGGTGGTATTTATTCAAAATCCTTGGAAAACAGCAACTAATGAAATTATTCTCTTTTGTTATATTAGCCACATGTTTTACCAAAATAAGTGAACTAAACTAGTTGTTTAAAAACTAACACAAACTATCTAGAACTATGGCTCCCATCCATTTCCACATCCTGATAATAATTTAAAAATGGGTTCCAACATCAAATTTCAGGTGCAACTATAATTATTTAGCATCTACATTTTTTATTAGACATCTCACTAGGTATTTTAAATAAATGTCATCTTTTAATTGTCATACCAAAATGATAAAAATGGGTGTTTTCATTTCTTCTGAGACTGCGAGGTTAGGAGGCCTCACCAAGATCATGCATTAGAGGCAAGGCTAAACACAAAATATTCAAATCCATGTCCAGTGATTTTTCACACATTGAAACTAAAGATACCTTAATCAACACCTTTGATTTTTTTGGCAAAACATTAAGTCACTCAAGTTGACTTAGCCCCACCTACAGCCCAGATTGGGCACCCTATGACTTCCAGCTTACCCCAAAGCTAAAATCACCTTTGAAAGGGAAGAGTTTTCAGACCATCAATGAGATTCAGAAAAATTTCACATTATATGGCTGGATATGTTCTAGACAGACCTTGTAACTATATGTAACTATTTTTAAAAGAATCATATTTATATACTGAACTATATAAATATTTTCATAGTTGCATTGTTTAGGAGATAGTATATCATTTATTTTAATAAAACTTGAATGTTTACATTGAATCTTCAAAGTTTTACATTTTCTTACAAGTAAAGTCTAACTAGCTACATATCCCATTTGACAAAACATATATCAATATGTATTTTTATTTTATATAAAACATAAATGGCATATTCTACTTGAAATCATAAAAATAATTCTTTGTATTTCTCTCTTAATTGCACAAGTTGAAACTCTTAAAAAAGTTTTGTATTCACTAGTTAAAGCCAAAATTCTTTCAAACTCCAATGGCAAATGTATGTTATATTCTCTGAACAGAAGGCTTTTAATATCTCACCCTGACAATAAAAATGCTTATTTTTTCCATTTAATCTATACACATTGGGATATATAATAAGAAAAGTAGTTTTGGACTTGTCAAACTTATTAAAATAAAATTGTGATAAAGATGTTTCACATTTCATTTTCTTTCCTAAAGAAATACTCAGGATGTAGATAAATCATCTAGGTCAACACCACCTGAATAGTTAAATTATATATTCAAAGATTGCCTTTTCTTCATAGAAAATCTAGTGGCAACAATAATTTACACCTTATCTCCAAATCAAATAATTTTCCCAGTGTGCTTCCTCAGAGAATAAATGTATGCGAATAGCATGTTAATACACATTTATAGTGAGAAACGGAAGTACATCGTATCTATGTCAGAAGTATTAGAATAAATAATTCAGTAATTCCCTCGATTTTACACTTAAATTTACATAATATATTTAAATTGAAAATATGTTATGTAACATTGTTCAACACAAACAATAGAGAGAAAAAACTAATTAAATTTTTTGTTTTCCCCAATTTCTTTGCATTGCTCATCATGCTGGAATATGCTCTTATTCTCATTCTTCCATCCTTTGTCTCCCTATCTTCTTACATCCATCTTTCTTCCCTATAAATCTACCATCCTTTCTTCCCATTCCATTTCTCCATTTTTTAAATTTTTTATTTTAATTGTTGTTCTTGTACAGTTTTCTTTCTTTTACTCCCATCCCAGCCCACCGCCCCAGCCCTCCTCACCTCACTACCATTTCCATCCCCCCAGTTTTTGTCCATGTGTCCTTTATACTTGTTCCTGTAAACCCTTCACATTTTCCCCTGAAATTCCCTCCCCTCTCCCCTCTGGTGACTGTCAGCCTGTTCTCAATTTCATTTCTTCATAAAGTTATATGCTTTCTACTTTCAATGTACTTCATCAGTCTCATCCACTTCATTCCATTCCCAATGAAGTCACCATGGATGTACATATGTGCAAGTGTGTGTATGTGCACATGCATGCATATATGTGCACATATATCTTTCATATACAGAAGCCACAGTATACAGAGTCAGCACACATAACACCCCTTTTTCATTACAACAGCTTTTTTAAAATATATTTTATTGATTATGCTATTACAGTTGTCCCATTTCTCCCCCATCATTCCCCCTACCCTGCACACCTCCTCCCACCCACATTCCCCCCTTTAGTTCATGTCCATGTGTCATAAGTTCTTTAGCTTCTACGTTTCCCACACTATTCTTGCCCTCCCCCTGTCTATTTTCTACCCACTATCTATGCTACTCATTCTCTGTACCTTTTTCCCCCTCTCCTCCTCCCATGCCCCTATTGCTAACCCTCCATATGATCTCCATTTCTGTGGTTCTGTTCCTGTTCTAGCTGTTTGCTTAGTTTGCTTTTGTTTTAGGTGCGGTTCTTAATAGCTGTGAGTTTGCTGTCTTTTCACTGTCATATTTTGATCTTCTTTTTCTTAGATAAGTCTCTTTAACATTTCATATAATAAGAGCTTGGTGGTGATGAACTCCTTGAACTTGACCTTATCTGAGAAGCGATTTATCTTCCCTTCCATTCTAAATGACAGCTTTGCTGGATAGAACAATTTTGGATTGTAGGTCCCTGCTTTTCAAGATTTCAAATATTTCTTTCCAGCCCCTTCTTGCCTGTAAGGTCTCTTTTGAGAAATCAGCTGACAGTCTGATGGGAACTCCTTTGTAGGTGACTGTCCCCTTATCTGTTGCTGCTTCTAGAATTCTCTGCTTCATTTTAATCTTGGCTAATGTAATTACGATGTGCCTTGGTGTGTTCCTCCTTGGGTCCAACTTGTTTGGGACTCTCTGAGCTTCCTGGATGTCCTGGTAGTCTATTTCCTTTGCCAGATTGGGGAAGTTCTCCTTGATTATTTGTTCAAATAAGTTTTCTACTTGTTGCTCTTCTTCTTCCCCTTCTGGGACCCCTATAATTCGGATGTTGGGACGTTTAATGGTGTCCCAGAGTTCCTAAGCCTCTCCTCATTTTTTTGAATTCTTGTTTCTTCCTCGTTTTCTGTTTGGTTGTTAGTTTCTTCCTTCTGGTCCACTCCATTGATTTGAGTCCCAGTTTTTCTTCCATATTTATCGGTTCCCCATGCGTCTTCCTTCATTTCACTTATTGCAGCCTGCATTTTTTCATCTAATTTGTGAGCAAAATCAACCAATTCTGTGAGCATTTTGATGACCAGTGCTTTGAACTGTGAATTTGATAGGTTGGCTATCTCTTCACGGCTTAGAGGAATTGACTCTGGGGTTTTCATTTGTTCTCCGGTTTGAGCCATTTTTGGTGGCTTTTTTTTTGTTGTTGTTGTTGTTGTTGTTTTGTTTTGATTTGGTTTTAGTCTGGTCGTGGCTATTACGTAGTGAGGGGTGGAGCCTCAGGCGCTCCCCAGGGCGGGGCAGCCCAGTCGCCAGGTTGTGTTGCTATAGGTGGGGGCGGGGTCTGAGAGGGAACAATGGCGCCTGCTCAGCTCTCTCCTGGATTCAGTCCCTTCCGCCACTTCCCCTCTGCCTGGACCATCTGCACGCGTGAATGTGGGACCACCTGGTCAGCCAGCCGCCTTGTGCAGCCTCACTGGGTCTGCACAGTTGCCCCCTTGTGCCCAGGGTCCACCAGCTGCTGCCTGTGCACCTGGGAACTGCTAGCCATTGCTGCTTGTGTTCCTGGGTCCGCACCTCCACTTTTTCCTACTGCAACTCTGCCCCTCTTACCGGTCTGGATGACTGGTTGTTGGACTTCCGTACAGTTCAATTTTCTATCAGTTCTGTTGTTTTCTTGTTTCTAAATATTTGTTGTCCTTAATTTTGGTTGTGAGAGGAGGCACAGTGTGTCCGCCTACACCTCCATCTTGGCCAGAAGTCCATTACAACAGCTTTTATTAACAAATCATAAGCATGTGATTCCATAACAGAACAATATCATACTCAGGCACACCAAATGGCATTCTAGGCAAAATGTTCAAATTGAAACTGTATTACCCTATCAACCACAGTCGTTACTTCTGCCACACCTTGTATAAGATATATAATTATTCAGTAAAAACATGTATTTCAATTTAAGGTCACTTCTGTTCTAAATCTTCTATAGATATCCAAGTCCAAGAGAAGAGTATAACCAGTTTTAATAATGATTCAGGGTTGATACATTTTAGACAATTAAAATTGTCTACTATTAAGTATTATTATAAATATATGAATTTTTCTAGAAAGAAGAAGTTTAAAGGCTCTTTAATATTTTGGCATGTTTGTGGGAGGTATTAGTATTTTTTAAATTTAAGAAGCATGGCTTTGGATTATTATTTTTAAAAATAATAGAAATGTTACTGAGTTATTTTCACTTAATTTAGCAAAAGGGAGTTTTCATTGTATTTGAAAAGACTAATTTTAAATCTTTTTCTGAGTTGTCAAATTGGAAAAAATTTGTCAGCACAATGAGCATGTAATTTAAAAATTGAAGATAAATGTGGAAAAAGTGGAATGGAAAGGACAGACTTTGAAATTATAAAACATATGTTTGAGTCTGACAACTGCATCTATTAAATGGTTTGTTAATCTGGGTAAATTACTTATCGAATTTTTTGGATTATAAGACGCACCTTTCCCCCCAAATTTGGGAGGAATAATGGCTGTTAATGTGGCTGTTGAGTTCTATTTACATTTACATTGGTGAAATATCATGTTATTTATGTTATTAAATATTTTACCACATTTTTTGCTTCAATTTTTTTTTCCTATTCTCTCTAAAACCTAGGTGCGTCTTATGGTCCAAAAATGTGGTACTCATCTAAACCTCAATTTTACTCCTTTAAATCTGGTCAAATCATATTAAATGAAGAGGATTGCTATGATGCTAAAACATAGCTCCTAACAAAGAGCAGTTGACTTTGGCTAAACGCTGAATAAAATGTCTACTAAATTTTCATCATTCTCACTTAAGGAGAATTACGGACAAACTTTACTTTTCTGAATCCAAAGTTTAATATGTCCAGGTCTTGAAGATAAATGCTGTATTGTCTGATTAAATATGTCAGAATGTGCTTAGATAGACATGCTTACATTGTATTTCTCTTTCCATCTTAGTTTTGAAAATCCAGGCATGTAAAATTGGAGTTGCTAGCTAGTGATGATGCAGAGATAAGCTCACCCTTATTAAAATTTCCATTGCAACTCAAGAACTGCACAGAAGTTAAACTCCAAAAGCAGCATCTTTAAATCAACTATGAAAGGCAATTATCTCTTCAAGAAGAAAAATTCATGAGTAAAATAGCAGTAGGTAGTTACATCTCCACAGAAATAAGAATCAAGGCTTGCATTTATTCTTGGCCATTGTAAATGAGAAAAATCTGAACCAGTCCAATCAATACTTATATTATGAGTATTTATAAAGTCACAATAAAGTTAATATTTTTTAAAATTAAATTCCTTGACAAAAGGATCTTATGCTGCTTAAAAATCCCAGTGTTCAATGAGTAGTTCGATATTTCTGTATCTACTAGATTGAGTTTTTGCTTTCTCAATAACATTTCCAAAATATCTTTCTTATCTTCTAATCATTTATTTTTTCTACAATTGTGTAAACAAAATTAGCAAAACCTATAAGAGAAATTGCTGCAAAGATTAGTATTTATATTTCTTCATCTGCATAAACAATGGATTCAAATGGGTATACAATAGGTTATTTCTAAGTATATAAGGTAAATGATGGCAATATAAATAATTTTTAAAATACATATAGAAAATATTGTGTTATTTAGTTAAAACATTAAAATTTAAAGTATACTTTCTTGGATGCAGTAACTACAAAATTCCCAGAAGCAAAGAGGTTAAGTATAATGTAAAGTGTTCATAGAAAGCATTGCTGTATAAGCCAACAATTTATCATCAATTCATGGGTGTTCTTACATATTAGGATTAAATTCTAGATCAAAATCTGCATTTTGCTTCAAACCACTTTCCACACCATCTTATCAGACATGGAAAGCACTTTACATGAGTAATTAGGGGACACAGAATGTATTGATGAGACAAATATATCATATTTGGTATATCGCTGACATTTTATCATTGTTCATCCATTAATGAAATAATGACATTAAATTATGATGTTTATGCCAAAAACAAATGACCAAATTCTAGTTGCATGACTATGTTAGTTGCAGAGCAGATAGCAGTGAAAATTTAATCTTACATTTGCGCTGTTCTTCACCTCTGAGAAGAAAAACAACAAACAAGTATATTGAAATAAAATGGAGTGCGTACTGGGGAAATATAAATAATTCTGGAAAGGTTAGGCGGTAGAGAGCGATCTCACAGAGGAAGTGTGGTATTGCAGCATATTCCTAAAGCATGAGTGAGACGTCATCAGGCAAACAAGGACATTCCTTGAACAGAATGGAGCCATGAAAAACATGGAGATTTGAGGAACACAGTATGATCAGGAAGTAGTACATGCTTCAACGGATTTAGGATGTTTGAGTGTGAACAGCTTTTTGAAAAAAGCAGGCTGAGGTCACATCATAATATATGGAACACAGCGTAGTTATTGCAAAATTTCTCAAAACACTAAATTCACTTAGTAAACTATGTTCCAAGCCAGCTGCCATGCCATGGGGCAACCTTGTGGACAGGCCCACATGGCAAAGAGCTGCAGCCTGCCAGAAATCAGTGAGGGAGCCTGGAAGCAGGTTTCCTGAGGCCTGCCAAAAGTCACTTGAGCGAGCTTGGAAGCAGACCTCACCCTTGTGACACAGCTAACCGCTTAAACCACAACACTGTCAGAAACCTTGAACCCAAATCAGCCAGTCAGGCTACTCTTAGAATTCTTTTCTGCGGGATGTTTAAGAGAATCTGTATTTGTTTTTAGGGTGCTATGTTAGGAGTGCTTTGCAGTAGATAGATAATACTAGTGAAAGTGAAGAGCAGCATCAAAAGCAGACATGAGACAAGTTTTTTCTTTCACAGTACTTAACGTCACGTGTGGGTTTGTGCACATGCCTAGCTGGAGCTGTGGGAAACAGCCTGGGGAGATGATGGTAGGGCCTCATATCGAAGGTTTCAGATTCTACCCAGGGCATTAGAATTTTGTGTGTTAAACTATGAGAATTCTCTAAACCATTAATAATAATAATGGGTCAACTAAAGTTTTTCAGCTCTTCTAACATTTTTTGCTTACTTTTGAAATAAACTATTATGTTTGAAGCTGTCTTATTACTTCCACTTCCCTAGAAAAGCAAGTGCTGCAATAGTTATCTATGATATTACCCTTTATATAATATGATAAAAGGATAAAATAAAATTTTTGGAGTGCTGCAGAATTATAGTAATTAGTATATGCATGCCGCAACATGAAAAGGGTTCAGAATTACTGGTATATACTAGGCTGAAAATGAAACAACAAAGTAATTCATGATGAACAGATTCATAACTGTGCATAGCAGAATAACAAGAAAGTCTGTTTTTATAATAATCTTTATTAACAAACTAGTACCCTTAATAAAATTTTTAGATGTAAAAACTCACAAATAAATTGTATCTTTGTTGAAAAAACAGTTACTTCAGGTGCCTAGATTCATAGACATGTCTCTGAAAACATGTCTTCCCCTGGTTTTATGTCTTATTTTGTTTGTATTTAGGGTGAGCCTACAAATAATCCTGTTCACTAACCATAGTTAATCAGGGGGTAATCTACTACACATTTCCTTGCTATGTGATTTTTTTTCACTGGGGTTGGTAGAGTCCAGAGCCTCTAGAACCCAGGTGGCAAACAAGGCCCACAGGCCCAATCCGGCCCTCCACCTTGTTTTATCTGGCCCAGCATCTTGTTTTTACCCAGTGCCAGCACCAAGCTCTTGCTTAACTGTTAAGGAGTAGTTACATTTATGCGGTGCTAAAATTACACTGGGCCCTTTGAAGGTAATCGGGGAGGCTGATGATGCGGCCCCCTGTGAAAATGAGTTTGACACCTCTGCACTAAAAGCCTTCAGACCATGGACTTCTGATGTAACTCTTCAGCTCTAAAACACCTTGGTTGGGAACCCATCGTGAAACTATAATTCTATTTCAATACCACAGCCCCAGATTAAGCTATTATGAACCTCAGGAGGGACAAATTGTGAGTCAAGAATGCTCTTTTGCATCAATATATTAATTGTGAAAGCTTTCTGCCACAGAAGCTGGGAAAGACTCCTCTGGGTACGGAAGTGAGAATGTTGAAATGTCAACTAATGGCAGTGCAGAACTACTCAACAATATCATCTATTTTTTTTTTTTCACTTTACAGACACCATAGATATGAACATCACTCCTCAAGAAAATTGAATTTCTGAATAATAAATTTCTTTACACCCTACCTGTGATTCATATATGAGATATAGAGAAACTGTTTGAAAGCTTTGGAGAAATTTAGTTTAAGTGACTTTATAAACTTGCTTTTGGAGGTGGCAGAAAAACCACCAAATTAATAATATATTTTAAAATTCATATGAAATTCAAGAAAATATTTAATTATGACTATATTTTAAAGTAAGTAATTTAAAATGTCTCCAATAATTTTTATCTGTTCCCAGATTACTTGTTGTCATGAGAGAAATAATATATAATTTCAAAACATGGTTCACAGATAGTGTCTTTTAGCTCTTTCTTATCTGCATACATGAACTGAAATTATAGACTACTTTCTTGATTTAGATCTAGCTCATAACATATGCCACTTTTGACATACATTCCAATTCTTACCCATATATTGCCTTCTACAGCTAAATATACCAGTATATACATACAGACAGACAGACAAGAGAAGAACACCTCAAAGGCAAGATCATGTCTATACTGCTATCTTCTCTGTGTCTAATATACTCATATATATATATATACATATATATATATACACACACACACACATACATATATATAGTAAAAGCAATAATAAATTCAGTCTATCTATAGACTGAACTCATCACTGGTTTTAACTCTCAAACTAGTATATATTTTTTCTAGCAGGCTTTTAATTCTACTAAAATTTAGAGATTCAAATTATCTGTTACTGCTTAAGCTCTAAAAATCAAAATAATTTCTCAGGGATTTAAATTTTGATTTCCTCTCAAGGCAGATGCTTTGTAGATGAAATCTAACTTTGTTAAATATTCTTCTTGTTCTGATTTATCCTTTTCTGAACCAGCCCTTGCATAGTAAGTAGCTTACGAATAAGAAATGGTTAAATCTCATGATTTCAGTTACATTAAATCTAGAAATAAAATTTTCATAATTTCTAAGCTAAGTCATATGCCTTAGATTCTCCTAAATCTAAAATGAAATAATCCCAAACATCTCTGATGAAGATCTCAAAATAAAAAGCTCTTCAATCAAATAAGAACTCCAATCTCAGGTGCAGCCCCAACAAAATGAAAGTGGTAAAGATTAAATGAGATAATGATACCACATGCTTAACATAAACACAGGCACAGATTAAGTACTCAAATCATTGAGAGCCATTTTTAGCATGACATTTCTCTATCTCTCTTAATTCAACAGGAAGAATTATAATGTTTAGGTTCTTTTAAAAATATTTTATTGTATTTTTCCTTTACCATTTACCCCTTTATACCCCTGCCCTGACCCCATAATATCACCATACCATTGTCCATGTCCATGAGTCTTTTTTCCTTTTTGCTCAATCCATTCACCCCATGTCCTCAGCTGTCATCTGCTTTCCATCTATGAGTCTGTCTCTGTTTTGCTTATTAGTTCAATTTGTTCATTAGATTCCACATATGAGTGAAATCATATGGTATTTACCTTTCTCTGACTGGCTTATTTAGGTTCTTTTTAAGTTTTCTTTTTCCTTATAGTTAGTTACACCTTACCTTATATAAGCAAGTGAGCTCTTGATATAAAATATGCATGTCAAATTCTAAATGATTACCACTATGTAACAATACCGTATGTTAGTTATATTTTTAAAGCATATGGTCATCTCCCACATCAACAGTATTTTCTGAGATGTGAGTTTGTTAATCTTTTGAATAGAAATCAATACACACAATTTTTCTGAATTTATTGGATTAAAAGGGTAGTGAAAACTTTAGAGAGGTGCTGCACTAATTCTCTAACTTGGTTTCTGAAGGAAAAATAGGCTCTAAACTGTATTGCTTTTCCAGTAAGTTAACTTTCAGTGAAATCTATGTTTTTATATTACAGAGCTTCCACTAAAGAAGTATTTTCAGATAGATAGAAGAAAACCACATAACTTTGAGATCTGGAATTGATCAGAATTGACCCAACTAGAACAGGAGTTAATGCTAAGAAAATAACTGGGGATGGTTCTTAAACTTCAGTGATTGTCACTCAGCCTGCCCTCTTTATGAGTGAAATTGCTGTGGCTATCAGAGATAGAATAAGACAGGCAAGAAAAACAAATGTTAGTAATTTTTATCTAAAAAAAAAAATGTTTAAGAGCATGCATTCAGATTCATGTAAGGCCAGCTTCAATCCAGTATTTTCCATTGTGAATAACATAAATTCTCCTAAACTCAAAGATCTCACCTATAAAATTAGGGATAATTGTAACAGTTCAAGGATTAAAATGAAATGATACACATGAATACATTAGCACATGTTCTCAATAAGAATAACTTTTGTCCATGCTGATGCAAAGGGTAAAAGTTATTCTTATTGAGAACATGTGCTAATGTATTCATGTGTATCATTTCATTTTAATCCTTGAACTGTTACAATTATCCCTAATTTTATAGGATGGAACTGGAGAGCATCAGGCTAAGCGAAATAAGCCAGGCAGTGAAAGACAAATACCATATGATCTCACCTTTAACAGGAACCTAATCAACAAAACAAACAAACAAGCATAATATAACCAAAGACACTGAAATTGAGAACAGGCTGACAGTCACCAGAGGGGAGAGGGGAGGGAATTTCAGGGGAAAAGGGGAAGGGTTTGGAGCAACAAGTATAAAGGACACATGGACAAAAACTATGGGGGGTGGAAATGGGAGGGAGGTGGGGAGGGCTGGGGTGGTGGGCTGCGATGGGAGTAAAAGACAGAAAACTGTACAAGAACAACAATTAACATAAAAACTCAAAAAAGAAAAACAGAATAACTTTTGTGTGAATACTATAGTATGTTTTAAAAGTGAAACTAAAAATGATCTGAATATAAATGAAAATAATATGGTCAATATTGCAAATGTTTATTATGGAAATAGCCAAATAATGTCAAGATGCATTTATAAAGATGTATGTCAAATAATGACCACAAAGTTTAAAACTTGAATAGCCAATGTCAGAAGCGATTGGGACAAAATATTCAAAATTTTAACTAAAATTCTAAGATTTCTTGATGTTTAGAAAATCTGTGGAATATGTGAGTCAATACTTCCAGGGGTGTCCAACCTGTGGTCCACAGGCCACATGCAGCCCAACACAAAATTGTAAATTTAATTAAAACCTTTTTTTTTTTGCTTATCAGTTTTCATTAGTGTTTGTGGCCCAAGACAACTCTTCCTCTTTCAGTGTGGCCTGGAGATGTCAAAAGATTGGATACCCCTGTTTAAGTGAATCATCAAAATAAATGAATAAACCTACATTATATGAACTAGAGATTATAAGAGTACAAAACATCTGTCCCAAAGTGAGAAAAATAAACTGGGGTGAAATGTATTGAAATGTAACTAATAAAAATAAGTGAATCAGATAGCTCAAAATAATAAAGCTATTGTCATTAAGAACAATATATATAATTAGCAAGTAGGTTATATTAATAATACATGCTATACATTATTTTTAAGAAAATAACTCACAGGACATTATTCTTTTTATTAATCAGCTACAAAATATCTCATTTAAAAAAGTATTAATCTGCTATGCAGGTCAGAGTTAAAGTGGAAAAAACAAAGCCTCTGCAGCTGAAAGCTAAAACTTTCTACTAATCACCTCAAATCTAACTAAGATTATCACTGATAAATAACTATTTTAGTATTTTAATTTCTACACTAAACTTCTGCTTTAAATTCTACTTCAGACTGGGATTTTCCACTGGCCCCTCATTTCTTAGGCCTTTGGACTTGAACTGCATTAGACTGTCAACTTTACTGATTCTCCGGCTTGCAGGCAGCAAATCATAGAATTTCTTAGCCTCCGTAACCATGTGATCCAATTTCTATAATAAATCTCCTTTGTCCATATCCCTGTCTCTCTGTATTTCTATCTATACTTCCATTTCTATCTGTCCTATTGGTCTTATTTACTTGGAGAACTCTCATACATCATGCATTGCAAAAATGTACAAGCTGAAGAGTGCAGATCAGTAATTTAACGCAGCAGGAACATATCCATGAAAACAACACATAGATAAAGAAAATAATACGATAGCCCACCAAAACCTATCATGCCTCCTTCCATTCAGATTCTAATTGCATAGAATAGTTTTGTCTGTTTTTTAATGTTATGCAAATAGTATACAACAGTATTTTTTGTGTGTCTGGCTAATGTTGCTTACCATTTGTTAGTAAGATCAAACACTATTCTTGCAGAATAATGTAGGACATAAATTTAGTAATATCATAATCTGTGGCTATATATTACTCACCACAATTGATTTATTTATTTTAACGCTGATGGTCATTTGAGGTATTTTCAGTTTGGGTCTATTTAAACAATGCTGCTAAGAACATGCTGGCATTTTGTTTTCATTCTGATGACTACTCTCCTAAGGAGGGAAATTTTGAGAACATAGTATATGTAACAACTTGAATTTAGAAGTTAATGTCAAACCAGTTTTTAAGGTGATTTCACACATTTGTACTAGAAGTAGTCTAAAAATCCTGGATGATTCACATTTTTGCAATTATTTCATGTTACCTTTCTTTCACTTTTAGCCCTTTTCATGGGTGTGTAGTGGTGTCTAGCTGCAGTTTTAATATGCATTTTCCTCATAAAGTTGGATTCTTTCTCATAAGTTTATTTCCCATTGGGACAGCCTCCTTGTAAGGTTGCAGATGAAGTCTCTTACCCATTTGTCCCCAGGGGTTGTGTATGATTTTCTTATTGATTTGTTGGCAATTCTGATACATTCTTTATCCTAGTTTTTTTGCTGTTGTTGTTATATGAGTTACAAATAGATCCATTTACTTTAAGAATTGCCTCCTCGCTATATTAATTATGTATTTTGATAAATATTTTTAACTTTAAAAAATATTTTATTTATTTTTAGAGAGAGGTACAGGGAAGGAGAAAGAGAGAGAGAGAAACATAAATGTGCAGTTGCCTCTTCTGTGGCCCCTGCTGGGAACCTGGCCCACACCCCAATCGTGTGCCCTGACTGGGATTCAAACCAGCGACCTTTTGGTTTGCAGGCCATCACTCAATCCACTGAGCCACACCAGCCAGGATAGCATTTTTAGTTTTTACTTAGAATGACTTATCAACCTTTTCATCACAGTTAGTGTTTTTATTTCCTATATAAGAAATCAATCTTTACCCATGTTTATGAGGGTATACCCCTATGGAAACTTCCAGAATCCTTATCAAGTATACAAACCACCTGGACTAGAATTTTATTTAGAGTGTGAGGAAGGGAGTTGCTGAAGGCAAAAATATACTTTATAGTATAAGTGAATTTCCATACAAATATGAAAGAGCTGATGTTAAAGCTCAGAGGCATGAGAAAACAGTTTATATAAAAACTGAAAAAATGAGTTATGGCTGAAACAGAGTTTGAAGCATTAGTATAGAGAGATTAAGCTGAAGAGATAATAATGACTAGAGTGTTCACCAGAAACTGCCCATGCTGGCACCTTGATCTTGGACTTCCAGCCTCCAGAATTGAGAGAACATAAATTGTTCTTGTTTGAGTCACACACACACAAAAGATGTGAATGTAGAAATGTCAGTAGCTTTTGAATGAAGTAGTGGGGCAATATTTCTGAGCAGTGGTTGTCTACTTAATTAATTTTATAAGTACAATAAAATAATAGTGACAATATATCTTCGTTTTTTCTATGTAACTAAAGGGGCATCTGCATCTAAAAATACAAATCTAAGTTATTGTGATGAAGGTTTCAGATATAAAACTAACTTTCCCACTATTAATCCACTTATTGCTCGTTCTTATTCCTTTCATCGGACCTATGAGTTTTGTTGCTATTGGTATTAATTTTCTCTCTCTTTTTTCTTTTCCCATAATTGGCAATTTACCTGAGTATCCAGATTGTCTCTTACTGCTTATTTCACTAATCCTTACAGAATTAGGTTCCTTCTAGGCTTTAAACTGGACTACTTTCAATATTTTCCTCCTAATCACACACCTTTACCTTAAGCTAGTCAGCATCCTCACAACACAGCCAGAATAAAGTGTGTGTGTGTGTGTGTGTAAAGTCACCTTCTTGGAGTACTTAAACAGAATTTCATAATGTTTTCTTAGATAGTGTGTTGTAATAATTTTAAAGATCACTGACAAATCAGAACAAAACCTCTGAGGTAAACACTTGTTTTTACCATTTTTTTCAGAGAGGTTTTAAATTTTCACCTCTTCAGCAAGACATCATGTTGTGAAGTGCCCTGATTTTGAATAAGAAACTATAGATTGACTATGGAGATATAGTTGTGGATTTTTGCTTTAAATTTTCACAATCATTGATTATCTTATATCATTTTGAAGAAAAAAGAAGGAAAACAAATGCATTATATAAATATTACCCTTTGCTACAATTAGAAATCCGTTGCTTAGCCAGTGAAACATGATGTTTACAAATATATTCTTCATAGGTTCTGAAATTTAATCATATGTTATAGAAACAGCTGATTTACTTATTGATTTATTTTTATTAAGTAAGAATGCTATGCTTGGTTCCAATATTTTGCACTTATTCTTGAATGGATTGAGGAGAGTAGGAAATAAATGTACTTCATATGTTGTATACATGGTGGGTAAATTAGGTTAATAATTATTCATAAGAAAAATAGTATAATAATTTTAAATAATAATACAGGAATACATTGTTTCATGTACTCAGTACTGTACACCTACTTTTGCCCCATCTTGTATGTATTACATAACTACGCATTTCCTTCAAAAGATACATTACTCAGTCTCTTCTAATAAAACTTAATCTCAGTTTTATTTTTTGTAAAATACGTAGAAGAAGAATACTATTATAATAAAAATAATAGTACCTTCTATTGTTTTATTGAGGATTCAATGAGAAAAGGATCTTAGTGATAGGGGTGACACAGGTAATAGTGAAGAAGTCTTAACAATGACTAACAATCCCTATTTGTTTGTATCTTGTCTAAAGCAGTAATTCACAAAGATATTGACATAATTCCACCAAGTAAAAGCCTGAGTAATCCTTCTTCCTCTGATTACACTAATTCCAATTGATGCTGTCAGTTTCCATTCCAGAGGAGAATCATGAGATGATTCTTTATAAAACCAGTAAACGAAACATCAGTTATCCAGTGACAAGACCTGGCCTCTGAGGGTTGCATACACTAGGAAATCAATAAACAGCACTAGAAAATATTGTGATGGATACTGCTAGTTATAAAATTAATCACATTTAGTTTAATGTTTAATAACTCATGATTTGATACTCACTGGTGGTTAAATTTCTGAGTGAAACATTCCCCTCTCAAGACTATATTACCCCCCCACTCAGAGCTTCAGAATATCAATATATGTACTATTAATAGTTTGTTCATTACCTACTGGCCACAAACTAAAAAGTTCACCCTGCCTGTGTCGAAAGGATTTTGAATTATACTTCCCTTCTAGCTCCTGCTCCCATCCTGTCTAACGTGTTGCCATAAAGTAGAAGAGACAGAACAGAGGTGTTTCTCTAACTGGCGTTGCAAGAAATACTTTGTGGAGAACACAATGAAACTTTCAGTCGTGTGAGCAGGAAAAAATAAATGAAAACACGAAGTAAAAAAATTTTATCTTATTTCTTCTTTTTATTAACATAGTGACCTGTTTTTTCAATACTTTTCTTCACGTGTCTTCTAATTATTTTCATTTCAAAATTTATTATCAGCAGTAAAATGACTGATTAATGTATGTTCCAAACCAAAATATTTTTGAGAATGAAAGGCTTCACTGTTAATAAATGCACAGCAGGCACACACTGGGACTGCTTTGGGGAAACCAGGATATTAGGTCACCTTTATAAGAAACTAAATTTCAATGTTTGAGAGTTTGAAACTCTATATTCAGAAGTGCCTCTGGATTCTTTTAAAGTTCACTTCCTTGACCCATGAGATTATATTATCTGCTAAACAGGTAAGAGGATTCCTGTTGTCACAACCCAGGCTATTCACATACTGGACCTGAATAAAGAGTTAAGAGGAATTCGGTTCCCGTGATTAATCAATTTATCATTCTAAAGAAAGAAAATGGATTCCCTTTGATACTTCAGGTCATTGCAACATGTTTATGGAAGCAGGATTAAGGAGGCTCTGACACCATTTCTTTCTAATAACGATAGTGTGACGAGGTCCAGTGCCATTCCCTTTCAGAGATTTAATCTGAAAACCTTGCACCTTTAACATGTGAAGACAAGTGATTCATTATTGAAATAGAATAACTTATCACCATGAGTATCTTGAACTCATATGGATTTCTACAAGCCATAGATATCCATGTCCAGTAAATGCAATAAGGAAAACAAAATGAATTGAAACTTCTTAGCTATTACATAGATAAAAACTAAAGAGCCAAAGATTTTGAAATTGAATTGAAACAGGGAAACAAAAATAGACCATAGAGTCTATTATATAGTCCAATATTACACAAACAAAAAAAAAAATCACCTCTGAGACATGTATTATTTCTAGTAAGCACTTTTCTGTTTGTAAATGTCTAGAAATGTTGTATCTTAAAAAAGAAATCCATGTTAAAATATATACATTTATTACTTATGTAATTTAAACTTAATTTAAAACCAAAACATATGTTATTATTTTTTCAACTTAGTTCTATTACCTTTATCTATGCATAAGAATTTACTTGATTTTTTAAAAATTCAACCTTGAAGAATTAGAAACAACCAAATATTTAATAAAGTATTGTTTTTTAATGTGCAATCCCCTGTCTATGTATAATCATTTTTCACAGTCTAATTTCCAAGACTTTAATTAATAACCGTTTTTAGATTTGTATGATGTGTACTTGGTTTTGGTTTTTCAGCCCTTGATTACAAAAGAACATATTAACTATTGTTGAATTTTGAAATGCCTATAGATATTTACTTTTTATATACTGTCACGATAATTCAGTTTTCTGAGGAACTCCTAAACTGAAATGTTGAGAAAAATATAATGTTTTCTTTAATAGACATTATGAAAACATCTAATATGTAATCAGTTTCAGATACAGCTTTTAGAGAAGATAAAGAAAACACATTGTGTCTGAATATTCCAGAAACCGCCAGCACGAGGGCAGAAAAAAGGAGCTGATGTCTTGCGGGGCATTTAGGCTAAAAGGAAAGATTTGTCTCTGTCTCTCTCCTTTCCATTCTCTCTAAAATCAGTAAATGCAGTTTTTAAAAAAGACTCACATTCTTTATTTTACTTATTATAATAATCATAAAATAGATGGATAGTTTAGATGAACTTTGATCTCACTATATAGTATAAGAGATTTTAGCAGTCTATGTTTCAAATAGATGTATAATAGATATGTGACCTATAAAGATAGCTTTCAATACTAACAAATCTAATACTATGGTAAATGAAAACCATAATACATATCGGCCAAGCAGGGATCATTCCAGGGGCACAAGGATGGTTCAACATATGTGAATTGATCAATGTAATACACCACGTTAAGAAAATAAAAAACAAAAACCATATGATTTATCAAAAGATAGAGAAAAAGTCACTTGATAAGATACAACATCAATTTATCATCAAAACACTCAATAAAATGGGTATAGAATGAAAGTACCTCAACATAATAAAAACCATATATGACAAGCCCTCAGATAATGTCATACTCAGTAATGAAAACCTGAAAGCTTTTCCTCTATAGTCAGGAACAGGACAAGAATGTCCACTTTCAACACTATTTTTCAACATAGAACCAGAAGTTCTAGTCAGAGCAATCAGGCTAGAAAAAGAAATAAAAAGCATCAAAATGAGAAGGAAGAAGTGAAAGTGTCACTTTTTACAGATGGCATGTTTCTTTATATAGAACACCCTAAAGACTCCACAAAAAAATTATTAGGAATACTAATATAATACAGTAAAGTTTCAGGATACAAAATCAATGTACAAAAAATCCACTGCATTCCTATATACTTAAAATTAAAATTCAGAAAAAAAGAAAAAATATTAAAATTATTTTTGCAATTGCAACAAAAATAATAAAATACTTAGGGATAAACTTAAAAATGTAAAGGACCTATATACAGAAAACTAAAAAATATTATTAAAAGAGATCAAAGAAACATAATGAAATAAAAAGGCATTCTATGTTCATGAATTAAAAGATTCCACATCTGGGAATTTACCTGAAGATACCTAAAACACTTATTCAAAAAAATTTACAATTGCCAAGATTTGGAAGCAGCCCAATTGTCCATCAGTAAATGAGAAGATTAAACAACTATGGGATATTTACACAAATGAATAGTACTCAGCCATAAAAAAGAAAAAAATTTTACCATTCGTGACAGCATGGATGGACCTGGAGAACATTATGCAAAATGAAATAAGCCACTCAGAGAAAGACACATATCATATGATTTCACTTTATATGTGGAATCTAATGAACAAACTGAACTAACAAGCAAAACAGAGACAGACTCATAGAGATCAGGCTGAGAGCTATGAGCAGAAGTGGGGGTCAGGAGGAAGAGGGATTGAGAAAAAAGGAAAATGACTCATGAACATAGACAACTGTGTGGTATTTGTCGGGGCGAGGGGGCATAAGGGAGATAAGTGGTAATATAAAATAATACAATGAAAGTACATTAATTAAAAAATAAAGTAGTTAGCTAGGAGTTAAAAAATCAACATAGTTAAAATGTTCATATTACTCAAAGCAATATACTGATTTAATGCAGTACTCATTAAAATCTCAATGGCACTTACAAAATAGAACAAAAAAAAATCAACAGATTTTTGTAGAATCACAAAAGACCCCAAATCTCCAAAACAATCCTGGGGGGTAGGGGTGGGAGCTAGAGATCACATGCCCTGACTTCAAATTATACTATAAAGTGATGGTAATAAAAACAACATGGTATTGGCAGAAAAACAGGCATACAGACACACAAAAAAAGAATCGAGAACCCAGAAATAAACCCACATATACACGAGCAATTAATTTTTGAGAAAGGAGCCAAAAACCCACAGGGGAGAAATGAAAGCCCCTTCAATAAATGGTGTTGGGAAAATCAGAAAGCCACATGCAAAAAAAAAAAAAAAGAAACTTGTCTACTGTTTGTCCCCATATGTAAAAAATAACCCAAAATGGATCAAAGTCCTAAATATAAGATTAAAACTATAAATTTCATAGATACTAATAGATACATAGCTACCATAGATACATATGGTCCAAGGTCTTAAAGATTTTTGAATTAGACCCCAAAGGCAAGGGAAGTAAAGCAAAAAAAAAAAAAAAAAAAAATTAATGGGACTATATCCAGCGAAATAGTTTCTTCAAAGCAAAAGAAACTGCTGCCAAAACAAAAAAGCACCCAACTGAATGGTAGAACATAACAGCTCCAAGGAGGTGTTAATATCCAAAATATACAAAAAATTCATGCAAATACACACCAAACAATCCATTTAAAAAGTAAACAGAGGACCTGAACAGACATTTTTTTTCAAGAAAACATACAAATGGCCAACAGATGTATGAGAAAATGCTTAACTTCGGTAGCTATTAAATAATTGTAAGTCAAAACTACAATGAGATACCACCTAATACCTGTTAGGATAGCTGTTATCAACCAGATAATAACAAGTGTTGGAAAGGTTGTAGAGAAAAAGCAACCCTTATTCACTACTGGTGGGAATGTAAACTAGAGCAGCCACTGTGGAAAACAATATGGAGGCTCCTCAAAAAATTACCGTATTTTGCCATATATAATGTATATTTTTGCCCAAATTTTTGAGGAAAAAATAAGGATGCAAATTATACATGAGCAGTACTAATTCCATATCTATACAAATGCTTTTAATTCTTTTATTTAGACTTATGCATCAAAAGTGTAACTCTAGAAAGCAACAAAGATGTCCACATGCAAAACAATACCCTGGAATGTGATAATCGGTTTTGTTGAAGTTAGGAGGAACTTGCAATGAAAGCAGTTTTGGCCCGAGTCAAGGGAATGAAACGAAGAGGGATGCATTGTTATCCACAGAGCAAGATAGATGATGCCGTTTGTTGCCCACTTGATAAGATGGATGATGGTGATTTTGTTACCATAGGGTAAACAGCTCAACATTAAAATAAAAATTTTTTTCCCTGAAAGTTTGGGCCAACAACATGGGTGCATATTATACACAAGAGCACATTACAGTAAGAATACAGTTACCATATGACCCAGCAAACACTCTTCTGGATATCTACCCCCAAAATTTGAAAATATATTCGCAAAGAAATATGCACTCTATGTTTATCGCAGCGTTACTTATGGTGGCCAAGACATGAAAACAACCAAGGTGTCCTCTGATAGATGATTGGATAAAGAAGATGTGGTACATGTACACATCTTGGAATACTGCTCAGCTACAAGAAAAGAAATACTGCCATCTGTGACAACTTAGATGGACCTTGAGAATATCATGCTAAGCAAAATAAGACAGAAAAAATTAAGAACCGTATTATCTCACTGTTATGTGAGATATAAAATTGAAAGGAACAAATAAATAAATGAGAAAAACAAGCAAACAAAAACTCATAGACATAGACCATGGTAATGTGGTTCCCAGAGGGAAGTGGGTAGGAGTTGGTAAAGTAAGACAAATAAATGGTGGCAGAAGATGATCTGACTTTGGGTGGTAGACACACAATGCAATACATAGATCTTGTATTATAGAAATGTACACTTTAAACCTGTATAATTTTATTAACCAATGTCACCCCAATAAATTTAATTTTTTAAAAAGAGATACTTTCAGTTACTAACTCAAAACTTTAAAAAATTACCTTTTTTATGCCCCTAGGTCGTGGGCTACTTAAACCATCAACAGCAAAGAAGATAGATTTGAACATTCCCTCAATGCACTGGAGTAAATTTAAAACAGTTTCCTGTTTAATTTTGTTTTATAGAATTTATTCAATTTGGCAAGTGTGCATAGACATAGCCATTTTGTAAATGAATAAAGTTTCAAAATAACAAAGGGAATACTACAAAGTTGTTTGCATTTAATAGTCCACAACAAAGAAAGAAAATCAACACAAATTTCAAAACTAGTCACACATGTCTTTCTGCAGTGCGATGTGTGGACAGAGAAAGAAGACCAGCATGTTTAGGTAAATAAGACTGGTGCTGAGTGGAAGACTTTATTCTATTTTGTATACCAAGTTTTGCTCAAATTATTAATGTATGTTAATTCATTCTATGTGTTTTGTTGTAACCTTCTTAAAATTGAAGTGACAGATAAAATATAATCTAAATTGTTCAGAATTCCACAGACCACTGAAGATTTTAGAACACAGTACATCTTTCACCTCATGAATACAATCATTGTCTGTGTAAGCTACAAATTCATCTAAAAGCTCTATTATGAAACACTAAAGTATTTCTTGATAAAGCTCTGAGAATATTTGAATTTATTCAGTCATATATCTATTAGGTTTTATTCTATTCTGTAAGTATCTTATTTATTTGTATTGAGAAATTAACTAAAAGCAATTTACCAAACACATTTCTTTTCTTAGACTCAAAGAAGCAAAAGACATTGTTTATTTAAAAAAAGATTAAACCCTTTGCCTACTCCATTATATCTTCAATTTGATGAATTTTAGAGTCATATTTTATATTTTGGTTTCCTGGGAGAATCAAACAATTCATTTAACCCCATGTCTGATGCTTGCCGATGAAGCAATATAGTGTAGTGAACAGAATAGAGTCTGTGAAGTTAACAATGTCTCAGAATAAAAATATTTAGCCTTCCCGAGCTTCAGTTTTTAAGTTTCATCAGAAACATTGACCACTTAGCAGTCCTTTTATTCTCCAGTTATATTCTGTTTCACAACTTCACAGCTGTGTGCCACACAGAGAGAACAATGTCAGACGCGCTAAAGTGGGACACGGTGCTGTAATCAGAGAAGGAGATCTCTTCTTGAGAAAGGTGTCAAGTATCCTGTGAGGTGAACTGTCTATCGCAAACATCACGGTTCTGTAAATAGCTCCCTCAACAACAAACACTAAAGAAGCAGCCTTTTACAGTGGTGTAGAGGTTAGCAGTGAGACAGGGACATAAAATAATAGAACTTACAGCACACACTCTGATCATGTTTGTGTCCAATGTACTATATACAGGTTCACATGTGTACACATATGTCCTGGAAAGCATTTCAATTTTTATCCTCAGTGAGACTCAATAAAGTTGCTTGTTGAAACACTTCATCACTACCTTTGACAGCATCATGATATAATCTAATTCTAGTTTAGGAACCATAATTTCCGAGAGGATGTATTGGACTGAGTAACTTTTAACAAACACATAATAAAACATTCCAGTAGGCTTCTTAAATAATGAGAAATTCATTACAGATAGCACTTCATTTCACATTATGTTGGCTCCATTAACTGGCTGTGTATGGGATTGGGGAAGTTAAATTCTTCAAGCCCCTAAGAGGTTTAACTTTTCAAGGCTAGCATTTAACATCCCTTCAAATTTCCTAAGAGTCCTCCAATCATTCCCAAACTATAACCTTTCAAAGTCACACACGTAACCTTTTATATCTTCATATTGTTGTTCAATTGATATTACATTTTTGTAACTTCTGTACTTGTGATGCATGAAAATTCATTCCAGTATATGTTAACATCTTGTATAGTATATTATTTCATATTCTATTTTGTGGAAGAAGACTTCTTCCTAAAAAGTTAAAATTGCAATGTTTTCATAATTAGCTAATATTACTAAGTACATGTTTAAGAAAAACATTAATACTGATAATTGCTACTATTTTCCCTAGGCCTGTTCCCAAACTAAAATATACATCATATGTATTTTATATCACAAGAGTAGAAAATATATCTGTTTTAGTTTACCACTTTTCTCCAATAATTTGAATTTAAAATAATTATATTTTTGAAGGGTCATTTCATAAAGTATTTGATAGATTTGATTTTATTATCCATTAATAAATTACTATTAGTTATAGAGTAATATACCTTCACTGAAAGATTATGAATAAAATTTGTATGAGTCAACAGAATATATAAAAATATAAACTAGTATAACAATAGTAACAATATAGTTTTTCCTTCTTAAAATGTTTTATGAAATAAACTATTCAACAGGAGAGGTAAAACTAGATGGAGGTCATCAGATAATAAAGAAAACAACTGTATAATCTATGCATTATCTATCTATTTATCTACCTATCTATTAATCATCTATCTGCCTACTAGCTATAAACACAAAAATGAATTTATGTACTTTGTGTATTGAAATAAAACATATCACATTGAGTTGTAGAATATTCCAAATTTTGGGATTCATGAGTCCTTTTGAACAATAGTTGATAACTCTAATGGATACTGCTACTTTCACATTTATTCACTGTCCATTTTCTTAGACAATGAATGAAGGTTTAAATTATAAAGTGAAGAATTAGATGAACTATGGGAAAGCAATTGATTTGTGTGGTTGATACAAAGTTACAATTTAGTAGCTTATTTTCTGATATAAGAAGAAATATAATTATGCACTATTCAAAAAGAAATAGTCTACAGCTTGTATTTCACTCTAAGTCACTTAAGAATTTATTTGCAAACTTGAAAGTTCTATTTTGCAGCTTTTTTCTTTTTAAAGCACAAAAGAGCAGTCTCAAGCTAGCACTGAGAAAAGGGGAATGATAGCATCTATGTGAGTGGCTGAGCTTAATAATAGTCAGCAGTAAAGATGAGCATAAAAGTTGGGCTTAGAATTCTGGGGAGTTGCATGTCAGACTTAGGTTCTGGTGACAAACACTGATGATATGCTCTGACTTGGTTGTCACAGGTCAGCATGTGAACTAGAGAGATTTAAACAGAAATCTGTCAGAATTCATGAAGGCCACAGTAACAAATGTAACTGTGGAAACCTCCGGGCATAGCTTTCTCTTTTTAACAAGGACTTGCCCGAGCTCAGGCTAAAGAGTAAGGACTTTCTATTATACCTATTTCAATTTGTTTTTCCCTTTATTAGGTTTGGAGATACGTGGAAATATTGTCTTTTACATATTTTTTAAGAAATAACTATGAGCTCAGAAATATTTAATAAGAAAGCAAATTCTACAGAATAATTTAGTTTAATCTCTCCAAAAATATGTATTATTACAGATGAATATAAGCATTTACTATAGAAGAGATAAGCATGTGAAATGTTTGCAAACTAATGAGCTTGTGTTTGATGTACATGTCATGCCTAAAAATCAATCTCATTATTGTTATAAGATTATTAGGTGTATATATGTGTGTGCATGTATTTGAATACAGTGATTACTTGAAATACAAATCAAACTTCTTTTTAATATCATTTCCCTTGAGCCAATCAAGTCAAAATAATCCTGAACATTGGCACAGTGGAGACAATGTCTAACTCTATAGCATTTAAACATATAAAAGAGCATTACTGAATTATTTCTCTAATGTATGGTCACTTGTCATCTTGATAAATGCTATAATCCTTAATTTAATACAGGTTACATTTTATATTTCATAGTCAGGTTTGTAACTTTGTTTTACCAACCTGAAGTTTCAATGATCTATATAAATTAGAATAAATCTCTAGAAAGTAGGTTTTGGAAGATGTTAGATTATTTCTCCATAACACAGACATACACACATGCACTCACACATCTCAATTTAGAAATGTAATCAATCTTAGCTACTTGTACACCATGATCAGATCCTAGGCACGCTCTGTTCATCACAGCACTACATCTTTTATTGTCTGCAGCTCTCCTAGCAAAAGCCAGCTCATCATTTAATATCTAGTGAAGTTCACCTTCTTAAAACAACAACAACAACAACAACAACAACAAAACCTTCTACATCTCAATCAAAAATAAAGAGTTCTCTTTCCTCCAAATGTGTGTGGTCCTTTATATATATTTAGTGAGATATATCACCTGGTACTTTGTAGTAGTCATGTTTATCTGAATATACCTCTTTTACTAGGTTCGAAGTCCTTAAAAGTGTGTTTCAGTCTTTTCCAAAAAGCAAAGCCAGAGGCAAAGATTATTCCCATGATTTTGTTAAGCGTATAACCCCAAAGAATCAGGAATGAGGGAAAAGTGGAGTAAAGCAGGGAAGGAGGCAGAGCCAATATTACCAAGCCACTATTACTGAGCTGGTCCCTGCTGAGGTCATGACCAGGTGGCTCAGTTGTAAGGAACTGCCTTCGAGGAGGTCAGATAAATTTTTTCCAGGCAGACAGAGTCATAGGGCAAATCTTGTTTCTCATCGATCAAAACTTTAACCAATGAAGCATTAAGTGCCTGGGCAAGTGAGCTGAATACACATGAGTGGTTAGAGGGTGCCAAAGCATCACAGTCCTTGGTGATAACATTGAAGCCCTACAGGGGTGGGGAGAGAAGCACAGAAAGCATGTGAGGGGAGACCCTGTTGGTTGCCGCACCTGTGAAAGTGGTTGGAGACTGCACTAAGTTGTTGTCCAGTGGCCATCTGCCTTAGACACAGCTGACTGAAAAGATCTGACTGAGGTGGCACATAGGAGGGGTCTGATTTAGTATGTGTGTGTCATAAAGCTGTAATCACAGAGTTGAAATCTATCTTTGCAACACTCACTGTACTATAAGAGTATTTTATAGATCATGGTTATTAACACATTAAGTAAAAACTTAACAGTATTAAGGAAGTGTAATGGAAAGATAATAGTGAGTGTCATTAAAAAAAATTCCATTAAGAGTAAAATTTGAAGAAATACAATGAACACAACAGGTTAATAATTTCTAAATGTTCAAGACTGGAAGGATTTTTAGTATTCTATTTCTATAAGTACTTAGTTACATGAATGACTTATACTCAGCTTTCTTAAATAGTTTCAAATATTAGAGTTTTGGGGGGTTTTTTTTTTGGTTTTAATTTTACTTTTGGTGAAAATAGCTGTGTGATCTTCCCTCTAGTCCCATTTATCCCATCTGTGAAGTGAGAGAAATTGATTTGATGGCATCTATGATTCTTTCAAATATTGAAAGTAATGTGTTTAAGATCATGAATCCATGACAAAGACAAAAACAAACATTGACTTAATAAATATTATTGAGCACAAATCACATGCCAGGCACCATTCTTTTTGCTAACAAGATACAATAGTGAGCAAAATAAGACACAGTAGTGAACAAAAGATACTTATGTTCTGTTGTTTTAGAGTCTAAATTCTAGTGTGAGACATCACAAAGCAAAATAAATAAGTGTGCAGTACATTACAATGTGGTCATTTACAGGGGAAAAGAAGGGGAGGTATATTAGGAAGCCAGAGATGTGGGCTACAGCATTAAGTAGGGTGTCCATGGTAGGTGTCACTGAAGAGCTGAGGTGAGGGATCCAACCAAATTGACAATTAAGGGAAGGATCTAAGGCAGAGAAAACAGTGCAAATACCCTGAGAAGAGAGTAGACCTCACAGTTTCCAGGAAAATGATTAAGAACTATGTGAATTGAGCCAAGTGATAGAAGTGGACACTATTATGGGAATAATACCAGAGAGTGAAGGGGAGGTCAAACCATATAGAATCCATGGGATATTTAAAAAAATTGTCCTTTTTTCAGTATAAGATGAAGAGTCATTGAGGATTCTGAGTGCAGAAATGATATGGCTTGACACAGTTTTTAGAAGGATCACTTTGGTCATTGTGTTAGAATAGATTACAGCCATGGCAAAGAGGTCAATAAGGGTATGAAAGTAAATAGTTTCTAAGAGATACATCTGACAATAATATCTATAAAATTAATAACCTGGATAAAAGTATGGTAATAACTCCACATGTTTTAATTTAGATTTTTTTATGTTGTCACCATCAGAGTGTCCTGTAAGTCCTATTTATCCTAAAATAGACTAGATGTCCACATCACTTTCTCTAGGGATCCAGAGTTAAAATGTCACTATTATAAATAGGTGACATTTGGCTCAAAGTAATGTGATACAAAGAAAAAAAAACACAGCTAAATAGGACTATATATTTTTGACTTTATTACTAAAATATTATTCTTTCCATGTATTATGTCATGGATTCCTTACAGTGTCATGAAGTCATGAGTGGTTCCATTAACAGAAGAGGTCAGCTGGTCAAGGTCACATAGTGAAAATGAGGGGCTTACATATGGGAGACTTATATATGGGAAACTTACATAATCATTGTTGTCAGAGAAACCTAAAGAATGGCATATTTGTTTTCTCTTGATACTATAACAAATTTTTAAAAATCTGGTGGTTTAAAACAATACATATTTATTAGCACACAGTTCTGGAGTAAAGAAGTGAAAAGTATGTCTTTCCAGACTAACATCAAAATGTTAGCAGGGCTATGTTCCTTCAGTAGGCACAAGGGATAACCTGTTTTCTTGCTTTTCTGCCTTCTCCATACTGGCTAACTTCCTTGGCTTCCGGCCGCCTTTTATTTTGAAAATGAGCAATGGCCAGTTGAGTGTTTTTCAGCCTGCACTACTCTGGCATTGACCTGTTCTTCTGCCTCTCTCCTCAACTTAAAGAACCTTCATGCTTTCATTGGGCCTGCCTTGATAGTGCAGGATAATCTCCCCATCTCAAGATCATCTAGATGACTAACAACCTTAATTTCCAACTGCTGTGTGCCATAATATATTTACGAATTTGAGAGATTAGGACATTAACATCTTTGGGGGTCCATTATTCTGCCTGCCACACAGGGCAAGATACGTTTAAGATGATGGATGCTAGATAAACCTTTGCCTTCATCATAGCTTCTGTCAGAAACAATATGAGTATGTGTAAAAGGGTATATGTCAACACTCAGTTCAAGACTAATCAATTTAATTATTTTTCTTATGACAACCCCATTTATTTTTCAAAAGCTTTATCAGACTCATCTGAATATACATAGAGAGGGATATATGCTAACACTTATTTTAAACCTGTCTCATTTAATTATTTTTCTTATCAGATATTTATAGGAAAAACTAACATTTTCAACTGTCTTTGTGAATATATATCTCTGTGAGATAATGAGAGACTTTCCAAATTATGAGCCTAGACTATTTGATCCATGTTTAATATTTCTTAACCTTGGAGTGTGTGTATGTATATGTGCATATGGGTATATGCATGTGTGTTATTTTCAGAAG
Organism: Glossophaga mutica; assembly: GCA_039655065.1. NCBI lineage: Eukaryota > Metazoa > Chordata > Mammalia > Chiroptera > Phyllostomidae > Glossophaga > Glossophaga mutica. The sequence goes on along the minus strand of CM077307.1, from coordinate 141,386,895 downwards.
GTAACTAGGCTAATTGGGAATAGAAGACATAAAGCCAATGAGATGTGTGCAAGCCTAGTTACCACTCATTCGATGATACACTGGTAGAAGTCACTACCTAAAAGGAAGACTGAAGAAGCTAGACTTGGAAAATTTTCTAATATACTGATCATCGAATGTTGAAGAACTTGCCATGTTGAAGGACAAAGAAGAAGCCTATCTACCCATGGTCTTATAACACTAGTTATCTCCTTAAATATTCTATGTAAGAATAATAGGACTGTGGAGGCAGGCCTTACACTAGGTGAAGTCCAGTCTTACCTCAAACACTTGTATTTAAGGTCTGATGTCTATAGGGAAGACGTTCCCAAGGGAATTTCCATAGTGGAGTGGTACACTAGCTCCTGCATTAGAGCAGCAGCCAGGGGTTAGAGAATACGCCTACCTCTTTCACAGGCAATATATTACCCAGTAGTGGATAACTATAACAATCTATGCATTTATGTTCTTTGAGAATAGCCATACCACACACTGGATGTTAACCATCCTTATGTTGAAATTTTCATCACTATCCAAAAATCTTCAAAATAATTTTGTTAAGGCTACAAGTGTGCCTTAACTCTTACTGTTCTTGCAAAAAGGATATATAGATATCCACACATCAGCTGAAGTATCTAGAAAAGAGCTGCATGAGCATGAAGAAACCCAGAAGTGAATAACTTGTAGTAAATTGGTTAGACATTTTAATCTGGAAAAGTTGATAGAGGTAACAAGTGAAAACCAGGAAAGATTTTGGAACAGATACATGTCCATAGAAATCTTTGGACATCCAGTAAATGACTAAATTCTTACATATAATCAAGTAAGATTAGAATCAGGCTTTTATTTAGGCATTTGAGGAGAATAGAATTTCGGACTAGTGAAATTTGAGCCATGTGAGTATATGACTCCTTCAAAATGTGATTCTACTATTGATTTGTATTTTATCCAAAATTTCCAATTTCAATAGCCATTTTTGGTTTGTGCAAATGCAAAATGATGACAAAATAAGTAAAAAAAAAAAAAAAAAACCCTGGAGATTATAAAATTTTTCAAAGGACCGCTTAGTCATACTTTTAATAAGCTTATACTAATAGCCTAAATTACAGTTCTTAATTTGGTTTCTAAGTACACTTTAATTCAGTCACTGTAAATCACCAGCACTTCAGAGAGTGAGAGAAGCATAAAGGGACATGGATCCGTCTTTTCCAATACAACATGCGGGCAGAAGTGGCATCTGTAACATAACACATGCTCTGCTGTGCTCCTAAATATTGCTCCTAAATGTTAACGGTGACATGCTAAATTCTCAAATTTATCTTTATCCTTGTGTGTGGTGCTGTAAAATAATTAGTGTATAAAGAAAGTAAAATCAAATTGTTTGAAAGAAAGAAATTTTATTTTCGTAAGAGACACGCACACACACACACACACGCTGTGGTAGGTAGTTTCTGAAATGGCTCTTAGTGATCCCCTCCTCCTGATATTCATGTGCTGGTCCCCCTCCTATCGTGGGTTTGAGGTTAACTACTTTCAAGATTATATAGCAGAAGACTTTTTCTTTCTCACTCTTTCTAGCCCTCGTACTTGCTCACTCTTTTGAAAACTTGCATGCTCTGTACTGCTTTATAGAAAAGACCCATGAGACAACACAGTGAGGGAAATCTCTAGCCAATAAGCAGTAAAAAACTGAGGCATATTTCCTTAGTTAGTTAGTTAGTTAGTTAGTTAGTTTCCCTTGTCTGGGAGATATATCAGATAAAATATTGCTATGAGCTAGGTCTGAGATTTCATTGCCTATATTATCTTCTAAGACTTTTATATTTTCAGGTCTAATATTTAAGCCTTTAATTCACTCTGAAGTTTATTCTTGTGTGGTCTAGTTTCATTTTTCTGCACATATTTGTCCAATTTTCCTAATAAAATTTATTGAGTAAACTATCTATAGCCAATTGTATGTATATGCTTCATCTGTTGAACATTAATTGACTATAAAGTTGTGGGTTTATTTCTGGGCTCTATTCTGCTCCATTGATTTATGTGTCTGTTTTTATGGCAGTACCATGCTGCTTTGATTGCTATGACATAGTTCAATATCAGGTAATGTGAAGCCTCCAACTTTCTTCTTCTTTCTTGCATTTCTTATGACTAATCATAAGAGATGCAATTAAAACTACAATGAGATTATCACCTCACACCTGTCAGAATGGCTCAAATCAATAAATCAAGAAACAAGTGCTGTTGAGGATGTGGAGAAAGGAGAACTCTTTTACACTGTTGGTAGGAATGCAGACTGGTGCAGCCACTGTGGAAAGCAGTATGGAGATACCTCAAAAAATTAAACATAGATCTGCCTATTGACCCAGTGCTACCACTTCTGGGAATATATCCAAAGGAACCCAAAACACTAATTTGAAAGAACATAAGCACCCCTACATTCATTGTAGTGTTTTTTACAATCGTCAAGGTATGGAAGCAGCCCAAGTATCCATCAATAGATGAGGGGATAAAACAACTATGGGGCATTTACACAATGGAATATTATTCAGTTGTAAAAGAGAAGAAAATTTTACCCTTTGTAAAAGCATGGAAGGACCTGGAGAACATTATGCTAAGTGAAGCACACCAGTCTGAGAAGGACAAAAAACATGTGATTTTGCTTACATGGAATCTAATGAAGAGGGTGGTGGTTAGGGTTTGGAGGGACTGAGCAAAAAGGAGACAGGACTTATGGACATGGAGAACAATGTGCTGATTGAGGGGTTGGGGAGGTATAATGGGGTTAAATGGTAATGGAAAAAATAAATAAATAAAATTAGCAATGTTTTGAACAAAAGAAAAAAAGAGAAACTGAGGTACTTGGTCTAATAGACCTGGAAGACCTGAATCCTGCCAACATGCACCTGAGGGACAGCGGAAGCAGGTCCACTCACTGCCTGGTTGAGCCTTAGGATGACTATAGTCCCCCAGAGACCTTGATTTTACCTTTCTGAGATATTCCCACTCAGATAATCCAGCTAAGCATGGCCTAAATTTCTGATCTTCAGAAACTGTGATACAATAAATGTTTGTTGCTTTAGAGATAATTTGCAAAACAGAAATACATAACAAATGCACAGAAATATACGAATGCACAAGAGAGAGTACAACTTTGGAGGGAAAACATTAGATGAAGGAATAAGATGCAGTTACCATTATTATTAAAGTTTAACATACTATTTGAATTTAGCATTGGACTAAGATATAGTGTCTTTGACTTATAAATTATTAAACATTCAAATAGAAAACTAAAATGTTATGAAAATCTGTAGAGTGTGAAGTTAGGAAACGAGGGAGGAGGGTGCTAGTCAAAGGTCAAGGGATCCAGTACAAGGTGACAGAAGAGGATTTGACTTTGGGGGGAATACAGTGCAATATACAGATGACATATTATAAAGTGAATGCTCGATGTTTAGATAATGTATTAATCAATTTTACCCCAAGAGATTTAATTCAAATATTTTTATCTTTGCTTATAAATGTTTCTTCTTTGTTTCCAAGAAATGGCAAAGCCGCTATTCTTAATAGTGTTTCTTTTTAAATTTGATCTCCAACTAAATTTTATAAGGAAAATTTCCATCATGACATGAAATTATGTTAATTTTTGAATACAACTTTTCAGTTTTGTTTATATGCATTTCATGAGAAGGGAAAAAAATAAAAAGTCTCTTAAAAGCAATTATACCTCAATGATTTAAATCAACTCACCAGGCTTATGATTGTGGCAGATACTAAAAAATTAAATTGTCCTTCCAAAGCTAAGTTGATTACTACTTAGTACCTACCTGTGTTCTTTTAAGATTTTATAAATTGCATGTGATTGGAGCTCAGTTAAAATACAGATTGCTGACTGACTTTATCCATAGAAAACACTATTCAAAGAGAGGTGAAACAAAAAACAAGTCCTTTTATGTACACAGTGGGAAAAAAAAGAACATAAAAAGGAAAGTGATCTAATCAGAAGTTTTGCACAAAACAGACAAAAATAATCTACAGATATAGAATATATCTTAAAAGGGTAAATGAGTTCTTTTAGTAGGTATTTGTCTATTGATGTATGCTGAATGGATATGTTGCTTTCAAAGCATACCAAATGTGACATTGAACTTGAAATTAATTAGTAAGACAGAGAGGCAGTTTCTGGCTGGATTCCACATAGTGTTTTGGAGTTTCCGTGCTTCAGACAGGTTTAGAAACATTTTTTTAATGAGTTAATATAGGACTATATGTTATACAAGTGATGGTGAGTGGAACTCACTGATTTGAAAACTGAATAAATGAAAGCAGAATGTGAAACCAATTTGCAGTGAAGGCCCAAGTATTTTCAAATATTGGCCAGCACTTTTCTTTAACAGTTTGCAAATGTCTGGGAAATTTAATAGCTAGGTACAATATTGTTTAGTGAGCCAGGAATTATAGAAAATAAGATACTTGTAATGGATATTTTCTTGTAGTTGTGGTTATTTAGCAAATATATATATATCTATATATGTAGATATATAGATATATATATATTTGCTAAGATATATATATATTTGTATACATATATATGTATGTATGTATATAATTTGATAACTAATTGGAGTAGTAGTCAGAACAACCTCTTCTATGTACAGTGAGATAAATACCTCCAAATTCACTAAATCCTCCTCTTTAAAATCTTCACTGTTACTTTTTAAAATTTTCAAAACATGTCCCAACTGCCAAGTCTCGTATTGTTTTACATTTTGGGGTCTTTCAACACTTTCTGCTCTAAGTACAGAATACTTAGTTTGATGCACATAAAAGACGATGTAATTGTAGGAATATTTCACGGAGTCCTTAATTTTCAGCAATGGTGAGGACTGTGCTACTTTTTATTCATTGAAAACAGTGATTTTGAAACACAATCCCTCATCCTCTATTTGATCGTTTCAAAATATCACTTATTCTAAGTGAGGGACCCACTTAAAGAGAGGTTGGGATGAACTCAGTCTCTTTGTCAGCTTCTGTTATTCTTGTGTCATTGAATCTCATGCTCTTCCTTCCCATGTATCCACAAAGATAAATAATACAACTTGGTTTGCCAGGAAGTGGTGAGTTTACTCCATACTTCTCTCTTCATTCCAGTGCATCATTTGGGAGAAAAAAGTCACCACAAAAACAGCAATAGCTTAATATGAAATTAAGCACTTATACTTACACCTCATAACAGCACCATTTTACAAGTTAGGAAGATTCAGTGTATGTTTAAGATTCAATAAATTTAAAGAATACACCTCAAGTCACATAAGAAGTAGAGCACTGGAATCTGACTCCAGAACTGACTGCAAAATGCTTAAATTGCCCTGAATTATCACAAAATACCCATACTTACACAATATTACTCTTCCATGCCCTGGATGGATTCCAAGGTTAATTTGGTACAGTTTCATTTCCCAGAGGACACACCCACACACCCACAAGCTATAGTGAATCTCAGACTCCCTTTCTCAAAATGCCTATATATGTTATATATCAACCATTATTTGAGAATAAATGTAACAAACCCTAGGCATTCCTATCCCCCCTTATTTTCTTAAGATTTGTCTGTCGTACCTCTGTCTAGATTTAAATTGAAGATCAACTTCTTACTGAACTGGAAGTACCTGAAAGCTTATCTCATTCTCTATCCCCATAAACTCACCATAATGATATTCTCAGTTTGTGGGCATAATTTAAATCTAAATGATTTTTATTTACTTATTTTTGAACCCAGAGCCTGGCTATTGCCGTCTGTAATATTATTATTTCTACAGAATGTAAAAACTTGTTTTAAGATGTGAAGGATCAATGTAAGGTAACTATTTTACTGCCCATTTCTAGTTAACATGAGGAGTATAATTTACAGAACCACTGGAGGAATTGCAGTGGAGATAACAACTATCTGAACTCTGTGTTCCAAATGAATTTCCTGGTAGCAACAGTAGGAAATGCATTCAATATTTACATACTGTAATTTAAAGTACAGAGTGGAATTGTAAGTATCTTGCAAGAGATGAATTTTGGTGCTGCTCCCACTGAAAACTATTCTATATTTCAAACAATCTAGTTACTAAACACTGGGAACTATGAGATGTAAAAAGTATTTGAGAGGCATATAGATATTTAAGTCTCCAGTAGTTTCATAAGCATTCTAAGGAGTTTTAGGCTTCGTAGCAATTTCAAATCAGATTATTTTCTTTTGTGTATTCTTTCTTTGTACTTATTTTCCAAATTTTGTTCTGAGATTTGATCTACTATTATCTTGCACTCTTATATGGGGTTTCTCAAGCACAGAACTATTGCAATTTTTGGCCACATAATACTTTGTAGTAGAGGATTTCCTACGCATTGTATTATAGAATGTTCAGCAACATACCTGACCTCTCTCTACCCACTGAATGATGCCCCTCTCCAAGTTGTAACAACTGAAAATTTTTCCAGATATTGCCAAATGTTCCATTTTGGACAAAAGTCATTGTTTGCTGAGAATCACTCTTCTAAAAGGTTCTGCTTCTGTGATCAATTAATTGTAGGCACCAGTGTACTCAGACCAGCCATATGATTTCACTTATATGTGGAATCTAACGAACAAACTGAACAAGCAAAACAGAGACACTCATAGACAGGGAGCAGGGTGACAGCTAGTGGATGGTTAGTAGATGGAGGGACTGAACAAAAAGGGAAGAAGAACTCATGGACGAGGACAACAGTGTGGTGATTGCTGGGGTGGGAGCATAAGGGAGTTAAATGGTGATGAAAAAAACACAATAAAAAATAAAAAAAAACTTGTGCTTCTGAATCTCATGTGCAAATAAGATATCATCTTAGGGATCACAACCAGTGTATATAAAAATATTCATTTTTCCTGTGTGTGTTAGAGGTTCCCTGGCCACTCTCAGGTTCAGTGATTCACTAACTCAGCATTTAGGCATATTCACAGCTACGATTTATTGCAATGAAAGGATGCAAAGCAAAATAAGCAAAGGCAAAAGGCACATGAGGCAAAGTTTAGAAAAAATTAAGGGCGAACTTCCAAGAATCTTTTCCTGTTAGATCCCTTTCCCACTGGATACAGGTAATTTCTTCATCAATGAGTTGTCACAACAGATAAAATTTAATTCATTGAAGAAGCTCATTAGAGACAATGTTCACTTCAATGGCACATAAAAAAGTACAGACTCTGAGAAGGCAAGCAGATAGTTAAACAAATCCATATTGTTTGTATAATTTATGTAACTATGAGCCGTACTTATCAATTGGTTATTATGGGAATTATCAAGAAATCCAAGTTTCCAAACACCATCTGGGGATCAACCTTGCAAGCAGGTGGATAGCGATCTCAGGATTACTCTAATTCTTGCTGCATATTTCTCTACACAAAGTTTTCCTGAAGTACTAACTACATTTTAGTCACCTAAAGACTTACAGAACAAGTAAGTGAGTGAATTAAGTGATCAATCTATCACATTTTCTGTAAGAATCCATTAAACTTTCTATTTAGATTTTTGTTCCTAGAAATTCTTAGCCCTCTAGAAAAATGTACCAAGCAATGAAGTATCATCACAGATTTTAGAATTAAAATTTAGAAGATGATTCTAGTTAATTAAATTGTGCCAGTCTTGAGAGGTTTTTCCAGAAATTCTTCAGACAATTCACTGTGCCACAGAGGAGTCTATTTTCAGTGAAAAGGAAATAGAATATGGTATTGTTCTGATCATTTAAGTTCAAAATGCAACCACTAAGAGAATGAGGAAGTTACATAAAATCTAAAGTCATATGAACAACCCTTTTCTGCCAAGAAGACTGTGTCACTTTTAAAAATAAAATTGCTTGGTTACATTCTGTTTTTGAAATAATTGAGTTGTGTACTGTTCATCAGTCCAAAAACTTCTCCCACCATAGCATGTCCCTCCTTTATAACTCATCCTCAGGGTTAGTTTAGGTTGTGTTATTGGATTACCGTCTGGTCCTAACCCTTCTTCCAACCTCAATGTAATCTTTAGTAAGAACAAAGTCCTTGCTCTTTTCATTTTTCCTCACCCGAGTCTCTCTAGAACTTTGCAAAGTATGTGGCAAGTAGTAGTTAGCAAATATTTACTGAAAGAATTGTAAAATAAAAGCTTATAGGTATCACAGTTCAGAGTCCCTGTGTTCCCAACATAGTTTAGGTCCTTAATCAAAGGCAAACAAATATTTTAAAAAAGAAAACCATGATGTAATAAAGATAAAACAGAATGCATTATAAGATTTGTTTCCTTGATTCTAAGATATTCTAAGAACAAGTTTCATGGGGACCTTAATGTCATTCAGAAGATTTTAATCAGGGTTTGGTAAGGCGTTAGGGTGCCAAAACATTGTACCAGACACCTATGATGTAAACACGCACAAGCATTTTACATAGTATGCACTACAAATATTATCATCCTCTGTGTTTGGGATTTTCAAAAAAACAGAGTTGGAAAGCATTCCTTAGATGGAACATTTAGCTTTTAAATGCTGTCATTGTTCGTTTTAATGAACCATTGTTCCTGGCTAGACAGATAGGATGCACTGGCCCCATGCCCCTGGCCGTGAGTTTGTTTGTATAATTCTTCCTACTCTCATTCTTCTTCTCTCTGTGTGTGCGATAGCTATTTTTGTTTCTTTGTGGGGGGAAAAAGTGAACTTTAAATGAACTATTCTGTCCCTACTATCGTCTTCCAAAAGCTGAAAATGGCTCATCTAGTGTTGCTGTCTAGAAGGATAACTTGACTGGATCACAAAGTTAATAAACATGGCAGTGCTCCAGGAAATAAAGACCAACCTTCTAATTCCCAGACCAAAGTTTTTCTACCATATGCAAAGGTGCCTCTGTAATAACTTTTTCTTTAAGATACAATAATGATTACAATTTTCAAAAACTGTTTCTTGCAGAACTAAGAAGACATACATTATAAAGTAGCTGGTTTTAAATAAGCTGTTTCCTGGATCCTAAATGATGACAGAAATTCATCCTATTAATACTAAAGAGCATATCAGAAGAATCCAAAACTCTAGCTATCCTTTGGCCTGATTACAAGAAGTAATTTATATTTGAAATAATTTAACATTATAGCATCTCCGGTTCCTTTTGTAAAATCCAGTGTTCCACTTACTCATTTTAATGGTTATACTTTCTTGGAAGCTCTTCAAATTGGCTCTATGCATTCTTCTTCGATATAAACAGAATACCTAATCAGGCAAGTACTTCTTTCCAAGTAGTTTTGCTTATTATTCAATTTTATCGTACCTTTAATACAAGGTCAGAAAGGCCAATACAACTGACAAAATTAAATGTGTGGTAGCACAGTTTGAAGTTTAAAGCCATAGATATTTGTTTGGGTTGTTTTCTGTGAGTCAATGTTTGCTACCCAGCCTGCACTTTACAGTTAAAACCATGGAATCTGGAGTAACACCAAACTGAGTTTGAACCTGGTTTTATTACTATCTAGATTAGTGACTTTGATTGCCTGTTTTTAACTTCTCTGATCTCAGTTTCCTCATATATTAAAGAGAGCTGTGTGTTGGATGGAAGGGAGGTTAATGCTATCATCAATAATAATAATATTATTACCTTATTACCATGGTTCCTACTACCCACATAGATGCAATGCCCTCTCTCTTTCTTTGCCCCTTCCTTCCTTCCTTCCTCCCTCCCTCCCTCCCTCCCTCCCTCCCTCCCTCCCTTCCTTCCTCCTTCTTTTTCTCTGACTTCTTTATTCTAGGGTAATTTATAATATGATTGGAGAAATTAATTCCTCAACCATTGTGGTCTCAAGATAATATTATTCCATGTACTTTTACAAATATTTATTTTAAATTTAAAAAAAAACTTTTATTCTACTGGTAAATTTGAGAGTGATAGCTCATGTACTTAATGTGAAATTCTTAGCTTATCCACAGAATCAATAAAAGTTAAAGATAGGGTAAATAACTAATCACTATAGCTATAGTTTTTCCTCTTTAATCTGTCTAGCCAACTAACAAAAGAAAATAGTCTCCTTAATGAATACAGATCAATTGGGGCAAAGATTTGGCAGTGAGAGTATAAAGAGCCCAATTCCACTGTGATGAATTAAGTCTTAAAGAATTTACTTCACTGTGTTAAATAATTCATCCTTAAGGTTTTTTAAATTTCAGTTTTTTTATTTTAAATGATATTTTTGGACACAATTTAAACAATATTTGTCATGAATTACCATCTTTTGTTATTTTAAATCAATAATAAAAATTTTTGGCACTTAATGCAAAGTGCATAATATGGTATTCAGAACAAAGAGCAAATATGTAAAGAAAATTATTTGGTGAAAATAATATTACAGGCTTGTATTTGTTTCACATCCAATAATATCTCAATTTTTGTTACTTTACATAATAAAAGATTGTTTGGGAATTGCCAGCAGCAAACTCAATAATACTTAAAATTCAAAATATTCTCCCCAAATCAAACATCTTAACCAAGACCAAAATCTTAGTAATTTCACAGTTTTATTGATGGTGGTTAGATCTAGTTTATATTTGCCTAAAAATATCAGGTCTACATGAAATGGCAACAGTGATAAAAAAAAAAGTCTTCATAATAGCCAAATGTGTGAAAAACACATTAAAGAAAAAGAGCAAAAGAGTTAAAATCACTTAGGGGTATACAGTCTCTATTAAATACAGCACTAAGTACTTTTGAAAATTTTGAATATTGAAAATATTAAAATGTATTTTACTACATACATGGTTTTGAAAATATCATTCAGAAATTAGTAAGAAGTGTTCCATGTATAACCCTCTATACAGTAGCTCATGTATTTTTTTTACAGTCTTACCAGATAGGAATTATTACCTCTACTATGCTGAAGAATTAAAACTGAAGGCCAAGGTGGTTAAAATTTTCTCTAATATATTTAACTTCGTGGTAGGAGGGCCAGAACTCATAATTAGGCTCACGCAACTTCATGATCACTCCAGTATATCTTACTGCTGTTCAAACAGGTGTGTTTTTAAAATTGCTTATGAAATATGCACAACAGATGGTACCTATGAACATATACCTGATGATGATAATATCCTGATATTTTCAAATACTCAAGGGTATCTAGCACAATGTAAGAACTTTGAAAAATACTTTAGTCCATCCCTCTATGTTAGCAAAAACTTAGACAAAGAGAATTAAATGATTTGGCCAATTTGCTATCCAAAAAATTTCAAAGCCCAGATTTGACACCAGTCTCTTGACATTCTTTCTTGAGATTTCCATATTATATTAAGGAAATAGATTTAGTTATAATGTTTGCAATGTTTCTTTTCCCAATCTAAAAGGCAAAAGATGCTAATTCTCAATAATAAACAGAAAGAAAATAACCATAACTACTGAATATCATCTCCCATTATACTAGCAAAAGCTTTTAAAAAGTGATAACAGCTGTCAGAGAGGAGGGAGGTTGGGGAGCTGGCTAAAATCAATGAAGGGATTAAGCATAAACAAAATCTCATAGACACAGACAACACCATGGTGATTACCAGAGGGAGAGAGGGTGGAGGCATTAACAGAGGGTAAAGGGCAGATAAACAGGGACAGACGGAGAGTAGAGTTTGGGTAGTGAACATACAATACAATATAAGGATGATGTATTACAGAATTTTACACTTGAAACCTATGTAATTTGATTAATCAATATATCCCCAATAAATTCAATAAAGATATACTTTTAAAGTGATAACATTTAGTTATAAAACTTATGAATATATTTTATGAAGAATATCATGTTTTTAGTTAGTGCCATTAAGAAAACAATACCAAGCACCAACAAGTCTCATTGCTTCTTCCAGAATCTATTTTCTTCCAAATCCATTGTTTCAATACTATTTGTCAGAAAGAATATTATTTTTTTCATGAGACTGACATTGCCCCTTTGTCAAAGATCAGTATCCTGTATCTGTGTGGGTCTGTTCCTGGGCTCTTTATTCTGTTTCATTGAATATTTGCCTGTTTCTCCATGAGTACCATGCTGTCTTAATTACTGTAGCTTACAGTACATCTTGAAATTCTTTTTTGAGTTATATTCATTATTTTTACTACTATTATTATTATTTTTCATGTGTTGTATTTTTTCTATTATGATTTAGTTCCCTTGTATTCCCCTCCCCCCAGCAACCACCACACTGTTGTCCATGTCCATGTCTTGAGTCCTTTTTCCTACTATAATTAATAAAATGCTTAAAAGGGCTTTATTATAAAACTATTATGTAAAATATTTTATCTGGAGTAATGAAAATTAAAGAAGATTTATAGAACTTTTAGTTTGCTTTGCAGATACATCTGTATTACCAAGAATATGTAAAACACTAATAATTGTTGCAGAAGTTTTATAAAGCTAATTCTATTTTAAAAACCTTAAAAAATAAAACAATCTTTACTTTGTGTCATACAAATATTTCTTGCTTTACAGTCTTTATGGGGTATATAAATCCCTCAAGGAATGCATTTAACTGGCTGATTCTATTACATTCTTTGATGTCTTCTATGCTCTAAAAAAATGATGCCAATGTATCTTTAAGATTTGTAAGCAATAGAAGTGTTATAGCCAACTGACAGGAAAGCACTGGAGCCCTGTTGGTTTTTCAGTAGTCAGCAGGGATTTACACTTCATTCAAACTTGTCTACCTATCATCCCTGGTAATCATGGCATAAATGGTTGAAAAATATGAAAGATGGTGCATAGTCTGAACATGTAAAATATGGTGAAAGCCAATGATTCATATAGAAATAAACCCACTATTTGGGTTTAAATAAATTAGCAAGAGATACCTGAACAGGGAAGAAATGAATCTTTAAAAATCCATCCCACAAATGTACTCACAATATAATTCTATTTCAAAGATCAGTTTTGAATTCAGCAGCCATATACTGACTACCTAATATTTATCACATATATACTTAAGTATATACTTAAGTGAGAAGTTAAATATAAATATTCCATCCATGTATGTTAAGTGTATGAAATGTATATTATACAGATATATCCAGCACCAGAGGATGTTGATTGGTATGGATTAATAAAAAGGAGGCATAAATTTACAAAATCACTTAAGCCCTGGAGGGATAGGGCAGTCTGTTAGAGCATCGCCATGATGCTCCAAGGTTACAGCTCAATCTCCAGTCAGGGCACGTACAAAAATCAATCAATGAATGTGTTACAAAGTGGAGCAACAAATTGATGTTTCTCGGTCTCTGTCTCTATTTCTCTCTGTCTCTTTCTCTCTCCCTTCCTCTCTCTCAAAAATCAATAAAAATGAATTATATTCTTACTCCAATTATTTATTTGATCTTAAAAAGTCATGTAAACCTTGTGTTCATTTTTTTCAAAATTAGAACTTAAGAACATGTGTCTTTTCTTACTCCTGGTATTTTAAGGGAGAAATAGCAAGAAACAATATACTAATGCACTTCATGCTAAGAAATGGCTAAAATGGTCTCCCTTCATAGACTGTCCCTGACCGAGAAAGGTGGCCTTGGCACTGGAGTGTGGGCTCACTTTTCTAAAACTGCGTTGTATTTGAAGTTCATTACCAGATCTTTACTGCCAGATAAGGTGACTCACTGAGTAATTTACTAGTAGTTTTGAACAAGACTGGTCATCAAACTTCTTTCATATAAAGAATTTATATTCTTCAGACTAAAATCACCAGAAAAATGGCTTAAAAATTTTTATTAAATGTATCGGGGTGCCATTAATTAATTAAAGTATAAAAGTTTCAAGTGTGCAATTCATCTGTATATTGCATTGTGTGTTTACTACCAAAGTCAAATCTCTTTCTGTCACCATATATTTAACTCCCTTGACCCTTTACTATCTCTCCCCACAGCCCTCTTTCTCTCTGGTAACCAACCGCCATAATGTTGTCTGTGTCTACGATACTTTGTTTGTTATGTTTGTTCATTTGTTACTTTCATTTTTATACACCACATATGAGTGAAATCATATGGTTCTTGACTTTTCCATCTGATATATTTCACCTGGTAGGATAATTTTAAAATATAGCCACACTGTCACAAATGGCAGTATTTCTTTCTACAACTCCAGTTTAAGAGTCATTCTATCAAGTCGAGATAGTGTGATCATCACTGAACAAGCGTGCATCATTGCTATTCTTGCCAGGTACTCTTTGGCAAATAATGGATCTACTATTTTTTCCTGTGGCTTGCAAATCACATTAAAATATACAACACTGCATTAAGCTAAATATACAAGTAATTTGAGTCTAGGATACTCAAAATGAAATCATTATTAAGCTTTGGCAAACTAAAAGCAATTTGCTGCATTAATATGATACACATCAAATCACAGTAACATGGGTTTGAATTGCATGGGTCCATTTATATGCAAGCTTTTTTAAAAAAATACTGCCAATGTATTTTCTCTTCCTTATGATTTTCTTAATAACATTTTCTTTTTACTAGTTTACTTTATTGTAAAAATACAATATATAATAACATATAACATAAAAATATAGGTTTCTAGTCAACAGTCTAGGCTATTATACTGTTAAGTGAGGAGTTGAACATTATATATGGATTCTTCGCTGCATGGGGGTTGGAACCACCCAACCCACTGTTGTCCAAGGGTCAACCGTATTTCAATTAAGGAGAATTCCATTTTAATTTTGCTTAGTAATACAGAAATATGTTTGTACTAGAAAGATATTCCAAACAAGACATTTTGACACTGATATACTGCATATCATTTAATGATGACAGTTTATCAATTTTTAAAAATATACTTTAGCAGATTTTATTAATTTAAATTCCAATACAAATACAGCATGACATGTATATTTCAATTCTTTTAAAAATGCTTTATATAACCATTTATAGTTCACTGTTGTTTACACAATACTTGGATTATTATAAATATGCCAGGAAAAATTATACAGCCAATTCACAAGTATATGTTCTTCTCAAATTCAAACTAAAATTTTAAAAAAATTAAGTAGATTAAGGTAAAATTATTTGTCATATTTGTCCATGCTAATAGTTTAATTTTACATAGAAAGCATTGTCAATGTTGATTTAATTTTTTCATGAGGTACCAGGTACAGGAAATAATTAACACAATATTTCTTTAGGACACAGCTAAGTAGTATATGTATTTGTCTAGAAAGTAAAATATATCAAATTTATTCCAACTAAAATACTGCATAAATTTACTGAAGTTAACATGCTCCATTGTCTAGACACTTAAGGCTTCAGCTCCAGTTATTTCCATTAGTCAGTCACACCTTAGTGCAAAGGGTAATCATTGAAGAATAAAATTGCTTAAATCCAAGACATGTTTTAGAAAAAGAAATATGAATAAAAATGCAGGGAACAGAAAGCTATATGGTCCTAAGATATAAATAAGGTATTTGTTTCTGTTGACAGGTCTTACTGATACCATATTAAATATATGTATGAAATAATTGATTCAATCTAAACATAGCTCCATATATAAACATCCAGCTATGTAGGTTTTTTTTTTTAATTTTAAACCAGTTATCTATATAATCTACCTAATGAGATTAGTAATAATAAACTAAAGAGAATTTATTGGCTCATCAGGATAAAGCAGTTATTTCTTCATTGGTTTATTATTAATATTATTCATAATAATAAATTCAATATAGTCTTTACTTAATACAGGGCATAGAGCATAATTCATGCTAAATAAATGTTATTCGCTCCCTTCCTATTATGTAAACTCCATTAAGTGTTAGAACAAAAGTTACCTTATTACTCATTAGTACTTATCTCTTCCATGGTGTCATGTACATAATAAGAAACCAGCCACGGGTATTCTTTTAAGTACATAGATACAGAGAAAATTCCTGACTGCAGTGTTGCACTCTATATTTGTTTGACTGCCTGATCCAGCTTGACTTTTCTGCCATACATTGAGAACAAACCACACAAGAACCTGGTTCCTAAAAAAACAAAATTAAACTAAAAATGTACAGCTTAAAGGGCCCAACTTACACCATACACAAAAATAAATTCAAGGTGGATAAAACATTTAAATATAAGCTGTGACACCATTAAAGTCCTAGAGGAGAACTTAGGCAGGGAAATCTCAGATATTTCATGCAGCAACATTTTTACTGATATGTCCCCTAAAGCAAGGGACATAAAGGAAAGAATAAACAAATGGGATCTCATCAAAATAAAAAGCTTCTGCATGGCTGAAGAAAACAGTATTAAAATAAAAAGAGAACCAACTGTATGGGAAAACATATTTGCCAATGATACCTTAGACAAGGGTTTAATCTCCAAAATATATAAAGAACTTACACGACTCCACTCTAAGAAGACAAGCAACCCAATTAAAAAATGGGCAAAGGACTTGAGCAGACACTTCTTCAAGGAGGACATACAGATCCAGAGACACATGAAAACATGTTCAGTATCACTAGCTATCAGAGGGATGCAAATTAAAACCACAATGAGATACCACTTGACAGCAGTCAGAATGGCCATCATAAACAAAGCAACAAAAAACAAGTGTTGGAGAGGCTGTGGAAAAAAAGGGACCCTAGTGCACTGTTGGTGGGATTGCAGACTGGTACAACCACTATGGAAAACAGTATGAAATTTTCTAAGAAAACTAAAAATAGATCTACCTTTTGACCCAGCAATTCCACTGCTAGGATTATATCCTAAGAACCCTGAAACACCAATCCAAAAGAATCTATGCTCCCCGATGTTCATAGCAGCATAATTTACAATAGCCAAGTGTTGGAAGCAACCTAGGTGCCCATCAGTAAATGAATGGATCAAGAAACTATGGTACATTTACACATGGAATTCTATGCAGCAGAAAGAAAGAAGGAGCTCCTACCCTTCGCAACAGCATGGATGGAACTGGACAGCATTATGCTAAGCAAAATAATCCAGGCAATGAAAAACAAATACCATATGATCTCACCTTTAACAGGAACCTAATCAACAAAACAAACAAACAAGCAAAATATAACTAAAAACATTGAAATTGAGAACAGGCTGACAGTCACCAGAGAGGAGAGGGGAGGGAATTTCAGGGGAAAGAGGGAAGGGTTTAGAGCAACAAGTATAAAAGACACATGGACAAACACTAGGAGGGGTGGAAATGGGAGGGAGGTGGGGAGGGCTGGGGTGGTAGGCTGGGCTGGGAGTAAAAGATAGAAAACTGTACAAGAACAACAATTAAAATAAAATTGGAAAAAAAAAAAAAAAAAAAAAGACCAGATGGGTTTACACAGATCTTAGGGGCAGAAAAGCAAAAAACAAAACCAAACACACCCAAAAATCAATTCAGTGCATTTGGTGAAACAGTAAAGACCTTATACAGAGATATAGTGCAACCCATCTGACTAGCCAATGATTTGTTAAACAAATTAATCTCTATTTTTTTGCTTGAAACTTTCATGATTTTGTCTTTAAAAGTCCTAGCTTTGCCTTTGGTCAGGGCCACCGACTTTGCAGTCAGTTCTCCTACATATGTGTAAGTGAATATTCAGCACTTTACCTAATTGTTTTTGAGTTATTCTTTGCTAATTGCATTGTGAAATTCATGTTAATAAAAATAAAATTCATAAATAGGAAATAGGTTTATTTGAACTTTTATTTTGTTTGAAGGTAGAGAATGCTTTAGTAAGTATTGGCTTTATTAACCAACTCTCATTGAATAGAATCACCATAAATCTTAATACAGATAGAAAACAAATGTCTTTTAGATCACACAAGAGATAAATGAGAAGTATTAAAAAGAAAAAAAAAAAAACTTGGAAAGTTCTCCTGGGCAGGAGTAATTTCAGTTGCAGTTGAGATAGTTCTGTTACATTAACTTGGGAGCATGGGGGGAATCTGAAATGGTGTCTCTTAAAAAATGTATGTATTTGTTAAGCTGTCAAGAATTGAGATGTATATAATACCTGTTGATTTTTCTCTGCCAAGTGTCCCTTCTTTTTATTCTTAACTGATATTTCTCTGGGGAGCCACTTCCTTTGATGTCCTTGTAGTAGTCAAAGTGTCATGTCTATCACCAATAACAACAAAGGGACCTATATAGGACTAATTGGATTATTCCCTGAAGTTTTATTTATAATTGCCAGGAGAGGGAAGGCCTCCCTTCCTTAGCAAGCAAGCCAGAAAAAAAATAGTTTAAATATTAAGCTACTTAACATATATGTGGGTAGGCAGACCCTGGCTAAGAATAAAAGCTTAACTCCATGGGGCACAAAGAAAGAGACATCAAAAGAGGAATCTGTTTAAGTCACTGGATGTAGCCAAGACTAAAGAACTCATAACATTTTTTATTGCTAAGCTTATTTTAGCTGTTTTCTTTCTCTTACAACTAAAGGAAACCTAATGAATATTAGAAGAGTAGAATGTTGATAAAAACATTTCTGAAACATGAATATATTTTGATATAAATAAATTATTTGAAATTTTTAAATTAGACATTCTATACTCTATAGCTCAATAAATGTAATTAATAGTTTCTTTACTTAAAATTGCTTCATGCATAAATATACCAAGTCCCTCAGTTTTGAGTATCTTCAAGTATTAATGTAAACCTTTCTTTTATAGTAAAATTGTGGCTGCTTTTCTACTTTGCATAAAAGGAGAACAAGATCAATGAGAATACTGAATTGATTCAGACTGTAGAGTAGCTTTGATGATATCGTTACAAATAAAATTCAAATACAAATCTAAGCATTGAAATTTTGGCTTAAGTTTTGAACTCTTTTCCGTAAAGTAATATATTTTATATATTTTTTAAAATTTGATAAATATTAGATAATATTCTTTCAGTCTTCTCTTCAGCAGATGTTTTCCTAATTATATTAGTTCTCTGCAAGATTTTATCCTTTAAAGTTATCTTAGTTGTACCTGATTTTTTTATTTTAGCCTTGCCTTCTCTAGGTCCACCTTCTTCTGTTGTTATCTCCTTCACCAACTATCATTTTTCTATCACTTCTGTTCTAACACTCCTTTTCTTCTTCCTCCAACTATCTTACTTCTTACCAGCACCTTATATACCAAGGAAAAAATATTCCTTTATATAATAAATGAGATTTTAAAAGGAATTAAAAGATATGTCCACAATATTCTTTACAAGGAGACTATGTAGAGAGATGTTTAAAGAAAATTATTTCTAATAAACTACCAAATAAAATAGAAACCAACTCATTGTTACAGAGAAGAGACTGATGGGGTTTTAGGGGCTGGGTGAAAAAAAGTGAAGGTATTCAGCAAAAAAGAAAAAAAAATTCATGGAGAGGGGAGGTGGCAAAGGGGAGAGGCGCGGGGTGGGCGGGGGGGCGTGCTGCATGGCGTGACTGCCGTGCTCCTCCCTCCCTATTCACTCTGTCTTGCCCCCAGGGACTTTTTTTGTTTCTCTTTGTCCTCAAAAGGATGTGTTTTGCTATTGTGGAAGAGGTGAAACAAAAAATGGCAGAAGCACTAAAATGTGTCAAAATTGACTAGTTCAAAAATTGTTTTGAGCAGAGGAAAAAATGTCTCAATAGGTATATTGTAACAAATAGAGAATACTCTGAAAGCGACTGAAGTTTAAACATACAAGAATAAATACACATTTTTAATAAATAAATTCTGGTTTCTTGTGGGTTCCCCCTCCTAGACAAATTATGTATTACAGAATCATATACTTGAAACTTATATAATTATATTTATCAATATCACTCCAATAAATTCAATATTTTTTAAAGCAAATTATTTCTGGGAGTGTTCAATTTCATTCTACCACTACCAGGCAAATACCTAAAATTTTCATTCAGGTTGCAAAATAGAAGTTTCAAAATTTGCTGTCAATTTAGTAGTAAAGCATAACACAATTTTCAAACTATGAATAAGCAACTTAGTAAAAGTTAATATGAATTTTTTTTTATTAAAATGATGTATTAAAGAACAAAGATCTAGGCCTTTGATAAAATATATAAATCATAAGTAAATTTCCCTTTCTATACTTTCTTTTGATGTTTCTAAAAAATTTACAGGCATGCAGTTAAATTCCTTAACCTTATATGACCTTATTCTCACTCTGTTTTAATTTCAAAAATTTCAAGGCTATTCCATGGCAGAGAATTAGGACATCATGTGCCTCTTAATGTATTTTGTTAATCTCCATGAATAAAGAAATAGACAACATCCTATCTAAGATGTACACTCACCTTTAGCACTAATACAAACCACCAAGGTTTTGTACCACTCTTCCCCAGTGTTTTGAGAAATCCTAAAGTTTACTCCAGGAAATAGATTTGTGCTTAGATTCTTTCATATATTCTACACTTATCTCATTTTAGGGTTGAATTTGTTGAGGTTGTGGGTGCCTCTGTGTAGCTGCATCCCAGAATAATCCTTTTGCTATCTCCTCGAAGTAGAGACAGGCTTGGGTTACAGAAATGGATAAATGCCTTCCCCTCCACTCCTGCTTTAGAGAGAGACACTCTTCATTTCATGAACTCTTCACATATATGGGACCAGGAAGGATAGTAAGTTTATACAAATCTCAGTAGTTAGCAAGACATATAGATACTTGTCTTTCAGGGCATAACTTAATATTTGCTAAAAAATTTCCAAAAAAAATCAGATAAAGTCTGTCTGTATTTACTTTCAGGAGGTTTCATGAGTATATACTTACAAAGTTTTTAGAATCTTGATGGTAATTTGTGAAGTGGTATAGGAGACCATTCTGCATGGTGTGGACCCAGACAGGACCCACACCCATGGATAGGTTCTCCCATGGAGAATCAGGCCTGCAATGTACCTAGGCCGCTTTGAGACTTGCTTTTGCTAAAACTCCCTCACCCTGAATTGAGGCAGCATGTGCTTACTGTAACTTCCTAAAGTCTGTGTTAAACCTCCCCAGTATAGAGTCTAACCAGTTCAACCACTTTTCCCTTTGCATTTGCAAATATCCTTCTTCTGTGATGTGATTAGTGGCATCCTCTCTTTTGTTTTCTGCAAAAGGTAACTACCTAAAGTGAACCTGTGCATAGTAAATGAGGACCATCATGCAAGGGTTGGGGTGCTCTTCCCTAGAGAGAATGATCAGGCGCTCTGAGGCTTTCTCCTCTTGAGAGAGAAGCTGCACCGTCCCTTTTCCTCCACAGGACTCTGTAGTCCATGTGAATTTCTCTTGTCTCATCCATAATGCCGCAGACCCCACACACTGGGGTCCACATCAATGTGGTAAGCACTAATGCACAATTTATTATGGAACAATACCTTGATCTGTTTTCCCATAATACCTGTTACAAGTTACCAAGTAAATAAATGGCCATATTTCTCTGTGAGTTTACCTCACTAGTTCTTCGAAGTTCTCTTTACAATTGCCTCTTTGATAACCTGATTTTTTATTTTCAATTTTCTTTTATTTTTAATTTTTTTTAATTAAAGTTTGCATAAAATATTACTTCACATTAGTTTCAGGTGTACATCATAGTGGCTAGAAGTCAAATAGCTTACAAAGTTTTCCCCTTGATATTTCCAGTACCCACCAGCACCATGAAAAACAGGTGATATAGGCATCCTAATAATACAACATTGTATATATAATATACATGTTATGTATAATAGTACATATTATATAATACATAACTGCATGTTATATTGTTTATTATATAATGTATAAATCATATATTATATATGTACTACATTTATGATATATATATGATGTATATAATGTTTGTCAATAACCTTGCTGAAGTGAGGACCAATCCATATTGCCTTCCACACATACCACACCTGTGCCTTATCTAATGTGTTAACACTTGGATAATGAGAAGAGCCAGGAGCAGTTACTAAACATCTATTTAAATTAACTCAAAACAGTGTGTAAATGTGGAAGTATCCATGCAATTCACAAACTGCTTATGCTTTTAATAGTAGTGTTTGATGATGTTGGCACTCTTGATCATTTTCTGTCTTTGAAGTTACTGAATTCAATGATCCATCCATTGTGTTTATTTATCAGGACTGTGAACATCAGAAACAATTTAAAATGTTTAGAATTAATGTTGAGTGTAAATGCAGAAAAATGCAAATTTGGGTAAAATTGATAACCATAATTTCCATGTGTCTATTGTCTCCTTGTTAATAGAAGTTCTCATTCCCAGACAAAATGGAAGTGGTGGGGGAAGGTGAAGAACTATTTGAGTTCAAATTTATAAATGCTAAGATAGAAAAATAAACATGCCTTTTTTGTATATAGACATCTGATGCTAAAATAGCTTATAAGATACAGTAGACATTTTGACTCTAATAACTGGTAGTTCAAACAAAGGAAAGCTGGGTTCAGAGCCTCAATGTCATGAGACTTAGGTCTCTGTTTCTCTGGCTTCCTCGTGCCGGCTAATTCCAAGTCAGCCATCCCAGTCAGGGCAGCAAAGATGGGCATCGCAGACTCTCACATCTTACACCCCTGCCCTCCTCCCCACGGCCTTATCAAATAACAAAAATATTTCCAGGCATTTATCATAAAAAAATTTAAGATTGACTCTAGTTTTGTCTATCTTGGGACATGTTAATGATATATAAACTAAGCATAGTTATCTGGGAACAGAATGACCAGGATAATACCCAACTCTGGAACTACAAAGTAAGGTCGCAAAAGCAATGGACTAGGAATAGATTAGAGGTAATTCACCGAAGGAAACAAGCATTCTTTTAGCAATAATAATAATAATAAAGTTTCTGGTCAGTCAAAAACAACTCGTTTCTATAATCAAAATGTAAATTTTACAGAGAAATCTTTAATAAAGACAGGATACATTCTTCATAAGCAGTTGAAGAATTCTAGGGACTAGACAGTAGTAAAAGTTAAGGCCATAAGAGGCCAGGTAGTGATAGCAAAATATGCATTTCCTAGTGTTAGTCCAGACACAGGGTTCACCCTACTGACAACAGGCCTTGGCTGTGGTTAGAAGGCCAACCTTCTTACTAGTAAAATGAGAACTCAGAAAAACTAATTTTAGCTTAATCACATTTTACCTACTTCTGAGTTATAGCATAATGTCAGAAGCACATATAATCATAATTATTAGAAAGAATATTAGAGTAAGAGTTTTGTAGTTTATTATTTTAAGCTTGCTGGAATTCTAATTAGAGTGAAATTTCATATTCAAATGATTTATATGTAAATAACTTCTAGGAAAATTATTGCTGGAGATATTATCAAAACATGTACTTTCAAAAAAAACAATGCAAGAATTTGATTCAGGCTGGTTTGAATATTGTTGGGTAAGGTAGCTCTTGCAAGAAAAAGTTAGGTTAAAATCTCTTGAGTAATATCTTATGACAACGACATTAAATTTTTCTCAATAGTGGAGTTTAGAACACACTACCCTAAAATATGCCACATTGGCATATTGAATATTTTAAGCTCAAAGAGTTTGAGACAACAGCAGAAGCAAAAGGATTATTCTTCCCCTACCTTTCTTTCCTAAAAGAAGTCATTAAACCTTCAGATGAGATTCATTATTTCTGAAGACAAAAGCACATCTAGAAGAATATTAACAAGCAGATCTTGCTAACTTTCTTCCAGTTTACTCAATTTACCTCATAGTTCTTGACCTGTATGGTTTTTCTCCATGACTATCCACTCTTCATCAAACCTAGCATAAAATTCTCAGATCTGTTTCTTCTAGTCTTCATTTCCCATGAAAACTCTCATGTCATGCAAACCTTACATTAAATACATTTGCATGCTTCTTTGTCAGTTTAATTTTCAGACCTAACCAGTACCCTAAGGTCAAGAAAAACTTTTTTCTCTCCTATGTCACAAATCCAAGAGTTGATTATTTCTAATTATTACATAATAGAAAATGGATCCTTCAGGAAACAAAAACATTCTTGAATTTCTCAAAATAACATCCTGTTGAGAGCTTAGCTAAAAGTTTGTATATGTCTGATTTAAAAAAAAATTATTTTGAAAAATTCAGTATATATACATACATATATGTATATATATATATACACACATATATGTATACATATATATATATACACACACACATATATATATAATTAAACCATCCTAATAGTTAAAACATTCCTCTTGGAGTAAGCATTTATGAAAGTCTTAATCATTTTAATTAGCATTTTAAATAGCATTTAAAATATATGGTCATGCAAGCTAGTGTTTGTTGTTTTTTTTATAATGGAATAGGGAAGCATTTGAATTGCATTCACATATCTGAGCTATTTAGACACGTTACAATGAAATGAAATGCAATTGCCAAGCATACATTTTAAATAGAAGATAGTGCCAACTTATCTGGAAATGTTCTTTGTTGCTCTATGCTTTTAGAGCATACATTTGTGTGTCACAATTAAAGTTGAGTCTTGCAACTTGCAGTTAATCCTTGACTACCTGTCATGATTAGATATTCCACCAAGGTGTACACCGCAGACCATCTGCGAGAGGACATTATTTCATCTGTCTCTCAGGGAATAAAGAGGCTCATTTTGAGAATGGGCCCACCATGGCTTATTGTGAAAGCAGGAGAGTGCCAGGTGGTTGGTACAGATAAGCACAAAGAATACTGGAGGAAAAAACAAAACAAAACAAAAACAAAAACAGGGCTTGGACAGCAAACCTTTCCAGTATTTCTGCGCACTACAACAGATGGCAGCCACTGAGGTCCTTGTATCATACATGTGAACAAAGCCTGAACATGATTCGCAATTTGCAGCTTAGCTTCCCTGAGGCTAAGGGAAGGTGTTAACCCTGAGGCTAACAGATGTTAGTAAGTTTCAAAGTTCAAATTGGGCAGAATCGAATACTATCATGAAATCCGGCCTTTCTCAGAGCACCTGTACTTACATTGCTAACTTCAAGAGAAGCCTTCTGGGAAGTAATCATGGGAATGGGTGGTGCTTAAATTAAAATATCAATATATACTATTTAGCCTTTTTCTATGTCAGGAGAAATCTATATATTTCCTTGAGAAATTGGATGGTGACCTACTAACATGCAACTGTGATGTATTAGGGCCAGTTTCCAAAGTGAAAAAAAATGTAATCAATCTGAAGAAGAGAGAGAAATTTTACCAAGATTTACCTGTTCCGAGCTCAATACTTATGACTAAAGCAAACTGGAGTGGATAAAAAGATAAAGGAAAATACAAATAGTTAGGATCTGCTTCAGGAGACAAGGGTAGGGGAAAGCTTTTCCATCCACTTCCCTTCAAAGTTATTACACACCCCAGAGTGGCAATGACTTCCATGAACCACTGTCAAACATATTTAGCAAAAAATAAAATAAGAAAAAGGAATTTAAAAAAATAAAAAATAGGATTAGAGATAGCAATCACAAATAAAAAGACATACTCAAAATTAAAGAAAAAAAAACTAGAATGCAAATTCCATGAGTGCAAAAATTTTCTTTTTTTTAAAACTGCCGTGTTTCCACTACTCGGATTTGTGCTTGCACACAATAAGTACTCAATAGCTTTGTCACATGACTGAACACATTTTTAAATGATTGAAAATAACTTGTATTAGAATAAATTACCTAATGATCCACAATGTGCCATTTTCTTGTGCAAAGTATTTATACAGATTAGCCTGTGTAATTGGCCTGCAAACCTCTAAGAAAGGTGGTAGTATTTTTATATTTTAGGACAAAAACTGGAATTTCAGATATATTAAATAAGTTGTTCAAAGTCATGCTGACTTCAAAGTACAAACTCTTTCCTTTACAACATGGCATAATCCACCAGCGAGTAATGGTACTGAGAAGACTTTACCAGTGGAAGCACAATTTCATAGAAGATAGGAGACGGCTATGTTCACACTACCTTCCATGCTTCATCCAGCAAGGAAATTCTGATATTCATTCTTAGGATTTCAAACTCTATTTTACCTATGATCCGTTATCTCCAAGAGTCATTACCTTTCCTCTGTAATAGTATGAGCACTGCCTTTGTGTGAATTACAGTCTGTATACTGAGTATATATCCTAGTTGAAGAAAAGCAGTCATAATATATCTGAAATGAGAAGAATTACATCAATAAAAATTAGGAGAATAAAAATGAGTAATATGTTAAAGTTTCCACTGCCAGAAAAAAATGCGCAAAAGAGAACAGGTGAGAGAGAGAGAGAACAGCAAAAAGTAGTATGGTGGGTAGTGTGGAGGGTAAATGATCTATCATTTATCTATCTATCTCTATCTATCTATCCATGTGCCATTGTATCTCAGGGTAGTGAAATAGAATTTCATTTTGAGAGCATGACATTCTGTGAAATATTTTAAATTTTTACACTAAAGAGTTAGAGTATACTGAAATGGAATTCTTTTTTGATTTGAATCTTTTTAAAATCATTTCAAAGTTTAAGTGTCTTTTAAAATTTATACTGGCTAATTTATAAATTGTTGATAGCGTGAGCATTTTGTCAAGTATGAAAACTAAGTATAAATTCTTATTACCTAGGTCAACCTGGTTAATGCAATCCCTGAAACGAATGATGTCTCTTTTATACAAATGGATGCCACAGTGATAGATGCTTTTTGTTTATTATAAATAGACCACTTCAGAGGTTTGAGAAAGTACCTTGCCTTTTTGGGAAAAAAAAAAAATCTAAATTAAGCTCTCTCTATTCCCTTTTACATTTCTTGACTGTCCCTCACACTTAAATGCATTCCAATCAGTCCCTTACCTCTATCAAACTCACTGGACTGTTAATGCCCAGATCACTAAACCCAATGGTCAATTCTCCACACTCTTCCTACTTGAATTATTAGCAGCATTTTTATACAGTCAGTTAGTCTTTCCTTGTTGAAAAAAAAAAAAAAATCTTCATTGTACTTGCAGTCTCAACACTGCCCAGGATGTCCTTCTACCTAAATTCTCAGTCTTCTTTGTTAGCATATCTTCCTACTTCTGAGCTCTAAACACTGGGGCAAACAGGGTTGAGTGCTTAGATTCACTCTTTATGTACATTCAATATTTCTCTTTATATTACCTACTGATTTGAAATCTCATTTATAATGTAAAGATTACCAAGGTTAGATTCTCAGTCTGATCCTTTCCTCCAAACTCCATATTCATACTCTAATAGAGATCTCAAAAATAATGTCCAAAACTAAATTTCGCACAACCTTCAAACCATATACCGTGCCATCTTCTCTACTATACTCAAAGGGATCATCAATAAAATTAGGACTAATTTGGTTAGAATTACTGTATAAAATGCAATCTCACTTTTTTAGTACATATTTGTTTGGTTTCATTTGAACACAAAGATAATATTGTTATTTAAGTTAAACTGGATCTCACTAGATGAAAATGTCATACATGCATATGATAGCTTTAAAACCTTAAACATCACCTTCTTTTCTGGTAGACCTTACAAATATCTTTTGGCAAGTCAAGTTAAAAATATTTTAGCATTTCCTTGCTATTTTTATTTAAAAAATTGAACACTACAACTTATTTCTAAATCCTGGTAACTACTTCAAAAACACAATTTTATATACAAAAGGTAAATTTATACAAATTAAAAAAAAAGAAAATACCAACTTGCATATATTTTATATTATCTATGTATGGAATCTTGAATTCAAAGGACCCTAATTTTATTAGAATCTCAGGAGCTACCTAGTGGAACTTACATCCTAGAAATCAATTTTATCCAAGTGCCTAAATCCCATCATGACAAAAATAAAATGACTGTTTTATTCATGTATTTCATTAGGACATTGTTAATGTTTCAAAATTGGCAAATGTGAATTGAAACAAGTAAGGGTGAACTGGATTTATTAACATGCCATGTAAAATATATCTCCTTAATAGTGGTCATGGAATGACTCCTTTGGCATGCAGAGACATTAGTGTTGAGGAGTTATTTAAAGATAGGTCAATAAGAATACATGGCAGTCTGCATCTGAAAATTGTGACAATTCTTAATAATTACTCTGAAAAGCCAGCACTGCACTATTACAATTACTATATTCCAAGGTTGATTTTTGTACCACTGGAGGCAAACACCAAAGTACTTAACATCTCAAAACCTCTGTAGAGAAGATAGTGTTCTTAGCTGTCAAACACTATGTAAGTCAACAAATATAAAGAAAATTAGATTGTTACCAACTGTTCTCTTTCTTGACCTTTACATCAAATTCGTATACCCACAAGATAAGCTGCAAACTTCAAAATAAAATGTATTAAACACAAAGGATAATACTTTCTTTTTAATATGGTCTCATGCAACTAAGTTCCTTGAGAGATTCTTACCCTTGAGTTCAAGTCCTGTTTATAAAATTCTCATTTTAAACTTTCTCTGTAGTTTGGTCCTTTAGATTTGACTTTGGATCTAGATGGGATACACGTTAAAATTTCAACCCTGACATTTAATATCTATGAAAACTTAGTCAAGTTGACATCTTCTTTGATACTTAGTTTTCTCAACTATAAAACAATAACTTCAACAGTAATAATAGCTGTTACTATATATTGAGCTAATTATCATTAATGCATTTTAATGCATAAATCTTCCCCATTTTAGAGTTCAGAGAACTGAGAGAATTCAAAGCCAGTTATGAAGGGCCAACTAAAATTCATTTATTCAATGCTATAATTGTTTGGATTAATATATTATATTTATCAATGCTGTTTGCAGTAGAAATAGTGAACATGAGGTACCTATCATCACACTGCCTTAAAAATTGTCAGTGAACGTAAGTACCTCATACATACTAAGTTCATAGTACATAGTGACTACTGTCATTAAATTATGACAATGGCTCCAATTAATAAAATAACAGTGACATTATTTTAGCTCCATTATTAGAATTTACACTGTAAATCTGGCATATCTGCCTGCTCCAAGCCCTTTCATTTTGGGTATTCCCACCCTCAGCTCTGGCCATCCATTCCAGCACCTATTGTAGTTCTGTACTAGACATGGGGAGAGGGAACTTGGTTCAAGCAAGAAAACATTTTTCATTTAATAGAAAAATCAGAAATTCATTTGACCTTCATAAGAATAATCATAACACTATACCATAGATTTTTTTTTAAGTCAATAGATATTATTGAGATTTCAAACATCTTACTTGAACTTCAAACTGAAGTTAATCTCATAATCACACAGGAAAATAATCCATAATGTCATGCCTGCAAGTAATTAGGATGGCATCACCTTACTATTTTTAAGAGATTTCACAAAGCATCTAAGCCTATTGTGGTTAGCCGTGATGCTTCAGAAAAAACGAATGACAAGAGATCCTCCATTTTATCTCTAAAATGATGGAATCCTGCTTGAATTGGGCATGGTGAAATGCATTATTTTATACATTGCTTAGAATACTATACATACTGTATTTTGCCATGTATAATGTGCACTTATTTGTCCAAAATTTTGAGGGAAAAATAAGAATGTGTACTATACATGGGCAGTGCTAATTCCATATTGATATAAAAGTTTTTAATCCCTTTATTGGTGCTTATAAATTAAAAGTGTAACTCTAGAAAGCAATAATGATGTCTGTATCCAATATAATACCCTGGAATATGATAATCAGCTTTCTTTCTAAATATAAATAAATAATTAATTAAATTTGAAATTAAAATGAAAGATTATTTTCCTGAAAGTTTGGGCCAAAAACATGAGCGCGCATTATACATGCCAAAATACAGCATGTCCTTGTTAAATATATACACAAAACTATGTCTATAAAATATTTATACTTTGTATTATTTTGGTTAAAATACAAAAAGTGTTTTTAATGTTTAAAACCATGTGTATCTCATAAATTATCACAATTCATTATCTGAAACAGTAAACTTTGTGAAATAGGAGCCCTCTTCAGGTGTTAGCTGATCTGTGATACAAGACACAATTATAAATTATTTTATCTTCCCTTTTTCTCTCAACTTATCCTTCATCTTATCATTTATATACATGGTTGTAATAAAAGTTAGAAATTATGACACAGTGTGATATCCCTTTATATATTTTTTATTTTAATAAGAACTACAAAGATTAAATCCTCTTGTGTGTGTGAGTTTGAAGGATTAATGAGGACTTTAATTAAGTAGTCTTGGGGAAAATGTTTTAAAATCAGAAAACAACTAAAGTAAATAAACTAGGTTAAAAAATTCATAAAAGTTAACATAAGGATATAGCAAACTCTTTGGTAGATTTTTCTTTCATATCTGACCTGCAATTTTTAGTGTATCTGAAATATAACATTTATTGCATGAAAACTAAACTATCCATTCATTAATTTATTGAACAATTATCAAGTATCTAAATCAAGCTATGCTCTAGTTAGAAGAAAAATATGGCAACAAGTATTTTTGCTTTGATTAATAAGATTATGAAGCATTTCTAATATTTCATCTTGTTAATATATAATCTGTACCCATCTTAAAGAAGTTTAAAGATTGTCAGCAGGAATTTAAATATCTGTTATAGCATTTATCACACTATATAAAAAGGTTATTTATTTTATTATTCTCTATTATGAGATCTTCCAAGGCAGGGGCCATACTGAGTGTTTAATGATTATTTCCTGGATCAATACTATGAATTATAATGATAAAAATCAGTCAATTTTAAAGTGAAAATAACATATTTAAAAATCTATTCATTACACAATTATTTTGTTCTTAATATAAACTTTCTATTCAACATGAAATTTTATTTGCTACCTTTTGCAATGATAAGTGCTATATTTTCACATTGAAGATTTAATAGCACTTCTAGTTAAACAGGATACATGATAATTCATTCATGTTTTCTAATCTGAAGATATCATTTTGGGATTTTGAAAAATTATAATTATTTGGCTCAAATGTATTAACATTTTGAAATGTTAAAATATTGAATACTTAGCAAATGTATAAGA
Organism: Glossophaga mutica; assembly: GCA_039655065.1. Classification (NCBI taxonomy): domain Eukaryota; kingdom Metazoa; phylum Chordata; class Mammalia; order Chiroptera; family Phyllostomidae; genus Glossophaga; species Glossophaga mutica. Next base: position 141,355,935 of record CM077307.1, on the reverse strand, counting down.
ATTATCGCATATATTTAAAAGGACTAGGGAAAACTCTTTTAATTCTAATAATAAAAATATATTAATACCTATGAGGTGATTATCCAAAGTATAAAAGAAACACCTATATATTTATATCAGTTTAAATAAGTGATCGAATAAATTAACAATAGGGGAGAGGAGACAAATTTCCAATTAAGAATTCTAAATATACGTATACCCCTAAGGAGGGAGGGCATAAGTGCTCAGTTCCCAAGTGTGCACTGTGTGCAGTCACTTCTTTCCAAAGAGCACAGCACGGAAATGGGGAAACAAGAATGACTTTATAGTGGGGAAATCTAATAAATACAACAGTGAGATACTCAAGGTTAATATGTTCAGTCAGTCATAAATCATCATGGTAGTACATAGCCTCGATGCTACATGACTCTAAATATGACTGTGGCTATGTACAAATATAAGTTGCTTAATAACATGCAGGCAGGGAGGAAGTACAAAGTACACAGCCTAGAAAAATGGACAGAAAGCCATTCTCTTTTCGCTCTGCCGAAAGCTGCTTGTGTACATATAGATAAGTCATCCCCAACCCCCAGTCCCAGTTTTCTATTAGAGGAATAAACAGAACTGTAAGAGTTTTAAGACCCCACTTATCTCTATTATTCTATTAATTAATTTATTAAAGATGTAACCCTCAGAGATATTACAATCTACATGAGAAAACTATACTTGCTGACATTGAAACAAAACAAAACCTATTTAGGAATGGAGTTAAAGGCTAAGGTTACATTCTGTGTATTTACATTAGGAGACACTAGAGAAACTGAGCAGTTTTATGAAAGAATAAAGAAATGGATGAGACTAAAGGACCACTTTAATAAACTAATGAGTACAGATGAGTGAAGTGCACCCTGTAGCTCAAATAATTGGAATATGACTCAGATTAGTTTCTTACTTTACTTCAGTTGCAGGTATTGGCAGAGTTAATAAACCATTCCTTCAAAATCCTTCCATTCCTCACCACCTCCTATAACAGCAAATCCAAGTACCTTGCACGGCATATAACCTTCCCTGACCTGACCCTTGCCTGCAGTCCAAACCCATGTCATGCCACTCTGGAACTGATTTACACTAGCACAAATCAAAATTGCATGAGGTTTCCTGCACAGGTATACAATTAGGTAAGCTTGTAATTTTGAAAAGCTCTTTCCTTCCTCTAGAATTTTGTTTCATCCAGAGCACTGAACACCCTCATTTAGCCTCTCAGAGTGGTTGGACAATGCATCTACCACTGCCCCTAATACTGCAAACAGTGGCTAACTTCCCTCTCCCATTTGATGAAACAGGCCATGTCATATTAATCTTTACACCAAAATCAGTACCTAGCAGATGATAATGACGGTGATAATGGTGATACTGAAGACTGAATGATTTCTGTTATTGCGTGCGTGGTTTTGCACCACACATTGCATTTGAGTTTTAAATTAAAACCAGGTTTCCTGACCCTAAGTTTATTTTACATTACTTATCGGTGGAACAGATATATATACTCAATACATATTTGTTATAGTTAAACTGAGGGAATTCATTCTATAAAATCTTACTTAAATAAAAAGGGTAATGGGAGTTTAGGAGGAAAAAGAAAAAGTCACATGAATAGGATATGCTTGTTAAGCAGAACTAATGGATGAATACCCTCCATAAGCATAAAGATTCCTCCTCTCCATGGAATGACACACTTATAATATTATTTTCTGAATCTTTGCATCATTCTAGTATCTATATTGGTTAACCTCTTTGGAACTACACCAAACAGGAATCAGCAGGTACCACAGAAGTTAAAGGAACAACTTTTATGTTTTCTTTCTTGCCTTATTCTCGCTCAAAGATTATATTTCCATTGATTTTTTCTTTCCTATGACATACAAGAGAAATGCATCGTTCTTTGATTTTTATCTTAAATTTATTTTTAATGGTGGTATTCAAGGGGTTAGGTAAAAGAGACTAGTTGAAAGCAAAAATATGTTCTTAAGTCAGCAAAACATTTTTTTTTCTATTCACCAAAGAAAAATAGAAATTCCACTGATAATATTTTCTCTGTTTTATTCACAGGGACAGTACTCTTCAGATTAAACCACAGAGAAAACCATATCACATTCTTCTACACAGAAAAACATTGCTTTAGAGTGATAGTTCCCTACCATCTATTTTTATTTTCTTTGGACTTCCTCAAAATCTCAACTACTCAAACACAGCTTAGTTTTCTAAATAGCTATATCATAGTTGCCTTTTATACATATAAAATGTATGTTTCACAAAATATTTTTTCTGGTTTCACGACTATTAAATATATGTGTATATAATGTTTCAGGACAAATTATTGTATGTATAGTGTGGACTGTTATCCTCAGAATTTGCATTTCTTCTCATTTGTACAGCATTATAAGCTGTATGGTAATAAGTACAACACATTTTCAGCCAAAAAATTTTAAGATCAGTACTTAGAAGGTCAATTACAAGTAAATGTACTTGGAAAGACACAAACTTGGACCTCTGTTAATTTTAAATTAAATAATTTGCATAACCCTATCTTCTGAGAATTATTAGAGAAGCTAGAGAAAACATTTTAAACATCTGCTTGAAAGCATCACAGAATTAACAAACTAGTAAAAAATTACAAGGCCAGAATTTGGGGACTCATAGGTAGCATAGCAATCCCGGGAGGTGAGTTGAGCGTTTGGGTCTGATTCAGTCCTGGGGACACTTCCTGACTCCGCAGTGGACCACTGAGAGGTTGACAGGGTGAAGCATGATATTTACCATTCTCATGGGTCTACGGAGAAAAAACTGCAGCCCTTAGTCTGATAAACAGGAACTAATGAGCTCTTTACTTTCAGCTGTGAATCTGAAAGATTTTTTTACCCACAAAATAGAGCGAAGTGGAGATATAGAGCTCTGCATACAGCTTGCAGCTTAGCTTTAATTCTGTCAATTCCAGAAATCGGATGGATATGATCACGGATGGTTAGCGTCCTTATTTTCCTGGCAGAAGCAAATGTAAAATCTATCTGGAAAAAAATACCATCTTCCCAAGCCTCAAATTCTCTCTGTAATAGCTTCACAATTATTCTTTCTCTTCTCTCTCTCTCTCTCTCTCTCTCTCTCTCTCTCTCTCTCTCTCTCTCACACACACACACACACACACACACACACACACACATGACACCCCTATACACATACCCCAGGTACAGGAGGACAAAAGACAACATAAAAATAAACAAGCCAGTCATATACAGACAAACAAATATTGGTCCTGGAAGAACTTCCTAATACACATCCAAGATAGTCTCCATTATAGAGTTTGTTTTAGGGGAATCTGAGTAACAGTTTTCAGTTCTACACAGAACCAGAGAAAATTGACATGAAGATGAGATTCTGGAGCTGGAATATATGCTGTCTGGCAGGCAATGAAGATGCCATCTCTGGGGTGTTGTAGATTACGGAGAATCTATAGAACAAGGTAGTTTATGATTGTAAAATTTTTCCCAGTGGTACTGAACTCAGTACTAGTGGAAAGAATGTTCTAGAAGGTGGATTATATCAGGTGTTTGGGAATTTGTGAGAATAGGAATGGTAGGGACAATGAAAATGGGATGGTTCTTGCTAAGGGCAATTTATGTTTTGTGAAACGCAATGATAGGCTGAGGATGATTAATTAGCCATTAAAACTAAACACTATCTGTGATAGTCTCCTGGTAGCATAAAATGAAAAGTCATGTACTGCAGCCAAAAAGAAGACAAAGTTAAAAACCAGGACTAGGATTTAATCTTAAAACTCCAGATCCCCAGAAAAGGTTAAATTTGAATCAGAGAGACAGCTATACCAAGGACAAGACTCTGGCTAGGAAAGGATGACAACTTTAAGACTTGGTGTGTAAATATTCTAATGAATATTTTAATCCCTCAGATTATTTGGATCATCTGAGCCTGCAAAAATGACAGACTCATCATTTCTCTCAATCAACCAAATAATTTGAAGATAAATGAAATTTCTACATATAAGAAATCAGATTTCTGTGAGTGTTTAGCTCTTATATAGGAATCAAGTGGAATAAAAAATATCTTATCTTCAAACACTAGCTATAATCAAAGTTGAAAGATACTTCACATTGAGAATTATAGGAAACAGTCATCAAAGAAGATAACTGTGGATCCATACTGGCAATCATGCCAGGGCATGCACTTATTGAATAGAATGGCAGTCACATTTCACTAAAATAGTATGTATTTTTTAAGTTTACACTATTTTTTTCTTTTTTACCAAGCATATACAATTGAATATTTGTAAATAAAAGATGCAACATCTGTAGGAATGCTTCTTGGTATATGGTGACTGATGTTATGATGAAGATTTACTCATTCTCATGTTTATAGTAATTGGTGATTTGGGGGAACTAGTTCCCTTCTAAGTTTACCTATGAGTCTGTACATCCCACAACAGCACATAGAAACTCAATTACCTAGATTTTCTTACAACTACAATGCTGGCATGCAACCTGGATCCACAAAGGTGGCACAGTCACAGGAGACATCAGTACAAAATGTCACAGAACTGTTCTGGTGAAGGCAATAGCAGAAGCAACCCCTTTGGGAAGCAGTTTTGACAGAGTTTCTAGAATCCAGTGCCCAAGAATTAGCAGGCAAGATATGGCATCTTTCTAGCTCAATAATATTTTTATATAATCGTGTTAGTGTATAATCTATTGTTTCTCACTCAGAACATTGACAGAAACAACCCTTTTCCTTTTCCTGACAATATATTTCTTGAATTCCTTAGCAAATACAATTTTTTTTTGTATAAGCCTCTACTTTTGGTATGATAACAGAAAGTAATCACTTAAAGTCTCTGTGGTCCAATATTGTAGTCAGTACTCATTTGTAGCTATTTAAATTAAATTAGTTATCAAATAAAATGAAAAATTAGTTTCTGCAGTCATATCAGACAGATTTTTAGAGCTTACTGGACACATGTGGCAGCAGCTGTCATGTTTGACAATGCAAATAGAGAACATTTCCATCATTGAAGAAAGTTCTGTTACCAGTGCTGCTTTGCAGGATAGACAACTTATCTAGGGCATGTGTGACTGCCTTCAGATTAGAGAAGCCTTTCTTAATGGATTGATTGACTCTGCTACCAGTTTCAAGTTACAACTTTGATATCATGTGATATTATATTCATCTTCCACTCCATTATTCTGTTTGATTTTGCTATTAAGGTTATAAGCAATCAAATTAGAAACAGAGCCCACTTCATTTTAGAGGAACAAAAACCAAATTTCATTAGCACTCATTACCAAACATTGAAGGCTTCCTCACTGCTACTTTCTCATGAATGTTATTAAAGTCTATTAATAAAATCTAAAGGCTGACACTAACAGACTCCGTCTTTTAACAAAACACATTTTGCTTCTGCTTGAGTGTTCATTTTGGTTCAATGATGCCTGAAATGCAACATGTAAGGTGGGCATTTACTGTCTGTGCCTGACTAGCAAACCCAATCACCCTTTTGCTAAGGGTACTAAATTTTTTTAATCTGCCCTGTTATATGCAACCTTGGTTCTTCTGTAAATCAAGGTGATCTACTCACCTTTCTTCCCTTGGCCTAGAGATTGACTTTGGAAACAAGTTAACCAATTGCATTATGCTGCAGAAATTACTACAAGGAGCAAAATTAAATGGAAGTGATACATGACAACAGTAATACCTAAACAAATCCTCATCATTTCCTCTTCTCTAGACCTCCAGAGCTGTTCTCATTTTGTCCTTCCAGAAATTTAATTGTTATTTGATAGTTTAATCTTTTCTTAAATGTGTATCTTCCTTCTAGCTTCTAATTATTTTTTTAAAACTTTGCTTTTAAGATAGACAGTTGGTTTATGGTAAAGTATTAGGGCTGGAGAGAGTCGTAAATGTTGATGTGTTCACATTGGGATTTTCCTGAGATGTCTACCTGACATTCTGAAATGCCACTCATGCCTCCCTGTGCTCTTCTGAGGTAGCTTCACACACTGTTGATACGCCCGTCGTGACACCACCAGATGGGTATTTGGATTCGGCAGCCTAGCAATGATTCAACCCCTGCAGCGTTGCCTCCTTCCGCGAGTATCACTGTAATCTCCCCACAACTGTAAACTCTATTTGAAGTTAAATGTCCACCTGTTTGTGCTATGAGAAATGTTGGTAAAGAGAAGGAAAGGAAAAAAAAAAACAAAACTCCTATTTTATACAGATTTAACCTTGTCAAATTCAATAGACTTTTTTTTAATGATGTCAAAGTGAACCATTTGGATAAAACATATATTTAATTCTTATTTTCTGTGTCATCATGATTCAATAGCATTAAGTTAGATATCTGATCAAATATTTTCCTGAACTATCTTTTTAAGGTTATTATTAAATGACAAATAGACCACTCTAAAAGCTAGTGGTTTAAACCAGAGATTTCAATCAGTGTGCCACAAGAATTTTTAAAACATGCTATGTCTAACTACTTAGTCAGTGGTATTGACCTTTTTTCTCTTAGATTGTCAGGTAGAAAAAGAACAGCCAACACAGCAATAGCCATCTGGTATGAATGAATCAAAAATATAATTTTTTGTGTGTGTGCCACAGAACTTTAGTAATTAGTTGATGTGTGGATGAGATGAAAAGGTTGAAAAATCACTGGTTTAAACCAATCAGGGTTGAGTAATAAAATTATAAAGCTTAGTTTATAAATAGATTTTACTAATAGGTTTGAATTGCTTAAGTCATTATGAAAAACTTGGTATGCTAATGATTCCATAAATTCAAAAGTGCTTAGAGCTTAACAAAATTGCAAGTGTAAAATAATACCAAGCAAATAGAAATTTATTTTGATACATACAAATTAGGCACAGATATAAATATTTATTATACTAATATTTAACCTCAAAATACAGTAGACAGGTTGAGATTTGATTTAAATTCACAAATCCATCCTAAAAGGTTTACAAAATGCACCTTCTATTTATTCATACATTTACAAGGGCCTGTTTCACCATTTGATTATAAATTAATAAAAGTATCTGTATATGTAAATTTTAGCAAAGTTGCATACAAAAATCTTCCCTATCACACCACCTTGCAAAAGAGAGAGGATCTGAATGCTGCATATTAAGTATCTGGCAGAATTCGGTGTCACAGCACAAAACATGCTGTGAATTTCATCTGTTAATAGAAAACATCTAACGGGGAACTTCACTCATTAATCCTTTCAGAGAGTGTGTTTTCCTCTTCCCTCTTTTATAAGAGATATTTCAGGACTATATGAAAGGAAAAGAAGTTTAAGCACCTGAAATCAATAAAATATTCAACATGATTTCATAGCTACACTTTACATAAATGTAAGTAGCTATTTCTAATTTATCAGCTACATTCAAAGCTCAAGCAAGTTTATTTAGGGAGAGACAAATGCACATTCTTATGCATACTTTATATTTTGTACTGTCCATATTCAAGCATATTTTTCAATAATTAAATATTTACTTCCTGAAATAAATAATTAAAATATCCCTTGTATTATTACTACATCCATAGTGTATAATATAGTTAAAGCTTAGAAATATTGCCTTAGGGGAAGAAACTCCGTCTAAATGTGCCAGGCCTTACAAATGAAGTACAAATGTACAGAAACATTCAATTCCCCTAATCTGCAGGGTTTTTTTTTTTTTTTTCTTATAAATTAGAACTGTGCTTATCAGCTCATATGGGTCATGGAAAAACATAAATGAAAGGTCTTAATTTTTCATCTTCACAAAGTAAAATAGGTACAGCTAGCATCCATGTCCCTGACACCTGGTTGTAGGTATGTCACTAGGTGTCATCATCAATCGCCCACATCTGCAGATGCAGTTTCAATTGCCATCGTTTTCAGTGTCACATTAGGAAAGGAGAGATCTAGTTATATCTCTTAACTATATGTCTTTTGGAGGTGGCAGAGATGATTGCCATGTTGTCACATGGAGACATGTTGCTTCTCACACTTCTTGATTCTTCTAGATCATTACTAGTAGGTCAAAAACTTGCCCTTCTCACCTCTGACTAGAAACACTATTTTTTAAAGTTCCTTATTGATTGTTTTTAACTGTTTCTATTGTTATAACTTTCAAAAATAACAAGTAAATATCATTTAATACTGCCAAAATAATCTATGGAGAAAAATAACAGCTGCATCCTATGATAAGAATAAGCTGATTTCTTATGTAGTCAGTGTTGTAACTGCGTAAGAGACCATTCTAACTCTCCAGTGTATTGCTTAACACCTGATGCTTAACACTTTAATAAAGTCAAGTCTGGATGGACTGGCATTCTTCATCTTCTTACAAATACGTGACTGCCACAATCATTAAAGGCAGTAAGAACAATTAAAGTTTATTATAAACTGACATTGATGTGTAGAATGAATGAGATTTCACAGTATAAATGTATTACACTGTGAAACTAAAGACAAAGGAGAAACAAGGGTCACAGATTTTAAATACACATGTCTCCAAATATACCCCCACAGAGGCATATATATATATATATATATATATATATATAGTTATATATATAGTTATATATATAGTTATATATAGTTATATATATATAAATTAATGTTTATAAAATCTGTGTTTAGCAAACCCTACAAATATAAGTTCACAAATGATTAGTTATTTCAAGACAGTATTATCTAGTAAGCCTCAGAGATCATTATTTTAAGTTCCACTAGTGGATGAAATCCAAATGTTAAAATTTAGTGCAGTGTTTAATGAATGAATAAATATTAGAAAGCACAGCTCTTGAAATCATAGGTAAGTCATTATTAGGGGCTATTTTAGTACATGACATTTACTCTTTTCTTCACATTAGTTTTAATTCTTATTAATTACTTTTCTGCTTTGAAGATAATCTATTTAATACAGAAGTAAAAAAGTACTTTTCTTTTTGAGGTTTCCTTAAACACAGGCATCACCTTTGTAATATGCCATCTAAGGCAATTAGACTATATCATATCGACAATGTATCGTTAACCGTGAGTGCAACTTAGGACAAAAGTACAACCTAATTCTGCGATAAATCTATAAGTGTTGCTATTGACTATTGAAGAAATACATCATTTAACCTACTGACAATTCAAGGGAGGTAAATGCCTCAAAAACTTGATAATAAACAGCTGGCAAATCTTGGGCAGAAGAGTAATCCTAGATATATTTCTATTTGCTATCATTATTATATTTTACCCTAACAATATTAGATTTTATACCCTGAAGTTTTATTGCAATTTCAGTCCATAGGTTGTCAACTTGGTGAAATTACTTCATCGAGCAATATTTTAATTCAAGGGGATGATTCATCAAACTAGTGGATGAAATTGACCAATCCCAGCGAAAGTTATCTGGGATCTAGAAGCACAGTTCACTTACCTGCTCTTGGACAAGACTGCAACTACACTATCAAAAACAAACAAACAAAAAGATTCAAAAGAAGCTTATGCTGGTAGACCTCAGACTTCAGCTTATCCTCTAAGTAAGTATTGGGGCAATGGCTCTACCCCAATATTTTATAAAGCTTCTGCATGGAGGTCAGCACCAATATACATGGGCAAAAAGAGCAGCCTCTGGTAGGGACGATTCATGCATGTGAGGACATCTCATGAAAGCTTCACTTTCAGTTCAGATGAAAGAAAATGAAAAAAAAAAAAACCCTCAAATAGTCCTACAAGCAGAATTTTCCCCCCAAAGAAGATAATTTTGTTAGGTGTTAGGCTTGATTTACTAGGTTTTGTTGCTTGTTTCACATGTCTCTTGCTGGTAGGATAGGTGAGGCTACTACCACTGTGGGGTGAAGAAAAGAGACAGTCCAAGTATAGCAACAGGAGATTGGAGGCTGTGTGCGGGATATCTATAGGGATAACAAGAGATCTGGGGAGAAGAAATACATTTTAAAAGAAAAAAGTAAGTTTATGCTGATGATATCAATCTTTTTGTTCATTAAAATATCAACTTCTGCTTGACATGTTTGATTTGATTTGGGAAATATCATGAAGGGTGACTGACTTAGGTTGGTTGCTCTGGAAACAGACTTTAAAATAGCTATTTTGATACACTATTTCAGAATTAACAGCCATGAGTAGTCTCACCTGATGACAGTTGTTATGGATCTTTATATAATACCCTCTACCTCACCCAAACCACCCCCAGACCAGTCACTGGAGCCTGGCCCATGGCAGGGTGGCTGTGGTTTTGGGTCACAGCAGCTCTCTTCAGCTGAAGCCAGTTTTTAACCTTCGAATGAGCTGAGGCTGTCAGCAGTTAACACTGCTTCCAGTTTCTGGGAATCAAAAAGCAATTGTGTCAATTGTTTCTTTTGCTGTGAAGAAGCATTTAAGTTTGATGTAGTCCTACTTGCTGATTTTTGTTTACATTGTTTGATTTTTTGATGTTATATCCATAAAATCACTGCCAAGACCAATATCAAGAGCTTCTTCTCTATGTTTTCTCCTAGGAATGTTATGGTATCAGGACTTATATTTAAGTTTTGGATCCATTTCTTGTTAATTTTTGTGAGTGTTGGAAGACAAGAGTACAGTTTCTTTTTCCTACTTGTGGTTATCCAGTTCTTCCAAACCATTTGTTGAAGAAACTATCCTTTCCCAACTAGGTATTCTTGGCTCCTTTGGCAAAAATTAGTTGGTTGTATATGTAATGGTTGAATTCTGGGCATTCTTTGTTCCACTGGTCTATGTGTTTGTCAAACACCTAAGTGTCCATCAACAGATTAGTGGATTAAGAAAATATTAATATAATTAATAATTATAACTATAATTAAGACATAATTATATAATGTGTATATTATATTATCCAGCCATGAGAAAGTAGGAAGGAATACGTGTTCTTTGGAACAACATAGATAGACCTTGAGGACGGGCTAAGTTAGATAAGCCAGACAAAGAAAGACAAATATTGCATGATATCCCTTATATGTGGAATCTTAAAAACCAAACTTGTGAAAACAGAGAGTAGAATCATAATTATCAGGAGCTGAGTGGTCAGGATTTTAGGAGAGAAAACCTTAAGGTTTAAGGTTGCAAAGGTGCAACTGGTAGATAAATAAGTCCTGGAGATCTAATTCACAATGTAGTGATGACAGACAATAATACCATACTATAAACATCAAAGTTAATAAGACATTAGATCTTAATTATTCCCACCACAAGAAAGAAATGATGATTATGCCATATTATAGAGGCAGGTGCTACAATGCCAATCACTGTATTCTATTGCAATGCAATATATTGGGGAAGAAAAGGAGCCACATACTAAACCTGACAAGCTCAGAGGAGGCCTGAGTGGTAGCTTACAAACTCAAAGGCCTAAAGTAACCACATAGGATGCTCTGAAATTAAAACTTTCTAACTAAAAATAGTTCATGATGGCTAATTATGTCCGAGGCCAATATTTATCCCTAACAACAGTCAGTCTCTACCTTAACTGATCCTGTTCTCTTTTTTGCATCTACAATAACATACCTTTGAAATGTCAAATTTCCTTTTTCCGGACTTCTCACATCACAGGCACTGCACCAGAGGGAGCACACAAGTCCCCTCATTGTTTTTATTATCTTGTTAATTGTTGAATGTGAGTTATATTGTACACACCTGTGTAAAAGTAAGTGTCTATCATTTTACTTTTTATCCAATCCTAGAGGTTTCCACTCCCACTTTGCTTTCTCCTGCCCCCCTAATCTATCACAAGTGAATTTCTGGTAACCCCCTTAAGCATCATCTTTTGATTATAATGTATAAAATAAGGTGCTAAATTGCCATTCTCCAGAGCATTTCTCAATCCATTAAGATTTTGCTTCCTGGCCATTACCATCAGTTTGGTTCAAATATGCATACAAATATTCTCTACAGGTTTGAATGTTTCTTACATTGACAATAGAAGTGTATCAAATCAACATGCCGTACACCTTAAAGTTACATAATGTTACTTGTCAAATATATTTCAATTGAAAAAAAAAGTAATCTTGAAGCTCCCATTAAAAACATTAAAAAGTACTTCAAGGCAGGGTAAAAGCAGGAGCTAAGACTGCCTGCAAGAGGGTCGGTCGCTTCATCTAGGTTAGAATAGAATTTCAACACCGTGGGGAGCTCTCCTCACAATAAAGCAGACGTAAAGAAGGCAATGTGGACTTACACAACCCTTGAGTTGCTTCTGTTCAATAATCCATCCAGTTTGAGCATGCTTACCATTTTTTAGTTTCAAGGTGCTCTTTTTCCTCTATTGCTCATTTTCACATAAACGTTCCTTGAGTTTCTTAGTTTAAGTGATTTATGTAACTCTCTTTTTTACTTACTTGAAAAAAATAAAACAGATTTATTTTTTGCCCACAGAAAATATAGGTAATTTATGGAAAAGCTGGGAATGAAGGCTCCAAAAGAGTTTTCCAAAGTCTGTCAGCTAGTAGCATGCAGATCCACTTATAGCTAGTAGATCTGAGCTAACAAAAGTGAAAACCCTGAAAAGAGTTATGAATTGTGTGCATACTGTGTGCAAACAGGATGAGAAGACACTAGCCAAGACACTGTGACACAAGGAAAGAGTCACTAGAAACATCTCAATTACCACATGCAAGCTGTAAGTTCCCTTCACCAGATTGTGCAGGGATCTACGGACAATAGGCGAGACAAAGGAAAACGCTGCTAACACAAGTGCCAGGTATTTGAATTGGGAAGTTCAACAGGAGGATTTGATAAGAGGGAAATGTATTGATGGATTCCTTGCTTTCATCAGCATACATTTGTAATGCAGAGTGGTAGGTGTTTTCTACAGGGCCCTTATTTATTGTACATTAACCAAGTATTCTGAGAATATTGTGGCTCCTTCCATTAAATGTCAGTCATAAAGCCATTAATAGTTTTGTGGAAATTTAATTTTTTAAACATGTTTATTGATTTTAGAGAGAGAAGAAGAGAGAGAGAGAGAATGATCAAAGTGGGAGAGAAACACTGGTTGGTTGTCTCCTGTTCTCTCTGCAACCCAGGATCAAAAAAACCACAACCTAGGTATATGTCCTGACCAGGAATTGAACCCCCAACCTTTTGGTGTTCAGAACGATGCTCCAACCAACTGACCTACCCAGCTAGGACTCATAGATATTTAATGGCAGTGTTTCTTAAGGATAATTATAATTAAATATATTCTGCTGTATGGAAGCACTACAAAATAAAATGGCCTCAAAATTTGTGAGCAGCTTATGTTCTGCTTACTTTAATAAAGGTCATAAGGTCAGGTTTCATTTCATTTATGCTTTTGTTTCTGATTGGTCTTTTTACATTAATTTTGGAATAATAAATATGCCCATGGACATGGACAACATGGTGGGAATTGATATGGGAGTGGGGTGGGAGAAAAAGGGGAAATTTGGGAGAACTGTAATAGAACAGTGAAATTTTTAAAAATCCATCTTAATGTTAGGACATATCTAGGAAATATTGTTTCAGTTTTCATTAAATAAAATTTTTAAGGAAATTCTCTTTAATATTGTTTTATTCTTGACTGGGCAGATTAAATGGTATATTAATTACTGAAATAAATTTAAAAGCCCTTGATAATTGCAGACTGAATGCCACAGTCACGACTGGCTCAGTTTATGAAGAGGTCAAGACTCTAACATTTGATTCACATTAAGTTGGGATATCAGAGTGAAAAACTCTGGTATCTCAATGTAAAGGGCCCATTGGCTCCACTGGTTCTGCTACTCAGAGACGGATGGGTTTCACCCCCCCTCCCCCCAGTGTATGTATTTGTTTTAAGAGACTTAGATGTTGCTGGTGTGAGGAGAGATTTCTCCTTTTACATATTTACAACTTCTAATTCAGGACAGATAGAGAAGTCTAACACTTTTTTTAGTAGCAGGACTATGAAAACAAAATAGACCTCACTGGGGCTTCCTATGACCACATTTTAGGGAAGAATGACTATTCTGGAGCCAAAATATACTGTAATGGAATAAGGAGCCTACCCTGGTGAGCAAAATTCTACATCAAGGCTATTGCCACACATACTTGATCACCTTAACTTTGCCAGGTTTGGGAGCAAACAAGACAGAGATTCAATCATACACAGGAACACATTTAACTGTAGTTAACTTTTTTTCACCCCAGCATTTCTTCCACATTCCATTGATAATAATACCCTGAAGCTCCTCCACCGTGAGCTTTGATATGTAAATCAAGAGGCCTGCTCTTACCTAGCCAAAAGGTGAACACAGCAGAGAATTAGCAGAACAAAAGTGAATCCTACTCTCATTCCCAGTAATTTGAATTGTGAGTACAATGGCACAAGAGTGGGAGGAGAAAGAATGGACTTCTTTCAACTGGTGAGTCTTTGTGCACAATGTCAATTTATTTTCTCTACTTAGACCCTTAGTGCTTTACTGCAGCATTTTCATATACCACTCTCATTGTCAAGCCTTCTTATCAGTTTTGTGGGCTAATATCCTCCAGATAAGTTTCTTTTATTACTAAACTGGCTAGTATTGGTTTCTGTTAGTGGAACCAAAAAAAAAAAAAAAAAAAAAATCATAACACAGCATACCAAGCATATGAGAAGGGCTTGCACTCGTTCTTTTTTTTAATCTCCACCCAGGGATATGTTTATTGATTTTTAGAGAGATAGAAAACAGGAGAAAAAGAGAGAAAGGAAGAGAGAGAAATACGTAGATGTGAAAGAGAAACCTCGGTAGATTGCCTCCATAAGCACCCTGACCAGGGATTGAACCTGCAATCTAGTGCTCTGACCGGGAATCAAATCCCCAACCCTTCTGGTGCACAGGGTAACACTCCAACCAATGGAGTGTTATCACCAGGCCAGGGCCAATCCCTTTTGTTCTAGACCAATTAGGTTGTTTAAACTCTGAATAAAAGCAACATTACTGTGTTCCTCTTATATTTGTTTTCATGGAAACTAGATATGTTTCAGAATGACACTAAGATAAAGTATTTTAAACTGATAAGAACAGATACTACACTTGATCTTAGCCAAAAGGCCGGGAAGCAATGAGATAAAGTATTTTAAAAATTACCAAGAGCCCTGGTTGATGTGGCTCATTTGGTTGGAATTTTGTCCTGTGCACCCAAAGGTTACAGGTTTGATTTCTGATCAGTCTGCACATATACAAAGCAGTAGAAAAATATAAATTGTTTTGCCCTTACTGTGTTTTGTTCGATTGCAATGATAACTTTACCATGTATTCCCCAAAGCAGTTATTGAACATGCTCACTGTCATCCAAGTAATATAAGTAAGAAAGTCCTTAGTTCAACGTGCCACAAACTATTTCTAGGAAAATACTTGATCTCTTTCGAGGAATATCAGCAAGAAAGCCCATACCACAAGAAGGGCATATTTAAGACAGATAAAACTGTGAATGTCGTGGGAAGTTACCGATCTGATCTCAAATGTAATACAGAAATATTTGAGACATGCTGAGATCTCACCATTTGGTTGACTGTGGGTCACCTGTCTCCTGCAAAATATATAGGCTTTGAGTACCTGCTCTCAAAGTAGGTATGAAACCCTAAATATCTCCCTTGAAGATGTGGATTTTTTGTGCATTACTTTTTATAATTGTATCTAATAAACTGTGTGATATTTAATTGCATAATCAATATAATCTGACAAAAGTGAGCTAACTTTTCTGATAATATCAGACATTGTTGGAAATATTTTGAGAAAGGAGATCTCTAAAAAACACTATCAAGCTTCTAGCCAAGGAGAAGGGCTTGAGGCACCATGGTTTGAGATGAGAATAAAAAAGAATAAAAATGTGGCCTTTTCCCCCAAAATTTGGCTGTTGTGAATAATGTGCAATGAACATAGGAGTACAAACATCTTTCGATGTATATCAAAACCTAAATGAATAAAGAAGATGTTGTGTGTGTGTGTGTGTGTGTGTGTGTGTGTATGTCTGCAAAAATTCCAGCCACTGTTAATATAACGAGAATGGTTTTACTCAACATCCTTGTAACCTGGCAGCCAAGGAGAGTGGACTGGCATGCACATGTGTGAACAATGATGACTTCACTGTACTAGACAGTGGGGCTGGTAGATACTATTGAGTGACATGTGCACTGTATGGCCATCACATTCAAAATGACTGAGCCAGAAGACAAAGAAATCTGCATAAAATTCTGTGTTAAGCTTGAACATTCATCCATGGAAACTATTCAGATGATTCAGAAGGCCTCAGCTATAGGAAACTGGTGACTGGTAGCTTCATAATGACAGTGTACCTGCTCCTGCATCATGTCTTGTGCAGAGTTTTTTTGTGAAACATCAAATCACTCAGGTGACTCAGTCCCCCTATAGCCCAGAATTGGTGTCCTGTGACTTCTGGCTTTTTCTAAAACTAAAATCACCTTTCAAAGGTAAGAGATCAGACCATCAATGATAATCAGGAAAATATGACAGGGAAGCTGATGGCTATCGGGAAAACTGTGAGGTCCTAAGGTGCCTACTTTGAAGGAAACTGAGGCATCATTGTCCTGTGTACAATGTTTCTTGTATCTTGTATCTTCAATATATGTCTGCATTTTTTCATTTTAAACGACTGGTTACCTTCTGGACAGAATATGTACACACATGTACATGCTCACTCACACACACAAGTACTCACACAAAATGAAATATTATTCGCCATGAGGAAAAAAATACCACTGCTTAAAACAACTTGGATGAATCTTGAGGGCATAGTGCTAAGTAAAATAAGTCAGAGAAAGACATCACTTGTATAGGAAATCTTAAAAAGCCAAGCTCAGACAAACAGAGAGCAAAGTGGTGGTTATCCATAATGGGGGTGTTGGGGGGAGGTGGGTAATGGGCAGATATTGGTCAAAGTATATAAACTTCAACTCACAAAATTGACAAATTCTGGGGAATTAAAGTACAGCATAGTGATTATAGCTAATAATATTGAAGGTTGCTGAGAGAATAGATCTTACATGTTTTCATCACAAAAATGAAATGACAATTATGTGATGAGGTGGTGTCATTAGCTAACATTGTGGTGATGATCATTTTGCAATATATGAATGTCACACATTAATGCATTTTACACATTGAACATACACGAGGTTATATGTCAATTATATCCTAGTAAACCTGGATAAAAATGTGGCCTCTTTTGTATTAATTAGTTGATAAGGCAATTGTAAAAGGAAATTCTGGAATGTAAAGTATTTTCTAACAAATGAGAACCAACTATTCCGGAAACATTTGTTAGCTGATATCACAATAGCACTGGAAGATACAGACATTTGATTGGCAATAAAGGTCAAAATCAGAGAAGAAACCTAACATGCAGCAAAATAGCAAGTTCTTTAGGAAAAACAGCATTGCCATAACTCCCAAATGTGTAAATACAGAAGAGAACTTGGTACGCACTACCTGCAGTAAAGGATATTGACAGCTCACCAAGGAAAACTCACCACTTTCTTTCTCATTTCTAACTGAAGGAAACCCTTTGTAAACAAAGGCCATCAGCAGTTTTACAACATGAGACATTTGAAATCTAGGCCATTTATAAAATACTAAACATAGATTACATGACATACACATCACTCATGAAAATTAACAAATTTATGTAGATACTTGTCAATTTTAGGAAGAATCCACATTTCTTTGAGCATAATATAACCCTTTCACATTCCAATACCTTTCACAAGGTACTTATTATCAAAATAAATTTGTCCCTAATATATTTATCCATGTATTGTTACTATTAAAATGATTTTCTATTTGACAACTTATGAAATGTTATTTATTGAAATGAGGTAATACTTAAGGAGCAATCACACTAACATATATTTATAATAAATGTACATGAATTATTGATCCCATGAGAAACATATTCTAAACAACATCAGTTTTTCTTTTAAAATAAATTCTGTTATTTTTCAGTATTTGAACCACTGAATATCAATTCTCTAAATTTTTATACTTACCACTGGATTTAAATAGAGTAGCTCACTAACCATCTTTACCATCTGCTTCCTCTAAACACATCTTTTCTTCTGGAAGGAAGATAGTGCTTTGAAAGATAATTACCCATATGAAGAAATGTTTCAAACACAAGATTCTTTCTTTGAATTATCTCAACAGCTGTTGTTATGTGTTTACATTTAGACCGAAGAAACCTTACAAAGATATGTTATACCACTTCAAGTAATTTAGGTTTGTCAAAGCACAGGGAAAACATACTGGCAAATAATTCAAATAAGCTTGTAACTCTCAGAGATAAGGGACTTTTAAAAACAAAATGCAATCCTTAATCAGTGAGACACAGAACAAATCTATAAATCAGAGTTGACCAGCCTTTGGAAGTATGATGCACGGGACAGATGATCTAGTCATGTGCTATGGAAAGAACTATTGACACTCATTCAGCAGTAGCTGTGACACATTCAGTGGAAGGGTAAATGTTGAGGGTTCCATATGAATTTGTGGTAATTATATGATAATGTGAAAAAAAGCTTGGACTTTGCAGCGAGGCATACCTAAGTTTTAATCCTGACTTCTCAATTTACCACCGGTGTGTTTCACTTAAATTCTGTGAACCTCAATTTCTACATATTTAAAATTAAGCTAATAAATGCCTGTGTAGAATTTTTTTGAATACTCAGAAATATAAACTCCAAATGGATATCAGTGTTTTCCC
The DNA here is from genome assembly GCA_039655065.1 of Glossophaga mutica. Classification (NCBI taxonomy): domain Eukaryota; kingdom Metazoa; phylum Chordata; class Mammalia; order Chiroptera; family Phyllostomidae; genus Glossophaga; species Glossophaga mutica. The sequence continues at coordinate 141,337,178 of CM077307.1, read as the reverse complement.
ATATAGCAAAAAGCATCCTTCAATTAATATATGTCAAAATAAAATGAAAAAGTACTAAATTACCAAAGCCCTTCTATTCCAATTAGTTACAGAAGAATTCACAGCATTAGTAGAAAAGAGGTCTGAAATCTCTCACTCGGTCTCCTTCTTCCTGCTGAACTTTTCCTAATCTCCTGAAAACTCGGGTAGTCCAAAAGAGAATTAGTCTCACTCCCACATGCAGGAAGAGAGAGTTCTATAATCTAAGATGATGCTGGAGTACTCTAGGAAGATGCTTCAGTTGCCCAGTTTCCTGGAAGGATCTCTAGTTTTCTCTGAGACAAAGCTCATTCTCTCAATTCTAGTTTGTTCCTAAGTGTCCCATGTTGGACTCCACTGTGATTATATATATTCTTAGTGCTTCTTGTTCAGAACCACACACAGCCAGCCTCAGGAGACCTGGAAAAGAACTAGTTCCAACTTTATAATCTCAGACTCATATTCTCCTTGGGGTTATGCAAAGTAAAAAAGTAAAGTTAATGTACATACATAAGGAGTACATTTTGAAGTTACAACATTGATTGGGGTTGCACTGTATCTAATCAACAAATTTAACCCTGCTCTAGCACATTTTTAAGTAAATAGCTATGCATATAGAATGCACTCATTATTTTTTAATACATGGTATATGCAGGTATTGTGTGCATCTATTCTAGTAGAAACGTGACATTTTCCTGAGAATTACAGCAAAATTTCCTGGTGTTATACAAAAAATAAATGCATTTGGTTTTTTAAAAGCACTTTAGCTCTATTTAGCCTGAATCAGGACACATTTCCTGTACTGAACAACCACAGTGCTTTCAACTCTTCGTGCCTATTCTTGTGTGAACTCCTGGAACAGGGGGGTGGGATATCACCTATCCAACTACACAGATTAGAATTCATGGCTGGAGAGGGGTGTCCCCCAAGGAATGATGGCACGATATTATCAGACAAAAAAAATGGAAACAAAGCAAAAAGCAGATGTTTATGTACGTAAATATGTATAAACATATACTAAAAAGCCTGTTAATGTTTTTCACTTTCCTCATATCTTATACCATACTGGTTTCAACCTGAGTAATCAGAAGCTGAATTTAGGTGAACAAATTATTTTTATATAGGTTATTATTTTAATTTTTTGGCTTCTGATTCACCGAGCTCACCGTACTTCATGCTGAACTCATCAATATCTTCCCACCTGTCACTTCAGTCTTCAATCTTTCTTTAACACCCGAAATACCTCTGTCCAGTGAGAGAAGTACGCCTACATTTCAGAAGAGAACAAACCCTTGACTATCCAAATGTGACTCAAAAACCAGGTCAAAGGAAAACAAAGAAGAAGAAAAAACAAAAGAGAAGCAAAGACAGCATAAAGCTAGCTCTAGTGTATAAAAATGTTTTTCCTTCTCTATTCCCCTTGGGAAATAATAGCTTATTCTAGAAACTTTGGTGTTCAGAAAATGAATCATTTAATCTTTTCTGATCCACAGGAGTCTGCCTCAATATCTCCCTCCTTGTTCTGCCTGGCTCCGTACCTTAGAATTAACACTTGAATAAAAAGTGTTTTGTTTTTCTTCCCCAAGCCCTTCCCCCTTTCCTACCTTCTTTTTTTAGCCTTTTCCTTAAAGCTCCCAGATATGGTAATGACTAATGAGCACCTTATAAACTTCCTGAGAGTCTATTTAAGAAATACCTCATAGGTCCACCCCTGCACACCTGTGATAAGTGTAATTGGGTCCCTCTGAGTCTGACTAAATGTTCCTAAGGGAGCACTGGCTGCCCAGCATTCTTTAACCCTCAAGGCAGAATCTCTCAATTCCTCTGTGTAATCAGCTTGAGGATAAACATAGATGTATGTGGCCGCACATCTTTTAAGCCCATCTATTCTAGTCTTCTGTAAACTCAGGCTGAGGCAAGAAGAAAAATTTAAAAAGTATATTGTTCTCCAAAGAAATCTTAAATCCTGCCATAGGACTAAGAACTACCTCTCATCTCTGTCTTCAGGGATAGAAATCTGAGAAAAGACATCCTATGCTCAAATAGCCACCCTTGTGTATATCTCTCCATATGAAGTGGAGAGAGACATCAGAGACTTTCCTGTATGATTGAGGATGTAGAAACAGCTGGAATCAGCATGGGGATAAAACCCTGAAGGCATCCTACATGCCCTGCCTATAAATTTAGCATCTCCAGTGCCCCTCACCCAACTCCTTTTGTGAGTCAGAAAAGGGTCCTATGCGATTTCTCATTATTCTAGCCTTAAACCACCACCAACAAAAAGTAACAGCCTTAGCTTTCTCAACTCCAAGAGTTTAGAAATTGATTTTTCATTATGTTCTAGAGTCTAATGGCAGGCTCACAACTGATGAGGTGCTTCATTTTTCCTGAATTGTCCTTGCTGACACCGGATCTCATAGCAGGAGTAGCCTGTGTGGTCTCCGACAATCCACATGTACTTCGGCATGTTCTCCAGTTCTCGTGACCTACTCTGGAGTTCTAGAATGTCACTTTGCCCCAGTTCTTAATTTACCATCTACTTACCATATAGGATATACTAATTCTCCTTCAGAGCAAGATCTTGAACTCTATTCCTAGGCAGTTGTTGGGGTCCTTCCATTTACAGAGATTTCTAAGAAATGCTACATACTCGACTTCCAGGAATGAACCACCATTTGAATCCCCTTCCTTCTTGCATCCACCACTTAAATGCTGTATGAACCCCTGAACCAATTTTTGAATATTCTTCTAATATGAACACTTAAGGTAATATATTATACATATTATATATAATAAACTATGCAAATAGCCCCTATTCTGCAGCATTCCCTATATCCTCTCATTTTGCTGTGTAAGTTCACAGTATCTTTCCACTCTGAGTTCAGCTATAGGACTTAGTTTAACCAATGAAAAGCTTGAAAGCACCCAGTGTTCGAGTTTGCCCTCTTTCATTCTCTTTTATTAACATGATAACATGCCATGTTAGCCCAGAGGATAAGAGGCATATGAAGCACAGCCAAGTAGCCCCAGTATTCTCAGTTAAAGTCGGTCTAGATCTAGTTAACAAACAGCCAGGATTCAGATGGGAGTGAGCCTGGTCAAGTCAACAGACCTGTCATGAGGGCTATCTTAGATGCATGAGCAACAATTGCTTATACTTTCATGCCACTAAAGTTTCAAGCTTATTTGTTACACAGCATTATTTTAGCAATAGGTGATTGATACAAGAGCCATATACTGATTTTTAATATCTGATCACCCTTCCCACGTCTGTGTCCATATTCCTTAAAATGGCAATGAGTACTTACAACGTCAAGTCAGAATCACCAAAAATTAGTTGAAAAATAACAAACTATTGGGCGTGTACCTATATAATTATATTAATAAGTATTAACAGGAAAACAATAGTGTAATGATAAAATATATAAAGATAAAAGTAATTGTAACTGAAAAATTACTTGTAAAGTTTGTAGATATTACTCTAATATACTATCCAGAGTAAACCAATCAAATTAGGACCATATTTATGGAAAGCTTGTTTACTTTTGTTCTTCAAAATATTCATATAAAAATGCTACTATAATAATGGAAATACCAATAAAATTATAAAATAATGGAAATATATATATCTTCATTTGAATTAGGATGTTTATTATTCATACTTTTTTCCTCATATACATAAAAGAGTCATTAGTAGGATGTTCACAGAAAATCCAGTTTTCATTTGAGAATTTTCACCAGCTAAGTCTAATCAGTGCTTGGGAAAATTTACCATAGGTAAAGGAGTAAAATAGGGAAAAAAATAGATAACAATCTTTATATTGAAGTGTATTATCCATGGTTTTGTGGGTTAAAGAGGATTGCACTGATTTAATTAGAATTGGGAGGCACAGGGATGTATATATATACATACACACATAGATATGTGTGTGTACCTATACGTATATATGCACACACATATATATACATGTATATATGCACACATATACAAATATATATTTTAATATCACCATAAGTCTTTTAAATTAGGACCCTTTTTATTGCCTGTGCATAATAAGGGCATCTTACCTTAGATATGTATACCTATTCAATATCTCTAAAGACATCAAGTGGTAAATATCCTAAACTTTCCCAATATTTTATATAAAGCTTCTTAAATAACTAGGCATATACATTATTAATTCATTAAAGTGAAAAAGTATCTATTATTAATATTAATAAATATTGGTCATTAATACCAAAATTTATCATATCAAACTTTAGCTGAAGTAAAAGATAAATAATATTTAAATCTATGTAAGAAGATACATTGTTGTTAAAGATTTTTTTTTTTGCTCTTGAGTTTCTATACAAATACACTAAAGTGCTTTTTGTGAATTCTATATTTACTTATATATTTATTCAATTAAGTAGTCACACTTATGATATAAGGTGCTCTCTCACTTCTCCAGGTTTATTAATAAAAAAAAATGATTTCTGGAGTTATAGGAAGTGAACGTCTCATCATGGCCATCAGTCATCATTCTGCGATTTTAAAATGTATGAAGCAAAACTGGAGACTAGAGGAGAACATGACTTCTGTGCTCTCATCAGTACATCAGTGTTAGGAGGTTTTTTAAGAAAATCGCATCACTTGGGAAGTCCAGAGTCAAACCCTCTAATGCAACTTTTGAAGGAATCATATGTGAGATGGTCAATCACCAAGCACAGGTGTTTATTATGACACTGCTTCATTATATGCTACCAATTAGAATAAAGGCTTCTGGGAAAATGTCTCCCAAAATAAAAGACTCTATCAAAAGACCAGATGAAACACAGACAATATATTCTCAACAATATTCTCTAAGAAGCCACACATTAGATTTCAAATATCTAATAATGCTTCATTTATAGAAATCAAAGATGTGAAGTATAGATTAGTCATAAGAAACAGCTGTGTCAAAAAACAAATCTGATTTACTTATTTAATAAACAATTGATGGCAATGAACAGGCACTGCTGTTGGGGATATAAATATGGAAAATATAAATATAGTAGCAGAATTTCTAATGAAGGAGATGCCTTCTGGAACATGATGAGACACAGGTTCCTGAATCTACGTCAATGCAATGAAAAGACAAAACACAGTTCCTTATCATTTATTCTTTAATATGTGATTTTATTAGAGTTTGCTTCCTCTAAAAATGTGCGTGTTACTAAGACAATAATTCTTATAATTTTAAAATAATGAGAATAAAATCAAATATGGAATGGCAGGCCCTGATATTATCTTTACACTACAATAGTGCTTTTGTGGTTTATAACCACTGCATTTATGTTTGCTAACTCCTCCCAAGGTTAACTATGTAAAGGTATTCCTAATGCTATATAACATGATTGGAGTTGTTTGCTCTAGATTTTGCTTGTGTAGCCTAGAAGTGTAACATCAAAAACTGGGTCCTCAAACTATCTGCCTTTGAGGATCTTACCTTCAGATAGAATGTCAATTTTAATGTGGTAAGTAGTACTTGATCTCCTTTTCACAAGTGTATCACATAATATAATTTGATTAAACTGTTCATTTTTAAAAATTAGAAAGAAGTCTCTAAACAGTTGATAACAAATACATGCTAAAAGCAGTTTATAAATCACACACAAAAGTTTAAAGCATTTCAAAAATATTCTACATAAAGATAAAAAAAGAAAAAAATCCATTCCACAAGAATCTAAATAATTGAATATGACAACCTATGATAAAAACCTGAATGTATTTTATTTATGGTTATTACACACATAAGTACATATGGTGCATGTTACAGTCCTTCACTTAAAAACGATATATATTTTGAGTATTTGCATTTAACATTTTAGGGAACATGTATAAGGATTCACACATTATTGTGTGACAGTCAACATTAGTGTCAAAAGACTAAACAATTTGTTTCTAGGTAAGAGGCAATTAAATATTTACCACTTTAGTTATATTCAAAAATTATTTTTTTTGCAAGCCAAGTCACAATATATCTATACTTTCTAGAACTGACCCATATCCAGGAAACAATAGTATAGCATATAACTTAGAATAAGCCAATCTATATTATTTATCATCTACCCATAAGATGAAACATTCAATTAAATCAGAGCCAAGCAGACTCAACATAAAGGTTATTGGTTGAATTATTAGAATATGAACTTTCTTATTTTCTCTTGTACTAGGTGTGTGATGCCAGTAGCCAACATATACAGATTTTGAGAACAGATTCAATCAGTGAAGAAAGCAAATGAAGGGATGCATCCCACAGTTTTACGTGAAACTTAAATCCTTGTAGCAATCCTCATGTACATCTCTGCACTTTCAGTTACAAAGAACAATACATTTCCTTCTTTTTCTTTTGAGTAAACTTGATTAGTCAGAGAGAGAAATTCCAAGAGAGAGGCTGGATAAATAGAATAATACATTGGAATATCTTAACAAGGCAGTGATATGATGAGATTTGGCAGCATTGTAGAGAAAAAAATGGAGGCAGGAGAAAGGGAAACGGAGGCAGAGAAAGTGTAGAAAGGGGGAACGGATGAGTTGGGTATTAGTTGAGAAATGATGATCTTAAGGAAAGAATGAAAGGGGTATTTGATTCTAAATTTATTAATGTGTAGAACTGACAGAAACATTGTATTATTTGATGAGATATGAGCGGAAAGGGTCTAGAAGGCTGACACACAAGTTTTGGGATTGAGCAATTTGATACTGGTTGTCATTAGTTACTGAAATAAGAATACAGGAAAAAAGGAGAGGTTGGGAAGTAGGGGTTGGAAGAGATCATGAACTTAGTCACATGATTAATGACTTTTAAATAACCATGAAATACCCAAATGGAAGTTCCAAGAGACAGTTGGTTTTGCAGGTTTGACTGAGCTATAAAATGAAAATTGTAAGTGTTAGAGATATAATTTTATTTGTCATCTGCAAAAAGAAATTGGGAACTTAACAGTGGATAAAATAAATAAGAAGTAATATGAAATAAAAGAAGTAAAGAAGTATAACTGAGCACATTAATACATAAGACATACACGAAGGAAGATCAGACTGAAACTAACCTGAAATGTGTCTTGAGAACTGAGATGTAAAAAGCAACAACAATAAAACAAGAGAGAAACTTGTGCCATAAAAATTAAGAGAAGAGAGAGGTTCAGAGGTCAAGGAGCAGTCAGCAATATGAAATAACGCACATGGGTGAAAGTAAGACAAGGCCTGAAATCTTCCACTGAGTTTAGCAGGTAAGAGGTCAGTGTTGATATTGGTATTTGGCATTTCAGATAAGCAGTGGGCATGGTAGCCAGGTCACAATGGACACAATGAAAACTGCTTTCATAAATCACTTACTGGGTCCTTGAATTTGAATTCAAAATTATGGATCTTATTCTTTACAGAATGAAGGACCCCTAGAACCCTGGCCATTTCCTTTATGAAACTTTCAAGAAAGAATATCAATTTCTCTATGAGAAAGATCCTAACAAGATAGGAGGAAATGTTGAGTGTCTCAGGAATTTTGGTTGATTTTTCCTACATAAAAAAAAAGCACCTCTAACATAGTGGGTGGCTTTAAAAATACTAATAATCTAAAATTTATTTGACCAAGATATTTTTAAACATTTAGAAGAATTCCTTTGACATGACTACTGCCCCCAAACAAAACATCCTAAAATATACTCTTTGTGTTAGTGCAGTAATTTATCCAAAAACCTTGTTTCTATTTGTTCAATATTAAATTCCTACCCCTTGACTTGCTGAAAAACTACAGGAGAGAGAATGTTCCTGAAGAGTTATGTAACAGCTTATTTCTTCCTTCTGCTATGTCTTCAACATCCATGTTCACCATTAAACTGCATTGCAGCAGAAATAAGTGTGATAATAAGCCAGTCTGGGTAGGTGTGTGTGTGCTTGTGCTTTAATCAAAAAATAAAAGCTGGAGGTGACTTTTAATTGCTGCAAATATAATTCAGTGACAAGCAACTAATATAAACTTAGTAAGTTAAAAAAAAGAAATCTTTTCAAAGTAGCAGTGATTATAATCACAACATATCTTCTTGATATAGTGTCATCAAGAAGATATTCAATGAACCTTTTAATTTTTAGTTCATGTTTAAATATAACTCTTTTACTATTATTCCAAAAGCCACTTTTTATTAACTTTATTTTGAAATGTAAATTTATGACATTAAGAGGTATAGGATGATCAAAAGTACCAAAAGTACTTAACTGTTGCCCTCCAGAAACTAAACTCAGTATAGGAGGTAAAAGAAATATTAAACCACAAGCACAACGTGGTGGGGGGAAAAATGTGTGACTTTAGCAAGTTTGTTGATGTTTGCAAGTGGAAAACCAGTAACTTATTTGGCTGATTACAGAAAATTACATAGCAAATGGCAAAAGTAGGGAGAGAGTGATAACATAAATCAGCCTCTTGACTGTAGAATGTATGGAAAGCTTAGCAAATCAAATTATATACCATGAGAAGCAGGGGAGAGTTGCTATGTTAGCTGAGACACCTTAAACAAGGGTATTGGTTTGATTATGAGAATTCTCTCCCCAAGTGCTAAGCAATCTTCTCCTAAACCTTTAACTGCCCCAGAGCTTAGCGATCAGAGTATGTTCTGAAGACATTTTCACAGATCTCCCAGATTTGGGTCATAAAACACAAGGCCGCCGCTGTTTGAATGCATCACAGTCAAGCCCACCTGTGACAAGCTAGGCTCACATCACATGCAGAAGACTGTCAAAGTGTGTTTCAGAGCCTTGCCATTAGCGACATAAAAATACCAGAAATGTTCTTTGCTTGAGCATTTCCTTGTTCACACACCTTCCACTGATGTTACCATCATTGGAAAAAATTATTTGCAATTATATTAAAGTGAAGCCTTATTATCTAAAGCTCTGTTGAATTTCTATTCTGTTCTTAACCTTGATATATGAATACAAAATAGGAATCCATATAATGCATGCTATTGGGAACTCAGTATATCTCAAGTGAAAAGTTCTCAATAAACCTTGTGAAGATGCCTAAAAATTTCTCTGTTATTTTCTGTAAAGTATTAGCAAGCCTAGGTAACAATAGCTAATGTTCCAAAACAGAGCATCCCATGCCACACTTTTAGCATCAGCTAGAAACTAAGGTGGTTTAACAGACTGTCAGCACCTATGAGATGAAAGGATTCATGCAGAGATATTCAGATATAAATTAACCTGGGAAGAAATTTCTGTTCTACATTATCTAGCTTGTACAAGGTGCAAGGTATCTTGTGCCTTGACATATTTAAAAGTACCATGAATACTTATTGGCATATAATAGCTGCTCAATATTTATTCTTTTATTTATTTATTTATCAAACAAATTTAACAGTACATCAAAGGCAGAATATAAAAAGCATTCAAATCAAACTCTTGCACATATTATTAGTGTGTTTTCCTCTAAATATAGCCATGAATAAGGAACATATTTAGTAAAGAGAGCTCAGTTTTTAAAAAGTAAAGAAATAAAATATAAAAAAAAATTGTCATTGAAATTATGGACCTTTCAATTAATATTTTGGCAAAACACTTTATTTTTTCATAATCTATATCAGAAAACAACTTGAGTGCGTTTATAAAACACATTTTCATTTATAAGCCATGCGTATACTTTTTTAATGCTCCTTTATGCCATCTCTTCTTGAAATTCAGCAAACTAGGTCCACGTTTATCTCAGCTTTCCAAAATCCTTTCTCTCACTTCTCAGTTTGCTGCCTTTTTCTAACTTAATTGTTCTAACTTCTTCTGCTCCCTTAGTACATCTTCACTCTTTTTATTACAAACATTCCAAAGGCCAGCCATCTCTTCTACAAATACTCCCTGTATTAAGGAAGTGAAATAAATGCATGAATAAAAGTGACAAAAAGCCACCACCACCAGGAAAAGAAAGATTTTCCTGGTCATAACTATTATTTTAGTTGTTCTTAAGAAAGTAGGATGGATAGCAGGAAGACCACTGTTATAGCAATTCTGCAAATCAATACCACCTTTCTCTGCAGAGAAGACAGGAGGAAAATGCTATTTTATTGCAGCGTGTCATACTAAAACACCAAAACATCACTTAATAATTAAAAATATAATTTTTAGATTATTATTCAGAGCAAATATGCATGTATTGATTAAATATTTATTGAACATTTACTAAATTCTGGGCACTGAGTTAGTAGAACTACTAAAATAAACTGTGTAAAGCTCCAAAGCTCCAAATGAAATATACTTTGTAAATTTAATTCAAAGAGCATGACCATGAGATAGAAAATAATATCTTCACAAGTGAAGCAACTGTAGCTTATGAATGTGAAATATTTGTTATATTCCATATGGAACAAGGGATGAGCCAGGATTTGACTTGAGCTCTGACTCTGAAGCCTATACTGCTGGACTTCCACTTTGGTATTGATGATAAGTGATAATAAATATCAATCCCCATTTACTGAGACATTTCTTAGTTTCAGGTCCTGTGCTAGAATGATTTATATACTTGAATTAATCCTTTGTTAAACTTCCATAGACAGAAACCAGGGCTGAGAGCTTAGATAACAAGCTCATCACCAGTACGGGACTAGAGCAGAATGAAGCTTCATTCCATCTGCTCTCCTCTCATCTTCTCACACACACTCTCTGTGTGTCTCATTTCCCGTCTCTGCATCTCAGGCTATTGCCTCTGCCTTTCAACCCCTTACTCTCTGTCTCATCTGCCTGTCTTTCTCGATCTCCCTTTCTGTCTCTGTCCTTGGTCGTTTCATCTCTATTCTCCTTTCCCTACCTATTCATCTTCTTTTTTTCTTTTTTCAACCATGTGTCTTTCTGCCAGTCTGTCTTTTCCTGCCCATTTCTGTCTATCTGACTTTTTGTTTTGACTCCTTTTATCTTTCTCCCTTTTTTCTCTGTGTAACTCAGTCTCTCTCTCTGAGCTCATTCATTTTTTGCTCATCTTTGACTCTGTCTCTAACTTTATTTCATCTCTTTTAAAATATTTTATTTATTTTGTGAGAAGGGGGAAAGGAAGGAGAAAGAGTCAGTGTGTGAGAGAAACATCAATTGGTTGCCTCTTGTACATGGTCTGACCAGGGACCAAACCTGTAACCTAGGCATATGACCCTACCTAGAATAGAAATGGAAACCTTTTGCTTTTCAGAAAGATGCCCCACAAACTTAGCCACACCGTCAGGGTTATTTCATCTCTCTTTTTGTGATTCTGTTTCTCTTGTTCTTCAATTACTATCTCTGTGTCTCTCTTTGTGTATCTCTGTGATTATCTCTCTCACTTCTCTGTGTCTCTGTCTCACAGACAGTGACTTAAAGTTTTAAAGAAACAACAACAGCTCATCCTGTCTTAATGAACCTTCTCTGGATTCCAGTGGTGTGCTGTAAGGTTGAAGAAATCAGTCCCCTAAATGATCAAGCAAAAAGGAAAGTCAGTGTCCTTGGATAAACAATTTGCATTTCCATAAGGATTCAGTGATGCAGAATCAGAAAAGGCTCATTCTGACACCTCCATGAACACCACAGGGAGAGCATTCATTAACTGAGCTCCCGTTTGAATGATGCACTTCATCGCACACAGCACTGTCTTCCCATTCAGGAAACAGTGTTTAATTCTGTCTGAAACCCACCCTTTCACTAGACATTTGAATGAATGACTTTTCAAAGTAATGGGAACTACACATCTGCCATGGCCTGAGAATGTTTACACACTAAAGGCCATAACAAAGTTACACCTCCTGTCAATTTCTTATCCATCAAACAACACAATAAACAAGCTTTGAATTTTTCCATTTACCAGGTGGAAGGAAAGAAGTGCTTTATATTCTTTAGCTTCTTGAAGTAATGACTGCTTTTGCCTTTTACATTTATTGCTTCAATAGCCATGATCTGATATTAAGGTTGAGTGCAACCTTTAAACAACTTGTGAGATAAATGGAAACCTGTCCATTATAGTGCTCAGGTAGAAACTATTACTGCTTATATTGGAAACCATTTTGTTGCTATTATTGTTTGTTGTAGCAATGCAAATAACAATAAAAAATCTTGAGATGTAGTTGCTAGAATATTAGAATGATTAATTGTGCATTAGATTATTTAACAATTTAAATGTTTCTTATTCATTCTCTTGGCTGTTCCTTACAAAAACTTTGACAGGTTGAGTTTTACAAATGTGGGCACTGACTTGAAAATGCTTAAGGAATGTGCAAGGAAAATAATTGTGTTTATACCAGAATCTGAAGTTCCTATGCATCTCACTTCAATGAATAAATTGTGTGTGTGTGTATCTTATTCATTAGTGACTTATTTGCAGACTAAAAACAAGTGATACTCTTATTCACTATCTGTAAAGCTGGCATGTTGGTTTGTACATTACAGGTGGTGAATAGTTTACACGTAACAGGTAGTGATTCTACTTCAAGGTCATACTACTCACATTCACATTCAGAATTATCTTCTTACCTTGCACATCATTCTTATGTGCAAGAAAGTAATGGTTGCATTTGGAATTTCTATGCATATTTTCTTATCCTATCTTTATTTCTATCGAAGTGGCTCCAGTATTCAAGTTAAGTGGAAGTTAAACATTAGTTCAGTTTCTGAGTGTTTGAACCTTTGAAATTTATACAGACTATCAAGAGAACATAACCTTGCCATAAATTTCTCAGTAGTAAATTTTTTCACTCAGAATTAACTATGAGCACTAATGACTTCTCATAGCTCCTTCCATTATCTTCTCATGTAACTCAGTGAAGCACAGAACTAATAGTGAAGCCCCACGTGTCACCATTACTTTCGAAGCTACGATCTACTATATTATAGAGTAATAAATAAAAAATCCCATTACAAAACAAACATATCTATATCCAAACAAAGTTTTAGTTGGGAGAGATGCAAAACATTTTGGAAAGTCATCTCTGTCAAGTAAAACTATCTTTTAACCCTTTGCAACAGCATGGATGGAACTGGAGAGCATCATGCTAAGTGAAACAAGCCAGGGGGTGAAAGACAAATACCATATGATCTCACCTTTAACAGGAACCTAATCAACAAAGCAAACAAACAAGCATAATATAACCAAAGACATTGAAATTGAGAACAGTCTGATAGTGACCAGAGGGGAGAGGGGAGGGAATTTCAGGGGAAAAGGAGGAGGGTTTAGAGGAACAAGTATAAAGGACACATGGATAAAAACTAGGGGTGGTGGAAATGGGAGGGAGGTGGGGAGGGCTGGGGTGGTGGGCTGGGGTGGGAGTAAAAGACAGAAAACTGTACAAGAACAATTAAAATAAAAATATTAAAAAATAAAAATAAATACTATAATTGTATAGCCTTCCACATATGTGTGAGAGAGAGAGAATGACAACAGAATTCAAAAATAGCAGTGATGGCAATAGTAAGAACAATTCTTTGAAAAAGGGGAAAAGAGAAAAATAAAGCTGTTACTAAAACCTACTCTAAACATTGAGTTCCAAGCAAAATTAAACTTTTAGACGATAAACATGCCCAGTCTATTTAGAAGCAATCTCTTGGTTGAGATTATTATTTTGCCAACTTGAATTTATTCCTAGGTGGGAATCCTTAGTCAAAGTTAAAACCATATATTTATACCCACGGTTAAGGCTACATTAAAGTGTAAATTTATACAGGGGCTTCTGTGCTAGGATGGAGTTAAGATAATAGCTGGTTTATACAAGTAGTTTAGCAAATAGGAACAAAAGTTCTTACTGTCTAAAATTATACCTGCACATTTACAAGTAGGGGTAATATGCTCATCTACCCTTAAAATATTCACATTTAGGGGATTGCTTTATTATTTTAGTTTTACTTTTACTATAAAGGCTTATTACTTATTCATGAGATAAAAGCCCACATATTCAAGTGATTATAGAAAGGTATAATTAATGTTCAACATATATTTGCATGACACACATTTTATGATTAAAGAAAAATAGTTATTTGTTTTGACAAGAAAATAATAATTACCTTTTGCATTTAATTTCAAACTAAGGCTGTTTACCAAATACTGGAAAATTTTTACAAATGGCTATAGTTTATGTCTTTCTCTGCCTATAAAGTTGGATGATAAGAATAGAAAAGGCATGCTATGCAAAATTTAAATGTGGAAAGACTAAGAAAGCTTGTAATGGACATTTAACTTGAACCCTAGCTTATTTCTTCTTAGAATTACAAATATTACTATTTTTAAACTAATTTTATAGTCCAGACATTAATTAGATAAGCTCTTCAAATAATATCATTAATGGATATATTGTTCCAAAAATCTTAGAAAATGGAAGTTTTCATTTAAAACTCTTTATAAAGAATACTAAAAATTTTACCCCATGATATTCCAAACAAGTAGTTAACAGTAAGATAGCACATACCCTGATTAATTCAGGTTCTTTGATGGTTAATGTTTAGGGGTCATTTGTGGCAAAGTGAGGGAATTCACATCCCCTGCTCGGTACATTATTGCAACAGCTGAGAGGTGAGGGTGTCCTCACTCAGTGCAACCAGGTGCACATTAAATTGCCCTTTTATTTCATAAGAGAACAAGTACACAGTTGAGGGGATCAGGTTGCTGAAATTTGAAGACTCACATGTACAGATAAATGCACTGACTTACACTTAGCCGCAATTAAAGAAAACTAAAGAAAGTTATGGAAGAGCCAAAATAAGTTCACGTGAGCATATATTAAAAAATTCAAATTTGCTGTGAAAACTGCAAGAAGCATTCTATGCTTCAAATATTCTTTCACAAATTACTTGCTTCTCCCATGTTAAGCAACACAATAACTCTACCCCTTAAGTATTTGGTTACTACACTTGACAATTAGCTCTATTTGTGAAAACCAATGAGTAAGGACTTGGAGTTAACCTTACATGAGGCCGTCACATTATACTCTAGTTAACAATAGCCGTCTGCATACATGCTACAACTCCATCAAACCGATGACCACCTGTGCACACGACAGAGATGCTTTAGAGAACCAGCAGGCCGGGCCTGACTCTTGTTTCTCAGGGCCCTCCTTTTGTATGGCTACCAAAGTACGTTTCTTCTTATTTTATTGTTGTTCAGCTACAGTTGTCTCCATTTTGCCCCCCTTACTCTCCCCTGCTTTACCGGCCCCCCACCTCCCACATTCAATCAAATTATGTTTTTAAAGTAAAGGCCATACCACAAAGTGGGAGAGTTGTTAGTACTACACATTATTTACTTTGTATTATAAGGATAAAGTCCATCTGGATTCAAATTCTAAATGCTCCAAGTTATTTTCGTAAAGTAGATATCCTAAAACATCTGCAGTGAAAATATCAGGATACTCTATATTATAACAAAACACCAAAAATAATGCTGTTATTTGTGATGCAGAGTTAGCCACCTAAACTTACCCATTAACTACAACCTCCAGCAACTACCACACACAAAACATAATACACATATATTTGCACACACAGAAAAAAAACAAACATTGCAAACTGATACTTTGGCCCATTTTCTTTTTCTATCTTTTGTCAGAGAGAGAGAAGCGAAGAACGTGGTTGAGGAGTGACATTCTTAAAAAAAATGATTAACCACACAGAGTTATCAGTTTACACATGTGTCTAAATATTGCTTTGACATCTCAACAAAATTATAACACCACACAGTAATTAGGAAAAACGAAAGGACAAGGACTTGCGTTCATTCTCCCAGAAGATAATTTCTTGTACATCATTACTACTCTGTTTTTGGAAGAAGCATGACAGAGACCCATTGCTCTGGAACAAGCTTGTAACTTTCTCTGTACTTCTCTGCTGCCTTAAATTTGACAGATAAAGAAAAGGAGGTGGGAGGAGAAAGAACTTACCAGTTTAAAGTTTCATCTTTAGCCCACGTAAGATTATGCAGCAAGTTTTCTTGCCAAGGCTGCCTCCTGCACATCCCTTTCAAAACAACCAGGGTTCATAATCTAGGTCCAAACGATTCGTTCACACATTACACTTCTTGAGTCTGTGAGGCATTAACATCCAGTCTTGTATCATCAAGAAGATATTATAGAGGGAAAAAACACCTCAACATATTAATCCAGAAGGCATACTCTCTCCCGTTCTGAGATATATGCCAACTGCCTTAGTTACCACAAGCAACTAACTCTAAGCCGCTAGCAGGAATCCGTCTGCCCTCTATCTGTCGCTATTAGCTCAGCATGTTGATTCACTGGCACTGAAGCAACAGCAATTAGCTGTCCTGCTTCTCACAGCACATGCAGGAGAGAGCTGAGTGTGCTAACCACACAGGGATTGCTGAGCTCTTTGCACCAATTAGTACCAGGTGCTACAGCTCAAAAGACAAACTGATGCCCTACTGATCATTGGCATTGGGCTGCTTTATTGGTACTTTGTCCTCACAGCCAGTCTGGTGATTCTCTGCTTTCTTTTGCGTGGTTGTTTTTACTGCTTTACTTCATCAGTACTAAGAAGTTTAGCAGCTTACTTCAATGACACTATTATTAACAAGTCAAAATAATATCTTAAGCTCCTTTGATCATATTCTCATTCTCTCTCTCTTCCCCTCTTTCTCTCCCTCCCTCTCTTCCTCCTTCCCTCTCCTTTTCCCTCTCAATCCACACTTGTATATTAAGCCCTACCTATCTCCACATCATTTGAGTATAAGGAAACTTCACACATTCTTATAGGAGCTTAAAAATAGACTGTTTAGGTTCATATAGGCATGTGTGGCTCAGGGCATTATAGAGAAACACACTTTTAAATCGTTATAGCATATTCCTTAAATATTGTGATATATAAGATCCTCACAATAAATTTCTGAAAATAGACATGTAAACTGGTCTATTTTCAGTTGGAAAAAAGCATTCTGTTGTCTAAATCAGGTATACATTTTTTAAGGAATCTCCCATGCCTAGGATTCGCGTCCATATCACATTCTGCCCATACAGTCATCCGAGCCTCTGAGAAAAAAGAACCTAAAAATGAAAACAATTTCAAAAATATTATAGTAGCGCTTGTAACAGAGCAAATATCCCAAGGTTGGTTAGAAATGACAAGGTGCAGAATACCATAGCACATGTTTTCTTCTTGGACAAAGTGGAATATTTATCATGATGATACACTCATCCTATTCAAGAAAAAATAGTATAGAATGCTTCCAGAACATTGCCATATTTATACACATACATTCTCAGAGAGTAACATCTCTCTTATTGTGTAATTAATTTATCTTGCAAGTTCAGTTTTCCTGAGGAAAGGGGAAAATTCTAATGAATGTGGAAATAATCTAAGGTCAGCCAAATGTGTCATAAATGTCAAGTAGTAAAATGTATATGAGTTAATCACAAGATAAATCATAGGTGAAACCTAGAGCCCTGAAGCGTATCCTAATTGCTCTTATTTTATTTATGACTTGAAGAAACTGAAAAATTTGCTTCCTTCAAAACATAGAAGATGGGGGGGCAGTGGTGACTTGTAAGAGACAGACACATTTTACAATTATATAAATTGGAGTTTTAAAAGCTTAAAATGGATGTGTTAAAAAAGAAGGCTTTATCAATAAATGTTTAACCAAAGTTGTGTATATTTTATTTGGGGAGACTTTTTTCAGTTCACTGAAACATCACATATGTGGAATAAACCAAAAACATTGACATCATTGGTTAAATAAAGCAGCTGGTATCATAAAGATGTTCCAATAATAAGAAGAATTAAATGTAGTTTTCATTAATGACAAAGTCAATCTCATTCCTGGTAATGTTTAATTATAACTTTGATGACATATTAGAAAGGCAGCTAGAATACAGAAAAACTCATATCTTTGTTATCTCCTATGAAGAATTAGATATTTTCAGTTGAACACTTATGGATGACAATAGCTGATTTTTTGTATCAATATATTTATATTTGTGGAAAACTACATTTAATAAGAAACAGAAATGCACCATATACTATAGCATAAATGTATGTAAATTTTAGGGAGACAATTTAAAAACACAATAAGCAAAAGAAAAATGTAACTGAAAAATCCAGTACCCTCAGATAACTTTTGTTAAAAATATCATGTATGATTCTCTAGATGTTTCTAAACCTCTCTCTCTGTATCTTTTTCTTTCTCTCTCTCACACATACATTTTAAAAGCAATTTAAATCCTGCTGTAAATATCACATTTTTAACCTCCTTTTATCTTTAAAAATATTATGGACATTCCTTTTGACAATAAATATTCAAATAATCATTATTAATGATGTTTCATTATTTATATATACATATAATTTATGTAACAAAATACTTATGTTTTGACTTTTTGGTGATTTATCATTTTAATATGTTTATAGAAATAGGTTTTATTCTATTCTGATTGTTATTTACATAACTTTTAATAATGGAAAATATTGGTCTGAGGGAAGCTGGCCATTCATTATTATCATGTGAACTTTTATAGATGACACAATGACTTTTTACTGTATCTTAGCATCCCTAATGATTTCAGTTTCATAAATAAAGGACCCTGTTTAATTTATTTTTGTATGCCTTATTGCTTGTAGACAAGAGTCTCACATATAAAGTAAATGTTTAATGAATTGAATTGTTTTATTGACAAAGTACATATCTAACACACCAATACCTTGATTGCCTAATGTATCCTTGAGATAAATTATTTTAAACACTATAAAATATTCCTTCCAGCCCTGGCTGGTGTGGATTAGTGGATTGAGTGTTGGCCTGCGAACCAAAGGGTCATTGGTTTGATTCCCAGTCAGGGCACATGCCTGGGTTGCAGGCCTGGTCCTAAATAGGGGGCATGCAAGAGGCAATCACATATTGATGTTTCTCTCCCTCTCTTCCTCCCTTCCCCTCTCTTGAAAAATAAATAAATAAAATATTTTTAACAGTATTCATTCCATAGTAAAGAATAAAATTTCCCCTTTCCTTAGAAAGTTAAAAGGCACACATGGCAGACAGAACATGTAGGAGGCAGATTTTAAAGGGTCAGAAACGACAGTCAGGATAAGAACACCAAACAGAGCACTTAAATTAGAGAACAAGAAAGTCTGAAAATTAATACTGAATGAGAGATACTTATGGGAACAAGAATCATTACAGATTAGGTACCTGTTATTCTTAGGAGAACTCACAAAGAAGGGATTAACCAAAGAACATTTATGCACAACCCATGGACACAGATCACAAAAAGGGGATCACATTAGGGAGGGAAAGGGTGGTGCTGAATAGAGGTTGGGAAGGGGAGAAAAGGTGGGAATAACTGTAATAGCATAAACAACATACATAAACAATTTTTAAAAAAGAATAGAGAAAATACTTCTGCTTCAGATAAATACATCCTCATAATTTGTGATTTAGGATGAACTTCAGGATTGGAATACAATGGAAATATGCAACTTATTCAAAAGTAGATAATTCCAGCCAAGTGAATGAGTGGTACCATACTATGTCAAGAACAAGCATCAGAAAGTTCTGAAACTGAAGAGTTAGGAGTTGAACTTGGCTCTGGTTTCTATCTCTACCCCTTGTAGCTAGTAACCTGGCAAGTAACCTGACTTGTCTCAGTCTGTCTCCTTATCTGCAGTGAGCAACAGATCACAGATAATTGAAAAAGCTGTTTAATTATGTTATTGAGGAGTTTGCTATTCTCTAAACTCATTATGCTTCCTCATGCTTCTATGAATATATCTGTAATTTGGGCAATGCATCAGCATGATATACAAGTGTGTTGGGCTGGCATGCAAGTGTCTGAGATCTAATAGTTTTATGACCTTGAACTAATTCCTTAACTTCTCTGTGACTCTGATTTCTAATTGGGATATTAGAATAGTAATTGATACCTACCCCACAGGCTTATTAAGATATTTAAATATGGTATATTTTGCAAGTATTCATAATAGTGAATGAAATATGGTATCTATTTGGTAATTTTAGGTATTAGTACTAACATTTTAACACAGTTTGATATCATTTGGTTACAGGTACAAACATGAGAGAGCAGCATATGGGGCAAGTCCCAGATAAAGCAAATCTTGGCAATTCAGTGTTTTAAAGTTCAATTTTTATCACGTAGGCAGAAGAAAGTTACCACAGAATTTCAGACAAGGGCACCTTGTGATGAGTCATGCTATGTGTGCTAAGTTTTTATTTGCATAAAGGTCACAGGGTGGTTGTTAAAATGCAGATTCCTGTGGAGACTCAGAGTTGAAGGATCTAGAGTGGGCCTAGGAGTATGAACTGAAGCTGTGTCTGTGTCCACTCACTACACGTGGTAGTACAGCAAAGTCCCTGGTCACAGGTCTGGCTCATGAGGTTCACAGTGATACCACGCAATACCACGGTTAAGCCCTTTTTGTTTGGGAGCTGATGGGAATTGGAAATTGTATTCTGAAATTTACCAGCCAGCTGACCTTCACCAAGCTGCTTCATTTTTAAGCTTTGATTTTCTCATACATAAAATAGGATAGAATTAGTATTTCAAGATTAAACAGAAAGTGCATATGAGCCATTGTTTTACAGGATGTCTGGCATATATTGTGTTCATATAAAGCATGTAGGAAGTGCTGAATAAATGTTATTTATATAGTGATGACCATCTTTCTTGGAAATGAGAAAGAGAAGAAAAGGGCCTTAAAAGTTAGAGGTTTGGGTTTGGACACTGGTTTGAGACCCTTAACTTCCTGAGCTTTTATTTTGGCTACCTTTAGCCAAGGTCATGGGTAAACTTCTGGGAGGAGTCACTGGGGCTAAAGTCCAAAGTGCTCACCTTGCAAGTTGTTATATTCTGGCTTGGGATGGTGTCTATCCAGAGGAAGAGGTAGTTTTTCTTCCAATAAAGGTGATGCTGTGCCTACTCATTGTCCACATCCATACAAGATGCCTTTTTTTTTTTTTAATCTCATGGAGATGTAAAAGAGCTAGATACCTTGGCTACAACAGAGCAGTCTATTACGTGAGGTAAGAGTGCTCTGTTAGCCCTGGCTGGTGTAGATCAGTGGATTGAGCGTGGGCTGCGAACCAGAGGATCGCGGTTAGATTCCCAGTCAGGGCACATGCCTGGGTTGCAGGCCTGTTCCCAGCATGGGACACACAAGAGGCAACCATACATTGATATTTCTCTCCCTCTCCCTCTCTCCTACCCTTCCCCTCTAAAGATAAATAAATAAATAAAAATCTTTAAAAATAAACCAATAAAGTTTAAAAAAAAAAAAAGAGTGCTCTGTTATATGATGTAAGCTGCATAACACAAAGTCTGATGAGGAGGACATGTTCTCTGAAGCACAGCAGTTAATCACACATATGTGAAATTAGGTTGAATTTAAACATTTAAACATCGAAGATTAGAATTTCATATACTTTAGAAAATGAAAAGGATGTCATATGTACATTTAAAAATGAATCATTAAATTCAATCATAAATTGAAAAGTAGATATGTAAATTATATCATATAATTTTAAGTATGGTTATACAACTTTTAAAGTGCTAATAATAAAATCTATAAAAATGTGGCAAAATAAAATAAATTGTCAAATTTTTTAAGTTAAAGAGAAGTAGTATTCCCCCTTGCTTAGTAACTGCATTTCGGTGTGTACACACCTGTGTTCATGTGCGCTGGCAATATCACACTGAATATAAATTTGATGATTATCACTGCAGGGAGAGTGAGGTAAATACCTGCCCCCACCAATGTCTTTTTGCGTGAACTTTTACTTTTTATATTCTTTTTTTGCACATCTTATTCTCATTCTCCATTTCCTTCCACAGATAAATATTTGAATATGTTTAATTCATGTATTTTGTTTGTGTTTGTACAAAATACATATTTTGTGTGTTATTGTAAAATTTCATAAAATTAGTTGTATTTGCACCCTGTGAGAATTTTTCATAAACATGAATTTTACAGAGCAATGAAATAGAAACACATAATGCTCTAGTTGGATGCCAAAAATCAGTTCCATCCTACATACAGATGTGAAATTGCCATAGACTTTTGCATCTATGCCAGTTCATCTGTGCACTGGTGTTTAATGAACAATAAAAAGCAAAGAGCTGGTCAAAGACAGACATTTTATTTTCTGTATGTAATTTTTTTGATACCTTGACTTGCTTTAACAGTAGGTATATTATACCAACAAATAGCGGGTTTATGTTATATTATAATGCAAAGCTACTTCTCTGATTATAAAGGGACTTGAGATGCTTCTTACTCTATTCATCAGCTCTAGCAAATTAATATATTAACTATGTAGAATAATTCTCATAGCCTTAGACTCCAGTCTGCTGTTGGAGAACATTTCAGAGTATCTGACTAAAATTAAACCAATACTAAGTAATATATTATCTCAAATGTATCTCATCAAGAAAGTAAGACATGTGACAATGTTGCCTGTCCTTCTAGAATGAGGATTGAGTCATCAATACAATAGGAACTGCAAAGTAAAGAGAAGTAGAGAAGCCTTTTTTAAAAAACCCACATTAAAACTTAAGTGAACAAAAGCTTCTGCAGTATTATTAAAATAGCCCTGCTCATTACAAGCAGGGTCTCACTAAGTTGCCGGGCATCAAGCTATTCTAGGCTTATTATTGTCAGGGTCATTTAGAGTTGAGATTCAAAGCTATTGGGTGGAACCCCATAGGAACACACCAATAAGTCTTACAATTTCATGTTGTACAACCTTGGTTTTGATTTGAACATGATTTTAGTGTCAGGATTCAAGGTAGCTAGAGTTAACATTTTTTTGCTATCAATGTGTTCCTTTTTTTTTTTTTTTTTAAACCCCTCACTTGCCTATTTTACAGTGAGAGCTCTAGAGGTAAGGACCAGTATAATCTCTATTTAATACTTAGCTGTGGTGAGATTTCCAACAGGCAGACTATTATTTTAAAAGAGCAGTTTGGGGATATAATACAGTAGTTCTATGACAATGCTGAAAGGAATAACTAATATAAACATATAGTTGCATGTGAGCATATACAATGTGACTAAGTAAAATATGTGAAGAAGATGCTGAACTGTTTACACCATTTTTAAAGCTTAATTTTTAAAGAGTGTTGAATTTAGAATGAGACATTTATCCCCATGTGTGTCTGATGGACTTGAAAATATAGAAATTATTTTTAAGCTGGGATGAAATTAAACATTTTAAGGTCAAATTATTTGACTATTTCATACAGGAAAATAAAACAAAGTATAGCTAATAATTGCTATAAAATATTTTCTAAATATTATGCTTATTTTTAACTATTTTATATTTGTCTTAGGGATACATTATATTTTTGAACAGAGAACTGAGATATTACAAAAGTTTAATTGGTTTAAATGGAAAAACTACATTACTTTTATGCTACCTCTTCTCAGTTCCAGTTCTCATATTCTGGGTGTATTAGTATCGCATGCTGTATAACAAATTGCCACAAAATTAGCCACGTGAAACAACACATATTTATTATCTCATACTTTGTATGGCTCACAGGTCCAGGACAGGGTTCTACAAAGCTGTAATCTAGGTGTCGACAAGACTGAGTTAGCTTCTGGAAGCTCAGCTGGGAAAGAATCTGTTTATAAATTCATTCAGGTTCTTTGGCAAACTTACTTGGTCATGATGGGATAACTGAGGGTCCTGGTTTGACTTCTTACTGACTCTCAGGTGGTGGTTGCCTTCAGCTGCTAGAGGTGGTCATTGTTTCCTCTGCCACATGAACCTCTTCTTAGGCAGTTTACCGCATGCCTGTTTGCTTCTTCAAAGGCATCAGGAGAAGCTCTCTATGTGTACTGGCAAGATGAAACCCTACTAGTACACAGAGCCTTCCTTGTATCATCTCTCTTATGATGTAGCCTTACATCATCACAAGATGAATGTTCCACAAACTTTGTCACATGCTATTAGTTATAAGTAAGTTACAGTTTCTTCCCACATTCAAGGGGAGAGGACTGCATAGGACATAACACCTGGTGGTGGAGATCATGGAGTCATCTTAGAATTCTGCCTACCATACTACCTTTTCTCTTAGTGTCTTTACTATATTCAGCTAGACTCCAAATTTTATTTATATACGCAGAAATAATGTGATAAAATAGTTAAATATTCTGAACAACGAAAGCTTACTTTCAATATCTTTGAAAACTATACAGGGGTTTTTTAACATGTAAAATTATACATTATTTTATCAGAGAAAAATGGTAAGTCCCAATAAATATGAGCATTTTGACACTTAATTAGTTGAAATATTTAAAACCAGAGTAGTTTAGGAAAATATGCCCCAAAACAAAAGACTTAAAAGAATGTCAATATAACCATAAGCTACATGCACAGCAGTACTTCAAGATCACGTACTGAAGGCTAGGACTGGGGAACTTTATTTAGTAGTAAGTAGAACGAAACTTAAATCAGCATTGTATCACCTTCCTTTAATAGTAAATCTGTGAAAAGACTACCAAGATGTCTTCTTAGATTTCTTCAGCCTGAGCCTATTATTAAACACAGGTTTTACACACACACGCATACATACATACATACATACATATATGTATGTATGTATATAGATGTATGTATGTATATGTGTATATATAAATGCACACATAAACATACATAAATATAAATGGGTAATGATGAAATTATTTTGGTCATTTAAAGCTTTCATCATTAGACTTTAGGCGATAGGGAAAAATAGTTTTATGAATCACCTTCATCACTCTGCTATATTGAGACTTATAAAAAGTCCTCAGCATAATATTTTGCTGAATTTAATATGGTCTCAGTTATCTATAATTGTAAAATAATAAATTTAAATTTTATGCACACTTTATAATCCTTCAGGGGTCCTAGTCTCAGCAAATATTTGTTGGTACTTTCTATACTAAACCTTACATTAGATGCATTTGTATAAATATTATTTTTAGATGAAGACTAATCACTAAGTTAACAATAATTGAGTCAAAGTACTTCACTTTTTTATTTATACTGGTTTCTTTTAGACTCAATAATATCTAGTATTTTAATCTGTTTCAAGGAGCAAAATTAGGGAAGACAAACTTTTCCCCCACATTTGTAAACAAATGTATTCTGCCTTTCTGTCTTTTTCTGCTTCTTGCCTATTCCCCAAAAGCAGTCATAGTCATAGACAAATGTGTTGATGGAGAACCACCATTCACACAAAGCCAAGAGCACAGAACCCCCCACCGCTCCCCCAGAAAACCTACAGACAGAGGAAAGCAGAGTCCAAGTTACCCGAGCCTCTGACCGTGGCAGAGCAGACTGATAAGCCAGGCAGTCCCATCTTTTACCTCTGACTGCCACTTTTAGAACCACCACTAGCACCTGGAATTTAAAGGATTATGGCTAGTAGATTTATTTCTTGGCAATTATTCAGATCTCCGAAATTTGTATCCTTCTTTCAAACCCATGTCCTTTTGGAGTAAAGGAATTTATAACTACTTTATAGCTTCATTTAAAAGCTTCATTTTAAAGAGCTTCACAATTTTCATAGCAACTGATTACCATGTCATATACTTTGGAACAAGGTCAAGTTCCACACAGTACTCGAAGTGATATGACAAAATAATTCTGTTGTTAATAGAAACATGTAGAAATACAGAAGCAGGGATACCTTCCAAGACGCATATACTTCTATCTACATTCATGTTCATGTTATGTTGATTGAGCTCTAATGAGAAATTAAGTGATTGAAATACAACAAAAATGCATTAAAATTAGACTGATAGCCTGAGAAACAATATTTTTAATTCTTAATCCAGATGATAAAAACTGATATAAGTATGGCCATAGTAGAAGAGTATAGATTACACTGGAGAATATTATTTCCACATTGTTAAGGTGCAGATATTATTTTAACAGTATTTAACCACAGAGTCTCTTGTTTTAGCATGTTCGGCAAGCTATTAGATTCTAGAGTTGTCAGAGGTTGCTAAAATATTAATCAAGCTCTTATTATATTCTTCGTTGGTAATATATTCCTAGATTTGGCTCTAATTAAATTTATAGGTGAAAATAAAGAAGATATAAAAATTCAGTCATTAACATCACTGATTCCCTCTGTCATTCTCACAGAATCAATGAACATTAGTTCTTGGGAAGTTCATAAGAAGTATTTTGGCAAGAAGAGAAAAATATATAAATACTGCAATACTCAGCACTACTATGCTAAATACCAAAATAGTCAACAAGAAATTAGAAGCTGAGCAAATGTATTTCTATTAAATTATAGTGAGAATCCAGTCTCCTATTTAGAGTTATGTTTATTACATACTACATATCATTTCATTTTCAAAACCCCCATTTCCTCTTAATTCAGACACACTGTATCTGAAGAAAAAGTTCTGTGCTTATATACACTCAATATTGAGTGCTAAAAATCTGCCAGGGGAAGATGTAGGACTGGCAACATAGTAGTAAATAATGGATATGGACAAAACATTTGAAAAAGCAGATATCCAAAAAAATAAAGTAGACTGGATCATAGAAAAAGGAAGGAAGTGGGAGTAGTGGACAAGGAAGTTGATATTGTCAGTTTTCTCCAGCCAGAATTCTCCCTTTGAATAGAAAAAGTTGGTATAATTTTTAAATTCAGCAGTCCCCAACTTTTTTGGCACAAGGGACCAGTTGCCTGGAAGACAATTTTTCCACAGAACCAGTGGGATGGGGGGATGGTTTCAGGATGATTCAAGTGCATTACATTCAAGCTCATCTCCTGCTGTGTGGCCCAGTTCCTAACAGGCCCAGACCAGCACTGGTCCATGGCCTGGAGGTTGGGGATCCCTGTTTTAATCAGTTACTTCTGCTGTTAGGGAGAATGTGTTAATTCTCACCATTAGTGGTTTAAGAATTGAAAATACAGTTTGGAGAAGAGAACTCATATTCAAAGCAGATAATGTTTCTCAGTTTCAATCTGATCAAACATTTAATATACCTTCTAAT
The DNA here is from genome assembly GCA_039655065.1 of Glossophaga mutica. NCBI lineage: Eukaryota > Metazoa > Chordata > Mammalia > Chiroptera > Phyllostomidae > Glossophaga > Glossophaga mutica. The sequence continues at coordinate 141,310,191 of CM077307.1, read as the reverse complement.
GAATACTCATAATTCATTGATATTTTTCAAACAACGTGAGAATTTTAAATAGCGCCAAAATGTCCCCCCAAAGAGGAACACTCAGGAACCTCTAGTCAATTTTCAAAAATCAGTGAAAAAAAATTCTGGATTCTCTTCACTGTCACCCTTGGGACCACCTACAACAAAATCTGTGTACAATATTAAGAGATAGTAAGTCTCAGACACTCATTCTTCATATCAGAATCACTATTGTTATTTTTTTATTTTCCTCTTCATATACCTGAGAATAATTCCATCTATTATCACAACTCTGATATGCAATATAAAATTTTCCTTATCAAAGGTGTGAAATGTTACTCCTGCAGGATCCCAGACTTCTATAACCAGTCTGTGCTTCTGGCATCATTGTGTTGGTGGTTTGGCTGCCCATCTACCAGACATGGACCTTTCCATGTATGGATCTTTCTAGAATCATGCATCATCCACCTTTCCATATATAACATTTTACGACTTCCAAGGTATATATTTCTTTAAAAATTTTTGATCAGCATTTGTCATTATTAGAGGAAGCTCATTAATACATATTCAAATAATTCCCCCTTCTGAAGGAATAAGCACATATTTACATGTAGATCACATGATTCATATAGTAAAATATATTACAAAAATCATATAATGTTATTAGCTTTGTCGGTACCCAAATCTCTTCAAAAGATCTTAACATTTTCTACTCTAGCTTTCGCCCTCAAGTAAGTCAAACAATGTAAAGGAAAGCAATCCAGAGTCAACCTCCAAGATGAACATGAATATGTTCTGCTTCCCTATGTCAGTGAGGGTCCTTAGTGGGAAAGTATGCATGGGAGCTGATTTTATTTTTGCACTGATAACAGAAATTACCAGATAACAGAACTGTAATACAAGTGGAATTCGAATTTGCAACCTAACTGAATCCTGAATCAGATATACTTTTTGAAAAGTCAAACCAACTATTGAGAAAATGACTGATTAAAGTTAGTAGTGGATGATCTTCTATGTTAACAATTCTTTCAAACCTAAGGGCGATATAAAACAACCAGGCCATTCTTAATAAGATTATAACATTGTAGCACGTGTCATAAGAAACAGAAGAACAAAAAATATCAGTCTAACACATAAGCAGGAGTACTCCATTATGCACTGTAGTTGCAAGTTTAAAGACTGTATTTCCATAAAATTTCTCTTATAGGTGTTCTGTGACTTTTATAACAAGTTTCTGAAATACACTGCAACTACATGAAATACGTAAAGAATAAGTGAAACATAATGTTGGCAATGTAAACATATCTGAGCACAGTCTTTAGGCATTTGTTTCTAACAGCATTTTCACACAGTTAAGTGAAATATATTTTACCTCAGAAAAAGTTTTGGGAAAAAATACATATACATTGCCCAGGGGTCCAAACATTGATGGGCTATTTGAATTAGTTGATTTTATAGAGAACCCCAATTCTGAGGGGTTTTTAACTATGCATTTCTGTTTTAACTTTTACTAGGCTACCGGTTTTTATAAAAATAGTGCATTCAGCAATAACTCAGTGATAGCTACATAATTAACATTATAAAAATGTATTGGGGAGAGAAGATGGCGGCGTGGTAGGAGGGAGCAGGCCCTATTCCCCCTCTACACACGGGAGAAAAACCGGACCAATCTATGAAAGACCAGAACAGACAAGGAACAGTAACACAGCATATTGGAGAATAAGAGGTTGGAAATTGTAGCGGACACTGAAAAACAAGTGGTAAGGAGAGCTCTTTGGAACAATAAGAGCCCAGGGTTCCAGCGCGTGGAGAACGGGGCGGCTGAGGCCCCGGCCTGGTGCTCTGCCAAGCCTGCCCCAGGGCCCTGGGGAGGGAGCTGGGTCAGCCGCTGAACCGGCTGGGAGATCTCAGGGGCCACCGCGCACGACTGCGCCCGAGCAAAAGTGGGTGCCCCTCGAGGGAGCGAAAGTAGGTGCCCCGCACCAGGTCACTGCGTGACTTTGAACCGAGTTTTCATGGTCGCCGGGCGACTACGAAAGCACAGGCCCCCCAACAGAGACAGAGGCGCGGGCGAAGTGAGACAACTGCATGAAAATAGACACCCTCAGGGGACCGCACACGGTCGCGGGCTAGTGGACACTCGTGAAAACATAGGCGCAGGCCGCTGGAGACAGCTGTGGAGCCAGAGGGGCCAGTTCACGGGCGGGTGCTCAAACGCGGACAGCTCAGGCCCAAGGTGCAGGCCCCGGGTAGCAGCTGGAACGCAGGCCCCTCTCAGAAGCAAATGCAGGCAGCTGTGCCCGAACACTGAAAGCCTCACAGGGACAAAGGCAGGCGGCTGTGCACGTCTGGAGAACCTAGCACACACCCATAATCTCGGAGAAGTGCGCACACACCAGGAGGCTCAGATCCCACGCTGAAAACCCTGTGGGGAGAGGCGCCCACTAACGCTGGGATACATAGCACAATGAGGACTGAGTTCTTCTTTTTTTTTTTTTTTTAATTTTTATTTTCATTGTTGATCTTGTACAGTTTTCTGTCTTTTATTCTCACTCGAACCCGCCACCCCAGCCCTCCCCACCTCCCTCCCATTTCCACCCCCCCATAGTTTTTGTCCATGTGTCCTTTATACTTGTTCCTGTAAATCCTTCCCCTTTTCCCCTGAAATTCCCTCCCCTCTCCCCTCTGGTGACTCTGAACACAGAGAAAAGCAATAAGATCACCCCTCGGCCATTGCAGCCAGCAAGACCTGAAAAACCGGCTGGCAAGTTTGAAAACAACAAGAGGGTGTTTTTTGTTTGTTTGTTTTGTTTTGTTTTGGTTTGGTTTTTTCATTTTTTTTTAATATATTTTTATTTTTTTTTAATATTTTGTTGTGCTTTGCTTGTTCCTCCCCCCCCCCTTTGGCTGCTTATATTTGTGTGGGGGTGTCTGTGTGCGTGTCTCTTTTTTGTTTTGCCAGTTTATTAGTGTCTTTTTGTTTGTAAGCCTATCTATATGAGTTTTTAACTACTCCTTCTTCATTGTTTATATCTTCTTCTTTACTCCCCAACTCCTTTTGCCTCCCTTGAATTCCTTCTTCTCTTATCCCCTCCTCCTTTCTTTTCAATTTTATCTCTTCTACCTTCCTCTTGTTTCCTCTTGCTTCTTTTTTTCATTTTCCCCCCTCTTCTTTTTGTAAATACCCACGAGTGAGACAAAACAAACAAACAAGCAAGCCTGAAACTTTGGGGAAAAACAAAAACAAAAACAAAAACCAGAGTTGGCCCCCAAAAGAGGGTATACCAGCTGATGAGACAGTGAAAGCGGTGAACAACAGGATATCTGAAGGAGAATCCACCACTGAATCTCACAGATATTCTACCACAGAAGGTCATACCACAAACCCAGGGAGCCAGAACAGATCAATTTAAGAAGCTGAGGTTAACAACAAGAGTCTTACAAACAATGGGAAGACTAAAGAACAATCCCCAAACGAAAGGAAAGGAGGAAGCTCAAGAAAGAATGCTAAATGAAACAGAGGCAACTCAACTATCAGATATCGAGTTCAAAGCAATGGTTGTCAGGAAGCTCAATGAGCTCTCAATGAGCTACCAGAAACTACAGGGAAGTTATGATGAACTCACGGCAAACTATATCAACATGAAAAAGTAAATAGAAACTATCAACAAGGGCCAAGAGGAAATGAAGAACACAATCTCTGAACTGAAGAACACAGTAGAAGGAATGAAAAGCAGAATCGATGAAGCAGAAGATCGGATCAGCGAGTTGGAGGACAAAATAGAAAAAAACACTCAGAATGAGCAAGATAAGGAAAAGAGGCTTAGAAAGAATGAAGAGGGTTTAAGAGAAATGCAAGACAACATGAAACGGAATAATATTCGTATAATAGGGATACCAGAAGGAGAAGAACAAGAACAAGGGATAGAAAACCTGTTTGAAAAAGTAATGATAGAAGACTTCCCTCATTTGGTGAGAGAAAAAACCACACAAATCCAGGAAACACAGAGAGTCCCAATCAAAAGGAACCCAAACAGGCCCACTTCAAGACACATCATAATTAAAATGGCAAAATTCCAAGACAAAGAGAGAATCTTAAAGGCAGCCAGGGAGAAAAAGGAAGTAACATACAAGGGGGCCCCAATTAGGTTAGCATCTGACTTCTCAATGGAAACGCTCCAAGCCAGAAGAGAATGGCAAGAAATATTCCAAGCAATGAGAACCAAAGGCCTGCAACCCAGACTACTTTACCCAGCAAGGCTTTCAATCAAGATAGAAGGCCAAATAAGGAGCTTCCCAAACAAAAGAAGTCTAAAAGAATACACCTCTACCAAACCAATGCTGCAAGAGATACTAAAGGGACTGCTTTAAGGGAAGAAAGGAAAAGACAGAGAGAGAAAGAGAGAGAGGAACACAGGTACGAAAATGGCAATGAATAAATACCTATCAATAATAACCTTAAATGTAAATGGATTAAATGCTCCAATCAAAACACATAGAATAGCTGAATGGATAAGAAAGCATGACCCACACATATGCTGCCTACAAGAAACCCACCTCAGGACAAAAGACATACACAGGCTCAAAGTGAAGGGCTGGAAACAAATTTTCCAAGCAAATGGTCAGGAAAACAAAGCTGGGGTAGCAATACTCATATCAGACAAAATAGACTTCAAAAGAAGGGCCATAAAGAGAGACCCAGAAGGTCACTTCATAATACTCAAGGGAAGAATCCACCAAGAAGACATAAATATTGTAAATATATATGCACCCAACGGAGGAGCACCTAAATACATCAAGAAAATCTTAGAGGACTTCAAGAAAGATATAGACAGCAACACAATTATAGTAGGTGATTTTAACACCCCACTGTCAAAAATGGACAGATCTTCCAAACAAAATATCAACAAAGATATTGTGGCATTGAACAACACTCTAGAGGAAATGGACTTAACTGATATATATAGAGCACTTCATCCCAAAGAAGCTAAATACACTTTCTTTTCAAATGCACATGGAACATTTTCAAAGATAGACCACATGATAGGACACAAATCAAGCCTCAACAAATTCAAGAAAATTGAAATCATACCAAGCATTTTCTCTGACCACAAGGGACTGAAACTAGAAACCAACCCCAAGGAGAAAAACCCAAAACCCTCAAAATCATGGAGATTGAATAGCATGCTATTAAACAATGAATGGGTCAAGAATGAAATTAGGGAGGAAATCAAAAAGTTTCTGGAAACAAACGATAATGAACTCACATCGACCCAAAACTTATGGGACACAGCAAAGGCAGTCCTCAGAGGGAAGCTTATAGCGATACAGGCCTATCTAAAAAAGACAGAAACATCTCAAACAAACAACCTAACCCTTCGCCTACAAGAACTCGAGGAACAACAACAAAGACAGCCCAGAGCAAGTAGAAGGAAAGAAATAACCAAGATAAGAGCAGAATTAAATGACATAGAGACTAAAAGCACAATCCTAAAGATCAATGAATCCAGGAGTTGGTTCTTTGAAAAGATCAACAAAATCGACAAGCCTTTAAGCAGGCTCATCAAGAAAAAAAGAGAGAGGACTCAAATAAACACAATCAGAAATGAAAGAGGAGATATTACAACCGACACCGCAGAAATACAAAGGATTGTAAGAAATTACTATGAAGAACTGTATGCCAAGAAATTTGAAAACCTAGGTGAAATGGACAGGTTTCTAGAAAAATATAACCTTCCAAAACTCAATGAAAAAGAAACAGAAAGCCTGAACAGACCAATAACAGCTGGTGAAATTGAATCAGTAATCAAAACACTCCCGATGCACAAAAGCCCCGGACCAGATGGCTTCACGGGAGAATTCTACAAAACATTTAAGGAAGAGCTAACCCCTATTCTCCACAGACTATTCCAAAATATCCAAAAAGATGGAAGACTCCCAAACTCTTTTTATGAAGCCAGCATCATCCTAATCCCAAAACCAGATAAGGACACAACAAAGAAGGAGAACTTCAGGTCAATATCGCTGATGAACATAGATGCTAAAATCCTCAACAAAATATTGGCAAACCGCATCCAACAACACATTAAAAAGATCATACACCACGACCAAGTGGGATTCATCCCAGGGATGCAAGGATGGTTCAACATTCGCAAATCAGTAAATGTAATTCATCACATAAACAAAAGCAAAGACAAAAATCACATGATCATATCAATTGATGCAGAAAAAGCATTTGATAAGGTACAGCACCCATTTATGATAAAAACACTCAGCAAAGTGGGAATAGAGGGAGCATTCCTCAACATAATAAAGGCTATATCTGAGAAACCTACAGCCAGCATCATACTCAACAGGCAAAGACTAAATTCTTTTCCACTAAAATCAGGAACAAGACAAGGCTGTCCACTCTCTCCACTTCTATTCAACATAGTATTGGAAGTATTAGCCACAGCGATTAGACAAGAAAAGGAAATAAAAGGCATCCAACTTGGAAAGGAGGAAACAAAACTATCATTGTTTGCAGATGACATGTTAGTATACATAGAAAATCCTATAGTCTCGGCCAAAAAACTGCTCGACCTAATAAATGAATTTAGCCAAACAGCCGGTTACAAAGTCAATATCCAGAAATCAAAGGCATTTTTGTATACCAACAATGAAACAACAGAAGCAGAAATCAAGAAAAAAAATACCATTTGATATAGCAAAAAGAAAAATAAAGTACCTAGGAATTGACCTAACCAAGGAGGTAAAAGACCTGTATGCAGAAAACTACACAACACTGAAGAAGGAAATCAAGGAAGACACAAATAAATGGAAACACATACCGTGTTCATGGATCGGAAGAATTAACATCATCAAAATGTCCATACTTCCCAAAGCAATCTACAGATTCAATGCAATACCTATTAAAGTACCAATGGCATATTTCACAGATATAGAACAAACTCTTCAAAAATTTATATGGAACCATAAATGACCCAGAATAGCGGCAGCAATCTTGAGAAAGAAGAGCAAAGCAGGAGGGATCACAATACCTGATACCAAAATGTATTACAAGGCCACTGTAATCAAAACAGCCTGGTACTGGCATAAAAACAGGCACGTGGACCAGTGGAATAGAATAGAGAGCCCAGAAATAAACCCTAGTCTCTATAGTCAATTAATATTCGACAAAGGGGGCAGCAACATAAAATGGAGTAAAAATAGTCTCTTCAACAAGTGGTGTTGGGAGAACTGGACAGCTTCGTGCAAGAAAATGAAACTCGAGCACCAACTTACACCATACACAAAAATAAATTCAAGGTGGATAAAAGACTTAAACATAAGCCGTAACACCATTAAAATCCTAGAAGAGAACATAGGCAGGAAAATCTCAGATATTACATGCAGCAACATTTTTACTGATATGTCCCCTAAAGCAAGGGACATAAAGGAAAGAATAAACAAATGGGATCTCATCAAAATAAAAAGCTTCTGCATGGCCAAGGAAAACAGTATTAAAATAAAAAGAGAACCGACTGTGTGGGAAAACATATTTGCCAATGATATCTCAGATAAGGGTTTAATCTCCAAAATATACAAAGAACTTACACGACTCCACTCTAAGAAGACAAGCAACCCAATTAAAAAATGGGCAAAGCACTTGGGCAGACACCTCTCCAAGGAGGACATGCAGAGGATCCAGAGACACATGAAAAGATGCTCAATATCGCTAGCTATCAGAGAGATGCAAATTAAAACCACAATGAGATACCACTTGACACCAGTCAGAATGGCCATCATAAACAAAGCAACAAACAGCAAGTGTTGGAGAGGTTGTGGAGAAAAGGGGACACTAGTGCACTGCTGGTGGGAGTGCAGACTGGTACAACCACTATGGAAAACAGTATGGAATTTTCTAAAAAAACTAAAAATGGATATACCTTTTGACCCAGCAATTCCATTGCTAGGACTATATCCTAAGAACCCTGAAACACCAATCCAAAAGAAACTATGCATCCCTATGTTTATAGCAGCACAATTTACAATAGCCAAGTGTTGGAAGCAACCTAGATGCCCATCAGTAAATGAATGGATCAAAAAACTGTGGTACATTTATACAATGGAATTCTATGCAGCAGAAAGAAAGAAGGAGCTCATACCCTATACAACAGCATGGATGGAACTTGAGAGCATCATGCTAAGCGAAGTAAGCCAGGCAGTGAAAGATAAATACCATATGATCTCACCTTTAACAGGAACCTAATCAACAAAACAAACAAACAAGCATAATATAACCAAAGACATGGAAATTGGGAACATGCTGAAAGTCACCAGAGGGGAGAGGGGAGGGAATTTCAGGGGAAAAGGGGAAGGATTTACAGGAACAAGTATAAAGGACACATGGACAAAAACTATGGGGGGGGGGGGTGGAAATGGGAGGGAGGTGGGGAGGGCTGGGGTGGTGGGTTCGGGTGAGAATAAAAGACAGAAAACTGTACAAGATCAACAATGAAAATAAAAATTAAAAATAAATAAATAAATAAATAAATAAATAAAGTTCATAATATGTGACATATAAAAAAAATAAAAAGTAAATGTATTGGGACTCTTTGAGTTATTTCAGAAAATAGTAACTAAAGTTGACAGTCTTTTTTTCCACATTTTTAAATTGTTGTTCAAGTACAGTTGTCTCTATTTTCCCCCATCACTCCCCCCACCCCAGACATCCCCACTTCCCACCCCTGATCCCATTATCCCCTCCCCCCACCCCTCTGGTTACTGTCTGTTTGTTTTCAATTTCAATCTCTCTGGTTATATTTTGTTTGCTTGTTTGTTTTGTTGATTAGGTTAGAGTTTATAGTCTTATAAGTTGAAAGAAATAGATACTATTACTTGTTTTCAAAATGGTAGTTTTAAATTCCACGCTCAGAATAGTATTTTTTAAATATTTCACTTGCTATCTCACATACCATTTACTAACATACTTGAATAGACCTCAAATTTCTAAGAAAACTTAACCGTGTACCTTCTCCAAAGTTTAAAGGCATATTTATAATTTTTAATTTATCAAGGAAGACAGGTAACTAACAAAAATGGTAAAAGTTTTATGAAAACATTACTTGTAAAATGCTTACATACAAAACCAAATATCAGAAATCACACCCAATCAAGAAGAATGTTTCTCTCTCACATTTTCAAATCTCTCCCAACCCCAGCTCAACAAAGAGGTATAGCAAAAGAAAAAAAAAAAAATCAGCTGTTTCCAGCTATCACTCCCTTCTTCCTCTCCTTAAATAGCAAACTCCTTCCAAGAAGATTGTCCTTATCCTCCAATGACTGCTCAAACACAAAATGTGGATTCCAGCACCTGTCAAATATCTCACTTCTCACAGATGTCTTAATCTTCAACCTTTTTCTTTCCTTGACCTTTCAGCACTTTTCAGAATCTGGCAATCTCTGCCACTAGAGTGTACTACTCTCTTTGATCACCAGAAAACACACACTCTTGGTTTTCTCCTGTGCCTGTGGCTGTTCCTTTAGTGGTTCTTCTTTCTAGACCTTTATTTAAACTCTGAAAACATCTAGACTCTACCCTATGCACTCTTTTCAATGTACCAAATCTCATCCCCCATAGGGTTTTTCCCATTCTAATAAATGAATTTGCCAGTGAAGCAGATGACTCCTAAGTTTTCACCTCTAGAGCAGAACTCCACTCCCATATACCATCTGTGTATTGGATGTGTCCATTTGGACGTGCCAAAAACTCAGACAAAAATTGAAATTCCTCCAAGTTCTTCACTATTCCCTCCAACGTTTATGTGGTCCTCTGTTCTTCCTTTTCACAAAAGGTAGTCCTATATACATACTTACTTGAGCTGAAAATCTGGCAGCCACTCATGCTTCCTAATACTCTTTCACATTACATCTATCAAGTACACATCAATGTGATTAAACATAACTCCTAAACATATCTCATATCTGTTCTGTACCACATCATTGCTCCTTAAGCCTAGAGCAAGCGTCTGCTCTCATCCTTTCTATTCTTCCCTTCCTTCAATCTGTTCTGCATATCACAAAGTGACATCTGACACAAATGCCTGATTAAGTCTCACCCCATGTAGACTCCATTAATGTTCTCTGAAATGTCTGAAAACTTGGCCTTATTCTTCTCTTTCAGTTTTATTTCATTTAACTCCCTGCTTGACCATATACATGTTAGCAACTCTGAGTGCTGTTTACTTAATTAAAGCATGGCATGGTCACTCAAGACTCATGTCCTGCTCACATGCTATTATTTCTGTTGTAAAGAAATGATTTTAGTCTCCAGCCTACACTCTGCACACATATTATGTCCAGCTAATTCTTCTGAGTTCCTGAAATTTCACTTAAATATTGCAAGCTCCTGGACAATTAAAATAGCATATGTTATAACCTGATTTATATGCCTCTATCACACTGTATATTTTGTTATTTATTCCTAGATATGTTGTTCAGTGCTGGTCTCATCCACAGGATCATCTGTTTAAGAAGATCAGGGACAGGACCATCCCGTTCCCTATATTATATCCCAGCGTCTGGCATGGTGATTGGCACAGAGCAGATGGCTGACAGGTATTTGTTTATTTGAATTTATTTGAAATAGTGGTTTCATTTGATTCAGAAAGTATGGAAATGTCAACATATAAAGAAATTGAGCATGTGTATGTAATGTGTAAGGTCTTATTACAAAATATTTGTGTATGATTTTTAATTCTTGCAATAATATTTCAATGTAGTTGTCTTAGTTTGGGCTGCTATACCTATAACAAAAATACCATAGACTGAGTATATTAAGTTAAAAAAACTTTTATTTGTTACAGTTCTAAAAACTGGAAGTTTGAGATCAGGGTCCCAGTTGGTTAGGTCTTTGGTGAGGCCCTCTTCCTGGTTTACAGACATCTATCTACCTTCCTTACATGATGGAGAGAGAGAAAGGACTCTGGTCTCTTCACCCATGTACGAGGCACCAATCTTATAGTGCAGGATCTACACTTATGAAGTTAACTAAACTTAATTATCTCCCAAAAGTCCCACCTCCAAATACTATCACTAGAGATTAGAGCTTCAACATAAAGATTTTTAAGAAGACACACTCAATTCATAGCCATAGTCATTATTATTTCTATTATTAGAGAAGAGAAAATTGAATTTAGAAAAGTTAAATAATCTTGCAATGCTTTAGGCTAATAAATGGCAAAGTCCTTTCGATAGTTTAAGAGGTCTTTTTTTTTTTTTTTTTTTAATTTATCTTGGGCAGAATAAAAACTCATTCTGTTGTTCCTTCATATTCTATTCATCAACTGAAGCATACCATTACAGCCCCCCCCCCCGCATTAAATATGTCATTATTTCTACTTGCTTTCTCATATACCTTAGATACTTTTTTGCTATTCACCATCATATCAGCCAGACTTGGAAATTTTATTTACTCCATTGAATCTTCTACATGTCAGCTAAGGTCAACATTGTGACAGTTTCTTTATCACCCAGCTCCAAGTCAAATGCCCCTTCTGTGCACTTGTAGAACCAATACTTCTTTATCGTAATGTACATCATCGCATAGTAAATATTTACTCCACAAACTGGAGGCAACAGATTATGTATCCCTAAGCATTATATTCTTGGTAGTTAGGAAAAGTCTGACATATGGAAGATACTTAAAGTTTATCTATATATAATTATATAAATGGATACAAAAACTAATATTTAAGCTCAGATTTGTCTCTTTCATATACCATGACTGCAGTACATGCAAAATAATTAGTAATAGATATAACTGAAATCTAGTGAATCATTTGAGGTTCTACAAAATGCTGAGTAAGGAAGAAAAACACCATTATTACATTATAAGCATTTGAAGGCACTGTATTAGCTGTTTAGGAAATAACTACTTCACAACAACAGAAAGCTAACATAAACCACTGAGTCAAAATACAAGCCACACTTGTGGACATAATGTTTTTCCAAAGGGAAACGAGAAACTAAGAAAGTTTTGTAACCTTTGATTTATGTGTGCAGAAAAAAAAAATGTGTTTTCAATTCAGCATTCTAGTTAGTCGCTCCTAAGAGAATAAGTAAAAGCCAAAGGAATTTACCTTTAGTGTTTTAAAATTAATAAAATAAATTATAATGTATGGAATTAATAGTAAGCAAATGTGAATACCTCCCCACAGGCTGGAACAGTAGATCTCCTGGAGGACCAATGCTACAACTTAAAAAGCTGAATTATAAATATATAACAAGGATCAGAAATATTCCTAATTTGGCTACAGGATGGACTCTTAAGTATCAGTGTCCCAGCCTCTACATGATTTTTATCTGATGGTATAAAATGCAGTAATTTCACAGATCTGAGCTACAATGACCTCAAAGGTCCCTCCTCATACTTCATGGGCTACTGCAGTGCCACTACTCAAGGGAAGTTCACATATTTACTTTCATCTTCAAAAAATTGGTTGCATCCTTCTAAGTAGTTTTTGAATTAACTTGTTGGTTCCTCTGTACTTGACTAATGTAACAGTCACCTAAACCTTAGCTGTCATTCAAGTTAATCTTGGTACTGGACTAGGCTTAGCTATGATCTGCCTCATTAAAATATTACTTAATATCCAGAGACATTGAAATTAAGAACAATCTGACAGTAACCAGACGGGAGGTGAGAGGAGATAATAGGGGAGGGGAGGAAGGTATTCAGGAACAGCTGTAAAGGACACATGGACAAAGCCAAGGGGGCAGCGGGGTGGAAGCAAGGGAGGGAGGTGGGGATGGCTGGGGTGGGGGTGAGGGGTGGGGGGGTAATGCAGACAAATGTAATTGAACAACAATAAAATAATTTAAAAAATATTTAATATCCAAAGAAACCATTAAAGTCCTAATATTAAATATATTCAAATGTATTAAAATAAATTTCCAGAAAGTTAATCTGAGAACATAATGTAATAAAACCTATATTTCTGTGAAAGTGATCATAGTATACTACATTTGAAAAATAGCTTTAGAAGCTATAAAAAGAATAATTGCAGAGCTACCTTTCATAGCACAATTACCATAAGTCTTTTAAAGTAAATATTATCATATGCATTCCAAAAATGAGGATATTGAGACTTAATGATGCTAAGTCAAGTACCATATAACCACTAAAATGTAGAGAAAGATAATCAGTCTGCCTGATTCTAAAATCCACATTCTTAATCATCTTTATTAATCGTTTCAATGTTTAAAAAATCAAAAATGAGTATTCATTTGTTGAAGAGGGAAGATAAATCCTTTAGCCAAGCTCATCTCTTCAACATTGCAGCCCTGGACCTTCACCACCGAGATAATTCTTTTGGTAAAATGATAAGTGAAGTAGTACTGAGATGAGAAACTTATGGTAATTTCAATCAATTCATTTGCATTACATTCATCTTACATGAATTATACACAATGTCTTTGAGATTACTATGAGACCCACGTATATCATTAACACAAGGTATTCTTACAAAGCATGTTCATCATCCCATTTCCACACTTGAAATGGCAGAGTTATCAAGAATGATAAAATACCTCACACAATGACACTAACACCTAGGTCTTTTCATTTCATTAACCTTATCTATATCTATTACTAATATTGCTATTCGCCTTATTTCATATATATGACAAAAATACATTTCATTCTATCCTGAATTGTAATGACATGCCTAAATACCTTAGAAGATGGTAAAATATATTAAGGAAGGGGATATGTTTCATTATTATTTATATACTCTTAGTTTCTAGCATACAACTTCATATTTAGTTGTTATTCCAAAGTTTGATATATCAAAAATCTACAATTCACATACCATTATTCTTTTTTTCTTCATTTAAAAAAAGGGGAGGGAATTTCAGGCGAAAAGGGGGAGGGTTTACAGGAACAAGTATAAAGGACACAGGGACAAAACTAGGGGGCCGTGGAAATGGGAGGGAGGTGGGGAGGGCTGGAGGTGTAGGATGGGATGGGAGTAAAAGAGAGAAAACTATACAAGAACAACAATTAAAATAAAAAAATAAAAAGACAATATAGAAGAGGAAAAAGAGAAGTTAAAAAACTTGAAAAGTTAAAGAGTTCATTAAGGAATAGTTTATTTGATTTGAAAAAAATAATAATAATAAATAATCAGCCATGTACCTATTTAGCTCAAATTATTTTTCTTTAGTTTAATCTACCTATCCCTCATAATTCAATAATTAATATCTATGCTCAAAATGTTAATGTGACAAGTGTCTGTTTAGAATAAAATACTTTTTAAAGGAAGCATTTTTATTTACAAAGAGAATTAAATTGAATAAAAACCACTGTTGAGTAAAATTATGTAGTGATTACTAAATGTGGTAAACTGTGCTTTCCAAAGACAGCCACAGCAGTATATTTCATCACATGTGTTCCTCTTATAACATCTCTTTGTTACTCTTCATGTTATGCAGTAGAGTGTATGATCCTTCCCCTTGAATCTATGCTGGCTTGTTACTCTGACTCCAGCAGAAGTGACAGTGTGTGACTTGTAGTAAAAGGCTGTACGTGTTATCTCCATTTCTCTTCAGATCTTCACACGGAATCTTAAACTCTCATGTAAGCAGTCTGACTACTGCCATGCTGTTCAGAAGCCCAAATTAGGCACCCAGACTAGATGAAGAGTCTTTGACATCACTGAAAGAGGAAGCTATGCCTGGATCTCTCTCTCAGTTGCTATGCCCCCCGAATTTAGTTCCACCTACCATATGACAACAACTCTATCAGAACCCCCGGGTCAGGACTGCTAGCTGAGAACTTCCAACATTCCTTTGCTCACGAAAGCCTTGAGGAAGGTCCAGCTCTTAGGACATTGTTAATTTTAGTCATTATGTTTTTAGGTTATTTTTTATTGTTAATTTTAGTCATTGTGTTTTTAGGTTATTTATTATATAACCAGTGTAACTAAAACACTGATTTTTATGAGACTATAAATTATTTTAGAACAGTATCTAAGGACACAATTAAGTACTTACAGGCACTAAAAAAAAAAATACTTGTAAAATGGTTTGATCATGAGGTCCATTTCATTTAGGACATTCAGGGTCCTTCGAATTACATTTTAAATATTTATGAAACTAATTTAATAAGGAAATAGCAACTCTCAAAATCTTATATGCAAAAATATTCAACTGGTATACCTTATCCTCCTTGTTTATATTTTGGGCACTTTAACTCATAATGCTTGCTCATATTCAATTGACAATAAGAATATTCTGAGATGAACTAAATTAAATTACAGTGGGCCAGAGGGTGGAAGACCCACCAGAGGGTGGTTAATGAGCTAACAATTAGAAGGAAAAGCCAACAGAAGACTGCTTGCATTCCTGAATGCATGTTGGAATTTTGAAATAACTTCCAGATGACTATTTCCAAGATTATTCAGAAGAGAGTATCCAGCTGCCAGCGTGCCATGGGAGCCTCCACTTCTTGCTGACACACAAACTTTCTAATCTGTTGCCCACAGCCAGTCAGTAAGCCAGTCACTTTTTCCCTAGGGACTCTGCAGCTACCTTTGAGCTAGTCCCAATTCATCTTCATTCATCCCTTTTATCTATAGCCAATGTAAATTCTTTCAAAACAACTCATATCTTTCTTCCCTAAACTGTTTTACATAAAAGAGCCTGTAAACTACAGGACAGGGGATGTGTTTGTCTTTTTTACCTACTCATGTTGCTGGTGGTTCATACTGAAACAGAGGGTCTTTATGACTCTGATTCATTTAGCTTTGAATCCTAGAAATCAAGTTTCTATCCCTCTCTACAACCCTCATAGACCTAGCCTTTCCCCTAGATAATCAACCATCCCCTGAGGCAGAAGACAGTAGTCCTGACCTATGAAATATCCTAAGAGCTAGACCTCCCTAAGGCTAAAGATAACATCTTGACTTTAGTATGTTTCTTTTCCTAAGCGCTAAAGTGGAATGATTCCTGGATACTTCCATGAAACCAGACAGAAGGGCACCAAAACAGACCTTAGAGCTGTCCTCAAGACCTGAAGAAGTGATTTATTACCCTTACCTCATGGCCACCAATCAGCTCCCAGCACTACCCGAACCACTTAAAACACAGTGTCTTGTGAATTTTCCCTATGTAATCTGTAACTTACATGACATCGGGGAATTGGGTATTTGGAACATAATCTTGCCCACACGCTACATTCACCAATTCACTAATAAGTCTCTTTTCTTTTTGTCTGACTTTTCAAATTGTTATTCTATTATAATTGTCTCAATTTTTCCTGCTTTTTCCTCTCATCCCACCCCCCACTCCCACAGTCAATCTCTACATTGTTGTCCAAGTCTGTGGGGCATCATACAAGTTCTTTGACTAGTCCCTTCCCCTTCTTTCCACCATTATCCCCTTCCTCCCTCCCCTTTGGTCACTATCACTCTGTTCCATGTTTCCATGCCAGTAGTTCTATTTTGTTCATTAGTTTATTTGTTCATTGGATTCCTCTTATGGGTGAGATCATATGGTACTTGTCTTTCACCACCTGACTTATTTCACTTAGCATAATACTCCGTACTACAAACTCCTGCTCACACATTTCTTTCAGCTAATGCACACAGACAGATTAAAATATCGGGGTTTTATGTAAAGACTACATGCCCTAGGACCTGTTTTTTTTTTTTTTCTTGATAGTAATAGCCTGATAAACCATTTATTTTTAAAAATATTTTGGTTGTGAAAGGTTTTTTGTTTTGTTTTGTTTTGTTTTGTTTCAACACAATAATTTCCTATTTAAATTGAAAAATGTGAAATTAATTTTTCATTCTTACAAGTGATAGTTGAAGTGAAAAAAATTAAAGCTTTTATATTTGTCTCATTTTAAAAGACTTTTAGATATTACAATGTCCATGATTTCCAAGGCTAGTTTCTTAAGATTCATTCATGATAGAATTTATTATGTGAATTATTTTATATAAGATTTTTAAACATTTTTTAGTTTCACTAATGTTTTCCTATAACTTTTTATCCTTAGTTTAGCAACCTACAATATGAAATAAAGACACAGATATAAAGGAGACTATAGATCATACAAAAATTATAGCAAGATATCACCCCAACAAAGGAAGATCACCTTCCTTTAGTGTTTTACTTATGACTACTTTTGGGAAGTGATAAATTTAATACATTTAAGTTTCAAACATATCATATGACTAAGATCAATGACTCTTTTTCTCCACAGGGAAGGGAATACTACATATTTTTCTAGAATACTTTTTCTATTCTCCTTACCTATCCCTTGACAATGCAAATGAGTATCTTTTAACCTCATGAGAAAGCGTGCTTTGAGGTAGTATTACCTGAAGCCAAACCAAGTTTTCTAAAAAAAAAAAAAAATTCAAGTGATGGCTAGTAAATCATCATCAAGGTCTATGATTATGCAACATGTGTGAAAAGTTTTGCCATCTTCTTCACAGAAATCATTCTAATGGAATCAAGAAAAACAATCTTAGCAGATAAAGAGGAACTCACTCAATATATCCATCTGATGCAATCTGAGATATGACAAATCCCATGCAAAAATGCACCCAAATATGCGTTCACATTCCAAAACTCACCATGGCTTTCCTAGAGTTACTTTTTCCAATCACCATGTTCTACATGAAAGGATTCCTTCATCAGCATGAAGTACAGTTTTATTCCTTGGAGTACACTGACATTCCTCTTATTGACAGCTCTACTCCTTACCGTGTTCTTGCTCAGTCTTTTTGGATGCAAGAATATGAGATTCTTTCATCCCTTTCTTTGACTCTTTCTGTGAAAAATTATTCTTAAAGTTGAAAGAAATCATGCTGAGTAAAATTGGTCTTGCTGGTTGAATTATTTAAAAAATTTTCAAGATAATAAATATATTTTAGTGTTGATTTTATAAGCTATGTTTTATATTATACAGCTTTAAAACACTATACATTTTATTTCAAATATTACTTAAATATCTGGCTGCTCTTGTGAGAGTATCATCGGCTACATATAGCTCAGGAAACTAAAATTGTTGAACTTGGATTTAAGGAGAATCATATTATGGTGTTCAAATAGATACAAAAACCTGCATTTATAGTTAAAGCCCCATTTCATCAATTCAGCACCTCCCTAATTAATGAGATATATTAACTTTATATATGGTAAAATTTTACTCAAAAAAGAGAGAAATGTAAGCAGTTTACATAAAAGCCCCCAAAGGGCTTTAAAAAGTATTTGCTTAATGTTTCTTAGACATTTTTAAATAAGCAGCTAAATACTTGCATGGAAAATGCTGCATACAACATAAAATACATCTGACAAATATCTACCTTTTTGGAAGAAACTAATGTCACATCTTTGTATATCTTCTTAGTCAATCTTAATTAGTTCCAGATAAATATTGACGAGTAAATACAACTATATTTTACTTTCCAATGAAGAGAGTCTTTTTCAGAAGCCTACTACCTATGACTGATCAAATAATATCAGTACTTTTAAGTTCCATGCTTGCACGCATATTTACAATAGAGCAGATAAGCATCAAATCTCCAACATAGCCAAATGTGTTGTGTTTTGAACACACCTTGTTTCACTGACCTTTATATATTAGAACCTCAATGTGGTAGGTATAGTGGCAGTTCCATTTTTGTAGAGTCTAAAAATATATAAAATTCCTGACTCTATTTAAGTACAATTTTACAAATGAGAAAGTAGACAGAAAGTAACAGATGGGAGTGGAGTAGAGGACTGGGTGAAAAGGTAAAGGGATTAAGAAGTACAAATTGGCAGTTACAGAATGGTCATGAGGATGCAAAGCACACCTTAGAGAATATAGGCAATAATATTGTGATAACTATGTATGGTATCATTGGGCACTGGACTTATTGGGGAATCCCTTTATAAGTTATAGAAATAACTAACCATTATTCTGTACATCTGAAGTTAATATAATATTTGTCAACTATATTTACAAAATTAATTAATGAAATTACATTCAGCCTTAAAAATGCAAACATTTATTTCACATAAGAAAGATTAAGACTAATTCCATTTTTAAATATTTGGCTTATACCACTAATATCACAATATCTAGAACTGTATTTTCAAAATAAAAGGGCACATATTGTATAGATCAATAATGCTTATTTTTCTTATATGTTCTGGCTTCATTATCTTTGATTGCTTTTTAATAGGACAGCAACTTTGTAATATTAATATCTCTAGTGATTATTGAAAGATAGTTCGGTCTTCTAGTAACTATGATTTATATTTTATTGTTGTTTTTGCTAGCTCCAAAGTTTCATTAGGTTCACCATATAAATTCTGTGTATTGTTATTAAATTTGGTAAATTTTCTATCAAGTTTCTACTTTGTAGGAACTGTAAGATTTTTGGAAAGTTGAAGTATTCGTTTGCCTTATCACTAATCATAAATGTTCTGAGATTAGGGCTTGAATTATGTGAAATGAGTGAAGCACTCACTTTGATCACCAAATTTGAGAGTTGCTAGTAATTCACTAATCAAGGCAAATAAGATAAATAATATTTTAATACCGTATTTTGACAAAAGTGTATGCAAATATACACACACAAACACAGAGGGGTGGATTTTCACTTCACCTTAGAACCCAATATGGTTTGGCACAGCACTGCCTGAGCGTAAAATACTAAAACTTCCACTTGAGGAGCTTCATGTTAAACTTACCTTTGGAGAGATAATAATACTATGTTTATTTTATAGCTGAGGGAATAGACTCAGAATGGTTAACAGTAAAAATCTAGTAATATCGATAACCTTCCAGCACTGTTCTAGGCACTTCATAGATATTTTGCACCTATTTCTTACAACAACTTTGTGAAATAAGTACCTTTTATATTAATTTTATTCATGCTAAATCAAATGCAGCATAGAGGGGACTGAGGAATAATCGCAGGCAGGAAATGTAAGACTAAAATTTCACTTTCCCTGATCTTAAAACCAAAGCTAATAATGGTTATCCTATGCTGTTGTTATCTTTGTTAGTAAAAATTAAGCCACTTGATAGCAAGTCTCATACATAATTGTGCTATTCTACCTCATTTTATGAAATGGAAGCTTACTCCTACATGCAATTTTACAATTAGGAAAACCTAACAAAATTGTTTATAAGAGAAAAACATAGATTAAAAATACTTGTCCTTGAAAAGTTTCAAACAACCCAAGAAGTCTTACTTGATTTAGAGTTTTCTAGACTCTTCTTTGAACAGTCTGTACAATTATCTTTCCTGTATGCCATGGGTTATAACAGAAAAGACAAAAAAAAAAAAAAAACCTTAATTTCAATGCTTATAAATCTACAACTTGTCTAGCATATTATCAAACTTGCTATAGTTCTACTATCAAAGTATATTAGTACTATCTGTTTATTGTTCCCAGGTATCCAAGGAAAGTCTTACATCTTCTGTGTAAATGCCTGTGGAAGATTTTCCACAGGGGTGCCGTCATAAAACTCTCAAGTTTTCTCAGTCTATCTATAATTTTACAACTTGTTTATGGATTCCAAAGTGCTGTTGTAAGGTTTAAATGTGTCTATGTGAATATACATATGAAAGTCCACTATGGCAGAGGTTGCTAAATTGTAATTAACATAATGAAACAGAAACCAGAAGCAAAAGTCCCTGTTTGACCCAAGTTACTACCATTTTTCAAGGTCCAACACAGAAGAAAATAGAAAAAAATGGCAACAACCAAGATAAACATGTAAGGCAGCTAGGGCCTAGATGGGGCTCTTTCCCCCCTGCTACCTTGAATAAGGAGCAGAAACAATCTGGCCTCACCAGTGCATCAGAAGGTATTCTCCACCCATTACTGTGATTTCCGGTCTAAAGAACAAGTCCCCAGATATCTCCATTATTAATTAAGATGTATGTCAACTAGCAATTCTTAGAGTAGGGAGAAATGGGAAAGATAAGGTACAGAAGGAAAGAAGGTAGTAGATGCGGTTTTGCCTTACTTACCCTACCTTGTGTCTTGATGGAGCGTACTTTAGCAGCTTGGATATGTTCTTATTTATTTTCATGGAATATAAACAAACAAAGGAAAATAGACCTTCATTTAATCCAAAACCTCATAGAAAATACACAGGGAGAAAATATATGGTGGAAATACTATCACCAGTTTTTTTCTCCTTAAAACATGAAAGTGTTCTGTTTTGAAAAATGCCCTATTTGTACAATTGAAATGCTTTTTATATCTGGTAAACCTTCACTGTAACCATCTTGACTAATTATCAAATATCATTTAATATGTTCTTTGTGTGTGCTAAAATGAAATTAATCAACAATATTATAGATATGTCGCATAGTGCACTAAACATACAAAATATCAGGAAGCACCATATTCTCTATAATATATTCAGTAAGTATAGGGCCTACTGCTATAACTCCTTATCTTCAGGGAGTTTTTGCACACGTAAGTCCACATTGACATCACTTTTAAAATGTTCAGTGAGCACTTAGAGTTTTCAATTAAAAATCAACTTCCATGACAAGAGTATTCCTCTCCAGTAAGTCGTTGCCTGATACCTTAATAGAGTAAGTTATCCTTTCTGTATATCCTACATTAGTGTTTGAAATATTTATCCTTTCATGGTAGATACTGTATCTTTTTAATATTTGCATTGCAGGAGCCTAGCAAAGGACCTAATTTCCTCATTAGAGACTCCATTACTGTTTATTGACTGAATAAGCTAAACAGTTTGTAGATCTGATATCTGAGACCTTGCAAGCACCTTAGATTGCTTTGTAGAAATTCTTCCTTACATTTCTAGTTTAATAAAAGCATAGCTAATCACATAAAAGTTAATAATATTCTATATAGATTTAAAATAGTAGATGTGTGAGTAGAATATAAAATGTCAAGGCACAAAGGAAACACAAAAATTTAAATGAGATTAGCCATGCCAAAGAAAGCATTTGTGGATATTTTTAAGCAGTATGCCAAATCATAAGCAGATATGTGAAATATAGAAAACAGAGATTTATAAAATCGAATTTGGTTTACACTTAAAAACAAAATTGCAATGTTGGGGTAAAAACTTAGTAAGCAATGAGCTATAATGTTCTGTAGTATCTTCAAATAGTCTATGAGATTTTAACCATGACAATACACATCTTAAAATCTACAGTAAAAATATAAGAAGGAGGCATCAAAATGTCCTCATTTTCCCCATTTGCTAAATCATAAATTATAGGCTTATCTACAATAGAGAAACCAGATGTAAAGTAAGTATATGAATGCCCTTCCTTCTGTAGAAGGTGCAACCTACTAATGCCAGCAATCCTTTCTACTGAACTTGGATGTGGACTCAGAATCAGGATATAGCACTCCATATAAACACAAGGAGTCATCAGAATTTGTTTCTTGAGATGGAAGCTATTTGCTTTCCCTCCTGAAAACACACTAAGAAGACTCTGTTTGGACTTTAGAAATGCCACAAACTGAGTTCCAAGTGCACATATGGGAATACATGTGTTGTAGGGAATGGATGCCAGGAAATGTCTTAGGATAGCAGATGGCCAGCCAACCAGTTCACCTCTGGATGACAGTGGCTTCTCTAATAGGGAAGTGATGTCTACATTACCGATGTCATTGACATGGCCCAAGTGCTCTCTAAAAAACAGTTACTCAGTATGGAAATGCTACTGTTTCGCATGAGTCCAGTAGCCAGAATAAAAATGTTTATGATAATTTTCAAATATGTACTCAGAAACACTAGACCAAGTGTTTTTTTTTTGTTTTGTTTTGTTTTCCCACAAGCTGTCAAACAAGCAACATATGATAATATCCAATAATCCTAAACTGGGCAATATTTGAACCAGTAACTAGAAATTGATCCATTGAAAATATTTTTTATTAGCATCCTGAGTCTTGACCTCAAAAGTGTCTGTTCTGCTAAATTTGCAATATTGTACTTTTTTAGTTTTAATTGTTTTTCCTGAAGTCTGTGAAATAGACAGTGAGAGGAAAAGCAATTTTTCTATAGACAGTTATTGAAATCAACTGTATTTCATCCCTTTTCTCCTCATTGGGAGCCAAGTCCTGATTTTCAACATGAAAAGACCTGATGGAAAACAACTTCACCTTACTAAAATTACTGTTAGGCTTGTTGAAACCTTTCAC
This sequence comes from Glossophaga mutica, assembly GCA_039655065.1. Taxonomy (NCBI): domain Eukaryota; kingdom Metazoa; phylum Chordata; class Mammalia; order Chiroptera; family Phyllostomidae; genus Glossophaga; species Glossophaga mutica. Next base: position 141,287,001 of record CM077307.1, on the reverse strand, counting down.
ATTATTATAGAGCTATTTTAATTGCAATTTTCAGTTAGTTGGAAAAGACAACAAATATGTATTGTATAGACCATGTTTCAAGTTCTCTGAACATAGTGCTCAGCAACATATGAGAAAGTGGATTTTCAATATGGGTGATCTGGGAGGGAGGTTGAAACAACTTTGCTGCATGTGATGAAAAAAGCTTTCATGTGAATCACTTATAGATTCCCCAAATAAACTACTTTTTCTAGTGTATTTGGAAAACTAACTCACCCTGTAACTCAAAGATAATATACACAGACATACACTATTGGATAGTGCGGCACATGCCAGAAGGAAGGAAACAGAGAGTAGTCAGAAGGGAGTCAGGAAAGTCCTTTCTCAGATGGGGAGTAAATCAGAGACCTGAATATAGTGACTAGTTTGAAGATTTGATGAAGATGGTCTCTATCTGAGAAAACTTTAAGTGCAAAGGCCCTGAAGGTTTTCGAATGTAAAATGTTAAAACACACACACACACACACACACACACACACACACACACACACACACACCTGTAATATGGGGTTATTACATGCAGAGTTCAGCAATGGGAAGAGAAACAGAAAAAAAAAAGATTTCCAAGATTATTTTTATACATGGGTTGTAGGTAAAGACTCAATTTTACTTCAGCTATGATGGATAGGCTTAGGAAAGTTTTGAAAGGTTTACTCTGGCTCTTTTGTAGTGAAAATAAAGTCCTAGTGAATAATCATGGAACAGTGATAGTGGCAATTTCAAATTATTTATTCTGGAATTTCTATAGCCAATAATAATACCTGCAAAAAGTATTCTGATTGAGATAAGTATTGTTGATGAATAAACAATGCTTTGCATTGTTCTAAGTGCTTGATATATACAATCTTACTAAAAGACCCCATGATACTAGGAGATAGGTACTATTCTTATCCCTATAATTCAGTGAGAAGTTTGACATGGAAAAATTTTGAATAACTTGCCCAAAGTTGAACATCCGGGAAGTGGTAGAGCCAGTAATTAAATTTAGCCAACCCACACCCTGGCTGGTGAGGCTCAGTGGATTGAATGCCAGCCTGCAAATCTAAGGGTCACCAGTTCGATCCCCAGTTAGGGCACATTCCTGGGTTGTGGGCCAAGTCCCCAATAGGGGGTGCACAGAAGCAACCAACATTGATGTTTCTCTCCCTTTCTCCCTACTTTCCCCTTTGTCTAAAAATAAATAAGTAAAATCTTAAAATTTAGTTGACCCAAATTAAATTTCTGTGCTTAATTTAAAAGCATGTATTGAGTGCTTACTCTATGACATAAAATGGCACCCATGCATCCCATTGCCAGGCTTCCAAATGTCCACGAGTCTCCCAGCTGTCTAAAGCAAAAAAGAAAGTATGGACCAGTTAGCACTCTTAGTTTATTTCTCTTTATTATAAAGCACCCCTCTCTTCTTTAAAGTACCTAGCTTAATCCAAAATTATATGGTCATTGTATCTAAAGCTTCCAGAAGGATTTTTTTGGTTGCCCATTTTCCCATAAAAAATGCAGTACAATTATCAATATACCTTCTGAAAGTGGAGAAATCACCCCATTTATTTGCAAACATTTCTTTATGCCTTTGCTCTGGTATCTTTAGTGCCTTATACATGGAGGCTTGCAGGAATATAGTTTTATCAGTTAAGTTCAGGTCATCCAATTCTGTTATCTTGACATTGACACACTGAAATCTATTTTGCTTTTAAAATATAATAATGCTTTTACCCCATTAAAAATGTTCAAAGGAAACAGCAAGCTGTGCCATACATAGTAACACATACATAAAAATATTGCCTAATAATGAGGGAAACTACAACAAAAAAAATGTCTGCTTTTCTTCAACTTCTACTACCTCACAAAATAAATAGGTAAGGGCTGAGTAATGGAGCAGCTACCAATAAAATCAATACAATTATGAACAAATATGAAATAATCTGTATTCCTTAGGAGAGGACAATTATTCTTATAAAAAGTTAATTTATTCTTAGAAGAAGTAGGTTATCACTATGCATGTGTAGCCAGTGTTTAATTAATAAATTTTAATAAATATAATCACTCACAGAAGCAATTCTTTTTAAATTCCTGAAAATAGAGATTTCAGATAAAAGATAGCTGTAATGTATTTTTTTATTCCTGAGCTAAAAAAAGATCATTTGTGTTTTCGTATGCTCCCAAGATTTTATTTTTACAGGAATTATGGGAACATAAGATAAAAGAACAAATTATAGGAGTGAAAATAATAAAAAATTTTTCAACATGAAATATTTCATGCAGTTCAAATATCAGATACATTTCAAAACAAAACACCAACAACTTGCTAATTTCAATAAACAATCACATGGGATGATTTTTATATAGTCACATTTTTTTTTCCATTTTACCAGTTTTTCACAATGTGATGTCTGCGAACTTGTGGATGTAAATTTACAATTTTTTTAAGAGTAGAGATGTGGTTTACTCACAACTCAAAATTTCAATGCTTGCGTGAACTAAATACTGAAGATTTATTTATTTTTAATAATTTTTATTGTTGTTCAAGTACAGTTGTTTACATTTCCCCCCAACTGCAGCCATCCCTACCTCCCACCCTCGATCCTACTCCCCTTTGGCTTTGTTCATGGGTCCTTTATACATGTTCCTTGACAACACTTCCCCCTTTTCTGCCCATTATCTCCTCCCACCTCCTCTCTGGTTACTGTCAGTTTGTTCTTAACTTCAATGTCTCTGGTTATATTTTGCTTGATTGTTTGTTTTCTTGTTTAGCTTCTACTTATAGGTGAGATCATATGGTATTTGTCTTTCACTGCCTAGCTTATTTCACTTAGAATAATGCTCTCCAGATCCATCCATGCTGTCTCAAAGGGTAGGAGCACCTTCTTTCTTTCTTCTGCCTCGTATTCCATTGTGTAAATGTACAACCATTTTTTTATCTACTCTTGACTGATGGGCACTTAGGCTGTTTCCAACACTTGGCTATTGTAAATTGTACTTCATTGCGGTGCAATTGCCATGAACATTGGGGTGCATAGGTTCTTTTTTAATTGATATCTTTTATTATTTTTTTATTCTTATTTTAATTGTTGTTCTTGTACAGTTTTCTGTCTTTTACTCCCAACCCAGCCCACTGCTCCAGCCCTCCCCACCTCCCTCCCATTTCCATACCCCCCTAGTTTTTGTCCATGTGTCCTTTATACTTGTTGCTCTAAGCCCTTTCCCTTTTCCCCTGAAATTCTCTTCCCTCTCCCCTCTGGTCACTGTCAGCCTGTTCTCAATTTCAGTGTCTTTGGTTATATATTGCTTGTTTGTTTGTTTTGTTGATTAGGTTGAACTGGTGTTTCAGGATTCTTGAGGTATAGTCCTAGCAGTGGAATTGTCAGGTCAAAAGGCAGTTCCATTTTTAGATTTTTGAGGAAATTCCATACTGTTTTCCACAGGGGCCACACCAGTCTGTATTCTCACCAACAGTGCACTAGGGTTCCCTTTTCTCTACAACCTCACCAGCACTTGTTATTTGTTGATTTGTTCATGATGGACATTCTGACTGGTGTGAAGTGGTATGTCATTGTGGTTTTAATGTGCATCTCTCTGATGGCTAGTGATGCTGAGTACCCTTTCATGTGTCTCTGGGCTCTCTGTATGTCCTCCTTGGAGAAGTGTCTGTTCAGGTCCTTTGCCTATTTTTTAATATTTTTGTCTTCCTAGAGTAGAGTCATATGAGTTATTTATATATTTTGGAGATTAAACACTTATCCAAGGTATCACTGGCAAATATATTTTCCCATACAGCTGGTTCCCTTTTCATTTTGCTGAGGTTTCCTTTAGCCATGCAGAAGCTTTTTATTTTGATGAAGTCCCATTCGTTTATTCTTTCCTTTATGTCCCTTGCTCTAGGGGACATATCGGTGAAAATATTGCTGCAAAGGATATCTGAGATTTTCCTGTCTTCGTTCTCCTCTAGGACATTTAGCAACAGAATTTCTGGTTAAGGAACAAACTGGCATTCCATGAACATGGTGCCGTAACCAAAAGTTAAATCACACAGGAAAGAAATAATCTTGAACTCCACATGTTAGTAGATATGTTTTCACTTCAGTGCACACATTTCCTTTGAAAGAAGTATAATTAAATGCTCTTTAGTTGGAAGAGTTTAGGTGTTCTATCATTATAAAATACTTATTTCATTAAGTGGTCAATTTGGTATAATACTTCAATAGACCCCATTAACATAGAGAAGACATGAGAACTTTCCTAGAATGCTTCAAATCTAAGACATATACAATTACTTATGCTGGCTTGAAAAAAAAATGTAGCACAAAGTGATATATGTATATTTGTATACTCATTTAGGTGTGTTTTTTCTCAGGAAGTAAGTACTCTTAACTCAAGAAATATAAACTTGTTTACAGATTTTTTAGTGCTGGTGAGTATCTAACATATCTAAAGCTTCTTTTATGTTCATATTCTCTAACTTGATGCCAAAGTGGGCTCATGAAAAACCTATCTGTACAGCTGATGTCCCTGTGGGCTGTTAACACAAAGAGACCGCTTTGGAACAGGCTGAGGAACCCCAGGAGAAGCTTTGGCAATGAGATCCCATTACTGCCCGTCTAAATCAGTCACAGTAGTCTAGGCAGAACTAAATTAACTCTGAGCACACACATATATACAATGGAATATGTAAATGAGGTACCAGTTGACATTTTTTATAACATGTCTATTTTGACTGCCAATTTTATTTAGATGAATATATGTGGAGAGATTATGTGGGCACATTTTAACCAGAAAAAAATGAAAACATTAGAAGTGGTAAACAATTGCATTGGCAGTATAACCCTTTTATGAAAGGTTTATATTACTTTCCTGTTATACATATATCCACATGTCCATCCTGAAGAGTTAGTATGCCAAACAGTCTCAATCCTGGCCAGTACATTTGCACTGAAATTAAAAAAAAAAAAATTGTGTTCTCTGACCTTATTTCCCACAAACGTATGACTTGAGTCACCAGGGCAACCAGATAATAAAATGTGGATGGTCAGGCTCGAAATTATTCTCACTAACAGGAAAATGGGGACCTTGCTTTGCTTGGTCATGAAGCAGCATTCCTTCTGTCCACAGGAAGATATAGAGATTCGTTAGGATTTTTACGAGTGATAAGGAAAACAAATGTCACTGAAACAGTGACACTGTAGGCTTATTGATCATCAGAGCTGGAACAGAACTCAAGGACTTCTACTCCAGTATGCTACATTTTACAGGGAAGGAAAGCAAAGACTACTAGGTAAGAAATTACCAGGATTGCACAGCTGAGCAGCTTTGAAATCCTACGAATATAAACTACATATGTATATATTAGCTGTATGCAAAGTACATTTATATATATATTATATTTACTATATGCTGTAGTAAATATGTCATTAGCTACATATTACTGGTAAGAAATAGTCTCTTAAGAAAAGATATGTGTCTCAAGATTAAACCATTATTAAAATGCAGATATCACAAAGTATTACTGTTCATTTTATGAGTCAATTTAATTAGTCAATGCTGCCTTATTTTTTGGTCAGAGGTTACTCCAGAATTTGCTGTAAGGGTGTTTTTTAAATGTGAGCAAAATTTATAATCAGTAGACTTTGAGGAAAGCAGATTACCTTGTGCAATGTGAATGGCCTTATTCAATCACTTGAGGGTCTTTACAACACAAACAGGTTTCCTAAAGAAGAAATTCTTCCCAAAACTAAAACAGGAAATCATGCCTGAGTTTCTACTTGCTGCGCTGTACTGTGATTTCCAGACTCAAGACCACAACATCAACCTTTTCCTGGATTTCCAATCTATTGATATGACCTATAATTTTGATACTTGCCTGCCCCCACAATCATGTAAAATTAATCTGTTAATCTCCCTCTCTTTCCCTCTCCCTCTCCCTCTCTCCCTCTCCACGCCCCCCCCCCCCGCCCGCTCTCTCTCTCCCCTGCTCTTATCTTGATCTCCTAACCCAGGACCTTTATTTAATTCAGCATATAGACTTATAGTTAAAAGTTCATAAACTCCATTGTTTGTGCCCAGTGGTTTGTTTCTTACTGAAGAATGCTAAGATACAATTGGCAGTGAATACCATCACTACCTGGGTGAAGTTCAGTTCTATTAAAGTCTAAACAGCAAAAAATATGACAGCTTAGTTGTCTACCAAATTATCATATTATGCTATTATGCTATGGTATAATATTATGAATAAAAACAACAGCATGATTAACAATTTCAAAGTACACTGTCGGCAGACCTATACTACAGAAGGAATACAAGCATACCCTTATGGTTACAATTAATTACCTCTAGAGTTAATACTAGTTTTGATAAAAGTGTCAACAAGTATATCCAAACCTAAATTTCACTTATGACATGAAATTTATGTATCAACTTTCTATTGATTTTGCCAATATTGGAAGTTTCCACTTACAGAGAAATCCTGTCTCTCTCTCTTACATATACATTCCCATGCGTGTATATGCACACCTGGCTCCCATACAAATACACACATCCTTCCACACACATAGATACTGACTCTTTTGTATACATATCCCCATATACCAATACACACAACCCCAAGAATGCACACATCTTTTTCCATATGCATACTACTATGCTTACATAGCCTTCACTCACTACAAAGCAGAAAGTGTTATAAAGGAATCAGAACATGTTGGCATTTACATTATGTTTATCAAGTTTCAAAGACATTAATAGTACAGAATTTTACGTAAAATCCCATTTATGTTTACAAATTGCTTGGAAGGGAATTCTGAATAAAGATGTTTGAACATAGATATTTCATAGACTCTTCTGCCTCTAACATGGTGAAATAATCTGTCACTTGTAAAATAAAAAAACATAGTAAAAAATACAAATGACTAAACAAACTAAAACTTCTTTAAAAAAATAACAAACATCCCATAAAAACAAGATTACAGACTAATGTAATAATGTTCAAATAAACAAAAAATCTATTAACGCAAGAACCTTAAGATTCTGTTGGAGCACAAGAAGTTCATAATTCCATTCCCACATGTCAGAAATAATTTTGGAAGTTCAAAAATTTCTGAGATTTATTACCAATGTCCTTGAATTTAGAGAGAAGAAAAATGGAGCTGTGTAAAAGGATGAATAAAAAGTAAGAATTAAAGAATAGAAATTGACTTAATCTGGCAGAAATGAAAATTCTATCACTTTAATCTCAGTTGATTGAATCATCAGAAATTGAGAGTATTCCCAACTGGGGTAGAATAAATGTCAAAACTGATGAAATTTTTGTAATATATTTAATAAAATTTCGGAAGAATGAATAGATTCATGGTCTTAACTCTCTCACACACATACAACATCCACATCCATATAGTTATGCAAAAGTGCAGTCACAGCTGAGCTTTACCTGAAATCTTGAGAGAAATGTATTTCATATTTGTTAAACAAGAAAAGTACTCCCCCCATGTCAGTGCAGTTAGATAATTTTCATATTTAAGAAATGAAATAAGAGAATTGAAAATGCTATGCATATCTCATGAGACATATAAGAAATCTAGCAGAAAATAAAACATCCTGGGAACAAAAGAATTTATATCACTAGTATTTTTCACATTACTGACTACTTCAATAGTATTATAAATTAAATATATCAACTCTTTTATATACATACACCCACAGATTGAACCAATTAAAAATTAAGAAAAAATAATGAACTCAGGCAGTATTGAAAGAACTGTATTTAAAAGACAAGAACTGAGAATTGAATGCTATTTAATGAGAGAAAAACTGTGGAAATATGACTAAAAAGCAGGATAAAATTATTGCGAACTGTTAAAGATTTAAAAAATAATGTGATTATCAAAATTGGAGGAAATGATAATTGACTCTCTCCTCAAGTTTTCATATCAAGGAGTCAATCTATACATTACACTGCAATGTAGTTTAAAATACTATGCCTTAAATTAGTAATATTTTTTAACTCATCTCATTAATCCTAAATAAATGTTTAAATATTAACTGAAGTTTATCAATTGTTTTAATTTCTATATAATTGTTTTTCTTAAAAACAAAACTTAATTTAGTATTTTAATTAAATGTAGCATGCATATTATAATCAATTTTCATAAATTCATTTGTTCTTTTAGTTAAACAGCCAATTTGTAGCTGTTTCTTTTTCTACCTATATATGTGCTTACAAAGATGTCCAGGTATGTAATTATCTGACATAAACCATGTTTATTTTAATACTGCAATATATTATTTCTGCATTGTTGCACCTCGTTTTAATGAACACATACAATTTTTGTCAAAGAAATAAGTTCTGAATTAAGAGAATAAATCATGTTACAGATGAAGAACATTAAGTAAACCAAAGAACTTGGACTTAGTCTCCTTATGTCACTACAAAATTTATAAATTTCCTCTGTAATTTCCAATATTCAAGGCAGTAGGTAAGGGAAAGGTGAATTGTGTGTGGGTTTATTGGGTTGTATGTGTGTGAGAAAGACAGAGACAGAGAAGGGAACAGAGACAGGGAGAGACAGAAACAGAGAGGCACAAAAAGAGGCAGAGAGAAGAAATGAACAAATGAGAAAAATTTAATTATCAGAGACCTTGTAATTTTAGTTTCTACCATCCAGACTTATTCTTAAAACTGTTAGCATCTTCTCCTTCTACAAGGTATCTTTCCTTCCAGTTGGCCTTCTGAATATCCTTTTTTTCTGATTCTAGTAAATCATGCTTAGTAATTTGTGACCTACTCTTTATTTCCATATGTTATTCTTTTTAAAAATATATTTTATTGACTATTCTATTACAGTCATCCCACTTTTTCCTCCACCTTATTCTTGTCTACCTTGTACCCACCCCCACCAGCATTCTCCCACATTAGTTCATGTCCATGTGTCATACATATAAGTTCTTTGTTTTCTCCATTTCCCATCCTATTCTTAACCTCCCCCTATCTATTTTGTATCTACCAATTATACTTCTTTTCTCTCTACCTTTTTCCCCATTCTGCCCCTCCTGCTCCCTGATAACAACCCTCCATGTGATCTCCATTTGGTGAATCTGTTCCTATTCTCGTTGTTTGCTTAGTTTGTTTTTGTTTTTTATTTTTTTAGGTTCTGTTGTTGATAGTTGTGAGTTTATCATCATTTTACTGTTTGTATTTTGATCTTCTTCTTTTTCTAAGATAAGTCCCTTTAACATTTCATATACTCAGTGCTTGGTGATGATGAACTCCTTTAATCTGACCTTGTCTGAGAAGCACTTTATCTGCCCTTCCATTCTAAATGATAGCTTTGTTGGATAGAGTAATCTTGGATACAGGTCTTTGCTTTTCATGACTTTGAATAATTTTTTCTAGCCCCTTCTTGCCCACAAAGTTTATTTTGAGAAATCAGCTGATAGTCTTATGGACGTTCTTTTGTAGGTAACTGTCTCCTTTTCTTTTGCTACTTTTAAGATTCTCCCCTTATCTTTCATCTTGGGTAATGTAATTATGATATGCCTTTGTGTGTACTTCCTTGAGTTCAACTTTTTGGAGACTTTCTGAGCTTCCTGGGTTTCTTGGAAGTCTATTTCCTTTGCCAGACTGGGGGAGTTCTCCTTCATTGTGTTTTCAATTTCTTGCCCTTCCTCTTTTCCTTCTGGCACCCCTATGATTCAGATGTTGGAATGTTTAAAGTTGTCCCAGATGCTCCCCAGCCTCTCCTCATTTTTTTTTTTTTTTTTGGAATTCTTATTTCTTCATTCTATTCTGGTTGACTGTTTATTTCTTCCTTCTGTTCCACACCACTGATTTGAGTCCCAGTTCCCTTCCCTTCACTGTTGGTTCTCTTTATTTCACATTTCATAACCTTCACTTTTTCCTCTATTTTGAGATCATACTCAACCATGTCTGTGAGCATCCAGATTACTAGTGTTTTGAACTCTGCATCTCATAAGTTGGCTATCTCTTCATCACTTCATTGTATTTTTTCTAGAGCTTTGATCTGTTCTTTAATTTGGACCATTTTTTTTTTTTTGTCTCATCATACCTGTTATATAGTAAGGGGTGGAGCCTTATGTATTTGCCAGGGCAGGGCAACCCACATCGCTGAGTTTTGGTACTGTATGTTGGGGAGGGGTTCAAGAGGGAACACTGCCACTTTCTCAGCCAGCTTTCAGCCACTTCCTCCTCTACCCACAAGCAAAATGGTGCCAATTCCCAGGTGGGTTGGTTTTCTAGGACCCTCTGGGTCTCTCCAATGACTCTTCTTGTGAGGCTGGGAGTTTCTCCTGCCACAGGCATTTTCAGTCAAAGGTTTTGAGGCTTTATATTGCAGTGAATTTTTGCTAATGCATTAATATTTAAACCTCTGAAGAAAATTTTTCATTAAGTCATACAAGGACTCAGTTTTAACATAGATGTTACAGAATTTTACTAAGATATTTCTTTTTAAGTTTGCAAGGTAAGCATAGATAAAGGAAAATGTAAAGAGTTATAAATATATGCAATGTGAGAGTGGTCTTAATTTATGTATGAGTTTTACAACTGTGAGCTTGCTTACAATCTCACACCCAATTTCTGTAACTACATCAAAGACATTATTATTTATGTTTGTATACAATCAGTAAAATTAAACTTTATTTTATATGATGTTTTCTCATCTAAACAAATCTCTTTGAAACAGACTGGAGAATCTTTTGGATAAATTAAAACTCTTACTTTCCATAGTACAGAACAATACAAAAGGATGCAAACTATTTTAACTATTTTACAGCATGAAGATGTCATCCAGAAATGCCATAATAAATAATTTGAAGTTGCCAAAGAAAGAAGGAGAAAGGTAGATGCTATTGTTGAGTGGGTGGGGTGAAGTGGTATGACAAGTAAATGTAATGAAACTTGATGTTTGGAAAGAAGAACACAGATAGTATAGTTGAAAGAGTCCATCACCAGTTTTTACAATATGAACAAAGTCAGAGAAATTTTACATACAGGTTTTGAAATATAAAACTGAAGCCCATCTCCTCAGCAATATCCAGAGAACCCTTAAAAATGGCTAAATAAAGCATTCCTTTCATTGTTTTTGTATTATTTGGCTTCATAAACTTCAGAGAGAATTGAACAAGGAGAGCTGTGCCTTGCCAGTTGAAAAACTGACAAGGAAAATAATTGCACTGTGCTTCAAGGGAGACAGATTTGAGCCAAACAAAGGTACATCCTATATTAATATGTAAGCTTAACAATCAGGCAAGTCTAATGCTGCCAGACCTCTGGGTCAGAATATTAACATTTTTCCCTGACATGTTAGAGCTGGAGTTGAATGCCAAGGAAGGCATTTATAATTAGAAACCAACTTAATTGTGATTTATAGATGTTTAACAGGCTGACACTTGATGCTTGCTTACTCATTTATTGTCTGAATGTTCTTTTTATGTTTCTAGAGATACAATTCAAATGGAAGGTTTTGTTTATCAACTTTATACTTTCATATTTACTAAGATTTTCTCTATATGCATACCTTACTTTTACTCAATCATTATATTTTAGCATGTATGTAACATAGAGTAAATTCCATTAAATATTTTGAGGGTTGTTGAAATGATAAACCTTATTAAACAAGTTTGCTTTAACAAATGTAGTAAAACTTCTAGGTGAGCAATTAAAGTTTCAGAAACAGTCCCTAATGCATTATAGACTCAAAACATGGGGATCGGGCTGTTAACTCCTCAGTTTAAAAATACCTGTAAAGTGAAGATGATTTAAAAAATTAATGTCATGTTACTGTCCTCGAAAACAAGAAAATAGCTTTAGTATAGAATCAAGTATGTTTGTCTCATGATATAATACAGAGAGAGAGAGAAAAGGACAAGGCAAGAGAGAGAGAAACTGTGTTGTAGTCAAGATGTTAACGTATAGTTTGGGGAGATGATGGAACTCAAGAACATCATCTGTGAACCGGAGCCCTGTCATTTACATATACTGACTCTTCTTATTCTTTAACAGAAATTCAGACACGTGCCTTCACGATACCCACACATATTTGCTTTCCCTGACTCTCTCTCTGGTGGAAGCATCTGTGGCTGGAAAAAGATTTTCTTATTATTTTTGAGGAATATTTATAACATTTGTAGAAATACATATCCACATTCAACTATCAGGGATAGGAAGTTTAGAAATGAAGCTCAGCCTTAGTGCATCAGTGTTATAATTAAAATGCCCAATAAGTTTATAAATTTTGTGAGAACTTTTTAATAAATTTCCACAATGAATTTGATGACTTATTTTAAGCACTTGATGTGTTCAGGAAAATTATGTTAAAATACTTATTTTTTAAAACTTAGCCAAATTTAAATGTCAGAGCAATTATTTTAGTTTTAGCCTCAAAGAGCAGAATTAAAAGTAGGCTTTAAATTATTACCATTCTCTTTTACTTTTTTCTGTTTGTATGCATTATTTTTAACTTAAAAATGTTTGAAAAAGATTCATATTTTTAATTTAAAGTCATGTTGAATAAGGATTTTTTAAAACAACATTTTGAAACTTTTTAGTAAAGTTTTCTTTTTTTCAATATGCTTAATTCCCTCCTGGAATATATACTTTGTTATTCATACTTTTAATTGATGTTTAACTTATTGTGGCAAGAAAATAGCTAATAAAATGGAGTTGCTATTTCCAAATATCCACATAATACCTGTGAGGAACCAAGGATTCCCTGGCAAGGTAGGTCAGTTCACGCACCATGCAAAAGACTGGTAGTTGCTCCCTGAGTCAAGGCTGAATCCAGTTATGGAATGGAATATATAGACCTATCTATTTATTTATCTATCTATATCATGTCCATGTAAAAGATTGTCTTTTAGAAAGAAGGTGCTAACTGATGTAATAAATAATGTGGTAAAAATTCTGCATATAAGAGCTGAAAGAATACCCAAGTCCTTATGAGAACATTTATTATCTATGTTAATATTCTTTTTTCTTCAAAATTCAACATTTTCAATTTCTTTGCTTTTTTAAAATAATTATTTCCCTTTTTGAACTTATTGGAGTGACATTTGTTATAAAACCTACAGGTTTCAAGTGTACAACTCAATAAAATATCATCTGCACACTGAACTGTGGGCTCACAACCCAAAGTCAAGTCCCTTTCAGACCCATTTATTCCAGTTGGCCAACTTCTACCTGTCGCCACCTCCCTTTCTGGCTATCACCTAATATTCTTTTTTTTTTAAATTTTTTATTGTTATTCAAGTACAGTTGTCTCCATTTTCACCCCACCCCAGGGATCCCTCCTCCCAGCCTCGATCTTGCCTCCCTTTGGCTCTGTCCGTGTATCCTTAACATGTTCCTTGATAGCCCTTCCCTCTTTTCCCTCCATTATTCCCTCCCACCTCCTCTCTAGTTACTGTCAGTTTGCTCTTAATTTCAGTGTCTCTGTTTATATTTTGCTGGCATGTTTCTTTTGTTGATTAGCCAAACCTCGAGGAGCAGATCTGATCTCATCTGGTCTCGCATCACCTGATATTCTAATAAAGTATCAGAGGAATTCTACTACAGCTGCCCAGAATGCAATGTTAGAGGAAAGGACCCTTATTCCACCAAATTTTACACTCAGGAGGACATAGCAAAGTGTAATCCAAATGGTAAAAGGGGTAGAATAGAACCCATGACAAAAATGAGACAAATGGAATGGAGTGTAAGAAAAAAAGGGAATATGTTACTAATTTTACACACAATCTTTTTGGAAGTCAATATAATTGGAAATTGACCTCAAATTGTTAACCTGCTCAATATCATATTTTAACAACTTTCAATGTCCAAGTGACAGGTAAGCAATTTGAAACACCAGAATTTTCCTGGACTGCAGAAATCTTACCAAAAATGTATTTGGAAGCTAGTGACTATAATGTTTATAAAGATAATAAAGCACAACATTTATTTTAAAAAATTGCATATAGTTTTGCATTCTTATACTAATTATTTACTTTTATTGTCTATTAAGTGTTAACACCAGAGAAAATATAGTAATGGCTAAAAATGCATTTTTCTCTATTTTGATTGTTGATATTCTTACTATAAATCACACGACTAATACCACCACCTCAGCCTGATATTCTGTAACACAGAGCTTCAGTATAATTAAATCCAGACTATAATGTGTTATTAGCATTTCTCTTTCATTAATCAAAACAATGGATGATAGTTATATAGGAAAATGTTGTAAGGCCATCTATTTAAATTATGTAAATATGTGTGTTTGTGTCCTCTTCAATGATCCCTCAGGACTTGCTAAATCTTTGAAGTACTAATAAATGGTGAATGAATAAAACTGTCTGTTCCAAATTGAAGATAACTGTGTACCTCACTTATATCAGGACCTATTTCTTCTAGATTTTGGATTTTTTGAGGAGGAAGAGGGTCATTGAGGTGAGAAAGAAAAAAAAAAAAAAGATTGCCAACATAGTAATCTTCAGCAATTTGACACAAGGCCTTCATGCCAAACTCAACTTCTTCAAAATATGAAAAACTTGCTTTGTTTATCATTTGGTTTCTAACAGTATAGCTTTAATAGATGTTGCAAGGAAGGAGGAGAGAAGGGTTGTGTGAGGATGTATTGTTCCTGCTAATGAATCAAACTTGACATTATTTTTCTTTTACCTGGATGCTATTATTAAGCCAGAATTCTTCCCTGTCAATACATTCCTTGCTTTAGGGGACAGGTCTGTTAAGTGTTCCCTACTAAATGTGACTACCTCTTGAAAGAGAGGAAGAAAGAAGAAAGAAAGAAAAGTTAAAAGTTACCAGCCATAGACGTAGGTGTTATATAGCATTCAGGTGCGATAATACTCAAGGTAATGCTACCCATATGTTATATATTAGTTCATTTAAGTTATCATTCATATCATTTATCCTAGTTCACATCAAATTTTATTGTTTAAAAGACAATTTGTACAAAGTTGATTGCTTAAAATTCATGATATCAGCTTCAAATTAGCAAATATCCCTAATAGTTTCATCACTCAACTACCTTTTCAGAATTTTCCTAAATGTTCCCTACCTTTGATTCTTCTTGAATCTGTAAAAATGTAAAGACCCTGTTTGATTTTCATGACTCATAATCATAAAAACTAAATCAGATTATTTCCTTCTGCTCTACCATTTAATTTACATAATTATGCTAAAAGGGACAACAATTCAAACTCTCTAAATGTAGTATTACAAAGAGTCTTACAATAATGCATTACTTCGATGTGTTATTGCACATGGACATTATAGTGTTGATTTGTATTTTAATCGTCTTATATTTTCATTTGTTTTCTAGAATTATAGTGGCTCTTTTATGAATATTCTATATTTTCTTTCTCATTAAGAGTAATCTTCCTTTTGTAGTGTAGTTTTACTCTTTAACTACAGAGTTACCTTGTTCTATAAGTTCATAGTCTACATAGAATCCAAAGAGATTACAATTTACCTAGAATAAAATGAATACTCAAGGAGTTTATAACATTGAAATTATACAGTACACTCAAGGCCATACACTGTCCAGTAAGTAGCAAACTGAAATTGTACTAATTTTTACTTTCCTGCAACAAATTAAACCATTTAAGCAAACCTTAGAGAGGGCTAACAGAAAGGTATGCGTGAACAAATATTTATTGAGTACCTACATAAATATCTTCCAATTTAAGCCTTGCAGAATTAGGTAAAATTTCCCTGTCTCCTTTATAAATGAGAGAAAAAATATTCAGAAATTTAAAGGAAAGGTCAAGGAGCAGAGTGCTAACCAATGGCAGTCAGGCTTTGAGCACGCCGCTGTCTTATCTCCAGACCCGAGTGTTCTGTAGGACACAGTACTGATCCTGGCAGCAGCACTACCACTAACAACATGCCTTCCATGCGCATCACCTGTATCACATTGTCTCAAGAAATCTGCCTTAAAACTGAAACATCTTACTAATTTAGACAGGGAGGTGAGAGGATCGCTTGCTGAAAAGGTAATATTTAAGCTGTTCCCAAAACATTATCAGGATTTAGCCAAGCGAAGACTGCAGAAAACTGAGAGAAAAATATTCTAGTGAGAAAATGCTATGTAAAACTTTTTAGCAATCCATATAACATTGATATGGCCAGAACATAAACTCCTTTTATTGTCCTACATACCTTTATTTGCTGTAACCTGAAAAAATTTAGAAAAGCCCAATTAGTTTGGGTACTCAATTTTGCTAAATTACATATTTTTTTGCTTATTAATACATATGTCAAAGATTGCTGTGTATTTCTTTCGGTATGATGTTTAGTAAAATGTGTAAAGTTTAGTGAATTTTACCTTTTTTAATGCAAAAACTGTACTTGCAGCATATCTGCACATCTTGGATTTTAGCAAGTTAAATCCTTCTAAGTACCTTTCTATGTCTTCTGCTTACTTTTGAGCCCTGGGATCTGAAATGTTTGAATTAAGACTTTGTAAGAAATGATGTTTTATTTATCTCCTTCCTTTTTACCTTTCCCCAAATTTATTGGTTGTTATATTCTGTTCCTTCTGTGACTAAATGCGAAGGTTTGATTTAAACCATTGGTAAGATCCAATGTACCCACCCTAAGTTATCATTTATATCTCTGGGTTATTCTGTACTTTCTTCAGTTGACTACTTTCTAAAAATAATTGTGCTATCTCAGCTTAATATCTTGATTCAGTCTCCATCCACCTAATATTAAAAGTAAAAATCACTTTCTAATTATTGCTCTGATCATGGGTGTGTAGATTTTCTTTTGAAGTCATACATCTCCCAAATCATGTTAGATTAGGGTAGAAATGTAGTTGACTGTAGGTTCCTCAAGAGTAGGAGCCCTGATTCACGCATCTTTGAATCTGTATTATCCATCAAATATTTAGAATATGGTTGAGCTACTGTGGGCTTTTTAATCTCAGTTATTATCATTTAATACCCATAATTATTTTAAATGATTCTGTGACCACTTTATAGGGCACATCAAAACATGGTTTGTTTCGGAGTAAAATAAATGGTAGTTTTGGGAGAGGTATCAAATACTAAGACAGAATAAATAATGTTCCTAGAAATTCTAGGCCAAGTTACCTAGTTTCTAATATATATTTTGTGCTTAAAATTTTAAAGCAGTTCATGTAGCATAATATAGTTTAAGGATTTTATTTATTTATTTTTTAGAGAGGGGAAGGGAGGGATTAAGAAAGGGACAGAAACATCAACATGTGGTTCGTCTCATGTGCCCCCTACTAGGGACCTGGCCTGAAACCTAGGAGTGTGCCCTGACTAAGAATCAAACAAGTGACACTTCGGTTCTCTGTCTGGCACGCAACCCACTGAGCCACACCAGCTAGGGTACATAATATGGTTTTTAACAGTTTTTTAATGTCTATAAAATTATTGTGACAATATTTTATTTAGTCTTCTTAGCAGCATCTACATGAATATTCTATTTGTTGCACAATAAAAATTATAAGGTGGTTTAGTCTTTTGAGATTAATATTTGAGAATATTTCATAATGTATATGTAACCAAAATATCTGCACATAGTTGATGCCCCAAATCTGATATATTTGTTATAAATATACAGTTGAAGAGACAGATTCTAGTCCAAGATGGCAACATAGGAGGTTCCTGAACTCACCTCTTTCCAGGTAGACATCAATCTACAGCTACACATGGAACAGTTTCTCTGACCATAAACTAGCTGAGCAAATCTTACATACCTGGTGAATGAGAAAATTCCCATAACAAAATGGGCAGCACATAGAATTGTGAGTTTACTCACAATTCCAATCTCCTCCCTGTGGAGGGAAAAGTCTGGACTCCATCAATATCTAGCATCCCAACATCAAAGACTTCCATATCCTGAGCATCTACCTCAAAAGCCAACAGGGTTTGCATCTAGGAGACCCAAAAGACTCTATAGAAAAGAAAGAAACCGTTCTTGGCTGGATATTGAGGACCCTTTTTCCTACCTGCCCAGGCTCAACACAGAGGGAACAGACAGAAATGCTATCTCCCAGCCTTTTCTGAAAGGAAAATGGGTCCTCTGGCATATCTTAAAAGTTGCAGCTTGAGGGCCAGTCTTCTGATTTAGCACTCATCTAGGGACAAGTTGAGATCCTCCTAGCAGACACGATCTCCATATTCTTACTGTAGCCTTTACCAAATCACCAATGTTTCCTTGGAAGTAGCTTATACACACATCTGGCACCTGCACTTTTATCGCTGTCACCCAGAGGATGCACCCCTTGATGGTCTCCCTCTGGTGGTCAGTGGGGCCGATGTTCAGGGGCCCACAGGAGTATAGCAAACAAAGAAACAGTTCCTAATTGGCTACCTTCCCAGATCAGCACAGAAGGAGTGGGCAGAAACACCCAGTTCCCAGTTTCTCCCAGAGGGAAGTCTACATGAATACTTTAAAAGCTGCTGTCTGAGGGTTTGGCTTCCAATCAGTTTGCAACTGGGCATGTAACCTGGTGAAATGTTCTCTCCAACTCCCTCTTGCTCAAGCCTGCTTTGTTCCTTTGGCCTTTGCACATAGACAGGCTAATCATTAGAAGAATTCTGTTTGAGGCTTGAGCTGTTCAAAAGTGGCCCCTTACCCTTAGGTGTTTCTACTGAGGAGATGGAGGGAATATGTACTAAAGTAATCGTTGTTCATCAAAGATTTTCAGGGGCCTTGTGACTGAACTCAAATCAACTGGCGTCAATGGACTGAGAACAAAGAGGTTTCATGGTCTTCCTAGAACCCCTGCTGGTGCCCAGAGTTCTGTGGTTGTAAATCACTCCTTGCCCCTCCCACTTCCCCTTCCTTTGACAAAGAAGACTTAATTTTGTACTAAGTAAAATGGATTTTATTTTTAGTAAAATGGATTTGAGGTACTTCTAGGGTACCCATCTTCTCTGTGGGAATTTTCTCAATCGATAAACATTTTCTTACTCCAAACTCTGATGTTTTGAATTTTGGCCTTTAGAGGCACCAGGCACAAGGACTTTGGACCAAGAGCTGACTGACAGCCTTCCCTTTGGGACTCTGACAGGTCCTGGCATACCCTCAATTAGTAGGAGCCACTAAGAACAAAGAAGGCAGCTTAGACAATCACAAAGGTTTGGGAAACAACAAAGAATTGGTTCCAGGCTGAATAATAAGCTTCACCTTCTACCTGAGATCATTCCATGAAAGATGGGAGAGGTGGCTTTTTTTTTTCTTCTTCCTGAAGAGAAACCAACACAGAGTCAAGAAAAATAAAGTAGAGGGATATGTTTCAAATAAAACAGAAGAAAGATAAAATTCCAGAAACAGACATTAATAAAATGGTTGTAAGAGATTTACCTGATAAAGTGTTCAAACTAATGGTCATAAAGATGCTTGCCCAAGTCAGGAGAACAACGCATAAACAAAGAGAGAATTTCAACAAAGACAAAGAAAATATAAGAAAACATAAATAAATCAAACAATAAGGCACCGACAACACCACATCAAATTGAAATGCCAAAGTTTAGGTTACTCACAACCAGAGTATAAAATTAAATCAGATATGCAACTGAGGGTTTGGCAATTACATTATAAGTGGTTATATTTAGATTGCCCACACCAAAGTGATATTCCAAAACATTTGAAAAAGGAAGTGACTGAAATAACCCTATGTCAGAGGAGCGACCAGAATATACTGCCTTGGTTGCTGAGTGCAGAAAATTTTAGTGTCAAAGGGTAAGATGATCAAAGCAGAAAAAAGGAAGTATTATATAATGAATATTGATTAATATCTTAAACTTTATACCATCCATAAATATCCTATGTTAAAATGATAAAAAATTAAGTAGGATGAAAATGCTGAAAAAACTAAAAAAATAGACAAGTAAGATAAATTAGAACATAACGAGAAGACTATCAGAGTAAATTTGGACTACTAGTTATTATAAATGATAAAGTTGATATGGTGTTTGAAAAATTGGCAAAAGAATCCTTGGGATAATTGAAAAAAAAATAGAAATAAGATTATAGAACATGTGTCTGTAAGGATTATTTAACAATAATCAATGTAACATAACATATTTCCTTAAGACATTCTGAATTTCTCATTAGGTTACAAATTATACATTTCTGAGTATTATATATATTTAACATAAATTGTGGTAATTAAATGAATATCTTAAAGCTATGTATTTTTTTGAAAACTGGTATATTGTTCATTTTGTGAACTTGCCTACTCTCATACTGAACAGCATGCTCCCTATAACAAGAGTTTAAATGAAATACACACATTGCTGTTAATCTGGGTGTCAATACACTTTACTCTTTATCAAGTCTGTTATTTAGCAGTTATAAAAAAATAAGCACTGTAAAAACTGTGGTACATTTACACAGTGGAATTCTATGCAGCAGAAAGAAAGAAGGAGCTCCTACCCTTTGCTACAGCATGGATGGAACTGGAGAGTATCATGCTAAGAGAAATAAGCCAGGCGGTAAAAGACAAATACCATATGATCTCACCTTTAACAGGAACCTAATCAACAAAACAAACAAACAAGCATAATATAACCAAAGACATTGAAATTGAGAACAGGCTGACAGTCACTAGAGGGGAGAGGGGAGGGAATTTCAGGGGAAAAGGGGAAGGGTTTAGAGCAACAAGTATAAAGGACAAAAACTATGGGGGCTGGAAATGGGAGGGAGCTGGAGAGGGCTGGGGTGATGGGCTGGGGTGGGAGTAAAAGACAGAAAACTGTACAAGATCAACAATTAAAATAAAATAAAAAAAAAAGACAAAAAATCAGCACTGTAATCCAGCAGTCACAAATGATAAAGAGAAATATTCACTGAGTTGTTTTGGGTTTCTGGTTAAGCTACAACTTATAAATACAAAATAAGATTTGTGAATTGAGTAAGTTGTTTTTAATGGTTCTGCTCTTGCTGAATATTTCCCATAAAGAAACTTCTATGAACTGATTGACAAGTTGGTTTCTCATCCCCTCCCTGCACCGTGACCCTTCAGGACCACATAGCCTGGAGACACACAGACAGAGACTGCTGTGATAGGTAGTGAACAGTGCCTGAGAGCGGACATGAGAATGCTGAGGTGGTAAAATTGCCCAGGCTACCCATTGATGTTACAGGAAAAGCTTCCCAGGGAAAATGATGCCTGAGCTTTCTATTTTAACTCCTACAAAATGTGTTTAAAAATAGTGTGACAAATTATTCAAAATAAGTTTTTTTAGTTTTATGAGTTTTAGGTAACGGTATAGTGATAGATAAACAAAAAATGTAAGATATTACTGTACCAGTAATACTATTTTTTAAAATTTCTGCAATCTAAAATGCTCTAAAAAAAGCAAAAGTTGTTTTGTTTTTTACTAAGATTGGTTTAAAGCCATTTGGCAGCATAAACTGAACAAAGCAAGACACATTCATTGAAAATATATTAATGTGTGTGATGATGGAATATTTTCTAGAACCCATCAGGGATATCAAATAATTTATTGGATATGTATCATAGTTCCTTTATTGCTTTTTTAAAAATCTGTTTGGGCAGCAAATGTTGAAGAAAAGAGATTGAGGATTTGATTGATTCCACAAAATCCTCTTTTAAACACTCTTTTTCATCTTTATCTTCTACCAAAATGTTTTCTCAAATGTGCATGATGGACTCAGCTAAGTTACCAGTCCACAGAGTTCCTAAATTACTCTGATACTAATTCAAATGGAATATCACAGATATTACCATCTGAGGATCTTTTCATTTTAGATCACTAGCCCTGAGATGTAACTACTGCATTAAAAGACACACAAGGATTTAAAACTTTATTCTAAGAATGAATCTTCCACTCTGAGAAATATGCTTAATGGAAGATGGTCCAGGGCATTATTATGAAAATTTAATCAAGTATTTTGTTTTTTTTTTCCCGTTGTTTACTACACAGCCTAGCATAGGCTACATTCTTTTACATGCTTTTCAATATATGAATGAATATGTGGCTCTTGAAAGCAAATGTGAACCCTAGATATACTAGGTGTAATGACATTAAAATTGACTATTTTCTGGAAAAAAAAATTGTTCCCCTGCAAGACTGACATGTTTTCTAGACAAATAAACCACTTCATGAATTGAAACATTAACACCTGGAAATCCTTTCTTCTTTTTTTAGTGTGGAGTAATTAAGATTTATACACAATGAACTGGGGACTTTGTTAAATGAAAATTGGGGGCAGAGATCTTTTGACATCAACACTTCCAGTAGAAACGGGGCAAATCATCTTACCTATAACTCAGAAAGCAGTACAAGGCAGGCACCTATGTAGAATACTATAGAAGATAATTTGCTTAAGACCTAATGAAAATACTTCATCAGTTTTACAACTGATAGAAAATATGCCAAACATATAGACCCAAAAGTGTCTCACATAGCTTCAAACTATATTTAAAAAATAATATGGTCACAAAAAGCTATTACAGAAAATGTTGCCCTTTGTCCTTAGTTCTTAACTTCCTTAATTTTCAACCCTGTAGGAACTAGAACTTTATTCACGGCACACCTTGTTTTCCTGGAAACGCAAAACAAAAGTAAAAACACTCCTGCAATTCAGACCTGACAACATATTTTGTCTCCGACTTTAAGCCATGATCCTTACTGATTTCTGTCCATTGATCCTCGGCCAACCATCCCAGCTTGTTCTTCACATTTATCCCTAATAAATCCATTTGATTCTGATTCCAGAATTCTGATTCTTAGCTCTAAGCCTGATACCAGCTTAATCAAATGCCCTCCTGTTGATTCTATGTAGACTTTCATAAAAACTGCAGTGCCTGAAAGTGCTGTTTTTGGACTTCTGTGATGTAACACACCCCCTAGGTGTCTTCATCATGTAAATAATAAAATCATAAGAAATCCAATGATTAAAAACCTCTGTGGAAGATCTGGGACTTTATCCTGATAGGTTTGAATGACATCTCTTCAAGTGTGGTTTCCTAGTGCTGAATGTTGCCTTCTCATCCTTGAAACTGAACAAAGTGCTGACATAGCCCTCTGCAGACTTTCCAGGGGAGGGATGTCAGAACTAACCTGCAAATCTGAAGTGTTTATTTTCTACACAGAGATTGTTACTCATAGCCTTTGCACTGAGGGTTTAATGGACAATGAGCTTCCCTCTGAATCCCTATGACATTAACAACTGTCAAATAAGCTGGCGATATTTGCCAAATAAAGAAAAAAAGTCATGAAATAAATTTTTGGAATACCGTACTATTAAAATCAAATGAAATGGCAGTTATAAGCTAACATTAACCTTGCATGTCACAGAGAATAAAAAGTTATGACAGCTTAAAAGGTTTGCACTGGGTCTCCCATTTATTAGCAGCCGAGTCTGTTGTAATTTAAAATTCCTAAATCTTAAATCTAGTGATTTCTCATAAGATGTTCATTATTTTATTTGATTTAAATATCTTTTAAAGTTCCATTCTACAAATAATTCTTCACTCTTAGAATATCCTTGCTTTTTTTTTATTTGTATAGCTATTGTGAAACCATTTTAAATCCATTTTTCTGTCCCTTCCTTGAGTGCCCTAGTTTTCACATCTAGGTTTGGGAACCTGATAATGGGGATGCTCATCAACTTGGAATCATTTTTCTCAGCTCCCGTCTATTTTTAGACCTTACTCTTTGATGTTCTGTGGGATTGCACTTTCCGATCGGATGGGAGCCCTTCTCTGAGCATCGGCAGGGGGCTCTAATGGAGACAGTTACTGGAACTACCAGATGTATTTGTCACCTTCACAATATTATTCTTTCATAAACTATACAAATATCTGTAGCTAAGTAATAACGATTTTATTTTACCTAGCTTAGCTTTTATTTTTCATGAAATAATTATATATATATATATATATATATATATATGGAGGTAAATGTGTATTTAAATGAATAATTTGCAATAAGTAGCATCTTTTGTGGTGTCATCACATTATTCCATGTATTTTAATTGCAAAATAGAACAGCTTACTCGAAAACAGTAACTAGTTGATAATTTCACATATGCTGAATAAGAAAATAAAATTATAGAATCATAATGGAATAATCCCTCTTTTAGGATTTTCCTCTTATTTTTAAAAGAGATATAGCCTTATGTATTATGTGATACTAATGTGGTAGTTAAGTCAGCATGGTCCTAAATTGGGAGTGCATCATTCATTGTTCCTAAGGGTAAAGACTTCTTTTTATTATCTTCTTTCAGTTGTGTCTCAACTGAATTTATCACAGCACATTTTCTCTTTATGGGTCTCTTTTACCTTCTTCTTATTTTTATATATGGGAAGAAATATGAAGCTCCTTCTGTTTGTAAAGACACCTTAATACCACTCTTCTACACATCTTACTCTCCACCAAATTTATATTCTAACTAGTAATAGTTCATTTCCATTACAATGAACATAGCCCTCTCACATTTCTCCTTCTCAGCCACACTTTTTCTGTCTTTCTTCTCCTTCTCATTCACACTTGTCCCTAGAAGCAAATTAAATTTCTTCTAAGATTTTCATTTTCTTTTTGAAAACAAATGTAAACCACTTTCTGTAATGTTTGTCTTCCCCCCTAAAACTTTTCAGTTAAAAGTCAACTTTCTGCATTTGTGCACAACTGAGAAATGACTTAGCAAGTTGTACAGTACTCCTTTGCAGCCCGTGCGCTGACTCGATCCCTTTTTGTTGTCAATCAGGTAGTTCTCGTATTGCAGTCAAATACAAGAAATGTAACATTCAGCTGTGTCCCTCATGTGCTTGTGAGGCAGACATCATTTTACAAAGTAAGGCTAAGTAATTTGAAAACTCAGAATGGTTGAGTAATTTGTTCAAGTCCACAAGACCAACACATATCTAATGCTGAATATAGTAATATAAATCTGTGATGTTATTTATACTTCCCTCTTTTCATGAAAAGCCTTAGTTTTTGTTAAGTTCAAATTAATGTGATTTTCTGGACTTTTACAATATTGGCCACAATCTTTCATCCTAGATCCCCATTAGTCAATGCATTTTATAAACTCTAATACCTCAAACATAACACTTGTCTCCTGCTATGATCTGGTCAGGGCAGGGCAGAAATACTTCATTTCTGAGTGTGGTGATTGCTGGGGTGGGGGGATACAAAGGGACTAAATGGTAATAGAAAGAGTATAATAAAGATGATATATTTTAAAAAGAGTTTTGGATAATATACACTTATTTGTATTTACCATTTTTTTTTACCTTTCTCCATTAAAGATTTCAAGCATATTTTATCTAATATATTGTTTTGTCAATATATTGATATTTTGTCTAATATGTTAATTATTTTCAAACTCAGAACATTATTTTCTTAAATTAACTTTATGAGTAATTGAATTTCTTGAGTACAGAATTGATTTATTATACACAAGTATAGACTCTTCTAATTAATGGAATTATTATATAGAATATAAAACTATATTCTATATACTCTAACATTTTAATCATATTTGGTCAGTAAGTCTGATTTATTTATTTATAATATTTTTGAGAATTCTGTGTATCCCTTCTCCTTAAACTAGAGAATAATAACTGGAATACTTGTAATTTTAATTTCTTTTTTTCTCAATGATTTTGAAATTTGTCCCTCATAACTTTCATCTCTGTTCTTCTAGAGTAACAGACTTACAGAAATGAATCAAATGCAGACTTAAACATTCCTTGTAGTTAATCTTTTCAGGAATTAAGGTTTTAGTGTGACATTTGAGGACATTACATGAAGTTTCTAGTTAAATATACTTTTAGAAGTAACCTGATAGTACTAGCTACAATGACGTTAAGTTATATGAATGACAAGTAGCTTAGGAAGTCAATTTGCCCAAAAAGTAAATATGTAACAACTTTTAAAGAGGTAGAAAATGTATAAAATTCTGTAGTAGTCTATGCCTTTATACAATGCACTCATTTTAGTGTGAAAATATGATTTAAACAATGAGTATATAGATAATTACAAACAAAATTCATTGCAAATCCAAATATTGGGATCAGCATTTATTACTGTTTTCAGGAATAGCTTGACTCAGTTTTTTTTATTGAATAAGTGAAAGTGCAAGATTTAAAATAATTTGAAAGGTTATAGCATATGTTGGTAAAAGGCTAAAAATAACATATGCAGTGCAACAATAGAAACCTCAGGCTCAGTATAATTACCATATTTTTGCTGTGTATAATGTGCCCCCATATTTTGTGCACATTATACATGGAATTATTATACTCATGGTACATAATCACTATACCCATGTATAATGTGCATCCTTATCTTTCCCTCAAAAAAATGGGCAAAAGTGTGCAAAAAAGAATATGACAAAAATACAGTACTTGTCTACAGCAGGAGAGGGGATTTGGAGAAAAAAATAATTTATTTTAAGTGAAGTGGTGTAATTTTTATGCCCATTTTCATTGTAAACAGCCATTTTTGAAAGGGCAGAAAATAAACTTTTATCAATTAAAGTAATTATATGCATAATAGAAATACCTAAAGTATTTTACTTTTTTTACTTTCTAATTCCACATATTTTTATTGTTTGTGAAGACATTTTTAAGCCATATGGTTCATGACATTTTTATCTTGTTTTAACATTTTGTATATGATCAAAGTTAAAATAATCTTTCATTAATTATGATGATTTTTAATAAAATGATCAACAGCTAACTTTGAAAGGGGGTTCCCATTTTTAATATATTTTTTTACGATTTTATTTATTTTTAGAGAGAGAGGAAAGGAGTGAGGGCAAAGGAGAGAAACACTGATGGGCTGTATCTAGCAAGCTGCCAACTAGGGACCCTGCCCACAACCCAGACACGTGCCCTGACTGGGAATCAAACTGGTAGCCCCTCTGCCCACAGGACAATGCCAAACCCATTGAGCCACACAAGCCAGGGCTTTAAGATTTATTTTTATAACAATACCATACTTTATTGAATGTTGTTATCCAAGATATATAAGCGAGCTATCCTTTTTCCTTAATCAGAACCAGAATAGAGAACAGCTACATTTTATATACAAAGGGAAGTAAAGCTTTGGAGGTGCACATACTGTAGGAGAAGATGAGAGAGATTTAAAGACATATTTGTAAAGCTTTATTATTTTCGATGGGCTATGTCAAAGTCAGGGTCAGAATTGGCACTGACCGTCATGTCAAACATCCAGTCAGAAGGAAAGCCACAGAGTTGTTTAGGAGGCTGTATGAAGGATACGACTAAATCTTGAGTGATGGTTCCTGAACTGTAACAATTCAGAACAATGTCAAAAATGCAGCAGTTATGTTTGAATCGTTGTCTAATTGGACTTAATCAGTTACATAAGCGATCATATTTAAAGCTCTCCTTAACGAAGTCTCTTTAAAAAATCCATCATGTTGTGTAGATCAGTATAAATCCAGAAAAGAATTTTCAGAGGATGGGAAGCTCCAATAAAGTATAACAACGAAAGGAATTAAAAGTTTTATATATTCACTAATACATGTGAGGCTGTTTAGAAATAGAAATGGCTTGTCATGATACTTTCAGTTTTTGTCATGACACACATATCGCATTTTATGTAAGAGGGGTAAACACATCAGGAAAAAAACCTAATAGCCCACAAAATCAGAGGTCTTACAGATAAGAGAAGATATTGGTGACTGCAGAGAGTGAAGCAGAAATCAGGAGAAAGTAGATCAAGGACAACAAAGACAGAATCATGTTTGATCCTAATAGGCAGTTTTCATACATGACATGTCCTATATAAAATTGCTGAAGGAAACTGCAACGCACTATTAAACTTTAACACTTGCATAAGTAGAATGAAAGAAATAAGTTAAATATGAAGATGCTACAGTAAAATACAGGGAAATTCTATATAAGGGATAAATGTACTGATTGTCTATTGCTTTATAACAAATTAACCCCAAATTTAGTGAATTAATGACAAGCATCTCTTCTGAGTTTTCATAGGTCAGGAATTCTTAGTTGGGTAAATTTGCATTAAGGTTTCTCAGGAGGTTGTAGTCAAGCTGTTGACTACAGCTGCAATGTAATTCAAAGTTTTGACTTGGTGGGGCTGTGGAGAGGAGGCTTCTAAATGTACATTAAGGGTCTCAGCTTGTTGCCATCTGTGCTTCTCCACTATGCTGCTTCACAACAGGTCAGTTGGCATCTCCAGGAGTGAGCATTTTGAGAAACAGTGAGAGTGAGAGCGAGAGCAAGAGCGAGAGCAAGAGTGAGAGTGAGAGAGAGAATAATCCAGCATCCAAGACAGATGCCATGGTCTTTTTATTAACTAATTTCAGAAGGGATGATCCATGATGTTGGTATTGTTTTGCTCATTAGAATCAATTCAGTATGTCCAGCCTACAACCAAGTGGAGGGAATCAAACATGGAGTGAATACCAGGAGGCAAGGACCGTAGAGGGCTATCACAGAGGCTACCTTTCATGACAGACATTAGTGACTATTTCTGAATTGTGGTTAAAGCAATCTAATCACTTAAAGAGAAAAATAAAGCTAGAGAAAGGAAATATTAATGTGGGTAGCTCATGAGAAAATAATAAGTGCTAAGTTTGAAAAATAAACAGAAAACTAAGTAGATTCAATCTAATAATGTAATGGAGAGATGAAAACCTAGAGCTGTTTTGAAGTAACCAATGAAGGGTATTGTCCCTGTATACCTCAGAGAGACGAGGAAAAAATTGGCAGAAAAATGATACTTCTGTGTAATGAAATAAAGCTTGAAACTGGGTTCAAGAAGACAGTAAATAAAAAAACTGTAGCAGTACAAACTGTATAAGATGTTTGTACAGATTCTGAAAATAAGAAAATTGTCTCCAAAATGTGAGTCAATGAAACAGACCCTGAAAGTCAACTGGATATGATTTTGAGAATTACAGAGAACTTTTAAAAACACCAATCACGCATTGAGCCCTGATAATGTTACAGATATAGTTTTGAATATTTTAGTTTTCTAATGCAATCACAGCATGAGTTCAAAAGGTGTTATTGTTATCGATAGCATTGTGTTCAACTTCCTAATACCCATTATTACCCCAGTAGATTAATTTAAATCTTTTATTGTAACTCCAACCCCTTTGCTGCCAGTCAGTTCAGGGGTGGGTTATGATCCATTTTTGAAAACAATCTATGAGAAGTCTATTTTAGTCATCTGGAAAAAACTATTTCTTTCCAAAAGAGAGCCAGTGGGAAAAAACAAGATGTCTGTTCTTTCATCATGTTTGCATATAATGCTTTAGGAAAGGGACAAATATCTCATTATTAGCCAAAGCATGAACTGAACACCAAAGATGGCAATTTTTTCTAATGATTAATGCTCTGATAATACTTTCTGAATAAATTATTCTAGGATTTAAAAAATCTCATGAATTTCTACTTTTTAAATCCAGGATTTTTTATTTAAAAGTTACTTTCCTTCATTTTTCACTAATTCTAAAAAGAAGAATATTGAATAAAATCCCAGATGTATTACAAGTTTTTTCTCTTTTCTTGTAAGAAAATTGTTATATCACTTGAACCTCTAAATGGAGAAAGAAAACGCAGAGATGGAAAGCAGTAGCTGATGGCATGAGATTTACAGCTCGGCATCTGTAACTGTATCTCTAGCTACTGCCGAGTGTGTACTGAAAGAGAGGCATTGTTTGCTTTCAAATGTTATTAGAGCTTGCACTGAACAAAACAAAAAAGATCTCTAAGGAATATTTCTTGTTTGAAAAGAGATGAACACAGTGTCATATTGCTTTCTGTTTGTAGAAAGAGAAAAATAACCACTTATTCCAGTAATTGCGATAGCTTCAGAGTTCAGACACACTTCCTAACAAAGGTAAACTATGAGATACGGTATAGCATCAGTTAATGACTGCAGCTACCCACCAACTAATTCTTTTGCGTTGCTGAGCTGGGAAGGTACTAGGCAGCCAATTTTGATGGTAATGTGGGGATGAAAATACAGTGTGCTTTCCATAGCACTTTCAGAGCTTTCATGGTACAATGCTGTTCATTGGGATTCCATCTTTGAAGAATATGAATTGTCATCTCTCCAAACACTATCACTATGGCCCCCATATTTGCTGTTTTGTCAGTGACTGTTTATTTCCATATTATTTTCAACCATTTGGAAAATAGCTGTTGGGTGTCTCTTATGTGCTAATTATTGCAATATATGTATCCCAATTATAGGCATTTCACATTTTGCTGTTCTGCATTTCACCCTCATCATATTTGATATTATCTAATAGACAAATTCATTTTTGATAATGGTCTAAAGGGAGTAAGAATTTAACTTTCAATCCTTTATTTTGAAGGACATGTGAACTCTAAATAGCACATATCCCTAACTAATATGGATAATTATAATGGTTACTGATAAAATTATACCAGATATTTTAATATATTACAATTCTCTTTTCCTACTTATTCCAAACCATACAGACTAGACTGGGAAGAACTAAGGTACAAAAAAAATCTAAACTATTCTTTTCTATAGTTTGCATCTTAACAGCTGTATCACTGGCTAGACCAACACACTCATATCCTCTAGTTCAAGAGTATGATACATATTGAAAATTGTTATCTTTATCTGCATTCCCCAAAGGTCATGATTCCCAGCTTACAGATGTAGGTTATTCTAACACTTTCCAATGTACCTATCAGTCTAGCACCACTGAGGTCCTTGGTTGTTGAGAACTATGCACAGACATCTTTTTCTCTAAAGCACCTGGGCTACTTTGTCTTGGATAACTAACATTTTTGGATTAAAGATTAATTACTTCTTCTATGAATTTCTTTCTCTTCTCTCTGAACCCTAGAGGACTTTAATCTCTCCACTTCTTTAATCTCTCCACTTCTTTCATCTTAGAATGTTAAAATTCTAGGTTTTTCATCAGATTACGTTCGACATTCTAGACCAGCTTTGAATCATCTTTTTTTTTTAATTGTTGATCTTGTACAGTTTTCTGTCTTTTACTCCCACCCCAGCCCACCACCTCCCTCCCATTTCCAGCCCCCATAGTTTTTGTCCATGTGTCCTTTATACTTATTGCTCTAAACCCTTCCCCTTTTCCCCTGAAATTCCCACCCCTCTCCCCTCTGGTGACTGTCAGCCTGTTCTCAATTTCAATGTCTTTGGTTATATTATGCTTGTTTGTTTGTTTTGTTGATTAGGAGCTTTGAACCATCTTGATTCCCTTTTCTCCCCACTTCACCTTACCACTTCTAAATTCTCCATTCAAAATTGTCAACCAGACCTTCTCTTCCTTTGTACAGTAAATCAGGCCACATTTATCTCCAAATCTCTTCCTCAACAAAATTGTTCCCATATGTTTGTCACCATCAATGCATCACAGGGAAAGCATAGCTTAATGGAAAAAAAACTTGAACATAAACTTTTGAAACAGCTATGGAGCAATCCATGTTAAGTTATTGTCTATACTATTAATCAAAATTATTAGTGAAAGTCTGCCATACAGAACTGCTTTGTATCAGTAAATCAATAAGCTATAAAAAATTGAGACAGCTTACATACTAAGTACTCCCCACATCCCTCCCCTAAAAATGTTGCAGAAATCACAGCAGATATGGCATGAAAGCAAGACTACAGTTTCAGGGGAAATGTGAAATTTCAGCTAAGGGCAGGTCAGAGAAATATAAGGCCATTTATCATGATAATTCCAAAATGTGTTGTCAGATGGCCCAGAGTTTCAACCAGGTACTGACAAGTGCTCTGTGAGGTTGAGTAGTGTTACTCCTTCCCTCCATTCTCTATTAAAGAAAAGAAATCATTTTACCAAAAAAGTGTAAATGTGATCTTCTTTGGAAATAGATTCTTTGCAGATGTAACCAAATTATGATGTACTCATACTATATTAGAGCGGGCCCTAATTCAATCACTAGTGTTCTTAAAATAAGGGAATATTTGACACTGATAGAAACACAGGAAGCCTTGGTCTGGTAGCTCAACTGGTTCGGACATTGTTGGGGACTGTTCAGCCTGGTCTCAGGAGTTGTAACCCTCACCCTGTGGTGGGCTGAGTAAGAGCCAAGGGACCCACTTCATCTGGGTCTGTTTTGTCAAGAGGACATGCGCTACTAAGGAGACAAAGCTTATCTCCCTGGCAGGATCGCTGCTTCTGCCTCATCCATCTCTGGCCCCAATGCTTGGTTGGTTAGTCAATGACAGGTAAGACTCCTCATGGGAGGGGCAACCTAAGCCAGACACGACCACTTGGGAGGCCTTCATGGAAGGACTTGGGGGGCTGCAGCAAAGAGGGGGTGATGGACCCTTGCCCCCTGGCTACTCTAACATAGCCCGAGTCCCCATTTCCGTCTGGGAGATGTCTTCTGCTTCCTGAGCCTAAACGGCTTAAAGCCTGAAACTATGATGGCAAGTGGTGCAGCCCTGTGCCAGCCAGAGCAGTTCTGCAGGGGATTGGGCATAAGAAAGAATTTGTAAAGTCCTGTGAAACCTGCTTTGCTAAGAGTGCTCTCATTTAAATGATAAGGGTCTGAGGAAGAAATGAGTATGTCTTCCAAAGTTTTGCAAACCCCTTTCTTGACAGACACTGACTCAGATTAAGCCCTCAGATTTCTTTGAAATGTTAAACCTGTATTCCTGTGTATTTGAACCCAATAAAAGCCCAGTGAGGAAGGCGTTCTGGGTCATTCTCCTCTGAGATTTTGACCACCTTTCCTCCCCAAGCAGATCATGTCTTGGTAGTTTCATTTTCATCTGTGACAGAGGGATTGGGCTCTGCAGGTGGAGCCCCCTCACATCTGTCACCCAGGACAGGGGCCCCCGCAGGACATCATCCTGATATGCCAAGATGGCAGATTCAATCCCCCATCAGGGCACATAAAGAATCAACAAATAAATGCATAACTCAGTGAATCTATAAATTGATGTTTCTCTGTATGTCTGCCTCTCTCTCTCCCTTCTCTCTTTCTAAAATAAATCAATTAAAATATTTAAAAAGAAAAAAAGAAGAAACAGAACAAATGTTTTATGTCAATGAAGGCTTAGACTGGAGTTATGCAGCTGCAAACTGAGTAATGCCAAAGATTGCCAGCAAATTGGCAAAATCTCAAATAAGCAAAGAAGAATCCTCTCCTACAGACTTCAGAGAGAACATGGACTAACCAACATCTTGATCACAAACTCCTAGCATACACAGATGGAGGAGAGAACAGATTTCTGTAGTTTAAAGTGACCTAATTTGTTACAGCATCCTGAGGAAACTCACCCAAGTGTGTGCATCATGCAACACTGAAGACTATGGATTGTATTTAAAAGATAGAGGTTCATGTCCAAAATCAAAAGATGAGCTTATCTCTCAGTTCTACAACTAAGTTCTGTGGCTTTGGAAAAGTTATTAATCCTCTTTGAATCTCAATTTCCTCACATGGAAAATGGAAATAAAACTTTTGTCCTCATTTGTAGCATGAAAAGAAATGATAACATACCTAAGGCATATAGCATATTGCTTAGCTTATAGTAAGAGCTCTATAACTGTTATCTTGATATTTATTTAGATGTAATGATCCCATAAGAGTGACCCCAAAGATCAGAGGCACACCCAGTGGCATTGCACTTAGAATATAAAACATAAAAAACAAACCTCTTTGTTCACCCACAGAATAGCCAGCAGCTCTCTATATGCACATGCAATTTCACACACTGACACATTTTCACACCTAGGCACCCCAACAGCACATTTTCAGTAGTGCCTAGATGCACATAAATTTTGCTAGCAATGCTCTATTCCCTTGAAAAGGGGGAGTTATGTGATACATCACACATGGAAGGATTTGGAGGGAAGTTCACATTTATCACCCTTTGGTTTTCCTTTGCAGTAACAGCACCATTCAGTTCATATCATGTGTGTATTTTCTTGCCCTGTATGTCTACATGGTGAATATACTGTATTACAGGTTATTTAATATCAATAATTTATCAAACTGGACAGAAAATCTACATAAAATTAGGATCTATGGGTTAGCTGTATGCAGATATGTTATGATACAAACCTGGCCTTCAGGGCTTGAGCACACATCAG
This sequence comes from Glossophaga mutica, assembly GCA_039655065.1. Classification (NCBI taxonomy): domain Eukaryota; kingdom Metazoa; phylum Chordata; class Mammalia; order Chiroptera; family Phyllostomidae; genus Glossophaga; species Glossophaga mutica. The sequence continues at coordinate 141,252,875 of CM077307.1, read as the reverse complement.
TGCTTAAGCTAAGTGTGTATAGCAGTCATATGGAAAACCAGCTACTATCCCCACAAGATCACGGTTGATAAGGTCAGAGCTGGAGCCCAGAATTTAGGATTCCAACAGTTTACCTGGGTGACACTGTTATAGGAGTTCTGGGAGTCCCACCATGAGAAAGATTGTCATGTATAAAACAGTGATTTACTAAAAGCCTAACAGTTATGTTTTAAGATATTTTTGAAACATACCTGAAGGAATTAACATCTAAAATTGCTAAAATCATCTAATTTATTTTTAAGTTCTTATATCAAAATTATACATAAATATATTGATATAACTTATATTCTCACATGTCACTCTCTCATTCCTATCTCTGATTCAGCTAAACTAGGTTAACAAAAAAAGTCTTCAAGGTCCTCAAGGTGCTACCTATATGATTACTTTGCCAGAAACCATAATTTTGGAAAGAAGCCTATGAACTCTGAGTTTTACTTGTTGTTCCTTGACAGTCTTAGGATCTATTCTAACTTCAGCAGCCCTATTTTAAGGGTGGCTCTTAACCACCACTGCACATTAGAATTCTGCATGGAGGTTTAAAATATCCGCACTTCAAACCAATTAAAGAAAAATTTCTGGCTCAGTCCCACATCATAGTGATCCATAAGTTTAATATAGAGGCAGGGTTGCAAACAAGTGCTTGAACAGAATAGATTTATCATAAGTTAAATGAACACGGTCTCCGTCTGACAATAAGAAGAAAACGCCTCTGATTCTGATCTCTCTGTTTCTCTGGAACTCGCATAACCTCAGGAGTCTTCCCAGAATTAGTAAATAAGAATGAGACTGTAGACAATGAGATTAGCAACTCCTGTGTGCTCCAAGTGTCATAACAAAGGGTTAGGGAAAAACTGGCCCACTACAGTATCTAAGAGAGAGAAAACACTATAACCCACATATAATTAGCTTAACATACCAAGAGTAGATCATAGTTTAAAAAAAAAAAAAGGAAAGAGAAAGAAACTTCAACAGATCACTGGTGTGCCTGAGACCTCTCTTCTCAAAGAATAAAGTTAATCAATGGAAACATTCTTTAAATATTTTCATATTCTACAATGTTTAGGTTTAGAAATTGAATATGGTTTGGCTTAAGACAAATCATTCTTATAAATGAATCAGCATTACTTGCAGTATTAAGGGAGACTCAGGCTTAGAAAATATTTTTGATTCTTAATTTTAACTGCATATTTTTATCCTCAGAAAGGTTAAATATTTAATTTTATCATGATTAAAAGTTATCCCTGTGGCCTCAGCATAACTATACATAGATCCTTGCATATCTTCCGGTGAGTATATCTGAATAGAAAATTAGCTGGCAATAAATAACTACTCTAAACATAACATTTTCAAAGTAAGATGGATAAAAAAAGAATTGATTTTTTCTGTAACAAATTGAAGTAAGCAAATTGTGGGTATGGCTGTGTATTAGGATAAACTAGTAGAGCCTCAATCTACTCAATCTAGTGAAATCAAATCAAAATAAGTAGTAATGTTTAATAAGGCTTAAAATCAATTGTCTTAACTGTTTTATTTATTTTAGAACTGTTATTCTCACATAATTCTACTTTTAACCTAAAACAATAAAATATTCACTAGTTTTAATAAATAAACAGAGGAGGAGAAATTATAAATGTTTGTCATATATGGTGAAAAACCAATTGCTTAATGTTTTTTACCAGTTTCTTCTAGTTACAGGGAAACAGACTTGCTTTAAAAAAAAAAGTTAAAACTTGACCTAGATGACTGCATAAAAACATTTTGAAAGCAGAGGATAACAAATCAAATTTTGCAAAAGAATCTATATCTACTTTATCTAGTTTGATTTAGTTTATATCTAATTAATCTATGGTAATTATAATCATATTAGTGAATAAGTCATTGGCAATGTTTACAGATTCCTACAATGATTATTTTGGCATAATAAATGTGTATATATTTTAATATAACCCTCTATTAATTTGTTTTTTATTATACCACCTGATTAAGAGATAGCAATTCTTTGCCTTATCAGCTGATATTTTATACAGTACTACAAAGAGCTTCCTGATTAGGTTTAACAGTCTCCATCTTCATCTTTTGATGAAACGGTAAAAACTGTGATTCCCTCATCAACAAATATCATCATGGTAGGTATGGCTACAGATTACACGATGGTGTTACTGGTGGACTCTTTCTTGGAGTCAAAATGTTCTTGAAACTATTGGTATTAGAAAATAATGACATGAGCACATTATCAATCTCCAGTAGGCCAGATATATATATATAAAAGTAGAGGTTATAAAATTTAACCTTTGACATCTCATTTCTAAGAATTCCATGGGGGAGAAATGTGTTAGTATTCATTCCTAGCCAAGGAGAGCTCACAATGTTGGGCCAGTAAACCAAGGTCTGAAAGGACAAACCTGTCATGTTACAAATGCTCTAGGAACACTCTACAAATTCCAAAAGTTGCCAGCCATTAAGGAAAAATTGAACCAATTTCTAAAGGTGAGGAATTACATAAATTATACCAATTTGGGGGCAGTTTTTTATCTTCAACAAGTGATAAATTTGACCTTTTAGGTATTATAAATGCTACAAAACCTAAAATCTGTTGGGACTTACAGTCAAGATGGAGGCATAGGTACACATGCTTTGCCTCCTTGCACAATTACAGCAAAAGTTACAACTAGACTACAAAACAAATATCACCCAGATTCATCAGGAAATTGAGCTGTGTCTAAGTCTGACAACCAAGGATTTAAAGAGGCCACATTCATCCAGACAGGTAGGAAAGGCAGAGATGTAGAGGTAAGCAAAGAGATGCAGAGAGGTAGAGAGAGGTAGAGAGAGGTAGAGAGGCACGGACATGGAATGGACGGTTCCACATCCATGTGTGGTGGAGAAAAATCAGGAGGGATACCTTGGGAGCATCCCTAGACCAGAGCACCCAGCCCAGGGTTTCAGCACCAGGAAGATAAGCCCCATAACTTCTGGCTGTGAAAACCAGTGGGATTTGGGGTGGCAGAAGAAACTATAGGATTCTTAGGAGACCCCCCTTAAAGGGCCTAAAATGGACTTAGGACTTAAACAGACATACCCCCTCTGGGATTCAGCAGGAGGGCAACAGCTTGAAGGGCACAAGTAGCATGGGCAAGAGGTTGAGGTGACTATCAATTGAGCAAGTGCCGCAAGACAGCTTCTTTCTGAGCAAAACTCCAGAGGCCAGGTGGCGGCATTGTCCCTTCTTCAAGCCCTGCCCCATACAAAGTTGTAACATGGGTTGCTCCGCTCAAGCGATTACCTAAGGCTCTACCCCATACAACTTACAGGTGTGCTTTTCTACAATAGGTCATGCTACTAAGACAGGGAGTCAAAGCAGCTCTACCTGTTACATAGAAATGAACACAGAGAGTCTGCCAAACTGAGGAAGCAAAGAAATATGTCCCAAAGGAGAGAACAAAAACAAACAAACAAAAAAACAAACAAAAAACTCCAGAAATAGAACTAAATGAAATGGAGATATGCAACCTATTAGATGCAGAGTTCAAAACACTGGTTATTAGGATGCTCAAAAAACTCATTGGGTACTTCAAAAGCATAAAAAAGACCCTGGCAGAAATGAATTTTACATTAAGTGAAATAAAAAACTACAAGGAACCAACAGTGGAGGGGATGAACCTGAGCATCACATCAACAATTTGGAATACAAGAAAGAAAAAAGCATTTAATCACAACAACAAAAAGAAAAAAAGATTAAAAAAAAAAAAAAAAAAGGATAGACTAAGAAGCCACAGGACTATCTCCAAACATACCAACATCCGAATCATGGGGGTGCTAGAAGGAGAAGAGGAAGAGCAAGAAATTGAAAGCTTATTTGAAAAAATAATGAAAGTAAACTTCCCCAATTTGGTGAAGGAAATAGACATGCAAGTCCCAGAAGTGCAGAGAATCCCAAACAAGTTGAATCCAAAGAGGACCACACTAAATCACATCATAATTAAAATGCCAAAGGTTAGAGATAAAGAGTGATCTTAAAAGCAGCAAAAGAAAAGCAGATAGTTACCTAAAAAGGAGTTTCCATAAGACTTTTAGCTGATTTATCAACAGAAATTTTGCAGGCTAGAAGGGACTGACTAGCAAGAAGTATTCAAAATGATGAAAAGCAAGGACCGACAACCTAGATTTCGCTATCCAGCAAAGATAGCATTTAGAATGCAAGGCAGATAAAGTGCTTCCCTGACAAAGTAAAGCTGAAGGAATTCATCATTGCCAAGCCCTCATTACATGAAATGTTACAGGAAATTATATAATAAAAAGTAGAAGATCAAAACTATGAACAATAAAAAAGCAATAAATTCACAACTATCAACGACTGAATCTAAACAACAAGTTAAGCAAACAAGCAGAACAGGTACAGAATCATAGATATGGATATTATTAGGAGGGTTACCAACTTGGAGGTGGAAGCAGATAAATGGGGGAATAGGTTCAGGGATTAAGAAGTACAAATTGGTAGGTACAGAATAGATAGGGGGATGTTAAGAACAGTATAGAAAGTGGACTAGCCAAGGAACTTACAGGCATGACCCATGGACATGAACTAAGGGGCCATTGCTGGAGGAAATGAGGGTACCTGTCAGAAGGAGGTAAAAGGAAAAATTGGGACAACTGTAATAGCATAATCAATAAAATATATTAAAAATAGATTGGAACATTTTTAACATTGCATGTTTTAATAATGATTTTAGAAATGTTTAAAATCATTGTAAATTTATATTCTTATCACACGTCAAGTAATTATAGACATTTAATGAGGGTAACCAAGTGAAGAAATATACCTAAAAAAAAGATTATCTTCTGAAATTCGGTTTGGTAAGCTGTTAAAAGGACTAAATGTATTTGCATTAGGTAGCTTCTAAAAAAATCATAATCTTCCAATACATTCTCTGAAAATTACCCTGAGGTCATAGTTTTGTGATTAAAATATGTATAAAAAATCCTCTCATTATTTCTTATATAAGCTGGCTCTGTAGATACAAGTAACAAAACCATTTTTAATGGAGTGAAAGTGTACATATCAGTCAAGTATATTTCAGACAATAAAGAGATTTGAAGCCTTTATGCTAATTGATGAATTATAACCTCTCACTGTGCTCAGTTCTCTTTAACTACAATGGCTAGAGAATAAAATACTATTGAAAAAAATGTTACATGACTTCTTGATTAAGGTTTAGAATGAAAATCAAAGTATCTTAGAAGAAAAAATTATTATCCAATAAAAATAACGATCATCCTAAGTATCCAAAGTGTTGCTTTAGTTAAACAACTATTCACAACCTTGGCCACTTATCAATTCATGTTTTACAGTTTTAAATAATTTATTCATATGTTTTATGTTTCATTCTCCTTATAAAGCCACAGCTGTGAGAAATCTCATTGTTTATTGAAAGAGGCTTGGAAATTTCTGGTTATGTTATCAATATGATATTGTAGTCAGATTTGCAAATAGCTAATGGATTTACAGTTTACACATTTTCAAATCTAGCAACAAATGAAAATAGCTACCAACAGATTAGGCTTACAATTCTCTAATTTCCATAATACAAATTAAAAATGTAAGCTTTATGTGTTGGCTCATGGTTGTGATACAATGTTATTTTTAAACAATTTAGTTTCTGCTAAAGAAACTTTGCCTGAAGACTTATATCCCTGAGGTCAATATATGATGAAAAAATTTAAATAATTTAATTTCTTGCATTGTTAAACATTGTGCATCTCAGAGAAACAAATAATGCAGCACTACTTAATAAAGATATGAATATATATGTACATACAAAACAGATTGCATGAAACAGATGCCTTTTTAATTCAAACAGACTTTGGGGGAGCTGTTGGAGAGGACATTTGTATTTTAACCAATAGACAAAATCATTCATATCTCTTCCATCATCAGCTCCTTTCTTAAAGGCAATCATTGTTAATGGTATCTTATGAATTATACTAATAATTTAAAAGAATTATATAACTGATTCTGTACAAATTAAAATTTTCTGTATAGAATTTAAAGATATAATATCTAAAAGAAAAAATAATAATTCTCTAGGTCCAAAGCAGGAATATTTTATATCTGCAATAATAGTTCCACTGAGATTCAAGATGGAAAAGATGGAAACACATAGGCAGAACTGAATTTAAACAGCATTGACTTCCAGCATGTTTTGGGACTTTTAAAGGGCACATTTTTTAAAAAGTGGGAAGAAACTCTTGTGATTTATGATGATTTTAAATGTCTTTGATACTTTTGGTTTTTCTCCAGGGTAAAACAAGCACACAGTTTAGTTTCCAGGTGGGCTCAACAGCTTCGCAACACGGGCCCTTTGAGGACTCGCTCAGTGGGGTCAGCAGGAATGAAAGAGGACTGACACATAGACCTGTGCTGCCTCTGAGAGAATGAATGGGTGTGCAGAAGTGGTTTCACCTAGTCTATGCCTGCAGGCATATAAGTATGGTCTCTACAGAGTTTTTCTGAAGCAGTATTTAATTCACTTTCTATGTGAGTTCAGAGATGTGGGAATTGAGTTATTCAGTTAATAAAGAGTGTGCTCTTATTTTCATTATTAATAAAATAATTTGGGAGCTTCACACATATTAGGGTACAGAAATAGCATAAAGTCCTTTAACCACTGTTTAATAGCAACAACAGCAAAAACATTTTTTTCCCTTTTCCTGTCTATTACCTGCAAAATTTGGAGTCATAATACAAAGACTTCAAACTCAATTCACTAATTGGGTACCATCATACCAGGCCAGTTATAGAGATGATAATTTCCACCTCAAAAGCCATAGTAAGTAGGAGCCTAGTAACCAATAACAGAAATGAATTCGGGCACATTTCCATTTGTAAAGATTAACTTGAGTAATCAGAATATTATAAAATCTAAGTCAATTAGGTAATGGTGCTTTTTCCAGATATCTGCCTTAAGCCAAAGTTTTAAGAATAATGTATTGTTTTTATTGTTAAATGTTTTCTCAAAGGTGTTTCTCAAATTATTTCCACAATAATATTCCCAGTTAATTTTTAAAAAATCCTTACCCGAGGGTATGATTATTGATTTTAGAGATGGAGGAGGAGGGAGGGAGGGAGAGAGAGAGAGATCAGTGTGAGAAAGAAACAGATCAGTTGCCTCCCATATGCACCCAGACCAGGGATCAAACCACAATCTAGGTGTGTGCCCTGACTAGGAATTGAACCCATAACATCTTGGTGTATGGAATGACACTCCAACAAACTGAGTTCTTCGGTCAGGGTGTAAATGTTTTGATTCAGATGAATGCATTAATAATGCAAATTAGAAAAAATCGGTATCACTTAAATGGAAGTGATATGAGGGTGGGGTCCTCATGTTCATGATTATATTGTTAAAGTTCAGAATAGTGCCTGGCTCCTAGTAGTGGTCACTTATTGACTAACTGAAACCTCATTATTCAATACTAAATCTTTAAGACAATTCTATTTTAGCATTTAAAAAAGAACAAAAATTATTAGATAAAAGATCCTTATATTTATTAGTAACAGATATAAGAAATGGACTTTTAATAATATCACATTTTAGTATTATGGGTACATTCAATAATAAAAAATCAGTTTATCTTTTCAGTTAAAATAATTAAAATTTATTTCATACATCCTGTTATAATAACTCATTTTTAACTTTAAAGGTAAAACCATAGGAAAACCATGTCTTACATATTGAATTTTCCCCATAGTCTCACACATTCAGAAACTGTCAACTTCCCCACAGTTACATTCTTATTGATGTTTTAAAACAGGGTCTCCAACCCCCAGGGCCATGGACTGCTACTGGTCCGCGGCATGTTAGGAACCGGACAACAGAGCAGGAGGATTGTAGTGGGCAAGCAAGCGAAGATTCATCTGTATTTACAGCTTCTCCCCATCACTTGCATTACCACCTAAACTCTGCCTCCTGATTGATCAGTAGCGGCATCAGATTCTCATGGGATCATGAACCCTACTGTGAACTAGCAAGGGATCTAGGTTGCACATTTCTTATGACAGTCTAATGCCTGATGCTCTGAGGTGGAGCTGAGGCAGTGATGCTAGGGAGTGGCTGCAGATACAGATTACCATTAGCAGAGAGGTTTGACTGCACAAAGACCACAATAAATCAATTATTTGCAGACTCATATCAAAACCCTATCAGTGAGTGGCAAGTGACAAGTAAGCTGCATCTGGTGGCAGGCTTTAAGTCAGAATCCAACACTTATTAGTCTGCATGTGGCCCACGTATTATTTTATTTACCACTTCTGCTGGCACCTCTTTCCCCCACTGCATACCTGTCTGAGTTCGTTTTGGCAAGCCCACAAGCTAACCCTAGACAAAATGAGTAAAAAACAAATGTTGCTAGAGAGCTTCTTTGAAAAGGGGGGAAAAACAATGATGAGACAGGAAAAGACTCTAAGACTGTCAACAAAAAAGAAACTATATTTAAAAGAAAATACCAAGAGTCCTATTTAAATTATGTGTTCATTGCAACAAGTAATTCACATTCTCCAAGCCTGCTTTGTATAGTATGTCGTGATCAGCTATCCAACTGAAGCCATTAAACCTTCAAAACTGCTTCCCCTCAGGGAGACAAAGCACCCTGAGTTAAAAGACAAGCCTTTGTATTTCACACACACACACACACAACATGAACACAAAGAACAGGAGAAATTATTGAAGGACATCACTTCATCTAATGTGATGCACTAAGGGTGATGCACTGAGAGCATCATTCCTAGTGGCTAACCACATTGCTAAAGCTAAGAAACCCTTTACTATTGGTAAAGAGTTGATCCTGCCCACTACTAAGGACATTTGTCATGAACTTTTAGGAGAGGCTGCAGTTCAAACAGTGATATGTGTTCCTCTTTTGGCTAATGCCATAACTAGACGAACTGATGAAATAGGAGAGGGTATTGAGACACAATTATTAGAGGTGATTAATGAGTCACTGTGGTACACATCTGGGTTGATGAGTCTACGGATGTTGACAAGGCAACAAGGTTTGTTTTTGTGCGATATGTTTTTCAAGAGAGCGTGCATGAGGATATGTTATATGCACTTTTATTGCAATCAACACCACTACTACAGAGCTATTCAAGTCACCCTGGCTGGTGTGGCTCAGTGGATTGAGCACCAGCCTGTGAACCAAATGTTCCCCAGTTCAATTCCCAGTCAGGGCATATGCCTGGGTTGCAGGCCAGGTCCCCAGTGCGGGGTGTGTGAGAGGCAACCATACATCTCTCTCTCTTTCTCCCTCCTTTCCCCCTCTCTAAAAATAAAGAAATAAAAAACTTAAAAAATAACTATTCAAGTCTTTGAATGATTACATATCAGGGAAACGGAACTGGTCATTTCTGTGTCAGCACACGCATGGACAGAGCGGCTGCTATGACAGGGTGGCGGCTTTCTGGTTTCACTACTCAGGTCAAAGAGGTTGCTTCTGAATGTGAGCCTACACACTGTGTCGTCCATAGAGAAATGCTGGCTAGCTGAAAAATGTCACCTGAGCTGAGCAACGTTTTTGCAGGATGTGATTAAAATCATCAACCACATTAAAGTACATGCCTTTAACTCACATCTGTTCACATAGCTCTGGGACACAGACCCAGAGCACACACGTCTTCTCTTACACACAGAAGTGAGATGGCTTTCTAAACATGACTCACTGGCCAGAGTTTCTGAGTTACAAGAGCCGCTCCACAGATTTCTTTTAGAAAAACAGTTACCACTGGCAGTACATTCAGTGACACAGAATAGGTAGCAAAATTTGCATACTGTGTGACACATTCAACCTGCTTGATAAACTCAATCTGTCATTTCAGGAGAGAATGATGACTGTGTTCAAGTTGGCAGATACAGTGGCTGCATTCAAAGCCAAACTGGAATTATGGGGACAACAAGTGAACATTGGGATTTTGACATGTTTCCAACACTAGCAGAGATTTTGAAAGAGACTGAGCCAGAGCCTTCTTTCTCCCAGCTGGTGCATGATCACCTTTCAAAAGAATCTGAACATTACTTCCTAACCACAAAAGACCCCAGAACTGGGAAGGAATGATGTGACTCATTTGTGAATAAGCTAGGTGAATTGACTTTGTTCTTGCTAGAAGAGAATCAACTGGTTAACAAAATATAACCAGAGATATTGAAATAAAGAACAAACTCACAGTAACCAGAGTGGGATGGTGGGAAGGGATAATGGGGGGGGAGGGGGAGGGTCATCAAGGAACATGTATAAAGGACACATGGACAAAGCCAAAGGAGGGTAGGATCAAGGGTGGGAGGTGGGGATGGCTGGGTTGGCAGGGGAGTGATGGGGGAAAAATGGAGACGATTGTAGTTGAACAACAATAGACAAAGAGAGAGAGAAAAAAGAGGATGAACTGCTTGAGATTGCAAATGATGGTGGCCTTAAAAGTATGTGCGAGACAACTTCAAATCTCCATACATTCTGGATTAAAGTCAAGGCAGAATATCCCGAGATTGCCTCAAAAGCACTGAAAAGCCTGCTTCCATTTCCAACATCCTATCTTTGTGAAAGCAGGGTTTTCTGCAGGGATAGCAACCAAAACGAGATTATGGAGTAGACCGGACATATGCAACACACTTTGAAAGTCACTTGTCCCATCACTCCTGGATGGGACCGTCTAGTTGCAAGAAAAGCAGCTCAGGGCTGCCACCGATTCTGCATCATGGCGAGTTGTATAATTATTTCATTATATATTACAATGTAATAAAAATAAATGTGCACAATAAATATAATATGCTCCAATCATCCCAAAACCATGACCCCATCCCCCATCCATGAGAAAACTATCTTCCACGAAACCAGTCCTTGGTGCCAAAAAGGTTGGGACCACTGTTTTAAAGAGCCAGCAAAGGATCAAAAAATCTTATAAAAAGAGGCCAGTAAATAAAAGAAACTTTTATCACCTACCACCTTTCCTCCAAATGATTGGACTTTAGTATAAGCTAATATTAGGAATCATATTCTTTCCAATACCTGGTATCTATCATTATATTTCAAATACTTTTCCTTTAGTAATTTTTAATGAAAAAAAGTGGATGTAACATGGGCTTAAAAATCTGTTGTTCAGTGATTATACTGTTTTCCACTTTATAGCTTTACAATCAAAATGTAAAGCAAACTCCTCAAAAAAACAACCCTGTTCAGAGCATCGATGTTTTCTTTTAACTAATTAAAATAAAGCAACCCAATGGTCTCTTGTTGCAGCTTTGGCAGTTAGTTCCAGGAGAGGACAATGGAACTGACAGTGAATTAGCAGAATGTATTGTCGCCATAGCCATAAGCAGACAGGTTAAGAATTTAATCGAAGTATGCGCTTGGGAGCACTGCTGTCCTCAGAATGAATGTAGTTTATGCCAAATTGATTTTATTTGTAATCCAGCTCAATGAGATTCAAGGGAACCCATGGAAAAGCAGCTGCAAATAATGCTGGCAGTGAAACTTCCTCTATGATATATTTTGACTTTCCAAATTGGAGTTTAAGGCCACAGAGGAAGTTTTTTTGTTTTTGTTTTTTCTGTCTAGTCCCAACGTCATCTTCCTCAAACAAACATCCAGGGAAAACGGAAACTAGCAGTTACCCTCTTGAATTTACTCTGGCTTATGTTCTAAAACTAAACTATAGCCCTTAAAGTACTTAATTTTCATTTGATGAAACATTTTGAAATTAAAAAAAAAAAAAAAAAAACGTGCTTCAGATTTTACTTCCACATAGAAGAAAAACAAATCAGAATTTCTATCATGTACATTTCATTGCTATTCTGTAGAAAAGGAATATTAGAATAAATTTCTACTGGATACTTTAACAGGATGAATATTCTAAATATGCATACTCTTAGATTTTAGTGTGAATATGCTGGAATCTACTTTAGATAAATTTGGAGTTTTCTCTAAGCAATATTAAATAGAGGAAGACTATTTAACATGAAAGCTTTACACCTGGATGACAGGAGGCATCTGGGAGAAAACACAGCTATTTAAGAGGCATTGACTCGTATTTTGTATGTCACCAGATATATACCTTTAAATAATATCCTTCAGGGAAAAGGAAAGAGTAATGTACAAAGTATGGATCTGATGTGTTACGAAGCGTCATTATACCATATACCATTGAAATTCTCAATCCAAAAAAAGAAATGGTTTTAAAATAGAATGTTACATATAATAAGAAATTTATAACTTTCAAATTATTTTTCTAGCCATGACTTTTTTTAGAAATCAATTAGTCAATAAAGTTGACTACCAGCTTTTCATTTTTGTGGATTCTAAAGGAAAAAAATTATCAATAATTTTGTTTTAAGTATAGCATATTTATAAATGGAATATAGTTAAGAATGGGCCCCTATCAGTAAAAAAATTATAGTATGTTCAAGTTAAATTTATTACCTGTAAATAAATTACTTTATTCATAACTTAAAAAAGGATGGGTAATCTGAATACATATTGTTTGGATTAAAAATGAGGCAGCATTATAAGATTTAATAGCTTGTGTGCCTAAAGAGCATGATTACACATTGTAGCAGTTTTATTGCTATAATCCCAGCTTAAACTTTGGGGTTCTAAGTCTAAGAGTGACAAGAAAACACTGGAATGAATGTCCTAAAAACTTCTCTTTTCTTTTTAGTTAATGAGTATTATTCTTATATTTATGAAATGTCTTATGTAGGAATGTTAAGCAGTTTAGGTGAGAGATAAATCCAGTGCCTGGTATGAGGAAGTGAGGGATGATCTGACATTAAAAAAAAAAAAAAAAAAGGTTACTGACACTAAATGTAAACACACATTGAATCAGATAAACACACTCATCCACATTCTATTGTATAATAAGGTTTGCAGAAGGAAAGCCAAAACCAATAAAGTACCAGGGAAGTTTTTACAACTTTGCTTACAACAGAAAGCAGAATGAAAATAAAAAACAAAGAGCCATGTTGAGCTAAATACTAAAATGGGCATCCATGTATGTGCATCCTTATGATTTTTATCAAATAGTTGTTAGACATATTTAATCCCTCAACACTGGGCTCTCAAGAGAATAAATTCTTTCCATAGCACTGGGTCAGTGATGGGCCAAGGTTTACAAGTTCCATGTTTCACAGAGTTCGAAGAGAGAATTGGATTTTAATGAGAGTTTGTGCGACCACAAAGGGGCGCACAGATGTGATTTAGCCAAATTGTCATTTGAAATGCTTTAAAAGTAATAGTTTTTTCACTGTAATATGAACTGAAAATAAATATGATCTTGATGCTATGAAAAACTAAAGCTCATTTCTGTTATTTGAATATCAGTACAGGGTTTTATTATTTTTTTATCATTTTCCATTTCAATATCCTTAAATGTATATTGAAAAGTCTGGATTCAATTACACATTTGGTTTAAAGTAAACTATAAATTATACCCAATTTTACACAAAATACCACCCCAATCTTCTATTTATTTTATTTTGTTTATTTGTCTTAATATCTCTCATAATTACATACTTATACATAATTACATATGTATATAAAGCATTTTATTTATTTGACTTACTCTTTTCTCTCCAAGGATGTCAACCCCTTAAGAGCATAGATTGTGTTTTTAATTTGCATTTCCTTTATGATGTTGAACTTTTTTTTATGTTCTTATTGCTATCCATACATTTTTTTTTAGTGCAGTGTCAAACTACTCAGGTATTTTACCTTTATTTTATTCGATTGCTTTCCTATTATTGAGTTTTGAGAATTATTTGTATATTCAAAAAACTTGTCAGATGTATTTATTAGATATGTGATTTACAAATAATTTCTTCTAGATTCTGGCTTGACTTGAATTCATGTAATGGTATTGTGATAATATAGTTAGAATATGGTCTTTTATTAAATGTTCCATGTGGTACACTTGACATAATGCATTATAAATCATGTTTCCAATAAGCCATGTATTTTAAAAGTGAAGCCAACTTATGTGTAAGATGCATCAGTGACCTGTCTCATTGAAAAATTGATGATTCAAAATCTAAGAACTCTCATTTTTTCACTACAACTACAGTCAATCAGCAGAAAGTAAAATTGGCAAGAGGCGTCCTTGATATAATACAGAACTTTGTGCAACAAAAGTTCAGCTAATCATGTATAATTTTATCTGCTTTCCTCACACTCATAGAAGGGGAAATGGTGTTTATTTTATGGATTCTTGGTGGAATCGAATAATGTAATTTATGTGAAAATGCTTAACACATACTGGGTAATTCTTTATTATCAATAGCATATTGTTGATGATATTAAAAATTCAACCTTTCCCTAAACAAGTATACACAAAGAAATAATTCACATAAGAAAATAAAAGTCAGACAGATGAAAATCGTAAAGTGTCTTGAAGAGCTATTTGTCGAAATTAGCCATGATGTGAGTATGCTGAATTAGGACAGTACAGAGACATTCTCTCTTTTCCTCCATATGGAATGGAGTCTGATGAATCCACATATCAAAGAGTCACCCTGGCCTATAATATGACAACTTGGGATCCTCAAGGACACTAAAACTTCTGATACATTTAATGGTGTATATCATAGAAAGTTATCCTAATAAACTTGAGAGGCATATAAAAGATTGTAAAATAAGGTTTCAACATATTAAATGAATTAAATTAATAACTCTTACAATTTTTAAAGAGAGTATAGTATGAATGACAATTTTATGTATTATGAGGGGAAAATCAATCTGAAGTTTCAAAATACCATTTTTATTTGGGAGGGCAAAGCACTTCAAACCCAAACTTTGCAGCATCTGTAGTATCTTAAAACAAAATTAAAGGAAGATTAACTATTGAGTCAAGTCATGTAATATAGTTTGATATCAGGTATTACAATCCCTCCTACTTTGTTAGAGGCAGGGTGGGGAGGGCAGGGGAGAGTAATGGGGGGAAGGAGGACGACTATATTTGAACATTAAAAAAATTAAAAAAGGAAGATAAACTATGGAGTCAAGATCACATCATTTTTTAACTCTTCATTTACTGAATAACTGATTAATGTGTAAAAAACTCATTTTTAGAAAGACTGCCCTTGGTAACACTGCTTAGGCTGAGAGAATGCATATACTCAGAAAAATGTGCCATATGCTCAGATACTGCACAAACAAAGCTCAAGGGATTCTAGAGTTTTTGAAGTGGGAAGATCAGTTTGATAAACTTAGATGATATGTACTATATGTGACTATGAATCCTTAGTAAAGAATTTTAAAGAAAAGTAAGCCATGGCTGGTGTGGCTCAGTGGATTGAATGCTCGCCTGTGAACCAAAGGGTCTCCAGTTGGATTCCCAGTCAAGGCACATGCCTGGGTTGTGGGCCAGGTCCCCAGTGGTGGGCATGTGAAAGACAACTATACATTGATGTTTCTCTCTCTCTCCTCCTCCTTCCCTTTCCCTATAAATAAATAAATAAATAAATAAATAAATAAATAAATAAATAAAATCTTAAAAAATGAAAAATAATATTGCCCATCATTAAGCGAACCTGAAGAAAGATTTTATATATATATAAAGCAGCTTTACATGTAAATAGAGCTCAAAAGAGGAAAGGTGATAGATCTTTAAATAAAATTGTTTAAGACATATAACTAAGGCCATCAGGCTTTAAAACTATTTAAAAATTTGTGGGCTATCTTATGAGTTCAATATATAATTTGGCAAGTAAAACAAAATTCTAAAATAATTTTAAACATTAAACATAAAATTCAATAAAAAGTAAAACTCTACAATAGTGCTTAAATTTATGAATAGCAATATCCACCTAACAGATACCACATAGAATTTCTGCTGGTTATCATGATGAACATTAGGCAACAGCTCTGAAGCCCTATACTATACAGCTTGTTGAAGAGAACATTTTTTTTTTTTCACATTACATGGCTAATCAGAACAGATGTTTCTGAAGCTATTGATGGAAGAACAGAATACTCAAGAGACCATAAGATGGAAGAGAGGTAGCATACTACTTTAGATGTCATTTTTCTTTATTTATCAAAAATATTCATAATATCTCAGCATTATATGGAATACACAGCAGTTGGGCTGTGACAGGTAATCATCTAAACTAATTGTATTTTTGCCTTTGGTGCTTGCAACTATTCCAGGTAGATTTTATTGCAACTCATCTGGGCCCAAAATTCTTTCTCTCTCAGAAAGATTGCAGCTGCAAGAAATTCAATCTTAGATAAAACACACCTTCACTCTTCTTAATCATAAACAGATAATATGAAAATATTTTCTCAAAATCAAAAGGATAAACCAGTCAAAAAAAGAAAGGGAATGTGTTAGAAAAATGCTATCAGAATGTACAATGTCTCATACTAGAAATGAGTAATCTTCTTGACATAGAGTCACTACTGAACATAGAGGAGGTGTTACAAAATAAGTTATTAACACTTAACAAAATTCAAGGGTCAATTAAAACATACTTATGAGCTTCTCTCATGTCTTCTGGATACTAGACTATCACCTCTAGTCTACCCAGGATATTAGCACACCTGAGAAAATTTAAAATATATTTTATCTTACCTCTTAAATTTTATTTATTGATTTCAGAGAGAGAGACATTGATTTGTTACTCCACTTATTTATGCATGCATTGATTGCTTGCTTTCTGTGTGTGCACTGACTAGCCATTGAACTTGCAACCTTGGCTTTTCAGAATGATGCTCTAACAAACTAGCTACCCAGCCAGGGCTAGGACATATTATTGAGGGAATCCTGAGAAAAGGAACAAGGAGAATTTTAGCTTCTAATATACAAATCCCTCTGATAGAGTGAATAGGTTGCCTTTGAGTTAAATCACTGTATTGTGGGGAAAATGTTTTGGTCTCCGCACTCAATTCGGGATAAAAGCAACTGAAAATATAGGATTCCGATGTATTGGTCTCCCATGTGACTGGTAAAGATGGGAAATAAAAGATTGAGCTCCCCTTTTTCTATTCTAGGATATTTGTGAGAAGAACAATCAGGATGACAGGACAGTGATGAATGCAGCCAAGGTCAGAGAGAAGGTTTGTTATATAAAGGAGGTAACACCAAGGACAGAGTAAGTCCTCTTGTCACACACTCTTGTGGACTCTGGGAGCCTCATCAAAGAAACTTACAAGTTTATTGCTGTCAGGGAAAGGAAATCTCTGAATTTTAGCTTATTTCAGTGTCAGAAAAATTATTTTACCTGACAATCCAACAAAGGAGTATACTTGATGGATCTTGGCAGCAAGAACATGTGGCCTTGCAGAGGCCTATGGAGCGTGCCTCATTCACCACAGCCAATGAAACTCAGAGTAAGACCTGATCACAGAGCAAGGTATAAGTCACTCCCTTCAAGAGCCTCTCTGAAGACCACTAACCATACAAGGTCTCAGACTTCAGATGAAAAGGCCTATGGAGATAAAGCATGTCATATCAAAGACTAAAAGAAGCAAAATGCATAAAGCTACATTTTTTTAAATATCCTCATGGGGTCTTCACAGTTATACTATATTGCTTACTTCTCATGCCACACATACACACACCCAGACACTTCTTTAGGGAGAAAAATAGGAGGAGGAATTAGCTTCACCCAAATGCTGAGCAATTTTTATACAAGAGAGAATGAATAGTTGGGTTAATTAAATTTTAATTGGTTTATTTATTTATTTATTCCCTCCAACTAAGAAAAATATGGAGACTTAATATGTAGGTCAGATTAATTACAATCTGAAGGAAAGAAATTTCATTTTCTTGGAAGATCCCAGGTTTAATTTTGTCAATAAATTTGCATGATCTAGTTATAAGAATAATGTGAACTCATGAAGAACAGTGGGGCAAAGAAAAACAAGATTATCACATTAGACATCACAACAAAAGCAATGGCAAGCAGTTGGAAGAAGGGACATAATCATCAACTAAGTAGAAGATAATGCAGTAAAATCTCCCAAATTTTCAGAGAAAAAGAGTAAATGAAGAAAAAGTAAATGAAGAAAAAGTAATGAGATGACAGATTGATATGGAATATTTAATTCACGATTTAAAGAAAGCAAAGGAAAAGGGAGCAGGGCAGAAAGAACATGGGAAAATAATGAAAAGATCACATTAAAAAAAAATGAGTTTCCAAACAACTTAAGTGGTACACCAGACCCATCCTCCCGGAACCTTCAAATGTTAATGACAAAGAAGGGCAGAAACTTAACAGGGAAAACAGCCAAAGATATCAGTGAGATTGGCTCCTAAACTGTGTACATCATTTCACACTGGAACATAAACATCTGCAGAACTCATTAGGGAAAGCACAGTAGCTGTTGTTATGCTCATAGAAGAAGGACATTTTGAGATATACGAAGACCCAATTAAAGTACAGGATGTCTTTTCTAAATAATCCACATGAAGGTCAAGAAAAATAATTAACAATCAAGTTAACAATGTTTCTGTGATTGCTATTAATTTAATATACCAATTATTAAGCACTTACTAAGTGCCAGGAATTTTGTTAAATTCTTTAACAGAGTTCATTTGTAAATCATTTGCATGACAAAATCCAAAATATTTTTAACTGTCAAAATATGAATATTTCTGAATATGGATGCAGCATTAAACAAGCTGTCAAATCAAATCTGGTCTTGACAGAGGCTCGGAATGTAACTACATGTAGGAGAAACCCATTTTTAAAGATTCTAGATACATTATTTTGTTGTGACATGTCAAACATTTCTCCTCTCACCGTAGCATTGCAAGTCTAATCACTGCAAAAGCAACACGTACAAGAACCTCTTTGTATGCTTACTGATGTAAGAACAAAATCCTTTAAATAAATTATTCATTAATTTCTTAACAACTACTTTTATAAAGCATAGCTGTTTTGATTATTTGAATTCTGAAGCATTTTTGTTTCATTTATCTCTTCTCACAGATACACGACCAATCCCACGAGATGCTTTCCATCTAGGTGGGGAGACAACTTTCACACGACACAGAATCAATGGATAACAGTGAGCATTAATAAAGCAATACATTACCCACTGCTATTAGATGACAATGGCTTTATAGTGTGTGCTGATTTACAGACTACACACAATAAGGATAATAATTACTCTGGGTTAGCAAGGCTATAATATGTAGGAAAGATTCTGTTGGAGGCACACAATGAGTCCTTAAGCAATGGGAAGTGTAGGTATAGCAGAATCTAGACGTCCATTTTTAAACAACGTGAGGCAAAAAAGCAAAAGCAATGTAGGCTCGCCAGACTTAGGGCTGAAGGATATAACGCAGGAAAAAGAAGACACAGAGTCGAAAGGCAGATCAGATCTACCTAACCGTTAATCTTCAAAGTTGACATATCCTGGAGTTCAAATATCTAGTATTTGAGTATCTGTATTGCAAGTTATAACTAGCATGAAATGAAGATGACTTTTATTTCTGTGTTAAAAATCCAGTTATCTCAATGGCCAACTAGAAACAAAGGTCCATAAAGAAATAAGACATGACAACTGAATGAAGGAAGCCTGTTCATAACAAAGCATTACAAAAACAGGATAGACGGAATTAGCCAAAGCAGTCATATTCTGCTTGGCTAATGTGCTTTGGACTCGTGCGTAAGAAGTAGTGAATGTCAATATTCCAAAAAGCTCTGTAAGCCTGCTGTAAGTGCGGACACTGACTAAAAGAACTGAATACAAAATGTAACCAACAGATTTCCTTTTCATTTGTCTGCTTCTTAGAATACTGAGCATTTTATCTCCATCACTTTCAGAAGTTCTCTTGCTCCATGCCCATCTCCACATATTCATCATTCTGACAGCAGAATCAAGCATAAAAATTCAGATAAGAAAATATGCTGTGTATTACTTTGTCTTTTAAAATACGGGACATACATAAACATAGACATACAAAGACAGCTTCTTAGAAATGACAATAAAAATAAGTACATACAGTATTGCATATCTTTATTTTTATCCTGATAAGCATAAAGCAATGGCACACATCAACCATTTGAGTTGTGGATATTTTATATTGTTCTTTCTTCCCCTAAAAGTCAATAACAAAAGAGTCCATTTATAAGAATTCCTAGATTTACTTCCTGGGTAAATATACCCCTATATATCACGCCTGCCCCCCTGCCAGTGGCATAAGGCAGTGGGGGCGATTGGTCCAAACACACCAGTAGACTTGTTAAGTTGTTGCAGTTATTAAACTAACTGTCTGCCCGAGCCTTCACTGTACACTCAGACAATGCCTCAAAGACAAGGAACATGGTCTGTATCTGAGTTGACTGTTTTACCGCTGTTGAACTTTTACAACTACCGCTCTCTGAGCAACATCTTTAGGGAACAGGGTTTTGCCACTTTGCATTACTTGATGGACTTCATTTGTCAGAGATTAGTACAATTCCTTTAAAAAATGAAACTGTATTATGCCAAGTAATAAAATTCCTTAAAAATACAGGAAATTTATTCTGTACAGCTTTTTTTTCTGGTTAATCTGGGATGGTTTTACTCCATCATGTTTTTCTCTTTATGTCAGTAACTGTGTCAAGGATTGAGGGAATAATTAGTCCTTATTATTTGAAGGTATATTTCACCAGAAGAGCCAATGCTAAATATGTCTAGGAATTTTTTTTAGTTACACATATTACTCTATTGTTATTTTAAAATTTATATTACCACAAGTAATACATTAATTAAAAAGCATCTAAGAGTATCAAAGGGTTTTTTAAATAAAATAATTTAATATAAATGTAAATTGGTTGCCATTTAACCTTTAAGTTTATTTTACTATATTCAATTAGAAATACATATGTATTTAGTGCTATACTCATAAAGCATTCACATATAATTTTGCCTCTTCCTAAAACCAGAGGAGAAACAGATGAAAATATGAGGCTTAAAAATATTCCAAGTTCTTCTTCCTAGCTGTTGCCTTTTATGAAAGTCCCAGTGAGAATCTAAGAAGGAAAACATGACTAAAATAATGAACTTCAATGCTTGTTCCTGCATTAATTTCCTTCACTAAGAAATAATTAACTTTCCTAGCAAAAAAGTAGCTCACTTCCTTGATATAGATTTTTATTTGTATTTGAAACCCAAATCTAGTAAGAAAGAGTAAGTCCAGTCAGAACTTTCAATTAAAATTATAGAAATAAATAGATAAATAAATAAATAAATAAATATCAGTGTTCCGTGTGAGGGCAAAAAAAAAAAAAGAACTTTCAAAAAAAATGTGTGTCCTGTCATTCAACTTTCCTCAAAGCCAAGGTCTTCCAGATCGGTGTCTGCTTTTCATGTTTCCACATCTCTGCCCTTCCTCCCCCTCTTCCTTTTTAAAAGCCTTCTTGCCGAAGTACACTTACAAGAGTCTCTTCAGAGAGACACAGCTGCAAGTAAATGCATTGGCGTATCAAAATGCTTTGTTGTTAAATGCAACATTTTCCGCTAGAATATATCAAGGAGTAAACAATATTTTTAGCACTAACTTTTAGTCTTAGCCCTGGCTGCTGTGGCTCAGTGGATTGAGCGCTGACCTGGGAACAAAAGGGTCGCAGACTGATTCCCAATAGAGGCACATGCCTGGGTTGCAGGCCAGGTCCCCAGTGGGGAGGGTGGGGCTCAACAGGCAACCACCCATCAATGTTCCACTACCTTTTTCTCTCTCTCTTCCCCTCTTTCTAAAAATAAATAAATAAAATCCTTAAAAATTTTTAGTCTTAGATAATACATAAACTCTGTTTAACATTATTTACTTTTTAATGACTCACCTAAATCATTAGATATTAAAAATAAAGAGCTGAGGTATGCATTAAAATAATTAACTTTTTCAATCTCTTAACATCAATGTACACTCAGATTTCAGAATTTTATGCTTTTCTTGATGGTGATAAATCCAAGCTTTCCATGATATTGCCCTTGTGGGTGTTGGATTTTAACAAATGTTTCTACTAGAGGTCCTTCCAGTGGATCAATTGCTTCATCACAATCACCTTTTGATATTTACAAGAACATCCTGGTTGGATTTCAGAGAACTAAGTCAATGTTTTCCTTCAAACAACTGATACTTAAGAAAAGCAGCAAATGGTAGACATGTCCATACAAATAGGTTTCAACACAACAAAAGAATAGTCATAAAATAATTGCCAACAAATAAATTATGATTGTAGCTAGGACCCGAAACTAATTAATTTACTTAGGATTTTTTTTCATGAGATACAACTCTTAGTTACTCAACTATTGACATGATGTTTTAACTGTGAAATTCAATATAAAATAAAATACACTGTACCTTTTTTGTAGGTCTTGTGCACAGTATTCAGAAACATGACATTGGAAATTCCTATAAATAGAAGAAACTGATGAGTCAAATGCATTTTCATATTTGAGTCTGAGCAAAGTTATGCAGTGAAGGGAAAAATGATTAACTATTAAATAATTCCCTGTAACATCTGGTACTGATGTAATTTTTATAATTGCTCTATATGTTGTTAAAGACAGAAACAAATACAATGTATGTCTATACCATTAAAAAAGAGTTATTTCTGATAAAATATTGTATTAACAGAAACTTCAGGTCCAGATATTGGATCATTTTGGAAGTCAATTCTTCAAATTTCACAATGAATATGGTTATAATGCATAAGAAATATTGTTGTTAGGTTTGAAAAACAAGATGATTTAACTAAACTTGGTAATAAATATACTTAAATATACATACTAAATACATCTACAGTGGTTACACCTGAGGAATAAAATGGTTTATAGAAATTTTTTTTCCTTTCTATACATATACTCAACATGTTTATTTATTAAAAAAAGCAAGGGTACTATATTTCTCATTGCAATAATGTGGTCTTTAGAAAATATTAAAATAAAGTTTGGGCCAAAATGATTGAAACATTAATAATTTACTTAACATTATATTTAACATATTTGAAAAAGTAAAATTCATTTTGTTGGCTTTGGGACAAGATATCTAAGTTAATACAAAATAGATTATCTTTAAATCTGTCAGTTTTTTTTATTTTTTATTTTTTGGAAACTTTAACTTCTCTCAGTAAATAAGATTGTGGAAATTAAAATGCCTAATTCAGTAATTATAACACTGCAAGCTCCTGCTAAATATGACAGCACATTCCATTTTAAATTATAGTTCCAAGGCAAACATCACAGAAACATTTTTCATTTTGAATATATAAGAATATGTTTATAAATATAAAACATTTTATAAAAAGCTTTAGAGTATAGTATAATATACAATATATATCTTTAATATATAGCTAATATGTAGTATAACATTGTGTCTAATTCTAAAACTAACCATTGCTTCAAAATAACAAGTGTACTTTTTTACAATATAGGAATAGTAAATGAATTACCATGTTTTAACATACAAACAAGGAAACATGGTCAAGTAAGAAGAGACACACAATTCCAGAATTGGAAGACACATGCACACAATCTTAGAAGCATATGGAAACTCAGAGATCATCGAAATTGAATGACACATTTTGGGGGGTATACAATGATGCTCTGAATGATGGTGTACTGTTTAAGGCCATGTAACATGACTGGAATTAGTACCCATAATAAAAGGAAATACTGTCACTTAAAAAAGTACATGATAAGATGTTCAACTGTATTAAGTTCCTGTAAATAATTAACTTGCTGGACTTAGAATATTTGTGTGTGGAAATCAGATGAACGTAAAGTAACTTAAGTTATTTCTAATGTTAAGATGAGGCAATGATCTGATTGCTAAAATTGTTTCCCCTTAGCATATTTTTTAAATCTTCATTATTTTAGCTTCATATTGTATAATTTCATTATTCATCATAAAGATACAAAAATAAAAGTTTATCTGTGATTCAATGATTCTTTCTTTGTTTTCCAGTGGAAACTAAGAGTGAGCTAAACAGATTTAAACATTTTTTACTCTATCACTAGAATTGTTTTACTTTCAGTTCAAGGTTAAAGACAAATTAATATGTTGGTATCCTTTTAATGTTTCATTAAACAAGTGACATTTTTCAAATACGTATTCCCATTGAAAACAGAAAAAAATCACTTTCCTAAGACTTGATGTGTTATTGCTGCTAATTGTTTAAATATTTTATTTGTTTATTTAATAGAAATTTATTGATTACTCTGTTTCTTATTTAACTGGCATTTCTCTAAGCACTTGGAATGTATTAGTAAACAATTTTTTAAAATATTGTAATCTTTGGAAGGACAGCATTAGTTTTGTTTTATTTCTTCTACACAGAAAAAAATATCTGGGTACTTCACATTCTATAGTCTTCTTCAGGATTGCCTTTGACATTAAAAACATTGCTGCCGCTTTTTTTTTCAACACAAACACATCACCGATATGTATTCCCATCTGCTTTAATAACAGGGCACCTATGGAAATGGATAGAATGGCAACAATAAATCCCTCTAGGTGTCAGGTTCACTGCTACTGGAACAGGGAGTAGAAGTTAACTTTAAGTGGTTCAGTTGATACCTCAGCCCTGATGTAGAAAAGCACTCTCACAAAACATTTCATTAAATGCCTTAAAAGCACTTCCCTTTTGCTTTGCAAGAATTAGAATGGCATCAGTCACCATGTAACATTCTAGTTGCCTTAGGAAGTAATCATTAAAAGGTGCAGCTCTGGATTTTTGCATCCACTAAGAAAGATATATTTTTTGTTCTAAGCCTTGTGATTACAACCATGAAGTAGATATTAAAATTGACCAAAGCAAGTGCATCAAGGTTGAAGTTTTCTTAAATTATTTGGTAAAGTTCTTATCACAGAGCCTTATCAAACAAGTCTACATGAAATGCCACTGTTTTCAAATCTAGAGTTTGATATTTTTAAGTTTCATCATCTAATGATAACATACATGCCAATAATCTGATTTATTAAAAAATGTAGATTATGACATAGTATTATTCTCTAACTTTTAAGCAATTAGCACAAATACACATTGGTATTGAGTATTTTGTGAGCACATAATTGTAGAGATTTCACTGTACTTTATGTGTCATATTTTCAGTATCTAGGCTTTGTAATTTAACTGGCAGCTTCTTTGAGGTATCTATTAAATGCTTATATGATAAAATATGTAAGAATTTATATATTGATATCTTGATGTGTTCCATTACTTCTGCAGGAAAATGCCACTGAAAATGACTTGATAATGCTTGTCAAATACATAGTAAAGATCCTGATCACCTCTTCTAATTAATTGGTTTGAGCAAGTAAGAATGAAGTATCTATCATCATTTCTTTTACATCTAATACATGTTCTAATATATCTAATTACAGGTAATACATGTTTTAATACATCTAATTACATCTAATATCAAGTTCTAGAAATAACTCATATAAAATTCATTGTCTATATTTGTAAATGATAAACATATTTAGAAAATATTTAACTTCACTGAGAAGCAATTAAGATTAATTTCTTCTCTGCAATAAATTATAGCTCTATAATTTTATATCTAAAGATCTAAAGGATAGTTATTTGTCAATAAAATTTACAAGATATCTGTATTTATAAAATTGAGACAAATCTTTTTAACAGTGAAATACTGAATATTCTCCACAAAGCTGAAAAAATCCCAGATACAAAGTCACCAACCACAATTTAGTGTGACTGAAAAAAAAAAAAAATAATGCCACTATCATTTATATTCCAGTATAGATTATATTTTATACCTTGATATTGAGTCACTGAGCATAATTGATAAACTTCAAACATTTATTCATGTATTATCATGTAGAATAAAAAAATTAAATATGGATGCAGACCTCATTATCCAACTTGAAGCAGTTGATACAATGACACCACAAACCAGGAGATGCAGCATCTCTGTAGTGAAGTACCAAACGCCATTACTGAGAAGACACACTCCCCATCCCCCATCATGGCTATAATCTGCTCTTGATATATGGTGTTATAAATTCAATGTATGTCTTAGCTGTGGTTCCACTTTATTATTAGACACTGATTTTGATAAATGGAGGTGAGGGAGGGAGAGAACGTGGGTTTTAGAGGCAGCCACCGTGTACTTTTTTTAGGCTGTACTTTGCACTCACTGGACTTGGTGGACTTGGGTGAGCTGCTTCACCTCCTTCAGTGGCAGGTTCCTCTTAACATATCAGGGGGATCATCTGGGCAGCATATGTGACACAGAGCCCAGGCCGCTCAGTAAATAATGCCTTTCATCTTTAAGAAAGAAGCCCTGGCTGGTGTAGCTCAGTGGATTGAGCGCGGGCCTGCGAACCAGACGATCGCGGTTCGATTCCCAGTCAGGGCACATGCCTGGGTTGCAGGCCAGTTCCCGGCAGGGGACACACGAGAGGCAACCGTACATTGATGTTTCTCTCCCTCTCCCTCTCTCTCCTACCCATCCCCTCTAAAGATAAATAAATAAATTCTAAAAAAAAAAAAAAAAAAAAAGAAAGAAGTCTCACCTTTCTTGTTGGCCAAATATTTATAAATATTTATAAATATTTTTGTTTCCCTTCCCCTGCTCAAATGAGAAAAAAAAAAAGTCTCCTTCCTAAAGACGTTGGTGGGTAGAACAAAAGAAAAGGGAGTGGGTATGAAAGTAGTATTATGACAATAAAATAAGCACTACTGTGTATCTTGGGTGCGAAGCAGCTACATCATTAAACAACTGAATGAGGGCTCTTCTGAAAGTAAAATGTCAATTTTACAATCTTCTAAGTGTTTAAGTGTTTGCAAAGCCTTACTCATTACCTCTATGTAAGTTGGAGTTAACTTTTCTATTCATTGGTTAAGAAACATATATCAAATTTATGACCATTCAGACTTCCAAATATAATAGCTGAGAATATAATGATCACTTTCTCCCTTAGAGGGAATATTGTAATGTTACAGTAGTCCCCCTTTCTCATCAGGGGATGTGGATCCATGACCTCCCGTGGATACATGAAACCAGGGACAGTACTGAGCCTTATATGTACTATGATTTTTCCTACTCATACAAATCCCTATGATAAATTTGATTTATGAATTAGATAATTTCAAGATAGAAGATTCATTATTGCTGTGAATCTTAGCAACTTCAGCATATGTGTATGTGTGTATATATATATATAATATATCTTCATATTGTATATTTACATATGTTTCTTTATTAGGTCAAGAACTTTCATCTTTTCACTTAAAACACTTTATGGCTTCTCCTTGGTATAGTCAAATCACCAGTGTCACTCACTCTCACACTTTGGGGCCATTATTAAGTAAAATGAATGTTACTTGAACACAAGCACTGTGACACTCCCACAATCAATCTGAGAACTGAGATGGCTACTAAGTGACCAATGGTGGGTAGCATACAGTGTGGATACAAAGGGATGATTCACATTCTTGGTGGGACTGAGCAGTGGAGGATTTTGTCATTGTACTCAGTGTGCAATTTAAAACTTACGACTGCTGATTTCTGAAGCTTTTTATTTAATATTTTTGGACAGTGTTAGTGAATAACCTAAATCTCAGAAAGCAAAACCACAAATAAGGAGGATTACTGTACTTTAAAAAAGAAGAAGAAAAGAAAGAAGGAAAAAAGAGAAAGAGAAAGAAAGGAAAGAAAGAAAGAAAGAAAGAAAGAAAGAAAGAAAGAAAGAAAGAAAGAAAGAAAGAAAGAAAGAAGTTTAAAATTAAATATAAAAGTAAAACAGATTTTTGTGCAGTCATTTTTGCATCAACAGCACATTCAACACCTCTTCATTTTCTGGCAGTGCGTCAGCAGTTATGTAAATGATATGGTCCTTTTGTCAGGCAAGATGAACTGCGCACGGTGCCTCCCACGAAGTCAGTGAAACAGCAAGCTGCCAAGCCAAGGTGTGTAACAGGCAATACCAGAGCCATTCATTATCTGAGTCCTTAGCCAATCAAGCAGTATTAACAATATAGTATAAATGATAATTGCCTTTTTCAGAACATGTGTTTTTCCTGGTTTTAACTATGATATGATTCTGTTGTTTTCAACAATTTATTGATGACTCAGTTTTCAATTTTATTGAACTTGATATATGTAAAAAATAATTTATGCTCTGAGATTTTTAAAAAAGATAAAAGCAAACCAAAACTAAAAATTCTGGCCCTAGGCATCTTTTCTTCTTCTTTTTAAACTAAACTTTGTGAAATTATTACATGATTGAAAGTAGAAGTATATATAATGCTATTTTCTTAGTAATTTTCTGTTTAAGTTTAAAATCTGGAGCTTAAATCTTAAGGTGAAAATAAACTCTAAAAAATTGGTTGCTGTTTATTTATGTAAGGTTGTGGTTAGGATAATGCATTCAGTAGAATCTTATATTTTATCCAAATATAACCAGAAAAGGGGACACTTAATTATAACTTGTATATCTGATTGTAGCAGCCAGAAATTTATATGTATTCTAAATATTTCCCCTTCCTAAATTAAGTTGATTAGTTTTAAAGATACAATATGTTTTTTTTTTTAAATCTGAGGTTGAAACAAAATCTACATAAAGTAGCAAAATAGTTTCATAGCTACTCCAACTATAGATTCTATTAAACAATATTTACAATGTTCTAAGTCAGGAAGACATAGTTTCATCTTGCCTTATCATCAAAGTGGACCATGGCACTCAGGTGCCTTAAAATTAGGAGAAACTAAAAATAAACTACCATTTAGTCAAGTGAACAAGTAAAATCAAAATGATTTTCTAACAATCTTCAAATTATATTTTACCATTGTAGCTACACTCCACTTTCTAAGCTCTGATATAGTACTTCCATGTGAACTTTTGGGTATTGTGGCTTATTAGAAGAGCAGGAGATAGAGTATGCAGAGGGTGGACATAAACTTAAAAAACACAAAAAGGATTTTGATAAAATACAGATGAAATAAATTTATTTTTTAAAATTAGCTTTTGCTTATAGAACATCTATTATATATCAGGCACTTAGTAATTATCTATTTTAGTTTCAGCCCCACAACTACATGAAGAAACAGAAATTATCACCCTTCACACTCACTTTGGAAAGCAATGTCCAGAGAAATTGCTCTGGGTCCCACAGTTAATAAATAAATGGCAGAGCCAAGATTCAGCATCAAAGTCTAGGTTCTTTTCTCAGTTGTACATTGCTACATTAGGAAGGTATTGACAAACTGAAATACAAGAACAGTACCAGAAGCGTTTTTTCCCTTTCCTTCAAGCAAGGAATGAACAAAGTCACTGTCAAAGTTGAACCCAGACTTTAATTCCTCAAATTCTGTTAGCCATTATTTTATCATCATAAACATGTACAAGGAATACTGTACTCTTTTCACAACACATAAAATCCTAGCATAGCAAATGAATTCTGTTGAAAAATTATGAGATGAACACAGCAAGTGCAGTTTCTAAACATGCTATCAAAGAAATACAGTCATGCATTTATAAGTTCTAACAATTAATCTTTTGTAACTAACGCAACAAGTTAATTAGTTGACTTTTGGATCCATTTCTTCAGCATTGCATTCATTCACACAGTGTCAGAGTACTTTCCAATGGAAGAAATGCAAGGTCCTAGGGCAGTTACAGGAAGCCTGAGAAGACAAGGCTTTTCTCAGAAACTAGGTCATGAAAGAGAGAATTGCTGTAATCCTTAGGAACCTGGATAGTTTTTTTTTTTTTTTCCCATATGAATATGAGGCAATTCTCTCCCATGGGAATAAACAGGGGTGAAGATATTTAGCTCATGTAAAGATGTTCTGTCAAAACTATATTGCATGTGTATCAAGAATACAGAATTTTCTGCCTCCTAACATTTTATTTTGAATATAATAAGCCATGCGTAATGCAGCAGATTAACAGATTTGTTTTCTAAATATGCTCAGATTTACTTTCTAAATATATCCAGATTAAGCTAATTTGGTTAATCCCATTCAGCCTCACTTGTAGTGACAAAGTGTATTCCAAAGGGTTGCACTGGGAAGTCTCAATAAAGACAAAGGAATAAAAGGCATAATCCTTCCCATCACCCTAAACCGGCAAACAAACAAACCCGATATTTCCTAAACAACAGGGAGGAGAAATCAAAAGCAGATGTTTCAAAATTTTCCATGTAGCAAAGAGAATTCAGTGCCCAATTGGTGATTAAACAGTAACAATATTATCCACATCCTTGAACATCTTCAAGCAGGATTATCAACAGTGGAGGACCTAGGTTTCTATTGTCTGGAAGTGCTTTTTACAACAAAAACCTGTCTGGAGCGGCAGAAATTGATCAGATAATTTTAATTTCCTTTACATTTTAATTTCAATGGCAAGGATTAAAATGTACTTCAGTTCCAAAACAGCTACTTAGTTTACAAACTCAAGTTAAAGGCATAGCTACATAAATGTGTATCTATGTGACAGAGTTCAAATATTTCAATTTTTATTTTTTTCCTTGTTTAATTTCAGAACAAAGACTCCTGGATTTGTGTGAGCATTTGTGTGCAAAGGTAACGTGTGTAAAATACTTAGTATAGGGCTAACTAGCCCTTAACTAATTCTCAGCGATGGTCTTCCTCCATCATCTTGTTGTGTGTCTACTTGGAAAACAACCTTGAGGAGAGTTAAAGGGAGAGAAAAACATTTTTGGAAATACAAAAGACAAAGGGCACTGATTTATAAAGGTACAGTCTAGGATAATAAACTACCAGACAGCAAGTATGTATTTACTGACAGTTCTACATAGAATATTATGTCATTAGATATTTTTTCTTCTGTCATAAGAACATTCCCTTTCTGTTATATGCATAGGGACAATTCAAATGCCCTTTTTTTTAAATTAAGTGTTCAAAATGACACTCTTAATCTCTCCATCTCTGAAGCAGCACACACTCTAGCTTATTCTGCCAGTGAAGCAGTCAGTAAGTAATAGAAATGTCTGTTTCCACCTAAGATTCTTAGGTCCTGAAGTGCAGAGAGCATACCCTACTAATCGTTGTCTCCTCACAACCTCGCATATTACCTGGAAAGTAGCAAGTCTCCAATAAATGTGAGTTCAATTGCAATATGTGTAGGTCACAGACCTAATGGATCCATGGGGGGATTGCGCAGCCTTTCATGTTCTGCTTTTTGTAGGGAAACCATCACTCTGCATTCCTCCTTCATAGCAAATGTCACAGAGAAAAGAGAAAATATGACTCCTTCCTGAGAGTATATACTGGTTTATCAAGGACTACACAACTACAGTTCAAAAGCACACTTTTTCTCTGTGGAAAGTAGGATATACCTACCAAAGAAAAAAGCTAAAATTGATTAGAATAATACTTACTATTTTGTTAAATATATTCCAAATATGTTTCCAATAGAGTAATTCTGGAAATCTCTGATTTTCACTAAGTATAGTTATATGTCTTTCTTCCTTTGCTTAAATTCTCCAAAATGTACCGAGAAGAAAATGAATGAGAAAGCACCCTTCTTTCCAACACACTAAACGCCTGGTCCAAATGCTTTTCAGCAGTTTGACTTTTAACAATTACTCCCACAACAACAACACAGTGTTATGTATGAAGACCTTGGACACTGAATACAGTCTTTATTCAAAAATTTTACTGGTGTTTTCATTGTCTAGTCTATTGGTCTCTGTGGTTTTGGTCCACAGGAACCTTCACTGTGGTTTTTGTTGCTACCATTACCGTTAAGTTCCCATGGAAACACTTGTGTCTGTGGAGTTTGTGCTCTCAAACAAAATATGAAATGTACTCGCTTTGCTCCCCCAAATTGCCCCTTAAGTGCATTCATGTTTATAAGCACAGGAACATCAAATGATGCATGCTTGCAATTATGCAGTAGTATGCACTAGGCACTATTGTTTTTTATACTTAAAAATTTTGAATTCATAATGACATAATTTTTAATAATCAGTGAAGGCTTTGTATAGCTATATCCTACCCTACAAAATCTGTGTATTGTCAAGGAAAGGCAGAGCAACCCCAGTTTAGCCGCATGAAGTGAACAACCCTGGACCCTCTTTCTGGAGAAGTTTGCTGCATTGCTGGGATCCTCTGACAGAATTATCCTTTCTCTGCCTACAAAAGGGAGATCCCAGATTCCGAGGGAATCCAAAGGCTATAGAGACATCCCTCATACCTCCTTCTGTCATCAGCATAGTCTCCCCTACAAAAATTGGAGAAACTTGTATCTTTCTGAGCAAAGGCATTAATTCACTTTTTGTTTACTCTAGTTCTGAAGGTCAGGAGAAGAGAGAATTATATGTATTTTGTCTTCCTTATAGTTGGGTGTCTATGTTCTCCTCTTAAGGACCTGCTTGGTTATTTTTAAAAAGTGACATTTTCCTTAGTTTCACTAGTGAAAGTAATAAATCACTCTGATAAGACTAAAGCATAAGTCACATATGAGAATCCAGCCCTGACCCTTGGGTTTCAGAACAGCATTCTATCTGCACACTTCCTGTGCACCATGTATTTATCCCTATCAGAGCACCCAACCACAGTGAAAATTTAGCTGATTATCCCTCCATTTTACTCTAAGACCCTTGATAGAAATTATCAAGTACATTTTTACTTTTATTCTCAGTATCCAGCACAGGACATGCAAAGAACAGATCTTTATTAAATATTTATTGAATAAATAAATAAATGAACTACTAACTGTCTATTGAATGAACAAGTAATACAACAGTAACCACAGAAACAGGATCCTTGGAAGTCAGTTCTCACTAATAAGGGTGCTGCATTATGTGGCGAGGGGTCACCAGAATTCATAGTGTAGGGTAACCGGACTCGTTAGCAGACAGCATAATTATTACAGAGTGAGTCAGACTAGTTGGACTAGGAAGAGACAGAAAAACATGTCAGAGGTAGAAATAGTACTCAGGATGGGACTGGTTGAAGTGAATGGAATGGAAAAGAAAAGATTACTCAAGGAATAATGAAGTAAAACATCTTTTGTATGTTTTAATGAAGTAAAAGGTCCAATGCATACATTTTCATTTGCAGCAATTTACCCTGGAGTCTGGCAAAGGGGTTGGGCAAAGTGGACTGGAGATACTTGAGGAGAGACTAAGGATGGTGGCCTTTGGGAGAGAACTGAGAGAGCAGCCACCAGGATCCTGGTGCTGAGTCATTCCCCATACTGGAGGAGCCATCCATTCTCAGGTAGACCACTTCCCTCTCAGTGGCATCAGTCTGAGGGGAAGTAATAGCCCCAGCCCCAGGAGTTACTCTATCCTAGCCTGTGGTGCTGAGGGCAGAATGTCTAGATTAACAACTGAAGGAGTCAGCCACAGACAGTAGATTCCTGGTAGTCTTGAACAGGCTGCCTAAGGCTAGGCTGGACACCATTTGGTCATACTAGAGGTAGATCCAGAAAGTAAAAACAGTGATAAATGCTAGATGCTACTGAGACAAAATCCACTGTGGTCTTCTCCATGATTTGTGGTATTTTCTTTCCTACATAGTTCTTTAACATTTGTTTCTTGTTCTTCATGTTTGTGCATATTAAGTCACTAGATTTTATATTACAGTTTATTTCAATTCTCATATTTTGTCTCTGCCTTCTCTTACCCCATTTACCTTCTTATTTCCTCTTATTATTTTCATTTTAAATTTTGTTTTCTCTCTTTGTACAACTTGTTTCCATTCCACATTCCTTTTAGTCTACCTTAAAAAAGATAAAAATATTTCAAATAACAAACCTAACCTTATATCTACAGAACTAGAGGAACAACAACAAAACACACACACACACACACACACACACACACACACAAAAACACAGCCCAGAGCAAGTAAAAGGAAGGACATAACCAAGATCAGAGCAGAATTAAATGACATGGAGACTAAAAGAACAATTCAAAGGATCAATAAATCCAGGACCTGGTACTTTGAAAAGATAAACAAAGTTGCCAGACTCTTCAAGAAAAAAAGAGAGAGGACCCAAATAAATAATATCAGAAAAAAATAGGAAAAATAAAACTGATAAAACAGAAATAAAAAGGATTATAAGAAATTACTATCAAGAACTATATGCCAAGAAATTTAAAAACCTGGGCAAAATTCTAGAAACACATAATCTTCCAAAACTGAATCAAGAAGAGGCAGAAAGCTTGAATAGACTGATGACAACTTGTGAAATTGAAGCAGAAAAAAACAAAAAACAAAAAAACCCAAAAAACCCAGCCAGCACACAAAAGCCCTGGACTGGATGGATTCACAGGGGAATTTTACCAAATATTTAAGGAAGAGCTAATCCCCATCCTTCTCACACTATTCAAAAAAATCCAAGAAGAGGGAAGATTCCCTTACTCATTTTATGAGGTCAACATCATTCTGATCCCAAAACCAGATAAAGATACAAAGAAAGAGAACTACAGGTCAATGTCACTGATGAACATAGACACTAAAATCCTCAACGAAATATTTGCAAACCATATCAGGTAGTACATTAAAAAGATCATACACCATGATCAAGTGAGATTTATCTCAGAGATGCTAAGATGGTACAATATTCACAAATCAATAAACACATCACATCAACAAAAATGAATGACAAACATCACATGCTCATATCAATAGATGTGGAAAAAGAATTTGATAAAATCTGGAACCCATATATAATAAAAACACTGATCAAAGTGGGAATAGAGGGAGCATACCTCAACATAATAAAGGCCATATATGAAAAAACTACAGCCAACAATATACTCAAACGGGCAGAAATTAAAGCTTTTCCCTTAACATCATGAACGAGACAAGGGTGTCTGCTTTCACCCCCTTCTATTCAACATAGTATTAGAGGTTCTAGCCACACTGATTAGACAAGAAAAAGAAATAAAAGGCATCCAAATTGGTAAGGAGGAAGTAAAACTGTCACTGTTTGCAGATGACATGATAGCGTACATAGAAAACGCTATAGATGCCACCAAAAACTGCTCAACTTAAAAAGTGAATTTGGCAAAGTAGTGGCTTATAAAGTCAATATTCAGAAACTGAAGGCATTTTTGTACATCAATAATAAAATATGAGAAACTAAAATAAGGAAAACAATCCCATTTACTATAGCAACAAGAAAAATAAAGTACCTAGGAATAAACATAACCAAGGATGTGAAAGACCTGTACTCAGAAAACTACCAGAACGCTGTAGAAAGAAACTGGGGAAGACACAAACAAATGGAAGCATATATTGTGTTCATGGATTGGAAGAATTAACATCATCAAAACGCCCATACCACCCAACGCAATTTATAGATTCAATTAAATCTCTATTAAAATATCAATGACATCTTTCACAGATATAAAATAAATATTTCAAACATTTATATGGAACTATAAATGATGTCAAATAGCTTCAGCAATTTTGGAAAGTAAAGCAAAATAGGAGGAACCACAATACTTGATATCAAACTATATTACAGGGCCACTGTAATAAAAACAGTCTGGTACTGGTGCAAGAGTAGACACACAGACCTATGGAACACAAAAGAGATCACATAAATGAACCCATGTCTCTATGGTCAATTAATATTTGACAAAAGGGGCAGGAGCCATTTTTACACCATAAAATGGAGTAAAAATAGCCTCTTCAACAAATGGTGTTGGGAGATCTGGATGACTACATGTAAAAAATGAAGTTAGACTGCCAACTTATATCATACACACCACAAAAACTGAATATGAACAAAAGACTTAAATATAAGTCATGACACCATAACAGTTCTAGAGGAGAACATAGGCAAGATAATTTCAGATATCCCACACAGCAATATTTTCACTGATATGTCCCCTAGGGGCATAAAGAAAAGAATAAACAAATGGGGCTACTTCAAATTACAAAATTTTGCACAGCTAAAGAAAACATCAGCAAAATGAAAAGGGAACAAACTTTATGAGAAATTATATTTGTCAATGATTCATTGAAAAAGGGATTGATCTCTAAAATACATAAAGAACTCACAGGACTTCACTCCAGGAAGACAGTGCAATTAAAAAAAATGGGCAAAGGACCTGAATAGACACTTCTACAAAGAGGACATACAGAGGGCCCAGAGACATATAAAAGGATGCTCAGCATCACTAGCCATCAGAGAGATGCAAATTAAAACCATAATGAGATACTACTTCACACCAGTCAGAATGGCCATTATTCACATATCAACAAACAACAAGTGCTAGTGAGGTTGTGGATAAAAGGGAACCATAGTACACTTTTCTTGGGAATGTGGACTGGTGCAGCCACTGTAGGAAACAGTATGGAATTTCCTTAAAAATCTAGAAATGGAACTGCCTTTTTCCTTGGTGATTCCACTGCTGGGATTATACTTTAAGAATCCTGAATCACCAGTTCAAAAGAACCTATGCACCCCAATGTTCATAGCAGTGTTATTTACAATAGTCAAGTACTGGAAACAGCATAAGTGCCCATCAGTGAGTGGATCAAAAATTGTGGTACATTTACACAATGAGGTACTATGTAGCAGAAAGAAAGAAGGAGCTCCTATCCTTCAGGGCAACATGGATGGAACTAGAGAGTATTATGCTAAGTGAAATATGCCTGTGAGTGAAAGACAAATCCAATATGATCTCACCTATAAGTGGAACCTAATCAACAAAACAAACAAGTGAGCAAAATAGAACCAGAGACTTGGAAATAAAGAACAAATTGACAGTGACCAGAGAGGAAAGGGGAGGGAGATAATATGGGAAATAAGGGGAAGGGTGAAGTCAAGGAACATGTATAAAGGATCCATGGACAAGGACAACAGCGGGGGGAGGATTGAATGTGGGAGAGGGTGGGTGGGTAGGGCAGGGGAGAGCCATGGGGGAAAAGTAGTGACAACTATAATTAAACAACAATAAAAAAATAAAAACTACAATAACAATAAAACATGTACATGATAAAAAGAAGTTGAGACATGGCTGGATATACATATTCAAAAACTAATTAAAGGATTTCATTTCTGTACTCTCCTTAGAGAAACCACTAAGTGGAAAGAGAGCCGGAAAAGATATTTTAAAAAATGAAGTTTTCAGGCATAAACTTTAAAATCTTCTCCACAAAACTATGAGGTAGCAGTAACTTATTTTCTCTTGTTTCAGATAAAGGAAAATCAGGTAGAGATAGGTTTAGTGAATTTAATCAGCATTGCATAGCTTGACAATGGCAGAGCCAAGCGTCAAAACTAGAGTACAATCTTCGCCACCCCCTGCTCTGACTCTCATGATAACTAGATGAGCCAGGAGTGAAATGCAGAGCTTGTCACTAATCTCTGTATATTCTTTCCACTGTATCACCTTAAGTTTACTTAGCAAGGGCATAAAAATAATAGAAGTGAGTAATAGAAACAAGGACACAGAAAATGTGGATATAGGAAATAAAACACAAGAATGATCATGATGTTCCCCTACTGTAGAAGGGATATTTATCATCAGACCTCTGCCTGACTGGTCTAGTAAAAGATATTTAACCCTTGCCTTCTCTCACTGTTTCTTACAATCCCCCTTTCCAATTATTCTGTACTCGACTCTATGTTTTTTCTTATGGGAAAAAAGGAGGTCACAGTACAAACATAATCCTGTTCACGATATTGTGAGACAGGAAAGATAAGCATAAGCAATCAGAGCTGGAACAGGAAGAAAATGATAAATTTTCAAGTCATAAAAAAGAAACACTCTATTAAGAAGGACAAGAGGAAAATAATATAAAGCATGACCATACATATCCCAGACACCAAAGCCCAAAGAACTATTCAGTATATTTAGTATGTGAGGTCTCAGAAAAGATTAGGGAAAGTTTCTTAAGAAAAAAAATATACAGAAGCCAATCAACTACAAAAGATAATTAAACATAATGAGTATAAATAACATAATTCAAATATAGTAAAGAATATAAAGAGATTACAGAATACCTAGAGAGAAAGAGACAATGAAATTTTCTAATGTTCTGACTCTGATATCTTCAGTATCCTAATAATTCTCTTTTTTTACTTTTTAGTTTATTTTTATTTTTATTAAACAAATTTTTAAAGATTGTTCAAGTAGAGTTGTCTCCATTTCCCCACTACCACTGCCAGCCATCCTCACTTCCCACCCTCAATCCTACCCACCTTTGGCTTTGTGTAACTGATATCTTCAATATCCTAATATGTTAAAACAAGGATAAAATTTTAATTAAGAAATTTAACCTTTTGCCAAATTTTGCCAGATTTTACTCTGTTAACCATCCACTGGTTTTCCACTATAGTAAACTATGTTTACAATAAAAATTATTATTGATTCTATTCGTGTAGGACAGGGGTATTGACCTCTTTTCCATTAGATTGTCATATAAAAATATGACAATAGCCAATACAACAATAGCTATCCAGTGTGAATAAATCAAAATTATGCCCATTTTGGGGTGTGTCACAGAATTTTAGTAATTAGTTTATATGTGCCTTGAAACTTTAAAAAAAATGTTGAAAATTGCTGCTGTAGGATGTAGATAGAGCACATGATATGCCAACCCTAAGTTTTAATAACAGTAATTTCTCTTCATTTTTGCCCAGAGCTGTTGATTTTCTATTTTGTCTGTCACAATATAGTGACTGCCATTGCATAATACAAAATGTTAAGGGTTTCATCCTAATATATTTACAGATAATAACAGAAGTGTTGTATTTGTTAAAATATACATTTTAAGTAATTATGTGAAAATTTAAGGGTTTCATCCTAATATGTTTAAAGATAATAACAGAAGGGTTATATTAGTTAAAATATGTATTTACTAATTATATGAAAAGTTGAGTTATGCTGTACATTTTAAACTTATAGAATGGTATATGTTAATTGTATCTCAGTAAAGATGGGGACAAGATAACAAGAAACAATCTAATAAGCTTTTAAAAATAAGAAAACAAAAATAGTCATGTCAAGATTGCAGCCCGAAACAAACAAACATAAGTAATATGGTTCTGTCTTTAAGTTCTGAAATTTGAGTTATACATAGTTTTATAATGGAATTTTCTATATTATCAATAAAAAGGATATTGGTGATTACAAAAGCCATCCCACATGATTCAGTAAGTTTAGAGGTGCAGAAAAATTTTGTCCATTCTTATCATAAAGTGTTACCTTTGAGGAAATTAAGGTAATTAGATAGTTCTCTGATACATAAAGGTTGGAGTGGTGTAAATTATGTGTGGAAAGTTAAAAATCTAATCTTGCCTAGTATCTAAGCCTACCTGTTTACACACTATTTCCTTCCTCATTATTTGAATAAATTGAGCTCTTGGTTTCTGAATTGTCATTAGGCACCATTTGAAATTTAATTCTGCTATGTGTTGTGAGTTTCATTTTGATGCATTTTACTTTGTTTTGGTACTATGGTCTGTGTGTGGGGGTAGTGAGGGGTAGGGAGAGAGGGGGGAGTATTTTCCTAAAAAAAGAATCCAGGCCAGTTTAGTAGAGACATAGACAAGACAGACTTATACTATCTTCGACAATCTTCCTAATCTACAGATTTGTTTACTTCTGAATGATCTTCACTGTAACAATCACTAGAAAGTACTATTATCCAATTAAGCTTGTGGAGAAAAGATATGGCCATTAAAAATCCATATATGTAGTCTAGAAAGTCAAATGTTATGCAAGTGATGAGATTTATTATAGTCCCTGACTTATATTTGTCTAATGAATCCTTCTTATAATTATTCTCTGCATTCCGTCATCCTTAAATCGATTGCTTCAATAAGACAACTCTATAATCACTTTGCTCTGGGGTAGAATTTGGGTAGGAGAACTACAAGTCATGGAAAACAGAGGATGTGTATTCTCATCAGTTGTAGTAGTTTTATATTCAACCACCAGAGATTAATGGACAAAATTAAGGAGGTGGAAACCCCATGAAGTTCACAGCATCCCTAAATTAGACAGTGAAAATAAAGTATATTAAATAGCATATGATCAAAATCAGTTCTCTGAGGCATTTATCATCATTCTTCCACTGATCACAATTAATAGTATAAAATTTTGGAGAATTCCACCTAAGAAGTCTTCCAAAATACTGAGTATAGCGTTTGATTTACATAAAAATATATTCAAATTTGAATGTACTCTACAGTGATAGGCCATTTCAAAGGTATATTTGAAATACCCAACAACATAAGTAATTACAAAAAATTAAATTAAGGCTAGGTAATTTTTTGATGTTAAAACTATTCTTGAAGGATAATCTCTACTTTTATACTACTTAGGTGTATAAGTATTGTCAAATTACTGTTTCTCATCCCTGAGACTAGTTACATATAAGAATAGATAGTCTTTAGGCATTTTGATTTGTTAATATAACAGATAATTAAAATACTAGGAATACTTAGGTTGCTGAAGAGAATAATGTAAAAACTCATGACAGTTTCCAAATATCTTCAATATTGCCAATAATGAAGACTTATCTTACATCACTCTGGAAGAAAGATAGAGAATATGCAGTAAATTTAAGCTAATTGTAAGGAAGTAAAATATTAACAGACATGCTCTGCAATGAAAGTGTCTGCCTTGTGAAGCTGTAAGTTATTTATCCAAACTCAGTTTCAGATATCAATGACGTAGATATGTGTAAGAACAAAGTTTCAAAATTCTATAAAATAAAGAAGCACTTGAGTGAAAGAGGGCTTCCACAGACATGGATCTATGTGAATTTTTAAAGATTTCCTTATGAAGAAAGTGGAAACATCATGCACTAAGAAACAAATTCATAGAGTACACATTCAATGAAAATTCATTATATGTGAAGCAGAGAATGTGGGAAAAATGCATCTTCATTAGGATGTTGGTAGGTGCTGTTACGCAGGTGGTCTGAGAGTCTCATTTTGAGAAACACTGGCATGTGTGAAATAGTGATCGAATGTAGTCTATCTTGTTGGACTCTAGAGCCAATGTAAAGTGTAAACACTGATAGAAAAATTTATGTAGAAAATATGTAATTTGAATAATTTGTTAAAAATCATGTATATTTTAAGGAAAAGCTGCTTCAAAAACCAGCAGGAAACTTTCCTCTTTCAGCTGAAATTACCTGTACTATCAACATTTTTATTTCATCCTGAAACACTCCAAAATCATTCTTCAAGGTACTAGAATTTGTATATATTCAATACTCCCAATTTTTTATTCATTTTCATTTAGGTAAACCATTTATTCTCTTACGCATTCTGCATTTACATAATCACTAAATAGTTTTGCTTCTATGAGCTTCCTGTTTTAAAAAATTTTTGATATACAGGTGACCACAGCAAAAGTGGAATTCTAGCTCAAATATGGATAGAGTATAATATTCCCTAGCTGATATCCCTGTGAGCATCCCTGCTTACCAAATCTATTGTTTACCTTAGGTGAATAACAAGTTTAATAGGGTGACATTAAAAAAGAAAATTGAAAATAAATGTGTCTGTTTTTTTGAAGCTGTGGCACTGATTTATAAGGGAAGAATAAATCATACATTTTCTCATTGTCTTCTAGTCTGAGGGGCAGAAGCCATTATTATCTATCTTAATATCTAAGACACCGTTCATGGCATTTGTGTGCCATATCTCCTTCAAATACATAACTGATTTTTAAAGTCCACTGACAAGGAGCAAATTGTTTTTTGCAAAGTGTAAATAAGATTAAAATGGGTCATTTGAGTTGAGTAGACAGTACCACAACTCCTGATTTATGCCATTTCCTGAACTGGGAGGGAGGTATTCCTGAGATTTTTCACAAGTGAAAGTTGGATATGCATGGCAGGAAGTATTTTCTGTGTCTGGCACAAATGGAATATGTCACTTTAGAGGATTCGGCAAGTAATTCTTTTGTCAGAAAGAGATGAAAATGAGATAGAGGAGAGTCTACATTCCTGAAGCTTTATGAATTAATTGTGTGAAGAGCATATCTGAAGTCTGAACAAGTAGGCAAACATTTTCATTAGAACATAATGTCAAAGACATCTTATTCCTAGTTTGCTTTATTAAGAGACTAATTCCTCATACCAATGACACAATGAAGAGTAAAACAAACCACATGCGAATACAACACATCATAATCTGAAACTGAATGCACTCGCTTATTGTACCACAAATACAGAAACTCCTCAGCTCAAAATGGGGTTATGTCCTGATATAGCCATCGTAAATTGAAAACCTTGTATGTTGAAAATACATTTAATCTACCTAACCTACCAGTAACTTAGCCTTCCCTTCCTTATATGTGCTCAGAACACTGACATTAGTTTACATTTGGGCAAAATCATCTCATTTCAACTGCCAGAATCACAAAAGAATATCAAACTGCATGCACTAGTCCAGGAAAACATCAAAATTGAAAACTGAAAGCATGGTTTCTGTGAATGTGTATTGCTTTAGCACCATCTTAAAGCTGAATCATCATAAGTCAGGGATTGTCTCTACTGTCCCTGTACTTTGGACTCTGAGGTTAAGCACACATAGAGAATATCAGTCAAGTAAGATAGCTTCAAGGAAGGCCAGGATTATACTTGGTGACTTGATAGCAATGCATGCAGACTTGCTCCTAAAACACAAGGGGCCCTAGAACCTGGTGCGATGAAAAACTTAACACTAAAGGTTTTTACACAAATTATTGGACGGCTTAAATTCAGGGTTTGTAGGATATCTTGGAAATGGGAATGGTTCTTTTTGAATGTGACTGAGACTTTGTTTTATTGAAAAATTGGTGAGCTAAGACATATAAGTGGTTTCAGTTTTTTTTGATGTGATAAATTTTCATTCCTATGTGTTGGTAGAGGGTATCAATAATAATTGTCTTGGTATACATTTCCATGAGGTCATTATATGTCTATGGCTTTTTGGAGCAAATTGATATTTAAAATTCTCCCACCTGTGATGATGCTCTCCCAGTTTTACTCAAAACTTTTATCTTCCTCCATACATTTAAGTTTCTGATTTGTTCATTATTTATTCTAAAGTCCATGCGTTCAAGTTTTTTCTTGCTTACTAAATCCTTTATTTTGATGAAGTACCACCATATGCTTTTACAAAATCTACTTCAACTCTTCAAGCCCTTCCTTGACCCATCTATGAGAGGGGAATGATGAGTTTTCATGATCTGAAATTAAACAGAAAATCAGATATGCCATATCCCTTCAGAGGATGTTGGGTAAAAGGAACCAGGAGA
This sequence comes from Glossophaga mutica, assembly GCA_039655065.1. NCBI lineage: Eukaryota > Metazoa > Chordata > Mammalia > Chiroptera > Phyllostomidae > Glossophaga > Glossophaga mutica. The sequence goes on along the minus strand of CM077307.1, from coordinate 141,209,640 downwards.
AATTATATAAAACAGAAATACAGTCCAAATTACAGAGTTTTTAAGGTTTCCTACATGTCTTAAAGTAAAAGAGCTATTCTCCTGGGATGTGGGGGGTAGATGCTCTAAAGAATTATAGAATATTAAATTTGTTGAATAAGTGAGTATTAGGACCAACACTTTCATCAAACAAATATGATATCTGAACTTCAGCATACTGTTTTTGGCACAGAGTGTTACATTCTGTTATTGATGTGGTCATTGCACTAACTCTGGCATGAGCCATATTCGGCATTTGCTTCTAATAACATAATACTCTGTTTTCATGCATACCAACATTCACCTCTTTTATGAAAGCAAAATAAATAAACTTACTTGAATGTTTGAGAAAAATGAACAGATTTTCTAATTACATACACTTAACAGGACAGATGTCATCAATTGCATAACGTATGAATTCCCTAACTGAGTAACAGAAGGTTTTGACAAATGTTGTCCCTTATGAATAAGTTGCAATGTGTTGCTACCCAAATTATGAATTAGTAGCACTACTAGCAAGAACGATAGATTGTATAGTGACTTAATTTTCTTCAAAACTGCACTCCATTTTCCTGTACCATTTCATTTTTAAACTATAGGCCCTCTTTTAAAATTGATACAATGTTAATTTTAGAAACATAAAATTATTTTAAAATTACATTTCTGAGCATTTTGCAGTGTTATGAAATTATGGTGATGAGCTATATTATCCTCTAAACTTCAATCTTCATTTTAGATTTTTGCTTGTCATTTTGCAAATGTTTTCTGAAAGATATTCTGTTGAGCAGACACAAGTCATTTATTTCAAATAATCATTGTGTGACTTTGCAGTTACTTTAAAAATAATCATCAAAATTCAACTAAGAAATTAACCTCTACATTCCAAAGTAAATGTAATCATCATCATCATTATCCCTGCCTGGTGTGGCTCAGTGGATTGGTGCCAGCCTGTGAATCAAAGGGCTGCTGGTTCGATTCCCAGTCAGGGCACATGCATGGGTTACAAGCCAGGTCTCTGGTTGGGGGCACACAAGAGGCAGCCACACATTGCTGTTTCTCTCCCTCTCTCTCTTCTTTCCTTTCCCTGCTCTCTAAAAATAAATAAATAAAATATTTAAAAAACAATAAATTGTAACAATACAATTTCTGATCACTATAAAACATTGAATGGCTTATAATGCATTTGAACAAATATTTTCTTACTTTTGATCTTCACCAAGACCCTTTGAAGGATTTGAATTTTCCCCAAGGAAACAAAGGCAAAGATAGGTTAATTAAATTTAATAGGGCCATGGTAATTTTCACAACTGAAAAGTAAACCAGGTTTTGTTTTTTTTGTTTTGTTTTTTGTTTTGTTTTTTACCTTAAAGTGGGTATTTGTTTTGCCACACTACTCTTCTTTGATATTGGTAAATTACTGTTCTCAACCATGATTAGTTCGGAACCATGTACCTTCTCTATTGCGTTCTAAAAAACAACTTTATTACATGTTCTTCAGCTGAGTAGCAACAATTAAGTCAGCACATATGCCTTTTAAAGTGTGCTGTTAAACTCCATGAGGTAACACTTACAAGGGCATATTTCTGGGCCCTATATCAAATCTTTGAAATCAGAATCCCCAGGATATTCTTCCACACAGGGAGAATTTTCTGCCTCTGACTAATGGGCCAAAAATGGATTCTGGTAGTGCTAAATTATTGATACTGAGTTCCCCAGAGCAGAGAGTCAACTTAAGTGGAAGCAACCTTGCCCATTTCCTTCAACATGCCTTACAAATAGGATCATTTCTATGTGACCACAATCTATAAGGGGGGTGGGGATCACTGTTATCCATCATTGACTGTGAGAGACATGGATATTTAGACAGAGAAATAAAGATGCAACTAACAGGATTGTCCCTGTTTTTTTGTGATTATACAGCTTTTTGCATCTTTGCAAGTAACATAATAACCTATAATCATGTAATGGGCTTAGCAGTTTTGGAAAGCTTTTAATTTATCTTGTCTCACTTGTTTCCCCCTAGTCCAAAGATGCTGAGGACTTTGTCCAGAATCATACAGCAAAGAACAAATCAGGGATTGCAATCCAGGCTTTGGGACAGGGAATACAGCACTATCTTCAAGACTACTCTGACTTCACATTCAACTTAATCTCTATATAATTAATTAACAACAAAAACTTGGCTATTTTCAAGTAGTTTTGAATGGAAATGTTTGATGGGTTTAGTGACAGTGGCAACTTTTAAATAAAGAAGTGTTTTATGTTGCTTCCTGGTCCTGACCTCTCTTCTTTTCTTTTCCCCACCAATTGCTAAAAGTAGCAGGTATGAAACAAACAAAAAAAAAAACTTTATTATTCTTCAGGGGTAAATTATTATGATTCAAGTTCACTCTCCAATACCTGTCTCATGCACACAGAAACAGAAAAGTAAAAGAAAAGGTATCCCACTGTTTTATCCTTGAACATTGCTCTGATATAGGAAATCTTAATCAAGTCAATTGCCAGTTTAAGATTATCTACTTGCTTCCCTTAATTAGTATCCTCTTCCTACTAAAGAAATCTTGATAAAATCCCTTAAGAAGCTAGCATCTTTTAAAAAGTCATGTATCATAAAAAGTCAGGTGAGCAATATTAATTTGATATTTTAATTATGGATTCTATGTGAAAGCCTCATCAGTGAACAACTTTTATTATATTGTAGCCTTTCATTTTTAAATTGACTCTGTAATAACTCTGAAAGCTGCGTAAAGTAAAATTAAATCCTTAACTATAGACTGTTGCTTTAGCACTTGTTCCTGGGTGAAGGAATTACCAAGATTAAGTTGATGTTACTCACTATGAATATAAATTAAAAGGCCCATTTATTTGCATTCTTATTCCAATGTATCATGAGCACAGAAGTAAGATATTAGAAGACAATTTAAATATTATTGTAGTGGCGAATATTTAAAATTGACAAATAATGTCCAGAGTAGTAAAAGAAAGGAAATAATCAAGATCAGAGCAGAATTAAATGGCATGGAGACTAAGAGAACAATTCAAAGGATCAATAAATCCAGGAGATGGTTCTTCAAAAAGATAAACAAATCTATAAACCTTTAAGCATGCTCATCAAGAAAAAAATAGGGAAGACCCAAATAAATAAAATCAGAAAGGAAAGAGTAGAAGTTATAACCGATACCACAGAAATACAAAGGACTGTAAGGAATTCCTAGGAACAACTATGTGCTAAGAAATTTGAAAACCTGGGAAAAATGGAAAAAATTCAAGAAACATAAAATCTGCCAAAACTGAATCAAGAAGCAGAAAGCCTGAATAGACCGATAACAACTAAATTGAAGCTGTAATCCAAAAACTCCCAGCACACAAAAGCCCTGGACCGGATGGATTCAGAGGTGAATTTTTACAAACATTTAAGTAAGAACTAATTGCTATCCTTCTCAAACTATTTCAAAAAATTGAAGAAGAGGAAAGATTCCCAAACTCTTTTTACAAGGCCAGAATCATCTTAATTCTAAAACCAGGTTAAGACACAACAAAGAAAGACAACTACAGGACAGAATATCAGATGAAGGTAGATGTTGAAATCCTCAACAAAATACTGGCAATCCAGATTCAGAAATGCGTTAAAAAGATCATGCACCATGGTTGAGTGGGATTCATCCCAGGGATGCAAGTTTGGCACAATATTCACAAATCAATAAACATAATACACCACGTGAACAAAATGAAGGACAAAAATCACACGATCATATCAATAGATGCTGAAAAAGTATTTGATAAAATCCAGCACCAATTTATGATAAAAACACTCAACAATGTAGGAATAGAGGGAACACATATCAACATAACAAAAACCATATAAGAAAAACCTATAGCCAACATTATATTCAACAAGAAAAATCAAAAAGCTTTCCCCTTAAGATCAAGAACAAGACAAGGGTATCCATTTTCAGCACTCTTATTCAACTTAGTACTGGAAGTTCTTGCCACAATGATCAGACAAGAAAAAGAAATAAAAGGAATCCAAATTGCAAAGGAGGAAGTAAATCTGTCATTATTTGCAGATGACATGATAGTGTACATAGAAAACCCTACAGCGTACGCCAAAAAACTACTCTACCTAATAAGTCAATTTGGCAAAATAGTGAGATATGAAGTCAATATTCAGAAATCTATGGTATTTTTGTACATCAACAATGAAATATAAGAAAGAGAAACTAGGAAAAAATCCCATTTAATATAGCAACAAGAAAAATAAAGTACCTAAGAATAAATTTAACCAAGGAGGTAAAAGACCTATACTCAGAAGACCATAGAACACTGAAGAAAAAAATTAAGGAAGATACAAACAAATGAAAGCATATACCATGTTCATGAAGTGAAAGAATTAACATCATTATGATGTCCGTACTACCCACACCCAAGTCTCTATGGTCAATTAATATTTGACAAAGGGGGCATGAACATACAATGGAGTAAAGGTAATCTCTTCAATAAATGGGGCTGGGAGAACTGGACTGTTAAAGTGGAAAAAAATGAAACTAGGCCACCGACTTATACACCCCACACCAGAATAAACTCAAAATGGATAAAGGGCTTAGATATAAGTCATAACATGATAAAAGTCCTAGAGGAAATCTCAGGCAGGAAAATTTCAGGTATCCCTAAAAATACACCCTCCATAAACCCACATAGCAATGTTTTTGCTGATATATCTCCTAAATAATATTTTTTACATAAACTGCAGATCAGATTTTTAGGTAATCAATTTGCCATTAGTAAATAAACATATGATTTGATATTGATAGTATTTAACAACTTGCAAGATACTATCTATTTGTTCCTTATGGTTTCCTTGTATATGTTATAAGGACATAGACATAATCTCCCTATTAACTTAAACTTATCTCCAAATTTAAAATAATTTTAAAGTTACATAGCATGAGAGAAGATAATAAAACAGTGGTATGGATATATGAAGGGATTATATTTATTTTTATTTTTTTTCCTTTATTTTAATTGTTCTTGTACAGTTTTCTGTCTTTTACTCCCATCCCGGCCCACCGCCCCAGCCCTCCCTAGTTTTTGTCCATGTGTCTTTTATACTTGTTGCTCTGAAGGGATTATATTAATAGTAATATATTATCAACAGAGTGACTATAAGGTCTAGAAATGTAGAAAATATCATGTTTGAATTCTCATACTTCTGCTGGGATATGCTAAAAGCACCTCATTTTCAGTAAAAATCAGAGACACAACTAATCTTTAGTAACACATCATGGATGCTTATGCAGAGATAGATGAAAATTCTGCATTAATACACTATGTTCAATGCAACTTCTAACTATGCATTGGAGACACGAGACAAAACATCAATCCAAATCTATTGTAAACCATTCAATAGATATATTTACCTATGTTTCCAGACATTAAGGACACATTGCATAAGGAATTTTGGTTGTTTAAAATACACCCTTCCAGACTTCCGGTCAAGATGGAGGCATAGGCGGACACACTGTGCCTCCTCTAACAACCAAAATTAAGGACAACAAATATTTAGAAACAAGAAAACAACCAGAACTTATAGAAAATTGAACTGTACGGAAGTCCAACAACCATTCATCCAGACCGGTAAGAGGGGCGGAGTCGCGGCAGGAAAAAGTGGAGGTGCGGACCCGGGAACGCAAGCAGCATCTGCACGCAGTTCCCAGGAGCACAGGCAGGCAACTGTGCAGACCCAGTGAGGCCGCACAAGGCGGCTGGCTGACCAGGTGGTCTCACATTCGCGCACACAGACAGTCCAGGCAGAGGGGAAGTGGCGGAAGAGACTGAATCCAGGAGAGAGTGGAGCAGGCGCCATTGCTCCCTCTCAGACCCCGCCCCCACCTATAGCGTCACAATCCGGCGACTGGGCTGCCCCGCCCTGAGGAACACCGAAGGCTCCACTCCTCACTATGTAATAGCCGTGACCAGACTAAAACCGAAACAACAACAAAAAAAATCCCATCAAAAATGGCTCAAACCAGGAAACAAATAAAAGCCCCAGAGCCAATTCCTCTAAGCAGTGAAGAGATAGCCAACCTATTAGATGCATAGTTCAAAGCACTGGTCATCAAAATGCTCACAGAATTGGTTGATTTTGCTCACAAACTAGATGAAAAAATGCAGGCTACAATACGTGAAATGAAGGAAGATGCATGGGGAACTGATAGAGACCGGAGGAAAACTGGGACTCAAATCAATGGAGTGGACCAGAAGGAAGAAACAAACAACCAAACAGAAAAGAATGAAGAAACAAGAATTCAAAAAAAATGAGGAGAGGCTTAGGAACCTGCGGGACATCATTAAACGTCCCAACATCCGAATTATAGGGGTCCCAGCAGGGGAAGAAGAAGAGCAACAAGTAGAAAACTTATTTGAACAAATAATAAAGGAGAACTTCCCCAATCTGGCAAGGGAAATAGACTACCAGGACGTCCAGGAAGCTCAGAGAGTCTCAAAGAAGTTGGACCCAAGGTGGAACACACCAAGGCACATCATAATTACATTAGCCAAGATTAAAATGAAGCAGAGAATTCTAGAAGCTTCAAGGGATAAGGGGACAGTCACCTATAAGGGAGTTCCCATCAGACTGTCAGCTGATTTCTCAAAAGAGACCTTCCAGGCAAGAAGGGGCAGGAAAGAAATATTTGAAATCTTGAAAAGCAGGGACCTACATCCAAAATTGCTCTATCCAGCAAAGCTGTCATTTAGAATGGAAGGGAAGATAAAGTGCTTCTCAGATAAGGTCAAGTTAAAGGAGTTCATCATCACCAAGCCTTTATTATATGAAATGTTAAAGGGACTTATCTAAGAAAAAGAAGATAAAAATATGACAGTGAAAAGACAGCAAACTCACAGCTATTAAGAACCACACCTAAAACAAAAGCAAACTAAGCAAACAGCTAGAACAGGAACAGAACCACAGAAATAGAGATCATATGGAGGATTAGCAACAGGGGCTTGGGAAGAGGAGAGAGGGGGAAAAGGTACAGAGAATGAGTAGCATAGATAGTGGGAAGAAAACAGACAGGGGGAGGGCAAGAATAGTATGGGAAATGTAGAAGCTAAAGAACTTATGACACATGGACATGAACTAAAGGGGGGAATGTGGGTGGGAGAGGGTGTGTAGGGTGGAGGGGAATGATGGGAGAGAAATGGAACAACTGTAATAGCATAATCAATAAAATATATTTAAAAAAAGAAAAAAAATACACCCTTCCAATACATTAACATTATTAAATTAGAGTTGAATCCTAAAAATCACTACAGCGTCCACCTGATTTTCTCACCTCAGAAATCTTTGGCTTGCTCTGAATTACACGAAAAATAGAACATAAACTCTTTTACTTGACAGTTTAACAATCCCAATTCTACTCATATCAACATCCTGAACTTGTATTTCACTATTTTCATCATGTCTCCCATATTCCTTTTTTAGGGTTACATAGTATTTGCTATTATCTGTTCATTAGCACCTTTGCATTTTTGGTCACATTGTTTAATTTAACTAGAATTAAAGTTATTAAGTTAAACTAAGTTATTATTCAATAGTATAGCTATGAAACATGCCACCAAAGGAATAAAATTATCCATTATGTTTCCAAAGTATTTTTAAGAGCTTATTGAAATAAAATTCACATACTATATAATTTACCAATTTACAATGCATAATTTAATGTTTTTAGTATATTCACAGAGATTTGCATCTATCACCACAATCCATTTTATAACATTTTAGCTATTCCAAAAAGAAATTCTGTACCCATTAGCAGTCATTCATTACTCCCCCTCAACTCCTACAGTTCCAAGCAAACACAAATCTACTTTCTTTCTCTATAGATTTGCCTGTTCAAGATGTGACAGATAAATAATGGATTCATACAATATGTGTTCTTTTATGATTAGCTTTTTTCACTTAGCATAATGTTTTCAAGATTTACTTATTTTGTAGCATACATGTCTATTCCTTTTATCACAATATTATATTCCCTTATGTTGATGTTCTAGAATATATTTATCCATTTATCAGTGAATGCACATTTAGTTTGTTTGCACTTTTAGTTACAAAGAATAATAGAATGTGTACACATTTTTGTACAGACACATGATTTTCTTTCTTTTTGGTATATACCTGTGTGGAATTGATAGATCATATGGTAAGTCTTAGTTTAAAATATTGAGAAATTGTCAAAATGTTTTCTAAAGTGTCTGTACTATTTTACAGACATGTATGGGGTTCTAATTTCTTCACATCTTCACCAATATTGTTTTCAATCTGTCCTTTTGACTACAGCATTCCTAGTATATGTGAAGTATAGTATATCTTATTGTGGTTTTAGTACACCTACCCTAATGGTAAATTATGTGCATATTTTCATGTGTTTATCAGCATTTTAGTTATTCTTCACCATTTTATTTATTCTTTTTTGGAGAAATGTCTATGTCTCCTTTGCACATTTTAATGGAGCTATTATTCTTTATATTATGAATTTTAAGAATTTTTAACAATACATTCAGTGTACAAGCCCTTTATCATATATACGATTTCCAAATATTTGCTCAAATCTGTTGTCTTTCCACTTTTTTGATAATGTCATTTAACATATAGGAATATTATTTTTTTAAATTTTATTTTAATTGTTGTTCTTGTACAGTTTTCTGTCTTTTACTCCCATCCCAGCCCACTGCCCCAGCCCTCCCCACCTCCCTCCCATTTCCACTCCCCACCCCCAGTTTTTGTCCATGTGTCCTTTATACTTGTTTCTATAAACCCTTCCCCTTTTAATAAAGTTTATTTATTTTTATTCTGTTCATGTTTTTGATGGATTGTTGGATCATGTGGTAGTTCTTTTTTTTTTTTTTTCAAATTTTTTGAGTAACATGCATACCGTTTTCCTTAGTGTTTGGTTGTACATTTTTACTCAACAGTGAGGAAGGGTTTCCTTTTCTTGAACTCCTGGCCAATATTTTTTTTTCTTTCTTTTGATAATAGTTACTCTAGCAGATATGAGATAATATCTAACTGCTTTTATTTGCATTTTTCTGATGATTAATGATGTTGAAAAGCTTTTCATATACCTATTGGCCATTAGAATGTCTTCTTTGGGAAAATGTCTATTTAGGTACTTTGCCCATTTTTTTCTTTCTTTTTCTTTTTTTAAAATTGTTATTCAAGTACAGTTGTCTCCATTTCCCCCAACCATTCTCCCTCACCACAGACATCCCCACCTCCCACCCTCAATCTTACCCCTCTTTGGCTTTGTCCATGTGCCCTGTATACATGTTCCTTGACAACCCTTCCCCCTTTACCTCCATAACCTCCTCCCACCTCCCCTCTGGTTACTGTCTGTTTGTTCTTTATTTCAATGTTTCTGCTTACATTTTGCTTGCTTGTTCATTTTATTTATTGGGTGACACTTGTAGGTGAGATCATATGGTATTTGTTTTTCACCACCTGGCTTATTTCACTTAGCATAATGCTCTCCTGATCCATCCAAGGTGCCGAAAAGGGTAGGAGCTCCTTCTTTCTTTCTGCTGCATAGTATTCCATCATGTAAATGCACCATAGTTTTTTGATCCATTCATTTATTGAAGGGCATTTAGGTTGCTTCTACCACTACGCTATTGTAAAATGTGCTGCTATGAACATTGGGGTGCATAAGTTCTTTTGAATTGGTATTTCAGGATTCTCAGGGTATAGTCCCAGCAGTGGAATTGCCAGGAGAAAAGGCAGTTCCATTTTTTGTTTTCTGAGGAAATTCCATACTGTTTTCCACAATGGATGCACCAGTCTGCATTCCCACCAACAATGCACTAGCATTCCCATTCCTCCACAATCTTGTCAGCACTTGTTTGTTGATTTGGTTATGATGGGCATTTTGACCAGCATGAAGTGGTATCTCACTGTGGTTTTAATTTGTATCTTTCTGATGCTTAATGATGCTGAGCATCTTTTCATATATCTCTGGGCCCTCTGTATGTCCTCCTTGGAGGAGTGTCTGTTCATGTCCTTTGCCCATTTTTTAATTGGATTGTTTGTCTTCCTAGTGTGGAGTCTTGTGAGATCTTCATATATTTTGGAGATCAAAACTTTGTCTGAAGTATCATTGGCAAATATATTTCCCCATACGGTTGATCCCTTTCATTTTGCTGATGTTTTCTTTACTGTGAAGAAGCTTTTTATTCTGATGAAGTCCAAATTGTTAATTATTTTCTTTATGTCCCTTGCTCTTGGGGACATATCGGTAAAAATATTGCTGTGTGGAATATCTGAGATTTTCCTGCCTATGTTCTCCTCTAGGATTTTTATGGTATTGCTACTTATATTTAAGTCTTTCATCCATTTTGAGTTTATTTTTCTGTATTGTTTAAGTTGGTGGTCAAGTTTCATTTTTTTTTTGCATGTAGCTGTCCAGATCTTCCAACACCATTTGATGAAAATGCTATTCTTGCTCCATTTTAGGCTGCTGTCCCTTTTGTCAAATATTAATTGACCACAGAAACTTGGGTTTCTATGGTCAATTAATTTCTGGGTTCTCTATTCTGTTCCATTTGTCTACGTGTCTGTTCTTATGCCAGTACTAGACTTTGATTACTGTGGACTTGCAATACAGTTTAATATCAGGTATTGTTATCCCTCCTACTTTGTTCTTCTTTCTCCAGATTGCTGAGGCTATTCGGGGTCTTTTATGGTTCCATATAAATTTTTGAAATGTTTGTTCTATATCTGTGAAATATGTCATTGTTTTTTTAATAAGGATTGGATTGAGTCTATAAATTGCTTTGGGTAATATGGACATTTTGATGATGCTAATTCTTCCAATTTATGAACACAGTACATGCTTCCATTTGTTTGTCTTCCTTGATTTCTTTCCTCAGTGTTGTGTAGTTGAGTACAGGTTTTTTACTTCCTTGGTTAGGTTTATTCCTAGGTACTTTATTTTTCTTGTTGCTATATCAAATATGATTTTCCCCCGATATCTGTTTCTGATATTGTTTGTGTATAAAACTGTTTCAACTTATGAATATTGACTTTGTATCCTTCTGTTTTGTCAAATTCACTTATTAGATAGAGTAGTTTTGTCACTTGAGTTCACAAAATAGGGCTGGAGGCTTCCAGTATGGCACGTGTTGCTGGGAGAGGCCCTAGTTAAGTGGTGGCCTATTGGGGCTGGGATATCTGGGGTGGCCAGAGGCAGTGGGGAGATGCTGGTCAGCCTCCTGGGGTGCTGGTAGGAAGATGAAAGACAGACTCCTAGCCCTAACCCTCAGGCTACTTGTAAAAGGAGAGGTTGGAAAAAACCTACTGTATCTGGTATTCACAGCCCCTCTCCCATCCAATTGAATTGTTACTGAACCAAAAGTGGGGGTTTGGCTGCCTGCCAGTACCAATAGGCAAATTTCAGAGTCAGAGGTTAATGAGAAAGTAAAGAAGTCTTTATTTTAAGACATGCTTCACAATGTGGAAGAATGGCAGACTCTTGTCTCAAAGCCTATATTGCCTCTGGGAAATCCAATGGAAAGCTCAGCCCTACTAAAGCCAAAGGCAGTATCTAGAGCTCCTTCTCCAATTTAAAATACTGTCCCTTGGGAACCGCAGAAAGCTGCTGAGTGGTCATCCAGACAGCTCAACTTTTCTCTCCCAGAACTGTCAGCTTCAGGCTTCCTCCTGGAGCCCACATGTAGGGTGGGAGCCATCATTGGCTACATGGCTTTGACAGCTAGAAGGACTTGCAAATGCACCAGCCAATACATTTGTGAGGTGGATAAGCACTGGTCCCTTCTTTCTCCTGGGTTTATGTTAGTTTCCCATGTGTGATGGCTTTCTCAGGCCAAACTTCTATGTACTCCGGGAGGGTCTGTCCCCCATCCAATCCCTTCTTTATCCCAGGCTAGACCTCTATGGTCTAGCCTCCCCCTGATTCTACCCTCAATCAGGTACCAGAAGGGGCAGGAGGGCTTTCCTCCCATATCCAATTGTCTCACTAGCCTTTGTGCATGCTTAGTGTAATGCTTCCTCTTGTTGCCATCCTGACTGAGGGTGGGGTATCTGGTGTCAGGCTATTGGTATCAGAATTATTATTATTATTATTATTATTATTATTATTATGCTATTGCTTGTATGAGTCCCTTATATATCTTGGATATTAACCCTTTATCAGATAAATGGTTTGCAAACATTTTCTTCCATTCTGTAGGTGGCTTTTTTCCTTTGCTGATTAGACACTTCTTTTGCTGCATAGATACTTTTTTTGTTTGATATAGTCCCACTTATTTTTGCTATTGTTCCCTGTGCTCTTGGATACAATTTTTTTACAAATACTTTTTCTTTATGTTTTCTCCTAGGAGTTTTACAGTTTTGTGTCTTACATTTAAGACTTTAATCAACCTTGCAATAATTTTGGTATATGGTGTGCAATAGGTATCCAATTTCATTCTTTTGCAGGTGTACATACAATTCCAACACCATTTTTTTAAATGAGAATATCATTTCCCCATTGAGTATTCTTGGCTCCCTTGTCAAAGAACAATTAAACATATATGCATAGGTTTATTTCAAAGCTTTCTATTTTGATTCATTTATCTATGTGGCTTTTTATATCAATATGTTTTAAAATTTTTTATAGTTTTGTAATATAGTTGAAATCAGAAAGTTATGCCTCTGAGTTTGTTCTTTTCCAAGATTGCTTTGCCTATTTGGGGCCTTTTGTGGTTTCATATGAATTTTAGATATTTTTTCTATTTCTGTGAAAAATATCATTGGAATTTTGATTGGAATTCTTTCAATTTATATACAGCTTTGGGTAGTATGGATATTTTAGCAATATTGATATTTCTGAAACATGAACACAGGATATCTTTCCATGTATTTGTGTCTTCTTCATCTTCTTGTATCAGTGTCTTATAGTTTTCGATGTATGGATTGTTTACCATCTTGGTTAAATTTTTTATGTATTTTTTATGTTAACTATGAGTGGAATTGTTTCCTTTTTTCTTTTTCAGATGTTTTGCTGTTCGCTTATAGAAACACAACTGATTTCTGAATGCTGTATCCTCCAACTTTACTGAATCTTTTCATTATTCCTAATAGCTTTTGGTGAAGAGTTTAGGATTCTCTGTATATGAAATCTTTACATCTCCAAACAGAGACAACTTTCTTTTCCAGAACTGATGCTCCTGGAGGACAAATTTAAAAATTTTCACTATCAAGAATGGTGTTAGTTGTGGTCTGGTCATATATGACCTTTATTATGTTGAGATATGGTCCTTTACACACAATTTGTTAGATATTAATCATGAAAGGATGTTGAATTTTGTCAAATGCTTTTTATGTATTTATTAAGATGATCATATGATTTTTATATTTTATTCTATTAACAAATGTTATCACATTTATTGATTTATGTATACTGAACTATCCTTACTTCTCTGACATAAATCCCATCTGATCATGGTGTAGGATCCTTTGAATGTGTGATTGAATTTGGTTTGGTAGTATTTTGTTGAAAATTTTTGCATCTATATTCATCAGGGATAGTGATCTATATTTTTCTTTTATAGTGGTGGATTTATTATGCTTTGGTGTCATAATGCTGGTTTCCTAAGATAGTTTTGGTAGTACTCTTTCCTCTTCAATTTTTTGGAAGGGTATAAAATAATCACTATTAATTATTTTTAAATGTTTAATAGAAATAATCAGTGAAACCACTTGGACTTTGGAGATTTTCTATTTCTTCATAACTCAGTCTTGGTAGGTTGTAGGTATCTAGAAATTGATTTATTTCTTTTAGATTGTCCAATGTGTTTACACATAATTGTTCATAGCCATATCTTTATGATCCTTTGTATTTCTATGATGTTAGTCATGTTACTTTTTTATTTCTAACTTTATGTTTTTGTCTTTACTTGTTTTTCTTTGTAAGTCTAGCTAAAGGTTTGTCAATTTTGTATACCTTTCCAAAAAAATAGATCTTAATTTTTTTCTTATCTTTTCTATTGTTTTCTTTTATTTTTAATCCTTTGGGCATAGAGATGCTTTGACTATTTTATCAGCTAAATAAAATATGTGAGCCTTCTCAGAGCAGTTTCTATGCTTGCTTCCTTAATAAAAATTTTAACTGGTGTTTGGTCAAACTTTATTATTTCTTTGTATATCATATATGTTTTTTTGTTAAAAACTGGAGACTTTAAAACATATAGTGTAACCAATATTGATATTGATTCCCCTAGTACTTAGTAGGGTTTATTATTGCAACTGGCATGTTTATTTCTTTACTGACTTGAATTGAGTGAATTGTGATGTCTGTCTCCTTTGTAGTACAAAACCACGGATATTAATTCACAAATGATTCAGCCATGGGAACGCACACACTTTGTTTTAGTCAGACTCTCTTTGGTTATCTCTTTCCCTGACTTTTCTATTAAGATGTCTGCCACTATTTGTATATGTCAAGTTTTTAGCCTCTGCTAATTTCTATTTCATTAGTTTTTTTTTCTTTTAACTATACTTTAGAAGTTGATATACCTTCACAGTTGGATCCAATTACATTTTAAGCCAATTTTAGGGGCAGTCTTAAAGGCCAGTCTCAGTCTTCTTCTGATCCTAGGAAGGCTGTTTTTAGCAATTTTTTTTCCTGTTTCTCTCTGACAAACTTCTAGTGGTCTCTGGCTTAACCTGCTGCTCTCATGGAGCTGCTAGCCCCTTTCAATTACTTTCCACAAAAAAACTTTGTTTTTGTCAGTGGTCTTAAGTTTGAACTTCCATTTTTTTATTCCAAATAAATTCATTTCCCTTGGGATTATATACAAAGCCTTCCATTTTCATCGCTGTTGTGGTAAATCTCTATGTCACTGCTGAGAAACTGCAGACACAGTGTTCTTTTATGCTTTACACATGAATGTGGTGAAGGCAATATGGTGGAGAAGACTGAACTATGGTGGAGAAGACTGACCGGATAGAATCTGAAAGACTGATAATACATCTAAATAAGACTGAGTTTACATTTAAAGGATCATCTCAAACAGAAAAGACTGAGATAACTTCAATGGTTAAATTTATATTTTAATTTTTTGTTTGTTTTCACACTGTTTAGAAGATCTGGGGGCACTAGAGATAGATAAGCTCAGACATAGGAAACAGAAAAAGTCACTTTTTCTCATATCTGAATCATTGTAAAGTTTGGCTCCTGCTGCCTAAGACACAATCCTTCTAATATAGTGTGAATCAATGGAAATTTTTAGAGTACCTTTTCAGTTTTATTGTATCACTGAATTTTATTGCATTTTTGTTGAAAATTATATAGAAAAGAAATACTTTACCATATTTCTTCATCCTCAGAGAAATGTGAAAATAATGATGAATTGGATTCAAAAGGAGAAAGAGACAGAACAACTATCTCAGCAACAAAATATTGAGTTAAAAGGATGGAAGGGGCTGTCATGTCTTTGCTCTTAGAATTCTAACAAATACATGCTCAGATAAGACATGATAAGATACAAGATAAGACTTTTTAATATTGTGCTTTAATTTTCCTCTGCCTAAGAAGTTGCTGAGAAATTCTATCGATCACTATTGGTCAAAGATATAATTGAATAGTCTTGCTGATGAATAGTCACAAGTTGAATAGTACTCTGTTATTAAACATAATTTTATTATTAGTTTATTAAGAATATGTTCCTGCTCTAAGCCCTAGACTTTCTAAAAATGGCCATCAAAGCAGTAATTGAAGTTTGTAAGATGACAGTACCTTTATTCATCAGCTATTTAGGGATGAACATTACATCACCCAGTGGCTGCATTAGGTTCATATGGACAAGCCTAAAAATGAAAGCAAGTAGTGGTACCTAAAGAATCATTATATAGCCATGGTTAAGCTTAATTTATATGCTCAAAAGTGACCACTTCATACTCTAAAAAGTGTAATGCTTGACCTCTGCCTCTTACATAAGTATAATGTGTACTTCAATTTCTTCAGTTCATGCATTAGTCATACACACTGAATTACTAGAGGAATGCCAATTCATTAATTTACCTTGAGAAATATATTGGCCGATTCTCCAGCTACCCAATTCTCTCTCTGTAAAAACTATATAAGAAACCAATATTATTATTGAAAGTGTTCTTTGTGAGTTGATTGTGGAAGAAAAAGGGGTTCTACATAAAGTAACCTGACAGCGTAATCTAATTATAAATTTCTATTTGGGCAGGTCCTGTTGGTAGTCATGCCCCAGGCATATAACTTCCTTAATAAAAGGTTTATCTTTGTCTTAAGCATGCACTGTCTATTTTTATTTTTGTACGTCTAAGTTAACACACTTTTAAAATGCCAGAGTAACCGTTTTTTTTTTTCCAGACCCCTTAGAAGCATACCTGTCTTTAAGGGACCATATAATCTTACTAATTATCTTGTAATCCAATCCCCAGAGGCAAAAGAAGAAGTACCCTTGGAACCTGAGAGAGGGAGGGAGGGAGGGAGGGAGGGTGGGGTGAGAGAGAGAGAGAGAGAGAGGGAGAGAGATACACATCTTGAGAGACAAAAGAGAGAGAAAAGACATGGCCGTGCTCTAGAAAAAGAGAGCGTGTAACTGAAGTCCAGTCCAGCTGCCTGCCACTTCAAAAACCAACACTCTAGAGACAGGTGCTGGTGCAAAAGGAAGTACTTTATTCAAATAGTGGTCATGTGAGAAGATGGAGGACTCTTGTCTCAAAGCCTGTATTCACATCTCAGTGGAGGCAGAGGGTTTGTTGCGGCCTTCTGAATCATCTGAATTGTTTCCATGGAGGAATGCTCAAGCTTAATGCAAAAGTTGATGCAGATCTGTTGCTCTACTCACTCAGTCATCTTGAACATGGTGATCGAACAGTACACATGCCCCCATTTACTTTTACAGTGAAATCATCATTGTTCACACATGCACATTCCAGTCCACTGTCCTTGACTGCCAGGTTACATTGATGTCATGCAAACTATTCTTGTTAAGAATGGTTGGACATTTTCAGCACAGACCTTGTATATATGTGGTTCAATATTTATACAGTTCAATATTATTTGTGGTTTATGATTTCACACATTGACTCAGGGAATACAGTACAAGCAAACTCTCTTCTAAAACACAAATAAGCAAAATGTAAATGCAATGATTGTATTTCTTTTTCTTTGTATACTGGGTAAGTTAAAAGCATTACTATAGGTATCTTGTTTATTAGTTAACTACTAAATCAAACAGCTATTATGTATAAGGTATATTGGGCAAAGGGAGAAAAATAGTAGCAAGTGATAAAGCATAACAATAGATAACATATCTTGAGTATCTGCTACATCTGTGAAATAATGCACTAAGATAATTTACTCACTTGTCCTCTTTAGGCACATGGATTTATAAATTTCCCTCACTGGAGTAAACACTATTTCACAAACACTTAGTGCCAATAAGCAAACTACCTGCTTACAGGGCCAATAAGCAAAATTAATACTGTTGAACTTGCAACCCATGCTATTTTCTTGAGTTCCATTGTAATTTGTGGTCCTGGTTTAAGTCAATATATAAATACTCAGGAGAGATAAGTAATACTCAGTCCCCCTTTCTTCCCCATAAGTAAATTAAAAATGTCTTTTGGCAACCCACTATTAGGAAGATGTCACTGGCAATGGAAAAAGTAGTTTCAGAAAAATAACTATACACTTAAATCATGTACCTGCAGTAGAAATACATGACAGAATGTTTTTTTAAAACATTACTATTTACAGTAAATGTGATTGTCATAAAAATTAAAAGGTATATGGAGCCAACTCTCCCAGCTATGTCCAAAAAGAATAAACACATACATGCATGCACACACACACGTGTGTGTGTATCTGCAGGATGGTGCATTCCAGAATAACAGATCACAGAGCATCTGAAAAAATAGAAGCACACATATTTCAGGCCAGTCAACTGAATTTAAAATAGCCCTGATCCCGATGTTCTGATGTTCTGTTTCTGCTTAAAACACACCAACAAAGAAAGAGTAACAATAACAGAAGGTCATGTTTTTTTCATAGTAACGAGAAAAAAACAGCTGAACTAACAAGCAAAATACAGACAGATTCATAGATACAGAGCAGGATGACAGCTAAGGTTGGGGGGTGTGAGGTAGAGGATTGAGCAAAAAGAAAAAAGGACTCACAGACATGGACAACAGTGTGGTGATTGCAGGGGCAGACATAAGAGGATTAAATAGTAATGGGAAAAGAAATACAATTAAAAAGAAAAGAAAAACTGACCTTTTTCCATGAAACCTGCATGCTTGAACACCTGAGAGGGATTGGGGCTTTGAATATTAAATTTCTTTCACAGACTTCTGAGTATAGATTTTTAACCCAAATGACAACTCTAATTTTATGTCAAAAATTTAGGGATGAGAGGTTGTAAAATTACTATCTCCCCCCAACCACACTCATTACCATGTGGTTTTTGAAATAAATTCTCTGAATTTCATGCTACAGTGTGGCTTCTAGAACTCAGCGAATCTAACTAGTAATTTTCAGTGGAGGTCCTGGCTTCTTTGAAATCAAAATAATGTCTGAAGACTCTAGGATTTTAAGGGTGTTTTCAGAAATTTTTTTTGTCCTTGATATTTTTACGATTTCTTTTTTCCTTCGCTGCCATCACAATTCCAGTGTCTATTTTAGCGGTTCTGGGTTATAGAGACAATTCTTCCTGGAAGTACCAGGAACAAAAAAAGAATGAAATTGTGGCATAACCATCCTGACACTTAGCAGGAAAGGAGTAAGAACTGTTTTTAATTCAAGATGTTTTTTGCTGGCTAGGGCAGTAGAATGCTACTTCTGCCTCATGAAAAGTGATTATGGGATTCTGATGATATTCATTTTCTCATTTGGGATGTGCTATTTTGGCAAGCAATACATATGGGTCTTGATGGATAAGTCATTAGTGAAATTCATATACAGTAATCCAGATATAAAATAGTGTTTTCCTGACCCTTTTAACTGAAATATAGATTGGGTTGAGATGCTTATTCCACATTCCACTTAAAGCCCTGCATATTATTTCAGTATTACATTTTAATGGCTACTTTGTCTCTGAGTGTCTAGATCTCCCTAACTTTTTACCTCCCATAATGTTTTCTTCCACTTATTCTGTTCCAACTCTGTGGAAATTGACCAACGTTCATTTTTTCCCCAACAAAATCAATGCAAGGCATCTGACTGAAGACTTTGAGATGATTTGCTTACCATGCAGCACAAAGAAACAAACACACAAACAAAAAACAGCATATTTAAAAAGCCATTAGTTATCAATTAAAGGTTATAACCAACCACACCTCTGAAGTGTCCTAAACTAGTTGGAGTGCTAGAATTCCCCTTCCAATATTCCTTTATAGATGAGTTTATCTTTCCAGAGTGCACATTTTTTTTATCTGATCCTTCACTAATATCTTTGTAAAATAAATTGCCAGCAAGGCTAGCTGTAAATGATGGTGGCATACCAGATCAGGCAAAGAGTTATAAACGTTCTTATATTTTTGACTCCAAAACACTTAGACAACGTTAGTGACTAATCACTTTTGTATAATTGTATATTTTTTTCACTATACTACGGTAAGAACTGTTCATTTTTTGAACTCTTCAAATTTTGAAGGAGGGAATTGTGTTGTTCTGAAAAAGTATGAGATTTTTTCACAGGCCTCACTGATTCCACATTTTCACTACTAAATTTCATGTTCCAAAAATTTTAGAAAGGCAGTGGCCTCATTGTGTCCACATGAAGATGCAGAAATGAAGAGGGTGTGATCCCTCTCCATTCCATCAAGTGTAAATATGCCAAAGTCTGTAAGATGCTTTGAAACATTTAGAAGACAAAACCATGCTAATAATATCATTGAATATGTTTGTAAGGGAACTCTGGAAAGTAAGAGACCATTTCCTCTGGGCCTTAAAATTATGTTCTTTTTCTGATGAGGTCAAGTTCTGAGATGCAATAAAACATTTAATTCTAATTCCCTTTAACCACAAGGTGAGAAAAGTTTTAACAACCTCAGAGGCCACTAGGAAGGCACTAATGAATGTAATTTTTCCCAGTAGTAAGAAACAGCAGCCAACTCTGAGATAATGTGGTGTAACTTCTGTAGCTGTTAAAACACATAGGAAAGGTGGTAGTAGTTTGTAGATTATTAATATTTGAAATAACATTCCAAATATAGTTGAAAAAAATCATGCTGTACCAAAGGCCTGGCACAAGAGAACTTTGGCTATAGTACATATATGAAATATGTATAAATAAATTTGACTTTGGGTGGTGGGCACACAATGCAATATAAAAATGACTTATCATAGAATTGTACACTTAAAGTTGTATAATCTTATTAACCAATGTAACCCCAATAAATTTAATTTTAAAAAATAAATAAATCTAAGCATATTCACTGTAGGTCATGACCCAACAGTGAAAAAGGAATCAATTTACTATACTTTTGAACAAAATATTATACAGTAAAACATAAATTATCAGCATGCATCTCACACAGTTCTTTTGTGAAACTTTGTTTCATTTATATATGCTTGTTCATTGGTTTTCTGTGTCTGTTGGAAAGCCACATGAATATTCCCCATAACAAACCAAATTTCAATTAAAAAATTTTCCCTTGTGGGGTCCTCCTAATTAAAAACAACTTTTCCTGTGAATCTATAGTAAAATAAACTCATTAACATGATTTCATATATTGTAGCTTAACTCTTTGAGTAGCTTAACTCTTTGAGTAGCTTATTCATGAAAAACAATGTCAAATGCTACCATCACAACATATTATGTCTATCTTTGTGAGTGTGTCCATGAAGTATACAGCCATGTAATGTGAAAAATAGAGACTTTTACTGAGGAAGATACAAGAATATTGTACACAGGACGATGACACTTCAGTCCCACTTAAAGTAGGCACCTTGGGACCTTACACAGTTCTCTCAGTCTCCATCAGCTGCCTCGTTGTATTTTCCTAAATCTCACTGATGGTCTGAAATCTCTTCCCTTTCAAACCTGATTTTAGTTTTGGGAAAAGCCAGAAGTTACAGGGCACCAAATCTGGGCTGTAGCAGGATTGAATCACCTGGGTGATTTGATGTTTCACTAAAAATCTCTGCAGAAGATGTGATGCATGAGAGGGCGCATTGTTGTGATGAAGCTGCCAGTCACCAGTTGAGTTGCCCATAGCTGTGGCCTTCTGAATCATCTGAATAGTTTCTGCAGAGGAGTGCTCTTAACACAAAATTGATGCAGATTCATTGCTCTACTTGCTGAGACATTTTGAATGTGATGGCCACACAATACACATGCTCACTCAATTTTGTCTACCTCCCCCACTGACTGGTACAGTGAAGTCATCATTATTCATGAATGTGCATTCCAGTCCACTCTCCTTGGCTGCCAGGTTACACTGATGTTATGCGAACTGTTTTCATTATGTTAACTATGGCTGGAAGATTTCTGGACAGACCTCATATATATGTATACATATAACGCATATTTTATATGTGTACATATCATATACACATATTTTGCATATAGTATATGTTTAATAGTATATAATAATGTTATTTGTAACATGCATGTTATTGTGCACATATTATACATGTTAGAATGGTAAAACCAAGTAAAACAGAGATTGTCACTAATCATTAAGCGATATTCTAAAGAAATGTGGTCAGCAACTCCAAGTAACTAGCCCTCTGCTGTGCAGAACTGGGACTGTAGGCCTGGAAGAGCTGGGTTACAAGTACATAAAATAAAACTCATTTTAGGGTGTGTTGGGTCAAGAGATAATAGGGCAGGCTAGAAAAACATGTATAAAACAGAGCTTTTGTTGTTTGTTTAGATTTCACAATTTTGCTTTTTATAGCCTTATTGGGATGCAACTGACATACATTAGATTGCACATACTTTAAGGGTACCACCTGACAGATGCTGCAAATGTGTAAGCCCTGAAACATCACCACAGACAAGGTAAGGATTTCATTCATCACCTCCAAAGTTGTAACAACTGTTTGGTGCCCTTGTGTACTACTTCTTTCATCTCTGCACAGGTCTGTTTCTATTAACTTATTGTTAGTATATTATGAGTCACAATTTATTCCTCCTTTAAATATTGAGTATTATCTCATTATATGGCAAACGTAAATTTTATCTTACTGCATCATGGATGGTTTTCTATTTCCCTAAATACTCTTGAGCATCATTCTAGGAAGCAGGCACACTACTTGGAACTAGTATATTCTTTCCAAAAAGTCTTCTTTCATTTGTTAGTTGTGTCCAGAGCAGTGCTCAGTTAAGAAGAACTAATTCTCCCCAACTACTGGGATAGTACCCATCTGAGTACTCTAACCAGTGTAGAGTTGCTTTCCACTCTGGAAATCAGAGTGTTCCCCTCCAGTTAGAAAGTTAATTTTGTTGTCCCCTGTGAGCTCTGGGGAGCATCCCTCTGGTTTTCTGGGTTTTTGTTTATTTGTTTGTTTGTTTTGTTTTGTTTTATTTTTCAGGTGCTTTACAGAGCCTCAGATTGTTTTCTTACATGTATGTGCCAGTTAATTTTCAACCTGAAACTTAGAGAAAACTCTTAAAATCTTAGGAACTGTTTCTTTTGGAAGCTCTTTCCTGTTAGGCACTCTGTCCTATGAACTGGAGCATCCTTCACTTTTTCAGTCACCTACTTCTGTTTTCTAAACTCAGAGAGGTTGCCAAGTGTTACCTGGTTTTTCCCTGAACAGTGTAGATTGGAAAAATCTTTCCAAACCATAATTGAAGGCAATCATAGCTCCCACTGAGTCTGTTTCCCCTCTGCAGAAATCACTGCCCTGATGCCCAATTTATGAAAAGTGTTGTTTTACACGTTTAATTTAATTTATGAGTTGTTTTATGTAGGAGTGAAAAATCAAGTATCTATTGTACTCTTCTAAGCTTAAAACAGAAACCCTCAGCAATTTAATTTTTTTCAAAGAGTTTTGAATTGCTTTGCTGTAAACATTACAATGTAAAACCTTTCATAGCTTCCTATGAAATCTTCAGTGCAAATAATCAGTTACTATAAACTGTTGATGGTAAATGTATTTTGACAATGTATAGAAACCCTTAGTCCTACATCAATAACTAGGAAGTGGACACAAACTTCAAATGGTGAAGAAATTTCCCTTGTCTGTATATCTCCAGAATCTACAACTTTATGTACTCATAGTAAGCACTTATAAAATAACTGCTGAATAATGTTATGGCTAAGAACTAAATACTCTGATGCAGATATATAAACTTAATTTATCACATTGATATAGATTCTTAAATACAACTTTCCATTGAGATCTACAACAATGATAAATATAAAATGATAGAATTTATGATAGAAAAATTCCATTATTAAAATTATGGGTGTGAATGCTTTGCAGCTCCATGGGAAAAAGTTTATTAACAAAAGGTAAAAACACACAGAATATAAAGATATTCTTGATGCTATGTTAAAATATGTTTGAACATGAATAAAAATTAGAAAGGAATCTAAAATAATGAAATCAACTGATTTGTCAAGGTGAGTAGATGGCGAACAATTCTTTATAGTCAAATAGATATTTAGAGACTCAGTTGCTACTTAAAAGGGTGATGTGCATATCAAATTATTATATATTATATACTATATAATTTTATAGAGCTAGGTTGAATTTTGGTCCTATTTCCAAATATAGAAAATTAGTTTTCACTCCTGAAAGTTTCTTTCAAATCCATTGCTTATATATGAAACTAAATATTAATTTTCTAGGTTATAGAAAATTATTCATATTAGTAACCCAAGGCTGTTTTAATTTGCATATATGCTTGTGGCATAAGCTACACTGTAATAAAATGCTACTATTTTGTATGGTTAGATTTTGAAGGCTTTGAAATCTTTACTTTATGCTCCTATTTCATCATGTGTACTGACAGTAGTTTCAGAGTTGCTTAAGTGTAGAAATCAAGTGAGACTAGAAAAGCTCAGCCATTACTCACACAAGTGGACTGTTGAAGTGACAGAATTAGGACGAATTTAAATATAACGTGTACCTTGTTTCATGTGAAGGAAGTGTAAGCCTTGCTGATAACATGACATTACAATTATCTAAGGGAGTAGCGAGCTTTAGGTCACCAAGTTAGATCTTGAAGAAAAACACACTTATTTGAGGAACAAATAACTAAACAGGTAAATAGAAACACAAACACACATATATCCACATACGCTGCAGACACAATTCCAGTTTAAAGTATACGCACATACATACATAACACATATAAATTTAGAAGAGCAAAATAAAACCCCTAATGACTAAACTAATCTCTCTAAGAATCTAAAATGCAAATCAATTCCCAAATGACTAACTTATGAGATAAATGCCACTTTTGCATATAACTTCTAAACCAGAAAATAAAGCAAATGATAATATACTGAAGAAATGCCTAAATCATACACATATGCACACATGCCCACACATTTAAAACAAAGGGAAAATGGCATAGTCTGAGATTAAAATAAATATCTTTAATGTGTAATTGAAACTACACATGGTAATATTATAAAGTTTAGTAATGGTGAGCACAATCTAGCTAAAGAAATATTACACAGTTCAGCTTAGTGTATTTGATTAAGAAAACTCCATTTATGTGGGTACTCATTGTCTATAAAGCATATAACTATCTTAATGTTAAATATATATGTTCTCTGATTTGCTTCAAATAATATCCACATGCACCCTGTTTCTTTTGCAACATTGAAACACAATAGCCTTCTATTTCTAACAAAATTCTTCTTTTGAACTTACTCCACAATATACACATACATTTCTGTCAATATCTTTAAGTTGTAAAAGACTGAGTAAATTTAGATTTCTGAGAAGCTAACAAGGATATATTTACTATAGTTTTACCTTTATCATATAGTGTAGTTTCCTAGAAATACTACAGTTAATGTTGAACTTTAAATGCATATGGCAAATAAATATGAACTTGAGAGGCCATTTCATGCATATGTACTGTGTTTTAAGAAGAATCCTCATTCTTGCTTTTATAGAAGGATTTAAGAATTGATAAAATTGCATAACCCAAATAGAAGTATAAAGGGGCACAGAGTGGCTAAGCATGACCATTAGTCTGTCCTCACAATGTAGGCGAAGCTATTCTTCAGGACACCCCTTGGTAATGACAGATTCCATCACTTAGTATTTTGAAGACCTATTACATTCTAAGAATTTTTCCTGCGTGCACATGACCAATGTCTTCTGTGAAAAATAAGAATATCTCTAATGTAATTTCATTGGATTTCTTTGCTTCTTGTTCAGAAAACAAATGCAAAAGAGTCAATATTATTTCATATCTTGACCATTTGTAGACTGCTTTTCATTTTAGAATTTTAAAGAAATTAATTTAGTTATTAGGTGCTTACTGCAGAAAACTGATAGCTGTGTGATCTTGCATAAATTACCTAAATTTTTCTTATTTTATATAACTTCATAGAGATATTAGGAAAAATATATCAATATCTAAGTACACATTTGTATGTTTATTTATAAAATGTACATTTATATTTTTATAAAAATATAAATATATTATTATATGGAAGTAAATATATATACATGTACATAAAAAGCTCTTAATAAATTATAGTTGGTTTCTCTTATTGTTAGGATCCAGTGGAATTATAGATGTATAAACTAGCTGTTAAAATACAAGGAGGAATCCCCCAACAAAACTAGAATTGTCTACTGGAGGGAGGGCCCCTTACAGTACAGGCTTCCTCCTCCAGGTGAGTGTTCTAGGAACCCATTGTATCAGTGTATCAGCTGGTGTTGTTGTGAGATGCTGCATTCAGCCTCTGAATTTTTTTGAAGACTCTTTCCGCGTGTTTGCCTGTTTCATGATGGGCGACTTACAAACACACTGCCTATACCATGCTGAGTGTTCAGCAGTTTTTGATCAAGAATGGCATGACCCCTGTGTCCTACCCTCCTTATTCACCCAATCTTACCCTGAGTGACATTGTATTGTTCCCCAGATAAAAAAAAAATTTTCCTCAAAAGAAAACATTTTGCCCATGTGGAAGAGGTGAAACAAAAAAGGCAGAAGCACTAATGGGCATCAAAATTGATGAGTTCAAATACTGTTTTGTACAGTGGAAAAAAAAGTCTCTATAGGTGTATTGATTGCATCAAATGCAGAGTACTTTGAAGATGACTGAAGTTTAAACATGTAAGAATAAATACACAATTTTTATAAATAAATTCCACTTTGGGGTCCCCCCACACATTAAATGTTTCATAAAAGTCATGCACAGAGCTGTGGGAGCAATAGCAGTGATGTGCAATAGCGGATGGGTGGATTGCAAGCGGTAGGGTTAAGAGAGGCTTCCTGGAGAAAAGGATTTAAGAGATAAACATTAAAGACAACTAGAACTTAGTAAAGGAAATGGAGGAGGAGAAGGAGAAAAAGAGGAACCAGAAAAAACTTTTTCTTAAAAATGAGGTGCAAGAAAGGGTATGACCAAGTCTCTTATGTGAGATATGGTATATGGTGTATATCCCAGAAGTGAATTCAAAGTTGAGTATGGTTGGAAAACACTGTGTACAGCAGATGAAAGGGAATGTACAGAAAATAAATAAAGCTATATCCTGAATTCCTTTGGGATTTGCATAACTTGAAAATCAGCACACTAGGGATACTTGAATTATTTAAATTGGTTATTTTGTCAGTTACAAGTTTTAGAATCCAAGTTTTCTTTAGTGGCATTGTCCTTAAGTTGAAGTGAGACTTACATGATAATTCTGTAACTATTCTTTCCAACCCTAACTGTACCATAGAAGTCCTAAAGTATACAAACACACCTAAATCAAGCCATCTCTTAGCCCGATCATTATCTTTCCAAAATTCTGATAAAAGTTTTCAAGATTTCACTAAATCACTAATATTGATATTTGAGTAATTATAATAAAAGTGCTGGAAGACGGGAAAATGGTAAGTACTTTTAGTTTCAAAGAAAAAAACCCAAATATCAGATTTAGTCTTAAAGTCAATTCCAATATTGGAGCTAGAACTGTTTAAGGGATACTAAATGACTCTAGAAAAATATTCACTGAGAATTTCTGGGGGGGGCTCCGTCCGCAGAGCCCCATCCCTCTGTTACGGATGAAAATAAAACTACCAAGACATGAGCTGCTTGGGTAGGAGAGGTGGCCAAACTCTCAAAGGAGAATGACCCAGAGCCCCTTCCTCACTGGGCTTTTATTGGGTTCAAATACACAGGAATACAGGTAAGTCAGGAGGCAAGGATCAAACAGTGGTTAACATTTCAAATAAATCTGAGGGCTTAATCTGAGTCAGTGTCTGTCAGGAAAAGGGGCTGCAAAACTTTGGGAGACATACTCATTTCTTCCTCAGACCCTTATCATTTAAATGAGAGCACTCTTAGGAAAGCAGGTTTCACAGGACTTTACGAATTCTTTCTTATGCCGGATTGCCTGGGAGAACTGCTCTGGGGCACAGGGTTGCACCTCACCATCATAGTTTCAGGCCGAAGCCTATTAGAGCCAGGAAGCATCTCCCAGACAGAAATGGGGACTCTGGCTATGTCAGAATAGCCAGGGGGTAGGGGGCAAGGGTCTATCATCCCCTCTTTGCTGCAGCACCCCCCCCAGTCCTTCCATGAGGGCCTTCTAAGTGGTCGTGTCTGGCTTAGGTTGCCCCTCCGGTGAGGAGTCTTACCCATCATTGACTGGTAACGGACTAAGCACTGGGGCCAGAGATGGGTGAGGCAGAAGCACTGCTCCTGCCAGGGAGATAAGCTTTGTCTCCTTAGTAGCTCACGTCTTCTTGACAGAACAGACACATGAAGTGGGTCCCTTGGCTCTTACTCAGCCTAGCCATGGGGTGGGGGTTACAGCTCCTGAGACCAAGCTGAACGGTCCGCAACAAGAATTTACACAGGTGTAAATAGTACATTTCTAAAGATGGAATTTATTTATTTCTTAATTAAGGTTAAGAGATAGTAAGACAATGAGAGCACAGTGAGTTGTTATGTATATGATATTCATAATGGTATATTTGTAATTCAGGTGTTTAATAAACTCTTACAGAAACATAACTACTAGGCATATGATGGCTAATGTAAGGACATTTAGATCAATGATTTTCAGAAGGACACTATCTAAAAGTTTCTGTATTATGTGCAATTTCAAACTGCAAAGAAGTTTCTCACAGCATTTATATTTTCTTAGTCTAGTTCTTCTCAAATGTTGTTACCTATGACCTGAATTAAAGTTTAGGAAGTGTAGTAATCATATATGTAATTGTATTTTGAGAGAAATACTTTTCTTAAAAAACAAATGCATTAAATGATGAAGTAAGGATTCAATCAAATTTGCTAGTGTGAAACAAGTGGTTGATACTAATAAAAATAAATGTAAATTAGACCAATATAATATTCCACACTCAACTGAATAAAGTAACTGCATAAAAGAATTGCAAGTTAGCAATTGTGCTTGTGAGCGGAAGTGGAAATTGAACTTGGGATTATTAAATCCTCAAATTGACTATGTATTATAACAGAAACAGGTCTTCCATGCTAAATGACTATTTAGAAGAAGGGTCATGATAATTTTATAATGACACTAATAATAACAACAGTGACAATAATGCCTCACAATTTCATAAGTGCTACAGTAAAATTAACCTAAGCAACCTTCATGATGATTTTATGAGGTATTATTATCTTCACTTTACAGATGAGAAAACAGGCACAGAGAAATTTAATAACAGTCCAACGTCACACAGTTAATACTCAAAAGGCAATTTGACTCTAAAGCAGGATGCAACATTTTTAAAAAGTAAAAGGAGCATTTAGGAATTACCTTTTATGGTTATAATATTACATGAGGAATTAATACTTGAAATGGAGACAAAAGATTGTAGAACAAATTCTGAAGTTCATAATGTACTTCAAACTTGGAATAGCTTTCTTGGGAAAGAGGCTGAACTTCTTTCTATGGCTCCAGGGAAAAGCAAGGACACAAAAAGCAGTATATTTTTAACATAAATTAAAAAAAAAAAAAACTTTATAATGTACCAGCTGATGAGTTTTGATTGATGATAGATAAAATTGCAGAATTACAGAGTTCAAGGGATGAAGTGTAGATAAAGGCATCTTCAATAATAGCAAAAATATTTTGTACTGTATTTAATGTTTGTGAACATCTGTAATTGCCCTCCTTTACCTCTAAATGGGCAATGATGCTGTGGTCATCCATTATGGATTTACAACCTTATTACCAACATGCAACACATTTCAAAAGAGACATTTATGTGCTCAAAAAGCCAATTAGCATGCTCTAAATGTAACATTTGCATATATCTACATCTAATTTTACTAGACATACTTTCAATTCAACTAATGAAGATAAAAAAGCTATACTCTTTTTTCACTTTAAAAAAATTACCAGGCAGAACAATTTTTATTCTATTCCATATCTCATGTTATTGACTTAATATCAAATCATTTCCCCTAAACAAACAAAAAAATCTTATTCATTCTCTGTATTTCCCTCCCATATTCTGTGCTTAGCAATACATTAGGCTGCTTATTTTGCTCTAAATATATGAATAACTATCTATCCACCTTCCATTCATATTTAACTATGATTTTGTCATAATGTAGACATTAACAAACACACATTCATCTCAGTATTTTTTTATGTTCTGAATACTTACCATATTTTTTGGACCATAAGACACACATAGGTTTTAGAGGAAAACAGGGAAAAATTTTGAAGCAAAACATGTGATAAAATATTTAATAACAAATAACATAATATTTCACCAATGCAAATGTAAACAGAACTCAACAGTAGCGTTAACAACCATTATTCCTCCCAAATTTGGGGGTTGGGGGAAACATGCATCTTATAGTTTGAAAAATAGGGTATATGTATTCTCTCTTTTTGTTTCTGTTAGCCTTTATTTAAATACATCTTAAATTGTTTTTATTTTAGCAGCATTATTTTAGTTGGTAATTTACACAACTTACATGTTTTAAAATTCTACTATGGCATGCCATAAGGTCTTGAGCTTGTTTTTCAGATTAAGGGCATAGTATATTTGAATAAATGAAAATCTACTCAAATGTTCATAAACAGAAATTGATCTCTCTTCATATATGAAGTGAAACCTGTGTCTCTTCATATAAGCCAAATCCAGTTGGGGCATCTTGAAACAAGTTTCTATCAATTTTTAATAAAATAAACAAATGTTATATATTCAAATTGAACTCTATGGGCATTAAAGGAAACATTATATATATCATATATCTAATCTATATATAACATATATATAGATAGATAGCTATATCATGTTATATATCATGTTATCTCTATATATGTTATATAGAGCTATATATATACAGTATAGGTACCCTCATTGGGAAACATAAAGGAGATTTATATAACGTGTCAAACAAAAATTTCAAATAAATTATCTTTAGATACATTTCCTCTTCCCAAAGCTTCTCACTCATAACAAGAGAAAAAAAAAAAAATCTCCAATTCCTCACCTACTTTTCTTCAGTGTATTCCCTTTACCGGCATGTTGCTCACCACTTAAAATCTGCTTTTCCTTGCTGTACTGTTTACCTATGCTACAATGAATATATATCTCTATCCGCACTCACCTTTCCCCCATCCCATTCCTTGGCAAATTCTGACTGATAAAATTCTTTACCTTGTAACCTCTCTTTAGGTATTTTCAAGTTACCATTAGGAATTTGTCTATCTTATATTCTGAAAATAGCCATGGCATTAATATTAGTTAAAAGGCAGAAAACTGTACTTGAGCAATTAAAATGAAATAAAATTTAAAAAATATTAGTTAGTGAAACACAAGTCAGTACCCGCCAAACCCATACTGGCCAATGTTAATAAGTGGTAAGCCTTATTTTATAATAAGCCAGGATACCAAAAGAATTGGTAAATACATAAAATGATAAAAAGGACTCTCTTTTAAAAACCTAATATAACTGTAAGAAACATTTCTTATGTCAATAAATTCTTCATTTTCCCACAGGATCATAACAAATAATACTGTGATTAGCTACCAAGTTCTGCCATTTGTTTGTTTACATATTTATTTCTTTTGTCTAGCCCTTTTGATTCATAGATGATCTTCATACCTCATTACTGTTCCCCCAGAAAAATTTAAGCAGAGGGTATGTTTCAATGAAGAGCCATAAAACCATAATAATTGTTGAACAAAACTGTGCTCTTCATATGTTTAAGATTATTGTTCATATACTAGAGGGATTAAAGATATGATCCAAGCAGTATGGAGAGAATATACACATTATATTACATACACAATATATTTACAGATAGAAAGATAATATTTATATTAATGAGATAAAATTACTTTGAAGGACCAGTTCTGCTATAAATTATTAAAAGTTGTATCTTCCCTCTATACATCTCTACACCTACCTCCTCGGAGTCTCCCTCTGCCCTGCATAAAGATAGAGAATAAAACTTATTGAAAGTGCTCCAATGTACTCCACAGAGAAAGACAAATACCATCAAATTTCACCTATATGTGGAATCTAAAGAACAAAATAAACAAACAAAATAGAAACAGACTTACAGAAACACAGAACAAACTATCAGTTGTCAGAAGGGAGGGGAGTTGGGGTTGGTGGTGGAAAAGGTGCAGGGATTAAAGCAGGGCAGACTGGTAGTTACGGAACAGTCACAGAGATGTGGATTACAGCATAGGGAATGTAGTCAACAATACCATGAAAACTAGGTATGGGGCCCAGTGAGTGCTTGAACCATTGAGGGGACCACTCTGAAAAGTACATGATTTTCTAATCACTCTGCTGTACATCTAATACAGAATAATTTTGAATGTAAGAAACTAATACAGAATGATTTTAAATGTAAAATGTAAATGAAAAAATTTAAAAGACAATAGCAGAAATGTCATGTACTTATGGGTTCATGGAAACCTAAAGGTTGAGGAAGTGGAGAGGAGGAGCCTAGAAAGTGGGATTAAAGGAGAAATATGAAGGGGATTAAAAGGGCAGCTCTTGGAACATGCCTAGAGTCTGTTGCTGTTAAGAGGCTTTTACCAATATATTACCTCAATATTAGGTTGAACCACATAAAATTGCAGATATTAGCCCTGGCTGGTGTAGCTCAGTGGATTGAGCGCGGGCCTGTGAACCAAACAATCGCGGTTCGATTCCCAGTCAGGGCACATGCCTGGGTTGCAGGCCAGTTCCCAGCAAGGGACACATGAGAGGCAACCACACATTGATATTTCTCTCCCTCTCCCTCTCTCCTACCCTTCCTCTCTAAAGATAAATAAATAAAAAAAAATCTTTAAAAAAATTTCAGTTATTAGACAATATTTTGACCTACAAAACTGCTGATTACATGTTTCAAGTAATTGGTTGATATTTAATATTGGATTTGTGTAATTAATCTCATGTTTTTAGTAAATTCTGGCACCTACATATAACTTGTGAAGCTGAATGACCTTTTAAGAAATTGAAAGGAGGTAGAGGCTTCCAGTAAGTGGGAATGGAAGCTTGATATACACAAATTCATATATGCGTGTGTGCACAAGTGTGAATATATTTAATATGTGGTGCATCTCACACACATAATAATAGTATATTTACATTTTAAAAGTAACAAAGTGAACACACGTTTACCATCTCACAAGAAACAGAAAATGTTTTTAAATATTAATTAAAGGTTGATTCTAGATGGTGGTGAGCCTTAGGAGCAACTGATTTAAAATAACATAAAACAAAACGCAATCTGTGGTTTAGGGAAGGATTCTATTTTAAATTCTCTGTGAAATTTGTTTTCCTCAGCAATTCAACAGGTGGAAACAAGCAATTTGGAAGGATATATTTTTGCCTTATGCTCACACACAACGCTCTATATATTCTTTTAAAAAGAGTGCAGCCTTGGAGAAATGCTTTTGTCTAGCTGCTGTTGATGGAAGGCATGACAGGGGAGTGCCGGGGGAGAGGCTTTGCTCTCCAGGACTCTAAGGAGCTGCAAGGTTGCTTTCTGCCTAGTCAGTTAAATAACAGGCAAAACTTAAGATATGTAGGTGCCACACAAGAGCAAAATACTGCCAAAAGTTCATCAGGCACCATTATTGAGAAAAATAATTTGAAATATGCTTTGTAAAATATAATTTCAGGAGGAAAATATGAGAGGTAGTATATTATTTATATCTAGTTTGATACTTCTCTTTATTGCATTTTCTCACAAGATTAAACCCTGAAAAGTCAAAACAAATATGGATGTGAATTGCTTAGAAGGAGAGTCAGTTTTTCTATACCATTGTTGGGATGATAAATTAATAATCATATTGGATAACTTTTTTAAGCAATTAACTTACACAAAATAATATTTACATGCACATATGAGTTATCTTAATTGTTCTTTATAACCCCCATGTGAGAGAGGTGCTATGAATATATTCATTATACAGGTAAATAAACTGGAAAACTTATGAATAAGAACTAGTGAAACGAGTTTCTATCTCAAGCAGTAGCATTCCGGAGTTTTGCTTATAAACATTACTTTAAAATATCTTGTAATATTTTGATGTGCCTGTATTATCTATAAAGCATTTTTTCTCAGACCTGTATAAATATATGTTGAATTCAAATAGTAAAACATGTTCCTAAAACCATACAGCAATAAATTATAATTTCCCTAGAAATATTTCATACATATATACATGCATATACATACATTTTATTTTACCCATATACATATATATACACATATATATATACATATATATATGTTGAATTCAAAATACATACATATATGCATGGATATAATAGGGTAAACAACTAACTGGAATATTATCAAAAACTTACCACCCTCCCAGAAAAGTAGAATATGTTTAAATACTAGTCATTTAGTGTTTGTTTGTTTGTTCTTGAAAAGAGATCATCTTTCAGTTTCTTGAATCTGTATAAGACCCATGTTCTTGATTATATTATCTCTACATAGCCCATATAGTGATTCATATTTCATTATTTTTGAAAGATTGTTTTTGTTTATTGTGCTTCTTTCATTCATGCATTATTTGGAAGTTTTTAACTATATGGAAAAATTCAATGTATGGAAACATTAAAAATATTGAAAGATTTAAAGTACGGAAATATTTAAAACATGAAAGGAAGCAATTTGTGAGCATGTTATCTTGCACCTTTTGTGTCTTCTGCATCAATTCCTATTTGACTTTTCCCCAGAACATGGATTTCTGCTTAGTATCTATGTGTATTGGGACAGGCAGTTACCACATCTAGTCCTAGGATAAAATGACAAATTATATTCATCTGGTCAGTGCATGCATTTTGTCACAGTGATTGTCCTCGGTGGGCATGTGATCCTGGTCAGTCCACCGAGAGTGTACTTTCGGCTTTTGCTGACAAATCACGGGTATGTGTAGTCTTTCTTGATCCTGTGCTTGAAAACTTGGTGTGCCAATAATATTCCTGAAACTAACATTGATGTTATCCAACCTGCAAGAAGGCAGCCGGACATCAGTGCGAGTCCCCGGAAAAAGAATCACCAATGAAACTGCAGATAATTAGAGTCAGAGTCCTAATTGGCAGTTTTGGAAATATACCCAAATTCTGGACTTTTACAATTGTGCGAGTCAATGTATTTCGTTAATTGTTTAAACCTATTTGCTAGGCATTATATTATTTTCAACCAAAAGCATGATACATGTCAAAATAAACTTCAAGGGTATTGAAGATTTAATATTTGAAAGGATACCAAAGTGAAACTGGCCTCATCTAAATATAAATATTCATGAACAGTATTCATGTTCAATGCGAAAAATAACTTTAGCAATACATGTTTTACGATTTTATTTCTTTATTTTTAGAGAGAGGGGAAGGGATAGAGAAAGCAAGAGTAAAATCAATGTGAGAGCGAAACATCAACTGGTTGCTTCACCAACGCACAACCCAGTCATGTGTTCTGAATGGGAATCGAACTGTCGACCTTTCACTTTGTGAGATGACTTCCAGCCAATTGAGCCACACAGGTCAGGGCACAGCAATACATTTTTACATTTCTAGTCTTCTGCAGCTTTATTGTGATATAGTCAGCATACATTATTGTGTAATATTAAGATGTACAATGTGATCATTGGATATACATATATAATTTAAAATAATTACCACAATAAGGTCATTAACAATACATTTTAAAGGGCCAGTTTAATGTTCTTACTATCCAAGAATCACAACCTTGAAATAATGTCTAAAATGGAGAAAACATTAGTCAATTAAACAAATGGAGTGTCCATTACAAACAAAGTACTATGCTGGAATGGTAAAATAGACATAAAGATAATTGAAACAAAACATCTAATTATATTAATTATATCATCTCTTGAGTGACAAATACTTTATTTTTTAAACACTGGTATTTCTCACAGACATAAATTCTGAAGATTGGAATCCCTTCCCATCTCCTTTTCTTTCTTCCTTCCATAATTCAAAAATACTGAATATTTTCTATTCATGAAAGAATATACCATCGGCTGAGAAAGCTGTAATAAATAAGCTTATTCATTTTAGGAAAGGAACATGATGACCAAGAATTAGGGAGGTAAACACAGAAGGAGAAAATATGAGTATGGGTTTGGTTTTGTTTTCTTCTTGATTATGACAAATTAAAACACAAATTCCTCACATACAAAGTAAATTTCCCTTTTTAAGTTAAAGCTGATTCAAGCAGCAATTAAATTACTGTAACTTAGAAAAAAGGTAGACTTCAAATCACCAAATACATATCAATTTTGTTGTTATGAGATTTTGTTGCCATATTCATTAACAAAACGTTGCAGGTCTGAAGCTATTAGTATAGTTGAAGGGAAAGGTTAAACAAAATACCCAAAATATCTAACAGGTACACTCCTCTATAAATAAGCTAGAATTTATTACAGTTGGGAAAAATAGGTTAAAATTAGTTTCAATGAAGTCAAATTATAAAATTCAATTTAAATGACATAGTCATGAGGTTTCTAATTTACATAATATTTTATAATAGGGAATCTAACTGTTCTGAAAATAAAACGTCCATCCACATTTTACCTTCTCATCCACAATGAAGATATACTTATTGCTGGCTAGATTTTCATGGGGAAACTATATTTAAGAACTGATATACACTAGAACATATTTTTTCCTTGTTTAGATAATGAATGGTGAATGACTTAACTATCAACATGCAATAGCCTACATCAAGGGTCCCCAACACCGGGGCTACAGACTGGTATTGGTCCATGGCCTATTAGGAACCAGGTTGCACGTTAATCGTATTAATAAATATGGTTATATATTAAGCATATATAATTGTTTCATTATACATTACAAGGTAATAATAATAGAAATAAAGTGCACAACAAATGTAATGTGCTTGAATCATACTGAAACCACCCCCCACCCTGGTCTGTGGAAAAATTGTCTTCCACAAAACCAGTCCCTGATGCCTAAAAGGTTGGGGACCGCTGGCCTATGTGACAACAAGGCAGATTTAATCAGAAGTGTCTCACTGACATACAGTGGCCCAAGCATGGGAGTTTGGTAAAGGTTGGATACACACTTGCAATGGTTTGTAAGTAATCTAAGTGCTAAATAAATATTGTGAAAAACACATCATTGAAATTCAATAATGAGCTACTCAGTGATTGATCATGTAAATTTGTTTATAGGGTCTTTATGTTTGTAAGATTTGCCAGGAGAAATGTTGAGACATTTTGTTTTAGAGCTTTATTTCTTCAAACAATGTATGTGTGTGTGTTGGTGGTGATGTTTTCTTGTTATTTTTAAAGGAAAACCTCACAGTATAGTTCACAGTTATTTATATTATTTTCTTAATTAAGTAAAATGTTCCCAACTGTATAGTTCACAGTTATTTATATTATTTTCTTAATTAGATAAAATGTACAGCTCCCCTGAAATCCAATTCTGAATGATTTCCAGTAGTGCACAGCTAGATATGTTTTTTCTTATAGCATATGGTACATCTTAGTAAACTTGTCTAATATCATTTGTTTGTTTGTTTGTTTGTTTTGATCCTCACCCCAGGACACACGCTTACTGATAGAGGAAGGGGAAGGGAGAGAGAGGGGGAGGGAGATAAACATCTATTTAAGGGAGAGATATTGATCCGTTGTGTCTCATACGTACCCTGACCAGGGACTGAACCTAAACCTATACCTAGGCATGTGCTCTGTCGGGGAATCAAACCCACACCCTTTCAGTTTACAGAACAATACTCCAACCAACTGAGCCACACTTTCCAGGGTTCAACCTGTTCCTTTTATTGTACCATTTACATGTGTGTATGCAAAGGTAGTAGAGTTCAAATTAACTCTTCCAAGTATAGATTTTTTCATTTATTTTTATTGTATATTTTCCATTACCATTTATCCCCTATGTAACCCCCAATCATCACACTAATGATGTCCATGGCCATGAGTTCTTTTTCCTTTTTGCTCAATCCCTCCACCTGCTAATACCTAATTCCACAGATCTGTCAGCCTATGCTCTATCTATGAGTCTGTCTCTGTTTTGCTTGTTAGCTCATTCAGTTGGTTCCTTAGCTTCCACAGATGAGTGAAATAATATGATATTTGTCTTTTTCTGACTTGCTTATTTCACTTAGCATAATGTTCCCCAGGTCCATCCATTCTGCTGCAAACAGTAAAATTTTCTTTTTTCTCCCCCTTTTTATGGCCAAGTAGTATTCCATTGTGTAAATGTCCCATAGTTGTTTTATCCACTCATCTACTGCAGGACACTTGGGCTACTTCCATATTGGCAATTGTAAATAATGCTGCAATGAACATAGAGGTGCTTATGTTCTTTCAATTTAGTATTTTGGGTTTCTTCAGATAAATTCCCAGAAGTAGAATCACTGGATCATAAGGCAGATCCATTTTTAATTTTTTGAAGTAGCTCCATACTCCCTCCATAGTGGCTGCACCAGTCTGCATTCCTACCAACAGTGCAAAAGAGTTCCCCTTTTTTTCCATACCCTTGCCAGCACTTGTTGTTTGTTGATTTATTGATGATGGCCATTCTGACCTGCGTGAGGTAATATCTCATTATAGTTTATTTTGCATTTCTCTGATTCATGACACTGGGCATTTTATCATATGTTAATTGGTCATCTGTATGTCCTCTTTGGAGAAGTATCTATTCAGGCCCTTTGCCCACTTTTTATTAATTTTTTTGGTGTTGAGTTTTATAAGTTTTTTTTTTATAAATTTTGGATATTAACCCCATATCAGATGTATCAGCAAGTATGTTCTCCCATTCTGTGGGTTGTTTTTTTTACTTTGTTGATGGTTTCCTTTGCTGTGCAAACACTTCTTAGTTACCTAGAAATAAATCTCACCAAGGATGTAAATGACCTGTATGTGGAAAGTACTAAGACACTAAAGGAAGAAACTGAAGAATATACAAGTAAATGGAAGCACATACTCTGTTCATGGATAGGAAGAAATAACATCATTAAGATGTCCATATTACCCAAAGCAATCTATAGATTCAATGCAATTCCTATAAGATACCAATGACATATTTCAGAGAACTAGACTGAATATTTCAAGAATTTATGTGGAACCACAAAAGATCCTGAATAGCAACAGCAATCTTGAGAAAGAAGAACAGAGTCAGAGAAACCATGCTACCTAATGTCAAACCATACCATAAGGCCATCATAATCAAAACAGCATTGTACTGGCATAAAAACAGACACATAGATCAACAGAAGAGAATAGAGAGCCCAGAAATAAACCCACACTTGTATCATCAATTAATATTTGACAGAAGAAGTAAGCAAATATAATGGGCTAAAGATTATTTATTCAGTAAATAGTTTTTGGAAAAGATAAACAAATATGTGAAGACAAAATGAAACTATATAGCCTTCATGTGTCACACACAAGAATAAATTCAAAATAGATTAAAGATTTAAATGTTAGACCCAAAACCATAAAAATTCTGGAAGAAAACATAGGCAGTAAAATATCTGACATTGCTCATAGCAATATGTTTCCTCAGGCAAGGGAAAAAATAAACAAATAGGACTACACCAGGTATATACTTTTAAATCACTTACTTGTTTTCTATCCTTTATCTTGTTTTTCTACATTGCAATGCCTAGTACCTCCAAATTCTCAGCCTCTTAGTTTCTGTAGGTTAAGTCAGCCCACTTACACATTGCACTTCAGATTGTGACTTCCTTCATCTTAATAATTCATTTATAACCACCCTATCCTACATCTTTGAAAGTAGATTAGTTTTAGAAATTTTACTTTTAATTATTTTTCCAATTCAAAAGGAAATTTAAGAGGCTGCCATTATTACATGTGGAAATTATTTATTTGAAAATAAATATGTGTGCACACACACAAGTGCACACACATTCTGTGTGAACAGATCCTAACCATGTATGGAGAATATAGTTATTTAAAATAACCCTGGTGCTCTTTTCCAACTGGAACCATGGGGGGCAGGTTGCAAAACAAAATGAGAAGAAGGTTCCCGCTGTGCCAGAAACACTTAAGAAAAAGCAAAGGAATTTCACAGAGCTGAAGATCAAGTGCCTGAGAAAGAAGTTTGAAGAAAAGATGCTTCGAAAGGCAAGGAGGAAGCTTATCTATGAAAAAGCTAAGCACTATAACAAGGAATGTAGGTAGAACTACAGAACAGAGTCAAATGGCTAGAATGGCAAGAAAAGCTGGCAACTTCCATGTACCTGTGGAACCCAAATTGGCATTTGTCGTCAAAATCAGCAGTTTCAGTGGTGTGAGTGGGAAGGTCCAAAAGGTACTGTAGCTTCTTTGCCTTCACCAGATCCATTAAACTCAACAAGACTTTGATTAACATGCTGAGGATTGTGGAACCATATATTTGCAGGTGGAAACCCAAACCTGAAGTCAGCAAACACATTGATCTACAAGCATGGTTATGGCAAAATCAACAACAAAAAAAAAACAAACAGCCCTGACAGATAACACTGATTGCTCATTCTCTTGGTAAATATGACATCATCTACATGAAGGGTCTGATTCATGAGGTCTATACTATTGGAAAACACTTCAAAGAAGCAAACAACTTCTTGTGGCCCTTCAAATTATCTTCCCCGCAAGGTGGAATGAAGAAAAAGACCACCCATTTCATAGAAGGTGGAGATGCTGGGAACAGGGAAGACCCGGTCAACAGCTTTTTAGAAGTATAAACTAAGGTATATACCATGGTTATTTTTGTAATCTTTCCAGTTAATAATTAGCAACTGCTTTAATATTGAAAAAATATATGTAATAACACTTATATATCCGATTGTAGTAGAGGTTGCAATCAGGATATAGCACGTCAAAGGGTAGATTTGGAGAAAAGTGGTGAGAAATGGATCAAGTAAAAGAAGGACTAATTTTCCAGGGTAAAGGCAGGTATGGGAATGTATCAAAAGTCCTTTGGGCAATGCAGGTATTTCAAGAGATGAAAGTAAATAAAAATCCAACCTAAAAACCCATAGCAATGGATTGATGTGGTAGAGGCATCATAAATGCAATCAAAATTCAAGATTCCATGTTAAAAGTAATTTAATATGAGCCAAGTTTTACTCTTTATTATATGAATTATATAACTGAAAAGTCACTGAAATCCCAACACAGAGATATATTTATATCTCTATTTTCTTTAAAAAGAAGCAGAGTTAGACCTGACCAATGTGGCTCAGTTGATTGGGTGTTGTTTCACATAGCAAAAGGTCGCTGGTTCGATTCCCATTCAAGGCACATACCTGGGTTGCAGGTTTGGTCCCCAGTTGGGGAATGTGCCAGAGGTAACCAAGCAATATTTCTCTCTCACATCAGTGTTTCTCTCCATCTCTCTATCCCTCCCTTATCTTTCTCTAAAAATAAAATCTTTAAAAAAATAAAAAGAAGCTGAGTTAAAAAAGTTAACTAAGTTTTCCACAAGACATAATTAAGAGAGGGTGATTCATATAATATTCAAGGATCCATATATAATTATATATGGTTTCCTGACAGTCTTAATAGACTATGAATAAAAGTTTTATAAAATGCTTTTTCCTTTCATATAAACTGGCCTACAGAAATTGAAAACAACAAAAACTATTAGACAGTTTTTAGGCATTTAATTTGAAATAAGAGAAAGACAAATGTGTAACCTATACACTTTTATTGGAGCTTTATTAAGAAAATTATTTTATTAAAGGCTCTAATAAATTATGTAACATATATGTCTAACTTCATTTATTTTTATTTTTGTTTTAAGTATATTTTATTGATTGTGGTATTACAATTGTCCCATCTTTTTCTCTTCTTTATCCCCCTCCACCCTGCACCCCCCTGCTTCCAGCATCCCCCAACCCCTTAGTTCATGTCCATGGTTGTAAACATAAGTTATTTGGCCTCTCTGTTTCCTATACTATTTTTAACCTCCCCATCTATTTTGTACCTACCATTTATGCTTCTTATTCCCTGTACCTTTTTCCTCCATTCTCCCTTTTTCCTTCCCCACTGATAACCTTCCATGTGCTGTCCATGTCTGTGATTCTGTTCTAGTGTTTTCTTAGTTTTTGTTTTTGCGTTTTAGATTCAATTGTGGATAGTTTTGAGTTTGTTGTCATTTTACTGCTTATAGTTTTGATCTTCTTTTTCTTAGATAAATCCCTTTAACATTTCTAATAATAAGGGATTGGTGATGATGAACTCCTTCAACTTGACCTTATCTGGGAAGCACTTTATCTGCCCTTCCATTCTAAATGATAGCTTTGCTGGATAGAGTAATCTTGCATGTAGGCCCTTGCTTTTCATGATTTTGAATACTTCTTTCTAGCCCCTTCTTACCTGCAAGGTTTTTTTGAAAAATCCTTGTTATGGGATTTTTTTTCATAGTCTGATAGTCTTATGGGAACTTCTTTGTGAGTAACTATCTCCTTTCCTCTTGCTGTTTTCAAGATTCTCTCCTCATCTTTAATCTTGCATAATTTAATTTTGGTGTGTCCCGGTGTGTTTCTTCTTGGATCCAACTTCTTTGGGATTCTCTGAGCATCTTGGACTTGCATGTCTACTTCCTTCACTAGATTGGAGAAATTTTCCTTCATTATTTTTTCAAATAATTTTTCAATTTCTTGCTATTTCTCTTCTCCTTCTGGCACCCCTATGATTCAGATGTTGGAATGTTTAAAGTTGACCCAGTGGTTCCTTAACCTCTCCTCATTTTTTGGAATTCTTGTTTCTTCATTCTGTTTCAGTTAAATGTTTATTTCTTCCTTTTGTTTCAAATCGTTGATCTGACTTCTGGTTTCTTTCCCTTCACTGTAGGTTCCCTGTATATTTTCCTTTATTTTATTTTATATAGCCTTAATTTTTCCTTTATTTTGCAACCATACTCAACCATTTATGTGACCACCCTGATTACTAGTGTTTTGAACTCTGCATCTGATATGTTGGCTATTTCATCATTGCTTAGTTCTCTTTCTGGAATTTTGATCTGTTTTCATTTGGGCCATATTTCTTTGTCTCAGCAGCATACCTGCTATGTAGTAAGGGGTGGAGCCTTAGGTATTCTCCAAGGCGGGGAAACCCACTTTTCTGGGTTGTGGAGCTGTATGTGGGGGAGGGGTCAGAGAGGAAAAAACATCCTTGCTTAGCTCTTGCCCCTCTTTCTGTCATTTCCCCTCCTACCCACAAGCAGATTGTGCCCTTTCAGGTGCTGATTCCCAAGCGAGTGGGTTTGTGTACATTCTAAGATCCTGTGGGCCTCTCTAATGGACTCTCCTGTGAGACTGGGAGTTTTTTCCACCACCACAACACCCATGGGTTTTTACAGCCAAGGATTTTGAGGCTTTATTCCCCCTCACTGGAACCCTGGGCTACGTGGTTTGTCTAGTGCCCCAGTTGTTGCTCCTAGCTTATCTGCATGCAAATATAGGACTACCTGGTCCTCCAGTTGCCTCCTTGCCACTTGTCCTCTCTGTCCTGGCTTCACATCTCTGGCCCTTCTACCAGTCTGAATGAATATTTCTTCTTTAAATCCTTGGTTGTTAGACTTCCATACAGTTTGATTTTCTGAAAGTTCTGATTGTTTTTCATTTTTAAATTGGTTGTTTTTCTTCTTTCTCTTGTGCAAGGAAGTGAAGTATATCTACTACCTATGCTTCCATCTTGGCTGGAACTCCTGTAACTTCATTTGTATCAGCATTTCCTAAAACTTTTTTAGTGAGAAATATTTTTTCAATGACATAATACATTTAAAAATATATCTGGATTTAGAAAATGCCCCCTAAACTATTTTACCATTTATCCGATGATTAGTAAGATGATTTGACATATAGGCCCCAAAGTAGGAATTAAGTTTACCTATTAATAATCCTCAGCTTTGAAAATATAAAACAAAAATAAATTAATACAATCAAAATAAGTTACTTATTTTCAACTTTTAATTTCCACCAAGTGTTATTTGTGCAAGGATATTTTTAAAATTAGGCAATATATGTTAAGTATTTACATAAACCACCTTCACTAATTAGAAATTTTGAAATAATAAAGAAGATGTTTACACTCCAGTCTGGTACTATTTTAGTCAGTTGTTCAAGGTTCCTA
This sequence comes from Glossophaga mutica, assembly GCA_039655065.1. Classification (NCBI taxonomy): domain Eukaryota; kingdom Metazoa; phylum Chordata; class Mammalia; order Chiroptera; family Phyllostomidae; genus Glossophaga; species Glossophaga mutica. The sequence continues at coordinate 141,165,843 of CM077307.1, read as the reverse complement.
GCAAAATACAAATCTCTCTTCATTCTTTTACTGTTACTTTGGGTTGGTATCCAGTCAGGTGAATGACAAATGATTAAATCTGAATGTTAAGTATAAAGAGAAAAAAATCCCCTAGGGATAGCAGAATTGTTTTAGTTCTTTTATGGTAATTTAAGAAATAACAATAGGTGGTTCTAGTTACCTACTCTAAACTATTATGGAAATTTAAAGTTTCCTGAATAAAATTTAACAAGAAAAGCATTCCTAGTAACAATCATTTGTGAAACAAAGCTTCACAATATTCTTCTTAAGTTTCTATGTCTTGCTTTGAAGCCCCAATTCATTTTCATTTATTTTGCATTTCAAATACTACTGAACATGATTTGAAAAGACACTATGTACTAAATGCATGCTCAGCATGGATGCTTATTTGTGAATATGCTGTATAATCCATTCTGTTGTCCATTCTCTTTCTAAAAGTACTAATTCACTGCACAAAAAGACATCAACAAATAGGTATAATTTGTCTTCAACAACATTGACTTAATGTAACAATGATAACTGGATTCATATAAATATATTATTAAACTTATTGAATAGGTAGATGTAATTATGTAAGAAAAGTTCTTCTTTATAACTTGGAATTGGAGATTGTTGCAAAAAGAAAAAAGGCACATATGCTGACGTATAATGAAATATTTTAGTTGAATGGGTCATATGAAAGTAAACCGATATAAAAATTGAAATTAAATATGATCTTAGTATTGCAGCCAATTACTTATTTCATACCTATATGGTCACAGGCCTAAGAAAAGGATGGCAGATTGGAAGATGTATTTTCTGTTTTCCTGTCCTGTGTTATTTTATCACAATGATACTAACATCTTACATGTATCAGGCTTTTTCATTTAAAAAAGGGTATCTGTGACATATATATTGACCTGCCAAACATAGCTATTATGGATAAATGAGAGATGTTATTTGAGGAGGCTTGCCTAAAATTATGTCACTTATTTAGCAGTGGAGCTGAAAATAAACATGTTTTGAGTTGGAACTGAATGTTCTCCCATAAGACAGAAGTCACAAATGGCTAGTATATCCCCTGTGAAGTAGTCGTGAAGCTTCAGCCTAGCCTAGCTCAGGTCAGTATGAGGAAATTATGTAAGGTAGAAGGATTCCTTTCTGCAGAGGAATCCCATGCCTGTTTCACCACCTGTGAATACAGTATAAATGTAGGGACTGAAAATTGAGAAATACATACAAAAATTTTCCTGGAATTCCTATTGTGCCTTGCTGAGACAAATACAAAATGACTTCAAAAAGAATCTTCTTACAATTTAAGAGTAAGAATACTATCATGGAAAATGTCCTCCACTGTAAAGAAGATATTATAATCACATAAACAAATAAACTAATGACGGGATGCATTTATCTTCTGAAAAGTGGAAATAAAATAGTTGATCCATTATCAACAGAAATATAGCTAGATATGCTGTGGCCCTGTGTGAATTGATATGGCATCTGTATCTCAAGGGAACAAAGGAAGGCTAGAATAATAAGACAACACAAAAGTAAAGATAAGAGATTCTAGGAGAGAACTTTGATGACTTTCAATATTCAAGGTAGTATACAAATTAATTTTTATTGGTAACAGAGAAAGAAAACCAGGGATATGTGTTATTATGAAAACTAGTATATAACAGTGTTTAAAGAAAGAAAAGTGTGACCAATTCTGCTGAATTCTGCTGTAAGTTCCAGGAAGAAATCAGAGGAGTGTCTGCTGTATTTGAGAATATGAACACAACTGGAATAGTGGCACTGACACCAGATCTGAGTGGCCAAAGAATGAACTAGACGTAACCAAGTATTGACAGGCAACGCACACAACACATCTGAAGTGTTCTGCAATGAAAGGAAAAGGAGAAGAAAGGCCGCAGCCTCTTAAAGTGCCAGATACAAGATGACGCTTGAACGCAGACAGAAAAAGTTCAGTAACAGAGAGAGATTAGTAATACAGAAATAAAAGAATCTACATTAAAATAGATAAATTTAATAATTCACTAAGATAAATTTTACTTTAAAGTCATGAAAATATCAATCATCACTCATTCAACAAAATAAAAAATCAGAACTTATAACTTATAGTTAAAGAATTTTTATAGCTATTCTGAAAATAGAATTTTTTCCAACAGTTTCCCATTTTAAATACAACTGGCCCCTTCTAAATAATTTTGCTGTTATTTAAATACAAATTAACATGAGAGAAGCAAAATTGTATACTGAAATGTCAAAAATATTATAGCAAATCTCTAAGAAAATCCTCAGAAGTTGTCTTTTCAAAATTTAAAATCATGTACCTAAAAAAAACCTGTTTTCTTTTTACTTACAAGAATATTTTATTACCTCAACCTAGCTTCATCCAACCCCTTGCCGTTCCTAATTAATGAGGAAGTATGCACAACAGATCTCATTTTCACAAAGGCAAACCCATGAAAGCAAACATGGGTCTGTAAAGTGTGATGCTGGGGCATGGACTGCAGCTATCCAAAATGGCATCCTAGAGTCTACACACATTTTCTGATACAAAGATTCCTTAAAAAGAAAGACTGGTTTTTCCCATAATACAAAAATATTAGAAAAAATTACATAGAAAGTATAAAGCATAACATTCTTTGTAGTTTATAAATACAGTAACATTAGTAGAGATCTCTATGAGTTCTTATAAACGTATTCATTTCCCTACTTTCAGATTGTGAAAAATCTAAAATGTAATTTATTTGAGCACAAGTATTATTACAACTGACATTTAAAAGATTAGTATCATTATCAGACAATCTTAATATAAACTGAAGTATGTATAAATATATGCACATATGTATATAGTTATGTGTATGTAAAACATATAAACATACACAACTATATATACAAATATGTACATATATTTCACATAAATCTACAAACATACATATAATTTTCTTAAGAATAGGACCATTATCATTAAAAGGTAAATTTTAATAGCTATTTATTTAGTATGTATATTTTAAGCAGACAATAATCTAAACTATAACCAATAAGTTTTTGGTGTTTTTGCCTCTTCTATTGCCTTTTTCACCTCTTTGGGGGGGGTTAATTTTCTGTAGATTATATGTGTTAACTGATATTTCAATGCATTGCAGTACAAATTAATCATTTAGAAATAGAAGACTAATTTTGTAAATTATATTCAAGCTCATATCCTTTTTCAAAGAACTAAAAAAAATTAAGGTTGGGTGATTTCTTCATGACATCTATCAAAACATGTAGGATATATAGGTAGCTATAGTTTTATGGTATATTATATTAGAAAAGGGGCTCAGGAATTATTTTTATTTTGGACAAGATAACTTCTTCATGAAGCTTTTAGAGTTTTTGATCTCATATATTATACAACTGGTCATGGTTTAGGAGGCATCATTTGGCCTATAAAAATCGTCTAATGCTCTGCTAGCTAAATTTGCATTGGTTGTAATTTTTATTATCCCTACATGTTAGGGACACAAATGTTAAAGTTGGAGTATAGAAATAGGTCCAGGTGTTTACAACAGAACTAAAATACTCATTAGCAGTGTTCTATCAGGATAAGTGGTAAAGTTTAGATTTTTGTCCCCACACAATGAACATATTGGTGTCTCCACATTATAAAACCTTTCGGAATCATAAAAATACTGGAATATTTGATTCCAGAACAGGGCAATGAGGAAGATAGTGTTGAAACCACTTTTTTACTTCATTCATAATAATAAATGCAGCTTTTTGGTAGACCTGTATTTGCCTCACACTCCAAATTGTCCATTATTATATGAGCACCCACTATCTAATCCAAGGAGGATCATATTTATACAGACATTCTCTTCCATAGTAGATTATCACATGCTCTTTCCAAAATAGTCAATTATTTCAATCCAGAATAAGATCAATTTGAACTATTTTAGCAGAAGATGAAAAATCCTAGTAACTTTTTGAACCCTCGCCTTTGTATTTATTAAGGTAGTCATTCTGAGATCCATTTAGTATCTCCTTAGATACACATTCCTCATTGATTGATCCCTGGACTGGAACTGTTTTCTAAGGGACTTATCTCTAATTAGTTCATGTATTTACTCTTTCCCAGTTACACAGCTACTCCAACAGCATTTTAAATCTCTACTTTGACTCCCAAATGTTTTCTCTTTTATTTTTTTTATTTATCTTCAATTCTGCTCCTTGTTTATTCATTATTAATAGCCATTGTCACTAATATCAATTTAATTCTCTTTTCCTACTGAATAATCAGAACAGCATTTTAAAGTCCTATAATATGATAACAAGAAAATAGATTACAATTCAATCAGAAAGAAAGGGTAAGATTTTTACCACAACTTTAAAATTTAGTTTGATTTGTCATGCAGCAAAGAAGAAATACTGGTAACTAGAGTAGAACTACCTGGTTCTTTTCATATGCCATTGCTCTCCTTACCAGATTTGTTTGTCAACATGTATTTTAACCTAATGCTTTAGCCACTGAACTTAGAGACATTAAGTGACCTCTCCAGTGTCATAAAATTCTTTAGAGTAGCACCTCACTGAGATCAAAATACAATGCCTTCCTGGTAAAATATTCTGTAAAGATATTTTGATAAGAAAAATAAGAGAGGATTAGAAATCTCCATTTGTACTGTAGGAAATTTATTGGAGAAAAATATATGAATTTAAATTTCCACAGATACAATTTCAAGCTATCCAAATCGACCACCAAAACTTTCTTTAATCTAAAAAGTCAAAACTTTAATTCAGTAATGCTTATCTTAGCTGTTAGGTGTGACTTCATTTGGAATGTTTAGAAAAAACAAGGTGAACTTAAAAGCAAAATGGTAAAATAAACACACTGGATTAAGCGTCAGAGGCAGACATTAGTGCAGGGAGGGGGCATTAAATTATTTACCATCATATTTCTTATGGAGAAACTGAGTTACATTTCTTACTACAATGCATGCCATCCAGTAAAAGTAGGAAAAATAACAGAATTAAAAAATTATATTTAAAGCTCCTAATGAAATACTTGATTAAGGTAAGAACAATCAGTGGGCACTAAAATCAAGTTGTGAAAGAAAGGAAGTAAATTGTCCCCTAGGTGCCCGTGCAAGGTACTCCCTGCATTGTAAGCTGACTGTAAGAAGAAACATAGTTTTAGAAAGGAGTTACTTGGTGGTTACTCATTTCGATCGCATTCTCAAAAACAGCATCCTTGTAGAACAATTTTGATTTGAGGTAATGTCATATATAGTGTCGTTAAACTGATACACTATTCTTGTCAAAATGATTTACATGAATTTAATAGTATGAATAGGGGTCCGAAAATTTTTAACCTAAAGGGTAAGTAGTGAATATGTTAGGCTTATGGGCTATAATCAATTTATATTGCAGATTATATGACTTGTTTATTTATTCATTTATTTTTAAAATAAATTTTAAAATATAAAACTCATGCTTAGCTAAAATGCTATTAAAACAAAAAAACGAAAAAACAAAAACAAGACACAGCCCTGTGTTGTGGACTATGCAGCCTGGATTCAGGAGCTGTAACCACACCCCATAGCTAGGCTGAGTAAGAGCCAAGGGACCCGTTTCATCTGGGTCTGTTCTGTCAGGAGGACATAAGCTACTAAGGAGACAAAGCTTATCTCCCTTGCAGGAGCTCTGCTTCTGCCACATCCATCTCTGGCCCCAATGCTTAGTCAGTTAGTCAATGATGGGTAAGACTCCTCATGGTAGGGGCAACCTAAGCCAGACATGACCACTTGGAAGGCCCTCATGGAAGGACTGGGGGGGGGGTGCTGCAGCAAAGAGGGGTTGATGGACCCTCGTCCCCTGCCCCCCCCCCCCGCTATTCTGACATAGCCTGCATCCCCATTTCCATCTGGGAGATGCTTCCTGGCTCTAATAGGCTTAAGCCTGAAATTATGACTGGGGGCGGTGCAGCCCTGTGCTGGCCAGAGTGGTTCCCCAGGTGATGGGCGTAAGAAAAAATTGGTAAAGTCCTGTGAGACCTGCTTTTTTTGCTAAGAGTGCTTTCATTTAAATGATAAGGGTCCCAGGAGGAAATGAGTATGTCTCCCAAAGTTTTGCAACCCCCTTTCCTGACAGACACTGACTCAGATTAAGCCCTCAGATTTCTTTGAAATGTTAGCCACTGTTTGATCCTTGCCTCCTGATTTACCTGTATTCCTGTGTATTTGAATCCAATAAAAGCCCAATGAGGAAGGGGCTCTGGGTCATTCTCCTCTGAGAGTTTGGCCACCTCTCCTCCCCAAGCAGATCATGTCTTGGTAGTTTTATTCTCATTTGTGACGGACGGGGGGCTCTGGCAGAGCCCCCACCCCCCCCCCCGCCACAGCCCTGATTTGGAACACAGGTCATAGTCTAGTAACCCAAAATCTCAAAGAACAAGCTGAAAAATTCTGCAAACACACACACAAATCTAAAATATGGGAGGGTCTAAATGACAATTGGACTTCTCTCTTGAAAGAATAAATGACATAAAAATATAAATGGGGGAGAGGGCAAAGGTTGTTCAAATATAAAAGGGACTAAAGAGATAAAATTATGTATCATACATGACCTTGTTAATATACATGAGATTGGATCACACTTCAAAAATATTTTTTAAACTATAAAAGACACTTTAGGACACTTTCTGCTGATTCTAATGTAAGTATCTCCATTTCTGAAATTCTGCATACTTAAAGTTATAAGTACTTTTCAAGATTCCTTAATATTAGCAAAACACTATTATTAACTGAAGGAATACTTGCCATAAATTTGAAAGTCTAAAAGTCTCCTGGCTTTGAATAATTATAAACTTCTAAGGAACTAATTCTGCAAATCTAGACTACTTAGGTCAATATTCTACTTAAGGAACAAGATAATTTTGCATGGACATTCCACTGATACCTTCATGAATTGCCTTGCAGATAAATGTTTTAGAAACATCTGCAGTCTTCTTCTGATGTTTAAGTCCATAGGCAGAAGTCAGTAACAGTCTTAGTAACAAAACTACCATAGAGATAGGATTTGGGGACAGAATCTTCAGATCAACTGGATCATTTCCTGTGGAGAGTCACAGGGATATACTGGTTCACTCTTCCCTTCAACTATGTATTACTGGTATAATACAGTTTTGGATAATTTGCATTTTTGCTCAATGCACAGTATTTCTCTGCCATTATAGACTAAAAACAATCTATTTTGGTCTTGGTAAGGGTAGGATTACATAATTTAATTATTAAGAATTAGCCTTGCTAGCTTCAGTAACTGTAGTATGAAAGAGTAACTATTCCAAACCCAAGTCACTGTAAAATGCCATCTATATCCCACCTAGCAACAAGTAAGCCAATGGCAAGAAAGAATGAAGACTTCCTGTTAACCACCCCCAGATATTAAACCTGAAGAAACACCTTTCATTTTGTCATTGTGCTTGTTATGAGTCAAGTAATTTCTGAAAAAGTGTACATGGTTGGAATTAATAAATATTGAAATGATTAAATACCATCAGTTCTAATGTTTACTGGTAGCCTTTCCTTGATCTTGATAAAAAGTCTCTCATGATTCATACTGATAGGAGAAAGGGGATCTGTGAAGACTATCAACCATACCTCTTTCACAATGTCTCTATCTCTGAAAGAAAAATAACAATTGCCTCCCAGTGCCATATAGATCCACACAGGGCCACATGTATAACAAAACCTTCCTTCAATCTGAGAGAGGGTTTCACAAATTTTGAGTCATCCTTGAGCACTTTTTAGTATGGAATCGTCTAAAATAAAATATATCTCATGTTGTAAAGACAAATATTGTTAATTTTTTATTTTGTTTTAATTGTACATACAAACCTCTGTGTGTGTCTAAGTGCCCTATGTATGTATTTGGTGGAAATGGAAATTTATTGTCACAACAGATCTAATGATTCTAATACTTAAAAAGACTAGATCATTTCTCTACTTTTTACTATGCTAAGAAGAGGGGAAAGAGTTAGTAAAATCCATCTACAAATAAAAGTTGAAGTTGATGAAAGTTTTGAATTACAACAACTACGAAACTAGAGAAAATTTCACAGAAGCCATATCCTCTTTCATTTATTGGGATAATAAACAAAATTAATAATAATTATTATCAAAGTTGATTTTATGGTGCATAATGTATATTTTTGCATTAACAGTTATTTTGTTCCACCATTCTTCATATTATTTGTAGAATCCTTGTTACCTATGTATCCTGGTTTTAAGACTAAAAGAAATATCTATAGTATTATTAAATAGGGGAAAAAATCTAGTTTAAGCTTGTGATCTAAAATTGAATAATGAGACAAATTTCTTGATTAACAACCAATGTTTCTCACTTTGTTTACAACAAAAATGATTAATTGTCTTCTAATGGGTAAATCAATACCTTGCCTAATTGCATCTGTTTCTCAGAATTATATACCTCTAGTTCATTAACTCTTTTAAATAACAGCCTGCCTTGGAAAATTGCACAACATGTGGTGTTTCTTTTAAAGTCTTGATAAACGTTCTGTTATCTGTGTGTTGCTCAGTTCTTCACTTAGTCTTCATTAACAACATTAAAAGTATAGAGCTTTAAGTTTCTTGACACGTTTCATATAAATAATATGAGAAAAAAATGAGAAGATTTTGCACTCATTGAAAACCTTACAATATTGATAAGGTTAAAACGGGAGTCACTCAGAGATTGTGGAAACTTATCATGAGACATGGAATCTAAAACACTGTATAACCTGAAGTAAAAAATCATGAAGGGTAAAATTATAAATCAATACACCCATGGAGTCTGCCAGTATGCAAAAAGACGGGAAGGCTAGTTTTCATTCACTTCAGAAACATTTATGGAGGCCTAACTGTGTGACTGGCTTACATAAGTAGGAGAGACAGGAAAAGCCCTGAGCTCATGGGAATTACTTTCTAGTGATTTAAACAATATAGAAGCACACCGATAAATTAACAAAATTTCATTTAGAGTAAGTGCTATAAAGATAACAAAGAGTCACCTAGGGTAGGAGACAGAATACAAATTTGGCTCTCAGTCACTGTCTTGCTGAGGAAGGGGTCTGTTAACTGAGACAGACTTGAATAACAAGGAATCTGCTACATCATTCAGGTTGAGGGGACAGCAAGCACAAAGGCCTAACACAGAAACTGTCTTAGTGCAAATGACTACAGAAAGAGGAGAACCTTGTTGGCTCATGACAAATGAGGGAAAGAGGACTAATAATTATCTTATCAAACCTTCTAAACTATTGTAAGTGTAGTAGTTAAAGCTTCACTTTTTTTTATTAAGTGAAATTAAATGTGACTCCTTGTCCTCCATTTTATTTGGCTGGTGGATAATTCAATCTGTCATTATTGAGGTGGGTAATGTATTTGGTGAGGTTCCTAAACAAATTGATTCCCAGTGTTTCTCGCTGGGTTGCACTGATAATACAAGATGTATTATCATTGCAAGATGTGCATGAGCTGACTGAGGTCTAGTGAGTTGGTTCTTTCTCATATACAGGGTTTCGGCGTCTTTCATGTGGGGAAACACAGTGCCCTACTTACAAGCTCCCCTGATATTTTGCAGCTATTTTTGTTGACTCTAGCCCTAGGTACCCTAAACTCTATGGAGCTCAGCAAGAGTAAGGCCTCTATCACCATCTGTGTCAAAATATCAGACCTTCTTCTTGTCTCTATATCTCTGAGCTCTCCCTCTTTTTCAGCATTTTCCCTACAGGGCATGCCTTTATCTCCTTCTCTTCCATTGCAAACACATAGAGATACAAAGCCTTAAAAAGAAACAAACAAACAAAAAGCAAGGAAAGAAAAGTCAATGTCTTCACTCCTAAATAATATTCTCCTTTTTTAATTGAATTTATCGGGGTGACATTGGTTAATAAAATTATGTAGGTTTCAAGTATACAGTTCTATAATACATCATCTATACATTGTTTTGTATGTCTACCACCCCAACTCAAGTCTCCTTCCATCAACATTTATCCCCCCTCTACTTTATTCTACATCTTCCCAGTCCCCTTCCCTCTGACAATTACCATACTATTATCTTACACCTGACAACAACCATACTGTTGTCATGGACACAATACTGTGTCCATGAGTCTTTCTCTTTTTTTTTCTTTGCTTAATCCCTTCACCCTTCTCACCCAGCCTTGAACCCTCTTCCCTGACAGCTGCCAGTCTGTTCTCTGTATCCATAAGTCTGTCTCCACTTTGTTTGTTAGTTTATTTTGTTCATTAGATTCCACATAGACATGAAGTCATATGGAACTTGTGTTTTTCTGACTGACTTATTTCACTTAGCATAATACTCTCCAGGTCCATCCATGTTGTTGCAAAAAGTAAGATTTCATTCTTTTTTTACAGCTGAGTAGTATTCCATTGTATAAATATACCACACCTTTTTTTATCTGCTCATCTACTGATAGGCACTTGGGCTGCTTCCAAATCTTAGCTACTGTACATAGTGCTGCGATGAACAAAGGGGTGCATATATTCTTTTGAACTTGTGGTTTTGGTTTCTTATCTTGAAGTACAAAAGGCATAAAGCCTACACAATTTTTGCTTTGCAGGCACTCAACCACTGAGTCATATCAGCCAAGACTCAAGCCTATACAACTTTTGAAAGAGAAAGAATAAAAAGAAAGAGGAGGGAAAGAAAACAGGATAGTAAACAGAAATAAATATCTCAATAGATTTCCAAACATACACACATCATACATCACACATTATGTATCACGAATACACATACATTTTAGGGAACTAAAATATGATTAACTTAGGAGACAGAGAACGATGCAAGGCTAGATATACTCAAAAATGATTCAGTTTATTAGGATATGAAAAGTAGATTAGATATTACTAGAAAAAGTGGAATTAAGTTTTCAGACAAGAAGATCCATTGTACGAATAATTAATGTTTTTATTTCTGAACTTGAGTTGGTATATAATCTTAAAACTGCTTAAGAAATTCTGATATTCAATCATAGAATAATTTTTAATGATGAATATGGTTAAACATAGAGGTTAGTTAATAGTTTTAACAGTGAATCATTGTTCTTGACATATAAAACTAAAAGTTCTTCTAACTGTAGTGATTTTGGTGTTCTCAATTCTTGACTCAACAATTTATATAGAGAGAATTTAAGTTTATTTGCTTTAAGAGTTTAAATACTCTAAATAATGCATGATTTAAAACTGAAGGATTCTTTTCCTCACAAATTTTAAATTAAAATAAAACAAACCTAATATTTGGAAAGCAACAAGAAAGATTTAGAGCTACATTAGTAGAGACAGACCATGACCTCCAGGAGGACAGATGAGAAAGGACAGGAGAATATGATTTGAAATACAATGAAAAGTTATAGACATCAAGATAATAATACTGCACGTAGAATGGAAAATCATATTATGGACTAACCCAGTATAAGTGCCTTGATTAAAATCTTAGCCATTGTGTATGATAACCACAAAAACAAATGTGACACTCAAAACTAAGGTAAGAAATCAATGTTGGACACTTCCAGGACATCCAAACAATACTAAATCATTACTGACAATGGCAAAAGCCAATTACAAATTGCCTCTTGAAAAACCATTTCTCCTTCATCACAAAGTATATTTTGGAAACTGGTTTGTTAACACCCCCTTCTTCCTTGTATAAGTCTTAGTCTTCACGAAAGTTACTCTGTTTTGTACAGTTACTTTTTTATCTAAAAAATAATCACCTTGATATTTGTTAACTAGTCTATCCCTTGCACCATTATTCATATCTACAAGTTATGTTAATGATTGAAAATGATGTGAGGTTAAAAATATTATATAGGTTCATTAAATAACTCAGTCACATACATTTCAAAAATACAATATTGCAATATAATATTTTTAAATATTCAGAATTAGGAAAATGGTTATAACTGAATTTTTAAAACTATATAATTCCTTTTTTAATGATAAAGACTTGTTTTGTAAGGTATTGTCAAAATGTAATTTAGCTATCCAAGTATTATTAACATATATCTTTCCTCTCTAGAGCCAAATATTTAAAAATTTGTTTCTACTTAGTGATTGCATTTCTTCAGTTCCAAAGTAGTTGGTAGGTTATTACACCCAACGTAAACACTTCTCACCAAAATCAATAACCTCTGTATTTCTAAATCCAATGGTGTTTTTAAGTATGTCATATTGAGCTTTATTCAAGGTTTATCAAATCCAAGCACTGCCCTGGCTGGTGTAGCTCAGTGGATTGAGCACAGGCTGTGAACCAAAGGGTTGCTGGTTTGATTCCCAATCAGGGCATATGCCTGGGTTGCAGGGCAAGTCCCCAGTGGGGGCCACGTGAGAGGCAACCACACATTGATGTTTATCTCCCTCTCTTTCTCCTTCCCTTCCCTCTCTCTAAAAATAAATAATAATAAGTAAAATATTTTTTTAAAAAAGCCAAGCACCTATTCCTCTCTAAAACATTTCTCTTTGCTTCCATTAAATCCTGTCTTTTCAAAAATTCCACTCAAATTTCAAGCACTGTCGGGGACTAAGTCTTGCTATCAGTCATTAAAAGGTTGATATATCTCAAGAAATAATGCAAGACCCATTCCATAGAAAAAAATTATATGCAATGTTAATATTTACATAGATATCTTTTCAATACATAGATCTAGTCTAGACTTTTAAACTGAGGTCCACAATAACCAACTGCCCATTTAGCATCTCTTTGCATGTGTCAAAATGTCTTCAAACTCAATATATACTAAATTACACACCTAATACTTACACACTGGCAAGTGTGTAATACTTCCACAAATTTAATCATCTCCAAATATTCTCTAACTTGATATACAGGGGCACAATAAATTTATATTCGCCAAGATGAAAACATAGGGATCACATATGATGACTTCCTCTTTTAAAAAATATCCTCACCTGAGATTATGTTTATTGATTTTAGAGAGATAACGAGAAAAGAGGGGACACGGAGAGAGAGAGAGACAGACAGACAGACATTGATGTGAGAAAGAACCATTAATTGGTTGCTTCCCAAAGTGCCTCAAACTGGGATGGAACCTGCAACCTTGAGGTGTGTGGGACAATGCTCCAACCAATTGATTTGACTTCCAAACTATATCTCACAAGTACATCCACGCAGTCTCTAACTAGATTTTCTTTCTGGCTGTGGCCTTTCACATGGGCAGTGAAACTGCACCTTAATGGACAAATGTTCATCCTCTATGGATCTTCCAAAGAGTCTGCACATGGTACCTAGAAAACTTTCTGAAAATGCAAGTTTATACTTGCCATACCAATTTTTCTTAAAAAAAAAAAATTCTTATCAGGATCTTAAGTTTCTACAAGAATCAGTTCCTGGTTACCACTACAAATATTTTGAACTTTTCCTCTCAATCTCTGTGTTCCCACCACTGTTACCATGCTTCTTCTCACACCAGGCACTTGTGTAAATCTTTGTTCTAACTCAGAATATTTCAGTAACTTTGCCCTGCTCCCTTCAACTACAGTATTAATCACCTGATCTTAGCTCAGTGATCCCATATATAACATCAACAATCTTTGTATCATGCTTTCATATATATTCATATTTTCACACAAATTAATCATGTATAATTAAATACATGGTGATTACTAACATCTGTATTCCTTCCTAAAGTGCAAGGTTCATGAGTTCAGGTTCATGTTTTTTTAATATGGTATCCATATCAAATATCAGAGTGCTTGGCTTGCTCAAAGTTGGTGTGCAAACATTTTAAATCAATATGTATATGAAGAAATGAGAGGATAAATGAAAGAACACCAAATTTCAATGCTAAAACAATGTTAGAACTATTCATTATATTCCTAAAATTTTGGCCATTTTAATCTCATTGAATTTTCTATCCTCTATGAATTTGATCTCACCACCTAATTTCCTTTCAGATTTTAGTACTCATTAAGCTACTATTATATGGAGATAAATTGAACACTTTATAATGCAAAATTGCTTATAGCAAAATACAAAAGTAAAAAGGAATTGGATATCACCCATTAAAATATATTTACCATATTTGAATAAATGAGAATGTAAGTCTGTGCATTAAAAGTTGATCGAAAACTTGTAATGAGTATTAAATAAGCCATAGAGATCTAATGCACAGTGAAATGAATATAGAAAATAATATCATGCTATAATGATTCAATGTGATAAGCATTGCATCAATGGCCATCATATCACAATCTATAAATGTATCAAAGAAAACACTGCACACTTTAAATTTACAAAATGTAGCCTGTCAATTTTTTTTTCTTTTTTTTTTTAAAGTTGGTTGAATATTACTAGCTCTCTCAAAGTAGGAAAAAATAGCTTTAGGTAACATTCCATTTGATTATGAAGTGCAACTTTAACAAGGACTTGTGCTACAATTGTTGAAACAACAACAACAACAACAAAAACCCACTTGTCTGTAATACAAAAACAATAAGTAAGGTGAAGCACTTAAACTTATTTTCCCTGCTTCAGTAACACTGTCCCCATTCTTACAATGTTCATACTTATTAGCTAGGGCCCTCAGACTCCATCTCTATAACAAAATGAATATTGCAAATGATGAGTTCTGCTTTTATTTGCAAAATATATAATGAGATTATACTTATAAACAAAATCATGTATCCACTCTTTAATAAATTATTAGTGAGCAACACTTCTCTGTAGTGACAAAAATTAGATTATCAGAAAAAGAAAGAATTAATTTTTGATATGTGATATTTTACCTGCCACTATAACTATAAAAATTTATAGTTCTGTACTTTGGAATTCATTCAATAACAACAGAATCCTCATATCCATTACAATGAAAAAAATATTTCTTCAAAACACTCTGATTAGATACAAACAAAGACATATGGTACTTTACTATATTTAACAGCTATATAACTTAAGAATATTTTAAAATTGAAAAAGACCTCAAAGGATCAGATGATATAAAATTTTTCTATTGCAAGAAATAATGAAAACTCTTATGTTTCCATATCTTTGGTTGTACATTGTCAGCACTATATTTTCTGAAATTAATATTGTCTATGTACTCTAACTTGGCCAGGGGCCTTCATGGAAAGTATATCCTTTGTCTTTGTTTTTATTTTATTTCATTTTTTAAATTATTTTAATTATATTTTTCATTACCATTTAGTCCCCTATGCTCCCCCGCCCACAATCACCACACGGTCCATGCCCACGAGTCCTTTTTCCTTCTTGCTCAGTCCCTCCCGTCCACACCTCCCCTCCGCTTTGCTGTCATCCTGCTCGCTCTAAGTCTCTCTCTCTTTTGCTTGTTTGTCTTTCTCCTACCACAGGGCTTGCTCTACCTCAATGCTCCACTAGACATATTTACAGTATTTACTCATTACAGAGACACAAAACCTGGTAAACACAGACATATGTTAATGAAATATAATCAATGCACTTCTCTCAGTAGAGTATTTGGGAGATAGGTTTGAGTACTGAGTGTTGTTTGATATACTCAGGAAGTCTGGTCAAAGGTGAGGGAAGATAGAGCCAAATGTTGGATATTTGGCAACAGGATGTCCTGTGGCCAACCATCACCGACAAAGGAAGTATTTCTTGAGGTTCTGGCAGAAAACAGTTAGTGCCCTAAAACTGGGTAATGTGAGAAAATCTGAATAAGGATAGTACTGAAACAATGTGAGCAGAGAAGAAACCGCAGGGAAAGGTGCTGTGCCCTGAAGCTGGTAACAGTGACCCACTTCTTACCAACTGCAGCAGGTTTGCTTGGTGCCTGATTTTACATCTCCTTAGCCTATCTCTGATTTTATCCCAGGTATGATGGACAATGCCATTTCAACCACAAATGGTGGGCATTTGTGCACAATGCCAGCCATTATTATTTTGGCTTTGAGGGTTTTTTTTGAAGTCATAGGAGACCTACATTGATAAAACTGCACAACAGGGGTTAACATTCCAGGAGCAGTGGACTTGGGGTAAGATTTTAGTATCAATATTCGATCTCCTTCAAAATCCTGAGGAAAATTCTGCAAAGTTTTAACAAGTTCAACAATACACTTTTAATTGATTTTTCCTCCAGTCTTGCCCTGATGATTCCTGATTAATCTATATCTAAGTTCCTAATTCATGTCTTTATGGCAGAAACTAAATTAAGGTAAACTTCCGCACCCTATAATACAGGGAGAGCAGGTATAAGAACTCACAAAGAAATAACTAAGTGTAAAAAGCTATTATATAGAAGCTCTCAAATTTAATCAAAGGACACAAGTGCCTCCATCCACCACCAAGAGGAAAAATGGAAATAGACACCTTAACTTCACTTTCTTCCTTCTCTCAAGACTGCGCATTAGTGTCTTCCATTGGTTGATTCAAGTGAATTCCAAGGCAAGAGAACTCATTTATAGTATTTTTTATAAGTCAGCAACAGAGCAAAGGAGCAAATGAAATACCTTCAGCAGAAATGGGAACCTATATTCTACATCAAAATTATGTCTCATTCCAGTCCTCCCTAAAGCTCCATTTCCTCTCCTAACATAGTTTAACTTAGATGAGGACACTAATGGGAATGTAGTATATGTCTAAAAAGCAATTTAGAAAAAAATAACATAACAACATTTGCATCTACATATACTTAATATATTTTTCCTATGTTTTATGGATGGACTAAATTCAATCTTCTTATAAGACTGCAGAAGAGAAGATTACTAAAATAACAACTGGACACTTTTTTTCTATAAAAATCACATTTGTTGCCTGGCAGCATAATATGTAGGTGCTTATATACATATATGGAAATCATATGCATAATTGAATAAGTGTGTTCAACAGCTGACCATTCTCTCTTGTGGCCAAGAGAAGTTTTTAAATAATGTTTCTGGGGCATTCAATAATCAATGAATGATTATTCAATGATAACAACATGTAGCATGGCACTGGGGGAAGTGTATAAAAATAACATGCAGAAAAAACTAAAAGTTATAGCAGAATAGTGTACCCTGAAGGCCTATTAGAGGTGAATACCAATCAATTGTCTGTATGCCAATAGTTCATAGAGGAAGTTCATGGAGGAAGAAGAATATATCACAGCAACTATCAAACTTTAATTGTAAGTCAGTGGTGAGCTGACATTCTTTACTTTGAAATAAGTGGTATTTAAGGTTATACCTAATATATAATAGACAAAATATATAAAAATAAAAGTAAATAAATATCAAAGGGAATATCAACGTAGGTTTTTTTTTGTTTGTTTTTGTTTTTGGTTTTTTTTTTTTTTTTTTGTATTCCCAAGACGGCAGTACAGAGTAAAAACTTGGAAACTGGTAACATAAGTAAATCTGAGGTGAAAGGAAATTCATTTTGAATAGTAAAGGATAAAATCTTAATTGATCAGGTTCCAATGCACCCAGGAAAGACAGAACTGAGGGGGAGTTGATGGCATAGAACACTTCAAAGAAAAATTCAGGGGGTGGGGAGGAGATGTTTTCATTAATCCATTAAGCCATGGAAGTTTGGAGGCCAGAGGTAATGTACAATTACTTTGGTGGTATACTACAAATTGAAAGCATCTATGTGCAAAAGCTTACCTGTGATAAACAGGAAACTATTGCAGTGTTTCATGGGTAAGAAAAATAAATGTGCTTGAATGAGGATGAGATGGATAAAAAAGAAAGTAGCATGATTTCAGTTCTACCTTTAAAGAAATGAAATAATTGTTATCTCTAAAGAATTTAGACTTGAGCCTTGGCTCATGTGGCTCAGTGGATTGAGTGCCAGCCTGTGAGCCAAAGGGTCACCAGTTTGATTCCCAGTCTAGGGCATATTCCTGAAAATGTGGGCTAAGTCCCCAATAGGGGATACATGAGAGGCAACCACATATTGAAGTTTCTCTCCTTCTCTTTCTCCCTTCTTTCCCCTCTATCTAAAAATAAAATAAATTAAATATTTTTTAAAATGAAGGGTTTAGACTTGGAAGTTTTTTATTTTATTTATTTTAATCACTTTTGATTGTTATTCTATTACAGTTGTCCCAGTTTTCTCCCTTTGCCCTCTTCCACCCATTCCACTCCTCCGCTCCCACAGTCAATTCCCATGCCATTGTTCATATCTGTCGGTCATTAATACATGTTATTTGGTCCCTTCCCTTTCTTTCTTTCTACCATAAGTGGGGAAACTTTGGTCACTGTCAGCCTGTTCCATGTTTCAATGTCTGTGGTTCTGTTTTTGTTCATTAATTTATATTGTTCATTAGATTCCTCTTAAAGGTGAGATCATATGGTATTTGTCTTTCGTCAACTGGCTTATTTCACTTAGCATAATATTCTCCAGTTCCATCCATGCTGTTACAAATGGTAGGAGTTTCTTCATTCTTTCTGCTGCATAGTATTCTACTGTGTAAATGTAACACAGTTTTTTTTTTTTTTTTTAAATCTACATCAAATTAAAAAGTTTCTGCATGGCTAAAGAAACCATCATCAAAATGAAAAGGGAACCAACCATATGGTAGAACATATTTAACAATGATACATGGGTCGAGTTTGATCTCTAAAATATAGAAAGAAATCATGTGACTCCACACCAGGAAGACAAACAATCCCATTAAAAATGAGCAAAGGACCTGAACAGATACTTCTCCAAGGAGGACATACAGAGGGCCCATAGACACATGAAAAGATGCTCAACATCACTAGCCATCAGAAAAACACAAATTAAAACCACAATATCACCTCACACCTGTCAGAATGGCCATCATTAATAAATCAACAAACAACAAGTGTTGCCAAGGTTGTGGAGTAAAAGGAACCCTAGTGCACTGTTGGTGGGAATGCAGACTGATGCAGCCACTGTGCAAAACAGTATGAAATTTTCTCAAAAAAAAAAAAAAACTAAAAATAAAACTGCCTTTTTACCCTGTAATTCTGCTGCTGGGAATATACCCTAAGAATTCCAAATCACCAATTCAAAAGAATTCATGCTCCCCTATGTTCATAGCAATGTTATTTACAATAGTCATGTTCTGGAAACAGCCATAAGTAAATGAGTGGATCAAAAAACTGAGGTACATTTATTTAGATTTGGGAATTAAGTGCTTTTTTGAAAATAACAATAAGTATAAAATAATAAACTAATAATTTGTTTTTCAAGAGCACTCAGAACATTTTGTGGACAGTGATGCTAGATTTTGTGGAATACCCAAATTATTTTATCTCGATAAAATATAGGCTTAATATTGGGAACACTGTGGATTTCTCTAAGTGTATTTTAGAACAAAAAGGATGACATAACTTAATATAGTTCTCCTAACTCAGCAGTAACACGTTACCAAGTATTATAACAAAAACCCAAAATGTTAATTCACGAGCTTCCATATGTAATTTTCTCTTAATTAAAAAATACATATTTCATAAGTCTTTATCATCTTATAAGAAATGTTCTAAATCTTTCTTTTATTATAAGAGCATGTTATCTGTTACTAACATAGAATCATGCCATTTTAAATTTATGCGTGACCTAAGGGGTGATTCCTTCTTATTATAGAGTAACAGATTTTTCATTTAGGTTAAGTTACAGAAATAAATTAACGCAAAAACCTCTAGTCCCAAGATTTCAAATTGTTTACACAGAATTAATGAGCTAGATATTTAATGATCACTTCAAATATAGCACAAAAACAGAACTCGTATTATATATATATTTAAAAACCACCTTGATCTTAGGAGCTACTCTTGAAGTTTAATGACTTCTAAATGAGACACTGACAGTCCTTTTCTCCTCATTGTTTCATTGTTTTCAGGTTGGTCTGTATAGCAAACAGCCTTGGAACAATAGTCAGACATGCTTAATTTCCAGTAGATTAATAATCTCTCTCTGGAGCAAAAAAACAGACTTGCCTACTTGTCAGTTACAAAACATTTGGGTTTCCTAAGCTAAGTGTTTCTTTCATGTAATATAACCCACTATGTGTGCAAGTATCATCTGGTCCTCTTCATGTCAGCCTTTGGAAATTGAGTGTTGGGAGACTAGCAGAGTTCTAATGCTATTACTAGTGCTATACCTAGTGAAAAACAGCCGGTTGTCTCTGACCCTGGAATCTTGTATTGTTACCAACATCCATGAAACTGTGGCTGACTAGCCTGTTAGCTTGGAAGTAGGGTGACCCCTCAGACTCTTAAAAATTTTTGGCATATCTCACTTCTCTAAATTAATTCTGTCATATATTCTTAAACTAAAATTATCTGCAATATCATGTTGAAGTGAAATAATTCTTGCTCTGATATTCAATGCAATGTTATTACAGGATATACTACAAACAACAATAATTGTAAGATGAACATCAAATGCATAACTGGAAGAAATGTCAGACAACCTCTCCCATTATTCTTGGATCCCCATGCAAATTAAGATTATATAAAGAAGTAACAAAAAAGCAATGTGGATGACTTGTGGGAAATTTCCTTAGAGAATGTCATGCTTTGAATCAAAGTAAGGGTAGTGGGTCGTTAACTTGTAAGCCAAACCTGGTGTAAATACATATTTTTGAACTTTCCTGGGAATATTTTCAGAAGGTATTTGGTATCTGTGTAAGTTTGAAATCAGTTAGCAAACTGGCTAACTGCCTTTTTGGAAGAGGCAGGTAAGTACTGTACCTGAGGAGTTGTAAGACAATTGTCTACTTCTCATCAATCAACTGACTTGTTTGAGAGAGAAAGCAAGACTGAATATATTTCAATTAAATATTTCCTGACAACACCCTCTGGGTAGGTAAAGGGCTGCAACAATGAGAATCTATGTGGGACAGATCACAAATGAACCAAACACGAGAGTGAAATCCACTCATGGGAAAGACATGCCACACTGGCATTACAAGAACTACAGCTGTAGAAGTACTTGTGATGAGAGTCTCTAAATAATGAACAAAAATGCCCCACAATAGAAAGAACTAATATAAAATTTCTTGAGACCCAAGAGCATAAAGATTTCAACAAGGAAAAAATGTTCCTTCATTTTGTTTATGTGGTGTACCACATTTATTAATTTGCAAATACTGCACCAAACTTGCACCTCTGGAATAAGTCCCACTTGATCATGGTGTACAATTTTTTTAAAGACTCAATTAATTTATTTTTTTTTTTAAAGAGAAGGGAGGGAGAAATAGAGGAAGAGAACCATTGGCATTAGATCTAAATGTCAATCAGTTTTCTCTTGAACTTACCCCAACCAGAGGCCAATGAGCAACCCAGGAATGTGCCCTGACCAGAATTGAACCAGCAACCTTTTGCTTTGTGGAAAGATGCCCGATCAACTCAGCCACACTGGTCAGGGCACAATTTTTTTTTAATGTATTGCTGGGTCTGGTTGCTAATATTTTGTTGAGAATTTTTGCATCTATGTTCATCAGGGATATTGGCCAATAAGTTTTTTTTTCTTTGCAGTGTCTTTACCTGGTTTTGAAATTAGGATATAAATACTGGTTTTGTAAAATGAGCTTAGAAGTCTTCTCTAAACTTATTATTTTTTTTTAATAGCTGGAGGACATGTGTTAGTTTTCTTTGAATGTTTGGCACAATTCACCTGTGAAGACATCCAGCCAAGGACTTTTACTTGCTGGGAGATTTTGATTACTGATTTGAGTTCATTAATTATAATCAGTCCATTCAGATTTTCTGGTTATTCTTGATTTACTTTTGGAAGATTTTGTATTTTTAGGAATTTATCCATTTTTGCCTAGATTGTCCAATTTTTTGGCACATAGTTCTTCATAGTATTTTCCTACAACTCTTTTGTATTTTTGTAATGTCAGTTGTTACTTCTTTTCATTTCTAATTTTTATTTATTTGGGTCCTCTCTCTTTTTTCTTGATGAATCTGGTTAAAAGCTTGCCAATCTTGTTTATCTTTCAAAGAAAGAGCTCCTGCTTTCATTGATATTTTGTATTGATATTTTAATCTCTATGTCATTTATTTCCACTCTAATCTTTATATTTCCCTCCTTTTACTCACTTTGGGTTTTTATAGTTATTTTAGGTATAAGGTAAGATTGTTTATTTGAGGGTTTTTTTGGTTTGTTTGTTTGTTTCTTGAGGTAGGCTTGTATTGCTATGAATTTCCCTCTTAAGACTGCTTTTGCTGTGTCCCATAGATTATGGGTTGTTTTGTATTCATTTTCATTTCACAAGGTAAATTTCTCCCTTGATCTTATTGTTGGTCCATTCATTGTTTGGTAAGGTGCTATTTATTCTCCATGTGTTTGTGTGTGTGTTTGTTTTTCCTTGTAATAGACTTCTAGTTTCATACCACTGTGGTCAAAGAAGATGCTTGACATGATTTCAACCTTCTTGCATTTTTTGACTTGTTTTATGGCATAATGTGTAGTCTCACCTAGAGAATCTTCCATGTTAACTTGAAAAGAACGTATGTTGTGCTGCTTTGAGGTAAAATGCTCTGAAGATATCAATTAAACCCATCTGATCTAGTAGGTTGTTTATGGTCACTATTTCCTTGTTGATTTCTGTCTGGAAGAGATATCCATTGATGTGAATGGGGTGTTAACATTCCTGACTATGACTGTATTATTGTTGATATCTCCTTTTATGTCCATCAAGATTTTCTTTCTATATTTAGATGCTCCTATGTTGGGTACATATATAAAGGGATTAAGCAAAAAACAAACAAACAAACAAACAAAAAAAAAAAACCTCATAGGCACAGATGATAGTATGGTGATTATCAGAAAGAAGGAGGGTGGGCAGGTAGGGGGGATAAATGGTGACAGAAGATTAAATTTTGGTGGTAAACATACAATATACAGATTATGAATATGTGTATTACAGGATTGTACACTTGGAACCTGTATAATTCTATTAAGCAATGTAACTCTAATAAATTCAATTTAAAAAAACAGTTCCTGATCTCTTTTTCCTTTTTTTATCTCCCTTTATCTAGCCCTAAAGGAATGAAGTTTCAATAATTTTTATGGTGAGGCAAGCAAGTAAGACAATAACAAGGCCAAAACTTACTTTTTAACTTCATGTCTCTGGTTGAGAGAGCTTACAGTTTAGTAGTGGAGGAGGCAGAAGGAGAGAGATTTAATGTTAAGTTAGATTTGATATTTTAAAGTTATGACACAGTACTAGACATTATTTTTATATAAAATTATGTTCATAACTAAAAATAGCAGAAGTTTATTACTTAATGGCTTTAAGAAAATAAATGGATTAGCCACTGTGATTTAAGAATATCAAAACTTTGTATTCTAATGAACACATTTTAAAAATTATGATGATAAATTAAAATTGTATATTGACATATCACCAGTATTGCTCAATAGTATGCACCACCTTACATGACCACATGACACCAACAATATCCAACTTCCATTTGTACCTTTATCCAGCCAGGCATTAATGCCTTCCTCCTTCCCTCTTTCACTTCCTTCCCTCCTTTTTTCTATAATCTTATTCTGGTCTACCTAATATTATAGTATTTCATTAATTTGAATAAAATTTTCATTCAAGAACTTTTTTACCATGCAAAATACTCCATGCAAATGACCTAGGAAAACAAAGATAATAAACATCTCCTCTTTTCAAAGAGCTGCTGAGGGGATCTGGGCACATAATAAAAAATAATTTAAATATTCAGTTTAGTAACTGCTAAAATGAGACAAATATTTAGTAGTAAGAATGAACAGAGAGAAGATTTGATTTCAACTGAAAGATAGGTGCTACTTTTTCAGGTGAGCTTTGAAAGCATTAGTCATACTTTAAATAAGATAGGTGTAATAGGAGAGAAAGGGACAAGAAAGAGAAAGGGAAGCACAGATACAAGACTGAAGAAGATATTTGAGCCTACACTGCTCATATGTAAATTTTTTATTTTATCCTTATATAATTCCAAAAACTTTTTAATTGGCCAATTTTTATATCAAAGCTCCTGTATTCAACTTAATCTGTTTTATACTACTCCATGTAATTCATCTCCCTAAACTATTTCTTTATGGCTCCCCCTCAAACCTTGAAGTGGTTATCCTCAAATGTCAAACATTTTACACTTTTTTCAAGGATATTTATAACCCTGCAAAATTGTTTTTCTCCCTACCTTTCTAACATTAGTTCCTATTAATTTCCATCACACTGTCACCGAATTAGACAAATAAGTGTCAAAGGTGCAGTGGAAATAAGAAGGGAATGAAGGGACAAGGCAAAATGATGAAATACAGGATGTTAGGCAGATTTCTTTCTAGCCCTGCTTCAGATTCTGTCCTTGTTACAAGGTTTTCTAAGTGGAACAATCCTTGAGTATCCCTGAAAGAAGTGTAGTGTTCTTGCCCTTAAAAATATTGGTATAATATGATAACATTTAAAAATATATTAAATTAAAATATAATTATTTTTCAAAACAATAACAAAGTGTTCTGCTTATTGACAAGTGTGTTGGGTCCCTAGGTATGTTCAATTTGTGAAAATGCAATAATCAGTGTAAATCTGCATATTTTTATATAAGTATATGACACATATATAATACTTTTTAAATTACTATTACTTAATACATTTACAAGCAATAAACAGGTATGTATTTCCTCTAATTGTTATTTTTAATGATTTTATTTATGTTTATCTTTAGAGAGAGGAAGGGAGGGAGAGAAGAAGAGACACATCAATGTGTGGTCGCCTCTCCAGCGCCCCCTACTAGAGACCTGGCCTGCAATCTAGGCTTATGCCCTGACTGAGAATCTAACTGGCATCCCTTTGGTTTACAGGCTGGCACTCAATCCACTGAGCCACACCAGCCCGATTATTGTTCTTATGTTACCATAAGTTCACTTAAACCAAGTTCAGTTAGGACATATTTTAAAATCATTAATTTGAAAACAGACTTAGGATATTTTATTTGATAAACAAAGTATAAATTTTAATTATTTTTAAGCTTAGAGAAAATTGTTCATGTTTTTAACAATAGATTCTGTGGCTTAAAGTGAAAATTGACTGTGAGTAATGGTTATAATTTTAATAAATTCCAAACAGATAACTAAGTGTATAGTACTAATTTTGTGAAGGAAGTATTCAAATCAACAAATGCATCATGCATAAATTTCTAATTGCAATTTAAGACCATTTTAAAGAAATTAAAATATTTTCTTTTAACCAAACACTTTTGTATTAAATACTACATTTATATAGGTAAAGGATAAATAAATTTTATAATTACAACAAAATAAGTATAGATTATTGACATGTATTATTGAAATAATTCTGTAATATAAATATCTGGAAATAAAACAAAAGTAGGTAAACTATTACCCACATCCTCCCCCTTTAGATACACATACATAAGTGCTAGGATGAAAGGTATTCTACTATTTAGATTTCATTATTTGAATTAAAAGAGCTATTGTTAAATGAAATATTCTTTGGTCATGTGCATTCATGAATATATGAATTCTATCCAGAAGGTATCCAGCCATGTAATATGGAAAATAGAGACATTTATTGAAGAAGATACAAGATGCAAGAAACATTGTACATAGGACAATGATGCCTCAGGCCCCTTCAAAGTAGGCACCCTGAGACCTCACACAATTCTCCCAATCACCATCAGCTGCCCTGTCATATTTTCTTGAATCTCATGGATAGTCTGAATCTCTTCCCTTTCAAAGGTGGTTTTAGTTTGGGGAAAAGCCAGAAGTTGAAGGGTGCTAAATCTGGGCTGTAGAGAGGCTGAGTCAGTCATCTGGCCAATTTGGTGTTTTGCCAAAAACACTCTTCATGAGACATGATGCATGAGCAGGCCCATTGTCGTGATGAAGCTGCCAATCACCAGTTGCCCATAGCTGTGGCCTTCTTAATCAATTGAATTGTTTCCATGGAGGAATGCTCAAGTTTAAACAAAATTTAACACAGATTCATTGTTCTACTTGCTCAGTCATTTTGAATGTGAAGGCTGCATAGTACACATACTCTCACTTAGGGGCATCTACCACCCCCTTGACTAGTACAGTGAAGTCATCATTGTTCACACATGTACATTCTAGCCCACTCTCCTTGGCTGCCAGGTTATATCAATGTCATACAAACCATTCTTGTTATATTAACAATGGCTGGACTTTTTCAGGACAGATTTCATAGTACAAAATATCCTGTGTGTTTTTGTGTGTTTATATAATCTTCCTATGATTCAGACATAAACTACAGACCCATATATCCAAATTCATAGTAGATATCATCACATTTCTCATAGGCATGTCAAATTGAATGAATTCAGAAGTAATCTCATCATCCTCTTTCTTCTTCTATGTACTCTATCTCAAGAAATGGCATTATCATCTATTTGGTCAACTGCTCCAGTTCTCTAGAAATTATCATTATTCTCTTATATTCCTCAAAATCACATTTAATTGCTACCTAATACCATCAGGTGTAACTTTATAAATTCACAAATGTGCTTCCCACCTGCCATCCTCACTGCTGTTGACTCTGCTTTTTTCCAGGTTTTCATTATTTCTAATCCACTTTGCAATGACAACTTTTTGACTTGGCTGTCTGCCAACAGTCACAGCTGTTCCTCTTTGATTTGTTCTCCATGCTATGGCAAAATCCTTTTATTTTTTTTTTTTTCAAAAATAAAAATGGGAGTTTTGAAATACCTCTATGACAGAAGAATAAAAATATCTTCCACTACTTAAAATCACCAGTGTCCATGGAATAGAACTATATCCTTTAGGAAGCCCAAAAGCTTCCCTCTCTGTGTCTCCAAACTCTGATGACATGACACTTTTCATGTTTTGCTGTAGTCATACCTCATGGAACTACTACATTAGTTCCACAGTTCCGTGTCTATGTGTGCATCTGCGTGTACATGTGTGTACGTTGGCATTTGTTTGTTGAGGGAAAGTGACATAAATGAAGGAAGAGAGATAAAAAAGATGAAGCGATAAAGAGACATGGGCAGTCACAGAAACCAAAATGTCACCATACTTTTAACTGCCTCATGAGATTTCTGGTGATTTTTACTTTCTTCTTTCCATCCCCTCCTTTCCCTCAACATTTCTACAAAGACCATGCTAATTTTACAATCTGACCAAAAAAATGTATTAATTTATTTTTACTGTTCAAGGAACACTTTAAAAGTACCTTATTCTTTCATTGTAAAGTTCAACTCATATATTTAAAGCCTTCCTTTAAAATTATATGTAAAAATCAAAACTTATTCTGGAAATTATTGTAGTCAGCTACTTATAGAACTTTGAAGTTCTTATTTTATAATCAAACATAACTCCTCAATGAATAAACATTGATTCTTAAAGAAAATGTGTGTATTAATTATAGCTTAATGCCACTTATATGTCTTTGCAAGTTTCAAGATATACATTTTATTAAATATATGTTATATATTTATAAAATATATCAAATATATCATTATTATCAAATTATATATCATCTATATGATTTTATAAAAATACAATATCTAATATGATATGATATAAATAGTAGCTTATTATGACTTATTTATGCTTTTATTAAAGAGTCTCATGAATACAATAGTTTATTCAATACAATATGGTTTTGATGTTTACTATATCCTAAATAAGTGCTTTCTACAATATAATGTAGAAAGATTCACACAGTAAAGACACAAATTTGCTGTAACAAAAATTCAGGGTCAATATCTAATGTAATCTTAGGTTTTTACTTTATTTATTTATTTATTTAGCATTTTAAATGGTCTTGTTCAGACTTTGGTACAATTTCTAAATCGAAGGCGTGTATGGGCAAAAAAAAAAAAAAAAAGTATCTTAGAAGTGACAAACCATAACACAAAGTAAAGAATAATCAAGAATTCAGTGTGAATAAAATTGGAGGGAAATGATTAAAAGTATTAGATGTCCTGGCTGGGTAGCTCAGTTGGTTAGGGCATCATCCTCATATCCCAAGGTTGTGGATTTTATTCCCAGTCAGATCACATAACAAGATACAACCAATGAATGCATAAAAAAAGTGTAACAACAAATCCACCTCTCTCTCTCTCTCTCTCTCTCTCTCTCTCTCAAATAATCAGTAAGTAAAATGTATATAAAAGTATTAGATAAGCTTATAATTGATGAAGATCAAATCAAAGAGAACTATAATTTTAGACTAACATGTTTTCACACCATTCTATAGCACAGTGCAAACGCTTTCAACTGTTTCAACAAGTTGAGGACAAAATTAAAACTGTATTGCAGGAAGATAAAGCCCATATAAATACACAAAATAAATTGTAGGACTGTGGAGCTGACTGATAATAATTATTCTATGATAATAACATCAGATAAGAGTATCAAATGCCTACCTGCGTTATATTCAGTGTGCCAAAAGATACATATATCTATATCTTTATCTATATACATACACACATACTCTACCTAAGACACATACACACGTTTAGTATTATATATTATATATTATTTAAAACTCCCTAAGAATTAGTGTTTTCTCATTGGTTTTCAGATAGGGATACCAACCTAGCTGGGTTAATTACAGATTCACATGGTAACTTTGCAATTCACTCAGGACACAACAAAAAAGTACAAATATGGAAATATAGTGGGAAGAGTGGTAAAAACAATAACCCAAGCAATATAAAATTTTGAGAATGCATTACGTGGGGCAATTAGTATACCCTTGAATAAAATGTGTGTTTGGAGGGAAGAGAGAGAGAGAGAGAGAATGAAAACGAGGGGAGGATTTATTTGATGCCTGGAAGCTTAAAAGAGAGGGAATTAATAACTAGATAATACTTTTCATGTGTGTGAAAAGACAGAAAGCATAATCAATTTTGGTTTTAGGTGTCAAATGCATATCCACATATCCAGATAATAGACTCTCACAATATGAAACTTAGGAAAGTGAAATTAGATATGATTAAAGACAAATGACAGTTTACTATTGCACATTTTGATTCAGGATGTAGAGATACTGGGATGATTATTAAAACTAGTGCAGTCTATAAGAGTGAGCATATAACAAAACAGACATGGGCCAAAGACAACTAACTGAGGAACAGCTGCATTTGGAGAATGTGACAGGGAGAGTGAGGAACCAGAAAAGTAAGTCATGGTACCAGTATAATGGGTTAAAAGCTAAGTAGTAGTGTAACTACACTACTACTAATAGTGTAACAACTTACATAGCAAGAAAACTTTTAATAGTTTTTAAATCATGAGGGAAAAGGAGGTAATGCAATAACTTAAGAGATAAAAAGTATGAGGTAGATTCTTTTTCTTTTTTTTCAGTATAATACATGCATATAGGCAAGTTTTTATAGTTAACTAAAGAACAAATTGGTAATGAGCATATTGAAAATACAAAGACAAATAAAAGACAATTGATAGAGCAGGATCACAGAAGACAAGATAATACATGAGATGAAGAAAAGAGTCATTGTGTCTTAATTTAAACATAGGATTTATTTCATTCTCTGGAACATAGACGAGTACAAGTAAGATATATCAAGACATGAAGGAATGAGAAGTTCCATTGCATGTCATCACCAAATTAGACAGAAGTTCTTGGCATGTTAAGAGAAGATTGGGTTGGATTGTCATTAAGGGCTTATGTACAAAAGACAAGATTTGTAAGATGTATAATAAGAAATGTAAAAAAGAGCCCTTAGAGATGAGACAGGATATGTTACAGAGGTGGATCTCATGATTTTTCTCCCAGGTCATTATAGATATTCAACATGCATACAGTATGGTTATAACAAAATGATAGGACTCTATTTTTAGGAAAATATAACTATAAAGAGGGTATTTATTTGTGGTGTTTATAATTATTTTTTTTAAGATTTTTATTTCTTTATTTTTAGAGAGAGAGGGGAAGGGAGGAAGAAAGAGAGGGAGAGAAATATTGATAGGTTGCCTCTCACACACCCCCTATGGGGGAACCTGGGCCGAAACCCAGGCATGTGCCCTGACTGTGATCAGACTGGTGAACTCTTGGTTCGCAGGAGGGCGCTCAGTCCACTGAGCCACAGCAGCCAGGGCTATAATTCTTGCTTAAAAAAATTTAATTTGCCATTTGCCATAATACCTTCATCATGTAAGATGAAGTAGAATAATATTATGACAGTATTTTCCTATATATTTTCATTTCACTAATTCTTTCAACAAATGATTATTGAATACATTTACCTATGTTCAACACTTTCAGTATTGGGGATAAAACAGCAGAACATTTGTCATCTCACAATGATTATAAATATCGGCTACATACTAGGCCACGGAACCGTTACCTGTACCAGATTTTACTTTAAATCTCCAAGCAAAGACCAATATTTACAAGTGTGATTGAACTCATTTATTGATTACTTACATTGTGACATGTTTTCAGCTAATTGTTACCATTCATTCTCTCATTTAATTCTCAGACTAATTTTGTGATGTAGTACTATTATTTCCCTCATTTTATAGATGAGAAAACCAACTTAAAGGGGTTAATTGCTCAAGATATTATGTCTAAATCTGGTGGAACCAGCTTGAACTAAAGTCTTTGCCATTCCAAGAGCGGTATATTCCACTAGATCAATACTAAAGGAAATGAAAGCTAAGGAAAGCTAAGAAGAGGAAAAAAAAAATGAATGCCTTGGAAGAAAAGTAATATCTGAATTCAACTACATTTCTGAAAGTAAATATTGGGTTGGCCAAAAACTTTGTTTAGTTTTTTTCCAGAAAATAAAATATACATTTTTTTTCATTTTCACTGAAAGCATTATTGATATGGATATTTTGAGTATGTCGGCTATATCCCGCATGGTATAACATTGATTATTGTAAATTAATGTCTCGATTTGGTCACTACCAACTTCAATGAGTCTACCAGACCATGGAACAGTGTTGAGTGAGAAATCTCCAACGCAAAACTTTACAAACCACCTTTGACACATTTGATCAGTCATAGCGCCTTCTCTACACACTGCACAGATCTTTTTTTTTTAAATCTTTACCTTTCTTGAAAGAGTAAAGCATAATATGTGAACATGTTGTATATTTTCTTCCACCTTCAATATTAAAATGGCTATAAAAATTCACTAATTTTGATTTTTTAAAATTTATTCTGATATGATAGTTGTTACAATACAATCTAACAAAATTCTTTGGAATAAAGTTAAAGACAACTAAATGCTACTAGAGCCATCTCACCAAAAACAAACAAACAAACAAACAACAACAACAACAAAAAGAAACATTTTGGCCAACCCAATACAAATGAACAAGCAAAGTGCCCTCAGATACACAAACACTACCTGAAAACAAAGCACTTAACAGTTTTAGCAAAGCCAAGTGTCAAGCATTTGGAAGTTCAAACATCTGTTGTGACTTTATTAAGAACCACTATGCTTAATTTTAAATAAAAAACAAATAGTATTAATCATATAGGCTAACCAAGGTCATGACCCCAATTTGTTTTCCTGAAATTGGAATCAGTAAAGATCACACCCTGATGTCCATCTCCCAGTGCTGCTTATCTGAACACAAAAGAAAATGACAACTTTTGCAAATGTAACTACATTCACATTTAAGATCTTCTGAAATATTTCCCTTACCTTCTTTTATCTGGTATCCTGTGCTACATAAAACTTTTAAAGATGATTCTACATACTAATTTGCTTCTATTTATATCTGATTCTATTTACACAACTTTCATATGTCACATTTGGCAAGATTATAAAATATGATTCCAAATTCTCCTTTGACACCTTTGTCTTTTTTTTCAGGTAGTCATAGTGAAATATAGTGCTTACTGGTTTTAAAATTTCATTCAAGTATTTTTTTAATATTCACAGTAATTAGAAAAGCAAGTAAGGTGGCATCATTAATATTAAATTGTAATAATAAGAAACTGAGATTGAGTAAGCAACTTTCTCTTAGCCTACCCTGTATTTATAAAAATCTGTAGCTGCAATTAAAAATCTGAGTCAGCACTCTTACTCTCCCATAGCGTTCTCCAAATAAAAATTCCAACTAGATTCTTGTCCTTGTTCCTGTCTCTAGAACAAATACATAGGAGAAGGATGTTGGGCTGTTCCTTGATGTATTTCAATTACTACAATAGTGTCTCTGTGTTTATATATAAATAGGTCAGTTAAATGTTTCTGTAAATTCAGGGTGATGCTGGAAATCAGATTTTAATAAGTGGTACACAGCATTCTGAAGGCAAGCATACTTGAACAACACTTCTGTACATATACTAGATTCAAAAATAATGCTTTCCGTGCTGACTACAGTGGAGTAAATCAAGATAAAACAACAGAGGAAAACTGAAGAGATAGGTAAATTTTGTTAAAAATTATTAAGAAAACCTAATGACCTAGAAAGCATCCAAATATAGCATTATTCAATCATAAATGATAATGGCCTTCAACTCTTATCTATTGTTTCTTCTTTTTGTGTATTTATAATTCAGCAAGTGCTCTGTCAGTTTTTCCCTCCTTTATTTGTGCCACCACTTTGAAGAAAAAGAAAAAAAATAGGAGGGACTAGCTAAAGAACAATATCGAAGCACCTACTGCCCTGAGAGGTCTAAAAGAGCTTGGCTCTGAGGAGGAAAAGATTGCCAATAATGATAAACACTAAAGAAAACTGAATTTTCTTAGTCTTAAAACAGGAGAATGATGAGCCAGCCACACACAAGATTTCAAACAAATAAAAGTCCACATACAAAGCAAACTTTTATTATCTTTTGTTCAAGTATTTTTTAAGAAAACTGAGTGATTATGAGTTTGAAATATTTTGTTCTACAGAAGTTAGGCTGACAAGTTGGTTACTATTTAATAATGGCTTGGTCACATAAGAATTAAGTCTCCTTCCAAAGATATAAGCCAAATATTCAGGCAGCTGGGGCAAAATGGCAGGCAGTGCCAACGGGTGGCTCTTTTTTTATCTTGTAATGCTGTATTTATTGTGAAGGAAACCACAGAGAGCAGTCAATCTCACCGTGTGCAGGATTGCAAATAGTACCAGAGGGCTGGACTGATACAGAGAGCAGGAATTTCAGGTTCCTCAAATCATCTATCTGTTTGACTTTTTCTCTGAGAGATTTCTACAGTTAAACCACTGGGTTGAAGGATATCTTAAGGAATAATCTCAGAATTCAAAACTTTTCAAAAATTATAATGAACCACAAAGGACCCTTGAATAATAGGGCATAACAAATTGAGTTTGCCAACTTAAGAGAAGCAAGTTGGACTTTGAGCTCATAAATAAACTAGAAAGAACATAAAAAATTCATTTGAATAGAACAAAATCTTAAGAAAAAAGATCAGCTAAGAAAGAAATATATCATAGTCCTCAAAATTATATTTTAAAATAAAGTATCATAACTTTTTTTTTAACATAAATCAACGAACATGTATAAAGGACACATGGGCAAAGTCAAAGGGGGTAGGATTGAGGGTGGGAGGTGGGGATAGGCAGGGAGGGGGGATTAATGGGGGAAATGGTGACAACTGTACTTGAACAACAATATAATGAACTAACTAACTAAATAAATAAACAATACTGTTTGAAATAAGTTGTAAACTGCAAAAGGCAGCAATAATGTCCCATTCTTTTTTCAAAGGAATAGACTAAACTCCATTAGAGGTTAAGGGATTATAGGACACAAAACAAGACTCAACAAATTCAAAAAAAAAAAAATTGAAATCATATCAAGCATTTTCTCAGACCATAAGAGCCTGAAACTAGAAACCAACCGCAAGGAAAAAACTCAAAAACATTCACATTCATGGAGACTGAATAGCACGCTATTAAATAATGAATGGGTCAGTAATGAGATCAAGGAAGAAATAAAAAAGTTTCTGGAAACAAATGACAATGTACACACAACAGTCCAAAACTTAAGGGGCACAGCAAAGGCAGTCCTGAGAGGGAAGTTCATAGAGATACAGGCTTATCTAAAAAAGACAGAAACATTCAAATAAACAACCTAACCATACATCTACAAGAACTGTAGCAAAAACAACAAAGTCCAGAGTGAGTAGAAGGAATGAAGTAACCAAGATCATAGCAGAATTAAACAACAGAGAGACTAAAACAACCATCCAAAGGATCAATAAATGCAGGAGCTGGTTCTTTGAAAAGATAAACAAAATCTACAAGCCTTTAAGCAGACTCATCAAGAAAAAACAGGACCCAAATAAACAAAATCAGAAATGAAAAACAAGAGATTCCAACTAATACCACAGAAATACAAAGAATTTTAAGAAATTATTATGAACAACTCTATGCCAAGAAATTTGAAAACCTGGGTGAAATGGACAAATTTCTAGAAAAATATAATCTCCCAAAACTAATGAAGAAGAAGCAGAAAGCTTAAACAAGCTGATGACGGCTAATGAAATGGAAGCAGTAATCAAAAAACTCCCAGCACATAAAAGCCCTGGACCGGATGATTCCATTGGAGAATTTCACAAAACACTTAAGGAAGAGCTAACCCCTATTCTTCTCAGACTATTCCAAAAAATCCAAGAAGAGGGTAGATCCTGAAACTCTTTTTACAAAGCCAGCATCATCCTAATTCCAAAACCAGATAAAGACACAACAAAGAAGGAAAACTACAGGCGAAGATTGCTGATGAACATAGATGCTAAAATCATCAACAAAATATTGGTAAGCTACATCCAGCAATACATTAAAAAGATCATATACCATGATCAAGTGGGATTTATCCCAGGAATGCAAGAACGGTACAATATTCACAAATCAATAAATGTGATACATCACATAAACAAAAGGAAAGACAAAAATCACATGATCATAACAATAGGTGTGGAAAAAACATTTGATAAGGTAGAGCAGCCATTTATGATAAAAAACACTCAGCAAAGTGGGAGTAGAGGGATAATACCTTGACATAATAAAGGCCATATATGAGAAACCTACAGCCAAAATCATACTCAACGAGCAAAAGCTAAAAGCTTTCCCACTAAGATCAGGAAGAAGACAAGGATGTCTGCTTTCACCACTTCTATTCAACATAGTATTAGAAGTCCTAGCCACACTGATCAGACAAGAAAAAGAAATAAAAGGCAACCAAATTGGAAAGGAGGAAGCAAAACTGTCATTGTTTGCAAATAACATGATAGCATATATGGAAAACCCTATAGACTCCATCAAAAAACTACTTGACCTAATAAGCAAATTTGGCAAAATAGCAAGATTCAAAGTTAATATTCAGAAACTAAAGGCATTTTTATACACCAACAATGAAATATCAGAATCAGAAATCAGGAGAAAATTCCCATTTACTATAGCAACAAGAAAAATTAAGTACCTAGGAATAAATTTTACCAAGGAGGTAAAAGACCTGTACTCAGAAAACTATACGACACTGAAGAAAGAAATTAAGGAAGACACAAATAAATGGAAGCATATACCGTGTTCATAGATCGTAAGAATTAACACCATCAAAATATCCATATTACCCA
Organism: Glossophaga mutica; assembly: GCA_039655065.1. Lineage (NCBI taxonomy): Eukaryota > Metazoa > Chordata > Mammalia > Chiroptera > Phyllostomidae > Glossophaga > Glossophaga mutica. The sequence goes on along the minus strand of CM077307.1, from coordinate 141,130,312 downwards.
AAGCAATTTATAGATTCAACACAATCCCTATTAAAATACTAATGACATATTTCACAGTTATAGAAGAAATGTTTCAAAAATTTATATGGAATTCAAAAAATTATATGGCAGGAGCATGTGGTGGGGTGAAAATGGAGACAACTGCACTTAAACAGCAATTTTTAAAAAGTTATACCTGCATTATGCTATAGTCTTGTGTGTCATATAGCATTGTCTAAAAGGAATGTGCATCCTTAATTAAAACTATTTTATCAATAAATAAAAATGATAACTATCAGTTGAGCCTGTTGGAAAAATGGCGCTGATAGGCTTGCCTGATGTAGGGTTGCCACACACCTTCCATTTGTAAAAAACACAGTGTCGGCGTAATGTAATAAAGCAAAGCACAATAAGACAAACAAAAAAAAGAAGTTAAGGGAGCAAGTTGAATGGGTGGATTAGAACTGTAATGTTTGCAGAAAAGTTAAAAAAAAGATAAAATTATACACTTGTGTATGGAAAATGAATGTTAAAACAAGATATAAATTATATAAGCTTCCAAAACAATGCAAAAATATGCTAAATGATTGTAATTCAAGGCATTGAGAACTAGAGAAAACTGTAACTTACACCATACCTTTAAAAAAGAGGCAGTTTCTTTTTCAACCACATTTTATTTATTACTCAAAGTAAGCACATTTAACATTGCCCAGTGGAAGTTGTGCAACTTAAACAAATTCGTGAAGTTTTAAGAATTGTTTATATTTGCCATTTACAGTTTAGAGGTTTGGAGGTGAAAGGCAGAGGCCTAATTATAAAGCTTTTCTCTCCCCCTTCCCTCCCTCATTTGTATTTTATTTAAATACTGAATTTTAAATAGGCATATGCTGCATATTCTTACTAACTAGGGAAACTATTTAAAGATTTGTCCAAAAATACACTAAATATGTTTTATAACCCCTCCATAAATTCAAAATCTAAGCAAACTGGATTTTATAGGTACTAAACTAGGTAGAATTTGCAGCAGAGGACAGAGAGAAAGAGAATCACTGATCAAATTAGTGCAAAATATAGAGAACTCATTATCTAATATAACTGGAAGAAGCAAGGTAGGCTTTAGGGTTGGTTGGCACAAAAATTGGTTGTTTCAAAGATCTCATTAAAGTCAGTCTTTAAGCTTTGTTAGGTGTGAGCCTTAGACTGGCATTAACATGGCTATCATAGGATTTAGTTTCCAATTCAGGAAAGATGGGGAAAAATTTCAGGAAAGTTGGTTACCCAGAGAAAGAAAGGGACGATTTTTCTTAAATTATTACTTTTGGGGGGAGACCAGGATATTGAACTGCTGTAATGCATAAAAATGATTTGCTTTTGTTTTGTTTTGTTTTGCTCTGTTCCAGTATGTGTATGTATGTGGTGTGCAGAGAGAGAGAATGACAGATAGATTAGTTTTGCTAAATGAGAAAGCATTCCTAACAGGGAGATTTCATGTTATTTCATGGAGTAGGTAGATAGTACATTCCCTGTCACTGACGTTATTAACATTACTAATTGAAGATACTGTAGCTGATTTAAGACCTTGAGAAAAGTATAGGAACCCCCTGAAGTTATTTTGGCATATTTTTTGTTTCCTCCATGATCTATTTATGAAGCAAATATTTGCTGGCTAACCATTATATAACAAACATTAGGAAGACATTTATCATTAGGCATAAACTCAAGCAGGCACTGTAGATAAAGACTGTGAGTATATCAATTCCTATTTGCAATGTTTAGAAATTAAGGAGAGTGTAAAATCAACTAGAGTAAATAAAATAGCACATATGCATTTCATTTTCTGGAATGAAACAGAAAAAAGTTCTACAGAAAATTCAAAATTATATTTTATGAAACCTACACTATGTTACTTTGGTAAAAAATACTTTTCAATATAATCTCATACTAATTGAATTTCTGTATATTTATTAATGCATTTTATACAGGTGCACCTTAAGTTTAAGACTACATATAACAACCTAACTTTGAAATTCTTAATTCAACCCACAATAATTAAAATTATATTGGAGAAATTATATAAATGAAGATGCTGATAATGATAGTTGCATTGGAGGCAAGATCTAAGAGGATACAGTTGCTTTACTTTAGGCACAAAGCCTTGCTTGTGGCAAGTTTTTTGTAAAAGCAAATGTCTTTACATATCTTTACATGGAAATATAAATATCATACATTATAAATTATTTCTAACAAAGGGGATATTAATATAATAAATATAAATGAGTATAAGATGTGTTTCGAACCTTGAGGTCTTGATTTAAACTTAATTCAAAATATAAAGTAAAAATAAGCAGCATGCCTGGTTGATATGGAAGAAAAATAATCAAATAAATGCTTATAGCATTCCTTCTGCACACAATTAGCAATTTATTCTTTAGTTATATTATGCCGCATGTTACTCCCCCCCACAAGCACTTGCTACTCCAATAAAACTAGCTGGATATATACTTTCCTCTCTTTCCTTTCAATGATCCATTTTCTGAAGTGTTTTTCTGCCTCTTTCCTGCCCTTAGAATTCGTACTGATTAAAGGGCAAGCTCATTCTGTCCCCTCTGTAAAGACTTCGCATTGTGTTTTCTCCCATTTGAAAAATATACCACAATGTTTATAAACAAAGAAATATTTAAAATAAGAAAAAATTCTTTTTATCTTATTGTCTTTTTATTTTGTTGATGGTTTCCTTTGCCATGCAAAATCATTTTAGTTCAATGCGGCCACATTTGTTTATTTTTTCTTTTGTTTTCCCATGCCAGAGAAAATATATCAGAAAAAACAATGCTGTGAACAATGTCCAAGATTTTACTGCCTATGTTTTCTTCCAGGAATTTTATGGTTTGGGGGTCTAACATTTAAGTCTTTGATTCACTTTGAATTTATTCTTCTGTGTGGCACAAGAAGGTGGTCTAATTTCATTTTTCTCTACATATCTGTGAATTTTTCCCAACACCATTTATTGAATAAACTATCTTTATCTCATCGTATAATGGGGGGAACCCCCCAAAACCAAAATTATTTTCTGGAGGGTGGGCTCCTTGTAGTACAGGCTTCCCCCACTATGTGAGTGTTCTAGGAACCCATTTGAATCAGTGTACTAGCTGGTAGTGTTGTGAGGGGCTGAATTTTAGGGTCAGTTAATTTTGGGGAAGACTCTTTCAACACATTTGCCCATTTCGTGATGGGCGATTCATGAACACATCTGCCCACACAACACTGAGTGTTCAGCAGCTTTTGACTAAAAACAGTGACCCCCATGCCCCACCCTCCCTATTTCCCTGATCTCTCCTTGAGCAACTTTTGTTGTTTATTTCCCCAGATGGAAAAAAAAAAAAAAGAAGTCTTCCAAAGGAAATGTTTCTCTGGTGTGGAAAAGTTGAAACAAAAATTGGCAGAAGCACCAAAAGGCATTAAAATTGGTGAGTTCTAAACTGTTTCAAGCAGTGGGAAAAAACATCTTGATCGGTGTATTGCATCAAATGGAGAGTACTTTGAAGGTGACTGAAGTTTAAACATGTAAGCATAAATACACATTTTTTAATAAATAAATGCTGTTTTCCCCTTGCATCCTACCTTGTATGTGCCTACTTCCTCTATCAAATATTAACTGACTGTTAAGAGGTGGGTTTATTTCTAGGCTCTCTAGTCTTTTCCATTGATCTATGTGGCTGTTTTTGTGCCAGCACCAGGCTGTTTTGATTACTATGCCTTGTAGTATAGTTTGAAATTAGTTAGCATGATTCCTGCAACTTTGTTCTTCTTTCTCAAGATTCCTGTTGTTATCTGAGGTCTTTTGTGGTTCCAAAATTAAAAGGAAAAATGGAAATGTGACACTTTCTTATATTAATATTATCACACATGTAGAAAATGCCCTGCATTTTTTTTTCTTGAAGTGCTCTTAATCACAAATGTTTGAGAGTGACAGTAGGCAAGTTTATTCTAACCATAAAGGTTCTCTTACAGTATTTGAGATAAGAATCAATCTACTTAGCCCTGGCTGGTGTGGCTCTGAAGGTTGGGGCATCCTCTAGCTACCAAATCAGGGAGTAACCAATCGATGCTTCTCTCTCACATCGATAAATCTTACTCTCTTTCCCTTCCTCCCTCTCTAAAATCAACGAGGACATATTTTTTAAATCAATCTACATAAAATGGTGAGACTCAAAAACATAAGCATGAGGTTACTCATGTTTATGGAAATTCAAAGCAAAGAAAAATATGTGTATAAATATCTCCAGGCAGAAAAGAGCACGCTGAATTTGTGGAATGGTAACAATAACACCCTCTCAGCAAAGTCTGAGAAAACCATGTTGCTAACATGGGGAGTAGTCTGTGTGGAGAGGGTTTTGAAAACAGAATTAGGGCAGTATGAAATAGAGACTACTAATAAATAAAAATAGTGGTAGGACATGGCAACTGAAATGCAAACTGCTGTTGTAGGACCCACTAGAACATAGGACACAGTGAGATCATTGTGACCAAAACTGAGAAGTTATGTAACAAAGGGCATGGTGGTGACACACACTGTATTTCAAGAGATTTATTTTGTAAACACAGAGTACAGGGAATCCTTTACTTATTTGTCAAAGTGTATCTTTAGCCCTATGACATGGGGGCACACTGTCACATAATAGTTCCAAATGCATTAGTGCTGATGGTAGTTGTTTTGACCCAAACAAGCCAACAAGTTAATTTTACTAAATTAAGTCATTCAAAGCCATGCATCTCATCTGTGCATAAGAATTAGCTAGATGAGAAAATGAAGTCCTAGGTCACAGAACACAGGCCAACCATGTTTTGACATAATTGAACAAACCCTGACAGTAGCCTGCCTTCTGGTGTTTCAGTATGAATTTTCTAAAAGCATTTTAATTCTACTACTAGCCCCATTCAATTTATATGAAAGTTAAATGTGTGATTGGTATGTATGTATGTATATATGTATGTGTGTGTGTGTGTGCATGTGTAGCATTGTTTGTCATTCTTGACTTTTTATCTTGCTTATGTACCTCTTTGAGAGCCCATTCATTTTCAGAACTTTGTTTATTTCCTCTTTGCAAGTAATCTGAAATATCTTTTTTTAAAAGAATTTATTTATTTATCTTTAGAGGGGAAGGGTAGGAGAGAGGGAGAGGGAGAGGGAGAGAAACATCAATGTACGGTTGCCTCTCGTGTGTCCCCTGCCGGGAACTGGCCTGCAACCCAGGCATGTGCCCTGACTGGGAATCGAACCGCGATACTCTGGTTCGCAGGCCCGTGCTCAATCCACTGAGCTACACCAGCCAGGGGAATCTGAAATATCTTATGTGTTGCTCTAACAGTTATTTTTCAGAACATATATTTGGATATAGAGATTTTTTCCTGTAGTCTTTTTAGGGAATATTGGGGGGAATAGAATCTTGTATAGAAGTCAATATATTTTCCTCAGGTTTCCATCCAGACTCCTGCTCTTTCTTCATTAAAACCTTATTTTAATACTTCTATGGGGCATTTACATTGGAGTTACCTGTGCTTTTTTTTAAAAATAGATGAGTTGAAGGATCACATCTGGAAGCATTAATCTGTTTGTTTTTTTACTATTTCACTTCTATGTTCTCTTACCAATGTCCCATGGGTATCCTTTGCTTACATGAAAACAGAAAAAGAAAAAAAAAAAACCTTCCAAGAAACCTCTTACCTGAGCGTAGTTCAAAGCATATTGGGATGGTTGCATACAGAGCCAGATGCTCTGCTACCAAAAATTCAATAGCCCTGGTGGGTGGGGGAAGGATAAAACAGAGGTGATAAAAGATGGTACTGAAATGAATTAGAAAAATACAGTGTGGGGTAAAAGTAGGTGTACAGTTGTTTATATGGAAAATGCAAACACCCTGTATGAAGAGATAAACTACATCAAATAATGAAGGTTAAGAATGAGCATATGATGTAAAGGCTGGAGATAAGAGCAAGAGATTCAGAATAAAGACATTCCAATAACTCACCCCTGCAGGCAATCCACTATCCACCAGCTATGATACTTAAAAGTATCCCTGAGCAAACACTGTGGGACTTCAATACTTTGTGTAGAGATGGAGATATGAAAGAAAGTCTTGTCCCCTATCCCGAAGCATTTTCAGTCTTCCCAGACAAACTGGGAATAGTTGCACACTGTTGCACAGAGTTACTAGAAACATCGTTTTCTTTCTTTCTGACATCGTTAATTTTTACCTAGCTTGTCTTTAACTTTTCTAGTCTGAAATAAGTGACTGTTTCAATTTGTTTTTCTTCTTTGCATAATTTTAGTAGCTCTTTCTACTAGAAAACTTTGTACACACATACACACACTCAAGATGTTTCAAATTGTGACTCCACTTATTTTCAAGTATTTCACAAAATGAATTTATTTATGTTAGTCTAGCAATTCACATCAAAAACCTACTATCTCCAAACCATTTTTCATATTATATCAACTCACAGAAATGCCTATTGCCACTGTCTCTAAAATTCAAGACATTCTAAAAGGCTCTATTCCTATGAGATCTGCACTCAAAGATCCCCTTCCTTATGACTGCATTTTATAATTTAGAACATAATTGTGCACTCTCTAATGCTTGCTGTTCTTCACATAGATGATTCTAGAGTTGGATCCTTTCAACTACAAGATTTGCTAGTATAAATGCCCTAACATGTTATCCATCTCCTCATTAAACAAATATTTCTTGAGGACCTGACGTGTACCAGGTATTATGCAGTTCAGACATATGGGGAGCATGGCAGGCACAGTGCCTGCCCTCAGGGGACTCATCCTCCAGCGGTAACACTGGGAAGTGTTGCTCCTCACACCCAGTCAGTGTCAGAATGCTGAGCTTGGCTAGATAAATTCACAAAACTGTAATTTTTTTCTTTAAATAGGCTCACCTGCCCTAGGTTCATTTATAAACACTGTATTTTGCCATGTATAATGTGTACCAATGGTTTTGGTCCAAACTTTCAGGGCAAAAAAAATCTCTCATTTTAATTTTTAATTCAATTATTTATTTATTTATATTTAGAAACAAAACTAATTATCATATTCCAGGGTATAATTTTAGCACATGGATATCATTATTGCTTTCTAGAATTACACTTTGAATGTATAAGCATAAATAAAAGAATTAAAAACATTTATATAGATATGAAATTAGTACTACTCATGTATAATGCACATCCTTATTTTTTCCTCAAAAATGTGGGCAAAAAGTGTACAGTATACATGGAAAAATATGGTAATACTTTTTTTAAAACACATCTTAAGTGATACATTTCTACAAATTATCTTTGAAAGTCTTTCTACAATGCCACTCAACTATAAACCCATATAATATTTTGTTTTATTAAACTCTGACAAAAATTATTTGTATATTTAGTTTAGTCCTCTTCCCATTTTGACTACATTTCAAAGGCATTATTGTTGCCCAACTAATCTTTACATTAATCTGTGCACCCAGCTTCACATATTATAGAACTTAGGGAACACAACAGATATTTCGCCAATGATTTTGTCATTTATATAGTTCATTCAAATGTTTTTCTTTTTTAAAATAATTTTTACTGAATTTATGGGGTGATATTAATGGGATCATATAGGTTTCAAGTATACATTTGTATGATACTAGATCTGTATATTGCACTGTATGCCCAGCGACTAAAGTCAGACCATTTTCTATTACCATATATTAGGCTCCCTCTAGCCCCCCCCCCCCCACTCCTCCACCCCTTTCCCGCTGGCAACTACCACATTACTGTCTATGTCCAGGAGTTTCAGTTTTATATCCCACATATAAGTGAAATCATTTAGTTCTTAGATTTTTATGACTTATTTCACTTAGCATAATATTCTCAAGGTCCACTCAGGGTCTCACAAATGGTAGTTTTTTTCTTTTGGCTGAGTAGTAGTCCATTGCATATATGTGCCACATCTTCTTTATCCAAGCATTTATCAAAGGACACTACCTATTAGGGAGATGCAAATCAAAACTAATAAGATACCACCTCACACCTGTTAGACTGGCTATTATCAACCAGACAATAATAACAAGTGTTGGAGAGGTTGTGGAGAAAAGGCAACCCCATTCCCTGCCGGTGAGAATGTAGACTGGTCCAGCCACTATGGAAAATGGTCTGGCAGTTCCTCAAAATATGAAGAATAGAATTACCATAAGAGCCAGCAATCCCTTTCCTGGATATCAACAAATATTTTCTAATAAGTGTCAAGTACGGTTAAAAACATCTGTACTTCCCTATTGTCAATGTTCATATTATCCATAAAAACAAATCAAATAAGGAATCTCATGTCCTAAGTATTAGAATAAGGCCATAGAAATATAAGGAGGAGAAGACTTTAATTCTTTCAGAAGTCTATCAGATTCACAATCTCCTTGTGGGTAGCAATTAGGACATATCTTTTTATTTCATTAAAATAAACTCCTGGGGGGACAAAACTGCACCAACATGGCACATCCAGATGAATGAATGATGAAAATAAAGAATGTTAATATAAAGAACTGCTGATGATAGGGCACCTTCAGTTTACAAAACAACATAACCTCCATTAACTTCAGTTGAGTGTAAAGACATATTCAGAAAAACGCTGGCGGTGATTCTCCTCTGTCAGTCTGAAGCACCCTGTAAGTCGTTGTAATTTTTTTCTGTCTTCTTAGAAAAAGATAGAAAGATACATGATTACTATAAATTATTTCACTCTAGTAAGATTCATTAAAAATACACACACAACTTCCCCAGACAAGCAACTTTTATATTGTTCCATCAAACGGTATATTTAGTATTTGCAAAGTACTTGTATATAAGCTTTGTTCACAAATTCTATCATCTTCTATTTAATATCACTAAGCACAGAGAGGGATTTGCCTCAAATTAAACCACACGAGTTTTATTGTGTTCACGTAGGTGATAATTTTCATTTTTGCTTTGAAAAGGTTTAAAAGAAGCAGCCTGCCTTCCTTTGAAGGGTTCATCTGCTCGTAAGGAACACTGTGCTTTGCGAATGGCCCCAAAACAGGAGCTTCAAAGCTGCTCAGACATATTACAAAATAAAAGAAATATCTCAAAAACTTCACAAAACCCATATGGATATGTCTGAGTGGTATGTACTATTGTTTTAAATAGGGAACAAAGTAATAAAAATCCACTTTAACTGGCCTCTAAAACTCTGGGCCATAGAAATTTCAACTTCATTGCATATTTTTAAGAACTCACATTAGGCCTAATCTAAAGAAGTAAATGCTAATTTTGGTAAGGGCTTAAGAAATAAGGTTATGAAAAGGCAGAAAATAATTTACATTAAATGGTTTAGATCTGAGAACATTTACAGACTGCTGACTGCATTGGAATAGCAGACTCAGCAACATATTGTAATAAGTACCTCCCCTAGCACACACACTGAATCATTTCACAAAAGGCAGATGAAGAATTTGAAACCACTTTAGATTTGACATTTTTGGTAAAGTTTAATTGAAAATGTTATGGATGTGAAGATAATGTGAGGAAGCAGTACATAAAATCATCTCTTTCTTACAGCTTAATCACACTGCCTCATCACCTCCCTAAAGTACTGCCTCTCTGTGATTTCCTGATGTCTTATATGACTAGGGTAATATTAGTTACTTCTCAATACATTATTAAGTTACAGTAATGAAGTTAAAAGCAAAGAGAAATGGTTCTTTTAAGATGACAATTTCATTTATATTTAATGTTTCTCTTGTTAGTAAAAACATGACAGCTTGCATCATTATTTTCTCTTTCCTTTACCTTCTAGGCAAGCTCATGCTTCAGTTGAATATTTATGATTAATTAGAAATGGTTTAGTAAATTACATGAAGGAACACAATGGTATATGACAAATATTCATCAGAAGTATCAAACTCCATTGTCTTTAAAGTTAGTAAAGCCAGTGCACTGTTAGTATCATTGAAATAATTTACAAATGTTATTTTCTTACAAGTATATATCAAGGATTCATGCATATGGAGTAAAAGATAGTAGACCAATTACATATGATCACAGCATTATTAAAATTATCTATGGGTTGAAGAATCACAAGTACAGAAAAATATATAAATTGTATTGATACTTATAATGATAAAATTTTGTGTTTTACAATTGTTGTTTAAACATAACTTTGATCAGTCTGAATTAACTACAGCAGATTATAATTTAACTATATCAGATTATATCTTAAATTCACATGTTATTTATTGTATTTCAAGTATTTTTTATGAATGAGAATCATTCTTACATTTGGAGAACTCACAGTGAAGTGGAAAGAAAGATAGGTAAACCATTCATTAAAATGCAGTTAGAAAATGTAATGTTGGTGCATACACAATGTCCTTTGGTAATAAAAGAGGGAAAGTATAGAGCATCAAGGTTTGGAGAGACGCAGTAATGCACTGAAATGTAAAATAAAGAAACTATTATTCATGGAGATTTAGGTGGGAAAACTAAACTGTAGGTCACAATTTTTTACATGTAATTCCCCCATCCTTCAAAACAGAAATATTTCCCTGCTAATTTTTGATGGAATCTGTTCTAAACCTGCATTTTCTTCAATTTTTGAGTTAACAAGTTGACACTGGGAAGTCCAGTATAGTTTGAGTAATCAGAGCAATCTACTATGAAACTGTTTTCCTAATATTAGAAACATGAGTGTGGCCAAGATTTTCATTAGTAAATAACATGTTTATTGTGTTATCAGGTTGAAAAGTGGTAACCAATGGATAAATCCTCATCTTACAAGTAACAATTTGTCACATTGTACCACATCAGGTTATGGTAGAAGTATAAATATCGTACACATTAATTGAAGAAAGTACAACAAAATAGTAGGTGGTAATTATCACTAGTCCTTTGAATTCCCTGACACTTGTTGCAAATTTAAAACAAAAAAGGTGAGAAAAATTAAAAGCATAAATTATTCTTCCAAAAGAGAACCTCTAAAAACTAATAACCTTAAAGATAGAGAAGTAAACACCTGGTCCACTAAAAGAATATTAAGTTAAAAGTTAATCTCTCCTATCCTTGAATACCAGGTACTGAGTTTCCCTTGGCAGACCTAATCAGTTTGTACAACTTTCTTTTTTAAAAGTTTAAGGTAATTGTCTAACTTCAACTAGAAGTTACAATCACAGAATTTTAGATCATAAAGAAACTGTGATAATTACTACCCTGACTCCTTCCGTTAGAGAAGAAATATGTATCATAGAAATGTTAAATGATGTGCCAAAGTCAGCTACTTGATAAAACGCAGGCTTTTTCTGAATCTAGTCACTTGTTTCTTAAACTTGGGTGTGATCATTTTAATAATAAGAGGGTTTAAGCATATGAACACACCCCCACTATGCTTGGTCCTTATTTATAATTCTGGACTTGGCAAAATAGGCTACTGCTTCTCTCAGTCAGACTGCTTCAGAGACTTACACTGATAGAAAGGGTCAAATGAAAAAATAAATGTGAGGTCCTGACTGGTGTGGCTCAGTTGGTGGAGTGCCACCCTGCAAAGCGAAAGGTCACCAGTTCAATCAACAGTCAGAGCATGTTCCTGGGTTGTGGGTTCAGGAACACCCCCTCAGGAGGTGCATGTAGGAGAGGCAACCAGCAGGTGTTACTCACAATAATGTTCTGCTCCCTCTCTCTCCCTCCCTTCTTCTCTCTGAAAATAAGTAAAATTTTAAAACAAAGATAAATAAATGTGAGGACATTCTATAGTGTAAGAGAAAAGAGAAACTAAAAAAAAAAATCACTGTAAAATGACAGTGATTTTGTTAAAAAAAAAAATTGGGTTTAAGAAATATAGTGAAAAAACATCAAACTATGGAAGATGAAGTCCTAAATGGCTCATCACATACAACATTTAACCTGTTTAATTATAGTAATTTAAGGAGTTCCAGAAAATAGCACAACTCTTTTAATATTACCAAAAATCACAAGTGACTGGAGGAACATTTGCCTTAAGAGAAAGAGTACTGTATTCTTAGACATCTCAACTGATAAATGATGAAATCTGACATGCAGTCACAAAGATATACATTGAATATTTCAGAAGGGTGGCCATATATGAATTCTGACTTTCTTTAAATCTAAATTACCAAATTAGTGAGAGAAACAAGGAATGTCATCTCTGATAGTACAAAACAAGAACCTAGCATGCAAACAATATCCATCAAAGGGCATTACAATCTTATTATAAGTGATAAATTCTAAATTTTTCTGAGCTATACAACCTATAGGACAAAAAAAATCTCTCCAACATGATTTTTTATTCAAGAGCTCACACTTCACTGCCAGCCTAATTAGATACTACTGTAGAAGTTCGTCTGATAGAAATCTTAGTACAAAGCAGTGTTCTGAAGGTCTAGAAAGAGTGCAAGTCTCAATCTCATAGCATTTCATGTTCAATTCCTCCTGTACAAAAACACACTGACCCAGCACTGACAGAAGGAGCGCTACATCAAGACAGTACATGAGCAGAAGTCAAATAAATCGTCTGATGGGAGAAATGTTTGTGAGAAGAATTTGACTTCGACATTAACATAAGGTGAGGGACAAAAACAGCTTTGTTAAGAAAGAGAACTGCTGCAATCTGCTGCATGCGTAACAGAAATTACATTATAAATACTGAAAGTGCTCAGTTCTTGTAGGCTCTAGCAATAGACTCTGCTCCACTGGCTTTCCATTATTTGCATTGAATGCTGGTTCTGACTTTTTTAGCTGTTTGACTAAGTGACAAGTTTTTTTTTTTACATTTTTTTTATTGTTCAAGTACAGTTGTACTCATTTCCCCCCACTCCTCCCCCCGACCCCAGCCATCCCCACCTCCCACCCTCGATCCGACCCTCCTTTTCTTTGTCCATGTGTCCTTTATACATGTTGCTGACAAGTTTTTAATCACTCTTAGCCTCAGTTTCTTTATGTGTGAAGTACAGATGATAATGGTACAAGAGTCTCACAGAAATGATGAGGGTTAAATAAGAAAACACATGCAAAGACCTCAGCAAACAGAACTGATGCCCACTACAGGTTAACTATTATGATAAAGATGTTCAACAACTTCAAGTAAAAGAAGAACCATTGTTTCTATTCAGAAGCTCTTTGTTAATTTAATGTACCTAGATTTTCTTGTTCGTTCGTTCGTTCATTCATTCATTCATTCATTCATTCATGTCTTTCTAGTCTTTGGAGAAAAGGAGAAAATTAAACACTGTATGCAATAAGGGGAAAATAGAGCTTCTAGTGGCTGATGAGCACTAGCTCATTTATTTGGAGATGTGTGTAAGAGGTAGGATCAAATGAACAACTAATGAGTACTTGGAGAAGGACCAATCACTCCATAACATGACTTGCTGGAAAAACAGAATAAGCTTACATAAGAGCATACTTTACTGTTGAAAAGAGAAGTACACTTCACTTTTTATATAGTCATCTGATTGTATGCATATTGATAGACTACATTGTATATTTATTTTCTTGCATAAAGAGAGGGTTGCCCAGAAATAAAATATAAGCTTGTAAATATATGTTTTGCTTTCATAATACCACTGTTGAGAAAACCATTTTTAACTCATAGGTTTTGGGGTTTTTTTTTTTTTTTGACTTTTTTAAAATTTAATTTAATTTAATTTTTAATCAGTATTTTTTAATTGTTGATATTGTACAGTTTTCTGTCTTTTACTCCCCCCCAGCCCACCACCCCAGCCCTCCCCACCTCCCTCCCATCTCCACCCCCCATAGTTTTTATCCATGTGTCCTTTATACTTGTTACTCTAAACTGTTCCCCTTTCCCCTGAAATTCCCTCCCCTCTCCCCTCTGGTTACTGTCAGACTGTTCTCAAATTCAGTGTCTTTGTTTATATTATGCTTGTTTGTTTGTTTTGTTGATTAGGTTCCTGTTAAAGGTGAGATCATATGGTTTTTTTTTTCACTGCCTGGCTTATTTCGCTTAGCATGATGCTCTCCAATTCCACCCATGCTGCTGCAAAGGGTAGGAGCTCCTTCTTGGTTTTTAAATCCTGTGCGTATCAATACCTTTTCAGTTAGCTAATCTAAACTCATACCATACTCCTTTTAGCTCATTATAATCCATTATAAACATTATTATAGACAAAACATTCCTCATATCAGCTTCTAAGCCTCTGTGCTTTTTTAATAACCTTCTCATGAAATTCTTCCCACACCAAATTCCCATAATCAGCTGTTGTCACTTAGTAATTTAAAGACGTATTCTTCATAAAAATTTGTCCTGATTTCACAATCTAATCCCACCCAACAAGATTATTTTCTTTATTGTTTGTGAAATAAAGAAACAATCTTCACTATGTGAAATGATCTTATTTATTCAAGAATGTGTTTATCATGTTTCTTTGTATTGTTCACCATACTATGCACCTGTACTAGATCACAATTTTTAAATAAGGCTCAATTAATATACTGCTGAAGGACTGAATAAACAATAATCTGAAAGAGATGAGCAAAAGAAAAATAGTTTTTATATTATGTGTTACCATCATACAAAAACCTACATTGTAGAGATTCTGTTTGCAATAACATCTTAAATCATTTTTCTTCATTCTTCTAATTTGCCATTTGGTCTTTAACCTTTGAGATTCTAATCTTTAACTTTTGAGATCTTTCTTTTCTTTAGTGACTGCAATTCCATTTTATTATTTGTGTATTCTGTTATTTCATGAAATTGTTAAATACAAAAAATAAAACCTGATATTTTTATTCTCATAATACTATTTCAGAATCCGAATTTTGTCATTATTTGTATTTCCATTTGTCAAATTAGTAATGAGGTGAAGAGGTTTTTCTTTTGTCAGTTTTTTTTTTTTTTAACCCAAGTGTGCTTATGCTCTTCAACAGTTTCCTGATGGCATACCTTAAAAGTAGCTGTGGGGAAAGTGAAAACTAAAATATTAGAAGGAAGGTAGACAGGTCATCAGGCCTGCAGGCCCTCCCTTTTTCTGTCTAACTATTTCCCCAATCCCAGGTGTCAGATTCTTTTTCTCTCCCTTTCCTGCCAGTCATAATGTAAAGACTCGTCCTATCTCACTAGCCTAATGTAGTTCAATTATTTCTTTTCTAATGCTCCTACTAGAGAGATTCAAGCCAAAAGAATTAAAATTGTATTCCCGTGATGACATTTATCTCTTTTCTTATTTCAATCCCTACTCCATTCTTATTTTTATTACATTTTTCAATGATTTTTCATTTTTTAATGTTTATACATTTTTATAACTCATTATCTATAGATTCTTATCCTTTATAATGATCATATCAAGTTTTAAACATTTTATCAACTTATGTCTCATTTATTATAATTACACATTTTTATTTTTTGTGTTTTATATATTTTAATAACATTTTATTCATTCAAATATGTTAATATTTATAAAAATCACTTAGAATGATGCCAAAATGATGCATCTGAATATAGATGTACCTACTTATCTATGCAAATGTATGTGAATGTAATTTTGTTTCTTTAACAATAATTTTTACCCTATTTCATTCTATGTAGTCTATTTCAAACTTTGACAATCCACTTATCATTTCCTCTTTCTTCTAATGTATTCTATATAATATATTTCAACATACATATGGACAGAACTCAAATTAGTACTCATATACATATATATGCTTAGCTTTTTTTTTTTTTCAAAAAATCTTACTAATTTTATCACATTGGGAAGGTCTTAAAATGGAGACATTGTCTCTTATATTGTTTCATATGTGTATTCTAGAAAGATCACCTGTGGGAAGCTAGTGTTCACTTTGGGAAACATGAGATAAATGTTATTTATGACCTGTAGTGAATGGACTTAACCTCTAAAAATGTTTAGTCTTACACAACTTTATGATTTTCTTTTTAATAATATATGATCAATTTTGTAATAAATGTTTAACTCCTAGAACAGCCTACCTATTAGAATATTTGGGTTGGGGTGCATGAATCATATGCTGAACCTGGTCCTGAGTCACATAAATCTACAGAGAGATGAGTTTCCAGAAGTTAGCTAAATTGTGCCCCTTGAAATCAGGTGCTAGAGCTGCAGCCAATTATTCCTTCCTGCAGCTAGTGCTGCAAAGTGGTCCCTGGAGTTTAGGAATAAAGTCAACACTGGATTTACCCAAAGTTAAAAGGCTTTTAGGAGTTAATGTGGGGGAAGGAATTCTGAAACATGTGACTGGAGGCAATAGGTCACAATGATAAAAGGAGCCCATAGTACTTTAAAATCTTTCTACCTTCCCATATAATTGTGAGGAAATTTAGTACTATACAATTACATTGCCATTTTTTTTTAAGATTTTTATTTATTTATCTTTAGAGGGGAAGGGTAGAAGAGAGGGAGAGGGAGAGAAATATCAATGTATGGTTGGTCTTCGTGTGTCCCCTGCTGGGAACTGGCCTGCAACCCAGGCATATGCCCTGACTGGGAATCGAACTGCGATCCTCTGGTTCGCAGGCCTGCACTCAATCCGCTGAGCTACACCAGCCAGGGCTACATTGCCATTTTTAATGTACACATTTTTCTGCTTTGATAAGGAAACTTTCTCAAAGACTAATGAACTTTAAGCATTTTATTTTTGTATCTGCTGCTGAACTAATTTTATGCATAGACTATAACAGATGCTAACTTATTATGTGACAAAGAAATGAATAATAGTATGCTATTATTTGAACTTTAAGCCTGCTTAGCACCAACTGTAATAAATGAAATGCATGATATGAGTAAAGAAGGAGTCACATGTTCAATAGTTGAATCAGTTAAAATCTAAATACTCAAAGTTATAGAGAAGCCTTAGTCTACGGTACCAATTTTGAACCTGTGTGCCGCAAGAATGTCTAAAACATACAACAATGGATTATTGACTCAGATGCACTGACCTCTTTTCTCTTAGACTGCCAAATTTAAAAATGACAACAGCCAAAACAGCAATAGCCATCCAGTGTGAATGAATCTAAATTATACCTGTTTTTTGTCAGATCAGCAAAAAATACAATAACATTTTTTGTGTGCTGCAAAATTTTAGTAATTAGTTTTATATGTGATGTGAGATAAAAAAGGTTGAAAATTGCTTTTCTAGGTTGTCTCAGATCAGCTCTATGAGGGCCTTGGGAATGCTAGAAAATCTGTTTAATTCTTTAATTTCCTGTGCTGATAATTATAATAATACTGACACTAATCTATGTCTAGGAGGATTATAATGATGAGTAAGAGAATAATGCATGTAAAATGCTTTGCTGTTCACAATTTATCACCTACTAAATGTTGCTGGACATGCAGTAAGCACCTAATAAATGTTATTTAATGTTTTTGATATAATTATAATAATATTTACATGAATTTAAAGTAACTGCATTTTGAAATTATATCTCTAATAAATGAAGATAAAGGAATAGAAAAACAATATTCATCATGAAACTATTGCTCAAATTTTATTCTGTAAAGCAAATTTTTTAAAAATTCAGTGGTCTATTATAAACTTTTTAAAAATTGGGAAAATTCAAATACTTTATTCCTTCATTCCATGTTTCTAATTTTCAACTCTGTTGTACATTGTATCACCATTGTGTTTAATGTAATAATAAAAAATAGAATGTTCATAAAGTAGAGCACTAATACTCTCCTCTGATTGCTAGAGATGTCAAGCTTTTTGAAATTTCCTCTTCCATTTTCTCAACCATCACTTCATTAGTCTTAGTTAATAGATCTGTGCAGGGAGAAGGAATACAAGCACTGGCATGTACAATTCATTATTCAAGGTATGTGAAGTATTTATTGACATCACTACTCAAAAGGCATTTTTAATATACTGACTTTGTTGTACTGACTACAGTTAGTGCTAAAAGCTGTGGATTTGCTATGTGAAGACCTACCCTGACTACTGCCCACTTCTTATCTGCATAACCTAGGGTAATGCCTTAGTGTCCACATCTGTGAATTAAAATGCAAAATGAAATGTAGTTTAGGTTTATATTCAAAGTCAAATGAGCTGGTGCTATAAAAGGGCCCACTGCTATTGAAATATAGGTTATTTTATAATTAAATAGATGATACATATTACAAAAATCTAGAAAATACAGAAGTTCATAGTTTTGTGGATTCCATATATTTTCATATAAATTATGACAGTATGAGTTTAATGAAGAAATTTGGTAAGAAAATGGAAAGTAGGAAAAGTAAAATAAAATAATGAGAGATTACAGGTCAATTATGGCTTTCAGAAGAAAGATTTTTCAGACCAAAATCCTTCTGGTGGACTGAGAATAATAGCTTATTTTGTTTGTTTAATAAAAATAAGAGCAAATTTTTGTGGACCCGGTAATAAGAGATTTATGTGCATCATCTCATTTATCTTCAAAACAACCCACTAAAATGCAAACTACCAAGAACCCCATAACTGTGAGCCCCATAGGAGGTTCATAATACCTAAAGTTCAGAGTGTTTACTTCAATTGCCCATGGACACACTTGGTAAATTGCTAAGTTAAACTTGTGCTGTGTGATTACAAAGCCTATGCTTTTTTTTTCTTTTTTATTTTCCTTCAATTTTATTTTTTTCAGGTATACTGTTTAGAGGTTAGACAATCATATACTTTACATACACTTTTCAATATTTCCAGTACGCTAACTGACACCATACACAGTTTTTGCAACATTATTGACTGTATTTCCTATGCTTTACTTATATCCTTGTGACTATTTTGTAACTAGCAATGTGTGATTTTTTAACCCCATCACCTCTTTCACATCCTCCAATCCCCATCCCCTCTGGCAACCACCAGTTATTGATCCTTATCTATGAATATGTTTCATTTTGTTTGTCTAGTTTGTTCATTGGATTTCACATACAAGTGAAATCATATGGTATTTGTCTTTCTCTAAGTCCATGCTTTTAATTATTATGATTTACCATGTAAGTATATATTTTTACTAAGTAAGAAGCTGTATCATTAGGCAATACTAATAATTTTCTGAATAATACTTTCTATAACTCAGGAGATCTATGTGTGTTTATAAATACAGTAGTTTCTCTTAGCAACAAAATCATTACTTTTACTGATGTCATAGAGCATCTGGATATCACTCATTCTTCTTTCCTTTTTTTTTTTTTTTTTTACGTTTCAATTCTGAAATAATATATCTGTCACTTGTCATGTTAGTAGTGGGAATATAATTTCATAACAACACTGAGACCTCCATGCAATAGAATTTTATAGTGCCATTGCTTTCTTCGACTACTTACAAGGCTCCAAATATTGCAGATGGGGAGAATTACATTTTTTCATGTAAAAAAAGTGTATGTGTTTGTCTCTGTGTGTGTTTCTCCTGATGAGGGTATATTTCTTGTATTACTAAATTTAATTGGCAGATTTACTGAAAAGCAGAACCAACAGATGTGTGTAAACATAATAAATCACATGAAAAGTGTTCAAATTGACCTGTTTATTTCATTTTATAGCATTACAACTTAAACTTCCTATAAAATTGTCTAAATTATTTCTATATTCACACATATTTCATAATCTGACACTTAGAGTTATGCTCCTGAAACTACAAAGATAATAGAAAATAAACAACTCACAAAAAATGTGATACTTTTCACAAACAAAAACTATTGGCTTGAACATTTAATGTTTTGCTGCTATTAAGTAATCATTCTAAATTTGATACACTTTAGATGCTATAGTATAGAATCAAGTGTTACAACACGCTGCCATGCAAATACTAGTTCCTGTCTTACTAAGTTTCTGAAGTTGCAAGATCCAAGGAGAGGAACACTTTGAGGAAGGAGTAGGCACTATAAATTTATAAATAGGGCCATTACTATAGAAAGATTCTTGAAAGCAAGCATTCCATTGAAGATTATTTTTAACTTTTTCTAGGAAATGGAGTTATTTTTAAAAAGTTGTTTAGGTTATTGGATTTGCCTTTCAAAAGGACTTTATGGACTGGTTTCTTTTTTAGAGAATTAACAGGTTATCTAACATTCTGTAGACAAATTCCCAGTCTGCCTCTACATTTCAGCCATGATGATGACACATAAATACTGTGTTTGTAAGCACTCACATATACAATGAATATCGTCTATGCATGTATCGATTGTGCCACCAGGAACACCCCGGGATGCCTTTTGCACAATTCAATTTTCCTGTTGGAAAAAAACCTATATTGTTGGGTACACTTGCAATATTACATACACAGAAGATTTGTAGATATGGGACAATTTATTGATATTCATTTTTATCAGCCAAACAATAAAATACTATGCAACATGCTATAGTCCTGAGTGATCATTAATGCATGGGTATTCTCTAATATCCACCAAACAGAAACCATTTTTAAGTGATCCTCTAAACATTGGAGGAATCAAGGGGTGGAATGTAGAGAGCGGAACCCGAAGCCATGTTTAGAGCATTCACAGTAAAGCAATGACTCGGGGATGATACAGCCCCTCAGCATGCACAGTACAGCATGTGTTTATCTGAAGTTAACACCACCCTCTCAGAGCATGCCCAGTAGAGTGACATAAACCACATGTGCTGTTGAGGTTGCACAAAACAACATGTGTCTATTATAACTGACATAAACATTGACTATCAGAGCTAATGTATACAACATGTGCCTATGTGCCTAACAGGACTGAGGAAAACAGCATGTGCTTATTCAAATTAAGAAAAAATATTTATGAGAAATTGTGCAAAATCAACATGACTTTGCAACCAAGAGAAGAATAAAAGCAGAGGACTTCACCCCATGGCTGAGGCATCCAGAGAGTGAGTCACTTTGAGCCATGTCCTGCATGTTTCATTTGGGAAGAGAAAGAGCTGCGCTGGGCTTCTGTCCCCAGTTCTGTTGTGCGATGTTATCACTGGTTACTTTTGATGATTATCATTGTAGACCAGCTTATAGGAAAGTCTATATCACAAAACAGATACTTGTGACAATGTGCTCACACATACACATGCAAGGTTGGAGCATACAATCTCTATTTTTCATATTTGACAAAAAAAAACAAAACAACTAACTTCAGTGTTATTTCATTAGTAAGTGATTACTTTATGGGTCTCTGTTTCCAAAAATTCATCCTTTGCACGGAGTGGATACCTAATAATATGAAAATAGAAGCTAAAGCTGTCAGGAGCACATTTTTCTCCAAAGATACCGTGATCCAGAAGACCTGAGTTGTCAAAAGCAAATCAAGCATATTATAGTACTAAGTTTTCATTTATTTTTGATTCTCTGCATCAACAAAGGTTTACGATAATTTTCATAGTACCAATTTGTATCTATGAAGTAAATGTAAAAACAAAGGTATTTTAACTGTCAACAGAAATAACAAAGGTGCTAAATTATTCTCAGTTGAAATATCACAAGTATGTGCTTATTTTTGGGTGAATTTTTAACAGGCTCCCAAATCATCCTGGCAATAGACAGAAATGTTTAAATATATTTCAGAGAGATGTTTATTTCCCCTCATCACTATGTCCTGTATGCCCACAGCAAAACATCTGGATGAAAAGTGAAAATATTAGCGAGCTCATTGAAAGGGGTGTCCTTAAGGATCTTAGCAACTGGATATGTCTATAGATACAAATGTGAGACATCAAACAAAAATCAATATTTTAAAATATAAGTCAGATAATAGTGTCCCCCTGGTTTCTTATTGAATTTAAATAAATTCAAATTCCTTACCTAGTCTTAAAATGTCCTGTCTGACTATCACATTGACCTTGTCTCCTACCATCCAACTCTCCCTCCTATTCATTGACTTTGTCCACACTGGCCTGAATTGCCCCTCAAATTGTCAAGCTCCCATTCCCTTTACTTCAGAAAAAAAGAGCTTAAACCCCTCCCTGCTCCCCAATCTCTCGCTATCATACCTATGGTTTTATTTTCTTCAAAAGGCCACTTTAAATGGTATTGTTGATCTATCTGTTCAGTTATTTATTTACTATTTCACCACTGTATTTTAAAACCCAAGAAAGCAAGGGCCTTATTTTCTTATCCATACCTCTGTTCTTAGGATGCAGAAGAGGTCCTAGTTCTTATAAAAACTGTGGTACATTTACACAATGGAATACTACACAATGGAAAGAAAGAAGGAGCTCCTACCCTTTGCAACAGCATGGATGGAACTAGAGAGCATAAACCAGGCAGTGAAAGACACATACCATACTCACTTTTAACTGGAACCTAATCAGCAAAACAAACAGGCAATCAAAATATAACCGGAGACATTGAAATTAAGAACAATCTGACAGTAGCCAGAGGGGAGTTGGGAGGGGATAATGGGAAGAGGAGAAGGGTTTTCAGGAATAGCTATAAAAGACACATGGACAAAAGCAAGGAGGGTAGAAGCAAGGGAGGGAGGTGGGGATGGCTGGGGTGGGGGAAAAGGAGGGGAGCTACATGCAGACAACTGTAACTGAACAACAATAAAATAATTTTTAAACTATATTTAATAATCTATTAAATGAGTGAAATTAAAAAATACAAATTTTAGACTTCTGCTGGTAAAAATTATGCAGTTTCTGTAATCTATACTATTTATTTACTTTTCAATAAATTCTTTAGTTATTTCCTCTGTCTTTAATCTTTAAAATTATCTAGACTACTCTCAGGCATACATTATTCAAACTAAGAATAACTTGATCAAATCAAGGTTAAAAACAATCCTATTGTGATTGTTATTTTTTTTCTGTTACTATTTTTATTGATTTGGGGGGGAGTCACTTTATACATATGAAACTTCTTATCCAAAACCAATATTTTTTTTAGGATTGATCAGTTTTCACTTAACATTTGTCAGAAAAGTTTTTAGTTTTATTTATAAGCAGTTGACTTATCACAAAATCACCACTTCATTATGTAGGACTTTTTTTTTTTTTTTTTTAGAAATTTCCCCCTTAAAACTGGTTCTCTCTCATCTGTCCTTGAATATCCCTTTCTTTGATCAGGCTAAAGGTGTGACATTTTATTTTATTTCTTTAAGCTAAGCATCAGTTCTTGGATTAAGCAGTTCTGTGTTTATCATTTTAAATAATTGATTTTTTTTTTTATTATTTTTCCCTATTTTTTCTTGGTTACTTGACGTTATTTTGTCCTCTAAGTTATTTACACGAATACAAAGATGATATATTTTATTTAACTATTGTTTTATAATTAGAGGTATATTTCTGATTAGAGTTTCACTGTATGTAAATTTGCTATACAGTGCTCTCTGTATCACATATTATAAATATTCTGGTATTCATCTTTTGATTTGATTTTATTCTCAAAAGTAACTTTCATTTAATTTTTATAGATTATATACATTTTTGTTTGTTAATAATTATAAATTTATTTTCAGTTTATGAAGTTTTCTTTGTGATATTTTAATTATCTAATTGTAGAACAAAAGTATTATATATATGATCTACTAAGAATAAAGAGAGTATGAGTATATATGTGTGTGCTTACATGAACAAGATATTAAATGGCAAATTTCCTATTGTCTTAGCATTCTAGGTAAAGCCCTAACTGTGAAGAAAGTTGATAACATATACAATTGTCCCTTGAACAATGTAGAGGTTAGGGGTGCCAATGCCTAGACAGTAACAAATCTGTGTATAACTTAAGTTGGTCTGCACATACACAGTTCCCCAACCACAGAACAAAAATACGGTCATATAAATAGATCTATGCAGTTCAAACCCATGGTGTTCAGGCATCAATTCTACCAACATCCAGAGAAGTGCTAAAAACCATATGCAGGGCAAATTAAAAGGTAAAATACCAGTCTAGCAACAACCATGCCATTCTGATCAAGTGAAAAGATGTTCCAATCTATTAAAAACCCTCAAAGAGAAGGGTTTCTATTGCCATAATATATTACCATTAATATATATGCTTAAAACAACAAAAGTTTATTATATTACAGTTCTGTAGAAGTCGGCACAGTTTCACTGGGCTAGCATCAAGGTGTTGAAAAGGCTGTGCCACTTCCTGGAGGCTCTAGGGAAAAAGAGTTTACTGCTCCCAGGTCCTATGGGCCACCTGCATCCTTAACTCATGGCCCCTTTCTTCTGTCTTCAAAGTCAGCAAGAGCAAATCAAGTTCATTCTACACTTCACATTTTTCCTCCCTCTTCTTCTGTCATCTTCTCTCTCTCTCTGATGGCAGCCAGAACAGATTCTATACTTTTAAGGATTCATGTTGGCCCACCAGATATTCTAGATCAATTCCTCATTTCATTGTCTTTATCTTTAGCCACACCTGCAAAGTTCCTTTGACAACATAATGTAACATATTCAACATTCCCAGGGATTAAGACATAGATATCTTTGGGGACCTTCATTATAATTTTCTTACTGGGTGTGTCTATAAAAGGAGTGATAGGTCTTCCCATTCCAAGGTAACACATGATTCAGGTAGTCTATTTAGTATTTTCACTGAGCCAAAAAGCTAAGAATGCATCCTTAGGAGAATCAAAATTATCACCTTATGAGTTGGGACTAACATAGACATAGAAAGATGTTTATGTTTCTCATTGGGGAAAGCCAAAGGTAGGGAAGGTGAATCAAGTAGACCATCTTGGCATGGAAAGGAAGAGACAGCTACTGTGATGATGCATTTCAATCTGTGAAGGTTTAAGGATCTGTGTGTCCTTTGATATACTGAACACCACAAACTAGGCAGATATGAAGCATATTTCTAGAGGACTCCCCTTAAGTGTAGTTTGAAGAGTCAAGGGACTATTATCAAGTAGATCTGAGGACATAATGCAAGAAGACAGGGGCTGGGGGCTATCAAACAAACCAGGTGACCAGTGAAGGATCCAGAAAAAAATTAAATGTTGATATACCTGGAGAATATTCAAAGAAGTCTCAATTGCATTTCATGAAATTGTCAGCATATGGGTACCTGCCATAAAAGAGGCAGCGACAGGCAGATTACAGTAGCACCTAGTCCCTCTACCACTCGTCCTGTTCCCCTGACCATAATCATTAGGCTCAAAAGCACGGAAGTACTGAGCACACGGAAAAAGGAGAAAAAAAAAAGAGATCATGACAAAATTTTCACAATGGGTCTCTGGGTCATGGATGAGGCCTTCAGTGGGGAAAGAAAAGAATCAATAAGTGGATGTGAGATTGAATGCCTGAACAATAGTCTTAATTATCAAAAGCGAAGCTGTTCTTACAGTTGAAAATTATCATAACTCTATGACATCTCCCATAGGTAATGTCAACTTATGTGGAAGAAAATTCAGTCACCCAAGTTTTGAAGCAGTTATACATGAAAAGTCCCATGTTTTTCTATTTGCATAGACCTCAAATTTAGTTAGTTGATATTCTCATTATAGTTATATCAAACATATTAATGAAAATCAGATTATTTTAATCTTTATGTGTACTTATTTACCATATTTTTCAGACCATAAGACACACCTAGGTTTTAGAGGAGGAAAATAGGAAAAAATTTTTCAAGCCAAAAATGTGGCAAAATATTTCATAACATAAATAACATAATATTTCACCAATGTAAATGGAAACAGAATTCAATAGCAGCGTTAACAACCACTATTCCTCCCAGATTTGGTGGGGGTGGGGAGCTGTGTCTTATAGTCCAAAAATACAGCATATGACTAAAGTTGTTATATAATGAAAGGTATGTATTAATGAATATACACACATATATAAATAAGTATGAATAATTATTAATTTTTAGATTATCTGTCAAGAATGTATTATTAGTCTTATCCATTAATATTCAACTACTCTTATATTATATAAATATGTAACCCACCAAACATAATTTTGGGTATATATTTAGTATGTTATTTTTTTTCTTACAGAAGAAACTGG
Organism: Glossophaga mutica; assembly: GCA_039655065.1. Classification (NCBI taxonomy): domain Eukaryota; kingdom Metazoa; phylum Chordata; class Mammalia; order Chiroptera; family Phyllostomidae; genus Glossophaga; species Glossophaga mutica. Next base: position 141,104,401 of record CM077307.1, on the reverse strand, counting down.
ATGATATTTTCTCCAAGCATTACTAGAGGTCACGAAAGTTCTAATTTAATTTACTTCTCTAGGAGAACATCAGGGCTAAAACTCTCCAAGGCATGATTATTACTCTGAACTTAGTTCACTATAATCACTGTCACATTTCGAAGTATAATTTAACACATTTTTGAATAAAATTATTTAAAAAACTAATTTTCTAAATATTTGTACAATACACATGAAATAAGCAGATATGAGACTATATTCAGTTTTTGTTGCTGGCATAGCATTATGATCAGAAAAAACATTAGTGGTAAGTTAAACAAGAAATACAAGGTTTAATTCTCCACAATCTAAAGGTGGCACTATCCGTTAATGTAGGTTCCCGTTCTCATCTTACCCCAATCCTGTACATTGTGACATAGATTTCAACTACTACACCTCTCTTTATGGACATATTTGCCCCTGAGGGAACCTACACGAGCCCTAAATCCACTGTCTGTTGGAGCAGTCAGCATCAAAGGCTGAAGTCAAGAGAAAGAGCAATGTGAAAAGTTTACAGACCAGGGATTTTTTAAGGCCAATTGAAAGGTCCTAGACTGAAATGGGACTCTGTAAAGATGGAGAGGTCTTTCTCTAAAATGACTGACATTCAATTTTCTGCCATCTTTACTGGACACAAGATTAGGTCTCATTTAACCTAATTTTTAAAAATAAACAAATGTGATATATCTTATAAATAGAAGTTTGACATTGAGATGGTAATAATATATCAATAGTCATTTTCTGATTTTGGTGTTCTTTTGGTGGTTATGTATAAAAATGTGCTTGTTTATAGGAAATACCCTCTAAAATATCCTAGGGAGAAGGGGCATTGTGTGGTAACTTCTTAAGTGAATCAGAAATAAAAATGTTCTTATTATTCTAGCTAATTTTAGATCATTTATAAAATTAAAGATTTTGCCAACCTAAAACAAATTTATTTTCTCAAGTGGTTAAAATATTGCTTGCCCCTGTAATATACATGAATAAATTATTTGAGTGCTAATCCCATTAACATACACATGTTAAAATAATACAAATTATTTTAGATGGTGTGTATGAGACTTTAGATGAGTGCCTTTATGTCTCCTCTTTGAGTTTTAAAATCCTCATTTATAAAACAGTAGAATATTGTCAATAATTCCACTTGTCAAATCACATATTATTTTAATATCCTCAATCCATAGGTGAAAATTATCAACTTCTGAAGGGAATTAGCTGATCTACGCCTTTAAGTAAAGCTTCAGAGGGAAAAAAAATATGCACAAATAAAGAAACGGGAGTAGGAAATGTCAAATGCTTAACTGATAAATTAGATAAGTTAGTGGGAGGCTTTCCAAGTTGTCAGGGGCTATTTTTATTGAGATGCAATTGGAGGAAGAGATGGCGAAGCATTGTTATGCAGAGTTTGGTGACCGCTAACAGAAAATTGCTTCTGTAAGGGAATGGTATTTTTATCCTGCAAAGTGTACACTTGTCTGGATTATTGTTGACATGATTATGACAGAGAGCAGTTAGAGTCTGTTACGGTAAGCAGGTACTGAGGAGATGAAAGCAGGTGGTAATAGCTTCAAAGAGAACACACAGAGAGAATTTTCAGTCCTGCAACAGAACTAGAAAATACTGAAGACTGAACTGGAAATATAAGCAGCTTACAACAGGATAGGTGAAGCCCTGGAAATAAGGACACAGTCTATCTGTCCAGAAATACTTTAGAATTACAGGAAGAAAATTAATAAACTTGAGGTTTAATTCCATTTGCCATGTCTAATTTGAAAAATGTAATAAAGCACATGAGTTAATTAGATTAAATTTAGAAAAAAGAAGATTCATATGTACCTATCCATATACATATATATACATATATATGTATATATATGAGCTATTCGGTTCACTGTAATGACAAATTTCATTAATATTGCATAAATATATTAAATGATCTGGCAGTAATTGACAAAATTGTTATAGAACCATTTAAAAATAATTTTGTATACAGGATAAAGTACTCGATAATAGGAATGCCACAAGATTAATGTAAAATTGGAATATATATGTATAAATATATATGTGTATCTGTATATTTTTACTATTATATGCTTAGCAACTTACATACCCATTTAATAACTTAGATATCCATTATATTATATATTATATGACTCTATTTAATAGAGTGTTGAAATATAATGACAACACACATAACAAAGAATACATCAGAAGAACTTGTTTTTATGTCCAATATCCCAAGAGGAAAACTTTCCATTTTGAAGTCAACTCATTAAAATTCATAGTAGTTTGAATTTTAAATTATTTTAACCCTAAAACAAGTATTTTTGAATTTGTATGCAAACCTTAAAGCATCTGTTTAGTTTGTGTTTTAGAGAAATGTATGTATATTAGAGAAGTTAAGAACTCTTCAATTAATAAAATATTATTTTATAATAATTATATATTTATCCTGAAGAAATATAAATGAAGAGATTAAAAACCTTAAATAAAGCTATATGACTGAAATTTCAATTTTTCTCAAGTCTCTATTTTGTCTGCTAGGTTATATCTTCACAAAGCCAAAGAATATATTTCATAAGATTTGAATGTTGAAGTATTAAAATACATGATTTTCCAATTAAAATCAATTGAATAAAATCTTGAACCTAGTTGAAATATAATTATAAAAGAACAGATAAAGTCCCAAGAGACTTAAAATCTCAACTCTTAGGCCACTTTATATTATGAACAATAAGTTAAGTGACACTAATTACCTTAGTAAATAAGGGAGAAAAATGTAACTTGTTCTTCTTAATATGTGCTTGAAGTAATGTTACCATATTGATTTTTTACAAGAGTTTAACAAAAAATTCCAGTTGAAAACAAAAGCAAAAACTCACCTATGATTTGAAGACTGAAACTAACCCTATGTCTCCAGAATCTTACTTCGCATTTCCTCTGGATTGAGAATTTTCACTTAAATAAATAAACCCTACTTCCTTACATATGATCTAAATCATTTATGTCATTCCAAATTGAAAACAACTGGTACTCACTTTCTCCATTGTTTTGTGTGTGTGAAAATAAAATAATAGAATATTTGGAGAAAACCTTTGGAAAATACAGACTTATTTTATTACAGAGTCTGCAGATCAGAACTACATGCTGAGCTCTGATCTATACACCCTGGCAAAGCCTTTAGCTCGCCAAGAAAGAAACAATTCATACAACTCAATACCAGGAAGACAAACATTCCAATTAAAAAATGGGCAAATGATATGAATAGACATTTCTGTAAGGAAGACATACAGAGGGTTCAGAGATGTATGAAAAGATGCTCTACATCATTAAACATCATAGGCAAAAAAGGCAGAAAATTGCATGTAAACAATAAAAATTTTTTTTAAATTAATTGAATTTAGTGAAATATGTAAGAAATAATAAAAAAAAAAAAGAAAGAAAATTAAAGAAAGAATGCCCCATGCCTTGAGGAGGGATCAGTTCCCTGAAAGTATAGTTATTTAGAAAGTTAATGTTTTTATTATTGCTAGATATCCAAAAATAATAAACATTTTCTTCAAAATACAACTTTGGAAGACACTGTTGAAACTGTAATAAATATATCAATAGGGAATGAACATTTAATAATTGAATAACTTAGGCAAATAACTTAGGCTGTTAACTTTATTAGAGGGTAAAATCATAGGATACATTTAAGTGCTGTTAAAGGCATGAAAAATCCCTGAATAATTTAAAGAAAAATAACCAATAACTTCTGCAAGCAAACAATGCAACCAATGTGGAGGTCTTCAATATTCTGAATATTTATTTTGGCTTAATTAGCTTGAAAAAATGGTTCCAATATAAAAGATAAACGTTACAGGAAAAATGAAACCTTCAATAGTTGCCATTGAAAAGCATAAAGCTTTTAAATTTTTTACCAGTTACTGGAGTCTGGAGTAACTTAAAAATATACAAAAACAGGAAGTGCAGCATTCATTTAAGCAGAGGGCAGAGGTTTAGGGAGAAGTTCTGCAATTTTATAAGCATACATTTGGTTGCCATTTAAGAAAAAGAATGTTTCATGCTCAAGGATGCTAATGATCTAGCAGGGAAGAGGGTTAGGATCACATTCTCCCTCAGATCTTGCACTGGGGCTAACTCTGTATTTAATACCAAAGCAAAATTTTTGTAGGTAGCAGCTTTAAGGAAAATACTAAAGTGATATAGATGTCCTTCTAATAAAGCTGCAGGAGATGAGAACTATTCACCTTCAAACAGAGACATACTCACCTTCCGTTTTACATACTTGAGGGGAAATTTTGTCTTTTTCCACTACCACAGTTAGCTCTTTGACCTTATACACCTTTGCACATGTATATCAACAAAACCACAATGTGGAAATCATAGAGAAGAAAACATTCAAAGAATTTGAGAAAACAGAAAGGTCAGCATTTACTATATTATTTCAATTGTATACTGCTTGCAAAATTTCTGCATTAGATTAATTTGGAAAACACTGCATTCTATATCCCTTTCTCAAAGAGCCAGATATTAAAATATTAAAGATGCTATGGTATCTATAGGGAAAAAAAGGCTTTTAATCATGTAAATCTAAAAAGTCCCTTAATTTTTTGTCAGTACTCCATAGTGGAAACTCCTAATAGTTTTCCACAGAGGTGCTCTCCATAGAATGATCCCTGAGGTCATATATTCTTTATAATATATTATATTAATTCTTTCTACTATGGTCTCAAAACTTTTAATTGCAATACACAGTTTTAAAAAAAAAACAGTATGACAATATTTCCTGAAAAATAATCATAGTAGGTCAAGATGTTGTAGCAAAATTATTCAAAACATAATGACTCAGGTGGAAAAAAGCTAATGATCCAATGGCTTATTCATATGACTGCTGTTAATAGCATTAAAGTTTGAAACAATATAGGGTTTTATTAAAGTGAAACACAGAAAGAGAAAAATACTATGTTAGTTGTTCATTCTATGTGGTTTGTTAATAACATTAGACACTATTTCCTATTGTGCTCCCATACCAAAAGCCTTTCAATGCACTTTTTAAAAGTACTAATGCTATTGTAGATATCTAAAGTGAATTAATCTTTATGTGTAATGTCTTAAGCAGATTAAGCACTCATTGGTACATATGTTTTGAGACAAACTACAAAGGGTGCAATTATTAAAACAAATATAAATTCATTTAAAAGGACAGCTTCAAGTTCTACATTTTTTATTTCCTTATTTTTATGAAAGGTAACTGTAATTTTAACATAAGTAGTTATTTGTTGAATTCACCATGCAAATTAATTCATTCAGAACTTTTAACAATCACTACATGTTTTCTAAGAAAATTAAGTCACATAAGTTTAATTCTTAAAATTCTTATTTCATCTTCTCATATAATTACTTATTGTGATTCATATGCTTACGCCCCTCCCCATCCACACCCACAAAAAATTGAGGAGCAAGAGTAATGCACAGTGGATAGGTCATCTTACCACTAGGGGTCGGTGTCAGCGCATGCCAGAGACAGCAAGCCAGTGACAAGATTTTTGTTGTGGAGGTTGTAATTTGGTATTAAAATATGAAAATAATTGTGTATTATTCTACCTCTCCCCATTTTTCAGAATATTATGTTCCAATATGACTTAATATAAAACAGATAAATAAAATCCTCTGTTACATATTATCTGTAGAAAAGCACAGGTACTAAAATTTGAATGTATATGACCAATAGAGAGTAAGTTGATCCTAATTTTCCTTGCACTGATATTTACTCCAAAAGAAATTATTCAGAGAAAAATCAAACTGGTCTTTCCTCCATATAAATACACCCCTCACACATGACACCACTGCCTCTGACAATCAAAAACAGTATAGCTTTATAACCAGAGACGGTAATCCTAAGGGATCTACAGAAACACTATACACTAACACTTTTTTTTTTTAAAGAAGAGATTGTGATAAATCACTTAACACTTATTAAAATACTGGGAGAAAACATGCTATTGTTTAAGGGATTATAATATATTACTATCAGGTATGTCTTAAGAGCAAATCTAAATTCTAAACCTATTGGTTTAGAATAAAAAATACCTATGTCATATGTAAACAGGCTTATTAATAGTACTACTAACAATACTAGTAGTAGCAAGAATATAAATGTTAAGAAATTAGTATTAGCCCTGGCTGGTGTGGCTCAGTGGATTCAGTGCCAGCCTGAGGATCAAAAGGTCACCAGTTAAATTCCTAGTTTAGAGCACATGCCTGGGTTGTGGGCCAGGTACCCAGTAGGGGATGCACAAGAGGCAACCACACATTGATGTTTCTCTCCTCCTCTTCACTATCCCTTCCCCTCTCTAAAAACAAATAAATAAATATTTTTAAAAAAATTAACATTAACATTTTGAATCAACTGCCTGTTTCTCCAGAGAGGAAAATAGTTCAACATGGCTTAACTGACTTGAGAAGAAAACAAATTGAGAAAACACACATTCAAATGCATCTGTAAAGGAAAAATCTACACCAAAATTTATTTTAGGAAATATGCTTATTGGGCTATGAATTTATACATGCTTACAGTCTATTTAAGTTTAGAAAATATGTTATGAAATAAAAATGAATGAATGAATAAATAAATAAATAAATAAAGTTGAGTCATATTAATCCAAGAACAACAATACACACACACAAAGTGCTAGGTACTGACAAAAGCATTCTCTCCACCAATGCAGATTTTACTCACTGATAATATAGCATATGCTCTAATATATATCGAAAATAATACCAATGCATTCATTAGTTATGAGATGCTAATAGTAAGTGAAATCTTACACTCAGATAACATAATGAGGATTAACTGTGATACCAAAGATAATTTTGCTGAACAAAAATTATTTCGTATCTATGCAAATGTAAAATATTAAATATCCTACCATCTTCAAATACAAGAGAATAAATTACTGTTTGGTACACTTTAGAGCACAGGTAGTAAACACAAGGCCTGCGGGCCGAATCCAGCCCTCCACCATTGTTTTATCCGACCAGGCACCTTGTTTCTACCTGCCAGCAGTGCCAGGCTCTTGCTTAACAGTTAAGGAAATAGTTACATTTATACAGTCCTAAACTAACATTCTATTCTTTGAAGACAATCGCAAGGCTGATGTGGCCCCAGGTGAAAATGAGTCTGACACCCCTGCATTGGAGTTAAAATCACTAGATTTAGTAAATAAAAAAGTTAATACTGAAAATATGTTTATACTGAAAAACTTTTTAATTTTTTTGAAATTTAAATTCAAGTAGGCATTCAATATTTTGTCTGGTGATTCTAGCTACACTATACTACATGATATATTACAATTATGAATACATTTCTTTTGTTTTACATTTTGCCAAATAATCAAATGAACATGTTTTATAATGATACCAGAACACACTAACAAATTAAATTAGTATTGGCAAGAGGAAAATAAGTATGTTTAGGTTACAGTGGAAAAGGTTCATACACACACACACATGCACGCGTTTGAAAGGTGAAGATATTTCAGACCACTGATGAGATTCAGGAAAATATGGCAGGGCAGCTGATGGCAACTGGAAGAACTGTGTGAGGTCCCAAAGTGCCTACTTTGAAGAAAACGGAGGCATCATTGTCCTATGTACAGTGTTTCTTGTATCTTTTATCTTCTTCAATAAATATCTTTATTTTTTATATTACATGGCTGGAAACCTTCTAGACAGACTATACACCTTATTTTGCCATGTATAATGCACACCCACATTTTTGGTCTAAACTTTCAGGAAAAAAATTGTTTGCTTTAATTTTTAATTCACTTTTCCATCTATTTATATATAGATACTTGTTTTTTGTACTATAAATGAATTTTAGCATTTATTTTTAAACATATTATGGCACAAGAAATTTTATGTAACAAATAATTATAAAATACAACAACACAATACAAAGTATTTCAGGTACTACACATTCATAATATTTTTCCCTGAAAAATTTTGGCAAAAACTGTTCATTATACACAGCAAAATAGGGTGTACGTATATATGTGTGTGTGTGTGTGTGTGTGTACATGCCATAGAGATATATATTTATATATTTACATACATAAACCTTATCTCCACATATTTATATTAGTTACAACTAACTTCAATGTTTTTAGTATCAATGGAAATCTCTTACTACTGGGAATTTCCCCAGCACTAAAGTCATGTGACTTGTTGAGAACATATGTTTTGAGATATGGTATTTCCTATAAGTCAGGCTTCAGTTCCCACTTGGGTCTCCTAACAGGGGCATTCAGAACTGAAAGTGCCAGGCTGCATATAAGCCACCAGCCTTACAAGTGGCACCAGCACCAAGGAGTAACGGTGAGCCAACACAGGTGACTATGCTATTCACTCATCTTTTATGTATGCATATTCAACACAAATCCACATTATTCTAATACCAATAATACTTACCCAATAACAATAGTAATCACCCAGAAACAAGCATCAATAACATAACGAAAAATAATTGGGAAATAACAACCCCGAGTCCCTAGGCTCCAGATCAGGTTCGGGTCTGGGAGGCAATTGAGCTGGGCAGGGGGTGTTAGGCAAGGCATAGTCAAAGGACAGAAGCACAGGGTAGCTCTTTCTTTCCCAAAGGGATGTGCAGGACACATCTCAAAGTGACTTGCTCTCCAGATGCATCATCCATGGTCTGAAGCCTCTGATTTTATATTTCTTTTGGTCACACCGTCATGTTGATTTTGCACAATTTCTTATAAACACACTTTTCTCAATTTGGATTAGTGCATGTTATTTTGCTCAGTCTCGACAGACACATGCTCAGCTCTGAGAGGCACATGTTCACATCAGCTCTGATAGACATACGTGTCTTACAACAGTTGCTGAGAGGGCGGTGTCCCCCTGGGATGAGCTCCACTTGTCTGCCACACTGCACTGCACGTGCTCCCAACACGGCTTCAGGTCCTGCTCTCCACATGACTCTTGGATTTTAAAAAATTCTCTTGGATTTGGTTCTCTAAAACAACTATGTTTAACTTGTATCATCATAGGATGATCTGACAAAAATTTCATCCTGTCTGAAGATTGCCAGGGGCAAAAAGCCTCTGTCCCATGGATAAAACCAGTTAATTCCCAACATTTCTTAAAGTTAAGTGTATTTTCTTAAATAAATTAATCTTTCTGAATTCCATTTATTGGTTTTATTTTAGTTATTTTGAGGTATATTTGTTACACTCAACAAGTATAACTTTAAAACTTATTTGTTTTTAATCTCTTGCTTTTTGGTCTAGTACTTTTTAAAAATATAAAAACACAGAATTTTTGTAGACTTTGAATATATGTTTAATTTATACATGGAAACACAATGACTATTTTGACATACAGCTCACATATCCCAAGAAAAAAGTTGAAACTGCTAATATCACACAATAACACACATCTCATTAATATTTTCCTAAAAATTAAGCCATTAGGTGATCTGCTATAAGGGATGAATAAACTCTTCATTATCATTATGTTTCTTAGGAAAAAAGTAAAAAAGTAGTGTGTAAAGTTTTATTGTATGCCCAATATGATGCTAAATAATAAAATGAATCACTAAATTGGTCTACATGCAGTCTAGAAACAAGATGTGCATATTACCAAATCATGCGTATTTTAATTCTAAAATAATAGCATAAATTTTTTTCCATATACTGTCACTATGCTAAGTATTACATGCAGTTTAATTCAAATGACGATACTATGAGGTAAGTGTTTTTTAAATCACTATGCTTGGTAAGAAACAAAAGCTTAAAAGGTGAGTACACTACCCCAAGTAACACAACTGGGATTCAGGAGAGCTGGGTTATATAATTGGGTCCTGAAACTCCAGGCAGAGTGCCAACATCGGACCATTAAACTGTAAATCAAAGCTCACGCTGAGATCAAGCCATGTCACAACCTCAGAGTGGTTAGTCCTTCCAGTGGGGATTTTATAGTAAGAAAAATAATATTCCATAAGTTAAACAAAAGACATATTTTTTAGAGTACACTGTCAGAAAACCACTTTTCTGTAATGTGAAACCCAGAGCACATTTAAGATTCCACTTTTCAGAAGAAATGGGGAGTCACAAAAACAGAAATGAGATACAGCAGAATGCTGACGAGTTATAGCTGAAATTTTTCTGCTGAACATTACCCTGAAGGGAAAATACCTGTTGTTGAACACTTTGTAGCTGAAATAGAGATGCTCTCTACTTTAAAACCTGCTGGGAGCCACCCTGCCTGGTTTCAGGAGCTGTAACTGGCCCCCCACCCCAAGGCTAAGGCTGAGTGACCTTGCGACCATAAGCCACTAAGGAGACAAGGCTTATCTCCCTGGCAGGGGAGCCACTTCTGCTCCTTTTACTTCATCCATAACTGGGCCCCAGTGCTTGATTGGTTAGCCAATTACGGGTAAGATTCCCCAAGGGGGGAACGACCTAAGCCAGGTATGATTGTGTGGAGGCCCTGAGGAAGGATTTGGGGGGCCACAGCAAAAGGGGGTGATGGGCCCTGAGCTACGACATAACCTGAGTCCTCATTCTATCTCCTAATATCTTGGCTGCCTTGCTTATCCTGCCTGACTTAAGCCTGAAACAATGCCTTAAGCCTGAAACAATGCTGGTGGTGGGTGCTGCCCTGTGCTGGAAAGGTCAGGTTCCCTAGGGAGATCAGGCCTAAGAAAGAATGCATAAAATCCTGTGAAACCTGCTTTGTTTAGAATGCTCTCAATTAAATAAGGGTCCAAGCAAGAAGTAAGTTTGTTCCTCAAAGTTTTATTGCTCTTTAGCCATCTGACCCTGACTCAAAATAGGCTCTCAGAGTTCTTTGTACGTTATCTATTGTTTGATCCTTACTGCCTGATAATGATTAATGAGCCTGTATTCCTATGCAAAACGACCCAATAAAAGCCCATTGAGGAAGAGGCTCTTGGCCCTTCTCTTTTAAGAGATCAGCCACTTTTCCTCTCCAAGTAGATCATGTCTTAGTAGACTTATTCTCATCTGTGTGGCCAGAGGGGCCCTGCAGGCAGAGCCCCCTCCCACCCCCCAAAAAAATACCTGACCTACATTATTTATAGAACAATGCTGTTCTTGGTAATATGTGTACTAGCAACATCTAGTACTAGCAACTAGATATGATTTGAATACTCAACGTCACTCTCAGAAGCAAAACGAGAAGAAGAAAGAAGAAAAGGGAGTGACAAAAAAAGTATGTAGGCATTGTCTGGTCATTCATGACAGAAGATTTTGCACAGAGGAAGAACTACAAGGAAAAAGTTATTACATGATTTTTATATATAGTTTATACTGATACTATTTCTGCATAATTACTTAATGTGTATGAAATACACCATGCACTAAGAAAGGCTTAAATAACTAATTTGAGCCTCACAAAAACCTGAGAAAGATAGTTATCTATTCTCATCTCCAGATGAAGTTGAGACAATTAAAATTTAAGCAATTTGCTGAAGGCCTGATGCTGTTAAATGGTAGAAACCAGCTTCAACCTCAAGTATTCTTAACAGCTATTTTATTCTCTTCCCCTATGCAGAAAACTTGCCATAAACAGACATTCACTAATTGTTGAGTAAATCTATTTGACTTCCTCATATTCCAGATTTATGATTGTCCAAAACACATACAACTGAAAAATGTTTATTATGTTTATTATTCCTACAACTGTAGGAATTTGGGGAAACACAATGTAGACTAAAGATACTGAACTTGTTTATCAAAAGCAGCTGCTACTAAAATACAATTACTTTTAGAAAATGAACTACACAGTTAGTAGCATAGGAAAATAAATTTTAATTGTACAATATGCTTCATCCCTTGGTGAATTGTTACTATAATGCATTAATCATCTGACACAAAATATCCCAATCACAATAGGTATCAACTTTTGAAGGATATTATGGGGTATTCTCTTCACTAGACTACATTAAGTAAAAATTAGAATACTTGCCACATATATCCTCTGATAACATTAATTCTGTACTATAGAACCATGTCCACTATACACATAAATTAGTTTTTCTATTGTGAAAATTTTTGCCCATGGGAAAAGTTGTTTTTCCAACTGATTAAGTGGACACAACAGAAAGAAAAAGGCAAATAAACTTGACTGCTGAAATAAAAAGATGGTTATTTTCTTTCTTAGTATCAACTTTCTTCAGTTACTCAAAGCAGTGAACAAGGTAGGCCCACCCAGATTACTAGAAAGCCAGGGGCCCTGTTGGAACCAGGAAAATAGCTAAAGGACTGTCCCTGTGAGATTTGGCTGTCCAGGAACAGAGAACAAAGAACTTGAGGCAGATTACCATTTAAGGAGATGTTTAGTTTTAAATTTCCCATTCCCCAAACCCTGCAACGCATAGATCCCACGCGCTAAAAGATAGCCAATAGCTAACAGCCACATCTGCTTCTGTGAAATGCTTGCTTGCTTGCTTGCTTGCTTGCATCTATAAAAAGGCTTATCTGTTAGGCGCAACTCTCCTCTGCAGCTCTTCTGAGGATCGTGTCTCCGGACACTCTGAGAGTTCGCCCCTGAGCAGGTTAAAAGTTTTGGCCAATAAAGTAACACTTTTGAGTCCTAAAAGTTTCTGAACATCTGTTTCTCGCATCGGTGAATGCAACAGGCCCCAGTTTGGGGAACCCCAATCCACCAAAGTCAGCACCTCCCTGCCTCCAGAAGGGAGCCAAGGTGGTAGATTAAAGCAGCCTGCCTTCTGCAAATGAAAGGTCTGCCTAAAAAGGGGAAATTGAGGGGGAAAAGGCTAAAATAAACGCAATGCAGTTAGCAGGAGGAGGAACAGAGAGCTTGTGTGTTTAAAACCACAGATGGGGCTTAATAGCCCCACAGCCTTGGGACTACTAGCTTGTGACACAGTCTACAAAGTGCTGGAGTGAGGTGCAGTGGGGCTAAAAGTCACCCAGGGTGACCAGAGACTTCTGCTCCTGCCTGGAAAAAGGGGCAAAGACAAACATGGCCATTGGTTAAAAAGCTGGACACTCCCCATGGCTCTCTGAACCTGGGACTTTGGGAGGGCCTTTTTTAAAAGCAAATGCTTGGAGGAACAGCTCTTGGAGTTTCAGCCGTCTTGGTTCAGCACTCTCAGAGTTCTGCCCTCCTTGGCCAGGGAGCACTCAGTTGGGAAGTGCTTACGGGGAGGGACAAAGGCCCAGCTTGTTTGACACAGACTGACCCTGTTTGGAATTTAGGCTTCACAGTAGGACGTCAGATCCCTGAGGCAGAGTCCCATACTGGGACATATGCTTCTCTTCCTGAGACGCAGAGGCACAGTGCAACATAGTACATGAGTCCTGGACTGCTTCCACTCTCTTGCCCTGAGAGAAAAGCATGGAGTTTGAGAGTAGCATAGGGAGGCACCGGCTGGGAGCAAGGCAGCCTCGGGCTCCAGAACCTCACAGATGGAGCTTTCGCTGCATGACCATCTGGAGTGATCTGGCAGCACACCACAGAGATCGGTCAGAGAGCGAGCTGGGAGAGACAGTGCAGACACTGACCTCAGGAGCACACACAGCAGAGAGAGCGCCTGGAGCTGGAGGATGGAGTGTGCTGCTGTCTTAAACTCCTGAGGGACAAATAAGCTATAAAGGACAATCCCTGGATTTGGTCTTAAACTGTAACTTCCCTAGGAGTGGCTGATTTTCTGTGTGTTGAGGATGAGGTTGGCTTGCAGCAGAAACATTTTCAGCTCCTTCAAATTGGGTTTCTTGTTAATAAAAACCTGTTTCCTTCCTCACTTATCTTCATGGTATGTTGATACATGGCAGCAAGTGGCCATACCCCATTCTGCATGGTAACAAGTATATACAGTCCTCTTCAGGAACTAATTCCAAGTGATGTGAAAAACAAAGGTAAAGATAGAATTTACAGGTAAAGATAGAATTCCTCAGTTTACAACACCTTTGACCAATGTTTGCTGCCCCTAATGACCTACAACAGGCAAGAAACACAGATGCAATACACTTTCCTAAAAAAAAAAATAATTCACACTGTATCCCTACTGTACTTATCAAGAGCATTTACATAGAAAACGCAATGATAAATTGACACTGTAATTCGTAATGAGTATTTATTTTACCAGTATCTATTACATGCTTTTTTTTCAACATATTGCCAAATGAGAAAGTCTAAATTTAAAACATTTAGGCCACTTCTTAACCATTAGTTTTAGAGTCCCTTAACATTTCTACATTTTTCAAAACAAGTTTATATAACTAAATGGAAGTTTCCTTTGTATGTTAAATGCATATTTTAGGAATATTTAAACATTAAGTGATAAGTTTTTATTCATATCTGATTCCTTCCTACTGTGTTTATTCAGTTATTGACATACAGTGGCTATGTGACTTTCAAGGGATCTCCCCTCCTGCAAAAGCAGTAGAAATCAAGATCCAGAATAAGGGAAGACAGACAAGGAAAGCATAGTTTATCCCAACTTATAAAAAACTCCTCCTTCTTGGTGTATTTTTTCCCTAAGAATTGCAAGGTTCTTCAGTCTAAGATCTGAATGTTCTGCTAATCATCACTTCTATGCACTTTATTTTCTTCATTTCTTTGTGACTCAAATATTGGGATTAAAATGTGCTTCAGTTCTTTTATACACAAAACACATCACTGATATTCATAAATATCATTCCTTCACAGCCACTCAAAAAAGGGTCACAGGCTACAATGGTTTTCGGGTCTTAGCCACCAAAAGTAATGCAAGATTATGGAATTGTGAATTGGTATTTTTAACACTGCCTAAGAAATTTATAAAATTCTAGAAATTAAACTTTAGTTATTATTTATGGAAATTAAATTTTTAGATCTTAGATTCCTAGAGTTTCTTTATTAAAAATATATAATATACCATAATAATAAAGTGTATATATACTTTTTACAGTTTTTCTACTAGTTTCCACACTTCATTCCATTGATTAGAACATACATAATGATTTTAAGTACTTATTAAATGCATTTTCACCACCTTTCTGTAGACCTTAGGATCAAAAGACCTAAGACCTGTACCTTAGAATTGTTTATGTAATTTACATTGCTAGATCTATCAATATTAAATAATATATATCTCTTTAGTATATAAAATACTATAAAATGGTATATCTCTATTTTCATGTATTCAATTAGTCTCTTAATTGTTTTAATATTTTTAATTTTAGAATTTATTTATAGTTTTAATATTTGTTGAGCATGAAATTTTATGATAAACAACTTCATTTTAGAGTGAATTTGTATAACTATAATTTTAAACACATACTTAAACCTATATATTTTTTCTAACTTTCTTAGTTTTCATTATCAATTCAATTATTATTATTTTCACTATTGTTTTTCTTTATTCTGAAATTTAGATTTTTACTATTTTAACTTTTCACTTCAATTTTTAAAAAACATATTCCTTGGATATTCACTTAAATTATCTGTCATACCTATGAATTTATTAGCTGTCGATATTACATTTTTTGTTCACTTATTTTAGAGAGCCATTATTTCTAGACTCTTTATATTACAAGTCAGGTATTTCTTTCTCCTGGAGTAAACACTATTAAAAGTTAAAATGTTTTATATCATGGGAATAATGTCCACATTTGCTTGTTTTATGGATATTTTTAAAGGCCTTATTGTAAATATTTAGTATTAGTATCAATGTGCTAGTTTTCATATAGAGGGTAGATAGATTCTCTTTAGTCTATACAGTTGTTTGGGAAAATTTATGTTTTAAGCAGTAGGTATTTTTATTTTTCAAAGCTGATAACAAATGCCCATTGCCCACTAATTTTTTATCTAATGTGTTTCCACTAAACAGAATAGGGATTTCCTTCTGTTTTGTGATTATCACAAATGTAATGGAATAATGTGGAGCAGTTTATTATTACCTCCTTAAAAATAATCAACCTATGAAAGAATGACTTTTGTTAAATGGACAGTTTCAGAAGGCTTGAAAGAGGGAATCCTAGGAGCTCTGGAAGAGTGCTGATTCACAACAGCAAACTGGGAAATTTCCAGGAATTTTGCAAACCAGGTTTTACTAAAACCTTGGTAACTTGAAATAAATATTCATACCACATATGGTAAATGCTATATGCCCAAGATAAAAATTAGGACAAAGTAAAGGTTTTTGTTGTCAGACAAAATTAAACTACAAGGAAACTACAGACAATTGAATTGTATGGAGAAATGAGACAAACAAATACATACATCTTGTGCAATTTTTAAAGAGCCTTCTCAACTATAAATACAATGGTCCATAGCACCACAGAGATATGCTAATTCTATCCACAAAAAGGGAACATTCCAGAACTTTATCCAGTCATTAACCTACCTCCAAAACTAAACTTCTTTGTGAATTCCCTTTGGTCAAGTATCGGTTTCACTAATCATGGTTACCTGATTAACTTATCTGCCCCCCAAAATCTATTACAAAATGATGAAAAGAAAATGGAAAATGTTGGTACATTTTTAAAAAAAGAACAGAGAGTAAAAGCGCATAGAGCAATTGCAACAGTCCTTCAGTCTATTTTATGGACTAGAGATTATTCTACACGTTTTTAACCCTGTGTTCTTTAGCAAGCAATTCTTCTTCTGGGTATCTACTTAACAAAGGTGAAAACATTTATTCATACAGATATATTTATCCCTATGTTCACTGCAGCATTAGTTGTAGTAGATAACACATGGAAACAACCTAAGTGTCCTTCAATGGATGTTAGGATAAAAAAGATGGGGTGTATATATAGACAACAGAATACTACTCAACCATAAGAGAAGATTAAATACTGCAATTTGCAATAGCATGGATGAATCTTGAGAATATCATGCTAAGCAAAATAACCCAGAAGGAAAAAAAAACCTTAAAAAGTGTGATTGTATTCATATGTGAAATATAAAACAGAAAGCAACAAATGACTAAACAAAACAAAGAAACAAAAGAACTCATAAACACAGACAACAGTATGGTGGTTACCAAAGGGGATGGGCATGAGGGAGGTAAAAGAGGGTAAAGGGAGTCAACCACCAGTATATGGTGACAAAAGGACACTTGCCTTCGCGTGGTGAACACACAATGCAATATACAGACAGTGTGCTATGGAACTGTACACCTGAAACTTACATAATTACATTAAACGATGCCATGCCAATACATTTAATAATTTTAAAAAATAGACTGATTCCTTTTAAACTTACAGAGCACCAACTCTCAACCTTTATCTCACTGGCTCCCTAGAGAGATATCCCTTATCATATATATTCCATAGAGACCCATCAGCGGTACCTCCAAAAGGATTCTCATTCAGAGGTCACACAGCCCATCAGCAGCACACTTCATGTTAGCATGAATTTAAAGGTCTGGAGAGATTACCTTGAATGTTGATTAAATACAGACCTAATTACCAATTCTATTTTCTTTAAGCGTGCAAGTGTCAAGCTTCAGTCTATTGATGGTAGATTAGATGACAATAAAAGACATGAGTTGGAGGAAAGATTAAAATATTGATAACAGGCCTAAAATATTTTATGAGGTCGTACATGAGAAATTTTTACAATTTTAGAGTAAGACCAGACAAACTATTAAGTTTTATATCTAGAGTAGATAAAAGCTAATGTTTCACAGTGATATTAAAAAAATTAATTATGCTTTCTGATTATTCTTTTATTCAACTTATTTTATAAATGGAATACACTTCTAGATAAGTGATCCATGAACAAGAAAGGTAATAATTTTGTATTTGCTAATAACATTATTATTTATAATAAAAAGTTACTTAAATATAGTTCCCAGTTATGGCATTATTAAATTTTCTAAGTACTGTGATAATTTTCTTGTTAAATAGGCAATTATGAAGACTATGTAGCAAATAGGAAATACAATATAAAATATTCAATTAAAAAGTCGAACACAGTTGACTAAATATTGTATAGTTGCAGCTAAGTAAAATATGTATATCAATAAGAACACAGACTAGGACATTGCTCTACTGAGAATGAAATTACAATGTTGCAGTTAGATGTGATTTTTTTTTCTTCTAAAAATGTACTGTGGTACATTGTACATTTTTAACAGAAGAAACTGGAAATCAAATTTTATACACTATAGCTAAAGTTTAATTTTCAGTATTTAAAAATTAATCTACCAATAAATGTAAAGCATTTTTAATTGGCTAAGTTTTCTTGAAATAACAATTAAATTTTAGGTAATGAGAAATTATGGTCAGTCTATAATATAGACCTAAAACATTACTTCCTTTCATATTCCATTGAAAAGAACTTGGTCATATAGTCATACATATGTTTGAATAATGCCTGGATGTTGCGCTGTGCCCAGCTGACATTACATGATGAAAGGAGAAAATGAATGTTAAAGGACAGAGAGCAGTCCTTCCTATGGCAATGATTCTCATGTTCAAGTGCCGCATGGAAACAGCAGAGTCCATGATGTGAACAGAATTTGATGGTTGGTGCATTAATCTCTAACCAATAAACAAAGACCAGTGACCAATGACTGGACATCTGATGTTTTGATGTTACCTAATACTCCCACAGCCTCACTCAATGTGAGGAGTGAGTGAGACTGAATTGTGTGCAGTGAGTGAGAGTGAATTTTCCATGAGCTTAGGATCATAATAAGCTTCATTCAGATTAAGTTAATTAAAAATAAATAAATAAATGAGTTATTAATTGAATACCTGTGTTTATGGGCTAGGGCCCATAGCTACTTCATGGAGTTTATCAGAGAATCTGTGGATTGCAGAATTAGTGTTATTTGTGTCGATATTTCCTTATTTATAGCTTGTCTTTTAAATTTCTTTACAGGTTCAAATTTTACTCAATAAAAATTATTACCCTGAATTAATTCTATATAATTTTAAAATATCGTGACTGAGGCATCATAAGTGATTATGTCTGGAAACATTCCAAGTTACTTTTTCAAATCCATTGCTTACAAGTCTAGAGATAAGTTTTCAGAAATATTAGGTAACATAAAAAATCAATATTGACAATATTATGTCATGATAATGAATATAAAGTTGCTTATCCCCCATCATTCTACTACAAAAAAAAATCTGTTTTTCCATCCAACATAGTGAGAGGTTACTGAGGTCAGTGAAAATCTTGAAAAAAATGTTCACTGTCTAGTAAATATGTCTTGCCTTTCCTTCAGTTTTTCATGTTAATTGTTCCATGTATAAAATTCTTAATTATTACAATTGACTGTATTATTATTACTATAGACTTTGTTCCTTATGCTGTATTTTACATCTCCATGGCTATTTTGTAATAACCAATTTGTGCTTCTTAATCCCTTCACCTTTGTCACTCAGACCCCCAAACCTCCCTTCTGGAAACTGTCAGTCTGTTTTCTGTATCTATGTGTCTGTTTCTGCTATGTCTTTTTGTTTACATTGTTCATTAGATGGCACATATAAGTGCCAGATAGGTACTTAAATACTAGGGAAACATTTTATAAAGTATATGATTGTCTAGCCATCATATACTTTATAAAATCTACCTAACCATCAAAACCTGTCTAACCATCTGACCATCTATAATCTTGTCAAACCATCATATACTTTATAAAATATTTCCCCGATATTTACAGTACCTATCTGGCACTTATATGTGGTATCTAATGAACAATATAAACAAACAAACTAAACAGAATTTTGACAAAAAGACTTCTGACCAAGATAGAGGAAAATTTGGCTCCTCACACAACCAAAAGACAAATAACAACAAATTAAAACAAAAACAAAAACAAAAACAAACAAAAAAAAAACAGAACTTCCAGAAATTGAACTGTTTGGAATTTTGACAACCAAGGAGTTAAAGAAGAAACACTCATTCAGACTGGTAGGAGGGGCAGAAACAGGAGGCCAGGGCAGAGAGGACACACAGCAAGGTGGTGGGTGGAGGACCAGACAGTTCCACATTCGCTTTGAGATAAACAGGGGCTGGGGGGAACAGCTGAGGAGCAAGACAGACTTTGTAACCCAGCTTTCCAGTGTAAGAAAATAAAGCCTCAAAACTTCTGGCTGTAAAAACCTGTGGTTGTAGCAGCAGGGGAAACTCCCAGCCTCACAGGAGAGTTTGTTGGAGAGACCCACAGGGTCCTAGAACATACATAAACCCACCCTTTCAGGAATCAGCACCTAAAAGGGCACAATTTACTTGTGAGTAGTGGGGGAAGTAACTGAATGCTGACTGAGAGCCAAGCAAGCCACATTGTTATCTCTCTGACCCCTCCACCATATACAGCACCACAACTCTGTGACCTAGATTTCCCTTCCCTGGTGAATACTCAAGGCTTTGCCCCTTATGACCTAACAGGTAAACCAAGAAAATGAAATATGTCCCAAATGAAAGAACAGATAAAAACTCCAAAAATGGAACTAAGCTACTAAGAGATAGCCAACCCACCAGATGCAGAGTTCAAAACACTGGTAATCAGGATGCTCACAGAAATGGTTGAGTGTGGTCACAAAATAGAGGAAAAAGTGAAGGCTATGCAAAGAGAAATAAAGAAAAATATATAGGGAACCAACAGTGAAGGGAAAGAAACCAGAACTCAAATCAATGATTTGAAACAAAAGGAAGAAATAAATATTCGACTAGAATAGAATGAAGAAACTAGAATATAAAACCAATGAGGAGAGGCTTAGGAACCTCTGGGACAACTTTAAATTTTCCAACATCTGAATCATAGGGGTGCCAGAAGGTGAAAAGAAAGAGCAAGAAATAGGAAACTTATTTGAAAACATAATGAAGGAGAACTTCCCCAATCTGACAAAGGATATAGACTTCCAGGAAGTCCAGGAAGCTGAGAGAGTCCCAACGAATTTGCACCCAAGGAAGCACACACCAAGGCACATCATAATTACATTACCCAAGATCAAAAATAAGGAGAGGATCTTAAAAGTAGCAAGAGAAAAGGAGACAGTTACCTAAAAAGGAGTTCTCATTAAACTATCAGCTAATTTCTCAAAAGAAAACATACAGGAAAGAAGGGGCTGGAAAGAAATATTCCAAGTGCTAAAAGGATAGGACTTACATTCAAGATTGCTCTATCCAGCAAAGCTCTCATTTAGAATGGAAGGGCAGCTAAAGTGCTTCCTAGATAATGTCAAATTAAAGGAGTTCATCACCACCAAGTCCTTATTATATGAAATATTAAAGGGATTTATCTAAGAAAAAAGAGATGATAAAAAATATGAACATTAAAATGACAACAAACTCACAACTATCAACAACTAAATCTAAAAACAAAAACAAAAACAAAACACACACACACACACACACACACACACACACACAAAAACCAAGCAGGCAACTACAATAGGAACAGAATCACAGAAATGGAGTTCACATCAAGGGTTATCAGTGGGGCAGGAGAGGGGGAAGATAAGGGGAAAGATACAGGGAATACAAAGCATAAATAGTAGGTACAAAATAAACAGGAGGAGGTTAAGAATGGTATGGGAAATGGAGAAGCCAAAGTCCTTATATGTATGACAAACAGACAAGAACTTAGGAGGGGGAATGCTTGTGGGAGGGGGGCGCAGGACATAGGGGAATAAATAGGGGGGAAATAGGACAACTATAATGGCATAATCAATAAATATACTTTTCTTTAAAAGAGTGTAGAATTCTTAAATCTCCTCCCATCTTTGGTGCATGCAGTAATAAAGGCATTCAAGGTATATAATTATTTCCAAAAATACATCCACAGAAGTAAAAGATAGCAACAGACTGTATTTTATTTATTTTTGATATTTATTATATGTTTTCCCATTTTGCAAGATTATATAGTTAATGTAAAGAATGGAAACTTTACCAAAATGAAATAAACAGGAAAAAATAAGCATTCTCAAAAAATTACCTAGAAATAAGCACTATACACATTTAATGTATTCTTTCATGCTATTAATTATACATATGTGCACACATTCAATTTGATATATTAATTGTATATTATTTATCATTGTTTTTCCATTAATATTAGAGCATAAGTTTTCAGTTACAAATTTTTTAAATGGTGTCTTTAATGTCTGCATTACATTACATTGTAAGATATTTCTTGATGGTACTTAATTCCTTAAGCAACTAATATAGTGTTGAGTTTAAGGGCTTTATGTTTTTCTTTCCTGGCTCTAACTACTTTCATTGAGTTCCTTCCAGGCAAATCCATTACAATTCCTAATGGTACAGAAATCACAATTATAGTACTGGGACCTACCTTATAGACGTTTGTGAAGTTTTATTGAGATATTCAATGTATATTGACACAGTAGCATATTGTTACCATTTGATAATGATATCTGTTATTATTAAGAACAAACAGAAAATAGCTGAGTCACATTAATGAAAATATGCTAGTATAAATAGCTAGTTGCATTAGTGAATGTTTGCTAGAATAATATGCTACATACCTTGATTCTGAAATCCTCAAGGCTTGCTTACAACCAGTTCTAGAATGACAAATTCATCTATGGTTTCAGAGTCTGAGTGGCTAATTGGCCACTCTTCTGCACGGATGGTCCAGATTATTTGTATCTATCAATAAACCCTCAATTAAATATTTCTGTTTCTTGAAAGCAAAACCAGGCTAACCAAAATATAATCCTTATCTTAAAAAAGTTTAGCAAGAATTTACAGTCATTTATTTTAGGAAAATGAATGTACTTATTGCTACTTAAATCGACAAAGGATAAATTAGGAAAGAAAATGAACTGCATGTAGAAAATACACAAACGTAGAAAGCCCTGCTTCTCCACATGTTAGAGTGCTGTTGCAGGTTCTGGGCTCTTCACTTATTTATTTAATGTAACCAAGTCTGCACGATTTTTAAGACTTTTTAAATATTTTTTCAATTATAGTTTACTTGATCTGACAAAATATAGTTTCTTTTTCTTATGGCAATTAGATTCTAAATTTAAATGGGTTCGATGTTTTTTTTAATCATAAATGTGGTAATAAAGTTAATGTCAAACATAACCTCTTTGTTACTAAAATGGTTCCATGAAATAAAATCTCTTGTTCCTATGAAACAGCGTTTGAAATTTCACTTGATCCACTATAATAAAAAATAGCCATGCACATTAGTAATTTTTTCTTTATAAATGTGTGTCTGAAGACTTATTTTAGGAGTATGATATAGATGAACAGATAGCTTATTAAAGCATTCTGCAAGTCCTCTTAAAACAAAAATAACAATTAGATCATTTACATCTAGCCTAACGAAGAAATCGTTAAAGTGTAGAACCATACACTTTAAAAAAAAGACAGACTTTTTTATTAACACAAATGAGCAAAATAAATTCCTCTTCTAAATTTAGCACAGATGAATAAAGCAAACTTATTGTAATTTAAAACTCAGGCTGATAAATAATAAGTACTTCATCATGATATGAGATCTTCATATTATTTTATCTTTTGCTATTTTATACTTTACTCAATTTGGATTCCAGATATATTATCTAAACCAATTCTTTCTCAAATTGCAGTTACATGTTTTCTGTATTTCATGTCATGTTTATGTCCTGCATTCGATAAGGTATATAAATAGCTGTTTGATACACAGTGGTACACACTTATTTTTATTAATAAACTTTTTTTATTTTATAACTTTTTATACTTATAGAATAATGCAAAGAGAGTACAGAGATATACTGTATCATCACACACTTTGCTTAGTCTATTATTGACATCTTATATTAGTATTGCACCTTTGTTACAATTAATGAACTAATATTATACATTATTATTAATGAGAGTTTATATTTTATTTGCATTTCCTGTTCCTACTAATGTCCCTTTTCTGTTCCTGCACAGCACTCAGGCTACTATGTTACATTTAGTCATCACGTATCCTTAGGCCCCTTTTGCTTGTGATGTATGCTTATTTTTAAAGCCCTGCATTTTATATGTGAGTTCTAGGCAGAAAAAAGAGAGAACTCTTATATCCTCCTATCTTATGCAAACAGAGAGTCATGGAAGAAAATAGTCTCCAAATCCCCAAGATGATATACTAATACTTTTAGAAAGTAAAGAAGAATCATTAGTGTGGTGAAGGTCCTCATTTTCATTCTCTTATGCCACGTAGGAAGAGAGTACTTTGAGTTTCAGCAGAGCACACAACTATCCAGCAAGGATCTGAATTTTCCTCTGTAGCTAGGTAAGGCAAGATGACTAGGTCAGGCAAATGTGAAATGAAAGAAATTAATGTTGAAACAACTTCTATGTCACTTCCTTTAACTCTATGCTTGGGTATCTTCTTTCTCCTTTCTAGGAGCTAACGAGCTCACTGCACTCAATAAGGATGGCATGAATTTAGGGTATGCAAGACCTACAGATTCAAGGAATCTGGGCCTTTCGATATCCTCATGAAGCAAATTTGCCTTCTACTGCTGACTTATCCACTTGCCTTCTACTGCTGACTTCTGAGCCATTGTAAAAAAAAGAAATAAATTTCCATATTGTTTTCACCCTTATAATCATGAAATTCTGTTAAAATAATTTATTATGTGTATACCATAACTGATACAGTACAAAAAAGATTATTAGGAATTCAAATTTTAAGTTTTGAATTAAAAATAGTAAATTTAAGTTCTAATAAAAATTGCCAAAATTAAAGTTAAAGTTATACCAATAATATTCATTTTTAAGTGCTGAAATGAAAAGCTTTGAAAAACAAATTTAATTTTATGTAGAACCTCACATCTGAATTTCTATTAAGTAAGAAATGATATACTTGAACTGTTATTTTCCTTTTATTACTATAAGTATATAAAAAAGAGATTTATTTTAAAAATAATTCCAAACTGCCTCAATTTTTTGAATGAATTTGAAAGTGCCTGCATAGAAATCATTATTTGCCCTAAAGTAAAAGACACTCAGAAAAAATAATTTAAAGTAAGAAATACTCTCAGAAGATCTTCAAAACTGAAAAAAAAAAAAAAATCTATGCAGCTTTCCAGAATAAGAGCCCCCAGTTACTTCATTAAATATTTATTTTCACATGTATAGCAATAGTTGGAAGCATTCAGCCTTGGAGCATCAAGCACAGAAATGAAGGGTGTATAAGACTGTGTGTTTTTTACTGTATATTGCAGCTGAATCATTTGAAATTCCTCATTGGTCTGATATTAGCATTATCCATGAGTCTCCTTAATGAGTTGTATAACCCAGGTTTCAGCTATGGAAGGCCTGGTCCTTGGAAAGCTGGTTAAAGTGACTTTGAAAAACCAATTTGATAGTCTGTCAAAGCCTTCTCCATGATCTACTTGTTTCTAGGGACATATAATACTGAGCCTAATCTGCTTTTATGACATAACTTCCACCTGCCATATCACTGTAACAAGCCTCAGACCTTTTTTCTAGTTTTCAAAAGAAATCCAATGATATATTTTGCAGTTGTACTACGTTTTTTAAGAGTTGTGGGAACATAAATAAAATGAATCACGTAGTATGCTACATGGTCTAAGCACAGCAACTGCACTGTCCCTTAAGTCCATGCAAAGTAGGCTAACTTCCACTAGCTTCCATATGTAATAAAGATTCCAAAATGTGTGGAGATTATTAGAAAAAGAGTCTTACAGGTAATAGCATCCAAACAACTTAGAAAATGTCTAGAGCCAGATACAATAGCCTAACTTATTCCCAATAATTAGACAAAGTTGCAATCTTAAAGGTTTCATAAGTCAGGACCAGTGACTTTAATGGAAGGATAAGCAAAAAGATATACTAGGTGAATAAATTAGCTAAGTCATGTGAGTGAGCTAAAATATAACCAGATAACCTATATATGTGGATAAAACATAATGCCTTACATATTATTGTTGTATTTAATAACAACAAAAAAACTTTAGCTATCCTGGATTCAGTAGCTAAAATCTATTAAGATTCTTTACAATAAGTAGAGTATGTTATTATTTGTCTGTTTGCTTAGCTGTTTCAACTATGTTTAAAAGTCATTTTTAATCCAATTGCCTTTCTCCTCTAATCCCTATTTTTTTTCTTATTCTTCTACTAATTTATGGGTATGCAGCAAAGATTCAACACCCAAAGTTTGAGGAAAAGATGGAGATGAATGCATCAAGACAAGGTAACAGTCAGAGTGAAAATGAAAAAGAATTGTCTGTTGCACAAAGAGAGATATTACAGGCCAAATACATTCTGTAGTCATCCTGCTGCTGAAATGTCACATAAAGTAAATGTTCTGTCTAGCTGTCACAGTAGAATCATGAGAAAGGGAAACACAGGGTCTGCTTTATTTAATATAAAACCATTATTGTTATTGTGGTGAATCTGCAGAGCATCCAGCCTTCTCTTGTATGTAACAAAACCTATAATACATCCTACAAATCTTTAACAATATCTTGAGTATTTTTTCAAACAGGAAAAGCACTATTAGCCTCTATTTGCCACAAAAATTCCCAATGCTATGTCCTACAGGCCAAAGAAAAACAAGGGTCTTACAGTCATAGACCAATTACTGTGGCTTAAAGGTACCATTTTCTGGCTCCAAAAATGCCAAGTTCTCTCATTTCCCAGGAAGTATGAACAGTTTGTCCAATTGCATTCTGGCAGTGTCCTCGTTTTAACCTTGAATATCCTCAGGGAAACAAAACAGTCTTTCCCACCAGTCAGGCTCAAGAATCAGTCTAAATCCAACATCAGTACCTGTCACTAGAAAGGGCTTCATGGGAGACGAAGCAGCTAATTTGTAAAGGCTCGGTGAGGCAGTAAAACCTAACAAATAGAGAAAAACAAACTAAAACAGTGCATCAACAGATGAAGTCACAAAACACCATAGCAGGGTGCCATAAATGAGTTACTCTACAGAGGTCAATTTTGATTTTTTTTTTTTTTTATCTCATCTGGTAGGATGAGTGTTTAACTGAATTGAACTCCAAGAAGGAGAAAGATACCCTGGCAGTAGATGTCCCCAGGGTTTCTGAACACTGGAAAACAAGGCTTGAGCAGTCTCCTTCAGTTGTGCAAATATAGGGCTTGTGAAGCCCATTTTCCTAAAAGAAGGATATAATAAGAAATTTTGATATTCAAGTAGCTTTTTCCAAGTGGAGATGGTTAAAAAGAAAAGGATTAAAGGAAATTACAATCCTCTGGAAAGGAGAAAACTAACACCCTGACTCTCATTTGCTGAGATTAGAAGTTGGGGAACACTGTCAGAGAGAAGAGTTAACCAAGACCAGAGCACAAAGAAACTAGACCAAGAGCTGGCTCTGCAATGAAATTCCAACAGAAAATGTTTAAATGAAAGACCCAGTCCTTGATACAGAAAGTGCTGTATCTGTCTCAGGTCTCTTTGTCATCCATGAATTTCTAGAAGGCAAACAGTAAGTTAAGAAGTTGGTCTCTAGGCATGGCATATTGGGCCTCAGCTCTGATACATCACAAGTCTTTGCTCTCCTGTAAGGGAAACAACGTGGTTCAGCTTCCCTTCTAGTGATTTTCAATCTCAACTCTCCATTACAGTCGTCTAAGGGGACTTTTTAAAATCCCAATGCCTGGATTAGACTGGAACCTGTGGGTATGAAACTCACAAACCACTATATTTAAGAGCTCTTCAAGCAATTTCAATTATAGACAAGTATGAAAATTATCTTAAAATAATCTCTCTTAAAGGAAGAATTGTGATGAGTCATTTTCTAACATGAAGTAGATGAAAGAAGAGTAAACCAGGTGTTGAGGAAGAGAGAATGAAGAATCTCCTTTATATGAGAAGCAACTAACTCTGCTATATCACTATGTGAAGACAATAAGTAGGCAGTTGGATAAACATGTTTGGAATTCCAAGAAGATATGAAAACTAGAAACAGATTTGATGCCCCAAGACAGCTAAGGTGATCTAGAGAGATCCTGTGATAGAGAAAATAGGGGGCCCGCAAGTGAGATTTGAACCATCCCAACTTGTGCAGAATGCACAGATGAGGAAAGCCTGAGATGGGAATTGAGAAGGAACAGTCAGATGTGAAAACTCAAAGGCTTTAGTAACAGAGAGATCAAAAGAAGAATCTGCTTTGAGAGAAAGAGAAAATATTTGTTTCAAACACTATGAGATGAAATAAGGAGAGAGAAGTTGTTGCTCTATTTGACAACACAGATATCAGACATTTTGAGAAAAACAACTTCTTCAAGGACAGTTGGCTAGAAAAGACCAAACGGCATATGTGAAGGATATGTGGGATGAAGAAATAAAAATGACAAAAGGGATCAGTGTTTTAGGGAGGGGGTGAGAAGTCAGTTCAAACTGTCTTATGAGAAAGCAATTACTATGGCTTACATGAATATAGATATGAACAATTCATCCAGCAAGGAAAGACAAACTGATGGTTCAGGAGGATGTGAGAAGGACATGCATAACAGGAGATTCATATCTAGACAACACACCAAACAGGAGACTTTTATGATAAAGAGATGAGTGACTGAATTCTGTGTAAGTATAGATGCACCTTGCACTGTACTTTGATAGTTGAAAATGAAGGTGTCTAATGACTTCATTTTCTCAATGAAGTATAAGGTAAGATTATAACTGGAGAAATGGAAGAAAGAGAAGGTCGTGAAGAAGTAGGGAAAAGAATAAAACCTGAAATTGTCATTTTGGAGAATATTAAAGCATATTATGATGTTGTGTTAAAATGTTAGGCCCAATTGATGTCCATTTTAAATTTATGACCTTAAATTAAAGGGAGACTAGCCAGTATAGTGGTAAGCTATCTTTCCAAATGTGAGTAGGTGTGACAGACAGGTATTTGGGTTTAGCTAGGTAGGAGATTTTTCCAGAAGTATGTTTCAGGAAAACAAGTGTGAAAAAGTTCAGTTGTTTTCAAAACAGCGGCTATAATTATGGGTTATAAATTTTAAGTAAGAAGATAAGTGAAAGCATAATGGGGATTATAAGAGTAAAGTATAATTAGTTATTTTAAGGTTTCAAACATTATGAATTTCAATATTAAAATAAGTGTAGACCTGAGAGTTGAAGGACACTACATAGAACTCAGTAGGTAAAGTAACAATGAGAATAAATACTATTTGAATTGTTAAGATCAATTGATGAATATATCATCTACAGAAATGTTGTAGTTGAAAAAAGTCAATGATAGGAAAAATGATGAAAATATAAGTGTCACATGCTAAATTTATAAATGAATAAATGGAAGCACAGAGGTTGAGTGGATGATAACAATAAGGGTATTGGTAGCTATATAAATCTTAAGGCATGAAAACAGAAGCTATTGTTCTTGGAAGAAAAATAGGTGACAAACACACAAAAATACACACTTTACCATGCTCAGGCACAGGCAGAGTGACTCAACATACAGAAAACTATTATGAGAAAATATCCAGGAAGATGCATAAAAGTATACTTAAATATTCATCAAGAGTGAATTAATGAAATAAACTGATAAAACCATACAGTCGAATGATTTGTTACCATGAAAAAATCATATTTTTCTAGACTATTATAAATAAAGGAGAAGATGCTCATGGCATGGAATGTGGAAAAAAGCAGAATATCTATGTGCACAACAGATATGCCCAATATTTTATAAAAATAGATTTAGATTTAAGTATAAAATTAAACCACTTGAACTTGGATTGAAATGAAAATGAATTGACATCAAAATTAAAATTTGAAACAATGTTTCTGCTTTATATTTTATGCCACTCAAATGATCTGTAAACATGCATTGTATTTAAATAATTTTTAAAATTACAATTTTTAAAATTATGGAATCCAGTTAAATGCTATAATATTAAGAAATAAAAATATATTCATTCTCAGATTTTTTTTCTATTTGATGCTTTCCTATTTTCTGGATTTGAATTTATAACCTGATATCTGTAATAAAAAAAAGTACTACACAGGGAGAAAAATAAGTAATAACTAAAGCTCAAAATTGTTCTTATGAAGAATGATTCCTTGTCAACTGAACAGAGTGCTGTAAAATACATGTGTTCGACCTCATCTTATACCATCATAATATATTGCGAAGAAGAGATGCTATCCATGGGAAATGTTGAAGCTCCCTGTCCTAGAATCTGAGACCAAAGTTAAAAGGCTAAGATTTCATTTTGGGGAGTAGGATTCTGTGAGAATAAATGTAGGGTGGACAACTAAGCACAGAAGAAGGGAAGCCAATCAAAGATCATTATTATGTTGGCTATCAGCAGGGATGATCACTAACTCAATCCCAGAGAAATATACACAGAGCCATTAAAGGAGGAACACTTATCCATCAGTTCCTACTCTCCATTGGTCAAAATTTCATTCAACAGATTAACAGTTCTGCACTTCTAGGTATATACTTGGCATCCCCAAACATGACTTCCCTTTGGCATCAACAGGGAAGCCCTGGGGCAAGAAGAACAAGTCATGCAGCCTGAAGCTGCCTGGAGACTGTCAAACATCTAACCATATGAGAGATGGTGGTGACAGGTGCACTTCCTAAATAAATTGAGTCATGGTGGTTTTTCTTTAATCCTTGATAATACTAATATAGATCATAACTGGAGACTATCATAAGCTACCATATCCAAAGATGAATCCAATATACAAATGATACACAAATAATAAAATGAACATTTTATTAAAATGCTATATATTTTGAAATGAGTACTTGATACTCTATCTTCTCACTAGATCAGGGTTTTTTTTTTTCTTGTTGTTCATTTTGCTTATTGATTTTAGATAGAGGGAAAGGAGGGCAAGAGAGAGGAGAGAAACATCAATGTGAAAGAGAAACACTGGCCACCCTCTGACATGTGCCTTGACTGGGGACTCAGGCATATGCTCGGACTGGGAATTGAACCTGCAACCTTTTTGTTTATGGACAATGCTCCAAACAACTAGGCCACATCAACTAGGGCACAGAGCAGTTTAATAAAGGCACAGGATTATGGTGTCTCTGTTGGTCATAGATTACTTGATGTTCTGGAGCCTACTAAGATAGGGTGGATATATCTGTAATTCATGGATTATATGAAGATAGAGTTCTAATGGTCTACAAAGTAGAAACTGTATGAAGACCTATAAAGCAAATACATTTATCATTTTGTATTATGTAAAATATATAGAACTTTGGTATTAAAGTTGTTGTTATTTAATACAACAGAACTAAGCTTTTGCCCTGGCTGGTATAGCTCAGTGGATTGAGCGCGGGCCTGCGAACTGAAGGATTGCGGTTCGATTCCCAGTCAGGGCACATGCCTGGGTTGCCAGGCCAGTTCCCGGCAGGGGACATACAAGAGGCAACCGCACATTGATGTTTCTCTCCCTCTCTCCTTCCCTTCCCCTCTGAAGATAAATAAATAAAATCTAAAAGAAAAAAATTAAAAAAAAAAAAAAAGAACTAAGCTTTTCTCACTTACTGTCATTGTAACCTCTAACAGGGACTGTTGAACTAATCATTTTATTTGATCTTTTCAATATTTTGCCTGAACATTCAATAGGGATAGGTTATTTTAATCAGAACATTCCTTTCTTTTGTGTAAGCAGCCCCCTCCCTAACATTTAGGATGAAAATGTTTTAAATATAACTAAGTGCTGGACTTCAAATACCAATAGAGATAACAGGCTATGGAATTAAGAGAAATTTTCAGTACATACAGTTTGCTTTGAAATATCTCACATGGTAAAGCATCAGTAAAACTCTACATATCTTGGATGGGATATATTTAAACTGCATCCATTTACAGATTTAGAAACTAAGGTTTACAGAGATTAAATGACAGGTCAAAGATAACACAGCACAATGGAGCCTGAACTCCAAAAATGATTCAGATTTTCTCATTAAAAGTTAGGACTGCACTATTGCATGTGATACAAAAACCTACTTAAAATGCTTTATGTATGTAAGAAAATCATTGGATCAAATAAACCACTGACTCCAGAAGTAAGACTAATGGGACAAACTTTAGGTACATCTAAACTAGCTATTCACAAAGCCAATTTATCATAGCAAACAGATAAAAAAAGATAAAAATCAGAATAAAAAGATAAAAATCATACTAATATAATATTTAAATTTTTACTTTTAGTTATATTATTTTATTTATTTTTTATTGTTGTTCAAGTATAGTTGTTTCCATTTTCCCCCCACAACTTCCCCCCAGCCAAGCCATTCCCACCTCCCACCCCAATCCCATTCCACCTTGATTTTGTCCATATGACCTTTATAGATGTTCCTGAAATCACCAAAACAAACAAGCA
The DNA here is from genome assembly GCA_039655065.1 of Glossophaga mutica. Classification (NCBI taxonomy): domain Eukaryota; kingdom Metazoa; phylum Chordata; class Mammalia; order Chiroptera; family Phyllostomidae; genus Glossophaga; species Glossophaga mutica. The sequence continues at coordinate 141,072,069 of CM077307.1, read as the reverse complement.
AGCAAAATATAACCAGAAACACTGAAATTCAAAACAAACTGACAGTAACCAGGGGGGAGGTGGGAGGAAGGGGGAAGGATTTTCAGGAACATTTAAAATTTTTTTTTAATGGAATGATTTTTTTTTTTTTTAATCCTCAGCCAAGGACATTTTTCCACTACTGAGACAGAAAAAGAGAGAGAGGGAGAGAGAGAGGGAGAGAGAGAGAGGGAGAGAGAGATGTGAGAGAGAAACATCAACTGGTTGCCTTCTTATATGTGCCCCAACCAGGGATCAAACCCGCAAACTTGGTTATGCGCCTTGACTGGGAATTGAACCTGTGACCTTTCTGTCTACCAGATAACATTGTAACCAACTGAACCACACCAGCCAAGGCCAAATGGAATGGATTTTTTTAAATGCATATTTGGGAAGGTTGAGGAATATGCAAGAACTATAGGACCTTAAGTACCATTTTTTCTTATAATTGAATTTATTGGGTGACACTGGTTAAAAGAATTATACAGGTTTCAGGTGCACAATTCCACAACACATTATCTGGACAATCTACAGTGTGTTTACCATCCCAAGTCCCCATCCATCCCTGCAATTATTAAAGGTAATAGTTACTGAAATCCCAAAACAGATGAAATATATAAAGAGTCAGGAAATTAGGTTAAGGGAAACAGACTAGCCCATCATGACACCCCATTTCCCAGGACAGTACTCAGTTTTAAAAAAATACCCAGTCAGATCTATTACTTTCCTCTAAATCACCTACAAAGTCTTCCCATTTTCCAAAACAAGTAGAAGTCAGAACACAAAATAATCTGTCCATGTAACCATTGCAGATTTGCCTCCTGAGAAGGGTGGAAAAGGGTTGAATAGTTTATCTGGAAGAACAAAGTGAATATATCTAGTGTTGATCAATACTCTTGCTTTCAGGATAAAAAGTCTATATCCTCCAACACAGAAAACAAAATACATCAGCTGCTATGCAAGTGAGGTGTCAGTTTGATTATATCCCATTCCCATCCCTGAAAACTAAAACTACATCATCATAATACAGTAGAAGGAAGGATATGGAAGTCACCATAATGAATGAATCATAACTGCCACAACCTCTCCTACAACTTGTTACAAGCCTTAGGGTGGTAGGCATAGTTTTCATACTCTAGCACACATTTCCTGTTCATTTTAATGGAAAACACTATCTTGGGTAGAAGGTGTTCTATATCTGGCAGAGTGACCAAAATCTCAAACTACATGGTATGAGAGAGGCCTCTCTTTTTATTGATTTGCAAATTTTACCATTGACCAAGACTTTTAAGAAAAAGGTCTTGTATTCTAAACATAGTCGTCTTTGCCTCAATCTGGAATCAACCTAACCTTTCTCTTTCCTCTCCTGATGTAACACTGAATTTACTACCATTCTTCTTTCCTATGCATTGACTCTCACTTTTCTCCTACTCTGCTCCTCCTCTTGTACCTTGACAGGACCTTCTTCCCTTTCTTCCATCTACTTCTTTCTAAAAACATCCTTCTCACTGGACAAAAATCCCCTCCTAAAGTTTTTTAAAGTAGGTAGAGATGGTGAACAACCTGATGGTGCTTTTAGTGATAAACCTTGACCAAAATCACATTTGCATAATAAAAGAGTATAAAAGAAAAAAAAAGATTTCTGAGCAGCTATCCCTAAAGACATTCCTTCAAGACTGATTGGCAAAGAAGACAATCCCATCAACAGGGAAAAAAAATTACTGCATCCTCAATTTCAAAAACTTCAACTAGCGCCTTCCAAAATAATACTTAGTTCTCAATAGGGGCAAAGACACCACAACTGTTCTATCTTCCTTTTTTATTGATCTTCTTAAATGTAAAATTTCAGATTTAGGTGGAAAATAGAAGATAGAATGGCAGACTGAGAACTCTGAAGACCTTGCTGAGAGCAGGGAAGGTACTTTGACTCAAAGTATCTTCCAGAAATAAGAAAAAACTGTAGACCAAATTCGTAGTCCTTTAGATTAGGCAAATAGATAAGTTCAAAACAAAATGACAATATATCTAGACTAATATACCTATGATATTGGAAATAAAAGAAACTTCTGAAGAACAATTACCTGCTTCTAGTCAGAAAAAAAAATAATCTAAAACACAAAGACAAACTTTGTAAAAAACATGACATCTCTCTGAGGATACCTATCCACTGTAGTTTTTATACAATTTCCCCAAACACAAAAGGGGGATAACTTCATGCAATTACAAAAACAAATGTTCATTTCTAGTTGATACTGGGCCATACTTTCTACCATAAACCCTGATATCTTTCCACCATTTCTTTCTCCTTTTGGGTATCTAAAAAGTCTGAATGGTAGGCATTTCAAATACCACTCTGACTATGCCTTTGTCTTAGTTATTCTCTGTTTCATTGTCACCAATCAATGTTCTCACTAATCATTTGCTTTTTCTGCTTGGTTATGCCATTCAACACAAGGCAAGAGTATCCTTTGTGAAAGCCATGCCACCATTAACTGTAGCCAGAATGTTCTGTTTCTGGATCTTCCCAGAAGAGAACGTCTGGTTTATAATTTGATGGTGGCACAGATTAATTAACCACTACCTGATGCTTCCCCTAACAACATATTATACCTTAAATTTGATCCCTATGGACCCTGAGTCAAGTAAGTTTCAGATATGAGGCACAACCTGGAGGCTGAACCCATTGATCTAAGTATGGTCTTATTATAACTATCCCAAAACCAAAGAAAGATGAGCCTTTTAAAGGACTGTTGCTGTCATATGTGCATATTTTCAAAATGGATTTGTTATTCCCTGTTGACTGAAATATCCCATCTTCACTGCTACTATATTGGGGAAAAAAAAAAATTAAAGCCCATGCCCTGGCTGGTGTAGCTCAGTGGATTGAGCGCGGGCCTGTGAACCAAAGGATCGAGGTTCGATTCCCAGTCAGGGCACATGCCTGGGTTGCCAGGCCAGTTCCCGGCAGGGGACATACAAGAGGCAACCGCACATTGATGTTTCTCTCCCTCTCTCCTTCCCTTCCCCTCTAAAGATAAATAAATAAAATATTTAAAAAAAAAATTAAAGCCCATTGAAAAGACTGTTCATCCACACTTCTCCCACTCTACTAACATCCTATTATCATTGTCAATGAGAGCTGTTTTCTTTACAGTGGTAAATTTACATGCCCTATACTTCCCTGTATACAGACCATAATACCTTTTGTATTTAGCTAAGATAATCAATCAGAAAGTTATATCCCTAAGATTTTACAGAAATATCTTCTTTTTGCAATTATTTTTTACCATACCTAAAAAACATATGATTTGTCTAAGACTCCAATTGTACACAATATATGGAGAATCATTTTGGGCTGAGCTCATCCTACTATTATTGTGGCTGGACTAGACTTTGTGGTTCTTATAATAATTGCAAGATGTTCTCAGCAATAACCATCAAGTAACTTTGAAATAAAAAGTTATTACTTACAGGGTCTAACTATTGAATAGTGAGGTTGTATGGGCAGAGGGGAGACTGGTTAGAGACAGCTTGGGCCTGGGGCTCTGCTTTTACTAGGGTCAAGGGTGGGGTCCTAATGGTACATGGGTTCATTCTTCAGTGCTAAATTTAAAACATAAAAATGGGAATTTAAAGCACAGGAAGACAACAAAAAATAAAAAAATAATAAAAAAAAATAAACAAGGACCCCAATGGTCAGTTTTCAAAACTAACAAAGATCTTTAAACTAACTTAGCTTGGGGGAGGGGGAAGGCAAGGTCATAGTCTGGCTCTTAATCTAGTCTAGTGGGTGGCAATGTGTTTATTAAAGTGAATGCCTTGGTTCTCAAAGCTTAAATCAGGTACTTGCATTATATATATAAAATGTCAGGGCTTCGTATATATGTATATACATACACATACATATATACATATACATATACATACATACATATATACATATATATATATATATAGAGAGAGAGAGAGAGAGTCAGAGCTTAGAAAGATCTCCATTATACCCTCCAGACTGAGAAGCTTGCAGACTTACTGACAGCGTTAACATACAAAGGATGCAGAATCTGTCAAGATAAATTTCAATTTCACAAGGCCCAAGTGCATTTTCCAGACTACAACATCACAAAAAAAATGGAACATCTCTTCATCTGTTTTCACTCAAAGATTAGAGACCATCCGTGAATTCCCCCAGCCAACGACCAGTGGACAACTTAGTGGATTTCTTGGTACCAGATTACACTATAGACATGGAATTCTAACTTCTCTAAACTGAGGGCTACCTTTTATGATCTGATTAAAGCTGCCATAGTTATACATCACCCTTCACAGATGCACTAAAACTGTCCTCTAAAACTTAAAGCTGTCCCCTTCAACCCTTACCCCACCCTGAATGTGTAAACTCACTAATCACAATCCACCTTTCTTCCTATTTGTATGTTAAAGATTGGGAAAGCCTTTGGGGATTCTAACTCAACAGCGCTGGCCATCTCAGACACGATGCTACAGGTCTCAGTCTCTCTACATGCTGCAGTAGAAGCCCACCCTATTTGTTTGCTAGCAGAGGCAGTAGTCATAGCAACAGCAGAGCTAACTGAGGCTCTGTATTTAATTCTGAGATTCTCTACTTAACCTCAAGGTCCCACATGTGGCTTAACCTTACTTTTAACTGAAAACATTTACCATTTTTATGTTTGTAAAAGGTCCTTCAATGAAATACTTCTGTTTTCCCTCACCCACATTTGTACCATCTCAACATCTTAAACTGTTTTTCTTCTTCCAAAAGAGAAAAACCTCATAATTACCATATACTTATCCCAGAATTTTCCTTGCTTCATGCTGACCTCCTTTAAACTCTGTGTTCTTTATAGAATTTTAAATTTTAAAATCATATTTGCAGTCACTTATCTAGTAAATTATTTAAATTCTTTTTTTATTTAATATTTTAAAAAAGATTTTATCCATTTATTTTTAGAGAGAGGGGGAGGGAGGGAGAAAGAGAAGTAAAGAAATAGTGTGTGGTTGCCTCTCACGTGGTCCCTACTGAGGACCCGGCCTTCAACCCAGGCATGTTCCTTGACTGGGGATTGAACCTGCGATCCTTTGGTTTGCAGCCCACACTCAAGCCACTGAGTTATACCAACCAGGGCAAATTATTTAAATTCCATTTCAAAGGCAAAATCCACAGGGAGCTGTGTTGGGAGTCATCACTAAAAAGTCTGAGACTGCTATCAATACTGCCCAGAATTTTGAACGGTATGAGCCTTTCCCCTACCTGCAAGATTACAAATTCTCCAGTCAGTGTTAGAAATAATGGCAGAAAATATGGAACTCCTGGGTTAAAAAGAAAGGACAGTTCCCTCATATCAGAAGCATTAGTCTCAAATCAGCCTGTTCGAGACAGCTCCTCTTGCCCCAAGTCACATGATCAAGGCAGATGAGATGGGATGAATGCTTGCGGGAAACTGAGATTAGGAAATGCTAATCTTTTATAAATAGATGGTAAGCATTTTTGCGCTTTGTTCCAAAGGAAAACTCTGTATCTCTCTTCCTTTGCTTTACGCAAAGATGGTCTAAGTATCCAATGCCTCACTTGTAAGATATACAGAAGCAAGAGTGACCCCTGAAAAACTGTTTATTCATCAACATGAGAGGTGCAGATCTAGAGAAACAAATTAAGATGAGGGTCACATAATGAGACTCAGGTTCTACTTGGCCAAGAAGAGGGACAGTGAGAGACAATGAAGGACTGAGAATTTCCCATGGTGATTTCCACATATTTTTTGTCATTTCAGCTCTTCCCTCAACCCCTCCTGCATATGACGGTAGCTTCTAACTTGTCCTCTCATCTCTCCTGATAAAGTCCAAATTGACCAGTCAAAGGTTGCAAATCTTCAGTCAATTTTTCTCTGCACTGAGGGTAATCCTTGCCTGATTTTTCTTTCCAACATGAGCTGATTTTAGTGTCCACTTCCTGCTAAAGTCCATAAAATATTTTACCTCCTTCCCTAAAGTTAGGGTGTTCTTTTGGAGTATTGTCACATCTGACATTTTTGAAGAAAGACCTATGCTAATGGTGTTCATGCTGATTTCCAAATTTATTTATTCAATAAACACTTACTCATTCTTTTAACAGATATTTTAGTTGGATCCATAGAAATGGTAATGCAAAAGTGAGAAAAAAAAAAACAATGGTCTTATATACCTAAAGTTTATATACAAGGTGGGGAGATAGATGATATAAAAATAAATGTACCATGTTTATACAATAATTATGAAGTTCTTTCCTGGTTGTACATTGGGATTACTGGTGACTTTTTAAACAATTCTATCTGTTCAATCACTTCTAAAATAATTATTTTGGCATCTCTGGGGTTGACCCTGGATAATTCTGTCATTTTAATGAGCTGCTCAGGGGATTCTGATGTAACTAAGGGTTGAAAACCATTGCAGTATATGTGCTATAAAGAAAAATCCAGCAGAGTGGAGAAGGTAAAGAGTGATTGGGGTTAATGTGGATAAGGATAGGTAGGTGGTCAAGGAGACATCAAATTTAAGGAAAATGCTGAAAGAATACAAATGAGCCAATCGTGTTTATATCGGGGGGAGCAGTCAAGGAGAAGAAATAGTTAAGGCAAGAGCTCCAACAGGAAGGTTACTAGAAGTATTTGAGAAAGAGCAAGGGGGTCACTGTGGAGAGATTTGCCTGAGAGTGGCAGAAGACAATAGAGCAGGTCATGTGAACCAGTGTGGCCTAGTACAACTCCAGAGCACAGCTTCTGGAGAATGCCTGCCTGGGGTGAAAGGCTGGCTTTGTCAGTTTGTGGCAGCAAAATGTTGTGATAATAACCTTTTGGTGACTTAATGTCCTCATATGCAAAGTGGTCACAATAAAAGTACCTAAATCTTTGGGCTATTGTAAGGATTAAATTAGCTAAATTGCATCTTGCCCTTTAAATAAGATTGTTGTTTATATGTTCTTAATGAAAACTGTCACAATTAATATACAAGAGTCAAATCCTAAAGGGCCTTCTAGAACTTGGTAAGATGATTTTTTATAGCAGCATCTTTTAGGTCAATGAAAATTTAATAAAATGAAGATTCCCCTATATATATATTTTTTGGTTTATACCATCAAGCTTTGAAAATCTAAAAGTAAGGTAACAGTTAGCATAACAGTGAGTTTAAAACAAAATTGAAACAACTTTTCAAATGAGTTCCATTTTAATTGGTTAAAATTATAATTAGTAGGTGGGTACTGATCTTTCAGGAGTTAAAGTCAGTAAATCAATCATTCCTCCAATATCCAACATCAATAAAAGTAAAAAAATTATATCTATTGAATATCAGACATAATATTGCACATGTGTATGTTCATATATGTAAATCACACATATGCAGGCACATATGTATATACACATGTATGCATATATACACATGTGCATGTACATATGTGTGTGTGATAAGCCATACCTAGGCACTCTGGGGGAAAATTTAAAAAATATTCCATATGTTGTTCTTTTAAAAGATGTGATTGTACTTACTGACAAGCCCTTCTGTATTGATCAGACTAGTAAAAAAAAAAAAAAAAGATGAAAATGTAGACTTAATCTTGGTGGAATAGGAAGAGAAACGATTAAACAGATATCTTAACTGACTTCTAAATAAAGATTTTATATGAACCAGTCATACTTTCTCTTTCAAAGACCATTATTAGAAAGTTAATTCACAATGCAGTAGCCTCCTTTGTTAACTAACTTTTTAAAAATTACCCAAAGTCCCTAGTGTACATTAGGGTTCACTACTGACATTATACTTCTGATTGTTTGGGCAAACATATAATGACATATACCACTATCATAATATCATACTAAATATTTTCACTGTCCTAAAAATCCTTGGTGCTCTGCCTTTTCATCCCCTCTCCTCCCTAACACCTGTCAATCTCTGATCTTTTTACTGTCACTCTAGTTTTGGCTTTTCAGTATGTAGCCTTTCCAGATTGGCTTTTTTTCATTTAGTATACATTTGAGGTCCCTGCGTATCTTGTCATGACTTGCTAACATTTTTTGTTAGCAATGATTGTTATCACATTTTATAGTTGTACTACAGTTTATTTGTCCATTCACCTAGTGAAGAATATCTTTGCTGCTTCAAAGTTTAGGCAGTTTTGAATAAAGCAGTTATATTTCCCTGCATTGGAGCCCTGGGTTCCATGGTCTATCTCACTCCCGAGTTGTTCCTCCCGTTTTATCCACACGCAAATGTGGGACCGCCTGGTCCACCAGCTGGTGCCTTGCCATGCGTCCTCTCAACCCCAGCTGCCTGTGAATAAAGCAGCTATAAAACATCCATTTGCAGTTTTTGCATGGACATAAGTTTTTCACACCTTATGGTAAATTCCAAGGAGTAAAATTGCTTGATCATATGTCGGACAGAACTTTATCCTGATTTGTTTCCAAAACATTCAAAGGGGGCCTATTGTTTTGCATAATCATAAAACTGATATGTTGCCATACAAGTTTAGAAATATTGTGGGAAAGAGCACTACGTCCCTTGTTGACTACAAGTGAGGAAGTGAAGTGCCATCAGAAGAAGCTTCATTCTGTTTTTGTAAAATAAAATAAAAATAAAAAACTACCATTGCCTGGTGTAAGACAGTAGTAGTGTTTTAAATTTTGAAATAACTAAATCACATACCGCCAACCGATTAATGGAACAAGCACTCAGGCAGTTTCTTGCAAACTACCCTCTAACATATCCTTGCAAGTATAAGGCACTAGTTTCCACAATTTCATACTTATAAATTTCTACTACAGTTTGAAAAATAACAAAAAGTAGATATTTTAAAAATTTCACTCAAAATAAGGATGGCGAAAATAAACAGAAGGAAAGCTGAAAATACAAATCATTGTAGTATTTCATGTAAAGATTGAAAGTAAATCAATGTACATGAAAACACACCCATGCAAATAATTTTCTTTACAGTGAAAGAAGGCTACAATGAAGAAGGTAGGTATACTAAATTCTACTGAAAAACAATGCTCTGAAATATTCCAGTCGTCTCCATTTTATATCATTTAATTAGATTAAGACTGTAAGCATTTACTTTGCAGAGTAAAGCCAAGAAAGTTAGTGCTGTCTGGGAAGAAACTAAAAGATTCTTTTAAATTTCTTAATAAGTACTTGCTGATTTCTGTGTTATTAGTTGTTTTGCTTTAGGCCAAATGTTGATAAGTAATATAATATATCATAAAAATACCTTGGGGAAAACAAAATGTAAAATTCTCTCACTCTTTGGATATAATTTGGCATACGAGAAAAGCACAGGCTTTGAAAACACACAGATCCGGATTAAATTGATGCTCAGCCATTTACTAGCACCATGTCCTTAAAATTAGTACCAGAAGCCACTGGAGTTTAAGTTTAGTTATCAATAACAGTGTTTAGAGAGATTAAATTAGGTAATGTAAAAAAAGCTGCCTTGGTCAAGGTACAGTTCTTGTCAAGGTCGTCAATTACAAGGCTTTCATGTTGTTAAACTCAGTAGGCAATTCTTGGTGTGCAATGTGTTTAAAGGACCAGTGACCTTTGGCACAGTTGACCACTCCTCCCTCTGTGAAACCTGGTCTCTGTTAGGACTCGGAGATACCATGCTCTCTTTGTTTCCCCCTCTACTCATATGATCACTCATTTCCAGCCTTTCTTTTTGCTGGTGTCTATCTCCCTGATCAAGAGTTTCTCTTCTGTTCTGTATCATGATTCAAAGCTCTCCCATCTGATAGCTTTAAAAACTATCTCTACGTTGATGAACACTAAATTCATATTTCCAGTCCCAACCTCTTTTCCAAACTCCAAACATATACATAAATCCCACTAACTTTCAGTCATACCCACTTTGATGTCTAATAGATGTTCAGTTGGTAGCTAAAACTCAATATAGTAAAAAACTAAATTATGAACATTGTTCTCCAGAATAGGTTCCACCTGCTGCCTCACTCACATTAGTTTTTTTGGCAATTCTAATCCTTCAGTTGTTCAAGGCAAAGCCTTACAGCTTCTCTTGAATTTTTTTCCTCAAATATGACATCTAACTCATCAAGAAATCCTGATAGAGTCTGTTGGCCCAGTCTTCAGAATTATCCAGCATCTCACCATTTCTTCGTTCCTTCAGTGCTGACCTCCTCTCCAACCACCATCATGGTTCCTCAGGATTTCACCATTAACCTCTTAGCAGGTTTCCCCACCTCTGCCCTGTTACCCTTCAGTGTATTATCAACACAGCAATTAAAATAATGCTTTTGAATTAACATAAGATCATGTCACTACTCAGTGATATATCCTGCAATACATCCCCATTCTTTAAGATTAAAGACAAATTCTAAGTAATGACCTGTAAGTCCTTACAGGATACTTTCTTCCGTCTTTTTCTCTCTTTCCTCTACTAGTCCATAATCAGGGCCTCATAGCACATAGTTTACTCATTATTATTAGTTGCCAAATCACTCTTTCAAAGGAAAAAAATACTAGTGTCTGTAACAGTTACAGAAAGCAGATATCTGCTATCTCAGGCTCAGTATGATGTGCCTACCTTTTTTTTCATCACTCATGTACCTGGGGTATCATGGTGTCCTCTGTAATTAAGAACAGTGTAGCTCTTTTGGGGAGGTACAAAACAGTCACAAGGATACAAAATACAGCCTAGGGAATAGATGCAATCATGTTGCAATAACTCTGTATGTGCCAGGTACTGAAAATATTGGTGGGGGAACATTTTGTAAAGTATATGATTATCTAACTATTATGCTATATACCTGAAATCAACACAAAATAAAATTGAAAGTGAACTGTATTTGCAAAATTAAAGAAGAGTAATGTACTATTAAAATATAATTTGGTCTTCTGGTTTTTGGTCCTCTTCTCTGATAGGTAATCTATTTAATTTAGAGGTAGCATTGGGTAGGCTATCATTTGATATTTATTTGTTGTGAGAACTTAAAAACTGTTAGCTACACTTAACAGCTCAAAGGAGATTTCCATGACCAGCATTGTGATTGAATGGCTGTTTCTGTCTGTGCTCATTTTTAATTTTGGAACTTGCGCTGACAACAACACAGGTAGGATTTCAAAAGCTCCGAAGTGTGATGACTATAACAAAGTTACATAATCTTAAGTAAGGTGGATTTGCATTTTTATCAGTCTGCTTAGGAAGCTTAATAAGGAATATAACCTTCTATTCATTATTAATAAAGGGACAAGATATTAGCTTTACACAGCAGCTATTTATGTGGCCACACCTATATAAGTGCCATCAGGAAACTAGGCCTTTGTTCTCAAAAGAACAACACTTCATTGTCTTGGGGAGTAAGGAAAATTGGTAAGAACATGAAGTTAGTTCATGCCACTTGTTCTGCTATGGTCAATAAAGCTCTTTGTCTCCACTTCATCCCCCAAAAACAGAAAGAAAGAAAAGGTACAAATTTAAAAGTCATTTTAAAATTGAGATTATATTTTCTTTTCAATATCAGTTATTGCCATTATATTGGTCTGACAAAAATGATAATCTAGATAATCAAGACAATAAAGACAATCACAGTAAATGATATTAGCTAAAGTTCACAATAGTTATTATGTCCAGAGGTTTTAAAATGTGTCTATATTGCCCTAAAATGTAATTATAATAACCTGTGTCACAGGGAAAAAAAGACAACAATTATTTTGATAAGAACAATAACTTCTTAACCATTGAGTTTCATCCTTTGGAGCCTACTAATTTACTTTCTTAATTTGATAATTAAATATTGATCATTTAAATATTGTTATAGTATCTTAGAGATCGAACAGCTAGTACTATAATATAGGATTATACAAACATAATCAGAGATGTAATAAAGGATGTGACTCCATTTTTGATGATGTTTCACTACTGACTACTTTCAAGCCCCACCACTCCCCCTTCAATTCTGCCTTATATCTGGGCAAGCACATAGGAAATCTAGGGGACTCCCTCCTTTGGATTCGGTGTTAAGTTCAAACCATAAAAGCCTTGGCTCATATGCAAATGAACAGAAATCCTCACTCCAGCCCTGTCCTTACCACAATAAAAGGAAAATTGGTATCCTTTCCCTGCTCCATCAAGCTAAATTCAGACCTGTTTTGGAGCATGTCCTGTTCTCCCAGAAAGTGTTTAAATGTCATTGATAAATCCTTTTCTTTTCAAAATTTTTTCAGTGAATGTGTGGCATTTCAAAATCTGAACACAATTTTGGGCAGGGTAGTCTAACTCTGTCCCTTCTTTATAGCATTGCCACAACAGGAGACAGAAGTTAGTAACAACTACAGAGCAAACAAAACATGAATAACAGTAATGTGAATATAATTCTAATGTTAAAACATAAATGTAGTTATGTAAATACAGGGTCAGGGAGAAAAAGTAGGTTTATAGTTTGTATGGAAAATAATACCATAATTAATGAATCATACTACAAGACTAAACTCTGTTTTGTGTGCTAGCAAATCTTTTGTTTTCTGTGTTGAGTGTGACTAGTGTAGCCACATCCTGTGGGGAAATTTGCATTTTTCTAATGGGTAATAATATAGCTACTCTTCTTGGTCTGCCATTTCAGTAGATTTGATCTGGAAGTCAGTCCTGTTGGCTAGCCTTGAATTATCTCTTCCAGGGCTTCCAAAGATGATTTCAATCAGTTTCATGGAGGTAGAAATTACATAAAGTGTACTCCACTCATTTCAGGTGTATATTTAGTGAGTTTTGACTGATACATATACTTGTAAAATTAGTGCTAACATTAAAATAAGAAATAGTTCCATAAGCCCAAAAGTTTTCTTGTGTCCTTCCTACACCCACACTCAGTAACTATTTTTTTCAAAATTTTGTCATTATAGATTAGTTTACATTTCTAGAATTTTATATAAATGGAGTCGCACAGTATGTAGTTTTTTGTGTTTTCTTCTAAGCCAGGATAATGTTGTAAAGATCCATCTTTAGGAGGCGTAGGCGGACACACTGTGCCTCCTCTAACAACCAAAATTAAGGACAACAAATATTTAGAAACAAGAAAACAACCAGAACTTATAGAAAATTGAACTGTACGGAAGTCCAACAACCATTCATCCAGACCGGTAAGAGGGGCGGAGTCGCGGCAGGAGAAAGTGGAGGTGCGGACCTGGAATGCAAGCAGCAGCGGCGTGCAGTTCCCAGGTGCACAGGCGGCAGCTGGCAGTCCCCAGGCCCACAGGCAGCAGCTGGCGGACCCCGGGCACAGGGGGACAATTGTGCAGAACCAGTGAGGCCACACAAGGCGGCTGGCTGACCAGGTGGCCCCACATTCGCGCGCGCAGACGGTCCAGGCAGAGGGGAAGTGGCAGAAGGGAGTGAATCCAGGAGAGAGCAGAGCAGGCGCCATTGTTCCCTCTCAGACCCCGCCCCCACATACAGCGTCACAACCCAGCGACTGAGCTGCCCCACACTGGAGAGCGCCTGAGGCTCCACTCCTCACTACGTAACAGCACGTGCGCATGTGCAGATAATCCGGGTGAAGGGGAAGCGGCAGAAAGGGCCAGAGTCCAGGAGAGAGCGGAACAGGCGCCATTGTTACCTCTCGGACCCCGCCCCCACCTAAAACGTCACAACCCAGCGACTGGGCAGCCCCGCCCTGAGGCTCCACCCCTCAGTACATAATAGCTGCGACCAGACTAAAACCAAAACAAAACAAAAAAATCCCCACCGAAAAATGGCTCAAACCGGAAAACAAATAAAAGCCCCAGAGCCAATTCCTCTAAGCAGTGAAGAGATAGCCAACCTATCAGATGCACAGTTCAAAGCACTGGTCATCAAAATGCTCACAGAATTGGTTGATTTTGCTCACAAACTAGATGAAAAAATGCAGGCTACAATCCGTGAAATGAAGGAAGATGCATGGGGAACTGATAGAGATGGAAGGAAAACTGGGACTCAAATCAATGGAGTGGACCAGAAGGAAGAAACTAACAACCAAACAGAAGACGAGGAAGAAACAAGAATTCAAAAAAATGAGGAGAGGCTTAGGAACCTCCGGGACATCGTTAAACGTCCCAACATCCGAATTATAGGGGTCCCAGAAGGGGAAGAAGAAGAGCAACAAGTGGAAAACTTATTTCAACAAATAATCAAGGAGAACTTCCCCAATCTGGCAAAGGAAATAGACCTCCAGGAAGTCCAGGAAGCTCAGAGAGTCCCAAAGAAGTTGGACCCAAGGAGGAACACACCAAGGCACATTGTAATTCCATTAGTCAAGATTAAAATGAAGCAGAGAATTCTAGAAACACCAAGGAATAAGGGGACAGTCATCTACAAAGGGGTTCTCATCAGACTGTCAGCTGATTTCTCAAAAGAGACTTTACAGGCAAGAAGGGGCTGGAAAGAAATATTTGAAATCTTGAAAAGCAGGGACCTACATCCCAAATTGCTGTATCCAGCAAAGCTGTCATTTAGAATGGATGGACAGATAAATCGCTTCTCAGATAAGGTCAAGTTCAAGGAGTTCATCATCACCAAGCCCTTATTATATGAAATGTTAAAGGGACTTATCTAAGAAAAAGAAGATAAAAATATGACAGTGAAAAGACAGCAAACTCACAGATATTAAGAACCACACCTAAAACAAAAGTAAACTAAGCAAACAGAACAGGAACAGAACCACAGAAATGGAGATCATATGGAGGGTTAGCAACAGGGGCGTGGGAGGAGGAGAGAGGGAGAAAAGGTACAGAGAATGAGTAGCATAGATAGTGGGTAGAAAATAGACAGGGGGAGGGCAAAAATAGTGTGGGAAATGTAGAAGCTAAAGAACTTATGACACATGGACATGAACTAAAGGGGGGAATGTGGGTGGGAGAGGGTGTGTAGGGTGGAGGGGAATGATGGGGGAGAAATGGGACAACTGTAATAGCATAATCAATAAAATATATTTAAAAAAAAAAAAAGATCCATCTTTAGTGGTGTACACACTAGTAATATATCACTATTTTTTATTGTTATTCAACTACAGTTGTCCCCATTACCCTCCATTACTTTCCCCTGCCCTATCCACCCCCCACCTCCTACATTCAATCCTATCTCCCCACATTGTCTTTGTCCATGGGTCCTTTATACATGTTCCTTGACTTGACCCTTCCTCTTCTTTCCACTGTTATCCCCCTCCCATCCCCCCTCTGGTCATTGTCAGTTTGTTCTTTATTTCCAAATCTCTGGTTCTTTTTTCCTTGCTTGTTTATTTTATTGATTAGGTTCCACTTATAGGTGAGATCACATGGTATTTCTCTTTTACTACCTGGCTTATTTCACTTAGCATAATGCTCTCCAGATCCATCCATGCTATTGAAACGGTTAGGAACTCCTTCCTTTTTTCTGCTGTGTAGTATTCTGTTGTTTAAATATACTACAGTTGTTTGATCCAGTCATTTACTGATAGGCACTTAGGTTGCTTCCAGCACTTGGTTATTGTAAATTGTGCTGCTATGAACATTGGGGTGCATAGGTTCTTTTGAATTGGTGTTTCAGGATTCTTAGGGTATAATCCTAGCAGTGAAATTGCTAGGTCAAAAGGCAGTGCCATTTTTAGATTTTGAGGAAATTCCGTACTGTTTTCTACAGTGGTTGTACCAGTATGCACTCCCATCAACAGTGTATGAGGGTTCCCTTTTCTTCACAACCTTGCCAGCAATTGTTATTTGTTAATTTGTTTATGATGGTCATTCTGACTAATGTAAAGTGGTATCTCATTGTGGTTTTAATGCAATCACACAGTATGTAGTTCTTTGCATTTTTTTTAACCTAGGATAATGTTGTCAAGATCCATCTTTAGTTGTGTGCATATTAGTAATTGGTCACTATTTTACTGTAGGATGACATTCTATTGCATAGATATATCACATTTTGTTTATTCATTCACCTACTCATGGACATTCAGGCTGCTTAAAATTTGAAGTTATGAATAAAGCTGCTATGAAAATGTGTGACAAATCTTTGTGTGAATATATGTTTTCATATCACTTTGGTAAATGAACAAATGTATAAATACTAGGTCAGACTGAAGTTAGAGATGTAAGTATATAAGAAATTGCCAAATAATTTGCAAAAGTTTCTATAGTATTTTACATATTCACCAGAGTGTATTTGGATTATAGTTGCTCACACATCACTAGCACTTAGCACCATCAGTCTTTTACATTTAGGTCATTCTAATGTGTGTGTTTTGAAGTAATCTTCCTTTTTCTTCTTCTTTTCTTAACAGAAGAAAATATATTTAACATAACCAGACGTCAGATGTCAGTTAGAGCCAGGAGTGTCTAAGAGGGTGACTAAGTTCAGTGTTTCATCTTACCGCTCTACCAGCCTAAGCCCCCTGCATCACCCTTTGACTTCCTGCTCTCCTGGCCAAATGCCGATGCAGGCCTGGCATTATATCAGAACGTGACTACGCCCATAGAAGATGAAGGAAAATTACTTCATTATTCTTTTCCTTTGATAAATTAAACTTCTTAATTTGGGATAACTTTACATTTATAGACAAATTCTAAATTTGAGATAGACATTGAATTATAAGAAATAATACAGGTAAATCTAATTTGCATTTATCTAGTTCCTTAAATGTTAATGACTTATATAACTTTAGTACAGTATTGAAACCAGGGCACAATCAAGATACAGAATATTTCCCACTCCCAAAGATCCCTCATTTTTCTCTTTTACAGCCATAGCCACTTTGATCTTGCCTCCACCCTTTCCTGGCAAATACTAATCTCAATCACCCTAATTTTATCATTTCAAGACTGTTTAAATGGAATCTTACAGAACTTAACCTTTTGACTTTTTTTTTTTTTTAGATTGGCTTTTCACTCAGTATAATCATCTGGATATTCATTCAAGGCGCTGCACATTTTGATACATAGTTTAGTCCTTTTTATTCTAGGGTAGTATTCCTTGGTGTGGGTATACCACTTATTTATGTAACCATTCACTTGAGGAACGTTTGGGCTACTTTTAGTTTTTAAGTATTATAAAGTTTAATTTGTATAGAGAATTTTTAATTTTTAAGTATTTTTTGAAGTTCAAGAATGCAACTGTTTGGTCATAGCCATGTTGCGGGTTTAATTTTATAACTGCCAAACTATTACGCAGAGTGTCTATTTCATTCAATCTTCTCATTAGTAACACCTGAGTGTTCCAATTACTCTGCATCTTTGATCATGTATTTTTATTTTTAATTGTAGCTAATTCAATGAGTATGTAGTGATATTTCACTGTAATTTTAGCTGACATGTCCCTAGTGGCTAATAATGTTGAACATCTTCTCATGTTATTTGCCCTCTATATACGATTTTCAATGAAATGCCTCTCCATGTATTTTCCTCACTTTTAATTGAATTGTTTTTTTTTTAACTGTTGAGTTGTGAGAAGTTTTAATATGCTCTAAGTATGAATCCTGTGTCATATATGTGGTTGTCTATAAGTTGGTGCTCAACTTGGAGTTGATATTTGCCTAAGGAATAAAACCAAGGTTGTTGAGGTTCAATATTTGCCTATGTATGTTCAAATATTACAAATGTTCTGGCACCATTTGTTGAGAGGCTGTCTTTTCTCCATTTAATTGCTTTTGCAATTTTGTTAAAAAATTAGTTGGGGATATTTATGTTGGTGTATTTCTGTTCTTTATTCTGTCCCATTGATTTATGTGTCTATCCCTCTTTTTAATCCCATACAGTCCTCATTACTATATTTAATAAATACTTAAATTAAATATACAACTTCTTCCTTCTTTATTCTCTTTATTTTTTAATAATCTATTTTCTTTGCCTCTCCCCATACATTTTAGAGTAGTTTTATGTACCTCTACAAAACTTTTGCTGAAATTATTATAGAAACTGGGTTTTACATGTATATAAATTTGAGAAGATATCTACTCACACCTGGGGACTGTGAAATTATTGTGGAGTCATGGTGAAAGTGTTAACTCCCCACTAGGACTCCTCTGACATCAACCAAAAAAGATGAAGAGGAGTATACTGTTACTAAAGGGTAGGAATGAAAATCAAAGTCTTTTCTCTGCCTTTCTCAGTTTGTGTGTGACGACGGGGTAGGGAGTGCCGGGGGTTGCACTGCCTGGTTACACCTTGGTAAGTTACAAGGGAAGAGCTGAGAGCAAGTATAAAAAGCATCATTTCTATGACCCAACCAGACCAATGCTAGAAGGAAGTCTAGAAGCTGATGTGCACACAGGTGAAAGGAAAATACAGTGCTGTACCACACATGCAATTGGAACATGAAATGTAAGAAGCGTGATCCAAAAAATGGAACATGGAAACATTGCAGTGCTTGGTGTTAGTGAAAGAATGTGGACTAGAATTGGAAACTTCTAGTCAGGCAACTGCAAATTGTTCTATACTGGAAATGCAAGGAGAAATGGAGTGGGTTAAACACTAAGGCAAGATGTAGCACAGGCAGTTAGAGACTGCGTGGAAGGTCAGATAGAATAATATCATCAATCAGACTTCTAAGAAAACCTATTAACATAACCATCATTCAAGTTTATGTTCTAACTACAAAGACTAAGAAGATAAAATTGAAAATTTTATGTAAGTACAGAATAAGAAATTGATCACACACCAAAACTGAACATGTTGATAATTATAGGTGATTAGAACACAGAAGTAGAAAATAAAGCAGAATCAAATGTAATCAGAAAATTAGGAAAAGGGGTTATAAATACAGCAGGAAATCAGCTCATGGATTCCTGTGGAACCAACTTATACATTACAAACACATGCCTCAAACAACCAAACAGGTGACTATACATGAATATCACCAGATGGCCAGTACAGAAATGATATAGACTATGTAATTGGAAGTAGGAGATGGAGAAGCTGCATTCTGTCTGCTAAAACCAGACCAAAAGCAGATTGTGGTGCTGACCACGAACTATTAAAATCAAATATTAGAGTGAACCTAAAGATAGGTTGCTCAAAGAATGGATTTGAAGTCCACGTAAAAAAAATTATTCACATTGTTAAACTTAATTGACTGAGAACCAGAACAACTGTGTTTGAAACTAGAAATGTTGTTATGGAAGAATGTGAAAGATAATGCCAGAAGTCAAAGCGAAAGAAAAAATCTGCATGAATGGACAGAGGAAACATTGAAAATTGTTAAAGACAGGCAAGAGGGAAAAATTGGAGGTGACAAAAACATGGTTGCGATCCTGAGTGCAGCATTTTTGCCCACCAAAATGGCCTAAGGGTCTCTTATTCTACCAGTCCTCTGAGAATCACCTTGCTTTCTTGTGGCTTGTTGCTATGCCATATCTTTTGTGGGTGTGGGAGAAGGACAAGAGATGTGAGTGTGGGAGTGAGGAAAATCAATTGAGAAGGAAGAAATGCAAAAAAGGGTGAAAACACAGGATACATGTATTTTTGATATAAGTGAAAAAGAATGATTTAAAGACATATTAGTAGGGACGAACAAAGTTCTACTTACATAGTATTTGATAAATATTTTCTAAAAAGAATTTAAATTATTCTAGGTTATTGAATAACATGATTTGGTTTTTGATGGCTGATTGTTTTTCTCTTTTTTCGTATACTTAATTGTTTTATTGTTGTTCAAGTACAGTTGTCTGCATTTACCCCCCAAAACTTCCAACCCTGCCCCAGCCATCCCCACCTCTCTCCCCTGATTCTACCCCCTGCCTTGGTTTGGCCATAAGTCCTTTATAGTTGTTCCTGAAAACCCATCCCCTCTTCCCCCCATTATCCCTTCCCACGTCCCTTCTGGTTACTGTCAGATTGTTCTTAATTTCAATGTCTGTGGTTATATTTTGCTTGCTTTTTTGTTTTGTTAATTAGGTTTTCTTCTTGACACACTCAAATTAGATAATTACTCAACCATCTATCAATATTTTCAATAAACATAATCACTTTACTTTTGTATTGAGAATTCATTTTCACAGTGATTTACAAAGATACAATATGATTAAATTGATAATAAAATTTTGTTTTTGAAGAGACTGCAGATGTAAGGGGTATATGTTTCAGGTAGGGAACTGCAATTACATGGTACTTTTTAGTTTACTATCTTGATTTAGCCTACTAAACAGACCACAAAATTTTCAGCTAAATTTTTGTTTTTAACTTTGTCAAACCCAATTTGTTAAGAAACTAAACTCCTCTCTCTGGGATGTAGGTGAGGAAATGCTGGTTGAGGTCTGTTAAAATTAATTTAATTCAAAACTTTGCTAAATTCCACAAACAGAAACCCCCACCCCTAGGAGCTTAGTCTTTACTGATGACTTAAAGTCAAACATATTTTTGAACTATTGACACAAATTTTTACTAGGATTAAAGAAATTGCAGAGTTCTGTCTTATAAGTAAGGAGGAATGATACACTCCTGTATTGCAGATAGTTCATTCTATGGTATTGCTATGTCTATGGGCACGTGAATAAGCAAAAAATATTGCTGGGGATAAGAAAATTTTCAAGTGTCCAACTAAAGGTTGTCAAAACCAAAATATCTGATTGTTTTTTCTGTGTAACACTGATTCACGACCTAAAAATGGATATATGGAGACTTAGGAAATGATTGAAATTCTACATGGTAAAATCTATTTTTGCACTATGAGTGAAAATAAAAGGAAACAAACCCACTATGATACACATTCCTTAGCGGGAAATCATACTTCTTGAGGCTCAAAAGCATTCATACCTTTTCTGAAATAAAATTATATAAAAATCAAGACTTGGTAAATGCCGTTGACATTTTTGCTACTCTAAAATTTCACTGTTAGAAAGCCTAATTAGGTCTAAGTTTAAGGCAGAGATGAATCTATCTTTAGGACTACCTAATGAGATTCTTATCAAACAAAGGAAAAAATACTAAAACAAACAAACAAACGCAAATAGGATTGTTGCAGTTATGACTCCTCTCCTTGATCCTTGAGTCAGGATATTTGGAAAAGAGGGCCAGAGGCAAAGCAGGTTGTTGGGTTAAGATCGTGCAGTACAGACCATAAGACCAGTTGCTATAGTCAATGGTGAATTGCCACTGTCTGTTTGCAGAACCCACTATAAATATAATAAGATCCAAACTGTGAGATATTGTTGACATTCCCATATGCTTTAATTTTGACAAACAGGGATATGTAGTTGCTTGTCCCAAATTTATTTTTATTTGCTATAATTAATCTCATATCTCCTGCTTAAATAATTTTTAATTTGGCTTTCATTATAGAACTCCACGTTTTACAAGGAAAGCACATAATAGACTCAAAATTTCTTTTCCCAAAAGTTTATATGGAGACATATGAGAAAAAGTAGATGTGTTCTTCATAAAAGAAAAAGAAAGAAGTGTGTTTGGATTAGAAGTAAAGGAATCCTGTTTTAAAATGGCATACATGAATAGTGGGAATCTCTTTGGGGAAACCTTGAAAGAATTGACCTGCTCCCCCTAAATATTTAGATGAGCAGATGCCGACACAGGAGGAAATGGAGAGGGTATCCACAAGGTACCAGGCTAAGGCTCAGGAAGAACATTACTCAAGGACTTTGAATAAAGCAGCTAAAGATCCATTAATAAAGCAGTTTATCCATTTACATGATTAAAATGAGAAAAATGGGAGCTACAAGAAAAGTATTGTAGGTAAAATTGTGTATCTTTTTCATGGTGTTCCAGGGGAATAATCATTATGAAATTATGTATTAGTTCTTATAGTATGTTCTCCAACTGATAGAACTATAATGTAGAGACACATAATTGGGATTATAATCTCTCTCAAATTTATAAATACAATGACAATACAACTTTACTGAGGAAGCAAACTGTTGTCTTTGAAATAAATGATAGCTTTTGTGTCTTTGAATTGTTTATAGAGGTAGACAATTATATTAGTAATCTGCTTAAATAAAAATTTCAATATACAAACAATTCCAGAAAGTGAATAACTTATCCAAGCTATTAACAAGTTTTTAAATGGGGACAGAAAATATCATTTTCCTACTTTATAGCAATCACTGAGGTTTATACCTGAGATTTAAGTAATCAACTGTTCTTTAAAAATAACAAGTACAGTTTTACAAACAATAGGGCTATAAATCACCCTATCATCAGACAGCAAAATGGAAAGACATAGTAAACAAAACCATACTGACCAAAAATGAAAAAAGAAATACAGAGTTACATATCATAAAACTGTGAACAGAAATATCTTTTTCATTTTCCTGGCCAAATTAAATAAAATGTTATTCTTTGTGTAACCACTAATAAAACAAGGATTCACATCAAAATTGACTTCTTTTTTGGCTTTCTGTGACAGATATAACTACATTCTAATCATTACCCATTACCATTTATACTTGTTAACATAACCCTGCTTTTGTTCATAGCATCCACTTGGTTGATAGCACTAACAACCTAGACTTACTTGCAATAAATTTAGCCAAAAGATTCATCTGGTCAATGACTTGTAAGCAGAAGTCCCCTTCAATATTACTGTTTTGGTTAAAAAAGGTGGGCTCACCTAGAAGCAAGAGTTTGTCTCTTTGCTTTAGCATTTCTTCATTTCTAGAATTCACATATATACTCTGTGGTGCAGAAGCGATCTTGTGGGTCTAAGGAAGAAAGCTATGCACTAGCAATGGTAAAGTCAAAAGGCAGAAGGGTCTTGGGTTCACAGTGGCAGCTTACACGGTACTTGAGAAAAAACCAAAAAGAAACTTCTCAATTTAAAATCATGGCACATATTTTATGTTTATCAAAAGAATCACAGCCAACTATTATCAAAATAAAGTCATATTTTTGCTAAATTGTATTGCGTAGTTATAAGATGTTTAAATATTCTAAGCAATTTATCACTGGTTCAAAAAATTAAATAAAAACAATTATCCCAAAGGGGCAAGTTACTTATTATAATTAAGTAACAATACATATAATTATACACATAATTATAATATAATACATATTAAGTAATAATACATATAATTGGTACTTATTATAATTAAGTAACAATTATATATTAAGATGATATGGGCAGTATTTTAAAATTGGAATTTAAAGTCACTTTTTCAAGTTACTTCAAGGCAAAAAGACCAGAAAGAAAAACAATAAAATAATCTCTTTTAAAAAACATGTATTTTGTCACCTTAAAAATTATGTTTAATATTATGTTCAATATGTTCAACAAGGATCATGTACTTATAATAAGCTCCTGTATTCACTTAATTATCTATAGAAAATATGATTTTAATAATTTATATTTTAAAACTACAATTTATTTTTCTGTACATAAAATTCAAATAGCAGCTCTAATTACATAATGTGTAGAATTCAAGCTCTACTCTAGGACAAATATGAATCAAGAAAGCCATCATAAACTTTAAATATAAAACATTACAATTATAATGTATCATCAATTTATTCCAGAAAACAATGGAATGATTTAAAATCATGGCATTTTTCTCACGGTCACAAAGCTGACATTTAAAATATATTTGCAAATCATTCCATGAGAGAATCAAAAAATACAATGAATGTCTCTTTCATATGCCAATGAAAATATTATCATATGTCTGTCATAGAAATTGAAGAAGATAAAAATGAAATTTTTAAATTTTTACTCATAGGGCAGGTTTTTAGATTCTGTAGTATGTTATCTTTTTTCCTGTGATGTGTTGATGCCTAAAGTAATTTTCATGCTAACTTTTTTAAATTCCAAAGTATTAATACACAAAAACATGCTGAATCTTCATTATTTAATTATATCTGTACTTGAACGACATGTATATTTTGAAGTAAATACAACTCTTTAAAAATATTGACTCAATTCACTTCTTCATGAAATTACTTTAAAATTATTCTATTAAAATATTAGTATAAAAATCAAAAGGAATTTCTGCATTTAGTCATTCAAGACAAACTCATACCTGATTAGCCTGTCTGCCATAACTTTAACTCAAGAAAAAAGAAGTCAAATGACTACTTTCCACTTTTAAGCAAGAAGCAGCAGTAGTATATATAGTGAGAACTCAAAAAAGAGAAACAAATGAGATGAGCCACACAAAAACCCTAACTTTATGACTGGGATAACTTTCACACTGAAGTGTAGAGGGAGGTTTCTCAAAGCACTAGGAGAGGAGCTAGGTACCATGAGGAGGTAGGAATTCGGGCTCTGAGGGACTAGAATTCATAGGGACAGGAGAGAAGAAAGCTGTTCAAGGAACAAACCTGAAACTGGGCACAGATAAGACACATACTGAGCGAAAATATTGTTTTTAAAAATATTTCTCAGGGAATATTTTTATTTGATTTTTAATGACTGCTTCATGACTCTGCTTATTTTTCTGTTGAGTTATGTTTTTCTTCTTTTTATTTTTACTTATGTTGTTGTTGTTGTTGTTGTTGTTGTTGTTATTATTATTATTATTATTATTATTTATTCATGTGGTGGTCCTTGCTTTAGTTTTATTTCATTCTGCTGCTTGAAACACTGACACAGGCATCTTAGATCAGAAGGTGGCAGCCATAAAGCTAAAGCAACAAGATAGAAGGAAGTGGTATCTCTGATACCACAGAGCATCATACTGCTCCTGAATTGCTCCTCAATGGATAGTTAGCTAAATGAAAGACATCATATAGCCTTAATGCACTGTTATTCTCACTAGCCTAGTCATGAACAAAAAGTCAAAAATATGTTTATCTTATATAGCACAAAACCATGAGCCTTTCTCCCCAATTTTTACTTGTGGGATCTCATTTCTTTGCTTTTATATTAGGATCATGATTCTAAATTATGTCCTCTACTTTCTCTGCACTTTCAGCTTTTGTATTTAGCTCCACAGACAACAGTGTGGTAATGACTTGAGGGAAGGGGTTGGTAAGGGCTGGGTAGAGGTGGGCAAAGGTTAGGGACTGGGGGCATCCACAGTAGTACGAACAATAAAAATACAGTTAAAAATGCATTCTTTGTTCAAATCAAGGAAAAGTGTTGATCACAAAGAACAAAACCCTGTAAGAACTTGTTATCCCTACTCAAATATTAAGCTATCAAGCACTATGCGTTATATACATGATGTAACTGAATGATCTTGTGTTTGTTCTTGTGGCAAATGCCACAGTAAGAGGAGAAGGAAAGGAAACCAGGGGTCTTCTCTTGTGAACTCTAATGGTGTGGAATGCATAGATACGGTGGGGGCACACTGCATGTTGGGAGAACATATTCTTAGCACATATACCTGACAGAAGTTCTGTGTATAGGACTGTATTTCTCGCCCATTCCAATCACATTAAAAAAGCAAGAAAGTGTACTAAAATGGACTTGGCTTTAATAAACATTTCACAATGGAAGATAGGTTAATAATTAATAATCACATGAAAAAGCAGTCAACATTTTCATAATTGGGGAAATGAAAATTAAAACCAGGATGTCTTCTTGGGAGAAGTATCTGTTCAGTTCTTCTGCCCAGTTTTTAATCAGATTGTTGTTGTTGTTGTTTGTTTGTTTGTTTGACATTAAGTTGTAGGAGTCCTTTATATATTTTGGATATGAACCCTTTGTGAGAGCTAGTGTTTGCAAATACGTTCTCCTATTCAGTGGTTGCCTTTTTGCTTTGTTGGTGGTTTCTTTTGCTGTGCAAACACTTTGTAGTTTTATGTAGTCCCATTCATTTATTTTTGCCTTTGCTTCACTTGCCTTTGGGGTCATATTCATAAAATCTTCTATAAGATAAAGGTTCATAGTTTGTGCCTATGTTTTCCTCTGTATAGTTTACTGTTTCAGGTTTTATATCTTGATCTTTGATGCATATTTGGGTTAATTTTTACATATGGAGACAAAAACAAATAAAAAGATACACAACTTAACTAGATATTAGGAAAATGCAAATTAAACTACAATGAGATACCACCTCATACCTGTTAGACTGGCTATTACCAACGAGACAAGTAATAGAAAATGTTGGAAATGTTGTAGAGAAAAGGGAACTCCCATTCACTGGTGGTGGGAATATAAAGTGGTGCAGCCACTAGGGAAAGCATTGTGGAGGCTCCTCAAAAAATTAAAGATAGAGTTAGCATATGTCCCAGCAACCCCTCTTCTGGAGATCTATCCAACAGATTTGAAAACATTTATTCACAAAAATATATGTGCCCCTATGTGTACTGCAGCCTGGAGATCAAGACATGAAAACAACCAAAGTGTACTTCTATACATGAAGATAAAGAAGATGTAGTGCATTTATATACAATGGAATGCTACTCAGCCATAAGAAAAGATGAAATACTGCCATTTGCAACAATATGAATGGATCCTTAGAATATTATGCTAAGTGGAATAAGTCAGACAGAAAACATCAAGAATCATTTGCTTTCACTCATATGCGGGATATAAAACTGAAAGCAACAAAGGAACAAAAAAGAAAAACAAACAAACTCATAGACACAGACAGCATTATGGAAGTTACCAGAGGGAAAGTGGGTAGCGAGTAGTAAAGAGTAAAAAAAAAATAAAAAGGTCAAATATAGGGTGATGGAAGACGATTTCACTTTGGGTAGTAGGCACGCTAAATCATATGCAGACATAACACAGTACACTTGAAAATGACATCATTTTATTACCCAATGTTACCTCAATGAATCTGTTTTAAGATTTCATTTACTTATTTTTAGGGAAAAGGGAAGGGAAGGAGAAAGAGAAGGAGAGAAACATCAATGTGAGAGATAAACATCAATCAGTTGCTTCTTGTACTTACCCTGACCAGGGACTGAACCTGCAACCCAGGCATGTGCCTTGACCAGATGTCAAACTGATGACATTTTGCTTTTCAGCATGATGCCCAAACTACTGAACCACACCTGTCAGGCCTCACCCTCATAAATTTAATTTAAAAATAAATAAAATAAAACCACTATATGATTACACTACATAGCCATTAGAATGGCTATGATTAAAAAGTTTAACCAAATCAATTTGCTGGCAAAGATATGTAGCAACCTGAAATGCCTCATAATTTTTATGGGGATGTAAGATGGTACACACACTTTGAAAAGCTGTTTGACAATTTTCATAAATTTAAACTCAGAAGAAAGGGAAAAAATTGAGAATCTAAAGATTTATTCATGAATGCTTATCAGGCGTATCTGTAAGTATCTCAACCTGGAAAAACCAGGATGCACATCAGCATGAGAAAGCATCAACAAAGTGCGGTAGTATACTGATACAACAAAAAGAGCACACAGTCATACCAAGGAAGGGATGACTGATACCTGCAACAAGAGGAATCTCGAAACACATGCTGAGAAAAGTAATTCAGGCCTAAGTGAATGCGTACTGTATGTTGTCATTTATATGTCATCCTAATACAGGCAAAACTTATTTAGAACATGAAAAAATAGCAACAGTTGTTTCCTGGCAAGAGGAGCGTATCGGTATGGTAATGTTCTATATTTTTTGTGATGGCATGAGTTATATGAGTGATGAAATTATCAAAAGTGATCTAACCATATACTTCCAGCCTACATATCTCACTGTATTCAAAATATGCATTAAGATAAAAACATATATAGGAATAGAAATTACACAATTTTGTTAGTGGTTAAATTTTTTACCTATTTACCCTTTTCGTTCAATTTTTACCTTGAGTAAAATTTTACCCCAAGTCAGAAAGAATATATATAGTTATAACACCATATGTCTAAGAATAGAGTTTAAGTTGGTTTTCATATAATGAAGTTTTCAACAGGTAATATTTTATATATCATTAAGTACACTCTATCAATCTAAGTGTGAGTGTGAGTTACAAAAACAAAATTATTTGTTAATATTTTCCTAATTGCAAAAGGTGATATGAATGAATAAAAGTGTTCATAAAAATGAACATAAGGTAATAAAAATGTAACTTCTTTTCTATGTACTAAATATACTTTGAACCATCACGATTTATGAGAATGCCTTATTTAAAACACATTTGTAAACACTAAATACTAATGTGTCAACCACTAAAATGACAAATGTTGGAAGTTGTTAACAGAAAAAATACTATTTCTTAACAGATAATGGTGGGCTCTTCCACTCCCACTCTTCAAATATTACAAAAAAAAAAATGCTATTTATTGTCCTGTTTCTCCTGCTTCAACATTCTCCCAAACAAAATTATTTATTGCATTTTAGGAAAAATGACAAAATACTTCATTTGCTATGGTGTTATATCTGTTTATGAACAGATCGAGTTTATGTCAATATGTAGAAAGACCATTTATGAACTGACCCCAAAAACCAGTAAGTTATAAGTGAAACTCAAAAAATGAGGTATATAAATCAAGTAAAGTTTACACCACATTGACAAAAGTATTAAAATTTTCCAGACTTAGCAAACTAGATCTTACAGGATACCTCCATTACTCAAGAGATACGTATCAACATATTAACTCATTTAAATTGATGAAGAACATTTTGATTTAATATTGAGAGAATAGCTGACTTTTATGGCAGGGTCAACTCCATGATTTCACAGTAGCTGGTTAAGATTAGTATTAAAATTTAACCTTTTAGATCTACAATTAAAAGTAAATTACAGCCCTTAAATTTGGTAGCATATGAATTTCACTATAGGAAATGCATTTCAGCATTTTATTGGAAAATCCATTTCAGTAAATTATCTGAAGGGCAAAGAAATAGTAACCCCTTTTAAGATTTCACTTCAGCCATTATTTTCCATAAAAACATCTTCAAAGGTTATGTAATATACACAAAACATAAAATAATCTTTATAAAGCAGCATATTTCAACCAGTGTTTACTAAGATATATACAAGAATTCTTGAAAAGAAGCTAAAAGTAGTTATGAATGAATTTTAAGATAAATACTGATTTTATTTTAGAAACTAAATAAGAAGAAAACTTAGGAAAATTTGTTATTGCTTCACTATGAGCTTTGTTATCTCCTGGTGGGAATTCAGGGTTCATTTTAGCTTTTGATCTTACTTCTCTCAGAATAAAAAAATAATGAATGCAAATATAAATCGGGCTGATTAAAAAAAAATAGGTACTATTGTTCAAACACATTTCAGTATATTTAGCCAGTTGATATGAACTTAAATGACCAAAAGAATTAATGGTTATTTGAAAGCATTAAACACAAAGCATTCTCTCAATGAGTACTTCTTACCTGATTGAAAATGAATTAAAATAAATAAATAATACTTTATATAATATTAGCACTTATTCAATATTTTTCATATAAAATTAATGTATTTATATTCAATGAAAGTCTTAAAATCCTGGCTATAGATATGACATAACATATCAAAAGACATACACTTACAGGTAGAACACAATCCCAAATTAGGTGACAGAAGCTATGAAGTAAAATTATCTTATAAATACTCTCTGATAATAACAGACATCATTATGCAGTGAAGAACTCAACGCCCTCAATAAAAGTTAGGACTTTATATTGAAAGTGACAGAAAGGAGAAACTCAAATTGGTTTAAACAAAGTTATGACTTTATATAATTGAAGTTTTCAGATATGAGTTATCAGAAAGCTATTCATTAAGTAGTTTCAAAACTGTGATCAGGGCAAAGTATTTTCTCTTCTTTTCTCATATTTTATAGCTTGCTTCTTATATCTCATATCATGCTTCTGTGGTTCTCATGTCCAAGAGGACTTCAACAGTTCTGTGGGTTACTATTATGTTCTATTCTAGATTCAAAGCCCCAGAGTTGACTGCTTGAAAGGCATCATGTTCTCATTCTTGAATTATTGCTAAGAGGATGTCGTGCACATACCGAATTACATTTATTGGTTAAACTACTCAGGGCCAAAAATGACACAGAGCATTTCCATCCAAATTACGTGAGGGAACAACTAAGTCCAATCTAGGTAGCGGAGAGGGAGACAGACAGAGAAGGGGCTGCATGGATGCTGGAGGGGCTATAGACAGCTACTAAAATCTGCCAATCCATAGACATTTAAAACAACAGGAAAAGCATTTTAGTGACAGAAGAGCTTTAGTTACTGGAATATAACATAAAGACAATTTTACACAAGAGCGGCTAAAACAAAATTTCAGAAAAATGTGTCTAGTGTTTAAGTTGTTTGCATTTTTGACAAGAGTAAAGTCAAGATAAATAGCAACTGATAATTTAGTCATTTAAATTTCAGTATACGGTATAGGTGTGTTCCCAAAGAAGCATGTCGATCCCTACAGTTACAGTGTATTTGCACAAAAATATGCCACAAGCAAATGATTCAATGAAATGTGCATAATAAAGCTATACATTTGGTACAATATTACAGCTGGATAGGGTACATTATATAGTCTGTTAACCAGAAACAGACAATTATTGCAAAAATAGTACAAAACTTAAAAATGAGAATGTCATGATATTTCACTTAAGTGGGGTGCCTCCTTAATGGTAGAGAAATAAAAATAAAAATGAAAATATCTTTTAAAATGTTAACTATCACTGGTATTCATGTTTTACTAGTAGTTGCTCAGACAGAAAATATAAGCGGTGAATGCAATATTGTTAATGCTTTACACAGCAGGAATGAAAAGCCAAGAGCTCTCGGTTACATTTTGAAGTTGTTGAATACTAAAATAAGAAAATTAAATGTGACGCATGTTCAAATGGTAACTGAGGCTCTTCAGAATTCCAATTTCACATTTTCAATCCATTTACCTCTTCATCTCTTTGAAGTAAATGAAGTGAGTATCTAACAGTGACTAGTATGATAGCGCCTTTGAATAAAGCCAAGAAACTGTCTATTGAGCAAACCTATAGATGTGATTTTGCCTTCCACAAGATCCTACCATATCTTTATGTAAGAGTTGAAAAACTCAGAAGAAACAAATATCAAATTTGCCAGAGTTTTTTCTCTTCTAGTTGCCTTACATGATAAAGTAATTTCTACTATATAGTAAATCTAGAAGATGTCCACTTTTATTCTATTTAAAATTTACATTTAAATAATTAAGGACAGAAGGATTTTTTCTCTAAGTGACAGAAAATGCAATTTACAAATTTTCTAAAAAAATGTTGAGTACATAAGCAGTCTCCAAATATAGGATGATGAGGATTGAGATTTAAATATTCTATTAGAGAACTTCAAATAAGGAAGAAATTTTAAAAATTAGACTTTTATCCATATTATCATTTTGATTAATAAATGTTGATGACATAAAAATACACAAGGATATTCACTAATTACTTTCACTTTGTTGAGCTATGCTGCAGTTAATAAACAACAACAAAAAAGATATTGTTAGGTGTTCAACAACACAATACCCCATTGCTTTAATTTTTTTTTCTGGAGTAGCAAGAGCTAAAAATTTAATATTGACTACCACAAATCCCTGTCTCAGATATGTTGGGAAAAGAGAAAACATTTATTCTTGCTGAGTAACATTATTGCTCATGTTTTCAACAAATATTCATCAAAGCAGTCCCTGCTATTTATTAAGATAATGGTAAGAACTGATGATATAAAAATGAAAAACCCACAATTGTAATTTTCAAACATTGTAGGATTTAGTAGGAATGACACATGTAAATAGATAAGCAAATACCTGAGAAAGGTTAAAGGATGTGTTTTCATATCAACAAAAACGAGAGGTGAGTGAGGGAAGAATAATGACTGAGATGGACTTTGGAAGGTAATAAGGGATTCCGCTACGTGGATGGCAGAGAAGGGAGCACATTGAGGGTGCAGTAGGGGTAGAATCACTCCCACAACAGACAAATATAAAGAGGTGTGGATGCGTTAGATGTTGCGATTATAAATGCACACCTCTTTTCTCAAAAACTTGCTAATGGGTAGGTGCCAAAAGGCAGACTTTTTTAAAAAGTAATTTATGTGCCTTCACTTGTGTGGCTCAGTGGATTGAGTGCTGGCCTGTGAACCAAAGGGTCACTGGTTCAATTCCTAGTCAGGGTACATGCGTGGGTTGAGGGCCAGGTCCCCAGTGGGGTACATGTGAGAGGCAGCCACACACTGATGTTTCTCTCTCCCTCTTTCTCCCTCCATTCCCCTCTTTCAAAAAATAAACAAATAAAATATTTTAAAAAACCTGAAATAGCAAAAATTTTTTAAAAAGTAATTTATTTGATATATAAAAAAATCACATAATATCTCCATGGAATCTGAAACTATACCTCATAAAGAAATATATTAATATTTCTACAGTGAAATATGAATATCTATATTAAGCAAGTAAGTAGAGTCAAAATAAGCCCTACAACAGGTCATGATAGGTTTTGCCACCCATGAATTACAAAATAAAAGGTTTTCAAAATACACACACACATAAGGTCTGTCTGGAAAAAAAAAAAAAAAAAAAAAAAGCCCAGTCATTGTTAATATAATGAGAAAAGGTTTCATGACATCCATATAACCTGGCTGCCAAGGAGAGTGGGCTGGAATGCACTTATATGAGCAATGACAACTTCACTGTGCTATGCAGTAGGGGCAGTAGATGCTATTGAGGAAGCATGTGTACTGTGTGGCTGCTGCATTCAAAATGACTGAGCAAGTACAGTAACGAATCTGCATCAAATTTTGTGTTAAGCTTGAACATTCCGCCATGGAAACTATGTGTACAATTTAGAAAGCCATATCTGTGGGTGACTGGAGATTGGCAGCTTCATCATAACAATGAGCCTGCTCATACATCACAGCTCATGCAGTTTCTTGGCAAAACATCAAATCACCCAGGTGATTCAGGACCCCAATAGCCCAGATTTGATACCCTGCAACTTCTGGCTTTTCCCAAAACAAAAATTACCTTTGAAAGGGAAGAGATTTCAAGACCGTCTATGAGATTCAGGAAAATATGATGGGACAGCAGACGGCAATTGGGAGAACTGTGTGAGGTCCCAAGGTGCCTACTTTGAAGGCTACTGAGGCATCATTGTCCTATGTACAATGTTTTTTTTTTATTATTATATCATGTATATTATTCAATAAATGTCTCTATTTTTCTTATTACACAGGTGGACACATTATATATATATATATTTATATATATTTATATATATATTTATATATATATAAAATTAGGGACTATACACTTATAATTCCTCAATTAATTTTTGATTGATGTGTAATTTATAACAATAAAAAGAGAGAATGACAACAGGTGAATTGGAGAGTGCAGTAAAGTCTAGAGATCATTAAGCTAATAAATGTTAGAGCTCAGGTTTGAAAATGAATGTGACTAACTCTCCAGCCCACCTTCCCTGCTAGATGAAACTGTTTATATACAGAAGATTACCAGAAAGCCAAAACTCCTTTAGGGGATTATTAGAAACAATTCCAATGAGAGGTGATGAGAATTTAACTTTAACAGAGAAGGCACGTTCAAAGACATAAGAAGAGTTACATATCTTACTTATACTTTTAAAAAGAACAATTCATATTTGCCCTAAGAAAGCAGTTATAACTCAAATGGGGAAAAGTAATTATACAATTTTAACTTAAATTCAAGTTATCACTGAATAAAAATGTGCAGGACCTTTGTGATTTTGTGTGTGTGCATGTGTGTGTTTCTATATGCTCATATATGTACATACATATACACATATGTAATACACAACTTAAATGAATTGTTTAGGATTACAGTTACATGCTTCCTTCCCACCACCACAATTTCTTTATTTCAATGGAAATAGTCAAATTTATTCTTAGAGAAGTACATACCAATAATCAAAATGTGTATATATGATGTTTTAAAATAAAAATCAGGGTTAAAAAACCCAAAGGGAAAGGAGATAGGGGGGTAATAAAGGATTAAGTGGGTGAAATATTTAGTGACAGAAGGAGATTTGACTTTGGGTGGTAGGCTCACAATGCAATATACAGATGATCTATCATAGAATTATATACTTGAAACCTATATATTCTTATTAACCAATGTCACCCCAATAAATTTAATTTAAAAAATAATAAATTATGATTTTAATACTTTACTTTGAAAGGATAATTATATTTAATTTGTATCATCTAACTGAACTAATTTATCTGATTACCCACATATATGGCTCACATATCTGAAATGTTTCCAGCAATAAAAACAAAATTGGTCCAGTAAACAGAGCAAGATTGAGGACCCAAACACAGAGACAATCCTGAGACTGCCCATATTGTATCCTGACCATAAATGTGCAGTAAGACTACTCAAGTGGAAGACTGAAACCCAGTCTGCTCTTCATTATGCTGTACACCTTGGCACGGACTGCATCAGTCTGGGGTAAGGGCTCACCTCTCTACATAGTTTTCTGCAAAGTATTACATTTTGTAATCATTATTGGGGCACAGGAGACTAATTTGTCTTCTCAGAGGAGGGTCTTTATGAATTCTCGAAGCTACCTCTGTGCTATTAGCCAGTGATAGCTTCGTGCTAATCCACTGTTTACTTGCTTATTATCTTAATAGGCTTAATTATACCCTTTCTCATTTGTCTTCCACATAACCACTTTCATGTAGTGCAAACAATATGAACATTGATTCTCGAGGTTCAAGAACATGAATGTTCAGGTTCAACAGAGCCAGAGCCATGGCTCTGCCGCTTTAGAGCCTAAGGGTTGCTTCAGACAATATGTGCCATGCTGACAGAAAGGAGTTAGGTTCTGCTCAAAGTCATCTAAAGAACTGTAACTGCGAACTTGAGCCAGCTATTGTCAAATCTTTTGCAGAAAAACACATTAAATATTTTTAAATTGAGTTTTAAGTTCTCAGCATGACTAATCTATCACTTAATTTGTATACCTAGAGTGCAAATTGACAACATAAAAGTTCAATATACGGATCACTACCATGTCAATTTTCCTTTGATACACATTACTTTTGGGCTTCAGTTTGAAGTACATTATTTTTATATATGTTCAGAAAATTTTGAAACCACTAGGAGTTAAACTGAAATGTTAACATGAAAAAATTTTATGGCACTTAAATATGTAAAAAAATATGAAATTTATTTCCCATCATGTTAGCAGTCACTTTAAAATTAAATGATATATGTGCGAGAAATGAAGATTTTACCATTTTTCTTTTAGTTAATATTTAATAGTTATTTTTAATAACTATGGAAACTTTTCAATCTGCAATGTTGCAAATTATCCGGAAATCCTCTGAGAGAAATATGAGATATTGATAGATAGGTAGGTAGATAGATAGACAGACATAAATATAGTTATATTAGAGTGAAGACAAGTATAGATTTAGTCAAGAGAAATCAATTTTACAAAATCTCTTTTTTTGAATTTCCATGTACATGAGTACGTACATGAGTATGTAAAAGATCAACATTTACATAAATGTGTATACATGCATATAGAGTATCAATCAGGCAAATAAAGAATAAAATGTATAAGGAGACTAATGGTGCTTAGAGATAAGTTTAAAAATATAATACACCACAAGATGGTTTTAATTAAAATATTAAAAAATGAATGAATCATTTCTGCCAAGTTTGGATTACAGAAGTTTAAAACACTTGGTACTTCGTTGAAAGGAAACAAACTAGTGTTAAGGTTATCACTTAAGCAGGGGTGCAATGCCTACAAAGAGAGATCTAGAAAACCACACTACTTCCTGCTTTCAGAAAGTAAACAGCACTCAGGAATCCCTTAGAAATCACTACAGACAATTATGAGGAAGGTACTTAGGGGACAATTGAGTAGAGTCATAAAAGGAACCACAAGTAGAAGAGATTTTTCATCCTATATAATTAGAGAAATTGGAGCATACACATTTAAGAACTTCTAGGTTATCACTGACATCTTGCTACCCTGACCACTTCTCCTCCAGTCAATGTAAATAAATCAGTGTGCACTTTACCTCCTGTATCCATTAGTATCACTGAAGGAATGCTTCGCAGATTGCACAATGAGGGACTTCACTCCCTTGACAAGTTTAGAGGTTGAACTAAGAACTGAGCTTGTTATAATCCAACCATTCTTATCCCTCAGAGCCTCCAAAGGGGTGAAAGATTGTTCCAGGCAGCACAAAGTGGAGAGCTCCTATGTCAACATATAGATGTAGATAGATAAAGAATTATAGATACCACATTATTCCAAAGATGATCTTCAGAGGGTTAGCAGTGATATGATACAGTATATAAATGATAAAATAAGTGAAACATTAAAGGATATACAGCTGCTAAATGTTAGCAGTGGCTATTTTAGTGGATTACAATGATAAGCTTTGTACTTATTTACTTTTCACTTACTTTTGCTTTCTTTCAAATATATATTTTTTATTTTTCATATTATACATTTAACTCTCTTTTCAGTTATTAAAGAAAGTGTTCAGTAAATGAGTGGATTAAAAAAAAAAAAAAAAACTGTGGTACATTTATACAATAGAATACCAGGCAGCAGAAAGACAGAAGGAGCTCCTACCCTTCCCGAGAGCATGGATGGCACTGGAGAGCATTATGCTAAGTGAAATAAGCCAGGTGGTGAAAGACAAATACCATATGATGTCACCTATAAAGGGAATCCAATCAACAAAACAAACAAGCAAGGAAAAATACAACCAGAGACATTGAAATAAAGAACAATCTGACAGTAACCAGAGAGGAGTGGGGAGAGGGATAATAGGGGGTAATACGGAAGGGCCATCAAAGAACATGTATGGCAGACACACAGACAAAGCCAAAGGGGGTGGGTTCGAGGGTGGGAGGCCAGGGTGGGTGGGGTGGGGCAGGGGTGGCATGGTGGGGTGAAAATGGAGACAACTGTACTTGAACAACAATGAAAAAGTGTTAATTTGACCAAAAATTTAGGAAAGGGGGAAGATGGATAGGTGAAATTAAAGAAATGCCAAAATTCCTACATGTCACCCTAAGACAGTCAGCACAGATTTGGCCAAAGCTTTCTGACAACCAGTGAAAAAAAGATGTTATCATTTTTAGTCATACATATTTGGTAATCAAAAACTCATAGATTAGAAAACAAGACTTATTTTAGGCCTTACATAGGGGCAAGGAAAAATAGTTGAAAGGGTATTCCACAGACAGCAACAATTCTCAGCACTTCCCTGAAGGCATGGGCTAATGCCACAGTGTGCTTAGTATGTCTATAGAAATGAATAGGCAAAAGTTCTTAGTGTTTTATAAAACCAAATTTTGGTATGTACTTGTCCATAAATATTGATTTCAGATATTACTGATTTCTAATGATGATCTGAATATAGTTATTTTTGTCTAAGGCCCCACCCACAATGATTCAGCAGTTAATCAAGCCAAACTCAGGACTGACTCACCTAAATGTGTCCAGAGAGAGCTTGTGCATAAATACCTAAAATCACCAAACACAGGAAACCAATGAAGAGAGTAAATGGTTCCTCAGAAATGAAGGGGTCCTTTTCATGTAGACACAAATGGATGAACAGGGATCCACTCTCTAGCCCATGAACACAGCCAAATAATGTTATTATGGATATATATTTAAATATAATTATACATTAGGTTAGACCTGAGTCTGAAATACTCTAATTAATCATCCAATAAATGTCTAACTTAAAGAAGTCCCATTCTTGTTAAAAATTTTGGAATAAAAGAAACTGTATATCTCTAGGAAAATCAATAAGATTAATTGCTGTAATGATATGTTAAATAAACTTGTTAAACATATGAAGTACTGATGATTATGATCTTTGGAATAGTGAAAGTAATCATGTCCAGTTTTCCATTAAAGCTGCTTTCTATGTGGTTAAACCATATAAACTTACTGATCTTTTTTTTTTTATCATATTTACCCCTCTAAGTGACAATTTCAAGCAGTTCAACCTAGCAGTTCATGACAACAAAATTAATTCCAATGCTCATGGGAGAATACCCGTCTTTATTCTTTATATCAGGACATTGAATCCAGACATTAAATATACCAATATGCACACTTAGAATCAGCTCTCTTGTTATGGAATTAGAATGCATTTTATTTATTGCCACTCCAGCAGCCTTCCTTCTTTTTTCAAGAGTTTTGGTTTCTGTGATCTGGGCATGTTGGCAGTTCCCTTGTTCCAGAAGTGGAGTTTGTAACCCAATCTATATAAATAAGTATTGACCCGAGTGATCACTTGAGTCAGAGGTGGGGATGTGAAAAAGTTAGGCTAAGTAGAGAGGCACTAGTGACTTTGTTGGCAACGCTATTGATATGAATTTGGAAGAATATAGGACACAAAGAGTAGATAGGTTTGACTGAGATCACGAGGAAAGCCTGCCTTAAAATTAAGTCATCAGCAGTGAAATCAGAGCGGACAGGTGGAAACACCACTACACCCCTGGATTGATCCTCTCCCAAAGCCCAAAGGCTAATTCTAGACTTTCAGATTCATAAGTCAATAAACTTATTTTTGTTCATGCTGGATTGAGTTATATTCTGTTACGTTCACTATTATGGGTCTAAATACATATGTGAAGGCACATATAAATACAGATAAGGGTGGGAGTATAGAAAAACCATTCAGCATATTACAAATAAATGTAATGTGAATTTTTGTCAAATTTATTATACTCTTGCATTTCAAAAAGAATTTATATTTAAAGTCACTTAGAAATATATATATGTGTGTGTGTGTGTGTACACACACATTTTTATTTATTTTATTTTATTTTATTTTATTTTATTTTAAGTAGACACAAGATTTACAACTCTTTAAATAGCTGGTGGTGCTGACTACCAGTTTGGACTTCTGATGTGATATGACAATACTAACTGTTCGGGATTTTACTGATGTGATAGGTGTAAACTGATGTTAGACAAGGGTAAGTTGAGGAAGGAGAAGAAATATCATTGATCTTACAAATTTCAGATTCACAATTCTTTGGTTACCTTGTAAGGAGAAACCCTCCTCATTCTTAATGACCCAAATGTTATTCCAGACATTAATTATATTCCAAAACAAAAGTGCCTCCAATACCAGTTTCTCTAATTTTGATATATGAACTCAGTGTTCAGACAAACAGAATAATAGCTGATTATATCCGACAGGCTTTCAGAGTGTCTGGGGTCAGAGAGAAAAGCTTTTGAAGTGAGAAATAGATGTAATCATTAAAGAAGCAGCACCTAATGGCATGATTCAATTTGGTCTAAGTAGAAAAAAAACAGAGTGACAGAAACTGTCAGAGAGGCCCTGAATATATCTCTATGATGGCATTTATAATCTCAAGCGAAGAGTTTTATGTGTAGAAATATATGCATGGAAGAGAGAGAAAAAAGGGAAAGATTGATGCCTTAGAGTGTTTTGCTGTTGATGAAACAATTTTAAAAATATCACCTCATTTGAGTCTGGCAACAAACCTACACAGTGTGAAGGGCGATTATTATTATCCTCATTTTAGAAATGATGAAAGGGAGGCTGATGTCCTGTGTGGCTAAATGACTTCAGTACAGCCAAATTGCTAGTAAATGGTGGACTCGGGATCACATTTCCAATCTTCTTACTGAAAATCCTCAGAAGTTTTATACCACTTTTATATTATAATATACCACTCATAAACTAAAAATGAGCATTAAATCTAAAAAGATGCTAAGATAATTTCAAATGGAAAAGCTTTAAATGTTTTGTCACATCTCAGTCTAACAGGTCCCATTGTATTGCTTGGATATTATATATCTTTGTTTTCTCTATTTCAAAAGATATTTTTTCTTTTATTTCTCAATAAATTTATCAGATTATAGCCATTAATCCTGGACATAAATATAAGATGCACTTTGACTAAAATAAACTTTTTAAATTTTTTAATAAAATACAAAAAATTCCTATTTATGTCAGAAAAAAACACTCTTAATCCTCTTACATCCTTTCATTTCATACATGAAAGAAAAGAAAGTCAATGGTTGCTTACCCCATTTTACTTACAGCAAGGAGTGGTCATTTGATCCATTTCTGGGGCACAGAATAGAAGTGAGAAATTGTGGTTGATGCTTTTGGTAAGTTTGGCTTTCCCACAGTAAAGAGGGTCACCACAACTGCTGCAGACTTTCCCTTCTTGCTTTAAGTTTGGGTGTGATCTCTGCAAAAGCAGCACCAACCCCACCACCACAAAGGACAGGTGAAGACAATCAGAGAGGCAGACCTGTGCCCTGACATGTTTGCACTGCTGGAAACTTGCTAGTGACTGTTGAGCTCTGGATTTGTTCTGGGGTGAGGAAGTGGGAAGGATGTTGCAGGTTTTATTGTTACCTTTATTCATTCAATCCTGAAATATCCAGATAAAGCATTTTTGGTCCCTGAAACTTTCAAAACTACATAAACCATGTTAAGCATGCTTTATGTCACAACTCAGAACAGGAGATGTAAACAGCATCATCAGACAATACAGTCATGTATCAATCTTGCCAGGGGCAAATGGGTATCCCTTAAAGAATAAATGGGTCTCCACCATTCTCATATACTCAGGGGCTTGGCATTTCTGTTGGATTAAGCACCTCGTTGACACAGACTTAATTCTAAGTCTTACACTGGATGTTCCTGCCACTGGACTATTTGCTGCCAAAGAAACATGCTTTCCCCTTTGCCACCACCTTTCCCTTGTTCATGATCTCCAGTCTAGCAATGGTGCTTTCTCATTGTCCTATCTTATGTAACATGGTACATTGAAGTCTAGGTATAATCTTATCGGCAACAATATCTCTTATACGCAGCCTTACCTGATCTTTGTAATGAAGTTTATTTCTCCTTTTCATCTCTTGGAAAATTTTACTGCTCATGTGACATTAATATTACACATGTTCTTATATTCTTTTGTGTGCTAATTCAATTTCCTGCCCTCTGCAAAATTATCACCATCAC
Source organism: Glossophaga mutica (assembly GCA_039655065.1). Classification (NCBI taxonomy): domain Eukaryota; kingdom Metazoa; phylum Chordata; class Mammalia; order Chiroptera; family Phyllostomidae; genus Glossophaga; species Glossophaga mutica. The sequence goes on along the minus strand of CM077307.1, from coordinate 141,031,214 downwards.
GCCCAGTAGACCATAAAGCTTATTGAGGGCAAGGGGAGTATGTGATTCAGAGTATCTGTTCAGTGCCTGGAACAGATTCTGCAGATATTTATATGAGAGCCACAAGTATCAGGGTTAGAGTGATTTCTCTACAAAAAAGTGATTCCATCCATCTTGCCCTCCCTTATTGTTCCATACTTGTCAAAAATGATAGTCAGAAAAGAGACTTGAAACTTAACTTTTAGAGAGTTTGGTCATTTTTTTATTATTATTATTGATTTTAGGGGTGTAAAGAGAGAGAGAGAGAGAGAAACATCACTTTGCTGTCCCACTTATTTATGAATTCATTGGTTGTGTCTTGTATGTGCCCTGACCAGGGATTGAACATACAACCTTAGCATATAGGAATGATGCTCAAACCAACTGAGTTAGCCAGCCACGGCAAAGTTTTGTTGTTTAAGTATAAAGAAGCATCTCAGGGGTAAAGATTTCCAAAGCACCTCTGCATATTATTAGCAGGGATTATCAACACACTAATACATCAGGGCCCAATCCAGGGCACTGGCTTTCGGCAAAGTTTTATCAGAACATAGCCACGCTCATTTGTTTACATAAAGATGCAAGGCCACTCCTGTGCGGTAAAGGCGGAGCTGGTCATTACCACGAAGCTAATACAGTCCACAGAGCTTCAAATATTTACTATCTGGCCCCTTAAAGATTTACAAATCTTTGTTATTGGGAAAGTTAAAAGCTATGACAATTCAAGAGTCAAATAAATTGGAGAAAAAAGAAATTAACAGTTGCCTTTAAGGAAGAACTTCTCTGAGTCTATGAGTCCTATTATGTATCACATGTATTCCTGTCATGTATTACTATTTTTCTTATCATTGCCCTGACTATCCCCCCAAATTTTTTGACTATAAGAATTTTTTAATGATTAAATCTCAGACCCTGTGATGTAAGCATTACCAGTTTGGCAAATGCTGCTTTAGAAAAGTGCAAGAAAAAAATTATTAACTGAATTGCAGTTTTTCCTTTAAAATATTACCCTACCCTGATAATATTTAACTGTCTGATAGTATTTAACTGTCTGTAAGTTATTATTCTGGTGATTTTCTCTGATGTAATTATGCCAGTTAGCAAACTTCCCTGGCCCATGATAAAATGACCACTTAAGGGACTTCCTTGAGGTAAAAGTTGTAAGCATTCCTTGTACAATAACCAAGTTAGGTGGTAATTATCCAAATAAAGTGGAAATTTAACATCAACACAGCCATAAATGTACTTGAAGGGAGAACCTATGATCTTGGATTTAAAATAATTTTATCTAATCTAGATGGAGCCAGGGGTACCAGGCGTTAGGTACATTAATGTGAGTGATTACATAATTATAAACCCTGTTAGATGTAGAAACTACTTTCTATATTTTCTTACAGTTCTTAAATCATTGCTTTCTTCAACCTCAATACTTACCATGGTAAATGCAGTTTGTATCACTTACATCCCTTTAAACAAAGTATGTTTCTCCAACTTGAGCGAACATGTGGATGATGTAAAAAGATGCTAAATCAAAATGTATTATTTTCCCAGAGGCTTAGAAGTATGATCAATTTATTGATTTATTCTGTTCATTTAAGTCATTAGTAGATATAAAATAACTATAGCTAAATTAACACATGCATACTCTAGATTATCTAAGATTATCTCACAAAGGTAAATGCAACATGCAGTCAAACCTCAGTTTTTGAATGTATTAGTTCTCGAACAAATTCAGTTCTAGACCAACTTGTTCATGGAAAAAAATCTCAGTTGTCTAACAGTACTTTGGATCTCAAGTCTCTGTCTGACAGCCCTTTCATGCTGATCCCAAGGATCACTCAGGCATCTGTCCGGCAACAGACAAAGGAGATGCAGTTTCTGAACAAACTACTTCTCAAACAGTTTTCCAGAATGAATTAGGTTCAAGAACTGAAGTTCCAGTGTATGAAGACCCACAATCTCAGATTTATAAATCATGCAAATCATTTACTCAAACCCCAAACCAGATGCCTTGAATTACCGAAGGAAAGAGAGCATGGTGTATTATAATAAAAACTGTTCTGGTTTTGGAGCCTGACCCCAGTTTGAATCTCAGTCCCTCTGCTGGATATTACCCAACTCAAGCTTTTAAGTGAGCAGGGGAAACTTGTGACAAGTAACAGCCTGATTATGTTAGCATGCTCAAGGAAATTTACTCCACAGTTTGGCAGTGGTGTTAATCACCTGGGAATGCTTTCATTGATGGTTTATAAAATATTCTTTGTAGTCAGTGTTTCGTTTCCTTGTCCTGCTAGTACAATGAGAAAACTAATAATACCTATAAACGTAAATGTTGTTTTGAATAAATTACCTGATAAATGTGTTTGTTTAATATAATAATTGCAAAAATGATTTGAAATAGTTACATGAGATATGTAAAATGCTTTAGAATAAAAAAAATAAGTAAATTAGATAATGAAATCCAAGCACTGGGGAATCAACATCTTAGAAAACTTAGGTAGTTGAAATACACATTGAAGAGTTTTCTGTAAAATTACTTAAGTCCTTTCCAACTTGATTGTATTCTCACTAATGTGTTACATAACAGGGCTAAGAGTGTACAAATTGCTCAAGGAGAGATAGATATTTCTTTACCCTAAGGTCAGGACAAAGAAGAAGAATTTTCCTAAAATCTCAAAAAGGGGATACTAAAATGTCTTATATTTGTTTAAAGACATTCCTTTTATCACTAGGGATACAGTTTTAATAGCCTAATCTTTATTAGTCAACATTCAAACACACACATACAATACAAGTGGAGTGGGCAGGTACATGTGAAAAATACTGATTTTCACCCTTGCAAGAATTTATTATATTTGAAAGGTAGAGAACAGAGAATTTTGTATATGAGAGTATTTGTGCTGGGAACTTTAATACTTCTGTAGAATTATCTATCTATCTATCTATCTGTCTATCCATCCACACATACATACAAACACATGCAAACATGTAAATCAATCTCAATAACATGTTAACAATTCTTCCATAATAAGATATTTACACTATAATTTATTTGAATCCTCTGAGAAATATACAGGACCTGGTACAAATAATATCCCTTTTTAATTACAAAATCATAAGCATGTAATTCTGTAACATAACAATATCACACTCAAGCACACCATGTGGCATTTTAGGTGAAATATTCAAATTTTTGTCCATCTCATGTAAGACTTTCATGTACCCTACCAACCACACTCAAGCAGGCATTACTTCTGCCTGATCCTGTAACTTTAAATTGAAATAAACTTTTGTATATGAAATTACTTTTTATAATTATCATTTTCATGCTTCAATGCACTCATCAACAAAATGAAATTATGATTTAAAAAATGCTCATGTTCCTTTGCTTGAAAAATTTATTATTTGAAACATTGTTCCATAGGAAATTAAATATGCAGATATGCAAAATAAAGCTATTGTTAGAAATATAAGACCTCCAGCAGTTAAATATACTTAACATAAATATATCTTACACATATGAAAAAACACCAACAGCATTTTTAAAACTTGAGCAGATTATTAAAAATTGAATTCATGATTACTGACAAGAAAAAAATATTTCAACTCCTTATTTTCACAATTCCAGAAATTGCCCACAACACTTCTTTGTCACATTAATATTTACTCAATGAAAATATAACATTTTAAAAAATATTACTAGTTTAGTATTTTAAAATATTGAGGTAGCAAATATTTATGGAGTACCTCCTATGTCATAGAAGTATGTTAGATGCTAAAAATATGATGGTGGACATGAGACATGTTCTTTACCTTTCTGGAGCCTATATATTTGACTGCGAATGAGAGTAGGCATAAGATACACACTATATATGTTTTCAGAAATTGCAAATTATAGCTATGTATTTCTCCTTTAAAATCATTTTTCTGAAATATTATGTTCCATTTTTAACTTAAATATAAATACAAAATTCACTAATCGCTATCTCAATTGAAGAAATATCTATTACTGTGCCTATAAACTTACTCCATAAGTTTTTATTTCTGATTCTACTTTATGAATTTAAATATTATTAGACCACTAAAATATATTTATCTATGCTTTTACTGAAGATATTATTAGTCAACTGTTATCTTAATTCCTATTTTGTTACTCCAAACTTTCAAAAATCATTTCTTCTGTAATCAAAATACAGCACAAGTCACAGTTCAGAAACACATAAAAGAGAATTTATTTTCATCCTGAAAATGTCAAACTTCTGCTATCATCCTCAGTTACAGTTTTCTGAAACAGCACAGTTCAAAAAGAACCATCGACCTGATGGCCTTTTGACACATGATAATGGATGCGATGTGTCTACTTCCTTACTGCCAGAATGTCCTCCAAGAAAATGAGACAATCAATGAAGAATAATAAATCTAAACTGGGTATAAGGTTTGCTTGTTTCAAATGTATGAAAGGAGAAAATATGATATTACACTTCCCTGAGAAGAAATTTTTATAAACTCTGATTAACTCTTTTTCTCTCTCTCTGGCCTAGATGAATCAGAATACAGAGGTTTGCATAAAGAAGTTGAGCAATGCCTAAAAGTGAAATTCCATGCATAGTTAATGAAATGAATATAAAATACAGATGCAATGTATTGTTCTTTCTCAAAGGCGAAGGAAAATATTACATAAAAATAAAATTTTGACATAAATGTAACCAGTACTCACCACTGCGTTGTGTTCCTGTCAATCACTGGTTCTGGCAACTTCAATTGTTTCTAGTGATTATTTCCATTTTCCTGTAGAACAGAGTTATTGATCAATGCCATATCAAAGGCAAAGATGTTATTAAAGTGCAGAGTATAAGAACAATTATTTTTCTTACAGATTATATTTGTGCTTCTGAGGAATTATTGCAAATTCTGAAAGCTTGCAGTTATAAATGGAAGTTTTGGAAGCAGCATGCTTCTGATTTAAAACTTAACTGTAGAATGCCTACTATCATATATGCTACAGCTTAATTTTTTACATTGCAAACAAAACAACACGTTCACCTGAACATTTTTTATGCCATCAGAGCAGAGTCCTAAGAAGAATGTGCAATATAAATTCTCCTTCAACGACACTTTAAAAATGTGGTGTTTTATAATATGGTAAATAGATCTGAGACAATTAAGAACAACTATATAGGTTGAAGGTTACTCTTGAGTCAACACATTTTAGCTCTCAGGATGTTATACCATACCATTATTTCCTTAGGTTCACAGATTTTGCATCTGTGCTTTTTCAAAGGAAACATGGATAATATTATGATAATGTAATGTGCAATCTTAACACACTTTTAGTACTACTAATATGCCCACTTATCGCTAATAAGTTCTTTAATGTTGAAGAGCTTATGTTAATTATTCATAGCTCTTAGTTCTAGTTAGTATTGCATGCAGTAAATACATATCAGGAAATAGGTACAGAATAGAAGGAAATAGCTAGAGTTTGTTTCAAACACAGAAACAGGTCTCCTTGAAACTCAGGAAAACATACGAGGTTGGCAGATACACTTAATTTATGAAAAACCAGAATAATGATTTATGTTTACAACCAAATTTTGCTTGTGAACTATAGGATAAATGGAGCTAAGTATATAAAAAGTTTTAAATAGTACTTTGGAAATGATCTAATAATACTTTAAAAATTATCTACATTAAGTAGCAGCAAATAAACATAATATCATGATATTATAATAATCAGAGATTATTAATAAAATCTAGAACACAATTGAAATTTTTTAAATTGTGTTCTTACATTAATATATATAGAGAGATTTCTACACAAACTAAAAATTAAGAAATGCATAAAAGTAAATTCTATACATCTTTGGGGATCAGGAAATATATAACATTAAGAAAAAAAATGAATAAGACAGCTTTCAAAATTAAAATGTAAGCAGTAGCCCTGGCTGGTATGGCTCAATGGATCCAGTACCAGCCTGTAAACCAAGGCGTTGTTGGTTTGATTCCCCGTCAGGGCACATGCCTAGGTTGTGGGCCAGGTCCCCAATGCAGGGCACACAAGAGGCAACCACACATTGATGTTTCTCTCCCTCTCTCTCTTTCCTTTCCCCTCTCTCTAAAAATAAACAAATAAAATTTTAAAAACTAAGAATATATCTATTTTTTCACAATAAAATGTAGGCTTAGCATCTTTATATAAATCATATCAACTTCACCTTTTCAGTCAAATTATCAATAAGGTATGATAGGATCTTCAAAATGTATGCTACCACCTGCCACTTCCACTCTGGCCCCTTGGTGGCATTTGGGGTATGTTTGCACAACTCTAACTCTCCATGGAACACATTTTGAAAAATCTTGACATGGATCACTTTCTTAACATACAACTAATAAAAGGATATTATGCGGATTTAATAAATTGAGTTTTTCAATTATTTAATCAAAATGACCATAACAAAAAGATAATTATTACAGTGATTTCTTGACTGTGTATGGGTTTTGAGTGTAGCTTCAAAAACAGAAAGAGCTAGATTTTCCCTAGTGGAACTCTACATTTGTGAATAGTGCTGAACCCACAATTTATCCCATGCTAAAAATACCATTTTGCACTATACTTGGGGTCTATTTGGTAATACAGTGTGGTTACTCACCATTATTTCTGAGTAATGATTACACATGTTATAAAATATGGCAGAAAGTATGAAGCCTTGCGAATTAGCTGAAAGTGTTTAAATGCCTCCGTAGTAAAGAGACAGAGAATGAATGAAACAGAAGTTTGTAAAATTTCAACATATGTAAATTATAATTATGTAAAAACCATAATTTCATGTTATTGTGCATATACTTTATAATTGTAGTACCAAATACCATATAATTACAAGAATTATACTTTTTAATACATATCACCAGCCCTAGATTTGGGGAATTATAAAGCAGAATTTATGTTTACAGCATAAGATTTCAACAAATAGTTTATACGGTTTAAAAAATTAAAGTCAAATAAAGTAACATCTTAAGTTAGCACCAATTCCTGAGGTATTTCATTTATCATGAATAATAAAACTTTTTAAAACTCTGTTTTTCTGTATCGATACTTCAATAGTACCCTCTTTAGAGTTCTATGTAGTACCAAGAATACCCCCAAAATTTTCTAACTGCTCTGGATTGTCCCAATATTACCTAAAATAAATATATAACCAGTGATTCTACTTACGTACAGCATGCAACTCCACACAGCACTTTGGAAATGTGTTATATGAGGGATGCTAGGACTCAATCACTAACAAAACTAATGTTTGTTTCATATAGTTTTATTCATGATTGACCTCTACACTGTAATACCATATTTAATCAATAAGATACATTGTGTAACTGAATTTCAGCCCTTTAACAGTGTCACTTGGTGTACAATCATAAACAGATTTATGATGTGATCTAATTGAGCAACCACTGAACTCACAATGCCTGAATAATGAAGCAGTTTGTGATTAATTAAGATAAAACATGTTTCAAATTGCAGTTTCTGAAAATGTCATCCACAATAGGGTGGTTCTTTGAATTTTGAACTTGATGTAAACATGAGAGGTGTAAATTGGTAAAAATATGAAACTAATGCATTTTGCTGTGTAAGAGTGGCTATATGCATGTGTGTAACTGATTGCCAGTCACCAGAGGTAATTCTTTTTTTTTAATATTTTTTATTTTAATTGTTGTTCTTGTATAGTTTTCTGTCTTTTGCTCCCATCCAAGTCCACTGCCCCAGCCCTCCTCACCTCCTTCTCATTTCCAACCCCCCTCGTTTTTGTCCATGTGTCCTTTATGCTTGTTGCTCTAAACCATTCCCCTTTTCCCCTGAAATTCTCTCCCCTTTCCCCTCTGATGACTGTCAGCCTGTTCTCAATTTCAGTGTCTTTGGTTATATTTGCTTGTTTGTTTGTTTTGTATTCTTTATTCAGAAAAACAAATGGGCCCTGGCTGGCGTGACTCAGTGGGTTGGGCGTTGTCCCACAAAGAGAAGGGTGATGGATTTAATTCGCCGTCAGTCCAGAGGCCTGGGTTGCAGGTTCAGTCCCCAGTCAGAGTGTGTACTAGAGGTAACTGTTCACTGTTTCTCTAGTGCATCAATGATTCTCTCCCTTTCTCCCTCCCTTCCCTTTTCTCTAAAAATAAATAAAGTCATAAAACAAAATAAAACACTCAACTAGATGTGAAATAAAAACAGTAGAAAAGGTTAATTAATTAACTGAATACTAACAATTTTTAAGAATATATACTCATTATGCTACTTAAATAATGTTATCAACCATTAGTTGACAGGAAATTGGACAAAAGTCTAATTGGACAGTTTAATTAAAGTTTATTGATAGAACGAAGAAAGAAAAGAAAGGAGGGAAGGGGAAAATGGGAAAGAGAATTGACAGATAGCAATAGCACTCAGAAAAGCAGTGGAAGATGATTTGTTGTTTTACAATGAGACAGAACTTTAATTTATATCTAGTGTGGAATTTTTTTTAGAAGATGGAGGGAAGAGCTAGAGCGAAGATAATACCATCACCACCACCACCAACTACCACCCACTTTTAATGAAAGATAAAAAAAGAAACAGAGCAGTGTATACTAAAAAGTAAAATCACAAACTTCCCAATTGCAAGCATCAGTTCAAGGTATACAAAGAGGAAGTATGTTGACTTTTCTCTCTTAGTATATTTCATTGTTTGAATTCCAAGACCTCACGGTTCTGGATTTCCCTCCCACATTTGTCTGCCTCTTTGCTGGTTCCTTCTCACTCCTCTACCTCTAAATGATGGGAGCCCCAGAGCTCTGACAGTAAAATGTCTTACCATTTCTACATATAGTGATTTTCTAGGTATTTTATATCTAGTCTCATGGAATTAATTATCACCAAATTGACATCTTCGGCCATATCCCTCCAGCCTCTTGGTTTGATTTTGCTTGAATGCCTAGTCATTTCAAAATTAACACAGCCAATGCCAAGCTCTTGATTCTCCCTACTTTCTCCAAATCTCTTCTTCACAGTTCTCCCATTCTCCATAAATGGCAGTTTCATCCTATTACTAGCTTACCATATGCTTTGAGATCTCAAAGTTAAAATTTACTAGTTCTCCATCTTATATTTTTTATCTAATGTTTCTAGGTTCAAGATGCGTTCTCAAATTTCCAATAACTCATACGTTGTTTGTTTCATTTTTCTTACCCCCACCCCAACAACTTCACTTGATTTCATAAAACAACACATATTTTAGGCCATGCTCTAACAAGGCAGAGTGGTACAATGAAGGGGACTTCATTTAAAAAAAAGGAGGAAGAAGAAGAAAGAAACAAGGGAGAATGCCAGCTCACTTTGCTATTTGTCACTTGACAAAACTCTTTGCCTAACTATCCGCTAATTAACTAATTTATAAAGCCAATATGTACAAACTGATAATTTTTAGAATGCCTTGCAGATCTGTGATTTAGGACCATGCAATTTTAACTCAGATGTAGACATTGGCTTCAACTCAACAATTAATAGCAGCCATGTGGTAGTGGATTTTTATATGAATAAGGATTTTATTACTGATCTGGGAAAGAATATTGTTCTGGATGTGCAATCGTGTGGCATAATAATCACATCCTCAGTAGACTTAACCAAATAGGAAAAGAAAAAAAAAAAGATCAAATAAAACTCTGAAATAGAAAAGATCTTCTCGAATTTAAAAGATAAAAGCCTATTAAATTTGAGAACCATTTTGAGTACTCCACTTAAGTCAGCCTTTTAGAGATAATAAAATAAATTCTTCCTGGTTGCTGTGGAATTGATTTTATGACCACTTACTTTCTTAAAAATCTAGAGATTCTCAAAAGACTACAACATTGAATTTATTTTTAAAAGTCTTTAGAAAACTGATCTATTTTTAGTGATATAAGTACTATAAAATGTGTATTGTCAATAAGAAAAATAAATTGGACTGCTTAATTTAAATTAATTGATAGAGGGAAGAAAGGAAGGAAGGGAGGGAGGGAGGGAAAAAGTGGGGAAGAGAGGATTGGCAGATAACAGTGGCACTCAGAAAGCAGTGGAAGATGATCTGTTGTTTTACAACGTGACAGAACTTGAATTCATACCCGATGTTATATGTTTTATAGAAAATGGAGGGAAGAGTGAACTTTAACAAAAAATAATAGTAAACTTCATAAAAAATAATGTTTTCAATGAAAAGAAATTATAGGCTACTATATTTACTAATGTCATTTCTTAAACCAAAGTACTCATCTAATCAAAATATTATAATTTTTTTCTTTCAAGATTACAGCATGAAAATGTTCAAATGATGGCATGGTCTTTGATTTTTTAAAAATAGTTTTAATTTATTAAAGACGGTCATAAGATTCTAGAAAAAGCTGCTAGAATGAACAGGGTTTTGTTTGTGACCAAAGTGATTAATATATGACTTTACAAAAAGCTTAGTGACTGTTTTGCATAACAAGATGTTCAATGAATGGCCACTTCAGAGCATTTGGATATTATAAATCATTATAATACCAGTTTGAAATCTAAAAGACTTTCTAATACTCAGCATGCTACACTAACTCCACAAAATTATTTTCAGCATAGTTCAACAGTATGTATCTCCTCATTGCTTTTTCCTGCTGAGAGAGCTCACACAGAACACACCATTTTTAAAATTATGTTTTATAGAATATTTATGGTATTATTAGAATGTAACAAAAAATTCAAACATGCAAAAAAGAAAAGATGCAGCCTTATGTACATTAAAACAAAGGCAGGATTTAAATATATGTACAGTTAAAAGATGTTTTCTTTTAGATGTTTTTGCTTGAGAAAGCTTTTATTAGGAAAGGTATTTTTTGTAAGTTGGAAACAGCTTCATAAGTTCAAAGAGCCTTTTAAATATAAATATCTACAAAGAAGATTTGTATTATGCAAATTTAAGCAACAGTCAGCTACTTCATGTTGCAGAGAATAGTGGCTGCTTACTTTCACTGAGATATCAGTTATACTTCCCTTACAAACAGCCATTTAACTACAGTTGATGAATGCTGGGGAAATGTATGCATTCTGTAGATATTGATTATACTTTGTAACTGGTAATTATAAAAACACTGTAGAATTCCTGGTTGCATTTTGAATGTTTTTCTTTACCTCCAGTGGCCCATTAAATCTCTGTATTTAAATTAGCAAAGCCGCAGAGAGACCTCAGTGAACTATTTTGTTATGAGGGGAACGTGACAAAATAGAAATCGCGTTAATTCCGTGTTAGAAAGATTGCATGCACGAGTGTGTGTATGTCTGTGTAACGTGAAGAGATATGGGTGAAGGGACTGAGCATATAAATAACTTTCTTAAAGGAGTCTAAAAAATTACATACCGTTTACTATTCTTGGTCCTTTACAGATTTATCTAGAATCACAGACAATGATAGTTAAATTCATTGGTGAAAACTGTTAAATTGACCCTACAAGGGCACCATTAGACTGAGATGGCTCTAATGTCCTGGCAGCCTAGGTAAGCACACTGAAATTTCAGCCTGTCAATACCTTCAGGTGACAAAATCAAACACTAGGAACAATCAATTGCAAAGAGCCAGTAGGCTATAACTTATACCCCATCAGTAATTTCCTTACAGCATTGTCTGTCTTTTCTCTATAAAAGTTTCTCCTGAGCTCCTGATGGTGGAGAACTCCTAACCATTCCTGGTTTTGGCACTGTTAGATTTGGATCAATAAATGCTCAAATGGACTAAAAAAGTATTAATATGTCTCAGCTTATTTTTTAGCAAAACTCTTATGACCTTTTTAAATTTGCTACTTTAAATACATATGTACTTGAAGGTTTAGGGGAGTTTGGTCTTCTTAAAACTGTCACTTTTGTCAATCTATTCATTGTTTTTACCTACAGTAAGTCCTCACCCAGCCTCAGATAGGTACTTGGAAACTGTACTTACATGTGAAATGCAGAACCAAACCAATTTTACCACAGGCTAATTGTTAAGATCCTACGGCTTATTTCTAGTCACAAAAACATCGCCAGACTTCTAATAAAGACACAAAACCCTTCTTATATTAAATAAAATAAGTGTGAATTATACATATATTTAAGAAAGATGAATTAAAAAAAGTATCATTATTTTTCCAACCTGCTTATTCCAGGCAGCTCAGGGCACAAGGAGGGACCCACCCTGCATAGGACGTCCATCTGTCTTAGGGCCACTCACATACCCCCCCTCACTCAGATGGGGAAAGGTAGAAACTCCAGTTGGCCTCATGTGCACAGCTTTGGGGTGTGGGAGGGAACCAGAGCCCCAGAGAAAACCCACACAGACATGAGAATGTGCAAACTCCACACAGACCATGGCCCTGGCTGTAATGAATATTTCTCCCTTGTCAACATTGTAATGAAACAAACTTGAACGAAATGACACTAATCAAGAACTGCTGTATTTTATAGCTTTTTAAATATTAACCATATTACATTGCTTTTATTTTTATGAATTTATTTTCTCATTTCGTGGTCTGTCTTTGAAGGGTGGCAGAATATGACACCTCAGAATATTCCATTTTGGCATAGGATTATTTTGAACTAAAGGTACTTAGAAAAAAGACTGGAAAATACTCCAACTTTCCTTGTTCTTCTTAAAAGCAGGAGATGAAATTCTATGTGAAAGGTGTCTTCTTTGTACTAGCAGGAAAGCAACAAGAGCAAGAAAATGAGACCAAGAGAATTCCATACAGGTGATTTGTTAAAATTATCTGTATCTCCTGTTACCCTCCCCACATGGTTATTTTTCCACACTTGCCCGAATCGTTCAACCTTTTATAAAAGCACATAGGTTTCTCCATTTCTTTGGGTCTTCATTTCCTTATGAGGGCTACCTTGTCATGTAAAATTTATATAAATATGTATGTTTTACTTCTGTTATTCTGTCTTATGTCAGTTTAATTCCCAGTCCCAGATGAAAAATCCTAAGGGGGTAGAGGCAAAAATCTGCCTCCCCTACATTTTCTTCTTATAGCATTTGACATCTCTGTGTTTAAATTGGCACATTTACGGTTATCACCAAAAATCTTTCCTTTTGCATTTATTTTCTTCCTTTAAAATAAAATCTAATTCTAGAGATTAAATGTTGATTTCCATGTTTTTATATTAGAGAATTTACACCAACTGTTTAATTCATGTGAAATTATTTTGATGTATTAACAGGTCCAACTATGAATTATTACATTCAAAACTTTCTTATTTCATACATTGCACTATAGTTTTCCAACACATCATATAAACCAAAACATCCAACTTTCCAAATAGTTGATCTTTGTTACAAAAATTAAGTTATATTATCCAATTCCTGCCAATGATATTTTATTGTGTAACTATTCTTGAGTACCATGACATGAAATCTACTTTAAAACTGATATTTGCTTATTTCTATTATTAGAGGGTACATTTTAGTTTGAAATTTAGATGCAAAAAGTTTTACCAATTTGAATTAAAAACTGCCAGAGAAAGTACTTCAAAAATGTAAAACTGAGCTAAGACGTGTGAAAATACAAAGAATAACAAACGTGAATCCCTGTTCTGGGAGAGTTTGCCAGTCTAGGAGATCAGTGGACTCCTATCTACATATAACTATAAATTAAGTTAGAATGTAATAAATAAACAACCACTGTGGATCACTGAAAGAGACCCAAGAGGGACATCATCGGGAACAAGTCAGGAGATGGCTTCAAAGGATACTGAGAGAGAGAGAGAGAGAGAGAGAGAGAGAGAGAGAGAGAGAGAGAGAGGTGGGGGGAGAGAATTAATGGTCACTAACTCAGAAACTACAATCACACAAACAGCAGACTCCAGTAAATGACAGTGAAGGTCTGTCACCACTAATTGTCTGCAACAACTAATCACTTTTATCTTCCATGATCACTAGAAACACACAGGAGTGCCGCTGGAACCAAACTTCCTACAAATCTTTACAATAACTGGATATTCAAAAAGACCACATAACAAAAAGGCCAAAGGTCTTCATGGCACCTGGACCCACCTTACCACCAGGTCCTAGAACATAGCTGGCTCCACCTTGACAACCCTCACAGCCAGATACGTAGAAGACCAAAAACCAGTCAGAGAGCCCTCGGTCCCTAGGCACAGTGTTCTAAGACTGCAAACCACAACCCAGTCCACTCCACATCCACACACCCAAAAATGAGTGTAGTCACTTAAAAGGACTGACACTTCTAGGTTTTCCTCTGAGGTTTATGGAGCCCATGCTTTCACATTCAGTTAGTTCTAACATGGCAACAACTGGCTGGAGATCAGCAATCAGCACTTGAATCACGTGGGAAACAGAAGCCAGGTGTGAGGTCAACACCAAAAAATAAAATAGAGATCCGAGAGCATAGGCAGAGCCTAGTGATGATACAGGGCAAGAAGAGAAGTGGGAAGTTGAGCTGATGGGAGAATGTAGGTGGCAGAGAAAATGAACTGCAGGAGTGCCGCCCAAAATGGCGATCTGCACTGGGGTATGAAGTTTGAGGCTCCCAGATGCAACTCCATGGGGCCTGGTCCTGGAACTCCTCACCCATCAGCCAGCTGTCCCTGTCCCTTCTCCATGGAAATGCCCTTATTCTCCTTCTCAGGGCAACTCTCTCAGATGAGGCAGAACCTAGTTTGGAGAAAAACCTGGGGGTGTGAAAACAGTTGAGGCTTGTATCATCCCAACATCACCTGAAGAGTCGGAGTTGGATGGGCAACAGAGACAGAGAAACCTATAGATGGGGAGACACACAGAGAGAAACCCAAAGAGAACCTAAGAACCACAGAGCCAGAGACCCAGAGATGTAGAGAGCTAAATCAGGGAAAGGGAGACACATCAAGAGCTAGAGACAGGGAGGGAAGCTGTGAGAGAACAGTAAAGACTTAAACCCAGTCAGTATGGGGAAGAGACCGGAATTTGTCCAGAGAGCAGTGGGTAACTGATGGGCAGAGGCCGGTGGTCTAGTGTAAGTTTCCTGAAGATCCCCCAGGAAAGGGGGATAGGATGGTCTGATACACAAGAGAAATACCCCATAAAGAAAGGAAATCAGAATTAATAAAAACCAAATCTGGGAAATATAAAACATATAGGATAATTTTCAAATAACATAGTTATCAAAAGGTGTACAGGTTATGGGAAGGTTGGGGGACAAATCATAAAAGAACTATTTATAATGCACAAAGAGTCTAGATTGTATACCTTGGAGATGAAAGGCTTTAAGTTGATTATTTCTTATGAGAGGTAGATCATTATATATTTCAGGAAAATTAAGCCATTGGCAAAAACATAGATCATATTAAAAGGGGAGAAGAGTTCAGAGGTCATTGCGTTCATTCACTCATTTATTCACTTGTACATCCATCCAATAGTGGTTTATTAAAACCTGCTTTGAACCAGTCATTGTTCTGAGTTATGTACCCATTGAAATTAATAATGCAATAACTCAAGTAAGAATAATCTGGCATAAATTAGATGTGAAGATGCCTTTCTTATATGACAAATAATACAGAAAAGCCTGAAATAATAGACTGTAAATTGGGGTGCATGTTTATAAAATTAACTTCTTGGTAAAATATCCCGAAAGGAATTCAAATGCTGTACTGCAAAAAATATTTCCAATTCACATTTCATTTGCAGAATTAATTTCCCTAAAATACAAAAAATCCTTGTTGATAAATAAGACTAATTGGATCATAAACAATAGGCAAATTTTACTAGTCTTCCCTCTCTGTGTTTTATAGTACTTATTGGATGCCCTTCTCTAACATTTCCAGGCACGTTTTCAAAATGTTTTAAAATTATTTTCAGTAAACATTTATATGGCAATTATTCTATTTCAGGTTTATGTTAGCCCTTGGGGAAGATTTTGTTGCTTAGTTGCTAAAAGAATATTATTGTATAACTATTCTTGAGTACTTATATTATAGTGGAGGAAAAACACTTAGAAAACAATATAGAGAAAAATATTTTGAAGGAAACTAGTATTTAAGAGATTATGCCAGTGCCTAAAATAGAGACTCAAGCTGGGAATTGGGACTTACTTCAGACAGTGTAGCAAGGCAGAGTACTCTGGTAAGGTAATTATTTAAATTGAGTCCTAACACATATAAAGATGATAGACCACAGGTGGCAAACACAAGACCCCCTGGCAGAATCCGGCCTGGCACCTTGTTTCTACCCCAGGCAGTGCTGAGCTCCTTACCCCTAGCTAAGAAGTAGTTACATTTATACAGTCGTAAAATTACATTCGGCCCTTTGAAGGCAGCTGTGAGGCTGATGTGGCCCCCAGTGAAAATGAGTTTGACACCCCTATAGATAGAAGTTTGAGGGAAAGAGCATTTTAAGCAGCAAGAATAGGGCAAGTTAAAGCCAGCTTGGGGTAAAGAAAATAATCTGAAATCCTATGATTTACAATTTTTTGAGTGTGGTAAGTACATTTAAAGAGTAATATGCCTTTGTTTTTAATTGTGAAAGTTTAAAATAATTTTTGAAAGAATGGCTTCCAAAAGCATTTACATCCCAATTTCTTTGCTGCTATAATATATGAAATACAGAAACCTGATAAGGTTTCTAAATGTATTAATAAAAAACAAGAGAGAGCAAAAATAGCAATAGATATTGCATAAAAGGCAATTTTCTATTCTAATATCTTTAGTTTCTAAATGGAGTTTTATATTAATGTTTGTAATATTGAAGATATTAATACTTGGAAATATTGGGTTAACCAGACTCTTTGTTTATAATTATTAGACAAATGGGTTTTTCAAAATAATTTACTGAGTGCCATTTAAACTGGATGTTTAATTTGTACTCTCTTATTAAAAGATACTAATAGACGACTCTTTTCTATTTATAGTGATATTGCCTCATGGGTCTTAGTTTTATATTAGGACAAAATTCACATCTTGACCCATAATTATAACAGATTGCATCTGTCAGCATTTTACAGGCACAGTTTACAGGAACTTGAACATTAACCTTTTCATATGTTAGTTTTTAAGACTCTTTATTTTTATTGACAATAATAATCTGAGAGTACTGACATTTAAAAAATTTTTGAACTATTTAAAGAAGACCAAAATTCGAGGTCCCTAACACCAATCAAGTGCTATTTTGTATACAATTGCATACAGGGCATTATAATTATATTTACATTATATTTCATGTCGAACTTTTTAAGGAGAGGTTGAATAAAATTAAGTTTAAAATGATTTTCTAATCTTCAAAGCTGAATATTGAGTTGAAGTCTTTTTTCTTATGAAAGAAAATAGACATTTTTATTAAATAGGCATTTCTGTAGTATCCTATCACACTTACACATTTTAGGTGTTGCTATACAATTTTGGAATGCAGTAGTATTACATATGCACTATCCACCTCCCACCTCACTAGATTTAGATCCACAAAGATTGAACTTTCTTCAGCAGGACTGCCCTTATTCAGATTTCTTTGGTGATTGAGAAAAGGCCCAGAATTTGGGCGTGATGCAGTAGATCTTGTGCAACACAAACTAAAATCTGGCAAAAGACAGAATATCTTTGGCATTATGAGGTTCATGTCTGTCTATTATGAGGATATTCATTTCATATGTAGGATGTATAACACAAAATTAGTAACTCTGCCATATTTTGCTTTTCTGATATTTAGAAACAAAACAAAACAAATGACAACATAGAGAAGCAAATGAAAATAACTACAAAAAAGCTAAACCTGACTTCAGAGTGTGAAATTACCCTTATGTCCTACCTCTCTGTATCTCCTTCTGTCACCACCTAAACGCACACACACACTCAGACACATGTACACTGGCACATGCACACAAAGTGCCACACTAATTAATGACACAGATTGTGAAATCAGACAACCTGGGATAAATCTTGGCTCAGGCGCCAAATAGCTGTAAACTTGGGTAGGTTATTTAACCCTCAGGCTTTACTTTCTTTATCCATTAACTGATCTATGAAGCACAGCTTACCTTATGCTATTGTAGAATTAAATGAATTAGTGTATGTCAATGACTTAGAAGAGTGTCTAATAAATAGTAACTCTACATGAATGTGAAATGATATTACTACAGTGTGGTGATCACTGGGGGGAGGGGGATATGAGACGACTAAATGGCAATGGAAAAAATACAATAAAATACAAAAATTATATCATTACTACTTCTACTATGTTAATATACAGTAGTAGAAAGTCTGTTGAGAAAAATGGGGATTCTATCAGGAGGAAATAAATGGTTTAATTTTAATTTGTAGAAATGAAACTGTGTTTACCTAAGTTAGGAAATCATCTAGCAAGACTGTGGACTAAGCAGGTAGCTAGAAAGAGACTAAAGAGCATTTAAGTTTCTGTGGCTTTAAAAAAAAAGTGAGAGCATCACTTCAAGGCACTAGATGGCAATGACGAATGGTGTCCTCAAATTCAGCTGGGACAAGGAGAAGCAGCGGGAGGACCTGGATGGCTTACACGGTTGAACGGTTGAACATGAAGCAGAGGCAGCAGCCTTGGAGGAGATCCCGCAGCAGCTTAGGGCAGAGCCACAGAAGCTCTGAAACAGCGCCACCTGGAGGAGTGGGAACTGCTGACCCAGAGAGAACATGCAGAGGGAGGCAGACGAACCTGACTGGCTAGTGACAGCCAAAGAAAGTGGGTGCAGTATGACCACCCCAACCGCACTGTCACCATGACAACCATCAGCAGCCCGGATCTCCCAGGGATCTGGCTTCATTACCCCACCCTGAGCAGGTGCCATGCACGGGTCGGAGAAAGAGGTGTCATCCATGCAAAAGCCAACCAGGGCCTTACCCTGATGTCCAGAGCCCCCTGCTCTCCCAGGGGATATTCCCTTGCACTGCATTGCTACACATGCACAGTCCCAAAAAGGTCAGAAGGAAACCTCTGACTTGCCCAGAACTACATGTGGAAGGCCCAGGGAGAGCCACTCTTACCTGCAGCACCCAGCACCTCCAGCAAGCAATTAAGCCTGGCACAGGGGAGAGTGAGCCCCAGCCTAGGACCTGATCTGTCTTGACTGTGCCCATAACCCAGCCAGCACCCAGGTGATGACTCCACAGCTCAAGTTCCAGATGTCAGCAACTCTCTGGCCTAGGGCTTGGACCCCAGAAGAAATAGACAGCTGAGAGCTGGTCTATTCTGGGAGGGGCTTCAGAGCCAAGTTCGGGGCATCTTTCCAAGTGTATATGCCACTGGGGCTTTCATCAGCTTTGTGAAACTAAGTACATTGTGGTTTGTTTTCCTCTGGCTCTGATGCCAGGCACAAAGGGCAAGCTTCTGGGGAGGTGGAAAGGTTGGGGAGTGCCTCACCCTCGTTCTACAGCAGTTTTCCCTGTGGGTACAGCAAGGCAATGTTAGATCTGGGCCCACTCACCAGGGTTTGGGACAGTGTAACCACAGGTAGAATCAGAATCCACCTGATGCCAGGCTCTGCCCTTAACCAGCTGAGACTCGGGGCCTGTCCCTTCCTGGCCTTGTGGATCTCCTCAGCTGAAGTTAAAATAGTGGAAGCAGATGAGTTCTGGAGCTTTCCCCTCCCCACCCCAAACTGGGCTGGCTTCCCCAGGCTTCCAACAACTCCCAGACAAAGCTGAACAAAGGAGAAGAAATACAAAGAGATACAGAACTACATATTTTTGAGGCAAATATCTAGGTAGTAAGTACATCCTATTTTTATGGTCTCATTTAATCAGATGTTAGAAATACGTGAGACTTTGACAAATTATTTGTAAAACAACTTAGGTATCCTAAAATAATATTGTATCTATCAACAAGTTCTCCAAAATTTGGTTGTGTTTTCTTTACCAAAAAAATACTTGGAATTTTTATTAAAATAATTTAATGAGTACAACACCAAATAAATCAACTTTTGGAGCTTCTAGTGAATTACAGTTATTAAAAAACAAAGATCACAAAAACGCAAAGCTGTAAATGTGGTCCTACAAAAGTCTGAGGGTTTGAACAAGTTAAGAAAAAAAAGAAAGGTGAAAGAGTAAGATTTTATTCTGAAATTCTAAAAATGCTCTCTAGACCATTTCATGGACAACAATATGGTGGTTACCAGAGGGAAAGGGGACTGGGGAGACGAGGGTGGTTACCAGAGGGAAAGGGGATTGGGGAGAGGATGAAGAAGGTAAAGGGTGTCAGATATGTGATGATGGAAGGAGCCGACACTTTGTGTGGTGAGCACATGATGGAATATACAGAAGATGTGTTATCAAATTATATAGCTGGAACTTATAAATGTTATAAATCAATGTTCTTCCAATAAATTTATTTTTTTAAAAAGAAAATATACACAAAGCAAATGATTTTAAATAAACAGAAGTAGAAGAGGCGAAATATTGTTTAATGTATACAGATTTTTAGTTTTGCAAAATGAAAAAGTTCTAGAGATCTGTTGCACATCAATGTGAATATTAACATCCCTCAACTGACCACTTAAAAATGGTTAAGATGGTAAATTTTGTGTGTTTATTGCCATAATTAAAAAATAGGAAAACAAAAATGTTATCTGTTGAAAGAATATTAGCTTCAAGTAACAATGCAAAATCTTTGAAAACTATTAGTAAGAAGAGGCACAAAAATAATTTAACAAAAAGATACAAAAAATAAAGATACATAAAAATTTAGCAAAAAGAATACAAAAATATATGAACCTAAAACAAAACTCAAAATATACAAAGCCAAAAATTGACAGAATCACTGTAGTAAATGAGCAAAGCCATATATTTAATGGGGGGTTGTAATGTATCTTAGAAATTAATAGATCAAGCAGATACAAGTAAGGATGAACACTTGACAAAGAGGATATACAAATGGCCAATAAATATGTGGGTACTCAACTTCATTAAGAGGAAATTACAAATAGATACTGAGATTCATACCTCTACACATCCACCAGAATGGTTAAAATGAAAATGACAGAAAACACCAAGTACAGCCAAAGATAGAGAGTGTAACCCACACACCGCTGGTGAGTGTAAATCGTTACAGCCACTCTGGAGATGCACTAGCATCCAACAAAGGTGAATATACATGCCTCCTAGACTCAGCTGTTGTTTCCTAGGTGTATTACCAACAGAAATGCACCAGAAGTTCCGTAAGATATGTCCAACATTTTACGTGCATTGTACATGCTCATTTTTAGATATTTGAAATAGCTAAAAACTGAAACAACTCAAATATTCATCAGTCAAATGGATAAAGTGTGGTATTATACATACAATTTACTCATTCATACAATGGAGTAGCATAAAGCAATGAAAATTTAAAAAACAAACAAATGAAAAAAATTATAGCTATGCCCAGCAATGTGGATGAGCTTCACAAATATTGACTGATAAAAACCAGAGGCAAAAGAGTTCATACTGTATAATTCTGTGCATATAACATTAAAAAACAAGTCAAACTAATTTGGGGGGTTAGAAATCCAGAATACGGTTACTTTATAGAAAGTATTGACAGAAAGGGGGTGTGAGGGAGATTCAGGGGTGCTTTTGATATTTTGCTTTTTGATCTGCATGCTGGTTACATGGCTTTGACAATTCTGTTAAATTGAATCTAGCTATACACTTCTGATCTGTATACTTTGCTGTGTGTTACATTTCACTAAGAAGTTTATATTTAAAAGTTTACTTAAAAAAGAGCATTGATAAAATAGTAGATCAGAGCAAGTCAATCAATAACAACTACTAGTGATATTTAAGAAAGAATGCATAACCCTGGCTAGTGTGGCTGAGCTGGTTGGAGCATCTTCCCATATACCAAAGGTCATGAGTTTGATTCCCCTTTAGGGCATATACCTAAGCTGCAGGTTTGCTACTGAGTTGGGGCGCATACGAGAGGCAACAGATCAACGTTTCTCTCTCACATTGATATTTCTCTCCTTCTCTTCCCACTCCCTTCCCTTCTCTGTAAAATCAATGAGCATGTCTTCAGGTGAGGATTAAAAAACAAAATAAGATAGAGTATACAAGGTAGGCCATTCTTAAGACTTTTATCTGAACATAAACTTGAAAGATGTAAAAGTGTCAGTCAAATGACTATCTGGAGGTAGAATACTACAGTCAGAGGGAACATCAAAGGCAAACACTTGATTGAAGTGTAAGTTTCATTTGATCAAGAAAGAGTGAAAGAGCGTTGTAGCTTGAGGGCAGAGAAGAGAGGGGAGAACCACACAGGCGGTGATGTTGGAGCGGCTGCAAGGTTGGCTGGGGTCACACAAGGCCTTGTATTCATTGTTCAGACCTCAGTTTCAGGGTGTGCAAACTACAGATCCTGAGCCAAAGACAGCCCCAGACTGCTTTGCATGGCTTATGATTTATTTTTTAAACATGGTGTATCAGCCAGTATTTTATTTTTTACATTTTAAATCTTTGTTAATAAAACATCAAAAACAAACAAAAAGTGCAGTCTCAGAGACTGCACGTGGACCACAAACCATCAAATATTTACTGTCCAGACATTTCCAGAGAAATAAGCAACTCCAGATTGAAAGCCATTAGAACTTGAGAACTGAAGAGTGACAAAATAGGATTTACATTTTAAAAGGACTACCCTGGTGAACGAATTGTGCAGATGGGCAAGAGTGCAAACAGGAGGATCTGTTAGGGTGCAATAGCGATGGTCCAGGCCATAGATGGCGATGGCTAGGTCTCGTGTGGTAGCCTTAGAGGAGCCAAACATGGACTGGATTAGATACAGGATTTGAAAGTAAAGCCAGCTGAATTTGATGATTGGTTTAGGGCATGAGGAAAACAGAAGAGTCAGTGGTAAGTCTTAAAAGTATAGGCTGAACTACAATATGGTAATTTTTTCAAAAAGGGAAAATCCATAATGTGCACTTTTTGATAGTGTTCAGGGTACATACGATTCTTTTCTCCCTCTAGAATTAAACTCTTCTCAGAGAGTCCATGACTTTCTCAGACTTTTTGTTAAAAGGAAAAGTGAAAGCTGTTACAGCAAATGAATGCAGAAAACAATAGCAGTTATAAAAGTTATTATCTTTCTTAAATATTATTTTTAATATATTTCCATTTTAACCATTGTTTCTGTCCTCTGACAACAAATATCAAAATAACAGGTTAAAAGTGGCAAATGGATTTTATTAAGGATGTAGAAAATAACACAATCATATCCACTTTAATCATATTTTGTCATTTAAAAGACCCTTATTACATCTGTACTGGAGTTAAAGAACTATTTGAACAGGTTAAGAGTGGCAAATGGATTTTATTAAGGACATAGAAAATTACACAATAATTTCCATTTTAATCATATTTTGTCATTTAAAAGACCCTTATTACATCTGTACTGGAGTTAAAGAACTATTTTTAATAATGTGCTTAAGTAGCCTATAAACATTTTTCCCAGTTTTGCACAGCTAATCTAAAATAACAATTACTGCAGTTGTATTAGTCACCCTGAGACAATTTTCCAAAGCTTTATGGTATGTTTTAATAAATATGCTGATATTTCTACTTTCCTAAAAGAATCAATAGCCTTAATTGATAGGCTTAAGTGGAAAGCTGTTACTCCAGGAAGTGCAATGCAGGACTCCAGGCATTGGACAAAAGATTTAACCTTTGTGCCCCAGAGGGTCTGCAAGCCTGGAGGATGGTATCTGAGCTATTGTGTTCCAGGGAGGGAAGGTAGATGAGGCAGATAAAGAATTGTTGATCAGCACCTAAAAAAATACTAGGAAACTCTAATTTGATTAACCTTTTGCCCAAACCCCTTACTTAACGCTATTCCTCTCCCTATAAAAAGGTAGGCTGAAGATGAGATGTTAGGACAGTTGTTAGGGTTCATAACCCATTGCATTCTCAGATAACCTGCACCTGAATAAAGTGCGCATAAAGATTCAATACTTGTCTCTACTTATTGGTTCTGGTAGTGACAGGCACATGAATGTTGACTTTTCTGGTTTCAATCTAAGTGGTGTTTTGGGGGGGTCTATGCCCATGAGAGAACTTATCTAGGGCATACACAGGAAAAATGCAACCAACTGTTAAGAAAGGGTAATCTTTTTATTGTATGTAAGTTTTTTAAAATATATTTTATTGATTATGCTATTACAGTTGTTCCATTTCTCCCCCATCATTCCCCTCCACCCTGCACACCCCCTCCCACCCACATTCTCCCCCTTTAATTCATGTCCATGTGTCATAAGTTCTTTAGCTTCTACATTTCCCATACTATTCTTGCCCTCTCCCTGTCTATTTTCTACCCACCATCTATGCTACTTATTCTCTGTACCTTTTGATTCAATAAAAAATATGTAAAGCAGTCTGCACAGTTCCTGGCACATAGTAAGTGCAAGAGAAAATAGCTATAGATGAAAATAAGCATCATCTAAAACCTTTAGAAATTAACTTCCAGCTATATTTAAGCAAAAGGAAACATGACCTAGTAAGAGAAAGATTACATTTAATAATTTAATAAGTGGCCTAATGTTATGTTAACTATCATGTATAGACTGAGGGTATTATCTCTATGCCAATAAAATATTACATGATTTAGTTTAGATGGTAGGAAATGCCTGCATATTTGGATAAAGTTCAAAAAATTTAAGAGAAAAATAATTTATCATCTATCAATGAAACCAATAAGATGTTTGAAATTTTTTCAGTGCCTTAGGCACAAGGTTTGATATGGTAGATAACAGGCATTACTCTTTGTAAAGTAGTTGACCCACTTATAGAATCAAACTAAATTCTTATTATATTTGTCATTAATAGAAATGCAAATTGGATGTAGTCATTTGCTTTTAATTTGATAAACCAGTTTTGACAGATGTCTTATATAATATTCCTCCTCCAACAGTTTTTTTTCTTAATTGAATTTTATAGGTCACATTTGAGCCAAATGTATAGTAATTAACTAGTGAAAATAATAGATATATTGGGTTTTTGTTTTTGTTTTTGTTTTTTTGTTATTATGGTTGTTTTGATCCAGTCTTCTGAACATCTCAGAGATCAGATACTGTAATTTTTCACTCACTACTGGGCATTACATCTTCATTATAGCTTAAGACTACATCTTTTATTTTTGTGACATACCCTGTTAGCTCTAGGTAAAAGCGCTTTTGCATGCTCGGTCTCATTTTTTATCCACTTTTCTATCAGCATTTCTCCAGGTACAGGTATAGCTACAAATATTATTCACTTAGACATCACTCACCTCCCTAAGTTAATTAGTGCTTCCTGTCTAATGAATGTAATGTTCCAAGTATCTGAACACACATTTTTCTTTTTCTAGTATCCCTTATCATTTGAGATACCTTCACACCTATTGCCTCAGGAATGCAGTATCAGAAAACTAAATGATGTGAGTAAAGGAACATCTAGTTTGGTAGCAGGTCTGGCTTCAAATTTCTGCTCCCCTATTTACTAAAGATATGGTTTACCCTTGTTGTTCCATCTCTTTTAGGTTTAGTTTAATCCTTTTTCAAATGGGAATTATCATACCATTTTATAGCACATTTGCAACAGTAAAGATGAGATCAGGTGGCTAATTATTGTCACATAATCCCTTAATAAGCAGTACTTTTAAGCAGGCTCATTTCTTATGCTGCCTTGAAATCCTGGCAAGTGTAAGAAAAGTGCCCTCAAGACACAGGTGAACATCTGCACCTTTAACCACAACTTTCCTGAACAATTTTCTTGGGATACATACTGCTTTTTCTTTTCTTTTTTTCTTTTTTTGGCCTATTTTTGGCACCTTACAGGACAACAGTGTCTTTGAACAAGACAGTGTATCACCTCAAATCCCAAATGTTTTAGGATACTGAGGAAAATTCTTAAGAAGAGTAGAATAGACTTTAAATTATGTTCTTCCTTCAAAGAAATGTTTACCCAATAGTCATTTGTCTTGTAAACGTTTAACCAAATGTTTATCCAATTATCATGTTATCTTAATAGGATAAAGGGACTGTGTTTCTTCTTTAATTGCCATGGTCTTTGGATATGCATTTCACTATCTGAGGAATGAGAAGGAAATGTGGAGTGAACACCTCTCTTTATTGGCTAGCTCACCCCACTCAGCACACCTAGGTTGAAATACCAAAATACCAATTCTTGCAAAGGTAAGACTACATTTTTGAACCCTCCTCTGTCTCTTTGGTAGCAAAAACCACTGGGTAGTTATGTTGGTGCCTCTCATCAGCTGGCCTGTGTTATGATACTACGTATAAGAGAAAGAGATTGATGTGTTACACAGGAAAAATTCACTTACAGTGGCCTGGAAGAAAAAGATATGTATCATATATGTACTCACTTAGGTGCAAAAGAAAGATTCTTCTCTTTGAATGGTTATTAAATTCCTGGGAAGCTGACTCAGAATGTTTCACAGTAGTGTGTGCCATATTAAGAGTCAAGCCTTCCTTTCATACACTTTCCCAACTTTGGTAAAGTTTTCAGTGTTTCTAATATTGCAATGTGGTAGTTTCAAAGATGGATGCAAAGGAATCACACTATAACACATAATTAATCTTGATACCAGGGATTTCCTGATCTGCATATTAAGGTATTGCTTGCTTTTTTTCACTAGTCATTTTTATTGGTAAAGAGCAAAGAAAATCGATAGTGTATTTCATAAATGAAGTTTCATAAACTCTCATTCTCTCTCTCTCTATGTGTGTGTGTGTGTGTGTGTGTGTGCGTGTGTGTGTGTAGGGTGGGGCAAAAGTAGATTAACAGTTGTGAGCACACCTACTTTTGCCCCACCCTGTATGTACACACACACACACACACACACACACACACCTATGCACATGTACCTGTACATATACACACATATATTTTCATTGCATTACATAAATTAAAATACAGATGAGAAAATAGATATAAAATAAACCTGCATGGATTGATTTTACTATTCATCCTCTGAAAATAACTACGTTCTTTCTTTTTGTAACTTTGTACACTTTTTAAAAGATAAATTTGCCTTATAATATATGGATACATTATTAAAAATTTATTTGCTACTTTGAGGAAAATTTCCTTCAACCTGGGTGTACTGCACCTTTTAGAGAGTAGAGTATAATTACAACAAGTCACACAGAAACCTCTTTGCTTCACAGAGTTAGGCCAGAAATTCTGGAGTGCCCTATATTAATATTGTAGATAATCAATATCCACATATAGCAAGCACTAATAAAAAAGAACAGAATGCAGAATTTAGAAAAACTACTTTTATGTGACTCTATATTACAATATGATAATTTACTTTTATTGTGTTTTTAAACCACTTTTTGGAATCACTGTCAAAACTCATACCTAGTCATACTTACTTAGAAATTCTGTATATAATTACATTAAAATTAAAGAAGTAAGTTAGGAGATATAATTTTAATTAATAAAAATAATTTTTGAGTTAATTTTTGTGTACAGGAACAAACAGTAGGGTACTTTCATTCTTTTGCATGTGGCTTTGTAATTTTCCCAGAACTATTTATTGAAGAGGCTTTCTTTTCTCCATTGTATGTTTTTGGCTCCTTTGTAAAAAATTACTTGCCCATATACTTGTGGGTTTATTACTGGGCTCTCAATTCTGTTCCATTGATCTGTGTGTCTGTTTTTCTGCCTATACCTAGCTGTTTTGATTATCGTTGTTCTGTAATAGAATTTGTAATCAGGTAGTATACTATTTCTGGCTTCATTTTGTTTTGCCAGGATTGTTTTTGGCTATTTGGGGTCTTTTTTGGTTCCATACAAATATGATGACATTTTTGGTATTCTTTAAAAAAAATGTCATTGGGATTTTTATAGAGATTGCATTAAATCTTTATATTGCTTTGGCTAATATGGACATTTTTAACTATGTTGATTCTTTCAATCCATGAACAGGAAATACTTTTTTCCCAATTTATTTATTTCTTCTTCCATCTCTTTAATGATGCTTTATGGTTTTCAATGTGTAGCTCCTTCATATCATTTAAGTTATCCATATTTTATTCTTTTTGTTGTAATTGCAAGAGAATTTTTTTTTCTCATTCCTTTTTCTGAAGTTTCATCATTAGCATATAGGAATGCAGTGGGTTTTGTATATTGATTTAGTATCCTGCAACTTTACTGTATTTGTTTATTGTTTCTAATAGTTTTTTGGTGGAGTCTTTAGGATTTTCCATGACAATCATGTCATCTGAAAAAAGTGAGAATTTTACTTCTTCCTTCCCAATTTGGAAGTCTTTTTTTTCCTTCTCTTGCCTGATTGCTCCAGCTAGGACTTTCAGGACTATGCTGAATAACAGTGGTGAAAGCAGACATCCTTGTCTTGTCCCTTATCTTAGAGGAAAAGCTTTCAATTTTAACCATTGTGTATAATAGCTGAGAGTTTGGCATGTATTGCCTTTATTATGTTGAGGTACTTTCCCTTTATACCCATTGTATTAAGTGTTTTAATTGTAAATGGATGTTGTATCTTATCAAATGCTTTTTCTGCATCTGTTGATATAATCATATAACATTTATCCTTTTCAACCAGGTTGTGCCCTGTGGAAACTGAGGAGTCAGGGTGTTATGTATACAGCAGTAAGGACCCATGGAGGGTTTTAGGCAGGGGGTGACCTGCCTGAGCTGAATGAGAAAGCTCCCTCTGAGTGCCTTGAGGAAGGAGAGCCTGAAGGAAGTGGGTGATCCTGATCATAAGTAATTTACTAAAAGTCTGTCTCTCAACATTTGGGGGCTATTCACACTGTTGAAACAAATTATGAAAATAGTGCTGCACTTGGCACACAATTAGATAAACTGGTAAGTCCTACAAATGATGACAAAACCATAATTCAATAATCCTGGTGTTGAAAAACCATTAACTCAAGAATGTTAATCTTAGTTAATATGTGCTACACATATGTTTACACTTTGCCAGACACTGTGCTAAGCTAAACACACACACCTATGAACACACACACACTCACATGTATGCATAATTACAAATGTATTAATTTCACTGTTATTTTCATCATTTTACAGATAAAGAAAATGAAGTTTAGAAGAGTTAATAATCTTGGCCAAGGTCTTATATTTGCAAAAAAATAAATCTTAACTATGATGTTTTATTGCTTTCTATAATTATTCATTATCCTGTTTTATTCTTTAATTAAGAATTACATTACAATATCCCATTGGTTTCAACAACTGATCTTCTCCCTTCATTATTATTTTCTTTTAAAATGACAAAATGCTAGATATGGTAATAAATAATAGTTATAAAGCTCTTACCATGTAATAAACTATTAAAAATATTGCTATAGGGGATGATCTATTATTCTCAATTTTTACAGATAAAGAAACTGAGACATTGGCAGAATAAAACTTCCCTTAAATTTCAAAGCTATAAAATGATGGAACCACAATATATGACCCCAGGAAAACTTGCTTCAAAATCCCGGCTCTCGCTAATCACTATGCTTGCTTTCAAAGCAAAAATGTATATGGCAGTCAGTCCTTGTTCTTGACTAGGTTATTACTGCGATGGAGAAATAAGACACATACAAATGGAAAAACAAACAAACAAACAACAAACTAGCAATATTCCAAACATGACTAGTGGCAAAATAATACATTGCATGGATGAGAAGTACTTCTGAAATTTAGAAATGTAAAAATTCATGTCTTTCTGCATTTTTGCTTCCTTGGAGCTTTTGTTTCTTCTTTACATGTTCCCATCTCATTCAACATATGTTAAAAATGTTCCAGTAACCCATGTCACCTGTAAACTAACTGGGTTTCAGTCCTTCACTCTGCTCTGTCTAGCTCTTATAGTAAATCACAAGCACAAGACATAAAGAGAAGTTTTTTTTTTTTTAGCTTACACTATAAATGTAGAAAAGAGAGAAATAATATGCATGATGGATTTAAGCAAAATTCATACTAATAGTAAGTAAAACATCACAAATGAAAATTACCAAGTATAATATTTCTGTATCAGAAAATGTATTCTGAAAATATTCATTACTTTCATAGGAGATACTTGCTTTCTCATTATTTCATTATACAATAATAAGTTTGGGCTTACATTTTGCAATGATACTTGAAATTGTATTTTCCATCTCACATTTCTTTATCAGTCACGCTCTCTGAAAATACACAGTGTACAGGCTGGCTCAACTGCACAGAAATTAATTCTTACTTAATTAAGAGTCACAACAAGTCATTGCAACAGAAGAAAAATAATTCTCATTTAGGACCTTAAATTATCCATAGCCTTGACATTATGCCCAATTATCAGCAAATCTTCTTTTCTGGATTTGATGTCTTTAACTTTTAATCTCATTCTGAAGTTTGACACTCACTTTTCTTTCTTAATTTCCCTCACCTCTGCTTTCTTTGATATGTAATTTTGTTATTTATGACCTCTTCTACAGGTTTATTCAATTTTTCTTCATTCCAGTGATATGTCATACACTCTCTATTTATCTGAGTAGCTAACATACAGTTACCCCTCTCTCAACCTGTTAAAATGTAACTGTTTTCTTTAATCTGACTTTTTCATGAGGCTTAAATGGTTCTCTTATCTTTTAATAGGTTCATAAACTGAACTTATCCTCCTGTATCTTGATCTAAGAATAATTATTTCTCTTTCGAACAGCTCTCAGACGATTTCTTTTTTTCTTTATACTTAATGCTCTCAAGTTAGTTTATATCCACACAAATTCTCTTTTCGTTATAACAGCCTTCTGGTTATAACCACAGACACAACATGTAACAATTATGACACAAAACCAGTGAATATTCAATCTCCAATTACAAAATTCAAGGTCCAATACAAATAGATGATACACCATTAAAAACACTGAAGTAAAACTATTCCATTAAATGTAATGTTTTGGTGCTTCTATAAGCCATATCCATTCACCAATAAAAAAAAAAATAGTGTTTCTATATTTTTAAAATCTCTTGAATTGGATTAGCCAGGTCTTACCAAATCACACATGTATTAGTCTAATTAACTATGCATTTATTAAATTATGAAGGTGCTCTTGTAGTGATAATAATGAGGGATGAAAAGGAATAGCTACCCTAATTATTTAAAGAAGATTTTAAAAAGTGTGTGTCATGGTAATCTTTGCAAAGGGAATTAGCGAGTTCTTGTTCCTACTCAAAAATTCTATAATCCAATTATCTATCTATACATGTATTTTTGTAGCTGTATCCATTGGTCAGGTGAGACTTTTTAAAGTTATTCTAGGATGCCCGTCTTCTCTTTTACCTAGTGAACCAATTAAGTAAAAGGAATAACTACTTCTAGAGAGGAGATTAAAAAGGAGAAAAGACAGTGGATTGAGCACGGGCCTGCGAAGCAAGGGATCGCGGTTCGATTCCCAGTCGGGGCACATGCCTGGATTGCAGGCCAGTTCCCAGCATGGGACACACGAGAGGCAACCGTACATTGATATTTCTCTCCCTCTCCCCCTCTCCTACCCTTCCCCTCCCCTCTAAAAATAAATAAATAAAAATCTTAAAAAAAAAAAAAAGGAGAAAAGATTTCAGGAAAGCATTATTCTTCCTACTAGATTGTTATACTGGTAGAAAGTAGGCCTGGAATTATCAAAAGCTATTTTTCCACATAATGTGAAAATCACTGCCTTACTCCCTGAACAGGAAATCACCATGTATTAATTAATCAGTTTTCCAGAAAATCAGAACAAAAACCTATAGCATGTTGAAGCAACCTATATGCATACATGAGAGAGGAAACAACAGAGAAAGATTCTAAGAGAGATTGTAAGGACTGGCAGGCTGATGGATCTCAAGATCCGTGGCTGGTAAGCCAAAACCCCAGAAGAGTAATGGCCTAGTGTCCCTTTCAGGGCAGGCCTGAGAACAAGGAGACCCAATGGGGGCATTCCAGTCCAAAGTCCAGATGGCTTAAGAGATCATGTTCCAATTAGAGTCTACAGGCAAGAAACAAACAAACAAACAAACAAACAAAAACCCCAAAATCCCAGCTCTAGAGCAATCATTCAAGAGGAATAGCCTCTTGCTCAGCCTCTTTGTTCATTTCAGACCTTCCACTGACTGACTGACACCTACCACGTTAGGGAAAGCAATCTTCTTTATTTAGTCTATCAACTGAATTATTAAACACATCCAAAACATTCTCGTAGAAACAAACAAAATAATGTTAACCAAATATCTTGACATCCTGTGGCCTAGTCAGGTTGAGACATACAACTAACCATCATATACCAGAATCATGCAGAACATAGAAACAAATATAAAATCATGAGCATGATTGTATCTGATGAATATAAAATCATGTAAGTATTACATGATCTGAATCTTGAATTTTAGCCATTCCTGAGCCAGTCCAACTGCTAACTGCTTTAGTCGTGTGAACTAGCTGCAGTCATCTTTCTGTTACTTGCAACTGAGAAACAAAAACAAAATCAAAAATCAAAAGCCTCAAGCAATATAGCAGAATGTTTTGCTAGTGGTTTTTTTCTACTATTTCATTTATTTAATCGAGAGACAAAAACTATTCTATGCTGTTAGTAGTCAGACTAGTGGTCACATTAAGACAGAGGGAGAGAGTTGTAGTCCAAATGGCCACTTTGTATGTTCTACTTTAATTTTTAAAGCTTAGAAAAGACAATATGTGTATTAGACTGTTGGATTACAGTCTAATGATTAATTTACAGAAATAATTTTCTAGTAGCTATGGTCTAACTCTCAAAACTCTGCTTCACCATCTACATGATGCTTGTCTTTTCCAGACTAGCCTGTTTTTATTATTTTTTTCTCTTTTTTGATTATTGTTCAAGTACAGTTGTCTCCATTTCCCCCTGCAACTCCCCCTAACCCCAGCCATCACCACCTCCCACTCTCGATCCTACCCCCCTTTAGCTTTGTCCATGTGCCCTTTATTCATGTTCCTTGACACTAGTTTTGCTTAAGTCTCTTAGAGACTTAAGTTACATCATTATTCTCATTTACTTTTTCCCCTGAACTTTCTTGTAATCCAGAGAAGAAATGTGGAGCTCTAAGTGTTCTGGGAACATGTATGACAGATTAAAAGCTATTGTTTGTGTTCAGGGAGAAAAGTACCAGGAACTTTTGCTCTGACATAGCTGTTGCCACACATTATTGATGTTCATTGATGAAATTCCATCAATAGGTGGAAATGTAGCAAAAATGATAATTATCAAATGAGATACTTACAAAACTAAATATATTCATTTAAAAGATCTTTCATCTTAGATTATGAATTTTTTAATTTAATTTATTTTGTTAATTTAATCTTTATTGCATTTTTTCTTTGGTAATGGAGATTATGACTTTCCAACTACTTTGGTGGAAAAATGTTTTTTCTATAATAATTTTAATAGATAGGTTTATTTGTGTGTTCCTCAGTATTTTTAGTTGGAGTGATAAAAGGTTAGGTTTTTGTTGTTGTTGTTGTTGTTTTGTTTGTTTGTTTTGTTTTGTTTTTTGGGGTTTTTTTTGCTGCTGCCCCTTCAAAAGTGTTACAAGTTTTGTGACCCACCCTGACAGAAAAACCAGACATGAACTGCTTTTAGTCATTTCCTTGAAAGGTTTTATGGTATTACAGGTGTCACTAGAAATTTCAACCAACAATATGAAGTGAGTTCTTTCCTAGAGAAAATGCTGACTACACCTGAGATTTCTGCTGACCTGAGAACAGAGAAGGTCTGAAGAGATAAAAGCTACTAACAGACTCGGTTTCTGGAGGCCACTCTTGCCAGGGACTGCTGTCACTGTCACTTTCGAAGTAGCTGTGGGGAACCACTGATACCTGGAGGTACTCAGAGCCATAATCACCTACCCCGAGGACAGAGTGAGTAAAAATCAGCCACAGGGATGTTTATATTTTTGTCAGGACTTGTGGCTGGTAGAGCAGGGGCAGCAAATAAAGGGCATGCTTTGCTTCTTTCTATCACCCACATATTGCTTATATTTAAAATATTTTTAGAGTTAAAATAAAATATTATCTTTTACAGAGAAATAATACTTTTTCTTGATGAGTACAGATACAATTTCATAATTTATCTCACTGAAAGTCACTATCACTTGGCAATAACATCAAATATAAACACTATTTTGTATTATAAGCCTAAGGCTAATACAGCATGTACTGGTAACTAAGCTATTGCCTTTCTGTTACGAACACTATTATACATTTCTTTGTGCTGCTAGAGCTGGAACTCCACAAACCACATTGTTCTCAATAGCCTCCATCTACCCAGGGGAGACGGTAGGGAGAAGGCAAGGCAGAGAGACACAAAAGGGCACTCGCCTTCTTGTTTGCCTTCTGTTCCCATCCATGGTGTCCTACCTGACAATGCTTCCAATAGCTCCCGTTAACATTTTTTTCAACCCTCACAGACCCAGTCCAGTCACACTCATCCCAGACACCAGCATCACCCCTCCCTGAGTGTCCCCCTCACAGGTCTGGGTTCTATTTGCCAAGGACACATTTTTGAAACGGAAACATCAAGAGGCTCCTTCTTTCAAAGGGATGAGTATCGGCTCTATGGAACTTCTTTTCTAAACCTCCAAAATCCATCATTGCCTCAACTTCCACTTAGTTCCTCAGTCTTAGGATGGTAGCTGATCCCTTGATCACGATTATTGTTAATATTATCACAGCAATGGTATTACTTATTGAGCTCTTCTGATGTGTCAGGAGTGAATACATTTAGTTCTTACAACAATGCTATGTGCTAAGTCCTATTGTTATCCATATTCTTAAGATGATGACAATATACAAAAAGATAGCTATTTGGCTTGCCAATGGCGAAATCTAAGTGGCAATGCCAGTGAGAAGTGTTACAAGTGAAGGCTTCCCTGCTCAGTAATCTGTTCTTTTCTGTTATCCCAGAATCACTCTTCTGGTTAGAAGATGACTGTGGATGAGAGTGTTAGGGGCCATGATGTCCCTGTCTCTTTCTCATTGAATAGACAGAGATACATATATCTTTGAAAAGACTGGATATGTCAAAAATTTTGGCAAGAAACCTGACATCCAACTCCAGAGTACAGCTTGAGATAGGATGGGGTCTATATCTACTCAATAATTTTCAGAAACAAAAAAAGTGTTCTTAGTTGAGGCCAGTGGAGTTCTACTCAAAGCTTCTCATTTTAAAAGTCTGCTGTTTTATGCTGTGGCTCCCTTTCAAAGTGAGTTTATTGGGCCCTGGCCAGTGTGGCTCAGTTGGTTGGAGTATGGCCCCATAAACCAAAGGGTTACTGGTTCATTTCCTGGTCAGGGCTCGTGCCTAGGCTTTGGGTTCAGTCCCTGGTCAGGGTGCACGCAAGAGGCAACCAATCAATATTTCTCTCTTCCCCTCCCTTTCCTCTTTAAAATCAATAAACATGTGCTTGGGTTAGAATTAGAAAAAAAAGTACCAAAAGAAAAAGAGAATGTGAGTTGGTTGGTAAAATTCAATACATTTAAATATCAAAACCCTTCTTTGACTCTCAGAAAAATTACTGCTAGTTTGGAAATGCATTTATCCTTTAATACTTCTAAATGTATTGTTGGTACATTCAATAAGTAATTTGTTGAAAAGACTACCAGTGATATTCATTCTATTTATACTTTGCTAGTATAAAATTTTATTAAGTAAGGATTACGATGGAGAGGGATCAATTCAAGATCTTGAAGTCCCGGTAACTGGCTTCAGAAAGTACAAGTGTATGAAAAGCTGATGAGATTCCAACTTCAGAGAGTAAACTGAGTCAGAAATGCACATCTTTTCATAGTCCTCTACATTTGCTGCATGGAATCATTGTGTAACTATGGTAACAGAAAATGTTTATTCAACTCTCAGATTGAGGTAGTCATGTTAAGCATGAATCATCTTCAATTTTTAAATTTTTATAATTCTGTGAGGTAGGTACTATGTTATCGAAATTTTATGTGGTAAGAAAACTGAAGTTCAGAAAAATTAAGCAATTGTTTAATGTCACAGAGCTGAAGGATAAACAAATCAGTGAACTCAGAATTATCCACTCTAAAAAAAAAATCCTGTCTACTCCCAAATTATTAAATTGTTCTTTGCAAATAACTATCCTTGGATTAAATCATCTCAATAATTTTTTGAACTATGACAGCAATAGATATCATACAGAAAATGGTTTTTCTTCTATTTTGTAAGCCTTTGTCTGTTCTCTCTCTGGGTAGAGACCAGACCTCAGATATTCTCTCATCTTAATTCCCAAGCAAGAAAACAATTCAGAACCAATGCTAAAGAGAAGAATTTTAGCCCTGACTGATGTGGCTCAGTAGATTGAGCACTGGCCTTTGATCCAAAGGGTTATTGGTCCGATTCCCAGTCAGGGCACATGCCTGGGTTGTGGGCCAGGTCCCCAGGAGGTGACGTGTGAGAGACAACCACACATTGATGTTTCTCTCCCTTCCTCTCTCTAAAATAAATAAATAAAATCTTTTTTTAAAAAGTAGAATTTCAAAATCAATACAAGTTATAAAGAAATACTAAAATAATATATTTTTAAAAGACTGCCTCAAAAACTTTAGTTATAGTAAAATATAATAAATTTTTATTATATGAAATATTATTTTCAAAGCTCATTCAATAAAGTAAAGCAAATGTCTGAGAGAATAGAAACCTAGACTTCTTAGAAACCTCAGTTAAAGCAATGAAGGCATTCCTTTAGAAGATCTCTGGTCCCTGGAAAGCAGAGGTGTACAAAGCAAAGGTCATGAGAAACAATTACAGCCACTAGTGTTGATATATAATTATTTAATTATGGATTCTCTTTGAAAAACAAATAGTTTATATATGTGAGGGCATATATATAACCTGTTTTTTAAATATAAAATGAGTGACTCTTCTATTGACATTTGTAGTCAATATTCACACTTTGATCTAATAATTAATGTAACACAACAGCACAATCCTAAACTTCTTTTTCAAGGTAATATGTATATTCTTGCTTTTAAATTTCAGTCATTTCCTATTATCACTAATAAGGTCCAGTGTTCTTTCCATCTTAGTTGCTTACGCACACATAACCGGCAAGCTCATGATAAAAATACTGGGTATATACTGGTGACTCATCTCCCTAATTTTGACATGACACATTACATGACTCTCTCATACTTGAGGGAAACCTCATGACCAAAAAAAAAAAAAAAAAAAAAAAACCAAAATGAAACTAAATACTAATGCTGCACACTAAAATGGCTCAGCTATTTTTTTCCTTCAGATTTTAGCCTCCCCACAAGTTAAACAAATCTACCATATTTAGATAGGCTAAAAAATCATATATTCACTTTATATGTTGAGTTGTGATTCAGCTGTGCATCAATAGAGTGATGAGTAAAATCTGCGCTCATTTTTCAAGTCTCTTTCCCTGAAGTCACTTGGCCGATGCTGAGGCCAAACACCATCATCTGGAGGGCTGGATTTTAAGCAGCTACCTGAGGCAGTATTCTCTCTTAGCTTATTTTGACAGTTACTTCAATTCTGGTGCAGGCTCTGCACCAATATGCGAATGGTTTTGGAGGTCCAAGGTCAGTTTATGCGTGGGCCTTTTCTTTCTGCTTAATATCAAATGGAGCTGTAATTAACATAAGCTAAGACCATACCTTAACTCTTTTTGAAGAAGCCTCTGTTGTTATCAAAGTCATTTATAGCTACAGATAAATAAATCTTACATCATATTTAAGATCAAATGTTATTCATGTTATTTTAAAAATCAGTGTCCTTAAACTTCTGAGTTATTAGATTTATAACAGAGGTACTGCCTGAGATAGTTAATTTTGTGCATCAATTTAGCTGAGTTAGGAGCCCAAATATCTCCTAAACATTTCTGGATATGTCTGAAAGTGTTTCTGGAAAAGATTAACATTCGAACTGATGAACTGAAGTAAAATGGTCTGCATCCAATCTACTGAGGGACCTGAGAGAACAAAAAAACACAGGAAGAGTACATTTGCTCTCATTCTATTTGAGCTGGGACCTATCTTTTTCTACCCTCGACATTAGAGCTCCTGGTTAGTAGGCCTTTAGAATTTGAATGGAAATTAACACAGTCAGCCCCACACAGTTCACACACCTTCTGGCTCAGACTAAATTATTA
Source organism: Glossophaga mutica (assembly GCA_039655065.1). Lineage (NCBI taxonomy): Eukaryota > Metazoa > Chordata > Mammalia > Chiroptera > Phyllostomidae > Glossophaga > Glossophaga mutica. Next base: position 140,993,059 of record CM077307.1, on the reverse strand, counting down.
TACCAGTGAGCTTTCCTGGTTCTCTAGTTTGCAGATTATAGATCATGAAACTTCTCAGCAACTATACTCACAAGAGCCAATTCCTATAATAAATAATGTGTACTTTCTCTCTCCCCCTTGCTCTTCTCCCTCCCTTTCCCCTCTCAATCTTTCTATTCCTCTCAAGTTTCCTCCCTTTCTCTGATCAGTTTCCCTGGGAAATCCTGACTAATATACTGACTAAACAAACAATATTGAAACTTTGGAAAATAGAATAGACTGAAAACAGAGTTAGATAGATGATATTAGACTTCTTAAAATATCATGAATGTGAAATTTATATTACTTGTTAGACTTTCTTGACAGAAGTAGTCAGGTTCACTTCTCTTGCATCTGATCTACATATCTAATTATGTGTAACATTTCCCTTCACACTCCCCTAACTCAAGGAATAAGTAGTACTTACCACGTCAGCCCCCAGAGCCTCTTTGCCATCAGGAGTTTGGACTGAATACATGTTTGGAAATTTCTGTTATCAAATAATTACTGAGCACCTACCACATGCTACCACTGTTCAGTCACTGTTGACACAACAGTGAACAAGATCATACACACATACACACACACACACACACACACACACACACAAATGTATATGTATATCAAAGCATAATGAAGATTTTAGTCTGCATACAATTTAGTTATATGGTGTTTTGTTACTAAGTTTCTCCTTCACCTTTCAGCTTCTGAAAGCTAAAGCACATTTGCCTCAACAAGTAGCTGTCAAGTCTCAATAACCACTCACTACACAGTTTGCAAGCTAAGACTTGGCTTGATTAACAATCAGCCAAGCTTGTAAAGCTTGTGGCTTGAGTAGTTTTGAACAATGGCTGACGGGCAATTTTTGATTGCTTAGTAGGAAACTATATTAACAAGGAGGAAGTTGGGCCATGTACTTAAGTGATTTAAGGATTATCTTATTTTTTTTAACAGTGCTAAGAGTACCAGATCCAATGCACGCATTGGATCTGGTACCGGTGTACATTTGCATGACCATCCACTAGTGGCGATTACACCCAGCCTGAGTATTCACCAAATTAGCATTTTAACTCAGGTAAAGATAAATAAGTTTGTACTGACAAGACAGTTGTAGCTCTGCCTTTCTTCAATTTTAAAATGCATGAATAGTGAACAGGTTAGGTACTCAGGCCAATCTCTAAAATTAGAATCATGTACATCAGTTGGTACAGAATAATTAAAGCTTTCATTTCTAACACATTGCACTGTGACCATAAAAAAAGAGGAAAACTCTGAACATAAAAATGTGAACATTTTTTAGAGTATTTTGAATTGATAACGACTGAACAATATGCACATGGCAATAGAGAAGATCTTGAGATGGAGGTAAACTGTATTTTGGATAATGCTGAATCATCATAAATGCAAAATTTTATAAAGTGTTAGTAGTTTACAAGAAAATAGAAATAAATGATCATTTTCAAAGTTGATTGCTTAAGAATTCTGTTAAATAACACAAATGTTAAAAAGTACCTTTTACTACTTCAAACGTTAGTTTTTCCTGTCTCATATACAAATAACTAATCAAATAAAATGTTAAAATTGTAATCAAGGGCTGAACTGTTGCTAAAAAATTAAAAGAGAAGGTTTATATTTTAGGATTTTTTTTAACAGAAGAGCCATACTTCGATGTGTGTTACAAGTGCAAAATATAAAGTTTTTCTTAAATTGCTTTCTTTCATGATCAACACATGGTTCCTTAAAAACCTGTGAAAAGAGCATTGCTTCCTCCTGACACCTTAGCCATCTGTTCATTTAGTATGCCAAGCTCCTTTTCTTGTATTTATTATTTTTATTCCTCACAGTACTTTTTAAAGCATTCATGAGTGTTGCCTTTTGCAGATGATACAATGGAGGCACAGAGAGACAAAATTTCTTGTTCCTGGTCACATAGCTTACAAGAGGATTTGCATTCCTAGTGCAATCTTGGCGAACTCCAGAGGCCACTCCTGTTCCTCTGCACCACATTTCCTCTAGGGAGTAAATTGTATATTAAATACCATATTAGGGAGTTAACCAAATAATAGGAAGCAAGTGAAAAATAATATAGAGATTAGAGATATGAATGAGGAAAAACTATCAGTTAAGAGGAGAGCAGAGAAATTAATGGTAGTACACACTGATAGTTCTGCCATTGACTTTACTCTAGAACAGGCTCTAATTTTAGTTTTGAGACTATTTCTCCTCAAATCTATGTCTAAGTATTTTGTGTAAGCTAATTTCAATGCAAGCAACCTGTGTGAAGCACTCAACCTTGAATTATGCCAATCATACACTTTGTTCACTCAGATTTCCTGATAGGTAATCCGATTAAAACAAGTTAAAATGTACCTGGGAATGTTAAGTCTTTGCTGAAATGTATATTTTTCTTGATGGATGTGGACTGTAAGGTATGGAAAATCTGGGCACCTTGCTGAGGCTCTGAAAATAGAGAACTAACTCAAAAGAGAAAAGATTTACCAAAACAAACTCAAAGATTCACCAAAAGATGAATCTTTGTGACCTCATTTGACCTCCATTTCTGCCTACATGAAAATTCTGTTCTATCCTCACATTTTTCAATTATGGGATTCCTCCATTCTTTGTGTAAGCAATTGTGGATCTTTCCTGTATAGATGACAACTAAATCTACATTTTGTTGATTGCCCCTCCATTTATATCTTAGTTTAGTAACATTTAAGAGAGTGAGATTCTAGAAAGCCACATGCCCTTATAATCTGTCATGTGACTTTGCTTTCATGATCCCTGTGATTGCTCCCCCATTTTGATGACAATATTGAAGCCTGGATCAAAACCCACTTGAAAAAGGAGTCACCTCTGGCTAAGACCAATATAATTTACCCACTAAATATGTCCAGTATTCTCAAATAAAGTTCTCTGATGATTAATTCATCATAAAGAAGTAATATCTTCCTTTCTATTTCTAGTATGACTACATAGCCTAGTTTGCTTAAGGATGTTTTAATGCACACTTATTTTTCTTGTAAAGTTACAATACTAATAGTGTATTCTTTCCTTCTCAGTATGATTCTAGGTTGCAAGAGAAATTATATAATCACATTATTGCTAATAGTTCATCTCAGCATTAAATCATTACAATATTAATAACAGCTACTTTTTAATTTACTATTGGGTGTATGTATCTAAAAATTTATGATATTGCTTTTTCCTTATGTGCATTGTACATTGGTAGTCTCAGGATATTGCCTTTGGTAAAACTTTAATTTTTTTTTCAAAATATCAGAAACTTACATAGTAATATAAATTTCATATATTTAAATTTAAATAATATATGTTTTATTTTCAAATTTCGTGAAGGTTAGTAGTAGAATTATAAAAATTTGAGAAAAATAAATAAATAAATAAATCTTTAAAAAAAAAAAGCCCTGGCTGGTGTAGCTCAGTGGATTGAGCGCGGGCCTGTGAACCAGAGGATCTCGGTTCGATTCCCAGTCAGGGCACATGCCTGGGTTGCAGGCCAGTTCCCAGCAGGGGACGCATGAGAGGCAACCGTACATTGATATTTCTCTCCCTCTCCCTCTCTCCTACACTTCCCCTCTAAAGATAAATAAATAAATAAATAAATCTTTGAGAAAAATGTAGAGAAAAAAAATTTAAATAATAATATTTCTTTTAAAGGACTAACATTAGTAACCAAATGCCTCCTTTTCCGGGTAGCAGAACATACGTCTTTCATGACCACATGGTGAGAAAAAACAAGGAGCTAAAGGACTAATTCTTCAGAATGTCATTTCAAAAGTCTTTCAGAACATTGGGCCCAGCAATCCTGATGCCACACACACACACACACACACACACACACACACACACACACACACGTGTGACTTTCCTAGACTTTTAGATCTGTGATTACAAGACACCTATTCCAATTCCTCAACCAGTGCCCTATTTTAAACTCTCCAATATTGTCAGAGGACTACCTCTTATGATAGACCACATGAGCATTGCCAGTTCATTCCCCTGCTACATTATGTATTAGACATAAAATCCTAGTTTAGTATTGCTTCTCTTTCTATCTTTTCTGTTTAACATTGAAAGTCCTGCTCCTTGTAGAAGTTCTGTCTCAAGAACATTGACTTGCAACAATGATGCCAAACACGTATGTGCACCATCTTCCAGGCTCCTGTGCAGAGCAGCACCAACACATTCCTTTTGATCTGAGCCAAAAGTACAACAGTATCACTATTTATTGTCTGCTTATTTTGATGTGTAAGACTTTATCCCTCTTTCTGTTTTTAAAAAATATTTTTGATTTATGGAATTTATTTATATATATCACATGAGTTAGGGATCTAACTTATCCTCTTACTTAAAAAATAGCCAGTTGTCCTAACATTACACACACACATATATTACATATATATTATATACATATGCACATATATACACGCACATTATACACATATTATATACATATATATACACACATATATTTTTCCTGTGGATAGTAATAGTAAAAACTTTGTGATATATATACACATGACTTTTTGCCATTGTTATTCACTTAGATATACACCTTTGTATTTCAATAAGTAAACACCTTCCCTTCCATGTTCTTTACATTATCCTTACTGTGTTTTAATTTTCTAGGTAAAAATCTAGAATTAATTTATCAATTATATAAAAGTTCCAGCCAAAATGTAAAAAATATTCATAGCAGCAACACCATTCATAATAGCTAAAAGCCAGCAACCACACCAATGCCATCAACAGGAGATACATTTATGTGATAAACTTTTCAGCAATAGAAAGAAACAAATCCCAAGTACTCACTATAATATGGATGGATATTTAAAGTGTTGAGTGAATGAAACCAGACAAAGGCATAAACAGACACACACCCAAACATACTGCATATTTTTGTGTCCAAGAACAGGCAAAATTCATCAATGATGATAGAATTCAGAAAATGGCTCTTTCTACAGTTGGGTGATATAGGAAGACGTAAGCAGTGATTTTCTGGTAAATTTTTGTCATTCAAAATATGCTTACACTCATGGCTGGTGTAGCTCATTGGATTGAGTGCCATCCTGCAAACCAGAGTCGTGGGTTCAATTCCCTTTCAGGGCATATGCCTGTGTTGTGGTCCAGGTCTCCACTAGGGGCACGTGAGAGACAACCACACATTGATGTTTGTCTCCCTTTCTTCCCCTCTCTAAAAATAAATAAATAAAATCTTTAAAAAATATGCATGCATGTGTGTATATGTTTATTATACACATTACTGACATAAAAATTATAGCAACATTTGGACATGATGAATCTACAATGATCTTTCACAGAGCCAACCAAATGCTTTTGCTGATGCTCACTGAATTCTTCTATTGGTTAGTAATCTATAATTGTAATCCATCCATAGCTAGACAGACAAGAATTACTAACTCCTTTTCCAATAAATTAAGTGTTACTCTATCTAATATGTGATCTACTGTAAACTACTGCACCTTTGTGTAAAATGCAGGAGTGGGGAAAGGTAGGCTTGCAAATAATACAAATAAATAATATAGTAATAAATAATACTATAAGAGTAAACTCTGTGTTTCATACTCACATCTGTAAACCTTTTTACCCACCCTCTACATTCATTAAGCCGAAACCTCATCAGCTTCAGCACTAATTTAAAGCTGCCAATGTGATGACGGTTAAAAAGAGATGCACAGTGGCATAGTATGTGTATTTCCTCCATACAAATACAATAGATGTAAATCGCCTCAATACCATAGATAATGAATGATAAGCTGTAGTAAAATAATTAGGAATTGTTGAATTTAGACTATTCCCTTTAAAAGTATGCAACTTTTATAATTATAAGTTTATATAATTTAATTTTAATATTAGCCTGGTTTAAGAATGTTTGCAAAATTCCTGAAGTGTTAAAAATCTGTTCTGATAAGCCGGTACCAGCTGACTTCAGCACACCAGTGGCCTGGGGGTACATTACAAAGTAGTAAATATGTACCATGTCTTGCTCGGGGCAGTGGTTACACGGTGTATTCCTTTATCAAAAGTCATTCAAGTACACACACATAAAAACACACATTGTTTGTATGTGAAGGGCTATAGGAGAATTGACTTTAAAATAATTGAGAGCTGGAAATGTGGTAATGTGACTGAGCTACTAATATTTAATTCAAGTTATTTAAATAGCCGTGGCTATCTGGCTAGTGGCTACTATTTTCAAAATGACGATTTAAATTTCTATAATAGGAGGCTTGTTAAAAAGTCACAAGTTCTCTGTACAGAGAGTTACAATGTACTTATCTGCAATATCTGCAACCTTAACTACTGCAATGTTAGCTTTATCAGCACTGCAGTTTTTTTATACCCCTTGATAACACTGATAAAGTAAAGACTTTACTTTGGCAATTTCTCTGATTTTTTTTCCTACCTGCCTAACATTGCAAACATTAAAATATCTATTACATGTAGAATGCCCTATGCTATGACTCCACAGAAAGAGTTGTCAGCCCTGGCTTGTGTGGCTCAGTGGATTGAGTGCCAGCCTGTTCACAAGTTTGATTCCCAGTCAGGGCACATGCCTGGATTGCAAGCCAGGTCCCCAACTGGGGGTGTGTGAGAGGCAAATAATAGATATTTCTCTCACATTGATGTTTTTCTCCCTTTCTTTCTCTCTCCCTTCCCCTGTCTCTAAAAATTAAACATATCTTTAGAAAGATAGAAAGAAAGAGTTGTCCAAAACAGACTTTTTGCTTTGTCCTAGAAACCAGGTTGAAGGTTGACATCAATTCATTGGCAACTTGATATATGAGGTCTGTCTGGAAAAAGTCCACCCATTGTCAGTATAACAAGAACAGTTTGTGCAACATATATGTAACCTGGCAGCTGAGGAGAGTGGACCAGAATGTGCATGTGTGAACATTGACAACTTCACTGTACTAGTCAGTGGGGGTGGTAAGCGATGTTGAGTGACCATGTGGCTGTCACATTCAAAATGACTGAGCAAGTAGAGCAAAGAATATGTAATAAACTTTGCATTAAGCTTGGACATTCCTCCACAGAAACTATTTGGGTGATTCAGAAGGCCACAAATATGGGCACCTGGTGATTGGTAGCTTTATCGCCAATAACATGCTTGCTTATACATGATGTCTCATGGAGACTTTTATCAAAACATCAAACCATCCAGATGACTTAGCCCAGTTATAGCCCAGATTTGGCACCCTGAAACTTCTGGATTTTCCCAAAACTAAAATCACCTTTGAAATGGAGGAGATTTCAAACCCTTGATGAGATCCAAGAAAATATGACAGGGTAGCTGATGACAATTGGGAGAACTGTGTGAGGCCCCAAGGTGTCTACTTTGAAAGGGACTGAGGTGCCATGTTCGTATGTACGATTTTTCTCATATCTTGTATCTTCTTCAGTAAATGTCTCTATTTTTCATATTATGTGGCTGGATACTTTATGGACAGACCTCATTGTATAGGAGGACCCCTTCTTAATTTAATGGCTACAGACTTAGAAACATCCTCATGCTACTAAAATGCAAACTCTGTCTCCTAGTTACACAGTCAAATTATCAGCAGCAAGACCCGCTCCACAAAACATTACTACAAAGCCATTATGAGCACTGTAATTTATGGCAGAAATACATCTGCTAAACTTTGGTCTTTAAGAAATAGGAAACCTTGTCAAATATAGGTGGACTGATTTTTTATCATCAGAATTTATTAATCCTGGTTAGAGTTTCTCCCCAAATTGGAAAATTAACACCCTTCAATTTGCCCCATGTATTATTGGGGCACACATACTATACAATGAAGGAAAACAAGCAAACAAACAAAACTAACTAAATAAATATGGATTAAAGAATATGATCAGAATATTTTACTTTTTCCTATACCCATAATTTTGCAATGGAGCATTATAAATATTTTCATGAAGAGATAACATCTATCTCCCTCTCTGTTTGAATCAGGGCTACCAGACAGTGGTGAAATGGACACTGTACCAGTTCTGAGCCTATGCTGTTACAGTCCTTGGGTACTTCTGCTGGCTGTCTTAGAATCTTACTCAGTCACCAAGTGAATAAACACAGGCTACCCTGCTCCTTGTATGGAACAGAGACCAGCCACTTCAGCTGAGGCTGTTCTAGACCAACTAAACCAAGACAACTTGACAGCGAACAGCAGATAAATGATGAGCAGAGCAGCAGCATGCAGTGGCTTGTGCTGGTACTTAGAGCACAACTTCATACACCGTAGAGCTGAGCCAATACTGGCTGGACAAATGAGTATCATTCTCTTGCTAAACCCTCCAATTTAGCGTAGAATAACATGTAAACCCCATACTGTCTACAGGGCTTTTATGATATGGCTCCCTTCCTCCAACTCACACCTCAGTTTATACTACCTTCTACCTCCACTTCATTATCTGTCTCCAAAGTCACACACTCATGGTCACTTCTGGATTCCCTAGCTGTTTGATTACTCAGTTTATTCCTGTGGCTGGAACTTTATCATGATCCTGTCCTCATCAGGAACCTCAGAAATGCCTTTCCAGCAATATACCCACTAGAGCCACCCCTTGGTTACTATCATATTATCTTATTTAGTTTTCTTCTCAATACTTTTCCTTAGCTGAAATAATCATGTTTGTTGTTTTCTTCACTTATTGTCTGTATCCCCTATTAGAATGTAAGTTCATGAGAAGAGACTTTTTTTTTTTTTGTAATGTTCACTGCTTTAGAACCTGCAGCTAGCACTGAGCCCCAAAAGAAGGATATGGTAAAAAAAAAAAAAAAAAGTAAATAACAGATAAATGAATGATAGCATCTTATGTCCCTGATAAATAAATTAAAAATTTGTCCTTATTTCCTGAATTAATTATTACCATAACCTGTAACATCAAAGAACATTTCCATAATTTAAGTTTTAAATCTACCACCTCCCAAACCTCCCGTAACATTACAGTAAATTAAATCAAAATCCACTTCAGAGGGAGGTAGAACTAGAACAGATGAGAGATGTCAACTTAGTTTTGTATGATCAGAAGTAGATGGCCAAGTGGTAACAGATTAGCAGGAAGAAAATCTGGCTTTTGGGTGGGAAGTAAAAAAAAAAAAAAAAAAAACTTGTACCACAAAATCCCTTAAAATCTCCTTCCCAAGTGTAGATGGCAGATGCCTTTGAAGAGCTGTGTGTGTTTGAAGGACAGAGAAGGAAGGAGGGATAAAAGCAAGAGGATTACTTGACTATCAGTATGAAGTACAAGAAGCTCTTAGATCCTCGGACTTCCCTCTGATCTCTCACTCAGGGAATTCTCCTTACAACCCAACTAACTAGGGAAAGGCAAAAAGCTTACCCTCTGCAATGGTGATACAAAAATTCTCTGGCTTCAGCAGTTAAGGAGAGTGAGGTATCTTATTTATTGATTAAATGCACACCCTAAATAGTAAAAACTCTCAAGTCCCCTTCCTCAACTGGCTTTCAAAATGCTGAGTTAGAATTCTATCTCTAAGACCAAAGATTAGAGGAGTTCTTTTTGGGAAATATGACCAACACATCAGAACTACAAATATGGAGATTTGTAAGTTCCCTCAATGAGAGATGGGATTTCTCAACAAATCCGCCTATGCTGATGCTCGTCAGTTAATAAGGTTTGAACAAACATGTAGAGTTTCTAATCAGCTTTTTAGTACCTCACACTTAAATGTGGACTGGCAGCCAATAAATATTAGACATATGAGGAAAACATATAGCACATAAGGTCAATCAAATAAACAGATGATTTATTTCAAAGGAAATAGTGATGAAGCAAGGAAACCACATTTTAAAATTGTATGGTAATTTTCATCAGAGGGATATTAACAGGATAATTAAACAAAACAAGATACTTTAAGAAAAAAGTATGTTTAGAGAATAAGGCAGAGCTCTTTATAATAAAATATATTAATAATAATATTAATAATAAACAAAAATTGAAATTTTGGAATATAGAGATGAACAGGTTCCTAGAAAGTAAAACAAAAAGACATAAATAAGTTAGCAAAAGAGAAAAAAATAAGACAATGGATCAATCCAGGAATCCCATCATCCCTCTAATACAAATTATGTGAACAGGAAAAGGAATGGGGGAAATAGTGAGGAAGAAACTAACACAAACCATTAGAAACACTTCTCAGCGTCAAAAGACCAGACTTTTGCTCTGGCTGATGTGGCTCAGTGTTTGAGTGTCAGCCTGTGAATCAAAGGGTCACGGGTTCGATTCCCAGTCAGGTCACATGTCTGAGTTGTGGGCCAGGTCCCCAGTTGGGGGTGCTAGAGAGGCAACCACAGATTGATGTTTCTCCCCTCTTCCCCTTCCTTTCTTCTCTTTAAAAATAAATAAATAAAATATTTTTTAAAACAACCTGAGTTTTCATATTTAAAAATGACAAAAATAATCTCCAAATGAAACAATAATATCAAAATAAAAACTAAAATGATAAAATAAAAAAAGAAAAATAAGAAGTACACAAAACAAAAAGCAATCACATTATAAAATTTCAAGAAAACATAGGAAAGATCCTAAAATATACAGAAAGGCAAAAAATGTCAGGAGTCACAGTGGTGTCAGATTTCTCCATAAAAATACTAGAAAGCAGTGTGTGTGTGTGTGTGTGTGTGTGTGTGTGTAGTTTTTGTTTGTTTGTTTGTTTGCTTGAATTCTGGGACAAGTAGATTTGCATGCCTAGCTGAGCTATGTATAAAATCAATTTGTAGACACTCAAAGGGTTGGGTAACATATTAACAAGTATTTTTTTTCATGAAACTATTTGAGGATCTACTCCACCAAAATGAGGATATAAATCAATTAAGAACAAGATAGGGCCATAGGAAAGAGATCATCCAACTCCAGAAAGGGTCATAAGGATTCTGCGACAATGATCAAAGAATTCCCAGGATAACTGCACAGCAGCAGCCTTAGAGGAAAGTCAGTCAGAAGAATGCAAGGTGCCAGAGGAAATGTTACAGCATTTTAATAAAAAGTAGCAGCTTAAGCTGTGAAAGGACTATCAAAAGTTAGAAAAAACATAAAAAGGGAGTTTTCAGTGGCAGAACAAAATCTATCTGGAGAAGACAGGAAATGGAATTATAGGGCACTCCTTTGCTAAACTGTCAACAGTATTACCAGTTGTTAACACTGTAGTGACCACTAATAAGACATATGATACTGTTATAGTAAAAAAAAATAGAAGGCAGGGAATATATGTATAAAGGTGAGGAGTTGTCTAAAAAAAAAATCCATCTTTGCTTTATATATACAGACATAAAACATAGGCATATTATATTTTATTTTTATTATGGATTTGACAGTCACATCTCTCCCCTACTCTACTTATCCTGGGGTATGCTAAATGTGCAGATTTATTTAGAGAAATCAATAAAAATCACATACATCTGAGGCAACACATACAGGCACTGATGAAAGTGCTGCTTAATACACCTTCGTTAACTCCAATTTTTCACAGCACCTGAGAAGTTGTGAGGACATGGACTTTGAGAATATTGGGGGGCGGAGAGACAACACTGAACATATCATGTGTAATGCTGTTTGCATCATGCACTATACTGTAAAATCGATATGTCATTTATTATGTGTTTGCTTATGTTTTAAGCCTTATTAGCACCCTGTTAAAAAAGTCCATATGTCCTGTGTTATTCTTTAAAAATATGACCTATGTAAGAACGCTATTTAGAAGGATGGCAGAACATTTTATATTGAGAATTAGATTAAGAGTTTAATGTGGCATCCTGTTATTTGTTTTATTATAAGCCTTTTAAGGAAAATTTGACTTTTAAAACTATGTATATGTATTACTTTAAGAAACAAAAAATAGCTAAAGTAAATAATTCCTCACTCTTTACACAACAGCAGGTTTTTAGGAATTGTGTTAAGTGTGAGTGCTTTTCCTCATTTATTTACCTAGAAGTAAGCAAATGTGTGTATGTTTCAATCTGATACTTCAGTTCCACGTTTTTGTAGTAGTGAAACTGAGGAAGCCTGCCAAGTCCATTCACCCTGTTGTACTTTTGAGACATTCGATGACATTCTAAGCATCTCTCTTATTAGTTATTTAAAATTATGGCAAATAAAATCTTGTAATTAGTGAATTTTATTACCATCACTTTCATGCCCCGTAATCAGATGGTCTCATTTCAATCATATCCTCCACAATATCAAATTTTGCAAAATAATAGTTCTTATCATTTACCTCCTCCACAATATCTAATATATTATTTCTTATGAGCTTCAGTGATTAAAGAATCCTGGGAGCATTAAATTTTAATTACATTATGATGTTCTAAAAGTATGTAAAAATGATTCACAACAAATGTAAAGACCAAAAGACAATTCAAAACTTATATTTTCCTTGCAATTTATCATTTCTTACATTCTCTTTAGAGTTGAAATGAGGTAAAATCTACAAAATTAAAAGTTACTTAACTTTTCTATAAAATTCATTATCATATAGAATTTTTCCAACATATTTAAAACTTATAAATTTATAATATGGGTAGGCATGTGACTACAGAGTAAAAAAATAATCAAACATAAAGTATTAACTTATAAAAAAAGTATGCCAAACAAAATTTTTCCAAACTGAAAATTATGAGTGGTATGTAGCACCTAAAATCAAATTAATACAGTATTTAAAACATCACTAAAATACAGGTTTATAATCCGCTGTGAAGAAGCTTTAATTAGGCTTCACAAAATAATTTCTATTATTTAACATGTTAAGGGGAGAGGCATATTTAAAACTGAATATATGAAAAGAGAAAATATAAATTATGCATTTACTCAGAATGCCCTTCCTTTTTATTTTTATAACTTTGTATTTGAAGTCACACACTGTTGACAGCATTTAATGCTATTAATAGCATCTTAATATTATTAATGTTGCTTAGCAATAGAAAATTAACATAGTCATTTAGAGAAAACATTTTCTTTTATGACTTTCTTATCAACAATATGTACACACATCCAAAGTGTTAAGTCAGTGATGAAGCAAATACAGAAAAATAAGCTAATATGCCAATATTTTATTTTATTATATTTCGGTTTAGTTTTCTTTCAACTATTATATAAACCATTTAACCAAGCACCAAAATGTGTTTGAGACTCTTTATAAAATGGTCCTCTTACATATACACAAGGATTTTTTTTCTTGGAGTAGTAACCAGCTGAATAAAATAGTGATTAAGGGTTTTAGCAAATCTGGGTTTGTATCCAATCTTGACCAGTTTCTAGCTGTGTGCACTTGGAAGCTATTCGTATTTCTCAGAGTTCAGTACTATAACTTAAAAATATGGGGTATATTAGTAACCTGCTAAACTCCACTCTATTAATGAACTGTTCTATGTAAAGCTGTTCCACAAACTATAGTGAAGGAAAAATGCAGTAATCTATGGAAAGAACTTCTAATATGCCAATGCCTACCACACAGCCCTAAATAAATGTCAGTAACATAAAGATCTTTACTATTATAACATAAATAATGTAGTGTCAACCCCATGGTATTGGCGCTAATTCAAATGCCAGTAGAAATCCCTAATTTGGAATGCTGTCTTCACGCTTTATTTACTGCTAACAGCTTGAGGGTAAAACAGAACGGCTGTGACATCAGCACTGCAGTGGAACAGCGCAATGGCATCATAGTGCTACAACCTGGCCAACATGGCTGCTGTGAAAACAGCAATGCCCTGATACTGTCCAAGGGCTGGGCTCCTCCTCAGCTAGGCAGCGCCCTTCCACCATGGTCTTGTCTGGTCTTCTCTGCCCCATTCCTTGCTGGTCAGCTTTGCACTGCTCCACTCTGTTCTGTGGTGCCCTTCTGTTTTTTGCTCTGCTCTTGGATGGAGAGCTCCAGTGTTTCAGCTCCAACTGGGGACAGGCATGATCCACCGTACCCTCAACCAGCCATTAGGGAACTGCCTTATATAGGCAGAAGTCCCCACCCCTGGTTCCTGATTGATCTGAACCACTTTGATTGGTAAGAGGTGTGCAGCTCTGATTGGGTGGGAAAGACTCAGTCCAATTGGCTGAAATAGAATTCCAGGAACTCCTTTACTGGGACTAGCTCAGATAGCAGAAAAATAAGGAATGCAGACATATTAGCAGCAGGGCACAGAGGCAGTTAGTTTAGCAAAGAACCTTCTCCATGAAGTGAAGTTTTGAGGGAGGCCTTTGTGCAGAAATGGCTCCTAGACTCTGCTTTTTCTTTCTTTGTTTTTGTTTGTTTTTAAAATTGAGCCCAGGTAGCCACCAGGAGCCCTTCGTAGTCCTCTGGATTCTCAGCAGTAGTAGAACATCATCTTTTATTTTTATCCTAAACTCATTTTCTTTCAAAAGGAGTACAGTTTAAAATTGTGATGTATTTGGAATGGAAGGACAAATTTTTGTTAATTACAAATTACTAATGGTAGCATCTTCTAGGCTATTGCATGTTCTACACAAAATTATATTTAGCATCTACATCCACACACATGCTGTTTTAAACACTCACATCTTAGCACATGGGTGGTTTATGATACTATTATTCAAAAATCTGGTGGTAATTTATGAAATGATTCAAGCATATACAAGTAATATATATTTTGTAAGTTTAGTAAGATAAATAATATATTTAGTAAATTCCAATGACACAAGGATCCTTTGTGAACATATGGAACATTTATGACTTAAAGAAAAATTCATTACTATTTGATTTCTTATTTTTAATAAAGCATGTAGATTACATATTAACTCATATATAATACTTATCCATGATTACATATATTACCAAAAATATATTGAGCATTCACACTGTGTAAGAAATTTACTGAGTATAAGGAAAACATAAGAATAGGAAAGCTTTCATGGAGTGTCGCATACAGAAAAAGTTATAAAATCAGATAATGGGCAGAGATGTGTGGAAACTACAGAAAGATAGGTGGGAGGGACTTGTCTTGGATAAATAAAAGAGTGCCTCAGCGTGATGTCATGTCTCAGCTAAATATTTACAGAAAAATAGAAATGTCTGTTCAGACTATTGGGAGCTGGTATATTCAATAGGAAGGGCTGAAACTGTAAATATTATAAAAATCTTAAAGAGTAAACAGTGCTTTCAGAGTATAATTCCACACATATTATGAAGTGGCACAAGCTGGGCCAGAACTAATTACAGTTACCAGTTGAAAAGCCTTAAATGTCCTAGCAGAAATTTTAGAGAATGAAAAGATCATTATCTTTTGTTAACATCAGTGGGTTTATAAGATCCCCAAAAGATGTATGCACAGAGATAATAGAGAAACAGTGTGATTTGTTTATATATTTTTATTGTTGTTCAAGTACAGTTGTCTCCATTTTCACCGGACCACAGCCCCCTACCCCATGCATCCCTACCTGATACCCTAAACCTACACCCTTTGGCTTTGTCCATGTCCATGTATCCTTTATACATATTGCTTGATGGACCTTCCCCTATTTTTTCCCTATTATCCCTCTCTCACCTTCCCTCTGGCTTCTGTCAGTTTGTTTTTATCTCAATGTCTCTGGTTCTATTGTGTTTGTTTGTTTTGTTGATTGGGTTCCACTTATAGGTGAGATCATATAGTATTTGTCTTTCACTGCCTGGCTTGTTTCACTTAGCATAATGCTTTCCAGTTCCATACATGCTGTCACAAAGGGTAGGAGTTCCTTCTTTCTTTCTGCTGTGTAGTATTCCATCGTGTAAATGTACCATAGTTTGTTATCCACTCATTTACTTGTGGGCACTTAGATTGCTTCCAGAGCTTGACTATTGTAAATTGTTTAAAGAATTACCAATATTTCAATATTTGGAACTTGAATTTTTAGGCCATAAGTGATGGTGTTTTTAAATAAGGTTTATTGATGGCAAGCAACAAAGCTAAATCTGGGTAACTCAACAAGAAGATAAATTTATTGATAAGATCCTAAAATTGATAAGAAACCTAAAGAACCTGACCAGAGTAGAAGGAAAAAAACAATACAGTTTCCAGAATCTAGGTCTTAGATAGTTATAAGTCTTATTAGTGTACAGACACTGAAAAAAAATGAGCATGAATTTTTTAAAAATCTTGGTTCCATTTAGCTCATTATTCAACATCCTAGGAGTTGTTTTGAGTAAGCTAAGCTCACTAAACTCTTTGAAGAGTTACTTTTTCATATTTTCCCCTCAAGTCTGCATAAAATGAGGATGATTCTCTAAAACAAAATTGGGTTTCTATTCCAATGGCCCATAGGTGTATGAAAGAATACTCAACATCACTGGACATCAGAGAGATGCAAATTAAAACCACAATGAGATACTACTTCACACTGGTCAGAATGGCCATCATAAACAAATGAACAAACAAGTGCTGATAAGGATGTGGAGAAAAGGGAATCTAAGTGTACTGTAGGTGGGATTGCAGACTAGTGAAGCCACTGTGGGGAACAGTCTGGAATTTTCTCAAAAAACTGAAAATGGAACTGCCTTTGACCCAGTGATTCCACTGTGGGATTATACCCTAAGAATCCTGAAACACCAATTCAAAAGAACCCATGCACCCCAATGATCATAGCAGCATTATTTACAATAGCCAAGTGCTGGAAACAGCCTAAGTGCCCATCAGTAAATGAGTGGATCAAAAAACTATGGTACATTTACATAATGGAATACTATGCAACAGAAAGAAAAAAGGAACTCCTACCTTTTGTGACAGCATGGATGGATCTGGAGAGCATTATGCTAAGTGAAATAAGCCAGGCAGGAAAAAACAAATACCATATGATCTTACCTATAACAGAAACCTAATGAACAAAACAAAGGAGCAAAATAGAACCAGGGACATGGAAACAAGAAACAAATTGGCAGGGATCAGAGGGGAAAGTGGTGGGGCATAAGGGAGCTAAGAAGTAGAAGGGCCTAGTTAAAGAACAAGTCTGAATGATCCATAGATATGGACAACTCGTTTGGGGATTGACTGTGGGAATGGGGGTTGGGAGTGGGGCAGGGGAGATCAATGGAGAAAAATTGGTAAACTATAATAGAACAACAATTTAAAAACTTAAATGTCTTAGAAAAAATATTTGGTCAATTAGCATATTTGAAAAGTGAAAAATTATTATGGAGCATATATAAAAGAAAAAATTTGGAAAACTTTATTTTTACAGAAGGTTATTTTTCTGATATTTTATACAGGCTAATGACATATATATTTGCAAATAGACTGTGTTAGGCAGCCTCTAAGAGAACATTGAATGATTTCCTACCTCCAGGTTGCTCCCCTTACCCTCTTCCTGAATATGAGGTCTAAAAGCAGAGTCAATAGAAAGGGTGGATTTTAACAAGCTACTGTACTCACTTCATGAATGCAGTTCACTGGATGTATGGAAGTTAACTAAGATCCCATAATTTTGCCAAAGTTTATACAAATAAATTTAAATCCTATAATGACATCCCCAGTATGTATGATCACAAAGTCCAGGCTTGATCTATTACTATCTCATGCCTCCAGAAAGGATGTCAAGAACACTATAAAGAACAGAAATTTATGTTACTGGTTAGACTCAATCAAGTCCAAGGTTTTCCTTTTAGTGTTCCTTTGCCTCGCATTTTTTCTAACTTCATAATAAGTCACCAGTAGTAAATTAATCCCTTGATTTGCCAACTCTAGACAAAATAGAAGTATCTGCCAAGCTAACTTTGCACTTCGAAAAGCAATGGTTTGCCTCTTAAGGATCCCTGTACTTGGTTGTTTTCCTAAAGCCCTATTGGGGAAGGTCATCAAGAACACATGGACACCAGTTAGACCCTTAAGTTGGACCCAGGCAATTGAAGGCTCCCCACTCCTTCCCTTGTGCTTGGAATGTGTACTCCAGTTGCCTTTACAATGCTAGAAGCTTCCCAAGGACATACCCTTGAGATAATAACATGGCAATAAGACTATCTGGACTGCATACATGATTAAACCCAGTTAAGACCTCCTGTGTATGTGACTGGATCCAATTAAGGCCTCCATATAAACATTCAAGATTCTGGCAGGTGGGTGCATGAAGCTACTCATCTCATGGTTGGCCCAGGCAAGCTCCTAATTAAGTTTCCTTGTTTAATGAACCTGTTGTCTACCAGTCTGTAAGGGTCTGTCTTTTTCTTCAGTATCTCTCTGCCCTCTATGTATGATGGCCAATTTCTGATTATGCCTGGGAAACTCCCAAAGAGGTTACAACCAACAAGCCCATACATCATTCACCTGTAAGATCTAATTTAAAAAAAAAATTAAATTAGTAACATTGCATTATACTATAAGAAGTATTCTATTCCTTCTTTGTAAGCCCAAGGCCTGATCACATTGGCTGGTCTTCAGGTTCCCCTAGAAACTATAATGAACAGTAAAAATCTCATTCTGTTTAGAGACTAGTAACACATGCTCTATGATTCACTATTATAGTAAACTCAAGTTTTGTCTTTAAATATTTTAACTCTGTGATACAAAAAAAATCTCATTATTTCTTCTGATTACAGGTAAGTTTATAATTTAAAGTATATATATTTTTTTCTAAAATTTCTGGCAATTAAGGGTAATAAAAAGAAAATAGGCTTGGGAGTCCAGCAGACCTCAGTCCCACCTTTGCTTATTTTATTTTATTTTATTTTATTTGCTTGTTTTTTTTTTGTTGTTGTTTCCTTTCCTTTTATTTTTCTTTATTCTTCTTCTTTCTCTATATTTGTCACTTTTTTTATAATTTAAAAGGTTGTTATAATAATAGTATATATTATTGCTGTGGATTTTAACTATGAGTATTTAAAATTAAGTTTGATTAGACTCAGTTGTGGGAATACAGTGTGATGTGCAGATCATGTATCATAGAAATGTACACTTGAGACCTATATAATCTTATTAGCCAATGTCACCCCAATAAATTTAGTTTAAAAATAAAATTAAGATAATTAAAAAATGAAGTTTCTAGGAGATGCCCTGATACATATTAAGTGCTCAGGAAATGGTAGCCATTAGTATGATATTACTTAAATAAGCACTTTAATTAAATAAGCACTTTATTGCTTTGATTGTTCTAGAGAATGTCTTTTAAAATTATTCAATTAAGAAAAATTGGAAAGAAAATCAGAATGAATATCAAAATATTACTTGGAATACATTTGAGAGTGAACTGAGTAGAACAAGACATCTTTCTGAAAATCCATTCACCAACATGCTTCACTATTATAACACAAGTAACTTAAGTTTTAATTGCTCAGTTAATGAGGTGAGCAAAAGAAAGTGTGTTTTAATGAGAAATACTAATTTTCAAATATTGAGCAATTTGTGTCTTATTAAACATTAATAGAAATATCCATATCCCTAATCAAAAGAAGCGTCATAAAAAAGAAATCAAATTTTTACACAATTACATTGCCATTCTACATTTAGAAGGCAACATTAACTCCATGTTTTGAAATAATAACTGTACGTTCTAAAGGTGAATTTTTTCTATTAAATATACTTAACTTTGAGTGGAAAAAATAGGTGTGACTGAAAATGTTAGCTACCAATGTAAATCAATAGTACGAACATTCTTTTTATAAAATTGGTAAGTCATATCACATTACTATTGATTTTAAAATGTATACTGTGGTTGTGATAAGTAATACCATAAGCTTCTATAAATAGCATAAGAAAAATATTTGATGCCAAGAGATTAAGCAAAATATATAGATTGTGTGTGTGTGTGTGTATCAGGGCTTAGCCCTGGCTGATTTAGCTCAGTGGATTGAGTGCTGGCCTCTGAACCAAAGTGTCGCCAGTTCGACTCTGAGTCTCAGGCACGTGCCTGCGTTGCAGACCAGGCCCTAGTGGAGGACATGCAAGAGGCAACCACACATTGATGTTTCTTCCCATCTTTTTCTCCCTCCATTCCCTTCTCTAAAGATAAATAAATAAAATCTTAAAAAAAGAAATCAGTGCTGAAATATAGTACACCAAATATGTATTTCACATAATTTAAGTAACATAAAAAACTAGTTTGTTTTGAGAAAGTATAAACTTATATGCATTACATATTCTACATATATTCTACATATGTATGTAGAATATACATACATATGTAAATTTATATTTATTACATATAATTTTATATGTAAACTTATATGTATTACATATTCTACATATTCTCTATTCTACATATACATATACATATATGTAAAATATAGTCATTAAAATATTTTCCTTTATTAATTATTTTTAAAAACAAGAAAGTTTAACATTTTGTTAGGTAGTAAATTCTTCAGATAGTTTTTAATGATGAAGACAGTTGTACAATGCAATATATTGTTACAGCACTTTATAAATTTTGCTTTCTAGTTAAGTTTTATTTGCTAAAGACACAGGAAATTATAGAACCTGAGATTGTTGAGTTTTCCATTTTACAAGTAGAAAACTGTTTTTAGAGAGGTTAATCCACTCAATAGATTATTATTTTAGCTCAGTACTATGATATTCTCCTTACCTCAAACAGAGCATCCTAAAATTTGATAGGGTATAATTATCTGTATTCAGAAATACCTACTTAAACACCAAACATGAACTATCACTATTAGACAATTCTAAGGGATTACTGTATTTTGCTGTGTATGATACACTCCCGTATATAATGCACACCCATGTTTTTGGCCCAAATTTTCAGGAAAATTTCTTCCATTTTAATTTCTTAACTCAATTATTTATTTATTTATTTATATTAAAAACAAAATTGATGATCATATTCCAGGGTATTATTTTTACATACAGATATCATTATTGATTTCTATAGTTATACTTTTAATGCATAAGCATAAATAAATGAATTAAAAACATTTTTATATATGTGTGTACACACACACACACACACACACACACACACACATATATATATATATATATATATATATGAGAGAGAGAGAGAGAACTTTGGACAAAGAAGTGAGCATTATATATGGCAAAATACGGTAGCTTGGAGATAAGACCAATCATACATTAATTATTTTCTGTAAAATATATATTTCAAACTATAAGAATAGAAAGACTTTTGCAGATTAAATGTACTATGCATATATTTAAAGACTATTATCAATATAATGGAACTTTAACAACTAGTGAACATAATTAAAATGTATAAAAATTCATATCCCATTGATAAGATATATAATGTTAAATTGGAAATCTGAATTCCTTTTTAAAATTTAAACAAAAGTGCCTAATCAGCATTATGGTACGAAACCACTTTGAATGCATAAGAGATCATCAATTCTACCCAGCACACAGACTCTTGTGGTCATTGCAGGGAATCAGAGTACCTTTATTTGTAAAGTGTAAGTGCCATGAGGCAATCCAAAGTAAATATAAACTGCAGAAATTCTCCCATGGTGAGAAAACATCTGGCATAATTATTCATCATTTAGAGAATGCGGACATCTAAGAGAACTGGCCGTCTTCTTCTGCTGGGCAGAGGGAAGGAGTGATTACTGTGACCAGTGGATATTATGGAATAAATGTTTGTGTTCTCCCAAAATTTATATATTGGAATTTGTAGATGATGGTATTAAGAAGTGGGACTTTGGGAGGTTACTAAGTCAGGAGGGTGAGGCCCTCATGAATAAGATTACTGACCTTATGAGAAAGACATGTGATATTGCTCTTCCTCTCCTCTCTCCCCACAGTGAGATGATACAATGAGAAGGTAAGTCTTCTGCAAACCAGAAAGAGGACCTTCACTAGGAACCCAGTCATGCCTGCACCCTGATCTTAGACCAAGCCTGTAGAACTTTAAAAAACAAATGTTCGATGCTTAAGCCACTCAATCTACAGTTATTTCTTATAGCAGTCTGAACTA
This sequence comes from Glossophaga mutica, assembly GCA_039655065.1. Classification (NCBI taxonomy): domain Eukaryota; kingdom Metazoa; phylum Chordata; class Mammalia; order Chiroptera; family Phyllostomidae; genus Glossophaga; species Glossophaga mutica. Next base: position 140,971,123 of record CM077307.1, on the reverse strand, counting down.
AGACAGTGGGTTATACTGGACTTATGAGTTGTTTTATGGCTCTCTCCTATAGAATTTCATATTAGGAACACTAAAAATCCCAAATCTCAAATTCCCTTTGCTTATTTTAGGTCATCATCTTCACATTCCCAAGAAGTCACCGTTATTAGGAAAATGGTCCTATCTATAATACAAATATCGCCATTTTATAGTTGTAAAACTTCAGACCTTGGAAAAAGTATTTGGTATGTATAAAGGCATAGTCCACATATGACAAGTGGCTCTCACTTTTTAATATATCCATAGCAGTCACATCTATGATGTCTGAGAGTAAAAAGTATACAACCAATTCTTGCATGTTTATGCAAGTGATTTACACTACTATTCTTGTTTGCAAACCCAGCAATAAATTCCCATGTAAGCTTTTTCAGTAATTCCTCCTTCTACACAAGCCTGAAAAACATGGTGAATTCTTTTTTCTTAGAGTTGCAATGTAGTTAATTCAAAACTTAATGGGATAAACCATAGTGTACAAGTATTTAAAATAGAAAATACTTAAACATTTAAGTTAACATTTCTAAAAATCAGATTAATTTGGTTAGTATAAACAAAGAGGCCATTTATTCTGTTTTGGTTTATTTCTATTTAAAGTATCTGAGTAAACAATAAAAAGATGGCTCTAAAAGAACAAATCCAAAACTAATTTAGCAGACCGAAAGATCCATTTGCACTTATATGTGAAGAAATGCCACATGTTTTCAACATCTCTACAGATTAAAAATATCCATCTGACAGTGATAGGACATAGGTCCCTTTGCCCTTTATAAATTGCCTAATTAAATTATATCACAGCAACACATCATTTGCCCACAAACACGCATGCTACCTCACGTGCAGATGTTTGATTGAGAAGGCTTTGCTGGGCAGTTGGCCAGGCTCAATCTCTCACTTAATGAACATGCCTGCACCAAACCTTATGCACAGTGTGTTACAATCAGACAGTCACAAGTGAGAAATGGGGATTCTGACATAGTCTGTTCATTGTAAGCCTAATTATCTATGGAAAAAGACAGATACAAATAGATACAATAATAAACAAATGATAGAATAAAATTGAAATGTTTTAATAATTCCAATTGTTAAATGTTTATCTTAAATGTTTTGAGTTTTTCAGAATATTTTTATCAAATATATATGTATGTATGTACATATACATATTTCAAATGCCATTGTTTTCCTGGGTTCCTTCTGAGTAATGGGAAACTCAAAAGCCAAATCTAAGGACAGAAAGGCTGTTTTGTACCATAAAATATTTAATTAAATTAGTTTGATATATACTATTCAATGGGAAAGACAAATATAAAATACTTTTACATAGTGTATGATATACATAAAATGCATATTAAAAATCATTCCAAACCACTATTATTAAGGAATAACAAGGTGAACAAAGAGACTGAACGTTGCTTTCATTTTTTTCCTCAGGGACATGGATTTTGTCAGTTACACAATGACTTTCACCCAAAGCCACATGTTGTATGAGGCTTTACAATTTATTGAGACAACTAATAGGGATGATTGTGATAGGCACTGTGTTATGTGTTCTGTACAAATCTTAAATTCGATCCTACTAGTTCAACAAAATTACTATACAACTGGGTTTTAGAGACATTAGGTATTTTTCCCAGGTCATAGAGTTACAAAAGGCTGAGCTGAGATTAGGACTAAGAACGCTTGTACTCCTGGTCCTAACTTCTGAACTCTGAGTCATGTTGTTCTCATGAGAGACCTGACAGTTCCGAGATTTTGCTTTTTTAATTGAAAAGTTTGGAGGAGATTATTATTTTTAATTGATTTTTAAATATATTTTATTGATTATGCTATTACAGTTGTTCCATTCCCTCCCTTTATTCCCTTCTACCCTGCACACCGCCTCCCACCTGCATTCCCCTCCTTTAGTTCATGACATAGAGGAGATTATTCTCAAAGGAAAAAAGTTCTTGGTTGTTGAAAATTAAAGAAGAATTTTCAGCCACAGGGACAGGGAGTCTAAATTCACATATAATAGCTTCATACATTGAAAAGATCCTTTGAAAATAATTAGGCAAAGCTGTTCATCAGTCTTTTAGAAAGGAACAAGATTGGATATATTGTCATATATAAAGCAAGAAAGTCTCCACATTCTGAGTACCTTAAGATCTGGTAGATATCATAAAGGACCTAAAATTATACATGGGGAATGAGGTAATGGTGAATTCACAACTTAAGTTGAAGGAGTTAAAAACTAATAGTGACTAGATAAGGAGAAATTATTTGGAGCTGTGTTGGGGGGAGTATGAACAACTTTAAACATATATTTTTCTGGGGAAATGGAATAGAGAGCTCACAAAAGAATGCTTATAGAAAATCTTTTTTCAAAAGAAAGTGTATTCCTGGTAGAAAATAAAACAACTGAAAGTTGGTGGGGGGAAAAACACACAAGGAAACATTGCTGAAAGGGAAATTTGTTTCTCAAGATAGCCTGTCAGTTAGCAGCTATGTTCATAATGAGAATAATACAGTGTATTTTTGTGTTCTATTGAACTCTACACAGCTTCCCCCAAACTCACAACAAATGAACAAGCTCAGAACTTCAGGATTTTATTTAATTCAATATTGCATAAATATTAAATGCAGGCAGGGAATTGTAAATGGCAAAAGCAGACTCTGCTGTATTCAAATTATGATAAAAAGACCATGGGGGAAATTGTGGCCCTAATTTGCTACTTAGGCAGAAAATTTATGGGAAGAACAATTCCAGACTCTTAAAAAAATCTCTATTTAATGATTATCTACTATATTTTGTTGTTAAAGAGGTTTTCTTCTTCACTTTTTAAAACTTTTCCTAGGATGGTTCATGTAAATGTATGTAGCTCCTCACAGATGCCCTCATTCTACCCCAAAATAAAAACTCCACATCAGTAGGAACTGGTGCATTTAATGCCATATTTTGTTCTGTGGCTTGCACAATGCCGGGACTCAATAAATGTTAATGGACAATAATAATCAACATTCTGGCTTTGAGAGGCTCTCTCAAACATGGGCTCTGTCTAAAATGAGTTCTGACCGACTCATTTATTTCTAAGTTCAAAATAGATTTCACTCAAGTCATTGAACATTGGGCTGGAAGCACCTTTCTAGAATTGATACCTTTGTTAAAGAGAAATCATCTATGTCTTACTGCCTCTCTGCATGCTAAATGTTAATGTTCCCTCTCACTTAGCCTGTCATTTTACTCAATAAAATAATTTAAATTCAGGTTAACAGTACTGCTTAATAATCTGTGTAGTCTTGAATATATGTGTGGACCTTAAAATACATTTATTATATTTTATTTGCAAAAGATCATTATTGTCAATTTAACACCTACAGAATGGGAATATATTGATAACTTGTCCTTAGTTCTCTTCAGAGGCTTTTGAACCACATTGCTGGGGAACAAAACATAATGCCTTGCAGAACATTATAGAGACCGTGCAACATGAAGTGAAATGCTACCTTCCATTCCCTGGTCCAAGTGCTTTCTGTAGACCCCCACTAGAATTGTTCTCTTTCTTGAGTGCCATGAACCTCTTAACTTAAACTCATTTTTGACAATTTTTTTAAATTTTTATTTATTTATCTTTAGAGGGGAAGGGTAGGAGAGAGGGAGAGGGAGAGAAATATCAATGTACGGTTGCCTCTTGTGTGTCCCATGCTGGGAACTGGCCTGCAACCCAGGCATGTGCCCTGACTGGGAATCGAACTGCGATCCTTTGGTTCGCAGGCCCGCACTCAGTCCACTAAGCTACACCAGCCAGGGTTTGACAATTTTTTAATAAAGTTTCTTAAGCACTAAGAAAAAGAAGCTTGCATATTGGCATGCATGGACCTCTAAAAACAGTAAACAGAAGAAGACAATTCTCATTCCTCACTGAACAAATGTTTCTCAAAATGTGTTCAACACACTATTGAGATACTCATTAAAATTGCATATTCCCAAATCCCACCTCAAGATTAAGAAATACACATCTTTGGGAGAGGAATGAGAAACTATGCAATTGTCTCATTTTCATGGGCTATTATTTGTGCAATAATTTTTTAAAAGTTCACCATCCTCCACCTGAGTGTTCTATATTCTAGCCTCCTGAGATTCTTGCAAACAACTAAGATCAATGTGTTTAATTATACTCATATAATTTACTAACCTGAGGAATTGTAATGTCAAAATAAGGGAACCAAGGAACCCACTAATTCCTAATGAGAAAATAATTTTATACAATGTACGATGTGCAGAAATGTGGCTGTTTGTATTATAGGCCACCATTTCAATGAAAAAGTCTGAAAGAAACACGATCACTTTGGAAGTCAGGGTAAATCAAATCTCTGCTTTGGACTCAAGTCCTTCCCAAGGGTGACCTTATCTTTTTTCCCATTATTGTTTTCTTAAATAAATGATACAAATTTTTTGTGGGCCTTCTATTCTGCAAGTTTACCTTTCTTTCGACTGTTACACTCTCTTAAATTTAACCAGTTTGGCAAGTCACTCACGCAAGAGAGAAAGATCAAAGTAGTTTTTACATGAGTTTAAACATAAAGCTGGCCATCAAAACACCAATTACTGTTCAGAGTGTAACATGATGTGTAAAACATAAAAGTGGCAGTTATTACCGCTCTAGTTCTGTTCTTTAGAAGAAAACAGGAGTTTAAAGAAAAATTATCTTCAATTATCTGCATCTAGAAACATACGCTGTAATGTTTTGGAACTTAGGATCCTTGAATAAATTAATACTCAACTACTTATAAAAATTTGGAACAGTTATGGGAAATTCAAAACAAAATAAATTAAAATAACTCAAAAGAAGCCACAAAATTCAACACATCATATATCACTGTGTTATTTCATGCTGAACTACAGTTGAAGTATTCAAATCATATTTGATCATTATATTTCCATAGTTTGACTCTCACTCTAAGCCAGAGAAATTTAGGTCTTTCTCAACCAGATCAAAATTCAAAGTACCAGGTGTTCTAGTCAGTTGGGACTGCTTTAATAAGTTGCTATACATAGGTAGTTTAAAGAAAAGGCATTTATTTCTACAATTCTAGAGGCTAGGAATTCCAAGATAGTGGCATGCCCTGGGTCTGGTGAGAGCCTACTGCCTGTTTTGCAGATGGCCATCTTCTCATCGTATCCTCACACGACAGCGAGTAGACAGCAAGCAAGCAAGTCCACAAGTTTCCTCTTCTAAGGGCCCTAATCCCATTGATGAAGGCTCCACCTTCATGACCTCTTCACCATCTAAAGGCCCAGCCTCCTAACACCATCACACTGGGGGTTAGGATATCAACACATGCATTTTGAAGGATACAAGCATTCAGTCCATAATACTAGATGGTTTGTAGATCATAATTTCTTATATTTATTTCTAAAAACATATTGTTTGTAAAACCTTTCAAGTTGAAATATTGCTGTAAGAGAGGAAAGTTCTGACAGTCACTTCATAAATCTGGGTGTCCAAAATCATTGTCTTATACCTCAGTTAGAGTATCAAAATAGGTGACACTCCGGCAGTTGGATTGGTACTGTAAGATTCAATGTCTGACGTGGGTATGAAAAGAGTATGTGAAGAGATGTTTCCTCTCAGACACAATTGTGTATCAGAGCAGACAGCATATTTCTACTACAGCCTCAGAAAATTAAACTAGAAAGAATTCTACAATGGCAACCATGCATAGAAAGCTGACCTTGGTCAGATGTGAGTTTGGCAATGAGTGCTCTGGAAAGTCAGTTCCTGGCACCGTGATAATGCCAATATGCTACATTGAACAGCATCTGGAAAATCAATTTAAAAAATTCAAAGTTTGCATTATTGACCCAGAAACAAGTGTCTTATCAGTATTTCACTGTTCCAGCAGGAAGTTATCCATGGTGCCTTTCTCTATTAACAGATAAGAGTTAGGGCAAGTGCACATTTAGAAGTCTCACAGTATCAGCCTGTGGATAAAATCACAATAACTAAAATCTTATTTACATGTCATTTCCTTTATGCATCTGAGTTCTACAACCATTTCCACAGTACATTCAATGATATCTGATCAGGCATATGGGGATATATTAAATATTGTTATTTTGAGGATAAAAGACAATATGAAAATATGAGTTATCTGTGTGGGGAAATGTGTGAAACAGAGTCTGAATTAGTATCATTTTATTGGCTAATTTTCCAGTACTGAACTGAAGGAGAGAGGTTGCAATTACAGAAAAAGAATGTGTAACAAGAAAGCACCTAAATTCAAATTAAAATGCTCTTAGTTATAAGGCCCCTTGGATTTATTACCTAAATAGAAATAGTTCAGTTTAGGAAACTTTTGTATTTAACATAACTGCCTTCACTAAAACAAGCAATTCTTGGATCAAACAGGAAGTTGAGGAGTTGCTGTATGTGCTCAGATACACATGCTCCTGTATATCAGAAATTATGATGGTAACACATCATCTTGCAACAATTATTTATACAGATGAACTTACTGGAAAGGCCAACACATTTTCAGAGTTACGAACACCTTGTAGTTCTTTTTGTTCTGCCTTTTTAGTTATGATTATTTTCAAGTTTAAACTAATATGCAGATAGACATGTGTTTTACACAAACAAGATTATACTTTCAAGCTATTGTTCTCTTCTATCTTTCATCATCTGACACTGTGTCTTGTTGTTTCTCCATGTCAGTTAAGGACAGTGTATCCTATTCTCTTCAACTACGGCAATGCATTCTTCAGTACAAATTTTCAATATTTATTTAAATTGCTCAGTCTATTGAGAGTTCTTACTTTCATAATAGTAAAATAACACTTGTAGAAATCCTGCATTTATATATTTATGTAGGAGTAGCATTATTTCTTTAAAGTAAATTTGTAGAAGAAATGGCATAGTTATAGAGGGCATGTGCACTTTCAATCTGAAAAGCAGACAAATTTACATCCCTGCCAAATTGAAGGCTCTGCCACTTTATACTCTACAAATAGTGTGTTAAGAATGTTAACCAGTATATTATTAAGGATTTTTTTATATTTTTGTCAAACATGACTGAATAACCGCAGTGTAGCTCTTTATATGCTTGAGCCCTATGTAATTCACATTTTTTAAAATTTATAAGATTTATTCTTTTCCTTTTAAACCGGAATATTGACTTTTTCTAACTGGCTATTATGGTCTACTTTTATACTCTGTAAATACACACATTTATTTATATTTATATATACATATTTATTTTTTGCTTTATATTTTTATTTATTTTAATTTATTGGATTTATTGGGGTATCATTGGTTAATAAAATTGTATAGGTTTCATGTGTACAATTCTATAATACATCACCTTCATATTGTATTGTGTATTCACCAGCCTAAGTCAAAGCTCCTTCCACTGCCATTTATCCCCACTTTACATTCTTCTAATTCCTCCCACCCCCTTTTCATTCTGGTAATCACCATATTGTTATTTTTTTTCCCATTTCCTTTAAGGTTTTTTTTAATTTTTGCTTTTTTTTAACCCAGTTCCCTAACACCCCTCTCCTATGACAGCAGTCATTCTGTTCTTCATATCTATGAGTCTATTACTATTTTGCTTGTTTGTTTTGTTCATTAGATTCCACACATACGTAAAATCATGTGATACTTCTCTTTCTCTAACTGGCCTACTTCACTTAGCACAGTACTCTCCAGGCCCACCCATGCAGTCACAAAGGGTAATATTCTCCTTTTTTACAGCTGAGTAGTATTCCATCATGTAATATAGATGGTCAATAGACATTTGAAAGGAAACTCAGCATCACGAATCATCAGAGAAATGCAAATTCGAACCACAATGAAATATCACCCCACACCTGTCAGAATGGCTACTATCAATGAATCAACAAAAAAACATGTGTTGGTGAGGATGTGGAGGAAAGGGAACCCTCATGCCTTGTTGGTGGGAATGCAGATTGGTGCAGCCACTATAGAAAAAAGTATGGGATTACCTAAAAAAAAAAAAAAAAAAAAAAAAAGATGGAAGTGCCTTATGCCCCAGGGATTCTTCTGGGAATTTATCCGAAGAAACCCAAAACACTAATTTGAAAGAATATATGCACCCCTATGTTCACTGCAGCATTATTTACAATAGTCAATATTTGGAAACAACCCAAGTGTTCATCAGTAGATAAATGGATTAAAAAAGTTGTGGTAAATATAATTATAAATATATATATATATAATTACTTATGTATATATAAATAAGTATATATATATAAATATAGTGATTTATTTCAGTTCACTTGCATCTAAACATTTTTCTTATCACAGAGGTTTAAATGTTTTAATAAAATCTGTCATTCTTAAAATAAGTTTTGGGGTTTGTGTCTGTCCTAGAAATATCACCTCAATTCAAATATTATAAACATATTTGCTGTTACTTCCTGAAACTTGTTTTACATTCATCTATTTAATCCATTTGTAAAGTATTTTGGGGCATGGTGTAAAGTATAGGCTAAAATGTATGAGTTTATACATGGGAAGGTAACTCATAGACATGGGTAAGAAGATTTAATTTTATAAAAAGGATAATTCTTTCCTCAGTGATCTTCACACTTAATGCAGCCCCATCAAAATGTCAAAAGTACTATATAAATATCTTATACAATTGATACTAACATTTATATTGATAAAGGAGAGTCTAGTAGAGCTGGAATGCATTTAAATATACATAATGTGGAATGAGAGCATATCTTATGCAAAAAATATTTTAAATCTATAACAAAGAGTGATTTTGTAAATAGATAGATTTATAAAGTATAAATTTGGAAAAAACAAACAGCCCTCCATGTATATGGACCTTTATTACAATAGAGGACCCCTAGGGAAAAAAAGTTTTCCCAACAAATGGAGTTGGAAAATTTTGTTTTCTGTATGGTAAATAAATATAATACAATTAATTTTATTTAAATAAATAAAATACAGAATGCCAATAAACTCCAGATAGCTTCAAAACGTACACATTAAAAGTCAAATTTTAAATTCTTAGAAGGAAATAGATTAATTTCATTTTCATCTTGACATTGTAGTATATAACTAAAATAATATAGTGAAAGCACTAAACATAAAAAACTGGAAATCTGTCTATGTTAAATTTAAAAATTTTGTTCATCAATACCTTAAGAAAGGGCAAAACTATACAAATTAGTAGAAGATATTTGAAAGTCACAAGCCAATGAAGAACAAATGTAAAATACAAACTAATAAGAAAAGGACTTACCACTTCAAGTAGATAAATAAGAGTATAATTACCATAATATTCAAGGACACTTGAAGGGTAACAACAATAAAAACAAATGCCCAATATTCCCAATAACAAGAGAATGGAAAAACAAGTGAGTTATACATTTATAAGTTAGTTATTTACAGATAAGAAAAATGAATGAACTACAATTACATGTGGTGCTGTATGATATTAAAAATGTATTGTTGACAAGATGAACATACCAAAAAAGTTATTTTCCTATATATCATATACAACGGTACCCATTTTACAAAGTTCACAATCAGGCAAAACCATACATATATATGAATATATATTTTATGTGGAAAAATGATATATATTTATGTGGAAATGTATATGTATATATCACAGCAGACACACCAGATGACATACCTAATATGTTTCATATATTATATTTTTTAAAACAAAGATGGAAATTGCTTGTGGCAGGGGTAGGAGAGTTATATGGTATAAAAGCACACAGGCAAGTGTAAGTTACAGGTAATGCTATAGTTCTTCAGCTGGGCAGTGATTTCATGTTGTTCACTATATTATTTTAAATTATAAATAAAATAGAAGTAACATAAAATATAAGCATCCCATATGTGATCAATGATAATAGTGTTCCATAAATCAATTATGCTTGATCTAATTCTGTTGTTCTGCAATCACAAAAAAGAGAAATCTACTTATGTAGATATTTGTCTTAAAAAATGTAATTGTCAAACATCTACTAAATCTTCCATGTAGTAATAATTTTTGTAGAAGTACAACATTCTGATTGTTTTATTATGTGCCACTCATATCCTAACATAGTGGTAATACTATATGCAATATTTACATGTTAAATTTAAATTGAGCTTATTTTATCTTTGGCTAAAGTCATGTAGTGGTGGGGGTGGAAGAGAGAGAATATAAATTTAGTTGTAATTCAACTGAATCAATTATTTAGTGAAAATAATGTTTTCCAAAGCAGCTGACCTGAATAAGGCCTATTCCACCTTGCCATTTCTCTTAGCTATGTATTTTGACCCTTGTGCCTTCTAAAAATTCACTACGTAAGTCTTAGAATTTCATGCCTATAATTTCATTTTCATTGAATTACCAATTGTTACCATAGTTTAACATCTTTGAGGCATATACAGGCATGTGGAAATTTATTGAGAATGTAACTTCCAGTAAAGTACAAAATAGCAACAAGGCATTGTGCATTTTAAGTGAACCAGAATAAGGTCTTTCTTTTGGCTAGGATAGTTTGCAGCTAAGTTCCAGAAACATAGAAAGCTATTCTTGTAAAGTATATGGCTCATTCAGCAATGCACATAAAACTGAAACACTAAAATATGCTGATTGATCAATAAAGTTTGTAGCTCCATTTGTAAAATGTGCAAAAATTAAACCATTTTACTATCTGGTTCAGTGAGTTAAGTACATAATTGCTCAAACAGTATGGTATGCATCTGAAGTCAAGCAAATTGCACATGGCAATGTAGTCAACCATGAAAACATGCATTGCAGCGATTAGCTAACAATATTAAAATTGAAATAAAATTAGTAATTTAGACAGAAAAGTATATAAAATGCTAATCAGTCACTGAATTTCTTTTATTTGTCTTCATCCTTTAAAAAATTCTAATATCTTAGCATTTGTTTAATACATGGCTCTCCTTGGAAAACGACATACTTGTTGCTGCTAGCCTACGTGAAAATTCATTTATTATATTTTTAAAGTTATTTCTACATATATGATAGAAATACAGAAATGCAATACATGAGAATTTTTTATTAATTGATATGAAGCTTTAAAAATCTAGTTATTTATAGTTGTTCCAAGACCACTAGTTATTTCCCATGCCAAAGAATGAAAACATGGCATAGTATAGGCCAGGTTTTTCTAAGAAGACTCAACTCTTTCACTTGATTTTATATGTGGTAACAGTTACAAAATGAAAGTATCTTTTAAATGAGGGTTTTGGAAGATGCTATTTTCTAGGGACTATGGTTCAGAGAGTTCAGGGCTCCAATTAAAGCAGCATCTGGAAGCCCTGATCCACAGCTCCATTTAAAAACATTTGTAATAAGGGCACGGTGTCTCATCTAGTAGCAAGCTGTCAGTGGAATGGTGAATAACAGATTCAGGGCAAAGCAAATTCAATTCAATTGAACAGAGGATTATAATCTTCTGCTATTTGATCAACAGTAGGTATAAAAGAGAAGTATAAAGCAAGCTCTCTGTTCTCAAGGGACCTACAATCTTTCAGAGAAACTTAATGTTACATAGAGAAAATGAAGCGATGTGAGTAATAATTGTAATACCATAATGTATTATAAACAGGCTCTGTGCTTTTTCATAAATAGGGAAAGTTTTGTGAAGTTTGTGGTAATTGAAATATTATTAGAATTGTGCCCCCCAAATCAACACGATAGAAATAAATCTTAACCTTCCTGCATTGAAGAAAACTGTGAATAATTAAAATTTCAAATTCAAGTTTATTTAGAAATAGTTTAGCCCGTTTCACACCCGATGTCATGGAAATTGACTACAATAATTTAGGTATATAGCTTGAAGCCTCCCAATTCATCATGTTACCTGCAATATGTTGCAGAAAATTAGCAGTTAAGTTTGGATAGGTAAAATATGCCCAGATTCTGGAATAACTTGAAGATAGAATAGCTTGTATTTAATCTTCTTGTAGCTGAAATTTGCAATAGGTCATTAAGAAGGATAGGTATAATTACAGTATTTAAAAAAAGTGTATTTGCTTCTAAATGTCATTGAAGAAGAAAGAGGTTACTGATAGGAAATTAATTTGTTCTTAAATGATCCAGGTATGAGCTTATGGAGAGTTAGAATTGGATGAGCATTAATATAAACAAGATAGTTGAGTCTTAATTAAAAAGGACTAGTGAAAGTTCTTGATGGCAAATAAAGGATGGAAGAGTATAGAGTTCTAATATGATTCTTTACACTCAATTTGGAATATTTAATTTTTAATATGTGTGCAGGCAGAAAATTTTTTTTGAGGAATGCAGGATTTTGAACTACTTATAGGACTGGAAATTGGTGCAGCTACAATGTAAAATGGTATGAAAATACCTCAAAAAACCTAAAAATTATAACTGCCATACAACCCAGCAATTCCACCTCTGAGCATTTACCCCCCCCAAACTGAAAAACACTAATTTGAAAAGATGATGCACCCCTATATAATGTTCACTGCAACATTATTTACAATAACCAAGATATGAAAGCAACCTAGACGTCCATCAATACAAGTACACGTATACAACAAAATGTTACATGCAATGAAAATTGAATAAAATCTTGTCATTAGCAGCAGCATAGATGAACCTAAAGGGTTTTATGCTAAGTGAAATAGTGAAATAAGCCAGACAGAGAAAGACAAATACCACATGCTTTTACTTATGTGTAAAATTAACACCCCTATCCCTCCCCCCCCCCAAAAAAAAAACAGGTTCATAGAAACAGAGACCAAATGGACAGTTGCCAGAGGGGTGGGGAGTGAGGGACTGGGTAAATGGTGAAGAGGATTATAGTCAATAATATTGTGATAAATTTTCACAGTGATAGGTAAATACTAGAATTAGTAGGGTGATCATATTGAAGGTGTAAGACTATCAAATCACTATATTGTATACCTAAAACTAATATAACGAATATAATATTGTATACCAACCATATTTACATAAAAATAAATAAAAGAAAGGAAAAGCAAATTCAAGAGAAAATTGTATTACAAACTGATAATCCTGTTGTTTGTGCTCATGGATATTTGGATTTCAACCACTAATAAATCTTGTCATGTTATTTTTCTCATACACAAAAAAGACTGCTACATATAATATGCACAGTAGCATGCAATGGCTCTAATTAAGGTCCTATGACTTATAAGAAAAGAAATGGATACAGTCAGGATATCTTCAGGAGGTTGATCCAATATGGAATGGGTAGAAAAATAGAATGTGGGGATTGAAATAAACACAATTAAGGATGATTTGTAAGTCTTTCACTTGTGGTATGAACAATGGGTGAATGATACCGCAATTAGTTTGATTGGAAGGAGGATTAGAAGGTGAGGCTTGGTTTGGGTGGAAAGGGGCAAGCTAGCATAATAATACAAATTAAGTTTAATACAACTATTGAATATTCAAGAGGATATATCAAATAAGAAATTCAACATATGATCTGAACCTCAGGAGACCTGTTAGTCTTCGAAATGTGAACACAGAGGTAATAAACATGAGTAAGCTTTTTAATACATAGGATAAGAATATGTATCATAACAAGAAATTATAAATAGAAAAAAGAAAGCTCAAGTACTGAATCCTGGGTCTCAGAGGAGGGAAAGAAAAGGAGACTTCACAACCGTATCAGAAGCTAAATAAAGAAAAGTATTTCCAAGCACAGGGACTAATCAACCATGCTTCAAAATGCCCAGTTTTAGGATGGTGACTGTTAAGCAATCATTTGATTTGGAAAGATCAGGGGCTTGTTCAACCTTGAAAGCAGTCAGGTAGTGAAATACTGATTGCTTGGTGAAAATTAAGGATAGAAGAGTTGAGGACACGGAGACAGCAAATACACATTTTTTTTTTTTTAAGTTTCTAGGAAGAGGAAAGGAAAAGCCTAAGAACTAAAGAGTGGTGTAATGGAATTTTAAAAGATGGTTAATAGTATATCTTGCTTTAACACAAAGCAAATAATCCAATAAAGAATGAGTCTTGGATGGGGCTGGAAAGCTAAGAAATCTTAGCAGGTGAACATATTTGAGTAGGACACTAATAATCCAGTGAACAAAAGGAGTAGCGGTTGCCCACAGGTACGAGCAAGGAGAGTTCCTGCATGGTATCTGAAAAGAAGCTGGAGAATAGTGACAGTATAGACATTAGGGGATTCTTTGTTTCCATGGTGGCACAAGAAAGTAGTTCCAATCTGAATATTTCCACTTTCTCACTAAGTATGTAAAGGCCAAAGAGAACGAAACAGGCAGGAGGAGAAGGGCCCGAAAGGGGAGATAGTAATGCTCATAAGCAAAGATGGGATTGCCAATTGAACATACAAATTATTTTCACGTTACTTTGGAGAAGAAATCAAATTGAAAAAATTTTTTACTGAAATAACAATTTTAACACATTAATAAATTGGTCAAACACACAAAATTTCACTTTTCTTTTTTTTAAAAGCAGTGTTTCCATGAAGTTTAATGCATTAAACCAATTTATACAGTCTCTTTAAAGCAAGATTATTTTTTACTTGCAGCTGACTTCATTAAAATATTCTTCATACTCATTTAGAAAGCAAACCTCTAGGTAATATTGCAATATGTTAAACTCATTTAAATACAAATGACATATGCCATATTTGCATTTAACAAGTTAACTCAGGCCCATTCTACCTGTAGGGCTTTTAAAATGTTACTGAAAGGACAGATAAGCAAAATCTTTTTAAGTATTGGGTTTCAAGTCTCAAAATGTAGTGTGAAATGTAGAAAGACTAATGCCTATGCTTTGATCTCTGTAAAAATTTTGGCTTCAAATCCACATTTGTAATTCATCTGTGTACTGTGTCTTGTCTAATGAACAGATTCCTGGGAAAATCCTCTAGGCTTGATAGCTGCTCTCCTTTTGAATAGTGATGCTTGTGGGGTAACCTGATGGTCCACAAACACTATCACTAAAGGTAAAATTTTTCGGTGGTTAAAAAATAGGAAAAATAATAGTAAAATAGTATAGCTGGCTATGCTGTTCTTTCCATGCAACTGATTAGAATTCCTCAGGGTTTAATTAAGCAGCATGAGTTAAATCAACATATGCCCCAATAAAAACTTGCCAAATTCATGGTTATGACACATAAAATGCAATCACTGTGAATCAAAATGTCTTCTTTCAATCATTCATAATAATTCTACAATTTTAAGCTAAACTTTTCTCATTATGGCAGCCTAGTGAGGTGTGAAGTTGTGGACATGAGGATGTGAGGTCATAAGAAGTCTAGGCACAGTCTGCATGTCTGCCTGTGTAAGCATCCTTGCACCATTGTTTGTAGGATGTTAAAATGCTTATCTGTTATGAAAACATTTGATGTCCCAGCCAGATTGCTGCTACTGAACATTGCTGGAATTAGTATGTTACATCTATGTTTTAGTATGTATTTGTTCATTGTATCTGCAGGAAGCCACTATTAAAATGATTGCATGTTCATGTGTAACACTTGAGTACAAATATACCCACAGATACTTAGCTATGTTTGGAAGAAATGCGACAATAAGGTTTATGATCTTAAGAGATCATTATTCCTAGAAGTTTTCTGAATGACCATGAAGAATTTCAAAATTTTAACAAGTTTTAAAACTCTGTCCTTGAAAAATCAAATCTGATAGGATTATAAATTTTTTTATAGTATTAGCAACCTCTTGGACAACTTCAAGCAATCCAACATTCACATCATAGGGGTGCCAGAAGAAAAAGAGAAAGAGCAAGCAATTGGAAATCTATTTAAAAAAAAAAAAAAAAAAAACAATGAAAGAAAACTTCCCTAATTTGGTGAAAGAAATAGACATGCAAGCACAGAGTGTCCCAAATAAGATGGATGCAAAGAGGTCTACTCCAAGATACATCAAAATTAAAACGCCAAAGGTTAAAGCTAAAAAGAGAATCTTAAAAGCAGCTAGAGAAAAGCAGTTAGTCACCTATAGGTGAGTTCTTATAAGACTGTCAGATGATTTCTCAAAAGAAAATTTGCAGGCTAAAAGGGACTGGCAAAAAATATTCAGTCACGAAAATCAGGGAGCTGCAGCCAAGATTTCTCTACCCAACAAAGATATAATTTTGAATCAAAGGACAGATAAAGAGCTTCCCAGACATGAAAAAACTAAAGGAGTTCATCATCAACAAACCATTACTATAGGAAATTTTAAAGGGACATATTTAAGAAAAGAATTAAAACTATGAACAATGAAATGACAACAAAAATACATACCTGTCAAAAATTGAATCAAAAAAAAAAAACAAAATAAACAAGAAGGACAGAGACAGAATCATGGATATGGAAAGCATTTTGATGGTTGCCAGGTGGGAGGGGTTGGGGAATGGGTAAAGAAGTGAGGGGATTAAGAAGTACAAATAGGTAGTTACAGAATAGCCATGGGGATGTAAACTACAGTATAGGAAATGGAGTAGCCAAAGAATGTATATGATGAGATGTGAACATGAACAATGGTGTAGGGATTGCCAGAGGGGAGTTGGGAGTGCTCAGTGGAGGGTGGCAAAGGGAAAATTGGACAACTGTAATAGCATAATCAATATAATGTAATAAGAATAATACAAATTAAATTCTACAGTGATATCCAAAAAGCATGTGCGTCTTATCTCACTACAAGCTGGATTCCTTTATTGTTATTTGGAAGTGATTCATTAAAGGTCACTTTTTGTTGAATTAGCAACAAAAGAAAAATTTGATCTGCAGAAAGTCAAAAACAAATACTGACTACTTCTAGTTTCTGCAGAGCCTCCCCTACAGATTTGATATCACTGTTGGGAGATATTATATGTCATACATATATTTAAACTCTAAACATGAATACTTAGATGTGTAACTGAAATAATTTGAAGTGGTCTGGAAAACCAAGTTTTCGTAAAAAATCCAATTTTTAAAATAAACAATCTTAGGCTGTGAATTTAAAATAAACAATTTCTTAGACTGCCAGAAAGAAGAAATCTTCATATTTCAGCTAAAAGACTAAAAAAAATAATAATTCCTATCTGATACAGCTACATATGAACTACCTCATTCTATTTTGTGGTTGTACAGGTCACTCCTTAAATATTTCATCCCACCCAGACCTCATACATCAAAATCAAACTGAATGAAGGTGAAAGCATTCATAAAAACTAAATAACTTTCCACTGTAAATACCGTAAAAGCATTACTACATTCTTTATATTCCCAATACACAAGAAAGAGACTATCACTTATAATATTTGTTATATGATAAATAGTTCTTGACTGAATACATAAATGAATGATTAACTTTGCACTTAATCCCCACAACAAAAATTTTCTCAGCAGTAGAAGTCAATTTTTATAATTTTGTCACTATAAAACCTTAGGTCTGGAAGAGTTAAAAGCCATAACTAAAGTCATAGAATGGGTAATTTAGAGAGTCTCATTTCTGATCTCAAGTCCAGTGTTCTTTGCATCATTCTCTAACAAGTGTGACTTCTAGGTGACTAGATCCCCACAGTCTAACATTACCTAAGAACTTAGTCTGCATCAAAAACTCTAAGGACTTTCAAGGTGCAGATTCACTGATATATTACTAAAGGCTATATTTTTACATAATTTTACAAATGATCATATTAAAGCATAGAGAAAATGCATTGCTTGAAAGAAAAAAATCAGTAAGCAGTTTTCCAAGATTCAGCTTAGGCAATATGACATCAGTTATTGCCCTTTAAAACCTATATTATATATCTAGGAGTCAACTTCATATACTGGATTCATTAAACAAATAATCCTGAGTCAGACAGTGGGGATTCAGAAGTAAAAAACACTATATCGAGTCTAACAATCTGACATATGGACTCAGCTTGGCCAAGCAGGTGGATAAACAACAAACCATATAAAGAATATGTTTCTATTGATCTAGATTTTTTTTGTTTTTTGTATTTGATACAGAACTTTAGTTTTGTACACTGCCTTAACATTAGCAATTAGAACTTTACCTGACTTATTGTGAAAACTCAAAGGATTATGGATGTATTAATTTTATAATTTCAGACAATATTTGCCAGACTACCGCTGAGTGGAGGCAAGGACATAGGAAGCAAGCTGACACTTCCTAGATTTTGGAATCAGAAACCTGGATTAAAGAGGGATGAAACCTCTCTCACTTCCCAGTTGTGTATTTAGACAGGTTTCCTCTTTGTGAATTCAGGCAACTGATACTTGTAAGACAGGGTGAAATGAGAATCAAATGACATAATGCAAGTAACATCCTCAAAGCAATTTCTGGCACCCAATTATTTGAAGAGTAATTGGATAATGCATTAAAGTTAAGAGAAATACGTCCTAGAAGGAAAGGGGTTTGTTCATAGCTTTATCTAAAAACATTATCTATCAATCAAAATAACTAAATTCTAAATTCAACACAGTAGTAGTTTCTATTACAGATGATGCCAAATGAAACTGACAGCATACATTTTGTGAATGTATTATTTCCCCTTGGACCTAGTACAAGTATTTACCTTAATGAATAGCACTACAATTTTAGTTAATTGTATTGTATTAATTGGTGTGCTAACTGAATTATGAGTTTAATTAGTTCACGTATTTAAGAGAAGTGTATATTAGTGAAAATAGGAATAGTCACTTTTTGTTCCTCAAGGAGGGTATCAGACAAATAAGTGTTTCCTTTTAATCAGCTCTCTTTTTCACACTACACAAAATTCATACTAGGAAATGTGGTGGGGAGGTTTTTCAAATAAGGTCAAAAGGGGTGTTGTCTGGGTTTTCCTACAATAAAATGATCTCTGTTAATGTCATTTTTTGAATGTTTATTCATAGAAGCATTTTTCCTATTCCAGATAAATCAAACAATGTAATTTGCAGAATGCTTATGATTCCCTGCCTTCTTATTTAGATAAATACAACCAAAACAACATATAAATCCAGGGATTAGAACTGCAATATTTTAAACAAGTTGCTTAACCTCTCTGAGTCTCACTCAGCTTCCCTTTCTGTAAAATTGGGATGATAACAGAATCCATCTCAGAGTCTGAGGATTAAATGTGATAATACATGTAAGCATTTGGAGTAATTCAGGCACATAAATATTTGATGAATGTTAAAATAATAATAGGTATTGTTTTAAATGCATGACAGTCTTAAAGAATTTCCTGGGTTGAAGTGGAGAATTTAAGCCTTGATATCATCAGAGGTGAAACGAAAGCATCCCTTGAAAAGTTCAGTAAGCCTCCTGTAGAACTCTGCTGCTCAAAGTGTGGTCCATGGACCAGCCATATAGGCAACACCTGGAAAGTTCTTAGGAATGCAGAATGTCAGGCCTTTCTCCACTCCTTCTGAACCTGTATTTTAACAAGATGTCCGGGTGCTTTGTGTGTGTGTTTGAGAAGTGGGAAGCTGGGAATCAGGAATTCTGGGGTTGAGTTACATGTGGCTCTCCATCCAACTAGCTCTGTGACCTTGCTCAAGTCTCTGGGCCTGTCTGAGCCTTGGTTTTCCCACCTGTAAAATGATGGGGCTTACTATTTTCTGACATTCACTGCACCCTCACTCCCCTCTGACCACAGTGTTGATCTCCCCAGGGGCCACAGTGAAAGGCAGGTAGCACAGCCCAGAGAGGACGGTACTCTTGTTCTCTAAGGATGAGTGTCATTGCAGTCTGAATGGGCAGGCAGTGCTCCTGCCCATGGCCTGGAATCTCATTTGCAGAATGCTGCTCTGCTGGCCCACATTCCTGCAGAGAGAAACCAGTGTTCCTAACTTGCTATAGAACATCTTATCCCTCACATCCATCTTAAGGGGCTTCTGTTACTGCTTTTGCTCTAATTTAGGGATTGTTTAAAAAGTTTTGAGATGAATGTCAAGGTCAGTCTTGGCTGCATGTGCAAAACTAACTCAACCAAAGGTTCTGGCCCTCTGTACCCCTTGTCTGTTGATATCCCTGCCAACTGCACCCATCCTGGGGTGAGATGATGAATGCCCACTCCTGGCTGGGGAGTTCTGGTGGGATTGGGGACTTGCTGAGCTCTCTAGTCAGTTTCATTCCAGGGGGTTTCTGGGTGCAGCACCAGAGAACTGTAGGTTGTAGTGAGCAGAGCTCTGCAACAGACCAGGAGAAACCTGAGTTCTTGCCCAGGCACTGCCACTGAGCAGCTGTGTGAGTTTAGGCAACTTGCTTTGCCACTTGATTCATAGTTTCTGTATTGGTAACATGAGAAAAAGGGATCGGTGTTTTCAAATTTTTTGTGATTGTGACTTGCAAGAAGAAAAGCTCTTGACTTCATAACTTCCATACATTCAAACATGTGTTTAACAAACAATGAATGCATTGTTGCAGAATATGCTTACATAACTATTCCATTTAATTTTTTAAATGTAGAGGAAAATGTTCAAATTATTATAAAATTGTTAATAATGGCTACTTCCAAGGAAATACGCATACATAAGGGAAATGATAAAAAGTATTTTTACATTTTTCTATATGTATTTTTACATTTCTTGACCATTTTACAGTGAAAATGTATTTGAATACTGCTTGTGTAAAATAAACATAGAACATAAATTTTACGAAAACACTAAATGTAAGTAACAAGTTTTTTTTCCTCAATGTCCTCAAGATTCTCAATTTGTAAGTCACTGAAATTGAATCTAATACACATTTCAAATAAGACTTGCAGATTGAAAGTTGGTGTCTCTGGAAATAGACCAAGATTCATCACTATAGCAAACTTTTTCATAGTGCCTACTCATCAGGAATTCATTATTTTTTCCATTCTAATGTGGAAAGAAGGAAAAGTAGAGAAATAGTAAAAATATATACCAAAGAAAATATTTTTGAAGTTTAATAGTTTCCCCAATTAAATTTTTACGTACATTTATGAATTAAATCAATGCTTTTGGCCATGGTGGAAAGAAAAAAAAAAGATCATTTTGTGGTAGCTGACAAATGGTACATGAATTTAGAAGGTCACTTTTCCTTTCTAAGCAGAGGAATGTATTATTATGTTGTAAACAGGAAAGGACTATGAGTAATAAACAAGAATAGGCATTGCAAAGGTATTTTAGAATAATTTTTCCATTTTGCTGTTAGGTATTTTCACATTTAATTAAAAGAAAGTCTAATGAACCACACAATTTGCATTTTATACTGTAGCTCCAGGAAATTCCAAGTAAAAATGGGCACAGGTGCAAAGAAAATAGGTCATTTGGACTGTCAGGATCACACAGGTGGAAGTGGTGATCACCCCCCGAACTCATCAACATAAGCATTTTCCTGACTTTCTCACATATTACGGAAATATGTCTCTTTATTTTGACTCCTGGTCTCTGTAAGTTCTTCAGTTAGGCCCAGTTCATCTAAAACTCAAATGTTCTTGCCTTCTTCTGCTCCCCCATAAAAATTTTTCTGAATCCTATGAAATATCTGTTCCACAAAGATGTAACTTTTTATTCAGTAATTTTGCAAATGTAAACTAAGTATCTTATATTTTAAAAATTCCAAGAGAAAACACAAATAAGAACTTATTATTGCTACAAGAGCTCTTTCAAGGGGTGATATGTGGAATTGATTCTACTCTATGTAACTCATGAAATCTCAGAAACAGTGCCACTAACAGCAACAGTATCAAGCAAGCAAAATACAACCAGAGACATTGAAATAAAGAACAATCTGACAGTAACCAGAGAGAAGAGGGGAGAGAGATAATAGGGCAGAATGGCGGGGGGGGACCATCAAGGAGCATGTATGAACACATAGACAAAGCCAAAGGGGGTGAGTTCAAGGGTGGGAGGTGGGGATTGGTGGGGTGGGGGACATAGGGGGGTGAAAATGGAGGCAACTGTACTTGAACAACAATATAAAAAAGACTAGCAGAGAAATTAATACTTATTGTGAAGTTCATGTCAGTTAGAGGATCAATTAAACCATTTTTTAAAAAATTTCCCAATCTGTCAGTGAAAAGAACCACAATGGATGAAAACAAAAGCACTCAGGGATAATTTTTTCTGAATATGATTAAGTTGAAATGAATATTTTAAACATACTTGTGTGCCTGTCATGTTAACTCATTCACAGCTCAGAGATTGAATGTTTCTATTTATGCCTTATTTTTTGAAGATTTTATTTATTTATTTTTTAAAAAGGGGGAAGGGAGGAAGAAAAAGAGGGAGAAAAACATCACTGTGTGGTTGTCTCTTGTGCATGCCCTACTGGGGACCTGGCCTGCAACCCAGGTATGTGCCCTAACTGGGAATCGAACCAGTGACCCATTGCTTCACAGTCCAGTGCTCAATCCACTGAACCACACCAGCTAGGGCTATTTATATCTTATTTTTAAACAAAAACTCAAACTAAGAATCAGAAGGCAGATTTGTTTGTGTAGACAAGGACATTAAGAGAAAAATGAAGTTTCATACTTTCCCTACCGCTTCACTTGATAGGCTTTCCTACTGGAAATTCCTCCACACCATGATCAGGGATCAGGATAACACAGTATATTTTGAAATATTTATTTGAGTTATTATTCCCCCAACTTCTAAAATTGTCCAATCACATCTTTACCATGGTACTTAACAAAATCCTATTAAAATGATCTGTTGTATGTCTGTCTCCCATAATAGACAATGAAACTGAAAACAATAAAACAGAAATAATGTTTATTTATCTTTAAAGACCTAAGCAGAGCACTGGCTGGGTAGCTCAGGTGGTTAGAGTATCATCCCAACACCCCATGGTTGCAGGTTTGATCCTTGGTCAGGGCACATACCAGGAGCAACCAATGAATGCATAAATAGTTGGAACAACTCATCAACAAATCAGTGTTTCTTACTCTCTCTCCCTTCCTCTCTCTCTCTAAAATCAATAAGTAAATGTTAAAAATTTAAAGGCCTAAGCAGAAAGGTTTGCACAGTGATTGGTGATACTAATTTTCAATATTAAGTGAAAAAAGTAATGTTCCAGATATTTTGCAGACAACATATATTTTATAAGTTCATTTCAGTCTAGAGTAGTTTTATTACTCTAATTTTCCAGTTGAGAAAACTATGCTAAAATTAATCAGTAAATTTATTTGTGTTTACATCTGGAGCTTCACCATTCCTAAAAAAAAAAAAAAGTGTCATTTCTATTAAAACATTATGCTGCACTACTAAAAAGGATGAATAAATAACAAACTCCTAAACTAGACCGTGTCAGACAGAGGTCATTTATTATTAATAGTGATTCTATTTGATTTGGCAAATATCTTAATCCACGGAGTAATTAAAAAGCCATTGTCAATCCAGCCATAAAGATGTGAGACTGAATAGATTGAAGAATAATGACAAAATCCACATACTAGAAAGGGTGCGTGTGTGTGTGTGTGTGTGTGTGTGTGTGTGTGTAAAAAGAAAAATTATTTTAACATGTACCATACACCAGAATAAACTCAAAATGGATAAAAGACTTACACATAAGCTGTGATACCATAAAAGTCCTAGAGAAAAACATAGGCAGTAAAATTTCAGATATCTCACACAGCAATATTTTCACAGATACATCCTCTATGTCAAGGTAAATGAAAAAAAAGAATAAACAAATGTGACTATATCAAATTAAAAAGCTTCTGCATTGCTAAAGCAAATGTGATCAAAATGAAAAGGGAACCAACCATATGGGAAAACATATTTACCCATGATACCTCAGATAATGATTCGATCTCCAAAATATACAAAGGATCCATAGGACTCAATACCAGGAAGACAAACAATCCAATTAAAAATGGGCAAAGAAGCTTGAACAGACACTTCTCCAAGGAGGACATATAGAGGGCCCATAGATATATGAAACAATGCTCAACATCACTAGCCATCAGAGAGATGCAAATTAAAACCACAGTAAAATACTACTTCATGCCAGTCACAATGGCCACCATAAATAAATCAACAAACAACAAGCGCCAGCACGGTTGTGGAGAAAAGGGAACCCTAGAGCACTATTGTTGCAAATGCAGATTGGTGCAGCCACTGTGGAAAACAGTATGGAATTTCCTCAGACAACTAAAAATTGAACTGCTTTTTTACCCAGTGATTTCACTATACTAGGATTATACCCTAAGAATCCTGAAACAGCAATTCAAGAGAACTGATGCACCACAATATTCATAGCAGCATTATTTACAATAGTCAAGTGCTGGAAACAGCCTAAGTTCCCATCAGTAAATGAGTGGATCAAAAAACTATGGTACATTTACTTGATGGAATACTATGCGGCAGAAAAAAGGAGGGAACTCCTACCCTTTGAGACAACATGGATGGATCTGGAGAGTATTATGCTGAGTGAAATAAGCCAGGCAGCTAAAGACAAATACCATATGATCTCACCTATAACAGGAACCTAATGAACAAGACAAACAAAGTAGCAAAATAGAACCGGGGTCATGGAAACAAGAAACAAACTGACCTTAACCAGAGGGGTGGGGGAGGAGGGGGATAAGGGAGGAATGAAAGGGAAGGGTCTAGTTAAATAACAGGTATAAATGAACCATGGACAGGGGCAACAGTGTGGGGACTGACTGTGGGAGTGGGGTGGGGGTGTGGGAGTGGCAAGGAACTGTAATAGAACAAGAATCTAAAATATTATTTTAAACCAACTAAGTCATTATAACTGACTGGGAAATGTACTTACTTACTATGCAAATTTAGGCTTCCATTTAGAAATTTTCTTGTATTCCAATCACCCAATTTTCATTTATATAGAGATGTGGACAATTTCAACAGAGATGTGGACTATTTAACTTACTATTCTGAAGAGAAGAAAATGTTCTCTTGTATAGAGAAAAAATAAGAATGAAAATAAAATATTATTAAATAGGCATATAAACCTATTGTCATTTTAAAAAATTCACAATCAACTTGAATTTGGGAAATATAAGAATCTAGGCTCAATAATGAATTAGATATGTGCAAATGTTAACATACACACAGATATCCATGTAAAGTTAATATATAATGCACACATATATACGTGTGTATATAAATATATCCATATTCAGAAGGTGTCTCTGAGTTATCTGAAAATAGTTATCTAAGGACTTCCTCTTTTTGACGAAAAACTTCTAAAACATCTATTCTACTTCTTATGTCTATAGAGCTACAGCTTGCTTTGTTTAACAGGTGTTGAAGTCTCAATTTGCCTAACACATCTGAAATAGGTCCCCTCGCAAATAGTGATTTAAAAGATCCCGATAGAACCCAAAAATATGCACTGCAGATGTTTGCAATATTTGAAATTGGCAGAAAGCTTGAGACTACCTAAAGAGTGGGTTTTGTGTCATTAAAACTAAGTAGAGAGAATACCTTTCATACACTTTGCCCATATATTTAATTCAAGAGGAAGTAACACACTTTCCCTCTAGCACACTTGTTTCTGAGCATTCTATTCTTTTCCTTGAACTTTTCATTTACAGATATAATTCCACTTAGATATAATTACTATTGCTTTATAATGTCTTGAAATTTAGTAGGGTATCTCTCTCTTTTGTGTGTCTTTTTTAGAAGAGTATTTATTTTGCTTTCTGAATTTCTCTAAACATTTTAGAATCAGCCTGTTAATATTGATGAAAAGTCTCTTGGGATATAATAGACTGGAATTCCACAGAATTTCTTAACCAGTTTAAGGGGACAGTTGATAACTATGTAATATTGATTCTTTATTTCTATCCCCAAACCAGGTATACAGGGTGGGGCAAAAATAGGTTCACAGTTGTTCATATGGAAAACAATACAATAAGTAATAAATAACAATACAATAAACTGTGTTTCATGTACTCACAACAAGCCTATGTTTATACCACCATGTATAGTCATAAATATTTATATATTCTTCGGTATTTTAAATAAATATTTATATTCTTGCCATAAATAATATTTATTCCTAGGCACACCATAGTGTTTTTGCTATCTTTGTATTAAAGTATAAATTTTTACTGTAACTGGTAAAACATGTTTTTTAATGAGTTGGTTTTGCATTCAGTAACCTAATAAATTATATTAATTATAAAACAAAAATTTTAATATACTTTAAAAATTTAATGTAACAATGTATTCAGAATGTGAAGTCAGTATAATGTCAATCTTCGGAGATCAATTGAGTCCAATCTCACAGCCCAGCAATGGGTAATATTTCCTAAATGTATAATTTGACAACTTTTGGAAAAAACATAAGCAATAAGCTCTCTCACAAAAGTTTTTTGTAGTTTTGTAAATTTTTATTTTATATTTTTGAGACTATGTTAATAATTTATTATATTCAGACAAATTCAGAATTGTTATACAAATTTTATAAATTTGAATGACTTGTTTAGAAGATCTAAATACTTTCAATTATTCAGAGAAAATCGTTCAATATTTTCATATTGCCTATTTCCCATTTTCTGTTTCTATAGAAACTCTCTGGGACACAATGACTTTCTTGATCTCTCTTCCATAATTTTTGTATGGAGATAGTTTATATTTCCCCAAAATGATACAGCATAATGATAAAACAGATTTTAAAATACATACAATACAGATTTAAAAATAAAAAAAATAAAATTGTATTTCTCTATTTCTGTAGAGACTTTTACAAATCTCTGGCTCTATTTAATGTGTCCCCTAAACTTTGTATTTTTGGTTATTATTTCTATGACTTTAAGAAGCTATCTTTAACTGTTTTATCACACTATCTTGTTCTCTACTAATTTTTGCTAGCTTCTTAGTAATATTTAGAAATACATCATTGTCATTTTATGTTTTATTCTGTGTTTTGTGTCTACATTTTATAATTAATCTTATGGGTCTTTTTTGTTACATCTATTTATTTCACTATTTTCTTTCTAATTTTGTATGTTTTCACTATAAATTACTCAGTTTCAATTATATGGAAATTTTGATCTTGGGATAAAATTGAATTTATCCAAAGATAATTTTAATTTATCTCTATCAGACAAATAAGGCCAACATTAACTAGCATACAAGTGAAATTACATGCATATTTGAATGTTTTTTTCAGACCACGGGATATTATTACTTTGAGTGTGCTTGTGAGCTGCCTTGTAACTCTGAAATTCTAGGGTAAACTTTGTCCTCCACTGCACCCCATTGTCAAGACCAGCATTGCATTTCTCTATTTCTGTAGAAAGGGATACATTTCTTTAACACTTTCAAGTTGATATCTCTTCGATTCCCCAATTTTATTCATGTGCTTTCTATCAATTACTCAGATTGACAAGGCCCTGAGCTAAATTCTCATGTCCAATGTCCCCATGGCTTTCAAAACAGAGGTTCAGATGTGAGGGTCTGGTAGAAGCTTCAATAAAACAGTTAACTTTACAGCTGCCTTGAATGTTTCTCCCTCCGCCTTCCTTACAGGCCTGCAGATTCCTTCATTTTATGTTAGGCCATGAGTTGGTTTAAATAGATATGTTTTTAAAGCATTTCATCCAGATTTTTTTCTTTTTTAGTTTGGAGAATCATTCACAATAACTAATACATCATGTAGCTACTTACATGTATTTTCCTGACATACTTATTTGAGTTGTTTCTAGTTTACTTGACAGACATTGTGTTGATTTCAGGTTGACTGCAATAACCAAGAAATCCCAAAACTTCAATATATGTTCCTTTGCACTCAGTTGTTTTTTTTTTTTTTTTTTCAGGTAGATTATGATCTGTTAGTATAATATACTAACTGCATTTAAAAATGCCTTTACATAATAACTTTGTAGTATTATTTTTTGAAAACTAGAAATTTCTAAAATGTAGGTCTCTAAACACAGCTTTCAGTTTGGGCCAGTTAGGCATTTTATGTAGCAGGTATATCATAAATTCTAGTAAATACTTACACACATCTTTCTTTCTTGGTATCTATTTATTCTGAAATATCTCACAGAGGGGATCCTGTGAAATCCCCTGTGAAGAAGTAGAAAAAAGAACCTGCATACTGCTGTGATAATTCAACATGGTTTTCTGGAAACATAAAAAGCTGGTACAGTGACAGACTACTAAAAACAGCTAATGATCCTAGATTTTTAAAAAAGTTCTCAAGATGTGCTGCAATGTGGAACTTGTCAGAGGGTGTAGCTGAGATGATTTTATTTTTCACTCTTCAAAAACCACAGTAAGTGTCTCCTGACTTTGCTTGGACTTTGTATGCGCCATCTCCATTATGCTGCTACCATGAACGGAGTAATTAGGAAGGCTATCAAGGTCTCAAAGACTGCTAAGTGATGAGATTTCACCCAGTAAAATGTTCATTGGAGGACAAATTACCATTTTTTACATAGAGAAAACATCTTCTCAAAAGCTATCTCTTCTGATCTTCTTTGCCAGTGCCTCACACTTGTTTATGACTGCAATTCATTATTACAGCCATTAGGACTACTTAAGCTTGGAAGTGATTGTGTTCTGAATGTGATTTTTAGAGCAGTAACTCAGAATACAAAAACATTGTTGTGACATTTGTTTGAATAGAAAGTAAAGATATACCATAAAATATATGCCAATCCAGTCAATGAATATAAGTAGATCACTTAATATATTGTTGAGATTGTATTTAATAAGTACAGTTACCTATTTCTGCATATAGTTTTCCAGCTTCACTGGAATGAAATTGAATATATTTTTTGTTGTTATTAGGGATGTACAAGTATCTCTTCATAAAAATTAAAACCATGCAAACTAAAAAATTAAAAACCTAAAGAAGTTTCAGTTGTAGCCAGAAAGTGTATATATATTTTTACTATGTTAATTGGTAATTACTCTATTTTTCTATTATTTTACTGTCTTTCAGATTATTATTTCCACATTTTGAATGAGCCTGATGGGAGCAGTTATCATTCCTACCCATATCAACAACAATATTATTTTCAATAAATAAAGAGCTAGATATTAAGATATTTAGCCAGAATCAAAGAGAATTTCTAATTTGAATAGTTCTCATTTGAAATATATTTGCAAACTTTTTAAGAATGTTTCTTAATACATTGAGAAGACAAATTAAAAATACTATTGAATGAGAGGGCTCTGATGTTTTCATGGTTCCTAATTCTTGTCTTTTCTCTACCCACTTTAAAATGTCTCAGACAGGATTCAGCAATTCCTGTCAACCTGAGGAGTATCCAGCGTCTGCACCCTCTTGATAGCATGCAGAGCCTGAGGCAGGCCCACGCTCGAAAACAGGCTGCTTCAATTTTATACTCCATTTAACACTTCAATTTTATGCTCAGACTTCATATTAGTGTGCAGTGTTAAATTTCCAGCGTCTACCTGATTTGGGCCATGGGCCTGGATGAAATACTCATGAAAGATAGTTTGGGAAACTCTAGGCTTCAATGCCTAAGAGGAGGGAGAGCCCTTCAGTTTGTATTATAACTGTGAAAACTTTACCTGATTTTGAAAACCAAGGACCATAAAACTAACCAAAGGGAGCTTTACTTCAAGATGAGCTACAGAACATCCTCTGAAAATAATGGGAGTTTCACGAGCAGATGGTCCATAGATCATTTTATTGCTGTGCAATGCCAAGGAGAGCTGTTGGTGAAAAATGCATGTCATAGATGTGTAGGTAAAGTGTATAAATATTAAAATTTAGAAAAGTACAGTAAAGATAAGAACTGTTGATTTTCTTTGGAGCAGACAATGGGTCCTGAAAATATGGGTCTCGGATGAGATTTTGTTTGGAATGGACTTTCAGATCACAGTTCAGTTTTCTCAGGCTTGTTTAAACATCTTATTAGCAGGCTGACTTCACTGGCAACCTGTGCAGGCACACAGAATTCACACTTAGAAGGGTATTTGATTTAATGATCTGTGGTTGCCACTTTGAAATTTTTCACAATTATTAATAATAGAGCTTCCAAACTGTCATTTTGTAGTGGGTCCCAGAAATTATGTAACAAGTCTTGCTTCTTCCATAATACAAATTAGATTAATTAAAAAAATCAATTTGTAAAACATTAATTGCATGAGGCAACCATGCTTCTAAATTGTGGATTGATAGGCATGGGAAGCAAATAAGGACAAAGCCCGTGATTAACCATGGCATGATTCTCAAGGCCTTTTAGGATTATCAAATTAAACAGCTCTGTGTGTGTGTTTGTGTGTGACAACATGGACAGTCATTTGGAATATCATGATAAGTGAAATAAGTCAGACAAAAAGGTTAATAACCATATGATTTTACTCACATGTGGGATATAAAACTGAAAGCAACAAAGGAACACACAAGAAAAACAAACAAAAACTATAGGCACAGATAACACTGCAGGTGATTACCAGATGGAAGGGGGGCAGGGCTGGTAACAGGTAAAGGGGGACAGATATACAGAAACAAAAGGTGATTTGACTTGGGGTGGTGGGCGCACAATGTGACATATAGATCATGTATCATAGAAATGCACACTTGAAGTCTATATGATCTTAATAACCAGTATCACTTCAAAACATTTTTAAAAATGGCATACAAGTACTCTTCTTCCTATTTAAAACCATAATTTTGGGTTTCTACAATAAACCTAAAGTTTAGTTAGGGAGAAATGGCTCTATTTGATGTTAAGTGCTTTTAAAGTTCTGTTTTCTAAAAATTAAGTGCAATGAATATATAGCAGTATACAAGCATTATGGTTTTGCATTAAATAAGCAAGGTGATTTATTGCTAGGCATTTTTTTCCCCACAGCAAAGATATCAGGTAGAATTTCTTTGTATGTAACAACCAAAGTAAATGGAACTAATAGAAGTAGTCCACTTGACACTGTTGAGATTTTTATGATGTGAATAAAGCCAATCAATACCCTATAGAAGAAATAAGGATTCGAATAAAAATGTCAGCATCTCTCAGTTGTATTGCTAATAGTCAGAGGCTATTAAATAGGGTGTATTTCAAAAAAAATAGGACATTGTTTATTCCTCATGAACCACATTTTTTTAATATTATTAAACAGGAAAATGTTGATTATTTCTTTGTCATAGTAATGAAGATGTTCTACTTTTAATTTAATATGCCTTATAAGTCGATAGTCTAGTAAGCCACATTTACTCAGAAGTACTAAAACTAAGATTTGTTTTATCATACCCTGGTTAAATTCACATTTATAAATTGCCCTTTTCATGACCACCTCAGACTTCTGCTTCAATTCCATATTAAACCATGTACTATCAAATATTAATAAGAAAAGTCAAATCCATTTATATTTCATGCTGAAATGTAGCCAATTTATCCATAGTGATAATACAATTATAGAACTAATTTTAAAGTGCATAAAGGATTTTTAAAAGTTAACTTATACATAATAGACTGCAGTCAGATGCTAAATAAGATACTAGGGAGGAACAAAGACCTTAACACTGAAACATATTAACAATGTAATATAGGAATTCCTGAGTTGGTATAATGCTATGGGACTAATACTATTTATTTTCTTCATCTTTTTTCTTTCTGACATCAACATAGTCTCCTTTTTCCCCAAGTAATAAGTGATTCATAAAGTAAGAGACCATGTGTAGTGAGGGGCATGGGAGTATAGAACGATAGTATCACAAGGAGATAATTTAATTGCCACCTATATCTCCTTCCTCGTCTTTGACTTGTTCCATTCTACTCACTCCCCAGTAACTCCATTAAAACAAAGTTTCCTAAGCTGTTTAATGATCTCCATGCTATTAATCATAATGTTCTTTTTCTACTGAAAAGGCTGTTAGGACTGTTTTGGAAATGAAGTGGGAAAAGCAACTCATAGAAGTGCTTTGTAAACTTAAAAGTTTGACACAAATATAGTTAATTATAATTATCATCATATTTTGAATGTCACTATTTTTGCCCTGTAAAATGTGCACATCAAAGCTAAGTTCTATATAAGAAATGATTTTTAATATCCCAATGTATTCAACAAAATTTTGTCTTTTATGTTCTTTCCATGGTGTTCTCTTCTGAAACTCAGAGGGATTGCAGTGAATGCCCTGGTCATCAGCAAAGTCCACACAAATCTCATATGACACAGATCTCTCTATGGTCTTCTATGAAAATGTTTGGTTCTTTTATGAGTCATATTTACTTTAGATAGTTGC
Source organism: Glossophaga mutica (assembly GCA_039655065.1). Taxonomy (NCBI): domain Eukaryota; kingdom Metazoa; phylum Chordata; class Mammalia; order Chiroptera; family Phyllostomidae; genus Glossophaga; species Glossophaga mutica. The sequence continues at coordinate 140,938,988 of CM077307.1, read as the reverse complement.
TCAGGGCTATACCATTGAGATTAAATGCTCCAAGAGATTGCTTTCAACCCTTCCTGGTGGCAGTTAAGAAGGCCACTACCCCAGTAAATCAGTATAAATTGTAGACTGAGAGTGCACTCAATTTCACTTTGCTCTCAACTACACAGAGACTAAGTTCTCAACGGGAAATAAAGATGACATTCATAATGGAAAGAAACCATCCCCTGGTTTTCTCAAAGAATTTTTTAAAAATTTAGTAAGTATAACATACAGAATTTGAGTCATTTTTCTCAAAATAGTGATTTATGGTCATAAAAGTAGTGTTTATGCAGAAACTCTCACATGAAATCATTCTACAACTCTGACCCCTTCACTTGTCTCCCACAACTTTTTTTCTTCTATTTCTCTACTGGTGTACTCCATTGATCTTCAACCGGTGAGCTGCAAGAATTTTTAAAACACTCAATACCTGACTAGTCAGGGGCACTGACCTCTTTCCCGAAGTCTGTCAAAGGAAAACAAAATGACTGAAACTGACACAACAATAACCATCTGGTGTGAATGAATCAGAAATTATGCCTTTTTTTCTGTCAGATCAACAAAAAATATATTTGGGGGTATGCTGCAGAATTTTAGTAATTAGTTTATGTGTGCCATAAGATGAAAAAGTTTGAAAATCACTGGCATATACCAATAATTGACCCCAACCTGTCAACCATTTTGCTTTTCTTCCTAGCAAAAATTTTAAGGTATGTCTCCTGTACTGTACCAACATTTTAATCCCCTACCTGTCTTTAGATTTGAACTCTAACACTTTTATTTTAATTTCAAGTCCAATGTAACTAGACAGTTATTTGGCCAAGAAAGAAAAACAATTATCATGGGTCAATTACAACCGCATCAGAATGAATGCCAAAGTCTTGTTGTGTTTCTTCAGGGACACTATGTGTTTTGCGCAATGCTAAATTTTGGTTTATGCAAAATATTCATTGGCAATCAGAGTTTAAATAAAGAGAAAAAGTTATCTAAGCTCTGATTTCAGAAGTCATTTCTTCTCTGTATCTAGACACACAGTGTTAAATGAATACATATCATATAAAACATATAGAAAATATATCTTATTTTGATTGTATTCTACAAATTGACTTTTAACATGTTATTTTCTATTTCAGAAGACACCATGGACATGTTTTATATTAAAATATTTCACAACATAATATTCAAAACATAATGATATTTAACTTCAAATGTGCATTTTAAGTTTAATTTCCCTTTGCTAAAATATAGAGTTTTCAGGTTTTTTTCTTTTTCTTTTTACCCTACTATGTAGACATTTTGGATTAAATCTTTGCTTTATTTCAATACTGTTTCCTTTGGATAAATTCCTACAGCTGAGATGCCTTTGTATAAAGCAAGGTGGGACATGCAGCATATAAGCAGTCAACTATTGGTTGAATGAATAATTTTAAACAAACAAATAAATGGTTGTGAGACTTGGCACCCCTTTAGATATCAGTCATTTGCTACTGAATTAAAAGGTAATAAGAACCAGACAGCGTGATCATTCCAGAATGGCAAGCCTGTGGAATAGCAGTCTATCATTCTATTTTACTTTAAAGTACAACTTATGAAACACCTAGATGTCCAAAAAGCTTTTTTAAAACTACTTTAATGAAGTATATACTGATATTTATCTCAAAGTTGAGTACAGATATATGTAGGAGGAAAGATATTATTTATTTTCTCTTTTCATGCATTATTCAAAAACTGAAACAATAAATGCTGTGAGGATAAATTTTGAAATGTTATAAAAATGAAACTTTTAAGATTCACATGAAATAACAAAATAGAAAACTCTTATATATCATCTACTGATGCATATTTTTTCCATTAAAAATTATACAAACTACAAAGGGAAATCTACTTTTTAGAAACTTTAGTTGTGGGCTACTATTGTGCTGTAATTACTTTCTTTGCAGAAAATTGATTCATTAAAGTAATACTCTGAAGGTGTCATCAAGGAACATGCATAAAGGACCGTGGACAAAGCCAAAGAGGGGAAGGATGGAGGGTGGGAGTCAGGGGTGGGCGGGGAGGAAAGTGGTGGTGGGAAAATGGAGACAACTGTATTCGAACAACAATAAAAAATAAAAAATAAAATAATACTCTGAATAATTAGTTTCCAAACAGCATACTCTCTAACTTGTTTTAGCTAATCACTAACTTATACAACTGTTACTGCTAGCCCTCTTACTAAATATTTGAATAAATGAACTTTGTAAAATTGTATATTATTTATATATTCATATAAAGTTTCTTTGTAATGGAGGATATAACTTCATAATTAAAAACTCCATAGACTGTGTTAAATCTGTAGTAGTATTCTGTGAGTTTTTTATATATAAATGTTTTCATTTATTTAACAAATATTAATTGAATAGTACTATGTGGGCCCTGCTTTATTATTAATTGAATAGTACTATGTGGGCATGCAATAATGAGTAAAGCAGACAAAATATCAAACTTATTTATGAAGTTCTACTTTAAAACTGAGCCTAGACTGAGACCAAAATGAGCCTCTTATTCGTCCCCACTGAGTTGAATTTATTCAGTCAGAGCTGGCCTATATTTTGCATAACCATTTTTTATATTGAAAAGTCAGACCTATCCCATTTCCAAAGCTCATGAGATGGTTATTTCTATTTGCATCCTTATACTTTTCTTAATTTTTATTACATAGTTCTTTCCATGCATTCGTACGAACCAAGTGCTGATTTAATGCACTTGCTATTTCAGGATCCATTTGTTAAACCTTCAATTTTCATTTAAAGTCTCAAATCAGTTCAATGATTTAAAAGTAGCATATCATTACTCTTATTTTTTGCCTGAAATAGTGCATTAATTTATTTTATATTTAGATCTCTAAACTGTGTTTCTTCATTAATAAAGATACATGATATTAATACTTAAGTCATTCATTAGCATTGTCAACATCACAACAAGAAAAAAGAGCAGCAATTTGGAGCTTTCAGAGCATGAAACAAAGAAGAGGATCCTGCATTGAAAAGGACATTCTATTCAAAAGTCGGTCCCAAGTTTAATTTTCAATTAGATTATGATCATTTTGTTTAAAAGTTCATCAGTTTAAAATTCATGTGAAAATTTTGTAGTATGACTCTGTTATATCCACATCTATAGCCTTTGCTCCTGGTGTTATTCATAACATACACTAAACATTTCATTTTAAATAATGAGTGAATAGATAGTTAGCCGACAGTAGTTGGTAACCTACCCAACACTATCATCTAATGAGTCTAAATCAGTAATTTGAAAAAAGTATGTAGACTATGGACATGCCTTCATTGGCTTCAGAACAGGCTGTGGTGGTGACCACTTGGGTGCTATGCCACAAGCTGCTCTGTGACTAGATCAGTAGACAAGTGTGGTCTCCCTACAGCAACTCCACTTATTTACTGTGTCCCTGTGCATACATTCTGTTTTGTTTCTTCTTCTTCTTCTTCTTCTTATTATTATTATTATTATTATTATTGGTGGAGGTGACTAGATCAGAGAAAAACGATATGTAATTAGAAGGGGAAATTCATTGTAAAAAGTAACGAACTGTTAGGGTTTGTAAGAGAAGTACTGAAATGTGAACTTTTTGACATTTTGCTTTTCCCTTGCCTCATGTTTCAGGCACAGCAAAGTATGACTGAACTTTAAATGCTATGCATTAAAAACATTCTAGCATCTTCTTTAGGATCATAGATACTAGAATAAGATGACATTCCTGAGCTATGTCATTTACTGATTGAGGTACTGAGCCAAGAAACCTAATTGTACCACAATATTCCCATTTGGGAAATGAGGATAATAATGATAAAAACTTCACAGAGTTGTATTAAAAATATATAAACTATCTTTGTAAAGTTCTTAGACCAGTGCCTAGTATATAACAGGGACTACAAGCACTTAAATTTATATATATATAAAAATATCCAGTTATAAATATATATATCCAGTTATAAATTTAAATATATATATATATATCAGAAGATATATATATATATATAACAGACGATTATCTATAACAGAAGAGATATATATATATAAATATATATAACAGAAGAGTTATATATATATATATATAAAACAGAAGAGATGTATTAGTTGCACTTTACAGTACAACAAAGAGAAGAGGAATATATATATATATAAAATTATATTTTCCCTATATTATTTATATATATAATTATATTTTCTCTATATTTAAAAAATGTTCCTCTTCTCTTTGTTGTACTGTAAAGTGCAACTAATACATCTCTTCTGTTTTTAAATCCCAATGTGCTGCTCTGGCCAGGTAGCTCAGTGGGTTAGAGCATCATCCCCACTATGCCAAGGTTGCAGTTTGATGCCAGTCAGGGAAAATATGAAAAGAAAGCAATGAATGCATAAACTACATAAAGAGTACAATAAATCAGTCTCTCTCAAGTCAATAAATTAAAAATTAAAAGAAGAAATACCAACATGTAAAATATCTGGCCTGTATAGAATAATTTGATAAAATAAATACATAAATATAGAGTTGGGGGAAAATGCTTGAAAGCATAAATATGCTAAGATCAAGTAGAAATGTTCATGTTCGAAGTGGATTGTATCATAAGAAAGGCCATTTGGTTTTGACAATACAACGATCTCAACTAAGCAAGGTAAAATCAAAGTAAACCCAAATCTAAGCCCATCAAAATAAGTTTGAATAAATACAAATAAAAAGAAATGGTATAAAGGCAGTAATCTGGAGGATACAGATTACCTAAAAAGAAAACATCATTACTTTAAGGCTCTAACTTTCAAACTTATAGACCCCTAGAAGTCTATTCATGTTATATGTGTTTTTAAATTTCCTAAAATTCCATGAAGACTATAGCAGTTAATCTATCCATCTAAATATCTATCTACATATCTACACATATATCATATTCATAAATTTTATATAAGCTACATATTCATGTATACACACACAGAATCCAAGTACCTGTTAATGGATGAATGGATAAAGAAAATGTGTTATCTATGTGTATACATATACATACATACACATACACTGAAATATTTTTCAGTCATAAAAAAGAATGAAGTCATACCCTTTTCAACCATGTGGGTGGAACTGGAGGACATTATGCTAAGTGAAATAAGCCAGACAGAAAAAGACATACTGTATGATCTCGCTTACATGTGGAATCGAAGACAGTCATGCAGGTTCTCAGAAAAGCAGAGAGTGAAACAGTGGTTGCCACAAGCTGAGGGTGGGTGTGGGGTGGGGAATGGCAGGATATTGGTAAAGGACACAAACTTTCAGTTCTGACATGAATAAGTTTGGGGAACTTAATTGCTATAGTTAATAATACTATAATTGTATACTTGAAATTTGTTAAGAGAGTGGATATTAAGTATTTACACTGCACAAAATAAATTTTGTGAGGAAAAAAGGTGTTTTAGTTAGCTCGATTGTGGTAAGCATTTTACAATGCATATGTATATCAAATCATCATTTTGTACATCTTAAGTATATATAGTATTATTTGTTGTGTATACCTCAATAAATTGGGGAAGAAATAAAGAACAGAAAATGAATATCCATGGTGAAAAGTGAAGAAGAATAAAAAAAAAAATCTCCATTATGGAAAACATTTCTTTTCAAGAGTAATTAGTATCTTCCTTATACAACTGTGATACTTTATTACCCTGTGTTCTGTTTGTATCACTCTGTTACCAAATCTCTGTGATGTTGCTTTGCAAAGTGTTTGTAGTTCACAACAAGCCTATGAATATACTTAAATCACTGATGTAAGTACTTGAACTCAGGAACAGCTCATTTTAGAATATGAGGTGTATTCTGGACCACAGTTGATGAATCGTATACTAGTCAAGGCTGTGTTTGAATATTTTCTAAAATAAAAATAGCTTAGAGCTTTAAGTGGCTGACAGAACACATCAAAATTATTCTCTTCTGTATTATATACAATGCTTTTCTGGTCTTGCTAAAAGGACAAATGGTACTTTCCCTTAACTATCTTATTAAAATATTAGGATTAAATGTTTCATCTCTTTCTAAATAATGCTTTCTCTAAAAGATGCTTTTTACATCAGTGACATTTTAAAGGTGAAAGACTTTATTGGACACTTTCTCTTTAGCAACATTCAAATAGGTAAACATGAGAATGACTTTGTGTCAATATATATTACAAGAAAAAAAGCATATCTAATTTCCAAGGCACCAGTTTTTTATACATGTACAAAAATATAGTCTCAATTATGCTGTTCCTTCTCATTTATTACTTACTGCTTCTGTTCAATCACTGAAACTATTTCAAGTTTAAAATATACTAAAAGGAAAGCTTGTTTGAAACTATAGTTTAAGTACTAACCTTCACATAACACACCAAGGTTTTTCGATTTTATTGTTTTCGGTATTGAGCCCTTACACAAACCCATGCACATAAAGTCAGTGTCAGGCCAAGGATTTCTTTCAGTTTGCTGAAAGGAACCAGCAAAGTGATTAATAAGAATTATTTACAAAATATAGCAAGGTAAAGTATCCAAAAGTAATATGTTACAAAATTTCCAATTCTCCCTCATTCTTCACAGAAAAGGGAGAAAGAGTCAGGTAATGAAAATTGCTACGTATATGCATGTTCTTAAATGCACACATTCTATCTCACATTGTGGGACTATTAGTAAAACATAAGCTTCAACTCTTTCATTTTCCATAGCCATAGAATATTATTTGAGGCATTTACACATTGATTTATAAGCTGCATTTTGTCAATTTGGAAATGTTTTTTAATTTGCTTTTCAAAAATATTCATACAGAAAATTCATTCTTTTTGTGTGTATGTACTGTTCCATGAGTATCTCAATCAAGATAAAGAATATTATCATTCTCTTCAAATCATCTTATTATATTCCTTTATAACGCTTTGAATTATAAAAACAAGCCTTTTTTTTTTTTAAGAGGGAAAGAAACATCAATGTGTGGTTGCCTCTCCCATTCCCCCTACTGGAGACCTGGCTGGCAACCCAGGCATGTGCCCTGATCAGGAATTGAACTGGTGACACTTTGGTTTGCAGGCCAGCATGAAATCCACCGAGCCACACCAGCCAGGGCAAAACCAAGCTTTATCAAGCCAACTTCACTGTTTCTATTCCATGATGTTTTGTGTAATACATTTTATTTTTTAAAAAAACAGATTTATAAAAATGATCCGTTTATTTTTTTCAACATGTATTAAGTAACTCCTGGTTTGGCTGCTTTTTAATACATATTCCTTCTCTATAAAAGATAGCCCCTCCTTCCTGATGAGCTAGACCTGTGGTAACCTTGTCATCTCATGGAGCTATAGAAACAAGGTGTAAAACATCAGTCTCCATGGTGATCATTAAAATGACAATTTAAAGCACAGCCAATACAATGAGGCTGTTTTAATTAAAGGTGTTACTTATCAACCCGTAGATAAGTGATGCCATGGCATTACCCTCCCTGCAGATTAAGAGAAAACTCAGGCCCTACCTTATGACCCTATTTCTGCAAATTAGATGCATCAGAAAATGATGTCCTTCTCCATGTACAGCAGTGGTGAACTCCTGGCTAGCAATCAATGAAAAAACACTTAATTAGGGAAGAACCGGAAATCAGAGGAATCTTGTTGCCAAGCTTAGGCAAAATCTTTATCTGGGTATAATTAGTCTTTAATTAGTAAATGTATAGTATTTACAATTTAACTTCTTTGAGGTTCCTTTACTATTTCAGGGGAAGAGTTTCTAGCTATGAGGACAGACCTTCATCCAGATGCTAATATTCAGAATTGGATTGAATTCAGTTAGGAGATGACAATTAAGTAGCTGGGCTATTTGATACTGATGCAAGTCTTGATTGTATTTGAAGCAGACAGGACCTGGTGAGGAAGTTTTAGAATTCTTTGCAAAGCAGAATTATCTCCAAGAAACCCACTAATTATGTTGGGAATATGAAGTTGGGTCCACACTGGATGATTACAGAAGAAGATGAATGTAGCATGTCACTTGAAGAATACAGAATTACACAATTAATCTAGAATTTTTGTTTTTTATGGAAGAAATATATAAATGTATTTCTGGTATATTGATTTTTTGCTAGTAAATACAATAGATATATTGCTAGCCAATTTGATGAGACAACTGCACAGGTCTACTTTAAAAATGCTTTTTATTATCAGTATTTTATAGAGTTTCTTCTTGGAATCCAGAGTTTAATTTCTATTAGCCTCTGAAATATTTTGTTATTTTGTTGTTGTCTGCTGAAACTTTAACCGATTTCAAGCTATTTTCAATGCTGACATTTTTTGGAGGCCATTGCTCAAGAGGCAGTGCTTCTTTTCAGCAGATAGAAGCATCTTCTGAACTGTCTTTTAGACGATTTTAGTCTTCAGCAGTAAGTGACATGTTGACATGCATAACAAGCAAAGATACATTATACCAGATACACTCACCAAATAAATACAACCTGTAGGGACAAGTGAAAATCCAAGACATAAGAGAAGAAAGACTTTGAATATTATATGCCATGTTTTGTGTCAAGCATTCTATCTCTCTGCATGCCACACTGACAGAGTTACTTGTAGAAGCATACTCTCATAAATAAACAACAAAAATATTGATCAACGTAAGAAAGTAAGCTTGCCTGATATTTAAATCAGAACTTGCAAATTTTTATCTAAATAGGGATTTCTCTAGGCATTTTTAAAACTGAGCTGAAGTATTACATTTAAATTTGATTCAGTTTAGAAAAATATTGTTTTAAGAAATTTATGAAGCATTTTCATATCATATAACATGTTATAGGAGTGGCAATTAAAGCAAAACCAATCTTTTAATGTATTAATCTATTTTTAACCAAGTATTTTGAGATAATTGTAGCTTTACATGTTTCTTTTTAAAGAAATAATCCAGAGATTATATGTACCTTTTACTTAGTTTCCATCAGTGGTACATCATAGAAAATTATAGAATCTCACAACCAAGAAATAGAAGCATGAGCCAAAATTTATGGCCATATGACTAGCTCAGAACCTACCAGATGAAACAGGAGTAATTGGCTTTGTGATTAAATTGTAACATTTGGCTGAAACAAAGCATGTGAATTTGAGGAGGCTCTCCCCCAGAGGCAGAGGTGAAATGTTTTAGACTCCCTTATGACCAGCTAATCTACTTCTGCCAGGCAGGAACATCCGTTCAGGCAGAGGCTGGGAAAGGCCATGAGGCATAGCCCTGAAACCAGTGTGAAGACCTGAGGACAGCTGGGCCTTCTGGCACTGAAGTCTCCTGGCAAAGAACTGCCCTTGCAACAACGGAAGAAAATAGACACACGATGGGGAAGCTAAAGAACTGCACGTTACTTGTTTTTCTGTTCCTTTGGGACCTACTCTCATGTCTGGTACAAACAGACACTGTGAACCTGCTTACTGGGGATGAGTGCACATGATTTCAAATTCTTTCTCTTGCTGTCCAATGCTAGATAAGGCAATTCACGAACAGAAATATCAGTTTTCAATTGCGTCAAATAGAGATGAAAAAATAAAACACTCAAGAAATTGTTTCAAGGGTAAAATTAAAAAATGCTGATTAGTATACTTTCTGACTTCTGAAGTGCTTGACAAGTTAGGAGAATAAAGTTTATCAACTATGTCCACATTCTTTTCCATAGCATACCAGATGTGAAGATGACCAGAGATGAAAAAAATATCAAATCTATTATTCTATTTAATAATGTAAATTGCCATAATCCCACATAAAATATAATAAAGTAATATTTTTTAATTTAGAAACAATTTAACCTGTACTTAATTTTTCTGACAGTAATTGAATTTTCAAAAAATAATAATTGTAAACCTATATAATTTAAAATGGTGATTTGTAGACCTACCCAAACTATCACTAAAATTGTGAAAATATAGATGATCTATCAATCACATCAATCTATCAATACAGATACTCTACCAAATCTGCGACAAATTTTCCATGCTTTGAAACTAGATAAAAAATATCAACTGTTTGATATTTTTCTATTACCATTGAACTTGCCCACCTGAAATTTTAGATACAGACCACTAATTCAAGTATTTTTGTCCCAGTGTCCTAGAATAAAACTGTAAGTTCTCTACCAACCAAAATAATTTATAGTCCTGCTGGGTTATGATAAAACACTTTTTTCCCTACACAGTTCCTATGAGTGCTTTATTTTCTGCCTTTATTCTGAATCTGAAACTCCTAAATAACACGGAGATATGTTTGGTGAGAACACAAATCATGGCATATTCCCTCTTGGAGAGTAAAGTCCTCAGGAAATATGTTTTGAAAACAAAGACAGTGGCAGTAAAAACTGTGAGAATAGAGCATTCTCGGGATGGCAGACTTTTGGATATTCTATAAATTCAAAGTGTCAGAAGAGTGAGGAAGTAAGGAAGAAGTATCATTTAGCATAATAGAAACACCATACATTTAATAAAATCTCAAGATAGTATTCAAACTTTACATGAGATGATTCTATTAATCACCGTAACTGACAGAGTGAAGTCGAATTTTACCCTGGACATGTTGGAAATCTCAGAATAGAAGTTCAATGTCAATATTCATGTTCACTTCAAAGATGAGAATATGGAAGAAAAGAAATGGCAAAAAATAACGTAGCAAAATGAAAAAAAAAAAAAAAACCTTAAAGTTGTAGACAAAATGTAGACCATTGGCTACCTGTTAGAGAAACAAAAAGATTAACATAAAAATGTTTTGTGATTTATATTTAGAAACATGTATATAAATTATTATTTAAAACTTCCTAAAGGAAAAATTTAAGGTACATTCATTTAGCTGCTATTTATAAGAAAAATAATAAACTATCACTAAGTTTCAAAAATTACATAAGGAGTATTTTATGTTTCAATTACTTGATTTCCTTTTGTGCAAGAAGATTCCTTTTATTACAAAAAAAATCAAAGTTAATCTTAACCTAATCATATATAATTTTACATTTTATCTGTTTCTTGTTTATTTTCTTTTTCCTTCCTTTCCTCCCTCCTTCTTTTTGTTTCCCATTTTTATGTAACTAAGATATTTTCAACATCTACTACCCACCTGCTTAAATTCCTCGTGACCCAATTTGTCCCCCAGCCAAATAATGGAAGATATTTTGTTTATATTCTCCCCTCATACCATAAAAAACACACTTCTTACTAATAATTCTAAGTGTCTATCCTATTAATCATTTTTGAAGTTATGAGTTTTAAAAATACAGAAAATTATGGAAAAATATCAACATTGTGAATTTAATGTTCGAAACTATTTATTATGAATAAAAACTATCTTTCTAATTAGCTCATCCTGGATAAAAATGCAATCATGTAAGTAATTTTTCAAAATATTTTAATTCAATAATTGTACCATTCTAAGGGAGGGAGGGAGAGATTAATGAGAGTCATATTACCATCCTTTTCTATTTGACAAACCCATTATCATTAAAAATAATTTAAAACCTAAAATTTTAATATATCAGCATGAACTATATAAAAAGTGTTTTGATATATCAAACAAGTTTTACTAAATGAGATAAAGGTTGAGCAGAGGATAATGAGAGCTAATTATCCTCTGATTGAATTTAAAAAAGAAATAAACAGTGAGCTATTCTCATGGGCCCCTGGTTGTGTTATGTGTGTGCCTATAGCAAGTGATCAGTTACTAGGCAGGACTTGGAAGCAGAAAGAACAGAAATTAAACAGTGTGAAGACAGGTGTCCTGTGCTAGGCATTAGCCTCCATTCTCCAGAGGTTAGCCTAAAACTGTTTCCACCCCTCAGCCTTTCGGACTGAAGGCAGCGGAAACACTGATGGTGGATCAGGAAGAACCACTGAGCATTGTGTTGGTTATCCACTATTCTCACTGGGGAACTGCTCTATCTGTGAACATGTGCTATCTGGGAACTTCTCCCAAACTGGAGGTCAGAACACTAAACTGTGAGGCAAGGAAAAGGACCTCTTAAAAACACAAATAGAAAATTAAATATTTCAAATATATCTTAGCTGTTGCTTTGACTTTGCCTTTGCACAGACTAAAAATCACCTATTCCTACCTCCCTCAATGATAACAGGAAACAACTATTCCCAGAAGATTAAGCTGTAATTATACCTAATTTTCTACTGAACAATTATCCTCTATTTCAGAGAGTTTTGGCAAAGCAAAACTTTGCTTAAGACTTCTGTGGATGTTTATATAGGATTATAATAGTTTTAAAAGTAAGCAAAATTTGAAAGTATCAGTTCCAGCTATTTTGAACTGGTAGCCATCCTTTATTTGGAAGTCAGTTTACATGAAAAGCAATATATTTACTCATTTTTATATGAGCAACTTGAATCACAGGCGATACAGGTGGGACCATAAACAACGGTCTAATATAAAAACTGCTTAGCTTAAAGAAAGAAGCTAAAGAGCCAATATGTTTTAAGGTTATAAGTATACTGCAACTCAGGCACATTTCAATTTTCTGGGTAAAATCCAGTAGTCATAATTTAAACATCTCTTAAAACAGCTGCTCATTTAGCTATATTTTTTGCAATTCTCAATTTTAATATATTCAAGTTGTATAATATTCTCTATCTATGATAATAAACAAAATTTAAGGACATGTCATTTGACATGGTGCTTACACTAATCTTCTCATTTTTCAGAAGCCAGAAAATTCAATGAACTAGGATAGAGATGTAACACATGACTCAAGGGACAATTACAATAGAAAAAATAATCAAAGGTTACTCTTCAACCTATAGTAGAAAATCTATAGAATAAAACACTTAGACTATTACAATAGTGTACCAACCAGTTCCTCTGTTCTTTCTTCCCTCTAGTCTATTCTCTTCATAAAATAATCTTACAAAGAGGTATATTGGGTCATGGCTCACTTCAGCTTCAAACCTTTGAATTGCTTCCCTTATGTGAGCTAATCCTAACCCATTACCTTGGCTATAAATTTCCTGGTTTACCTTTGCATTGTCTACCTCTTCAGCCATTCTGTGACTCTTTCCACATTGCATCATTAACTCTATGTCCTTTTTTCTCTCCTACCTCAAGGTTTTGCTCACGTTTATTCCCATGCTTGAAATAAAATGTGTTTTCTCACCTCTTTGACCCCATGAGTATATGAACTTTTCCTTTCAGGGCTTAGCTTAAATACTCTCTAAGAGAATTTAACATTCATTTATTTTACATTTCCTATTTGTGTTTACTATCATATTAGCAGCTTGTAATTATTCCACTTATTTCTTATAAGTCAACCTCACCCACCAGCATGTTAATACCTGAAAAGCAGGAAACATACCTATTTGTTTGCTGGTATGTCCCCAGCATGTGACTGGCACATAACAGTTCCCCAACAAGTACCTGCAATCATTTGATTCACTTAGGAGTATTTTTTAATATAGCTGCTACATAGCCCATTTAGGAGTATTTTTGAATATACATTAAGCACATAAGGAAGGTGAAGTGGAATACATTTGATCACCTAAGAAAATAAAGCTATTGTAATTATTTTTTCTTATATAAATTATCATAGTTAATTTTAATCTGTTTGTAAACCAGCTCAGGTTAGTATCATATTTATGCATTTTGAGTTGAATTGGTAAAATTATTAATACAGAAAATGTATTAGGCTTTATTTTCATGTAAAGAAATTAAAAATATACATGTGCAGCCATATATACCCACATACATACATGCTCGTTACACCTGTTCTTCACAGCACATATTGGAAAGTTGGAAATTAACCAACGGACCTGAAATAGGTAGATTCTGTTAAATAAATCCAGTGGTTTGTGATCTGTGCAATTCAAATGCAGTAGTAGGTTGTAAAGGATTTACTTTGTAGTGTGTTATAAAAGTTGGCTTCCAAAGAAGGTGGCTTTAAGAGATCATTAACACACCATTGAATAAAAATCAGTTCTGTTAGATTTCGCAGTTGTTACATTCCTTTGTAATATAAAATTCAGTACTCCACATTGAAGTCTAAAATTTTCTGATGGGACGGTTTCTCTTGATTTTTTTCTATCCTAAGAAAGGAAGAATGTCAAAGCGACTTTTAATCCATCAGCTTGATAATAAGGGGTACTGATAAAGAAGGGAGCTTTACAGCTCTGTGTTCAGAAAGAAGTTCCTATGTGGCAATAACTACTAAACCTTGAGTGTTTTCAGTATAGTAATTGTATCTTATTTATGTCTCTATCCTTCCTATCACAGAGGTTGGCATATACAAGTGCTCATAAATGTTTACTGAAGGCAAATAAATGAGAGTCACTCGAGTAACCTTAGAAATTTCTAAAAATTATAACATTTTCATTTTACCAGAATGTTCATGAAGTAGAGCTTCCTGGAAAATTTGGGAGATTGAGCAGATTTTGGAAGATAAATTATTAGTCAGCCTTGTAAATTATAGGATAAAGAAGGAAGGCTTAGTAGAAGTGTGCTCTCAATCATCATTTAGAATTGTGTCTTCTCTGTAGCATAAGGATGCTAGAGCACATATGAAATCCAGGCTCTAGCCCACACTCCCTGGGAGCCCCTTAAATGAGTTATGTGGACTAAACATCTGCCAGTCTGTTCCAACAGTAGAGAAGTTGTGATTCTACAATCTTCATTCCTATAATTGAAAATGCTCAGTTTTTAATATTTATGTACTCAATATATTAGGTGACATTTGATGATAAACCGATGAGTCATTCAACTTAGTTAAGTAGGTTTCTGCAGGACTGCAAAGGGATCTGATTTTTACACACTGTAAATCAAGGGAGCAACATTCCCCTAAACAAGGTTCTAACCTGGGGACTGTGAACGTTATCTGCTCTGAGTCACTAGTATGGTAAACTCCTGTATTAATTGTATTTTCATGTTGCTCCGGGGCAAACTGCAGACCGGAGATTATTGTAAATAAGCAATTAGTATAAAAACCCATTCTTGCCATATCAAAAACAAAATCAAAGAAGTCTATTAATTTAGCTTTGCCAGCTAGCTATTTAACTCATGCATCCTGGTGATTTTCTGTTTCAGTTAAAGCTAAAAAATGCAATGTGAATCAAATGTAAAAAGGGTGCCTTTCATAAAAATAAGCAAAAACATTTGTTTAAAAAAGGAAGAAAAAATTTTGCATGCTATAAGATCATAAAACCTTAAAATGTGAGCAGGTTGGAATCCATCAATAGGTATGAAAGTAATGAGACAGTTTCTCATTGCATAGATGGCACCCCACATGATCGCATGCACTGTATAACAGGCATAGCAAAATGGATCTTGATTTTTAAACAGTAAAATGAGAGTTCCCCATGGTACTTTATTGTGATTCCTTATAATGCATTCAGACTGTTCTACTAACTGTAGAGTAGAAATAGTTAAAAGTTTTATCATGGGACCCCTCTGCTATGCTGTACCCTATACTTTTAAAAATTATCATCAGATTTATTGGGATGACATTGATTAATAAAATTATATAGGTTTCAGGGGTATAGTTCTATAATACATCATCTGTATTTGTAGTCAAGTCTCCTTTCATCACCATTTATCCCCCTTCACCCTTTCCAACTTCCCCACCCCCGTTTATCTCCAATAATCATCATACTGTTGTCTATGAGGGTTTTTTTTTTTTTTTTTTTTTCCTAATTCCTTCACCTTTTTATCCGGCCCTAAGACCTCCTTCCTTCTCATAGCTGTCAGTCTATTCTTTGTATCTCTCAGTCTGTTTCTGTTTTGTTTGTTAGTTTTTTCCCTGTTCATTAGATACAACACATAAGTGAAATTATGTGGTATTTATCTTTTTTCTGACTGGCTTATTTCACTTAGTATAATGCTCTCCAGGCCTATCCATGCTGTTGCAAAGGATGAGATTTCCTTTTTTATGGCCACATAGTATTACACTGTGTAAATGTATAGCATTTCTATCCACTCATCTACAGATGGGCGCTTGGGCTGCTTCCAAATCTTGGCTGTTGTAAATAGTACTGCAATAAACATAGGAGTGTATATATATTTTTTGAATTAGTGTTTTGAGTTCCTTTGGATATATTCCCTATAGTGAAATTTGTGAGTCATGCTTTATTTAATATAGAACTATAGTCCAAATCTAAGAACTAGAGTTCTTAAATTTATTATCACTATAATAGAAAAGATGGAAGTATACCTAGGTTCACAATAAGACAAGGACAATTTTAAATAATAAAAATAATTCAACAGATATTTATTGAATACTGACTAGTGGCAGGGGTTCCATCAGAGAATAAAAGTGATAAAATTCCTTCATAGGAATTTTAGGATGCCTTCATAGGATGCCCTCATAGAACCTAACCTCAAACCATTAAAGTCATTAGTTTTGAATACCATGAAAACAGCCCATTTCTAATACAGGGATTCCCTCTTTACTGCAGCTCTGGGTTGACCGGCTAGACAGGCGGGGCACTAACAAGGGATAAGAATTGTTTCTTTTCTTAGCAATCCAAAATTCCAATTCAATGGCTGCTTAGAAAACTATTTTAAAGGGAAACTGTGGAGAATTGACATCTTAATAGATGCTTTTGTCAAAAGGCTTCCCCTTAGGGTGGCAGAACAGGTGTTTAAAACAAGTGGTGAAAATAAAAGTTTCTGGTTTTTTTTGAAGTTGACCCATTGCTCTCTGGTGTGGACAAGAATTAGTCTTTGAGTTAATAGGTACATAGAAATTCCCAAATGGTTCTGACTAAATTGTAAATGGATTTTTATTCATATGTGTTTAGGTCATATTCTACATGTAGGTTTATAACATTGTACATTCTGTAATAGAATGTTATATGGTACTATTGTGTTTATATAGGAAAGTGGAATGGCATCATAAATTTAATGGACCTCAATAAATTTGTTGGACCAATTGATTATGTTGAAAATGTCATGTAATTGAATATGATTAATAAAAAATACACATACCCATAAAATACACCATATGTGTTCTGTGGAGAGAGGAATGACTTTCGATGTGGCGGGTAAATGTGTAAGGGAGCAGGGAAATCAGAATCAATTGTGGGAACTTTCTCACAATACATGTGTATAATTGGTAAGTACCCATTGCCTAAATATCTGGTTTCTACCCAGAAGTAATTAAACACCCTATGTCAAGTATTGTGCTGAGTACACAGTACATGGTCACCTAGTTATACTTAAAGCATTTTCCTAAATTAGGAATGTCATCTTGCTGTTAGAGAAAATGGTGGCTTGTTGAATTTAAATCATTGAAATAATGATGTACAACTAGTTCATGGCAGATACAGGTTTGAACTCAGGTCAATTTCATTTCCAAATTCTATGTTTCTAACTACCTGTTATTGTATAGAAATCAGTATTTTGGTATTATACCAGAGAGCATATTAATGCCCATGCTCACATGGAGAAACCCCTCTTTCTGAAGGGTTACATATTATAACTGCCTTTTCTTGTATACATTGTATTCTGATATCCACCTGGATATCAGAATGGAGGGAGAGAAAATAGGGAAGGAGTGGCCATAATGGTGGGGAAGGAAAGGAGATGCCTGAGATGGAGACAGAGTTCTGAAATGCTTCTGGCCCTCATCACGATGAGAGAAAGTGCCAAGGCACTAATTCATGGGTTACTAGCGTTTGCAGCTACTTTTTCTTCTTTTTTAAAAAATTAAATTTATTGAGGTGACATTGGTTAATAAAACTATATAGGTTTCAAGAGTATACAATGGCATTTTTTAAAAGAAGTAAAACAAAAAATTATTATGTTTGTATGAAACCAAAAAATATAATTTTAATATTTTTTCATTTATAATCACAGCAGATATAGCAGGCTACTTATTGAAAGACCAGAAAAAAAAATACTAGTCTAAATTTTAGAAAAGTAATACATCTTGTTAATATATATATATATGCATGCATAGTTATTTGTTAAATACATAAATTCTTCCTCTAATAATAGGTAATACTATCTATAATATATAAATTTACACTTGATTTTCTATAGAAAGCCTTGCTATAATTAGGAGTTGCTATTTTTCTTTGACCATATTGTAAAACTACTCTATTTTTGGAGAATTTCAAGAATTTTGTAATTTTTTTAACAAATGCAAATGTATAAAATGAAACAATCAAGATAAAGGTGAAATTTATTAGATATTACTTAAAAAGCTATTATAGTAATTCAAGTTCTATAGGAGAAAAGTCCTTGTTGAAGAATGTTTCAAACATGCGCTAGGCCAAGGTTACACAGTGAATGAGTCGTCTAACCGGCGCTGCATCGCCTGCCTCCTTTCCCCTGTGGAAAGGAGGCTGGTCCTTCCATCTCCCAGGCACAGCCGCACCACAGCATTTCTGTGTCTTGCTGTTATTTCCCATCCACCTCCATCATAAGCCCCCATATTTGCATATCTTGTCAGTGATTTTGGCTCGTAATTACACTGATTTGTGCTATGGGAAAGAAGCTAGATTAGCACATTCTATACTTACTTCTCAGTAGTAATAAACTCTGCAATATTTCTACAGGAATACCAAATAATTCTAATTAACAGGAGTCACACAGTTGTTAGATCTAAAAATGTTCCATTTTCTATACATTTAAAATCACTTAAGAAGTAGAGTACATACAGAAATGTGTGCAACTATAAATTAATAACACTGGGACAGATGATTAATAAAACCTCAAAACTAATTACCAAATAGAACAAGCACTCTCAAACCCATTGGGGTTACTTGAGGAAAAGACTGATAACCTTAATATAATATTGTAAATTTAGAATTACATAGAAATGATTTTCAGAACACTGTAAATGATGCAAATGTTAATACATAAATTAAACCTCTAGAATTGCCAGATTCTAGGCCCTAACATTTTTTGCTAGGGCATGCTGTATTTTAATATTAATTGCAGAATAAAATCATTCATCAAATTCTTATTGCTTCCTATTAATCCTTTAAAAATCTATCCTCTATGAACTTTCTACAATCTTTCTTGAGTCCACTTGTAGGTTGAGTCTATATTTGTTTGGGGATCTAAGAATAGAGACAGATTATATAAAGGGACTAAGAGGCTACCTTAAAGTCAGGTACCAGGACAACAATCCCCTAACTTTTGGCACTTTTAGGGGAACAAAAGTTAAGTCTCAGTTTCCTTTTCTCTACATAGGGACAAAATGTATTTTTATAATGTTATTTTTTAATTGAAAATAAAAAAGTATATGCATTAAATTTCTTAGCACAGTGCCTGTAACCTATTTAATGTTCAATAAATTACTGGACATCATCTTCTACTGTTCTGATTATTATCATAGAATTGTAGTTCCCACACTGAGCTTTCCCCCAAGCACTAGCCTCAAACATATAAATCCCTATGAGTTCTTTATGTATTTTGGGTACTGCCACCTTGTTGGAGTTGTTATTTGCAAATACATTCTCCCATTCAGTTGGAGGTTTCTTTCACTGTACAGAAGCTTTTTAGTTTGAAATAATCCCATTTATTTACTTTTGCCTTTACTTCCCTTGCCTTTGAGGTCAAATTCATAAAATTTTCTCTAAGACCAAGGTCCATAAGTTCAGTACCTATGTTTGCTCCTATGCAATACATTGTTTCACATCTTATATTTAGGTATTTGCTCTATTTTGAGTGAAAATTTGTACATGGGAACAAACTGTAGTCTAGTTTCATTTTTTTGCATGTGGCTTTCCAATTTTCCAAGCATGATTTTTGAGGAGGCTTTCTTTTCTCTGTTGTATGTTTTTGGCTCCTTTGTTGAAAACTATTTGCCCATACACATGTGGGTTGGTTTCTGGGTTCTCCATCCTGTTCCATTTGTCTGTGTGTTTATTTTTCTGCTAATACCAGGCTAACCAATGACACTCCAATAAATTTAATTTCTTAAGAATTACCAAAAATACATATATCAATAAATCCCACTAGCTTCTATGTCTCAATGTTTCTAAACAGAATAGATCCTCTTTATTCATAGAAACCAGCCCTTCCTCAAAGCTGGCAGAGTTTTGATCATGGCACTGACGCTTATAATCATACTCAGCAAGATCTTAAGTATTGGCTCCACTGCTTACGACATGTTAAGAACCTGGGCAGATGGCAGGGGGATGGGACTAAGACAATATCATCATCTGTAAAAGAGGAATAATTTTAAGATGTGCCTCATAGAGCTGTTGTGATTAAATATGTTAATATATGTAAAGCACTTAACTTTACTAGCCACACAGCAACAATTCAGAAATGTTAGCAAATATTGTTATATCATCCCATTATTTACACTTTATATTATTCTTTCCCCACTTATCCCATTCTATTCACCAAATCCACTGTATTCTCCCTCAGACTGTTCTGTTCTACAAACTCAGCCCTATTCACAAAAAAACCCCATGGTGATATAGATTTGAAAAGATTGTTTTGGTATTAGATAATCTAATTTTCAAATAAGTCTTTGGGAGAGAAATTTGTCACAGTAATTTTACATTTTAGTTTAGCTCTGTTTTCCCTTTAACCACAAACGTATTTCCTCTATCAAAAAATGAAGAGGTTTGTTGGGGTTTTGTTTGTTCTGTTTTATTTTCATTTATTTTTTGAGAGAAAGAGAGAGATTGGTTTGTCGTTTCATTTATTTATGTATTAATTGGTTGATTCTGTTATGCGCCCTGACCTGGGATGGAACCCACACCCTTGGAGTATCAGAAAGGCCCTCTAACCAACTGAGCTGGCCTACTAAGGCTGTCAAGGTTTAAAAGCACCTTTTGCCCTATAGATTTTCTTTCTTACGTACGTTAAAACCTTAGCCTCCGTTATTGTAGCAGCTCCAGGATACAGGAGAGAGGCTCAGTAGTGTTTGCTTCTCCACTCTGCATAAAATTATTTTTCATCAATGAGGTTTTTATCAATAACATACTCTTTTAAAGTTTTTAATAATTTCAGTTTCTCAAAGTTAACTTCTCAAAATTAATAAAGGAAGTGCTTCTCCATGAAAGGCAAAACAGGCTATTTGGACAGACTTCTCTCCTACCGTAATCACCAAGGAATGGTTGTGAAACTATAGCAATGAGGATTATTTTTATATGCAAAGCACAGTTTAAAAGGAGAAAAAGAAGAGAACAAAAAATTCTAAGGTGGTAATAGTGGAAAGAATAATCAAAGACATGAGGGGGCTATGAACCCCTTTATACTTGGGGGAATGCCCAGGAGCGGGTCTCCAGTACCCTAGAAGGAACTGGAGAGATGCTTCCTGGAGTATAGAAAGCAAGGACACTAGAATCAGGCATGAGAATTCTAAAATCTATTTCTTCTGTTACGATAAGATTGTGGTGGAGATTTGGCTCACTAGCTATAGGCAATAGTAAGAAATAATTGTCATCTGCACGGTCTTGAGTGAAAAATCAGAAGCATTGACCTTAACGTGTATAGATCTGGTAGTTTTGTACTGAGAACATACAATCACAATTAGATAATGATATTTGAATTCTGTTGACACAAACAGACTGAAATAAAAAACCCTGTGCTGGAATATGTGTTAATAATGAACTCATTCCTTTGCTATAGGGAAAAAATTGCCCCTTGAAGAAAGGCAAGTTCACAATTAAACTTGCCTTTAAATCATACTGGTATGATTCGTATGAGGGCGTGGTGGTGTGGATTAATATCAATGAGCTCAAACTGCAGAAGAAATAACATCCTAGTATTGGGAAACAATAAGGTAGATAATATAAAATGGATAAAAATATGTAAACTAATTAAAGAAATAAAAGAATGTATAAATGACAATGAATATATAGCTCACTCTTAAAAACAGAAAAATTAGATTAAAATAAAGAATGCTAAAAAATCTGAAAACAGTGATAAAATTTGAAATCTCAGTGTATATGTCAAAGAGCAGATTAGACAAGAGTGAAGAGGGAAAAAAGCAAACTGAGAGATAAAATTGAGGAAATAACTCAGAATTCAATGCGGAAAAATATAGAACATATGAAAAAAGTAACAGCGAAGAAAGGGTAAAAACAGAAGTCCAAAATTATGTTAATAAAAAATAGAAAAATAGAAAACAAAGAATAAGAATAATAAATATTTTAAAGCATAATATCTGAAAAAGTTGCTTAAGTAAATCTATTAGTTTCTAGACTCCAGACATTGAGTTCTGATGAAGAGAAATATAAACAAAATCTGCAACTAGGTGAACATTTTGGTGAAACTTCAGAATAAAAATATTGAAAGAAAACTTAAACAAAGTTGTCTTCTTCAAATTGGGTATACACAAGAGGAAAAAAAAGATTTCCTTTGAAAACCATTACTCTATCTTTACTATCACATGGGTTTGGGGTGCATTTCTTATTTTCAGTGTGGCCTGACAATTCTTAAGTAAATAATTAATCTGTAGTAGTTAGGAGTCTTTATGTGCACATCCACCTTGCAAAAAGAGTCACTATTACTCTCTAGAGTGGTAAAATTTAACGCCATCAAAAGATTGCCAAAGGTAAAGTTCTAAGAAAAATAAGCAGCTTAAAGTAAATAGTCTCAATGGACCCAAGGATCACTAGTATAGTGAGATCCAGAATTAGAAAAAAAAATTAAAAAAATCAGACTTCAAGGGATTTCTGATATTGGAATCATAAAACATGTAATTTAAAGAAACAATGTTTCATTCTATCTATCTATCTATCTATATGTGTGTGTGTGTGTGTATCAATAAAATGAACAGAAAATTACTTCAAAGAAGCACCATTTCTCAAACAAATAAAATTTCCAGAATAAAACTTATAATAAAATTAAATTCAGTATATAGTTAAAATACCATATACCAGGTTTTAATGAAAATACCAAATACCAGGTTTTAATGAAAGAAATACTTAATTAACTGGAGAAAAAATGTCAAGATATTATTCAGAATGCAACTCAAAGAGAAAAAAAGATACAACATATGACAGAGAAATTTAAATACCTCACCAGTAAAATAAGTAAACCTAATATGGTCCTCACCAAGATCTAGAAGAATATACTATATAAACTGGAAAAGATAAATTATGAAAAGGTAATGGAAAAGATATTGCAGAAGTTTTGAGAAACATACCTGTAAAAATACAAAATTTCTTAGGTTTAGTATCTAGTTAATTTGAGGCTTTCATCATACATGATTCTCGTTTCTTCAGATTGCCACAGGATTGAAAACAAGCCTTGTTTGCCCGAGAAACAGTATTTGCCCCGCATTTGACATTATTATGAAAGGTAACACTGATGAAACCTGAAATACATACAAAGCCAATTTAACAATGTAAGAAACATTGTTAGTAAAACTACCATTACGAGGTATATTTCATAAGGCATTTTAGATTCAGTGGCAGTGGTAATTCAGGGTTTTTTAGAAATGTTTTTTCCTAAAGAATTAGATCTTGTTTTTCATTGCCTTCTATAGTTTTTACATGTAGATCCATTAAAGTGTATAGATCTACAGGGTTGTCAAGTCCTAATACATTATTTGCAAATTAGAGCTGTTATTTTAAACCCAAATTAAGCAATTCTGTGTATTTTTACATGACAGGTTTACAATTGTTCACTGAGAATAATCACACAGGCTCTTTACAAAAATTATCCAAGTGTGACTCATCGTATTATTATAGTGTTCATGTCAAAGGAACACCAGAAAAGCTTAGCTTTTTGTTCCGGATGCCAAAAGATTTTATATTATAAATCAAAATAAGAAAAGAACATTGATTTTCCCACATATAAAAATCTAAGTGCTTACTGTCAGCTTTTAGTCTAGCTTAAGTGCTAACTCTGAACTCTCAACACAACCCAGACTCAGGAAATTTTAAAGAATGAAGTATCTATCTCCATTGTCCTATTCAATGTCAGGTACTGTAATGATTCCTGATATTTTGTCCATCATACTTAGTATTTCATAAGAGATCCTCTTCTCTAAAGAAAATGATACCAACAACAAGAAATAATTGCTCGTCATCTCTTAATTTTCCCCATAGATATTTTTAGAATTTCCCATCTCAGAAACAATTCAAATTGGTGTCACCATTTGAATAGTGTGTATTCTACCTGAAACAACTATGGAATTCAGAATTATAATTTGAGGTATTTCTTACTGATATTTTTAAGATATATATTTATAATTAGTAGGTTACATGAGCCATGCACAAGACTATTACTGCAACCATTGCCTTTATATACACTTTACATCAACTTTTATTCTCTCAGAATCATTATTAACATAGTCAATGTTAATAATGTTACTGATAAACATATTCAATGTTTCAGAGTTCACTATAATTTTTAGTTTGGGAATAATAAATATAATTTTTTAAAGGAAGGAAAGTAAGATGTATCTATCTAAGAACTTACATACTTTCTATTGACTGTCTCTTAAAACCCTAAAGCAGAGCTTTGAGAATCCTTTCAAGAGTTTACACAGAGTGGTTGGAGGGGAGCATTCACAAATGTATACTCTGTGCACAAGGATGCCCTATGATATAAAACACAGTCATACAGCTTTCATTGTGGAAACTAGCAGGGTAGCTCTCCAAAAAGAAATTGGGGTAGTTTAGCTACCATTCTTCTGGTGCTCATATAAGATCTGAAAGAGTAACCTCTGTCAAGAACAAGGTAACCTCTTGATGAATATATCGAAACTTTTGATTTGAAAATTTGAAAAGCAATACTGAGAGGCTATGGGATTCAAGAGATGGTAAAATGCATGCTCAATACTATAGCCAGCACTTGGCATGGTGTGACTGACACAGTTACTCCAAAGTATTTCATGATAAGGAAAGGGAAATACAAGAAAGAGAAAATGACATGCAAAAAAACAAACAAACAAAAAAACAAAACAAAACAAAAAAAAAAACCCACAACCATGAGCACTCAAAACATAGGAGGTTTACACCCAAACTGACTCTCATTTACAGTCATTACAAGAGAACTTAACTTTTAAATGCAAGAATAAATAAAATAAGAAAACACAATATTTCCTTCTCCACATGATTGTCAAGTCTTTATGGAGAATAATATTCTTTACATAGTATTTGGGATATTTAATTCTTTTATTCTCACCCAAGTTTTAATAATAAGGGTAGCAAAAATTGGTGGAGATATATATATCTTTATTCCAAAATTAAATAGGACACTTTTGTTGTTCATTAATATTTTCTAGTTCTTACATATTATGGGAGATAGGGGATAGTTGATACTATTTAAGGTTTAAACCAAAAGCCAGATATCAAAGAAAACTACTTGATCCAAGTGGAAACTAGAAGAAGTACCATTCACTAAATATGGAGCAATTTACACTTCAATAACAAAACAATTGTAATAGATTAAATGAGATAAAGTCCATGTCTTCAAACTGATGTTAAAATATATTGTAATATCCACATATAAAGAATGCTAGGATGCTAGGCAATTGTGGCAGACCCTTCTGCATGGCATGGGCCCAGCTCCCACTCCAGGATGCACAGGACCCACGCCCACAGATAGGTTCTCTAGTGGGTAATCAGATTTGTAATATACCTAGGCTGCTTTTGAGACTTGCTTCTCACTAAAACTCCCTCACCCTGCAAGTGCTAAACCTTGCAGGGACCAGTGTAACCAGCTCAACCACTTTTGCCTTTTCATTTGCTAATATCCTTCTTCGTGATCTGATTAGGGGCATTGGCTCCTTTTGTTGTAACTGGGGGTAGTGAGTGAGGACCATCTTGTAATGTGAGGAGAAATAGAATAAAGGCCTGTCATGGTGGAGGCCTTGGCTTTTGCTCCCCTTGAGAGAAAAGCCATGCTGTCGTCCTTTTTCCTCCACCCAACTCAGTAGTCCATGTGTATGTTTTATTTCATCCATAATGACGTGGACACTGCTAGCCGGTGTCTGCATCAGAAATCAATCACAAAAATGATATAAAGAACAAAGTGTATTCTGTGTTATCTGTATAAAATGTACCTTGATTTAATAGTTAACAAGGAGAAATAATTTCTTGAAAAATGTGTCATCACTAATAAAAAGGAATAAGATAAGAATATCTCCAATTTTAATACATAATGAAATAAAGGGCCAAAATATAACATAACCATATGGAACTTCATAGTGGATATATTATGTGGATAGCAAAGGAACCCAGTTAGTTTTAACATCACAATGAAAGAGACAACCCAGAATTATGTGACCCCCAAATGCAAGTAAGCAATACCACAGAAGAAAGATTCATGCAAACAAAAAACCAGCAACTCTGAATCAGAACAATGCCTCACTAATTTAAAGGAAATATAGGAGAGAGGGTCTAATCAGCAAAACTTAACATGCAGAAATGTCTGTGAAATGAATTGAGGCAGGACAGAAAGAAGTTAGGGAAGCTCCCAACGACTGGAATGAGGAAGTAGGAATGAAGATCACAATGTGACAAGCCACTAGGTCCTCTGACCAGAGCCCCCACCTCCACACATGATCAAAGGAAAACAGTTTAGGGCAGGAAATTCCTGCGGTGGTCACAGAAGTCAACAGCAAAAACTGATTAAAACCAGAACTGACTCAATCCAAGATGGAGGAAAATTGACTACAAAGACCCTAATGCTCATCACACCATTATTAAAATAAAAAACTGATACCTCAAGCACAAGGAGGACAAAGGGGGGCCAACCTCATGACACTTTTGGAACAAATCATATTAGGAGCAAGTCCATCCTCCCAACCAGAAGACAGAGACAAAATTTGGTGCCGCAAAATTCACGCACAACCAACATTTGGGAATACCTAAATCCCAAGAACTGACTGACTGTGGCACCCAACTCACACGCAGGTTCACTTTAATCCTCTGGGATGTGTACTTTTGCTTCTTTAAAAGAGGTGCACTATGAGACTTGCAACAGCTGGAGCAGCAGGGGAGCTTACAGCCTGATCCTGTCACCAGGAACCCAAAGCCTAGGCTCTTTCTCTCTACCTAAATAAAACTTGCTTTTGCTTTCATTCACACTTGATCTTGAATTTTTTTCTACACAAAGTCAAGAATCTGCAAGTCACAGAGTGCTAGGGTCCCCATTTTTGGTCCACCTCTGGTGACAAAATGACCAAGTTCTGTTTGTTTTCTTTTGCTTTGTATTCCAAATAAATTTCCAAGAAAACAAAAAAGGAGGGCATATATTAAATGGCAAGGAAAGATAACCATGTAAAATATGTGGACTTCTTTTAAATAATGGAATTCAAGAGGCAATCAGGAGAAACTGAGCACTGATTGATTTGGTTTTTACTTGATACTATTAACAAATAACTGTTCAAGATGGCAAAGTAGGTAAACACAGTACTCATATCCTTCCACAACCACAGCAAAATTAGGACTAAACTATAGAACAACCATCATTTATAATTGCCTGAAATCTAGCTGAACGGAAGTCCTATAACTAAGGACATAAAGAAGAAGCCTCATCCAGACTGGTAGGATTGGAGAGATGGAAGGAATGGTCCCACACCTAGGTGTGGTGGTTAAAATTGAGTGGAATATCTCAGCTGCAGAAGTCCCTCCCATGGAAGAGTAAGGGGTCCCAGCCCCACACTAAAACGACCAGCCCAGGATTCCAGTGCTAGAAAGAGAAGCCCCAAAATTTCTTGCTATGAAAACCAGAGGAAATTGTGGCTGAATGAGACTAAGGGCTTCTGGAGACCCTCGGCATTCCTCCTAAAGGCCTGTGCACAGACCTGTTCATATTCACTCGCTCTGAACTTCAGCACTAGGGCAACAACTCACACGGTGCTAGGGACATAACAGGGAAAACTGAATTGTCCAGGGAGGGCTGGATGGGCAGCTTTCTCCCAGTGCTGGCAGAGACCAGTTTTGGGGGATTTTTTTGTTTTGTTTTGTTTTGTTTTTTGCCAAGCCTTTACCCCCACAGAGATGGCAGGTGGGTGCCATGTATGATTCCCTGCTGATTCCCTAGGAACCCTGTCCTAAGTCAGTCAGAGACAGACAAATGCCATATGATTTCACTTATTGGTGCAATCTATAAAATAAAATAAATGAACAAGTAGAACATGAAAAGATACAGAGAATATTCTGACAGTTGCCAAATGAGAGGGTGGTTGGGAGGGCAGGTGAAACAGATGAAGGGATTAAGAAGTACAAGTTGAAAGAAAAAAAACTAACACAAAAAAATAAATAAAAATAAAATTTTAATATATGAAAAAAAAGAAGTACAAGTTGGTTGTTACAAAACAGTCATGGGGATGTAAACTGCAGCACAGGAAATGTAATCAATAATATTGCAATAACTATGTATGGTATCAGAGGGGTACTATATTTATTGAAATGATCAGTTTGTAAGTTATGTAAATACCTTATTACTAGATTGTGTACCTGAAACTAATATAATATTATACATCCACTATTAAAGAAAATTTTTAAAAATATTTAAAAGCCTGTTAATATTTTTAATGTTATACAATCATGGTTATTCTTTAAAAAGTTAACATGTTTTAGATATTTACAGAAGATGTTATAGGATGTCTGGAATATGCTTGAAAATACTATCGTTGGGTACATTAAAGAAACAAAATTTGCAATGAGCTGATATTGTTTAATTGTTGAAGTTTGGAATAGGTACACTGGGATTATTTATACTACAACTTCTATTTCTGTTCATGCTAAACAAATTTTCATAGTACAAATTTCAAGAAAAAAACAAGGAAAACCATAAAAAAATTAATGGCAATTTTTCTACAGCTTGTTTACTGAATCATGTTAAATATAAAGGAATGGGAAACCTGGGAACCCTGAGAATCCTGCATGTGGGGTTGGGGAAGACTGTAAACAATCATGTAAACTAAAAAAATTTTATCATCTTTAATTATTCTGAAGCAAATAACATAAATTTTGTGTTTTTTCAGTTTTCATATTTTAAAAATAAAAAATAACGATTTTATTCCCCCAGATTGGTATTTATGTTTAGGAACCATCACATAGCATGCTACCTTGATCCCTTGGGTTCATGCGCCTTTGATATGCACGTATTAGCAGTGGAGTTGTCAGATGTGTGACTTTGCGAAATGCATTTAGTTTCCCATTTACTGGTGTGTAAAATGGATTCTCTAACTTTGATACTCCATTTGCAGTACATTTTACTGTGTTCATTCATACAGGGGGCAGTGATTTTCAACCTGGGGTTCTGAATGTCTAGTTGCCCCAAAATATTTGAAAAATCCCATACTTGAACACCAGAAAGAATCTAAATTATTTATTTTGTAATAATTTTAATTTGGTATGAAAATATTTTCAATTTTTGTTATATGGAGGAGATAATATAGTTGGTGCTAAAAAGGTAGCAGATACTTTATGTACAGTAAACTAAGTACTTCAATATGTAAACGTTTTTGGCTTACACACAATTGTATGTCATCATGGTGTCATAATATTGTCAACATTTGTCCTGAATATCATCACGAATAAAACCCTGAAATAGCTGACTGAGATAGAGTTACTTTTTATTCAGGTGATCTAAACCTTCAAGTGGTAGATTCTAATCTACTCTGAGGTTTGAGATTTAGTTGCTCTTGCTGCTAAGAATCTATATCCCTCTTTTGCTCTTTGCTCTGATTTCCAAGAAGAGGGACAACATTCAGAAGTACTGCTCACTCCATTTTTTTCTCCCTTTGAACTTCTAGATATTATAAGCACATTTTTTTTATTAGATTTCATGAAGTCGAGGGGTATGGTACTATTAGTAAAAATTGAGAAATGGAGAAATGTTGAGGGAGGAAGGGATGAGAAATAGTATGTGAAGTGCATCAGAAAATGAGATGGCAAATGTGACTTCAAAGTAAATAGAAAATTACTGTTACTTAAGTGTTCACTGATTAGGATATTAGCTGGGGATGAAGGGAAGAAAGCTGTGTGGTATCTTACATCTTTGAAAGATGTTTGGTTTCCTGGGTGACACATAGTGACGGTGATCAGGGTTTGGCACTGCATAGTGATAACTGAGAGTAATTTGCTTGTGGTGATCAAGCAATTTGAAAGTGATATTTCTAGATAAAGCAAGAGTAATGCATTAATAAGCCTGGATAGATCAGTCAAACAGGAAGTAAACAGTTTGTTATAGTCATCAGGATGAATTATCAAAGAAGATTATGAAGTAAAAATATTTTTCCCTAATCTAAAAAAGTTTCAGAGATGATGTGAGCTCCAAATGAAACCTTTCTCATACCAAGAAAGAGGGCAGTTAATAGTACATCATAGGATTTATAGTTTTAAAATTTTGGTATGACTAAGAATCATCAGAGAAGCTTGTTAAAAAAGAAGACTCTCAGGCCTCCATACCCACCCTAACTTTATGGTTCAATGACTATAAGATAGGGCATATTTTTGTTGATCTGCGCATCAATATTTTAGAAAGAATTTTATATTCTCTATAACAGTTTCTCAATCTTAGTACTATTGCCAATTTGGTCCAGATAACTGTTCGTTGTGGGGAACTGGTCTCTAACCACTAGATGCTGGTGGTATCCTCTCACTCCCACCCTCCTCCCACCAGGTATTATAGCTAAAAGTATCTCCAGAAGTTGCCAAACATTTCCTGGTGTGAAATTGTTTGAGTTGAGAACCTTAAAAAGCATGAGGGAAGTTTTAAGACAAAATGTGTTATTATAAAATAACAAAATGAGCACGGTCTCAAAGATGAAAAATAAAATTAGTTATTGGAAGATAAAGTGGAAAATACAATCATCACAAGGGTGCAGTGTGTGGAGGAAGACAATTACGACTCGACTAGAGCTAATGGTAAACATAAAACATGAAGAGATGTCTGTTACCCTGCAGAACAGCAATGACCCAGCATCAAGAATGAAACACTGCTTTGGTGGCCTTACACTTCAAATTCAAACACAGTATGCCTGATGTGTTCTCCCTGGTCCCTGCTCCCCAAGTCCAGTTTGATTAAACTAGGATAGCCATCCCACCCACAGGACAACAATCAACAGATTTGATGTTCTCTGTCTCTGTCTCTTTCCCTTTGCCTCCCATTCTCTCTCTCCTTCGTCTCTCCCTTTCAACACCCCTCCCTTCTTTCTCTTTCTTCTTCCCTCCTCCACCCCATCATGGAAAAAAATTCCTCTTTTATGGTTGAAACTATAGGATATAAAATTAACAAATGAACATGGTATCACTGTGTGGAAAAGCCATTTCCCAGCAAAAGAGACAATGATGCCCATGAGATCACAAACGAAACCAATATGAGATTTAGTGAGGTCAAGAGCTGGTGAATATTCAAGTACCAGTTGATTCTGAGGCAAAGCTACATATGCGTACTCATCCTGAGATTTTTGTTTTTAACACTGCCTTATATTATATGATTCAAATTATTCCACTTTGTCTGATCAAGTTCAATACACAATGCTATACTCAGAAGAGATGAATTACATGTATTTCAGTAGCATGAAGAAACAGTTCTTCTAAAGACAAATAAATAGTATGTAATATTCATGTTTCAAGAGTAGATGCTAAAGGGACTGAGAGAAGAAAATAAGAGAGTTCTTATGACATAGAATCTGTTACTCATATGGGGAAAGGGGTGAGTTTTGATATTTAGAGACTCACTGTTTAGTGATACAAAAGCATTGGTATATTAAAAATGACATTTTTGAGCACAGAACTGAAGATTACTTGAGTACTTATGGTTCATTATTTCACTTTATAATATGGGAAAAGATTACATAAGAGGATTGAATATTAATTCCAGTAACACATTATAATGATTGGTCTTTGGCAAGAGATACATTTATGTATCTTGTATGAGTCTGTTCAATGTTACAAAAGGTTAAAAAGAGGGTGAAAATATATCCGAAGATATCAGCTCAGTTGTAGGTCTACAATGAAGGCTCATAGAAGATTCTGTTTTAAGACTATTTTTTAAAGCATTTATTAGTGACTTTGATGAAAATATAGAAGGTGCATTAATTACATTTTCTAAGAACATAAATTTTTTAGAGAGAGTGATGACAGAATAAAAGTACTCGAGAATATAGAAAACAGAAAGTAACAAGGCTTATTTGGGCAGTCCTGCACTTGGAACAGGGAGCCAACCCCAGAAGTCCTGCATGGTAAATTGTAGTTCTATACAGCAAAGTATGAATAAACATGGTTCAAGGGGATAGTTGATTTGAAAACATGTATTTCAGTGGCATAATAGGCACACCAAAAAGTTAAGGCAATTTTAATTGCATCAATGTATAAATAAAGGAGGTTACACTTCTTTCTATGCCGCATTACTCAGATCACGAGTTTATAAATAGTTCTAATTCAATGTGAAAAAAAGACATTAATAAGCTAGAACTCATCCAAACACTATAAAAAAAATCATGAACTGGTTTGAAGTCATTTTGTGTGAGGAATGGTTGGTTAACAGTCTGAACTAGAAAATAGAAATTTGAGATTTACCAACTTCTAGTTCATAGACTGATTTTACAGTTTCATTGATTTTACCTAAGGTATATGAAAGAACCTTGCGTACATGGAAAGAATTGCAAAGAGAAATCAGTATTAAGCCAGTATTATTACATTACAATATAATGTAACCCTGCCCCATCTTGGGCTATGGAGGGAGTTCTTTCTACCCGTGAAAACTTATCTAGAGATATAAAAATTTTGTGAACGTGAAAAATAAAAGAATTGTCCCCAGCCACCCAATTCAATAGAGCTATATATAAAAAAAATTAAGCTTTGTAACTTGAATTGTATGGTATTTTTCCTCCTTTTAGCATTCAGGAGTTAATATTTAAATACTAAAAAATGCACAGATTATATATACGTAAATACACATATGGATACACATACTCATGTACGCATACATATTCCACATATACCACATAATGTGTGTTTAGCAGAACATGCATGTGCATTGAAACATAATATACAGACCATATTTTAACTACAGTACTTTCACATTTATTGGCAGAGTGAGCACAAGACCATAGGACCTGGTTGTCATGGGCAATATCAGTTGACACTGACAGCATTAGTGTAACCGTTGTCATGTACCCTACCCTGTCAAAGTTGCCCTGGCTGGGATGACAAAGTAACTGGCCACCTTATGTTGGAAAGCTAATCATCACATCCTAGGCTCTCCTCTGGTGACATCTGTGATATTTCAGGCAACGTGCCAGGATCATAATAAAACTTCACATATGCATATGTCACTAATGACTATGGGACTGTCATAAAAAGTTTCATAAAAATCAACAATGTAAGGCATCTGTATACAACAGATCTTAAAATTAGGAAATCATTAACAGTATAAAAAGTCTCAGTTCTGATTTTAATTCCTATATATTGAAATAATGTTTTAATTATATAATTTATTTATCAGGATAACAAGATACATACTGTTAGCTGACCAAATGTTGTTAATAAACAGATGAACAGCATAAATACGTATTACATTATATTTGTTATCACAGTTGAGAATTTTACTTTATATTCAGATTTAACTGTTTTTTAATACTAAACATGTGGTATACATTAGTATACAAAAGAGTTATATTTCAACTGCCAATTTCTTTAGTATATTTTAATAAATCATGATATAAGTTTAAAATTGAAGTCTTGCTTCACACAGGATGATATGCCCTGAAGAGGCTTACAAATGGGGGGAAGAGGTCAGACACATAACTAGATTATGATAGAACTTCAGATATGCAAGCATAAATGCATGATCTCCCACAGAAAATACAGGAGAAAAAATGTTAAAGATAAGTAAGGATTACTTAGGTGAATAAGAAGAGAAAGACATTTCAGACATAAGAAACAGTGTGTGAAAAGCCACTGAGGCATGAAATGTCTGAATATTTTTTCATTAAAAATCTCTATACTATTCTATGCCACATTATTACAAATGTGGTAATGTCATATTGATAGATAAGTTTACTTTTGATAAAGAAAGTCAATTAATCAATCTTTTCAGGAACATTCCATTTGCTGTTCACGGCACAATTAGCACATACCAAAAGCCAATATATTCACCTGTGGTACCCAGTGGTGAGCTGCTGTTTAAATGCTAGAAGGTATCTCACTGTTTGGGGCTGTAACATATCACTTCAAGGCTCCCACTGTACAATCCATCATCCTGTTCTATAAAATGAAAGGTGAACCATTTTACTGTGAGAATAACTATATAACACCACTTCAAAGCCCTAAGCCAGCATTGAACGATGGCAATTTCTACACTCTCTTGTCAGCACTGAACTCTATAAATCACTTATGTCATCTCAGAAAACATCAAGCTATAATTTACACAAACTTCAAAACTCACAGGTGGAAAATCCAATTTTTCCAATTATTTTATTTGCAGTAGTAAATTATGCACAAATGCCTCTCCTGTTTTCCTGTTTCACAATGGTCTTTTCTCTTTATATCAAAAGTATTAATGTTTTCTATAATTTGGATTGCTTTTATATCTTATTTTCTTAAAACTTTTGCATATAGTCTAGTGAAGAAACACCCAAAATTTAGATATTTTTTCAAATTATATACATAAGTCCAAGTTAAATAATTGTATTTTAGTACATTGTTTATGTTATATTAACATAAAATAGTTTATAATGGTGCTCATTCTATCTATTGTGGATGGTATTAGTGGGCATTAGAGGGTATACCCTGATTAAACTATGAATAAATACTGATTGGTAAGCAGAATACTATGAAATAAGACCTAAGACTATTTGTTTTTAATCCCTACAGAAAAGAACTCTGATGACAGCTTTAAAAAATCTTGGCTAAATATCAACCTGCTGTTGTTTGACACTTAAGGCTACAAAATAGCCAATTTGTCATTTCTAAACCCTGTAAATGAAACATATAAATACTAAGGCGAAAGAAGTAAATAATGGCACTGTTCAAAAGAGCTAAACGTTTGCAAACATGAACAAAGTATGAAAAACACATGAGCAAATCTGGTGGTTTCAGACACAGAAGTGCTCTGCTTCTCTGCATTACAATAAAGAATACACACTCTTTTTGGCACCAAGTTGTGTCAGAGTTTTTCCCTTATGGTAGGGGAGTCTGTTGCGGTCAGGAATACAGAAAGCAGCAATCCGGTTCAGTAGTTGCTGATTTTCTTCCTAGGATTGACTTTTTTCCCCTCCTTTCTAAAAGACTACAATTTTAATTGGAAGTCTATGTGGACCCAGAGAAGTTTAATTACTGCAAAGTTAAAGTAGGTTCCGTATACTTTAGCACTTACATCCCACTGAATGATGTGACCAAACTGAAAGAACTGATTGAATCTCAGAACCTTTTCAGTGAATGAAGAAGGGAAAAAAAGAAGAAACATATACTTCTGAATCATGTGGTATATGCATTAACACAAACCCAGGTATCCTCGCCTTAGAACATTTCTTTTTAAACTCTGGAATCAGTAAAATTACATTTTAGTTTAAGTCAGCCTACATTTTACATTATTGTTTTTGCAAACAAGTCCATGTTAACAAACGTAGGTCTACCACAGCTGTTTATGGGCCTCTGCGCTGAAGGTGCAGGTGCTAGAGAACAGAGACTCCAGGAAAAGTTAGTAATTGAGAGTCTAAACAGATGATCGGAACCTAGCAGGAGGATGAAATGAGTATAGTAAACATTTTTTTTTATATAAGCTAAAGGAAGTTTAGTTAAGTAAATGCCAATCTATATAATATATAGGAGATCATCCTTACTTAGAAGGCCAGGGACTAAAATGGTTTGTTTTACTTAGCACAGAGATTGTTGATCTTATTTAGTAAACGTATCAATATGCAGTTATTGCTATTATAGTCTCCTGCAACCTATACATTGACAAAAGAAGGTGAAAGGATCAGCCAAAGAACATGCATGCATAACTGATAGGCACAGGCAACAGTGTGGTGATGGCCAGAGGGAAAGAGGGGCAGGGGCTGGGTGGGGACAGACAGTGGGGCAGGGAGGGGGACACATTGGGCACATCTGTAATAGTATCGACAGTAAAAGTGCTGAGAAATAATTGTAAAAAAATAATAAAAGTAATTACTGAGGGCTTAATAATAATAATGGAAAGTAACTACTGATGTCTTAAGCAATATACACACATTAACATGTACATATACTATACTGTATTCTACGTTATACTCTTTAGATGAAAACTAGGGGTTTAGTCCCAGGTATGTACTTCAACAATAGCATGTACTAAATTTCTAGTTCCTGTAAATTCATTAATCTTGGGTGTTAAGAATACTTCCATTTGCATTGTTATAAGTAACAGTGTCATTGAAAATACTAGCATGCCAAACACATTTCACCTAAATCTGATTATTTCATTGGCAAATTTGTATACATGCAATCAAGTGGACAAAGTCTTTAATTTTAAATGCTTTAAATTTAGTAACTACATCCCAACATTTGCTAACACTAGAAATAACTGTTTGATAATGTTTTGAAATTTTGAAAATCCACATTTATCTTCTATTTCCTTTTATTTTCATTTTAATCTCAGTAGTTAAAAAATAACTTTTACTTATAGGCTTCTAAGTTCCAATATCACATAACTGAACCATATACCTAAATTGAAATGAGATCCCTGGAGTTTAAATGTAAATTCCTGAAAATGTAGTAATAGCATGGCCTTCATTTCAAATAATGCAAAAATTTCAATGGGCATTTAAAAAATTAATCACACAATGGATATTTGGGTCAATATATTGGGTTGGCCAAAAAGTTCATTTTGTTTTTTTCCTAAGATGGCTCTAGTAGTGCTTAGATGTCTATAACTTCATTTGAAACAATTTTGTTAGATTGTATTGTGGCAGCTGTCATATCGGCTTGCATTTAAAAAAAAAAAAACAACATCAAAATAAGTGAATTTTGTGTAGCCATTTTTATATTGAAAATGCAAGAAATTATGCAAAATTTTCAGTATGTTATGCTTTATTCTTTCAAGAGAGGTAAAAAAGCAACTGAAACGCAAAAATAAGATTTGTGCAGTGTATAGAGAAGGTTCTGTGACTGATCAAATATGTCAAAAGCGGTTTGTGAAGTTTTGTGCTAAAGAGTTCTCACTGTAGGATGCTCCATGGTCAGGTAGAGCAGTTGAAGTTGATAGCAATCAGACATTAATTGAGAACAATTAGTGTTATACTATGCGTGAGATAGCCAGTGTATTCAAAATATCCAAATCGATAAAGTTATTGGTGAAATGAAAAATGTTTCTTTTATTATACAGAAAAAACTAAACAGACTTTTTGGCCAACCCAGTCCTATGCTAATAGGCCTAGTCATTTCCCTGCCTCTACTATCATCCTACG
The DNA here is from genome assembly GCA_039655065.1 of Glossophaga mutica. Lineage (NCBI taxonomy): Eukaryota > Metazoa > Chordata > Mammalia > Chiroptera > Phyllostomidae > Glossophaga > Glossophaga mutica. The sequence continues at coordinate 140,901,649 of CM077307.1, read as the reverse complement.
CTGTGCTCTCTAATGTGATAAAAATGCAGCTGTTCAAATTTAATTAAAGAAATTAAACATGCATTCCTCAGTTTGACTTGCCATATTTTAAGTGCTTAATAGACTCATTTTTCTAGTGGCTACTCTATGAGACAGCACTAATATGGAATGTTTTCATCATTAAGGAACGATATACTGGAGAGTGCTAGTCCAGTTATTTGTGTTTAAAAAAACACTTCGCTCTCCATTCTTTTCTTTTCCAATTCCTTCCTGCGTTCAAGAAAAAAATAATTTAGGCCCTAATGCTTTCCAGACATTAGACTTTGGTAATGGACAAAACAAATTATTTCACTCATATAGCTTGCCCCTGTTTTGCAGAGATAAGTACTTTGAAGATACTAAAATAGTAGGGTGATAGTAAGTGACTTAGAAGGATGTATGAGGTCAGTCTGGAAAAAGTCCAGCCATTGTTAATATAATGAGAATGGTTTGTGTGACATTGACATGACCTGACAGCCAAGGAGAGTGGACTGGAATGTACATGCATATACAATGATGACTTCTTTGTACTAGTAACTGGGGGATAGTAGACACCCTTGAGTGAGCATGTGTACTGTGTGGCTGTCACATTCAAAATGACTGAGTAAATAGAGCAACACATCTGCATCAGATTTTGTGTTGGACTTGAACATTCCTCCATGGAAACTATTTGGATGATCCAGAAGGCTGTGGCAATGGACAGCTGGTGAATGGCTGCTTCATCACCACAATGTACCCATTCATGCATCTTATCTGGTGCAGAGATTTTTGTGACACATCAAATCACCCAGGTGACGTAGTCCCCCTACAGCCCAGATTTGGCACCCTGTGACTTTTGGCTTTTCTCAAAACTAAAATCACTTTTGAAAGGGAAGAGATTTCAGACCATTGATAAGATTCAGGAAAATATGGCAGAGCAGCTGAGGGCAATTGGGAGAACTGTGTGAGGTCTCAAAGTGCCTACTTGGAAGGGGACTGAGGATCATTGTCCTATGTACAGTGTTTCTTGTATCTTTTATCTTCTTCAATAAAGAAGTCCCAATTTCTCATATGACATGGCTGTATACCCCCTGGACAGACCTAGTATTAAATAGGCTGAGCAGTAAGATGTGAGATGGTTATCTTGAATGGAGATATGAATGACGGGAAGTAAAAAACTTTGAGAATACCTGGAACCTTCCATGTGGAGAGAACAATAACTAGAAAGGGGTCAAGATAGGATATTCCTTACTGTGGTCAAGAAAGAGCAATAAGCTCAGTTTGACTGAAAGGAAAGTGATATCAGAGACTAGATTATGTCCACATCATGTCTTTGAAGTGTTGGTTACAATTTTGGATTATACAATCAAATGTAATAGAAAGTCACTGGAATTCTTTGAGCAGAGGGCAAGTAACATAACATGATTTAGATTTTTATCATTTATTTTTATCAACTTTATTAGGGTGACATTGGTTAATAAATTTACACAGGTTACAAGTATATAGCTCTTCTAGATATAATCTGTGTATTTCATTGTGTGTCTGTAACAGTGGAAAATTTTATTAGTGGACCACCATTCTTTTGACATTGTTTCTGTAACTGCTGACTCTGTTATGTGGCTTAAAGATGAACAGCATGTTTATAAAAGAATCCTAGGGACTATCAAGGAAGACACAAACAAATGGAAACACATACCGTGTTCATGGAACAGAAGAATTAATATCATCAAAATGTCCATACTTCCCAAAGCAATTTACAGATTCAATGCAATAACTATGAAAGTACCAATGGCATATTTCACAGACATAGAACAAACAGTTCAAAAATTTATATGGAACCATAAACGACCTAGAATAGCCGCGGCAATCTTGAGAAAGAAGAGCGAAGTAGGAGGGATCACAATACCTGATACCAAACTGTATTACAAGGCCACTGTAATCAAAACAGCCTGGTACTGGCATAAAAACTGGCATGTGGACCAGTGGAATAGAACAGAGAGCCCAGAAATAAACCCAAGTCTCTACAGTCAATTAATATTCGACAAAGGGGGCAGCAACATAACATGGAGTAAAAATAGCCTCTTCAACAAGTGGTGTTGGGAGAACTGGACAGCTATGTGCAAGAAAATGAAACATGAGCACCAACTTACACCATACACAGAAATAAATTCAAGGTGGATAAAAGATTTAAATATAAGCTGTGACACCATTAAAGTCCTAGAGGAGAACATAGGCAGGAAAATCTCAGATATTCCACGCAGCAACATTTTTACTGATATGTCCCCTAAAGCAAGGGACATAAAGGAAAGAATAAACAAATGGGATCTCATCAAAATAAAAAGCTTCTGCATGGCCAAAGAAAACAGTATTAAAATCAAAAGAGAACCAATTGTATGGGAAAACATATTTACCAATGATACCTCAGACAAGGGTTTAATCTCCAAAATATACAAAGAACTTACACGACTCCGCTCTAAGACAAGCAACCCAATTAAAAAATGGGCAAAGGACTTGAACAGACACTTCTCCAAGGAGGACATACAGAGGATCCACAGACACATGAAAAGATGCTCAGTATCGCTAGCTATCAGAGAGATGCAAATTAAAACCACAATGAGATACCACTTGACAGCAGTCAGAATGGCCATCATAAACAAAGCAACAAACAGCAAGTGTTTGGAGAGGTTGTGGAGAAAAAGGGACCCTAGTGCACTGTTGGTGGGGTTGCAGACTGGTACAACCACTATGGAAAACAGTATGGAATATTCTAAGGAAACTAAAAATAGATCTACCTTTTGACCCAGCAATTCCACTGCTAGGATTATATCCTAAGAACCCTGAAACACCAGTCCAAAAGAACCTATGCACCCCTATGTTCATAGCAGCACAATTTACAATAGCCAAGTGTTGGAAACAACCTAGGTGCCCATCGGTAAACGAATGGATCAAAAAACTATGGTAGATTTACACAATGGAATTCTATGCAGCAGAAAGAAAGAAGGAGCTCCTACCCTTTGCTTCGAGACAGCATGGATGGAACTGGAGAGCATTATGCTAAGCGAAATAAGCCAGGCAATGAAGGACAAATACCATATGATCTCACCTTTAACAGGAACCTAATCAACAAAACAAACAAACAAGCAAAATATAACCAACAACATTGAAATTGAGAACAGGCTGACAGTCATCAGAGGGGAGGGAATTTCAGGGGAAAAGGGGAAGGGATTAGAGCAATAAGTATAAAAGACACGTAGAAAGAAATTAGGGGGTGGAAATGGGAGGGTGGTGGGGAGGGTTGGGGCAGTGGGTTGTGATTGGAGTAAAAAGCAGAAAACTATACTTGAACAACAATTCAAAAAAAAAAATAATATAGATTCTGACCTTCAAGCATGCTAGCTCCAGGAAATTTGCTGACTTTTAACTGTGGAGCCAGGATGATGTGAAATCAGGATGACTAATCCAGGATGATACACACAGACCACCATTTGTCTTATCAGAATGGACCATGCTCATCTGCACATAAAGACTTTTTAACCCCCTCCCTTGATCTCTTTGTTCTATTCCCCTCCCTCTCCTTATAAAACTTCTGTTTTTACTGAGATGGGCTTTGTGGCATGAGTCCCCCATCTTCCCAGGAGATGGGCTTTGAGATTTGAGTTTCCCAAGTTCCAGATGGCCAGCCTGTGCAAAAAAAAAAAAAAAAAAAAAGAACAAAAACAAAAACAAAACAAACAAAAACACTGTCCTTTACATCAGCACCTGCCTCTGGAGTATTGTCTTTCATAGGGGCAGGCAACGTGTTTTTGGTTACATGCCTACTGCCCAAAGTCAAATCACCTTCCATCACTACACTCAGCGCCCTCTACCCTTCACTGCGCCGCTTCCCCTTTCCCTCTGGTAAGCTCACACTGTTGTCTGTGTCTAGGGGGTTTCGTTTGTTTGTCATATTTGATCATTTGTTACTTTCAGTTTTATATCCCACCTATGAGTCTTAGAGAAGATTTTATGAATTTGAGTCCTAAAGCAAGGGAAGTAAAAGAAAAAATAAATACATGGAACTATATCATATTAAAAAGCTTCCGCACAGCAAAAGAAACCAGCTCTGACAAGGGGTTAATATCCAAAATATATAAAGAGCTCATACAACCCCTTCTTGGGTTATCTACCTGAAATTTTGAAAACATTCAATCACAAAAATATATGCACCCCTATGGTCAAAAATTATTCAAAACATCTACTAAAGTCTCCTGTAAAAATAAAAATAAATATTTGCAGAAAATGAAGTAATAAAGGATTAGTCTAAGTAGCTACAGGCAAAAAAAAAAAAAAAAGGCAGGGATGAGCTCTATACTGGTAATTAATTTCCTGTGTGTTGTAGAGCAAAAGCACAAACTAATAGTAATACTGCCAATTTAAACCCTTGATCCAGATGAAGGAGAAATATGAGCAGGCGCACAAACGTGTAAGAACAGAGGGATGCCTCGGCAATTTAACTAGAAATGGATGTGTACAAATCAAAAGTATAATACCTTGAAAAAATCAGATTGGAAAAGTTAAAAATGATATGAATAAACCTGCTTTATTAGACTTACCTACAGAATATAAAATTATAGCAAAAGTATTTAACAATAGTATTTCTAAGTTAATACATCCAAAAAATCATCAAATTCTAGAATAAAACCCAGGTTTGCCAAACATTTATAACATAATTACTAACATTTTGATATTTTCCCCCTTTTAAATATATAACACAGAATGCAGCAGCATTAATTCTTCCAGGTAGAAACTACTAACAGAATTCAATTAACAGTGGACTTTGAGGGTCAATTTTTACTCTACCACCTGTCAGCTATGCAAACTGGTTACTTAACTGTCTCACTTTGTACAAACAAATAAACAATCAATCAAAAATTGTTAGAAGTAATAGCATCTAATTTTGGGGGCAGAATTTAATAACACAATATTTTTAAATCCCTTTCAAGGAGTCTGGTGTATAGTTCTACTTATTCACTATTCTATTATAAAATTACATGTCACATTATTTATTCTATATTACACACATATAAATGCTAATAAGACTTCCTTCAGATGGAGCAATCATACTTTGATATACACATTATGCTGGGTTTAAAGCATTATGAACAAACATACTTCTGATCATATTTGCCTGAGTTTCATCAACCCTAAGTAAAGAGCGTTCAAACTGACCAACACTCCAGCTTCTACACATCTCTGTCCCCCCATATCTCATTGTGTCTCCAAAGACAAATAAAATAAGTTTTACGATTAGCATTTCAAAGCCACTAATTATTGCTTATAGACCAACAGAGACTACAAGCATTTAGTGTCAATACAATTGTCATTGTGGGGTGGGTTTCCAGTTCTGGAAATTGAGCAGAACATTAGCATGTAGCATACTAACACAAGTATACAAGACATTTTAACTCTTTGAAGTGTGGGTCAGTACAGACCTCTTAAATCTAGTATTGGTTTTGTTAACAATCATCATAACATAACTGCATAACAGTCCTGCAGATTGTAAGTTAAGCGAGCAAAGGATTTCTCTAAAGTCCTAATGCTTCTTTTATTTCTCAAAGGCCACTTTGAAGATACTGTGAAAGTTCAAGAGGAAAAATTTTGAATGTCAGGCAGTCTGCTTATTCACTCTTAGCAGTGATGGGAGAAATGTTAGATATGCAAGGATAGCCGAAGAAGAAATGTAAGTTAATTCAACCAAGACTATAAATGATTTTCAGACATTCTTTTTTTCTGCAAATTATCTGCCAGACCAAGATGTTTTACCATTCGTATGGGTGGTTTTTCCCATTCTTCATTGTTATGAGATGACACCATATTCAGAATACTTAGTATATGTAACGATGACCTACTATACTGAATTTTGACAGCATATGTAGCATGTAGTTTTGACTATAATAACAACTACCACTTAAGTTGAAATGAAAATACCATATTCCAACCATTGTCTTGGCTAATTCTAGTAAATTTTAAAATATTTACATTTTGCATTTTTAAAAAAATTTTTAAAAATATTTACATTTTGCAGTAAAGAAAATTGTGGCACACAGAAGTTGAATTCTAGAAGAAATGTGATAGTTCCCATGATTCTTTATTTAAATTTAAATTGCTGTTTTAGATAAAAAGTAAATTATACCTACACTGCATAAAAGAGATGTATCTATAGATCATGCTGACCAATATAGTTCTGAGAGAAGAGAACTCATATTTAATATTCTAAAAAGCTACTTCAGTAAAAGATTAATAAGCCTTACTCCCACTGATAGGTGAGATCTAAAACATAAATCCTTTCTGCTAACCCCAGCAAAACATGTGAATCAAGGAATGCTCAAATCAGTAATTTTATATCAGTAGTAGTTGCTAAGAATTATTGTCTGTTGAACGAATGGCAATGCCTCAGTAACTAAAACAATGTTACTTTGTTTAAATTTTAAAGCCATTGTAAAACTATTTTATTTCCACTGTTACATACAGGTTTAAACATTTTAATAGTTTCTGATGTCATTAGTAAAAACAAAAACAAACAAACAAAAAAATCCCAAGCCAACAATAAATAAACAAAAGCACTAGAGCAAGCAACATTCAAATAAGTAGCACAGATAGAACTTTTAAACCTATAATGTGGACCTCATTGGTCAACACATCTAAGAATAATTAATGCTCACAGACTGTGTCAATGGGCAAGTCATTTATCTTTTGTAAGGTGTCATTCAACCAATCGTCAAGTCAAGAAACAAAATGTTTCTTTTAGAAATCAAAATAGAGTACATAGTGAAAAAAGTTATTTTTATCTATAAATAATTAATAATAGAAATTTAAAAATTTACTTATGAATAGCATGATAAGTATAACACTTAGGCATAAACTTAAGAAAAAATGTAAAACTTCTCTACACTGAATATTGTGAAAAAAATAAAAACTAAATGAAAATAGAAACGTACTAAGTTCATGGACTGTAAAACTGAAGATGAAAATGTCCATTCTATTCAAATTGATCTAAATAGTCAACATAATCCCAACCATAATTACAATGATTTTTAAGAAACTGACGTTAATTAAAAATTTTAAATTTAGAAAATAAAAAATACCAAAATAGGCAAACAATATTTTAAACAGAAAATAATAATAGAACATTCATAGCTAATTGGGAATAATGGGACTTGAGAGAATATTTTAAATAAATAATGTTGCAAATGTATAGATTTAGCCACAGGACAGAAGAACTTGCAGAAGTGAACATAAACACTAAATGTTTTGAGATTCTAAACGAAAACATAGGATTTTATCTCTTCATGATGAAGGGTTAGGCAGAGAATTTGAAAGGTAACACACAAAGTACTAAACATAAAAGAAAAAAATAACAACTTGACTTTTAGGGTGACCAACCATCCTAGTTTTCCTAGGAGTGTCTTAATTTAAAATTGAAATTTCTATTTTCCATGAATCCTTTTAGTCCTATGCAAACCCAAAATGTTACCCTCATCTGCCCATCAAACATTAAAAATTGCAAATAAAGTTAGAAAGAAGACTTGTATCCAGAATATATAAAATTCCATAAAACAATAATAAGCATCTAAACAACTTAATTAAAAATGGGCAGTCTACTGGAAAGACATTTCAGAAATAAATATATGCATGGCCTTTTCTCACAAGAACAGATTTTCGATGGCATTAATAATCAGGGAAATACTAATTAAATTGTGAATGAGATTCTACCCCACACCATCAGTATGACTGAACTTTATAATATTAATAATAATAAATTTAGGGGTAGGATGTGAAGTAACAAATAGTTTCAAAATTGCTCATGGAAATTAAAAAGTTACACCTACTTTGAAAAAGTGTTATTCACTTTATTAGAAAATTAAACTTGCTCTGTGACAAAGCAACCTATTCCTAGATATATAACATAAAAAAATAACATATCTGCACAAAAGACCTTTCCAAGAATAAAGACACTTTATTGTTAATAGCCAAACAATAAAAATAATGTAAATATCCATCAACTGGCAAACAAGAAAACAAATTATGGTTTGTTCATAATATAAAATATGGTATTTTCATAATATAAAATACAAATTATGGTCTATTCATAATATAGTTTTGGCAAAAAGGAATTAATTCTTGATACATACAAAAGCATGGATATATGGCAAAAACTTCATGTTGAATGCCAGAAGTCAGACACAAACAGTACAATTTTAATATGAATTTATATAAAAGGCTAATCTCTAGTGACAGAGATGGGAACAGAGGTTCTGGCTGTGGAGAAGAGGGTGACCAGAAAGACATGATGCATATGTTACATCCTTTAACTGCAGTAAGATGGGACTATAGATTCATTTAAGCTTATTAATTGCACGTTCAAAATCTGTGCATTTCTCAGTGTTTGAATTTTATCTAATAAAAAAATTTATCACAAGTATTATTTTATTGATTTAAAAATGCATTTGACCTCTGTACTGCTTAGGATTGATCTTAGAAATAATTAAATTATTCTAGTTAGGCTGTCATTATATTAAGTACAATAAATGAGGATGAAATCACTGAATATATGTTATCAAAGAACATAAAGATTTCCTGACTGAAGTGGAATGTACTTCAGGTTGGAAAAAGAGGAAGTGGGAATCAAAATATAGTTTTTAATGGTAACATTTTTTAATACTCTTTGTTAGTTTGTAGGTGTCTGTTTGGTAATTTATCTTTGCTTATTTACCAGAAGATAATACAACTTCCAAAATGTTGCAGGAACCAGTTTAAAATTCCAAAGAACATCTTGCTATCAATGCACTTTGCAACAGTGGTTGTTAATTTGTGCTAGATTTCAGTCAATCCATTCAATAGAATGAACATTTCTTCCAAACCTCCATTCTAATGAGATAAAAGTGCCTGGTTCTCTTTTCAAACAATCCTTTATGCAGAAGCTACATTGTAGAAAACTGAAGAACAAATTTGAATAAAACACTACCTGTACATAGTGCTATGAAGATAAATTTCAGCTTGTGATCATCTAAAAGCAACTTTCCAGTTTTCTACATCTTTGAATGTGACTTTTTATTGGATGCAAATATAACCAATACATTCTATTGCACTTTTAATAATTTTAGAATTAAAATATAATATTCAAACATATAGGAAATGTAATGTTTTAATATTAGAGTAAATTTTCTCCATTGAATTCTTTATTAAATTATTTAAATAATTCCTATAAACATTAATGAAGTTCTGACATTAATGTCTCTAATGAAATCAAGTTTCTGCTTTCTTTATCAATATCTTTCTAATTTTGTACATTTTTAGACATTTCAACTTTAGTGACTTTTTAGTGGATTCAATTGTCTGAAGCACAAGGAACTTTGAATTTTAGTATTTCATATTTTTAAATTCAGAGTACACATTTTGATGAAATGATTCAATAATCTGAATAGCATATTTTTCTTGATTTGCATATTTATCCGAAGATAATTATATGGCCTGACTTCTATATCAACAAAATAGACTGTAGCTTCCTAATTTCAGTCTGTATACTGCAAATCAAACTACTGCTTAGAAAGTTTTCATAGCTCCCTCTGTTTTTATGTAAAGACAGCACCAGTTTGGAGTCAGGATAAATCTACATACACAGATATTCTTGTTTCCTGTTATTTAGCCATCAATTATATGGAATTCACAAAGATGTGAGTAAAGCCAAAGCTAGTAAATCAGATTTTCATTACTTATCATTTCAATATTCTTGTTTTTTAACCAAAGGATAAGTAGTAGAAAATTTCTTCTCCAACATACAGTACTCACCATATAAAACAAACATAAAATCTTAATGCACTCAATTTAATAACATATTTTTGTTCAGAAAAAAGTATCCCCTAACTCTGCCTCTCAATTTTGGGAAATTCCCATAAAAAGCAACAAAACTACCAGTGCTTCAGTATCAACTATATATCACAATAAAGTAACTTTGTCCCAAGTATACAGATATTGAGAAAAAAGAAATTTATGGTGGAGAATTTTGTGACTAAAACTGGTTTAAAAAAATCCCAAGCTTCCTGAGAGTAAAATATTATTTACTTTGGTTACTAGACTTTAAGAACTTTTATACTATATGTGTGATGTGTGTGTATCTATGTTCCAGCAGAACTAACTCCTGCTTGAGTGTGGTTGGTAGGGTAATAATATGGGGGCAATAATTTATAGTTTTAATTTGAACATTTCACCTAAAATGTCACATGGTGTGCTTAGTATGATATTGTTATGTTACACAATTACATGCTTATGATTTTGTAATAAAAGATTTTGTAATAAAAAGGAGCATTTTTAGTGCCAGATTTTATGTGTGTGTATTTATTCACAATGTTTGTGTGTGTATTCTGTCCAGAAGGTAATATGTAATTTGAAAAATAGAGACACAGACACATTTATTGAAGAAGATACAAGATACAAGAAACACTGTACACAGGACAATGATCCTCAGTCCCCTTCAAAGTAGGCACCTTGGGACCTCACACAGTTCTTTCAATAGCCATCAGCTGCCCTGTTGTACTTTCCTGAATCTCACTGACAGTTTGAAATCTCTTCCCTTTCAAAGGTGATTTTAGTTTTGGGAAAAGGCAGAAGTTGCAGGGCACCAAATCTAGGCTGTAGGGGTGCTGAGTCACCTGGGTGATTTGATGTTTTGCCAAAAAGCTCTGCAGGAGACATGATGCGTGAGCAGGCACATTGTCATAACAGAGCTGCCAAACACCAGTTGCCCACAGCTGCGCTGCAGCCATCTGAATCATCCATAGCTATGGTATTTACAACATTTAAATGTAATGTTATTGATCTAGTTGGGTACAGTATATCATTTTATAATTTATTTTCTCATTGGCTTTTTGCGTTTCTTCTGTGTCTCATTTTCCGTCTTTTGGGGAATATTTAAATATTATTTAGTATTATATGTACACTTATTTGTAGAATAGCTCTGTATAACTTTTTTTGCATGATTTGGGGGGATATTATACATGACTACTATTTCACAATCTACTTACAGTGAATATTTTACAATTTCAAGTTCAAAATGTAGAAATGTTACCAGTATATGGATGACATCACCATCACTCTTCTTGTTGTAGCTTTCATATATATTACACCAGTATAGAATGAAAGTTTCACTGGACTATGTTATATTTTTTTTGCACTTAACTATTTCTTACAATTTTAAAAACAGGAGGAGAAAAACAATTTATCACACTTACTCATAAATTTGGCATTTATGTTGCTGATTCTTTATTTCTGGAGGTTCATTTTTACCTGTGGTATTATTTCTTTCTGTCTGAGAAATGTCCGTATTTACTTAAACCAGGTCTGCCGACAACAAATTCTTTCAGCTTATTTTCATCTGAAGATGTTATTTCACAAGCATATTTTCTTCGGATATAGAATTATTTTGTATCAGCATCTAAAAAATGCTTTCTAATTTCTATGGTTTCTGATGAGACATCTAAATTCAATTAAATCATTATTCCCACGTATAATGTATCATTTTCCTCTGGATGCTTATAAGATTTTTATTCTCGTAAATTTATTCTGAAACACTGTGGATAAGTTCCTTTGAAATTAACTTGTTTGAGTTTCACTGAAGCACTTGTTTAAAGTTTATATCTCCTCCCTAATTTAGAAAGTTTCAGCCTCAAGGTTTTTTTTTTTGTTTGTTTTTGGGTTTTTTTTTTTCTTTTTGGGTCTAATCCATGGCCTTTTCCTCCCTTTTGAAAGTCTTAGGACATAAATATCTGACCTTTTGATATTATCCTCAAAGATCCCTGAAACTCTGTTAATTTTACTTTAAATATTTCCCCCCAAGTCCTACAAATTGGAAGATTTCTATTGATTTACTTTCAAGTTCACTCGCTCTTATCTTCCTTCTGCTATTGAGCACTTTCAGTAAATTTTTCATACTGTAATTTTTTTGTTATAATTTTTTTTCCATTTGGTCATTTCTTGAATTCATCAGCTGAAACTTTCTATTTGTTTCAACAGTTTTTGCCATCTATTCTTGGAGCGTATTTATAATACTGCTTTAAAGTTTTGTTCCAATAATTTTAACAGAAAAGTCTCAGGTTTGATATCAGCTGGTTGTCTTTTCTGCTAAGGATTTGTCAGACATCCGTGGTCCTTTGTAAGCTGTGTTAGCCAGGTTCTAAGAAGCCACCGTATACCTTGTTCCTCATATTCAACCTATTGCTTAGTCCCTTCCTGTAGTGCCTGGGAGCAATCTGTGACCAGCAGATTGCAGCAGAGTAATGGTATTGTGTTCTTAAGGTAAAGTTTTAATACACCTGTGGTTTCTGGGTTGCATACTCTCTCTCTCCCTTCCCCTTGGACCATGCCCTCTGGAGGGAGGCACTTGCCTTCTCCTGAGCAGCTCTATGGAGACGTCCACATAGTGAGGACCTGAAGCTTTCTGCAAACAACTTTGTGTGTGAGTATGGGTGTGGATCTTCTATTCTCAGTCAAGACTTAACAGCGGTCCTGGCTGACAGCGTGATTACAAACTGATGAGAGACACCATTCTCTGTCTCTCTCCCGTTGGGGACTCCCTGCCCTCCTCTTAGGTCGTAAAGAGAAGGCTTATCTGGAGCTCTTCATATCTGAGTCCAGGCCACAGTTCATGGATTCCTGCTACCTTTGAGTCAAAACCAGGAGATACAGTGGGAAAAATACAAAGAAACTCACTATAAGATCATTTGTACCTAGAGCAGTGGTTTCTTACCCAGCCTGCCTATTACCATTTACTTTTCTGAGTACTAAGATAAGGATTCTCTTCATTCTGTCCATGAATTTTAGTCGAAATCGGTGACAGAAGTATGATGGAGTGCACTTTTCAAAACATCACTACAAATAAATGTGACATTTTTATTTTGTTTTGTTAGTTTGGTCCTTTGTTTTTAACAATGGAGTAACATCTTTAATAGTAGAATCATAAAATAAAAAATAAATAATTCTAATACACTACTGACATTTCTGAGGCAGGACAGTAAGAAGCTAGGAAAATTCCTGGACAAGTGGAATGGGGAAACTGAGACAAGGAAATTAAACAAGGCCAAACCGTTTGAGCAACTTACAGTCAGCTGATGAATCGCAAGACCTTTCTTCCCCAACCAAGGACACTTGAGAGCAAGTGGTTCATAACTCTCTTCCCTAACCAGAGAATGCATAGCTTAAGTCACAGGAAAAATAGAGAACGGAGACCCAATTAATGCCATTTGTGCCAGCTAAACCCAAGCACAGATGAAGGCAGGGAAACAAATAACAAGCACCCCACTGGAGGCAGACAGACCCAAGATAAAATTAAAACAATAAAACAGACAAAAAATAATCCTATATGCTCATTTTGATACATCGGCATATTGAAAATGTGCCTGGAAAGCTGATGAATATTCTGTTCAAACTCTCTTCTAGGATTCTCACCCAAAACATAGAGATAAAGCCCCCAAAACAAAGTATATCAGGGATGGATTGCTAGAACGCCCATGCGCCTTTTGAGGCATGAACTTTTTCCTTCCTCCTGAACTCCAGGGGTCCCCATCAGAATTGAGCCAGGGGAGCAGTGGGCAGCAGCAGTTTACCTTGGGTTTAGTCCCAATCCTATCTCCAAGCATTCTTTTCCTCTGACTGCCTAATGAGCTCAAAGCAGCCACGCCATGGATTATTTCTGTCACTGTGGCCTTCACTTCCCAGTGACACCAGTAGCCACACCCTGGCTCACTCCTTTCCTCTAATGTTCCTACGGAGCCAAAGCAGAGCACTGCCTAGGCTCTCTCCTGCTACTGCTTCTAGCCTACATCCTCCCTTTGTTTTACTGTCCCCCTTTTTAATATGCGTTCTCTCAAAATTACCTGGACTTGTGTTGTGAAAACTTTTCTACACGATGTCAAGAACCCACACACTAAAGTCTGGCCTGGGACAGGCCTGCTCCAGGCTGGTCCCTGTCCAGTACATTTCTATATGTATTTACAGGATAATTATAAATATTATAATTGCTCTAAAACATAGCAATATTTTAATGAAACAATTCACATATCTGTATGTGTCTGATAATATAGTGCTATTGTTTACTGCTCTAGATATTATGAATTAAATCATGATACATGTACAATCATCAGATATCTCATACACACCTGAAAGAGATTTTTCTTAGCAAACTTCAATAAATTATAACACTTATATAAACTAATGACAATGAAACAAAAGCAAGTATTTCAGTTCGGAAGCTAATAAATTGTTGTTTGTGGTGCATAGTCACTGCAAACACTCAGGATTTTTATTTGTTATATTCTGACAAAATGATTTTTGATAATAATATTGATTTTATAAGATCCACATTATAATCTCTATATAGGTAGCTCAGATACCAATTGTAGTCTCCTAGATGCTGGCACCAATGCAAATAGTTCAGGTTTTTGCATAGGAGAGAACTAAATACAGAATTCAGCACTTTAAGCTAATTCCAAAACATACTCATCCTCTCAAAATATTTTTCTATTGCTGTTGTTGGTGCGTGCTTGTGTAGGTTTTGTTTGTTCAGTTCTAAAGATTTTTCATAGAGAAACAAGGGGTGGAGTGCTTACTGTGAACAGTCCACATTCCGTTTGCCTCTCCACTCTCCGGGACTAGGAGGCTCTGGAGAGATGTTTTCTGTGTCCCCTCTGGTGCAGGTCACTGAGGGTTTTCTCCCCTCCTTTCCTCCTCTCTCCCCCTCTTAGATTTTCTCATTGGGAATTTTAATAGTCTTAACTTCTACAATAGTTTATGGTTTCCATTTATCTACTTATATCTTTCAAATACAGGATTTCCTAAAGAGGAATTCAAAAATAAAAATCTTTGCCATCCTGTTATACATATATTTTTTCTTCTTGACACATAAAGTTAAAGCTACTTAATGCCTTTGGTTGTTTTCTGTGTATGTTAGGTATGACTTATAATGAGATATTCTAGATAATAGTGGTTACCTGATGTGGTGCAAAATACCTTAGAAATCATATCATGAAGCAATAAATAAGAGCATACAAAATTTATCTTTTCTCTCTGTATCTCCCTTTCGATGAAAAGACAATTTTTGTTAGTAGCTCTATGTAATCAACAGTGGCAAGCAATATATTTTAAGAATCCAAATTATATAATTTTATGTTGCTTTTTAAAATTTTTCATTGCATTGTCCTAACATAGGTATGTGTGTGCACACACATGAGCCACAAATACACACAGAATTCCGACTAGGTATATTTGCAAATGAAAAATGACCACATTTAAAAAGTTCTACACTAGATTCCCTTAACAATCACTATAAGTCACTCTGGAAGTCTCGGAAACTCAGTAACTGTGGGTGACCTTAAAATATCTCAGCGTTTAATATTGATTGCTCCATCTGCAGTACAGATATCTTTTTGAAACTCTCAGAAATGTCTCTGTCTGATGGAGTGTACAGTCTAAAGTCTAAAAGGTATTTGCCATTATTTATAATTTGTGGAATAGGTAACTAATAATACCTATAACCTTGGTAGTTTTAAGAATAATATCACAGTCTACACGGTGGGATTTAATGAGTATTGGCTGAAAGCCCTGTAAGTAAGTATAATGTACCCTTTTTGTTGCTATGAATAATTCCAGAGAAAATGTCACTATCCCACATTTGAATCAGCTATAGTTCTCACTGACTGTGTTACTGAAACCAGATAAATGTATTGCTGAAATGTAGGCAACTACAGGTTACTTAAGAAGAACGTATTGGGATCATTAGTTGAGAAAGCAGACAGATGTTTTTATCCTTGACAGTTTATGACACTACAATTTATTATTTACAGTGCAGCTGGGAGAGGTCCTAATTTCAATTTTGAGAGAAAAGAAACATAGCAAGAACCTTAGAAACATGCCAGTTGTCAGAAGGTCAATCCCTTTTCTTATTCCTAGTATCATTTTCTGTTCAAATACTGCTCAGCACTCGATCTTTTATATCCACAGTACAGTTAGATAAAAAATTATTGATGTAACCTTATCAACTAAAGCAAGTATAGAATACCAGCACCGAGACTTCTCAGTGTTTGGAATACTTCCCAATAGGAAATCCAGCACTGCAACCACCACAAGAAAATTGTTCATAATGCTAAGTAAATAGTTCTCTACTCACTTGTAAAGGTAATTTCACCACTCTCAAGCTCCTGACTCTCTAAACTAACTGATTCAAATAAATTTTAAAAATGGCATGGGCCTTTCTATGTAGAAGCAAAGTAACAGATGAAAATCAATAATGTATATATTGAATACCCATAGTAGGCAAGACTAGATAATATGAATAAGTACAATAGGAAAGAAGTGCATTCAAAGCTAGTATAAGAGAATTTCTCCAAGAGCAAAAATGGAACCGATTAAAGTGTTCCACTTTTCACTATACCGAATAACTTAAAATGGATCGGATGGTACATAAACAAAATCTAGAAATATAACCAAAGTATACCAGAACATGCAATAATTTTTACCTCTTTTAAACTACTGATTAATCCCAAAACCTTTAATTTTGACTCTTACAAATTTAAAAGTTAGTAGCCCCTTTACTAAGATCTTTTCCCACCTTACTTACTCAGCAGTTATGCTTTATATTTAAGGTGACTTTATTATTGGTAATTCAACTATGTACAATTTTGAGAGTATAAGATGGAATATCAGTAAGTACATCAGGACAACAGGTGTGAACAGGGATTGCCCTGGGACTGGTACCTATGATTATCCCAATAAATCAAGTTTACCTTTGGAGAGGAAGCAAAATGGTGAAGTACTGGCAATACCTTGAAAAATATCATCAGACTATATAAGCTAACCTGGTATAATCATAAAAATAAAGAGGTTCTAAATGCTTCGAGTTTTGTAAAGATTTGATGTTCACTTGTAAGGGAAGTCTGGAAATTACCCAAAAACCTCAGAAATCAAGATTTTTCCTTAAATCACACCAACAAAGCTTCTCATTGTCCTTTTAAAATGAACGAGGAGGACACAGAGGCCTTTACATAATCACTAAATTACAAAGAACAGATGCAAACCATTTATGGGTAAATGTGCATACTGGCAAAGAGAAAACACAATGAACCAGCACGCACCGAACCAACCACAGTGGCCTTTTTAATGATGCGTACGTGTACAATTACTAAAGACAGCAAAAAAAAAAAAAAAAAAAAAAAAAAAGAATAAACCTGTGCATTTGACTAGAACTAATATATTTTTGTTACTTTAACTTAACTGTTAATTATGCCATTTTCTTTTGTTATACATTCCTTTTTGACAGTGAAGTAAAAAACATACCTTTTCTGAATTTCTAAGAACAAAGACAACTATTGATTTGCTTGTGTTACTTCATTACTTGTTATGTGACCAGCTATTCTTCTGGGTCAATGTATTCTTTCCTAAATTATAAAATGTGTATTCAGAATCACTTCTGAAGTTCAGATTCATAACCAATGTTATATTTAGTGACTTTTACAAATATCTTCTTATTTTAGGCTAGTACACTTTTTATATTTTGAAATAAATCATGGAACTCATCTTTAAAGTTATGTCAGAAGTGCAACTTCAAGCTAAAGTTGGTGACCAGACCAATAGTTTTCCCTCATTATCATCCAGACCAGACCTATTCCAGTTCACACTCTCCCTGACATGTAATTCAACCAACTGAGTCACTCTGAAGTAGCCTAGCTGTTACTTTCCATCATAACAAAAGTAAAAAAATGGGTCTTGATCTCCATTTATGTTATCACTTCTTGAAAGTCAGCATGGGTCCTGACAAATGGCACATCACTAAAATTTGAGGGTATATCAGTATTTGTGTGTTTGTCAACAGAGAAAGGCTCATTGTTAAGTTAGTGGGGTGGGAAGGCATAGGCTGATTTATTCACAATTATCTACCATTTCATTGCATCATGGTTGTAATATTCTTTTAAATTTCACATCAAAATAAGGCAAAACATAACCATGTAAATATAATTGGGGGGGGAGAATAACTTTTAAAGATGTGACAGCAACAAGTAGGGCGTGAATTGAAATGATGAGAGATTAAGCTCAGGGAAGTCAATTATAGATTGACTTAGAGAAAAAAACATAGATCAATGGTTCTCAAAATGTGGTTCCCTCCCAGCACTATCAGCATCACATGCAATTTGTTAGAATTGCAGATTCTTGGGCCTAACTCCAGACCTACTGAATCAAACTCCAGTGAAGGGTCACCGCTACTGTCTTTCAGAGCCCCCAGGCGATTTGGATGTGTGCTGAAACGCTGAAGGACCTCTGTTATACTGTGTGGTTTCCAGTTCAAATACAGAGAGGAAATGTTTTAAAAGTAATTTCATCCACTGAATTATTCTAAAGAGGGAGTGTAGGTAAATATGGCAAAAAAAGAAAATAAATTTGTATCTGTATTAAAATTTAAGAAAGCCTAAAATGAAATACCTAAATAGAAAGTGGAATCATTCAGCTTCAAAGACAGTCAGGTAAGCTGGCATGATAAGTAGCATTTCAGTTCTTTGAAAGAAAGATAATTCAAACCATCCTCATATACTTATTGAAATTAAATAAAATCATAATAATGGAGTCCTCAATATAATCATCCCATCTATGCTCCCATTTGATCCTCATAATAAATCTGGGACATTAGAGAGCACATATAGTTTTTTTATATTTGTAGACAAATGCATTCACTTACCTCATATCACACACCCCTCAAATGGCAGAGCTCCCAAACCACACATTTCTCATGTTAATTCAGAGTTCTCCACCTTGCCCCAACTCAATCCCTACCCTCTGGAGGCACCGACCTAAGACTTGTAACTTCTTACACACATGAATTACAGGGAATAAGGTCTTTCACCACCCTGTATAAAGTATTAAGTTTTATTAAAAGTATTATAAGTGTCCCCACCACAAAAAAAAATGAGTCACAAGGAACTTTCGGAGGTAATGGATATATCTACTACCTTGACTGAGGTGATGGTTTCATGGGTTTACACATACATCCAAATTCATCAAATTATATACATTAAATATGTGTATTTTTTCTACATCAATTACACCTCAATAAAACTGTTTTAAAACCTGCTTTATACCCTGGCTGGTGTGGCTCAGTTGGTTGGAGCACCATCCTGTAAACCAAAAGGTCATGGGTTCCATTCCCAGTCAGGGCACATACCTATGTTTCAGGTTTGATCTCTGGTGGGAGTGCGGACAGGAGGCAACCAATTGTAGTTTCTCTCTCACATTGATGTTTCTCTTTCTCTTTCTTCCCCCCTGCCACCAAGATAAAAATATAGAAGATAAAATCAAATTTTTAAAACTGTTTTATAAAACTTACCAAACAGTGAGCGCATATCCTCAACATGGTAACTCATGTAAGTCAACAACACTCAGACACACAAACATATATATGCCGTGACTACAAGTGAGAATCATTAAAACTGCATGTGTTACAGAGAATAAATGCTATGTGATTTTGGATAAGGAGAGGACTGTTTAATATTATGATCAATTTTCCAACTTCTCCCAGTGGGGCGATAAAACTTAGCCAAAAGAATAACATGCTATTACAATTGTGCTTATATAGCTTCCCTTCAATATCTTCAACTAACTCTCTCATATTGCCAGGGCCTCTTAAGAAAATGCCCCACTTAATACATCATCCCAGTCACTCACAGTCTCCTCCAATGAATGCATGAGTACTGTGCATAAAATTAATACAAACCAAATTGGAAAGTTATGCATAAACATACTAATTAATATGGGTTATACACTTCTCCAAGTGGAACGGTAATATTTTTTATCCAATCATTTTTCTAGACTAGTGCTTCCTAGTACGCACCTCAGAAATACTGTTCTATAGTTTCTCACATCAGAAATGTTCTATTTATTACTCCATTTCTAAAGGATACTAAGGGATAGAAAGTTAAATAAATGCAAGGTAATGAGATACATCATAATAAGCATATTGTAGTCACTTTTCAGAGCCAAGATTTTTATTACACTATTATGTATACTATACACTATTAGAAATGACCTGAAGACCCCAAAATAAGAAATATATATAATAAATTATGAGATTTCCATGTAATAGAATAGGACACAACTCTTAGAAATATAATATTAAAAAAGCAAGAAACAAAACATACAGTACAATTCCTTTTTTGTAAAAAATAAACATGTGCCTAGAAAAAAAGACTAAAAGGATCTATATCAAAATGGAAAGGGTAATTGTCTCTGAATATTGAAGTTATGAATCATATGTATTTTCTTCTTTATGACTTTACATGTTTTCCAAATTATTTATATGCAAAGGTACTCTTTTATAATATGAAGATATTTTTAATAAGAACAAAATTATTTGGTCATAACATACATGAAAGTGAAGTACTATATTTTAATAATAATAATCATTAAATTATAATATAATATGATGATAATAATAATAATAGTGCCTGACTGACTTTAAGGAATTCTTAGTATAGTGGGATAGCATGTTCATCCTCAAAGTCAGTAAAGTTGCATCTTCTTACAGATATTTTGAAAGCAATGTCATTATTTATAAAAAGGAGAATTCTATGAGTAAAATACAATGATATTTAGTTTAATAAGATGAGATCTATTTGATACTTTTTTTCCCTCTGGTTTTAATGATTCAAGGGCCTTCATAGTTAGAGTGAAGAAAGATTAGAGTTTCTCAAATTCACTTTTAAGTATCCAATTTTGTCCATCAGTATATGAATAGATTAAATAGCTACAGTACATTTACACAATGGAATACTGCTCTGTCATAAAAATGAAGAAAATTTTACCCTTTGAGACGGCATGGATGGACCTAGAGACTGTTATGCTAAGTGAAATAAGCCCAATCATATAAAGATAAATACCATATGATCTCACTCATATGTGGAATCTAATGAACAAACTGAACTAACAAGCAAAATAGAGACAGACTCATAGATGGAGAAGAGGCTGACAATTTGGGGGTAGGGAGACTGAGGTTGGAGGGATCAAGAGGCATGGACAGCAGTGTGGTGACTGAGGGGGTGGGATTAGGTGGAAGAGGGATAAATGGTAATGGAAAAAATACAATGAAAAATAAACTATTAAAAATAAACTCTATTATGGAGAAATAATCCAATTCTGTTCATATCTGTATTAATTCAGAATTGTTTGTAATTGCAAATGAATCAACTGGCTTTTCAATTAGAAGAATAAGTAAAATTTTACAAAAGCAAACATATATAATAAATATAATCTTACTACTTTTCCACTTGCAAGATAGAAAGATGATAGATCACTGTAGCAATAATAGTGACACTTAATAAAAAGCTTTTGTAAAATGAGTGCAATTTCTCAAGTGGGGCTTTTACCAGTGTTTCCTATTGGCACTGAAGGAAGCTTAAGACTAAAGTCAGACCAAAGTCAGTATTTATATTGACCTTCTTATATTAAAGGGTCTAAAGTTCTGTCATGCATGGTGCCTATAAAATTGAGCTTCTGAACATTTAATTTAAATTAAATTTAGCAAGCAAGCAGTTTTTGAGCACACTCCATATGCAAAGCATGATGTCAGGCATTGCCCAAAATACAGAAGTAAAAATTCTATGAAGGACAGGGTATCTTGAAGAATATTACATAAAATATAATGCTAAAATATCAAAATATATTAATACAGGATCTAGTAATATTTTTATAATAAAGGACTTTTTCAATCACAACAAAATGAAATAGAACTCATTTATTTTAAAGACAATCTAGTATAAGGAAATAGCATTAGTTACAATTTTATATACACATTAATTACAATGTGATATAAAATATTGTAATGTTTTGCCTCCTTTTTAATATTTCTTGACTCATTTCCTTAATCACAGTAATTGCATAACATATTCAACTCACCAGAATGATCTGTTTATATTTTCAACAAATACTTGTTTACTACTCAGGTCATAAAGATATGTAAGACTCCAGTTGTTCATTAATTGCTCCATTCCTTCTATATTTTATTTAAAAAAATACAAAAGGGCCATCTGCTACATACAAGGATGCAAAGATGAATAAGGAGTAGTCTTGTCTTTATAGATATTACTGAAGTATATGGAAAAATAATGTGCCGTATTAAATGTGATGCAAGTATTTTAGAATTATATCGTATTTACAGAAGTCTTTTACACCAAAACTCTGTGTTTTGTTCAGGCTTAGCAATAAAAATTGCACCTACCTTCAGATCTAAAAAAAAATTTACCAAGTAAAGAACATGATCCAAGAATCAGATTTTTCAATGGGCCATTACTGGAGTAGTGAGTAGGGTGAATCTTCTTATTTTATACCTCTAGACCTAGACTCTCTAAGTTATAAACTGCCCTCAATTATGTTAACAATTAAATATAAAACAAAAAACTCATAAATCTTCTCACATTTCCAAATGTTCCCTAGGAGAAGTAATGAATTATATGACAGTAACCAACAGTGGCAAATGTTCAAGAGGTGTGAACCTGACGTACCAGGGAAACAGAAAAATACTGCATACAATTTATATTTCCTCAGTTATCACCAGAATCTTTTTAAAGTACTACAAAGTTAACATTACATTACTATTGTTACAGTAGTACTCTTTGGCTTCAAAATATTGGGTTGAACAAAAAGTCTGTATGTTTTTTTCCCCATAAAAGACACATTTTTCATTTTCATCAATAATTTTATTTACTCAGATATTTTGAGTATGTCAGCTAACTCCTGCATGATATAATGGTGATTGTTCTCAGGTCAAGTCTCAATTTGATTGCTATCAACTTCAACTGTTCTACCCAACCATGGAGAATCATTCAGCAAGAAATCTCCAGCCTGAAACTTCACAAATCACTTTTGACACATTTGATCAGTCACAGCACCTTCTTGCATACTCTGCACAAATCTTTTTAGTTTTTGCATTTCAGTTGTGGTTTTACCTTTCTTAAAACAATAAAGCATAATATGCCAAAAATGACACGCATTTTCTTCCAACTTCAGCACTAAAATGGCTACACAAATATTCACCAGTTTTGATGTCTTTTTTAAAAGCATACTGATATGACAGTTGTCCTAATATGATCTAACAAAATTGTTTTGAATGAACTTAAAGACAAGTAAGTGCCACTAGAGCCATCTTACAGAAAAAAAAAAAACAAATGAACTTTTGGCCAACCCAATTATTTAAAAACCTGGATAGCTTTCCTCTACTACAGAATGCTCCACTACAGAACACTTCATTTACATTCACTCCTGGCAGCTAATGAACACTAAAAACACATAACACTCCATGCAAGAGCTTTGAAATATGCACATACAAGGAAAAGGTTTTAAAGAATAGTTTGTTATCTACATAATTTTGATGTACAGTATTTATTAACAGAATATATAAAGGCTAATGTAAGTAAAGTTGGAACAACCTGAGAGAGGGTTGTAACTCTACCAAGAGGTGTTTTTGTGCGTTTGAAAAAGGGAGGTTCTCAAGAAGCTATCAATACTCTAGACTGAACGGGAGACACAGGGGGAAGAGCAACCCTATCAGGCAGATACGTCAAGGACCAAACAGGATTTGAGAATTTAGAAAAGCTAGAAATAACTTAGTGCAGTCAGAGGAGAAATATCCATGCCTGGATGGACTGGACCTTTAATGTTTTATATAAATAGTAAAACCATGCCAGATAGGAGTAACGCCTCCCACAGAAGTAGAAATGATCAACATTTCTTTGGTCACAGGGTGTTCAACTAGTTACCTGAAACAGAGTCTTTATATAAGGTGATGACCAATTAATTAAATAGTTCTGTGCTAGAATTAGGTGCTGATGATTCCTTCTGTGAAAACACACTGATGGAAGTAGGGATACGAACTGAAAATTGTAGTGTGTACTGTATCTAATTATAATTTAAAGAAAGTTGAGTGTTATCACATCTAGAACTCATTAAAATACAAACGATAATATAAATAATAGCCAAAAAACAAATGCTCAGTGCTCAATTAAAAAAAAGAAAAAAAAAAGAAGAGATGATCACATGTGTTAATCAACTTATTTTTGAAACACCTGAATGTCATTGTCAATAAGGAAATGGAACAAGGCACAATAGCCAGAACATGGCACCTAATTGGGACTCTATATGTATGTATAAGCTTAATTAACAAAGATCAATGAATAAATGAAGTGATAACTAATCTGGCCAACAATATAAAACCATCATAGAAGGGGAACTCTAAAGTTAGGTTCGGTTAATCATTCATTACAAGGAACCATGTTAAATTTTGTAGAAAATCTAGACTCCAGTTACCTATAGTTATGACCATAGTCTTGGGACCATTTCCCCCCATATGCATCATCACATATACTGTGTTGTTTATGTAGAGAGTATTTGAAGCAGGCAAATGACTCTTGTTATTGACCTTGATATCAACACTGATTCTGAGTTTGCCACAGAAAGAGCTAAGACTAAAGCTTTTGATATTCTTCTGCCAAACATCATTGAATATGCAGCTCCTTTTCCAGTAAGTGTGCTTGAAATATTCTAAATATCATTAAGGAAGGATAAAAACTAAATGACATGGAGTGATATTTATATAGATTTTTAAGTGAGAAGTTCTGTGATCAAAATGAGTCAAATGATGCCTGTAATATAGGATATTCTTAGTTGCAATCACCATTGGCCCTACTTTCAATCACTGATTCCTGTAATTCTGCTTAATCTCAAGTTTTTATAAAATTTTAAATCCCATGTTAAATTTTCTCGTCTGCCTCAACACAACTTCTAGATTGGAAACTATTGTCAAACTTCTAACATCATTATTCTGTTGCCTCTTTAAGTGCAAAGGGAAGGGTGTCTTCTGCTTTCTGAGAATCCAAAGGAAAGCTATCATATTTTGTTCCCCAAATTACATTTGGCTAGTAGTTTAGAGTACCTGCACTTGTTTCCTTCCACAGCAAGAATAAAAATGACAGTCTCTCTGTTAGTCACTGCCAATTCCTTGTGATCTTCACTTGCTTCATCAGCATGGTGATTTTTTTTTATTCTCCCCACCTAATTAACACACTTGACTTTAGCTTCTGCTGTTGAAAATTACAGAAAATTTAGTGAAATATAAATTTAACAAACATCAGTGAAAGAAAATTAAAAACTTGAATTTTATTACACTTCCATACATGAGATTGAGAAAAATAGTTAACATTTTAGAAAAATAGTTAATGTAACAAAAGTAAAATATAGAGTTTTTTAAAGAGAAACAAAGACACTTAACCATAAGGGGCTATAAAAATAAAGAAGAAATATAACATTTCTGGTCTATATCTATAAAGTTGAGATCATGTCTTCTTTGCAACATATATTCCTTATATTGGTTATTGAAAATAACTAATGATAACAGATTAATTGATAACTTTTCCTTATATTTAAAAGTTACATCTTTTCTGCCCTTCTTTTGGATGTTTAGCTCAAAATTATTGACTTGGCCAAGAAGTTCATTCTATTTTTTTCCTTAAGATGGCTTAGTAGCACTTAGTTGTTTTTAACTTCATTTTAACTTATTTTGTTAAATTGTATTATGACAGCTGTCATATCAGTATGTATGTTTTGAAAGAAAACTTATCAAAATTGGTGAATATTTGCGTAGCCATTTTAATGTTGAAGATGGAAGAAAATATGCAACATTTCTGGTATATTATGCTTTATTACTTCAAGAAAGGTAAAACCACAACTGAAATGCAAAAAAAAAAAAAAAAAGATTTTTGCAGTGAATGGAGAAAGTGCTGTGACTGATAGAATGTGTCAAAGTGGTCTGCAAAATTTTGTGCTAGAGATTTCTCTCTGGATGATGCTTCACAGTCTGGTAGATCAGTAGAAGTTATTAGCAATCAAAATACAGACATTAATTAAGAACCATTAACATTATACCATGTGGAAGTTAGCTGACATACTAAAAAAACCAGGTGAAGCATTGAATATCATTTGCACTGGTTTGTTTATTTTAATCATTTTGATGTTTGGGTTCCATATAAGTTGAGTAAAAAAACCTCGACTGTATTTCTGCATGCGATTATCTACTTAAATGCAATGAAAACGTTCTGTTTTTAAAACAAATTGTGACTGGCAAATAATAAGCCAGGTAGTAAAAGATAAATACCATACGATCTCATGTATAAGTGGAACCTAATCAACAAAACAAACAAGCAAGCAAAATATAACCAAGAGACATAGAAATAAAGAACAAACTGACAGTAACCAGAGGGGAGGGGAGACAGGGATAAGGGGGAAAGTAGGGGAAGGCTTACCAAGGAACATGTGTAAAGTACCCATGGGTAAAGACAAGGGTGTGGGGGACTGAATGTGGGAGGTGGGGGTGGGTAAGGCAGGGGGAGAGTAAAGTGGGGAAATGTGGACAACTGTAATTGAACAACAGTAAAAAAAAAGAATTAATGTGTGGGAAAAAGTATATACTTTACAATAATGTGAAATCAAAGATAATATGGGGCAAGTGAAAGAAGCACCACCAACCACACCAAAGGCCAGTCTTCCTCCAAAGAAGGCAATGTTGTGTGTATGGTGGGACAGGAAGGGTGCCTCTTATGAGCTTCTTCTGGAAAGCCAAACACAAATTCCAACAAGTACTGCTCCCAATTAGACCAACTGAGAATAGCACTCTATGAAAAGCATCCAGAATTAGTCAACAGGAAACATATAATCTTCCAACAGGATAACAAAAGACTGCATCTTTCTTTGATGACCAGCCAAAAACTGTTACAGCTTGGCTGAGAAATTCTGATTCATCTGCTATATTCACCAGACTTTGTACCTTTGGGTTTACATTTATTTCGGTCTTTATAAAATTCTTGTAATGGAAAAAATTTCAATTCTTTGGAAGACTGAAAAAAACAGCTAAACGGTTCTTTCCTCAAAAACATAAAGTTTTGGGAAATGGAATTATGAAGTTGCCTGAAAGATGGCAGAAGGTAGTAGAACAAAAATGTGAATATATTGTTCAAGCAAGTTATTGGTGAAAATGAAAAAAAAATGTCTTTTATTTTTATTTAAAAACCGAACAAACTGCTTGGCCAGTCTAATAAATCTGATATTGTACAGAACTCTGCAAATAACCAAATGTCATGTAGAAAAATTGATATTTAATTTTTCTTTTTAAAAGTTAATCCAGTTTTAATTAATTTAGACAATATATAGTTATAGTATCCCGCAGGGCATGCATTACTTTAAGCCATGATAATACAAGAAAATTGCACCTCAAAATAATTCTTGTCCTTAGCTTTCCAGGTTTCATCATATTTGACACTATTTATGGAAGATGATTATTTTGACTTAGATTTAAGCTTATCTCTTTGTGCTTGGTTCATAAAGCAATGCTTGTTTTCTGCAAGGGGAAGAAGTATTTCATCTGGCTTTTGACTTACAATATCTGAATCATGTTCTGCTTTTGTTTGCCAGAAACTCTCCCAATCACAGCTTTGATTACTCAGAGAAAAAAGGATGTAATATTCCTGCATGACCTTTTAGTAATTAGTATTTTGATTTTATTAGTTTTTTGCAACTAAACTTTCCTACAGGTTCAAGATTCCAAATTAGCTCAAGAATGATGATTTTACTGTTCTTCTCAGGAAGGAAACACATCCATTAATGAAGTCTTTAAATAAAGACTGAAACATACTGAAGTTTGTTTAATTTTGAAATAATACTGAAACATACAGGTCCTATCTAAAAATGGGTTAAAAATTTCAGATGTGATATTCATCAGAACAGTGGCTTCGGATTTACGATGCATGTCAAAATTCAGGATTAATGCTTCATTTGATGGATTGTAGACAGAGGAATTTTTTTAAGCAACGAAGACTGAAGCTAATTATTTGTTTCTTGGCCTAAAATAACTGCCTAATTTTAAAACAAAGCTAAGTACAATATGTAGTTGTGTTTTAAAAGAACACATATCTCAATGGTAAGTGAAGCATGTAAGTGTTTGCATATGAATGGTGAGGAAACAGCACTGGTAAGAACATTCAGTTCATATATGGGCAGTCATGTCAGAACTTTAAAGCATGTCTCGTCTATTAAACTTCTAAGCTTTCCTTCACTTTAAAAGATAAATTGGAGGCACTGTCACTAGAAGAGTATAGTAGCCCATGCTTGGGATGTTCCCAACGCAAAATTTTTTACAACAATAGGAGAGAAGCATTAATTATTCCACCTAGCTTTTTATCTAGCTATATGCCATAATGATGTTACTTACAACAATGTATTGTCTCTATTTAAGAACAGAGGAGGGCTATCCTTCAAATTATAATCTGTTAAAATAAAGGAGTCATTTATTTGTGATCTGGAAAGGAAAATAGGTCCCTCCTGATTAACGCAAGGATAATTTTCATTTGCGTAAATTTTTCTATGCAAAATAGCTTACTATTGCAATATGTTTCAAGTTTTCCATAAAAACACTTGCATGGAGCAAGGCATTCCCTGTGTTTATATTATATGTTTACATTCAGCTCCCACTGGTCAGCACAACTTGATTTACCTTGTTCTAACATTTTACCTTGGGTAGTACACCAACATCATCATATGCTCTTCATTTAATGTGTACTTTCTGAGCACCCACTATGTAAGACACTATGCTATCTATTGGCAGAAATTTCCAAGATAAAGTAGACATAAAACTGGTCTTCATGTAGCTTATAGAATGCACTTGGATATGAGACACACGCATAAGTATCTATCACAGAAGGGAGAAAGAAATTGGTTATAATACACAGCTAAAATGCTCTGGGAGTTCAAAAGAAAAATATTACTGTTGGAATTCAATGTTATTCTCAAACTTTGTTTAGTACATGTGGTAACGTAGGAATAAATATCCCCAGAAAGGGAGCTACAAATTTGAAACATTACTTCACAGAGAGAGTTAAAGGGACATGCTTAACTCAACTCTTCATGGATTTATTTTTACCAGGATATAGTCTCAGAGGCTAAAGTACCAATATCAAAAAAAAAAAAAAAAAAAAAAAAAAAAAAAAAGACCTGAATTATAATATTGAAGACTACTATACAAATTTTACCTACTCTTAATGCAGCTAGTAATTTTAAATAAAATAAGAAGTCTTTCAAACCAAATCATCAGTGAAAATGTTTACATATTTGTATTCAGCCATATTTTGCAATCCAATGTGTTTATTAATAAAGTGGTTTTCAGACTGTGCAAGAAAGGGGGTTATAGATGAAAGGAGGGCAGAACTTGACAACTGGGGAAACAGTGATATATGGGCATTCACCAGCCTATTTTCTGTACTTTGGTACATTTTGAAAATTCCTATAGTTAAAAAATTGCTAGTGGCATAGTAGTGGATTGTGATTTGGGAGGTTTTCTTCTTTTGTCTAAACAGATTACAATCCCCACTTGTCTGTAGGCAATGTTTCCCCCACTATCTAGGGTGTGGGTCTAATTATCAAAGTACCCTAGGGAAAAGCTGCCAGTGGGCATGGCCACTCTCAGTGAGGATTTAACAGTCCACACAAAGTGCTGTAGTGCTGAGTGTCAAGTGACATTGGGGAATCACGGTTAATTTTCTTACATGTGGCAGCCACAGAGGGGTTTTGTGAGAATGTCCACCTCCATTGTTGCTTGAAGAGATAGATGCATACTGAAGTACTGTTTATTTCCAAACAATACTGAGCAATATGTTCCATAAAGCTGATACGAGTTAATCTAGATGAGAATATGCATGTCATTTATCTCCACATCATTGAACTGTATTTTCCAAAAGGCTTAAAATTTTATTTATTTATTTATTTATTTATTTATTTATTTATTTATTTATTTATTTATTTTTAGTGCCACTATCAATATTTCATTATTGGAATGGGACAGAGGCTTCCCACTTCTGCCCTGGCTGGGAAAGGCCAGCTTACCCTCATTAGCTTCACCTTCCTCAGCCTCCTCCAAGACTTCCCACCCTTCCGCTTTCCAAGGCTCCAACTTCCTGCCATTTTCCAAAGCAGGAATTTGGAAGCAGGTTCTGGAGTGCATGCAGTGCAAGTCTGCTCATCAATTGATCAGGACAAGATCAATGGGGTTTCAGTGAGCCTCTGATCCACAGTTAGCAACATGTTCCGAATTCTAGCTTATAGAAAACAAGGGCAGAGCTAGGGCCCTAGTGGATTGTGTTGTGTTGTGAGTATTGTAAGGACATATACTACACTCTAGGGAGGTAGGTCTCTCCCTATCCGGGATTCTCCTATAGTGTAGGGTGTGAGAAAATCTGGGACAAATGGGCACATGTTATGCGATGGTACACAAGAGTTTGAGTTCCTTTTCATTCACAAATCCTCACTTGACAGTCTGTGAGAGGTTAGTTATCTTCATGTCATAACTGTGCAGAACCAGACTTAGAAGATAAGCACACCTCCTATGTGAAACTTCTGAATCTCAGCTACCATGTGAAGCCCTGGGTTAGGCAGATGCAGACTGTAGAGGTCATCTTGCTCATTAACATCAGCAGCAGTCAACACTGACAGGGTTACATCTGACAGGGTAAAGATGAAGTACAAGAAAAGGCAAAGGAGTGTCCTTGTTGGGATTGCTTTAGGCCTTGTCTTTAGCACTGTAAATGTAGGCTAATGAACACATGAAAGCCAATAACTTACTGTCAAAGAAGGAAGCTAAAACGAGTGAGAGACAGTCTGGTACAAACATTTACAGAAAAAATGACTGTGATCTGAGTTTGTGCTCCCAAAAGAAAAATAAATGCAGGTCTATTACTCTCAATTTATAAACTTATGAAATGACATTCATGTGATAGAGATGGGAAGAATTATAGAGAGTGATTGGTATTAGAGCTATCCAAACAATATTCAACAGCCAGTTCCAGGCCCAGGCTGGCCTTGCATCCCCAATTCCAGAATCCCCCGGGGGCTACACAAGAGATGTTAGCCCACTCTGGCCACTCAGGACTAAGAGCTTACTGAGGAGGACAACACAAAATGTAGACTACAGGGTATGGTACCCAGGATTGGAGGAGAAAGTCCCTGAATTTCTGAAACATTATTCAAGTGGAGGAAGTGAGGCAGAGGGAAGAGAGGAGGAGTAAGGATTTCTCCGTAGCTGGAGGTTATTGAGCCAACTTTTAAGATTGTTGTTAACAAATATTGACATTATGACAAAATTATTGGCTTACAAAGTATATTTATATGTTCTACTTCTTATGTTAAAGTGGAAGATTTTAATTAGAGGAAACCTTAATTATCATAATTAAAAACTAAAGCAAAATATCCTAAAAATCAATGCAGCAGACATTACTGATATTTCAGAAAAGGAGCCAAAGAAAATCTATAGTCATTTGTATCCAGAACAAATAAATTTAAGCCTTCATCAATTTAACAGTTTGGGACAGCATTTTAATAAATGAATGAAAGCATCAATAAAAAGTTATAGTCCATAAACTTAGTCAAATGAGGCATAACAGCCTAATTACCAGCACCTTCCTTTTCAGCTTACATACATCTATTATATCTCCATCTGCTTATCTGTCCATCTATCATCTACTTGCTGTCTTCAGTTTTGGATTATGATTTCTTATAAAGAGAATCAGAAGCCTAACATGGAATCCACTATGGACTTTGTGATCCACACTTCCTGGTTGTGATCCTGAATGACTTCAGATGAGTGATTAGGTTCCTTCCTAGATAAATGCACATTGTCAATTACAAGACTACAATACTTGTGTTATAGATAAGATGTTTTCCTAACTCCATCCTTCTTAGATATATTTTTTTGTCTCTTATAATGAACCCTTGGCCTTCTCTCTTGCTATTTTCTAAAAACCGTTTCTTATATTCAGCCTCTTTTTTCTGTTCATTGGCTTTTATTTCTGGCCAGAGTATATATTAAATATAATACATTGAATATCATAACAAAACTGTGCTCACATGCCTACATTTATCTAGCTTTCTTGAAAAATCATTCAGGATATTTATTCTAATAACAAGTGAATCATCTTGTTCATAAAACTGCAGCATCGTCTGGGCTTTGCCTGGTGCGTGTGCACTGAACAATGGGGGGCATATTCGTTTCGCTGGTGAATTATTTACTGTTCAGAGCAGCTGAGAGTCTACATACAAGGGAAATATAAGTCTGCCCCCTACCCCCATCTCCTTCTCTGTTTCTATTTCTTTTCCTCTCTTCTCTCTATCCGCCAGCCCCTACCTTTTTCTCTCCTTGAAACTGCTCTAAGTTTACTTAAAAAGAGGAAAACTGTGTCCCATTGCTTATTTTTCCTGGATGACACTCATAAAAATTGTAACCATCTTTTTCATGTCCTAACCAGTTGTTTTGATGTTTTAGAAAGAGAATCACTTGGACCTATTTTTTTAAAACAAACCTTTAATGAACATCAGAGTGCCAGACACAGGTATTCACATATATGAAGGTAGGGACAGTGTCTATTACTATTTTTATCAGGAAAATAAACCTTTGTTTGTTGATAGATTATTTTTGTGATCTGTTCACATCAAGAATCTACTTTTCCCTATAGATGGCAACTACTTGGCTATAGTTGGTTAGAAAAAAACTACTTCTCTTGGTACCCTGGCTGTCTAAGTAAAGTCTTTGGTATTCACAGATGCTTGTTTCAATGTGTTTATTCTCATGATCTCAATGTACTAACAATCTAGTGGACTAGAATCAAGAGTAAGAAGATAATTATTCAAAATGCAAAAAAGTAAAGGTGAAGAAAAAGTTGAATGTATGTGTGAAAAAGTAGGTAGAAACATACTGAATAAATTTGTTAAATAATATGCAGGTGTTTACTTTGTACTCTATAAACTCTTGTTAAACAACTTACTTGCCACATACTATATCATATAAATGTCAGTTCATTTAATAATTTTAAGAAGGCTACTTCACATATGACCAAATTGACACAGGAAGAAGTTAAATAATTTGCCCAAGGCTATATTGCTAAATAAGTATTAGAGCAAATATTGAAACCTATGCAGTCTGGCTCCAAAACTAATACCTTTAAATACTATAGTTATCTACAAAAGCATATATTTTTGCTGTTTAAAACAGGGTGTGTGAATTTGGCTTCTGAAAGGCCAGTTCAGTGTGTGTCACCACTAACTTGAGTTTACTACAGAAGACCACAGTAGAAACCACAGCCCTAATTTTGTCTCCTATGCCTTGTAAACACAGATTTCCCATATTCTTTCTACCAGAGAAGGCAGTCATTCTAGAAGTGCCTAAGCTGTTAGATAACAAAGAAAAAGCAATGGTCAACTAAGAATAAAGCATTGTAAGTGTAGGCTAAGGAACCAATGAAAGCCAGTAACTAACTTACTGTCCAAAGAAAAGGAGAAAAAAGTGAGAAACAGGCTGGTGCAAACATTTACATGTTGCGGACCGTTCAGCCTGGTTTCAAGAGCTGTAACCCTCACCCCATGGTGGCCTGAGTAAGAGCCTAGGGACCTGCTTCATCTGGGTCTGTTCTGTCAAGAGGACGTGCACTGCTAAGGAGACAAAACTTATCTCCCTGGCAGGAGTGCTGCTTCTGCTTCATCCATCACTGGCCCCAGAGTTTAGTTAGTTAGTAAATGATAGGTAACACTCCTCATGGGAGGGGCAACCTAAGCCAGACATGACCACTTGGAAGGCCCTCATGGAAGGACTGGTGGGGGGCTGCAGCAAAGAGGGGGTGATGGACCCTCACCACCCGGGCTATTCTGACAAAGCCCGAGTCCCCATTTCCGTCTGGGAGATGTCTTCTGCTTTCTGAGCCTAATCCACTTAAAGCCTGAAACTTTAAGGGAGGGCCTGCAGTGCAGCCCTGTGCTGGCCAGAAAGGTCCCCCCCCCCCCCCCCCCGGGCAATCGGGCATAAGAAAGAATTTGTAAAGTCCTGTGAAACCTGCTTTGTTTGCTAAGAGTGCTCTCATTTAAATGGTAAGGATCCCAGGAGGAAATGGGTGTGTCTCTCAAAGTTTTGCAACCCCCTTTCCTGACAGACACTGACTCAGATTAAGCCCTCAGATTTCTTTGAAATGTTAACCATTGTTTAATCCTTGCCACCTGACATACCTGTATTCTGGTGTATTAGAACCCAATAAAAGCCCAGAGAGAAAGGTGCTCTGGGTCATCCTCCTCTGAGAGTTTGACCACCTTTCCTCCCCAAGCAGATCATGTCTTGGTAGTATTATTTTCATCCGTGAGGGAGGGATGGGGCTCTGCAGGTGTAGGCCCCCCACATCTGGTGCCCAGGAGAGGGGCCCCCTGCATTTACAGAAAAAAAAGGGCTATAATCAGAGTTTGCACTCACAAGAGAATAATAAATACAATTTTGTTACCCTCAATTTATAAATTTCTCATGAAATGACAGTCATGTTACAGAGACAGGAAGAACTGTAGAGAGTGGTGTTAGTCATCCAAAGAATATTCAATGGCCAATAATAGATACAAATAGCATAAAAAGAGATGTGAACAAACTGGTTTTGGGCCACAGTTTGAAAAGTTTGAAAACTATCTGGTCCACAGGCCAAATGATTAATGATAAAGGAGATAGACAGAATAATAGTACCCCCAAGATGCCCACACCCTAATCTCTGGAACCTGAGAGTATGTTACGTTATGTTATGTTATGTTATGTTATGTTATGTTATGTTATGTTATGTTATGTTTAAAAAAAAAAGAAGAAGAAGAAGAAGAGGGGTAGGAATTCAGGGTTGCTAAACAGATGACTTTAAAACAGAGAAATTATCCTACATTGTCTTGGTGGGCCCCACACAATTACAAGGGTCCTGAAAAGTAGAAGAGGAATATGAGGAGTTCAGAGTTATGGCATACGATTAGGATTTCAAGCCCTCACTGCTGGTTTTGAGAGAGGAAGAAACTACAAGTTAAGAAATGCAGATTATATAAGATATATAGTCTAATTAACCAATGTCACCCCAATAAATGAAATTAACAACTGCAATACCAAAAACAAAACAAAACAAAACTCCTGGACTAATAAGTGACTTATTAAGGACAGAAGATACAAGTTGAATATACAAAAATCAATGGTATTTTTATATACTAGAAACAATCAAATTGAAAATGGAATTTAAATAAAATGCAGGCTCATCCAGCATTATCTCCCTGTCTTAGGGTAAACTGCTTCAGAACTTTATATCAGCATAATCCCTTTACCATAGCACCTAGATCAGGGCTTAACTGTATACTTTGGAGAAAATGGTTGTACACCAGGAAGGATCTTGAGGCCTATTTTAGAATTACACCTACCACAAGTATTTATACACTCAACAGTGTGGATAGATCTAACAACATACTGAGCAAAAGAAGCTAGTCAAATTAAGAATCCACATACTGAATGACTTCACTTATATAAAATTCTAGAAAAGGCAAGAATTATCTATAGTGACAGGAACTACCCATACCTTGACGTGTATAATGCACACCCATGTTTTTGAGCACATCAGACATGGCAAATTACGCTAGATCAGTGGATATGCATTCCTGGGGGTGGAGGTATTATTGATTGCAAATGGGCACAAAGGTATTTTGGGGTTATGGGCATATACCATATGTTGATTGTAGTGTTGGTTACACAGTCCTATACCATTATCAAAACTCTGAATTTTTTAAATAAATGCATTTAATGGTACATAAATTATTAATACAATTGATTTTTCTAAAAGTTAATACCGTAAGATTTTACTCATATGGGGAATATAAAAAACAAAACAAACAAATAAAATAAAACAAAAACAAACTCATAGAGGGAAACAACAGATTGATGGTCATCAGAAGGGAAGGGGGTACAGAAGGGCAAGATGGGTTAAGGGGGAAGTTGTATGTGATAGATGGAAACTAGACCTTTGGTGATAAGTGCTCTGGAGTGTATACAGATGTAGAATTATAATGTTGTGCACCTGAAACTTATATAATGTAATAAAGCAAAGTTTCCTCAATAAAATTTTTTAAAACAAAAGCAAAAAAAGAAAAAAGAAATGCAGGCAGCCTCTAATGGCTGGAATAGGCAAGGACATGGATTTTCAGCTACAGTCTAGAAAAGTGTACAGCCTGGCTGTCACCTTGATTTCAACCTAGTGAGACTTTCATTAAATTCCTTCCTACTGAATTCCAAGATAATAAATCTGTGTTGATTAAGCTGCTGAAGTTTTGAAAATTTGTTTAAAACTAATAAACCCACCTAGTCCTTGTGGCCATAAATTTATTTGAAGGAGCTTCATCTTGGTACTGCTGATATTCTGATTATGTAATGACAGCTGCCCTGGCACCGTGACTTAGAGTTTGTTTCAGAGAAAATGAACTCCTTTGCAGCTTTTCATACATTGTCATACATTGTCAACTACTGAAGTAGCTGTTTAATCTTCAGTCTCACAGTGATGTTTATAGACACCATATATTAGTTTTGAACTCCATTTCTGGTTACCCTGAACTATATTTTATTCTTCAAAAATGTACCTTTTTTGGGCTTTAGGGCACTAGACCCTGTGCCACTTCCTGTAAAATTCTAGAAAAATTTCCCTCTTATGTAATA
This sequence comes from Glossophaga mutica, assembly GCA_039655065.1. Classification (NCBI taxonomy): domain Eukaryota; kingdom Metazoa; phylum Chordata; class Mammalia; order Chiroptera; family Phyllostomidae; genus Glossophaga; species Glossophaga mutica. Next base: position 140,865,021 of record CM077307.1, on the reverse strand, counting down.
TGGAGAAACCAGATATTTATGTTGATAGAGAACTGTGAAGTGAACATGCTTAAATTATCATAAAAAAGCACATACAAAAATAGGGCATTGTGTTTTAACCATATGAAATGACAGTGCATACAACACTTGGAACACAACTATCTGTTATTATACAAAAAAGTGTCAAGAGTAAAAACTTACATCTTCAATAAATTGTATAGATAAAATGGTTCTCTTAACAGGAATAAGATATCAAATAATAACTCATTGCCTTATTTACATTCCTTGCAAGTAACTACTTCTGGAAAGGAATCTCAGGTCATTCCTGGACTATCTTAGTATATTTATCAACTATGAAATATCTGAAATCCTTCCTGAATATCCCTGCTGGGCACTGCAGGAAGATTTAGAAGACATCTGGAACTCTTGGGATTTTGAAGAAAATTAGTTTCTAAAAATTAAGACATGGACTCATAAAATTCCATACTACCTATGTATAATTTAATAAATTAATATTTATACTTCATGTTATTGAACTAAATAAATTTATATTTTGAATTTTAATTTTAAAGAAGATAATGAAATATTTAAGCTGTGACTATCTCAAACTAAAACACTTGTAATTTGTGGTTCATAAGAATAAATGAAAGCTTATACACTTAAACATCCATATTCTGATGGAGAAATAAATCATCATCAATAAATAAAATTGACTCAAATCATCTATTTTTTGTAAGAAATTAAAAACATAAGATCATTTCCCCCTCTCCTTTACTTCTCTTGGGCTTTTCCTTTTTCCTAGTTTTATTTAATTGAATAAGCTGCTTACTAAAATATTCCAAAGCCAATCAGAAGAAGAAAAAAGAATCCCCCCTGGAAAAAAATGAGGATAGAATAAGTAGCCTCTGGGACAATTTCAAGTGTTCCAACATTCACTTCATAGGGGTGCCAGAAGGAGTAGAGAAAGAGCAAGAAATTGGAAATCTATTTGAAAAAACAAGGACAGATAATTTCCCTTATTTGTGAAGGAAATAGACATGCAAGTCCAGGAAGCACAGAGGATCCCAAACAAAATGGATACAAAGTAGCCCACCCTAAGACACAACATAATTAAAATGCCAAAGGGTAAAGATGAACAGGAGATCTTAAAAGCAGGAAGAGAAAAGCAGTTAGTTATCTACAGGGGATTCCCGGAAAGACTTATCAGCTGATTTCTCAAAAGAAACTTTGTAAGCTAGAAGGGACTGGCAAGAAATATTCAAAGTCATGAAAAGTAGGGAGCTAAGCCAAGATTGTTCTACCCAGCAAAGCTAGCATTTAGAATTGAAGGGCAGATAAAAAGCTCCTCAGACAAGAAAAAACTAAAGGAGTTCAGAATCATCAACCCATTATTACATGAAATGTTAAAGGGATATATTTAAGAAAAGAAGATAAAAACAATGAACCATAAAATGGCAATAAACACATGTCTATCAACAACTGAATTTAAAAACAAACTAAGCAAAGAAGAAGAACACAGACAGAATCATGGATATATAGAGAGTATTTTGATGGTTAACAGATGGGAGGAGTGGGGTGTGTACGGGAATGGGTGAAGAGGTGAGGGGATTAAGAAGTACAAATAAGTAGTTATAGAATCACCATGGGGATGTAAAGTACAGTATAGGAAATAGAGTAGCCAAATAACTTATATGAATGACCATGGATACGAACGATGGTGTGGGGAATGCCTGAGAGAGTGGAGTGTGCTGGGTGGAGGGTGGCAAAGGGAAAAAATTGGGACAACTATAATACCATAGTCAATAAAGTATAAAATATATATTAATAAATAATGAAATAATATTCCAACTTTTAAAGGTAGAAATATTTTTGTGGTATTAAAAGATAAATAAATTTAATATTTAGAACATATTAGACTTGGGATTCCTTATTCAATATGATAATTCAGTACAGCAATTATAGATAAAAGACATTTGTAAAGGATTCTTGTTCACAGACATAATAAATGAATATCTTAAAATCTACCTTTATGTGGGAAATTTTAACATGTGCTATTTTGATAAAGCTCAAGATTGTGACAGAATTCGATGCTAGCAAAATTCTGCACATTTAATTAAAACAAATATATATGTTTAGTTGAATCAATGCCATATGTGCAAAATATAACATAAATATTATGTTATAAACTTGAGAGGCTATAAGTATTTTCTTTTATAACAGTGCATTTTCCTAAACCTAAATACCCTTGGATTTTTTAAAGAGATACATTCTAAATTTAAATATTTAAAGATCCATATTTGATAACTATGTAATGATATAAATTAAAAATGTTTTTTGAACTGTGGTGTGTCTTAGTTATTCCCCTTTATGTCAATAATCTTAAGCTTTTAAAATCCTGCAGATTAATTCTTTTATTGAAAGTCCTTAACAAATTTCGTCTGATTTATGTTGGAGAATTAATGTGTTGATATTTGGAATTAGATTATAAGTCTTTGTGTAATCAAAATGATATATTTATCCACTTAATAGAACAAATGGAGTAGATGAAAAACAAAATAAAACCAAACAACTTTCCTATCTTCTTGCCAAAGACTTACATTCTGCACCTTAGAGGAAAACGTTTATTTCAATTTCTGTGCTAATTCAATCTACCACAAACACATAGAATGTAACCATGGGTGTTCTATTTGACTGTTTTTAACAGTTTAAACTGAGTAACTGGAGCTGAAATAGCCACTCATTCACAAACGTAGTGTATTTCTAATTCTTGCCCATATCAGTCCTTAGAAAGATAATTTTTAAAAAAGTAGCTTAACTCTTACATATATAAATGAGAAAGGATTTTTGGCTTATGAAGAATGAATATAGCTTCTATTCTGGTAAGATTTTTTAAAAGATGAAAATCAGCATCATCCTTACAGGAAATAATTCCTAATCTTTTCTGTTCTATTTGAAGAATAGTCACAAATCATTTTGAAGTCATCGCTCCCAGTGGTGAATTCTCACATTGTCCTAGGCTCTTCACATTATAAGATTTGAACTTGGGAAAGAGCAAATGACATCACCCCACATTGACATTTTCCATTTGGTATCATTTGTCATGGTGGCTATTTTTTTTTTTTAATTGCAAAGGAAGAAATGGGAGATTGGGGTTATTTATAGACAGTGCATAAACATCTCCATATATGCTTAATATTTTAATCTTAGGGCAATAATAATTTTAGTAAACTGGTATTGATATTTTCCAATTTTGTTATGATGTATTTTAGGTTTATTTTGTATTCTATTTTAGAGATCGTAATACATTAAATATAACTATATATTACTTGTTAGCTCTTACCATCAGGAAATGGAACCTGCTTCACCACACCTTGAATCTGGTCCAGCCTTGTAAATTGCTTTGTCAATAGAAGGTGGCAGAAGTAACATGGTGAGAGTATCAAGGCCTGGACCTTAATAGAACTGCAGCTTCTACCTTTGCACCTTTTGGGATGCTGCCCTGGATTCCTATGCAATGAGGAAGCTTCCAATGAAAGACAAGTTGCTTAAAGATTATAGACAATTTGGCTGTCCCATCTAAGATCAGTGTCAAACGAGTAGTTCCTGAGTAAATTTAAGTGAAATTGGCAGAAAAATTTACCAGGTAACTGCAAAATCCATAGATATAATAAATCTTTGTTGTTTGAAGCCTCTAAGCTTTGAGATGGTTTGTGGGAATGTCACAATAAATAGATAACTATGGAACAGATGGAGAAACTGAAGCTGACAGTGTTTGGTAGGTTCCACAGTCGGTCCAGACAGAGCCAGGATTACAAGCCAGGTCCGTCTGAGCACAGGTACACACTGTAGCACTGCATTTCTAATTTTCCTGCAAATCCATTATTTATTATGAAAAATAATATTAAGAAAGATAATCCCCAAATTTCTTCCATGATCAAAATTTCTATGATGCTGTGAATCTATAAGCATTTTGGTACATTTCCTGTTGAGCCCCCTCCTCTAGATAATGACCCCATCATGGCAATTCCCAAGATAAAAGTTCTTATGTCACTAGATTAAAATTCCTGTTATAACACTAATGCTTAGCAATCTATCCTAAAACAAAATAACTCTGTGTCTGTTGCCAAATATGTACGAAAGGGAATTATAATAGCAACCTGGTAGAAGTGTGAGGAAGAGATGAAGAGGAATAAAATGCCTTAGTGTAGTGAGTAGGACCTCACAGGATAACACCCAGTACACTACAGTGCAGACTGCATGCATATATGTTTCTGTATCCCATGTATCATGTGGTATATATATAAATATATATTCATAGGTAATTTTATCCAAGGTAATACACTTTTGTTACATGGCATTTCAAATTATGGATATCATGAATCCTTTCATGATGCTTCCATTGAGAATCAAGATCTATGTATCTTCTTCTTGAATCTCTTGAAATTCTGAGCCATCATGAAAGAAATCTAGTTTTCCTGAGATTGTCAGGCTTTGTGAGAGGTCAAGTCAGCCACATGCCAAGGTCATGTGGAGAGAAAGAGATGACCAGCCCCCCTGCCCCTTAGTCCACCCCATGTCAGTCTCAGTGTAAGAAGGTGAACAAAGCTTTCTGGTGACTCCAACCTCAGCCACCATCTAAATGTAGCTATTGAGGGACCTCAAAATAACCACCTAATCCATCCCAACCATCTCAAAAATTATAATAGATAACATGTTTTTTTAAGCCATTACATTTTGTGGAAGTTTATCGTGTAGAAATAGATAACCAGAAAGACAAAATTTTGACATTTCTCTCTAGAATAATAACTTCATGGCTGCTTAAAACAGATTATCTGTGTGTGTGTCTCCCTCTACACATGCGCGCGCACACACACGCATACTTATCTAAGTCTACTCACAGTCTATATATACATATAAAAATAACACTGTTTTTGGACCGCCCAATAAAATAAGGATCTAAAGTAAAAAGTGGATTGTGAAATAAAGGATAAAATACACTAAATATGACAAAAACACAAATTTCCACACTTGACTCTGAAATTTCCAGCAATCATGATTCAAAAAAAGAAAAATAAAATAGAATATATTTCTCATTGTTAGAAAGTATCAACTAACTACTAAAGATATTTATCATTTTTATGGAAACAAGGGGAAATTTTGTTTTAATGGTGCATTTTATCCAGGCCACCAGCTAACCTAAAAAAAAGAATTTCTGACATTAATAACTTCTCACAATAGCTTTTATATCAAATCCAGAAGCCATGAAAGAGAATGATATCAAGTGTAAATATATAAATAAAAATTTAAAAACTTTGGATTCTTTTCAAGCCATTTAAAAGGGGCAATTTTCTTAGTAGTAGAAGGGTCTTTATAAATCAATTAGAAAATTGAAAACTGACATGAAAGACAATTTATCAAAAAAGTGAAATGACTTTATATAAAAATATTTTCAGTCTACTAGCAAATAGGTGAAATCAAATAAAAAATGATACAGCATTTTCAGATCTCTGGTAAAGGTAAAATAGATGTGATGACATACCACACGTGGAGAAGGCACAGGTACAGTCCCTTTCATATCACAGCTGATGTGAGCTCTTCCATGGCTCTTTGACAGAAATTCTGTGATAACTCCTCCTCTAGAGCTCTGTCCTACATAAGTGTGTGCGTATATTCGTAAATAGTTCTATAAAGATGGTTAGTAAATAATTGTAATTAACAAAATTTTTTAGCCTAAAAATATACACAAAGGGTACATACATACACACAAAAAAAATGAACTATCTTCTGGAAGATGGGCCTCTTGTAGTAAAGGCTTCCCTTGCTAGGTGATTGTTCTAGGAACCCATCTGTATCAGCGTACCAGCTGGAGTTGTTGTGAGAGGCTGTGTTTGCCTTTAGTGAATTTTTGTTTGGGAGACTTTTTCAGTGTGGCTGCCTATTTCATGATGAGTGACTTATAAGCACACCTGCCCACACTATGCTGAGTGTTCAGCAGTTTTTGACCGGAAAAAAAAAAAAATTGCATGACTTCTGTGCTCCATCTTCCCTAGTCATTCAATCTTATTCCAAGCAACTTTTTTTTGCTTGTTCCCCTGGTTGAAAGAGTCCTCAAAGGGAAATGTTTTGCTGATGTGGAACATGGAAGAGGTGGGAAAAAAAAAAAAAAACAGTAGAAGCTCTATAAAAAGCATCAAAATCACTGAGTTCAAAAACAGTTTTGAGCGGTGGAAAAATGTCTTGATAGGTGTACTCAATCAAATTGAGAGTACTTTGAAGGTGACTGAAGTCTAAACATGTAAGAATAAATACACAATTTTTTTAATAAATTCTGTTTTGGGGGTTCTCACTTGTAGGTGATTGATAACAACTGGTAAAATAATAATAGCTTATTCAAACATTGACATTTTATGCAGTGTTTAATAAGACACAAGCAAATATTTCAATATAAAGAGAATGAATATTTGTTCTTGGTTCATAAATCTAAGTACAAATGAGTACACATTTTCTATTCTCACGTGCACAATGAGCAGTGTGCGTGCATAGGCAAGTGCATAATGTATCTTTGGGAGGGTTCACAAGAGACCATTAACAGCAATATACCTGGAAAATGCAATGAAAAGATGAGAATAGGAAACTAATTCATTTTACATGAATTTTTTTTTTTACTATTTTAAAAACATATACCATTATTTTCCCACTGAAATTAGTGAAGTGGTAGAAGACAAATGATTTCCACCATTTTCCAAGTGACTTGCAAAAAATAACGGATGTGATCCCAGAGTATAGGGTTTATTGTTGTTGAAGATTAAGTGGTTCACAACAGTGAATTTGCATTACATTCCAGAGAAACCTAGAGCTCCCCACCGCCTGGTGCCACCGTGGAGGTTGATGAAGAGGCAAAGTGGTCAAAATTATGCCATGTATCTTTTACCCTCACCAGCTTCAGTCAAACCAGAGTACTTTTATCTATTTTATACATTGAGTCTACACAAAATGCTTTGTTGGGATGGACATTTTTACTCTTAGAAAAGTTTGAAAATTCAAGATGTATAGAAATACATTGGTAACATCCCTAAGCTGTCAACTGGGATATACAACAGAGTTGGGTAATTAGATTTTAACCTATATCATTACATAACAGTCAAAGGACTATTTATGGTATGTGCAAGTTTTATGTATTTATAGTTAAGCCTTCCACATTTCTCTTGCTTGAATATATTTTGACCATGGGCAATACCTAGAAAAGTCATTAGCAATTTCTGAGCCTAATTTCTGAACAAAGAGCTCCAAAAGTTTTCTATTCAATTCTGTAATGTTTCCTGGCTTTTATATAACAGTTGAGAGTAATTTCACATCAGCCTTAATAACTTGGTCACATGTATTGAGGAGCTAACCATTGAAATCTATAGCTGCATAGCACTCAACTTGATATTTTCTTTAATAAGGACAGGTTTCAAATTTCAAGTTTTGGCTTAGTTTCTAATGTCTATGCTTTCATCATTAAATTCCTTTTCTAACTTCAACTAAATATGTCTTCTAGCTCATTTCACTTCTGGCTATTATTTAAAATTCATTTGGCTCCAATATTTTAGTGCAGAATGAACAATTTGTTTGCTTATATGTGTCAAAGGTTATGTCTGCTTCCATTTCAACATCAGAAAAAAATGTGCCCTGTGCAAGAGAGAGCTGTCACTGACACCTGTTGCTTCTTGTGTTATGTAACTTGGGTGGGAGCATTTTCCCCTAAAGCTCCTGAGAGATGAAAATTCTCATATGTCAGTATCTCCGGTCAACCATAATTCCTGTAAATTGCGGCTCCTTCCCCATTGTTTAACCTCCTTTTAGCAATGTTTGTCTACTGGATTTTACATTGAATTCCACCCAGGTGTTTAATGACTCCTAGAACTGACCCTTTTTTAATGACTAATTTTCATTTCTGGTTTTAATTTTCATCATCATTACTCTCTCTGACTCCTTTCTATTTGCCACACCTCAGTGAGTCTTCCTTGGACTTTCTTGTCTGTAAGCTAACTGATGGCTTTATTTGCTCTATGCTCCACTAAGATCTCTCTGTCTACTTAGACAGTGGTGTTTCATAGGATTTTCAAACAAAATTAAAGAGGTCTTGAGATTCTGTTAACAAGAAGAAATGGTTTAAATCTCAAAAACAATATCCAGTGTTACAATTACAGAGACTCTTTATTAGAAACTTACTATATATTAATGGGAAACGTAACATGGTTTACCAAAGACTCATCCTCTCATAAATCACACTTTTACTAAAAAATTCAAATAAAAAAAGGAAGGATATTTTCCTCTGCCATAAATTACAATATATCAGGTTTTTACAGTAATATGACTTTCTTCAAGTCTAAACTTAACCAATATATTGGGTAGAGCATGACAAGTAGTTTGTGCAAATGTATTAAACTTTAATGTGCCCCAATCATTTGGAACATAGCCCCTGGAAATGTACAAGCTATCATGTTTTGAGGTTTCTGGGGGGCATCAGAAGTAATCGGTTACCTCTCTGAATGCTAATTCTAGAAGATCACTCAATGGATAATGAAAAATAAAGCAGCTAAAAATAATGATTGCATTCCTTTCCTATAATTGTCATAATAGAAATGCATGTGGTATGTACATCCAAACAATACAGTGAAGAATGGTATGAAGGATAAACTCCTGATGATGAATCAATCTTTTTCAAAGTTGACATTTCAGCTTCCCTGAGGGAGAGTTTAGAGAAAGTGAATGGGGTGAAGAGATACTAAGGCTTGTCAGCATGCTGTCGGAGAACAGGGAAGGTGAAGAGCTGTCAATTGAGATGGAAAATAGAGGAGATGTAGGGAATACTCTAGCAAACCAACTGTGTTCCTGCAACTTCAGACATGCCAGCAAACTTACTATTTAGAATACAATATATTTTGCTTAATTCTAAGCCATCACTGCTGTAGTCAACTTGCTATCTAATTGTTGCAGTTGCTAATTTGCAACAATGTCACTCCTCTGAGGCATGAAAATCACATGAAAATCAAGGTTAATAAAATAAAATCCAAATGGAATGATAAGGAAGACACTCATGAGTGAAGTTAAAAATAGCACCGTTTGATATCCTTACAGAAAGTCTTCAAAATCCGTACATATTTCATATTCAACCAGATTTTCCTAATCTCTCTGCAATCCTAGAGTGACAGTCCTGAAAAGTTGCCTCATTTTTCTTTTCTCCCTGAGATGAACAGATTATTAATATACCTGCAAAAATTCTTGACCATTAAACTTTAATATTTAGCCACTCCCATTCATATCATCAAGTCAACATCTGAAATATTACTCAAGTCCTATCTTTGAAGTCTGAAACTTTAAATATCCAAAAATACCGTATTTCTGAAAAATTGTAAACAACCAGAAAAAGTGTGATCATATGTCAAAAATATTGAATGCAGTATAATAATCAAAGTAAATATATGAGCAATAAAAACTAAAACAAATAAATAAAAACAAATATTTATTTAACTCTTCTTATATGACAGGTACTATTTTAGTGTTTAATATATAGGGGTGGGCCAAAGTAGGTTTATAGTTTTTAGTACATGAGAGTTTATTCTTGTATTATTATTTATTATTTATCATATTATTTATTTTGCACTTCAAGTGTAAACCTACTTTGCCCACCCCTGTATATTAACTCAATCTTCAACAATAAAAATTATTATTTTCTTCATTTTACTTGAAGAATCTTTAGCATGTAACAAAAAGCAATCCAAAAGATAAAGTGTGTGTGCTCTTGTTTTTACTAAATTTTAGGTTTTTTTAAAAAAATAAAACTTTAGGAACTATTGAGTTCAGAGGTAATCTTGTCTAGTTGTTATTTACTTTTATTTTTATTTTTTTAGAGAAAGGAAGAAAGGCAGAAAGAAGAGAGGGAGAGAAACACTAATTGGTTGCCTTTCATACATGCCTTGACTGGAGACCAAACCTGAAACCCAGATATGTGCCCTGACTGGAATCGAACCTATGACCCTTTGGTATGTGACAACACCCTACCACCTGAGCCACCTGGGCCTGGGATGTCCAGTGCTTCTTAGTGCTGCCTGGGTACTAGAATAATCTAGAGTACTAAATAAAACACCAACATAGGCCTTCACTTAGACTTGGTTCTCAAATTTATGCATAAATCAAAATCACAGAAATGAATTTTTAAGAATACTGATCACTGGGGACCAACCTTAGTATTTCTGATTTAGTGGTTCTGGGATGGATCCCACTAATGTGTATTTCAAACAGGAGCCCAGGTAGTGACACTGCTCTGGGTACCACATTCTGGGTACCACACTCTGAGAACCACTGAATCAGAGTATTGAACTAGAATCCCTAGAAGTAGAATTGAAACTTAAGTTTTTGTTGTTGTTGCTTGTTTGTTTTAGCAGAACTTTGCAACAACACAAAAATGCAAGGAGAATGAGTCCCCATGTATCAATCAACTGAACTAAACAACCATCTTGTTTTATGCATTACCAGAAGCTTCATTTCTTTTTCTTTTTTTTTTTTTGGGGGGGGGGGTCCTATTTCACCTTTTCTTCACTCTTGTTTCTCTTCTGTTTAACTTCATTTTTGTTTCTTTCTTCTGTTCTTTTCTTTTTCGTTCTGGTGTCTATTTGAAAGCAAATCTCAGATGTGATCTCCCACATGAAGAATTTGCATGCATTTTTAATTAGTAAGACTTTTTATTTTTAATAACCACCATACCATTATTATATAGGTACCTTTAAAGTACCATGCATGTCAGATTTCTATAGATAGCCAGGACTGGGAATCACTAATTCTAGTTCAACCCCTTTATCTTACAGGAAGGACATAGGAGAAACTGAAAGAGTGACTTGTTTGAGGTCATTCAGAATATAAGTGTGAAGACTGAAATTGGTGTTTCATCTCCTGTCAGTCATTTAAAGTACATTTTCTGGTAGAAAATGAAAAAAGAACACTTTTAATAGAAGAAAACAAACTGTGTAATATGATTAAATAAGTAATGATAAATGCTTATTGTATTATAAGAAGTAATGGTTAGGTCATATTACATCATGTTTGAATGGTGTTACAATGTATTTTAAAAATCAAGAAATAATTGTCTCCATAGATATGCTCATTTATCAATATCAATATCTATGGTATACTGGAAAATTTATTGAAAGTCAATACAATGGCTTTAGATATTAGTTTAACCATATACTTGTCAATCCTAAGTCCAAGGGCATATTACTTAACTTCTTTAAGCCTCAGTCCTTAAACTGTGCAATGTGAATAATAATAGTAATAATAATAATAATTAAAACACATGTAAAAGAACTTTATAAAAAAGCAGTAATAACAAACAAATTAAATGAACTAATTTAAAAAATTACTTATTTGGTTAGACTTTTATTTTAGAGACTACAAATGATTGGAAAATTATAATTTAAATGTGTATATGTGTGTGTTTCAATGCACACATTATTATGGGTTCTAACTTTAATTTTCTAAATGTGTTATAAGAACTTACTTGTTATGTCTCACTTAAGCTCTTCTATTAAAATCACCCAGAACTGATAGTTAAATCTGATCTTCAGACATGCAATTTTCTAATATTGTTATTTCTTTCACATTTATAGATAAAATAGTGTATGAAAATCAGGTGTTCCCCTTCCTGGTTTACTGAAAAGAGCTTGTATTAATGTTTCCCCAACTAATGAGTGGAACAAATTAATGCATTCGATCATAATTTTTTCTGAATTCACCAGAGTTGAATATTTTTTTTATATTTTCAATCATATACTTTTTAAAGTTTTCTGTAGCTTGTATAATTTAGAACAGGGGACACTTAAATAAGCAAGCTTAGAAATTTTTTAGGTTAAAATTAGCATACAAAATCCAGCTTCCTTGAATGATTTAATACTATTAAATAAAAGGATAAATGAATCTGTGCCAACACACAGTATAAAGCAAATTATCCTCTCTTGGTTTTTCATGACATTTCAGACTAAATTTAGGTTCATTGTTCTGTCACATCTCACACACACACACACACACTGTACAATACACCACAACATATAAAATATCATTGTAAAATCAGAGATATGGTTAAATATGATCTAAATTATATCAGAAGAATGACAAATGCCTGCCAAAACTAATTTCAAATGCTATATAAACTAGCATAGTGATGCAATTTTACATAAAAACATATTTTTATATCAGCTATATTTGTGAGATGAACTATTTAAAATTATTTTTATTTTTTAAAGGTTTATTTTATTGTCATTCAAGAGGGAAATGGAAAGAGAAACACTGATCAGCTGCCAACTTATTTAAAAACATAAAACTTTCAGGAATATGTATAAATGTCTTTAGTATTTATTTCAACTGATTTATTGCTTTCTGGAATGCTTCTTTCTCAGGTAAAAAAAAAAAATGCCTGTTGCAGCATCAGTAGAATTAAAGACAGTGTTGTTAAGGTCTCTCCCTATCACTCATTACAGTACTTTCAGTATATTTTACCAGTGCCTGATTAAACATGTAGAGGAGAAATATGTTAGATTAGGTTATTCTAGGGAAATAAAACAAAGGAAAGTCTTTTGCTATTGGAAGTGTATCATGCACAATAAACTAAATTTTATGCCAGTTTGTTAATACTCACACCAATCAAAATATAGCTAGATGGGTCGTATCATAGTCTGAAGTTTTGATACAACAATTAAAATAAAGCTTACATGCTGTCTTCAAGATTTACATCAATGGGGTATCAATGGGGTAACAGCTTTGTCATTCCTGCAAGCTGCTAAACCTGAGGTTGAATTGAAGGTGTAGATTGCCACAATAGAGCTATGCCAGAAATATTAGAATGACATCAACACACACACACACACACACACACACACACACACACACACACACCCTTTGGTTTCAAATGTAAGCTGACATCCAAAATCATAAGGGCATATGCTCAGACCTGTAGTTTCAGGTTCCTAGTGAAGATATTTCTTTTGGATCAGTTCTGCACCCAGGCTGAGAATCATCAAAGATTTATTTGTCAAGTGGTGGTAAAGTAAATCAAAGTGGAGTATCACAATGACCTCCCCGAAGATTAAAAAAGACTTTGTAAGGTCACTCTGACCAGTAGCCCCCATAGAACTTTGCCTAATGTAATATTCAGAGAGAGACTGGAGTACATCAGCATTCCAATGAAAACAAAAATTGTTTTCCTACAAATAACAGAATCCATAGAGAAAAGCTTTCAGTCTATCACATACTGGGTCTATTCAAAACTGAAATGTCCCAGTATTGAGGGTCTGCAGGTCAGCCCATTTAAGAATTAAGAATATTTTATACTTTGAACTAGTTATTTTCAAAGTGAGACTGAGATCTATCTATATAATATAATAAATATAATAAATATAATAAAATATATAAATAATATAAATAAAAGTGATATATATCTATATATAATATATATTTTATATATAATATATATGCATATAAAACTCAACAATGATTATGGAAGAACTAGGCTTGTTTGCTAAACTGATAATTTATATGAATAATCAAAGATCAGTTCCTGATAGATCTGCATTGCTATCATTCATATTATTCTTCAGCTTCAGGATAACTGAAAACTCACTCAAAGTAAAATTTAATAAACCAAATAATCAGCCCCTACTTTTTCCAAGTTGTTACACATTGAGAATTATCATCATTTTCATAACTTTAGTTAATAATTCTGCAATTGTTACATTTGAGTTTTACTGGACATGTTAGAAAATAATTTCATCTTTTAAAATGAAATATTCTCTCATTGCAAACATAATTAGTGAATGGATGTTATGCTTCTGTGAAACATTTTAGGTAGAAGTGCAATCTATTCCTTTATTATTATTTATACTGCTGTGTGTGTGTGTGTGTGTGTGTGTGTGTGTGTGTGTATGTTTTAAGAAAGTACCATAGGTTTGCTGTGTATAATGCACACCCACACTTTTGGCCCAAACTTTCAGCGGGAAAAAATCTTTCATTTAAAATTTTATTCAATTATTTCTTTATTTCTTTATACTTAGAAACAAAACCAATTATTATATTATAGGGTATTATTTTACATATGGATATTGTTATTACTTTCTAGAGTTCCACTTTTAACACATGAGCATAGATAAAAGAATTTAAAACATTTATATAGACATGGAATTTGTACTACCCAATATAATACACAGCTTTATTTTCCTTCAAAAATCTGGGCAAAAATGTATGCACTATACACAGAAAAATATGGCAAATAAAAGAACTGTCTCATTTATTCCTTTCTTCTGTGTTTGTGTGTTTCATGTTGTGACTGGCTGCTCCCTTCACTGCCCTTCAAATTTGAAATGGACAAGTGACTGAAGGGGAGGGTGGATGGTAACGACTGAGAGGATTGAGGAGAGCCGGCTTTATTTTCATCTCCAACAATCCCAATGATCAAGTGAAGAAAGTTTTAATCTGTTGACATATAATGTAGGAAGTCTGTATGCTAGAATAAATATGCTATGAAATAGTCTTCTATTTCACAATCAACCCTAATTACCTCTTTTTTATTACTTTCAATGTCAAGAATTTCATGTTTTAAACCAATGTTGTTACCTAATTGTAAGACCCAATTTGTTAACCAATTTTGTAAAAGAAAAAATCCTTAAAGATTTCACTTTTGTGTTGCAATACTTGAAAAATAAGTGACTGGATCTCAGCATGGAAAACCTTTAGTATGCTGGATGAAACTGAGAGAGAAAATAAAATAAACAGAAGTGAGAAAGATTTAAAACATTCGTTTTTATCAATTTTCTAGAGGAGGGCCCCCACTGATGCTGGGTTAGGTCAACAAATAAGTGCTTTGGTGCTTTTTGAACAGCTACATATGATAAATGTACTACAAAAAGTGTAAAGTTCTATATGGATGAAGCATTTGCGACATTATGTTATGAATTGTAAGGTCTTTCTTGAAAATTCTCTGCCCTTTTCTCTTAACCTGTTTTAAACAATAACATCTAATAATTCCAAACAAATAAATTAATACTTTCTTAAGCATAACTGACCAACTCAAACATACAGATCCATTCATACCAGAACCCATTTTCCTTTCCAGTTTTGCTTTCTTTTATCTACTGTAGCCCTCAACATCTGGCATATTAGCAGATGCTTGGCTCATTTAATTATCTACTGTCTGTCTCACCCAATGGAAATATACCTGTTTGAGGATGGCTTTCACATATATGTTGCTTATATGGCAGTTATATAGTAAGTACTCAATACACATTTGTTCAATTTGTTCAGTGAATAAAAGAATGAATAATTTAATCAGCTAAAACAATGTTACTAGATGCAAAAAAAAAAAAAGAAAAAAGAAAAATCATTCAGGTTCTCTCTCTCCCAATCTCTCTCTCACACACAATTATTATATCCAAAAGACTTAATTAACGAGTTATACACAACATAATCATTCATCTTGTCAAAAACATCAGGCTTCTATGATAAAATAATTTTAATTTATAATGTATATGAAAGGACAAGGTCTATTTTTTAGAAATATTTGGTTTGTTCAAAACTACCATTATATATATATAAATATAGTTGAAAAATATAAAACTATTACTGTATATATTTTATTAACAGATATTTATCTTTACCACTGTTAAATCCTTGAGATTTTTACAAAAATACAAAAAAAATTTGAAATAATCTCAAACCTAATCTAAATGTTAGTTTAGCCAAAACATCTATATGGTATTTTCCATAAAATAAAAGACACATTTTGCATTTTCACCAACAACTTTATTGATTCGGATATTTTGAGTATGTCAGCTGTCTCCTGCATAATATAACATTTATTATTCTCAATTAATGTGTCGACTTGATCTCTATCAACTTCAACTGCTCTACTTCACCATGGACCATCATACAGTGAAAAATCTCCAGCATGAAACTTCACAAACCACTTTTGACATGTTGGATCAGTCACGGAAACTTCTCTATACACCGTGAAATTTTTTTTTTTTTTTTTTTTTGCATTTCAGTTGAGTTTTAACCATTCTTGAAACAATAAAGCATAATATGCTGAAAATGTTTCATATTTATTTTCATCTTTAGTATTAAAATTACTACACAAAAATTCACCAATTTTGATGTTTGTTTTTTAAATGCATGCTGATATGATAGCTGTCACAATACAATCTAATAAAATTGTTTCAAATGAAGTTAAAGACAACTAAGCACTACTAGAGACATCTTATGGAAAAAAGCAAACAAACTTTTTGGCCAATCCAATATTCCATTTTTTGAATTTGGTACTTTTGTGGCAAATTTGCACTAGCCTCTTTCTGACTAAGCTTCCATATTTAGTTTCCTAATTTTCCCTCTTCCGAACACATCCCAGAGGAAGCCTAGACTAACTAGTTCAGTGGGACCACAACCAAATACACTGAGACTGCCCATTTCTTCACTATTAAAACCAGCTATTGAGAAATTGGGATATGTCATAGGTGTACATGGGGAAGATTGAATAGAGTTCTGTCTCCTCCTTTGGTAAAAATAGACTTCCACTGAAGCTCTGACAAATCAAGCTCATTTTGTACAGCTTGGTTAGGTCTAGAATTAATGTTTATTACAAATTAAGTAGGCATGTTATTAGTCGTCATTTTTAATATTGTTTCTATGGGAAATATATATTCAAGTTCCAACAACTGATTCACAAATTGACTTCTGGAATACTGCCAGCTTCGAAGATGTGAATTCCTGTATGGAAAATGAATAAGACAGAAACCAACAGATAATACCCAGGTTTCCCACATTCTGTGTACCAGGACATTAGTTTAATAATGATAAGACTATCTGTCTGTGCAGCTTGTTAAATATATATTTACTTAGCATTCACTTAAGAGATTAAATTTTTTTCATCAATTTCTGCTACATAATTCACAGCCACATGGGAGGAATTTGGATCTAGAAATGATAAAGAAAAAATTACGGAATATATGGTAACATGATCATGTATACAGTACATCAGCATATTTGTAATCCAAAGGTATGTACCCTGATAATTATCTTCAGCAGATTGTTACTGCAGCAGAGAAAGATGAGAGATCATTGGTACAACTCCCTCCCTGTTGGTAACTGCCCTTCCTGGTTTCTGGAGTTGTAACCCACCCCTGGCTAAGGCTGAGTGAGTGACCTTGGGACCATAAGCCATTAAGGAGACAAAGCTTATCTCCCTGGCAGGGGCGCTGTCTCTGCTCCTTTTACTTCACCCTGCCTGGCCCCCAATGCTTGACCAGTTAGCCAATAATGGGTAAAATTCCTTAAGGGAGGGACAAACTAAGACAGGCACGATCACAGGGGGCCCAGGAAGGACTTGGGGGCTACAGAAAAGGGGTGATAGACCCTCGTCCCTCGGCTTTGACATAGCCTGAGTCCTCATTCTGTCTGAGAGAAGTCTCCTAACCTCCTGGCTTCCTTATTTCTCCTGCCTGACTTAAGCCTGAAACAATGCCTTAAGCCTGAGACAATGCCGGTGGTGGGTGCAGCCCTGTGCTGGAAAGGGTGGGTTCTCTAGGGCAATCAGGCATAAGAAAGAATATGTAAAATCCTGTGAAAACTGCTTTGTTTAGAACGCTCTCAATTAAATGATAAGGGTCCAAGCAGGAAGTTAGTTTGTTTCTCAAAGTTTTATTGCCCTTTAGCTATCTGACCCTGACTCAGAAGAGGCCCTCAGAGTTCTTTGTATGTTATCTATTGTTTGATTCTTACTGCCTGATAATGATTAATGAGCTTTACGTATACACCCTGTATTCCTATGTAAACTGAATCCAATAAAAGCCTCTCAAGGTAAGGGTCAGGGCACTCTCCTCTTCAGAAGGTGGCCGAGATGCTCCAAGGCTTGCTCTCCCCTTGAGAGAGAAACAGTGCTGTCCCTTTTCCTCCACAGGACTTGGCAGTCCCTGTGAATTTGTCTTGTATCTCATCCATAACGCTTTGGACACTGCGGGCCAGTGTTCACGTCAGCTGGCACCCAGGAACAGGAACCCAGAGGCTATGAGTCGTCATTGTGGACAACACATCAACTTGGTGGGAGTACTCGGACATCAGCCCAAGTAAAGGTCAATGACATCGAGTGCTTTTTCGTTAGGTCGTAGGGCATGTTGGATTTCAGAGGAAAAGGGTTTTCTTTGTAGGCCCCCCTCTCTTGGGAACGCTTTGCCACTGTACTTTCTTTAATAAGTTATGAGCCTTGTTCTCTCCCCCAAGTATTCACTGCAACCTTGTGGGGAGATAAACTTTGTCTCCTCAGTGGTTTATGGTCCAAAGGTCACTCACTCAGCCTTAGCCATGAGGGGTTACAGCTCCTGAAACCAGGCAGGGAAGTTCCCAACACCTCCCTTCTTGGTATACATTTTGTCTTACTGGTGTTTGATAGACTTAAGTTATAATGAATATCTGTTATGTTGATCAAGTCTGTCTGATTTTGTAAAGTATTAAAATAGTAATCCTGATGTAGAATAAAAAAGTAGATCAAAGGTAAGATTGATATTACTATTACTATATTAAGCACCCATTTTACATATACTATACATTTAGGCAATTTTAGTTTACTGTTTAGCTATTCACTTCTCATTTTAGTTTATTGTTTAGCTATTCATCTTCCTTGGTATGAAATTTCTGCCACTATGTAAGACTTCCAAAAATGAGAAGAATTAGGAGCCACAGTTCTCATTCAAATACATTTTAGTTTTAAACCAGGCAATACTAGCATATTACAGAATGGAAGTTACCCTGAAAAAATAACTGAGTCTATTACAGGTTGTAAGAAAAAGCTAGGAACTCCACTGTCCATTGAACATGCTAATTGAATGCCACCTTGAAAAAAGATGAAGCAAAAATGTTTTCTCTAATTGCAAAGGTCCCTGGCTGGGTACATATTCCTATTTATCACTTCACACTTGGGTGAACCATGTTGTTCCATACAGATCCTCACTGTTAGAAAAGATTCTTAATTTGCAAAATCCCATTTTTTTCTTTTTTATTGATGTCTCATAGAGTGCTTTGGCATGAACCCTTAGGCAAGAAAGTTCTAATTTATTTCAAGGGTATTTTTTAAATTTCTAGGTTGTAGATAACATTGTTGGACAACTTTCAGAACCAGTGATAACTACTCTATACTTTCCCAGATTAAACACCAAATGAAGAAGAAGTGCATTGCTTTTATTTTGACAATACTTACTTTCTGTCAGTTGTCTCTGGGAATAGAATTTTAAATGTATAAAGTCCTTCTCTAAAGGACTGAAGCTGGAGGACGGTCATATCACACCAGAATGCATGAATGCTATAAATAGAGAAATTACTAAGTTTTATGAACACAGCCCAAGTACTTTTATTTATTTATTTATTTTTGTTACATCAGTAAAACATTCCCAATTTTCTTTTGGGGGTATTGGAGTATCTAGGAAAAGCTATGGCAGTTCTAAGTCACTGGGAAAGGTAGAGCTTAGAAAAAATACCAATAAGACCACACAGCAGAACACAGACTTACTAACCAAACCAGTGGAGTAGCCCATGTTGATGAAGATCAAGAACATTCTCCATCAATGGGGTGATCATAGATTTTGGGACTCATAAACCAGAGATTCTTTGTTAATTCCATTATTGTCTCCCTAGACCATAAAGTAAGTTTTTGCTACGGTTATTTGGGTGATTTTGGGAATTCGATGATCATTATTGGAATTTTACTTATAATCTGAAGATTAAAGGACATGCTGTTTTCTCAATCTTACATTTAAAAGGCAGCAATTGATACAGTGATTCCGCTGCTGGGATTACACCTTAAGAATCCTGAATCATCAATTCAAAAGAACCTATGCACCCCAATGTTCATAGCAGCACAATTTATAATAGCCAAGTGCTGGAAACAGCCTAAATGCCCACCAATAAATGAGTGGATCAAAAAACTTTGGTGTATTTACACAACAGAATACTATGAAGCAGAAAGAAAAAGGAGCTCCTACCCTTGACAACAGCATGGATGGAACTGGAGAGTATTATGCTAAGCAAAATAATCCAGGCAGTGAAAGGCAAATACCATACGATCTCACGTATAAGTGGAAACTAATCAACAAAACAAATAAGCGAGCAAAATAGAAAGACAGAGACATGGAAAAAAAGAGCAAACTGAAAGTGTCCAGAAAATAATGTATTATTAGATTTACAAAGACTTAAAAGCCTAGAAGTAGTTTACTTACCTATTTATATTCAGGAAGCGTGTTTGTACATTTAGCTACATAAATAAAGTTACTATATATCATGTATCTTAAATGTAACATATGATGTAAATATAAGCAAATAATATCAAATTTCTCCAGTCATATAAAATTAATTAAAAGCTATTACTCTTTTTCCAGCTAATCAGCTTGCTGTTGGCCTTTAGAAATTTGTACATAATTTTATCCAAAAGTGGTATGTTCAAAACTTGAATTTACAATACATGAAAAAAAAAAAACAAATAAGAAACTTTATATCTGAAGAACATTATGCTAAGTGAAATAAACCAGTCAGAAAAGACAAATACCATATGATTTCACTCATGAAATCTAATGAAATCTAGTGGAATCTAGATGGAATCTAGTGGAATCATTGGATGTAGAATCTAATGTACAAGCTGAATTAACAAGCAAAATAGAGACAGACTCAGAGAGAGCAGGCTGACACCTCTGCGGGGCAGTTTGGGGGTGGTGCAATTGAGCAAAAAGGAAAAAGGACACATGGACATAGACAATAGTATGGTGACTGTGGGAGGCGGGGTAAGGGGGGTAAATGGCAATGAAAAAATACAATAAAAATTGAAAACAACTTTAGATTTTGTACTATATTGGTAACTAGGACTGAAAATATAAATCACAGGGATATAAAAATAACATTTTGGAATTCCCGAGTAGATTCTGTGAAGGAATCCATAGTTTCCTGTAGATTTATATCTCAATTATATGTACCCATATAACTACACACAGAAACACACATTCTGATACACGTATGTATATAATATTTTATTCCATTTATTTATCAATATAATGGTAAATAACCTATAATTTAATATGTAGTGTTATATAATAAGATGGTGAAAGAACAATTATCTTGAAGAGACTCTGCTTTGTATTTGTCAACATTGTTTATATGTATCATCTTTTGAGCCACTGCCTTTTCTAACTTACAACAAATATCAATTTCCCTATACTTTAATTACTATCATTTTCTGCAATTACTCAAATATCACTAAAATATAGTAGCTTTAGGGATTAACATGCAGCAGATTAGAAACTGGTTTTTTTAATGAAACATATTTTTATACCAATACATACATCAAAGCAAAGTTACCAATTCAGAATGTAGAAAATTCAAATGAATAGGCATTTTATTTCTTTGATATTTATCATGCAGCTACAATTAAGCCAAGAATTGTTGTACACTATTGGGATATACTGGTGAAAAAATAGACAAAAATTATCCTCCCCTTTTGGAATGTGTGATCTGGTATCAGGACCTAAATAATGCAAATGGATAAAATAAGTAAAATATTTACTGCATTAGAAGCTCATAAGTGTTACTAAAAAACATATCCAGGTAAGTGGAATTAAAATTTAAGTGGTAAAAAAAGGAAGAAGAGGTTTTAAATAAAGAGCTCAAGGTCAGCCTCAATGAAAAAGTGACATCTGAGCCAGAACCTGAAGGAACAGAAGGTGTTAGCTACGTGGCTATCTGGAGGAAGTGTGCTCCAATGCAAAGCACTACAGCACGAGAGTGCTGCATATGTTCAAGCAATGGAAAGGAGGTCAGTGCACCTGCAGGAGTGTGGACTAGAGGAACAGTAGGAAATGAGGTCAGCCATGTGACAGGTGCCTAAATTGTATAAAATCCTACACAATGAGAGGATATCTGACTGTCCTAAGAGTGAAGTGAAAACATAACTGGATGTTGAACAGAAGAGTAATATGAGGAACCACTTGAATAAAGGATAATTCTGGTTACTGTGTCAAGTAGAGTAGAACCAGGGAACCATTTTATTAATCCAATAGAGAGATAAGTATCACGTGGACAGTGAAAGTGGAAAAAATTGGTCAAAGTTTAGATATACTTTGAGAAATTTTATGATGGATTAATCACAGTATGAGAGACAATGACAGGAATTAAATATGACACAGTGGCTTTATGACTGAACACATAAAAGAATGGAATTGCAATCGAATGAGATGGACACAATTGCAGCTACGGCACGTTTGGTGGGGACCTGAGAGTGCAGATTGAGACAGACTTTGTCTGAGGCACTTATTAGCTACATATGTACAGATGTTGGGTAGGTAGTTGATGTTCAAGAGTGCAAAGTTCAGGAGAAAGTTCTTTCTGACCTGCAGATAAAATTTTTCTATTCATCATCTACAAATAGCATTTAAATAATGAAGTGGATGAGAACACCAGGAAAGTGAGATGTAATGAATAACTGATGAGTGCAAAGGATGGTGATCCTGGGAACTTCAACTAGGAAATGATGGGGAAAAAAGACTCAGACAAAGAGAAAAATACTGACAAATGAAATAGGATATAAACTAAGTAAAGAACATATATTTAATTTAAAAAGGAAGTTGTGATCAACTATGATAAATATTTCTTGTAGGTTAACAAAGCTCAGGGCTGAAAATTGATCACTGAACTTTTCAAAGTGAAGATCCCTCATGACCTTGCCAAGGTGGGCTTTGTTAGAGTGATGGGGATGACAAAAGTATGTAAGATAATGTGAGAAACTGGGAACAGTTGAGTAATTTGTGAACTGAGATATGGAAAATGTGAATGGAGATATGGAAATACTATTGGACAAAGTTGGGTCAAGGGAAATTTTTCACTTTATATTTTCTATTTAGGAAAAATAACTGCATATTTGTCCATTTTCAGGTGATTTTATGGCAGTGAAAAATTAATGAGGTATATGAGAATGTGTAAAGAATGTCCAGAGAAAAGACCTATTGGTTGGTGAGAGAGGGAAAACTCTAGCATACAAATGGAAGGATACTGCCTGATTTCCTCTAAATACGGAGTTGAAGAAGAGTTCCAGGTTTTCCTCACTTTACCAAAAGAAAAATAATTTTCATAGGACATGGATTGCTTGAAAAGCTCTTTCCAATCTTTTTCATCAATTGGTCTTATCCATCATTCTTAAAACTCTCTAAGACTCTATACACAAATGTCAATGTGAACCTCAGAGGAATATTAAGCCATGTTCCAGTAAAGTCAAAATTAAAGCAGCAAAAAGTTAGCAGCACTTAGAAGCAGATTTCTGGTCAGTGGGCCTCACTAGTCAACTCCCACAGTGCATGTACACACAGGCATGCATACTCACATGCATAAATACACATATATATGTATGTATTAATTAACCAAAAAGAGCAGAAAACTGTGAATAAATTCCTGGAAAATATAAAATCTTAAAAGGAATAAGAATCCTAATACATTATGGTCTTAAGAGCAGGCATAGAAAAGCCTTCCTGTCCAAAGGCAATCATCTTTCAGGCTCAAAGGCAAGCAATTAGCAGCAGTTAATAGAGCAGTGAGAGAGATGGGTGCAGAATTTAGCAACAGGCACTCAAGGGGATCTTGGAGTGGCCCCAAGAGTATGTTCTGCTAACACTATTGAGGATACCAAAATGCTATCTCAGTGATTTTACAGTTGAGTTATACCACAACTTCATTTTGTTCCACAAAATCAGAGGAGTGGAAAATCACTAACTCATGCCTTGTTTCTAAAATAACCATGACTCTAAAACTGGTAAAGAGAAATATAAAAGAAAAATATAGGTCCAATTCATTCATAAGCATGAATTTGAAAAATCTAAATAAGAAAGATGCCAAGATGGAAGCAAGAATCTCTTACAGTTTCTTTAGGGCACTGGCCCCTGTGCAGACAGATGGAAAGACCACCCATTAACACCCAGCACGGGGAGTCTCCTGCTCTGTCAAGGTTCCTGGGTTGACCTGTGGTGTATTTACTCAAGAGAACCTCAGGTTGGCTATCTAGGCCTGCCTCCTTTTGTTGACAGGAGAGAGGTCACATGTTAGACCAGGGCAGATGTGAACGTGGAGGTTTTTCTGTCCCTTAAAGCAGCACAACAGAGTTGGAACCACAGATGACCCCTCACCATAATACAAGTTTTAAAAATTGGAAATTTTGATAATATTGTTAGAAAGAATGCACGAAAGGGTGGCCCCCAAACACTAGTGATTTAAGAAAACACAATTATAATTATTCTGCTGAGTAATTTACAGGACCTAAGGAAACTAAGTTTTATATAATCCATAACCCATCTAACAAAATTTTGCATGTATGTCAGTTTCTTACAAAATCACACATACTGCTACCATACAATCCACCAGTCACACTCCTTGAAATTTACCAAAGTAGTTGAAAGCTATGTCCACACAAAAAAACAAATACAGATGTCTGGAGCAGCTTTATTCATAGCTAGCAAAACTTGGAAGCACCAAAATGTCCTCAGTAGGGGAATGAATAAATAAACTGTGGTATATCCAGAAAATGGAATATTTATCAGTGCTAAAAAGAAATGAGCCATTAAGTCATGAAATGACATGGAAGAAATTTCAGTGCATACTACTAAGTGAAAGAACCCAATCCAAAAAGACTACATATTACACGTTTCCAACTATATGGCATTCTGAAAAGGCAAAACTGTGGAGATGGTAAAAACATCAGTGGTTGCCAGGGGTTGGGTGGGGGAGAAAAATAAACAGGCAGAGCACAGTTTTGTTTTGTTTTGAAAGGCAGTGAAACCACTCTGCATGATACTATAAAGGTGGATACATGCCATTATAGAATTGTTTAAATCCATAAAATATACAACAAAGAATGAATCATAATAAAAACTAGGAACTCTGGGTGATGATAGTATTTTTTCATGTAGGTATATCAATTACAAAAACACCGATCTGGTGGGGGATGCTGATAATGGAGGAGGTTATACATGAGTGGAGGCTGGGAATACACTGGGTATCTCTTTACTTTCCTCTCAAGTTTGCTGTGCACCTAAACTGCTCTTAAAAATAGCTTCCAGAACAGTCTGCCTATATGATTCAGAGACTGTCTTGCTCAGTCATAAAGGATATATCTTACTTTAAACAGAATGGATTTGCTAATGTTAAACTATAATTGACCTGAAAAATGATGATTTTCAGTGTACTCACAACTCTGCAGTTTTGAAAGTGGGAAGTAGATTATCACAAGATATCTATCACTAGCAGAACGATTCAGTAAAATGTGAATGATAACAACACTTTATTGGTTGGAAACAACAGAGCAGATACATTGACGTATGTCTGGAAAAAGTTCATCTATTAATACAACGGGAATGGTTTACTCAACGCAGATGTAACTTGGCAGCCAAGAAGAGTGGATTGGAATACGCATGCATAAATGATGAGGACTTCGTGGTACTAATCACACTAATCAGTGGGGGCAGTAGATGCCATTGAGTGAGCATGTGTACTGTGTGTCTGTGGCATTCAAAGTGACTGAGAGAGTAGAGCAACAAATCTGCATCAAATCTGATTAAGTTTGAACATTCCTCTGTGGAAACTATTTGGATGATTTGGAAGGCCACAGCTATGGGCAAGTGGTGATTGGCAGCCTCATCATGACAATGTGCCCACTCACACTTCATGTCTCATGTGGAGTTTTTTTGTGAAACATCAAATTACCCAGATGACTCAGCCCCCCTATAACCAAGATTTGGTGACCTGCAACTTCTGGCTTCCCCCAAAACTAAAATCACTTTTGAAATTTTGAAATTTCAGACCCTCAATGAGATTCAAAAAAATATGATGGAGCAGCTGATGGTGACTGGGAAAAGTGTGAGGTTCCAAGGTGCCTACTTTGAAGGGGACTGAGGTGTCATTGTATGTATAGTGTTTCTTATACCTTGTATCTTCTTTAATAAATGGCTCCATTTTTCATATTACATGGCTGGATACCTTCTGGACAGACCTTGTATATTCAGCACTATAAGTAAAACTTTAAAATATAGTATTGAGTATGGGAAAGAAAGATCTATAACCCAACAGCAGTTACATAAATTAAAAACAGAGCTCTGTGTATTTAGCAAAGATATGTAAATACATGATTATCCAGGGACATATATTAACAATGTATAGTGTAATCTGCCTGTGAGGAAGGAAGAAAATGGGCCATGGGTTTGGAAATCAAGGAAGAAAATATTTAAAATGCATGCTTAGTGAAAAGGGGAGATGTGTGAGCATAGGCCAAAAACGACAGTGTGCCAGGAACAGAAGTCTATCATTAACTCAAATCTCAATATCTGTGGTTTAAACAAAAACAGAAATGTTTCCTACCGTTAGGGTTATTGTGAAGAT
The DNA here is from genome assembly GCA_039655065.1 of Glossophaga mutica. Classification (NCBI taxonomy): domain Eukaryota; kingdom Metazoa; phylum Chordata; class Mammalia; order Chiroptera; family Phyllostomidae; genus Glossophaga; species Glossophaga mutica. Next base: position 140,838,573 of record CM077307.1, on the reverse strand, counting down.
TATTTTAGAAAATGTGTTTAGAAAGAGTAGCACAATTTGTTATTAAGTAATGAGTACTATGCTGTTATAATTATTATCTTTATTAATACTTTAAACTGTTGTGGATTTCCATCAGTGCTGTCTATCACCCCAAGTCCCTCTAAAATTATCACATAGTAATTAACATAAAACTGCAATTAGGTTTTAGAAACATACTATGCAGTTTCTTTATTTTACTTTAATGCTAATTGGTTTTCCTAGAACTGAGTGTTAAATGAGTTGGAATAGGTTCACTTTTTGAATGAAGCAAGAAGAGTGAATCTTCATCTTCATTAGGGTTTTTTTTTGTTTGTTTGTTTTTTGTTTTTAAAGTCTTCAGACAGGTTTGGAAACTGGAAGCTAGGTGATATGGCATAACGTGCCATCGTACTGGATTTTACTCCGGAGTCCCTGAGCCCAGGAAATGAGAAGAGGAATAAACAGCTTTGTAAGTTCAATCGATAATCAAAGCTGACTTGCTGCAGGTTGATTTTCAGAAAAGCAAAACCTGTGGTCTTTCTCCAGTCAGTCAAAAATAATGTGATGAGGCAATTGTCTCCGAGGGGATCCAGGCTGGAAGAAATCCCAGAAAATACAATGTGACATTTCCCAGGGCAGAAAGCTTGGTTCCCTGTGCCAAGCAACGGCTGGATCAGTTTAGCTCTGGATTGGAACCAGCGCTGCCAGCTTTACTCTCCGGAGGCTGTCTGCTGGGGACTGAGGAAGCAACTGCTGCTCAGTAATTAACTTCTCTCAAATGTCAGGCAAGGAACCTGCAACAGTGACTTCCGCTGCCACCCCTAGTCTCATTCCTCCATGTTCAAGCCTGTTTGCTTTTTCTAGGGCTGTTAGTAGATATGTAGACATTATTGCTCCTTGTCCCATAGGCCTTTACAGTAGACATCCTCCCAGCATGCAGTAATTATTTTGGATGTACCTAACAACTTTACTGAATAGAACACCAAGCATTCAATGGGGTAAAATCTTACATTTTATTAAAACGTTAATAAAGAAGGTAGAGTTAAAGAAAAGAACAAAATGATATTAAATAAATTAAGAAAAAGCCCTGGCTGGTGTAGCTTAGGTGGTCGGGCATTGTCCTGTGAGTCAAAAGGTTGCCAGTTTGATTCCAGGTCAGACCACATGCTCGGGTTCCAAGTTTGGTCTGCTGGTGTGTGTATAGGAGGTAACAAATTGAATCAATGTTTCTCTCTCACATCGATATTTCTTGTTCTTGCCCTCTCTTCCTTCCTTTCCCTCTCTTTAAAATGAAAAATAAAAAAAAAATAAAAAATAAAAAAAAATAAAATGAAAAATAAAATAAAATACAGAAAAAAGAAATGAAGGCAAAAACAAAAATACATCTATGTGTGTGACAGTTCTAAGTGATTAAATATGTAAAATTTGAATTCAGAGACACAAAATGAAATCTTGCTTTTGTTTCTTACTTCCTACTTGATACTATACAATTAACTTAAAATCTCTTCGTATTAGTTTACACAGCTATAAAATTGTGCCAGTACTTGTAGATGAAAGAAAAGTAAATGGCATTAAAACCCTGGCTGTGTACCTCAGTGGGTTAGAGTGTCATCCAGATATGCAAAGGTTGTGGGTTTCATCCTTGGTCAGGGCACATGCAAGAATCAACCAGTGAATGCATAAATAAGTGGAACAACAAATCAATGTTCTCTCTCTCTCTCTCAAATCAATAAAAATAAAAAAAGTAAATGACATTTCTATGTAGACTGATTATCATAACACCTAGTACATGACAGAATTAATGAACATCATATGTATTATAACTCTAGGTAAAATTAACAAATATTATTACTAATTATATATAATATGTTGTTTTGTGTAATAGAAAGTAACAGCAACAACTACTATACCCATTACTACTTCTTGGTTGCTACAGTCAGTCCACATTTTTTCCCTGACACAGTTAACCATGCTGCAGCAACAATACTACCTGGCATTTGGTCCAATATCAGTCAAGGAGTGTCTTTCAGTGGCTATGAAATTCCATTAAGATGACATTAATGTGGAATTTATTCCGAATTCTATGACCCTCTTCTGGTCTGTTTGCCATCAGTTCTCAATACAATGTACCACATACTTTGAAGTAAATCATCTAAGAAGAAAAAGATTTTCTCTGGTTCTCCACTGAGAATGTCGGATCTGGGTAGTAACTTGATCAAAAAGATAGTAAGCATCCATTGATTCATTCTGAAAGTAATGAATGGATCTTCTACGTTGGGCATACTGTAAGACTCCTTCCTAGATAACTTCACATTCATATATCAAGAGTATGGCAAAATAATAACTATATATAATTATAAATAAAGGTATATAGAGAGAGCTATGAAATTGGAAAAGGAATGATAGGCTGTTTGGGGAATTTAGAGAACATTTCATTTCCTATGATATTTGAGATTAGAAAAGGTGGACATTTTTACAGAGAAAAAAATGGTGATATGACTTATGATCAAAGAGAAAAACATGAGTTCATCAGAGAAGTGTGAAGAACACAACAAACCTGTGCTTTATGAAGTCATTTGGTCTGATCTCTCTTATTTTACAAGTCTCATCCCAGTTCAAGTAATTATTAAACTGTATTCATTAGCTTGCTCACTGAATATAATTTACATACTACTATGAGATTTGACATGTGGTTGGTAAGTTGGCATAACATCATGTTTGTAGATATTTATGTAAATAAATATTGATTCTGATTTTCATGTTTCTTTTCATGTCTATAATCAGCAAGGCTTTTTTTTTTGCCATTTCACACATTTTTTTTGTAGGTCTGGACATTTTAATAGCCCTAAAATACTGTTCCTAGAATAACTAATAGACAAAAATATTCCCAGATGTGTGCAATAATGAGTGGTAAGGAGTGTGGCCAGATAATGGGAAGTGTGAAAAACAATGTAAATAAGGGAAATCTGTAAAAATGATCTTTGGGGAATCATGTAAAGAATGGCTTTGGATATAAGGTAGAGAGATTGATAAACTGGAAGAAGGGTCAGAGTATAAAATAACACTTGAGATGTTAATACAAGAATCTAAGAAAGATTTTGTGATTGTTAAACTACTTAAATGTCTATGAGGATAACACAGATCCAGAGTAATGTAAAACTTCAAATCTTCACTATTATTAGGGGAGATTTTAACTGTTTACTTTGGAAATAAATGTTGTCATGTACTCTCTCTAAGTATTTTAAAAGAATTAGCCAATAACAATAAAACACACAGAGAAAATTTAACTGTGTTAGTGGCTTGCATAATTAAAGTGAAAAAAAAAGTATAAGAAAAATCTACTTTCCCTGAAGTTGCAGGAAATGGATCTATACATTTTAAGTGATGACCATCAGGTAGTATTTATATCTCTAATGGATAAACTGAACCTTTATGAAAACCAAACAAAAGGTTTAAATTGTTAAACACATAGTGTATATATTAACACTATTGCATTTATAACTCTAACCCATCACAAGTTTAAAAATATTTATTTATTATATCAATAATGCTATGGTCTGAATGTTTATGTCCCCTTAAATCCATACATTGCAATCCTAACACCAGGTGATGGTGTTAGAAGGTAGGCCCATGGGGAGTAGATTACTCCTTAGGGTAGAGACCTCATTAATAACATCACTGCTCTTGTAGAAGAGAACCCACAGAGCTCCCTAGTCCTGTCCACCCTGTACGGATACAAGAAATCTGTGATCTGGAAGAGGGCCCTCACTTTAACTCTACTGACACCTTGATCTCAGACTTCAACTCCAGAATTGTGAGAAAGAAATTTCTGTTGTTTATAAGCTTCCCAGTGGTATTTTGTTACAGTAGCTTGAACAGACTAAAACAAAAATCGTTTTTAAAAAAATGATTTTATTTATTTTATTTTTAGACAAAGGGAAAGGGAAGGAGAAAGAGAGGGAGAGAAACATGAATGTGTGGTTGCCTCTCATGCACCTCCCCAGTGGGGACCTGGCCCACAACCTAGGCATATGCCCTGATTGGGAATAGAACCAGCGACCCTTTGGTTCTCAGCCTATGCTCAATCCACTGAGCTATACCAGCCAGGGAAGACAAAACCTTTAATAGATTATGATCAATTGGTTTGATAGGAATTAATATCACTTTATATTCAGTCATTTATTCAACATATATTTGTGAGCAACTTATTGTTTGTCAAATATCATTCTTCTTTGTGCCAAAATAGCAATGAACAGAACAGATGAAAGTCCATAGGTTTATGAACCTTATACTCCAAAAGGGAATTATCTATCTAGTATATATAAAAATGAAGTAAAATTCACAGGTGTTTTAAAAAGATACTTATTTGTCACTAGTTTAGACTTTTTAAAAAAGAGCTATGATATTCAGACTTTACTTTTCACGTGAATAGATGAAGTCCGCTCCAAAGTGGGGAAAAGGAAGAAATTTTAAATATTCCTAGGACTAGTAAACTTTTGAGATGTAGTCAACAGCCTGTGAGTGCATATATTTCCAAACAATCCATAAATTCATCATCTCTGAGCACCTCTTCATAAGCTTTTATACTCAGTGTATTGGTTTGAATAATGTGACAGAAAGTTTACTGCTTTATACAGTAACTGAAAACAGGAGTAAATTTTAATAGGCTCCTAAAACTACATTATTACTGCACCCATTTATAATTGGAATAGAAAGAGAGTTGATCAAATACAGGGTTTTGAATTCACTTTTGTAAAATATATCAATCCCAAAGAGACTGAACAAAAGGTACTCTAGAATTACAAAGACTGGAGGTGATTCTGCCTAGTATTATTAATCAAGTACAAAAATAAATTAAAGTAGGAGAGTGAGGAGTTGATTCAAAGATGTCCCTTTGGTTTTATATCAGTTAGTATTGACATAAAATATTTTTTGACATTGCCTAAACTGTTATTTGACCTCTTAATTTTTATTTTTAACAAGTGGTATGAAAGTAATATTTGTTGTATGTAACATCAAAAAGGACAGATATTTATATATCTACTTTTATGTATATCATTTATCCATACATTTTCATATAAAAGATAACCTCAAATAAATAGATTTTTATGGTATTTCATTCTATTCCTCACAAACAATGATCTAGTCCAACTGGATCCTAAATAATATGTAAAGCATGTTTTGAGTTACAACCTCTTTCTAAGAAGTATGAGAATTATAATTTAACAACTTTATCTCAGAAGCCTGTGTAATTCCTGAATGAATGTAGGAAAAACTGTGCTATCCCATTAGATTAGAACACATTGGATAAAATCAAAATCAAACATTCCATGAAAGATAGTAAAGTTTCTACCCAGCTTAAGATTAACTCATAGTATAAATTGGCGTTCAATAAAAAACTGGTATTTATGTGGTCATTTTTTCAAGACATGCAATATTAAAACATCGCGTAAATTTTAAAGGAAGGAAATGTAACAGGTCTCAAGGAACAGGCAGACACTGTGGTGCTGGCGGCATTTGGGATTTCTCAGGAAGTGGCACTCAGACAGTGTGATCTAGTGGAATAAAATGCTTCTCCTGCTCTCCTGGAAAACATAATTATGACAAAATACTGCAATTGACAATAACTCTGGGTGTAGCCAATTTTTAAAATGTGTTCCTTTATAAGGAAAACAAAAGGGTTTTAGTGTGTATTCCTCTGTGATAACATAAGGGAAAATACAAGAAGATAAAAAATCCTAAATATTTGGAGAACAATAGCTATATACTTTTTCATTTAAAAGCCATAAAATGTTTTTAAAAGAATGTTCTTGCTCCTTTAAAAAGCATGTCTTTGTATTTAAGCAGGCTTAGTCATTAGAGCTTATAAAACTGATTGAATTAAAAGACCCAGCTCCAGCTGGCAAAGATTCAAATGCTTGATACCGCTCTAGTATCACTTGTGTAGATTGGTGTTCTCATAACTACTATTACATAGTGACACAAACCCATGGAGGGAAGCTCTACGTACCTATCGAAATAAATGCACATTCTGTTTCACCAATCAATTACATTTCTATGATATTTTCTATAGGTAAACTTATACATATGAAAATACATGCATACATAAATACACATAAACACATATATTGCATACCTATGCATGTGTATATTAATACATGTATATACATACATGTAGGCACACACATACATTGCAACTTCCTTAAAGAAAAATATTAGTGACAACATTGAAAATCCACCGAAATGAGACTGGCTAAATTAATTACAGTATCATCACATAGTGGAACACCATGTAAAACAAACAAATAAAAAGAAATTATGTGTCAAACTATATACCTACTATTAAATGAAAAACAATGTACAGGACATTGTATGTGTTATGCTAGCTTTTATGCATAAAGGGGGGCATATATTTACATGAACTTTAACATGAATTTTTTTTTTCTAAGTAAACACAAGTAACTGAACAGAGAGTATCTGAGAAAAATGGGGAAGTGGCTAGGAAGTGGTTGGCCAAGCAGGAAAAAAGCATTTCCCCATGTACATCCCTTTAAATTGGGATTTTGAAGCACGTGAGGTGATACTATTATCTATTAAGTTTAAGAACAAACTGGTTGATGGGAGAGAAAAATCAGCACTCACTCTCTACTTCTGCTTGCCCTGTAGCCCACTTGGCGATCCATCTTCCTCATTACTCCACTTAGAAGGGAAATGCAGAAGTGTCAGACCTGGCATGGAGACAGCAACAATTTTTTTTGCCCTATGCTTTAAACTTAGCAAGATGAACAGAATGAGAAGACAAGTCACAGACTGTGAGAAAATAGTTGCAAAAGACATATCTGATGAAGAATTCATCCAGATTACACAAGAAACTTTTAAAACTGAAACAATAAGAAATAATGCAACTCCATTAAAAAATGTTAAGGCCAAAGACCTAAACAGAAGCCTCACCAAGGAAGATATACTGATGGCAAATACACATATGAAAAGATTCCCACATCATATGCCATCCAGAAATGCAGATAATAAAAGAGATACAACTACACATGTATTAAAAGGACCAAAATCTGGAACGCTAACAACACCAAATGCTGGCAAAGATATGGAGCAACAGGAGCTCCCCTTGCTTGTAGAAATGCAAAGTAGCACAGCCATTTTGGAAGATAGTTTGACATTTATTGTTTGTTTTGTTTTGTTTTTTTACAAAACTAAAAATACTCCTTAGCACACTATTCAACAACCATTCAGTTTAATATTTACCTAAAGGAACTGAAAATTTATGTTGACACTAGAACCTGCACAAGGGTTTAGAGCAGCTTTTTGTATAATTGCATAATTGCAAAAATGTGGACACAACCAAGATTCCCTTCATTAGGGGAATGGTTAAATAAATGGCAGTACATCCAGATAATGGAATATTAGTGCTAAAAACAAGTGAGCTATTAAGCTATGAAAAAAGTAATCTTACATATATATTATAAAATGAAAGAAGATAATCTGAAAAGGTTGTATACTGTATTATTCCAGCTATATGACATTTTGGAAAAGACAAAACTATAGAGACAGTAAAGAGATTAGTGGTTGCCAGGGGTTGAAGGGAGGTAGGGATGAATAGGCGGAGCACAAAGTATATTTAGAGCAGTGAAACTCTTCTGTATGATAAATAATGGTGGATACAAGTCATTACCAAACTGCCCAAACCCACGTGCTGTACACCACCAAGAATGAACAGTAATATAAAGTGTGGACTTTGGATGATAACGATGTGTCAACGCAGGTTCATTTGTTGTAAAAAATGATGGTGGAGGGTTTTGAGAATGCATAGGCTGCTATGTATCTGTGGGAAAAGAGGGATATGGGCATTCCCTAATTTCTGCTCAATATTGTTGTATATCTGAAGCTGTTCTAAAAATAAAGTCTATTAAAAACAATAGCAACCACCAAATGAAACTCAGCGAGAAAATAGATCGAATTATAGGAATGAAAAGAATCCCTGCAGTCCCCGTTTTTCTTGCTCTCTTCTATAGGAAACAAAAAGCAAATGAAGTTTGATCTATGTAGAAGTCACAATGTAAAGGATGTAAGTGATTAGAAAATGAAAAGAGACATATATAAATCAGACACCATTATTTTCATTATTACTGTGATTGATTAATCCTAAAGTTTAACAAACATTGCCAAAATAGTTGCTTGACCAGAAAAAAAAAAATACTGTCTTTACATAAATCTGGCTTGCCCTTATTTCACTGTTAAACTAAGTGCATTAGTAGAAAAAAATGGTATGTGTGTTTGTATGCACTCAAACATCTCTGAGTGTTTGGATACATGATTGTTCTTCACATTCTATCAGCTTTTACACTGGTAGCAGGTTGGGGGCCATAGGAAGCGGAGACTCATTCAAAAGGAAAATGATTGGTTACAGCGTGGTGCTAATAAGCGAAACGAAAATGTACTATACTGCAAACTCACTTAATTATAGTTTAAAAGGTAATGTATTATAAAATTGTACAATTGAAATCTATCCAATTTTGTTAACCAATGTAACACAAAAAAATTAATTAAAAAAAGAAAAAAAATATGAAAAGGTGAGTTTGAGTCCAGCTCTGATATATTCTGGCTGTGTGATTTTGGACAAGACATTTCACAGTTGTGATCTGGGAGAAATTTCTAAGATTCAGGCCACAGCTACCGCTGCTTTGATGCTTTGGGTTATGATCAAATCAGGCTCAAGGCCAGGGACACAGTCATTATCTGCATTTATTCCTCCACCCAAACACTGAGCAGAGGTTATACGAAAGACTCAGAATGACAGGAAAGCAGCCTTCGTTGGCAGCAAATGGAGTAAGTTTTTCCCCTAAAATTGCTTGACTGAAGCTGATTTCCAAAAGAAATGGGAAGGACAATAACTTGAATAAACTTTTTTTGTGTATGAACAAATCACCCAAGAATGCCTAGCAATTATCTGACAATATTAAAGGGTGAAATCCTGATAGTCATTCGGGTGAGGGCTATAACACAGAGTGTCATTTTCAATTATATTTATCTCCAGGTTGGGCAGGCCTAGTGCTATTTGTTATATATGTATTATTTCTAATCTTTATTTACAACCATACAAAATTAGCCAAATTTTTATTTTACATGCACACTCAGCACTTTTAAGAAGTTTTTCTTTAAAGTCACACAGGTGAAAAGGAATAGATTCACAATTTGATTCTGTAAAAAGACATGCCACACTTCCAAAAATCAAGAACAAAACCCTTGAAGGTTGAAACTGATATATGTGCATCAATTTTGAAATGAATGCTTTCTCAAATACTATGCTTTTTAATGTCAATAAAAAGTTCCATAAGCTGTTTGTACAGTCAAACATGATACAGCAAATGTAACTGTCATTTTAATTCTTCGCAGCAATAAATGCACAAAGGGAAAATGAATCAGTGTCCCACACCTGCCAAGTTCCAGTTACTAATTCTGAATGTCTTTATCACTTGTCGTGGCTGTGTCTATCATTGCACAACAGTTGCATTTTATAAATTGCCTCTTGAAAACAATTATCAATTCCTGAAAGTAAAAATATATTTTTGTAAACCTTTGGTAGAATTTTTATTATGGATAAAAATTTTTATTTTTATTATGGATATTCTATGTGGGCCATCCTCTGCCCTGTTGAATTTTTCATGTTGCTTTTCTGAGAGAATTGTCATAGAAAAATATTTAAAAAGATGTTTGTTAAACTTATTGTTCAGCATTTGATTAATATGGTTGCCATTCTTGGTACCAAAGTAATCATCGAAAGGACAAAGTCAGCCCCATTTGCTATGGAGGCACCATGTGCGGAGCAGCCGTATGGCCTTGTTAAACATGACTGCCATTTACTCTTCTGAGCTTGTCCCCAGGACTAGAAATTACTGGAAAACAAGAACAGAATGTGACTGACCAGGTCCCTACAGCCACAGGCAGAAGAAAGTGTTGGAACAAACCACAGCCCCATGTTACAAGGCCCCCAAGAGCCCCGGGGCCACACAATGGCACCCCCTCCCCTTTTTAATCCAGTTACAATCCAATAGAAACTCGAAGCCCCACTCCTCAGTGCTGGTATATCTCTCCCCACCATGCACCTCTCCTTTCCTGGAGAGTGAACAAAATCTTCACTCTCTACACTTTCTTCTCTTTGTGAATTTTTTCACAGCCTTCATCTTCAAGCACTCTAACAACTCTTCCTTAACATGTTAGAGGAAAAAGGATCTTGCATGCAATGCAACAGTTACAGATATCCAGAGATCATGTAGTATTCTGTAACCCCAAGAATGAAGCCACCTGAAATTGGAGCTGAAACTCCTTTTAACAATGACCCTCTGGTCTAAGCTAAGGAGGGGAGAGAGAAAGCAACTGTTTGAAGGGTCCACAGACCTCCAAAGAATTACAGAAGGAGATACAGAGGCCACATTATCTCCTGAGAATTTCCCCTGACAGAGTTAACGTTCAGAAAGATGCCTGTTTCTCCACAGAAGCAGCTTGAAAGGATTTGAACAAAATAATTCCATAGAGTATCCCTTCTGTTCTGCTGTGGGGCACAAGTTTTGAAGGGAAAGAAAAATCACTGTGGGAAGTTGACAGTGCTAAGCTATTCAGTATATTGCTTTTAAGCCGAATTGTGCTCTGTGGCCTCAGTTGTACATAAACCTGACGTTTATTGAACATTCACAGCTACATTCATTTTGGAGATGCAGTAGCAGAGGATAAACAGAACCCAGTCACATGACCAGGTAACATAGTGAGCATCAGAGCTAAGGTTCATGCCAGTCAGGTACAAATTCGGATTATGCTGATGCAAAGACTAAGTTAGCCCTAAGCAAGACCAACACTGTCTCCTTTTCCCTGTTACTCCTCACTGCCCTCACAAGAATTCAGTATTTCCTCAAGGGAACACTTTGTTACTTATAAAATGTTACCTTTCTTTCAATAACCACTTGCAGGTGACAAATTGATTCTTTTCTGTTTGAAAGCAATTCCTGTTTCTACATCAAAAAGACAAGCATTTATCCAGAACCCATAAACACAGACAACAACATGGGGAGAGGGTGGGACTGGGTGGAGGTGGGAAAAGGGAGAAAAAGCGGGAACTGTAACAGCATAAATGATTTTTTAAAAAAGACACTTCAAGCAAGTTACCTCACTACAATCTCACGAGTATAATTCACAGAAAGAACCTCCTTATATTTTCGTAGTGAATCATAGCATCAAGATTAAAAATAATCACCACAAGTATATGCTAGCTATGCTCAGTCACCAAGAATCTCTCAACATTAGTTCTCTGTGAACAAAATGTATCCTGAGGCATTATATTTCACTTTTTTCAGACAGTGTAAATAAAAAATCCTAAGATGTCCGTGTCTTTGCCAGAAAAGCAATCTTCTGTCCTATCCTTAATTAAGACTTGTATTTAACGATGAATCCATTTTTTATATGAATTACAGTCACCCTATTACTGACTTTTAGCAGAAATGCAAGAAAACTCTTTATAGTGTGCAAGTCTAATTATAACTGGTAATAATTATAGAATGTAAACAACATACCAATGATTTAGCCACCTTTCCAGAAGTCCCAGTATTCAAAGAAATGAGAATTTTTATTGGCTAACCACTTCCAATCTTTTATATGTGTCAAGTGACTAGGCTTATGTTTGCTTGTTGGTACATTTGTTTTTCTTAATTTCCAACATTTCAGTTGTAATATTTTCTTTTACTCCAAAGAAGAAATCCTACAGCCTCACTACTACCTCATAAGTTATTAATTTATGCTAAAATAGTCCTCTCTTTTCTTTGATCATATAAACATAAGACTAAATCTTCTAATTATCTCATTCTATTTTGGGACTCATTTATTTATTTTTTTCATATCACATATCAGCATTTAAAACTAGAGGAGACAAAAAGCAAACTCTGGGACTGACCATTATTCTCAAGTCCAGACTAAGATAATTACATTCCTCATATTTCCATTTTTATAACTGTAGAAAACAAGGGTCAGCAATTATATCTGATAAATAAAGGTAGTAAACCACGGGTTCACAATTTAGAGCAAGACAGGGATGAGAAGACAGGACAAAATAAACATAACATCTTTATTAAAATAAGCTATATTAAATGGCATGAACAATTTTGGAGTTGAAAATTAGGCAAGAGTTTTTGGTTAACTGGAGATCACATGGAGGGTTAGCAACAGGGGAGTGGGAGGAGGAGAGAGGGGGAAAAGGTACAGAGAATAAGTAGCATAGATAGTGGGTAGAAAATAGATGTGGGAGGGCAAGAATATTGTGGGAAATGTAGAAGCTAAAGAACTTATGACACATGGACATGAACTAAAGGGGGAGAATGTGGGTGGGAGGGGGTGTGCAGGGTGGAGGGGAATGATGGGGGAAAAATGGGACAACTGTAATAGCATAATCAATAAAATATATTAAAAAATAATTACAATGAAGGAAACAATGACATGATCAGAATTTTGGTTTAACATCTCAATGAGAAAACTGAGTTATGAATTCATGAATGCATTGCTAATGTGGTAAGTTGACTAATATAGGGCATCAGGACACTATAGTTTCTTACAGAATTCATCTTACCAATATTCACAAAGAAGTATATATATATTCTCACAGCAATGGCACATCTTAAAGTATTAAAAAATAATCCCACATTCTACACTTAAGTCACACTACTAAAAATTCTGATGACAATAAAATGTTCTTAGAACCCCTTGAAGAGAGAGATATAACATACAAATAAAAATAAACACTATAAAGTAATTTTCAATAGCTTTTCATTATAGATTCCATGGACATTTTTCCTTTTTACTTTAGTAACAACTTTTGTACACCAACAAAACCAGAATATATCTGGACAGCTCATGCTTCCAAACTTTAGCCACTATCACACCTAGCCTCAATTTAGAGGACTAAACAATTATAACCATTGTAAGTAAGTCTAATATTTATTACATTATCATGTGAGTATAAATTTCATTTCAAAGTCAGTTGGTGGATATTCATTCAAGGTAATGGTGTAATTACACACATGTGCCTTCTGTCTTATCTGCAACCCTGCTGAAATAAAACTGAGAGCCTTCGAAGGAGTAAATCAACACGAGTGAAGAGAAGATGATGTTCAGGCTTGGGTGTTGTTATCAGCTGAAAAGACAATTCGACAAATTCGAGAAAGATGAAAACTGTGTGGAGCAAGTATGTGGATCAAATCTGTGGGAAAAGCTCACCAAGAAGACAGTGAAGTGAACTAAACCTCCTGTGGGGTTAGAGGTGACACCTGCTACTTAGAGTGAAAGTGAAAACTGGGGTTTAGTTCAAAGCTTGGTATTTAGGTTTGAACATAAGAGATCTATGCCAGTGTCCCCCTATATCATGTCACCACAAAACAAACAAATTCACCTGCACTCTTCCAGATCTTCATTTGTGGATTTAATAATGCCTTCTAGGGTAAATAAAAAATGGGCTAAATGGACAGATGTGTTAACAACACATTATGCAATCTACTAACAATACCCATATAAAAAGCTATAAAAAAATTCAAAATAAGGGCCAATCAACTATTTTCCATAATTCAAATCCATTCCCCATATTGAATTTTTTATGGCCTAACATCTAAAAATACTTTTAAACAAATTATTGAAAAAGTGAAGAGACACCTAGAAATTATGTAAAATTTAAATTCATTTTCCTTTAGTTATTTTATTGACACACAGCCACACTACAACAGCAAAGATAGAGACTCTATGGTGCGCAAAGTTTAAAATATTTACTTTACAGAAATTATTTACTGCCAGCTGTTCTACAGTAAATGAAACATCATAACAGAAAATAAAAACAATTCTTTTAATAGCAATATTAGATGATAAAAGATGATAGAAAATTGCCTTCAAAATTTTGAGGAAAAAAATTATCCTTAAACTGAAATTCTACAACTCGGGATAAAACTCTCAAATATAGGAGGCAACAAATGTACTGTAAATACACAAGGACTCAGAAATTTTATCATCTCTGTTCCACTCTTAAATCACCTCAGGAAATACTCTAGCAAACCGAAGGGGAAGAGGATGAGAATACACAAGTTTCTTCAAACAGCAGGCTCAAGCCCAAATACTAAGTAAACATTTAGAATTAGGGTTATGTATCATGTTTCAATGCATAGCGTGATTTTTAACAGGACATAATTTTACCTATAACAACAAAGAATTCCAATAAGAAACTCAAAAAATAATTATAACCCCCCCATGAACTAACTCATCATCCAGATGTAAAGAAATCTAAAATGTGGAAAAAAATATTAGCAAAGAATGCCCAGCATGAAAAGATAATTCTTTAGACTTGGTCATAGGAAAATTCTCCTTTGAAGTGCCTAGGAGTCAAAGCATTGAAATCATTAAAAAAGCAAATATAATAATAGAACACTATATGGTCAATTAATAAAGGGTACATAATCATAAGAATTGTTATAATAATACAAATGCTTTTGATTAGTGTTCTACTTTTATAGCCTTCCTATGAACAAACCAAGAATATCTTGTTTTTATCTTCAATGTAACTGTTAACAACCTTGAAATGTGAAAATAAAAGCATTGCTGACTGTGGGAGATTGAAGTCGTAGAAAAAAGGTCAGGGTGCTTACATTCTAATTCTGCATGGAGTAGGATTGAGGTGCCAGCTTTGCAAAACAGAATCAAGATACTGGTTGAAAAAACTGGGAAGTAAATAGAATCACAGGCAAATGATTCAATATGGAGATTGCAAACTTAAATACCTATAACATATAAATAAATGAAAGCAACATATTTAAGAAAATATGTACTGAGCTGTTAACATTGCAACTAGGCACTGACCATATATATAATGTGTATTTTATATATAATAATATATAATATATTATATGCCATACTATATATAACATTATAATATAATATATAACATATTTTTCACAATTATAAAATTATGTATACTTTACAATATTACATATATACATATACATACACACACATATGTGTGTGTGTGTGTATGTGTATATTTCATGTGGGCCATACAATGGAAAAGACTAACTCTTTGATGCCACATTGTAATGTAACCTCATGTTTCAGGTTACAGAATAAACAGAAGTAAAGGTAAAAACAACGATATAAGACTGTAGTTTCAGAAGAAGGAAGTGGAAAAGAAGTAGTATTTAAGTCAAATAAATCCTTATTTTTCATAGTACGGACTCAACAAGTTCTCTTTATTGTTGACTAATAGAGGAAATGTTTTTCAAATGTTGTAGGCAAATCCTATAAAAACTTAAAGACAAAGCAATAAAGTTTACCTGGGTGGATGGGAGAGGTTAGGCAAGAGAACGAGCTCATTTATCAATTCTTACTTTAAAAATAAAAATAGTCACGTTTTACATTTGTTTCATAAGGATGAGTTTTCTAAAAAATTTACTCAGAAAGTAACAAAACAAATTTTAACATATGGAGTTTGTATCCTCTACCTATGAAGTAATGTGATATATCTATAAGTGAGTTTCTAAATTAAAATGTAGCATAATCAAAATCCTTTCATATTAAGAATGCAGACTTATGATTGTGAGGTATGTGAACAAATCTGAGATGGGCAGAGCAGGGATGTCAGTTTCATGGGGCAGAGGAAAAAAATACTTAAAATCCAAAAATGGAATTAGTTTCCTGGGTACCAAATACATTTTCTGTCTGGGAAAACTCCATGCTAAGATACTTATGGCAGGGATTTATTTTTATACAACAAAACCAGGTGTGAACTGTAACAGTGAAAGGAAATCTTTTCAAAAGAGACAAGATTTTCTGTATTTCCATGCCAGTGTTAATGGTGACGGGCTCTGTGGACAAAGAACAGTGTCAGCAACAAAAAATAACAATAAAAACAAGTTTGAAAAAGAAAACATTAATAGGACACTAGCAGCTCTCAAAGGTGTTGAGTAAGGAACAAGGGAGGAGTGAAGACATTCTCATAAGGGTGGTTTGGAGAACAATGTCTTATTCACACAGAATGAGATCTTTGAACCTCTGGTGCAGGAGAAAATAATTTTATAAATGTCACCAATTACAGATGAACAAAAAAATTAACAGGACGTCTCTGAGCTCAAGTAATGTCACTAGTAAGTGGCACCCCAAGACAAAAATATGTATATTGTATTTACAAAGTAACACTATTTTCATTTGTGTAAGCCTCTTTGAAAAAACTTTTTTATGAAAAGAATTTAAATTTGGTTCCTTTTAAAAACATCTTCTAAAAAAGGCAGTATTTCCTGACATTTTAAGAAGCCGACATCATGCTGATACCAAAATCTGGCAAGAATAATACAAAAAAAGGGAGACTTGTTTGATGAACATAGACACAAAAATCCTAAACAAAATACTAGCAAATCAAATACAACAATACATTAGAAAAATAATACACCACAATCAAATGGGTTTTAGCCCAGGTACACAAGGATGGGTAAACATAAACAAATTGATCAATGTAATATATCACATTAACAAAATAAAGGATAAAAATCATGATTATATCAATAGATGCAGTAGAAGCATTGACAAGGTACAATGTCCACTAACGATTAAAGCACCTAATATAAGTCACTATAAAAGGAAAGTACCTCAACATAATAAAGGCCATATATGACAAACCCTCAGCTAACATCATACTCAATGGTGAAAAACGGAAACCTTTTCCTCTAAGATCAGGAACATGACAAAGATGCTACTCTTATCCCTATTATGTAACATTATGCTGGAAATCCTAGCCAGATCAATCAGTCAAGAGAAAGAAATAAAAGGCCTCCAAACTGGGAAGGAAGAAGTAAAAGTGTCATTTTTTGCAGATGCCATGATTCTATACATAGAAAACTCTAAGGACGCCACCAAAAAACTATTAGAGACAATAAACAAATACAGTAAACTCCCAGGATACAAAATCAACATACAAAAACCTACTAAAATTAAAATTTTCGAAAAATTCCTGCATACTAAAAATAAAATTTCAGAAAAAAACAACTTTTTTTTGCAACTGCAACCAAAAAGAATAAAATACCTAGGAATAAACTTAACAAAATATGTGAAGGACCCATACACTGAACACTATAAGACATTATTATCAATAAAAGAAATTGGAGAAGATACAAATAGAAAGACATTCAATATTCAAACCTAGAAGAATCAACATAGTTAAAATGGTCCTATAACCCAAAGAAATACACAGATTCAAGCAATCACCATCAAAATCCCAATGGCATTCTTTTAAAAAGAAATAGAACAAAAACATCAGATGTGCATGGAACCCCAAAAGACCCTAAATAGTTAAAGCAATCCTGAGAAAAAAGAACAAAGTTGGAGGTATCCACAACCTGACTTCAAATTTTACTACAGAGCAACAATAATCAAAACAGATTGGTACTGGCAGAAAACCAGACAAACAGACCAATGAAACAGAATTGAGAGTCCAGAAATAAACTCATATATATAATTTTGACAAAAGAGCCAAAAACATATAATGGAGAAAAGAAATCATCTTCAATAAATGGTGCTGGAACAATTGGAAGGCTGCATGCAAAGTAATGAAACTGGAATATTACATGTCCCTATACACAAAAATTAACTCAAAATGAATCAAAGACCTAAATATAAGAACTAGAATAAAAGAAAGTAAAAATAAAATATATAGAAGAAACATTCGTATGGAACTCATGGACCTTGGTTTTAAAGAGGATTCAATAAATTTAACCTCAAAAGCAAAGGAATTACGTGCACAAGTAAATGAATGGGACTGCATCAAACTACAAAAGCTTCTGCACAGCAAAAGAAACCAACCACAAAACAAAACGTGAACCAACCAAATGAAAAAGAAGATATTTGCAAACAACATCTCTGATAAGGGGTTAATATTCAAAACATATAAAGAATTTTTAATAGTCAAATGGCTCAAAGAGGCATTCTACCAAAGAAGATATCCAAATGACTGTGAAATGTAAAGAAAGTACTCAATACCTTTACTCATTAGGACAATGAAAAATAAAACCGTATCAGAATGGTTAATATTTAAAGAGTGATACATCAAGTGAACCCATTCTGAGGAATATATCCAATTTCCTGGCTTCTGAGACAGGTCATGAGTCCATATCTGTTAACTATCAAATAATATAAATAAACAGGTTTTCATCTGTATTTAAAGTACCAACCATCGAATCATCTTAAATTTGAATAATAATTATTTATTTACTACTTTCCTCTGTTTCCTTAAGGTATATTTTCCTTCCCTCTCTTACCTGATATCTGAGCCACTAGTGGATATCAGCCTAATTCAGTTTTAATGTGCAAGGGTGTTTTAAGATTAAATATTTGCCATGATTCCAACTGTTTGAGCAGCTAATGAATAAAAGAATATATACTCAACTAGTGACTATGTACTTTGGGATAAATCCTATTTCTTCTGAATATAATATCTAACAAAAAGTAGTACGGAGTTAAGCAAAACAAACAAACAAGAGAAAAACTCATAGACACAGACAAGAGTATTGTGATTACCGGAAGGAAGTGGGTCAGGGGAAGTAGAAGAGGGTAAAGTGGGATACATGGTGATGGAAGGATATTTGACCTGGGGTGGCGAACACACAAGATAATAAACAGATGATGTATTATACAATCGTACACCTGAAACCTATATAATTTTATTAACCAATGTTACCCCAATAAATTTAAATAAATATTTTTTTAAAAAAGAAAAAAGTAGTATGGAGTAAAAAATAGCTATTTTAATAAAAATCATAACTAACATTTATTGAATAGTGATTGTGCTCTTGGCATAATGCTAAAACATTTTTTAATCCTCATAACAATATTGTGACCATACCTCCTCTGTTATGTAATACTATTATTAGATTTCTTGCCTATAAAATAGACATTTTTAGTCACAGTATGATATCGAAACTAAAATTAATGTAAGGTCTGGGAAGCATGAGGATCATGCTAACTGGAGTAAATCATATTTTTAATTTTAAGAAACTGGTGCATCCTATCTAACTCTTTCTTGGTAAATTTTTTTCACTTGTATCTTCTAATACCATCACTATGAGGTGGAAAATTTTATCTCAATTTTATAAGTGAGATGAAAGTAAAAAGCTTACATGATTTAAGTAAAATTTTTTCAGTATGTAGATCTGAAGCTGGAAATCCATTCTTCTGTCATTGAATGACTATGCTATGGCATGACACAATTAGAGTGAGTGACGATGTTGCTGAGGGATACTCAGACAACAAACAAATATACTCTAGTTAAAACTATTGAACAGAGAAATAATGACCTCTTTAAAATCCGCATATTAAATCTTATTTGATGTCTTACTAAATAATAACTGAAATAATAAGACAGCAAAGTGTATGAATATTGGTAGGAGATTCTGACAGACATTACTAACTTCAATTTCTAGCACATTATAATAGAGAACTTTATTTTAGACAGTCACACAATTAGTAGAAAAGGATAAATAATTGCAACAGAAGATCAGCTGGTGGATTCTTCAGTTAATTTTTTCTTGAAAAGATAGTTTAGCTCTGGCTGGCACAGCTCAGTGGATTGAGCACTGGCCTGCAAATCTAAAGGTCACTGGTTTAATTCCCAGTCAAGGCACTTGCCTCGGTTGCAGGCCAGGTCCCCAGTAGGGGGCATGCCAGAGGCAACCACACATTGATGTTTCTCTCCCTCTCTTTCTCTCTTCCTTCCTCTTTCTCTAAAAGATAAATAAATAAATAAAATCTTTAAAAAAGCAAAAACAAACAAACAAACAAAAAGATAGTTTAGACTTACTTGGGTAAATCATTCACAATACAGTAAATGTAGCTCAGATATTGTGGCAGAATCAAGAATATAAAGAAATGAGTAATGTTTTACTAAGGCTGATTACTAATTAAATAGGAAGCATCTCACAAATCTAGAGGCTTTACAAATAATAGAAATTGTAATATGATAGAAAAATATGTTGCAGATTAAGATTGGTGCACACAAATGACTTAAAATAAAAAATGGAAATTATTACAACTAGGGTTTACAGCCTAAAGAGTTGGTATTCATTTGATGAGAAGAAACTTGTAACTAGAATTATTCAAGGATATCATAAAGAATAGCAAGAAGGAAGTTTTTTAAAAGCAAGAGAATTCCATGGTACTAATAAAATAAAAAGATGAAAAGACAGCATATTTTGTTAAGTATGTGAAATCATCGAGTTGTATTCCTTTAAATTTCAATAATGATAAACATGAATTAATTTTTATAGGCATGGTTTTAGCATATTAGCAGGGAATGATTTAAAATAGGCTGGGTTGTCTCCTCTAGGGTATAATTTGTAGGTCAAATGTAATAACGTTAGTAAATGACTAACCTGCAAAACGTATCTCATAACTAATATATGATTAAAAATAACATCCTATTTTAAATCATTAGTAGTAGCATATACCCCAGTGTAATAATAGTAACTGACAGATCCTTTCCAGTCTGGAAGCCTACTGACATCAGGTTTTGTTAGGGACAAAAAAAAATGTAGAGAATATTAAAGAGAAAATAGCTATTTTAATAAAAATCATAACTAACATTTAGCAACTCTGAGTTGCTTTAATATTTCTCTACATGTTGGCATGGCAGTGACATTTGTGAGGAGGAAAAAATAGAAAATGAAGAAAAATGGCAATTGAGCATAATGTAGCCTAATAACATTGTAAGGTAGGCATTAATTTTTTAGATGAGAAACAATATAAGAAGAGTAAAAGGAAACAAATATCTTAGTTCACAATTTTGCCCAAGTCCCTATCTATAAATCAGCAAAGGAAAACTAATAATATATTGTTCCTTCAACTGTGAAGAGACTTTTTACTCAACATGAAGTATGAAAGTATTACAACAATGTAGGTAAATACAAAAATATTACAATGTAGATAAATGAGTAAAAGTAAGGGCCATAACATTAATCATGTATCTTATTTCTCAACAGCTGCAAACTAGACTAGGCATAAATGTAATCCCTAAAAGAAAAGTCATTAAGTTTCTTAAGGAGGTCACATTATAAACTATCTCAAATCTGTAAATTATTTAATCATTTTAAAATATTTGTTTTATTTATTATGCTTATCTTGTCTAGGGGCTAAGAGTAGATAATAAAGAAAACTAACCCACTTTAGATGAGGTACCTGCTGAACTGCAAGTTCAGATTTCTGCTACAGCAAAGCTATTGTATTCAATAAAAATAATTTCTTTGACACTTACCGCACTGTTGTTTAAATACTACAGTTGAGATTGAGGTCATATCTCCAAATATAACGTTTGCATTTATTCAAATATCAGAAAATAATATGCATCCTTAATTCTCCTGCATACATTTAGCAACAGATAATGTATTTTAGTATGTTTGAGGAGATATGGGAGGAAAAAAAACAAAAAGTAAAAACTTTTCTTGCTAAAAAAAAATCATAAGGTATCAGAAACTCTTTTTCTCTTTATTCACTTCACCCACTGAATTCTACTGACTATTCCAACTGTACCCTAGGCCAGTTCCAGAAATGAAACAAATAAATGAGGAAACAGACTATGGAATCAACATGGATTGTATTCATCTCTAATTTATATAACTTACCTAAATTAGAAAAATCCATGTCAATCCTCACATGTTCTCCTTAATAAGGGCTCTGTTTTGCCAAGATCCACATACAAATCATTTTTCCCTGGATTTCTCTTCCTTTGTCTTTTGGAAATGCTGTATCTTTGGTTAGCAGAAATTTCGACTTTTCACCTGCTTAAGATGTATACTCCATTTTCCATTAATTGACTCCGAAACCCAGTGCTTCATGTGTTACTTAGGTTTATTTTGTAGACCCTTTGTCGACCTTAAATCAAATATATTTATTTTAGAGATCCTGTTACATTTCTAACCATAAAATTCAGTTTTAACGCTCGACTTTCCAACTCCAGCTCTCTCTCACACTTACGCCCTGGGTTTACGCTCTCCTGCCAGGCTGTGCTGATCAACGTGAATGCAGGGAACCCTGAGACCAGACTACGGACAAAACGCAATAGCACTTCCAGAGGCAGATGCAGTTGATAACATGTGGAGGGTATCAGACATATGAGTGTTTGGGTAGATAGGAGGAACTTACAAATCTTGTCATAAAGATAAAGCTAATAATAATAATATGCCAGCCCGTGAGGTTGCCTGGTGAGAAATAGGAGGGACTCTGTGTGTGTGTGTGTGTGTGTGTGTGTGTGTATGTATATATATATATATATATGTATATATATGTGTGTGTGTATATATATATATATATATATATATATATATATATATATATATATATGTACATGCTTTCCAGACTAGAATGAAATAAATAGTTGGGCGGTTGGGACACACACACACACACACACACACACACACACACACACCACAAGGCAAGTACACACTGGGCCAGAGCTAATTAGTTGTCCTATGGAGGCAAAAGGAAAACTCCCATGATTAGGACAAGGAGTGTTAACTGCTTTCCCTGTAGGAGCTTTTTAATGGAGGGCCTACTAAAGTGTAGAAGCCTTACCACCTACTGGATTAGAGAGGCTGGCAATTTCCTGATTTTATGGGAACATCAATAAATATGCAACCTATGTCTTGATGTGCATCAGCCTGACAGAATAAAATAATGTAGTCATAATAAAATATTTTCTCTTCTTAAAGAAACTTGAAGAACAGTGTTAACAAATCTAGGAATGATAAAACATCACTCGCTTTTCTTCTTTATGTTTATTTATTTTATTTTTTAATTGCCAGTAGCTAGATTTCACCATCTTTTTAAAGTATATTTCATTGATTATGCTATTACAGTGTACCCATTTTTTTCTCTCCCCTTTATCCCCCTCATCTCTGCACTTCCCTACCCACTCTACAGCATTCCCCCCACCCCTTAGTTCATGTCAATGGTTTGCACATATAAGTTCTTGGCTTCTCTATTTCCTACACTGTTCTTAACCTACCCCTATCTATTTTATGCCTACCTGTTATGCTTCTTATTCCCTGTACCATTTACCCCTTCCCCCTCCCCACTGCTAACTCTCCATGTGATCTCAATTTCTGTACTTCTGTTCCTTTTCTAGTTGTTTGCTTAGTTTTTGTTTTTTAGGTTCAGTTGTTGATAGTTGTGAGTTTGTTGTCATTTTACTATTTGTAGTTTTTGATCTTCTATTTCTTAGATATGTCCCTTTAACATTTCATATAATAAGGGCTTGGAGATGATGAACTCCTTTAACCTGACCTTATACAAGAAGCACTTTATCTGCCCTTCCATTCTAAATGATAGCTTTGCTGGATAGAGTAATCTTGGTCCTTGCCTTTCATGACTTCAAATATATCTTTCCAGCCCCTTCTTGCTTGCAAGTTTTCTTTTGAGAAATCAGCTGATAGTCTTATGGGAACTCCTTTGTAGATGCCTGTGTCCTTTTCTCTTGCTGTTTTTAAGATTCTCTCCTTATCTTTAATCTTCTGTTATT
The DNA here is from genome assembly GCA_039655065.1 of Glossophaga mutica. NCBI lineage: Eukaryota > Metazoa > Chordata > Mammalia > Chiroptera > Phyllostomidae > Glossophaga > Glossophaga mutica. The sequence goes on along the minus strand of CM077307.1, from coordinate 140,814,995 downwards.
TAATTATGATGTGTCTTGGTGTGTTGCTCCTTGGGTACTTCTGTGAGACTCTCTGGGCTTCCTGGACTTCCTAGAAGTCTATTTCCTTCACCAGACTGGGGAAGTTTTCCTTCATTATTTGTGCAAATAAGTTTTCAATATCTTCCTCTTCCTCTTTTCCTTCTGGCATCCCTATGATTTGGATGTTGGAACACTTAAATTCGTCCCAGAAGTTCCTAAGCCTTTCCTCACTTTTTTCTATTCTTGTTTCTTCATTCTATTCTGGTCAGAAGTTTATTTCTTCCTTTTGTTCTAAATCTTTGATCTGAGTCCCAGCTTCCTTCCCTTCACTGTTGGTTCCCTGTATATTTTCCTTTATTTCACTTTGTGTAGCCTTCATTTCTTCCTTCATTTTGTGACCGAACTCAATCAATTCTGTGAGCATCCTGATTACCAGTGTTTTGAACACTGCATCAGGTAGGTTGTCTATTTCTTCATCACTTAGTTCTTTTTCTGAAATTTTGATCTGTTCTTTTATTTGGGCCGTATTTCATTGTCTTGGTGCCTTTTTCTTTATTTTTATTATTGACACTATTACAGATGTCCTCACCCTCCCTTTGCCTACCTCCACCTGGCTCCCTTCACCCCCTCCCCTTTGGCTATCATGAAACTGTTGTCTGTGTCTACGGGTTATGCATAGTTCTTTGGCTAATCCCTCCTCCTTCTTATGCTCAATCCATCTTTCCCTCTGACAGCCGTCAGTCTATTTCATTTATCCATGCTTCTGCTTCTATTTTGTTTGTCAGTTTATTTTGTTAATTAGATTCCATACATGGTATTTGTCTTTCTCTGACTGACTTATTTCACTTAGTATGATAATGTTCAGGTCCATTAATGCTATCACAAAAGGTGAAAGTTCACTCTTTCTTATGGCTACATTGTATTCTATTGTGTAAATATACCACAGCTTCTGTATCTACTCATCTACTGATGGGTACTTGGGCTGTTTACAGATCTTGGCTATTGTAAATAATGCTGCAATGGATATAGAGATGCATATATTCTTTCCAGTTAGTGTTCTAGAATTCTTAAGATATCTTCATAAAAATGGAATTACTGAGTCTAGAGGCAGTTCCATTTTTATTATTTTTAAGGAACTCTATACTGTTTTCCACATTGCTTGAATTCACTTTTTAAAGAAATATACATTAAAGCAAAAAAAAAAAAATATTTCTAAGAGGAAATGAATGACCAAGGAAGGAAATGAGAACAAGGAAGGAAATGCATTATATCAAAGGCTTGAAGTACAGGGTGGTTCCTGGTTTTAAAACTTAAGATGAAGCATGGCTTATTTTGAACTAATTATCCCTCATGGCCAGCTGCTGCTTGTTTGAGAGGAGTTAAGAAGCTGTGAAGCGGGAGCCATTCATATGGAAAGCAGCTTGGGCAGGCCCATAAGATGGGTAGGACAGAGTTTCTTGGCATCTCCAAGGACAGTCAAACAGTGTTAGCCAGGTTGGTGGAATCTTACATATAGCACCAGTCTGCAGTCTCTGGAGGGGAAGGGCCCAGAAAAGGGACAATGGCCGCTGCTTGCCTTGATACCAGACACCTCAGCCTCACCCCTGCATGCCACTAGTGCCCCTCAAGCCACCTCTCTGGTGCTGGAGCCCAGAGGGATTGAGTCTGAGTAGATGAGTCCATGTGTGGGTTCTTCGAGAGAAACTGCTTGGGTCTCCAGCAGTTTCTTCTACTGACTCAATCCCTTCTGGTTTTTGCAGGCAGAAATTGTGGGGACTTATCTTCCTGGCACTGGAACCCCAGTCCCAGGCTGGCCACTAGCAGCCTAGATTCACAGCTTGGCTCCCCCTGCAAATCTCCAAGCCAGTTCAAGTAGCAGCCATCTCAGGTTGATTTATATCTCAGGCAGGGTGGCCCCGGGCAAAACACAGGTGGGGGCTGACCTTGGCCTGCACCACCTGGGAAACCTCAGGGCCAGTTCATCCAGTGGACAACTATAGACCATGTCAGAGCACCACCACCCTGCCTCTGCGCAGCTGATCCTCCACAGAGGGCAGAGGTTGCTGGTCAGTGGTCACAGCCAGTCCTTGCAGCTGACTGGCATAAGTAAATCCCTCCCATTCACCTGCCAATAGCAACCAAGACTCAATTGCAAGACAAGAATGTACTCAGCCCACACAAAGGGTGCACCTTGAGAACCCAGCTTGGGTAATAGGGGAGGCTATGCTACTGGACCCTACAGGACACCTACCACATTAGGCCACACTACCAAGACATGGAGTCAAAGCAGCTCTACCTAATACATAGAAACAACACAGGAACCTGCCAAAATGAGGAGACAAAGAAACATCATCTGAATGAAAGGACAAATCAGAACTCCAGAAAAAGAGATAAATGAAACGGAGATAAGCGATCTATCAGATGCAGAGTTGAAAACACTGTTTATAAAGGTGCCCAAGGAATTTAGTGAGGACCTCAGCAGCATAAACAATATCTAGTCAGAAACAAAGGATACACTAATTGAAATAAATAACAATTTACAGGGAAACAACAGTAGAGTGGATGAAGCCAAGATTCAAATTAATGATTTGGAACATTAAGAAGCAAAAAACAACCATCAGAACAGTAAGAAGAAAAAAGAATCCAAAAAATTAAGGATAGTGTAAGCAGCCTGTTGGACAATTTCAAGCAATCCAACAGTCACTTCATAGGGGTGCCAGAAGAAGGAAAGGACGCAAAATTGGAAATCTACTTGAAAAAATAATGAAAGGAAACTTCACTAAGTTCATGAAGGAAATAGACATGCAATTCCAGGAAGCACAGAGAGTCCCAAACAAGAGACCCACTCCAAGTCACATCATAATTAAAATGCCAAAGGTTAAAGATAAAGAGATGGGAGGAGGCATGTGGGAGAATGGGTGAGAAGTGAGGGGATTAAGAAGTATAAACAGGTAGTTACAGAATAGCCATGGGGTTGTAAAGTACAGTACAGGAAATGGAGTAGCCAAAGAACTTACACACATGACCATGGACATGAACAAGGGCAGGGGGATTGCCTGAGGGAGTGGGTGGTGCTGGGTGGAGGGGAGCAAAGAGGGAAAAATCAGCACAATTGTCATAGCATAATCTATAAAATGTAATTAAAAAATAAAATGTATAATTGGCAGAAAATAAATAAAATAAAAATATAAAAAATAAAGTAATTATCCAAATACAAGTATGTTAAATCTGGACCACATTTTTAAATCCGATATTACAATATGCAACTGCCTCAACAGCTTATAAGAAACTCAACCAAAATGATCTAACCCACCCATCTGGCTTGCATCATTAACATACTGATGTAAAATATTGGGTACACAGAACACAAAGCTATCAAAGGTGCCAAGCACTAAACTTCTAAAGGTATTCTGTGTCTATTCTGTGAGAGATGTAATGACAAACTGTGACAAATACAAAGGATATCAGGAATAGGGAATTCCTTCACTCAAGAGCATAGAGCAGAGTTCAGAAACCCTGGACACGTATATGGACAAAATCACACCACCAAGAAACAGCACACAAGTAAACACAAAGTCCAACTCAGGTTAAAAAACATGGAATGACTTTTCTGTTTTAGATTGGACATGATAGGATTCATGGAGTGGTAAAAATTTGTGTTCACAAATGGGTCTACTTGATTTTAAAATCCATTAAATGTTTAATTGACCATTTTAATATTTAGATTTATATCTCTATGATCCTATTCTGTACAAATGCCATGTATAACCTACCTTGATCACTGTTCAAGGTTAATAAAAATATTAACCAAATTTATTTAAACATTCATTTTCACATTGATTTACTGACTTAACTCCTGTAACTAGAACCTCATAAAAATGTTTTAAGAATATCAATAAAATTGAAAAAAATGTTTGGAAAACGGTAACAATAGTCATAATTTATTTGAAAGATTAACAGATTTTGGGGATAGCATTTTTTATTTATACTTAAGAGAATTATCTACTTACGAACAAGTGTTCATACTGGCATAATTTTCCTGGTCTGTTTTTTGGATTGTGCCAGTGAGAGTAAAAATATCACTGAGAAGTATTATGCTTAAATTTATGTAACCCATCCAAACTTACATTGAAAGCTAATCACATACCTGAACCTATCTAGGTAATAATTCATTATGTTTTATGCTCCTTTATTCCCTAATGTGAAAAGCACAGATCAGTAACGCAGTGATTTATTGCTTTACCTCCCACATCCTTCTACTCAGGAAGCATTCTCTCAAATTTAAAAAAAAAAATGAAGGAAGAAATGAAGGATGGAAGGAAAGAGAAAGACCATTTAACCAGGGTCAAGTAAAATTGAAGGCAGAAGTAGAGTAAAAGGGTAGAAAAGAGAAAGTTTATAAAGTTTGGAATTCAAATATCTCCTAAAAAAGCAAATAGTTCATTAGCAAAGATGTTAGATTTGTTTATATTAATGAGAATGATATATTTTTAAATATTTTATGAAAAAATTTGCAAAATTGTTTCCCATAATTAAATATTTTTCTTACTTGGCATGAAGTAGTTAGTGTATGGGAAATAAGTTCTCCTTTTCAACATTTACTAATCAAGTTGCATGTAATGCATTGATATGTTAAAGTAATATTCTATAGCCCCAAATATTTGTTATTAATTCAAAGGTGAAGTTGCTAATTATGGAAATTAGTTAATGAATCAAATTAACTTACACCCAACCAAATTAAGGAGTTCAGTGTTTTTGTTGCAAAGGGAGGGCCAAGTCTCTCTAATAAAGCATAAACGCTTTGATTGAAAATCTTTGGGTTCCTAATATGTTTAGAGAAATCATTAAAATACACATTGCAAAAGACAAAGCCGAGCAAAAACTCCTCTAAACAAATAAGGAATAATAAAATGGCAAATGTTAGTGCTTCTAAAATATAAACACTTAAAATTGTTTGGGTTTTATTATATTGAAAAATAGAAAAAATAAAATAACTACCTATTTTTACATCTTAATAAAACAGAAATATCAATGATGTCTTTTAAATATTTCTGGCTTTATGTCTAATAGTCTGTGGATTTATTTTTATTTTTTATTTTGTTTTTGATTAGTTTTGTTTTCTCTTAGCCATCAAAGCATTTCTAGAGAATTCTCTATGGATTATTAAGAAGATGAAAATAAATTACCTTAGGAGATCCTAACTACCATCGTGAGAATTGTCAGTTCACAGAGACACCATACTACTCAATATTAAAGTAAGTTTATAAAGGTAAATCTGCAGACACTTATCTCTCTGTCTACAAGTTTATATAAAGAAAATGCATTTATTATGTACTTGTAGCAGTTCAAAGTATTTGAAGAACTGGCAGTTTTGTTCAGGTAAGTAAATTTTGGAATTGGTAACTACGGCGATGGGTGATCTTAAGTGGCCCTATTTATGTGCTAGAAAAAGTCCATTATATCCCTCAGAAAGAAAAGAAACTTTGACTCTATTGTAGCAAACACTATAAAGTGTGTGTGTGTGTGTCTGTGTGTATAATCTGTCCAGAAGGCATTTAGCCATGTAATATAAAAAATAGAAACATTTTTTGAAGAAGATACAAAATATTGAATAAACATTGTACATAGAACAATGGTACCTCAGTCCTCTTCAAAGTAGGTACCTTGGGATCTCACACAGTTCCCCCAGACATCATCAGCTGCCTGGTTGTGTTTTCCTGAATCTCATCAATGGTCTGAAATCTCTTCCCTTTCAAAGGTGACTTTAGTTTTGGGAAAAGCCAGAAGTTGCAAGGTGCCAAACCTGGGCTGTAGGGGGGCTGAAGTCATCTGGGTAAATAGATGTTGTGCCAAATAACTCTGCATGAGACATGATGTATAAGCAGATGTGTTATCGTGATGAAGATGCCAAACACCAGTTGCCCATAGCTGTGTCCTTCTGAATCATCCAAAGAGTTTCCATGTAGGAATGTTCAAGCTTAATGCAAACTATGATGATTTATTGCTCTGCTTGCTCAGTCACATTTTGAATGCAGCGGCCACACAGTACACATGCTCACTCAGCGGCATGTACTGCCCATACTGAGTAATACAGTGAAGTTGTCAGTGTTCATACATTCGAATTCTGGTCCACTGTCCTTGGCTGCCAGGTACATCGATGTAGCACAAATCATTATCATTATATTAACAATGGCTGGACTTTTCCCTGATGGACCTCATTGCTTATAGATATTGGAGCAAACCATGTTAGAATATGAATATTTGGATTTAATGAATATCTGCCATTTTATAATATTTAAGAAAATATACTTTAAATAATTATATTTAAGAAATTTGTCCTTTTGAAGTAGTAACATTCCTACTGTATGATTCAAATCTAACATGTGTAATTAAATAATTTACATTTCTGTTGTTAGATTTTACTTAGATAATTTCATGTAGTCGAGGCTACTAATTTGCTGCTAAATGTCCATTTTTTCCCATTTCCTTTCATAGTAAAATCATGATTTTTTATTTGTAAAAAAAGCTTTAAAACCTTCCACTCTCTGCTCAAGCTAACTGTGACCTTGTGACTTTTAACTACTTCAGTATAAGTGCTGTGTTATATAAAGCTTTCAGAAATATCTTTGGAGGCACAGGGGTTTGCTGTTTTAGTTTTTTCCCCCCTTTTCTCTTCCCTGTACCTCAGCTGGAATGACATCAGCTCAAGAGGCCACTGCAGACCAGGAGGATGAGGGTCGGACCTCAGCGATGGAAGAATGGAAGCTGGGAGACGCCTTTGTTGGTGAGGACTTCGGAGAGCCACGGTATTACCTGCTGGTGCACTGTAGCCAGGCTTCCTTTACAGAAAGTAAACTGTCATTTCTACTTAAATTATGATTATTTGGGGTTTTTTCTTATCCATGATGTAAGCCATATGCTAAAATTAGTTTATATTACAAGTCAGGACATTTCAAAGTTTGAAAAATCACTGCAACTTTTAGTTTACTAGCTTTATAAAAGTTATTTAAGTACACATGAACTGGTATCTTTCAGTGAAAAAGTGATTTCATAATTACATAATTACATATTTCGTAATTACAAAGGTGATTATGCATACAATTATTTTTAAAGATAACTAGTAGTTTGTAAAGGATTCACAGCTGAATCAAAGTCCCCATGTCTTCTCAAAGACATGGTGCTAGATATATAAAAACATATGATTTTGTAGACTGAAAAAATAAACTTAACTTTTAATAATTGTTAAAATATTTAATAATTGTTAAATATATAACTGTTTAAGTAATATGATTTTGTCCTCATGCCATTAGGCATTACCAGACTTGAGATAATTGAGGCAGTCGTATTTTTACAAGTGAGCCCACAACAGGAAGAGGTGAAATATAGGTAATATAATACAGGAAAAAATTGGGAGAGGCCTAAGAACAAATAGGTAGAACTAAGATTACAGTAAGGGATATTTAATACAGAAATAGAAAAGACCAAGAAATAGAGACAAAGTCATAGGTTTAAAATTATCACAGAAAAAAATATGGATAATGAAGCCTGCCAGTAAAACAAATTAATGTTAAAACAAGTAACTCAAGAAAACCTTGAACGAAGTGGCGACTTGAATTCACATAATGAAAGTTTCTACCACAGCCCAGGGAATACGTATTCTGATAAGTCAAAATATAAGGATCTCCAAGTGAAAAATATCAAATCCATTCAAAGGAAAGGGAATTCTGACCAGAATTCTGGATAGCAGCTTACAGGATATGACAATAGTGGAATAACAAGAAGAAATCCAATAAAAGAAATGTCAGACAGTATCTGTCCATCCAAGGCAACATTTACCTATCAAAGCTATAGAAATGCAATTTTAAAAATGCCACCACTTAATGTATATTGTGCCCAAGAGACATCTTGAAGATTTACTAGAGAATGCCCCTTCTGCCATAAAATAGGGGAAATATAAGCAAAAAAAAAAAAAAAAAAAAAAAAAAAGGAATACATTTATCTAAATGCTTAAAATAAAATTAAGGCTAAGAATATGACATGTATATTAACACAATATAGTTACTGAAAAACTGAAACCAAAAATCAGTTGTACTGATATATGTGAATGGGCTTAGCTTGTCTCTAAAAAGAAAACTGTTTTCTTATTAGCATATAGAAAAAATTTAATTCTACTTGTATAAAAGAGATATTTTGTTTACAAGCAAAATGGTTAAACATAAATGAATACTCAATGACCTGTAAGACAAATGTGAACAAAAGTAAATCAGAGTGCAGATACGAACATTTTATAATGTAAAAATCACATCAGAGACTAAAGGAAACAAAGTAGGACATCATATTACACTGCAACAAGCAACGTTCTTAAAAAAGTAAACAATTATAATGGATAAAAAGAAAAGCCAACAGAAATGTACTGATTACAGGCAAATTTTATACACCTCTCACACTGAAAAAAAATCATGTGGATGAAAAAAATACATAAGCACATCGAGGAACCCAACTACACAATTAATGAGGTAGTCCTTTTGGACATTTCACTGAACACATAACTCAAATTTTAGGGGGGGGGGGAACTACAGTAAAGTAAACCAGTACAATAAGAAGAAATAGAGATATGAGTAGAAATAGTATATTTTAATAGAAAAACAATAAAACTTGTAAGTAAATAAAGATGCTGTTTATTTGAAAAAATCTATAAATTTAATGAGGTAAAGTTAGAAATACAACAAAAACAGTAAAGGGAAATAAGTTTTCATATACTGGACATTTAAAAAGACAAATTTAGAAAGATCAAAAATGAAGGAAGGATAAAGGGAAGGAGGTAGAAAGGAAAGAAGGAGGAAAGATGGGGAAAGAGAGGGGGTAGGGAAAGAATGGAGGAATGGAGGAAGAAAGGGAGGGAAGAAGAAGGGAAGGAAAAAAGAAGAAACAGAGAAAGGAAGAAAGAAAGGAAAGAAAGAAAGGAGAAGAGGGAAAGGAGAAAAGAAAGAAGGGAAGGGAGGAGCCTAAATTAAACTGACTATTTGTCTCAGAAAATATAATTTGTCAAAACTGAATTTAATAAAGTCTAAATTTCAATTTGTTTAAAAAATGTGGTAGAATTTATCTAAGAACTATACACTACCCACATTCGAAAAAGGCAGAATTCTATTATAAGTTCAAAATCCAGATAAGCACGATGATACATTACAAAGCACAACAACAATAAAAATAACAGCTGTACCCATATTATTAGGCTGAATGTGGTTTGAAAACCACATGTTCATGTCCCAACCCTGGAATGTGAATTCTGAACTTCTTGGAAAAAGGTTTCTTTTACAGAAGTAATTGCATTTAAAAAATTTGAGATGAGATGATCAGGGAATCTCTAGGTAGACCTTAAATGCTATTACAAGTGTTCAGACAACAGAGAGCTATAAGAAAATTAGACACCCAGGGGACACAGCTCTGCTGACAGCTTGATTTTGGAATTCTGATCTCCCGGCCTGTGAGAAAATGCATCTATTGTTTAAATCACTAAGGTAGTGGCAATGTGTTATATCAGGCACAGGAAACTAATACAATACCCAATCTTAATAAAAGTGACAAGAAGAAGAGAGAATTAGAGAAAAATGCCAATGCAAAACTTAATATGTTATAAAGAACAATGTATCAGCAGATTAAAAATAAACACATTATGATGAAACAAGATTCATTCTAGGATTGTGCGAATGGCTAAATATTAGGAAATCCATTAATACTGGTATGAAATATAGAAAAAAATCTTATCTAGCCATAAGTTCCTTTCCTTGAGTTACTGAAATGGCACTTAAACTTATTTCTGGATTAACAAACTCAATGAAATAGAAACCAATATTTCATAACTTGGAATAATATATTTCACCCCCTAAATCCCATGACATCAAAAGGCAGGGCAAAGGCAATAACTAAGTAAATTTATAATTTCTACTACTTTTGATTATTTTGTATTGAGTCAATCAGAAAATTAAAAAAAAAAAACTATAAGAATAGAATAATTGATAGAAAGATAAAGATAATGTTTTGGGTAGATAATATGATAAGTTAAATAGAAAAGAAAAAATCAAAAAGAAAACTACTTTGAGAAATAAAATATTTCTGTATAGTGGTAGGATAATAATATATAAAAATCAAAAGCTACCATATATAGAAAGGCAGATAATATAATGGAAGGAGCAATCCAATTTATAATACCAGCAGAAAAAATTACTGGAAAAAATACTTTAAAGTATGCCAAACTTACAGGGATAACTGTAAAGAAAATTTCAAGTCCTAAATGATACCAATGGGCTTCAACAAGTGAGGTGACAAGTAAACATTTTTACAGAAGACTAGAAAACATAAGAAAGACCCTAGTTCTCCTGAAAGCAATTGTTTTTAATGAATGTTAACACCAGTATCAATGAGATTATTTCGCTCATGTGTATGGTTACTGTTATTTTTATTGTTTTCTGAAGCTAGACAAACTGATGATAGAGTTTATGTTGAAAAAATCATATAAGGCAAAGAAAATTGTTTTTAAAACAGGAGAAAGTGGAGAAATAGAAGATAGCTTTCTCTGTCATGTAAACTTTCATTAAAGTATTGTGATGTTAGTTTAAAAATAGATATAACACAGAATTGAATAGGGAGTCCAGAAATAAATCTAAGTGCATAAAATAAATGAAAACTGGCCTTTTAAAAAATGACTTAAAAAAACTGCATAGCATTTATAAGATGATTTTCATTTACTCTTCATATCATATATAGAATAAACCCCAGGTGGATCCAAATATATAAAAATACAACTACTAGAAAATCATGGATGCACTTATTTGTGGTAAATTTATTTTTACTATCCGTGAGTGGGGAAAGCCTTATTAACTATGACTCAAAGATCAACTCCCTGTGACTTTTAATTAATGAAACCAAAACATACCCATTTACATATTTATCTTGATGATTATGCAAAAATGGCAAATGTTAATGACAGTTAAAACCAGTGCCTGTACATTGTGCATGTGTATGGTACTATTCTTTCCACTTTTGCATGATTTAAAATGTCAAATTAAAAAAATAAAAAGTTAATAATATTTTGGTATCATTAAAAGTAAGTGTTATGATAATCTACTATCACCATTTGTCCCAATATTAAAAAGCAGCAGAATGGAACTGACATTCCAGAGCAGGGAGGAAAGAAAGGATTGCTACAGCCATATAAAATGCAGGCTATACAGAGACAACCCAGGCTAAAGAGAGAGTGGTAGTATTTTACATTTTTATAGCTTTTTCTATTTTACAAGCATACACAAATATACACAAAGCTATTAATAAAAGCCACCTGTTTGCTAATATTTACCAATTAGTTGTGATGAATGGTTAATTTGAGATTAGCTGAATTTAGGAATGAGGAAGCTAAATCTAGAATCAGTCAAGCATATAAAGAAAAACTGGTCATACTGAAAGAGGAATAAAGATGGTCATTATTAATTGATTTTTAATTCATGTAAAATAAAACAAATGAAGCATTTCTTGTTATAATGTAAAACACAGAAATTGACAAAATTTATTGGAAATTAGAATCATTTGCCAAAATAGAAAGAGAAAATTTAAAATTCAGCATTGTTATAATGACAAAAATGGAAATGTCTGACGAACTCTCCATAATTTCTGTCTCTCACTTGACTGGAGATTTAAACATTAAAAACGACAGTCTTCTATCAATTCACTTAAAAATAACAAAGTATTGAATATCAAATCAGTCAGGAATTTAGTCAAAAATGCTGAAAATCATTCAAAACTGCCAAATAATGTTTAAACACATATCTGTCCTGTGACTGATGAAGAGAAAAACCTAGGAGGTAAGCTAAAAATGTACAAAATATAAAATATTATATATTTGTACCATAGGCAAGAATGTATAGCATTGAACAGGGACAGAAGAGAGACAGGAATGAAAAAAAAATGATGTAAAGATTAAATACGAATGAAGCTGTCCAAAAAGAAGCAGGGGGAATGAAAGGCCCAGGCATGCCTATCGGGATGTCTGAGTTGGAGAGATGTAGAGATGGTGAATATAGAGACGCCAGTGTCAATGCCAACTTGGTGTCTACTTTTCTGTCATCAGTGCTTGCTTAATGAGGCAGAAAAGTTTGTTTAACTTTCCAGATTGGCATCTGAATACCTTGATTTTCTTGCTTCTTTTCTGCATCCCTGGAGAATTATCTAAATTACAGTGGGTAAAAGTGATAAAAAAAATTTGCAGCCAGAAAAAAAAAATATTCAATCCCTTTTATCTCCAGAAATTAAACATAAATCAGGTCTCACTTCAACCTGGCTTGTACACCTGCGAGACACAAGACATGTTACTCAGGCTTCTCTTTACCTTCAAACTAGAAATTAAGATTATTCATCTCTGCCTGATGTCCACCAGTTTGCCATCAAACCTACCTGTAGAGTTTCCACTAACTTCTTCATTCCTTAGTCTTAACTATGAATTAATTAATATGGATCACCAGGTACTAGAGAAGACCTTTAACATGAAAGACAGAGACAAACCCACCACACCAACAGGAACCAAAAAGGAACCCTGAAGAAATGTCATGTTCAGGAGAAAAGGGTGCTTCAGCAAAAATGCTCACACACAGACATACAAATGTACAATTCGCATTCCATAGGGCAAAATAATCCATTTCCTAACATAAAAATAATATGCCACAAAGTTCAAATAGAACAAAAAAACTGTTAAGAAATTTTTAAGAAAAGAATAGAAAAAAATCAAAAGGTTAGGAGAGACAGTCAAAAGGGTCTCCCAAATGTAGCATAATGGAAAAAAATGGTGGGGGGCGAAGGATATAACCTCCTGGGAAACCCCAAAGCCTGTGCACCCAGTGGACAACTACAGACCACCTCAGAGCACAACCTCCCAACCACTTCCAAAAGTGACACTCTCAAGAGGCAAACTCAGCAGGCACCAGAGCACTGCTGAGGTAAGTCCTGCTCTGTGTAGTGGGCCCCTGCACAACTGATCCTCCATGGAGGTTGGAGGTTGGTGGTCAGTAGTCATAGCCAGTCCTTGCTGCTGACCAGCCTGGGTAAGTCCCTCCCATTGACATGCCAACAGCAATCAAGGTTCAACTACAAGAGGAAGCTGTATACAGCCCACATGGTGGGTGTAACTTGAGTACTCACCTTGGGTGATTGGGGAGGCTGTGCCACTGGACCCTACAAGATACCTGCTACATTAGACCACTCTACCAAGCCAGGGAGTTGTAGCAGCTCCACCTAATACATAGAAACAGACACATGCCAAAATGAGGAGACAAAGAAATATGACCCAAATGAAAGAATGAAACAAAACTCCAGGAAAAGAACTAGGAAAATGGAGACAAACAATCTACTAGATGCCAAGTCCAAAACACTGATTATAAGGATGCTCAAGGAACTTAGGGAAAAAGCAGATGAGCTCAGAGAGAATTTCAACAGCCTACAAAAGGACATGAAAAACATAAAAAATAAGCAGCTAGAAATGAAGGATACACTAGCTGAATTGAAGAACAATTTACAAGGATTTTACAAGTGGATGGAGTCAAAAATCAAATCAATGATTTGGAATATATGGAAGGAAAACATGAAATTAGAACAGCAAGGAGAAAAAAAAGAATGCAAAAGAATGAGGATAGTATAAGGAGATGCTGGGACAACTTCAGGCATACCACCAACATATTATGGGGTTGCTGGAAGAAGAGAGAGATCATTAATTTGAAAACTTATTTGAAAAAATAATGACAGAAAACTTCCCTAACTTGGTGAAGGAAATATACATACAAGTCCAGGAAGTGGAGAGAGTCCCAAATAAGGTGAACCCAAAGAGGCCCACACCAAAACACAGCATAATTAAAATGCCAAAGGTTAAAGACAAAGACAGAATCTTAAAAGCAGCAAGAGAAAAAGAGTTATGTGGAAGGGATCTCCCATAAGACTCAGCTGATTTCCCAAAAGAAACTGCTCAGACTAGAAGAGATTGGCAAGAAATATTCAAAGTGATGAAAAGCTAGATTACTCTATCATTCAGAACTGAAGGGTAGACAAGAAAAAGCTAAAGGAGTTCATCACCAAACCATTATTATAAGAAATGTTAAAGGGACTTATTTAAGGAAAAGAAAATCAGAAATATGAACAATAAAATGGCAATCTATCTATCTATCATATCTATTGAAATTGAATCTAAAAAACAAAATAAGCAAACAAGCAGAACAGAAACAGACTCATAGATACAGAGAACGTTTTGATGGTTGCCAGATGAGAGACAGGTCAGGGAACTGGGTGATAAAGGTGAAGATACTAAGAAATACAAAGGTAGTTACAGAATAATCACAGGAATGTAAAGTACAGCACAGGAAATAGAGTAGCCAAAGTACATATATGCCAGACCCATGGACATAGACAATAGTTTGGGGATTGCCTGAGGATGCTGGGGTGGGGCTGGTGGAGGGGTTAAAGCGGGGAAGATCAGGACATCTATATTAGCATAGTCAATAAAAAACAATTGAAAAAAGATTCTCTCAAATGCAACACAATGGAAAAAAGGGAGGAGCATCAATGTAATCAAGCAGGAGATAGAAGACCCAATAAACGCAACTCCCAGTGTGGTAGATTACATTATTGGCCCAGTTCTTTAACGTCCTCTACAAGTAACCACATGCAATGGGCAGAGTACTGACAGTGCCATATGGATGGAAATGACAATAGGATAGTTTGGAGCCTGTTTGAACACATGCCCTTGCCATATGAAGAACATACCAACTAGCCCTTTGCTCTGAGGAACACATGGGATGGAGTCACTCTAGCTGACTCAGAGACATGGGGTGTAAAGCAGAGCCACTCGGCCAAGCCATGTCAGGTCAGTCAGCCACAGCAAGAGAGTGGAGAGGTGAGAAAAAAATAAGCGAGATTGTCATAAATGTCTAAATTTTGGGCTGCCTGATGCATAGCCAATGCTAACTGAAATACAGAAAGAATTAATAAGTGGAAGTCATATAATTAACAAACAAAGAAACTTTTCTAGAACATAAGTTTTAATATTAAAGATTCAAAGGCATCAAGATACAATATTGTGTTATTGTATCAAACACAATAACAATAATAATAACAGACACGAATCAAGTGACACAATTATGTTCAACAGCAAATGGATAAGAAATTACTCTGTACTTTCTAAATGTAATGGTTTGGGCAGCAGATAGTTTTCACACTAGGTATAAACATCAGAAATCATCTCAGTGGATTGAGCGCGGGCCTGCGAACCAGAGGATCGAGGTTCGATTCCCAGTCAGGGCACATGCCTGGGTTGCAGGCCAGTTCCCAGCAGGGGACACACGAGAGGCAACCATACATTGATATTTCTCTCCCTCTCCCTCTCTCCTACCCTTCCCCTCTAAAGATAAATAAATAATCTAAAAAAAAAAAAAAGAAAGAAATCATTAAGCATAAAATTTGGGAATAGAACAAATACCTGTAAGCCAGTAGAAAAATTACCTAAAAATTCTAAAGGAAAATTATTTTCACCTGATAATTCTGTATCCAGGCAGTCAATAGTCAGAACAAAAGTAGAATAAAGACCTGTTAGATATGAAATATCACAGAATGTTTAAATCTTAAACATCTTACTCAGTACACTCCTAAAGAAGGACATCTAACAAAGGAAAAAAGTAAAAGAATTTCCCAGACATGATGACATAAAGTCCTAGTCTCCAGAAATTCATTAGGTTTGTAGAGCAACAGGACTCAAGAGGAAGAAATGGGAGAAAGGTATCAAAGAACAAAATGGAAGTGATTGAATTTAGAAATGAAATAATTCATTGCAAACTAAGCCACACCAAAGCTAAGCCCATTTTCTAGAACTCCAGACTTACAAAGAATTGTGAAAGAAAAGAAAAAAGTAATCATGAAAATTGCATGGTTAAGATGGGAATTATATTTTCACAGAACATGGTAAATTAAATCTCGTGGTATCAAAGCACCAGGAGATCAGGGTAAAGGCAAGTGAGCTGGGAAGGGTTTGTCTAGAGACGCACAAGCGTAAGGAGGCTAACTTTTCATTTTTCATAGGAGTACATTTAAAAATAATATCTAACACCGATAAGTCAAGACAGGGCTGCAAACAAACTACTAGGAAAGGCTGGAATAAAATTAGCTAATGATCTTCAGTTGTGCAAATAATTTTGTGGAAGGAGCAGACAGATTACTAATCTGTTTTGTTAGGAAATCTGTGGTACTATTTAATTTTTAAACCTGCATGCATGTTACTTCATAGAAATAAAATTATTTGAAAGGAAAGGCAATGGTTTAAAACAATTTTAAAAACTAAATTAGAGTTTTTACTTAATAAAGCAGATAGTTCCACAGACACTGAAACGATCTGGCTACCTAAGGACGGTAGGACTTTGTTCTACTGTCTTCGGTTATCAGGTACCAAATCTGCAGCTGTGTTTTTGACAAAACTAAGCTCAACAAAATAAAGAGTGAACCACTTTTTCTGTACATTATCATTACATTTTGTAATAAATTGAATGCCTATATGAGATCAAGATTTTTTCATATCCAAATTATAAATTTGTTCTTTAAAAATATTTTCCTTCTACGTACGGAGAGGATTTGTAAAATATAACCAGTTTTACCCTCCAAGTTCCCCACTATTTATAAAAGAATGAGGCTCACAAATAATTACCACAACAAATAAAAATATTTCCTTTGTTCTTTAATTCCGGATCATTTGAGAATTTTAGGCTAAGTAAATATTTTAAAATTCTGTACTTATGATTTGTTATTACTGACAAAATTTGAAACATGAAAGGACAACAAATATCTATAGAAATTTGTTTATATCTTCATTCAGGCTCTGCTGATACAAAACTTACTATTGCCTATGTCCTCAGTATTCCTAATGTCCAAAATATATTTCTAAAGGTTTCAAAAACTGTTGAAAAAATATTTTTAAAACCATATATTCTTACTGTGTACTGAGGAGACAAAACTGAGAAATGCAAAGCAATCAGTAGCTAAAATGCTTTTTAATTGATTTTTGCAGTCTTATTAATAAGCCATTCTATTCAAGGATATGATAAATTAAAATGTTTGTGAAATTAAATAGATTTGTTAATCATTTCACCAGATTTCATTTTATGATTTTGTGTAATCACAATTTAAATCCCATACTTTATATTTAACCCAATGTGTATCAAAGAATATGCTTAATATCATGCTTATGATCAATTATACACCCTATTTATAGGGTGTATAGGATAATGATTCACATTAAGGATTGCTTCTAAAGTAAATAAAATAAATTCTAAATAGTTTTAAGCACAAAGAAAATCTCAAAAATGTCACCAATCATCTTATCGCAATTACAAAACCATTTTTTAAAATCCAAAGCTCCACTTACTTCAGATTCTCAATGCATACAGAGTAGCACCAGTGCATTTTATTACAGGACTTCAGGATTCTCTTTACTATTTTGTACAATGTTGGTTCCATCATAAACAAATGCCAATTTTCAAGTACTCCAGAAATTAAGACAGTACAAGTTTAATATATTAAATCATGTAATATGTATGACAATAGGTCATTAAATGCGAAGAGGACAGCTACATTGCAGTGTCTATCCATAGACAGTGCAGTTATTAGAACATTCTGTCTAAAAGGGAAGGTGAAAACCTGGTGGTTATATATGCATAATAACAGAGGAATGAAATTGTTAAAGGAATAAAACTGAAATTGGATATACACCTGGACATGCAAAGCAAAGAGAAAGCATCAGTACAAATATTCTTCACATTACAGAATATACAGTAGAAGTAGTAAAATTGTATAGACTTCCACATTAACGTTAAGGACTTCAGAAACCTCAGGATCACTAGCACTCTTTTGGTTATTCTTGACTTGATGGCGATATTGTCTGTCGTCTACCATTCTTATTTTAAGAAAAGGTGAACACAACCACTTTGGTTCACAAGTTTTGTCTCTCCCCAATTTTTTTTCCAAAAAGGAGTATTTGTGTTATAAAATATTCTCCATAGTCAATGTCACCCCCATCCAACCCCCAGTGTGCTAATGAGAATTGACAGCTTCTCTAGGTAAACTGATCTTTTTAATCACAGGGATTTCTGAGGGATATAGGAAGTTATAAACAAATAAAAAAGACATGCGTGGCCCAGACCTGGCTTAAAATATTTTCCTTCTATTTTAACATTTGCTTATGTAGAAATGACATCTATTCCTTTTAGAGAGCTAAGGGGAGATACAATAATGTTCCCTAATAACAAGCTAAGTGCGTAATGTAGACAACGCCATCGAATATAATCTGGAAAATCTAGTTAGGTTGCTAGGAGCTAAGGAAGTTCATCTCCCTACAGGATTAAAACTCCAGACAACCTGGGAATGAATAGACAGCTCAGCTCCATCATAAAATGTAATTATTTCTCGGGCTCATTTATACATGGGAAATGACTATCATATTCTCAAACAGACTGAAGGAATAAAAATCTTGTCAGTGATGAGAGACACTGTCACTTTGCATAACAAATTACACTCAGCCCCAGGACATTGTTTAAAACAACAGGAGGAGCGAATGGCCTGCAGGCCTCTGTGGAGTGGCAGCAGTCCTTGGGTGCAGTGGAGCCCTTTCGGACACCTACCTCCAGAGCCACATGAGGAGAAGTGTTTTGGAACTAAATGAACCTAATTTAACACACCAAATGTTCCGGGATTGTCTTCTTTGCACTGGTCAACAGTTCAAATTCACTGGAATTTTTAGTGATTAGTATTTATTATATAAAGATGAGTCTTGACACACTCTGTTAAGAGGAGTATACACTTCCAATTCAAGGTTTTCAAGTACAGCTATTTTCTTGGTTGTTTGCTAGGGTATATGCTTTACCGAGGAATCTATTTTTGTCTATATAAGCTTATATCAATATCATCAACACCAAGAAGAGGTTGTTTCTCCCTAGCCAATCACCTCATGCATCCTCCTAACTCCTCTGGCCCAAAATTGTTCTTCTAGGTCTAAAAAAAAAACTGGAAAATATTTTTAAAAAATACGTGGATGGAAAAGCGGCATCTACTATATTCTATATTCGTATATCTAGTAAGTCCCAAAGCCTGCTACATAACCTACTTCTAAAGTGTATTAGAGGCTTACAAAGGAGATATGAGAGTAACTGTGACATGACAAGCCAATCAGCTAGTAGGAATCAGCACAACAGACACCGAAATATAGCTTTTCTAATTCCAGAGCCCATGTACTGTTGATTATGCTATACTGCCCTTTCTGAAGTTTTGCTTTGCATCCGCTCTGCCTCTAAAAGAAAAGTTTGTGTTTATGGCTGTCACACATTATAATTTGAACACATGCTGTAAAACTGGACTCTTTCATGAACATATGAATCATTGGCAGTCCAATCAAAGGCCTGAGTTTGAACATATGTAGCTTGGTCCAAAATGATTGTGACAAACAAAACAAAACAAAAACAAAACCTATATTATTCTTAGCTCTGCTGTGGAGTCAACATATCTACACTATATCAGAAACTAAACAAAATGATATGTGTGTATGGAGGTACCTATGTAGCTATGTATTTATCTATGCTTAATGATTGTCTGATTGTTTTAAACACTTAAAATTATACAGCCTTAACAATTCCCCCCAGATAAACCTATATTCTCTATTTTCAATAAAGTCAAGATACCAGAACATATTCATAGATATCTAAGAAACAGGTTATATTTGTAAAGTTTCTGGGGTTGTGAGAAAATGTGTTGAAATATTATTATTTCATAGATTTTTGATATCTTAAACAATTCATATTACTGATGAAGAGAAAATTCTTTGTCTTTCCATTATCGAACACTCTAGTGTTGGTCATATGATTTAGAAAGAATATAGTCTAGAATGTCCTTGAAAGAGGGTAAGTTTAGAAAAACGATTACATGGCTATTTCGAATACCTTTGAAACTGCATTTTGTGAGTGCTTTTTAAAACTCAAACACTGGAATGTAACTCACTATTGTCTCTGAAGTAAAGCCAATTATCCACATGTTTGGCCTGCATGTCATCTTGACCCAAAGCCAGAAACTAACTCAGGAAAATGTAAAGATAACAGGACTGCAGAGGACAGATTTAGGCCAAGGTTAGAGTATTTGTCCCATCCAAAATGCACCTAGGGATATTTGCTTCATATTCAACTATGTTTCAATTTATTTAAAAGAATTCTAGAGTCCAGTTTCCCCTTTTAACCTTATACTAAGCCCAAGTTGAAACAGTGAATAAGTTATCCTAGTGTTCAGAAAATAATTGAAATACATTTTATTGAAATATATTTTGTCCCTTTGCAGTATGTAACAAGAATTTGAAATATTGCATTAAAAACTTAACATCTTTCAACTGGAGAGACAAATATGGACTTCAAAAATAAAACCAGGGTTAAGTCACCAGAGGGGAGAGGGGAGGGAATTTCAGGGGAAAAGGGGAGGGAATTACAGGAACAAGTATAAAGGACACATGGACAAAAACTATGGGGGGGTGGAAATGGGAGGAAGGAGGGCTGGGGTGGTGGGTTCGGGTGAGAATAAAAGACAGAAAACTGTACAAAATCAACAATTAAAATAAATAAAAAAATTTTGGATAAAACATTTAAAAAAATAATAATAATAATAAAACCAGGAATTCCAGTCAAGATGGTGGCATAGATAAACACAGCTCACCTCCTTACACAACCACCTCAAAATTACAACTAAAATATAGAACAACCATCACTCAAAACTATCAGAAATCGAGTTGAATGGAAATCTCACAACTGTGGCGTTAAAGAAACCACATTTGTTCAGACTGATAGGAAGGGCAGAGAAACAAAACTAGCTGATCCCACATCCATGTGAGATGGATAAAAATTCACCAGAGATATCTCAGGAGCAAGAAGTCCCAGGTCCCCCCACCCAGGGTTCCAGTGTTGGGAAGGTAAGTTCCCATAGCTTCTGGTTGCAAAAATCAGCAGGGTTTGAGTTTGTGGAAGAAACTTCTGGAGTGCTAAGCAGTTTCACTTAAAGAACCCACACACAGATTTACTCAGACTCACTCCCTTTGAGCTCCAGCAATGAAGTAGCAGTTTGAAAGGCACCAGTGGCATACAGGGAGGAACTGAAGTGCCTGGCATCAAGGCAAGAGCTGGGACAGCTTTATCCCAGACACAAAGGCAGTCAGGCTATTGTCCCTTTTCTGAACCCTCTTCCCACAGATCGACAGAGCCACAGAGCCAGCAGGCTGCTGCCATATCTGACACTCCATCAACCTGGTAACACTGTTTGACCCACCCTGGTTGTCACCTGAGGCTCAATCTCACCCAATTCATGAGCCGACTCAAGCTGCTTTCCCATATGAATGGCTAGTCTCGGTTCATGCTTCACAATTCCTTAATCCCCTCAAACAAGCAACAGCCAGCTTCAATGAGCCCTCAGCCCCTGTACCTGTTTCTAAGTGGCCCAGGCCTGGCACTAGCAGCAACCAGCCTGGATTCATAGCTTGGCTTCTCCTGGGAATCTCCAAGCCCAGCACAAATATCAGCCATCTCAGATTGTTTTATACCTCAGACAGGGTGGTCCCAGGCAAAATAAAAGCAGGGGCTAACCTTTTTCTGCAACCAAGAGTCTGCACACCCAGGGAAAGCTACAGACCATGTCGGATCATCACCACCTTGCCCTCATATGGCTGAATCTCCACGGAGGGTGGAGGTTGGTGGTCAGTGGTCACAGCCAGTCCTTGCAGCTGATCAGCCTTGGTAAAAGCCCTCCACTGACCTGCCAAGGCAATCAAGGCTCAATTACAGGAGGAGGGTGTACTCAGCCCACACAAAGGTCACACTTTGAGTACCCACCTTGGGTGATAGGGGAGGATGTGCCTCTGGACCCTACAGGACACCTACTACGTTAGGCCATGCTACCAAGACAGAGAGCCGTAGAAGCTCTACCTAATACATAGAAACAAACACAGGGAGGCTGCCAAAATAAGGGGACAAAGAAACATGGCCTGAATGAAAGAACAGAGAAAAACTATAGAAAAGGAACTAAACAAAATGGAGATAAGCAATCTATCACATGCAGGATTCAAAACACTAGTTACAAGGAGGCTCAAGGAACTTAGTTGAACCTCAACAGCATAAAAAAGATCCAGTTAGAAATGAAGGATACACTAATTGAAATAAAGGACAACTTACAGGGAAACAACAGTAGAATGGATGAAGCTGATAATCAAATCAATGATTTGGAACATAAGGAAACAAAAACAAGCATTGGCATCATTTTAGTAGTAGATTTATACTAAGAACTTACACAAGAACTATCATTTGTGTGTTGTGACTCAGCTATTAAAATAGAGTAGAAGTGAGAAACCCTGGGAATAAAGAAGATATCAGATCACCAAACTTGATATTACCAGTTGCAACCTCAATATAAAAAGTGTATTTAAAAAAAAAATGTTTAATGCATGGTAGGATTCAGCTCTAAGACACCATGGAGCATAGGACAGTAAAGGTAGACCATGGGCAGAGACTTCAAGAAATGTAAACCACTATCAGTTTATTTATTGAATTTACAGTTTGATTCAAGAAACTATACAAATAAAATTAAATTATATTTCTCTATGTGTACCCATTTTCACACCAAAAGAAATTATCTGAAGAGTTCAGATTTTAGGTGTAAGTTAGCTGATATATTATTATATATAAAGTATTCAGCACTTTGTCTTCAGCTTCTTTTTCTAGTCTGCATTCTGTAAAGATGATGTTGGGATATCTCACATGAAAATATCAGATCATTGGCCAGTGGATAAGTTAGTTAAATGACCTCTCGAAATGTTAACACTGTTTAATTTGAAATGTAAACAGTAAAAAATTGTTCTTTGCTGCATTGGGTTTGACAAGACACCTAAACATGCATAAAGAACTTTGGCCCTAGAAGTGTAAGAGAAAAGAAGCTAAATAGAAAGCTTTTTACACATGAATCATACCCTCAAACCAACCTCCTTATTAAAGCCTTAGCTCCTTTAAATCATCATTCTTACCTCTTCTTTACCCTTGTCCACTTCGTGGTCATTCCTTATGCTGAGTCTGGCGTCCGATTTCTCCATATGCTGGCTAACTGTTAGTGTCTAGTCTGGGGAGTCAACTAGTCATTCCGTTTGATTCTCATTCCCATGTCGCTGGCTTTGACTACAGCTTCCCTGGATCCAGTCTATATGGCACTTGCCTCAAGTGACAGGCAAATTACTCTCCCAATTGCTACTACCAATCAGCTCCAAGCTCTCCTATCTCTGTTCCTTAGGCCACACATTAAATAAGCTGACTTCTGCATTACATGACCTTTCTTTACATTTTCTTCACTTTATTGAGGTATAATTAACAAATAAGAAATGTATATACTTAAGGTACACAGCTTGGTGTTTTGACTCATATATACATTATAAAATGATCAGCACAATCAAGCTAATTAACATACCCATCACCTCAGTTTTTATTTTTCTTTCCTCTGTGTGTGTTGTGTGTGTGGTGAGAACACTTAAGGTTACCCTCCTAGCAATTTTCAACTACACATTACAGTATTAATAAGTATAGTCATTGTGTTATAGGAGGGGAGAAAAAAAAAACCCAGAATTTGTTTATAAAAAAATTTGTATTTACCCTCGCATGTTTAAACGTCAGTCACCTTCAAAGTACTCTGCATTTGATGCAACACACCTATCGAGATGTATTTTCTACTGCTCAAAACAGTTTTTGAATTCATCGATTTTGATGCCTTTTGGTGCTTTTGGCATTTTTTGTTTGTTTGTTTCACCTTTCCCAAATAGGCAAAACATTTCCCTTTAAGGACTTTTTTTCATCCAGGAAAACAAAACAAACAACACAAAAAGTCACTCCGGACCAGAATGGGTGAATACAGAGGTTGGGCATGGGAGTCATGCGATTTTGGGGTATAAAACTGCCAAAACTCAGTTTGGTGTGGGCAGGTGCACTTGTAAATCACCCATTATGCAATGGGCAAACTGCACTGAAAGAGTCTTCAAAAAAATTCACTGAAGCCAAACACAGCCTCTCACAACAATACCAGTTGGTACACTGACACAGAGGGGTTCCTAGAACACTCACCTAGCAGGGGAAGCCTGTACTATGAGGGACTTGCCCTTCAGAAGATAATTTCGATTTTTGTGGGTCTCCCCTCATATATTATATTTAGTTTCTCTTGCAAAACTGTGAGGGGGAGAATATGCCAATCCAAAATATGCCATTCTGGTATGTGGATTACTTTGAGCTATAGGCAATTAAGACAACAGACCCAGGAAAAGCTTTTCATCGCCCTAACAGCCTAAAGGAGTTTAGATAGATCTCCTGCTGGTACAGACCCAGCCCCTACTACCAGAGAGAACTTCTTTAATATCAGAAAAACTTACATGTAGGACTTTGCAAACATTTGCATACCAAACACTTAACTCTTCTCATCTTCCTATAGATTACCTTCCTCCCTTTAGAAGACTTAGGACATCTACTTCTTCTCGTTAGCTCATGACGGTATAAAAGCCTCAATTTCCTGACTGCCTTCGAGTCTTGTATTTTTATGCAATTCCTGCACATTAGAAATTAGAGTTTGTTTTTCTCTTGTTAACCTGTCCTATGCCAATTTAATTAGTAGGCCAGTCAAAGAATCCAGCAGAAGGAAAAATTATTCCTCCTCACCTGAAATCTTGTGCTCTTTGACTGACACCTCCCCTTTTCTACCACAAATGCACCATTGGCAGCCACCATTCTACTCTCAGCTCCTATGAGTTTAACTATTTTAGATTCTGCATACAAGTGAGGTCAGGCAGTATTTGCTTTTCTTTGGCTTATTTCACTTAGCATAACGTTCTCCATATTTATCCATGTCAGGGACTCCTTTTTTAAGACTGAATAATATTTCATTGTATGGATATACCATATATATATTCTTTATCCATTTGTCCACTAAAGGACATCTAGATTGTTTCCATGTCATGTGTACTGTGACTGATGCTGCAGTGAGAAGGGGTATACAAGCATTTCTTTGGGGTGCTGATTTTATTTTGTTTGTATAAATTTTCAGACCTGGGACTGCTAAAAATACACAATATTAACATTTTAAAATCACAGTAGTCATAACAATTATAATATCAAAATCTTTATCAGAGATATTATTTAACTTTTGTGAGATCAATGATATATTCTTTCCTCATTACCACAAATAGGCATCAATTTTTAAAAAGTGAGTCAATACCCTTGCCTCCTTTCTATTTAATATCAAAGGAAAAAATCACATACTCTCATTCACTGTTGGTGAGTATGCAAATTTATATAACTATTTTTGAAGGACATTTGACTATATCAAAAATATAATTACTGATTAATAACCTACAAATTCCAAATTAACCTATGGATATATTTATAGATAAAGCACCCCACAAAAATGATAAAGTATAAATTACTATCATGAAAGAACATGTTTTAAAATTACAGACAATATTACAATCATCTATTTTTTCATATCCTGTTTAAAATGTTTAATGAATAATAATTTTAACTGCCTCAGGTCTTTATCCTGTGCTATGGTAGAATTTATCATCCTGAGGAAGCATGAACCAGTCATTGCAAATGAGAGATTCCATTTAAATAAGATGGAAGAATACCTTCTTGAATATTTTCAATCCATAACATTAATCATACAATATTTTTAAAAAATGCTTTTTGGATAAAAATAGAAGTATTTGAAATTCTCCTTGGATAAGACTTGAATAATGAGGGATCAGATATGCCCAAGCAGAGACTAATTTGACAGTTTTGCCTGAGTCTGACCACAATTTGCTCTAACTCAATTTTAGACTTTACAGAAAAAACTGAAACCAGTGATGATAATGCTGTCAAGACTGGTTCTGTTAACACTTCATCTTGTGAAATTCCTGAGTAGTAAATTGATAATTAGCATTTGAGGCTTTATCATACTTGCTGAGCAAAATACCAGAAAGTATGGTAATTTTCCTGAAAGGAGTTACAAATTAGTCATGCTGCTGTGTTTAAGTGCATCTCTGGTAAAAACAAACAAAAAAAATTTTTAAAAAGATGGGGAAATGTTTTCTTTTTAATAAATACCCTGCTGGAGACAGAAATCCAGAATTATATAAATATACAAAGTGGTAGTAAAGAGACATAAAACAGCATATCACATGTTGCTATTCATTAATACATGTCAACATATTTAAGGAAACTGATTCTATCAGTTTCTTAGCTCTATGTTCCACATTTTTCTCTTCAGAATTCGGTTTTCTTTATTACATATGCCAAATTGATAGCTTCATTACAGTTGGGCCTTTGCCCAGTTTGTCACTGTTTACCAAATATGTTAATATTTGTTGTCAGTACTTGTTAAATGAGTGAAAGATGAAATATTTGGCTTTAAGAACTTTAATTTTCAGCCTCAAATGTATAAATTATTAAGAATTAAATCTAATACTTGCAAAAACACAGTGGTACCAATAAATATGAAGCTGATTTATATGGCTCAAAAATTTATTCCTATGAATTTCAATTTCCCAAAATTTCAGTAATAGAGCAAAATGTTAAGGTAGCTACACCAGCCTCTTATACTGTTTTAACAGTGTTAAAAAAACATCCCAGGGTGAAATATTTGAACCAAATGCTATGGTCCTTGCTTAGCGTGTCTCCTCTGTGTAATCTAACTGATATTACAGTACACTTGGGTTATAATTCTGGCTCTGAGTACTCAACACTTTAGAGGCAAAAAAGCTTGCCCGTAAGTCATATTACCCTGTAAAGTCATAACATTTTCCCTTCAAGGTAGTAAGGGAGCAGAAGTAAAATTCTGTATTTACCCTATGATTATATTCTGCATTCAGTTAACATAAGCTTGCTTTATTTGGAGCCATTGAAATCTCTATTCTAGACTGTCAAATAAAGAGTTGCAAAATGGAGAAATGAATGGGTTAAATAGTAGTTTGTACCAGATTGGCATAGCATTTCACTCTTTAACAGAAATCAACTGTGCTGACTTAATCAATGGGCATTCATTCATTCATTCATTCGTTCGATAAGACTGGAGGTAAACAATACAGGTGTAGTGGCTCCTTGATATCCCTTATCTCCTCTGTCTTCGCTTAGTATGAGTTTTTTGATCTCTACCTTGTCTCATGGTAAAAAAAAAAACACCTTTTCCATCTACTGCCTCCTACTGCTAGGTAGGAATAAGAAGAAATGACAAGAGAGTTGTTTTTATATCTTGACTTCCCAGAATCCACAGAAATTTTTTTGCTTGGGTTTTTAGGCCAAACTTATGTTATATCTAATTTTAACAGCAATGAAATATATCCCATCCCCAAATAATATCTATGTTCTATAAATAAATAAGAAGGAAAGAAGAGATATTATATAGCTAAGTAGCAATGCTTGTCACACAACTGATATACATAATCAGGGGTAAATTTGAGTTTGGAAAATGTAAACTATCCTAATTATGGGGGGTCCTCTTTACATAAAAGACAAATATTATGAAAACAAATTTTGGTATTTATTTTAATGAGAAAAGAAATAGTAATATATTACAAATTAAATATGATAAGAATTACAAATATGTGATCATGTGAAGACATTGCTAAGGCATCTCTCAGGACTTGGGATGGGTCCATGATTATACAATAGAGGTGGCAAACTTCTCTAGAGTTCTTAATTGCATACAACTGTGTTTGGTATTTTATTTGCCAGCTACCTTCATTAAAACAATCTAGGCTGTACCTATTCAGCTGTAATGATAAAAAGAAACAAAAGTTTTGAGAGCTTTGTAGTCCTGCTTATTAAACTATCACGCAGACGGCCTTTTTGGTTTGCTCTTGCTTATCCTAACTGTGATAAAAAGATTATTTTGATACATTAAAGGACATCATTCAAGTATTTTGAAATTAATCTATTAGTCTTTCAACTTAAATGTATGTTTTGTAAGTCAATATTAAAGGAATTTGGAGTCTGTGAACTGAATATCACTGTAGCTATAATTATAGTAATAAATCATCTAAATAACTGCTTTCTTAGATTAGAATTTAGGAAGCAGAAAGTTGTCTTTTAGATTACCGTATTTTTCAGACTATAAGATGAACTCCTTCCCCCCCAAATTTGGGAGGAAAATGGGTGTGCATCTAATACTCTGAATGTAGCTTACCTGGCTCGCTGTGGTGGGGGTGGGTGGTAGCAGTGTAGCAGGGTCACAGGTTATTAAATATTTTACCACATTTTTTGCTTCGAAATTTTTTTCACTATTTTCTTCCTCTAAAACCTAGGTACATCTTATAATACTAAAAATACGGTACTTAGGTATTAAGAGAACACAGACTTACTAGATTACTCATGACCTAATAACATGAATGAAGCCAGGAATCTTTGAATACACGTGTGTAGAAGCATATACAACTTTAGGTGTGTTAGAAATACTGTAATATGTATTTGGTTAAATGTAAACCTTGTGGCATTTTTCCCTACTTAATAAAAGCTAAATTTTCTATATTTATTTGCCAACATCAGCTTGCTTTACAGGAATAATATATAAGGTAAATTTCTATTTGGCTTGATCACAAATCTTAAACATTAACTTCATTAATCTCTGAATAGTTTTTCTCTCTTTTTTAAAGATTTTATTTATTAACTTTTTTAGAGAAAAAGGAAGAGAAAGAGAAGGGAAACATCAATGTATGAGAGACACATGGCTGCTTTTCGCACACCCCCAACCTGCAACCCAGGCTGTGTCCTGACTCAGAATCGAACTGATGACTTTTCAGCTCACAGGCCAGACCTCAGTCCACTGAGCCACGCCAGCCAGGGCTGAATAGTTTTTCTCTTTTAAGCGTAGAATAACTTGGACTTAATAAAAACTTATAGAACTCTTGCTCATAAGTTTTGTTGATAACTTGAATAAAAGAGTATATAATATCAATATCTAAATTTGTTTCTTCTGTGAATAATTGAATTAATTTTGAAAGACAACTTTCCTTATCATATATATATATAATGTTATCCCATTTAGTGGTAACATTTTGTTTTAGAGGAATCTATGGCATGGTTTTAAAATAGCCTAAAGCCCCATTCAATACAATCAGTGTCCTACTGGGGGGCGGATAAACCAGAAATCCTATTGTCTAACGTCTCAGAATTCAGACCCTAATCTATGAAGATGGCATTTCTAGGGAGAGCAATGTAAATAGTAAGACTGAAATCCCTAAAAAAATGAAATCAGTAAGCTAAGAATCAAAAATAAGCTGCCAGGAGACAAGGGATAAAATGAACAGGAGGAAGAGTCTCTTTGCACATAACATCTTCATTCATTAATCAAATATTATACTAAATCACAGAAAGTGCTAAGTTCTTTAGATAGCATGGCAAAAAATCAGCAAGACTAAAATCCTAAAAAAAGAGACTAAAAGATAGTATATAGAATATCCACATTAAAAATGTTTATAATTATAAGAATGCACAATATAGTAATTTAGACAATTTGAACTGTAATTTCAGATACAGAATTTTCATTTTGCTTCTGAAAAATGTGCAGAATTATTTGTGCTGAGTTTGGTTTAAAACCCAGATACACGGAAGTACAGGGATTATTATTTTAAGTTCTTGTGGAATGATGACGCAAGCATAAGTACTACAGAGCAGGGTGAAGTCAAGAACTGGTTTTCATTCTTAATTTCAGTAGACACCACATGAATAGAAAGCACAAATAGCAGCTGTGTATCCTATCAGAACTTGAAGGCAAGGAAAGAATCTTGCAAAATCTTCATTCTGTTATTCCAACTCATATAACTATTTTATTTCTATAAAGGCCTCAATCCTTAGCTAAATAAACCAGAAAAATGTTTCCTCCCACTTATCTAAATATATTTTCAATGCTGGGTGTGATAGGAAAAGTATTAAGCTGGTGTTTAGCAGAGGCCAATTATTATTGGACTCCTAAATTTTGTATAGAGTTTGCATTTCATCTGGAGAAAATGAAGGGCATTTTCATAGTTTTGACCAGAAATATGTCATTGTCTCATCTGTTATTTGTGTGAATAAAGCTGAAGCAGGAATAAAGAGACTAGAGGAAAGCAAGATGGGCAAAGGGGAAAATAATAAAAATTGTGGCATGAGTCTCATCATTGGTGGTGGTTATAGGGCTGGAGAGATATTGAGGAATTGAAGAGACATTTAATTGGTTGACTAGAAGGACTCAATGATTGATTGGCTGACGTAGAGAAAAATATCATTAAGATTTAGTTTGAGCCAATGGTTGATATTGGTAAGTTTAAGATATCCCTAAGATAAGTTGAACACCAGGCTAGGAGTTCCATTTTGGACAAGCTCATTTTAATGTATTTAAGTGGCTATACAAGTGGAAATGTCTAGATTTTAAATGAACACATGAGATTAAAAAACAGGAAAGACACTGGAGAAAATGATTAGAGTTCATAGACACACGGATCATATTCGCAGCAATCGAAATAGACCAAGTAATTCAGAGAAAACATTAGCCATGGGAAGAGTAGGAAGAAAAAAAGTATCAGCTACCTGCAAAACACCAGCAATGTGGCATATGAAGAAAACAGGAGTAAACGAAGAATTGGGAGTAAGCAAACATCAGGAGAAAGGTGTCATTGGTAAGGGGAAGAGATTATTCGTAAAAACAAACAAAAAAAAGGAATATTTTAAAATGCTAAAAAAGTGATAATATAGTGATGACTAAAATGAAAAAGGTTTGGATGATATTATGGAAGAATATTTAGCAGAGTGGTAGAGACCAGACTGGAGGGAGTTGATATGCAATAGAAGGAAGTAGAGAAAGACATGGTATGCATTTCCTTCTAGAATTCTGAGTTTAATTTTGGGTATTTTCAATTGATATTTCTGCAATGTACTATCTCTTCTTTGGCTAACTTACTACTGTTGCATCCAGTCTATGTAATTGTCACCTGACACATTTTCATTTTCATATGTAGAAGTTCAATTTGGATATTTTAAATGTATCCCATGCCTCCACTTAAATTTTTGAACATATGTAATATAGCTATGATGATGTTTGAATTTATTTGTCTGATAATACTAACATCTGAGTTAGGGCAAGTTTCAATTGTGTGGTTTATTGCCCCATTGTGAGTCATATTTACCTGCTTCCTTGAATTGAATGCTGGACATTGTGAATTTTGCCTTGTTAAATACTGGGTATGTTTGTACTATAGTAATTATTTTTGAGCCTTGTGATTTGGAAACATTTTAATACTTTCAGGGCTTGATATTAAAATTTGGTGTGTGGTGCTCATCTTGGTCTAACTATTTTTCACAGCCGAGGCAATAGCCTTCTGTGAAGGTCGTCGGTGTGGTTGATATGAACAGACGCCAGATCTGCAGTGTGAGGCCCCCAGGCACTATCCTCTCTAATCTGGGTGCTTTGTTCTGTGCTGTAGGTAGTTTGCTCAGATATACACCCTGCTCAGAACTCAGCTGGGTACTCTGGGGTTCTCGTTCTCTCTTTCTACCTTGATCAGCTCAGGTCATCAGCTCAGGTCATCATCTCCATTTCAACTCAGTGTCTTTCCAGCCCCATCTGGGTTGCTCCTTCCTGCACCACTGTTTGGGGACTCTCCAGGAAGTAGCCAGGCGGGAAGGTAAGTCCAGGCCCTATTATTCTATTTTAGTCAAGAGATGTTTTGGCTAAACGTCTTCACATCAAGATGTTTTAAAATATTGCTCTATCACTCATAATCCTTTAAATTATGGTGAGATCAAGGAACTTGGTTAAATTGAAATTTAATTATTTTAGAAAGAATATTTTATAGGTCGTACTCTTATTTCTCAACATATGTCCATAGAAGGCACATAATGTTGATTTTATTTTAAATGACATCTGGGGCTCATTTTTAAATCACACAGAATTAACATTCATACAGAGGTATCTTTCACAAAATATCCCAAATGTAACATTTAGTTATTTCTTCTCCAGGACAACACTGGAGGTAATAATATCAGTTTTTTAAAAAAATGTAATATGATAACACAGCATCTAAATACTTATTTTTAATGATCCCTCAGACTGATTTTTTACTATACTTTAGTTCTAGCTTATACACAAAAACATTAAACCTTTCCAAAACTACGATCAAACTATATTTTGGATATAATATCATCTCAGGTGAAATTGCTGTCTCTGATGAACCATGGGAACACTGGTCCCACATCACTGACAACTTCAGGAAACGTAGGCCCGCTCATTAATGGCCAAGACTGACCTCATTGTGTCTGTGAAAAGACACGGATCTTTTTATGAATCAATGACACACGGGTAAACATATATTGACTTAAACTCACTGCACAAGTACAACTTTACTAATCGAAGACTTGTTGAATATAATACAGTCTTATGGACATAAAATACCTATTGTATTACATAGTTATTTCCAAGTGCAACTGATATATTTAATTGTTTACCTACATGCTCATATACTAAGAATGTGCTCATTTATATGTCCAAACTAGGATTATATATAAGGGTGGTAGCCGATAAACCAGGATACTGGTAATTTTCCTATGACATACCACATACATACACAAAAGGCAAGTAAAGATGAAAATTTAATTCACATATTCTAGAAAGTAACAATTTAAAGAGGGAGTGTAAAAATTTGCACTAGCCAGGAATGTTTAGAAATTCCAACAAATAGGGTTTAAAAGTGTCAGTATTTCTAGTGTTGCTTTAAAGCATTCATAATTGGTGTCACAAGTAATATTGTCATGATAAGTTGCTAATATAAAAGCAAACAGAATATGCTATAACACCATGAAGTTACAACTGCTTGAGAAAGCCATGCTCCTAAATGCATTGTACCTGTTCAGTCTTAACCTCAGCATTACTTTTTTCCACTAGGTCAGGGTCGGTTACATCTGCAATTTCCTGTGCTCAGTATAAAGTGTGGTTTCCCCAATATATTTCTTCTTTTCCTAAGGCTTCGACAAATTTAATAAGCCTTGAAGGTTGCTGAGCTTGCCAGATGCAGTGACTGCAAGGAGTATAGAATATACTAAATTCTTAGTATTTCTAGAATCACAGGTGTTACAATGTCTGTGTTATTATATATTTTCCAGTATAAGCTTGTTTTAAATAAAAAGCAATTTATAAATGAATATTCTGTTTCCTGATTGGGTGTGCGTGCTTTATGTAATATATGTTGATCTGAGGAAAAAACTTGACCCTGCATATCTGCCACCTTCATGTGTCTGCAAATGAGCAAACAGGTGATTACATGCTATTGAACATAAAATATAAAAGTTTCACGACCCGGTAGCAAAGGAAAAAAAGAAAAAAGAAAAACACCAAACAGCAAAAAACTGGCTATGACCTGAGGTGAATTTCAATCATTTTAGACTGAATGGAATCAGCCCAATTTTCTGGAACAAATGTGAACAAGTTACTCAGACTTTTATCTTCATGTTCTAGAGTGAGTTATACTGATAAGAAATCTACCATAATATTTACCATACTATAAATATGTTATTCCATGACGATGCATATTCTGGCTTATTTGAGGTGGGAAAGAGTGGAAACCTGGGACATAAACAAAAAACTTGCTCTATTGAGGGCTGATTCAATCAATGTTGCACTGTTTAAATATCACTGTTCAACTATAGCATGCTAATCATTCAAAATTTCCCTGAAGAAATAGATGGAAAAGTGTGAGAGTCATTGCTTGTGTGTGTGTGTGTGTGTGTGTACAAATGATTTAACTCTTTCAAAAATTACATAAAACTAGAATATAAAGGTTTTGATCCTCATACCACCTCTTTATGAGCTCATTTTAATAAAGGCAGAACTCTAAGTTTTTTTAGAAAGGATCAAGAAATGAGCCTTCAGTCAATAGCTTTAACCAGAAGACTCTTTATATAGCTTTATAACTAATTAAAAAGCAAGCATGAATTTATAAACATACACCTAAACAATGATGCTGGGAAACTTCATAAGGATGAAGAGAGATTGTACAATACTGTGATGATTAAGTATTTTTTCCTCTACGGGTATGTTTAAGTTTTTATTGTTGTTTTGCAATTCAATAAAAATGTAAATGACATTCTAAATGAGAACAATGGGGAAAATAATGAGAAAACAGAAGAAGATGGCTGCCCCAGAGCACCTGAGTAACAGATGGCCAGAAAGATGGCCTCGGTCCATCTGGGAGATTCCAGGGCTCATGGTATATATAGTATGAGTATGTGAAAAAGGTAATTAGCCCCTCAACTCCATAAGGCAGCAAGTACATGGTTGGTTCATGTCAGTTCAAAAGCTGGAAAAATGGACTATGAGTATGTAGGGGTAAAAATGATATAGGCCAACATGTATAGAGAGAAACAATGTTTCTAGAAATCCCATTAGTCCAAAGGTTGTCTTTTGTATTTAAGCATTTTGTTTCATTTTAACCCTTATTATCCCAACCCTTGGGTTTTTACAGTTTGGAAGTTGGAAATAGTGGAAATTAATGTGCTGTTACAAAAAATATATAGTGTTTTGTATTAACAAGATGGATATATTGAAGGGTCTGTTTCTCTAGACAAGTCATTGGGGTAAATTCTGCAGTGGGACTTAGCACCCGGGGGAACAGCACTTTAATTACATCTTAGAACACTACAGGTCTATTTCATTTTAACTTGTACAATTTGACATAATTCTCCCCACATGTGCTCACTGGCTGTAAAGGGGTATGCGCAAAGCTCTATCTTCAGAGTCAGATGGACATAGGTTAAAAGAAACCACATGGTTTTAATTAGCTACTTCATCTTTCTAGGTTTTAGTTTGCTTGTATGTAAATTGGGCTCTCAGGTTCAAAGATAAGCTTGTGTATTAGTCAATATTCTCTAGGGCAGGGGTGTCAAACTCATTTTCACCAGGGGCCACAGGAGCCTCATGGTTGCCTTCAAAGGGCCAAAATAATTTTAGGACTATATTAAATGTAAGTGCTCCTTAACTGTTGAAATTACATTCAGCCCTTTGAAAGCAACCTCGAGGCTGATGTGGCCGCCAGTGAAAATGAGTTTCACGGCCCTGCTCTAGAAAAACAGGAGCATTCTCTCTTGAGAGAAAATGAGAATGAAAGAGACAGGAAGAGGAGGAGAGAGAGACATTTATTTTAAGAAGGACATACAGAGGATCCAGAGACACATGAAAAGATACTCAGTATTGCTAGCTATCGGAGAGATGCAAATTAAACCATAATGAGATACCACTTCACACCAGTTAGAATGGCCATCATAAACAAAACAATGAACAACAAGTGTTGGAAAGGTTGTGGAGAAAAGGGGACCCTAGTGCACTGTTGGTGGGATTGCAGACTGGTACAACCACTATGGAAAACAGTATGGAATTTTCTAAGAAACCTAAAAATGGATCTACCTTTTGACCCAGCAATTCCACTGCTAGGATTATATCCTAAGAGAACCCTGAAACACCAGTGTTCATAGCAACACAATTTACAATAGCCAAGTGTTGGAAGCAACCTAGATGCCCATCAGTAAATGAATGGATCGAAAAACTATGGTACATTTACACAATGGAATTCTATGCAGCAGAAAGAAAGAAGGAGCTCCTACCTTTCACAACAGCATGAATGGAACTGGAAAGCATTATGCTACATGAAATAAGCCAGGCTGTGAAAGACAATACCATATGATCTCACCTTTATCAGGAACCTAAACAACAAAATAAACAAACAAGCAAAATATAACCAGACACTGAAATTGAGAACAGGCTGACCAGAAGGGAGAAGGGAGGGAATTTCAGGGGGAAAGGGGAAGGGTTTACAGGAACAAGTATAAAGGACACATGGACACAAACTAGGGGGGAGGCATGGAAATAGGCTGGAGATGGGGAGGGCTGGGGGGTAGACTGGGATGGGAGTAAAAGACAGAAAACTGTCCTTGAACAACAATTAAAATAAAAACCAAGAAAAAAAAAAAAAAAGAATCGACTCACCGGGTGACCATTCTGACAAGTGCGGGGCAAGCGGGCAGTCTGGAGACCCATGAAGAGTTGCCAGTTGGGTTTTTGAGTCTCTAGGCCCTATGGAAAGAACTCCTTCCTCTTGGAGTTCATTT
The DNA here is from genome assembly GCA_039655065.1 of Glossophaga mutica. Lineage (NCBI taxonomy): Eukaryota > Metazoa > Chordata > Mammalia > Chiroptera > Phyllostomidae > Glossophaga > Glossophaga mutica. Next base: position 140,778,771 of record CM077307.1, on the reverse strand, counting down.
ACATTGGGGCCTATTTAACCACTTCCTGGAGTTCCCAGGGCAATTGTTTCAACGGTCAGATGCCTTGCATTAATTAGTGTAGTACTTCTCAGACCTGACTGCAACTAGGATCATCTGCAGAGCTTTTAAAGAACATATATGCATACCAGCATAGCCCGAGGACACAGAAAACAATGTGATGAATTCAGTAGGGGGCAGCTGGGTGGAGCAAGGCAAACGGGGTACAAATGGAAAATGGGGGACATCTGTAAGAGTGTCAACTAAACATATATATGTATTTAAAATCTAACGTGAGTCCTTTCCCCATTCTTACTTAATTTGAAAGCTCCCTAGGTGATTTTCATGTACAATCAGAGGTAGAAACCACTTTCATGGGTAAAAGAGGGGCATCGAGAAATAATAGAAGTGTGTCATCCACTATGTAGCAGAGATATAAACTTAAGCATTTATCAAGCTCACAAATTTACTAAAAAGCATCACCTTGCCTTCAGCGTTGGCCTGGGCCTACCAGTAGCATTCTTAGATATGGGTGATGGAATCACCCAAAATAATTCTCTTTCTGAACTTGATTTGTTTCCTTACGAACAGAACAGTTTGTCAAAGCATCTTTATTAAGTCTAAGTAAAATTAAGACAATGCAAAATTCATAATACTCAATGGTTTTTCACATTTAAAATAATGCAATGCAAGTCAACTATAAGCATGAGTTAAATGATAAAAATCAGCTTGAAAAATATGTCACCTGTCAAAAATGAAAATCAAACTATACCAGCCAGGTTAACAAATTAAACTTACCAACTATTTATCCAATCTCAAGTTTGGCCTGGATTTTCATTAGAATGTATGAATGATATAGGGATCATCCATGTATTTGAAAAGCTTACGATCTCATTAGAGGTGAGTGAAGTGTGTGATGATGATGGTAATAAAATAGCTATCATTTGTTAAATAATTATTATATTAAACACTGCTTAAGGACTTAAGTATATGAATTCACTTAATTCTCATAAAACATACAGGGTGCTAATTGCCATTTTTCAGGTGAGGAAATTAAGGTTTAAATTATTAAAGAAATTGTCATTACATAGCTAATTACTAGTAAAAATAAAATAAAATTAGAAAAAGGAAAATCAAAATCAATTAAAAATCCTTAAAAAATGTGTCTGGCATGGAAATGCTGATCATTCACATAAAGATGACCACGGAAGGTCTGGGCAGAAGGTGAAATTACCTAGAAAAGTATATAATGAGAGAAATAACAAAACGGTTCCTCATCTTCCCAAACTCTTTCTCTTTTCTTATTTTCTTCACACTAGCATCTCACCCTAAAAGCCATCTTCATCAAATATATCATCCAAAACACAGCACATCTGGTGTTTCACCCATGATTCCTAGAGAGAAAATAGTCTGTTTTCCCAGCTGTGCTCTTTTCCCCTTCCTTGCCCACCCCAAATGTTTCCTTATCTTTCTCCATTGGGAGGCTTTTTTCAGGCTTTCTCCTCCAGAGTCAGTGCTCAACCTGCTGGATCTCATAACATTTTTTTTCACATGTCACCCCTGCATCACTGGAGCTTAATTATTTATTGGCAGACCTGTCTCCTCTCAGGGATGAAGTGTATCTTCAAAGACAAAGTTCTAGCCTTATAGGCATATAAGACAAATAAACATACATATATTTATTTTTGTCTTAGGTTGTTCAATAAAAGAATGAATCTCCAGCTTGAGTAATCCCAAGTTTAAAAATCAAATAAAAATTAGTAACAACAACAACAACAAGAAAAGTGGGGAAAAGGCAGGCTGGGCAGGCTGGGGCTAGTGAAGCAGGATTTCTGGTGCAGGCAGTGGGACCGGAACAGAGAAAAGGTAGACTGCTGACTAGCTGTCCTGGAATGAGTCTGACGGAAAGAAAGCCAGCTAAACCTAGGAAGTCAGACATCCTCTACCTTTACAAAGTAGCAGAGTTCCCAACACTCAGATTTCTAAGGGAGATATAAATCTTACCTGAATTATAAAATCTTTCGTAGACTGAATGTGGTAACATTTGAAATCTGAGAGTAAAACTGAATTCCAGTATCTATTTCAAAGCTATGAGAAAGCATTCACTTGTCTATATTTCCTAGTTTTCTAAGCAAATTGTATAAAAATATACATATATAACAGTTTACAGATAAAAACTCACATTTTAATTATAAAAATAAATTTAACACATACATTCTAAAAATAAATACACCCTCTTTCTACAACATCTAGTAGTCGGTATATATCCTCCCTTTGTTAATGATCTTGCTGTGAGGCCCAGAAGGTATATTTCTCTAGTCTGGGCTGCCTTTACCTTCCCTTCCCTTGTTTTTGATTTCCTTTTTATTAAAACTGGGGCACTGCACTGGCTGAAGATTCATTATTTTCTTGAATGATTTGGGACATCAATATCTGTAAAGCAAATGTTCTGTAAATATGAACTCTCAATTGGTTTAAATATATATTTGAATGTTATTAGTTAATTTAGTCATGGTCTATCACACTCAAATACATAATATTTAAATTCCTATACGAATTTTAGAAATAAACAGCAAATTTTAAATTCTAATTCTTGTTAGCAGTAATTTAAGTAATCAAAGAAAGAAAAATAGGTGTTACTTACAATTAAAAATGCATTTTTAAGACCCTCCTTCTGGCCCTGGCTGGTGTAGCTCAGTGGATTGAGCGCGGGCCTGCGAACCAGAGGAGCGCGGTTCGATTCCCGGTCAGGGCACATGCCTGGGTTGCAGGCCAGTTCCCAGCAGGGGACACACGAGAGGCAACCATACATTGATGTTTCTCTCCCTCTCCCTCTCTCCTACCCTTCCCCTCTAAAGATAAATAAATAAAAATCTTAAAAAAAAAGAAAAAACTGTTTAAAAAAAAAGACCCTCCTTCTATCCACACAATGATACTATCTTAACTTAGACAAATTATGACCTATAAATGTGGATTTTTGCTAATCCACATTTAGCTAATTGTCAGAAATCAGTTATTAAAGAAGTTTTTCAAGCATTTAAAAAATCAGTAATAAAATATATGCAAATATTTTTATTCTTAAGAATGAGTTTTCTAAGAAAACACAAAAATCCATCCTAGAATGTTCCCATAGACTCGAGCTAGGTCTGCCTAGCAAATTTTTAGAAAGACTTTAGACTACAAGAAAGAAAAAAAAAGGAATTTAGAATAGTTTGATTTTCTTTCAAGCATAATCTAAATGCTGGTTGAAATTTTATTCAGAAAGTTAATTCCCAAACAGCGCTTAAGTTTCTACATCCTTCCAGGGAAATGCCACTACGTGTTTCAATTCTTTCTTGTGTACTAGAAATTTAAAAATAAAAATTACTCTAAGGCATGTTTCCTCCTGTAAAACAGAGGTTATGGAATTTATCTTAATTTGAAATAAAAAATATTTGTTATTTACCTAATAGAATGTAATTAAAGCAAATATTTATAAAAACAATGTACATGAAGCATTTTGTAATTTGGTAATTGCTGTTATCTGCTACAGATTTTATCTAAGGTTTAGTCTTTGGTGACAAAAGAATAAAATGCCTGCTTTAACATTTCAGCTGACCCTTGAATAACATGGGTTGGAACTGCAGAGTTCCACTTATACACACATTTTTTTCCAATAGGTACCTGTACTGTTCTCGATTCATGTTTGGCAGTCTGCTAATCCCAGGAGGCCTGATTGTATGCATTGCTCTATGCCATTTATATAAGGAACTTGAGTATCCATGGATTTTGGTGTCCATGGGAATTTCTGACACCAGTCCCTGCAGACACCAAGAGACAACTGTTTTTGGGGAACCAAAGAATCGGCACTCCTGACCCACACATCGTTCAAGGGTCAACTGCATTTTTATTTAATTTGAAATTTTATAGATGGGAATCAAGCCAATGAATGTTTTAAAAAATTGTAAGGGTTTTTTTGCCTGCTCAAATATAAGCAAAAAACTAACCATCTTCGATATGAGGAAAAATATAATAATGACCTCTTATTTTCATACACTGTCACCCAATTAATTCTTCCACAGTGCTTTGATTCTCTTCTTAATTTATCAGAATTAACTTTATGTTCATCATCCACCAGTTGCTAAAACTTCAACTGTCATGATAAATCAAAAATAGTTTTGAGTGAAAAAAACACTAATAAGTTGGAGAGATGAATTAGAATTCATATTTACACCATAATACAATATATAATAGGGGAGAATAAATTCAGAAGTCTCATCTACATAAATGTATATATTTTCTTTGCTTTTAAGAAAATAACATGGTGAGGGTCCAAGTCATCCGAAGTTCCTTAGCTGATAGAAAGCCCCAGCTATTAAGCACATGTAAGAAGTCCCATAGTCCTACTCTTGGTCCATATAGGCTCCCCAGAAGGAGGTAATGACAATTACTTTCTCTTGATCCAAGGATGCCTTTAAGATCGAACTCCCTAGGCATGTTTGCAATCTCATTGTGTCAGACAGTCTGGGCCTCCACTCCCAGGAATTCCCCCACTGCTAATTTTCCTTATAAGCAATTTTACTGTATATCTAAAACCAATCTTTTACTGGGGAGAGGGGGGTGGGAACCACCACCTTAAACCTCAACATTTTTCCAAATATCTATAATTCATGTTTGACTTCAATGGGATGTAAAGTTTTCTTTTCCTTAGGGAATAAAAGCTCTCCTTAATATTTACTTCCTAAGACCACGAGAAGTATAAAGTAAACACAAACTTCCCTATCTTGCTTATAATCATTTCAACCATTTCTATGCTACTAATAAGCCCAAATCATTTCTACATTGAAGGTCACATTGTTGGATCAATTATTCTGATATTTATGGGTTCACATTCTGGCTGGAGTATTTACCCACATTCAAACAAAGCACTGAAACTTAGCTCCCGGCCTTTATCTATATCAGCTTTAATGTTTTCCACCCTCAGCCACTTGGGAGACACAATGCCATAGCCACATCCGAGCTCTGTTATCACATTCTTCGTATTCAGCATTTTGTTTTCTAACCATCACCTGAAATTCTGAAACTCTCACATACCCATTAATCAAGGATACAACAACACTGAGATAATCTGTTTAGTAACTTTTTATGTTAATTTCCTTCCTTCCTTCATTTCCTTCCTCTCAAAACTTCTCCCTGAGGCACATCTATTGAATCACTCTATAACCAGCATTCAACAGTCTTTCCACTTTGTCCTTTCTTGAATGTGCTCTGATAATAAATATTTGTCACATTTATCAATTTTTTGAGGCTGCTATGAAATTTGATGTCACAATAATGTATAACATTTAACTTCAGGTCCTTGCTTATTATTTTATTTTTCTATATGTCATCAACATATATTTGGGGATTAAAAACATGTCTGTAGAGCCCATTTCTAAAGGCTAAAAGTCTTTAAGAGCCTGTTCTGTGAGCCTGACTATACTTAACACCTTATAATTTTAATTTTTGATTATTGTTATCATAACTCTGTAACAGCTAAATTTATGCTAAGTTAAAAAATAAACACAATATTTCAGTAAAATTAAAGTCACAATCAATGATAAGAAATTTAACTTTAGAAAAAGAACAATTAATATCCAGAATTATTTAAAATATAGGTAGGTTTAGTCCTGTAAGACTGATCAAATCAAATATGCAATTTATTTTGTAAGTGGTTAGTATGAAGATAGAATATCAAAATATATCATTGCCAGTTCATATCATTGCCAGTACATGAGTAAATGCATAGTAATTTTCTCCAAATTATAAGTACTGCAACCACATAATACTGATGAACACTCACAGCAAAACAAACAAAAATAATCCACTTTTGGGGAGTGGGAGCTACTTGAAATATTACTCAAGAATGAATTAAGAAATACACTAAAATAATATACAGGAAGTAATATAATGAACAGGGTTTTATGTTTTAATATTTTTTAAGAAAGAGGTATTTCCAATAGTTTAAGAATCACAGAAGTATCAGTCAAGTCAAATTGAGTCTTATTATTTCATTATGGAATCATTTATATACCCCATATACTGAAGAAAATTCATGTATTCTGTAATTTATATGAATAATAAATCAATTATTTAGAAGTCAAAGTATATAAAAGAAAAAAGTTTAAGATAAGAAAAAAACATTAGCACTAGAAATACTTTAACCCCCATTACTTTTGTTTCATTTTAAAAGGAAAATAATTACCTACTAAAACAATTTTATGGATATAGTTAAAAAAACAAAATATTAATGCATTATTTATCTTTCAACATCCTCTAAGAATTTTCATCTAAATACTAATTTCAAAATGTTATTTCTGCCAGTGATAAATGTGTCAGAAAGAGAACTGGTTAGTTTTACCATGCCAACAGTTAGAAAACTATCTCTACCTTGATATAACATAAAATTTTATTTCAAACTGATTGAGAAGGAATAAATATGAAATCCCATATTGTCATTTTTTCATTAACTTTTTCTGAGAATATCTTCACTTTAAAATATGTGTTCCTACACTTCATAGGTGGTACTTAGCTTTTGACTATAAAATCCACTTCTCACTGTTATAAATCAGGTGTGGAAAGTTTTCTCAATAAATCTCTTACGCAACTTGAGGGAAAAAAACACACACACAGACAGACAGAGCAAAAAAAAAAAAAAAACCCCATAAAAAAACAACAAAAACAAAAACAAAAAAAAAACAAACTTCCAGAGGAATGGCAGCATGAGAAATCCCTTGAAGTTTCAACAATTTGAACAGCTATAATTCAACAAAGAATTCCCTGCTCAGCACACAAATATGGCTGAGGGATCCATGCAGTGAAACATCTAAAAGTGGGCATGGGAATGAGCTAGGGAGGCGAAAAGGGAGAAGAGCTCAAAGGAGACATGGATGCAACCCTGCAGCCAGGAGCTCACTGCAGGGCTCACTCAGGAGAGAGGAGAAATTTTAGGTCATGGCTAGCACTCCCTTCTGCCAGGAGAAGCAAGGGGTTTAGTGAACATTTCTGGAGAAACGGGCACTACTACGTGTGGCTGAGCCCAAAGATGTGGGCAGCAGTAAACTACAAAGGTGAAGTCACAGTTGTCTGGCAATAGGTACTCCGGACAGATAAACAAAGGCATGGAACCTTCCCTTAACCTCCCAGAGTTCACCTCTCTTCATCTTTTGTGTTGAATTGCAAAGCACATTATCTGATACTACAGAGAACAGAAACATTTTTCCTGAGCAAAGGGTGAATTCTGCAAATAATCCTGGGATTATGAGGAAGTGGGGCTGGGTGGGGAGGAAGCCAGGAGGTTAACTGGTCACCATTGCGTGGGAGCAGACAAAGAGGAGGCCCGGTTCCCTCAGTTCACTCCACCTCCACACATCAGTGGCTGCACTGCTAGAGTTGGAGGGCTATGATGACAGGCCTGGGATTTTACAAATTGGGACCCCTATCACTCACTGCATTCCCCTGTAGGGCTGGTCTCTTGGGACCAGAATGACCAGGTCGTAGGGGAGGCACCCACCTTCCCAAGGAGCACGGGTCATTTTTCACCACCCCATATAAATCTGAAAAAGCGAGAGAAGTGCAAGAGAGCTAAAACACATGTGATTTGGCACCACAACTGGAAAACTATAGGAAAATTTATCAATCTAGAAAGTGCCACTCATATGTAACTAACTAGACAGAGAAGGAATCCATCAAATGCCATCAATAACCAAGTTAATGAGGCATCTCAAAAAATTTTTTTAAATCTCCAAAAAATAAACTTAAAGACATGAAAATGTGTGATTTAAATGGCAAAGAATTCAATATTGCGGTTCTGAAAAAAAAACCCAATGAGATGCAAGAAAACACAGGCAGTTCACTGAACTCAAATACAAAATCAACAAACAAAATGAGTACTTTACCAAAGAAATTGGAACTTTAAAAAAGAACTAAATAAAAATTCTGGAGATGCAGAACCAAATAAAAGAGATCAAGAATGAACTAGTGAGCATAGAAAAAAAGACGTGGCCAGATGGATGAAAGAACTAGTGAGATTGAAGATAGAAATTTAGATCACGCAGAGGGAAGGAGAGGCTTGAGCATAAAGCACAGAGGTCTACAAGAACTATCCGACTTCATCAGAAAGTGCAATATAAGAATAATAGGCATACCAGAAGATGAAGAAAGAAAGAAAGAAAGAAAGAAAGAAAGAAAGAAAGAAAGAAAGAAAGAAAGAAAGAAAGAAAGAAAGAAAGAGGAGAAGAGAAAGCCTGTTCAAACACACAGTTGATGAGAACTCAAACCTACGGGAAGAGCTAGCTCCTCAAATCCAAGAAGCAAATAGAACACCTAATTACCTCAATCCAAAAAGGCCCTCTCCAAGGCACATTGTATTCAAACTGTCAAAAATTAATGACAGAGAAAGAATTCTCAAGGCAGCCAGGAAAAAGGAGAAAGTTACCCGTAAAAGAGTTGATTAAATTTTCACTGGACTTCTCAGCAGAGACTCTAAACTAGAAGAGAGAGGAACCAAATGTTCAAACTACTGAAACAGAGACTGTACCAGCCAAGAACAATACATCCATCAAAGTTATCCTTCAGAAATGAAGGAGAAATAAAGAATATTTTAGGCATACAGAAGCTGAATGAAATTTATCACTGGAAGACTTCCATTGCATAAAATATTCAAGGGAGTTATTCTACCTGAAACCAAGAACAAAAGGTCATCAAACTATGCATGATATCTCCAAAAACCTTACAGCATAAACAAGGATAATTTGTGAGGAAAAAAAAAAAAACATAAAAAGGTAGGAGCAAAGCTCTGAATTTGCAAAAGAGGATGGAGATCAGATGTACTCAAAAGAAAAATGACTACTGTGTATATCAAACTTTCTTTTTCACAAATCTAATGATAACCACACACACACATAACAAAACTGAGATGTATAAGTTTTAAAAAGGAGAAACAAGGAAAAATATGGAATACTACCAAACAAACAAACAAACACAAACACAAAGGGAAAGAAACAATGAAAGCTCAGAGCTACCAAAAAAAAAAAAAAAAAACAAGAGATAAGCTGGTATAAGAAATCTTCATTCATCACTAAATACCTTCAATGTAAATGAACTTAATTCACCAATAAAAAGGCACAAAGTATCAGACTGGATCAAAAAACAAAACCCAACCATATGCTGCCTTCCGGAGACACATCTAAACTGTAAAGGCAAAGGCTCAAAGTGAAAAGGTGAAAGATGATTCTCCAAGCAAACAGCATCCACAGAAAAGCTTGTGTAGACATATTTACACCTGACAAAATAGATTTCAAAATAACAAAGGTAACTACATACAAAGATGGAAATTTTAAAATGATAAGGGGACACTACATTAAAAAAACAAAACAAAACACTTAACACTTCTCAATCTACATGTACCCAACCAGGGAGCACCAAAATAACTAATAGAAATAAAGGGAGAAACTGACAGAAACATACCATGTGGGGTCTTAAACACTCCATTGAAAGCTCTAAATAGATTATCCAAACAGAAAATCAATAAAGAAGTATCCTTAAATGACACACTAGACTAAATAGACATAATTGACATTTACAGAGCCATTCATTCCAGAGCATCAGATTGCATACATTCTTTTCCAGTGCACATGGAACATTCTCAAGGATAGACTGTATGTTGGCCCTCAAAACTAGCCTTAACAAACTTAAAAAGATTAAAATCATACCAAGCATATTCTCTGACTAAAATGCTTTGAAATTAGAAACAAACAGCAACAAGTAAAAAACATAACACCAGTAGATGGACATTAAAGAACATATTATTTTAAAAAGACTGTATCAAAGAAAAAAATAAAATATGAGATCAAAAGATATATAAAGACAAATGAGAATGACAAGACAACATATTAAAACTTCTGAGATGTAGCAAAAGCAGTAATAAGAGGGAAGTTTATATCATTTCAGACCTAGCTCTAGAAACAAGAAAAATCTCAAGTAAACAACCTAACATTACATCTTATAGTAGTAGAAAAGGAAGAACAAAGAAACCCCAAGTCAGCAGAAGACAGAAAATAATAAACATTAAAGCAGAACTGAATGACACACTAGACACACTAGGATCAAATGGTTTCATTAGTGAATTCCACCAAACACTCAAATAAGATTTGATACCTTTCTCAAATTCTTCCAAAAAATGAAAGAAGAGACAATACTTCCTAACACATTTTATGAAGCCAACATTACCCATATAACAAATCCTGGCAAAAATAACACAAATAGAGAAAACTGTAGACCAGTATCTCTGATGGATACAGATGCAAATACCCTAAACTAAAAACTTACAAATAAAATACAACAACATATTAAAAAATGCATCATGATCCAGTGTGGCTCATTCCAAAGGCACAGAAATGGTTCAATATAAACAAACTGACCAATGTACTACACCATATTAACAAAGAGGATAAAAATCAGAGGTGGAAAAAGTATTTGATAAACTACAACATCCATTTATGATTAAAACCCTCAATAAAATAATACAGAAGTACCTCAACATAATAAGGGCCACTAATGACATACCTTAATTTAATATCATACTCAACGGTGAAAAACTGAAAGCTTTTCCTCTAAAAACAGAAATTAGACAAGGATGTACACTCTCATCACTCTAATTCAAAACAGTTTTGGGAGTTCTAGCCAGTGCAATAAGGCAAAAAAAAAAAGAGAGAGACAGAGAAGAAATAAAAAGCATCCAAATTGGGAGGAAAGAAGAAAAGTGTCACTTTTTGCAGATAAGGTAATTCCTTATATAATAAACCCTAAAGACTACCAAAAACTGTTAGAAACAACAAATACAATAAATTTGCAGAATTCAAAATCAGTGTGAAAAAAACACTGCATTCTTACATACTACAACTAAAATTTCAGAAAAAGAAATAAAAATTTGTCAATTGCAAACAAAAAGGATAAAATACACAGTAATAAACTTAACAAATGATGTTAAAGACTTACATGCTAAAAACTACAAAACATTACTAAAAGGGATTGAAAAAGACACAATGAAATAGAAAGATATTTTGTGTTCATAGATTGGAAGAATCAACAGAGTTAAAATGTCCATATTACTCAAGAAATATGGACAAGAAATTTAATGTAATCCCTGTCAAAATTTCAATGACATTTTTAAAGAAATAGAACAAATAAATCACCAGATTTGTATGAAACAAAAAAAGACCCTGAATAGCCAAAGCAATCCTGAGAGGGGAAAAACAAAAAAAGCTCGAGGTATCACACTCCCTGACTATAAATTATATTACACAGTAACAATCATCAAAACAGCTTGGTATTTGAAGAAAAACAAATGTATTAATCAGTGAAACATAACTGAGAGCTGAGAAATAAACCCACATGGATATGGACAAATTAATTTTGATAAAGAATCCAAAAACATAATGAAGAAAATAAAGCTTCTTCAATAAATGGTGCTTGGGAAAAGTGGAAAGTCACATGCAAAATAATGAAACTAGATTAATGTTTGTCCCCATATAAAAATATTAAGTCAAAATGGATCAAACACCTAAATATAAGATCTGAAACAATAAATTACATAGAAGGAAACATAGGTACTAATCTGATGGACTGTGGTTAGAGAAGATGAATTTGATCCCAGAGACAAGGGAAGTAAAGGCAAAAAATAAATGAATGTATATCAAATTAAAAAGTTTCTGATCAGCAAAAAAACAAATAAACAAACAAACAAAAAAAACTACTAACAAAACAAAACGGCAATGTAGCGTGGAGGCTGGCTGGCTTCCTTACCCAAGTGCCTGGGTAACTAAGGGGAGCAGTGTTCCCACAGTCTTGGAGGGGCCTGATAACCAGTGTTTCCATAGCCTTGAGACTGGGACCAATAAACTTCCCATAACATGCAAAGTGGTCTCACATGTGCAGAATTGTGTTATGTTGTGTAATGTTCTGGCATTTTTCTGGCTGTGTTCCCCTCTAGTTCTTAAACAAGTAGGGGCTTCTCACTAGTTAGACATGCAGCTTGTAGCATACATGGCTCCTTACATCACCCAGGAATAAAGGTATATCAAATATCCCCATGGCGCCGCACATTTTCTTCCATCTCCCAGAAGTGAGAGTGGATCTGCCTGGCCTTGATTAGCTGCAACACAGGCAACTGACTGAATGGAAGAAGATGTTTGCAAACAACAGCTCTGACTAGGCATTAGTATCCAAAATATACTAGTCAACACCAAAAACAAAAACAAAATGAAACACAATCCATTAAAAAATCGGCAGCGGACCTAACAGGCACTTCTCCCAAGGAGACATACAGATGGTCAACAGATATATGAAAAGATGCTCAACTTCACTAGTTATTAGGGAAATGCAAATTAAATCTTCAGTGACATACCACCTCACAGTTGTTGGAATGGCTATTATCAACAAGATAAGTGATAAGCATTGGAGAGGTTATGGAGAAAAAGGAACCTTTATTCACTGCTTGTGGGAATGTTTACTGATACAGCCACTATGGGAAACAGTATGGAGGTGCCTCAGAAAGTTAAGAATATAGTTACTATATCACCCAGCAATCCCTCTTTTAGGTATTTAATCAATTCAAAAACATTTATTCACAAAAATATGTGCACCCATATGTTCATTGCAGCATAATCATGGGGGCTAAGTCATGGAAAAACCAGTGTCCCTTGATAGAGGACTGCATAAAGAAAATGTGTTACATAAATACTATGGAATACTACTCAGCCGTAAGAAAAAGTAAAACATTGCCAATTGTGACAGACAACATGGATGTACCTTGAGCATATTATGCTAAGTAAAGGGGGGCCAAATATATGATGATGAAAGAAAGATGATTTGACTTTGGGTAGTGAGCACACCATGCAATATACACTTGAAACCTATGTAACCTTATTAACCAATGTCACCCCAGTAAATTTAATTAAACATAAAATAATGTATTTTAAATGAAAAAAAAAACTTACATTTATATCTTCTTATCAAGGAGAGATGAGTAGTCAACAACACATACACATTTCAACATTTCTAAAGCTCATATTTAACCAGTGACTGCAGTTCATTTCTGGGCCACTTGAACCATAGCAATGTTATAATAATTTGGGCAGCAAATATTAGTCAATGTATGAGATCATTATGAAGTCATTGTAAAGCTATACCAGTAAAGATTCAAATACCGAAACAGTGTTTTTAAATTTTCTCTGAAATATGAGGAATTAATGGCTGCCAAGTATAAAAGTCATTAAAGAAACTTAGGAAGCAACATTTTTTTTTTTTTTTTAAAGGACACATGGACAAAGCTAAAGGGGGTAGGTTCGAGGGTGGGAGGTGAGGGTGGGGGAGCAGGGGGATATGGTGGGGGAAAGTGGAGACAACTATATTTGAACAACGATATTAAAAATATATTAAAAAATCAAAAAAAATAAATTAAATTTTAAAAAGATTTTAAAAACACGAAAAGCTTACTAACAATTTCAAAAGTTGTTTTTATACTTAAAAGTATGTTTTTGCCCATGAGATTTTAACTGTGCTAATACTTGTCTTCCCCAAAATAAACATCCATTGGGCCACAGGCAACAGAGGATCTGTGTGAAAAGGGCAGTGACCTAGGCACAGTCTCCATTTTCCCAGCATCCTGCCAGGAGGTAATTTAACAACTTCATCACTCAAAGAAAACGCGCACAGACTCAGAGGTAATGCCACATGCAGGAGGCACAAATTAGAGTTCAGATACACTAATCTAGAATTTGCAAGACAAAACTGTAGAGGGAGAAGCTATGAAGAGAGTTTCAAAGACCTTCAGACGAAGAGCTAAGTGTGAGTTTATGGTTAAATAACAGTCTGCACTTTAAACTCCATGTAGCTCAGCAAATGACAAGTCCATGTAGCTCAGCAAATGACAAGAAAAATTACAGTGGACTTATAACCTAAACAGCTTTCAGATTTCACAAGATGCCGAAGATGGTGTGAGTACCCACTAGCCAGAGTGAAGTGATAACAATGAATAGATGGGGAACCCAGACAGCCACTCCTTGCTAATGGACTTACTTAGGCCAGAATAAAGGCAACTGTAGACTTTCTCTAAGAAAGCTAAAAAACAAACACATAAAAAACAAGTTAATCTAGATAATATTAGTCTAAAATATGTATAACTGTATTGCCTAGAGGGAAAATGGGTAGAAGGCTGAATAGATATTTAAAGAAACCACAGCTGGGAATAACCACATTTGATATTTTTTAAAGTGTAAATTAGTAATGCAAGAAGCTCAAAAAGGACAACAAAAATCACATAAAGATATTTCATAATGAAGTTTTTATAAACTAGGATTGAAAAATATTTTTGAAACCTCCATAATATGCATTGTATGAAGTGGGAGAAAACCAACTGCAGACAGAGAGGATGTCTGGAATGGCAAGTAGAGTTAGGCTGACACTATCCCTAGTAAAATAACAGTTTAACTTCTGAAAATTAATTTAAAACTAAAAAAAAATCTTTGGAAATTTTCCTAGGGCCATATAGAATATGGGAAACTATTTCTTCAAAAGTCTACCAAATTTCAGAAAGAATAGCAAGAATCAGCAGCATTTGAACCGCAGTCTGCTCCCTTACTATCTCCTTAGCTCTGTTTTGGAATCTCTACCCTAGATGTTCTACTCTAGGCAGGTGTGGTCTGGAAGACAGGGGCTCCCTCTACCCCCAGCTGTCATTCTGTGTCTGATTTCACCCTGCGGGAGCAGATTTCCAGCATTTTTCATTCTGCCTCCTGCTTCACTTGTAGAAGTTGGCATGTGTGGCAGAGAGAATGGGATCTCTTCTCTCACCCAGTCACTCCACATAGGATTGAGGCCCTACTCCAGGTGCAGCATGCACATGATAATAATGGGCTCACCCTTTGCTGCTGACCCCACTTGTTCATATGGAAAGCTGGCAGGGGGAGTGAAAACACCAGGGGCTGCCATCCTCACTCAGTCTTGGACAATGGTGCAGAGGTTCAGACATGGAGAGAGACACACCAGAGGATAAAGGGATCTGCAGCTCAGCTTGTGTGAAAAACTGCCTTTATTTGGAATAAAATTTGGAAAATTCCATGTTTAGAACCATTGTGAAAAATGGTGAAAGTCTTAGTGGAGAACAATAAAGAAATAATATTAGTTCCATAATACAAACAAAAATGACAGAATATTCAGTTTAATAAAGAGAATGAGGGAAACAACTAAGAATAGGTGTCCTGGTACCAAATTCAACCCTGGCATTTAAAAGGCTGTGCACCTGGGTAACATGCACTCAGGGATAATGAAAACATGGCATGGGACATATGTAAAAGCACTCTCCACCTCACACAAAACCATCAGCACAGAGCAAAAAAAAAGTCTCATTGGTAATAACAGGTTTAAGAACTACCTTTGACTGCACACTGACTAATAGATCAGTTACTCCTCCCTAGGGATGACTCCTAGGAAAACAGGCTTGAACATAAACATTCATCAATAAACTTATTTTATCATCTTACACTTTGTGAAAGAGTAATAATATCATAAATACAATTATTAAATAGGATCCATATCAGATATAATTTTTATTCAACATCTCTTATCTCTCAAATTATTCCTCACCTTTATTTCCAAGAAATAAGATATTTGTGTGTAGTTCTTTAAATAAAAATAGTCATTCTTGGCAGTCTGGAAGAATGTGTGAGTAACCAAAACTGCAATGTCTTAGAAATTATCATAGAGGAAACCTCCAAGATTCTAGCTCCAAGCCAACCATGGCACATAAACTTAAGCCTTCCAATGTACTGTACAGCGTGATGACTACAGTTGACACATGTGAAAGTTAAGATAGCAAATCTTTAGGATAATAGTTCTCATCACAAGGAAAAAATATTTTTCTTTCCTTTCATGCTATCTCTTCATATTGTATGCATATGAACTGACTACTGAAATCATTTCACAACATACGTAAGTCGAATCCTTATGCTGTAAACCTTAAACTTATACAGCGATCCATGCCAATTATATCTCAAAGAAACGGTGGGAAAAAAAGAAGAAACTATGACCAATACACAGGGGAAATATAACATATATTTAACTTGTCAACCATTTATTGTAATTATTTCTTCATATAATCTTATATTCATGTGTATTTAATTTTGAAAAGGAAAAAGTTGGAATATTCACACTTCCTAATTTCAAGACTTCTCCAATGCTATGGTAGTGAACAGAGTGATGTGCTGTCATAAACATGAACATATAGATAAATGTAATAGAACACAGAATTCAAAAATAAGCCCTTTATGGTCAATTACTTTTTTTGGCATTTATGGTCAATTACTTTTTTTGACACAGGTGCCAAAATAGCATTTTAAACAAATGGTGCTGATCTAATTGGATATCCACACACATAAACAATATTAGATCCTTACTCAAACCATACACAAAATTTAGCTCAAAATGGACCATACCTCTAACTAAAATAGCTAAACTGTAAAATTCTCATAGGAAAGCAGATTTATAGCTTCAAGCTATTTGGTTAGCCAATTTTTTTTTTCATTACAACACCAAAATTATAATCAACCAACAAATACATACACTGTATTTCATAAAAATTTAAAACTTTCATGATATAAACAACAATTAAGTGTATAAGAAGAATGGGAGAAAATATTTGAAAATCTTGTATCTAATAATGGACATCTTCCTAGAATTTATAAAGAATGCTCATAATTCAGTAATAAAAGACAAATATAATTAAAATGCTTAAAATTTGAATAGACATTTCTCCAAAGATAAACAAACCACTAAAAACACATTTAAGGATCATTATCATCAGTATCATTAGTTATTAACAAAATTAAACTCAAGACCACAATAAGACATTGCTTCACATCTACTAGTATAATTATATTAAAAAATACATAACAACTTATATTGGTGAATGTGGAAAAATTGGAATACTCATACAATTTGATAATAATTTAAAAGGTTGAACATGCTTTAAAAAAAGACTTTTATTTTCTCATAAAGTCAAGCATATAAACCAGTAAGTTCACTCCTAATTATAAACCCAAGATAAATAAAAATATACACAGAAAAACTTGTACATGAATGTTCAAAGAAGAATTATTAGTAACAGTCAAATTAACTTATTAACATAAAAATAAAATATTTCATAGTCATGTAATGGAATCTTATTCATTAGTGAAAATAAATGAATTGTTGATACACGGTAAAATGTAGATGAATGTTTAAAATGTGCTAAATGGAATAACCTAGTCACAAAAGACCATAGTATAGGATTCTATTTTTATGAAACGTCTAGGATGGGCAAATCTATGGGACAGAAAGCTGTAGTGTTTGCCTAGAGCTAGGGATGGGGGTGGATGATAATGTGTTGGGTGGTTTTATTGTGGAACAACAAAATATTTAAATTAGTTTGTGGTGATGGAATGGACAACTTAATTGGATGAAATTTATTGTGTGTGAATTATATCTCAATAAAATTTATTTAAAAAAGAAATCACAGACTGCTCTTCAGAAACTCCATAAACCAGAAGGTAATAGAACAATATAATATATTTAAAGCTCTGCAAGCCAAAATATTAAAATATATGAGTAAATAATGTTACATCTTTCACCATGTCTCTGTTTTCCAGGTTTATCATTCTTTTACAAAATAATTTTAAAAATTACTAATTTTTAATACTTTCCATATTTCGTTTCAGTTTGTCCAGGCCAAACCTAGCTTTAAATAAAATAGATGAAAGGTTATCCAATTAAAAATGTATTCTCTCTTTACCCTGGCTTGTGTGGCTCAGTGGATTGAGCACTAACCTGTCAACCAAAGGGTTGCTGGTTTGATTCCTAGTCAGGGCACATGCCTGGGTGTGGGTCAGGTCCCCAGTGGTGGGCATGTGAGAGGCAACCAGTCACTGATGTTTTTCTCCCTCTCTTTCTCCCTCCCTCCCTCTCTCTAAAAATAAATAAATAAAATCTTTTAAAAAACATATTCTCTAGGATTACTAGGCAAGCAGCCCAAAAATATTCCATATAGAAATATAGTTTATGTTTGTGTTTATTTTGTAATGTTTTACAACAGCAAGTTAAAATTAAAATTGTCCAACATTTAAGTTTTGTATAATATAAAAATGAATAGTACAAATTAATAAAGTTCACATTTTTAGTAATAGGTTCTTTTAAAACAAAGGATTTGAAATACCAGTTAGCTTAGACTAAGGAAATATTAGAGGTTTTAAAAGTCTACATAATACATTAAAATAATTGTATGAAATTATTTTGTGAATATAAAGAAGCAAATTTTTACAAATTAAGATATTTGTCTCCATTAGATGAGAAAAGGTGTTAGAAAATATAATATCCATAATAAATATGTTAGCTACTATGACTCATAACTATGACTATTATAATGCTTATAAAAACAATTTTGTATGATTATGGGAATGATCTCTCAAAATTAAACATAATAAGAAGAACAGAGAATTCTGGTAGATAACCAGGGAAATCAATACTTGAAAGAATAAATATATTTTAAAATTACCTATGTTTGAGCCAGTTACTTTTAATAACTTTGACCAAAGTGGGTTCAAAAGGGATTGAAATATGTAACATAATTAAGTTTGTTAGAGCAATTACACAAAAATGGTGTATATTATCTTAATTATTTTATATTAAAATTAATTAGCCTATCATAGCTGTATATTAGGCAGTGGGCAAAACAGATTATCAGAAGACAAGAAATTGCAATAACCTCACAGGATGTTGAAATACTTAAAATTTTCTAGAGAATCACATGTCTATCATTGGTATGAGTATGTATTTCTTAGGAACCTTATTAACATGAAGATACTAGTTATGTAGAACCATATAGAAAGAACCTAGTTTCTTCATTTCTGATAAGTTTCTTGGTAATCTCGATGCTGCTGGTCTATTGCTTCACTCTGAATAGGAGACTCTAGGCATTCTTATGTGATCATTGTCCGAGATCATGTGTCTGCACTACCTCATTCTCATGAAGTCTTTGAGCAAGTGTCGTGAATTATGAATCACTAGTACAAGAGGTAAAATTTTGAAAGTATATAAATTCAGAATTTATTTTTATTATTCAACTCCATGTAAGAGAATGTTTCAATGTACTTCAAGATAAGGTCAATATTATGATAAAAATTAATGACAGTTGATCCTCATTATGGGTTGAATTGTATTATCTTTGTGACAGCCTTTGACCTATCTATTGGAATAAGAGCAAGGAAATATTTTTTCCAAGCATAAAATATAACCAAATAATAATTTTGAAAAGTGACACTATCTTGACTCCTTCTAATTTGTGTATCTTTGTAAGCACATGTGACCTCTAAACAAATAACTTTTGCCATAAATATTCTTTCACATATAAGAAATCTCTCCTCTAGGTAAAAGGTGATTTAAATAAATGAAACAGCAGTGGCTTGGCATTGATCTTGTTCCAATTGCCTCATATTGCACCTCATTCTCTATCTCTTTCCATGTTCTATCCAGAATAGCTCTCATACTGTTCCTCATAGAACACCATGCTTCTTGCAGTTACAGACAGAACCCTTGACAGATCTGTTCCATGTGCAATGGCAGATTTACCATTTTCTTTGCCTAGATAGCACACTTTCAAGCTTTAAATTTCAACCAATTATATTTTATTGAGAGACACTTCTGTAAATTCCTGGTATCAACCAAATATCCCTGGTGTACATGATGATGCTCTCATATATGTCTCCATCATAACTTAGATGTCACTTTGGAGTGTGATACTTATTGTGAGATGTGGAACAAACTATTATGATCACATGTATGTCTCCATTATAACTTAGATGTTATTTTGGATCATTGCATTTATTATCAAATCGGAATATATCTCATTTTGCAGTGATGAAGGATGTTTTCACATGCCTTTTCAATCTTAAGATCTAAAAGTCTGTGAAACTTAATAAACAGTCAGTAGATATTTTCACAAGAAGTAAAGGCACATGATCATATATTTCATGGAAAGAAAATGTGAAGTTGTAGCTAAAAGACTAAGTGCTGAAAAGACTAACTGCCTGAGCTCCATTCTAGGCTCTAACAGTTATTGGGCTAATTGTTAGCTGGCCAAACTACCTTACCTTTCTCAGTTTCAGTTCCTCATCTGTGTAGTGAATGAAAACATAGTACCTGTATTATAATTATAGTGTTGTCATAAAGATTAATTAAAGAAATTGATGTAAAGAATTTAGTGTATTGACTGAGATACAGTACACATTCAAAACTTAATTATATTCTTCATCATTATTATTCTTATATTTATTTTGAAGAAAAATTATAATATTAAGGCAATGATTCTCAGTAATGCAATTCTTCAATAATTACTTATCCAAACGTAACAAATAAATTTCTAAAGGTACAGACTTGTTTGTCAGAAATTAAACATTAATATCAAATAAAGAAAAAAAGAATTACACATACTTCTCTGAATTAGCAGGCATTAAACAACCCATTAGGTTTTATTGGAAATCTTGCAATAAATATGAAAGAAATCTTATAAAAGATTGGTTGGGTTTTAATTGATTTATTGAACATGTGCTAAATAGGTATCGTGAAGTTATTGTTAAGCTTTGTAGTGGAAATATGATGACAAATCTCCAGACTTTTAAGAATTTCACATAATTTTCTCTGATGGTAAACAAAACAGGAAAGTTGAAAGTATTTGGCTTGGTGGGAAAAGATGATCACCTTAGCCATTGCTTGTGTGGCTCAGTTGATTGAGTGCTAGCCTGTGAACTGAAAGGCTACTGGTTCAATTCCCAGTCAGGGCACATGCAGGCCAGATCCCCAGTTGGTAGCGTGCAGGAGGCAACTGATCGATATATCTCTCACACATCAATGATTCTCCCCTCTCTTTCTCCCTCTCTTCCCCTCTCTCTAAAAATAAATAAATAAAATCTTTAAAAATAAAATAAAGTGAAAGATTATCACTTTGTTCTAGTTCATGAGGAATTTGAGATAGCAACTGAATATTCAATTTAATTTCTTTATTTAATTACATTCATTTATCCAACAAATATTTATTTGTAGATGTTGTGCTAGGACTATATCCTAAGAACCCTGAAACACCAATCCAAAAGAAACTATGCATCCCTATGTTTATAGCAGCACAATTTACAATAGCCAAGTGTTGGAAGCAACCTAGATGCCCATCAGTAAATGAATGGATCAAAAAACTGTGGTACATTTATACAATGGAATTCTATGCAGCAGAAAGAAAGAAGGAGCTCATACCCTATGCAACGGCATGGATGGAACTTGAGAGCATCATGCTAAGCGAAGTAAGCCAGGCAGTGAAAGACAAATACCATATGATCTCACCTTTAACAGGAACCTAATCAACAAAACAAAGAAACAAGCATAATATAACCAAAGACATAGAAATTGGGAACAGGCTGAAAGTCACCAGAGGGGAGAGGGGAGGGAATTTCAGGGGAAAAGGGGAAGGATTTACAGAAACAAGTAAAAAGGACACATGGATAAAAACTATGGGGGGGTGGAAATGGGAGGGAAGGGCTGGGGTGGTGGGTTGGGGTGAGAATAAAAGACAGAAAACTGTACAAGATCAACAATTAAAATAAAAATTAAAAAAAAAAAAAGAATTATATCTTGCAAAACTAAGAGATAATAACTGTCGACTTAGAATTCTACCCCCAACAAATATAACCTTCAAAAGTAAAGGTGAAACAAAGATATCTGAAGCAACTGAACTGAGAGAATGTCACCCAGAAGAACTGATCCATGCTAAAGGAAATACCAAAGATTGTTCTAGGTGGAGGGAAAAAACTCCAGATAGAAGCTCAAAAATACAGAAAGAAATGAAAGCAAACAAAAATGTGGATAACCAACAACTGGATTTAGAGAGTGAAGCCATTAAAAACATTGATGCCAACAAATTAAGCCGTTTCATTGAGATCAACAGTCTTCGCTTGGTGACAGAGTACAGTCCTGTGACTGTGATTGGCCTATTTAATACCATGATTCAGATTCATCTTCTCCTGATGATGAACAAGGCCTCTCCTGAGTATGAAGAAAGCATGCACAGCTACCAGAAGGCAGCTAAACTCTTCCAAGGGAAGATTCTTTTCATTCTGGTGGACAGTGGTATAAAGGAAAATGGGAAGGTGATATCGTATTTCAAACTAAAGATGTCTGAACTGCCTGCTTTGGTGATTTACCGGACTCTCGATGACAAGTGGGATACACTGCCCACAGCAGAAGTTTCAGTAGAGCTTGTGCAAAACTTTTGTGATGGATTCCTAAAAGGGAACTGGCCGAGAGAAAATGATGAATCAGAAGAAAAGACTCAAAAGGTGGAACTCTGACTTCCCTCTGGTACTTCTGCATGCCACCGAGTATCTACTTTATGCTGAAAACAGAGGGGCAACCCAAACCTGCACACACACATAGCTCCATTTTGTTCCTTAAGATCTCACTTACTCTCCTTGTGCTTTCTTTTAATTTGCCTACATGCTCTCACTATCCATCCAATTTTCTCTTATGCATTCATGCCACACAGGCCCATACGCTGCAGTACCACCACGATACCACTGGATGGAGGCTTTAAGAGAAGTACATGATACCACTGTGAAGAAGAGACATGCCTCGAAGGAAATGTTCTGATTTATCATTTCATATTGTATTTGGACACTGCGCACGACTTACACATAACATAGTTTCTTCTCTATTAGTGTTACTTAAGGGTTGAAACTCTAGTTTCTTCATAAGCACATGTCCTCCCTCTGATTTGGGGCCAAGATCAAAAGGATGGTTTTAAACTCCTTTCTGGAATGGTCTTTCTGCCAGAAGTCAAATGATGTTCCTAAGGTTCTGAACTCAGCAGACATAGACCATGTAAAAACTCAATGCTTGTTGAGCATTCCTAACTCCCCATGTACATCCACAACTGCGCAATAAAAGACCATAATGTTATGAGAAAAAAAAAAAATAAAATAAAATAAAATAAAATAAAATAAAGTGAAAGATTATCACTTTGTTCTAGTTCATGAGGAATTTGAGATAGCAACTGAATATTCAATTTAATTTCTTTATTTAATTACATTCATTTATCCAACAAATATTTATTTGTAGATGTTGTGTTGAATGCTGGGAATATAGTCTTCAACAAGACTGATACAATCTATTTCTTCATAAAGTTCTATTTTAGGTGGAAAGTGAGCCTTGAAATAAATAATTGTACAATTAGTTACTGAATCCTATTTGATAAACTTCTCTTAGAGAATTCTGTGGTTTAGAAAGCCATTCTTGCTGAAGTGATATTTTACTTAAACTTCTGAGTAGCATTTAACTAAGTAATAAAGAGGAGGTTGAAAGCCAAAAGGAAAGAGGCATTAAATGAGTGTTAGAACATCAATAGGGTCTCAATATGCAAGACCGTTAGACTATATTTAGATTTTGGTCTTTAGCCTAAGGTTATTGTGACCCCATTAAAAACTTTAAACAGATAAATGAGAAAAGAAGGTTTTTATGGCATTGGTTTTATTGACTCCAGTGAAAAAAACAGGCTAGTGTTGTACAACAAGGAGTGTGGTGATCCCAGTTAGTAATCTATTTTATTCCTCTATGTGACAAATGATTGCATCTTGGGCTAGCTCTCCAGGTAAATGATGGTGTTGTTCCTGATAAGACAGACACTGGAGAAGACATGGTTTGCAAGGAAAATGTGTGGTGATACAGATGAAGCTATGTGAGTAGGAGCGCTCCAGAGGAGAGTAGACTTAATGGGAAGGTCATAGGATTCACAATTGAGCTATGAAGGAAACCAATTGCATGGGTTAAAAAGCTAAATCAGATGATAAAGGATATGAGGTGACGAGAAGAGACGTTAAGCAGAAAGTAATAAGTATTTTGGAAACTCAATACTTTCTTTAAGACTAATTTCTATTACTGAGAGAGCTGGTGTGATCAATAGAACCAAATGGTGAGATTCTTTGTTTTTCTGTATGTTTGTATACAGTTACCATCTCACCATATATTTTGATATTGTTTTAGATTTCTTAATGATGTCCAATTTTCAATTTCATCATATATTTTTAAACCCAAAACAAATAGTATTGGTTTCACTCCATAGTAAATTATAATAGTGACTACTATTTTCTGAAAGCTCGTTGACTGGGGGCTCAAAGGTTTAAAGATTGCCACATGAAATATAGTGCATAAAAGACCTGAGATATTTGTTAAATTAAGCTGCATATGTAGATATATGTACATTTTATTTTTAAAAAAACATGAATGTTTAAATTTTCAACCATAGTATCAATCCTGAGATTGCATAAAATTTTATTTGCATTAAAGGTATAAATTTTCCACAACACAATCCCAATCAACAGGTTATAGTAAAGATTAAATTAAAAAAAAAAAGTGCTGGTAAAGCATTTACCATGTACTCACAGAAAACCACTCAAAAATATCATTCTTTGTCACAATCATAAAATGTGTAAGCACCATTTTAAAGTAATAATGTATAATATTCATTGAGAGGTAAATGTCTCTCAGCCACATCCGTTGCAGTGCACACACATGCACACAAGCTAGATTCAGACAGGTCTGGAAACAACTCTCTACTAGATTCTTCCTTAAAGTAGAATGTAAACAATATAATCACAGTAATGAAGTTTAAAAAAAAACAAGCAATTTGAAATTTCCATGTGAAAATGAACTCTGCCATTTAGCACAGCTGGAAAAACTAATCGAGAAAGTAGCCGTGGTTTTTATGGATTCAGGTCATTTATACAATGACTAGACATTTTAATAACTCAAGGTCAACAAATGCTTAAATACTAAAAGCTAGTCATAAAAAGGGTTAATGTTTAGTGATAAAGAATACTTCACATTTAGACATGAGCAACAGCTGAAGTATGTTTGTTACTCATGATCAAGTTAAGGTACCCAAGTTAAAATTCTTCTGGCTACTTAAAAAAATAGTGTGGCCATTGTGCCAGTTTTTAAAATTTAAAAATTATCTTAAATATGTGTATGTATACATCTATACATGTATGTATAGATGTACACATATGCATATATACACATGTGTGCATACATATATACAGATATATAGTCAGAGTTTTTAATTTGATTGATTTTGAAAATCAAACAGAATGTAACCCTACTCAGTTTAGCAAATCATCATAGAATCTTATTCTTTAAGACTTTATTTTTATATAATTTTTAAAAATTAGATTTTATTCTGTTTTAGTAAGGAAGGGCATAATTAAAGTGAGTTACATATGTTTACATGTTATGGCTCCACCACAGTAACAGGACTTTAGAAAATGATATAAATATAGGGTTGTTATATTTAAGAACTGTGATATTGTTTGGCTCAATAAAATTAGCATAGGCAGAGAATTATTATTATTTTAATCTTTCACATATTCTACTAACAGTTATTTCTCCCAAACTAAGAAACTAACAAAGGATTCTATGTGACTATCTATAAATTGAAATTACAGCAGATTTTATTTCTATTAGCTTGGGAAGCATTGCCATACTTTAGATAAGCAGTAAAATTTAAGGCAAAAATTACCACTGATGAATTTCTAAGTGAAGTGAGATCATTTCTGTGAGTTTAACTCAAAGTGTATCTTTGGCCTCAAAACTAGAATGTATTAAACTTTCATCTGAGAGAAAATTATTCATAACTTTGGACTACTTTCCTCTGTAATTTTCTGCATATGCCTTCAGATTTTATAAGCAGACATGAATATTTCCAAGGCCATGGGCTTTCTAAAATAATCCGGCATATTGTATTACTTGGGTTTCATTGATAAGTTTTATTTATTTCTTTTCTTTATTCCAAAAGTTTGTTAAATGCATTATTATACTGTGTGTAGTATTATGGGTTGGCAAAAAGTCTGTTTAGTTTTTTCCATAAAATGACATATTTTTCATTTTCACCAATAACTTTATTGATTTGGGTATTTTAAGTATGTTGGCTATCTCCCACATGGTATAATGTTGATCATTCTTAATTGATGTCTTGATTTGATTGCTATCAACTTCAACTGATCTACTGGACCATATAGCAAAGTACTGAAACTTCACAAACCAATTTTGACATGTTCAATCAGTCCAAGTATCTTCCCCATACACTCCACAAATCTTTTTTTTTCTTTTCTGTGATTAAGTTGTGTTTTTACCTTTCATGAAAAAGTAAAGCATAATATGCCAAAAATGTTGCATATTTTCTTTCCACTTCAATATCAAAATGACTACACAAAAATTTGCTAATTTTAATACTTTTTTAAAAGCACTCTGATATGACAGCTGTCATAATATAATCTAACAAAATTGTTTCAAATGAAGTTAAAAACAACTAAGTACTACTGGATGCATCTTACAAAAATAAAAACAAATGAACTTTTTGGCCAACCCATAAAATAAACATTGATAATTATAATTAAGGACCAGATGTATGAAAAATCAAATTGTAAGAAGAATAAAGTTAGTAAGCAAAATGTGTATCTAGTAATTCTATATAACAATTGAACTGCATGTTCATAAGTGAAATCCAAATAATAAAATTAAAGCAAAGCAAAACAAAACATTTCAGCCCATAAGATAAAAGCTTAAACTGCATAAAACACAAAAATTCATTTAATATTCTATTTTGTTAGTAACCATAATGCATGTACATAAGAGAGAAAATCAGATAAACTAATTATTTAAGAAACTAGAGTAAAATGAGGAGAGGGAAGTCAAGGCAATTCATCAAAGTAGGTGCTCATTTTAAAGTCTGGTTTAAGTTAGAAACAAAATCCTGGACCACCCTGACTGGGTAGCTGGTTGGTTGGAGCATCATTCTGTACACCAAAAGGTCACCAGTTCGATTCCTAGTCAGGGCATGTATGAGAGCCAATCCACTGATATTTCTCTCTCTCCCTTCCTCTCTCTCTAAAATCAATAAATATATCCTTGGGTGAGGATTAAAAATAAAAATCAAGGACAAAGTTTGGAAACGCTAATGCTTCCAGAATCCAGGCAAATAGTAAACGTTTGGAACTTCCTCATGCAACACTTTCCTAATGAATGGTGAAATTGGTGACCAACTGTAATTGCACATTCTTCCGCATAAAAAAGAATAAGAACTGGGTGACCAAAACCAAAACCTGAACCAAAATACTAAAACAAATCTAAAAACCACAAAGCAGTTGTAGAAGCCAAAGGAGGCTCTCAGATATAGTATCTCTTACTTTAGAGGAATATCTGGAGTATAACTCAAAAAAAGATTTCAAGGCTACAGTACCTAATAATAACATTCTAGTTTATGTATATTCTGCTCTTCAGTTAGTTGAGAAGCTGTCATTTAGAAATGTGAATGTTATTTATATGGCTATCCCATTAAAATAATTACACCAAGTGAGAACAATTTATGCAAATGTTTGGTTTAGAGAATCTTCACTAAAATTAATATAATAAGGTGTATGTATATTACCTTTTCTTTTTACTAGCACGGTTTCTTAATTCCCCAACATTCAATTTGATAAGGACTTTGGCAGCAATATACACTTAATTCTAAGCTTGCAGAAAATTGGGTTCTAAATTTGTAAGCTTTAAGGCAGCAACAAAGCATTATTCATGATTCTTGAGAAACAAAAATACATCTGAGTCACAAATCACAGAACTATTAAAACTCCCAGCGGGAAGAAACCGGTGACAATCTAATCATTTTATAGATGAGAAAACAGCTACCTAGAGATTAGAAAATTGAAAAATGGCTTTACAGTTTAATAGTGGAGGCAGGATTGGAACTTGAGTCTCCTGACTCTTAAATGAAAACTGTGCTACTATTTTCCACAATGACTTACTGTTTCTTATGGTATATAACACAGGTTTTTTTTTGTTTTGTTTTTAAAGATTTTTTTTAAGTACTTTTTTTTTCCTTTTAGATTTTATTTATTTATCTTTAGAGAGGAAGGGAAGGAGAGAGGGAGAGAAACATCAATGTGCGGTTGCCTCTTGTATGTCCCCTGCCGGGAACTGGCCTGGCAACCCAGGCATGTGCCCTGACTGGGAATCGAACCGCGATCCTTCGGTTCGCAGGCCCGCGCTCAGTCCACTGAGCTACACCAGCCAGGGCTATAACACAGGTTAACACTGGATAGTTTGCTGTATTCTGATCTGCTAGACATGTATTAAAAGGTTCCACTGAACTGAATCTCTTAATTCTAAGAAATGTAATATTTAAGGCACATAGAGAATGTATTTGATCTTCTCTGAGTATAAATTATAGCAATGTAATTAATGTTTTAGATTGTTTTAATAACTACATTATATTTTTGAAAAATTGAAGGAGGAAAATCCAATTTTTTTTCATATGGTAGAATCACATATTGATTTAACATACAACTGAACCCAGAACTAAAGGTTGACAACTACCATCCCCCTAAATTCAGCTTCTTTGAGTCATGATGTTTAAATGTTTATATTTCAGATAAATTTATAAAGGGATTAAAGTATAGAATGTAGGAATATGAAATTTATTAAAGAAAAAATTCCCAAAAAGCAATGGCTTAAAATTAGTAGATAAATGTGTTTTTCTTCCTACATTCTTTAAAAAAATGTTTTTAACTGTAAACATTTCAATAACCATCACTCCCATTCTTTTTTTGATCATGGCAGGATATTTATATATAAACATAAAATTATCAGTGTAAGATATTAAATATAAACATTTATAATTATTTTCTGAATCTGATTCAGCCCATTGACATTAAATACAAAATGAAAAATTATAAAAATAAGAACATATAGATTCAAGAGCTAATTACAGTATAAAATTATTGAGGACTGATCAACTACCAACCTCACCTATGATGGGGGAAGGTTTAAGGGTTCCTGAGATTTTCTTGGGAATGTAGAGCACTGGGGACTGGATTCCATGCCTAACACATCAGGCTGAGTAGTCAGGGAGTAGACAGGGACAGGTTGAGGCAATGGGAGCAAATGGTCATTGTAGGGGAGAGCTGCAGCCAGCCAGGATGCCACTCCTGCTATCAGATGCATGCTTTATTACAGGAAGGGTTGATAAGTCTAGATTTTGGACATTTGCTTATTTGCTCTGGTTATATAGTTTTTAAAATTCATTACTCTTAAAAGAGAAGCCTTCAAACTGCCAAAGCAAAAACAATGTAGATTAGAAAATAACTTTTCCTTCATTTCAGATCCCAAACTATTTAATTATCCTTCCTGAATTAAATATTGATCTTAGTTACTTGATTCTCTTTTTAAAAACATTCCAATAAAATATCAACAAAAAAATTTAAGTATAAGCATATATATTCATTTATTTTATATATCAATGGAAACATAAATTGTTATTTCCCCCTTAATATTTATTGTCTCAAAATTGTTTTGAAGAGAAAAATAATCTGTTGTATCTTTTATGGAAATAGACACTAACTTTTTTGTCAGACTTTTAACCAAATCTGTACATCTTCATTGAGTATCTTATATATGGAAGATATTATTTTATACACACACACACACACACAAATCAGACACAGTGCCCACCACTAATGTCTGGAAGATATTAATGGGAGAACACTAATATAATATCATGTCTAACTTTCTTCATCTTTATTTCCAAAAATTATTATCAAAAGAATAGTTTGATTCTAAGAAACCCTCCATCCTGGTATATTTTTTTCTGACATTAAAATAAAGTTCTGTCATTTAGGCATAATTTATTACATTTAAGGGTTTAGCTAAATAATGAAAAAATGTTTTTATACTAGGTGAAGATTTGGTGGAGGTTTATAACAAAATTTTGGTCATCTTAAGTTGGCAAATAATCAGATTTAGTTGTTTCTGTCTACCTCAGTACAAAGCTTTTCTCATAAGGCCACCCTTTTGCTAGGCCCAAATCCCAAATTTACTTCAGAGTTATGGATTTACCCCTTGTTCATAAGGATATTACAGGACCTTTTAAATGCTGATGTTATTAGCATCTACAGGATGCTAACAAAATATTAACTCAGTTACTCCATGAAAGAACATATGTCTAGTAAATAGCACCCTATAAATAATGCCCAATCTTAGGAAGATTTAGATAGAATTTATAATATACTAACTTAGAGATAATATACTCATTAAATCTTAATGTCAGTATTCTTTCTAAGGGAAAATTATTTTGATAAAAGGTGAAGATATTATCATTGATATACTAAAGAATCTTTAAGAGGATACAATAAAAAGGGATACTGGAAAAGATGACTTAGGACTGGTCAATTTTCTTATATCAAAAAGTCATTCTTTTCTGTTGGGTTGTTTCTTTCTTCCTTCTGGTCCATTCCATTGATTTGAGTCCCAGTTTTCCTCCCATCTGTATTGGTTCCCTGTGCGTTTTCCTTCATTTCACTTATTGTAGCCTTCATTTGTTCATCTAATTTGTGAGTAAAATCAACCAATTCTGTGAGCATCCTGATCACCAGGGCTTTGAACTGAGCATATGATAGGTTGGCTATTTCTTCGTTGCTTAGAAGAATTGGCTCTGGGGCTTTTATTAGTTCTCCAGTTTGAGCTATTTTTTATTTTTATTTTTTTTATTTGTTTTCTTTTTGTCTGGGGAATGTGGGTTGGAGGTGGTGTGCAGGGTGGAGGGGAATGATGGGGGAGAAATGGGACAACTGTAATAGCATAATCAATAAAATATATTTTAAAAAAGAAAAATAAAAAAGGCTTAGTATCAATTACGTATTAAAAAAAGTCAGAATTTTTTTAAGTGGTATTTATCAGAACCCTGACTGTTAGAAATTTCAATTGTTCTTTATTATAAACATAAAAATTTTAGAACTACTACTTAACCAATGATAAACTGATTGATTTATTTAAGTACTTCTAAAATAATTTAATAGACTATTGCATCTTCTGTGACAGGGACATACTAGTTGGAACATTCTAAATTCATTTGTCTGAAGAATTCTTTCATCATTCCAGGATATACTGTGGGATTAATGCTCCTAGAATGTACATCATAAAATGTGTTGGTAAGCAGTGTTGCACCCTAGAGTGTAGCCATATGATCCTCCTACAGGGAACTCGTGCATCTTCACCTCAGTGCTTCCACTTGCACTTTCATCTCTCTGTCCCGAGGTCAATGACTAAGAGATAGTTGAGAGTTCTTTCAATGAACCCACATGGGTGAAAGCACTAGTTTATCTTTGCTCACTTGCCACAGAGAGCCTTTTATTTCAAGAACTTTAACGCCTGTAAATACAACTGGCAGTTTGAAGAATGAAAAGCATTAAATTTAAAGATTATTTTCTAACCACAGAGGTCCAGGACAACCCAATAGAAGAATTACTTTATCTTAGTAATTCAGACTTTTGGTTCTATGTTTTATTATCCTCAATCTCTTGCTTTCCCAAAGCAAAAAGAACAGAAAAGTAGTTAAATAAAATGTCTCCCTTCTCTAAGGAAACTAAAATGACAATAGCAATTTGTTAGCTTCTGGAAATAAGGAAGCAATTAAGGGTGAAGTAATCTGAGAATTTTCCTAAGTTTTGATCTCCTTATTCAGCAGTCTATCACCAGTGCCAGTGTATACACTGGCTTCTTGTGGAACAATGTCTTACACGTATTTGATACCTTATAAATTTGGTGATTAATTGATCAATTAAATAATTGCTGGCAAAAGAAATAATAAGGAGTGAAAATCACAGTTGAGCATATATTGAGATAACCTAACTGATACTGTTCTTTGTAGAAACTTAGAGAAGCCAGGGGTCCACCCCCGTAAAAATGTTGTGAGAAATTAAATAAATAAATAAAGATATAAGAAAGGTCTTATGTTTGCTATAGTTAGTCTCTGACTCAGTTACATAGATATATAGATTGTGCTTCTGTATTATGGGTGATATCCAAAACTCATCCTGATACTCAGTGCTGGTCATGGAAGCTACATTTGTTCTCCTCTCCTTGAAATTTAATCTTAGCCATCTAGTGTCTTTTAGCATCATTCGTGTCTTTTTTTTTTTTTTTTGGTATAATTTTGTTTCCCATTAATGTTCAGGGTTAGAATATTATATATTAAAGATAATAAAACTAGAAGCATATGATATTGTCACATATGCATATCAGCATCATAATGTGGCTACTTTTCTTATATTTAATACAATACATTTAATTATACATAGATATTCTTAAGTTATTATTTTTGATATGTTTGTGTATATTCTTCCAAAAGATCTTCAAAAATATATCCACAGTTTTTTATTTCCTTATATTGTAGAAATTCATATTTCTAAGTTATTGAGAAATCTTAGATTTCAAGTTTTAAGTTCAATGCATATTTATCTCTCAGAAAAGTATGCCTTTTGATCTTATTATATGGATAATTATTTACTCTCCATATTAATTGGCTTCTGTACACCTTACTTTATGCATACTTTATTTAACTACACACCAAACAAGAATTAAAGAATACAATCTCAGGTGGAAGAGATCAGAAACACAACTCAGGCCACCACTTTTTTACATAGCAAAATCTGTGTCCCCTTGGATACTGCACAAGAAACTGAAATGTTTTTTTTTTTTCTACTTGCAGCATCTGCAAATCATACAGTTGTTAACTTTTTTACCACTTAACTCTTCTCCATAAATTTTAGAATCCATTGGAGAGAAGATGGATCAGAGGTAATAAGTGCTTTTATAGGGATATTTGATTACATGTCTAGGGATTCATAATATTTGATATTTAGTGCCTTAACTGAAAGTTAAGCCAATAATATAATATAATCAGTGATGTCATCAATTCTGAAGAATAATGACTTTGAATATTTGGTGTGTGAATTTGATCACGTGGAATATGTGTTTCAATAACTTTTCCACTGTAATTTTATGTCAGCTAATGGAGACTTCATTATAAATTGCTACCAACTATAAGTACTCAAGTTTAAAGTGACATTAGAAGTTGATGATTGTTCAATAAATAGAGTTGGAGCATAAATCTTGGGATGGCAAATGAAACTTCTGAAGAAATATTATAGAAACAAAACTGAATTAACTGAAGAATTACTAAGAGTATTTGCAGAACACAAAGAAATAAAATGATCAAACAATAAATTTAACATAATTTTAGAGGTAAGAAAGAGGTAAAAAATTCATAAATATTGCAAAGTCAATGATAACCACTACCAGCAAGCTCCTTTAAGTAATATTTTACTTGTGAATTGGTTAAATCCAATAATTTTATTCTTTGTTTTACCTCCAGAAGAAAGTGGAATATGAATTAACAAAATATCAATATTAAAATGTAAGTAGTGAGCCCTAGTGTAACAGGGTACAGCCAAGGGGGGAAGAGGGGATCCCAAATAGGGATTTGTAATGGGGTCCAGAACATGGTGTCCAGAAAATATTTTAAAATATATATTACATATATTTATATAAAAATTATATATATATATAGAGAGAGAGAGTCTGAGCTGGGGGATGGAATGCATGGAGCAGGGCCATTGACAGTTGTTTTGAATAGTGACAGTTTTGCAGATAACCTCTACAATGGTCATTTAACACATCTATAACCTTTAACTGGTTTCATGGATATGTTAAATAGTTGCAACCATGCTTTGGGCCAGGGGTATGGGAGTGACTTCAACCCATGATGTAACTGTGAGGCAACTCCCCCTGGTTACAGAGCCTGTGTAAGAGCTTGGAGATGATTGGCTCCACACCTGCCTGTACCTACTCTGGCAGCCCAGCAAAGCTGGAAAATATGGGAATGCTGGCAGCTGTGGCCACTCATGGGAGGAGTCAGAAATGGTGCTGCAGAAGAAGATTGGCACTGGGATTTAAACCCAGGTGCAGCAGCCATGCAGCATGTTTTGGGGACTATGCAGCTTGTGCAGAGAAGAGCCACAGACTTCTATTTCTTTTTCTGAGATATGGTACCCAAGACTGGGCAGAGGGGGAAGGAAGGACTGTGTGTTTATGGGTATTCTAAAGGACTTTGGGATCTCAATGAAGACATTAAGTCATTACTCTTAAGTTTGTATAACTCTTTAAATAAACAATCCCTTTCCTTTTCACCAATCTCTGACATTGAGAGATGTCTTTCCCTGGTGGTGGGCAAGGCAAACCTAGTACGGGGTGGGGTACTCCAGGGCACAAGGGTGGGTCCATTTGGTAATAGTATATCATTCACCCCTGCCCCCTAGGTCTTTTCTGTAACACTACTAGTTTTCATTATATTATTAACATATGTCACAGAAAAATTCTACCATCCTCTTTTAGATAGCTGAGATAACCAAAACCAATGAATCCACATCTCTAGATATGGGCACCCAGTTTTTATTCTCAGCTATGGTTAATTCTTCTATATCTTATTAAAATTAAATCCACAGAAAGTTTTTAGTGAGAAAAAGAATGGTAAAAGAAATAAATGGAGAAGAATTAGGTTAAAAAGAGAGAAATGATCGTTATCTAATAGTAATAATGATGATTTTCACAGTTATGGCAATCTGTATCAGACTGACAAAGAATGCTTTATTTTTGTAATTGATTTATCCACAAAAACACAGTTTTCATCATTATTAGTACTAAAATAAATTTAATAAATATCTGAAGACCCCCTAAGGTAAACTTCTGTATGCATCTAGTATACCCAAACTACATAAGGAACTCCCAAAACTAAACAACAACAACAAAAAAATCGAACAATTTAATTTAAAATGAGCCAAAACATAAGCAGATATTTCACCATGGAGGCTATACAGATGGCAAATAAGCACATGAAAA
The DNA here is from genome assembly GCA_039655065.1 of Glossophaga mutica. Classification (NCBI taxonomy): domain Eukaryota; kingdom Metazoa; phylum Chordata; class Mammalia; order Chiroptera; family Phyllostomidae; genus Glossophaga; species Glossophaga mutica. Next base: position 140,743,902 of record CM077307.1, on the reverse strand, counting down.
GATGTGTTTCAACATTGTTAGCTGCTAAGGAAACAAACATTATACCTATAAAGAGATATCACTACCTATTTACCAGAATGATTAAAATTAAAGAAAAAATAGTGGCAACACCAAATGCTGATGGGAATGCAGAAAAACTATACCACTCACATACTGTTGGTGGGAATGTTAAATGACACAGCTACTCTCGTAAAGAGTTGGGCAAATTTTTTACAAAACTAAACATTCAACTACTGTGACCCAGCAATTAAACTCCTAGATTTTTCCCACAGCATGCAAACTTAAGTTCACACAGAAATCAGCACACATGTATAGTATAGCATTATTCCTAATATCCGAAACTAGTAACAACCCAAATACTCTTCAGCAAGTGAGTGATTCCATTAGCTATGGTGAATCCATACCATGAAGTACTATCAACAAAAATAAACAAACTACTGATACTAAAAAAGATTTTCCCCTTGACCAAACTTCAGCCAGACATTTTTTAAGCCTTCTTCTCAACTAAGCCTGGACCTTGGCCTTTAAACACTTGAACACACACACTATTATAGTTAATTACAGTTTAAATTTTCCTCTTTAGGATGACCTTAGTTCCCCTTAAAATGCCCACCCAAGAAAACTAAAGGCTGCCAAATGTATTACAGTTTATTCCAGCGTGTTCTTAACCTGAAGATAGAGCTGCTGTCTCCCAATTTCTGTGGGAGGCTAGGAACCTAACTTAGATAAGCTCAGTTAACAACCTGTTCTAGCTGGGTTTCACATGGACTAACCACCCCTAGCAGCTTTTTGTAATTTTTCACTTTCCTGATTCTACAGATGTCCTATTCACCACTCTTTCTATCCCCTCATACTTCCTTTAAAATCCCCAAGTCACTCCTGTACAAATAGAAGTTCAGCTCTCACTGGACTCCATCCCCTATTGCAATAGTTTATTACTGGTTACGATTTGTCCTTAGCCTTTTAATTCATGTCCAGCTTTAATTATCTTTGACAAGGCACTCAGCCTGTATCAATCACTGGAGAATTGCGCGGAGTGAAAAAAGTGAATCCAAATTTTACTGTTTTGATTCTTGTATAACATTCTTGAAATGATGTTACAAATTTAGAGTAGATTAGGTGTCTCCAGGGGTTGAGGAGAGCATGTGTGGGGGTGTGTGAAAGGAAAAGTGATGTGGTTATAAAAGATCAATATTAGAGAGCCTTGTGGTGATGGAATTGTCATGTATCTTCTTTGTGTATGTGTGTATCTTGACTATATTAGTGTTAATATCGTGGCCCTGACACTTGTACTCTAATTTCACAAGACATTACCACTGGAGAAAACTGTGAAAAGGGTACACCAGATTTGCATTATTTCTTATAGTTTACTCAAAGTAAAAAATATTAATTAAAATACATGAATGGTAATTAGAAATATTACTAGGCTATATGTTTAAAAATTGCAATAGATCTTCTCCAAGAGTTAAAATATCTTTGACATTTAAGGGTATTTATACAAAGCCCAAAGAGATGGTTTCATTATGTGCATGTTTTACAATTTCCTAATTTCCTAGTGTGAAGTTACTTAAAAGAGTTGTTACACTCAAAAGCTTTTACTGTAAATGTCAAGCAGCTTTTTTTTCATTACTTAAGACTTAAGAATTTGATGTACATTATCTCCTCCTGAAAAGCTATTATAGCATGAAAATGTTTAGTAGGTATGTAATATTGAGTATGTTACTTAAATTCTATGAACCTCCTTCACCATAAATGTGGGCTAAATTATAATGTAGTTCTTTAAGGATAAAATGAAAAGGTTTTAAGGCATACACACTGCCACATGGTAAAACTAAAAAATGAGGGGTTATCGGTATTATTTATAAATTAGTTTTACCAATTTGAAAATGTAAATCAGACTAGGATGAAATTAACCATTTTACGTAAAAAATTCATTAGCAATTCAAAAAGTGAAATCATTCTTATACTTGGAAGAGATCATAGCATTTTGAATCTTTTGAAATAATTCTCTATAGCATGTTGTTAACTGACTTACCAGTTAGCATTTCAAATGATCGACAATCATATTTTATTTTACAATTACAATAAATCAGTTGCAACGAGAAGCACTCCATTGTGAAAGGGCTCTATAACTGAGTGAGGAGTAAGCTTGTCTAACTTCTGTTCTTAAATCTACCCCCTGAAGAATCTCAAAAAAGCAGTGGTACAACATTTAAGTCTACTATTTCTCAATTACAACCATTAATTCTTCTTAAGTAAATTAAAATCTTATGAGCAATGTTATTAGAATTCAAATGAAACTGAACAATCAGGAACCTTACACATATAAGTTTGAATGGGCAAAAACTGATAGTTGTGAGGAAGGACTATTTCAGAATGACAGGTTCTAAAATTACAATTTTAATCATTAGATTTAAACCTTTTTAATGATGCATTATATCTCTAGATGATATAAACCATCTCATGGAATGCTATTGTCACTATAACATAGAAATTTTAATTAGAGACACATATTTTTATTGTTACATCTCATGATAGTAAACAGTTTATCAAAATAGTCAAATGTTCATTTTCTTTAGACATATGCATGCCTTTTTTGGCCCCAGAGCATTTTGCCAACCTATCTTTCACCCCCACATTCACTTATTTATCACAAAAATAATGTATGAAATCATTATAATTTATATGTATTTGATTTACCCTTTGATGGAAATAATTACCACCTGATCTCAAATTTGGAGGGGTCTATAAATTAATTCCCTGTTCTCAATAAGGTGTTACCACTAAGAAAAGTAGCTTATCAAATTAAAATCTCTAAAATGTAATAAATTTAAATCTATTGTGAGATACTTGGAATAATAGTCATAAATCTTAAAATTCAGGAGTTAATCTAAATGTTAACATGTTGGCTATTTTCAATGTTTCATCAGCTTCATATGATAATATTTTTGACAATCATGTTATTAAACATTTTTAATTTGTTGAGGATATTATCTTCTCTCTATTGTGTATTCTTGGTGTATTATCAAAGACTAGCTGACTATATATGAATTTTTTTCCTGGGCTTTCTTTTCCCTTCCATTGATCTATATGTTTCTCCTTATTCTAGTATACTGTTTTGATTACTGAAGATTTAAAACTATGTTCTGATATCAGAAGTTGTGATGCCCCAAGCTTTGTTCTTCTTTCCAAAATTGCTTTGGCTATTCTATTTTTTGGGTTCCTTATGGACTTTGAGGTGCCTTTTTTTCTATTCCTGTAAAATATGCCACTGGGATTTTAATAGGGATAACATTTAATCTCAGGATGTTGTGTGTAGTTCAGACATTTTAATTGTTAAAAGGTTTAATCTTTTAACCTAAGAACACAAGGGCATTATGCTAAGTGAAATAAGCCAGAAGGTGAAAGACAAATACCATATAATCTCACCATAAGTGGAACCTAATCAACAAAACAAACAAACAAGCAAAATATAACCAGAGACATGGAAATAAAGAATAGACTGACAGTAACCAGAGGGGAGGAGAGAAGGGGATAATGAGAAAAAAAGGGAAGGGTTATCAAGGAACATGTATAAAGGACCCACGGACAAGGGCAATGGGGACAGGGGGGAAGATTGAATGTGGGAGGTGGGGGTGGGTAGAGCACAGGGAGAGTAATGAGGGGGAATGGGGACAACTGTAATTGAACAATAATTAAAAAAAAGAACATGGGGTGTTTTTCCATTTGTTTGCTTTCTTTCATCAGAGTTGTATAGTTTTTAATGTAAAAATTGTTCACCTCCTTGGTTAACTTTATTCCTAAATATTTTATTCTCTTTGATTCTATTAAAAACAGAATTGTTTACTTAACTTTCTTTTCACGTGGTAATGCAGTAAGGTTTTATGTTGATTTTGTATTCTGTTATTCTACTGAAACCAAGTAATTAATTCTCACAGTTTTTGGTGGAGTCTTTAGATTTTCTACATAGAAGATCATGTCATCTGCATAGAGACAAATTTGCTTCTTACTTTCTAATTTTGATTTCTTTTATTATTTTTTCTGCCTAATTGCTCTGACTAGAACCTCCCACACTACAAAGAAGAAGTAATGATGGTGGCATTCTTGTCTTGTTCCCAATCCTAGAGGAAAATCTTTCAATGTTTACCATGTTAACTGTTAACTTGTCATATGTAGCCTTTATTATTTTGAAGTTCATATCTTCTATATATAGTATGTAGAGTATTTTTCTGTCATAAGAATGTATTGAACTTTGTGAAATAATTTTTCTGCATTTGGGATGATCATGTGATATTTATCTTTCATTTTTAATATGTTGCTACTTTTAACTCCTAGGTATGTCTATAATTAAACATATTTTGTGTGTATGTATATGTGTGTATGGACTACCTCATCAGTTGCTACATTAAATAAAAATAGAAAATAGGTCTTGTTGAAGCGACTGGGTGGCTCCAAATTTGAAAATAATTTAACAAAATAATTGGAAATATTTTTTGATGTTTAGACTCTGATCATTCAGCTCATTTTTTTTATAGTAAGCACAGTGATATTGGTTTTATTTTGTAGCCTGGCCTTGTATTTTTACTTCTATTGTTAATTTATGTACATTTTTGGTGATGGAGTTCTGGCCAAGATGGAGGCATAGGTAGAAACGCTTCTACTTCCTCACACAACCAAGAAAAGAATAACAACCAACTTAAAAATGATAGACAACCAAAACTTCCAGAATAGGAAACTGCATGGAACTCCAACAACCAAGGAATTAAAGAAACATTCATCCAGACCAGTAGAAGAGGGCAGAGACAGGCAGCTGGGCAGGTGGAGAGGACCTGTGGCAAGGCAGTGGACTGCACAGGCAATGAAAGACTGGCTTACTGGGAAACTAAAGACTGAAAACCTCTAGAGATAAAATACTGCAGAGGTTGCAAAGGTGGGAGCAACTCCCAGCCTCACAGGGCAGTTTGATGGACAGTGGGGATCAAGCCAGCCAGGGAGCAACATTGCTTCCTGTATGACCCCTCCCCCACAGTGCCAAAACTTAGCCAAGAGGGTTGCCTCGCCCTGGTGATTACCTAAGCTCCACTCCCTTATCGCTTAACAGATAAGCAGAGACAAAGAAATATGGCCCAAATGAAAGAACAAATCAAAATTCTAGAAAAAGAGCTAAGCAATGAGGAGATAGAAAACCTATCTGATGCAGAGTTTAAAACATTGGTAATCAAGATGCTCACAGAATAGATTGAGCTCAGTTGCAAAATGAAGGAAGAAATGAAGGCTACACAAGTGAAATAAAGCAAAATATACAGGGAACCAACAGTGAAAGGAAGGAATCCAGGACTCAAATCAATGATTTAGAACAAAAGGAAGAAATGAATATCCATCTGGAACAGAATGAAGAAACAAGAATTAAAAAAAACGAGGAGAGGCTTAGGAGCCTCCAGGACAACTTTAAACATTCCAACATCCAAATCATAGGGGTGCTGGAAGGAGCAAAGGAAGAGCAAGAAATAGAAAACTTTTTTGAAAAAAATAATGAAGGAAAACTTCCCCAATCTGGCAAAGGAAATAGGCTTCCAGAAAGTCCAGGAAGCTCAGAGATTCTCAAAGAAACTGACCCAAGGAAGAACACACCAAGACACATCACAATTACATTATTCACGGTTAAAGATAAGGACAGAATCTTAAAGGCAGCAAGAGAAAAGGAGACAGTTACCTACAAAAGAGTTCCCATAAGACTGTCAGCTGAGTTCTCAAAAGAAACCTTACAGGCAAGAAGAGACTGGAAAGAATTATTGGAAGTTATGAAAGGCAAGGACATACATCCAAGGTTACTCTATCCAGAAAAGATCTCATTTACAATGGAAGGGCAGATAAAGTACTTCCCAGGTAAGGTCAAGTAAAAGAAGTTCATCATCACCAAGCCCTTATTATATGAAATGTTCAAGGGACTTATCTAAGAAATAGAACATCAAAAACTATGAACAGTAAAATGACGACAAACTCATAACTATCAAGAACTGAACCTAAAAAAGAAAAACAAAAACTAAGCAAACAACTAGAACAGGAACAGGATCACAGAAATGAAGATTACATGGAGGGTTATCAATGGGGAGGGGAGGTAAGAGAATCAGGGGAAGATACAAGGAATAAGAAGCATAATTGGTAGGCATAAAATAGACAGGGGTAAGTCAAGAATATTTCAGGAAATAGAGAAGCCAAAGAACTTATGTGTACAACCCATGGACATGAACTAAGGCACGCAGGAAACACTGGAGGGTGGGGGGTACAGGGAAGAGGAGGGATAAAGAGGAGAAAAAATTGCAACAACTGTAATAGCATAATCAATAAAATATATTTTAAAAATAATAATTTATGTACAATGGTTAACTAAATTCAAAATAATATTATTCTCTATATGTATTGCACCAAGTTCTGATTAGCTTTGAATATTTATCATTCTTAAATTTTAAAAATTAAATGTATTGGCATGATAGTTAATAAAATTATATAGGCTTAAATTGTATATTGCTGTGATATATGATCTGCATACTGCATTTTACACCCATCACCCAAAGTCAAATCTTTTTTTCCATCACCATATATTTGACCACATTTACCATTTACTATTCCCATACCCCCTTCCCTCTGGTAACTACAATACCATTTTCTGTGTCTATTAGTTTTCAATAGTTTATTTTTCTTGTTTGTTCATTTTTAGCTGTCAGTTTTATATTCTATATATGGTTGAAATAATACAATTGTTGAGTTTGTTTTATCTTACTAATCTTACTTAGTATGATATTTTCAAGGTCCATCCAAGTTGTTACAAATGTCGGTATTTCATTTTTTCTTATGGCTGTGTAGTATTCCACAGTATATGAGTATATGTCGCACATCTTTCTTCAATCACCAATTGAAGGTAATTTGAATTGTTTCCATGTCTTGGGCACTGTGAATAATGCTACAGTAAACATAGGGATATATGTATCTTTGCAAACAAAGGTTCTTAAAGTTTTTGAGTAGATGTACAGATTGGGAATGTTGGCTAGGTCATTAGTAACTCTGTTCTTTTTTTTTTTTTTAAGATTTTATTTATTCATTAAGAGAGAATGGAAAGGAGGGAGAAAGAGAGGGCGAGAAACATCAATGTATGGTTGCCTCTCACAAGGCCCCCCACTGGGGACCTGGCCTGCAACCCAGGCATGTGCCCTGATTGTGAATCGAACTGGTGACCCTTCGGTTCACAGCCCGAGCTCAGTCCACTGAGCTACACCAGCCAGGACCTAGTAACTCTGTTCTTAATATTTTGAGGAACCTCCATACTTTTTCAATATTAGCTGTACTAGTTTATGTTCCCACCAGCAGGGAATGAGGGTTCCTTTTTCTCCACAACCTTTCCAACACTGTTATTAGTTGTCTTGTTGATAATAGCCATCCTAACAGGTGTGAGGTATTAGGATGTAGCTTTGATTTGAATTTCCATAATAACTAGTGAAGTTCAGCATCTTTTCATATATCTGTTGGCCATTTGTATATCTTCTTGGGAGAAGTGTCTCTTCAGGTTTTCTGCCCATTTTTTAATTGGATTGTTTGTTTTTTCGATGTTGAGTTGTATGAGTTCTTTATGTATTTTGGATATAATAGCTCCCTTTGTTGGAGCTATTGTTTTCAAATATCATCTCCCATTTTGCTTATTGCCTTTTTATTTTAGTGGTGGTTTCTTTTTAATTTGATGTAGTCCCAGTCATTTATTTTTGCCTTTCCATATTTTTGGTGACAAATTCATAAAATCCTCTCTAAGACCCAGGTCCATACGTTTAGTATCTGTGTTGTCTTCTATGTAATTTATTGTTTTAGGTCTTATATTCAGGCCATTGATCCATCTAACTTATTTTTTTACATGAGGACAAGCAGCAGTCTAGTTTCTCTTTTGCATGTGGCTTTCCAATTTTCTCAGCATCATTTGTTGAAGAGTCTTTCTTTCCATCACTGTATGATTTTGGGTGTTCTGTCAAAAATTATCTGTCCATATTACACATGGGCTTATTTCTGGGCTCTCAGGACACAAAGACATTGTATGTGATTCTGTGTTCATGGATTGGAAGAATCAACATAGTAATGCCCACATTAACTAAAGCAATATATAGTTTTAATGCAATCGCCATTTAAATTTCAATGCCAATTTTTTTTTTAAAAAAGATAGAACAAAAAATCTGCAGATTTATATGCTACCACAAAAGATCCTAAATAGCCAAAACAATCCCGAGAAAAAAGAACAAAGTTGGAGGGATCATACTTCTTGACTTCAAATTATACTACAAATTATACTGCAAATTATACTGACAATAACCAAAACTGCTTCATATTGGCTAAAAAACAGACACACAGACCAATGGAACAGAATATGCACTGAAATCAGGCCTAGTATTAAAAAGTCGTGGACAACAGTATTTGGTAGTACAAATAGAATATAAAAAGAGAGGAAAGGAACTGTTGTAGTTAAGTAAATTGCTCCTTCCTCTATAATTCCGTAACAGTGAACTCTCCTCACAGTACTAGCACACCCATGTGCCTCCTGAGCCCTGAAACATGACTATTAATGTATTATGCCCATCACAATGTGAAGTTTTCATATGAAAAAGAATGTAAAATATTTCATTAAAATGTTTATAATAATTACATGTTGAATCAATATTTTGGATATTTTGGTATGTATATATCAAATCCATACATAGAATCCATTCTATATATATCAAATCCATATATATATATATAATCCATAAATGGATTCTTAGAATTTATTGTAGCTTAAGTTCTTTTGAATTTCAAGATTCTTAAGGTATATTCCCAGCAGTGGAATAGCTGGGTCAAAAGACAGTTCCATTTTTAATTGTTTGAGGAAATTCCATACTGTTTTCCACAGTGGCTACACCAGTCTGCATTCCTACCAAAAGTACAACAGGGTTTTCTACATCCTTGCCAGACTTGTGTGTTGATGTATTACTGATAGCCATTCAGCAGGTGTGAGATGATGTCTCATTGTGGTTTTAACTTGCATCTCCCTGATGGCTAGTGATGTTTACAGGAGGAAGGTAAGACCTCTCTGAAAGAGAGTGAAGGGATTAGTCAAAGAACATACATGAAGTTTCATGGATATGGTCAACAGTCTGGGGATTGACTGTTGAAATGGGGGTTGAGCTGAGTGGAGAAGGGTGAAGGGGGGAAAACTGGGACAACTGTAACAGCATAAACAAAAAAAAACATAAATAACAATTTATTTTAGCTATTCATTTTTTAAAAATGAAACCACTAGAAAATTATAAATTACATATGTCTTGCAAAGTATATCTATTGGGTAGTATCACTATAGTGCTTTATCATATCTTTTGCAAATATTCACCTCATTATAGGATGGAGAACTCCGTGTGTATCTTCTAGTATCTCACCCAATAATAGACTTTGTGAGTCACAGACCATAGCTTATTCACAATCTGCAAAGCAAAGCCTTATGCCTGGCACGTGGTGGATACTCAATAAAGACTGGAAGTAGGTTCTGAATAAATTCTCCAGGCACTTGAAACCTATACAATTTTATTAACCAATGTCACCCCAGTAAATTTAATTAAAAAATAAAATAACAAAATAAAATAAACACTCACTAAAGTGGTGAGTTAAGTTTTATAAAACATCACTTAACCTATTTTGAAACCAATGTATTTAAACAAAGTAAACTCAGCATTTTAGATTTAATTACAGACTTCAAATAAGTACTTATTTCTTGTTTAATGCCTCTATTTTGCTGGATTGCATACAGTAATTTCCACTGCCACCTTAATACACACCATGGTTTTAATATTTTAAAACTTTTGTCCTAGATTTGGAGTAATTGTTCACCCAAGAAGAATAAAAATCTTCAATGTAGGCCTCCAAAATGTGCAGATTGATTTTAGAGAAATATTTAGAATAAAATAAAAAGATATAGGCAACAGTAAAATGCATTTATATTTGGCATTGTGGGTTTATACAAGGGAAATAAAATTATAATTCATAGGAATATTGCAAATATTTCAGAGTTCTGATAGATAAATGGCTTGTGGAAATGTTTTTATTGGAAACCTTGCAACTGACTGTCTTAGCTATGAACAATATGTGAAGATATATTTCACTTCCTAGATAAGTTATTCTCATAATAATTTTTATACAAGAAAAAAGTCACTAGGTAGATAAATGATTTGAGTACATGCATTTATTCAAAGAGAGGCTTACATATATTAAAACTTTAAATTGTTCATTTCTCATATTAATATCATATGCTATCAACATATACAATGTATTACTCAATTTCAATAATATTTGACTCATAGAAAATTCTATCTTTAGTTTTCATATATTTCTTTTTGTAAACTGAAATGCTTTTTTTTTATCTGCAGAATACTAAACAATGTCAAAACCTGTCTAAACTTTACAGACCCCCGATTGTAATTTGGTAGACAAATATTTTTTCTTGAAATAAAACATTCAGAAATGCAGCAAAATTTTAAAAATACTTTCATCCTATGGAATCAAAGTAACTCATAAATCTGTCTTCATAATTTCACTATTCATCACTGCAAAAAGAAGAGGAAATCAATATTGTGGTGGCAGCAAGAAGCACAGGAAACCAGAGAGAAGCAAACGAGAACTGGAGACCTTCAGCATCTGTGTGATTGACAGCATCCCGCAAAACAGCTAATTATCCAGATGAGACTCCATTTCTTGATAATGAGTCATTAGATTGAGAGCTGTCAGGATCGATAAATGTGCATTTTAAATATATATCAACTTATTCCCATTTGCCATTTGCTTAAAATTATTTTCTTAAAAGTGTCCTTCATTTAACTGTGTTACTGGGTTATAATAAATGGATCTGGGTTAGAATATGTTTGTGCTGCTAATAGACAAGGCTATTGTTTTACTTTAATAAATTAGCTATTTAATTTTCTAAGCACTGACTCTGAAAAGATAATCCACACAATTCTATTTTATTTATTCAGTGTAATCAAAGTCAGCATTAATATGACATTTAAAACACATTCATCTGTTGTTGCGGACCGTTCAGCCTGGTTTCAGGAGTTGTAACCCTCACCCCATGGTGGGCTGTGTAAGAGCCCAAGGGACCCACTTCATCTGGGTCTGTTCTGTCACAAGGACATGACCTACTAAGGAGACAAAGCTTATTTCCCTGGCAGGAGCACTGCTTCTGCCTCATCCATCTCTGGCCCCATTGCTTGGTCAGCAGTCAATGACGGGTAAGATTCCTCATGGGAGGGGCAACCTAAGCCAGACGCAACCACTTGGGAGGCCTCATGGAAGGACTCGGGGAGTTGCAGCAAAGAGGATGTATTGGACCCTCGCCCCCCGCCCCCCGCCCGGCTATTCTGACATAGCCCGAGTCCTCATTTTCATCTGGGAGATGTCTCCTGCTTCCTAATTGCCTTAAAGCCTGAAACTGTGGGGGTGAGAGGTGCAGCCCTGTGCTGGCCTGGACAGTTTCCTGGGTGATTGGGCATAAGAAAGAATTCCTAAAGTCCTGTGAAACCTGCTTTGCTAAGAGTGCTCTTCCTTAGGTGATAAGTGTCCCAGGAGGAAATGAGTATGTCTCCCAAAGTTTGGCAACCCCCTTTCCTGACAAACACTGGCTCAGATTAAGCCCTCAGATTTCTTTGACATGTTAAACTTGTATTCCGGTGTATTTGAGCCCAATAAAAGCCTAGTGAGGATGGGGCTCTGGGTCATTCTCCTCTGAGAGTTTGACCCCTTTCCTCCCCAAGCAGTCATGTCTTGGTAGTTTTCATTTTCATCCGTGAGAGAGGAATGAGGCTCTGCGGGTGGAGCCCCCCCACATCTGGCACCCAGGACAGGGTCCCCCGCAATCTGTGTATGTCCAGTGTCTACCACATAGGTATGCTCAGAAAAAATGTATGGATTTAATGGATGACAAATCTCAAAATAGTTATTAGCATCTTTAATCAAATACACGGTAATTTATTTTCACCTGTATCACATATTATGTTACAGATGTCATATAATTCAAATGAATTAGATAATGCTAAAAGTCTTCTAGAATGACTACTAGGTTATATTTCTAGGCAGCTTCATAAAATGAAAGGTGAGAAACACAAAGTAAGATTTTGTCTTTGACATATGACTTAAATGCAACGCTTTCTCACCTCAACATCCTGTTTTTAACTATTGTCAATATATTTTTAAACCACAACCTTGATTGGAAAAACAAATGCAATATTTGATATTAAGATAATAGATATTTTTCTCTCCCGACAAGGTAAACAATTTGCTTCTTTATGTAAGCAAGACACTCTTCTAAGTGTTTAACACTCAGGCAGTAATAGCCTTTTTTTGAGGAAGGAGGAAAGAGAATACTACATTAATATTGGTCTCAACTAGTTGTAAACTGTAGTGCTTTAGCTATTTTTAAATCTATTGAATTATAGTTTACTCACAAATACATATAATAAATATAAAGATGCATTTTATTTCAATAGATGAATTTGGGTTTTAGCATTTTAATTTTAGGATCACATCTGTTAATACTGATTTTTCAAATTCCCCTGCTGTTGTTAAGTAATAATGACATGCTCTTCCCATGTGACTACTGGGTTTTTAGTAGCAAAGTTTGTATTATGTTTTTATAATCTGTATATTTTTATAACATATTTTTAAAAATAATCACAAACCTTAAAACTATGTTGGAAATACATTAATTATGATTAGACATACAGAAATTTAGTTTGTAGTTTTTGATGTACTATGTTAATATTTCTTGTAGATATATTTACATGACTGATAAGAATAAGTTAGTCAACTCTAAAACTGCTAAAAGGTATTACTCAGAGTACCTAAAAGCACATCTTCCTTTTGAAGACGTTTCCTCAATTACCTCAAGATTTAAAAAAGTTAATCAGTCACTTCCTTATGATGGCAATAGGAGACTGAGTAGGTGAAGCTGTCTTATTAAAATGAGTGTGTCTCAAAACTTTCCATCTCTTTCCATTGGTATAAAAGTAGGAAAAAGGAATAGACATAGAACATATTAGAATAGACTGTTATCTTTCCTCATTTCAAATCAGCTTGAGTTCATAGGCCAGAGAACAATTTTCTAAAAGTACATATTCTCTGTATAAAAAGATGGATAAACTTCCAAGTAGCTCTTACTTATGGCTATAGAGCCTAAGGAACTATTTACCAATGTGTGGTTCTCATGTTAGAAAAACAAATCATTATCTTTGGAAACAGAACCCCATGATTGTACATCAGAAACTAAATCTGAAAACAATATTTTTTTCTACTGACAATATGACTATCCTTCATTTCTTACAGCTCAACCCTGACCTTCTCAATATCTCTCATTAAGAAAATCTTTCTCTGATAAGAAAGGACAACCACACTGGTGGCAGTGAGAAAGACATTGAAATCTGCAGAATCTTTACTGATTAGTAATTGAGTGACAGATGTTGTAGCCAGATTGCCAGATCATTCTCACATTCATGTGAATGAGGAACTACTAAACACAGAGCATTATTTTATAAAATATCACATCACTTAATTAATCTTATGTATGTAAATTAATACAGCAAGTAAGAGCAGTTCATAAGTGCTTATTTAGAGATCTATGAGGTCTGTCCAGAAGGTATCCAGTGATGTAATATGAAAAATAGAGACATTTATTGAAGAAGATACAAGAAACATTGTACATGAGACAATGACACCTCAGTCCCCTTCAAAGAAGGCACCTTGCAATCTTACACAGTTATCTCAATCTCCATCAGCTGCCCCATTGTATTTTCCTGAATCTCATCAATAGTCTGAAACCTCTTCCCTATCAAAGGTGATTTTAGTTTTGGGAAAAGCCAGAAGTCACCAGGCACCAAATCTGGGCTGTTAGAGGGGCTGAATCACCTGGGTGATTTGATGGTTCACCATAAAAGTCTGCACATGTGATTTATGAGCAGGGTGTTGTCGTGATGAAGCTGCCAATCACCAGTTTGCCCGTAGCTGCTGCCTTCTCAATTACCCAAATAGTTTCCATGGAGCAATTTTCAAGCTTAACACAAAATGTGATGCAGATTCATTACTCTACTTGCTCAGCCATTTTGAATGTGATGGCCACACAGTACACATGCTCCCTCAATGGCATCTACCACTCCCACTGACTAGTACAATGAAGTCATCATTGTTCACGCATGTGCATTCCAGTCCACTCTCCTTGGCTGCCAGGTTACATCAATGTAGTGCAAACTGTTCGTTATATTAAAAATGATTGGACTTTCTCTGCACAGACCTCATATGTGAGAAATCCCTTAAAACAATTAGCATCTTGAGAGAAAAATAGGGTTATATTTAGAAATAAAAGCTAACAAAAAACTATTAGAGACTCTCAGTGAATATGTAAACCTATGTTGAAACAAATAAATACTTGCTGATAAGATTAATGTTCTATGCCACTGAAATTCTATTTTAGAACTTCGTCCAATTAGATTGCATAAAATTCAATGAATAAAAAAATATTTAGAATGTCATGAATAACAGCTATGCATGGCTGTTTTTAATTTTGAAGTTTACTATTTATCTTAAAGCAGTTTGATACAGGGAGAATTCACAGAGCACCTAAAATATAACTCAAGGACTAACCACATAGCATATCTTGATGGTACCCAATAATTCCTTAATTATTTCATATTAGGAAACAGTCTCAAAGGAGATAATGCAGCTGCTCATGTTGATTCAACCAGTAAAAGGCATAATTAGTTTAGAATTTAAGTCTATCAACTGCAATATGTATGGCTTTTCTTCTAAACCTTAGTACTTTATGAAATGACCATCATAGTCTTTTTGCCCTTTTTTTCATAATTAGGAGTAGCTGCATTCAGTGGACTCATTAATTCCAACTGCAGGCAAACTTTTACTCAGTTATTTATTTAGCAAATAATTTTACTAACTTCTGTGTATTGCAACAGATACTACAAATTCAAAAATGAATATGACAAAGGAGTGTTTCTATCAATGAAGTGAGAAACTAGTCATTTATTGAAGCTATTCTTTAGTATTTCAGAGCTCTGTAAATTCAAAATTAATTAGAGAGTTTAAACGCATATAGGTTTGATGGATCAGCTTTATTTGTTCTGTCTGTTCTTCCTTCCCTGCAGCCAGTGGGCAGTTCTAGTACGGAAGGAGGGTATGGCTGGGTATTGTAGCTTAGGATGGGTTGATGGCAAGATGGCAAGAAGTACTTGACTGGAGAAGTCCTATACATCAGGCTTCCTACAGCTCTGCCAGCAGAGTGAAATGTCTGTTTAGAAACATCCTCCGTAACACACATCACCACTGATGCTCCCGTCACCAGAATTCCAGTTCATATTCTTCCTATCATTACTCGACTTGTGCTCTCATGATTAATCACGAGGCTTCTTGAGACACTAATTTATTATTTTTAAAAGCTCTTCTTTTTTAGTTACATCCCAAATGAATCCTTCTTGAAGTGGATTTTTAAAAAGTAAAAACATAATTTTCATATACATGTAAAAACATACATGAAATATTTATAATATCAGTAATGAGAAAAACAGTAATATGGTAAATATGCTTCTAAGAACATTTAGGAAACTTGGTATTTATAAATATTTAAAAATATGTTAGCATAAGATTTCTAGGTTAGATACAGAACTGCATAGTGCCCTATAGGGCAAAAAAATATATAACCTTTGGGATCAGCTTTTCTACGATACAGAAATATACAAGTTAACATGCCACTTCATAATGTCAAAGACACAATCAGTTAAAAGAAAGCAAAGTGAAAGTGAATTGCCCCAGATCGACAATGAAAGAATGTGCTGTACTCGTGTTTTGTCTTACTTCCAAAATTTGGACAATATTGCTTAACACCACACCAAATTAGTGTGTCTTCCTAGTGTACTCAGAAAAACCCCCAAACATTAGCAACTGTCATCTTTAATAACAATAATGTTAAAATTCATCATATTGTTGACTGCAAATCAGATATATTACTCTAAAAAGACCCAGAGTGTTGCAATCAAATACTTGGAAGCACAACTTTGTTTATGATGCCATTCGCAGTATTTCTGTCTTCCTATGTGGTTAGGTTAAATGAAAACAGCTATGAGTGTATCTGCATGTTGTAGATATAAAAATTGACACTAAAAATAGCTGTATCATGTTTCAATTGATTTCTATTTATTACCAATCTTTCCAAAGGCTTTTAAGATATCTAACAAGTATATTTATTTCATATTCAAAGCTATGTCAAGAAATAAATTTTGAGCTTTAAAACATAAAAATACAGTAGATGCTGATAAATGCCTTTATCCTCTAATTTTTAACACAGTTTTATTCATATATCATATAAATGGTACTGTGCACACTTTCTTTTTAAGTTTTGCTATTGTATTTGTGGAGAAGTAACACATTATTCAAATTCTTTCAGTTCCAGGATCCCACTGAACAGTTTTAATGTGCTTAATCTGTACTGCTGTATCTCAGTGTTCTTTCAACACATATTTGGAAGTATTTCTGTTTTAAGTTTGGAGAGGGTTCTGATTTACCCTATCTAAACATTAGAGAAGTAAACATGCAAATAGCATCATTTGCATATCTACATCTTTCTGCATTTTTCCTAACCAATGAGAATCTCCTTAGGCTCACAAAGGCTATAGGCCCACAAGCATTTGAAAAAAAGCACTCCTCTTTCCTTCTTCCCCTTTTGCCTGGAGACAAGAACCGGTGAAGAAATCTGAAACTGGCAACTCCAGATACTTGTATTTTAATGCTTTCTTTTATTAAGCTCCAGGTTTGAATTTCTAACTTTGTCTTAGAGAAAGTTTATTTACATTTCTCACTACTGGGCCAAATTCAACTTGTCCAAAACAAGATATATCATCTTTTTTCCATATTATTTCTCTCTACTGAAACTACAGTTTCTTTCAACATAACCCCAACTTCTGTTCCCAAATACCCATCAGCATAGAGTCCAAATTAATTCTTTCTTTAAAGACATGAGCCAACGATGACGTTATCATGTCTGATTGTCATGTGCTGATCATTCTAAAACCACATTTATTGTAATTTGTATAAAAATGGACTTTTCCCTGCCCTGTCCTTTTCTATGAGCTTCAGAATATGCCTGTCACCAGACTGCAAACTGCAGAATTTTGCCTTTGGGTGGTTCAGAATCTGCACCATATTTTAAAGTGGGCTAAAGGAGACTAAAAATCATTGTTAAAAAAGTATCTTTACTTATCTGCACTGAAGCCAGATTGAAAAAAAAAAAAAAGAAAGAAAAAGAGAGAGAGAGAGAGAGAGGGAGAGGGAGAGGGAGGGAGGGAAGAAGAGAGAGAAGAAAGGCAATATATGTCAAGGAAAAATATATGAAAATTAAAATCCCTCATATGATTTCCTTTCTTACACAATTGTTTATTTGTTCATTTATTTTATTAAGCAATTGTTGACACACATTATAGTAGTTTCAGGTTCATAATGTAATGATTAAATATTTGTAAATATGTGAAATGATCACCACAATGAGTCTAGTTAACATCAGTCATCATGCATAGTTATAGCATTTTTTCTGATAATAAGAGTTTTTAAAATTCACTCTTTTAGCAACTTTCAAATATGCAGTACAGTATCATTAACTATAGTCTCTATGTTGTACATTACATTCGCAGGACTTACTTACTTTATACCTGGAAGTTTGTATATTTTGACCCCCTTCACACATTTCACCCAACCCCACTGCCTACCCCTAACATTAAAAGAAATGCAGGTTTTTAAAATAATTTTGCGGTTAACATAATTCTGTGTCATTTTTTGTTCTTACTTAAATTATATGAATAGTTGTCACTTTGCTGTATTTCATTCTACCTTGGCACACGCCTCTAGTAACACCTGTCATTTGTAACCATTATGTGAAAAATTATTATTAGCATCAATCCTGACCCTGTAATAACTGGTGTTTATTAAAATACATTCTTCATATTTCCAACACCTGTGATACCAGATCCCCACAGCAGACCTGAAGACACTACGTATTTGTTTTACCTTTAAAATATATAGTTACAGACTTAAATACACACTAAAGCTGTGTGGTTTTGAAAATCAAGAGGCCACAAGGCCTCATAATGATAAAATTGTGGCCTCACAATGAAAAAATCATACTCAACTCAACTATCACATCTGAATTTAAAAAATAGGAAACATTATATAAAGTGATAACATGATGAGAAGGTGACACCCAGGACAATCATTCCCAATCAGAGCTGTACAGTTCAAACCTGAGATATCAGCCTGCAGGATCTCATGTGAAATTGATATCGCCATCTGCCCCTACCCCAACCATCCACTTCACATTTAAAACTGGGTTAAGTCACAATACATTTCTCAGTTTTATTTACATAGTTAGTGGTGGAACTATTACATTTACCAAATACACATTCACTATATATGTACATATTTCACTTAATTTTCCCTCCCCATCCATGCTACATAAAGACTTTTAATAAGTAAAATTTTGCAAAATATGATTAGAAAAGTATTTTCTCCATTCATATTTTCCTTCTATCTTTCAAGATGTGTGTATTGTTGTTTTCATTTCAATATATTTTGATACATTTCCATCAAAACCTAAGAACATGAATCATGTATTTTTAAAGTAATAGTTTTTATTGCTGCCACCCACAGTCACTCAAATAGAAACCTGAGTGGCATCAGTCTCTTCCTCTTAATCAAAATGGGAATAATCAATATCATTATAAGTATCACTTCTTGAATATCTACCAAGTATTTATGTTAACAGTATTATACTGTCTCACACTTTAGTCCAAAATATAAGTTGACTAATTTTTCAAAAGCATACATAATTATCATGATTATAGATATAACCATAATTATCATTTCTGGAGCATCTACTATGTAATTATTTTAACAGTATTTTAATGTCCTAATATTTAAGTCCAAAATATATTTTAAGTTGACTAATTTTCCAAAGCATACATAAAACACTTCCAGGAAGTACCCCCAAAAGAAATAAAATAATGTAATAAGATGCCTCTAAGAAAATGGAAAATTTCTATAGTTTTCCATATAATTTTTAGTAGTAGCTGCATATTGATATTCAATAATGTTTCTGGACTGTGGTCATTGAATAATATTGTATTTTCCAATACTCATTTTCACCTGTTTCTCTCATTTTTCAGATATAATTTGACCTTTTAAAGACTTAAGATAATGCCTTAACACTATATATCTTAAATTTTAAGCATTTAATTACAAATGGAATTTTAATGTGTTTAATTTTTCAAACCACATCTCCCAGAACTGGATATATAGTAAGAGCAAATATGTATGGAGTGCTAATTATGACATGGCGTTGTTGCATATGTTCTACAGGTTTGAAACTATTAAATCCTCTGAAACTATTAAGTCTATGAGTTTTGTACTATCTTTAGTGTCATCGTTTTGAACAGAAAACTGAGACATGCAGATGTTGAATACTTGTCCAAGATTATATGACTAGGTCTAAGATTTAAGCAAAGGCAATCAAGCTATAAAGCTTATATTCTTAACCAAGCTGTTAAATATATATATAAATTAGACTAAAAAGTGATCACTGACTGGTACAGCTTAGATTGTGACTTAGTTCTTTAAGTGCATGGCCAACTTGTGAGGTGGGTTCTATCAACTTCTGTGAGCTCATTAAAACAAACAAATTCATATTCATTTTTATCTTTAAGCTAAATTTTGATGGACTGAATTTTGATGATTCTAAAAATAAAATAAATGAGTCCATCAAATATGTCAAGAAGAAATATACAAAGGGAATAGATTGGATTCCCTACTTCATAAAATATGACACCTTTGTCTTAAAAAGTTGTGAAAATGAAAGAGGAATGAAGCAAACTGAGGAGTAGAAAAAAAAAAGTGATAGGAAGAAAGACCCTGGGGCTGGACTGGTGGTAGAGATGGCAAAGAGAAGGAACAGTCTGTGTCTTCGTATTTCATAAAATCCAAATGACTATGCTTCATGTGTGAAATCTTTTAGGCTGTAATTCACTATATACTGTCAGGAGGTATGGGTCCAAACTAGGAATGAAAGAATCTTCAAGAGAAATAATTCCAGATTTATCAAAAAAATTAAAAATTCAACTCTCAAAGTTTTGTAAGAAAATATGATAGAGTATTATTCAAAAGGACACACTTTGCTGGATTAACTTAATTCACAATTTTATTTCCCAGGTCAAAATCTAGTGTTTCTGCAAATATTACTGAATGAGCATGTTGTTTGAACTGAATGATCTGATTACTGTAATTTATGAAGTGGCATATCAGGCCTGTAGCTGTCAGATATGTCAAAGAAGTAAGCTACCAGTTTTTACATCTACAAAATTTTATATTGTATTTAAGGTATTAAATACGATGTCTTTGGAATTACTGCTATTGTTATGTAAAGCTTGGGTTATTAAACTTTTCTTGTTACTGTCCAACTGCCTGTTTTAGACCAAGAAAATACAAGTCAAAGAGAATTTACCTTATTTATCTTTTCAGTTTGCATGTCAGCCTAGGATTTGGTATAGGGCCTTGTACAGAATAGGTACCTGATAAATATTTGTTAATTCATGAGCAGTGAAAGGTTTAGAAATAGGCAACTTTGTAACTAAAGGTTAAGAAGAATACATATTCATTACTTTGTTTTGGAAAGTAATCTAAATGTAGAATATAATTTACACTAATAAACTTTCAAACATCCTTCCTGGGTCCCCTGCTGTTCTAATCAAGAAAGCCAACATTAAAAGGAAGAAAAAAAATCAAAGATCTAGGTATATTGACTCTAGTGTAAACTTTATCCATAAGGATTTCTTCTTTCATTATGATCACATTAAACTTCCTCATAATGATGAGAGAAAAGTAATCTACATTTTCTTAATTTTTTTTTACAAAATTAGGATGAAAAGTAGATTTAGCCAAGCCATCACTGAAATATCTGATCAAGGTGTTACATTGTTTTCACTTAACACCACTTTAACTACTTGCATTTTCTATGTCATGTCCTTTAGATTCTCATTTCATTTACATTCTTACATAACAGAACATTTGAGAAAATTGTCAACAAGAGCTTTACTTTGATTCAATGTTTTTTTATGATTTCTGAATATACTAAAAATTATCAATAGGTTTTCAATAAACCAAGAATGAAATCAAGTGCTCTTTAATGCAACAAAGAGATATCATTCATGCATTCATTCACTTATTCACTTTTCTTTTTACCAAAAGGTGTTCAGAAAGTATTTAAAGTGGCTCAAGGTTAGTATCAGAACCCAGGAAATTATTTAATGTCTTCCCTCAAAAACTAAGAAGTGGGGAGACTGGGTGAAAGAAGGAGAAGGGATTAGCCAAAAAATGTATATACGTAACCCATGGACACAGACAACACTGAGGTGATGGCCAGAGGGAAGGGGCATGGGGGCTGAGTGGAGATAGGCAAAGGAGGAGAAAGGGGGACATCTGTAATAGTGCCAATACAAAAATAATAAATTAAACTTTTTAAAAAAGGAAATATGTTCAAACCACAGGCAGAGGAAAGTTTCCAATCATGGGATTTTCAGTACCCTCAATGAATTAATTAATCTCTATTATGGTACAATAATGAGTCACACACACACACACACACACACACACACACACAAAAACAATAAAATGAGATGAAATGATGTGCCAAACTTTGTAAAGGGTACCTAAAATTTCTTCTAGCAGAATTGGGAGATTTCACTTCCTTCCAAAACATGCAATTATAGTCAGAATATGAGTCACAAAACACTATGTCCAGTGGGCAACAGAAGGATCTCTGGCACTTATAATTACAAATAAATCAATGTAAGTCTGTAAAAATCATAGTTTTCCATAAAGAAATGTGAAAAGAAGTAACATTGTGGAGTAAATTTTCTTAATATGCCAGGACTTCTACCATTATTTGTTAATGGACCTCTGAAAAAATTCACTAAGGAAACAAGGTCTGTCTGGAAAAAGTGCAGCAGTGTTAATATAACAAGAATGGTTTGTGTGACATCAGTGTAACTTGGCAGCCAAGGAGAGTGGACTGGAATGCACATGCATGAACAAAGATGACTTTACTGTACTAGTCAGTGGGATGTACTAGACGCCATTGAGGGAGTGTGTGTACTGTGTGGCCATTGCATTCAAAATGAGTGAGTGAGCAGAGCATTAATTGTTTTATCTTCTAGAGTAAGAAAAATATAAGTGTTCTGAGTTTTTTCTTACTATTAGAGAGATTTTCTTGGTAATAATAAATTTGTTCCTCCTCTTCACACTAGTCCTTACCAAGTACAAAAGAAAACAGAAAAAATTCTATAGACCCTGTTGAAAAACTATTACATTTGTTTTAATTGTTGTCTGGTGTATCTCTTGTCATCGAAATACACCCATGCACGCCCATGCACGCCCATGCACGCCCATGCACACACATTAAGATAGAACTGCATACAGCAGAGAGGGAACAGGGAACCTCAGATATAAATCAGAGCAGAAGGCACTTTATTGCAAGTGAAGATCCAGTCTCTAACATCTTAAGAAATATAAGACATATGTCAGAGCACATTACTCAGCCAACCTTGGATCCATAAAGCTTACAGGGAAAAAGAGAAAAATCTACTTGAAACAATGAAAACATGCTACAGTTTTTGAAAACACACAATTTTTTAATACTATTGTCTTTAAAGAAATGACACTTAGATTTCTCTAAATATGCCCTAGCTTATCTTTTTTACATTTTCACAAGAGATGGTCAACATAGATATAGTGTCATATTTTTTCCTTTGTTGATATAATTCATTTGACAATTTTCTCTTAAAAATTCTAGATACTGATCAAAAGCTGATGGCACAACCAATTTTAGATATTTGGAAACTGAAGTGGCAAAAACTAAATGAAAAATTTGTATAAAAATAAGGGGAGGGAAAATAAAAATGTGATGGTTGAATTAGGAATACAGTATTTAATATTTTCACCCAGGGATCATACACTCTGTTGGTAATAAAAAATGTACCCAATTATTTTTGTTCTCAAAATAAATTCAATTAAAAAAACCTTTTTATTTATTTGTTATTAGAGAGAGGAGAAGAAAGAGAGAGAGAGAGAAACATCGCTGGGCCAGAAAAACATCACTCTGTTGCTTCTTGCACACGCCCAGTGAGGAAACTGACCCATAACCAAGGCATGTGCCCTGACTGAGAATCGAACCAGCAACCTTTTGGATTACAGTACAATGCCCATGCTACTGAGCCACACCAGCGAGGGCAATAAATTCAATTTTAATTCACATTAACTTAAGTAAAGATTGTTTGCCATGAATGGGAAGATGTGGTAAAGCAGAATGAGAAAAGGACAAAGGAATAAAAAGGGCCCATGAAATCAAATGAAATATTGAAGAAGATTACAATGACATGAGTCATAGAACCAACACAAAATTAGTCAGTGCAGTCAGTGTAATTTTGGGTAACTCCAAGTCAGGACAGCAGTTCACATTGAAAGAGAATTGGGCAGAAGATAAGAATTTCCACTAATGTGGGGGAAAAAAAACAGTATGTTCACTTAAGGTCTAATTTAAACTATCTAGAGAAAAAGAGTAAATATAAAGGGAATTTTTAAAGATTACTCTTAATCTTTAAATGTAGAAATACATACTTTAGTTATATAAGATTTTGTCAATATCCATCATTCCATTTTCCTACCCTATCACTTCCTTTCCAACAATTAATATTTCATTATACTGGAAGTGGATGGAAATGATGAAATGGGACATATTAACATTTAGAAAAAGTTTTCAAATTTAAATAGTATAATAAGTCTGTAAAGAGAAAATTCATACATTATTAACTTTTTAGGGAAAATATCTTCATAAGCTACCAAATGACCATTGTAACTCTAAGTATATATGTGTACTAGATAACATGTATCACTCACCTCCCAGAGAAAAAAATGATGAATACGTGAAGTGTTTTTTTTATTAGATTATATTTAGAACCATGTTTGACCTAAAAGGAAAATGTCCACAGAGGGAAGAAAAGTTTACAATTGACATTAAAAAATAAGAAATAGACCTGGCTGTTGTGGCTCAGGGGATTGAGCACAGCATGGGAAAGGAAAGGTCACCTGTTCAATTCCTAGTCAGGGCACATGCCTGGGTTGCAGGCCAGGTCCCCAGTTGGGGGCATGCGAGAGACAGCCACACATTGAAGTTTCTCTCCCTCTCTTTCTCTTCCTTTCCCTTCTCTCTAAAATTAAAGAAGTAAAAGCTTTAAAAAAATTAAGAAACATTATTTTTTCATAATCTGATATTTCTGACTGCCACTGGTATTTTTTTTTTGTCATATGAGTTAGTAAAAATCTATTGTTACTTATACATAATAAAAGTAATATATTACATTACATGACATTTTCTATTGCCATTATTTGATGAATAATTACAAATTTATAGAAACAAAATGGAAGATGCATTTAGCTTTTTAAAAAGACTATATCTACCTAGAAATAGACACAAATTATTATAAATTACAAACTATAATTAAGAGCATTACTTATTTCATTAGTTTTATTACAGAAAATATTATAGGAGGAAAATATAATTCAAAATAATTTAATATATATGATATAAATAGTTAAAGGCTTTATTTATAAATACAGCACAAGGATTAAAAAGTATCACAGAATGTTACCAGTCCCAATTTCTCTATAGCAAGATATTTTTTCTAACTAGACATTATGCAGATGATGAAGGGAGACACATGATTTTACCTATTTATATATTTACTCATTTAATTATTTTTATTGATAGCATTAACTGAACTCCCCCATTGTCATAGGAACAGTGCTAAGTGCTAGAATACAGTGTTCTATCAGTTCTGGTACCCTAAGAACCAGATAGAAAGATGGAATCATAAAGGCAATACATTTACAGGGGAAAAGCAGCAGGGAAAAATGAAGATGACAGGATGCAGCAGACAGGGAGAGTTTTCAATGTATGATGTAGATCTGATAACTGCGAAAAAGAAAGAAAAATTGGACAGACTGGATAGAAAAGGATTCAGAATGCAGTGCAGTTCTGGGAAAGAAAAATCTCAAGAAGGTTGATAAGAAACCTAAGAACAAAGACTGCCCATCAGAGGGCCCCCCCGCTCAGGCAGGAATGCCCTGGCTCTAGCACCCCCATCGTCAGTCACGGAAGGCAAGGGCAAGTCAGGAAGAATCCAACTTTGACACGATGGGACAGTAAACCCCAGACTTGCAGCCAAAAGCTTTATATTAACCACACAGCATGTTCTCCTTTGAGGCATATGAGAAAGGAGCTTCTTCATGGTTGCCTTAGATGCCAACAATAAAATTTCTACTCACAAGTTCACATTTTAGTAAGGGCAGCAAAAAATAGATTATAAACATAAGTATAATAAGCCCTATAGTAAGAAGCTGTGATAATGCACAGCAGAGGTGCCTCAGATTAAAGGGGGTGGAAACTTTTGAAAAGTCTTATGATGAAAGAAGGGAAAATTTTTGACAGAGTATATAGAAACTAAAGGATATACAAGGCAGAGGTGAGTTCTATGAATCATACATAGTTTTTCAATTCTGTATGACTGAAGTAAAATACATTAAAAATTAATGATGGCCCAAGTTATACTTTTACTCCTTCCACTGAGAGGTGGACTTAAATTTCTCTCCCTGTGAAGATGGACAGGAGTTACTGATTTCCTTGACCAGTAAAATGCAGGCGATGTGACATTCTGGAATTTTTGAGACTTGATCATAAAAATCATTGCAGATTCATCCAGTCTTTTGAAATGTTCACTCTGGGGGAAGCCAGCTACCTTGTGAGTGAGTGATTGTACCACCTGAGATCACCATACAAACACAGTAAGAAGGAGAGAGAGAGAGAGAGAGAGAGAGAGAGAGAGAGAGAGAGAGAGAGAGAGAGAGAGAGAGAGAGAACGCTATCTGACCATCCACCTAAGGCAGTGGACCTGTGAGGAGTTGGGAAGCTATCTGATCATTTCAGCCACGGATCATGACCTGAAGAAGAATGAGAAACCCAGATGAAATAAAGATGCAGGCTATGACCCAGCTGAATGAATCATCTCAATTATCTCCAGTTTTTTCAAGCAACTTAGCTGAGGCTCCAGTCATAATAAAACAGACACAAACTATCTCTAACAAGCCCTTCCCAAATTCCTGACACATACAAAGAATGGGCCTAATAAAATGATTGTTGCTTTATGCCAGGAAGTGTCAAGGTGGTTTGTTACACAGCAAAGGATGACTGAAGCAGAGAAGATGTTAAGAAGACAATGTCTGAAAGATCATCTAGAGCTACATTTTTAAAGCCTTGTTTCAATCCCAAGGTGTTTGAGGTTGATTCTGAAAGCAACAAAGAATGATTAAGGATAAACAAGTATGACTGAGTCTGATATATACATTTTAAAGGTCACTCTGTATAATTTACAGATAATAGATTAGAAGGAGGTGAATCTTGAAAGGCAGACTACTGAGGAGGCTGTTCTTGTAATTCTTGTTTACATATGAAAGGCACTAAACTGGATGCCCCGGTGGAAAACATAAATCAACGATAAAAGTCTCTACTTTCAAAAAACTTACTTACATTTTAGTAAGAGTGCACAGCAAATCCTCCCGCAGTTTATGTTATGGAACGTTGCAAAGGTCAGGAGAGGTAGATAAAAAGAACAGTGGGAATTCAAATGTCTAATCACTATGTGGTACACCTGAAACTAATATAATATTGTGTGTCAACTGAAATTGAATTTTTTTAAATAAAAGAAAAAAAACTCTGGGAACTGAAGTAAAGTAGAGAGAGTAGGAGACAGTTTTGTCTGGAGAAAGTGGGATTGTGAAGCAGGGCTTGAAAAAGGGGGTAGGCTAATGACAGGTGGAATTAGGGAGCAATATAAATAGAAGATTTGAGTAAAAAAAAAAAACACAGATAAAGTGGTAAAACCAAAAAGGCCTTGGAAAACTAATGTTTAGAATCCTCCCCCACAAAACACCATTCCTTTCAGCATATTTAACCTGTTTAACACATTGATTGCAAAAGGATTCAAACCAGGGAAGCTAAACTATGAAAAACATGTTATATTAAAATAACATTGAATGACACAATGTCAATCATCTCATTCTGATTTTAAAGCCTAAGTATAAGCTTTAAATATAGCTACAATTCAGTTTGCTAATGAAGAACTGACATAACCTAATTAGGGCAGAGCAGGTTTGTTGTATTCCCCCCACCAGCACACTTTCAAATTATTCATACTAATAATTTTTAGTATTTGAATTACTCAAACATATGCTCTAATAGAATTGGCAAGAAATAGAAGTCTAATGCATTCTCAGATAGCAGGCAACTTTGTTTATACCTGTTTAAATATACCTACAAAAAAAAAGAAAATATTGTAGAACAAAAATAATATAATTTTGATTAACAGATTATCAATACCAAAAAAATAAAAATTAAGTTTTGAAATGGAAATACATCAGCTAATTATCATAAATATTTTCTTTTTAACTGCTGTAGCTCATCTCTGTAAAAGTTATAGTTGAAGGTACTGTAGAGATTCAGAAGGAGCCACCCCAAGATGTACCTCAGAGGCATGCAGATTACTTTAAATTAAAGGCAATTTAAGCCTCGGTCTCAAGAGAAATTTATTCCCCACCCTTTAAACTACCTAGAAGAATTTAAATCAGAGGCCTTGACCATAAGAGACTATCAGAGATAATTTGTTTTGACCTAACTGTAGGGCAGGGCAAAATTCTATTTACTAAAGGTCTGTTCTTCTTTATCAGCCTGCAATGACCCTCTGAAGCTCCCCAGGTGCATCACCTCGCACCTAGCTCAGGATGTGTTATGCACCTGAATCCCCCTTTCTAGCCTGAAATCTCATTGTACTTGTGGAGTTTTTGATTCTCTCCTGTATGCTGGGTTAATGTGTGCTCGTATTTATTAAATGTGGTTATTTCACTTGCTAATCTGTCTTGTGTTTGTTTGATTATTAGACCAGCCAGAACCTTGAGGATAGAGGAAAGTTTGCTCTTCCCAGACAGTAAAAGTATAAATTGGACACCAGAAATTACGAGGGGTAGGGGTAAAGGGGGAGACAGAGAGGGAGGGTGGAGAAGGAAGAGGAAGAATGAGAAGGAGCTCCTTTTGTCTTCCTTTGGCTTTTAATTTAGCTAATGTGTTTGTCTTGTGCTGGATGTCCTGCCTTAGTGGTGTTTGTTTCCTTAAGACCTGAAATTACCTTCTGCATTCTCAAATCTCTGAATAGGTCAATTAGGGGATTTAGGCTCAAAATAGTCACCTGCTTGGTAATTAATGCTTTCAGCAGGGAAAAAAGTGAAGAATTTCTTTAGAAAAGTTGGCTGTTTGGTGTTTACCATTGTCGATCAGTATGGTAGGTGGAAAAGTGGGGAGACAGGGGAAGGAAGGGAAGGGGAGGAGAACAGAGGAGGGAAGGTATTTTAAGGGGTTCTATGTTTTTTTTTCCTTCCCCAAACTCTCAATAAACTGGTATTTGCGCCAATCCTCTTTTGAGTTCTGGCCCATTATATCACTACATAGAAATTCCTATCTATTGATTATTTTTCTGTCCTTATTTTATAGATATATCACAATATTTCTCAATCTCAAAGCCTACTATGATTTTTTTGAGAGATAGAGAGAGAATGAATTATTGATCGAATAAGCATACACCTCTTAATCTAACATAGTCTCCTAATCACAGTGTCATATATCTGTCTCCCAGCCATCCAATTTTAGTGGTGAAAATGATGTGATGTGCAACTGACTGTCATCTCTAATTTAAGGATATGCTAGTGATACATTAAGAAAAAGCTAGAAGAATTCTTTCCTGTTTATAAAATCACCACTATGTGTCAAGACCCCGGGGAAAAAATAAATTTATGATTTCATTGAAAAGGCTCCACCATCTAGGAGTGAGTCTCAGAATATGTCCTCGGTACTTTCAGTATGTACTTGAGTCAAAGACCTATGTGTAGTAACTCAAAACATTAAATTCGATGCAAGCATTGATATTATTGCCAAGTGTCTAATTTAAACATGTTAATTTTATACACACCTAATACTCATTAACATTTATAAAGATATAATCTTTGGCTCTGCTATAATTTAAATTGAACAGCATAAAAATATGTAATTAATTGTTTCTCTAAATTTGTTTTCAATTAAAAAAAGAATTATACAGTCTAACACAACAGTGGGTTCACAGTTGTGAGAATACAAAACATAGTTTATTTTTTAATTATTTATTAATTATTATATTATTTGCCATATAAAAACTGTAAACCTACTTTTGCCCCACCTGGTACATCTGCTGTATACTCACTTCAAGAAAAATACAGTTAAAAAAATAAGAAAAATGTCCATAATCCCATAGAAATATTTACCATCTTTATAATCTCATGTTCTTTTTTTCATGTTCTTTTATTTTACATTTCAGCAATGACTGCCCCCATTTAGATATTCACCTTGATATTTTCATTTGTAAATATAGTTATAAGAAAGACAGATAATATTTCAGTATTTGAGATGAAAGATTTTTATATGAAATCCTGTTTTCTCTAGAGGACTGGATTCATTATAACATCTTGACACATTTTGACACATAATAAACATTTGATTTTTATTTGAAACTCACAGTTCAACACACACACCATTGATAGCTAGTATGTCATAGCATTGCACTAACTTTAGTGCCATTGTAGCTTCAAAATATCAAAATTTCTCTTTTTGTCTTTTATACCCATTATGAATAGAAGCTATTTGCAGCAAGTTTTTATGATAGTTGATTTAATCTCAAGATCTTTAATGATAATGAATCACATTGCTAAACTCAATTCAGTTGGCTATTCCTTATTCTTTCAATTACTGTTGACAACAGCAATTTTATGGTTATCTAATGTAGTTTACAATTATATGCATTCTTTGTGAAGACATACTTTTAGCAAAGGCTCTATAGAATCCACTGTAATACTTTATAAGTAAAAAGAGTATAAATAATCATTGAGTCTAATAGTGAGAGATTCATTTGCTCCATAAATACTAATTTGACCATTTTGGGGAAAACTATATAACCTTTGAAATAACCTTCTATAGGAGGATTTAGTGCTATGTTCCAAAAAGTTGACAACACTGAAAATGAGAAAGGCAAATTCCAAAACAGTGCAATCTCATTCTGTGGAGATAGTGAAAAGAAATGCAAGTACACAAAAGAATGGAAAAGTAAGTATTTGTGTAAGTGTAACAAATTCTGAGAGGTATTACTGAAGTTGATTTTAATTATTAGTTCCAATGTTCAATGTTTTCTACTTTTCTATGAGTACATACTCATTGTGAATCAAAGAGGAATAATGTTATTTTTTAAATATTCATGGATGTTGAATTTGAATCAAACCTGTCTTTTACACTTAAGGATCCTTGAAGTAATAAAATCTCCACTTTTCCCTTATGTAAATGTATAGTACCCCCTTTGTCAATATTTCTTCTAGCATCTGAATCATTATCCACATGTAAGTAACTTTACATATAAATCCCTCATTTAAAAGTCAAGTAAACAGTAAAAACTAGTTGCTCATCTGTGTAAAAACTTAGGTTTCACAGCAAATGCATTTCTGTGCTTATGTCCTTATTCTGTTTACTGTCAGACTATTTGGAAGAAGGTTTTCTTAATTTAATAGAGAAGACTTGCTGGATATCAGTCCTAAGATTTATGTGAATGTGAAGAATGTTCATATATGCTGTATTGTTAGAAACATATTTTCAGACTTTTTAAAAATAAAAACTTACCCATTTAAAAATCTAAAATGTACTGCCAAGATTTTTGCAATAATAAAATGTTTTATATTATTGTGGAGTAAAAAAATAAAGCCTTGTTATTAGTATAAGCTGTACTATGTGGAGTAAAAAGCTGTATTATATAAATATTTACTGTAATTGTGAACTTAATTTCTATCATTGTGCTCCTAATGAAAGGCTGAGAAACCTTTCAAATACAAACAGTAACTGATACATCATACTTACAAAAAGGTATTTATTATGATTGTTGCACTCAACATTCTTTTAGTGAAAAAATTTATTGTTTTTATATTATATATTTATTTATTTTATTACATTTATTGGGGCATTAATTAATAAGCTCATATAAATTTCATGTATACATTTCTGTGATACATAATCTATATTTGGTATCGTGTGTCCACCACCTGAAGTCAGATCATCTTCCATCACCATATATTTGGCCCCTTTTACCCTTTACTCCCCCCACTCCCTTTCCTCTCGTAACCACCATATCTTTGAGAATTAATGAATTCTAATTTGAAATATACTTTGAAAATATTAATGAATGCATGTCATACATAAGCTACATAATGTAAGAACTGTAATTTTAAACTATTAAAAGTACATGAACTAGAAGAGAAAAAAAATCAACCAAATAATTTCTTACCCCTAGTGAGATTTTTTCTTTAAATCTAGGGAATATTGAACAATGTTCATGTCTTTAAGAATCACTTAAACTTAAATTTGTTAATCAGTTTAATCTTGTGAGGAATTATATCAATAACATCAGTTATTTAAAATAAAAGTATACTAAGGAGAGAAATGAGCAAATAAAAAAAATAAATAGCAAAAGAAACCATCAACAAAACAAATAGGCAACCAGCCAAATAGGAGAAGGCATTTGTAAAAGATATCTTCAATAAAGTGTCTAATATCCAAAACATAAAAAGAACTCATACAACTAAACAAAAACAAAAGTCAAACAACCCAATTAAAAAATGAACAGAGGGCCTTAACAGACACTTTTTCCAAGAAGATGTACAGATGGACAACAGGTGTATAAGAAGATGCTCAACCTGACTAGCTATAAGGAAAATGCAAATCAAAACCACAATGAGATACCACCTCACACATGTTAAAATGTCTATTATCAATAAGACAAGAAATAAGTGTTGGGGAGAATGTGGGGAAGAGGAAACCCTTGTAAACTGCTGATAGGAATGTATATTGGTGCACCCATTATGGAAAAACAGGGTGGAGGATCCTCAAAAAGTTAAGAATAGAGCTACTGTATGACCCGACAATCACTCTACTGGATATCTACCCCCTAAAACTGAAAATACTCTTCAGAAAGATATAGCCGAGACATGGAAACAACCTAAGTGTCATTCAACAAATGATTCGATAAAGAAGAAGTGATATACAAGGACTGTCCAGAAAAAGTCCAGCCATTGTTAGTATAGTGAGAACAGTTTGAACAACATTGATATAACCTGGCAGCCAAAGTGGACTGGAATATGCATTCATGAATGATGACTTCACTGTCCTAGTCAGTGAGGACAGTAGATGCTATTGAGTGAGCCTGTGTGCCTTGTGGCCATAGCATTCAAAATGACTGAGCAACTAGAGCAGCAAGTCTACATCAAATTTTGTGTTAACCTTGAACATTCCTCCACAGAAACTATTCAGATGATTCAGAAGGCAGCAGCTATGGGCAACTGGTGATTGGCAGCTTCATCACGACAACAGGCCCTCTCATGCCTCACATCTCCTGCAGAGTTTTTTGGTGAAACATCAAATCACCCAGGTGACTCAACCCCTGTATAGCCCATATTTGGCACCCTAAGACTTCTGGCTTTTCCCAAAACTAAAATCACCTTTGAAGGGGAGGAGAATGTATTCAGGAAAATACAACGAGGTAGCCAATGACAAGTTGGAGAACTGTGTGAGGTCCAAGGTGCCTACTTTGAAGGATACTGAGGAGTCACTGTCCTAGGTACCATATTTCTTTCTTTTTTTAATTTTTTTATTATTTTTAATCAGTATTTTTAATTGTTGATATTGTATAGTTTTCTGTCTTTTACCCCGCCCCCAGCCCACCACCCCAGCCCTCCCCACCTTCCTCCCATTTCCACCCCCCATAGTTTTTGTCCATGTGTCCTTTATACTTGTTGCTCTAAACCGTTCCCCTTTTCCCCTGAAATTCCCTCCCCTCCCCCTCTGGTCACTGTCAGACTGTTCTCAAATTCAGTGTCTTTGTTTATATTATGCTTGTTTGTTTGTTTTGTTGATTAGGTTCCTGTTAAAGGTGAGATCATATGGTTTTTGTCTTTCACTGCCTGGCTTATTTTGCTTAGCATGATACTCTCCAATTCCATCCATGCTGTCGCAAAGGGTAGGAGCTCCTTCTTTCTTTCTGCTGCATAGAATTCCATTGTGTAAATGTACCACAGTTTTTTGATCCATTCATTAACTGATGGGCACCTAGGTTGCTTCCAGCACTTGGCTATTGTAAATTGTGCTGCTATGAACATAGGGGTGCATAGGTTCTTTTGGATTGGTGTTTCAGGGTTCTTAGGATATAATCTAAACAGTGGAATTGCTGGGTCAAAAGGTATGTCCATTTTTAGTTTTCTTAGAAAATTCCATACTGTTTTCCATAGTGGTTGTACCAATCTGCACTGTAATCTTTCTCTTTTTTTTTTTTTTTTTGAGCTGTAACCCCTTTTATTTTTTGTTTAGGATCAAACAGAAAACAAACATCAATTCTGTTATATACTAACATTTTCAAAGTACATCGTTTGTACAAGAGGACTAAGAACAGAAATGTATTACAGAGATCCCAACCAAAGTGTAAGTGAGTGCCTCACACAGCTTTCTGGTGGTACTCAGGAGGAGCCACCTCATAATTGCTGGCACTAAACAAAGTTGCAGAACTCTTTATCAAGTACATTAGAAAATCACGAAGATAATTCAGTAATAAAGCAAGGCTCTTCTCATCCAGAGGTATGTAGGCCAGCATCGCTCCAATTCATACAAACAATCTCAGTAGATGTGGTGCTCCATACACCTGGGAAATGGGTGCATCAGGTCTGCGAGGATCTCAGGATACCCTTGCCTCTCAAATTTGTAGAGTAGCTAAGTGTCCGGCATCACCTTGAAGTGTTCCTTTATTCCTGCTACAACTTCATTGACTGCATACTCACTATCTGTGATTTATTGTAATTTGCATAATCCTCCAGATTGGAACCCACATTCTTCTTTGTAGGAAGGTAAAAAAGCTGTCTCTGCTTGGTAATTAGGTCCCAGTCATCAACAAGCCATGGTTTCAGTTCTTCAGGAATCTTGACTTCAATATCAAGTCTGTTCATGAATGTTTCCTTGTTTTCAACAGTGGGATCTACTCCAGCTCTCTTCTTTCGAGGAGGCTGAGGTGTCTCACTGGTACTGCCACCATCTCCATTTCCAGGAGTTTTCTGTTTGTCCTTTTCTGTTTTTACTTCAATGTTTTTCTGTTGCAGACCTGCTGTCTTCTTTCCCAGGGCAGCCCCTCTTACCTTCCCCTCTGTTTCCTAATCCTGATTGGCTTTTTGAAGTTCTCACTGTTTCTGCAGATTGGTGTCCATGTATTTGAGCACACTGCTTTCTGGGACCCATTCATCCCAATTTTTATTCCAACCACTGTACTGTATAAAGTATTTCACTCGTTTGTCCATTATGGCAACCTTTACACACTTCGCTTCATAAAGAAGAGGCCCAGGAAAGCACAGCACTCACTCTCCCTCCTGGAGTTTAGGCTTCGGGTCCTGCTTTGGTGCCATTTACAGGGATTCACCTCGGCCTCCTCCTTCCACATGTCTTGTATCTTGTATCTCCTTCAGTAAATGTCTCTGTTTTGCTTAGTGCATGGCTGGATACTTTCTGGATGGACAGACCACGTACTTTTTAAATACTGCTTATTGTGAATCCTTTCGAATTTTAGACAAAAAAGTCTCATTTTTTCCCCTACAACACCAAAGGCAAACTTCATCACAATGATTGCTTGAAAATTACGTGTAATTTCTAGAATATATTTACTCAAAGTTATCTGTATTTACACTTTTGAATAAGACAGAATAATAATGAGTTCCATGAATGATAATTATGTTTTTCTCCAGGCATCTTAAGCACTATTATTTGAAAGAGCATATTATAAAACAATGATTTGAGAACTGTGGATATGAAACTCCTGTTCCCAAATAACCCTCTTACTCCACTTATCATATAAAGAAATTCCATTAATTGAACATTATTCCTTTGCCTGAAGATAGTTCTCTTACAAGGTATCATTTGTAAAGTATATGATTGTCTAACCACTATACTGTATACCTGAAACTAATACAGAATAATATTGAATGTAAACTGTAATTGAAAAATAAAAAATAAATAAATAAAAATTTAAAAATTAAGAAAAAGTAACTCAATTGTCTAATGGGAACACTAGAGTAACCTCATGGAAAAAGGAAAGAGGCATCTATTTTCTCCAAATACCAATAGCTTCTTGAATTTATGAGTTATTTTTGAAGGATGAGAAAAAGAAAAGCAATAATAAATGAACCTGGATATTATTACAATCATAACATCTGTTAGAGAGATTGCCCTGGTTTACAATTAATTTTTCAATTAAGATACTAAATGTAATTTTGTGATTTTTCATTGGGGGCATTTGAGAACACTTACAATTAATCTTTTATTAAGTCATTCATTGGTCAAGCTTCTACTTTTGTGCTTTTTATCGAATACTGTAACACGTTCCCTACAGATACCCTTTGGTTTTATGTCATATTTTCAGTGCTCTGGTTCTACACACTAACATTTGTTAATAACATTTGTAAGTTAATTTTAACAATGCACCCTTCCTTCAGCATTTTAGGATTTATCCTTCCAAGGAGTTATTGTTATAATGCCATAGAACTTCAGTTTAGCTGAAAACATATTTAAATACCATTGACTCTCCTAATTTACTGGATTATATACACTGCTCCTCCATAAAATAAAATGATATTATGTACTTTATATAGTTACTCTAAAATTAAATAAAAATTTTTAAATATTAGAAATATATGTATATATATTTGATAGAAAAAAGAATGTGCATCGTGTTCATTTTCAAATACATATTTATAAAAGTATCAAAATTTCTGTTTAAAATACTTAAGAGTTCATTTTCTAAAAAATAAATGAAGAACAACAGTGTAAAAAAAATCAATTTAGAATCAAGTATACTCATGTTCAAATTTCAGTTTTGTTACATAGCTGAGCAATATGTTGAGCTTCCCTAGACTCCAAAGTTTTTTTTACATGGGTCTGTAAGGGCTTGCCAGGTATGTGAAGTGGCTGAGGTATTTAGTTAAGCTTATCTACAAAAAATCAGTGTTCAGCAGTATATGGGCACGCAAGTAATAAAAATAAAACTAAGTGATATAAGTTAAAATGAAAATGACTCAAATTATAGTAAATGAAACTATTCAAATGATATTTAAAAGTTAAAATTAAAAAGATTTAAATGATATTAATCAAACTAAGTTACACTGAGATGTTAAAATTTAAAGGATTATTTTGAAGAATAGTGTGTGGGGGCAAAGAGAAGGATGCATAGATTTTTGGAGTACAAAACTGGATACACAGTGATATCATTCATGGAAATATTATTAAAAAGCTTGGTTTAAAAGGAGAAAGTTTTGAGTTTGGCTTTGAATAAGTTGATTTGAAGATATGAAATATCCAAAAGAGGATGTGAAATAGTTAATGGAGTAATATGAAGTAATACATTAAAATTATTAGAATTAGTTCCGGCACATGATAATTGTATTTATTATTATTATCATCATCATTATTACTATTCAAAGATTCAAAGCTCAGAACAGAAATTTGAACAGAAATGCAAGTTTTCAAGTTATGTGCGCACAGTCTCAATAACAAGGAGTATGGACTACAAGTAGCTCAAATCGTCCAGCACTGGACAAGGATGATGTGATGTTTAAACCATGTACCCCATCAGTTATTGCACATGGGCTTTTCCGAGCCAGGCAGCTCTGTGATGATGAAAGAAATCCCTCCAGGAAGAAAGAGGGAGCTGATATCTAAAGAAGGTTTGCAGGCAGCACTCCCGAACACTAAAAAACAAGTCCTTCCCTGAAGAGGGATTAGGGCAATGAATCACCATGCCCCCACTCTCCTTGTTATACATCGACATATCTACCATACTGTGAGGTAATATAGTTTAACCTGGCCACTCCTAAACTACTAATATTTGGTGTCTATGGGATATACTTCTATGTAGTATAGAAGTACTTCTATAAGTTTTCCTTTTAAGGACTATATGATGAAAGGTATAGTTGTTCAAAGGGAAAATATAAAACTGACTTTGTATACAGGTGAGCTTATTGTCCGTGTAATATATAAATCTTCCTAGAACTAATAAACAATTATAGGAATATTTTTCAAGAAACAATATACGAAAGTCAATCATCTCCTATAGAGTAGCAATAAACAAGTGGAATTTGAAATTAAAAACATGATACCATTTACATTAGCAACTAAAATAAAGTAAGTGTAAATCTAACAAAATATGTACAAAGTATGTATTTCTTTATATGATGAAAAATACAAATTTCTGATGCAAGGTATCAAAAAAGAATAACATAAGTAGATATTCCATGTTCAAAGATGGGAAGACTCAATAATATAAAGACGTCAGTTCTTCTCAACTTGATCTATAGATTCAATGCAATCTCAAAATTCAGCAAGTTATTTTGTGGATACAGAGAAACTGATTTTAATGTTTATTTTAAAGTTTTATAAGCTACAAAAGACCCAACACAATATTGAAGGAAACAAAGGAAGTTGAAGTACTGAAGTTAGATGACTTCATTACTGTCCATACAGCTCCATTAATCAAGACTGTGGTAAGGCAGAAGAACTGACAAAGAAATCAATGGAATGCAAGAGAGGTCCTGAAATTGACCTGGACAAACAGATCTTTGACAAAGGAGCAAAGGCAATACAATACAACAAAAAACAGTCTTTCTAACAAGTGGTGCTGAAACAACTGAATATCCACAGGCACAGAAATGACTCAAGGCCCTGACCTTACACCCTTCACAAAAATTGGATCACAGACATCAATGTAAATGCAAAACTATAAAAATTCTAGGACATAACATATTAGAAAACCCTGATAATCATTAACATAAAAATGTCTTTCAAATTAGAAAAAGACATAACACAGAGAAAAAATAATTAATAAGCTGGACTTCATTAATTAAAAACATCTGTTCTGCAAAAAAACATTGTCAAGAATATAAAAAGACAAGCCACAGACTGGGAGAAAATATTTGCAAAGGACACATCTGATAAAGTACTCATCCAAAACACACAAAGGACTCCAAAACACAATAATAAGAAAACAAATAACAAGTTAAAAAAAAAGTGGACCTAAGATCTTAACAGACAGTTCAGGAAAGAAGATATGCAAATGGCAAATAAGCATATAAAAAGATGTTCCACATCATATGCCATGCAGGAAATGCAAGTGAAAACAACAAACAATACCCTATACCTATTACAATGGTCATAATCCATAACACTGGCAACACTAAATGATGGCTATGATGTTGAGCAACAGGAGTAACAGAAATTCCCATTCAATGCTGGTGGCAATGCAAAATGGTATGGCCACTTTGGAAAAGAGTTTGGCAATTTCTCACAAAACTAAACTTACTCCTACCATAAAATCCAGCAATCATGCTCCTTGCTTTTACCCCAAGAAGGTGAAATATTATATCCACACCAAAACCTGCACGGAGGTAGTAATAATAGCAGCACTATTCATAATTACCTAAATGCGCAAGTGACCAAGATGTCCTTCAGTAGGAGCGTAAATGTAGAACATCTTGGCAATGGAATATTACTCATCACCAACAAGAAATGAGCTATCAAGCAGTGGAAATAAGTGGAGGAAATGTACTATAGCACTCTGGAAAAGACAAAAAGATGGAGATAGTAAAAGGAATCACTGGTTGCCAGTGGTTGGGGCAGGGAGGAATGAATAGACAGAGCACAGAGTTGTTTCTTTCTTTCTTTTTTTTTTTTTTTTATGGCAGTGAAGCTCTTCTCCATAATATTTTAATAGTGGATACATGATGTTATAAATTTGTCCAAATCCAGAGACTGGATAACCCCAAGAGTGAACCATAATATAGACTATGGAGTTTGAATAATGGAAATGTGTCCATGCAGTTTCATCAATTGTAACAGATGTACCACTCTGGTGGAAGATGTTGATAATCAGGAAGGCCATGCGAGAGTTGAAGGAAGGAGTATATGAAAAATCTCTTTACTTATAACTCAATGTTTCTTTGAGTGCTCTAAAAATAGTGCATTAAAAAACTAAGGCGTTTGTTGCAACACTTCTTGCAATGGTGAAGAGTGAAGTGTCCTTCAGTATGGAAGTGAATGTATAAAACACCCATGCTGGTGTAGATTGCAAATTTGGTCACACATTCTCACCCTCCCTGGATCTATGCCCTAACAGCATGCTGTTGCAAATAGCCCTGACAAAAGCTGAAGCCTAGTTCTTCACTCTTTCAATCTGGTTTGGCTATGTGACTTCTTTTGTCTAACAGGGCATTAGCTATGTATGAAATAGAGGCCTGAAAAATGCTTCCACACTGAGGCCCATTCCCCTGCTGTGCTGGAACCCTGGCACCACCATGTGAATGAGCCTGAGGCAGCAGGCCATGTGAAAAACTGAGGCACAATTGTTAATATCCGCCCACCTCCGGCAGATGGTTGAGGCTTCAGGAGACCATCCAGCCACATTTCACCTCCCAGCTAAAGACAGATGCATCAGAAAAGCTCATCAGAGACCAAACTTTACTAGACCAAACTTTTTTAGAACTGTGTGGCAGACCCTTTAAAGCCACTAAGTGTTGACGTGGGATTTTTTTTCACAGCAATAGATAACTGATACCTTTCCGCAAATTAAGTACCATGAAGCAATTTGGAAAAATGGAATGATTATATGCATTCAGTGTACTGACATGGAAAACTTTCTGAGAAAATGTAATAAGAACAAACAGACAAAACACGAAGGTCTTGGGTATCCTAAGACCTTCTTCAGGATACCAGGGTATCCTGGTTACCTCCAGGATATTCTATAACCTTGCAATAAATTCCTTTTATTTGTTGTTGTTATTAAAAAGAAAAAAGATTGTATGTTTTACAGGTTATGAAGAGAGTAAAATTACCTGTTTAATAAGATGCTTTAATGCATTCAAACTTCCCAAATAGGATGTCAGAGAATTTTTGTTGCAGATGAAAATATCACAAAATAAACCCAGGTCAGATATGATCACCATTTATAAGTTAAGTACATTTTGTGTTATGCTCATCCACACTCTTCCGATATCCATGTATTCACTTGTGAAAATTTAAATTAAGTGAAATAAAAATACAAATAGCAAAATAAATGAATATTTCAAAATCATATTAAAGCCTTAAGTTTATCTTTGATTTTTCTTCTAAATTTGTTGAAAAAAAAACTAACAGAAATAACTTCAAATGAAACACTGTTATGAAAATATTTTCAGATCATTTTATTGTTTCTGAGGAAATAAGGGCAAACTGTTATGTTCTAAATTTCTAAAATCAGTCTTATTTTCTTCAAAATAATGTATTTGTGGAAGTGAAAAAAACAAAACCTCAGAAAAACACTGTAATAAAAATATATCTAATGGCCTGGCTGGTGTGGCTCAGTGGATTGAGCACTGGCCTGATAAGCAAAGGGTGGCCAGTTCAATTCCCAGTCCGGGAACATGAGTGGGTTGTGGGCCAGTGCATGCAAGGCAACCACACATTGATGTTTCTCTCCCTCTCTTTCTCCCTCCCTTACCCTCTGTCTAAAAATAAGTAAAATTATACACACACACACACATATAAATGTATACTCATTTAGAGTAATCTGGCAAGATGAACCTATTCCTGCTAATAGAAGTAAATGTTTTTTTAAAACCAAAGATTACCATTTTGAGGCAGGAGGAAATATGACAATACTCATTACTTATTCAGGAAAAAAAGAAAACTTAGAAGTTAATACAGCCATTGTTTATCATTAAAAATCCCTTTTATTTTATTTTATTTTGTTTTTCCCACAGAATGCAAAAGCTCAGAATAAATCAAAAAGGCACATGTTTTTAATTGGGATAAACAGAGTTCTTTGTACTTGAACATGGGATAGTGAGAAGAAAATTTCTTACCTTAAATTCTCACAGATTGTTAAATTTCTTACATCAATGTTGCATTTAGAAAAAGTTTCATTTGTTTCTTAAAATTACCAGAATCCCATGTATCATTTCTTAGCTTTAAAATTTGTAATCACTGTCTAAAAAAGCATTGGTGAGTGAACAAACAGAACCACTATGAAATAAACAGACAAACACTATAAATAGGTTCTTAGTAAATTTGGGGGAAGAATATGATTTTATGTAAGCCAGTGTTGCCTTCTCCATAGTTTAGAACCAGTCTTACAGGTTGCCAAAAGTGTAGTAGAATGTAAGCATTCTGGTACAATTGACTTAATAATTGACTCAAGTCTTACTGTACATATTTCATTGTATAAATATTAATTTATTGATTTATTTTAAAAATTAAGATTGTAAGATATTTCCTGAATTCTAACAACATTTTATTTAGTTCAAGAGTCAGTCTCTCCTCCCCTTGAGAACCAATGTCTGAAATATTGTCAGTCAATGGGAAAATATACAGAGGGTATTAAGTTTGATTTATATATGAATTTTAAAAAGCTTCTTTTGTACAGCGTAAATAATATACATTTACTTATGCTTGGAATATGTTTATGTTATATTCTTGTGGTTTATATTATAGTATGTAATTTACTACTATATATGCTAATAAATAAATGGACAAAGTAGAAAAAGTCTTCAACTGCTATTGATTTCAATTCAGATTAACAAAAAAACTGACTTTCTAAAACCGCACTTAATTTTTGTCACCTCTTATCATCTGCTTTAAATTATTTTTTCTTTCAAAATGTCATTGTGTATCCTGGTATTAGCAAATGCCATAATTACTACTTTTAGCTATCTCTAATATGTTAATTAATTTCTTTTTGCAAACAGCACTATTACAAAGGCAATACTCAAAACAAATCTTCTAGAAGTTTATCACAAAAAGAAATGTAAATAAATTTATAAGTGCATTAATTTTATATAAGCACTAAAGAGAAATCTTAAATATTAAAAAAGTAATAAGTAAAATTATGTAACTATTAGGTAATACTATAAAAACTCCACAGTGAAAGAAGCCCTTCTGCATGACACATCAATGTGTACCATAGAAATCACTTATAAAATATCAAGTGGAACAAATACCTTTAAATTAGTTACTAATATTTCAAAATTATTCATAAGGTAATTATTTTCTGAGTAGCACACTGTATTTACTTTAAATTGTAATTATCGCATATATGAGACAGTGACATAGCCTAAAAATAAATTCAAGAAAGATGAGTTACA
Source organism: Glossophaga mutica (assembly GCA_039655065.1). NCBI lineage: Eukaryota > Metazoa > Chordata > Mammalia > Chiroptera > Phyllostomidae > Glossophaga > Glossophaga mutica. The sequence continues at coordinate 140,701,389 of CM077307.1, read as the reverse complement.
AATAGTTAAATACACAGATAATGATGATGAGAAATGATTTTCACTAAGCTGAGTTTAATTGTGCAAAAATTCCCTAGATTCAGAAAATTTATATTCTATCATTTTATGCATAATATACTTGCAAAGCAACAGAAATGACTGTAGGGAACCAAGATGATGTGTTCACTAAGATATTCTTTGCCATTTTTACTACTTTAAACCTCTTTCATCCGAAGAATTCTGATTTTAATTAAAAATGTTATTTTATGGGCAAAGGACTTGGGCAGACACTTCTCCAAGGAGGACATACAGAGGATCCAGAGACACATGAAAAGATGCTCGATATGGCTAGCTATCAGAGAGATACAAATTAAAACCACAATGAGATATCACTTGACACCAGTCAGAATGGCCTGCATAAACAAAGCAACAAACAGCAAGTGTTGGAGAGGTTGTGGAGAAAAGGGGACCCTAGTGCACTGCTGGTGGGAGTGCAGGCTGGTACAACCACTATGGAAAACAGTATGGAATTTTCTAAAAAAACTAAAAATGGATCTACCTTCTGACCCAGCAATTCCACTGCTAGGACTATATCCTAAGAACCCTGAAACACCAATCCAAAACAACCTATGCACCCCTATGTTTATAGCAGCACAATTTACAATAGCCAAGTGTTGGAAGCAACCTAGATGCCCATCAGTAAATGAATGGATCAAAAAACTGTGGTACATTTACACAATGGAATTCTATGCAGCAGAAAGAAAGAAGGAGCTCATACCCTTTGCAACCGCATGGGTGGAACTTGAGAGCATCATGCTAAGGGAAATAAGCCAGGCAGTGAAAGACAAATACCATATGATCTCATTTTTAACAGGAAGCTAATCAACAAAACAAACAAACAAGCATAATATAACCAAAGACATGGAAATTGAGAACAGGCTGAAAGTCACCAGAGGGGAGAGAGGAGGAAATTTCAGGGAAAAAGGGTGAAGGGTTTACAGGAACAAGTATAAAGGACACATGGACAAAAACTATGGGAGAGAGGTGGGGAGGGCTGGGGTGGTGGGTTGGAGTGGGAGTAAAAGACAGAAAACTGTACAAGATCAACAATTAAAATAAAAATTTAAAAAAATGTAATTTTATTTTTTTCAATGTATATGAAGTTAAAATATATCCAAGGAATGATTATTGAATAAATAATTGTTGTATGACTTCTTTAGATTGTTCTTCCACATAGGAAGCTCATTTTGAGATCAGCAAAATAAAACTGCTATTTTTATATTCAAAGGACGATGTTTAGGAATTTTCTGGTTTCTGAGGGACACAAATACACTAGAATGTTTTCAAACTACATTGATACAAGGATTGCCTTGAGACATTTAATACATTTAATATGAAATAAACTAATTTATATCATAGTACGCAATACATATTGGAACCTGGAAAATATCCGATACATTCTATTGTCCTTATACTTCATTCCACCTCCAAGACTATTAATACAAGAATTTAGAAAGTAGAACTTTCTTTATGTAATACAGACAACATAAAACCTAGTCTATTGAAATAGTGATAAATTTTTAAACATTAATTAATTCAAAAATAATTATCTACAGCCAACAATATGCCAGCCACCACTGTAACTAATAGAAAACAGCAATGAACAAAATAAAGTTCTATTCTCCTGGTATTTCAAGTCTATGAGGGATGGATGAAGAAAGATAAAGAGCAAACAAAGAAATAGGCAAATACAGAATCTATTGAGTAGGGATTTTTGCTGTGATAAAATATAAAGCAAGTGAGAAAAGAAATAGTGATACAGGTGTCAAGAGTAATATTTCAGATACCATGAGCAGACAGGTTTCTATGTGAAGATTATACTTTGGCAGAAAGCTGAAATAAGTGAAGGAGAAAGCATGCAATTAGGGAAAAGAGTGTTCGCACAAAAGGCAGTGATAAAATTCTAAATTTCCAAAACAGTGTGTGCTTACAGTCTTTGAAGAACAGCAAGAAGATTGGTATGAATAGTGGATACGAAGAAAAGAGAAATAGAAAATGACATCAGAGAGGGAACTAAGGGTGAATACACTAATCTTTTGTTTGCAGTGAATTCATTTTTTAAATTTTAGTAATTACTAAATTGTATTTGCTTTATAATAGAACATAGGAAGAAGAATGCATCATTAATAGGGGCATAAAAGAAAAACACTTGTTTCAAGGTACATAGCACTATGATATAGCACCAAGGGGCTACATTTTGACAGCATTAGTCTTCAGCTATGGAGGTAATGAGTTTCTCTATTATTGCTTCTTCTTAACTGAAAAAAAAAAATTGAGTACATAGTAGATGCTAAAAATTCAAAAATAAAATGAAACATAGTTAAAAGTACTGAAATGTCAGGAGGATTCATCTGCCAACTGGCAGTATAGCTGAACTTGAAAAACATTGGTAAATCTAGTACCTAATTTTCTTTTTTTTTTTTTAATATTTTATTTATTTATTTGTCTTTAGAGGGGAAGGGAAGGAGAGAGGGAGAGAAACATCAATGTGCGGTTGCCTCTTGTATGTCCCCTGCTGGGAACTGGCCTGGCAACCCAGGCATGTGACCTGACTGGGAATCGAACCGCGATCCTTTGGTTCGCAGGCCCGCGCTCAATCCACTGAGCTACACCAGCCAGGGCTAGTACCTAATTTTCTATCAGTAACTGCCTGTTACATATACTATCGAGAATAAAATGAAACGCTTGGTCTGGCTTTCAAGATGAGCATTCTCTGGATATATGCAAATGCCCCAGCCCATTAATGTACACATTAACGTGTACAAATATTTGCCTATTAATTATACCTCAACATAGCTGGATAATTTTTTTTCAAGATGAATGTCCTCAAACGCTCTGCTTCAACACTATTTGCTCCAAAAGAAATTACTTGGGTCCTCATGATTCCACTGAATTTTATAACTTCACTTAGAGACTGTGATACCTGAGCCCTAGCTGGGGCGGATCAGTGGGTCAGAGTGTAGCCCCACATAACAAAAGGTCTCAGATTTTATTCCTGGTCAGGCCAGGGGCAACTGATTGATGTTTCTCATATTGATGTCTATCTCTCTCTCCCTCTTCCTCAGGTGAACACTTTTAAAAAACTAGAATATCTGGAATTAATAAAATATAATATTTTATTTCAATGTTGTTGATGTTTTAACTCTTTATACAAAATAAAATCAAATTAACAATGTTTTTCATATGAAATATCAAATTATATATTCACTTGAGTTACATAGTTTTCAAGACTGATACTAAAAATGTATACTGCCTGTTTCGATGCTTTTATTTGATGGTGTATTTTGCCATAACACAGTTTGTCTCCTGATCTGTGCAAAACAATGTAGGTTCTATAATATTTCCATTTCTTATATAAAATCAATAATTTGAGATATTGTTTTAACTACTATATATCATTGAGATACACATAATTATTTTTAAAAATATGTTAACAAATAGTCCAATGCTTCATGTGAAAATCATTAAATGAAAAACATGTTGAGTCTTACCATGGTATCCATATTAATGTGTCATACCATTACTGTGCGATTTGAAACTTACCCTTGGCATTATTGTTATTTACAAAAAAAAGAAAGGTAACATTTTATCACTACAGAGAGAGACAAAGTCAGAAACAGATCTTGTTTTGTATTTTCACTTTACCAAACAACAAATACTGACCTTGAATAAGGTTCCTTAACTTTAACATGAGGAAAAAGTCTCTAGTCTCAGAGTGTAATCATCTGCAAAGAGACAAACTCAATAACACTAGGTACTCCTAGTGGGTAAAACAAATTAAGTTATATGATTTCTCTTTACTTCAGTTGACATTTCCAAGACAAAATGCAATTGATATATCTCCAGAGTCTGAAGTGTTAGCTTTTTATATTTATGTAATATTTGAAGAGTATTTTCTATACACCCATAATATAAAATATTTCTGTTTTTGAGCTTTCAACTATAACACAAAGAACGGTGAGACAACTGCATTAGAGCTAGTCCATTTAACAAAATATTTTTTACTATAAGATTCAATAAACAGCCTTGGGCCCTCAAATGCTAACATGGGTAATACTAAATGATGCCTTGGTTATGAGGTTGGCAAACTATGGATTAAAGGTTTCTTGGGGCAAAATTTCTTTGAGTCTTATGAACACTATGTCCAAGAGGGTAATGGAGAAAGTGGTGAATGGCCACATCATAGTTTTGTCTGGATGAACCAATTTACGCCTCCCTGAAACTTTATTCCATGCAGCAGAGTATGAGGGGAGATGTCCTACTGCTCCACAAGTTTCTTAAGATCAGGACATAGCTATTACTACCCTAACGTCTTCCCTCTTAGAGTCTGTCTTTCACATAGCAGGCAATCAATAAGTTTGGAACAAATAAATAAATATCAAAAATATTGTCAGTATCTTTCTAAACCCCCTCCTAGTGGCAACATGAAGAATTTTTTAATTTTTGAGGTAGAAATCAAGGAGGAATCCATTTTTCCCTTTACAGTCTTAAGCCCATTATCATAGTGAAAAGGATAGAATTCACAAATTTGTAATCAAGTCACAACTTAATTTTACGGCACTATTTATTACTAGTTTCAAAACTCTGTAATTATAATGACAAATGAAAAAACATGGTAACAATAGTTTTAGCAGTACCAGAATGTAATGGTAAATAATATTATGCCCCTAGGTCAAATGCAGCTACTGTAAGAAGTATTTGCCTCTCATTGTTATATTCTCAGCTCATTCATATAGTGCCTTACTAACAGGAGGATTTCAGTAACATCTGTTGGATGAATAATTAAACCTAGATAATGTATGGTTATTTAAAAAGCAATTATTTTCTATATACACTTTCAATAGGAAACTATTTAATGATAAAGGGTATAATTCTTCCAATTCGTACTCAGAGTGCTCACTCAAGAAATTAGAGCTCTTTCTTTGCTCTCTTCTTTCACCTCTGGTAGTAAGGATTACAGTGGGATTAATTAACCACCATTTGTAATGATCTGAATTAGTCTAGTAATACAATAGATTCCTATAACAGCATAGCTCATTGGTACATGAATCATTTGACATCTTGACTTCATATTGCTTCAAATTTGTTATTTCCAAAGCAAATACTTTCAAGTAATTCCTGATTGGTATATTGAACTTATAACATTACAATGACTTAGAACCTATCCTTACCACCAGAGGTGGAAGAAAACTGATAATATATTCAGAGAAAAGTATTCAGGTTCAGTTATTGTTAAAATCTTCCCAGTAGAGAATAATTTGCCAAGTAAAAATGAAAATTTAAAAGAACTTACTTTCCATTATTTGAGGTGGTAGTGTTAGAGGGGTGGATAAATGATATTATTAATTTACTTCTGTAGTTATAAACAACATAAGTTATATAAGCAACTTCCAGAGAAAAATGATGTCCCAAGTTTGAAGTTAAGAACTTATAAGAATATTCTATGCAACAGAAAGAAAGAAAGAGCTCCTACCCTTTGCAACAGCATGGATGGAATTGGAGAGTATCATGCTAAGCAAAATAAGCCAGGCAGTGAAAGACAAATACCATATGATCTCACCTTTAACAGGAACCTAATCAATAAAACAAACAAACAAGCATAATATAAACAAAGACACTGAATTTGAGAACAGTCTGACAGTGTCCAGAGTGGGAGGGGAGGGAATTTCAGGGGAAAAGGGGAACAGTTTAGAGAAACAAGTATAAAGGACTCATGGACAAAAACTATGGGGGGTGGAAATGGGAGGAAGGTGGGGAGGGCTGAGGTGGTGGGCTGGGGCGGGGTAAAAGACAGAAAGCTGTACAATATCAACAATTAAAAAATACTGATAAAAAAAAGAACTTATAAGAATATACTTTTCGGAGTGGGTTTTTTCCTAATCAAAGAGCTGACATATCAATAAATGTCATGAGTCCAGTGAGGTAGAGTACATCACAATGAAACTATTAACTGTCCTCTTAAATAGTTGTGATCCATAGTAAAAATTCTGTTGTAATACAGTATAATTTATTCAGACTTGTTTACTATTTCAAATTTGATTGATAGAAAGTGTTTACAATTGTAATTTTTGCTACATTATACACATTGATTAATCACTTCTTCCAGTCACACCTGCATAATATTTATGCCTTGAAGTTACTATTTTTGGTAATTAGCAGCTTTGTCTATTGCAATTATTCGAACCCACCCTCCAACATTGTCTGAGATAGCTTAACGTTTTACTCAGTTGAATTAATTTATATTTTCCTTTGTAATCATTTTTCCTTTCGTCCTTTCTAAAATTTAACCTCAATAAAAATTTGAATTAGTTCTTATTTATTTGCTGTCAAACAACTCTAGATAAAATATATATTGTTAGCATACTATCCATATGATATTAAGTGGTAACAAATCAAAAATGACTCAATCATTTTAACAGGAGATTTACATACACATACATCTACAATTCTTTTTTTTAAAGAATGTTTAATACTATTTATAAACTGAAAGCATATTTTCAAATAAATTAGCTCATTATTATTTGCATTTAGAGTGTACATGTTGAGTCAGTAGCTGAGATAGCGTAGACTTGATAAGAATAGGGAAGAGGCAATTTGAAACTTCAGGCTTCTAACATGTCCTTCAAGCTAAGATAGAAGATCTTTAAAGTTAATGGCATCCTCTTATCTGGAGTCTAATGTGCATGCATTTCTTCCAGTAAATACTATAATAAGTAAATATACAAAACTGCAATAAAGCGAACTGCATGAAAATGTGGTCTCCAAATGACAACCCAACCTTCCAGGTCTTTAGATTGTCCTAATTTCATTATATAAGGTGGACCTGGGCATCAGATATAGACCCCTAGAAAGTGACTTGCTTAATCTAAGATAATAGTTTGCAAAAGTTTGGTGAAATATCTCTACAGAATTTTTCAATTTTAAGTAACTTTTTGAAATTTTCTTTTCCATTGGTTGATACAATAAGTGATAACATAATATTTTTAATTTTTCAAGAAACACTGAAACAGTAATTTAATTTAATATGCCTCTTATTTCTAGATCTACACAATAAATGCTTTTATAGCTTAGGTCTGGGACAAGAGGGAAAATCGTTTTTCCCCATTAACTGGATACTGTCTTTCATCTGATAAGAAGAAAAGCAAAACTCGTCATTATCTCTTCTCCACTCTGATGTGACTTTTCATTTTTATTTTAAAAGTGAGTCCATTGGTTTTATCTTGATACATAAAGTGTACACGTGCAGTGCATATAGATAAACTATAGGAAAAAGTTTTAAAAAATACGTAATTGCAGAAAAGATCAGTTTTATTTTAATGTAAATTTACTTAACAATATTTTAGTTTTCTTAAATGTCACAGCTCTCCTACTAATACACGTAATTAAAATAAATCCTATGCTATCTCCTTTAAAACATATCTTTGTTTCTTTTTCATGTATTTTGAATATATATTTGGGTCACAGTGTTATTTTAAAAGCATAGGTTTTATTCCTTGTTATTTCATAACTTATAGTTACAAAGTTGGACATTTAGATCAGGGGTGTCAAACTCATTTTCACAGGGGGCCACATCAGCCTTGTATTTTGAAGGCTGGTTACCTTCAAAGGGCCAAATGTAATTCTAGGACTGTATCAATGTAACTACTCCTCAACTAGGGGCAAGGAGCTTTACATTCAGCCCTTTGAAGGCAACCTCAAGACTGATGTGGGCCTTGGTGAAAATGAATTTGACACCCCTGATTTAGGTTGATTTCAATTACTTATTTCTAAACAATGGTTTAATTGAAAGTACCAAAGTTAAATGTAACCACACATCCAAAATTATTTCTTTAGAATACATTTTAGAAGTAGTATTCCTTCTTGAAAGGGTATGAAAATGCTAAGGCATTTGACTTATATTTTAAAAATCCCCTTTAGAAAATGTGTGTTCTTTTAATGGACCGATTTTGTTTATGTTCTGTACCATAAATTGTATCAAATTTCACTTTAAATACATGCCATAACAAGAATTGTTCTTACTACTAAATGTTCATTTTGGGCTTCGGTTACTTTGTTTTTGATATAGACATGATACATTATGACAACATTGATAGTATCACTGTCAGGCTGTAGTTCAGGCTGTTTTAACAGGATTCCATGGATTTGGTGTCTTAAACAATAGAGATATACAAAGATCAGTCTGGTCAAATTCTGGGGAAAAATTCTTCCTGGTTCACAGGTGTTTTTCTTCTTGTATCCTCACATGACGAATAGAAGAGAGAGTGAATAATTTCTCAAGTGTCTTCTTATAAGGGCACTAATTCCTTTCGTAAGTGCTGCACTCTTGTGAACTAATTACCTCCCAAATTTCCCACCCACTAATACTATCATGTGGGGGTTAAGATTTCAGCACTTAAAGTTTCAGAGAACCCAAATATTCAATTGATAACAAAAATAAAACATTTATTTTTTCCAAAGGTCCATATTGATTTAAAAATGAAAATATCTTCTTATCGATGAATGAAGTTTGCTGTTACAATGATTGATTTTATAGACAATTTTACTATCATTAGGTTTAAATAGTAAACACTTTTTGAAGTATTAATTTGCTTATAGCATTGCATGAAATATGAAAATACACATTATTCTCATTGTAAAGTGTAACATATTCAATTCAAGTAAGCTAAGAGTATTCAGTGAGGTAGTGAGTAGAGTGTTGCCATTTCATTGGGAACCATACAGTCTCTCCGTGTCCCACCCTCACACATGATAATGTTGAAGACATAACACAACTTGCAAAGCTAGTCTTCTTTCAGAGTATCTAATTTTATTTGATTTTGTTCTTTCTGGATGGATGATCTTTCCTAAGTATCTTGAAAGAGGCTAATAATATTCAAGTATCATATTTTATCACTAGTCCAAAGGCAATTGGTCACATGTAATTTTCAAATACCTAATGATTATAAAATACAACATGTTTTTGATACTTTCAGAAAAAGAAAACAATATCTTAAATAGCAATGCACTATAGTTGCACATATTTGACAACAAACAGCAAATGGCAGTTCTAGCTTTGAAAACATTGACATTTATTGATATGTCAGCTCTTTGATTAGGAAAAAACCAGAAAGGTCTTCTGTAGGACAACTGCCGCAGCAGGGGGTTATGAAAGTATTATATATGCACATGCCAATACTGGCTTTAGGATCCTTCATATTGCAACACTGACTTTCCGATCTTTGGAAATTGGTTCTGTCACTTAGTAAAACGGACCTGTAAATGGAATTATTATACATATCATCCACACATTAATTATTAAAATTTACTGAAATATGTTGAATATAAAAATTATGTAAATATAATTTTGTATGCTAGAATATCTTTCAGGATTTTTCAGAATTTTATTCTAAGCATCAACCAAGGTCGTATAATAATGAAAAGGTAGAACTTATAAATAAAGATTCAATTATAGATTTTGAAAGGGTAATTTTTTCCTTAAATATATTAAAATAATCTTACTTCCTATAAAGTGTGCATTTACCTGATAAATGAGAGCCTATTCCCTTGAAAGCTATATCTGTATTAATCAGCTTTATGTGACCAAAACATATCCCAAGTTTAAACAAGTTTAAAGCATTGCACATTAAGACCTTATATTTATACCTGGCCTTTTTATGAAACGCTAAAAGAGTTGTTCTCAAATTTGTTTCACATTAGAATAAACTGGTGAGGCTCTTGATGAACAGACCAGGTCCAAACTAATTCACGCTAAATCTTTGGCTCTAGGACTCGGGCATCAGTTGTTTTGTTTTGTTTCATTTTGTTTTGTTTAATCTTTGCAGGTAGAGGCAATGTTGAGAACCACTGACCAAAATAATAAAAAATAATAATAATAATAATAATAATAATAATGCAACTTCTATGTAAGTGAGATTTTTAAAAAGTCTTTGAATTGATACTGATATTTTTATATTTTAGTAGCAAGTTATGACAATTCATTCAGAAATTGAGAATTCATCCTAGAGTTGAGATTATAAACAACCTGAACACTGAGGCGTTTGTATCTACATTTTCCTGAAAATATCAGATTATGTTAATATTCACCTATATTTTGATTCTTTGGAAAACAGATACAATTTTTATTTCTTTCAAAAATTCTAAAATTATTTTAAACAACATTCTACTTTTGTGAAGAGTTTTCCATTTTGAAATAAGTAATCTCAATCAGGATTATATTCTAGTGTTCAGTAAGAAATCCTAATAATAGTCCTGGCTGGTGTGGCTCAGTGGATTGAGTGTAAACCAAAAGGTCACTGGTTTGATTCCCAGTCAGGGCACATGCCTGGGTCACCGGCCAGGTCCTCAGCCGACAGTGTGTGAGAGGCAACCACACGTTGATGTTTCTCTCCCTCTTTTTCTCCCTCTCTTCCTCTCTCTAAAAATAAATAAATAATTTTCAAAAAGAAATTTTAATAATAATGCTAACATTGCTTAACACTAGATTGAAAAATAAATTATCATTAATCCTAAATACATAATCAACAGCCATCTATATATAAAGCCACAGGTACAGAGACAAAAGTTGAAAAGTTTTAAAATGTGCTGTATTGAACTCCTTACTTTACAAATCTTATTTTAAAATTATGTTGAATGATAGTGATTGTAACATGTGTGATTATAATTATCCATCTGCGATTTTATTGATTACCCAAAAGTAATAAAAGATACCAAAACTAATAAGTCTTAAAATCATGGAAGATAAATGAAGTACTTTATTGGCTTTAAAAAATATATCTGAGATTCCAAAACTACTAAAATATTCAGCTTGCCTAATCTGATCATAGAGTTTTTGTTTGTTTGTTCATTTATTTTAACAAAAGGATGAACCAATATCTGAAGAAATGTTTCAGGAAAATTGAGTATTACACTCAATTCTAGGCCTCACTATGTTTTAGAAAAATTCTGATGTATTGCAAATAATCAGTTTCATTTCTATACCATTGTGCCTCGGTAACACAGAGAAAGCCATGACATCCTCCTCATTTTCAGCCCATGTAAGACAAGGAAAAATAATATGTTTTTCACCTATCCCAAATATTATGCTAAAATATAAAAAAGATAGAAAATCACTTTACAAAGTTTAAAGTGTTACCAAAAAAGATAAGGTATGATTGCATTTGATTTTAATAGTAGTTTGTATTTTTATCAATTAATATACTTTATGCTAGTATAAGTCATAACAGTTTATGTTCATTCACAGATTCATACAAGGAGAAAATGCACCATTAAATTTAAAAACTTGAAAAAGTAATTTTATAACATCTAAGATACCAGTTTGAAGCAAATTTCTATGCAAGATAACACACACTTGTTTTTTACTGCTTTACTTTTTATCTAAATATATTGAAAAACTTTAATTTGACTCTTCTTAAAACCCTTAAACGCCAGCATAGGAGTGGTTACCATCTATCTCTTCCATTTGTAGATTAAAAAAAGAAAGGAAATGGCCAAGTCACTTTGCTATTAATCAATGTTGCAGGATGAGAGCCTAGGTCTCCTAGGGCTGCTATACTTTCCACTACACCACACTGCCCTTCTCTGTAACCCTCAGCCCCTGATTATAGACTTAGCCTGGGAGCTGTGATAAAATGGAGGAGAGGATATTTTCATCCATATTTATGGTAGTTTCTCATGTTACCTAAGGTTTGTGATTAATAAAACTGAAGAGTTAGCTTCTGTTGCTTTCTCTAAGTCCTCTCATTGCTACACTAAAGTATTCAGGAGCATGTACAATGCTTTGCATTTTACCATGTACGAGGACTTTGTAGAGAAATTAAACACTGTTCCTCCTCCAAGGGAGCTCTCCATCTTTTAGTGGGAACAAGTACGTAAAGAGAATCAACATTAAAAGATTTGAAGGTAGAAAGAGACAACAATGCAGTAATAGTAGGGGGTTTCAATATCCCACTTTCACCAATATATAGAACACCCACACAAAAAATCAATAAGGAAATACTGAATTTAAACTACATTTTGGACTAAAAGAACCAAAGAGACATATATAGAGTATTCCATCCAACGACAGGTACCCATGGAACATTCTCTGGTATAGAGCATGGGTTAGGTCACACACACAGACTCACACACACACACACACACAGAGTCTTAACACTTTTAAAAATACTGAAATCATGTTGAGTACCTTTTCCAACATTAATGGTATGAAACTAGAATGTAATAACAGGCTAAAACTGGGAAATTAACAAATTTGTGGGAATTAAACAACATACTCCTGAAAAATTCAAGGGGAAATAAAGATATCTTGAGGCAAATTAAAACAAAGCACAACATACTAAAACTTATGGGGTGCAACAACAGCTTATGAAGAAGGAAGTTTATAGACATAATCCTTGCATTAAGGGGGAAAAAGATCTCAATAAATAGCCTAACTTTACACACCAAGAACCCAGGAAAAAACAAAGTCCAAAGTTATCAGAAGTAATAACAAAGTTCAGATAAAAAAGAAATAAACTGAATTGTAAATAAAGTTGAAACTAGAAAAATACAAAAATCAATAAAACTAAAATCTTTTTTGTAAAGATAAATAAAATTGACAAACTTTAAGATAGAATAAGAAAAGATAAAGGAATAAAAGGAAGAAAGAAATAAGGAGGCATTAAAACTGACCACAGAAATATCAAGAATCTTAATAGACTACTACGAATAATTATATGCCAACAAATTGACTAACCTATAGGAAGTGAATAAATTCTTAGAAATATACAACCTACCAAGACTGAAGTATGAAGAAATAAAAAACATAAATATACTTAAAACTGATAAGAGGATTGAAGCAGTAATCAATCCCCGACCAAAAAATTAAAAGGAGCTAAGGACCGGATGGCTTCATTGGTGAACTAAACCAAATATTTGAACAAGAATTAGTGCCAATCCATTTCCATCTTAAACTCTTCCAAAACACCTGCAAAGGGAGAAACATTTCCAAACTTCAATGAGCATGCAGATATTTCTTTAAGATCCTGGCTCCTAAGAGCTAAGAAATAGTTCCATTTCTTCTAATTCATTTTCTGTCCTTTACTGTCTAGTAAAAAATTGGATTACTTTTCACGTTAACATATCTCAAACTATGGATAGCCAAATGTTATTTATTTATATATTCCAAATATTATGTATATTAACATAATATTAGGTACATATAGACAAAGTATTTGAGTAACTTTCTTCTCTGGACTATGCCCATTTCTACATGCTTCACAATTGGGTATTCTGGAAGGTAAAATGGAAATTGTACATGATTATAAAAAGTTTTAATTCTCATATATCCAAAAATGTGAGAGAGACTTTGTACTTTTTCAGATTTCTGTAACAAACCTAAATTCAGATTACTTTAACAAATGTGTTGCATTATATAAAAAAGAGTACTACATCAGATGCCAAGGCAACTGAAATTCAGTGTCAACTCAAGAATTCTGCACATCTGCATAAATATGGGTTTGTACTATGCTTTCAAACCTTGATCTTTATATGTATAAATAGGTATGATCATCCCTGCCCTAACATCCTCACAGCTGTCATAATAAACATGTGAGGCACTATAAGAAAAAGTGCTTTGTAACCTGTAAGGTACTGTTAAGTATTACTAAAAGTAAGCCCACTGTTCATACCTTTCTGTCTTCCTGTATACCTAGACTTTGGAATCATATTTCTAAATCAAAATCACCTTCTTTTATGTATAAAGATATTGTATGTTTTCATCACATATTTAAATCATAGATATACTATCCATAAATCCATAACATGCTATATGCATGATTAATACTTATAAAAAAATCTCAAAAAATATTCATGGTGTCTCTATTTAACAGTATGTTTATGCACAAGCATATGTATAAAATAATAAATAATTCATGAAATAAACTAACATTTTACACTGTAAATATCTTGCTAGTCTACAGAGGGGTTTCATGTGTGAAATTGCTCTGGGAAAGCACTGCTCTGTAAAATACTTGGAAACTAAACACTGATCATACATTGTTAACTGCAATACAAAAGCAAGCATGAATGGCTCCGAAGCAATATTTAAACTCTTACAATCAGGAGCAAAACATTCGAACTATGCTTAAATCATAGGCAAAAGAGCACATGTTCTTCAAGTTTTATGCACTGTATACTGAAAACTTCTAGAGACATCTCCCAAAACAAACATAAACAAAATCGTAGCTCGAACTTTCATCACTTGGAGATTTTAGAGCTGACTCCACACTAAGTGGAAGTTGCAGGCTCTATACTAAAAGCTGGTAGGTCGAATGGTCAATATCAGAGACTCTCCAAAAGTGGAGGAAGAGCAGTTCAGATGTCTTTAAGGGAAAAAAAAAATGTTTTCAAACTAACTTTACATTATTCATGAGAGTGCCATTACACTTGTTCTTTTTAAAAGGAAACTTAATTGAACTTGGTCATTCATTCTTCACTGCGATACAGGTTTCATACCCTTCAGTGCCATGTGATTATTCACACGATCAGCTGACACAAAGGGGAAAAAACTATTCTAATGACTTAGCTTCGTTTTGACTCACTGGTTTTTATCTCACTTTAACTTCCCATCTCAGTTACAGATGGTGCTAAAATTGAGGGAAATAACAGTTTTGGTAGATGGTAAGGGGAAAATACAAGTCATTTCCAGTTGCTGAAGCTTTCATTAAATATGGGAAGCTATTTCAAATCCTAAGACTATTTGAATGAAGGGCTAAGACTTTTCTGTTGTATTTACTTAAGAACTTTTTAGGTACTGTTCAGAATCCAGCAGTCAACCCACTGAGTGGTGTGATTAGACATTTATTTTGACAGTGCTCATTGACCATTTAGTTATGCCCCCAGAGTCAAACTTGTACTCATCAAAATGTCTAATGATCTGAGTGCTTATGGGGTAACGATAACCCACATACTAAACAGTTTGCAAGAATTCTGTCACTGTAGTATCTAAATGGAATTTGGGTGTTTGTCTAATGCACCTCATGTAAATGCAGGATGTTAGCTAAAAGGAGTGAAATTATACCTAAGCAGTTCATGCAAGCTACCAAAGGAAATTCTTGAATAATAAATGAGTAGTGATACAATCAAAGAATGACAGTGTTAGAAAGAACATGTGAGGTCATTTAAATCAGGCTTTGTATTTTTTTAAATGTGAAACTGAGATTCAGAAATTTTAAAATGCTATCAAAAATTAAACAGCTTATAAAAGATGAGACTGAGCAAAGAATTCAAAACTCAATTCAGATTTTTTATTTTCTTTCTATCATTCCAACGTGCTGCCTGGAAATTAAAATTAAATATAATCTATCCAAAAGGTTACTTCATAGAAACAGGAATTTAGGGTACTGCTACATATAACATTATATTGTTTAATCAATTGCATAACGTTTTATTATATGAAGAAAACTAGATGTTCTAAGAAGGTTCCTATCACTGTCTTAATACTCAACTTTTATGAGTAATTGGAAATCTTTAAAATGTGGAGTTTGATTTAATGTGAATGAAGTAAAAACAAAGGACTTTGTTGATTTTCTGAAACCACAATCTGTCAAACTAGCAGAACATAAGTATGTGCTTTAGACTCTGGTATGCAAATTGCTGAACCATGCTAAAAGCAAAAATATTTAAAACACAGCTGGAAATCTTGGTGTCTTATTTCAGTTTTACCAATTCATGTCTTCATGACCTAAGGTAATTCACTTAAATTCTTTGAACATTGCTTTTAATAAATCTGGATGGTCCCCACATGATATCATTGAATTCACATATTCTTACTTTATACACTGAAACAACCACCTGTATTTCATTATTAAATAAGCTATAGAATGATGCTGTCAAGAATCATAGTAGTTTCTCCTTGTTAAGATAACTGATACTCTCCAACACATATTTACTCCCAAAACAAAGTTCTCTTGGAATCTCCAGATGGGCTAGAGGGTAATCCATGACTGGTTTTGCTTCATATGTCATAACCTCTTTCCCCTCACCTTCTTCTATCTTGAGCTGCAAGTAAAGACTATCCATGGCTTCATTATCTCAATCCTCTGAAGGGAATTGATAACACTAGACTTTCTTCGGCTATCTCTTTGCAAACCAGGGTTCCTAGGCATCCATAAAATTTCCCACCAGATTACTAGGGCTTCACAGAGGCAGCAAAAACAAAAAGCATAATTGGGATATATATGACTTTTATACTTCAAAATATATTCTCCATCTTATAAAATGTGAATCAATCATTCATTTCCAGAGATTCAACTTTCAAGCAGGCGTGCTGTACATCAAACAACAACAATATCCCTCTTTCCTTCCACCCAAAGGATTTGGGATAAAGCAAAATATACTGCACAGTAGGCATATAAGGATAATTATCTGTAATGATGATGAAAATTATTCTTATTTTTCCTTCTGGTTTCCTGAACTTTCAGAGACTCTGCAAACTAAGTATCTTTAATGGACCTGTAAATGTTCTTCTTCTAAATTCCCAGCATTATTCTTGTATATCCTCTAGAAAGCCCTATCCAAGTAACTCAACACAGTCTAGAAACAACATGCATTATTCAAAGGACAAATATTAATACAGGTTTCAACAACTGAATGTGTTTCTAGCTCTTTATTTTAAAAAAATGACATGTAATCAAGGAGTGCTATACATTTCTATTCCAATAAGAAAGAAGACCAAAAAGAAAATTACTTAAAAACATTTTATTAAATTTTGATTAATTTTAATTTTGAAATCTAAAGTGTCATTTTCTAACAGTATGAAAATATAATAAACTAATTCTCTGAGCAGATATTACCTAAAACAGGAATGTTTGCTTTTCTAAACCCATCCCTAAAATAAAGACTAGCTGACAAAAGGAGCCATTCTTTTTGGAAACCGTAATGAATTCAAAGGTATTAATTTTATAGCAGCTTTTTCAGTTTCACAGTAAAGCATAAAAAGGTCTATCTTATTGGAAAGAACACCAAGTAGCTATATATATACTAAATGAAAAGAAATTTATTCTACTGTTTTAAATGCATGGGTAATAAAGCAAGACTTAGAAATATTTTGGTAAGATAGTTTCATTCTAATAGTATTTTCTATAACAGAAATGACCTACAGTAAAATAATTTAAAATACTTCCTTTTCTAAAGGTGATTTCCACATAAAATTTTAAATTGCACATTACTATGATCTAAATTTGAATGACCTTTGAAGGAATAATATTTTCAGCTAGTGTTAAAAGTTTGCTGATACATATCTTGTTAAAGTGGTTTGGTCACTGTTCCCCTATGATCGATCTCAAACTATTAGTGTTTAAATAAACCAAATTTCTTTCTAAAAGTCATCCTAGGGGAAGTCTATAGCTTTCTGCCAGATTTAACTTAATAAGGAGCACTCTGTTATTTATACTAAGTTAGTACGACAACCAATGCAATCTTAGTAGGAGGGTTGCCTAAGGCCTACTAATAACATCTTATTAAAATACACAAGATGTCCCAGACAAATAACAAATTGTGTTATTTAAAAGAACAGGAAATAATTTACTTTTGCAGGAATTCCTTATATTAATTCAAAGCTTTATTCTAATGTCATAATTTAAATCATCCAGTAAGTGGTCACTAGGTAATAGATTAATTACTTGGAAAATTATTTTAAAAATAAGATCACTATCAATATCTTACAATTAACTCAGCTGTAATTAAACATAAAATAAAATTAAAAAATAGAAGACATAAGTGTGAATACTCAAATGGTTGTACAGTGAAAAAGCCTTTTATGAAAATCATGAAAGTCAGAAGTAATCCAAAATATTATTATATTTGACATAAGATTGTAAACAGTGAATATATACATTAAAAAATACCATAAAAAGTTGAAGATGCTCAATTGTTTTAAAAAGTACTAATAAACAATAAAAATGAACCACTCATTAGAAAAACTATAAAATGACATAAAATTATTTCAGAAGTTGAGGTTCATAAATAAAAAATTATCGTATACTTAAATGGAAATTGCTTCCTCTCCTCAGTATATAATTTAACCCAGTATTTTCTGCCCTAAGAAATATATAATAAGAAAGCAACTGTGGACATGAATAAAGTTATATAAAGATGTTTACAGAAGCAATATTTATGGTACTGCAAAATCAACCCTTTGTTGCAGGAGGGGTACCAAGATTAAGGTGGGATGGCAGTAATTGTAATCCGGTGGCAGCATGTCTACGCAAGTCAAAGAACAGCCTCTTGGTTGCGGACCATCGCTACCCTGCAGCAAAGGTGCCCTCCTATTTCTGAATGTTCCATATGTTCAAAAGAAGTGGACAATTCTAAAAATCTTAAAATTACAAGTATTGACAGCAAAGTCAACCTCAGTAAAATGTGAACAGTAATAACAAAATACATTTCTGAACCTAATTCAGCCTGATACCAGTTTATGACATTAGATATAACAAACTGCAATAATATTGGTAGAAAAATATTAGCATTAAAATGTTCATAGTAAATTTATAAACGATAAAAGTAGTCTATTTTATTTAAAATCAAAATGAAATTGACAAAGAATTATAGGCAACTAGAAATTAAGAGGTATATCTTTCAATAGTAAGATTGTTGACATATTGTTTCTGTATTTTTCAAGCTGTTATTGGAGTGTATTATTCTAAAGTTAGAAAACAAAGATAACTTAGTGACATACAAATTTGTACTGGTAAATAAGGGGCGTTGCAACAAAACCCTATCCAGCAGTTAGCTCTTGAGCAGTGAGAAAACTGTCATCACCGTCTGGGAAGATAACTCCTGACACACTGATAACACTGGGGACTGAGATAACTTGGGAAGTAGAGCTGTACCTAAGGAAGCTCTTAGCAAGCAGGTGAGAATACAGCGTAGTAGGATTATATGATAGTTGAATCCTGCATTAGGGAAATATTACCAAAAAGAGATGACCTTAGAAATAAATAGCCAGTATGCAAGCAGGAATGAGTGGAATATATTTCACAAAAATTCTTTCCTATAATGTATCGCTCATTCTTTTGCTTTCTAAATAGGGGAGTTTATTATACTTATCTTGTCCCTATTTCATGTTACACATTGAGTGTAAGGTAAAGAAGTATAATAATCCCTTGGTACCTACTAGGAGACTTGGTTCCAGGTCTCAGGTGGATACACGAATACAAGGATGCTCAAGTCCCTCATACAAAATGGTGTAGAATTTGCATATAACCTATGCACATCCTTCCACATACTTTAAATCACCCCTAGATTACTTCTAATGCCTAATACAATGTAAATACTTATACTGTACTGTTTTGAAACAGCAATAAGAAAAAAGTTTGTACATATTCAATATAAATACTACCACGGGTAGCCTGACTACATCACACACATCAGTAACAACTCAATAACTTTTTCTGAATATTTTTAATCTATGGTTAACTTAATCTACAGATGCAGAACTCATGGATACAGAGGGCCTACTATAGGTTTTATCTGTAAATTCTAGACCAAGAGGAGACCCCATGTAAAGACTGAACACAATAGAGCACTCAGTAATTCTCTTATCAAAAAGGTATAATCGCTACAATTACTACAGGTGATAAAAGATTCTAAAGTAATGTGCAGTGTGTTCATGCAAGTCCAATAATGTGCTTATTTTTGTTGTTAAGAAACTACAAAAAGAAGCAAATGACTAGTTCAGTAGGTCAGTGTTTGTCAAGAGAATTATATGATCAAACATTCCACTGACAGAATCAGATCATTCCACGAGCAGGCATTCCACTGCATTTACATTATCTTTGTGACAGTTAGTGCACATATATTCAGAGGAGTAGTATTGATTCCATACTGCTTTAGAATGAAATCATCCAATAACTTCTCTGGTGCTCTTTCTTTTAACTTATCCTCCTAATTATCTGTCTGATAAGGATCATTTAAATTGGCAAAACTCTGATTACATTACATTGCTAGGTTCAGAGAGACAGTGAGTAAGACTTGGACTATAGAACTAAGGCTGAAGGCAACCTGTGAGACAAATCTCTTTCCTAGTAATCAACTTTTAAAACTGCATACAATTCTAAGACTTTATTTTTCATCCAAGCCTGTAAGTTAATTTTACTCTTTTAATCAATGCTGCCAAGTAGTAAAGGGGCCTGAAGGCCACTGTTCTGAAAAACAAATGAAGAAACACATAACTCCTCTGAATGCAATTCTAATGAAATCAGGATAGAATGCAGTCCTTATTTTTTTTAAAAAGCTACAATTATTTCTAATAACTGTGCTTTCATGTCAGATAATGTTCAGCAAGTATAGTGATATAGAATAAATAAAATTCCAGAAGAAAGCCAGGGTGTTTTTTTTTTTAATTGCATTGTTTTTTATTTATTTTTTAATTGTAGCTACTCAAAGTCAAATGCTGATCACCAGTAAACTTGCCCTCCCTCTTATGTTTTCTTTTGCTGTTCCATTTTCAATTGAACTAGTCTTTCACTAGAAAAATTCACTTGGGTAAAACTTTTTCGAGAATCCTTCCCATAGGATTTAAGGCAAGGGTTACTTGCAGATTTTTGTCCAGTCTATTTTCTTAATGCTGCACACTTAATATGCCTCAGAGTGTACAAATAGCAAAAATAAATGAAAATGTCAACTGTATTTTTCTTAAATATATAAAAATACGTATTTTCAGAATGATGACATTTTGATTCCATAAGAAGGTATTTGTATACACATTAATACATCAAGCAGCCCTACATCATGTAATACTTATCTATTGCTTTTCCCACAAACACTTGTTCAAAATGTTTACCCATAAAGAACCTGAATTGTGTGTCAAGTACTGCCATAAACACGTTACTTGAATTATATTATTAATGTCTTGAAATATTCATGAGGTACTAGCAGTGAGGAAACTGAAGCAAAGAATCTTTATGGAATAAATGTCCACTTTCAGAGCAACGGAACATTGGAGCCTGGAAGTTTACTATAAACCCTGTACTCTTAATCGGTATTTTGTACTATCTAAAAAGGCCTAAGGGGAGATCAATCCATTAGGAGACACGATATAAATAACACTACCTTCGCATATCCCATCCTGGAAGAAAACAGATAAATAGAATGTACCTAAGCATGATGACAAAGAATCACGAAGAACTTGTCATGCACTTTATAAAACAAAAACAAACTCAATAGAGTTTGAAATTAAGTTAAAATTATATATGTGCAAAAAATAGAAAGCACGATTGTAAATATATTCTGTCAACATGGTGCAAGTAAAGTTACACCTTACAAAAAAGACATCCTGTATGTTGGTGTGTCAATTCCAATGTGCCTGTGACTTAAATGCTAAGAATAGGGATTTCTTCTTCTAGTGAAAGAAAAATAGGTGTCAAGTAGTCATATAATAACTTCTAAGAATGTAAAACATAAACTGCAAGTTAGGGTAATCAGTTCTTTTAACATAATAAATGTGAAAACTACATCTGAATAGAAAATCCTTAAAGTAAAACTGGTGCTGGCAACAAGGGATTGCATACTGTTAGATGTGAAATTAGTAAGGTCAATCAAAAGCCTCACAATTAGCCCCAGCTGGTATGGCTCAGTGGATTGAGTACTGGCCTATGAACCCAAAGGTCACTGGTTCAATGCCCGGTCAAGGCACATGCCTGGGTTTGGGTCAGGTCCCCAGTGGGGGGCAGTGGGGGTGTGCCAGAGGCAACCACACATTGATGTTTCTCTCTTTCTCCTTCCCTTCCTCTCTAAAAATAAAATCTTAAAATTAGCCACAAGGTTTATTTGAAATGCCATCAAGAGTGCTTAGAATATAGCAATCAAGAACATACATAGGATCTGAAACCTTGATTAGAATCCAGATTCCATCTTGTTTACTGGGTAACTGAAGAAAAGTCTTCACCTCCCTGAGCATGAGTTCTCTTATCTATAAACTGGAAAAACAATGAAATTTACTTTATAAAGATTAAATGAGTTAATAAATGTAAAGTATTTAACATAAAAACTGGCAGAAAATAATTGCCACATGATAATTTATTAAAATTTGCTATTCTGTATTATTTAAATTTTCTAGTTTAAACATATAGTTATTTTATGAAGATAAAGCTGTTACTATATTTTTAATTTCTAAAATGTTTCTGATTACTTATAATGTAAAAATGTAGCTTTTAGAAGAACAGTGTATAATTGTAGAAGTCATATATAATATTTATTTACAAATACTAGAATGCCATAATTTTTAATACATTTAAAGCTCATTACACATAGTCCACAGTGACCAAATTTTTATTTATGAGTTGAGTTTCTGCCTAGAGCAATCCATCTCCTTCGCTAGGACATTTTCATCTAAGACCATGATCTTTCTTTTCCTACTGGGAGAGTACTACTGCTTCTCCCCACCCTCCACCCCCACCATATTTGTTAATGTCCTACATAAGAATATGTCCGTAATGAATGATACAGACTCACTGTACTAAATTCACCAAATTTAACTTGTTATTTTGAAAATATGTTTACAAGTAAGTTTGTAATTCCTTAATACATGACAAATGTCATTGGCATGCCATGGCCCACATGAATTTCTGAATACAAATAGAAAATCATTTCTGGGGTTAAGTACACATTATATATTTTAGAGTTCTATGTAATAACTGTGGGGAGTTTGGAACCTGAGGTAATTCTTTTAAAATATTATTTTTTCATATGTGTATGTGTTTTGTGCATCTAGATAGGATTATATTTTTTATAGCTCTGCTTACATAACTGTAGAACAAATTATATTCCTTTATATCCTCACAAGATAAACAAAAATATACATCTATAGATTTTAAACTGTTTACTCTTTCATTTCTAGTTATTATACATTCCAAAATTGTAGAGAGGGAAGGTCATGACACCCAGAAATTCTAATGGCAATTCTAGCTATTACATTAATGATTACATTGATTTATTACAATTTTCAGCATTTTAGAAGGGGCAATTCAACAATTCCAAGTGTCACATTTGGATATTTGCACTCTAAAAATTTATTATAACATTTTCAATATGTCAATACAATATTGCTTAGAGAAAAATATAACAAAAAAAGGTGAAGTATTATATTTCCAGATTTAATGTAAAGTCACAGCTAGTATATAATTTAGCAGTGATATAGTAATTAATATGTATTTTTCAACTGTTTATTCAGGACTCAACACCTATAAGACTATACAAAATATAATACAAATAATGATATCAGCTCAACCTTTTTTTAAAAAGATTTTATTTATTTATTTTTAGAGAGAGGGGAAGGTCAGGTGAAAGAGAGGGAGGGAAACATCAATGTGTGGTTGCCTCTCGCATGCCCCCAATGGAGGACCCTGCCTGCAACCCAGGTATGTGCCCTGACTGGGAATCAAATGGGTGACCCTTTGGTTGACAGACCAGTGCTCAGTCCACTGAGCCACACCAACCAGGGCAATATCAGCTTGACTTTATACATACATCTTTTCAGCTAAAGACATTTTTAATAATTTAAAATTTTGTTTAGCATGTGTATGCCCATTTAACAGAACATAAAATGTTAGGAAAATGCAAATTGAATACAAAGTGCATTACTTAAAAATCATCCTGATTAATATACATTTTGTTAATGTTACAAAATACAATAGTAATTAGGTTCTATTGTTTATTGAATGAGTAAACAACATTACTGGTGAACACAAATAATTTTTACTAAGTTTATTGAAATCTATAAAAAGGTGTACATTGTAAATAATAATTTGACTATCATTTGGTTAACATATTTGAGGGAAAAATTGAATCTAGGATATTATGGATTTTTAATTTATGCTTGTTAGTTATCCTTTTATATATATTCTTATAAAGAAATTTTAAATCAAAACATTAGATTAATTAATAATTAATTGATTATTTGATTATTCAGAAAAGTCTGTCTTGATAGCAATGGGAAAAGGCATCAGAATGGAAAAGGGTAGACATAGTAAATAAAAAATTCAATAAATCTAACAAAAATCATATATACACACACACACATTTACATATATGTTATTTGCTGATTATCTGAAATATGTAAGAAAAAAATTGAGAAAATAACTTTGAGTCCTTTTTTTACTTCACAGCTAAATCAATATCTTAATTCAAAATTGACAATTGTACTTCCTCCTATTCCTTGCTTCACTCTGAAAGGAATTCAACACTAAAAAAGATGTAGAGATTTAGTAGAGAGTAATTCACAAATAAAAACTACAGGACAGTTAGAAAACACCTTAAGTCACATAAATCTCTTCTAGTGTTTTTATTCATGTTCAAAACAGAAACTGGTATTTCTTTCACCCTATTTTGTGTAGTTGTAGGATGCAGTCAGAAACATGTCAATGTAAGAATATTTTTACTAAGACTGCTAATTTCATTTAAATGATGTGGTGACAATTTGTTCTATACATAGTAAGAAAATGTAATTCTTAGACTACAATAATTATACAGTTTTAAGAATTAAGAAAAAATAAAGACTTTTTTTTACTAGGAATCAAACTTTTATTTGGCATCCCCTAAATAATTTCTCAAGTAGTCTGGCAAAAGAAGAACTGCAAAAAAAAAATAAAAAAACAGGCAGGTAAATGTCTTCCTTCACTCCCAAAGACAATATGGATTTGACCCGGGCACCATGGTTTCTCCTCCCCCTTGGATTTGTACTCTGTACCACAGTTTTGTCTTCTAGTCTGACCACTCATAATCTTTGCCAGTGGCAAACCCAGGCAGAGGATCTAACATGTGGTCCACCTTTCTGCTGTGTCTCCAGTCACTGGATTCCATCTTCTGTCCCTTAGATTTACGAAGATAACGTCCTATTCTCCTTGTCCGCATCTCAGTTACGCACTCAAGGTCTTGCTGCTTATTTGTATCCGAAGTCTTTGCTTGGGCTCTGGAACTCTAGATGTGAATTATCAAATAGCAGGCTTGAGATTCAAATAAAAAAGGCTGGCAGGCCTCAACCAGGTTATAGAGCATAGTCTTATATACAAGGTCTGTCCAGAAAAAGTCCAGCCATTCTTAATATATAATATAAAGGAAAAAACTCCAAACCATTGAGAATGATTTGTCCAACATTGATGGAAGCTGGCAGCCAAGGAGAGTGGACTGGAATGTGCACATGTGAACAATGACAACTTCACTGTACTAGTCAGTGGGGGCGGTAGATGCCGCTGAATGAGCATGTGTATTGTATGGCCATGGCATTCAAAATGACTGAGTAGAGCCATTTTGCATCAAATTTTGTGTTAAGCTTGAACATTCCTCTGTGGAAACTATTCAGATGATTTAGAAAGCCACAGCTATGGGCAAGTGGTGACTGGCAACTTCATCACGACAATGTACCTGCTCATGCATCATAGTCTCATGCAGAGATTTTTGGTGAAACATCAAATCACCCAGGTGGTTCAGTCCCCCTATAGCCTAGATTTGGCACCCTGCAACTTCTGGTTTTTCCCAAAACTGAAATCACCTTCGAAAGGAAAGAGATTTCAGACATTTGGTGAGATTTAGGAAAATACAACAGGGCAGCTGATGGAAATTGGGTGAATTTTGTGAGGTCCAAGGTGCCTACTTAGAAGGGAACTGAGGCATCATTGTCCTATGTGCCATATTTCTTGTATCTTCTTCAATGAATGTCTCTATTTTTCATATTATATTGTAGGATACCTTCTTGACAGACCTCATACGTATAACTATGGTTTGTAAGACTTTAACTTGTAGGGAGTTTTGTTTAATGACCTGTAAACCCTAGCTGGAAACATTTGTTAAGATTCTTCTTATTCTATTGGTTGGTCCTTTTTAAAAATGCAAAACCACTTGTTAAGGGAATCCATTAAATCACTGACTTAGTGTGAACAATTTTTTTCAGGTTGCATCGATGAATTTAATGTAAGCCAAATGGAAAGTGGAAGAGGAGCCATTCTGATTTAAAAACAGAACAGAGATGAGAAATGTATAACCTTGTAGTGGATGAAATATCTGGTATATGTGAAATCACTTTAAGAGATAATATCATCTGTAGATATGATGTGATTTATATCAGAGCACAAAGAAGGAGGAGAGTGGAAAAAAGATAAGAGTCATAGTTTCTAAGTTTACTTGGACAGAAACAAGGGAATTATTTTTAAAAAGGTCATCCTTGGCACTAATAGGCACTCAGACCTTCTAATAGATAGTATATTAGCTTGAGAACTCTGTCTGAAAATTTATCATTAGAGAGAAGCCCAATATTTCCATTGGTATAGATATCACTAAAGTTGGTTCAAGGGTAGATTAAAAAAATATTATTAATCACATTAGCACCACCATGTGGGCTACTCTCTCTCTTACCCCATGGGGAGAGAAGCTATGTGACAGAAAAAGAAGTTTCTAGAACTTTTAAGCAAAATTTTACATATGTTTATAGATAAAAATGGGCTGTCTTTGCTCTAAGTGATGCCATTATTTTATAGAAGTTTTTAAAATATGGCAGAAATCCTGGACCATTTGGCACTATGTTTCAATGTCAATATATCAATCATAACATCTGTAATTTGAGGTTAATAAGCAAAAACATATCTTTCTTAGCTTAAGTTTACTTTATTAGGATTAAACTGTTTTGTGGTTTCCTTCCCAGGTTTCCCACTTCTGAGGTTGTCATCAATCAAATTTGTTGTTGGAGTTTCAACAAAAAATAAAATCTCAACTCAAAAATTACCATATAATTCACATTCATCTATGGCATGCATTACTTGAAGTCATATTTTATTAAAGCATAAAAGTGGCAAAAGTTTCAACGTGCGCATAGTTTAAAATAGTGGTCAACCAACATATATACAGTTGAATAAAGTGATATTTTAAAGAAAAAAGTATATGCAATATCCTCTTCCTCTATTCATATGTGATGCTGTGCTCTTGCTGTGTCAACTTTTTAAGTAGTAAAAAGCTCCAAGTACCTATTATTGCAAAAACCATGAATAAAGAAACTCTTATGCAAGTAGTACTATGTAAGAAAACACTAAAAAACAAAGAAATTACAACTCTGATATCACCAAAATGCTGATGAACGCTAAACATATTGAAGACCGTGACAATGAATGATTAACTCCTTTTGGATGAAAAGAATGGGAGAAATTAAGAATTTTATGAAAAAGTCACTTGCAAAACAACAACAACCACAACAGAAATGACCAAACTTACATTGGCATCAGAATTTCATTAATCATTTCCTCTACTTTTATTTCACTTTATGAAGTTTTATTAATAAAACTTAAGGAAGGTAGTAGAAAAAATTGATTGTAGGAATGTTTAAGTTTACTTTCTTTCTATAATTTCATGTAAACTAATTGAATTACTTTGTATTACTAGGAAAACTATAAATATGTAAATTAATGAATTAAAAATATTAGCACTTTGAAAATGGTCTTCCCTCCAGTGAGGAAGAGATAATTAATCATAAGTTTTACTTAAAACTACCCTCTAATAAAACCCATCAGCATATTGATTTTTTAAAAACTTAAGTACTTCCATCACCTCAGTATTAGCTTCTCCCAGTTTTAGTCTTGGCCACCGTCCAGCACTCACCTGTACCAGTGATAGAAGTTTGGTGTTTGAGAATAGACATCTAACAGGAGAGACATGGAAATAATAATGGCATTGATCAGGAAAAACAAGGGAAGTACAAGGAGATAACAGATATTAGAAAAAAGTTTTCATGTTAATATATTGGCATGATACCCTTCATAACAAAAGCAAGTTCATTAACACTAAACCTGCATTTTTCACAGGGTAATTCTTGAATTTAGGAGAATTGAAATTACCCATGGTGTTAAACATGCAGTTAACTGAATCCTCTCGAACAAATTTCTCATAGGTTAAGGGTCATAAATCTCAATTGTTATGTATCCTTAGGCACTACAATTTAAGAAAACCTGTTTAAGACCCTAAGAATTAAGGGTTTGTTTGAAAGCCATAGCTACAAATGACAGCTATTTATTTTCTTGGGATTCTCAATTCTTTTTAAAGCATTTATCAACCAAGATTTGACCTTTGAGATAAACTTGCTTACTATAAGGCTGATTTTTGCCAAAGATAATCCATCCTCTACACACACACACACAAACACAACTGAAATTTTAGTTTTATTCCTTCTCTTCTACACTGCCCCAATTCTCCTTAAGTACAATCCATGTTCATAGTTCACTATTTCACCCTTGGTTTGTACTCTAGACTCCCCTTCTGTGCCCCCCTGGACCAGCTTGTCCCCCTCCCTGACTCTGCAGGAGAAATGGGGGTATGTTCAGTAGCTACCCAACAACTGCACAAAATTTACTATTTGGGGGTTAACATTTAAATTCAGGGAACTCCAACTCAGAGGTACCCTGTAAGGAAGTACACATGTGACAGGCCCTCCTGCAGAGAAGGAAATTTAAGACCAGATTGGAAGGAAGCTCCCAGTGTTCAGGAGCAAGAAAAGAAGGAGTGGTAGAAGAGGGAGGAGAGAAAGAAGCTCCAGACTCTGCTAGTTGTAGCTCATGCAAAAGATATCTTGTGCGACAGAGATGACATGTGTAATGAGGCAAGAACTTGAACTTGAATCTTGTCTCTCTCTGTTCTACAGGACATTCTGGAATGTACAGCACACAAGTATGAGGAAGTGAATAAACCCATCAAACATTATTCTATTCCTACAAGTGCGATCAGAATGAAATGTAACAGCAGTCTCTATAGAGCCAAGTATTACAAGCTCAGAATTCTAACTGGTTCATTTGTTTCACTGATTACCATATGCAGATATGAAATCAGGCACTAATTTCACAGACAACCTTCTTAAAGTTAACTGGCATTTCTGTTTTCACCTATACATCCATGTTCTTGCCACATACATTTTCATATTGATTTTTAGTATTTCCAAACAGTCCAAAAATATAATTTGCCAAAAAATCAAGGGCTGTTTCTATCATCTCAGGCAATTTATGTCATTAGCTAATGCACAACTGTAGGGATCAATTATATTCATTATATACACAATCTTACCAGGCTGAAATGCCCCCAAGACATTATTAGTTCAGTCTTACACCAAATTACCTCTGTTAACTAAAAATGATCAGGCATTTAAATAAAAACTTCAGGCAAGGCTGGAAACAGCAAAGACTTTCATCATTCCTGCAGATTGTAAAAGTGTTCTGTTCTCTATATGCTCACAGTGCTTTGTTACATGGTCAGCACAGGGGAAAAAGAAAGAAAGAAAACTACAATGTCCTTGATATCTAGCACTTTAAAAATAGAAGGGGAGCACCCTTCCCAGTTTATACACAACAAAACAAACAAAGTCTCCATGCCATACATCCGGACCTCATGAAAACTTTCACGGGGAAAACTTTTGGGGGGAAATGAAGGTGATTTGTGAACTGCTGTAGCAGTTGTATATGACACTGACATTTATTTCCCATGATTCTTGCCTACAGGAAACACATCCCTTAAGAAACTGAATTCAATCAAGTTGGACCTTCTCAAAATCTGCAACCTATCAACTTCCCAGCGAAGCTCTTGTATCCCTGACACAATCAAAGGTAAGGACCAGGCACTGTAAGGCGACGACGAGCGGTCGAATAAGTACACCTTGAGAGTGCTGTGATTCTGGTTATTCTCAAGCCTGAATCCAAAACGGGGAGGGTGCGATGGAAGATGAGGTGAAGAAGAATGCCTGGGAACCGTGATACGAGACACCCTTTTGGAATCTGGGCTGAGCACTAGAATCGGAATCCCACCTTCTTGCCTACCTCCAGCCTCCAGTGAGCAGCCGCTGGCGTCCTCCCCTCAGCTCCCTCCGCAGCAGCGGACACACGGATCCTGAGCAGCCGGGAGCTTGGGTCCTGCAGAGCGCTCTTGTCGAGCGCTTCTCTCCACTAGTTAACCAAATGGGAAAAAGGGACAGAGACGCACAGCCAGGATGCTGATTAAAATCCAGTTTTCAGACACCAGCGTCCGGGAAGGTTCCCGCTTCTCTTCTGCGCGCTTACCCAGCTCTTTCTCTTGGCAAAGGGTTACCCAGGGAGCCCCTGGCAGCAGCTCCTTCCCTTCTGCTCCGCCTGATCACTTCAATCTCCACCACCGCTGCCACACTGCGCGCCCTGCTATCCACTCACCGCACAGCGAGAATGCCTGGCAGAGCCAGTGGGGGGCGGGGGGAGGAGGAATTAAATGGATAGATTTTTCGGGTAAGGGAGAAAAACTTTCATGTTGGAACTGTACACATAGGACTGAGGAGAAACCAAAACAAGTTGCGGGTGCGGCGACACGGAGGACGATTTCACCAGCTCTGAGAAAAATCACCCCTCCTGCCAAAACGGGAAAGGACGCTCCCCACTCCTTGAGCGATCCCCGAGCGCACCTCGTTATCTCTAGTCTTCCAGTCCACAGGAAAAGCACTGGGCATGGTAAACCGTTTTGGGTCACGCCTGTGTGCAAATACCAGATGTACCTCTCGTTGGAGAGGCTTCCAGGGACTCGGTGGAAAGAGGGCAAAGACGAACGTTGATCCAGGAAGAGCAAGGGGAGCCGGAGCTGCTGCCTGGAAGAGCGGAGATGCGACTACCTTCGGGCAAAGTGATTGCTTCAAAGTCTGTTCCTTCCTGCGCAGGGACAGACACATTTAAAGCCCTGAACGGACGTCAGCACCAGCTGAGCTGGCAGGGTGAGCGCCAGGACTACCCGCCCCGCGGGTTGTAGCGTGCAGAGGACGATTTGCTGCTTGCGCGGATGAGAGTGGCTGACTTCAAGGGGGAAACAGCGCTGGCGGCGCTGCGGAGTGTGAACCCGCAAGCCCATCACCGCAAATGATATACCCGTGGCATTTCTGCCGGAGTGCGCTTTACCAATTGAACAGAACCAGAGCTGCGCGGAGAGAGGTGTGGCCACTATGCGCAGGCACTATTTGGTCACAGAGGCGCTCAGCACCTGGTTTTCAGGGGAATTATTGAGAATACTTTCCTCTTTCGCTCCAGTTTGGCATCATTGTGATTCGTTTCGCAAAGTTAGTTGAAATACATCTCACGCCTTTTGCGTGAAAGGTATTAGGTTTTTCAATCTTAAAATTTCCATCAAGATAATACTTAAATCTTCCCTTAACCGCCACACGCCTACCTCCTAATTCGGCCACGCCAGATGACATTATTCTAGTTGTTCAAACGACGCTTACTCTTTTTCTTAGGTGATTTCCATGCATATACTACCGAGAACCTTAACAGCCTTTGCGCAAGGAAGTAGTATTTCTTAAAGTAATACGTTAATATGTGGCATTTTCTAAGAATGTTGCAACTATTTTCAGGTCGGCGGCGAGAATTAGATTCAAACTCAGAAATATAATGAAAAGGGGATTTTGTTCCTTTATCCTGATAGTGTAAAATAACGGCTTCTGTGTCTAACTGCTTTTTGCATTTTTCTTTTAGCCAGAACAATGATTTCAACAGATGTGGAAAATAATCCAGAAAACAAGATTCGCATTTGAGCGTCTCTTTCTTGAATTCCCCTACAGGAAAGGAAAATGACCATCTGAGCGCATTTACTAAGTCAGAGTCCTGGCTCTGTTGGGGGTATTTCAAGACTTGTGGAGAGTAGTTGAAGGGGTAATAGAATGGAGAACCCCAAGTCCAAAGGACCAAAGAACACTACATTTTCCGACCTTTTAGATGCAGTTCGAACCCAACCAAGGTAGATTCCTTTTGATCATCATCGTTGGAAGCCTTCAGAAGGGAAAAACACAAACTCCCCCAGAGAGCAGGCCCCATATTGTTCCATCTGGTTCGACCGCCCAGAGTCTCTCCCTCTAGCGGTCATCCAGGGGAAGCACTCCTGTGCGTTTGGGTGTGTGAGCGCGCGAGAGCGAGAGTGCGGGTGCGCGCTCGTTTGTTTGTCGGAGGCTTGCTCACTGAGAGAACCCTCAGTATCTGTGGGCTCTCCCTAATCCGCTCCTCCACCATTCACCTGGACACTGCATCATAAGTGCTACTTCTAGAGCTCGGCGTTCTTCCTCCAACGTCGGTCCTGAGCTCCGGGGTCTGACCAAACTTTCTGCACGGGCATTGCTGTAAGGGCATTGGAAACTTTGGAAATAGGAACAGCAATAGGAACAGCACTTTTGCTCCTTGCAGCGACTGTATCCAGAAAGATCAGAGAGAAGTTGGGAGTAGGGAAGGAGAAGAACATTCAGGAGTTTTAGAAAAGCATCATTAACGAGGATCAACTAATTTTTCTTCAAATAAACAGGTTTCCAGTGAAACTTCCTAAGAAGTCGGGGTCATTTACCTTTTCATGTTGGCGTCTACACTCTGCACTCCCTCCTGATTCAGTGTCTTCTAAACTTAGCGTTCCCTCAAAATGCCTTGGGGCGGTTGGGGGTTATCCTCTCACTAAGAACAGGGAAATCAGGGACTGCTTGCCGGAGTTCCCAGGAACGCGACTCATTCTACCCATCCCCCACCCCCACAGCTCTTGTAGCTTTCTGGGCAACCATTCATTGGAGGGATAATTACTTGTGGCCAGCGCAGTTACAGAGGCAGGTCAGTCGTTGATTCATAGGGATTGTTTGAGCATGGGAACAACCTTTGGGAAGACCCAAGGCCTAACCCTATGCCCAACTAACCCTTGTCGGAGTCGACGCCCCCCTGCCCAGCAGTAACACCTTGGCGTCCACTGCAGGTCAGATTTCTCAGTAAGAATTCGGGTCCCCGCTGAGCCGATGAGCCACTTTCCCAGAGGAAGAAGGCTGCTCACAAAGGCCAAATCGCTGACGGGTGATTTTTCTAGTCCGCAGTGATGCTCTCTGTCTCCACCCCACTGCTGTGGCTCGGACTCAGACCGGCGCAGAAAGGGCTTCAGTCTCAGCTTACCGGAGGGGAGATCTGGAGCCTCCAGCCTCCCCGCGCCCTATGCCCCGAGCGGGCTTGGCCACTGTCTCCTTCCCGGACAGAGACATGCGCGGCGGGAGCCAGAGGCCAGGGGGACGGAGGCTGTGCTCTTCAGGTCCGCAGGCAAATGCTCACATCTTCTCTGGAGGACTGAGTGAGCTGGCGCTCTGAGACCCTTGTCTTCCCCAAGAGAGCAAGCCTAGCTAGTCGGCCGTGTAGGGCGGCCAAGCACAGGACAAGGGCGACTCCCGCGTTGCCGGGATCGCTAAGAACTGCAGCCCCCGAACCTTTGTCCACCCTCCTGCTGTTCTTCAGGCCAAAGCGGCTGGCGCTGGGTAAGAGCGCCTGGTGCAGGGAGAAGCCCCGAACACCTGTACTGTGCGGTCTCCCTTCCCCAGGTTCCTCCTGGGAGAATACTCTGCATCCCGAGAGGCTCCCAGCTCCTGTTTGCTCCTTTGAATCTGACCTGTATGTACCCCGAGCTGGGTAGAGAGGATGGAGCACCAGGGAGGGCGCTAACTAGAGTGACTAGAGAACTGGATCTGTCAATTCCAGGGCTCAAAGGATCAGGCTTCCTCAACCGCGAAAAAACAAACTTTCTCCTGAATAGTACGTTGTTGTTGTTGTTGTTGTTGTTGTTGTTGTTGTTGTTGTTGTTAACTCATCGTAATAACAGTGAAGGCAAAGTCAAAGAAACAGAAATTTTAGTGTTGTATAGACCAACAACCGTTTTTGCTTCTACAAGCCTATTCATACATTTTACTTTCTGTCCTAAAATAGTGAAAATTTCCTGATACGATACATATAGAAAAATTCTTTGCAGCACATGTCCAAAACTTCCCTGGAGATATGGGATCCATGGCAAAAGGTCCTTGATATTTGATCTTGTCCAAAATGCACACACTAAAAAAGATATCCCTGGGTTCAAATAGACCATAAAGTTTATTTCTACTTTGAGCTTTCAAGATGAATATATAAAAAATTCTATCATATTTTCTTGCACTAGGAACTGTGTTGTGACTGCACTCCCTGCCATAATAACTTTTCTTACCTTGGTAGCCTACACGGTAATGGCTCAAGGGGCTAGGTAGCTGGGTCAGGAGTTCAAACCTTGAAGAAGAGCTGGAAGTATGGACTAAATGTGCCCTTGGACATTTTGGAAAGAACCAAATATCATGGATCTTTTTGCGTGAATAAAATGTCTCTCTAGAAGTTTTGCACAGGACTAAATGTCCGCTAATGGAAAAGTTATATATTAATATTATTTAATAAGATTAAATTGGTATGATAGTAGTTTTAAATTTCCATTTATTATAACCTGCTTTTGTTATGAAAAAAATCATAAGACAAATCATTTCTTTAGATCTAGAAAAAGTTCACCTAAAATGTTAACAAATACCACCTTTAAAATATTATTCATTTAAAAATTAATGTATGTGTATTAATAATCTTAGAGATTAAATTAATCTAAATGCTAAAACTAAATCTCAAAAAGATTATTGGGGAAATGTCAGGGAATTTGAAAGGAAAATATTCTGTAATTAAATATTTGCTTTGATTATATTTTTAAAGAGTTAACATTTAATATAATTAATATTATTTTTACTTTTAATTACATTACATAAAATTTACTATGTTAACCATTTTTAAGTGTACAGTTTAGTAACATTAAGTTTCTATACATTTTTGTGCAACAGTTCTCTAAAACTTTTTTTTTCTAAAGAACTATTTTCTTTATTTTTTTACTAATTTACATGGAAGAAATCATTCCAATCTCAGTTAATATGAGGTCAAATAATTCTCATCACTTTTTTTTTGTTTTGTTTTGTTTTGTTTTTGGTTTTTTTTTGTAGTATATATTTTACCACTATTTATTTATTTATTTATTTATTTATTTTATTTTTTTAAAATCAGTATTTTTTAATTGTTGATATTGTACAGTTTTCTGTCTTTTACCCCGCCCCAGCCCACCACCCCAGCCCTCCCCACCTTCCTCCCATTTCCACCCCCCATAGTTTTTGTCCATGAGTCCTTTATACTTGTTGCTCTAAACCGTTCCCCTTTTCCCCTGAAATTCCCTCCCCTCCCACTCTGGACACTCTTGCAAAACTGAAATTCTATACCCATTAACAACTTCCTCTTTCTGTCTCTTTGTCCAAGAACAAAGAAAGCCATTTAAAGATGTAGCAAGAAGGTAGCTATCAGCAAACCAGGAAGAGAGCTTTCTCCATGAACCAAATCAGCTGACACCTTGATCTTTTACTTCTCAATCTCCAGATTTATGAGAAATAGATTTCTTCTTTTTCTTAGATAAGTCCCTTTAACATTTCATATAATAAGGGCTTGGTGATGATGTAAAAATATGACAGTGATAAGACAGCAAACTCACAGCTATTAAGAACCACACCTAAAACAAAAGCAAACTAAGCAAACAGCTAGAACAGGAACAGAACCACAGAAATGGAGATCATATGGAGGGTTAGCAAAAGGGGAGTGGGAGGAGGAGAGGGGGGGGAAGGTACAGAGAATGAGTAGCATAGATAGTGGGTAGAAAATAGACAGGGGGAGGGCAAGAATAGTATGGGAAATGTAGAAGCTAAAGAACTTATGACACATGGACATGAACTAAAGGGGGGAATGTGGGTGGGAGAGAGTGTGTAGGGTGGAGGGGAATGATGGGGGAGAAATGGGACAACTGTAATAGCATAATCAATAAAATATATTTTAAAAAAATAAAAATAAAATTAAAAAAGATTTCTGTTGTCTAAGCCACCAAGTCTGGTATCTGGTTATGGCTGCCTGAGAAGACTAATACACATACTAATTATATATTTAATACTTTGGGGAACTACCATGTTGCTTTTTGTAGTGGCCATGCCATTTTTACATTCCCACCAACTTTCCACAAGCATTCCATTTCTCCACATCCTTGCTCACACTTATTTTCTGTTTTATGGTTGTGAGGTGATATCTAATTGTAGTTTTGATTTGCATTTCTCTAATGATATTAAGTATCTTCTCTAAGATGGCTTTCTATGCTATCTTTGGAGAAATGCCTGTTCAAGTCTTTTGCCTATTTTTATTTTTTATATTTTATATTTTATATATTTTATATATTATATATTTTATATTTTATTGATTATGCTATTATAGTTGTCCCATTTCTCCCCCATCATTCCCCTCCCCACTGCACACCCCCTCCCACCCACATTCCCCCCCTTTAGTTCATGTCCATGTGTCATAAGTTCTTTAGCTGCTACATTTCCCACACTATTCTTGCCCTCCCCCTGTCTATTTACTACCCACCATCTATGCTACTTATTCTGTGTACCTTTTCCCCACTCTCCTCCTCCCACACTCCTGTTGCTAACCCTCCATATGATCTCCATTTCTGTGGTTCTGTTCCTGTTCTAGCTGTTTGCTTAGTTTGCTTTTGTTTTAGGTGTGGTTCTTAAAAGCTGTGAGTTTGCTGTCTTTTCACTGTCATATTTTTGATCTTCTCTTTCTTAGATAAGTCCCTTTAACATTTCATATAATAAGGGCTTGGTGATGATGAACTCCTTGAACTTGACCTTATCTGAGAAGCACTTTTTATGCCCTTCCATTCTAAATGACAGCTTTGCTGGATAGAGCAATCTTGGATGTAGGTCCCTGCCTTTCATGACTTAGAATACTTCTCTCCAGCCCCTTCTTGCCTGTAAGGTCTCTTTTGAGAAATCAGCTGACAGTCTGATGGGAACTCCTTTGGAGGTGACTGTCCCCTTATCCCTTGCTGCTTCTAGAATTCTCTCCTTCATTTGAATCTTGGCTAATGTAATTACGATGTGCCTTGGTGTGTTCCTCCTTGGGCCCAACTTCTTTGGGACTCTCCGAACTTCCTGGACTTTCTGGAAGTCTATTTCCCTTGCCAGATTGGGGAAGTTCTCCTTTATTATTTGTTCAAATAAGTTTTCCACTTGTTGTTCTTCTTCTTCCCCTTCTGGGACCCCTATAATTCGGATATTGGGACATTTAACGATGTCCCAGAAGTTCCTAAGCCTCTCCTCATTTTTTTTGAATTCTTGTTTCTTCCTCGTTTTCTTTTTGGTTGTTAGTTTCTTTCTTCTGGTCCACTCCATTGATTCGAGTCCCAGTTTTCCTCCTATCTTTATTGGTCCCCCATGCGTCTTCCTTCATTTCACGTATTTTTTCATCTAATTTGTGAGCAAAATCAACCAATTCTGTGAGCATCTTGATGACCAGTGCTTTGAACTGTGCATCTGATAGGTTGGCCATCTCTTCACGGCTTAGAGGAATTGGCTCTGGGGCTTTTATTTGTTCTCCTGTTTGAGCCATTTTTGGTGGTTTTTTTGTTTTGTTTTGTTTTGGTTTGGTTTTAGTCTGGCCTCGGCTATTGCGTAGTGAGGGGTGGAGTCTTAGGTGTTCCTCAGGGCGGGGCAGCCCATTCCCTGGGTTGTGATGCTGTATGTGGGGGCGGGGTCTGAAAGGGAACAGTGGCGCCTGCTCTGCTCTCTCCTGGATTCAGTCCCTTCCGCCACTTCCCCTTTGCCTGGACCATCTGCATGAGCGAATGTGGGACCACCTGGTTAGCCAGCCGCCTTATGCAGTCTCACTGGGTCTGTACAGTTGCCCCCCTGTGCCTGGGGTCCGCCAGCTGCCGCCTGTGCACCTGGGAACTGCCAGCTGGTGCTGCTTGCGTTCCTGGGGCCGCACCTCCACTTTTTCCTGCCGCGACTCCACCCTTCTTACCGGTCTGGATGAATGGTTGTTGGACTTCCGTACAGTTCAATTTTCTATTAGCTCTGGTTGTTTTCTTGTTTCAAAATATTTGTTGTCCTTAATTTTGGTTGTGAGAGGAGGCACAGTGTGTCCGCCTACACCTCCATCTTGGCCGGAAGTCCCCAAACTCTCTATTTTTATTTTTTATTTTTCTACTTTATTGGGGTGACATTGGTTAACAAATTATGTATCTTTCAAAGATACAGTTCTATGATATATCATCTATATGTTGCATTGTGTGTTCACCATCCCAAGTCAATTCACCTTCTGTCACCACGCATTTGCTCCCCTTTACCCTTCTCTACTCTTGCCCCCACCCCCTTTTCCTCTGGTAACCACCACACTGTTGTCTGTGTCTATGAGTTTTTGTTTGTTTCCCACATTTTTTTTAAAATCTGGATTTTGGTTTTTGATTTCAAGTTGTAGGAGTTCTCTATATATTTTAGACTAACTCCTTATCAATTTGCCATTATTTTCTCCCATTTCATATGCTTCTTTTCCACTCTTTTGATTATATTTTGATGCACAGTAGTATTAAAGTTAGGGGGTATGTTTCTTTATATTGAACTATTATCTTGTCTCAATGATAACTTTCATATAACTTATATATAACCATTGGAAACTTACATATAATCATTGATATTCTCTTGATATGTGAATTTTGCTGATAAATCATGTTTTTTTTCTGCTTCATATTATTATAAAAATTATCCTCCTGATTAATTTGGTCTATATTTCAAAACATTCCTTTGTTGTAGCTTATTTTACTTATTACTGAACTGCCAATGGTATTGATTTCATACATTTATAATTTTGAAAGTTTAGTATATTTTATATATTAGAGAAAAGGATGTTTTTGTATAATGGGGCATCTGATGCTTTTTAAAGGTTACTATAAAATATTCTACATATAAACTGAAATATTTATATTTATTTATTTTAAGTCTAATTAAAACTTCAACTAATTCAACTTTACAAAAAAATTATTTGTTGGATGAAGGAAAACAATTAAAATTTACATATGTTGAATTATAGGTTTAATTATACTCCCCAAAGGGCATTCTTTTGCATTCTTCTTTGTGCTGCATTCATATATAAGGTTCAAATCTTAGCACTTTGAAACCCAAGTAGATTTAAGATGTTCCTGACTGGATAGCCTTCTATTGTCTCTAAAGTAATTCTTTTAATCACTAATGTTGTATTTTGTTTCAGAACCAGGAAATAACCTGATAATATAAATGATTAGATAAGACTTTAGGGCCCTAAATAATAAATAAGCATATTTTCATACACTTATTCATCTCTTATAATAAAGTTCAGTTGTGTTAAATATGTGCATTATTCTAGAAGGAAAGAAGAAGTAGAAATATATTTATGAAATATATCAGTTCACATTAAATATGGAACAGTTTATTTAATTTACTATTTTCTGCTTGAGAGAGCCAGGTAAGTTTTTTTAATTTTATTTATTGATTTTAGAGAGCGAGAGAAAGGGAGAGAGAAAACATTGATTTGTAGTTCCACCCATTTATGCATTCATTGCTCATTGTATGCGCCCTTACTGGAGATCAAACCCACAACCTTGGCCTGTCGAAACAATGCTCTAATCAACAGAACTACCCAGCCAGGGACAATCACAGTAAGTTTTGATTTAGGTATTAAACTTTATTTATGGGTTACATGTTTTAAAATAATCAAGTTGCGATTATATTTTGTTTAAGAAGACTTTGTATTCCAAATGAAGTACAGAGAGTTTTGCCAGTGTTCATCTATATGTTTAGTCTCCTAATTAATGTCAACTTTTGCAGGAACACCCTTAGAGTGAAGAGTGTAGTCTCACTCTTCTGGTAAGAAGTTAAACAGGAAGACACATGAGCAACCACACGTTGTTGTCAACGACAGTTTTTAAAATTTTCTGTAGGAATTTGTGTGCTATCTTAATTTTTCTCTACCTAGAGATATAACTATTTTCAGTTTGGGCAGCAACCATGGGTTTACTATCTTCACCAAAGCCAAGGATATTCTGCTGAAAGAGACTAAAGTGTTCTCTGTCCATAGAAACTAATAGAGATGCCATTTCAGAGCTAAGTATAATCAAGAGGAATCATTATTGCAAATCATGATGAGAGCAATAACCACCTCAGACAGAAATGATTAAAAGGATATTGAGTAAAACACTAGATGGAGAGATTGTTTTCTGTAAGTATAATGTGCAGATAGAATATTGCAAGAAATTTAAATTCTGGCACACTTTACATACTTACGAGATCTGGTTCAGTAAGAATGAGCTCCATCAAATTAAATGGGGGACACCTTCTCATTTATCAATCAACGTCTTATAACAAAATTGACTATATCCTCTTTATAGCTATTGTATAAAATTATGTTTAAATCAATTTAAAAAAATTCTTGCTCTTTAAGGGCAGTCATTCTTCTATTTGCTATTTTCCTAATATCCCCAAGTTAAAGGGCCCCTCCAGTTATTATTACATATAGATTATCTAGCCTGGGTGGACATTTACAAACTTACTCTTGCAGTCTAGCTTCTGCTATCCAGGACTGATCATTATCACTTTAAGAAAAGGTCCTTAGAAAACTAGACTTAGTTGGGATTTTTCTGTGTTCCTGAGAAGCAATAATACCTTTGAGTTTATTCAAAAGTTCCTATGGGATTAAAGTTAACTTAACAAAGTCGTTAGGGGGGAAAATATCTTTAAAATTAGAAGGAAGTAGGTTAATCCATGTAGATATATCTTACCAAAAATATAAGTTTCAAGTACACAATATATGGTAAATTTGGTTAAAAATTGAAGTGCAACTTTTAATATGAAAGAACAATTATTTCCCTCTGCTCTTCTTTTCGCTTAAAATTGTCAGAATTCAATTTGAGCAATTGATTAGAAAACATACACAATACATTTATTCACAGGTAAATTCAGAACAACTTATTTCTTGTTTTGGACTTGCCGACTTTTATTTATTTATTTTATTATTGTTTAAGTACAGTTGTCTCCATTTCCTCCTACCACTCCCCCTGCCCCAACCACCCCCACCTTCCACCCTCAATCCTAACCCTCCCTTTGGCTTTGTCCATGTGTCCTTTATGACCCATATTTCTTTATTGGTTAAAATTTGTATTTTCTTCCAATCCCATCTCTTACAATGATTTGTAAAAGTGCCCTGACAAGCCAAATATGTTCCTGAATATCTGAGAAGCTTGCTTTAACGTATATATTTTTTCCTTCTATCTTCAAGGACTGTCATCAAAAACAGATGTAAATAGCATCTGCTTCCATGGCAGATGCCAGGATGGTGTTGACATCCTTAAAACACCCCAGTAGGTCTGGACAGTGATTAGCATTCTTAACAACATGGACCCAACTATTATGTTAAGCTCTGTAGTCATAGAAATATTGTTAAACAATCTGATGTTTCTATGATTATCAGTTTTGTCTATAGTACTAAAGCTCTGAAATAATGTTAATGATATACTTCTTCAAATTATATTTAAGCATTTCCAAGTATCTTTGCACTAACTTCAGCAAATCATCAAATTATAATGATGCAGGAGGAATAAATAAAAATATGTATAATTAAAGATATTTTTCTGTATCTTCATCCTCTAGCTGCATTAATTATCAATAACAGTATAACTAGCATTTTTTATTGACTATTTTTTATTTGCACATTTTACATATATTACCACCGTATTTCCTAACAACAAATAAGCAAGGGAAGGATTATTGTTCCCATTTCACAAATAAGGAAACTGAAGCTTTTAAAGGTATAATACTGTAAGCCAGGATGCTTATATAAATTTGGAGTCATGATGTGATTGCGGTAGGTACAGCAAACGTCCTTCAAAGATGTTTGTATCCCAATCCCTGGACCCATGAATGTGGCTTGCAAAAGGGGAGAGAGAGGCAGAAGAGGGGTCCGAGTGATGCTGTATGAGATGAACTCAACCTATTCTCGTTGGCTTGAAAATGGAGGCTGAAGCAATGGGCCCATGAGTGGGGTGGTTTCTAGAAGCTGGACAACAAATTCTCCATAAAGAGCCTCCATAAATGCACCCTAACAAACTTAATTTAATCCCAATGAGATCCATGTCAGATGTCTGATTTACATAATGTAAGATAAAAATAAGTGTGTTGTATCAAGCTACTGTTTGTGGTAATTCTTCAAAGCTGTAGTTGCAAACTAATTCTCTGATCAGCTGTTTTTGAATCAGAAGCCACCCCCTGAACATCTGCAGTTTTCAGTCACTGACCACCTTTCAGGTATGAAGAGGGTAACCTGCAAGTACCAAATAAGAAACCCCTTGGAGACAAAAGACAATAAGCCAGTGGAGACCTGGCATTATTTCTGTTCTCCTACACTAATCACTGCACGTACATCTCACAGAAAATATAAGGGCAAAAGTACACTTAATATGAGTTCTGCCTGGAAAAATCCAGCCATTTTTAATATAAAGAGAATGGTTTGCACAACATCGATGTAACCTGGCGGCCAAGGAGAGTGGACTGGAGTGTGCATGTGTGAACAATGATGACTTCAGTGTATTAGTCAGTGGGGGTCATACACACCATTGAGTGCCCATGTATTGTATGGCTATCACATTCAAAATGACAGAGAATAGAGCAACTGTTGATTGGCAGCTTCATCATGACAACATGCCTGCTCATGCATCACATCCCATGCAGATGCTTTTGGTGAAACATCAAAATTATCCAGGTGACTCAGCCCTGCTACAGCCCAAAACTGAAATTACCTTTGAAAGGGAAGAGATTGCAGACCCTCAATAAGATTCAGGAAAATATGACAGGGCAGCTGATGGCAATTGGGAGAACTGTGTGAGGCCCTAAGATGCCTACTTTGAAGGGGACTGAGCCTTTACTGTCCTTGTACAATGTTTCTTGTATCTTATATCTTCTTCAATAAATGTCTTTATTTTTCATATACATGGCTGGGGCTTTCTGGACAGACCTCGTATATGTACTTTATAGTCACTTTACCAAAAATAATCACTTAATATAAAATCAAATGGGTTACTCATTTATTTATTATCTACTTAGTTATAACATTGTCTTATTCTAAAAGTATACACACAACCCTGTATACAAAACAAACTTCCAAATTAAGAAAGAAGTAAGGTAAGTAATTCAATTAAAGAGTCTGGACTGAAGTTAGTATATTAAGTACATAAATCATTGAAGAGAAAAATCATCACATCTTAAAAGTAAGTGGATCCTTTATGTTTCTTACAAGGATCATCCCTAATATGTAAGGACAATAAAAGGTTAAAAAATGAATGTTGTATGGGAAGTCTCAAGAGACCACTGTACCAAACCTACCAAAGTGATAAAAGATACGTAGGCAGCAAATTCATTGTTTTAGGTAGCCCACCAAAAATTGGATGATGCAAATAAACTGAAAAAAAAAAAAACCCTTCAAAAAATAATGAACACTTCTTGAGAGAAATGAGTTTCACATTTTTTTCCACACTTGGTGGAAGAAGATTAGGAATGGTAAATATGGGATGGGGCAAAAGTTGGTTTATAGTTGTTCATATGGAAAATAATGTAAATCATAAATAATAATGCAAGATAAGCTGTGTTTTCCATACTCACAATGATAAACCTACTTTTGTCATATGCTGTATGCCATGGGGGAGAGAAGAAGCAATGCTTTATGTTTCAGAGAATTTTTTATTTAGACACATGAGTGATACTGTTGGATTAGAATCCAGCCTCACACATCTGATTTTAATGTATCTGCTAATTCCTTCCTGCATGCAATTTACAGATGGCACATAATAGGCTATGGGGAAAAGCAAAAGACTGGAGAAAGATATCTCTTACAGAATAGGATTGTATTAGTCCTCCTGTGCTGTTTTAACAAAATAATATATATCAGTAGCTTATAAATGACAGAAATGTATTTCTTACAGTTATGGTGGCTAGAAGTTCAAGATCAAGCCCTAATGACCTAATCACATACAAAAAAACCAACATCCTGATGCAATCATTTGGGCATTGGATTTTCAACATAATCAAGTTTGGGGAACACAAGCATTCAGACTAGATTAAGGGTCATAATGAGCTTAGTTTAGTGGCATTATAAAGGTTGGGTTTAGGACAGGACATTGGAAAAAATACCAATAAGAGCTGAAGGCCTTCACTGAGCTAATAATGGTGGTATAATAAAAGCTAGGGAGCTTCCCAGGTCATAGCAGCAGCACATGAAATTATGGGAGCATATCATCAAATTGGAGAGAAGATTTTTCCTATATACAGAAAGGCGGGAGCTGAGAGAGAGAGAGAGAGAGAGAGAGAGAGAGAACCTTCTCAGCTGCTCAAAATCTAGACTGAAAATTAGAGATAGAATTCTGACACCTCACTAATCTTTAGATCCCAAACATTACTGAAGGGAGAGTTCTAGCTATCCTTGAAACATTAGGAAGTGGCTGTGAATAAAAGTTGCAACAAAGCCTAAATCCAGCTAAACAATGCACTACATAGATTCACAACTAATCCAAATGGTCTGAGGAGTAAATACACATCCCGTTCAGTCTGTAAATATTATTTACTACATTTTCTACTGTCTTTTTATACATAATCAGGATACAATCATGAAGGAGGGACTGGATGAAAGATAGTGAAGGGATTAACCAAAGAACATTTATGCATGGCCCATGGACACAAATACAAATTTGGAGTTTGAGGATGATGGGAAGGAGTCGGGCTGGGTAGTGTGAGAAAAGGGAGAAAGAGCAGGAAGAAAGAACAGGGACAACTGTAATAGCATAAACAATAAAAAAATGAAAAGAAAAAT
The DNA here is from genome assembly GCA_039655065.1 of Glossophaga mutica. Classification (NCBI taxonomy): domain Eukaryota; kingdom Metazoa; phylum Chordata; class Mammalia; order Chiroptera; family Phyllostomidae; genus Glossophaga; species Glossophaga mutica. The sequence goes on along the minus strand of CM077307.1, from coordinate 140,656,798 downwards.
ATATATAACATAATCAAGAAAAAAATAGTCAATAGAAGTAGATCCACAAAGTACCCAGATATTGGACTTACTGTATAAGAGCTCAACAATAATTATTCTAAGTATGTGGAAGGGATTAGTACAAAGGGGTACAAAATGTATGGTGTACATTTGGGGAATATCCTAGAATGTTTGAAACTCTAAAAGAAACAATATTTGAACATTCTGAAGCTAAAAGATAAAATATAAAAAATGGATATATCCGTGAGTTTAGCTATAAACTGAACTTAGATGCAGAATTTATCAGTTACATTTAATAGTGGTCCATAAAAATTAATAAAACAAAAGCACAGAGAGAAAAAAGAAAATTATGTCTGAAACATATGGATCATATCAAAATGAAAAACATAATTCTAATCATATAATACTTCAGAAGAGTAGAGATAATGCATAGGCAGAAGACATGTTATAAGACAATGAGTGAGAATTTCCTAGAGATTGATGAAGCTCAGCAATTTCCAAGTAGCATAAATATAAAGAAAACCACACTGAGATGCAGTCAGACTGCTGAGAGACAAAGGTAAATGACAACAATAACAAAATTAAGACTGACTAACACAATAACTTAAAGGAACCTAGGGAAATGGAAAAGGATGCACTGCACTCATGTGAACAACAAAATGATGGCTGACTTCTCATCTGGAAAAACAGAAGATGGAAGACAATAAAATTATATATTTAAAATGCTAATAAGTACAACAAAATTCTATATTTAAAAGTGTGATATAAAGTGGAACTTGTCAGACAGAGACAAGTTGCTAGAAGTTGTATCCAGCAGTCTTGCAATGGAAGAAATAACAAAGTATCAATGGTAATGAAATCGACGGATAGCCCACTATGCAGAGAAACATGAAAACTACTAGAAAGGGTAAATATGTAACTGAATACAAAAGGGCATGTATTGCAATTTTATTTTCATCTCCATAAAATACATGTCATACATAGTTAATGAAAACTTAACAAAAATATGTTGTGAATCTATAAAGTTACAGAGATGTGAAATAGAAGGAAAAAGTCAGCAATTAATGGTATTTTACTGCTTGAGGTTTTAAATTATTAATGTTTTATTATTTTAGACCAATACAAGGTTCACAGCAAAATTTAGGAGCAAACACAGAGATACCCCTTCTACCCACTATGTTCACATATGCAAAGCCTCTACTATTTATCAACATCCCCCACCAAGGTGGTACAATTGGTGAATCTGCATTCACACATCATAATCACACATAAGCCACAGCTGACATTAATTTTGGTGTTGTCTATTCTACGGGTTTGACAAATGTATAATGACTTGTTATCCATCATATGGTATCATAGAAACTATTTTCACTGTCTTGAAAAGATTCTGTGCTCCCTAAACTGACCAGATTATGTCCGGAGCAACAGTCATGCTTGGTTGCAGCTGGTTATGAGTCTGTTGCTGGGTTTTCAGTGGGGTCTGAGCATAGCAGGCTTGTTACAGGGACTCAGATGGACGTGGATCCTATTAGGTCCTTAGGTAGATGGAACGGCTTCCAGTACCTTGTTTAGTTTAGTTTAGGCTGGCTCTGGGACTAGGGTCATCTTCAGGATCCAAAGCTTTCCTCAGGCAGGGTGCCTATTACTGGGTTCCTGAACACGGGAGGCTCCAGTCAGATCCCTGCTGTCTGGCCAAGGGATAGGTCTCTGGGTGGGCAGGGCTGCCCCTGGAGTGAGGCTGAGAGGGAACTGAACTGAGCTTCCAGGCTATTTCAGGTCCCTTAGCAAAGCCTAAGGTCTGCAGACCTGGCTCTGAAGGCATGGAAGAGCATGTCTCCCACCAGGTCCCCGGGTGGACTGGTCTAGTCGGCTGGAGCTGGACATAGAGCTATTTCAGGATCTCTCAATGCACAGAGCTGAGTTTCTCCTGATGTGTGTCTGGGCAGTCAGGTCAGCTGTTGGATAGTCGCTGCGATGGGGCTGGAACTGAGTGCATGGCTCTTCGGGATCCTGTGGGGTATAGCTGGGAGTGTTTCCAGCTAGGTCCCTGTGCCAGCAGGACTGTTCTGATGCTGCATCTGGGAGGGGCCTGAGGGTCAAGTATCAGACCGTTTCAGCTTCTCTTGGTTCACAGATGGGAGTATCTCCCTCTGAGATTCAGGACCCTCAAAATCACTGGCATACTGAGGCTGTGAGGAAGCTGGGGTTGTGTACAGGGCCTTTCAGGATCTCTGAAAGTCTAAGACTGTTAAAGAACTGCAGCTGGGATGGGTTGGAGCCTAAGTACAGGGTCTTTTCGGAATCTACAACCTGACTAAGTTTGGTGGGTTTACCTTCAGCAGTTCCTGGACTATGCTGAGACAGGCTGGAGCTGGTTCATGGACCAGCTCACAGTCCACAGCCCGGATTGAGGGGGGCATGACTCCTTCTGGGTCCCCTGGCATATTGTGCTGGGCTACAGCTGTGGGGCTGTAGACATATTTTCAGGGTTGGAACTGCTTTCAGGTCTGAACTTGGGACTACAGTGAGCAAGTTGGCCATCTGCTTTCAAACCTGACTTCTCAACATTGTTCTTCATGGTCTTGGAATGCACTGAGGTTTCAGTCTCTTGGTGCCCAAAGCTCCCACACGGACACTATTGATGAAGGATGGATGCCAGATTATTGTGGTTGAGGGACATACGAGCAAGGGACATCTTATTTGGCCATCTTGCTGATTTCACTCCTTTCTATGTGTACTTTAAAGCATGTATCATTCATGAAGAATTTGACAGTAGCCAACATCTGTGTCTGTGGAAGGTCAATTCCTGATATGTGGTAAACTAATAAAAATGTTATCTCACCTACAGGCGTATGGTCTTGTTCTTGTGTTTATAATTCTGAGTGTCAATGTTCAACATATATGATGGTGACAGTCTTCAGTCAAACAACATAAATTTATTTTTTACTCATATTTACTTTTTTAAAATATTTATTAATATCTTTGTACCACTCATTCCTCTTTCAGTGTTATTGCAACAAAAAATAATACTTTTTAGCTTGTGCAAGCACAAAGGCTTTGAAGAGGAAGAGACAAAGGATATAAATTTCATAGTGTAGTGAGCTATTCTGCAATAATATAACATTCAATATTTAAAGACCTGCAACTCAAAACAAGTAAGATATATTGAAGTGTTGTGATTTAAGTGCGAATTAAACTCTCAAAGGAGTTGAAATATAGGCTTTTCATGTTATTAATGAAATATAGAGATTATAAATATTATGTAGTAATTATATTAGTCAATGGTAAGACAAATGTTAAAATAAATATAATAAACACCAATTACTGTGTTATTGTTATAAATAAAGTCATATGTTTAAGATTTGAAGCCTCACTTACCATTCTTAAAAAGCCATTTCAAATCTTGAATCTCCAAGGAGTACTTTAGTCTGAATAATAGAACTTACAGTGTAAGACCATTTTTGCTTTTACTCAAGGTTTAAGTTGTACAGTACCATATTTTCAGGAGCAACTACTTTTTTATTTTATGTAAAATTTAAATGTGGACAAAATATCTGTTAATGGATAAGTTTATAAAATAGAATTTTGACAAAACAAGGTAAATTATAATTATGTACCCAGAACAAGAAAAATACCTGTTAAAATGATAATAAATCAGATATCTTAACATCAAAATCTATAAGAAATTGCAACTTGGTAGAGCAACAATGAAAACTAATTCTAACATTAAATATTAAAGCATGGTATAACTATATTAATTATCACTAAAAGACTTATGTAGTAATATCCATGAAAATATATTTTAAAAATATAATTGATTTTTCAATATATCAAAATGAACCCTTACCGAATTAAATACTTTTGACCTGATTTTACTTTTTGTTTTTTACTTTGAGGAAATAATAAGTTGTAAAAGTTTTATGTATCAAGAAGATTATCACTTTATATTTATATTTGGGGTACATTTGAAATTTAAAATTTATAATAAATATCTGTGGAAACAGGACAATTAAAAATATAGGTAACTCAATAGCACCATGTAAAAAGAAAAATATAGAATCAGAAATTAGCACTAATTAAAGAAAAATCTGATGTATATCAGTTGGTTCTAAATTTACTTGAGTTTATTAAGCTTAATTTAATTCTTAAATTTACTTAAGTTTATTTTAGATAATATTATTTGCTTATAAGAGAAGATAAAAGATTATTTAAATATTTGTTTCCAGAAGCCAAACAAGTAAAATATATGCCAAATAATCAGATTGAGACAAGAAAAAAAATTAGTAGAGTCAAAATGACTATATGCTTTTAGAGAAAAGCAAAACTTAGGGATTTTTTTTTCATTTTCAGGAAACAAATTCAATATAAATGTTATTGTTTGGGTAAACATAAGTACATTTTACATGTCTCTTTCATGATTCTAATCTTGAGTTTCGGTATGGTGATTGTCTAACTTTAAACACACACACACACACACACACACACACACACACACATAAGGTCTGTCAGGAAAAAAATCCAGCCATTGTTAATATAATGAGAACAGTTTGTGTGACATTGATATAACCTGGCAGCCAAGGAGAGTGGACTAGAATGCACATGTGTGAACAATGACGACTTCATTGTACTAGTCAGTGGGGGCAGTAGACACCACTGACTGAGCATGGGTACTGCGTGGTTGTCACCTCTATAATGACTGAGCAAGTAGAACAACAAAACTGCATCAAATTTTGCATTAAGCTTGAACATTCCTCCACAGAAACCAGTCAGATGATTCAGAGGGCTGCAGTTACAGGCAACTGGTAATTAGCAGCTTCATCACGACAACACACCCACTCATGCATGACATCTCATACAGAGTTTTTTTGTAAAACATCAAATCACCCAGGTGACTCAGCCCTACTACAGCCCATATTTGGTGCCCTGTGACTTCTGACTTCCCCAAAACTAAAATCACCTTTGAAAGGGAAGAGATTTTAGACCCTCAATGAGATTCAGAAAAATATGATGGAGCAGCTGATGGTATTGGGAAAACTGTGTGAGGTCCCAAGGTGCCTACTTTGAAGGGGGCTGAGGTGTCATTGTCCTGTGTACAATGTTTCTTGTATCATGTCTCTTCTTCATTAAAAGTCTCTATATTATATGGCTGGATGCCTTCTGGACAGAATACACACACACACACACACACACACACACACACACACACAGACTGTAATGGACTGACTTACATGATCATGGAAGCTGAGAAGTCTCAAAATTGGAAGTAGGTAAACTGGAGACTGAGGAGAATTGTTGGTGTACATTCCAAACTGAAAGGTGGCAGTCTCAAGACAGAAGAACAATCTTTCAAATTTAGTCTGGAGGCAGGTAGGTAAAGATTAATGTTTCCACTTAAGCTTGTCAGGCAGAAGGTAACTCCCTCTTCCTCCCAGAAGGGTCAGCCCTTTTTGTTTCATTCAAGCTGTGAACTGATTGGGTGGAACATGCCCACATTAGGGCAGGCGATCTCCTGTACTTAGTCTACCAATTAATGTATACTAAAATACCATATATAAGATTTTATTTCAGATTATTGTCATTATTTTTTTCCAAAGCATTGCATCTTAATTTTTTATAGTTTTGTAAATGACCTTAATTTTTTATTTTTATTCTAAAATTCTCAATTTTATTCAATTCAAAAAGTCCTTTTCGGAAAAAAATTGAATGGTGTCCTATATAATGTCAGATTTTATATATTCTTTGATAAATATATGCATTGAAAATTGCATGTATAGTAATTTAGCACATATATAATTATAAACTTAAAGAAATAAAACAAAGACAATGTGAGAAACATAATGTTAGAACATTTTTAGATTTACCAACTTAAATAACATGGAAGAAAAGATACAGAATAAAAGCAAATGTTTATTAGACTCTGAATATCAATATTTATTTTATATGAATTATAAATTTATGATATAAGTACTCATTTTAAACAAATGCTGACAAAAAACTTATTTATATAGTTATTTTTACTTTTGTGTTATGTATTGGTTTCTGTGCACAGCTTAGTGGTTAGAAAATCATATAATAGACATATGTTCCCCTCGATACGTCCAGCACCCCAACTGGCACCACACATAGTTGTCACAATATTATTGACTATATTTCCTATGCTTTGCTTACTTCACATGACTGTTTTGTACCCACATCTTTGTGCTTCTTAGTCCCTTCACCTCTTTCACCGACCCAGGGCCCCAACTCCACCTTCTCTCTGGCTACTACCAGTTCTCTCTCTGTAGTATTTGCTTTTCTCTGATGGAGCATAAAACCTGCTAGGTCCATCCATGCTGTCCTAAATGGTAAGATTTCACTCTCTTTTATGGCCAAGTAATATTTCATTGTATATATGTACCACAGTTTTTTTTTATCCACTTGTCTATTGATGGGCACTTGGGTTGCTTCCATAGCTTGGCTATTGTAAGTGATGCTTCAATGAACATGAGGTGCATGTATTTCTTCAAATTAGTGTCTTGAGTTTTTTGATATATTCCTGGAAGTGGAAAAACTGGGTCATAAGGTAGGTCTATTTTTTATGCTTTGAAGAAACTACATATTGTTTTCCAGGTGACTTCTCCAACCTCCATTCCCACTAACAGTGCACTAGGGTTCCCTCTTAACCACATCCTTGCCAGAACTTGTAATCTGTGGATTTATTGATAGCCATTCTGGCAGGTGGGAGGTGATATCTCATTGTTTTAATTTGCATTTCTCCTACAGTTGGTGATGTTGAGCATTTTTTCATGTCTTTTGGCCATCTGTATATCCTCCTTGGATAAGTGTCTATTCAGATCCTCTGCTAATTTTTAAAAGGAACTATTTTTTGTGTTGAGTAGTGTGAGTTCTTTATAAAATTTGGATCACACACCTTTACTAGGTGCATCACTGGTGAATATGTTCTCCAATTTAGTAGGTTGTCTCTGTTTATTTGATACTTTCCTTTTCTGGACAAAAACATTTTAGTTTGATATAATCTCATGTGTTTATTTTTTCTTTTGTTTCTCTTGCCCCAGGAGACATATCAGAAAAAAATGTTGCTACAAGAAATGTCCAAGATTTTACTGCCTATGATTTCTTTTAGGGTTTTTATTGGTTTCAAGTCATACATTTAAGTGTTTAATCCATTCTGAGTTTTTTCTTGTATAAGGTGGAAGGAGGTTGCTTACTTTGATTTTTTTTTACACATACCTGTCCAATTTTCCTAACACCATTTATTGAATAGACTGTCTGCCTCATCATGTGTTCTTGCCTCCTTTGTCAATAGATCATATAGATGTGTGCTTATTTCTGAGCTCTCTATGGATTATGTATATATATATACACACACACACATATATGTGTGTGTGGGTGTGTGGGGGTGTAAACAGACTATATATATAGTCTGTTTTTTATGCCAGGACCATGCTGTTTTAATTACCACAGCCTTATAGTATAGTTTTATATTGAGTAGCATGGTACTCCTAACTTTGTTCTTCTTTCTCAATATTGCTGAGGCTATATAGGGGCTTTTTGTGGTTTCACATAAATTTTTGGATTATTTGTTCTAGTTTTGCTAAATACACTGTTGGTATTGCTAAATACACTGTTGCTAATCATTGAATCTAATGATTAGCTTGGGTATTATGGATATTTTAATGAATTTTTTCTATCCATGAACACATTATAGGCTTTCATGTATTTGTATAATCTTTGATTTCTTTCTTCAGTGCTTTATAGTTTTCTGACTACAGGCCTTTTACATCCTTGGTTAAATTTATTCCTAGGTATTTTACAGGTTTTGGCACAATCATAAATGGGATTGTTTCCTTAGTTTCTTTTTCTGATATTTCATTATTGGTATATAAAAATGTACCAATATTAAGTACTGGTACATTTCTAAATATTAATTTTATATCCTGCTACTCTGCTGAATTAATTTATCAGTTCTAGGTTTTTTTTTTTTTTTTTGGTGGAGTTTTTATGGTTCTCTGTATACAATATCATGCCATCTGCAAAGAATGAGAGTTTTACTTTTTCCTTTCCAATTTGGATGCCTTTTATTTCTTCCTCTTGTCTGGTAGTGGCTAAGCCTTTCAGAACTATGTTGAGTCAGAGTGCTGAAAGTAAATATCTCTGTCTTGTTTCTGATATTAAGGGAAACACTTAGTTTAGTAAAATGGTAGCTGCAGATTTGTCATATATGGCCTTAACTATGCTATGGTCCCTGTATCTCAACTTTGCTGAGAATTTTATCACAAATGGGTGCTAGATATTATCAAATGTTTTTTTCTGTATCTGTTTATATCATCACATGATTTTTATCCTTCATTTTGTTTATGTGTTGTATCCATTAATTGATTTTTGAGTGTTGTACTAAGCTTGCATCCCAGGAACTAATCCCACTTGATTGTGGTGTATGATCCTCTTATGTATTGCTGGAGCCATTTTGCTACTATTTTGTTGAGGATTTTATTAACTATGTTCATCAGGGACATTGGCCTATACTTTTCTCTTTGGAGTCTCTATATCTGGTTTTGGAATTAGTATAATTCTGGTCTCATAAAATGAGCTTTGTTATGTGAACCCTCCTGTTGTAGGTGAGTCTTGATTGCTGTTGGTCTGTCTGTGGGTGGGGTTGCCCCTCAACTGGCTATTGGGATTGGCTAGAGCCCAGTGTACGGGCTGCTATGCAGGGGTTGGCTCTCCACAAAGACGAATTTGTCTCAACAGAGTCCGGTGTCTGTTGAGATCTCCCTTTATGTGTGCAGCTTGTGGAGCTTATTGTGTTGTGCTCTGATGTGGTCTGATTCCCTGATTGTGTTGGTTCTGGAGTTCCTTGTGGGGGGATCCATTGCAGGTCAATGTCAGTTGCCACCTGTGGTGGGCCCTGTTTGGAGATACAAAGTGATCTGCAGTTTGCTGCTATTTCTATGAGGCCTGGGTGTGCCTGGCAGGGGCCCAGCTGCACACAAAGGCTGGTTTCCACCAGCATCAAGCTCAGAAGTAGGTCAACAAAAGGCTCAACACTCTCCAATATCTGCCTTCACTTGTTACCTGTCTGTTAGGCTCAATTACTGAAAGAATCTCTGGGAGTATATGAATTGCTTAAGAAAGGATCTCAGTGAGTAACCAGGAAGGGGTGAATAGTGTTCATTAGGCTGATGCAGTTTCAAACTTCATGCCTGGGCTGGATTTGATGCCACTCAGCAACAGTCTCCAGGTACACCAAGGTCAGTCACCACCTGCCTTGCGCCCATGGACTCTTGTTGTATGACCAGGTCTCAGGGATTTGACCAGGTCTCAGGGATTTATCAGATTGAGTCCAGCAGTGTTCATCAGGCCCACAGTGACCAGGGTTTAGCCATGTGAAGAGAGGGCCCTGCACAGGAATGGTGATACTGATCTGGAGTTCAAGAAAAAATGACCCCTTCCCCCCACAGGAGCGACACAAATCAGGTTTTTCCCATGGTCTGCCCAGACCTCCTAGAGAGTCTTCTGGACTGGGAACCAGGGGAATGTTATGATAACAAATGCTTACAATGTTCCTCACATCCATGTTTTTCTCTCTCTCTTCCTCCCTCCCTTCCTTTCTTTCTAAAAATCAATAAACATATCCTTGGGTGAGGATAAAAAATATAAACATGCTCACATTCAGTAAACCGATGTTTTTTGTAGGTGACTTTAATGCTTTAATATTTTAGCAAAACTAACTAGACTCTTATTTGAGAATATTTTATCTTTATAAGCAATGTATTCTCAATACAGTTTATTATGATTTTAAATTTAGTTCAAGAGTTTTTATTAGCTATAGAAATGACTATCAGAATTGTCTGTCTTCAGGAGTTATCCAAGACAAACTTTAAAAAAGAAAATTTTATCAAATTACTATCAGCCTGGTTTTTATAGATTTGAATGTTTTGCAAGACAAAGAACTCAGATTATCACCACATCAGAAATACAAACCTCCAACATGGTCAGGTGTGAATTACAATATAGGATACTAGTGATTTCTGCCCTTTTCACTATTCCACCTAAGATTGTTCATAGCGAAATTTCCAGGGGCACATAAAAAATAGAGTCTTACTATCTCTCTTCTGGGAATAGGTATGTGGGCTGAATTCTTCCATTTCAAGTAATTCCTCTTTTTAGTTCTCAAATTAATACTCTCAAAAGTTTACCTAATCGTTTCAGCATTCATTTATAATGGGCATACATTTCTTTAGCAAAGGTTTGAATCACAAATTAAGCATTTAGAGACAGAACTACTATTCTGCTTTCATATATTAATTTTAACAGCTAATATTATTTAATGTCAAGCTTCATTCTTTCAATAAGAATTCTAATAATAAAAAGCTTATTGTACACATGTATTTATCCTTATGTTCATTGCAGCATTATTCACAAGAGCCAAGACAAGGAAACAAACTGAGTGTCCTTCAGCAGGTAATTGTATGAAGATGAGACTCATACATACAATGAAATTTTATACAACCATTAAAAAAAGATGAAATATTGCCATTTGTGACAACATGGATGGGTGGTGAGAGTATTATGCTAAGTAAATAAGTCAGACAAAAAAGGACAAGAATTATATTTTACTCATATATAGGAGATATAAGAAAAAGCAACTCATAAACAAACAAAAAAGAAAAAAACTCATAGATACAGAAAACAAAATAGTGGTAACCAGAGGGGAAAAGGGTCAAATATATGGTGATGGAAGAAGACTGGGCTTTGATTCATGAGTACATAATTGAGTACAAGGTATCGTATAAAGTTGTACACATGAATAACATTATTATATAATGCTATTAGCAAATGGTACCAAAATAAATTTAATTAAAAAAAGAAATAAAGAAATGTATTATTCAGTCTGAGGAAAAGTTGATTCATAAAGTCTGATATTAAAGTTATCAAGTGTAATCCGATGGCCCTCATGAGATATGAACTTGCATAGGCGAATAATTTTTTTCAAACACCTACTAAATATTTAACATTGTATTTGCTGATGAGGTTGCCATATACATAGATAATAAATCATTACTTTGTGAAGAGTCCCAAGACTCTGTTAGAGAAATGCATAAAATTATATCAAGTAATTTAAAAATTATATCAAGTTACATAATATATAGTTATGGAGTTTTGGAGGCAGAAATGCTCTTTCCTTGTATACCATAAATCTTGATTCTGCAGCAGAAAAAATGTTACATACTATAACTATATATACATATATCATTGATAATCTGCATTTCTACTTTCAGCCAATTAGCCCTACTCGGTTATTTTGTGGTACCTGTAGCAGTCAGCTATGGTACACCTGCACCATCAGGCTGTTATTTACTGCTGTTCTTAGTTTAATATTTTTCCAAGTCTAAATTCTTTAATGGGCTCACATGTAATATTTTAAATTAGTACATTTGGGAAATTCTGTTCTAAGACTTCTGGGGAAATACAAAATTTTACTCATAAAATCATTGCCTAAAATCTTTAAAACCTCTATATAAGTTTAGCATAGCCTTGATGGAAAATATTTTGTGATTATTTTGTTAATGGGGAAAGATAATGATTGCAGAATATTTTTATGAAGTCACATTGAGAATTTGTGATTAAAATGAAAATAATCAATGTGTGTACTTCAAGATCAAACTCATTATTTTTTGCCAAATGTTTGAAATTCTTTTTTTGACTCTGTGAACATCAATATGGCAGAAGATCAAAGAGAGAGAAATTCAATAGAAGAGTTGGCTCATGAATTCTAAAGTTCAGGTACACCTTGTAAGCTTAGATTATTGGTTTTGGTGAGAAGTGAAAAAAAGATGAAAAGAGTTGACTTTGGGTTGTAAAGACAGTGCAATGTACAGATGATGTGTTATAGAATTTTACACTTGAAGCCTATGCAATTTTATTAACTAATGTCATTCCAATGAATTCAATTAAAAATTAAAAATTCCATTGTATAAATAAACTTGGGAGGTTTATGTGCCCACTTAAAAAGAGAAAAGAAAAAAAGACTGTTTTCAAACACAGAAAGTCTTGCAATGTGGTAGGTATTGCTTATGCACCACAGATAAATTAAAACAGACATACAAGCAAAACTTGAGGTCGGCAAAACTGATATCCCTTAATCAAAGGTTATTTATGTAGTTCAATGAGTCCTTAAATGTCCTCTCAAAGATTTCTATGAATCAATAGAAAAGAACTATCTGAAAACCATTAATTTCAAGACCTTTCTCTGATTCAATGAAGCATAGGAAGGTTGGGACTAGTACAATGACATTTTTAATAGTATGCAGAGTCACTGTATGACATTAAATATTATTTTATGAGTCTTGTTCCTTTTTTAAACATATAGGAACATATAAATAAATGTACACAAATACAAGTTTTCAAAGTACTTTATTGCATGATTAATAAATGCGGGTTTTGTGTACTTTCTTATTTAAAGGAAGCCATGAGAATCAGGGCAGTGGGAGTGTCCTTACACTAAACAGCCCCTGAGACTTATCCCTCCACCCCAGGAGAATCTTAGCCCCATCATCTTTCTTACTTTCAGAAACATTTTTCCCTCTCTCTTCTTCCACACACCTAGAATAATTTTTGCAGCAGTTCCTTTGTGTGTTTGTTTTTAAAGAAAAGTAGAAATGGACTCTTCAATCTATGTGTTCAGACTGGAAAAATAAGCTCTGAATCAGGGAAGGACAAATGGGTCTGATACAATATTTTAAATGGTAAGGATGGGAAAATATAAGAATAATTTACATCAACTGATATTTTGATAAATAGCTGGGAAAAGGCTTTTGTACACTTTGGGAATTCACAGTTGTTCAGGAGTGACTTTGTCTGTGACTAAGTGTTCAATGGTAGAACATTGGGAAGTGACAACATAGGTTTAGATAAGTAAAACAGTTCAGAGATATTCTTAATATTTTTATATGTCTGGTAAGTGCTTTGAGGTCAAGTACCAAGAATTATTGTGCATCACTGACAGCATTTGGCACAACATATTATTGGAATTTTCTTTTTAACGCAGATTTACAAAAAACAGGAATGCACACTGCAAAATGATTGAATAATTACTCTCTAGTTATCACTCAGAGGGGTACAGCATAGGGCAAATGGACTGGTTCTGTATTTTAAAAATTTATTATGTTATTATACAAATACATTCTAATGCAGAGATTCAACAAAGTAAATAATTATGTGAGCTTTCAGTGGAGAGTAATTTTGTTTTTTTTCCTCTTCTGAGTCAAATTTTAGATAATATGTAATTTTTTTTTAAATTTTAGATTTGACGTGTTTTTGTTTTGCTTTGCTTCAGTTGTTGGAAATAATACTTAGAAATTTCAGGTTGACAAAAATGGGTAATTTTATTCACAAAATTATGAATTAAACTTTATATTTTGAGATAGTTGTTGATTCATACAAAGTTTTAAGAAATAATGCTGAGAGGTGCTATGTATCCTTCACCCAGTTTTCTCCAACAAACACCAGGATAATGATATTGCTACATCACATTTCAGGAAAATTCCACCACCTCAAGGATCCTTCTTCCCTCATTCCTCTCACCCTTCTTCCCTGCCCCTGACAACTACTAATCTGTTGTGCATTTCTATAATTTTGTCATTTCAAAATGGTATGTAAATTGAATCATTCAGTCTGTTGTCTTTTGGGATTGGCTTTAATTCACTCAGCATAATTCTGCAGGGAGAATTAGGTTGTTCCATGTGTTGATATTTTGCTTCTTATTAAATCGCAGTCTATTTAAATACTCACATATTGAACACCACATGCATCATTTCCAGTTTTTGGATGCCATGAATAAAGCTGTAATGAACATTCATGTACAGATCTCTGTGTGAAAATTTATTTTCATGTCTCTGAGGTAAACGACCAAGAGAGGACCTGTTGGATTATACTACGGTTCTATGTTTAGTTCTTTTAAGAAATTTCTCAACTGTTTTCCAGAGTGGCTGCTACATTTTACATTCCCATCATCAGTGTATGAGTAATTCCGTTACTTTGTGCCCTCATGAACATTTGGTGTTGCCACAAAATTTTATTTTAACCATTCTGTTAGATGTGTAGTGATATTTCAGGGTTTTCTCTGTCGATTAATACTGCTGAGCATATTTTCATCTGCCTGTGTGCCATCTGTATATCCTCTTAGGTTCAATGTCTGTTCATGTGTGTTGACCATTTTATAATTAGATGATTAGGTGTTTTTACTCTTGAGTTTTTGGAGATTTTATATATTCTAGGTATCAGTCCTTTGTCATACAATTTGTTTGCAAATCTTTTCTTCCAGTTTGTACTTCCATTTTAATCTCCTCAGCAGAAGAGTTTGCAGAACAATTTTAATTTTGATAAGTCAAATTCATCATTTTCCTCTTAAGAATTATGTTTTAGGTGTCAAGACTAAGAAATGTTTGTTGAGTCCTGAACCTTAAAGATATTGTTTTATATTTTTAGAACATTTATATTATTACATTTTGCATTTAAGTCCTTGTTCCATTTTGAACTATTTTTTGTACAAGGGGTGAGATTCATATATCTATTCCTCTGGCAACACCACACAGCCTGCCTACTGTAGCTACATAATAAGTCTGAGCGACAAGCAGACTGATTCCTCGTGTTTTATTCTTCAATTTCAGAATTATTTTGACAATTCTAGGTCCTTTACCTTTTCTTACGAAATAGTTTGCCTTTAAAATTTTAATTCTAGTTCTGTGCATTTCCTCTTTTTATCTCTGCAGCAAATCTCACTGGCATCCAGATACAAAGGCATCAAACATAGCATTAGGGGAGAAGTCACGTATTTACTCTCTGAGCATTCTAATCCATGAACCCAATTTGTCTCTCCAAATTTTTACATGTAAACTGTTTTATTTCTTTCATGAGAGTTTTGAAGCTTCTAGCACATCAGTCCTGCACATATGTTGTTACATTTAAACTTAAGTATTTTGTTTCTTTGAATGATTGTAAATGGAATTATATAAACTTTTATATTTATCTTCTTGACCTTGCTGAACTCACTTAGTAGGTTTAGGAGTTTTTGTAGGTTCTATGGAATTTTCTATGGAGACAATCATGTCACATCCAAAAGGAACAGTTTTATTTCTGTTTCATGTGTATATCTTTTATTCTTGCCTTTCTGCACCAGCTATAATTTGTAGTGCTGTGATGAATATGGGATACGCTTGCTTTATTCCAAATCTTAGGGGGAAACATTGTATCTTTCATCATCAAGCACAATGTTGACTGCAGGTGTTATTTTTTACGAAATTTTTACTAAATGGAGAAAGTTTCTCCCTATTCTTATTTTTCTGAGGGTATGTATCATGATTAAGAATTTTCACATTTTTTTCTCAATTATTATAATATGATTTTTCCTAAGTCTTTTGATTGATAAATCTCACTAATTGATTTTAGAATATTGCACCAACCATGCATCACTGAGATAAACCCTACTACATGGCTATGGTGTATAATTATTTTTATATTTTATTAAATTTTACTTACTGGTATTTTGTTAAGGTTTTTGTGTCTATAATCATGAAGATATTGGTCTATAATTCTTTTGTTTTGTCTTTTACAGTTTTGATATCAGAGTAATATTATCTTAAACATAGGGAAATGATTCTTTTTTTTTCTGTTTTCTAGAAGAAATTGTATACAACTCATGTTAATTCCTCTTTAAACATTTGGTTGAATTCACCAGCTAAACCATAGGACATGAAAATTTCTATTTGACATATTTTTAGTTAGTAATTCAGTTCTTTTAGAGTCATAAGGCTATTCAAATGAACTGTTGCACACTGGGCAAGTTTAGTAATTGGTAGTTTCTGAGGCGTTGTTCTATTTCATCTAAGTCATCAAATTTATGTGTTTAGAATTCTTTGCCCTTTAATGTCCTTTTGATGTTTTCGGGGTCTATACTAATAGTTCCTTTTTCAGTCCTGATATTGGTCATTTGTGTCATTTCCTTTTGTCAGTCTTTCTAGAGGTTTGCCAAGTATTATAATCTTTCCAAAAAACTACTTTTTAAATTTAATTTTTATTGATTTTTCTGTTTTAAATATACACTATTTCTGCTTTTAGATTATTAATTCAAAACATTCCCTCTTTTCTAATATAAGCATTTATTGTTATAATATTCTGTTGCCAAAGTGATTACATGTGCCCCACAAATATTAATATGCTATATATTTAACTTAGTTCAATTTACCCAAATGTATTTTTAAATTCCCCTTGAGACTTCCTCTTTAATCCACAGTTGATGAATTTTTGGAACTGTTTCAGATATCTTTTTATTATTGATATGTACTTCAATTCCATGTGGCCACAGTACACACTTTATCTGATAGCAATTATTTTAAATTTACTGAGGTTTGTTTTATGGACACGATATGGGATAGTTTTTGTTATGGGGAGTGATTTGATATTGTTCTATGGATACTTGAAAAGAATGTGTATTTTTCTGTGTTATTTAAAGCTTTCTGTATATATCTTTCTGATTGATTGTGCTTTTGATTCTTTTATATGTCTATCTAGTTAGCCTATCAATTGTTGAGAGAGGGGTAAGGAAGGTTTCAACTATAATTGCATATTTAGCTATGTCATTTATCCTTTCAAGTCTATTGGTTTTCTTAACATATTTTACCATTATTTTATGTGCATACACATTTAGGATTGCTATGTCTTCCTGTTGGATGGGCCCTTTTGCATCATACATTATCCCTCTCATTCTCTGGAATTTTCTTTGATCCTAATCTGTTTTATCTGATGTTATCATGACCACTGCTGCTTTCATTTCATTTAGGTATGATATATCCTTTTACATTCTTTTAATGCCAACTTTACTTTTTTATTGTGTTTAAAGTGAATTTATTGAAGAAAATATATAGTTGGATTGTTTTTCCTTATCCACTCTGCCAAACTCCATCTTTACTTTATGCACTTAGACCGATTACATCTAACTCATTTATATGTCAGGGACTAAGTCTGTCATTTTATTTTTCTTTTCTCTGTGTTAATATGTTTGTTTGCTTTTTAGCATATATTTTTAATTTTCTTTGTTTTCCATGTTACTTAAATATATTTAGATTTACATTCTGATTAGTCTATAATTTTTTGAGTGAATCACTTTGTGTAGCTTTAATTTTTACTTTCATTGAAATATCTTTTTACCCATGTCTTCTTTAACTTCCTTAATTAATGTTTTATAGTTTATAGTGTCTTTCATCTTTATGGTTAAGCTTATTCCTAAATATTTTATTCTTTATATGGGATTGATTTTAAATTTCTTTTTTGCATAGTTTATTTTTAGTGTACAGTGGATTTTTGTATGCTGATTTTTTGCATAATGCAACTTCACTAAATTTGTTAAATTTCCTCTACTGAGGAACAGTGGAAATAGAATTATTAATTTTAGATGTGTTTCAGAGTAGGACTAGTTAAAATTATTTGGAAATCAAAGGTTACCATTGTAAAAACAAATACAGAAAAATAAAAAACATGTTTAAAAAACAAATGTCAACAACAAATATATATATATATATATAAACTTTGAATAAAAATTATATGAAAGCTCAAACATGTAAGGGTGATACTATATTTTCAAATGTAAAGATACAGAGTTAATTGTTGTCATTGATCTAATGTTGTAAACAAATATCTTCTAAAAATCAGGAAGCATCTGAAGATCACTCTTACATGCATGGCCTTGATATGCTCTCTGTGCATCATCTCTGTGAGTCATGATTTACTTAGTCATTTCAGACTGTCAGCTTCAAATAGGTAGTGACATTAAAGTGTACAGTTCAGCTTGGATACATTGGCTGAATATGTTTCTTATATAAATGGAATTTTTGTTACAGGTATAAATCATTGAAATATCAACATCAGGAATACAGAATATCAACTACAGGAATACAGAATTCCTCTATTATAATGTTAGATTCAAGCCATCATTCCTTCCTCTAATAACAAGATTTTTAAAAATCATCTGCATGGCAACTATTAAATCTTAAAAGGATGCTCAGCATAACTAGTCATCAGAGAGAAGCAAATTAAAACCACACTGACATACCACCTCACAGCGGTCAGAATTGCCATCATAAACAAATCAACAAAAAAGTGTTGGAGAGGATGGGGAGAAAAGGGAACCCTAGTGCACTGTTAGTGGGATTGCAGACTGGTGAAGCTGCTGTGGAAAACAGTATGGAATTTCCTCAGAAAACTAAAAATGGAACTTTTTGACCCAGCACCTCCACTGCTGGGATTATAGCTTAAGAACCCTGAAACACCAATTGAAAAGAACCTATTCACCCCAATGTTCATGGACACATTATTTACAATAGCCAAATGCTAGAAACAGCCTAATCACAATCAACAAACAAGTGGATCAAAAAACTGTGGTACATTTACACAATGGAATACTACACAGAAGAAAGAAAGAAAGAAAGAAAGAAAGAAAGAAAGAAAGAAAGAAAGAAAGAAAGAAAGAAAGAGAGAAAGAGAGAAAGAGAGAAAGAGAAAGAAAGAGAGAGAGAGAGAAGGAAGGAAGAGGGAAAGAACTCCTACTCTTCGTGACAGCATAGATGGAACAGGAGAGCATTCATTACTCTAAGTGAAATAAGGCAGGCAGTGAAAGACAAATACCATATGATCTCACCTATAAGTTGAACCTAATCAATAAAACAAACAAGCAAGAAAAATAGAACCAGAGACATGGAAATAAAGAAGAAACCAACAGTAACCAGAGGGGAGATGTGAGGGAGATGACAGGAAAAGAAAGTGAAGGGTCAAGAAACATGTATAAAGGCCCCAGGCACAAAGACAAAGTAGGGGTAGGATTAAATGTGGGAGGTGGGGGTTGGGTAGGACAGGGGAGAGTAAAGGAGAAAAAATGGGGATAACTAACTGAACAATAAAAAAATTAAAAAACAGACTAAATATAGGTTTTAATGCAGTTTTCTTTAAGAATGGCTTATGATATTTCATATCTGCTCAAAAATATAATTATGAGCACTCATGCCTACATATACCTCTATTAATTTTTTATATTTTCATATTGCTTTTGATTTATGTAGCACTTTCTCAGGCTATGAAATAAACCACCTGAACCCTTAGTAACTTTCTATTACATGAATTGACTGGGTTCACTGGATGGTTCTTCTGTTCCAGAAGGTGGAGCTGAAGTCACTCTTGTGGCCACATTCAGTTGAGTACAAAGAGTGGTAAAGGACAAAAGATTCCCTCTCTGTCTTGGGATGAGAATCAGAACCCTATGCAACCACTCACTTATACTTCCTAGATGTCTGTTCCCCTAAGTTAGAGTGTTCATGGGGCAGTTTTAAGTCATCCTGAAGTCTTACCAAAGGTCCTATAGCTTTTCCCCTAATTTGACTTTGACCCTAAGATCACATTTTACTAAAAGCATCCTGGATTTCATCTTTTTCATAAGGCTTTCTTTCTTTATTTTATTTATTTATTTTGCTTTGAGAATATGATGTTAGCTGGCTATATTGAGAATGAAAAACAATTTTATTTTTGAACTCAGAAAGTCCTAGGTGGACATATTTCCCCAAATTCTGCTTACCAACTGAACAGTTTATGTAGTAAATCATCTCTTCCTGGAAATGACATGTTAAATGTAGTAAAAAAAGCTAACTGACACTGTTAACATTGTGTTTGAAAATTTCTTTAACCAGTACCACTTGGCTTATATTATATATGTTTTTAAAGATCTTATTTATTTATTCTCAGAGAAAGGGGAAGGGAGGGACAATGAGTGGGAGAGAAACATCAATGTGTGGTTACCTCCCGCACACCCATCACTGGGGACCTGGCCTGCAGCCCAGACATTTGCCCTGACTGGGAATTGAACCAGTGACCCCTTCATTTGCAGGCCAGTAGCCAATCCACTGAGACATACCAGCCAAGGCATTTGGCTCATATTATGTATTTTAAGTTACTTCTGGAAATAGTCTAATAGTTCTATCAAAATTTAGTATAAATTTCTCTCCAGATTTCTAATGAAAAATTTCTGATTGGCATTCAAACTTCCCTTACTGTATAGGAAAAACTAATTGTTTTCCTTTACTCTCCTGCTCAAAATACTTTGAAACCAGGCGTGTGTGTGAGAGGGGATTTCCATACCAACGGATTCCCCAACACCAGCTGGGTGCCCTACAATTCATTTCATTTCTGACACTATTGACTTGAGGTTAATGCAGATCCCACAAGAGATATTTTAAAGTATACAAATGAACACAGAGATAAAAAGATACATAGGGTGACTTCCTGAAAGGTACTGAGTGCAGAGCTTCTATCCCCTTGGAGTTGGGGTGCGCCACCCTCCCAGCAAATGAATGTGTTACCAACCTGGAAGTTACCTGAATCCTATATCTTAGAGATTTTTGCATAGGCATGATTGTTTACTAACTCATTTCAAGGCCCTCTTCTCTCTCTGGATGATGGGAACAAAGGACTGAAAATTCCGAGCTTCTAGTCAAGTCTCAGTCTTTCTAGTGACCAGCCTCCATCAAGGAGCCCACCTAAAGTCATCTCATTAAAATAAAAGGTGCTCCTTTATCCCATGAAATTCCAACAGATTTAGGTACTCAGTGTCAGAAACTGGGGTCAAAGACTAAATATTAGCAGGAACTGAGGGCACAGATGTATTTCTTATTACTTCACAGCCCACCCCCAGGTCTCTGGTCACAGAGTCCTTATAATGAAATGATCACATCGGTTTATCATGCCTACTAATCTTGGGAAATAACTAGAAAACTCTATCTTAAGAATCAAATGATCATTTCAGCCTGGGGTGTGAGTCGTGGAATTCCTTGGCAATCCTTGGGAGGGGTGGAGGGCAGAGTCACTGGGTTCCTGCCTGCCATGTGGAGGCATGTGAAGCAGAGCAGGAAGACTGGGAAAGAGCATGGTGTGTTTGGGATATAGTTTTCAAGAATAACTACTTTTAATAACTACTTTTAATAACAGTCAAGAATAACTACTTTTCAAGAATAACTACTTTTAATAACTGCAGTCAAGCTTGTCCTGTATTTTGACAATAATAGCAAATGAAGGTCAATGTCCCAGTGTCAAAGCCATAGTGGACCAATCAACTGCCAACACTAAAAACAGAATCGTGACTCTCAAAACAAGCAGAAACATGATGAAAAATTCCATAAGAATACAGCAGATGAGAATGCAGAAAAGAGGAATTAAATTACCCTCTAAAGCGGGGTTGGGCCACCAGAACAGACTTGTGAAACATGAAGGTGTTCTCCAGGAACTTCCAGAGGTAACAGTAGAGGAAAACCTGGTGTCAGTTTTGACTTAGTGCAGTTATACCTAGTAGAATTTTATTATAATCATCCTGTATAAAAATGTGAAAAATCACACCTGAAATATTCAGACTGATAAAACATAAGACACGCAGCTTACATTTGATTATTTTCAATTATCTGAATTCCAATTTTTATCTATATGCATTAGTGATACTGTATTTAGCTTCTTGAACTCAAAATATATTTGAATTTAAATCTGTCATAAATGTAATTATAGTAGTTATTTTTGGCTTGAAGCTAAGATTGCTAAGTGCAGTGATAAATATTGTCCTTGCTCAATATGAAGAAATACATTAGGCCAAATACTTGTTTATTGACTGAATCCATCATACTTCTTCTTTGTTTTGTTTTTTTGGGTTTTTTTGTAAAGTAACCTTGCTTTTTGTTTTCAAGCTTGGTATTTAAAATAGAGCAAATAAGACACCTTTGTTTGTCTTCGATAGCCTCTTTAATTCCATTTTTCTTGTTTTGCTTCCAACATATTTTTAAAAGAAAGAAAGTAAAATAATGAGATATATCAGTCTTGAGTAATTTTAAAAGAAACTTCCTCATCAATTATTTTGGTGGCTATAGTCCTTAGAATTCAAAAGAAGTTAGAATATGCCTATTTTAAAAGTTGGTATAATTGTATAATGGTACAAGGTAATACAAGGTTCACAAGGGGATATATTAGAAAAATTATAATGAAATTTTATTGTAATACGTTTAATTTATAGCAAAGGGATTCTTTCTCAAATGTCTATGCTAATTATACAGCTAAACACACATGATACAATATGTAATAAACTTGTTACATTTGGTTTTAAAGCAATAGATTCATCTGGAAATCTGAAAGTGAGTGGCATTCAAAATTCATTATGACCTTGAAAAAAGAAAATGTCAATACTTCATACTGTCTTTGATTTTCAAAATTCACTCTTCATTAGATCTTGAAGAACCAATTCTCAAAACAAAACAGGCCCCAATTACTCAAGAAGGCCTTTACCAGAGGTTCACAGAACATAAAGGCAGAAGCTGACACAGGACAGACCAGACCTTCACCTTGATTGCAGTTATTTTTATGTTGACAAATAGAAAAATAATAGAGGAGCAAATGAAGTCAACAGTTTATAAATAAATTTTGAAGGGAGGGAGGGCATGGCAGGTGAGAATGAATAAATGTTTTCCAATGCCTATGGGAAATTTAATATTCTAATTTTTCAAATAAATATATTTCTAGATTATGCACATAAGTGAACTTTAGAAAGATTTTTATCAGTCAAGAAAGTATAATCTAAGTTACTGTTTTTAAGTATGCAATACTGAATAAGGCATTGTCATAGATGTTGAATAGTCTTTTGCGCCACATTAAATTTAACTCAATAAGATTCCTATAACATATTAATTTAGTCAAACAGGTATTATAATATTTATTGTAAGACAAAGTATATTAATAATGGAGGTATTTGTGAATGCCTTGTATGCCTTCTAGATGTTCCTCTATTTATTGCAAAAGAAATAAAGAACCCCCAAGAATGAATAAGGAATGAATTAATTAATTAGGTTGGCATACAGTTTTTAAATACATAACATGCTTGAGTAAATGTGCATACTGTAGCCAGTAAAATGATGAATAAGAGACTGTTGCTTCCATTCAGTGAAAGGGCAGACAGGAAAATAACTGCAACAATAAGACAAATAGTGTGGTAAGGCTGTCGTCTATATGCAGTTAGGGAAGAGAAGAATTATTTTTTGGTTAATGAGGAAAAACTTCAAAGAAACAGAAATATTTAAGCTTGGATGTAATGAAACACATATAGATTGATAATAAATTATGAGGGTTTTTCTTTGCCATACCATAATATATTGAGGATCAAATACATGTTTTAAACAAGTTGTTGATATAAGCAGATTTGCATTTCATTATAATTGCTGCGGTCTCAGTTACAGGTGATAGATTTACACAAGGAGAGACTGGGAACACAGACAGCATTTATAGAACCATTGCACAAGTGCAGACAACAGAAGAATGGAGGCTAATCCAAAGTGGTAGAGGCTGAAATGCAGAAGGGAGAAATATTAAAAAACAATAAGTAATGTTAGAGGTAGTATCTAGAGAATTTAATGCGAAGTAAAATCTGGATATTTCAAAGGCAGAGATATAAAAACACCTAGGATTATATATATATATATATATATATATATATATTTAATAAATTATACACACACACACACACACACACACACAGAAAAATAGTTTTAGAAGTCGTATTAGTTTTCTAAGCGTACCATAATAAAATACCACTGACTGGCTTAAACAACAAAAATCTATTTTTTGCACAGTTCTGGAGGTTAGTTCAAGATCACAGTTTCAGCAGGTTTGGTTTCTCCTGAGGCCTCTCTCTTTGCTTTACAGATTGCTGACTTCTTTCTGTGTCCTCACGTTGCCTTTGCTCTGCATATGTATCCTAGAGTTTCTTCCTTTGCTTATAAAGATACCAGTAATATCGAACAGGGGTTCCATCCTGTGAAACTATCCCTATCTCCTAAATTATCCTTATCTCCAAATACAGTCACATCGGGGGCTTGGACTTCAATATATGAACTTGGTGGGGTGCTAGTCAGTCAATAATAGATGTATTGCATTTTAGACTTTCATCTGTAAATGTCTAGGGAAAAGTTAAATAAAAGTGCACTGGATACTTAAACAGTGCCGCTGAGGTTGTGAGTTTATTTGTTACAGATTACATTTCAGTGAGGTATAACCTATGAAGTGAATGTTCTCATTATTCTACTTCTAAGTTGTATTAATCAGTGCCTTAGTACAATAGATACTTATTTGTCAGCCACCCAAACTTTGATGTAGGTTACATAGCCCCCATCTACCTTGTAAATTCTCCAACTGGAATATAGTTCCTTTAAGATTATTACTGGAAGTTTGTATCTGATGCTTTAAGGGGCCAATACTAGAAATGTTTTATTCTGTTCCACAACCCTGTTTTTAAAATTTTTTTTTTTAGATTTTTTATTTATTTATCTTTAGAGGGGAAGGGAAGGAGAGAGGGAGAGAAACATCAATGTGCGGTTGCCTCTCGTATGTCCCCTGCCGGGAACTGGCCTGGCAACCCAGGCATGTGCCCTGACTGGGAATCGAACCGCGATCCTTCGGTTCGCAGGCCCGAGCTCAATCCACTGAGCTACACCAGCCAGGGCACAACCCTGTTTTTAGAAACAAACGTAGCCACAGGGCTTCATTGTAACTGCAAGTGAGACTGAACAATGTGGTCTTTGTGGAATCCAGGAAGAGAAAGTGATAAACTAAGCATATACATCACCTCTGTCACGTCATAAATAAATACTAATAATACTCTGCTGTCTTTAATTCTAGTTACATTTATTTCATTAGTCTCTATAAAAACTACATACAGACATGATTGTGTTATTTTGTTTCCTGCCTGTACTACAGAAAATCTTTATCAGGGTCTTTATATGTTATAATTGTATACATATAATTCATCTTAATGTAGCATAATTTTCTTTTTTATTGTGATTAATTTACATAATATTAGGATTGAGGAAAAGAGGGGAATCCCGGTAGACAAAAAAATTTTCATGTTGAGTAATCTAGTAGAGAGTTTTATCCTTTGTTGCAATGGGAAAGGCTCAACAGACAGGATTAAGAGCTCTATTTGAACTGGTGAAGCTGAGATGCCTTTTAGAACAGACTTGCAAAGTGGGTGATGCCAGCATGAAACTCAGCCAACACTTTCTGTTCAAATTGACTAATTATTTCCATGATTTGAAATGTCACCTTACCAAAGGCTAAAAATTCTACATATAGATTTGTTATGGTACCTATTTTGTTCCAGCAAGCAGTTTTTTTACCTAGTCCTATCCTATATTCTGATAGTTTTATTATTATTGTTTTAAGATTTCGTCTTTTATCTCATAGAATCTCCTTATTGTGTTCTTATACCTAGTGTCATATGTAATCATAAAATTATTTTTGGAACTAATTTCTCAAGATTTTTTTCTCTTAGAAATAATGCATGCTTTGCTTTAACATCTGTTTGGTTCTAATCAACAAAACAAACAAACAAGCAAAATATAACAAAAGGCACTGAAATTGGGAACAGGCTGACAGTGACCAGAGGGGAGAGGGGAGGGAATTTCAGGGGAAAAGGGGAAGGGTTTACAGGAACAGGTATAAAAGACACATGGACAAAAACTATGGGGGGTGGAAATGGGAGGAAGGTGGGGAGGGCTGGGGTGGTGGGCTGGGGTGGGAGTAAAAGACAGAAAACTGTACAAGATCAACAATTAAAATAAAAAATTAAAAAAAAAATCTGTTTGGTTGAATATTGCCTAATATTTTTTAAAAATAAAAATATCAGCCCTGCTGGTGTGGCTCAGTGGATTGAGTGCCAGCCTGAGAAGCAAAGAGTCATCAGTTCGATTCCCAGTCTAGGGCACATACCTGGATTGCAGGCCAGGTCCCCAGTAGGGGGTGCATAAGAGGCAATTACACATTGATGTTTCTCTCCCTTTCTCTCTCCCTCTCTTCCCCTCTCTAAAAGTAAATAAATAAAATCTTTTAAAAATCATAAAAATCTTATATAAATTCCTTTTTTCACTTAAGCTCACCTGAGTATCTGATCTTTGTAGAAAAAAGTGATCTAAGTCATTGATTTTTTTACAATTTTTTGTAAGTAAAAATTATAAGCAGACAAAACATTTTTGATAAACATTTATTTTGAATAAAAAGGCAAACTTTCATGTCAATAAAAATAAAATCATTAATAAATAAGCACAGCTGAAAAATAACATATATCTCAAAATATATTGTGTAGTATCTTAAGTATTTCTGAGATTCTTTTGCTTTCAAATTGTACACTCATAGTGGCACTATTTACAACAGCCAAGTGCTGGAAGCAGCCTAGGTGCCCATCAGTAAACGAGTGGATCAAAAAATTATGGTACATTTATACAATGGAATACTATGCAGCAGAAAGAAAGAAGGAGCTATTACCCTTCACAATGGCATGGATGGAACTGGAGAGCATTATGCTAAGTGAAATAAGCAGAGCAGTAAAAGACAAATACCATATGATCTCACCTATAAATGGAACCTAATCAACAAAACAAACAAGGGAGCAAAATAGAACCAGAGACATTGAATAAAGAACAAACAAGGGTGAGAGGTGGGAATGGCTGGGATGGGGGAAAGTGGTGGGGGGACAATGGAGACAATTGTATTTGAACAACAATAAAAAAAAATAATAGAAAAGAACAAAGTGACAGTAACCAGACTTATAATAAAATCACATTTTAAATCCATCAATGAACACTTAGGTTGTTTCCAGTCTTGGTATGTTGAACATGCAGATGTCTCTTTGAGATACTAATTTTGTTTACTTCAGATATATTTCCAGAAGTGTGACTGCTGGATTATATAGTGGGTAGTTCTATTTTTAGTTTTTTGAGGAGTCTTCATACTGTTTTCCATAATAGCTGTACCAATATACATTCCTACCAACAGTATAGGAATGTATATTGGTACAGCTATTCTCTACCTCCTCACCAACTTGTTACCTCTGGTCTTTTTGATAATGGACATCTTAACAGGAATAAGATGACATATAGTGGTTTTGATTTGCATTTCCCTGATGGTTACTGATGTTGAGTATATTATCACATGCCTGTTGTCCATTTATGTGTCCTTTTTGGAAAAATGTTTATTCAGATCTTTGCTCATTTTTAAATCAGATATTTTTTGCTATTGAGTTGTATGAGTTCCTTATATATTCATATTTTAGATATTAACCACTTATCAGATATATGGTTTGTACTGTGGCCTGAATGTTCATGTGACTCTAAAATTCATATGTTGAAATTCTGATGCCCCATGTGATGGTATTAAGAGATGAGGCCTTTAGGAGGTGATTATCTCATGAGAGCAAAGCCCTCATGACTGGAAGTAGCACCTTCATAAAAGGTCCTAGAGAGCTTACTAGCCCCTTTCCTCTAGGTGAGACTATGGCAATGAAGACAGCTCTCATAGCCACCTACGGTGCCATGGCCTAGGACTTTCAGCCTCCAGAACTGTTGTTTATAAGTCATTTAGTCTCTGGTACATTGTTATAGAAGTCCAAATGGACTAAAACTGTTTGCAAAAACCTTCTCCCATTCCTAAGTTACCTTTTTATTTTAATAGTTTCTTCCTTACTTTTTTGCCAGTCTTTTATTTCTTTATTATTAAATCTATTGGGGTGTTATTTGTTAATAAAATTATATAGGTTTCAAGGGTAAGAACACAACTTTCTGATTGGGTTGTTGGGACTTCTTAGAAGTTCATAAGTAGAAGCCACAAGTCGATATTCTGTAAAATGATCCAATCAATGTTTCATAGTATTGTAATACCATTAATTCAAATTCTGTACCACTTTAATTAGTCATTTATTATGTTGATGTGATCACTGCCCAGATAGAGCTTTAACTCCTATATTCCCCCCCATTCCTTTTCCTTTTTTGTTTTTTTTTCTTTTTTCTTTCCCTTCCCTCTCTTCACTCTCTTCATCCCATCCTCCCTCCTTCTTTCCCTCTCTTTTTTTCTTATAAAAATGTGTCATGCAACTTTATTTTTACCTTTCCACCAAATCACAGAATTTTAAAGCTCAAAAAGCCTCTAAAGATCATCATAGCTGACTGCCTCATAATTTAGGACACTGAGGCCTAGAAAAGTTTAGCCACTCACTGCACAAGGTCGGATGTGTTAATGGTAGCACTGAGGCAGCTATTAGGCCCCAGAATTCCCTGCTGTACTTTTTCTCATATGATACTATTCTCTAAGCTTTTGAACTTTCAACATTTTAGTTATTAGATGAAAAGTATGTCTAATGGATGATATACATTTTAAAATTTATCTTTCCTTGAAAGTTGATTCTGTATATTCTATATTTTTTCCTCACTAGATTGACCATTTCTGATATGTTTTGGACCAGTAATTCATGTCCTGTTGATTCTAGGACTTGGTATTTACTATTTTGATTGAAAGTTACAATATCACCAATGAAATTTTTATGATTTCTTGAGGACCATTAAGAAGTTAGTTGTTTCTATAAGTGGAACCTAGTCAACAAAACAAGCAAGCAAAATAGAACCAGAGGCGTGGCAATAAAGAACAAACTGACAGTGATCAGAGGGGAGGGGAAGAGAATACAGGGAGAAAGAAGGGGAAGGGTCAAGTCAAGGAACATGTATAAAGGACCCATGGACAAAGACAATGGTGGTGGGGGAGGATTGAATGTGGGACATGAGGGGCAGGTGCGTCTGGGGAGACTATTGGGGGAAAATGGGGACAATTGTAATTGAACAACAATAAAAAAATTAGGAAAAAAAAACAAATTGTACATGAAATTGTAATGCCACATCTCTCCCTAAACCAATATAATCACTTAAAGAAATGTTAGATGTGATTTGTAGTGGACATTAGTTATTACTTACTACACATCCACTTCCTCTTCCTACTTTTTTATAAAAGTTCAAAGTTCATTTAGATTTGTATTCTCTTCACTTTGCTTTGTGTTTGACAGAATCTGCACTCAGTCCCTTGTGTATTCCTACTCCCTTTGCTTGTGACTGGTTTGGCACAGGCATTTGTCTCAATTCTAGACTATAGTACACTATGGGAAGTCTGTTGGGGGAGTTAAGACAAGACTATGTGAAAACAAAGTTTCTTATTTCTTTAGAGATTTTTAAAAATCTGAATCGGTGCCTCAATGTTTCTGAATCCCTTGCAACCAAAAGAGTAACTGCTTTGAGGACAATGCTGACACGCAGAAAAAGAGCAATGTACAAAATATAAGTCTCTGAGATATTTATATTTTTAATGCTGAGTTAACTTAGACTGTAAAAGACCTACCTTCTAACATATACATAGTATGTGGAAATGCATTGACCTAATTTTTAAAACATATGTAACCTGGATTTGCTCTTATTTGCAGTTTAAATATGAGTAATGTCAACAAATACTACAAAAATGACTTGCATGATTTAAAGTGTTGTATTGAATTATTATTTTTTTTTATAGAGAATATCCATTTTATTTTTCTCAATTGTCTACATGCTCAGAGAGGTCCTAAGCAAATGACAAGTAAGCACTAAAGCTTCTGGAACTCCAGTGACCGAATCATAGAATAATGCTTTTTAATAACATAGATCAGGGCTTTCTGGGTCAGCCACACAGGAACAAGCAAAAACAAAGTCAACCTGATATCTGTACCTTGGTTTTAAAATTAGCATTTTTGAGCAGATGAAATGACTCCAAACCAAAGGAAGCTAATTATAATCTCATGTGGTCTGATAAAGGTTATATTTTGACAGCATAACTTGGCCTCATAGGACTTTACAAAATGTACAAGGAAAGAAGAATGAATAGAATAAATAAAGAGGGATATGACTTCCATTAAACACAATTAAGCTTTTCTGGTTTTGTTTTTGTTTTTTTCTTTCTTCCTTTTTTACTTTTATTTTTTCATTTTTTTTTATTTATTTATTGGGAGGGGAGGGAATTTCAGGGGAAAAGGGGAACGGTTTAGAGCAACAAGTATAAAGGACTCATGGACAAAATCTATGGGGGGTGGAAATGGGAGGAAGGTGGGGAGGGCTGGAGTGGTGGGCTGGGGCGGGGTAAAAGACAGAAAACTGTACAATATCAACAATTAAAAAATACTGATTTAAAAAATAAAATAAAAAATGGAAAAAAAATGACACACAAAAAATAAAGTGTTGTATTGAATTATTAACAGTTTATTTTACCCAGGGAGCAGTGATGAAATGGAGAAGAAAATTATCACAGCAGTATACTATAGTTCAACTTGCCTTACACACTCTTTCAAATTATTTAAATTGCATTCATAAATTTTCCATCTCAAACAAGAACTAAAAGTCAAATCAGTTTTCAAATCTTCATAATGTTTTAGTTATCCACTGATAGTAATTTCAAATTAGTTATTATATCTTGAAACATCATTTATTAAAGTAATATAAAGTTTTAACATTGAAATTTTGATAATCATTTCTACCCCTGATAAGGTGTTGATTTTAAGTTTTTAATAGCTGCTTACACAAGCAAAGCCTCATTATTGTCATATTTCGTATCTGTGGATTCAACTACTTGCTAACCAAAGGAAGCCTCAAGTATGATATCAATCCCAATGGTATGCCTTTCACACATGATTCCTCTGTCAAATCAAGATAGGTATGTTGGAATTACACTAATTACATGTAAATTAACTTTATAAGAATTAATCCCAAATTATGGATGCATTTTAAAAGCTTTTTTTAAATAATCAGAACTAAGTAGATATTAATTTTCAAATACTTTAACCTTACTTCTCCCAGGGTAGATATCTATCACTTTTCATTAGTAAAGGAATACAGAAGTTCAAAAAAAGGATTACTAAATACTACAGATTATCACAGTTTAACATTATATACCTAAATAGTTTATTTTCTAAAATTTTAACACAATTCACAAATAGTGTCACATCTTCATGTTTATGTCTCAGTTGGCGAATGTCAGCATATCACATTACAAATGCGCAATTTTATAACTAGCTTCTGTTAAGACACATGTGCAAATGATATACTCAATTACCAAATTAGACTCCCTCTTTTATTTGTTTCATCACAATTTAAACTACAGCATAATTTTATTTTATATACTAACAAAAGCTGCAATTCTGGGAAATAGCCTTTATTATAGATACTAAGACCATATAAAATAAAGTATTATTGCAACTAAGTGTGCATTATGAATTGGCTAAGTAACAACCGCAATGAAATAGAAATGACAGGGCTCAAAGAACACTGTAGAATTAGAAATAAAAATTACTGTATATTATATCACCATTTGTTAAGATGCACTGTAGCTTGCTGGCAGTTATGTTAATAAGAATTACACTAGAGATATCAAAACTATGTTGCCGTCTATTAACAACCAGATATTCAAAGGTACTTATCTTGTGTCTACATTTGCATGCTACTTCCAAAAGGTTCTTATTGTAATGAATAGAGTATTGAAACTCTATTTGAAAAACATTTTAATGCTAAATTAAACCATCAGTAAAATTCAACAGAGACAACCTACTCAAGAAATGCAGAAAATTTGAATGGCTTTGAAATTTTGATTGTAAAAGACAAATTAAATTCAATTGGGAAAATGTATCATCCAGTACTGATATTTAGAAAATATGCAAGATTTGGCCATTGGCTCAATGGATAAATAAAATGATTTTGTATCTATTCCTATGTGATAACCAAGATACAGAGTTTTATTTAAATCCTCAAATAGTCAGATGTGGTGTATATTTACTGCATGGGAATGAAGAATCAAAATGTATAATTAATTATTTAGGATTCTTCCAGTTAAATATGTTTTAGATCCTAAGTAATATACTGCTAAGGTTAAGGGTAGAGTTTAGTGGCTAAGTCAATACAAGAAATTAAACAAATTAATGAAAAGTTAGGGAGGATGCTGGACCAAAATAATTTGGATTTCAAACACTGACTGGTTTATCTAATATACTTTTCTCTATTTGTGTTGCTTTTATTATTTTTTCACATTTTCCCTACATGATAGAAAACTTGGCAAATATCAGTTTCAAAATTTCTACTTTATATCTTAAGCTTTTTCTGCTTTCAAAATTTATGTCCTATGTAAAATTTATAGTTTTCCCAGCTTGGGTTCAGTTCCTACACATGGCTAGGGTTTAGTTAGATGATAAAAGCATGAAGAAGTTAAATGATGGGCAAAACTGTTTGGAGAAAAGCAAGGTTTTGGGAAAGGGCTGTTATTCTCAGAAGAAGTAGTCATAATCAGACAGACCAAACAATGGCTGGCTCACACTCATTGTTCTGATTGCATATGTAATATATGTAAATAGAAAAACTATCCTTGGGTCCCAGTTTAGTTTAATGCATCCAAAATTAGTTATTGAGTTCCTACAAGGTGTTAGAAGCTGTGTTACACACCTGAGATTCCACACTA
Organism: Glossophaga mutica; assembly: GCA_039655065.1. Classification (NCBI taxonomy): domain Eukaryota; kingdom Metazoa; phylum Chordata; class Mammalia; order Chiroptera; family Phyllostomidae; genus Glossophaga; species Glossophaga mutica. The sequence goes on along the minus strand of CM077307.1, from coordinate 140,624,392 downwards.
AAGAGCACAAATAGCTTCTCACATAATGTACATTTCAGTGCAGAGATAGATTGATTACAGATTAACCAACAAATACAAAAACTTTGAATAATCATAGGAATCATGTGTAAAATAAACAAGAGACTGAGATGGGGAATGATGTAGGATAGTTATTTCAAGTAATATGGCAAGTATGAATTTTCTAAGGAATCATTCTAGTCAGTAAAAAAAGAACATGGGCTTCTGGTCAAGATGGTGGCATGGGTAAAAGTGCTACTTGCTTCCTCCTAGAACAACATCAAAATTAAATTAAACTACAGAACAACCATTGTTCACAACTGCCTGATCTAGCTGAAGAGAAGTCTACAACTAAGGATGTAAAAAAGAATCCATATCAAGACTGGTAGAAGAGGCTGAGACACAGAACAATAGGCCAGCCCCACGCCTATGTGTGATAAAAATAGTACTGCAGCAGTACACCCCCAAGAAAATGGGTACCAGTCTTATACCAGGCTCTCAGCCTAGGGTTTTAGTGCCTAAAAAAGAAGTTCCTCTCAATCATGGTGTAAAAACCAGCAGTGATTGTGGATGAGTGAAACAGAGGTCGCCTGGGGTCCCAGGCATTCCTCTTAAAGGGTCCACACGTGAACTAACTCAGACTCACTTCGTCTGATTTCCTGCGCTGGGGAAGCGGCTCAAAAGGCACCTGGGACATATTCGCAAAAACTGAATTGTTTGGAATCAGGTTGAGAACTGGAGGTGCAACTTTCTCCCAGACAGAAGTGCCAGGAGAGGCCATTGTGTTTTCTCTGGACACTCCTTCCACAGAGCCAATAGGCAGGTACCATATCTGAGTCTTTGCCCTGGTGATTCTCTGAGATCTCACCCCATCCAACTTCCAGGCCTACCCAAACTATTTCCAGTGACTTTTTCATACAAATGGTCCATGCTTCAAACTTTCCTAAAATTTCTCAAATAAGCAGCATCTGGCTTATGCGTGCACTTCTCACTGGCAGTAGCAGCAGCTACACCCCATGCCTGGCAGTAGCAGCAGCTAGACTTGGTTCACAGTTTGCCTCTGCTGGGCACCACCAAGATCAACACCAGTAGTGCCCATCTTCAGTTACTTTTAGCTCAAATCATGTGACACTGAGCAGAAGGAAGCAGAAAACATTCCATCAGAAGAGCAAAAATAAAAAATAATTTAAAAAGATGAGGCTAGTATGCAGAGCCTCCAAGATAACAACATTCATTCAAGCATAACAACATTCATTCATTGGGTGCCAGAGAAGAACAAGAGCAAGAAAATGAAAACCTATTTAAAAAAGTAATAATGGAATCCTCCCTAACCTGGTGAAGAAAATGGACATACAAGTCTAGGAAGTACAAAGAGTCCCAAACAAGAAAAACCCAAAGAGGCCCACACCAAGACACATCATAATTAAAATGCTAAATGTTAATAATAGAGAATATTTTTAATATTTTTAAATATTTTATTTATTTATTTTTAGAGAGGGGGGAGGGGCAGAGAAAGAAAGGGAGAGAAACTTGAATGTTTGGTTGCCTCTCACACACCCCCAACTGGGGACCTGGCCCTCAGCCCAGGAGAGTGCCCTGACTGGGAATCAAACCAGTGACCTTCTGGTTCTCAGGCCAGTGCTCAGTCCACTGAGCATTACCAGTCAGGATTAAAGAGAGAATCTTCAAAGCAACAAGAGAAAAGCAGTTACCTACAAATGAACTCCAATAAGACTGTCACCTGATTCCTCAACAGAAACTTGGCAGGTCAGAAGGGATTGGCAAGAAATAATCAAAGTGATGAAAAGCAAGGATCTGAGACCAAGATTACTCAAAGCAGCAAAGCTATTATTTAGAATCTAAGGGCAGATAAAGAATTTCCCAGACAAGAAAAAGCTAAAGGAGTTCATCACCGCCAAAAAATATTACATGAAATCTTAAAGGGTCCTCTTTAAGAAGAAGAGAAAAAAAAGAAAAAATGTATGAACAATGAAATTGAAATACATATATACCTATCAATAATTGAATATAAAAAACAAAATGAACAAATAAGCAGAACAGAAACAGACATAGATAGAGAATTCATTTTGCTAATAGCCAGATAGGAGAAGGGTTGAGGGCTTAGGTGAAAAAAAATGGAGGTATTGCCCTGGCTGGGTAGGTAGGTCAGTTGACAACCTATCTATGCCTATCCATCTCTCTCTCTCTCTCTCTCTCTCTCTCTCTCTCTCTCTCTCTCTCTCTCTCTCTCTTCTCCTTTACCTCTCTCCCTTTCTCTCACTCCCTTCCTCTCTAAAATCAATGAACATATCCTCAGGTGAGGAATTTATTAAAATGAAGGAATTTAGAAGTAGCAATTGGTAATTACAGAATAGTCACGAGGATGTAAAGTACAGCATAAGGGATATAGTTGATAATATTCTAATAACCATGCATGGTGTCAGATGGGTATGAGATTTATTGGGATGAACACTTAGTAAGTTATAAAATGTCTAATCACTGAGTTTTACACCTGAAGCCACTATGATGTTGTATGTCAACTCTAATTAAAAATTGAAAAAATGTTTTAAGCCAAAAAAGAATATACCATGTACAAAATCTCTGAGCTGGATAAGCTTGTAGTCTGTTCAACAAACTAGCTAAGAGCAGAGTAGTCTTAGTCAAGGCTGAAGAAATAATCAGATCATATAGAAACTCAAAAGCCTGAAATATAAATTTTTTTTGAAATGCGATTTGATGTCTTTGAAGTATTTCAAGCTAAGGAGCAACATTATCTCACTTATATTTTTTAAATGTTCACTCTTGCTGTTTGGAGAATGATTTTGGGTGATGGATGAAAAACTTATTCAGTGATATATTGGATGTGGTGTTGTGAGAAATAAAAGATCTAAGATAATTCCTTGTTTGGGGTATTGAGTAGAAATAATTTCTAAGTAGAAAAGTATAATATCTGTGACTGGTTCATTTTTCTGCATTTAGATGTCTTGTTGGACAGTGACATACTGATTCTAAATTTTATATGGAAAGGCAAAAGACCTAGAATAGTCAACGTGATATTGCAGAAGAATGAAGTCGGAGGACTGATGATCATCAACTTCAACACTTACAATAAAGCTACGGTGATCGAGACAGTGTGTTACTGGTGCAGGAATGGAAAAACAGATCAATGGAATGGAACAGAGAGCCCAGAAACAGACTACATAATTGTAGTAAATTTACCTTTGACAAAGAAGCTAAGGCAATTCATGGAGAAAAGGTACTCTTTCCAAATAACAGTAATGAATCCACAGTCTAGTTAAATTTGAAGAGCAACTAATATTATTATGAGTGTTCCTAATATACTAGGGAGGCACTTGTGAAATTCTGCACAGTTCACTTTTTTTGTGCTGATGATTATAAGGTACCAATAATAACAGTTCATCTTCCTAAATAGTTCAGAAAAGAACGCATACCAGGAAAACAATTTATATACTCTACTGGATATAGAACCAAACAGAAATTAACAAAAGTCTATTATTTTAATATATCTGAGGCTTTCTTATATGAATGATTTCTTTTCAATGAGGCTCTCAAAAAATAACAAAATTATCCTGAGTTAATTAAAACCATCATTTCAATTATAATTTAATGGAATTGGTGAATTGTCAATGCAACATTCTAAAAATAGTGTATTTATTTTGAGAATATTAAGCCAAATTATACACATAAAAACACATGCACAAGCAAGCTCACTAAAAAAAAAAAATAAGGAAAGATACACTTTCATTTTTTAAATGATTTCCTGGATGGTGACATATGGGTGAATTTTAGTTTTGTGTCATGTCTCTTCAGCGTCTCTAATTTTACTCTATATGTCTGTAAACTTAACCCAGGAATTCTGGCCTCCTCTGTGTAATTAGCAGTGTATCTACACTGGTAACAATGAGGCCTTAAGTTTGTTTCAAGTGTTAAAATTGTCTGCATTCAATCAGACACAGAAGAAAACTTTAGCTACTTGGGTGACAGTTTCAATTTTGTTTCACTTTTTGATTTACGTTAAGGAAAATACCCTCTTCAGCAAAGGGAAGGTTAACTGCAAAGTTTTCATCTTAATTGCTAAACAAAGGCTGTATGAGGAGAGTGCCAGTCGGGAGTCAAGAAGATCCAGGTCAGAAATCTGGTATTGAGATTCCAGTTACACGGCTTTGGGCAAACAAGGTTGGTGAACATTCACTGAGCCAATGTATTCACACCAAGTTCTTAGTCTTATTTTATAATCACATTAAAGAAAATTAAGGCCGCCCTGGCTGGTGTAGCTCAGTGGATTGAGCGCGGGCCTGAGAACCAGAGGATCGAGGTTCGATTCCCAGTCAGGGCACATGCCTGGGTTGCAGGCCAGTTCCCAGCAGGGGACACACGAGAGACAACCCTACATTGATATTTCTCTCCCTCTCCCTTTCTCCTACCCTTCCCATCTAAAGATAAATAAATAAAAATCTTAAAAAAAAATTAAAAAAAAAAAGAAAATTAAGGTCGATTGAAAAATACCAAGAATTTATTTAATATCAGTGTTAATTATCTAATATTTTCTCATTTTAATAAAAATGCTTCCCCTAATGAGTATACATTTTACAATATTATTTGCCAGGTATCTACTTTAATTAAAATACATTAAGATAGTTATTTCCCAATTTTAGAGAGCTTATAGTAAATACCTAAAGAGAAGGTTGTTCAATTACTGTGTAAACTTTTGTTTCTTTATTAGCTCACCATGACTACTTGGGTTAAAGTAGTCAAAAAATTATTTTAAAGTAAATACTGTCTGCAAAATTTTACATTTGCACAATGTACAAATATTATATTCTAACATGGTAGCAATATCTTTGCAAAATAGCATCTACAAAAAAATTTGTGTTAATGAAACTGTTTAATTTTTTCAAACATCTGTCTTATTTTCATATATCCAGATATATAATTGACTTAAACATGTAGCAGTATGTATCTGAATGTCAGAGCAGTAAATATATTTTAGTTACCTTATTTAGAAATAGATAGAAACTTGCAAAAGATAGGAAAAGAAGACCATGGCTTAAATTCCATGACTACTAATAAAAAATGTATATCCTGATATATTAATAGCTTATTCAGCCTAAATTTACCATTCACTTGTCATGAAAAATGCATTTTGTCTAATGAGATCATTTGGAAAAGGAAAAGAAAAAACTAATTTCAACACTCAGTGTTGTTCAGTGATATGTAGCAGACACTTTACCCTGTTTTATATCAATCTTAAGTTAAGTATTATTTTAGTTATTTGCATATAGTTGCCTAACTCAAAGAGTAGAATTAATTCCAAATTATCTATGGTGTTAAAATAATTTTCTTTGTTTTGAATATCATGTGAAAATTTACATTTTTATCTACAGTGAAATCACTATGTATTTCCAGAAATAAGTTTGTCTAAACACTTCAATTAGATACAACTATTCTACAAATATGTTGTAAAATAATTTTGGCATGTATAACATTTTAGATTAGAATTGAAATTGAGCATAGATAAAAAAAATTTAAAGGATAGATTTATTTTACAACATCTTGCTTTCACCACAAAAAAAGACATCCTTTGGCCTAAAGTCTTCTTGTAAATATAACATCTCTATATTTATTAAATATTAAAAATACTCAATTGTTAATTTTCTTTCCTGTTTGAGTCATTGTCACACGATTGATTTTTTTAATTTTAAAAATCTTTACTTTTTGTTTTCCAATTACATTTTTGCTTAATTTTATGTTCTCCCATGAAAATAAGTAGCATTCATTTTTGCCTATTTTTTTATTATTCCCTCTGAGTTGAATATATTAATTGCTAGGTGTATTGCTGTACATGGCTGATGCTGTCTTATGGATAAAAGCATAGGCCTACCATAATTTAAGTGATTTCCAGGTCATGCCTTATTACCAGTGGCTACTACATTATAAAACATGTAATCCTTGCCCTGGCTGATGTTGCTCAGTGGATTGAGCGCTGGCCTGCAAACCAAAGGGTCGCTTGTTGGATTCCAAGTCAGGGCACATGCCTGGGTTGTGGGCCAGGTTCCGCAGTGAGGGGCGCACAAGAGGCAACCACAAATTCAGGTTTCTCTCCCTCTCTTTCTCCCTCCCTTCCCCTCTGTCTAAAAATAAATAAATAAAATCTTTTTTTTTTTTTTTAAGACATGCACTCCTTAACCATTCATTGTTTGACTGATGCCAGAGACCTCTTGGTTTGCAACCAATCCATGAGGTAATATGGTACAAATAAATAAGGAGAATTGTGAGAGAAAAAAAAATATCCTAGGTATTTTAGATAGAACTCAAAGAGTGAATAGCATGCCTCTCATTCTACAGTGAGGGGATTTCAAATTTATAAATATTTCAGCTGGGGCTCCATTTTAAGACTAGACTAATGTCCATAGTAGAATTTTTTCATATATAGAAAAATCATTTGCACTTTACAATAGAATTATGCAAATTTGAAACATTAGTCTAGAATTTAACCATCTAGGACAATAATTGCTTGACCAGAAGAAAGAATGAATTGGAGCTAATGTGATGGAAAATGAGATTTTAACCAGTTGTATTGATCCTCAAAAAAATAGGAGAGCCCACTATGTCACATTTTTCTCTCTATAAAACAAGACTAAGAGGTGTTAGGTCATAGTACCAGTCTTCTTATCCAATAGCAGTAAAGCATGCCAGACTTGATCCAGGCCATGAAGGATACCTCATCCACTGATAAGAGTACTTTTAAAGAAAAGTGAACAATTATATCTGTCACAGAGAATCTTTAAATAATGTCCTTTAGGACATTATTTAATGTCCTTTAAATGTCAGTTAATAATGACTTATTTTCTATATCCCAGACCTGTTCTTCAATAACCCCGAAAACGCCAATTGAATGGCACTTCATCATTTATATCATATTGACATACTATGTTTTCTAAAATTACATAAATTTTTTACATTAGAGATCTCTGACCATTTTGTTTTTGGAGGTGAGGGGACCACACTCATCTGCCATTATCAATGCTTTTGTAAACACTCTCCCAGGTAATTAACTTAATTCCTAAAACATATCCATGAGGTGTCTAGTTTCAGTATTTCCGGTAATGCAGTCCATGGAGAGCGTGGGGCACTCCCACATGCCCACAGAGCCTACACTATTGTCTCCTTACAGGTTTACTCCAAACCCTAATAATCACTCTACACTTTTATCCTGAGTTTCGAACAACATCACAAAGCGCCTCATGGACAGCTCTACCCCCAAAGTTAGTTAGTTAGTTAGTTGGTTAGTTAGTTAGTTTTTGCCCGAAACTCCAATTTAAAATGTCCTAATCAAATTTCTCTTCAACACTAACCTATTATTCCCAAATTTCATATTTCTTTTAAGATACTAACCTTACCACATGTACAAACAAATTTATTCTAACTCTTATCTCTTTATTTGACTGGTACTTGAATTTTTACAATTCTATCCATCTTTCCACTCTCCTTCCAAATGAAGCTGCAATCACCACATTTCAGAATCTCGTTCCTGTTTTAGATATGACAGGACTATTTTGCACTAAATTTCACTAGACCAGACTGCTCTGCAGAATGAGCAATAAGGGCCATAATAATTACACTAGGTAATAGCAGCTCACATACCAGTAATTCTGAATTTTGATGCTCTCTGTGACAAATTATCTCCCAATATCTAATCTCAGTATTTTATTCCCTGTATACTATGAAATAGGACTTTTTTCTCTAAGCTTAGTTGGCATTATTCATCTTCAGATAGTAAAGTACAATGAATCTAGATTATTTACAGTTTTAAAAAATGTATTTCATAGTTACTAGACTATGTGAATTTGTTTTCACATCTCAACTCCCTTTCATTATTTCCTACTTCAGCACTGAATGAAGAAAGTCTATATGTTCTTAAAGATACAACTGGTATAATTTATTTTCTCCTGAAACTGTTTTTGTTTAAAACAATCCCTCCTTCTAAAACTCCCATGGATTCTGAATCTCTTTTATCGATTTACAGCCATGATGGGAATTCATTCTGAGAAATGTGTTGTTAGGCCTTTTCCTAATTGTATGAACATCATAGATGTGCTTACACGAACATATACAGTATAGCACACTGCACGTCTAGGCTATATAGTAATGCCCATTGCTCCTAGGCTACAGGCCTATATCAGATGAGAAAGTAATGAAATCAATAGAAATGGCAAACACAAGATGTTTGAGGTTGCTGCCAGGGTGAAAAGGCAGACTTTTACGGCAAATTTTTTTTTAATAAGTAGAAAATGTACTCTCTAAAACAATGATAAAAAGTGTAGTATAGTTAATACAAAAGGTAGTAATAATAATTTATTATCATTATAATGTATTATGCACTATATATCACAGGTGCTATACTTTTATAGGACCGACAGCACAGTGAGTTTGTTTGTTTACACTAGTGACCTTACCACCAACGTGTTAGTAATGCTTTGCTATGATATGACTGCTATGACTTCACTAGGCAATAGGAATTTTCAGCTCCACTAGAATCTTACGGGACCAACATCATATATGTGGTCAATAGGTCACTGAAACATCATCATGTGGCACATGGTGGTGCTGCATTATATTGGATTTACTATCATCATATTCACTAATTTTGTCCTATTCATTGTCATTCATGACCTGAGCAAATTCTCATGTTTCTCCTTATGTAACATCACATACCTTGTGTAAAGCTTTGAGTATTCAATATAATATTGTTGAATGAAAGCAATCATTTAGTAAATAAATGATTGTAAGATTGTAATATTCTTTATATATCCTAACTTTAAGGTAGTATTCATTATTTTCAAGTGATTTTCTTATTGTTGTTCAAGTACAGTTATCTCCATTTCTCCCCATCACGCCCCCCACCCCACTGACCCCCACCTCCCATCCTCAATCCTACCCCCATTTGGTTTGTCCATGTATCCTTCATACAAGTTCCTTGGTGACCCTTCCCCTTCTTTCCCCCATTACCCACCTCCCCCTCCCCTCTAGCTACTGTCAGTTTATTCTTCATTTCAATATCTCTGGTTATATTTTGCTTGCATTCTTAGTTTTCTTTTTATTATTTTTTGCATCAATATTTTGTTTCTTATCTCTCAACTGTTTCAGTCCTTTGCTTTTCCTGGTCCTTCCACCATCTTATAATCAAATTGAATGATCTCTACTATACATTTCAATGTGCACTACGTATTTATTTTTCATAGGCTTCCAGAAACTTCTAACAACATGTTGCAATGCTAAAATATAACAATTTTGGTCTGTAGTCTAAAATACACTTAATAGTATGTTTTCATTACAGAAAGGAAGGCAAAAACATGTCCCAAAAGTGTGACATAAAATAAATACAAATGATAAATATTTGACAAGTACTTGAAAGAAAACATTATTATGATTCAGAAAAAAACATACTATCTTAGAAGTAATTACCATATTGGAAATTCTATTTTTGATGTCTGCTCATTACCATGTTATGTCGCAATTGTTATTTGGCCAACACGTATTTATTGCTTATCAAAAAAAATATACAATTAACGTGGACAGCTTAAAATACTCTTCCTTATATTTTATACCATAAGTGTAGCAAAATGCATAATTATTTCCTATGTCAATCATATTTACACAGCTGAGATGTCTAAATAATACACATTTAATATAATTTTTGAGAGGTATATTATGCTGGAGCCTTAAGATGATGGATTACTATAATGGAATAACTACTGTTAAAATTCAGATAATAGGCATAATAACATGCAGACCAAAGAAACAAACAAGCAGCAGCAACAAAATTTGCAATTCTTCCCTTGCAGAAGGGATAAGGGAGGTAAATTTTGTAGTAAAAACACAAATGGTGAATTCAATAATGTTAGTGACAGAGAAGGCTAAAAATAAATAATTTATTATTATAATTGAGGCTTTAGATGTTAAAGGTGGGAAAAAGAGAAGAGAATTAGTATACAATATATGACCATAACACCATATCCCATAGAAGTTATATATGGGAGAAACTATTGTACTATAGAAAGAACTAGTTTAAAATCTATGTGGTCACTTTAAAACTGAAACCTCAAATAGTAATTACTAATTTATTTTTGTTCTCCAATGCAAAATGGGTTAAACATTAAACTTTTCATAAGAAGATTGTGACTTCCAATTCAAAAAGTATGGGAAATATTTCCAGGCTTTATTTAAATGTATATTAGTTTTTGTTTCTGAGATAATCAATAAATTTATATGAACTCATTGCTCTAAGAAAACAGCAGCTATTTCAAACATCAAATATCAAAAGCTATAAAGTCTATAAAGATTTTTTGCTTATATTCTAATTGGTCTGACATAATTTTACATATAGCATTTTATTTTCCTAAGAGTTTTCATTCATTAAAGGAATTTTTAAGAATTGAAATAATCATAATACTGTTATATTTCAATTTTTCCTCAAAATAGCATTTCTAATGCTGTAAAGCTAATGACAAAATATACAAATCAATTAATCTAACAGTTTTGCATTAACGTAAGCAAAAATGTTTTCCCTCTTTCATTTAAAGTGTGGACTTTGAATGAGTACTATCTTCATCTTTAAAAAAAAGTTTTCTGTTTCTGTCCACAGTGGAGTAGTTGGTAACAGACTAGGTCACCTGCTGTAGTAAACTGGGAAACTGGATAGACTATTTTCAGATGTTGGACAATAGCATTGTAAGACAGAGATCATTGATGAAATGGAAAGTCACAAGTTGAAGACCAGGATAATCCAAACTTTTTGACTGCAGATAGTGCTCACTTCATCTCAAGAAAATGAGCCCAAACAGAGTGTATTGATCTTGCTAAACTGAAGAATAAGGAATTGAAGTTCTCAGTTGCTGACATAGCTGAGATTTCTGAATAGAATACCAGAAAATAGGAGTTTTTCATAGAATGTACTGCAGAAATCTACATGGGGTCTATTTATGTCATTGTCCAAATACAGCTGTCCATATCATGACTACATAAGCAGTCGGGAAATGATTACAAAAGTTTCGTTAATAGAACAAAGAATTGGAGAACCAGATGTTACATAGAATTGGGAGACATAGAGTCCCAGAAAACCATACTGGAGAAATCTTACTGAAGACTCCAATCATTCATTTGAGACCCCACAAATACTATTCTCTAGGTCCTAGAGCCAAGGACTACTCACTCAAATGGTAGGTTCAGGGCCATTCTAAATGTAATAAAGAACTGTAAACTCAAAATCTAAGTAATCTTATTCATCAACATGACCCAAATTAATTTAATTAAGAAATGCAAAAATAAATGTATTAAAGAAAGTTAAAAACAAGCCCTAAAGTGGTTAAAAATCATACTCAAATGTAAATAAAATACATGCATATCAGAACAAAATTTAACCATCTTTAAAGAAAGAATACAAACTGCAAATACTCAGCAAAATAATATCCATAATTTCCTACATACAAAACAAAAAATATGTGCAGAAAAATTATTAATGTTATCAATAGAATGACAGACCTGTTGTTATTAGCAAAACCTTACTTTAAAACAGCTATTTTATACTATATATGAACAGAGATTTAAGATAAACATAAATACAATGAGAAAGAAGATAGAGAAGCATAGTAGAGAATTATAAACAATCAAAAACAACAAACAACTGGGAGTAGGTAAACACAGTCTTCACCTCCTGCCATGCACACATCAAAATTACAACTAAACAACAGAACCACCATCTTTGAGAACTGCCTGAAATCTAGCTGAAGAAAAGCCCAATAACTAAGGATTAAAGAAAAGCCATGTCAAGACTAGTAGAAGGGACAGAGATGCAGAATTGGCTGATCCTACAACCCTGTGTGGTGGATAAAAACCAGATGGACATCTGGACTGGGAAAGTCCCACCTGAGGAGGGAGGGTTCCCAGCACCACACCAGGCTTCCTAGCCCAGGGTCCAGTGTCAGAAAGAGAAGTCCCCATAACTTTTGGCTGTAAAAATCAGCAGGGATTGTGGTTGAGTTAGATGGAGAGTTCCAGAGTCCCAGGTATTCTTATTAAAGGGCCCAGGCAAGGACTTATTCTGACTCACTTACTGGGGCAGTACATGAAAGGCACCAGGTTGTATGGAGAAGAAATTAATTGTGTAGCATTAGGACAAGGGCTGGAGGGGCAGGTTTCTCCCAGACAAAAGAGCTGGCAGGAGCCATTATTCCTTTACCGAGCTCTCCCACTGCAGACTCAAGCACAAGTGGGGGCCATATCTGAGTCTCCATTAACCTGACTGACACCATTTTGCCAGGCCCTGGTAATTCTGAGACCCTCCCCCAACTAGCTTACAGACACATGTAGGCTACTTCCAGTGGCTTTTCTGTACAAATGACCTGTCTTGGTCTTCCTTAAAATCTCTCAAAGGTTCAAATACCCCAAACAAGCAGTCTTTGTCCTCAGTGTGTCCAGTACCTCTTGCTAAGTGGCTCCAGACCCAGCACTAGCAGCAGTCAGCCTTGGTTAGCAGCTTGGATTCTTTTGGTAAATCCAGGCTCAGAACAAGTAGCAGCCATCTGCAGATCACTTTGTAGCTCATGCTTGGTGACCCTAGAAAGAGAAAGTAGCATCCAACCTTGTCCTGTACCTCCCAGGAGGCACCAGCTTCATACCACGCTGTAGCACCATCCATGAGGGATGTACTCAAGGGAAGACTCAAGAGGCAGAAGAGCCTGACTGAATGGAGTTCTGCTGCATGGGGTTGGCTCTGCACAGCATCACCTCTGCTGTAGTTATAGTCAGTGCTCATAGTCAATTGACCTTGAGGGAGTAGTTCAGTCCTTCCCATTGGTGTGCCAACATCAATTAAAGCTCAACTACAACAAGAGGGTGTACATCCCAGCTCTTGTGACCAAGGAGACTGCATCACTGGTCCCTAGTGGACACCTACTACATAAGGCCACCTTTTCAAGACTGGGAGTCACAGCAGGCCTACCTCATATACAGAAACAAACAAAAAGAGGCAGCCAAAATAGAGAGACAAAGACACACATAAAAAAAAAGGAGAAATATTTAAAAAAAGAAGAACTAAATGAAATGGAGGCAAGCAATTTATCCTATAGAGTTCAAAAAGTGGTTCTAAGGTGTTTCAAGGAACTTAATGAGAACTTCAAAAGCATAAAAAAGACATAGAAACCATACAAAATAACCAGTAAGAAATAAAGAATATAATAATTGAAATGAAGAATACACTAGAAAGTATCAACAATAGATTATGTGAAGCACAGAATCAAACCAGTGATTTGGGAGACATGGTAGCAGAAAACAACCGATTAGAGCAGCTGAAAGAAAAAAAGGATAAAAAAAACGTAGTTTAAGAGCCCACTGGGGTGACATCAAGCACAACAATATCCACATCATAGGGTAATAGAAGGAGAAGAGAGAGAGAGAGCAAGAAATTGAAACCTATTTGAAAAAAATAAAGACTGAAAACTTCACAAACTAGTGAAAGAAAAATACGCAAGTCCAGGAAACACAGAGTCCCTTAACAAGGTGAACTCAAACAGGACCACAATAATACACATCATAATGAAAATGGCAAAGGTTAAAGACAAAGATATAATCTTAAAAGCAGCAAGAGAAAAGCAGTTCATTACCTACAAGGAAGCTCCCATAGATGTCCAGCTAATTTCTCAACAGAAACTTTCTAGGCCAGAAGGGATTGGCACAAAATATTCAAACTGATGAAAAACAGGAACCTACAACCAAGATTACTCTGCCCAGAAAAGCTATCATTTAAAATCAAAGGACAGATAGAAAGCTCTCAGATAAGAAAAACTAAAGGACTTCATCACCACCAAACCAGTATTACCAGAAATTTCAAAGGGTCTTCTTTAAAAAAAGGAGAAAAAAAGACCAAAATATGAATAATAAAATGGCAATGAACACATATCTATCAAATAATTACTTTAAAAGCAAATGGGTTTAATCATCCAATTAAAAGACATACAGTGGCTGAATGGATAAGAAAACAAGAGCTTTACATGTGCTACCTCCAAAAAACTCACTTCAACCAAAAGAAAAAGGAGGACCTTGAAATTCCACTTCTGGGTATTTATCTGGAACAGTAAATTCAAAAGACATATGCATCCATATGTTCATTGAAGCATTATTTACAATAGACATGATATGAAAGCTAGTTAAGTGTCCATCAAAAGATGAATGGATAAAGAAGTCATACACAGATACAATGGAAATATTTTTACTCAGCTATAAAAAAGAATAAAATCTTGCCATCTGCAACAACATGGATGGATGTGCAGGGTATTGTACTGAGTGAAATAACAGGCAGAGAAAGTGTCATTGATTTCACTTATCAATGGAATCTAAAAAACAAAATAAACAAACAAGCAGAATTGAAATAGACTCATATGTAAATCAGAAAACATTGTAAAGGCTGTCAGATGGAATGGGGTCAGGGGGTAGGGGCAAAAAGAGTGAAGGGATTAAGAAGTACAAATTGGTAGTTACAAAATAGTCATGGGATGTCAATTATAGCATAGAGAATACAGTCAATAATGTTGTAATAACTGTGTATGGTGTTGATGGATACTAGATTCATCAGGGTTATCACTTCATAGGTTATATAAATGTCTAATAATCACTGTTTTGAACAACTAAAACTAACATAATATTGTACATCAGCTGTGATTAAAAAATCAAAAATTATTTTAAAAGAGTGTAAAATTATAGTATGCAAGGCTATGTGCTATCACAAGAAATAAAAGCACAGCACAAAGATATATAAAAATATATCTTTGTAATAGCTGTATTCATAATAGCCAACAATTGGAAGCAACCCAAGTGTCTGTCAACAGTGAATGGATTAATTTTAATATAACCATACAATGGAATACTGGTCAGCAATAAAAGAATGAAACACACAACATAGATGAGTCCCAAATAATCATACTGAGTTAAAGAAGCTGAATCCCCCAAAAGTTCATACTGTATCATTCAAGTTATATAAAATTCTAGAAACACTACTTAATCTATGAGGGAAAGCTGACCAGTGGATGCCTAAGGACAGGGGGTGGGGCAAGGGGACTGAACGCATGGAGCATGGGGGGACTTCTGCTGTGATGATAGTGGTGATGGTGACACAACTATGTACAGTTGCCCATACTCACCAAACTGTACACTTAATATAGGTGAATGTTACTGTATACAAATGATTCCTGTATATAAACAAAATAAAGTCATAAGGCAACACCATTTCTTACATAAAGGCATGCCTTCTGTTTTTCATACTCACAGAGAGAATTTAAAAAACACCTCATCTTGGTATTTCATGAGTATATGATTGGAAAAGTTCAATGCTAGGTTTCATAGAAGATTGCATAATAGATGAAAACACTAATCTATTTAAACTCCCAAATTGAAAAATAGAGAAAAACAGTTTAAAAAATGAATAGAGACCCAATGTCTTATTGGACAATATCAAGTATCCTAATATGCATGTATTTGGAATCCCAGAAAATGTGTTGAAAGCATTAACTATCAAAAGAAATAAAGTGGGAGAAACTTCTGCTTCTGGTCATGATGCTATAAATAACCACAAAACAGTACTCAGTACATGAGGCATGAAGCAACTGTTTTTAAGTTTTGCATGGAAGACAGAACAAGGCTGTGATACAAAAGAAAGGGAAACAGGACATTCAATTACCCAACAATTACCCTGGCTCTCTGCCTAGGGACAATTTCCTAACTCAGCAACAGGTTGGATATAGCTAAACATGATAGATACACTGTGGAGCTGGAGAAGCAGAGATCAGACTTCAGGGAAGCCAAAATGACTCTGTAGAGGGTGATCTAAAGAACTTAATGTGGCGGTCCCTCATGAGTTTCTAGTGAGGGATGAGATAAAAAAGATCAAGAAGAGATTTCACAATTGGTTTAAAGCAGAACAGAGAAACTAGAGGCCAAATACTTCTAGAAGTTGGTACATATCTCTCCAACTTAAAGCAGAAATGGATAAACTAAGGGTACTAGTAAGTGATTTAGCACTTACATGAATTTAGCACTTATATAAATCGAAATGATTTTTTAAAATTCATTTATAATAGTTTAAAAAATCAAAGTCAATTATAATTAACAAAAGCTGTGTAAAGCTGACAAAGAAAAATTACAAATCCTTATGGAAAAAATAAGAGATTTTTAAAATGGAGACATATACCGTATTCAAGAGTTAAAATTTGTCCTTCGTAATTGTCCAACATTGAGGCTGGGTTACGTAATTCTATATCAACTGGTCCACAGATAAATGCTGGCTCTGGAGAAGGGGTATAATTTATGACAAGGGAAGATCATTTCAACAAGTACTATTGCTTAGGAAAGACTGATTTGGGGGCTATAAGCAGACAACGTCCATGGCAGTGACATGGGCATTTCAGACCTGATGGGATCTATTGTATTCCCACTATTTTATTCATTAGAGTTACTGGATCCTGGTGCTGCATCACAATCTGGATATTAGTAGCTCTGAAAGACAGTGGAAGGTAAATTTTACTGAACAGAAGAGATTCAGGTAGTGTCCCTGAGTATCCAGTTTGTGTGGAAAGAGAACTGGTCAGAAATTTGAACATGTGCACAGATGGGTAATGGTGATGAACTTGGTTGGTTAATCAGTGTTCTGAAATGGGGAAGTTGAAAAATTAGAGACAAGAATTGGGACAATGGCACATTAACAGACCTATTGAATGGGATAGGAAACATAAAAATCTTTTATTGCATATGAATGCTCTCCAGAAATCATTCACCATGAAGAAACACAAAACAATCAGAATGAGTTGACCAGTTGATTTAAATTAAGCTCTGTCATTAACTCACTTCAGTACTGAGCCCATGAATAGTCATGAAGGCTATGCATGGGCCCAACATCATGAGCCTTCCTTTAACCAGGGTTAGAAAGAACAGTTGCTGATGCCTAATCACTCCAGCAACAGAGACCAATGCAAAGTGTTGGATATTGACACCTTTCTTTGAGAAAATCAGTAAGTAAATTAGAGGCAAGTTGATTGCATTGAACATTTTCCACAATGAAAGTAGCAGTAATTCATGTTGACTGACAAACCAAAAGTATGTCCTTCTGAAGATGGATCTGAGATGACAGCTTAGAAACAATATATTCTAGGGACAAGCTACAACCTATATCAATGACTATAATTTCTTGTTGTAACTCTAAATGGCAGAATCTACAAATGAAGAAATAAAGATTCCTTCCAACGATCTACTAGTACAAGTTGTTTCCAGTCCCCACAGATACCCACTGTGTTTTATTTTTTGAAGGTTTAATAAGTTTCTTTTAAATAAACTCTGCATTTGGTCATTTTCCAGAACTTTAAGTGTTTTTTTTTTAAATCAAGTTTGTAGAGTTTTACAATTTCCTTTTGGAAAGTGAGTTTGCCAAGCTCCTCACAGAATTTCAGCTCTGACTTTACATTTCTAAAAGACAATCCATTTGACTCTACATGGGCGTATATAGCCAAACTATCGATCAAATGTGACAGCAAAATAGATATTCTTAGGTTTTCATTGATGAAATATTCTACCTACACACTCCTTCTAAGCCAATTATTTGGTGATGAACTCAGCAAAGCAGAGTATTGAATCTAGGGAGTACAAGATATAAGATACATATAGTGGATCCAACAAAAGAGACTTATGGAAGAATATCCCAAGTTGATGCTACAAAAAGGCTCAGAGAGTAACAATAGATCTGGACAGGGGATGAACGTGGGAGGCAGTAGCATTTGTGGTGTGGGGAGTGCTCAAAGGAAAGGAATGGACATGCAGAGATAATAATGATACCTACCTACAAAAATTAAGAATACAGTAAAGGACAACAGAACAAGAAAATGAAGCATGTATTTACTAAGCTAAGAAAAAAGTAAACAAAAAGGAAAGAATATCATATATCACACCACAATGAAATTATTATTCAAAATAATATAAAAATGTTGATTTTCAATTTTGATAGGTAATGTATGCAACAAACTAGAAAGGGTAACAATTTATGACAGATGTGGGAAAGTAGAAATATTGCCTGAGAGTTAGAATCAGTACTGTCTTGAGCTCACAAATACACAATGAAGAAATTTAGTTTATAATATTTAGAAAAATAGGTATTTTACCTATCAGGGGGAGGGACTAAAATAGTAATGTTTTGGGTGGAGGTGTAAGGGAGTCATAGGGAAAGTATGTAAATGAATGAAATCTATAATATTGTAGTTTGCCCATGGATAGTGTTTAAACTTCCTAGAATAAAACATTAATAGCAAAAGCATATATAGAAATATACATTCAAAGGATTAAGTGAAGTATTCTGAGATGTAAAAATGGAGATCGGGTGGTATGAGAAAAGGATTGTTACTTTCCATTATAAAGCTTTGGTATTCAATTTTAAAGTATATGACTTTCAAAACTGGAACATACAATTTTAATAACCATATTAAAATATCAAAAGCATATATCAGAATATATAGTAATTGAGAAATAGAGAATGCAAAATTATTAAATTCAGTAATTTGTCATATAGTTGTATATTTACACAACATATTGAAATGAGTAAACACACATTGTAAAGAAAACTTTTAATTCCCTTAAGTAACTCTCATAAGTAATATTTTTATAATTCCAAAAATATGCTCCTAATAAGACTTAGTGTCCCAAGAGTTAGCCAGTAATTATTAACATATACAGCATTTTCTAATATACTCAAGTATTATTTAAATGAGACGTGGACTGGTTCCCTGACTTGCACTGGATCTGCAGTGGGATACATTCTAAAACATTTTCAAACATATGCATAATGGGAACACTGGAAGAAAAAGGAGAGAAAGGAAAAGATGAAATATTTGAAGCAATAATAACAGATATTTTTTCCAAGGTTAATGTAAAACACCAAACCACAGATCCAGGAATCTCAAAGTATACCAAGAGGCTAAAAATTTAAAAACTCTACACCTAGGCATATCACATTCAAATTAAAGAAATTCAAAACAAAGAAAAAAATCTCTAAATAATCCAGAGGAAAAAGCACACACCTTATCTATAGAGAATCAAGGGTAAGAATATCAGACTACTCTTCAGAAAGCATGCAAGCAGGAAGAGAGTAAAATAAAACACTTAAAAGTTTTGGAAGGAAAAAAAACACTAACCCAGTGATTTTCAAACTTTTTCATCTCATGGCACACATAAACTAATCACTAAAATTCTGTGGCAACACCAAAAAGTGCATTATATTTTTTGCTGATCTGACAAAAATAAATAGGTATAATTTTGATTTATTCACAATGGATGGCTATTATATTGTTGGTTGTAGTCTTTTTTTTTTTTTTTTAATTTAACAATCTAAGGCAGTGGTGTCAGACTCATTTTCACCAGGGGCCACATCAGCCTCGTGGTTTTCAAAGGGCCAAATGTAATTTTAGGACTGTGTAAATGTGACTACTCCTTGACTAGGGGCAAGGAGCTCAGTGCTGCCATTGGGTAGAAACAAAGTGCTGGGCCATATAAAACAAGGTGGAGGGCCAGATTCAGCCTGAGGGCCTTGTGTTTGCCACCTGTGATCTAAAGGAAAAAGGGTTAGTGGCTCTGTAAAAATAGTTGGGTATCGCATGTTTTAAAATTTCTTGTAGCATACTGTATGAAAATCGCTGCAGTAACCTGCAATTCTGTATTCAGTGAAATATGTGTGGGAAAAAATTAAGGGAAGAAAAAATAAAAATTTTCTCAAACAAAATTTGGGGAAAATTTTCACCAGTACATATGATGCAGAAACATTAAAAGGAGTTCTTTTTTTTTTTTTTTTTTTTTTTGTGGGAACAACTTTTTATCTTTTTTTTTAAAATTTTGATCTTGTACAGTTTTCTGTCTTTTATTCTCACCCCAACCCACCACCGCAGCCCTCCCCACCTCCCTCCCATTTCCACCCCCCCATAGTTTTTGTCCATGTGTCCTTTATATTTGTTCCTGTAAAAGAAGTTTTTTAGAAAGAAGGAAAACTATATGGGTCAAAAATTTGAATTTTCATAAAGAAAGAAGGGTATTAAAGAATAAATGTGTGAACATACAATAAAAATCTTTATATTTTATATTCTTACTAGATTTAACAAAATCTAGCTTGTTTAAAATAATAATAGCAACAATGCATCTGGTGATTATAGCTTATGAATAAGTAAAATAAAGGACAGCAATGATGAAGGAACAGGGAGAATATACTTCGTTATAGGTTTGACTTTTGGTGGTGGGTACAGAAGGCAATATACTGCTCATGTGTCCAAGAAATGCATACTTGAAACCTATATAATCTTATTAACCAATGTCACCACAATAAATTTATTTTTAAAAGATTTTATTTATTTTATTCTTAGACAGGGGAAGGGAGAAAGTGAGGGAGAGAAATGTTGATGTTTGGTTGCCTCTCTGGTACACCCTGCTGTGGACCCGGCCCACCACCCAGGAATGTGCCCTCACTGGGAATCAAAACCAGCGACCCTTTGGTTATCAGGCTGGTGCTCAGTCCACTGAGTCATACCAGCCAGGTGAATTTAATTTAAAAAATAAAATAAAATAAAATAAAATAAAATAAAATAAAATAAAATAAAATAAAATAAAATAAAATAAAATAAAATAAAATAATAAAATAAAATAAAACAAAATAAGACAAAATTAAAAAAAAATAAAATAAAATAAAAAGAAACAAGCACATGGTAGTGACATTGCTGAGGAAGGAAAGAAATAAGCAGCATTAGATGACAAAACCAAATAAGTTGTTGTATAAATACACCACAGAAAACATGAAGAGTTCTATCACGTGCAATGGAAAGTGTAGTCATTCCCAAGACTACAATAGAACTATGTTATGTATTCAGTAAGAAGAATGGGATGAAGCTTTATCAGACATTAAAACTTCAATTTTTCTAATGCTTACACACAGAGAGAGACTCACAATATGCATATGAAAAATAATTATCTAAATAAATATATGGAAGAACATATACAAGATTTTTTTAAACTGTTGAATTTAGGTAGAAAAAAGACATAGGAAGAAGAAGGTCAATAACAAAAGAAAAAATAATGCATTGAATAAAATTCATTATAACTGTGCATATACTTATAAAATATTTAAGACTAAGTTTTTAATTAAAAATAAACCATGATCATAAAGGGCTTATCGAAGTAATGAAAATATGCTATAATATTAAAAATTTATTAAAATAATAAAGAATATCAAATAATCAAATGAATGTTGTATTAATGTAATTACTATAGTAATACCTGTCATTAGAAATTAGTGTGAAAGGGAACAATTTTAGTTAGAAAATAGTAAGTACTAGATGGGATTCTGATGCCCTTAGACTTAGTTATCAATTGCTGCTAACATAGTATCTTGTCTTCAGACAAGGATTTTGGAGCTTCCAGAGATAATCTACTATGGAAAGGGTGAGAAATAGATGTGTTTATAAGGAAACAGCCAAAGCAAATTTAAGAACACTGTATGCTCTGTCAATTTGAGACATCTATACATGGACTGTTATATTAATTCCTTTAACACTTACAAATTACTCTAGTTATACAATATATGTACAGCCTGTATTCTCAGAGCACGTGACTTAAATCTACTCAGTGTGTAGTTACTACACAATGTTTTATTTTATAGGAAGCATGAAAAAAATAGTGCAGATGCTTAAATTTTGCAGATTTCATCAAGAATTAACATTGTACATGTAAGAATTTCTCTATGAGACTACCCTCATCCTAATTTTTTTTTTATGATTTTTTAATCAGCTTTGAACTTTACAAATGCAGGATCTTTTCTTAACAAAAATAATGTGTTATTAGAACTTTTTCAATTTTATCATTCAACATGAACTTGCATCAAAACAAGTGACTATAATAGCCATTGCAAAAATTCTACTTTAGATATACAATTATATATAAAATAGCTTTTATCGGGACTATAAATTTCACTTTAACTTAGTCCTTCTATAAGATTGTTAATTACATATTATTAAGACTAGTATGCTAATGAAAAATGAAGGTAAGTAAAAATAATTTTGCTCTACTCTAGATTGCCATTCTTACAAATTTTTATTACCTACAAATAAATTCAAGTCTCCAAGGTATTAACAATCAATATCTCTAGTGAACTGTGGTTTTTCATTATTATAATTCAAAGGGAAATATTTCCATTTTATGAATTCAGATCAGAAGTTAAAGTTTGTTGCCTATAAATTAAGCTTTCTCATAGGTAACCGTTCCTCTAAAGACCACAAATTCAACTGATATAGTGCTTTTTTTATTAAAAGAAATGTTTTAAAAATAATCAAGAGGAACATAAACCTAAGGAGAATAGATTACTCTGTTTTAAAAATTTGGAGTTTTACCAAGTTGTCAGGATAAGGTGCTGTAACTACTTGAAAAAGAATAAAAAATATACAAATACTTGGTAATTTCAGAGTTTTATGTATCTTTATAAAATCTTAAATTGCTATAGAGTAGAGAGGAAATCTAAGCAATAATCCTAAAAAATATTATTGGTTGCATCACTGAATTTGTGCAGTGAGAATGCAAAGAATGCCTGTTGAAGATTATGTGATAAATGCACTTATCTAGACTGAAGGTTTCTATTGATATTTATCCTACACATTTATAAATCTATATTCTAGACAGCCAGCAAATAAACTAACTTTAATAATAACCCCATTTCTAGTTGAAAGTTTTATTTAGTGTTGTGTTAAAAATTACTGTTTTCAAAATATTAAAAACAGAAATTTTTATTTGATGAATTTATATCTTTATATGTTCAAGTGTACATAGTAATTTAGCTGTCATGACATAATTTATTATGATAAGGCATCACTAGGAGGCTGGGGTCTGACCATAACACTAATGCTCAGTTTTATATACTTTTATATTCATGTATTCTTAAACTGGGCATAAGTTAATTTTGCTAATATGACATTTAAAATGAAAATCTAATTTTGAGGACACACACACACACACACACACTCAACATATACAAAAATTAGGTGTCTTCTTTCCTACAATTCTAAATGGGAACATTATAGGAATAAAAAATACTTTCCAGTATAATCCCACTGCTGGATTTGGCTTGTCAGGCTCTTAACAAATTTAGTGTCAAATTTCTTTTAAATGCTTACTTCTCTTGCTGCTCCATATAGAGTATCCGACTATTTGCAATTCACTCAGGAAAAAATGGAGAATAATTTCATAAAGAATATTTATTCTATCAAATTCTACCTACTTTAGTTCTTTTATAGTGCCTTAAATATGAGCTACAAATTGTTACAGGCTTATTTAATATTATATATTTCATTGACAAGTTAGAGGAAGGTTATATTTTTTCTTTTATTCCTGAATTTATTGGGATGACATTGGCTGATAAAATTACATAGGTTTCAGATGTACAATTCTATAAAACATCATCTGTAAAATGTTTTGTTGTTCATTACACCAAATCAAGTCTCCTTCCATGACCATTTATCCTCTCTATCTCCTCTTCTACATCTCCTCATGTCCCCTTTCCCTCTGGTAATCACCATATTGCTGTCTGTTGTCTGAGGGTTTTATGTGGTCTGTTTTGATTTTGCTTAATCCCTTCACCTTTCTGACCCAGCTCTGCAGTCCCCCTTTCCTCTAACAACTGTCAGTCTGCGCTCTACCTATCAGTCTTTTTATTTTGTTTGTTAGTTTATTTTGCTCATTAAGTTCCACATATGAGTGAAATCATTTGGTATTTGTCTTTCTGTGACTGGCTAATTTCACTTAGAAAAATGCTGTCCAGGCCCTTCCATGCTATGGCAAAGGGTAAAATTTCCTTCCTTTCTGCATCTGAGTACTATTCCATGTCTAAATGTACCACAGATTTTTATCCACTCATCTACTGATGGGTACTTGGGCTACTTCCAAATTTTGGCAATTGTAAGTAACACTGCAATGAACATAGGGATGCATATATTCTTTTGAATCAGTGTTTTGGGTGCTTTCAGATATATGTCCAGAAGTGGTATCACTGGGTCATAAGGCAGGTCCACTTTTAATTTTTTGAGGAAATTCCATACTGCTTTCCACAGTGACTACACCAGTCTGCATTCCCACCAAACATTGCGAAAGGGTTTCCTTTTCTCCACATCCTTACCAGCACTACTTTTTTGATTTATTGATGATAGCCCTTCTGACATGTGTGAGATGAAAACTCATAGTGCTTTAATTTGCATGTCTCTGATTATTAGTGACATTGAGCATCTCTTCATATGTCTGTTGTCTATCTGTATGTCCTCTTTGGAGAAGTTTCTATTCAGGTCCTTTGCTCATTTTTAAATTGGATTGTTTGTTTGTTTTTGGTGTTGAATTGTATAAGTTTATATACGTTTTGGATATTAACCCCTTATCAGATGTATCATTGGCAAATATGTTCTCTCATTCAGATTTTCTTAAGAACCTCATATGAGCTACAATTACTACAGGTGTATTTAACATGATATTACTTTCATCAGGGAAGAAATTAAGCAGAATTTTTAATACACACAGATCTTAGTAATCAAGATTTTGCTTTTCCACAAATAAAACTGTTTGTAAACTACAGTTTTAGATTTAAAACTTTCACTTCCATTGATTCATTTACTCTGGATGACTGCCAACATGTTTTACATAAACTTAGCTTATTACTTGTCATAAATCAACAAAATATTTTTAAATAATTATATTATTTGTTTTAAATTATAATTATTACATAGTGATACCATACACAAGCTTATTAAAAAGAGTCCTAAATTTAAATGTACAAAAAATTTCTTAAAGGTTTAAGTTCCACTACTGTATTTTCCTCTCAGTAAATCAGAAAAGAAAAATTACCACACATTCCAATATAAATAAATAAAAATGTGCTTTATATTATACTAAAAACAAAACAGCTATGGAATGATTTTGCCAGATTCATATTTGCTAAAGGAAAAAAAGTATTAATACCTTTTTCACTCTAAAGAAAAACATGAGGAATACTTTGTACTTTTATTTTTCCTTGTTATTTAGAAGAAAGAAGGCCAGGGATCCCAGCACTCTGTAACCACATGTTCACTACTCAGGAATCACAATCCACTCTTTCATAGTGATTATCACCTACACTGATCCTGACTTTCTATTAAAATTGCAACGAAGGCATTGGGATTCCTCTGTGAGAAGGACTACAAAACCTAGATCCAATAATGTGTGGTATCTGTTATCAAAGCATAAATGGCAGGGAGGCTTATCTATACATTGTTTCAGAGAGGCCAAATTACTTTTGTGGTTTTAGGTGACACAAGGAAATTTTAGATCATGTATCTTGATCTAATTTTGAACCTAATTTTTGGCCTCTATGGGACAAATTTATATTATGTTTTAACAGTCTTCCTTTAGCGCATATCGGTATAGAACTCACAAAAGAAATTGTCTAATTCTCTAAAAAGTCACTAAGATATTATTCCTCATTTTTGACACTGACTCAAGATGAAATGCACCAGTGATTTGAAAACTGCTTTATATGTATTAGGTTTTTAATCAAATTTTGGTTGCTCATTTTAAGTATATCTATCCTCATGCATAAGTATACACATTTGCTAGTCTTTTCTTAAAGTTTGAAGCCCTATTTTTAATTGTAAGGAAAGGGAAGTCAAGTATGTTTATTCATGTATGCTCTGATTACTCTGTTCAATAAGTTACATTGATTAGAAAGAAGTTTCATACTGAAGGGATATAGAAGAGAAATATTTTTTCTAAGAATTCAACTGGCTTTGTTAACTTACTGTAATAAAATGTGTTCGTAATATATAGAATTGTTTTGGAAGGAAAAAAAGACTGGCAGTCGCCAAAGTTGATTTTATAATTTCACTATATTTTATTTATTTTTGAGAAGAGGGTAACCTGAGCAAAAAATGATCTGGAATATATTGAGCTTTTAAATTTATGGTATTAGAATTCCTATCTCCTTTCCTGAGCAAAGCAATTGAACATCCTCCCACTTTATTGAAAATAACAATATTTTTATGATTTTTATATTTTCATTTTACCTAACCAGTCATCATTTCTCATTTGCAAACCCATTCCTAAGAAAGGAAACAGCAATCCATGACAGGTAAGCCATGGCTTTCAGAGGTCAGCCATGTACTTTTCCCAGTTGAACATAATTCCAGAGATCCCAATGTCAGATACAGTCACTCTAAACCGTGAGGGAAGGGACACAAAACAGGGCAACTCTTCAACCACGTCTGAGCGTGGACAAAAGAACTTTGTCCAAGCCACAACAATGACCAAGCGTTCCCCTTTTCATTATAACAGCAGTTGCTGATGCTTATTTTCTTATCAACTGTAGCTTTAGGTCTGCCCCATTCTCTCGCCATCTACACAAAACATTGTAAGATGCCCAATTATGGAATTATTTTTGCTTTCCAACAGCTGTCAACGGACCAAAAAACACTTCCTTCCTGAACTTTCTTAAAAATCATCTAATGGAAGTCCAACTCATAACACTTCTTTAACTTTATTTTTACTGTTGACACTATTACAAATGTCCCTATTTCCCACTCATCTACCTCCTGCACACCCCTCCTTCTTATCACCACACTGTTGTCTGTGTCTATGTGTTATATGTGTGTGTGTCTGTATTTTTCCTTCTTTTTGGCTAATCCCTCACCTTCTTTCACTCTGTCATCTCCTCCCTGCTTCCCCCCGGAGAGCTCTCGGTCCGTTCCATGTATCCATGCCTGTTTCTAATGTGTTTGTTAAATTCCATACCCTCTCACTAAGATGTCCTTACTACACCATGGTAAGCAGTCTTCCTTGTTGCAGTGTGCCAATAACCTCAATGTCATTTGCCCACATACATTCCTAGTAATCTTTGATTAAAGACAGTATCGTGACTTTGCACAGTAGTGATTATGTACATGTATAAAATTGTTTATTCATACATGGCATCCTGTAAACATGTGTAATAATTCCTCTTTGCATTTTTGTGATTCATTTTTGTGGGTTACCTCTTATCTCTTTTAGATTTGTGTGTACCTGAGAATATCAGAATAGAAACTGAAACTTTCTTTTCTCTTTAATTTGTTTAAATTAGTACTTTATTTTTTATTGTTGTTCAATTATAACCATCCCCATCCCCCCCCCATTACTCTCCCCTGCTCTACCCATCCCTCACCTCCCTCATTCAATCCTTGCCCCCATTGTCTTTGTCCATGGGTCCTTTATACATGTTCCTTGATTTGACCCTTCCCTTCTTTCCCCTGTTATGCTTTAAATTAATACTTTAAACATGTAAATTCACTCAATAGATATCTTTCTCAATGCCTATTACATGGTGGACACACTTCTGGGTGCTTGGCAACACTTGATAAAGTAATATAAACAGTATTCTCACTCTTTAGTTAAAGAGTTATACTATGTTCCAGATATTGTCAGGGTGCGAGGCAGTGTGTAAACACATGCCTCTAAGTAACTGTCCAGTACAGGGAAAATGTTAGTCTGAGTAGGTGAGTATTAAAATAATTTTCTGTTTGTTAAGAGTTCTTGCTCTCTAGCCAGTTTGCTCTCTTTAATCTTATTTTGAAATCCAGCCAATTTCTTCATAAATCCCTTTGTTCATTACAGTACCTTGGGGAAGGTGGTCAGTAGCATCAAAAACACACAAACACACTTAGTCTTTTCTGCTACTTCCCTTGGCTACTTGCTTCATCTCCCTTTCAGGAGGCTATAAATGAAATTTTACTAAATATTTTGCATTTGATAACGTGGATCTCTAGCTTCCCAACCTGCTACTTCATTGGTAGGAGCCCAATCACTGATACAATTTCAAAAATTTTATATTTTATTGCAGCACCCTAGTCTAAAGAACTAATTTCTCTATTTGCTTATTTATCACTCACTGCTATAAATACCTTTTTATTTTATTTACTTTTATTTATTTATTTATTTATTTAATATTTATTTATTTTTAGAGAAAGGGAAGGAGAAAGAGAAGGAGAAAATATCAATGTGTGGTTGCTTCTCACATGCCCCCAACTGGGGATCTGGCCTGCAACCCAGGCATGTGCCCTGACTGGGAATCCAACCAGTGACCCTTTGGTTCATAGGCCAGTGCTTAACCAACTGAGCCACATCAGCCAGGACTATATATACTTTTTGATTTATCAGCAATTTAGAAGAATCAATCATCTCAAAGTCCAATGCCAGTATTCTGGTTGAGCAGCCTTCCCTCTGGCTATTCAGGGACTCAGGCATTCAGGCACTCTTGTGAGCCACCACTGTCCATGTCCCCAGTGTCCTCCCCACCCTCCTAGAAGGCAGGGAGAATGGCTGTAGAGAAAGAACACTCCTAATATTAACCATTTGGCCTTAAATGGATATAGATAACTATTCTAACATTCTGTTGGCCAGTACTCAGAAAATTACTTCATTTAAGTGCAAAGGAAATTATAAAATATGTTCTAACAGAATATGTGATAGGAAACTGAAACAGGTTTTGGTGAATATATTACAGTCTCTGTCACAAGGAAGTTCAAGCATTTATTATTTTTATATTGGTATTGTTTTCCCTTATAGCTTTCTAAATTCACTGTAGCAAATGAATAGAAATAGACCTAGGGGAATCAAATCCTAAGACATTTCTTTTCTGAGCTGTCATTTTCTTCTAACTTCAATTAAAGCACTGTCATTTTTTGTGACTTGTAAGAATTAGAACAACTGTGTGATTCAGTTTACATGTAAGTCTTCATTTAAAATGTTCTCTTACTATTAACCAGATAGTTCAGAGTATTTCTCACAGGCATAAACATTTTGCACAGGTTTTGAGAGAAAAAAAGATCTACTTTTGCCTGTGTTTCTATCACATACAATTATTTCTTCTGTGCACTATGGAGCGCATGACTTAAATTCGCCTAGTTAATTTCCAGTTCCCGGGGGTAAGGTAGATCCCTTGGTTCCTATTGTAAGAGCTCTGTGACAATCTGGCGGCAAACATTGGAGCATGAACTCTGCAAGCTCTTCCCATTTCAATAATAACTTTTAGATTCATTACTGATAAGAGAAGACAGTAATGTTACGTGATGGTAGCTCTTGCTGTTTTGAACATCTGGATTTGTTTTCTCAATTGGCATATAAAATCAATGTTTGAGGAGGCAGCTTTCTAGACTATTTCCTCACAATACAAGAAATACAATCTTGAAATATTCCTTGTTATTTGTAAATTAAGTTGAAGGAGACCTCAAACAATACATATTTAAAAGTTAGAGGGTCCTAGATTACAACTTTATTTGATAACTTTATGATTTCACTTGTGCACTCATATTTTAATCTTATATTTTTCAAAAGTGTTCCATTTGTTTAGATTTGATAGTATAAAATAGTCTAATCCTTGGTTTCTAAGAAGACACTTGAGGAAATTGGTGGGTAGATGGAGAAACAATAAAAATAAATGGATTCATTGATGCATTTTTTTACTGTAATTGTGTTATGTGAATTAGCAGACAACAGCGCTGTTCCTCTGTTGTTGACACTATGAGTGTTACTAGTTGTGAAATGCTTACAAGAGAAATTCTTAGCCAGGGGTTCCAGCTCAGGCTTTCCCCATGTTCTAACATCAATATTTCTGAAGAATTATTGTTTCCCATTCTTAGAGAAGAAGGAAAAACTTCCCAAGTACTAGGAAGACAATTCAGGTTTAAGTACACAAATACTAAGATCTGCAGAGATAAACCAAGTCAATCTGAATGACAGCCAGCATGAGCTACAAGAGTAGGAGGAAGAAAATAATTTTTCCAACAATTTGACTTTCAGGCCCTTATTTGATCACTGTCAGAAAGTTGTGTTTGACAAGGAAAAAAGCAATACAGTCTGAGAAAATTATAAAGTAGGATGTAACTTGAAGGGTTGTGAATGTATAGAAACTGGTTAAATATTTTAAAATAATTAGAATTACAGTAAAATTTCACATATGGAATATTTTTAAAAATATTTCAGAATGATTGAATGAAAAATTAGTTACAACCTTGAAAACTTTAGGTCATTGATGAAGTGACATTTTACTTATCAAGTATTCAGACTAACAAACTTGATCTATAAAAATAGAAAAATCAAAAACCATGATTTTACTCACATGTAGGATATTAAACTGCAAGAACAAAGAATAAGCAAGAAAAACAAAACAAAACAAAACAACCTCCTAGACACGGACAACAGTATGGTGGTTAAGAGAGGGAAGAAATGTGGGTGTCGTAAAGAGTTAAGGGGCTCAAATACATGGCGATAGAAGATTTGACTTTGGGTGGTAAACTCACAATGCAACATACAGATGATGTATCGCAAAATTATGCACTTAAAACCTATGTAATGTTATTAAGCAATGTCACCCCAATACATTTAATAAAATATATATGGATTATTTATAAAAACAAGTCAATGCAAAATTTCTGAATATAGGGTTAAATCTTATGCACTTTATTGTGCACTTTTGCAAAACATATGGCTACTCTGAAGTTTTCAGTCCAGACCTTCCTGACTTCATGCCGTTTATTAAGTTACACTTAATTTCTAAATAAGCCTCATTTCTCCTATAATCCTGGTATTCTGGGTAGCTGTAACTCATATTAGAAGAAAGTTTAGATGCATGAAGTGAGTGTTTATCTTCAAATAAGCCACACGACAGAAACAAAAAATAAAAACCAGTACAGAAGGAAGAATTACTCAGCAATTTGTGGAAAATTAAATGAGTCCATTCAGTCAAAAACCCCGAATTCCCAATGCATATATCCTCAGACTGAAAAATGGCATATGACCGAATGGTGGTCCAGAGACATCAAGAAGCCTTAACTCCAGGCTGACATAAATTTTAATGAAGAAGGAGTGTATTTCCACCCAAATGATTTCAAGTTTTAAAGATCTCATCACATCCGGAAAGATCACTGCTCATAATAGACTGTTGATGACAACGTTCCCTCCTAAAGAGTCATTTCATAATTTCGATCATGGACAGTTTTTACAGGTGAACATAATTGTAGCATTTTAAAACAAAAACAGCTTAAGTAGTTCTTTTTACTGTTAGTCATAATGTGCTAGCATGAATTTAGCAGTCCTGAAAGAAGGCTTGTAAAATCACGCGAGTTTGATTATATTTTGAATTAAAATTCTTAAAATATATAAAATGTCTATAACCATGGATATTTTATTATTGTCTGTTAAATCTGTCTTGCTGTTCAATATTATAATGTTTCAAAGACAGAAGTCATGTTTTAGAAAAAGGATTAACTTTATCAGTTGCATTTGTTACTGTGTTTATTTTAATTTTTAGTTGTTGCTGAAGAGAAATATCTATATCTCTGATTTATCACATAGAGAAGGCTACATTCTCTTGATCAATTTTCTTATTTTCACTTGTCTCAAGATGTGCTCAGGTATGTTTTTCTACTCTGGTGTGTCACACTTTCTTAATATGTTTTCACCACAGGACTTTGGAAGTGTGTTGTAAAACAGTTAGAAGACAAACACTGAGGCTACTGCCTAGTTTGTGCACCATTTGATATATTGTTGATTTTTCTAAGTTCCCTTTCCTCTCCATTTGCTACAAATTGCTTCCATTTTTCTCAGTTAACTCATTACAGTTTGTCTTTCTCCCTTTGCTTTAGTTTCTACTTTTGAATTAAGCTTACTGTTTTACATCATTATCTATATTCACCAAAAAAACTTATAAATTTGTTCATGAGGTAAATCACATTCAGGAATATGTTTCTGAGAATTACCAGATAATTATAATGACTGCTCTTTCTTTCAAAACTGCTGGCATCTGACCTCTGCAATGTCAGAAAGTGGTGCATTTTCTTTGCTCTCAGGGATAATTTACATACCATGAAATTCTCTAATTTTATATTTGTAATTTAATTATTTTTGGCAACACTACAGAGTTGTAGAGCATATTAGCAAATTTTAAAACAGTTCTATGACTCCATAAAGAATATTGCCCAATTGCAATCACTGCATTTTCTTCTGCCAAGTTGCAGACAACTGTGAATCTACTTTTTGTGTGTATGTATGAATATGTGTGTGTGTGTGTGTGTGTGTAATCTTTTTGTGAATATTTCATATAAAAGGCAGTGAACAAAGCATGGTCTTTTGCTTTTGGGTCCTTTCATTTAGTATATTTTGAAATTTCCTATGTTGTAGTATACATCAATATTTCATTTTTCTTCCAAATAATATTTCATTGTATGAATACA
This sequence comes from Glossophaga mutica, assembly GCA_039655065.1. Lineage (NCBI taxonomy): Eukaryota > Metazoa > Chordata > Mammalia > Chiroptera > Phyllostomidae > Glossophaga > Glossophaga mutica. The sequence continues at coordinate 140,592,041 of CM077307.1, read as the reverse complement.
CAACAGTTTATTTACCAGTTGATGGGTATTTGGGTTGTTCCTGCTTTTTGCTATTAAGAATAATGCTGCTGCAAACCTTTATAAGCAAGTCTCCAAGTTTTTATTTCTCTGGATATCTTGGAGTAAACTTGCTTGGCCATTGGGTAAATTTAAAAACTAAATTATGTTTACAATTTTACAAAACTGCTAAACTGTTTTCCAGAGTGTCTGCACTATTGTATAATCCAACCAGCAATGTGTGAGATTGAAATATAGTTAAAGTTGTTTGAAAGAGTAAAACCCACAGTGTTATAGTTTAAATTTATTAAAAAATAGAACATGAGTTTCTAAATTGTGCTCTATACTAAAACCCTCTGAAAATGTTGCAGCGTATTCATAAAAGGATTAATATTGAATACATTGTGTGAACATTTTATAATTAACATTTGAAATTTTTCGTGAAACATCCATATCATTCTTTCAATATTAATATTTTATGTGCACCCTCCTATGTACTGGGTATATGGCAGGAAAAAAATGTCACAGTCTCCCTCCATATACATACATTGCAGCACAGAGAATAACAAGATATCAAACACATAGCCACATACATACCTGTTATTTTGGTTACTATTGCTGCATAACACGTTACCCCCCCCCCCAAACTAGCATAACCATGTTTTTTCCTGTGGGTCATGATTTAGGAATGGTTTAAATGAACAGTTCCTTCTTGGCGTCTCTTGTGCAGTTGTAGCCAGATGTTGGCTGGGTTGCAATCATGTGTCACCTCTAAGGTAACTTATCCACATGGCTGGCAGCTTGAAACTCAGCTCAGCTATTGATTGGATTCAACAGGTCACCTCTGCAGCATGATTTTCTCAGGGTAGTCAGACTTTTTATGTAGTACTTGGGATTCCAGAGAGGTAGTCTCTGAAGTGAGTCAGATGAAATCTGAATTACCTTTTATGGGCTTTTCTGACCTCAAATTTGTCTTATATCATGTCAGATACATTCTATTGGTTACAAGTGAATGACCTGGATTATAGAGAGCTCATTTCTCAACAGGAAGAGTGTCAAAGATTTTGCAAGAAAACATTTCAAAACTGCCTCACACATATTATTTAAAATGTGAGAAGTGCTTTGCTGGAAATATAAAAGGTGCAATGAGGTAATAAAACAGTGAGACCTAGTTTAGATTCAGGGGTGAAGGAATTATCTTCAGAAAAGTCGATCTAAAAAAGTTTCGAATTATGAACAGGAATTAGAAAACCAAAGAGTTGGAAAAATACTTTACAGTAATGTGTACAGAACCCGAAACAGGAAAGAGCTGTACATATGGAAGGGAGACCAGTGTGGTAGGAACTCGTAGGAGACGGGCAAGACAACCCTCATGGAGTAAAATGATGTGGGAGCCAGATCACACAGGGCTTTTTAATATGCTTTACTATGTTTACCTTATATTAAAAATTCACTGTTAAATGATTAAATGATTTAAATACAATTTTTTTTTGTTTTGGTTTTCTGTGAGAAGAATAGTTGGGAGTGGATAAAGAATATAACCAGTAAAAAACACAAATTGAATCTGTTTTTTGTTCATTTCCTTATTTTTTACTTTTTAAAACCACTACTATTATTTGTTGATCTATAAAATTCATAGAGTACTAGAAATGAATACTAGATAGGGTACATCTAAACCTATCCTCCCTTATGAAGGCAGAAATAATGGGTCCAAAAGATTAAAAATTCTCATTCAATATCCTACTCTCAGATTGAGGCAGATATTGGATCAGAGATTGGATCAGAGCTTAAGCCTCTTGCCTCCTCAGGTCTTACCTCTCATTTTCTATATACATTGCTACCTTTCAGATATTCAGTTTAGCCAATGCGAATTTCTCAGATTAAGAATCCAACCCTGTCTGTGAGCTTTACATCTGTGGGTAAGAATACCTGCAATTCAGGATTGGTCCGAATCATTACTGTTTTCCCCTTATTTTCTAACATTAATTATTTTTGTCATAGCCTCTTATATCCCAAATGCTGAACCAATACAACTGTTAAAATGATAGAAACAATGCTAAGCCTGAAAGTAAAATGTTTCAAGGTGTGCTAGAAGCAAAAGTGAAAAAGAATGTAGGGAAAACTACGATCAGAGAAGGTAGTTTCCTCCAGTGAAAGGGGGTAGAGCAGGACATAGCAGAGAAGGAATTGTATGTATAATGGGCATTCCTATTTCAGGTTTATGGACAACACAGAAGTCTCAGAATCTAAGGAGAATCAAGATGACCTAAGAAACCTGAAGGATATCTTTTAAATATACTTTATATGCTAGAAACATTTTAGGTTAATAGAATAAAAAAAAAAGAGAACATTAATCTGATATTTATTCAAATCAGTGAACCAATATCGATACATTATTATGAATTGGATTTGAGCCTTTATTCAGATGTCTTTAATATTTGCTTAATGTCCTTTCTCTGTCCCAGGATCCATTCAGGATATCATTGTGTTATCATCTCTCCTGAGGCTTCTCTTGCTGTGACATTTTGTCAGACTTCTCTTGTTGTTGGTGACCTTAACAGTTTTGAGTAGTGCTTTCCATGTGTCTTTACAATGTTCTTATACTGGAATTTTGTGTTTTAGCTATGATTAAACTATGGTTATGGGTTGAGGGAAGAACACCACAGCGCGAGAGTGCCATTTTCATCACATTATATCAAGTGTACATATCAACATGTCTTACTGCTGTTGATGTTGACGTTGGTGACCTGGCTAAAGTAATATTTGTTAGGTTTCTTCCCTGTAAAATCATTATTTTTCTCTTTTTTTTCTACAGTAACAATTAGGAAAGAATAACTATGTGCAGCCTGAACTTAAAGAATGAGGAGTGATGCGCCCCCTCTTTGAGAGTGGAATATTTACAAAAAGTTATTTGGAATTCCTTTGCATGGGAGATTTGTCTCTTCTTCCTATTTATGAGGTCTGTCCAGAAAAAGTACAGCCATTGTTAATATAATGAGAACAGTATGCATGGCGTCAACGTAACCTGGCAGCCAAGGAGAGTGGACTGGGATGCACATGTGTGAACAATGACGACTTCACTGCATTAGTCAGTGGGGTGCACTAGATGCCATTGAGTGAGCATTTGTAGTGTGTGGCTGTCACATTCAAAATGACTGAGTAGAGCAATGAATCTGCATCAGATTTTGCATTAAGCTTGAACATGCCTCTCCAGAAACTATTTGGAGGATTCAGAAGGCTTTTGGGGACGAGTGCAACACAAATGAAAGTATGGCACAGATGTTTCAAAGGTGGTTAGGAATCTGTTGAAAGTGATCCACATTCTGGAAGGCCTGCAACAAGCAGAATACCTGAGAATGTTTAACGTGTACAAGCCACAATGAACAAAGATCAGCGACTGACAGTGCGAGAACTAGAAGCTGATCTGGGGATTAAAAAAACTACTGTGTCTGAGATTTTGATGCTGGATCTTGGTATGAAATGTGTTGTGGCAAGATTTATTCCATGGCTTCTGCTGCCAGAGCAGAAGGAATGGGGCAGCTGATGGTAATTCTAAAAAGGATTTTTTATGTGTCCTTTATACTTGTTGCTCTAAACCGTTCCCCTTTTCCCCCAAGTCTATGGGGGGTGGAAATGGAAGGGAGGTGGGGAGGGCTAGGGTGGTGAGTTGGGGGGGAGTAAAAGACAGAAAACTGTACAAGATGAATAATTTTAAAAAATACTGATTAAAAAAATAAAAAAACTAAGAGCTCAAAGTACTTGTTAAATATCATTTTATAATAAAATAAAGCAAATGGAAAAAAAAGTTAAACCTACCATATAACCCAGATTTTCTACTTCTAGGTCTCTGCCGAAGATAAATGAAAACATATGCCCACAGAAAGACATGTACACGAATGTTCACAGCAGCTTTGTTTGTAATAGCTCCAAACTAGAAACAATACAAATATCCAACAACTGGCTAATGGGTAAACGAAATCTGTATAAATGAAATACTATTCAGCAACATCGACAATAGGGAGCAAAGAAGATTCAAGGGCCAGATCTTGTTGTCCAACATTGGTTATGGCGGCAATAAGAAAACAAAGCACACACAGCCCTGTGGCTCTCAGAAGTTCCGGGTCCACAAAGTCAAGGGCCTTGAGTGCTGCTGATGTGCAACAAGTCTTTCTTTGCCGAGACTGCATACAACGAGACTCCTCAAGGGACAACGCAGCCATTGTGGAAAGAGCAGCCCAGCCTGTGCAGCCAAGAAAATGAATAGACAGATTGTGTACACATTGTACTTCTGTTAATAAAACCACAAATTCTGCCATCTGACATTTCTGCCATTAAAAAAACATTATTTTCCTCTTTAAAAAAAAGGATTTTTCAGAGCATTTTAAACAGTGAAAGAGACATTGGGATAACTGTGCAAGGTTCCAAGGTGCCTACTTTGAAGGGGATTGAGGTGCCATTGTCCTATGTACCACGATTCTTGTATCTTGTATCTTCTTCAATAAATGTCTGTTTTCATAGTGCATGTCTGGATACTTTCTGGACAGACTTCATATATTTAATTATTTATATCAGTATGGACTGCTGGGTATTTATTTTATTCTTTGGCTTATAATCCAATACTACTTTATTTATTTTGTTACCCAAATTGTCCCAGCTTTGGCTACTAAGAGCTCTTTCAGTTGACTCCTGTGTGCTTTTTTGTATAAAAAACTATCAATTTTGTTTTATTTTTTGAGCACTTTCCTATACACTCTTATACTTCAAGATGCTCCAGGCTCATCTAATATATACCTGCCTTGGTCTTGAATGAGACATTTTTTTCTGGGGATCCCTGGTTGCTTTTATCGAAGAATGAAATGGAAAACTATGATCTGGAACTAGCTATGCTCATTGCTAGTGGAATGTGGTTGTTTTTAAGTCTTCTCAACAGAGAAAGAGAATATGTAAATACATACTATCATCTGTATATACACATATCTATAAATATTTATATATGTAAACATCTATATCAATATTAAAACTCATATGAGCTGGTAGTGATTTCTCCAACCCTAATTCATACCAAGTTGGAAAAATCCAGCTTCCTTCCCTTGCTTTCTGTAATTCAAAATCTAACAGTGAGAGACCTTGCCCCCAGTATCAGCCATCCATGTAATTAATTGTTCAGCTCCAATATACAGATATTGTATAGAAGTGTTAGAATTATGAAGGCACGTACCATAGAAAACAAGCTCATTGATTAGGTGATTGCTCCTTATGCCTCAGATATTCCAAATTCCATTCATTTCCAAAGGTATTCAGTTTAACACCTTTATCCACATCACCTTCAGTAACATTGTTTTATATATTTGTAATGTACTTACACACTCCTGTCATATTCTGCATGCCTTTATGGGACCCCTCAAACTACTAAATAATTTTTAAAAAATAACATAAAGTTGCATTTTTAGTGTTATAAATGCTATGGGTTTTGACAAATGCATAATGTCATATGCCCATCATTACAGCATCCTACAGAATGATTTCACAGCCCTGAAATTTCCCTGTGCTTTACCAAGTCAACTCTTCCTTCCGCCCTTCCCCAAACCAGCAACCACTGATCTTTTCAATGTTTCTGCAGCTTTGCCCTTTTCAGACTGTCATAAAATTGGAATTACACAGTATCTAGCCTTTTCACATGGACATTTCTCATTTATCCATATGCATTTAAGATTCCTGTGTCTTTTTAATAGTGATAGATTTTTATTACTCACTAGTATTCCAGTGTATGAATGTATTTACAGCTTATTATCCATTCACCTATTGAAAAGTACCTTAGCTGGTTGCTAGTTTAATGCATATGAGTAAAGCTGCTATAAATATTCACACGCAGGTTTTTGCATGAACACAGGGTTTTAGAACAAGGAGGAAAATATTTAAGGGGTGACTATCTGAGTCTTAGGGTATGACTATATTTAGCTCTGTGAAACTACTAATCTCCCAAAGTGGCTTTACCATTTTGTAATATCATAAACAGAGGGTTTCTGGTGCTTACTTGCCAGTGTTTGTTGTTTTTTTGCTTGCTTGTTTGCGTGTGTGTGTGTGGTTTTTTTGCCTAATATGTGTAAAGTGGGAGCAGTTCCTCACTCCTACTTTAATATGCAATTCTCAAGTAAAATAATATTGAACATCTGTATGTTTTATATATTTATTTTCCATTTCCCTATCCTTTTTTTTACTAAGTCACTTCAAATCTTTTTCCATTTTTAATGGAATTTTTTTATGTCTCCAGTTTTGTTTTTTTTAGGTAATGTGTTGATAAGTCTAGGTCTTTTGCCTTTCCAAATAAATTTTAGAATATGTTTGTTAAAAACTTCATAATAATTTGCTGGAATTTTTATTGCCATTATGATAAACCCATACATCAATTTGGATAGAACTGACATTTAAAAATATTGAGTCTTTCATTCTATAAACACAGAATAACTTTCCATTCATTTAGGCCTTGTGTTTCTTTCTTCAGGGTTTATGAATTTCTGCATATAAATCCTGTACATATTTTGGTAATTTATATTAAAGTATTTTGTTATCAAAATATTTATTCACTTTGAAGGACATTTTTAATAGGTATAGAATTATAGAGCTGTTGTTCTTTCAACACTAAATATTTCACTCTATTCTTTTCCTGCTTTAATGTTTTCTGATGAAAAGTATGATGTAATTATTTTTCTTATCTCTCTATAGCTATGGCTCATTCTTCTTCACCTTTGGTTTTCTGCAATTTGATCATGATACAATTAATTGCAATTTTTTAAAGTTTGTATACAAGTTATACAGGTTGGTGTTCTCTGATATTCCTTGGACTTGTGGTTTTGTGCATCTCAGCACTTTATTACTTCAAATATTTATTTTGCTCCCCTATCTCTTTCTTCTCCTTTGGATGTTTCTATGATGCATGTTAAACTATCTGAAATTGTCCCACAGTTCTTGGGTATTCTGTTCTTTTTTTTTTTCTATTCTTATTTCTCATTTAAGTTTAGTTTGGAAAGATTGAATTCACATATCTTCCAGGTCACCAATTCATTCCTAAGTCACCCCCAATCTACTGACAAATCCACCAAAGGCATACCCCATTTCTGTTTCTAGCACTTCCTTTTAATTCTATCAGCTTCTCCATTTCTCTGTTTCTATTATACAACCATTTTTGCTTGCTGTGTATTTTTCCCACTAGAACTATAGCTGAGTCTGGGTCTGATGCTTGCTTTGTCTCTTCAAATTCTGTTTCTTTTAAAAATTTGTATTGGTTTTGGAGTGCTTGTTGTCATTGTTGTTGAAAGCCAGGCGTGATGTATTGGTGTCACTCTGAGCCAAGCATTACAAGAAAGCAGTGATTTTCAACCATTTTTATTTCATGGCACACATAAACTAATTACTGAAAATCTGTGGCACACCAGTAAACATACTATATATTTTTGCTGATCTGACCAAAAGTAGGTATAGTTTTGATTTATTCACTCCAAACAGCTATTGTTGGCTATCGCCAAATTTTTATTTGGCAATCTAAGGGAAAAGAAGTCAGTGTCCTTTTTAAATAGTCAGGTATTGTGTGTTTTTAAAATTCTTATGACACAATGTTTGAAAATCACTGAAATAGAGGTTATCCTCATTATCCCATTTATTACTCATGCAATATAAACAGATAGTAACTACATTTTAAAGATACTAAAACAGGGTTCAAGAGATTAAATAAATTGCCAAAGGCAATAGTTCTTAAAACAATACTGGAACTTGTATCTAATAATAATTTTAGCCACATTTAATTGAGCACTGGCTGCCTTGTACTATAGAAAGTCTTGTATAAGTCACGTCCCCCCACCCCCCACATGTAAAAACTATCAGATTGGGAACTGGGCATTACACATATTTGGATCTACATGTCCCTTCTAAGCAAGTGCAGTTTAATAGTTTTGTTCTTAAACACATAAAGTTTCTCCATTTGCGTTACAGTTACTTATCCTACGTAAGTTTATTTGGCCCCTATTATGTGTCACACATCTATCCAGCACTGGGAAAATAACAGTAACTATAATATATTTGGTCCCTACTGTTTCCTGCATGGAAGCTCAGTAGAACTAGAGCATACAATTTGGAACAATTTTTTTCATTACTTTGACTATAAGCATTATCAAAATATAACAAAATGGTTTAGTATGTATAGCATTAAAGTTTAAAGGCCCAAATATTAAGTATAAATATTAAGGGTTGACTTCCGTTGCTATCGTTTATTTACATTTTATCTTTTTAACATTTCCCATAGAACCTGTGCTCCAGTGTATTTACTTAATATTTCTTCACAGGTCATGAAGGGCTGTGTTTGAAAGCCTTGTTTGTAGATCACCGCCAGTCTGGCTTTCTCAGATGCTTTTCTAGATCTTATGCAAATACAAATTTCTTAACTCTCCTCCTCCAGAATCTCACTTACTTAATCTCGAAAAGTCTTATTAAAGTATCACAAAGACAAGTAGGGGATATTCTCTACATTCAAGTGTTTGTAAGTTAGAAATATTTTGTATCAGCCTCATGTATTCCATTCTCCCTGCTCTACCCAAAATATATGTGCACTTTTATTCATGCCTATCACATAAGCCTTCTCTGTGAAATTCTTCCTGCCTATATTTTCATCCAGTGCTATCTATTCCTATATGTGATATATTTCAAAGAACTTTGAATATACAAATCCCTATCAATTTTACCTCCTACCAAAGCCAATTACTCTTGTCCATTTTGGCTGCCACCACTTTTGTTTAAGGTATATCTTTAATAAACTACTGTTATAGCTTCAGAATTTAGGCAGCTTCCTACCTCAACCATTCTTCCTTCAAATCTGTTCTTCAGAATACAGATTTAGTCAACATTGTAAAAGCATAGTGAATTACATCATCACCTGTAATTAAAATTCTTGTGGCACAGTGTTTGAAAATCACTGCAATAGAGGTTTTATCTTCATTATCCCAGTTATTACTCATGCGATATAAACAGGAAGTGACTACATTTTTAAAGATACTAAAATAGGGTTCAGCAGGTTAAATAAATTGTCAAAGTAACAGTTCTATTAAAACAATACTGGAATCTGTGTCTATTCAATTTTTAAATGCATACTGAATTACATCATCACCTGCCTCTCTTCCCCACACTTCTTTCTTAAATATTTTCCTTTGGTAGCTTTTCCCTTGCATGTAGAATAAAGTCAACATTTCTTAAAGTGCTACCAAATCTACATGTTGTAGCCATAACTGCCTCTTCAGCATTGTGTCACACCGGACTTTCATTTTCAGTCTCTGCACTGCCCTTCTCACTCAACTTTTAGATCATCTGGTCTGTCCACATAATGTAAGACTGTTTCTCACCTTCCCTTCCACCCTTATTTCATAGAAATAAGAACGTCTTTAAAATGTATTTTGGAAACTTTTTTGTGTGTGTGGCCAGACAGCAGAGTGAACCAAAATGACATTGAGAAGTTACCAAAGATGAATAAATACAAACATAAAAATGTGTGTCACCATCTGAAATCTGAAACCCCTTAGTACACCGGACTCATATTTCTTGGCTTCCAACAGCATTAAGGATAGATTCCTTAAAATTACTCAGTTTTAGCTCTGGGAAAATTTGATTGGCGTTGTGCCTAGATCTGGTAGATTTCTGATTCTTCTGGTTTCCACTTCTTTGATTTCATTCTAGATGCAATGCTAATGTTTTCTTTCAGGCGCTGAGTTAAGATGATCAATTGTAATGTAGGCACTTCTGTTATGCTTGCTAGCCTCATGCTTGCCCCCAGGGCCTGAAACTAGAAGGGGTAGGGCTGGAGCATATCAATCTGTGTGGACTTAACACAAGAAAATCTCTGTTGCAAGAAGGCTGCATTGTCACGTTTCCTTTGGAGCACTGTTAGACACAAATATGTCTTTTAAAATATTTAGGAGGAATGTGCTGCACCCCAGGAATCCTTCTACCCAAATCATAACCAGGCATGGAGCTGCTTTGCACACATCCAGTTGTCTTGCACATTTAAATGGGCTTAAGTATTACCAACAGCTCTGACTTTCCTTTATCCCACAGACTTTTTCTTCTGGTTAGCCCATATTCCTATTAAACTAGTTTGGTTTTAGTGTTTCCAGATACCCATTCAAAGTTCGATGATTTAGTAGGATTTTACCACTGCAGCTCTTTTACCTAGAACAAAACCAGAAACTTTCTGTCATCACTAAGAGAAATATTTTCTTGCTGAAAGTACCACATACCTATCTACTAATAACTCTTAGATGGATAACTAGATTTATAACTTAACTTGACAGCTGATTAGAACTCCTATGAATATTTTATTTGTTGATTAAAAGATTGTATTCCTCTTTGGGCTATTTTAATCACGGGAGTCATTACAAGACATTTTTAATATCTTGGTAATCAGGTGAAAATAATAAGGTTTACTACCCCTCATAATGCATCCATAATGTATTTCACTTGACCATCGGCTTCTGTACGTATGCTATTTAATGAATTTACAATACCATTTAAAAGCTCATGCCTTCTCTTAGTTACTAGGTAGCAGGAGTTAGTGCCCTCCAAAGAGAATTTACAAATATTTTGAACTGATATACTGAAGTATTCCTCAAAAGAAAGAATATGTTAAAATAGTAATTAATTTATTTATAGATAGCTATGTTTTTCAAGACAGTTTCTCTTCCTGAATTTCTTTTTTTCAGGATCTACAGTGGTTTCCTACTCTACCTATATAGCATTCACTTTCCACAAGAACGTTTTCTTTTTTTTATTTATGTATATATAATTTATTGAGGTTTACTACTGCAAGGCATTAAGTGTTTAATACATGGGATATTTAATTCTTACAAATCTATAAGTATGATAATGATATTTTACAAATGAAGGAATGAATGCTTAGAAGAACTAACTGAATTTCTCAAAATGATACACCTTATAAGTGGGAAAGAGAATATAATTTTAATTTTACCAGATTTAAAACTTGAACTCTTAACTACTATGGTATTCTTCTCTCTAGACTCTGTCAAATCAATTCCATTTTATTTCATTTTTTAATAATCTATCTATTAAACATGAAAGAAAATTCATAGTTCTTCACTTAATTCTGTACTTGTAGCAATCATAAAGCATTGAGACTGACTGATGCACAATGTTAGACAGCTCTCCCTCATGTGCATAATTTTGAACTAAAACAACAATGTTATCAGATAAATGACAGAGTTTCAACCGAAATTTTCCTATTTTTATGATGGGTTTTCATAGCATATTTTTAAAATAAATTTGAGTTAAGTTTTATCATTGTAATCTAAAGAATAAAGAACGGAAGAGATCACCTTTTGCAACATCGAAATTCATCCATCTCCACTTTGGAAGTGGAAAAGTATTTAAAGTTAAATGATTTCACTCTGTCAAGAAATAACAAAACTTCTCTAGAGGGAATATAAATCTATGGAAATAAACTGAATTTTATTTTTTTAAATTTTAGAACAATCTTAGTTTTATTTATTTTTTAAACACTTTTTATTGCTGTTCAAGTACATTTTTCTCCCTTTTCCTCCCACCCCTCAGCACCATCCCAGCTCTCCCCACCCCCCTCCCCTGTTTCCACGACCCCTTGTTATTGTCCATGAGTCCTTTATAATAGTTCCTGCAAACCCTTCACCCTTTTCCCCTGAAATTCCCTCCCCTCTCCCCTCTGGACACTGTCAGCCTGTTCTCTATTTCAGTGTCTTTGGTTATATTTTGCTTGCTTGTTCGTTTTGTTGATTAGGTTCCTGTTAAAGGTGAGATCATATGGTATTTTCAAAATCACTTTCCCAATCTGAAAATGTTTTCTAGCAGTGCTTTATTCAAATATAGAAACTAACTACAGTTTTTTAGCCTAGGATTCCAACAATATACAGTAAGCAATGAAACCATATGTTTTACTACATGCTTTGTTTTATAATGTTACCTAACAATAGCCAATATCTAGGAAGAAACCCAAAGGAAATGAGCAATATTTTAAGTTATAGGAACTTTGCCCCCTCATTTGTTCCAGAGTGTGTACTCTTAAGATTTCTTCATCGTGCTTTTTGGTATTTAGCCAGATGATGCTTGTGCAAGAATGAATAAAAATGTGAGAACATTTTGATCAACAAAAATGGACAGAACAAAGTCATGACAGGGAAGGTTCACTGAGTGTATGTTGTTTAGCCACAGGTCCTCCCCTTCTTTTGGAGATCTCACATTCCACCCAGCTGCAATCAGCATCACAACCTGCATTGGGACGTAAAAGTGTGCACAGGCTGGTATTCTCCCATGGAACTGAGGACTTGCCCTGTTCTGTCTGTGCAGGGAGGGGGTGAAGTTCAGAAGAAATACCATGGAGTTTGCAATTTGACAGAATCAATATGAATTTGGCTCAATTATTTGTTAATTGGTTTGAGTCTCAAAATTACACTCTATAGAATGAGAATATTATCTGACATTGTTGTGCTAATTACACAGTTGAGTAGAACAACTGGTTTGTGCTTAGAAATTTAATGGTAACTGTGTTCATTCTGTATTGCTACTTAAAAAACTACTGCATATAACATCCAAAAACAGTACACATTTTTCTCGTAATTACTGTGGATCAGGAGTAAAAGTGGAGAAAACAGAAGATATACTTATTTAAAAAAAATCAACATTTAACTGTCGGTATGGCTAATTTTATTTCATTGATACCTATCCTCACACACACTTTTTTCTCCCTTGGATTATTTTAAATAAAATTCAAAGTGTTGGATAATTTAACCCATAAATACATTTTACATAGATTAAAATCTAAGAGATGTGTGCAGGCCTTAATAATAACCACAATGGCATATCATAACATAAATAAGTTCTTGGTATTATCTAGTAACAAGTCCATGTTCAAATTTCCCCAATGATGCCACAAGTGTTATTACACAGGTTGGTTTTTGTGAATTGGGAAACGAACAGATTCTATACATTGCATTTGGTTGACGCTCTCGTAAGTGTATTCTTTTTCACTTTATGTAAATTTTTATCGAAATGTAACATAAATTACAGAAAGATTCAAAAACTGAAATTGCACAGTTACATTAATTTGAACCCTGACCACTCTCCCTCTGCTCAAGGGCAACCACTACCTAACTTCTAAAATCATAAACAGTTATACATAATTTTAAACTTTATATAAATGAGTGTGTGGGTACATATGTGTCTGTGTGCATATGATCATGAGAAAAAAACAGTAACAAAAAACACACAAAAATGTAACCATTACTGTTGTCACATAACATACAGGAAAAAATATTTAAGATCATAACCTAAATATAAAAGAAGAAATAATAGAACTTATACAAGAAAATGTAAAAGAATGTTTTTGTGACCCTATTGTGGTCAAACCTTAATCAAGACAGTAAATTAATCATAAAAGGACAGTAAATTAGCCCTGCCTCAAGTGGCTCAGTGGACTGAGCACCAGCCTGTGAACCAAAGGGTCACCAGTTCAATTTCCAGTCAGGGCACAAGCCTAAGTTGCAGACCAGGTCGCCAGTAGGAAGTATGCAAGAGGTAATCACACATTGATGTTTCTCTCCCTCTCTTTCTTCTTCCCTTCCCCTCTGTCTAAAAATAAGTAAATAAAATCTTTAAAAAGAAGGACTCTAAATTTGATATCATTAAATTTATATACCATGTTAATAAAAAAGACTTAAATAATATGTAAAAGACATATATAAATTGTCAAGAGGAATATTAATAATTGTATGACACCATTAGAGCTATCGGATAACTGCAAATTAAAAAACACAATGAAATACCATATATACACACAAGAAAGGTTGACATTAACCAAGAAATTGATAATGCCAAGCCTTGGAAGTATATGGAATAATTGAAATCATCTTACATTGGTGATGAGAGTGTCAATCAAAGTATATTCTGTCAAGCAAACTATATTGGAACAATGTATAAACTTAGGCTAAACATATGCTTACTCTATAACCCATAATACCATTCCAAGTTATAGGCCCAAGAAAAATATGAGGATATATCTGTGTCTATATCTACATAACACAATCAACCTAGGGATGATAGATAGATGATAGATTGATAGATAGATAGATAGATCTACTCAAAGATAAGTAGAGCAATGCTTTTTACAATTTTACTAATAATATTGCCAAACTGGATACAAACCAAATGAACATCAAGAGACAAATGGAAATAAATACACATTGTTATCTAATCATGCAATGGAATAATAACTTACAATTAAACTGCTGATATAAACAATATTTGTGAATCTAAAAATCATCATCTTAAGTGAATGAAGCCAGACAGAAAAAAAGCAAATACTGATGATTTACAGGAAGTTCAAAATAGGCTGAACTTCTGATAAATATGATAAAATGGTGATGGATGGATAAATGGATGATTTCCTGTGAGCCAGGTATTTCTGGAAAGGGGCATGAAGCACATTCTGGGAACCTAAACATTTTCTACATATTAATATATATCATGAATACAGGGGTGCACACATATATAAAATGCATTTAAGCTTTACACTTAAGAGCAACACAATTTAATTCTGTCTCTCTGATGGTTAGATATTGAGCATTTTTTCATATGTCTCTGGACCATCGGTATGTCCTCTTGGAGAAGTGTCTGTTCAGGTCTTTTGCCTGTTTTTTAATTGGGTTGTCTTCCTGGTGTTGAGTCATTTAAGTTCTTTATTTATTTTGGAGATTAAACCCTTGTACAATGTATCATTGGCAAAAACGTTCTCCCATATAGTTAACTCCCTTTTCATTTGATGATGGTTTCTTTAGCTGTGCAGAAGCTTTTAAATTTTATATAGTCCCATTTTTAAATTTTCTTCCTTTATTTCTCTGGCCCTAGGGGATATATTGGCAAAAAATATCACTACATGAGATATCGAAATTTTACTGCCTATGTTCTCCTCTAGGATTTTCATGGTATCACAACTTATATTTCAGTCTTTTATATGGTGTAAGATGGTGGTCTAGCTTCACCAGTTTCAATTCTGCTAACATCATTTATTGAAGAGTGTCTTTATTGTATGCTCATGCGCCCTTTGTTGAATATTAATTGACCACAAAGCTGTGGGTTTATTTCTGGGCCCTCAACTCTGTTCCATTGATTTATACGTCTGTACTTATGTCAATACCAGACCGTTCTGATTACAGTGAGATATCATCTCACACCTGCCAAAATAGCTATCATTAATAAATCAACAAACAAGTACTGGTGAGGATGTGGAGAAAAGAGAACCCTAGTGCACTGTTGGTGGGAATGTCGACTGGTGCAGCCACTTTGGAGAACAGTATGGAGTTTCCTCAATAAATTAAAAATGAAACTGCATCTGACCCAGGAATTCCACTGATTGGTTTATGCCCCAGGAATCCTGAAACACCAATTCAGAATAATTTATGCACCTCAATGTTCATAGCAGTGCTATTTACAATAACAAATTTGGAAACATCAATAGATGGTGGGGGGAGAACTGTGGTACATTTATATAATGTAATTTATGCAGGAATAAAAAAGAAGGAACTCCTACCTTTTGCTATGACAATGGATGGAACGGGAGACTATTATGTTAAGGGAAATAAGCCAGCCAGTGAAGGACAAATACCACATGACCTCACTTATAAGTGGAATCTAATGAATAAAATAAACTAATGAACAAAACAGAACCAGAGGCATGGAAACATGGAATAGACTGACAGCTATAAAAGGGGAGGTGGACAGTGGGGACTGATTGAAAGAATGTGAAGAGATTAGTCAAAGAATATATATGAAGGACCTATGGACATGGACAATAGTGTAGGAATTGGCTATAGAAATAGCGGTCAGACTGGGTGGAGGGGGAAAAGGAGGAAAATGGGACAACTGTAACAGCATAAAAAATAAAACATTAATAAAAAGCCACACAATTTATGTGCTTACAGTTCATTTGTTATATTCAATAAAAAATAAAGATAAGCACATTGACAGACAAACCTTCTTCCTTGTCTAGAAGGGATTGTGGATAAGTCTTAGTTATAGCCAGAAGAGGACAAGACTAGTCTCTTATGTTGTCTATTTAAAACAAAAAGAAAGAAAAAGCTTTTCTTCTATCTTTGTCATTTGTTTCCAAATTTTAAACTAGGTGATTTCTAAAATCCTCTACTATTCTGAGGATCTATGAACTAGGGAGTAACTAAAGATAGTATCAAACCTGCTTAGAATTCTACTACTGATACTACTCACAAAAAGGTGTAAACTCAAAAATTTTACCAATTCTACATTTTACTAAATTTAATATTTACCAATATAGACTATAGATGCAAACCTTCCTTTACCCTATCTCATTCCAGAATTAGCATTTTGGATAGTCAACAGAACTCAATGATTACTAAATGTTTTCTTCCTATTTTGATATCACCTCATAATACACATCTTGATTATATTTTACACTATAAAAAAGTGGAATTTAGACCTACACATCTACAGTAATATCAACTTTTACCAGCATGTCATGATAACCAATAAAACTTACAGTATTATTCAATGACTTTCTATGGTCCTCAGTTCATTAAATGGTAACTAAGATAACATAAAATGCATTCAAAGAGTATTTAGTTATAGAAGTTTCTACTAGTGAAGTCATATTTTGAAGCACTCACCACAGAGGCTTTGTAATCTTCCTAACCTTAAATTATCCTCCATTTTATTTTCTGTAAAAATTATTGATATATTTTCAAAGCATTAGCTTGAAATGGTCTGTATTGTTCATGGATTTGATGGATTGAGAATTAAATTAAAATCTTTGGTTTTAAATAAGTTCTGGTGACAGTGGACTTTATTAGATATTTTACTTAACTAATTTAAATTAAAACTTGTCACAAATAATTTGAAGTTGTAAAATCAAAGAAAACTAATCATATGCCCTCGCATCTTAAAATCCTTCAGTTGCTCTTGGGGATAAAATCCAAATTCATCATCATGACTGAGAATTCTATACTATGTATTTTTCTCAAATATTAAGTCTCTGCTTCCATTTCCAGCTTCAACTAACACGGTTCCTAAGTTTTCTCACCACCAGGTTTAGCCTTGTTAAAATGCTTTCAATTTCCTACACATAGGCTTTTCATTTGTCTGTGGATATTTGGATAATGTTAATGGTATTATAATCCATTTAATAAAATGTGCTTTTTAAACACTGCAGTCATATAACAATGTAAGAGCTTTTTGAAAATAATACAGTTAAATTCTGGCATGCATGAAAACAGCAGAATCTAAGCACTACCATTTAACTGTCATTTCCTCAGCAATACAATAGTCTAAAAAATATTTTTGTTAATTTTCAAGCTCTTTCCACAAGTGAAAAACATATGCAGAATAAAAGCAACTTCATAAAAATGACCTTCCATTTATCTACTGATCTCAAAACACATTTAAACAATTTTAAATATGTCTAATGTGTACGTTTAATCTTCTCTTTTTGACTATTTAATGAATAAACAAATTGAGTATAAAATAGAGAAGCAACATAGCTCTTCCACTGCCTAGCTGTGTGATTTTGGCCAATTTATAATCTCTGTAAGCTTCATGTCTTTCATGTAGAAAAGCAGATAATACTGCGGTTTTAGATAAAATATTTTACAAATAAAATTTAAAAATACACTAAATTAAGTAAACTTCCAGCTTCCATGTAGGATGCAGATGCCACTGGGTCCTCATGAGCAATATTAACAGCAGAGTGAGAAAACTGAGAAAGCCACATGTAACTCAGGGTGCATGCATGTGGGAACATAATATGAGTTTCTGAAAGAAAGCCACAAAGACCCACATAATATTCTTTTATGTCCCTGTGGGGAAAATAATGCCTTAGCCTTTGGAAGAGGGGTAGAAAGGAATATTGCCTAAGGACAGAGACACTATGTAATGATAAAAGGGTCAAGTCACCAAGAAAACAGAGCAATGCTAAATGGCAATGCACCAAAAATTAGAAGTTCAAAATATTTGAAGCAAAACTGACAGAATAAACAGAAAAATCTACAAATACAGTTGAAGATTTCAAGGCTTATATTGCAGTTTTGCATGGAATCAATAGATCAAGTAGAATGGACACCAGTAAGGATAAAAACAATGTTATTAATCAACTTGACCAACTCAACATGTACAGAATATTTTATGCAACTAGAGAAGAGTATACATTATTTTCAGTGTACACATGCTGCCCCCAAAGTAGATCATATTCTCAGAGCTAAAATAAAATTAACACGTTCAAAAAACTGAAACCACACAAAAGTGTATTATTGGAACATAATTAAACAATATTCAATTGCAGAAACACAACTGAAAAACAACCCAACTATTCAAACATTAAAAATATGTCTAAATAAACAATGAGCTAAAGAGAAAGTCAAATAGGATATTGAAAAAAGATGTGCAATTAAATTAAAAATATGTATAAGTGGTAAATTTGTAAGATGAAAGTAAAGTAAATCCTCCTGCTGATTCTGTTTCTCTGGGAAACTTGCCGATATGAACACAAAAAAAGGGTTATACAGAGTCTGATGTAACTAGAGATGTTATTGACAAAATATATGCAAGCATGTATATGTATACATGATATATATAAACATACATTATCAATACATTGTTGGTATTATGTTGAACAAACTGTTATATTTTAGATCACTTGTGAAGTTTAAGAATTAAAATTTTTATTTTGCCATCAATTATTCCTTCTACAAGGTTCTTTCCTTTTTTATGTAGACCCAAAATTCTGACTTACATTATTTTCCTTCTCTCTAAAGATCTTTTAACATATTTCTTGCAAGTCAGGTCTATTGGTAACAAACTCTCTCAATTTTTGCCTAAAAAATTCTTTTTAACTGCTTTACTTTGAAGGATAATTTCACAGGGTACAGAATCCTAATTGGGTGGGTTTTTTATTTCAACATTTTAAATATTTCATTCCCCTCTCTCCTTGCTTTCATAACTTCTGAAAAGTTGAATGTAAATATTATCTTCATTCTCCTATAGTTAAGGTGGGTTTTCCCCCACTCTGGCTTCTTTCAGGATTTTTTCTCTTTATCATGGATTCTCTCTAGTTTGATGATGATATGCCTGGGTATATTTTTTATTTGTTCATTTCTTTGCATTTATCCTGTTTAGTGTCTTGTGAGTTTTCTGGATATGTGGTTTGGTTTCTGACATTAATTTGGGGACATTCTCAGTCTTTATTGTTTCAACTGTTTTCATCTTTCTCCTCCTTCTCCTTCTGGTCTTCCCATTATGTGTGCTACATGTTTTGTAGTTCTGCAGTCTTTGAAAATTCTGTTTGCATTGTTTTTAGCCATTGTCCTCTTCACTTTGTGGTTTCTATGGATATACCCTATAGTTCAAAGAGTCTTTCCTCAGCTGTGTTCAGAGTACTAATAAACCCATCAAAAATATTCTTAACTTTGGTTTCAGTTATTTTTTTTTCCTTTCTGCAGTATTTCTTTTTGGTTCTTTTTAAGGATTTCCACTTCTCTGCTTACATTGCCCATCCATTCTTGCACACTGTCTACTTTATTCATTAGGTCCCTTAGTATCCTAGATGTTTTTAAATTCTCAGTCTGAAAATTCCAACACCCCTGCCATATCTGGTTCTGATGTTTGCTCTATCTCTGTGTGTTGCAACCGCTCAAGGCCTGACAGATTGATGGTATTAGGCCAATGGAAGAATACTCATGGAGCCATTGGGATGTCTGACATGCCTTTACTCAGGTGGATGAGCCACACATACTGCAAGCCACCCATCCCCCTGCATGTCTCTGCCTGGCGAACATCATGGCACCCAGCAGGGAGTCCCTACCTGCTTAAGTACTACAGGCAAACAAAGCCGGAAAGTGCCAACAGATCTTATGCAATAGAGCTTCATACTACTCATCAGAGCCCACTCCAGGCTGTGGGAACTGTTTATCTGACCCAGTTACAAGGCTATGAGAACGATGCTTATCAGGCACATTCTCAAGGTTATGGGGAACTGTTTCCCTTAGATACCTAGACATCTGGGTGAGGAAGCCAAACAGCCTCTGTTTACCCTACACTCTGCCAATTATATCTTCTACTTTTTGGTATGTACAGTCACTTTTTTTCTTGACAGCTAAACAGGATGTGCTGAGTAAAAAGAAGTGCTAGGAATAGTCTTTTAGTAATGCAGTGGTGAGGTGTGGGTGAAGGGCAACTGCTCTATAGACCCCATGATCTATATAGACCCCATATATATATATATTCTCACTCATTAGGTGTGGCAAGATGTCTATGGATGCCTAGAGATGGGTTGTCATCTAGTATTATCTCTTCTTGATAATATTCTGATACATTAAGCTCTGGATAATGGTTACTCCTAAGGACAAATCTTCTTTTGAGAATATTGCTGTGGCATTTTATCAAGCTATAGAAATGATCCCTGAAAGTATAGTCTTGCTGTGACATTTTAAAAGTAGTTCCTTTTCCTGAACCCTGACAGAAGCTCAAGGAAATTTTTCTCTGATATTTACCATAGGAACCTGGTAGAAATCCTAGAAATAATTTTCACAATGTTGTGGGGTTCCCCTTGAGTTTTTAACTCTCAGAGTTATCCACACTCAGCCTTCAGCATTGCTTTATTGCAGTTGAGGTTTCTCTACCCTGACACTGGTTCCCAGGAAGGCTGTCCCTCTTGAGTCTCTGCTCTGGTAAGCTGCAGCTCCTCGTGTTCACCCGTCTTTTCATCTTTGGGGCAGGGGGTTGCTGTGTCCTACCCTGTCTTATAGATCCACGAAGAGTTACTGATATTTCAGTGTTCGGCATTTTACTTATTAGGGCACAGTGGTGAATTCTAAATTCCTTACGTGAGACACTGGAAACCACACATTTTTTTGATTCATCCATCCATCTTATTTAGGTTGTGCACAACTCACTTGTATCTATGTATAAATAAATTATAACCCTGAAAATTAAGATAAATTCATAAAGCCTAACTATTTATAGATGCAAAAAGTGGCTGCCTACATCCCATAATGCCAAATACCACACAGGATCTTTATTCACCTAAAACCTTATGTATCTGACTGGTGAAAGGTGTTAATTTACAAAGAAAAAATTACAACCAGTATAGAAAAAAGGAGAAATTCGCACATAAAATGTGATTTGACATATCCATTCAAAGGTGTGGCTTATCGGATCCTTTTTTTCTCTAATCATGATAACTGTAGATTCCCACACATTCTAAGAAATAACACAAGAGATTCCCAGGAAACTTTAATGAGTTTCATGTCAACCTTTTACAAAACTATCATATCATATCACAATCAGAATACTGAAATTTGTACAACCTGCTAATCCTATTCAGATGTCTCCACTTTCACTCTCACTCATCTGTGTGTGTGTGTGGTATGTTCTGTCTAGTGCTGGCACCTGCACTACTTCTAGGGCAGCCAAGGCAACGAACACTTCCAATACCACGAGGATGCCTTGTGTCAGTGTTTTTCAACCCCATTAAATATTTTTGAGCTATGTTTTGTTTACTATCATTTTGCTTTAGGTAAACATCAACTTGTTGTTCCACTTAGTTATGCATCCATTGATTACTTCTTATACGTGTCCTGACCTGGGATCAAATCACTGACCATGGTATATAGGGACGATGCTCTGACTGAGCCACCCAGTCAGGGCAGAAAGCTCCTAAGTTCTGAAGACAGTCTATCATCATAGGTAGAGTAGCTTACATATTTAGAAAAAGAAGAGAGAGAGAAATGGAGTTGGGAAAATAATATGTGTGCACGTACGTGTTTTATTGAGCATTTTAACATCTGGATGTAACCATTCAAACTAGTATTGTCCATGGATTTGACAGTGATATGAATCAGTAAAATCCATCTTCTTATTTAACTGTTTTGAGTTGTGTTGTTGATAGATGAATATATGATTTGTCTATCAAAAGAGCTCTTCTTAATATACAAATATATGATTGCTTATTATTATGATTTATGCTATAAGGAAAAAGTTATACTTTGTATGACAGTATATTAGTAAAAGAGACATATTGGGGGAAGCAGGCAAAACATATAAAAGGGAACCATTTTATTCGTAGGCTCAGTTTATTTTAAATAATTATCAACTTTGTATGAGATACTAAAACATATCCCCAAAAGCCTACATAAAAATTTAGAAATTAAAAAAAATGAATGATTAACACCATCTAAGCAGGACAAACTGAACAAATTGATGAGAAGTATTGCATAGCTGATTTCTACTTTACATTTTTTTTTCTTGTAAGAATAAGAAACGTAATGATGGGGTGACGGATGTGAAATGGATAACTGATATAATTAATCACAATACTGAGGTCATAGAGCATCAGAGGCAATATTTTTACACTGAATTCACTGACTAATCAGATTGATATATAGGGAGACCTGGACAGACCGTGGAGCAGAGGAGGGGCCGAGTGAGGCAGAGGTTACAGGAAATGCCAGAGGTGGCAGAGGTGAAGTCACACTGCTAGTGTGACAGCTTTCCCTATCCCTGGGCTGAGATGTGGCAACAGGGAGGGCCCACCACCACCCTCACCCTTCCCCGCCCCCCAACCCCCCCCCCCCCACAGAGTCTGGGCGGGCTGGCGAGAGTGACTGGGGGCGGGGGGGATGCCCTCCTACTCCCTTTGGAACTTGGTGGCATGGGGAAGTGCTGACTTGCCAGTCTAGCCTGGAAAAAGAATGGGATTGGCTGGGAGAGCTGGACGCTTCCCAAGGGCATGAAGTTTGGGCAGGAGACTTAAATGGAAGGAAAGGAGAAACACTTGCGCTTCTTCTCCTCTCTCGCCAGGTCGGGGGTTGAGTCACCTTGAGGATGAGTCCCCGTGCAACACCGGGGAAGACACTGGTATCTTACGTGCTGCATAGATGGTCCTGGGCTAGCCCTTGTCTTCCTCTGGGATCTGCGCATGGATTCACAGGCTAGATTGCTAGCAGGTCCCAGCGGGCACCAGACCTCACTGACAGAGCCCCTGTACAGCTGGCTGCAACGGTCGGCAGAGGCCCTGGGCCTTGGAGTGCTGTTTGGTTGAGTTTATTTTTTGTTAATTATCAGTGATATGGTGGTGCAGAACCAGCCCTGCACACACGGGCCCCAGGCAAGGTGCCAGAAGCCAAAGGCCTCTCCGCTTAAAATCTTTGTACTCCAGAAGGACAGATAAGGATGAAGCGGGTTTCAGGGCACTGTTACTGTTTCTGTTTCTGAGGATGGCTGGGTTTTTCCTGTGTTTTGTGGAAGAGAGGAGCCTGGGGCTGGGTAGTCTCCTGTTCGCCCAAATGGTACAACATTTTAATAAAGACCTTTTTCCTTCCCCACCAATCTGTCTTTTCCCTGTGTTCAGTGGTGGGCAGCTGAACCCCACTTTTGATCCCTAACAAGATGAAATTAACTACTTAGAAATCCAATTTTCCAGCCTGTTTAGTCTGTAAAGAAATAGCCTAAATTGAAAGAGCCAGATAGTAAAATTAAAATTCCTAAAATAAAGAAACTGAAGCTAAAATAATTTATCTCAACACTAAGACAAGAGGGACCTTAGGGCATCTTTGTTGTGACTGAGCATCAGGAAGTAGAGACCTGCATAGATGTTGTGTTGCCTGTCTATTTTCACAGTAACTCCCACTCTGTATTCTCCTTTCTTTGTCTCCCTCAATGTCCCTTTTGCCATTGTCAACTTTGCCATAGAGACTTGATTTTGTTTTAGGGTAGAAGACTATTGAAAATTACCCAAGCCCTGGCTGGTGTGGCTCAGTGGACTGAGTGCCAGCATGTGGACCAAAGGGTTGCCAGTCCCATTCCCAGTCAGGGCACATGCCTGGGTTGTGAGCCAGGTCCCCAGTATGTGGCATGAGAGGCAACCATACATTGATGTTTCTCTCCCTCTCTGTTTCCTTCCCTTTCCCTCTCTCTAAAAATAAATAAATAAAATTTAAAATAAAAGAACATTATCCAAGCCTACAGTTACTAAGTCAGTGAAGAGATTAAAGATTAATTATGTATGTTTAATTCAAGTGGTGACTTTTGCCTTCTTTTGTTGTATTTATACTATTTTTCACTTCACACTTTAGTGTTCTTAGAATGAAATAGTTTATGAAATTAAAAGTTGGCTCAAAACCATAACATTCTATATTTTTGACAATTCCTAGTTGAGAAATATTACTTTAACAAATCAATGTCAAATGAGACTAAGCACATCAAGGTTGCTCCCTAATGCTTTAAAAAAATCAATGATTACATCCTTCTGGATTTCTTAGTATAGCCATTGACAGCTGAGATACTAGAAAGCAAGTGATTATAAATTGCAAGTAGGCAATTATGGCCATCAAGATATTGCTATAAATAACCCCAATTATCAATAACCAACAATTAAGCCAATCTCTTACAGATACCAGGGGTGTCTATCTACCAGAAAAACAATTAGAAAAATAAAATAAGCACACCAAAGTGACTTTTAACATAAAATTGGATTTATGTTACAAAAAAATTGAGATTTTTGTCTTTGAACACATACATCCTGCACCTCGGTCCGTTAAATAAGTGTCTAGACTTGTTAGCCCTGAGCGTAGGGAACTAGATTAGAAATATTGCACGATTTCTAAATTCTACATTCACCTTTTACTAGAACATCATATTTCATTAGTAAAACTGTTCTTATACACACTATGCCTTCCCATGAGATAGATGCCCCCAAACATATATATTATATTTTAAAAAATCAATTGACCCTCATATTTGTGTCTTTCAAAAGTCTCAATTATCTCATTGGTTTGAACCTTTACCTACTTATTGATGATAACTGAAGCAGAAAGCAACAAAAAGTTGAAATGAGACATGACATCATCTGTCAGAGAAAAACAAAGTATATTCTATGTTTACTTATAGGAAAATTACCTATTGAGCTTCTCACATAAAGGAGACTAAAATCTCTCCATAACTGAATGAAGACCTGGCGGTTGTATTAAGGGTGACCAGACTTTCTGCTCCTATACAGAATCTTGATCATAAAAGAAGCAGTATATCAGAAAGACAAGTTCCATTTCAGTGAGTAAAACCCTAGTGGCTTCTGGGGTTAAGCTCACAGACATAGTGCTGGTGTTTGTCTTGGTACTCTGAAAATTTCCCTTTCATCCAGTGAACTACCTAAAGCATTAAAGAGATCTGGAGAAATCAAGAATGCCATTAATAAATCTTTTATGACAAAGTACCATTCTTTAGTCATAATTTCCATGTCTATGGCACTTTAAAGACCAACATAATTTTTATGTCTTTACCTTTATAGGGCATTCTCCATAATTACATTGCAAATTCTAAGGACTTTTAAATAAAATCATATGATTGGTGTGGTGTACTCTATTCAATTGGATATTTTTTGTTTCAGTCAATCTGAAGAGTTTGTCTTAATTAGGTATTCATTGCTTCTCAGAAAACTATGTTCTGTGAGATACTGTAGTCAGAGGAAAGGGATGAAATCAACAAGAATAACCTCAGTGCTTTACTTATATTTTAAATTTATTGGGGTAACATTGTTTAATAAACTCATAGGTTTCAAGTATACAATTCTATGATATATCATCTGGATATTGCATTGTGTGCCCACCACCCAAAGTCAAGTCTTTGGTCACAATATATTTGAATAACTTTACCCTTTACTACCCCAGTGCCTTTATTTTTCACTTCTGTTTGACCTTGGGCAAGATGATACTTTTTTTTATTTTTTTATTTTATTTTAATTGTTGATCTTGTACAGTTTTATGTCTTTTACTCCCACCCCAGCCCACCACCTCAGCCCTCCCCACCTCCCTCCCATTTCCACCCCCCATAGTTTTTGTCCATGAGTCCTTTATACTTGTTCCTGTAAACCCTTCCCCTTTTCCCCTGACATTCCCTCTCCTCTCCCCTCTGGTCACTGTCAGCCTGTTCCCAATTTCAGTGTCTTTGGTTATATTTTGCTTGCTTGTTTGTTTTGTTGATTAGGTTCTTGTTAAAGGTGAGATCATATGGTATTTGTCTTTCACTACCTGGTTTATTTCACTTTGCATGATGCTCTCCAGTTCCATTTGTGCTGTTAAATGGATCAAAAAACTGTGGTACATTTACACAGTTACATTTACAATGGAATTCTATGCAGCAGAAAGAAAGATAATACTTTTTTTAAAAAAATAGGAATAAAATGCTTAACTGTCAGTACCCATAGATCACATTAAATAAGGTACTCAAGGAGATGCCAAAAATGTGATGAGGTTAAATCCTTAACACATTTTTAGTTCAATATCTACACCTTAGAGCCCAAGGTAAATGACACATTGTAGCCAATGCTCTGTGAGGACAGAGAAGTTTTCCTTTTGATCAGTTGTCTGTAATAAATCAGAAAATCTCATTATTTTTGATTAAATGAAAATGATCCTCAAAGGTGATACAAAACTATAGTTTCATTTTGAAATAAGGATTTAAAGCTTTTTCTGCTGTATGATTAAAAGTAAAATTACATTTCCTGAGTCTGCTTATAAATATTTCTTACCTTCTTTAAATATTATTGCCTTATATCAGTAGACTGCCTGTCTTACCTGGCAGAAAAGAATAAAGACAGATTATCTATTCTTATATCTTTCTCTTTTTCATATACTAAAACCACGAGATTTGGAAGCCTTGGCAGGCTGGAAACTATGGTGTATTTTTTAAGAATATAGACTTTCCTCCACACGGAATGTGTGAAGATTCTGGTTCCATCTCTTGTGAACCTTTCTGAGTTTCAGTGTGCTTATTTATTAAATGGGACAACAATAGTGTCTTCCATAATGCGTTTACGTTAATGATTGAAGACATTAATGCAGGCAAAAACTTCAAACAATATTTGGTACAAAAATAATTCTCCTTAACAGCTATCACATATTGCAACACAACAAAAGTTTATAACACACAAAAACTTCTGGAAAGTCACATATTTGTGCTCATTCTTAATAACTTGAGGAAAAAAAAAAAAACATGTGACTTATTTTTTATTTTTATTTTTTGACAAAGACATACTAACACATTTTATTTTATGTTTTTAATTTTATTGTTGTTCCAGTACAGTTGTCTGCACTTTACCCTCACTACTCTCCCCCCCCCCCAGCCATCCCCACTTCCCTCCCTTGAAAAACACTTGATTTAAAAAAGACTAACTGGCAACAAATATGTAAACTAGCTTTTTGTAAATTTGTTAATTTCTCTCTTTCCTACTGGAAAATAGGCTGTTCTGAGAGAGCCCAAGGCAACTTTCAGAGTGGATGTTTAATGTTTTTGTGGCAAATAGACAGTGTTTTTATAATTTACACGGAAAGAGAAAGAGTAGTTTTATTGTTGTTTTCTTAAACACTTTGTTTTACTGGGAAAATTGATGGCTATAAAGGGAATTAAATTATTGACTATACTCACGGGCTTTTTAGGCCTCAGAAGGAGAGGCAAGAAGTTGATTTCTTGAAAGGCTTCATAGCACTCCGATACAAGAAGTCCTATTTCATTGTCTAGGTGGGACAGTGTGAGGTGTAATTTTGGGAGAGGGCTGTGACTCACAGACCTGGCCTTAATGGAGGACTTGGACTTGTGCAAGCATCAGGAGGAAAAGACATGGACTTTCTAAGTTGAAGCACTGTTAACAGTGGCTACTGTAAGACTCGTTCAAGCAGCTTGTCACATAGAGAGATGTGGCAAGGATGAGATGAAGCAGAAGAAAGTAAAATGGATAGAAGCCACTGGGTAATAATGCACAAAGAGAGAGTTTATGAGCAATATCAAATGTACCTTGGAAACTTCCCAAAGTCATTTGAAGTTTTAGAAGGAAAGCAGTTTGCAGAAGGGCTGGATGTTTTTAAGACCTTATTTAAATTCACAGGCCTAGGACATTTGCTTACATCTTTGTTCAGTAGTTATTCACTTGACAAAGAATGCTGCAAAGATACAAGAAAAACATTTCAAGTCTTAGAGACAGGAGGCAAATTATCTTTCTGATACTCTGATTTACTAACTATTTTATTAACTAATGAATCTTCAATAATAAAGAACATATATTTTATCCACTGATGGTTTAAAGATGTGTTAGCAACCTTTTCCATTAATTGCTAGTACTCACAAATAATAATTATTTTTTACAAATTTACATTATCAATGATAATGTCTCTTAATACATATTTACAAGCATACATATATACAGATAATTTTAATAAAATGTTCTGACACTGTTAGTAATTCTATGTCACTTCTTTTCTCATTTTAGGGTTATAGATATCTCTGGGAAAAGGAGTGTAAATTAAAATTCTTTTTTTAATAGGTGGATAATAGTCTGTAGCATTGTTGTTAGTGTTATCATATCTTTCTTATTTGTGGATATTTGACCCTTCCCAGTTTCCTGCATTAACAAGCAGCGATGAGATGACAATCCTGTTATGACAAAGGGTCCTGCACCAATGCCACCCCACTTGTGTCACAACAGCTTTCATTACAAAACCATAAGCATGTAATTCTGTAGCATAACAATATCACACTCAAGCACACCATATGCCATTTTAGGTGAAATGTTCAAATTAAAACTATAAATTATTACACCCATATATTACCCCACCAACCACACTCCAACAGGCCTTACCTCTGCTGGACCCTGTATTTTTGTAACCTGAACCATCTCTTCTCATGCCTCCTTAGAAAATTATTTGGGAATCAAATGATAGATGTATTTTAAATATTAATAAATCTCCCCAGGTAGTTGTTTCTAGTGGCTTATTTGGTTCTTTCTCATAAATTTGAGGGAGCGTTTTATTTATTGTGGTTATCTTATATTTGGCATTCTTATTATAAACAATGCAAGCTGGCCTAGGCTGAATTTTAAAAAATGAATTTATTAAACAACTCATCATTTTATCTAAGAATTTATTAGATAACTCAGCAGGGCATTGGGAGGGTGAGCAGTGAAGAAAAATATGCCTAAAGCATGTCACAGAATTTTAACTGATACTCAAGCTACTAGTGGAAGAATAAAAAAGCTGCCTTCTTATACCTTGTGTAACTCATTGCCTGTGTAGTGAAGTTTGAAAATTAAGTTTGGGTGTTTCTGGCTGAGGCTCTGAGGTCACATGTCCATGCCATGGTTGCAGGAAAGGTTGAAAGTTGAGTATAGAGCATTTACAGTTCTTACACTTCCTGAAATAAGAGTAAATCATGTACACAGTTGGGAAAGATCTTTCTACGCAGAAGAAACTTCCAGTGCAATGGCCTTAGGGAAAGAGCAAGCCTGGCATGTTTGTGATGCAGCAAGCTGTGTAATGGGGAGGCAAAGTGCAGAATCAGGAATAGAGCAGAGGTCAGCTCAAAGAGGGCTGAGCAGGCCAGAGTAGCTACTTTGGATTTTCTCTAAGTGAGATGTAGATTCCTGGTGGGTTCTGAGCAGAGAAATGACATTAACCAACTTACATTTTGAAATTTCATTCTGACTCTTGCGTTGAAAACAGAATGAAGGGGACAAGATAGAAAAGGAGTTAGATGAGGCAGAAGATTGGAAAAGTAACTCAAGAGAGCGAAGTGGCTTAGACTAGAGTAGTAGCAATGGGCTTGGTGAGAAGTGGTGGGATTGTGGCTGTAATTGGAAGATAGAGCCAATACTACTCCCAAACAGGTTTGATAGTCTTGTAAGGAAAGAAACACGAGTCAAAAGTAACTTCACTTTTTTGGCCCAAGCAGTGGCAGGTTGACTTGTTATCAGCTGGGACAGGAGAAACTACAGGTGGGTGAGGTTTATTTTATAATGTATGTTGGATAACCAAGTGCCAATGCAAATAGGAGTCATGAATTCAAGAAAGACAGAGATATGAATGTGTGACTTACTAGCCTTTAAACTGTGTTTAAAACTATGTGAATAAATGAGATGAACTAAAGCACAGACACAGAAGAGATGTCCAAGGCCTTACTCATGGAATACTCCAACATAAACAACTTGAGGAGAAGTAGATGAACTGCCAGAGGACATTGAGGAGTGACCAGTAAAGTAGAATTAAAATAAAAAATGCTTGATATCCAGCTCCAGGGAGCACAAATGATAACTTTGTGCAAATCAAAATGCAATCTTTCCCTATTGCACAGTACTGCCATCTGCTGGAAAAGGATTGTAAAAAACTATAGTAATATACTGAGGCCCCAGGGTAAATGTTCCTTAGTGCTTAGCTCGAAGCAGTGTAAAAAGTGGGTCACGGTAGAGCAAGTTGGTTAAATGTTCACAATAGCTTAAGGCTTATAAGTATTGAAAAATAATTAATAGATTTAGCAATCTGAAAGATATAGTAAACTTAACAAATTTTGGAGTCATGGAAATAAAAGTCTAATGTAGGTTTAAAAGATAATGAGAGGAAAGAATTAGAGATAGTGACAATTTACAATTATATCAAGGAAGTTTGCTGGAAGGGAAGGCAGAGAAATTGGTCAGAAGCTGACTCAGAAAATTGTTTCAAGAGAGTAGGGTGCAGAATAATTGCTAATGAAGTAGAGAAAAAAGATAAGAGAGCAATATTCTGTAGTACATGAGAGAGAATGAGCTCTGAGACACTAAAGAAGCTGTTAGCTTTATAGAGAGAAAAATATAATTCATTTGTAGGAACAGGTGAGAAGCAGAATACATGAGCAGAAATTGAAGGAGTTAAGACATGGAGATCAGAGACTGTGAACGTTTTCTTCTTTCCACAGTACAGTAAACAGCAAGGTCAACAGAAGAAACTCAGGATGAGATGCAGAGCTCTCTAGCTAGCTAGCATCCTTCTCAGGTGGCTATTGTTTTTCTATTGTAATGAGAACTAAGAATATTGAAAGTGTTCTCATGCATTGTAGAAAATACGTTTTTATGGTGAATGTTTAATATCACTAGACTAAGCAACAGAAGATGCTCACTTTTAGTGACCATCTACCCTCACATTCAAGTTTTTGAGTGCTGCCCCATTCAGGTTTGCATCCCTCTCTGATCTTGGGTACTGGTGCATGTTCCCAACTTGGTTTTCTCTCCCTAACAAACAATTATGAGGAACCTTTCATACTTTGTCAATGGAACAGGTACTAATATCCCCCTATGATAAAATAATCACTGCTAATTTGCTAAAAACTGTCACATTCAAAAAGCCACTCATAAAAATAACTAAGGGTAATAATTATTATTCACTTGACCCAAGTGTAGACTTTGCATCTACAAGTTTTAAGATTAATTTGCATTATTCCCACTAAATTGTCTTTTGTTTTTTTAAATGTCAATAGTTTTTTTTAACATTTTCTTATTTTTGTTCAAGTACAGTTTTCTGCCTTTTCCCCCACCCCTCCCCACCACCTGAGCACTCCCCACCTCCCTCCCCTGATTCCATCATGTCTTGTTATTTCCCATGTGTCCTTTATAACTGTTCCTGTAAACCCTTCACCCTTTTCCCCTGAAATTCCCTCACCTCTCCCCTCTGGTCACTGTCAGCCTGTTATCAATTTCAGCGTCTTTGGTCATATTTTGCTTGCTTGTTCATTTTGTTGATTAGGTTCCTGTTAAAGGTGAGATCATATGGTATTTGTCTTTTACCTCCTGGCTTATTTCGCTTAGCATAATGCTCTCCAGTTCCATCCATGATGTTGCAAAGGGTAGGAGCTCCTCCTTTCTTTCTGCTGCATAGAATTCCATTGTGTAAATAGTTTTTTGATCCATTCATTTACTGATGGGCACTTATGTTGCTTCCAGCACTTGGCTATTGCAAGTTGTGCTGCTATGAACATTGGGGCGCATAGGTTCTTATGGATTGGTGTTTCAGGGTTCTTAGGATATAATCCTAGCAGTGGAATTACTGGGTTTAAAGGCAGTTCCATTTTTAGTTTTCTGAGGAAATTCCATACTGTTTTCCACAGTGGTTGCACCAGTCTGCACTCCCACCAACAGTGCACTAGGGTCCCCTTTTCTCCACATCCTCTCCAACACTTGTTGTTTGTTGCTTTGTTTATGGTGGCCATACTCAACAGTACTAAGTGGCATCTCATTGTGGTTTTAATTTGCATGCCTCTGATAATTAGCGATGCTGAGCATCTTTTCATCTGTCTCTCAACCCTTTGTATGCCCTCCTTGGAGAAGTGTCTGTTTAAGCCTTTTGCTCATTTTTAATTGGATTTTTTGTCTTCCTAGAGTGGTGTCATGTGAGTCCTTTATATATTTTGGAGATCAAACCCTTGTCTGAGGTATCATTGGCAGAGATGTTTTCTCATACAGTTGGTTCCCTTTTCATTTTAATGCTGTTTTCTTTAGCTGTTCAGAAGCTTTTTATTTTGATGACGATTGTGGGTTATCATCAACTGATCAAAAACAAATTCTTAGTTTCATTCATCTTTTCTGTTTTCCTTCTAGTTTCCATTTCAGCTCTGGTCTTCGTAGCTTTTTTCTACTAATTTTGGGCTTAGTTTGTTGTTTTTCTACTTCCTTGGGGTACAAAGTTAGATTGCTTACTTGAGATCTTTCTTTTTTTATTAATGTGGGCATTTATTCCTATGAAATTTCCTCCTAGAACTGCTTTTTTCCTCTTAGAACTGAAATTTCCTCCTAGAACTGCTTGTATCCACAAATTTTGGTATGCTGGATTTTAATTTTAGTTTGTCTCATGACTTTTTATTATTTCTCTCTTTACTTCTTTAACCTAGTGGTTTTATAGGAGCATGTAATTTAATATCCACATATTTGTGAATTTTCCAATTTTCCTCTTGTGATGGATTTCCAGTTTCATATAATTGTGGTGGGAAAATGTACTACTTAATATGATATTTATATCCTTAAATTTTCTAAGACTTGCTTTGTGGCCTAACATGTGATCAATCTGAAGAATGTCCCATGTGCACTTGAGAAGAATGTGTATTCTGCTGATGTTGGATGGAAAGTTCTGTATATGTTCATTGGATCTAATGTGTAATTTAAATACAATACTTCCTTACTGATTTTCTTTCTGGGTGAGCTATTCATTGTGAAGAGTGGTATATTGATGTATCCTACTATTGTTGTATCGCTGTCTTTTTCTTTCTTCAGATCTGTTATTATTTGCTTTATATATTTAGGTGTTCTAATGTTAGGTGCATAAATATTTATAATAGTTTTATCACCTTGATGAATTGACCTTTTACAATTGTTCTCTTCATAGCCAGGCTTCTTGGAAGTGATTTTAACTCCTAGCTTTCAATTCTCCACTTAGTATTTACTTCAATAATAAAACATCACTTCATTTAAAGCCTAGCACTAGTTATATTAGCCTCTCCTAGGCATTTAACATTTATCCATTTGTTATTAAAATAGTATTTGTTAAACAAATATTCATTCAGTATATACCTTTTGCTTATTACTCTGGAAATACAGCAGTGAATCCTTGGGTCATCCAATACCTCTGTGTCAGTTGGTTCCCAGCTTTTTGCTGCTTGATTATGCATGAACTGTTATGAAATTGGTGTCAACACTATAATCTGTTTTTTTCTTCCACAGAATTTATTGACTGTAAGGGCAAAATGTTTCAGTTCAGAAGCAAGAATTATCTTGATAAATATTTTAAACATGTAATGGTAATGTGTGACTATCATAAAATTTAAAAAATTATAAGACTGTGTGACAGGCAAATCAGACAAAATGCACCATGTGTGTTTGCAAATCATTGAGATTCACGGTAGAAAAGCTTGAAAATGCTAATAACTTGGAAAAGGCAGAGCTTTTCATTTGATTAATTGCCCATCTTTTATAGGGCAAAAATAGTTATGTGTGCAAGTTCAGTGTAACATTTGTATTTCAACCATTGTTCAATATTACCTAGTCATGTGAAAAGAAAATACACATAACTTATGCAGTTATTGTTTTGTAGGAGATTCCTGATTGAATTACTCAGCCAGCGCCTTTGTCTCAGGGACAATGTTAAGCATCCCCGCAGGTTCAATAATCTAACAATGTTAGAGGATTTTCATGTGCTACCTACACACTCACTTCCAACCAATGTTCCATGTTGCGATCCAGAAAACATTCTCTTCACTGAGGTACTAATAAACATATTTGTGAGGGCAGATTCTACTTTGAAGAAAATTGCAGTGGTTGCTCCCTTCCACAG
This sequence comes from Glossophaga mutica, assembly GCA_039655065.1. Classification (NCBI taxonomy): domain Eukaryota; kingdom Metazoa; phylum Chordata; class Mammalia; order Chiroptera; family Phyllostomidae; genus Glossophaga; species Glossophaga mutica. Next base: position 140,557,833 of record CM077307.1, on the reverse strand, counting down.
GCCAGTTATGACTTAAAGAGGATGCCACCATTGAGATATATTCACAGATTTCAAGAGGGATATGATCTCAGAGATGCCAAGTTGTAGTACGTAACCACCAAAGAGAAGGTGGGCACATAGCTACTGTCAAGAGTAGCAGGTTAGTATAGGCAATCAGAATGTCTTGGTTATATGTCAATTATATTACAACTTAAAAAATAATTTAAAAGAATACTTCAACAAATGGCATTGGGAGATCTGGACAGCTACATGCAAAAAAAATGAAACTCGACCAGTAACTTACACAATGCACAAAAATAAACTCAAGATGGATAAAAGACTTAAATATAAGTTATGACACCACAATATCAGATCTTCCACACAGTAATATTTTCACCAACATGTTCCCTAGAGCAAGGGACATAAAGGAAAGATAAACAATTGCAACTTCATCAAAACAAAAAGTTTCTGCATGGCTAAAGAAAACATCAGCAAAATGAAAAGGGAACCAACTGTATGGGAAAATATATTTGTCAATGATACCTCAGACAAAGTTTGATCTCCAAAATATATAAAGAAGAAACACAACTCCAGTCCAGGAAAACAAACAATCAAATTAAAAAATGGGAAAAGGACCTAAACAGATACTTCTCCAAGTAAAACGTACAGAGGGGCCAGAAACATATGAAAGGATACTTAGCATCACTAGCCATCAGAGAGCAAAATAAAACCACAATGAGATACCACTTCACACCAGTCAGAATGTCCACCATAACCAAATCAACAAACAGTAAGTGTTGTAGAGCATGTTGACAAAAGGGATCCCTAGTGCACTGTTGGTGGGAAAGCAGACTAGTGTAGCCATTGTGGAAAACAGTATGGAATTTCCTCAGAAAACTAAAAATGGAACTGCGTTTTGACCCAGTAATTCCACTGCTAGGATTATACCCTAAGAACCCTGGAACACTAATTCAAAAGAACCTATGCACCCCGATGTTCATAGCAGCACAATTTATAATAGCCAAGTGCTAGAAGCAAGCTAGGTACCCATCAGTAAATGAGTGGATCAAAAAACTGTGGTACATGTACACAATGGAATACTACGCAGCAGAAAGAAAGAAGGAGCTCCTACCCTTTTCAACAGCATGGATGGAACTAGAGAGCATTATGCTAAGTGAAGTAAGCCAGGTGGTGAAAGACAAATACCATATGATCTCACCTATAAGTGGAATCTAATCAATAAAACAAACAAACAAGCATAATATAACCAAAGACACTGACATTGAGAACAGGCTGATAGTCACCAGAGGGGAGAGAGGAGGAAATTTCAGGGGAAAAGGGTGAAGGGTTTACAGGAACAAGTATAAAGGACACATGGACAAAAACAAAAGGGAGTGGAAGCAGGAGAGGGAGGTGGTAATTTTATGCTCCTTATTAATTTATTGTAAACCATATATGTTCAGTTTGGGCTTTATCTCCAAATGCCTCCCATAAGCACCTAAATTAAAACTGTATAAAAGTTTGTATGTTTTTAAATACTTTAAAATATTATTTCCATATTATTAACATTAAAAATATTAATAAATAATAGTAAAATATTTATTTGAATATTTTAAATATTGTTTTAATTTCCTGAGCATTGTTTCAAATATTTTAAGTTTTTATTCAAAACAATGCATTTGAAAAGGGGTTAATATCCAAGTGTATAAGAACTCATAAAAATCAGTTGTAAAAAAGTCTGATTTTAAAAGTGGGTGGAGAAACTAAATAGACAATTAATAGACACCTATAATTATCAGGGAATTGCAAACCAAAACCACTTCACACTTGTTAGAGTAGTTACGATAAAAAAGACAAGAATAATAAGTGTTGGCAAGGAGGTAGAGAAAGGGAAACCTTTTGCCCTTTTGGTAGGAATGTTGATTAGTGCAGCTACTATGGAAAACAATATGGAGGTTCCACAAAAAATTAGAAGCAGAACTACCATATGATTTAGCAATTCCCTTTTGGGATATATATATAGTAAATAAAATCACTATTTTGAAGAGATTTCTGCACTCTTATGTTTATTGAATCATCATTCACAATAGCTAAGATATGGAAACAACCTATGTGTCTGTTTACAGATTAATGGATAAAGAAGACATGGTATATATGTACATAATGAAACATCATTCAGCCAGCTAAACAAGGAAATCCTTTCATATGCAACAACAGGGTGGAAACTTGAGCATACTATAGTAAGTGAAATAAATCAGACAGAGAAAGTCAAATACTATAGGATCACACTTACATATGGAATATTAAAAAAAAAAAACTCAGAAAATGTATTAATTTCAAAAGTACACTCAGAATATTCTGATACAGGTAGTTTGGGGGCCTTGCTATTATTAGTTTTCACAGTCATCTTTCCTAATTAACTGCATTTTCCTTAAGGGCAGGAATGAGTTTTTTTTAACCTTTATTGTTCTAACACCTGTCTTGGGAACTGACAAGTCATACTAGGCATTTAATAACGGGTTTATTAAACATTTATATAGAAATTACTGTAGGGCTTATACAATTATAAGAATTTTATAAATAATAAACTAATTTTAGTCTAATCTATCTGTGAAGGTCATGCTGTATTGATTCCTTTTTCAGATGTGTACCACTCAAGAAGAGAAGTTGTCAACCTGTCTAATTTTGGATAGCCAGAAAGCGGTACAGCTATATTTAAAATACAAGAAGCGTGGCTTCAGATGACAGGATTTCCACCACCATACAACACTTCTTGAATGGGAATTTTTGTAAATATATATTTTAGTGTAATCTAAGACAGAAATACATGTAAATGTCCAATTTATAGCCTGATATATTGTCCAGAAGTGTGCAAGACAGGACTTAAAATCAATGTTTTCAGTATAGATCTTTGATAAAAATAGTTCAGTTTATTGAAAAGATAACATTTTTCTCACTTTACTAAAGCATTTCTTTTAATAAAACAGGTAAATATATACCTTTCTGGGTCTGTGTAAGGACCCTCTGTTCTGTTTCATTGGGCTATATATAATCATACCATTACCACATGTCATATTTAATACAAGTTAAAATATTTTGATATCTAATAGAGTAAAACTTCATAATGTGTTTTATTTCTTCAAATTTCTTTTTTTAACATAGTCACAGTTTGCTTTATTTGAAAGACTTCAACACAAGGAATAGGACCCATAGACATATGAAAAAATACTCAACATCATTAGCCATCAGAGAGATGCAAATTAAAACCACCATGAGATATCACCTCACACCTGCTAAAATGGCTATCATTAATAAATAAACAAACAACAAGTGCTGGTGAGGATGTGGGGAAAAAGGAACCCTAGGCACTGATGGTTGGAATGCAGATGGGTGCAGCCACTGTGGAAAAAATATGGAATTTCCTCAAAAAAATAAAAAATGGAACTACCTTTTGACCCAGTGATTCCACTTCTGGGAAGATAACCAAAGAATCCTGGAACACTAATTCAAAAGAATTTTTGCACCCCTAAGTTTGTAGCAGTGCTATTTATAGTAGCCAAGAGTTGGAAACAGCCTAAGTGCCCATCCGTAGATTGGTGGATTAAAAACCTGTGGTATATTTACACAATGGAATACTAACCAGCAAATTTCTTTCTATTGTTTGCATTTATATAAAATTTGAACATATTCATCTTTTCAGTTATCACCAAAAATTAAGATACTATCAATATCGTTATTTTCAGTATATGACACTATACATCAGTTTGGGGGGAAATTCTACCTTTAAAATACTGAGTGTTTCTTCTAGCTCATGAGCATGATGTAGAAACATGGCTTCTCTCAGTTTCTGTTGAATATCTCTAATATCTCTCAATAATATGTTGTAATTTTTAGTAAAAGGTTTGCATCATATTTGTTAGAGTTTATCTTAGGATTTAGATATTTCTTAATGCTACTAATAAGATAAGTGTTTCTAGGTTTTAATATTCTATTTGATTTAGGGTTACTTTATTTGGTAAGTTTCTAATTATATAATTATCTTCTTTAATAGACATAGGACTACTCATATTAGCTATTTATTCTATGTCAGTTTTAATAAGTTATGTGTTCTAGAAATATTTTCATCAAAATATTCAAAGTTTTTGACATAAAATTATTCATCATATTTTTTCTCTCCCATATCTGCAGAATCTATAATCATTTCCTCTTTATAATTCATGACATTTAGAATTTGTGGTTTTCCTGTTTTTTTAAATTCATGAACAATTATAATGTAGTTTTATTAATTTTATTAGTCTTTTCAAAGTAACTTTAGCCTTTATTGATTGTTTCTATATCATTTTCTTTTTTATTTTCTGCTTTTCTGAATGATTTCCTTCTTTCTAATTACTTGGATTTAGTTTGACACTTTTTTAGACCTGTTAACTTTTCAAGATAGATACTTAGATCATTAACTTTCAGAATTTCATCTTCCACATGTGTTCAAGCCTGCAAATATTCCCTTCAAAAACAGATTTACTGTCTCATTTTTAATAGGCTGTATTTTCACTTTTATTTTCATTGAATGCAAAATATATAGTAATTGTAATTTCTTCTTTCAACCATGAGTCCTTTAAAAGTCTAATATTTATTTCTCCAAATCATCTTTAACCATTTTTCAAATAGTCTTCTGCTACTAATTTCTAGCTTAATATCATTGCTGTACAAAAATATACTACAAAGTATTTCAATCTTTTGATATTTGTTGATGATTATTTTTCTCCAAGTGCACTAAAATAAATTATATATTTGTAGTTGTTAAGTTAGTTTTATGTTGTTTTATGTTGTCCTTATGTTAAGTTAGTTAATTATATGCTCTAAATTTCAACATTATTTATATTTTACATTTTTATCAATTATCAAGAGAAGTATATTCTTCAACTTTTACAATTTGATTTTTATTTACTGCAAATACTATTTCCTTCTTCACATGAAATTTTACACATGAGAAGACTTATAGAAAGCAAATATATGACTCAACTTTCATCTTTAGTGGGCATATTATCCTTCTCACTTCAAATCTATGGTATAAACATTTCATAAGCTGGATATTGATTAAAATCTGGTATTAGATAACCATCATCTCCCCAAAAAGGAATGTTTCCTTGTATGGAATGTTTCCACACTCACCATAATTTCTCTATTCATTCTCAACCCATTGTCTAAAAAATATGAGAGTTTAAAAAGAAGTACAAAAAGTTTATATTCTGTGATATTTCCACCTTCAGAAATGATGTATTTGGGATGATGGGAACTCTGTAACAGAGAGACAGCTGTGCCACTTGCACAGGATTCTATCAACACATTTATTTCAAAGATAATAGTAGTAAATAGAATTTTTCCCCAGAATTAGAGACCCATAAGCAGAATCCTCACTTAAAATAAATAAATATCACTGTCCTTGAGCTTGACATAAATTATGAAACTTAAATGACTTATATCATTCAGAAATTCATATATCTCCTGTATCATAAGCATAAATTTATACAAAATGGTAGCTAAATGATTCCTTTGAATACCCTCCTTTTCTTCCTTCAAACAAAATAATCCAGTATTTTAATATAATTCTTTCCATGTCCTACAGTTTTGTATAATAAAAGGAGAATATACTTTAAAGGAAAATGAGCCTTGCTTTTTATACCAGGTATTTCCTAGACTTTTGGTCCCATTTACTTTGTGTTGTTTATATTTTGAAAAGGAGTGATAACATTTAGTAAATAGTACTATAAGATAATTGAGTCAAAGGGTATAAAGTACCTGGTGCAAAGAAATATGATCTTAAAAGACATGGCCCTAAAATAAATGAAGAATAACATTGAATAAAATAAATTCCTATAGTTTTTATGATAGCCCATTTCATTTAAATTAAATAAGCATTAAGTGCAAATAGGTGGCTTAAAACATCTGGCATGTAATAATGCAACTGAGTCTAGCTGAATATTTACATTATTTGAATTTTATTTCCATTATCTTGTTGGTATTGCAAACCAAATCTCCAAAACACATGATAACTGTGTAATGCCTTTTTCTGCTCTGTAATGTTTTTAATATAAAGAATTAAGAGAGGTTTTTAAATTACTTCAAACAAGTCAATTTTATGTGAATTTAGTATTAGAATATATATACTCTGTTTCATGATCAATAGATTTTTAGAAAATATCAGAAATTATATAATTATTTCGGGATTTTTGTTCACCAACCATCTAGCTAGTTGTAGGCATCTAGAAAATACATCAAAGTATTTTTCTGAATATTGAAGAAATATTTTCTCTTATAGACTAATAAAAAATGGGGAGAACAAGCTAATACTTAAATATGCTAAAGTACTTATAATTTATTTTTCTTAGTATTATAACAACAGATTGATATGAAGGCATTAAAGAGGGAAATTTAACAAATATTTTACTGTGGGATAACGAATGTCAGTGACTCCCAAATCTGCTATGCTATTTCAACATCAACACCACATACATTAGGATACATTTTATGTAAAAGTATCCCATTTCTACTTTAATAAATTTTAAGCATGATGTAACAAAAAAGAAATGTTAAATAACTTAAAGGCTTAATTTTTACCCATCACAACAATTGGTTGTCAGATGATCTAGGCCTAGTACCAGGGCTCCACTGCAAAGGATTGTTGACAAACTGAGACAACTTCTATATTTTTACATCCCACTCTAAGACAGGTGCCATTATCTGATGGCATAACCTCAGGTGGGAGAGTAACATCAGTATTCAGTTTAATACACTAAAGAGATGGGGGGAAGTGGTAATTTCCATTCTGTTAAAGACACTAACAACAATTTGACTGCATCACTGCTACTCACAAGTCCAGCTACATGAGCTAATGTAGCTAGGGACTGGAGGAAAGTACTGTTTGTTCTGAGAAACCATATGCTTAACTACAAATTGTATTAATGTGAAACGAGAAGAAAAAGAATATAGAGGACTTTTTAGTTATCTTTATCGCATATGAATTATAGGATTTGGATACTTAAAAAATTTAAAACCTGTTAATAAAACTAGTTAATATTTACTACTTCATTCCAAATGCTATAGAGAACAATTTAACCAATTTAGATCAGAGTTCTATTGTAAAACTATAAGCCTTCCAGAAGTAAACAAGATAAAAATATGGCTTTTAAGTAAGATAAAAATTTCTTAGGTACGACCCAAATGTACAACCCACAAAAGAAAAAAAGTGCTAATTTGGATGTCATAAGAATAAGAAAATTTACACTTCTACTCTACAAGTCACACTGAGAGAAAACATGTACGTCCAAATCATACATCTGATAAAAGATATGCATCTAGAATATAAAAATTCAATGATAAAGAAAAGCATAACTGAATACAAGACAGTAAGCAAAGGAAAAGGTTTGAACACATGCTTTCCCAGAAAAGATAGAGAGATGGCAAATAAATATATCAAAAGATGTTCAATACCATACCACACATATTAGAATAAACAATATTAAAAAGATTGGCTTTCCTGTGTAGTAACAATAAGGTACAAAAAAATGGAAACTCTCATATACCTGTGGTTGCATGTAAAATGGTATAGCCACATTAAAAAATTAAGCAATTTCTAAATTTAAATAAATACCCACCACTGCACCCACCTATCCCACATGTAGGTATTTATCCAGAAGAATTATGGCATATATCCTTGCAAAAATGTGTATACAAGTAGTCATGGCAACCTTATTTGTAACAGCCCCACACTTGAAATAACTCAGAAGATTATCAATAGGTGAATGGATAAACCAATTATGGTATATATAAATAGTAAGATATTATTCAGCAATAAAAAAGGAATGTCTTTTCCACTAGTGGTACTGGGGCAACTGGACATCCACACACAAAAAAAGCAATTATAAACACTGACCTTACACCATTCACAAAAGTGAATGGTGGACCTATATATAAAATAAAAAGCTATAAAAATTATTAGATAAAATAGAAAAACATGACACATTTTTAAAATGTGTAAGTTGTATTTCATTAATATTAAAAACTTCTGCTCTCAGACACTGTTAAAATATTTAAAAAACAAGCCAGACTTAGAGAAAGTACTTGCAAAATACACATCAAATAAAGGACTTGTATGCACAATATATAAAGAGTCTTTAAAACTCAAAAGAAACAAAACCCTAAGACCCAATTAAAAAGTGTGAAAAAGATCTAAACAGACACCTTACCAAAAAAGATATATGGATGAAAAATACATTAATTCATTAAAACATGCTCAAGACCATATGCTATTAGAGAATAGCAAATTACAACAAGGTACCAATTTATACTTATTAGAATGACTAAAATCCAAAACACTGACAACACCAAATGTCTGCAAGGACATGGAGTAATGGAAACTCTCATTTATTACTTTTGGGGATACAAAATGGTACAATCACTTTGGAAAATTGTTGGGTAGTTCTTTGTAAGGTTAAACATAGTCTTATCATGTGAAGCAGCAAACATACTCCTAGACATTGAGTGAAATGAATTGAAAATGTGTCTACTCAAAACCTGTACAGAATGTTTATAGCAGTTTTATTCAAAATTGCCAAAATTAGGCTCCACTAAGATGCTTTTCAAAAGGTGAATGGGTAAATAAAATGTGGTCCATTTATGAAATGGGATATTATTCAGCAATAAAGAGAAATGTACTATCAAGCCATGGAAAGACACAGAGGAACCTAAAATGCATATCGCTAAATGAAAGAAACCAGTCTGAAAAGGCTACATTCTGTATGATTCCAGAAAAATGATATCCTGGGAAGGCTAAAACTATATAAGCAGTAAAAGAGATGGGTACTTATCCGGAGTCCAGGGAGGGAATAACTAAGCAAAATACTTTAGGGAAGTGAACGTATTCTGTATTATTCATCATGGCACATAAACAGCATTACGTACTTGTCCAAACCTATAGAATGCACACCACCAACACTTTAATGTAAACTATAAACTTCAGTTAATAATAAAGTATCAATATCACTGACATTATATTATTAATATTATCAGTAATCATATTACTATCAATGTACATTAATATTATTTTTTTCCTTTTTATTGAATTTATTGGGGTGCAGTGGTTACCAAAATTATACAGGTTTCAGGTGCACAATTCCATGGCACATCATCTGCACAACTGTACTGTGTGTTCACCTCCCCAAGTCAAGCATGATATATTCCCCAATATCATGATATATCCCCCAGTCCTCTCCTCAACCTCTGTTCCTCTTCAACCCTATTATCAATGCATTGATAATGTATCGATATCATGTACAGTAACCCATCAATTGTAACAAAGATAATACACTAAAGCAAGATCTTAATAAAGGAGGAAAACATTGGGGAAGGAGTAAGAGGTGTATAGGAACTCTGTTCAACTTTACGGTAAACCTAAAATTTCTGAAAATAAAAGAAAATATATTTGTTAATATATTTAACAAGTTTTAAAAGAAAATAAATCTGTTAATATATAAAAGAAAAAAGCAGGAATGAATTCTTGTTACATGTATCATCATGGCTGAATCTCAAAGTAATTATGTTGAATAAAAAAAGACAATAATGACCACAGATTGTAAGATTTTTTTCACATAAAATTGTACCCAATGCAAACTATTATATAGTATCAGAAATAGATCAGTAGTTGCATGGAAATGGAGTATCAAAGGAGGAGGACAAGAGTTCCCCAGGGCACAAGCAAACTTGTAGGGGGGATACATATTTTCATTAGCTTAATTGTGGTAATATTTTCTCAAGTGAGGTTGTCAAAACTTTTCAAATTATATTCATTAGACATTCAGTTTATGTCAATTATACTGCAATGAAAAACATTTTTAAGTAATTTATATTGCATTTATATTTATAGGAAGAGATTATATTTTCTATATTTGCCACATAAGCTTTTTGGCATAGCATACAGATATGTAAGTATGGAATTTATAATGTTCTTATTCATATGCAAAGTATAGTTTACAGTGAATATTCATCTATTTTATTTTGTGTCTTTTAGGCATTCACATTAAAAACTGCATATAAAATTAAATATTTAAAATTGGATATAATATGGGATTTTTAATATAATATGGAATTTCAACACTGTATAATGACACAAAATGTAAGTGAAGTTGCTTTATATTGACAGTTTTCTTATTAAAACATTTTCATTGAACAAAGAACTTATTCAAAAGTATTAAGATATATATTTAAGTGTACTATGAAAAGCAAAATCATGAGAATCTTATTAATGCTTACCCTACTGTAAGTTAAAATGTATTTATTAATCATAGTATTTAGTTTTTTAGAAAGTGACCCATACATATTTCATATTAATTAATAATGTATATATTATTTTAAAATACGTGCTTTTGGATAATTTTTATGTATGTAGCCTTCCACTGGGTTTTACTGGAAATAAAATAATCATATTATACTATGTCTGGACTATACATATTGTATTTGTCTGTAGGTTGTTTTCTGTATTGTTTAAATGTTTCAAAATCGTTATGGCCCTGGGAAGTGGGGGAGGAGCACAATAAGATTCGGTAGGTTAATTATATTTATAGCCCTATCTACTTTCCTTATTTTTTGTCTTAATTCTTCCTAACAATATTTAAAACTGGTCTTTATATTTGTTTATTACAATTCTATGGGAGAAATTTCTGGTCAAGACAGTGGCACAGGTAAATGTGGTACTTGCATTCTCCCACAATTACATCAAAATTACAAATAAACTATAATACAACCATCATTCAGAACCCCCTGAAATCTAGCTGAACAAAAGTCCTATAACCATGAATATGAAGAAGAGGCCATGTCAGACTAGTAGAACGGGTGGAGACATGTAACAGGCTGGTCCCACACCCATGTGTGGTAGATAAAAATCAGGAGGGATATCTCAACTGCTGAGGCCCCCTCTGAGGAGCGAGGAGACCCTGCCCCAGAAACCCAGGGTTCCAGTGTTAGGAAGAGAATGACCCATAACTTCAGGCTCTAAAGACCAGTGGCAACCATGACTGAATAAGACAGAGAGTTACTAGAGACCAGGCAGTTCCTTTCAAAAGGGTTCATGCACAGACTCATTTGGACTATCTCCGTCTCAGCTTCAGTGCTTGGGCAGCAGCTCAAAAGGCATCAGGGACATACAGGGAAGAACTGAAATTTCTATCAGGGCAAGGACTAGAAGGACAGCTTTTTCCCAGACGAAAGTGCTAGCAGACAGCATTGTTCCTTCTCTGAATTCCCCTGCCCCACCCCACCAAAGAGCAAATTCGCAGGCACTCCCAAGCTATTTCCAGTGGCTTTTCCATACGAATGACGTGTCTTGGCTCATTCTTCAGATTTTCCTAAAAATCTCATTAGTGCAAAGCTAGGTCCCTAGCTCTGCACTAGTGGCAGACGGCCTTGGTTTGCAGCTTGGCCTCTCCTGGGCACCTCCAAGCCCAGCGCAAATAGCAGCCAACTACAGATTGCATTGTAGCTCATGCCAGGTGGCCCCAAGTAGAACACAGGCATTGGCCAACCTTGGCCTGCAACTTCCAGGAGGCCACAGAGGCAGTGCACCTGATGAACAGTTTCCGATCATGTCAAAAAACCACCCAACCACATCTACGCCTAAGGGGCAGACTCAGCAGGAACCAGAGCCCCACTAAAGTAAGTCTTACTCCACTATGTGTTCCCCTGCATAGCATAGCCTCCATTGTGGTCACAGCCAGCCCTTGTAGCTAATCAACTTGTAAGTAAATCCTTCCTACTGATGTGCTCATAGCAATAAGGCTCAACTAAAATAGGAGAGTGCACACAGCCCACATGGGGGTGTGATGCACCTGGAGTGTCCAACTCAAGTGAATGGGGGTGCTGTGCCACTGGACTCTACAGGACAGCTGTAATATAATGCCACTCTATCAAGCCCAGGAGATATAGCAGCTCTACCTAATACATAGACACAAACACAGGGAAGTTGCCAAATGGGGAGACAAAGAAACATCCCAAATAAAATAAAACAAACTCCAGAAAAAGAGCTAAACAAGATGGAGACAAAGCAATTTTCTAGATGCAGAGTTGAAAATACTGGTAATAAGGATGCTCAAATTTAGGGGAAGAGTAGATAAACTTAGAACTTTACCTTTAATAGCATAATGAAGGACATGGAAACCATAAAAAAATAAGTCATAAATGAATGGTGTAAATAAAACATACACTAGCTGAAATGAAGACTAATTTTCAGAAAATCAACAATACAGAAGATAAAACCAAGAATTAAATCAGCAATTTGGTATACAAAGTATGTCCAGTAAGTATCCAGCCATGCACTATGAAAAATAAAGACATTTATTGTAGAAGCTACAAGATACAAGAAACATTGCACATAAGAAAATGATGCTTCGGTCCTCTTCAAGGTAGGCACCTTGGGACCTCACACAGTTCTAGCATCTCTTCCCCTATTCAAAACACTTTGCAAAATCCTTTGTTGGAATCACTATCAGCTGCCCCATTGTATTTTCATGAATTTCATCAACAGTCTGAAAGCTCTTCACTTTCAAAGGTGATTTTATTTCTGGGAAAAGTCAGACATTGCAGAGACACCTCAGTGATTTGATGCTTCGCCAAAAAACTTTCCATGAGACATGATGCACGGGCAGGCATATTGTCATGATGAAGCTGCCAATCACCAGCTTCCCATAGCTGCAGCCTTCTGCATCATCCAAATAGTTTCCATGGAAGTATGTTCAAGCTTAATGCAAAATTTGATGCCGATTCATTGCTCTACATGCTCAATCATTTTGAATGCAGTGGCCATACAGTACATATACTCACTCAACTTTGTCTACCACCTCCACTGAGTAATACAGTGAAGTCATGGTTCATGCATTTACATTCCAGTCACTCGACTTGGCTGTTAGATTACATGGATGTCATGCAAACTAATCTTGTTGTATTAACAATGTCTGTAGTTTCTTCTGGACAGACCTCATATAAGGAAGAAAAAAAAAAAACCCAAACAGAGCAGCAAAAAAAGAGAAAATATTTAAAAAAGAGTGTTAGGAGCCTTTGGGACAACTAATGTAACAACATTCACATCATTGGGTGCCTGAAGAAGTAAAAAAGGAATTAAAAACCTATTTGAAAAAATAATGATGGAAAATTTCCCTGATCTGGTGAAGGAAATTGACATAGAATCCGGGAAGCACAGAGAGTCCCAAACAACAGGACCCCAAAGAGACCCACAATAAGACATAATATAATTAAAATGAAAAAAGTTAAAGACAAAGAAAGAATCTTAAAAGCAGCAACAGAAAAAGCAGTTAGTTACCTACAAGGAAACTGCCATAAGTCTGTCAGTTATTTCTCAGCAGAAGCTTTGCAGGCCAGAAGGGATTGGCAATAAATATTCAAAGTGACGAAAAGCAAGGACTTACAACCAAGATTACTCTACCCAGCCAAGTTGTCATTTAGAATCAGATATATAAAGAAATTCTCAGTCAAGAAAAAGGTAAAGGAGTTTATCACCACCAAACCAATATTACATGAAATATTAAAAGGTTGTCTTTAAGATGCAAAAGACAAAAAAAGATAAAAATATGAACAACAAAATGGCAATAAATGCATATCTCTAAAAAATTGATCTGAAAAACAAAACAAACACAGAGAAAGGAAACAAATTCCTAGATGCAAAGAACCTTTTGACATTTGCCAGCTAGGAGTGGGGTTGTGGGAATGGGGGAAAAAGCTGAAGGGATTAAGAAGTACAAGTTGATAATTACAGAATAGTCACAGAATATAAAGGACAGCATAGGAAATATAGTAAATAATCTTCTAATAACTATAAGTGGTGTCAAATGAGTATAAGATTTATGGGGATGATCACTTAGTAAGTTATACAATGTTCAATCATGGGAGTGTATGCCTGAAACTAACGTAATGTTATATGTCAACTGTAATTTTTGAAATACAAGTTATTTTTAAATTCTATGGGGTCACATTACCTTTAAAAAGTTACATTTTACTTTAAGTATGTTTTATACATCCTTTACATAAGAGAGAAATAAAGCTATAGGCTAAAGAAATAACTGTTTTTTTCTTTTCTCTAATGGGCCCAGACTGGTGTGGCTCAGTGAATTGAGCACAGGCCTTCGAACCACAGGGTTGCTCATTGGATTCCTAATCAGGGCACATGCCTGGGTTACAGGCCAAGTCCCCAATAGGGGGCATGCGAGAGGCAACCACACATTGATGTTTCTCTCCCTCTCTTTCTCCTTCCCTTCGCCTCCGTCTAAAAATAAATAAATAAAATGTTTTTAAAAAATAATGGGAGATAGGAAACAATGCTTTTTTTCTTCTTTTCTCTAATGGAAGGTAATACAATTATTTATATATATATCTATATATACACTATATATATACACACATATATATATATATAATTCATTTTAAAACATATTAGAATGTGTTTCATTTACAATTAAAATAAAATAAGGCGGTGTTTTGTTGTCTATCTGTAGTAGGAAATGTGTTTGTCTCCCTGGGCAAACTGAAATGGCAGGTATATTAAATTCAGTAACGTTAAGTAATTAAGGCTTTACTTTTAACCCTCATATTAGAGAATTCTAGTTAAGAAGGTAAATCATTTCCAATGCCTGTTAATCTTTCAAAAGAATATATACTTTGACAGGGAGGATTTTAGCTAAGTTACAGGGTTTCTAAAAACCGCCAGTTCCTTACAGAGGAAATTTTAAACTTGTTTTTCCAAACCGAACTCTCATGAAATAAATAAAGCACAACAGATAAAATAAATGAAAGTAGATGGTAACTGGCTAATGTGAAATTGAGTGGCCCAGCGCTCACCTGGTCCACCACCCCTGTTACCCGGATTCACCTCCAAATACCCTGAAAGATCAGTAGAGCTGTTTGAATGCCACTATTTTAGGATATTATGCTTTCTAAGGTTACATGCCCACTCAAAGACCTCTCTGAAATCTAATCCACATATCCTATGTGGAGATTTGCCTGTATGACCCACTGAAGCCCACATTTTCTTATGGATTGTACTACAGATAGACAAGTGATTCAATTGTAAGTCAATAAGTCTCTTCGACTTGAGACTCCTAATTGGGATGGAGAATACAGTTGTGCATACCAGATCAACAAAGCCACATAACTTCAGGGAGGATAATTATTGGGTCATATGTGCAGCTGGTGATGATTGGAAAACCATATATACAAAGAATCAAAAAAGAGACAAAAATATACTGCCCTGGAATGAGAGAAATCAATAAAACCTGCTACCTTGTTCCTGGACTGCTTCTCAGTTCTCTGCTTAGCTTTCTTTTCCTATCATTGGATTCTACATTATCTATTTCCAAACAATGTGCAATATATTTACATAATTAATTTTAGTAAATTCTATTAACCAAAGGAATTTGACTAGAACAAAAGTGAAAGTACTACTGATATGACATTACCTTTTCTCTTATAAAAGGAGGTAACTAGGGCATCTTTAAAAGTGTGAATGCCTGGATCTCATTCTGATTCTGATGTATATTTTCTTATATGTGGCCTGGATATTACTCCTGATGTCTGTACTCAAAAGTTAGTTTCCAGGAAGAAAGAATGGGATTGACTTGTTTCAGCACTGTTTAATCCAACTGTATTCTTTCTAATTTTCCACTCACTGGATCCATACATTACTGATAGAAGTATATTGAAGTCTTTAACTATAGTGGTAACTTCGTCTGTTTCTTTTTGAGGTTCTATCATTTTTTTTTATCTCATGTATTTTGGCAATCTGTTGTTAGGTACAGGCACATTAAGAATTGTTATATCTTCTTGGAGAATTAAACCCTCTCCTATCATGAAATTCTTTTTATCCCTAATAACTTTCCTTGCTCTGAAGTTGGTTTTATCTGAAATTAATAGACTTATGCCAGCATTCTCTTAACTAGTATCACCATGGTATATCTTTCCCTAGGCTAAATCTCAAGGGTGACAATTACAAGCCTCCAGCAATTCATCCATTATGGGTGAAGGTTTTTTGCCCTGGGAGAGATTATCACGTTAATTTATGTTTCTGGGTGTCTTCCTGCTCCACTAAGCTCTGATTCTTTGCATTTTCCCATTTCTCTATTTTTGGGGGCAGCAGTGACCTCAAATCTGATGGATCTCAGAAATGTCATTGGCAGTTGATACAGCTTTTGTCTCATTGTGAGGGTAGGAGTGATAACTTCCATCCTTCTTCCATGTGAGATCCGATGGCTGACATGTTCTGGATAATGCACTCACCCATCCTTGTGTTGCAGAGAAATGCCATGGTTTGTGATCCCTCCAGAGAGAGAGGTTAAAAGATGATGGCTGTTTCAAAATAACATAGAAACTGTGAAGGGTTTGAACACAAGATAGATCACAAATGAAAAAACAGAAGGATAGAAAGACACAGGATTGTACATCTGCATTTAAAATATTTCCTTGAACATAAATATTTTAAATTGAGATGCAATCCTCAGAATTCATATGGCCCTTTATTATATTTTATCTATTGGATATACTATAAAACTTTTGTTACTACTTGAATAAAACTAAAACTTTTAAAGAGCATTGGTTAATTCAAAATAAATTCCCCTCAATGTGTACTTTATTATATAAATTATTATTAGAGAGAATTTAAACTCTACTACAGCAGATTGATAAATATATTGATTAGTATGAATTGGTTACTTCCTTAACAACACTATACATAGAATAAAAGGGATGTTTGAAAATATGATGTTACAAAGTCAAAAATAATTTTACAAGTTGTGGCACTATTTTTGGCTACCTTAAAGTAAGAACTGTAGCTATAAGTATCATGCAATTATGTCTCTGTTGGGAAAAATAATTTTCCTTATGATATTATACATATATGATAAAGTAGAAACATGCAGTATTTCATACATACATTGTGATATATGAAACATGGATTGCAAATTAAGATGCAAACTGAGGCCTCAGAAATGACATGCATTCAGAAGTTTGTTTGATGGAAGAAAATTGTAAGAAGTAGAACCCAGAGAGTATGTTCTCAGTCTGAAAATCACTCTAAAAACCACACCAGTCCCAGGGCTGGGACTTGTATGAGGTGAGTGCAGTATTTACCTTGAGCACAAAATTTAAGAGGGTGCCAAAAGTAAGTAATAAGGTAAAATCTTAATGTTATTTTCAAAATTAAAATTAATACAAAAGTCCATTTGAATAAAATATTAACATTGTATTTGAAAACAGGATTAGTATTAATCTGATATAAATTACTATATCTCACCTATATTACTATAAGCAAACTCCTAACTACTTTATTTTGCCATGTATAATGAGCACTTTTGCCTAAATTTTTGAGGGAAAAATAAGGATACACATTATATGCGGGTATAATAACCCCACGTATAATGCATACAAAATGTGGGTGTGCATTATACATGGCAAAATACCGTAGTTTCTTTGCATCTTCTTTTGACACCCCAAAAAGATGAAACACTGCAGAAATCAAGACCATTTCAAAACATAAATTTTACATCAGTTTCCTTCATAAATCCTATCAATGTTTGTTTATGGTTTTTTGTTTCTTTATTTGTTTGTTTTGTTTTGTTTTCATTGTCTTAACAAAAACTCCAAATTCCTGCATGGAAGTTTAATGTGGAGATCAGTCTCTTCCGGTTCTCTGCAGTACAGCCACTCATGCCTTTCTTTTGTTTTGAGAATACACATTGCCCTTTCCCAGCTCCAAAAGCCTTGTATGTGTCCCATCTGCTGAAAAGACACCTTATCCCATCAACTGCCTGGTTAACTCCACCTACATGTCTAATTGAAGCCCCAGAATCACTTCCTGAAGATTTCTTCCCTAAAAGCAGCCTAACAAAAATCAAGTAAGCCTTTTTCTTACATATGCCTCTAATACTCTATTACTCCATTTCTTTTCCTTCCCAGTCTTTAGCGAGACTGTAACTCCAAGAAAATGGAGAATGTGACTTTGCTCCCATTATATATCACCATTTTCTAGCCCAGAAAACATTTATTTGTTGAATAAATGAACAAAGCAAGTAAAATAGATATTTTGAAAATTATCTAAGACTGTTAAATCTCAGTTAAATATAGTTATAATGTAGTATAAAAAGTATAAACAAAACTCAATATAATCTACTCTCTCATGCTACTGTTTTTAAAGAAATCTAACAGAATGATTTACAGGATCCCATAAAAAATTCCACTGAGCTTTATAAGATCTGAATAAAAAGATCTCTCACAGTAATTTGTGAATGCTTTGTTGGAAATAATAAAGTAATCTTAGCAGTTAACAGAAATAAAGTAACACTGACAATGTCAATTTGCAGAAAGATAACAGGTTATTTCTTTTTCTAGATAAAAGGATGATTATTAATATCTGGCATAAGAAATCAAAGAGTAGTTCAACCCTTTTTCTAATGGGAAAGTCAAATATTATTGACACTAATATGAAAAAGGAAACAAAGGTCTCCGCAAATGAGTTCCCAACCTTGAAGTGAGTCTTTCAAGCCATTCCAAAGTCCAACTAGTTATTAATAAATCAAAGGCAGAAAATATCATATCCATCATTTTGTCTTGTTCCTCCTTATCCCTCCTGCAGCTGTCTGACAGTGTGATTTATGATATATAAGTAGTGCTACGGGGCTTGACATGGTGAGCATGATTTCTTTTAATGTTTTCTTGCAATCAGCTTACGTCTCCTCTTTAACAAGCATTACATCTGCAACTGGGAAACTTAATGAAAGCAAATGTTATACCCTAAGATACATTTGCATTCTCTATGTATTTGTAATTACCGGAACATCCTTTTCTAACTATTCAAATATACTTATTTACAACAAAATCTAACCAATTTCTGCTTTACTTTCTTTAGATACTAGAAATGTTTAGTCCTAATAGATAATATATACCTTCCTCGTCATAGCACAAATATAGATATCACTTTTCACCAGAGTTTAGACTAGTTTCAACTAACATTAGCTACAATATTCTAATTTTTTGTTTCAACTTTCTGTTCAATCAATTAGTAAATTAATCAGACTTATAAACCAAACCACTCAATTGCCATTAGTGATTTGTATTCATGCTATAGGTTCTTTCTAGTTCAAAGTAATATAATCAATAAGGAAGTAGACTATATTATGTATTAGAGCTTTAATCATTATTCTTTATTTCTTAATGCTATGATCTATTTCTTCCTTTTTTAAATTTGAAAGTAATTTACCCAGCACATTAAGATGACCAAGGCTTTGTTGTGTAGCTCAAAGGAATGACTTTAAAAATACACATAACAATGAGCAAAACTTTTAAATATTAGCAGTTTCATAAAATATAATGTTGGTCACAAGAGGGCAATAACAAGAATAAAATATAGAATATATAGTAAAACCAACTCAAATCTTACTCCATGATCATGTCAGCAGAATTATAGTTACGTGCATGGACCTGTAGTTGATTAGTGTTGGTTTAATACATCTAACACATCCACTGAGAGTCAGTGTGCAGGTGCTGGGCTGTAGTGATGAAAATATCAATGTATCTTTTTTAGAGACATTTTAATTTTACCCCACCTTACTCTAAAAGGATTTAGGATAACTTATAAATCATATACAAAATAAGATATTATAAATAAGTTTGATGGTTAAAAAAAGAAACAAGTGTAGAAATAGCAATATAAAATAAAGCAAGAAGTAGGAAAATGTCAGCATCATGGTGGACATTAATATTTACCAAGAGTTGGTTCTGTGCTGTCACCTAGAACACTGGGCTCCATATTGGAGTTCCAGTTTCCCTAGAGGGTTTTTTCCAACCTATATTAGACTTTGTGGGAGTGACAATAAAGTTTTAATTTTTCTGTCTGTGTTAAACCACTAAAATTTGTGATTGTTTGTCAGTGCTAAGTAAACTAGTCTATCTTGAATAATACAAATATGTTCATGATAAGATCCTAAACCTGACTGAGATTTCCAGCAGCTGATAGAGCTAATCTTTTATGTAATCCATAGACTGTGAGAAGAAAGAAACATAGCTCTTTGGATATAAGTATCTATACATAATTCTAATATGAGTAGAAATTCTCTTGAAGACCATAAGATAAATTCATTATATGATGTAGTAAGTGAAAAGAATAATAACTGATATTTATTGCTTATTTCATTCCAGAAAATGTGCTAAACATTTTTCGTGACGATTATTTTGTTTAATCCACATAACATTCCCATGAGGAATATACCACAATTATCATACTCAATTCATAGTTACTGAAAATGAGATACAAATAGGTTAAGGATTTTGCCCAAGGTCAGGCAGCTAGCAAGGGTTATAAAGTTAAGAAAAAATATGCCTTTTTTAAGGGACATCTGGAGGAACAAATATCTAAGCTCCCTATTCAATTAAGAAAATATAAAATCTAAAATGTGAATCTCCCTTAAAGCAGGGAATCAACTTTAATTAAATTGAAACAATATAAAACACTTTGTTGCTCAGGCTCTAGATTACGAATCACTTCTCATGGATGATAGCAAAGCTAAGAATACAGAATATTTACAACTCAGGTTGGTGAGTAATGAATATAATTTCTAAGAACTCAGGACAGCAAAGAGGTGAAATTAAAACATAATTCTTTTTTAATATGAATAGATGTTTGTCCAGAAAGTACCCTGCTATATACTACAAAAAATAGACACATTTATTGAAGGAGATACAAGAAACATTCATTGTACATAGGACAATGATGCCTCAATCCCCTTCAAAGTTATGACCCTGAGGAAATCTGGTTCATTGGTAGCAGTTTGAATTATCATGAGCAACTGCATCATGATGTCCTTTCTGCTCTGGTAGCAGAAGCTGTGGAATGAATTGTGCCATTACACGTTTCATGCCAAGATTCTGCATCAAAATCTCAGGCACAGTAATTTTCGGAATCCCCAGATCAGCTCCTAGTTCTCACGCTGTCAGTCGCTGATCTTTGTTGATTGCAGCTCCTACACGTTCTACATTCTCAGGTGTTCTGCTTGTTGCAGGCCTTCCAGAATGTGGATTACTTTCAACAGATTCCTGATCACCTTTGAAGCATCTGTGCCATACTTTCATTTGTGCTGCACTCATTGCATCGTCCCCGAAAGCCTTCTAAATCACCTGAATATTTCCCGCAAAGGAATGTTCAAGCTTAACACAAAATTTGATGCACATGTATTGCTCTACTCACTCAGTCATTTTGAATGTGACAGCCACACGGTATACATGCTCACTCAATGATGTCTAGTACACCCCACTGACTAATGCAGTGAAGTCGTCATTGTTCACGCATACACATTCCTGTCCACTCTTCTTGGCTGCCAGGTTACATCGATGTTGTGCAAACTGTTCTCACTATATTAACAATGGCTGGTTTTTTTCTGGACAGACCTTATATATATATATATATATATATATATATATATATGTGTGTGTGTGTGTGTGTGTGTGTGTGTGTGTGTGTGTGTGTGTGTATAATTATTTTAGGTTTTAGTCATCAGTTTCAATGTGTGTATGGGTTTCCTCCACACCAATAAACAATGCTCTGACATCAGTGGTTGTCCTACAATTTAAGTCAATCTGATACTATCTACCCTGTGAGCATATCAGACTCCACATGTTAAGGGTTCAGTTCTATGAGACTGTAGCCCCCCTCCCACCCCAGGCTGTTACCTGTGCATCTGACCTATAAATTGGAGGCCCCAACAACCCCCTACAACTCAGGATACCATTAGCAAGTTCATGTGACTACCTGGACTTCTGACAAACTGGCAATAAACCAGAGATCCCTTGGACCTCCTTCTTGGATTTGATTAATTTGCTACAGTGGTTCAAAGAATCAGAAAAACATTTTATTCACTAGATTACCAACTCATTATAACAGGATATAAGTCAGGAACAACCAGATAAAAGAGATACTTCATCCTACCTATGGGGAAAGGGCATGAAGCTTCCATATGTTCACCAATTATAAAGTTTACGAACTGAGTCCTTTTGGGTTTTCATGGAGTTTCATTACATAAGCATGATTGATTAAATCATGCCTATGTAATTGGCCACTGACAATTCATTGACCTCCAGCCCTTCTCCCCTCCTTGAAGGCTATGGGTGGAACTGAAAGTTCTAACCCTCTAATTACGGGGTTGGTTCCCCTGACAACCATCCCCCATGCGTAGTGCTTTCCAAAAGTTACTTTATCTTATTAACAAAGCAAAAGACAATTTTATCATTCTCATCACTTAGAAAATGCCAAGGCATTTCAGTAGCTCAGTGCCAGAAAAATGGACAAAAAACAAATATATATTTTTTCATTATAAATCACAACATCACAAAAATATGGAAACATTCTTATTGTTACAGTTTTACTAAGATTTATAGGTACAACTGCACAATAGCATTTTAAATTAAAGCTTAAGTACTTGGCATGAGATATTTTCATAGGAAATAGTGCAAGTAATTTTAATTTAGTGTAAATCACAATGTATCATTATTTTATTTTCCTTCAAAAAGTTACAAAAATGTTTTAACTTTTTTTTTAATTGATAGCTATTACTTATTTGCAGTTATTATCTCTTTTGGGCAAGATTTTTTGAAATAGATTCATCTCAAAATTTATGAATAAGCTAAACTACTGTCTAAGTATCTAATAAAAATGAAATCATTGTTATATGTTACAATAATTAACAGAAATGTGAACACAATTT
The DNA here is from genome assembly GCA_039655065.1 of Glossophaga mutica. Lineage (NCBI taxonomy): Eukaryota > Metazoa > Chordata > Mammalia > Chiroptera > Phyllostomidae > Glossophaga > Glossophaga mutica. Next base: position 140,535,055 of record CM077307.1, on the reverse strand, counting down.
TTGAATTCTAAGAGCACATGTTCTTAACAACTATTACCTGTGGGAAATAAAGAAATCTCATTTAAAATGGACTACGTAAGCGCTGAAGGAGAGCCTTCACTCACTAACTCTCGTTACTGGTCACACTGCAAACAGGAAAAGCTTGCTCTCCCACCCTGACAGGAGGAAGGCGTTGTCCTCTTGCCTAGCAACAACCTGGTCAAGAGAACCTGAGCTTTTGCTCTCCTCAGAATGACCCTTCCCATTTCCTTTCTTTCCCTTACAAAACAAAGCACCTCTCCTTTGTTCTCTGGACTTGCCTGCAGTTTGCCATAGTTTGCTTGTCTACAATTGTAATGCTCTGCTATTCCCAAGTAAACTAATGTTGCTGGTAAACAACTGGCTATTTAGTTTTTAAGGATGACATCTGTATGTTGATACATTACTTAGAATTCCCCGAGTGGCAACACATAAGAATATAAAAATTAATAAAAACCTTAAGTTATGTACTAGTTGTCCTGGACATCGGAAAACAAACTCTACAGTAGATTGAAACAGAGTGTCTCCAAATGTTTTGCTAAACACGTTTCTATAACATAGAATCAGAGTGTGGGTTTACTAATCCACATTCTTTGTGTGTCATCACAGCTAGGGAAAGGAATTTATGAAAGAACTACTGTGATCTAGAAACTGGGTTCTATGTGCTAGTGGACCTCAGTTTCTGTAGGGGAAGCAAACTTGTATTAGCATAACGATAAGGGAGGTTTCCTTGGCCCTAATAATAAAATATTAACACCACATGAGTTTTCAACTTACCTGAGCATTTCCATGTTTAGTGAGACAAAAATACACACTTCATTTTACACTAATCAAATTAAGACACCTTTTAGACAGCAAAATCCTTAACTAACTAGTTAGGACTCACATAAAATAGTCTTAGCAGTAGGTAATCACACTGATTTGCCTTCTCATCCCACCTCCCACCCCAAGAGTACTTGCTACAAATGTTCACTTACAGGAGAATTTGATTCTACGTATAGAAAAGGAGAGCAAAAGGTCAGGTAGAAATGCTTTGTCAAAAACCTAAATCTCCTAAAATACCAATTTTGAGAAGGCCATTTGGCAGGAAACTGCTGTCAGCTGTTTCAAACTGCTTTCATATATAATCTTTTTTTAGCTTCCACTTCTGAACAGTAGTCCTTCCTTAATTAAAATTTAAAAGGGCTAATAATTCATAAAAGAAGTAGCACTCATTTTTGGTTGTCTCCTTGGATTTATGATGAAGTCTGTGTAGAAAAAGTCCAACCATTGTTAACAAGAATGGTTTGCACAACATCAGCGTAACCTGGCAGCCAAGGAGAGCGGACAGGAACTCACATGTATGAACAATGCAGACTTCACTCTACTAGTCAGTGGGGGCAGTAGACACAATTGAGTGAGGACATGTACTGTGTGGCTAGCACATTCAAAATGACTGAGTGAGTAGAGCAATGAATCTGCATCACATTTTGAGTTAAGTTTGGACATTCCTCCATGAAAATTATTTAGATGACTCGGAAAGCTATAGCTATGGGCAGTTGGTGATCATCAACTTCATCATGACAATGCACCTGCTCATGCATCTTGTCTCCTGTGCGTATTTTTGGCAAAACATCAGATCACCCAGGCCACTCAGCCCAGCTACAGCCCAGATTTGGTGCCCTGTGACATCAGGTTTTCCCAAAGCTAAAATCACTTTTGAAGGAGAAGAGATTTCAGACCATCGATGAGACTCAGGAAAATACCACGGGGCAGCTGATGGCAACTGGGAGAAGTGTGTGAGGTCCCAAGGTGCCTACTTTGAACAGGACTGAGGCTTCATTGTCCTATGTACAATGTTTCCAGTATATTGTACCTTCTTCAATAAGTGTCTCTATCTTTCATATTACATGGCTAGATAGTTTCTGGACAGACCTCAAAAATATTGTTAGGCAAAAAATAAATGGCAAAAGGAAAAAGGGCATAAGATATAAAAATTGCCTATCAAATTTTTAGATCAAGTAAATTTTAAAATAAACAGTTAAAACAAATTTTAAGCATGTACATTGAACTTTATAACTAAAATAAATGACCACTTGAGAGCCAAATGATTTGATTCAGTGTTTTGTTTCTTGAAAATATAGGAATATCTGTTCTGGATAATTCATATATTTCTATTATTGATAAATAAGCTCCTGATAGTCAACTGAATTCATACTTAAATTTTTGCAAATAATAACTAACTTATTCATGGATTTAGGTTTTTAAATATGATTCTATTAATTATTTAACTCTATTGACATAAATACTTAGGGCACATGTAAGCTTTTGCAAAATCGCTATAGCATAGTATTCAGACTATTATCTGTAATATTTCATAGCATTCACATTTGCATTTAAATGCATATTTCATACAATTTGTCTAAATTCTCAATATACTTATAAAGGGAGCACTATTGAGAGTTTGAAGCAAATGACAAAATATACTGACAGAATTTTTTGCACTCAAAAATGGATAATTTTTCATTCTATGAAAAATTTTAATTTTTAGAATTATCATTCTAAATTTTTCTTTAGCTGATTTTATTTTTTAGCATCCAATGGTTGGAAAAATTTCAAGAAGCTTGGCTATTACAAAGTGCGTAACCTCTTTGCTGCCACTGTTTTCTAGTAACCTCATACTAGACTCCACATTTTTTGTTTACTTAATATGTCTAGCTTTTTTTAAGCATGTCACGACCTGGTTCTCCACATCTGTATGTCTCAGCCTCCCACTCTTGTACTGATGCCAAGAAGAAATGAGCTAGGGACAAATTCCTCTCTAGGAGGGAAACATGAATATATTTCAAATTGGAATAAGCCTTAACAAGCATTTAGCCTATGGTAATTATTTTGTGCTTTGTGATGGGCTGACTAGTATCCCTGATGAGGTATGGACAAGATCTAGGCCCCCTTCCCTACCCGTTCCCCGCACAGATACCAGTACCTGTTCATATGAGCTTACTTGGAAACAAGATCTTTACAGATACAATTAAGGTAGGGAACTCAGGATGAGATCATGCAAGATTTTGGGTGGTTCCTAAATCCATTAACAGGTGCCCTTGCAAGAGAAAGGAGAGAGAAACTTGAGACACACAGAGACACAAGCAAGAAATCATGTGAAAACAGAGGGAGAGACTAAAGTGATGTTGACACAAGCCAAGGAATGAAAGGAGACTCCAGAAGCCGGAAGAGGCAAGAAAGGATTCTCCTCTGGAGACATCTAAAGCAGTGTGAACACACAAACAACTGAGTTCAGTCTTCCGGATTCCACCACCATGGCAGAAAAAAATGTTGTTTTAAACCACCAATTTTGTGATAATCTCTTCTGGAGGCCCTGGAACACTAACACATGACTCTAGTATTTGGTTAAGCAAAGACTGATAATACATATTTTAAAACAATGTTTATCAACATTGATTATGGCAAGTATACAGTTTATTTTCAGACATTTTAATACTAAAAAAAATGCATATTATACTTATTCGGTTACATTTCACTCCATACAGATCTTGCTTGGATGTGCCACTAATGAATGTTAGGCCCTCTGACCCTAGGCCTTATCAAATGTATGGGGCTTTGGTATGGACTGAAGAGTTGTGACTCCTGAAAATTCATATGTTGAAGCCCTGACCTCCAATACAATTTGTTTTTGGAGGCGGGGTCCTTGGGACATAATTAGGTTTGGATGAGTTCATAAATGTGAGGCCCCTGTGATGTGATTAGTGCTCTTATAAAAGGAGGAAAAGAGACTGGAGCAAGCACGCTCTTTGCCACGTGAGAACACAGCAAGAGGGCATCCATCTATAAGCTAGGAAGCTGGCTCTCACCAGGATCAGAAACTGCAGACACATAATCTTCAACTTCCAAGCCTCTAGAACTGTGAGAAATAAATGTCCGTTGTGTAAGCCACCCAGTATATGGTATTTTGTTATAGCAGCCTGAGATGAATAAAATGAAGATAGCAGTATAAAATAAAATTCTAGGAAACCATATTATTATATGCAGTAAGGATCTAATGTAAAAGTTATTTCAATATTATTACCTACTTCATTTACACTATCAAGTTAAGAAAATTTGTGTCTTAATGAAGACTTTTTAAGTGAGGACATTCCCCATACAGAAGTAATTAATAACCCATGATTGTTAATTACACATGCCAGGTTAATATTCATCATATATTACATTGAAGGAAAGGTTTGAAATTGATGAATCATCTTCTATTTGAAATGTCACTTACAGAAATGAGGGCTAAGCATACGAATCTCGGAGATGCAGTTCTGTCAAGACCGGGATTAAATCTTGTAAAACATCTCATTCTTGAGAATGAAATCGATCATTAGTCAAACATTCAGTAAAACTGTTCACAAAGTGAGTTCTATCTTAATCAATTTTATTTAGTCTTTACAGATAATGACTTTTAGTCTCTTCATCTCTACTCCATGAACTTCATTAAATCATTATTGTAATGGCTACTGCTTGCAACAGACAACTTCGATAAAAAAATATTCCACTCTATCGTTAAATTTCATTAATCTTTAATGACAAAGGGAATGGTAGAGAGAGCACATCCTAAAACTAATTCTTCCTCTTACATTTAGAAAGTCTTTGACAATAGCACCTTATATCACATTGCTTGTTATTCATGGAATAAAAGGGGTAAGGCAACCTTGGTAGGTGACATTTCCCAGAGTTTCTAGAAAAGGGTAATGTGTCTTTCTCTTCTGCTGTATGAACAAAGGGTACCCAAGCAACTGGTGTCAACCAGGTTATATCCAGAGTGAAACCAACTTTAGGATGAAGACAATGCTGAGTGAAACAGCAGAGAGACAGACCAAACCTTCGGTCACTGAAGATATCATTACATTTCTGGCAAAATCAATTATGAGGTTTCCAAATACTCTATTCATGTATAATTATACATTTTTTTAACTGTTTAAGCCACAGTGACCTGAAGCTGCTCTGAATTATGGCTCATAGCACTTTTACTATTTAAGCTAGATTTATTTGTTTCATAAAAATATAGTCATGTGTCACTTAATGAAAGGTAAAATTCTGAGAAACGCATTGTTAGGTAATTTCATCATTGTGGAAACATCACAGAGTGCTCTTAGAGACCGAGTCTATATGGTATATGATTATGTTACTGGACTTTTGATAAATACTATAGGCAACTGTAATGCAATGGTAAATGTTTGTATATCTAAACACAGAAAAGGTGCAGTAAAAATGCAGTATATAAGATATGAAACGGTACAGCTGTAGAGAACACTTGCCATGAATGGAGCTTGCAGGACTGGAAGCTGCTCTGGGTGAGTCAGTGAGTGAGCAGTGAGTGTGAAGTGCCATCACTGTGCCATTTTAATGGCTGCATTAAAATTTTGTACATGTTTTTATTCATTAATAAGTTATGCTTGCTGTATTTTTGACTTTATAAACTTTAAAATTGGTTTAACTTTTTTGTATTTTATTTATTTATTTTTCTTTATTTTTATTGTTCAAGTACTGTGTTCTCCATCCCCTCCCCAACTCCCCCCACCCCAGCCATCCCCACTTCCTGCCCTTGATCCTACCCCGCTTTGGTTTTGCCCATGTGTCCTTTATAGATATTCCTGAAAGCCCTTCCCCCTCTTTCCCCCATTACCCCCTCCCACCTCCCCTTGGTTTAACTTTTAAACTCTTTTTATTATATTTAGCTTAAAACACAAACTGACTTTATAGCTCTACAAAAATATTCCTTTTTTGTAACCTTATTCTATAAGCATTTTTTATTTTAAAAACTTTTATTCTGACATTTTAAACTTCGTGTTAATCACTAAGACACAGACTCACAGGAGAGCTGAGGCCTACCCAGGGTCAGGATCATCCACACCACGGTCTTCTACTTCCCTGTCCTGCCCCACTAGAAGGCCTTCGGGGATAATAACATGCATGGAGATGCCATGTCCTATGATAACAATGCCTGTTTTTGAAATACCTCCTGAAAAACTTGCCTAAAGTCTTCATGAGGAGTGGTCCCAATTTCAGAAATATGCCCATGGTGGTTTGCTTGTTTTCGTCATAGATTTCCTTGTAAGCAGATAATATACCATGAACATTCTTCTTTATTAATGAAAACCTTTTGGTGTTGGGGGTCCATGTTTCTAAACTTTTTAAGGAGCTTGTTGAGGTTTGCAAATTTTCTTCTAAACCCTTCACTGTGGATTTTCTTGGGAGTGCTTTTTTCCCCTCTCCTACAGTTTCCTTTTTTCTTGCTTTTTCTTCAGCTATGTGTTTATGCCCCAGTTCCAACATCCCTTCATTAGTCAATTCCCATCTTCTCTCTACCTATGAGTCTGTCTCTGTTTTGTTTGTCAGTTCAGTTTGTTCATTAGATTCCCCTGAGTGAAATTATATTGTCTTTCTCTGACTGGGTTATTTCCCTTAGCATGATATTCTCCAGGCCCATCCATGCTATTGCAAAGGGTAAAATTTTCTTCTTTTTTATGGCTGAGTAGTATTCCATTGTGTAAATATCCCGTTGTTGTTTTATCCACTCATCTACTGATGGACACTTGGACTGCTTCCATACCTCTGCAATTGTAAATAATGCTACAATGAACATAGTCTCTTTCAACAATGCAACTTTTTTGCATTGATTATAATTGTCATGGTGCTGACAGGGATTTGCTTCTGTGCCTGGTCTTCAGTAAGTCATTAGAGGCTTTTCCATGTCTGATATAGGCCCTTCTTGAATTTTTATTAGTCCTGTTGCCTTCAGAGAAGCAAATCATTTAACAGCTTCCATCACTTGACTGCTATTTTCCAAGATTAGAGCTATGGTGGATTGAGACATGCCTGATGAGCAATAACCATCTTTGATTTTTCATCATCAAACTTTAATCCCTTTTGTTTCCAGATTGGTCACTTGACTTGGACTGTTACAGCGGTATTCGCAATGGATGTTGTACACTTATGGGCCATCAATAAATCCACATGAGACTAAATCAAGTACAAGAGAAAATGATGCAATGAAGAGAGTGGTAGACAAAAGGTGCTTGAGGCTGCTGTCAGCATATCGCTCAGCATACTGTTTTACAGCAAACGTTTTTTATAAGTAGAAAGAGCACACCCTAAGATACAATTAAAAACTACAGTAAATACATAAACAAGTAACATGAATTATTAAGTGTTGTGTAATATTCATGATTGTATTGATGTGTGTTATACTTTTATATGTCTGACAGTGCAGTAGATTTGTTTATACCAGCATGGCCACAAACGCAGGAGCAATGCATCCCATTACCGCAATGTTACCATGGCTATGACATCACTAGGTAATAGGAATTTTTCAGCCACATTATAATATTGGACCACTATCATATATTCAGTCATTTGTGACTAAACTGCCATTATATGTCACATTATCATATTTTAATTCATCTCATTGTGGTAAAATATACATAATATAAAAATTATCATTTAACCATTTTAATTGTACAATTCTGTGACATAAAATATATTTATAATGTTGTAGAACCATCCCTGCTATTTTTGTAAGTTTATCATAATCCCAAACAGAAACTCTCCATGCCCCTTTCTTCATCTTCTAGTCTCTGATAAAATGCAATCTATGTCCTTTTTCTATTAATTCGAACATTCAGAATGTTTCATATAAATTGAATCATACACCATTTTTCTTTCTGTGTCCACTAATTTTACTTAGCATAATGCTTTCACAGTTTATCCAAATGTAGCACATATCAGAAACTCATTCCCTTTGTATGACTTAATAATATTCCATTGTGTTTACATACCACATTTTATTATACAGTCATCTGTTGATGGACACGTGGATGTTTCCCCTTTTTGGCTATTGTAAATAAAAATGGACAATGATACCTGGCTTAGACACAGAGCCACTTTCTTACAATAGGCCAGCAGTCGATTCTGCAATAAGTACTCCTTTTATTATAAGTGTCTGATCAGGGCACAGAGTTCCAAAATAGTTAATTCTTACCATTTTTTACCAGTTTAATGGCTGCCTTGATGTAGGAATCAATACCAGAATTTTCTACTCTAACTTTATTTTTAGAGATTTTATTTATTTATTTTTAGAGAGGAGAAGAGGGGGAGAAAGAAGAAAGAAACATCAATGTATAGTTGCCTCTTGTGCACCCCACACTGGGGACCTGGCCTGCAGTCCAGGTATGGGCCCTGACTGGGAATCAAACTGGTGACCCTTGGGTTCACAGGTGCTCAATCCTAACTTTAAAATTCATATTTAGATAATGGTTTAAACTGTGTGCTAGCTGAATAAAATTGATCTGAAATTATTTTGACTTATAAAAATGCATCACAGAGACAATGTCCTTTGACTATTGGTTGTTACACTTGGTATATGCTGAACAACCTTCCTGGAGATAAAGCCCTTGTGTATCATATTTTACACAGTGTCAAGACTGAAACAAACATGTTATCAATTGCCTTTGGTTCCAGGTAGAATATATGTGTGTAACAATTTAATTCACAGTGCAAAATCCTCTCATAAAATAACCGCTTATGATTAATTCATATTTCAAAAATAGTTTTTACTATTATGATAAAGTTATTAATCTTATAAAATATGTTATAAAGATATTTGGTTTGGGGGGTACCTTCTGATGTTGGTAGAAATAAAAATAGGATGCCCTTATGCTATAAAAAATAAATATAAATGTGTATACCATTTCCCCCAAAAAACATTTTCTGAGTATCTATCACATAAAAAAATGATCATGGATATGCACAGAAAATATTTACTAATCATAGTAACTGAAGGGTCATTTGCCATTATCAAAAATTAAAAGACACCTTAATTGTCCAGCAATAAATGGTTATGTATAGTGTAAGTCCATACATAGGATATGGACCAAATATATACACAAAAGACAACAAATATGGAATAATATTGTTATTAAGATGAGTCAGCATAGAGCCACATGGAACCACATTTGCTCTGTTCTTATATGGTCTTTTATAATTAGTAACAAAAAGCAAGAAAGAAGAGAAAAAAAAATAAAAGGAAAGAAAAAATAAAAGAAAAGCTAAATGAGGACATAGAAGCTTTTTTCATTTTAATCCTGGACCACTAAGACGCTTTTCTCTAAAAAGATTACAGGTCTCTAAAATTATCTCAGTGCATCAGAGCTGCCAGCAGCAGGAACATGTCTTTGCTAGGGTCATCAGACAAAGAAAAAGTCTCAAAATAAAAACAAATATTAAATTTTCTTTTCTAAACATGGCTACTTCCTGTGAGTATACCCCATAAGATGGTAGACGAAAAGTATAGAAAATAAAAAGTAAGATTTACTTAAAAGATAAGGCTAATCTCTTTCTTTCTTTCTTTTCTTCCTATTTCCTTTCTTCCCTTCCTCCTTTCCCTTCCCTTCCTTTCCCTTTTCTTCCCTTCCTTTTTCTTTTTTCTTTCTTTCTCCCTTCCTTCCTTCCTTCCTTCCTTCCTTCCTTCCTTCCTTCCTTCCTTTCTTTCCTTCTTTCTTTCTTTTTCTTTCTTTCATACTAGATGCCTTCAATATACCATATTCTGTTCTAGGCACTGCAGATACAAGAGTGAACAAATGACAAATTTCCTTGCATTCATGGAGCTTACATTTTTGAAGCAGGTGACATAAAATAAATTATCAAACCACATTAGGTAGCAATAAATAAAGCAGGAGATGCAAATAGAAAATACCAGGAGGAGGATTTAATTTTAACTAGGGAAATTAAGGAGGTATGAGGGAGAATATAGTATTTGAGAGAAAGATTTGAAAGAGATAAGAAAATAATCCAGGTGGGAATCTGGAGGTAGGTATTTTTCAGTTAGAGGAAACACATACAAAGAATCTGATGTGAGAAAATCCCTGCCACATTTAAAGAGCATCAGGAGGCCAGGCAAGCAGTGGACAGAAACAGACTAAGGGGAGAACAACAGACAATGTGGTCAGAAAGGTACACTGGGTAGGGAGCATGGGCAGGGCCTTGTAAACAAATACATTAATGACTCTGCATCTTACTCAGAGTGAGATGAGAAGTTATTGAAGGTGGCTGGGTAAATGAGTAATCTAACCTCAATTATGTTTTATTATGTTCTTGCTTGTATATTATTGATAGGACAGATTGAAGGTAAGAGTAAATGTGGAAGGAGGAAGGAAAATGCTTAAAAATTCAGATGAGATGCGATGTTGACTTGGACTGGGTAGACAACAATAGTAGTGAGAATTGTTTACATATTTTGAAAGTAGAGTTGCTAAAATGAGGAGCATATGCAGGAAAATAGCATTAAGGATAATAAATTGTATGAGATTGCAGATCCAGAATGGATCAAGAAATTTTGGGAGTTGTAATATTAAAGAGTAAAATGGAAAGATAGTAAAAATTGAGAGTAAGAAACTTAAAAGTTAAATTGTAAAAAAATTAATTATGAGTAGTGATAGGGTTTGAGCTGAGATCATGAGATTAAGTGGTTAAGATACTGGAGATGGCAGGAGTATTGAAAATTGTTGGGTCAAATATCTAAGAAAATGAAGAATTTTATGTAACATCAAAATTAAGAAAGTGTCAGAATTGCAAATAATGACCATGGATTAGGATACAAACTCCAAAGAATGATGAAACACTCCTACAAAAGTAAAAAGAAAAAGGTGGTTAATAGAGTCTAATGGCATGAGATTCCAAAATGGAGATGTTTAAGAAGGAAATGAGAAAGTTCTGGAAGAGCAAAGAGCAAGTGAGGACATTTATCAACTTCTCGAGACAGTGGGTAGAGAGCCTGAAGGAGAAATAATCTACAACTTAGAAGGCTGAATGGAAAGCAGCAGTACTGAGGGGAGACAGGTGACAGTAATTGAGAAGGTAAAGACAAATTAATACTTCTGAAAATTGAAAATCTGGGTAATTGGGGTTCTGATAGAAACTTCAATCATAGTTGATTTTATTTAAACCACAAAATAGCCTTGAAAATGGGACATGTTATCATTTCCTTTTGCCAAGAAGAAGCTGAGTAGTCAAATTCAAATCAATATTAGAAGTCAGAACTATAGCTTCATCTGACCTAATGGTATATGATTCACATAATTTCAATATATTTAGAGAGTACTGGTCTATTAACTAGCTAATTAAATAACTATTTCAAATATTTTAAAGTTATCAAGTTGAAGAAAAATGAACATGTTAGTTAGAAGCAGACCTGGATTAGATCCCAATTACACCACTTAATAATTGTGTGGTTTTAGGCAAGTCATGTAAAATCACTGTAGTACTTTAACTTCAAGTGAAGTTAATCCTACCTAAATTACAGATTATGATAAAGATTTACATGTAATGTTATTACTTAATTATAAATCAGTTACTCAATTATGAATGTATAATAAGTATTGAATGGAACACTTAATCTTAAATAACAAGATCATCTCTTAGAAAAAATATGCAAACCTAAGATAATACATTACTCATATTTTAATAAGTAATTTATAGCTTTAATAAAAATTGGTAGTGCGTTACTGAAACTAATTTTTATTCAGTAAAATGAACACATCTTAAGTGTATGATATGTAAGAAAAGATGATTTCTGCTTTGGGAGTGTACTCTCTTTATCTCATTAATGCTTTGATGTGACATTGACTATCTTAGAGATAAGTGTGAGACTGTGTAAATGTGTTGATGGAACCAGTTGTTTTAATAATTTTATTTATAAACTCTTGCTTATAATGAAAGTACTTTTCCATTTTTCTCTATCACCTTCCATGACCACCTGAATATATAATGTACAACTAAAATCATTTATAGAAGAAGCAGAAATACTGGAATGAGATATTTGGCCTTGGGAGAATCTTATTTACTATGGTCTCCAATGGGAATTTGTACACTTCTATTTCCTGCAAGATGATCAGTCAGGATGAGTTGTACCTTCTTTATCTCCCATTTTAACTCATTAAAAACATTTCAACTTTTGTATATTTTCACGTACAAAATATATAAGTATAGTTATAATGAATAATTTTAAGAATAAATATACAGAATAAATAAATACATTCTTTGATCAAAATTGTATTACTGATATGAATGAAAAATACTGTTTGGAGAATGAAATTTCTGACTCTTGAAACCATTTCATACTTACTAATTTTTAATGATAATTATTTAAATTCTCTTTCATTGTCTAGCACTATTGTAATAGTAGGAATTATGATATTTAATTGCAATTAAGTACTCCCTATGATCCAGACTGTACAAGAAACTCTAGTAGACACTCAGTTAATCATTACAACATATATGAAGTACATAGTATTATTAGGTCAGTGCTGGAATTTAAAAAATCTTGAGAAGGTTGGGAAACTTGCTCATAATTATCTGGAGTAAGGTTGATAGCAAATCATTTTACTTGCCTCAGTTCAGGGTCTTAAATACTTGGCTGTATTGTCTGTCATTCAAAAGTCTTAAATTAGTTGAAATTCATACAACAAAAGAGTCATACAATTATTACTTTTGACTTTTGCCCTAGAAAGGCCATTAACACTCACAAGGAAAAAAATGGTAAAATCTTTTCTACTTGAGATATTGGAAATATTGAGTATGGAAAAAGGTATTTTACTAACACATGAATATTTACCATATTTTGCAGATAATGCACAGTATTTTTTGCCCAGATTTTTGAGGGAAAAATAAGGATGCGCTTTATATATGGGGAGTACCTGAAATATTCTGTATCTATTCTTGTGTTTTATAATTATTTGTTATATAAAGTTTCTTGTACCATAATATGTTCAAAATAAATGCTAAAATTGCTTCGTAGTACAAAAAACAAGTATCTAAATATAAATAAATTAATAAATAAGTAGAATTAAAAAATTAAAACAAAAGATTTTTTTCCAGAATGTTTAGGCCAAAAACATGGGTACACATTATTCATGGAAACTAGGAAAACTGAGAAGGATGATTATGTAAATAAGGTTATCAACCTTTAGGGAAAATGTAGGACTTCAAGTGAATTCCCAATAAAGACCAAAAAAACAGAGTAAAGTTTGATATGAAAACCTTCTTCCATTAGCAGAGTTCTGACCCCATTTCAATATTAGGTTTCTATATAGTTATAATTAACTCCATGGTTTTAGAATTCTGAAACATCAATACATATAGTCTTTTGAAAAATGAACAAACCCATGAATAACTGAGCAAGCAAAATTCAATTCTTGTCTTCTCCAATATTTTCCAATTATGTTTACTCTAAACACATAGCTGGTAACTTAAAAGAAAAAAAAAAAGATAAACAAAAGCAAACCCTGGTTCACTACAGTTCTTAATGGTTAGGTCAAAACAATTGACCTAGCTCATTATATATTATTTGTTGTCACCTTTTCTTATTCTTTACTGTGTTTATCCTCATAAATCATCTTCCTAATTTCAGAGCAAAGTAATTCCCTAAGACCAGTACTAATATTCTAGCTCTGAATCATTTTCTCTGTGATGAGCTATGTATTGAACTCTTTCATTAACTATGCTGCCTTCAATGTCTCTTACTTACTTTGGATATACTTCTCAATCATCCTGCTTGCCAAAGGTCCTTCCAGTAAAAACTCCATCCCCCTCCCCCACAAAAATGAAATGGCCCATTTAGTCTTGGAGCATATGAGAAAGAGATATGAAAGAAAATCCAAAAGACAGGCAGTAATCTCAGTTTATCATAAATATGTTTACCTTTTCTTATATTCACATATAGCCACTTCCCCATTCTCCCTTGTACATCAACATTCACAAATAGGAGACAAATTCATAATGATGCATGTGTTTACATTCCAGATTTGAAAAGAAAATTTTAAAAAAGGAAGGAGAAAGGAAGAAAAAGATCAAAAGAAAAAATGGCCTATATGAGCTAGTGAAGTCATACATAGAATCCTTCTTTGTGAGTGTGATGCCTTTTTTATTTTCCTTATAATGAAAATGGAAAAAAAAGAAGTGTAAATGATGTCTTTAACTGATATCATTGGATGAGAAGGCCGAGATCTTGGATTAGGTATACATCCTTTCCCACAGGTAGACATGCTGTAACTTGTAATCGATGCTGTAGTCATTCTTTTCACCTTTCTTAGAGTTCTTCCCCTCAAAATGTTTATCAGTTGCTATTTTATTCTATTAAATGCAACAGTGTCATGAATGTTTCTACTGATTGTATGTTCCAATTCAACATTTCTTAACTAGTGACAAGAACCATGCAAAAGCACTGTGAGATAATGGTGAATGACTTCTGATTTCCTGAGGGCTCAACCCCACCTCACATATGTCTATTGCCATGGTTCCAGATTAAATGCTTCCCTAATCAAAGCATAAACAACAATCTTATTTATCACCACTTTTAACTACAAATGTCACTGAGCGCATCTCTGAGCTCTCTCCCTTATAATGGAAGAGAAACTATACGTAAATAATTTGATAACATCACCTGTTCAGTACCTAATTCAGAAAGAAAACTTGGCTGAATCATTTGAAATTAAAAAAAAAAAAAAAAAAAGCCATTAGCCTGAGCTCAGCATGTATCTTGTATTATCAACCATACAAGGAGAAAGTTATGAGGGTGTGAAATAAAATACCACATGACAGATACCTGTTTTCTCTTTGGGAATTTCTAAACATGGTCAGGCACAGAGTGTGACTGATGAGGCCCCTGTAGGCCTGTCTGAAGACTCAGCACTTGCTGTGTGGAGTGTGGTAACAACAGTTGTTACAAGTGAAAACAAGTCAGTAGAGGGCACAAAAGGTGCCCTGTTGAGCACTCGGTTGTGGTTGGCAGTTGCCCTGATGTAAACAATGAGAGAAAAGAGGGTTTTCAGCAGGCTTTTATTGATGGTTTTTATTTATCTCTAAAAGTGGGAGGGAAGACTGCAGATCATGTGGTCTATACCAATATTATTGATGAACACAATCCAAGGAAACAGGAGGCAGCGAACTGCAACAGGTGAGAAGAATCAATAGCAAAGCAATGTGTTGTTCTCTTCATTCCCTATCATTTAGCATGCCACAAATATAATTTTTTTTGCTTGCTATTTCTCAGTTTTAGTTCATTTGTAATTCATATCCTAGGATTTTTTTTGTTGGAGAAGTAATGTTTAATAAGATTACATTTCTGTTAATAACAGTTTTTAGTTTAATTAGAACATGGGATGAATTTTGAATTTACCTGAGTAAATGTTTATATTATAAATTTTGAGAGTATGCAGGTTTAATATTTTAAGAAATTAAAATGCCAGACTCTATCAAGCCCTAATCTACAACCCAAAGAAATAGCAGTTTCATTCCAGATCTTTTGAACATTACTGCAAATTTGTCCTCTCCTATTTGTGGAATCTAGGGTATAGAAACCATGAAAGAGTGAATATTGTAGGTACTTGTTCTGGGACAGAGGTGGTATACTACACTTCCCCAGGGGCAGAGCCAGTTTCTAAGGGTAATGCAGAAAGGTGGTCATGAAATAACAATGACAACAAGGACCAAAATATAGGAAATACCCACCAGGACTAAAATATAGGAAATATTTATTCTACACGAAATACCACACTAAGCATCCTAGGTATTATATTTCTTAAAAAAATCTTCATAGCAATTCTGAATGTATATGGTTTTCTTATCACCACTTTATAAAATAAGAAAGCTAATTTAAGGAGGTTAAATAACTTCTTTAAATTAACATGGATTATAAACCAAATTAGCTTTGGCCCCTAGAACAGAAGCTGTTAGCACTCCCCTGAACTATGCTATGCTTGACAATTTTTAGAATGAATTTCCATAAGAGAAAATGGTATCTACCACACAAAATTTCATCTTAAAACCTCAGTAATTTACATCATCTGCCTATTAAAATGCTAAAGCATACATTCTAATAGAATGTATGTGACTAAATAGCCTGAGTAGAGAAATGGAAGACAAATAACAGGCAACAGGATCAAATCTGAAATTACAGGTTTCAGCAAGTTCATTTAGAATGGTCAATAGGGAAGGTAACTGGAATGTAACCTCAGAAAAAAGTGATACAAAGCACCAATGGCCTTGCAGGAGGGTAGCTTAATACAAAGGACATCTAGTTCATTCAGATAATTGGGAACAAGTCATTTATTATGGATGGAGTTGTAGACATAAGAAATAATTACCATCACTTCAAAATGTTTATTCTATTCAGGGAAGAAGAGTGGAACTATGGCTCAGAATGAGTTTATCAAACAGTAAGAAGAGAAAGGGATCATGCTTCTAAAAATGTTAATGGTACATTTACAATAATTCTGGTGTGTTCTATTTACTTTTTAGTAAATACAATTTTCAGAAAAATTTAAAAATCTTAACAGATGCAGAAGTTAATTTAAATAATAAGTTCTGGAAACATAAATGTTTATTTATATGCCACATTGGCTGTGTTATTGGTGGAAGTGGGGTTTTGTGGTATCAAAAGGAAAAGAATTTCCTGAGACCCACACAGGAGGATGGGCCTCCATGGTAAGCTTTATTGATGATGTAAAATTGAGGAGGTTGCCTTCATGACTTCCCAATGTCCCATCTCCATCCATCTTGCCATGGAAAAGGCCCAATCTTGTCTTCAGTTAGGCTGGTGAAGGCCACTGCCCAGAGTTTCTGTTCCATGTTAAAATACAGTCAGGACCAGCACCCAGTTAGTGACGTGTTTCCAGCTGCCGTCCATTGCTGTGCCGAGGTGTTCAGGCTCACTCCTGGAGCCTGCCTGTGGAAACAGCCCAGCCATGGACCACATGGCTACTAAGGCTGTGTGGCTATAGAGAGAGGACATGCAAGTGCACAGTGCAAGTACATGTCAAGACAAGAGAAGGAGAGAGAGAGAGAGAGAGAGAGAGAGAGAGAGAGAGAGAGAGAGAGAGAGAGAGAGAGAGAGAGAGAGAGAGAGAGAGAGAGAGAGAGAGAGAGAGAGAGAGAGCCTATTTATTCCCCTGAGATTATATTAGCTTGGACTTGGGAAAACACAAGCTTTTCAAATAAACCAAGCAATTTCTCAAACATTCACAGGCTTTTGATAGGTTTACAACCCTTAGTTAGATTTACAGCCTCTATGTTTCAGCACTTCCCCCAAACAATCCTGTACTGGACTGGTGGAGGGAGGAGTGTTAATCCATCCCCTCAGTAGAGCAATACTGTAATCGTCTAGAGTGTAAAGCTATAGCTTCCTGGCTAAGCAAACAGGCTTATACTCCCCAGTTCATCAAACTCAATGTGCAACTCCCTTTCCTTTACTAATAATTAGGTAAATACTGATGCTAACAGGTGTGGTGTGTGGTAAACTAATACCAATGTGGTACATTAATAGCCTTTCTGCACTATGCTCTGGCTCTACAATTCTGAGAGCACAGAAAAATCCTACCATTATCAGAGCAGATCTATCAATATATGGAAGAAAAATCCAGTGATATATATGAGATAAAAAATGATTTAGGTATTTTTTGGGGGACTGGAATTTAATAATTCAATACATAAAAGCAGAAAAATACATAAAAGCAGAAAAATAAGAGAGAAGCTAACAAAGACATAATAATTGTAGGCACAGTATTTCAGTAAAATATATAAGATAGCCCTGGCTGGTGTGGCTTAGTGGAATGAGTGCTGGCATGTGAGCTGGAAGGGCATCAGTTCGATTCCCAGTCAGGTCACATGCCTGGGTTGTGGGCCATGTCCCCAGTAGGAGGTGCCCAAGAGGCAACTACGAATTGATGTTTCTCTCTCTCTCCCTCACTTCCCTTCTCTCTAAAAATAAATGAATAAAATCTTTAAATATATATGATAATTTTTTAAGATGAATATTCTACGAATGTGGAAGCATTTGCCAAAGAAATTAATAATTCTGTCTATATTCTTTTCAAGCATAAGCAATCAGCTCTTTGTGGTGTAAGAAAACTGAAGTATCAGATGGAAATATGGACTTTGACAGATGACTGACAGAAGCATAAATTTTTTTTCCTCCCACCTTCTATGTTCTTATAGCTGAGCTAATTAATAATCAAATAACATGAGGCCTATTAACAGAAGAATATATCCAAAATTTACAGATGTACACTCGGGGATGCCATAACATATAATACCCAAAGTCACACTGGGCATTTGAGATTTAAATGCCATTTTGGACAAAGGAGAAGAGGAGAAAGAGTCTAGGATTTCAACAGGGAAGTACATAATTTACATTTAGATGAGAAAGAGGAAGCATGGTAAACAAATTTTTACTGGGCCACTCATAAACAATGGGGCACAGCAGGAAGTTCAACAAGCAGTCTTTACTAGATTTCTTGCTGTCCTTTACATTTAGCTCTTACTATGATGCTAAGGTGATGTTCTTCCTTTAAGCAGGTTTTCAACCTGAATTTCTCTAGGCAGGTAAAGGAGGGGAGGGTCAAATGTTCTTTCTGAGTCTTTTGTTTCTTAAAAATGAGCTTAAAATCAATGTCAAACACTGGTTGCCTTTAGGCTGACGGTATACAGGGTAGGGCAAAAGTAGGTTTACAGTCATGAGTACAGAAAACTCAAAATTATTCTTATATTATTATTTATTAACTATTGTATTATTTTTCATACAATTATAAATCTACTTTTGCTCCACTCTGTATTTGTTTGACCAAAAAATAAAAAATCACCACCACATTTTTAAATAATCAGTTACCAAAATGTAAAAAATTGAATATTTCGTATGAACATTTTAATATCCGGTATCTTGAAAAAAAAGAATACCTACTCATATTCTTCATAAACAGTCATGAGACTTAGTAGCTGTTAGCATGGGTAGGTAGGGTGTTTTCTCTGATTACAATGCCCACCATCCTGTAGTGTCCTTAAATATGCCAACAGGGACATTTATTATTTATCATCATGATTCAGATACTGTTTTTCACCGTCGTTGCTTCACTTATTTTAATTTCTTATATCCAATGTAGGCATTTTAGTTTTCTACTTTTGCTCTGAGATAACAATGGATCCCTTTTGACCTAAAGTTTTCATTTCTTTTTCTTTTTATAAAATTATTTTCTCTGGTTTGAAAACAGAACCTATTGTGAATAGAAGCTCCAAAGAGTGCATTTAAGTTTAATCACCTCTAGAAAAACAATGCTAAATTACTAAGTAAGAATGAAACAGATGATGAATTCTCCCAAAAACCAGAACTAATGAGTGACAGATCTGAAAATAAAATACCTTATTCTTGACTTATATTCTAGTACTTGTAGGAAGTGCAATTAATCTGATTAATCAATTTTAATAATTGAAGTAAATTCCAAAACACTCAAATATTATATACTTAAAAGTCCAAATCTAGTTTTCATATATAACCAATTGATTATATTTTAAAATTTCATATTGTAAATTGTTTTGATGTAGAATATTGGATCTTTTACAGAAAAAGAGTTGCCCCATCAATCTAAGTAAAACTTTGAAATGTAGAGTAATGAAAAAACCAGGGATCACTTTTGGAAATGCGTCATGAGTTATTACTTATAAAGTAATAAGTAATAAGTAATAAAGTAATAAGTAATAACTCCTATAAGTTAGCCCTTGATAAACCCATGAGAGTGTATTTGTGAGTGTGTGTGTGTGTGTGTGTGTGTGTCTAGGAGGAGGTTGTGAGATTGGAGCAGGCACAGGTAATCTGAATAACAATGACGTATTGTTGATCTTGGTAATTTTAATTTTTAAATTGATTTAAGAGAGAGAGAAAAAGGGAGAGAGGGAGAGAGAAAAACATTGATTTGTCGTTCCACTTACTCATGCATCCATTGGTTGACTCTTGTATGTGCTCTGTCCAGGAATCAAACCCACAACCATGGTGCATCAGGACAAGGCCATAATGGAGTTACCCAGCCAGGGCTGATGTTGGTAATTTTAAAGTGAGAGGAGCTGGTCATTCACTAACTCCATCAGTGGGTATTTCAGTATGAATCTTACTTGGTGATTATAATGTTCATTTGGTAATGTTACCACAGGGAATTCACTAATTATTAAAAAGAAAAGAAGGGCAAAAACATTAGACATGGAGCTTAATAAACTGGGGAGCATGAGACTATTTACCTCACCAGGAAGCTACAGCTTCACACTCTTGGGATTTACAGCATTTCTCCACCAAGGGATTAACACATCTCCCTTCCCTGCTCTGGTACCAGATTGCTGGGGGTTGCTGGGGAAGTGTTTGAACATAGAGGCCTTTTAGTCTACTAGGAGGTTGGACCCATCAAAAAAAAAACATCAAGGGTAAGAAGAAGCGCTCTTCCTCCTGCCCCGCCCCTCTGGTCCATCATGATCGAATGTTAGGATTGCAATTCTTTGTTGATCCTGAATAATCCCATTTTGCTGGAGAAATATATGACTGATTTTTTTAAGGTCAACAATACAAAAACATTAAGGTTTCCATATTGGACTTATTGCTAGTTAAAAATGTCTCCTTTAACAATATTTCCCATCTCTTCTAGATGTAGAGCTACTTGAGATCTGGAAGCAGCCTGAAGTGGTAATCCCTCTTAGGAAATGGATTGAGTCTTTTCTTTTAGATAATTATGTTTGCCTTACAGTATTTCTACTTTAAAAATGAAAATAAAGAGCTCCTTTATATGTTAAATTATACTTTTGTTAACTGGACTGATTTTATTTCTATCTTTGCGTTTCTGTATTTCTCTATCCTTCCATCCATTCATCTATTTGTTATTTTTTTAATTTCTAATTTTTTGTTTGCTTTGTCTCACTACATTGCCTAGTTCTTCTGATTTGTGTTAATGTGGACTGCTAGAAAAGGAAACTACAGACAAACTTCTGTTTGCATGGCAACTTCAGAGGTCAGCAAAGAATTTACTTAAACTCTATCTACTCAAATTAAAAATTTTCAAAAATATCATTATCTGAAGAGCACAGTTGTTGGGACTATACAGAATTTTTACTTTGGACTATGCCACTGACTGATTGCGAGTTTCGATAGTTAAATAACTCAAGTTTAGTTTTCTCACTTATAAATTGCGAATGATAAAGACCTAACTTTATTATATGGCAATTTATGTAAATTCCCTCAAGTACTCAAAGGAGCGAACTGATTGTCATTGGACTAGATAATTATAATTATGCTTGATTTCTCAGGAGTGAAACAAAGTCAGCCCTTGATTGACTGTTTGAGAAGGCTGCTGAGCAGGTGCGCATACGCCACAATGACTACCTACTAGATGTTACTTCCAGTCTGCAGTGGGTAGAATGTCAGTCTGCCAACTGTCTGCATGACTTACATGTGGTAGCTCAAGCAATGTGACAAAAACAGGAGACACTGCACACTTACATCTATTCTCCGGTTCCTCAAACACCAAGAGGCCTCCAGTGGTGAGATGAAACTCATCAATAATATGAGCTCAGGAATGAGTCTTGACCACTCACATTTTAAAATTACATATACAACCCTTGTCAGGCCCACCAGTGGCGGCTTAACCAAGGAAGCCATCAGCTATCCATGGTATCCATCTTTTACACATACATATCTAAAAAATACATCCGCTGGTCTTATTTTAAATTAATATTTCATTATATAAGATACTATTTCAATGACAATTTTGCCATTCAATTATTCTAGTTCTTATTTTCTCTCCTAGTATAACAAAGAAAAAGACAATACAGATTTATCTTGGGTTGTAGTTATTATTTAGTTATTTTAGATTTGTAATATTTATTTCTAGAAGTCACAAGAAGCTCTTTCTCTGATTGAATTAATTATAAAATACATTTGATTTATAAAATTTCACATTTTATTTTTCTACAAATCAAATGTCTTGTACAAATGGAACAATAGCATAAGAATTTGTTACTGTTTTTCTCAGTATGTCAGGGTTTAAGCATTGATTTCTTTTTAGAAACTGAGCTTTAAACAAATAAAAATCTATAATAAGTTTGATATTAATATTCTTCTCAAAGACTCACTGACTGAATAAGCTAGTGAGCTATGCTCACTGATTAAAAACAAAACAAAATTATTCCATAGTGTACTACTTTTGGATTGTCTAATTTAAAATAATTGTTTAGAAGTACTGTTTCTGAGGAACAGCAGCATTTCTCTGGCATCTATCCTTGACACACAACTGTAGAAAATAACATTTATAATAACTATATTTCTTCCTGACGGACTTACCTGAAGGAGCTTATTGTGACAGAAGAGCTGCATTGTAAAAACAGCCTTGTACAGTGTCTCTCTACCTATCTACCTAGCTGGCCAGCTATCTAGCTCTAAATCTATCTCTGTAAGTATGTGCATATAGATGGTGCACTCTGACTGCTGTTCAACAGCTATACTATAATACATGATGGAACGGATATACATTAAGTGTGAATTCTTTACAGGCACTGTCTCACAAACATTACAAACTACACAATTTAGAGACTAGAATTCACAAACCACAGATGTCAAACCAAGATGTCAATATATCAGTTTTTTATTGTTATTTACTTGAAACTGACTATATACTTTAATTTAAACTTGTTATTTTTTATCTTTTTTTTTAATTTTATTTATTTTTAGAGAGGGGAAGGGAGGGAGAGAAACATCAATGGTGTGGTTGCTTCTTGTGCACCCCCTACTTGGGACCTGGCCCACAACCCAGGCATGTACCCTGACTGGGAATTGAACCAGCGACCCTTTGGGTCACAGGCTAGCACTCAATCCACTGAGCCACATCAGCCAAGGATATTTGTTATTTATTTTTTTCAAATAGGCCTTAGAGGAAGTTCTACAGCAATCATACTTGTGATTTAGAAGAAAATAAATACCACTAGTTCATAGCTAGGGAAAGAATATGGGAACTTTGAGATCCTTTTCCGCTCTTCACTTGGTAAGAAAATCTGGGTCACCTCCTAAATGTATGAAACTAGGCTGAGGAAGCACGAAGGCTTAGCCTTAGAGGGAAAAGAGAAAATCATTATGTAACCAAGAGAACTTGGGTTTGGCCACACAGCACCTTGATACATGACTCAGCAATTTGTGTTGAAGGAAACAGGTTTTTATTAACAGGATTCCAACTTTGGGAGGGGTCTAAGAACACTCCTGAGGAAAGCCCTGTTTTCTCACTAGCCCCAGCACTCCCTTGCTCCCCAAAAGGCTATAAGCCAAAATCACGCCCAGAAGTTCCCCATATCCTTATCTGTTCTTAAATCATCTGTGCAAACAGATCTCCATCCTCTCTGGAATGTACACTTGTGGGTTTCAGAGTAACCATCCTCTCACAGCAGCTCTCTCCTTCAGGATCTGGGGTATGCTATTCTCAGCCTCCATGTAGTACTTCAGTGCTGTGTTACACTGGATCATGTGGAGTCCAGGGAGGCACACGTCCCAAGAGAATGGCTTCTCTATATGTCCTTCAGAGAAGCAGAAGTCTGAAGCTTAACATTCCTGGTCACAATTCAGCTCCAAGCATCTCCCAGGCATCTGCTCTTGGTTAGGCAGGTCCCTACACAGGCCCATCAGCTCTACGACTGTCTCTTTCTTACTCCAGATTCCGTGGTGTGCTCTTACTCTAAACCACGTGGCTTCTCCCTGTCATACCAGACTTCACAGCCAACTCCTGTCTGCACCCTTTCAGACCATATGGTTTCTTCCTCTTTCTCTCGAAGCCTGCCCTTATTTTAAATGCTTGGCCTGGAATTTCCTATGTGACCTCATATCCAATCACTCCTATGATGTGTCATTTTTGCCAGTTCCCTTATGTCTTTTACCTTCTTTTGGCTCTCATTTTCAGTCAGGACAAGAGTTTCCAGTGACACAGGGACATTTGGGGTTCCCATTGACACAAGGACAGCTGCTTCCCCTGGCTTTGTCAGGAGTAACTATATGCTCTTAAAGTCATATACACCTTTTGTGTGAGTGTATGTGGAAGACCTCTCAGTTCAAGAAAGTCATACTTATTAACTTGTCATTGCTATGCAAAGTGTCTTAAATGCTATATAGCATCTCCTTCAACCAAGGCTTGTAGGGGTTTTCTCCTATTTTCAGTACACCCTTGCTCTGTACCCCATTACAATGACACATTCATATACAAATAGGAGTACTTGAACAGTCTGAGTTCTCTCAAACTCAGTTCTCTGAGTTCTCTGAGTTCTCATTTCAGTACTCTGAAATGCTGAGATAAGGATGTAATATATTCGACCACAGGGAAGGACATGCCAGGCACAGAGCTGCTTTATCACATCCAGAGCCACCTACCTGAACAAAGGTGAAAATCAAAGCAAATGTAAACCAGAAAAATGACAGTATACTACATCTAATACAAAAACTTACCTGTCTAAAATATGTGAACCGAAACCTTATTTTAGGAGGTAATGTAGAATTATGATTACATTTGAAAGCCTGATTCTCTTTGCCTCATTAAGTCCATTTGGTTGTACACTAAAACTCGAACATAAGGTTTCTGATATAAAGCTGTGTTTAAATAAGCTCAATGACATTTGAAGTTATCTTCTGGGAAAAACCATCTTACACAAATTCATAATAGAATTGCTCTGGGGAAATTACTTCTGATTTTTATGAGTAAATAGATCATTAAAGCTCACTGAGGTGGGAAATAGTGATGGTACGCAATGCTAGAAATAACTAATTCACATGTAAGAGTAATGATATCAGATATATAGATATCAGTGTCAATCAGATCAATTGTGTCAGTTAATTTTTAAGAATCAACAACAAAAACAAGAAACAATTTGATTCTGTTATAAAACCTGCAGCCATTAACCTTTAATGTTTATCTATCTATCATCTATCTACCTACTTACCTACCTACTATCATCCATTTGTATGCATGTTTGAGACTATATTTTGGAATAGAATAAGTAATAGCAATCACATTCTTTCCTGAACAGGTATACAGTTATTTGTAGAGGGTCTGTTGTGTGTCATATATTAAGCAAAGCAATTGAGAAAAAATATTTTTCAAAACTACTCAATAGCCTCAAGAAGCATCTAAATAGGGACTCCAGACAAGTAAACAGGCAGTTACAGAGTAGGTTTGCAAGTCTGACAACAAGGCTAAGTAGGCAATGGACCCAGAATGTGGAACAGAAAAGCTGGGAAACCTCATGGAATTAAGAGAATCCTCTTTATCCACTGGAACTATCACATAAGGCACATGTGGTAACTGAAAGAGTTTCCCCTGAATTTCTGATTCACTATTAGTTCCAGAGTAGGACTCAAGGATTTTCATTTCTAATGAGTTTGCATATGATGCATATGATGGTGATACTGTTGATCTAGGGACAGCAGCTTGAGAACTGTTGGACTATAGTATCTGGACATTGCTCCTCTTCATCATCAATGTAAACTTTATTTATGTTTTAAGGGAAGAGATTAAGTCATTGTAATCTAATATTACACTCTCATTATTTGGCCCAGTCAGTCAAAAGTAATCACATGTTTGATAGGGAACTCAAGACTTGGAAAATTTTAGCTTAGGTAAAAAGTTGTATGTCTAGCAAGTAATGTATATGTTAAAGCTTTTGTTTCAGAAACTACAGATAAGGCCTGTCCTGGCTCCAGAGAAAACAGCCGACCTCCTGGGGCACTGCTAAAGATTACCACCTGGGGACAAGTGGTGGCATCCGGACCTTTGTGTTCCAGTGAAAGACAGACAACCACCCTCCCCTGGGAACAGCTAACTGCCCAGAACAGGAATGTTGCAGCTTCTGAATCTCAAAGCCCTCACCGTACCTTGTTTACTCCCCCATTATAAAAAGCCTGGCCTGGCCTGGAAAGAGAAGACAAGATGGTCTGTTAGGGTAAATCCGCCATCCTCTTGGGTCATTGGCCATCTGAATAAAGTGCCCATAAAAATTCAATCGCTGTCATTGCTTACTGGGTTTGGTAGTGACAGGCAGCCCAAACTCCAGTGTCTTTTCCCGTTTCATGTTTAACATCATTATCACCTGACAAGATAGCAAGAGACAAAGTAGTGTAGAGTTTAAATATGAGTCCTGATGTCAGATTGCCTGGATTGGCCTAGTTCCCATTTCTGTTACCTTTCTGCTCTGTAACCTTAGAATATTTAATGAAACTCCTATAACTGCTCCCTTATTTTGTAAATTAGTAATGGAAACCCCTCCCACAGCATTGTGAGGATTAATGAAATGCTGATTGTTACACTGCTAGTAGTTTCAAGCACAGTAAAAGTCCTAATAAACGTTTGCAAATATAAAAGGGAGGGGCAGGAAATAGCACTCATACTCATGATACATCAATTGGAAAAAATACTGCTGTGAGAAATTCTAGAATTTTTAGAACATTTTCATAAATTTAGTGCATTAAAATAAGTATGACACAGATGTTTAGATTTGGGCCTTAAAAAAAGGTGACAATCTGTCTATTCAGGAAAAGTGAAAGGACAGAGGACCCAGGAGATCATTATTACTAAGTTTTAGTTTCCAAAAAAGCAGCAACCTTAATGAAGAGTTATTAACTGAAATGGTAGCACAGTCGAGCTTATGAATTATTAACGTTTTTCAGAATCTGAGAAAAAATGTGTTAAAAGAGTGAAAGAGTGATTATAAATGTGTTTTTTTCTTCTCTTGTATTTATTTTAAGCTAGGGACAGCCTGGATAAATATGTGCTGTGCTGTTTGTTCTGAGAGTCCTGGCTAAGCATTATAATTGCCTTTATATCTCCTAGAGAAATAACACAATTCTCTACTTTTGAAGATGCATTTTCACACTGATTCCATTAGTATAAGATGAAAAAAGCTCAAACCTATACAAATAGACTTGCGAATACTTTCAAGATTTTTCAACAATTTAGTAAGCAGAAATTTACATAAGCTAGTAACCGTTCTGTAGTGCCTGGAAATAAGTTTCTGCCAAGTATTTGAGTTGGGTGGATAATTTTGTTGGAGGCTCTTTACATCTGATGATTTTTGGAGGGGTTCTCCCCCCCCTGTAGTTTTCTGAGATTGATCTGGTGCCCCTAAACAGGGCTGAAAAGAGAAACTTCCTGTTCCTTATTTCCAACTACTTCTCCAGGGAGGTTTGGTGTTTGCATCCTGGCACCTCAAGGACTTTGATGCTGAAGGCTTTTTTAGTGCCATCAAATGGCAAATTTCTCTTCTCAGCAGTTCTGTTTTTTTCCCCCCTTTCAAATCAACAATTCTTGTTTCTCAGAACTCAGGTTTGGCACATTCATTTAAACAAATACTTTATACAAAGTAGAAAGGTATACGTTCAACAATTACTTATTGTGAGCCGCTATCATGTCACAAATGTCCAGATAGATTAAATGAGGGTTTATTTTTATTTTTATTTTTTTTTTAAAGATTTTTTTCCTTTTTTAGATTTTTTATTTATTTATCTTTAGAGGGGAAGGGAAGGAGAGAGGGAGAGAAACATCAATGTGCGGTTGCCTCTTGTATGTCCCCTGACGGGAACTGGCCTGGCAACCCAGGCATGTGCCCTGACTGGGAATCGAACCGCGATCTTTCGGTTCGCAGGCCCGCGCTCAATCCACTGAGCTACACCAGCCAGGGCTATTTTTATTTTTTATGTATTTGTTTTTTGCTGCACTGATTAAAGAAAAAAAGTAAAAATCTCTGGTTGGAAAGAGAAAAGGAAGTAGGGATTTTAGCAACACAGATAGATATTGGAGACATATAGAGAAGAATAAAGTCATCTGGGGCTCTGACAGTGTTCTGGGGGCAGGCAGAGAAGGAAAACTGGCTGAGTCAGTGAGAATGGTCAGGTAGACAACCGTGCCCCCCGCCGCCCCTGCCACCAAGAGTTCTGTCCAACTGGTAGATATGAAGACTGGGAAAATAAATCTAGAAAAGAAAAGTTTCTCAAAAATTTACCCAATACATAACAAATTCATCATCTAACTTTCATTTATTTGTCAACCCCCAGAACCAGTACTCTCACCTTGCTGCTCAATGAAATTGCTCTAAAAAGTCACTAAGTGGGTAAATCCAGTGGATTCTTCTCAGTTTTTGTCTTCACTCTTTTTACTTTGCTCACTTGGAAAAATATTTGCTCCCTTTGCTTAAAAGTTTTATGGCTACGTTTTCTCCGATTTTCCTTCTAATTTTTGACTGTATCTCCTAGTGTCCATTTTAAATTATGGTTTTGTGGTGCTTTTCTTAAATATATTTGGAATACAAATATCAGTAGAAACTTGAAAATTAAATAAAATTACCAATAGTTATTTCACCACAGGTCGTATAAAAAAATCAAATAACGTCTTTAAAATGTCTGTAATTCTTGGAGTTTTGCCTTTTGTCTCAAATATATCTGAAATGCTGCTGAAATAGAATTTCATTTGTGCCTCATGGACTGAGATTTCCTTTTCTCTTCAGCTCTTATTTAACCTACACCTGTAACTCCCTCTCGTATTGTTAGGACAAGAAAAGAAAAGGAAAAAAATAAGTCTTTTAAAGTGCATCCAACTTTGCAGAAATGGGAAGTGACAATGAGGATTAGTACTGTAGTAAGAATAATATAAAATTGAATATTAGATAAGAGCTCTCATTATAAACTGATTACAGAAATATATTTATAAGAATTTCTCTTTAAAATTATTTTCCTAGTTACTGGGGGTGGTAAATGCCATTGAGTGAGCATATGTACTGTTTGGCCATCACATTCAAAATAGCTGAGCAAGTAGATCAAGTAAATCTGCATAATATTTTGTGTTAAACTTGAACATTCTTCTGTGGAAACTATTGGGATGATTCAGAAGGCTGCAGCTATGGGCAATTGCTGACTGGCAACTTCATCACAACAACGTGCACCCCTTATGCATTGTGTTTCGTGCAGAGATTTTTGGTGAAACATCAAATCACCCAAGTGACTCAGCACCCCCATAGCTCAGAGTTGGTACCCTGTGACTTCTAGCTTTTCCCAAAACTAAAATTACCTTTGAAAGGGAAGAAATTTCAGACTGTTGATGAAATTCAGGAAAATATGATGGGGTAGCTAATGGTGATTGGGAGAACTGTATGAGGTCCTGGGGTGCCTACTTTGAAAAGGACTGAGCATCACTGTCCTATGTACAAGATTTCTTGTATCTTGTATCTTCTTTAATAAATGTCTCTATTTTTCATATTATAAGGCTGAATACTTTCTGGACAGACTGTACACATGCATGCATACATATACCTACATATTCACACATATACAACTATTCATATATTAAATTATATATCATATATACTATTCATAATCATATACTATATATTCTATATATCTTAATCATTTGAGAGTAATTGGAGGTCATATTTCTTTCTTTATTTTAAATACTTCTAAATGTATTTTTAATAACAAAAAATTCTCTTATGTAAACATAAATTTCCATAAAATTATGTAAATTGAACACTAATATATTTCCATCGTGATTGAAATTTTATCAATTTTTCCAATATATCAATTATTGCTATTGTTTTGAGGTCTTGGGTATCATTTTTAATCACATACTCAATTTATTTCTCATATATTGTAGTCTGTTTTAATCTAAAATACATTCTCAGTACTTTTTTGTTTTCCTTGATCTTGACTTTTTGAAGAGTACAGGTTAGTTATTTTGTAAAATGTTTCTCAACTTGAATTTGTTTGGTTTTTCCTCGTGAAATGAGGATTTGTTACTGGTTAGTCAGCTTTACCATGATGAAGAAGCCGAAACTCTATGGAAAACTAAATTAGATGGAAATTGGATATCAAGTGACCAAATGGAAAGGAGATTCCCAGGCAGTTCTGGGCAAATTAACTCAATAGTACCGTGAATGAAAAAAATTAACCTCATTTATGTCTTTAGAGTTTGAGGGTCTGTTCAAATTTTATTCTGCTGCATGGATGATCATTCTGAAATGATAATGCATTTATGTGATTATCAATTGTCTACTCTTTACAAAAGCTGAAAAGCTGTTGGGACTTATTCATTTCTGTATCCCAAATACCTAATTAGTATATACATAAGGGCAGTGAAGAAATGTTTGTTGAATGCTTGAATCAATGTGACTTTCAATAATAATAGTTTTGGTTTGTTTTTGATATCCTAGCCTGGTTTTGAGGCTTTAGTTAGAAGCCTGTCAGATTCCCTCTTTGAACACCCAATTAAGTTCACACTCCTAACCTCTTCCCTTATCATATGCTCATGTACCAGGACCTCTGGGCACCCACTCACCTCACCCTGGGCACGAGGCACCAGACGACGAAGGATAGCCCTTATGCCCAAACCCACCTACATTTTCTGAAGTAAGCAATCCACAGGGAGCCCATGAAACCAAACCCTTTTTATGTGCCATACATGGGCTGTCCCCTACAATCCCACCTAAATGCTGGGTTTTTGTGCCTTTCTAAGATTATTTATCATTCTACTTCCAACATTTAAAAATATTCTCTGTAAGCATGCTTGTTTACACAAATTTTATATATTTTCTAAGTAATCACAAAACTAGTGATATTTATATGGCTAATAAATTTATAATATTCTCAGAAATAACATTGGGATTTATAAAAATTGTCTAGGTTCATCTTTAATACTGAGATAAAACATACCGAGTCAAGAATCCACTCTTGTGTATTAAGTAGCAGCACATGAGGCAATGGTTAATGGCATGAACTCCAGAACCAGCTTAATTGGTTTGTTGGTTTCATGACTTATTTATGTCCAATGTGATGTTGAGCAATTTACAAATGTTTCCATGCCACAGTTTTCTCATCTGTAAAGTGAAATGTTAACAGTTCCTAATTTAAAGATCTATTATGAGGATTAGATTAGTTAATATAATTGAAGTGCTTATACAAACCTGACTGACATTCTTAAGTAGTCAATAAATATGAGCTCTTACTGAAGACTGCCAATAGGAGGAAAACACACAGACCAAAGGACATGTATAAGCAGCTGCTCAAGATATTTCCAAGTCAGAGGTAAGAAAAAATAGACAAGTCAAAAAAAAAAAAAAAACAGTAAGATAGCATTTATAAACTATCAGATAAAATATTTTAACTGTTACCTTAGATTGTAAAATGCTTGCTCACACGGCACTGTTGAAAAGGAAGAGCAATGACCATTCTCACGCAGTATTGGTGATGGTCTCTGCTGTCTAAACTCTGTGGAGTACAAGTTAGTAATGTCTGCCAACATTTAAAGTCACACATTTTTCTATTCAGTTTCTACTATGAATTTGTCCCACTAATACAAAAAAAAAGTAGTATACAGAAAGACACACATGGATTTCTTCCTCTGTACAATCATAAAAAGATATTTGCTATAGATTAAGAAATTGGGAAGAGCCCTGGCTGGTGTGGCTCAGTGGATTGAGTGCCAGCCTGCAAACCAAAGGGTCATTGGCTGAATCCCAGTCAGGTTGCATGCCTGGCTGGTGGGCCAGGTCCCCAGTCGGGGGTGCGCAAGAAGCAGTGACACATGGATGTTTCTCTGCCTCTCCTTCTCTTCTCCTCTCTCTAAAAATAAATAAATAAAATCTAAAAAAGAAAGAAAGAAAGAGAGAAAGAAAGAAAGAAAGAAAGAAAGAAAGAAAGAAAGAAAGAAAGAAAGAAAGAAAGAAATTAAGAAAGAAATTGGGAAGAAATACTCATCTTTTAATTTTATAATATCAACTACAATTTGAATATATACACATGCATACTCCCATTTGTGTATGTGTACTATTGTTATTGCTATTATCACTAGTATTTAATTTAGCAAATATTACATGGGGGAATTGTGTTTTTTATTCTTAGTTTACTTTATTCTAAAGAAATAATAAATATACTATTTGTCAAATATTGAAAGGATGGAATTGTTCATCGTAGTGAGAGTGATTTGTTTGAGGTAGTCAAAAGTGGAAAAGAAATGTTGACACACTGTAAAATAATGAAAAGTGATGCGCTCATGCTGAGCAAGTACACACAGAAATGTACACACAACCTAACCCCAAGTGAAGCTGGGATGAATGGTTAGCATACGGTAATATCATGCAGTGCCCAGTATATAGTCAACATGTCCATTTATTAGCTCTTTGGGTTGTTGTTGTTATCAAAATACAGAGTTAAATGCTTGCATTGTTTTTGAAATAAGAGATTGATAGGGCATAGAACTGGATGTGTTTGCAGAAAATAACCTCATTTTAACACAAAGAAAATTTCAAAAGTAAGGTGGCCTTTCAAATATTTTTGAATAAAAGTCTGAAATAAGATTATGCCACTTAGAAGACATTACAAATCACAATGCTCCTGTTTTGGTAGAGGTGATGAGTTTACTTGTGGGTTCTTTGGAAAATAATGTTGTGATCTGCAATCTAACATGGATGGATTTTGAAAACTTTGAGGAACTGCAGGAGCATAAAGTCCACAGGGTCAGTTGTCATTACAAATCTATGTCCTCATTGTGATATATACATATTTGGGCCCAACATTGACATATATGTATTTGGAGCCAATGTAGAATACTCTGAAGAAAACCATGTTCAAAAATTAGATTGTTTTAGGAAAAATGTACCCTATGAATAGCAGGTATCTAGACTAATGGATTAACTTTATGTTTTAATTAAGCAGTATTTCCCTATGGAATAATTACATATGTTGTTTACTCAAGTATGTTTTTGAAAGCCATTAACACTTCTATAATGTACTTTCTCCTCAGGCTACAAGTTAAGAGGTTTAAGAACATTTGCTTTCATTATGAAAGAATTACATAGTAAGTACTCTGCTCATTGCAAATATTTTCCCCTACAAAATAGTGTGTCCAAAAATTCAAGCATACTGATATCCTTACTTTCATACTTTCTCTATAAAATCTGTCATAACTTTATTATAAAGAATTATTCCTTGGGTTCTATAGAATTGCATTTTTTCCCAATATCCTCAAATGAAAATTACTATACCAATCAAAAATTTTCTGGCTTTGATAAGTTCTCATAGCTGCTGCTCATAAGAGGGAGAGTGCCACAAAGTGCATGGCCAAGAAACCATGAAGTGTTATCTTTTGAACTAAGTACTTGTTAACTGAAATAAAATTTTCCACATGAAACACTCAAAATGGAAGCAGTTGTGTTCCTTTTGGAAGACTCTCTTGGGAAATCATTGCTTTAGGAACACAAGAAATCTATGCATTTTAAAGGTGTACAGAGGACCTGACAATGTAGGAAGCAAGTATATTTCCTTACTTGGGCTATTGTAAATCTGCAGAATTTTAGAAAATTATTTATTAGAGTTGTATAATTATTTATTAGAGTTGCACATTAGATAAAATTAGCTAATTGGATTCTTTGAAAAACAAGCTTATAAGTAGCCCATGGAAGCAACTAAAACTATTATCTTTCAAAATGTTGAACCTGGCTTCTAAGAATTCTGTATTTTAGGGATTCTGATTTTGTTTCTCTTGGCTGGGATATTGAAATCACTGAATCTGTTAATATACTCATTGATAGCACAGAGATTTTTAGAAGAGAAAGTACTTGATTAGGCATTATTAGGGAATTGAAAAGAGATGTTTCCTACTTTTTAAAATGTCTACCTATCAATTTTATAAATTATTGGCAAAAATACTTTTAGATGTGACTGAAAGATGATGCTTGCAAAAAGCAATTTTGACAAAGTAATTCTGGACATATTGCACCAGTTTGAAGTGTGAATGACTATGGAATAGCAATGTCATGTCTGGCTAAATACCACTTTATTTCTCCAAAAAATGTTGAACCCTGAGGCTGTTAAAGTTGGGTATCAAAGGGACAGAGCTTCACCCAACACAACTGGATATTAACTCAAATTGCATTTCATGTATATTTAATCATTTCCCTTATACTAATTTAAAACAGTAATTTACTTAGTAATTTCTTAGAATCCTGTCCTTTCTGTGGCATAGTAAATGAATAAAGGCAGAAATAAATAAGATGAAATTTATTCTTTGCACCATTTATTTCCTATTTGGAGAAGAAAAATACACTTTTCTTCTCCCAGCTATAATTTATTATATCCTTTAACATCAGAAGTACAAAAACATTGTGAGTAGACATGCCTAATTTGAGAGTAGTAAGCCTTCCCGAAGCATACATTTTTAAATTGATAAAAATACTCAATGTTTATACTTTTAATGGATAAAAAGTCCTGACAAAATTAACCAAAGGTAAAACTAAAAGAAAAAATCCTGACAAAAAAATGAACAAATATTGTAATGCTGTTAGAAGATATTATAAATACTCTCTTATATGATGTATATATTTTCTATACTCTAAATGGATTAAACACTATTAACATGTTTTTCTATATTTCTACTACATGGATATTATTTTTGGATACTATTTTCTATGTGCGAAGGCCTAATGCAAATGAATCTACTTTTCTTGTTACTGTTATTATTTTTTATTGACTTTATCAAGGTGACACTGGTTAACAAAATTATACAGGTTTTAGGTGCACAATTCCACAACACATCATCTGTACACTGTATGGTGTGTCCACCACCCCAAATTAAGTCTCCATCCATCCCATGTATCCCTTCTAAACATTTCTCCACCTCCCCATACACTCTCCTGTTGGGAACCACCCTGCCTGGTTTCAGAAGCTGTAACCCACCATGGCTAAGGCTGAGTGAGAGATCTTGGGATCATAAGCCACTAAGGAGACAACGCTATCTCCCTGGTAGGGGTGCTGCCTCTGCCCCTTTTAACTTCACCCTGCTTGGCCCCAGGCAGATGACTAGTTAGCTAAAGATGGGTAAGATTCCTCAAAGGAAGGACAACCTAAGACAGGCATGGTCATGAAGGGGCCCTCAGGGAAGGACTTGGGGGGCTACAGAAAATGGGGTGATGGACCCTTGCCCTTCGGCTTTGACATAGCCTGAGTCTTCATTCTGTTTTTGAGAAGTCTCCTAATCTCTAGACTGCGTTACTTCCCCTACCTGATTTAAGCCTGAAACAATGCCAGAGGGCAATGTAGCCCCGGGCAGGAATGACAGTTCCCCAGGGCGACCAGACCTAGGAAAGAATACATAAAATCCCATGAAACCTGCTGTGCTAAGAATGCTCTCAATTAAATGATAAGGGTCTGAGCAGGAAATTCATTTGTTTCCCAAAGTTTTATAGGCCTTTAGCTAACTGACCCTGACTCAGAATAAGCCTTCATAGTTCTTTGTATTTTATCTGTAGTTTGATCCTTACTGCCTAACAATGATTGATGAGCTTTACTTATATTCCTGTGCAACTGAATTGAACCCAATAAAAGCTCATTGAGGAAAAGGCTCCTGGCCATTCTTTAAGAGATTGGCCACCTTTCCTCCCCAAGCAGATCATGTCTTGGTAGACTTACTCTCATCCATGGCAGACAAAGCCTCTCCCACAACACACACACACCAGCCTCCCCCACAACACACACACACCTTCACCCAGCAATCATCACATTGTTATCTGTGTCCATGAGTAGTTTCTCTTTTATTCTTTTTCACTCAGTCCCTCAAGCCCTCCACACCCAACACCCTCTGCAAAGTGTCAGCCTGCTCTCTCATGAGCCTGTCTCTATTTTGCTTGTTAGTTGCTTTTTTTGTTCATTAGATTCCACATATAAGTGACATCACATGCCACTTGCTTTTCTCTGACTGACTTATTTCACTTCGCATAATGAAACACTTTTCTGAGTGAGATTACTGAATGGAGGGACTGCAGTGTGTTTAGCATGTCTGTTGACTTAGTTCAAGTAGCTTTAAAACTCAGCTCCACAGCAGGAAACCAATCCCCTATGAAAATTCTGGGCAAAAATGCAACTGAATTTAATTGGAAAAGTCTTAAATTTTGGAGTTAATCTTCTAGAAAAATGCCAAATTAAATGAAAAATTACTCTGGTTTACCTTAGACATAGCTTCACGCTTTAGGAAACTGCCTTTTTCTCTCTAGAGTGATAAAGCTTCCAGTGTGACTTTAATACTATACAAGTACTATTATGACTTCAAATAACAATATTAAAAAATGAGTTGCAAGGCACAGTTATAGAAAAAAATAGAGAAATATTCAGAAGACTAGCTTGAGTAAATTCAAATGAATATATCAAAAATATTAAAGTATGATAACATGAATTCTTCCATTTTGGAATAATGAAAAATAACCTCATCATTTTCATTTATTTTCTACTTTTGTTCTTTATTTAAAGTTCTTCTGAAGCTCCAAGTATGTATCCATGAAAAAATGGGAGAAAGCCATCTCAGTGTATTGGGTTAGAAACAAGTACATGGATTTACTGACTTGTAATGAGAAAATACATTTTCCTTCTTGAGAAAGAGCAACTTGAGCATTTGTAATCACTTGTTATTCACAAAGCATTGAAATATCAGCTCCTCTCTTTTTTCAAGTGATATTTATTTTTTATCTTCATGTTTTTTTCATGTATTTTTAAATCACTTTTTTACTGTTATTCTATTACAGTTGTCCCAATTTTTCTGCCTTTTCCTTCCTCTGCTTATCCCTCAGCCCCACATTTACAGTCAGTTCCCACATTGTTGTCCATGTCCATGGGTCATTCATACATGTTCTTTGTCTAGTCCCTTCCCCTTCTTTCCATTATTATTCTCTTCTCTCCATCACTCTGGTCACTTTCAGTTTGTTCCATGTTTCCATGCCTGTGGTTCAGTTTTGTTTGTTACTTTATTTTGTTCATCAGCTCCTCTCTAAAGTCCTCTTTGAACAGGGAGTATCATCAGAACCTCCTATTTTTTTTACGCTATTTTCGTTACTGGTTCATATGATTATAATGACATATAGAATCTGGTATTACAAAAAGATTTACATATTTTATCCAATGGTATAGCAACATGGGGTGTGAGCTACTCACCATGGGTGCAAATGATAAGTGAGTACATTTGGCTGTAGGGAATTTTAAAATACTATAAATCTGACTAAAATTCAGTCTGCTTTTTATTATCATATTGCATCAGCAATTCTACATTATGAAAGTGGTAAAATGTTACTCTCCCCCATGGAAAGTCACTGTGATGGAATTGAATTTCATGCTGAAAGGAACATGGAGGAGAGAGGTTCATCTTTTATACTAAATAAATGCATTTGGCATCATTGCAAATATAAATTGAAAGGGGAACATATTCATTATTTTGATGTGCACTCTCCAACAATCAAAGTGGAAATGATATTTAAGGGTGTAAAACTTCCCTGCATACAACAACACTAGAGTTTGAAAGGGATTTCAACTTGAGGCTATTAAAATCATACATAAGGTCTGTCTAGAAAAAGTCCAACCACTGTTAATACAACAAGAATGGTTTGCATGACCTCAATGTAACCTGGTAGCCAAGGAGAGTGGACTGGAATGTGCATGCATGAATAATGACAACGTCACTGTACTAGTCAGTGGGGGAGGTAGACACCATTGAATGAGCATGTGTACTGTGTGGCTGTGACATTCTAAATGGCTGAGCATGTAGAGCAATAAATCTGCATCAAATTTTGCATTAAGCTTGAACATCCCTCCATGGAAACTACTCATATGGTTCAGAAGGCTGCAGCCATGGGAATCTGGTGATTTGCAGCTCCATCATGACAATGCACCCACCCGCTCATGCATCAAGTCTTGTGCACAGATTTTTAGTGAAACATCAAATCACCTAGGTGACTCAACCCAGATTTGGTGCTCTACAACTTCTGGCTTTTCCCCAAACTAAAATCACCTTAGACAGAGAAGAGATTTCAGGCCATCAATGAGATTCAGGATAATATGATGGGGCAACTGATGGCAATTGGTAGAACTGTGTGATGCCTCTTGTATCTTGTATCTTCTTCTAAAAACACCTCTTTTTCATATTGCATGGCTGGATACTTCCAGGAAAGATCACATATATTTATTTCATGGTATATATAATACATAATGCATATAACATTCCACAACTGATATATCTTATGTCATTAGTTATAGTATATATTACATGTAATTATATGCTGTATAATTCTAAACTCTACCTATGTTTTATAACCAAGTTTGTATGGATTTACTTATTATCAGACTAGAATATATTTACAAAATAGGAACTAAATCAGAATTGAAAAGTTTCATGTGAAATAAGGAAGAATGACACATAAGCCAAATAAAACATTATCTATTTGTGACTCCATAATCTCCATGAGAACAGAGATCTTTGGCTTTTTTGTCACTGCCTTATTTGGAGCCCTTTGTGAATGAAGTTTCTAAAAAAAAACCCAACACCAATAGACATCCCAGTAGATGCAAGACAAAAAAATAACATGGTGTCAGGAAAGAGAGGGATTATTATGATTTGAGAGAATCTATTGTAAGGGTGTAAGTCAACAGAAGAATATATATTTGCTCTTATACTCTAAAGAATATGCAAATATGATGAAATGGCACAAAAGGAAACTGCTCTGGGACATGATAGTCATGGTTATGATATTTTTTCTTTGTTTTTGTTTTTAAAGTATTTCTTTTTCTGTTTTAATTAAATTTATAGTGGTAACATTGACTAATAAAATTATATAGGTTTCAACTACACCATTCTATGGTAAATTATATGTATATTGTATGAGTTAACATACTCATGCTTCAGATTTCAGTGGATTGTAGGAAAAAAATATCATAATACCAAGAAGTGTTTTCTAAACAAAGAAAAATGGTACAGATGAACATGAGCTGTCTCTTACGTAGAACTCCATGGGGATATTCCTTCTTCCTTCTAAGGTTTATTTTTTGTTATATATTTTCATTTTTAGGACATGGTATAAGAATTTGGCTCTTTTGTTGGCTTAACTGTACCCAGACACGTATATTGCAGGTTAGCAATTTGGATTCCTTAAATTTTTGCTTCACAAACAATCATGTATTTGTTCTTACTATCAGTTCCTATAAAAATATTTTGAATTTAACAAAATGTATTACCAATCAAAAAGACCATAACATGTGATCTAAAAAGTACTAGTATTTTACATAAATGGCACATATACTTTATTTCACTTTTTAGTTTTCTTCTCTGACTTCTAGCTGCTTAGTAGTCCATTGTATACATTTAGATTTTTATGTTCAGATTTAACTGTACCAAATTCTTTATGGTCTGAAAGTACATCATGTTATCAATTTTTATCTCAGAATAATTTTAGGTATGAACACTTTTAAGGTTTAGTATGGTTCTGAGTTTTTCTTTTCTCATTCTGCTGTTTCATTTCTGTCTATGTGTAAGCACATACTATCCATCATCTCTTTACCTTTACTAAATAGCAGTTGATATAAAAAATAAAAATGTGTCCTATGGTCTTCTGGAAGAGAAAGGCATAATTTCTGAATTGCCTAAAATACAAGCTGTAAACATATAGTCTTTACACCCTAGATTTCAAAAAGTCCTAAACTAATCTTGCTGTCATCTTCCTAATTTTTCATTAATATCTGCATCTCAGTTACACAGAAATTATACTTTTTGTTTGTCGTGCAGCATAGAAGAATATTGTTCACTTGAAAAGTAATTTCCTTACCTCCACCATGACTTATGCTACTTGGCATTACTTAGATGTGGCCCTGTAGATATGGCCCTTTGAATCTTTCTTATAGTGTGGCAGGGTTCCAACTGTGAATGTTCTACTTTCTCTCCTGCTGCTTTTCTCTGTTCTCCTTGATATCCCTGATATCCTCATTAGCCTGTTTTAAGCTTACTACATTTTTCAGTGCAAACATTCTTTAACTTGGTGTTAGTGTTGAATCTCAGTAATGGTTGGTTATACAACCTCCAAGATGAGGTTTATATAGAAAAGAAATAGTAACTAGTTGAGCACGTTTTCCATGTATCTTTAATAAACATTGCAGAAAATAAAGCTCTGTAAGTGTTTTTGAGGGTTTTCTTTTTAATTTCACCAAATTTCAGTTTATTTCCAGTTTCAACAGAAAGTTAGTTGTTTTGAGATTTCAGGAATGATAGTCAATGTATCTTGATTTGTAACTGTTGTTCAGGTGGACACGGTGCAGACTTCAAGTGAAGCCATGCAGCAGAACAGCAAGGCGGATGGTAGGAGGAGATACATAGGAACAAATAGAGTTGCTCACCTAGATAAATTCTGATGAAACATAATATGGTGAGGAAGAGATTAATTTACTAAGGGACGATTTTAATAATTGATTATCTAAAATTAAACACAACAGGTTGAATTTATAGTGATAATCAAATATATTATAAACCATCATTTTATATTGTGTAACACTGAATTTTTTAATTTTTATTCAACTCTTCCTAATACAAAGTGTTATGAGAACCAAAATCAAAATAGTGATACATTAAAAATCAAGGTGGCCTGGTGGAGGAAGAGGAAGCAGTGTCTAAACTGGAGGCTGAGAGGTGATCAGAGGCCTGTGATGACAGATTTAGCAGATGACAGTCTTGGAGACTGGACCATTTGTACAGAGTCCATCCAGCACGAACCCACCAACAACTGAAGCTTCTCATACCTCGGCAGCTCTCTTTGTTCATACTTTTGCTGTATGTTGGATGGGTACTACATGTTCCTGCCCCCAGTGAATGTATGCTGCCTTGTGAGGGAGTATGGCAGCCTGGTGCAGAGCCCCAAGATCTTAGCAACAGTGATGGAGATCACTGGGTACTATATACCTGATGATATTCTATAGCATCATGGATACTTCCTTCACTTGCTACTCACCCATGAGTTCAGCATCTGTGAATTGGCTCTGCAGCCTCCTATGGTCTCTAAGGAAACCTTAGAGATATTCTCAGGTGACACTGAGAAGAGGAAGCATCAGTGCCACAAGAAAGCTTGGGAGGAACACCATGGAGAGAGCAAGATTGAGATGGAAGAGAACAAGAAACAGGACAACTACCCAGAAGTCCATATTCCCCTAGAGAATCTACAATAATTTCCTGCTTTCAATTACTATACTTGCTCCTTGGAATTTGCTTTGGGTGCCATCAGCACTAAGGGCCACAGGGATTTTGCTCTTTCTCTGCTTAGCAGAAGTACAAATCCCCAAGCAGACTTTCTGCTCACCTCTGTGTCACTCACTGCCAGTCACAGCAGTCCTTCATTCTGCATTGGGAGTCTGGAAGAAGACTCTCCCTCCCCTTCTTTTGCCCAGATGATGAGAGCTGGAAAAGCAAAAGCAGATGTATAGCCCAAAACTGCTCCAAAGAAAGATGAAAACAGCTTAGTCCCTCCTGCCACTGTGGACAGTGATGGTAAGGGTGATAACTCAGACTGCGTTCCTGTGCCTATTTTCCAAAATTTCTTCAGCCAGGCTATTGAAGCAAACTTCATGATACTGGACATGCCAGCTACTTCAGATGGTCTCTCTGAAGAGAATGGAGGAAAGAAAAGTAAAAAACAGAAACAGAAACTCTTGTTCAGCACCTTAGTTGTTTACACCAAGTGACGCCACTGGCTCAGGTTGCCTTCTCCATCTGGTTTTCTTTATTCTGTGCTTTTATTTGAGTTTGGACAAATTAGCTCTGAGGTAGGGCATTCCCACAACAGGAGGGGAAACCAAGAAGATTTTAAATATAGAATATTTTCCAGGTTCTCATTTTTATACCTGTGACACTCACAAGAAAAATCGGTGGCATTATAGTTCTAATAAATTTATTCTTTGTCATGTTTCTAGTGGAGTTCTGGGGCACTGCTGTTATTTATCAATGTATAGACTACTACAGACACACATATAACTTCCACTTAAATTTTGCAGTTATTAAATAATTTAAAAATAGAGATACCAACAGGAACTTCAGTATATTTTCAACATCCCCAAATAATATCAACGTATTTATACATTAATTCAAGAATTACTGAAAATTACTGTGTGAAAACACCTGTCCTGGGCACTGATAGAAAATGACCTGGATCCCGAATAAGGAGATCTTATAGATTATCTCTATTAGCTATATTATCTTGGAACTCCATACATTGTGTTTGCCTACCACAAAATAAGAACTCAGGCTAACATTTACATATCTTGTGTTCAACACCATCCAAATTTCATCTGTGAGGTAGATGGAATTTGCCTTATTTTAGAGGCTAGAAAAGTGAAGCTGAGGAAGAAAAGCAATTGGTCCCAGAATCCAGAGGAGAATGGGAATTTGAATCCACATTTTTTATCTTAGTCATAATCCCTGATTTCTCCCATACCACTACAAATTCCTAATTAACACCTAACGTGTAAATGATGCTTTGGGTTTTCCTTATATTTTGTATGTTGCATTCTTTTGATAATCTACAAAAATCATTTAACAAGCATTGAGTTGGTAATATCTTTAATACCTGTATTAAGGAACTAAGAAGCAGCAGATGTGAAATTCATTTTCCTTAATTTACAGGGTTTTTATATTTTTTATTTGCAAATCCTTTTAAAAATAATCTTTTTGAATTATTGGGTTGGCCAAACACTTTGATGGTTTTTTTTTTTTTATTTTTTCATAAGATGGCTCTAGTAGTAATTAGTTGTCCCTATCTTTGTTACTTCATTCCAAACAATTTTGTTAGATTGTATTGCAACATCTGTGCATTTTTAAAAAGCATCAAAACTGGTGAGTTTCTGTGTATCTGTTTTTTTTTTATTTTTTTTATTTTTTATTTTTTAGATTATTTATTTATCTTTAGAGGGGAAGGGTAGGAGAGAGGGAG
This sequence comes from Glossophaga mutica, assembly GCA_039655065.1. Taxonomy (NCBI): domain Eukaryota; kingdom Metazoa; phylum Chordata; class Mammalia; order Chiroptera; family Phyllostomidae; genus Glossophaga; species Glossophaga mutica. The sequence goes on along the minus strand of CM077307.1, from coordinate 140,492,413 downwards.
AGAGAGAGAAATATCAATGTATGGTTGCCTCTCGTGTGTCCCCTGCTAGGAACTGGCCTGCAACCCAGGCATGTGCCCTGACTGGGAATCGAACCTCAGTCCTCTGGTTCGCAGGCCCGCGCTCAATCCACTGAGCTACACCAGCCAGGGCTGTGTATCTGTTTTAATATTAAAGATGGAAGAAAACATTTGTAGATTTTCAGCATATTATTATTTCAAGAAAGGTAAAAATGCAACCGAAACACAAAAAATGATTTGTGTAATGTATGTAGAAGGTGTTGTGACTGATCAAATGTGTTAAAAGTGGTTTGCAAAGTTTTGTGCTGGACATATCTTGCTGGACAATGCTCCATGACAGGGTAGACCAGTTGAAGTTGATAGCAATCAAATTGATACATTAATTGAGAACAATCAACATCACAACACACTGACATACGCAAAATATCCACGTCAATAAAGTTATTGGTGAAAATGAAAAACGTGGCTTTGATTTTACAGAAAAGACTAAATGGACTTTTTGGCCAACCAAATAGAATATATTCAATTTACAGAAGATCTATGAAGGTAGTATAGATAGCTCCTATATGCATTACATCCAGTTTCTCATATTGTTAACATCTTACATTATTGTTTCAATCAGGGTTCTTCAGAGAAAGAGAACCAAGAGGAGATAGGAATACACAGAGCTACATATCTATTGATCTATCAGCTGATATTTTATTATAGGAACTGTTAACATAATTATGGGGACTGAGAAGTCCTGTGATCTTCTCTCTACAAGCTTAATAACACCAATGTTTGCCTTTTAAAATTTTATACTAATGACAACTTATATTTGGAATTTGTTAAGCAGGTTCTATATCATATTGTATAATGGCTTTCTCACTATGACAAAGAACTTTGAAATCCCCTTGTAAATATTATAATTGCCAAATGCACATAACTATACTTCAGAAGCAAACACATTTTAATGACCTACTAGCTGTTAAAGGAATGGTTGTTGGAAAATTAAAATAGATGTTTAACTTGATTAATTCAGTTTGTTATTTAAATTATATTCAAAGTAATCTGTTTTCATTATAACATTTACATATTCTTCATAACTTAATCATTCCTTCTATTTAAACACATGTATTTTATTATAGTTTTAACATATGCCACATCAAGGTTGTATTTATCATTAGCTATAACTAAGTAATATAAAGGAGTTCTAAATTGTTGTTTAGAATTGCCATTCACATATACCATTAGAACACTGCACACACATACACACACTCATGTGAATATGTACACGGTGTAAGTTTCATGTATTTATAACTTCAGAGTTACATGCCCAGACATGCATGTATAGGTGTAGTTCTCTATCACGTCAGCCTGTTCAATTATGAAAAAAATTACTCCTATTTAAACTCTTAAATATTTGAAATACTGGAAAGAACACTGAACAGATAGTCAAATATTTGGGTTTAAAGCTTTGCTATTCCAATGTCATTGGTTATATTTTGCTTGTTTGTTTGTTTTGTTGATTAGGTTCCTGTTAAAGGTGAGATCATATGGTATTTGTCTTTCACTGCCTGGCTTATTTCACTTAGCATAATGCTCTCCAGTTCCATCCATGCTGTCACCACCAATGACACTGAAATTGAGAACAGGCTGACAGTCACCAGAGGGGAGAGGGGAGGGAGTTTCAGGGGGAAAGGGGAAGGATTTAGAGCAACAAGTATAAAAGACACATGGACAAAAACTAGGCGGGGTGGAAATGGGAGGGAGGTAGGGAGGGCTGGGATGGTGGGCTGGGATGGGAGTAAAGATAGAAAACTATACAAGAACAATTAAAATTCAAACAAATGAAAAAAATGCAAACATGAAAAATAAAAATAAAACTTTGCCGTTTCACTTCCTTGCTGTAGGCATTTATTGGGCAAGCCACTGAATTGGGAACATCCAAATGTTTACTGGAAAATTTTGAGCTTTGCTGTTTAATAAATAGCAATTTTCTTATTACCAGTTTGAAGACATTTTCATCCAAGTATTCAATGCCTTGGAGATACAGTCTTCCTCTAACAAACTGGTAGCCTGCACACTTTAGAATAATATAAATTGTGTGTGTGTGTGTATATTATATATATGGTATATAGAGAGAGTATATACATGTATGTGTATATGGCATTTTCTATGCTATTCTTATGTCTACATATAGATGCTATATCTATATGTATATATAGATGTGTATAACAACATATTCCTTTGATGTATATACATATATGCACAAGTATATATGTATACATACATATCACATACATTATAATCTTAAATCCCCAAAATAACTCCTTTGGCATATTCTATTTTCTTTATATTAAACCAGAGAAAACAGAGTTCAGAAGTGTTGACCGACTTGCCTGGGCTACACCACTAACAGTGTCAGAGCTGAAATTCAAACCCTGTTCAACTGGGCCTAGAGCCAGTGTTCTTGCAGGACACAGCAGTGACCCGTACATTTTCCATCCTCTGGTCATCAAGCATTTATTTCATCACTTGATGGCATGAGAGTTGAAGCAAGATGGCAAAGTTTCTCCTTAATGGACATTAGTTAGGAACAACCTGACATGTGACACATTTTTTGTTGTTCTGGGTATATTTGTGAATGACCTCAACAACACTGATTAACAACAAAATTTTAGTGAGTGAGTATATTTGCGAGATTCTCACTCTCTTTTTCTCTATGAAGACATATCTACATGTATATATCTATATTTATATAAATATATACAGTCGATACTCACTATCCATGAAGTCTTCCTGTACTTTGAAAGTGTGGGCAGTGGTACCAACTGGCCAATACTCTAGAATCTGTTCTCATATTTAAAATACGTACAAAGAATCACAGTAAGAATAAAATGTCAAATTAGAGTTAACATAAGTATTAGGGCCCAAACTATTATCAGACTTTGTTAACTTATCACTTATGCAATGGCATAGACTAGGCAGTAGATTCTTCAGTTTTTAATGGATGAAGCTAAGGTATTTGTTTAAGCCCTCATAGCTAAGAGGTTCATGGACTAAAATATTTTTAAGGATGGATTTAAGTTTCCTTTCTTCTGTTCCCCTAACTCCTCAATTATCTAAAACTTGTGCCAGATTCAAGGGCAAGGCGATTCATAACTAAAGAGGAGGTTCAAACTACAAATTTGAAAACCCAGATAAGATAAAAATTGTTAAGGATAGAAAATTCACAGGGGTTGAAAGATTACCATGCATGATTCTCAGGCTGAGACTTTTTTCTCCACTCGCTCAGCCAAATAAATGAAATACACTGCAATATCCACACTTCGTTTAAGCCATTAAAATGTTAGTAAACAAACAAACAACATTTTTAAATAAAGAAAACAGCATCCAAACGCCTACATGGTGGCACCTGGCTTTCCATTTCTGATTTAAGATGGCCTTACGTCTGTTTTCTAGGGCAGCAGTCTCTGGGAATTAAGAAAATGATTCTTTCGTTGACTTTCTCTTTCTTTCATTTTCTTGGCAGTTTTCTCACCTTTGCTTAAGTATTTCCTAGAATTACAGTTGGTAATACTATAAACCTGGTGTTGGATATTTGCAGTTGTTGCAAACAGCCTGCTGTCATTCAAGCCTGCAATGTACTCCCAAAGCCACCCCAGTGAAGGAGGCACAGGTTAAAAGAGTCTAATCCCTCCTAATCCATGAATTCCCTGTTAACATTCTGGGCCAAGCCCTTGAATAATTGTTCTTTATAACCCTAGTGATTTTGACGTGCATATTTGTTTTCCTCAGGATCATCATGAGAAGAAAACTTAATTAGGGATGGAGGCTGGTTGGGGAGGATGCACTGTTGCCATGCCATATCTAAGTGTTGTTTACGTGTGCATCCATATTAACACCGCGTTCAAGCATTCGCATTGAGCCCATCTCTTCTTCATGTCCAATCCTGTAATGTTTTCCTGTCTTTGGAGTTACTGGTAGTCTTTTTAGCTATATAAGGCAGTCCATTTTTATAATCTCATGATACTCATTTAAGGCTTTCATGTTCTCCACTTATTTTTTTAGTGAAAACATCCTCCCAGATAAGAGGCTCTTAACTTAATGTCAATGGGATTCTCTAGATACATCATCTGGGATTCGTAGGGCTAAATGCTCTAAAAATTTGTGAGACTGTGTGTTTTAAGTGATTTTGGAATAGAATCTGTAGGTTTATATTATTAGTGATTACCATGATTTCTCCTAAATATTTTATGTACCTATGGGGTCAGTACATGGCTCTCCCACCACCTGTGAGGTGATGAGGGCTGGGCAGGAGGCCCCTGGACAGAAGGAATGTGCATTGTTTAGGGAATGGATTGTAACTATTTCCTTATCTCCTTTCAAGAGCAGCTTCTTGTCACTGCTTGTGACTGCTTCTTGACCTTTTCTTTCTGCACCTACACACTGAGGTCATGTAGTTTAGAGTACACACAGGACATGTGCCTCCTTTGTCTGATATTCTTTGTAACAAGCCTCAAACTGGAGGAGGTCCAGTCTCTCTCACACTGACCCACCCACTGCCATTGGTGCACTCCCCTGTGACATGAGTAATAAACAGCAAGTCCATAGCTGCTAGTCCTCTGGGTAGTTTTTCAGAATACCATAAACACTTAAGCAGCTCATCAATCTGGAGTGCCTACATTGCAGTATCAATGTTACATAAAACTATAGTAAGCAGAAATAGAGTAACAGAAACAATAGCCTCTGCCATTTATTGATTTCTTACCATATTTTAAGTAATAGGATAAGGACTTTAGGAGAACTGGCTAAAAATGGAATTTATTTATTAAAAATTGTGTAATTATTCTTACATCTTTAAACTTCAATCACCTTCAAAGTACCCTCCATTTGATGCAATGCCTATGGAGATTTTTTTCCACTGCTCAAAACAGTTTTTGAATTCATTGATTTTGATGCCTTTTTGGGCTTCTGCCTTTTTTTGTTTCACCCCTTCCACATAGCAAAACACTTCTCTTTGAGGACTTTTTTTTTTATTTGGGAAAACAAAAAAGTTACTTGGGGTGAGAATGAGTGAATAGGGAGGTTGGGGCACCAGGGTCATACCATTTTTGGTCAAAAACAGCTAAACACTCAGCATGGTCCGGGCAGGTGTGCTCGTAAATCACCCATCATGAAATGGGCAAACATGTAGAGTCTTCAAAAAAAATTCACTGAAGCCAAACACAGCCTCTCATAGCAATGCCAGCTGATACACTCATAGGCCGGGTTCCTAGAATACTTACTTAGCAGGAGAAGCCTGTACTAAAAGGGGCCTGCCCTCCAGAAGATAATTCCAGGGTTCTTTTGGATCCCCCCTCCTATGTATATGTATGTGTGTGTGTGTGTGTGTGTGTGTGTAACTTGAATTCTTATAATAAAGCAGCAAAAGTTTTAAAGATTAAGAAACTGACTCCCAGAAAGATTGTGTACCTTCTTTAAAGTCTCATGCTGCTTAGTGGAAATAACAAGATTGTGTAAGTCCTACCTGCCTTCCAAGGCTTATCTCCTCAGCACATCATACTGATAACCTTATTCGGGCATGTGACTTGCATAATTTAAAGTATCCTTTGTCCTAGGACAAATAACAGTATTAAGCATAGTATTAGTAAATCTTAATCTAACGAAAAAAGTTTAATTAGCTTATTCTCGAGTGGGTAGTGAGTTATCACTCTCCTTTAAGGCTGAGTCAGACTAAATAGACAGTCAGTATGGTCAAATGTCAACATTATTTCAGATTAAATTACTGTAATCTCTTTATGATTGCAAACCTACATAACATTTTAAAAATAATGTTTAACAAGTTCTGGCAAAGATGTAGAGAGAGGAGAGCTCTTTTGCACTGTGGGTAGGAATGCAGACTGGTGCAGCCACGGTGGAAAGCAGTATGGAGATACCTCAAAAAATAAAAAAAATGGATCTGCCTTTTGACCCAGCAATCCCACTTCTGGGAATATATCTGAAGGAACCCAGAATATATCTGAAGGAACCCAAAACATTAATTCGAAAGAACATAAACACCACCCCTATGTCCATTGCAGCATTATTTACAATAGCCAAGGTATGGAAATAGCCCAAGTGCCCATCAGTAGATGAGTGGATAAAACAATGATAGGATATTTACACAGTGGAATTCTACTTGGCCACACACACACACACAAAAAAAATATTCTGTACTTTGCAACAGTATGGATGGATCTGGAGAACATTATGCTAAGTGAAATAATCCAGTCTGAGAAAGACAAATACCATATGATCTCACTCATAGGTGGAATCTAATAAACAAACTGAACTAACAAGGAAAACAGAGCCAGACTCATAGATGGAGAGAAGATGACAGCTAGTGGGGGTGGTGGGTTAGGGAGTGGAGGGATTGAGCAAAAAGGAAAAAGGACTCGTGGACATGGACAGTGTAGTGATTGCTAGGGACAGGGGTGTGTAAGAGAACTAAATGGTAATGGAAAAATATAATAAAGATTAAGTAGAAAAAGAAAAAATAAAGTTGTTTCCACTTTCAAAAAAAAGAAATATTAAATCATATGGAAACACACTGCAATCATAGATACTGACAGATAAGTGAGGTTTTACTTCAAAATGTACAGATGTTAAAAAATTAAAAAAGCGTTGATTAGGGTGTTATATGAATGTTTATGCTATATTTGAGCTTTTAAAATTCATGCAAGGAATGTTCTTAGCCATTTTTTTCCATATTGGTTATTTGAAGAGTTATTGGACTAATTCAGAAGAACCAAACTTGATTCCAGCATTAACAGCTTGCTGCATTATTTTGGGTGTAATAAAATATACCTAAGGCTCATCTTTCTCAACCATAAGAAATAAAATTATTGAAACAGGTTATTGTTTTTTTCCCTTTTCTTTCCAATGCAAAATGATTTGTTCTGTTTGTCATCATTTTGTCTTCCTGAAGCCAAATTTTGTTTTATCATATCTTCCTTTTTTCCTTCCTTTGTGTTTGTAAACACATGTGTTTGTATGTGTATCTGATAAAATTATCAATTAATGCATCAACAGCATTGCAAAGATTAGCTTTTACTCTTTCAACAGCTGAATAGAAGCTTACATTAAATATGTGTCATCTTTCTCCTAAATTATCTGAATATATATACCAATTAAAATAGCATGCATGGAGAAGCACTTTGCCTGCTTAGCTTGAGAAATACCCTCCATAATTACTGCTTGTTCTCCTCTACAATTTTTCCCTCTAGGATAAAATCTATATCATAACATAATAATTAAGTAATTAAAAGTTTTAATTTGATTTCAAGATAAATTCTGAGGTATAATATATTTACAATTTGCTTAGATTTGAAAAAATAAAACTAGCAAAGTACTCTCTTGGGATTCTGCTGAGGTGACAGAATGCCATGTATAATTTTGATCACTTTAGCAATGCTTAAGAATGAATTAACAGGTTATATATATATTTTTTTTTAATTTTTATTTATTTATCTTTAGAGGAGAAGGGTAGGAGAAAGGGAGAGGGAGAGAAATATCAATGTAGGGTTGTCTCTCGTGTGTTCCCTGCTGGGAACTGACCTGCAACCCAGGCATGTGCCCTGACTGGGAATCGAACCGCGATCCTCTGGTTCGCAGGCCCGCGCTCAATCCACTGAGCTACACCAGCCAGGGCAGGTTATATATATTTTTAAGTTCCTAAATTTGAAAAAAAGTTTTCAGCAATTAATAAGTGAATTAATTTATAATTAAAATTATTAATATATATACAAATAGACAAAGCCTCTGAGAGATTTCATGAAACCTAGTATTAGGTTCAGCAATTGTTTAGAAGCATGAAATGAATTTGATAAAAATAGGTAGCTTCTGAAATTCACATTCTAATACATATGTGTACACAGATGATTTCCTAATTTTTTCTATCTACTCTAATATTCCTTAGTCATATATATGTATCATATAATTTTGTGCACAGTGCTATGCTAGACATTGTTGAATATTTCCAGGCTCACATTCTGGGGAAAGTCTAAAGATTGTTTTATTGACTAAATAGCTCATGTTAATATGATTGACCAGTAGTGGGGGAAAAGATGACTAAGAGTTGACTAGTTGGCAAAAAGTAAAATAAATACATAAGCAAATAACATCAAATTTCCTTCCTAGTGAGCATTTACTGAGGACTTCTTGCAAGTCCTGTGTAGGCAGAAATCATTTGACTAAGGTGACAAGAGCTGAAGCACAACTCATCTGCAGCAGCGGCAGAGAAGTGCCAATTATGAAGTGATTCTGGAAAATCCAAAAGCATTTGGTTCTGTCTGTCTAAACCAGATGTAATTTATTATATCCATTACCTGTGATACTTCGCATCACCAGTACGAAAAGTGAGATGACTTTGTAAGGGCTGCAAATGGTGAAAGCATGACATGAAGTGCATCGGGGAATAGTTTATCACTGAAGGTGAGGGAATCTAGGCAAGGGCACATAGATGAGAAAAGAAAGCATGATCATCAAGATAAATCAAATATCTTTTACAAGAGAGTCTATCTACTAAAGACTCCACTGTTAATGTATCATTTATATCAACACTAGGAAAAGAAAAATAGCAGGGGAAAGTAATATTAAAATATTCATAGCCAAATTTCCAGCTATACTTTATTACTCACTTGTGGGTGACAATTAATTTTATGTGTAACCTTATTTATAAAATCACCCTACAGATATAATAAGAAATATAAATCTGCATCTAAGATAGTTAAAATATTTTCTAAATTTTATAAAGGTTGTATTTTGATCAACTCAAGTTATTATAAAGGTTTTCCTAGGATAATTATTTTCCTGTTATTTGAGTAAATCAGTGATTCCTATGATTAAAATTTACTTAAAATAGATATTTTAGCACCTACAGAAGAATAAAGGGTGTAAACTTGGAATCTTAATTTAGAAATTTAAGCAGAACACATAAGATCATGATATGATTTTTTTAAAGAATGAAGTTTAAACCTTGGCTGTACTTGTGAGAAAATCTATATCATCCATGCAAATAAAAAAAAATTATCTTATAAAGATTTTTATATATTTTGGATATATACATGAAGATCACATGCAAAGTTTATCAATGTATTCTTAAAGAACTGATTGACCATTCAAAGCTAATGTTTTCACAGGTAATATCTTCCATGAATATCTTACTAATTTCTTCATTATGTAATTTTGTCAAGAGTTTACTTCACTGTGGCACAAATGTAGATATTCACATACAACATTGAAATTAATTTTTAATTTTAAAACTTTGCCTCAAATCCTAGACTACTTTTCTATCAAATATTAAATAATTAAAATATGTTATATGGCTTTGTGGTTTTTATGTTTTTAATATAACTATCCTGTGATTATGTTATAAACACATTCTATTCCTCATGGTCGCTAAGGTGTAAAAAAGAATTAATTTTTCACGTTATACAAGAAGAGAATAGTAGAATAGGGCACATAGATTAACCTGGTGCTTCCTAATTGGTTAGAGGGTTAGAGTTGTCAGTTCCAAGCTCTGTGAGTTTTGAAATGACCAGTAACCCTTGGAGCTCAAACACCATTCCCCAAGCTCACAATTCACTGATAGAAGATTTAATTGACTCTAATATTTTCCCATAGATTACAGATATGGAATTTATAGGTCAATATACTGTGACAGATTGTGCAAAAATACTATGTGGGTAAAAGTCAAAATAAATGTTTGATCAATTTCATGGAACAAATTCATATAAACATGAAGGCCATTCATTGTCTATATCCTAATCCTTAATGTTAAGAAACAATAATCTAAATATTTTGAATTCATTAATACAATTTTGAGTTTCAGAAGACAATACAACTTGGTGAAAATAAAATAGTTTAATTTGTGATTACATGTATATGCTATGTGTAATAGTGTACAGCTCTTACAACATCATAATGTGATACACATTTTGTAGTTAAGAGTGAAGAAACTAGATTTTAACAGTATAATATCTAGGGTTTGATTTGGGAGATTGATATATAGATTTCAATCCTGATTCAACCAACTCATAAATTATGTGAATACTGTCAATAAATATACATTTTCTCTATCCCTATTGACCTTTGAAAAAAATTACATTAATACCCATCATTCTGTCACTGACTCTCAAAGTCTGTCAACGAAAGTTTTGCATAAATTCCATTATTTCATCTGTAAGATGGTATTCTTAGCATAGATAGGTAGGTAGATATTTACAAAAGAGAAGGGAGAAAGCTGACTAAGCTTAATGAGATCAAGAAATGGCAGCTCCTCAGACATTCCAGGGGATAGCCACATTGTTCCACCAAGAGGAATAATGTCCCTCTGTCCCTCCAGGTTGGGAGGAATGATGGGGTTTCCAATCATCCATCTCATCCCCCATATTATATGAGGGTGGGGTAGGGGGAATAAATAGTACGAGGGATATTCCTCTGCTGAGGTATGCATAGTAGAAGCCAGGTGACCATGCAAAACTACAAGTCATGCACAGTTGGAGCCAAAATGGTGACCATAAAGGGGAGGACTCTAGGCTAGGAAAATCTCATAAAAAGACCAGATAAAATAAGGACACAAAACCCTGGAAGATCCAGGAAAGGGATTGGATAGGAGGAGACACTAGCATAGCCCCAGGAAAGGGATTAGATAGTTTGAAAGAAAGTCTACTCTCACCCAAGCCCCCCGCCCCCAGATTTAATCAATGTTTAACAAAGTCCCAAGGTAGGCATGCTCTCTCTCTGCTCAGCAGCTGTGGGGGCCAAATCACAGTGGCAAACACAGGCTGGATGGGAATAGAGACTGTGCTGGACTACTGGAGCCTCAGAGCTTAGGCTAATGGCAAGGCAACTCTGGGTCCTGGCCCTCTTCCTGGGCTTGCTGGGGACAAGTACAGGCTTGTGGCCCCAGAGGCTGGACTTTCCTAGACTCTGAGATTGAGTTGAGTCACACAATCATGGATGAGACATCTGGCATGATGTACCTGGGCACAGTCCTTCGTTTTTGCTCCAATAAGTCTTGCCACTATACCTCAAATACTACTATGTGTGTTTCCCTGCAATGCATTTCCTGGATACTGCAGAAGAATACTATTTCCTCTGCCAACAGTATATCATCTATGTTTTTGAGTTGTAATAATAATAAAGTAAATTATTATAGTGAAAATCCTTTAGACTGTGCAATATATCTTGCAATTTTTATCTTGCCAATAATAAGAAATTCTAATAGAATGGCTGCAGGGTACTATTAGTGATCTTGGGTCAAGGAATGTTAATTGACCCAACTGAGAATCTAAACCCATTTTCTGGCTTCCTTAGCACAATTCTCTTGTCAACTGATTCAACCAGTCACAGACCTAAGTTGCCAAAAACAGAACTATGTGCCTTAACAATAAACTGACATATATAGAAAACCATCTATGCATAAAAGTTTTAAAGTTTTTACTTCTCCATTGTCTGTCTAAATCTACATTACCTAAGTTACTTAGTAAAAAGCAGGGTTTTGTACTTTGCTTAAGTATGTATTTTAAAATAGTTATTAATCATACATTTTGGAAAACATCAACACAACCATCAAAGCAAAAATCTTGTAAAGAAAAGAATTTTTAAAAAATACTTACTGAAAAGTATCTTAGCTCAAGAGAAAAAAAAAGATGATTTCCTTACCTTCTGAAAATTCAAAATTGAATGAACAAAAACTTGACAGTTTACTTCATGTATGGAACTATTTCATGTAGAATATTAGTCTAACAAACACATTTTATATCTTATAAATATTGAATAAAAGAAAAAAATTCCTAAATTATCACCAAAAATTTCATTGATTAAAACAATTTATTCACTAAAAAAATGGAAGCAGGCTTTTTAATTACAAGTGTGGTATCACCTGATCTAGATTTGTTTTTAAAAATTATATGGAGAATGACAATCAACCTTGCTTTCCTTTCTTAAAATAATAATTTTGATTGGAAACAAAGGGTGGTAAAACAAAAAGAGAGATTAAACTATCGATCTTAAAAAGTGTGTGTTAATTCCCATAATAAGATATATACATATTCCTATTACTAAGTTATTTTGAGATTAATTAAATTTCTAACATTGGTTATTTCTGGTTCTGGCTGTATGACAAGCAGAAGGACTAGACAGCAGGTGGAAGGAACTCTTTGGGAATTACCCAGGAGAAATCAACCAGAATGCTGGGAAAAGTTTACCACATAAAACAAAAACATGATGGCAATTTGGTAGCAAGAAGGACAAGTTCAATCTTAGAGTACTATAAATAAAATGAATTTGAGAATCTAGAGAAGAAAGTCAGCCCTGAAGTAGTGTTTGTTGAGGGAACTTCTACCAAAGACACTAGCCCTGAATTTAGATTGTAACAGGTTACACATTAGAGAAAATATAAGGACTCCACTGTGGGAGGGTGAAGCAAAGAGTTCCCAAACAAGTTTGGGGAAAATCAGTGCCTTCAATGGACAAACTAAACTCAAAAAGAAAAAAAGAATTTGAGGGAGTAAAACAATATATGAAGATTCTGCCCTAACAATTCGTAACCACAAGCTGAGTATCACACAGCATTGAAACAGACATTTATAACATTTGTGTCCATCTAAAAATGCCCAGGCAAAAATAAAAATAATGATCGTCCTAGATTTGTAAGGTGATTCTTTGTCATAAGAATTATAAATACTTTCTGGAGAAATGCAGATAAACTTTCAAGAAACACCCACACATCAAGTGCAAGTGCCATAGACTCACCATTAATGATCACAAAAATATATGAAAAATGTATGAAGAAATAATCCATTATGAATGGGAGTTAGGAGAAACAAAAAATGCAAACCCTATTACCATATATAAAATTTGAAATTAGAAATTAAACCCAGAATAAAGAGCAGATCATATTCCACAAAATCCATATACAATTGGTATCCTGGTGAATAAACTACACAGAACATAACATAGACAAGATAGTAAATTGAACGTGTGGTTAAGACATTATTGATGGAAGAAGCAAGAGCTATCATATTACAAGCTGAATTTAGAATAGGTGGTGATAGAGTGGAGAAAGGGAAATATTCAAAAATATAATGATGCCTTTTTTTCCCCACTTTGCATTCTTTTCCCATAGATATTCCCTTCAACTCAGGAGGATTCAGTTCTGAAATAAAGATGAGAACAAATAAGGTAGTAATCTAAAGCTGATTGGACTAGAAAAGATATCTGCAAGGAGTGTGGGGAGTGTACAATATAGCTTGGTGGAAGGCTGAATAGTGTGAGAAGGGCATGCATGTGGGGAGGCGGACATGCAGTGTTAATTATATAAATAAAGAGATGCATTAAGTATAATTAAAGCCAGTTTCTCACTGTTAAATAAAGTAATTATAAATATGAAAAGGAAAATAAAACTAGAATGTACCCTGTAGTGTTATATTAGATTTGAATATACCTATATGCACTCAAAATCTTTGATGACAGAATTAGGTAGGTAGGTAGGTAGGTAGGTAAGTAGATAGATAGATAGGAGCATAAATATTGATAGAAATGTGACCAATATAAATTTTCTAAGTTTTTCATTGATGGAGCTTGGAGCAACAATAACCCAATAGCAATAACACAGAATCTTCAAACTCTGGCTTACAAACATCATACTCTTCTAAAATATTCTCATTGAAGAATGGCTGATGCAGGCTACCAGCAAATAAAAGTACCCAATCATCCAGAGACAACCTCTTTGCCAGATAGCAAGAAACTGCTCCAAGATGCAACCGTGTTGAAACATACAGACTGGATATTCCTACTGGTAAGAGCTGAATAAATTTGAGCATCAAAATAATAATGATAATAATGGATTATAACATCAAGTAAAATAGGACAATAATCTAATGTGATTTAAAGAAGGAAAGATGTTTCATAAGAGCAAGTATTTACACAGTCTCAAAGTAACTCTTAAGAAAACATTAATTAATTATAAAGGGAAAATGTATGACTTTTGAGTAATAATGACTGGGAGACATCACCTTATTCAAAATAAGCTAAATGATCATCACTACTAATGGGACAAATCTAAAGTTTGCATCAACTAATAAGATGTCATAAGAATACAGCATCAAATCTGTGATGTTCTTGCTCAAGTGTCATAACCTGGAAGAACTATTGCAGAATTGCAAGTTAAAGGACATTCTAAAAATAACTGGACTTAAATTTTCAAACATGTTAAGGTCATAAAAGTTAGAAAATACTTAAAGAATTGTTTGAAGTTGGAGGTGACTAAAGAGACTGGAAAACTAAATGCAACACAAGTCTCTGAATTGAACTCTTTGGCTAAAAAGGACATTATTGGAAAAGCTTTAGTGGAGTTGAATACTAGATAGTAGTAATATATCAAGGTTTACTGAAAAATTTGATGACTTATTAAGGTCAAGTCGTAGAATATACTTTTTGTACTTAATAGGCACTAAAGAATTTTTAGTGGTAGTATCAGGTAAATGAGACACTCTCAAATGGTTCAGAAATAAATCTTTGCGCTATATTTGCAACTGGTATTTTACAAGCTTGAGAATATTTCAAAAAATATATAATAATAAGTCAACTTAAAATTAAAATAGAATAATTAGTTTATTTTGCATATGTTTTCTAAATTGTCTTCACATGTTAACAACAGTTTCTAAACTTTTCTTTTTTTTAAGATCTTAAATGTATAAAATGTGCCAAGATTATTCCAGAATAAAGAAAAAACAGCAGTCTGCGATTATCTTAAAATTGTTAGATTTAAAGGAGGGATGTACAAAAATCATAATAAAGAATATCTTATAAGAGTTAAAAAATAATATCTAGTGTAGAAATATATCATATATCATATCATTTTATAACTAGTGATCAGAGAACTAGATAATAGGGAAACATTTATAGCAGTGACTTTCAACCAGTGTGCTGCATGAATTTGTAAAACATGCAATACCTGACCATTTTGTCAGATGCATTAATTTTTTTCCTTTAGATTGTCAAATTAAAAAACGACAGCAGCGAACACAATAGGAATCTGGTGTGAATGCCCTGCCTTGAACCATAAATATACAGATCATATAATAGACATGCATCTTATTAGAGTTGCATAATAAGATTGGGTATGATTGGTTAATTCTTATTACCAGAATTCCTTATATACAACTATATGCACCTAATTTTTATAAAGTCACTTTGGAGCAAAAAGGTAGGTAATTATTATTATTTGTTTATAAATCAATCAAAAATTATACGCATTTTTTTGTCAGGCTATCAAAAAATATATTTTTGGTGTGCCACAGAGTGGAAGTATTTAGTTTGTGTGGTATAGGATGAAAAAAGGTTGAAATTGCTGCTTTATAGGAATGATTAGCAAATAAATTGTAAACATTTAGGCAAACCTGGAAAAAATATAGACTATAAGAAAAATAAAACTATCTAATTTCTTTTGTTATAAAATTAAGATAAAAATATCATGGGCAGAAATTGCAAAAATATCAAGAAGTCAAGGTTAGATTTAAATTGTTCTAATATCTTAATAACTTTTAAAGTACATTAAATTATATTAATTTTGTTTTAAATTTCCATCACCAAATAAAGTTTTCTATTCTTATTTATTAATTTTTGGTATTGACTGTGTACCTGGTGCTGGTTTACAATTTGTTTTACTTTTCTAACTGATAACTTAGTAAATGTTGCCTCTCATTTTAATTGTGAATACTATAAAATAAAAAATTCTTATACTTCTTTAGTTTGTTCTACTAATAATCTTATTACATACATTTTCTAAATTATCTTTTCTGTAACAATGGTCTCTAAATATTTCCTTTTATAACTATTTTGTTAAATCTCAATGTCAACTTGTTTTTTTCCCATAACCCCAACTTTCATAAAGTATTGCAAAATTTATACTTATTCCTAAAAGTAAATAAATAAAATTCATGTGAGAGGTTTTTTTTTCCCCTACAGGCTTTAATATCATTGGAGGTCCTATATTGTACATATCATAGAATTCCTAAATATTATGTTGGTGAAATTCACAATTAAAAATACTGAACTCATAGAAATTAGTTTTGGTTACAAAAAATTATACTAAAGTCAACAAATCCTTTCATAAACCCTGACTATGCATTTTTATTAAAATATATGACATGCAAGGGACATAAAGGAAAGAATAAACAAATAGGATCTCATCAAAATAAAAAGCTTCTGCATGGCTTAAAAAAAAAAACAGCATTAAAATGAAAAGCAAATCAACCATATGGGAAAATATATTTGCCAATGATACCTCAGACAAGGATTTGATCTCCAAATATATAAAGAACTCATACAACTCCCCTCTAGAAAAACAAAACAAAACAAAACAGAAAACAATTAAAAAATGGGAAAAGGACTTGAACTGACACTTCTCCCAGGAGGACACACAAAGTGTTCAAAGACACACAAAAAGATGCTCAGCATCACTAGCCATCAGAGAGATGCAAATTAAGACCACAATGAGATACAACCTCACACCAGTGAGAATGGCCATCATAAACAAATAAACAAACAAGTGTTGGAGAGGTTGTGAGAAAAGGGAACACTAGTGCACTATTGGTGGGAATGCAGATTGGTGCAGCCGCTGTGGAAAAACAGTATAGAATTTCTTCAGAAAACTAAAAATGGAACTGCCTTTTGACCAGGCAATTCCATTGTTGGTATCACACCCGAAGAACCGTGAAACACCAATTCAAAAGAACCTATGTACCCCAATGTTCATGGCAGCACAATTTACAATAGCCAAGTACAGGAAGCAACCTAAGTGCCCATCAGTAAATGAATGGATCAAAAAATTATGGTATATTTACACAATGGAATTCTATGCAGCAGAAAGAAAGAAAGAGCTCCTACCCTTTTCGACAGCATGGATGGAACTGGAGAGCGTTATGGTAAGTGAGATAAGCCAGAGAGTGAAAGACAAATACCATAATGATTTCACCTATAAGTGGAACCTAATCAACAAAACAAACAAGCAAGCAAAATATAACCAGAGACATTGAAATTAAGAACAAACTGACAATAACCAGAGGGGAGGTGGTAGGGGATAATGGGGAAAAAAGAGGGAAGGGTTTTCAGGAATATCTATAAAGGACACATGGACAAAATCAAAAAGGAGTAGGATCAAAGGTGGGAAGCAGGGATGGGTGGGGTGGGGTGGAATAAAATTGAGACAACTGTACTTGAACAACAATTAAATAAAGAAATAATAAATATATATGTAATATGTATATGTATATGTATCATATGGTATGTCTAAGGGAGAGTGAGGGCATGATACTTCCAGAGAAGGACTGAAAATGAACTCTTTTCTTTTTAAATTAGTTAAGCAACTTTGAAATTCTGTGCATTCACAGGGTTTTACACAGAACCTCAAATACAGAA
Organism: Glossophaga mutica; assembly: GCA_039655065.1. Classification (NCBI taxonomy): domain Eukaryota; kingdom Metazoa; phylum Chordata; class Mammalia; order Chiroptera; family Phyllostomidae; genus Glossophaga; species Glossophaga mutica. The sequence continues at coordinate 140,474,944 of CM077307.1, read as the reverse complement.
GGATCTTACTGAGTGCTTAGACTGCTCCTGGCTGCAAATTAAGCAGCGGAAAAGTTATGTTTTAACCCCCCAAGCTATTATGGAAAGAAATTAAAGCACACATTTACTGTCCAGATATGACCCTAGTGAACTGACACGCTGAAGATGGGATTTATTTAAGGAAGATGCTTATGCACTTGATTTTGGCTTAGTAATAAAACTTAATTTTAATTTTACTAAATTTTCTATAGCATAAAGAGTAGTTTGTATTTTAAAGTATGCTACATAAATAACAACAACTGCAAAATTATTAAAGAAAGTAAATACCTTTTAACCACTAAAGACATTTAAATTAGACATATAAAGTAACTTAAGAGGTAAAAAAATTAATAATTTGGAGTTATCTCAAAAGAGTTAAAAATATTCAAAACAGAGTATAAAATTCTGAACTACTTACAAGAGCAAAATTATTCATTATTCCCAGCCAAAAATACACAATAATATGCAAACAATTGTTCATGAATAGTAAGTGGTAGTCAACAAAAGCCTGAAAAAATAAACGCTTTCTTACAGTTATGTTTTATGAAATTACAGTGACCTTTCTTATGAGAAAATCAATTCCAATTCCTAAAGGCAAATAAAAAATAGGTAATCACCCTTCAGAGATATTGAAAGAAGATAATTATAAGTTAGAGCTGACATTCTGTTGTTCATGGAAGAGGAGGCCTTATGTAGAGTTATTGGTTGGTGTATGTCATTCCCATTAATACTGTAGAAAATCACACAGAAAAATAAAGTAGATTTTAAAATAGTTTCTATTCTGTTTTTTCCCCCATAGTTTCAGAAATTATTAATTTGGTTACCACGGAGGCATCTTAAGTTGATATTTTAAAACACATATTTTTTAAAAAATGTCTGACGAATTTACCGAAAGTATTACAGTGGGCTAATTATCCCCTAAATTCATTTTGCTATTTCACATTTTAATAGAAAGAACACTCCTGGGTTTTCGAGGAGCAACTAGCAGAGCAACAAGAAATCACAGCCTCCTGGTAGCCAGCTGCGCCCTGACAAAGGCTGTCAGTGTGAGTGGAAGGGTTGTGCGAGCCTCCTCTCTCACCTCTCATGGGTACCAGTTTACCCTCCACCTCCTCTTTTCCTTTCCCACAGGCCAGCCAGCAGAAATGGTGGGTACATATCAACCTCAACAACACAGACAAGGAACCCTTGGAGACAGCACATTAAAAGGCAGAAGCAGTTGAGAACTTTTTGATTCACCCCATTTGGGGTCTTTTACAGATTTATCTACAGTTAACTCAGTGGCTTTGTATGTGAGGGGTATGTAAAGTCTATTTGGAGAGCGTGAAAGCATAGATAGATTTAAGGGAATTCATTTTCAACCTTTTAACTTCCATATATACTCATTGAAAAAAAATGATTTTCCTGAGAACATGTCTGAGTTACTAAAAGCTCTTCTCCAACTTTACAAAAGAAACACCTACCCGGTTAATTATTGCCAGTCTTTGTACAGTATAAGGCCCAGGCTATGGAACCCCCATTGTTTAAAACTGGGAAGATTTTTAAAGGATTAGACAAGAATCAATAAACCCACAGGACTTCCCATATCCCCCCATCAAAATCACAGTTAAGTAACACACATAAATGGAGGACTCTAGATTCAACCAAAGCAGTTGGTTCCAGGGCCTGTTCTCTTAACGGTAAAACAAGGATTCAAGCCCAAAAGACAAAGCCATCACACGCAAAGTTCTGCTCGTTGATATTGTATCTTAGTCATATCAACAATCATCCTCAAGGTGCAAAGCCTCATTTGAATGAGGGGAGAAACATTGAGTCTCCCAGGAGTCCTAGTTTTAAAATGAAAATAACAACCCAAAACTAAAATTTATGGACTATTAACATTATACTAGGCACCAAGTAAAACTATTTACAAAGATGAATAACTCTGTGAGAAGTATATTATTATTCCCTTTTTACAGAACGAGGCACAAAAAGGTGAACAAAGTATGTCAAAGTGGCAAGGAAGTAAGTGGTTAAGTAAGTACTCAACTCACTCTAAATATAGAAGTGGAAGCATTAATTTGTCTTTATCTAGCCCAAGGCCTCAATTAGAGACACCTTGTCTGATAAATAAATGTCAGTTAAGGTGAGCACAAATTAAGTTTACAATCCTTTCCAACTTTATATTCTGTAAAAGGCCATAAATTTTGTTAAGAAAGAAACTATTTTTGATTACTTAGAACATCACAGAAAAATCATACAATAATATTGTCAAAATGCTGATGTTTTGTATATAGAAAATTATAGCTATTTTACTTTTATATCTATGTACTGAAACAGTCACATTGTATGACTTGTCCATTTGAATCCAGGGTTTGCTTGAAAATCTAATGTTAGAAAATTTAGTGTTAGATAGATAAATAATAGCTAAAACTGAATTAGATATTTAGTTTACATATATTATAATTATAATTATAAATAGTATATAATGTTTCAAAGCCTATTTCTATTCTTTAATACTGCAATTATCCAAATATGTCCATTCATCCGTGTACCTATATACCACACTTTTTCATTATATCAATATGCCAGCATTGATTAGCTTTAGAAAGTTCTAGATGCTTTCATTTTTTATTCTTTTTTATTCTCATGGACCTGATATTTTAAGTACAACTACATAACAAATATGTAAATACACATCATTGTGTGTTAGGTAAAGTATTTACCATGAAACAACAGACTAGGGCGGGGGGAATTAGAGGGCAATGTAAGGGGTACACAGAATTGCATCAGTCTTATGGCAGAATGATGAGTGATCACTAAGAAAGGGATACTTTCAAATATGCTAATTTTATTTCTGCTGTAGAGTCTTTGTATTATCTATTCTCTCCGGCTGCAAATCTTCAGATGAATGTTTTTCTTTCTTGTCATTCAAATTTCAGTTTACGCATCCCTTTCTTAGTGATCATCCAGTCTTTATTATACGGAATGTTAAAGGGGCTTATCTAAGAAAAAGAAGATAAAAAATATGAGCATTAAAATGACAACAAACTCACAGCTATTATCAACTGAACCTAAAAAAAAAAAAATCTAAGCAAACAACTAGAAAAAGAACAGAATTACAGAAATGGAAATCACATGGAGGGTTATTGGTGGGGGAGTGGGACAGGGAGAGAGGGGGAAGAGGTACAGAGAATAAGAAGCATAAATGGTAGGTAGAAAATAGACAGGATGAGGTTAAGAATAGTATAAGAAAAGGCGAAGCCAAAGAACTCAAATATACAACCCATGAACATGAATTAAAAGGGGGGAATGTAGGTGGGAGAGAGGGTGCAGGGTGGTGGGAAGTAAAGGGAGGAAATGGGACAACTATAGTAGCATAATCAATAAAATATATTTTTTTTAAATTGGCATATTTGAGGTTTAGAAAGAAAAAGGAAAATTGATATGCATGGAGCTCGGAGCTTAGAGTTTATATGAGAATCATATGAGCTGGTGTCTTAGAAGCAGGCATGGGCTGTGAACTTAAGAAAGGCACATGTAGAAGAGCCCATCTTTTTAAATCAAATAATGTATCAACCTAAAAAATTAAATCTTTATATCATAAATATTCATATAAGTATATTTTCATGTGTGTTTATCTCTGTGTGTGTGCTTCTGGAAATAACCGCACAGTGACATGAGTGATGAACCTGAGCTCACGTTGTCATTTGATTCCACTGACTTTTTAATAGGACTGGGTAAATTTTCTGAGTGGTTCCAAATAAGATGTCAGGAGCAGTCTAGTTGATTTGTTACACTCAGAAGTGGCCAGAAATGATAAATACATATGCCAGGGAAGCCATAACATTGGATGAGAGAAGATGGCTACAAGGTGTCTGAAAAGAAGATGGTAGAAAGGAGAATGACATGTTACTGACAGGCCGAGAGCAATGCCTTGGCGCACGTGCACACACACACACACACACACACACACAGAGGCATATCTTCCTTTGGATTTATTTAACTCAATACAATGTCTGTTATATCTCTATTTCACCAAAGGAAAAGAAATTAAACTTAATTTGTGATTCCTTGCCATTATCTACAGCTTTATCTAAATTGCACAGACTGAAAGAGGAAGAATTATTTTGTCTTCATTGTAATCTGTTTATGCTACCAATTCTCATGCCCAGTAACTAGTGTTGTCCTCAAACACCAGTCTACACAGTTGCCAGTGAGTTCCCCTCCACGGTCCTTTCTATACCTGCATTTTCTGCCCTATATCCATACAGATAAACAGCACCATACGCATTCTGCTGTTCCATTAATCTGTCCTATTATTTTCTAAGGTCTAGTCTTTCACTTTTTCTTTGTTCTCTTTCCTATTTTCTGAAGTTGTATCTAAGAAACATGACTTAACATGCTTCAGCTCTTAAGTTTCTTAAAGGATGGAGGTTTTTCTTTCTGGATATCAAGATATTCTTTCTTAGGGTTTAGCCATAGAAGTAAGTTTTTAAAAACGCTCCCTATATTTTTGCATTCCTGACCTCCCTAGACTCCACAAAACCTGTCAATCTACATTCTAAAATCGCTTTCACTTTCGTAAATGATTATATTCCTTGAGATCCTAGATTTGGAAAATCAAAATGCAAAAAAAAAGTAAAAATAATTTTGACTTCTTTTGCTTTCTGCCTCCACATTCTTCTCATGGCTGAATGAGCACAGCGTTAATAAGTGTCATCTGATCGGGTAAGGTTGTAGAGATATGTGCGTGCATGCTGGGGAGGGATATTAAAGCCCAGAATAGATCAAAGGGCCCAAAAATACAGAACACAAGGCAAATAAACCTGTTAATCTCTTTAAATTGTTATGCTGCCACTGATTAATACATGTCAAATTGAGATATCAGATCAGGATGCAAGACGGAAGAACTTTATCTTAAAGGCAAGTTGAATATGCAAAGTATTTAGATACTCACTTATGTATATGCATTTAAATACTTGGCATACCTGACCACAAAATAAAACGAACTTACAAGTTTGCAATCACGTAGATGTTTTATTTGGAGAAGTCCCTTGAGTCCGTAGAACAAGTAATGAAAAAAGATGAAAAAGGAAGAGCATAACTAAATTAAATATAAAATTAGTTTTATTTATTAAAAAATAATATGAATTCTATTTTTGCTTACCACTCATGTACTATATTATAGTAATTAGTAAGAGATAGTATCATTAATAATTATAGTATTTTAACTTCAAAGACCAGCAATAAATTGAGAAGTGAGCTCATGAAAGAAGGATTTGCTCTTTATATTTTATTTATCTGTCTATAAAACTTTGCCACAACAATTAATTCAAATATAGGGAGAATAAATACTTTATTCTTTTTTTTTTTTTTTTAAAGATTTTATTTATTTATTTTTAGAGAGGGGAAGGGAGGGAGAAAGAGAGGGAGAGAAACATCAATGTGTGGTTGCCTCTCACGTGGCCCCGACTAGGGGCCTGGCCTGCAACCCAGGCATGTGCCCTGACTGGGAATCGAACCGCGATCCTTTGGTTCACAGGCCCGCGCTCAATCCACTGAGCTACACCAGCCAGGGCAAAATACTTTATTCTTTAACTAACTGTCATTGAACAAATCATTGCAAAGTCATCAGATGTTATCTAGCTACATATATATCTTAAAACACTAAGATGAGTGATAGAACTAATTAGGAATTTAAAAGGTAAGAGTAAATATTTCCTTGTTAAGTATAATTGATAGGACAAATCAAATTTGAAATGTTAACAAGCACTTTAAAACTACTGACTCAAGCAAATAGTGATATACCTAATATAATTACATGAAGTTTGAGGGCATACTCATCTTTATGTGTTAAAATTTGCATTTCACTATGTGAAACAAGATCTGAATAAAAGATATTGCAGAGTACATTATATAAAATCTAAACTAAGGTCTTTAATTCAAAATTTGAATCTATCTTGGTAATTAAACAGTATTTGTATAAACTATTTACTTTGGAATGTCAAAAAGGTCTGTATTTTATACATTTAGTGAATTCTGTCTGGGTACCCGACATATGTCAGATGCAAATGAACAAGGCTGTGACCCTATTTTCAAAAGCTAGTGTGATCCACACAATGATAATGAAAATAAAAGTATAGTAAGTAATAATATAGAAGAATTTAGAGTATCTTAATGCAGTGTACACGGGAGATGCACCTAAGTCAGTGATAGGAGAGGGAGACTTTGGGAAATGTTGCTACGTGGAGTAGACTCAGTGGTTAGGTATTATCTAGGCCAGGAAAGAGAAGAACAGTACTCTAAGCAAAGAAAAGTCAGCCGGTGATAAAGTTAAAAAGAAGAGGAAATTCAGCACATTTCTGCAAACTTAGGGAGCTGGAATAACCATATCAGAAAATGGACTGGAGGGCATAGTGAGAAACAGAGGCAGATACCTAAGGCTAAGAGGCTGCATATATCAAAAATAATAATAACTTTGTGAGTCTCCTGTGAGGTTTTAAACATAATGCATTCAGAAATACATATTTAATGTATGTGAAGGAGATTTTCTTTTAGAGATACTTATCAATATACATGTAATACAGTATACAAAAGCAGTGAAAATGACAAAACCAAGATACTATTCAAAAGACACAATGCATTGTAACTTTTTTCTTTTTTTAATTTTCATTTTTTTAAAGATTTTATTTATTTATTTTTAGAGAGAGGAGAAGGGAAGGAGAAAGAGAAGGAGAGAAACATCAATGTGTTGTTGTCTCTTGCACTTCCCCTACTGGGGTCCTGGCCTGCAACCCAGGTATGTGCCCTGACGGGGAATTGAACCAGCAACCCTTGGTTCACAGGCCCACACTAAATCCACTTCACTACACCAGCCAGGGATCTTTTTTCTTCATTTTCATCTCATATTCCTTGGTGGGTAAAACACTGTTTGCCCTTCCTTGTAGAGGAAGTAAAAAGAGGATATAAATGAGGATGTAAAACTGTTGGTCAAATGTAATGATAGAACCTGACCAGTATGTTTTTAGATTCATGACAATGTAACAGGAATTATGTTTACCAGACTTTGAAACATATACTTTTATGACCTCAAAGACTAGCATCAGACTTGTTATATTTTGAAGCATGGAACAATATATTTAATGCCTCACGGCACACAGGGTCATATTTAATGCAAAACCAGGTTTCAGGTGATCTTTGTAAGAGACTAGCATTACTGATAGTCTGCATTATTTAGATCCTAACAGTCTCTTGCATTGACTTTCTTTACCCTAAAAGAGAAAATAACTTACGTTACTGGGTGAAAAATGTATTTGTTTGCATGCTTAGTGTATTTCGCTAATTCAAATATGAGAGTATATTTCTAGAAAGTTTTTTCTACTATGGTATTGATACAAAAAAAGAAAAGAAAGAAATAAAAGTAGGGAATGAGGCATGGCTGGAACTCAATCCCAATATAACCTCAATCATTCATTCAAATCCAAGCCTATCTGTTGTCTAATGTGCCAAGAAACTAGGAAGTGGGTACACAGAGTGGACTGAAAATAGGAAAATGATGAGAATAAACAAAATAAAAGTTTTGTAAAAGAAGTTAGACATCTATTGAATTTATCAAAGAGAGCTAATGGGCCAGTGGGATCAGACACGTATGTTTAAAACAACAGATAAAGAATGAAAGCTTTCATTGTCTTAAAAGCACAAATGATTAATATGGTATAGACAAAGTAATGAAAGCAAAAAGAAATGAGGAACAGGGGAAGAGAGAGCTTACAGAGAGACCTTTTAAAGAACTTCTGAAGAGTTAAAGAGATGATATCCAGGACTTTAAAGATATTTGCATATCTTATGAGCTTATTCTAGAAGATATGGCTAAGCAGTGGATTCTAGTAGTTAATGAAAAACACTAGGGATCAAAGTCTCCCTTGGTTTAAAGTCTGAGTGTTAAGTCTAATAAATTGATCAGAAAAAGGTTCAGCTTAGGAAAAAGAATAAAAAGTAAGATCAGTCAAGTAGACCCAGTTTCATCTATTAATTTTTTTCTGAATTTAATTGATGAATTTTTCAAAAGTGAATCTATTTCTCAAGAGAACAAAGGGCATATTGAAGAGTTGATATATTAGGCCTAGCTCTTAAAATTTCAACAATGATCAGCTCCATGAATGTTAACAGTTTTAGAGGATTCCTAATTATCTCTTGATTTTTTAAAACAAATTCTTTCTCTTTCTGTCACTATTGGTAATATATGAAGCCTGTCCAGACAAATTCCATCCACTGTTAATACAACAAAAATGGTTTGTGCAACATCAATGTAACCTGGCAGCCAAGGAGAGTGCACTGGAATGCACATGCGTGAACAGTGACAACTTCACTGTACTAGTCAGTGGGGGCAGAAGACACCATTGAATGAGCATGTGTACTGTGTGGCCATCACATTTAAAGTGGTTGAGCAAATAGAGTAATGGATCTGCATCAAATTTTGTGTTAAGCTTGAACATTCCTCCATGGAAACTATCTGGATAATTCAGAAAGCTTTCAGGGATGATGCAATGAGTGTGGCACAAATGCTTCAAAGATGGTTGAGAATCTATTAAAAGTGATCCACCATTCTGGAAGGCCTGCAACAAGCAGAACTCCTGAGAATGTTGAACAGGTACAGGCTGCAATCAACACAGATCAGCGATAACTGTGTGAGAACTAGAAACTGATCTGGGGATTCCAAAAACTACTGTGTCCAAGATTTTGATGCACAATCTTGGCATGAAACATGTCGTGCCAAAATTCATTCCACAGTTTCTGCTACCAGAGCAGAAGGAACATCATGCTGCCGATGCTAATGATGCTGGGAGAACTGTATGAGGTCCCAAAGTGCCTAATTTGAAGAGGACTGAAGCATCATTGTCCTATGTACAATGTTTCTTATATCTTGTATCTCTTTTCAATAAATGTCCCTACTTTTCATATTACATGGCTAGATACTTTCGATACCTATATTTTAAGTATACAGGATCACTCAGAAAGAGCAAAGAGTTAAAGAATTTGGATATCGTTGTGCTTTAAAACTGGTTTGTAATTAAAGCAAAAAATATTTAATGACAATTGCACAAAAACTGATGAATCAAATCCCTAAGTCTTCTTGGAAACAAAACAATGCAAAATACATATAAAGGCATAAAGAAGGTAGTAGCACAAAATTTTAATTATTTAACAAGTGACTCCACAATTTCCTATAAGCTGAAACCACAGTCATTCTGTCTCCTAATGAATGTTGGAATTCTGTATGACATTATTTATTATACATTCATTCATTTATTCATTTAATGCATATACATTGGCATCTACTAAGTGGTAGAGACTGTGTTCATGGGTCTAGAGATTAGTTAAGGAAACAGCGCTGTAAGACTCAGAAACAATTGAATAACTGCATCAGAGTCTGCTAAATATTTTAGAAGGAAAAGCACAATAAACTCAGGGGTGACATGGGGTGAGGGGTATGTGTAAAGACCCAGTGTTGGAGGGGTGGTCACGAAGAGTATGAAGAAAATGAATTTCAACTGACACCTGAAATGTTTATAGGCAAAGTTAGCATATAAGAGACAAGGTACATAATGATATGTCAGGAAGAGGCAACACTGTACATTATAACAGCAAGAGAGGCTTTTTCTAAGCCAAAACAGTCTGGTACTGACATAAGAACAGATAAATAGATCAATGGAACAAAAATAAACCCATGTCTGTATGGTCAATTAATATTTGACAAAGTGGGCATGAGCATACAATGGAGTGAAAATAGCCTCTTCAATAAATGGTGTTGGGACAACTGGACTGATACACTGGAAAAAAAGAAACTAGACCACCAACTTATACCATATGCCAGAATAAAATTGAAATGCATACAAAACTTAAATATAAGTCGTGACACCATAAAAGTCCTAAAAGAAAACAGGCAGTAAAATTTCAGATATCCCGAGTTGCAATATTTTTGATGATATATCTTCTAAGGCAAGGGAAATAAAGGACAGAATAAACAAAGGAGACTACATCAAATTAAAAAGCTTCTGCAGAGCTAAAGAAACCATCACCAAACTAAAAAGGGCTTACTGTATGAAAGAACATATTTGCCAATGATACACTGGGCAAGAGTCTGATCTCCAAAATATATAAAGAACTCACAAGACTCAACACCAGGAATGCAATACAATTAAAAAATGGGGAAAGGACCAGAATAGAGTCTTCTGCAAGGAAGACATACAAATGGCCCTTAGACATATGAAAAAAATGCTCAACACCTCTATCCACCAGAGATGTGCAAATTAAAACCACAATGAGATATCGCCTCACTCCTGTCAGAATGACCATCATAAATACATCAACAAACAATAAGTGCTGGCAAGGATGTAAAGAAAAGGGAACTCTTTTGCACTGTTGGTGGGAATGCAGACTGGTGCAGCCTCTGTGAAAAACAGTATGGAATTTCCTCAAAAAAATAAAAATGGAACTGCATTTTGACCCAATGATTCCACTGCTGTGATTATACCCTAAGAATCCTGAATCACCAATTCAAAAAAATTTGGCTCATAGCAGCACTATTTACAATAGCCAAGTGCTGGAAACAGCCTAAGTGCCCATCAGTAAATGAGTGGATCAAAAAAACTGTGGTACATTTACACAGTGGAATACTAGGCAGCAGAAAGAAAGAAGGAACTCCTATCTTTCACAACAGCATGGTTGGAACTGGAGAGCATTATGCTAAGTGAAATAAGCCAGTTAGTGAAAGACAAATACCATATGATTTCACTTGTAAGAGGAACGTAATGAACAAAAATAAACTAATGAGCAAAACAGAATCAGAGGCATGAAAACATGAAACAGATTGGCATTGACCAGAGAGGGGAGGGAGATAATGGTGGACAGAAGGGGAAAGGACTAGTCAAAGAACATGTATGAATGACCCATGGACCTGGACAACAGTGTGGGGATTGACTGTGGGAGCAGGATGGAGATGGACAAAGGGGGAAAAATTGGAACAACCGTAATAGAACAATAATAAAAAATAAAAATAAAATAAAATACAAAAAAGAGAGGCGTGCTCTAGGAAATAAAAAGGAAAAGAACAGCACAGCTCTAACAGAACTGAGTGGGAAAGAACTGTGAGGAGCGATGTTGTCTGTTCAGATCTGCAGAGTCCTCTAACTGCAGAACAGAAATAAATAATACACTGGCTAGATAAATTCAGGTATCTTTGTAGTAATGCCTGCCACAGATATCAATGGAAACTACAACAGTAATAGAGGTATGAAAATTAATTGACTGATTGAAAAAACTTGTTTAAGAAGTTGGTGTTACTGCTTTTAATGATTAAAAGAATGTGATTCTTAGGGATCATTGCAAGAAAAGTTTCATTAGATTGAGTGAAAAATATCATAACAGAATGAGTAAGAATGTACAACAGGTAATTAAAAATAAAATGTATAAATCTATCAGAAAGTTTGTTTGGAAATGGAAGAGAAATATAACAATTTAGCAATGGGGGTGGTGGTGGAAGATGAGAAATTTGAGCATGATTCCATGCTTTGCAGGAAGCCAATACAAAGAGAAAATTGAAAATATAGCAGAAAAGGAAAGCCGGAATTAAAGTGCTATTCTTAATGAGGCAAATGTGGTTGGATTCAGAACAAATGTAGAAGCATCATCTTTATATAAAAGTATAAATTTTTACAATAAGTAAGAGGAAATAGATATGTTTTTCTTGAAGGATACCTGGTAAGAGCTTGAGGGGCACTTACCTGTTAAGGCTCAGAGTTCAATTGATTGGGAAGTTATAGAAAAACAAGAGAGGCCTAGGGAACTGAGGACATATACAAGAAAGGATATATATATATATATATATATATATATATATATATATATATATAAACTGGGGATATATATAAGAAAGTAGCAGAACCTATGGACCATTAAATTTTACCCAGGACAAAAAAACAGAGAAAACATTTAAGTGAAATAATAAACAGAAGAAAGAGTGACTAGGGTACTGAGTATCCCCTTGAGTTTGAAGAACAAATAAAGAAGTGGTGAATAAACAAAAAACAGAAAAGGACTTTTGATGGAATGCTTCTCTCACCTACTTCATTGGTAGGCTGTCAAACCCAAGGGAAAACAAGGTCAATAAAATTGCCAGAGGAAGAAATGGCTAACATGGATTCAAGGGGAAAGTTACAGAGATGAGGAAGATCAGTGATCAAGGGCCAATGTGATTTTTGGTGGGCTATCTAAACATTGAAATCAGGCCAATACCATCCCCCTCAAAAGTAAAGAGAATAATTGGGTGGCAAAGATCTTGATGAGAGGGCACAATGAGCAGAATATCTGTAGACAACAGCAGTAGGACCTGATATGTCCAAATGACCATTTCAAAATAGCACAAGAGTAATCTAAAAATGAAGAAATATTAATCTGAAATTGGTTTGGTATAGATGCAGAAAACTGGTCCCTTCTCTCACCCTGCCAGATTATATATAAATATATATATATTTATTTTTAAATTAAATATATATTTATTATCTATATAATAGATACATAAATATATTACAAACACATAAATACATATATAAATTACATGAAATAATTAATCTCCTCAAAACCAAATCACCATTTAATTCATGACATCAAAAATTTCCCCTCCAAAATAACACTTTTTTAAATTGATATATCTTTCCTGTTCCCTCCTTCCAATTTTTTCCTCTCCATTTGTGTTAAACCTGATATTAATTTTCACATCAGAGAAAATGTGTTCACTTTTATGTCTGTGGTCATGCTATCCCATACCAGTGAAAGTATAACTACCACAATAGCAACCTGGACACTAAAGTTTCATCTAGATAATTTCTCAGTGCTTTTTTACCTAGCATGTTGAAACAGTCTAAGAGGGCTTAAAATCAACTAATATTTTAAATGAGCAATTTTACCAATATTTGAGAACAAATATTCTGGTTAGAAACATTTTCAGTCTAGAACTAAACACACGCACACATATATGAGGAAGACCCCCAAAACCAGAATTTGTTTATTAAAAATTGTGTATTTATTCTTATATGCTTAAACGTCAGTTACCTTCAAAGTAACTCTCCATTTGATGTAATACACCTATTGAGACATTATTTCCACTGCTCAAAACAGTTGACTCATTAATTGTGGTGCCTTTAGTGCTTCTGCTGTTTTTTGTTTCACCTCTTCCACATTGGAAAATGTTTCCATTTGTGAATTTTTCTCATCCAGGGAAACAAACAAACAAACAAAAAGTCGCTCAGGGAGAGATAGGGTGAATAGGGAGGGTGAGGCCTGGGGGTGATACCATTTTTGGTGAAAAACTGTTGAACACTCAGTGAGGTATGGACAGGTGCACTTGTAAATCACCCATCACGAAATGGGCAAAGTCGTTGAAAAGAGTCTTCAAAAAAAATTATTGATGCTGAATGCATCTCTCACAACAATGTCAGCCTGTACTACAAGGGATCTGACTTCCAGGAGACAATTCTGTTTTGTGGGGGATACCCCCTGGCACGCGCGCGCGCGCACACACATGCATTTAGTGCAAAAATGCTTCAACTAAGCTGATTTAATCAGGGAGCTAATGCCTGTCTGTGTCTACTTGAATTGATTTATAGTTTCTCATAATATTTGCTATTGAAAAGACCTATGATGAGTTTGATTAGGAAGTAATTGTTTTCAAAATGGCTGTTAGATGTTAAAGAATATATCTAAAATTTTCTCATGATTAGAAATTTTAATTTTTCCAGGTTGAATATATTAAATTTCAGACTTGTTTTAAATTTGAACCAAATATTTAATAAAACAAGGAAATATGCTCAGTTAAAGCTTATTAAGGAAGCTCTGCCATAAAACTTTGTTAGAAGTTTCTTCATTTGGCATGCATTCTAATTCCAGGACTTTTAGTCACAAGATTATATTCGTAGCCTTGTAATTAAAACAGATTAAGATGATACCGCTTCCTCCTGCTCCAGAGAGGCTCAGAGGACTGATTATAGGCTATGCCATTTTTCTTTTCTTTTTTGTTACGGGCTTTGCCACAGAAATCAGGTTTTACAATTGTATGGCTTCATAAGTTCCTTGAAAGATAATACTATAGTTTTAACCTTGACCATGTTTTGTAATTTCTCTGTATGGTCATTCTGATCCTTCCCTTTGTTTGCTTAGAAGTCAAACAGAAGATAGAAGCTGATGCAGAAAATAATATGTGTAATCGATAATTGGCCAAAGTCCAGCAGCCCATGCCTGTCTTTCCAGGGCATTCTGTGTTTTTTTATTCTGGTTCATTATCCTTGAAACCTAAATAAGTGTTCAAATGAAAACAAATGTCACAAATCAATTAATGGAAAAATAAAATTATCTTTCAGTGGTTTGATTATCCCATATCATGTACAAGATAGCTTGTCACTGGGACAATTATTAATTTACCACATGAGAATGGGAGCAATCCCCTCCAAGTTCACATGTATCTGTGAAATCATCCAAAACATTATTTAATAAACAGAAATATTTTCTAATCTCTGACAAATATTACTGAGTGAGCAATACATCCCAGTTCTAAAAGTTCAAATAATTAAAGGATATAGTCTCTGCCGTTACAATCTCTTTAATATTATGTATCTGCAAGGATGTGATCTGGATATAGTTTGTTGTTAACAAAATTAGTTTTGACTGACCAGTTTTAGATTCCTGATAAAAGTGAACAAACTTCCAAAATAGCCAAGTGTTTTGAGAACAGAATCTCACATGCCACACACAGCCACCTGCTTTGGTGGTCTTGTCTGCATTAGCATCTGACGACTTTGTCCAAAAGACTTTAGGCTATGATGAAAAGTGATTTAAATAAAAGTTATATGCCATATTTTGGGGCTATAAGATGCACTTCCCCCACCAAATTTGGGAGGAATAATGGTTGTTAATGCTGCTGTTGAGTTATATTTATATTTACATTGGTGAAATATTACATTATTTATATTATTAAATATTTAACCACATTTTTTTGCTTCAAAATTTTTTTCCAATTTTCCTCCTCTAAAACCTAGGTGCATCTTAAGATTCAAAAAATACAGTGCTTTGTAGATCTCTCTGCTATGAAAATGTACTGAGTGGCCAAATAAGTAGTTGAATACTACACATAAACATCTTGAGACATGTTAGGGGGTCTGGGTTGCTATAACACAACGAGTAATTCAAATAAATCTGATGTTTTTGATAGCTTGACCTTTTCATCATTAGAAATTGTTTCCATTTCCACACATTAATTTTCTGTTCTAAATTCCAAGTTTTAGTTTAATAAAAATATATCAGATAAAATGATTTTTAATGCTTTTCAAGTGTACACTTCAGTGGCGTTAGTTACATCAACAATACTGGGCAGTCATCACTACTATGAATTTCCAAAATGTATTCATTGCTTCAAACGCGAACTCTGTAGCCATTACACAGTCTCTCCCTATCTTTCTCTTGCTTCAAACCCTGGTAAACTTCAATCTATTTCTAACTTTAAGTACTCTAGATATTTCATATAAGTTAAATTATACAATATTTGTTCTTCTGTGTCTGGTTTCACTTCCATAAAATGGGTTTAAGTTCCATGTATGTCATAGCAAGGGACAAGACAATTGTGTTTACATACAGCACATTTTGTATGTGACTGTTTGCATCCAATCATCTGTTGATAAATACTTGAACTGTTCCCATTTTTTGGCTATTATGAACAATGTTGCAATCAACACTGACACACACATATCTGTTTGTGTCTCTGTTTTCAATTTTTATAGGTATATACCTTGGAATAGAATTGCTGGGTCACATAGCAATTCCGTGTTCAGCTTTGAAGGAGTCTCTAAACTATTTTTCACAATGCCCGAACAAATTAACATTTCCACCAGAGATCTACGAAGGTCCTAATTTTTCCAAATTTTTGCTTACACTTGGTATTTTTTGTGTTTTTTGTTTGTTTGTTTGTTTATTTGTTCGTTTCTAAATATAGCAAGTATGAACTGGATTCTTGGCAGTTTTGATTTCTGTTTTACTAATGACTAAAATTTCATCTGTACATATTGTAAATAGAGTTGTTTATTCACTTTATTCAAAATGACTTTTGGTGAACAGAAGTTTCAAAGTTTAATGAAGTCCAATTGATCTATTTTTATTTCATTACTCATATTTTTGGTGTCATACCTAAGAAGCCACTGCCAAATTCAAGATCATGATGATTTACTTCTGTTTTCTCCTAAGAATTTAACATTTTTAATCCATTATGCCAATCTTCGCCTTTTTATTGGAAAGTTCAGTACATTTACATCCAAAGTAATTATCAATACAGAACGGCTTCCAACATTTTGCTATTGACCCACTTGTGTGTGTCTTACACTTTTTATTTTTTTTAACTTGCTCAAATCTGCTATTGAATCCCTATGGCCAATTTTTAAGTTTAGTAATTACAATCTTCAGCATTGAAATTTTTGTTTTTGTAAGTTTTATCTCTGTTTAAATATTCTCATCTTGTTCTACACTGTTTTCATGATTTTCTTCAGTTCTTTGTCCATGTTTTTCTTTAGATCTTTGAGATTATTTAAGACTTTAAAATATATTGGGGTCAATTAAATCCAATGTCTATACTTCTTAGGAATGGCTTCTGTCAATTTAGTTAGCTCCTTTGATGAAACAGTTTCTACTTTCTTTGTATGCCTTATAGTTTTTTGTTGTTGTTGAAAACTGGACATACAATAAGCAGTAAGTGTAAAAGTTAAGATTCTCCTCATTCTTTGGGTTTTGCTACTATTTGATTTTTGAATGCTGTAGTAGTCGATTTGTTTGATTAATTTTCCACACTGTTTTCAAAGACCTTTGTTTGTATGGCCATCAAAGTCTCTATTTGTTCAGGTTGTGTTCAGCTAATGTTTTAACGGACATTTCCCTGAATGACAGTGAAAAAAGACATTATAAAACAAGAACAAGCAAAACAACATGCAAACACAGAAATAAACAAAAACAAAGTACTCCCTTTAAAACACGGACCACAATAAGAGAGCCGGCCATGGCATAATGATAAAGAGGTCAACCCACCAAAAGGATACATCTGTAGATATCTACGCACCCAATGTAGGGGTACCTAAAATAGAAAAAGCAAATACTATCAGACATAAAAGAGAAATAGCAATAAAATAAAAGTAGGAGACTTTAATTACACCAATGGAGAGATTATTCAGATGGAAAATCAATAAGCAAACATTGGACTTAAACAACACATTACAACAGATGCACTTAACAGATATATGCAGAACATTCCATCCAAAAGCACAGAATATACATTCTTTCCAAGTATACTTGACTAATACTCCAGGATAACTCACGTGTTAGGCCATGAAACAAGTCTTACTGAATTTAAGAAGCTAGAAATCATATCAAGTATCTTCTTCAATCCATAATAGCATGAAATTAGAAATAGCTACAAGAAGAAAACTGGAAAATTCACATATATGCAGAGATTAAACAAAATACTTCTGAACAATCTATGGGTCAAAGAATAAAGTTTGAAAACATACCTTGGGACAAATGAAAATGTAAACGTAACCTATCAACACATATGGGATGTGGCAGGAGCAGTTTTAAAAAATAACTTTATAGCAATAAATGCCTACATTAATAAAACAAGAAAAATCTCAAATAAATTATCTAAATTTACATCCCCAGAAATGAAGAAGAAGAAGAAGAAGAAGAAGAAGAAGAAGAAGAAGAAGAAGAAGAAGAAGAAGAAGAAGAAGAAGAAGAAAAGAGAAAAGAAAAGAAAGGAAGGAAAGAAAAGAAAGATGAAAAAAGAAGAAGAAGAAGAACCTAAAGTCAGCAGAAGAACATATCAAAGCAAAACTAAATGAAATAACCCTGGCTGGTGTGGCTTAATGGTTGAGTGATGGCCTGGTTCGATCCCCAGTCAGGGCACATGCCTGGGTTGCAGGCCAGGTCCCCAGTAGGGGCCACGTGAGAGGCAGCCACACATTACTGTTTCTCTCCTTCTCTTTCTCCCTCCCTTTCCTTCTCTAAAAAATAAATAAATAAAGTAGTTTTAAAAAGAAGAAAATACAGAGATAGAGACTAAAAAAATAAAAAAATCAACAAAACTAAAAGTTGGTTCTTTAAAAAGATAAGCAAAATTTACAACCATTAGCTAGACTCACCAAGAGAAAAAGAGTTCAAATAAAATCAGAAATGAAAAAGACTTTTTTAAAAAGAGATTTTAAAAATGTGTATGATTAATATGTTCTGGGTACATGATGTGTTGCTGCACCAGTGTTTGCTTTATATTGTGGTTTTCTCAAAGAAAAATTAGCAGAAATAGTTTAGGTTTTTAAATTTGAAATTATGCCTCCTTATGACTATTCACTTTAAGCTGATAGTATTTAGTGGGATGGAGAATGAAGAGATTGTACGTTGAATGTCAAATCAAACACAAGACAGTACCTTAACAAATATAATCACACATACTGAATGTTTTAAGTTTATGGTTATACTAAAAAGATTGTCCCAATTATGACAAATGATAGAATGAAGGAAGCACCTATACTTGGTGAGAAGACCTGGCTTTGTGTCTCTCAGCTGCTATTTACTGACTTGAACCCTAAGGAAGATATTTAACCTCTCTTATCCTTTACTTAGGTGCCTATAAAGTGAATATAATAAATAGCTCAGAGGTTTGTCAAGATGAATGCAAATAATAACTAAAATGAAATCTCTACACTCTGTATTTAATTAACTGATTCATTTATTCTTTAAGTAAAACTTTGTAAAATAATTGACATATTATTTACTTTTATGTTGGAAAATGTAGACTTTCTATCATTTTTCAATTCAAAGTTTAGAATTACATTTCGGTGGCTAACATTTAATGAGAAGCACAGCAGCACCTTTTTCAAAATCAGGGTAATAAGCCCAGAAAAATCAATATGTAGCGGTAGCTTCATGCCCTGACAATTTCAGAAACTCATGTATTTACCTTCTAGTCTCCGAAAACTATAATTTACAATCCTTATCTCTTGATGTGTCAAAAGGATTAGTATTTGTAAAACATTTTTAAATCCCTTCATTGAGTATAAATATCACAGTACAAGTATTTTTCCCAATTCGTAGAAAAGGATAAGCACCAGCTCTTTAGTTTTAAGTAAATGCTCTGGATAATCCAGTTTAGTATGATTACAACGGCTGACTGGATGATGTAAATTCCATTCTTGTAATGTTTATTGATAAAGACTTTCATACTGCCGAGTGAACAAACAGAGTTGGTATTAAAAAGCTAGAGTACAAATGACAGAGCTCAAGGTGGTGATCTACAAAGTAATCTAAAAGGAAATTTCCTTGATAAGTTACACTACAGGTGTTTCCTTTTCCTGACCCTAACATTTAGAACTAAAATTATCATATGCAATGACTTTAACCAGTTTTGGGACTTTGATAAGAACTAATATTGCAGCCCTGGCTGTATAGCTCAGTGGATTGAGCTCGGGCCTGTGAACCAAAAGGTCACCGGTTGGATTCCCAGTCAGGGCACATGTCTGGGTTGCAGGACAGGTCCCCAGTTTGGGGCATGCGAGAGGCAGCCACACATTGATGTTTCTCTCTCTCTCTTTCTCCTTCCTTTGCCCTCTCTAAAAATAAATAAAATCTTTTAAAAAAAGAACTAATAATGCATTCACGTATTTAACTACCTGCTATCCACACCTTTGCCATTCATAGAAATCTTCAACTCAAGTTGTTAAAAGTACATGAACACATTAAAAGTAGATCATAATGTTGAAAACAGGAGAAACGTTAAGCAAAAGAAATTCTAATTTTTAAAACTGAGAATGCAACAAGGAGCTAAAGAATTCTACACAAATGATTGTTGGAAAAAATACTAATTTCCTTTTAGGAATATCATGGAAATCGATTGATCAAACTTAGAAAAATATATTTCATTTTACATTTCAAAAAAGGAAGCAGAAAGCCATATGCCTTAAGGATCTAGCAAGCATCAATTTGATCGTTGCAAAAGCAAAATATGGCTTATCTCTGAACCCTAACAACTATCTCAACCTTTCTTTGGAAAACATTATTGATAAGGGCAAATATATGGAAAGAGAAGAGTCCTCAATCTTTACTTGATCATGAATTTAATTTCAAAAAGAGAGTGAAAAGTGCACATTCCCACATAATACCAAGGTTGACAATTTGAAGGAGAATATTCAACCTTCAGGCTGGACATGTATTAAAATAGTCATATGATGAGGAAATGCAATGTCAAATAAAAACATGAGAGTTCGCTCACTTACAGAGAACTTCGGTGAGCCGTTTGCAGCAACAGCGAGGTGTGTGACTCAGACTGGTGACTCAGACTGACACACTCAGGCTCTGGAGAAAATGTCTGCTTTGAACCCCTACTGATGCGAAAACTCTCATCAGTGTCCATCAAGTAAGAACTATCCTTACTTTTATCCTCCTTCCCATCTTCACTTTCCAGTCCCAAGAGATCAATTAGTACAACTATAAGAGAAGGTATAGATACACGGTTGAAGAAAGTGAAACCTGGAAAAGTTGGCATTTGTGCTGCCTGTCACTTCCAGAACCAATAACTAGAGACAAGGATTGAATCTTTATAGGCACTTCATTCAGATGCTGGTAATCTGAGAATGCAGTAGGTTTTGTACCCTCAAAAACTTTTTAACATCTTATATCAACCTGACCTTTTTATAAGGAGAAGAAAAGGGTAGGTAAGGGGATTGAAAAAAAGGTTAGTCAGATAAAGAGTTGCAGTCCAGCTGGGATTTTCCTAGTACTTCTTTGTCTGCTGAACAACAATACTTTATCTTCCTCACCTACATTCCCTCCTTAGAACACAATAGCTCAGATACAATCCCCAGGGCTTGCAGACTCCTTGGGGCACAAAGGTGGACTTGCTCGTCCAACTTCTGGAGCTCTGCATTCCAGTTCCTGGAGTAACAGCTTCATGCTCACATTAATCATTTAAGCCTATCCACTAAGGCTAAAATCTTTAACTCCCTAGTTCCTCTATCAAAAAAAGAATCTGCACCTTGTCTCTCAGTGAAGCCTTCTCAATCTATAGCAGATCAGTCTAGGGCAGGGAGGAAATGCTTCAGTGTTAACTGAAGTTTAAAATCATAAAGAATCGGGCCCTGTCCTGACCAGTGTGGCTCTGTTGGGTCTGGCATCATCCTGCAAAGTGAAAGGTTGCCAGTTCAACTCCGGGTACAGGCACATGCCTGGGTTGTGGGCCAGGTCTCCAGACAGGGGCATGCTAGAGGCAAACGATAGTGTTTCTCTCACACATTAATGTGCCTGTCCCTTTCTTTCTGCCTCCCTTCCCCCTCTCTAATCATGATTAAATAAAATTTTTTAAAAAGAAGAAGAAGAATTGAGCTCTGACAAGGTAGCTCAGTTGGTTAGAGCATCATCCTGAGGTCAAGTGAATATTAATGCAGAGTCAAGGCTATCATCCTATTTTTTGGATTTTAAACACTTATGTTTAAATATAATTTTTCTAATATTTTAATTTTGCAGAAATAAATTACAGAATATGCCCATTTAACACTATACTATTTTAAAATCCTCCATAAATATTTTTAATTGGTATATTCACAAGGACAGTGACAAACTGAATGAATCCCTCTAAATGTAACCATCGTGGAATAACCTTTGGAGGGGCTGGTGTTGTCGTTTTGACTGAATTTAAATCTGAACTCACTACACATACAGGCTCATATTTTCCCCACCTTTCACTCAAAGCCAACAAATTTGAGTTCTGAAGTGGGAAATATCTCTACTACCATCCCAGCTTTTCACTATTCTTTCTGTTGAAGTAGCAGCTAGTTTTGCTCTGAGTAACAATTGTTTGTTTTTCTCCTTACTGGAATCTAGACAAAGGGGTACACAAATGGGGGAAAAAACCAAACCTTTGTATTTTAATGCCATTGTGGATGTTATTCTTCTCCCAGGTAAAAGAAACTGAAACAATACCAGGAAAATAATTGACAGGTAGTTTAAAGACTTAAATGAGAATTGGTCTTATTCACTCTGTATTTTGTTAGTAGCTCTGAGCAAAGTTTAAAGACTGAATTTTGGGAAATAATCAACCATTAAGCAACACTACATTTTAATCCTTTTCGATTACATTCACTTAACTCACACCGTCTATCAGAAACAAAGGCACTTTGTTTTGGTCCATGTTTCTTGTTGAACGGCACTGTAAAAGCATTTTTAAGTTAGGCCCTATTGAGTCACTGTGCTAAAAGTAGCAAATATCATAAAATAGCATGTGGTTTAAAACAGTTCTTGACAGAATTAGTCACAGCCCAATAACCTCCCATTTGGTACAGGTCTAGGCTTATTTTTCTTTAAGGAATATGATGAAGAATCCCAAAGCACAGAAATCTGACATATATGTGATTCCAGAACAGATGAGTACCACCAACTGGTTTTGTCAATAATTATGAGTTAGTAAAATACTTGAAAGAATCCTTCAAATCCTATGAGTCAGTATATGTTTTATACAAAGACAGAAATAGTATACTGGAAATAAGACTGGCATTTCTCAGAAAGACTAATGGGAAATTTTATTTTGACCCTACATCCTGTATACACAGAAGTCTTTCTCACTTCTTCGAGACATTTATAACAATGACTCTCCTTTTTTGTTTTAGTAAATTCAGGCAAAACTGCAATAGATCACAATATCCCTGTATATTTCCTAGTTTCCCTTCCTGGGTCTTTGAGTTGCCCTAAACATCCCTCCATCCTTCATCCTTTCACAAGGGACCTTTCCACCATCCCTTCTTTTCTTAGATATATTTATTTCCTTAATAAATACAGAGATAAAACAACGTATATGCACCTCTTGCAGGTACGCAATTATTCTGTAAAGGTATTAAGGAACTTCATTAGAGAAAAAGACAATATAAAGCTTATTTAGAACAAGAATTATTAATGCAGCCATCTCCTGGGTCCATACAGATCATAGCTGAAAAAGGCTTATAGTGTTACAGAGCCCCACCAATGCTGTTCTGGAACAGCTGTAGAGTTTGACTGCCCCTGCTAAGAAGCATGACTCCCAATGCAAGAGTTAGGTGAAAAAGAAAAGGTGGTGTTTATTTAAAGGTTATATAGATTCAGAATAATGGTAGATTTCTGCCTTTAAGTCCCACTCCCTTTAAAACACCCCAAAACACATAACTCTGCCTCCCTTTGCCAACCCAGTCCAGTTTCAGAATATACCAGTCAGAGGTACCATCTTTCGGAAAAGCGGAAATCTGCAGCTCAGCATTCCAGGCATCTCCCACTAGTCTGTACTTAGTTAGGCAGGTCCCGCAATTCCCAGCTCCTATTAGCTCTGCTGCTGTGTTCTCCAGGCAGGTTTCCCAGCAGGTCTTCTCTTTTTTCCTACAGCTCTTAATCCAAAACTGAATGGCATCTACTTATTCCAAACCGCGTGGCACCTCCTTACATACCAGACCTCATGGCCAAATCCCCCTACTTCATGGCTCCTTTCTCATGACTGCCTTCCTTATGGCTGCCACTCACTACTAACCTCATGGCCAATGGGGTGGCCCTTCTACACCCTTTCAAACTGCATGGCTGCTACCCTCTCTTTTGGCCTTCATGGTGGAATTCACCCTACTTCATGGATCCTTCCTCATGGCTGCCTCCTTCCCTCTCAGCATGCCCTTACTTTTAAATGCTGACCCAGAACATCCTACATGTCTTCATATTCAGCCCCTCCTACAAAATGCTACTTTTGCAAGTTCCCTTGCTTATTTTACTTTCTTTTGGCTGCCATCTTTAGTCAGGGCAAGTGTCTCCTGTGACACATGGACATCTGGTGTGGGCCACCTCCCCTGGCTATGTCAGGAGTCACCGAATGCTCCCAAAGTCACATATGCTTGGCCTGGGGTAGCAGCACTAACTTATCATTGTAATGAAAAGTATCCTAAACCATATCATCCCATTTACCCATACCCCAACCGTGGGCTGTGGGGAATATTTTTGGGGACCCTACTTTGCACCCTGTTTCAGTAGCACTTTCATTTTCATGTTAAACTACTGAAATAAAAACTTGAAATGAAGCTATATGTTCACATATTTTCCTAGAAGAATGAAACTCTAAATTTTGGGGTTTTTTACTTTAAACATTTGATGATAAATATTTTTCTAGCTAATAACAAATAATAAAAATGAGAATTTTAACTTATACTGGATATTGGTATTGAAGAATTGTAACAAAGTGACATTCTCAGTTGCTCTGACTCATCTGGCTCAAGATAGAGTTGTTCCCATGGCCTTCAGGCTATAAGCTCCTGAGTTAGACTGCTAATCATTAAAAGAATTCTGCCTGGGGCTTGAGTTTTTACAAAACAGCCCCTCTTATTTTCCTTTCTCCTGACATAAAAGACTTAACTCTGCACTTACTTAAAATAAATTTGAAGATTAAAACTCCCATCTTCTCAGTTGGCACCTCCTCAATTAGTAAACTTTTCTTCCTCCTAACTTGGACATTTTGAGTTTTGACTTTTCAAACTGTTGAGCACACACACTTTAGACTGGTAACAGAATATTAAATGAATACTGAGAATATTCCAGAATTCTCTCAGCTAGAATTCACAGGTCTCTTTCTGAAGGGACAGTCTCTTCATATCCAACATCTTTTTGCCACAGCAAAATATGAGCCTAGGGTTACTTGAAAGGGTAGTATTTCTAGAGAAGCCAGAAATACAAGTGTTGAAATGAGAAATACCTATCTTTAAAAGCTTTTTTTTTAATTTTTGAGAGGAGTTCCGGCCAAGATGGAGGCATAGGTAGAAATGCTTAGCCTCCTCACACAACCAAAACAAGGATAACAACCCATTCAATAAACAACCAGAATTTCCAGAAAAATCAAACTGCACGGAACTTTGACAACCAAGGAGTTAAAGAAATATTCATCCAGATCAGTAGAAGGGGCAGAGATGGGCAGCCAGGGCTGAGAGGACCCATGGCAAGGTAGGGCTGACTGACCAGGAAACTAAAGACTCAAAACCTATAGCTGTAAAATACTGTGGTGGTTGTGAAAGTGGGAGAAACTCTCAGTCTCACAGGAGAGTGTGTTGGAAAACTAGGCCAGAGCACAGAGAACGAGAGGCATTGTTCCCTCTCTGGCAGTGAGAAGGACCCCCTACAGGGAGTGCCACAACACAGCAAAGAGGGTTGCCCCACCTTGGCAAATACCCAAGGCTCCACCCCCTTTCAACATAACATGTGCACCAAGACAAAGAAATGTGGCCCAAAAAAAAGAACAGATCAAAACTCCAGAAAAAGAGCTAAGTCATGATGAGATAGACAACCTATCTGATGCAGAGTTCAAAACACAGGTAATCAGGATGCTCACAGAATTGACTAAGCTTGGTTGCAAAATGAAGGAAGAAGTGAAGGCTACACAAAGTAAAATAAAGGAAAATATACAGGGAAGCAACAGGGAAGGAAAGGAAACTGGGACTCAGATCAACAGTTTGGAACAAAAGAAAGAAATAAACATCCAACTGGAACAGAATGAAGAAATAAGAATTCACAAAAATGAGAGGTTTAGGAACCTCTGGGACAACTTTAAGTGCTCCAATGGCCAAATCATAGGGGTGCCAGAAGGAGAAGAGGAAGGGCAAGAAATTGAAAACTTATCTGAACAAATAATGAAGGAAAATTTCCCCAATCTGGCAAAGGAAATAGACTTCCAGGAAGTCCAGAAAACTGAGAGAGTCCCAAAGAAATTGGACCCAAGGAGGAACACATCCAGGCACATTATAATTAAGCTATTCAAGATTAAAGATAAGAAGGGAACCTTAAAAGCAGAAAGAGGAAAGGAGACAGTTACCTACAAAGGAGTGCCCAGAAGACTATCAGCTGTTTTCTCAAAAGAAAACTTGCAGGCGAGTAGGGGCTGGAAAGCAGTATTTCAAGTCATGAAAGGAAAGGACCTACATCCAAGATTACTCTATCCAGCAAAGCTGTCATTAAGAATGGAAGGGCAGATAAAGTGCTTCTCAGATAAGGTCAGGTTAAAGGAGTTCATCATCACCAAGCCCTTATTATCTGAAATGTTAAAGGAACTTATCTAAGAAAAAGAATATAAAAAATATGAACATTAAAATGACAACAAACTCACAACTATCAACAACTGCACCTAAAAAAAAAACAAAAGGAACTAAGTAAACAACTAGAAGAGGAACAGAATCACAGAAATGGAGATCATATGGAGGGCTGTCAGTGGGGAGCAAGAAGGGAGAGAATGGGAGGAAAAAGGTACAGGGAACAAGAAGCATAAATGGTAAGTACAAAATAGACAGGAGGAGTTTAAGTATAGTATAGGAAATAGAGAAGCCAAAGAACTTAAATGTACAACCCATAGACATGAACTAAAGGTGGGGGAGAATACTGGAGGATGGGAGGGTGCAGGGTGGAGCAGGGATAAAGGGGAGAAAAAGTTAGGACAACTGTAATAGCATAATCAATAAAATATACTTAAAATTAAAAAATTAAAAATTAGGTAAGTCCCTTTAACATTTCATATAATAAGGGCTTGGTGATGATGAACTCCTTTAACCTGACCTTATCTGGGAAGCACTTTATCTTCCCTTCCATTCTAAATGACAGCTTTGCTGGATAGAGAAATCTTGGATGTAGGTCCTTGCCTTTCATGACTTGGAATACTTCTTTCCAGCCCCTTCTTGCCTGTAAGGTCTCTTTTGAGAAATTAGCTGACAGTCTGATGGGAACTCCTCTGAATAGTGTGGGAAATGTAGAAGCTAAAGAACTTATGACACATGGACATAAACTAAAGGGAGGGGGATGTGGGTGGGAGGGGCTGTGCAGGTAGAGGGGAATGATGGGGGAGAAATGGGACAACTGTAATAGCATAATCAATAAAATATATTAAAAAATTATGACAAAGAAAAAAGCTTTTTTAAAACTCAATTTTCAAAGACCACCTCATTCTGGGTGTGTATGTGTGTGTGTGTGTGGGAGGGCAGATCACCTTTATCTCATGGGGGTAAAAATGTCCAGCTTTGAGTATTAAACATGAATTTGGTATAACACAAATTAAATTGTAAAATCATGACCATGAGAAGCAATTCAACTTTACCAGTCTTAAAACAGTATAATTTACTGAGTTCCTAGATGGCTAGCACATAAAGCAACATAGTATATAATTCAGCATTTCACAATTCACTCATCTCTCTAGGACTAGTTAAGATAAAATGACTAGTTGGAATGAATATTGTGCACAGGAAAATTTTCTATAGCAGGGATTAAAATAGAATGAGTTGGTTGCATCTTGTTTTCCTGTCACAAAAACTTAATTTCTTTGATATGACATTTTTCTCCTTTTCTTTCTTTTTGATTCAAACTGGCCTCCTCCAGGACCCTGACTCACCTGCCTCCTTCACCCTTGCAGGTCCACTCCGTGAATCATTCAGTCCTCAGGACAATGAGGTGCTGATCAGCATCAAATAATCTTAGGAACAAAGCCTCTGGAGTATTGACCAGAGACACAGAATTTCAATAAAATTAATGTAACATCAAGGCCTAAGTTGTGTTTAAGATCCAGGCAGAGAAAAGCAGCAAAACCAGACTAACGGACAGCATGCTGATATCAGGACCAGCTGCACTGATCAGCTGGTACCCTGGGGCCAACCAATCAGTGGAGCCCACCACCCTGACATTGACCCTAACTTCCTTGTCATCATGATTGATTTTCCCCCTATACGATCCATCCCCTGCTATAAATTGGGAAGCCAAGTCTTCGAATACTAGCTTACCTGTCTCTGGGCATAGGCCACTTCATAAAAATAAATCCTTACTTGCTTTGTTATAAACTCCTGTTTTAGTCTTACTGGGCTTTGACTAACACAGGCAAACAAACCCCTTTAATCTGGTAACAACAGAAAACATGCACTGCCATATTGCAGGCATTTCATACCATATACAGAGATAATAGTGAGCAAACTGCAACATTTCTAAATTCATTTAATGTTTAATTATAACATTAATGCAGTCAATATAATTAAAAGTCATATGTAATTCATTGTCTCATTCATGCTTCAAGTGAAGATATTGAAGCTAGTAACATAATTCTCTGTCACACAGATGTTGTTAGCTTTCCTGTTGCCAGATGTCTACTTGTATTTTTTTAACCTTTTATTAACATATGCCATTTATACAGAAAAGTGAATGCATCATAATTGTACCGTTTGATAAATTTATACGAAATGAATGCATGTTTAACCGCACCCAAGTAAGTATCTGGGCATTTCTCAACTGCAGTAACCCCTGTTGTGTGACACATTTGCTTCCCAAAGGGAATAACCAATATCCCGACTTTTAATCATGAATTAGTCTTGCAATCATTTGAACTTCATGGAGATGTAATAGCAGAATACGTAAATTTTGTGACTGAATTCTTTCATTCAATATCATGTCTGTGAGATCATCTATAATGTTGAATGCATTTACTTATGAATTTTCTCGATTGGTCTTCCATAGTTCCCAAATTTTGACTATTACAAATAGTGCCCTTGTTATGAAGAGAAAACTTAAAACTTACACCAATGAAATTAGCATAATACTTGTGCATATTTGTTTGCTTTTTAATTAAACATCAAAAGAAAACATGACAATCTCTCCAAAACTGTCTTTAGAGGCTGTTACAAAACACAATTCCCAGTTGAAGGAACTGGGGTGCACCCCATATACCATTTTTTAAAAAGTTTTAATGCAATGTATCTTCCATAGTCCCAAATAATTTCTCTGATTCCTGGGAGAAATAGAGTGGATGTGAGGCTAAGAATGCAAAGGCTTGAATTCAAACTGATTTTCTGTGAGCTAATAATTTCTGATGATTTGTGATGATTAATTATAACCAGTTCAGAGAAGGAAGTCTTCCTTTACCATTATTCTTTTTGAGTCTTGTGTTAGTATAGGCAGCTATGAGCTAACAAAGAGAAGGGGGCTGGGCTGGCTGGGCCTAACTGATTCCAGAAGTTACTCCTTAATCAGGATTTAAGTCTGGAAGGCACAGCTTCAGACACCCCAGGGGATAGCCAAATCCAAGCCAAAGGGATTAACACCCCTCACTCTTCTATGTGAGGAGGAAGGACTGGCTTTTCAGTTCCCCAGAGGGCCAACCAGGCAGGCAGCTCAGATAATCAGGAGGAGGAATAAATAGTAAAGGAGAAATGCCTCTGCTGGGTGCATGCTCACTACTAGGAGCCAAGCTGGCAACATAAAAGGGTGGAGTCCAGTCTGGAAAACCTGGGAAAAGGTTCAGATTGAATGAGGGTGTGAAACCCCCAAAGATCTAAGAAAAAAACTGGATAGGGAGAAGACCCAGGACAAGCCAGGGAAGGATTAGAAAAGAGATTGGTTAGTTTGAAAGAAAGCCTCTCTCTGCAAGTCCGAGGTAACATAATCAAAGCTTAACAAAGGCCCCTCTGAGTAGCATACCTTCATTTCTTCTCTCATGTGCCTCCTCCACAGCAGTCATGCAGGACTGGCAGCCATGTGGCTCCAAGCACAGCTTCAAGCATCAGCCCAGGGGCAGCGCTAGTCCCAGCCCAAGCACAGCCTTAGCAGAAAACTTGCAGATGGGGAAGTAAGATACAAAAGTTCCGTTATCTGGGCCCTGCTCCTCCTCCTGGGCTTGTGAGGACAAGTGTGTGCTTGTGGCCCCAGAGAGGAAGCTTATTCCACAGCTGGATGGAGTAAGCCACCTGGTTGTGCATGAGATACCTGGTACCTGTGGTGAGTCCTTTGTTATTGCTCCAATGAACCTTACCACTACAACTCATCCTCCTATACCTGGGTCCCCAAAGTGCTTTTTTTGTGACTCCAAGCAAGAACCCTATTTCCACTGGCAACAGCTGGACAAGTCTCCATTTACAGACTCCCTGCACCAATTACTAGATGTCAGTCAACCAAATGTAACTTGTCTCTAACACTAAACTTTATACTTGGAAAGGAAACGCATTAAGCAATGGAAGAAAATAACCATGGCAAGAATTAAGTATTTACGACACACCCAACAGCAAGGTTAGTCACAGATTTTCTAGGTCATTAAAAGTAATTAGTCTTGTCATATCAACTAACTACTCTGACAGCTACGTTTCAAAGAGAAGGTATAAAAAGGAAACAATATATTAAAGAAAAATAGAAATCATTCTCTCCTAAAATGTATAAATTAAATTATTGATTTTAAATACGACATTGTTTGATTTCTTTTTCTGTCTAAAACAGAGGACTGGATTATTCTGCATGGCACTCTCAACAGGTCCTAGAGTCCCCTGCATGTTTTCACAGATTACACTTTACTTTGATCTGGGTGTTTCATTTTTAGCTGTGTTTTGGCTGGTTCTCTAACAAGAGGAGTGTGCTAGGAAAGTGACTTCTGTTTCCAAATAACTAAGCTCATAAACTTATATGCAAATATTTTAAAAAACCAACTGTTTTATCCATGACATTTGTCTATATTACAGAGGCAGTACATTACAGTCTCATGCCCTAATGCCTTTTTGTTACTTCAGAAATGCTAACAGCGATGAGTTGATACATAGCTTTTGAATTTCAAAATTAGTTTTGGAAGATAAGTCAAAGACAACAACAATAGTAGTTTGGGGATAATTTGCAGGTGCTCTTCATCAGCAATCCCCTCCATCCAGCCTGCCACATACAACAATATAATTCATATAAAAAGCAACATTCTTACTATGAAGAAAAATACTTCAAAGCCAGGAACCATAGTAAATATATTACCTCGTTTTTTTTCTACCCAGTTAGCCCCTCCTAGCCCTTCTGTGTACAAATTCTGGAATTGTCATTGACAATAGCCTGGAAAGGAAAACGAAAAGGTTTCACAAGTTATAAGCGTTTGGCTCTTGGCATGTAAAAGCAGAAATACAAGCTTTATACTGCCAAAAATCCATTCCACGTTTCCATGTGCCTAGACTAGGTAAAGAAAGGTAATGGAGAAAAGCCATAAAGAATATTTTAAAAAACAACAACGACAACAAAAACAACTCCATGAACTCTTTCAGAAGTAAATGGACTTACAGAAGATCAAGAGTTTTGTGGGAAAGCAGAAGTGGCTCATTTTTCAATTGGGGATGAGTTGACAACGTGGTACAGACATCCTCTGGAGCTAGATGTGGAGTGGACTTTGGGATGGCGTGTGTCCCAGTGGAGTAGAGTTGGCCTGAGATAGCTTGTAATTCTCCTAATGGCCATGCACAGGGCGGAAGAGGAGCTATTTTGAAGGACGTGGGCATCTTTTTGTTCCAAGTACGCTACATTTGTATAGGTAAAGTAACTCTCATGAGTGGTGACTGCATTTATATGGTAATGATGGGAATAAAAGGAGACCACATTTGTTGACATCAGATGACAAAGAGGAAGGCTGAACACAGTAGAAAAGTGGTTAACCACTGGATGGTAGTTTATAGCTAGAACAGTGGCAAAAGAAAAAGGTTGCATTAGTGTCTTTATCTGTAGAATTTAGATGCTATGTTTAGGGAGAAGGATATAGAAAATACCACAGCTGAATAAAAAGAGTTTATTCATACACCTAAAAATAATGCTTCTGAAAGTTCAAGATCTTTCTCAAAGGGGTAATTAAGTTTCAAGATAAAGGCAATTTATAGGGAAAAATAATATTTTGCATATTTGGATATATGGTCTTAAAAGTCACAACAGCATATGTCTGATTTCGTAGTACAATCGAATATTTTAATGTTTCTATCAATTTTAATTAATCCGTAGGTTTCTTCCATATTCAGTGCTACCACCCAATTAAAATCTTTATTATCATATGCTTATACAATTATTTCAGCATCCTGTCTCAGTTTGACCTATCTCTTGTTTGACTTACATAGTCACTTACATAGTCATCGTAACAATTCAATGAGTTGGCACATACACAGCACTCGCACTGACTGATGACTGGCACATCATAAGGAATTCTAATAAGCAGTTGCCATAATACTTAATATTATCTCAGTATCAAGTCATCTGCAACGTCATTAATAAACAGGATTTTCATTTTTCCACTTCCACAACTCTCACTATTCTTATTTCTTTTCCTTCTTACTTTTTTTTCATGAAATGCCCAATGTACTCATATTAATGTAATTCTTTCATCTCTCTTTCAAGCATCCTGGCTGAAATCCTGTCATTCCTTAAGTTTCTGCAAGACTATTTCCCTATGAAAAAAAGAGCACAGCTACCACCAGAGAAAGCACTTCCCTCTCTTCTGAGAAGGTATATGTTAAATATGTGTAAATCTAATAAGAAGGTGACATACAGGAATGTATCTCTCCTAAATCTTATAATATACATTTATCCACAGAATGTTAAAAATAATTTTCCCAGTTATTTTTTCATACAAAAATACTTTTCAGTTTCTCTTGAAATATTAAACATTTGTCAGGACTAAGACTGCATTTCCAAGTGGCAAAACTTTCTGTTTGCCATAGTCCCCCTAGTTCCCAACTTTATCAAGGGTATTTACCATTGAAATTGCACTCTTCAATTTCTACATTAGGATAGTAATACATATTTACTATGTCTATCACAAGTGAGAAATTTAGGTGCTTTGAAACACAGGAGCAAGCATATTTCTACATGCATGGAAAAACAACACAAGTTTAGTAAGAAAACATCTGCTCTGTTACTAACATACTTGTTACTCCTATAGATTTTTGATTTTGCAACCTGTGCTACCAATCACATATTATGTCATTTGTAAGTTATTATACATATACATATATATGCTTTATGTTATATTTAGATTATAAATTTTCATGATAAATAACTACAGGAATAAAAGATTTTTTGTGATTATGCATGTATAGATATGTATGTACCAAAAATTTTAAATTCTTGTAAATTCTTGGTTTGAATCAGGTTTAATCTAAATCGTTCTTGTTAAGATAAAGATGTATTAAACTTCTGTTGTAGTTTCAATTACACATGTATAATAAACTTATTTTTTATATATACTTTCTTTCTTCCTTTTTATTTATTTATTTATCTTTAGAGGGGAAGGGAAGGAGAGAGAGAGAAATATCAATGTATGGTTGCCTCTCGTGCATCCCCTGCTGGGGACTGGCCTGCAACCGAGTCATGTGCCCTGACTGGGAATTGAACCAAGATCATTTGGTTCACAGGCTCGCACTCAATCCACTGAGCTATACCAGCCAGGCTCACATGTATAGTAAACTTATTTTTATGGGCACTTAAATTTTTTAAAAAGTGGTGTTTAAATATTTCTCAACTTTTATTTGTTATGATGTATTAAATGCTACTAATAAGTTTTCCTTTCTAAAAATACAATCCTTTGTTTTGAAATTCAGTAATGTTATGCATTTGAATAATGATATCTGTTCTTATTTATAAAACATAAAATATTTGCATACTTTGATAATTCACTTTGAGTAACAATCTTTTCAAACATTTCAAGAATAATCTGGACATTCTAGAGTCTTAAATAATTAAGCAGAAAATCCTTGAACCATATAGTACAGTTTCTTATCATTTTCTTTCACTTTATTTGTAGCTTATACTCCAGTAATAGATTCAACTCAGAAATGTGAGCATGAATCATTTTTATTTAAAGTTCAATTGTCTTCATTTAACTGAGACCTCCTTTACAGGGCTCTTTTCTACAAGAGATGCTTCCATCATATCAACTATGAGATGAATTTGAGAGATGCAAAATCAAACCAAGGGAATAACATGTGTTTTTCACAACCTTTTTAATTAGCAAGAGGTTCAATATATCCATTGCCCGGTAAACCTTTAAAAAATACATGTACTTTTATTATCTAAAGCTTATAGGTATAGTTCATAATATTTATGATGGTGATAATTAGAGTTCTTATTTGTTAAAGTCCTCAAAGTCCTTGTAACCATTCTTAGTGCCATTTAGTAAGTAGTTTCTGATGTAATTGGTATTGTGCTTAGACTGGACAGAACTACTAACCTCTTTAAACCAGTAGGATTTATATACCAATGTACATGTATATTTGAGATGATTTTTAAGTAAGACTTTAAATCATTTAGCCTAAATATACATTGGATAATATGAATCAGCAGCTCATTATAAATGGCCATCTTTTTTCATTAAATGTATATTTGCTGGGTGCCTATTCCGTGCAAAACTGCACTTCATATTACAGAACGGGTGCTACTGCTAAGATTAGAATCTAGTTCTATAACATTAAGAGTTTCCAATTGGAAGTGATTCAAACTAAAATGTATCAATCTGGTTACACAAATAGATGTGTTTTGCTAGAAGTTTAAACTAATTGTTGAAGAAACAGTATACATTTTCACTGTGAATCAGAGAAACCTATACAAAGATGATTTTTGCCTGTTTTTTTTTTAAATAAACTTGACATCTTCAGAGATAAAAGCATGTATTCACAGGGAAAGGTAAAGTGCAAGTTGTCTGGTGGTACGAACAGCATGTGAAGGTGAGAAAATGGTGCTTTGAATGAACTGGATCATGTGGCTGTGCCATATGATGTGGGGTAGGAATAAGCATGCCAGGTGGCTATCACACAACTTAGAAAGACTGTGGCTGTCAGGCTAAGAGACACACATTTTATTTGAGGAACTTTTAAAGGTTTTTGAACAAGAGGATGACATGGTCCTAATTGAACTATAGGGAATTTATTGTACTGGTCACATGCATTACTCCTAGCAGTGGTGGGATTCTGAAGGCCCCTGTGTTCAGTTGAGGGATGGCAGGGAAGGAAACTAGAAAAGACACTGTGAAATTGAACAGAATTCTTCTTTGGAAATGAAGACAAAAATTGATCTGTAGTCGATAATGTGATAAAACCAAAACCTTTTCTAGTTCATAAATTAATGACCACAAAGAGAAATGCCATCTCTTTTGTCCTTTCATACTGTCAGTAGAAAAAACATGTTATTTACCCTTCTTTATAAAGCATGTGTATACCGAAAGCTTTATCAAACACGCATGATGACTGTAGAAAAATCATTTGTTTCTTCCCATTGACCCAGCTGTCTTATTTCCATCATGACTCTCAGTACGAAGGAACACAATGTGATTCAGAGTTAGTGACTCACCTTATCTCTATACCATTATCTCTGCACTGGGAATGTCACAAAATAATTACCAATGTGTGAATATGCCTATATCTGCTTCTGCCATTATGTGAATTACTATTAGTAATAGCTGTTACTTGTTTGTGTTGTTTCAAAATGCATATGTTAAAACCCTAACCCCTAAAGGTGACAGTATTTAGTGGTGAGATTTTTGGAAGTTGCTTAGACCATGAGAACAGAGCCCTCATAAGTTGAATTAGTGTTCTTGCAAAAGAGATCACACAGAGACCCTTCATCCTTGCCGCCATGCAAGAAGAACAATAGAGTCTCTAATCCAAAAGAAGGCCCTCGCCTGACTGTGGTGGCAGCTACATCTTGGACTTCCAGGCTCCAGAACTTCGAGCAATAAATTTCTCTGTTTAAAATGCAGTTATGTTACTCTTTCATACTGGAGAACAATGCTATTCTTGGAAGTATTTTTAGTCATTTGATTAATTGATTGCCTTATTTGGGCACTGCAAGAAAAGGTAATAGCAATAAACATCTTAATTCAAGAAAAACTATGTACCAGACAATGAATTAAAGGCTTTGCGTAAGTGACTGCATTTAAACTGCAAGGCTATTTAATTATGAACTGTAACTGTACCCAAGTTATAATATATTGAGACACATAGAAATGTAATTATTGCTATAAATTTCAATCAATGCAGGTAAGTGGGGAAGTGACTCAGGAGCCCAGACCTTTCTCATGCTGAGTTCCAGGCTCCTAGGCACTCCTTGACCGTACATTTTTAAATATTTGATTATTTCCATACAAAGACTTAAATGTGATTATGCTCTTCACTGCAATATTCATACTATTCTTACTATATGTCCTTCCATGAAAATAATGTTAATTATTACCTCTACCTTTACTGGTGACATCCCATTGTTAAAGGTATCCTAAAATGTTAGCATTCTTTCTGCTTAAAGATACACAGGATTTTAATGATGACAACGCTGATGGCAATAACAGTTAAAATTAACACTTACTAACCAGTTAATGCATGACAGGATCTGTCCTATATGGGTCCTATTCCAATGAAGAGCAGTTTTAAAATGTAGAAGAAGAAGAATACTGTCTACGATTATAAAAGTCTGGTGTCTGCATGGGACACATTCCTTCACCAAATTTGCCTTTGTAATTTCAACTCATTCTTTCAATTTCCACTGAGAACTGTCTGTCCCAAGTAGATCTGCAGATGCACCCATGTCATTGCCTGGCAATGGATGTCAATGTACTTCACCTACATATTCACTTACACTCTGTATCTTAACTACAGTGAGCTTTAATTGCCCGAAGACTGTGCAGTGTGAAGGGAAGGAACTCTTTCACCATTGCCTCTTGCTCCTAAAGTGGTGCTGTAAATTGAATAAATGAATGAACTAATTATTGGGCCTGAATTCCTCCTACATCCATATCCATTGGTATTCCGACCGTATAGAATGTCTAACTTAGTTTCGGTCCATTAGATGGTTTTGGTGACTATTATCACATTCTCTGAGTCTGCCTGTGATTTCAGGCCAAGGGTGGTAGACAGTTCTTACTTCCACTGGCAATGACCCACTTCTTTGTGATGCAGTTTCTACTTCTACTTTTTTAACTCAGGGTTTTCTCTAATGCCTTAGAAATGATCAGCATATGTAAAAGTGCATGCTGAAAATAAGGAAGAACTAAGTCCCCTAGGAGTGATTCTCAGTTAATAGAGGAGAGTGTACTCAGTAAATACCTCAGGCTTTTCCATAGACATTTCTAGCAGGCAGTCGGTAAAATTCTCTAAGGTCCTGGAGTAATTTTGCTGAGTTCTGAAACAGTGCCCTTAATAGCATACACCAATGTGGGCGTTCTCTCTATTTTGTCTCACTTCCCAAGCTTCCTCTCTACTACACCTGCTGATTATACTACAGCCCTTAACCTAGATACTGAGATGGAAGACCTAGGAAATGTGGAGTTGAAATATTTCATTGAACTGTAATTGAATCTTAGTTCAGAAGCATATTTTTATTACTGCTTAAATCGTTTCTTACCTATTAACTTACTCACATGATGGCTTTCTTTTAATGCACTGAAAAAAGAAAAATGTCTACACATGATACAGACAGATAGGTAGGTAGATAGACAGATAGATATTCACTACTTTGCACACTATTTCCAAATATTACATTTCTAATTATTATAATCAATACTCTTCA
The DNA here is from genome assembly GCA_039655065.1 of Glossophaga mutica. Classification (NCBI taxonomy): domain Eukaryota; kingdom Metazoa; phylum Chordata; class Mammalia; order Chiroptera; family Phyllostomidae; genus Glossophaga; species Glossophaga mutica. The sequence continues at coordinate 140,437,525 of CM077307.1, read as the reverse complement.
TCTTCACAATACTGAATAATTACCTTTAGAATGGAGGAGTTTGGGAAAAGACAATGTTATTTCTTTATTGGGGCAGTGAGAAGAAAAAGTCTATTCAGGAAAAAATACATTATAGCCATAAAAGTTGGAAAACTCATCTCTAAAGTGGAGAGAAAAGGAAAACAAATAACTGTGGAAGTCACCAAAGATGGATAATCTATTTAGGAGCTTCCTCTACTAGAAAGTACCAATTCCAGCAGCTTTTCATCCTCCAGGTGTTAAATTTCGTCAAATATTTTTCCAAAAATCCATATTTTCTGTCTTTTTTCTATTAATCTATTTAATTATGATCATTGATTTTTAAGGATAAATCAGTATTGCAAAACTAGTTGGGAAGTGCTTGTTATTTTGCATAATATGTTAAAGGTTTAGAGTAAAACCGGTGCTACTTTCAACTTAAATGTTGGAAAAAGATATCAAGAAAGATTAAGATAACAGATTTCTCTGTGGGAAGGTGTTCGTTCAGTAATGGACTAATTATTTAATTGATGCAAAAATAACTTAATTTTTTAAAATTAAAATGTAATTTTTAAATCTGTTCTTTTTAGTAAGTTGTTTCTGTTTTCAAGAAATATCCTAAGAACCCTGAAACACCAACCCAGAAGAACCTATGCACCCCAATGTTCATAGCAGCACAACTTACAATAACCAAGTACTGGAAGCAACCCGAGTGCCCTTCAGTAAATGAATGGATCAAAAAACTATGGTACATTTATACAATGGAATTCTACACAGTAGAAAGAAAAAAGGAGCTCCTACCCTTTGCGGGACAGCACGAATGGAACTGGAGAGCATTATGCTAAGTAAAATAAGCCAGGCAGTGAAAGACAGATACCATATGATCTCACCATTAACAGGAACCTAATCAACAAAATGAACAAGCTAATAAAGTATAGCCAAAGACATTAAAATTGAGAACAGGCTAACAGTGGCCAGAGGGGAGGGGATAATGGGGGAATAGGGTGAAGAGTTTACAGGAACAAGTATAAAGGACACATGGACAATAACAAGGTGGGGGTGGAAACGGGGGAGGGAGTTAGGGAGGGCTGGGGTTGTCGGGGCGGGTGGGGGGGAGACAGAAAACTGTTCTTGAACAACAATAAAAAATAAAAAGAAAAAATAAAAAGAAATTCTTCCATTCCATTTAAATTGTTAAATATAATGACATAAATATATTCATGATACTGTTTTATTATACTTATTTCTTAATGTCTGTAGGAAGTTTAGTGATAGTTCTCTTTCCATCCTTATAATGATATTGTGTGTCTTCTCTCCTCTTGATCAGTTATACGAGAATTTAATTAAGTTTATTGATCTTTTAAAACATCCAAATTTGGACTTCACTGAGTTCTCAGTTTTACACTTTTATTTTTTGTTTTATTCTCTTATTTTTATTATTTCCTTCTTTCTTTACCCAAGGGTTTGATTGGCAGGGTCATTTCCTTTCATGAAATAAATGGGGAGATCATTCATTTTCACCCTTTGATACATGATTTTGAAGTTATATCTCTATTTAACAGCAATTTATATGTTTTGTATGTCACAACTTCATTGTCATTTTGACTGAGAATACTTTCCAGTTTTCATAGCTTTTTTTCCCTTTGATCTAAGCTGTGCTTAGAATTGTACTGCTGGGAGGGAGGTGGTTTGGAGGGGGTGGAGAGAAAATACAGACAACGTAATTGAACAACAATAAAATAATTTTTTAAAAAAGGGAAAAAAGAAATCAAAGGCATTTTTGTACACTAACAATGAAATATCAGAACCAGAAACCAGGGGAAAAAATTCCATTTGATACAGCAACAAGAAAAATAAAATACCTAGGAATAAACCTAACTAAGGAGGTAAAAGACCTGTATTCAGAAAACTACACAACACTGAAGAGAGAAATTAAGAAAGATACAAACAAATGGAAACATATACTGTGTTCATGGATCGGAAGAATAAACATCATCAAAATGTCCATACTAGTCAAAGCAATTTATAGGTTCAATGCAATATCTATTAAATTACCAATGGCATACTTCATAGACGTAGAAGTAACACTGTGGCAGACCATTCTGCGTGGTGTGGGCCCAGCTCCCACTCAGAGATGCACAGGACCCACACCCACAGATAGATTGGTAATCAGATTTGCAATATACCTAGGCTGATTTTGAGGCTTGCTCTTTGCTGAAAACTCTCTCACCCTGCAAATGCTTACTGTAACTTCCTAAAATCCACACTAAACCTTGCAGGGACCAGTGTAACTGGCTCAACTACTTTTGCCTTTTCATTTGCTAATACCTTCTTCTGTGATGTGATTAGGGCATTGGCTCCTTTTGTTGTAACTGGGGATAGTGAGTGAGGACCATCTTTTAATTTGAGGAGATATAGAATAAAGGCCTGTTGTAGTGGAGGCCATGGCTTTTGCTCCCCTTGAGAGAAAAGCCACGCTGTCCTTTTTCCTCCACCAGACTCAGTAGTCTGCGTGTATGTTTTATTTCATCCATAATGATGCAGACACTGCTAGCCGGTGTCCGCATCAGAACACGTCAAAAATTTATATGGAACCATAAATGAACTCTAATAGCTGCAGGAAAAAAAATGTACTGCTTAATTTCCAAGTACTAGAAATTCTTTTTTTATTTGTTTGTTTCAAGCTAAATTCCACTGTGGCTAGTAATATATTTAAATTTTGTAAATCTGCTGTTATTTGTGTAGGGGTCTCCTTTAGCACTTAATGCATGGATGATTTTATTAAAATATTCCATATTTATAGAACAGATGTTTGCCTTCTAAATGAGTATAGTTTTGTACAGGATAAGCAGGTCAAGTTTTTCAGTTTTGTTGTTTACACCGCCCATGTCCTTACCATATAAAGTTACAGAGAGTTTAGTTAGGTTAGGGCTCTCTGGTGGTGGCTCACCATGAAACAGCTCAGGACCAAACTGATCTCAGAGTTGGTGAGTGTCTGATTACTACTGTTCCTGTCCCCATCACATTCTTAGAATTTTCAAATGGTAGCCTGGAGCGTATATGGTGTCCTTTTGCAATATAGAGCTTCAAGGCTACTTTTCTCTCACAGAAACTTTCTTGAATTATATTTTTTAACCTGGTCTCTTCCATCATTTTTCTTCTTTGTGTCCACTGTTTCCTGTATCTTAAATCTCCTTTGTCTTTCATATAAAGCTGTTTTGGTGGAAGTTTCAAAACACCATCTCTCCATTTTGTTTTCCATTATTGCATTTTATTTCTCTCCATATTATATTGCTCTTAAAACAGTTTCTAGGGTGTTTTATTTCTCTTACATTGCTACCAATTTAGTCTTCATTTTGAAAAGCCATTTTTTCATTTATTTTCTTTTTTTTTTAACTCCATTCTGTCAGTTGTCTTTTCAAGGGATACTTTGTTTATTCAATCACTTCATTGTAGACATTCTAAATCTAATTTAAACATTGCCATCACAGATTCTACTGTTTTACTGTTAAAAGAATTTTTAAATTCTTTTAACTTTTTTTGAAAAAAAATTATATGCAAGGTCTGTCCAGAAAAAGTCTAGCTATTGTTAGTATAAGGAGAATAGTTTGTGAAACATGTATGTAACCTGGAAGCCAGGAAGAGTAGACTGGAATGCACATGTGTGAACAATGATGACTTCACTGTCCTAGTGAGTGGGAGTCCTAGATGCCATTGAGTGAGCATGTGTACTGTGTGGCTGTTGCATTCAAAATGACTGAATGAGTAGAGCAATGAATCTGTGACAAATTTTGCATTAAGCTTAAACATTCCTCTGCAGACACTAGTTGGATGACTCAGAAGGCCACAGCTATAGGCAACTGCTGACTGGAAGCTACATCATAACAATGGGCATGCTCAGGCATCATGTCTCCTGCAGAGTTTTTTTAGCAAAACATCAAATCACTCAGGTGACTCAGTCCCCCTACTGCTCAGATTTGGCACCCTGAGACTTCTGGCTTTCCCCAAAATTAAAATTACCTTTGAAAGGGAAGAGATTTCAGACTGTCAATGAGATTCAGAAAAATACAAAAGGGTAGCTGATGGCAATTGGGAGAACTGTGTGAGGTCCCAAGGTGCCTTCTTTGAAGGAAACTGAGGTGTCATTTTCCTATGTACAATATTTCTTGTATCTTGTATCTTCTTCAGTGAATGTATCTACTTTTCATATTACATGGCTGGATACCTTCGGAACAGACCTTGTATTAATGTTTATCCATTTTATATACATGTCTTTCTGTTAAGTCTTCAATATCTAATCAAAAATATTATTTTGTTTTTATTTACATTTTCCTTAGAGAACTTTAGGTGTGAATAACAACAGAATGGTATTTTATTTTTTTATTATTATTTTTAAACATAGGAATGATTCCCTGTCCCATGGGAGGTTATTGAGTAATATATGTTTACAAACAATGTATGAATACATATAAAATTATCTGTAATCCCTCTCACATATTTGGTCAGTCTATCCTTTATCAAAGTCTAGTGTTTTATTTAGAGATAGACTCTGTTCTTGCCATTTTTTCCTCAGCTTTCTTATCATTTTACTTGTTGCCTCCAATTTGTACTACAAAATCTCTAATGCATATTAGAATCCATTCTCAAATGTTTTCTCTGTTTAACTAGAATGAATGAATACATAAATTAACTTTCAATACATTTACCTCAGATAGTGCATCAATATTATCTATCCTCAATTTATCACAAAATAAATCTGAAGAGATGTGTGTGACAGCACTCATGAATTATCCTATTACTTAAAAAATATCCACCCGTTCTCACATGAATCAGCCACAAAATTTAGTTAAGAAGTCTTTTGAATGTGAGATTTTAGAGAAGGAATTGATTTGTCATTAAGTTATACCAGGAAGTATAAAAGACAATCAAATCATTGTATCAACAACTACAAGAATATATATATATTTGCATTTTTACGACAACTTGTAAGAGTAAAGTGCTTAATGGCATCTGTTCAGATACATGGCATATTTCTGTTATTTTATAAATGAGATGTGAGCATTTAGAAGGAAGAAATTACTGATATGGGTCTGTATACATCACAAAAATAATAGATTTTTAAAAAGGAAGAAATTCTCAATGCTAATTTTGATAATAGGGAAAAGGTACATTTTACCCATGAGTTCACAAATTGAAATGAGCTTCAATGAAAACAACTGCTTGGGAATACTTGGAATATCAATGACAAAATAAAAAAAAATGTTTCCTTTGAAATATAAACACATTTTAGTTAAGTACCAAGCTCATTTTCTTATATATACTATAAGCTAATATTGTAATTTAGAATTCCAAACTTTGAGAGAGATCCTTTTAGAGATGCAGAATTCACTATTGTCACTGATAACAAAAAGAAAGCTATTTTCTCTAGGAGATGGGCTCTCTGCACCCACCACAAAGAGCCAGGATGAGTTTAGTAGTATGCAAATTGAGTAAATCCTTTTGAAATGCTTTTCTTCTTTTTACATCTCTCCTATCAGTTACCTGAGGGGAAGAAATCAATACTACTCCAAGAATGTCACAGGGGATAATTACAAAACAAAATAACCACTTGAAGAAGGAAGATAGACTATTTTATTTCCCTTTGTATTTTTCTTTTTCCTTCACAGTGTCTCCCATTCAGTAACTTAAGGCATCTGTCAGATGGACCATTATGAGTCTTGGCATCCCATATTTTCCACAAGTGTTCTTGAATGTAGTGTTTCTACCTGTTTAATATCACTTTAAATCATTCAGCTTATGAAATAAACCTGTAAATGTGTGGAACCAGGTATTAGTTTCACGTTACCAGTGAGTAAATGTGGAAAAATTGTTCTAGCTCAGGATCATACCAATTTTAGTGACAATAAACACCCAAAGGAAAAAAAATCCCTGTGATTTTGAGATCCCAAGTTGATTTGGGGAAACCAAGAACATGATATTTTGTGAAGTGTAAGATGCTACAAATTTAAGTATTCTTATTACAGTACTTGTTATGTTACAAAGTATTTTTAAACTTGAATTATACATGCTATTTTTAAATAAAATATAATTTTGTGTCTCTATTTTATTTGTGCGAACACAGAACTATGTTTAAACTCCTTTTGCATATTTGCATATGCGACGGTAAGTCAGAGACAAACGAACTATTCCCACACTAAACTATCCAAGCAGTAAAACTCTAATTAACAACCATAATTAAGTATGATGGGTGATACTGCATTAGAAATAAATTGCTGATCTTGATTTTAATTGAGAATTATGAAGTGTCAGGTCTTGTTCCATATATAATCTGTTTTTTTTTCTCTTTTCTTTCAGTAACACTGATACAGAACACACTCCTATAAACTATATTGTAAAATGTGAACTTAAACATACTAAGCCTTTGTTATTAGATAATCAAACTTCATATTTATCCAACACTCCACTAATGAGCATTTGCCACTTTAATGGTGTGCCATTTGATTACTATAATGCTACCTCATTGCCTAAAATTTAAGATTAACCCTGCAGTTTAAAATAAACTCTGATTTGAATGATAATGCAATCCAATCATTGTTAGAACAGAAAATGCTCTTGGCTTAGTTATTACTACTTCATAAACAGAACATGGCAGGCTGTCGCATGCAAATACCAATCCTTGTTTTGAATTCTGCTGCTTACATTAGAGCACTTTGTGTGACAACCCTTTTCCCCTAATTCTTTGCACTATTTAGACTACTGGATGGATCTCTTTGCCAAAAGCTACAGATCATTTGGCTTTTACTTGTCAAAAACATGATTGTAAATACAGATATATTGGTCATGAAATGTTAGCAATCTTCAGCCACACAATAATTAAAATGATGTCGAACATGAGTTTAGTATTTTTTAAAGAAAATTGCAGTAAACAGAAAATTTAACAATCTTAGAGAAAATCAAGAGCATTTCCAAATGTGCCTATGGTCATCAGTTTGAGAAGTTCTGCCATACTGTTTCCCAGTAGAAAAGTTAAACAATTTAAAAGGAAAAAGGTAAGTAGCACTCTTCATCATCATCATCATCACCATCACCATCATAATCATCTTTTCTATAAATATTTTGAAATGTATTAATGTAATCTCTGAGTGAACATGCTGTTCTTTAGAATTCTAATTCAGAACAGTGAAATTTTCTTCTCCTTTAAATTATTTTCCTACATGACAGAATTCATTCTTTACTTCTGAATGTATATATTCTCCATAGACCTTTTTTATTATAAACATAATAATTACACTCTTCTGATAAAATGGCAACCAAAGTATTACAAACTATCTTCACAGTGGAAGACTTAATGCAGTAGTCTCTCCTTTCCTCCATAAGGCTAATACTTACATAATCACATAATTTAATTACTGTCCTTGAAATAGAGTATTTTAGAAATAATACACACTGTATCTATAAAAATATACATATAGTTACATATATGTATATTTAAATAGATAAAGCCTTTCATAAAATATCATACCTCAATGAAGTGAATTTTCTAAGAAAAAAAATTGACTGCCTGGCCATTGTTTTACAAAGCTAATAAAAAAGAATAGTCTTAAAATTTTTACGAGAAAGAAGGGTACTAAATTGACTATAAACCTAAAGTTTATCTAGAACAAATTGAGTCAACTTTTATAAAGTTTATAAAGGTTGACTTTGAGTAGGCAATTGATCAAACATATACATATGCTCTACTTTTAAAATAGTTATTACAAGATAAAATATTAATTAGAATTATATACAAATATTACCAAGGCAAAAAAGAATATTAAGAAATGAAATGAAATTAGAAAAATTTATGCTAATGAAGTGAGATTGTATGCTTTTTCAGGATGGTTATAACACCATTAATATTACAAATGGAGACATCTTCAAAGGTTACTTTCATCCACTTTTTAGTTGAGTCAAGATGTTTCACTTAACTGTGTATGGAGAGGACAAGGGATAAGGTGTTAATTACCTTGCTATTTCAGTTGTTTTCTCATGTCAATTTGACCAACTTTTCTATCAGTAGCCAGAGAATTTAACTGAAGTGTTTTCTTTCTCTTAGGTGCTACATCTATATTAGCTGTTTGGTCATTGGACTCTAACTATACTCCCAGTAGATGTTACTTCCCAATTCCTTTATATTAAGATGGGAATTCAAACCTGTCTTGGAGAGTTGTAAAGATTAAAGGTGATAACATACCTAAAATCTGCATCAGAGAGCTTGGCACAGATTTAAAGTACATAAAAGGTCATGATATTAGTAATGTTATCATGATTTGACAAGTCCACTTATAAATCTTGTACTCAATGATTCTAGCTTTATATATGTGTTTACAAAGTCTCAGGCAACTGTGTTATATTAATAGAAAAAGAATGGTATTAGTTCTATATGCAGATATATTTTCCCTGATCCAAATATTTTTTTCTGTAAGATCATTTCATTAAATTTCAGATATTTTTTGAAAACTAGAAAGTAGCCTTAAAAATGTGCTTGTCAGGGAAAAGAAAAAGAACAGGATGAAATATGAGGGAGAACAGGAGATGGAAAAAGAGGGAGAAGAAGGTTAAAAAAGAGATATTGAGGAGACGAATCAGAAGGTCAAATTGAGAATGCCTGCTCAGTGCATGTTTTCAGACCTTAACTAACCTAAGAAGCCTTTGGTTAAAAGTTAAGGGTTAGATTTGCTTTGGGGTCACAGGGTTTGGCAACACTGAAGGAATTGGTATGGTTGGCCTCAGGTTTAGTAGTCTTCAATGTGATCATCATGTTATTCTAAACTTACATGGGCAAGTCCAGTGATTTCAGGTCTGGATAATGTTACTTAGGCAACATCCTGTTCCCCAGTGGACTGAGCCAAAATGCCAAGTGCTGGCTTGCCCTCATCTGATACCTTCTTGATATGTTTCTTGACAAGGCAATGTTTCTTAGAAATTTGGATTCCACCCAGGAGATCTGTATCTGAGATTTATGCCTCTGAGTAATTTTTAAGACAAATGCTACAATTTATGTGACAGTTATTGAACAGGTTGAATTACATGGGTGTGGGCAAGCAGTTTTAGGGTTTTTTTATGTAACTATCTTAAAATACATTTTAACATTTCCCTTCTATGTGCCTATGGATATCTTGGGAAAATTCTGTAACTTTTGGGTTGCTTATGGATAGTAAATGTCTTATTTTGAAATCTTAAAGAGTTCAAACTAACAATATTAGTTTTCTATTGTAAGAAATGACCACAAAGCTAATATGTCAGAAGTCCAGATTGGCTCTCTGCTGGTTTCTATGGCCTGGGTTTCACAATGCTAAAGTAATCTTTCAAGCTCGTTCAAGTTGTTGTCTGAATCCAGTTCCTTGTAATTGTAGGACTGACTCCCCATTTTCTTGCTTCTTAGCAGCTGGAGGTCACTCTTAGCTCTTCAGGTTCTCTTTTTGGTCCCTGCACGTGAGCCTCCAACTAGGGTCGGAGCAGCAAGTCAAATCCTTTTTATCCTTGCAGTCTCTCTGGATTCTCTTTCTACTGCAATTGTCTTCTGCCTCAATTTAAAGAAAGTTATCTGAGTTTAAGGATTTATGTGATTAGACTGTGCTTTCTTGATAATCCAGGAAAATCCTTTCTCGATTGAATCTATACAGTATCTCAACTGCTCAGGTTTTGGAATTAGGCAATGGCATCTTTGGGAGAACATTCATTATTCTGCCTACCATATTAATCTCAAAAAAAAATTCTATTTATCATCTATCCAAATGTTCTCTTAACATGCTTCCTTCTGCTCAGGCCATTTTATAATTCTTTAAATGCAGAATTTAAACTGTAAGTGCAGAAGGTGTTTTAGGATGTTACTTCACTGTACTCCATTCATCTTCTACACACTTATTGAAATGACTGGCTTTCCTAGGTTCTAGGCCATGACAAGGAGACATTTGAGCATGTCTCAGTGAAATAGTGCTGGTATGCACTGGCCTGGTGGTGTCTTTGCGTCGTGCCCAAGGGTCCTAGCTCTCTCACATGGAACTCTACTGTAGATTCTTTGGAAATGTCTCTGTACTGTCTACTTCTTCAATATATGGTCCCAGAAAAACTTAACTGTGGAATAGTCAATATTCATTTGGACACTATTCCCTTATAATTACTGGAATATAACCATAAAATATGATTTTAAATCTAGCAATACTGAACATTTTTGCTTTTAAGCAAATGGTGCATAATATACAGTCATGCTATTATGTCCAGATCACAGCTAAAAGCATGGAATATGAATTAGAGTTGTGTGCATCTAGATTCTGACACTAATAGCTGTGTGGCTTTGGGGAAGTTTCATGACCTCTTTCTGACTCAGATTTCTCACATAAAACATGTAGATAACAATCGTGCTGTAGCCAGACTTAAATTTCTTACTAAACATGAAGCATATAGAACAGAGCTTGGCACTTGTAAAGCTCTTAATAAGTAACCATTATTATTATTATTATTTTCTTATAGATTTCCTTTGCTTTTAATAAGCTCCTATTATTCTTCCTGACTACAATCTCCTCACCTCTTCTCATATAACAGTTACCTATAAATCTTCTGTCCTTCTAGAATCAGCTCCTCATACCTCTTCTTGCCCAATCACTGCTTCAACTATTCTTTGTGCCCCCACCACACACACATACTTTGCTTATAACTTCTTTGTGCTATGAAAACACTTTTCTCTATTACCTCTCTGATTACATTTTCATTGTCAGTACCATCTGCATAAAAACTACTAGGAACATACTTGTAGTTTAGTAAGTTTGGTATTTGATTTGTTGTAGCAAGAGAAAACACACACAATGGGGAATTATGAGGTGCCTCAGTAACAGGATTTATAAAAGACTTATCAGCAAAGGGTTTCAGTATCTGTTACATGATTTGGGAAGGTTTAAGGAAATGGGGTTTTATTCCATATTGGGGTTGTCAGGAAGTGGCATACTTATGCGATTGAGGTCTTAGTCTGTTTAGTCTGCTACAACAAAATGCCATGCCCTGGATGGCTAATAAAGAGCAGAAATTTATTGCTCACAGTTCTAAAAGCTGGGAGTCTAAGAAGAGGGTGCCAGCACGGTTGGTGAGGGCCCTCTTCTTCAGACTTCTTGTATCCTCACATGACAAAAAGGGCATGGGAGTTCTGCAGGGTCCCTTTCTTAAAAGCATTAATCTCATACATGAGGGCACCACTCTCATATCCTGGTACTTCACAAAGGCTTCCACCTCCTACTGCCATCAGCTTTGGGTGTTAAGATTTCAGCATAGGGAGTTGGGAGCAGGAGACACAAACATTCAGACCACAGCTAAGGGGCTGGGTATCTTAATAAGTATTATGTATACGAAGGACATTCTAGAGAAAAGCTAAATTCATGAAAAGCAAAGAAGGAGCAGTCAGTCATTGTAGTCAGAAGAGTGGGGTATTTAGTATTTGGTATGTTGGACAAGGTTTATGTTAATGTTCAGACATGATTATGCATTGGTCTTGTTTTTGTCTAGACCCATCATGATCAAAGTAACTTTGTCTGATGCTGATGTTCTATGTGATGCTGATGTTCTATGCAATCCTGATGTTCAACACAAGAACACCAAAACCTGACTGTACGTATTCTGGCTTATAGTAATACCAAGGCCTGCTTGTCGTCTTCTGACCTCACATTATTATATTTCTATTTCCCACTAAAGTTATGTACCTCTGAGATTAAAGGATCATTCATTATTATACCCCCAAAACTTTCCATAGCAACAGACATATATTAGGACATAATGAATATTTGTTGAATTAATATTTTATATAACAAAAACTGTTACTAGTTTATTAATAGGCACGCAAAGGAAACACTAATACACAGGGTCTAGCAGAAATAACACCTGCTTGAGTGTGGTTGGTAGGGTAATAATAAGGGTGTAATAATGTATAGTTTTATTTTGAACATTTTACTTAAAATGTCCTATAGTATGTTGAGTGTGAAATTGTTATGTTACAGAATTACATGCTTATGACTTTGTAATAAAAGATTTTATAATAAAAGGTGGGTGTTACTTGTGCCAGACCCTGTATTTATTGAATATCCATCCCTTCTATCATCATTGACTCATTAATAGATATATCTAATATAAAAATAGTGGATTCCATATCAAAATTAAGAGTAGATTTCAAATTGAATTTCTTTTTTTTCTTTTTTTTTAATTTTTATTTTAATTATTGATCTTGTACAGTTTTCTGTCTTTTATTCTCACCCGAACCCACCACCCCAGCCCTCCCCACCTCCCTCCCATTTCCACCCCCCCCCCCATAGTTTTTGTCCATGTGTCCTTTATACTTGTTCCTGTAAATCCTTCCCCTTTTCCCCTGAAATTCCCTCCCCTCTCCCCTCTGGTGACTTTCAGCCTGTTCCCAATTTCCATGTCTTTGGTTATATTATGCTTGTTTGTTTGTTTTGTTGATTAGGTTCCTGTTAAAGGTGAGATCATATGGTATTTGTCTTTCACTGCCTGGCTTACTTCGCTTAGCATGATGCTCTCAAGTTCCATCCATGCTGTTGCATAGGGTATGAGCTCCTTCTTTCTTTCTGCTGCATAGAATTCCATTGTATAAATGTACCACAGTTTTTTGATCCATTCATTTACTGATGGGCATCTAGGTTGCTTCCAACACTTGGCTATTGTAAATTGTGCTGCTATAAACATAGGGATGCATAGTTTCTTTTGGATTGGTGTTTCAGGGTTCTTAGGATATAGTCCTAGCAATGGAATTGCTGGGTCAAAAGGTATATCCATTTTTAGTTTTTTTAGAAAATTCCATACTGTTTTCCATAGTGGTTGTACCAGTCTGCACTCCTACCAGCAGTGCACTAGTGTCCCCTTTTCTCCACAACCTCTCCAACACTTGCTGTTTGTTGCTTTGTTTATGAGGGCCATTCTGACTGGTGTCAAGTGGTATCTCATTGTGGTTTTAATTTGCATCTCTCTGATAGCTAGCGATATCGAGCATCTTTTCACGTGTCTCTGGATCCTCTGTATGTCCTCCTTGGAGAGGTGTCTGCCCAAGTCCTTTGCCCATTTTTTAATTGGGTTGCTTGTCTTCTTAGAGTGGAGTCGTGTAAGTTCTTTGTATATTTTGGAGATTAAACCCTTATCTGAGATATCATTGGCAAATATGTTTTCCCACACAGTCAGTTCTCTTTTTATTTTAATACTGTTTTCCTTGGCCATGCAGAAGCTTTTTATTTTGATGAGATCCCATTTGTTTATTCTTTCCTTTATGTCCCTTGCTTTAGGGGACATATCAGTAAGAATGTTGCTGCGTGTAATATCTGAGATTTTCCTGCCTATGTTCTCTTCTAGGACTTTAATGGTGTTACGGCTTATGTTTAAGTCTTTTATCCACCTTGAATTTACTTTTGTGTATGGTGTAAGTTGGTGCTCGAGTTTCATTTTCTTGCACGAAGCTGTCCAGTTCTCCCAACACCACTTGTTGAAGAGGCTATTTTTACTCCATTTTATGTTGCTGCCCCCTTTGTCGAATATTAATTGACTATAGAGACTAGGGTTTATTTCTGGACTCTCTATTCTATTCCACTGGTCCACGTGCCTGTTTTTATGCCAGTACCAGGCTGTTTTGATTACAGTGGCCTTGTAATACATTTTGGTATCAGGTATTGTGATCCCTCCTGTTTTGCTCTTCTTTCTCAAGATTGCTGTCGCTATTCTGGGTCGTTTATGGTTCCATATAAATTTTTGAAGAGTTTGTTCTATATTTGTGAAATATGCCATTGGTACTTTAATAGGTATTGCATTGAATCTGTAGATTGCTTTGGGAAGTATGGACATTTTGATGATGTTAATTCTTCCGATCCATGAACACGGTATGTGGTTCCATTTATTTGTGTCTTCCTTGATTTCCTTCTTCAGTGTTGTGTAGTTTTCTGCATACAGGTCTTTTACCTCCTTGGTTAGGTTTATTCCTAGGTACTTTATTTTTCTTTTTGCTATATCAAATGGTATTTTTTTCTTGATTTCTGCTTCTGTTGTTTCATTGTTGGTATACAAAAATGCCTTTGATTTCTGGATATTGACTTTGTATCCGGCTGTTTGGCTAAATTCATTTATTAGGTCGAGCAGTTTTTTGGCCGAGACTATAGGATTTTCTATGTATACTAACATGTCATCTGCAAACAATGATAGTTTTGTTTCCTCCTTTCCAAGTTGGATGCCTTTTATTTCCTTTTCTTGTCTAATCGCTGTGGCTAATACTTCCAATACTATGTTGAATAGAAGTGGAGAGAGTGGACAGCCTTGTCTTGTTCCTGATTTTAGTGGAAAAGAATTTAGTCTTTGCCCGTTGAGTATGATGCTGGCTGTAGGTTTCTCATATATAGCCTTTATTATGTTGAGGAATGCTCCCTCTATTCCCACTTTGCTGAGTGTTTTAATCATAAATGGGTGCTGTATCTTATCAAATGCTTTTTCCGCATCTATTGATATGATCATGTGATTTTTGTCTTTGCTTTTGTTTATGTGATGAATTACGTTTACTGATTTGCGAATGTTGAACCATCCTTGCATCCCTGGGATGAATCCCACTTGGTCGTGGTGTATGATCTTTGTAATGTGTTGTTGGATGCGGTTTGCCAATATTTTGTTGAGGATTTTAGCATCTATGTTCATCAGCGATATTGGCCTGAAGTTCTCCTTCTTTGTTGTGTCTTTATCTGGTTTTGGGATTAGGATGATGCTGGCTTCATAAAAAGGGTTTGGGAGTCTTCCATCTTTTTGGATTTTTTGGAATAGTCTGTGGAGAATAGGGGTTAGCTCTTCCTTAAATGTTTTGTAGAATTCTCCTGTGAAGCCATCTGGTCCAGGGCTTTTGTGCATCGGGAGTGTTTTGATTACTGATTCAATTTCACCAGCTGTTATTGGTCTGTTCAGGCTTTCTGTTTCTTTTTCATTGAGTTTTGGAAGGTTATATTTTTCTAGAAACCTGTCCATTTCACCTAGGTTTTCCAATTTCTTGGCATACAGTTCTTCATAGTAATTTCTTACAATCCTTTGTATTTCTGCGGTGTCGGTTGTAATATCTCCTCTTTCATTTCTGATTGTGTTTATTTGAGTCCTCTCTCTTTTTTTCTTGATGAGCCTGCTTAAAGGCTTGTGGATTTTGTTGATCTTTTCAAAGAACCAACTCCTGGATTCATTGATCTTTAGGATTGTGCTTTTAGTCTCTATGTCATTTAATTCTGCTCTTATCTTGGTTATTTCTTTCCTTCTACTTGCTCTGGGCTGTCTTTGTTGTTGTTCCTCGAGTTCTTGTAGGCGAAGGGTTAGGTTGTTTGTTTGAGATGTTTCTGTCTTTTTTAGGTAGGCCTGTATCGCTATAAGCTTCCCTCTGAGGACTGCCTTTGCTGTGTCCCATAAGTTTTGGGTCGATGTGAGTTCATTATCGTTTGTTTCCAGAAACTTTTTGATTTTCTCCCTAATTTCATTCTTGACCCATTCATTGTTTAATAGCATGCTATTCAATCTCCATGATTTTGAGGGTTTTGGGTTTTTCTCCTTGGGGTTGGTTTCTAGTTTCAGTCCCTTGTGGTCAGAGAAAATGCTTGGTATGATTTCAATTTTCTTGAATTTGTTGAGGCTTGATTTGTGTCCTATCATGTGGTCTATCTTTGAAAATGTTCCATGTGCATTTGAAAAGAAAGTGTATTTAGCTTCTTTGGGATGAAGGGCTCTATATATATCAGTTAAGTCCATTTCCTCTAGAGTGTTGTTCAATGCCACAATATCTTTGTTGATATTTTGTTTGGAAGATCTGTCCATTTTTGACAGTGGGGTGTTAAAATCACCTACTATAATTGTGTTGCTGTCTATATCTTTCTTGGAGTCCTCTAAAATTTTCTTGATGTATTTAGGTGCTCTTCCATTGGGTGCATATATATTTACAATGTTTATGTCTTCTTGGTGGATTCTTCCCTTGAGTATTATGAAGTGACCTTCTGGGTCTCTCTTTATGCCCTTCTTTTGAAATCTATTTTGTCTGATATGAGTATTGCTACCCCAGCTTTTTTTTCCTGACCATTTGCTTGGAAAATTTGTTTCCAGCCCTTCACTTTGAGCCTGTGTATGTCTTTTGTCCTGAGGTGGGTTTCTTGTAGGCAGCATATGTGTGGGTCATGCTTTCTTATCCATTCAGCTATTCTATGTCTTTTGATTGGAGCATTTAATCCATTTACATTTAAGGTTATTATTGATAGGTATTTATTCATTGCCATTTTCGTACCTGTGTTCCTCTCTCTCTTTCTCTCTCTGTCTTTTCCTTTCTTCCCTTAAAGCAGTCCCTTTAGTATCTCTTGCAGCATTGGTTTGGTAGAGGTGTATTCTTTTAGACTTCTTTTGTTTGGGAAGCTCCTTATTTGGCCTTCTATCTTGATTGAAAGCCTTGCTGGGTAAAGTAGTCTGGGTTGCAGGCCTTTGGTTCTCATTGCTTGGAATATTTCTTGCCATTCTCTTCTGGCTTGGAGCGTTTCCATTGAGAAGTCAGATGCTAACCTAATTGGGGCCCCCTTGTATGTTACTTCCTTTTTCTCCCTTGCTGCCTTTAAGATTCTCTCTTTGTCTTGGAATTTTGCCATTTTAATTATGATGTGTCTTGAAGTGGGCCTGTTTGGGTTCCTTTTGATTGGGACTCTCTGTGTTTCCTGGATTTGTGTGGCTTTTTCTCTCACCAAATGAGGGAAGTTTTCCATCATTACTTTTTCAAACAGGTTTTCTATCCCTTGTTCTTGTTCTTCTCCTTCTGGTATCCCTATTATACGAATATTATTCCGTTTCATGTTGTCTTGCATTTCTCTTAAACCCTCTTCATTCTTTCTAAGCCTCTTTTCCTTATCTTGCTCATTCTGGGTGTTTTTTTCTATTTTGTCCTCCAACTCGCTGATCCGATCTTCTGCTTCATCGATTCTGCTTTTCATTCCTTCTACTGTGTTCTTCAGTTCAGGGATTGTGTTCTTCATTTCCTCTTGGCCCTTGTTGATAGTTTCTATTTCCTTTTTCATGTTGATATAGTTTGCCGTGAGTTCATCATAACTTCCCTGTAGTTTATGGTAGCTCATTGAGAGCTCATGGAGCTTCCTGACAACCATTGCTTTGAACTCGATATCTGATAGTTGAGTTGCCTCTGTTTCATTTAGCATTCTTTCTTGAGCTTCCTCCTTTCCTTTCGTTTGGGGATTGTTCTTTTGTCTTCCCATTGTTTGTAAGACTCTTGTTGTTAGTCTCAACTTCTTAAATTGATCTGTTCTGGCTCCCTGGGTTTGTGGTATGACCTTCTGTGGTAGAATATCTGTGAGATTCAGTGGTGGATTCTCCTTCGGATATCCTGTTGTTCACCGCTTCCACTTCCACTGTCTCATCAGCTGGAATACCCTCTTTTGGGGGCCAACTCTGTTCCCCTCCCCCCCACAGTTTCAGGCTTGCTTGTTTGTTTGTTTTTTCTCACTCGTGGGTATTTACAAAAAGAAGAGGGGGGAAAATGAAAAAAAGAAGAAAGAGGAAACAAGAGGAAGGTAGAAGAGATAAAATTGAAAAGAAAGGAAGAGGGGATAAGAGAAGAAGGAATTCAAAGGAGGCAAAAGGAGTTGGGGAGTAAAGAAGAAGATATAAACAATGAAGAAGGAGTAGTTAAAAACTCATATAGATAGACAGGCTTACAAACAAAAAGACACTAACAAACTGGCAAAACAAAAAAGAGACACGCACACAGACACCCCCACACAAATATAAGCAGCCAAAGGGGGAAAAAAAAAGAAAACAAGCAAAGCACAACAAAATATTTAAAAAAAATAAAAATATATTAAAAAAAACAAAATGAAAAAACAAAAACAAAAAACCCCCCCTCTTGTTGTTTTCAAACTTGCCAGCCGGTTTTTCAGGTCTTGCTGGCTGCAATGGCCGAGGGGGGATCTTATTGCTTTTCTCTGTGTTCAGAACTCAGTCCTCATTGTGCTATGTATCCCAGCGTTAGTGGGCACCTCTCCCCACAGGGTTTCCAGCATGTGATCTGAGCCTCCTGGTGTGTGCGCACTTCTCCGAGTTTATGGGTGTGTGCTAGGTTCTCCAGACGTGCACAGCCACCTGCCTCTGTCCCTGGGAGGCTTTCAGTGTTCGGGCACAGCTGCCTGCATTTGCTTCTGAGAGGGGCCTGCGTTCCAGCTGCTATCCAGCGCCTGCACCTTGGGCCTGAGCTGTCCGCGTTTGAGCACCCGCCCGTGAACTGGCACCTCTGGCTCCACAGCTGTCTCCAGTGGCCTGCGCCTATGTTTTCACGAGTGTCCACTAGCCCGAGACCATGTGCAGTCGGTCCCCTGAGGGTGTCTATTTTCATGCAGCTGTCTCACTTCGCCCTCGCCTCTGTCTCTGTTGGGGTGCCTGTGCTTTCATAGTTGCCCGGCCACGAAAACTCGGTTCAAAGTCGCGCAGTGACCTGGTGCGGGGCACCCACTTTTGCTTGGGCGGCAGTCGCGCGGTGGCCCCTGAGATCTCCCAACCGGTTCAGCGGCTGACCCAGCTCCCTCCCCAGGGCCCTGGGGCAGGCTTGGTGGAGCGCCAGGCCGGGGCCTCAGCCGCCCCGTTCTCCGCGCACTGGAACCCTGGGCTCTTATTGTTCCGAAGAGCTCTCCTTACCGCTTGTTTTTCAGCGTCCGCTACAATTTCCGACCTCTTATTCTCCAATATGCTGTGTTACTGTCCTTGTCTGTTCTGATCTTTCATAGATTGGCCCGTTTTTTCTCCCGTGTGTAGAGGGGAAATAGGGTCTGCTCCCTCCTACCACGCCGCCATCTTCTCCCCCCCCCCCAAATTGAATTTCTTAAAAGAAGAATCATGGTTTAAAATCAAATGTGCTATGAAAAATATAAAATTAATTGCAATCTGTGATTAAAGGTTTTAGATGGCAGCTTTATAAAGGAAGTTTAAATTATAATCCCTATCTGCTAATTGACATTTTAAGCAATGTTTACATCCATTCTTCAATTATAACACTTTCCCCTTGACAAATCTTGTAATGATCATAAGTTTATTCACTCTGGATTCAAGGATACAACTTATTGATATATGAGCATCTCAAATCTGGGGCCATGTGCTTGAGCCCCATCTGGTGACACCATGATGACACATTATACTAACAAATAATTAAATTTACTTCTCTCCTTTCCCAGTGCTCCACTGACAGATGAAACCAGGTAGTATATTCTCAAAGCACCATTGTGCTTGCTTGTGATGCATCAGAACAGAATGTCACCAGAGAGTCTCTCCCCCTAGTGAAATATTGCTCTGTCACAGGTGGTCTTAGAGATCTAAGCATCCATCCATTTCTGAATGCAGTCCATGGGAATATTTGAGAAATACAATCAAAGTTTGTAAAATTTATTTTTAATCTTAATGTATCAAAATTGGAACGCATATGTTTGATAGCTGGGAACTCAAGCAATTCAAATTCATAAATAATGCATTTTCTATGTATTGTACCTATGTGAAAAGACTAGCTCACTTTCTGAGCACAAAAAGCTTAAGGTAAAGGGCAGACACACTAAGCAATTGTCTACAAGAGTGAGTGTGATTACAGGCCCTGAGATGAATAGAGGCTGTTTATGTGAGGTTTAAGAAAGATAGACTTAGAATTACCATACACAAAAAAATGATACAGTGAGAACTTCTTACTTTAAGATAAGTTCTAAATCTTTTTCCACAAAGTTTTAAAGCCTGTGGTGTCAACACCGCACATTTAAGTGATTATGAACAGAACAGAACAAAGGAGTACAGGAGGAGTCACTGTGCAAGTTCAACAACAGAAGGGGAATACGGAACATAAAGGTGGTGAAATCCATCTGGCTACTCCATGACTACTTGGCTGTATAACTTGCTGTAAACATTCTGACCCAAAACAATCATCCAGTTTATCATCAATTAAGCCAAGGAACCATCAAAGCTATGAGAGCACATGGGGAAGTGTAACAGCCCTGCCCCTCCCAGACAGACACACAGTGCCTTACTGAAGGTAATTGACTATAGGGACACAAGTGGAACTTGAAACTCATCCCATATTCTGCTCACAAGCCAGAAGCCCTAATGTGGTGGGGTCAGCTCAGAGCATAGGGCATTTTTGCCTAAATATTCCTGGAATGAGTGACTTCTATGAATTGTCTATCCGTAGGGAGTACTTCTTTGTAAGTTGTACAAAGTAGGTATATGTGCTTCTAGAAAATGTGGAGCAGAGAAAAAAGTCAGGTGCAATTATTAGTTAAATGATGCTTAATAGGTAAAAAATTTCAATCCATTTTGGAAGATACAATAGGTCCAGGATAGGCACCAGGTGGTATTATAAATTAGTAACACGGTAGGACTCATCCTAGCTTGTCAATGACAAAAGGACTAGCTGGATCCAGGCCATAAATTTTCTCAGAAACATCTTTGATAACCTGGGTCATTTTCATGATTTTCACTTTGTTCAACAACTGACTTTTATTCTGTGCATTTATAGACTCCCTGTTGAGTGGGTTAATCTGCCAAATCTCATACCCATATTTCCTCCTTTCCAAGGAGGAAATGTATTTCCTACATTGTTCTTCCAATTGTACTTCCAATGTACTTCCTCCATTGATGTTGAAACCATGGACAACATTCACCATCTATAAGAATGGTACAGCATTTGCTATTGAAATGACACAGACCTTAAAACAGCAACCATGTCTTAGAGTCCCCCAGCTTTGCTAGAAATTATATCTGTTTTACCTGGATATTGGACCTTTTGGGTTTCTCGGGGAAAATAGAACACTATCAATAGTAAAGGTACAATCGGGAGATTGTGTATATGATCAGGAAGATTGTGCATATGATCATTTACTAGCCAGTATGGATATATTTTAATAATTTAGCAACTAACTGGCACAGCCATGGCAGGGCATGTGTGCTAGGAGTCATAGGTGGAACTGACCTCATATTTCGACCCCAGTTTTTTCTATTTGTAGTTGCACCCAGCTCTTGTTGTAATTCCTTTAGCTGCTATTTATGCTTCCCTAGCAGGTTAAGCTTTGCATCTTATTAAGTGAATAAATCCTTATTACTTCTATTAGAAATAAAGTTTTAGGAGGGTTAGAGTAGTTTATTTACAAATTTTTTACTCTGCAACTGAAAGAGTACTAACTTTTTATGTCCTCGGTACATTATTTCTTCAAATATAGCTTTATCATTTATATCTGCAATCTCTACATGTTAATGTCCAGATGCAATGACATTGATTCTTTATATTATAGTTAAAAAAATCAGATTGTCCCATCCTACAATTCCCTTTCTTCTAGCTTGTTTCACTGGTATTTTTCTTCCTTTAAATACCAAAGTTCTTGAACTAGAAACTTTACTTTAGTTCCTTACATTATTATGCCTACAATATTGACATACTAGTCTGATAAATAGGTTTCCACCAAGAAAACTACTAATCGTCAAGGTTCTAATTCAATAGTTTATTTCCTCATTATAGCAAGTTACTCTCTACCTCCCTTAGAATATTGTTTCTAAATCTTCTCTGATAATATTTCCTTCTACCCGCTCTGTGTATTTTGGTGCTCTTTCGAATTTTCTTCTCCTTCTTTTCCTCTCCTAATTCTGTATTCTTTTTCTGGGACATCCTGTGTATAACATTCATTCTCTTAAGTAGTATGTATTGCAAATGTCACCTATTTTTTAACTAAAAATCAGCAGTTTCAGTTCCTTCCTAAAAGTTCCTTCTCAGATGCCTGGAGTCACCCAAAGTGCAATACCCTCCAATCCTCAATCTGTTTCATCCCTCTGAGAATAAACGTGTTTCTACTTTACTCTCCACTGCTAGTCTCATGTAGCTCTTCTCCACTTGGAACCTCCTGCCCTCAATCATGTAGCACCCAGAGTGTGCAAAGCATCAGTCCTACTGTTGGACACATCATCCCCGATGCTACTGCTGACCTTGCATGACATGTTATTTTTTAAATCATCTTAACACTTTCCTCTCTAGAGTTTATTACCTTTAACTGACACATACCATTTACACTACAGTTTGGATCACATCATATCTCTCCTTAAACACTCCTTCGAATTGTGTTCAAATGCGATCCTTTTAAAGATCTTTTCACATCACCTTAGAAATAATGGCTACCTTCGCAGCATTTTATATCCCCTTGTCCCTGCTGCCATTTTTTAACACCTGAAAGTAGCTTATATACTTTCCCTCATCACCTTGTTTGGTTCTTTGCAGAGTAGGGATTATCTAATGAATCAAGAATTGTGTGCTGCTATTTTTCTAACTAGCCTTGCAGGCAGTATAGAACAACCTGCCAGCCACATTGTTTACCCCTGGCTCAATGAATTTTTTCTACTTGAGGTTTAACCTTGCTATTCTGTTACCTTTCCTGATCATTTTGAAATGTCAGAAATGTACCAGGAAAAGAGAAAAATCACATATAATTAAAATTGTTAGGAGGTATTTTTTACCGAATTTATTAGAGTGACACTGGTTAACAAAATTATGCAGGTTTCAAGTACACAATTCTACCACATATCATCTGTACACTGTGTTTTGTGTTCACCACCCCAAGTCAAGTCTTTGACCCTCACCATTTATCCGCCTGATACCTTCTTCCACCTCTTCCCATCCCTACACCCACCTGTAATAACCACACTGTTTTCTGTGTCCATGAGTTTTTTTCTGTTTTCTTTTTATCTCAACCTCTGCCCACCCACCCCTACCCCAACAGCTGTCAGCCTGCTCTCTATGAGTCTGCCTCTATTTTGCCCATTAGCTCATTTTGTTCATTGGATTCCACTTATGACTGAAACATATGATACTTATCTTTCTCTGATTGGCTTTTTCACTAAGTATAATGCTCTCCAAGTCCATCCATGCTATTAAAAAGGGTAAGATGTATGGCCAAGTAGTATTCCACTGTGTAAACATAGCACAGCTTTTTTTTCTCCTCATCTACTGATGGTCAGGCACTTGGGCTGCTTCCAAATCATGGCTAATGTAAATAATGTTGCAGTGAACATAAGGGTGCATATAGTCTTTTAAAGTGGTGTTTGAGGTTTCTTCAGATGTATTCCAAGAAGTGGGATTGCTGGGTCAAAAGACACATCCATGTTAAATTTTTTGAAGTGTCTCCATACTGCTTTCTACAGTGGCTGCACCAATCTGCATACCCATCAACAGTGCAAAAAGGGTTCCCTTTCTCCACACCCTTACAAGCACTTGTTTGTTGATTTATTGATGACAGCCATTCTGGCCCATGTGAGGTGATATCTCATTGTGGTTTTAATTTGATTTCTCCAATGATTAGTAATGTGCATCTTTGTATATGTCTATTGACCATCTGTATGTTCTCTTAGGAGAAGTATCTATTCAGGCCCTTTGCCAATTTTTAATTGGATTGTTTCTTTGATGTTAAGTTTTATAAAAATCTTTATAAATTTTGGGTATTAACCCCTTATCAGATATATCACAAATATGTTCTCCATTCAGAGGGTTGTCTTTTCATTTAGTTGATAGTATCCTTTGCTGTGTAAAAACTTTTTAGTTTGATGGAGTCCTATTTGTTTATTTTTTTAGTTTCCCTTGCACGAGCGGATATATTAGAAAAAATATTGATGTAAGAAATGTCTGAATTTTTAGTGCCTGTATTTTTCTAGGATTTTTATTGTCTAACATTTAAGTATTTATTCCATCTTGAGTTTATTCTTGTGTATGATGTAAGAAGTTGGTATAATTTCAATTTTTGCATGTACCTGTCCAATACTGCCAGCTTTATGTATCAAATAGACCATTGTATGATTTTACCTCCTTTGTCAAATATTAATTAACTATAAAGGCATGGATTTATTTCTAGGCTCTCTATTCAGTTCTACTAATCTATTAAGTCTGTTTTTATATAAGTATCATGCTCTTTTGATTAACTGTGACCTCATAGAATACTTTGATATCAGGTAGCAGGATTCCCCCAACTTTATTTTTCCTTCTCAAGATTGCTATGGCTCTCTGGGTCTTTTGCAGTTCCACATAAATTTTTGGAATATTTAACTACTTCTGTGAAATAAGCCATTGATATCTTGATAAGAATTGCTTGAATCTATAGATTGTTTAGGTAGTATGGACATTTTAATGATGTTAATACTTCCTATTAATGAATGCAGTACATACTTCCATTTATTTGTATCTTTTTTAATTTCCTTATTCAGTGTCTTATAATTTTCCAAGTACAGATCTTTTACAATCTTGGCTAAATTTATTCCTAGTTATCTTATTTTTTGATGCAATTGTAAATAAGATCATTTTCTTATAGCACTTTATTAGGTGTATAAAATGCATCTGATTTCATAGTAGAATAAGGTATGAGGTAAATTTCTGCCTCATAGGTTTATTATTGGATTCGATTAAATGAGCTTATCTCTATAAAACCTTTATATATACCACACACTACAAATATTAAATAAATTTGCAAAGGCTACAACACCAAAAAACAATCCCACAAGCCTAAAAATAACAGTTTGTATAGAGTTTTAATATAAAATCAGAGATGCTTGGTATCTAAAGTAAACTGACTCTAGTTGTTGTATGAGTGTCCTGTTCTGAGCTACATTTACCTGGAGAAAAATAGTAACATCATTTACCCTATCAGTTAAATGCATCATTTCTATGGAAAGTTTCCTCAGATAAACTCTTCACCAGGACAATATTTCCTGTATGTGCATGTAGAATCTGGACAAAATATAGAGCTGAAAATATCTGCTGAATGTAGCTTCTTTTTCTTTTCATTATATGTGTTTTCTTAGTGTAACCTTTTCCATTGCAATTAATTTTTTCAAGGACAGTACTTTAGGTAGTACAAGATGATTTGATACTCCCTCTCATTATAACCATACAGAGACGCTTGGCCATCTATTTTAGTGAGATATTTGAAATACAATCTATAAAACCACACTGCCACATATTCAAATTTGAGGCTGCTAGTTTTATGTTCAAGTGGGTATTTCAACTGTAAAGCATTGTTTTATTGGTAGATCAGATGATTATGACATTATTTCATAGTCTTACATAAAATAAAACTGTGAATGTGCAATAAAATTACTATGTTCACTGCTCCAATAACTATTTCTCATTCATTTCCATTGTTTCACTCAACTGCAGATCAAAGATGAAAGAAGCCTAATTTCCCTGGCATCAGTATCCTCCTGAATTATCTGAGTATACTTTTATACTTAATAGAAAATGTCAATTTTCACAGGAGATGGAATTTGATAAATATGAAAGCTAAACTTTTTCGTAACCAATAATAATATCTAGTTGAATACGCATTGACTTACTTACATAAAATACTTAACCTGTCTTAGTTTTTTCTATTTTCAAACTGTGACTAACATATTAAATATATTAAAATTTGTTGCAATCCTCATCCCCAAATATTAATTATATGAAGTTCTTAACACTAAAATATAACTGTTTAATAGCCTCAATGCCTGGTTAAACACATTAACTATGTTATAGTAAGTTATAATTTATATGCAGTACACTTTTATGAATCATTTCTGTGGGACAGTTTTTAAGCTGGGTATTTACAGATAATGCCACCTCACTCAAATCCTACTGTTATGGAAAAAAAGTACGTGTTAATTGAGGTGTACAAAGCTATTAATTCATTTGCTTTTTTGTAAGTTATACTAAGTCCATCAAATTCTAGAAAAGAATTTTAAACAAAATTTCACATGCAGCCTACTTATGTTACATTAATTAAAATAAGTATATATTTTATCTATATATGATTGTCATTGTCTGCCTTACCAAACATACGATAGCAGTGTACTATATGTGTGTATACACATATACACATATACATGTGTGTACACATGTGTGTATACATGTGTGTATACATATGTATAGTCCATCGTGCATGAAAATTAAATTAATACTCCATCATGTGTGCTGTGTAACTTTTTCCATATAAGTGATATTTACACCAGCAATTCACCTCTGACAATAGTATATAATGTTTGACTCTGAAACAGTTATAGTATCTCATAGTTAGAAATTTTCAAATTTTCTAAGGAGATTCGGTAAAGTAAAACATGTGTAACTATGCCTACATAGATATAAATCATAAAACATGTGGCAGGATTTTGAAAGGAGAAAATGAAAAGGACTTTGTACTTTAGAGCTAAATTAACACTTCACTTTTTTTTTTTTTTTAGAATTTACCTAAGTGAAATTTGAGTTTATTTTCGGTCATTTTATCTGCGTTCTTTTCTCTTTTATCCCTGTTGTCAGAATCTCTTGTCACCTCCCACCCACTCTTTTCTACCTTTCACTTTATAATACTTGCTTGAAGGCTATACCTTACAAAGATACTCTGTCCAAACTAAAGACCTCTCATATAGAAGCAATCGCTTTTCCCTTCTTCTATTATCATCCCAATGTAATGAAATTTCTAACCATGCATTGCTAGAGCAATTACTTCTCTTCTTGATACCCAGGGAGTGGTTGTTTCTGGTTTTAAAATGGAATAAGTCTCGGTGCCTAATAAAAAAGCCTTGTGAACTTTCATACATTGTGTGTTACATCTCACTTCATGCATAAGAATTCCCCTCTGTAGCATAATTTAAAAGTGTAATGAAGACGTGGAAATCAATGTCAGAAAGAAAGAAAGAAGTGAAATAATTCATATGAGATTTGGAAAAATAAAATTTTTAAGTTTTGTATCTATAGCTAAGGCACAATTTGAAAATAATTTTACCCGGTATGTTCCTAATTCATTATACTTGGTATAGCATTAAAATTATACACCCTAAAAGACATTTTAAAACTACCTTTTGAATAGCTACATGAAAACTCATTTTAGCCCTCCTTTCATCTGTGACAACTCAGCATTAAGAATATGAAGAAAATCACTACCTATCATCAGCACCATGTTTCTGGAAGCTGTTCTGTGATCCGGGTGAAAGGAGAACTCATCAATTTCATGGTCAGTTCAATTCAACAAACATCTACAAAACATTTGCGGTGTAATAGTAATCTTTTTCTATTCTTCGATCACAGATTAGATTCAACACTCCTTTATATTATTTTCAGGTGTACAGCACAGCAGATAGACATTCATATAGGTTACAAAGCATTCTGTCTGATAATTCAAGAGCCCACCTGTCACCACAGATAGTTACTATAATATTGTTAACTATCTTCCCTTTGCTTAACCTTATATCTTCATACAAGTGTTGGGGAAGATGCAGAGTAAAAGGAACCTTAGTACACTGTTGGTAGGAATGCAGATTGGTGCAATTACTAACAGCATGGAGTTTCCTCAGAATATTAAAAACTGAACTGCCTAATGACCTAGTGATTCCACTTTGGAGTATATATTCAAAGAAATCCAAAACACTGATTCAAAAGACTATCTATACCTCCATCTCACTGCAGTATTATTTACAATAGTAAAGATATGGAAGCAACCCTAGTGTCCATCAATAGACAAGTGGACAAAAACACTGTGCCTTAAGAAAAAATGAGTGCATCAGATCAGTGTTACTGGGCGTAAGTCATACTGCTGTTGATGGTGAGTTCAAAGTTAATGAGTGGGAATGCATAATAAAGACATCTTTAAAAAGAAACATGCATAAGACAGCTTGCGTGTTGATGAGATGACAAAAATATTTTGACCAGGGAACTCTTAGGAATCTAACTCCATATTCAGGCATAAAAAAGAATAAAATCTTGGTATTTGTAACAACATGGATGACCTATAGGGAATTATGCTCAGAGAAATGACAAGAAAGTAAAACAATACCATATAATTTCATTTGTATTTGGAATATAAAAAAACAATCCAAACAAAACAAAAACCAGACTCACAGATACAGTAAACAAACTGCTGGCTCCCAGAGGTGAGAGTGGGAAAGGGGCAAAAAAGCTGAAGGAGATTAAGAGGGGCAATCTTCTAGTTACAAAATAAATCATGAGCACATAATATACAGCAATACAGCATAAGGTATGCGGGAATATTTAATAACTTGTATGGTGATAGATGGTTACTACACTTACTGTGGTGAGCACTTTATAAGGTATACAGGTGTCCAGTCACTTTGTTGCATACCTGAACTAATATGTTGTATGTCAACCATAATTTAATTTAAAAAAAGAGGGATCCAATAAATTAGAGAACTCTGCCAACCACAGCTTCATCACAAGGCGATTTAGCATATTAAATGCTCAAGAAGCTTTAAAAAAGAAAGAAAGAAAACAAAATAGAAGAAAGCTTCCTTAACATGGTGAAAGGCATTTATGGAAAAAAAAAAAAAAAAAAAACACTACAAATACCATACTCAATGGTGAAAGTCTGACAGCTTTCCCTCTGAGATCAAGAACAAGACAAGGATGTCCACTTCTACCACTGCTAGTCAACTGGAAGTTCTAGGTAGAGCAATAAGAACAGAAATAGATAAAAGGCATTCAATTAGAAAGAGAAGCAATTCTATCTCTACCCACAAATCACATGATTCTACATATACGAATCTCAAAGAATCCACAAGGTAACTACTACAACTAATAAACAACTTCGGTAAAGATGTAGGGAAGCTGAGGGGTAGATGAACATGTAAAAATCAGTTGTATTTCTATATAAAAACAATGAATAATCCAAAAGTGAAACTTAGAAAGAAATGCCATTTACAATCCTCCCCTGGTATCTGTGTCTTGCTTTCCTCAGTTTCTGTTACCCGTGGTCAACCACTGACTGGAAATATAAATGTTACATATTTGGGGGAAAAGAGAAAGAGACACCACTTCACATAACATTTATTACAGCATATGATTATAAAATTCTATTCTATTATTAATTACTGTCATTAATCTCTTACCGTTTTATATGTTTACCACTTTTTTATAGATTAGACTTCATAATAGGTATGTATGTATAGAAAAAATAGTGTGTATAGAGTTCAGTACTATCAACACTTTCAGGCATCCACTGGGAGTCTTGAAATACAAATCTTGTATACAAAAATAGCAAAACATTTAGATAAATGTAACTAGCAAAAGGTAGACTGGATAGGTTCAATGCCAGGCTTAGCACTACACTGGATTACATAACAAGATAAGGGAGTTGCTATCTCACTTCCACAAGATAGAAATCAAAATTCATTCACTCATTGAAACATAAACTAGTATACTGGGGACATTCTACTACAAACAAAATAATGAAAAATTAATTAGGGCTTAGGTTTCAAAAATAAGTATTATTCTGTTGAATATATTTGAATAAATTGATAGAACTGAAAACTGAATCACAATAAAAATACTGACATAAATTTTATATATTTTAACGTATTACTGCTAAGCATATGAAACATATCTACACATAAATTTATTAAATGAGGTAAAGCTAAAATTTTGCTAAATAGATATAAGTTTGATTAAATTCTTCCAATTCAATGAAACAATATTATTTTCCAGACCCTTCTATCTTTACAAATGATAGTTTTTTATTCTGTGGTCTTTTAATCTATTCAGATCAGATGTTAGATGTTAGATCCATTGACAATTAAACACCTGTGCTACATAACTTTGTGCTGATTCAATACGAAAATTCCAGATTGGACACATAGACTCTTTAAAACTAATGAGAGTTTTATGGTTAATTCCCTATGTGCCGGTATGTATATCATTCTGTAGGGCTCAAAAGCCTTAAATTTTTCTCACTTCTTACCTATTGTGGCAACTGCTGATAACTGGATGATGCCATCTACTTCTTATAATATTATTAAAAAGAAAGAGTTATTCTTCATACAGAAGATGTCACCACAGTATATACTGGAGATACATACAAACTGTTTAAATGTTCTTGCCTGGGTTAATTTTTGCAGTCATTAATATTATCAGGAGGCAATTCTTAAAGAACTTTTATTACTTCTACAAAAATCATTTAGACATTAAAATTCCTATATCCGAAATTGTCTTTGGGAGAAAGATACATCTGTGATAGATGAGGCACAATTTGGTTAACAAAATATTATATATACCCCTACCAAATGTAGGAAAATGTGTTCAAGGTCAAAATATTTACTTTTATTTTTATGAAACGTGTTTTGTGATAGACTTAGTTATATCTATGTCTTTCATAATAGAAGAGCTTTATAAAGATCAGAATTTAGGATTGTTATTGCATCTCAATTGCTTGACACAGGGTCAGGTAAGGAGTAGGCATTTAAGTTGTTTAGCACACTACAATGACCTTTTATAGTGAACATATACTGTGAAAGAAGGATGACTCTAGATAGCACTTGGTGGTATCAGATATTACCTGGCAGATCAAAGCTCCCATTCAATAACAAGCATATTTGTGAAAGCATCACCAGAGAGTTTCAGAAATGACAGTGTTTAAGAGGAGAAAAACTCCAAAGAGGCAAGAAGCTCTCAGAGCCATGCCGAAAATCTACAGCTGACCTGGAAGGCATGAATCCAGCCTGGTCACTCGGTTAGGGGTTTAGGTTCAGAGTCAGTTTGCTCATCAAGTCATTTAATGAATTGGGAAAATTGAGCTGAACTGCAAATTAGAGTCAATTCCAAACTTCTGAAAAACAAGGGTAGCATGCTTGAAGGCCTCAAGCTATCGGGAGCTAGGATTCATCACTACAGGTTGGGCTTGAGAATACCCAATAAGATTTTAAAGCCCTACATGGAAGGGTAAATTGAAACCGGATTTTTAATCACTTTTCTGTCTGGTCACTTAGCAATCTAAATACAGTAAGTATGACATGCTATCTTCCTGAAGTTTAATTTGCAGTTCTATGATGAAAACTATGTTCAACACATCTTCAGATTCTTATTGTCTATTTGTATACAACTTTTTTAATAAAGTATTCCAGTTTTCTGCCTGTTATTAATTTAATGAGGTTTTTTGTGCTATAATATTGATTTTTAGGGAGAGAAATCCAACAAAACAATAAAAGTACATGACAAAGATTATAAAAGTAATAAATTACAGCACAATATTTCTCATGAATACAGATGGAAAATCCTATTCTGTATGAAGTATAAAAATTGATTCCGCTGACATAAAAACAGTAACGAATCATGCCCAAGTGCGTTGCATTGTACAAGTGGTTTAGTATTAGACAATTAGTCTTAGTGATTCAACATGTTAGTAAAAATAGAAAACTTAATTAGGCATCTTGATAGAATCCAAAAATATATTTGACAAAATTTTTAATTGACAGACTAGGAAAAATAATAATACATCATTAGTATAATAAAATTAATTATGAACATCTATAGAAAACATAAACTGGCTGGTTAAATGGTGAAGAAATTCCTCCTGAGAATAAGACCAAATAATAATGCTTATCATGATTTCAAAGAAAAAAATTTAAGGAGAATATTATTTATAATAGCATTGAAATTATCTCATATTTAGAAATAAATCTAACAAAGATGCCTTTATATCTATACACAAAATGTAAAATAAAACAAAGAATTTTTTGAAAAAACAAAGTCAAAGAGGCAGATACTATGATCATGGATTAAAAAATTCACTAATATAGGGCTATTATTTTCTTCCCTGAAATTATCTACAAATTTTGAGAAATCCAAATACAATTCTGCAGTGTGTTTTTGTATGTATATGAATATGCATTAGATCAATAAAAGTATGCAGAAAATTCACAATTGGACTACATATATTGTCACTTCATTTCTGACAAAAAGGACACTGCAATGCAATGAAAATTATTATCTTAGTAATAAATGGTGTTGGGTGAACCAAGTATCAATGTGAATAAATACATACATTCTCATCTCCACAGCAGCCAGGAAGACACCAAGTAATGCTGCAGTGCAGTGCCACGACATGCAACATGGGATGGCTAAAGTAATCAGTAATCATTAAGTTTTGACAAAAACATGAAGCACCATTTTCTACAGACAGAAAGTTGAATTGATAAAGCCACTTTGGAAATCTGCAAGTTACTACAGAGGTGAACATATTCACGGCCTTTGATGCAACCATGTCACTCCTTGGTACATACGTTCTACTATAATGTTTATATATAAATTTAAAATATATGTGAATATTTATTATCAATGTTCATATTACTACTATTCATCTTAGTTCAAACTGCAAACATCATAACTGCCTACTAATACAGGAAAGGATCAATGTATTTGGTTTGTTCATAGTAAAAACAGATGGTAAATTCCAGCAACAATATAAAAAGCAAAATTTTTTTTTAATTTTTTTTTCCTTTTAGATTTTATTTATTTATATTTAGAGAGGAAGGGAAGGAGAGAGGGAGAGAAACATCAATGTGCGGTTGCCTCTTGTATGTCCCCTGCCGGGAACTGGCCCGGCAACCCAGGCATGTGCCCTGACTGGGAATCGAACCGCGATCCTTCGGTTCGCAGGCCCGTGCTCAATCCACTGAGCTACACCAGCCAGGGCTAAAAAGCAAAATTTTAAGTGAAATAAAATACACACAAAAAGTACATATTGTAAGATGCTAATCATATGAAGATTTAAAAAAGGTAAAAAATATAAATGCTATTAGATGCCAGGATAGCATCACTTCTGTGCAGAGAGAGACTGGAAGGTGAGAGGGGTGGGGCTCTGTGATTTCCCACTGAATGTGGAATCACACAGCTATCCATTAACATTCACCCTAAGGAGTCACGTTGGATTCAGGTCTCACATTTTATTATGTGTTTTCCATTTCCAATCCCTTAACTTGCATTCTATTCTTTCTCTTGCCTGTGTTTTTTTATATGATATGAGTATATTCAGAATTCTATTTTTATTTGCCATTTATTTTTCACCCATAACATGTTGCATTATTTTTAATAATAATGGATACATATAATTATGCATTTGCCCAAACCCACACAATGCACAACACCACGACCGAAACCTAACGCTAACTGTGGACTCAGGTGATAATGCTGTGTCAGTGTCGGCTCATGAATTGTAAGAAACGTGCTGCCCCAGTGGGGGTGTGATCATGAGAGAGGTTGGCATGTGGGCACAAGCGATACCTGAAAACTCTCTGTAGCACAAAAACGATTGCTAGATAGCCTTTAGACTGGGTTGTAATTAAGGTTCTCTAAATATCAGTATAGATCACATTGCAATTATATAAAATGTTAATAAAATATTAATTAACATGAGTTGAGTATTACCAGGTAAAATATCTTATACTAAGCTCAATTTATATCAACTATATTATTTTATTACCCAAGAAACCCACTGAGATAGCTAAATATTATCATTCACATTTTGTATATGAAAACAACAATAACAACAACAAAACAGGGTCCCAAGATAACTAAATAATTTCTTCAAATTGACTCACAAAGCTAGTAAATTATAAAAATTGGATTTAATATGAGTAGTGTGTTTTGACAGTATGTTTTCTTACTTGGCTAATTAATTAAACTACTGAAAAAAATTCTATTTACAAAGCAATTTTTTTTATTTGTGGACCATTCATAATTTACTTTGGTGGCTATAAAAGCATTTTTCAGTTATGCGTTAAGGCTCATTTTGGGGGTGGGATGGGTAATTCTATGTCTTCTGAGCTCCATTACTTGAAAAAGTTAAAACATTTGGTTATACACTTGTGTATTAGGTAGAGAGTAATCATATACATTTTTATTTTTTCTTGGTTAAAAATTATCTAACAGCCAATAGTATCAAGATCATTTTTTCAAAGGTATAAGGTAAATAACAAAGCAAAACATTCTCATTTAAGCTAAGTGCTACAATTAATGGGAAAGTACACTTTTGCCCACATGGTCAATTTGTAAGATGACAGTATATTTTAGTGTTTAAAATATTCGACAATATAATCAATCTGTAACTTGTCCTTTGCAGATTCACATATCTGTACAGCCTAAATATTCTAGATTGAAGATGTTATAAATATAATTTGTTACAGTAATATTTAAGCATATTAAATAGTACATATATTTTAAAATGTGGCTTACATTTAAGTTACTCATCAATGACCATAAATTAAATAAGGAATGAAAAAATTGTATGTATAATTTAAATCAACATTTAAATGTTATTGTTAAATAATACTTCAATCTCATCCTCACAAAAATTACTTACTGTAACATTGTGTTTTAAGGGCATCTTTCTTAGAGCTTTAATACTATTTAAAATTAGGGTTTCCTCCATGATTTATATTTTAGATTATAGTTTTAAGTTCCTTCCAATTTCAATGGTGGTGATATAAAAGTATGAAGAGATTTTTTTAATATGTGGCTAACATGTACCTATTACTTCAGAAAACACATTGTTTTAAACATCATTATTTCTTTGTTTAATCAGCATAACCATGCTGGTTTTAAAACAGTTTCAAGCATTTATGTGATGGTTTTTAAATGAATTCTTTTAGTACAATAGGAACTAGAAAAAACTAGCACAAAATCACAATGCTAAACCTATGGCTGGTGTGGCAGTATAATCTGTGGTGTCTCAATGTGTTTACTAAATTTAACTTCACTGAACAAAGCCCTCTGGGCTTCTGCATTTAGAATACTTGTGTCACTTATTAAGCTTGTTGTATTGAGCTCCAGAGAGAAAATTTAAGCCCATTACTGCAGCTTCCTGTTGGCGATGCTAGGGTACAATACTTTCTTGCATATGGCTGAGGTCTCATTCAGTGCAACATAACGATGCCTCCTACTGGTCTGAAAGACAAATCAATAATTGCCTGCTGAACAAATTGTGTCTAAGATGCAGAAAGAAACAAAAGTAACATTACTGAATACTACCAGCTTTGAGCATTGAACTACAGCATCTTTTTTTTTTTTTTTTTTTAACTGGGAATGAGCTTTTTGAGAGTAAAGTAGTTTAGGTTTGGAAAGACCAGAAGCGTAGACAAGATACATATAAAAAGCTGGGGTGAAAGTGATATTATGCTCATGATTTTACAACATCCAGGTTTTACCCAGTTTCTTCAACCATTAAGTTTTAAAAAGTGACAGCCCTAAGAATTCATTAAAGCAAAACACTGAAGGAGTTTGTAAAATGTCAGTATTCAAAGCTGAATAACTTAGTTCTTGCCTGAAGATACTTTCAAAATAAACTATTTTTTTTAGTGAAAAAAGACAGGTTTTTTGAGAAAGACACAAGCAAACTGCCACATGTTTCTGCATGTAGACATTGTCCCCTGACTGACAGGAACTACTATTTGCTCAGGTAGAATATAGGATAAAATTTGGAGCCTACAGTACTAGCTGTACGCTGAACTTATGGAACTAGAACGTCAACTTAAACAAAGATAATAAGAGGAAATAGTCCACAATCTATGATATGGTTTATAATTTCCGCTATAACTATTGATGAGAGGACATTTAAAATCCAGGTAGCGGCGACATCAACAGAACTATGACGATCACAGTTCGTGTGCTATCCGGAAGTAGCTGCGGAATACGAAAGCTAGCTTTGTGCGAGGGCTTCTGAAACCAAATTACTAGAGTAAGAGATACTGGTTAAGAGCCTGCTTAGTGGCATAGTGAAACTAGAATTTGAACTCACAATTACTTATTTCAGAGCCACTACTTTTAAAAACCACACAATGCAATGTACATACGATGTACCATAAAATTGTACACTTGAAATCTATATAATTTTATTAATCAATGTCATCCCAATAATTTACTTTAAAAAAAAACAAAAAAAAAAGTCTGTAAAGCACTTCCAGGAAAATGAAGTAGACATATTATTCCCTCTTCCTCCCACTAAATACAACAAATAATGCTGGGAATACACACACACACACACACACACACACACGCTACCTAAAAGGTGTAGACAAGAAGTCATATTGTCTACCAGGTGACCTCAAGATCCAAGGAAGGGCAAAGGGGTGATGTTCTTTTTGACTATGTCATAGAGTTGTAACTAAAGAAGACAATAATCCAAATTCTAATGGGAACAAACAGGAAAAGCCCCATCAAAAGACCACAGAAAGGAACTGCTTAGCAATATGATAAACATTCAGAAAAATACTTTTTCTAACCCAGAGAAACAGCTGGGCTCCACCTTCATCCACACCAACACAGGCCAGATAACCAAGAGTGTGTGGTTATTAATGGAGGGATAGACACATAGATAAATGGAACACAAGTCTTACCAGAAATAAACCCATACAAATATGTCAACTAGTTTTTGACAATGGTATAAAAACAATGTAACAGAGGAATGACAGCCTTTTCAACAAATGATACTGGAGCAAGTGGAAATCTACAGATGAAAGAAATAAATGGACTAGAATCTCATACTTTCCACAAAAAAAGTTACACAAAATAGATCATGGAATTAAGTGTAAAATATAAAACTTTTAGAAAATAATGTATTATAAAAACTTTAGGAGCTAGGATTAAGGAGAGAGGTCCTAAACATGACACCAAAATCATAACCTATAAAAGAAAATGATGAAAGTTGACCTTAGCAAAATTAAGTTTCTCAAAGGATGAAAAGCAAGTTATAGACTGTGAGAAAATATACACAAACCACGTATCTGACCAAGGACTCTTATCTAGACTACGTAAATGATACTGAAAAATCAACAGTATAAAAAACCCCAAACAAGCAGATTAGATAATGGGGGGAAAGACATTTACTGAAGAGCTTCTATAGATGCCAAATAAGCACTGGAAAGGATGTTTGATATCATAAGTTGTCAGAGAAATGCTAATAAAAACTACAACAAGACATTACAACCTACTTATCAAATGGCTAAAATTAAAAAAAAAATGAAATTACCAAAAGCTGGTGAGAATGCAGAGAAAACAGATCCTTCATATATTGCTGGTAAAATGGTATAGCTGCTCTTATCAGTTTGGCAGTTTGTTACAAAACTAAGCCTGCAAGTACCATTTTGCTTGGCAATTGCACTCTTACACATGTATTCCACAGAAATGAAAACTCAGGTTCAGAAGGAAAAAAAGAAAGCTATATACAAGCTTTCTTTTGTTTATATTACCTTTACTAGAAAAAATCCAAAACCTGAAAACAACTCAAATGCTCTATAACAGGTAAAAGTTTAAACAAACTTAGTATATTAAATCAATAGAATATTATTCTGTAATTAAAAGAAACGGATATATGCAATAACCTGTATGAATCTCCACAGAATTATGCTGAGTGAAGAACAACCAAAAGGCTGCACACTTTGCATTCTATTTACAGAACATCCTTGAAATGGCACAATTATAGAAAGGGAGAAGACATTACTGATTGCCGGTGTTTAAGAAAAGGATAAGGGTTGGAGAGAAGCAAGGTACTTACAGAAGAGCAAAATGGGAGATCCTTCTCATGATGGAAATGTTCTTTGTCTGGATTGTGTCATTATTAGTATCCCTATTGCAATATTGGTTGTAATGAATATCCCATGTAATTTTACACAATATTGCCATTTGGGGAATCTGGATAAAAGAGTGTGCAGTATCTCTCAGTATCATATCTTGCAACTGCATCTTAACTTCAATGATCTCAAGTAAAAAGTGTAACAACAACAATAACAACAACAAAAAAACTAAATAAAAGAAATGCGGCAGTTTCTAGGTCAATCCCCTAATTTACATTTGATTTTTGTCATTTAACAAGTCTCTATTGACTCTTAGTACTATAGATGTAGAGATATGGCAGAGAAAGGGAAAAAAAAGATATACTATTTTTAGCCATGGGTGGAAATTGAAGAAAGTAAACAAGTGATTAAGTTGATTAAAAGAAAAATGACAACTGCAGTGAAGGAAACAGGTGTATGTTCCAAGAAAGAATAATAACAAGCTGAGTCTAAAATAGAAAGGAAAGTTAGCGATAGCATCTTTCAGGAGGTGCCGCCTAAACTCATTAATGAGGTATCTCAGGCTCAGAGTTGTGGCGAGATTAGTCACCCCACATATTTTATGCCCCTTTTGGGTGAGGAGTCTTTCTGAAAAGCAACTGTTTATACATAAACTATTATGCCTAGCCTAATTTGTAGTTTTATGAGTCCACTTGATAAAAATATGGCCAAGTGAATATAACCTGAAATGGCCTGTTCCAAATGTATGTCCCACAGGGCACTTCTCTGTATCCTCTATCCATTCAGCTTGGATGGGATAAAGGTAACCTCATGAGCATTCTTAAAAGACATATGTCGAAGCTGGCATAATCTCTGTTAGCCTCTATCCCAACACGGTAAGATGTACCATATTAATTTAAAACAATTTTTAGACATAAGATGGACCATACCTGTTATATGCAGCCTCTTTCTTAGGGAAGTAAAAGATTTTTGTTATTGTTTTGCCATTAGATGGTACAGTATTGTACAACAAAGTCCTATTGAAGAGTGGACTTATTTCCAAGACAACTCATCAAATCATTTGTTTTAGTTCTAAGTCAAATTTCAAAATCATGAAGGAAAGCATTGGAAAGGGATGCTTCACTCTTTTAAAAAATGTCACTTTTTCCTTATTTATTTGTAATAGTGTTCCTCATATTTAGAAAATTAACATCAAACCTGTTATGAAGATATATTGTTATGCAGTTTCTTGCTTGCTAACTTTATTGTGGGTTTGCATTTAGAAAGGTTTTTATTTTTTTCTATCTTTGATCATTTTCATTTTTTTTCCATTTTTAAATGTACATTAACAAAATGTCCATTTCACTGACAAACTAGCACTTGCAATACACAACTCAATTTCAGAGTTACTAAATATGTGAAAATTAACATGCCTCTTAGAATTCATGATGTACAGTAGAGTATATATTACATAAATAGTTTTAAAGCATTTTCATAAACATTGTAATATTTGACATTAGAACCATCAGTTGACTGATTGAAATATAATGTCCAATAATTAAAATGATTTGCCCAAAATATTGAAGCATTAGTTACATGGGCTAAGACTACGCTAGAGACAAAGTTTTCTGACTTCAGCATCGATGGTTTACTCTGTTAGTAAATACTACATGGTTCTATAGTTATACACTCCTTGGTTTTTAGGTGTAATAACAATTATCAAATCAAATACTATTTTATAGATTTTCAGTTCATGGTTTCACTGCATTTACATTCCTTGTCAATATGCTATATGTGCTACTTCTGAATGTAAATATAGCCCCCTTTTAAAGATCACCCCCCCACCCGCACCCAGTGATCCATATATCTCTTTGGTTAAGGGCCTCTGATGGCTTCACGTACAACACACAAGGTAATCTACAATCTTTCCCTATGGTGATTCAAATTCAGAACGGAATACATATTTGCTTTCTGTACTAAATAATGTCATGGAAGAGTTGACTTAAGTTCTATCAATAAAATATGTTACTTTAAATATTTATGGATTCAGCACTAACTCTTTTCCCAACTT
The DNA here is from genome assembly GCA_039655065.1 of Glossophaga mutica. Taxonomy (NCBI): domain Eukaryota; kingdom Metazoa; phylum Chordata; class Mammalia; order Chiroptera; family Phyllostomidae; genus Glossophaga; species Glossophaga mutica. Next base: position 140,398,071 of record CM077307.1, on the reverse strand, counting down.
GGTTTCTATTATCTGACACAAACTTAGGCATACCCTGTGGTATTTATTATCCACACTTTCTCATCAAATGTTTAATAAGCTCTTACTACAAGTCACTACCTCCTCTCCTGAAGGAGTTTACATTTCAGGTGGAAGTGTGCACCAGTGAGGATAGAAATATAATCTTAAACTAATGAAGGCTCTATAGATATAATCTTGATTTTTTTCAGATTCTGAAATTTTTATTTCAAATGGATGTTTATTATTTCATAAATTCTGCATTTAATGAATCCTTGTTTCATAGTTCAAATGTCATCTTTCAAAAATCCCATCACCTCTTTCTCTCCCTCTTTTTCTCTAATACTTCATAAACTAGAAAATTAGGAGTAAACACAAACATAGATTTATATTCAAAATATGTGTTCATAAGGTAAAAGCAGATATTTATTTATTTACTATTTATATCTGAGTTAAACTACAACTGTTGTTTCATCTTCCCCACTTTTATATTTTTGAATCCTGTTTCTCTTTTTTTTCAGATATTTTTTAACTATTATATGTGATTTTATTTTTTGAGAACATAGAGAAACACCCCCCCCCAAAAAAAAGATTACCTTTGCTCCTTTCAATAATTCTTCTTAGGATGTATGTTCATTATCTAATTATTTGTTTCCACTTCCTTCTTTTTCTTCCCAATATTTTTGCTGAAGACCAATTCTGTTTTTTTTTTTTTTATTACTACTCATTTTCTGTTTACGTGGATACCTAACTATTTGCAGGTATATGCAAGTGTGAAATGAACAAAGTAATAAAGTTTACAGTTTGAATTATTTTTGTTTTTAATTCTATCCCCCACCAATAAGTTTTCATTTTCTTTATCCTGAGTTAATGCATTCATTTGGTTGTATTTCTAAAAATGTGAGGTTGGAATAAGTTACAGTTTTTCTGTGTTATAATCTGGTGCCGTTTTCTCTATAATAATTTTTTAAATTATTGTATTAGATTATGTGGCAACTCTTCACCTCCTTTCAATAAAGATCATTACGAATATTTCACTCAACAATCTGATGCAGCAATTGTCATGTTCTTATTTAATTTATTCAATCATAAATATGGAAGATTAAGTGGAAGCTTTCAGTAGTAAATACAATAGCCTCTTTGATTATAACTGCCTCAGAAATAGGAGATCAACGGTTCAATGGAGAATAATTTCAAGATAGTTATTATTTGCTCATATAACTATGTATGGAAAATTTTCCTTTGTAATTTTTTCTCAAGGTTACATCCAGCCATTGAGCCAACACCTAATGATGTGTCCCATTGCTCTAAAAAAAAAAAAAAAGCTTGCTATTATTTTCTCATGTCATTTGATAATAACTGAATCAATAATCCTGGGAACTTTCAGAGGGAAAAACACACATCTTTTTCTATAAAAGAAAATTGCTATAGGTTATTCTTTCCAGTAGTTCACTTGGGTTAACAGGAGATTACTGCCTCAGTTAGCTGGAACAATGACCTTGTAATTTAAGGCAGTTAATACAACTTTCCTATTTAAATTTAATTAAAACTGATATTTAGTGCTCTAGAGGAAAATAGTGGTGATTTTCCAGTTGGCAGTAAATATTCTTGGTCTCACATTTTCATACTTGCTTTACCAAGTCACATATAGCAGTATAGTTAGACTCTTACAATCAGCTGCCTTTATTGCTGCCTTAGTTTTGATGCTCAGCAACCCCCTGTAGAACACATGTTAGAGACCAAAAATTTGCAGGCAAATATAGCAGTGTTGTAAATAAGTCCCAAGTAGATAGGTAAGTAAACTAAGAGGAACATTTCATTGTGCTCAGCTGTCACTGCATACTTCCTGGCCACTGTTCTTCAGAAAGTGATTAGCAAACAACTGAAAGTTAAACCAAATGCAATGTGTGGATGACCCACGTGGGGTCACTTGCTACCCACTCTTATTACTCATTGCAAATGAGTGTATATCTACTAGTGGTGTACCAATGTTTTTGACACCTGGAGCACAGAATTTTAAAATGCCCTTCTGCTATGGGAGAGAATTGTTTCCAATAATCTGTAATATTTCAGTAAAAGTAGCTTCTTGATTGTCCTTAGTTTTAAACAATTCATTCTAACAGAATAAGTTTCTATTTTAAACATACTATTCAGATCCTGTAAATACCTTATGTATGAACTAAGATTTTCTCCTTAATATGTTACATCTTGCAGTTTACATTATATTTTACTATTTTAAATTTTAAACATGAAAAAATATCCAAGTTGTCATCTAGAATGAATGGATTAATCAAATTATGTTTTTTTTTCTTTTCTTCACCTTTACAAGCATGGTGCTATTATAATTTATTCCGAATCTAGAAATGAGGAATAGCACAGAGGTGGAAGACACAAACTGTACATGATTCCCCTAAACAATTATAGTTACTCTCCTAATGCATCATTGTCCATACCTTGAGTTATTTTCAATAACCTTCAGTTAATTATTTTCACAAACATTACAATGTTTCTTAATGTATAGCTAATAAAACAATCTAATTGGAAATATATATATGTGTATATGTATATATGCATATATTAATAAAACACCTCTATAACCATGTTATCTAAAACTTAGATCAGCAAGAGACTGCTTTTCAAGGAAAAATATTACCACTGACATTGTTTAGGATTTTGTGCACATGATGATTTAAAAAGCATACTGTGGGACCCAGGGAATGTTATGCTGAGTGAAATAAGCTAGTCAGAGAAAGACGACACCACATGATTTCACTGGTATGTGGAATCTAATGAACAAACTGAACTAACAAGCAAAATAAAGAGAGACTCATGGACTAGAGAGCAAGATGACAGCTAAGGGAGGGGAGGGGAGGTTAGGGGGTGGAGGGATTGAGCAAAAAGGACAAAGCACTCAAGGACATGGACAACAATGTGGTGATTGCTGGGTGGGGGTGATAAGGCTACTAAATGATCATGGAAAAATACAATAAAAATGTTTTTAAAATAAAAAAATGCTGAATTTTGGTCAGTGTTATTATTACTTTTAAGAGTTGTAGAGATAATTTATTTGCTTATCGCCTACTGCAGGACACAAAACTCTTGCTTCCCAACCCTTGGTATATACAGTGTCATGTACTCCATGTATTTCTGTGTGCATCCTTATGTACATGTGCTTGTCTTATCTCCTGTTGGAAGATCAGAGCCTTGATTGTAGGCTCAGGCATCAATAGGTGGGATAGGTGGGAGTAACAATAAAGATAACTGAGCCCTGGCTGGTATAGCTCAGTGGAATGACCATGGGTTACAAACCAAAGAGAGCCTGTTCGATTCCCAATCAGATCACATGCCTGGGTTGTGGGCTGGGTCCCTGGTAGGGACCATGCGAGAGGCAGCCCCACACTGATGTTTCTCTCTCTCTCTCCTTCCCTTCCCCCGTCTCTAAAAATAAATAAATGAAATCTTAAAAAACAGACAACCCAGTATCTACTTGGTATCTCTTAAATCATATTACTTTTGTAACAATACATATTTAGGATTCATTGATAAGCACTAAGGCCACATCAGCAAGTGTTCTCAGCCTGAATAGTTTGTAAAAATCAGGATGTTTGACCTTTGTTGTAGACATTTGAAAACCAAACGTGTTTATCGGTGATAGACAAGTCACTCTCCAAGTTGACATGCAAAATTCAGATACTCTGTTACATGCCTGTACAGACACACACAATACTGATGCTCCAAACTTTTACTTAAAAATTAAAAAATGGATATTTGAGAACACATTCAATTATATTTGATACCAGTGTAATAACTGATGTTAAAAAGTATAATAGCTCCTGGGTAAGATGAACATTAGAGAACATGTGTGTATGTATATATTCCTACTCTATTACATAATTATTTCCATTTTTTAAAATTTGAACATTAGAGTTTTTTGTAAATTTATCTTTTGGCACATTGTTTGACTACAAATTTACTTTACAGGTAGTCATTCAGTCGCTCCAGCATTACTTATCGATATATCCATGGTTTTCCTATACTTGAAAAAGTTTTACCAAGTGGTCAATAGTAAACTAATTTAAGTACTTAACTATCTTTCTAAAAAGTCTGCCTATGGGTGAATACCACCCCACTTTCAATTAGCATTGCTCAATATACTGCTACAAGTCCTGGAAGGACCACCCCTCCTTCATTTGTCTTCTTTCCCATAAATACATTGGTTATTATTTTATCAAAAATTCTGAATTGCTATACTTCATTTAGCTTTATCTGTAGTTATCTTCTCTAACAAATGTGAGAACCAATATTATTTTCTACAAATATAGTTATTTCAGTATTTTTATTTTCTGTGCTGCAGATTGGCTTAACATTAAAATGATCTATTATAGTTGGAAGAATTTCTATGTACATAACCTCAAGCCTGAACTTTTTATACAAATAAAATAGACAGGAGGTTTTATCTGATCCTACTATGCTAGTTAATCTTTTCTTATGTTTAAGACAACCCCCCTTAAAAATGGGCAAAGAACCTGAATAGGCACTTCTCCAAAGAGGACACACAGATGGCCAATAGACATATGAAAAAATGCTCAACATCACTAATCACCAGGGAGAAGTAAATTAAAACCATGATGAGCTATCACCTCACTCACACCTATCAGAATGGCTAGCATCAATAAATCAACAAACAACAATTGCTGGTGAAGATGTGGAGAAAAGTGCACTGTTGGTGGGAATGCAGACTGGTGTAGCCACTGTGAAAAACAGTATGGGGTTTCCTCAAAATGTTGAAAATGGAACTGCCTTTTGACCCAGTGATCTGTCTTCTGGGAACATATCCTCAGAATCTCAAGATACCAACTTGAAAGAATTTATGTATCTCTTTGTTCATTGCAGTGTTATTTACAATAGCTAAGATCTGTAAATAGCTCAAATGCCCATCAGTAAATGAGTGGATGAAAAAAAAGCAGTGGCACATTTACACAATGAAACACTACTTGGTCATTTAAAAAAAAGGAAAGGAAATCATACCTTTTGAGAGAGTATGGATGGATCTGGAGATTATTATGCTAAGTGAAATAAGCCAGCTAGAGAAAAATAAATATCATATAGTCTCACTTTTATGTGCAATCTAATAAACAAAATAAACTGATGAAAGAAATAGAAACAGTCCCTGGCTGGTATCGATCAGTAGATGAGTGTGGGCCTGCAAACCAAAGGGTTGCCTATTTGATTCCCAATCAGAACACATGCCTGGGTTGTGGGCCAGGTCCCCAATTAGGGGTGTGTGAGGGACAACCACACATTGATGTTTTTCTCCCTCTCTTTCTCCTTCCCTTACCCTCTCTCTAGAAATTAAATAAATAAAATATTTTTAAAAAATAGCAATAGGAGCATGGATACACAGAACACACTGACCGCTTTCAGTGGGGAAGGGTGATAGAGGGCTGGATAAAAGAAGGTGAGGAGATTAAGCAAAAAAAAAAAAAAAAAAAAAAACACACAACTACATGTATAAAATACATAGGCACAGTCAGCAGTGTCACATTAGCCAGAGGAAAAGGGGGGTAAGGGTAGGTGGAGGTGTCCAAATGGGGGATAAGTGGGGACAAAAAGAGACGTCGTTTTGAGTGGCAGGCACGTGATGTAGTCTGTAGATGATGTTTTATTGAAAACATCATCTACATGAACCAACATGTTCATCTTGAAATCTACATGATTTTATGAACCAATGTCACCCCATTTCAATTTAAAAATAAATAAACAAACAAGAAAGGAAGAGAGAAAAATACTGAGAGCATAAAGAAGAAAGTATAGATTATCTGTGGCCCCACAGACTGGAAAAATTCATCTAGCATTGTTATGTGGATATGTGTGGACTCATGTGAAATATAAATGTATGTATTGGGTGTATTTTAAAATGAAATTGTGATCACAATTAAAAAATAAAGAAAGAACATGCACCCGTGAAAACAAGATTGATGTATACAGTATTTTAAAAATCTTTTCTTACTTATATCTTTTGGAGTATTTTAGATAAATTCTTGTTTGTAGAAAATAATGCATTTTTATCCACTCTTACTAAATTATTTTTAATGTCTGAAAAAAGCTGTTTTGTGACACTCACTTTTCTGTCTTATTTTATCATTATTTCTTTCCTGTTATTTCTTTTGTATAAAACAAAATTTATAATTCTTTCACTTATTTTATCAATTAATTTAGCTAAGCTCTGATTATTTTTATTGTCATTTTAAAATTATTGTTTTCTGTATTTATCCTCAATAATCCTTTCTGTTAGATTAAGTTTACCATATAATTTAAATGTTGTAATTTTCATTTTATATTTTTAACCTATTAAATGTCATGCTTATTTGGCACTTTTATCCTTTTATTTGTAAATAAAATTATGTAAAAATGTGAATTTCCTTGTAAGCTTTACTTCAAATATTTCTAGTTTGTTCTGATATATATATTATTTGTAAAAATATTTGTACAAATATTCAACCATTCAAGTTTTGATTTACTCTGTGATGCAAGAATTAAAAGATAATGATTTTGCTCTTTTGTTTGTTGTTTAATGTTTATATGTTTTCTTAATTTGTTTTGAATTTTTTTTATAATATACTTGATCAGAAACTGGTTTTCTAGTTGTTTATTCTTTGGAAATTATTTATATTTTATTTGTGGGTTATGAGCGATTTGTTTTTATAACGGGATGTAAGTATTTCAGACTAATATGTTTCCTCACTATTGTGACATTACTCTTCCAGCACAATTGATTTGTGTATATTGATCTGGTATTTTCATTCATATATATGCATACATACATATATATACACATATATATGTGTGTGTGTGTGTGTGTGTGTGTATATATATATATAATTTTTTAGGACTTTCTATGTAAATTAACAGGTCTTCTGACAATATAGTTTACCATTTTTCCCCCAATCTGAGTTCCTTTTATGTCTTTTTCTTTACTAAGTGCTCTACCTGGAACCCTAGTACAATATTAAACAGAACTGGTAAGAGAAGATATCTGATTTTATTCATGACCTTGGGGGAGGGTGAAGCATTTATTCTTCCATCATTAAGTATGATGCTAGCTGTGGGTTTTAAATAGATATTATTTATCTGATTAAAGAAGTTCTCTTATATTTCTAGTTTGTTGAGTATTTGTGAAATATTGTGAGAAACTATTAGATTTTGTCAAATGCATTTTCCAAATCTATTTAGACAATCATGTACTATTTGTCTTTCTTCTATAAATAGTATATATCAGTCAGGATTCGATCACAGATGTAGAACTAGTAAGAAGTATATATTAGGAAACTGATTGGGAGAAATTAGCTTACACAATTGTGTGGTGTGTTTAAGCCAGTCTTACATCCATAGGGTAGGCTGATGGAAAAGACAAGCTGGAAATCTAGGCCGTAGCTGTAGTTACTATTCATATGCAGGATTTGTTCTTCAGAGAAGGCTCTGCTATGTTCTAAACTCTTTTAATTGATTAAAGCAGGCCCTCCCAGATTATCTAGTAGAATCTTCTTTTTAAAAGTAAAATGTCATGAGGACTTCTGGTCAAAATGGCAGAGTAGGCAGATATAACTCAGTTATTTGTACAACCACATCAAAATTACAACTAAAATATAGAAAAACCATGACTCAGAAACATCAGAAATGAAGTTGAATGGAAGTCTAACAAATACAGAATGAAAGAAGCCACATCCATCCAGACTGGTAGGAGGGGTGCAGACATGGAACGAGCTGGTTTCTCACCCATGTGTGATGGATAAAATTTGGGAGGTATATCTCAGGAATGAGGAGTCCCAGGCCCACACCAGACCCCCCAGCCCAGGATTCGAGTAGCAGAAAGATAAGTCCCCACAACTTCTCTCTGCAAAACCCAGTAGGGATTAAATCAGTGGAAGAAACTGCTGGCGCCACAAGCAATATGCCAAACTACGAAGACAGGGAGTCACAGCAGCTCTACCTAATACATAGAAACAAGCACAGGGAGGCTGCCAAAATGAGGAGACAGAGAAACATGGCCCAAATGAAAGAATAGGTGAAAATTCCAGAAAAAGAGATAAATAAAATGGAGGTAAGCAATCCATCAGATTCAGAGTTCAAAACATTGGTGATATAAAGATGCTCAAGGAACTTAGTGAGAACCTCAGCAGCATAAAATAGATCCAATCAGAAACAAAGGATTACTAATTGAAATAAAAAACAACAGTAGAGTAGATGAAGCTGAGAATCCAATCAATGATATGGAACATAAGGAAGCAAAAAACAACCAATCAGACACAACATGAAAAAAGAATCCAAAAAACTGAGTGAAGTATGAGAATCTCTACAACAACTTCGAGGTCCAACATTCATATCACAGGGGTGCCTGAAGGAGAAGAGAAAGAGCAAAACATTGGAAATCTATTTTAAAAAATAATGAAGGAAAACTTCCCTAATTTGTTGAAATAAATAATCATGGAAGTCCAGGAAGCACAGAGTCCCAAATAAGATGGATGCAAAGAGGCCCACTCCAAGACACATCGAAATTAAAATGCCAAAGGTTAAAGATAAAGATAGGATCTTAAAAACAGCAGAAGAAAAGAAGTTAGTACGGGGGGTACCCATAAGACTGGCAGCTGATTTCTCAAAAGAAACTTTTCAGGCTAGAAGGGATTGGCAAGAAATATTCAAAGTCATGAAAAGCAAGGACCTACAGCTAAGATTGCTCTACCCAATAAAGCTATCACTGTGAATCACAGGCACATGAAGAGCTTCCCAAATAAGAAAAAACTGAAGTTCATCATCACCAAACCATTATTATATGAAACATTAAAGGGACTTATTTTAGAAAAAGAAGATCAAAACTATGAACAATAAAATGGCAAAAAATACAAATCTATAAAAAATTGAATCTAAAAAACAAAATAAGCAAGCAAGAACAGAGACAGAATCATGGGTATAGAGAGCATTTTGTTGGTTGCCAGATGGGAGCGGGGTGTGGAGGTTAAGAAGTACAAATAGGTGGTTACAGAATAGCCATGGGGATGTAAAGGACAGTGTAGGGAATGGAGTAGCCAAAGCTTTTGTATGCATGGCCCATGGACATAAACAATGGTAGGAGGATTGCCTGAGAGAGTGAGGTGCTAGGGTGCAAAGGGGGAAAAATCAGGACAATTGTAATAGCATAATCAATAAAATATAATTAAAAAGAAAAAATTAAAAGTCAACTGTCACTTTTGCAAAACACTATCAAAGCATATAATTAGTGCTCTATTGAATTAGTGCTCTGGTTATTTCAGCCTAGTTGACACATCTAAAGATGATCATCACTTCTGTCAGGTTGACCCATTGATTTTCACATGATAAACCAATGTTGCAGACCTAGCATAAATCTAACTTGTTTTAGGGTAAGAGTTATTTTCATTTTACAGATAAGAAAACAGGCTCGTGGAAATACTGCTTGCTCAATGTCATGAAGTTCAGAAGTGGTGGAGCTCAAGTTGGAACCAAGGTCCTATGGCTGTAATATTGTCCATCTAACTCTCAATTAAAATGTAGATTCTAAAGTTCTATGTAATATTGTAAAGCCAGGAACAACTATAGGAAATAATGCAGTAATTTCCTGACTAGCAAATTATAGAAACAGTTTAAAAAATAAGAGGCAACAAGAGTCCCATGACTTTTTATCTTGCCAAACAAAAACAAACAAAACACTGCAACAAAATGAATAACATCAAACCACTGTATTCTCAGGAATCGAATATTAACTCCAAGATATTTGAAGAGTACAATCTTCAAGTAATACGCAATCTGTCCCAAGAAAGACAGATGGTAACCTTTGATTGGCAGGTAAACATAGGCTATGTTGCAATTATAATTATTTTTCTTATGTGATTATGGATGTATAAAAAAGTCTTAGACATTCATTTGGGAACTGCTAGTTTATAAATAATAATATTGAGACAGGGAAAGGCAGAGAGGGAGGGAAAGAGGGAGGAAGGGAGGGAGGGATGAGAATGTCTGTGTGTGGGGGTGGAGGAATTACCAAAGGAATTGCAGACTTGATTCACCTAGAAAATTTAAGAAGCTCACAGTGGACTTGATCTCCAGTCTAACTAAAATGCTTTAAAGTTAATAAATTAATCCTTGAAAAGAGTCATCCTTTACAAATTTTTAAACAGGACTAAACTTCAAATTTACATTTGCATACACACACACACACACACACACACACACACACACACATAGTTGTAAAATGTCAATGACAATACACTTGCCAAGGTCAGAATAATAAAATATGAACTATAAACCAAAGAAAGTTAATGATCAAATAAATAATCAGATATGTATCTATCTATCTACCTATCTATCATATATATATGTATGTAGAGAAAGATATTTCATGGCTCTATAATATGAAAGCAATACTATTTTCCTTGGGCACTTGTTTTGACATTGAAAAACTTCCACACAAGGTTCCTGAATCTATTGAGAAATCTGGCATTTTCAGTCATAAATCCTGGGGAAATACCAAATAGTGGAAACTGGAGAATAAAAATAGATCACATATTTAATATTTATAAAAATATATAGCTTAATGGCACCCTGACTGCTCAATTATCACAGTAATAACTGGGTGTAGTGCCAAAAATTACAGGGTGTGGTTGACCACCTCCCCTGAATGTCATATTCAAATACAGTATCACAAGATCACTAACTGTTGGCATCAGACGATTATTGCCATTAGTTTAATAGAAGTACCAGGAAGTCAGATTGTGGTGAAAATCTGATAGTAAGGAATTCATTTAAAGTCATGCCTTAATTTTTTAGTTTCTGATAAAATGCAGGCAATTCTTTAGCAAAGCAAAACTTTGTTTATTAGAATCTTCATTGGTAAATATTAAAGGTTGTTATTAAAATGCTAATAATTGATTGGGCTTCAAAATAAAAACCAGACTGTATTACATTGTTTTTGGGTAATTTGGTACAATAACAATGGACAGTAATATCATTCAATAATATGTTTCACCAAAAATTTGCACTGTATTTAGATTCCAAAATCTATTGCATTGTAATTTAAGATTTTAAAATATCTAACTAAAGGTTATAGGCAAGCTTTTATCTTTGTAAAATGTCAATAGAATAATTATGGTAATCTGCAACATATTCCAAGAAATTCATGAACAGCAACATTTTAGGTTAGTTTAAAAAGCATTAGTATTAGACTTCAACCGTGCAAATTTTAATCTAGGGGTCCTGGGGGTGTCCAATCTTTCGGAGTCTCTGGGCCACACTGGAAGAAGAATTGTCTTGGGTCACACATTAAATACATTATGACATGTAATCACAAAAAAAATTTCATAATGTTCTAAGTAAATTTACAGTTTTGCGTTTGTCTGCATTCGCAGCCATCCTGGGACTCACGCAGCCCGTGGGCTGCAGGCTGGACACCCCTGGTAGGCCACATGTTGCACTGTTCCGAACCTCAGTAGCCTTTTTTTGTATTATGAAGGGTTTAATCCATGGTCTCTAAGAATCCTCCTTCGAAAAATCAATTTACTTGATTTGTAAAAAGAGAAATTATATATTTCTAACAGAAATGCAGTTGAAAAATATGTTATCTATTAGACAACCTATCTAAAATAAGAAGATTTCTGGTTTTATGTGGTAAATTTATCAAATTTTTTCAAGTTAATTTGTCAATATCAATTGGATAATTTTCTCAGTTTAGTGGGTGACGTGTCCAGAAGGCTAGGGATGAATTAGTGATGATACTGACCTTTGAGAAAATTATAATGTAGGAGTCACACATATAAACCAATTATCAAAATTAGTCTAAATAAATCCATTATAGACAGAGGTAAAAGATGAATATAGATATATCGATATACTGAATTTTGCTCTACTTTCTTCATATCCCAGGGTGTTTCCAAGCAATAAAATTCCAAGCTCTTTAAAATGTAAAAATCTGAATATAAATTCCTTTGATAGCTCTTAGTAACATGTATAATATAATTTATCTGAATTTTAGTTTTGTTCTTTTATCTTCAAACTTTCAACAGACTTCTTTCAACTTTAGGGCTTAACTTTTAAAACCTAAACTTTAGTACCTAAATCTTTCTTGTTAGATTCAATCTAAACTATCTTTGAATAAAACTATAATAAAAGCTCCTGACTATGTACTAATGAAAGTTTTACTTGTCTTTGAAAAGTAGTACCTTTATGATTCAGTTTAATCTTGGGTTCATTTCAGGTTAACAGTGCAATTTACACATTAGCCTAAAGTAGGCCCCAATAAAAGGTTCAATTCAAGATAATTCATTATTTGTTTTTCTTGTCTGCTATATGTACTTGTGAGGCTAATTTTCGTGCCAACTTAGCTGGGCCATGAGCCACCCATATATTTGGTAAAACATTATTCTGGATGTTTCTGGGAAGGTGTTTTTGGATGAGATTAACATTTAAATTGGTAATCTTAAAGTAAAGCTTACTGCCTTCCATAATGTGGGCTTCGTTCAATCAGTTGGAAGTATGAATGGAACAGAGTCCAGCTACTCCTGAGCAAGAAAGAATACTCCAGCAGACTGCCTTCAGAATTCACCTGCAACTCGTGCTTATTCTTTCTATAGCACACAGCCTTCAGACTCAGATTGGAGTATCAGTTGTCTTGGGTCTCCATTCTGCTGGCCCACCATGCAGATTTTGGACATTGGACTTGCCAGCCACAACTCTAACCCAATAGTTTAAATTAAAAAAAAAATCCATATTATAACAGAATCTCTTCATTGTGTTTCTCTGGAAAAATGTGATCTGGAAATAAAGATATGCAAAATATTACCATCAAATACTTCTATTCAAACACTTATAAGAAAGAAACAAGGACTTGGGTAGCTGTGTATCTTGCACTTTTGAACAGTTTTGTCCAAATAACAAGTATAACAAGACTGACCCTGGCTGGCTGGCTAAGCTGGTTGGAGTGTCATTCAGTACACAAAAAGGTTGCAGGTTCAATTCTCAGTCAGGGCACATACCTAAGTTGTGGGTTTGATCCCTGATCAGGGCACATATGGGAGGTAATTGATCAATGTTTCTCACATTGATGTTTCTCTCTCTCTCTCTCTCACTGTCTCTCTCCCTCTTCTTTTCCCCTCCTTCCTCTCTATTCAAAATCAATAAAAATATCCTTGGGTGAGGATTTTAAAAAATAAGATAGACTGGTTGCTCCTAATGTTGCTAAACAGAATGGAGAAAGGAAAGGATGAGCTAAGGAATTCTAATTCCCAGCTCAAGAGCCAAATAAATAAGCAGTCCCCAACCTATTTGGCACCAGGGACCAGTTTCATGGAAGACAATTTTTCCACGGACCAGGAGGTGGGGGATGCTTTTGGGATGATTCAAGTGCATTACATTCAAACTCACCTCCTGCTGTCTGGTCTGGTTCCTAACGGGCCCAGACCAGTACTGGTCCATGGCCCGGAAATTGGGGTCCCCTTATGTAAATGACCTAAGAACTTCCTTCTACCTCTGTATAGACAGAAAACTTTATCTCCTATAGCTATAGGGCTGAGACTGATGAAAATGAAACCCAGAATTTCATTGTAGGTGTGACTGAATTAGAACACAATTTAAATACCCAATCTTTTAGGGTGTCTACACTTAAAATGAAGGCATGAATTGGATAGCAATGGAATCCTGAAAGTTGAATGGGGATTTGTGGGAAGACTTTGATGAAGATGAGGCACTGAGCACCTAAATTCTAGTAGGTCTTTTTTTTTTTTTTTTTTTTTTTTTAGCAAAAGCAGTCTTTCCACTCCCAAATTAGTAGATTAACCCTGCTTTGCCTGAGGAAAATACAATAACTTCCACTGAGGCCACTGCCTTGCAAGACAAGGCTGACTGCTCAAGCTATGAAAACAAAAATTGGTTTAGTATTAGTACAAGAGGGCAAAGTTTCAATTTAAGATGACAGAGTAAAAACAGGGTTGAATAAAATACATTGTAACCTCAACTAAAATTGGATGATTACATATTTAAGGTATATTTTTGTTTTCCAATACCTTATTGTAATAGTTATCTAGTATATCTATTAAAGCATAACATACGCATATGCCCAAAGTGGTTTAAAGTAACAAACATTTATTACCTCAAAGTTTCTGTGGGTCAGGAAACTGGGCACAGCGTTGCTGGATGCCTATGTTAACCAAGGATGCAGTTTCATCTGAAGTCTCCACTGGGGAAGTTTTACTTCAAGTTTGCCCACATGGTTGTTGTTGGGGTTCAGTTTCCAGTATTTGGCTGGATTAAGCCCTTAATTGCTCAGAATCCATGGGACAGAGGTCACTTTAAGTTTTTTGCCACTTGGGTCTCTCCATGGACCATTTCAAAAGATGGCAAATAGCTTCATTAGAGCAAGCAAGCAAGAGAGCAAGGGAGACTGCAACTAAGTTTGTGAGGGAATTCTAGTAAAGGGAATATAACAGACTTTTGTTACCAATTATAAAAGTGATATCCCTTGACTTTTAATTTCTTCTTAAGAAATTTCTTCTAAGTGGTTAAGTACAGCCCAAACACAAACTGAGAAGGATTTCATAAAGGTGTGAATACCAAAAGACAAGGCTTCAGAAGGGCATTTCTGAAATTTCCTTATCATCCTCATCATAAAGGAAACTTCAGTTTTCTCTGCTTTCTTATTGTTGTACTATCCCTTTTCTACTGTCTAGTTTCTATTGGCTTTGGTATATAACTTGACACCAGTTATTTCAAGGGCATTTAAAAATATGTACTTTGTTCCTCATTTGCAACATGGTCAAGAGTGGAGAAAAGAATTATTTATTCTAGAAATCTTTATATAATTTAAATAAAATAATTTACAATGCATTAAAAATGCACTGAGTATGGGGTTGGATAAGCAACAGACAATCTTTGAACACCCACTCTCATTTTCTTCTTACCCCTTTTTAAAATCTGCTTATTGATTTTAAATAGTTTTCATTATTACTAATCAGTTAAAATAATTTCTTAATAAATAAATATTTTCAAATTATTTTTCTGTCACATTTTTCTTTATGCTATATTGAGTGGGAACAAAATTAAAGTCAAAATATAGTTTGCATTTTCCCATAACAGTGAAGAAGAAAACTAATTATTCATAGTTAAATGAAGATAATTTGGTAGGTATATAAATGTTGTTTAATTGAAGTTGATGTCTTATTAAATTGAGTGAAAATTAAAAAAATAATATTTCCAATTCTTTTTTTTTCCCTGTTCATTGAATCTTTAGTTTGGTTTTATTTTATTTATTTTATTTTTTATTTTTATAATTTTTTTAACATTGTTGTTCAAGTATAGTTGTCTCCACTTCCCCCCCACAACTCTCCCTACCCCATCCACCCCCCACCTCCCACCCTCAAACCCACAACCTTTGGCTTTGTCCATGTGTCCTTTATCCATGTTCTTTGATGGACTTCCCCTATTTTCCCCCATTATCCCTCTCCTCCCTCCCCTCTGGTTACTGTCAGTTTGTTCTTTATTTCAATGTCTCTGGTCGTATTTTGCTTATTGTTTGTTTTGTTGATTAGGTTCCACTTATTACAATAGTCAAGTGCTGGAAGCAACCTAAGTGCCTATCAGTAAGTGAGTGTATAAAAAAACTATGATACATTTACACAATGGAATACTATACAGCAGAAAGAAAGAAGAAGCTCCTACCCTTCTCAGCAGCATGAATGGAACTGGAGAGCATCATGCTAAGTGGAATAAACTAGGCAGTGAAAGACAAATACCATATGATCTCACCTATAAGTGGAATCTAATATTTCCAATTCTTGAACACAGTTGTGCATTTTTTTTCACTGATCAGCTTTCTATCACTAAAAATTAGTTTTGAGTTTATAGAATTTTATGTAAATAAAATTATGGATTTTGTACATTTAGGAGAGTTTTTGTTTTCTTTCAGTAAATTCACTTTGAGATTCATCTACTTATTGTGTACCTCAATAGTCCATTTATTCCATCTTAATACTGAAAGATTTTATTGCATGAATATACCACAATTCGTTTATCCTTTCACCTTTTGATAGATGCTTGAGCTATTTCCAGGTTTTGGATTTTAAATATAAACCTGTTATATATCCACATACAAGTGTTTTTATCAACATATGCTTTTATTTTTCTTATGTGAACACTTAGGAGTGAAAAGGCTGTAGTAGAGGCTAGGTATATGTTTAACTATTTAACAATATCAGAAATTGCTTCACTTTTTATCAGAGTGGTTATACTATTTTACATTTCCATCATATATATGGCAAATTTAATGCTGCCAGAATTTAAATTCTACCCTAAACTCACTACAATGTTATCTTAACAAGTTATCTCCTTTAACATTCATTTTACTAATGTTTTTATAGGGATAAAACATGTTTTAAATATGTTGTAAATGGCATAATTTGTAAGAATTAAATAATAAAATCAATGTAAATTATCACAGTGTGTGAAACAATAAATAATACTGAATTGTAGGCATCATGGTGCTCTTAGGTTCTAATTATAAAACTACTTTTCTTTAATTAAAAAAATAATGCCTATTTTTCTCCAGGGACAGTGAACCATATATAGGATAGCAGTGGGTATGTGAGAGCTTATAGGCATGCCCACTAGTAAGACTTCAATATATTTCTTTCTAGACTCTTCTATGCGTACATTTTCAAGTTTATGTCATTTCTCAGGAATGAATTTATGTCTTTTTTAGCTGTAGGTATGGTTATATTTTTCACCCTTTGATAACTCGCTTTAAAATTGTATTTTATGTCCTGGCTAGTGTGGCTCAGTGGATTGAGAGCCAGCCTACAAACCAAAGGGTTGCCAGTTCGATTCCCAGTCCGGGCACACATCTGGGTTGTTGGCCAGGACCCCAGTACAAGGTGTGCGAGAAGCAACCACACATTGATGTTTCTCTCCCTCTTTTTCTCCCTCCCTTCCCATCTCTCTGAAAATAAATAAATAAAATATTTAAAAAATTGTAGTTTGTGATAACTGAGGTAGTAGTGGTAAGTTGATATATAATAAATGTTCCCTAAGTGTCATTGTCTTTTTATTAATCTTTTTAAAGATTTTATTTATTTATTTTTTAGAGAGAAGGGAAGGAGAAAGAGAGGGACAGAAACATCTATGTACAAGAGAAACATCAACCAGCTGCCTCTCACATGCCCTCAGGCATGTGCCCTGACCGGGAATCAAATCAATGACCTTTAGGTTTGCTCAAAGAAGCCCAAACCCACCAGTCAGGGCCTCTTTATTAACTTTTAAGTTGCACAATTTCATTAAATTATTTCATTTGACCTCATGACATGTATTTTCCTTAACTATTTTCTTATATGACCTTATTTTGAGAAATGCTTGCTTCTTCTACACAGTCACTCATTAACTGATTATAAATATCACTTGATAAATCTGGGAACACTTTGAAAATATTCTCTGTAGAGTCCTAGTAGTGAAATTACTAGTGCATACTTCTATTCCAGTAATAAATATAAAGTAAACTTTGAAAAAATATGTGTGTCACACACATGCACAAGTACACATGCAAATGTAAGGCATTGCCAAATCGATTTTAATCATTCTATTTGCAATAAGCTCCAATTTGTCACTTTTTGCAATCTTTATTTTGTTTCAGTATTATTAAAATTAACCTCTTTAGATGTACGAATTTCACCCAAATTTTCCATTAGCAATTTTTTACTTCAAGCACATAAAGTCATTTTATCCACAATACCACATTGGTGGAGTCAGTGTTCACTATCAATAATTAGTATTTCCACACTTCAAGTAATATGCTCTTTGACACAGTCACTTCAGTGTGTACCATTCAAGGACCCAAATCAAACCAAATATCAGTATGAAGCAGAGCATGCCTCATAATAACTTCAAGAATGATTTCAGAGAACAGCACTAATATGTGTTACAATATACAGAAATATAGCGTTATTCAAAGTAAAAATGACCTAAGATATTTAGATTGCCAAAAGCTAAGTATGTTCAATCTGTTAGGCTGCTAAAAGCTTATACAGATGGAACATTTATTATAGATTAAACCAGAAGAAACCAATGTGAGTAGGATTTAGAAGTCTTATTACAGCAATGATCCCTGAGGAAATCAAGATTTAGTCTCAAAAAAGAATAGAAAGCCTCCCTGGGAGTAAGTTGTAAAGTTTTCACTTAGCTAATTATATTTCCCTTGACAAATTATTAAACTTTTAATTAGTACAACCAAATGTGTAAATGATATGATTAATGAGAGCCTGGAAATTCTAAAATTAGACAATGATTATAATACAATTTTGAAGAGCACTCAGAAATGAAGTAGGCTTATTTCCTTCATTCTTTAATATTTATTGTATTAAATGACAAGTATGTGCAAAGCAAAGTTATGGCACATAAAAGAAACTGAGAATGAGCAAAGCTGTCTTCAGTGATATAACCTAGCATAAATAAGGAGGAAAATAACATACAGCAATAAGATTCCTATGACCTATATACATCATTTAATCCTAGAAAATAACAGGCCCTTCCCTTTACATAACCTTTATCTCCCAGAGTTAGATGTAAGTTAGACTGAGGTGGTAAAGGTTTGGTGTTAAGAAAGTATGGAGAAATGGAATGGTATCGAAGAAGCTTATGTAAATTAAAAGCTTATGACAAGGGGAAAAAGCCCCCACCCATACTGAGTGAGATTTGATTGGGAATTTACATAAATCCAGGAACTGGAGATTATCTGTAGATAACAAAATCTCCTAAGATTCTGTTTGCTGACTAAATGATCAGGGTTTTCATTTATCCTGCTGCTTGACTGTAGAGACAAACGCTAACATATGTGAGTGAGGGTGGGGGTCAAAGCAGGTGATGTGTGATTGTTGTTTATTGGTTATAACAAAATGTTTTATTACTTCATATAAAATTTTATTTTTTACTATTCCTTTCATAGGGCTTGCTTTTTATCTCCAACTAAATACACGTTGTAGACAAACTCTCATGATTTTTGTCTGAATATATTTTAGAATAGTATTAAACACATAATAGGTACTTAAAATATACCTCTGAAATCCCAGAAATCCCTTTCAAGCTAAGAATTTTAAAAAATATGCGTGGCCTGTGTGGCTCAGTTGGTTGTGTTATGGAGAAATGAAACGATCCAGACGCAGGGAGTTCACGAAGCACGACTCTTTATTACACGAGTGGTCCCAGAGGAGGCAGTCTCCAAATTCTGGGTCCCGATCTCAGGGAAAACTGTTCTTTTAAACATCTTACATTCTGACTTCCGCAGCAGATGTGGTCGTAAATTTTAACTCCTTTTCCCCCTTTTCCTGATTTATTTCTTCCTTAGTCAAGGGGCTCAAAAATAGAATTTGTATCCTGCCATAATTCTTTTCTTACATCAATGGGACTGCTATCTCAATTCTGCTACATTTCTTTTTACATCAATAGGACTATTTCTTTTCCATATCAGTTGCAATGTTGTCCCCCACACCAGAAGACTGCAGTTTTATTCGGGGCACATACCTAGGTTACAAGTTCAACCCCTTGGTCGGGTGTATTCAGAAGGCAACCAATCCATGTTTCTTTCCCTTTCTCACATCCCCTCTCTCTAAAAGCAATGGAAAAATGTCTTTGAGTGAGGATAAATAAATACATCAATATTAAAACACTGAAGAAACCTAATGAATCTCTATCCTATACTCTATCATTAATGTGTTAATTTCTAAATTATCCTATAAAAATCGTGTGTGTGTGTGTGCCTCTGTTTTGGAGAAAGTTGTTCATTATTAAATCTTAAAAATCTATTTTCTTATTTATACAACAGTAATCACTCTCCTTTTTTCTAATTATCCTGGACACTATTTTAGATAAATTCTATTTTTTTATTGTTATCTAAGCTCTATACTTAAGATTATCATTAAACACACAATAATCAACTACAAATAGCTGTAATTTGTCACAAAAGTTACATCCAATCTAAAACTAGTGATTAATAAATCTGGAATAATTACTGCTTATATACTATAATTAACATGTGCTTATTTCTAATAATTTTGCTGAAGAAGAAGTAGGTGTGTATGTTTGTGGGTGTGTGTATCTGTTTGGATTTGAGGTGTACATCACAGAAGCAAGGAATGATATCACAGAGAAAAGTGACAGATATTTGAATTTCAAGTTA
Source organism: Glossophaga mutica (assembly GCA_039655065.1). NCBI lineage: Eukaryota > Metazoa > Chordata > Mammalia > Chiroptera > Phyllostomidae > Glossophaga > Glossophaga mutica. The sequence continues at coordinate 140,377,856 of CM077307.1, read as the reverse complement.
TTTCATTAACCTGTATGGTAAAGAGAAATGAATAGTGAGAATCCAAATCAAATTGTGATATTCCACCTTATAAATCACAGAGTCTATCATACAGTTGATATTAAAAATGTATTTTTAAATAAAATAATGTACTAACACGTACCCTCAAAAAATCTCCAGAAAAGTCATAGTCCTTTTATGATATTGGTTTTTAAAAGTGTTCAGGTACTGTTGTTAAAAACAATATAGGGGAACATAAATTTAAGGGAAAGATAGTGTTTCTATGATGAGTAAAATGTAGACCTTTTATTACAAAGATAATTATAATATAGAATAGGTTTTCTCCTAACTGATCATTGTTCCTATGACAATGATTTACCTTTTCAAATGCTTTTATGTAAAATGTCCGAGAACCTAGAAATTAGTTCATCTCTTTCTATATTTTTTCATGAAGAATTTCACATATTTACAAAAGAAAGAAAGTGGCAAAAATACTTGTTAGACATTCATATTTAAATCAAGATGCTCTGTGAGATCACTGGTGCCTCCAAAAGATATGATAGCCACACATAAATACAGCTTTTGTTCTGATTATACATGTGAGGACAGATCAAATAATGTATTTCCTCATTGATCAGAAAGATATTCTTCCAATCATGATTGTATTATATTTTGAATAAGAATTACTAGTTTTTCTTAGTTAAATCAAGAAAAAAATTTACTTAAAATTTTTTTCTCTTAGAGAGATGGTGATGTTGCCAATTTTTTGAATGAGAACTATCAAATTAGGCATATCAGATAAGAACCCTTTGGAATTCAATATTCATATCTTGAATATGTAGTTACTAGTCATCAGAGAAATGCAAATTAAAACCTTAATGAGATATCACCTCACACCTGTCAGTTTGGCCACCATCCATAAATCAACAAACAAGTGCTGGTGAGGCTGTGGAGCAAAGGGAACCCTAGTGCACTGCTGATAGGAATGCAGATTGGTGCAGCCACTGTGGAAAGCAGTGTAGAGTTACCTCAAAAAGTTAAAAATGAATTCCCTTACCATGCAGTGATTTCACTTCTGGGAATATGTCTAAGTAAACATGAAACACCGACTTGAAAGAATATATGCACCCCTATGTTCATTGAAACATTATTTACAATAGTCAAGATTTGGAAACAGCCCAAGTGTCCATCAGTAGATGAGTGGGTAAAAAGCTGTGGTACATTTACACAATGGAATACTACTCAGCCATTAAAAAGAAGGAAACCTTAAACTTTGTGACAGCATGGATGAACCTGGAGAGCATTATATTAAGTGAAATAAGCCAGTTAGAGAAAGACAAGTATCATAATTTCAACTCATATGTGCAATCTAATGAACAAAATGATCTATCAAGCAAAATAGAGACAGACTCATAGAGAGCAGGCTGACAGCTGTTAGTTGTGGTGGCAGGGGAGGCATTATTTAGGGACTGGGTGGGAGGGGTGGAGGGATTGAGAAATCCCTGGACATGGATATGGACAACAGTGTGGGGGGTTGATGGTAGGGGGTGGTAAAGGAAGGTATGGGGGTATAAATGGTGATGGAAGGAGACTTGACTTGGGGTGTTGAACACACAATACAGTGTACAGATGATGTCTTGTAGAATTGTGTACCTGAAACCTGCATAATTTTGTTAACCAGTGTCATCCAAATAAATGCAAAAAATAAATTTAAAAAGATTTTAAAGCTCTTGTCAAAGGGTTATTGATGAATATATGCAGGGCTCTCTATTTCCTCAGCACCTCCTTTGATATCTATGAAGTGCTTTAATATTAATATTGACTTCTCACAACTGCAAATTAGTTATGAAGAAATTCCAGAGAAAAATATAATGATAGTGAATTTTGTCTGCTGAATACAATTTGAGAACTATGAGAATTTCACTGAAAATAAACAAAGTCAGAAGTAATCATCCATTCCTGGTTCCATAAATGTACTTCCAAGCCCAGTAACCATATCACATACCACCCAGCCTACCCCACAATCATGATCACAATGTACCAATGTCAGTTCTTGGTTCTGATTGTGTACCACAGTTACATATGATATTACTCCTGGGAAATAAAAACAAAGGGTACACAGGACATCTCTGTGCTATTGTTGTGACTTTCTGTGAATACATAACTACTGGCATTTCAAAATAAAAATTAAACAGCTATGTCATTAATCAATGGGAAAGTTTTTATCACCATGGAGTAAAGGCAAGGTTAAAAGTAATACAGTACTCACTGGCTGGTGTGTCTCAGTGGATTGTGTGTCAACCTGCAAATCCAGAGGTCACTGGTTCGATTACCAGTCAGGGCACATGCCTGAGTTGCTGGCCAGGTCCCCAGATGGGGGTGTGCAAGAAACAACTTAAGGATGTAGCTCTCATACACTGATGTTTCTCTGCTTCTCTTTATCCCTTCCTTCCCCTCTCTCTAAAAATATAAATAAATAAAATCTTTTTAAAAAGTAATATAGTATATAATATTTAGAACATTCCCTTGGAATTTTTCTCCTAAATTCAAATGTTAGATTATCTGGAGCATCATCTAAAAACTGGTAGATCTATAAATTTTAGTATTTAAAATTAAGTATGTAGTATTAGGGTGAAAATTATTTTTGTAAATTTGAAGATGACTTCTGAACAGTACTAATTTTGCTATTAATGGGACTGATAGGCAGACAGACTGGAAGGGTAAATAATTAGATATTTTTCTGACACTTTAGAGTAAAAGGGGATTTCAGGCAGTAGGGGCAGCCCCTGAATAGTATGGAGGTATAAGAAAACTTAGGATGCACTGTGAATCACAATCAGTTCGGTACAGCCCATGTCAGAGTACCCACAGACAAATTTATGAAAGGGGAAAACGAAATGCTTGTGGAAAGTAGTCGATTCATTAACAAAACACATCTTCACCTATTTAAAAGTTAGCAAACTTTTAATCAATTTACCTTATACATGTCATTTTTGAAACTCACTCTTATGCACTGATATGAGGAATATAAATTGGTGTAGTTTTAAAAAAGTTTCAAAACATTATTTAAAGATCATAATTTTTCATACTTTTTACTGAATACACTTCTAAACATTGACTCTGAAAGTAAAACAAACATTTTTTCAAGTTATTTGAAAAACAAAAATGTAGATGCATCCAGTTGTCCAATGCAGTGTTACTTATACTAACAAGGAAAAAAGACAGCATGTGAGGAAAATGGTGTTATGCTGCACACTGAGTGGCTCAAAAACGCCAGTGTTCTAATCTCAAAGCCTTTCATTACGTCTGCTTCATATGGTGAAAGGAATTCATCGGTGAGACTAAGTCAAGGATTTTGATTTGAGCAGATTATCCTGGACTACTGTATCCAGGTGGGCTGGATGTAATCACAAGGGCCCTTAGGAGAGGGAGGCACGGGAAGAGGAAATGCTGGGCTGCTGGCTTTGAAGTCGGAGAAAGGGGTCACATCCTAATCAGCGCAGGCTGCCTCCAAAAGTTAGATTTGCAAGGACACAGATTCTCCTCTGACATCTCCTGAAAGAACACCAGGTTCCAAGCTCATTTTAGTCTTTTGACTTCATAACTTTAATAAATTAATGTAGCTTTAACTTAGTGTTTGATAATCTTCCACTGGTTATATGTAAATTTTTGTAGTCATAATAATTTCTTTTTTATATCTTATTATACAGGGTGGGGCAAGAGTAAGTTTACAGTTGTTTGTAGGGAGAATAATAAAATAATTTGTAACAATACAAGAATAAACTCTGTTTCACATACTCACAACTGTAAACTTACTTTTGCCCTACCCTGTATTTGTTATTTTTCTCTAATGAGTATTTAGTTAATTAATATAGTAAATCATAAACAGTTCTTTAAGATTCTTAAGAAGAGACTAAGGACATTTAGTAGACTTATTTAGGAATTTATTATCAGTTGGGCCTTTTCCAACTCCTTTCCCATGAAGTCATTTAGATACCTGACCATTTTAAGCAAAATCTGACCCTATCTATAGAGGGTTGAGGTACTAGGTATGGCAGCAAGCTGACTTTTATTACTTTAATATCAGTTCATTTTGAGGTCTAGCCCAAACTACATTTCTACTGTGACGAGGAACCAATCATTTTCCCAGAGATGTCAGGTGTCTACCAAAAGGATCATCTACTTCCCATGAAATACATTTAATAATTTTTTCAGGAATGGGAGCTAGAAATTGTAACATTCTGACACTTAAAAAATGAGGATGTTCAGATTTGATAGGTTACTTGATTTGGCCCAGAATCCTAGTCAGAAAAAAATAATCTATGAAATATTAACGAGAAGTGATTGCAACCTGCACAAGCTGAAACAGCAGATTGTGCACTTTAAGTTTCTTTCAGAAATTCCTGGAAAGATTGGTCTCCTTAGTTTTCTCCTATGATTTACTCACTTTAAGAGGTCAGTCTTTGTTAATAGATATTCTAGGTTATTTGATTTTTACAAAAATTGATGGGAACCTATCAGTCAAAGCATTTGGACACATTATACTACTAGACATTATCATCAAATATCTTCACCTACCTCCTCATTGAATGGGATTTTTAATTAAATGAATTAAAAATGAATGGATATATTTCATTTTTTATTTTACTTTTTAAACTCGATTACAAATTATGGCATAATTTACTCTGGCACTTTTTATAGTTGAGTTTATTTTGATAATTTAAATATTGTACTTTTGTGATAAATTAATTTTTGTTCATTTTCAAATCCTGTTTCTGGTACCTGAATATTAAATAAATTTTACAACTCTCTGAAATAGCTAAAAATAAATATTGTCCTAAATTTAGACATGTTATAGCCAGAAATAACAGTTTCAAGATATAGATCGATATAAGCATATCTATATTTGGTCAGACATGTTTTGTCTAACCATCATTTATGTTTTATAAAAATTAGGCCAATTTTTAAAATGAAGCTATGACAATTAGAATTTAGATTTCCAGTTTTTCTTTAATAATTGACATTTATGGTAACATTTGGTTCACAAAGAAGTATGACCATAATCAGAAGAACCTAAAGAAAGTTGTCACGTCTTAAAAGGACTGTGCAGGCATGCACACTCAAGTTTCTCTCAAAGTCCATCCTCCACACAACACACGCACACCATTAACTTAGTACCTGCCTGATCCTTACAGGCTTTCAGCTTACAGTTGTTCATATTTGTCATCTAGAAAGTTCATAATGAATAAAGGTACAAAGGTGAAGGGTGATTTGCAAAGGGGATATGTAAAGGTTCCAAATAAAAACTTAACCTTCTTAAAAATTTTAAAAAATTTCTAAGTATTACTCTTCATTTGTCAGGAAGCATCAGACCTGGATTTGACATTTGCAGAGAGCTGGCCGTGTCTCTTTCAAATGGGCATAGAAAAGTTCTGTCAACAAGGAGTTAGTCTATTACACATATCTTTCTTTATGCTTTTTTTGTTTGATCAAGTGCTGACATTGCCTTTGGGCCCTGACCTTTCTATTCACCAAATAGGAAAGCATAAGGTCAACCCAGAGGCTTATGGAGAGTATTTCTGTTAGAAATGGTCATTTTTGGTACACAGCACCAAAATAGTTGGCAAAAATGCTATGGGTTTTCCCAATGTGTATTTAATAACACATTCCCCGCATATAATAGTCAATAATTTACTTGAATGGAAGCTATAAAAATATATAAATGTGAATACTCCTCAACTGCAAAGGAGAGCTCAAAAAATCTACACTGTGCAAAATGGCTACGTGTCAAGACATTTGGAGAAAGCTATGATACACTTTAATTTTACAGGAAAGACAAGACTGCACCACTTGATAAAGGCTTCAGGGTTGTGGGGATGTCTCTGCAGGGTAGAGTCGTTTGCTCCATGAACTTCAGTGACTGGGATATAAATGATAATTTTATTGTAAGGGAACATAATTTATGTCACCAAAATAAACAAAAGATAGTTTCACTTTACACAAAAAAATTGTAAGACATAACAGTGAATCTGGCATCTGTATTTTTAGCATAAATCCATTTCACTTATAATATCCCACTTCATGTAATTCCTAAAATGCTTTAAGGCTAAATTAGATCGATATGTCTATCCTCAGGAAACGTACTTACTACAAAAACTATCACAAAAATTATTCAAAAGCTAAAAAGAACAAAAATAAATTCCTGAGTGTTTTTTTTTATTTATTGACTTTGTATTGTTGGTCTAAATTACAATACTTTGGGGTAAAAGGTTAAATGTTAGATTTTTATTTAGTAAAGATGCAATAATTTCTGTTCTATGGAACAAATAATTCTAACGATACAGTTTATGTCTTTTGGGATGAACCGTTTTTTTATCCAACCATCAATCATATTCTAGTACTGCCTGGTTTCTTAAATTCTCTTTGAATATTTGGAATATCTTAGGGGTTCCTTCATTAATTATAAGCTTCATAAAATTGCTGACATATTTTCATTTAATATATACATAATTGTATCTTCTAGAAAATTATACATTAAAATTCATATTTTCAAAAGACAAGCCTCATATCAACTTGTCATGCTAAAATTTTTAGGACACTAGTGATCCCTGGAGACCTTCTGTGGACTTTTTGACAAATGCATTAACTTCTCTGGGTTCTTTCTTACTAAACTTTGAAATAAGAAGACTGAAAATATCATCACTGTGATTCTAAAGGGCCAATTTGAATAAAATTCTTATTAAGCCATGACAAAACAAGAAAAACTCTATCATAGAAAGGAAAAGTCTAGGAATTTAATGTCATGCTGCTTTTAGAGATTCCCACATGTAGCCCTTGGAGCTAGAATTTACACTGAGAATTGCTATACGTGGCAGATCAAAGTGGCTGAATCTTCATATCCCACTTTATTAGTAAATCACAGAATCTATCTTCCTTTCCTAGCACTCTTTATTCAGTACTTCCAGGTCTTTGATATTCCCAGGTAGTTGAAGCATGACTCCAATGGACTTAGGTTATCATTCCATATATTTGATTCATTTATTAAAGTTCTCTCCTTAAATTCAAGTAGTAGTGAAGTATGGAGAGGTAGATATTAGCTTAAATTCTCCAGATTAACGTTTTATGATGTTCCTAAGTTTTTCTGGTAGCAACTTAAGTTTTTCTGATCTTGAGATCTCCAAATAATTCTATTATGGAGCTACTCTTGACATCTCTATTTTATGAATGAGAAATTAAAACTCAGAGACTTGAACTATTTTAACCAAGATCACACTTGCAGAGCCAGATTTTATAAGTTCTGGAATTGGAATCAGACTACTTGAATTTGAATTTTGATCAAAATGACAGTTGTAGGCAGCCTCTTAAGATGATCCCCAAGGATTATTACTTTGTCCTGTGTAGTCCTCTCCATTGCTAAATCAGGTGACCTGAGTAATCAGAAAGATATTATAAAAATGACAGGGTCTGACTTCTGAATGTAGGTTATAAAAGTCATTGAAGCCTCTCTAGCTTGCTTTCTTGAGTCACTTAAGATCACTTTCTTGCTCTATGCGAGATCAGCTGCCAACTCATGAGGATACTCAAACAGTACTCGAAAAGGGTGCGCATTGCCAGGAACTGAAGCTTCCTGAGAACAGCAAGGACTAACTTGCCAGGGATCTTGAATGAGTCACCTTAGAAGCAGGTCTTCCAGTCCCATTTAAATCTTCAAATGACTCCAGCTCCAGCTAACATTTTTACTACAAACTCATCTGAGACCCTGAGATACAATCACCCAGCTTATATACCACTGAATCATTAACAAAACTGTGAAGAATAATAAATGCATAATAAAAGTATTTCTCTTTTTTATGATTTCCCATGTTTATTTGTTCCATTTTTTATTGTTGCTCAAGTACAGTTTTTTGCCTTTTCCTCTCATCCTTCCCTACCACCCCAGCCCTACCTACCTCCATTCCCCATTTCCACTCCCCCCTTGTTATTGTCCATATGTCCTTTATACTTGTTCCTGTAAACTCTTCACCCTTTACTCCCATTATCCCCTCCCCTCTCCTCTCTGGTGACTGTCAGCCTGTTCTCAATTTCAATGTTTTTGGCTGTACTTTGCTTGCTTGCTCGTTTTGTTGATTAGGTTCCTGTTAATGGTAAGATCATATGGTATTTGTCTTTCACTGCCTGGCTTATTTCACTTAGCATTATGTTCTCCAGTTCCATCCATGCTGTCCCGCAAAGGGTAGGAGCTCCTTCTTTCATTCTGCTGCATAGAATTTCATGGCGTAAATGTACCACAGTTTTTGATCCATTCATTTACTGATGGGCACATGGGTTGCAAATTAAAACCACAATGAGATACCACTTCACATTGGTCAGAATGACCATCAAACACAAAGCAACAAACAACAAATGTTGGAGAGGTTGTGGAGAAAAGGGAACCCTAGTGCACTGTTGGTGGGAATGCAGACTGGTGCAACCACTGTGGAAAACAATATGGAATTTACTCAGAAAACTAAAAATGGAACTGCCTTTTGACCCAGGAATTTCACTGCTTGGATTATATCCTAAGAACCCTGAAACACCAATCGAAAAGAGTCTATGCACCCCAATGTTCATAGAAGCACAATTTACAGTAATACAAGTATTTCTTTAAGACTATTTTTACTTCCCTCTAATCAAGACATTTTGAGAGTTTCAAAATTAAAAGGTGTTTATACTATGATAATATTGCAATATATTGCCATTGAGGCATTGGTAAGGTTATTAAGTGTGTATTGGAGACAGAAGTAATCAAATCTAATACATTACCACAGGATCATTCTAGCCTTCTCTCCTGCTTACCTATAAACTCTACTCAAAACAGTGAGAAAACTGGCTCAAAGGATCTGCCATTTGTTTATTTAATTTTTTAATTAAGTATTTGTTTTGTGGTATCAGAAGAGTTAACCCCTCTCCATGAGAAAATAACTTTATCAACTATAACACAATTCTCATGTCAGTTTATTTCTTCTTTAGGCTGACAAACTCCACTCATTTTCAAAGTTACTTAAGGCAGTGCCTTTTTCCCATGGCCCTAACTCAGTTTCTTTCTTACATTTGTAATGTAGTTACATTGTCTCAACACATTCTGAGTTCCATCTTTGGGTCCACAAAATTCCAAAATGACTTATTATTAAATTTGCACATATTTCAGTTTACCCTTTGTGCTCTGAAATTATATGGGTTTCACAAACACATAGTGTAATATACTTACTATTACGGTATTTTACAGAACAGTTTCACTGCCCTGAAAAATTCCCTAAGCTTTTAGTCAAACAACCCCTCCTCTCCTAAACCCCTGTCCACTGCTAATCTTATCATCCCTATTGTTTTGCCTTTTTAGGGAAGCCATATAATTAGAGTCATGACATTTTCGGGATGGTTTCTTTCCCTTAGAAATATTCATTTAAGATTTATCGATGAATTTTAGTTGTTTGATATGAAACTTCTTTTTAATCCTGAATAACATTCAAGTTTTTACATTTTGACTTGTGCTTTTAATGTTGTTTTGAAAATTCATAATTAAGTCAAAAGTCATTTGGAGGTTCCCAATGTTTACTTCTAGAAATTTTATAGTTTTGCATTTTTTACATTTAGTGCTATTACAAATTTTGGATTAATTTTTCTGCAAGATTTAAGCTTCTTCTCTAGGTTCATTTTTTGGCATGCTGCTGTCCAATTTTCCCATCACCATTTGCTGAAAAGGTTATCTTGTCTCCATCGAATAGTAATTGCACCTTTGTTTAGTATCAGTTTACTCTATGGGTGGGCTTATTTCTGTGCCCTCTATTCAGTTGCATTGATCTACATGCTTATTATTTCATCAATACCAGAATGCCTTGATTACTGTATCTTTATAGTAAGACTTGAAATCTGCTGTGAAGCTTCTACCTTTGTTCTTTTTCATTAGAGTATTGTGAAGCCTATTCTAGGAGCCTTGCCTTTCTATATAAACTTTAAAATGAGTTTGGCAATATGTGCAAAATAGCTTCATGTAATTTTGATTGATATTGCACTGACTGTAGCTCCAGGTGGTAAGAAAAAAATCATCACACTCAAAAAAAGTGTAACTACTTATGGTGGTGGGTGTTAACTAAACCCATTGTGGTTATCTGATACATACAAATATCAACTCACTATGTTGTAAACCTGAAGCTTGTACAATGTTATGTGTCAATTGTACCTTAATTTAGGAAAAGATGGCAAAAATAAACCCAAGGAGAGATTTAAAAAAGCAACACTAGAATAAGTGTTTGGATAATTAACTAAATGTAGAATTGGGAGAGGCAATCCATTAGTCTAAAAGTATTATTTCAAAAGCATGTTACTCCAGCATTCATTCTACTCCAAAGATAATATGCAAGACACAAATGATATTTCTTTTATAGGTCTGGAAATATGCCTTCACAGAGGTGCTCAATTTAAAGACCCATACTCTTCCATGAATATTTTATACCCTTTACAATTGAATCTCTGCCCTAAACCTTCAGTCTCATTCCTTTCTTTCTCTAAATATTTGCACAATCTGACATACAAGTGGAAATTACCTTCATAGCTAACTTTCCTCTTCATTAAAGCCACAAAGCTTGTTTGACGTGAAGCGTTTGAAAGGCAATCACTAAATTGTGTGGGAGACTAACAAAAGATTTTATACCCAAAGATAAACCAAGTAGTTCATTTACATGGCCATCACTTTTCCAATCTTTTAATCTCTAAAAGTAAATACCAGTGCATATACTGATGAATACAAATAACAGACATTATCTTTTGTGTTTCATTTTTCTTTGAATTTCTCTATAGTTGTTAAAGACTCTGAAGTTGAAATTCTTATTGAATGGTTATAAGATGTTTAACACTATAATTCTAAAATATTATTTTTAACTTAAAATTCATTGAAAAATTGAACTCTTTTGGGAAATAAATGCATTTGGAAAATTGAATTAAAAAATAAGTAAGGTGTTTAAATACCACTTGGAAAAGATCAAAGCTACATTTTATTTAATATATGCCTCAATATATATGATGAATACTTTATACTGAAAGGTATGTCAAGAAGGTATAGTGCATAAATCAATATTTTATTCCTGTCTAAGTACCTCCACAATATTCTATTAAAAAATGAGTATATATTAGATGCTTTGATATGTTTATAGAGTAATAGTCTACTCCTGGCATTGAACTTTTTTAGTCCTATATTAAATGCTGTAAATGTTGAAGAAAATCAAAATGATCTGTGAATATTTCTGTCTAATCTAACCTATATATCTTCTTCTTTTTAATATATAATAGAGAGATTTAAAAGCCAATTGATTTTCCTTCCATTCAAAAGTCTGACACTATAAATATCAGAGTAGTAAATATATTCCATGTTGATGATTTTGAAATAAAGAGATTACTTTATTATTGCATTGATATAACATTTTATTTTATTTTAATTATGTTTTTAAAAATCTTATTTTTATGCTGGTCATTAAAATATATTTTTCAAATGAGGACTGTTAAGTATGATTTATACCAACATTAAAATAAGAACTTGTCAAAGTGACCAACTTTGACAAATATTAAAACATTATACAAATTGTAATGTCACATATTGTTTTTCAAAGTTTGATATAATAAAACTGAGGAAACTGAGGCCCTCACAAGTTAGTCCATCTCATTACATTAAGAAAATGCTGTAATAGGAATTTCAATTCATATCTGCTTTGATGTGGACATTGGCAGCAGTGTCCGTGGCATTGTAAATGAGACAAGACAAATTCACACGAACTATGAAGTCCTATGGAAGAAAAGGGATGGCACGGCCACTCTCTCAAGAGGAGAGCACCTCGGAGCACCTTGGAGTGCCTCAGCCACTCTCTGAAGTAACCCGACCCTTGCCTTGAAAAGCTTTTATTGCTTTTCTGGGCACATTATGGTGCGGATGGTCCTCATTTACTATACACAGGTTCGCTTTAGGTGGTTACCTTTTACAGAAAACAAAGGAGAGGATGCTGCTAATCACATCACAGAAGAAGGATATTTGCAAATGCAAAGGGAAAAGTGGTTGAACTGGTTACACTAGTCCTTGGAAGGTTGAGCATAGATTTTAGGAAGTTACTTTAAAGATATGCCGTAAACGTTTGCTGCCTCAGTTCAGGGTGATGGAGTTTTAGCAAAAAGCAAGTCTCAAAGTGGCCTAGGTACAATGCAGGCCTGATTCCCCATGGGAGAACCTATCCATGGGTGTGGGTCCTGTGCACTGGACCTTGCTTTCCACTGGCCTTTCTGAGTGGGAGCTGGGTCCATGCCACACACAACGGTCTCCTATACTGCTTTACTTCAAAACCTATGTTACATCTTTAAACTGGCTCCTCCTTACCAGCTGGTGTGATAGGTGATGCTCTGCTTAGACAGACAGAAACAGTAAGTTCAAGGGAACAAAGAACAATTAGGAAACAGAGAATCAGACTAGGCAAATGAGATCAAAATATCATTGAGCTTAAGAGCAAAGTATATTTTTTCCCAAATCTTATGATCTTTCATATTTTTCTTATGTTTAATGTAATTTTACTCTATTTTTATAAATTAAACATATGTTTATTAGGATAAGTAATATATTCTTATTTTATAATATAGGCTTTACAAAAAGATATAACTGAAGAATCAAAATCATTTCAAATCACAGATAACTGTTAATAACATGGTATAAAGCCTTCTAAAATTTGTCTTTTTGTCCATGTATAAATAACAAATATTTTTAAATAACATTTCTATGAAATAAAACTAATAGTTCATGTTCCTTTTAAGTTATCTTTCTTTTTATCCAACCCATATACACTTATCATCTTTTGACATTATCAATATACATTTATATCATCATTTTCAGCAGCTTCATATTATTTCTTTGAAATGTGCTTCCATTTTAAGTCATCTAATTGGTATTTTTGATAGCTATAAATAGCTTTAAATAAAAGTTTTGCTATAAATATGCTGAAAATAGATTTATGCTTACTTGTACAACTATGTTCTAAACATGTATACTTTTTTATTGAACTGGTGGGTCATTTTTGTACATTTTCATAACTAGTTTTTTAGACAGTAATTCTGAGTGTAAAGTATGTCTTTTATCTCACATAGTTACCCACAAAAATTATTCTACATCTTTAGAATTGCCAGGTAAGTAGGACTGAAAAGATACAGCACTATTTTAAATCATCCTTTTTAATTCATTAATGATTGAAAACTTCATTTATGATTGGAAAACCCTTCATCACTGTCTATTGGATTGCTCCTCTCCTTCTTATTAATGCATTTAAAATCTGCATATGAAAGAATATTAACCCTTTGTATTTAATCTGTTATGTTTTATCAAATTTGCCAGTTTATATGTTTAAAGTATTGAAAATGTTTTTCTTTCATTAAGTTAAAAAATGATCAAAGTCAGATCTGTCATCTTTTTTTTTCCTCTATAGTTTCTTGCTTTGATGTCCATGTAACTGCTAAAGGGCAGCCTATAGGCTTGTGGGTTGAGAGCAAGAGTTACTACCCCTGGCTCCGATGAGGGGTGAGCCATGGGAATAGAGGTGAAGGTTATCCAGGCAGTTTGCTAACACCCCATGGCCTGAGGAGGGAGCTATGGGATTAATGGCAAGGAAAACCCTCCTTTGTTCAAATATTGCTACACTGAAGAGACTTTCTGTGAGACTTTCTGTGACAGTGCACTGTGGTCACTGTCTGGTCTCTGCTATGCCCTTTGTTTTTCTTCCCTTAAAAACATACATACACACACATATACAATGCATGTGTATACATACGATACATGTGTATGTTATATATTTTCGTATATATTAACACATGAGGTTCTAAAATGTCCTGTAAGCCAAGAGGTCACAGGTTCCATTCCTGATCAGGGCACATGCCTGGGTGGTGGGTTGGATTTCCAGTCTGGACAAAGGACAGCTGACTGATGTTTCTCCCATCAATGTTTCTCTCTCACTTTCTCACCCTCCGTTCCTCTCTCTCTAAAATCAATAAGTATGCCTTTGGATTAGGATAAACAAACAAACTAAGGTAGTGAATTTCTTGTGTAGGTACAAGTTATGTGAGTGTGATCTCTGAAAGCATCACCTCATATACATAGAGCTTGTTATAGCTTTCCCAGACCACTAAAAAAAAAAAAAAAATCACTGATGGACACAATGCCCTTGCAAAATATGGACAGCAGACAGTAACTAATGTTATATGCCTTTTTCATATGTTAGAACTAATGTATGGTCAAAGAATTTCAGTGACTAATGTAAAATCTAACTTAGGCCTATGCACTTATTTTTTTAGAGAATGTCTTAGGCAAAAATATTCATTAATTCCCTTCTATGTGTCAGACAATAGTCTAGTCCCTAGCAATAGAGCAGTGGGAAAAGAAAGAATATTGGTTTTATTGGTTTTAATTACTTGGCCAAAGTTATGGGTATCTCTTTTGGACAAAAAAAAAAAAAAAGAAAAAAAAAGATAGTTAAGCAGATTTAATGGAGAACTATACAAACCCAATTGGACAGAGTCTAGTATTCTAGTCTAAATTCTCATTTATATGTAGATAAAAACAACTCCATATATTGAAGAGAAACAACAGATCTTCCTTCCCAACTCCCATCAAATGTCTCAAAATATAAGCTACTTGAGCAATTATTTTTCCTTGACTTGGAGCTTAAGCACTTAATTTTATTTTGTCGTTCTTATTGTTAGAGTCACATAAAAGTATAATTTTTCTATGGCATGTCATATCTGAATTCTAACTAATACCTTATAATATTTCTGTTGGAATTGATTTTCATTGAAGATAGTAAATATTAAAGATAAGTAAATGCTATACTGTGAACCCAGAAGAGACAATGAAATGCCACCTTACTGAACACCAAATTCTAGCCCACACACTCTCGCAACATCATCAGTTAAACAAGGGAATTACTTTAAGTAGCGCCAATGCCCATCTCCCAGACTCCTGTTGAAGGTATTTTATAAAAATCAGTTCCAGGATGTTAGAGATTTTATAAAAACTATTTTTTTTTAAAAAAATAGCTAGAACACCTAGACTAAAAATGAAATTTGAAATAAAACACTTGGAGACTCCAAATTCTGTTTTGAAAGAGTATATTTCCCATTGCAGCACAGACTTTTCAAGCTAGTTGAAAGAAAACAATTTACTCCTTATGTATCGTTAACAACTATCCTCTAAGGCATTATCCTTAACATAAACAGTTGCTATCGACTGTTTCTAAGAGCTTGTTAATATTCTATCAAAACAGAATCAAAGGATATGAATAGGTTACGTTTATGTATAATGGTGAGTGAACTATTTCCCAGAAATAATGACTGCATCATCATTGATTGAAATTCTTTAAAACAAACGCCCTATCAAAAGTACATAGTTATGTCACAATAGAATTTCTTTGTCACACAACACACACAAAAGTAGCTTCCAGCCTGGCTGGTGTAGTTCAGTGGATTGAGCATGGGCCATGAACCAAAGGGTCACCAGGTTGGATTCCCAGTCAGGGCACATGTCAGGGCTGGGAGCCAGGTCCCCCCAGAAGTGGGTATGCAAGTAGCAACCACACATTGATGTTTCTCTTCCTCTTTCTCCCACCCTCCCCTTCTGTCTAAAAATAAAAAATAAAATCTTTTTTAAAAATAGTAGTTTCCATGATTTCACCACTAATATGCAGTTAGTTCTCCATAAGTTATTCATTTTGAATTACACAGACATTAATTGTGGGTTTCTATTAGTTTCAACCTACTAAACTTTAGCACTAGAAGTTTAGCCACAGCTATATTTTCAACTACAGCAATTTCCTAATAGTGAAAGACATACATGAGAAAATAACATTGAAATAACAGTCCATTTTTGCTATTTAATTATTAGTACACTATAAACTATTACCTCAGTTGAATTACACTGTAATAAATAAATTGTTTAGGGAAGACAATATTGAGTAATGTCAACTTTTCTGGATTTCACACATAGAATCATCCCATTAACCAACTTTTGATATCTACTGTGACAATTTGTCCTAGGTAGACAGAAATCTTGATAATTGCTAATACAGCAGCATTTTGTCTAGTTAAAGGAATTAATTTATTCTTCTCAGAATAAATCAACTTGTTGCATAAAACTGTTTTTTTCCCTTTAAAACATATTTCTCAAATGAATATTTTCTAATAATATACAAAGCTGATTTATTTATTTCTATTAGTGATGTTTCTTTACCAGAAATTTATTTAAGGTGTGTTTGGACTGAAAAATCTGGAAATGGTGATACTGTAGTAGTTGTCTTCGATATATGACAATGATTTTTACTAAGTTGGAATTGTGGGAATTGTTTTTTTCCCACCTTTTCTGTTATTTTACTCATCAACTAAAAATACCAGCTGTCTTAGTAGAAGGCCCGTAAAAAGAACTCAGTGAACCCAAAAATATTATTGAGAATGCAGAAAGAGGTGCTAATCAAACCAACCCTTTAACTTTTCATATGAACTGTTGTGCTCACATTTGCATATATGACCCTAAACAGCATTCATATACTTCAAGAACTGGAGATGAAAAAAAACCAAGTCTGAATCTCGGATAGGTCACTGGGTAGCATATATGGCAAAAGACCTGAATGATACTCTAAAGATCTTTGAAAACTGAATTCATACTGGACCCACAACCCACTGAAACCTGTTCAGAATTTCTGGGCTGCACTCAACCACATGGATTGTCTTCTAAATGAAAAGAAAGGGAAACAATGTAGAGGTGTTCTACCACAAGATTTATGCAAGATCTACAGTATCATAACAAAATATTCAACATGTCCAGGCTACTCCCAAATTATACAGCACATGGAAAAGATGACAATCAAAGAGGTTAATGCCAAGATAGCACAGATATTGAAATTATCTGACAAATACTTCAGAACAGCTATTTTTAAAAGTGTCCAACAACTAATTGTAAACACTCTTTATTTAATTTATTTTTATTTTTAATTCTTTTACTTTTGTTCAAGTACAGTCATCTCCATTTTCCCACCACCACCTCCCCGCACCTCAGCCATCCCCACCTCCCACACTCCATCCTACCCTCCCTTTGGTGTTGTCCATGTATCCTTTATACGCTTTCCTTAAAACCCCTCTCTCCTTTCCCCCCATTATCCTCTCCCACCTCCCCTCTGGTTACTGTCAGTTTGTTCTTAATTTCAATGTCTCTGGTTATATTTTGCTTGCTTGTTTGTTTTGTTGATTAGGTTCCAGTTAAAGGTGAGATCATATGGTATTTGTCTTTCACCACCTGGCTTACTTCACTTAGCATACTGCTCTCCAGATCCATCTAAGCTGTTGCAAAGGGTAGGAGCTCTTTTTTTCTTTCTGCTGCATAGTATTCCATCATGTAAATGTACAATAGTTTTTTGATCCATTCATTTACTGGTGGGTATTTAGGTTGCTTCTAGCACTTGGCTATTGTAAATTGTGCTGCTATGAACATTGGGGTGCATAGGTTCTTTTGAGTTGGTGTTTCAGGATTCATAGGATATAATTCCAGCGGTGGAATTGCTGGGTCGAAAGGCAGTTCCATTTTTAGTTTTCTGAGGAAATTTCATACTGTTTTCCATAGTAGCTGCACCAGTCTGCATTCCCACCAACAGTGTACTAGGGTTCCCTTTTCTCCACAACCTCTCCAACATTTGTTGTTTGTTGATTTGGTTATGATGGCCATTCTGACCAATGTGAAGTGGTATCTCATTGTGGTTTTAATTTGCATCTCTCTGATGGCTAGTGATGCTGAGCATCTTTTCAAATGTCTCTGGGCCTTGTGTATGTATGTCCTCTTTGGAGAAGTGTCTGTTCAAGTCCTTTGCCCATTTTTTTAAATTGGGTTGTTTATCTTACTGAATTGGAGTCAGATGAGTTCTTGATATATTTTGAAGATTAAATTCTTGTCCGAGGTATCATTGGCAAATATGTTTCCCCATACTGTTGGTTCTCTTTTCATTTTGCTGATGTTTTCTCTAGCCTTGCAGAAGCTTTTTATTTTGGTGAGATCCCATTTGTTTATTCTTTACTTTATGTCCCTTGCTCTAGGGGACATATTGGTAAAAATATTGCTGCATGGAATATCTGAGATTTTTCCAGCTATATTTTCCTCTAGGACTGTTATGGTATCATGACTTATATTTAAGTCTTTCATCCACCTTGAATTTATTTTTGTGTATGGTGTGAGTTGGTGATTGAGCTACATTTTTATGTGTGTGTGTGTATTTTATTGATGTTTGAATACAGTTGTCTCCATTTTCCTACCACCATTTTCCTCCATCCTATCCACCTGCACCCTCAGTCCTACCCTCCTTTGGGTTCGTCCATGGGTCCTTTATACATGTGCACTTATGACCCTTTCCCTACTTTTCCATGTTATTGCCCTCCCTCCTCCCCTCTGGTTACTATGACTTTGTTCTTTATTTCAATATGTCTGGTTATATTTTGCTTGCTTGTTTGTTTTGTTAATTAGGTTCCACTTATAGGTAAGATCATATGGTATTTTTCTTTCATCACCTGGCTTACTTCACTTAGCATAATGCTCTTCAGTTTCATCCACATTGTCACGATGAGTAGGAGCTCCTTCTTTCCTTCTGCTGCATAATATTCCATTGTGTAAATGTACCATAGTTTTTTTTATCCATTCGTTTACTGATGGGCACTTAGGCTGCTTCCAGCACTTGGCTACTATTGTGAGTTGCACAGCTATGGACGTTGGGATGCATAAGTTCTTTTGAATTAGTATTTCAGGATTCTTAGCATATAATCCCAGCAGTGGAACTACTGAGTCAAAAGACAATTCTACTTTTTTAAGTGAATGGGAGTATAGTAATTCTCAACACGTGATATTGAGCATGTTTTCTACTGCTTATTCTTATTATAAGACTTTGTAATTAAGAAAAGATTATTGAATTTAATTCACACCTAAGTAACCATACCAAAATAATCAAATGATGCTTCTTCTTTAATCAATAATTGCAACATCTTACTTACAGTATATTGAAAAAAATGTGCTTTTCACTTTAGTTGATTAATTAATTGGAAACACACATTAGGCAACAATATTATTAAGAAAATGTATAATTTCCTCAAATGGTTAATTTCATGGGATAGTACAGTTTGACAGAGTACTTTACATATACAAACATTCTTACACATTCAAAAACAAAAAACAAAAAGCTAGAGGTAAGGAAACAGACTTTGTCCTTATCTGGCACTGAACATCTGGAGGGAATTTGGAAAGCACTTCTCTCTAGATTTCAGTCTCATCATCTGAAATGTGTTAGCATGGTAGAAATGTGTTAACATTGAATAAGTTTCCCTATATAAACTTCCCACTCTTTTAACATGTTCAGGTCCCCTCCCTGCAACCTGCTCTCTATGTGTGAAGTGAGGCTGTAGTTTCTTACTACTTCTATTCAATATTTTTACTGGAGGTTTTATCAATTCAACAAGGTAAATGAGAAGAAAGAAGAAATAATAGACATAAATATAAGAGACAAAGAATTAAGACAATAGTTATTTGCAGATGACATGACTATACACGTTGAAACTTTAAAGAACTGTACCAAAAAAAATCCGGCTAGGTATAAAAGCAAATTTATAAAGGTGTCAGAATATAAAATCAATATACAAAAGTCAATTATATTTCTTTAAAAATATTTAATATTAGAAACAAAAATTGCATTAAATTACAACAGTTTTTGCAATATAAAAATGTCAAATAGCTAGGAACAAATTAAACAATAATCTAAAACATTCCTATACTAAAAGTTTTGAAACATTGTTGAAAGAAAATAATTAAGGTGTATATATATTTTGAGGAGGATGCCAAATTTCTTGGGTAGAAGACTCATTACTATAAAGACATCTATTCTCTCAAAATTGAGTTATTTCAGCATACTTTTTTCAGATATTCACAAGCCAGTACTATAATTTATATAGAAATATATAAAACCTGTGTAATGATAGATCAAGTTGAGGGAATTAATGCTACATTAGTTTGTGTTACTATTAGCTACAAGGAAAGAGTGTAGTCTTGACATAGAATAGTCAAAAAAATTCAACTAAACAAAAAAATTCCATGTTTTATGGTAAAATATTTAATAATGACATTCATTCAACTCTATTGGAAAGAAAAATTCAACAAATGATTCTTTATTAACTAACTCTTCTGTAAGAAAGGGGGCTTAACCTTATATGATACACAAAAAGTAATGCAGACATAAATATTCAAGGTAAAATTATGGCTCCAAAATGAAGACACAGAGGGATATTCAAGTAAACAATATAAAAGTAAATACTCCTAAATTGAACTTCATAACAAAAAATTTACTGATCAAATGATCCTATTCAAGGAAATAAAAAAGACTCAAACTGAGAAAAAATATTCATGTATCCATTTCTGACATAAACTTGCATACAGAATATATAAGAACATCCAACAAATCAATTAAAAATTAACAACAACAAAAAAAAAACCCTAGGCAGATTCTATGTAAAAGAAGACATAAGTTAATCAGCATGGAAAAGATGGTCAATACCATTAATCATCAGAGAAATGTCAATGAATCTATTATATACTTCTTTATGAGGCAGTACTTCCATCAATATAAAGGACCCATGGACAATAACAAGGGAAGGGTGGAAACAGGAGGGAGGTGGGGAGGGCTGGGGGTGGGCCAGGATGGGGGGAAAAGGCAGAAAACTGTATTTGAACAACAATTAAAATGTAAAAATAAATAAAATAAAATAAAATAAAATAAAAGTATGTCCATGTAATGGATCAATAAAGGAATGGTCATTGCAGCTTTATTCAAAGAAGCAATATTTTGAAACAATTCAAATGTTCCTATTGGGAGAATAAATGGATTATGATATATTCATGAAATGGAATATTGCTCAGAAATTATAAAAAAAATGAACTACTGATTCTCACAACAACATGACAATTTTTCTGAAATGTTCAGTGAAAGAATTCAAAACAAAAAACTACATACATTGCCATTCCATTTAATGACAGTTGTGTAATCTAAAGAGACAGCAATCGCTACAGGGATTGCCTCTGTGAGAGGGGCAGTGGGAATCCCTAGAATAAAGACAATGTTCTACATCTTAACTGGTGTGTTGCTTAAACCTGTATATACATTTATAAAAATTCTGAACTTCATGTCCTTAGTACATGGGTATTTTATAATATGTAAGCTTATCTCAATTTTACAAATAAGAGAAAAATATGAGTTGACAATGTACATTTCATTTTTTCCCGTTATCACTGGTATTAAGTAGCTAGTCAATTCCTGTTCATTCATGATTCATATGTGTTTGACACATGTAAATTTCAATTTGTTTTCTTTGAAATATGTCTAGGTGTACATCTTTCTGTGTTTTACTATCCTTGACACCAATTTCGTACTGCTTTATAGGTCTCCCTAGTTATAGCATCTCATTCCTTGTATCTTTAATGTTCTTATTTATTGCTGAATTAGCTAGAATGTACTGTGTGGAGCCTACATTATTTTCTCTAATTTTATCTGGTATGTCCCCAAGGAAAAAGAGAAAATTTTAAAATTATTAACAAATAAAGAGAATATGCCACCTCTCTCTAGGAATCTCTTTGTTTTACAATAATGTAAATGTATTTTCTACCAAACTGTCTTGTCCAAAGCAACTGAGTGATATTTTCAAACATTTGTCTCCCTGTCTAGAATATGACAGCCAGCCAAATTAATTTCTCCTTTCAAAGTGTTAAGACTTGAATAATTGGACTCAATAAAATGGTCTGGCAAAGTCACATATACCTTTCTCCCATACAGACTTCACTGTTTTCAAATTTGAGAACCATAGAGCTCTGTAGAGACAGGATGTGGGGAGGGGAAGAAGAAAGAAGACAAAAAGAAAAAAAAAATGAGCAAGAAGGACTTCTATTCAAATAAAGAGAACTAAAGTTAGAATAATAAAAAGCCAGAATAAAGAATTTATGATAGCCATGGAGAATGTATAATCATTCTAATTTTGAAAACAATAATAAAATGCAGGTGTGTATGTAAACATCTCCCTTTTTAAATTTTTATTGAATTCACTGGGGTGACATTAATAAAATTATATAGGTTCCAGGTATACAATTCTATAGTACATCATCTGTACATTGTATTATGTTTATACCACCCAATGTCAAGCCTCCTTCCCTCAACACGTACCCCACCTTTACCCTTTTCTATCTCTCCTGACCCTCCTTTCCCTCTAGAACTCACTGTGCTGTTTTCTGTGTCCATGAGGTGTTCTTTGTTGTTCTTACTGTTTGGTTTGGTTTGGTTTGGTTTGGTTTGGTTTGGTTTGGTTTGGTTTAGTTTTTTCTTCTTCATCCCTTCACCCTTTCTACACAGCCCCTCAACCACATCCTCCAGCAGCTGCCAGCCTGCTTTCTTCTATCTATGCATTTGTTTCTATTTTGTTTCTCAGTTTATTTTGTTCATTAGATTCCCCATATGAGTGAAAGCTTATACTCGTCTTTCTCTAACTGGCTTCCTTCACTTAGCTTAATACCCTCCAGGACCTTCTTTTTTTTACAGCAAAGTAATATTCTATTGTGTAAATGTATCACAGCATTTTTAACCACTCATCTACTGAGAGGCGCTTGGGTTGCTACCATATCTTGGCTATTGTAAATAATGCAGCAATGAACAGAGGGGCACAAATGTTCTTTCAAATCAGTGTTTCTGGTTTCTTCAAAAATATTTCCAGATGTAGAATTACTGAATCATAAGGCAGTACCATTTTAATTTTTTGAGGTAACTCCATACTCCTTTCCATAGTGGTTGCACCAATCTGTATTCCCATCAGCAGTGCACTAGGGTTCCCTTTTTTCCACATACTCATCAACACCTGTTTGTTGTTTAGAGATGATAGCCATATGGGCAGGTGTGAGGTAGTATCTTACTGTGGTTTTAATTTACATTTCTATGATAACTAGTGACACTGAGCATCTTTTTATATATCTATTGTCCATCTGTATGTCCTCTTTGGAGAAATGTCTATTCAGGTCCTTTGCCCATTTTTTTTTTAATTGGATTGTTTGCTTTTGGGGTGTTGAATTTTATAAGTTCTTTATAAATTTAGGATATTAACTCCTTATCAGATGTATCATTGGCAAATATCTTCACACATTCAGTGGGTTGTCTTTTCATTTTGTTGATGGTTTCCTTTCCTGTGCAAAAACTTTTTAGTTTAGTCATCCCATTTGTTTATTTTTTCCTTTGCATCCCTTGCCTATGGAGATATATCAGAAAAATTATGCTATAAGAAATATCTAAGATTTTACTGTCTATGTAGCCTTCTAGTATTTTTATCATTTAAAATATTACATTTAAGTCTTTAATCCATTTTGAGTTTATTTTTGTGTGTGGTGTAATAAGGTAGTTTAATTTCATTTTTATTGCCCATGCCATACCTTTCCAATTGTTCCAACACAATTTTTGAATAGATTATCTTTATCCCAAGGTATGTTCTTGCCTCCTTTATCAAATATTAAATGACCGCAAAGCTGTAGGTGGATTACAAAGCTCTCTATTCTGTTTAATGTCTGTTTTTATACCATTAACATGTGGTTTTGATTACCATGGCCTTATAGTGTTGTTTGATATCAAGTAACAAGATTCCTCCAACTTTCTTCTTTGTTCTCAAGATTGCTTTGGCTAATCAGGTTATTTTGTGGTTCCATATAAATTTTTGTTCTACTTCTCTGAAATAGGCCATTGATATCTTGATAGAAATTGTACAGAATCTAAGATTGCTTTGGGGAGTATGAAAATTTAATGTTGTTAATTCTTTGTATCCATGAACATAATATGTGTTTCCACTCATTTGTATCTTCTTTAGTTCCTTTTTTCACTGTCTTATATTTTTCCAAGCACAGGTCTCTTACATTCTTCATTAAGCTTATTCCTAGATATTTCTTTTTTTTTTTTTATGCAATTGTTAATGGGATTGTTTCCTTAGTTTCCCAGATAGTTTATTATTGATGTATAGAAATGCAACTGATTTCTGGATATTTAATTATATCCTGTTACTTTACTTAATTCATTTATTATTACTAGTATTTTTTGGTGGAATCTTTAGAGTTCTTTATATACTATATCATGCCATCTGTAAATAATGACAGTTTTACTTCTTCCTTTCCAATTTGGATGCCTCTTATTTTCTTTCTCATCTGATTGCTGTAGCTAGGACTTCTAGTGCTATTCAACAATAGTGGTGAAAGTGACATCCCATTTGTGTTCCTGATCTTAAGGGAAACACTTTTAGTTACTGCCCATTGAGCAAGATGTGTGCTGGGAGTTTGTCATATATGGCCTTTATTATGTTGAAGAATGTTACTTCTATTCCCAATTTACTGAGAGTTTTTATCATAAATAGGTGCTAGATTTTATTATTTTTCTACATGTATTTATATGGTCATGTGCTTTTTGCCCTTTATTTCATTTATGTGGTATATCATGTTTATTGAACTGCAGATATTGTACCAAATTTGCATCCCTGGAATAAATCCCACTTGATTAAAGTGTATGATCTTTTTGATGTATTGCTGTATTCAATTTGCTAATATTTTGCTGAGGAATTTAGCATCTATGTTCATCAGGGATATTGGCCTATAATTTTCTTTCTTCATAGTGTTGTGATGTGAATTTAGAACTAGGATAACACTGGCCTCATAAAATGAGCTTGGGGGTCTTCTCTCCTCTTGAATTTTTTGAAATAGTTTGAGAAGGATTGGTGTCGGTTCTTCTTTGAATGTTTGGTAAAATTCTCCCATGAATCCATGTACTTGGGACTCTTGTTTCTTGAGAGTTTTTGATTACTGCTTCAATTTCATTAGTTGTAACCTGTATATTTAGATTTTCTGATTCTTTCTGATTCAGGATGTTTCTAGGAATTATCCATTTTTTCCAGATTGTCCAATTTGTTTGTCTATTGTTGTTCTTAATATTTTCTTATAATCATTTATATTTCTGTGGTATCAGTTATTACTTCTCCTCTTTCATTTTCAATTTTATTTATTTGGGTCTTCTCTCTTTTTTCTCTAGATGAGTCTAGTTAAATGTTTGTGGATCTTATTTATCTTTTCAAACAACCAGCACTTGGATGCACTGATCTTTTGTATTATTTTTGTATACTCTATTGCTTTTATTTCTGCTTTGATCTTTTGTCATTTCTTTCCTTCTACTCATATTGGGCTTGGCTGTTCTTTTCCTAGTTTCTTAAAATATAAAGTTAGATAGTTTATTTGAGTTTTTTCCTTGTTTCTTGAGGTAGGCCTATAATATGAATTTCCCTTATAGGACTGCTTTCGCTGCATCCCATAGATTTTGGATTTTTGTGTATTTATTTTCATTTGCCTCAGGGTAACTTCCAATTTCTTCTCTGATGTCATTGTTGACCTGTTCATTGTTTAGTAACTTGTTATTTAACCTCCATGTCTTTGTGTTTTTCAGTTTTTGTTTTTCTTGTGATTGATTTCTCATTTCATACAATTATGATCAAAGAATATGCTTGATATGATTTTAATCTTCTTAAAATTATTGAAACTTGTTGTGTCCTAACATGTGGTCTAGTCTAGAAAATGTTCGAAGTACACTTGAAAAGAAGGTATAGTCTGCTGCTTTGGGATGAAATGCTCTGAAGATATCTAGTAAATCCATCTGATCCAGTGTCTCATTTAAGGTAATTGTTTCCTTGTTGATTTCCTGTCTGGAATATCTATCTGTTGATGTCAATGAGGTGTTGAAATCCCTTACTGTCAGACTCTCCCTTTACATCCATCAAAATTCGCTTTATATATTTAGTGCTCCTAAGTTGGGTATATAAATGTTTATAAGGGTTATTAAAAGTCTCCCTCCCTTTATGAAATACCAAAAAAGTTTTATATAGCTCTTTTTTCATATACTTAATATCACTGTAAATTGGTAAGTGACATGTTATGGATTTCCATTTTTAGGAATAAAAACAATTGAGGTACAATAAAAATGTTATCAGAGGAAAAATATAGCTCACATCAGTCAGCACACTTCACTTTGGTATACTCAACTAGAATGAGAATTTCCCCTTGCCAAATTTGTATAACTTTATGCAAATTAAGTGAGTATGGCCAAAATTAATATATTTTCATATTAATAACTAAAAGATTGAGAAGCTGAGATATAATTTTATATGAATGGTTATTTCATATAAAAGCCAAAATGAATTTTAAAAAATATTTCATAAGCTATCAGCCAACAAAGATCTTTAATGAGTGGTCAATATCTTTAAAACATGTTAATTGCTCCTATTATAAATACTCCAATTGGATAACTCTGTTACAAATATTCACATTGGTTAACTTTGCTACTAAGATGAAGATGTCAACCAAATCAAACTATTCCTAGAAAAGCTTTCACACAATCTTCCTTTGTAAAAAACAAGGCAGACTACTAGTGTAATTTTTTTTTTTTTAGTATGCCTATCCTACCTAACTTGGTCTATGTAAAAAAACAGGAAACAAAACAATTGTTATCTTAATTACTTGTGGTATTATCTGGCCGATCTCTACACCTGGAGCTATTTCAATGTGAGCAGTGAAAATACCATCAGTTAACATATTGCCCAGTAGTAGCAATTTGAACAGTGACAGGTCCCTCTTGCATTCTGTCCAGATCTGCACACTCAACAGGAGACACAGGATTCTGAATGGAAATGCTGGCGCAATCTGACGAATGTTGTCAGGGCTCCTCAGTGTGAAGTGCATTGCTACTAATGATCGTGCCATGAACTGCTGGCAGGATATTATTAATGACATTATCTGAGATCTGCAAATCTCTGGTGTATCAATTAGCAGAAGTTACACTATCAATTTTATTCTCCAGGTTAAATATCCAAAATTAAAGAGAATTATATACAAGTTTCATGGTGCTTTTTCTTCATGTTCTGATTATTTGGTATTGGCGTCTTGTTTGCTTTAGATTAAAATTATAGTAGAATGACTAAAATTAGTCTGTCTCCTCAAATCCATTTGGATGATGTACTGAATTTAAGGATATTGTTGGGGAGATGTCAGGAGTAGGTTGGGAAGGGTCTAGGGAATGGCCGTGAGAGGTGTTTGTAATGATTTAAGCAGATTCTCTTTCTCTGTCTTTGGACAATGACTGGATAAGGACACATAGTTTTCATGTTAACTTGATTCTTTTTAGTTACATATTACAAGCATGTATGCACAAACTACACACACATACCCACAATTCCTTGCACAATAAATAAATATTCCCTAACTGCTTTCTGTATTTCAGACACAGTCCTAGGTTGTGTGATAGGAAACAAATAAGTAAGGCAATGCTCAGCCATGTAAAGTTTACAACTGGGTTTTTACTTTCCCCCCTACAAATTAATTAGTTGAAATAACCAAAGTTAACTATTCTAATGACCCCTCCCTCCAACTACAGACTTATTTTTGAATACTAAAGGATTCTGGTCAAGATGGAGGCCTAGGTAGAAATGCTGCATCTCCTTATTCAACTATAAAAGGATCACGACTAACCTCAACACAAAAGAACACCCAGAACTGCCAGAAAATTGAACTGTATGGAAGTCTGACAACCAAGGACTTAGGCTATATTCATCCAGACAGGTAGGGGAGCCGGGCAGAGATGATGAGGTGTGACAGTGGTGAGGTGGCAAAGGTGAGGCAGCAGCAGTGGCCGGCAGAATGGGCAGTCCCACATTCACATGTGGTGGATAAAAATCAGGAAGGATAACTAAGGAGCAAGTGATCCCAGCCCCAGGCCAGACCACACAGCCCAGGGTTCCAGCACCAGGAAAAGAAAACCTCATACCTTCTGGCTATAAAAATCAGTGGGGGTTGGGGTAGAGGAAGAAACTGCCAGTCTCTCAGGAGAGTCTTATTAAAGGGCCTGCACAGTCTTAGAATGTACACAAACCCACACACTCTGGGAACAAACATCAGGGCAACAGCTAGAAGGTTGCCAGTCACATATGGGAAGTGGGTGAAGTGACCAGAAGTAGGACAATTGCCAAGCAAGCCTCCACCATCTAGGCAGTGGCACTGTCCCCTCTCTGACACCTCCCCCACATACAGAACCATAAAGTAATTCATTGGGTTGCCCTACCCTGGCAATTACATAAGGCTCTGACCCATACAGCTTAACAGGTACGCTAAGCCAGAGCATAAAAGCAGTTCTACCTAACACACAGAGACAAACACAGGGAGGCAGACAAATTGCAGAGACAGAGAAATACAGCCCAAATGAAAGGACAGAACAAAATGCCAGAAAAAGAACTAAACAAAATGGAGATAGCCAACCTGTCAGATGCAGAGTTCAAAACACTGGCGATCAGGATGCTCAAAGAACTCATTGAGTACAGCAAAAGCATAAGGGAAGAAATGAACACTGTACTTAGTGAAATAAAGAAAAATCCACAGGGAACCAACAGTGAAGGGAAGGAAGCTGGGGTTCAGATCAACAGTTTGGAACATAAGGAAGAAATGAAGAGTCAAAAAAGAACAGAATGAAGAAACAAGAATTCTAAAAAATGAACTGATGGCCATCTCCAAAAGCACCAACATCCAAATCATAGGGATATGAGGAGAAGAGGGAGAGTGAAAAATTGAAATATTTGAAAAAAAATAATAATGTAAATTTCCTTAATTTGGCAAAGGAAGTAGACATTCAAGTCAAGGTAATACAGAGAATTCCAAACAAGTTGGACCCAAAGAAGAGCACACCAAGACATATCATAATTAAAATGTCAAAGATTAATGATAGAGAGAATCTTAGAAGCAGCAAGAGAAGAGAGTTACCTACAAAGGAGCTCCCATAAGACTAAGATTTCTCAAAAGAAACTTTGTAGTTAAGAAAGGACTGGTAAGAAGTATTCAAAGTGATGAAAAGCAAAAATTTACAACCTAGATTGCTCTATCCAGCAAAACTATCATTTAGAATGGAAGGGCAGATAAAGTGCTTCCCAGACAAGATCAAGTTAAAGGAGTTCATTATCACCAAGCCCTCATTATATATGTTAAAGAGACTTGTATAAGAAAAAGAAGAAGATCAAAACCATAAACATTAAAATGACAACAAACTCCTAACAATTTTTGCTAACTGAATTAAAATCCTCAATCCATAAACCTCTCCATTCTATAACATTATATATTTTTGAATTGGTTAGTAATAGTTTACATACTGTTGGGAACTACCCCACCTGGTTTCAGCAGCTGTAATTCCCCCCCCCCCCCGCCCCCCGCCATGGCTAAGGCTGAGTGAGAGACCTTGGGACTAAAGCCACTAAGGAGACAAAGCTTATCTCCCTGGCAGGGGTGCCGCCTCTGCCCTTTTTACTTCACCCTGCTTGGCCCCAAGCCTGGCTGGTTAGCCAATGACAGGTAAGATTTTTCAATGGAGGAATGACTTAAGACAGGCATGGTCATGAAGGGGTCCCCAGGGAAGGACTTGGGGGGCTACAGATAAAGGAGGTGATAGACCCTTGCCCCTCGGCTTTGACACAGCCTGAGTCCTCATTCTGTCTGTAAGAAGTCTCCTAATCTCTTGGCTGCCTTACTTCCCCCTGCCTGACTTAAGCCTGAAACAATGACAGAGGGAGGGGCAGCTCTGCGCTGGAAAGGGTGGGTTCCCTGGGGCGATCAAGCCTAAGAAAGAATACATAAATCCCATGAAACCTGCTTTACTAAGAATGCTCTCAATTAAATGATAAGGGTCTGAGGAGAAAATGAGCTTGTTTCCCAAAGTTTTATAGCCCTTTAGCTAACTGACCCTGACTCAGAATAAGCCTTCATAGTTCTTTGTAGTTTATCTGTTGTTTGATCCTTACTGCCTGACAATGACTGATGAGCTTTACCTGTATTCCTGTGCAAATTGAACCCAATAAAAGCCCATTGAGGAAGAGTCTCCTGGCCCTTCTCCTTTGAGAGATCAGCTACCTTTCCTCCCCAAGCAGATCATGTCTTGGTAGGCTTATTCTCATCTGTGGTGGATGGGGGCTCTGCAGGCAAAGCTCCCCCACAACATACCAAAATCAATCTTTGGATCTTATAAGAAAAAGAGGAGTGGTTACTATCTAACATAACATTAATTACATGCATAGTATTATGTTATAACATTTGTACACATAATTCATTCACTTAGTATCCATTATTGGGCACCTACCATATGCAAGACACTAGACTGTGCTACAGAAATAGGCTAAACAGGAGGGATAAGCTGTCTTCTCTAGGTAGTATATATTTAGGTTGGGAGATATATATTTATAAAATAACAAGTGACAAATAAGGTAAAGATAAAAGCTATAGTAAAAAGAAAATATTGCAATGGGTATGTAGCGTGTACTATGTTACATGGAAATCCTCCATGTTTTCATTCAAAATTTCCAAATTAGCAGAAATATCATGTATTTTTATCATGCAGTTTTATTTTCCCCTAAATCCTGCCCCCTAAAAAGGTTTCATTCTGTTAAGAGGTGATTCATTCCATTGATCATAAACAAGTGTTTCTGCTTAAGTAAGATCTATGGGTACATGCTCTGCTTTTCTAACTCAATGACATGATAGGGAAAATGAAAAAAAACACAATCTCTACAAAATACATTTGATAATGATGTTAGTATTTTATGACATTTTAAATATTAAAGCTTATATCTACAGAAGTTCAATCTTCATTCTGCAATCTAGTTTCTTCTGCCTCTTTTAGTGGGGAAAGAAAACTATGTTAAAATGTAATTACAATGAAGGAAGTCCCAGGCTATGATTTCAGTTTGACTCCTGTGATTTTTAGGATATTTTGACAGTCATTATTCTCAATGGTGTCATGCAGTTGTTTGTAAGCCTTTTATTTTTTGTATATAGAGGTTAGAAGTATGTTGTTAAAAATTGAAATATTAATTGCTGATACAGAAGCCTATACACATCTTTCACACACACAATTTTCTTCTGAGGAGAAGACTGTACAGATAAGAGAGGTGCAGTATTTTAGCACTTCATAATTTCAAACCCTAGCTCTGTTACCTGTTTAACATCCATGTTCTTCATTTTCCTGCTCTATAATGTGTGAATTAGGAAGACACATAGATTATGGGGACCAGATGAGATAATCTGTGTAAAGTGCTCTGTCCAGCATCGAACACAGAGCTGAGATTCAATAAACATTAGTTTTATTATTATTTACTTAAGTATAGTAAAATACACAAATGTGCTTTTAAAACTGAAAATGATTATATAAACTCTGAGGTATTTTGGATAGCGTAAGTGTTGAGTAAGGTAATAAGGTAATGCATCTTTCATTCATTCATGCATACATTCACTTACTTATTCATTCAGCTGAACCTGGTACCCTGGGATGCATAGCCAAAATATATATGGTAGAGTACACCTTAACTTCAGACATAGGAATTCAGAAGAGATCATTGTATGCATCTTAATAACAGTTTTACAAAGCTAAACAAGATACAAAATGATTTTTTCAAATTTATTTTTGCTTTTAAGTATATTTTATTGATTACAATATTACAGTTGTCCCATTTTTTCCCTCCCCTTTATCCCCCTTCACCCAGTATGACACAGAGATCCCTTAGTTCAGGTCCCTGTGTCATACATATTAAGTCCTTTGGCTTCTCCATTTCCTATACTATTTTTAACCTCACCCTGTATTTTGTACCTATGAATCATGATACTTATTCCCTTTTCTTCCATTCTCCCCCCTCTCCCTCCCCACTGGTAAACCTCCATGTGATCTCCATTTTGTTTGTGTGGCTTATTTTCTTTCTTTCTTTCTTTCTTTCTTTCTTTCTTTCTTTCTTTCTTTCTTTCTTTCTTTCTTTCTTTCTTTTTGCTTTTTGTTTTTAGGTTCAGTTGTTGATAGTTGTGAGTTTGTTGTCATTTTATTGTTCATAGTTTTGATCTTCTTTTTCTTAGATAAATCCCTTTAACATTTCATATAATAAGGGCTTGGTGATGATGAACTCCTTGAATTTGACCTTATCTGAGAAGTGCTGTATCTGCCCTTCCATTCTAAATGACAGTTTTGCTGGATAGAGCAATCTTGGATGTAGGTCCTTGCTTTTAATGACTCTGAATACTTCTTTCCAGCCCCTCCTTGCCTACAAAGTTTTTCTTGAGAAATTAGCTGATAGTCTTATGGAAACTCATTTGGAGGTAACTCTCTTCTTTTCTCTTGCTGCTTTAAAGATTCTCTATCTTAATCTTTGGCAATTTAATTTTGATTGTGTCAGTGTGTTCTTCTTTGGGTTCAACTTGTTTGGGGCTCTCTGAGCTTCCTGGACTTCCTGGAAGTCTATTTCCTTCACCAGCTTGGGGAAGTTTTCTTTCATTATTGTTTTCAAATAACTTTTCAATTTCTTGCTCTCCTCTTCTCCTTCTGGCATACCTATGATTTGGATGTTGGAATATTTGAAATTGTCCCAGAGGTTCCAAATCCTCTCCTCATTTTTTTTTTTGAATTCTTATTTCCTCATTCTGTTCTGGTTGAATGTTTATTTCTTCCTTTTGCTCCAAATCGTTGATTTGAGTCCTAATTTCCTTCCCTTCAATGTTGGTTTCCTGTATATTTTGCTTTATTTCACTTCATATAGCCTTCACTGCTTCCTCTATTTTGCTCCCATTCTCAGTCATTTCTGTGAGCATCCTGATTACCAGTATTTTGAACTCTGCATCTGATAGGTTGTCTATACTCTCACTGCTTAGTTATTTTTCTGGAGTTTTGATCTGTTCTTTCATTTGGGCCATATTTCTTTATCTCAGTGTACCTGTTACATTGTAAGGGGCAAAACCTTGGGTATTCACTACGGAGGGGCAACCAACTTTGCTGCATTGTGGTGTTGTATGTGGGGGAAGGGTCAGCAAGGGAACAGTGCTGCTTGCTCAGCTTTTGCCCTGCTTTCCATCACTTCCCCTGCTTCCCACATGTGCATTGTGTCCTTTCAGGTGCTGACCTGGTGCTGATTCCCAGTTCTGTGGGCTTATGTACATTCACGGACCCTGTGAGCCCCCCAACAGACTCTTTTGTGAGACTGGCAGCTTCTCCCACCACCACAACGCTCTCATGTTTTTACAGCCAGAGGTTTTGAGGCTTTATTTTCCTGCCCTTGGAACCCTGGTTTGCATGGTCTGTCTCGCTCCCCATTTGTTCCTCCCATTTTATCTGCATGCAAATGTGGAATCACCCAATCTACCAACCATTGCCCACCTGCCCAGTCTGCCAGCTGCCTCCTTGCCACACATCCTCTCCACACTGGCTGCCAACTCTGCCCCTCCTACCATTCTGGATGAATGTTTCTTCTTTAACTCCTTGGTTGTCAGACTTCCATACAGCTAGATTTTCTGGCAGTTCTGGGTTTTTGTGTGTGTGTTTTTAAATTGGTTGCTATCCTCCTTTTGGATATGCAAGGAAGTGAAGCATATCTACCTATGCCTCCATTTTGGCTGGAAGCTCCCAAGATGATAATTTAAAAAATCTCTTCAGAGACCTACTGACACAAAGAAATATAACAAAAGTAAACATCAGAATGCAATGAGCCTTTCATCTGAAAGAAGAAATTTACAGACTGTTTTCATTCCTAGAAGATTTGTGAGGTAGAGAACTCTGCCATATAATGGGGTGTGGCGAAAACACCCAAACTGTTAAGAACTTTGAGCTACCGCATGTGAAATGCCATGATAGATTAGATTCCTGAAGATCCTCATTAATAAAGTGAGCATGCATCCACCTGCTAAATTCTTAAATAAATATGAGTCTTCACCAAGCAAAGTAGAAAAGGGTAGTTTGGCTAAAGTTTGAGGGTTGTGGGAGTGTGCTAAGAGACATCCCTGTCAGGTTGCATCAGCTTTTCACAAGTAGAATGTTCTCCCAGAAGGCATGAGCAAGGTGAAAGAGCTGAAGAAGTAGGCACTTCCAGTTTTGCTCTAACTATAATAGACAATGGGGCTAGAGAATCCTTCAAGATATTACACATCTTAAAACAGCACAGGATCAAGGCCTTTAAAATACTGAGGGAAGAACAAGAAGAACTGCAATAGATCTCCTTAGGTTAAAAGACAAAATCAAAAACAAAATAAACAACAACAATAACAAAAATAGAATAAGAACAAGAGAGAAAAGGTAGCTTCCCAGTAATCAAAAAACCTGGTTGCTGGGTTGTGAACTAGAAGATAATATTCTACTCTGGAAGTGGGCATCTCAGCTGTGAGGAAAAGAAATGCCTGTGGTTCCTAAAAAATTATCTGAGTGTGGAGAATTTAGCATTTTAAAGCATTTTAAAAATGATAAAGGTATTAGTGATGTTGTATTTTGATTTCTCTGCCTCTGCTTTGTTTTTGTTTCCCAGGGAAGCTCAAGAATATGTGTAACCACTTAGCTGCTGTACATATTTCTCTTCTCTATCAGAGTGGCCTGGAATGGGGAAAAACAAGAGGAGAAACAACCATGCCTGGAATAAAGTCAGCGAACCACACTGAACGTGAGTTGCCGTGGGCCCTTTGCCATATCAGACGTTGCTAATCCTTCTCTGCACTGGTTTCTACTGAGCTATTCAGTGACGCAGTCCTCCTATCAACACACTGACCAAAGAGCCTTGCCACTCAGGAGGCACTCATGCCAAAGAGATTAAATAATGTTTCTGTCTCAGCTCAGGTAAGAAATCTGACTTAAATCTAACACTGGAATGTATCAAAAGTATATTATTATTCTTGGCAATAAATTTTAGTCATCACTGTGCTTCTTTAACAAAAAGAAAAATTCACATGGACTTAAAACTATCAGCATTCCTTCCCTTGCAATATTTTAATGAATTAAAGTAATATTAGGTATTAACAATAACTAACCTAGGGAGCACTGTGACAAGTAATTTTATGGATTATGTGAAGCTGACTCATAAAAATATTATGAGAGAGATATCCCCACTTACTGATGGGGAAACTTAATGTAAGAAATTATTTCACTTTGTGGAAAAACACAGATATTTAGTGGTAGAATCATGATATAAATCTGGACAAGTCCAAAACTTTCATTTCAAATATTTTGGGGTTTTGTAACTGTTATTCTGAAAATATTTACCCTGATCATCATGGATTTACAATACTGTTCTCCCTCTCTAATACACACACACACACACACACACACACACACACACACACACACACAATTTCTTCAGTAAAACAAACAAAAAAAACCCCACTCTTTGCCTCAATATTATCATTGAGAAATTGGGAAAAAGCAAAACAAACTACTGAACCCAGAGCGATGAAAGTGAAATTCCACTTTAATGCCTAATCTCAAAAGTGCTATTTTCTAAATAGGATTATGAATGCGAGAGTTCTGTTTAATAAAGCATTTATTAGGCCACACTCATAAAGTGCTCTTAATACAAAACATACTGCACGGGAAAAGAGATAAATAAAATGGCCTGCAAACATGGCTTCCATAGAGACAAATCAAACAAGAGACCTGATAAACAGTGACAATATAATAGACTAAAAACACCATGAAAACAAAGAAGGGACTGAAGAAAGCCTTTATCTTTTACTTATACTTATGAATAAATAAGGCAGTTTGCAAACAAAAAGACAAATTGTTTTGAAATGAGGACTGCTCAAAGAATAACAATAATTAATAACTATTATACTTTTAGAATATTTATCTCATATAAAAAAGATGAGTTTTGGAAGTTTAAACAGTAAACTAAGGGTACTTAGTGATTATATAAATTTGTTAATCCACAAAAGTCACCTTAAATTTCAACTTGAAGTACTTATTTATAATCATTCTGAATCACTGAGGGCATTCATTCCCAAAGAGACTGTACACACTGGGTTTCAATGTTACTCTTTTTGGGGAACATTATGGTAAGACCTTAAAATGGGCAACATTTGCTTTGCTTCTTGAAATCAGTTTTTTTTAAAGCCTCACAAATAGGATAAACTGCTAGAAAAAAATTATTATATCATGGATGATAATTATATTATGGAACAATTAATTATATTATGGATGAGAAAAATAAGAAAAGATGAACCCCGATATCATTAGTTGATGTATTACTGTTTATTTCAAAATGCTTCCTATTATTTAAAAGGAAACCACATTGGTTTGATGGCTATTTTACCATGATGGCCCCTGTCTTGCAAAACAACAACATATATGCACAAAGAAAGATTTAAGGGAAAATATATGATTTTAATCACTGGCATTCAACGGGGCAGACATATTAGAAATTGGGTATTCCTTGTCCACCCAGAGACCATTAAAGTTTAAAGAAGAATATTATTTCCCAGATGACAGAAAATGTTTCTAAATCTATTACTAAACATATGAAAGAACAAGCTCAGAGCTGTGAGTTCAGATTAACAAAAGAGGTTAAACTCAAAACCCAAAGTGGCAAGCTGTTATTAAAATGACATGATCTAAAATAATCATTGAAAAAAATTAGCCCTTTCTTTTGGATGTGCTTAGAGGGTGGATATTTCATTTTTTACACGGTTTGCAAAGAATACGAAGAAGTAGCACAGACTGATAGAGCAGGGGTGATTCAGAAAGGCTTACGGGAGTCTAGCGTGATGTTAGAGCTGGATATGTCCGTGAGAATAGTTGTTCTATTATGCCCCCCGAGAGCTCTGCTGCAGTGTGTGTTAGGAGCATAGACCTTGCTTTTCTGGATTAAAGTAGACTTCGTTAATCTCTTCTCACACCTGTACGCAGCCACTATTTTTGGTAATGCCCTTCACAAGGGCCTGGAATTGAAAAGGAGATTTAAAACTCAATTACTGTCCCTGGCCAGGTAATACAGTTAGAGCATCATCTCCATACACCAAGGTTGCGGTCCCCGGTTGGGGTGCATACAGGAATCAACCGATAAAGCATAAATAAGTGGAACAACAAATCAACATTTTGATGTTTCTCTCTCTTTCTCTCTTCCCTCGAAAAAAAATCAATTAAAAAAAGACTCAATTACTAGGACCTTTCTAATCACCATGAATATCTGCCAAAGGCTTAGAGGCTTTCAAACACATGAGGTCCAGAGAAACAGCTTTAGCAATGATATGAAATTAGAACTTCGTAATAAGGTATCTTTTCAGCAAAGTAGAAATTTGAGAGCACCTAGGACTGGGCAGTATCTTGGGAACCTTAAAATCATGTAGGTTGAAAATGGTCAAGATACTGTGTTTCAAAACAATTTTTCACTGTCAAATACAGCAGTCCCAAGGCACCTCTACACCTTAGGATATAGTTCTCAGCATTCTTTTTTGAATTGCTTTTCATCTAGATTCTGCTCCTTGGGAGACTAAAGCTGGAACTTTTCTCCAGGCCAAATAGGAAGAGAAGATTTTTTTTATTCTGTCATTTGGCACACCATGCTTCTTTTTAGATCTTTTCTCTTGCTTGTGGTGTGTGTGTTATCTTCATTCTCTGTGGTATTTTTATCTGGCATTTAAAATGCCCAGCTGTAAACCAGTCTTCAGGAGAAGCTGAAATCTATGTCTCTGAATTAGCATGATCTTTTTCTTTCTCTTACAGACATTATTTGTGGTGGACAGGACAGGCAAGGGCATTTGTTAATAACATTCATTAAAACATTACTTTCGAGCTGACAATTTAAATAAAATTAACTTCACTTACATGAATACTTGTTTACTTGCTGAAATATTAATATGAATAGGACAATGCTTTATTAAAGAAGATGAATGTGCTCTAATGCAGAATGGTTAAGTGTTAAAATGCTATAGTAACACTGCTTTTCTTTTAAACTCAGAGGGCAGTCTAAACAAATAAAAACAGAATGATTCCAGCTAAGCTTCCTAAGTGACAGCTGTCAGTAATAGTGTTGTCGACACACAGTATTGGATATCTGATGAAGTTATCTAACTGCCCATTTTCTCTGGTAATGCTGATGCCCAAAACATTTTTCCTTTAGTGCAATACTTCATTTTAATTTGTATGCGAGGTCTGAGCTATTCTTTTATGATATCAAAGTAATTGTTTCATGTAATACCTTGTGATCTTTTATTTATATTTAGGCTTTGATATATTTTGTCTGAGAACCAAACTATCTGAAAGTTTATAGGCTCTGGGATTATTTTCCTTTATTTTAATCTTTACCACCTAAGAAGGTGGCCTTCCCATGTGACATACTTTTTTGGTGTTTGAGTGTAAAAATTGTAATTCTAGGGTAAATGTATTTTCTCTACTAAATGCTACTTCTGGATTAAATGTTTCTGCACTTGTACATTTTTGACATTGCACATTATGTGAAACTCTAATATTTTGGAACAAACTGGTATTTTGTCTTATGAGGTTAAAATTATTTTTCTAGAGTCTACAATCAGGAATTTACCCCCCAAATTTAGTAATTCTTTATTGTCCTTTGCTATAAAGGATGTCTGTTGACAACAACATCAGGGATATACAGACTATACAAGTTTAAAAAGATTTGGCTAGGAAGCAAAATTTTACCCTTTTAAAAAACATTATTTTAAATACTATATTCATCATTGGCCTTAGTATCATTTCATTGATTTAATTCTTTATCTAAGAACTTTTGGACAAAAGAATAACCTAGTTATTGTCCCTTAATTCAAAGTAACTAGGTAGTCCTACACCTATTATTAATTTTCAAATTATAAAACACAGTCCATAGTAATATCTCTACTGAGGCTTTCTAAACTTCTGATAGGTCAAGTGCGCACTTAATTTATAAGAAAAAATAACACAATCCATTATATAAACATCTAACGAAACTATCACCATTCTATACAACATAATGGGGTCTATATCTGGCTCACTACAAATGTTAATAACCTGAAAGCACATCTACAAATAAAATTACTTCAAAATTATATCTGGAGAGTGTCTGTCAATAAAATAAAATCTGCCCTGACTGGTGTAGCTCAGTGGATTGAGCACTGGACTGCAAACCAAAGGGTTGCCGGTTAGATTCCCAGTCAGGGCACATGCCTGGGTCGTGAGCCAGCCCCCAGTGCAGGGTGCACAAGAGGCAACCACACCTTGATGTTTCCCTCCCTCTCTTAAGAAAAAATAAATAAAATCTTTATAAAGTGAGGTGGGTCTCAAGGCATAATAATGTATTGACATCAAAGCCTGCACATCAGGCACATAATTTTAATTTTTGATATTTCATAGTTGAATATGATTATTCAAAGAGCAGTATGATTATCTAGTTTTGGTACACACCAGAAATTATTTCCAAAAGCATGTTATCTTCCAAGGAACTCATTTTGTGAATGGTGGTTTACCTTCCTATCTTGAGCAGTCATCCCAAACATTCATTTTTTTCTTACTCCCTTGCATTTCTGTGAGAAATAGAGTCAAATAGACTACTTTTGAATAATGTTCGAGTTCTAATTAAATAAGCACAGAAGAAGGTAACCTACTTACTATGAACAGGCAAAGAGAAAAGTCCTCAAATCAATTTCTAACATTATTCGCCCAGCACTGACTAACTCTGGAGACTCGCCTGAGGGAAGGCCGCACCCAGCATGTATAGCTTTTAAAAGCAAGGTAGCTGAGAGACAGCAGGAAAGGGGAACATGGAGTGAGCAAATCAGGTCATGGATTAGTATTTAATAATCTGTTTTTCGAGATGCAAGTTAAATATGAACTACAATAGAGAAATAAGTACTATAATAGATATATATTAAAATGAAATTAGCATAAATCTGATGGAGGCCTAAACATTTCAAATCTGAAAGTATCTTAACATCAGCAAAATAAATTCATTTTATTGAAATTGA
Source organism: Glossophaga mutica (assembly GCA_039655065.1). Taxonomy (NCBI): domain Eukaryota; kingdom Metazoa; phylum Chordata; class Mammalia; order Chiroptera; family Phyllostomidae; genus Glossophaga; species Glossophaga mutica. The sequence continues at coordinate 140,337,982 of CM077307.1, read as the reverse complement.
GACAGATCCTATTAAACAAATATTCTTCCAGAAAAACACAAAAGCACTGAAATATAAAACACACACACATAAGTATAAAAGTTGATGGATATGCATTTTCAAATTTTTGAAGTTGCCCTGAAGCCCCATGTGCTCCAAAACACTTGGATTCTTCAATATTCGTGAGTGAATTTCAAAGGTCACAGATAGCAACTTACAAGAAGAAGATTGGTTCTCTTAAGACAAAGAATTAAAATTGCAACAGCAAGCTCTGCTTCTCCTAATGAAGGTACACTCAGTCCTTCCCATCCCCACTATCTACTGTGATACATACACAAAGGCCAACTCTGTTGTTTATAAGAAGAACATAAAAAAATGACAGAAATTTTAGGGGTTATTTTAATTTTAGACTTTGCAAAATCCTCCTAGGTCAGTTTTGATACACACATTATTGGCTACATGGCAAGGAAGACCTTTGCAGCCAATCAAAATCCTGAAATTTTGATGAACAAATCATCTCTGTCTTAACTATAGAAGCCCAGGATGCATTACCATGGAAGCAAGTGAAAAGGGCACAAGCCCTATCTAGCCACGTTATAACTGCAGGATCTATGACTTGTAACTTGTAGCCCATTATCTTATAATTCTTATTTAAATAAAAATTTATTCAAAGTTAGAAGGAGATACTATCTAAGGGGTACAATCATATGTAAATAAGAAAGTGATACAAAATATAAAAGCTGGAAAGATAACATTATTAGTACATTACATAAAAGAGACATGAGAGTGGAGTTGGAAAAACAGAGAAAGAAGGATGCAACAAGGTTCAAATAAGTAAAACCAGATATATTTACTAATTTCATAAATACTACATTTCAAAATCTGTAGTATTACTTTTATGTATAATATCAATTGTTTTTCTAGTCCCTGGGTCAATTCATAAAGATTCAGGGCCAAGTTGACTCATGATAGGGTAGAGAATCAATGCAATTTTAAGGACCACTGTGTCCTTTCTAAACTTATGCGACCAGGATTATTTTCATTAGATGTACCTACCACCTTGAGTCCAAGCCATGCAGGAAATGGATAAATAACTAAGTATCACAATGCCTGATTATTCCAAAATATATTATACATATGTATGTCTGTAAAAGCATGACTTAAACATGTTCATTTTCCTACTTTGTACCACTCTCTGTTCCAAGTTTTTCACATCTGTTAGCTTTCTCCTGAGGATTCCTCTGGTCTCTCAAATAAACAATAAAGAATCGCCTTTTTGGACTATTTTTATGTAATAAACTTTCTGAATTTTGCTCTTCTTCATATATAGTAATCCCAGGTTGTATTTCTGTTCTTCATAGAAAACTAATTTTTAAATCAATAAGAATATATAAAAGCCTTGCCCCAAAAAGAGTGTTTTCTCTAGAAAATGAAAAATTATAATATGGAAATCAGACATTTTGACAAACATTAAAAACCCACTGACACCATTAAAATCTTTGGCCAAAGGGCTCCTTTGAATCATATATTTCACGCTATCTAGTATCTCACATTCATGCTGCTTACTGACCCTACCATTGAATCAAATTATTTTTATTAAGAGCACTCCCTTGCAGTTTTATATTTTATTGTAATTACCAATTTAATTGTCCTTTCTTATGAAGTATAGTTTTTTTTTTTTTAAAGAAAGGGGATCTAATTTTAGAGTTTTTCTGTGGGAGAAGAGGGCCTAAGGGCCCATCATTAGATGAGTGGATCAAAAACCTGTGAGACATTTACGCAATGGAATACTAAGAAAGAAGGAGCTCCTGCCTTTCATGACAACATGGATGGAACTGAAGACTATTATGCTAAGTGAAATAACCCAGTTGGTGAAAGACAAGTGCCATGTGATCTCACTTATAAGAGGAATCTAATGAACAAAATAAACTAACAATGAAAATAGAACCAAAGACATAGAAACATGGAAAAGACTGACAGCAGACAGAGGAGGGGGTGAGGGGGATAATGGTGGAAAGAAGGGGAAGGGACTAGTCAAAGAACATGTATGAATGACTCATGAACCTGAACAGTATGGTGGGAATGGACTGTTGGAATGGGGTTTGGGCTGGGCGGAGGACAGCAAAGAGGGGGAATTGGGACAACTGTAACAGAAGAACAATAAAAAAGAAAAAGGATCCATTTTCACTCCTATATTCTCAAACCCTAACTCACTACCTACTATTTATTGACCACCTAATAAGTATTGGCTGATTTGAAGTAAAGACAAATGTCAGTCTCACTCCATGAAAAGGTCTGTTGCCATTCTTTCCCTCTTTACATCTCTGAGGCATCTTTAATCTATTTTTAGAAGCAACCCAAGCTCATAGTGACTTAGCTCTTTTGGAGTCCTCTGGAGTTAAAGAATCCACTGGTCTTAGATTTGGGAAAACAACCTTAAGTTAATTACCAACAATTTTTAATGTAAGCGAATACACTAAAAAATATATGTTGCTTAATCTTTGTCAGCTACTGCATTACACAAAATGACTAGATAGATTTTACTAAATTTGATATTAGTTAACATAAAATACAGACTACATAGCATGTATTAATGGAAAAAAGCTGAAACACCTTTAGGTATTATTCTTTCAAACAACTGTAGGTCCTAATTTGTGGAAAGAGTTGCAAGTGGGTAATCCTGAATGGCACATTTCAGGCTGAGATGCAGCACAATTTCTTTATTACACAAAGGTTAATAATTAAAGAGGCTGGGGATTCCAGCCTGTTGTCTCTGATGAGAGGGGGTGTCCTATGTAGACTGAACTGCCCCACAGAATTTTCACCATCACATCACCATTATCGAGAAGAGTGACTAGAGGGCCTGGAATATTGTTGATGATCATTTTAAAATGGCTAATGGGTGCCCTTCTTACAGATAGGAATGTTGAGTCTAAGAAAGGTGAGCTGCATTTCTAGTAAATTATACCCACGCATATGTAGTCAGGATTGAAGCCAAGTACCAACTTTGTATTCAATAGGAATTACAATAAATGTTTTAAAAGGGGTGAATTAACATGTAATATAAATGTAATAACAAATCAGACAACGTTAACCAAATTACCTTTTAGAAAAGATAGAGCCTTTCCTATGCAACCATTTTTGTTATCCATTTATTTGCTAAGTACATGCTGCTTTTAAACACAATATTTCTATTTTTTCTTTTAACATGTCTTTTCTTTCAAATTTGATGAGAACTTCTTAATAACTCATTTTCTCTCATACCTTTTTTTAAAAAGAAGACTGTAAATTCTGCTGAAAGCACACATAAGTTGACAATGGACAGTGGCTATTAAAGTAGTGAAAAGATAGTGAATGTGGTAGCAGACTGACAGGATTCATGATGGCTGTAGACTTTTTTTTTTTTTTTTTTTTTTTGAGAGTAGGGAAAGGGCAGGAGAAAGAAAGGGAGAGAAACATCAATGTGCAAGAGTCGTGCGTGGATTGCTTGCTTCTCACATGACCCCAACTGAGGACCTGGCCTGCATCTGAGGCATGTGCCCTGATTGGGAATCAAACTGGCAACCTTTTGGTTTACAGATGGGCACTCAATCCGCTGAGCCAGGGCTTGTCTCATGCCTCTTTCAACCATCCTACTCTCATTCACCATTAACTCCCAACAATTATTTGTTGATTAAATTGATGTACCACTGAATTAATGGCATTTGTAAAAAGAGACACCTGAAGACTAAAGTTTTAGAAATCATATACCGTCATTAAGTAATAAATGGGTAGTGGTAGTGGAGAGGAAAACATTGTAAGGTTGAGACAACACATTCATCTACAGGCCACATACCTTTTTATCACTTTTTTGGCAATGGGAGATAATTATCTAATTTTAGCATCCCAAAATTTGTTCCTACAGTGTCTCACTGCACATTCATTCTCTCTCTCCTTGATACTATGGTTACAAAACTTTGGGATGAGGGAGGGGAATCCTCTCTTAATTCAGTCAAAAGTAAAAAGTATCTGACTAACAAGAAAGCAATGATGCTGCTGCTGATGATGAGTATTAAGACAATGATAATGATGTTAATAATACCAAACATTTATTAAGTGCTTACTAGGCACTGGATAGTTTGAAGAGATTTGTTATGTTTTATGTTAGGCTATCTTCACTACTGTTTTCTATCACTATGTACAAATGACTATTCTGAAGCATAGGCAGCTACAAATACGTCACTCAAGGTCACAGAGCTAGTAAGGAATAATAGAGGCACAGTAAAATCCCTGCTGTTTGACTCCGGAGATCACGTTCCTTATCACTGAGCTACGGTTGTCTCATCTGAAAAGTGTCACAGGTGCTTAGGGACAGAAGATATAAACTAGTGAGCATCTGTATGTATACATTCTAAATGACTGTTAAGTTTTTCTATGAAAATGTTCATCTAAAATGGGTTGCTCATTTAAAAACAGATGTTTTTTGCTTAATCAAGTGTATATCTTGTAACAAAGTTTACCTTCAAGAAAATTTAAAAAAATAATTTCTAATATGTGTTCAGAGCAAATCATAATGAAAACAAAAATCCCCAGAAAATTCACACAAGAAATATAATGATTAAGAATAATGAAATTCATCAATCCAATTAACAGACTAAATGACTGATGGTTGTGGAAGAGAATGAGCATTCTTCAGATTAATGATTAGATTTTATATGAGTCATGAGACCCAAAAGTATGTATACTTTACTAACCAGGACACTTTAAATAATCCAAAGGAAATAATCATAAAGTATAACAAATATATATAACATTCTTAAAGTCAGATTAAGCCTAAGTATCTGAAAATAGTAACTTTCATGCAAGAAACATTCAAGTAAAAAAATGTAAAAATCTAAAAATAAATTACTCCTTGTTACTTGTAATTCTTATTTCAAGTTTTCACTTCAAAACATACTGTTCCCTTTTTTACCAGTTTGGTAATACACACAATCTTTCCCTTGCTTCGATTCAGAATTGTATCCATGAATATCACTGATGTCATTAAAGATGTGCCCAACTTTCTCATAACGCAAACAAGTTAAAATATAGCAATAGGCCTAACCTTTCTTAACATCCACTTAAGTCATCTTGTTCAAGCTATTATCTTTACCTTCTCAATCTTTTCTGTTCCTTCCAACTCCTGAGTAAAAATGCCTTAAATATTCCCTTTGTTTCAATGCAAAACAGTTCATCCTCTTCTGAAACACCATACTCAGTCAACATCTTGTTTCTCAAATCATACCACAAGCACTTGAAAGAGACATTTCAAAACAAAGACAGATTTCCCCTTAATGGTGAGACACTATTCAATATTGTGCATATATTTACTTCTCTATACCATCAATCCTACTAGCATTAAATATTGTGAGATGTCTTTTTTCTACTTGTTTCACGATAGCTACTAGTTTTAAAAAAATAGAACTGTGTGGAGACAACCTTTTGGGCACCACAGCCGAAGACTGAAATAGGTGTATCTCCCAAACCTCTATAAATGTAAAGTCTCTAAATATTAAGTTCAGGAAAGTATCTAGACAGTCTATACTGGACAAAACAAATTGCTTTAAGGAACAGGCACTTTATACTATGAAAAAAATTTGGATACTATAAAGAGATTGCATTCGACATTTTTGACAAAATTCATCAGGATCATTTTGAACTGGTCATTTAGTTTATTGCCCATATAGGCCAATGAGAAGGTAAACTCCATGAAGGCAGAAGTTTCTAATTTTTAAAAATTCATATGTTCTATTTCCTAAAACAGTGATAAGTGCATAAATGTATAAGAAATATTAGTTGAATAAATATTCATTATAGTAGCAATTAATGCTTAATTCCAGTGTTTAATTTTTGTTGCTAATATTACATTTGTTTTAATTTGATCATATATATTTCTTTGTTGATTAGGTTTACCACACATATTATAAAGAGAATAATGGATTAAATGAATGCTCTGGTAGGGAAAACACCAAAGAGATTTTCATTCTATACATAAGACAAATCCGTCATCATTTAAAATCTTGGAATTTAAATGTTGAAAGTATTTTAGAGTAGAGACTATCTAAACTTTGAGTTTTATTCTACCATGTCAACCAAGTGACTTAAGCAAATTTCTAAACTTTCCCATATCTTTGTTCCCTTCTGCATAAACTGTGAGACATTGTAACACAATGGTTGAAGATTAAATCAGATGATATTTTTATATCCATATTGATGATTTGCCATTTTGGAGAAATTCTATAAATGGTAGTCCTTTCAAGTATTACCTACATAGAAAAGTTATTACATATTTTTATGGTTAAACTGAATAATAAATCACCCTCATCATTGAATCCTCTCCTTGTGTGAAGAGAAGAGTGAGAAAAGGATGTGGCCAATGAGAATATATTTGTTCCAGCATTGACCATTGGGAGCTCTTTAACATTGGCTTATGCCATTTGATATTGATGGCATCGTTTTATTTATTTCTGATCACTTCCTTATTTTCAGAAGTCATAAGATGCTCCATGTTATTTTGTATTCTCTCTGATCCAATGCTGGAATCAGTTAAGTTCTCCATAGAGGCCTGAATTATTTTATTGGAAATCAGCATTTGATCCATTGGTTTTTGCTCATTAAACCATTTGTGGTGCACACACACACACACACACACACATGCTAATACAATGTCTTGAAAGCACACATACATCTATGTTTGTTTTGTATCTGTCAGTCTGTATAAGTGTGCATATTTATATATGAGATTCATGTATACATATATACACAGACATATTGAATATACACAGGTTACATATTGTAACCTCTAACTCCAATCCAGCATCACAGAGTGGATTCTAGCCTACCCCTTTTATTTATAACTTCTTTCTCTTTCAATCAAAGAGAAACCAGTCTCTCACTATGTACAATATATTTACACACTTTATCAACTGTAGCATAAATATAAATTAGTTCTGTAAATATTGATGCAAACCTCTGTGAAAAACTAATTTAACTACTAGAGTACAGTGTTTATATAAAGCTAATTTTTGCCTTTAGCCTCAAAATAACCAATTAAAGTGTTTTCCAAAGTTACTTAGTTTAGCTTTCTTCTCCATGTCCTCCCCTATGGTTATACAGTTCATCTTATATAACTCTGCATTCTACCTAAACTCTTTTCACATCCTCCTTGATATACTTTTAGAATGTTGCATAGTTTTAATTAAGACCTTTCTTATAGAGGAGCCAGACCTTATGCCTCCATGTGCTCTGAGGAGCGGAGGTCCCACTCACCAGATTAGACCCCAAGCTGGCTGTCCTACCTGGTGCTGCAGGTGTCCTATAGCAGAAAGGAAGAGGGATCCTTGCCCTGGAAACCAGCTTTTCACAGGCCAGAGTGTTGCCAACCAGGAGCATAGCAGCATCATCCATAGTGAGCTATGGAGAGAGCCAGGCCATGAGCAAGAGGTAGCAGTGTCTGGGGCGGGGTAGGTAGAGGCGCTCTCTCTGCCCTGCCTCAGCTCTCCCCACTTCTGGTGCCCATGCCCATGCTCTCTGCCACCTGGGGGCACCCGCACTCATATTATTTACATACAATATGAAATGTATGCTGCGGTATGCACTTGTGTATTGACAATTGTATACAGTCATGTATTCAACATCACAATTTCTCATAGGACAGTTTCATCACTGCCAAAACCTCCTAGGGGTCCTCCTTTGTAGTCAGCGCCACCTTATAGTTTCTCCTATCCCAGATTGTCTCAGAAATAGAATATTATAATAAGTAGCATTTTAAACATGGATTCTTTTACTTAAATCATTTAAGATTTATTAATGTTGTTTTTCAAAATAACATTTCATTCTTTTGTAGGTGAACAGTGGATGCTTCTATATAAACTGATTGAAGTTTCTATATAAACTGATCTGGTTTGTTTCCACTTATTTGTGATTGTGAATAAAGCTATTATAAACATGTACATACTGATATATCTGTGAACAAAGTTTTCATATCTCTACAATGGGGTTACTGTATGTTTAACCACATAACAGACTGCTAAACTGCCTTCCAAAGTGACTGTTAATTTTGCACATTCACTAGCAAAGTGTGAGAGTTAAGATTTGTCTGCATCTTCATGAACACTTGGAACTGCCAAATTTGTTTTCCATGTATGCATGTGAGTGTATGTGAGTGTGTATGTGGTCATTCAAATAGCTCCATTGTGATATCTCACTGAGTTTTTGATGCATGTTTCCCTGATTACTAAAGATGCTGACCATCCTTTTATATAATTATTTGCTATCTGTATATCCTCTGTGTGAAGTGTCTTTCCCAATCTTTTCCTATTTTCAGTCAGGATTTATGGTTGTCGGGCTACTGAGTTTTAAGAGATCCTTATGTGCATGGGTACAGTTTATTTATCAGAAATATTATTTGCAAGTATTTTCTCCCAATCTGTGACTGTTTACTTGTCTTAACAGTGTCTTCCACAGAACAAAATATTTAATTTGATAACGTATAACTAATATTTTTTCTCTAGATTCTCCAATAGCTTCTATGTAGACAGTCATGCCTTCCATTTATTTTTTTAGCCTTATCCTGACTAGGGTTTTATGTAAGATGTTAAACTGGAGTGGTAATTAAAAATATCCTGTCTTGTTCTGAATCTTAAGGAAAATCATTTCATCTTTCCCCATTGAATATATTAGCTGTAGGATTTTTGCAAATTTTTTCCAGGCTAAGAAACTTCTCTTTGATTCCAAGTTTCTTCCATCGATATCAAAATTAATCTGAGTTATTTTGAATTAATGATGAATTTTGTTCAGTGCTTCTTCTGCAAATATTGATATGGTAATTTTTTTATTCTTTAGTCTGCTAATATTCTGAGTGATATTGATTAATTTTCAAATGTTGAATAAACTACTTTTGTCTTTAGACAACCCCACGTTTTCTTTCTTCATATTGGTGGATTCAAGTAACTAATTTTGTTGAGAGTTTTTTTGTATATTTGATGATGAGGGATTTTAGTCTGTAATTTTCTTATGTTGCCTTGAAAAACATTAGGAAAATGCTGGCCTCATAAAATGAGTGGGAAGTATCTTCCTCCTCTTCTAATCTTTGGAAGAGACTGTGGAGAATGAGTGCTTCTTTGTTAATATTCACTAGACCTTTGTCCCTGGAAGAAATCTGTATCTGAAGTTGTCTTGTAAGGTTTTTACTATAAATTTGATTTCTTTAACAGATGGCTAGAATTGAAAGAATTTTATGTCTCCATGAACTTATAAAACATAGTCTACATTTGCTGGGGTATCATGGAAATCTGTAACTGGTTCAGCATATAGGTGCAAAGAATCATGTGATGTATGTACCAGGTATGGATTTCTAACAGCTAGACTTTATTCTGAAAAATTCTTCTTCTTTTCTTGTAGGTTATAGATCCTTTTCCTCCCTGGAAACTATAAAGTACCCATGATAATAATAAGAGAATGAATTAATGTGTCTGTTGACTGTATTAATGTCTGGACCTCTCTTCATACTTTTTGCCATATGTCTTTATACGGGAAGATATTCAACTTCCACCACACCCATTTCTTTGTTCAACTTGAGACATCTTTGTTCAGTTACCAAGCAGTGACACATAGGGGCGATGTCTGCACTTTTCAGAGCGCCCACCTCTGTGTCATTATATACTTAGAGCCTTTTAAACAGATTTTATTTTTCACTTAGTATTCTGTGTATTTTCTGAGCTAAATCACATATAATCCTTTTAATTCTCTGTGATCACATGGGTGAACATCAGGATGAAAGCTAAAAATGAATAACCTTTGAAAACATGTTCATTTAATGTCACATATCCATGTCCTATTTTAGAATGTGTGAATAAATTAAGGCAATGTTAATTTTCTTTCAAACTATGTTTGGTAGAGTAGTTCTAATTTACTAAAATGAAATACCTTAACTCTTAAAGTGCTCAAACAAATTTTAACCTTTCCCATTGCTCTCTATTACATTCTCATTTCCTCTCATCTTTCTCAAAACCACCTTCTGAATAATGCTGGAAGTCTATTAGATGTCAGCATAATGAATCCTAGGTCTCAGTGAACCCTAATAAAGAAAAGGATACACTTGGGTAATTAAACCTCACCGATATGAGCACGAAGCCTTCTGGCTTGGAGAGGTTGTTGAGTTCCAGACTGTGAACATCAGCATCAACAACAACAAAGGCCACACACTAAACCTGACAAGCTCAGGGGAGGCCTGCATGGCAGCCTTAAAACTCAGAGACCAAAAGTAACCTCATAAGATGCTCTGAGATTAAAATTTCTTAACTAAAAGCGAGTCACAGTGGGTAGTCTTGTCCTAGGCAAGTATCTTCCTTGACAAAGGTCAAGGGTTACCATAACTGAGTTTGTATTGCCTTTATGTCTCCTCCTTTGATTGTAATGTATAAAATAAACTGCAAAAAAGAGTCTTCAGACACTTTAAAACTAACAAATTATTTTGCTCCTCTATGTCAAGGATACCAAATATAAAGCTTTCTTCAAAGTATTACATTCCATAAACATAGGCAATTTTATTTAAGGCTTCAGTTTTCCCAAAGCAGTTATTCAATATACAACAATTAAAGACAAAGCAATAACAAATGATGAGTAAATGAAAAGATTACTAGCTAGCCTATGCCTACCTTATGTCTTCATAAATATTCTAACAGTCTTGTAATTGCAAGTAAATTTATTTACTTATGACCTGTCATGATTATTAAATTTTTTGGTGCCAGAAAATATTTTGTCCATGTCATGCTTTTCATCTTAAATTATGCCTTACACTAGTATTAAGTCCTTTATATGTGCTTATAGTAAGCCAACAAGAAGAGAATTATCTGTACAGATACCTTGTTTGTCAATGTGCCAAATGGTCAATTATAAAACTTAATAAGGAACCACAGATATATACAAGGGGGACCCCCGAAGTGGAATTATCTTCTGGAGGGCAGACCCCTTGTAGTAGAGGCTTCCCCTGCTAGGTGAGTGTTCTAGGGACCCCTCTGTATCAGCATACCAGCTGGTGTTGTTGTGAGAGGCTATGTTCAGCTTCAGTGATTTTTTTTGAAGACTCCACATGTTTGCCCATTTCATGATGGGTGATATACCAACGCACCTGCCCACACTGTGCTGAGTGTTCACCAGTTTTTGACCAAAAACTGCATGACCTCTGTGTCCCACCCTCTCTATCCACCTAATCTTTTTTTTTGTTTCCCCATATGAAAAAAAGCCCTCAAAGGGAATCATTTTGCTCATATGGAAAAGGTGAAACAAAAAAAACAAAACAGTGAAAGCACTAAAAGGTATTAAAATTGTAGAGTTAAAAACTGTTTTTGAGCAGTGGAAAAACATCTAAGAGGTGTATTTGCATCAAATGGAGAATACTTTGAAAGTGACTGAAGTTTAAACATGTAAGAATAAATACACAACTTTTAATAAACACATTTCAGGTGTTTTTGGGTCTCCCCTTGTACATAAATGTCATGCAATGCTAAACATAAGTAAGTTTTAGCCATCATGATCTAGACATGCTAAAACAGATGAAGAGTAAAAAAGTATACATGTTATACTAGTTTATATTTTGGAAACATTTGAAAAGGAAATTTTTGTTATTATATAAATCTAAATGCTAACTCATCACTATTTACATATGGAGTGATTTTTTTTGTTTTCCTTTTAGATTTCCGATCATTCTATTACTAACTACTTAATTGCATACAATGTTTTGTATAAGAAGAAAAGCAGATTTCTGGAATACCAACCTGAAAGTTGCCTTTCAAAATAAAGTTAACAGGGAGTCCTTAAAACTCAGCATCGCACCTTCTCATATGATTCACAGGTCAAATTAAATTAAGGATCCAGTCAGAAAGGTCACATAATAGTGATCTACTACCACTACATAGTAGTCATTTACTACAGCATTTAACCTGAATGAAAGGTAGAGACAAGAAACAAGTTTAAAGCAGAGAATGGTAATCAGAGAACATAAACCAAGAAATTAGTTCTGGAGAAAATAGTTGAAATAAAGAGGAGTCAGAGGTTGAATGCAAATATGCAAGACTGATGTGGGTGTAAGTCCACAAGTACTTCCCCCAGATCAGAAAGTTAGTACAAAGCATAAAGCATGTTCAGATAATAGTGTGATTACAGAAGTTCTCAGAATGGTGATTACAGAAGTTCTCAGAATGGTACCAGATTCACTCTATTGTATCGCACAGTTTATACCTGATCTGTCCAATAGAGTAATCATTAGATACACATGGCTATTGAGCACTTAATCTCTAAGGAATATGGATTGATATATATATATCTTTAGGGTTAAAATACATACTATCTTTTGAAGACTTAGTACTAAAAATAATGCATAATTTTTCAATAATAATATTATATTGCTAATGTATTTGAAAGATAATACTATTTTAGGCATATGGGTTTATTTTTTCTTACAAGTACTTTATTCCATATTTTACTTCACACCTTTTTGATTTAATACATTCACTGAATTCATTCTACTCTAACCAAGATTATCATTTTATCTGATTACCCAAGGGTCTATAGATATTCTGGTATGAGGAAGAAGCATGTATTTTATTGTTTATTAAATTCCCGTCATTATTTCAAGTAAAAAATACTGTATCATTTCACCTTCATGCAAAATATACTTCACTATACAATACAGTGTTCAGATGATGTTTTGTAGAATTGTGCACCTGGACCCTGTATAACTTTGCTAACTAGTGTCACTCCAATAAGTTCAGTAAAAAAAAAGATTAAAATGCATTTGAATAGATATATGCTTAATTTCTAATATACCACAGAAATTTTTCAATTACATATATAGCTGGTATCATATTTCCATTTGGCAGTACCAAAGAGAAACTCAGCCTTCCAAAGTAAATTTTCCTTAAATAGTTTATTTGCTTTCAGATGTACTTAAAAGTATCGATAATAACATAAATATGTATATTATAATACTGACCCTATTCAAAATATATTTTAACAAAACTGAAAAAAATATATAAATATATTTTAATTGAAATGGGCATATTTACCAAAAATTATCCTAACAATTACAAATTAAAAATTAGGCATTTTATAATTGTTCTTTGAACAAATAATATTAATTATATACTAATTTTTTTAAATTACTAAAATCAAAAAATTTAACTGCAAATATTTGTATTGAATCTTTGTTAAACTATAGATGCTGAAGGGAAGTTCCATAATGAATCATAAGAAGCCTGAGAGAGTCTAATCCAGAAATGTAAGATATCAATAACATGTAGAATAACAATTCAAATACTGTATATAACTCAATCTAGGTAAGAACGATTTAGGCCTTGAAGAAGAAAACTCTCATTAGTTTTAGTTGAATTTCACTGTGAGAGATATGGTTCATTTGACCTTGAAAAATATGGTTTAAAACCCATGAAAATCAAATTTAGAAAAAGCCTTCTAAGAGGCTTTTTTATGTTTTTACACAGCTATGGTTTACATGCTTTCGTGTTAAGGTAAAGCATTTTGCTTCTCCTGGTTTTGTGGCAAATTTCCTCATCTCAGTGTTCTCTCTGTAACATGTATTTTCTTGCATCCTTGGAAACATGTAATGGGTTGATTCTTCTTACCATGATAGCCATCAATTCATAATCTGATTCTACATCCACAGGGAAATGGCTGAGGTTTTTCATAACTGGGCATAAATATGATAGAAGCATAACTAAATCAGTCAGGTAAATAAAAACCTATGTTAATAAACAGTGTTAATATCAAGAATATTCAATTTAAACATGAATTCTTTTTACTTTGAGCAAATTTGCTACTTTAAATGTATACACACACACACACACACACACACATACACACAGGCACACACACACACACACACACATTTATAGCAAAAAAGCCAATTTTTCCCTGAAACCAAAAATCAAATTCAGATATAACTCTCTTATATTGAAAATGACCTTTCAGACTACTACTAAAGCCCTTATCATTACACTAATAAATGGCATTCACATAAATTTCTCAAATAAAATTTAAATACAATTAAAATACAATTTATTTTTAAAACTACTTCATATCACACTTTTTTGCAGACACAAAAATTAGTATCACATATACCCAGTTTTTATTATATAGCAGTAATAGATAAGTAGATAATCCAAGTGTGTTTTTTCATAAGTCACAGGCTTACATGTTAAGCATCTATGAGTTTTCACTGTGGAAATACGAATTGGAATAAATCAAGACCATGACCAGGGCCAGAGAAAGTGACTGTCCCCAGGATAGCTCTATTACCAGAAGCAGTGAGTAGCAGGACATGTTTATGCATAATATGGGAAGGTGCCAATATCTAAACATCAGATGCAGTAGCCTGGTTCTCCACACGATTGTCGCTATCTGTAAGCAAAAAGATAGGCCTGTTTTGGTCTCTGGGACCTGAATCCATTGTGAAGCAAGTTCATAGTCAATAGCAGCATGATCAGACTATGATCCTCATGAGACTAGATGCTCAAGCAGAAACTTTTGCCATGATTTATGGAGCCAGGATTGTGTTTGTTATTGAATGATAAGACGATTAAAAACTGAAGGTCAACTCAACCTAAGATTTTCTAAAGAGAGTATTTAACCTTTGAGTAATTTCGTTTTCAATCATGAGGGAAGATCTGGATAACAGCCTTCAGAATTCATCTGTAGAGATTCCTTGGAAAGCTCATTGCTCTAAATTTAGAAAACATGGACTGAAGCATTACTCTCATCACTTCTTGATTCTCATTTCTATCATAGAAAAGTAAAAGATCTATCTATCTATCTATCTATCTATCTATTTATAGATAGATAATCTCCAGAGGTTTTATGAGGGTTATATGAAATGTAGAATTGATTTGCCTAGACAGCCAGTGTTTTCAAAACCTGCAATTTTTTCATTACTACTAATGTTACTATGGTGATAATATTGCTGCTGGACACCAGCTAATAAACATACAAATATAAATATCTAATTTTCATGGACCTTAATAAATGTTTTATTTGATCATATCTCATTATTTTAATCTTTTATTTTTATGTAATGTAAACTATTTACTTTTCATAATGTTTGTTTGGGGTAGGATTTGCATGGTGGGTGACATATTCTCAGGGTGCTTAAAAAGAGAGCAAAGATATCTCCTCCACAGGGTTTTTGGTGTCCAGAGCCTACCCCCAGGAGTTAGTCTGCTTATTTATGGCTGCTTTCAGTGTTCGTTCCCCGACATTGTTCAAGAAGATTCAACTGTGTTAAGTTTATTGATTCAGCAGAATAACAATGCAAGTTTATGTGGACAATGTGAGGGAGGAGAGTGGTGTGAACTGGAGGACTTGCTAAAATTCTGTTGGATGAATTTACAAGGGATTATATTTAGATTATGAGCAATGTATCTGGGGAGAACTATGAGCAATGGCAAAATAAAAATGATAGTGCAAATCTACGAAGAGATGCATAAGTTGGTTGTTTAGTAAAATTATCATATATGGGTTTGGAAGCATAATATAAAAGAAAAATTTTGCACCAGGCAATTATTAAAAACAACAAAACAGATTTTGAGTTACTGCAGAAGGGGAAGGAAAGTTCAGTGTAGAACTGAGCTCAACTCTGAATACAGAAAAGACAGCTGGGGATTCATAGCCAAGGAACAGAGTAAGGGTATTGACAGTTAGAAAATAACAAATTCACTGAATTTGAGAAGAGTCTGACAGTGACCAGAGGGGGACGGGAGGGAATTTCAGGGGAAAAGGGGAACGGTTTAGAGCAACAAGTATAAAGGACTCATGGACAAAAACTATGGGGGGTGGAAATGGGAGGAAGGTGGGGAGGGCTGGGGTGGTGGGCTGGGGGCGGGGTAAAAGACAGAAAACTGTACAATATCAACAATTAAAAAAATACTGATTAAAAATTAAAAAAAAAAGAAAATAACTAAGGGGATTTGATTAGATATCAAGAGTAGAGGGTTGCTTTCTTAACTGGCTTAATAGAATTCTTGCTAAAAGCAGGCCAAAAACTTAGAAATCAAGGGTGGGGGATTGCTGATCAACTGGCTTAGCAGGATTCTGTTTCCACAAAACTGGGCTCAGCAGGCAAAGGTCAGGCCTGGTTGAGAAGAGGGCTCAAGGAGCTTGACTGAAGTTTAATCAAGTAGAAGTCCTCATGGGACCTGATTACAGAGAGTGTGTCGGTCAGGAAGCAACTTCAGCAGTGTTATGCAACCACAGAAAATTTTTCCTCACTTTATTCTGATGGATACAGAGATGGGCAAAAGTAAGTTTACAGTTGTAATATAAACAAAGAATACAACAATAAATAAATAATAATATAAGAATAATATCTGTGTTTTGCATGCTACAACTATAAACCTACTTTTGCCCACCTCTGTATTTGTGTCCCTGGATTTCATCCTGAAAATTAGACTTTCTTCCTTTTCATCTCTTCCTTGTTACCTGTTTTCTACCCATCCTAATTTCAATACCTTGCTTCTGTCATCCAAGGTGCTGATCTCATTAACACCCACATTCCCACATAATACTCAGATTAAGAGTTGGCTCTATGGACAATGGGAGCAAGCAATGTTTTTCTGAAAGAGTATTATGGGCAGTGATAGGCAATTGACGATTTTGAAAAATATCAGCATGATTAACATGAATCTCAATAAATTATGTGCTTTTCAACTAATCAAAACAGTGTTTTTGTTCAGTTTAAGTAAATTATTATTGCTTGGAATATAGAAATCAGAGACCATATTCCTTAAAGCAACCTAATGGAAATAATGCAGACATTGATAACAGCACGTATGGATGGATACATGATTCCACAGAAACTCCACCCCTTCCTTCCTCAGAACTCTGCACTACTGAAAAGCGGCAGCATTGAGCTTAAAAGAATCCAGTGATTTTTCAGTATGTTCCTCCCAAAATAAATATATTATTTTGGGGGTTTGCCCTATTATAAACCTTTATTGTAATGAATAACTCAGGAAACTCAAAACACACAAAGTTAAATACTAAAGTGCTCATCCTCCCAGGATCACGCCCCCAACAGGCACCCTAGAAAGATATTAGTTTACATCCTGGGAATATTTTCAATGCCTATATATATTAACATAAAGAAGAAACAAATATTTAAATATTGCTCTGAAACTTCCTGTTTCCATTTAACTATCCATTTTTCTTGATCAATACGTATAAATCACTTTAATTTAAAAAAATTAAATATTATTTTATCAATATAGTATAATTTACATAATTTATAGTTCATAGACAAATAATTTTTTTCAGTTTTGAACTTTTTCCCAATACTTTAATAAATATGCGTCTGAGTAGGCATCTGCATATTTGCACACATACCCTAGCAGTGAAATTTCTTGTGTCAAAGTGCACATCTAAAATATTGATGACCATTGCCAAATTTCATAGAGAAATATTGTTTCATTTTAAAGCTCCTTGGGGATTAAACATTTTTCTCAAATCTTTGTTAATACATACTCTCCATTCTTTTAATCTTTGAAAATATGACATAATATGTATATGACAAGGTCTGTCCAGAAAAAGTCCAGCCATTGTTAGTATAACAAGAACAGTTTGCATGACATCAATGTACCTTCCAGTCAAGCACAGTGGACAGGAATGAGCAGGTGTGAACAATGACAACTTCACTGTACTAGTCAGGAGGTGTGGTAGACACCATTGAGTGAGCATGGGTACTGTGTGGCCATCACATTCAAAATGACTGCGTGAGTAGAGTAACAAATCTGCATCAATTTTGTGTTAAGCTTGAACATTCGTCCATAGAAACTATTTGGGTGATTCAGAAGGCCACAGCTATGGGCAACTCGTGACTGGCACTTTCATCACAACACTGTGACCACTCAGGACAATGTGTCCACTCATGCATCACATCTTGTGCATAGTTTTTTGGCAAAATATCAAATCACCCAAGTGACTGGGGTCCCCTACAGCCCAGATTTGGCACCCTGCAACTTCTGGCTTTTTCCAAAACTAAAATCACCTTTGAAAGGAAGAGATTTCAGACCATCAATGAGATTCAAGAAAATACGATGGGGCAGCTGATGGCAATTCCAACAAAGGACTTTACAGAGTATTTTGAATAGTGCAAGAGGTAGCAGGAGAATTGTGTGAGGTTGCAAGGTGCCTCATACTTTGAAGGGGACTGCGGTGTCATTATTCTATGGACAATGTTTCTTTTATCTTGTATCTTCTTCAATAAATGTCTCTATTTTTCATATTACATGGCTGGATACATTCTGGATAGACCTTGTATATATTTTCCTATTTACATTTCAGTATTTAATTTTATGTCTAAAAGGGAGAGCTTAGAGATAAATGACATAAATTGATGGTTTTTCAAAGGTACAAAGTAAAATACTTATAAGGTAGGTAGGAAATACATGATTAAAATCTATGTTTTCCTCAAAAGAATCTCTGTATACTACACTGTTTCCTGAATTTCATAATGATTTCTGTATGCATAGTGTATGCTATGGTATGGAAATATATGTGTGTATGTGTGTGTGTGTGTGTGTGTGTGTGTGTGTAAAACCCATGTTTCTATTGATTGCCTCTGTTAATGCAGCCAGTGGGTTTTTCCAAAATAAATGTTGCTTATAGAATTATATTCTACTCACATGGATTTGTGGTAAGTGTCCATTACATTTTTTAAAAATTAAACTATTCAGCTGGAAAACTTGCTGACAAGCAGTGTAACCTCCACCAGTATCTTCATCTGTCTGGGCATGAATTTTCTCAACTGTTAAATGAGGTTATTGAATATATGACTCTGAAATCACTTCCATTAGAAAAAATATTCTATGATTCAAAGTATAATTTTCCTGTTGTATATGCAATAAATCTCAGCATAATATTTTAAAATACCTGACAAACATCTGGGGACATATGTAAAAGCCTAAAAACTGGGATTGAGAACTCAAAGTCATATGATTCCTATTCACATTCAAGGTCTCTGAATTTTCTTAAACCTCCTCTTTGTTTTTACAAGGTGTGTGTGTGTGTGTGTGCGCGCGCGCGCGCATGTGTGTGTGTGTACATATATACATATATATCAAAAATTATTTCTGTAAAACAAATAAAAAGGTTGAATGAGTTAAAATGTTATACAACAATGATGACGAATGATCTATGGATCTCTGTATCACGTACGAGTCTGAGAACAAACACGTTAAGTGAAAACCAAATTATTAGACAGCCACATAAAGGGTGGTGCTGTGTATGAAACTAAAAGCCTAAACAACATAATGCAAGCAATCATATAAGGTAAGGCTATGAAAGTAACTCGGGGATTTAAATCATAAAATTCAGGACAACTGTTACCTATTTAAGTGAAGGAAATAGAGTAAAATAGATGAGGATCAAGAAAATGGATGCAACATTATTGCTGATAATCATTTTCAGTTAAAATTTTGGTACACAGAGGTTTATTTTCTGGTTATATTTTCAGAGATGAAGCCATGTTATAGAATTTTGGGGAGGTTTCTTTTAAGAAAATACTAAGAAGACATAAAATATACCATTACTAGATATTTACCTGACTTGACATATTCTGCCAAGACGTGTAAGCTCTATGTGAAGAAATTTATGTGAAGAAATTTATAAATGCTTATTGAAACACTTTTGAAAGAAAAAAACTGTTTTCTTTTTTAATAATATATAATTGTAAAAATGCAACTACACCAAGTGTGCTTTAAAAATTGAGTCAAATTCTACAGGATCTTCTTTCATTAAAAAAAAAAAAAGACAAGCTCATTCTAATAGTTATATGGAAGTACAAAAGGGGCAAATAGTCAAGAATGACCTATAAAGGGGGAGAAATTTGCCCTGTTAGACAAATTATATCACTGTTTATCTCTATATAATCATGTTTATTCTATATGCCTAATGTTAAACACACATAGGAATATATATAAAAAGAATTATACAGTTGTTTATTTCTAAACCATGAGCAACATATTTTAGTATTTACATAAACCAATGAAATATAATATAATATGTAAAAACTTACACAAGCATATTATAAAGATTTACTTGTAAATAGTAGATATGTTAGAGAAGTGAGAAAAGAAGAAGCCATTTAAAAACTGTTGAAATCACTGACTGTGCCTATAGAAATAAAAGAGATTGGATTTTTACTTCATATAATGAGAAGATGTCAATTCTGGAATTATAGTTGTTGGGATTAAAGACTTTAGAACAGTTACTATATATAAGCAGGTTTCCTGAAGCAAGGGAAGACATTCTTGAAATAAATGGAAAGACAGAATTTCTCAGAAAAAAAGTTAGAAAAAACAACCTAGTGTTTTATTACTAAAAATAAAACGAACAGTGGGGCTGGGGGTGGGAGGAGCCTCAGTGGCTCAGTGGGTGGGCTCAATAGCAGAATGAAGTCCATAGGGGAGAGAATCAGTAAATTTAAAGGTAAATCAACAGAAATTATTTATTCTGAGGAACAGTCAGTATTTTTTAAGTGAACAGAACCTTGGAGGCCTATCAGACACTTATAACATTCATATTACTAGATTTTTCTAAAGAGGAAAAAGACATTAGCAAACTAAAATTATTTAAGAAAGAGTGGCTGAAAACTTCCCAAATTTAGTGAAAAACATACATTTCAAAAACAAAACAAAACAATTTCATCAAGCCCCAAACAGGATAAACTCAAAGAATACCACTGAGAGGCATCAAAGTGAAGCCACTGAACATCAGGAATAGATAAATCCTGACAGCAACTGGGGGGAAAAAAAAAAACAACCCCAGCCACATCAAATGTAGAGAAACAATGATTCAAACAACTGCAAGTTTCTCATCAAATACCGATGAAGCCAGAGGCAACTGAACAATATTTTAATGTGCTGAAAGGAAAGGACTTTCAAACTAGTGTTAATATTTAGTAAAACTATCCTCCAGGGATGAACATAAAATAAACACAGTCTCATATGAAAGAAGAGTAAGAAAGTTGCCACTGGTCCTTTCTGAAAGGAAGGTCTTTGGTAAGAAGGGAAGCTATACTATAGGGAAATGCAGAACTTCAAAAATGAAGAAAGGACAACAAAAAAAATATGTATATACTACACATTTACCTACACGCATAATACAATAGCTTTCTCTTACGTTTTCTAAAATATCTCAAAGGGTTGAAAGCAAAAATTACAGCATTTTCTGAAGGGATTTCAATGAATGTAGGTATAACATATGGCAACTGTAATACATAGGGAAGAGAGAAAAGAAACGGTATGGTTGCAAGTGCAAGATTTCTATGTTTTACTTGATGTGATAAAATACTAACTTTAAGTCAACTGTAGAAGTTACATATGCATGTTGTAACCTCAGATTAACCACAATTTACAAAGAAACACACTTCTATAAAATTCAACCAATAAAATGGAATACTAAGAAAAAGTCAAATAATCAAAAAGAACATAAGAAAGGGAAACCAGAGAAATACAAAACATGAGAAAAATAGATTATAATATGGTAGACTTTTAAAAAATGGATCTCAGTTGAATTTTTGTTTGTTTAATTTTATTTTTCCAGCTCTAAGTCAGTTGCATTCACAAATGCATATAAAAACCATCATTATCACTTTATGGGACCTAGCCCAAGCAGTTGAGAGACATTCAATCAGACACTTTAGTGGCACTGGGTTGAGTTTATATTCTGATTCTCCAAACATTGTATCAAAAAATGAGTTACATCATATATTTATGTATGGCTAACTCAAGTCTCACTTTTCCTGGGGAAGCTACACTGAACATCCTGGACTAAACTGAAATCCTACATTTATACACTAAAAAAATAATAATAAAGATACTTAAAGTATATATTATATAATATAAACATAGAAATAATAATCAGATTTACAAATTGTTTTATTAATCCATGACTCATGCCATCATAGGTTAGGAGAGGAAATAGGTCAGACTCCCTGGGAATATACTAGTTATGTGACCTCAGGCAAATACTTAAATTCTCAAAAGTTCAATTCTTTCATCTCTAAAATGGAGAAAACAATACATTCTATCTGAGGTCTTAGAGAATTATGAAATTAGTTAACATATATAATGATTATTATAGTGACTAGAACATAGTAAGTGCTCAGTAAATGCTATTTATAAATTGTACAATATAACACAGAAATGAAGGATCAGAGAGTATAAGACACACAGAAAAATAGGAGAGCTCAGTTTCTAACTCAGGTTTTCTTAGCTTCAAAAACCATCCTCACTCTCTCATTTGCTGCTAGCTCCTCATAGTGTATCGTTATTTGCTGTCTCACAATTTTCAGGCACTGAATAGCCTTGCAGTTAAGAGCACTTGACTGTGAAGCTGTATTAATGGGGTTGAAAATGTCAACTCCATACCTATCAGCTGTGCAACTTTGGGTAAATTACAGTAAGTCCTTGCTTAAGACTGTAAATGGGTTCTTGGAACTGTTGCAAAACCATATATAACAAAACCTATTTTCCCACAAACTAATTGATATAAATAAAAGTTAAGTTCCTAAGGCACCTCATCAATGTTATAACAAAACCATATTATTGGAAGACCTGCTTTCCTTATCATTCTGCCTCAAAAACCTGTGCCTGTAAAATGTGGATCATATCTACTATGCTTTCTGTGCATATGGTCATTGAATTTTTATAAAAGAACAGAGCATACCACCTACTTAGTATAGGTAAAAAAGAATGGCAGCTTTTACTCTTATTCGTCACCTTTTTCTTTTAGGTGTTTGTCTAATGTTTACAACTATGTAACATTCATTAAAAGTAAAAAAAAATTACCTCATAAATTGCATGAGTCCCTCATCATTCTTAATACTGGTAAGCACATAGCCCTTTGTCACTAAATATTACGATCTGCATCAATAACTTGGTTCACTAATAACTGAATCACTAATCCTACATAAGGATATCAGCTCTCAAATATTTATTTTTACTTTTTAACTGTAATGACATCATAGGTTTGTGTTAAATCATTTCCTAAATATATACATCTGACACACTGGGCCTTTAAACGTTTTTTTTTTTTTTTTCTTCCTTGCGTTCCAAGAGTGAAACCTAGCCTCAGTGCTGTTTTGTAGTTCTGTCAACCTTCGGAGACATTCAGCCATTCCCTGGAGTCACATTAGCTCAATACTCTCAAGTTAGCTAACATATTCTTTAGTAGCCTCTGATTTTTAACAGTGAGGGGAGCTTAGAAACAAAAAATAAAGTTTTCTTCAGAATTTAGAGGAGATATATGCCAATTAAATAAATAAATGTCATTTTACCTTCACACACACACACACACACACACACACACACACACACACGAGAAAAGAACTGAATTACCATCAGTTCTTTCCCCAAGAAATAGCCAGTGTGAGAGCTCCTAGTAGTGAAACTGGGTAAGAGGAAAATCAAAGGTATGTCTCAAAACAGAAATTGGATATGTTGAGTCTAGAGTGAATTGTTCGCTACTGGCAGCTATTTCTTACAGGTGAATCAAGCTTCTCAATAGCTTAACAAGGAACCTGCCAAAAGTGGTAAACTTGGGCAAGTTCATATACCAAGACTGCAGAGGAATACATAGAGACACATTGAGAGAATGCCTTTAGCTATGAAATTACCTTCCACCAGGGCAACAGTCCTTTTTTTCTTCAGTTTCTTACTGCATTTGCATTCACTTGTAGAAATCAAGGGAATAATAAGGGCTTAGAGAGTTGAGTACTGGTCTCATTAAAATAACATTTAGGGAGAAGAAAAAGCATTCAGTGTGAAAAATGCAATAATCATAATGTATAAAAAGAGTAACCATCCATTTTACTTAAAGGAAGAAAAGCATAGGCTCATAAAATGGTGATTTGTCAACAACAGATGGGAAAGAATAAACACTAAAAACATAGCCTGCAATCCCAACAGATACTAAAAGGAAAGACATGTTAAATTCGCTATAACTTGCAAAGACATGCAAATTGCTTTCCCATATTCTATTGACAAGAATTACACAAAGCAAAAACACTTAAATGAGGAGGAATACAATAAACAGCAGAGCCACAACCTAAAGTGAGTTTAAACAATGAGGAATATTGGTAGGGGGACCACAAATTTCCAGTTAGAGGCTTTCATCTTTGCCACATGAGTTCCCGGACATTCTCCAGGACTACAGAACCACAGCTTAGATATAGCCAGTTTAAAAAGTACCTGAGACCATTGTTCTTCTCGCACCAAACTGGACAAAATATATTTTTCTTTCTCTAAATCTATCACTAGTTTTATGAACTATTACTTTATCCTTTTGAAAGGGTTTATACAATCCACAAATCTCCATGAAAGATCCACACAATGATTGTTAAAACCCATGGGACTAGCATCTTAAGTTAAAAATAAGAATATATTTTTGTGTTCCTACTGGGAGTACATGTGAACAAATGCCTAATTCATGCTCCCACAAATAAGATAGACAACAGACTTGCAGTGAAGTTACTTTTGCTTTTTTTCTTATCCTGTTTCAAGTATCACAAAACTCTCCTATGGACTACTGAGTTATAAATGCTTCACTTAGATGGGCAACTGCATCTCCCTAAACGTAACTATTGTATATCAGCAATAAACATTGCTTGAGCATGCCTTATTTCCCATGGCTGTTGCTTTGTTTAACAAGATGCAAACACATTCCTTCATATTTTATTTCATAGTCTGAAAGAAACTTCATTGTCAACCAATTTCAGGTTCCGCATTACTTAGTCACGGAATCCGTTTTTGCAGAATAAGTGTTTCATGCTAAAAATAATACAGTTTTTATCTATATTTGTATTCTTTAGCACTAGAATGCTATTTTCAACAATTCTTTAAGTAGTCATCAGCCTTTAGCCTAATGACACCTAAATATGCTGGTCCTACCAGTGATACCATTACTAAGTATCTCCCATAGTATAAAAGCCTTTGGGCACATTTTCAGTAAAGAAATTTTGAGAGATGTTCCTTCAACAAGAGGAGTGATGCAACAGAATATATGCGGAAGTTATTACATTACTCTTACTCCCTGGTGAATTCGTTAAAAATATTTACTGATTGACAAGGATATATTATGTACTGTGTTAGGGACTTGCAATATAAATATGAAGAGCTCATGATAAAAGCAGGGAATTAACTCATTTTTAAGGGGGGGATAAAGACATACAAGAAAATATTTTCCAAGTAGAGAACTGAAAGTAAATAGTAGTTATGGAAGAAATAACTTGTGAGTACTGGTCTGGGAAGGCTTTCAGAAGGTAAATAAAATGTTCATGCAGCAATAGTAGAGCAGTAGTCTTAGGGAAGGATGTTGGAGAACATCCAGGAATCCTGAAATAAAAATTTTTAGATGTACCAGCACTAATAATGTGAACTCTAAGTGGGTCACTTCTGTAAGACTCGTAATTCATGGAGATACCAGAATGTCAAATATAAAGATGTTATTTTAGAGTTATCCAGATGTCTTATGAAATTAGCACAGTGCAACCAAAATGCATCATATAAATGATTTAATAACTTCTATGAGCATCTGTAAGGATTTTTTATTAAACTGTCAATAACTATTTTTTTCCTGAGCAATCACTGGTACTTTTAAGAAATCCTCTGGTGAGAGGTGTTAGTGGTCCACAGAATAGAGCACTTACTACTTTTTTTTATTATATGAAGGTGTTTTCAGAAGCAGCCAGCTTCACATTGTTTTAATTAAATTATAGCATAATTTTAATATGATTAAGGTTTATGAGCCAAATGCATTATATTTCAAAGTAAATTATTCAGTGGAGTCGCAATTAAACATAAAATGAAGGGGATGAAGAAAGTAATAAGAAAGGTAAATGCTATTATTTGTCACCAGACCTACATCCATTTGTGAATTTGCTAGTGAACTATCAAAAACAGTAAAAGCAGTCTTATTGTTCTCTATTCTAATTTCTGTAGTTATTTGGTCAAAGAAGTATTTGATGTCTTGTACAATTCAGGGACATAGGTTGGGATACAGACATTTATTTTATATGTGCAAAAACCTCATGATGTCATATCCCAGCAGAGGTAAGTTAAATATTAATAGTAAACAAAATACAGCAAGTTTCAGAAATAATGAGCAAGAGTACTAGAAACTGGCTACTACATTTTTCTCCTACATTGAAACATATAGTCTTGGTTACGAAAAGATATTGTATTCAATGATTTAGGGAAGTTGTTTCATTTTTCCACTAAACAATGTCCATAGGTGCCTGAAAATGAAGTCGCTAGACTTCACTAGAATTATTCTGTGTGCTTTAGTAAATGTGAATTTTCTCCTCACAGTGTGGAGTAAGCAGTCTGCTCAGAAATTTAAGATGCAGTAATGGAAAGGACTTAATAACTCTGGAGCGGATCAGTGTCTTACAATTTTTTTCCTGATCTTTACTGCAGACTAGCAAAACTTTGCAATTAGGAGATATTGTTCAGTTCTGTGTATATAATGAGTCATGCTATATATTTCATAGGATACTTATAACAAGCCATACCAAAGACCATGAAACTAACGTATCCATACCCAATATTTTCAAGAAGGGCAGGTCAAGATTGAGAGTTTTCTTACTTACGGTAGTGGATTTTTGGGGGGTTGGGGGGCACACAGGAGGAGATGCTGGACCATAGAGGCCTGCCAGTCTAACTAGGGGATATAAACCTATCAAAAGCCCACGAAAGCTTGGGAAGTTCATCGGTCATTTTGAAAAAGCACTTGATCCATCCCAAACCCAAGCTAATATAATCCCAGGGGAACAAAAAAGTATGTTCTCTCTCTCTCTCTCAAATCCATGCTCACCCCACATGCTCATGCGTTCTCCCTCCATAGCCATGTAGCCTTAGCAGCTGCATGGCCAGCAGCCATGCAGATTCTGTCACTGAGATAGCCAGGAACAAGTTAAGCTATCTGGATGGTGACTGAGACCATCCAGGAGGAGCCGTCTGCAGGATCCAAAGGACTGAGTTTCAATGTGAAGCAGAAACTCTGGGCACTGGCATTTGTTTTGGCCTTGCTGAGGACAAAGTTGACTTTTTCCATGTTGGGATGGACAGAGACTGGGCATTGGAAACCCAAGGGCAGCTTCTATTTCCACCTAAATTAACCATCTTGTCACAACACAATTGCACTTGCATAGGTCCTTGGAATGGTTTCTTCACAATTGCGTGGAAGAGCCTAATTTCCACTGACAACACTTCCATTGACTCAACATAGTCAATGTAAAGAAAATGAGCCATTCTGTGGGTCCTTGTTAGCCCAAATATCATTCCTGTCAGTCTTAGTAAATGGAAGGAACATAGTCTGAAACACAATTGAAGTTACCCTTTGGGGGCCTGTGCAAATTGTTGAACAGGCATAGCAAACATTGCAGACTACGGCACAAGGTGGTGTTCCTGTTTCTTGCTTTTGCCAAGGGGGGTCAAGCCCCCTTCAAAAAGGTTGTAAATATAGCAAAGGAGGTCAACATGCTATAATTTTAAGTTGCAGTTTAAAAAGCATTAAAAGAAATATCTCATTAGCTTAGGAAAATTGGAGAAGTAGACTCCAAGGACTTTGGGTTTCTAAAGCTCTTTTTTAGAAAATCAATAGCAATATCAGGCAGTCCTATACTAAGAGAAATTTCTAAAGCATTTATGGAATCTTATATTTTTCAATAGAGAGCTTTGATGTTAAGTCCCTGTCCCACTGATGCAATGTATTGATTTTTCTTAGCTTTGTTCATAAGGTCATTTTATTTTTATAAGTATACAACTACAATGTGTCCATCAACTTAGGAAAAAAAGGGTAACTATACAAACTACAGTCCAGAAAAATCTTCATGTTGTGAAAATATAAAAGAACATACAGTTGGCTGTTGGTATCCACAGGTTCATCATCCATGGATTCAACCAACAGTGAACCAAAACATATTTTTTAAATGTTGCATTGTTGTTGACAGGTACTGTGTAGTTAGGTCTATGGTGATTGCATCTGTACTGAACATGTACAGACTTTTTTTTCTTGTCCTTATTTCCTAAACAATATGGTATTAAATCTACTTACATAGCATTTATATTATATTAGATATTATAAGTAATCTAGAGATGATTTTAATTATACAAGGAGATATGTGTACATCATATGCAAATACTATACTATTTTATATAAGGGACTGAGCATCCTTGAATTGTGGTATCTATAGGTGTTCCTGGAACGAATTCCAGGATACTGAGGGATGACTATAATCTATGCTTTCACACTTTATGACCATTTTACATGTATGACTCACAAAGCACTGTGTGGCTGATCTAGTAAGGAAATTGTTACTTTTGTCATTGCTCCAGACCAATAGCAAGACAGATACTATAGTTAAAAATAGAGGGAGAAAAGTCTAGAAATCAAAGGCAAGTGTGTTAGTCTAAGACCTGCCCTTCTCTTTACCAATGGTCACAAATTTATGCAATTTCAATGCAAAATTATTTTGATTTATAATTTAAAGAGTTAAGATAGTTCTGATACATTTATGCAAAAAAAGATTTGCAAGATTCTAACCTAAATAACAGTTTCTAAAATTTTTATAAGTCTATACCCACAGGATACATTTCTCTGAAACATAATTTATTCTTAAACCACTGTTTCCAAGAACTAAGATATTTGACTAAGCCCCATCCTACCCCCTGCCTCTCATCTCTGTTCTCATTCTCTTTTCTCATGACCAAGCTAAGAGACTATAATAGAATTCACTCTAACAGCCAGAAGATAAGGACAGTCTCACTTTTTAACTGACCTTCCTGTTCTTTCACAGTCTTCCTGTAGGAATTTCAACACTGAACTGATATTGTATCTCTTGAAAGAGGTGTGTTATGAAACTCTTTTTAAAAAGCATATTTAAGCAATGACCACAACTTAAAAACACAGCTTTGGCATTTAAAGAATACAATCAACACAATAGTGACTGTATTGTGTTGGATAAGAACAAACTTGGAGGATTGATGCTTTCTCACTTAGTAATCAAGGCGGAGTGATATTGGCTACAGAATAGAAGAACAGACCAACAGAACAAAACAGAAAGCCCAGAAATAGATCCCCACAAACTCAGCCAAATGATCTTTAACAAAGGAGCAGAGTCAATACAATTTGGCAAAGATAGTCTTTTCAACAAATGGTGCTGAACTGCCGGACATCCTCAGGCAAAAATAAATACATAAAAAAGAATCTAGACACAGACCTACTCCCTTCACAAAAATTTACTCAAAATGAATCACAGATCTAAATATATAATGTAAAACTATAAAACCCCCAGAAGATAATAGGAGAAAAACAGATGACCTTGGGTATGGCAACAATGTTTTAGATACAATCTAAAGACATGATCCATACAAGAAATCATTGATATGCAGGACTTCATTAAAATTAAAAACTTCTGCTGTCTAAAAGACAATGTCAAATAAAGGAGAACGCCAGACACAGACTACGAGAAAATATTTTCAAAGGACGTATTTGATAAAGTATTGTTATCCAAAATATACAAAGAACTCTTAAAATTCAACAATAATGAAACACACAAGTTTTAAAAAAAATGGGCAAAAGGCCTTAACAGACACTTCAACAGCGAAGACGTGCAGATGGCAGACAAGCTTATGAAAAGATGCTCCACACCCTATGTCATTGGGGAAAGGCAAATTAAAACAACGAGATACCACTACACACCTATAGGAATGAGCAAAATATCGAACACTGGTAACAGCGAATGCTGTTGAGCATATGCAGTAACAGGAACTCATTTTTTGTTGGTGGGAATGCATAACAGTACAACCCCTTTGAAAACAGTTTGGCAGTTTCTAATAAAACTAATTATATTTTTAACATATGATTCAGCAGTTATGCTCCTTGGTATTACCTAAAGAAGTTGAAATTTTATGGTCACCCAAAAATCTGCATACTTTTATTTATAGCAGCTTCATTCATAATTGCAAAAACTTGGAAGCAACCAATATGCCCTTCAGTAGGTGAAGTGATAAATAAACTCTGTTACTGCCAGACAAAGGAATATTATTCAGCACTGAAAAGAAGTGAGCTCTGGAGCCATGAAAGACATGGAAGAACTTTAAATGCATGTTACTAAGTGAAATACACCAATCTGAATAGACTACATATTGTATGATTCCAACAATGTGACACTCTGGAAACGGCAAACTGTGAAGAGAGTAAAAAGACCTGCCAGCTGGGGAACATTGGGAGAAATAAATAAGCAGAGCACAAAGAATTTTTAGGCATTGAAAATACCGGGCATGATGCCGTAATGATGGATATGTGGCATTACATGTTGTCCAACCTACAGACTATCCAACAGCCAAAGTGAAACTTAATACACACTACGAACTCTCCGTGATTGTGATGTGTCAGTGTAGGTTCATTAATTGTGACAAATGCACCGCTCTGGTGGGGGGTGTTGACAATGGGGGAGACTATGTGTATGTGGGAACAGGGGGATACATGAGAGATCACTATTCCTTTCTTTCAAATTTGATATGAAATTTAAACTTCTTCTAAAAATCAAGTCTTTAAATAGTAATAATGCTGCAATAAATTTTATTTACATAAAATATACCCAACTTTTCTGATATTTTGTTACAGTTCTATTATGGGTTGTATTATTTTTCCTTTAAATTCTTACATTGGAGCCCAAATCACTTGCCTCAGAATATTGGAAATAGAGCCTTTAAAGAGGCCATTAAGTTAAACGAGTCCCTTAGGGTGAGCCCTAAACCATCTGATTGAGGTCTTTATAAGAAGAGGAAATTTGGACTCACAAAAAAGAGACACCAATGATGCATGTGTACAGAGAAAAAGTCATATAAGGCTACTGTGAGAAGACAGGTATCTGCAATCCAGGAGAGAGGCCGCAGGAGAAACCAAACATGCCAACATCTAAGATCCAGAACTGTAAGAAAAATACATTTCCACCATTTAAGCTACCTAGTCTACAGTATTTTGTTGAGGCAGCCTTAACCAGCTAATACAGGTGCATTCCCAGAAGTGATACCACTCCATCAAGCCTTTGAACATGTGAAATTCTGGATTCACTTTGCCATTTTGTTTACCAGAAAAAGCATGAAGATTCCTTTTTTATTATATACTCACAAAAATCGTTGCCTGTGTGATAAAAAGAAGAAAGAAGAAAGGAAGGAGGAGGAACGGAGGGCAATGGGAAGAAGGGAAGAAAACAAAAGCTTTACTTTAAAAATAATTTCTAACTATGAATAGAGTCAGACATCTAGTAGACAACTTCATGTTTCATCTATTTGTTCTATTTTATAAAGTAGCCCAAAGCAATTTCTTTTCCAATAATGAAGAATGGAATAATCACAGGTTACTCACAACAGAACGTATGGTAAAGAGTAATATAGATTTCCCTTCCCAATAATTACAATCTACAGAATTTACAGAGTACATCAGAATGGGAATAAATATTATGTGATCCTTTGATAAGAATTCATCAGTCATTCAACTAAGACTTGCCTGTTCAAGGATAACCAGTGGTAAATAAACATATAAAAGAATGCCTTACTTTATACTGTACTGAACTATGATTAGTTCTTCCCCAATACTAAAAGAATTTAAAGAATGGAATACTTGAAGCAGAAAGAAGGAACGAACTCCTACACCATGACAGCATGGATGGAACTGGAGAGCATTATGCTAAGTGAAATAAACCAGGCAGTGAAAGACAAATACCATATGATCTTACCTGTAAGTGGAACCCAATCAACAAAACAAACAAGTGAGCAAAATATAACAAGAGACATTGAAATAAAGAACACACTGACAGTAACCACAGGGGAGGGGAGAGGGGGAAAACTAGGGAAAGAAGAGGAAAAGTTGTCAAGGAACATGCATAAAGGACCCATGGAAAAGACAACAGGGGAAGGACTGAATGTGGGAGGTCAGGGTGGGTAGAGCATGGGAGAGTGGTGGGGAGAAAATGGGGACAACTGTAGTTGATCAACAATAAAAAAAAGAAAAAAAATTATCACGCCTACATTTTTGTACAAAATCCTATGGTCTGAGATGGTGAAGTAGTAGAGAAGTGGGAAAATAAGAAGCTAGGAATGAAACCCTGGTGATGGAAGAGATGTTTGATAATAGACAGAAATTGACATACAATAAAATGAGTATTTCTATTTCTAATTTTCTTAATACATCTCTCAAATGTCATTGTTTTATAATATAGAATTGAACCTGGTAGTTAAATGTTATGCTGGCAATGTAATACAATCTCTAATTTTACAAAATTAATAATAGAGTAGACATATTTAAATGAGTCTTTAAATTTCAAGAGGTTTGCTAGGGGGAGAATCTTTTTACAGTCAAAAACTAATAAAGGCTGTTAACATATGTAACTTGGGGAAATGAGCCTGTCTTATACAATGAGAACTAGATGTACTAAAAGATGCTATATTATTAAACACTACACTAGTCCAGAGGCGTGTCAATCACATGATTTTGTGTAACTTCAGAGATGTGATATGGAATTAATTAATTTTTATTTTTAAGGTGATAATGATACCTGAGAGTAAAATATATATTATATTTGTTATTTTATAAAGTTGAAATAAGGTTTCCAATTGTAAATATTCATTTACAGTGTTATTATTTTATATAACTGCAGTTAGTTTTAATTCTATGTTAATAGGATAGCATTATATCAACGGCCTCTTCTTAAATTCAGCTTAGATTATGTTCCTACTAGAGCTATACATCACCTACTGTTTACAGCTCTATAGAGAATTTATGCATTTAATCAACATCTAGCAAACAATTTTACTTGAGATATTTTATATCATGTGAAAAAGGGCCCCATAACCAAACACATTTAGGAAATTTTGCAGGAAAACATTTGCGACAACATGGATAGACCTAGAGATTATTATGCTAAGTGAAATAAACCAGTCTGAGAAAGACAAGTACCATATGATCTCACTTATATGTGGAATCTAATAAACAAAATAAATTTATGAACGAAATAGAAACAGAGGCATGGATACAGGAAACAGAGTGACAGCTGTCAGAGGGGAGCGGAGAGACTGGATGAACAAGATGAAGGGATTAGCCAAAGAACATATGTGCACCAACATGTATCGATCACAGACGCAGACAACACTGTATCAATGGCCAGAGGGAGGGGATCGGGGTTGGGTGGAGGTGGGCAAGGGGGTGGGGAATGGGGTATCCACAACAGTGTCAACAATAAAAATGAAGTTTACAAAAAAGCTCTTAAGCAGTTTTTCTTTTTCCTTGAAGAAATTCTCAGAACTATTTATGTTAAAATGTGCTAGAAATTCTTAAGGAAAGTACAGACTTTTCAATATTTGCCAAAGATCAAACTGATAATATTAAAAATTATCAAATGAGATTTGGGTTCCGTTCCTATTTTGTTGTTGTAAAACATCTCTCCCCACACGCAAACCTAAAATGTGTTCCATTGACAATCCCTAGGAAATAGCCCTAAATTTTATGAATTCTGTTTTCAAACCTACTATTATTACTCCAGAGCTTGTTCTATTATTTTATTGCTGCACTAATATAATAGCTCTGCAAACAGCCTCCTCCCACTGAAATCAATTTTCCCCACAAATTATCTTTCTAAAATCAGATTTCATCATGTAGGCTTTGAAACCTTCAAGGACAAATGTCAGCATAGCAACTGGCATCTCTGCATCATGGCCTGTATCATGTTAGCAGTGGCATCTCCCCATGTTCTCCCCTTGACCAACCCCGTATTTTGGTCCCTTGTGTTTACTCATGATTCTCTACACAACTTCCATGCCTTTGTGCTGAAACATCACTATCTCTTGCTTCCTCATATTTCAGAGATTAACCAAAATGTAACCCTGTGATGCCTTTGCTTTCATCCCTACTTTTGAATTAATTTTAAAAATGTCTTCTGGAAGTATGTTATATTTATCATAAAATGTACCACAGAGGTACAAGTGCCTCTCTTAGTACACTGCCAGAAGATAGGATACTGTAGAGAAAAAAATGATGTCTCTAAAGGACATAGAGTTCATTGTGATTTTTTACTGATTCTATTACAAGAACACAACTCTTAAGTTTAAATTCTAGTTTCACCTACTATTATCTACTATACTTTGAGATAAGACTACTATCGATAGAAGGCAAACTCAGGCTGTGTAACTTTAGTATAAGACCTGGGTATTGAAAGTAAGGGAATGATGAATAAATAAGAATGAAGTTATAATCATACTAGGTTGATTATTTATTGGACGCTCTGTCTCTAGGCAACTTGCTAAGCACTTTATATACACTATCATAGTCGTAGAATATAGAAAGACATAAAACCACTAATAAAAGACACCATGATGCCCCAGCTGGTGATGTAGCTCAGTGGATTGAGCACAGGCCTGTGAATCAAAGGGTTGCCAGTTCAATTCCCAGTTGGGGCACATGCCTGGGTTGGGAGCTAGGTCACCCTATACGGTGGGTGCATGAAAGGAAATCATATATTCATGTTTCTCTCCCTATCTCCCTCCCTTCCCCTCTCTCTAAAAAAAATAAAATATATTTTTTTAAAAAGATGAAGAGGGAATCCTATTCAGTCTTCATAATGCTGTAGTACAAGTACTACATTCATGTAACCAAACAGATTTTTGAACCAAAGAGATAGCAATGCAAAAATGAATAAGTAATTCTGACTTTCACAGAGCACACAAACTTATCCTATGTGAAGGCTGTTTTATAAGAGGCCCATTAAAAAATGATTCTAATGACCATTTAGAATTAAAAAAAAGATTCTAAATTCTAAGCTGATTGTTATGGCTAAATTGTGTCCTCTCCAAAAAATAGTTGATGTCCTAAACCTCAGTACCTCATAACATGACCTTCTTTGGAAATAAGGTCTTGCACATGTAATTAGCTAAATTAAGATAAGAAGTAAGATGGCCTCCTAACCCAACGTGACTTGTGTCCTTACCAGAAGGGAAGAAATACATAGACACAGTCACAAGTGGGAAAAACCATACGGCAGTGGAGGCAGAAACTGAAGTGCCACAGCTGCAAACCAAGGGATTCCAAGGATTTTTATAAAACTACCAGAGACTACAGAAAGACAGAAAAGGACTCTCCCCTACAAATTTCAGAGGGAGCATGCCCTGCCCACATTTTTGAGTTCAGACTTCAAGCCTCCATAACCATGAGAAAATAAATTTCTGTTGTTTTAAACTACTCAGTTTATGGTACTGCGTTATAGCAGTTCTAGAAAACTAATACACTAAGCTCACATAAGGCTAATATAAAATGTCCATATTTGAACTACTTATGATTTAGCACTCAAAAGAGTACTATTAATTTTCCATGAAAAATAGAACTTCTGGTTAGAAAGTGAGTGGAGAGCTATTTGTGGAGCAGGTAATTGATTTGACAAAGCTTGGTTCACTTAATGATATTAACATTCTATTTTATTTTTGTGGGCAGAGCAAGCCTGCCCATGAATATGACCTCAATTCCGAAGATAAGAGATAGCCAGCAACACCACATAAAGAACTTGTGCGGTACCTCCTGTTGTTTATCAGTCATTGTTGGGCAATCTAGCGTTCACAATAAAATTATCTCACAGTAATTGACTTTAAAGGTTTTCTCTCTCATCACAATCGCATTGGTTACTAACACAAAATTTCTTTTCGTCATAGCATTATATATTGACTAGAAATTATTTGGGGCACTAAAGAGCATATTTACTTCCAAGGACTCATTACCATGGATAAGCTCTTTCAATAACTACAAACACTCAGTAATTGAACAATATAAGTCCTGTGTTAGAAATCTTGCTCCAAAATGTCTATTTCCATGCCTACATCTCCAATTTCCTTATGATGTGTAGGTCAGTTCAGACGGTTTTGTTCCACATTTTTGCTAGGAAATTTTGTTTTCGCATTTTCTCTGTCCAAAAATGTGCTTTTCTATACAGGAATTCTGGTGCTTGTTTCACTAACAATGGCTAAGCATTTTTTAAAGGCAGACTCTGATGGAAGTGGGACAAAATGGGGATGCTGGGTACACCTTTCTAGGTAGTAGCTGATTGTGATCATTTTATCTTGTTCAAGAGATTGCAGGGAGTAGGCCCTGACTGGTGTGGCTGAGTTGGCTGCATGTCCTCTTGCAAACCAAAAGGTTGCCTGTTCAATTTCTGGTCAGGACATATGCCTGGGTTGCAGGCCAGGCCCCCAGTTGGGGGTGTGAGAGAAGCAGTGGATTGATGTTTCTCTCATACATCAGTGTTTCTCTCCCTGCCTTTCTCCTTCCCTTTCTCTTCTCTAAAAATAAATAAATAAAACCTTTTAAAAAGAGAGATTCCAGGTATTAGTCTATTTTAGAAAATGACACACCCTCATTTCTTTATTTAAGAAATGCTATTATCAACATTTTCATTCCCTTTGATTACCTGGCTGATATAGTTACCAAAGTGTTGCAAATCTTACTCTTTCCCTTCTCAAATATTCACATTAGTTTGTCCCACTAATAATCATTCTATCGTTGTAATCAGAATTTCAATAGTACATTTTTTTCCCCACAGTTTCAGGTGTATGGGAATATTTTAAAAGTACTTTATTAGGTTCAGTCTAAAGAAGGTTAACAGGTTTTTACTTTCCAGACTAAAAAAAATCTTCATTTTCTTTACGTGCCCTTAATCAGCACAGAAACATGGTAAGTGTGGGTGGGCACTAATTGCTGGAAATTCTTAGAATCCAATGACATCTTGTGTTATTTTTCCTACTTGTTTATACTTTACAGTAACCTTTTGCTTTTTGGGTTTTTTGCTTTTATTGAGAAATCGTGCTTGTATTTCTGGGTAGCATTAGTATGCTCCACTTGTCGGGTCCTAAACTATCAAGTAATCATGAAGAAACAGGAAGCACATTCTTTAAATAGTATCATAGCAGCATCCATTTTGGGATGACATTTTATAACACGTTGCTTAAAATTGTCATCTGTTCTTTCATCTCCCTCAAAACACCAAAGGTGAAATTAGGATTTGCCAAATTTAAGTAAATGCATAATTGAAAACATCTGAGTTATTTCCATCTGATCATGGCATAAGGAAAAGGCCCGCCTTGCTAAATCTCTTGCTCTGCCTTTCTATCACTTCGGTTTTCCCCTTTGTACACTTACACAAATGGAAGCTGAGGTTTATATCTAGATTCCTTCGCTCATCATAATGCTTTAGAGATACATC
Source organism: Glossophaga mutica (assembly GCA_039655065.1). Classification (NCBI taxonomy): domain Eukaryota; kingdom Metazoa; phylum Chordata; class Mammalia; order Chiroptera; family Phyllostomidae; genus Glossophaga; species Glossophaga mutica. The sequence goes on along the minus strand of CM077307.1, from coordinate 140,300,673 downwards.
CATTTTGTTGCATGTAACGGTACATTATTCTTTTTTATTTTGAGGAGCATTCACCACTTGATGGATATTTGCATTATTTCAAGTTTGAGGCTAGTAAAACTGGTAAATTTATAGATGAACAGGTCAGGTTTTGGAGGGGTTTTTATGAGGGGGAGGGGAGAGGATGAGGAGTCAGTATATATTTGCCATCACAGACCATGCAAAATGGTGTTGCAAAGCAGCTGTACCATTCACATTCCTAAAATATAGGAAAGGTCCAGTTGTTAAACATCCTTGCCATGATTTGGCATTGCTAGTCTTTAAATTTTAGCCATTCTGATGGTATGCAGTAGTGTCTCGTGGATTTAACAGCTATTTCTCTAGTAACTAAAGATGTTACATATCTTCACATATTTCCAATCCATATATAATCTTTGGTGAAGTCTTGTTTAAATTCATTGTCTTTTTATTGTTTTTCTTATTATGGAGTTGAAAATATTCCTTATATATTTGGATAAAAGACTTTTCACAGATATGCTTGACAATCACTTTCTCTCGGTATGTGGATAGCTATTTAATTTTATTAATGTGCCTTTTTAAAGAGGAAAGATTTTGATGTGGATAAAGCTCAATTTATCAATTTTTCTTTTGAGTTCATGCTTTTATGTTTTATAAACATTTGCTTAACTCATAGTCATTTACTTTATGATTTTTTTCTCCTAGATATTTTATAATTTTAATCCTGTCACTTTGGTCTATGTCTTACTTAGAATTCATTTTTAAATATGGCATGAAGTACAGGTCCACGTAGGTGCTTGTTTTCATTTGTTTTTTTTTTTTTTTAATGTTGTTATACAATTTTCCATTACTATTTGTTGGAAAGATTATTTATTTCACCCACTGATTGGTGTTGCCATCTTTATAAAAAAAATGTAATCAACTCAATCTAGAGGCTAACTTTGCAATTGCACTGTGCACTTTGAATGTTATACCTCCTTATACATTGCATGAGAAGCTTACTAGTATATTTCCTTTTTTCCATTTATAAAATTTTGTCATATGTTTACTTGTACATATTTATATGCCCACAGTGTATTGTTATTATATATTCATTAAACATCAACATATTTTAAAACAATAAAATATAAAAAATTATGTAGCCTTCCTATTTATATGTCTTTTGTTTCCCTTATTTGTATGGATGCAAATATTTGCAGGTATCACTTTGCTCCTATCTCAAGAATTTCCTTTAAAATCTACTTAGGAGTTGATCTGCTGGTAAAAAAAAAAAAAAATTTTTTTTTCTACTTTCTAGTTCTAAATTGGATAAGTTTTCAATTTGTCTTCATTTCTGAAAAAATGAAAAAAAATACACTTTTTTCTTAGAAGATAGAAGTTCATTGTCTCTTGGCTGCATTGCCTCTGAAAAGACATCCAGTGTCATTCTGACTTCTGTTTCTCTACATACAGTGTTTCTTTTTAAGATTTTTGTTGTTATCATTAGTTTTCAACATCTTGACAGTAAAATGCCTTGATGTGATATTCTTCATGTTTCCTTTGTCATGGGTTCTTTGAGTATTTTAAATTTGTGCATTTGCAGTTCTTATAAAATTGTATACAACTATAGCCATTGTTTCTTCAAATGGTTTTTATTCACCCCCATATCTACCCCTTTCCTGTGAACCCAGCTACACAGATATGAGACCACTTTGTTTTCCTGCAGCTCACCGATGTTTTCTGTTCAGGACTTTTTCCAGTATTTTCCTATCCGTGATTCATTTGAGTAAATTCTAATGTTGTACCCTCAGGTTCCCTAATGTGTGTGTGTGTGTGTTTAATTTAAATTGTATTTTCTGCTTAATTTTTAACCTTTTTATTGTTGTTCAAGTACAGCTCTATTTTTTCCTTCATAGAAAGTGTTTTCACTAAAAGTTCTCTCAGTTTGAGTTAGGTTGTTTTCATATGTTGCAATTCTCTCTTCATCAGGTTTAATGCTTTTCTCTACCTTCTTAAATATTTGAAATACACTTATTAAAACATTTTAATGTCCCTATTTCAAAAATTTTATCAGCTGTGTCCTTTCTAATTCTGATTGATTTTTCTCCTGGTTACGAGGTATATTTTTCTGCTTCTTGCAAGCCTGAAAATGTTTGCTAGAACAACACATTTTGAATTTTGAGATTTGTTTTTTTCCTATTTTTATTTCTTTGACTTAGGTTATGCTCTCAGATATAGTTAAATTGCCTCAAATTAGTCTAGTGCATTTTACTGTTGTTTTTAACTTTAAACTTAATTAGTGTGGGCTAAATCTGACTAGTATGGGCTAGTTTGCTTCTCGTTCTAAGGACTCTGCTGATCTGTACTACTTTTCTAGGGCTGCTATAAAACACTATCACAAGTTGGGTGGCACAAAACAATAGAAATGTGTTCTCTCACAGTTCTGGAGGCTAGAAGTCAAAAGTGAGGTGCCATAAGAGCCACTTTCTGTCTTCTGGCCCTTGCTGATTTCCAGCAATCCTTACTGTTCCTCGGCTTGAGCTGCATAACTCTAATTTCTCTTCCCATCATCACAAGGCCAGTTTCCCCAGTGAAGCCGTGTTCCCACATGTCGTTCTCCACTGTACATGTGTTCATCTCCGTGTCTTTTCTCCTCTTCTTATAAGGACACCAATTGTATTAAACTAAGGACCCGCTGTATGGATAATAACCTAATTTTAACTTATATCTTCCAAGACCCTACATTCAAATAAGGTCACATTCACAGGTACCAGAGGTTAGGGCTTCAGCGTAACTTTTTGAGGGGCACCATTCAATGCACTGCACAGTTGCTCCATGTACTAGGAGGTCTTTGCACTATGACCAGTGTGATATAGGCTAATTCTGGGTATGTGTGATATACAGAGATTTTTCTAAATATTCCTTTCTCTGGTTCTTTGCCTGGCACTGGTAGTTGCCTGAAACACCTGCATAGCTCACTTCTCAGCAGCAGATCTAAAAGAATCCCTGTGCAAATCACTCGAGTTCTCTCTGTGCAGACTCCTTCCCATTCTTCTTTCTGCAATTCTAGCTGCCTGGGCTCCTTGAACTCCAAACTCTGCGTCTCCAATTCAGTGACACTGCCAGGCTCTATTCCAGTTATCACTTCATGTAATGCAGCCTGGATATCTTTACCAAGCATTATGCTGGGGAAGTGGAAGAGATCTATTCATTTACTTCCTTCCTATTTAGTTCCTTTCATCTTTTGCTTTGTATTGGACACTGTTCCAGACCATCCTCACCCTGACCCTCTATCAGGACCCTCATTTATGCCCCCACACCCAAAACCACATAGCACACCCTGCACCTCCAAGTATACAAACCCCACACCACTCACCAGTATCAGGCTTTGGCTTCAGTCTGTAGATATCCCTCAGGGTACTCAAAAGAAAAAATTTCCTGGGTGTTGGACTGGGCCAGAAAGTGCAATTCCCTGAGACATTCAGGGGAAAGACTGAGGAACATACAGCGATGGTATCCCAGGCCAAAGTCTATATAGCTCGCAGCTGCCCAGAGGAAAAATTGGGTCGAAGGTGTGCTGTGAACAGTGCATTCGAATTGCTCCAGCCTTGGGCCTTGTGGATGTCCCACTGGGGCCCCAGAGTTCTGCTCCAGAAGTCCGTGTCACCGTTCTGGGGCCTTCAGCCTCCTGGAAAACTATAGCTTTGGGACCCACGCAGTTCACTCACCATGTTCTGGCCTAGAGTGGTCCAGGTCCTGCACAGCCTTTGTGCGGGAGACCTAACCAGGCCCCTGGGGGCAGGCAGCACTGTGCTGTGACTCTAGCAGGGAGGCTGGGCTGCATGGTCAAAGATTGCGGTTTATTCCACAGGTGGTGAGACTCTTTATCAAGGTTCCTGGGCCGAGAGGCGTCCAGCAGCTGGGGCACCCAGGTGTTTCTCATCCCACAACTCCTTCATTCAGGTGTAATTCCTGAGATCTCGTGAGATCCAGCTTCCTCTGAAAAACAAGTGGCCTGCTACAGCTGTGCTTCAAGCCGTGCTGCTGTTCTCTGAGCCAGCCCTGCCACCCAGACGTCTTAGCGCGTCGTCTCCCTGACCCTCCATCAGTACCCATACTTCCTCCCTACAAACTCAAAGCCTCATAGCCCACTGTGGACTTCATCTGCACCCTGTTTGCATCCTGGGAAACCAACCCCACACTCCACTCCCTGTCCCAGGCCTGGCCTGGGTTCATGGGAATACATCCTGATGGAGGCACTTGAGTGAAGGGTCCTACTCCTTCAATAAAGTGTTGGAAAAAAATTGGCAATCCCTAAAGGTCTCAAGATTTATTCCATATTTTTTCTTGTTTTCTAATGATTTAAGGCAGGAAGGCATCCCTGTTATTCTTCCAGAACCACAAGACCAAGTCATAAAGGCATTTTTTTAAGACTGAGGGTTTTTTATTACTTTATATCATATTTATTAATAAGCTTACACATATTTTGAATCATTTGTACAGTGCACATAAATGTTTTCTATGTCTTTTTTTTCTTTTTAGAGATTTTCTTCATTTATTTTTAGAGGGGAAGGAAGGAGAAAGAGAGGGAGAGAAACATTGATGTGCAAGAGGAACATGGATCCCTTTGCCTCTGCACAGGCCCCACCAGACGAGCCTGCAACCTGGGCGCATGCCTGGGCTGGAATACACACAGGTGACCTTTTGCTTTGTGAGAAGATGCCCAGCCAACTGGGGCACATGTCTTGTCTTCGTGATTTTCTTTAATATTTGTGGTACATGTTTGCTGAAAATATTTTACATTAGACAAATGTAGATGATGCAATATGATGAAAATATTTTCACTTAATACTACTTTGTAAAAAGTATCAATAAAATAATGCAGTGTTGGCATATGCTGACATTTACTAAATAATATCTTATCAATAAAATTATTTACCCTAGTATGATATTTAACATAATACATTGACTAAATTAATTAGTGATCCTCATATTCAGCAATAGTAAAATACTGATAACAATCCTTATCTCTAGTATATTAATTCAATGAATCTCCTGCCGTGTGCACATATAACCACAATATTGGCAAATGGACATAATTTGCCTAGATTGTCATGCATATATGGCTGCACAATATGTTGTACAGGACACACTAATGATAAATAGTATGTGATCACATAAATTGTTAATATTGGAAGAGCTAACTGCGAGTGCATAGTATATGTTTGTAACTGCTAAAACTTGGGAAATTATTTTGCTGAGAAGACTTTCAAGCCAATAAGACAGATTTCACAACCTCCACTGCAAAATGCAAATGAAAAGTATTTTTTTACAATTAAAACATATACAGACCTCATAGGGTATTGATTTACATTTACTTTTCATACAGTGCTAATAAACTTGGATAGTTGATTTTCCATATTTCACTAAATTAAAAAGAGGTAGCTCACTGAAATAGGAAAATTGAAGAATTAAAAAGTGATCTTTGAAAGCAAAGAAGAAACTAACATTCTACCTAACTTTAACGCAATAATCCATATGTGATTTGAAATAGTTTGGCATAGCATAAATCAGCATTCCTCACATTACTATCAAATATATTCCTTCTTTTATTACTGTTTCAACAGAGTGCTACAAAATTATATATGTATATGGCAATAAGTTATAAAAATGACAACAAATATAACATGGCATTGCCATTATATCCTTCTAAAAAGCAATAATTGTTTCTGGATGATTCCTATGATGAACTGAGATAACTTTCTGTCACCAAAAAAGGGTAACATTTTCTTGTCTATACAATTTACATATGCACCTTTATGCAGAAATTTCAGGAAAATATACATATGTGCTTTTATATGAGCAAAATATTAGAGAAGAACTAGATTCAATGGTTTTATTTGTAGAGGGCTAAACTGGTACAATTCTCCCAGGTACCTTAATTACAAAGATCTCCAAAGTATTTATTTATTTATATCATTAAACATTTATAAAATAATAAATCATATCTTGGCTAGTTATCTATTGTTAACTGCATATGTACATAAAACATCTGTTTCTAAATCCAAATTGAATTGCAGAACTAGATTTATTGGATAAATTATAATTTTGCCAGTGGAGAGACTGTTCTCTAAATAGTACACTCAATATGTAAGACTTGCTGGTTTTCTTATTACAATTTAGCAATATTAGTTGTTCACCATTTCTGGTGCTTTTTTCCAAATCTACATTTAAAAATTCACAGTAACATAAAACTGATGAATTGAGACAAACCTTTTTGTTTCAGGCTGATCTTGCATTATCCTAGTTACTGTTTTTAGATACTCAACCTACTTTCATTGATAGCTTACAGTAGAATGGCCAAAAACATGCTAAGTATAATATTTTAAATTTATTTTTAAACTCATTGTTCTTGCACTAATATATTGGATTGATATATTTATGGGGTTTATTCATACTTTTCACATTTCTCACCATTCAGTGATTAGCTACTATATGTGAAGTGTATAACTCCACAGCAAAATTGAAGCCTGGTTTTATGAGACAAAAGAGAAATACAGAAAATTTTGTTCAGATAATTAGCTATCCCTGATTTCTACACCCAAATTAACTAGCCCCCCCCCCCAAATCACTATAGATGATATTTATAGCACCTTGGCTCTTACACAGAAGGAAAACCATCCAATCATTTTGTCCCTCTGTCATTCCTTGCAGTTCAATAAACAATCTATCTTAAATCTTATTTAAATAATCTTCCTTTCAAATGAAAGATCACAGAAACTGCACAAAGACAAAATATACTATTATGCTTTAGTTTTCTGCAGCTAGTAATTTTGTTGTAAATGTGACCAGACATTTTTCATGAGCTTTCATGAGACTGGGAATTCGGGCTGTGGCTCTCCATGTGAGAACTGTGGAAAGAATCATATCCACTTTCTGCATCTCATGCCTAGTACCTGAGTTTTAAAAATAAGGTGTTATTTAACCTTGTACTTTATAAGCAACACTATCCAGCACTATATAATTTATTTTCTCCCCAGTGGGTTCCTTAGTGCTTATAATGAGAGATCTGAAATGCTGTGGCTTTTAGCACACAATTTACTGGGAAGGTTGGCCAGAGTATTGGGTGAGGGATGAAGCAGGTGCCAGTTCCAACCCTATTGTTCTTTGCTCAGTTCCCTTATATTCATTGAATTCCTTGGCTTCGTTTTCTCAACCTGCTATGAAACACTTTGCTCACCCATCTGTTAGAATACACCTCCTTGTGCTGCCCCCAAATGAGAAACAATTGGAGCCCCTTTTACTTCAGTCTGGACTGGAAGCCTTTGACCCTGGAGAAATGACCTATCTTAATGATTTAGGAATGACCTGGAGAACTGCCAGGGTGTGAGGCACCTGCTATGCCTCAAATCCTCCTCTTCTGAATGCTAATGCTGTAGCAAAGACTATAAAATTTGAAGTTTACAGTTATTTAATAAAATAAGCATAACATTTCAAGAAACATGAGATGAACCACAGGATAAGTGGAGAGTTGAATTATTATGGTCAATTCTTTGGACTGACCTAACTAACCCTTTCTCGTTGGAGTTAAATAAGTTAAACAGTCTTTAGACATGAATTGGATTGATACGATGGAGAGTGGGAAAAGAATTTCTCCACTTCTTATGCAGTGAAACTCAGATGATGGTGGTAGTCTTAAGAGACAAAGAGCTTCCAGAAGAAAAATGATTGGGTAAGGAGAATAAAGATAACATGCAATTTTTATAGGTATTGACTCTGTGATATATGGATGGTATGGAATTTTTGTCATACATCCAAATATTTTTTCAATAATGAAGACAACTAATTTATTTGGCATTATTGGAAAAAATGAATATGATCTTTAGAATTCTTCCCTAAAAGCAGATATTTTTCTGGACCCTTAAAATGTAAGTATCACAGGTAAAAATACAATGTGTATTTATAGCATAAAGACTTCCTGGATTCCTATTAGAAAAATCAATAATTTTAGAAGGTGACCTCCTGTAAAATGGACTATTATTGTATTTGTTGTAGAGAGTAGTGGTAGGAACAGAATCACTAAAGCAAAGCATGAAGCATTTGATCTGACCCTGCAGAAAATGAATCTCCTTTACTTGAATGGCTATGAAACACACTCACATTCATTTTCTTTGAATTGTTTGCATTTTTGTTCAAGAACCTCCCCTTTTAAGGAAAAAAATGCATCTGTTCTATTAAACAACAGGCCTTTTTGGGGGTGGGGGGAGGGTTTGTGAACAAAGACCAAGTATAAGTTAGATCAGGGCATGTGAAAAGAAAGGCATACTTCCTAAATGAGTTACCTAGTCCTGTCTATTAATGTACCTCTAAGGATCCAAACCCTGCTTTAGGGAGCTTATAGATAATATCCTTATCTTCAAAAGAGAAATCTTGAATATCATATTAGTTGTAAATTGAATTTGCCCCCAATTTTTTCTCATTTAGCTGAATGTCACACAAAAATAAAGGTCTTATTGGCATTTGGTGAAGCTATAGCATATTCAAAGGGGGTGGATAGAATACAGACTACAGTGGTAGGCAAATTCCATGATATATACTTAAGAAGATAGACCTAGTTATCACCTATAACTGTATATGAATCATTCATAGGTCAAGGCCATGAGTTAGTGAACCATTTCATCACCAGTGTCTCACATGAGAGTCTCTCTAGCCCTCTACATATGTACGATTCATGATCTTTGCCTTCTAAAGATAAAACATTTAGCATATTAAATATTTGATTCTTTTCTTAGTATAAAATATTGGGTTGGCCAATAAGTTCATTTAGTGTTTTCCATAAAATAAAGGACACACTTTTCATTTTTACCAATAACTTAACTGATTTGGATATTTTTGAGTGTGTCAGCTATCTCCCACTATTGGTTTCTAGTGGGTAGAGGCCAGGGGTGATGCTAAACATCTTCCAATGCATAAGACAGCCCCACAGAAAAATTATTTGGGCAAAATATTAATAGTACCAAGAAACTCCACAAACCACTTTTCTTACATTCAATCAGTCACAGCACCTTCTCCGTACACTGTGCAAACCTTGTTTTTGTGTTTCAGTTGCATTTTTTCTTTATTGAAATAATAAAGCAGAATATATCCAAATATTGTGTATTTTCTTCTATCTTTAATCTTAAAATGACTGCACAAAAATTCACCAATTTTGATATAATTTTTTAAATGCACATCAATATGACAGCTGTCATAATACAATCTAACAAAATTGTTTCCAATGAAGTTAAAGACAACTAAGCAATACTAGAGCCATCTTATGGAAGAACCTAAACTAATTTTTGGCCAACCCAATATGTAAAAGGTAACCGAAGTACAAAGGGGAATTGTAGTTTAATAGGCATAGAATCTCCATTTTGTGAGATAAAAATATTCTACATCTGCTGCACAACAGTGTGTATATAGTCAACACTAATGTACTGTGCACTTAAGATAGTAAATTTTAGGTTATGTGCATTTGACCACAATAAAAAAAAAGCTAATAAAAATACAGGGAATATAATAAACACCAAAGTAGCTATTACCAAGATGTAACAAATGTTAAATGGCCCATATGGCCCTGGCTGGTGTGGCTCAGTGGATTGAGTGTCAGCCTAAGAACCAAAGAGTTGCTGGTTCCATTCCCAGTCAGAGCACGTGCCTGGGTTGCAGGCCAGGTCCCCAGTCAGGGGCATGTGAGAGGCAACCACACACTGATGTTTCTCTCCCTTCCCATCTGTCTAAAAGTAAATAAATAAAATATTTTTTAAAATGTTCCATATGTATTTCAGTTTTTCTAAAGAAATAAAATGACATTATAATTCCTTAATTCCCCTTGCTATCCAATGTCACATTCCTTCTTTCTTCTCCAAAGGTAAACACAATCCTACAGTAGGTATCAATGTTTTTTGTCAATGTTCTTATAATTTTATTATGAAAGTGTAACCCTTAAGTACTAAATGAAATATACATTATACACTATTTTTTAAAATATTAAATAACATAGCATTTTTCAAGATAGGAGAAAGAAATAAAAACAAATAAAATCTCCAATTATAAATTCTGAGGAAATAGTACCCTAATTTTCTAGATTTTTTAAAGAGATTTTATTTTTAGACAGAGGGGAAGGGAGGGAGAAAGAGAGGGAGAAAAACATCAATGTGTGATTGCCTCTCACACGCCACCTACTGGAGACCTGGCCTGCTACCCAGGCATGTGCCCTGACTGGGAATTGAACCAGAGACCCTTTGGTTTGTAGGCCGGCACTCAACTCACTGAGCCACACCAGCCAGGGGTAATTTTCTACATTTTTAAAGCTGTCTTTGGCCTATCTTCTGAATAATTGCCATGTCATTTGTGTGTGTGTGTGTGTGTGTGTGTGTGTGTGTGTTTAATTTCTTGGCCACTGAGTTTGTCTTTTATGGCTGCTCTAACAAAATAGTACATTTTTTATGGCTGCTCTAACAAAATAGTACAAACTAGATTGTTTAGACAAGGGAAATTTACTGTCTCATAGTTCTGGATGTTAGAAGCCCAAGTTTAAGGTGTTGATAGAGTTGGTTTATTCTAAGGGCTGTTGAGAGAGAATGTTCCATGCCTGTCTCCCAGCTGATGGTTTGTGAGCAATCTTCATTGTTTCTTGGCTTATAAATGTATCACTTTACTTCTGCCTTCCTCTTTGGATGGTGTTCTCTCTATGTTTTTTTCACATTATTTTATTTCCATCTGCATGTGTCTATCTCTGTGTCCAAATACCCCCTTTTTATAAGAACACCAGTAATATTGGGTTTGGATCCACTCTAACACTCATTTTCATTTGGTAGCCATTTTAAAGACTCTGAGGTCCTGAGGATTAGGGCTTCAAGATCTTCAACCTTTAACAGACAGTATTGACTTATTCCACGATCATATAAGAGAAATCAGCCCATGGCTGATAATCGATGAGTGTAGATACCAAATGCCAAGGCATATACTCTTAAAGAGAATAATCTTAGATGTCACCAACATTTTTGCTTGGCCATTTACAGGATGTTCGTAAGTTTGGAAAGGAAATTTTCTAACTTATAATCCATCCATTCATCCATCCATCCATTTATCCATCCAGAAAATCTTTCTGAAGCATTTACTTTAAAAATACAAATACATAATAGAATAAACTACTTTAAGATATTTTTCACCTAAGTGGCAGGGACTGAAGGTAGAATGATGGTGATTAAGACGGGAGGAACATGGAGCAGAGGGTTATTCCTACCTCTTTCTCACTGTCTGCAGGAATCTTGCAAGTGTCAAGGATTGCACTGTGGCAATAAAACCAGATGGATGGGTAACAGCCACACATTTTAGGATCTACTGGTCAATAAAGAACTTCTAGTTAAGGAACATGACTCTAAGTTTGACTCAATCGAGCATTACAGTAATAATTGTCCAAGAAATTAATAACACAAGCATTTACATGATGAAAATTGAATAGCTTATTAAATGTCACTCTTAAAAGTTAAGGCATAAAATGTTTTACATTTAAGTTGTATTTCCCTACTTCTCTCTAGTGTCAAAAGTCTGTATAGGAATACAGTTTTCATATATTCTTTTGTGTAGTGAAAGAGAAAACTATCATGAATTGTAAAATGTCATCACTATGTTGCTAAAAAAAAATTGTGCCTGAATGAATTCTTGTACAATTGGACGATGTTTATTTCACTTAGGTAATTTTATGTAATTTAATTTTTAAATGGTTTTATTGAAGGTTTTTAAAAATGTAACCTTTCACATGTCAGATTTTAGAGTCATGATCAGGTTCTTTGCCAATGAGTCAAGTTATAAAAATCCTACATAGAGATTATCACAGAAGTGAGTGTAATTGCACAAAATTAAAGTAATTAAATTGAAATTTGTTTTATTATAATCTACAATAATAGCCATTAGTAACATACTCTTGTGTGGCAATTAAAATATAGAATATTTAATATTCCATAAGTAAAATAAATCTTTCTTAAACTTAAAAACACCCTATCTAACTATGTTGTATATCACAAGATGCAAAGATACTCATGAGATTACACTACAACTTCATAGATAAACTGGAACTTGAATCCTGCTCATTCTAAGACATAATTTCTTTATCTGGTAAATAAAACTATTAAATTTAAGGATATCCAAACTCCCTCCCAATTCTTGTGTTTGGAAGCCTAACTCTCAGGTTACTTTTATTCAGCTTTACTTATCCAACCAGCCAACCATCTTTCCATCTGTTATGATACATTCAATAATAAATTAAGTGGTTATTATATGTCAGGCACTGTGCTAGAGGCAGGGAATACAATTTTGAAAAATACAGTGTCCCTTCCATCATGGAAGGTATTTCCATGAGAATACAGGCTGTCAGTTCCATATGGAGTTTTGTTATTTCACTCTCCAACAGTGTTAGACCACCTATTCCATCAACAGTGTATTCCATCTGCAAATAGAAGATCATTGCTTTTAGGTACCACCTGCTCCTAATGCCTGTTCTGTCCAAGAAGGAACTTTGTAGTGAGTTACTAGATCAAAGAAATTTTGCCTCACCAACAACTTTTATCATTTATTGTTGCTCTATTAACATCATTCCGATTTTTTAATTGGGCTGCTTGTCTTCTTAGAGTGGAGTCGTAGCTATCAGAGAGATGCAAATTAAAACCACAATGAGATACCACTTGACACTACTCAGAATGGCCATCATAAACAAAGCAACAAACAGCAAGTGTTGGAGAGGTTGTGGAGAAAAGGGGTCCCTAGTGCACTGTTGGTGGGATTGCAGACTGGTACAACCACTATGGAAAACAGTATGAAATTTTCTAAGAAAACTAAAAATGGACCTGCCTTTTGATCTGGCAATTCCACTGCTAGGATTATATCCTAAGAACCCTGAAACACCAATCCAAAAGAACCTATGTACCCCTATGTTCATAGCAGCACAATTTACAATAGCCAAGTGTTGGAAGCAACCTAGATGCCCGTCAGTAAATGAATGGATGAAAAAACTGTGGTACATTTACACAATGGAATTCTATGCAGCAGAAAGAAAGAAGGAGCTCCTACCCTTCACAACAGCATGGATGGAACTGGAGAGCACCATGCTAAGCGGAATAAGTCAGGCAGTGAAAGACAAATACCATATGATCTCACCTTTAACAGGAACCTAATCAACAAAACAAACAAGCATAATATAACCAAAGACACTGAAATTGAGAACAGACTGACAGTCACCAGAGGGGAGAGGGGAGGGAATTTCAGGGGAAAAGGGGAAGGGTTTACAGGAACAAGTATAAAGGACACATGGACAAAAACTATGGGGGCGGGGGTGGAAATGGGAGGGAGGTGGGGAGAGCTGGGGTGGTGAGCTGGGGTGGGAGTAAAAGACAGAAAACTGTACACGATCAACAATTAAAATAATTTTTTTTTAAAGTAAGAAAAAAATAAATAAATTGTTAAAAAAAAACATCATTCCTTGCTGTTATTTTAACATCATTTCTTGTTAAACTCCATCACTCTATCACAACTAGATTGTCTGGGCTTCTTACTCTCAGCTTGTGTGTGATCGTGGAAACTCTTCATTTTGTACAGCCACACCTGAGTACCTCAGATAACCCTCTGCCTGTTGCTCTTTTCTTCTACATTGGATTCCCTTGATTTTCGAAGCTCTAACACCAGTGGCTGCTATTTCTAGGTATTGCCTTACTCTGAAATGCTGTAACCAGTCCTATTGTTTCTGCTTTATCAAAGCATACTCTAAACAATTGTGAGCTTTGATATAATGCTTAGTTAACTTACTACTGTTAATTGATCAAATTAGATAACCCATAAAATGTAATAACAAAGGTATGATTATTAATGATCACACTTTTAATCCTAATCTTTTCTTGAAGTGATAGGAAGAAGCCAAAGTGACAATAGTCTGCACAGTTATTTAGATAACCCACTCACAGTCTATTAAGAATGAGGTCACTTTTGGCTGTGTCCAGTCATTATTTATATTAATAAGGTTGGAAACTTTTCAACACTCCATTCAATTTCATGAGAGGATGAATATGATGGACCAAATAGCCAAAGTGTTCCAGAAACAAGAACATTACAATTCCTTTAAGTTAGTTATCAATACTTTTACTTAGAGTTTGGTTGTTAAGAGCCAGAATTTTTTTTTCAGATCTTTGGGGAGAATTATTCAATCCTTTACCATTAAATGTATCAGTTATAGCTTTTGTTAGATGTACATTATCAATTCGAAGTAGTTCCATTCTATTCCTTTTTTGATGAGATTTTTTTAATCACTAATGAACTTTGGATTTTATTTAGTTATCTTTTGGAGTTGATTGAGATGAGGTGATTTTTTTGCTGTTGTTTGTGGATATGGTAAATAAATTAATGTTTATTTAATTGATTAACCAACCCTGCATTCATTGGATAAATTTCACTTTATTATGATGCATTATGCCTCATATACTGTGGGATATGAGGGACCAAGAATTTGTTTATGATCTTTTCATGTTACAATGGTATATTGATTTATACACTTCTCCCTTGTAATGTCTTTTTCTGGTTTCAGTTATTAGTTTAATACTAGTCTCATAAAATTAGTAAGGAAGTATCCCCTTTAAAGGTTTCCAGAGTTTTTTGTAGAATTGGTATTACTTCTTTAAATGTTTGAGAGATTTTACTGATAATGCAATCTGTGCCATGTTTGTTTGAAGAAAGGTGTCTTTTCTACAAATTAAATATTTTTAATAGACATAGTGTTGTTCAGTTTACCTATTTCTTTTCAAGTGAGTTTGGTAATTTACAAATGTTACGTTTTCAATGCATTGAGATAAATATTTTCTCAAAAGAGACCTTCCAGGCAAGAAGGGGCTGGAAAGAAGTATTTGAAGTCTTGAAAGGCAGGGACCTACATCCAAAATTGCTCTCTCCAGCAAAGCTGTCATTTAGAATGGAAGGGAAGATAAAGTGCTTCTCAGATAAGGTCAAGTTAAAGGAGTTCATCATCACCAAGCCCTTATTATATGAAATGGTAAAGGGACTTATCTAAGAAAAAGAAGATAAAAAAATATGACAGTGAAAAAAACAGCAAACTCACAGCTATTAACAACCACACCTAAAACAAAAGCAAACTAAGCAAACAGCTAGAACAGGAACAGAACCACAGAAATGGAGATCACATGGAGAGTAGGCAACAGGGGAGTGGGAGAAGGAGAGCAGGGAAACGGTACAGAGAATAAGTAGCATAGACGGTGGGTAGAAAAAAGACAGGGGAAGGGCAAGAATAGTGTGGGAAATGCAGAAGCTAAAGAACTTATGACACATGGACATGAATTAAAGGGGGGAAATGTGGGTGGGAGGGGGTGTGCAGTGGGAAGGGAAATGATGGGGAAGAAATGGGACAACTGTAATAGCATAATCAATAAAATATATTTAAAAAATAAAATAAAATATTAAAAAATATTCCCTTATATCCTTTTTTATTGTTGCTCAAGTACAGTTGTCTCTATTTTTCCCACTACAACTTTCCCCAGCCCCACTCACCCCCACCTCCCACCCTCATTCTTTCCCCACTTTGGCTTTGTCCATGGATCCTTTAAACTTATTCCTTGATGATCCTTTCTTCCCCCCATTATTCTCCTCCTCCGCTCTGGTTACTGTCAGTTTGTTCTTTATTTTCATGTATCTGGTTGTATTTTGTTTGCTTGTTTGTTTTGTTGATTAGGTTCCACTTATAGGTGAGTTTATATGGTATTTGTTTTTCATGGACTGGCTTCTTTCACTTCGCATAATGCTCTCCAGTTCTATCCATGCTGTTTCAAAGGGTAGGAGTTCCTTATATCCTTTTAATATCAGTGTATTTTATAGTGGTGTCATGATGCTCATTGGTTAAGTGAGTTTTATCTGTTTTCCTGATCAAAAACTCTTTCTGAATCTGTATTAGTATATCTGGGTTTGTTTTTAAATAATTTCGTTAAATAACAATTAAATATCAGACTTTATATGTGGTGGTTTTGTTCATCTAGTGATTCTAGAGATGTAGTGTATTTATTTGTTATAGGAAAACTATGACATTTTAAATCATTGGTTTTTTAATCAGTTTTTAATTTTTTTTCAATTATAATTGACATACAATTTTATATTAGTTTCAGATGTACACCCCAGTCATTAGACATTTTATAACTTATTTAAGTGATAATCCTAATAAATCTTTTACCAATCTGTCACTGTACATAGTTATTGACTATATTCCCTATGCTGTAATTTACATCCCATGACTATTCTGTAACAACCAACTTGTACTTCTTAATTTCTGTGCCTTTTTCACCCATTCCCTCAAACCTCCCCCTCATCTGGCAACCATGAAAGTGTTCTCTGTATCTATGAGTCTGTTTCTGTACTGCTTGTCTATTTATTTTTTTAGATCTAATTGCTGATAGATTTTGACATTTTATTATTCATATTTTTTGTCTTTTTTTCATTCTTATTAAAGACCCTTTAACATTTCATATAATACTACTTTAGTGATGATGAACTCCTTTAGCTCATTCTTGTCTGAGAAGCTCTATATCTGCCCTTCCATTCTAAATGATCGTCTTGCCAGGTAGAGTAATCTTGTTTGTAGGTCTGTGCTTTTCATCACTTTCTTTATTCCTTGCCAATCCCTCTGGCCTGCAAAGTTTTCTTGAGAAATCTCTTGACAGTTTTATGGCAGTTTCCTTGTAGGTAACTAACTGCTTTCCTCTTGCTGCTTTTAAGATTCTCTCCTTGTCTTTAACCTTTGGCATTTTAATTGCGATGTGTCTTGGGGTGGGCCTTTTTGGGTTCATTTCACTTGGGATTCTGTGCACTTCCTGGACTTGTATGTGTATTTCCTTCACAAGGTTAGGGAAGTTTTCTGTCATTATTTTTTTCAAATAGGTTCTTAATTTCTTTCTCTCTTCTTCTTCCAGCACTCCTGTGATGCAAATGTTGGTATGCTTGAAGTTGCCCCCAGATTCTCCTTATGGTATTCTCATCTTGAAGGATTTTTTTTTTCTTTTTGCTGTTCTGATTGGGTGTTTTTTGCTTTTTGATATTCCAAACCACTGATTTGATTCTTGGTTTCATCTGCCGTACTGTTGATTCTCTGTTATTCTTCATTTCAGTTAGTGTATCCTTTGTTTCTGATTCATTGGTTTTTTATTGTCTCAGTGTCTTTTTTATGCTGTTGAAGTTTTCACTAAGTTCCTTGAGCATCCTTATACCAGTTGTTTGAATCTGCATCTGACAGATTATTTGTCTTTATTTTGTTTAGTTCTCTTTCTGGAGTTTTGTTCTGTTCCTCCATTTGGCACATGTTCCTTTCTCTCCTTATTTTGGCAGCCTCCCTGTGTTTGTTCCCCTGTATTAGGCAGAGCTGCTATGTATCCTGACCTTGGTAGAGTAGTCTGATATAGTAGGCATTCTGTAAGATCCAGTGGCACAGCCTCCTAATTCACCTGACCTGGACATTCCAGGTGTACCCTCCTATGTGGGTTCTGTCGGGAGAAAGGGGTCTCAGAAAAGGAACAATGGACTCTGTCAGGACTTTTGTCTATCAAAAAGCTGCCCCTCAGCTCTTGCCCTATTGCCTTACAATTCAGTCCCTCCCCATATTCCCTGGTTCTTTTCAAGCTGTTGCCCCAGCACTGGAGCTCAGAGTAAGTGAGTTTGAGTGAGTTCCTGTGTGCAGGCCTTTTAAGAGGAACTTCCTGAGGCTCTAGAAGACCTTTCTCTCACTCAGCCAAACTCCTTGCTGGTTTTTTATAAACTTATGTTCAGAAGACTTCTCTTCCTGACACTGGAACCCTGGGCTAGGGACCTGGTATGGGTGGGTAGCCCTTACCTTGCTCTTCAGTGGTGACCTCTGCCATCGAGATTTCCCTTCTGACACATGTGGGTGTGAGACCAGCCCATTCTACATCTCCACCCTTCCTACCACTCCCAATGTGGTTCTTCTATAAACGTCCAGTTGTAAGACTTCCATTCACCTATATTTCAGGGAGTTCTGCATGATGGTTGTGCTGTAGTTTAATTGTAATTTGGATGTGGTCATGGTAGAATTTGAGTACTGCATTTACCTACCCTTCCATATTTACCAGAAGTTGAAGTTTATCAATCTCATCTGTCTTCTCAAATAATCAGCATTTAGTTTCATTAATTTTCTCTCCTATTTTCTGTTTTATATTTAATTGTTTTCCACTTTGATCTTCACAATTCCTTCCTTTTACTTATCTATAACCAAAATTACTTGGTTATAATTTGCTCATCTTTCTCTAGTTCCTTAGAGGTGGCATCTAAGATCATTGATTTAAGACCCTTCTTTTCTAATATTGAGATTTAGCCCAACAATTTGCACCAAAAGTAACACTTCAGTAGATCACACATATTTTGGTATGCTATGTTTTCATTAAGTTCAAACACATTTTCTAATTTATTCCTTGTTCATTTTAGTGAATGTGTTATTTAAAGTTCTGTTATTTAATTTCAAGGTTTAGGACCTCTTCCAGAGGTCTTTCTGCTATTGATTTCTAATTTCCATTGTTTAATGGACAATGCTTTCTATTGGCTTAAATCTTTTTCATTTTATAGGAGCTTATTTTTGAGCACAGAATACAGTCTATCTTGACAAATGCTCTTTGTGCACATGAAATACAGTTATCATAAGGGTTTTTTTTGATGGGATTGTTTGATTACTCTATCATCTGTGTCAGTTAAATTATTTTTTTTCTTTTATTGATTTCAGAGAGAGAGGAAGAGAAGGAGAAAGGGATAAAAAAAATGATGTGAGAGAGAAACATTGATTGGTTGCCTCTTGCACAGACGCCAACTGGGGACCAAGCCCACAACCCAGGCGTATGCCCTGACTGGGAATTGAACCCTCGAGCTTTCATTTTTAGAGGCAATGGCCACCAAATTGAGCCACACCACCTAGGGCTAGTTATGTTAGTTTTGATTGACTAATTTTCTCTTTTCATGGATTTACTGTCTTCCTTATTTGCAGCCTACTAATTTTTATAGGATGTTAGTCATTGAGATTTTTACATTATTGGTTGTTAAAAGTTTTTGAATTCCTATGGATATTCACAGTTTTTGTTCTTGAACAAAGTTATGCTAGTTTCCCTTTAGAATATTCTCTCTAAGATTTTTTAGGAAAGACTGGATTTGTTCTCTGTTTAAGGATAAGTACTCCCCACTACTAAGTCAAGACCCTTCTTTATGTTCTATCCAATGCCTTGTGAATCATGAGGTCTTTTAGACTGTTGGAAATAGGCACTATTCCAAGTTCTGCACCTCTGGGGAACTTTTCCTCTTTTTTTGTGGGGGGGTAGTTCTTTCCACAACTTGGGTAGTTTCATGTAATGACTATGTTAATCAGCTTGTAGCTAAACACTTGAGGAATTCTCTGGAGTCTCTAGAATTTTATTACTTTATACAGCTTTCTCCTCTGTTAATTTGCTGAGCAAACTCTAATTACCTTGTTCTCCTCAGTCTCTTGGCTCTTGACTTCTCAACTCAAGGAGTCCACCTGGATTTGCCTGGGCTCCTCCTGATTTTGCCTTGACCTGAAAACTCTCTCATGGCAGCTAGCTGGATAAACATAGGACTTATCTCATTTATTTATGATTCAGTTGGATCATAAAACTCACTGAGTTTATCATCCTTCATCTCCCAGTAAATACTGCCTTTTATTACCTAATAGCATCTTGAGAAACTTCAGTTCATATAGCATGTGCATTATTCTAGGCAACCCAGTAAATTCAGTACTAATATCCCATACACAAGTGGAAGTTTATCTGTCAACGTTTTGTTACTAAGATAAACTTTTGAAATGATTCCATTTAAAATGTAAATATATTAAGAGAAACTTCACTTTAAAAATATTTTGGATCAGTAGCTTCCCTTAATCTATTGTATTACTAAGGGATAGGAAGAAGTAATTAACCTAATGAGTTATTTTTTTTCTATTTCCAACCATTCAACTATAATTATCCTTGCAATGAGTATACAAGAAATTGTGTATTTTACAAGTAGAATCATATAATTAGATTCATTCCTTATAATATGCCAAATTACAAAAAATCTTTTGTGTGTTTCCTACCTGTGCATATTTTTATAGCCTGAAAAGTTGGTAAAAAGTGATTAGTATATTTTAATTGTGTTCAATTAAATAAGCTCAGTAATCTATATTTAATTTGGATAATTTATATAGTAATAATACACGGATAATGCATTTTAATTTTTTATTGATCTTTTGTCTATGTACATTATTCCTAGAACAATTACTAGTATTTAAATGTGAGTAAATATATTTTAATATACCAAATAAATTTAGACATTAAAACTATTAACAATAATCTAATTATTTCCTTTGGAATATTTAAAACTACATCTAAATAAGTGAAGTGTATCTTTTTTGAAGTTGTATTAGTTGAACAGTTTTACTATTGCATTTCAGTGGATATTATAAATACTCTTTTGAAAAAATCAGTGAATTTTTCATAACATGACATAATAAACCAAAGAAAAAGTGAAACATCTTTATTTCTTGAAGTTTTGTTGATAGTGTGTTGCTGTTTTTCTCATCTACATCACCTGCCAGAAGCCTCAGCCAAAGAGCTGTCTCAACTAAAAAATGAAAAATGTTAACACATTCAGCTTGGCTAAGAAAACTGAGATTCCACTGGACACTTGACCTCTCATTTTCCTTTTATAAGGAAGGTGATTAGGTCATCTCTAAGAGCTAAAAAGAATCATGTGGACTATTAATGAGCCTGACTAGAGTAGAAAATCATCACATAAATTCCTATACTGTCTGGTGGTAGAAATAAAATACATACATAAATTTAACACATTGAACTCCTTTCTTTTCAATGTGGATTTCTACTCCTTGGGCTAAAAACCTAAGTAGATATTGAAGTATGGGCTTTAATTGCTAATTTGGTATACTATTTGCCTACTGAATACTGCATAACTTGAATTTAAAGCATCTAAAACTTTAACTCTTTAATATCAAGGTTATGTGACTCAAAAAATGGCATTAAAAAATTAAACAGAAATAAAAATGTGTGAATGTTCTATCAGATTCTCAGAGTTTAGACCTTAACTGTAGTAGGCCTATTTGTTCCTTTCTTACCTGTGGATCATGTCTGTTGTTTGTATTTTGATATTTACACTATAATTAACTAAAATACTATTAGATTGTTTAAAAGTTTCTCACTAATTTATACTAACTTTCAGTGGAGTTAACGTCATGTACTTTAATAGCAATAGGAGATCAAAATTATTGACCATTTTTGAAATAATGAGTAATATTAAGTAAAATTTAAGTCTTAGATGTCCAGTGCTGTCCCAAATGAGAGATAAGTTTATCTTAATTATGAAGACTGATAAATGATTCTAAATTCAAAGACAATCTAGTTTTTTTCTAAATTAATTAGTCACAAGAGCTTACCTGAGCTGGTTAAAAGTCCACATTACTTACTGGAATCATTTTAGTTCTGTTTCCATAGTAGTACTTTTACATACAAGATAATTCCTTAACCATCCAATATTGTATTTCTGTTGCATATGATAGCAGTGTTACATGATGAACACTCATGTGTCTGAGGTACTTGAGCCTTTGAGTGAACGTGAAAGCACCATCATACTTCATCCAATTTGTCGTTCTGTTATGGAATATGTTCATTATACAAAATCACAAGAGTTAATTTTTGTTGATGTTTTTATCTGAAATTTAATAAACATCATAGGAAAAATTATTCTGTGGGAATGGCTATTAAAAACTAGGTGAATTATGCAAGTATAAATATAATACAAATAACATAAATAGATGGAACACATTTCACAAATAGCACTACAATTGAATAGAAAGTGAAAATTTGGACAAGCTCAGTACGAGTCATATTGAAAAATAAAACCTTTTTCACTACTCTTGACATCTTTAATGGAAGTTTTTTTTTTTTTGTTTGTTTGTTTTAAAGCAAGAAAGGGAAACTTTCTCAACTCATACTAATTAAAACTATTGCTTGAGTATGATGTTCATTTCTAGCTTCTGTTCTTAGACAAACTGAGGAAATGTAACTAATGGAAAGAGTTACTGATCTGAATATCTTAAGATAACTCAAATGTTAAAGAAACTCCAGATGTAGCCTGGGGGCTAAAAGATACAACAATGGATTTAAAGAACATGGGTGTTTTCAAATTTTGGAGGAATTTTCTTTGTGCCTTTTGAGTACAGAAACAGACTCCAGTTCTTTGATCCACTCATTTACTGATGGGCACTCAGGCTGTTTCTACACTTGGCTATTGTAAATTGTGTGCTGCTATGAACATTGGGGTACACAGGTTCTTTTGAATTGGTATACAATGGAATACTAAGCAGCAGAAAGAAAGAAGGAACTCGTACCTTTGCAATAGCATAGATGGACCTGGAGAGCATTATGCTAAGTGAAGTAAGCCAGGCAGTGAAAGACAAATCCCATATGATCTCACCTATAAGTGAAATCTAATGAACAAAATAAACTAATGAACAAAATGGAACCACAGGCATGAAAACATGGAGTAGACTGAAAGTGACCAGAGGGGAGAAGGGAGGGAGATAATGGTAGAAAGAAGGGGAAGGGACTAGACATAGAACATATATGAATGACCTACAGACATGGACAATAGTTGGGAACTGACTATGCGAGCAGGGTGTGGGATGGGCGGAGGATGCCAAAGGGGAAAAATGGAGACAACTGTAATAGAATAACAATAAAAAATCATTTTTTTTAAACTTTTAATAATCAGAGCTTTTTTATTTATTTTTTATTTTTATTTTTTGATTTTTTTTCCTTTTTTTTTTTTTAGATTTTATTTATTTATCTTTAGAGGGGAAGGGAAGGAGAGAGGGAGAGAAACATCAATGTGCGGTTGCCTCTTGTATGTCCCCTGACGGGAACTGGCCTGGCAACCCAGGCATGTGCCCTGACTGGGAATCGAACTGCGATCTTTCGGTTCGCAGGCCCGCGCTCAATCCACTGAGCTACACCAGCCAGGGCTAAAAAATCATTTTAAAAAAAGAAATAGAGAACAGGCTGCCAGTGACCAAAGAGGAGAGTGGAGGGAATTTCAGGGGAAAAGGGGAAGGGTTTACAGGAACAAGTATAAAGAACACATGGGCAAAAACTAGGCTGGGTGAAAATGGGAGGGAGGTGGAGAGGGCCAGGAGGTGGGCTAGGATGGGAGTAAAAGACAGAAAACTGTACATGAACAACAATTAAAATAAAATTTTTTAAAAATTAAAAAAAAAGAAATAGGTTCCATTACTTATATGGAAAGAATTTTTGACAGCAAAAGAGAAAAAATGCTTATTCTTACTTCCCTTCTCTATAAGTGCTTTACTAGTTTTTTATATAAATTTTGACATTTTATAGACCAAGAGTACTTTAAATATATATTATTATATTACTACAGATAAAAATGTAGTTCAGATAGGATAGGAAATTCACCAAAAGTCACCCAAATCTAATTCATGGAGTGGAATCTGTACTGCCTGTGCCATCTTTTTCCACTGTACCTAGCTACCCACCTATAGTCTCTGATACTCAGGACTATGATACAGATAATACTACTTTCTCCTCCTAGGTCCGTAAGAAAAATCAAAGCCTTGTGGATTTCTCCAGTCTTTAGTAAGACTCCTCTGCACCTAATTTTAGTTGAAAAATCTCCCAGGCATACAAATTCTTATGTTAAAATTCAAGAATTTGGGGAAAAAAAATTCTCAAAGTGCCTGACAATGTATAGGGCTCCATCTTTTGAAATATATGAATTAAGATACAGGTTGAAGTCCATTTTGACACTCTGCTTCTACAGTGGGTGCTATGTTTTTTTAAATGTTCACACGATGATGAATTAAGTCAAGGAGTAACTATTTAGTCTTATTGTTGAATATAATGAATTTATGTTTATTTTTAGTATTTTCTTTCTTTAAATAGATTGTTTACAATAGAGTGCACTTTGCTTTTATATTTTCTAGGTTTCAAATCTGAGTTTATTCCTTTGCCTACTTAAATTCAGAGTCTGCAACCTAATCCTAGAGATTGACTATACTGGCTTACAGAATGTCTATAGTGAATATTTAATCAAATAAACAAGCAACCAAAAAAAAGTACCATACTCAATACAACATGCATCAGTGGTTGTTTGTCAACACTGTTTACCAACACCTTTGTATTAAGTAATACACATTCTGAGCACTTGTCTGGTCTTGATAAGAAACACTTCAAAGAACCAGGGTGCTTTGGGGAACAAATTATACTGCATATTTTATATAAATAAAGCCATGTATTCCGGATACCATGCCTGTCACATAAATTAAGTCTCAGCTTACCTGTGACTTTATTAATACAGACTATTCATATTTAGAACAATGGATCCACTAGGTTGTGTTTTACAGATGGAAATGTATATATCACTTTATAACTGTCAAAGACATTGGGTTAGAGATTATCTTGATTGATATGTAGTTATAGTTGGTTTATAATTTTACTAGCAAAAAAAATAAAAACAACTATTTTCATCCAAAAACTTAGCAGTCATCAAAAATATATCCACAAAAGGCATTATACTAAAAAAAAAATCTATTTTGTATATAGGTCACTATATTCTATATGTAATTGTGGATCCATAGCAAATAGTGAAACAGTCTGTTATAAGTACTATGAGAATATATGTGCAAATCACAAATATCCTTGGAAAATCATTGGTTGTTTAATTTTAGTTATCTTTACAGCTAAATTAAACTGTGTATGGCAACAGTGTTTGGCATGTAGACAACCTTAATTGTAATACAGATTTCTAATGTGGTCCCCATGATTTCTATCCCCTGGTTTTCTTTCTTGGTTATGTTACATGGCAAAAAAAAAAAAAAAAAAAGGATTTTCCAGATGTAACTAAAGTCATTTATCAATCAATCTTAAAGTAGAGCGATCATCTGAGTGGGGCTAACCAATCACATGACCCCTTTCACACCAGTTTTCTCTGGCTGGTGACAGTTAAGGAAGTTCAGGAGATTTGAACAACAGGAGGAATTTGATGTGAGGGAAATTACTTATTGCTCAGACAGAGGGGGCCACCGAACAATGACCTAAAAGCAGCATCTAGAAACTGAGAGGAGTCCCCAGCTGACAGCCAGGAAGATAAGGCAGGCTTCAGTCCTAGGACTTCAAGGAGCTGAATTCTGCCAACAATTTGAACGAGTTTGGCAGAGGATTCTTCCCCAGAGCCTGCAGATACCAATCCAGCCTGGTCAAAACCTTGACACAGGCTTTGTGAAACCTGAACAAAGAATCCAGCCACACTTTACTAAACTTTTGAACTACAAAACTGTGAACTAATAAATGAGTGTTGTTTTCAACCACTAAGTTTTTGATAATTTGTTATGCAGCAATAGAAAACTAACTCATTGACTTGTATCCATAGTTTTAATTAATTGCAATGTAATGTACATCTTATATCTGATTATCTGAGAAATCTTCCGTATACAAGAAAATCAAAGTCAGGTGACAACACTAATTTTGGAAATGACTCTTGCAGGTTCAAGATTCTTATATGCTATATGTCCTTTTATTCATTTATCCATTTATTCTTTCAAAAAATTATGGGTAATTGCAATTGTGTTTGCAAATTCAGTAAGCAACACCAAAGAGACAGTTCCTGCCTTTATTAATCTTATCACCATCTCAGTATGAAGTTTCTTCTTTGCTTTCTTAAATATGAGCCAAGTGTAATACTTGTATTTTAGTAATAGAAATTGTATGATATTTCCATAATTTTGAGTAAATTCTGTACAGATATATTATAGTAATGCATTTTAATAAATTCCAATTTATATATTTATCATCACTGATTCTGCAATACCAAATTTTATTATTGGAAATGCAAAAGAATTTGTTATGAAGTGGGGTAGACACACATAGAAAAATGAACTTAGGCCTATTAGACAAATTATTTGGACAATGACATAATTTAAAAAGATCTTAAAGAACATTTTAAAACTGGAATGAGAACATTATTATAGTCTAAAATCTCTCTGTATTGAAAAAAATTAAGAACATTAGAGGGAATCTTTCAAAGTGTTTTCAGAATTTGACATATTATGACTAGTTGCTTAGAGAATGACTAGTTTCTTAGAGAAATAGGGGATATTACAACATGGTAATAAAAATTCATTTAAAGGGTAGAACAAAATTCTAGGAAATGCATACAACAAAACCATTTACTGGAAAACATGAAAAAGCTCTAACCGACACAGTGTAGCAGCTCATAGTGGCAACGTATCCCACCCGCACATAGCTGGGTAAGAACACGACGTGAAAGCTGATCATGATGGTGAGGAAGTGAAAGATCATGTGTCTAACATTATTTGTCACTTTTGACAGTGTCTCTGGTAAGAATATTATATACATTTTGTTTTTATTCCTCACTATGTAACAGTGAGTTAAGGATTAGTTATTCTTATTATATAAATGTTCTTATTTTTAAAATAAGCAACATAATTCTCAAAAAGTATAAATAATTTGGGATTTTCTTTGAGTAAAAAAGGTCAAGGATTTAAAGAAAAAACTACTCTGAAAACTATTTCCTTAAGTACAATTCTAAAGAGTACCCAATGAAAAATAATAGCCATGAATTTCTACCTTCCAAAGCCACTTCTCTGAGCAAATCTACTCATATGGCCTAATTTTCCTTGTGAGCAGTTAAAAAGGTCTTCAACTCTTGAAATATGAAATAGGAAAATGACCCCTCCATGTGAGCAGATCAGCTCATGGTGGAATAAATGTGTTGCACTGGAATCACAGGTTCAATGTTAAACTTCATTTGATGTTTCAGGGAACCTTTGTTTGTGTAATAACTTTGTCAGGCTTGTATATTCAACTACACACTCAATCCCCACCTAAGTGTACAGTGTCCCAGCAGAACATACCATCTTCCCCCTTGATCTTTGCTTTTCCACATGTCTTCACTTTCCCTTCATAAATTGAGTAATGAAGTTTCCCAGGACAGATACATGAAAGTAATTCTATTTATGCCTCTATCCCTGTCCCGTTTTTTCCATTCTCCTTCCGATCAGGTCCTCATTGTTTTTGTTTTGTATTTTTTTGTTTGTTTGTTTGTTTGTTTTTCAAATTGTTATGTTATTATGTTTGTCCCAACTTCCCCCTGTTGCACTCCTCTGTCCCACCCACCCACCCTCCACTGTCAATCCCCACACTGTTGCCCCTGTTCAAGGTCATTTATACCTGTTCCTTGACTAGACCCTTCCCCTTCATCCCTCTCTTATTCCCCTCCCCCTTCCCCTTTCGTCACTGTCAGTCTGTTTCTTGTTTCCATGCCTCTGGTTCTATTTTGCTCATTTGTTTGCTTTGTTCATTAATGGTCCTTGTTACAGGTGAGATCATGCGGTATTTGTATTTTTCAGCTTGGTTTACTTCATTCTACATAATACTCTCTAGTTCCACCCATGCTGTTGCAGAGGGTAAGAGTTCCTTCTTTCTTTTTTCTGTGTAGTATTCCATTGTGTAAATGTACCACAGTTTTTGGATCCACTCATTTACTGCTGGGCACTTAGGCTTTTTCCAGCACTTGGCTATTGTAAATAACACTGCTATGAATATTGGGGTGCATAGGTTCTTTTGAACTGGTGTTTCAGGGTTCTGAGGGTATAATCCCAGCAGTGGAATCACTAGATCAAAAGGCAGTTCCATTTTTAGTTTTTTGAGGAAACTCCATACTGTTTTCCACAGTGTCTGCACCAGTCTGCATTCCCACTGATAGTGCACTTTTATTATTTCTTTCTTAATGTTCTCCAGTCACCTTCTAACCAGACTCTTTTATTCCAATCTGCTCCTTCTAAAAATATTTAAAGCCATGATGGTCTCTCTAGAATATAGTGTACATTTAATCTTCTGCATATAACCTTCCCATGTTCATCATAGCTTTTACAAGATTCAAAGGTGTTAGTTCATCTCTCATAATAGTTCATGATCTTTCATTTTCTTTAGACTCATCTTCCATCATTCATTCAAACACCTTCTTTTTTCCTGTTTTACCTAACTTCTTGATTTTTTGGAAGGCTTTATGGGTTTCATAACTCTATTTTTTAATTTAATTTATTTTTTCCTTCTTACCTCCTTTGCATTGTCTGTCATAGTCCTTGTTCTTCTATACTGTGAATATTAATTTACTTATCTCTCTCTCTGGCTTTAAATTTAAGTCACTTGAGAATATATAACATAAGCAAACAATTTGACACCTGTGGTTACTTATCAAATATTTGAAGAGTTAAGGAAAGAAGAGAGGAGCCCTGACTGATGGGGCTCTGTGCATTGAGTGCTGGCCACTGAACCAAAAGGTTACTGGTTCAATTCCTGGTTAGGGCACATGGCTGGGTTGCTGGTCGGATCCGCCACTGGGGTTGTACGAGAGGCAACTGGTCAGTGTTTCTCTCATGCACATTGATGTTTCTCTCCCTCTCCTCCCTCCTTTCACTCTCTCTAAACATAAATTTTTAAAAATCTTTAAAAAAAGAACAGAAAAGAAAAAAACAGTATTTATATACAGACATATTGTGCTGTTTTCAATTGGCCTAATTGGTACCTTGAAAGAGGGATTCAAGCAAAGTATCATTATAATCTTGAAGGAGAAACCAAGATATTTGAATAAGATTCATGAAGGTGGTGGACATTGACTTAAACCTTGAAGAGAAGAAATACGTTTTAGTAGTATGAATGATATTCTAGAGCATAGGCAAAGGCCTATTACCAGGAAATTGCAGATTGTGGTAGGGAAATAGAAATCTGAATTCTATTTTATTGGGCATTTACGTAAGTATCTTGGGAGATAATGGGAAATGGCATGAGTCACGAGACAAAACACTTTTCAAAAAAAAGGGAGGAATCTATAATTAATTTTGAAAGCAATAGGGAGCCAGTGAAGATTACTTTTGATTTCTTTGAAACCTAATTAAATCTCTGTTTAAGAACATTTTGTAAAGTTCATGACTCAGAAATGATTATCAATATCCAACATTCTGATCCTATTTAAAAGTAAGAATATTTCACATTATTACTATCACACAAATGTATAAAACAGTTGCATGTTTACTTAGCTCCACTAATAAGTGATAAGCAACTTGGAAGAGAAATGTATCTTATTTATATTTTTCCTCAAATCACATAGCATATTGCCCTGTGCCAAGAAGATAACCAATAATAAATGTCTTCCGCATTAAACATTCTCCATGCTTTGATAATTACCAAAATATTGGCATTCAACAAAATATAATCAGCTCAGAAATGAAACTAAATCTGGTTTGCTTCTCTTTTTAAATTTCTAAAGGTACTTTGGGATCTAGCAGTCATCTGAGTAATCATTATACAGATTAATTCACATTCTTTATAATTAAAGAAATGCATATGAGAATTTTCTGTTTTCAATCCCTCATACAGTCAGCATTCAGCAAGAATTCTTTGTGCAGTGCATAACTCAAGAGTCATACCTATACTTATTAAACAGCTCTATTCAGATTTACATCATTATACTATATATTTAATTCATGTAATATGCCATAAAAGACATTCATCTAAATGCCTTTATGATCGTATTATACCATTTCAAGAGTTTTCTCTTTAAAGTATCAGTTTATATGCTATGTAGAAAACAGTTCCTATATCGCTGCACTCTGTTACTCTACAAGTATTTTTTGTACATTGTTGTATCTAGCTGTTAGTAGGCTAAAAGAATGATGTTTTTTTTTTTTTCTTTTTTTGTATCAAAGCTTTGCAGTGAAGTTAGTAGGTATTTCACAGTGAACATAAATCTTATTGTATCTTCAATACTTCTGTCCTCTTGGTTATGTTGTACACAGGATGATACAGGAGCAGGGGCCACAAAGAAAGTCTACAAAAGACCGGATTAAAGATGATCACTTGATTCTTTCAGCTGCAGGCTATATCTAAAAGTTCCAAAAGTTCTCCACATGTATATTTTATAACCTTGCAGGGATTAAGTTTGGTTTCATTAATTTGCTTCATTACATATTTGCCATCATCAACTAATAACATAAAATATTAAGCTAGCAAAAACATACTGAGTGACTTGTATTGTGCAAAGTGCTTTTCTGGGCAACCAGATTAAGATACACTTTCAAATATGTGGATATACATACCTTCTTTGTGGTAGCTTAACATTATTTTCAGATGATTCCTATTATGTCTCTAAAATTTTAAATCTATTTTCACATTTTCTTGTGGTCAAAGAATGGACATTTGAGAGTTGTTTAGTTTCTTAAAAGTGTAACACAGCAAACAAAGTGATAGGCAGAGTTTCTTCCCCTGTCTATTTATTCATTATGTCTCCAGCACTATAGTAAGAGCCCAACAAGCAGGAATGAATTTCCTAAGAGGATTTGCACAGCATGTTACTTAGTGCTGAGGTACTTTATGGAAAGTACATGAAGTTGTTCTTGCCTGCAAGAAGCCTACACTGACTTTGACTCATTACTTGTTACTTGACTTAAGTAAAATGGAACACTTAATTTGGGGTGATGCATTACTTGTTTCAACTAGGTGCCTTCAGGTCTAATATCATCATTCTTTAGATAATACAACACTCTCATTTATAGATGAGAGTGGTTGCAGAACACTGGGAGTGAAGTTAATGGCTAAAGGGCAGTCTGGTAGACTTCTAGCCTAGAAGCCAGATCTGTGCTCATGTCATATTTCTTTATAATTCTGAATTCAGGGGAGTGCATATTCAGTGAACTTTTCACAGCCCAGCAATGCCCAGGCAGCCCTATTTGCAGTATATATCAAAACACACAGGTGCACACACATACTCACTATACTCAAAGTCTATACTTTACTCACTCAAAAATGAAACAGTTCAAAAAATCAAATCAAAGTATTCTCTGTATGACATAAATTCTGCTGTCAAAGCATAGCCTGGAGAATGAAGGGGACAGTGTAGTTTTCCTTTCAGACCTAAATTTCAACAGGGACACTGGGAGCTATAATGAGAATCCTATGAAAACTAGTGACTGTATGGCATTTAATTTCAACTCAGTAAAAGTGAAACTTCTTGAGGAGTCTTTCTGTTGTGTTTGGAAGCCCAGTGGGTGATGAAGTGCACCACGAACAGTTAGAGTAGCTGGCTGTTAGGAGAATTTCCGTACTAAGTTAACTTACTGCCATCATCTGCTTCCTAAACTCATTTGCAGTCACCAGCTGTCAAGGGGAGGTTTTACATTTGACAATGTGAAACATTAATCTGGACACCAGATTTCTTGTTTGTACAGAAATCTTCCATATACTCTTAGAAAAGAAAAAAATCAATTCAGTTTTAGTTGTAAAATTGTTTCAGTATATTTACTGTGGCTTTATTTTTTTTTTGATGTATGTATTTATGTGTGTGGTTTTTGTAGGTATATATATCCATGCACACCTGTATAGCTATAATTTTAGTTTCAGATGATTCCTCCAGCCCATACTTCATAATTTTCCATTGGTCTTGGAATATAGTTGCTGAAATTTTAAAAAGAGATTGATATATTTAAATGATTATAGAATAAATATATTTATTGATAGTCTTTTATTCTTGGATAAGGAGTTAATCCACAGTTGTGAATATTCCATGTAACTGAATGTAAAATCTTTAATGTCCACTCTAACAATTAAAATTTTTCAATGGAAAATGCATTACATAATAGATCCTTGATGTTCTTAGGGAATGGATCTTAATACCATTGTAAATCTTACTATTTGTTACCACTTTGGTAAATAGCGCATCTAAATGCGACCAGGTGTAGTATAAATCATTTTTTCTATACATAACAATTAAAGAAAAGGAATGCAATACTGATTTGTGGATGTGGTCATTGTGGTCAGTTCCTGGGCTTACTCTCTTGCCAAATAATGACATGGTACTGAAATTCAAGCTCACCCTTAAATAATGACAGCCACAAATACTAAAACTAGAAAAATTACTCTTGTTGTTTCTAGTCTTTTTTTCAACCATTCTTATTTTTGAACCATGATTTAGAAGTGTGAGTTTCCAAGGATATAAAATTTACATAAGTGAACTATTGTTACCACAAACACATTGCAGACTGTAACTTGTCAGATGGACTATTTGGAGAACAGAAGAACCAAGGACTACAGTAGTCTAAATACATCCCTAAAGAATACAGCATGCTTAAAAGAAATTCAGTATAAGATAACCTAATAGTATTATTTTATTGTTTAAATCAGTGATTTTTTTTTTTTTTACTTTTTTTTTTCTTTTAGATTTTATTTATTTATCTTTAGAGGGGAAGGGAAGGAGAGAGGGAGAGAAACATCAATGTGCGGTTGCCTCTTGTATGTCCCCTGACGGGAACTGGCCTGGCAACCCAGGCATGTGCCCTGACTGGGAATCGAACCGCGATCCTTCGGTTCGCAGGCCCGCGCTCAATCCACTGAGCTACACCAGCCAGGGCTAAATGAGTGATTTTTCAACCTTTTTTGATTCATGGCACATATAAACTAATTACTAAAATTCTGTAGCACACCAAAAAATATATGTTTCTTTTTTTTTTTTTTCCAATCTGACAAAAAATATGTATAATTTTGATTCATTCACACCGGATGGCTATTGTTGTGTTACCTGTTGTCTTTTTTTTTTTTTTTTTTTTTTTTTTTTGACAATCAAAGGAAAAAGAGGTTCATTTCCCCTGACTAAATAGTCAGGTATTGCATGTTTTAAAAGTACTTCAGGCATACCAGTTGAAAATCACTGATTAAAATTATAAGGATCTCACAGTACTTTTGAGTCATTAACAGCAGCCAAAAATAAATTTAACAAATGCTAGGTAGTGTATCAACTAAGTACAGTAATCAAAGCTTAATAATATAGTGGTCAATAGAACGGCTTTTAGAATCAAATGGATGCAAGTTCAAATCCCAATTTTAGTACTTCCAGGCTATGTATCACAATAGGTTAATTAACTTCTTTCTCAGTGTTTTTATGTAAAAATGGGAATATAATTGTC
The DNA here is from genome assembly GCA_039655065.1 of Glossophaga mutica. Lineage (NCBI taxonomy): Eukaryota > Metazoa > Chordata > Mammalia > Chiroptera > Phyllostomidae > Glossophaga > Glossophaga mutica. Next base: position 140,267,561 of record CM077307.1, on the reverse strand, counting down.
CTTCACATAAAGTAGATGGGAAACTGTTTAGAAGAGTGTTGGTGCATTAGCAGTGCCCCCCTCAACACTCAAATATGTGCTTACAATAATATCTATGTGCACCAAATCATGGGAATTTCAGAGAAAATTATTAAATAGTAGTGGGGAAGGATTGCCACCTTGAAAATCTTGCAGTCTAACCAAAGAGGGAAAATTATATATAAACAACTTACCATAGAAAATATACATGAATAAAAGAATAAAAACTTAGCATCTATCATTCTGTGTGACTGTCAAATTCTCCTTTTTTTTGCTTAATAATTTGCCATTAGTAACTTGGTAAGAGTCTTAGTTCTCAGACCAGACATATTAAGAGAAAACTCAACAAATTTAAAAAAGCAGGGATACATGATTTCCTGACAATCTCTTCCACAGAGAATGCTTTAGTTACTTATATCATGGCAGCTAGTGAAGCTAATCAATGTTGCACCATAAACATTGATCCTAAATATCCTGTCATATGACATTTGATCAACAATGGACTTTCCCATCATCCTTGCTTACCAACAATTGTAAGTACAATATAATCATGCATGTGTATCACAAAAAATTAAGGAACCCTGTGTCATTTCTAGTAATAGAATTTAATAGGTTCAGACTCCATAAAAATTGTCCCAAATTTAAATAATAATAAAAAAAAAAACAAGAATCTCTAGGATCAGCCCTGTTTCCTATCTTGGCTTTCCTCCAAAGGCTTCTGGCAGACCATCAGTGACCATGGAATACTGAGAGAGAAGGTGGATGCTCCGCAAGGTCTTGACACTGTCAAGGCCATCCAGCTGGTATTACTTTCTATTTGACGTGCAACATATTCCTGTTGTGATAAGTTAAAAGTGACCAATTTTTGTTGAAGTGAAAAGTAGTTAGAGTTAGAGTTTGTTTTCAATAAACCATAAAATGGAAAAGGGATTATGTAAAATATTGAAGCCCTTCCTTGGTTCCTGAACAGGTATCTCAGTAAGTTCCTGAGTTTTTGACAGTGATGGGGAGGGGGGCAGGTTGGATCTTAAAAGGCCATTGGAGTATGAAATGGATTGAATATGTTAGGTGTAATTTATGGCATTATATGAGAGAGAATACATTATTCTACATCCAAAAACAGATAAATGTGAAGAGAAAAGGATGATAATGAAAATAATGATACAACATTTCAGTTGCCTTATTTCAATGATTGTATTATGGAGGCATTTTTATAGTTATTTCCACTTGACTGACTAAAAAAACTATGTCTAAAAGAGTTTGACTCTTGACCAACTTAACCAGCCAAATCTAAAAATAAACTCAGGATTATAATTAAGGTCTACAGTACTTTTTCTATACACTAAAATCTATCATTATGATGCTTGGTGAAAGAAAGAGTTTCTATGTGACTGCAATAGACAAAAAAAAAAAAAAAAAGCTGGGGAAGCGAAATTGTTACATATCCATATATATTTATAAACTCTGTATTTAGCCAAGGCTGGTCTGGCTAATTGAGTGCCGACCTGCAAACCAGAGGGTCCTGATTTGATACCCATTCAGGGCAAATGCCTGGGTTGAGTGCCAAGTCTCTGGTTGGGGGTATGTGAGAGGCAACCAGTCAATGTACTTCCCACACATCAATGTTTCTTTCCCTCTCTTTCTCCCTCCCTTCCTTCTCATCTCTTCTAAAAATAAATGAATAAAATCTTTTTAAAAATAAAAATACAATAGTTATCCCTGGCTGGTGTAGCTCAGTGGATTGAGAGCGGGCCTGCGAACCAGAGGATCACGGTTCGATTCCCAGTCAGGGCACATGCATGGGTTGCAGGCCAGTTCCCGGCAGGGGACACATGAGAGGCAACCGTACATTGATATTTCTCTCCCTCTCTTTCTCTCCTACCCTTCCCCTCTAAAAGATAAATAAATAATAAATTTTTTAAAAAAGCTAGTTTTAAAAAAAATAAAAATAAAAATACAATAGTTAAAATTTAAAAAATAAAATTAAAAATAAACTGCATTTAACAATTTGTATTTTAAAAATTTTATATGTATATTGAATTATTTGTTGATTTATTTATTAATTTAGTAAGTTTGCTTACTTGTTTGCTGACTTACTGGTCACTTCTCTGTTGTGATTCTTTATTTGAGTAGACCACTTTTCCTCACCCTCTGAGGTACAGAGTAGCCTTAACCTTCCAGAAGGTAAGTCAGTTTGCCAGCTGAAGTTGCTTTCAATTGGTAGGGGGCCTCACTGTTATTTTAGTCTTTACAAGTCAATCTATATATTAAACACAATGAAAATTAAATAGTCTTAAAAGTCAGGTAGATCTGAGTCTAAATCCCGGTTGAGACAGTCCCTATGCGTGTGGCTTATAATGAAGAATTTGTTAAGATTAAACAGGGTGAATGCAAAGTTTATTACATAGTTCCGCTGCTATAGTATGTTCACAATGTATGGCTGGCATTTTTACTCTAACTCTTGATAGGAGTACAACAGAACCCCTGCTTACAGTCTCACTATGATTAGTTAGAGTCCCCCTTTTTTGATTCCTCTTTTCAGACTAACTCTGTGGTTAGCTGGAATCTCGTGCCCACATGCCCTGCAATTCTGTGGCCTCAGCTATGTATGTGTGCACTTCTCACTAAGAACCATGAATGAAGTTGATGGCCTTCTCTTGGCCTGAACAATTTCTACTGTGATGCTAAACTGAAACTTCTCAGCTACGGCAAGTTATTTCACTGATGAAGTCTGATTTTCCTCATCTCTCCTCTAAGAACACTGTAACGTTTCCTCAGCTAAGTTCGGGCCCCACACATCCCCTTTTTTCTCAAGCCTTAGATGACTTAGCTATCATCATAAAGGCAAATTCCACATTTCAGTAATTTTCCATAAGCCTTTATTCTGCTTGATTTTGCTTCTTTCTCCTTATACATATTTGTAGAACTGCCAAAATATCTTACATTGTAATTTATCTGAAAAAAGCAGTGCACTTCACACATTTGTGACTGTTGTATAATTTTAATGGTACAAAAAAGACATAATTTAAAACACATTTTAGACATGTGCCCCAGCAGGTGAAACTTTGCCTCGCCCTGGAGTGATCTGAATTTGTTAAAAATAGTTTAAATGTAAATGATACCTTAGTTCTTCCACTGCAAACCAACCTTCTTTTAAGTTTAAGTTATGCAAAAGGCTCAGAATATTCCACCCATTAAGTTCAAACCTATTTACCATCGTGTATTCTTAAATTTTCTATTCTTTTATATCTAACAGAATTCAGTCCCCAGGGTTCTAAGAGAAGTGTTATTCTATTTATTCCTATGGGAATATTTTATGACTATATTTTTTGGAACTCTAATTAGGTTACCAGTCAGGAATTGCATATAGAAAAGAAAACAATGATAAACTTTAATTCCAAATGTATTTAAAGTGATGAAACCAATAGTTTAGTGTATACCTTTAGATCTTTTCATAGGTAAGTGAATTAAACCTTAACGTATCAAATTATAGTTATGCATCACTTAAACAGGGATACATTCTGATAAGTAGGTGATTTCATCATTGTGTGAACATTATAGAGTTTGCCTACTCAAACCTAGGTGGAATAGCCTAGTATACACCTAGGCTACATAGTATAGCCTACTGCCCCTGGGCTACAAACTCGTGCATGTTACTGTAGTAAATACTATAGGTAATTATAACACAAAGGTAAGTATTTGTCTATCTAAATACATCTATGCATAGAAAATATACAGTAAAAATACGGTATAAAAGATAAAAATGGTACATCTGTATAAGCATGTACCATGAATGGAGCTTACAGGACCAGAAGCTGCTCTGGGTGAGTCTATGAGTGAGTGAGTGTAAAGTTCTAGGGCGTTACTGTGCACTACTGTCGACTATCTCATAAGCCCTCCTCCTGTTTCTCTCCGACAGGGTCAGAAGGAACAAGAAATCAACATGGAGAGATACGAGAACATAGGGGATTGCCATGGCAATGTGGTTTGGGCTACTGTGTGTTGGAGCAATAGTCAGATTAAGAAACTTTGTGGTAGTCATAAAATATCAATATTTTGATTTTAGAAATTTGTTTTTGGTTTCATTGACCCTAACTGGCACAGAGGGATCTCTCAGGCATCTGACTGGTGGAAGAAATACAGTTTATGTATGTTTTACATCATTAAAACCTGAAAATATTTCCCAAGTACACGGACAAGTTGGCATCACTCTACCAGAGAAAATGTTTACTAAAGTGGCAGTGCTACTTAATACTCTTTTAAAAATGATCTTATTTATTTATTTTTAGAGTGGGGGATAGGGAGGGAGGTTGGCTATTGTGCCCCCCCAACCAGGGACCTGGCCCACAACCGAGGCCTGCGCCCTGACCAGGAATCAACAGGCAACCTTTTGCTCTGTGGGATGATGCCCAACACACTGAGCCAACCTGGTTAGGGATTTAAAATTTCTTAAGGTAGCTCTTGTGAACCTGTGATCTTGTACAGTATCTTAGATTCTCAACAAAGAACTCACAGCAATGTACTCTACAGACCATCAGGCAAGATCTGAGAGGGTAGCACCCGCTGAATATGAAGTGCTGGGGAGACAAGCTCCTCTGTGCTGAAACCGGTCCGGTCAGTGGCTGACCAATTGGAATGTAATCTATGCATTCATAATTGAGGTGCTGTGAGTAAGAGCGAATTAATTGGCAAGGTGCACAGGTACTGCTACCATTAGAGAAAATAATATATTTCTTTCTATTTCTTACAGGAAATTCAGCTCCATTATAATCTAGTGGAACCACCATCCTACATGCAGTCCATAGTTGACTTAAACACTGTTATGCGTCACATGGCTGTAATGTGATTGGAAGGCTGAAGCAATTATTCTTATACATCACTCATTAATCAGATCATGTTAAAATACAGACACTTCAAAATATTTTGACTCACTATGTATCACCTACAGTAAGACTGTACGGACCCATCCAGAGAGAGTCAACTGCTGAGTGCAGCTGTATTTTATGTCAATCACATTATGTTAACTCTATATAACATGATATTATCTACTAAGAAAAATTTATCTACTACAATGGCTGTTATATTTTTAAATCCTTACTCCCTCCCATGATCATCAATCAGATAATTTCAAAGGAGTGTGACCACGTTAAGTGAATTGTAAATGGTTTCACACTGTGGTCAAATGGGTGATGTCACTTTAAGAAACAGAGTGTCTTCTGTGCATTGTCAAGATTATCCTAAAATATTGTAAGTAATGGTAACTTTTCAAGAATATAGTACTATACTTTAGGTATACATATATTTTCAATAAAATATTCATACTATTTATTGCACACGTACCATTTTGTTATTAATTGAATTGTCTTGCAAAAAAAAAAGACATTTGAAATCGTAATCCCTCAGGACCTCAGAACATGACTTAATTTGGAAAAGGATCTTTACAGAGGTGATTGAATTAAATATGAAGTCATCAGAGTGGATCCTGATTCAATATGATTGTGTCCTTATGAAAAGGAAACTTTTGATACGGATATGGACCCATAGAGAGAGAAGATGTTGAAGAGGCAAAGGGAGAAAATCATGTGAAGACAGAGGAAGAAATTGAAATTATGTTGCCAGCAAACCAGTGAATGCCTGGGGCTGCCAGAAGCTGAAAGATATAAGGAAGGATCATTCCCATAGGTTTTACACTCTGACCTCCAGAACTGTGGAAGTTCTGTTGTCATACATCTCCTACTTTGTGGGGCTCTGTTACTGAAGCTGTAGGAATATGATAAGCCTTCCTTCCTTCCTTCACTTTATTTTATTGTTCAACACTTTTGGCAATATGATTCCCCTAGACAACTTCCTTGGACCTTTTTTCTTTTCTCAAACTTTAGCACATCCTTTCAATTCTCATTCTCAGCTGATAAAATATGTATCCCTAAGGACAATATGTTTTTCTTTTCTCAACACCACATATATAAACAATGGTGTAAAAAGATGATGATATTATTTTCACTGGACAAATAAAAACCTTAAGAAGAGACCCTCCATTGGCATCTATCACAACCCCTCCCCACCATCACCTTCATCAGTCTCACAATCAGATTGTCTTCCATTGATCCATTGGGTTCTTCTCATTGTTAATCTTAAATGTTGGAGCCCTTCTGGGTTTTTGCTCTTTTCTTTCTACACTCACTCCCTTGCTGATCATATCTACTCTAATGGCCAAGAATAAGATCTACACACAGGAGCATTTAAAATTCATGTTTCCAGGCTAGACCTCATGCCTTATCTCTAAACTTATGAATGCAACTGCCTTCTTTCCCACTTCTGTCAGATTACTAACTGACATCTCAAACATAACACACACGATATAGAACTCCAAATAAATGGCTCAGATATGCACTCCACATCATCCTTCCACATCCCAGTATGAGGTAATTTTTATCTTTCCAGTTCGTTAGGACAACGAAATTTTGGATACTTTTCTAATCACCTCCCCCTCACAAGATAATCTCCTTCTTCCAAGGGTCCTCCCTCTTCCTCCTTCTTGCTGTATTTTTATTCATAGTACTCTTGCCATTATACTTTATTTGCTAGTTTGCTTAAATATCTGGACTACAATATCAGTAGCAGAAATATGGAAGAGAAGAAGCTAAGAAATTCTGAACACAGAACTACCACTTCGGGATTTTAGTGTAATGAGTTCCTAGATTAGGAAGGGATATGGGAAAAGAAATAAGGCTAAAGAACATTAAAAAGTTTTTAAAAATCACATTTCTGCAAGGCTATTTTGGCTCAATACTTGTTTAATGGAACTCATTGTTTAAACTTATAAATCATATAGAAAATATTGGAGAAGAAAATAGAGCCTAAAAGCAAGGCCACAGTATGCTAAGACTTAGTTTATTTTATAAAAGGATCTCCATTTTGCAGTATTTATTTAGGCACAAGACATTTGGGGGAAAGCTTTATGGCACTGTAAAAAAAGGAAAGTTTGAGGAAACAATAAAATGACATGTCCTGTATTTAACTTCATTAACAGTTCTGAGGGTAGGCTCTCATCAGAATTGTTTTTATAAATTACTACTGGGAGAAGTATTTGCATTCATGTGTGTGACTGGAAAGCATACAAATCTCTAGATACTATACAAATGAGCAGGGTCAACTATAAAACAGAGATGATGTGTCACAAATGTGCCAACAGTTATGCTCAACTGAGGGGGCTCCCATTTGCACAGCACAAGCTGGTCTGTCACTTGGCAGGGAGACCTCACATTCCTCCGCACCTGGCTTTTGCTTATGATAATAAGCCAGATTTTCCTCAGCAGGACACTGGCTCACAGAGCAGCTAGAAATGCCATTGTGTAGTAGGTAGATTTATCTTTGGGTTTCTAAAAGCACCTCAGTGTGCATTTTAGTCTTTCATTACTACTTGGTGCTCAGCTCCTAGATGGCGTCCATATATAAGGTATAAAAAGTCAAATTTCGCCAAAGTTAGTGTTCCTATTCTTGAAAGTTTTGAGAAAAAAATAAAAGAATCAGTACAAAAGGTGTAGGAGGGGAAACAGCATTTCTCACCCTTAAATATCACACCTCAGATTCGAAGGACTTTGGGGGAATTCTACCAAATGTATGATTCTTCACTGTTGTGTCAGCTTTCATGAGGTAAACACCTTAATCACAGGCATGCTGGAAACTTGCAAGAAAAATTAAATTACTATGTTTTCGAAAGGAAGATTCGTGAGAGGTAATCTGAGAGTGGCTAGTCCTTTTTCTCCTGAGAGAACAATAAAAAATACAGTTTTTCTCACAATATAAGTTCAAGAAGTTTATAAAACAAGTTTCACTATTAATAGTTCAATTAAATTATATGACTAATTACTGAATAATCAGCTTTTCGAAGAACATCTTTTTTTCCCTTCTACTGTAACTACAGTTTAAGGGGAAAAACTAGGCACTGGAAACCAAATCTTAGTTTGAATCCCTGCTTCCTCACCTGGAGTCACTTCGAAGAGGCTACTTAATATTTCTAAGCCTCAGTTCCCCTATCTTTAAAATACAGGCACCATATCTTAAAGTTTTAATTATTAACAGCTAAAATGAGTGCCACGGATTTAGCGCAGTGTTTGTTTCATCAAAGTAGGTGTCTATGAAACAGCTATTAACATGAGTTAATGAATGTTAGAAATGACATTCCTTTGTAATTTGTAATGTTATTGAGTAAGACAAAAACGGTGCGTGTTTGACGTTGCATATTGCTTTAATGGATTGCTATTTACTGAATAAATTAGATAATAAGGTAAGAAGAACTATGACGGTGAGTTGCCTGAGATCACACAGGAAGCACGCCGTTTTGGGTACTTATTTCTAGACTCTCGCCATGCCTCAGCTGCTGCCATCATGTGGCTTTTCTTTCTGCCCCCTTCATTCTCAATCTTGTTTTATAAATGATGGTTATTCATCACTTTGTAAGGATGTAGATTTTGCAATTAGTTTACCTAACACTACAATTTTGAATATAAATCATGTACAAACACAAAAAAGCAAGACCAAATGCCATCATCAGTGTTTGCAAATATGAGTAAAAGACACATTAAAGAAACTCGTAATTAAAAGCCCATGTGAGTTGTATATGAGGTGTTACAACTCAGACGGGGCTTTCCGTACACACAGCGCACAATGGCTCTGACAAAACAGAGTGAACATAAATCATCAAAAAATAAGGAAACTCTAAGTCATGTCTCCCTACACAATATACTTGTAAAAAATATCTTCTAGGCAATTTTTATTGTTAGATAGGAGTGCTGGCCTAGAGGGTAAATTGTTCTTATGGAGAGTTTGAGCAAATTGTACTGACATAATTATTTCTTTCATTTCTCACTGTTGACATGAAAAAATTATGCTAACAGAAATGTCCTACCCAGTGATCCCTAAAGTATTCACAATCCAATTCTCCTCAGACAATAAAAGAATAACCTGTAAATGTTTAATATGAGATTTCTGGGAACTTTACAGTTTTTTAGAAGATTGGAAGATTTGAATATTATGATTTACTTTTTGCTTCTCTTTTTTTTTCAGTTTTACTGAGATATAACGACAAATACAATTAAATATACATGTGTGATGCATTGATATATGTATATAATATACCATATATACAATATATTTTATTTGGTATTTCTCTGATGATTAATGATGCTAACAACATTTTCATGTACCTGTTGACCATTTTCTAGTTCTTCTTTTGAAAACATCCATTCAAGTCTTTGGCTCAATGTTATTGTGTTATTATTACTATCACTAGTGTTATTGCTATTATTTTGCTATTGAGTTATAGGTGTTCATTTTATATTTGAATATTGACCCATTATCGGATATGTGGGTTGCAAATATTTTTTCCCTGTTCATAGGTAGCCTTTTTATGTTGCTACTTGTTTCCTTTGCTGTATGGAAGCTTTTTGGTTTAATGTAGTCTCACTTACTTATTTCTGCTTTTGTTGTCTTTGCTTTTTTTCTTTTTTGGTGTCAAATCCAAAAAATCACTGCTAAGACCAATGTCAAGGAGTTTTTTCATGTTTCTTTCCTAAGAGTGTTATGGATTCAATTCTCATGTTAAACTCTTTTATTTGTGTTTGTTGCACTTTTTCATAATACTTTTATTTTTTAACTTTAAAACAAATTTATTGGGATGACATTGGTTAATAACATTTCATTCATTTCAAATGTATATCATAATACGATATCTTCATACTTTACTGTGTGCTCAACACCTGAAGTCTAGTCTCCTTCATTTTTTATTGCTATGCAATTATAGTTGTCCCCATTTCCCCCAGTACTCTCCTCCATCTACCCACCCCCACCTCCCACATTCAATCCTCCCCCTCTCACCGTTGTCTTTGTCCATGGGTCCTTTATACATGTTCCTTGATAACCCTTATCCCTCTTTGCGCCATTATCCCTGTCTTCTCTTCCCTCTAGTCACTGTCAGTTTGTTCTTTATTTTCATGTCTCTGGTTGTGTTTTGTTTGCTTGTTTGTTTTGTTGATTAGGTTCCACTTATAGGTGAGATCATATGGTATTTGTCTGTCACTGCCTGGCTTATTTCACTTAGCATAATGCTCTCCAGTTCCATCCATGCGGTTGTGAAGAGTTGGAGTTCCTTCTTCCTTTCTGCTGCATAGTATCCCATTGTGTAAATATACCACAGTTTTTTGATTCACTCATTTACTGATGGGCACTAAACGAGCCAGCACTTGGCTCATGTTAGTCTTTAATTTGTTTTGAGTTCATTTTTGTACATGGTGTAAAATAGTGTTTAATTTCAATCTTTGCATGTGCATACCCAGATTTCCCAACATCATTTGTTGAATAAACTATCATTTCCCATTGTTTAATCTTAGGTTCCTTTGTCAAAAATTAATTGAATGTATGTATATCTGTGTTTTCCATTTTACTCTGTGGATATGTGTCCATTTTTATGACAGCACCATACTATTTTGAGTATTATACCTTTGTAATATAGTTTGAAATCAGTTAGTGTGATGTCTTCAGCTCTGTTTAGATAAATAAGCTTTCTCAAGATTATGTTAGTTGTGAAGATTTTTATGGTTTCACAAGAATTTTATGATCAATTTTCCATTTCTGTGAAAATGCTATTAAAAGTTTGATAGGAATTGTATTAAATCTATATTCTACAATATTAAATTTTCTAATTCATGAACACAGTATTTTGATTAGTATCTTAATCTCTTTCAGCAATGTTTTATATTTTGTGTACAGCTCTTTCTACTCCTTGATTAAAATATTCAGTATTTTATTGTTTTTGAGATGACGTAAATTATTTTAAGAATATTTTCCCCAATATTTCATTGTTAGTGCTCAGAAACAGAACTGATTTTTGTATCCTACAAGTTGACTGAATTTGTTTATTACTGTATTTTGCCATGTATAATGCACACTTTTTTGCCCAATTTTTTGAGGGAAATATAAGGTGCACATTATACATGGGTAGTGCCTAAAATACCTTGTATCTGTTCTTGTGTTTTGTAATTATTTGTTATATAAAATTTCTTATACCATATGTTAAAAAATAAATGCTAAAACTCCTTTATAATGCACAAAACAAGTATCTAAATATAAATACATACATAATTGAATTTAAAAATTAAAATGAAAGATTTTTTTTCTTGAAAGTTTGGGCCAAAACATAGGTGTGCATTGTACATGGCAAAATACAACAGAACTAATAGATTTTTGGTGGAGTCTTTAGGGTTTACCATGTATAATATCATGTCATCTACAGATAATTTTACTTATTCCTTTTTGATTTGAATGCATTTTATTTATTTTTTCTTGCTTAATTACTTTAGCTAGAATTCCCATTATTATGTTGAATAAAAGTGAGGAGTGTGGGCATTCTTGTCTTGTTCCTGATTTTAAGAAATGCTTTCAGCTTTTCACTATTGAGTAAGAATTTAGCTATGAGTGTGTGATCTATATTATGTTGAGGTATGTTCCCTCTGCATTCGATTTTTGAGAATTTTTATCATGAAAGAATGTTAAATTTTGTCAAATTTTTCTACATTCATTTTGTTGATCGTATGAATTTTATTCTTAATTTTGTTAATGTGGTGTATCACATTGATTGATTTGTAGATGTTAAACCACCCTGGCATCCCAGAAATATATCCCACTTTATCATAATGTTTCATCCTTTTCATGTACTGTTGAATACAGGGAATCGGTCTATGTGGCAATGGCGAATGTAGCTCAGCCCGATTTGGAAAACCAACAGGCACAAGGCAGCACACAAGAGCCAGGCCCACAGATCGGCTTTCCCATGGGGAACCAGGCCTGCATTACATCTAGGCTGCTTTGAGACTTGCTTTTGCTAAAACTCCCTCACCCTGAATTAAGGCAGCAAATGTTTAATTCCTATCTTTGAAGTAACTTCCTAAAGTCTGTGCTAAACCTCCCAAGAACAGAGTGTAACCAGTTCAACCATTTTCCCTTACATTTGCAACATCCTTTTCTTTGTTATCCGTAAAAGGTAATTACCTAAAGCAAAGCTGTACATAAAAAATGAGGACCTTCCTTGATGTAATGTTCCCAGGAAAGCAATAAAAGCCTATTCAGGCAAGGGTTGGGGTGCTCTCTCACTCAGAGAGTGGCCATGCTGTCCCTTTTCTCCATAGGACTTCTGCAGTCTATGTGAATTTGTTCATCACAGCCACAACACATGGACCCCAATGGTTGGAGTTCGAATCAGTTGAATTCTATTTGTTAATATTTTTGGAGGATGTTTGCATTTATGCTCATTGAGGATATTGACCCATTATTTTCTTTTCTAGTAATATTCTTGTCTGGCCTTGGTATCAGGTAATGCTGGCTGTGGGGGACCCCCTCCCACAGTGTCCCCCAGAGTCACAGATGAAATGAGGCTACCAATGCAAGATCTGCCTGGAGAGAAAAGGCTGGCTAATCTCTCAGAGGAGAAGAGCCCTGAGTCCCTTCTTCTGAGGCTTTTATTGAGAGTAATATGTGCAGTGTTCATGCAAAGCTCATCAATCAATGTCTAAAGGCCATAGTTACAGAAAACAGATGTTATCTATAGATAACAATTGAGGAAACAGAGAGATCTGCCTCAAGTCAGTCTCTGATGCCAGAGGGGTGGTTCATGGGATTAAGAGTTCACTCTTTCTGCTTTGGATTTAGATATCTGATTCGTGGCAACAGAGCTATACTAAGCAAAGCAAGCCTCAAGGGCTATAATGCATTCTTTAGGCCTGATTTCCAAAGGGAACTCTCAGTGCTAGTACCAGGTCGTGCCTGACTCCAGCATTCCCAGCGTTCTGGTCAAGACTTACAGGCCATTATTCAAGGCCTGGCTTGCGTGGGGCTACAATTCCCAATACCACACAAAGTGGTCCCCAACAGCTGACTTTGTAGAAGGAAAGTAATTCTTCCTCTTCAACTCTTTGGAAGAGTTTGAGAAGGACAGATGTTAATTCTTCTTTAAATATTTGGTTGAGTCACCTGTGAAGTAATTTGTTTCTGGTGTTATCTTTCTAAGGAGGTGTATGATTTTACTATAGTCTTCTTATACATTATTGATTTGTCTGTTTTCTATTTCTGCATGATTCTGTCTTGGTAGGATGTATGTTTCTAGGTATTTATCACCTTCTTTTATGTTAACTATTTGTTGCCATATAATTGTTCATAATAGTCTCCTATAATCCATAGATTATGTAGTATCAGTTTTAATGTCTTCTCTTTCACTTTTTATTTTATGTCAGTATTTCATCTTTTTTATATTCTAGCTAGAGATTTGTCAGTTTTATCTTTGTAAAAACCAGCTCTCAGTTTTATTGATATTTTCTATGATTTTTCTAGTCTCTATTTTATTTATTTCCACTCTGATCTTTGTTCTTTCCTTCCTTTTACTGACATTGGAATTACAATAGTTTGTCCTTTTTTATAATTAACTAAGGTATAAAGTTAGGTTGGTTATTTGAATCTTCCCTTTTTTGTCAATATAGGCATGTACTGCTATGAACTTCTTTCTTAGAACTGCTTCTACTTCATCCCATATGTTTTGTATTTTATATTTCCACTTTTCCTTTGTCTCAAGATATTTTGTGATTTCCCTTTTGATTTCTACTTTACCCATTGGTTGTTAGCAGCATGTTTAATTTCCACATATTTGTAAATTTTCCAGTTTTTCTCTTGCTATTTGATTTCTAGTTTCAAGCCACTATGATCAGAAAGATATTAATGTAATTCCAATTTTCTTAGATATTAAGGCTTCTTTTTTGGCCTAACTTATGATCTGTCCTAAAGATGTTCTATCTGTGCTTGAGAAGAATATAGTCTTTTTTACTTTTGGTGGAATGTTTTGTATATGTCTGCAGCTCCATTTGGATTAACACATAACTTTTCTCCAATTTTTCCTTATTGATTCTCTGTCTTGATGATCTATCCATTTTTGTATATGGGGTACTGAAATTCCTCACTATCCTTGTATTGCTATTTGTTTCTCCTGTCAGATATATTCATATTTACATCATATATTTCTGTGCTCCTAGTCACTCAGTGTCTAGATCTCTCTCAGAGGGCATCACTCTATGTGCACCTGTACATTCAGTGTGTTGGTGGGAGGAAAGGTATTCGGGAACTTCCTACTTCACCATATTGGTCTGTACTCCATCATGGTTTAAAATAACATAATACAATAAAATAAAATAATACAAAGGGAAACATCTGGGACTACATTTTCAGACATGTGTCCAAAATAGACAGATAGGGCAGTTCTTGTCAAAATGAAGAACAACAAACCAACATTAATAATTAATTACATTTCCTGGTGTTAAAGATGAAAATCAGTCCCAATTGTTCTCTATTTACAATGCCAAATTTATTTATTTATTTATTTATTTATTTATTTATTTATTTATTTATTTATTTTTACAAATTTAGATTGACTTTTAAAGGAAAGTTACTATATGGAAAGTGTGAACTGGTCCTAGGTTTGTCTCGACTGAACTTTGTGGTGATAGAGGATTATCTTTGACATTTGTATTTTAGCTTTCTTCTCTATCAGAGGAGAAAAAAAACACTCTAAAATACTCCCCAGCTCTTAAATTCCAGTATCTGACCCAAAATACTGGACCTGTTCAGTATCAAGGGCAGATATTCCTTGAAGCATGTGATATGTCAATAAGATCAGCTGTCTCAATGCTAATGAGTGCAGACACGAGGAGCTTACGTCTATCTGGAAGTTCGGCAGGCTCTCACCCGAACAGAGTACTATCTAAATGCCTATCTGGTTGCATTTCTCCCTAGCTTTCCTTATCAGTGCATCAATATCAAGATCAAGCAAAGATACCCCTGATCACAGACTCATCAAATTTTACTGCTGGCAGCTATTACAAGGAAATCTCTAGTGAATGATGGGAAGTGGGATGGACAGACACTCTCTAAGGCTGCCCTAGGCTAGAACAATTGGATCTTTCTCTCTCTCCAGTCAGAAAGTTTTCAGTTTTGAAAAAGACTTCATTCTGTTTCTTTATGTCAGTTCTTTTATCTCATCATATTTATTATTTTGGACATGCCACCTGGTGTCATGAGATGTGCTGAAAGAATATCAAGATCTTAGCTAGAAATTTTTTTTCAAATAAATCCAAGCCACAATTGGCCCTCAATTTACTCTAAAAACATTAATATAGCTATGTGTACATCCAGAACCAAAAATGAGCACATCCTGTCAGCTATAATCTCAAAATATGACAATTGATTATCACCTTAAATGGTACTTCTCAATCCAAGTATTAACCCTCTTGCCCTCCTATATTTTATTCTCCATGTAGTAGCCATATGTTTTTAAAAAAAATTTTGAGTCAGACTATACCATTCCCTTTCTCAAAATTCTTACCAGCTCCCTAACTCACTCAAAATGAAAACAATTCCTCATCATGGAATACAGGGCTTCCTATGATCTGACTGTGAGCTTCTTTTCAGACAGTCTACATTTCTCTCCTCCTTCCTCTCTTGGCTTTAATCATCACTATCTTCTAACTATTTCACAAAGATAAGAAACAATCTTATCTCAGGGACTTTGTTTTACTGGTTCTACCTTTTAGGACACTAATTCCTTCAGTCATTGTTTTGAATTTCTGCCACATTTTATTCTTGTCTCTGTTGAAATGCTACCTTAATGGTGTTGACCACCTATGTAATTAAAAGTTTAATTATATCCCTTTAATTTCAGCTTATTTCCCTCATAGTATATGACACTGTAATTCATGTTTTGGGGTTGTTGGCTTGGTGTTCTCCACTAAATTATGGCCATGAAGTCAGGAACTTATTTTGCTTTCACCACTATAGCCCAAGGGATGAGAACAGAGCATCACACTTATTAAACACTGAATTTGCTTTAAGAATGAATACCTGTATTGTCAGCATTTAAATATACTTAAGCAAATCAAAACAAAAGGAACTTAGTGAAATGAATCTTTGGCCCAAACTACCTCTGCTGGAGAAATAAACACATATTTACCCAGCAGAGATAAAGTTAACAGACACTCAACAAAGTATGAGAATGTGAAATAAAGACAAGAAATCCAGGCAGAGAGCGTTCAGAGGCTGGTTGTTAAACCACAGACTCAATTACACATAAGCAGGTATCTTTCTTCACCATTTATCATCACTTGAGCATTTTGCTGAGATGATGATGATTATGATGATGATGATTGACGATAATGATTTGATTTATAAAGAGAAAATCTCTGAAGACGTTTTGCTCCCAAATTTAGAAAATGTGTACAGTAAGATTATTTGACTGAGAATATTTTGGGTACTTTTAAATATCTCTCAGAACCTTCATTGTAAATACACACACATTTGCACATTCACTTACACTTGATATTTCCTTAGGTCTTTTCTCCCTTGGTAAGTCTGTGACTTCAGTGGATAAACAAAACTCTGAGTTGTAGAGACTGAATATCTTTTTACAAGAATCCAACCTTGTATTACCCATCAGCAGCTAAGACTGGATGTCTGAAATTCAGATTGTTATGAAACTGGACAGAAAACCATTATTTTTATTAATTATTTATGGTATTCAGGGTTTTCAAAAAAGAGCCTGATAATTAATTGCATAATTTAATATCACATATTGAAAAGAATCTGAACTGATTCCCACCTGAGGCAGTTTGGCTATTGTATTCAGGCAAATTTTGGTGAAAAGCTATACTTCTGCTACTTGGTCTCAATCCTAAGACTATTTTCTTTTGTGATACTAGAAAGTTTAGCTCATCTCAAAAGTACAGTGATGGGCAATGCACTTTAATTCATAAGGGTTTAAAATAAAGCATATAACTCCCTTACTTTTGTTGTATTTAAAATAAATAGCTTTCAATCTAGGAAAGTTTTAACTAATTTGTTTAAATGGTATTATAATAGATACTAAAACCATATCTCTTGTATACATATCAATTATTTCTCACTGCAGGAATCTGTAGTTCTTTCTAGGTTGAGTGATGACTTCCTCTGATCAAAGAAATTTTCTTGGCAAATATGCAAGACAGTTCTAAGCTGCCAAGACAATGATACTCATGAAAGCGTTTGTCAGTAAAGATGATCCAAATTCCTCACTCATGAGAAGAGAAAACTGTATATACCATTTCCCTGTGGTCTCAAGAGAGCCTGAGAATCAGTCACCTGTGGAAATAGCATGTTCACTGGCATACCTGTACTCGATTCCTTTTTTCTCTTATCCAAACTACCCAATCCCTCAGAGTACTTCTTAGAATCATCTCCAAAATAAACAAATTGCACTCAAATTTATATCTCAGATTCTTTTTTAGTGAAACATAATCAAAACTAGTTGGTGCCACATGTGGTCCTAGATACCAGATTTTTAGAACGGGGTTAAGGGATCTCCAAACAAAACATTGACAGGGTTAGCCCTGCTGATGGAAAGTTGCATGGTATTAACCCATGATATACTGCAGTAATTCAGTTCTAAGACTCATCTCTCATGGAGTAGGATGAGGTATGGGAGAAGGGGCTGCCTTAGTTCTTACCATATCTCTAGAGTTTACAAGATTTTAACCACCTGACTGGTGCGACTCAGTGGATTGAGCTCTGGCCTGCAAATCAAAGGGTCACTGGTTAGATTCCCAGTCAGAGCAAATGCCTGGGTTGCAGGCCAGGTCCTCAGTAGGGGACATGCGAGAGGTAACCACACATTGATGTTTCTCTCCCTCTCTTTCTACCTCCATTCCCCTCTCTCTAAAAATAAATAAATAAAATCTTCAGGAAAAAAGTGGGTTTTTTAAAAATGGATTTTTAAGCCCAAGGTAACTGTAAGCCAGAGAAGCCCTAAAATTTAATCATAATCATAACAGGCTCAGGCTAGCCTTTTAATTTAGTGTGCATTTGGAAGACAAAAGCCCTCCTTAGTAGTATTTAAAAATATCTTCACTTCCTATTCCTACACCCAAAGAGCAGAATGTGTTGACAATCAAGATTAAGATTTTATTGTTAGAATGATGAGTTATACACTGAGGATGAACTCATAACCCCAATCAGTAGCCCAGGCTAAAGTCAGGACTCTGATAGAGGAGTATTAAGATCTTGAGATTTAGCAAGGGACATCTGAGTGGATGCCTTTCAGAACCCCACACTTTCCATGACAACAAGATCCACTGATTCTTGCATATGTTTTACCACCCAGAAACGTTTTTCTTAAAAGAATGTTGAAAGGTCTCCTTTAAGATGCAGCTGAGATATCAGCTTGCAAAACACACTGTGGGGTTGGAGTTAAAGGTTCTGTATCTCTGACCCTAAAATATATGAATTAGGGAATCAAAGTGTGGATGCAAAAGGTTTATCTCACTGTCCTTCTCAGTAACCAAATGAATATACTTCCTATCTGTATACAATGACAGTCTATGGAATTAGAAGTCCTGCTGTAAAGGCACATTGGGTAGGAGGGTAGTCCTCCTAAAGAAGACATGAATTTCACTAAATATAATCCCTCCTTATCCACAGTAGATATATTCTAAGATCCCAGTGGTTGCCTGAAATCCTAGATAGTGCCAAAACCCAACCATGTATGGGACACACACACACACACACACACACACACAAAATGCTTTTTCCTATAGATGCGTACCTATAATAAAGTCTAATTTAAAAATTAGGTACAATAAGAAAATTAGGTACAATAAAAATTAGGTACAATACAAAAATTAACAACAACAATAAAATAGAACAATTATAAAAATATCCTGTGGTGAAAGTTATGTGAATGTGTTCCTTCTCTGTCACTGATAACCAATCTAATAGCCAAAAAAATGCTAATAATGACTAGGGTGGGTGGCATGTACAGTGAGAGTATACTGGACAAAGGAATAATTCGTATCCTGGGTGTGAATTGTTTACTTCTGAAATTTTCTTTTTAATACTTTTAGACCAGGTTGACAGTGGGCCACTGAAACCATAAAAGTGAAACCACAGATCAGAGGGACTACTGCACAGTGCTGTGAAAAACACTGAGTCATTTAGGGTCTCTCTTGTCAATAGACTTGTAAGTGACTAAGAAATAAAATACTATGCTGCCAGAAGTAATTAACCCTTAGGATTAGGAGATGGGATTGTTACATAGCAAGGATATAAAGCAATATATAAATCTTTGCTATATATGTATATGTATACATATATATGGATATATATATATGTAAAATCTTAAGTTTAGGAGATTCACTGGGGCACATCTTGGTGTATCCATGCTTAATAACGACCTTAAATGAGAAATTGTAGAAATCATGGACTTAAAATAGCATAGGAACCAGATATTCATGTACGTCAGGGTTAAATATCTTGATTACTTTGCTGAGCAAGCAACCTAGATCATCAGATGTGTTAATAAAAGTTAGGAAAGCCTTAAATCTGTGATATAAAAGGAAAACATTGATTATTAATTATAGATTCTAAGCTAATTGCAGTTGGGGAAATTTAGTGAAAGTGGGATCTCTGTATTATTTCTTAAAACTACATGTGATTTTATAATAATTACTTCAAAACAGTTTTTTAAAGTAATCAGGAAAAACTTTTCAGTGTTCAGTAAATTTTATTCCATAAATTCTTCTATAAATATCTATGTAAAATTTTGACTGGACACGATCTTGCAAAAGCAGTGATAAGACATGAGAGTAGAAGACAGAAAACTGTACAAGAACAACAATTAAAATAAATTAAAAAAAGACATGAAAAACAATTAAAATACAGATGGATTTGAGGAATGCAAGTTGTAGACTGTAGAATAAACTGGTATCCTACTCATACGGTATTTTTTATTGTTTATGCTTACAATTTTTCCTGCTTTTTCTCTTTCTCCCCACCTCCACCCAGCCCCAATCTCTGTCCTCCCTAAGTCACGGGATATGCATAAATGTTACTTGGTTAATTTCTTTACCATCCATCTTTCACGCAGTTCCACCCCCACCCTTCAGGCAGCTGTCAGTCTGTTCCACCTATCTATGCTTCTGTTTCTATTTTGTTCATTAGTTTATTGTGTTTATTAGATTCCACATATAATTGCAATTATGTGGTATTTGTCTTTCACTGACTGCTTATTTCACTTAGCATAATATTCTCCAGGCCCATCCATACTGTCACAAAAATGTAAGAGTTTCTTCTTGTTTACTGCTGCATGTATTCCATTTTGTAAATGTACCACAGGTTTTTTATCCACTCATCTACTTATGGGCATTTAGGCTGTTTTCAAATCTTGGCTATTGTATATAGTGCTGCTATGAACATAGGGGTGCAAATATTTTTTATATTGCTGTTTTGGGATCATTAGGAGATACTCCCAGAAGTGGAATCACTGGAGTCTAAAGGAAGTTCCATTTTTAGTTTTCTGAGGAAATTCCACACTGTTTTCCATAGTGGCTGCACCTGTCCACGTTCCCACCAACAGTGCACTAGGGATCTCTTTTCTCCACATCCTTGCTAACACTTGTTTGTGGCACCAAGTTATCTTGAGCTCAGCCCTGATAGCTTTCTCTAGCTGGAAGAATGTATTGTCCCTGTAGACAAGGAAGAATGTAAGTAGTAGGAAGCACATACTTCTGGGAATAACCTCAAAGTATAACAACTAAAAACTTTCTCATATTTATCCCAGCTTTCCTGACACTGAGGAAATATGTTTCATGTGTGCCCCAGTTACCTGTAGTAGCAGCATGCTCACTAAACGCTACATCTTGGCTTCCTTCCATCCCTTCCCCTATTTCACACTGAAATCAAAAGTTTCTTAGAGTAACCTCCCAAAGAAATTACTTGTGCTCAAATCCTAGTCTAAGGGATGTCTTCAGAGGGATTTCAACCAAAGGCAATCTTATGAAATCATCTGAAGTAATTTATTTTTGCCTTTAGTATTTTCGAGAATATTTGAAGTAGGAAAGCATTTTGTACTATAAAGCACATAGGAAATAAAATCAAGCAAATAACACTATGCCTTAATTACTCCTGTTTCCAAGCAGTTAAAGAGGAGCTGAAAGTGTATTTGTATTCTTTATTAAATCTCCTGGTTTTGCTGGGACTCTTCCACAGACTCTGAAATCTGAAAGTAGCCAAAACCCTCTGACATGTATCCCAGATGATCAATTCTTTTTTTTTTTTTTTTTTAATTTATTTATCTTTAGAGAGGAAGGGTAGGAGAGAGGGAGAGGGAGAGAAATATCAATGTGTGGTTGCCTCTCGTGTGTCCCTTGCTGGGAACTGGCCTGCAACCCAGGCATGTGCCCTGACTGGGAATCGAACCGCGATTGTTTGGTTCACAGGCCCGTGCTCAATCCACTAAGCTACACCAGCCAGGGCCCAGATGATCAATTCTTTATACTGACTTCCCTAAATTCTTGGGTATCAAGACTGTGATCTCTATGTTTCTCTTTTGGGAAACCCACAGGCTGCAGAGTAATTATCTTCCCTTTGGCAAATTCTCTCCTAGACACTAACATGATTCCAAAATTATGTCCACCGTTACTAGAGGGAATAGGTCTTAATCATTTTTGCTAGTATCATTAAATTTTCTTCCCTTCTTTTTTCATTCTTTGAGTCTAGGCCAGAAAGTTATCATTGTTTCTCCAAGAGATTCTTACCCAAGTCAGGCCTACAACCTTAAATCTCTACATCCATCACCATGAAGTGGTCTTGCTTCAAATAACATTGTATTAAATCCATAGAATTTTAGAGTTAGAGAGAGAACTGGTTTTCCTAATATGTGGATGAAGATAGTGCTGTGTTGACTAGCTAGTTTTTGAATGAAGAGACTGGAGCTCACATAATTTCAAAAACTTTCCTAAGGTAACATAGTAAGTTAACGGCAGGTCTAAGCCCTACATCAAATCAATGTTTTATGATGTTCCACAAACAACTGAAACAGAAACATGAAAACAAAGGAATGAATGACATGGCAAAATTATCCAAAATACAGTATGTTATTTACTCTAAGACAGTCAAGAAAGAGGACAGCTGTCAATCAAGATGAGATATTTCTAATTGCATTGGTTATAATACTCATACTGATTTTAAATATATTAAAAGGTAAAAGGGAGCATCTTAGAATTAATGAAATACAGTAATGATGATAAAATAACCATTTATAGAATGTTGCATTCAAGTAACATACATGTATTCTTTAATCACAACTCTTCTTAATCTGTTCTTTTACAAAATTAATTACTTATCCATAATAGTAACCAATACTAACCTTCATTGGAAATTTTTCTTCACTCTTTAAAAGAATCCAGAAACATTCTATCTGCTATTTTGCTACAAAAAAAATAAGCCACCTGTTCACACATTTTATTTTACATGATTTATTTTATATGATTATGATCTGGAGTATTTATTAAAACACAGATTCATGGCCTTCACTCAAGGGGTTCTGATTTAGTAAATTTGTGGTTGTAACTCAGAATATATTTTCTAAGAAGCTCCCTGGGGATGCTTCTGGGCTTCGGACTATGCTGTAATTAGGACTGGCTTAAATTGTTCTTTTTTTACACATTTTTTATATTAGCATTTGAGAATTAAAAAATCATATTGCATGAGTGAGTTGTTTAATTTGCATATCTCATAATTTACATAGACTTTAGGGATGTATCAATCTGTGTGTTCTCCTGTCATAGAAGTTACAAAAGTTGTGCTGTGACCAATGGTTATTGCAGAGAGTGGTAGCCTGAGGGGACTGAGATGGAAGACTGATAAATAGGGCAACCGAGTTTGAGCCTCAGGAGTACAGAAGCAGGATCATGGACAGGAATAGGTCTGATAATAAGGTCCTGAAACTAACAGCAGAAAAATAAATAATGCAGGGAGGAAGGATGTTATTGTACTTTGGCCACATTTTTATCCATAACTCCAAACATGTATTTAGTAATGTTTTTGTTGATTCTTTTATTTATTCATGAAGACTTACTAAATGAATATAATGAACCAATACTGTGAAAGGGTAGCAGGTAACTTCATTCCTGTCTTATTTCCCAACTGAGATACGCAAAGAGAATTAGACAGTTGAAACCTGACTCTTCACTGTAACTGGCGATACTGAGGTTGTGAAAGGGGATTTTCTACCCCAGGCTATAGAAAACCTGAAGAACACAGAACTCCCTACTTCACAAGTGAAGGGAATTAGCACACCTTCTGTGCCTTTTCACCTTCCCCCCAACACCTGCTTGTGCCTCTCCACACACATACAAACATATATCGCAAGGCCGCAACAAATGATTTGCAGTCACTGTATTAGATAATGTGAATTGTAAAATGCCAAATAGGTGAATAGGTTGAAATAATTTGGTTATGTCCCCAGAGCTATCAATGCAATGTGGCTTTTTCTATTTATCATCATATCTTAGACAGTTGCCAACTGATCTCATATTCATAAGTTACTCATTTCTGGTGAGTGAATAAGAGACTCAGTGATAGACCTGTAAGTTCAACAGTTTTGGAGTTAGGAATAATACAAAAAAGAATTGAAGGGCTAAAGGGAGGGGGGGAAGTGAGGGAAGGAAGGCAGGTGGGTGAGCAGACAGAAGGAAGGGAGGACTGAAACACCTGGATAGAATCCTAGTTAGGCTGTATATTCTGCCTAAATTCTTGAGAAATTATTTGAGCTGTCACAGCTTCATTGTCTACTTTTTAAAAATATCTGGTTTCAAGTCATATGGCTGCATTCCAACAAATGGGCAAGATCAATTGTTTCAAGATTTTGTGATAGTTTACAAATATGAAATAACAGAGCAAAATATTTGGCACATATTACATATTTAATAGCAGTAGTATTTCTAATTATTTGTTTGATATAACATTTGACCATTCCATGACTTTTATCATTTCTTTTTACGTAATGAGTTTATCTCTGGTATATAACATGGATCATTTTAGAATTCATTATCAGGACTTCTACATTTTATCAAATAAATTAAGTCTATATTTAGCAATTACCTGGATTGCTATTGATAAGATAAATTCTATCATTATTTTGTACATTTCTTTACTATTATTTATTTTTTGTCTTTTCTGTCCTGTTTTTTTTTCCCCCAGAAACAAAGAACTTTATTACTCACAGCACAGCAGGTAGCAAAAACATCATGTTTACGTCAGATCCCTTTGCTCCCAAAGTAGTACCTCGGGGTCAGTGTGGAGGAGTTATGAGTTTAGTGGGTTTGCGTCACATCTGAGGAACCCTGACCATGGGGAGTCCACGCCTATAAAGAGGCAGTAAGCAAGCCTGCTCTTTCTCTTAGAGAAAGTTATCACTTAACTCTTCAAGGTTGCTTGCTGCACACACAATCCTGAGAAATAGCCAGGCAAAAAATGGTTAGGGCCTTGCATTCTTGGCTAGCCCAGCAAAAATGTTCAGGGGTGCTCAGGAATATGGCAGTCTGAGTCTCCCCATAACTGCCCTACATATTTGTATCTGAACTCTAATATGAACACGAGTATGCCACTCCATCTGCCATTTTGAATAATGTAATCAACAAAGACTGGGACTAAATATATTCAAGTTATCTCATATAGAATTTAAGGTAACTTAATTATTAACAGAACTTCAAGCAGGAACCTGCAGTATTTGCTTCAGATATGCCTGCCAGGATCCCAGAATCAGTGACTTATGAATAAGTTCTAAGGGGGCTAGTAGGTCTTCAGACATTTAGGATATAGTCTAAGGCAGGAGTGTCAAACTCATTTTCATCAGGGGCCACTTCAGCCTCATGGTTTCCTTCAAAGGGCTGAATGTAATTTTAGGACTGTATAAATATAACTACTCCTGAACAGTTAAGCAAGAGCCCGGTGCTGTCACCAGATAGAAACAAGGTGCCAGGCTGGATAAAACAAGGTGGAGGGCTGGATTCAGTCCGTGGGCCTTGTGTTTGCCACCTGTGGTCTAAGGCCATTGCAACCTACACAAGTGAATTTTAGACTAATCCGCTAATCTTTGATATTATTGCTAATAAATTATAGATCTTGACACCCTTTTCAAAAATTATTTGACCCTATATGTGAGGGTTTATTTACAGCCTCTATATTCTGTTCAGTTGATCCAATTGTGTATCTTCATGGCAGTACCACACTGCTTTGAATTCAGGGGCCTTGGCGAAAGCTTTGAAATCAGGAAGTGTGATTTCTCCAGCTTCATTCTTCTTTTTCAAATTTATTTTAGCTTTTCAGGTTCCCTTGAGATACCACATGGATTATAGAATGAATTTTTCTATTTTTGAAAAAAGTGTCATGGAAATTTTGATATAGATTGAATTGAATCTGCAGATCATTTGGGTAATATTGACATGTAAACAATATTAAGTCTTCTAATTCATGGACATGGGATGTCTTTCTACATAGTTGTCTTCCTTAGTTTCTTTCAGCAATGTTTTGCAGTTTTCATTGTTCGAGTCTTTCACTTCCTTGATTATTTCCTAAGTATTTTATACCATTGATGCTATTATAAATGAAATCGTTTTCTTAATTTCCTTTTCAAACTGTTAATCGTTAAGGTGTAGAAATGCAACTGATTTTTATGTATTGGCTTTGTATCCTGCTACTTTGTTCATTTTATTTATTAGTTCTAACAGTTCTTTTGAAGACATTTGTAGGGTTTTCTACATATAACATCATATTACCTGTGAACAGAAATAATTGTATGCCTTCCTTTCCAAATTAAATGCTTTATTTTTTTCCTTGTCTATTTTCTCTGGTGAGAATTTCTAGTACTATATTAAATAAAACTGATTTTATTAAACAAAATTAGTTCCTTGTAACCGATATAGAGGAAAAGCTTTCAGTCTTTTCCATTGAATATGACATTCATTGTGGGTTTTCATATGTGGCTTTTATTATTTTGAGAAAATTTCCTTCTATTCCCAGTTTAATTTTTTTTAAACATGAAAGGACGTTGAATTATGTCAAATGCTTTCTCTCCATCAATTTAAATGATTTTGTTGTCTTTCTTTTTTAAATGTAGTGTATTACATTGATTGATCTTCACACATTGAACCACCCTGGCACTCCAATAGTAAATCCCAATGGGTCTTTGTGTGTAACCCTATTAATGAGCTGCTGAATTTTGTATGTTGGTGTTTGTTGAGGATTTTTGCATTAATATTCATAAAGGACATTGATCTGTAGTTTTCTTCTATTGTCTTTGTATGGCTTTGGTTTCAGGGCAGTGCTGGTTTCAAATGAATTAGGAAGCGTCCTTTGATTTTCAATTTTAAGAAGTTTAAAAAGGATTGGTCTTAATTCTTTTAATGTTTGGTAGCACTCTGCAGTGAAGCCATCATGTCCAGAACTTTTATACATTGGGAGATTTTGATTACTGACTGAATATCCAACTAGTTACAGGTCTATACAGGTTTTCTTATTTTTTTCATGATTCATTCTAGACAGATTTTGCATTTCCAGGGATATATTCACTTCATCTAGACCATTCAATGTATTGTCATACTGTTATATATCTGTCTTATATTTTTATTTCTCTAGAATTGGTAGTAATAGCTCCACTTCCAATTCTAAGTTTGATTTCTCACTTTCTTAGTCAATCTAAAAAAAGATTTGTCAATTTTTTTATCTTTTTGAAAAACTAAATTTAGGTTTTATTGATTTTCCTCTATCATTTTTCTAGTCTCTGACTTATATCTTGCTCTAATCTTTATTATTCTCTTCCTCCTGCTAGCTTTAGACTTATTTTTTGCTACTTTTTCTGGTTCTTTAAATTACAAAATTAGGTTGTCGACTTGAGATATTTCCTCTTTTATTAATGTAAGCATTTAGAGCTCTGAATTTCCCCATTATCACTGAGTTTGCTGTGTCCCATAAGTTTGGTATGTTGTGCTTTCATTTTCATTTGTCTCTAAATATTTTTAAAATTATCTTGTGATTTCTTCCTTGTTCCACTGGTTGCATAAAAGTGGATCATGAAATTTCCACAAATTCATAATTTCTCCACTTTTCCATCTGTTGCTATTTTTATCTTCATTCAATTGTGGTTACCAAAAATACTTTGTATGATCCCTATCTTTTAAAATCTACTAAGAATTTGTTGCCTAACATATGATCAATCCTGAAGAACATCTTATATGCACTTGAGAAAAACATGCATTCTATTGTTGGGTAGGTTTCCATATATGTTTGTTAGATGGACTTGGGTTGGCTTATGGTTTTGTTCAATTCTCTATGTTTTTATTTATCTTCTGTTTGATTGTTCTATTCATTATTGAGAGTGAGTTATTGAAGTCTCCAATATGAATGTAGACCTGTTTATTTTCCCCTTCAACTTTGGCAATTTTAGCTTCAGATATTTTGATGGTCTGCTATTAAGTGTGTAAATATTTTTAATTGTACCTTTTTGCTATATTGAAACCTTTATACTATAGAATGTACTTTGTTTCTTATAACCTTTTGCTTATTAAAAATATTTTGTCTAATATTAGTATAGCTTCTTTGCTATCTATGGTTATTATTTGCATCTTTTCAGTTTCTATTATGTCTTTGGATGTAAATTGAATTTCTTATAGATAGCATACAATTAACCGGATCATGTTTTTAAACCCATTCTGTTAGTTTTTGTGTTTTCATTGGAAAAATTAATCTATTTACATTTAAAGTAGTTACTGATAAGAGACTTACTTGTAGTATTTGTTTTCTATTTGCCTTATAGCTTTTCCCACCCATTCCCTGCCTTGCTTCTTTTGTGTTCAGTTAATTTTCTATAGTAAAATATTTTAATTTCTTATCACTTACTTTTGTTTATATTATATAGCTATTTTTGTAGATTATAGTGAACATTCTAAAGGTATAAAATTTTAATTTGATGTGAAACCAGTTTAACTTCAATAAAATACCAAAAACTCAGCTCCTTTGTAACTGTCTTTACATCTTTCAGTTTTAATATTACAAAATTACATCTCCATCCTTGGTTTGTCCCAAACATGAATAATTTTTAAATAATTTTAGATTGTGTAGAAAAGGAAATATGAAATTACAAAACAAAGGTACAATAATACTAGCTTTTAGACTAATAAATATTTTTAAGGCATTAGTATCTTAAGTCATATAAAACACAAAAAGTGTAGTTACAAACCATTGTTACAATAATTCTACCTTTATAATTGTGCATATATTTCCCTTTTATAGGGTATTTATTTCTTCATACAGCTTTATTGTCAAGGGTCTTTTCATTTCAACCTTATGAGGCTTTAAGTATTTCTAGGAGGGAAGGTCTAGTAGTAATTACTCCCTCCGTTTTTGTTTACCTGGGAATATCTCAACTTCTCCCTTATTTTTGAAGGACAATTTTGCTGCAATTGAAATCTTGGTTTTTTTTTTTCTTTTACCACTTTATATCCACTACTTTTTCTCTTTTAGCACTTTATATTCCAAAGTTTCTGATGATAAATTTCTTGATAACATTAAGGATCCCTAGTATACAATAAGTTGCTTTTTCCTTGCTTTGTTCAATATTCTCTATCTTTGTCTTTCAATAGTTTCATTATAATATGCCTCAATGTGAGTGTCCTTGAGTTTATCCTACTTGGACTCATGGAGCTTCTTAGATGTTTATATTTATGTCTTTTATCAGACTTGGAAAGTTTTCAACCATTATTTCTTCAAATAATCTCTCTACATTTTTTTTTATCTCATCTTTTGAGACACCCACAATGTGCATGTTGATCCAAATGATGATGTTCTACAATTTCTATGGGCTCTGTTCACTTTTCTTTAATCATTTCTCTTTCCATTCATCTGACTCAATGTCAACAGTCTTATCTTCCATTTCATCAATTTTTTTCTTCTGACTGCTCAGATCTGTTTTTAAATTCCTCTAATGGTTTTTTATTTTGATTTTTGTATATATCATTTCTAGGATTTTGAAGATTTCTTCTTAGGTTTTCTATATCTTTATTAAAATTTCCATTTTATGAATACAACATTTTCTTGACTTTCTCTGTGTTTTATTGTTCTTTAAGCAATTCTAAGACAATTATTTTAAAGTCTTTGCTTATCAGGCCCACCATCAGATCATTATCATGGACAGTTTCTGTTGGCCTATATTTTTTTCCTTTGACTAGATCATACTTTTTAATTTCTTTGCATGTTTTCTGACATTTGAATCTAATAATGTGGTAACTCCGGTAATCAGATTCTCCCCTCCCTCCAGGATTTGTTGCTTATTAGATTTGTTTCATATTTTTATTGTTTTAGGCCGTCTCACACCAAAAATCATCCTGACATGTAAACTTGTCTTCTGAGGTCTTTCATGAGCCTGCACTTTTCCTTAGGCATGCATAGACTTTTGAATTTTTCTTGCATATACAGATGCCTTTGAATGTCTTCATATTTAATGTCTCACTCCCAAAAGCAGACTAAGAGAACAATAAAGGGGTTTTTACACAAAAGGTGCCAGTTCTTGAGAGCTCCTGTAAGTTGCTTCAGCAACAGGAGTTGGGGTTTGCATCACTAGGGTGGTCCATGTCTGTGTGTTCACCTCCATATTTGTAAACAAGAATCAGTAGACAGAACACAGATTAGTGATATTTGGAAGCAAGATCCTATTGCCTACCCAGGCTTCTACAAACTATGTGCCAGCTGCTCTAGGAATATGTGCATAGCTGCTTGCCTTGGGACTTGAACTTAGGTGCTAGGTAGCTGTTGCTGAGCTTAGACCTGAAATTGACTAAAATTAATAAAAATTCACCATCTAAACCTTCCCCAGAATTTGTAAGATTTCAATATCCTCCAAATTTCCAAAATAGTTACATCACACAGACCCCACCAGTGCAATTGTTGTCTAAGTGGGTAGATAAATTCCTAGTACTTCCTACTTGGCCATCTTCCCAGAATCCTCTCCCAGAGGTCTTTTCATCAGTTATTTCCCATAGGAGTTAGAACCAGAATGACACTGCTGCGTTCTTTCATACTTGGGCTTCTATATTTTGCCTGCATCTGTTATACAAATGTTAGGACAGAGCATCATGGCCAAAATTTGCTGGGTTTTCATTCATGTAAGTAAACTTCAGTTTTATGAAACACTTTTGCAAAGCTCACAAACTTTCACCTTTTTTGAGTTATTTTATTCATATTGATGATCTCTTCAGCATTTTCATTATTCATCAGTTCTCTTTTCTCTATTAGTATTGACATTCATGAGCAGAAATAAGTGACAAATTAACAGTAACATCTATGTGGGAAAAAGTGTGAAATATCTGAAAATAACAGAAGATAATGGCATGGTATATTTTCACAGCATATGGAAATATCATACAGAAAGCAGTGTACATTAGATATTTATAAAGTGGAAGTATTCAATTATGTTTAAACTCTAAACAAACAAAAAAGCATGTTTGTTTAACCAAAAGAATTATTCGGTACAATTATTCAAAAAGATTGTCTTTAATATCTAAAGTAAACTGAGTGTTTATAGCATTTTGTTTGCTTTTGTAAGTCCTTTCAGGTATATCTTGTGTTTTACTTTGGTTATTTCTGAAAATAAATAAGGATCTTCTGTCATGGAAATAGATTTTCTTCATGGCAATGTTAAAAAGGTGTCAAGTCCTAAAATAACCAATTTTTTTGGCAATAAGCAATATTAAGCAGTCTTATTTTCTCTCACATGTGAATGGTCAGTTTGTGAAAAAGTTTTTTGCATGGATCTTGCATATAAACATACAGGTTCTCCCACCTTTGTGAAGTAAGTTTCTTTTTCTATTCACATTGATGCTTGTCAGTCTTTTTTTTTTTTTTTTTCTTTAATATTTTCTTACATTCTAGAAAGGGTGGGATTTCTCTTCAGGTTTTTATAACTACTTTTATTTGTTGCATAGTCTCCTAGGACTGAATTGAAGAGTATTAAGGTATGTCAGATATTGTCATTCTGCAAAGATCTTCTCTGCCAGCAATGAACATTCCCTCTAGGAAAACGTGCAGAGATGTGATCTGTTTTACTCTTGAGGCATAGTTCACAGATAACCTATAACATTCTCTGAAAGCCTGGTATAGCGCATGTTTGATTAAGAGTTTGATTCTGTTGTCTTATGTTTTAACAATTTATCCCAGTGCCCATTTCACTATTTACGTAGAGGATTCCTGCTGACTTGATCCAAAATGCTCCAGGTAGTATGTTTCTGAAGTATTACACATGAAAATATTCTTGTTCTTATTTATATTATGGCATCCAATTTCAAAATTTAAATTACTATCTGTTTTTGAGAATAACGGAGGATTAGATATATAAGAACCTTTAAAAATAACTTACTCCAACATTCCCATTTTACATATGAGCAAATTGAGTCCCCAAACATTGGTGCTGACTAACACCATAATTGGAACATGAATCCATGTTTCTCAAAAGCCAGGCCACTATTCTCTGCATTAAAACATATTGCCTTCAGTGTAAAATACAGACTTTATTCATGGCAAGATAACGGATGTGTATGTTAATCATTGATTTTAGTGATAAAATCGTATATATACATATACAATGGTGCAAAAGTGACAGAGCACTTGGGTGAAAAACAAGAAAAGTGAGTTCTAATTCATGAACTATTTTATGCTACCACCAGTGATTTATAGGATAGCTCTCAAGGCATTTGTATTTGAATTCTTTTTTACACCCTAGGAGCCCTTGATTGTAGAAAAAACATACATAAACTTTTCATTTTGACAAAAGTAAAATGTAGTGGTGAACAAAAGATCTTTACCGAGTATATTTTTGGAGTGTTTGTGTGTGTCTGTACGGTGTTTGGTTCTAGCCACAGCAGTAGAGGAAACTGCTTAGGGAGTACACAAACCAAGAATACCCTCAATGGCAGCATTTAAGTGTTATTTTTCAAATTGTACACATAAAAGTGTTTATGGCTTTGGACAAATTGTGGCACGTATAACTCATAAGAGGAAATTCGTGAAATGCCTTTGTACTCTCATTTGATTGCATAGGAAAGTGCCTTGTACCTAGATTTAAAATACCCATACACTTAGGTACTAAAACAAAAGTTTAAAGATGTTTATAATCACTGAATTTCTTTAAAAGATAAAAAATTATAAAATAGCTTACTCAAAGAAGCAGACTAGAATTTGACTACATAACTCCTCACTGACTCTTTACTTGCTAATGGATGTTTTCTCAGATGGACAGCATTCTTGAGATACAGCGAGGAAGAGCACTGGGGCTAGAGGAACACTTCCAAAACTCAGTAATCATGGCTACTTAGACACTATGGTAGAATGCAATCAGAAGATCCTGAGGAAAAGGATCTGGAATGAAGGAATTTACATGAAGAAAATTAATTAGAGAATAGGGAGAAGCAGCAACTGTGTTAATAACACAAATGTAAAAATAAAGTGACGGAGAGTGATGTCAGCAACATAGTGGATTAAGGAACTCCAAGCTGAACTCCCTCACTTAAACAGTGAAACACAGACACACACAGACACAGACACACACACACTACCAAGACTTTATCATGAATAGAAAATCTTAATAAATCTATAATTAGAAGGCTAATTTAATCAGTAATCAAAACCTCCCAACAAAGAAAAGCCCAGCACCAGACAGCTCTACTATTGAATTCTACCAAACATTTAAAGAAAAATTAGGCCAATCCTTCTTAAATTCTTCCAAAACACTGAAGAGGAGGGAACACCTCTGCTATAGATTGAATGCTTGTGTCCTCAAATTTCACATATTAAAATCTTAACCACCAAGGTGATGGTATTGGGGCCTTTGGGAAGTTATTAGGTCATGATGGAGGAGGTGCCATGAAAGGGTTTGGTGGCACTGTCGAAAAGTCCCCGGATATCCTTGTCCTCACCACTGTATGAGGACACAGCAGTAAAGTGCTGGCTGTGAACCAGGAAACAGGCCCTTACAAGATACTAAATTTTGTAGCAACTTGATATTAGATTTCTCAATCTCTAAAACTATGAGCAATATTTCTGTTGTTTATAAGGCACCCAACTTATGGCATTTTGTTATGACAGTCTCAATGTATTAAGACAACTTCCTAACTCATTCTATGAGCTAGCATTTCTTTGCTACCAAAGCCAGACAAAGGCACTTCAAGAAAAAATAAACAAAAAATAAAGATAAACTACAGACCAGTTTTTCTTATGAATGTTGATGCAAGAATCTCAACAAAATACTACCATACCAAATTCAAGATAATTTTGAGAGAATTATTCATAATGATCAAGTAGAATTTATTCCTGGAATGCAAGGATGATTCAACATATGAAAATCAAAGAATGAAATACACCACATTAACCAAATTAAAGCAAAAAAAACCCCACATGGTTATGTCAATTAATGTAAAAAAAGCTTTTGACACAATTTAAAACTTTCATGATAAAGGCACTCAACAAACCAGAAATACAAGAAAATGTTCACAACATAATAAAGATAATACACAAAAAATACATGGTGACCATCATCTTCAAAGGTTAAAAACTGAAAGCTCTTCCTCTAAGATCAGACATGAGGTAAAGATTCTCACTCTTGCCACTTTTATTCGACATAGTCCTGGAAGTCCGAGTCAGAGGAATTAGATAGTAAAAAGAAGTAAAAGGCATCCAAACAGGAGAGGAAGAAGTAAAACTATCTGTTTACAGATAACATGATATTACATGTAGAAAACCCTAGATTCTAAAGGAAAACTTCTTAGAATAAACAGACTTAGCAAAGTTACAAAGAGTAAACCTTCACATGCATGATCAGATCATTTTCAATAACAGTGCCAAGACCATTCAAAGGGGAAAGGACACTTCTTGACAAATGATCTTAGAAAATTGGATATCTACATGCAAAAGAATGAAGGTAGACTCTTACTTTCAATGACATACAAAATACCTCAAAACAGATGAAAGACTTGAACTGAAGAACTAAAACTAAGAAAGTTTTAGATAGAGGAAAAACTGGCAAGCGTTTCTTATGTATGACACCAAGAGCAAGACAACAGTAACAAAAAGAAAACAAAAAGTGGATGTTAGATTTTATCAAAACATGAAATATTTGGGCATCAATGGAGATAATGAACAGTGTAAAGGTTACCAGTGAAATGAAAAATATTTACATATTATATATCTTAACAGATTAATATCAAGAATATATAGGGAGCCCCTATAACTCAACAACACAATCTAGTTTGAAAATAGGCAAAAGACTTGCCCTGGTCGGGTAGCTCAGTTGGCCAGAGCATTGTCTGGATACACCAAGGATGCAAGCTCAATTGTCAGTCAGGGCACATTCAAGAATCAACCAATGAATGCAAAAATAGGTGGGACAACAAGTAGATGTTTCTCTCTGTCTCTCTTTCTCCTTTTGCCTTGCTCCAAAATCAATAAATAAAAAAAATAAAAATAGGCAAAAGATCTAAAAAGATATTTCTCCAAAGAAATGGCCAATTAGCATATGATTAGGTGCTAAATATCACTCATTGGTAGAGAAATGAAAATCAAAACCACAATGGGATACCACTTCATCTCCATTAGGGTTGCAATTATTTAAAAACAAACAAACAAACAAACAAAACCCCAGCAAGGAACAGTTTTGTGAGGACATGGAGCCTTTGTGCATTGCTGGTGGGAATGTAAAATGGTACAGCCACTGTGGAAAACAGTACAGTGGTTTCTTTAAAAATTAAACATAGAATTACCATATGACCCAGAAATTCCACTTCTGGGCTATATAGTCAGAATCAAAAGCAGGGACTCATATGGATACACATGGATATAGCATATCCATATACATAGTAAGATTATTTACAACAGCCAAAAGGTGAAGCAGCCTAAGTCTACACTGATAGATAAATGCATAAACAAAATGAGGTATGTACATAGGTGGAATATTTGTCAGCCTTAATAAATTCTGATACGTACCACAATATAAAAACATTATGGTAACAAGCCAGTCACAAAGGAAAAATTGCTATATAATTCCACTTATATGACGCACCTAGAGCAGTCAGATTCACAGAGAAGGAAATTAGAATGGTGTTCATCAGGAATTGGGGGAGGGAAAAGAGGTGGGTTATTGTTTAATGGGTGTGGAATTTCAGTTTGGGAAGATGAAAAAGTTCTGGATATGGACAGTGCTGATGGCCGTACAATGCAAATGTACTTAGTACTACTGAGCTGTAGACGTACAAATGGTTAAAATGGTAAATTTTGCCATGTATGTTTTTCTACAATAAAAAAATGCAACAACTATATATTTTAAAATGTTGCATTATGGTGTGCAATAAGCCTCCCTCATTCATTTGAAGATTTCTTTGAAGGCTCCATCTGCTCTAATTCATTTGCAATTTTAAATGCGTGTAGGGGAGAAAAAGAAACAAACCTTGACTACCAATCACACAATAAACACTGTATTTTGTAGTAATAATACACAAGTAGAAAAGACAAATAGCACAAAATTAGAAATATTAACAGTACTTTTTTCATAAAATATGGTGAGTGCCATGTGGTTGCATGCTCAGGGTGCAGAAGCACAGAGGAACAGATCTCAGCATGTTAAGGAGGAGAGACTCGAATCACGCCTCCATGCTCCAGCTTGTTGCTCAGCTCTTTTCCCTCCACAAAAGATGAATTAAAGCAGGAGACAACATGTTTAGCGCAGATGAGATAGTAACTTTATTCAGGAAACACATACAGCACAAAGCTGCAAGCAGACACCCAGCAAGTCTAAATGCCTCATATATAGAGGAAATAAAGTTGTTAGTAAGTTTGTTAGTAAATCAGTAAGCTTGTTCTACACATCAGAGCCAAAGCTACAGGCTACTTGGCTAATCCAAGTATGCTGACTATTGGGGTCCAAGGGTTATACCGCTTAGCCAGCTTTCAGAGATATCCCTCCTTCTCCCCATCCTAGACTTTGGGATTAATACAAAGGCTTTCTTTTTAATTAATAAAGGCTTTCTCTCTAGTTAGTGAAGTTGTTACAAAGTCTCCCTTGCCCAGCATAGAATCTCAAGAAACAATTCCCTCTTCCCACCCCAGTAGTCCTGCTTGTGATGTTCAGGACACCTGGCAATCTTAGTGAGATTGTCGCAGAAGCCCTCCTCTCCTTTCTCAGCAGTCTCAAGGACTCCCCTTTCTTCTGCGCTATTTTTGCTTGTCATGCTCTGGACACCTGGCAATCTTATCAAACCAGGCTCAGGACTGCTGAATTAATTGGTGAGACATCTCTCCCTTTCGCTTCTAGCCTCCTGTGTAAGTTCTCTGTTAGACTGTAAAGGCGAGGGCCCTGCTTTGTTTCCCCGCTGGCCACTCATTCCTAGCTGCTGCCCAACAGGCTCTTTGCTTTTGTGATTCATCGAAGTTAGCGGTGATCAGTACATTGCTTTTTAAAGGTTTGTCAAATCATTGCAAATACAGTTCATATTTTAAGATAATAATTATAAAATTGTAAGTTTTGCTGTCTATAAAATAACTTCTAACTGCTGATAAATATCTACCCCATTAAATTGCTATAAATACAAATAATGAAAATAATACAAATGAGAGTACTGATAGGAACAGATGCAATCAAGACTTTTTTCTTTAAAGTTTTTCTTGCATTTGCTTGAGATATTCAGATTAGCCTGAAACACCGTGTTGAAAGCCAACATTTTCACTTACAACACTGAACTGTGACACTGCAAGCACTTTTTAACAACAAATTTTGAGAACCAGTTATAATGGTGATTCTTTCCCCTGCTTATAAATGCTCAGGTGAGATTAACCAACAGGTAAGAGGTAAAGTATTGCAAGTGATGTGAGAAGTAAAAAGGCGGAGAACATGTACATGAATGGGCATAATTAAATTACTCACAGCGAAGGAAGTGCAGCAGCTGAGTAAGTAAAAGAAATCTCCCACCAAAAGGATGGAATATTTGAAACTCAGAGTAACATTTAGCAGTGTCCCTGGATTTACAGGTGCAAGCTTAGCATATTACAAACCTGCCACACAAAACTGTGGTTTGGTGTTTAGAACAGGGGTCAGTACAGTGAAGATTCATTTTAAAACTCATGTTAAGAGGGTTTATAAACTTTCTTACTGAGGCAACATGATTCTCTGTTCAGTTTCCCTAAGAACACAGGAATATTTTATGATTTATTACATATTTTAAGTTATAAATATCTCACCAATCATTGCTCCAAATGAAATATGTGTTTAGTGGAAATGGAGAATTTGATGAAACTCCTATCCTTTGACCAACATTCCATTTGCAGCGTACATTTTTTTTTTTTTTTTTTGAGATGACCCTTTGAGAAGTGGCTTTTTCTGGTCCAACAAATGTTTATCACAAAAGGTTAAAGGAGGAATTCCTGAGATATTTGCCTAAAGAAATCTGTATTGAATCCAGAAGGTTTAAGGTACCTGATATAAAAACCTCAATGTTTCAGTGGATTCTTTTAATGCAGAACTTTTCTTCCTCACTCATATAACGGTCCAACACAGTTATCTTCATTCAGGCTGTTTCTTCCAAGTGGCAGGGACTCAGGCTCCCTCAATTTTGTGTGTCTACCTTCCTCATGATGCAAAGTATCCTCTTCATTTAGCCAGAAATCAGAGGAAAATGGAAGGTGGTGTGTGGGAGGGTTTCATAAGCAGTATATATCTTTTCTGTGCCCATCTACCTGGTTACAGCCCAGGCACAATGGCCTCAGCTAACTCCAAAGGAGGGCAGGAAATGTAGTTTAGCTACATCAGTTTGGTGAACAATCAGTTATTTGGACAATTTATCTCTTCATTGATAAGGATTTTTATTTTCTGAGGTTTATTTTTCCATGGGAACAAAAGAAAATTATGTGTATCTTACCCAATTCTGTCTGCTTTCCAGGACTGTGTGTGTGAGGGTAGGAAATGATCAGGATATTACAACGCATAAATGAACCAAAATAAACATACAATAGCAAATATAAAAAGATGATCTTTGGATATTTAAAAATGAACAAACATTTGAACAGATGGATCAAGGAAAAGATTAGATAAAGCACAGGAAAATCAGGAATATGGATACTAGGCCATCCTAAAACCAGATGCAGATATAAACAGATTATGACAACTTCACATGAATAAATGTAAAAGATAGAAATAAAAAAAAAATCTTAGAAAAATACCTAAATAATGTGAAATTAAAACTAGAATAAGCAAAAGAATGTTCCACCATAAAGAAAAATTACTATATTAAAAAAATTATTCTTACAGAAAATAGACAAAGAATGTTTCCTATTCATTTAATGGAGTAAGTTTACTCTTCACTTTGTTACCCAAGAAATGTCTTCTTCTAACCAAGGCAGAGCAAGTGTCTTGACTGTGTAGATTCACTGGCTGGTCTCCACCCACTGTGCTCTCAAGGGTTTCCGTGCCCCTCCCTTGGAGGGAAAAGAGGAAGAGAAAATCTTTGGCCGCAGTAGGGCCTTTCCAGCAGTCGCTGTGGACTCCCAAGTGTCCAGGTCTTTGTGTAAGAGCTTATAATTTCTCAAGCATAGGCTCCCTTCTTGCACATCTACCTGTGCAAGTGTCAGTGAACGTCAGTGAACGAGGAAAAGGAGAGCCTTTGGGGGAACCTAGAGGGGACTGAGAACAGCTGGAAGTTGAAATCTAGCTTCCATCTGAAAATAAATCCTAATTACTGAGCTTTTAGTCAAGACACTTGCCCATGAGAAGGCTCCAGACACACAGGCAATTTAGGGGATTTGAACAAAAAGATACCGAAGCCTCCACTCCTCTTTGGCTTCATTGTGAACTGACTCATTCCATACACCTTGAGAGAAATCTGGTTCCTTGCAGTCTGCAAACCTCTAAGTCCCTTGGCCTATAGTATCTCAGGGTATTATCCTGCACCCCAGCCTGTGAGCTCCATGGAGTCTTCCCTTCCCTGCTGACTTTCTGTCAGCTACCAAGCCTGCAAGAACAGGGAGCTTCGCCCCACCCCAATCCATACCCCCTTTTCCGGGGTGGATACCTTCTTGCTGTCTCCTTTGTACTGCAAAAAATTCAGAGTATATGAGACTAGAAAAAGAAGCCAGACTGGAGGTGTAGGGGAGCGTACTCAGTAAGAAGAGAGGGAAGGATGGGACTGAGTATCGGGGTGCAAGAGAGCTGTGGCAGGGACCATGTGGGAGGGGGTGGGATGGGCAGAATGAGGAAGGTTCTCTGGGTATTTGTGTGCTCCCTAGAAGAGCATCCTCAATCTTCACTGACCCTCCTGGTCAGTCCTAAAGCAGGCCCTCCAAGTCCTCTGATATCTGTCCTGTTTCATACGTCAAAAATGGGGCTAGTACATTTATAAGAACAATGTGAGGGAAAACTAGAGACACCTTGGAAAAGGAAAGCAAACCATCAGCATGCACAAGGATCTCAGTCACCATCTGAGAGAAGGCACCCCAGTCTGAGACAGAAGAGAGACCGTTTCTTGAAGCTCTCTCACCAAAAACAAAAGGACTCTGTGTCTCTTTCTCAAAGGGATAAGTCTTTCTCACACCTATGGAGAATGAGTATTCCACTAGCTTTCTCTTAGACAGCAGTTCCCACATACCCAGTCAGGGATATAATCTCACACAGCAGCTCCCTGCAATGTCCACACAGCTAGCAACAGCTCCAGAAAGGAATAATACTCAAAGTGGCAAACACAACAATACTGTAGTAATTATGTATGGGGCCAACTGGGTACTTAAAATACTGGGGGCCCACTCTGTAAAGTATATGATTGTCTAACGACTATGTTGTACATCTGAAAACTAATAGAGGCTATTGAATGTAAGCTGTAATTGAAAAACAACAACAAAAATAGATACAGGAACACACACACACACAAATGGAAATGCTAACTCAGACACAGGCTGGTACTGATAGATTCTACTCTATATTCTCTCAGTACTGCTCGTTATCATATGACTGTTTTAGTTTGCTATTCTTTTACCACTCTGAAATCATCTTATCAATCTGTTTACTTGTTCACTCTCATTATGTTCTCCAAGGCCAAGGACTAGTAGCTCCAGTTCACAGCAAGAGGGCTGGCACATAGCAGGGCTTCAATGAACATTCAGATCAGTGATTAAAATGATCTTTCCATATCTAACCACCTACATAAAGCATTCTCTCCTCTTTCCAAATTAAGCTCAGCATGTTTGCATCATACTGACTTGGCAAGCAACTCCTGAGGCCCCAGGCCAGGGCCCCCTACCCATCTGTACCCTCTAAATTCACACCAGTCCCAGCACCTGTCATGTTGTTGGCCTTTGAATATGGCACTTCCCACCACCATATAAAGATAAATAGACAAACGGCAACTGAGAGTGTTCCAGGGCTTTTAATAAACAGAATGCAGGGCCTGCCTCCTGACGGGTCATAGTCAGATCTCAGGCTGTACTCAGTTCACCGTCCACCTAAGATAAGGGTGGGGCAAAGGGGTTGGGGAACAATAAGAGAGGGGTTAGACCAGGGTAGGCTGGACATGGGGATGAGGTGCTAAGCTTCAACCATAAAACAAATTGCTTGCTCCTCCTCACTTCCCACAACACCAAGAACAGCAGAGCTCATACAGACAGGCAGACCAGAGGTGCTCCCTCCCTCCATTTCAGCAGCCCAGAAACACAAGGCCCTGGGCTGGATCCCTTCCTATGCTGCTGCCCCCCAGGAAGCCATGGCATGCTTGCAATTCCAGCAGGTTGTAGGCCACTGGCCTTGGGGAGCATGGTATGAACAGCAGGAAAGGTCCATCTCCCAGATTTTCTACCTCCCTGCCCACCTGTCCCATTTCTCATTCACCTTGGAGGACACACCCCCATCTCTTCCCATGGTATCTCCAGTGTTCTGCTCCTGGGGCTGGATCAGTTGCTGGGGCTTAGCTTCACGAAAATCTGAATGCTGTGGAAGCTCTGCCTCTGGGAATTGCAGCTTACCCTGCAATGTGTATAGCAGTTGGAGGAAGGTCTGGTGCCTGGAAAAAAGAGGTAAGTGTGAAGGGAGGAACCTCAGCTGGTCCCCCCGGGCCTGCAGCCCATGATCCCAGTCTCACCTCTGCAGCTTGTCTCGTTCCTGCTCTGCTTGCTGCTTCAGGGTTCCAAGTTCCTGATTCAGCTGCTCAAGCTCCTGCTGAATTCCTGTCTTACGCTCCCTCACCTCTGCAGAAACTTTAGCCAAATGCTGTAGACGCTTCTCCTAAGTGAGAATGCAGACATGGCTCACCAGATGCTGATGTCTTACTGTCATTCCCCTAACGCCTTCAGTCTAAATGGCACAAAGATGATGATAACACTTAGTTTGCTATGCACCAGATACATTTTAAGCACTGGCTGTATTAATTGCTTAATCATCTTAACACCTTTTCAGGGTAGGTGCTAATATTCCTCTGTAATACAGAAGAAGAAACAGAAGCATTGAAAGTCAGGCGACTGCCTATGGTCAGAGTTATTAAATAGTGATGCTAAGATTCAAGTCCGTGTTGGTATCCATATGCACTACAATGCCTCACAGAAAGAAAGGAGATGAAGGTTTTCCAAGCAGAGGACTTAGTCCGCACAATAGCATAGTAGTAGAAAGAGATATTTTCTTGGGGGTATCGACCCACCTGTTGCAGCTGCCACTGTTTCTGGGCTGCTCTGAGTTTCTCCATGGCCACTTGCTTCTGCAGGTAAGCAAAGAATGGCAACAAGGAGAAGAGGAGTGTATTTTTTTGGTTGCATTTTGGGATGTGGACAGTGGATCCAACCTAGTATGTTTACCCTTTCTCTGCTCCTCCCTGAATGTCCTTCCCTTCCCTCACCCTGGTGCACCTTGGTCTGGAGCTGGTCAAGGGCCTCCTGGAGCTGTGCCTGCTTCCTTTGTGCCTCCTCCATCTTGGGCAGGGCCTGGGTCAGGGCTCTTGTGATGGCTTCCACATGTTCTTGGTAGGTAGCCTTCAGCTCTTTCCATTGCTCCTTGGCTGCAAATGCTTTCTGTCCTGAGATGAGCCACCAGAATGAGGACTCAAGTAAAGTTTAGCCTGCTAGCCTGAAACACTGGGGCCTCAGTCTTTCCATCCACTATACAGCTGACCAGACTGACAGACATGTCCTTTCCTTCCCCACTCAGAGCAGCCCCTATGCCAACCCTCACTACTCACGGCTCGTGTCTTCAGAAGTCAAGGGGTCCAGGCCCTGGACAATGTCCTCCTGAGCCAAAAAGTTCTGCAGGAAGTCTACTACCTGAAGCTGGCTGCAGAGCAGCTTGTCTTTCTTTCGAGAATCCTATTTAGAGGGAGGGAAGAGGCAGGGAACAAACATCCTTACCTCCTGGTGCTATAGGCCAACAAGGCTGCCCTCCAGTCTGCTCACCGTCAGTGCTGCCCAGTACCTCCACAGAAAGACCCAGGAGCAGTTCCTGGCTTATGAAAAGCTGGCTTCCATCTTGAACATACCATCACAAACTCAGCCAGGATCTGTCCAGGCAGTTCTGCTTCCTCCTGCCGGCCCTTCCGCTCCAGAATGTTTGCCAGGTTGGCCAAGGCCCTGAAGGGGCAAGGAAACGGGGTAAACTGCAGACTTCTGGGTTACTAGTTCTGCAGAATTTTTGTACAGATGCACATATGTAGATGTATATATCATTGCTGAGAGTCTTGCCCTGACCAGTATCTACACACAGGCTGAAAGGGCCACCCTGGGACTGGGAATGGTGTGTGTTGTGGAGGCCCTATGCAGATAGTAAGTAGCATGAGGAAAAATAAGCAGGACAAGGGGAATAAGGAGTGTGGGGTGGCAAGTGTCTCACTAAAGGGAAACCATTTGAGTCCCTTCCTTGTACATTTCCCTTGTACAAGGAAGGGAAACAAAATTAGGGTAAAACTGATGGGCAGTGGGTGCCCACTAGGCAGAGCACACTAACATTGGGGAGGGGCTTAGGACAGAGGTCTAGACGCCAAGATCTAGGTTTTCTTGAGTTCTTCCGTGATAGAGGCTGTAGTGGTCCGTTAGGAGGCAGTGATCGATATAAAATAACCCAACGGGAGAGTGTGTAGGGCAGAGGGGACAGAAATGAAAAGGCCCTTCTAGGAATCTCTCCTGGATATAGAGTCTTCTGTTGGGTGGTGCAGTCTACGAAGAGATGGGAGGATTGACAGGGATGAAACCGCCCCATTTCAGGGCACACCCCCTTTCAGGGCACACCCCCGGGAGTTGTACGTTCGCGGGGAGCTACGGGCAGTCCCTCGTAAGCGGTACCTCTGGAGAGAGGCAAGGCATATCAATAACTTAAGACTGGGATCTGGGGCCAGGATAACTTCACCCACCACGGAGTCGAACTTGAACAGCTGTAAGGGGTCCAGAGAACCGTCAATTGTACTCGGGGACCCGCAAGGTCCACCCCGGTCCGCCCCCAGCTGACACCTGGAGGTAAACACTTACTCTATGGCTGCAGCCTCTGCCGCAGTCTCCTCTGCCTGCATCCTTCCCTGCGCCGCAATTCTGCTCTATGTTCCCCTAAAACCTTTTCCTGTTTGGATCCACAGCCGATTGCGCGCCGGAGCAGGTGATTGGTTACCCGGTTAATGGGAGGGAATCAAGGACCTTCGTGGGCTCTCATTGGCAGGCGCGGAATCGCGCTTCCGCGCGCTTTACAGTGTAGCGCAGGCGCAGTTATAGATGGTCTGGCCGGTGCGCAGGAGTTCTGCGCTTGCGCGCTAGGCTGTGGGCGGTGCTGGAGATTTGGAGTGGTTCGTTAATTTACTTGGCGGTATAGGCTAGTTTTTCCTTACACTGTGCCGGTGGGAGAAGCATTGCAATGAGTTTAGGTTTTAGGGGAAACTGTCAGCATTAATTTTGTTTTAAAAAAACTCCTAGGTAGAAAGAGAACACCGGATCTGTCTTCCAAGACACTTGGCATCAGTAACGGAGAACAGTGATCCTGGAGACACAGGGAACAAATATCAACTCAAAAAGCTTAACTGCCTTTAAAAAATTTCCAGAATGCGGTGCAGGTAGAGAGAACCCAAGCAGAGCCCAGCGGATTACCTGTGTTGACAAGATAAAGCTGATACTCTGGAGAGATCAAGACAGGTAATGTTCTCAGCAGCGTGTAGGAAAAAAGGAGAGAGTTGCTCAGAGAGAGAACTCAGTTCTACAAGTTTTCTCAACTGTTCAGCTGAGAACGGGGCATTGTCTGAGGACACTGCCCAGAAAGAGTTTCAAGTATTTCTAGAGTTATTTAAGATCAGAAATAGTGACTGTATCCACCAGTTAGGCTTGGACACTTAATCCGTGGGGCGCCGGGTAGAGTACACAGACAGGTCGTGCCTTAGGAATAGGGAATAATTAGCCCTAAGCCGGTCCCTGCTCTAGAGCCACCTAACAAATCTTAAAAGCAAGACGCAAGTGGATCAAACTGTTAACGAGTAGAACAGTGAAGTAACATTTAAAGTACTATTAGAATTTTTTAAAAAGTCACCCTTCATATTTTATATACAGGGAACATCCCTTCTAACTAAAGACATCTATACATGAAAACTTGAAGCAATTTATCATGAGCAGATCTGCACTAAAGAAATGTGAAAGAAGTCTATCAGAAGGA
This sequence comes from Glossophaga mutica, assembly GCA_039655065.1. Taxonomy (NCBI): domain Eukaryota; kingdom Metazoa; phylum Chordata; class Mammalia; order Chiroptera; family Phyllostomidae; genus Glossophaga; species Glossophaga mutica. The sequence continues at coordinate 140,222,968 of CM077307.1, read as the reverse complement.
AAATGGCATTTCATTGAAATCTGAATGTATGCAAAGAAATGCAAGTACCAGAAATGATAACCTTGAGTAATGTGTATGCTTTTCTTGATATTTATTTTTTTATAAAAATAATAAATGAATTGTATCAACAAAAATAGCATAATGTGTTGTGGGATTTATAATGTACAAAAGTAAAATGTAGCGCAAAGTAGGGGAGAGAAGAAATGAAAGCAAATTATATATCTTTATAGTTTATGTCAAGTTGTATATCAGGTGAAAGTAGTTAAAACTGTAAACTATAATCTCTTAAGCAGTACTGTCAACACATCCTATGTTGGCCACCAGCAACTCACTCTCTGATACAATCTATTTGAGTAGGTGGAACCTGGCACGGGCTGTCACGTGTTTCTAAGAGGATATAGTAAAGGTAATGAGATACCATTCTCTTGATTAAGCAGGCTACTTATTAGGCAAAGGTGGTGATGTGTCACTCCCATAACACCATTTCATTGTATAATACTCGATTGTAAATTGAAAAGAGAGATTCTCCTGCTGGCCTTAAAGATGCAAACAGGTGACAACTATTAAGAAGATGGGACCCTCAGTCAAACAGCCACAAGAAGGTGAATTCTCCAAACAGTATGAGTAAGCTTGCAAGTAGATTCTTCCCCAATTGAGGCTCCAGAAAAGAATACTGCCCAGTTAATACCATTGATTGCAAATTTATGAGAAGAATGCAAAACCCTGTCTCATGGAAACTGAGATAACAAATGCATATCATTTTATGAGGCTAAATTGTAATCTGTTGAGCAGCATTAGAAAACTAATACAAGCAACTTGTAAAATAACAAAATAAAGAGAGCTAATAAGCTAATAGGGAGATAAAAGAGTATCTAAATAATAGTCAACTAGTTCAAAAGAAGGAAGAAAAAAGGGAAAGAAGAGGCAAGAGGAATACAAAACAAGTAGCAAAACGAAAGACTTTAAGCCTAACTATATGACTAACTGGTTAAATGAAAATGTTTTAGATCCACAAAAGGTAGAGATTATCAGATTGGATACAAAAACAATTAAGAAATACAATACATATAAAAACAAATAAATGAAAGTAAAAGGATGGAAAAATACACCCTGCTACTACTAATTAAAAGAATGAAAGAATGGCTTTTTTAGGATACGTGTGCATGCAGGCATACCTCAGAGATATTTTGAGTTCAGTTCCAGACCACTACCTTAAAGTGAATGTCACAATAAAGGGAGTCATCTGATTCTTTTGTTTTCCCAGTGCCTATAAAAGCTGTGCTCAGGTGGGGGCTGTACTGGGGTGAAAATGGAGACAATTGTACTTGAACAACAAAAAAATAAAAATAAAAAGTTGTGCTTATACTGTACTGCAGTCTATTGCAAATTGTGCTATAGCATTATGTCAAATAGTTTATTGTTAAAAATGCTAACCATCATTGAGACTTCAGCAAGGTATAATTTTTGCTGGTAGATGATGTAGCCTTGATGTTGATAAAAATGCAATGTCTGCAAAGTGCAATAAAGTGAAGCACAACAAAATAATGTATGCCTATATTCAGAGGAAAAAATATCAGAAAAAAAAGAAAATGGTTTCATAATGATAGGTCAGTTCATCATGTACAACTAATAAGAGACCATCAAAATCCATGAATCAAAAAGTAACTGAATTGCAGCCCTGGCTGGTGTAGCTCAGTGGATTGAGCGCGGGCCTGCGAACCGAAGGATTGCGGTTCGATTCCCAGTCAAGGCACATGCCTTGGTTGCCAGGCCAGTTCCCGGCAGGGGACATACAAGAGGCAACCGCACATTGATGTTTCTCTCCCTCTCTCCTTCCCTTCACCTCTAAAGATAAATAAATAAAATCTAAAAGGGGAAAAAAAAATTCTTTAAAAAAAAAAAGTAACTGAATTGCAAGGAGAAATAAACAAATCCATAATTACAGTTGAGATTTCACTAAGCCATTCACAATATGTGTTACAGTGCACCTAACAGAATATTCACTTTTTTAGTGCACACCAATAAATGTGTAGATCATAAAATGTATGTGTGTGTGTACACATGTATATATGTGTGTATATATACATACACACATATATATCCAAACAAAGTATGTTTTCTGTCTGTAAAGGATCAAAATAATTTTTTCTGTGCTTTGAACATGATGATGTTCCCTAATGGAGCAGTTGTTTTCAATTTTTAAGAATCTAGTAATTTCTTAATCTTTCTTTAGATTTCTGCTCAAACATTTTAGACATTGATCAAGGCTTCCTTCACTTCTATGCCTAGATAATATCCCTTCATCACAGGTTCATAAAGCTCTTTGGACTTTTCTCTTACTGGTCATAGCTGCATTTTTACATTTGACTGTAGAATTATTTGATTAATGTATTTCTCCTTTTCTAATCAGCAAACTTATTGAGAACAGGATTTGGATATAATTTTGCTCATAACTAATAGTAAGAATTTAATAATAATTGCTATATGCATATTATATAAGGGACAGTTTATGCAAGGTCTTAGACTATATTAAGGATGCTGGCTTTATCATAGGGGTAATAGAAAGTTATTGAAGGTTTCTCAGTAATTAAATGGCAAGTCAGATTTTAGTGTAGTAAAATTAAACCTGAATTCTGGGTGAAAAAAAACTGGGAAATAATATTTTCTGATAGTCTTACTGAAAGATGAGAACAATTTTGCATTATATGATTTTGTTTGGTGAAGTAGCAGTGGTGATAGGAATAACTCATTGTATTTAGATAAAATAATCCATATGATCGAGTGGATTTGGATATGTTAGAGTTGATAAATTATGTACCAGATATGATACTTAGGTTTCTGACTGTGCAACTGGGTGAATTGTGCTTCAGTTTATTCAAATAGCGATCCCTGGGAGAGATCCTGTTTGGGAATGACAGGGAACAACTTGTTTCTGTCGACCTGCTAATTAGAGCTGTTTCAGCCATCCAAATAAACACATGGAAGAATGTCAAAACTGGATATATACATTTGAAAGACATAAACATAGGCAGTTGAAACTGTGGAGGTGGATGCCATGACCTAGGTTAACAACCAAGTGAAAATGAAAAGATTGCTGGAGTAAATATAGTTGAGGAACTCTGACATCTTGTGGATTTATGAAGAAGGTGGGCTTTTAATAAGAGAAAAAAGTCCACAGTGATAAAAGAAAAAGCATTCAAGTGTGATATACTGTAGTGTGGACAGAGGACAAGAAGATTTTCAAAAAGCAAGAGGTAGATCATCATGCCAAATTGTGCTAAAATGTCAAGTAAGAGGGGATGGGAATAATTGGTTGAATTCAGCACCATGATGATTATTAGTATTTATTTTGAGAGATGTTCGATAAAGTTTTAGAGCATAGAAAACAGATTATGTAAAGAAAATATAAAGCAGATTATACAGAAACATAAAGCAAAGAAATAAATATGTAAAACAGAAAGTTCTTTGAGAATTTTGGCATAAAAAACTAGAATACACTTGTACTCTAAAATCAGTAGTATTTCCCTAATTAAAGTTTTAATAACATCTATTGCAATTTGCACTATCTATATATTACTAATCTAATGAGAAATGCTTTCTCTCTGCTTTCCATAAATGATCTCCTTGCTTGACTAGTAAGAATCCTTCCTTGCTTAATATATTTTTAATACTTTCTTAATATTCTACATATATGACACAATGAGAAAAAATACCTCTTAAAAGACACTTTTGGTTAAAGTAACAAGGATCGACTTGATCCATGTCTTTATGTATGTTTGAGGGTTTAGGTCATGTTGATATGTTTATCAAAAATTCCTATGGAAATATTGTCTTTTGAATAAAATTATTTCTAAATATACTAAATAACCTTACTTTACATATAAATGTAAATATTGTAAGGGTAAACTGGAGACCAGCTAATTAAAGAATCAAACAATAAATAGCAAATGAAAATAAAATGCTACAAGTGGAACTTGAATAACAACTTTAAACATCACACTACATATATTTGCCAGCTTTGTTTAACCCTCTACTTAGCTCAGTTTCACAGAAATATGACCTCAAATTCTAATGAGAATTATAGGTCAATATAAAAAGTATGGTTCTGTACAAGAGGACACATGGACAAGGACAATAGGGTGGGGAATGTCTTTGGGAGCAGGCGTTGGACAGGACAGCCGAGAGCAAGGAGGGGGAAATGGGGCAACTGTAACTGAACGATAAAAATATAAATTAAAAAAAATTAAAGTATGATTCTATATTTACTTTATTTCTGTGTTGTCCAGCAATGTAGCTACAAGCCACATGTGACAATTTAAATTTAAATTAATTACAGTTAAGTAAAATAAAAGTCAGATTTCTAAGTCACATTAACTACATTTTCATGCTTAGTAGAAATGTATTGCTATTGGCTACTATATTGGACATTGCAAATTCTAGAACATTTCCATGGACAGAAAGTTCAGTTGGACCATGATGATTCAAATAAATTTTTAGGTACATTAAACATGTATATTCTGTACTTTATGTACCAAAAGTATACATTTACATGAGTTTCCAAAGAAACCAATGGTAAAAAATTTTGTACTTTAAAAATGTCACATTTTCAGTAAAGAATTTGCAAATGTATAATTTCTATGTGTTTATAAATTTAAAGAGTGTGGGTTTGCTGCTCAGCAAACTCTCCTGCCCTCCACAAATTGCACACAGAAATTTTGGGTTGCTCAGTCATCTTCCTCTGTGCAGGAAGTAACAGCACAGCCAGCTAGGAAGTGAAGCAAATTCCCATAAGCATATAATTGATATGGGTATTATATTTTCACTATTAAGATGAAAACATCTATTTAGTCATTGAATAAGTTAAAAATTAAAAATAAAATAAAGCATATGTTTCTGGAGATAGACAATTTCTTCACTCATTTGGAAGCTTTTATTGTGCAGTGCATGTGAAATGGTTCTGAAGATAGTACTTACATTAGCACTCAAATGGAACATCAACTGCATTTTTGGGCTGCGTGCAGTCATTATGGGGGCCGGTTCGTCTGAGATTCACAGAGCAGTAAGTAAATATAAGTAATGAGATAGGACATTTTCACAATTGTCTATAGAAAAAAAGGCCTCCGGTACTTTATAAAACATTAAAAACAACATATCATGCTTTGGGAACTGATTTCTAATTGCATAGAAATTGGTTTTCGTAAGTCCAGTTCCCGCAGCATTGTTTTAGGATTCAGGTTGTATATCCAGGTCTTTGCTGCCCAGTGGCAAGTTCATGTAAATGACTCTTAGGAAATCCAATAAATAAAACATTATATGTCCCTAAGGAAGTGCTCACCATGCTAAGTCCAATAACCGTCTATCATCGTACAAGTTTATTATGGTATTATTGACTATATTGTTTATGCTCTGCATTAATTCCCACGACATTTATTTTATAACTAGAAATTTGTACCTCACTTCATTAGGTATATTAATGTCAAATTACTAATATGATGTAACACCTGAAACTAACATAGTATTGCATATTAACTATGTTTTAATAAAAAATAAATTTAGCCACATATGAGTTGGCTACAGCATTGAAAACAAACCAAAAATAATTATATATAAACAGGTATGTACAAGGGGGAGGACAAAAAAAAAAGGAACAGGATTTTTTCTGGAGTGCAGGTCCCTTGTAGTATAGGCTTGCTTCCTTTGCTAGGTGGGTATCCTAGGAATCCATCTGTATCAGTGTACCAGCTGGTGTTGTTGTGAGAGGATGTGTTCAGCTGCAGTGAATTGTTTTGAAAGACTTTCAACCTATTTCCCCATTCAACAATGGGTGGTTTATGAGCACACCTGCCACACCATGCGGAGTGTTCAGCAGTTTTTGGTCAAAAACATCATGACTCCCACGCCCCACCCTCCGTATTAACCCAATCTCATTCCAAAGCTACTTGTTTTGTTTGTTTCTCCAAATGAAAAAGTCCTCAAAGGGAAACATTTTGCCCATACAGAACAGGTGAAACAAAAAATGGAAGAAGCTCTAATAGGCATCAAAATTGACAAATTCAAAAGTTGTTTTGAGGAGTGGAAAAAACATCTTGATAGGTGTCTTGCATCAAAGGGTGAGTACTTTGAAGAAGGTTGATGTTTAAACATGTAAGAATAAACATGGAATTTATTTTTCAAAAATAAATTCTATTTGGGGGGTCCCCCTCACGTATTCATGCATACATATACATCTGTCTATCAACCTATTTACTATTTATCTATCCCCAACCATCCCAGCATGCTTTCATATGTATTTATATATCATACACCATAAACATTAGCTAAAAGGTAATATTTTAAAATTCATTTATTTCTCTTTTAGAATTTTCTCCCCTCCTGGAATTTTAACACCAGCCTTTTTTCCCTACAGAATCACTGATTTTTTGCTTTCAATGTCACAATAACTCACAGATTATGAAAATGTAATTCCGTTGTGGACGCAGTGGACACCAGCCAGCAGTGTCCGCGGTGTTATGGATGAGGTAAGGCAAATTCACACAGACTACTGAGTCCTGTGGAGGAAAAGGGACAGCAGGGCTACTCTCTCAAGGGGAGAGCGCCTCCAAGTGGCCTGGCTACTCTCTCAAGAGGAGAGTGCGCCAACCCTTGCCTTGACAAGCTTTAATTAGCTTTGTAATTGCATACATCAAACAAGGTTTTCATTCATTATGCTTAGGTTTGCTTTAGGTAATTACTTTTTACAGATAGCAATGGAAGGGATGTTACTGATCACTTCTTACTGATTAACAAGGAAAAAAATGTTGCAAATGCAAGGGAACAATAAGAGTAACAGGTCTGGTTACACTTCAGTCCTTGGGAGAATTAGCACAGACTTCAGGAAGTTGCTTTAAAGATATGCAGCAAGGGCTTGCTGCTTGAACTCAGGGTGAGAGAGTTTTAGCAAGAGCAAGTCACAAAGCAGCCTAGGAATAATGCAGGCCTGATGTCCCACAGGAAAACCTCCCCATGGGCGTGGTCCTGTGTGCCGACTCGCTCCCCACTGGTTTTCCATGTGGGTGCAGAGCTACATTTCCATGTCTCGAGAAGCGGTCCCCTACACATTGTGATACTTACAAATTCAGGGACTAACATAATCATGATTTGAGTAAATAAAGCATATGTGCCAAGACATTTTCAAAGGATGCTTAAAATACATATTAATTATTGTTTATTGTGATATAATTGTCAAAATATCTTTTCCACCTTCCTAAACATAGCACTGTTTCTATGTTTATCTCACTTTAGGCCATTAACTGATGGATATTTTTTCTATATTTAAAATATTCTACAAGCAAGCCCTTAGAATTTACAAAATTTAGCTTGCTGAAATTTTTAAAAAGTCATTTTTGTTAATATTAACTTTTTAGGGTTGTTTGTCAGTAGCAACACAAAACATATGATGAAAATTTTACTTTGTAAATTGATAAATATTACTTTAGTGTAGGTGTTTTAATGGATTAAGGCAACTTGTATATCTGATTGGAATATTTATGTAGTAAGTTAATCATATGGCAGACAATACAAATAGTTAAAAAACTGTTCATAGGGACTCAAACCCTCAATTAGGAAAATTATTTTGCTTTTATCAGTCAATGAATATAACCTTTTAGTTTCTGTATGTGTTTGTGTGCGTGTGTGTTCAGTGTTGCTCTGGGAAGAGGAATTCTCACTGTTTACTTTTTAAAACAGCTTTATTGAAGTATGAACTGGATATCAGTTATAAATGTAAAATTCAATGAGATTATGGTATTCATAGAGTTTAAAATCTGTTTTAAGACATTTCCATCATCCCTAAGGATTCATTTTACCTGTTTACAAGTGAATCCTTTTTCCTACCCCCAGTCCCAGACCAACACTGATACATACTTTCTGTCTCTGTAATAAACTTACCTTTTCTGGACGTTTGGGAAACATACGATATATACGGTTTTCTTTTCTTTTTTATTTATTTATTTTTTGCATCTGTTTCTTCACCTTTGCACAACATTTTGAGGATTATCCATGTGGTAGCATGCATCAGGAAGTTGTTCCTTTTTATTGATGGATATATTTCCTTGCATGGATATACCACCTGCAGTTTATCTGTTCACCAGGTGATAGAAATTGGATGGTCCCTAGTTACTGACTTCTATTAACAATGCTGTTGTGAACATTCCCTTAGAAGTTTTTGTGTGTGAACATGTCTTTACATTTCTCTTAAGCAGATACCTAGTAATGGAATTGCTGAGTCACATTTTAGTATGTTTAACTTTTTAAGGAAGTTCCAAGATATTTTCTAAAGTTGTGCCACCATTTCACGTTCTCATCTGCAGTGTATCACAGTTTCAGTTGCTCCATATCTTCACAGTATCTCCATATCTTCAAAGCTCAGTAGTTCTGATCATAACTATTTTTGTGGGCCTAATGTGGTATCTCATTGTGATTTTGGTGTTCATTTCCCCTAATGACAAATTATGGCCATCTTTTAATATGTTTATTATCTCTTTGTATATCTTCTTGGGTGACATATCTATTTATATGATCTGCTCATTTTAAAAATTTGTTATTTATTTTCTTAATATTGAGTTATAAGACAGTTCTATTCTACATAGAATTCTCTTTTTTATCAGATATATAGATATGTGTGTGTAACTTGTAAATTTTTTTCCCAGCCTATGGCTTGTTTTTTATTTTCTTAGCATGTCTTTTAGACTATTAAGAATGCCTTGCCTTATTGCAGGTATGGAATATTTTCTCTATATTTTTTCTCAAAGATTTTTCATTTTAGTTCTCATCTACATTTATGGGGTTTATTTTTTTAGTTAATTTTTGTGCACAATGTGGAGTAAGAATCTAAATTCATCTTTCTTTATATGAACATCCAGTTGTTAGTGTACCTCTTATAAAAACAAACAAACAACACTATTCTTTCCTCAATTGTCCTGGCACCTTTTGTCAAAAATCAATTGGCCATAAATGTACTGTTTCCTGGACACTCAATTATGTCCCATTGATCAGTGTTCTTATTCTTACACAGCACCACATTGTTTTGATTATTGTACCTTTGTAGTATATTTAGAAATTGGGAAGTGTATGTCTTTAAGCCTTTTATTCTTTGGCTTAAAGAATGTACTATTAAAGAATGTACAAAGAATGTACAAAAATGGCTTGGCTATTCTGTATTCTGATATGCTTTTTAAATTTTTTCCATAGAAACCTGAGGCTCTGTTCATCTTTCCTCTGTGTTAGATTGAATAGATTCTATACATCTGTCCTCATGCCCAGTGATTCTGTCCTTTTAATAGATACTTAATTAAGTACATCCAATGAGGTTTTGTTTTTTTTTCATTTCATTTATTGTAGTTTTTAATTCTGTGATTTCCTGTTAGTTCTTTTCTGTAACTTCTATGTCTTTGCTGAGATTTTCTGTTTTCGTGTGTTTTAAGAGAATCTCTGATTAATTTCTAAAGCATTTTTAAGGCAATCACTTTTAAAATTTTTGTCAAATAATTCCAGTATCAGATTCATCTTCGTATTGTCATTTTTTGTTTTTTTCTCATTAAAGTGTAGTTATCATGTTTCATGGTATATGAAATATTTTTATTGTATTCTGGACATTTTTGTTTATTATAGGACTCTTTTACCTAAGTAGTCTATTTTAGCACTGTTTAAGTTTAGTGTGCAAGTAATAATCTACTTCTCTGAGCTTTAATTTTCATGAAATTCGTTTCTGAGCCCTTGCAATGTTATTCTTGCCTGCTTTGTTTTCTGGTGCTGCTAAGACTCCCTGGTGAAGTCCTAGTGCCATCTGTGAAGTCACTGAGCAATCTCCTGAGGTGAGGCAAGAAGCCACTGGACTTAGTCCCTTTGTGCCACTTGGGTAGAAGCCAGGGAGTCACAGGGTATTTCTACTGTGACAGCTGTGAGAAGATAGGACCAATCTCTGGGCCCTGGTCCTGGACTGGGGGTAGTAGGGCTAGGTGTGCTCCTGTAGCTGCTGAGAGATTACACCATTCACCTGCCCTACATTATGGGGTAAGGACTGGGGTGGCTAAGCCTCACCTCCTGCCACTGCTGTTAGTGAACTGGATAATCACCAGAGGCCTAATTTGTGGAGAAGTGCCTGGGGTTCCCCACTGGTTCTCTGTTGGGCTTCTACTTCTCCAGTCCTTTGATCAGAAAGAGCAGGGTTTGTTTCTTTTTTGTTTGTTTGTTTGTTTTTTGTATTCTTCCTTCTTCATTTTTATTTCTGTGCCTATTGATCATTCCTTGTCACAGGTCTCTCCACTATCCATCCAGTCCAGGGTATATGGGAGATGAAAAAAAAACAAGGTACTCACAATGTTATTCCTCCAATCCTATCCACATTCTTCTTTTTAGCCTTTTGAATCTGTTAAGTAACTTCCAGGGAATATATTTATACTTAGAGAGAAGGAAAAGGGAAAAGTTGGCCTATACCATCTTGTTCCTGAAGACTTAGTTAGCTATTATTTTTATAGCTGTTGCTCAACTACTAAATAGTCCTAGAACATGCTAGGTGCTTGGCAAAAAAAAATGTGAGTAAGTGAATTAACAAATGAATGATTGCCTACATAAAAGGAAGGGAAGAAGGAAAGAAGGAAAGGAAGAATGAAGGAAGGGAAAGAATGATACTGTTGTTAGGGGAGTATTCTAAAGAAAACAGCATTATATATTATCAAGGACACCAGGCTCACTTGTGTTACTAGCCAATGTAGAATTATTAGCCATTGATTTGAATTCTGTAAACTTACATTTTCTCATTTATAAAATAAAAGGCTTTGCTTAAAACATGTTATCCCTTCCAGCCATATATGCTGTGCTGCTCTACTTAAAAGTGATCTGCTATTAAGCTTATAGTATGCTCCCTGAGGCAGTATGCAAACCCTTTGATACAGCTGAGGAGCAGTGGGAAACAGCAGCAAGTCGATTAAACTGGAGTAAAACAATAAGGGTTTCTGTACATTTTCCCAATCAATGGCGTATGTAAGGCATGAGTCAAAGAGGTAGAACTGCCAAAAGTGAAAGGCTTAATAGAGCTCTCACCTGTGAGCAGCTGGTCACACACTTTTGTTTTTCCAAACATGTCCACATATTGAGAGAAGCCCACCTGATGGCTATTATCTTTGAACATCAAGGACAAACTTGTCATGACTAATGCCTATCCAACTGTTAATGCAGTCTGTGCCTTTGTTGGAACTCATGTTCCGGGTCTAATGGATATTTCATTTAACTGATAACTCTGCCCTGTTGATATACCATTAGCACCTAAACTTTTTATGTAAAAAGTCAATGGAAATGAACAGTATTAGCCAGGTTAATGGAGACTCAGACTTTGTTCCTGCCTATGCATGCAGGCTGAATGGGAGGTGGGCTCAGTAAAAGAACAAAAAAATGTTACCCGCCTACAGGTTCTGTTGTGGGGGAGGTTCAACAAACAACGATATCTGCCAGCACTCTATGTGGGAGAAGGCTGCCCTTATAACCTTCACCCTGAAGCCAAATAATTCAGCTCCTCACTGTATGTTCCTGGCACTGTTTGAGCAGCTGCCCAGTGCTGGAGCTCAGAGCAACTGAGTCTGTCAGTGATTAAGTCTGTGTATGGGTCCTTTACAAGGAAGACTGGGATTCCAGAAGCCCTCCATCTCACTCAGCCACAGTCTTGGGTGGTTTTTACAATCAGAATGTATGGGGACTCTGTTCCCCACACTGGAACCCTAGGCTGGGCAGTCCAGCATGGGGCTGGGACTCCTTACTCCTCAGGGAGAACATTAGATATGCTTCCTAATTTTTAACTGACACACGTGGGTCTGTGGCCTGCCTATTCTGCATCTCTGTCCCTTCTACCAGTGTGGCTCAGTGTGGGGTCTCAGTGTGGCTTCTTCTTCATATGCTTAGTTATAGGAGTTCTTTTCAGCTAATCTTCAGGCGGTTCTCAATGATAGTTGTTCTGCAATGCAGTTGTAATTGTGATGTGGTTGTGAGAGGAGGTGAGCACATTGTTTACTTACTTACTCTTCTGGAAATGCAAATTAGAACAGTTTTATTCTTCCCACATCTTTTGATATCATGCTTAGTTTTTACTTTGGGAATAAAATTGTGTTTCTTATTTAACTAATTGGAATGCTTTTATCCCACTGACCTGCCTAGAAAAGTAGATCATGGAAGAACATTAAAAATAAACAATAATATAGACAAAAAACAGTTTGTGATTTAAGACTGAGGGCTTTAACTTGAATTAACATCATCCCTCTACGTAATCCCTGCTTCTCTTTACTAAACACACATGTGCATGCACACACACTCAAGAGAAAAGGAGGAAGAGCAATTGGATGTGTGTTTCTACGTGTGCAGAATTTATTTAAATTAAAAATAAAGAAAGAACATATTTTAATTTCAAGTTTAAAAATATACATAAAACATTTAATATGTATAAAACTTTATGTTTCTTATGAAAAATATTTCTAGGTTGCAAACTTAACATAATTATCTCAAAATGAATGAAGCAGAATGAGGAATGTATGTGGGTATTTCACTGAAAATTTTTCAAACTGAAATTCAGTGTGTAAATCATTCACTTTCCATTGATGAAATTATATTCCTGCTATATATATCTTGTATTTTTTTAGAGCAAGTCACATTTTAACCTGTCATATTTGTAGATATCTGGGTTAATGAAAGTGCAATGAAACTATAAGCACAGTGGAAAAAATACAAGGGCAAAATACTTTGGAATTTAAATAACTGAAGACAACATGGTCAGGTCATCTGCTTCAGGACAGATCAAACTTTGCTTATAAGGGATGGGAATTGGAAGTAGAAGCTCTTCTACTAATGCCTCTGATGATCTTAGTGTTTTACTTAATTAAATAAAAATTTTCCTTAACAAGGGGATCATGCTATGGAAAGAGAACTGGATCCATAATTAAGAGACTAATTTGACTTTGGGTGGTGGGCACACAGTGCAATATACATATCATGTATCATAGAATTGTACATTTAAAACCTATATGATCTAATTAGCCATTATCACCCCAGTAAATTTGATAAAAAAGGAGAGGCTGGTACCTAATCTTGGATCCACCTTCAATCAGATGCATGACTTTGAATGAGGTTCACACCTACAGCCTGAAAGGCTTTCAGGTATAAAAGGAAGGTAACAGGTTCAAGGCAACATCAAACAAGTCTTTAGGGCCTCTAATTTTCACTTTTGTGTAAAAGCAATTTTATCATTTGTGCTCAAAAGAAATTATCCCCGTAATATCTAGCTAAGCAAAGCTCAGAGAAAACCAGTGTCTGGCCCTTCAATTATCATTGTATTCATTAGTCACCTGTAAAACATAAAGCCATCAGCACAAGGGAACTTGGATAATGAGTTAACTATTCTGGGGATGTCATAAGTAAACTCGACATTTTCAGAAATATGAACACTGATGCAGGATGTCATTTTGTTATCTTTTTTGCTCCTTATCCTATTACCTTCTGAGAGGAAGAACAGAAACAATGAGAAAACAAAAACAAAAATAAAACTCTTCAGTACTAACTTCACCTGAAAATTTTTTCAAACTTTCACCTTGAATGCAATTTATACCAATAGTTATCTCACTTGCAAATGTATAATAGAGATTAGTGAGGTATATCTGTAAAGTTATCTTTAATTATTATTCTCCTACATGTTGGGCTGTTCTGCTTGCCTCTAGAGATGTTGCTATGAGTGTTGTCAAATAGAAATAATATCTTATGTAGGAAAAGGAAGGATTTTGAGCATTTGGGGAATTTCATACTAACTATGTGCCTTAGATACATTGAAAATTTACCACCTTTATTCCCTTCAAGAAAGGATGGAATCTACACTTCAAAAATGATGTGATTAATATAACTTTCATAAGTGTTCATTTAGTTCCTAACTTTCTTCAATGCTCCAATAAAGCTAATCCTTCTCAGTGAATCCTGCACAGTGAAGTGGAAAAAAATAACTCACTGAATAAGCAATAAAGTTGAAAGAAACCAAGTATCCTAAATCCTAAGTGATGACTTATTAGCTGTGTCTCCCTCTCTCTGAGTCACTTATGTCTAAAATGAAAAGCATAATTCTTGATTAGGTTAAAGGCAAGGGATTATACACCTGATTTTGGGGGGGGAGGCTTAAGGTAGTTCTGAAAGCCAGGATTCTCCTACTGAAGGTGACTCAATGTCTGAAGATGAATTGCATACCTGTGGTGTTTTAGATTTGTGTCATGGTGAGCGGCACTGAATTTCAGCAGTGGTATTAAGAACATTCCTTGGATTGCTAATTAAGTCATTAGCAGGTATTTTTATTCGGGGCCTAATTCTTCTGTGTCTGTTTTATTCCAGGCTGCCCTTTATTTCTTAAAGTCCTCCACCCTTTGTTATCCATATTATAAGATATATACTTTAACTTTTAAAATATATTATGGGTTTGACTTCTTGCTAGATTTGAGTTCCTCCATAATTACAAGGAATTTACCTCTGAGTTCCCCCAGCTACTCATGTGGCAGAAACTACCGGATTTCTCTTCGTATTCTACTTTTTACTCAGTTAAAAAAATCTGAATATGTCACCACCACACTAACAACACATATTTCGTAGCATCTCTTGCAGTATGCTGGTCATTGAGATATAAATAAAAATTTTATAATCATAAAGCTTTCTCAAAAAGGAAGAACCATCCCTTTTTATCTATTGCTTAGAATATTGGTGTGATGGCTGTAGCTCTATCAGCCACCTGGGGCTGTGTGCACACTCCCCACCCTCCCCCCGACAGAAGAGAATAAGGCTGTTGTAATGACAATACCCATTCTGAATGTCTAGATTCCTAGTTCTCCTTTTACAGGTGAATTAACATCTCTTTTGGGCAAGACATTATTTTTTAAATCTTTTTTACTCAGAACCAAACCTTGTAGAACCTTGTAAAGTGTCAACTACATTTTTTTTTAATTTTTTTATTTATCTTTAGAGGGGAAGGGTAGGAGAGAGGGAGAGGGAGAGAAATATCAATGTATGGTTGCCTCTCGTGTGTCCCTTGCTGGGAACTGGCCTGCAACCCAGGCATGTGCCCTGACTGGGAATCGAACCGCGATCCTTTGGTTCGCAGGCCCGCGCTCAATCCACTGAGCTACACCAGCCAGGGCCCTCAACTACATATTAAGAATGTTAAAATTTGACCCTAATTTTGTATTATAAATGTGTCTGAGTAGACTGTGTATGTGTGTATGTACACATCATTTCCTGTCACACGTGGGAAGAAATTCCTATAGCAATAGTGTCAGAGTTAGCATTTTACAAAGTTTGTCTAATTGCATATTTAAATGAACACAAAATCACAGTGATTTGCAAACATCACAGCAAAAGCAAGCACAAAATTATACAAATATAACAAAATTAATATAAATAATTATTCCAAACCTATCACAGAAAGATAACCTTTATTATACTACTATGTGAGTATTACTGATAATAATATAAAAGTGAAAAAGAGATGATGCCTCAGTTCATCCCATTTATTTTCCCCATGTTTACAGAGAGCCTGATTAGTATTATTTTGTTAGAATGTTTTCATCTCATAAAATAGGGGCAGGGAAGTCTGAAATCTACAGTGTGGGCTGGCAAGTTCAAGACTCAAGAGAGCCAATGGTACAGCTCCAGTCCAAAGGCTCGCCCAAATTATGGAGAGCCATCTGCTTACTCAAGGATCACTGATTGAAAAGTTAATCTCATCCAAAAACACTCTCCAAATTAACACATAGAATTAACCATCACAGGTCCTTTGTTCAAATAATTTCAAGAAGGGTTTTTAGTACCAAAATATGAATGATTCTAAAACTGATTCTTGAAACATGAGTAAATATTTGTCAGACAAGATGTTTGATGAGAGTACATACACCAAGAGGCAAAGATTTCTAGACAGAGAACAAGCATGGATTTTTCCAACTTCTAGGTTTGTGTTAGAAACTACTTTTTGATGGCTGTACAATTTTCTTATTTACATTTTCTTCTCTTCTGAAGTGTTCAAAATAACGTTGTGTGACTAGGCTTTTACTCTCGAATTAGCCAAATCCACTTTTCAGTTACCAGGTTTGAGGGTCTGCGCATGAGTAAGAGGAAGATGTTTCATCTTTTAATACCATGGAATCATTCTTCCCGGGTTCGCCACACCGCAGTTTCAAATCCCAAGTCAATCTCAGTAACACATAAAATGCTGTGGTGTTCATTATTCTAACAAGTTATGTTTAGCTGCATTTGGAGATGGGGCCTCCTGGGACCCACTATCATTTTAGTAATTTCTCTTTACTTCCTTAGATGTAATTTCCTTGAAAATGAAACACTTGTGGAAATGTTGATTTCTTTTAATTCCATGAGAGTGAAGTACTTTTTTTTTTGTTCTTTTCATTTTCCCATTTCTCCCATTTTCACAAAAACACTTTAGTATCTTTCTTGGGTGGGGGTTGTTATATTTGAAAGAGTGTTATATAGTGAGGTAGGCTTTGAAACTTCAAGGCACTTGCACATGTTTTCAGTGATTTTATGAAAAGTACGATAGGTTTCCTTAATGCAGAATACAGTTTTTAAGAGAAAGAAAAAAGTGAGATAGAGATAGACAAAGAGAGAGAGAGGAGAGAGAGACAGAGAGACAGAGAGAGGAGAGAGACAGACAGAAAATGTGAATGCTGCATGCCAGGGAACCCCACAGAGGTGTCACCGTGCTGCCATGTGTAAAAAAGTTAAGAGTACCACATTTTGCAGGGTGGACTGAGTCACCACAGGTGGAAAACTTTATGGATATGGCACCTGTCTCTTCACTTTGAGAAGTTAAAGTCAGCAAACCCATGTGCAAGTGAAAGTTTCCTGGAGCCACCCAAAATGTTAAGACATGAGACATGGCTGGGACAAATGTAAACAGACAAACATTAATACATACACTATTACAATTTGTAAACAGTGTTATAAATGAAAGAAATAATAATAAAAATAGCTTATGAAGGCCTTTCTGGAGGTCTTACTGTTGAGACTGTAGAAACAAGAAGGAGCCAGTCAAGTGGGAAGTGAAAAGAGTGTTCCATGCAGGAGAAACACCATGTTTCAAGGCCTCTCATTTCCTGTTAACTAGGGGGAAGAGAGATTAGTCATATTCCTTTTAGTTAAAATAGAATGATTATGACAGTTTGTTTACTTATATAATGGTAGAAAATCCAGGGCCAGCTATTACTTTGTATGATGAATTATGTATGCTAGAATTATAAATCAAAGTCGATACTTCATTTCTCTAAGATTCCTTTTTCACCTGGATGATAACCCACTGTAGCAAGGACTGCAGTACAGTTTTAGAAATGGTGCATTCCAAATGCAAGAATTAAGGCATGTCAGGAAAATATTATCTGCCTGAATTGCAGAGGTGTAGTTCTTCTCTCAGTTATAATTCTATAGATTTGTCATTGACATTATTTTTTGTTGTCAACAGGTCCCTGAAGCAATTAATCTGTGAGTACAACTATATTGTCTTTCCGGATTAATGTTCAATATAATCCACAAGTAAACTATATGCCAAGTGTTATTTGAGTTTGACACTTTATCTTTAAATAACTTAATCCTTTTACACATTGAGAAGAAAATGCATTCAAAGAAAATGATACCAGCTTAGCCAACTTTCCTTACCCTTAAATACACTCATGGAGAGGGAGTAGAGGTTGGAGTAAAGAATGAAGGCCTGTGGCTGTGAGATATATATAATAAATCACATAAAATTTTCTGTGAATATGATCAGATTAGCTTTATAGAGAGTTCTTTCACCTAGATTTGGTTACCAAGGTAATCCAGAGGTACCTAATCCATTTTGGACTGAGAGTTATCAGAAACATGAATTAGTTGTGTGGGTCATCACCTAACCACTCTTAGTGAGACATTTTTGGAAACAATCCTGACACAGTTCCTCTACATCTCCCCTCCCAACAAAATTTGAAATTATACTATAAGTAATGCATTATTTGAATTAAAGTAAATGTGTGGTACACAGAATAATGGTCTCTCAAAGATGTTCATACCCTAATGCCCAGGTTCTACAAAAGTTATCTTACATGATAAAAAGGATTTTTCAGAGCTGATTAAATCAATCTTGAAAAGGGAGATTATTCTGGATCATGGAGCTATTAATACTTAATTTTATACAATCACTTCTCATCAAAATATGTAGCAAAGAAACTGATGCTGAGTGAGAATACATTTATCATTGTTCAATAAATATTGAGCAAAAAGTTAATGCCAAGCTCTTATAAATGTTAGAAATAAATATAAAGTTAAACATTATTAAACCTGAACCACAGGGCCTTGCTCCAGAGAAAAGGCTGGGGAATATAATTCACTATGAGTCTTTGAGTACAACACGGTCTGGGAAAGATGTGGGCTTACATTCATGTTTTCCACGAGGTGAAATTTCTCATAAGGCTCAGGAGAGATTACTTTCAGGAGCATCTGCAATTCCAATAATGAACTTTAAGGATCTTCATAATAGCTGAAGCTCGTTGACCATTCCGGGAGGAAATGAATCTGCTCCACTCCTCACACAAATAAAATTATTCTGAGGATCAGCCGCTGTGATTTATAATTTTCTTTTTATATGAGTGTGTGCATGGGTGAAATTTTCCTTCAGCTTACAGACAGGTTATACAAAAATATCTCGGCAATTTAGTCAAACGCCAGCATGTCTTCAGAGTTTGGTCATTGCTATATAATTGTGTGCTCTTAGAATATATCTTCTTAAGGTGTCTCCAAAATGACTCATAAGCTGTTTGCAATGGTGCTAATTTTTAAATGGCATGCACAATCATTTAAAAGGTACACTTTTCATTACTTGTCTTATTGAATCCTTCCAGATTTCATTTTTCATAGAAATTATGGAAATAAATTTTTAAACTTTGCATGAGGTTAAACTTCAAATGTACGAAGAATTCTTTTCCCTTCTTGCAACAGTTATTAACTCAGGGTCAATCTCATTTCATCTCTACCCTTCTCCAAGATTACTTTAAGGCAAATCTCGGACATCATATCACTTAATTTATAATTATATAAGTATACACCTATCAAAGATAAGAATGTTTTAAATATACATAGCTACAACATTCTTACCATACCTGAAGGAAAAGTTAATTTCAGGTGACTTGTTTACAGAGCTTTCAGAATCTAGTTATTATATGTAAACTTGTGGAGTTAACATGTCATATTGACTCATATTTCTCGAAAAATGAAATTAGATTTAAAGATTCGGGCCCATTTTTTTTGACAAGAGTATTTCTTGGGTGGTAGGCATTTCTGTCAGGAGATGCACAATGGCCTGTTGCCTTCATGTGGTGTTAAGAGGTGCTGATGACTTATTCTAGGACCCATTACATTGTGAGAAGTTGGATATTGTGATATTCCATGTTTATCATCTTCTCACTTAAAGGTAATTGGCATAATTTTATGAAAAATAACTTTCCTATCAATCATTTATTTGTACTGAGGTATAGTTATTATAACAAAGAAGGAGTAAACTCTTATTGACTCAATTTTACCCTGGGAGGGGGCTGTTCAAATTGATCTCTGGGTTTTTGACATGACCCTAATGAACCTGCATACCACAAGATTTTCATTTTTGTTTTTACAAGATATTGATGTTACAACCTGTTCTTTCTGATTGTTCTTACTCACAACTTAATTAGCCATTTCTTCAAGGACATTTGATTTATTCCTTCTGGTAGACAATTTTATCCAGATAAATCTATTCAGATTCAATCAATCCACAGAGTGAAATCATTGCAAATTATTGCCATTTTTCCAGATCTTTTAAAGTAGAAATTGCATTACCAGAAACAGTGACTTACAACAACAGAAATGTATTCTCTTAAGTATGGCGATCAGAAATCAAAATGGACACGAAGGACTCTGTTTCTTCTGGAGGCCCTAGGGTAGAACCTGTTCCTTTGACTTTTCCGGCTTCTAGAGGCCACATGCATTCCTTAGCTGCTGGTCCCATGTTGCATGTTCAAAGCCAGCAGCCTAACATCTTTCCATCTATTTCTGTCCTGTTTCTGCCATTTTATCGCCTTCTGACTTTAACCGTCTGACTTTAACTCTACTTCCTCCCTTTTATAAGGACAATTTGATTATATGGGGCCCCCTGGGATAATCCAGGATAAACTCCCTAAACCCAAATCTTTAACTTGATTACATCTGCAAAATCCCTTATGCCATCTAAATTAACATATACAGATTCTGGGGATTAAGGAGTTGATACCTTTGGGGAACTATTATTCAGGCTACCACAGAAAGATCTAAAAATTTATTTTATTAATGGTAAATCACATCATGAGTTCACAGTGATATTTGCAATTCAAATTTAGGACCCCAAGGTTTCTTTGATTTAATCTTTTCAACACAACTATATTCTTTCTTTCATGATTAAATTTGCAGTTTCCAAAACAAAGCACCATTACTCATTTGCTTCATAGTACAACATAAATATAATCATCTCACCATAACAATGTCAACAATACTACCACCCACGTGCTCACTGAAACAGCTTGACTATGCTGTTCTTTTTGTCCTTAGCAATTCAGAAATCCAATAACAACATCATCTCTGAAAATAAACTTAAAAGAAAGTTAAAACAAAACAATAATTTAAGTGTGCACAAACCATATTTTTATATATGGTTTCCAGTTTTTAAGCTATTTTCTTGAAGTTTTTACAACTAACTCACTGGCAACTTATTCTTATTCTGTTTCTAATGTTAAAAAATTAAAATTATCTAAATGTTGAGAATTAATGGTTTAAATAAATCAATTAGGATAAGATACAGTATAGTATTTATAATTTTATTTTTATAAGAGGTATAGTTCAGCTAGATTAAAATATCAAATGAAGGTTCAAAGAACATTGAATGTCCCTATTTTATGATTTGAGATAAAGCTAATAACCTTGTAATTTTTTTCTGGAATTTCTTCGTGGGCTTCACTCTTATGGTTATTTATGCTCCTGCATTTTGGAAGCCTGATCTCTTCACTTTATAGTTGCTATGGTTATCCATCTTCTTCTGCTGGTAGTTTATTTATATGTGAAACTAAACCTGTTTCTTTGATTTCTTCCTCCACATAATCAAAAGAAAACTATTTCTCAATCATGTAAGGCCACCCCCTACCACTTTTTAGCAACTAATGTTTTAGCACCTGGCTTAGAAGGGCCTCTCTAGAACAGTTTTTATTGTTCTGATTGGTCAATAGCACTTTGTATGTGTTATTAAATACTTAGCTATTACTCAGGCCAGAAAAATTGCCAGGAAAACTGTAGGATTCCCTGCTGTAGCAGTGAGAAAGATATTTATTTTGTTGATTGCTTGATAATAAGTACAGCTCATTTAAAAAATAGGTTTGGTAGGGAAAGAAAACATGTTATTGATTTAACATTGAATTGTCTGCTTTCAGGCATTAGCTAATATGATTTTTAGAACACTTATCTGAGATAAGCACGACCAAACTCTTACAGGTAAGGAAATTGAGGCCCAGAGAAGTGAATCTTTCCAAGTTAACAGCACTAATGATCAGTGAGCTTGATTATCAAACACTAGTGTGACTCCAAAAGCCCATTTTTTTGACCTTACGTATATTTCCTTTTATTCAGTCACCTATGCTTTCTTTTCCATTCTTATCACTTCTTTCTATTTTTTTTTTTTTTGGTTATCTTTCATTTACACTAATAAGAGCTCTAAATAATTTTTTTTCTCCTTAACATTACTTTTAGGAAGACATGTATTAGAAAGGTATCTGGAAAAATTGGATGTAAAGAGCAAGAGGTAAAACATTCCCTTTTTTAAATTTGTTCTTTTGAAGTAAACTTCTGTAATGGCGGTTTTATTTTTATCTCCATAGTGACCTGCTCTTTGCAAAGAATAAAAAAGTTGAGAACATTTTGAATAGCTATATTGTGAGGCTTAGCAGCCATCAGTGTAAAGTAGGTGGCATGAAGTGGACACCAAATATTTTCTAAATATTAGTTATATCTGTTCATTCTTGATTCTGCGTGAAAAAAATGCATTTCAAGTTGCCATTTTTTCAGTATTTCCCATTGCACAGAATGCTAAATTTAAGTACTTTTATTTGTAAGTTACTGTCTGCTAAAAATAAAGCAGTTCAAGTTATATTTCATTGCTTATTCACAAAGTAAATATATTTTAAAAATAAACAAGCAAGTAAGCTATTGCTTACTACAAAGCTTTTTCTTTGTTCTTTTAGTGTATAAAATTCTATCATCTGAAGGTCAAAAAGCTCATTTAGAAGGTACAACTACCAAGTACAAGGCTGGGCAGTTGAAAATTAAAGCCACACACAAATCCGAGTGTGACATTTTAGATGTTATATGGACTACAATTCATTTTAGATTGGATGGCCATTGTCAGTGCAGATCACTGTTTGATCTGCAGTTTATACTGAGATGAAGCAGAAGGAACTTTTCCTGCCTTAGTTTCTTGACTTTTAACACAATGTTTCACATTTGACCTTTGGGCTTTCACTGATAAGGCGGCTTCCTCCGAACAAAAAATCTAAAAGCTTATTGTCAGACAGAAGTTATTTTTCAAAGTGGAATGATCCCAAATTGTGTTAAAAAAAGATACCATGTATTTTTTAAATGCCAACACATATCAAATACTGTTACCAGGGATAGTTGAAGAATAGTAGGTAAATATAAAATATAAAAGACAGTAGTTAATTGTTTTAAGTTCAGTTACTTAAGAAAAATGTTTGATTCTCCTTGAGAGGTATATTTATTCTCTATCACAGTTGTCACTTTTCCTTGAAGTTTTATTGTCTATATTATTTGTTGTCACAGGGGCATGCCTCTTTCTTTGTCATTGTAATTTCTATTCAGCATCATTTATCTGCACATTTAAAGTGTTACTATTTATTGTTTTCACAATCTCCTCTGCATCCTCCGACTCTCAACTAAGGTTACAGATGAGCTTCTGTATCTTTTTTTAGGATTTTTCTTCATTGATTTCCAAATTGATGATGGTAGGAAGACAGGGGAAAAAGCCATTTCCTTCTATTTGTCAGCTTTAAAAATAATTACAACTAATATCCTCATGTACAAGTGAGAGGTGTTTTGGTTTTCAAAACCTTATGTAAGTTTTTATTGTTGGTGATGATATATTTAAAACCTTTGTGGTATTACTTTTTGACTAATATCTCTTTTTGTTCTGCATACTTACATTTTTAAAGGTTCTGATGGTAGGTAGGAGTTGTGTCTTTCTTCCAGGTTAGAACTATGTCATATTATGTGACATGAGCCATCCTGCGCTTGCTGTTTGTGTGCCCTGCTATTATTTTATAGGCAGTTTCTTCTAACCGCATGGTTGGTTTTTCTTTTTATCCCTTTCTTATCTGTTGGGATGTATTTTGCCTCAGAATTAGCATCTGAGGTCTTCTTTCCCACTCATAAAAGACCCTTTTCCTATTTACCCAGTATTTATATAAGAACTGAAAGCTGACCATCAACAAAGAGTGAGCAGATATTAGAGATTTTCATTCTTCCTGCTGCCAGATGCTCCCAACTGACTCCTAGAAACCCTTATCTGCCTCAGTTCTCCAAGTCATTTGACTCAGCTGCCATTTCCTCCACATCTCTCCTTGACCTTGGACTGACTGCCTCTTATGTTCATACTTTCTGTCTTCTGCATCTCACTAGCTTCAGGCTCTTTCCTCCTATCTGACATCTTAATGCTATGCTTCCCTGCTGCTGTATTACCTGAATAGCTGTGATTAACAAGATTCTCTAAACACTTCTGCCTGTGTAAAACCCGATCCTTGTTCATGGGTTTGTATGCCATTGTCCTCCAGTTCTACTCCCAGTGACTCTCTAGCCCTTCAGAATCCAAATGGTGTGTAGTCATCAGCCACTCAATTTCCTCCTTATAGCGCCTCTTAGTCTCTGTATTTTGTTTAAATCTTTCTTATTCTTAATATTCCATACTAAATTATTATTTTTTTCTCTCACTGTCGAATGATACACCACCATTTCTCATCAGCATCCATCCATCCTGTAACACTTCATTTCCATACTTTGAACTGGTGCACAGAATAACTAGATTCTTAGTGTGGTTTACATTGCAATTACTCCATCTCCATTTCCTTAATATTATCTACATTTCATGTTATTTCTCTCTGATCTTATTTGTGTGTGTGTGTGTGTGTGTGTGTGTGTGAGAGAGAGAGAGAGAGAGAGAGAGAGAGAGAGAGAGATCCTTAGTAGAGTTTTCTCTTCTCAGTATAATTTATACTTTCATTCTTCTCTAAGGTTTTTCAAATTTCATATTATTTTTGGTTTTTTAAATATAAAATTCCTAACCATCACCTTTTGTTTTATAATCCACATCTTTTATTCAGCTGGCAATTTGTATGTATCTTCAGCACATATATAAGCACTCTTAAATTACCCAAACTTTATAAAACCAAGTCGTGCTGGGGATGAAGATGCAAATGATTTTTATACTAAACAAGCTTGTGATACATTGAGATTACAGGAAAGTAAACAGCATAGTTCTCTATATTTTTTTATGAGAATTAAGATGGAAGTATGAATAGGATGCCATGGGAAGCCAGAAGAGAAGCAGGTAACCTAGTCAGGGGGGAAAAATCACCTGGTTAATCACTAAGTTCTTTGAGGACAGCACCTGTGAGCACCTTATTCATTGCTCTGTACCCTGTGCCAGCATTGCTCTGTGCACATTGAAGGTACTAAGAAATGTTCAGTGAGTGAATGAATAACTAAAATGATATTTATCTAGAGTTCTTCTGTGCTTAGAGGTTAAAATATGCCTAATATTCACAAATCAGAGATAGAAAAGGCAGTAAGGATTAGGGAAGCCTCAAAAAGTTTGACATGACAGGTTTGCAGGTACATACAGTTTGTCCTGAGTTCAACACTCAGGTAATCAGGAGGCACAAAATGATTGTAAGTAGGACAGTGACATGGTCAGATAGGTGTTGTACAACACAATTCTGACCTGACATGTGGAGAATGGATTTGGTTGGTAGAGGGTGTGAGGAAGGCCCTTAGGTGCTACCATTGAAGATACATGGTGGTTAGATGGACTGAATTTAACAGCAGCAAGTATCACCCTCACTCTGAGAGACATCATGAGTTACTGCCCAGGAAAGAGAATGTCTAGATTTGTTGAACCTCTGCCTAACATTCTCTGAATCAAAGGCGGTTTGGCATATTCTTTGGGGAGTATGCCAGATGGAGATTCTGTTTCATCATCTCTGTTCAAGGTACCCGGACACTTCATATTCCATTTTCATGTCACACGTGTTAAGAAACAGCAGTCTGTGTCAGGGCTACATCTCCCTGGGATGCTTCCTCACCACTTCCAACCTGGGTAAGAGCTGAGATTTTCCCTTTCGCAGAGGGAACCACGTCCAAATCCCTACCCACTGTTCATGGCTCTCTTCCCCAAAGCCTTTCCTGTTTCTCCCCATCTGTTTGATCTCACTTCATCAGCAAAATTTCTTTGAGGAGTTTTATTATTTTAATATCTTAATAAAATCATTCTAATCAATGTAAACTGTTAATTCAAAATGAGCTGCATATTTTTGGAATTAATTACTCCAACTTAAATTCATATTTCAAATAGTTGCTATATGTATAATTGTTGACAGCTACCAGTTAAATGCATGCACTTAATTGGTCTCTGGCTTTTTTCATATGTTTTACTGCTTAAACTTGGAAAGGGATTAGAATATTATGGTATCTACTTGCAACTCTAATGGGTGAACTTTGTGCTAAAGCTACTCTGAGTATAATTTCTCTCACCACAGAGATTCGGAGAAGGCTCATTTATTTCCTGCTTAACAGTGCAACAAATAGAGTGACACATCCATCAAAAGGAAATGTACAAATAAGTATATTTGTTATTAACAAACTAATATTTGAACAATAATATTCAAGCAGGCTGCAAGAATTCACTGTTAACATGTCAAGAAATTTCTTTTGACTGAATGATACATTTACAAAGGAAAGGGAAATCGATTTTATCAGTCAGAATATATTTGGATGAAAGATCAATATAAATTTTTAATGAGTCATTTCTCACTCTGTCTACAGAGATGATGAGGCCAAAAGTTCCACATTATTAACTTTTAAAGGAAAAAAGGGACATTTTTGAGGTTTGCTTTTGGGACAACGATGACAGAATTTCAAATTTGTGGAAATATAAATACTTGCTTCTGTCTTCTTATAGAAATTCAAGGAATGTGCCATTTCCAGCTCTTTGTAAATACATAAAATATGCAACTAAGTATTTCTCAGATTTCCATTTCCAGTGTATTTTTTTCCAGCAAGTGAACATAAATAAGTTTAACATGGTAGAAAATGCATCCATTTTCTAACCAACAGAAAGGAAAAGTTGAAAGTGCTGAAAGATGCCAACCATGAACAGCTATTGTGATTCTATGATATGCTTACCTGAGGAGAAAAAAAAAAGAGAAAATAATAATAATAATAAGAGAAGCTACTGAGTTACAAATAGGTTTCAGAGCGAGATGTCACTTGGAATGGTTTTAAAGATGCCACTAGCATGGGGACAGCAGCATGATCGTATCAAGTGCCGGCGACTGCCTCTGTATAGGATGCCCGTGTGTCTGCTTTACTACGGGCAGTGTTCGTTTACCTGTGTTGTCCCGATGTCCTGACCGGCTACGCATCACTTCCTCCCCCTTTCTCACTTTTAAAGAGTTCCCCCAGTTTAGACTAGAATTTGTGTTGTCACCCCAATCATGTATAAAAATGCAAGATAAAAATCCCTTATCACTTTAGATTTTTACCAACAACTCATTTTTAACCCTAGAATTTGATACTTAGGTTGAAAGGTAATTATTTTTAAAAGTATTTGGCTCTTTTTGGCCTCTGATTCACACATGCTCTGGATTTGAATACATCCAAATATGGGAGCCAAAATTAGTCTTTCCCATTATGAAACCCTGTTTTGAATATTATATCCAAACAGAGAAAAATACTTTGGAAATAACACATTGAAGAGTAACATGCTTCCATAATGTTCAAGACGTAGAATGAAGGATAACCAAAATGTGTTTCAAAGATCTTTTCCTTTGTTAACTCAAAATACAAAAACTGTGGGTTTTTCCCATGGCACAGGGAAAATGAGAAAAGAATACAAATGTTCTTTGTTAAAACTGAGGGTTCACTGGACTGGTTAGTCAGCTCCCTTTTTCCTAAAATTTTCTCTAGTCAAAACTAATACTTCCTTTTAAGTGTCCCAGACTTCCAGCTACCAGAAATGACTTTCAACTCATAAATCACACTCCCGGGGGTCTGTACTCTGCCTCCAGTTACAACCCTTACAAAAAGGATGAAAAAGGAATGTGCTACACAAAACTTCCTTTCCTTCCCTGACTTTCTGTTTCAACTTCTGTAGTAGACCATGAATGACATCCTACCCCCAGGATATTAAAACATTTTTTAAAACCCTAATACCTTCTGTTGCCTTTTTCTTGGTCTTCTGGAGTTTTAAGTCTTTTTTCCAGGAAGTGACAACTATATAAAACTCAACCCTTGATCATGTACAGATACCTCTAAGCTTTTGCTTGTTTCTAAATCCCAATACCCACAAGCTATTCCTCTACTTCAGTGCCCACTCAGTCCAAATCTACACTAGTAACCATTGTCTTGCACTCATCCTAATATATTTTTGAATGATC
Organism: Glossophaga mutica; assembly: GCA_039655065.1. Classification (NCBI taxonomy): domain Eukaryota; kingdom Metazoa; phylum Chordata; class Mammalia; order Chiroptera; family Phyllostomidae; genus Glossophaga; species Glossophaga mutica. The sequence goes on along the minus strand of CM077307.1, from coordinate 140,195,174 downwards.
TGGGGATTAGTAAATGGTTTTTATATTTTCTGATTGGATTGATTCATTTCATCTGCTTCCAGATTGACATAGGCAGCTTTGGAAATGGATAGGCAGCCTAAAAATATTAATGCTGAGGAGCATTCCATAAATAATTTGGCAATTATGTTCTCTAGGTTTATGTGTTAATTTTTATGGGCTCAGTGAGTGCAGCTAATGGATTTTTTTTTGTCCATGCTTTAATGTGGAAATTTATAGCTACATGAATGAATCAAAATACAGTTTAAACATTATAAAAGCTATGAACAACCATCTGCTTACCCTTAATTACCCACACACTTAATATTATTTTTATATTCATACATGTATGTTTGCAAGCATTACATAAAGCCAACATTTACCAAACAGAAACAGTTGGAAAGAAGTAGTGAGAAAGATGTACGTTCCTTCTATTTCCTTCTAGACTCTTGTGAAAATCTCCCATCACAGCCTCATGGTTCTTTGTGCTCTCTTTCAAATAGCAAACAGTATTATTTATGGTTTGAGTCTATGTTTGTGAGTATGAACATTGTGTTCCATGTCCACTGGAGGCAGGAGGATAATAAAACCTAAGATCAGGAAAGACGTATAAAGTTAAAGGCTAAATAGTGTAAAGTCAGTCTTTTCTTTGGAGAAAATAATTCTAGTGCATTCACACATTCATTTACAAGTTATTACAAAAGAAAAGTTAAAATAGTCATTCCAGAAATTATTACTGTGACAATCCTACTTTCTATTTTTCAAAGTCTCACCTTGTCAAGTATAAACAGAAAATATATTTTGTAAGAGATACAATTTGGGTTAAATAGTATATATCCAAAAGAGTATGATACAACTTACACAGTGGAGTAAGATTTTTATGGTATTAGTTATAACGATTTCATGAATTAATATGCTTTGAGATTCAGTGAAACGAAGGAAACTATATCAAGATAAACTGTATTCAAATTTCATAGGAGAGAAGAATTAGTAGAAAATCAAAATGCTATTGAATTATAATTTTATTCAATTATCAGTTAAATTTGTCATCTTGGATAAAAATATTAGATTTATTCTTTATTTTAACCCTGCATCTAAGTCACATATACACAGGAAAACTATAGCTGAACCTTTTCCTTTTTCCAAATATGCCAGTCTTCTTCCCACTTCAGCAACTATGCACATACTGTTATTTATCTATAAGACTATTACATGGAGTTCTTTTCTTCATCATTTATATCCAATGACATCTCCTCAAAGATAGGCCTTTTCTAATTGCACTAAGCCATCACATGTATTCCCAGACAATCCTAGTGGAAATGGAGAATACTACTCATTACTAGTTCATTCATTGCTCTGATTCAATCATTAAAATTTCTTTAAAAGTATTTATTTGTTTATTACCTGTCTACATCCAATATAATGTAGCCACTCTGAGAGTAAGTACTTTGTCTCTTTTTTTTTACTTCAGATAAGAGATGGCACAACACAAAGCTGATGCTCAATAATTACTTGTTGGAAAACTTTGGTTAAGATATTCTGTAGACTCAGAATGTTTCATCTTGCATACCTGCTTGCAGTTGTCTACCCTGTAACAAAAATAAAATATATGAAAAAATAATAGGTTGATGGCTTTTAAAATACTCAGCCTTTACAGATGAGATGGCAAAGGATAATAAAATCCTGAAGTGATTTTTGAATATAGGTTCAATTCAAGGCACTACCAGGAAATTATGGACCAAAGATAAAGCCAAACATGTAACTATAAAGTTCTTTGAATATATTTTAGAAGGTCACAGGTAGTGTGTTGGAATGATATTCAGTTTGACAAAAAGCACTCTGAAATATAACACTCAGTGTGTGACACTCAGATCTACTCATTCAAGCAATAGATTTCGGAGAGGGCTTAGGGTATTTTTCCCACAGCCTTCTCAACTGAAGCCCAAGGTAAAGAAGAACTTATTTTTGAGAGATTAATGAGCTCACTTTTGTTTAATAGAGTGAGTCCCAGTAAGATCCACAATAAATCCATAAAGTTTTACAGAAAACTCCATATGTAAAATATTGGCAATTTAGATCAAAAGACACAGAGACATTTTGAAATGGATCGCAAAGTTTCTTCGGGCAAGCAGTGGGCTTAGTAGACTACTCAGACTCAAACATGTGCTGTCTTTCATGAAGAAAGAGGGATGGCTCAAAAAATAGAAAAGGCCCAGAAAGTAGAATCAAGAACTGTGAAGAATCATCCCTGGGCAGGCATGGGATTAACTCCTAATCAATGTTAGATATTCTAACATTTGCCTGGATGGATTTCAGAATTTCCATGGGCTAGTGATTTCTGCAACATGTTCATTCTCCTTGATTGAATGGTAATGCCTATGGAGGTCATTTTAAGCCCTTATCTCCCACTTATTGATGGGGTGGGTGAGGCAGATAACCTGACACTTTAGTCTCTTAGGTCTTCAGATGGATAGAAACTGTACTCAGGAGCTGTACTTCAGGAACTATACACAAATAGCCCTATATGCAGATATATCTGATTTAAAAGACAAGATTTTAGACTTCAAGTTGATGCTGTAATGGGATGACATTTTTAAAGGACTTGTAATACAGTTAATGGGGGGTGAGCAGGTGACATCCAGAGAGCAGACAATGGTAGCTAGCTGCTAAAATAGCTCTCGTGATCATTATTTTCTGGTATTTATGCTTCTGTGTAGTCCCTCTCCACATGGACCAGCGTTGGTGTGTGTGACCGACAGCATATGCCAGAAGTGATGACATGTCCCTGGCAAGATGAGATTATAGGGAACTCAAGGGTTAGCTTTTGGGAATTTGGATTTGGAAATTTAGAAACTGAAATAACTTATATTTTAGTAGCTGCATGCTTTAAGTACTGTTTCTCTCTATATATGGTATTTTTTTCTTTTTTTTTAAAATTTTTAATCAGTATTTTTTAATTGTTAATATTATACAGTTTTCTGTCTTTTACCCTGACCCCAGTCCACCTCCCCAGCCATCCCCACGTTCCTCCCATTTCCACCCCCATAGTTTTTGTCCTTTATACTTGTTGCTCTAAACCGTTCCCCTTTTCCCCTAAAATTCCCTCCCCTCTCCCTCTGGTCACTGTCAGACTGTTCTCAAATTCAGTGTCATTGTTTATATTATGCTTGTTTGTTTGTTTTGTTGATTAGGTTCCTGTTAAAGGTGAGATCATATGGTATTTGTCTTTCACTGCCTGGCTTATTTTGCTTAGCATGATGCTCTCCAATTCCATCCATGCTGTCGCAAAGGGTAGGAGCTCCTTCTTTCTTTCTGCTGCATAGAATTCCATTGTGTAAATGTACCACAGTTTTTTGATCCATTCATTAACTGATGGGCACCTAGGTTGCTTCCAGCACTTGGCTATTTAAATTGTGCTGCTATGAACATAGGGGTGCATAGGTTCTTTTGGAGTGGTGTTTCAGGGTTCTTAGGATATAATCCAAGCAGTGGAATTGCTGTGTCAAAAGGTATGTTCATTTTTAGTTTTCTTAGAAAATTCCATACTGTTTTCCATAGTGGTTGTACTAATCTGCAATCCCACCAACAGTGTACTAGGGTCCCCTTTTCTCTACAACCTCTCCAACACTTGCTGTTTGTTGCTTTGTTTATGAAGGCCATTCTGACTGGTGTCAAGTGGTGTCTCATTGTAGTTTTAATTTGCATCTCTCTGATAGCTAGCGATATCGAGCATCTTTTCATGTGTCTCTGGATCCTCTGTGTGTCCTCCATACCTGATACCAAACTGTATTACAAAGCCACTGTAATCAAAACAGCCTGGTACTGGCATAAAAACAGGCACGTGGACCAGTGGAACAGAACAGAGAGCCCAGAAATAAACCCAAGTCTCTACAGTCAATTAATATTTGACAAAGGGGGCAGCAACATAAAATGGAGCAAAAATAGCCTCTTCAACAAGTGGTTCTGGGAAAACTGGACAGCTACATGCAAAAAAATGAAACTCGAGCACCAACTTACACCATACACAAAAATAAATTCAAGGTGGATAAAAGATTTAAATATAAGCCATGACACCATTAAAATCCTAGAGGAGAACATAGGCAGGAAAATCTCAGATATTTCATGCAGCAATATTTTTACTGATATGTCCCCTAAAGCAAGGGACATAAAGGAAAGAATAAACAACTGGAATCTCATCAAAATATATATGGTATTTCTAAATGGATTTTAAAAAATAGCTTCCTTGGAGAAGTGTCTGCCCAAGTCCTCTGCCCATTTTTTAGTTGGGTTGCTTGTCTTCTTAGAGTGGAGTCGTGTAAGTTCTTTGTATATTTTGGAGATTAAACCCTTATCTGAGGTATCATTGGCAAATATGTTTTCCCACACAGTTGGTTCTCTTTTTATTTTAATATTGTTTTCCTTGGCCATGCAGAAGCTTTTTATTTTGATGAGATCCCATTTGTTTATTCTTTCCTTTATGTCCCTTGCTTTAGGGGACATATCAGTAAAAATGTTGCTGCGTGTAATATCTGAGATTTTCCTGCCTATGTTCTCCTCTAGGACTTTAATGGTGTTACGGCTTATGTTTAAATCTTTTATCCACCTTGAGTTTATTTTTGTGTATGGTGTAAGTTGTACGGCTTATGTTTAAATCTTTTATCCACCTTGAGTTTATTTTTGTGTATGGTGTAAGTTGGTGCTCGAGTTTCATTTTCTTGCACGAAGCTGTATACAGAGGATCCAGAGACACATGAAAAGATGCTCGATATCGCTAGCTATCAGAGAGATGCAAATTAAAACCACAATGAGATACAACTTGACACCAGTCAGAATGGCCCTCATAAACAAAACAACAAACAACAAGTGTTGGAGAGGTTGTGGAGAAAAGGGGACACTAGTGCACTGCTGGTGGGAGTGCAGGCTGGTACAACCACTATGGAAAACAGTATGGAATTTTCTAAAAAAACTAAAAATGGACATACCTTTTGACCCAGCAATTCCACTGCTAGGATTATATCCTAAGAACCCTGAAACACCAATCCAAAAGAACCTATGTACCCCTATGTTTATAGCAGCACAATTTATAATAGCCAAGTGCTGGAAGCAACCTAGATGCCCATCAGTTAATGAATGGATCAAAAAACTGTGGTACATTTACACAATGGAATTCTATGCAGCAGAAAGAAAGAAGGAGCTCATACCCTTTGCAACTGCATGGATGGAACTTGAGAGCATCATGTTAAGCAAAGTAAGCCAGGCAGTGAAAGACAAATAGCATATGATCTCACCTTTAACAGGAAGCTAATCAACAAAACAAACAAACAAGCATAATATAACCAAAGACACAGAAATTGAGAACAGGCTGAAAGTCACCAGAGGGGAGAGGGGAGGGAATTTCAAGGGAAAAGGGGAAGGAACAAGTATAAAGGACACATGGACAAAAACTATGGCGGGGTGGAAATGGGAGGGAGGAGGGGAGGGCTAGGGTAGTGGGTTCGGGTGAGAATAAAAGACAGAAAACTGTACAAGATCAACAATTAAAATAAAAATTTAAAAAAAATAGCTTCCTATTTTGTCCATACCACTTTCTTTCATATTCTAGTTTCAAAAAAATATTTTTGGCTACTACAGAAATTGATTATCATCTGACCAAGTCACACATATGTATACATGTTTGTGCTTTTACCGTAAATGCATGTATTAATATCAGTTTCCAAATATGCAATTTAGATTATCCAAAAGTTAAATAATTCACTTTTGGACTATTTAACCTCTCTTTCCCTATGAAAAGATCCAAAGTTCCATATTAATTTCCATACTAATCCATGTTCAGACACAATTTTTAATCATCCTTGGTTTGTACAGATTTATTATATTGTCATCTTTTTTAAATTTTGTGTTTTTAAACTAATTAAATATTAAGTTACTTAATTTAATTGTGGCCTCCCCTAGAATTTCCACACACCCACACTGGATCGCATAAGCATGTAATAATGGGTTTTTACTGCCTTCCGACTGAGGTAGGTGCACTTAGATTCTGTATATCTGCAATCAATAGATTTGTCACATGAAGTTTTACATAAATAAAGGTCTAGATTTTATTTCACACTTTTACTTCAGTTTTGAAAAGTACAGTCATTACATTGGACTTAGAAACAAAGCCATCCTAATCTGTTTGAGAGAGAGAAGAGCATTTTCTACTGCAGTCTTCTAGATTTCTTCTTGGGAGGAGGTTAATGTCCTTGAGGGCAGGACCCACATTATACTGGTTTTCCTATCCTCTACAGTTTGGCATGTCCAATATGTGTTTAATGAATTAAGTTAAATCCACCAGTACTCTCATAGAAAAGCAGCTTTCTACTCGATTCTTGTGAAACATGAAAGTTTGTCATCATGGAAAAATAAGAAACAAGCCAGAAATGATTTCTTGTCACTCAGGATAGGACTCATTTTCTCTGATACAATAATCTTGTCAGAAGTCTGGCTCTTGCTATGCCTAGCCCTTGTGTTTGTTACACCAGCAGCTGTGGCTAGGAAAGTTGAGAGTTTAGAGGGAAAAAAGTAGTTAGGCAAAGAGATGCCAGAAGTATACACGAATCTCCCTTAAAACCTTTCGGCTTTTTTAGCTTTTGCATTTCACAAAATGTTGGCAGGGCTGCCCTTTAATCTATTGGGTATATCTGTCAGAGCATCTTTTGAAGGATTTCATCCAATGCAGCCTATTTTCCCCTTGTTTTCATATTTTCAAACTTGTTCTCTCTTTGATCATAATGTAGGAAGAGAGAAAGATATTCAATATGACCCATCACCTGCATAAATACTTGGAATAGCCATAAGTGTTTTTCTAAGTAACATTCTGTTTAGAAATGCCTGCTTCACAGAGCTTCCCTAAGTGTTCTAGCTTTCCTTTTTGCAATAATAGTCCCTTTAGGAAGAACCTTATTGAAGAAGTCAGAGTAACAGGTGCAAACATATTTTACCTTTAGGATTATTCCAATTTCCTGAAGAATTTATATTTCCAGAGAAAGAACCTAAAGACCACAATTACTATTATCATAGTTATCCAGATAAGATGTGATTAGGATTTAAATATAAGCCATGACACCATTAAAGTCCTAGAGGAGAACATAGGCAGGAAAATATCAGATATTTCACACAGCAACATTTTTACTGATATGTCCCCTAAAGCAATGGACATAAAGGAAAGAATAAACAAATGGGATCTCATCAAAATAAAAAGCTTCTGCACAGCTAAAGAAAACAGTATTAAAATAAAAAGAGAACCATCTGTATGGGAAAACATATTTGTCAATGATACCTCAGACAAGGGTTTGATCTCCAAAATATATAAAAAACTTACATGACTCCACTCTAAGAAGACAGGCAACCCAATTAAAAAATGGGCAAAGGACTTGAACAGACATTTCTCCAAGGAGGACATACAGAGGATCCAGAGACACATGAAAAGATGCTCGATATCGCTAGGTATCAGAGAAATGCAAATTAAAACCACAACGAGATCCCACTTCACATGGGTCAGAATAGCCATCATAAACAAAGCAACAAACAGCAAGTATTGGAGAGGTTGTGGAGAAAGAGGGACCCTAGTGCACTGTTGGTGGGATTGCAGACTGGTACAACCAATATGGAAAACCGTATGGAATTTTCTAAGAAAACTAAAAATGGACATACCTTTTGACCCAGCAATTCCACTGCTAGGATTATATCCTAAGAACCCTGAAACACCAGTCCAAAAGAATCTATGCATCCTTATGTTCATAGCAGCACAATTTACAATAGCCAAGTGTTGGAAGCATCCTAGGTGCCCATTAGTAAATGAGTAGATCAAAAAACTGTGGTACATTTAGACAATGGAATTCTATGCAGCAGAAAGAAAGAAGGAGCTCCTACCCTTCGCAACAGCATGGATGGAACTGGAGAGCATCATGCTAAGTGAAATAAGCCAGGTGGTGAAAGACAAATACCATATGATCTCACCTTTAACAGAATCAACAAAACAAACAAACAAGCAAAATATAACCAAAGACACTGAAATTGAGAACAGGCTGACAGTCACCAGAGGGGAAAGGTGGGGGGAATTTCAGGGGAAAAGGGGAAGGGTTTACAGGAACAAGTATAAAGGACACATGGACAAAAACTAGGGGGATAGAAATGAGAGGGAGGTGGGGAAGGCTGGGGTGGTGAGCTGGGATGGAAGTAAAAGACAGAAAACTGTACAAGAACAACAATTAAAATAAATTAAAAAGAAAAAGAAAAAAATAATTCCTAGGATCTTTTTTTTCCCTTCATACTCCTTTTTAATAGTTACTGAGAATTTAGGAGGAGTGTGCAATACTCTTATCCATTATTTGAACCTGAATGTCTGAGTATCACTAATTGCCCATTGGTAGATATTATCCAAACCCACTTTTGATTCCAATCCTTTTTATCCTCTTAGACTGAGAGAGAAAGAGAGAGAGAGAGAGAGAGAGAGAGAGAGAGAGAGAGAGAGAGAGAGAGAGAGAACTTGCTTGTTCCTGTTATTTGGAGCTAGCAAGAAGCCTTTCTGTTTCCTGTCAAGTGGGCAGAATCAACAGGAGACCATCAGAAGGGTATAATGGCTTATATAAAATAAATAATAAAACTACCTGGCTAATGGCAAAACCAACATTAAGAACTAAGTCCCTTTACTCAGGATTAGTCACTACAAAATATTCTTTCTCTGAAGCAGTTCTCCACAAGGAACCATTAAAATTCACCTCTGTTGTCCTTCATCTAAAAGAAATCATGTTGAGCTCTTTCTGTAATTTTAACCAAGTTATAACAGATGCTACAGGAACTCAAGTGGAACTCTGAGTGCCTTGAGAGCCTGAATGAAATGCATCCTGCCATCCATTGCTGCTGCATCAGGGTATTAAAAGAAGAGAGAGAAGGAAGAGGCGGGAGAGGCGCAAGTTCGAAGTATTGGGAATCAGACACAGTGGGAGGGAGGCAGCAATAAATGATATGTCAGTGAAAAAACAGAAACCTAAGGCAAATATAGAGGTTTGCTAAAGCTGTGGTACCTTGGGAGGTGATTTGTAAGAAATACGATTTAGACTAGGTGACTTGTAGTGCAGTGCATGACTCTTCCTTCCTGTCTCAAACTTTTCTAACTTTCATTAATTTGTCTACAAATGTGAATTACTGCTACAGTATTAGTTGAACTATGCATATTTCTCAAAGAAGTAAAAAAATGCTATAATATACCTTAAACATTAAATACAGATTTGCTTATATTCAAGTAAGTTCTAAGGAGCCTGTACAAACACTATCATTACACCTATTTATGCTGCATTTCCAAGGCCAAAGAGCAAAATGCAGTTAATGCTTGTATAAACAGTCAAACAAGTCCATGCCCCTTGTTTTTGTGGGTACTTCTAGAAATTATTGTTGCATGAGAGCGTCTGCCTTTTATGAAGGAAAAATGTGTAGATTTTAATGTGTAGCTCTGTTATATGTCTGTTTTGTGAAAGAAAAACACATTTCTGTACTAAAATAAAATAATAAAATTAACATTTGCATCAAAGACAGATTTTCTGTTGTCTCCCAAGTATTTTGCTGTTGTTGTTGGTGGTGATATTGTTGTTTAAGAATTCAATCTTTGACCAGGGTACTCAATACCTTTCAACAACAAATGAGAAAGTAAATGAATGAAGTGCATATGGAAGGTAAGATATCAGTGAGATATCGATGTTATGGCCAAATCCTGAAGGAGCTTGCAAACTGCAGGTTTCCAATATGGCTCTCCACAGACAGGATTTCATTCATTCGTTCATTCATTCACTCATTCATTCAATTATTCTGAAGAGGAGATATTTTTCATACCTTACCAAATGGATAACAGGGTGGTTCATTCTCAACTCTTTTGCTATTTAAGTATACTAAAGTACTGACCCTTGAGTTCTAGGAATATCCTCTCTCTCTTTTGACTCTGTTGCCAAAGTATCTATTGAGATTTGCTTTTCCATAGGGATAAATGTACTTTTAATTTCTAAAATAAGATTGGGAGTGAGTTTCTTTATTCCTTTAGTGGCACATTCAGATATACTACCTAAAGCCCGCTGGTTTAAACTGTTAGATTTGTCATCTAGCTAGTATTCCCTCACAATCAGACAAATTAAACAGATTGGGTTGTTGAAATTATTTCAAAAGATAAACAGTCATAGAATGGAAATAAACTACATAAAGTAGGGAATTTAAGTAACTAAATCTCCTAGAAAATTTTTACAGCAGATGGTAAAAGATCTAGTCTTGCTGTTATAAATTAATTTCAAAGACAATCAGAGCAGCTTTGCAAAGTTTTACTACAATAACCAGTTTAGCCAGCCTCTGCAGTGAGCCCAAAATGTACGACCTCCATTTGCACCCCCTTAAATTAAGTCCTTTTCTGCTTACACAGAAAATCTGTGTAAGGCATGCTCAGAATACACAAGCACATTAATCATGAAGCCACAAGAGAAACTTGCTTTGGAAAACTTTATAATACTTTTCCTTGTGAATTATTCTCTTTCGTGTTTCAGATTATGTTACCAATTGTCCACAAAGTCTTCTATCCAATTCCAACACAAGGTAAGACTCTAGTCGTTGCTGGAGCCCACACACTGTCTCACTGTGCTTGCTCTCTCCCACAGGGACTCCGGAAACACACACACACACACACACACACACACACACACACACACACACGGATGAGAGCAGTGCTGTCAGATGACTGGGGTGAAACCTAATCCCGCTCCTCACGGACTATGTAGATAGAATTACTCAAATCTTCTGAGGCTTAGCTGATCTGTTAAAGATATAACTTTACATACCAGGTTAACTATTTGAAAGGATTAATTGATATAACACGTGCTTCAAGTATTTCGTGCCTCATCGCAAATAATTACAGTATTATTAAGGCAATATTTATCTATGTAATTTTAAGGCAGATAATACTAATTCATGCCATACAATTAATATTTAAACCCTGTAATTATATGGAGTCCAGCACAACTAATGTTGTCTTTTATTACAAACTCTTTTATTACCAAATCATAAGCATGCAATTCTGTAACATAACAGTATCATACTCAAACACACCATATAAAATTTTAGGTGTAATGTTCAAATTAAAACTATAAATTACTATACTCATATTATTACCCTACCAACCACACTCAAGCAAGCCTTACTTCTGTTGGACCCTGTAGTATCAGAAAGTCAAATTTGTTCCAAAATCAACTGAAAAATGAGTTCTATAATTGTTTTTTTTCATTATTGACTCATAGGATAAACAATGACCAATTATGGAGTTAGACACACATATTTATTTGTGAAATTGATAGTATGACCTAGATTTGAATCTCGGGTATGACCCACTTAGCAGTTATGTTCTTGGATACATTACTTACTCTCCTCAATTTGTTCATCTGTACCTCATTTTCCTTATCTGTCAAATATAAAAGTACTTACCTCAGAAAAACAAAGTAATTTTATGTACGAGAATCACAAAAAAATGCTTAGCACATATTCTGGTACTCAGCACACACACAGCGGGTACTCAGTAAATTTTGGTTTTCTGTACATGATTAGCATAGTGAATACCCAAACTGACTATCATCTCTGAAGATGTATGTTTTTGTACTTCTTGCATATGGCACAATGTTATAAATATATTAGGCATTTTTCCCTTCAGTCAATACTTCTGTAAAATTCTGCCACCCCAATAAATATAGCATTGTGTTGGCAAACAATTGAATGCTTGTTTTTAGGTTTTACTGAATTTACATAGTGCTGAGTTGATACTTCCTTGCCCTCCAAATGCTAGTGCCCACCTGCTGTCCCCAAATTCTTCAAAAGTCCCTCTGTCCTCTACAAACATCACGCAATACCCCAGCCCCAAACCATAATTAACATTTTATTTTTTTAATTACAAAAAATTTGATTGATGTTCCAGTACAATTGTCTCCATTTACCCTCCAACACTCCACCACATGGCAACCATCCCCACCACCCACCCTTGATCCTACCATCCCCCATTGGCTTTGTCCATGGGTCCTTTATACATGTTCCTTGACAACCCTTCCCCCATTACCCTCCATATCCCCTCCCACCTCCCCTCTGGTTACTGTCAGTTTGTTCTTAATTCAAGGTCTCTGGTTATATTTTGCTTGCTTGTTTGTTTTGTTAATTAGGTTCCACTTATAGGTGACATCAAGTGGTATTTGTCCTTCATTACCTGGCTTATTTCGCTTAGCATAATGCTCTCCAGTTCCATCCATGCTGTTGCGAAGGGTAGGAGCTCCTTCTTTCTTTCTGCTGCATAGAATTCCATTGTGTAAATGTACCACAGTTTTTTGATCTACTCATTTAGTAATGGGCACCTAGGATGCTTCCAACACTTGGCTATTGTAAATTGTGCTGCTATGAACATAAGGATGCATAGATTCTTTTGGACTGGTGTTTCAGGGTTCTTAGGATATAATCCTAGCAGTGGAATTGCTGGGTCAAAAGGTATGTCCATTTTTAGTTTTCTTAGAAAATTCCATACTGTTTTCCATGGTGGTTGTACCAGCCTGTAATCCCACCAACAGTGCACTAGGGTCCCTCTTTCTCCACAACCTCTCCAACACTTGCTGTTTGTTGCTTTGTTTATGATAGCTATTCTGACCCGTGTGAAATGGTATCTCGTTGTGGTTTTAATTTGCATCTCTCTGATAGCTAGCGATATTAAGCATCTTTTCATGTGTCTCTGGGTCCTCTGTTCATGTCCTCCTTGGAGAAGTGTCTGTTTGGGTCCTTTGCCCATTTTTTAATTGGGTTGCTTGTCTTCTTAGAGTGGAGTCATATAAGTTTTTTATATATTTTGGAGATCAAACCCTTGTCTGAGATATCATTTCCAAATATATTTTCCCATATAGTTGGTTCCCTTCTACAAGGCTAAAGATCACAATCAACATTTTTAAAAGACTTCCAAATATGCTTGTAATTTTCTCTATGAATGTTCCCACTTTACTGAAACTCTGACCTCAGTTAACTTGCTGGAACAATATAGGGTCATTTTAAAGCAATAGCAAGCTTGCTTTGTATAATCTTTCAAGTGAATCTTTTAAAAGAATAAGGCTTTTATGTATAACAATTAAAATTATAGTTGTAAAAAAATAAAACAATGTGACCAAACAATTATTGATTCATTTTCATAGGTAGTAATAAATAAATTGCTTAGGGATATAAGAAAGTTGATGGTTATTTATATTCATATTGATTCCCTCCAAATTGCTGAATTTATTATGCTTAATATCAATAGCTGGAAGATTTAAGGCCATTATGAGATATTTTTTCTATTTCTAATTTCCTCCAGCAACTGTAACTCAAAGTAAACTGATAGCACAAACTATAATATTCCCCAAATAGCAAACATTTAAAAATATGTTTGGAACAAAGCAAAGATATGTTTTACTAATACCACATCAAGTAAAATCTCCTGCTATTTATTGATCTTATGTAAATGAGTTGGCTTCTGGGCAGTTAACCTATTTTTTCTTTCATTCATTCAATGGCATTTTTTGAATTATTATAGTATGTATTGAATTAGAAAATAAGAAGATTTTCTTATAATTTATTGTTATTGTTTTGTTTCTTCAGTGTGGCTGGGAAATTAAAAAAATACAGGATTAGCTGTGGAATATGGAATAGTATCTAAGAGGACAAGTTTTGAAGAGTAGGGGCCAGGGTGACATCACTAAATGACAGAAGGACTGGGAGAGCATTGAACATGCCTGACACATACAACAGTCTGAACAAGTGAGGAAGCCTGTGGACTCCAGGTCAAGACAACTGATATGTACTGATATGTAAATTCTAACTCCTGCACAAGCAATATGACCTTGGGTAAGATATTTAGCTTTTCTGTACCTTGGTTTTTCAACTAAAAAAGAGGATAATGGTAATTCCTACAACATGGAACTGTGATAGTTAATGAATGATTTAATGCATAGAAAAATAGTGCTTGGCATTTAGTTTAATATTAGGATATTTTGTTAAAATATTATCTACTTTTGTTAGCTAGCAACTCACACTTTTTCCTGAAGCTCACCCCGCATCAAGGGTGAGGTTTTATAAGAAATGCTTCATTATCAGAAGCAGATTTAAAAGGTATCAAGGAAAACCTAAAGAAACACAGTCGTGTGTGTGGGAGACCATTCTGTGTGGCATGGGCCCAGCTCCCACTCGGAGATGGACAGGACCCATGCCCAGGGATAGGTTCTCCCATGGGGAATCAGGCCTGCAATGTGCCTAGGCCACTTCCACTTCGAGTCTTGTTTTTGCTAAAGTCTCCCTCACCCTGATTTGAGACAGCAAGTGCTTATTGTAACTTCCTAAAATCCATGCTAAACCTTCCTAGGATGAGTGTAACCGGTTTGACCACTTTTCCCTTTTTCATTTGCAAATATCCTTCTTCTGTGATGTGATTAGCAGCATTGGCTCCTTTGTTGTCTGTAAAAGGTAACCACCTATAGTGAACCTGTGCATAGTAAATGAGGACCATAATGTAATGGGAGAAGAAACACAATAAATACCTGTCATGGGGGAGGCCACAGGCTTTTGCTCCCCTGGAGAGAAAAGCCATGCTGTCCTTTTCCTCCACTGGACTAGGTAGTCGTGTGTGAATGTCTCATTTCATCCATAATGACGCAGACACTGCGGGCTGGTGTCTGCATCACGTGTGTAACACAGGGACATTTTCACAGAACCCATCTGAAAGCCTCCAGTGAAGCCAGGGAGTTGGCGCATGTCTCTTTTGTACACGATTCTATTCCCTGTGGGTCATTGCACTGTTTCATTTTCAAAGGCTTTAAGTCAGGCTCTTTTAAAATTATGATCACATCACAGTTGTGTCCACTTACTTTACATATATATTTTTTAATGTAAAGTTCAATGCATTTCACCTAAAACCAAAAAGGTTTATAATGTCATCAAACTACTGATTTTGTGATGAGGGCAATTTATATCCTTTCTGTACCTGTTTTTCATTTACAATATAAGATAATAATTTCTACTTTGCAGGATTATTACAAGGGTTAAATATAAACTACTTTCTGATTCATAATGTTAGTACACAGCACTCAATGAATGATAGTTAACATTATGAATGTGATTTTAACAGTAAGTCGTAGAAAAAAGTAATGTAATATAGACTCTCAAAACAAGTTATAAATATGACTTTAAGAAACATCCACCATGGCAATGACTAACATTTTGAAATGCTTTATTTTTCCATTGAGAACAATAGCCCAACACAGTGTCTGTACTTCTGCGCTCTTCTTGCCAGGAAGGATCATATCCATGATGTATTGACTAACTCTAATGAAAATTTTTATTCTTAAGACACAAAATATTTCCCAACACAGCACATAAGGTCTTTGTGCTCATGTCAGCTTGGAAATGAATTTCTGGGAGGAAAATAGAGAATCTCCTCACTTCTACAGACATCAAATCACTACGATAAAAGTGAAAAAAAAAAGTACATGCCAAAATTAAAACAAAAATAAAAGCCTGAACTAAAATGTACTAATAGGAAACATCTAACCTGTGAACGACAAAATTTTAAAACCAGTGTGGTTTTAACATAATGACAAACCCATGCAGTTTACCTGGTGTTTCCCTGTGTTTGTTTTGTGGGATTCAGTGTCATCCTTGGAGACATAGGCAAGTAAACTATTTTCTCTTCTGCACCAATAGGAGGAAAATAAACTGACCATTGCTCACATACTCCTTGAAGGGCTTCCCTCGGTGGGTTCAGTGTTCAAGAAATCATGTCAAATAAGCCCTTTTTTTTCTGACGTATTATTCCTAGCTGGAGGTACTCAGAGACTCCCAGGGACTTAGCATTAGAATAAATTCAGTGCACTCTCTTTTATTAAAGCAGTCAAGCTGTTTATCCACAGGAGTTATTAAGTTTATGTTTCATTTTAGAATATATGCACATGTAAAGGCCCTTTTTCTAGAACCACTTAAAAATAATATTCGTTAACAGTCTCTTACTTACATTGCCTGTGTGCCACAGGAGCAGAGCCCCCATCCAAGGAGCCAAATATCAGATGATGAGCTGGAATTAGCAGGAGATAAAAAAAATTCTGAAATAAATC
This sequence comes from Glossophaga mutica, assembly GCA_039655065.1. Lineage (NCBI taxonomy): Eukaryota > Metazoa > Chordata > Mammalia > Chiroptera > Phyllostomidae > Glossophaga > Glossophaga mutica. The sequence goes on along the minus strand of CM077307.1, from coordinate 140,179,008 downwards.
TTTAAGTAACGAGGGGGTAAAGTTAATTTATAATTACTTTATCAAATAAAGAAACAACATCATTGTTTTTTATTTTTTAAAAATTAATAGCTTCTATATATAAACATGCATATAATCCAACTATGAATACATCTATTCATTTGTTGAATGATGTATTCAACAGGAAAAGTTTCTTTGCAAATTTTAGGAGATTTGTGAAATATAGTACATATTTATTTTAATCTGAAATAGTAAACATGGCTATGTCACCATTAAAATGTTCATGACTCTCCTGATTATAATCTGCACAGGTGGTCTACCTGTAAAGCTTTAGCTTACAATTTACTTATCAGCTCAGTACAATTGTTACTAAGAGAAATGAACTGCCCTGAATTGTTTACAAAGATGTGGCAGACTCCCTACCCCCCGTGGGGCCAGGTCTGACTTGCCACTCCTTTCCTATGGCTGGATTTAGTACAGTTTTCACATTCCTAGATCATTGCAAAAACTGTCGAAAGCATACTAATTTTCACTGTATATTAAAATTATATTAAATTTAAACTTTGGGTCCATAAATAGAGTTTTCTTAGAATGCAATCATATTCATTTGTAAATTGTCTATGATTACTTTTACATTATGGCAGCAGAGTTTGGTTATTTGAGACAGAAACTGGTCCACACAGACCAAAACACTCAGTTTGACTTTTTACAAAAACAACAATGACAAAACTGTTTATCTTGGTTACTGATCAATAATCTCATGGGAGAACAGTATTGACCTTCATTTGCAGTAAAACAAGCAGTATTTTCTTAGCCAGGATAAATTTAGAATATGTATGTCTTTCATTAAAATTTCCTCATGTATTTGGGAATCTGAATCTCTTATGATTATATTTTTTCCTGTGCTGTTAAGACCTGAGATCATTCCCCTTAGTAATTAAGAGAGTTAGAAAATAAAAATAGAGCATTCTCATTTTTATTTTGTTGTTTGCAAAGATCTATACCAAGCTAGTCGTATTTTATGAAGTATTTAACAATGTGTTGAATACTCCCGCCATGGGCAGTTTCAAGTTACCAACTTGATATCATTGAAGGCAGAGTCGGGAAGAGATGAGCACTGCTTGCTCTTCTGTGTGGTTCAAAATGGTTCAAACACAAGCATAACTAACATCACCTCTCTCCAGCCTTCCTGTACTGATGCTTCTCCCACTGGCCACAATAAAAAAAACTGCAATTCTTATTAGCAAAAACAACAACAACAACAACAAAACCCTCAATCTAGGACTTGATATTATTTTAATATGTAGCACTATTTAATAATAATTTTTGATATTACTTTCATTTATACGTTTTTGTTTTCTTATCCAACTTTATTAGTTTATTTAGATAGTTTTTACATTGAATGAAAGAAAAGAAACTGACGTTGAATGCACACCCTGGGAAATTCTCTATTCTAGATGTTCACACTGTATTCCTTTTAGCCCTCCAAACAACCCTGTGAGGTAAGTGTTATTATCTCTGAATTATATCTCAATGAAGTTATATTTATAGATTAATAAGTTGCCCAAGTTCACATGGAGAATAAATTCTATATATACCTATTATGACTTCACAGTCTGAGGTTAAAAAGACAATTCACCTTGTAAGAGGCATTGCAGGGCCATAGATATTAGAAGATATTATGGGACAAGGTCAATATTAGATTTTATAGAGGTAAAATGCTTATTTGGGCACAAAAAGGAATATAAATCTGAGACAAGATATATATATAATCAGATATGCAAAAAAAACTTTTGGGTGGCCATGGCTATATCATATAAAACATTTAACTTCACATAAAATACTAAGAATAGTCTACTTGATAAAATAGGAAATTGACTACATGGGGGATAGAGAACAAAAGTAATAAACCTGTGGGAAACAAAGAAAGTAATTGCAACATATAGCTATCTGTTCTCCATTTCCACCCCAGTGGCTTAAGTGAACAAAGGGAAGAGGTTGGTGTTATCAAAATTTGTTAAATTCAGAGTAGCCTTCCTAAACCGCTGAGCCAGACTCACACTTCTGAGGAAGCAATTTCCTCCAAATGCTGCTGCGCAGATGCTATAAGGTTGATTTGGGGCTGTGGAAAAGAATAGTAAACAGAAACCAATTACAAGTGTCTCTTACTCTCTGAGCATTCCTATGAAAACTTCCATAAGCCAAAATGGTGTAAAGAATCAATTACCATTACTTTATATGAAAAACATTTCTGAGGGTTCCCTGATCCTCAAAGTAACCTACCAAATCATACTAAATATGCTTAAATTATGACCAGTTTTATGCTAAGTGCAGCATCCTTATGAGTATTTTAAAGCATTTTTGACACCTGAAGGCACAGCTCACTAATAGATGCCCGAAATAAATCCGGAAAGTGCAGCTGCTCACAGACACTCAGAGTTCTGGGGGCTTGATGCTGAGTTGCTGAGTGTAGTCCCCTGGGAAGGAGCTTGGTGGGGCCACTCTGGCTGCTGGGGCTGCCCATTGCCTCTGTAAGGGCTCTCTGAAAAACAAATGCTGAACTCTATTTTTGCTTTTCACCTTTTTTTCATCAAAGCAAAAATTCTCTTCGGATTTCTTTCAGTTAGTGCAAACAGGTACTAACATAGGTCTTCTTAAAAGTGAAGTGCTGTAACTCAAACTTTTGAAAAGTGGGAAATACCTGTACTGCTCTTAGGGCAAACCAATGCTCAAGGAGGAACATCAATGAGGACAGGCAAACGGGAAGGGGGAAGTCCTCTCATTTTATTTTTAGTTTAATTATTTACATATGTATTTAATTAAATTTGTTGGAGTGACACTGGTTATTGAAATTATGTAGGTTATATAATTTCTATGGTACATGATCTTAAGTTGCATTGCATGCCCACCACCCAAAGTCACAAGTCACCTCATCTTCCATCACCATATATATTTTGTTCCCTTTACCCTTTACTGCCCCAGATCTCCCTTCCTTCTGGTGCCCATCCTACTGTTGTCTATGGGTTTCACTTTATATCCCCCATATGAGTGAAATTATATCGTTCTTTGCTTTTTCTGTCTGACTTATTTTACTTAACATGATAGTCTCAAGGTCCATCCATATTGGTGCAAATGGCAGCATTTTGTCTTTTCATATGGCTGATTTGTATTCCATAGTATATGTATATATATACTGCATCTTCTTTACCAGTCATCTGTGACATGGGTTACTTCCATGTCTTTGCTACCATGAATGATGCTGCAATGAACATAGGGGTGAATGTATCTTTGCAAATAAATGTTTTCAGAATTTTCAGGTAGATACCCAGAAGAGGGATTGCTGGGTTGTACAGTAACTCTGTTCTTAATTTTTTTGAGGAATCTCCATACTGTCTTCCATAGAGACTGCACCAATTTACATTCTCATCAGCAGTGAATGAGGTTTCCTTTCTCTCCGCAGCTTTTCCAACACTCGTTATTACTTGTCATGTTGATAATAGCCATTCTAATAGGTGTGTGGTGATATCTTATTGTAGCTTGAATTTTCATTTCCCTAATGGCTAGTGAAATTGAGCATCTTTTCATATCTCTTTTGGGTATTTGAATGTATTTCTGGGAGAAGGGTCTATTCAGGTCCTCTGCCCATTTTTTTAACTGGATCATTTGTTTAATGTTGAGTTGTGTGAGATATATATATATATATGATGTTAACCCTTTGTTGGAGCTGTTGTTTAAAAATATCTTCTCCCATTCAGTTAGTTGCCTTTTTTGTTTGTTTGTTTCTTTTGCTCCGCAGAAGCTTTTTAGTAAGTGCCTTCTTTTTACCTTTCAGTGTTTCTCTGGTACCTCCCAACAGCAGAACTTAATAGGAATCCCACTCAAAGTCTAGAAAATGTAGCTTGCTGATCTTCACAACATCACAATGGATTTGTTGCAGGGAAACATAGCTAAATTCCATGATCACTGCTAAATCCATGGTCTTATCAAATTTTCAAATTTTTATGTGTCTTGATTTTATTTACCACATGGGTGGATATCTGTGATTGTAGAACACTCAGTATGTTTTTTTTTTTTTTTAATTTTCTTCTGTAGTAGCACACTAATTGTCTTTTGGGGATTCACCTTTTTCTTTCTCTTCTAGTTCACACTGTCTGAGAGGGGTTGACCCATTCGTCACTTGTAGTGGTCAGAGTGTGTGTCAGGACTGTCCAAACAAGGGCACTATCTACGCTATTAACCATACTGGTTCATTCTGTAATGTAGCCATAATCCAAGCTTAATGAGAAACTTAACCAGAAATTTTGCTGAAATTATTAGGTAAAAAAAAAAAATTCTTTTTCTGTGGAAGTGGCAAAGCTAGTAGGATATAAGCTTGTTGCTGCTGGTGCCCATCTTGCCTTGGGGTAATATTGGGTACATTTGTTTGGGGAAGACTGAAAGAAATACACGCAATATAAAGGAAAGCAGAACAAATTTATGATGAAAATTTCTTACAGCTTACATTCAATTGAGCTGAAACTACCTCTAAATCTAGATTCTAATAATAATACTATTAATAATAAATAAAATTTACATAGCAAATACTATCTGCTAGGCATTCTTCTATGTACTTTATAAGACTAATGAATATAAAACTCACAGGGACTCTGTGATGTAGATAAAATTATTATATAATTTTATGTATGATGAAACTGAAAGAGTAGTTAGAAGTCACATAACTAGTGAATAATGTAACTGACGAATACATGCTCTTATCCATGTCATTATGTAGTCTGATATGCTTCAGTTATGAGAATCAATGCTTTCCATTTTAGTTATGGCCATAACTAAAGTTTTTGTTTTATTTGTTTTGTGATGGCTTTCAAAAAAAGCCCTAATTATTTATGAACTCTGAGCAAAAGTATTTCTTTCTGAGATCAACATTTTATATGTATTCACTTATTTTATGCCACTCCCTCTTTGCTTTCTTGAAATGTATTTATGTGCATATAAATATTTCTTCTGCTACTGAAATGTGAAGAAATTTTAATGTTTTCTCAAACATATGTTATTGCCCACATTACATCACAGCAAGAATTAGTAATAATAAATGGTACACTCAGGATAAAAGTCAAATCTCAGGAAAGCCTCATAGTTCAAATAATCGGTTATCTAAAATGTTATCATTTTGGACCCAAGTGCTTATTTCTGAAAAAATCTATTATTTTTTTTTTGAGAAGTACTAGGAAAAGTTCTAGGAGAAGTCAAGGTGTTTCATTTCTATCCATTGAGAAAATGGTTTCTTACATTTTGGTATTCCCAGCACATCACTGCTTCCTCACACCAAGATAAGAAAGGTTGCAGCATGTGCTTATTTTGTTTTTGAGCATAACGGTTAATGGCTTTTTCTGCTCTCATAATTTTTTAAGCCATTAATTTTATCTCAGCCCTTTTTACATTCCATACTTTCCTGCATACTAATTATGTGTACAAATTTCTCCTAAACAACTTCTCCTTATTAGCCAAATCAATCCACTTCTTTATGCCACTTACTCAGGCTCAGTACTCTCTTCTAATACCTCAGTGACAAGTTGACCAAATATAATGCTTTAGTTCTACCATTTATTTCTGTTGGCAAATGATGATTCAATGGATTTAGACCCTCATTTTATCCATAATTTCATCACGAGTATATAGGCTCTAACATTGTTCTAAGGTCTTTATTGTCTAGCTTCTGTTGTATGCATGGATTCCATTAACAGAGTTAATTCACAAGTATTCAGTTAAGATATATCAAGCACAAATTTATTTTTTTCTATTAAGTTATCTTATATGCCAACAATAAAAGTTGATTATGCTTAGGTCAGTATTTTCAAATAAAGCTGCCTGTATAAGAAGATGCAATCTGATTACTAGAAATAGGATAAAAAGCTATTATAATCGAACAACTCTTCACTGTTCTCAAAATTTTCTATATACAAGTCCTACATTCCATCATGCAACCCATATACTTTATATAATCTTCATTGTCCAGGCTGTATAAAGCAGTAAACAGAGCTTGTTCTTTACCCAGTTTTTCCCAGGAGATCTTGGATCCTCAGTCAAAAAGTACTTTGAAGTTCAACATAGGGGAAAAACTGAATAAATACCTAGGCCTCTCTACTGAGATTCCACTAAAATGAGAACAAAGACATAAACTATATATAAAGCTTCAGTTAAGAGGAGAAAAAAGTGAAACATTAATAGAACAAGAAGTCAATAAACTTCTCATGGGTAGGAATAAAAATACTGGTAATAAATATAGTCTACCAGAGAAATGCTTACTCTGGAGTATGTTAGGAATAGGATATAATCAAGAAGGACTAAGTCAGTGTGGCAAAAACTCAGAGCGCCTTGGTGCTTAGAATAGCCAAACACTCTGTAGGGCAGGAATGAAACCTAGGGCTGCAAGTATTGGGATTAGCTTAATGACTACATATATAGAAGAAATGAAAGAATGTATATGCATGCTTGACCTCGAGAATGTTTGCATGTTAGGGTGCATAAAATGAGTTACAAAGTCTTTCCATTTCTGGCACCTTGATATCCCTCATTGTTAGTCAACCACATTCAGTGAAAAGCCCCATCCTGAGCTTAGAGTTGATAAGCACCTTTTTAAATCTCTTGAAGCAAAGAGAAAATTTGATAGGAAAAAATGAAGTAAATTGCATGTGCAGAAACATCTAAATATATGTTCAATCCACAAAGCCTGAATTGGGTATTATGAAAAAATAAAACAGGGAGGAAATCTTCCAGGATGAAGACAACTATCTGAAAAAATATATATCATTAGATGTTATGGAAAATAATTTTGACAGCCCATTGAAAATTATGGGAGAAAGGAAGAGAGAGGGAGAGAGAATATGAGTAAACAATCAATCCAGAGGTTCCAATACAATAATAAATGTTTTCTTTAAAAATTGAGAAAATAGAAGGAAAAAATCAAAACAAAAATACAGGAGAATTACAAAAAGTGTACAAGTTTTCAGTATGACTATTTACCAAATGTTCGTGACAAAAACTTACACCTAACCAGATTCATGAAATTACAGAATATTAAGTATAAAAAGAGACTCTAAATTCTTTCAAAGAACAAAATGTGAACTTTTACCTTGAGCAATGGTTGACTAAATTTATATGGACAAAATTTGTTATATACAGAAAACTGTACAAGAACAACAATTAAAATAAAAAATATTTAAAAAGTTTTGGACAAATTGAAAACAAAACTTGTTATAGAAATAACTAAATGATCAGAATAAATAGATTAAAATATGCATATATTATAAGAGCTAAATGAATGGTAAAGAGATTAAATTTGAACACACAACTAAACAAATAAGTAAAAAAAATGGCAGACAGGTAAAACTTTATTAGAGAGTTCACAAAAGTAGAAATCCAGATGGCAATGAAGCTATGGAAAGGTATGTCACTCTATAAATTATTGGGGAATTTAATATTTTGTGTCTGGTGATTTAAAAATATCCCTGCAAATTCTTTGATATTTCCGTCATTGAGTGTGAAGGATCTATATTCCTCCTCTTCAGTATGGCCTGATTTGTGGCTGTGGCAATAGAGTATATAAGATAAAAGTGATGTTATGTATTTTCCATGGCTAGGTGAAAAATGGCAGGAAGTTTTTCATGTTGTTCGTGAAGCCACTAGTTCTGAGTCTTTAGCTTCCACTGAAGAATTCAGACTACCCTGTGATTACCATGCGGTGTAGAACTCTAAGTCACGTATAGGAGAGGCTACTTTACAGGTGCTTTGGTCAAGACCCCACTGAAGCCAACATTTGTGTCAGTAAGCACAGATGTCTTACATGTGGGTGAAGAAATCTTCATATGATTTCACCCCTAAGCTGGTCAATTTACCCTGGGCTGGTTGAACCTGTTCAGCTAAGGCTCTGAACATCATGGGTCAGAGGCAAGTCACCCCTATTGTATTCTAAGTTCTGAGTCACAAATGCCTTCAGTGTAATAAAAATAGTTATTGATTTATCTCACTAAAGTTTGGGGGAGCTTTGCATTGATAATTAGAACAGCATTTGATGCCTGGAAGTGGTTTATTGCCAAAAGAAAACCTAAAATGTGTGGTGTGGATTGTTGGACTAGGTATTGCTGGAAGCATAATGGACCTGAAGGAGGCTGTTGGCATAGAACCTAGAGGAAATATGTAAATCATCCAAAACAGTCAGCCATTAGAGGATTCTCAAAGTGAGAGCACCAGGATACTTAATTGACATTAACGAGAGGATTAAAAACTACATAGAACTCCACAATTAATTAATGTATTAAGTGGAAATTTTAATACTGTTTCACATATGATATCTAGTTTTACATACTGTTTTTATTCTTATGTTGCATTTGCACTTAGAAAGTTATCTCCTGTATAGAAAGTTGAAAACTATAATGCTTATATCCTTATTGGTTTAAAGTATTCTGACATTCATTTGTTAATCCCTATAAAAGGAAATGTGCAGGACCTTCATGGGGATAATGTTTTAGGTAACTCCGGAATGCTTTTCATTTAAGAACAGTATCAATGAATCAAGTGCTCATGAGTCCACATCGCACTGATTGTAATCACCTCATGAAAATATCCTGTGCATAGAAATGGGAGTGCTTATTCTCCTGATGATTCTTTTGAGTTGGCTTTGATACTTCCTATTCAGCAGCCTATAACCTTGATTGTTTTTCTTGATCCTTGCTGGGATGAAGTGAAAGGAATCAGAATGAAGTAATTAGTCTTGAAAGAACCAAGAGGAGTAAGCCTTAAGAAAATGAGTCTTAGGCATGAAAACTGTTTTTGAGCTCATAAGATTGGATATAGCATTAAGAGCATTCTTCTTCCTCCAGAACTTGATCCAGAAACAATCTGCACAACTTCAACTAAAATCAGAAGTATTTTTTTTAATAATTGCAGGAGCTTGGTGATAGAAATGGCTGCACTGAGTATTACATTTTATCTACCACTGATGACAAATAAAATAAAATAAAATAAAATAAAATAAAATAAAATAAAATAAAATAAAATAAAATAAAATAAATAAAATAAATAAAATAAAATAAAATAAGATAAAATAAAATAAAATAAAATAGAATAGAATAGAATAAAATAAAATAAATAGTGCTTGCTTAGGAATGCTTTGTAGGTAATCTTCCCCTAGGAAGAAGCTTATATCAAATGATGTTGAAGTCTCCCGTAGCATTATACTCTTTCATACCAATCACTATGAAAAAAGCAATAAGCAATTCAACAAATAGTAATTAGATATTGAACAATATGGATAAATAGAAAAAATGCCATTTAGTTAAGTATGCTCTCTAATGAAATCCTTTTGCATTATATAAATATATTACCAAGGGACCTTGTAACAATATTTGTAACAAGGACCCAATTCCTCCTTTAGTCATGATTCAGTCGAGAGCTACTAAGTAGGAAGAATTGAAGGTGTGTAAGATATCTGTAACTATAAGAATAATTGGGGAAGGGAAAAGACAGATGTAGAAGATAAATCTAATTACCGAGCACCTCAGGAAAACATGCACACGGGCAACAAAATTAATGATAACTTATTAACAATTGCATTAAACAATTATTCTAGAGGTGCATTCCAACTTTAGTATATAGAGTCAATTTAACATGGTTCCAACCTCATGAAATAGCTTTAGCTTCACTTATGGAGTATATGGTTTCTATTAAAGCTCTATCTACTGTTATTATTCTAATAAATTGGAGCTTGTGATGGGTATGTGAATGGGTAGGAAATTCAGGACTAATTTGAGGAAACTTTTTCATGATTATCATGATATAAAACAAGTTCAAAAAGTGAACTACATTATTTATTTAAAATAAAATTTAAATTATACTGTTTTTCTTGGGAAAACAAATCAATGATTAAAATCTTTATTTCAATTTACTTAACAAGCAATTTATTTAAAATCATTAATTTTAATAGAATATGCATTACTGTTTAAAAGAGAATACAATAAAAATTCCTTTAGTGTTATCATGTTCTTGTGAAAGATGTTCTACTTACATCCATAGAAATACAAAAAATCAACTCGATTTTTTTTCAATTAAAATACATCTGTGTTAAGCAGAATTCTAAAATGACCTTCAATGACTCAGGCCCACATACATTGCTGCTTACCCTGAGTGTGGGCCGAATATGTGACTATGATAGACAATTATTCTTATGATAATTTGACATATATGGCAAAGGTTTGCAGACGCAATTAAGATTGTTGATCAGCTTGACTTGGAGTTAATTAAAAGGGAGACTATCTGGGGTGGCCCTGACCTAATTAGGTCACTCCTTAAGAGGGACAAGATGCAGCAGCAGACATTACCTTGCTGGCCCAGAAAAAAAATACACACCCACGTTGTGAACTGCCTACGGAACTGTGTAGTTTCTAGGGATTGAGAGCTTACTGCCAGGAAGAAAACGGGGCCCTTGTTCATATGCCACAAAGGAAATTAATTCTGCCAGCACCAGAGAGTTTGAATGAAGACCCTGAGGGTCAGACAGAATTGTTGTCCCAGCCAATATTTTGATTTCAGCCTTGTGAGACCCTGAGCAGTTTATAACCACAATTTGAATTCTTTATCCCCTTAGTACTCAATCTTTTTAAAGAAACTGTCTATATGTATTACTCTTCTATTTGATTTATCTGTTATGAATGTGATCTTTTGATTCTTACCCATTAAAGATGAGAAAACTAGCCTTACTGCACAACCTTCCAACTTTCCCTCTTGACCTCTCAACATAGGTGATCAATATCTTTTTTATCATAAGTGTTTATATCTTTAATGCACTTCTTAGATTTGTTTCAATCTTGGTTTTACCAACAAACATATTCACTGCTGATTTCTAATCCTTTAATTATAGTTCTCCTAATCATTTTTTAGTTGGGTGAAACACAGCAGATTATTCAAGAAAGGCACTTGGTAATAATATTTGCTAGGTTGTTTTACATGTAAAATAGTAATGACTTTATATTTTTAAAAAATGCATATATGTAAAATTTTTGCCCTCGATTTCTTTTTTCAGTGATTTTATTGGTATCATTTGACTGTTTTCTGGTGTTGAATGTTGCTTTGCGTAAGACTGAGACCCTGTGTAAATAACTTGGTGTTCTGACTTGTGCAAAAATAATTTATTTTTTGAAGTTTAGTGATTTTACTAGCTTATCTCCTTCTGTTTTAATATTTCTCAAGGTTTGTTGTGCTCTTGCAACATGTAAATTCAGATGTTCTTTTAATTCAGAAATATATTTCTTGTCTTTAATTTAGTTATTTTAGTTTTCTTAATTATTTTAACTTCTAAAGGACTCTATATATTCATTTTTACATCTCATTTATGTCTCTTATTTTCTCTATGGGAACTTTAATCTTCATTACATTTTATTTCTTTTTGCTCATTTTTTAAAATAATTTATATATTCTCCAAGATTTTTATTCCACTTGGCTCAGTTTTACTCCTCTGTGGTCATTTCATAAATGTCTTCATTTCTGTGATTTTTTCCTTTCCTGCCAACTACTATTTTACCTTCTTCTGTTTTCATTTCATCTCTTCTTAGCTCTTTTAAATGTCTAATTTGCAGATACAGTGGATTAATATGTACTTAAAAGAGTAGAATCTATCACTGAATCCTATTTTTGAAAATGGGGAATTTTATAAAGATATTTTCATTGAAACAACATTTTATGTGTATTTTTATTTCATATTTTTTCTAATAATTTGTCATTCTTCAGTATTTGCCTATAGATCCCCTGCTGATCACTTTTTAATTCCCAAATTACAAACATTTAATAACTCTTTTTTAAAATAAGCCATTTATTTGGATTGGCTTTTACTGTTAGTACAATTTCCAAATTTTAGAGTGAATCAAAAAGTTTGTGTTATTTTTCAACAGAGAAAAAACATTCTTTAATACTTTGTAATTGGAATATCCACTTAAAAATTAATGCAAAATCAGTATTATATAATTTCAGTCTTTTTGACAGCCAAAAATGTCTTTCATTGGTCACATATGAAACTGACATAAGAAGCATATAATTCTCCCCAAATTATGCTAGGTTATTCTACAGACATTTTTGACATTTACTCTAACTATTTATTTTTGTCAGTCTGAGCTTTTAATGCTGAACAGTTTTCTTTTTTCTCAGTTATTATTATTTAGATGTTAACTAGTTTTACTTGCATGAGTAATTGCCAAACAGATACTGTTACTATTTAGGTGCCCATTATCATTCATTTATTTATTGTATAAATTTTATTGCTTCAACTCATTTAAAGATTTATTTAACTTTTTAAAAAAATAATTGCTTCTTCAATATACTTGCTGCTATAAATAATTTAGGATTTATTTTGGTAAATTGTTTGCAAATTGCTGATACTAATTTAAAATAGCCATGAGTAACTAGGGGTAGCTATTTTGTAATACCTTTATCAGCATTGTGTATTATTAGTATTACTTATTTTACAGTCTAATAGACTGCATTAATTTGAATTTTTTCAGTTATTAATGAGCCACATTTTCAGTTTGGTGAGAAAAAGTAGCATCAGCTGTGAGTCAGAAGTGAGGTTGAAGCCTGGCTTCATCATATACTACCTCTGTGACCTTGGACATGTCACTCTAGTCTCTAATTTTAGTGATAGCTGTGTGAAAATAATTGCATCTACTTTATAGGTGTGGCAGACCCTTCTGCATGGCGTGGACCCAGTTCCCACTCAGAAATGCACAGGACCCACGCCCGCAGATAGGTTCTCTCGTGGGTAATCAGATTTGCAATATACCTAGGCTGTTTTTGAGACTTGCTTCTTGCTAAAACTCCCTCACCCTGCAAGTGCTAAACCTTGCAGGGACCAGTGTAACTAGCTCAACCACTTTTGCCTTTTCATTTGCTAATATCCTTCTTCTGTGATGTGATGAGGGGCATTGGCTCCTTTTGTTATAATGGGGGAATAGTGAGTGAGGACCATCTTGTAATGTGAGGAGATTTAGAATAAAGGCCTGTCGTGGTGGAGGCTGCAGCTTTTGCTCCCCTTGAGAGAAAAGTCACGCTGTCACCCTTTTTCCTCCACCGGATTCGGTAGTCCATGTGTATGTTTTATTTCATCCATAATGACTCGGACACTGCTAGCCGGTGTCTGCATCAATAGGTTTTTAAGTTTATAACATAATGCTAATAAACAATGTGCATAGCAATGTTTGGGTATATATATTTTGATATCAGAGAACAGTTGTTATTTTAATGATTTTTATTATTTTTATATTGTTACCTTCATTGCTATTATTAATCATGTCATTTTTGTTTATCTTCATGCTCTTGGAAAATAATAGTATGCTGTTGCTTACTCTACATATCTATTGGGATTTCAGATTGAGATTAGTTTTTTGATTTCTTTAACAATTTGTAATCAGAATGGGTAACATTTTCATATGTGTTTTTCCCAAATTCCTCTCACATTTTGTATTAATATTTTAAATACATTGTATTACACAATGGTTTTAGTTTCTGTATTAAAGTATACCCAAACAAAAGTAGCTTGAACAACAGAGAGGTTTTTTTTTTTAACATGTAAAATTTAGGGGAAGGAAGCTTCATTATCATCGGAGACTTGGACTTCTATTTTGTTGCTCTCATATTCTCATATGCAACCTTTATTTTGTACTACAATAAGGCTGTTTCAACTCCCACCTTCACATCTGCCTTCCAGCCAAAAGGTGTGGGGGCGGGGAGGCAAGAAAGAACAAGGTCCTTATCTTTAGAGGACATAATCTGGATATTGCACATACAACTTCCTAACATATTCCATTGGTTATAACTTAGTCACAGAGCCACCTATGTAAAGAAGGCTGATAAAGTCCTTATTTAGGAGCCCACGTGCCAACTACAAAGGCTTTTTTTTTTTTTTTAAGTAAATGTTTGGGAAAAAGAGAAACAAGTGATAAGTCTTCTTCCTCACTGATCATCAACTGTACACAAGCATTTTCACTATAAACCACTCACACTCTATTTCTAACGAAGACAACCATAAATTCCACCAATTATTATATCTCACTAAAGCCCACAATATTTGGAGAATGTATCACTTGCTTCATTAGGTCTGGAAATGGCCCTTCATGAATTGACTATGTAGAAATGAAAGACAAGTTTCTTGCATCTTTCACACTTTTATCCCGTAAACAATGATTGATACAGAAAGTGAAAACCGAGAAAAACACATTTCTAAGGAGGAAAATAGACAGCAGTATTTATCTATAGCAACTATTCAATCTTCCTGGGCAGGAGTTGAGAACATTTCATGCTTTGGCCGCAGACTTTGATTTATACATGTGGCAGCTGCAGGTTTTCTCTCTGAGATAAATGTCCTTTCCCATTGTCCGATGTGCAGGAGTTGCCAGATAAAATACAGGATGCCCATTTGAATTTGAATTTCAAATTACATTGGGTCTTCTTCATTTTTATTTGATAAATTCAGACCTGGCTTTAGCTTTTGGGCATGCAATTATTACTATTTTTCTACTCATCACAGTCATGTGGGATATTTGGCAACTGGCCTTTGTTGGAGCCTTCAAAATTTCTGTAGATGGTTTTTCTGCTAGCTGAAGCTTGGGGTCCTGTGAATTGATCTAGGAACTAAGAAATCACAGAATTCAGGGGTGAAGATCTGTTTTATTTACAAACAGAAACACAAGTCCCTTGAATCTTAGTAGGGACTTAGTAGGCTTAGCGGTTACTGTGCTTTAATCATTTCCGTGTTCAGGGACTCAAGTCAAAGATTTCCTGCAGACACAGTTTAGACACAAGAAGGTTATTTTGTTTCATTTTTTACCTGTTGTTCTTTTTCTCTATTCTGTGAAGGTTAGTTTGAGGTCATCTGAAAAACACAGGTTGGAGTGGAAAAGTAAAACTTTTTCTATGTAATGAGACAGAATCCTGACTGACATCAAAGCTGTATTTCCTGCAAGCTCTTTCTGTCACTCTACATTGTAGGTCCTTAAGCATTTCTAAATTATGGAACACACTGAATTTTTGTACATTGTACCTTTGCATCTCCCTTTCTCTCTACTTAGATGTCCTTCTGCAGTCTTCCAGGTTATCATTCTACAATTAGCTAATATGTCACCTTCTCTGTGAAGCCTGATCTGAGTCACCCAGAGAGAACTGGGAAGTGTAAGTATAGCACTTATAAGTGTGGTCATTAGAGCTGTGGAGCCTAGATTTTAATTCCATCTCTGACTCTTTATGTTACAGAGCCAAT
This sequence comes from Glossophaga mutica, assembly GCA_039655065.1. NCBI lineage: Eukaryota > Metazoa > Chordata > Mammalia > Chiroptera > Phyllostomidae > Glossophaga > Glossophaga mutica. The sequence goes on along the minus strand of CM077307.1, from coordinate 140,163,734 downwards.
ACACACAGGGCCAAGAGGTCACGATATACTATTACAGAAAGGACCCCCTACTGGGCTCACTTGTCTGTCTCCTTTAGGAAAGATGTCTCTCAATGCCAGAGATTTGTGAAAAGGAAAGGAAATGTTTATTTAATGCTATACAGACTTAAAGTAGTGACCTAATGTCTTCATTAAAATATCAAAGTCCTTTTGGATACCCACAGATGTCCACAGTGCTTCCTTCTCCCCCTGCCCTAATTCAGGGTACTGTAACTCAAGAAAAGAAGCAAATATCTGGGATCCAGGCTCCTGACACCGTCAGCTCTGTCACCTGTCCAGGCAGGATCTCTAATTAATCCAAAGCCATGTGGCACCTTCTCATGGCCTACTGGCAATAGTTCTTTCACCCTCCTTCCAGGCAAAGTCGCTCCTGCTTCCTAGGCTACGCAGCCAAAGGGAGCACTCCAAAGCCTTGTGGTCCTCTTCTACCAAAGCTGCAGGGGTCCCCACTCTGGCCAAAACTGCATGGTTCTTCCTTCCACTAAAGCTTCGGGGGTCTGCACTCTGGTGAAACCCTGTGGATCTCCTCCTCAATGGCTGCTGTGTCTGGGTTTAAATCCCTGCGCCAGTCTTCCTCTGTATCCCCATTTCCGACTCCTACAGTCAATTACACCTGCCAGCATTCCTGTATTATTCCAAGTTTACTGGGCTGTCATCGTGAGTCTGGGCAGGTATGTCTCCATGTCATGGAGCCAATCTTCTCCAAGCTCCCATGCAGGCGCTGTCACCTGGGGGACCTGCCACCCAGTTACATCTTGGGGGAGAAGTCCCTTTCCACCCCCCTGCTCAGAGCATGGTTACAGCTATTTAACATATCTATGCAACCAGTTAAAGATTATAGATATGTTAAATGACCGTGCCATGGATTAGCTGCAAAACTGTGGCTGTACAAGACAGCTCTGCATGTCCCTATTCTACGTGTCCCTTCCCCCAACTCACACTGAGGGGGAAGGAGTGAGGACATCTTATATGTCTTTCTAATATTTCCTAGACACCTTGAGTTCTGGACCCCTTTCCAAATCCCTATTTGCACCCCCCCCCGGCTCTTGGCTGCACCCTGTATCATTTATGTGATCAAATCATTTTCCTTTTCTATACAATGTGGTTAATACTGATGGTACCTATCCCAGAAGGCCGAATTAGATGGACTCAGGTAATTTGCTCAATATACAATGTGTAACTATGTTGAATATTTTTATTTAAACTCTATTACAGGGACCTCAAGAATAGCACAATTAGTAGTAGCATAATAATTCTCAACTCTTGATTATGTTTTAGTACTTCAATAGGTATTCCTTTATGGTTACATAAATAGACATATGTTTATTTACCTTTCACTAAGATTTGCCTTTGGATGGAGGATGGAGAGATATAGAGAAAAGAACGGCAGACTTACTTGACCTCATTTTAAGAATTCTTATGTTTCAAAATACCACATCAAATGTAAAAATTTTAGAAATTTGAATTTGGTTAGCTTTAGTTTGTTATAACTCTGTCACCTTTGAAGACTACTTGGCTGAAAAAAATGAATTTATGTCAGCAGGGATATACTCAAAAACATTAAGCAATTTTAAATTGTATTGTAGAAAATTGTTTAGAAGATGGTAGGAACATGTTACGGCAGTAACATAATGATGTAACCAGCAATATGAAATGAAAGTCATTAGTGAAATTAAAACTAAGGAGGTTATTTAAAAGGACATAAAATTCACTAAAGTTAATAAAAAAATAAGTTGTTCTTTATTGCTGTTGATAAAAATATTACAAGATTCCTTAAGCTTTTCAAGGATATCCCTGTGAACAGTTCAAAATTTCAAATCTCCACCTCACATCACTCCATATACACACACGTACACATCCGTTCAACTTAATATTTGCAGGTGCTTGCACTTGAAGAGAGTTAAATGAGTATAGGTTTTTAGTGCTCCAAGAAAACTAAACAAAATGTACATATGGAGAAAAAGAAATTTTTTCAGTAGATCAAAGATTTAGCTTTTTGGAAGACAGACAGTAAAGGGAAGCATTGAAGCATGTTGATGGATCAGAGAATGGACGGCCACAGTGAAGGATCTTTGAGGGAATGGACAGATGCGGTGAAGCTTACCCTTCCAGCAGACTCCTGGAGAGGAAAATGTAGAATCATGTGCAGGAGGGAGGACAAGAGTATAAGGATTGCTTACAGTGTCTGTGAAACAGCTGCCCTCATTCGCATTCCCTTCCTCCGGCAAATAGGGAAACTGACCATTTAAGCAGACAAACACTTCATTTGCACCTAGATAAAAACCAAACCAAACCTATGGTTGTCCCTCTAAAGCAGTGATTTTCAAGCATTTTCATCTCATGGCATACAGACATACGCTAATTTCTAAAATTCTGTGGCACACCAAAAAATATATATATATTTTTGCCAATCTGACAAAAATACGTATGATTTTGATTCATCCACACCTGACTGCTATTGCTGTGTTGGCTGCTGTCATTTTTACTTTAAAATCTGAGAAAAGGGTCATTGACCCTGACTCAACAGTCAGTTGTTGCCTGTTTTAAAAGTTCTTGCAGCACAACAGTCATTGTGCCTCTTGTGCACACTGGTTGAAAAATTGCTGTTCTGAGGAAATTAAACAAACTGACTGGGTAAAATTAAAGTTTTACTGTGAGCTAATGCCCTTCTCAATGTATTCTGTTGGAAACTGCTCATCCTAATAGTCATCTCTTTACATTCCTTCCCTGAAGAAGACATGTTCCACTGGCTAATTACTTGCCAGATTGCCAGTACCCCTCTTACACCCAGAGGTCCTTATAAGTCTTTCTAGTAAAAGGAGAGATTCATCAAGAGAACACAGCCACATTATTATTGCATGGCATTTTTTATCCTTCTTCCCAGCCAGTTTTTATTATATCATTACATTGTAAAAATGTAATGGCTTTTAATTCTGTTGTTTACCTAAATTCATGTGTATATTTTTTTCGTATATAAATAAACACAGTGCTCGCTCCTGTCCTTATTACAGTAGCTATTCCCAACCAGTCTGTTAATACAGCTGTGGTAATTTACATTGCATTCTTAAATAACTTCCCACCTCTTTGCCACCCAGGAGTGCTTACTGGTATAATATGCATAGCACTGCACTGTTTGTTCCATAGTCTCAACAAGACTGTCAAATCACTTGGATTTCTTTCCCCTCATGTTTCTCCACCATCGGAGCCTTCTGTTCTCAGACCCGATCTAGATCAATTATTTAGTATTTTGATTAACTGTCTCTTTAATTATAAAATGTAGTCAAGAAAAATGTTAATTCCAATTCTGAGAGTAATAAAGAAAATTCACAGGATAATGAATATTTGGGGACTGCCAGTCAAGGTGGCAGTATAGGTAGAAGTGGCATTTGCTTCTTAGTACACCAGCATCAAAATTACAACTACACTATAGAAACAACCATCATTCAGAATCACCAGAAACTGAGCTGAATGGAAGTCCTACAACAAAGAAGTTAAAGAAGAAACCACATCAAGACTGGTTGGAGGGTGGAGATGCAGAACAGACTGGTCCCATACCCACATGTGGTGGATAAAAATCAGGAAACATATCTTAGGAAAAAAGGGTCCCAGACCCACATCAGGCCCACAGCCAAGGGTTCCAGTGCCAGTGAGAGAAGTCCCCGTAACTTTCCTCTGTAAAAAGCAGCAGGATTGAGGCTGAGGAAGAGAGAAACCTCTGGAGTTCCAGGTAGCTCCTCTTAAAGGGCTTGCACAAAGACTTACTCAGACTCACTCCCTCTGAGCTCCAGGATAGGGGCAGCAGCTTGAAAGGCACCAAAGATATATATGGCGAGGGACTGAATTGTCTGGTAACAGGGTGAGAGCTGGGAGAAGATTTGTCCCAGACAGAAGTGCTGACAGAGGCCATTTTTCCTTTGTTGCACTCTCCACCTTCAAAGCCAGTAGGTGGGTCCGCTATCTGAGTCTCCAACAACCTGGCTCACACTGTTTATCCTGTCCCGGTGATTCACCGAGACCCCACCCCACTCAACTTTCAGACTCACCCAAGCTGTTTCCTTGGCTTTTCCATATGAATGGTTTGCTTTGGTTTATGCTTCAGATTTTACTTAGTTCTCTCAAACAAGAAGCATCTGTTCTCAGTGAGCCCACTTCTTGCAAAGTGGCCCCAGGCCTGACACTAGCAGCATCTGGCCTTGGTTCACAGCTTAGCTTTACCTGGGCACCTCCAAGTCCAGCACTAACAGCCGCCATCTACAGATTGTTTTGTAGCTTATGCTGAGTGACCCTGGGCAGAGCACAGGTAGTGACTGATCTTGGCCTACAACTCCTGGGAGGCTCCAGAGCCAGTATATTCATTGGATGGCTTCAGACTACATTGGAGCACCACCACCCAACACCACCACAAATGACACACTCAAGGGGCAGGCTCAGTGGGCTGAAATAAGTCTTGCTCTGTGGAGTGGACCTCTCCACAACTGATCTTCCATAATGGTCAGAGGTTGGGGATCAGTGGTCACAGCCAGTCCTTGTAGCTGATTGGCTTGGTGAACTGCTGCCACTGATATGTCAACAGCAATCACGGCTCATACAAGAGAAGGTATATACAGCCCACATGATGGACACATCTTGAGTACCCAGCTTGGCTGATTGGAGAGGCTGTGCCACAGGCCCCCACAGGATACCTACTATATTAGGCCACTCAATAGTCCTGTATGGCTCATTTGAAAGAAAATATATATATATATAAAAAGAATAAGAACTAAATAAAATGGAGACAAGCAATCTATTAGATATAGAGCTCAAAACACTGGTTATGAGAATGATCAGTGAACTTAGTGAGAACCTCAATAGCAAAAAAGGAACCAATCAGAAATGAAGGATATACTAATTGAAGAAGGTGAGTTACAGGGAATAAACAGTAGAGTGGATGAAGCTGAGAATCAAATGAGCAATTTGGAATATAAGGAAACAAAAAACACCCAATCATAACAGCAAGAAGAATAAAGAATAAGGATAGTGTAAGGAGTCTCTGGGACAACTTCAAGTATACCAACATATACATCATGGGGTTGCTGGAAGGTGAAGAGAAGAGAGAGAAATTGAAAATCTATTTGAAAAAAATAATGACAGAAAACCTCTAACTTGGTGAAGGAAATAGATATACAAGTACAGTAAGTTCATAGTCCCAAACAAGATGAAACCAAAGAGGCCCACATCAAGACACGTCAAAATTAAAATGCCAAAGGTTAAAGACAGAGAAAGGATCCTAAAAGCAGCAAGAGAAAAGCAGTTAGTTACCTATAAGGGAGCTTCCATAAGACTGTAAGCTGATTTAGCAACAGAAACTTTGCAGGCCAGAAGGGAGTGGTAAGAAATATTCAAAGTGATAAAAAGCAAGGACCTACAAGCAAATTTACTCTGCCAGCAAAGCTATCATTTAGAATTGATGGACAGATAAAGAGCTTCCAACACAAGAAAAAGCTAAAGGAGTTCATCACTACCAAACCAGCATTATATGAAATGTTAAGGGATCTTCTTTAAGAAGAAGATAAAAATATGAACAATAAAATGGCAATAAATACATATCTATTAATAATTTAATCCAAAGAACAAAAGAAATGAACATTCAGAACAAAACAGAATCAGATACCAAGAACAGTTTAATGGTTGCCAGGTGAGAGAGGGATTAGGGGGATGGGCAAAAAAGGTGAAGGGATTAAGAAGTACGAATTTGTTATTACAGAATAGTCATGGGGATATAAAATACAGCATAGGGAATATAGTCAATTATTGTCTAATAATTATGTATGGTGTCAATTGGTTTAAGATTTATCAGGATGTTCATTTATTAAGTTATGTAATGTCTAATTCCTGCTGTGTACACCTGACACTAATGATGTATGTCAATTGTAATCGAAAATAAAAAAATTATTTAAAAAGAATAAGTGTTTAAGTTCTCTAGGGGAGTAATTGTCCAATTTAGTTTTTTCATTCTGTTCTCTATTTACTAGTTTATTCTTGTGGTTTTGGAGCATACCCTGAAATAACTTTATAAAAATAGATTCAATGTAAGTAAAATTTCTAAGTATTTTTTATGGCAGAAATCATCTATATTTCATTCTAACATTGACTGACAGTTTGGAAAAGCGTTTATAAATTGAAAATCACTTTTAATTTTCTTCCAGGAAATCAAAGTGTCATTTTATTTTCTGCAAGCAATTTGTTTTATTAATAAATTTCATATCAGTATGATTTTAATTCCTTTACATGTTTTTTCTTTCCCTCCTTCCTGGGGTCATTTAGAATTATTCTTCTTTATAGTATATTATTTTGAGATTCCCAGATTAAGTGTTTTTTATCATACATTGTGTTAGACACTAAGTTAACCAGTCAATCCCTCCATCACTCATCCCTAACTGAAATATCTATGTGTCAGATATTACACATTTTGGTATGTATGTTATAGTTTTTCTCATGTATCCATCTGTTTATGCACTAATAGTAATATACATATTTTAAATTTAATTTTAGTAATAATCTAAATAAAGCACAAAAATTAGTTAATACCTATATAAATAAAAATACAAATGACAGAAGGCTGGAAATTAAAAGAGTAAAAAATGTGGAAGGCAATTTAATGGGCAAATCTCTTCATCATATATCAAGGCATCAGCTAAAATGAATGGAAGGAGAAATAGAGACCTAAATGTGTTATTTAGATCTATAATCACTCAAAGACAAAAATAGCAATGTACCACCAAAAATAGGGTGAGCACGTGAAAGGGAAACCAGGAAAATATAAGCAAACTGAATCATCACCTCACAGCAGATTATAAGATCCCATGTCTAACTTTCAAAGATTAAAAAATGAACTGGCTAAGTATCTTATTTAGTATTTTAGAGGTGACCATTATAGTTCTCTAATGATTAAAATAATTATAACCAGAAACAATTAAAATTATTAAACTTGGGGTAAAACAGTAATATGGTAGCCATAATAAGTAAAATTGGTTTTCATTATAAACATTCTATGCCCCATTTTAATAATATAAAGTATAATTTTTAAAATTTAATTGGAGAAATGTATATCCATTTAAGTCAAACAAAGAACTATATTTTCTTTAAATATCAACAAGTTTTTATTAAAAATATATAAACAAAAATAAAAATTAAATATTCTTAATTTGATAAATATATTTAAAAATGCAGTATTATTATAAAAATCAATATTAAATAATTGATTTTCACATAAATATATACATACATCATTATTTGTTACAAAAATCTTACAGAAAAATTTTTGGATGAAAAAACTGTCTAACAAGCCCTGGCTGGTGTGGTTCAGTGGATTGAGTGCCAGCTTGCAAACCAAAGGGTCGCTGGTTCGATTCCCAGTCAAGGCACATGCCTGGGTTGCAGGCCAGGTCCCTGTTGAGGGGCACGGGAGAGGCAACCATACATTGATGTTTCTCTCCCTCCTTTCCTCCTCTCTAAAAATAAATAAATAAAATCTTTTTAAAAACTGTCTAACAATAAAGCAATAGTGAAATATCATCTGGCAGTTTATGATGGTATTAAATATCATGTTTTTCAAGAATACTCTAACACTTGAGGAAAATTAGAATAGTTTTGTGTAAGCTATTAAAAAGTCTACTGTAATAGGTAATATTATGTGTTCATTTAAAACTAATTGATAAGAAAAGTGTACACAAGACTAGGGACAATAATGCTGGGGCTAGGAATGCAATAATTTTCATTTATAGACTAATAGTTATATGTAAAACAGTATATAAAATTATATATTATATAAAATAATAATATATAATAGAATATTTTGTATGTTCCACATATGCAATTATACTGTTATATAAAAATTTACATATATTTATTTATAATGATCTCATATTCTTCAGAGTGAAAATATAATGTATTACAAAGAATGGTATATGGTGTGTGGTACTCAGAGTTCCAAATGCTACACAGTATTATTCAGCACTTCTCTTCACCAAACAAAGATGCCTTTTTTTTTTTTTTTTTGCCTACTGCCTACCTCAATTTGGTATGACTGAGTGGTTTATGATCTTACTCTGTTCCAAGTAACTGATAAGTTTTCTTAGAAATTCCCTGACCTTGTTAAATTTGAAATTTTAAGTTGCAAAAGTGCTTGTGGCTTAGGCAAAGACTGCTTTCTAATCCTCCCAAACCATAAGACAGAATTTCAATTAGATTCATAGGAAGCTCTGGGGCATGTGTAAAATGAACTTTTATTGAATTTGAAATATAAAAATTGATTTTTTTCCCCAGATATTGTGTTGGGAGCAGACTGAGAAGAAAAGGCAGGCAGGCTGCACTTAAGTATTAAATTAAGTGTGTATGTGTATATATATGTACACACACACATATATACACATATATATGCAATTCAATGCATACACATGGAGTTATTTATACAAAGAACTAAAAGTGTGAATTACACATTTGTACAAAAACTTGAAAACAAATAAATTTGTAAAATTATTCTCAATTTTTTAGATGTTCTGTCTGTAACATCTGTCTTTGGTGGTCCAGAATCAAAAATCTCTACACTTATTTACTGAACTAAATGATATATTATTATCTGTTTTTATTGAGATCACATTGTTTATGACATTATATAAGTTTCAGGTGTACAAAATTATAATATATATCTATATACACAATAGCATGCTCACCACCAAAAGTCTAGCTTTCAGCCATTACCATACATTTGACCCCCTACCCCTTTGGCCCCTCACTCATCCCCTTTCCTCTCTCATAACAACTATTTTCTGTTAGTCTATGAATTTATTTTTGATTTGTTTATTTCTTTTTTGTTTTGTTTTATATTCTATATATGAGTGAAGTCACACAGTTTTTGTACTTTGCATCTGACTTATTTCACTTGGTATAATACATCCATATTGTTGCAAACGGTGATATTTCATCTTCTTATGGCTGAGTAGTCTCATTATATATGAACCACATCTTCCTCCACTCAACTATCAATGGACACTTACATTGATACAGCCATGATGGAAAACAGTGTGGAAGGTCCTCCCAAAATTAATAACAGAACTACAATGTGATCCAGCTATTCTATTCCTTGGTATTTATCTGAAGAATATAAAAACACCAATTTGAAAAGTGATATGCACCCTTATGTTCAATGCAGCAGTATTTATAATACGAAAGTTCATCAGCTATTTTTATATATCCAGAAATAGTCCTCCAAATTTTTCTAGAATATTAATATCTACAAGTGAAAACATGCATTAAAAGAAGTCACATATATATATATATATATATACACATATATATAATAAACCCTTAGTTTGACAAAGTATTTGATAATTATTGCATCTAGAAGATCACTAGCTAATAATTAAAAAGGGTAACACAACAGGTAACAGTTAACACAGCACATAACATGTTACTGAGCATTGGAGTAGTATCTTCTCATGTGTGCAGTGCTAGGTTAAGAGAAGCATTTTTCTTCTCTCTGAAGAGAAAGGTAAGGTTTGATACCATTAATTAAGATAATACACGTGTTCACCTTGGATTTGCATATATTCTTTGAGTATACTGCAGTTTGTGTTCCCTGGGTCATCATTTATTAATAAATAATATTTTCCTAGAATGGGTTAAGAGGAGTAACATAACATGGAGTATTATAAAACATGATCTCTGGAAGCAGGCTGACAGGTTCTGTTACTAATAAGCAATGTAACATAAGCAAGTAACTTGATCTCTCTGAGCCTCAAATTGGAAAAATAATTGCAGTCTGAGAATATGGGTCTGATGAAGTAAACGGAGTATGTAAATATTCAAACATAATGTCAAATTCTCTTCCAGGTATAACTTAATGACAAACAGCCACACCATAGTTGTCAGTTCTCATAAAATTAGTTATCTCTTTTTTTGTCCCTCTATTCTTTTGGGACTCACTAGAACATGCATTTTTGAGTGATTAAGATATTTTTAAATTTTAATTGTTAGATGCAAACACTTGAGCGAATTGCCAGGATGAACCACAGAGAGGCCATTATGCCAAACATATTTGAATTTTCAGTAAATTTCAATGTTAGAAGAGTTAAGATTTATGCTCTCTGGATTCCAATTCTACCACAAAGCCTTTCTAGCTGTGAGTTCTCAGGCACATGTCTTAACCAATATGTGTCTCAAATATTCTATAAATTGAGGATAATTAATGATAGCACCTACCTTGTAGGGTTATTGTGGACTGAATGAATTAAGGCAAGTTAAAATGTTCAGTTCTTATCTCACATATTGCTAGAAATCTATAACTTATTATTTACTGGTGGTTTCTAAGTCTAGGATCTTCTCGCCAGCTCAGGTTCTGGTATTTTGAGAAGATGAAACTTCTATTTTCTCAATCTAATTCAAGTTTTCTTAAATGTTTTTTGATTTAATTTTTATTTTTAGCTTTTTAGAGAGATAGGAAAAGAGGAACTTTTTAGAGAGGGGAAGAGAAGGAGAGAAACATCCATGTGAGAGAAAAACATTGACTAGCTGTTTTCCATAGGCAGCCCAGACTGGGGACCAAATCTGCAACCCAGGCATGTGACCTGACTGGGAATTGAACCTTCAACCTTTTGGTTTGCTGAATGACTTCCAACCATCTGAGCCATACTGGCCAGAGCTTAAATTTTATTTTGAATTCTCATTCAATTTTACTCTGCTTACTAGACATGCTACTCAGCAGATCAAATTAATTTTTACCTCATAACTCGTTTTATGATCATGTCTAACTTGTTAGGTCTCCATCAACATTTTCTTCTCTTCACTGTTTTAGCTTGAACATGCAACGTTAGGGCACAGGTAAGTTATGCATAGTTTGATATTATCTCCCTTGATACACTAGAAAAATTTCACTGTGTAAATAAGCATCATATTTACAAGTGTAATTATGAGTACAGGCCAAGATCTTCAGACTGGTCATCAGCATCAAAATATAGTCAAACATGATTCAGGTAAGCTTGAGTTCTAACACCAAAGTCAAATTTCTCAGTGCAAGTAATCTCCAGTCATATTTGCCTCCTTCAAAACATAATCAACAAAACAAACAAACAAACATAATATAACGAAAGACACTGAAATTGAGAACAGGCTGACAGTCACCAGAGGGGGAGGGAATTTCAGGGGAAAGGGGGAAGGGTTTACAGGAACAAGTATAAAGGACACATGGACAAAAACTATGGGGGTGGAAATGGGAGGGAGGTGGGAGGGTTGAGGTGGTGGGTGGGATGGGAGTAAAAGACAGAAAACTGTACAAGAACAACAATTAAAATAAAAATTAAAAAAAAATTCCAGAGCATTTTTTAATGTTTTCTCATTGAACCCCACTGTTTCCATATAGATCCATTCTTCAGTTTCCACCACGTTGGGTTTTATGGCTTGTTCACCCTTAATCAGTGCTCTTTTCTGTTTTCTAATTACTCTTTTATTTTTGTTAATATTTTATTACATTTTCCTTTCTGATTTCTTTGATAACCCACTGCACTCCAGCTGTTCATCTTTGTAAGTTACCTACCATATGATTTTTTCCCAAAAGATGAGTTCTAAATATTCCTTTAGCAATTTGAGTAGCTAAACAGAGATGTAACAAATACACAATAAAGATACCAACTTTTAAAAATATATTATCAAAGACAGGCCTAGATGTATTTTTTTCCTTTGCTACATGCAAAGGCCAATTACTATTAGTCTGTATTTTCTCAAATAATTTATCTACCTTAGTGATTTGGTGCTTTGGAGAGATAGCATCTAACACATATCTACTCAAAGAAATCAGCTTTTGTAGTTTTTGGTGTCATAACTGGCCCATCTATATGGAGAAGCCATGTGTAGGTTTTGCTGATGGTAGTACCAGCCACTGAATCTTCATAGTTTTGATATCAGATACGGGAATAAACAGGACTTTGCCTGACCTCAGCCTCCCAGTATTGTGTCACCTCCAGCCTTTGAACCTTCTCAGCAGAGGAATCTTTGTTCTGAAACAAGATGCTTCTCCTCTGCCCTTTAAAAATTTCTAACCAACAGAACCTATGAACAAATGCAATGACTATTTTTTTCTTTTACACAAGTATTTTTTAGATAATTTAATACGCATAAATGCTTACTGGCACAGCAATCCATATTGAAAAGTTCCAGTCTATAGAGAACAGAAATTCAGAAGCACTGAGTTTGGCATAACTCAACTAGCCACATAAGAGATTGAGAACAACATTTTTTTTTTTTGATATTTTATCTATTCCTGGAAATGCAGGTTCATTGAAAATGGACTAAAATTAGCAAATTCAATCCACCAAGTTGACGTGTGCTAAGTGACAGCCTCCAACTGTTACTTTAAAGAAATAGACAATATTTCAAAAGAAAAGGACATGATAGAATAACTAAAAACAACAAATTTGGTTAAATTAACCTTCAGACAGCACACACCCTGATTTGGTGTATTGCCAAGATATTTTTTCTATACCGGTTAGGATCCATGAGGACAAGTTTGGATCCTCATCAGTCTTTGTGGCTTTACAAAACAAGGTTATATATTGTTCATGATAAATATTTAGCTCATTTCTTGTAGTTTTCTGGGGTGTGGGGTAGGAATTTGCTCCATCTAGTCAATCAATTACCAGCCTGAAAGCTCTTTTCTTTCTTATTCTAACTCTGTCATTAGGATCACATATCTCTAAATTTCAGTGAGAGATGTAACAAAAGAACTTAAGAATCATGTGGGATGTTTGAAGACCAAGCCTCAAAGAAGATAGGAGATTTCTGCCAATACCTTTTTGGAAAACCCAGATAAATTTTTATTTAAAAGGAACTGGAAATATAACCACTCTGTAACACCCTTCAAAAAATGTACTAGAGTTGAATGAACACCTAACGGTGACATGTTAAACCTTGCTGAAAGCTAAATTTTCTCATAATTTTACTTCTTTTATTAATTTAGTACTACCACCTTTCTTTGACTGTCTGATACATTGGACTTTAACAAAATATTTATTTTTAGACATTTCACAATATGATCAGAGTGCTGTATTGAGGGTCAGGGCACAACTAAGTGAGAGAAAAAACAGAATTCATTGGAAGTTATAGAAAATAAGTTTAAAATAAAATAATATGCTTTGGCTCAAAATAAAAAAAAATCACCCTATTTTTTATTTTTCTATTAAATTCATTGGGTGACATTGATTAATAATGTTATACAGGTTTCAAGTGTACATTTCTTTGATATATGATCCATAGATTGCATTGTATACCGACCATCCATAATCAAATCATTCTCCATCACCATATATTTGGCCCCTTTTGTATTTTTTGACCAAAGAACAACATTAGGGAAGGGAATAAAGAATATTTTATTGTGCAAAAATGTGATAGATTTTGGCAAACACAAAGTGAAGCAATTAGCACAAAAGCAGCTAATAGTCACTTATAATACATAATTTCTCTGATCTAAGACATTATGATCTATAATGTTTTAAAGTCTACTTATTTTTGGTATGCTTCTAAATGCATTTAATTATTTCTAGAAGTTTATTTCCCCAGTGAATCAAAGTAGTTATTGATTGGTCTGTTTGAAATGACTGAGCAAGCAAACACTTGGGATCAGTCTATGTGAATCATCCCCTTCATCAAAATTATTAACACCTCCTTTCCCTACAGAAATATTCTGGGCAAAGTCAGGATATTATTCATTCTTTGGAACTATTCTTCTAACAGGAGTCAAAACTCATATTTAAAAACAAAAAAATTAGTCACTCGGCCATTAAAAAGACTTCTGGTTTTCCCAGAGTAACCCCTATTGAAATAATCATTACTTAGATAACAGTGTAATCTGGGCAAATGTTAAGAAAGCAACAATTTGAGGAAAATTGAAAGAAACTTAAAGCAGGCAGAAACTAGAGGGGAACTGTGGCAGAAGGAGGGAAATTGCACTAGTTTATATGTGGCTTTGACTTTTAGCCTGAGAGGTGGTGGCAGCTACACTCAAAACAAAAGTCTTTCTAGCATTCAGAATCAGAGGATGAAGTTTGGGGCCTGAGGGTAGCTGGAAACCAATGAAAGAAATAAAACTTGTGGTTATTAGACTTTTGTCTGAAAAACATGTCCCAGGCTTGGTGGGGTGGTGGGAGTAGGGGTGGGGGCAATTATCCTGGATACATAGAATAATCAATAAATGGTAGTGATTAGTGTTATTATTAGTAGGATGTAATAGTTTCTATTTATTTACCGAAAATAGTAGCCAGGTAGTTATATAAACATTGCAGAGATAAAAGGTAGGTATATATCTTCTTTTTCTTAGATAAGTCCCTTTAACATTTCATATAATAAGGGCTTGGTGATGATGAACTCCTTGAACTTGACCTTATCTAAGAAGCGCTTTATCTGTCCTTCCATTCTAAATGACAGCTTTGCTGGATAGAGCAATTTTGGATGTAGGTCCCTGCTTTTCAGGATTTCAAATATTTCTTTCCAGCCCCTCCTTGCCTATAAGGTCTCTTTTGAGAAATCAGCTGACAGCCTGATGGGAACTCCTTTGTAGGTGACTGTCCCCTTATCCCTTGCTGCTTCTAGAATTCTCTCCTTCATTTTAATCTTGGCTAATGTAATTACGATGTGCCTTGGTGTGTTCCTCCTTGGGTCCAACTTCTTTGGGACTCTCTGAGCTTCCTGGATGTCCTGGTAGAAGATCAAAAATATGACAGTGGAAAGACAGCAAACTCACAGCTATTAAGAACCACACCTAAAACAAAAGCAAACTAAGCAAACAGCTAGAACAGGAACAGAAACACAGAAATGGAGATCATATGGAGGGTTAGCAACAGAGGCCTGGGAGGAGGAGAGAGGGGGAAAAGGTACAGAGAATAAGTAGCATAGACGGTGGGTAGAAAATAGACAGTGGGAGGGCAATAATAGTATGGGAAATGTAGAAGCTAAAGAACTTATGACACATGGACATGAACTAAAGGGGGGAATGTGGGTGGGAGAGGGTGTGCAGGGTAGAGGGGAATGATGGGGGAGAAATGGGACAACTGTAATAGCATAATCAATAAAATATATTTAAAAAAATAAATAAAAAATAAAAAAATTAAAAAATAAGCTTAACACACACACACAAAATGGTAGGTATATAAATATTTATAATGCAGCAGGATATAATGTAATGTTCAGTTTTAAAAAGCTATATTGTGACACAAAACAAAGACACAGAAAAATCACAAAAAAAGCAAATGCTTAGCTTAATGAGTATTAAAAGGTGCAAACACTTGTTATTACCATCCTGCAAAGACAGATTCCGCCAGACACCACCGAAGCCCAGTAAATAGCTGCATCCTCACACATCTCTATTCTACTAACTACCCTGTGTGTTTTTTTATAGTTTATTATACATCATTTAAATATCTTTTATTTTCACATTCCCCATTCAAGCATTCTCCCTTCATTTTACCTACTGAGGAATCTAGAGCATTTGATTCATAGAATTCTGCAGAGAAACAGCCTCTTTATTCCCTGTAGATTGGAAGCTTCACCCATAGGTTTGATCAGCCTCATATTTGATTGCTTTGGTCAGATTTTTGTGTTCTTTTATCAGGAGACATCTAATGTCTGTTTGTACCTTTCTGAAATATTAACTTCTGTTGTTAGAGCCATTATTTAATTTGGGGTTTGCTAAATTTTGATATTGTAACTTTTACCACTTATTAGCAAAGGTAAAGAGATAGTTCTCCTAATCTGTATTTGATTACTTAATGTTGCCAAGTTCATGTAGAAAAGGGAAATAAATGCTTTAATCTTCCTTTTATTCAGCAATTTTCAAGATTGAAAAATGGTTCTTTGCTTTTCTTTTTAAATATACATTTTTTTAATTTTTCAATTACAGTTGACATACAATATTATATTAGTTTCAGGTATATAACCCCATAATTATACCTTTACATAACTTATAAAAGTGATTGCTCTAATAAATCTAGTACCCATCTGACACTATACATAATTATTATAATGTTATGGACTATATTTATTATGCTGTAGTTTATATCCCTATGACTATTCTGTGACTACCATTTGTACTTCTAAATCCTTTCAGCCTTTTTTCCCCATTCTCCTGACCCCTCTCCCATGTGGCAACCATCAAAATGTTCTTTGTATCTATGAGTCTGTTTGTTCTGGTTGTTTGTTTATTTTGTTTTTTAGATTCCACATATAATTGAAATCATCTCACATTTGTCTTTCTCTGTCTGAATTATTTCACATAGCATAATACCCTCTAGGTCCACCCATGTTGCTGCAGATGGCAAAATTTCTTTCTTTCATGTGGCTGACTCATATTCATTTTATGTATGCACACTTCTCTATCCATTCATCTACTGATAGACACTTAGCTTGCTTTCATATCTTAGCTATTACAAACAATGTTGCAATAAACCTACAGATGTATATGCCCTTTCAATTTAATGTTATGATTTTCTTCAGATAAATACCCAGAAGTGGAATTGCTGGGTCCTTCTTTGTCTCTTGTTATAGCCTTTGTTTTAAAGTCTATTTTGTCTGGTATAAGTACTGCTACCCCAGCTTATTTGTTTTGTTTTGTTTCACGAAATATCTTTTTCCATGCCTTAACTTTCAGTCTGTGTGCATCTTTCAATCTGAAATGAGTCTCTGGTAGACAGCATATTTAAGGATCTTCTTTTGTTATCCATTCAGTCACTGGATGTCTCTTGATTGCAGCATTTAATCCATTTACATTTAGGTAAATGTTTTTAGATATGTATCTACTGCCATTTTATTATTCATATTTTTTCTTCTTAAGACTCTTTAACATTTCTCATAATACTATTTCAGTGGTGATAAACTCTTTTAGCTTTTTCTTGTCTGGGAAGCTCTTTATATGTCCTTTGATTCTAAATGATATCTTTGCTGAGTGGAGCAGTCTTGGTTGCAGGTTGTTGCTTTTCATCACTTTGAATACATTGTGCCAACCCCTCTAGACCGGCAAAGTTCCTTATAGGTAACTAAGGTGCTTTTCTTTTGCTGCTTATAAGGTTATCTCTTTGTCTTTAAACTTTGACATTTTAGTTTTGATGCATCTTGGTGTAGGTCTCTTAGGGTTCATCTTGTTTGGACTCTGCTTCCTAGACTTATGTGTTTATTTCTTTCACCAGGTTAGGGAAGTTTTCCATCATTATTTTTTTTTTTAGATAGGTTCTCAAAGCCTTGCTCTTGCTCTTTTTTTTTTTTTTTTTTTTTTTTTTTTTTTTAGTACCCCAGTGCTGTGAATGTTGGTAAGCTTGAACTTATCCCAGAGGTTCCTTATACTATCTTGAGTTTTTTTTATTCTTTTTTCCCCTTGCTGTTCTGATTGGGTATTTTCTGCTTCCTTAATTTCAAATCACTGATATTATTTTCTGCTTTTCTAATATAATGTTAATTTCTTGTAATTTATTCTTCATTTTAGATAGACTATCCTTCATTTTTTACTTTTTTATGGTTTTCACTTTTTAAAAAAATGTCCTAATGTTCTCACTAAGTTCCTTGAGCATCCTTATAACCATTGTTTGAACTCTGTATCTGATAGTTTGCTTACCTGCATTTTACTTACAGTGAAACCTTGGTTCTTAAACTTAATTCATTCTGGAAAACTATCTGAGAAATGATTTGTTCAAAAACAAAATATGTTCTGTTTACCACCTGAGAGACACATGACTAATCCTACAAGTATTAGCATGAAAGATCTGTTGGCTCAAGAATTGAGAACTGAAGCTTTGTTCAACAACCAAGACATTTTTTCTGTGAACAGTTTGGTGGAGAACCAAATGTCTTGTTCAAGAAACAAGACACTTGAGAACCAAGGTTTGATTGTAATTCTTTTTCTGGACATTTCTTCTGTTCTTTCATTTGGGATCCGTTTCATTGTCCCCTCATTGTGGCTGCTTCCTTGTGTTTGTTTCTATTCCTTAGGTAGAATGGCTCAATGCCCCAGGCTTGTTAGAGTAGGTTTATGTAGTAGGTGTCCTGTGAGGGCCCGTGACACAGCCTCCCAGTCTGGCCCTCTAGTGAGCTGCCTGTGTGGGTGGTGTGCACTGCCCTGTTGTAGTTGAGCCTTGATTGATCTTGCCACATCATTGAGAGGTATAAATATTGTTATACTGGCTTGTGTTTTGTTTTGTCTCCATGTTCATGAAAAACAAGTCCAGGCTAATTGGTTGCAAGGATCACCTGCAACTACAGCGGAAAAGCTGCTACACAGGGGCTGACCCCATGGTGCAGGCGTTGTTTCAGTAGGTCTTTGTTGCCTGCTAAGTCTGCATCCTGCGTGTGTCATTCGTGGTGGTGTTTGGGTTGTGTTCCATAGTGTTCTGAGGCTGTCCACTACATAAACTTGCTCTGGAGCCTCCTAATATGAACTACAGAGCTATTACCTGTGTCTTGCATGGGACCACCCAATATGAACTACAGAGCAATCTGCATATGGCTGTGCTGGGAGGGAGGCCAGTCTGTGAACCAGGGCCAGCTGTTGGTAGTACAGGGTTGGGGCCACTTAGTGAGAGGTACAGGGTAGGCAGAGGCCAGATGCTGCTTATTTGAGAGATTTTAGGAAAGTCAGTAGCATAAGCCAAAAGTGTCCATTTGCATGGAAAAGCTACTGGCAACACTCTGTATGGGCCATCAAGATGAGTTGGACAAGGGCTTAGGAATCACCAGAGCAGGGCAAACAGTGTTAGACAGGTTGGGAGACTCAGATATGCTATCTGTCTATGGGATCTCTGACGGAAGAGCTCAGCAAAGGAACAATGGTCTCTACTGGCACTTCTGTCTAGGAGAAAGCTGCCTTTCCAGTCCTTGCCCCGAAACCAGACAATTCAGTTCCTACCCAAATATCCTGGCACTTTTTGAGCTGCTGCTCTAAAGCTGGAACTCAGAAATAGTGAGTACAAATAAATTCATGTGCAGGCCCTTTAAGAGGAATATATGAATCTAGAGATGCCCTCCATCTTAATTAGCCACAATCCCCTCTGATATTTATAGCCAGAAGTTATGGGACTTCTCTTCCTGGCACCAGAACCCTGGGCTGGCATTTCTGTTGTAGGGATGAGTCCTTGCTCCTTAGGGTGGACAAGGACCACCAAGGCTGAGATATCTCTCACACCACACATGGGTGTGTGACCAGGCCATTCCTCATCTCTGCTCCTTCCACCAGTCTCAGTGTGGCTTCTTTGTATATTTAATTATAGGATTTCTGTTCAGCTAGATTCCAGGTATTCTGAATGTTCTATAATTTAGTTGTAACTTCGATGTGGTGGTAGAAGGTCCCAAGTACTATATTTACCTGTGCCACCATCTTAACCAAAAGTCCCAAGAATCATTCTTAATCTTTCAAATTAGATTTTCTAAAAATATCAATATGAATTCATTCATTTAAATCTATTTGATGGGTTTCAAAAAATTTTAATCATCATCCTTTTTGAATATTAAATTGTTTCAACTTTGCCAGTAGGTTCTTCCTCAAGTTATAAATACTTCTTGTCAATTGATGCATGGATAATTTACAGAAAGAGTAAAATTAGCATTTGGATTTCTCTTTGAAAAAGAATCAAATTATTCCATACCCAAACAGCTGTTTCATTTTAATCATTAAAACATAATGAAATATGTCAGCCAGCAAAAGAATGAGAAGTAGCTTATATCAATATTGTCTATTGACCTGTCATTGAGATACACTTAGGCAATGTGAAGTTAAGACAAAACTGGCAAAGACTGACTATATATTTACACTTCTGTCAAAGAACTAATTGTGCTTCACCAGCTATTTTATCAACAATAAAATACCAAGTGGAAGTGCAGTACTTCTGTCTGTATTCAATTCATTAATGGAAATGGCTTAGAAGTCACTGATCCATGCAAAAATATACAGCAGCACAGCATCGGTGTGGTACCTGGAGTGCCAATCGGACGATGTGAACATTTATGTTTTTCTACATGTTTTAGCACTTCTTAGCTCAAAAAATTGTTACCATGATATTATTAATTTTTAGTTCGAAGGTAATATTTAATATGTGGGAACAATGAATGTCTATCAGAAACTCAATAAAGAATATTCCTAAAATGAAACTTTTAAAAATCAGTTTTAGCAACTATAATTTAAACTTGCCAGAATAGTTTAAAATCCTACTATATTAAGTACTAATATCCTGAGAGTTAATTTATAGCAAGAAACTTACAATTTTCATGAAAAATTTCTTCTAGAATTTATAATTATAAGCCACTGAAAATGAAATATGTGTATAATATTTTCCTTCATATTTAGATTTTTTTAGAATTCAAATCTATAAAAACAGTAGAATAAGTAAGAATTACTCCTTATTTCCAAGTTTCATCTTATATTATTTAAATGACTTATATTACTATTCCATGATATAGTTTTACTTTTTATCTTATACTATTAGTTATGCTTTCAGTATATTTTATGGACAGTAATTTGGCCATACAATTTTTATTATAGGGAAAAATGAATAATATTTTCTACTAGCACAATTATATAAAAATTATGACATCAAGTACTTAGAAAAAATGCACACTGGGATTCTAAGATCTTGAAACTATTCCTTTTCATTTTTTCCTTTTGGTACATGTAGATACATTCCATCTAATTCTCTTCCTCAAGAAACCCTGGTGTCCCATTTGTGGCCATGCGTTAACTTTTCTTTTTCACATTTCACTATGACAAATATCAGTGTTTTGCATAATATTCATCCTTAATGGCACAGTCAAGTGCTCACAAATGGGCTTCTCAGTCATAATCAGAAAGTTATGGAGCTCTTCCAGGATTACCAACATTGGTTTTCTGTTCATAAAAGGTTGTAATGACTGGTTATCACTTCCATTTAGGAATGTGGAATGGATGGGTTGTGTGAAGGTAGAATTAGCATTACATTTGTATCATTTAAAATTGGTGTATCTCTTACATAGAGTGTGTGCGTGTAGCTCTCCTTTTAGCATGTGTCTTAAGTATTTCAGAAAAATATTTGAGATACACACACTTATCTGTTTGCCAGGTGGATCAGTTCTACTAAAGTTTCTTTACTCTTTCAGCTTATTTTCTCATGCTCTTTGAATTACAGTATCAGAACTCTTCCTCCTCCTTCTCTAATCAAAAAGCACTTTGCTTAGTTCTGGTAAAGCCTACAAGAGACAGAGAAAGCAGCAAAATTCTCCTTTACAATGAGGATATTTACAGCATAGAAAATTTAGTTTAGCTCATCCAAGCAAATGAATTCTTTGATATAGTTAAATGAGAGTTTTCCTATTGTCTATGAACTGTACTGACAATAAGCCAAGACCAACAGTGACAATGGAGCTCTCCATCTCCACCACTCCTGTCAGCATAAACATGCAAATAAATGTAGAGACCCTCTGAATCACAAACACGTGCACACACAGGGTGGGGCAAAAATAGGTTTATAGTTGTGAGTACATGAAACAAAGTTTATTGTATTATTATTATTATTTATTAAGTATTGTGTAATTTTCTGTATGAACTGTAAACCTACTTTTGCCCAACCCCATGTGTGTCCATCTGTATTAATTATATTATTTTGTTTAACAAAATTACCACAAAACAGCACTGTACAACAAACATTTTCTCACAGTTTCTGTGGTATGGGAATCTGGGAATCGACTGATTTACTGGATGGATCTTCTACTTCGGGGTCTCTCACAGGTGGCAACCAAAGTGTGGTTATACTATACTCAGCCCAAAGCATGACTGGAAAAGGATTCACTTCAAATGGTTATCGAGAAAATTCAGTTCCCTGCAGGCTCTTAGACCATGGGGGTTGGTTCTTTACTAGCTATAGACTGGACACTTTCCGAAGTTCTGTGTCCTCCTGGTTTCTCCAACACTGTGGCTTGTGTGCAAGTGAAGAAGTCAAAGGAGTCTGCTGGCAGGATGAAGTCACTATCCTTTGTAACCTATCTGATCTGATGTTAAACTAGAAATCAATTATAAGAAGAAAACTAACAACACAAACACATGGAATTAAAAAAAACTAATGCTACTAATCAATGAATGGGTTAACAATGAGATCAAGTAAGAAATCCAAATATGCCTTGAGAGTAAATGAAAATGAAGACACAATTATTCAAAATCTATGGGACACAGAAGGAAATTCATAGTAATACAGGCCTACCTCAAGAAAGAAGAAAAATCTCAAATAAACAATCTAAACTTATACCTAAAGGAACTAGAAAAACAAGAACAAATAAAGATAAGCATTTTAATAGGTACACAGGGGTGTCTCATGATGGTTTTAATTTGCATTTCACTAAAGGCACCCAATGTAAATCTGATTGGTCAGTGTACCTGATTCATCTGTTATTAAATCTTTTTCATATGATATCTTAATGCTTTCCCATAATTTAAGGTAATGGGAAATATGTTGAGATAATATAAATCTCTGTTATATAAACAATATCCTGCTGCAGTACTTAGCTACTCAATTACACTTCAATATTTGTGTGTAGCTTTTACCATACAATTTTGTCATTATTTCTTAAAAAAATTCATGACTCCATTATATTTTTCATGACCATATTTATAAATATCACTCTGTGCAGTAGCCTGGGGGTCTCTAATGGGGAAGTCTCATAGAAAACAACATGTGAGAACTCACTGATGATTTTCTTAAGAATGTTTTAAGGAGTTCTCTGCATCATTTGGACTGAGTATTTTAAAATGGATTTTCTAATATTACTTCAACAAATGGAGATTCATTGTCCATCAAGTGGCCAAATGCTATAATATCTTTATTCAGTCTTACAAGTTCAGGGAAGTAGCTCAACATAAGTGAGTGGATTAGGAAGATGGACTTAAAAAAACTACTGGCCACTTAAATTCCTATCCAGTCCTAGCCCACTCTTCTCAAGATGTAAACTTTCTACATATCAAAAACAAAGCAATTTGTTTGAACAGAATGTTTAAAATCTTGGCTTTAAAAACCATATCAATATTTTTGGTCTTTAATCTTTTTGATGAAAGAAAAATACTGTCTACTCAAGTAGCATTTTTACTGGAAAATCTTTGAAATCAAAATATACTAAATTCAGGTGCCATTTTAAGCTAAAGATATCTAAGAAAGATATGTGGTAGCTTAGTGGAAATAAATTAAGATTAGTATTTAGGAGACTTGGGTTCCAGCTGAGGCTCTTCTAGTAAGTAGTCAACGGTGTGACGGAGCACCCATCAAACATCCTTCAGTTCCTCATTACTAAGGTACAAACGGCAGTTCTCTCTAACCTCCTCATAGTGTTTTAAAATATCAGATAAAATCAAAACATACCACAGGGAAATGCTCACCAAAAGAAAAGAGTAGGATATATAATTGTATTTAGAAAATAAATTCAATTTTATGAATATAGTAATAGCTATAAATCTGAAAATCCATATTTACTTAAATAAGAAATAGCAAATATATTAATGACTTTCATTTTCTTACTTGTACATTTTAATGTTACTAAAATTGTAGTTTAAATCAATATTGTAGTTGTAGTTCATACTTTTAAAAGTTGAAAGTATTGTGTTAAAGGAAATGCATTATTATGATGAGGGGAAAGTAGTAGATTACAGTTTAAAAAGAGAACAAATCTTAAAGTCACATGAGCATTGGTTTAAATTCCATGTCTGATGTATATTGATAGTGTGACCTAAAGCAGGCTGCTTGGTTGAACTAAACCACAGTTTTGTCATCTCTAAAATGGCAATAAAATGTATTAATTATTATTTACAATAATAGGTTAATAACATCCATCCCATTGATAATACCCAAATACATTTTTTACTGGTTTTATTTCTGAAATTTCCAAGAAAAGATTTGTTTTCAACACAAAAGTTTCAAAGCCAATTTAAATTAAATGTAGTTAAGGAAACAGTTACTTTTCTTTACTTCATTAATAATTATCATGTTAGTCCCTTTCTCCACATGGGCTATTATTTTAAACTCTGATAATGTCATGTAATACTCAATTTGGGTATCTTAGCTGTTGGAATGGTATACTTGCCCATGCAGGTATTATGAGAACAAAATTAAATGAGACAATGCATCACAATGTGTGCTGGAGCAGATGCTCTGATGACTAGAGGAGAGACAGGGACGGAGCCTGCCAGTTCACTGAGGTTTAATGCCATCAAGGTTACCAAAACGCTCACTTTAGTCTGACTCAGCAATGAGAGGTAAAAAACTTGGATGAGTTACAGCATTAGGCAGAGAAATAACTTTCTAGATTTCTGTTTTAATGTGACAGTGCTGTCTGTACATTAGCTTGTAAACATCTTATAAAACAAAGAAGATAAATTTCCATTAGGTATAAAACTTGTTTTCCTTTTCAGTTCAGTGACAGCATAGGCTTCAAAAATGTACCATACATTATAATGTAGTTTGAAATATCTACGCTAGAGTTCCTTACAATAATAGCTTTACTAAATTTTGCCTGAAACTGGAGGCCATATTCTATAAACTTAAAATACCATGTGAAATGAGCTATTTTCCTATCTACTGGTATTGTTTTCCTCTAGAGAGAAGTATAAAATGATATTTGATAGTCTATTATATGCTTATTATTTTATTTAAAAAATTATTGATTGATTTTAGAAAGAGAGAAAGGGTTTGAGGGGGATACAGGAGGAGAGAGGCAAGGAGAGAGGAAGAGAGAGAGAAATATTGGTTTATTGTTCCAATTATTTATGCATTCATTTGTGTCTTCTTCCATGTGCCCTGGCAAGAGATCAAACCTACCACAACCTTGGTATATCAGGACAACACTCTCACCAGCTGAACTACCCGCCAGGGACTATTATATGCTTATTCAATGATAAAAGCATTAAAATCAGAAAGTGGAAAATTAGGAAGCAATATCTGATCACCTTGCCCTGGCATGCTTATCACATTATGGCCTTGTTAGCCTTCAACAATTCTCAAAAGATTGTACCTGTTTTTGTTTTTATGTTTGTCTTTTAAAAAATACAACAAAGAAAACAATGAAACTGAAATTTCCTTACAGTTTACTTGATCTTGAATATTCTTCTAATAGAGCAATGTTAAACATGAAGACATTTTATTCAACATGCTGGGTTGTCCTATCTAGAGCTATACTTAGAAAATATGCTGTGGAGAATAAAAAGAAGAGAATTAATGCTATTATCTACTCTTCATTGCCTTCAATGAATACTTCTGTGCCAAAGTATATACCATTAAATGACATTTAAACTATTATTCACAATAAAATGTGGCTGATGTCCATTCAAAATTATAACCAAATCCACATCTTTAAAATTAACCTAATGAGCCAGTTACCTCTCCATCTGTTGGCAGAAGAGAATTGACAACAATTAGAAAAACTCAGCCACAGTGAAAGTCATGCCACTGCCCTTTCTTTGTTAATCTTTGCACCAGCGTACATTAGTGAGGTGAGTCAGTTTAACTAGACCAAATATTGGATGCATACATTATATCTACAGCATACTCTTCTAGGCACTGAAAGGGATTCAAAGATGAATGGGTCTCATGACCTCACCTCATCAATTTATGAGGATTAGAGAAGAATTTGAATATCAAAATATTGGACAACATAAGATAATGTCATACAAGAAGTTTATAGAGGGCAATCAAGATTCAGAAAAAGATAAACCATCCCTTGTAAGAATAAGAAAGTTCTCACAGAGAGGATGGAATTTACAATGCACCCTGAAGAGCAGGAAAGTATCAATACCTGGCAAAGAGGGGATTCTGAAATTTCACAGGAGGATAATGAGTAAGCACATGATGAAGCTGCGCGGTGTGGATGCTTTGCTTAGGAACCAACATGCAACCTACAGATGAGAGTCGTGGGAAACAAGACCCGGTAGGAGAGTGTGGGAGTACAGAGGAAGTGGTGTTAAGGACCTTAGTCCAAATGATGGGAAGCAAGGATAAAAAAATCAAATTTAACTCAGAAAAACAAGGGAGCCTTTGAAAGTTCTGTTAATAAAGAAACTGATTATAATAACCTGCCTCCAAGAGAGCTCACAGTGATTCCAGTTTACTGGTATCTGCATACTCCTGAGTACTTTTTCATAGGATACCAGTTTGTCTTTGTGGCCAACAGAACATGGCAAAATGCATGCCACTTCCAAGATTAAATTATAAAATACTGTGGTGGCCATTATGTTCTCTCTCTTTTGCTGTCTTTCTTTCTCATCGCTGATTCTTGGGGAAGACACGTCATGGGCAGCCCTACAAAGAGGCACACACGATGAACTGAAGCCTCCTACCAATAACTACCTAAGTAAGCTTGGGAGCAGATCTTCCCCCCAACAGGAAATCTGCAGATACTGCAGCCTCACTCAGCAGCTTGGCTGACACCATATGAAAAACCCTGAATATAACCACGCAACAGAATTCATGACTCCTGACCCTCAGATTCTGCATGAGTGATAAATTTTTCGTATGTCCAAAGTAGCAAGTTTTGAGAAAATTTGTTTTTCTGTAATAGGTTACTGCTATAATTATGGATGAATTTTGTAGTATAATATTATTCATGTGTCAGTAAATTAAATTCTGAATTGATTAGAACAGAAAAATATAAGAGAGGCAAAGACAAATTTTCCTATGTACTTTTTCTATGTAATTTTTACTATGTACTTTTTCTCCTGCCATTTGCTTTTTATGCATTTCCTCACTAATTCTTTGAGGAGTGGTACTGTTTTTATTCTTTAATTTTTTTTAATTTTATAAAAACTTAAATCATCAAGCAACTTGTCCAATATCATACAACTAGTAAGTAATGAACCAAAATCCAAACCCTTTGTTGTTTATATACATGAATATTTGATGAATGAATGAATAAACACCTGTGCACATTTCATGAGTTATTATAATTTCCTACTAAATAATTTCACCTTGCCTTTAAGAAAACTTGAAAATATTCTAAATTAATCCTAAGAACATTTTTCCATGTCATTCCCCAATAAATAGAATCAAAGAAAGTTTTTCAGAAAATTCATGGATTGATATACTTCACTAGTCCAGATGTAGTTAAAATTTTTATAGTGCAAGTTTTTGAAAAAAAACTCTTTAACTTACCTTTTCCAGCCTTTTATGTACGGGTGACTTGTGAAAAATGTTTGCTTTTGACCTCTTTTAAGGTTTCCACCATTAAAAACCTTAGAAAAAACACTCCAGGTGAAAGTTTGAATTCCTGAAATGGGATTCACCTGAACACAGTTAAAAAAAAAATCTTTACCATAGATTCAAGCAAGGATAGAATAAACAAATGGAATCAAAGGTTAAAAGAAATGAGAGAAGCACTTAGAAGTAACAGCAACATTCACAAAACTTAATTTATAAAATAAGCATGTGGCTAAAAACTGCTATCAACATTAATACCTAGCCTAAAACACCATCAGGTTGACTTAAAGCTGTATTTTTATTAAAGAGTCCATGTAGCCTGAACTGGCCTGCCTGGGCATATTTTCCACACCCTGTCCTTTTTGGACCCTATGACCTTGGGAGGCTTTTTACCCTGTTTACCTCATCTCAAAAAGGGCATGATACGGATGATTAATTCATAAGGTTATTGTGAAATTTAAATGAGTCAAAATATGCATATTGTTTTCAGGAGGGCTACATACCTTCTGAAATGTATACAAAGCTGGGAGATGGGGGGATGGTGTTTTCAGGGCAACCGTGTTTTTGTTACCTCTGATGACACATGTAATCAAAGTTTGACGGAGATACAGAATCATATAGAAATTAATTGCTCCCAGCGGACTACAAGTAGTAGATTTTCTAGTTAAATTTCACAGATGATCATAAAAACTACGTCAGTTATAACTCCATGAAACAGAATAAAAGTCATTTCTGTTTACGTTTTGTGCCTTATATGCCTCACTTAACTCACCCTAGTCCTGAGGGGGAACCTACAAATGCAGACACACAGTGGATCTCCAGGAGACTATGAGAACGTTTCTGCTGTTCTCTAAGGGAACTATAAAGCAATACTTACACACAAAAATTTTTTTGTCGTGAAAAATCTTTTGTCCCTATATTTCCTCTTCATTTAGTGTTTTTGACATTTTCAGCAGATAATATTCAGACAGCTGCAGGAATTGAAAACTCATTCAAAATTCAATGTTATTTTAAACTGAAGCCCTCCATGGTCTAGGGTGTACATATCATTGGTGAAAGTTGCTTGCATTTTATTTATAAAAACCTACCTTCATCTTGCTATAAGGGTTCTAAATATAACTTTCTAGAAACAGTGTTAAAATGCAGAGGTAACACATGTATGAACAATATTTCTTCTGCTCTAGGCAGGGTTCTTCCATTGTTTTATAGTTTTCCATCAGTATTTTCAGCATACTATTGCTAGTGTGGAATATCCATTCTTGACTGGAAGATAAAAGTTTATCTTTCAAAAATATCATAGATCTTTGGAGAGGAAAATGCTAACTAGGAAACCAAAGAGTGTTGGTGAGGTAGACAACCTTTGAAACCCTATTAAGGAGAAACTTTCTAAAAATGGAGCTGTTTAGCAAAAAGAATAAAATTAGCTAGCTCTTACTAAAAGTATTCTATAAGAGTTTTATTATCACCATCCTACTGTACAAAACCTACATGGTAGGTATTAATATTTTTTCTTTTACATATGAAAATATTGTGTCTTAGAGTAAATGTATTTCTAGAAGGTCATTCTTGATGTAGTCACTATTTGAACACATGTTGATACAAAGGTCTCTGAAACAACACATAACTCTGCCTCCAAAATCTTAGACATAATGTGTTAGGCACATGGAGGAGAGGAGGTAGGAGGTCACTGAAATGCTTAAAAGAAAAATGGCAACGGCTAAGTGGAGCTTTGAAAGATGCTACTCTGGCCTGGTAGCTCAGTTGGTTAGAGAATCCCTGATATGCCAAGGTTGTGGGTTCGATCCACCATCAGGGCACATACCAGAATCAACCTATGAATGCATAAATAAGTGGAACAACATATGTCTGTCTGGCTGTTTGACTGTCTGTCTCTCTTTCTCTCCGTCTCAAATCAATTAAAAAAGATCAGTGTGTTGGCCATTCCCAAGACTCCTAAATGATGAAAGAATGAAAAGATGAATGAAAAATAGTACAACACCTTTCACACTTTGATTTCTGTAACAAAAGTTTTAATAGCAGGATTGATTGAGAGACTTCAGGGCACATGACAGCATGCTAAATACCTTACCTATATTATCTTAGAGCTTCCTACCGTGTCCACTGGGTTAAATACTCTTTTGGTCCTTTGCAGGTGAAGAAACTAAGGTTTCAATACTTTAAATAACATGTGTGGACTGCACAGTTAGTAAGTCAGGAAATTTGGGGTCAAAGCCAGGCCTGTCTGAATATTTAAGACCTATGATGTCCATCACCCAACTATGTTCATCACATTACTTTATATTCATATGCTCTTCTGAATCGCACAACAACCTTTTGTAATACATAGTGACTAATGTAAAAACTGAAACTCAAAAAAATTAAGGCTTAAAATTCAAAACGAATTTTTATCATACTGATGAGTGAAGACATATGAAACATGCATGAAAAATAAAAGTACTTTCAAAGCAAATAATTTCCCAGAGACATGTCTAATCTTCCTGCTTTGTTGAAAAGTTATTCTCAATTATAGACCAAATATTCCAGTGGGGTGTTCTCAATACTGAGGATTTGTGTGCTTCCCACGGAGACCATTTTCGATTTATCATTTGAGGGCTTCTAGGTACTTCTCATTGATGAGTTCACTGAAAACAACATTTATGAAATAGCAGAATTAATCTGCATTTTGTTGGTTTTATTACAAAAGAAAAAATAATTTAACACACGGATTGTAAATTATGTCTTTCTCAAATTGATTTAATATTTATTGCACTAATGATTTCCATATAAAAACCTATAACACACTATATTAGTTTTGCATAGATTTATACTGCCTATCACACATTGAGAAATATAATACATAAATATATAATTCCATAACAAGACCTAGTATCAGTGATAGAATGTTCAAGGAGAATGAAAATAGGGAAATGAAAAGATTACTCCCCAAAAGGGATATGATAAGGTTCAGTTGAGATCAGAAAGGGGTAGATCAACAGTAGAAGACAGATGGTACCCCCTCTCATTCTTGTTGGTGGTGAAGATTTTCCTTGCAATCATCAAATAGGCAATTCTTTCTCTCCTTTTCGGAACTTAGAAGAACCAGGAAAGCTGGTCCAACACACTCTGCTGTGGCTAACAGATGAGTCACGAGTTTGCATCCTTCACTAGGGTGGTAATTGTCTTTGACACCCTCTACTAATAGCAGTGAATAGCCAGAGACTCATGCAAACACTTGACACAACATTTTCTTGACTTTCATTGGTCCTAGAAGTATAAGGTTGTTTTTTTTTCTTTGCTTGTTTTTATTGTTGAATTCAAATTTCAAAGTACAAGAATAACATATATAATATGTAACTTTAAAATCTGTTAATATAAAGGTGAGGTATAAAACAAAAATTAAGACAAATATAAATTAATATTATCATATTCCAAAAGTCTTTATGAAATAATAATATATTCAAGTTGTCTTTTCCCTTCCTACAACAATAGCAGATATAATAACAGATTCTCTCACTGATTTATTCTTGAGTCTGGTCTGGATAGTCCCTTCTAAATTTCTAATATTGGCTCAATTAATGAACGTCATTTGCTGTGTCTGCTATGGAGCATGCCAAAGTATCCAAACACATGTTTGGCCTGATATAATTACATAGCAAAATTTTGGGTTGTAAAATTACAGAATAAAAAGTGTTGTCAGTGAAGCTTGGGAGTAACATAGAGTCAATAACTTTATATGTCAACCCAGCAGTTCTCTCCTTTTATACCAAACTGGGGAAGTCTTTTTACTGCTGAATTACAGAGTCAGCAAACAAACACACACAATTCTAGGTTCCTGCAGCAAACACTTTACAAACAGATATTCTACATATTAGAGGTATTTAATATCTAGGTATTGAGAACTGCCCTGCCTGGTTTCAGAAGATGTAAACCCCCTTGGCTAAGGCTAAGTAAAAAGACATTGGGACCAAAAGAAACTAAGCAGACAAAGCTTATCTTCCTGGCAGGGGCACTAGCTCTACCCCCTTTTCTTCACCCTGCTTGGCCCTGGGTGGATGACTGGTTAGCCAATAATGGGTAAGATTCCTCAAGGGAGGGACAACCTAAGATAGGCACAGTCATGATGGGGCCATCAGGGAAGGATTTGGGGGACTATAGAAAAAGGGGATGATGGACCCTTACCCCTCAGCTTTGACATAGCCTGAGTCCTCATTCTGCATGTAAAAAGTCTCCTAATCTCTTGGCTGGCTTACTTCCCCTGCCTGACTTAAGCCTGAAAACATGCTGGAGAGTGGTGTAGCCCTGGGCAGGAACAGCAGTTCCCCAGGGTGATCAGGCCTAAGAAAGAATGCATAAAATCCTGTGAAACCTGCTTTGCTGAAAACGCCTTCAATTTTCTGATGAGGGTCCAAGCATAAAATGAGTTTATTTCACCAAGTTTTATGACCCTTTAGCTATCTGACCCTGACTCAGCATAAGCCGCCACAGTTCTTTGAATGTTATCTATTGTTTGATCATTACTACCTGTCAATGATTGATGAGCTTTACCTGTATTCCTGTGCAAATTGAACTAAAAAAAAAACCCATTGAGGAACAGGCCCTTGGCCCTTCTGCTCTGAGAGACTTGGCACGTTTCCTACCCAAGCAGATCCTGTCTTGGTAGACTTATTCTCATCCACAATGGCTGGTGGGGCTCTGCTGGACAAAGCTCCCCCACATCTATGTATTCAGTGTTTGTGCTGGTAGGGAGTAAGAGAATATTTGAGAATATCTTTCAGATACACTTTAAAAATAAGCAATATGAAATACAAGTAAATTTACAAAGTTTAAATATAAGAAATAATTGTCTAAAGCAAAATAGACTTTTATTTTTTTTTTAAGATTTATTTATTTATTTATCTTTAGAGGGGAAAGGAAGGAGAGAGGGACAGAAACATCAATGTGTGGTTGCCTCTTGTATGTCCCCTGCCGGGAACTGGCCTGCAACCCAGGCATGTGCCCTGACTGGGAATCGAACCGTGATCCTCTGGTTCGCAGGCCCGCGCTCAATCCACTGAGCTACACCAGCCAGGGCGCAAAATAGACTTTTAGAAACCATGATGCAGATGTGCTAGACCAGTTGAGGAAAATTAAGCTTAATAGCAATGAACATAGACACCAATCAGAGATGCTAAATTAAAAAATATATATATTTTTATAAATTATATAAAAATATAAAAAATTAAAAAAATATATATTTTTTATAATTTATAAATTATTTAATTTATAAATTAAAAAATAATATATATATATTATTTAAGAATAAAGAAGGTGAATACTGCTCCTTCAGGGAGTAAGTTCATCCTTCTAAATAATTCATTTTCTTTGTAATTGAGTTATAAAAACCCCTGGAATGTGATGTTCAATATCTGACTCCACCAGAATCAAGATTCTGGGGTTCAGGCTGAGCAAGTATGAGTCTCAATTCCTCAAGAACAATTCTGCATCTTAGAATGCTTTCTCTTACACAAGGACCAGTAGAGTTAGAATTGACATAAGTAGTTGGAAGGAACTAAATAAGAAGAGGAATATGAAAAGGGAATGGCACTCTTCTTGAAATACCAAATTTGAACAAATGCAAAGACAGTGAATTCTCTCTGTAATTCCCAGTAAAAGAAAGTTTATTGTATTTTTCCTTGTCATTTTAATGTAAAAAATATAACAGTGACAGTTATAAGTACTGACTCTGGACCCACACTGAGAAGATTTGAGTCCTAGTTTCTCAACTCTCTTGCTTTAGGCAAAATTCTTGAAATATTTTACCTTAAATTTATTCCTTTTAAAGTGGCAGAAATAATAGTTTCTACCTTGTAAAGCTGTTAAATGAGATTAAGTATGAAAAGTATTGTATGTAGCACAATAAATGGCACATAACAAATGTTCAATAAATATTTGCTATTGATAATACTATTGTGTAAAATTTATAGCAAATTCCTCATTCCCTCTGGACCTACTTCCTCTCATTCCTCAACCCCTTGAAGTATTAAATTTCTATAGTTTTAATACTTTTTCAACCCTTTCTTTTGTCCCCTCTTTGCTGACTCATACTCTCTCTTACATCTATTTTTTCTCATGTTTCCACATTCATTCTCCCCTCTAGTTGCAAACTGTCCCTGGGTAGGTAGCTACCCATGTAACCCCCAAACCCTCCCCACTAGGAAAAGCCTATTCCTTCACTTTCCCCACCTCCTATGGGTGTGGGTATGTGCTGCTTGGTAGCCAGGAATCCAGAGCACAGATAAGTTCATGGAAAGAACCACCCAGAAGACAGAAGGATGCAAATAACTAGGATTACAAAAAAATAAAAATAAAAAAGGTATATTTAATTATGCTATAACAACAACCATGATAAAATGCATAGTTCAAAGCAGAAAATATTAATTTATTTCTTGCTCGGAATTCAGAGCCATCTTGGATAGCACAGGGTTGTGTTTGAGACGGTTTTTAATCAGGGAACCAGGCTGCTGAAGCATCCACACTCAGAACTTCATTTGTTACCACATACAGAGAAAAGGAACAGTAATCAAGTAGAGGTAACGCAAGATACTTCTAAAAAGCTCTTGTTTTTAAATGAGAACAAAGCACATGCTTATGCCTAATTGTAAGGGAGCCCAGAAGTTCTATCCTATTATTTGTCCAGAATATTAGGAAACAGCCCAATGACTACAAAATTTTACATCCTTTTAGTAGAAATTTCATGAATTGTTATATTCATCTTTTCAACAACAACAAAAAAACACTTGCCTATATTAGCTATACAATAAATGCTTTTATAATGAGTAAATAAACGATCTTATATATTCTATTAGAAATATAAATCCAATGTTGATTATGGTAATAAATGCAATATATAACAATGATAGAATTCACAGTTTTAGAAGAAGTTATTTACCTAGAATGTTTATTCACACACTCCTTTGTTTTTTTTTATTTTTAAAAACTAAAATTCTTCAGTTCCAACCTTGAGATTATTAAAGTTTTCTCTGAAGTCATTTACCATGCAATGTAATATAAAGCACTCTTGGGACTTTGCCAAAGCTTGCTATTGAAATCTGAAATTGCTCTAGATTTAAATTGCTAACTTGATAGAGGAGAACACTTACATTCAAAGCTGTTAATCATGTGCACTGTAGTATTATGGAGGCATTTAATGTTTTTCCCTGTGGGATATTAGGTGTCATGTTAGCATATTTTTATCATTATTTTGAGTGCACGTTTTAATGCTCTCCTCTCCCCACCAATGCCCACCTCCTTCGCTTGTAACACAACCTCTGCGTGCCTGTTTCATCTCTGGGGGAAACTACCACATAGTAGAGGTATTGAATTTCTACTGTGGCTTAATTCCAATAGGATTTAGACTCATATATTTGACCTGATTGAATGAGTCATGAATGAATAGAAACATATTGAAGGTACCATGAGTGGATGCTGAAAACTATTATGATGAAAAGCAATTACTGCACTATGACAAAAAGCTTCTCTACTTAGGATTCCCAAATATATCTCAGTTATAAGGAAATAAGAAACATAATGAAAGAGAAAGAAAATCAAAACACTTTTTCTTAAATATTGTGTTAATAAAACCTATAGTACAATAAAAATTTAAAATGAGCACTTTTATAAATGTAGATTTGTCTCTGAGAGCCTATGCTGCAACATTATTTTGTTGACTTAATAGTTATACTTGATATACCTGTTACTTAATTTCTTATTATTCCTTCTGAAGAATAGGCTATAAACAAAACCTGCTAAAACTTGAAGAATACTTATAATTATTTCTTTTTGTAAGTCTAGAAGTAAGGAACAGACAATTCAGGACAGGATAAAAGTTGGAAAATAAAATGCTTTCCTTGTCCTCATTGAGTTCTCTTCTACATTTATCCAATACCACGTACTTTCTTTTTATTAACAATAGAATCTTTTACTCTGCCCATTTCCCACAAAAAAAATGACATTCCCCATTAAAATGTTTATAATCTATCTTTTTCTCCCTCTCTCTATAGATTCTCCTTCCCAAATGTGTCTGAAAATCTAAATCACAACATATTGATGGCTGGTGGTGTCATTAGTTGTTATTCTTTCCATAATTAATTTTACTAAGGACATTGGTAGTTTTAGTCTAAATATGAAAGTGATAAAAATATATGCAACTGTGAAGTTTTAATGTCTGATTTCTAAGGATTGGGCTTCTTGCTTACGGGTTAAGCCCCGAAGGGTTTCACGATTCTGAATTATCTAGGAATTAGGGATAAAGGAATATTGAAGAAAGCAGAAGCTACTGGGATGTATATAATGTAGACTAAATCAGAGAAGACAGTGAGAAGGGACTCTGAGAAGCTTACATAGAACAGTTGTGAAATTTATATATATATGTATATTTTATATATACGTATATATGTACGTGTGTGTATATACGTATATACGTATTCATATATATATGAAAGAGAGAGGCTATAAACAGTCACATCAGCAACCAAAGGGGTAAGTATAAACAGAGTCATTAAAAGGTGGTAATGAAAAACTGGGAACAATTTTATGCCAGTAATTTAGACCCTTGCATTTTTGCAGTAGAAGTGGTGAGTCATGTACTAGGAAGCCACAGTTTTCCTTAGCTAATAACACTTTTTATACTTCCATCGGCTGAGCAGAAAAGGTCTACTTGTTACATATCATTGCCAATTTTGAGTTGTCAGTATCTAAATTTTACCAATTCAGATGGGTGTGTACAGATATAGCATTGTGATTTTAATCTGTGATGAATGTGATTCCTTGATTTTAATGAGATTGAGTAGTTTTTCATGCATTTATTGGTAATTGGTATAGTCTTTTCTGTGAAGTGCTGAATCTTGTCTCTTGTCCCTTGCTAATTGAGATACCTGTCTTTCCTTTCTTGGTTTGTGGAAATCTTTTTCATACAGTAGTTCCTCCTTATCCATGGTTTCACTTTCCATGCGGTAACTGCATGGAACTGCGGTCCACCCAGGATTAAAAATATTAAGTGGGAAATTCCAAAAATAAATAATCCATACATTTTTAATTGAGCATTGTTGTGTGCAGCATGGTGAAATTTAGTGCTGTCCTGCTTTGCCCTGCCAGGACGTGAATGATCGCTTTGTCCTGCTGTATACACTCCATGCTCATTAGTCACTAGCAGCCTTCTAGTCTATCAGAACTTCATATGTCATCATATATACAGTACTGCAGTGCTTGTGTTCAAGTCAGCCTTATTTTATTTAGTAACAGCCCCAAAGCATGAAACTAGCCATGCTGGCAATTTGGGTATGCCAAAAAGAAGCCTACAATGCTTCCTTTAAGTGAAAAGGTTAAAGTACTTGACTTAAGGAAAGAAAAAGATTGCATGCTGAGGTTGCTAAGTAAGATCTATGATAAGAATGAATTTTCTGTCTGTAAAATTGTAAAAAAAGGAAAAAAGAAATTTGTGTCAGTTTTGCTGATGCACCTGAAACTGCAAGAGTGATGGCCACAGTGCGTGATAAGTACTTAGTTAAGATGGAAAATGGATTAAAGACATGAACATAAGATGTGCTCTGGTTGACAGCAGCATGCTGTGCCAGAATATATTGAGACATTACGAGGACTTCAGCAAGAGATCCCCTGTAATCAGTACCACATTCACATAACTTGTATTACAGGGCATTGTTAGAATTGTTCTATTTTATCATTAGTCATTGTTGTTAGCCTTTTACTGCTCCTAATTTATAAATTAAACACACATAATAGGTACGTATGAATAAGACAAAATATAGTGTAGGTAGGATTCGGTATTATCCACGGTTTCAAACAACTGCTTGACATCTTGACACATATTTCCCACGGGTAAAGGAGATCTCTATATTCTGGACAAAAGTCTTTTGTGAGTTATAGTCAGTATTAAAAATATATTTTCTAATTTGGACATTGTCTTTTCATTCCCCAAATTATGCGTTTTGATGAACAGAAGTTCCTAATTTTATGTAATTCATTTTATCAGTGATTTTTTTTACAGTTATTATCTTTTACATACTGTTTGGGAAATCTTTGTCTATTCAAAGTCATGAAAGGATTTTAGATTACGTTTTTTGGTATTTAAAAACCACATTGAACTAATTTTTGTTTATGATGTAAGGAAGGAGCCAATATTAATATTTTTTAATATTGATTCTTTTCTAACTACTCTGCAGGGCCACCATTACAACAAATGAAGTGCCTTTATAAATGTGAGATTATTTCTGGAGTCTCTATTCTGTGTCATCGGTCTGTGTTTCTATCTCTGTGCAATTACCATAGCACCTTCATTACCATAGGTTTATAATAAAACTTTAAGCTAGGAGGTTTAAATGTTACAATATTTTTTTTCAAAATCATCTTGACTATCTTCCTATATTATAATATAAATCTAAGAATTAGCCTTTTAATTTCTCTCATTTAAAAAATAATTGGAGAGTTTGGAGATTTAGTTAACAGGTCAAATTTGAGAAAGCAAAATTTCTGTTGATACTGAATCTTTCAATCCTCAATCATTCTATTTCCTTCTATTTATTCAGTTTTTTCTAATTTTATTTTAGTTTAATTTTCTATAACTTTAACTGTTTCAGAACAGTGGCCTGACACCTCTTTTTATAAAATCATTGCAAGTATTTAATTGGGATTCCTGTACTTTCCTAGAAAAGCTGATGCTGAGTTGATGCTGAGACAGAAAGCATGAGGAAGAGCCATGAGGACAATGGATGGAGGGGAATGAGGTGATCTGCAGGAGAGATTCAAGCCACTAATAAGGCTTGAAGGAGAGGGAGATTGTGGCAAATTAGGAAATTGAAAGTATTTTAGTATGACTCAAAAATAGTACCATTTGGTTGGTTATACCAATATAAATTATTTGGATATAATTATTCAAATGTTCATAATTATTATCTGACATGAAAACCGTTTTTTAAAGAACATAATAGTATCTTTCTCAATGTTCGAGTTATTCTGTGAGAGCTATTTGTAGTAAGGAAAGGAATATATTTAGGTATTTTTTAATATAAAACAAAAAAGAAAAGAATGTATTTCTGTCTTGGTGAATTAAATGGTAACTTTATGAGTTCTAATATACCTAATGTATTTTTCTAAGTACTTACATTACTAAGAGAAAGGCTTTTTTGTCCTTGTGATAAGAGACTATCTAGCTTAATAATATATAATATATAAATACATGGCACTTACAAAAAATAAAATATCTCTAAATTTAAGCTGTGTTAATAAAAACAACATTTAAAGTCTTTAAAGCCATAGATCATAAAATGTCCTTCAAAACCAAGATCATAAAATATATCTTGGGAACATATTTAAAGATAGATACACTAAGAAGTTTGACCTAGATTGAGAAATTAAATTAATTATAATGGTGAGGAAATGCCAAATTCTTGCTCTGAGTTTAAGCTCTAAATTTATGTCACATAATTTACCCATTTCTTTATTACTTTGAAAAAGAGAAAATGATAGTTTTCTGCAAAATGAGAATATTGGTGAAGAAAGCAGATGTGGATTCAGGAGGATAAGAACAATGCTGTAAAGGATATGATCTTGGAAAATAAAAAACAAAATAAACAAACAAAACCCCTGTGTTAGTCTTCAGTGAGAGCGCACACAGCTGTAGGAACCAAAATCACATAAATGAGGGGTATGAGGAAGCCTGGGACCTAGCTTGGTGATGAAAGATACTAATATGGGCAGTATTATCCATAGGCAAATTTGAAATATTTTAGATATTAAATATACTTAAAAAACATAAGTAATAAAAAGTAGTTTGTTGTCAATTTCAGTGTCTTTGGTTATGTTTTGCTTGTTTGTTTGTTTTGTTGATTAGGTTCCTGTTAAAGGTGAGATCATATGGTATTTGTCTTTCACCTCCTGGCTTGTTTCACTTAGCATAATGCCCTCCAGTTCCATCCACGCTGTTGCAAGGGGTAGGAGCTCCTTCTTTCTTTCTGCTGCATAGAATTCCATTGTGTAAATGTACCATAGTTTTTTGATCCATTCATTTACTGATGGGCACCTAGGTTGCTTCCAACACTTGGCTATCACCAGAGGGGAGAGGGGAGGAAATTTCAGGGGAAAAGGGGAAGGGTTTAGAGCAACAAGTATAAAGCACACATGGACAAAAACTAGGGGGGTTGGAAATGGGAGAGAGGTGGGGAGGGCTGGGGCGGTGGTCTGGGATGGGAGTAAAAGACAGAAAACTGTACAAGAACAACAATTAAAATAAAAAATATTTTTAAAAAAGTAGTTTGCCATATATATTCTGAATGAAATAGATAATGTCTTAGTGATGTATTTATTGGATGTAGATTGCTGCTAAGAGAAAGGCACTTTGTTTGATAAGAATTTGGTACTGTGATATAAGTGTTTTATGACTTTATAGCGAAGGATTACCAGTTTGAATTCCTACAGGTCAACAGTCATTGCAAAGCATTATGGTTCTTTCAAATCTTGTGAATTGCTGCAGCAACTGACCTTCTGTTTTTGTCAAATGCCCTAAACAGATGGCAGTACTGTTTGATGAAATGAAATGAATTTGGGGTAAGGAGACAATTCCAGTGGCAGCTTTGCTGCAAATTAGCTGTTTGGCCTTAGGCAAGCCACATGGACTCTGTAGACTTCATAACTGTGGAATGAGAAAATTTCTTGTTAATTTTTAAGTGTAAAATTAAGAAATCTAATTGCAAATTGTCAACCCGATAGAACTACAATTAGTAAGGTCAGGAAATTCATTTCAATCTCAAGTTACTCTTTTTAGAACACTTGTTGAGGCCCTTCCTCTGTTAAGTGGATTGCAGAGCAAGGGACATTTTGGGGCAATGCGCAGCCTTGCTGAGGGGGTTTTAATGGTAACCTGTGTCACCTGACCAGTCTTAATTGAAGACTGATGAAGCCGTCTGGATTCAAAATCGTCTCTCATCATCCAAAAGCTGGTGTTTTCAGCATTCCATCGTTTCAGCCAAGCTCATATTTATAATATATTTATAATATAAAAAATGCAAATGGATGGCCTGTCCTCCTCTATTCATACCAGCCAAACACAGGGAGTCTGCAAAGGCTCAGGCCCAGGTGAAACTTGAAGACCTTCTCAGGAAATGACCTGAGATCATCTTCAGTCTGCAAGCTTATATTTCACAACAGGCACGTATTAATTAAATAATTAAATGTTTATCCCCGTTTTATTTATAGTCCCTTCTTACCCTGCTTGCTCTATTTTCCAGTCAAACCAAGTTTACTGACTAGAAATTCTCATTAAAAATTAATTACTAAAATAAATTCTCTCAGAGGGACTTGTTTTATTTTCAGTCTACCCTAGATGTGAATGCTGGAGGCAGAATGGACTGCGATTTTCTCCTTGCAGAGTCACCAATTCAATTGTAAATTCCATCTAGCAGTAGTACTAAAACTACTTGAAAAGCTCTTCAAATAATAAACCAATGGGAGATTAAAGCACATAGAAACAATATTAAAAACAGCTAAGAAAAAGAAAGCCATAATAAGACATTTCACATCATTCCCCAACTAAATAGCTGGTCTTGATACCTTATCTCAGAAATATTGACTCAGGGTGTTCTATAAGTTATTAAAATTATTTTCATTTCTACATAAAAGACACATATCAATTATTTTCAGTTATGTACACAAATTTATCAAATACTACTGGAGTTATTGAAATAGTATCTCAGAAACATAATCAAATACACTTCAAACTAGCATTTGCCAGACATTACCCATCCTTGATGTGGCTTTCAACAACTTTTTGAAAATGCCTATGTTTGTTCTTTACAAAGAAATCTGATTCTATTAGTTGTACTTAAATAGTTTCCTATACAGCCCTGGTCATTCCTTTCTTGCCTTTCAGATTCCCAGTGCAATGACAACCTTAGTGTGGGCTTTGACAGTAATGTGCATAGCTTCTCCATTTCTGTGTGATTCTTTCTACTCAAGGGAAAAAAAAAAAAGATGTGGAGTAATATTAACAAGCAAAAGTATTTATTACAATCTTTTTTATAATTATAAAAACTTAAAAACTACATGATAAATGGTAGTCATTACATAAATTCTACCTAATAAGATACAATCATTTCATTTTATTTTTAAAAAATTTTAATGCTATGAAAATGTTCATTATATTGTAAAATAGAGGCATACAATAATCTATGACATGAGTATTTTAATAATACTATGTAGATAGTAATATATTCTGTATGTAATAGGGCACATATTAGGAGAAATTTTAAAATCAATAAAGATATTAATAGTTGTATCATTAAACTTTAATGTTTTAAATCATTTGGGGTTTTTCCTTATGTCTTCCAGGTTTTCTACAATTTTATGTATTAATTTCAGAATTAAAAAAAAAATTTAAAAAGGGTCTCTGAGGCAAAATAGGCTGTGTGTTTCAGGTTTCTGCCGTACACATAGAGGTTTTGTTTTGTTGGCTTCTGAAGATTTTTTTTTTTTTATTACAGATTCAAAGTCCTCACTACAGAACTGTTTTTAGTGATGGATACTGGGAGTTAATAGTTTAGAAAAACACCATAAGATTCTGGAGATCAATTATAAATAGGAAGCCAAGTCTAAGTAACAAATCATTGACTAGCATTGCTGGTATGGGCCTTAGATGCCATCTACTAAAAATGCCTATTTTATAAGTGATGTGAAAATAAGTCCCAAAGTTGCACAGCTTTTGATAAATGGAACAGGAACCTTAGTAACCTGGTTTCTAACTCTTCTGGCTCCCAGCACCCTACTACCAAACCCAAAGACTGCAGAGCTCATGACCTCTTATACGGATTCTTACAAGTCCTTTAAACTGGCTTTTCTCTCGTCAGTGTCTGCATCTACTCCCTGCTGGAGAATGGATAAAATCATAAACTCATAGCATTTTGAGCCACCGCCAGTCGTCAAACAAGGACAAGTCAAGGAACTGCTCTGTACATGAATCAAATCCATTCATGCAAAAGTGCAAAGAGTCTGAATTTTTTCTTTTGCTTTAGGGCCTGTATTTCACAGACATTGGAGACCCTATTAAAAGTAGAATTTAAGATGATTAAAAATTCACTTGCTTTTAATGTTTTATTTCTGTATGAAAATACCATATGATCTCAACTTTAAGTGGAACCTAATCAACAAAACAAACAAGCAAGCAAAATATAACCAGAGATATTGAAATTAAGAACAATCTGACAGTAACCACAGTGGGGGTGGGAGGGGATAATGTGGGGGAAGGGATGAAGGGATTTCAGGAACAACCATAAAGGACACATGGGCAAAACCAAGCAGGGTGGAAGCAGGGGAGGGAGGTCGGGATGGCTGGGGTGGGTAGGGAATGGTAGGGGGTAAATGCAGACAACTGTACTTGAACAACAATAAAATAATTTAAAAAAATAGAAAATGAATACTTTGAGAGATAGAAATTGAATTAATTGAAAGACTGAGAAATTAGGTATCGTCTTTAATTTTTTAAATAATATTTTCATTATTTTTAACCAATATTAAATGAAGCAACATGAACATAATGAACTGACAGCTGAGGGAAGGATGAAAATTTTGAAAGAGAGACCTATAATGACATTGAATTTAAATTTATTTAACAAAGAGAATGTG
Organism: Glossophaga mutica; assembly: GCA_039655065.1. Taxonomy (NCBI): domain Eukaryota; kingdom Metazoa; phylum Chordata; class Mammalia; order Chiroptera; family Phyllostomidae; genus Glossophaga; species Glossophaga mutica. The sequence continues at coordinate 140,120,829 of CM077307.1, read as the reverse complement.
TTTTGTAGTTTCAATTTGAACTTAATTTCATTGTTCCTAAAAGAAGGAAAGACTTGCGCTCTATGATTCAAGCATTTGATCCATTTTGATATACTGTCTTCTTTTAGGCAAGGACACGAGCCCCTGGGGCTGAAAGATTACACAGCATGGACTGCTCTAGTAGTATGGCTTTAGGCAAATATATATAATACTCATTTTGCAAATGAGAATATTAAAACCTAGGAAAAGAGAGGGAATCTCTTCATTTAACTAAATTCATGATTTAACTAAATCACTTCCTGGCTTCTCCCACATTATGTTCCTAGATATTTTTATATTTAGACAGCTTTAATAAACAGAAACACCACTAGAAACAGAGGCTGAGAGTATTGGGTAAATTTTTTCAAGAAACAAAGAGTATTAAATAAAATCTTAAATGATACGAATTCCCCTTTCTTCCAACAATGTTGTTTTGTACATGCAACATAGTGAATAATGTTGGCAGGTTCTCCTCTGGATTATGCAAATGATTGGTGGCTATATAGAGGTCATCCATGCTAGGAAAATAACACACAGAACTTAAATTGATAATATGTGTATAGTAGCAAGCTAATGTTTTCTCTAGGCTACCAATTATGGCCAGACTAATGATGAAGATAATCTAATTGAGATAGGATAAGAAAGCTGAGATTATACTTACATAAATATTGGAGTATGTATAAAGGAAAATCTCTGTTTCAGAAATTTAATCAAAATTATTCTATTAGTTCTAATATTATGCAAGACTTAGCGCTTTCTATTTTCCAGTGTATGCCTAATTTGCTACATTATTGCTCTTTTTGACTAGGATATTAAGGTTTCCTATGTCACAAACCTGAGGACATGACTGAAACAGGAAATGGCTAAGAATTAGCAAAATATCATCACATAAATAGAAATTTAAAATTTCTAATAAAATCTAGAGATATTAGTTTTCCTAACAAAAAAGGAAGAATGAATCTAATGAAGATGTTACACTAAAAATGAATATATAGTCATATGAAATATCTATTAAAATTCAATTTTGAATTCATTTTCAAATATTGATTGAATAGTTTCTACATTTCTTTTATAGTGTCCTATATAGATTAACCATGATAAAGAAAATAGAATAAATCATTATATTCATGAAAATTACAGTCGAATAGGAATGACAGTCTAAAACAAAGAATCTCAGAAGTAAACAATGGTGAAACATAAGTGCAATGAAGAGAAAGCACTATTTGTTGTGAGAAATTTTAAGAGAATTGCCAAATTTAAATCAAGAGTTAAAAAATAAATAAATAGATAGATAAATGAATAAGTAAATAAATAATAAATCAGGACATTTCCACCAGAGAAAATTATGTTGTCTAACAACCCTCAGGTGAGAATTCAACCATTTGGAAAAACAAAATAAACAAACAAAACCCTACAAAACAGTGAAGTTGGAACACGATCAGCAAAATATAACAATATAGATAGTTACTATTTTAAACAATAGTATAAAATCTTATAGATTTTTAAATATGTAATCTTGAATGTGATAAGTAGACATTGATGATTTTTATATAAGGATCATTTAATTAATATGTTAGCTAATTATGCTAGTACATAGAATTCAAATAATAAATTGTTTAATGACTCATTCAAACCAATAAAAATCTAACAAACTGTACAACTACCTCAAAAACACTGCTCTTAGTGCTAAGAGGCACTGACTGTAACCCAGAGAACAAAGCTTCAATAATAGCTATGATAAGTTAGTCCCATTTGTCCCAGAAAGAGTTCTGGCTTTGATTTACAAATCACATCTACAAATCACACTGCAGTTGTGCTATTACTGATATCTTGCCCTGGGGAGATTTTTGCAGGAAAACATACTATTAGTAAACATTTTACAAAATCAGCATTTTCAAATAGTCTTTTGTAATAACTATCAGTCACAAAAGTCTGCTAAGTTGTCATTTTCTCCACTTCCTACTCTGTCTGCTGCATTAGCAGGGGAGGCCCTAAAATAAACTGTCTCCCTCAGAAAGTACTGACTATACTCCTCTCGGAACAATACGAAGATCTCTGCAAACAAGATCTTCCTTACCACCAGTTCTTCCAGTGAATTTTGCCAATGGAAAAAAATTGCACTTCATTTTTTAAAACCTTTGGAAAATAAACATTCTGAATAGCTGCTCCCATGTCACTCAAAGTCCATAATAGGAGAACTGTAAAATGTGGTTTGTATGTGTTTGCAGCTGAATAGTTTTATCAACCTGTTTTGCACCAACAGTGTTTTGAGAGTCCAAAGGGTCCTGCCCTTTTGTACTCTCTCATTTTCAGTCAAATATGGTAGCATCTCTGCTGAAATGTTTTCTCAAGAACCTTAGAGTCTGTAATGTATTTCAATTTTCACTTAGTTGTATAAAAGCTACATCCACATTTTTTCATAGCAATAACTTCTCTACCTTTAGCTCTGTTTGCTATGACTGAGAGGCAGTACCCCTAAGATTCCTAGAGACCTTATGGTTTGAGAGGCTGTGTGAGGAACATGCTTAATCTCTTGAAAGGGCTCTGTGTGACTGAATAGAGTGACCTGTTGATCTCTGGTTTAAGCAAAAGGTTGTATAGGCATAACCCTTTTTCTCTATGCCATATTTTCAAAAGCAATTTATTAACTTCAATAGCTTTTGCCATGTTGAGAGACTGAGATTTTTGAACCATTATATCCTGTTTTCTTCTTAATAGTTATTCACTCAATTAGTCTCTTTCCTTTCACATTTTATTACAAACAAGAAACAATTAGGGTGGCGTTTTCAACACTTTGCTTAGAAAACTCCTTAGCTATATGACAAGTTCAATACTTAAATTCCGCTTCCCTTATGACTACAGGAGGCCATTTTATTAAGTTGTCTCTCCATATGTAACCAGAATCTTCCTTAGTCCAGTTTTAAAAATATGTTCCTTCCTTCATTTTGGGTCCTCACCAGCAGTTATCTTCCAAGTCTAAATTTCTAGTAAGAGGTGTTCAAAGAAATTTAGGCTTTCTCTATCATACTTCTCAAAATTATTTCCGCCTGTGCCTACTACCTGATTCTAAAGCTGCTCTCACATTCTTAGGTATTTTACGAAAGCGCCCACTTTCAGGAGTCAAAATTTGTATTAGTCATATATTCTTGCATAACAATTACCACAGACTCAAGAGTTTAGAACAAGATACATTTGTTATCTCACAATTTCTACACATTTATAGTCTGAGCACAGTTTAACTGGGTCTTCTGCTTCGGTACCTCACAGGTCTGCAATCAAGGTGCCAGCAGGGATGACAGTTTCATTTGAAGCTATAGTTTTCTTCTAAGCTTATATAGTTGCCAGCTGAATTATGGTCCTTGCAGTTGTAACACTGAGGTCCCTAGCTTCCAGGGGCAACACACTGTTCTCTGCCATGTAGTCCTCACAAAATATCACTGCTTTCTTCATCAAGCCAGCTGGGATAACAAGGCTCTAATACAAGTCTATTAGCAAGATGGAGACTTATATGAGTTTATGTAGTTGTGAGAGTGACATCCCATTACTTTTGCCATATTCTATTATAGGAGCAAGGCACAGATCTCCCCCACACTGAAAGAGATTATAGAAGAGCAAGAAAATCAGGTAGTAGAGACCAAGAGGGCCACCTTAAATTCTGTCCATCACATAGATAGGTGTGTAGTATAGGTATTAACACCTCTTTTTTTTTACATATAGGGAAAACAAAGAATTAAGTCATTCAAGTAGTTATTAGCACAAGTTACTATTCAGACCCCATTTTATCAGATTCCAAAGCACACAATGGCTACACTTAATCTCACCAAGTTTCACCAATGTAAAATGATGAAACTATTACCTACATCATGGGCTATTATGAAGATTAAATTTTGTACCTGGCCAGAATAGAGTTAATAAAATACAAATTAGTATTATATTTAGCATAATTTTAAAAGTTTCCATACTAAGTCTGCATCAAGAATCTGATTTTCTTGTCTTGGACCAATTGTTATCTTTGGATTTATTGTCGCTGTGTGGTCTTTCATCACTGGAGGTCTTGGCTCTTTCTTCATATCTGAGAATAAATTGGAGCCTTCCCCCTTCGTTTGCCACTCTCAGAGTTCCAAGGAGAGGGAGCCCCACTTAAGAATGTGATGAAGACATGGTAGAAAATTGTAGCCTGTTGAAAAATTTATTGCACATTTCTTCAATGGTTCTATCTCATTATATTGGCTCTAAAAGCATTTGATGCTTAACCATCAAGTCTAAGAAATGACCTCAGGAAAAAAATTCACTTCCAAATCTTTCAAAGTATGTCTTAGTTTTAATGGAGTCCAAACTAAGAGTAGCAATAAAGCTTTCAGCAAAACCCCACTAAATAAGTAGGAAAATGGTGTTTTTTTTTAATTCAAAATTCTTAAGCCTTAAGAAATATCTAACAAAGTCCATTTTTTTGCAGTATTTAGCAAAATTAGTCAAATTAGTTAACTTTTAGAAACCATTTATTTAATAATAAGCACTGAATATCTACTACATGGAAAGGATTTTGTTGAACTTTTTTTTTTTTTTTTTTGAGCCTGTTAAAGCTCAAAAGTCCTAACTCGTAGTTCCTGACTCTAAGAAACTGAGGTTCAAATAGGGTAGGAATATATAAAGTAACTCTAATATAAAGTAGATGAGTAAATGCTATAAAAATGCCGCTGTTAAAATGCTGCTGCAGTTCATACAATGATTAGGTTACTTCTGGCTAGAGAATTTCACTAAAAAGATAGCATTTAAGCTGTTAGTAAAGAATGGGTGAATTATAACATGTGACAAAGAAAGGAACTGAAGATGCAAGGGACTTATAAATCATTTCTAGGAGATGGGGAAGAAGTTGTGCAGTAAGATAAGGAAGTAGTTCACTGTGACTAGAAGTAAGTTGAGAATTAGACTTGGAAGATATAAGATTAATGGGATATATTTTAAAGGCCATGTTAGGTTGTTCAGACCCTAGACTTGGAAGATACAAGATTAATGGGATATATTTTAAAGGTCATGTTAGGTTGCCATGTTAAGTTGCTGAGACCCTAATATATATGAAAGTGAGACTCAGTTGAACTTCACTGCTGTTTGCTTATTTTGTTTTGTTTTAAATATGTCTGAGGGAATTACGTATCTGCATAGAAAGACAAATCTGGCAATGAGACTCAGAGCATTAGAGGCCATGACTGGTGATTTAAAAAAAAAATCAATCAGTAGGAAGATGGCGGCGTGGTAGGAGGGAGCAGACCCTACTCCCCCTCTACACACGGGAGAAAAACCAGATCAATCTACGTAAAGATCAGAACAGACACGGAACAGTAATACAGCATATTGGAGAATAAGAGGTCGGAAATTGTAGCGGACACTGAAAAACAAGCGGTAAGGAGAGCTCTTCGGAACAATAAGAGCCCAGGGTTCCAGCGCGCGGAGAACGGGGCGGCCAAGGCCCTGGCCCGGCGCTCCGCCAAGCCTGCCCCAGGGCCCTGGGGAGGGAGCTGGGTCAGCCGCTGAACCGGCTGGGAGATCTCAGGGGCCACCGCGCGACTGCGCCCGAGCAAAAGTGGGTGCCCTGCGAGGGAGCGAAAGTGGGTGCCCCGCACCAGGTCACTGCGCGACTTTGAACCGAGTTTTCGTGGTCGCCGCGCGACTACGAAAGCATAGGCGCCCCAAGAGAGACAGAGGCGCGGGCGAAGTGAGACAGCTGAATGAAAATAGACACCCTCAGGGGACCGCACACGGTCTCGGGCTAGTGGACACTCGCGAAAACATAGGCGCAGGCCACTGGAGACAGCTGTGGAGCCAGAGGCGCCAGTTCACCGGCGGGTTCGCAACGCGGACAGCTCAGGCCCAAGGTGCAGGCGCCGGATAGCAGCTGGAACGCAGGCCTCTCTCAGATCCGAATGCAGGCAGCTGTGCCCGAACACTGAAAGCCTCCCAGGGACAAAGGCAGGCGGCTGTGCACGTCTGGAGAACCTAGCTCACACCCATAACCTCGGAGAAGTGCGCACACATCAGGAAGTTCAGATCACACGCTGGAAACCCTGTGGGGAGAGGTGCCCACTAACGCTGGGATACATAGCACAGTGAGGACTGAGTTCTGAACACAGAGAAAAGCAATAAGATCACCCCTCGGCCATTGCAGCCAGCAAGACCTGAAAAAAACCGGCTGGCAAGTTTGAAAACAACAAGAGGGTTTTTTTTTTTTTTTTTTTTTTTTTTTTTTCCTTTTCTTTTCTTTCTTTTTTTTTTTAATTAATAATTTTTTAATTTTTTTATTTCTTTAATATATTTTTATTTTTTTAAATATTTTGTTGTGCTTTGCTTGTTTTTTTTTTTTTCCTTTTCTTTCTTTTTTTTTTCTTTTTCCCCCCTTTGGCTGCTTATATTTGTGTGGGGGTGTCTGTGTGCGTGTCTCTTTTTTGTTTTGCCAGTTTGTTAGTGTCTTTTTGTTTGTAAGCCTGTATATCTATATGAGTTTTTAACTACTCCTTCTTCATTGTTTATATCTTCTTCTTTACTCCCCAACTCCTTTTGCCTTCCTTGAATTCCTTCTTCTCTTATCCCCTCTTCCTTTCTCTTCAATTTTTATCTTTTCTACCTTCCTCTTGTTTCCCCTTTCTTCTTTTTTTTATTTTCCCCCCTCTTCTTTTTGTAAATACACACGAGTGAGACAAAACAAACAAACAAGCAAGCCTGGAACTGTGGCGGGGGGAGATCCAGAGTTGGCCCCCAAAAGAGGGTATTCCAGCTGATGAGTCAGTGGAAGCAGTGAACAACAGGATATCCGAAGGAGAATCCACCATTGAATCTCACAGATATTCTACCACAGAAGGTCATACCACAAACCCAGGGAGCCAGAACAGATCAATTTAAGAAGTTGAGGCTAACAACAAGAGTCTTACAAACAATGGGAAGACAAAAGAACAATCCCCAAATGAAAGGAAAGGAGGAAGCTCAAGAAAGAATGCTAAATGAAACAGAGGCAACTCAACTATCAGATATCGAGTTCAAAGCAATGGTTGTCAGGAAGCTCAATGAGCTCTCAAAGAGCTACCATAAACTACAGGGAAGTTATGATGAACTCACGGCAAACTATATCAACATGAAAAAGGAAATAGAAACTATCAACAAGGGCCAAGAGGAAATGAAGAACACAATCTCTGAACTGAAGAACACAGTAGAAGGAATGAAAAGCAGAATCGACGAAGCAGAAGATCGGATCAGCGAGTTGGAGGACAAAATAGAAAAAAATACTCAGAATGAGCAAGATAAGGAAAAGAGGCTTAGAAAGAATGAAGAGGGTTTAAGAGAAATGCAAGACAACATGAAACGGAATAATATCCGTATAATAGGAATACCAGAAGGAGAAGAACAAGAACAAGGGATAGAAAACCTGTTTGAAAAAGTAATGATGGAAAACTTCCCTCATTTGGTGAGAGAAAAAGCCACACAAATCCAGGAAACACAGAGAGTCCCAATCAAAAGGAACCCAAACAGGCCCACTTCAAGACACATCATAATTAAAATGGCAAAACTCCAAGACAAAGAGAGAATCTTAAAGGCAGCAAGGGAGAAAAAGGAAGTAACATACAAGGGGGCCCCAATCAGGTTAGCATCTGACTTCTCAATGGAAACGCTCCAAGCCAGAAGAGAATGGCAAGAAATATTCCAAGCAATGAGAACCAAAGGCCTGCAACCCAGACTACTTTACCCAGCAAGGCTTTCAATCAAGATAGAAGGCCAAATAAGGAGCTTCCCAAACAAAAGAAGTCTAAAAGAATACACCTCTACCAAACCAATGCTGCAAGAGATACTAAAGGGACTGCTTTAAGGGAAGAAAGGAAAAGACAGAGAGAGAAAGAGACAGAGGAACACAGGTACGAAAATGGCAATGAATAAATACCTATCAATAATAACTTTAAATGTAAATGGATTAAATGCCCCAATCAAAAGACATAGAATAGCTGAATGGATAAGAAAGCATGACCCACACATATGCTGCCTACAAGAAACCCACCTCAGGACAAAAGACATACACAGGCTCAAAGTGAAGGGCTGGAAACAAATTTTCCAAGCAAATGGTCAGGAAAAAAAAGCTGGGGTAGCAATACTCATATCAGACAAAATAGACTTCAAAAGAAGGGCCATAAAGAGAGACCCAGAAGGCCACTTCATAATACTCAAGGGAAGAATCCACCAAGAAGACATAAATATTGTAAATATATATGCACCCAACGGAGGAGCACCTAAATACATCAAGAAAATTTTAGAGGACTTCAAGAAAGATATAGACAGCAACACAATTATAGTAGGTGATTTTAACACCCCACTGTCAAAAATGGACAGATCTTCCAAACAAAATATCAACAAAGATATTGTGGCACTGAACAACACTCTAGAGGAAATGGACTTAACTGATATATATAGAGCCCTTCATCCCAAAGAAGCTAAATACACTTTCTTTTCAAATGCACATGGAACATTTTCAAAGATAGACCACATGATAGGACACAAATCAAGCCTCAACAAATTCAAGAAAATTGAAATCATACCAAGCATTTTCTCTGACCACAAGGGACTGAAACTAGAAACCAACCCCAAGGAGAAAAACCCAAAACCCTCAAAATCATGGAGATTGAATAGCATGCTATTAAACAATGAATGGGTCAAGAATGAAATTAGGGAGGAAATCAAAAAGTTTCTGGAAACAAACGATAATGAACTCACATCGACCCAAAACTTATGGGACACAGCAAAGGCAGTCCTCAGAGGGAAGTTTATAGCGATACAGGCCTATCTAAAAAAGACAGAAACATCTCAAACAAACAACCTAACCCTTCGCCTACAAGAACTCGAGGAACAACAACAAAGACAGCCCAGAGCAAGTAGAAGGAAAGAAATAACCAAGATAAGAGCAGAATTAAATGATATAGAGACTAAAAGCACAATCCTAAAGATCAATGAATCCAGGAGTTGGTTCTTTGAAAAGATCAACAAAATCGACAAGCCTTTAAGCAGGCTCATCAAGAAAAAAAGAGAGAGGACTCAAATAAACACAATCAGAAATGAAAGAGGAGATATTACAACCGACACTGCAGAAATACAAAGGATTGTAAGAAATTATTATGAAGAACTGTATGCCAAGAAATTTGAAAACCTAGGTGAAATGGACAGGTTTCTGGAAAAATATAACCTTCCAAAACTCAATGAAAAAGAAACAGAAAGTCTGAACAGACCAATAACGGCTGGTGAAATTGAATCAGTAATCAAAACACTCCCGACGCACAAAAGCCCTGGACCAGATGGCTTCACAGGAGAGTTCTACAAAACATTTAAGGAAGAGCTAACCCCTATTCTCCACAGACTATTCCAAAAAATCCAAAAAGATGGAAGACTCCCAAACTCTTTTTATGAAGCCAGCATCATCCTAATCCCAAAACCAGATAAAGACACAACAAAGAAGGAGAACTTCAGGCCAATATCGCTGATGAACATAGATGCTAAAATCCTCAACAAAATATTGGCAAACCGCATCCAGCAACACATTAAAAAGATCATACACCACGACCAAGTGGGATTCATCCCAGGGATGCAAGGATGGTTCAACATTCGCAAATCAGTAAATGTAATTCATCACATAAACAAAAGCAAAGACAAAAATCACATGATCATATCAATAGATGCGGAAAAAGCATTCGATAAGGTACAGCACCCATTTATGATAAAAACACTCAGCAAAGTGGGAATAGAGGGAGCATTCCTCAACATAATAAAGGCTATATATGAGAAACCTACAGCCAGCATCATACTCAACGGGCAAAGACTAAATTCTTTTCCACTAAAATCAGGAACAAGACAAGGCTGCCCACTCTCTCCACTTCTATTCAACATAGTATTGGAAGTATTAGCCACAGCGATTAGACAAGAAAAGGAAATAAAAGGCATCCAACTTGGAAAGGAGGAAACAAAACTATCATTGTTTGCAGATGACATGTTAGTGTACATAGAAAATCCTATAGTCTCGGCCAAAAAACTGCTCGACCTAATAAATGAATTTAGCCAAACAGCCGGATACAAAGTCAATATCCAGAAATCAAAGGCATTTTTGTATACCAACAATGAAACAACAGAAGTAGAAATCAAGGAAAAAATACCATTTGATATAGCAAAAAGAAAAATAAAGTACCTAGGAATAAACCTAACCAAGGAGGTAAAAGACCTGTATGCAGAAAACTACACAACACTGAAGAAAGAAATCAAGGAAGACACAAATAAATGGAAACACATACCGTGTTCATGGATCGGAAGAATTAACATCATCAAAATGTCCATACTTCCCAAAGCAATCTACAGATTCAATGCAATACCTATTAAAGTACCAATGGCATATTTCACAGATATAGAACAAACTCTTCAAAAATTTATATGGAACCATAAACGACCCAGAATAGCGGCAGCAATCTTGAGAAAGAAGAGCAAAGCAGGAGGGATCACAATACCTGATATCAAAATGTATTACAAGGCCACTGTAATCAAAACAGCCTGGTACTGGCATAAAAACAGGCACGTCGACCAGTGGAATAGAATAGAGAGCCCAGAAATAAACCCTAGTGTCTATAGTCAATTAATATTCGACAAAGGGGGCAGCAACATAAAATGGAGTAAAAATAGCCTCTTCAACAAGTGGTGTTGGGAGAACTGGACAGCTTTGTGCAAGAAAATGAAACTCGAGCACCAACTTACACCATACACAAAAATAAATTCAAGGTGGATAAAAGACTTAAGCATAAGCCGTAACACCATTAAAGTCCTAGAAGAGAACATAGGCAGGAAAATCTCAGATATTACACGCAGCAACATCTTTACTGATATGTCCCCTAAAGCAAGGGACATAAAGGAAAGAATAAACAAATGGGATCTCATCAAAATAAAAAGCTTCTGCATGGCCAAGGAAAACAGTATTAAAATAAAAAGAGAACCGACTGTGTGGGAAAACATATTTGCCAATGATATCTCAGATAAGGGTTTAATCTCCAAAATATACAAAGAACTTACACGACTCCACTCTAAGAAGACAAGCAACCCAATTAAAAATTGGGCAAAGGACTTGGGCAGACACCTCTCCAAGGAGGACATACAGAGGATCCAGAGACACATGAAAAAATGCTCGATATCGCTAGCTATCAGAGAGATGCAAATTAAAACAACAATGAGATACCACTTGACACCAGTCAGAATGGCCCTCATAAACAAAGCAACAAACAGCAAGTGTTGGAGAGGTTGTGGAGAAAAGGGGACACTACTGCACTGCTGGTGGGAGTGCAGACTGGTACAACCACTATGGAAAACAGTATGGGTTTTTCTTAAAAAACTAAAAATGGATATACCTTTTGACCCAGCAATTCCATTGCTAGGACTATATCCTAAGAACCCTGAAACACCAATCCAAAAGAAACTATGCATCCCTATGTTTATAGCAGCACAATTTACAATAGCCAAGTGTTGGAAGCAACCTAGATGCCCATCAGTAAATGAATGGATCAAAAAACTGTGGTACATTTATACAATGGAATTCTATGCAGCAGAAAGAAAGAAGGAGCTCATACCCTATGCAACGGCATGGATGGAACTTGAGAGCATCATGCTAAGTGAAGTAAGCCAGGCAGTGAAAGACAAATACCATATGATCTCACCTTTAACAGGAACCTAAGCAACAAAACAAAGAAACAAGCATAATATAACCAAAGACATAGAAATTGGGAACAGGCTGAAAGTCACCAGAGGGGAGAGGGGAGGGAATTTCAGGGGAAAAGGGGAAGGATTTACAGAAACAAGTAAAAAGGACACATGGATAAAAACTATGGGGGGGTGGAAATGGGAGGGAAGGGCTGGGGTGGTGGGTTGGGGTGAGAATAAAAGACAGAAAACTGTACAAGATCAACAATTAAAATAAAAATTAAAAAAAAATCAATCAACAAAACACTTTCAATAGTCTCTGTGAAAGTTAAAGAGATCTGAAAAAAGAAAATGGCAGTGGGAATGGCAAGATTAGGAGTGATTTTAGAAATATTGAAGATATAATAAAGAAGATAAGGAAAGAGAACTAAGTTCATAATGATTTCAGTCATGCAAACCTGTGTGAGTAGGAGGTGAATAATGATCTTACCTGACATAGTGATGTCATGATAATAATCTGAGTTAGGTTTTGTTTTTAATTTTTTTCCCAGGGGAATTGGGATGTGTGTTCAATATTACACATGTAAAGTTTAAGTTACATATTATACAGAGCATCCCTGGACTATAGTGTGTGGTAGGGCTGGAATTCTCAGGTGAGGGCTTGTTGAGGATGTGAATATTATTCACATGAAAAGATTCTCTGAAGTTACGAGTTTATGTGACTGAATGAGATTAAACGTGATCTACTTAAAGCAAGCCCTTTAACATTTGTTGCACTACTGGTTTGCTGTTAACAAACTCAGCTTTTTCTTGTCTGGGAAGCTCCTTATTTCCCCTTGGATTTTCCATGATAGCCTTGCTGGGTAAAATAACCTTGGTTGTAGGTCCTTGTTTTCCATTACCTTGACTATTTCATGCCGTTCACTTCTGGCCTGAAATGTTTCTGATGAGAAATTAGATGACAATCTAATTGGTGCTCCCTTGTATGTAACTACCTACTTTTTACTTGTTAGACTTTTAGGATCCTCTCCTTGTCTTTAAACTATGTCATTTTAATTCTGATGTATCTCAGTGTAGGCCTCTTTGGGTTCAAATTGTTTGGGACTCTCTAAGCTGCCTGGTCTTGTGTATCTTTTTCCTTAACCAGATTAGAGAAGTTTTTGGTCCTTATTTATTTAAATAAATTTTCAATCCCTTGCTCCCTCTCTTCTCCTTCTGGTATTCCGATGTGGATGTTGTTCCACTTCATGTTGTCCAAAATGTTTCTTAAGTTCTGCTCGTTGTCTTAAATTATTTTTTCTTTTCCTGAGTATATGTTATATAGAAACACACACACAAACATATATATAATTGTAATATGTTTGATAGTCCTTCACTTACAGAAATGTGCACTAATTTTCTTCTGTCAATTAAAAGTCTGTTATTATGACAACTAACCCTCAAACATATATCATCAAACCAATTTTTGGAATAAGGACCCTACATTAACTAAAGCAGAAAAAAATCAACATTTAACAGTGACAAAAACAAATCAGGAAAAATATTCCACATAATGAATGGATGTCTCTAAAAAGTCCCAATATAATTGTGTTCACTTTCTAAGATAAATAGTCTTACATAAAGTCAAAGTGATTTTAATGGTCTGATATTCAAAATTATTTCCCTCAAAATTTATTATTATATTTCAAAAAGTTACTCTTCTTTATATATATATATCTCAAAAAAAATCCGTTGTATGTTCATTGTGGCATATATGGCCAGATTAATTGTTTAGTAGGTGCATAATTTCAACTTTTTATATCAAGTAAGTTTCCACAATAGACAATCCAATCAGTTTTAGTGAAGTAATCAAGTTCTATCACTGTTGTTGTTTCAGTGCACTTCCAGGTGCACAATTATTCCAACTGACTCTAATATGCAGGAGGAAAAAGAACCCTCAGATTTTGTACCAAAACATTCCTGATTAATCAGAAGCAGAGGTGTTATTTTTTAGGCCTCTTAAAAATTCAATTTATATTTATTTCCTGATTGAGCTTCATACTGTTGATGATAGTACAATATCTACAGCTAACTAATGTCACTTTTCCTAATACTGACCTCCTAGTTCCTTTTAATTTTTTATTTAAAACAAGATGTATGCTTTTTTGTATAATGTTTGATAAGTCTGCTCTGAGTTATATATTTTATAACCAGTTGAGTTAAATAGTAGAACTATCTCCATTCTGAGATTGAGACTATTTATTTTGTTGCTATATAAATGGGTTCTTTGCATATTGAAAGTATTATAACTAAGAATTTTAACATTAGCCTAACAAAAATGAGAATGATAATTACAATAGGAGCAACATGTATAATACTTATTACATGCCAGGCACTATTCTAAGCACTGCACTAATACAATTCATTACTAATTAAATTATCACAACAATTCTGTAACATGATTAATTATAGTATAGTCCTTTTACAGATTAGAAAACTGAGGCACAAAAAAGTCAAAATAAATTTCCGCAAATCAAATGACTTATAAGAAGCAGAACTAGGAATTAAATTTAGGAAATCTCATCCTATTCTGAAATAATATGTAGTTCTTCAGCTGCTTTCAATCAATGAGAATTAATTCCATAGTACTCTGATAACACAATGCTGTCAATTATAATTTGAGTGATTATAGTCATAAGAAATTTTTAAGGAAAAATAACAAGTAAGCTAACAAATCTTTTCTGATATCAAGTATGAAACTCATTCTGGTTTAAGAGATTTTAAAGTATTTTTAAAAAATAAGCCAACATAAATGTGCAAGTCATTTTTCTGTGTCATGTTCCTTAGTGGAAAAATGTGACAGAAACTGTGTTCTACTTGCTATTTGAAAAACATTAAATTTCTTTGTACATATTGAAGTGGGCAGATTTCAAATAGAAGATGAAGAGAAGGAAGAGAAAAATTAAGAGAAGGAAGCTTACATTACTTGGGCTTTCCATTTTGGTAATGGATTATTGGGCTAGAGCTGGGCAGCATAATAACAACATTACACTGTACATGTCAGATCAGAAACAATCAATGATAACACTGACATCATTTGGGACTATGTTGGTAAGAAATGGAAAACTGTTATAAAAACAAACCTCTTAGATACACTTTTAAAACAATTAAATGGAGTGTTAGATTTCTATATTATGTTTTATTGTTCATAAAATCTTTTCTTTAAAAAATTAAGCCAATATTTTTCTGTGAAGTCAATAAGCTTTCTCATATAACATCACAGAGAACAAATTTTGCTGAGGAATCCTAATTTCTGTGACTAAACCCACTGCAAAGTTACATTCTTTTTTGAACATTTAGTATTCCGAGTACGTGTGGTGGCCATCTGTTGATTTACTATACTCAGTACCTATTTTCTCATTCTTCTATCAGGAGCAAGTCTCATATCAACTCCTTTTCAAAACAGACACACAGATATTTCTTCAGGGGAACTGCTTTTCCTGATTACATTCCATGTAATTCCGGCAGAGCTTCTAATCACTGTGTTATACAGATCGACCATGGGGAATGGTCCCAAGGATTGGGCTAATGACACAAGCTAGGGTTATCAGAACTTTGTGTTCAAGTTTATATATACTGAATTGGGAGGAGATTCTTTTCTCTGAGCTTGCTAAACTGCAATAATGCCAGCTTGAAGTTGACTCTAGCCATTTTATCCCCTCTTCTCATTTTATACAGAGTTAAGGAGCCTACATATGGAGTTGTGGAGATAAGAGAAGGCACATTATTTATTTCCCTTAATACTGGTTTTTCTAAATATGCACTAATAAATTCCCTTTTTGTCTAAATTGGGTTTCTGTTACTTTTAAATAAAAAGGAGAAATAAGGGAAAGAGGAGAGCTGAATTCTGATTATAGGTGTTTGTAACTTCCCTGGATAATAGTGGTATTTTAATGACTTTTCACAATAGTCTCCTGCCCAACATACAGACAGCCGTAACAACAGTAACATTTGGGAAATACACTACATTTAAATTTAAAACTGGAAATAAAGAACAAACTGACAGTGACCAGGGGGAAGGGGGAGGAGGATAACAGGGGAATGAAGGGGAAGGACCATTGTATAACAGACCCATGGACAAACACAATGGGGGGAGAGGACTGAATGTGGAAGCGGGGGCGTGGGTAGGGTAGGGGAGAGTATCAGGCCAAAAATGGGGACAATAGTAATTGAACAACAATAAAAATAAGTAAGTAAGTAAATAAATAAATAAATTTAAATCGGCAACAAAAATGAACACCATGGTTTACTGGTATACTGGAAGCCTGGAGTTGCTAACAACTCTCAACAGAACAAAATAGAAGATTTAACAGCCACTTCTATTTCTCTTTGGTTTTCTGTACCTTATACTCACAAAGCCAATTCTCCATAAATCCTGAGCAATCTCTGATGGCTTTCACCACACTGCACCCTATAGGAAGGAAATGGAATGAAATGTTTACTGAAGCATGTTAACCTTTGTTTCCAACATTACTCAAGGAAAGCATATCTGGGTAGGACACTCCACTACTTTCTTCAAGATGTGGAAATGGGAAGGAGTCATAGGATTTTGGAGCCATTCTCGCTAGATCACCTTTAATGTCCAGACATAATCATATTGTCTTCCAAAAATCACTTGAGAAGAAGTTTATAAGTCTGTATGACTCAGGTCTCCCTCTAAACCCTCTCAGTGTTTGGGGATACATATAGGCATGTGTATTTTGATAAAGTTCCCTATGTAATTGTGATGTCCAATTAAGATTAATAACATCTGCCATGCATCAATTACTGTTTTCTATCTATGTGCCTAGGTAAATAGACTATGTCCTAAGACTACGGACTCTTTGAAATTAACTATAAATAATACAGATCTGGTACAATGGAAATAAAATAAATTTTTGTATCATAAATAAGTCAAACTGATTTGAGCTCTTTATTAATTTATTTAGCAGAAAAAATATAAATTCCTTGTGCCGTGATTTTTTCTGTAAAATAAAACACTGTTCCTAGAATAATGCATTTTATTTCAATAACTTGTTTATTCAGACAACATGCTAAAATCTAGGAATAGACATGTGCCACTCAACAGGCTTATAACATTTGCTATTTGCCTACAACAGGTGATGCACTATGGAAGAAGCTGGGTTCTTCCACAGAGCAGGGTTCGGAGTGAGATGGGCTGGGAAGACCCAAGGTCATTGGTGTCCCATATAAGCAGATATGGCCTGGTCTAGATAAGTACTATAAAAAAAAGCAGAAAAGGAATATTTGTTAACAATAACCTTCAAGCTTAGACACAAAGAGGTATGACAGAATCAGGTCCAAAACTAAATCCCAAATATGTCCAAAGTTCAAGACACATGTAGTGTGTATTTAGAATAAGTGGAATAAGTCTGAGAAAGCATAGAAATACCTAATGTGTTTTCTAGAATATCATATGATGGAAGTTAATTAGTTTCATTTGTGGAAAAACAACACTTCTAATTATGCAAGCTCCACTCCACTTAACACATGTTGAGCAAGGAAACAAAATAGTGCACAGTGGATGTTCAGTTTTCTAACACCCATTTCCCCTTTACATCCTTATTTCCTTCAGGAAAGCACCATTCTCCAATTCTCTATCTATGTCTTTGGGTTGGAAATATGACCTTATAGATCCAAGGATAACACATGATGATAAGCCTGACAAATTAGAATGTTCCTACTCCTAACCAGAGCGATTAGTTCAGAAATGAGCATGTGATCCAAATCATTTCAAAAAGAATCAACTCAGACCTTTTGCTAGTGGTACTATTGGTAAAGAGAGCTTCACTGGTATATTGTCACCTGGAGCTGCTAATGACCTGTCACCATAGTAAATGAGAGTTTTTTAGAAAAATGAAGGCCGTAGTGAGAAAAGTGCAGGAGAGAGAGAGAGAGAGAGAGAGAGAGAGAGAGAGAGAGAGAGAGAGAGAGAGAGAGAGAGAGAGAGAACGATTTTGTTGGAAGCTCTGATTTCAAAGATGCTCCTCCAGGCCACTTCTGTTGATCTTCTCAGTTATGTGATAAGTAAAATTATTTTGTTGGTTTAACTGCAGCTGAGCCAAGATTCTGCGATTTGCAACAATAAAAATTCTACCTAAAACAGATGGGCTAGATGCTTTATGATTAAAATCAAGACCACATGAAGAAGGTTTAACTGTTACACTGGGTCTAAGAGGGTTTCAGATGTCTCTGTCACCACCTTTTGGGGTTGTGAGATCATGAAATATTTACAAATCCTTAAAGAAGGAAAATGCCCATATGTGTATACATACACAGTGATTTCTGAATTTCCTTTACAGAAAGAAAAGTATTCCACCTCCTCGGAAAAGTTTCAAATTAATACCTTTGCAGTGAATGGTAAGGGGAGACTTAAAGGCTTAAGCTCTGTTTATCAGAGGCTCCAAAGGAAGGATGACTTCATCACTCAAACTGAGATGGTTTTGACAGATGAAAAGCACACTAATAATAATGACACCAGGAAAACAAATATAAATCAGATCTCTCCCAGGGAAATCAAGACATTTATTTTACATAAAAGGAGTGAAATAGGAAAGTGAGAACAACATTTCTTTTAGTTCAAAAATCTCAAATTCAAATTTTCTCTGTCCTTATATGATATTTAGTGAATCATTTTAGCACTCAGTATTGGCATTATCATTTTAAAAATGGGTTAAATCTTTTATTGCAAATGATTGTTTCAAAATGCATGTGCTATAATGAATGGGTATACAGTTAAAAACTGCCAATTTTATTTTTGGTTTGTTTGGTTTATTAAAATTCAATTTTCATAAACATAAAGCACCAGAAAGGCCCACAGAACTGAAGTAAGATAGAAAGAAGGTCATATGGATGGAAGTGACCAAGAATGTTCGTGTATACATAGCACTGGATTTTTATTTATGGGCTGGCAGAAGGGGATTGAGGCAGGATCTGCTGAGGTATTTTTCTTGAAGGCTAAGGGCACCACCTGGACATATCAGGGTGCATTAACACATATTGGCACAGTTTTTATATGTCTGTAATAAAAGCAATTTTCTAAGCATTTCCATCAGGAGAATCGATCATTGAGAATCTGGCGGCCTGCCAAATTTATTATTCAGAGCAAACTCTGGCCCTACTTTGATCCATTTAAATATTATGTCACCTTCCAAAATGTTCTTGCAAGTAAACTGCCAGGGATCTGTACTTCTGCTTTACTCGTTAGAAACGGGCTGCTCTGGACAGAGATTCAGGAATCATAGACATGAGCCTCAGGTCAATGGCCACAGAGCTGTGCGATCAGGAATAAATCAGCTTGCTTCTGAGATCTATTTCCCTAAATGAGGGCCCAGGGTGGTGCAGCAGAGCTGTTAAGAATAGTTCCTCAGCAGTCATTTGTCACCGTGAATATAGGGGTACAAATGTGCGGGCTCCGTGACTCTCTGGATAAGCATTTAATTTTAGACAAGACCTAATTAAACATCTGAATGCACAAAGGTGGCCAAGGAGTGGCCTGCCTGCTTCTAAATCTCTTCTGTGTCTCAGTTCCACCCATATTAGACTCTAAAATGAAAATGAATTCAGGCTTTGTGCCAATTTTTTATTCAAAATATATAAGTGTGAAAACATCTTAAGTTTTACCCTACAAAAGACCCTAGGCAAATGTTCTTTGATGAAAGACCGAAACACTTTTTCCAAATGCAATTGTTTTTATTTGATGAAATAAATTAAATTTTCCTAATATGATAAACTTGAATCCATAAGAAGGTATAATTTCTAACACATAAAAGGACTGTTTGGGTTTTTAGTTCTATTATTAATATTAAAATTACTTAAAATATAATGCAAATGTAATAGTTTATAATCCCAGGTCAAAGAGTAAAAGGACCAAATTCAGGTACTTGGAACTTTTGTTCTTGTGGTTTAATTCAGCATCAACTGTATACATGTCAGATCAAAGTCTCAGAGCTGTGAATGCACATTTCTTCTCTAGCATATTGAGCTCGTTTCAAAGGGGAGAACAGAAATTATATATTAATGAGTAATATGAGTTTTTTTCCTTTGCTGTTAAATTCTCTTACTGAGCATATCCGGTGATCACAAAGTAATAAAATATTTGAAAATTTGAAATTGAACGTTGGAAGGCAAAAGATTAGTACTTTGCAAAAACTCCTTTAAAAAAATCAAAGTAGAACTTGTCTCTTGGAAAAGTCAAGGAGAGGCTCATCAAAACTGTTCTACTATTCATTTACAACCACCTCTAGAAGTCATATTTTAAAGAGAGAGAGAGGTGTTCTGAAATATTGCAATCTAAGTAATACCAAGAAGACTTTCCCACCTCACTCCACCCTCAGTTTGATTCTTCTTAAACTTCAAATTATTTTTATTATTTTTTCTTCTAAAGCTATATCTATCTAAATATATCAGGGGTGTCAAACTCATTTTCACCGGGGCCATATCAGCTTCACAGTTGCCTTCAAAGAGACGAATGTAATTCTAGGACAGTATAAATGTAACTACTCCTTAACAGTTAAGCAAAAGCTAGGCGCTGCCACCGGGTAGAAACAAGGTACGGGGCTGGATAAAACAAAGTGTAGGGCCAGATTCGGCCCACGGGCCTTGTGTTTGCCACCTGTGAAATATATAATGCAGATTGTTGAAAATAGTTTGCACTTGTATTCATCTGCTGTGAATTATCAGACAACTAACCCCAGTCTCACATCAACAGAGGAAAATGGTGGTTGGAGTAGAAAAACCCAAATGATGAAGAATGGAGGTAACATCATCTGGGGGGAGTCCTGATGGAGTTAGGACTCTGAACAAAAAGAACAAGTGCTGAAAATAGTTTCATTCCAAGACCCTGAAGTCCTATCAACACAAATTAAATACTGTCAGTCTTGTGACCCTGTGAGGACTTTAAAATAAGAAAGTCAATATTTAAACTTATTGTTGATGGCAAGTTATTAGAAAGTGCACATTTTAGGAATCAGGAACCAATCTTCCAGGACTAATTCTGAGACATTAAAAGTCCAATCTAAAGAGTTACTTAATTTTGCTCAGTCTCATAATTTATACTGATTCACAAGGTGGGTTGGTATATGAGGAATCATTTCCTGGGTTAAAAGTAGGAGTTGTAGGAGATATCTGAATCTCCTAATATTTTCTGGACATGTATTATGGTGGGGAAGAGCAGCTGTCACTTGATTATTCTCTCAAGGGATCTCTAATCCCCTAAAGTTTAAGAAAAACCCTAGGACCCCTTTCAGAATGAACAATGGAAATATTAAACCTATCAGGTAAGTTTAAGCTACAGATATAGAATATTCAGATGTTTGCTAAATTGTGCAGGCATAAAGAAAATTTGAGAGGTTTACAGTCCACCAAAAACTGCTCTGACTGATATAAAAAAAGGAAATGCATGATTCTCTAATCCAACCCATGGTATGGTGTCATGAAACATTTCAGTTCAACCGTTTGCACACTCTGGTTGTAAAAGATAATTAATACTGCTAACATGAATAAAAACAATTTAGAATAGGCACATAGTTGGCACCCTTTAATAATCTCACAAAATGTTTTGTGAAATTTTAATCGAGAGATTCAGTCTATGCTCACCAGAATTGGGAGAGGCACTGTGGTTGGCACTATTCTCATTTTTGAACATCAATCCTTGTGTGACTGCGTGACTATTGAGATAAAATGTTCTTTCCCAGAGTCTTTTAGACTCTTTGAAAGAGGCTGTAATTGCAGGCATATCTCCAATCTGCTATCTAGAAATCAGTCTTAATGGTAAGAAATGTCACACAATTATTGTTAAGCCACTAGCTAATACAAAACACAAATGTGCCAATTTTCTGATTTATATAAGAATTGGTATTGCAATATTTCAACATACTTTTTTTTCAGGTATGATCCAATGCTGGTGTCAAAGCAAAAAATGTACTAGATAAATTTAAACAGGCAATGACGATTTTATTCAAGGCTCTTAAATAGGGGAGAGAACTCAGTTTGAATTCAACTTTGCTGAAACAAAGGCCAGAAAGGTTTTTAAAAGCTGGAGTGGGGCAACAATCATAGGTCATCTGTGTTTGCTAATTAGCCTTACCTTAAGGAGAAATAAACTTTCTCCTATCTTCATGACAGCAGGTAGTTTTATAACCTGGAGCAAGTTAACCATGAACATTAGACTTCTACTCTTATACAGAGACCGCAGGAGATAGGGGTTCTATCTTCCCAGACAATTAAATTCCTGAAGGACAACACCCACGTCCTTGTGAAAGGCGTTCCTACCTTGCAAAACTGACTAGAGGCTTTTAAAAAGATTTACCCAAAGGTGCAGAGAAAAAATTGTCAAACGTTTCCTAAAGTAGCCCTAGTTGGTGTGGCTCTGTGGATTGAGTACCAGCCTGTGAACCAAAGGGTTGTTGGCTTGATTCCTAGTCAGGGCACATGCCTGGGTTGCAGGCCAGGTCCCCAGTGGGGGGCACGTGAAAGACAACCACACAGTGCTGTTTCTCTTCCTCTCTTTTTCTTTCCCTTTCCCTCTCTCCAAGAATAAATAAATAAAATCTTTTTAAAAAGTTTCCTAAAGTAAATGCTCTAAGATAGCGATTTTCAACCTTTTTCATCTCATGGCACACATAAATGAATTACTAAAATTCCGGGGCACACTAAAAAATACACTTTTGCTAATCTGACCAAAAAAGTAGGTATAATTTTGACCCATTCATGCCAGATGGCTATTGCTGTGTTGTTGGCTATTGTCAGTTTTTTATTTGTCAGGTATTGCATGTTTCAAAAACTCTTGTGGCACACCAGTTGAAAATGTCTGCTTGAAGAAACGAAAGGTCAGATCTTAGAGTGAGGAAGAGTCCTAGGTAAAATGTTAGTCAAGCTGAGGGAGATGTTAAAGCTTTCTTAGTCACTGCCACACCTTCAAAATGCATCTCAGTCTTTTCATACACCACTGAGTATCTGTCAATTACAGAATCACAGGCTACATGAAGATACTAAAAAGAAGTTGCCATTTAAGCTTAAGTTATTCAAAAAGTGACGAACACTAGCAGCAACTTTTTCACAGAATATATGAAATTTATATTCTGCCATTTAGAATATATTTTCTTTCTCAGCAGTTAATGTTAGAATTTTCTTCAGATATTTATATAAATTTTTAGTCACCATGCATTTTTTATTATTTCTCAAGTACATTTGAAATAAGTGCATTAACATAATCTGATTATTATCGTAGCATGTCTGATTCACCAAAAATGGTAGTCCTTCCTCTTGACAACTTATACAGAGCACCCATATGCTTTTATATATTTTGTATTGGCCATGATGTATATCCTGCTCATTCAAAAAAATTCTCAGAATTGTCCTTGGCCACACTTTCGAGACCATCCTCTTTTTGCATGCACTCTTTCCAGGGCTTCTTTATTCATCAGTGATCCTCATCGCTCACATTGTGCCAACAGCAACTGCAAAATGTGCTCTCTAGCCAATGACCTTGGTATAGAAGTAATCCCTTGACAGTGAATCTCTACATTAGGAACAATAAGAAGGTGACTTATCCCATTTCAACTGTTAATGGAACTGAATAGCAGGCCATACTTTATCTCAGATGTCTTGAATAAGGGCACTGAAAGAAAAAGTTGAGTAGGAGAAAATAAAGTATGAAATATGCAGCTTCATCCACAAAGGGGATAATGCGCCAATCTACTTCCTTACAGCTCTGTACTTCTGATTATATCATTACCACTCCCCACTAAGGAAAGAGACCCTCACTCTTCAAATTAAAACTTCAATAATAAGTATAAAATCCTCCAGAAACAATTGGATTTCCCTGAAACAGACTCTGTAACAGTGACTTGCATGCAGAATTTTATTGGAGGTGGATCTCGAAACCAAAAAAATTGATAAAAGAGAAAAAAAAGGTTTGAGTGGGAGTGTTGACGCATTTGCAGCAGACATCTTCGTTGAACCCAGGGGAAGTTCTGAACTTGAATCGCAACAAGGAGACCTAGGCGTTGTGCCTCCACATTGATCATTATTGAAAGTTACTACCTTGGGGAAGGGTGGGATTACCTTAAACAAGATAGCTCCTGTCCCCTCAGGACAACTTGTGAGAGGGACTAAGCTCTGAGCATTAGCAGATGTCACTCACAGCTGTTAAGAGAATGAATGCCTCCCTTCTGCAAGGGGATCTGGGTGACACATACAGCATCTGGTTTTGTCCACCCTTTGTTCAGCTTTGATCAACTTGCTTTGAATATAATCAATTTGTCCAAACAGGGAAAAGTTTTGCTCGGAGTTACAAGATGTCTTTATCTTGGGGAAAGTTTGCGGAAGGTAAGTAGGATAAAGGCAGGCCCAGATGCTGCAACTGATACTCAACATCTCCATCTCTAGTACCCATTCTAGATGCCCTTCATTCTCAAGTAGTACTTCTGCTTAAAAGAACCCCTAAGGGGTCTAAATTCCTGATGTGCATGTCTTTTAATCTTCAAACTTAGTGGGGGTACTGCTGTGAGATACCCTACTGTACACAGCCAAATATGCATGTCCCTGCTGCCACTATTTGTCAGCAGCCTTGTCTCTTAATATTCTTGCTGGTCTCTTGGCACAAGGAGCACAAAGAAACTAAGTGGAATGCCTACAGTTTAATGGGACACTTACTGTACCGCTGACCTAGTAATTTCCCCTCGGGAACTGGGACTTCTACACATTGAGTCTTGAGTAAGAGAAGTACAATTGTACCACCTGGAAGTGATGGTAGGCATTGCACTCCTACTTCTACTCTTGATTCCTGGACTCTACCACATATTACCATCTACTGATATGAACTCCATATTAGGATGAGTATTCTAGGGTGTATTATGTGCTGCAGAATGGCACTCAATCCTTCCAGGATATGACCTCCAATCTGGCATTCCAGCTGGACATTTAAAAAGTGATTCCATCACTCTAGTAGGCTAGTGGTTTGTGTTTTCTACTTATGTACCTTATAACACAGACAGATTTTATGATTATGTGTCTTTTTTTCCATATATGTTGCTGGAAATGTTGGTACTTTGGTCTGACAGATTATTTTGTAGAATCTAAGGCTATTGGAGGAAATACTCTGCGGATCCTCGGAGAGTGCTATTTACAGAGACCTGCAATCAGGGAAGGCAGATCCCTGGTCAGAATTTGTCAATTCTAGCCAAGGTGGACTTACTGCATTTTTCACAATGTAGATAACTGGTTCCCACAATAAATAGTGTCATATCAGAGGCAGAGCCCAGGTGACAGTTGCTGGCAGAAGTATTAACTGGAGAAGCTCTGGTGAGTAGGAGCTCATGCTGCAGGGTTTATTTGTAGACAACTTTCATTCCCTGCCATCCTGGCTTATTTAAGAACCAGCTCATTGCTCCAGTACTGGGTGATGGCACATGTCACCTGTCTGAGTCATTCTGCTCACTTAAAAGTCAGCGCCTTTTCCATAATGAATCTTCTCTTTTGAGCATTAACATGAAAAACAATGATTTTTCCACACCTTTTTGTCACATTTACAAGTTCATCTACATGCCTCTTTCCCACACCTCTTTGTCCCTGATGTTCCAACTTTTTAAGTTGAATTTATTGGGGTGACATTGGTTCACAAAATCATACAGGTTTCAAGTATACAACTCAAGAAAACATCATCAGCACACTGCATCGTGTGCCTATCACACCAGGCAAAGTCTCTTTCCATTCCCGTTCCCCCTCTTTACACACCTCCACCTACCTACCCCCTTTCCTCTGGGCATCACCCCATTGTTGTCTGTGTCTACGTGTTATGTATATGTGGGTTTTTTTTTTTTTTTTTTTTGCTAATCCCTTCACCTTTCATCCAGTTCCTCCCTCAAAAAGCTGTCAGTCGGTTCCATTTACCTATGTCTCTGTTTATATTTTTCATCAATTTATTTTGTGCATTAGATTCCATGTAATGGTATACCAAATCACTACTTTAAAGAATATATGCACCTCTATGTTCACTGCAGCATTATTTATAATAGCTAAGATGTGGAAACAGCCCAAATTCCCATCAGTAGCTAAATGGATAAAAAAGTAGTGCTACATTTATACAATGGAACACTACACAGCTATAAAAAAGGAAATCTTACCTTTTGTGACAGCATGCATGGACTTGGAGATTGCTATGCTAAGTGAAATAATCCAGCCAAAGAAAGAGAAATACCATATAATTTCACTTATATGTAGACTCTAATGATTTCCCAACTTTTAATTTTCTTTGAGTGTCTTTTGGTGGCTGAAGAAGAGCAGATGTAAAACAATTTCATATTCCAACCCAGTTAATCTATCTCCTTTATATGTTCTTTAATTTTTGGTTACAAAATGGATAATTTTCTTTTTAAAAATACAGAGTAGACTAAATTAAAACAAAAACTAGCACTTTCAAATTTTCTACAGAAATCTTTTCAGTAAGATCCATAATTTGTTAGACACACTTTCTAACCACCAAGTTAATTCAGGCAATTATCTTGTGATTTGTTCTCACCTGACGTAAACACAAATTACCCTTTCTTTAGCATTTTGTAAGAGTTTCCTTACTACTCTTTTAGCCTCAAATAACAGGTATTTCTCTTATCACCCTTCTAATGTCCACTAACTGCCATGTCCCAAAGCCAATGTTATATATTTTAGTACTATTAGTGTATATTTATATACATTATCTATTAATGTCTAACGAATGACTCTCAAGTTTAGTTGCATAAGTAAAAATTATATATTGTTTATTTTGATTCTTTGGTAGTATGGGTGCTTTCTTTGCTGCTTTTGTCTGGGCACATTCATACAACTACTTTCAACTGACGGATAGATTGGGAGGTAGATTAGGAAAGCTGGAGCATCTCTCTCTCTCTCTCTCTCTCTCTCTCTCTCTCTCTCTCTCTCTCTCTCTTTCATCTTAGGCTTCTTTATAACATGGTGATTTCTGCATGGTGTCCCAAGGGGATGAAAGCATAAGCTGTAAGACCTCTTGATGTGTGCTTTCTGAAAGTGGTAGGACATCACTTCTGCTATATTCTCAGTCAAAGCCTGTCACAAAGTCACCCTATATTAAATGAGATGTAAAATAAATGCCACCTCTCGGTGATGAGATTTGTAGACATCACATTGCATTTCAAAGGAGCATTTTGTAAACAATATATCACATTTAGCCTTTCAGATGGTATGTATTTAATTGAAACAAAACCTTTGTACCCTATTATTTAGTCATTGGATGTTGCAGAATTAGCTTCTTCCAGCTAAAAATAATTTTCATAGAGACACTCCACTGTGAGTTGTGACTTTTGGCCCCAAGTCAAAAGTCCTGGTGGCCTGGGTAAGGAGGGTCTTAGTACTAAGGTGGGGTTCTGGGAATCACATAATTCAATGTGCAGAGCACACAATATACCCTGATTTGTGCATTGCACAAGACTGTACACTAGTGAAAGGATGATTAAACTGTTTACAGTAGTCCTTCTTTATCCATGGGGGATATATTCCAAGACCCTCAGTGTCTTGTATAGCTACTGATAGTGCCAAACCCTATATATACTATGTTATTTTTTTCTATGCATACAAACCTATGATAAAGTTTAATTTACTAATTAGGCAGTGTAAGAGATTAACAACAACTAATAATAAAACAGAACAATCATACAATATACTGTAATAAAAATTATGTAAATGTGGGCACTTTCTGTCTCAAAATATCTTATTGTACTGCACTTGGCCTTCTTGTGATGATATGAGATGATAAATGCCTACAGGATCAGATGTGGGGAGGTCAGTGACATAGGCATTGTGATGTAGTGTTAGGCTACTATTGACCTTCTGATGTTACAAGTAAGATCTTCTGCTTTGTGTGATTCTACATCATGGGGCCATGGGGCCATGGGTCTACAGCTGGATGTCAGAGAAAGGTAATATTGATGGTTGGAGATCCTCTAGAGTTGGAGATTTTTTTGCCAAAACATCATGAAATTATTCTCTTTCTCTATCTCTCTAACTAATCAAAGTGTTTCTGCAGAGGTTGTCATCTTTCGATGATCATATGAGTGACTTTAATGCTGCATTCCATTTAAGGATCATATCCCATAATTTTTGTAAAATAAGGATTACTTGAACATAGCACTACAATCCCATGCCAGTCAATCTGATAACAAGATGCTACTGGTGACTAAGGGGCAGTTAGTGTGTACAGCATACAGCATGAGGTTTCATCATGTTGCTCATAATGCTGTCCAATTTAAAACTCATGTATTATTTATTTCTGGAACTTTCCATTTAATAGTCTTTGACCACAGCAGACTATGGGCAGATGAACTGTAGAAAAGAAAAACCATGTGTAAGGGTCCACTACTTTATTGTTCTCCTGATACACAAGGACATGCCATCTTACATATTTTGAAGTTTTTTAATTATTTCTTAAATCCACTTGTTTATATTATGAGTAAGACCTCAAGGTGTTCCCTCTTCTGAGAACCCTTTACTGCCTCTTTCCTCATTTGTTTCAAGGTAGAATAAACCACTCATTCATAGTCCTATCACAATACCAGTAGTCCCTCTGAACCAATATATATGCTTACTTGTCTCTCCAGATAGATGATAAACTCTTGAAAATGTGTATTGTCATTTCATATTTTTAAAAGTGCATTATTTTATTCATATTGTTAAACACAAATCTTGTTATAGAGATGGTGTGAAGAGCATAGTGTAGAGGACTCCATGATTCCTGCCCCCTAATATCCATATCTGTGCAGTCTCTTTTGTTAGAGACCTGTAATCTGCATCTAACAAATAAAATATGCCAAGGTTGATATCACCCCAGATTATGTTGTTACATAGCAAAGGTGAAGAGATTGTGTACATGAAAATAAAGTTGATTTTTAATTAATTAACTTTGAGCTAACCAAAGGAAAGTATGTCTCAGGTGGGCCTGATATAATCAGGTGAGGCCATAAGACGGTCTAGGCTTTTCCTGAAGTCAGAGACTTGAAGAAGCAGACTTTCCCTTGCCATCACTGGCTTTGAAAAAGTAAGCTATTATGAGTTCCAAAGCCATGAGGAAATGCATTTTGCCAATCTGAGGGAACTGAGAAATGGACTCTTCCTTAGTTGAGTGACCAGATAAGAACACAGCCCCACAAACACCTTGATTTCAGTCTTGTGAGACCCTGAGCAGAGAACCCAACTACCTTAGCCCCAGACTCTTGGTTCCTGGAAACCGAGACAGTACATGTGTATTGTTTTATGTCACCAAGTTTATGGCAATTTGTTATGTAGCAACAAAAACAAATGTAGTAGCTATCAGTACTTCTTGTAGGATAAATGTGCATGATACACATGTGCAGTAAATTTATTGCAATGGATAGTATGTTTTTCAATATAAATATTATCTTAAGATATTGATAGATTAATGAAATTTGAAAGATGGTGCAATTTATCTAGTTGAACCTCCCCCTCACACCAATAAAGCCAAGAAAATTTAAATGAACTATG
The DNA here is from genome assembly GCA_039655065.1 of Glossophaga mutica. NCBI lineage: Eukaryota > Metazoa > Chordata > Mammalia > Chiroptera > Phyllostomidae > Glossophaga > Glossophaga mutica. The sequence goes on along the minus strand of CM077307.1, from coordinate 140,091,567 downwards.
GACAAATTATTGATAAAATTAAGATTTGAGCACAGATTTATGAATGATCATTTCAGCTCTGCCTATATATCATAATCCCTCTCAATGGAGTGAGAATATATGTGAATTATCTTTGAAATGATAAAGCCATGAAAATTATTGTATTTTCTGTTTCTCGGAAGTTAAGTTTCTATCACTTCGGTATCTAATAAGCAATCAACCTGTTTGTATGGTTACTAAGAACAAGGCATGGAATGAATTCCACTAAAATAAAAGAAAGGATATAAGCTATAGTCACTTACAAGAAGTGGTATCAATAATTTAACTGTGTTGGATAAGCATCTTGCCTTGTGACTTATATTCTATTGTCTTTTTCTAGTCATTGCTAAAGACATTTTGAAACGAGATGTGGGTATCTCTTCTGTTAGGGGAATAAATAGGTCATGAACGCTCTAGGTCACTCTCATTATTAGCAATTATTGGAAATGGCATGCTGTTTCTTATTGTATGTTAAGCTGATTTCTACTGGTAGACACATAGTTCCCTTCCTTAAGCAAATAGAAATACCTGACTAGAAAGAGCAATGCCATATGATGTCACCTATACATGGAATCTAATGACCTATTCAACCCAACGTAGTTATGCAGAAATCTGACCCTTATGAGATATTCACAGGCTTAAACTCTTGGTAGTACACCCGTGTGCCACAGAAAGACATCAGAACTGCACTCGTATATCTACCACAGTGTTAAGTTATAAAATAAAATGAGAAAATGTGACAAATTCAAGGTGTATACCTTTAACAGAAACTCTATTAATAGGATCTGTTACTCTGTACAGTTTTCCAAACCCCTAGTAAGAGCGAATAGTGCACAGGTCTTTTCGTTTCAAAACAAGTAAGCTCAATAAAGGGGGATAGCTTCAGTTACGAAAACAGTAATTAAATTTTGTATCATTTGTAAAACTACCTAAAAAATGGAACTGATGAGGCACCAGATGTTGACTCCCATTTTATTTCTCAAAAATGGAAGAGTGTGCGTTAATATCTCTGCTACATAAAATGCTCCCCAAAGTAAAGCAGACTGTTAGTGAATAAATTTACATGAGTTTCAGATATTTTGTATTCAGTGTACTTAGATGCTTTCTGTGAATTATGTTCAAGAATTATACATTTTTAAAATAAGTTGATGTCTTCATCAACATAAATGCTTTAAAGGTATGCATTTTGGATTCTAACGCATTTTACAGGTAAGTTTTCTAGCCAGAAGGAAAATGTGAAGCTGATTTTTAGTTGTTTGGCATTTAAACAAAAACTTTTGTTTTTTCTTCTAAGTTGATTGCTCTGACTTTCAGACAGTGAAACTCACTTGTCCAATCTCTGGACTACACACATCAGATACTTCAAATTACATGTTTCCCTGCTACCTGTGATATTAACCAAGAATATCACAAATGAGGATAGAAAAACATTAGAGGTATGCTGCTGTTCTCACTCTTATTTTGTGGCAAGTTCTACGCTGTTATAGATGACAATTTTGTGAAAATAAATATTAGAAATAAAAATGTTGCTGAACAAAACTATTTCTACTGCTTTAGTTGAGTAAGACAGAATTTCAAAAGTGGGAAGTCTCCATAAACTGAAAGCCTGAAGTTTGTCATTAATAATTGTGACATTAATTTCTATATAAATGAAAATGTAACCAAAGGATCTACATGTGACTGATGAAGCCAGTGATGGAATAGCTTCACTAGGATCCCTCTTTCTTTTCCTTGGAACACAAATATGTCATGAATGTGGTTTTATTTCATTTAATAGGTAAACAAAGCAAACAGTAACAATTTATATGACCTACAAATACTATAAAATATGCTCTTCAAAGGTTATGCACTCTATTGCAATTGCAAAAATGAGCAGACTTTTAAAAATTTTAGACTATCATTCCTCCGGAACCTATTTCTAATTAAGATGTAAACTAAGTGTTTCATTTTGATGTTTTTTAACTTTACTATTTCTATATATTGCTAAGTGTTACTTTCAATGTTTCTTATCTAAGTGTATATAACAAGAAAGCACCTAGTCCTCAGTAAAATGCATAGTTTCTAGTTCCCAGTTTCTAGCACCAATACAATATCATTTTTAATAATAATTAAAAAACCCTCAAACGTATGTATTTTTAGGAATACCAGACTACAAAAAGGTTTGTGCAGGAAAGGATAATATTGCTCAGTAGAACTTTCTAAAGTTCCAGCAGCTGATTTACCATAATAATTTAGCCAGCTAATTCTTTCCTTCTGCATAAATAAATGATGATATAATTTTCTTTCTTTTTAATTATCACATTAAATTAATACTGATTTTAGTATAACCATGCTTTTTTAATGAAACAATGTCCCCTTTTTAAATTGTTAAGATTTGAAGGGTTATTTTTGTCCTGTGTTGCATCAGTTCATTTCATTATCATTTTCAAATTTCTACATGTCAAAAAAAGCACATTTCCTAAGCTTCATAAAACTGAATTTACATTTACATGCAATTCATTCTGCTTGAAAACAACATTGAACAAAGAGTATTTTTTCCACCTGTATATGAGGAGCTCCAGGGTTATGTGAACTACATAAAATATTTAAATTAAAAACGATTTAAATTAAATAAAATATAATTTTGCATAATGCCTTTGGGATTACCTTTAATATATAATTTACCAAAGTAAGCCCAATTAGTGCCCCAAATTTCTCAGTGCCAACAATCTGGGGGAAAATGAAAAGAATATAGTCTTCCAGAATAGATTATATTTCATGTCTATATTAGATGCTGGAAGATCTAATATAGATCTTTCTGAAATGCTGAAATGCCAATTTTTAGAGAATGATAAATCTTGTGATATCACTTATGCAAATTGATTTATATCACTTTTAATTTTGTGTTAAAATAAATAGTTTAAAGCAATATATTGCCCTGTTGCAAATATAATTGATCTAATTCCACTCCCTTACAACAAATTATATAAATTATGATTAATAAAATATGATTTATTTAACATGGTATGGAAATTGAACCAAAATGAGCCCCAGATAAGAATCAAGATCCCTCTTATATATCATATATTTATTATGTTAATTTTATCATGATAATAAAAACATTTTCAAGCAACCAATAGCACAAGTAAGCAGAAAAATTCAAGAATACCACACAATCTTGAAGTTATTTTGGGGAAAGTTTTCTATTTTTCCTTAAATAGTATTTATCTTGTAAAAACCCAGTTACCAGCATTGCAAAGAAAGGATACGCACATGAATACTTTTATACATGGAATGTGTAACATGGGTCTTTTGAGACATAAGTGGATAGGAAATCATCCCAACAACTACACAGTTAGGTCTCTAGAAGAATAGAAATGTCATTTAGGATACAATATTGCAAGATCTCTAGTATGACAATAGCTCTGATTAATCAACAATTCTAGCAGTTGTCCCTCCAGCAAAATATATTTGTTGCTCATTAATTTGTAATCCCCATTCTGGTGATTTGGTTACTTTCTATCTCTGATTTATATACATGTTTGATGGGAAAAAGTTATTATAAATAATGAGGATTTATCATTTTCTAAATCCCAGGGAATTCTTTAAAATAGTTGCACAAGGAGCCTGTGGAATGCCATGCCAAATTCTTCTAGGCACTTATTCCCACAGCTACTGAGTATACCGGGAACTGACAATGATCAGCTGAGTTCCTCTTTGGGCACTTTCACCAGCGAGGAATAGCTTCTTCCCCCAGGTCACTCCCTTCCTATGCCATATACAGTTGCTGGTCCATGAAGTTGCATAAAGGACTGGCTCTCTTTCTCAGGGCAGGGTGATCATCAAGGACCATTCCAGTTCCAGACCTCCCTGTGGGATTGGCTGAGACCATTGGTCATACCACATTCCAGTTCAATATCTTCCTATTCTCAATGATACCTTCTTCCCACAGGTGTTGATCTAGCTCAAATACCCCCATCTTAGAATCTGTCTCTAGGGAGTACAATATAAAACCATGGATATCAGGAGTTCCCTTAGGATGTAGATTCTAAAGTGAAACATCAGGCATGGATCACCTACCAGCAGGCTGATAATGAAGACATTAGCGCTGTATGATGGAACAAAGCCCTGGCAATGCTGTAGCTGCACAATTGTTAAAAGTTACTTTTGTTGAATGAATGTAAGATAACTGAGTCAGAGGCTGTATTGGCAGACATAATGTCCTAATTGACAAATACAAATAATAAGGACTGAGGAATTGACTGGCACATTTGGAGTAATCGATGAATAAACATGACAAGCTGAAGATAATCAATAATTTAGGTGAAGTGTGAAAGTCACAGGAATTATTATGAAGGGCTACATAGTGTGGATAATATGGTAGAAGCTAGGATAAGTATGTATGGAAATAGGTGCTGAGATTGCTGAACCAAAAGGGGACAGAACATGAACTTGGGATTAAATCATGGTCTCAATTATATGGTAATTTGCTATTGAATCTGATAAGTATCCTATTTTCCATCATTATGAAGAAGGAGGGCCAGATACATTTCACAATCTCATGGGACAGAAAATAGTGCAATGTATACTATTGATCCAGGGTTAGGTAATGCAGTTGGACGGACCTAGAAAATCTGTGTAACCCATCAAACATACATACCTCATTCTGACAATGGCATCTTGTTAGTTGAAGTAGATAACAAAGAATTGACAAGCACATTGGAGGTCCTGGTGAGACACCTGTACTCTAGAATATGGAGATTTAAAAAAAGATAAAAAACCTTACCATACCAAGTAAAATCTTTTAAGCATCCATGTATCTGAGGGATGCTGGACATACTCTCTGAAGCAAAAGACAAACCACTGCATCTTATAGGTCATACAAGTGAGAAAGAAGGGTAATACTTGGTGGTTTTCTTTTGGTTCTGAAGACAACAGAATATTTCAAAACTGTAAATAATGATGTGCCACTTTTGCAAAGTGACACCACTATTGACTCTGTGTCTCCCCTCTCCTCCATATCCATTTGTTGAAGTCCTAACTCCCAATGTGATGGCATTTGGATATAGGGCTTTTGAGAGAGAATTAGCTTTAGAGGATGTCTCATAATGGGATTAGCACCCTTATAAAAATAGGAAGAGACAACAAAGTGTTTCTCTCTCTCTCTCTCTTCATGCTCACAAAGAAGAGGTCATGAGAGCACACAGTAAAGTGGTGGCCGCCTGAAGTCAGGGAGCATGCTCTCACTAGGAACTGAACTGGCCAGCACATTGATCCTGGACTTCCCAGCCTCTGAACTGTGAGAAATAAATGTCTGTTGTTTTAGCCACCCAGTTCTATGCAATTTTCCTATAGCAGCTCATACAGACTAAGCCAGACATAAAAGACTCTCACATTTGACGGGGATTCAGAATATGAAAGGGCTCTGGTGTCCGGGCAGTAATTCAGGAAGCCCTGCTATTTGAACAATACAGCTCAGCAGAGGTCTACGTGCTGTCTGAAAACACCCTTTGTGGACCTCATGGCAACCCCAATATGAAAATCACGACTCAGAACTCTAGGCCAATGGATGTAGTGTTTGATGTCTGGAGCACATAACTTTACACTCCACAAAATAGCTCTGATGTGCTACGGACCTGGTGCAGACAGAGTCTGACATCCAGATGTGTCACTTGACACATCAAGTGACCATGTAATCACAACTCCTCCTTCATGATCCAGTTTCTGTGAGATCCAACAAGCCAGAAGTAGGGATGGCCCAGCAGAAATCCATCATAAATTGAAACGGTTACTTTCAAGATCAGACACAAGCAGAATCAGAGGACACAAATACCCTACCGAAGTAGGTAATCACCCTGTCAGCCACTACTGTCACACTGTGGCTTCTTCTTCAGCTCAAACCTATGTCCACATTGGTTACCTTATGAATAACCAATGGAAGAGGAAAAAGGAAAAGCTTGCTTAGTGGACATGTTGTTCAGCACGGGGTGTGAGCTAATTAAGATTGACTGCTTAACTAAAACTAAAATCACAGGTGCTCCTGAAGAATAGCAGGTAGGAAAAAATCCTCCCAATGGACAATGTTCCATCAACTTTGTCTGGACAGAAGAATAGCATAAGGGAGGAATATAGTCTGGCTTATGGGAATAGTGAATAGCTTAGATCAAGAAAGATTAGAATATTGAGGATAAAAAGAACTGGGGGAGAGATAGGTTGATGGACTTTGAGGAGTGATCGCAAGATGCAAATACATCTGACCCCTATCTTAATGCTCACTACGTGGCACTCAGGTAGAAATTCTCTATCCAAAGCCTTCAGAGTGTTTGATCTATGGACTTGTGGTCCTGAATAATATTGCATTGAACCAAGGAGCATACTACATTACAAATTTGAGGGGGCTCTGGGTACATAATGGAATCCACTGAGCCAGTATCCAGGAAAGGAAATCAACACCACCCCTGACCCCAAAGTGAAAAGAATCAGAGCTCAGCACCAGATCTATATAATTAGTCAGTCGGGCCTGTTCCACTGCATCCTGTTGTCAGTCTTAGGATTGTAGGCCTGCAATGGTGTGTACCAAGCCTTCTTGTGTCTAAGGATAATGGTGAGGAAAGAGACCTTTAATTTTTTTCTCTTTCTACCCTTAAAAAGCTGCTTCCTGAACTGCATGGCCCTCTACTCAGTTGTGATCAGACACTACTTCAAATTGTTTGACACTCTTTGCAGCAGCGGCCCAATTTGGCAGCAATAGCCATCCTCCAGTGCTCTTCCTACATGCCTGGCCCTGTGAAGGTCGCTGAAGTTGCACCATGCTTCATGGATGAGTTTCAAACAGTTTGGCAGATGATTAGGGGAGAGCGGAAGGGTTTTTTTTGTTTGTTTGTTCACTGCACATGTTACCTGTAAGTCTGTGGCTAAAACAATGGTGAGTGGTCTTTCTGAAGCAACTAATTACAATACAAGCTGACAGACTCAAATGTCATTTTCAAATGAGTAGGAATATATAACCAGAACCCAGGAATAGAACCTGGGAAAGGTTACTAAGTCAGATAGTACAAGATAATGAGAGGACATTTTCGCAGTGTTGAGTTGATAGTTTGGCATCATCATTATTGTTAAAATAATTGTGACCTTACTTTTCACAAGCTTGTAAAGAGATAGTGGAAGATTATATAAATATTTCTGAGCCTACTTCAGCACTATAATAAAGACCCTAGCAATGAAATTCTTGGTAGGTCATATGCTAAAAATTTACTGAACCCAATTATAAAATTTCTCTGCTATAATATTGTAGGGAGATGACAGGTTTAGGGCCCAAAATGCCAAGTTACTTTTCCAGTTATAGAGACTTTGAGCACAATTATTTACTTTTCTCTGTTAGGTTCTTGATCTATGTAATATGAGGTTTAAATGAGATATTTGTAACTTCATACACATCAGTACTCTCACTCTAGGAGAGTGTTAACAATTCCTTTCTCATTTTTTTTCTGACCAATTTAACGTTATAATACATTTCTGTTTCACTGGGAACCTGATAAAAATGGAATACCATCTTTTGTTTCTCAGCAACATAGGTTATTTTAAAATAACCCCTAATCAGAAAATTTCATTAGGAATGGCAGCATTATCAAGGATCTATAAATTCCTAGTGGGAACTACACCTTAATATTTCCTGAGTGGCTCCTGTAATGGCTAAAAACCCCTTACAATCTTCCTCTAGTAGCTATGTCTATCGGATCGCTATGATAAACCCTGGGGCTTATTTGGGACCTGGGTTTCTAGACCAAGGTGTTTCCACATCCCATCCAACTGAGTCTCATTTACTCCCTGTTGTTCTGTAACATGAGATGCCACAATGTAACCCAGGACTGCTGTGTGATCTTCTCTGATACTTGTACTAAGAAGAAATTCCTGCAGCTGTGTTCCATTTCTTGTCATGTGTTTTTCTAAATGAATCGGATGCCAGGTGTGGAATATTCAATCTAACTACTTGACTGTTTAAAGAAGACTAAAATGAATGCTTCTTAAACACTGCACTCCTTTTCCAAGTGATGCTGTGACTAAATATTAGAATGCAATTTGTTACATTGCCAGGTGATATAGGCTAGTGTTAAGAAGAAGTGTATGTAAGGCTTATTATTAAACTTAAGAGTAAGACCTTAGTAATTACCTAGTGAATTTGTATGGCAAAGTCAAAGTATGATGGCCCTCCCCTATTCTTTAATGAAAATCCAAATCTTCTTTTAATCAAGATTCTTATAGCACAGATTGTTTTAAAGTTGTTCAGTGTGGATGTCTACACAGGGATCCCAAAACACTGAATCTCCCGATGTTTCATTTGAATTGAAGTCAGGTAGAACTAGGAGGGAAGCTGTCTCGACCACTATCAGTACTACAGCAGAAGCCAAATGATTACAAAGAGGAAACCCATGGAGATGAACTATTCATATGGCTTTTCTCAAGGAGCAAAGTTGAGTTGGCACAAAGCAAAGTTTTTCATATACTCAATGATCTATGAATAGACCTATGCTTTCTGTATTTTTGGACATGGATTGAAAGTAGTTTTCATTTTAACCACTTCTGCCAGATGGTAGGGAAGAAATGGAACTGCTCAGGCCATTTCTTGGAGAGATTCCAATCTGAAACAAACTCTTTTTCATCCTAATGAATGCATGGTCTCATGCCAACATGGTATAGGAAGACAAAGGTATTTGCCTGTTGAACTAGTTGACTTTATTGTGAAACTCTGGTGGCAGGAGAGAAGATGGCTCTAAAAGAACAAAAAACTCTGACTAAAGTGTCTCTGCTTTGTGCTCTGAAAAATATTCTTAACATAAGGAATAGAAAAACTAGAATGTTCTAACTGTTTTTTATTTTAAAAAATACAGTTTGTAAAGAAAATGTGATTAAACTATTTAAAATAAGTTCAGGAATGCCGCAGCCTTAGGTTAACACTGTTGGTGAATGAAGTTTGGGCCAGAGCACCAGACGCCGTGTCCTTTCAAATCCCCACGTCTAGCTGCACGTAGTGCTACTTGGCTTTTGTCGTAGCTCTTAGTCACTCGTTACCACTTCTCATTCTCACCCTCCCTCGGTCCTGACCACTTGTTCAGCCAGGCTCGTTCCTTGAAAGAGCCCTGACACATTTAAAACCAACATTTGCATTTGAACACCAACAAATGAGGTTACTGTAATATTTTTTAAGGTGTGTTGACTAGTAAATCTTAATAATATAAAAATATAGGCAAATGTAATATGATAAACTCTTGTTTTATCTATGAATTCTTTACTTCTTTTTTATACTTTTTCTTATTTGACCCATATCTTAACACTGTTAGCTCTTAGTAAAAGTTTCATAACTTGTTTTTTCATTAAGTAGCATGAAAGATTCTGCGATGCCTTTTTCTCAGTCTATACTAGTTTTATCAAACTTGCTCATTGTTATATACCAGACACCTTACATAGTGCCTAGTATTTTTTATTCAAATGAATGAATGAGTGAGTGTGTGTCCTCCCACATTGCTTTAGAAGTCCCCAGGGTCTTCTCATACCTGAGCCTTATGCTTTGTTTTCCATCCGAATGGGACCAATGAATTGTGGGTAAGCCCAAAGCTAGTCCTGTGTTTGTACCAGATTGCAACATTGTGGCCTCTCTCCTTCACCATCCCGTTTCCTTTTTCTACTAATCATCCCATCAGCAGATCTTGTTAAAAAAAAATAAACCTAACGTGTTAAAAAAAATTCCCACATTAAAAGGAAGAAAAAAATCTGTCTTCACCTTAATCCAAGTTTGGCTACCACCCAATTTCTGTGCTCCCTTTCAGGGTAAAATTTTTTTAATAGGCACTGTTGTTTAGGGCCACCATGAGCCCATTGCCATTGTCTTCTTCTGCATCTGAAACTGCTCGTGGCCTCCTCAGTTCCATGTGTCGGTGAGGTCATTATTTATCACTTTAGGCTGTGACATGTTCTATCACTCCTTTTCCATCCATGCTTAGGGTCTCGTCTTCTTCTGTTCCTGATAGTCCTCTGTGGGTAGACATGTGACATCACAGCTGAACTGCTTTAGGTGGGACTGGCCTCTTGTTCTTAATACTGTTATTTTCTTCCACAGCTCCTTGTCTATTCTTATCACTGGACTCTTAAAGTCCCCCTCTCCAAAATGAGAAAAATCTCTTTCACACTCCACTCTGACACATAACCTAAAAAATGTACTACCATATGTTGCAAGTATCCTAGAGATGGGAGTGATACAAGTAATACAAGATGATTTATAATTCATCTCAGAATTATAATTTCCTCTCCTTGGGAGTTTGGTGTACAAGTTCCTTAGTTGAAAGACAACCAGTGCAGTGCATTCTATTATATTTTAAATAGTTATTTCTCTATTATGGAAATTCATTGTCATTTGATCTACCTAATGTATTTGTCTTCTGCAAAGATAAATTGCTACATATGAACTTCATGTGAGTAGATCCCTACAGATTCCTCTAAATATACTTGGACTTAATTTTAAAGATATGCAAGATTAGCTATAAGTCTCTCCATGTGTTGTGCCTGTTCATAGATATATCCTCAGATTTGTCACCTTTGGTCAAATTGTATTTGTATTTTCTGAGATGTTTTATATAATGAAATTTGACTATATAACAGATGCTGGTAAAGTGACAAAATTTAATATATTTAATTCTCAGTTGAACAAAATAGCATATGTATATGTCTATGCAATGAATCACAAGTATAATGACCCAATATTTTTATCTCAAACTTATATCTCTTCAGTTCAAATGAAAAAAAAACTTATAGATAACACTTAGAGATTAAAAAGAATGTATGATACTTTTCAAAAGCTGCTTACTTTCCTTGGGGGAATACTATAAGAACATAAATCACTTAGGACACTACTACATTTCATCGAGGGAAATCAAGATAACTTGTTTATTATACCTTTTTTTCAAGTTTAGAGTGTAGAATAAGTATTGAAACTTCTGATAGAGAACTGAAAATTCAACTTTCATTGTCCATTGTGATGATAGCCATTAACATAGTCCTTAGAGTTGTTTCAATAACCCATCAGTAGAAAAGCTTTAAGGAAAATTAAGTAAGTGTGATAGATGTACTGAGGAAATTAAGGTGCTGAAATAGCAGTCATCTCACTGATTCTCAGACTGCACCGGGAAATCCTCGTTAGTTCCTCTGACTCATGATATTCAGTGGGGCGGGGTTTCTCCAGCACTTAAAACCCACCCACCTCCTTTCAGTAAAAACCTCTCTCTGACTTTTATTATTTTTTAAACCCAAATTAAACAAATATTATGGCACAAAACTCAAAGCAATTGAACAAAAATGTTTTTTTTTATTCTTGAACTAAATATGCTGTGTAGACACATTGTTCTGATAAGATTCTGCTTATCGAAAGTGACCGCATTCTGTAGTAGCCTTTCTTTATTCATAACAATAAGAGATAGAGGAAGATAAATAGAGATAGATAGCTAGATTGATAGATGACAGAAGAAGAGAGGAAAAAGAGAAAAGAGAGATTAAGGAGAAAGGACACAATTTTTAAGTAGAGAATACTAAAAAAGGTAAAATATTTTTGAGTAGGAAAAATTATAAATGAAAAGTTTCTGGAAGAGAAAGAAAGACGGTGCAGAAAATCCAAATCAGAGGTTTGGCCAAAGTATAGCATCTTACAGACATGAAGGTAATGATACCAAGGAACATATTAGAATGTACACGTTTTTAAAAGATTAATAAGTGCATTATGATACTCCATAAAAATGTCATGACAACACCATGATATTATTGTGATGATAGCCATTTACACACACCCTTTCTGCTTTCAGGAAATTTTAATAGGTATACTAGGTATATGAATACTGATCCCCATAACTCACACAGTTTCACCTAACTCCTCAAAGCTTTTGCATGTGAAATGTTCCTTCATATCTTCTCACCACACCTCATTTCACTTTTCTGTGCTAAAGGTTCTGGCCTCTGAGAAAGCTCTTTGTGTGTGTGTGTGTGTGTGTGTGTGTGTGTGTGTGTGTGTGTATGGTAAACTTTATTGATGATGTAAAATTAAGGGTATTTCCTTTCTGACTTCCCAGTGTCCCATATCCATCTGTCTCACCATGGAAGACATCCAGTCTTGATTTCAGTAGAGCCACACAAAAGCCAGCACCCAGAGTTTCTTCTTCAAATACATTATTGCATTGTTTTCATTACCATTTATACCTCTTATACTTCCCTCCCCCACCCCACGATCACCACACTGTTGTCCATGACTATGAGTCCTTTTTCCATTTTGCTTGATCTTCCCACCCCCTAAACACCCATTCCCATAGCTGTCATGCTGCTCTCTTTGAGGCTGTCTCTATTTTGCTTGTTAGTTTAGTTTCTTCATTAGAGTCCGTGTATGAGTGAAATCACATAGCATTTGTTTTTCTCTGTCTGGCTTATTTCACTTAGCATAATATTCTCCAGGTCCTCACATGCTGTTGCAAAGGGTAAAATTTTCTTCTTTTTTATGGCAGAGTATTATTCCATTGTGTAAATGTACCATAGTTGCTTTAGCCACTCATCTACTGATGGATGCTTGGGCTGCTTCGTTACCTTGGTGATTGTAAATAATACTGTAATGAACAGAGGGATGTTTATTTTCTTTCAATTAGTGTTTTGAGTTTCTTTGGATATATTCCCAGAAGCAGGATCGCTGGATCAAAAGGCAGATCCATTTTTAATTTTTTAAAGTCTCTCCAAGTTTTCCACAGTGGTTACACCAGTCTGCATTCCCACAAACATTGCAAAAGGGGTTCCCTTTCTCCACATCCTTGCCAGCACTTGTTGTTTGTTGGTTTATTGATGACAGCCATTATAACAGGTGTGAGATGATATGTCATCGTTGTTTTCATTTACACTTTTCTAATATTTAGTGACATTGAACATCTTTCCATATGTCTATTGGCCATCTGTAGATCCTCTTTGGAGAAGTGTTTATGTAGGTTCTTTGTCCATTTTTAATTGAGTTGTTTGGTTTTTAGATGTTGAGTTTTTTAAGTTTTTTAATAAATTTTGGATATTAAGCCCTTACCAGATGTACTAACTCTTTTATAAAAATTAAATATGGAGATATCCTTGATAGCATGAAGTATATCCAAAGAAAGAAAAAGTAATTGTTCAAATCAAATAAAAGATCCAGTGGATGAGACATGGCACTATAATAAATGAAGTCATAAATTATTACACTGAGTTAAACATTTGACAAGTAAATTTGGTAAAGTGAATCATTATACTGTGTAGTCAAATCTTTGATATAGTGGGAAAGGATATTTAGCACTTGACAGACTTTGGTTCAAATATTGACTTTGCCACTTACTGTTTGGTTTTAGACAAGTTACTTAATCTTTTGAGCTGGAACTTCCTCATATTAACCTAAGTCATACTTACATGGAAGCGTTGCTGTAATATCCAACTAGGATAATCATTTTTAAATCTTCTAGCTTGTTACTAACTATATTATCATAATGTTGTTATGAACTTTTATTTTTTGAGATTTATATCCAACTTCTAAGTCCAGAAAAAATTAAGGTGATTTCAAAGAAACATGAACAGTATCAGGTGTTCATACCAATTATTAAAAGTGCAGAGAGAAGAAAATTCTCTGTTTACAACAGTCATCCAATGAAGAGCTTCATGGCCCCTTCCAGTATGTAAATAATGAGAAATACAACAAGAGATAGAAAATAAACCATAGATAATCATGAGTATAAGCTACGGACATGAAAGGAATTTACATTTCAAAAAACTGAAGGAGTTACTATTCATACCCAGTCATAAACCTATCTGTTCACTCTGACAGTTGTACAGGCCCCTCTAATTTATAAAATTAGAGATAATGATGCTGCCATGGAAAATTCATTTGAAAGACACCATGAAACACAAAGCATCATCACACAATTACATATGGCTCACTGGACTGATTATTGATATGTACAGTGTCAAAATCTGTTTTTTCATTCTGCTACTAGATGAAAAATAAATATGCTGGCATCATTATTATCTATCAGTTATGTTTTCACAATTGAGTTAACATTTCATCATTAGACCTATTTAAATTTTATGAAATGTGTGACCAATGTACTCAACTGATTATATTTTAGGATTTTCTTTAAATGAGGCAATTAAATAGGCAATTATTATTTTGGCCTTACTGTTCTGATACATCTTAGTGAAAGGAATCATATTGTGTTATTTTCTAACTTTTTAAAATATTGAATGTTTTTCATGTGTTCTTCAAGTTACAGTTCACCATAAATGTGTCCATTTTCTTTGCGGGGAATTTTTTCCAGGAGAGATTTAATCTTTACTGTATTTTTTCCATTACCATTTAGTCTCCTTATACCCACTACCTCCAACAATCGCCACATTATTGTCCATGACCACAAGTCCTTTTTCCTTTTTGCTCAGTCCCTCCATCTGCAACTAGCTGTCTTCTTGCTCTCCATCTGCGACTCTGTCTCCATTTTCCTTGTTAGTTCAGTTTGTTCATTAAATTCCACATAGGAGTAAAATCATATAGCATTTGCTTTTTTCTGAATAGCTTATATTAGCATAATTTTCTCCAGGTCCAGGTACCATCACAAAGGGTAAAAACTTCTTTTTTTATGGCTGACTAGTATTCCATTGTGTAAATGTCCCATAGGTGTTTTATCCACTCATCTACTGATGGACACTTGGGCTGCTTCCACATCTCGATGACTTTAAATAATGCTACAATGAACATAGGGGTGGATATATTCTTTTCATTTAGAGTCTTGAGTTCCTTCGGATATATTTCTAGAAGTGGGATCACTGGGTCAAAATGGCAGTGCCAATTTTTTTGAGGTATCTCCATACTGCTTTCCACAGTGACTGCACCAATCTGCATTCCCACCAACAGTGCAAAAAGGTTCCTCTTTCTCCACATCTTCACCAGCACTGGTTGTTTGTTTATTTATTGATGATAGCTATTCTGACAGGTATGACATGATATTTCTTGTGGTTTTAATTTGCATTTCCTTGACGATTAGTGATGTTGAGCATCTTCTCATATGTCTATTGGCCTTCTATATGTCTTCTTTGGAGAAATGTCTATTCAGGTCCTTTGACCATTTTTTGAGTTACTTATTTTTATGGTGTTAAGTTTTGTTTATCAGACAGAGAGTTTAGAGTAATGATTATAAGGATACTCAAAAGCATGAAAAAAAGACAAAGAAATTATAAAAAACAGCCAGTCATAAATAAAGAATTCAATATCTGAAACAAATAATACACAGGAAGGAATAAACAGCAGGGTAGATGAAGCAGATGATCAAATCAGTGATTTGGAGGACAAGGCAGGAAAAAAAAAAAAAAAAACACCTGGGCAGAGCACCAAAAAGAAAAAAAAAATTAAAAAAGAGGAGAGCTTAAACATTTTGGACAACATGAAGCAGAACAACATTTACATCATGGGAATACCAGAAGGAGAAGAGAGCAAGCAAAGGACCAAGAACCTGTTTGAAGAAATAATGACAGAAAATTTCCCGAATCTAGTGAGGGAAAAAGACACTCAGTCCAGTAAGCTCAAAGAGTCCCAAACAAGTTGTACCCAAAGAGGCCTACACTGAGACACGTCATAATTAAAATGACAAGGCTTAAAGACAAAGAGAGAATCCTAAAAGCCACAAGAGAAAAGCAGGTACATCAATTAGACTGTCATCTGATATCTCAACAGGAAAATTTCAGGTCAGAAGGGAGTGGTATGAAATATTCAAGGTGATGAAAAGTATAGACCTATAACAAAGGCTACTTTATTTAGCAAGACTATCATTTAAAATTGAAGGAGAAATAAGGACTTTCCCAGACAAGTAAAAGCTAAAGGAGTTTGTTAACAGCAAACCAGTAATGCAACAAATGCTAAGGGCTTGCTTTAGGAAGAAGGAAGAAGAAGAAGGAGAAGGAGGGAAGGAAAAAGAAATAGAGAAAAATAGTCTTTAACAATAAAATAGCACTAAATATGTATCTATCAATAATTACCTTAAATATAAATGACTTAAATGCTCCAACCAAAAGACATAGGGTAACTGAGTAGATAAGAAATCAAGACCCCATATATATTGTGCTTCCAAGAGACCCATCTCAGATTAAAAGATGCACACAGACTAAAAGTAAAGATACTTTGGAAAAAGATACTTCATGCAAGAGAAAAGGAAAAACAAGCTGGGGTAGCTGTACTTATATCCAACAAAATAGACCTTAAAACCAAGGGTATAGTAAGAGACAAAGAAAGACACTTCATAATGATAAAAGGAACAATTCAACAAGAAGATATAACCCTAGTAAATATTTAAGCACCCAACATAGGAGCATCTAAATATGTAAACCAAATCTAGATGGACATAAAGGGAGAGATTAACAGAAAGACAGTCATAATTGGGAATTCTACACACCATCAACTTTAATGGATAGATCTACCAGACAGAAAATCAACAAGGATACAGCGGCCTGAAATGACACACTAGATCAGGGGTGCCCAACTTTTAATCTCTCAGCCACATTGGAAGAAGAAGAGTTGTCTTGGTCTATACATTAAATACACTGCAACACGTAATCACAAAAAAAAAAAAAAAAAAAACCTTATAAAATTTTAAGTAAATTTACAGTTTTGTGTTGGGCTGCATTTGTAGCCATCCTGAGCCTCATGCAGCCTGTGGGCTGCAGGTTGGACACCCCTACCATAGATTAAATGGATTTAACTGATATAGTTAGAGTATTTTACCTCAAAGCGGCAGAACATACATACTTTTCAAGTGCATATGGAACATTTTCTAGGATAAATCACATGTTAGGACAGAAAAAAATCTCAATAAATTTAAGAAGATTGAAATCATATCAGGCATCTTCTCGACCACAGTGCTATGAAACCAGAAATCAATCACAAGAACACTGAAAATACACAAAGACCTGGTAGCTAAATAACATGTTATTAAACAATGAATTGGTCAACAAAGAGATCAAAGAAGAAATCAAAAGATATCTTGAAACAAATGAAAATGAGGACACAACAATCCAAAATCTGTGGGACACTGGGAAAGCAATCCTAAAAGAAAAATTCATGGCATTACAGACCTATCTAAAACAAAAACAAAAACAAAAAACAAACAAGAAAAAGCTCAAATAAACAATCTAACTTCACACTTAAAGGAACTTGAAAAAGAAAAACAATCAAAGCCCAAAGTAACTAGAAGGAAGGAAATAATAAAGATCAGAACAGAAATGAACAAAATAGAGTTTAAAAAAACAACACAAAAGATCAATGAATCCAAGATACGGTTCTTGGAAAAGACAAACAGGCTGACGAATCTTTAACCAGACTCATGAAGAGAAAAAGAGAAAGGACCCAAATACATAAAATCAGAAGTGAAAGAAGAGAAATAACAACTGACACCAATACAATCTATAGATTCAATGCAATTCCTATCAAGCTTCCAATGACATTTTTCACAGAACTAGAACAAATATTTCAAAAATTTATATGGAACCACAAAAGGTCCTGCGTAGCAACAGTGACCTGGAGAAAACAGAACACAGTTGGAGGAATCACGCTACCTAATATCAAATTATAATATAAGGCTGTAGTTATCAAAGGAGCATGATACTGTCATAAAAGCAGACACATAGATCAATGGAATGAAAGAGAGAGCCCAGCAACAAGCCCACACCCATATAGTCTATTAATATTTGATAGAGGAAGCAAGCACACACAATGGGCCTAAGATAGTCTATGCGGTAAATGGTGTTGGGAAAATTGGACAGATACATGCAGAAAAATGAAACTAGACCACCTTCTTATACCACACAAGAATAAATTCAAAATGGATCAAAGGCTTAAATGTTAGATCCAAAACGATAAAACTCATAGATGAAAACAGGCAGCAAAATCTCAGACACTTCTCAGAGTAATATTTTATTGGATATGTCTCCCCAGGAAAGGGAAACAGAAGAAAAAAGAAACAAATGGGACTACATCAAACTAAGAAGTTTTTGTACAGCAAGGAAATCATCAACAAAATAAAAAACACAACCCATAGAATGGGAGAACATATCCGCCCATATACCTGATAAAGGGCTAACATCCAAAATTTATAAAGAACGTGTTCGTTTTTTAAATATCACTTACTTTTCTCCATGCATGCCTTATTTTTTTTTTTTTCTAATTCACAGCCACTATTCAAATATTTCCCTAGTTTTTATCCTACCCCTTAAGCCAGCCAGGTCCATTCACATAGATTGTGGGTGGCGTGACTGAAATAAAGGCAATTTCTTATAGAAACTCCTCAGTTTGTGCACAACCTACTCTCCTGTTCAGGCTTCTTCCTTAGTCTTGATCTGTATTTTCTGTTGTTCTTGGAGATAGCCTTGATATGTTTGTCTTTTCTAATTCTTTAGACTTTTAAGCTGAGCTTGGTTTTCCCAGACTGATCCTCAGTGTTCTCAAAATTTTACTCTATTTCTGCCTTCCTTTGGCAAATTTCCTTTTCCTAAATTTAAGTATTAAGATATAAGCCATAGTATACCCCCCACCGCTTACCATGCTTCCCTTAGTACTTAGAGGAAGAGGGAAGAATCTAACAACTTTTTAATTTAATTTTATTTTATTTTATTTTATTTTATCTTATTTTATTTTATTTTATTTTTGCCTTTCCCCTATATTTACATATGCAAACCTGAAATATAGCTGGTTCTCCCCAACCTCAATACCACTGTGGTCTGATCCTAGTATAACATCAATCAATCAACACTCTGACTTATCTAAAATTTTCCCAGAGGTTTCAGGCTAAGTCCAAACTCTTTAATTCAGTTTAGGACACTTAGGGATCTACCTACTGTTTATCTGACCATGTGACCATGAGCTCTTGGGGCATAACACATACTTTTTATGCAGTAACCTGAATGTATTACATTCTTTCATATGCCTTTGTGTCTTTGCAAGTAATTCAAAAGCATAATAAACTTTTAGCTGTATTGATTATTAATTTATTGCTCTTTGGGGAACTGTGCTTGGCACTGGGGATTCTCCTCCAGAAGAACTAGCTGCAATTATATTATAAATGGATAATATCTGAATCAAATTATAAAACATAGGTAATAATTTGTTGTGGAAAAAGAACGAAAAGGTCATTTCTAGGAGAATTAAAAAAAGAATAAGAAAAACAGCATGAGCACTGCTTCTAGATTGTCTGATTTAATTGTTAATTTGAGAACTATATTTCTGACAAGTTCCCAGGTGATGTTGATGTTACTAGTCAGAGAGAACTATGGGTTTTAAGGAGACAATGCTCACCATGTTGAGATGGAAAGAATGTAAGAGCAAATAAGTAATGTTTAAAAAAAAAAAAAACAAACAGTAAGAGGCAGACCATAAAGAATGCAAGGTAGGGAAATAAAACTGAAAGGAAAGAAAGTATATGTTCCCAGCCAAGTAAGCTGAATTCATGATCTGCTCAAATCTAGTTAAATTATGATTTCTTTCATTATTGGTGGAAGAGGACTCTTACTATTTGGGAATTTTTTAAGAATGCATATATATTTTTAAGAATGCAGTTTATATTTTTTTTACATAGGAGCATAAAGTTAATTCAGGAAAATATTGTTAATATTTTTAACTTCTAAACAAAATACTTTAAAGCTGGAAGGAACATTATCCCAAAATCCATTATTTTAAGGTGACAAAAAATAAAGGGTGATATGTTTATATTATTTGAACAGATCACCTGGCTATAGAAAATTAAATGTGAGGATTTTTTATTACTTAGTCTAGTATTTTCTTGACAATAATGTGGTCTATCAGCCCTTTATGATGGAATACAGTTTTACCTGACTCCACTGGCTAATGCCAAGACTCCCATTGATTATACACATTTTGTAATCCACCTACCTGAAATTTGAAGTTCTTATTTTGTTATTTAATTTCTCTTCAAAAATATTTATAAAATTGGTTATGGCATATTTTATTTCAGTTCAGTTGTCACTATGATCAGCAACATTTATATTGCTCAAACATGGATCACACAATGTAGCCCACTGGTGAGTATACCATATGTATAAGAACATGTACTATTATTCCTTTTATTTTTGTAAGATACATTGGCAGACTATTCAAGCACATTCATTATTTTGTGATTATATCACACCCATGCTTCATCAGTGCCATGAATGGATATCTACTGAAAGTGTACCCCAGCGTGCCCTTTAAAATGTCATTCTTTCATCTGTGGCTCAGAAAAAGAAGTAATGATGTCCCTTGGTCAATTTTCACTTAACTCTGAGTATAGAGTTGCTAATTCCTTTGAGATATAAAATCAATCTAAAGCGACCTTGGAAAATGAGAGAAAATCCTTTAGAACACTGGTAAATTTAGTAGAGTTCTTTAGCTAAAAGTTATCCATGCTGCTATGAGACTAAAACCCAGCTTTTAGAAAGATGGATGTTTAGATTTTACAGTGAAGTCAACTCTGCAATGCATAATCAATATATGAACATATTAATGGCATAATAATTTGTTTTGTGAATATTTGATTTATTAAGACAGTCATTCTCCAAAATTTTTAAGTTACCCATGTATGCTGGATACTTTCATTTGTGTTCTAAGTCTACTCTCCATCCTTCTTCATAATTTTTTAAGTCCTAGGATGCTAATATTATGGACTACACAGCAGGCCACTCTGCCTCCT
Organism: Glossophaga mutica; assembly: GCA_039655065.1. Taxonomy (NCBI): domain Eukaryota; kingdom Metazoa; phylum Chordata; class Mammalia; order Chiroptera; family Phyllostomidae; genus Glossophaga; species Glossophaga mutica. The sequence goes on along the minus strand of CM077307.1, from coordinate 140,070,814 downwards.
GGCTTGGGTTAGCATAAAGAGAGGTGCATTTAGAAGATGGACGTTAGTCAGAAAGTGAGGTTGGAGTATTTATTCCTTCAGGTCTCTCATTTGTTATCCTTCTATTAAGACTCTGCTCTTGGTAGAAGGCAACTTCCGTTGAGTTGTCCTCTGGATTCTGGTAACCACCCTAGTCCATGTCCCAAATTACTGTCAGTACTTCCACAATTGCTAGAACTAGGCTAGAACTATATCCAGTTTCCCTCATTAGCATTTTAGTGAACTCTACCACAACTGCCTAAACTGAGGGTGCTGTTTCCTTCCGGAACTTTGCTAGTTTAAACATCCTCAATATAAATAGTAATAGTAACATTTTTGTACCAATGTAACTAAGGTACTTAATAAGAAATATAAATGTTAACATGTGCATGATCTTCTATTACTAAATCGTCCCCTATACAGAAAAAAATCTTTCAAATAATTTCAATACTGTTGCTTTGATGTTATATGACTTTTTAAAACACCACAAATTCATGGTAGCATACCACTAATGAGGTTTCAATGTTTAAGAATTTTAAAAACATTTTTGTATATATCCTTTAATATTAGGGATATAATATAGTTAATAAAATTTACAGCTTAAAAATTCTGTTGCTGAAAATCTGTATCTCTACACACTGTAGAAATAAGCAAGAATTCACAATAATGTAAATGTGTTAAATAAATGTAATGGAACAATTATTGGTATATTTTAAAAAAGGAAAATAGCAATTGAAAGTACAGTTAAGTCAACTTGCATGGTGCAGTGAAAACAAGGAACTGAAGCCAAAAGTTTAGATGTTACAAATATACTCATGGGTAGTGGTCTGACATTTTATAGCCACCCAATTTCTGGTTGAACAAGTACAACAAGAATTATAATCAGACAGTAGGTAATATTTATTCTTACCACATTCCAATTATTCTTGCTAATTCAGTTACTAAGTTACTAATAAATAGTTTTGAAATATGTTTAAATAGTCCTGGTGTGACTCAGTTGGTTGAAGCATCATCCTGTAAACCAAAGGTTGTGGGTTTGATTTCTAGTCAGGGCATATGCCTGGGTTGCGGGTTTGGTCCCCAGTCAGGTTGTGTACGAGAGGAAACTGATCAGTGTTTCTCTCTCACCTCAATACTTCTCCCTCTCTCTCCCCTCTTTCTTCTCTCTCTAAAAAGAAATGAAAAAAAAAAAAAAAGTCCTTGGATGAGGACAGAAAAAAAGAAATGTGTTTAAATAAGATTCTATAATGGTACATGTTACTCATCAATAACTAGAAGTATGGCCTAGTGCTATGCATTTTCAAGAATTACCCCAGGTGATTTGCATATGCTAAACTTTGAAAAACACTGAACTGTTATTTTATTTCTAGTCCGATTCTTAAAAAAAAAATAAAGTATTTGCTGTGGTATTTTTAAAATAATGAGATCTCATCACATGGTAGCATTAATCGTATTCATTAGTCTTATAAGAAGTTAGTTTTACACTTAATATAAGAACCAAAGTATTTTTGACATATGTATAAATAATGTTTAAAAAAATTAATATAGCAAGAGCTATATTTAGCAAAATTTACTCATTTTGAATTAAATGGTAAAGTCAGCCTGAACTGTTTCAGACAAAACATCTAATATAATGTGCTGTATTCAACATCCAGCCAAAGAGCATTTTGTAAAGTCAGTTCAACATACAAACTGCGGCCAATTTCACAGACACACACACACGCAATCACTGCCCCTCTGGACTTGTAGCAAAGCAATTACAAATAAGACAGCTGTGAGGCAGAATTTTAGGAAACTGTATAGACAATGCCCCTTTCAAAGTTAACTCAGGGAGAGAAAGAGAGATGTGGTGGGGAGGGTAGGTGATGGGGGATGGAGAGAGAGAGAGACAGAAAAATTGACTCTCATGAAGATTTTAAGAGCTAAAAATTTAAAATATCCTGTTTGCTCAATATTCTTTTCCTTCCTAAGCTAACATGGTAAATATTTCATGAAATGTGGAAGCGACATGTTAGAGGATATCCTCTTAGGAGAAACATTCTCTCTATATAATATCTACACTTTGTTTACTGAGAATCCTAATCCCGTTTTGTACAAAATGTCTCATCATTTTGTACCCGAAGCAGATGAACACCAGAGTCTCTAGTTGCCCACACTAAACCTCGAAGTTCTAAATCCATGCACTATGTAGATAGGAATAAAGATGAGGAGTGGGCGATTTTCAGCTTTTGCCATTTCTATTTGTTCTGATTATTTATTATTGAATAATAGCTCTTTCCCCCATACTTAAAAAATAAACATTGACTTTAAAATGATAACCATTTTATTTGTACTTTATTACTTCATCTCTCCTTGCCAGTGGTTTTTCCTGAGGCTGCATTCAGCTGATAGGTTGATTAGGGGCTGAGCTCTGCTGAGTCTCTGGGATGGCTAAACTTCCTCTTTCTTTTTTAATCTCAGGACTTTCCTATCTGCCCTGACCCCGCCCTGAGTGTCTCTCCAAATTGTATCTCCAGTAGCGTATCCAAAGCTTTCAGGTTTTCTTTTGTCTTATGCCCAGAATCGGAACAGTGTTGCTCTCTCCGTGTCATAACAGTTCAAAAAAAGGCACAGGCCCAGCCCAGCTTAAAGAGGAGGGGCTGCACAGGTCATGCATTTTAAGGCACATGATTTATTGAGAGTACCAATGCAGTAACATTGTTTCTAACTGTCTAATTAATTACATACCCCAAATCTGAAGACATTCTGGTTTAACACTCACGTTGAAACATCGCCAACTAGAGCTAAAAAGAACACAATGTTGTTATGCAAACATACATCTATTCAATGCCATCATCCATTAATGAACCTGAGCAGTGATCAGAGGAAAGTTAGAAGGTATTTACCTTTTTGCCTGAGTTAATTTCTAATTCTATTTTAAAATTATACTTCTATGTGACTATTAATATTTAATAACATCCAAACATAATTGTATGGAACTGAATGGATACACTCTTCTTAATAGAAAGGTACTTAGATTTATTATAGTGATCAAATGAGATTTATAGTCTCTTTAAAAAAGGGATTATTGCTCTCAAAATACACATGATAATTAGAATGATTGCTAAATAGTAACTAACTACATATCTATCTATGGAACAGAATAAAGTGATGGAAAACTTAAGCAGTAAATCCTTTGAAATGTTCAACTAAGGTGACAAGATGTGAAATCTAGTTAAATATCAAATCCCACAATCTTATTTTCCTTTTCACTTATAAAAGATTAACACAGAGACTACTGATATTCCTTTTCCTAAAAAGTAAGTTATAATTTCTCTTTAATTTTTTTATATCAACTAGCTTTAGATGTGGTGGACTCTGCATTGAAATAGTTGAAACCCTAGTCCAATTATGTGCACCTATCAATTTTCTGAGAATAAATAATCTGGGCTGCAGAGTCTCAAGCTTCCATGAGAGATCTTGTAAGATTTACCTGTAGGAACAAAATTGGAGACTGACTGGAAAGGCCAGTGAGATACTTCCTGACTAATTAGTAAGGAGAAGAAAAATATTATTCCTAGTCAGAGTAGTTTTACTTGGAACCTAGAAAGAAACATGGTGAGGTGAAGAAATAAAACAGGTCTAGCAATGCTGTGTGAGAACTGATCTTGGCAACAATAATTCTGACATCTGCTGAAGAACTTCTGTTCCATTTTAAGCTGGACATAATGTGGCTCAAACCACCTGCTGCCTGGCCCTCCATGCTTGACCAACCTTTGACCATTTAAAGAATGAATTGGTCTGTCTTTTCTTTTTAGTATTTTTGGTCCACGCACTTAATCTAGGCAAGTGACAAAACCAAGGAAGGCCACTCAGTGTCCTGGTGACTTAAAGCAAAAAGTTCTTGCTTCCCCATTTCTATTAGACATCATTACGATGAAACAGTGTAGTATATAATGAGATCAAGAAATTCTCTTAGTGGAGAAAATGAAAAAAAATCTGTTTTTATCAACTCCAGGGAGCAGTTCTGGCATATACAATGACTGTTTACATGCCTAAGAGAGACGAGTTCCTTGCCCCTGAGGATGAGTGATGCCACTTTATAAAGCACTCAACCAGTTAATCAATCCTATCAAATAATGGCAAAAGGGGTGAAAAGGAGTTGCATTGTATTTTCAGGACTTGGTTCAAGGTTTTATTCTCTGTCTATTTCTTTACCAAGAACCATAGTTCCATTGCACATATAAATGGGTCTTATTGATGGATTACTTCTAAAAAAGAAAATAAAAAAGAAAGTAACTTAAGGTCTGTTAGGTAAAGTTTTCACTCTCAGAGAGATCGATAAACTCCCAAGCCTTAAGAATAACTGTCCGTAATGAAAATGTACATGTGTTCATCATCACATAATCAATACAGTAAATAAACTGGTTGACAAATTTGTTTCTGCCAATTTTCTATTTCCCTACTTTAAATCCAGCAAAGGTCCCATTTCAGTGAGCTCAATTATTTATTTTTTTTTCTCTCCCTCTCCCATTTCCCATTTTCTAAATCAGTTACTGAATAGATGTAAGTTCAAGGTAAATGTAGATATATAGCACTTACAGAGGATAAAAGTGAAATATATATATAATTATGATCTCATAATTGGAAATTCATTACTTAAAGAAGGCATAAAATTGCAGATTGTGGAAATATTGCCTCTATCTGCACTGAAATCTTGAACATAGAAATTGTCTGTCTTCTCTCTTTCCGCAGGTGAGTAATGAGATTTACTTCTCTCTTCTTTTCTTTTTGAAGGTTTACTCAAGGGAGAGGAGATAATCTGTTTGGTTTGTTCCTGATCAGCATAAATGGACAAGTCCCTGTGCTGTAAGGCAGTGCTCCTTTCCCCTTCTTTCTGAGTTCTTTGTTCTTCCTACAGCTGCCTAATAAGACAGGCTCCTCACACCTCTAGTGAAATGCATAAACTGACTTGGATGCTCTCTAGGGACTTGATCATATTTCTCTCATTTTCTCTCAGAGATACCCAAGTATGTTTTCACAATGATTTAAAATGGAAAAGAAAGAATAGCAATTATTTAGTCTCAAATCTAAACTAATACCAAATTAGAAATTTTTTATCGAAATATGACACATTTGATCAACAACTAGAATTTTATTACTATTTGACTTCCCTGGAAGAGTTATATATTTAACACCTAACAATGATGACTTTAGATAAATTTTACCTTCCATTTAAATAACATAAAATAGCAACAAAATATTTAAAAATAATAACAGAGGGGCTGATGTATGACAGATAGTCTAGGTTACATACCCAGCAAGCACCCCTCCACTTCCTGATTCCTAGTAGTCCCCAAATTATATTAGTTCTCCATTTGGCTCCATTTCAAACCCCAAAGATAGAGGACATACCAGTTCGCTCATTACAAACTGGCCAACTGTGACATGAGTCTAAGCTGCTTTAGTAAGAGTGAATAGTAGGACTTCTGGTGGCAATATCAGTACAAAGGTATCTGTGTCCAAGAGCTTATAGTAATCATCTTGTGATCAAAAACACAGCCTTCCTCTGGCTGAGGCTAACATTGCAGAGATAGAGCAGAGGGACAGGGAATGAATGAGCGCTCAGGAACATTATTGAATTATTGGATCACACCAGATATACTTCTGAGTTTTTCACATGTCATACATGTATCTCTATCTGTATTGTTTAAGCCAGTTTGAATCGGCTTTTCTGTTATTGTAACATACTACATAACGGATAGAGGTTTCAGAAAAAAATCCTTATTTATTATGTCTTTCAGATGAGATGAAAACAATCAAAACTCTGGTATTGTTGACTCAGCATCTATCTCTGTTCCAAAAATTACCCTCCACCCACTCACATCCATATTGTCGCATTGGGAGTTACACCTGTATTACATGTGCCTACCTTTGGCTGCAGATAGTAGGTCCTGGGGAGAGCTCTTGATCAAAGCCAATCCATCTGCATCATTTTTTCTAACTGGAAATAAGGAAAGAAAATTAATAGTAGTGGAAGCTATGAGGTATGAAGCTCAAGAGCTTTTGATGATTGTATTTCCCACTACGTAGATGAAACTGCTGAGTAGTTGCAATAAAGGGAAACTAATTCAAAGATAAGTGCAAAGCTGAGAGTGAAATGAGAGTCCTGGCAGAACCATTCTCATTTTCACTGGTTTCCTGAAGTCTAGCAAAACCACCGTCGTTCCCAGTGATGTGAGTAAATGATCCTCACTTTGGATTGTTTCCATCATTTGCAGGTACAAATATATTTTAAAATATTTAAAAAGATATTTTCTTCATAGTTCCTCATTTCAAGTCACAGGAATGCAATATCTAAAACATACATTAGAGGCCGTGGCAGGGTAACTCAGTTGGTTAGAACATCACCCCAATTTGCCAAGGTTTCAGGTTCGAGAGCACACACAAAAATAAACCAATGAATGCACAAATAAATGGGGAAAAATGATGTTTCTCTCCCCCCCTTCCTGTCTCTTTCTATAAAATGAATGAACAAAAAAATTAAATTTACATTAGAAACTTCTCTTATTCCTTTTAGTACAGGAATTTAATTACTTGAATAACAACTTTCATGTATCTATATAGCATATTAATCCTCATATTTGGGGAAACAAATTTGCATATATATCAATATTCTAGAATTCTAAATTTAGCTTCGGCATGTTAAAGCCAGTAATAAAGCACTCAAAAGATGTTATTTATAAAGTCAGCAGAAAACTCTAAAGTGAATTACAGCCTCGTGAGCACAATAAGGCCATCAATTACTATTCTGTATATAAACATCCACTGTTTACCAAGTAGCAGGTAAAAGCATTTTTATAAAGCTGTGCGTGTACAAGGATAATTTTCTGTGAGCATTACAAACAAGAACATCAATAACTTGGTTGAAATCACGGAACACTAGACTAGTCTTTGTAAAAAAGAAAATGTTGGGGGGGCTGGATATTTATATACTTAGTTCAGTTTCACTTTCTTAACCAGACTAAAAACAAATTAACAGAGAGATATCTGATAAGCACTGGAATATCAAGTGGGGCAAGTCCTTCTTCTTATCACTTGCATATAGTAATTCATCATGTTTTATGATTTCTTTAATTTCTTTGTAAATGTTTAGGGCATGCTTCCTGGCCAAATATTTACACCATAACATTCTCTTTCTTTACATCCAGGATTATTTGCTCACACTGAATGAATGGTTCAATAGATGGATTTTTTAAATATATAATTTACCATAAAAGTTGTTCAGCAATACAATAACAGAAACAAAAATTGTCCTAACATTCAGTAAATAGACACAATAGTTTAGTCCTCAGGAAAAATGCTTAGTCCCAAGAGAATTTGTAGGAAGAGAAACCTGAGTTCAGAAATTACTCAGGTTTTTACTAACTGTGCAACTTGAAAACTAAAGTCATCATAATTTCCTATCTCTATGTTGGACAATACTTGGATTGCACATACTTTCCTATACATATTTTAAATAATATTGAAAATAAGCAAAACCAACTTAGCTACCTGACCCAGAAAATATATGCTCCTGAAAGATAAAATAGCTTACTTATCATGGCTAATTGGTTACTTATCAAGAATTGCTTCAAGACACTGTCAACTAATCCAAAACTACTATGTTATAAATTATGCAATCCTAATCAATTCTTTGTCTTGAAACACCTTTTTTAAAAATCACCAAGCTCAGATGCTGAACTTTTATAAATATCCTTCCCTGATGTTTCTTCTGGGACATTACAAAGACTCCATCAAGGTAATTTTCTTCTACTGCAGTAATGCAGTAAAATTAATGAATTCAATACTACTTGCTCAAAATTTTTTGAATTACTTTTTGTTTTTTTTTGTTTGTTCGTTTTCGTTATTTTGGCTGGACTTTTAAGACTTTACCAGTTGACAGACCTGGAGATTTCACTGACATCCAGCACAAACTCTCTGCTGCATGTTTAAAATTTGTCAAGGTAACAAAAAAAGCTGCATTCTTATTTAAATGTAACTTGCTAGGTCTTTGGTTTTCTGTCTTCTAGTTTTCTCAATGGGGCAGGAAAGAAGGATACTAATTTATTTAAAGTGGTAGTTAATATGAGTGTTGTTCCTGAGGAAAAAGAGAGGGAAGGAATTACAAAACTGTTTTTAACTATTATTCTTCTGGGTGATTAAGATAAAGTAGAACACTCTTAGAATTGGTTCACCAAGAAGAAAGTATTTTGGCCTTTCCGATGATGGATTTTCCTACTGTCTTATTTATTTGATTTTATTACATAAAAAATAATATGCATATAGTTATGTTACTGGGGAGACCCAAGTTAGGTGGCTTCCCCTCCGTGGTTTTTGTCTTGCTCACAAGAGATGAACTCAGGTGAGAGACAACATAATGGAAATGAGATACCAAGTTTATTTGTAAAATACACTTGAGCATGAAGCTGCAAGTGGGCATGCAGCTAATCTGAGTGCCCCAGCTATTAGGATTTTAGGGGTTTTACACGGTCTGTCCAGAAACTATCCAGCCACACAATATGAAAAATAGAGGCATTTATTGAAGAAGATACAAGATACAATAGGTACATGGGACAATGACACCTCAGTCCCCTTCAGAGTAGGCACATTTGGACCTCACACAGTTTTCCCAATCGTCATCAGCTGACCCATCATGTTTTTGTGAATCTCATCTATGGTCTTTCAAAGGTACTTTTAGTTTTCAGAAAAGCCAGAAGTTGCAGGGCACCAAATCTGGGCTAATCAGAGGTTGAGTCACCTGGGTGATTTGACGTTTCACCAAAACACTGTGCATAAGATGTGCTTGTGTGGGTGTAGTGTTGTGATGAACCTGCCAGTCACCACTTGCCCACAGCCTTAACCTTTTAGTTCTGCAGAGGAATGTTCAAGCTTAACACAAAATTTGATGCAAATCAGTGCTCTACTCAGTCCTTTTGAATGTGACTGCCACACAATACACAGGCTCACTCAAGAACGTCTACTGCCCCCCACTGATTAGCACAGTGAAGTCATCATTGCTCACACGTTCTCATTCCAGTCCTCTCCTTGGCTGCAGGTTACATTGATGCTGCACAAAACATTCTTGTCCTGCTAACAATGGCTGGATATTTTCCAGACAGACCTCGTATGCTTGTAGCCAGCTTCAAGGTTCCCCTTCCTCCTCCCATCTCCAGACCTTGTGATTAATATACAGTTTCAAAAGCTTTCTTTCCCAGATAATGGAAACTACACATACAGAATCTCAAGGGCTCCCTGTCTCCTATACTATTACCTTTTTTTGGAACACCTGGCAATCTTATCTGACCAGGCTCAGGATTGATGAATTAGTGAGTGAAACATGTCTCCCTCCCCATCTCTGCCTTGGTTTGCTATCTATCCTTCCTAACAGTTAAACATCTTCTCCCTGAGTCTACTATACAAGTTAACTTAGATATTTAACTAGAGTCGTTGGAAGGACTCTTCTTATCTATAACAGAGTATAGTTGCTAATTATCAGTCTGTTGGCCAATAGATTCACCAAGTATATTGTATTTGGTTACCAAATTCTTTAACATTTTGGAAATTTTCTCTAAATATTAAATTTCTTTATTCTTTTAAAAAATCTGATGATTTGCTACAACAGGTTTGCATTCCCATTCAGAAATGGTCAGCTGGAGCTGAATGATAACAAAGATTGATAACACATGTTGAGTTTTTACTATGAGGTACAATTCTGAGTGCATTACATAGAATTTCATTTTTACAATTGTGTGAAATATATAATTTTAATAGCTCTGATTGACAGATGGGAAAACTAAAATGAAGAGCATACTAGCAACTTGCCAAAGGTCACAAAGCTAGCTGATGATGGGGTTAAACCGACTGCAGGGTCCGTCCCCTGAACCTCCCTGCCGCACGGCTTCCTCCGTGCGCTTCACCTTTCCCTCTCCACCACTGCCCGGTAAAGGCAGCAAGTCCTCTGCACCCACGTAACTTACCTTTGATGATGGCTCCGGTGTTGAAGCTAGTGATTCATGACAGACCTTGAATTCTGTTGTATGAAAGTTTAAAAAGTTATAAAAATGTCCACTAAAAAGGGAAACATAAATTTGAAAAACATAAAATTACTCACTTTTAATGGAAAATAGAAAAAGATTATGGCTGAAGAAGTTCCTACAGTATTTTATAAAATATGTTCAGTGAATTCCTATTCATGTAGGAGGTTCTAGCTTAATGGTCAGCCTGCAGTTTAGAATTACTGTGTATAATCCATTCATTTTATTTAATTTGCCAGAATGAACCTGTAGATTTCAGATAATTCCTTCAGGGACAAAGACATTATTCTAACTTTTTTGTTGCTTTCAAGTTACATAAAATTTGTATTAAGTGCATTTTAAGTAAAGTAAATTTAAGTACATTGTAAAGTAAAAATTTTATTTTATGGGTAAGAGGTTGTTTTCTATGTCCTCGTAGTTACATAAAATGTAAAAGAAAGAGAGCTAATAAGATCAGTTTAGGTGCGACCTAGCACCCTATGATTAGTTTAACATATTTTTACAAATGGTGGTACTTTAAAAACAGTCAATTCTGGTTATTCATTTTAATTGTGTTCTGTAAAGTCACTGTGAACACGGAATTAGCAAATACTGAACCATTGCTCCTAGAAGAAATGCAGGCTTAGTTACCTGTGAAACATTGAATTTCATGTATGTTACTGTTTAAAGACACCTTATTTAATATACGTTGTTGATTCCTTAACATTGATCTCATGGCCAACCGTACTTACCATTTATGCCTGTATGAAGCTTGTCTAACACATATTTTCTTCATAAACAATATCACAGCCTGCTTGTACTTGACAGCACTTCAACACTGCGATCAGAGCTGATGTTAAACAGTAATATCACCCATCGAAAGAATAAAATGTGAAATATATGGTACTACTTACTTCATGAAAAGTACACATTTATAGTATGAGAGCTGAAAAGAGAAGTTAGGATATCTACTTGTTCCACCTGAACTGGGAATGTATTCTTTGGGTGACTCAGATATTGATTCATTGTATCAATTCAGCAATTGGTAATCTACTACAATGGTTGACCGTTAGGGGCTCTGGTACCAAGTCCATGCCTGCTTACCATTTATTAGCTTTGTCCTTTCAGTGGCTTACTTAAATGTCTCAGTTATTTACTATGGAAAAAGTCCTATCTCACAGGTAAATGAGATTGAACTATAAAGTATTTAGAATAATTTCTAACACAGGCTGATTATAAAATAAAAGTTAGAAATTATGTACCAAAGAACATGCTAGCTATGTAGGATTTAAAAGTCCCTTCAAACATCATGTCTATTCTCAATTATTAAGAGTTTAAAGAAAAATAATAAGCTTATTTGAACCATTATATGTAGCAACAACATGGTTGGCAACTTAGATTTTTTGCCAAGCCCCCACTTTTCATGAAGGAATTGTAATTATGTGGATTTTGTTCAAAGTTGCAGTCCATGGGAGACAAGACGACTCCAACTCCCCAGTTAGCCATGGGTTTTGTCTCCAAGATTCCCCCTCTAGTTGCACACTGAATCTTTAATCTCCATTTCTTTCATGAGCAGTCATTCAACCCCCTCCCTCCAATAGATTAGATCAGATAAATTTGTATTTTGTTCTGTTTACAGACCTATTTAGAAAATAAAAATCTCTGCAATTAGTAAGTCATTTTCTCTTCTTTCACAAGTTTGATGTATAAGGGCCTCTGCTTTAGAGGTAGAATAATTTATTTTGACTAGAGATTATGGAAGGGGTGTGTTTTTAGACTAAATCATATTTATGCAGTAAAAGCTTAATTCAGCAGGCTTGGGTCGTTGTAATTCTCACATTCCAAAGAGAGGTCTAGCTAGCCCTTGACTAGCTAGTGAAAATAGCCCTTGACTAGGCCCCTAAGCCCTTGAAATATCCTGCCTGATTAGAGTGTTTTGCTTATCCAGGGACTTTGGGCTATATAGCATCAGTTTGACCTCTGGATGTGCTATAGGCTGAGAAAATAGACCAGCCACATGGGCACTCCAGGCCTATGTGTCTGACTGACCCCAATGGACACCAAGACTTGGTAAACTTCTCTGGTCAACAGTACTCCATGTATGTTGTCAAGTTCATTGCTGAGAGAACTCAGGCCTACAGAGAAAATGGCTTCCAACTAATAATTACAGAGATTTTAATTTTCTAAGCAGGTCTGTAGGCTGAGAACAAAATATAAATTGCTTTGATTTAGACAATGGGAGAGAGGGAGTTTGGATGACCATTTATGAAATAAAGAGAGATTAAAGACTTAGTATGTGACTAAGGGGAGAATCTTAGAGAAATGAGACATGGCTGATCGGGAAGTTCAAGTTGTCTTGTCTCTCATGTAACTTTTAACAAATTCCACATAAATTATAATTCTTTGGAGAGGGAGAAAGAAGAGGTACAGCAATATTCTGAGAAAATGGAGTTTTGGCAAAAATCTAAGATGTCAATTATGTTGATGCTACATATAATAGTTCAAGTAAGCTTATCATTTTTCTTTGAACCCTTAATAATTGAGAGTAGACATCATATCTGAAGGAAATTTTAAATTCTGACATAGCTAGTATGTTCTTTGATGCATAATAGCTAACCTTTATTTTATAATTAGCATGTGTTAGAAATTATTCTAAATACTTTATATAGTTTAATCTCATTTACCTGTGAGGAAGGACTTTTTCCATAGTAAATGACTGAGGCATTTAAGTAAGCTACTGAAGGGACATGGCAGGCAAGTGGTTGAGCAGGCATTTGAATGGATCTGTTTTGGCACCAGAGCCTGTGACATGAACCACTAAGTAATACTGAGCCCTGTAGTAGATCGCTAGTGGCTGAATTGATATAATGAAATAATATTTTGTGATTATCAAAACCAGCTGAAAAGTTGTTATTTGACTTAATTCCTGACTATTTCTGGTGAAATCATAAGGGAAGTTTAGACCTTTACTTCAGAATACTTTCACATTAAAAGCGGAATATTGGGTTATAATGGGTGAGAGGTTTGACTCAGAGTCAGAACGTAGATCGCCTTTGCTAGAGTTTGAACTTCAACTTCAACAAATAGAACACTAACTTCAACAAATAGAACTCCCATATTTTCATCAACAAGAGGACAAAATAAGCAGTGAAAATTAAGTCATCAGTTATTGTTCAGCCCAAACAAGAGACCTTCGGTAAAAACACCATTTTCCTGAACACTCTCAATGCTAAGTTAGACATCGAAGTTAAAAATTTGACAGTTTGATGCAGTGGGGGAACAGTTGGTGGTAAACTCTGAAACATAGGAAATAGGTATAAATTATCTTCTTTCTTTTAGAGTTGTCACCCACTTAACAATTTTTGAGAAATAAAAGACCAGAACAGAATGTACACAATAGACAAAAGAAATCAATTCAAGAATGTAATGAAGCAAATAAAAGGAAAGCAAAAACAATTGGTAAGAACCAGAGAAGATTTGTTTGAGGTCTGCAGGACCAAAGCAATCAAAAAGAGAATAGCTCAGTTGAAAAATAAAGGCATGTTGTTTCTCTGGATTGAATTATTTGGTCAATAATAGATATAGAAAATAAAGTAGGGAACCCAAACATATTATTTCATCCGACTTTGGTCAGGTGTGCATAAATATAAAATATATAGCTTAGTAACAAGATATGAGACTGTAAAGAAAATAATGAAGTCCTAAATTGTAAAACCTTATAATATTGAACTCAAAGAACACTGTGAGAACTCATCCAGTCGATATTTTTTTGGTAACTATGTCTTCTGATCAAATATTTTCCCACATTTCCACTCTCAGTAATGAATCTATTCCAAAATAAATAAATAAGTAAATAGTTTTGTTGCATGGTCTAAGGTCAAGGTAGCAATAAGTTCCATATATTTTTCATAAATGTAAGTCTAACATGTTCAGAGAAAAGGCTAACTTTGGAGAATTATATCTGTGCCATATACAGGCACACAAGAGATTTTTATTAGTTATTGACTAGGCAATATATTATTGCTTCTGCTTCCTAAAAATGAGATGAACTCCTGCTAACATTGGCTGTTCAAAATATGTTGCACTGCTGAGGGGCAAGAGAGGAAGCTAGAGATTCGTAGAGACTGACAAACGATCTACCAGAGAAGGTAGACTTCCAGGGCAATCCTTAGGCAGGCTTTGCTCTAAGATCAAAAGCTACCTGTCAGTTTAGTACTCAGTGAACTAATTTCCCATTCCTGGTCTTGACTATTGTTTCCCCCATTCAATCTGAACGCAAAATTGTGATTTGGATCTGTGTAATTGAAACTGCGGCCCCCCAAGTGGCTTGAACATGTGGACATATAGTCCCAAACTGTAACCATAACCACATTGCTATTCATGGTTTCTGCTCAGTATGAATGAAGGCTACATGAAAACAAAAATTAGTTTCCCAGTTGGCCTGCAAAATCTGTCCTTATTTTACAGTATGGTCTGAAAAACCTCACCATCTTTAACTTGATATGAAGCAAGTCATAACCTGGTAATGACATAGTTTATGAAAGGTGGTACAACTGTTACCTTACTTACAGTGATGATTAGATAATTTAATAAATGGGGTAAGTGGTTCAGAATCAAAGTGTTAGAAGCCAAATGAACCTTTAAAGTACTAAGAATAATCACAATTATGTGTAGAACTTATTAAAAATTTAGATATATGAGCCCTGTCCTGGATGTATGAAAACCAATTTTCATCTTTGCAGATTCTCTTTCAAATGAAATACTTTAACTTGTTTTCTATTTTCACTGTAAGCAGAACACAGTAAATTGTGAGAGGCCTTGATGAAAAAAAATTGGCTTTTATGAGTTCAGCTAATTAAATTAATATATGATAGTTGTGGGGGAACCACTATGTAGGGAATAGTTACATCCCGATCTACAATATTCATTTATTTAAAGAATGAATGAATCAGTGGTGGAGTTCAACAGCACAGAAAATGGCAGCAACAATTAGGGCTGAATGTTGAATATGGGGTTGGTCACCAGGGTGTTTCACATACACGGCTAAAAACTTCTTATATCTTTAGACTTCTCTATGATTTCAGTATCTCTCCAGCTATCCATTCTCTCTGTTTTGCTCCATTCACATCAAACATCTTCCTGATTACTAATAGATGTCAGGTTATCTTGATTTTGAGGTAGGAAGTACCCTATGAAGCATTATGAAATTCTGCCTACTTCAAGCATATATCCATCTCTGTAAACAAGTAAACCAAAATGATTGTAAATTGGCATTATTCATCAATATAGTGTGAGTCAACCATTGAAAGTCTGACCATCCCTGGGTCAATTGGTTTCTGATGTAAAAGGATGAAGATGTGATCTTGGTATATGAAAAAATGCCACTTTGTGAAACCCTGGCTGTCAATTGACAGACTTCCTTGCCTTTTGTCACACAGTGTGTGTCTCAAGTCTATAGGGAAAAATAGGCTGTCGACACTTAGTGTTGGGATAAATGAGGCAACACAAGGAAATCACATTATTGAACCCATTTTTCTCATATAATAAACTAGAATAAATTCCAAGTAGACTTAGTGATTTACATGAGACAAAAGCTATAAATGAAACAAGCAAAAAATGGAGGAAAACAAGAAGGAAGGGCTATATAAATTAGAAGTGTTGAAACACTTGTACATATGCCTAAAATGTATTTAGAAAGAAAGTCTTACATGTTTGATCATAAGGCCCACTCAGCTTGTCAATTCTAAAACACAGACTGGAAGTGGGAGCCCATGCTCAGGGGTGAACCTAAGAGGAAAAAGTTTAGAAAGTATGGTTTTTGAGGAAATTGAAAATATTGAAGATAACTGAAGATAAATAATAAAGGGGGTTGACAGGGTATTATGAGGGAACCTAATAAGATATAATGAGTAATTAGAAGGACTGAACCTCAAAGAAGCATATATTGTTTAAAGAGAGAAGAATTAGACGAATAAAAGCATGTCAAAATATCACTTTGAAAGTGGTATCACTTTCAGAGATAAAAGAATGTGACTTTCTTAAAAAATGTAAGAATGTTTCAAAGATTTATTTAAGTCATTAATGAGGGGATCAGCTAGAAGGATATACTGGTTCAAAGGAGTGTAGGAGAAATTAAATTATTTAGAGGCACTGAAAGAACACTAGAATAAGATTAATAAATAGATTAAAAATGTGTTAATGTCCTATAGGGCAATAAAAATGTAACCTTTGGAATTACCTTTTTAATAGGTACAAATCATTTTCATCTCTATAGGACAAAATTCATTTGATTTGCTCTTATACAAAGATAATTTGCACTGCTATAATTCTTCTAAAAGTTAATACCAATCTTCAAAGAGTTGCAAAATATGCTATCCAATAGAAAATAGTAAGTCAAAGAAAAGTGCATTCTCCTAAAGAATTAAATTAAATCTTTAAGTGAGACTGTTAGACTTATGCAGCAAAGCACCAGTAAAACAGTGAAAGTGAACAAAATCATCTTTTTGCTGAATTCCTAATATTTGAAATTTTGTTTCCTTAATAATCATTATGTTAAACATGGATAAACATATGTTGATTTTAATAAACATTTAAATACTAATAAAAGTATATCTGTCCTATACTGCAAGTTCTGAAGTCTTGTCAAGAAGCAACTCTTTGATCTATTTAAATTTTAAGATGTTAGCTAGTAACACTCTAGTATTGCTTGCTGGGTGTCTAGACTCCTTCAAATATTTCCCATTTTACAAGACAGTTTAAAATTCTGAAAATAGCTAACTCATTTAGAAGTGATATTTACATCTCCTGAGCATTTATTACCTTCAATTTTCTACTAAGAACATGTATTTTTTAATGTCTTATTCAGAAGATCATAAAAAATGTAATAGCATTTTGGAAGAATTACTAAGCACACTAAAGTCATAGTGCAGGATTCATTGCCTTCAATGAAAGCATTAGTGACAATGATAGAATCATACTATCACTGACTTAATGCATCTCTTATGAGCATCACACCAAAATATTTTATACTCCGTGGAATGTTTAAATGCTTTAAGCTCAGGAAAGATATTCAAAATTGTAAAAGATCTTTTTAAAGGGTATAATAGTAAGTGAGATAAGTCACAAAAAGAAAGACAAATACCTTATGACTTCACTTATATGTAAAATCTGAAACCAAAAAGAAAACCATAAACAAACAAAAAAAAAATCAAACTTAGGGAGAATAGGTCAGAACGGTGGTTACTGGACATGAAGAGCACCGGGGTGTAGATGAAGGAGGGGAAGGGGGTCAATTGTCATGTGATGGATAATAACTGGACTTTTGTGGGTGATCATTTGTAGTTTATACAGATGTTGAATTACAACGTAATGAATTACATGAACTTTAAAATAATTTTTGGTGAAGAACTATTTTGGTTGAATATATGCTATTACTTAGAATTTTCAACTTTCAATTAAGGACACAATAATAGAGAAAACATAGTAACTTTTTAACAAATGTGGAGAACTAATATCTGACCAAATATTCTATAACCCTAACAAGCTAAAAAAAGTAGAATTAAGATTCAATTATAAATATCTTAACTATCTACGAATTAAAATCTGAGATTTAAAAAAATGCATATTACTGTAGTGTTAACATTTCTTTGATAACTAATTTTTTAAACAACAAAAGTGACCAAGTCCAATTTTATGTTTTCTAATTTTTCCTATTGGTTATAGATGAACTTCAAGGGAATGGTCAAAAGTCTTATCCTTTACAGCTTCTAAAGAGTCAAGTTATGGAACAAAGCTGGAGAAAGTGAATGTTTGATCAGAGGAGAAATATAAATACTTGCTTGGGAGTAAAGTATTTCCTTTTTTCGTGGAGGTCTGGCTTCCCAAGTCTCCTGAAAACAGCATCTTCTCAAGAAGCCAGAGCGGGGAAAGAACTGGACTTAATCCTCATTGTATACTTCAGCTCAAGTTGCCTGATTTTAAAGTTCATGTTTTAACAGTTTTTAAAAATGAGCAGAGTACCTAACTTAGAAAAAATATCAAACAGAAATTGGCAAAAGTAGAGTAAGTCTCTCTATGAACTTTTTCCCACTTTCAAGGTAATCTTATCCTGTGAGGACCTTATCTTTTCATCTCTCCCATTTTATGGAGTAAGTCTATTAGTAAACATTCATTAAGATGTTAGAAACTCTTAATACTAAGTGGAATATTAACAGTGTAATTTAGTGCCTGCATACATGCTATTTTGACATGATGTCATATTTGCCATGCATGATATTGCCTACATAGATTCATTTTTTAAAATTTGAGTAATACCTCTCTGTATCATTGGAAGATAAATTTATTTGAAATTTAAATTACTTTTAAATAAAAAGCTTGGGACTTTTCTAATAAAATTTTCTTATGATCTGGCTCACATTCTGAACAAGCATGGACCATAGACTATTCTGCTGGGGCTGGAATCTGGCTTCTTCACCTCTCATTCTTATGACCTTAGGCACAAAATTATTCAACAACAAGTTGCTGTTGTTGTTGTTCTTTTAAACTGTTCTGTAGTCTCCTATTTAGAAAATTGGTATAATAAGTTTTTCAGCATAGACTTGTTGTGAGAACCAAATGAAGCAATGTTTGCAAAGAGCTTGGGGCAATGACAGACATACAGTGAAAGCCATGGAAGGGGTTGATGACTAACTACAGTGATCGACTTGGGGCACATTTATATAATTCTCAGAAGCTTTCATTAAATTTTGATGGTAAAAATATTAACATCTCAATATAAAACCAATGGAAACAATTGAATTTAAGCAACAGACTTCCTATCAAACTACTAAAAGTAAAATAATGAAGCATATTTAATGCTGCTAAGTTTCAAAAGGGCCTTGGAGTCGGAATCAAGAAGCCAGTGGCTAGGTCATAATTGTCACTGATCATGCATGCTCTGTTCAGTAAGCCATTTGTGCTTGCTGGGCTTCAGTTGCCTTGTTGTTAGAGAGCAACAGGTTTTGGTTTCTTTTTTTAAGAAAAATTTCTGTAAGATTAAATCATATAAAAATTACAGGAAATTAATTTTAAACACGACTTTAGAAATCACCTCATTTACACCAATCTCTCCCACCTCAAATTAGATGGAAAATAAAATCCCCGAAAAGAAAATACTTTGCTGATACTTCCAATACTCTCACCTACCCCACCCCCTCACCATGGGAGTGACACAGTTACAATTCACAGCAAGACCCCACCTGTGTGTCCCTCACCCCATTTTCATGCAAGAACATCTGAATCTTTCTTCATCATACAATACTTTGCCTGGAGGTCTTACATTTCCTAATATCCATTCAAGGAGGATAATTTTGAAATATTTGACTGAAAGAGGTTTTACATAATGGAAATAAAGATGGATTGCTGTATGTATACCAAAGATGAAAATAAATATTCTGGAATTACAATATAAAGTTAGATTAGTAAAATTTACATTCAAATGAAGGTAGCAGGTTTTCCTCAATGCCTTCACAATTTTCTCACTAATTTAAAGTCTGATACAGATGCAAACTGCTGAATATTTAGGAGTTTCTTATAGACCCGAATTATCTGTCATCAAATCAAAGTGTTTTGTACATAAACAGATTGTTTTACAACAAATGGAAATAAAAATTATATTCTGTAAAAATAACATAGATATTTCTTTAAAATGATAATTATTCATATAATAAATGTGGTTTTAAACTATACACTTAAGGCAAGGGGAAGAAGAGAGAGAGAGGGAGAGAAAGAGATGTACTCTGATTAAATGTTATCAAAAATTAGATAATCTGATTTAGCCTTACAGTATTTTGTTTTGTTTTTAATCTTCATGCTTATTGATTTTAAAGAGAGAGGAAGGGAGGAAAAAAGAAGGAGAGAAACATTGTAAGAAACAAACACAGATTGGTTGCCTCTTGTACCTAGGAGCCCTGACCAGGGCCTGTTCGTATATGTGCCCCAGCCAGGACCGAATCCCCAACCCAGGCATGTGCTCTGACCAGAACTGAACCCATGATCTTTTAGTTTACGAAATGATGCCCCAACCAACTAAGCCACACTGGCCAGGGAAGTTGTATTGATATGGAAAAGAGATAGCAGTCCCATTAGTGTAAGAAAAGAAATATAGCAGAATTGAGATAGCAGTTCCATTAGTGTAAGAAAAGAATTATGGCAAGATACAAATTCCATTCCTGACCCCCTTGACTAAAAAGAAGAGATAAACCAGGACAAAGGGGAGGGGGAGTTAAAGATTTACGACCACCTCTGCTGCAGGAGCCAAGATGTAAGATGCTTAAAAGGAAGAGTTTTCCCTGAGATCAGGGCCCAGAATTTGGAGACTGCCTCCTCTGGGACCACGCGTGTAATAAAGAGTCGTGCTTCGTGAACTCCCTGCGTCTGGATCGTTTCATTTCTCCGTAACAGTATAGTGTTTTAATTTTGGATTTCACTATAGTTAAAAGTTGTATGTTTATTAAAATAATTGTCTTTATCTTTGATAAATTGATCAAGACTTACTGAGCAAGAAAAAATTGATGTACTATGTGATTAAATAAGTAGATTATGTAGTCGGTCTGCCTGGTTCAGTTCTGTATATAACTTACCTAGTTACAGGTCCTTGAGTATGTCACTTGCCTTGTTTTGGTCACAATTTCCTCATATGAAAAATTGGAATATTTTAGAAAATATGACAAGTGATAGGACATGCATTGAAGTGCCTGAGAAAAACTGTACCAGATATTTTGTAGCACCCAACAACTATAATATATAATTTTAAATTATACTTTTAAATTATATACTATGTTACTATAAAATTTCTATTTAAAAAAATTCTATGATCTGCTATTTTTAAAGAGTACAGATATTAATGATTTTGACCCCCAAAATTACCAGTCTGCTCATAATTATCATTTTGATACATGAGAACAGTGTTGTATTTTTTTCTATTTAGCTATGGAATTAATTCAATACCTATCGATCATTTCTGTGCATACATTTGCTTGATTATGACTCCCCGTCATTCAAGTAGCTCTCACCTTTGGAGAACATACTCTGTCAGCTATTTTTGGAGATGCAGCCCACAGAGTTACTGGTCTTCTGATGGACTGCTGCATGATGGGGTACAGAGAACAGAATCTGCAAACATGTGAAGTGGTCAGATCATTGGCTATACCATCACTTGCAGAAGCCAGTCTCTTTCACCCAAATACCACTGGGAACATGAATCAATTAAATGTTTTGTATGGTTTCAAAACCACCACATCACTCATCCCCACCACCCTGAACACTTGTATATATGCACATGTTCACGTGCACACATGAGCACACCCCCAGGCAACACTATCATGAAGATTTAAGGAAAATTAAAATTTTTTCTACTTGAATACATTATTAAGTTGGAAATGATCACAACACATTTAAAATATTATTTGAGTCACTTGCATTGTCTTCTTTCCCTTCTTTGCCTTATTTTAAGTGAACAGACAGTAGTCATATCATTTGTTACCACAGCAGAGAGAGCTAGAATATGGCTTTAAAGCAGGGTGGACCTAAATTAAATAAACAGCTATTTATGCGGTGTAAGTTTTAAAACATGATGAAGAACTATTTTTCCTAATCCAATCAATAGGTCAACGAAATTCCATCGTCAGAGCTTCATTTGCTATTTCCAGGAATAATAAAAATGTGTATAGTAATAAAAATGGATTCTTTAAAAGGTCAAATGTGACACTCTTCTTTATGTTTTTAGTGTAAACAAGTCTAAGACCACATTTACAACAATGAGACCAAGCTATACAGCAATGATATACAAGATAAGAACTTTTGAGAAACAAATGTACCAGCAAAGACAAAGTTAGCCACATCTAGATTACTTATGAAGGACAATGTCACAGGACACATAATAAGACCTATTAGAAACCTAGAATGCATAAAAGAAGAGCTTGTGGGGAGGAGAGAATTTCTAAAAAGGAGAGAAAACACTGCCCATAGCCCAAATTTCCCCACTGTATCATTTTATTTTACATATAAGCTATTGCTTTTATATATAGACTTTGTACTCAGCAGATAAGAAAGTGATATATGGTCCTTATTTGTCCAGCAAAGATGTTTTGGATATATGGGCTCTGATAACAGTTAAGTACAAATGCAGAGAATCATTTTCACCCTAATGATAAAGTGGTATTATGACATTCACCCTGAAAGGTATAACAACTTTAACAGATCATATTATGTGTTCCTTAAGAATTACTTCATATACCTCTTAAAATGTTCAAATGTAAACAAAAGCAATTAATGTCTTTGTTGGGAACTAAAAAGACTCAGGAAACTATTCTTTTCAGAAATGTTAGCATGTCTTCTTAATGATTCCATGTTTCATTGGTCTTAGCACATCACTCGGACTTTGGAAAACATTGACACGTTCACTTACTGTGGATGATTTTAGTTTAATCATTGGCAGCTTCTTTTTACTTCCTTAGTGATACTCCATTTACATTGGTAATTAAAAATTGAGTTTTAAGGCTTTATTTCTGACACAGGTTAAGAAAAACCAAAGGGAAATGAAACTCAATGCTTGCAAGAAAGGAAGCCAAATATGTTCTATATCAATGTTGAATTACCAAATATATTCACTCAAATACAATTATTGAAGGAAAAATAAATTTAAACCTTTTTTGATTTACATTAAAAGGGAAAACATTATTTAAAAATATAGTGTACATTTACTTATTTTATAAAGATTAGTCTTGTTTACAGAACTACAAATTTTACTAAACTAGAACACTGAATGTCAACGTACTAAATAATTAGTAGATTTAAACAATTAATCACATGGTACTTCCTCAAAATTAATTTCTTCAAAATGCCTTTATTTTGAAGAAATGGTTTTCACATTTGAAGTATTGCTTATTTGTTTTGTTTATACCAAAGTTATTTTCTTATTTGGATTGTAGACAAAAAGGGGGTTCTATGGCAAATAACGCCACAGGGTGATTTGATCATAAATTCCTAGCTGGGCAGGTCATGATGGGTAGTCACTCCCCAGGCATATGACTTCTTTAGTAAAAGGTTTATCTTGGCCTTAATCAAGACTTGTCCATTGTTCTTGTACATCTTTTGTACATCTAGGGTAACACACTTTTGAAATGCCCCCTTTGTAACCCTTTCTAATATGTGACCACACTTTCGGATCCCTTAAGAAAGCACAGAATCTTAACTACCCTGTAATCTGACCCTCTCCTTGCTGTCTCCTACCTTCACGTGATCTTCATTACATTTTTCTCCTTAATTTCAAATGCGTAAAAAACCCTGCAAAACTGTTATTCTCCAGAGCATTTTCCCCTGGTATATGTTGTCCATTTGACTCAAATAAACACTTATAAAAATCCTCTAGAGGTTTCGATGTTTCTTATATTGACATGATTTTATTTATTGAAAATTATTTAAACCATGAGCAAAATAGTTTCCTGGATATTGGATTATACAGATGGCCTAAGAATTTTCCTTTATTTTTCCTTCTAATCAGGGACCAATCAAGAAGACATTGAATTCATGGATTTTTCCTGAAATGAAATATTACTTTTTCTCTAAAAAGAGGCAATTATTTAGGAGAACCAGAGGTATGAAATGTCATCTCCAGAAAAGGCCCAGCTGGCTAGGATACTCTCAGTGTTGTCACAGGAAAGCTATTCCCTTTCAGTGAGAAGATATAAAGAGAGACAGGGAGTGACCATACCAGAGGAAATTTTTCAAGTAATATGGGAAACTCAGTTATTGAATTCCTCGGCTCTATGATTTTCTGTGTCTTGGTTGAAATTCTTACTTTGTTCATGCATTGTTCTCTTGACCCCACTGAGCATCTTTTTTATGGCTATTTTGAACTCTTTACCAGATAAAGCACTTATGTATTCATTCAAGTCTGTTTTTGGAGTTTATCTTGTTCTTTTGTTTGGAAGATATTTCTTTGTTTCTTCATTTTCCCTGAATCTGGGTGTTGATTTCCATGCATTAGATAAAACAGCCACACCTCTCCCAGTTTTGAGGGAGTGATCTTCTGTAGGACTTAAACATTACCACTCAGCTCAGTCTAGGTCTTGGTGGCCTCTCGAACCTTGGCATTCTTCACGTTTCCTTCATTAATCTTAGTGGCTTCCAGTAGCTGAGGTTGTGCCAAGACCTGTCAGTGTCTAAAAGTGGAGTATTGCAATTAACACCTCGATGCAGCTTGAATAGGTGCCTGACCTTCAGACAGCAGCTGGGAAAGGTTGTTGTTGGGGCCCCTTCCAGGGAGGAAATAGAAGCTTGGCATCTTTGCCCAACCTCTCTGCTCTGGACCCTATGTACAGTGGGGGAAGGAGCAGTCCTGTGGGCCTTGTGAATGCATTACCATTGGCTATCACAGACAGGCCTTTCTGGGGCCCATCCTTTGGGGGCATCTGTGAAGCTGGGGTGACAGGAATTGGGTAAAAGCTCTTTCCAGGAAGGTATTGGTGGTTTACAGTGGATTCAGGTAAGAAGGTTGAGGTGGTGTTTGCTGGCTTCCCTGGTCTCCAGAGAGGATTGCAGTCAATCCAGTCAATTTAGTGTGCTAAATCAGAAGCCTCACCCTCAGCAGCAGCTTTAACAGTGTGCAGACAGATCTTTCTCAGGGAAAGGCTGGGATGTGTACTCTTTGTTTGTTCCCTCTACCCTGAGCCCTGGGGGAATACCTGCGGTGAGTCATAAAGAACCCATTGGGAATGTTTCTTTGTTTATTATAGCCTGTAGGTCTCAAGGATGAAAGCAACTAGCTTTCAGAACAAGGTGTTCTGGGAGCCTGTCCCTCAGGTGGGAGTCTTAAAAGTTGGGGGTGCTAGATGTACAAAGCTGGAAGTTGAGTTTCCTCCCGCTTTCATGACACGATGCTGGAAATGGGGTTAATGCCAGTGGGTGTGTCTCAGCCTTTCATATGCAGAAGATGTGGGTATTTTCTTGTTTGCTTGATGCATACGAGTGGCACAGCTAGTTTCTACATTTATAATTTCTTTGGTTTTATTTTTGCAGGGTCTTTTTTACCTTCCTCTTACCCTATATTTTTTTAATTCATTTTTCAGTGACCGTTCACATACAATATTAGTTTCAGATGTACAATGTAGCGATTGGACATTTATATACCTTATGAAGTTATCACCTCAATAAAAGTAGTACCCTTCTAGGATTTCTTTCAAAGGAAATTGCTCTCAGTGTAGCTGTAGATTTGTTCTGTCCATGAGGAGGTGAATTCAGGAGATTCCTATGTTTTTGTCTTGGAACAGAACCTCTTTCATAGCCTGCCAAAGTTTTAGGACTTGCACACAGCAGGAAGTCAAGATGCGCTGACTCTTAAGATTGATTGGCACAGAAGCAGCTTAAACCAGGGCGAGTAGAGGACACTACTTTCCACATCCTGAATTCATCGCACGTCTTGGGGAGCCCATCAGCTCAGGATCCTTTGAGGTTGCTACCAAGCCTTGACTCTAAATTTTTTTTTCTTTTTTTTTTTAATTTTTATTTTAATTGTTGATCTTGTACAGTTTTCTGTCTTTTATTCTCACCCCAACCCACCACCCCAGCCCTCCCCACCTCTCTCCCATTTCCACCCCCCCATAGTTTTCGTCCATGTGTCCTTTATACTTGTTCCTGTAAACCCTTCCCATTTTCCCCTGAGATTCCCTCCCCTCTCCCCTCTGGTGACTTTCAGCCTGTTCTCAATTTCCATGTCTTTGGTTATATTATGCTTGTTTGTTTGTTTTGTTGATTAGCTTCCTGTTAAAGGTGAGATCATATGGTATTTGTCTTTAATTGCCTGGCTAATTTCACTTAGCATGATGCTCTCAAGTTCCATCCATGCTGTTGCAAAGGGTATGAGCTCCTTTCTTTCTGCTGCATAGAATTCCATTGTGTAAATGTACCACAGTTTTTTGATCCATTCATTTACTGATGGGCATCTAGGTTTTTTCCAACACTTGGCTATTGTAAATTGTGCTGCTATAAACATAGGGGTGCATAGGTTCTTTTGGATTGGTGTTTCAGGGTTCTTAGGATATAGTCCTAGCAGTGGAATTGCTGGGTCAAAAGGTATATCTATTTTTAGTTTTTTTAGAAAATTCCATACTGTTTTCCATAGTGGTTGTGCCAGTCTGCACTCCCACCAGCAGTGCACTAGGGTTCCCTTTTCTCCACAGCCTCTCCTAAATTTTGTCACTGACTTCAACTCTGTGGTAAAACCTGGAATCTGCTCCTGTCTTTATCATTTTCTCACTGTGACTTCTTGTCAAAATGTTTTCAAGAGCAGCTTGAAATGTGCAGCAGCAATGTGAGTGATCTAGAATCTGAATATCTTTGCCAGCATTTAGCGTTGCCGCTATATTTCTTCGTAATTTTATCTGTCTTTGTACACATGTAGTGATACCTCATTGCATTTTTAATTTGCATTTCTCAAATGGTGTTGAACATCTTTTCATGTGCTTATTTTCTATCTCCAAATCCTCTCTAAAAAAATATCTCATTTTTAAAAACTATTTTCTCAATGGATTTTTTTAAATCATTTTTAGAGCAATTTTTATATTTTAAATCATAGTCTTTTTTTTTTTTTTTTGGATATGTGGTTATTTTTCCAGTCTACAGCTTGTATTTTTAATCTCTTAACAGGATATTTTGTGGAGCAAAGATTTTAATTTGATGTAGTACAATTTATCAACTTTTCTATGTGTGGGTAATATATTTGATAACAAATAAGAAAACTTTGCTTAGTTCTAGATTCCAAAGATTATTTCCTATTAATTGTTAAAGTTTTATAATTTTTTTATCTAAGTCCATGTGTAAACCATGGGTTCTGGGTCAAAGTGTTTCCCCCCTCCCAATTTCCCCCCATTTGTTCCAGGACCATTTTTAAAAAGTTGTATTTCTAATTTTATAATATTATGATTTTGTAAGATTATTTATGTACAATTTTTAGGATTTCTAATCTGTTCTCTTGATATATTGGCTTATACCTGTACAAATACTAAACAGCTATAATTACTGCAGCTATATGCTATCTTAAAATGATGTAGATTGATTGGAAATGCTGCGGGAGGCTCAGTTCTTCTTGCAGACACACTCAAGAATTACAGATCAGCAAGCCTATTAGAATGTAAGCAAAGGTTATTAGATAAGTTCTCACAGAGGAGCCCGGGCCTGGGCACTCAGTCTCTTCCCTCAGTCCTGAGAATTTATATAATTTGTGGGTTGGGGAGAGGGAATTGAGTATTGACTTCGTGGGAGAAGGTGCCCCATACTCCTCCAAGGGAGGGTGTGGCCTCCTAAACATAAGTGAGAGTGGAGGTCTGTTAATTTGATTTTTATCTTACTCCAAACCACTTCTTCTTATCTTTTTAAAAACAGACAGTTGGCTAGAGGCAGTTAATCAAGTTAATTTTGAGCTTTTTCTGCAAGTACTATGGACCCCTCTCACTCATCCTCCTTCTAAACTTCCACTTAACATTTTCACTTTTCCCATCTTTTTAAAAACAGTTTGAGCTTATCTAATTTCTCAACATTTCCAGATAACTTTTAGAATAATCATGTTTTAACTACTAAATATTCTTGCTGACATTTTGATAAGAATTTCATTACACTTGCATATCAATTTGAAATTACCATCTCTACTACATTGAGTGTTCCCATCCATTAGCAAGTATATCTTTACATTTATTTTACTCTTTTTATATTTCATTTGTCAGTGTTCTGTAATTTCAGCATACAAGTCCAGCATACACATTTGCTAACTTTACAAAATGTAAGTGCCTTTTTTTTTTTAGTGAGAGAAGTATGATTTTAGTAGTATTGTTTTGTCCATGGAGCAATTGATTTTTATATGTTTACTAGCTTTTGTAAGTTTACCTGCAGTATTGCTAAATTATTAATTATAGGAATTTTCGTTTTGAAGATTCCTGAGTATTCTCTATGTAGACAACCATGTCACCTACAAATTGAGCTTATTTCTTTCTTTCTGATCTGTAAGCCTTTTATTTCTTGTTCTTGCTTTATTGAACTGGCTAGAAATTGCAAATCCAAGTCTTTAAGTTTAAGAATAGAAGCCCAGCCCCTAGATGCTCCACCTCTGAATAGAGTTGCGGGATGAATCACAACTGTAAAGCACTGACTGAAAGTTAGATGGAAAAGTTGCCCTAGCTCCTGTTAAGAACAATAGAAATGTTACATAAAATTAATTCAAACAGTTTTTATTCTCTTTCTTGATAGGTGCACATTCTACCAACACTCACTACTTTTGGCTTACTGAGGTGTGAGAAAAGACTGAAAGAACAATGAATGAATGACTTTTGGCTTACTGATTGAGAAAAGACTGAAAGAATAATGAATTATGGGTTGATCCATCTTTGCCTTTCCTTTTGGGTCATTTCCCAAATAGGTTGGCTAGTGTAGAAAAGTGACAGGAATAAGAAAGGGACTATAGTGTTCTTTAGTCATTTATATCTCTTAAAATATTGTGATCTTTTTTCATTCAAAGGAAGTTCTGGTTTGAACTGAAAGCGTGGCCCCTCAGGGCTGCCAGCCCCTCCTTTTATCCAATCACAGATGTAACATGCCACTATGGATTACACTGCATCTTCCCAAAATTCATGTGTTGGAACCCTACCCCGAGTGTGATGGTGGTGTTTGGAGATGGGACCTTTGTGAGGTATTTCAAGTCAGATGAGAGTGTGAGGGTGGGGGCCTCATGGTAAGATTAGTGCCTTTATTAGAAGAAAAGACCCCAGAGTGCTCTCTTCCTTTCTGTCATGTGAGGACACAGTGAAAGGCAGAAGTCTGTAAGTCAGAAAGAGAACCTTTACCAGAACCTGATCACATTGGCACCCTGATTTCAGACTCCTAGCCTCCAGAACAGTAAGAAAATAAATTTCTATTATTTAAGTCATCTGGTTAACAGTGTTTTGTTATAACAGCCCAAGCTAACTAAGACACATGCTTACTTGTATTCAACTGAGTGGGGCTGAACCCCTAAGCAGGGAGCACGCTATGCTCATGAGGCCCTGCAAACTCGATATGCAAATGAAGCAGCAAGGACCACAGGATACACATATTGTATATATCTACTCTGCTCATGTTATGCTCCACTGCCCCATCAAACTTTGCTTAGAAGATATGTTTTACGCGGATCATATATCATAGAACTGCACACTTTAAACTTGTGTAATCTTATCAACCAGTGTCGTCCCAATAAATTTAAGAAAGAATAAATAAAATAAATAAAATGATTAAGACTTTCAAGGCATTGAGTACAGGGCCCCTGTAAGCGTGGGGCTCTGTGTGACTGCAAAGGTTGCACGTTCATGAAACTGGCCCTGAGTGTAATCGTTTGTGTATGGAACTGGGGTGTATCACAGCCTGTGTTCAAGAAGCGATTGATACTAACCCCGAATACCAATATTAAGTGACACAATAGAAATCATCCAATAGTAAATAAGTGTAGAAATTAGGGACATGTTAACATGAAGTAAGTTCTGAATCATATTTTAAAAGAAAAGTGCAACTTAGGTTGTTCTAGCAATGGTAGAAATATATAAAGTGTTTGAAAAAATAATTTTTAAAATATTTTCTACATTAGGAGTACTCTATAGTAAAATACTGAGATCCATCCTATTTCTAAATAACTATCCCTATTGTTTATCTTCTGCCCAGGCACTTTCTCTAGTTTTATTGTCATTTGCTAATTTTACTCAGATTAAAGTGAGCTGAAAATTATGTATTTTTTGAGGGGAAGGGTCTCAACTTAATATAAGAAACAAATAAGTAAGGCACAAAATATAAAGTACACATAGAGTATTTTAAAATCTAAAGTATTGGTTTAGCTGACATGTCATATATTGTGGCAGACCCTTCTGCATAGCATGGGCCCAGCTCCCACTCCGGGATGCACAGGACCCATGCCCACAGATAGGTTCTCTCGTGGGTAACCAGATTTGTAATATACCTAGGCTGCTTTTGAGACTTGCTTCTTGCTAAAACTCCATCACCCTGCAAATGCTTACTGTGACTTCCTAAAATCCATGCTAAACCTTGCAGGGACCAGTGTAACCAGCTCAACCACTTTTGCCTTTTCATTTGCTAATATCCTTCTTCTGTGATGTGATTAGGGCATTGGCTCCTTTTGTTGTAACTGGGGCATGGTGAGTGAGGACCATCTTGTAATGTGAGGAGAGATAGAATAAAGGCTTGTCATGGAGGAGGCCGCAGCTTTTGCTCCCCTTGAGAGAAAAGCCATGCTGTCCTCCTTTCCCTCCACCGGACTCCATAGTCCACGTATATGTTTTATTTCATCCATAATGACGCGGACACTGCTAGCCGGTGTCCGTATCAATATATAACCAATGATGTATTATTTTGCATCCACTTAAGATTTGCTTTCATTTTTATCTGCTTCTTTAATAATATTGTGAACTCATTACTATCAGAGGGTAAACTGTTCAGTTCTGTGGTCACATGCATCATCACTGTCCTTAGTTTAATTTAGGTTCTAAACAAATGTTGATTCAATTAAGTAATTTTATTTGGTAACAGTTGGAACTTAATCTCATTATTTCACAGACAGCTATTCTTTATCCATTAAATTATTTTTCTACAATTTTATTTACATCTGTTAATTGTTACATGCTATTGGATTTATGAGGTCTATTTATAAAGTTATAATGACAATAATATAAAGAATGACAGCATGAAATAATTTATAGATTGTTTTCTACTGATCCTTTGACATGTTTGGGATTTTTCAGAGTTAGCTAATTCAAAAGCTAAAAAAACAGCTCAAAATAAAATTATACAAGTTGTTTTTATGAACAACAGCTTCTAGGAATTGATATTTCTCAGAGATAAAGATTTTTAACTAACCTTTGTTCTGTCAAAATTGACTGTTATCACCTTTTCCACAGAGAGTTTCAAAGTTGTATTCCTCAGGAAAGGACAGGGGAGAAAACTGGAGATAAAAAAATCATATATAAACCTAAAGTTAATAAAAGGGGAAATTTTGAAAACAAAAGTTAGAGCTTTTTAAAAGAACCAATTCAATGGAGATTAACACTAAGACATAAACCTGAAAAAAGATAACTTCACAGTTTTTATGACTTGCTGAAAAGGGAAGCATGCAGACCAGAAACAGGAAGAATTTTAATCAATCTTTTGAAAATGAGCTTACTAATGAGACAGCAATATTCAAAGGAAACTAAACATAGAAGTTTACTCATACAAAACTGGTTTTGAAAATGCACTCAAAACTCTTTTCTCCCAATATTCTATGATAATAGACTGATAGATATGATAATAATATTTTAGTTCACAATTTCTATTTTGGAAACCTTTTTTTGCATTGGTACATATTACTCAGTTATGACTGTTCATTCTATGTCACTTACTATAGGAGTTAAGAATACTTGTTTTTTTAAGGGTGCTTTTGAATACAAAATTTTGGTATTTTTTGAACAGAGCTATCTGTTCTTCAGGGATGCCAATGTATTATCTGACCCCCCACATGCCCCCTTTTATTTTTTAACTTCCTAATAGTTTGGCAGTGGTTCTATTTGAACATCTCTCAAAAGAGAGTGTTGGACAGAAAGCCTTTGATCTTTCGTAACAGTGAGCTGCCGTTGCACACAGAGGTTCAAATGTATCCAATGGTGGAAATGTATGTCTTGAGAGTAGTAAATAGAGAATGCCCTGTTTCTGCTTTCAGTGTCTAGGAGTTTAGCCTCAACATTGCAGCAAGATTTATCTTTTTAAAAGCTAAAGTCACTTCTACTCCCATCTCATTTAGAGATATATTAAAGCCTAAATTCTTATTATGGCCCATAAGATTTTATATTATCTTGTCTCCTATCCCCTGTTTGAAACTCTCCTCACCTACTTTTCTTTAGTCCAGACAAAAATATTTTTTGGTGTCCCTTATACACAGAAGACACTATCATATGAGGACCTTTATATTTAATTTTCTCTTATCTGGCATGCTTTTCCCTCATATGTCCCACAGACACTCATAGTCTCATGTCCTTTAGGATGTTGTATATCAACCACTTCCTCTGTGTGGGCTTCTGTGGCCCCCTGACCTCTGGCCCTCAGGAACTCTTTCCCTCCTTCTTGTTTTTGTGTCCATACAATTTAAAACCAGGTAACATACTGTACACTTTGTTTACTTATCTTTGTATCAACTCTCTTCCACCCACACACCACAATATTAATTTTATAAAGGCTGAGATATTTTGTTTTCTGTACTAGGTATTATTAGCACCAAGAATATGTCTGGACTATGGTAGACACTCAATAATCATTGGATGAAAGACTGAATTTGGAAGGCCATGAGTGTACTTATGTAAATTAATTAATTAAAAAATTATAGCTTGAAATCTGACAACACAGTGATCTGAACAATTGTGATTTTGATTCATTTACTAACTTTACAAGGGGTTTTTGCTTCTTGGCCTTGAAGAACCAATGCCTTAGAAGATATTAATAACTAATGTAAATTATATGTAAATAACTTTTTAATTATTTAATCAATATGAAATACAAAATTAAACCTGTTAGAATGTAAGTAAATTACAGCAGGCTTGTGAGTGGAATAAATGGCTATTTTTTTTAGTAAATATTTTATTGTTATTCTGTTAGAATTGTCCTAATTCTTCCCGCTTTGTCTTCCTCCACCCAGCCCCTCTCTTGCTCCCACTCTCATTCCTCACCCTGTTGTCCATGTCCATGGGACATTCATACGTGTTCCTTGCCTAGTCCCTTCACCTTCTTTCCACCCTCATCTCGTCCCCCTTCCTGCCTGGTCACTGACAGTCTGTTCCTTGTGGTCATGCTTCCAGTTCTATTTTGTTTGCTAGTTTATGTTGTTCATTAGGTTCATCTTTTAGGTGAAGTCATATGGTATTTGCCTTTCACCAACTGGCTTATTTCACTTAGTATAATGTTCTCCAGTTCCATTACACTGTCAGGAAAGGTAGGAGTTCCTTCTTTCTTTCTGCTGCATAGAATTCTGTTGTGTAAATGTACCAGTTTTTTGATCCACTCATTTACTGATGGACACAGGCTATTTTCAGCATTTCCCTATTGTAAATAGTGCTGTTATGAACATAGGGGTGCATAAGTTCCTTTGAATTGGTGTTTCAGGATTCCTAGGGTATATTCCAAGCAGTAGACTCTCTGGGTCAAAGGCAGTTCCATTTTTAGTTTTTTGAGGAAATTCCATACTGCTTTTCACAGTGGCTGCACCAGTCTGTATTCCCACCAACAGTGCACTAGGGTTCCCTTTTCTCTACATCCTCAGCAGCACTTGTTGTTTGCTGATTTATTAATGATAGCTATTCTGACCAGTGTGAGATTATATCTCATTGCGGTTTTAATTTGCATGTCTCTGATGTCTAGTGATATTGAGCATCTTTTCATATGTTTATTATGGGTGATCTGTATGTCCCCCTTGGAGAAGAGTCTATTCAGGTCCTTTGCCCATTTTTTAATTGGATTGTTTGTATTCTTGATATTGAGTCATATGAGTTCTCTATATATTTTGGAGATTAAACCCTTGTCTGATATATCTTCGGTAAGTATGTTCTCCCATATAGTTGGTTCTCTTTTCATTTTGATGATGGATTCTTCAACTGTGCTTTTTAATTTGAATAGTCCCATTTGTTAATTTTTTCCTTTATTTCCCTTTCCCTAGGAGATACATCAATAGAAATATTGCTGCATGGGATATCTGAAATATTACTGCTATGTTTTCCTCAAGGACTTTTATGGTGTCATGACTTCTTTTTAAGTATTTAATCCCATTTGAGTTTATTCTGGTATATGGTGTAAGTTTGTGGACTAGTTTAATTTTTTTTGAATGTGTTATTCCAGATCTCCCAACACCATTTATTGAAGAGGCTATTCTTACTCCATTGTATGCTCCTGACAAATATTAATTAACTGTAGAGACATAGGTTTATTTCTGGGCTCTCTATTCTGTTCCATTGATCTTTGTGTCTGTTCTTATTCCATGCCAGCCTGTTTTGACTGCAGTGGCCTTGTGTTAAGTTTGATATCAGGTATTGTGATCTCTTCTACTTTGTTCTTCTTTCTCAAGATTGATGAAGCTATTCAAGGTGGTTTTTTTTTATGTTTCACGTAAAATTTTCATATGTTTGTTCTAATCTGTGAAATATGCCATTGGTGTTTTAATAAGGATTGCATTGCATCCATAGATTGCTTTGGGTAGTATGGACATTTTAACTGGGTAGTATATGCTTTCATTTATTTGTATCTTCTTTAATTTCTTCAGTGTTCTATAATTTTCTGAGTACAGGTCTTTTACCTCCTTGGTTATGTTTATTCCTAGGTACATAATTTTTCTTCTTGCTATAATAAATGAGATTTTTTTCCAAGTTTCTTTTTCTGATATTTCATTGTTGGTGAACAGAAATGCCATTGATTTCTGAATATTGACTGTGTATCCCACTATTCTGCCAAATTCACTTACTAAGTTGAGTAGATTTTTGGTGTAGACTATGGGGTTTTCTGTGTACATTATCACATCATCTGCAAGTAATGACAGATTTACTTCTTCCTTTCCAAATTCTATGTCTTTTACTTCTTTTTCTTTCCTGATCTCTGTGACTAGAACTTCTACTGCTTTGTTGAATAACAGTGGTGGAAGCAGGCAACCTTATCTTGTTCCTGATCTTAAGGGAACACTTTTAGTTTTTGCCCATTGAGTATGATGTTGGCTGTAGGTTTCTCAAATATGGCTTTTATTATGTTGAGGTATGCTCCTTCTATTCCCACGTTGCTGAGTGTTTGTATCATAAATGGATGCTGCATTTGATCAAATGTTGTCTCAGCATCTACTGATATGATCGTGTGATTTTTGTCTTCATTTTTTTAATGTGGTGTATTACGTTTATTGATTCATGAATATTGTACTATCTTTGCATCACTGGAATAAATCCCACATGATGATGGTGTATGAACTTTTAAATGTATTGTTTGATCCAGTTTGTTGGTATTTTGTTGAAGATTTTAGAATGTATGATCATCCGAGATACTGGCCTATGATTTTCTTTCTTTGTTGTGTCTTTACCTGGTTTTGGGATTAGGAATTTGGGAGCCTTCCTTCTTGGAATATTTTTTTTTGGAATAGTTTGAGAAGGATAGGTGATAGTTCTTTGAATGTTTGGTAAAATTCACCTGTAAAGATATCTGGTTCAAGGCTTTTGTGTGTCAGTGGTTTTTTATTACTGCCTCAATTTTGTTAGTTGTTATCAGCCTATTGTATGTTTTTAGAAATTTACCCAAAGTAATATCAATTACATATGAACAAAGATTAATACAGGTAGAATGGAAATAAGAAGGGAAAAAAGAAAGAAAAATGTCTTTGAGATGTTTAGAAGAAGGAACAGTGATTTTGAGAGGATAGGGAGTGAGGAGGTAGTAAGAGTAAGGAATGAAAACCATGCTTAGACAGGGAAAAAGTAAAATTTAAAATGAAAAAAAAGAAAGAAAGGTCAGGAAGAAGGAAAAATGGAGTAGGAGAGGGCAAGAGTAAAATTTGAGACTTGAAATACAAAAATAGTGAAGATTTAGGAATAAAATTGAAGAAATGCAACAACCAACAAGCAAAGATTAATAAAGGTAGAGAGAGAATAAGTGAGTTATAAGAACAGGAAAAAGAATGAGATGATTAATGATAAGAAAAATGATTTTGAGAAGGGGAGAAATAGTAAGAGTGTGGAATAGAAACAAGTTGTAGCAAGAGAAAAAATAAAATTTAAAACAAAAATAAGAAAAGGAAGGAAGGAGTCAAAATGAGGTAAGAGAAGGGAGGAACAAAATATGAAATTTGAAATAAACTAAAATTAAAAAAACTAGTGAAATAATAAGAACAAGCTTGAAGGAAAAGAAATGAGTGTTAAAGAGCTATGCAGGGAAGAAAAATAACACCATTAATGAAGAAGACAATGGTGGAATTGATCTCAGTAGAATTCAATTGTTACCGCTGTCTTCTCTTTCTAGATCTACCTCTGGTCATGTTAATTCTGTCCAATTCTGTCCAATTCTGTCCCTAGGCAACCTGTTTAAGACTACAGGTGACCCACAGTCTGTGGCTGCCTCCTTCAGATTTGGCTGGTCCCCAGTGTTCTGTCTTGTTGGCTTTCCCTCAGCCCAGGGCCAGGAGTGGTTTATTTAATGACCAGAGAGGACTGACAGTGCCTTCTCCACTGACAGTTTCTGTGGATCAGGGCCTGAGGAACAGGGTAGCTTGTAGTGTCTGGTAGAACGGACCCTTTTAGAGCTTTTCCTTCTTTCCCCTTCAGATGTGCACTCTGCAGGGGGCTCTCAAACCTGGCCTCACGGATCAGCAGAGCTTGTAATCCTGCAGATTGAAGTAGGGTAGGCCTGCCTGTGAGAGGATCTGCTTGGCTGCCACAAATCTTGGGTGTTCAACTTCTGGCCGTCCAGTCCCCAGCCTGTTACTCTCGCTGGAGACTCAGGTTCTAAATCTTCACTATGCACAGTTCCTTGCTTGCCAGCCATGCTAGATCAGGTCCCATAGTCCCTTCAGCTTGACACTATCACTCTGGGTTCTTTGTTGGCAGAGCTACTACACACACATGCACGTGCTTGCCAGCGCAGGGTCCCTGCCGAGTCTTCAGTCTCGCCTCAGCTCCTCTATTAACAGAGTTTCTTTTGGGCCCCCAGACTGCAACACTGAGCCCTGGGAGGCCGGTTCTCCATGCTCCCTTTCCCAAAAAGCAAAAAGTCTATCTTGGTCAGGGCTGACCACAGCCTTCCAGAGCCTCCAACAGTTTTAGATAGAGTTTGTCTCTGGTTGTCTCCCGGATGACGCTGGGAGGAGTCCAGCAGCGATACTAAAACACCATGCTTCCAGTGAGTCTCAACCTTGCGTGGCCCTGCTCCAGCCATTCCATCTCTGCAGCCAGCACCAAACCAGCCATCTCTCTCCCCATTGGGAGATTGTGGCTCCTGAGCTGATCCACAGCCTCCTCAGTTAGGTTCTGTTGTGTTTTATGGTTCCTGTGGCCACAGGGTCAGGAAAGTGACTGCCCCTTCCCTGGTTAAATATCACAGTCCCTGGATCCTGAATCCTAGCAACAATGATGCCTATGGCCCTGCCTGGGGTGGAAGGCACAGAGACACATCTGGGCACCAAGGTGTGGGCACTCCAGAAGCTTCTGCCCGAGGAGGGTATTTTAAACTCCTCCAAATGGCTCCTGCCTCAAATCTGTGCAGTAAGAAGTCCTAAGTTAGGCAGCGGTAGCGGCAGCTGATCTGCCAGGGGAGTCTGGGCTGCCTGCTCCACCATGCCGCGCAGGTGGGCAGGCTCTTTAGCTATCTTTTTAAACAACAGACTGTTCGGTAGAACATAAAAAGGAATTGAAGAAATCAGTAATAATAATTTCTGTTCTGGTTCTATCATTCACTTTCTGTGCAATCCAAGGTGACTCGACCTCTCTGTGGCCCCATTTTCTAATTGACAAAATGAAGAATAATAAGATAGGGCTACAGTTATTTTTAAAAGTTTATAGTCAAAAAGTATAAATGTTAAATATAGTATGTTTTTCTACTTATATCACCTTAATTTAAGTCTGTTTCTTTCCACATTATAGTATAGACATAATTTTAAAAAGTGGATATCCATCTATTAGCTGTACGTTTTTAAAGCTCCTTGAAATATTTTGGTAGCAGACAATGCAGTTTAGTTTGTAATTTAGTAATGTCTGTGCTGTGAGAGTTTCACACAGTGATGTCCCAAGCTTTGTAACCATAGCTTGATCAGATTTATCCTGTCTTGTCCCTGATAATAAACTTGCCTTATCATTAAGTTAATTGAAGAGAAGAAATTAAAACTCAGTTTCTAAAAACAATCTTGCTTGGGAATTGACTGTGGGAGAAAAGGGTGGGCTGGGTAGAGGAGGCACAAAAAGGAGAAAATTGAGACAACTGTAATAGACCAATAAAAAAAGAAAATAAAGATTATAAAATTCTGAAAAAAAACATAAAAAGGAAAGCAAATTTTAGGAATAAATAAATAATAAAGATTCTTTAAAAATAAAAGTCTTACCATTAATTCGTGTTTTTGCTTTGTTTATTTTTTCATGATGGATTGAGGAGTCACATAGATATCACCTGTTTCACTGGGGTTGAAGATTAGTTCTTCAGGAAAAAAACCCTCTAATTCATAAATCAATAAGGGTTTCTACTTACCGACCCCCTCCCCTGATAAAGCAGGAACTCCAATGGGAGGGAGGAAATGCAGAAGACTTGGTGCAGAGATCATGAAGAAGGGTTGAAACAAGGGACAATTTTGAGTACAGGTCTGTGTGTGTCACTCAAATTGTCTTCTGGCTCAGTCTGTAGTGACTTGTAAGAAACTGGGCACAAGAAGATAGGGGGTAGAGGTATCGCAGAATTGTGTCTTTAGTTTTCTATAAAATGGTAGAAAACCCACACAGAGGGGCACACATGATAAGGGAAGATGTTTCCGTTCTAAGCTACATTATATCTAGAATGAGGATGAAAGAATAGTTCTTCCAAATTCAGAAACAGGAAAGCCTCATATGGGAGTCAACATGAGTGATGTCAGAAGTCACTAAAAATTTCCTCTCAGACAATGAGTGGATTATGGGTGAGTATAAGGTAGAGGTGGCAAGTA
This sequence comes from Glossophaga mutica, assembly GCA_039655065.1. Lineage (NCBI taxonomy): Eukaryota > Metazoa > Chordata > Mammalia > Chiroptera > Phyllostomidae > Glossophaga > Glossophaga mutica. The sequence continues at coordinate 140,032,027 of CM077307.1, read as the reverse complement.
ACACAAACAGAAAAAAAAATGACTTAAATCCATTTGCAAACACACACGAGATACTTCAGTCACTCCCTTGAATCTGGAAGGAATTTGATACTGACATTTCTAGCTAATATTGTTTGAGGATGGTGAGCTGGGGACTTACAATATTACAAACTATTATTCTAGCCCTCTTATAAAAATCAGCCAGGGGACAGAAAAACGGCATTAAATCACATGGAAATATGATGATGACCAGGAAAGGGAGTAGAAGAAAAATGAAAGCAAACTTCTCTTAGCTTGTTTGCCAGTAATTTGTTTATCTTTTAGGTGGTGTATTAATTTACCTTGTGCTCTGAGGCTCCATGAATTTAAAAAATGATTTTACAACAATATTTAAGTAAACCTAGCTGACTCTTTTTAAAGCATCTGTCACAATTGCTAAATCTGAAAATAAAATGAACTTAGTTCTAAGTTCTTACCACAGATCTACTTGTGTATACCCTCCAGTTCTCCAAACAAATTATCATGAACCACAAAATTCAGCTTTTGTCATACCTGATGATTTAGCATGTATTATGATTAATTTTTGTATTTAGTATAGGAAACAGAGACCTTTCTCAAGTGGTTCTTTTAATATCTGTGTCTGGATGACTCTTGTACTTTTTATAATTTCCACTAAAATAGTTAAATATCTAAAGAACTCTGGTTCATTCTACGAATTTTACATGGGCAGAGATTAAAAATAAATCAGTTTCACATATTTATCTTTACTAGAAATTGTGACAATATCTATTATTGTTCAGGAAATACTCTTTTGGAGACATGAGGTAACAGAGCATAAATATACCATAAATTTCAAAGTGTTAGATATTGAGCAAATAAATGTAATTTGTGACATAGAATGATACGAATGAAAAGATGAGGAAAGTGTTTGTGATGATTTGTTTAAAACTGAGTAAAACAACTTAAACATGAATTTAGAAAATTATGATTATAAATGTTGATACAGGTTTTCTTTTTCTCCCATAATGATTTCTGGTTTAAATTAAGTGAAATAAGAGTTGGTTTTTTAATACTTTTATCCTCTGACTCAAACTGATGAAGAATGATATTTAAAGACATGGTAAAAACAAATATAGGCAGTGAGTATAGTTAATCATGTAAACCACCCAAAAGTCCAATAAATATAGAATATATATGTATATGTATACATATATGTGTGGGTATATACATGTGTATTCTATAGGAATAGTCAAGATCTAATACTGTGGGGAATATCTCATCTATTTCTGGCCATGGATTTACTTTACCATTGGATTAAAGTCAAGAAAAGAAAGGAAATAATTTTTTTAATTGACCTCTACTTCCTTACTGCCATTACTTTTTAAAAGTCTCACCTCAAATTTTTATCATCAGTCAAAATTCTGATTTCTACCAACATCACCTCTACCTCCTTCCCTTTAAATTGTGCTGTGCAATCTACTCTAGAAATCCTTAAAATCATATGAGACTAGTATAACTTTGAAGTCAGACAACATAAAGGATAAGTTCTTGAAATTTATAAAAATCATTTGTTGATATGGCTTTGAAGAACATTTTTAAAAGCCTCTGAAAAGCAATTTTATATTGCCACTGTCACAGACTGACCACTGAACCTCCTATTTATTTTTTAATGTTTAATCGCATCTGGAAAGAGAACAGATAAATCTGAACAATTACTTGAATATGAGTGTTTTTATTTTATTTTAGTTTTAATTGCGCTGTCACATTCAACCAATAAGTTGATGATATTTTAAAATGTAATAATCCCTTTATTATATCAGAACATATGTGTAACCTCTAAACTAATTTATTTTTGGTTTAATTAAGAACAATTATTTGGCAATGTGGTAAATACGCATGTAAGCAGAGGCAAATCTGATCTTTTGGCATACAAAGGGCAATGCGTGTGCTGGTAATAGACTTCTGGAAAAAGGAGAATGGGGCAGTTGTTAGACTCCACATTTGAATGCACTCATTCAAATGAGTGAAGCTTTTCAGAAGCTAGACTTCCATGTCTAGAGGAATAATTGTCATCACAGTTCAAACTCTGACCAAATTCTGATTTTTTTTTTTTTAATTTTTGTGTGCACTCTATTCAGGTGGCCAGCAGTCTGAGAAGATGGTGGATTTATACCTTAACAGACCATCTTAAATTCCATTTTAAAATGGCCCTTTTTATAAGGAGAACAAAGTATAGTTGAGGGGTTTGGAATTTAGGGAAAAGTTAATTGGATTTAAAAAACTGTAGCACCCTGGATGGTGTAGCTCAGTGGATTGAGAATGGTCTTGTGAACCAAAGGGTTGCTGGCTTGATTCCCAGTGGGGGCACATGCCTGGGTTGCGGGCCAGGTCTCCAGTTGGGGACACGTAAGGGGCAACCACACATTGATGTTTATCTCCCTCTCTTTCTCCTTCCCTTCCCCTCTCTCTAAATAAATAAATAAAAATCTTAAAAAGCAAAAAACAAAAAACCCTAGCATTCTTGCCCTGGGTGGTAATCTTTAGCTGTGTCCTGGGCAGTTGTCATCTCACCGTGGAGTACAATGGCTCAGGTACCATCTTGAATTGCTTACAGTCCTCCTGAAGCACAAAGGTGGAACTGCTTATGATCTCCTTGAGTCAAGGTAGGTCATACCTTCAGTTCTTGGAACAATAGCTTTTACTTGCATTAATTACTAAACTTATTAGCTATTACTTAAACTAAAATTTGCCAACTTTCAAGTCCCCCATCATTCCTCCACTGTTAGTTTATACTATCTTGTATATATGAGATTGGTTTCATACGAGGATCTGATGAAATAAGGAAGTACTCATTTTGCTGTTGAGCGCATATCTTAGTGTTAAACAGTCAGGTAGGGGCTTAGGAATACACTTAATTGTTGATCTACATAAGGGAGCACATTGTATTCCACAGCAAGCTATGATACTGGAAAAAAATAAAAAAACAAACAAACAAGAAATGCCTCTCTCAGACCAAAAGGTTAGTTTAGACAAATCAATGCCAAAGAATCTCTCTTTCTGTTTTATATTAGATGCTGCTTCATTTACTTTATTTGCTTTATTTTATGCTTCATTTACTTTATTTGCTTTATTTTATGCTCTATGAATTGTGAATTATCAGTCAGGTTGAAAGAGAAGACAGAGTCCTTTAAATTCTTCACATCTATGATTATGTCTTAAAAGAAGGTAGTCTATAACTGCATGGTTCTCCAATACTGCTTCCCTAACTTGTCCTAGTTCTTGATCAATGGTGCTGATGGCTTGTGAGGTGGCATTCAAAGCTTTTGCCATGGCACAGGCCGGTCTACTGATTTCTACATTCAAATAGGTTACCATGGTGACATTACAAATATAGTCAAAGACACATATTCAGCAGGGCTAAAAGAGTATAAATCACTGTTGCAATCAGGTGCAAGGGAAGAGTTCCCATGGAACTCGGGTGGGGTGGAGCTTCTGAAGGATAAACACTGTCAATCTTCCCAGCCAGCATGGTCTTCCAGAACTGTTTGCTGGCACATAGGAGTTAGCAGTCCTTCTGCTTATTAGAAGTCATCCTTCTGGCCCAGAGCTGCTGGTTTCTGACAATTTGTGTGCTGCTGAATAACATAGTGCTGTCACGTCTCCATCAGGCTTTTCTCCTGTAAGCTTAAGAGAAATAAGCCTTGTACACAGAAAAGATTCTGCTTTTACCTAAACTCTGAAACCATCCCTCTCTCCGCTGGGATTTGAAAGGTTGCTCTCAGAGAGTTCTTATTATTCTCCATCACGAATCAATTTTATTCCCATCCAAGCTCCCATTATACTGCTTGCTTAAGAACTTGGTCTCATTTTACTAAACTTAGCAAACCAACTTTTCTATGTTAATGCATATTTAAAGATTGTAAATAAGTATGCAAAATGTACAACTGCTTCTGTTGTGTCTAGCTCTTGTCTCCAAAAGGATTTTATTCTATAGTTTTCTGGGAACCTGGCAGAAAATTTTAAAAAATTATCTTCTTTGAAAGTTTGTAAGCAAACTTTTAACTTTATTGTCTAACATTGCAGAAAGAAAGCCAATTCTATCTGAGCCAATTTGCCTAAAGCCAATTGTCCCAATGGCTAAATTATCAAAAGGACAATTTTCTGAATAAACTCTTCTTAGTTATTTCTCCAGAGGAAAGCTTTCTCTCCCTTCCAGCTCCCACTAGATTTAGCTGCAAAAAGATGGCACAGAAGCAAATTGAAAAAAAACTTTAAAAGTTATTGATAGGCTAAAATGAAAGTTAGACAACTAAAAAATTATAGAAATCTCAAAAAGTGTTAAAACTGTTCAATCTAATTTCAATTGCTATAAATTGTAAAAATAGCTTAAAAAAACACATTTAGTCAATTGGTCTTTTGAAAGAATTGTCCAATCAGTGAACTGGATTTTGGTGGAATGAATTTGGCAAATAAAACTAGATAGAGCCTCAGTTGCAAGAAGTAATGAAAGAAAGCTGAAGGCTGAAGAAGGGAGGTAGCAATGCACTGAGAACAGGGTGAACTGGAAAGTTGCAGGACTAATACAAGTAGAGGCAAAGTTAAATTAAGTTGAATATTTTTTATCAATTCTCACCTGATGATATGTTATTGATTATTTAGAGAGAGAGGGAGGGTGGGAGAGGGAAACTTTGATGTGAGAGAGAAACATTGATTGGTTGCCTTCTGTACATTCCCCAGCTGGGGAGCGAAACTACAACCTAGGTAAGTGCCCTGACTGAGGATCAAACCCACAATCTTTTGGTGCACAGGATGATACTCCAACCAACTAAGCCACCTGGCTAGAACTAAGTTGAATTTCAAAACAATGATAATGTATTTTTATTATTCCATATGACTCGACTAAGGTCAAGTGGAGTCATATGAAAGCATTAAGTCCTCCATTGTGAAGCAGAAAACCTGAGAAACAATTGCACAACTTAGTTCCTTTATACTGATCCCTCAGCCTGCTTTTAACCACTCTCTACTCTATGATTCTCATTCATCACACTTTGCTTCCCTTCCATTTACCTTAGTGTCAGAATATTATCTAAACATTTGTATATTAATCAACAAGGCAATTTATACAGTCCTTACTGTTACAAATCTTACCCTGTTGCCATTGTTTTCCTGTAATACACCATAGTTTCCCCAACATGAATTCTTCCTAAGCTTTTAGTTGTTTGGCACCTGGAAGCACGTACCAGTTATTTATATGGCTTGGTTCCAAGATTACTAATTCATAATATAAGATAAAATAAAGATAAAAAGGAGCAACTATAATGAAGCACTAGATAGAAGGAGGTATATTCAACATATAGAGAAAGAAAGAAAGAAAGAAAGAAAGAAAGAAAGAAAGAAAGAAAGAAGGAAGGAAGGAAGGAAGGAAGGAAGGAAGGAAGGAAGGAAGGAAGGAAGGAAGGAGAGAGAAAGAGAGAAGAGAAGGAAGAGAAGAAGGAAGGAAGGAAGAAAGGGAGGGGAGCCAAGTAAGAGGATGAGAACAGGGAAGTAATACTGTAACAAGCAATGTAATAAGACAGCCATAGAGAAAGGCTGAGGCTAGATTTGTGTGAAATAAATTTTACTTTTTATATGATATTTTGAGTCTTGACGTGGATTTACTAGTATTGCATTTACCGCAAGACCTACCCATCAAAGACAGAGGGATGCCCAGATCATTAAAATGTCCTGCTTTGGAGCCAAGAGATGGGATAGGATGAACGTTTATTACATTTAAGAGAATAAGTCTTTGTGTCAAAAATCTGGGCTAAAAGGAGTTAATTTAAATGACCCAACCCCAATTAAATTTAGATTAGGGATAACAGAGAAAAGCCCAAATGGGTGTATTGCAATTCAATTCTGGCACTAACCATCCAGAAATAGTGCAGCCATAAGAAGTTAAAAGGTTTGGCCCCAACCCAGCTGCTTTTACCTCATATATCAGCCACACTTCAGAGAACCATAGGCCACACCTACTTTTGACCAACCTGTTATAAACTGGGGTTTCCCCTAATCCCCTCAGGCTTGATAATTTGTTACAACAACTCACATTACTGAAGAAAACACCATACTTACAATTATAGTTTAATTACAAGGGAAAAAATTAGAATGTCTAATCAAATGAAGATAATCAATTACAGCATGAGGTGTGAAAGGGAATTCTGTGCCCTCTCCTCATGGTATTATGATTAGTTACCCTCCAGGACATCAATGTATTTATCAGCCAGGAAGTTGTAAAAGCCTTGGTATGCAGAGTTATAACTGGAATTTTATCACATAGAAATGCTTTAATTGATTAAGTCATTGACTACTAGATTGAATTCAGTCCCTAGCCCCTTACCCTCCCTGGAGGCCGAGCTAACTCAAAGTCCCAACCTTGTAATCACAAGGTTGAGAAGTCTTTCTGGTGACTATTTCCGATCAGAAGGCAACCTAGGGACTCAGTATGAGTCATTTCAGTACTATAAGAAAGACTCTCCTATCCATCACTTCAGGAATACCAAGGGTTTTAAAAGCTACAAGACAGGAACCCAGGACAAATGCCAGACAGTCTTTATTGTATGATAGATTTTATTGGCTTATTTGAATTAAACATTGTGCCTTCTCAGCCAGACCACCTCTTTACACTCTTTTCCCACTTTTATTCTCCTGAATAACTTGACAAAAAATAGAGAATAGTCAGAAATAATGGGTGATTTATATATTATTTAGAAATTCTAGTTATAGCCTTATGAGTTAGGTGTTCTACCCTTATTTTCCAGGGAAGGCAATTAAAGCAATGGAAGGTTGGACAATTTGCCCAAGTAAGGGGCAGAGTCCATATTTAAAACTAGGACTAGCTGGGCCCAAATCCAACACAGGGCAAGGTGTTGTCCATGCTTCCCATGTGAGTCTTTTTTAGTATTCACATTAAAACTGAAAACAAAGCATTATATGGCAAAAATTCTAACAGTGTATGATTTCTTCTTGCTTTTTTATTTTTTGTTTTTGTACCAGAAATCCACCTGCAGCCAATGGGCCTGTTGTGCAATACATGCAGACAGACACTATGGTTAAAAATGGGCTGCACCCTAACACTTTAGTTACTTGAGAAGGTGAGAATCCTACAGAGAATAAGAGCCTAGAGGGTGCACTGAGGGTATACAGGATCTAACCTGGGGAAGGAAGCAAGGGAAAGCTTTTCAAGAAGAAATAGCAGATACAGAGACATGGGGTCGTGAAACCATATTGCAAAACAAGAAACATTTATGCATTTTGTATGGATGGAGCAAAGCTATAAGGAAGAGAGAAGCAAGAAAAAAATTGGAGGAGGTAGTAAAGACCTAGATTTATAACAGTCTTGCAAGTCCCAGTACAGAGTGAGAGATTTATCTAAGGGGCAGTTAGGAGTTACTGAGGGGCTTTATCCTTTTGGTAAATGTGTGGAGAATGAAGCTGAGATGGGGTCTAAATAGAACAACAAAATCAAAAGATTATTATTTGATGAGGTCTTGAACCAGGGAATTGAAAAGGTAAATAAAGATAATTCAAAGAAAAATAGATCAGATTCCAGATATTGTACATGTATAGTCTTACTTAATTAACAATTACAGTAACCCTCCCTGGGAGATGGCAGTGTTATCCCTACTTAGCAGGTAGGTAATCAAGAAACACAAAGAAATTTAAGTTTTCTAACATCAGACAGTTAATAAATTGATTAATCAAGGTTCTAATCTAGTCCAGATCTGGGTATTATTACAATCAAGAAGCATTACTACTTATGATATTCAGAGTGTAAGCACTGAGAAAAGTCCCAGATGCCTCCCATTTCTGACTTGTGTGAATGGTGGTGGCATTAACTCAGGCAACGTAAGATGAAGGATGGCTATGTGTAGGTAAACATGTGCAAGTCCACAGGCATTTTGTCATAATGATGATGGAGCAACGTAGTTGTAAAACATGATGTACACTTTGATTTTAATTTGAATAAACTTGAAGTATTTGTGTGTCATTCTGATGGAGATTTTAATTTAAAAGTTGGATATATGACACCATACTAAAGAGAAAAAAATGGACTAAATAGATCTATCTATCTGGAGATATCAGCATGTAGTTACATAGTTGGAAGATTTTATATATATGTGTATATATATATAATATATATATAATATATATATATGACACAGATTTAATTTTGATTCCTACTCTCTGAAATTGCTCAAGGAGTGCAATAATCTTATAATTGCCAAATGAAATGGTCAATTTTCATTTCTCATATTGCTTGAATTCTTTGTAAACTGTATTATTTGATTTATCAAATTAATTCAGATTGAGACAATGCTCTCTAGAGAAAGTAAGATATGGATTATATCTTAAAGAAAGAAAGGATTAATGTAATAAAGAAAAACTAGTTATAGTTTTATACAAAACTAACTATCTTAGAAAAATCTGCCATGTCTGAGAACTGGTAAAGGCCTTTGAAAGAATTACAGACAGAAGTGTGTGTCTAATCTATGACAAGCCTGAGGCATAGTCTCTCAGAAGTCATGTAAGGGCCGCAGCAAAAGACAAAGGAGTTAAGTAATAGCTAGGACTGAGCAGGGCAAAGAGCCTGTAAAAATGCAACCAAGTGTAACATTGAACTCCACCAATGATCAAAGAGATGAATATGTGATTAAAAGAATACGGATATCCTAAGAGACATAGTCCAGGAAATGGAGGGGCCTGAGTGGCAAAGCTTACTTTCATCATTTATTTACTCTGTGATATTTACTCACTGCCAGCTATGGTGTAGAGGTGTAGACACAGTACTAGTATGAGCAATAAAATAGTAAACAGGAGAGACTTTTTCCCAGCCTCCATCAAATTTACTATCGCTTGAAGCAGGTGAAATTAATCAAACAATTAAAAAAATCACATAATAGCATTATGATCATGTTATAAAGGTAAAAAAGAGGATATTGTGAGTCAATAAAATAGGAAAGCCAAATCTGGTGTGTGTGTGTGTGTGTGTGTGTGTGTGCACGTGCACATGCCCATGTGCATGTTGGGATTCAGTGTGCTTGAAACGGAGGACTGAGTTGAGTAACAGCACCCCTGAGTAAGAGACATAATATGGAAGCTGAAGAATTATATGTTAGTAGCTAAAGGTGGTAAAGTAAAGATACTGGGTGAATTCAAGAGAAAATAACTGGAAGTGGAATGCTGCATTAAATTGCATGTGGTCTTTGTCCTGAAGCTAATTTGTCTGTATGATCTCTTCTTTAACATAGTGCCAGCAGGTCAGTTTTCTGACACCAGGCCAACATCTACTGAATGGACCTGAAATAAACACTGTATACCATCATAAGAACGAGTGTTGTCAGGCACTAGTGTAAAAGGTAACTGCACAGGGTCGGGATGCAGGACTAAAGACAGGAGCTCAGGTTTTTCACTGGTGGCAATACGCATCCTAAGTAATTCCTATCCTTGATGTAGATCACCTCAAGCTAAAGCTTAGAGACATCAGTGACTCTTACTAAGGGGTTCCAGGGACCCAGAAATTTGACCACTAAGATGCGATATAAAGCTATTTTGAAGAACTGGCTGAGAAAAAATGCTACATACAGATGAAATTTAATTAGAGTGGATATGATATAATTTTCATCTTATTTTAACTGTCTTAGTCAAAGACTCTAATCTGTTTAAGATACCAGGTTTTATGATGAGACCTCTCCTGATTACTTCCATTATCTTTAGGGAGATTTTTGCTGCTCAGCCTTTTTCATTTTTATTTTATATTCTTCCATAATAGATATGTGATATGACGTCTTGAACACTCAAAAAAGTTCCACATCCTCCTCTCCACAACCGAAAAACAAAGGAAGAACACCTTCAAATGATCTATACAATGCTCTTAAAAAAATAAAAAGAATACATTTAGAAAAATCTCATCTGTTAGTTATGGGAATTCTGTGTTTCCATTGCTTTATAAGATTAGAAGCTAGACTCTGTCTTACCAGATTATGTTAAGTAAACAAGAATATAGCTTTGAAAGAAAGAATAAAAAAATGGTTTTCAGAAAGCTTCCATGATCCTAGGTCTGCCTTACTGCTCCAAAAAGTAAATTTCTTTGATGGCACATTTGTGATTTCATCGACCTAAGTCTTTCCAAATACCTGCATGAGTATATATAACTCGTGCTACAGAACTATGCTTTACTGTTGACGTTTCTTTAATATATCAGTTGAGCTCAGGCAAGAAGACTTGGTTGTAAGCAGTTCTTTAGAGAAAAGAGCAGAGGACATCTATTGCTTCTGTGTGAAACAAATAATGTGTTATTTTCATGGGTTTTAATTTCAGGCATATGTGAGTTTGATTTCCTGCATTCTCTCTTTTTATGTGTCTTGCATGGAAAAGTTGCTTAACTTCTTTGGGCTTCAGTTTCTTTATTAGCAAAATGGGAATAATAATATTATCTATCATCAGAAGTTATAGTAAGAATTAATGAATTAGTGCATATAAAGCCATATTATATTATGCAGCACTATTGATGTTTCTATCACTGTTGTTTTAATCATTATTTGCTCTTCTTACAGATTGAGACGGTGGTGGGGGGAGGTCAAATGTAAGAAACTGGTGCAATTCTCATAATCAAATTTCTCATGATTCATTCTCCTTACCCTTGGATCTATGTATACCCCACTTCTTCTACCATGAGTAGAAATGATTTATGCAACACTTCAATGAAATATTTTTGGATGCCAGCAACTGCATATCTGTATGCATAGATTCACTTCCTTTAAAATGTTTCATCTTTAGAAAACATCAAATGCTCTAAGTCAATAGCAACTATTAAGACATTCTTGTGATTAATTCCTTCTATGTCCAAGATATTAAACTCATCATATAAGTCTTGATCTCTTGTAATACTATTAAAGAAATTCAATTTTCTATCCTGCAGTCAGATTCTTCCTGCGGAGAGGCTGCAGTTGATTGAAGTCCCTGTGAGTTGGGAATGAGTAAACAATAGAAGACTTTGGTCTCTGATAAGCTTCCTTCTATTGCATTTGCACTAATGGTAGTTTCTTCTCTGCTTTCATCTTAACATGGAGTCACAGAATACTGATGAGCAAGGAACCAACAATGATGATTTTTTTACAACATATTTGGATATTAAACACACTGTCTGCATTTTCTATTGGGTCAGATGGTCTGTTATAAAAAATAAGTATTTACTTTCCATGGAAAATATAAGTCTGTAAGTGACCTCAAGTTCCTACCATTTGCCTTATTGTTATGTGATTTTTTTTTTTTTTTTTTGCTACTTCTCCAAGGGACACACTTTTATATCATTGAAGAAAGTAGAGGAAATACAAAAACGGGAGCCATGGCCAAATTCTGAAATTTAAATTGAAATTCAGGTTTTAGTTCATATATCTGACTCTTTATTCAGATTTCAAAGATCGCATAGGTATCTCTTCTGATACTGTGTCAATGATGGTATTTATTTGTGGGTTTCTTTGTCTCTTCATGTAAATAAAATCTTTCAAATTTTTTTTTCCATCTACACTGTTCAAGAAAGAGACATAATTTGTACCTGTCTGAGCACAACTGTATGGTTCAAAATCATCAAAAGGATAGAACTCATGAATAGGAAGATAGCTATTTTAGTCTCATAGATGAGTAAATGGAGACACCAGAAATGGAGAGTCTGTATGACTGTATGACTGCATTTATGAGATACATAGTTTTGCTAACATGGATGCAGGGATCAAAACATAAAATGTGTACAAAATGTTTAATTTTCACACAAATTAGATTAAGTAGGCATTGCCTTTAGTCAAAATTGTCTGTTTTCGGCATAGATTAGAGCAACACAATCCAGATACTTCGTTAATTAAACCATACCCAACTTCCATTCCATACATTCCAGCATACACACACAAATAACAACTGCAAAAAACTTTATATGATTGATGAAATATAATTTTATGCTACTCTTTTAAGAAGAAGAAAATAAAGTGGGAAAAATTATTTAAAAAGCCTTTAGAAACCTTACATCTATAATTAAAGACATAACATCTTGAAGGAATTACAATCTTCTAATGCTAATGTGTATGTGAATTAATAAAACTGTTCTCCGATGCCATTTCCACCAATGCACATTTTAACCATCCCCCAACGCTCACTTTAAGTCTCCTCCTTTTCAGAGTAAGATGTGCAAACTGCTAGTTATAGAAGTAAAATACTTCTAAACTGCCAGTTATAGAAGTAAAGTAAAGGACAGGGAATATAGTCAATAATGATGTAATAAAATATATAGTATTAGGTGGATATTCGATTTATCAAGGTGGTCACTTAGTAAGTTATATAAATGTCTAATCTCTACGTTATGCTATCACTACATTATAAGGGAGTCAGCTCTTCCTGGTTCATTGTAAGAAGAACATGGACTCCAACCTTACTAACCCCTTCCCAGTCTCAACAGCTTATTAGTTGAAGAGCCCATCCCTGTGCTGAAAGAAGTGTAAATACCAGCTTTTCTTCTAGACTTAAACCCAAGAAGCCATGCATTCTTTTCACATGTTGCACAAGAAGTAGATATTTTCTTTAAACAAATTGTTCAGCAGCAAAGAGGAAAACAACTTGAAAATATAATAAAATTAGTTTTAAGTGTAGAAAACTATTATAAGAATCTATTAACAACTTACTAAATAAGCCAGCATCATGTATTTTGCTATGCATCTCTTCTTTGCTAGAATAATAACTGCCACTTCTTGAAGGCTTGCTGTATATCAGCCCCTCTGCTAAATGCTTTATACAGATTGTTTCAATTAATACTCACAATAGTCAAATGAAATAAATGTCATTACCTTCGCATTACAACTGAGAGATAAGTAACTTTGCAAAGCACATAGTGAAGAAGTCAAATTCTGATCTTAAGTCTTTTACTGAAAGCCATTTTGTCTTTCCACCAGAGTAAATTCCTTCCCTCTACGTTCCTATGAACCTAAATTACTCCAGCTCTCTTAATGTCAGTGTCCTTGTGGCAGATGTACGCTTTCCCACAACTTCCCTGTGTCACTCTGCTCTCTCACTGTACTGAAAGAAACATCTTCACCTTTGGTGACCCCTAAGATAGGTAGCTGTGTTTTGTGAGTGAATCCTGCCAAATATTAAAAAAGGAAAAACATGTATTCCTATATAAGTGAAGATTTTCTGGCAGAAACATTAATTTGCTGTTATATAAATAAATAGTAGAAACCTCAATAGCAACTTAAAAAGTTTCTCTAAAAATGTTCAACTAGATGTCAGCCAAGAGTGGTGCTTTTGTTCCAGATTTTTCTCTTCTTATGATCAAAAGGAATGATACAAACATATTTTTCTATTTGTTTATTCTGCTCATCTCATTGTTGTGCACATGTACTTTTTATGTCTCTCCTAATCAATTTTGAAAAATATTCTGAAATCCACACCAATTGTAATACTAATTTAAATTCTACCCAAGTATCATTGCTATATTTTCATCCATTCATTTACTTTACTCTATATTTTTAAATTAAAAATTCTCTTATTTAACATACATATTTTAGTGAAATGCTGTCAGGAACTGGAACTGTAGAACAAGAAAGGAATTGTCTTACTGTTAAGACTGTTCACTTCAACAGTCAATTTCTGTAGTCCTAGTAATAGACTTCAATAAATAAATGGCTTCCTTCTTGGTATCTTATGAACAGATTCAATGTTTACCACCTATATTATCCTGTGCTTTAGTCAGATATTCTGATATGAAATAATTTCATAATTTCTGATTTATTAGATATTAATCTATATTTAATGATTGATTATGAATTATTTTCTACTTTCATAAAATATTGATTAGTACTGATATTTCTCACTCCACATGTTTAGGATAATCTTGGTACATTTATTCATTAATGAATTCTCCTAAAGGTAATTAATAACAGAATAAATCATGTGGGAATGTCAAGATATTTTACATACACCAGTTTTATTTTTCTCTTGTTTGTCTTAGGATTTCCTAAAACTGTATATTTCCATGCATTTAATTGTTTTACTGATACCACTAATATATTCAATAAATAGTTATTATCAACTGAACATTTGGAGAATCAAAGGTAAAAACATAATGAGATTGAAAAGTTCAACATTAAAAATAGTCCATGATTTTAGTATTTTTAATTGCATTTGACATTAGCAATTAAATAGAAACATATTTTTGAACTTAAATTTCTCAGTCTCCAAGTCACCCAAATCAGATATTTTTAACTGGTTAGAGTATCTACATTTAACTACTAAAAGAGTTTAACTACTATTAGATTATTAGTTTGAAAAAAGAAAACATTCAAAGTTAAAATCAGAGATCCTAGGAACAAGTAGCAGAGCTATAATTCTCAAGGTGTGTGAACATGTACAAGTTATTTAATGCCTCTAAGACTCAATTTTATTATCTGAAAATGGGAACCTAGTATTTGTGCTATTTAACTCCATGATTGACAGAAATATTCAATTGTAAATGCTCTGCTAGCACTCCTGGAACTTGGCATTGGCAAATTCCTGTTTGAACCCATCTCAATCAGGCATATCATTTAACCTCAGTAATCCTCAGTTTTGTCAATTGTAGAGAGCAGATGATAATCGTTCCTGTTTCTCAAGGTCACTATGAGATGCAATAATATATTTAAGATCCCAGTAGATCTTATATGCTCAGTAGAGCATATAAAGTGCATGAGACATTTTTATTATTAATAACAGGTCTCTGATACATGCAGGCCTGATAGTTCAGTCTCATGATCTCTGGATCTGAGACTGGAATGGGGCCTGGGTACAATGGCCAGGGCAAAGGGAGAATATGAAAACGAATAGGAAGTGTCTGTTTACCTTTCCTGTCCTCGGTCTGGATAATTTTCTCTTTTCAGTCTGTGCCATAAATTTGTATTTTTATGAAAGCTTTTTTATCTCCTCCATATTTGTTTTCCCAGTTTCCTCAATTTTTTTGAGGTTTAATTTACTAAGGAATAATAGTAACAGCACACATGATCTATTTTTTTCCTAACTCTTAGAGTCTACAATATTTAAAAACTGTTGTCTGCTACCCCTTGAGTAAATGCATATACATGTTACATACCTATTGATTTAACAGTTTTTCCTTATGGTTTCCGCAAATTGCTTGCCTTAAAAACCATCTTCATATGAAAAGTTGGGACTACTTGATGAGCTACAGTAATAACTTCATGTTTTGACTCCCTAATATGATATTACCCATATGAAAGTTGTAACAAAATCTTATGTTTCTCTGTTTCCAATCTCATTACTGTGGTGTTTCCTACATGATTTCTTCTACTACAATGACACTCAAATTCTGAAACCAATTTAGCAGTAGCTTCACTTTTTTCTATTGTTCTGGCACAGAAATATGTGATAGTGACCTCTCAACACTTTTGCAGGTTGCATTTTAATTTCCCGCACTAGAGCTCTGAGAACTTTGGGTTTCATTCTGGCCAACTCCCTATTATTTGGGATTGCTGATAGTTGACTCATTCAACTGAGAAGTAAACTAGGTATAGATTTGTCTATGCCATATACAAAAATAAACTCAAAATGGATTAATGACAAATATAAAGCCTGAAACCATAAAAGTCCTAGAAGAAAACATAAGTAGTAAACTATTTGACATCAGTAATATCTTTCTGGACATGTTCCCTCAAGTAAGGGAAACAAAAGCAAAAATAAACAAATGGGATTTTATCAAACTTAAAAGCTTCTGTCAGGCAAAGGAAATCACTAACAAAACAAAAAGACAACCTATTGGATGGAAGAATATATCCATGAATAATGTATTCAACCCCATAAGGAGTTGATGTCTAAAAAAATATAAAGAACTTACACAACTCGATAACAAAAAAAGTAAACAGTCCAATAAAAAAATGAACAGAGAACATAAAAAGACATTTCTTTAAAGAAAGAGTACAGATGGCCAACAGATTATGAAAAGATGTTCAACATCAGTAATAAACAGTAAACTGCAAATCATAACCCAGTAAAATACCACCTCACACCAGTCAGAATGACTAGTATCAAAAATTCAACAAATAACATGTGTTGGTGAGGGTGTGGAGAAAAGGAAACACTTCTTTTCTGCTGATGGGAATGCAGATTGGTGCAGTCACTATGGAAAAGAATATGGGGATTCCTCAAAAAATTAAAAATAGATCTACCATAGATGCAGAAATTCCTCTTCCTGTGTATTTATCCAAGGGTAAATAAAGATAATAGTTTATTTACTTTTTAAAGATTTTATTTATTTATTTTTGGAGAGATTGGAAGTGAGGGAGAAAGAAAGAGAGAGAAACATCAATGTGCGGTTGCCTCTCACATGCCCCCATACTGGGGACCTGGCCCACAACCCAGACATGTGCTCCGCTTGGGAATTGAACTGGTGACCCTTGCTTTGCAGTCTGACCTTCAAGCCACTGAGCCACACAGGCGAGGGCAAGACAGTAATTTAAAAAGATATACATAGCTCTATATTCACTGCAGCTATTTACAATAGCCATGATATGGAAGTAACTTAGGTGTCCATCAATAGATTAATGAATAAAAAAGATGTAATAAATATCTTTCTATATATTGATAGGGAGCTCCAACCCCCCCAGAATTCATTTATAAAAAAGTGTACATTATTCTTACATGTTCAAACTTCAGTCACTTCCAAAGTACTCTCGATTACATGCAATACACCATCACGACATTTTTTTCCACTGCTCAAAACCAGGTTCTGCTGACTTTGTTTCACTGCTTCCACAATGGCAAAATGATTCCCTTTGGGGACCTTTCTCATCTGGGAAACAAAAAAAAAGTTGCTTGGAATGAGATCGGGTGAATAGGGAGGGTGGGGCACAAGGGATATGCTTTTTTTTTTTTATTAAAAACTACTGAAAACTCAATGTGGTGAGGGCAAGTGCACTCATAAATCACCCATCATGAAATGTGCAAATGTCTTGAAGGAGCCTTCAAAAAAATTCACTGAAGCCAAACACAGCCTCTTGCAACAACACCAGCTGGTACAAGAATACAGATAGGTTCCTAGAACACTCACCTAGGGGAGGAACCTGTCCTACAAGTGGCCCACTTGCCAGAAGTTAATTCCATTTTGCCCTACCCCATATGTATAAATAGATATATATGTGTACAATTAATTTCTACTCAGCAATAAAAAAGAATGAAATTTTGCTTTTTATAACAACATAGAAGGACCTATAAGGTATTATGTTAAGAGAAATAAGTCAGCGAGAAAGACAAATACCATATGATTTTACTTATATGTAGAATCTAACAAAACAAAACAAAAACAGACTGATGGAAATAGGGACTAAAAGGTTGGTTGCCAGAGGGGAGTAGTTCGGGCGATGGGTAAAAAAGGTGAAGGGGAATATCCTCAATAGTATTGTGGTAACTTTGCATGGTAACAGGTGATTACTGGAATTTGTGGGGAGATTACATTGTAAGGTACAAAAATGTAGAATACTGTATTGTATACCTGTAACTAATATAACTAATATGTTGTAAACCAAATATACCTAAATAAAAATAATAATAAACAAATACTTTGGAAAAAAGAAGTGCTGTATAAACACATGAGAGATTTACATTATTAGCCATTCAACTTCAAAGTAAAAATTATGAAAATCCATTTTATTTCTTTGGAACTTTGTGTTTATATTTATTTATTTGTTTGTTTTATTTTTTAAAAAATTTATTCTTATTTATTCTATAACAGTTGTCCCAATCCCCCCCTTTGTCCTCCTCCACCCTGCCCCATTCCCCACAGCCCACCCCCACACCGTTGTCCATGTCCGTGGGTCATTCAGAAATGTTCCTTGACTAGTCCTTTTGCCTTCTTTCCACCATTCCTCCCCCACCCCCCCTTTTTTTGTAGCTGTCAGTTTGTTCCCTGTTTCCATGTCTCTGGTTCTGTTTGCTTGTTAGTTTATTTTGTTCATTAGATTCCTCTTATAAATGACATCATATGGTATTTGTCTTTCACAACTGGTTTATTTCACGTAGCATAATAATCTCCAGTTCTATCCATGCTGTCACAAAGGGTAGGAATTCTCTCTTCTTTCTTTGTGCTGCATAGCATTCCATTTTGTAAATGTACCACAGTTTTTTGATCCATTCATCTATTGATGGGCACTTAGGCTATTTCCAACATTTGGCTATTGTATACAATGCTGCAATGAACACTGGGGTGCATAAGGTCTTTTGAATTGGTGTTTCAGGATTCTTAGGGTATATTCCCAGCAGTGGAATCACTGGCTCATAAGGCAGTTTCATTTTTAAGTTTTTAATGATATTCCATACTGTTTTCCACAGTGGCTACACCAGTCTGCATTCCCACCAACAGTGCACTAGGGTTCCCTTTTCTCCACATCCTCACCAGCACTTGTTGTTTGTTGATTTATTAATGATGGCATTGACAGATGTGAGGTGATCTCTCATTGTGGTTTTAATTTAAATCTGTCTAAAGGCTAATGGTGTTGAACATTTTTTCATATATCTCTAGGCCTTCTGTATGTCCTCCTTGGAGAGGTGTCTGTTCAGGTCCTTTGCCCATTTTTTTTTTTTTTTTTAGATTTTATTTATTTATTTTTAGAGAGGGGAAGAGAGGGAAAGAAACATCAATGTGTGGTTGCCTCTCACATGGCCCCCACCACCATTTTTTAATTGGATTGTTCGTCTTCCTGGTGTTGAGTTGTATGAGTTCTTTATATATTTTGGAGATTAAACCCTTGTCCAATGTGTCAATTGGCAAATGTGTTCTCTCATAGCTTTTTAATTTTAAGTAGTCCTACTTATTTATTTTTCCTATTATTTCCCATGCCTTAGGAGATATATCATCAAAAATATTGCTACATGAAATATCTGAAATTTTACTGCCTATATTTTCTCCTAGGACTTTTATGGTATGACAACTTATATTTAAATCTTTTATCCATTTTGAGTATATTCTAGTGTATGGTGTAAGTTGGTGGTCTAATGTGTTTATATTTTAAAATTATAAGTGAAAGAAGATTCTTCAAAGGTTAGTTCTACCCATCCCGTTCAATGACAACAGCAGCTAACAAGTGTTGAGCGTTTGCTATGTGGCATGTGCCATACTGTTTACTGTTCATATTCTCACTGATTCCTCATGAAGGAGCTCTACAAATCACATAATTTGCTCTAAGTCACCTAGTTAGTATGTCCTGAAGCCTGAATTTGAAACTAGTTCTGTTTAACTCCAAAATTGTTATTTAATGTGCTTATGGCACATGCAGTAGAGTTTGAAGGGTGAGATTCAGAGATGCACAAAAATTGTCTCTGGTTGCTGAGCAGTCACAACTGAGTGAAGTCCCTTCTAACCCTAAAATTTATTATCTATTTCCTCCCATTTCCACCCCCCCCATAGTTTTTGTCCATGTGTCCTTTATACTTGTTCCTGTAAATCCTTCCCCTTTTCCCCTGAAATTGGGGAGGGCTGGGGTGGCAGTTTCGGGTGAGAATAAAAGACAGAAAACTGTACAAGATCAACAATTAAAATAAAAATTAAAAAAAATTATTATCTAGACAATGTTTCTCCCAGAGTCAAGATTTCTATTTTAAAATGAGAAGGAAAGTAGATGTAATTCTTTAAATTACAAGTTAAGAAAAAATGGAGCATCGGGAATTTTCTTGAAAAATCAAATTTAATTACAAAGAAAAAACTTTGTAGAAAATGTGTAATAATGGGGCTAATCTTCTCATTGTTTACTTTCTCACACAATTATCCTGCATAACACTTACTTGTCTCTGGTATGCTTATAAAACTGCTTAAACTACTGTACTACTCTGCTACTCAGATATTTCTTGCATATGAAAATTTATAAGGAAAAGAAAGGTATTACTTTGTTAATAAATCATATAATGGAAGGAAACATTGAAAAGTTACATTTATTGAGCATTAAATACTTTTACTGCTCAAAGATTTTTCAAAATATTTATTCAAAACAAAGTTGGTTATTTGGGGAAACTTATGGTCTCTCAGGGTACATAATATATGAAGTCTACAAGACTAAAGCTAATCTTATTAGTTCACTTAATAAACTGCAAATTCACAGTTACCTCAGGCCCCAAAGATACTCTTTTTAAAAGCTGACATGTATAACTATGTAAATATCTACCACCAAACTGATGTGAAAATCAAAATAATTTAAAATAATCTTTCCCCACACTTAAATGAAGTAGTTGTTTTCTAGAGTTCTTTACTCTAGCCAATAATTCTGCCATACAAACTTAGATGTCACCAAAAAATGAAAAAATTATGACTGTATGAACATTTCCCAAATAAGGTAAAGTTACTTTTAATACTAAAATAACAACCACCACAACTACAACATTCATTTAAAAAAAAAAACAAAACAAAAAAGTCAATCTGTAAGCACTTCAAACTTACAACAATATAAAAATACTTAAGTAAATATTGTACAACAAGATGATGGGATATTATTATGCAGCCATTAAAATGGTTTCAAGTTTTTTGAGGTAGCATTGTCCAACAGACCTTTCCGCAACGATGGAAGGTTCCACGTCTGCACCATCTATTACAGCACCAGATAGTCATCCGTACCTATTACACCTTTAAATGTGACTAGTGTGATGGATGAATTGAATATTTAATTATATATCATTCCAATTAAATTTGAATTTAAAATATTTATTTTTCAAAATTTATATTAGAATTGCATATCATGTTTGCACTTACAAAGAAAAAAATTTTAAAGTGGAGAAAACATTAGTATTAACTTAGGAAAAGGAAACTAAACCTGTGTGCCTAGAGTATAACAGATTGAATGTGTAAGCACACAGCCACACAAGTGCTCGGACTCTGTTCTCAACTGCGCCCCTTGTTTTTATTTAAAATATTAAGAGAGCAAATAGAAATGATTTTAGTTTTTATTAGTTTAGGAATGAAATCTTATTCTTTGAAAAATATTTAAATTAATTTAAAAAGTTTATTCTTGTTTATAACAAGATATTCATGCTGTTTTATTTCTTGTTTCACATAATAACAAAACTAACTCAGATTAGTATGCATGTACACCTCATTTGACTTATTAATTATAGTATTAAAACATGTGAAATTAATTGTGTCTCCTAGTGATAACGACCATGTGTAAAGCAGTCTTCAGCACCGGTGGGATGAGGTTACAGGAACTTCTAGCAGATCAGCTATGATAAGAAATGACTTATTTGCAAAAAACCAAAATCCACTTCAGTTTCCCAGATGATGAATTTGTTTATTCTATTATATTCTACTTGCAATTGTTTCTAGTCCCTAATCCTTGGTGGAAGATAGTTTCTTTGGAGGATAACCATCTCCTGGTGCTGACAATGAACCAATACAATGAAATAAATATGCAATTACCAAAGAGAATTGGACTTTCTTCATATTAAAATCTTTCTAGTGATTGAATAACATCAGAGATTTGCTATGTTTAGTGGTCTATGAATAATTCATAGCCAGCTCTGCGATTTGAGAATGGCATTTTCTTTTCCTTTGTATAATATTGGTCCCTTTTGCAATGCTTTCCATCTTCAATGCTCCTTTAGGCAGAGGCTTTCAGTAATGTCTATATTAGTAGACATATGAATAAACTTATTGATAAACATCTGGGCTTTAAAGAATTATTTTGAGTTATTTTGACATTGTTTATTGAGAGTTAAAATTTTAGGCCCAAATCATTATTCCGTTTTTCTAAAGGAACAGATCTGTGACCAGGTCATGTCAAGAAGTCAAATAGAAAATAATCCACACAACTTCCATTCCCCTGCATATCCCTCAGGAACACAGAGATAAATAATTACATTTTTTGGAAAGGTCTAAATATGCTCGGAATCTACCAGCTTTTACAGTCTTAATATATATACCAAACTCTGTATTTCTATCAACTTTGTGTACTATAACAGGCTAAATAATGTGCACTGGTCAAAAGTATCTTACTTTATAAAAACGGAGGCAAAAGGAAATCTGCAAGTTATATGAAGAAATAGCCTTAAGAATCACCTGGTGCTTTTCTACATCTCACTGTGCTGATGTAGAAATTATTTTCCTCAGGCCAGAGAAACAAATCCACCTACCTACCTACCATCAGTGCTCTCAATAAAAAGTGACAAAAATGCTAAAAGCTCTTGAGGTTCAAAACAGAATTTTGAAGTTCATGGCAATAACTTTGAGGGGGAAAAAAACCTCTACTTCAGATTCTGAGCATGATAGGCTAAGGTTAGATCTTAATAATTAGGAAGAGAAAACCATCTGACCTTATCCTTTTCATCTTTCTTTCTCTCAAGCAAAAACATCTGAAATTAAATAAAAATTCCATAAGCCTGGGGAGTGAAACAGGAAAAAGTATAAAAGGAAGCAAAGTGATAACCTAGAACCCTCTGTCAAGGGGTTATAAATTACTATTCAATTTATCTTTTTGTGAAGAAAACCTTTAGTCTGCCCACCCTCAGTTCATGTTCTGGTGAGAGGATACAATCTAACTGTTATAGTTTAGAGAATCTGAAATCCTGCCAGAATCTGGCCCTGCGGCTCAAGCAGCATCATGAATATTCACTGTGGGAATACACGGAAGTGAATTGTATCTAAGCTGAAATTAACGAAGGCCTCTGAAAAGGGGTCTCCTATTTCAAGAATGGCAGGAGGGAAGAGCTAAATTATCCTATGCTCCCAAGATGTTTACAAATGTTAAAAGAGAACAAAGTCAGAAGACCTGAACATACTGTAGAGCTGTGACCAGATGGGGCTTTGGCTATGCTGATCAGACTCAGATCTTTCAGAGGATATCATTGTGAAGCATGGTTATGGCAAGAAGCAGACTGGAGGATGGGCACACCTCAACAGTAATGCACTGATACACCAAATGATTAAACAATGTAGCTAATACTGTGACAACATAGAGGTGTCCCAAGCAACAATTAATGAGGAGGAAGAGAAAGTCTTTTAAGATGTAAATTTAAAATTAGCCTAAAACATTTTAGCTGGAATAAACCTAGGTTAGTTACATAAGGGAGAAAAGGCATAAATGCTAACCAGATTCAATACATAATTTGAAGTTACTTTTCTTTCTTCCATATTTGGATACAAAGCTTGAAAATTTCCAAACAAAGTCACATTACCTTTATTCTTACTAGAGGAGAACTTAGAAAGTACCTAAACCAAACTTATTTAACCAATCAGGAGACCAGGAGAGGTTAAGTGATTCATAAATGCCTGTGCCCAGGAAATGAGTGGCAGAGCCAGATCAGAAAATCTTTGTCCTGCTTTTTAGTTCTTTCTGCTGCATATCCCACTGTCTCTCCATCATTATGAAAATATCACTTATGAATATCCTTTGTTCTTCACTGGTGAGCACCGATGTCACGTCATTCTTGCCTTCAGAAATATCCAAAACTCGCTATGTTTTGCCTCTCTGATTACTAGAGGCAAAAAAAGGGGGCATTTTTATTATTTACACAACTCAAAGCAAATCATTTCTTTAGAGATCACCTCTGAATATTTTATTGCCAACCTGTTTATTATGTATTAAAGTTAGGTAGGAAAATCACTGCCTTCAACTCAAATTTATGTGGAGCTCATTTGACTTTTGAGTTTATCTTGTGTAGTATGGCATTTTTATGAAAGAAATATAATGCAATTAGAAAAAATTGCACACTGCATATTTTTCCTCTATATTTTAATATACATAGTTTACATAGCTTCTATCTAAAAGTTTGGCTTTCAAATGGTTACAACAGGCAAGAGAGAATGAAAGTCACTTTTTCTTCTTCTGAATGTTTGTTATAATTTTGTCTCCTTTGTTGTAATAGACATGGAAATAAATATATGAGAAATCTCTTGCATTCTGCTTTTTGTTTTGTATTTGAATTCATGTCATTCTAATTTTGGCAATGTTACTAAAGTTTCCCCTTATGAAACTTTATGTAGAATGAGAGGCTACTTTAAGCCATGGTTTTCTAGAATTTTTATTGGGTATTAAAGAAAAAATTATAAAATTAGATGAAAGTACTGTAAAATAGCCATATGTCAGTTATAATAGGAATATTTTGAATATCAAAACTTAATTGCTTGAAAGTACAAAGACACAGAAATATATACAAAACTGTTACTGAAACAAAGTGGGGTTTTGTTGCCCATCATCATCATCAAAAGTCAAATTTTAGAGGCAGAGGATGGTGTGAAAGTAAAGGGTTTTTATTCAAATGCTCAATGATCTGGGTGGATGGGGGACTCCCCATCTCCAGGCTCATCAGGCTCATCTTTTCTGGAAAACACAGACCAAACCCAGCTGTGCCCAGCAAGATCAAAACCAAAGGCAGTGCCCAGAATTCCCATTCCATATTAAAGTACTGTCCTTTGGAGGATGAAGAGGCTAAGATTGTTGCTCTCCGGTTTCATGCTCCCTCCCGGAGGCTGTGAGTGTTGCTGGCGCTGCTGTTGGCCATGCAGCTTCTAGTAGCAAGATCCCATGCTCCTGGGTGGTGGAGCTGGCAGAGGCACTAGCAAATGCTCCACGAGGTTGGCAAGACAGAGAGGCTCCCTCTTGGAGGCCATGGAGTCATGCAGCCCACAGAGAAGGCAAGCCAGCATACCATCTGGGTGCAGCTCCCAAGCAGCAGCCATGAGCCTGGAACTTTGTTTCCCTGTGTTTATATTAATTCCAGGTATGAAACAGACCAAGTGCTTTCTCAAAAATGCCCAAATAACTTCCCAAGCTTCCGTGTGCTACAGGAGGATCCAACCAATCCCTTCTTTTCCTCAGGTTAGACTGATAGGCTTCTTTGGTTTATCATCTCTTCCTACAACCATTCTGACTTCCAGGGCACATGTGCCTGACTTTCCCTGGTCCCACTCCCAATGAAGTCCTGGAAAGAGGTAGGAGAGTTCTCCCCTATGTCCAATCATCTTACTAGCCTTGTGCATGCTCAGTCCAATACTTTCCCTGCCACCATCTCGCCTAGGGGTATGGGATCTGCCACCAGGAGCAGGACGCTCCCACTAGGGGAATAACATTTGCAAGGCATGAGCTCAGTTACTCAGACACTGTGACCCCACCAGCCTCGGGCAGTTCGTGACCTTCTCCAGCATCCCTTCTTGTCCC
The DNA here is from genome assembly GCA_039655065.1 of Glossophaga mutica. Classification (NCBI taxonomy): domain Eukaryota; kingdom Metazoa; phylum Chordata; class Mammalia; order Chiroptera; family Phyllostomidae; genus Glossophaga; species Glossophaga mutica. The sequence goes on along the minus strand of CM077307.1, from coordinate 140,006,849 downwards.
CTGCCCTCCACATGCTCCCAGCAGTCTGGCCAGACTATTGGTATCAACACAAAGGCAAAACAAAACAAAACAAAACAAAACAAAACAAAGCTGATGTGAATAAACACAGCTGATGGGTTCCAGATGCTCTTTTACTATGCAAGGCTTGGGCCACAATGAGAGCACATAGAGTAAAATACAAATCAAAATTTCATCATAAGAAGAGAGAAAAGTTATTAGGACTTCTGGTAGCACTTTTTGGGCAGGGGGGATTTGTTACATTGAAATTAAACATGAGCTTGGAGCATGTATAGGGATCACTTAAATTAATTCTTGATCATTTTGAAACATCTTTATAAAACTAAGATTGGTGCAAATTCAGCCATATGAAAGTGTTGCGGACCGTTCAGCCTGGTTTCAGGAGTTGTAACCCTCACCCCATGGTGGGCTGTGTAAGAGCCCAAGGGACCCACTTCATCTGGGTCTGTTCTGTCACAAGGATGTGACCTACTAAGGAGACAAAGCTTATCTCCCTGGCAGGGGCACTGCTTCTGCCTTACCCATCTCTGGCCCCATAGCTTGGTTGGCAGTCAATGACGGGTAAGACTCCTCATGGGAGGGGCAACCTAAGCCAGACGCGACCACTTGGGAGGCCTCCTGGAAGGACTCGGGGGGTTGCAGCAAAGAGGATGTGATGGACCCTCGACCCCCGGCTATTCTGACATAGCCCAAGTCCTCATTGCCATCTGGGAGATGTCTCCTGCTTCCTAATTGCCTTAAAGCTTGAAACTGTGGGGATGAGCAGTGCAGCCCTGTCCTGGCCAGGACGGCTCTGTGGGTGATCCGGACATAAGAAAGAATTTCTAAAGTCCTGTGAAACCTGCTTTGCTAAGAGTGCTCTTCCTGAGGTGACAAGTGTCCCAGGAGGAAATGAGCATGTCTCCCAAAGTTTGGCAACCCCCTTTCCTGACAAACACTGGCTTGGATTAAGCCCTCAGATTTCTTTGACATGTTAAACTTGTATTCTGGTGTATTTGAGCCCAATAAAAGCCTAGTGAGGATGGGGCTCTGGGTCTTTCTCCTCTGAGAGTTTGACCCCTTTCCTCCCCAAGCAGAAGATGTCTTGGTAGTTTTTACTTTCATTCGTGATGGAGGGATGGGGGTGACGGAGGAATGGGGCTCTGCGGGCGGAGCCCCCCCACATCTGGCACCCAGGACAGGGTCCCCCGCATGAAAGACAAGGAGATAGGTGCTACATTTTTTTTTTTGTTCCTAGAGCAAATATCTGAAAATTTAAAAACATGAATTTTAATTAATTGACTACTTTTGTCATTGTTATTTCCTTCCTATTGCTTACTTTATGTTAAATTTGAAACTTTTTTCTCCTTAAAGGATATAACATTATAAATTTCCCTTTTAAGTATCTTCAGATGCACCCTACAAATTTTGATATATTGTGATTTTATTTTCATTCCTTTCAAAATATTTTTAAAGTCTGTCTTGTGATTTACTCTTGTACTCATACATTATTTCAAAGCATGCTTTTTTTATTCTTCAAATATGTTGGGTATATTATTGTTTATTCTCTCATTCTTATTTCTAGTTTAATGTCATTGTTTTGAGAGAGCATAGCATATGATTCTTCTTTAATTTACTAGATGTTATGGCTTATATTACCATCTATCTTAGTGAATGTCTCAGATGCGCTTGAACAGAGTCTGTAATCTGCTCGTGTTAGTGGTTTTTCAGTTAATGTCAATCATATCAATTTATTTGACAATATTGTGCTACTTTATGTTTTTCCTGAGTCTTGTTTATATTGTACTGTAAAACTGTGCATTACTGAGAGATGTGTAAGTCTAATTGTACATGTGTCTGTAAGTTGTTCTCTCAGATTTGCCCTATATAATTTGAAATTTTATTATTATTACATTCACAACTAGGTTTGTTATAGCTCTTTGAAAATTTGACTTTTTATCATTTTATAATTTAGCTTTTTGTTCTTATTAAATTACTATTTCTTGACCAGAAATTTGCTTTGATATTAATTTTAGAAAATCTTCACCTATTGTCATTTCAATTGTTTCTTCTGCCTCATTTTCCACCATCTCTCTTTCTAAGACTCAAAACACACATTAGTCCATTGGATACTTTCCCACAGTTCTTATTTTTAATTTATTTTATTTTTTAATTCCTCTTCAGTAATTCCAATATTACAATCACCTTTATATCTAATTTTGTTGACTCTATTCCTATTTATAATGGTTCATCTTTATTTTTGCTCTTTGCTTGTCTTATAATTATTGTATTAAATAACAGATATTTCTTATAAAAATAGAAACTAAAGTAATTAAAGTCATGCACCCTTAATGATGAGGATACATTCTGAGAGAGGAGTCATCATGAGAAATGAGCCATTAGGAAGTTTGGTTCTATAAACACCGAGGAGTGCACTTACACACACCTAGATGGTGTAGCCTACTGCACACCGAGGCTGTATGGTAGTGCCTATTTTCCCAGGCTACAGGTCTGTACAACATGTTACTAGACAAAACAACACAAAACTAAATTAAGTACAAAAAATGATGCAATGAAGAGATGAGGTAAATACATCTCCAATGAGGCCACTGCTGGCATAACATGGCATACTCTTTCGCAGTTAACTTTTATTTTTAAATAAGTAGAGAACATTCTAAAATAATGGTAGAAGGTAAAGTATTGTACATATATAAACCAGTAGCATAGTCATTTATTATTATTATCAAGTACTATGTACTGTACATAATTGTGTGTATCATCCTTTTACACAACTGGAAGTGTGGATGTGCACTTACATCAACCCCAAACACATGAAAAATATGTTGCTCTACTATGTCACTAGGTGATAGAAATTTCTCAGCTCTGTTATAATCTTATGGGACCACCATGTATATGTAGACATTTATTGGCTGAAATGTTGGTATGCTGCATATAACCATAATTAAAAATTTGTATGCTCATTCTTCTTTTGGGTCATAAGTGTGTCGGGATGGCTAGTGTAGCCAGTAGTTGAGCTAGGTGTCAATTTTGTAGTTGCTACATTTACCTTTAGTGTTTTAAATTACTTCAGTAATCAGATGAAGCTCTCATGTTTACTGCGTGGCTTGAAGCCAGACAGATTTTTCTGAGTGCTTCTCTCCGACTTCAGATTCAGCTTTCAGCACATACTACATACAAATCATAGAAGAGGTAGCTCTCTGGACTCTTGCCACTGACCTAGTGATAAGTTCTTATTACATGTAAGACTCCCAGCGATGGATGTGAAGGAAGAAAGTGTTTGTTTCTCAGATTTTCTGATTTAGCTTCAGTCTTAGGCACGCCCTGTGAACCTAAACCTAAAGAGCAGAGCCTTCAGTTACTCAGGTTTTCTGCCCTTTCTCTCATGGCACATGAAATCCACCTTTTACTGGTGGGGTTTCTTTGTCTTGAAAGAGTTTCCTGACCCTTCCCCGTACCATGTCTCTATTTGGTATCAGTATATTAGGAATAAGTCTCCTGCTCTTTCATCCGTGGAAGATGCTTTTTCCATAATGTCAGTGCAGGGCAGGAAAAATGTATATTCTACTCTTTGTTGATGACTTTTACTTAGGAGTGTGGGGGGAGGGGGTGTTTTTAGCTCCTTGCTCTGGAGATAGACAGTTTGCCTGCAGGAGCTGAGCACTCCCTTTTGCTTATATAGTGTCAGGATTATGGAAGGTCTTCCCTGTTCTCTACTCAAATCTTACCAAGTGCTGAACATATAAATCACCAAAGGGTGCCCCCAGGTTTCTGCTCTAAATATTTATCATTACCCAGAGAGGGTCCGTGGGGAAGAGATGCCAAGGGATGTGGATTTCCTATGAGTCTGGTGCTCCCAGGAGTTTTAAGCTGAATGCAAATTCATACTTGGCCCTTAAGAATTTGTTATATTTCAGTCATTTTCTTTGTAATTACTTTTATGGCTTTCAACTTTTTCCTATCATCTACAACATATAAATGGAGCATGTGTCCCATGCATGTGCCCCATCTCTGCTTCAAGTGCGTTACAGCCATTCATGATTTAGTCCAACTGCTTGTCTTGATCTCTCAGCTCACAAAGAGAAAATGTTTTTTTACTTTTTCTGATTTTTTTATTTTAAATATAACGCAGACATTCTTTTGCAAACTTCTATATCCTAAAAAGCAGCAGAACCTTTAGAAGTTAATTTTGCAAAGGAATATTAAGGTAGTATACTTTATAAAATTACAGTCAATCTGTTAATCTAATTTGAACCTTATAGGATGCCCATTGAATACATTACGGGCTTTCTCAAGTTACAAAAATGTAAACCCCATCCTTAAATTGTGCAGCTCAAAGATTTTTTTTGAGGGGGAAATGTTATTATAATATAGTTGTTTGAAGACTGAAGCAAGGAACACTCTTTTTTTTATCATCTAACTAATTACAGTTTGTATATAACATTATATTGTTTTAGGTGTACAATATAGTGATTCAAGGTTGTATAACTTACAATGTTATCGCCTCACCTCATTAAGTCTAATGTTGATCTGTCACTTCACAAAATTATTGTAATATTATTGACTATATTCCCCTTCACCCTTTCTGCTTATCCTCTTACTCTCTCCCCTTTGGCAACCATCACTTTGTCCTCTCTTTCTAGGAATTTGTTTTCATTTTGTTTTGTTTTGTCTCATTTTGTTTTTAGATTTGACATATATGTAAACCAATACAGTATTTATCTTTCTCTGCCTGACTTACTTTATTGTACTTACCATAATACCACCTAGGTTCAAAATAACAAAATGTCATTCTTTTTATAGTTGAGTAACATTCCATTGTGTGTGTGTGTCTGTGTGTGATCAACTTTATCCATTCATCTATTTATAAACACCGAGGTTGCTTAATATCTTGGCCTTTGCAAGGAACATATTATTATGGTAAGAAGAATCTAGAAAGGAATCATATTAATGTGAGCTGGGTAAGAAAAGAGTATTTCCAAGAGGGGTTGGGATTTAATCAGGGTAATGAATATTGTGTATTATTTGAACTATCAGAAGCTGCGAGGCAATGTACTTCCCAGAAAAGGCAGCAGCAGAGCAACCTAGCACAGTGGTACTCGGCAGACCAGAGTTCAGTATTGCAGGCTAACGTCAACCTTCAGTTCTAGTTTGGGAAATGGCCACTTGTGGAAGAGAACTTACACTGAATACTTGTAAGTTGTCATTTATATTTATGTCCATATTCTCAAAATTTTGGTAAAATGACTTGTGCATACTCCATATCCTCATTAAATAAAATCCAAGTGATATACTTCCTACTGTATAATTAAGGTTGTCAAAAATAGTATCCTTCTAGCTGTAGGTTTTGTGTTTTTTTTTTTTTAAACCTTATGGGGACAAATATAGGACAACTGTGAACTGAGTATTTAAATGATATGATCTCTTTGTGAAATAATTTGATCTTGACCTTTAAGATCTCTCTCAATATTTTAAGCTATCCTCAATTCCTCATAATCTGTTACAAAGCTTTATTTTAAAAATGTCAAGCAGCAAGAAAGTGTGGAAAAGGAGGGCACATAATATATTGGTTGAGAGTTTAGAATTAGTCCCAGGGATTTATGTTCCAGGACCACATGTTACTGTTCAATTGGCTGCACTAATGACCATCAAATATCAAAAATCAAAAATAACTCTAGAGAGCTGCAAACTCATCCCTTCTTATTCTATCTATTTGAAATGCACTCATTACTTCATAAATGTCAGGCCTGGGTATATGTGTAAATAATATTTTCTGCTTTCCCTGGAATTTAAAAATTGGCCTCAAGTTGGTCCTACTGGTAGGAAGGCATACGCTTTTCAGGACTTGCTAATCTTAGTAACATTTTAAAATAAAACAAGTATTACATTTTTAAAGAGTAATTTTTTGGCACCCTGATATGTAGGGCATGTCTCGCCTAATTAGAAGCCAGACAACTCTCTACGCAGACTGCACGGTCTAACTGTCATTGTCAGAGTGTGCCTCACGCAAACAGCAGCCCTACGCACCACATACTGCCCCAGGATCTTCTGCCATGAATGTTATATATGCCGTATAGCCCACATTTCATATAAAATAACCACAATCTCTGCCACAAAATGTGGTAAAAATAAAGTTAACAATTTTTATGAACCATAATGGTAAACAAATAAACAAAAAGTAAAGTGATTTTATATAAGATCTGTCCAGAAGATATCCAGAATGTAATATGAAAAATAGAGACATGTATTGAAGAAGATACAAGGTCAAAGAAACATTGTATATAGGGCAATGACACCTCAGTTCCCTTCAAAGTAAGCACCTTGGGACCTCACACAGTTCTCCCAATCACCATCACTTGCCCCATATTTTCCTGAATCTCATCATTGGTCTGAAATCTCTTCCCTTTCAAAGGTGATCTTAGTTTTGGGAAAAGTCAGAAGTCACAGGCTGCCAAATCTGGGCTGTAGCAGGATTGAATCACGTGGGTGATTTGATGTTATGCTAAAAAATTCTGCACGAGATGTGATGCATGAGAGGGTGCGTTGTTGTGATGAAGCTGCCAATCACCAGTTTGCCCATAGCTGTGGCCTTCTGAGTCATCTGAATAGTTTCCATGGAGGAATGTTCAAGCTTAACACAAAATTTGATGAAGAATTGTTGCTTTACTTGCTCTGTCATTTTGAATGTGATGACCATACAGTACCCATGCTCATTCAATGGTGCCTACCACACCCACTGACTAATACAGTGAAGTTGTCATTGTTCATGTATGTACATTCCAGTCTATTCTCCTTGGCTGCCAGGTTACATCAATGTCATGCACACTGTTCTCATTATATTAACAATGGCTTGGCTTTTTCTAAACAGAGCTTGTATATATGGCATATCATTGTTCTACCACTTCACATTAATGTGCAGATTTATTTTTCAAAAGGTTTGCAATATTCTCTTTGTAGAATTGTAAGGGCAATCGAGTATGAAAGGCCCTCTCACCTATAGCCTCCAGTTACTTCCAAATATTAAAAAAAGTTATAAATATGGTATTCATCTATTTTCTCTAATCCATATTCAATGCAGTTATTTTTTAGGATTTGTGCTTTTGACAAGTTTTCTACTTGTTATTATTGGCCTTTGAAAAAAATACCCTGTAGGCATTAACCACCATAAAATAGAGTGTATGACAACTGGCACTGATGTATTTGTTTATTCACAATTTCTCAAAAAGAGGCATTGGGATACCAAAGTCTTGGACAGTCCTTTTCTAAATAGATGGTAGATTCACATGGCCTATATTTGTTAGACCTCATCATTATTTATAAATGTGAATAAACATTATTTTTATTACCACCTACTCATGGCTATAAGACAGTATCTCGGAACAGTTAGGGTCCATATTGGCTTATTCCAGTAGGCAGGCGTTTCCACTCTTGCACACTTGGCCACTTCACCTTAAAGAAAACAGTATTGTAGGAGAATTTTAAGAATCTTTAAATATGTATTTCCTCATAAAGTGTGTCCAATGACCTAAAATATTCTCCAGAACTATGGAAAATTTCAGAGTGTGCTCTGCTCACTAACACTGAACCGAATACGGCTTCATTCTGCAGGATCATCTCAGGAAAACAGGCGTAAGGAAATCTTCGACAGCCTCCTGCTGAGCCCCTTACCAGTCCATCAGATTCTAGGCTGGGCCAAAAGTGTTAGTGCATCAGAAGGAAACCAACACACCTCACCAGTCTTGAGTTCCACGTCTGACAAGATCATTAAAGACAAGTATCCTCAGAACAGTTTGGAAGATTAAATCTAGTAAAATACCAAGGACCATTATTACCAACTAGTACTGGAATCTATTTTTACAGTCAGACTCTTGAAATTTTATCATTACTGATGCTAAATAGTTCAGCAGAGAGACACCGTATTTCTTTTAAATTACTATCATCTGGAGCTCATTTATTCTGAAAAATATGCCACATCTATGCTTTTGATTAATAGTAAGTAGATACATATGGGATTTATGTGAGACCTATACTCTTCATTAGTAATAAGTAGTACATATGAGGTTTTTTAAAAGACAGCTTTTAGGATCACAGGATAGCACATTTTAATGTGCACTATGGACCAGCATGTAAGATAGGATAGTTTCTTCAGGATGAATTATAACAAGTTACTAGTAAATTGGGGGCAATGTAATTGCACACATTATATTTTCTCACCTTCTTGAGACTCTCAAAAATTGTAAAAGCTAGATATGAAAATTTGGCATACATTTCAAGCACTACTTGCAGAAACAAAATTTTCTAAAAGTTGATCTTGTTTTAAGTGAAGATTTGAAGACATCATTGCTTCTTTTCTAAGTCATGTAAGATATTTGTCAACAAGATAAAACTTGATTGGGCATTAGGAACAAATTATTTTATATTCTATGAACACTTCACATATATTCTCACTTTTATCTAGTTCTTGGAGGACTTTTGTGGTCTTTTTGGCAAAATACCAGTATAGCCTTGACGCATATGCTGTGTGTAAGATAAAGGTAAGAGGTGCCTCAGAAAACACACAAAAACAAAATTAACCTAATTAAAATTACTTCACATCTGACTTAGCCATAGAATCTAGTTATTTTCACAGTATTGAGGGAGCAGACATTTATGTGGGGGAAGGTGGGATTATTGAATCAGACATATCTGAGTTAAAAGTAGAATTCTTCGGATAGATATCACTTTTCTCTAATCCTCATTTTCCCACATTAAATGAATATATTATCAATCATATGATACATTTTCAAGGTTAGATCTAATAGAAGTATCATATCTGGCATATATCTGGGACTCCATAAGTATAGCAATTTAATACTATTTCTGTTATCAAAATATGTTCTATAATTGTACTTCTAGCATAAAAATATTGTAAATATGAAACTTTGAAATCTAGTTCTCTGAGAATTTGTGCAACCCTCTCTGTAGACCTCAACTTTTTCATTTTTTTTCTTTTTTTAAAATTACCATTTACATTCAATATTATTTTGCATTAGTTTCAGGTATATATATATATACATGTAGCATAGTGGTTATACAATTATATATTTTGCAAAGTGATAAGGCTGTCAACTCTTTTTTTTTACTTTTAAAATGAACAAATATAGGTAAAACTATCCCTATAGGTACAATAATTACCCAGAAATTAAAATATTACGAGTAAATTTGTAGACCATTCATCTAAAAAATCAGGAATTCTAGGTCACTGGGTTATATATTAAAGTGTGGAAACAGGCATTACAAAACTAAAAAATAATATCCCTGGCTGGTGTGGCTCAGTGGATTGAGCATCAGCCTGTGAATCAAAAGTTTGCCAGTTCAAATTCCTGTCAGGGCACATGCCTGGATAGGGGTGAGAGGAAACAATCAATGTTTCTCTCCCTTTTTTCTCCCTCCCTTTCCCCTCACTCTCTCTCTCTCTCTAAAAAAAAAAAAAAAGGTAAAATAAATGAAGTCTTTTTAAAAAAACCTAAAAAACAATAGAAAGATTAGATACAGGGAGATGATAGACAGATGAAGGAACATACAGGTCAATGTATAATCTATAAAATATGGCACAAGAGCAATATTGCATTAAAATTAAAATGGAACTAGAGATTTAAATAATTTACTACCACATAACTTTTAAAATGAAAATATATTCATGGAGAGTGTATCATTAGTTACATATACTTTGGTAGGAAGTAGATTGTTTTCCTTCACAGACCTAGAAATAGAAAAATTAATTAAACAGGGTGGTGAAAGAAAAGAAGTAGTGAAAGGTAATTTTGGAGCTTATGACAATGTTTAAGAAGAATTAGCCTTATGATCCAGCAATTCTAATTCTGGGAATTTATCCAAAGAAACCTGAAACGCTAATTCGAAAGAATGGGTGTACTCCAACTTTCATTGCAGCTTATTTACAATAACCAAAATTTGGAAGCAGCCCCAGTGCCCATCAGCAGATGAGTGGATAAAACAACTACCCTACATTTACACAATGGAATACTACTCAGCTGTAAAAAAGAGGAAAATTTCACCTTTGCGACAGCATGGAAAAACCCGGAGAACATTATGCTAAGTGAAATAAGCCAGGCAGAGAGAGACAAATGAACGATATGATTTCACTCATTTGTAGAATCTAACAAACAAACTGAGTTAAGCAAAATAAAGTCACAGATAGCAAGTAGGCTGACCGCTCTTGGGTGGGAGGGAAGGGTGGAGAGGGAATGAGCAAAAATGAAAAAGAACTCATAGTCATGGACAACAGTGTGGTGATTGCAGCAGGGAGGGCATTGGTGGAGGTAGAAGAGGGGAAAATGGGGATAAATGGTAATAGAAAAATACAATAAAAATTATTAGTAAAAAGAAGAATTAGCCTTTATAAAACATGTTAGACATTAGAGGTGATGGGAAAGGCCTTAAACTCGGAGGAAGAGAGTGGAGGCCCCTGAAAACCAGGAAATGACTTACAGAAACTGTCCTGTTCCAAATGCAGAGCCTAATTCAATGCTCAGCACTTAGAAAATGTTAAATAAATACATGGAGAATAAAAAAGGTAGGAGAAAGCTGCAATAGACTTTTTCTTATCAGTATAATAAAAATTTAAAACTGTACAGATAAATAACTGCTTGAAGTTAGCATTTTGTGATTTGAATTTTCCAAAAGTGATTTTCAAAACTTCATGGTTTATTTATACTTTTTAGAAACTATCATTTTAAAGTGTGAATGGCTGTTATGATTTTCACCTTTACAAGGTCATAATTTTTATTATGATAACCACTCTAGAACTGAATATCATCTTGACAAGCCATTGCATTTTAGAGCTGTCTAGGTACTTTTATCTTTGCAGTAGAGTTTCTCTATAAATATTTTAAAAAATATTTAGTGAAAGAAATGTTATTCTAAAACCATTTTTTTAAAGTTTTAAACTTATTTCCTGCTCATTAAACTGCAGGCTCATTCTCCTGCTAAGGCAATATTTTTGCAAAGATTCATTCCAGAATGAAAGAGGCTGATGCTATAGATAGAAAGTAAACAGTTTTTTTGTACAATACACCAAAACCATATTTCTAAAAAAGATTAAATGTTGGTATTATGTAGTTTTATATTTAATGGTCCATTCAGGATATACTTTCTTTCAATTTGTATGTATTTTCATAAGTATGTGATACTTCCAACTAAATATGTACTTATTTTACACATCTATTCCCTTGTAGTAGCCATAGAACAAAACTTTCTACACCTTTTTATCTCCATTCACTGCTCAGAATATCCTTACCATTGAAACAGCAGTTTCATGCTGCGTCAAAAGAACAATACACTATTTGCATTCCACCTTTGGCTCTTCTGTCCTGTCTCCATCTCTTCTGAATCTTACACGCAAGAACGCTTAATACCCACCTTCCTAGCTATCTAAGCATGAACCAAGAATGTCTGTCAGTGTGGATTATGTACACTGGTAATGATCAATATTTCTTAAGAGCATTGCAAAATTTAGCTACTATTTGGGAAACCATTTATTTTATAATCCAATCTTGGAGTTCTACAATATACATTAGCATATTAAAGACTGATAAATCTCAGAGCAACAAAATCTAATTAACTTTTCTAAATGAGTTTTGCAATCATAATTGACATGTTTTATTATAATATCTACTCATTTCCTGCATTATTAGCTTTTTGTATAACATAGTTTGCAGAGTATCATTTTGTCTTTGCTTATTTTTTCCTTTATCAAAAACATTTTGTATTTTCTCCAGTCTTCAGATAACTGGTAGAAAATGTTTTAAGACAATTTATAGTACATTGTAGAAAACAAATCATGACTTAATGTGGTCATTTTCCAATGGGTGTGAAATTTACCAGGACCATCTAAAGAGGCCACGCTTTCTACTGAGGCAGACAACTCTACAGCCACAGGTCAAATGTGGCTCACTGCTTGCAAATAAACTTTATTGAAACGTGGCCATATATTCTCTATAGCTTCTTCAGTGCCACAATGACAGAGTTGGGTAGTTGTAACTGAGACCTTATGCCCACAAAACTGAAAATATTAACAAATTTGCCATATATAAAAATTTTTTTGCTTGCCCCTGCCTTAAATTATAGGATGGAATTATAATGGTAATATGTGAGGTTCTGGGGCAAGATCACAGAGAAGACACTTTTTTTCCCTATTAAAAATTATTTTTAGTAGCACAACTTAGCCCACACCAACTAACAAGAGAAAATATTGTTGCTTTGGGCCAAGAGCCACACCCATATTTGCAAAGCAAATACAAGATACAGTGCAGTCTTCAGTAGCAGGTATACAATTCAAAGTCAAAGAAAAGCTGCAGTTCAAAACTGAAAACATGCAACCTGTTTGTTTTTATTTTATGTTTGGTATCACAAGATCAACACATTCATGCATCTTTATTTCAAATTACTTGCTTAATCCATCATACAAAACAAGACTTCTCACAACTTGGAAGCTATTGATGAATCTGTGAGTAGTACAAAATGTGATCTGAAAGGGGTAAAGGTTTGGAGCACCTCCTTTTATTTATTGGGGGAGAGAGCAATGCAACAGGTCTAGCTACTCCACAAGCCTGTGCACCTGGTGTGCTGTTCACCAAAAGAACCGGGGTAGTCGACAGGGATGAATTAGTGCAGACACATCACTGCTGATGGGTTGGAGAAGTAACTTAACTCTCATAGATGAAGGAGAGCACATTTATAAAGACACAGCTAAATTATTAAGGCTCAATTCCACACATTTCAAAAACAGTTCTTTAAAAGTAATTGCTGTCATTAGTGTAGCAATCTTTCAAAGAAATGACAAGGTTGTTGATTTATATTCTTGCTTTTGAAATCCCATCACCCATTTCCCTGAGGTAAAAAGATTAGAGCGGCTTAAATCTCCCAAGAGAAACTACATTTACATTATATATTACCTTAATTTTTTTCACTCTGTTAATTATTTTTTGAGGAATAAAGTACGAATTTGAGTTCACATTATGAAGTTTGTGATTGATTACTCTGTCTCATCTGGAATCTTGTGTTGGCAAAAATAAATGCTAGGTATAATTCCCAGTTGTATAGATTAACTTAATACATATTTGCTAAGAATTTTTATTAGTATTTGTGATAAAAAGTGGTGTGCCTTTTCCTAAAATTTTAAGGTTGTAAGTATCTACACAGGAAAATATGTTCAAAACTAAATTTTAGCTGAGCATTCAGTTTTTCAAATTTGTCACTTAAGCAAGTTAGTACCAGGGTTTTCATAGCAACAAAAGAAAGGCAAATTAATTGTACTCTTCTATGTGTACTTTATGTTCATATGTGTAAGATACAGCAAAGGTATTATAAATTTATATTCCAAAAACATGAACCTTTATGTTGATTTTTAAAAAATAAACACACTGATACAGTCATCAGATAGAATGCTGGAGATTCAGTTAAATTTCAACTGAAAAATAAACAGCTTATAAATATTTAGTGTAAATATACCCCAAATATTCCATGTGGTATATTTATTCCCCTCAAAGTAAAACCACTGTTATCTAAAATTCAGCTTTATTTTGATTTAAAACAGTATACACTAATCATCGTAAGGTCCCTGTGCTTAGAAATTTAACATGGGTCAAAGTCAAAGTGGAACAAGGTTATGTTTCTTTCCGAAGGCTCTAAGTGAAAATCTCTCTCCTGCTTTTCTCAGATTCCACATGCCTGGGTTCATGGCCTCTTTCCTCCAATGTAAATCTAACCAAATTGTATCTGTTTGACCTTTCTTCTGAATTCACATCTTCATCTGACCACAGTCAGAAAAATATTTCTACTTTTAAGAACCCATGTGATTAGCTTGGGACCACACGTATCCAAGAAAAATTTCCTATCCCTATGTTCTTAATCACACCTGCCAAGTCCCTTTTGTTACAGAAGGTACCATATTTACAGGTTCTTGGGATTCAGACTTGAACATCTTTGTTGGGCCATTGTTTTGCTTACAACAATGGTTTAGAAAAGATCTGGGCTAAACCTGATGGTAGAAACACTGCTCTAGCCCAGTAGATGTTTCAGCTGTGGTTGCACACCAGAATTCCCTGCAGAGAACAAATAAGCACCATCTAGACCAACTGAATCAGTATCACAGAGGAGAGGGTCAAGCATCAGCATCCTTTACTCGAAGGCTCTCCAAGTGACCCAATGTGCAGTCTGGGCAAGGTTTAGCAATCCCTGGCCTGCTGACTGAATATGGCCATCTGGCAGGGTTTTTTTGTGTGTGTGTCTATTTGTCTTGTTTTGTTCAAATTTTTATTATGATGTTGTATTGATATATAATTTATATACCTTAAAATTTACTCTCATGGTGACAAATTCAGTGGTTTTATAATGTTCACAGAGTTCGCAATCATCTATCCTAATTCCAACACACTTTTACCCTCTCAAAAGCAACCTTATACCAATTAACATTCAATACCTACGCTTCATTTCCCATCAGCTCCTGGCAACCTCGTCTGAACATTTCATGTAAATGAGCTCCTGCAACATGCAGCCTTTTGTGTCTGGCTTCTTTCATTTAGCATAATGTTTTCAAGTTTTATCTATCCTGTGCTAGGGGTCAGTATTTCTTTTTTGTGGCAGAATGAAATTCAAATTTAACAGGGATTCTTATATTTTTATTTGCTAAATCTGATAAGCCTACACACTAGAGTTATTAGAGTATGGAAATAGATAGGTCTGAGTTTTCTTAAACAAATAATTTTCAAATCTCCTCCTCATTTTATCTCTTTTTTTCACACTCAAGTAAGGCTCACAGATGACTATTGGAGCCTGAGAGCGCTCTTTATTCCACTCTTTATAACACTGTATCAGAAGTTTCTGGTGTGTCCCTGGCCATCTGATTCCGTCTCCATTCTTCACCAGACATACAATAGTATTTCCTAAGCTATAGACTTTATTTAAGTTTTACTAATTGTCTCAGTAGTGTCCTTTAGGGCATAAATATAATCTTGGGCATGCAATCAGATGCCTGTATCTCTTTTAACCTTTTAAAATATAAAATGATTATTCAATTTTATTTGTTTTAATGTATTGATATTTTCAGACTCCAATGTAGAAGGTAGCAGATTTAGACTATTCTAAATCTGGGATAATTTTTTTAAGAGAGAAGGGAAGACAGGGAAATAGAGAGGGAGAGAAACATGGATGGGAGAGAGAAATATTGATTGGTTGCTTCTGATGAGGATTTGAACCTGCAACTGAGGCATGTTCCCTGACCGGAAATCGAACTAGCTACCTTTAGCTTTGCAGGACAACACTCAACCAACTAATGGAGCCATACCAGTCAGCACTCAAACCTGGGATAATTTAAACATTGAAAGATATAATGAAACAAATAAAGGAATAAAATCAAAGTCCACACTGATAATGATTAAAAATAAGTAAGGAACCTGAATTTAAATTCTAGTCCTTTGCAATAAAGAAGCTACTACAAATTTTAAATCAGGTGTAGAAAAGAGTATTTTCCCTGTTTCATGATGCGGGCACCAGCTAGCAGTGTCAGCGACATTATGGATGAAATAAAAACATACACACGGACTACCTACCGAGTCCGTTGGAGGAAAAAGGACGACAACGTGGCTTTTCTCTGAAGGGGAGCAAAAGCCGAAACCTCCTCCATGACAGGCCTTTATTCTATTTCATCTCACATTACAAGGTGGTCCTCACTCACTATGCCCCAGTTACAACAAAAGAGCCAATGCCCCTAATCACATCACAGAAGAAGGATATTAGCAAATGAAAAGGCAAAAGTGGTTGAGCCGTTTACACTGGCCCCTGCAAGGTTTAGCATGGATTTTAGGAAGTTACAGCAAGCATTTGCAGGGTGAGGGAGATTTCAGCAAAAAGCAGTTTAGGTATATTGCAAATCTGATTACCCATGAGAGAACTTATCTGTGGGCGTAGGTCCTGTGATCTCTGGGCGGAGATCCGAGTGGGAGCTGGGCCCATGCCATGCAGAAGGCTCTGCCACAGTTTCATCCAATGTAGGTGTATCTTCTTTGCTTGTCTAAGGTTTTCTGATTGCTTTTCTGTCTCACCCACTTCCTAGCCCCCTGTAAATAGCAATAGAAAGAAACTTCTTCATCAAAGGATCTTATGAATTAGGTTCTCCATCTGCTGCTCAAAACTCAGATATTGAACAAATATATACACTGAGCCACAATGTTACTTTCAGGGTCCCAGGCTACTAGTAGTGTCTTTGAAATGTCTGTCAGCAATGTATACGTGAGAACATTCTCATTTTATGTTGGTAAGCCTCCTGCTAACTAACACCTCCATTACAGATACGGCTGTCTCTGATGTGGGCCTGATTTCCTGTTGCATGCTATAATATGAGGGGCAAAAATTAAAGACTGGAGAATAGTGTCTTACAGATTGTGACACAGAGTAAAGAAATTCCTACCTGGGCAGAATGTGAATGGTATTTGATTTTCTCTGTGAGAAAAAATATTCCTCTGTCAACATAGTTATCCATTATATAGATACTCATATAAGTTACACATTTTTTAAATTAAAACTAATATATATTATCTATTCTTAGAGCTCAAGTTGAATTACCCATTGTATTAGATTCTTATTGCTGCTATAAAAATTACCATGAATTTGTGCCTTAGAGCAGCATAAATTGTTCTTCTTCTCATTCTGAAGGTCAGAAGGATGAAACGAGCATTGTGGTACTAAAATAAGCATCTGGAAGGGCTGTTTCCCATTTGGAGGATCTGGGTGTGAAATCAGTCCTTTCTTTTTCCAGCCTCTGCAAGTTGCCCACATTCCTTGGCCTCCGGCCCCTTTCAGCAATCACATCAGTCCAGCTGATTTCCATTTCTGTTGTTTCTTGTTCTTGCACTCCTCTGTCTCCCTCTTTCCCTTGTAAGGATTTTTGGACTCACCAGATAATCCAGGATAATCTCCCCAACTCAGATCTTATATCAGATCTGCAGAACTCCTTTTACCGTGTTTGGTAACATATTTCTAAATTCCAGGGATCAGAGTGCTCGGGAGCTATTATTTTGCCTACCACACCAATCAAACCCAAATCAAAAGTTTTTGCCAAAGTTGAGTAAAGGAAAACATAAAAATATCATTGGAATAAATCCTATGCAAGTTACTGCAGGACAAAGTCTCCCAAATTATAACTTTCTGTTCAGTTCTTTCACTTTTGCAAACACTGAATTTTGTAAAAAGGAACAACAAGAAATAAAGTATATGAACTATAAATAAACAAACATAATTAACTTTTTATCTCTATTCTGGGTGATTTTAAAGTTTACCTGGATTTGCTATTCTTTCATTGTTAAGTTTCATGAGTCACTATATCAGCATGCCTGTGAAGGATCTGACATGGATTATTAGTACTAAAATCTATTTGGGCAATTAAAATAGGTCTCCATCTAAACTTCTGAAACTCAGATAAATATATGACTAATATTCTTGTCCTGGCTTTCAGCAGAATGTTCTGTACCCACAGCATAACTCTCAGTGGGTAAGCAGCAAGCTCATATATTTTACTATTGGAGAAGCTGAAATACATTTAAGGGTGAAAACAGCTTATTTTGGTTACTGTTTGAGTCAGAAATATATCAGTGTGACACTTTATTGAGTTTATTGAAGTGAATGTTCCATATAACATGCAAATGGTAGGTTCAAAACATTCTCATCTAAAATGACAGAAATAGAATTCAGAAATGCGAAAGTAAACTCTCAAAATATATCACTGTATTGAGGCAGGAGCCACAGCAGGGCTCTTTCCTTGTGCTTCCCATCAAAGATCGGATGATCTGGAGACTGACAGCCATTCATTTCCAGATCATATGTATCGAGTAAATAAATTCAGTATTGTATCATTTTTCTCTCCTTTAATACAGTGATTCTTTTCTAAAATAAATAAGGTGGGGAGGAAATGGAGCGCAGGATCTGAGCTGTCACTGGCATCCTGACCATAAGGTTACCTGCATCCCTGATTCCTGTTCACACTGCCCAACATAAAAACAAAGACATACCACCTATTGGTGTCAGAACATAATTCTGTGCAGTAGATAGCCCAATGTAAGAGAGATTGGCTATTTTCACTTCAGTGTTAAGATAAAGAAGCAGTTTCATTGTCTTGCATGCTGAGGAAGTTTCTGAGTGTTTCAGGCATCTTTTTCATTTCAGCTATTCTGTATTTTCCTTTTCTTTTTTTGGTCTGTCCCCCTTTATACACTAAAAAATCTGTAGACTTAATGCTTTCTAATTACTAACTTATATATTCCCTCCTGATAGTCAAATTTTTGACATACTCCATGAAATTTCTCTATATAACTTACATTAAATATGAAACCAGATTGAAATTGGTGTTTGCTTCTCTTATGTTAATTTTTTGTTGATAACAATTTTAATACCTTGATAGTTTATGTGTTTAAATGTATTTATTAAATTTATCATCTCCAAGATTTAACTCAATTCAATTTAAAAATGCATGAGACATTATGCTTTAACCTTACATTATGCTTTAACATTACATTAATGTTATCATTAATGCAACTTATTTGCTCTGGAATATGTGAAGATGGAGAATATAGAAGAAAACAGCCTTTGACTTGAAATATAAATGCAAATGTATAATATATGAAATGTGAAATCCATTAAATGTTCTTGGACATCCAAAAACTATGGAATTTGGGGCATTCTAGGTATTTTTACTTATATGTCAAGAGGCATGGAAGGGTCCAGGTTGATACCTGGGTTTTCACAACAATTACTAATATTCAGTATTTACTTCAAACTAGCATCTGTACCACCCATATATTTGCTGTTAATGCACTTATTTATGAAATGAGTATTTCTATTTGACAACCTTACCCTGCCTATGGTCACCTGCTTTCTTCCACATCCGCTCCTCTAAGAACAGGAAAGGATTAGTCAAGTGCTAGTACCTAACCCAAATAAGCAATATGAAAATGAATAAGCTTTGATGAAAGGGAAAGTTAAATGTGCTACAACTGTGTGCAGCACTGTACCTTAAATGGAAAAGAAATGTAGTTAACAAGGAACATGTTGTATTCAAGTAGCGAGTGAAAAGAATCTCCGAACACTGAGAGCAGTTTGGTGATAAATTTATTGGCCAAGTTTAACCTGCGCAGGGGCGTACTTCCCAAATGAGACCGTAGTCTCGCAGCTACGCAGAGCTGCCAAATGGAAGTCGCGCCCGGCTTACAGACTACAGGGGTCTTTATAGAGCGCAGCAAGCAAGCAGGGGATACAGAAGCAGATGCAGCAGTTAGCTATTGGCTCGATCAAACAAAGCAGAAGTTCCTGATTGGTGGGGGCTTTTACATTCCCTCCTTCTCTTTCTCATTAGTCAAACCTTTGACTCATGTTCCTCTTGGGGAAGAATTGTATAGGGCTGAGACAAAACCATGAGTTTTACCGTCTCTACTCTATTTTTGATAAAAGTTAAAAGCTTGTTTAGAATTATTGGTCCTATGGCTAGAGCTAAGAGGAGGAGAATTAGAGGTCCAGCTAAGGCGGATATCAGCGTAGTTAGCCAAGGGGAAGTCTTATATAGGGAAGAATACCAGGAGGACGACTCTGTCTCCTGCTCTCTGTCTTTAAGGCGTTTGGTGAGCTCTTTTATACTTTCCCTAATTATTCCTGAGTGGTTGGCATAGAAGCAACAATCTTCCCCTAAAGCTGCGCATACTCCTCCTTGTTGTAGGAAAACTAGGTCTATCCCCCTTCGATTCTGGAGCGCCACTTCTGCTAGAGAATCTACTTGACGTTCTAAATATTCTACTTGCTCTTGCAGCAAGGAGAGGTCCTTAGAGAAGGTTTGTGATAAAGCTTTGAGACTATTTTCTCCATGGATTAATGCTCCTGCCCCTACCGCAGCTGACCCTATGATACCGATAGTGGCGAGGATAGGAATTAGCAATGGGTCTCTCTTAACTCGGTTAGGGACTTGCATCAGAAAATCTGGGTTTCCTCCATATAGATATACCTGGGGAATGATATAAGCACTAATACAAAGCTCGGGGTTAATTGGTACTAGACACTTAAAGATACCTTGAGTACAAATAAACCATAATCCTTCTGGAGCTATTGTAACAGTCAAGTTTCTAGGATCTCTTGGCACATATTTATGGTTAAGACAATAATCACTATAATTTGAGGTGGCAAGGGTGTAGTTCGCCAGCAAATAACAAGTTCCTTGTCCATGGAATTCTGCTAATGTAAGGGTACTTCCAAATGCACACTGTTGCAGGCCTCCTGCTTGGCTATCTGTGGGAAGGGGTTTTGTTTCTGGCATGTCCTCTCCAGTGGTATTGGCCCCTAAACCTACATAAAATGGGGGTCTAGGGCTGAGGCATAGCCAGCAGGACTCAGTTATGTTAGGCTGGGTGCTATTGAAGTATGGAAACACTTGTTCTAACAAACTTAATATTGATTCTCCTCAGTGGTGTGGTTTCCCTATCAAGGGCTCGGGATCTCCAAGGGGAGGCCTTAATTGGCTCTCGACCTCCAATTGTGGAGGTCCTATGGTCTCACTTTGGTTGGTGCTTATTCCTGTAGGTGCTATAGGCGTTGGGGAAGTCCTATCCTGACTTGCTGGTCTAGTGGTAGGTTTAGGTGGGCGTGGTGGTAGCTTTCCCGTTCCCCCTTCTTAATAATGGCCTTCCCTGAGTGGGCAACCTTCTTACTGTGAAGAAGGTCCCCGGGTCTGTGCCACTGATATAGAGTCTGAGACCCCACGTGCGACCCTTCAGCCACCCTGGGTCTCCCGGGTTCAAGACCGTCACGGAGGCAGGGTTACACCTGTCCGCTGCACAGTCTGCATCCCATCCGTTACTTGGTTCCTCGCGTCTATCCCGGGTGAGGAGAATGTGTTTGTCAGTTCCCCCTCCGGGGCTCCAACCACCATTAGTTAAGGTCTCACAGCCCCAACTTTTACAATAAAAATCATTGTGTGATCCACATGTATATCGCCGTCCTGGAGGGGGCTCTGGACACCCATAATGGGGTGCACTCCTAAGAGCATAATTTTTGGGTGCACTGCCACATTGGTCACCCCATGAGGGTCGGTAAGCATAGCCCCCTAGAGTTAGAGAATTCAAAGCCGGGATCGCCGCCGCAGAGGCGCAGTACGGATCATCAAAAAATTTAGAAAAGTCTGTCTTTAGCATGACGGAGCTCGCTCCGCCCCAAGTATAGTTAGTGGCAATTACTGTCCCATCAGCAGTTCTTATAAGCACCCACTCTTGCTGTTCTAGGTTCTGGCTTTGGGCTCTACCGAGGATTAGGAGCCCTAAGTATGCGAAAAAGTAAGCTTCAAGGGTTTGTCTGGATCTTGGCGGACCCGCCATGCTCGTGGTTCCTCCTCTGGTGGTTGGGCCGCCTTAATGTGGGACAGGTGGATCCAGTAGGGCTTCTCCGCTACCCGTATAGCGGAGGGTGTGCTTAACAATACCTGGTATGGTCCCGTCCAACGTGGTTCCAAGTTTCCCTTCCGATGGTTAAGGATCCATACCCACTGTCCAGGCTCCAGCTGTTCAGGCTTTTCTTCTTTTCTTTGTTCAAGTCCCTGATGTCGGGTCTGCTGGAAAGCGCGCACTTCACTCCGGATTTCTTGCAGCGCCTGTAAGGACTTGAGGAAGTTACAGTTAGATGTCTCTATTTCCTCGGTGGACAACTTGGGAATTAAGGGTACCGGTTGTCCATATAATATTTCAAAAGGTGCCCAACCTTTAATGTATGGGGTGCACCTTACCCGGAAGAGGGCGAAAGGGAGCAGCTCTACCCAATTTTCGCCGGTCTCCTCTTTTAATTTTATTAAAGTTTCTTTCAGTGTTCTATTCATTCTCTCTACTTGTCCTGAACTCTGCGGTCTATAAATACAGTGTAGCTTCCAATTAATACCTAATTTATTTGCCAATTCCTGTGAGATTTTGGAAATGAATGCTGGTCCATTGTCAGAACCTATAGCTATGGGTATCCCATATCTAGGTATAACTTCTCTTATTAAGGTCTTACAAACTGTGGAAGCGGTCTCTCCCCTTGTGGGAAAGGCCTCTACCCACCCAGAGTAAGTATCCACTAGGACTAGCAGGTACCTGTATCCTGATTTCCCTTTAGGCATTTCAGTAAAATCAATTTCCCATAGTTCTCCCGGGGCATTGCCTCGATGCCTCACGAAGCGAGGTAATTTCTGATTCTGGGCGTTCACTTTCGCGCAAGTCTTGCATCGCGAGGTGATGGAGTGAATTATTTCCCTTAGGTGTGGTCCCAGGTAATGTTTCCTGATTAACAGTTCTAGTTTGTTCTGTCCCAAATGGGTGCTAGTATGAATGTCCTGGACAATTTTTGTTAGTACCCCTTCTGGCAAGTATAGCTTGGCGTTTGGAAGTACTATCCATCTATTTTCATTCTTTGTTCCCCCTAGCCTTGCTCCCTCTTGCTCTTCTTCTTTAGAATACGTGGGGTTTGGGGGCAACTCCGGCTGGGGTACTAGGGGGAGCAGGTTACTCTCTGTCCTCATAGCGGCTTCCTTGGCGGCAGCATCGGCCAGACTATTCCCTCTTATGACAGGAGTATCTCCCTTCTGGTGGCCCTTACAATGGATAATGGCAACTTTCTTGGGTAACCATATAGCCTTTAGGAGAGAGAGAATCTCTTCACGGTTTTTAATGTCTTTTCCTCCTGCAGTTAGGAGACCTCTCTCTCTGTAGATGGCTCCATGAATATGGGCGGTAGCAAAAGCATAGCGGCTGTCAGTGTAGATATTGGCAATCTTTCCTTCAGCTATCTCTAGGGCCCTGGTCAGCCCTATCAGTTCCGCCCTCTGTGCAGAGGTTCCTGCAGGCAATGCCCTTTGCCACAGGACCCTATCTTCTGAGGTCACTGCTGCCCCTGCGTACCGCTGTCCGTCCTTGATAAAACTGCTCCCATCAGTAAAGAGGGTCAGGTCTACTTTCTCATATGCCTGATCTTTTAAGTCCGGGCGGGAGCCAGTCACTGTGTCAAGGATCTGCTTGCAACTGTGGATCACAGTGGAGTCTGGTACTGGCAGCAGAGTGGCTGGATTCAGGGCAGTGCTCTTAAGGAACTGCACCGCTGGAGGGTTCAGCAGCTGTGCCTGGTACTGCGTCAGCCGCGCATTAGACAGCCATCGGTCTGGGGGGGACCGTAGGACCTGTTCGATATAGTGCTCTCCTATGACCTGTATGTCCTGCCCCAGGGTCAACTTGCCTGCTTCTTTAACTAGTAGTGACGTGGCTGCGATAGCCCTTAAACAGTCCGGCCATCCCGATGCCACAGGATCGAGTTTCTTTGACAAGTAGGCCACAGGCCTCTTCCACGGGCCGAGGGTCTGGCTCAGAACACCTAGGGCCGTACCCTCCTTTTCAGCAACATATAGCTGGAAGGGTTTGGTCAAATCAGGTAGGGCTAGGGCTGGGGCTGAGACTAAGGCTTCCTTCAAAGCCAGGAATGCTTGCTTCCCTTCCTCAGTCCACGTAAAGGAGTCCTCCTTGCCTCTGGTGAGATCATGCAGGGGTTTTGCTATGCTTGCAAAACCTAATATCCACAGTCTGCAGTAGCCTACGGCCCCTAGGAACTCCCGTACCTGTCTCTTGGTAGTTGGCTCTGGAATCTGTAGGACTGCCTGGATCCGCTGGTTTGACAAAGCCCTCAGCCCTCCTTTCAGGTCGTACCCCAGGTAACTTACAGTTTGCGTCGCAATCTGAGCTTTCTTGGCTGACACTCGGTAGCCCATCCTCTCAAGGTCCCGGAGCAGGTCTAGTGTGGCAGATTCACATTCCTCCTGTGTCCGGGCTGCTACCAGGATGTCATCTACGTATTGGAGGAGAACTATTGATGGATGGGTTCTCCTGAACTCCTGGAGATCCTTACTCAAGGCCTCATTGAATATAGTTGGTGAATTCTTGAAACCCTGGGGCAGTCTGGTCCATGTAAACTGCCCTACTAGTCCATTTTCGGGGTCACTCCACTCAAAGGCAAACATTTCCTGACTTTGGGGAGCCAGGGGTATACAAAAGAAGGCATCTTTTAAATCCAAAACAGAATAATAGGTATGAGTTGGTGGCAGCGAACTCAAGAGGGTATACGGGTTTGGTACCGTGGGGTGTATGGTTTCAACTCGGGCGTTTACTTCCCGCAAGTCCTGCACTGGCCGGTAATCCTGGGTCCCAGGTTTTTGGACAGGGAGAAGGGGGGTGTTCCATGCAGACTGGCATTTTCTCAGAATGCCCGCCTCTAATAGGCGTTTCAAGTGCCCCGCAATCCCCTGTCTGGCCCGTGCTGGGACAGGGTACTGCCTGATCCGGACCGGCCGGGCCGTGCTGGCCAGCTGGACCAGCACCGGCGGTTGGTGAACGGCCAACCCTGGCGGGTTTGCCTCTGCCCACACCCCTGGTACTTGCGTTTGCAGTTCTTCTAGGACTGTATCCTCCTTTTTCTCACCGTCTGGGAGTATCGCCAGCAAGTATTCTTCCGACAGGGGGACCGTCACCTCCAAACTGGTCCCTTCAGGTGCTTCTGCTGATTTGAAGCTTATGGTAGCATGGAGCTTCTGTAACAAATCTCTCCCGAGTAACGGGTATGGACAGTCTGGAATGACTAGAAAGGAGTGAGTAATAGTCCCTTTTCCTAAGTTGGTAACTCTGGCCGCTGTCCAGGGATACGCTTCGGCCTTACCCGTTGCTCCTATAATTTTGGTGGTTGCTTTTTGGAGTTGTCCCTGAGGTTGCTTTAGAACAGAAAATGTGGCTCCCGTGTCGACCAGGAAGTCTACTGGTTTCCCTTCGACATTCAAGGTGACCATGGGCTCCTGGGAGCCAACAGGTATGGAGCCCTGGCCCCGTCAATCTAAGGTTTGAAGCAGCACCGCAGGACGAGCCTCCTTTGCCTGTAATTTGGGGCAGTCCTTCTTCCAGTGTCCCTTTTCTTTGCAGAATGCACATTGGTCCTTGTCTACCCTGGGCCACTGGCCTCTTGGCTTCCCTTTCTTCCCTTCTTTCTTCGGGCCTGCCTGGGCTGCAATTAGGATTTTTGCTACCTCTTTTGCCCTTCCTACTTCTGGGTCATCTCTGTTCACATATACTTTCTGAGCAATTTCTACAAGCTTGCTGATATTTTCTCCTTCAAATCCTTCAATTTTTTTGTAACTTCTTTCTAACATCAGGAGCTGCCTGGGTCACAAAGGCTATGTTCAAAAGCCGCCTGTTCTCAGGAGCCTGAGGGTCTAATGGGGTGTACACTCGGTAGGCTTCTATCAGTCTTTCTAGAAAACTAGCAGGGGACTCTTCTCTCCCCTGTACTACCTCACTGACCTTACTAAAATTTGTTGGCTTCTTAGCTGCTATCTTCAACCCTCTTAACAGAGCCCGGCGGTATTGGAGGAGCGCATCCCTTCCCCCACTCGTATTGGGGTCCCAATTAGGGGGTTGTTCTGGTAGTATATCTTGTACCTCCCTCCTCCCCACTGCGGTTTCTCCCTCCTCTCCCATAACCGCTTTGACAGCTTCTCTCATTATTCTATCTCTTTCCTCTGAGGTGAACAATGTTTGCAATATCTGCTGACAATCATCCCACGTGGGCTGGTGGGTTCTAAATATAGTCTCTAATAGGGAGATTAATCCCTGCGGCTTTTCAGAAAACGGAGGATTTTGCAATTTCCAATTATATAGATCACTAGTTGAGAAGGGGACATAGATTAGCCGCGGCGGTGCATGTAATGGGGCGTCTGGAGCCGGTGGCACCTCCCTGAGTGGCAAAATGGCGGCGCCACCTGAGTGTGGTGCCGAACTTAAAATGGCGGCGCCATCCTGTTTTGGCGCCAAACCTTCCCCATATTGAGTACCGCCGCGGGTATGAGGAGGACTCTGGATCCTCTCCGCCCTCCCACTAGAGGAATCAGGCAAGGGTTGATGATACGGGGGAGGAACGGAGGGAGCCAACAGCGGGTCCTCGGGTACTTCGGGCAAAACAGGGTATAACCTCCTCCCTCCCTCGTTCTCCTGGCTCTGCTG
This sequence comes from Glossophaga mutica, assembly GCA_039655065.1. Taxonomy (NCBI): domain Eukaryota; kingdom Metazoa; phylum Chordata; class Mammalia; order Chiroptera; family Phyllostomidae; genus Glossophaga; species Glossophaga mutica. The sequence continues at coordinate 139,980,747 of CM077307.1, read as the reverse complement.
AGGTCGGCGCCCTTTGTCTGCCTGTAAGCGGGGAGTCTGCCTTGGCGCCGTCGCCACGCAGAGGGCCCTTCCCTTCCTCTGACCATTCGACTGGCATCGGCGTATGTACCCGGGGCGATCAGTGGCTATGTCTACCCACACATCTATATAGACCATCTGATCTGGATGGGGGGTCTCATAAACAATCCGCCGAACCGCGAAAAGGAGGGACAAGTCGAAAGTTCCCTCCGTGGGCCATCCTACGCCAAAGGTCGGCCACTCAAGCTCACTGAAAGTTCGCAGGACCTCCGGGTCGGGCGGCGGTCCCCCATAGCCCCGAGCGCGATTCTGAAAGTCAGAAAAATTGTTTAATAAACATTCTAGGGCAGTGCTCGAGGTGGAGCCTCCTTGTCCCATCGCGGATGCCTTTTGCCCGATTTCCACGGCACCTAGGATTAGGAATATGAGGGACACTAAAATTCCACACAAAAAACACACAACTAGCTCCTCTCCACTCAGTCCATTCACGCACAAACAGGCCGCGGCGCACTTCAGCCTCTCCACACATTCAAACTTCGCTAGCGCGTTTGGTCGCGGCGCAAAACGAAACTAAATACCAAATGCGACCTAGTCGCAATCACTGTGCACAACGAAACCAAATTTCAAATGCGGGAGCAGAAGCTCCGGTTCTCGAGAGCGTCCTCTCCTTGAGAACCCCGCGGGCGGGCTACCGGCAACGTCTCGCCTACCGCCTCGCGGCTCCAATGAGTCTAGACTCCCAAACCAAATTCCGCGGCAAACTTACCCGGGTTCCACTTTCTCAGTCTCCGAAGACTTCCCTTGATCTCGCTGGGGCCTCCAAATGTTGTATTCAAGTAGCGAGTGAAAAGAATCTCCGAACACTGAGAGCAGTTTGGTGATAAATTTATTGGCCAAGTTTAACCTGCGCAGGGGCGTACTTCCCAAATGAGACCGTAGTCTCGCAGCTACGCAGAGCTGCCAAATGGAAGTCGCGCCCGGCTTACAGACTACAGGGGTCTTTATAGAGCGCAGCAAGCAAGCAGGGGATACAGAAGCAGATGCAGCAGTTAGCTATTGGCTCGATCAAACAAAGCAGAAGTTCCTGATTGGTGGGGGCTTTTACAGAACACAATGCCAAGACATTTTCCCCACACAGTTGCAAGTTCACAACAGTATCTATAAATATGCTTATCTATAGGAATCCCGAAATATTGTCCTTCCTCTGGATTCTACAATTATAATTTATGTTTACATCTAGCTTGGTGGGAAGTCAACAAAATCAGTGGAACATATCATGCTGAAATAAAGCCTGTTTCCTTCATCTAATGAGGTCTTTTATCCAGTCTAGAGAGGTTCCTCTCTAAATGGTCTTTGTATATATGTTTGTATGTGTACATGTGCTTGTTTATCTAAACTCAAGTGCGACAAAAGTAATGCTGCTCACTTCGGTGCCAAGTGCAGATGCCAGAATTTCCCAGATCCAACAATCACTGGAATTTCTTTTTACTGAATCTATCAAAACAAAATCTCATGAGTTTGCACCTGTGTTTTCATAAGTTTTCTTGTAGGTTGATTTGGGAAAACACAAACAAAAAACCTAATGAGAAGGAATGGAGAAGCTTATAAAACTGGCCCATTCAGACAAAATTGAAAACCATTTTTCAGGAAAAATTACTTAGCAATAATCTATAATTCACATATTTGTATTCCTAAAGCTGGAAGAGAGTTTCAGTAAAGTTATCAGTTGCTAAGCGAGGTGTCACTTGACTTGTCACTGACCCCACAGATAGTTCTGAGAAAGAGGGGTGTTCTTTCTTTCTATGACATTTCATCCAAGAATATCAGTAATGGTTAGGGATAACCTGAATCATGCTTTAATTATTAAAGTGAATGCAGTACAGGCAACAGAGCCTCCTAAGATTTTTTTTTTTTTTATATTAAGCACTTTGCACACATACCTAGAGCACAAGAAGTTCTCAATGTTTGTAAAATGTAAAGTGACATATAATGAAAGAGACTGGCACTGGAGAATTTCAAGGTTAGAAATATAGTCGGAAGAGATATCTGAGATGTCAAATGTGGTTTATAAGATAGTTGTTAAAATGGCATATTGAAATCATTGTATGTTGGCTGATTTAAAACTATATGCTGGCCACAGTGCTTTACAAACATTGTGTCATTAACTTTTCCTAGCCATCCCATAAGGACATACTTTAACAGACATTTCAGAAGTGTTAAAACCGAGCCATACACTGTTATGAATTTGCCCCCAAACTACACAGGTTGCCAACAAACATATTGGAATCATTATGGCATACAGTGTGGAATAGGAAAAAAAAAAAAGCAAAGGCAAATACATAATAAGGTGGACCAAAAATCACACACACACAAAACTTGCCATCACTTTATCCAGTTATAGTTTGTATAAGTAACTGAGAAAAGTTGCCTGAGGTCTATTATTAAAATTATATAGACTTGGATGAATTTTTCTGGATTAGATTATAATCCCAGAATAATAAAACATAGGAATAATAAATATTTAATTTAGAATTTTTCTTTGCATTGGATGAAAGAGAAAGGAAATGACTTCCAGTCTAAGAAATTTTCATAACATCCAAATGTAATAATAAGAAGCATCTTTTGAAATAAGTATTACAAGATATTCCATCACATACAGTATTTTCCAAGAAGAATAATAGTTACTCAATAAGTAATTATTGCCTAATTAGTGACAAGAATTACTGTATTATATTTTTAATTTATTATATGCAGTTATCACATATGTTCCACATAGGGTTATAACCTAGAACTCTTAGGACTCTGGGTTCCATAAATTGAAGATAATAAAATTACTACACAGCTAATTGAGAGAATTATGAGTTTCAACAAGTAGAGTTCCTAGAACAATATCTGTCATACAGTAAATATTGAATAAGTACTAGCTATTACAAAATTTATGCCCCAATTCAAGTAAAATATATACTATTCCATCACATAATGTTTACAGAAAATATTTCAAATAGTTGAAGAACAATATACCCAGCATATACTTTCCCAATAAAGAAGTAGAATAGTTTTTTTTCTTTAGTTATCAAGCTGATGAAGATGAGGAAAAGGAGGGAGGGGAGGGGAAATTATTCTTTACAAATTGGTCTAAGTAATTACAGAACTTTAGAGCATGATCTATATTTTGTCCTTTTTTTCTTAACTTATTGTGATTATTTTATTTGTTTATAATTGTTTACTTTAACATTTACATGTTCTGCTTACTGGTAAATTAAAAAAAAAAAAAACATTTCAGGCTATCTGCTTCCTCTGTAGAAACTACTTCAAAACCTTAGCTTTTAAAAATTATTGATGCTAACAATTTATCTATGTAATCTTTTGTGTTTACCACATACACAATTATATTATCCCCTACTGCTGACTTTTTTTGTTTTTTAAAAAATCTATTCTTGTTTTTTCAATTGTATTTATTGGGGTGACATTGGTTTGCAAACTTATACAGGTTTCAAGTGTATAACTCAATAAAACAGTGTCTGCACACCGCACCGTGCGCCCATGGCCCCAGCATGGTCTCTTTCCATCCCCACTTCCCGGCTCCTTGCCCACCTCCACCCCTCTGCCACTGCTTCCCACTGGCTATCACTGCACTGTTGTCTGTGTCTATGTGTTATGTAATTGATGAGTTTGTTTCTTCTAATTCTCTGGTGCCCTTTTAACCAACTTCAAATTTTTCTAGAAGTAAGGGAGTTGTACTTTATGTAATGATTTATTAATATGAAATATTTTGATCAAATTTATCAGACAAATTTAGAATATACTTATCTTATATTCCATTCCATGCAGTGAAACTTTTGGAAGGCATACCTTCATCTGATTCATTTCGGTTGGAACAGCATGTTTCAACAAGCAAACTCTACTTACCAGTTGACCAAACATCGTGGTGAAGCCCTGCTAGTGAGTGAGACCAAAGATTTGTTGTAGAGATGGAACTGATTACACACATGTATATGAATGCATATATGTATGTGTTTTATAGATCTGATTGTAGTGTATGTAAGTGACATTTTAAAAGCTTTTCTAATTTCTATGGATTTTAGTTAACCTCTCTTGAATTCTTGGAATTGTTCTTAAGAAAGCTCATCCATCATTTGACAAGTCACCATTTTAGGCACACTATAATCCTTGTTTTCAAATGTATGTGTTTTTCTCAGAGTTGTTATAAAGCAAATAGTAAACATGTTTTCATCAGCTTAGGGACCAAAGACCCACTCATAATAAAACTTAAAAATAAATAGTGAACAATTAGTTATGCCTCCATTAGCCATTAAATTAGCCATGAGTACAGATGTAAAAAATAAATAAATAAATAAGTAAAAAAAAATAAAAAAATAAAAAAACATGGAAAACACTTCACAAGGTATGTGAGTACCAGTAGCACTTGTTCATAGACACCAGAAAGTACTGCAGCATACTGTCCGCAGCTATGAGTATCCAATCTTTCCAATGCTTCCTCTCATTCGTGCAGTTCAACGCTATTCTCATTACACTCTACGTGTTGCTAAGTCAAACATTTTTCTAACAAAGTTCATGCTAAAATCAAAATAAAATCCTATTCAAGTAATTATTTAAAATTACACTTTTTTTCCAGAAATGGCAAAAGTCACTACTCTTGTGTAGATAGTTTTAATTTCATGTTAATCACCTTAGGAAACTTTGGTTTTGAGAAAATTTCATTTGCTTGCTGAATTCTATCTGTGACTCCTTGATTGATAGCACCAGTATTTATTTTATCCAGTAGTCTCCTCTTATTTCTGATGTTATTTGAGCCTCCTCTTTTTATTTCTTAGTGTAAATATTTTTGTGTGTGTGAATTTTGTTTCTCTTTCAAAAAACAGCTCTTATTTTAGTTGATCTTTTGCATTGTTTTTCTGGTCTCTGTTTCGTTATCTCTCTCCTCTGATTTTTGTTATTTTCTTCTTTATTCAGACTTTGGGCTTAGTTTGTTTATTTTTTTCTAGTACTTTGAAGTTATCAAGTTAGACTGTTTATTTGAGCTCTTCCTTTTCTTTTAGTATGGGCATTTATTGTTACAAACTTTCTGTAAGAACTGCTTTATCAGCATCCAATAGGTTTTGGTACGTTGTATTTCTGTTTTCATTTGTTTTTTATTTGTATTTAGATTTCTTCTTTGTCCCATTGGTTGTTTAGAAGTGTGTGTTTTATTTACAACATGTTTGTAAATTTTTCAGCTTTCTTCTTCTTGGGTTCCAGTTTTAAATTGCTGTTGTCAGAAAAAATGGTATAATTCCAGAATTCTTAATTTTGCTAAGATTTGTTTTGTGCCTTATCAAATGATCTATCCTGGAGAATGTTCCTGGTGGGCTTCAAAACAATGTGTCTTCTTGTGTTGTTGGATGGAATGTTTTATTAGGTATGTTAGGAATTCTAAAGAATGAATAAAGTCTAATATTTCCTTGTTCATTTTATGTCTGGGTGACCTACCCATTGCTGAAGGCAGGGTATGGCAGTCTACATGTATTGCATTATTGTCTATTTCATGCTTCACATTTATTAATATTTACTTAAAATATTTAGGTGTTCCAATATTGGGTGCATATGTTTTTACTGTTACATCTTGATGAATTGACCCCTTCATCTTTGTATAATGACCATCTTTTTCTCTTGTTATCTGATGTGGACACCGGCTAGCAGGGTCTGAGTCAGTATGGATGAAATAAAACATACACACGGTCTACCGAGTCTGGTGGAAGAAAAAGGACGACAGCGTGGCTTTTCTCTCAAGGGGAGCAAAAAGCCATGGCCTCTGCCATGACAGGCCCTTATTTTATTTCTCCTCACATTACTATCCCCTCTCTCACTATCCATGGTTACAACAAAGGAGCCAATGCCCCTCATCACATCGCAGAAGGAGGATATTAGCAAATGAAAAGGCAAAAGTGGTTGAGCCAGTTACACTGGTCCCTGCAAGGTTTAGCACTTGCAGGGTGAGAGAGTTTTCAGCAAAAGCAAGACTCAAAGCAGCCTAGGTATAATGCAAATCTGATTCCCCCGAGAGAACCTACCTGTGGGCGTGGGTCCTGTGCATCTCCCAGTGGGAGCTGGGCCCACACCATGCAGAAGAGTCTGCCACAGTTATCTTTTTGGCTAAAACCTTTGTCTTTGATACATAAAACTAATACAATACTTAAATGTAAATACAGCTGCCTCCACTCTCTTTCGTTTTCCACTTGTATTGAACATCTTTTTCCATTTCTGAAGTGAGTTTCTTTTTCTTTTTTTCAGCCCAGAGACACTAATAGTAAGTGGTGGAGAGAAAACCTTAGTAGCCAGCAACCAAAGAGGAGGCCTTGCTTACCCCGTCATGAGAAAATGTGCTAAGACCATAGCTACTAGCCTGACGAATATGACATCGTCTGACAGGCCAAGTGGTGGGGAACCACAGGCACCGCATAGGGGGCTCAGAGGAGCAGTCTGGAGAGCCCTGGTCCTGTCTAGTAGTGCTGAGGATAAACCACCCACCCTCCAACTCACTACTAGGAGTAGAGGGAGGAGGGGAGAGAAGGGGTGGTGGTGGGGGAGCAAAGTCACGGCCACCTGGTCTATAAAATACTCCTCCTGTCTGCTCTTAAAGCACAGGAGGAAAAAATGTGTGAGAGAAACTCGACGTTAAATCTAGCAGTCAATGTTGAATTGTCTTTCTGTGTTTACGTTGTAGCTCATTGAGTTTCCTCAAAAGAGCAATTTTGAATTCTTTATCAGAGAAACTGCAGAATTCCATGTCTTTGGGTTTAGTTACTTGAGAATTATTGTGATCTTTGCTCATTTTAAGTTTTCTTGATTCTTTACATTTCTTGGTGTTTTGCATTGCTGTTTTCACACTTAAAGTAGCAGTTACCTCTCTCAATCTTCACTAGCTGCCTTTAGGTGAAATACTTTTTGTTGGTCTTGCTATGTATTCTGAAACCTTCACTGCCCTCGTATGAATCTGCTCCCCACTTCTTGATCTCACTTGTGGCAGAATTCTTTAGCTTGTATGTCTTCTTTCAATCTTATAATGCACCAGGCTGCTAACTGATAACTTTTCTTTTGTTTTCCCAAAAGTGGTGCTACAGCTCAAGATTGTGGCTCCTCCCTTGCCCACAGGCCCTGGCCCATTTTCTTTTCATGCCCCCTGCCTACTCAGGCTCACTCTCACCACTGCCCTCAGGAACACACACTGAGAGCTGACAGCACAGTGGGTAGAGGTGTGGGGTTGGCACTTGGTTCATTGTAGTTGTCATGGGCCAGTTGGTGGGGATGTTTAAGTGAGATTTTCCCTGTGGCTCATGGGTGGCTCATGTCTGCTGGAGTCCACAGTATAGTCAGCAGGAACTGTGTATCTTTAATCCCTCTTACATTCTTATCAATCTCCTTCCTGATCTCATCCTTCCCCCAATTGTGGAACGTCCTTTTATTACTTTGGATGCTACAGGAGAAAAATTGATTTCTTTAGCAGCACACTACACCACTGGGGAAGCCAGGAATTCACTCACTGCTCTTCTCTACCAGAAAGATCACTGGCCTCCTTTAGTTCTCAGTTATGTTACCTTGGGTGCAGGGGTAATGTTGCAAAATTCCTCTTACCCATGCCTGTAAATCTAAACTTGGTTTTATTGTTGTTGTTTTTTTGCTTCAGTGGAGTGTTAGAATTTCTTTTCTGTAAACTGGACTTGTACAAAGGCTCTCATTGGTGCCTGTCTGCCTGAGTCAGGGTTTTATAGTACCCCCATATCTTGGCCAAGCGGGACTGTAGCCAGCTCAGAGGCCCCTGCTGGTTCCATAGCTTGTGCTGATGTGTGCACACATGGGTGAGACCCCTCCCAGGTCATTTGGCATAGGTTACTGGATCCCACAGCTCTTGCTGAGGCACTTTTGTTCATGGATGGTTGCTGAATTTCAGTGTGTGGCTGGGTACAAAAACAAAGACACCTTATGCTGCCATGAAGCTGATACCATTCCTCTTGTAGCAAATGTTTTATTTAGATAGCAAGAGAAATTGTCCTTTTGAATAATTTTGAGTGGAGCTCTGAAAATAACTTGTTTAAGAAGTCTTTCACTTTCAGGAAGACAACAACAATGGATAGTAGGAGGAAAATGAAATGGAAGCAGTTACCCCTTGTACCTTAAACACAAGCTGTACTAAAGTCAGTGGAGAATTAAACTTTCACAGATATCTGTCTGCATATTGTAAAATTTATATATTTTGCTCTTTTAGATGCTTTAGCTTTCTAATTTTTCTTTATTCAGAAAAACATTTTTACTTTTAAAAATAATTCTTTATATTTTATATACACTTCTATTTTCTTTGTACTATTCTAAAAACGCACTGATGTATACATATAATTGTATTTATGTGTTCTTCACCAATAAATTGAACTTGACAATGGTTTTTAACATCTGCCTATCACATTTTATCAAATTGAGCTCTTATTACACTCAATCTCGGGTTTTCCAGTAGTCTTTCGGCATCTGTCTTAGCTGCCCATCACAAACACACTTCTTAGAAAATAACAAAAACAATTTCTTATACAGGATTTATTTATACTAATCACTGCTGTAAGTGTATAAGCACTATTATATGAAATTTATGCTGTTATTTTCCCATTTTACAGATAATATAATGAGGCAGAGAGAGATGAAGTAATTTGACCAAAGTCGTACAACATACATTTGCCAGAACTGACATCCTATCAAGGCAGCCTGCCTGTAGAGTCCAAGATTTTTTGCTTCTATGAATCCCTGAAACTTGCTTATTCATTTCAGTTACTGACCCAGCAGATAACAATTTAGTTCATGATATTTATTTTCATTAAATTGTACTTATTTCCAAACCTCAGTTTATTTTCTCAGAAAATCTTTTATTCAGTTAAATAAATATATGAAATACAAATATTAATATTATGGTTTTGTTTCTGAAAGATTTCTTCCTGATGTTAATATGCTTTCCTCCATTCAAAGTAGGAAACTTTCAAAGTTTATCCCATTATAAATTGGCATGAAAATTTCTTTAAAATTCTGTTCTGGAATGCAACTTGTATAATGCAAATGCATCATCTGAGTATTTTGTGTGGTTGTAACTTTTCTGGTATTTGTCTTTCTGATTAGGTAGATAATCAAAAAGCTTTCCCTAAAAGAATACAGAAAATTTTGTAATTTTCCTGACAAGAAGCTGATTAAGAAATTAAGATTAACTCCAGCTAGTATAGCTCAGGGGAGTGAGTGCAAGCTTGCTAACCAAAACGTCCTTGGTTCATTCTCAGCTGGGACACATGCCTGGGTTTCGGGCCAGGTCCCCACTAAGGGGTGTGCGAGAGGCAACCACACATTGGTGTTTCTCGCCCTCTCTTTCTCCCTCCCTTACTCTCTCTAAAAATAAAATAAATAAAATTTAAAAATAAGAAATTAAGATCACAAGGAAATATGGTATATGGATTTAATCTATGCCAATGATGTATATTAGCTTTAGAATTTTTTTCTGAGCATAGACTAAGATATTTAGAACATTTTTCTTTCTATTAAGTCTCAACAATATATCCCTTAAAAAAATCCCTTCGGGAATAATTTCTTGTATAGTTTGTGCCCTAGGGCACTCACTATAATTCCTTAATGAATGTTAAATAGCACAAGATGACCCTTTCCTCCATTACTACAATTCACATTTTTGCTTATATGTCATCTTCACTTATTAGTTCTCACTAATAAATCTAACATAAGAGAAAATTTTGTTCATAGTTGTTATATATGTGTGTATATGTATGTATACACACACACATATTTATATATACATATATGTATATACACACATGTATCAATATATGTGTATATATGTGCATATGTGTATGTATGTGCGCACATATGTGTCCCTTACCTGAGAATGTGTGTATACATACACATATTTATATACATATATGTATACACACATATAGATTCCTTACCTGAGCATATGCTTATAGATTTCAGAAGAAACGGGAAAGGAGAGAGCGAGAGAGGAACATTAATGTAAGAGGAAAACATCAATTGGTTGCCTCCTGCACATGCCCCAACTAGGGACCAAACCCACAACCCAGGCACAGGCCCTGACTGGGAATTGAATCCTGGACCTTTAAGTTTACAGGACGACACTCCTACCAACTGAACCATACTGGCCAGGGCTCTTGTATTATATTTTAAGATTTTAGTGCTTAGTGCTCTCTTCACTGTTTGTGCCCTCAACCCATCTCAGGAGGGTTTCCAAGAAACATTTAAAACTGTGAACTATTGTCTAAAGGTCTCATCGCTCCCATGTTGTTTTAGAAACACCGCTAAGAGTGGAAGGCATTAAAGCCTACCAGCAGAGCTGAACAGATTCACCTAAGGCATGCTTATTGCCGGTAGTTGACCTCCTCAGTCACTGTTGCTAGAGAGAAGCAAATCCTTTTGAACTGACCGGTAAACATCCATTAAATATATTTCATATGAAAGAATTACAAAAGTGGGGTTAGATAAGTAAATATGTAACAAGAAAACATCTGCACAAGTTCCATCATGTTACTCAATATACATTAGGAAAGTTTCATGACTTTTACAACCTTCTCTTTTATATGAGATTGTATATACCTGCCTTATAGGACTGTGAGTACATTTTGCCCTCCCTGTCTTTCCTCTAGTAGGCCCTGAGTAGATGTTTATAAAATGAATAGATATAAGTAGCTTCCATAATTACTGAGGAATCTGCCTTCCAGGTTCTGTCATTCTCTAATGCAAAGATTTATGATAACATCAAAGGAAAGAAACTGTGTTTGTAAACATTTAGGGAGGTTTTTAACTGTCTTATTCTAAATGAGTGAAACAATTTTCCAGAAGTTAGTTTTACATTTTTATCTATTTTCTTCCTCTTCTTTTCACTGGTTTTTCCCTTCCCTCACTGTGAGAACTCATGTGGTGGTTTTACTGCAGTGAAGCTGTGGGAATAAGGGGCAAGCTTTTTGTAATGTCTGGTCTTCCTTGTGAAGGAAAACTATGTGAAAATAATTATTTGCAAATATATTATAACTTACGCATATTTTAAGTCAGAAAAGTTTCTACAAAGTGAAGTTCTTGCGCTCTCCAAATTATCTCAGACAGTGGGATAAAATTAGCATGAATACATTACACCTATGATGACACTTGAAACTCTTGCCCACTCAAGAGCAGTGGTTCTGTTTGATCTCTCTGTCAAAGTAAATATCCTCAAGCCACAGTGAGGTTTGAAGGAAAACAAATCCTAAATGCGAGTCTTGCAAAAGATTCTTTCCTGAAAACCCTAAAATTTGAAGTGAAAATTAAAAAAATAAATCACACTATGACAAGAAACAAAGTGAAATAGGCACTTTTAGACTCTAGAAATGAATTGACCACTTGGGATTTTTTGTTCTAAACCTAAATTTTTGTTCTACATCTAGAAATTTACCAAAATAATCCTGGTGCTAAACTGTCATAGAGATGAAAATCTGAAATTATTTTTATTTTAATCCCATAAGTTGGTTAGTTTGTTTTTCTCTCTACAATGCCACAATGCTAGTCTAATTAAATGAATATGTAACTCTAATCTTAATTGTATTTAATATAGAAATCATCTTTTCCCACAAATAAACACCACAAAACTATCCTAAACTAACTCTGCAGCAACAATTCAGGACACTATTCTTCTCATTTCTACATGATTTCATCTAAGAATTTTTTTACTTTCTATTCAAAAAGCATCAATAAAGTCTATGACAGCTTCTCACATAAGAGCAAATATTGCCTTAACTGGCTGCAAGTTCAAAATTAATTCTTGAATCCCTCCTTTTTTCTTCCTTCCTTGCTTTATTCATTTTTTTGTCCCCCATTTTCCCCTTTCTTTCTTCAGAGGCAGCATCAAGTTATGGATGAATGTTTGGACTTTTTACAGGGAATATACGCAATGTCAAGTTCAGGTTCTGCTATTTTCTACCTGTGAAAATATGACTGCCTTTTTTGTTCTATACAATCCTCGATTATCTCACCTATAAAATGGAGTTAATAAAGCTTACATAATAGAATGATTAATATGAAGAAATTAGTAAATAAATAGAAGGTGCTTGACATATATAAAACATTCAATAAACACAACACATTATTTTAAAAGACCATTTCTCCTTTACTTTATATGTTGCCCCCTTCCTCCTTTACTTCCTAACTTAAATAGAGAGGGCTAGGCACTTGCTAAGTTCTGTGGTGGCACAGTGAAAGAAAACTCACTTTTCCATTCAAGTAGTTTACAACCTGTTAGAGAAGATAAGTCAACAAAAACAACAACAAGGAAAGAACCCCAAAAGCAAGGATGAATGAGGTCAATTAAAGCGGTCAGCTCTTAAAAAACTTTTAGACAAATACCTATTCCAGAAAAAGGACTATGTGGGCTATATGCAATTTAGAGTAAGGTATAATGTTGCTATAGAATGATAGTTCTTGTATCTGTTCACTTGCATAACGTGAATAATTGCTAACATTTTCTGGGTACTTGGTCAATATTATATCTATGTGGAGCTGCTTCACAAACTAATTAAAGTACTTCCTTGAAATTGCTTGCGTTTCAAGATATTCTTTATATAATTCCTCTACCTTGTGATAAAATATCTCAGTTTATTGGACATTCTGGATATATTGTTCCTTAAGGCTGTTGTTAACTCCAGTTGAGTCAAATTCAATAATGTTGGTGTCTTGCATTGCATAATTACCTAAACTAAATTGCTCCTAAAGGCAACTTTCAGCCATTATGGCATAGGAGTTAGTGGGTAAATACCTGAGCCTCCAAATTCTGGTTGATGTTTGGGACAATTCTGAGATATAGTCAACTAAGCTTCCCAGAGTCCTAAGCTGGACTGAGCTTAGAGTGGTAACCACTCATTAACATATATTATTGACTTTTTCCCCTTCTCTGGATTGAATTCTCTTATCCATGACTTTTGCTTCCTTGATCATCTCACAAATAAAATGCTTGTACCAAAGTCCTTTTTTTAAGGGTCTAATTATGGGGAAATTCAATGTCAGACATGTTCCAAAGGTACTCGGTAAAGGAGGACACCCAGTTAATGTTGCTCTCATCATCATTAATAAATTGCTAATACAGGCCAGTACAACATAACAGTTATTAAATCATTTCATATCACTCCTTATAATAACAGTTAATTATTTAGTACTTGATATGTAACAGGTACGGTTTCTAAAGACTTTAAGGTATTGACTTATTTAATCCTCACGACAATATAAAGAGACTATTTCCATTTCCCACTTTATAGATAAGGAAATTGAGAAACGCAGGCCTTAATAAACTTAATCAAAGTCTCAGAGCAACATGAGGTAGAGTTAGGTTTCAAACCCAGACAGCCATCCCAGGTACCATCACACTTAAGCACTGCAGATAGACTAACTCAGTAATCATCATCATCATCACCATCATCATCATGAAGGTAAAATCAGTGAGCATTTTGTCTGTCTGTTTTTAGGACTTTGTCTTTATTTGTAAGAGACTAGCCTATAATTTAGGAGAAAAATATCTAAATCATTTGGTCATCCTTTTGTATGAAGTTTGTCATATGCATTTTTATCAGTTCTATTTTTGGCATTAACTACAAGGTTATTATTCTAATATGTTATAGCAACACGATATCAGGAAGGAATCCAATAGAATATTAGAAATATTGTCTTAACTGAAACCAATACAATCACTGGAGCAAATTGCAAAATCAGCTTTATTATCTCCAGCCTTTGTAATTTTAAGTTTGAATAAACAATATTTGTTCCTACTGTTTAAAATGCCCTCTTTCTGGCCAGTAGTTACTCAACTTTATGCCTAGAAAATGAAAAAGAAACATTGATTGACTGATGTGTTCACATCTGATAGCATGTATACTGACATGTACAGGAAAGAATTGCAATTGACATAGATTTCTTGGCAACTCCCCCCAGGAAATCCTTGTTTTCTGAAAAGCCAATTTACAAAATTCCCATTGGTAATGATGATGACTAACCACCCTATAAAAGTATTAGCTTAGTTTAGTTCCCCAACACATTTCAAATATGTTTGACCTTCCAGAGTGAGAAAATAAAACATGGTGAACTTCCAGTTAATTTCTAAAATTTAGTTTGGAAAAAAATACATGTTTCAAATATTCTCTGGGTGAGGCTCCTTATGAATCAGCAATAGACCAAACTCTACCTTGAGAGGGCTATCACAGAATTCCCTGGGATTCTGCCTGCTTCATTATAGCAAAACCAAAATGTAATGGGTAGGAGTAAGACACTGCTTGAGACTCAGAGGCGTAAACTCCAGAGCTGAACTCACAGATCTGTAAAGAAGCAACCCTCATACTTCTCAACTGGCTACCTATGTGCAAGACCAGATAAGGAGACTCCCTGTTGGGCCAGTTATAAGACTTCTGATCTAATTAAAAAGATTGTTTAAAATAATGAGCTCAATAAGAATGAAAAGCCCTCTGAGTTTGAGAGCCAAATACACTGATCTCATAAATAGAAATAGACCCGTTCAAAGGGATTTAGTATTCCCAAACTTGAATCTAGGGCAAATAACACATTTTAACACTAGTAATTTTTAAACTGTTTATCTACTGTCATAACACCCCTGCAACTTAAGAGACAAATTTGCCCTAAGATTCTGTATAATCTTGTTCTCCACAAAGCCTTTGGCAGTGCATGTGGTATAATTACAGAATAACATTTGAGGTGAAGATGGTTAGAACTCATTTTGAGACTTATCTCATGGTTACTACAACTCTGGGCAGACTATTTACAGGGAAATTGTTTTTATACTTACAAAGATGAGTATAAAATTGCCCACCACACACTCAGGTATCTATGATTAATGAGATGTGTTATTTATTTTAATAAGTCTAAGTACAACTGTAGGGGAAATGGGGTCAGTCAGGCTCCCTTACCAGATGTTTGGGCAGCTAAGAGAAGCAGTGTTCCCATAGCCCTGAGAATGGGCCTGCAGGCACGGAAGCGTGCTTTGGTATATAATGGCATCCTGCCAGCGCAACACACAGTATGACACACGGAGCATACGGCTTGTGTGGATCGCCCCACCCTAGAATAAAGGCATGTCAGGCCTTCCCATGGCTCCACAAATTTTCTTCCATCTGTCCGAATGTTGTGTGAACCTGCCCGACCTTGAATGGCTGCTAGACAACAACTGTGAATATTCATTTTTCCCTAGAGGCTGTCACTAGATTATTGTGTAATTTTCCACTGAATCACACTGAGGAAAAGCAATGGCTATTGCTATTTATAACCATTATTTATAAGCATTAACACACTTCCTTGCATCAATTTCAATTTACTTTAATTGGGAGCCTGAAGGTGCAATAAAGATAACTTTAGAAAGAAATATGTCTTATTAAAATTATCTGAGAAAAACATCTGCTTATGATGTACTTGGGGAAAAGGCAACATACACATTCAATGAAGTGAATAATTATCCAGTTACAATCTAAGCTATTGACAGTAAATGCCAGGTAAGTGTTACAGAAAGGAAATGCAGTAGTTTATGAAAAGGAGAACAAATCAGCCCTGCCCTCTAATGACAGGTTAGGGGAACATCCAAGGTAAACTCTAAGTGCAGTTTAGATCTTCCTCCCACAATTTGTGGTTATGCCATCTGGAATATGCGTCATCCATGTTTACCATGTTGGGAAAGAGAAAGATGGAGGAAGCACATTAGTTTTAGTGAGCCTAAGAATCTGACTTGAACTTCACAAGTGTTGCCCCACTTTTTGTTTTCCTCCCTGAGGCGGGACAGGATGGCTAGAGCAGGCTAAAGTTGGGTATTTCTATTCCTCAGCTAAACTGGTTAGACTCTGGTTAACTAGCTTCCCCTGCGGAAAGAACTTTTGAAGAAGAGTTCTTTGATATATTTTAAAATGGCTTATTTTCCCCTCCCCCTGCTGGAAGCCCTTAAGGGGATTTTTCTCTGATATTTACTGTGGGAATCTGGTTGAGCTCCTGAAGGTAAGTCTCACAGTATTGTGCCTTCCTATTCCCATGACTGGGTCCCCTGGATTTTTTAACTCTCACAGTTGTTCACACCAGTAATTCATGAATTATACAATTCAGGTTTTCCTACGCAGCACTAGTTCTCTAGTGATTTCCACCTATGAGTCTGCTCCCTGTATTCATCCATCTCCCCAGTCTTGGAGCTGTCCATCATTCTGCACCCTCACTTTTCTTACTGATCCAAAAGGGGTTGTTGATTTTTCAGTCTGTTTGGCTTCTTACTTGTTAGTATGGAGTAATGACTTGCAATCTTTTTACATGCGGAACTGGAAACTAAATGCATACCAAGAGATTAAGTATCTTGTTCTAGAATGTATATAGATGCCATTTTTGTTCACACCATGCCCTCTAGAGTTAGTCATATAGCTTTAGCACAAATGAGAGTGACACTGGGAAGTCAGGAAACTTTTTAAAATCGGGAAAATATTTTAAAAAATATGTTGAGATAAAACTGTGGAGTGTTTAGAACATCAAAATGAGAATTAATTTTTATTTTTAACAGAACTTAAAGCCATGAATTATTCTGAGTCCAAGATGTTATAATTCAGAAGGCATTCTAAATTCTAAATGTGTGTGTGTGTGTGTGTGTGTGTGTGTGTGTGTGTCTCGGGGGAAAAGGATAACACATCACACTAGTATGGTTTGTTTATTAGACAAGACAATTTTTCCAGGTTTCTTGGTCTTTCTCTTAAGTGTATAAAATCAAATGAATAAATGAATTAATGTCATTGTACCATATAAGGGCAGGCTATAAAGTAGAAACTGTTGTCATCAAGCTGGTTCTGCTCTGTGTGTTGAGTCATAATTATACTCATATATCTAATTGTATAAGTCAGCCCCAGCTTCCATAACAAAATGCCTAAGATAGGTACTTAAATTACAGATTTTTTAGAGACTGAATGAAGTCCAAGACCAGTCTATCTTCATGGTAAGGCTCTGGTAAAGGCTCTCTTCTTGACTTATCGAGAGTCAGCTTCTCACTCTGTCCTCACAAGGAGGTAAGAGACACCAAACACCCGAGTTTCTCTTATAAAGAAACAAATCCCATCATATGGACCACATCCTCATAACCTCATCTAAATCTAATTACCTCCCAAAAGCCCCCATCTCTGAATGGCATCACATTAGGAGTTAGGGCTTCAACATATAAAGTTTAAGTGGACACAATCCGGTTTACAGTTTAAGAGAACTAAAAGTGAAAATTGGTCTTTACTCAGGGGAAAGTATTATTTATCCCATCTTTGTCCCATGTGGGAGGACATCTCACTTTCTCTCCATTTGTCTAATTACTAACCATCCCTTGAAATGCACATGAGGCCCTATCTTCTAAATTAATCCTTTTACTAGGGTTTACAACTGATTTCTCCCATTTATGAAGCTTTTTGTTGTTATTGTTGTAGTTAAAATTAATAATACACATAATTGTCTTCTAATTGGCTCATTAACCAGGTTGTAAATGAATTTACATTTACAGGAATGATTACCAATGCACTGTACATAGTATAATTATTTTCTTGTTAACATTATATTGCACAACACATGTGCAGAATGTAGAGCAAATGAGCTACAAAACTGTGCATTCTTCTTCATAATGCCAGAAACTAGGCTGGGGATTATTTATAGTAGAATCTCTATTAAAGTGATAGAGTAGTAAAACATTCATGGATAGTAAACTATCTGTTAATAAGAGGGTACAATAGGTGGAAAGATGTAATTTATTATACATTTTGTAATAATTGACTGCTCTTCTAGACAGATATACCATAATTTTTGAAAATAGCATAAAATATAATTTATTTACTTAATGTTATTATAGAATACCAGACCCTTCTGGTAACCTGGATCCCTGATTTTAGAGTTTTCCTCTTTACTCCATAGAAAACATATTCAGGAGACATTGTATCAACTCTACAGGTATATCAATCATTCTGAGAAAGAAAAAAAGAAATAGGAAAAAATCTGGATTATTTTAACCTTGGAAAAAGCAGGAGGAAAAAATGACCTTGGTAAAGAAACTTTGACCTTTGATAACAGAATACAAAATAGGCTAATTTAAGGCAAATGGCAGGGTAAGACCGTGGAATGGAGGTAAATAGGTCAACTGAACAGAAGCTGTTCCTTGCACAAGGAGAAAGAGGAGTAAAGACAACAGTATGTTGTTGGTTGGTTTAGGGTGAACTAACTTTCTAATGTTTTACATTTAATTGGTTTTTCAAAAGTAACCAAAAGAACAATATTTCTATTCTGTACAGACCCAGTGTAGCTAGTGGGAAGCTTACCTCTAAGTTTAGAGGCAAGAATCGTATATTGAAGGGAGTGACCATTTTGTCTTTATATTATAGGACTCAATATGTAAGTTTGGACTAACAAACAGCTGTGGAAACATCTCTCCTCTGAATCACTGTGTTCTTCCTTGAGATTAACAGAACAACACAGATGCACATTGAACAGTAGAGAAAACCCCTTTGCTTACCTTGCTGCCATTCACAGACGTAAGCATCCAAAGTCTAATATCAGAGTTATCAGGGGAAGGTAGGGGCCATCTCAAACGAGACCTTATAGCTTAGCCCTTGTGTCTTGCACTAGATATAAAGTGGAAATATCCTGTTTTGTTCAGGCGAATCGAGAAAGCCCCTAAATGAAACAGATCATACATGATATTTAGAATAACAAATAATCCTCACAATGACCTGAGATCACACAACGTGACCTGTCTACTTAGCCTCTGCCCAGCCTTATCTCTTGCTTTCCTCATTTCTCTCTGCTTCAGTTCCTGGTAGCTGGTCAGTTTTTGCTAGATATAGTTCCCATGGGATTTAGTTGTGCTGTGGCTATTATCTTTTAATGTCAAAGGTAATTACATAAATGAAAGAGAGAATTAAAAGGACCCCATTTTTAATTTTTTGAGACTAACTCCAGACTGCTTTATGTCACAGAAATTCCACTTCTGGAATTATTCTCAAAGAAAACTGAACAACTAATTTGAAAGAATATATGAACCCCTATATTCACTGCAATGTTATTTACAATAGCTGAGATTTGGAAGCAGCCCAAGCCCAGCTTGGGGTGAATGAATAAAAAAACCTGTGGTACATTTACACAATGGAATATTACTCAGCCATATAAAAGAAGGAAATCTCACCTTTCACAACAGCATAAATGGACCTAGAGAAGATCATCTAAGTAAAATAAGCCAGTCAGAGAAAGACAAGTACCATATGATTTCACTTTTATGTGAAATCTAATGAATAAAATAAACTAACAAGCAAAATAGAACTAGACACATAGATACAGAATAGACTGACAGCTGCAGAGGGGAGAGGTTTGGGGGTGCTAGGTGAAAAAAGAGAAGGGATTAAGCAAAAAAAAAAAAAAAAAAGACACGGACAACAGCTGGTGATGGCCAGAGGGAAAGGGGGGTGAAGGGAGTTAAAAGAAGGTAAAAGGGAGATAAATGGTGATGGAAGGAGACTTGACTTGGGCAGTGAACACACAATACAATATACAGATGATGTGTTATAGAACTGTACACCTGAAACCTATACAATTTTATTGACCAAGGTCACCCTAGTAAGTTCAATAAAAATAAATAAAATGGCCAGCAAAATCTACTTTTAGAGCAATTATTGCATTTAAAAAGTATAATCTTTTATGTCTGCAATCTTTATTAGGAGCTTATGAAAACCAGTTATTTACTTCTTACCACTATGGTAGCTACCAATGTTTCATCTACATCAAATGCTGAATAAGTGAATCACAACATTTATAAAGTTTTTGCCCCACCATATGTTCAAGAGATCATAAAAGTCACTAGATTTTTCTCTGGTTCCAGGATTTAACTTCTGGCTACATTTCTCCTGGGGCCTTTTTTCCCCTCAATAAATGTTTCCCAGACCTCTGTGGTGCATTATTTGTTGACCTTTTATTAAATGTTGTCTGACATCTTCTTGGCAGTTACAAAGATTTGGAAGAAAGAGTTCGTTTTTGTACTGTGGACAAAGACACCACTTTGAAGACATGTAACCTTTGTGAGCAGGTGAGTAGAGTCCGGGATCATGTTATTCAATGTGGGTTCAGAAAAGAGAACTGAACTGGACATTCAGATAAAAAGGAAGATATAAACACAACCTTGGAGATGAAGTTCAGAAACTACTGACAGAATACATCAGAGACCACATAGAGTTTCAAATGGAAATCTAGAATAATGAAGTGAGAAACTAGCAATCCTGGATGTGGCAACTGTCACTATATATCAGTGGTTCCCATATGAAAGGGCTGAATGAATATCCCCTGGGGACCATTTCAAATTCAAATGTCAGTCCATCCCTACTAAGGGCAAATCAGAACCTGCCCGCTAACTGTAACAACTGAGATATATAAAGTTCTGTTTCCATTTGTTCCTTTTTCTTCTGTGGGCTATACTTTGTTTCCTTGCATGTCTATTAATCATTTTTAGGTTGAACATTATGAAGGAAACATTGTAGAAGGTCTAGTTATGGTCCTGTGAATAGTGTTGACTTTTATTCTTGTAGATAGTTAAATTATTGGTTGATAATCTGAATTATTAGAGGCTAAGATTTGTACATTATTAGAATAGACCTGTTTATGTTAGTTTTCCCTTTGTTCAAAGTTTACACTCAATGGGCATCCATTCTCTACTTTTAGTGGAAAGCCTAGAGAGTCTGCCCTCTCCCTCTTAATTGCATTCAAATTCAATACTACAGTCTTCATTAAAATAAGATGGTGATGAGATGTCTTTTCAGATTATTCAGTCTTCCAACACCATTATCCATTAGAGAAATGCAAATCAAAACCACACTAAGATAACCACTTCACACACAATAGGATGGCAATTAATTAATTAATTAATTAATCATTTGAAAAACAGAAAATAATTATTGAAGAGAATGTGAAGGAACTATTGTCTTCATATGTTGCCAAAGATAAAATTACTGAGCTACTGTAGAAAATATTTTCATGGGGGTGGGAGGAGGGGTGGTGGAAGAAATGGAGACAACTGTACTTGAACAACAATTAAAAAAAAAAAGAAAAAAAAAGAGAAAATATTTTCAAGATTTCTGTCTTAGTTCATTTGGGCCTTTATAACAAAACTACCAGCAACTGGGTGGCTTTTATACAAGAAACATTTATTTCTCATGTTCTTGAGGCTAGGAGTCCCAGATCAAGGCACTGGTAGACTTGGTGTTCAGCGAGGGCCAGACTTCACATCGGAGAAGGGGTTCAGCCCTTATGATTGAATCACCTCCCCATTACTTCCAAACACCATGTCTTTGGGGGTTAGGTTTCAACAAACAAATTTTGGTGAGACACAGACATTCAGTCCATAGCAGTTCCTACAAATCAAAGATAGTTTTAGGATACAGTCCAACAATTCCACTCCTAGGTATGTACTGAAAAGAACTGTAAACATGGGCTCAAATTCTTGTACACGCATGTTCATAGCACTATTTACCATAGACAGAAGATGGAAATAACCCAAATGCCCATCATCAGATCAATTAATAAATAAATTGTGGTATTTAAGTACAATGCAATATTATATAGTATGAAGTGCTGTTGCACACTACAATATGTGCAATTCTAGTAAAAAATACGCAAATTTAAGTAAACTAGTTAAAAATAGTTCACAGTTTGTGTGATATCATTTATTTTTTTAAACATTTTATTATTTATTTTTTTTAAGATTTTATTTATTTATATTTAGAGAGGGAAAGGGAGGGAGAAACAGAGGGAGAGAAACATCAATGTGTGGTTGCTTCTCACGTGGCCCCCACTAGGGGCCTGGCCTGCAACCCAGGCATGTGCCCTGACTGGGAATCGAACCTGCGACCCTTTGGTTCGAAGCCCGAGCTCAATCCACTGAGCTACGCCAGCCAGGGCTTCATTTATATGAAATCTCTAGAATAGATAAATCCAGAGAGACAGAGGGGAGCTTAGTGACTGCCAGGAGCAGTGAAAAGATGGAAATGGTTAGTAATCACTTAATACAGGTACAGTGTTTTATTTTAAAGTGATGAAAATGATTTGGATCTATATAAAGGTATTAGTTACACCACATTGTGAATGGACTAAATGTCATTGTACAGTTCACTTCAAAATAGTTAATTTTATGTTGTGTGAATTTCATCTAAAGTTTAAAAATTACAAAAACAAAACAACCAGAAGGCATGAAGAGTACCCCCATGAACAGAAATTCCAACTCCCTGACTTCCACATCTTGCTATGCAGAAAAGAATTTATTTTCAGTAAAAAGACAGCAAACTCACAGTTATTAACAACCACACCTAAAATAAAAGCAAACAACTAGAACAGGAACAGAAGCACAGAAATGGAGATCACATGGAGGGTTAGCAACAGGGGAGGGGGAGGAGGAGAGAGGGGGAAAAGGTACAGAGAATAAGTAGCATAGATGGTGGGTAGAAAATAGATAGGGGGAGGGCAAGAATAGTGTGGGAAATGTAGAAGCTAAAGAACTTATGACACATGGACATGAACTGAAGGCGGGGAATGTGGGTGGGAGGGGTTGTGCAGAGTGGAGGGGAATGATGGGGGAGAAATAGGACAACTGTAATAGCATAATCAATAAAATATATTAAAATAAATAAATTCAGATAAGAAAAATGACAAATTCAAAACCAATCAGATAGTATTGCCTATTGAATGAATAAGATTATATTTTATTGTATGTATACAGTGTTCCTGGTTCTTATATCTTCTGTGTTCATCATATGCTATCAAATATTGAGATCCATATTTCCAGAAATATTTTTGAACATTCATTAATTGTCTTATACTATCTCAGACACGATCTGGGGGTAATGAGGTACAAAGACATATAAGATAAATCTACTGCTTATCAGATATACACAATATAGTAAGCAAGTTTCAAATAAACTCTTATCCTTATTACACAAAGTAGAAAAAGTAAATTAAAAAAGGGGAAGTATATATTTGCCACATATGAGCTCACAGGACAGAGAACATATTTCCAGCAAAGAAAATCAGAAAGGAATGCCAAAAGAGAGTTAACCTTGTATGATATGGGTTATATGAAGATAGGTAAGATTTTGGCATGCAAGGATTAGAAAAGATGTTCTAAGCAGAGAAAACATCAGCATGAATAATCAGACAGGAAAGAAAATATAGAAGCATTTAAAAATTCATTCATTTAGGAGGTATGTAGGGAGAGTACAAATCAAGCAATTAAAATTGTAAGCTCAATGAAGACAGGGCCTATATTTGTCTCACTTGTAATTTATCTCATGAAACAAGCAAAGTTCCCCAGAGATCCTAACCAATCATGTAAATATAATTGAAAGAACAAATAAGTAAATTAAGATATGATAAAGGATGTAAAAACATCTGCAACCTGCAAATATTCTGTAATTCAAGACATGTTAGACCTGGGGCACAAGCACTTTGAATATTATGGCAATAGAGCCTAGTAGAAATCATTCCTAAAGAGGAACATTTTGTAAAGAGGTTTATTCAGTTAACATCAATGAACCTTCACAAAACAAGGAAATGGATTAAGTGCTTTACATTTTCAAACTTTATGATTGAACCTAATTAATCTATAATTCCTTAACTAGAATGGTATTTTCTTAAATGCTCCAAGACGTTATGTTTATCACAGATTTTTCTGCAAATTGCTTGGCATTTAGGAGATACTTCTTAGGAAACAACTAAAGTCTAACAACAGACACAGGAGAACCTTGAAATTTCCTTAATAGAACTCTATCCCTCCAACGCTGGCTGGTGTGGCTCATTGAATTGAGTGCTGGCCTGCAAACCAAAGAGTCACTGGTTCAATTCCCAATCAGGGCATGTGCCTGGACTGCAGGCCAGGTCCCCAGTAGGAGGGGCCTGTGAGAAGCAGCCACACGTTGATGTTTCTCTCCCTTTCTTTTTCCCTCCCTTCCTCTCTCTAAAAATAAATAACATCTTAAAAAAAGAACTCTATTCTTCCTCATCTTAGCGTCTTGCCTGTCTTCAGTAAAGTTGACTAGAGGTAGAGAAAGCTAGATCTTCGCTGTGGCCTAACTCTTCTTACTCTCCATGAGATAATTTAAAATTTGGTCACAATGCTCTGCCTAAAAATCATTTTCAGTATGATGCTGACAGTGGGTTTGTTATATTGGCCCAGTAGCCTTCTGTCCTCTTGAATTTTGGGAAATAGTTTCAGAAAGAGGGGTATTATTTCTTCTCAGAATGCCTGGTAAAAATTCACCTGTGAAGCTATGTGGTCCAGGTTCTTTTGTTTGTTGGGAATTTTTTGATAAACTCCTTCAATTTTACTAGGTGTAATCTGTCTGTTCAGAGTGTCTAATTCCTCCTGATTTAGTTTTGGAAGACTGTTATGTTTCTGGGAATTTATCCATTTCGACCAGGTTGTCCAGTTTGTTGGCATATAGTTGCTCATAGCATTTTTTTTACAATCTGTATTATTTCTTTGGTGTCAGTTGTAATTTCTCCTTTTTCATTTCTCACTTTATTTTTTGAGCCCTCTTTCCTTTTCTCTTGAGTCTGGTTAAAGGTTTGGCAATCTTATTTTTCTTTTCAAAGAACCAGCTCTTGGATTCATTGATCTTTAATATTGTTTTATTTTGGACTCTATTTCATTTAGTTCTGCTCTGATCTTTATTATTTCCTTCTTTATACTTACCTTGGGCTTTGTTTGTTGTTGTTTTTCAAGTTTCTTTAAATGTGAAGCTATATTGTCTATATGAGCTTTTTCTTGTTTTTTTTTTTTTTTTTTTTTTTTTTTTTTTTTTTTTGAGCTAGGCTTGCAATGCATGAATTTCCCTCTTAGGATCACTTTCCCAGTTTCCCACAGATTTTGGATTGTTCTGTCCTCATTTTCATTTTCCAGGAATCTTTTGATTTCTTCCCTGATCTCATTGTTGACCTATTCATGGTTTAATAACATGTTGTTTAGCTTCCATGTCTTTGCATGTTTTTCTGTGTTCTTTTGATTGATTTCTAGTTCCATAGCATTGTGATCAGTGAAGATGCTTTATATGATTTCAACATTTTTAAATTTATTGAGATTTTTTGTGTGCTCTTATCCTAGAAAGTGTTCCATGTGCACTGAAAAGTGTGTATATTCTGCTGCTTTGGGGTGAAATACTCTGAAGATATCAATTAAATCCATTTGATCTAGTGTGTCATTTAAGGCCACTTTCTCCTTGTTGATTTTCTGTCTGGAAGATCTATCCATTGAAGTCAATGGGGTGTTAAAATCCCTGACTATGATTGTATTTCTGTAGATCTCTCCCTTTATGCCTGTCAACATTTGCTTTACATATTTAGGTTCTCCTATGTGGGGTTCATAAATGTTTACAATGATTATATCCTCTTGTTGGGTTGTTCCCTTTATCATTATGCAATGTCCTTCTTTTTGTCTCTTACTACAGCCTTGATTTTAAAGTCTATTTTGTAGATATAAGTACTACTACCACAGCTTCTTTTCCTTTCCATTTGCATGAAATATCTTCTTAACCCTTTATTTTTAGTCTGTGTATATCTTTTAATCTGAGATGTATCTCTTGGAGGCAGCTTATACATGGGACTTGTTTTCTTATCCATCCAACTACTCCATGTTTTTGTTGTTGTTGTATTCAAGCCATTTAGATTTAAGGTGATTATTGATAGGTGTATGTTTAGTGCCATTTTATTGTTAGACTATTTTTCTTTCCTTTTCTTCCTAAAGCAAGCCCTTTAACATTTGTTATAGTACTGGCTTGGGGTTAACAAACTCCTTTAGTTTCTTCTCTTCTGGGAAGATCCTTATTCCTCCTTTGAATTTCAATGTTAGACTTGCTGGGTAAAGTAATCTTGGTTACAGGTCTTTACTTTTCAACATCTTGAATATTTATGCCACTCCCTTCTGGCCTGAAATGTTTCTGATGAGAAATCAGATGCCAGTCTAACTGGTGCTCCCTTGTATGTAACTGCTTGCTTTTCTCTCGTGGCTTTTAAGATTCTCTCCTTGCCTTTAAGTCTTATCATTTTAATTATGATGTGTCTCAGTGTAGGTGTCTTTGGATCCAACTTGTTTGGGATTTTCTGAGCTTCCTAGACTTGTATGTCTTTTTCCTTCACCAGATTAGGGAAGTTTTTGGTCCTTAATTCTTCATATACGTTCTTGTTCTCTTGCTAACACTCTTCTCCTTCTGGTATTCCCATGATGTGGATGTTATACTTTATATTGTTCAAAATGTTTCTTAAACTCTAATTTGTTATTTTTTTCTTTTTACTGATCTGCCTGTTTATTTTTTCTACCTTGTCTTCCAAATCACTGATTCAATATTCTGCATCATCTAAACTACTGTTTATTTCTTCAAATATATTATTTATTTCAGATATTGCATTCTTTATTTCTGATTCATCCTTTTTTATGGCTTCTATGTCATTTTTTCATGCTGTTGAGTATCCTATAATTATTACTCTAAACTCTCCATCTGATAAATTGCTTGTCTCCATTTCATCTAATCCTCTTCTGGAGGATTCTCTTGCTATTTCATTTGGGGTCTGTTTCTCCCCATTTTGGCTGCTTTTGTTTTTCTTTGTATTTGTTTCTATGTGTTAGGTAGATCTGCAAAGACTTTGGTGTAGGCCTTTGTCAGACAGGAGAATGATGTTACCAAAGCTTTTAGGTTTGAACTACTGGAAGATTAGAGTTGCTATTTATTATGCATTCTAAATATGACCAGATTTGAGAATGGGAATCAAAAATTCTGTTTTTCATACCTTTGATTAGATAGTCCACTTAGACATCAAGAGGGGAGATCTCAACTAATGCATGGTATTAGTTCCTCTGAACTCTTGAGTCACAAGAGTTCAGAGGAAATATCAGGTCTAGAGATATTGATTTGGGAGTAAGCAGTCTATAAATGACATTTAAAGCCAAGGAACTGAATAGCATCCCCTAGGAACTGAGTTTAAATTAAGGAGAGAAGTCATTGAAGTGATTTAAGAATTTGTACCCAGCACTGATTCAGAGTATATTTTAGAGTAAATACTCTAAAAATTGTTAAATAATCTGAAATGAAACACCTAATAAGATTAAAGAAAAAACTACAGAAAAAGCTGTTCTAGAAGTTAAGTGTAAAAGTAACATAATGAAAAGGGTCTTGTTGTGAATTAAATAAAATTAAGGTGCCAAAATAAGCATGATATAACACTATCTATATAAATAACTGGGTCTTAAGTACAAAAGTGCCCATCAGTGCCTATCATATTTCTCTATATGTTTACATGTACAGAAAATTTTTCTAGAAAACTTGATAGAAGTGCATAACTCTGGTTACCTCCAGAGTAGCAGAGAAAAGAAATTTGGATTTTTGTTCTGTATAAAGGACTTTCATTTTAACAAAGTAGCGACCCAGGGATTTTTCTCTCCAAATGCCACTTCAATATTGATTCTTTCCTATTACACAATGCACGTCTTTAGTAGGATCGTGGTCTGACTTCTATTTGGAGTCTAAGGGGGAGAAAAGGGCACAGTGCAAGAGCTGAAGCACTTATCCCTGTCTCTGCTGCTTTCATAGTTGTAGAAATAGTAATGGACATGGAAAAGATGTTACTAAAAGGTTAAAGGAACTAAAAGTTCCTCCTCAAGGAAAGAGATAATTTGAAAGAAAAATAATCCTTCTTTAACTACTTAATGGTGGAAACTCAGAAGACAGTAGGTTTCTTCAGGATTCCATCAAACAAAGCCAGGATTAAATTTTGGAAAGTGTAATAAAGGTAATATGGATTTATACAAATATATTTATTATTAATTAGAGCTCATTGACAATAAAATGGTCTGTGAAGTAGTTCTATCATTGGAGATTCTGAAGTAAGGCTGCAGTATGTTTATATGGCCTGGATGACTGTGGGAACTGAACTGAGAAAAACCACCTAGATCATATAATTATTTTGTGTTATTCCATGCTTGTGCCAAGGACGTGTTTTATAGGAGCTGGCAACGGTAGGTTCACAGTTGTGAGCAGCAAAACCAGAGTTTATTCTTATATTATTTTTATATTAAATAAATACTAATACTAATTCTTGCTGTTGAGTTCCCTGTATGCTCAATAAATATTAAGCAATTAATTGTTAGTTGTTAAAGATACATTAATTCTGACCTAGTCTTTTGACAAAGTGTCCCAGAACTGAGGCATTCTGGGAAATGCATTTATAAACCAAATTATATTCCTTAAAAACTATTGAGACTTTATTTAAGCAGCTGATATTACAAAGTGAAAATTATAAAAAGGAGAATTCCCTAAATTAGTGATCAATTATCTGGCCCTCTGAAAAACCTATTTATAATAATATAGTAATTTTCTTCAACAGGATCTTTTTATTCTGTTTTACTCTATCTTATTTTAATTCTTTTTATCATTTTCAACTCAAATGTAACAAGCTACTTTTAGTTTATTAATGTATCAATATTTTAAAACATTTGTTTCTTCTACATTTTAACTTAGTAAAGGGACTCAAGTGAGAAGCTAAAAATGCGCTATTATAATAAGAAAAACTCATCTTTTGCCAATAAAAGACTATTTGAAGAATTTGTACTTGTATTTTAATGACATCAAATCTAAGAACCAGATCTTTAATGCCTAGGTGTTAACAATACACAGAAATACTCATTTTAACTGCTACAGTTAAAACTGAATGGCCATCTATTTGCTAAGTTAATCCAGAGAAAATCCCTAGGCAATCCTTGCAGTGACTGATGACACCAGGCATGAAGAATGTGTGGCCAAGACAAAACTTTCTCCTGTGTTGCATTTTTAAGTTTCCGTAGTCAGTGACTGACAGATTAATCAATGCAAGTCCTCTGTTGAGATAGTTTTAGCTTTATCTGGCCATTTCTCCATTCTTTCCCATCAGCCACGTGAGATTTAAAATTACTGAACACAGGTTTTTCTGTATTTATGAGCTCTGGAAAAAGTGTTCCTCAAGGCTGACCATGCATCAGAATTACCTGAGGAACGTTTTTATGAATAGATTTCCAAGCCTCACTACAGATGTGGCATCATTAGAAGTAGGGTCAGGCACATTTTTTTGAAAAAAAATTTCATTAAATTTATTGGGGTGACATCAGTTAACAAAATTATATAGGTTTCTAATGTATTCTAGAATACATCATGTTACTTTGATTTAGCAGGTCCCTCGATTAGTGTTTTGTCTAGGTCTGATCTGAAAAACAACCCTTTCCTAGACTTCAAAACATTCCATAAAGGGCCTACATACATAATCATGGAAGTTACAGTTTTTTGGGGGAAGCATCTTATTAAGTCTCTAACTCATTGTAATACATTAAGCTTTTTCCAGGGATTTATCCACAAGTCCATGCTTTCAGATTTTCCCGAGATTTCATCTGCCCATCTCCATTATGTCTCACAAAACTTTGTTCCACATCTTTTGTCAATGCCTGTGTCTTCTTCTCTTGACCCTGTGTAAAAATTTTTAGATTTCTACATCCCATATTTATAGCTGGCATTTTAACTTTATCTTTCATTATATTTAGTTTTTAGTATTTGATCTTATATAGGAGAAAATAATAATCTGAAAAGACATAGGCAGAGACAAAGTTTCATCTTCTGATCTAACAAAACTATGTTTTATTCAGAACCTGGCTAAGCCTTCGATTAGTGTTCTCATATATAGTATATTTATTATGAAATACATCATTCCCTACATGTTCAACTACTATCATATATCCCTTTACTTTTACTTATTCAAACTGAGTCTCTACCTTATAATAGTATTGCTTCTTTCCTTAATCTTATTTCACGACTCAATCTACCTGCTTAAACATTTTAATTTCTTTAATTCCAGCCTATCTGGTATCAGTATAAAATTTCTTAATATCAAATACAGCATCTGAGGTCTAACCTTGCCAGAGTTTAGATACAAAATAATCATCTTGTGACATGTACAAATGCCACTGCACATCTTGATAGCAATCCCAATAGGTCAGAGTAATCTAATTTCTGTACTGCACTATTATGAAGGTTACTTCTGTCTAGTTAATTCATAACATTTTAAGGGAATGTAACAAGGAATGCATACACTATATTTATATAAAGTTACCCATATTAATTTTAGTAAATATTAAATCCAGCTTGTTACTCTAACCTGATTTTTCTCTTGAAGCTAGAGGTTAAATGTTAAAAGTTTCTTCTTTAGGTATACTTTATTAGAATCAACAGGTTTAATTCCCGTGTAAACCTAAGCAACAACCTGACCTCAGATTCCCACTAAGCTGATGAAAACCAGATAGCCAACCCAAGGATGCTGACCATAAAGATCCATACTGGGACCAGCAAAGACAGTGCCTGCATTCCCACAACCTGTCCCTCTGATCTTCTATTTCTGCTTTCCCTCTCCTCCCCTGCCCTGTAAAACTGGTTGCTTATACTAAAACGTTAAGTTGTAACCATGACCTAGTATCTCCCAGCTAGTATCAAAGTTATGTATTCTGTAATGTATCAAAGTATAAAATCAACCTTGTGTTTTCTTATAGTCTGCAAATCAACCTTGTGCTTCCACCTCTGGTCAAGCTCTCATTACAGCTTACAGAAGCTTATTCTCAGGGGGAAGTGTGCTGGCACCAGCTCTAAAGCTGCAGGTGTCCACCATAAATCCACAGATGCCCATGAAAGAAAGATAATATTGGAACATGGGAGTGAGCTTGAGAAGGAGTTATGTGACTCCCCTTCAGTTTCCCCTCCCCTTACTCCCAAGAATTGCTGACTCAGTAAGAGATGCTATGATGGGTGTTTGAGGACAGAAGTCCCCCCATCTTCTCCATACACCAGGACTCAAATTGCATTCCTCCTCACCAGTACCTGTCTTACAAGTTTGGCTTTCATTGCAACAGGTAGCTGAACCTGGGCTAGGTTTCATGAACGTAAAGTGTTTATTCAGAAACAAAAGAACTTATGCACCCTAATGTTCATAGCAGCACAATTTACAATGGCCAAGTGCTGGAAACATCCTAAATGCCCACCAGTAAATGAGTGGCTAAAAAAACTATGGTGCATTTACACAATGGAATACTATGCAGCAGAAAGAAGAAGGAAATCCTACCCTTCGCGACAGCATGAATAGAACTGGAGAGCATCACACTAAGTGAAATAAGCCAGGCAGTGAAAGACAAATATCATATGATTTCACCTATAAGTGGAACCTAATCAACAAAACAAGTGAGCAAAACAGAACCAGAGATGTGGAAATAAAGAACAAACTGACAGTAACTAGAGAGGAGGGGATGGAGGATAATGGTAGAAAGAAAGGGGAGGGTTGTCAAGGAACATAAGGGGAGGGTTGTATAAGGACCCTTGGACAAAGACAACTACGGAGAGATTTAATGTAGGAGGCTGGGGGTGGTAAGGCAGGGGGAGACTAATCAGGGGGAAAATAGGGACAACTGTAATTGATCAAAAATAAAAAAAAGGAAACTACCTTTCATTGTACAGCATTTTCTTAAAATAAAAAATGTGAAGGTCTTGCATTCATCTCAATTTGTTTTAAAATTAAGGCAAAAAAAGTCAATTTGTTATGTTCTGTTTGACTAGTCTATACTTAATTCCAAGGGGGCTATAGGAGTTGTAAATTACCAGCAAACCTAGAGGATGGATGAAAACTGCTGTTCGGAAACAAACAGTAATTGGATAGAATCAAAAGAGCAGAGTTCACTTGTACAGCTGATTGTCAGCACCCATAGCAACACTTAGTGTTACGGCTTTTTCCATCGGCTATTATTGTTAGTCAATACAGTCTTACAATTGTACCTAACACTGCAGGTGTATGTCAGACATCCATCTCCCTGGGTACAGCTGTGGGGATCCCCGCAATCATTTCATTCCATAACTCTGTTATACCGTACCTTAATTTTTATGTCCTTAATATATTGAGAAAAGTAGAAAATATCTTTCTTTCTAATGGCTATGTCAATCTGATAATGCTAGAAGAAATATGCATCACAACATAGTACCTCACAGGTTACAAAATCCCCCAGAGGCTCCAAATACACACTAATTAAACAATGGCATTGACTGAGAGGTATAGCCTATGCAGAGCACTTCAGTAATTGCTGAGAACTACAGTGAAATCAAA
This sequence comes from Glossophaga mutica, assembly GCA_039655065.1. Taxonomy (NCBI): domain Eukaryota; kingdom Metazoa; phylum Chordata; class Mammalia; order Chiroptera; family Phyllostomidae; genus Glossophaga; species Glossophaga mutica. Next base: position 139,948,485 of record CM077307.1, on the reverse strand, counting down.
GCAACCGAGCTTCCTCAGTGAGACAGAAGCTGAATTACGTTTATCCCTATAGGCTACACTAATAATCAGAATTCTTGCATTTCAGAATCATTCTCACTATAACAACCATATAGTTGCTTGACAGCATCTAGAATTTTAGAGCTGAAATGATATGTAAAATCATTGTTTGAGAACCAGAATAAAGTGCTTCTCCAAAACCACAAATCTAGCTCAAAAAAGAAATAGGTATGAGACACAGACATGTCTTCAGCGTTGGGGACAGGAGGGTGAATGGGAGGGAAGATAAAGCATATTCTTTAAGAATGCAGACTTTAAATTGGACAAACATGGGTTCTAATTCTATTTCTGCTACTTAATGTGTAACTTTTGATGATTTGCTTAATTTATAAAACTTAGTATTGTCATCCGTAAAGTAGCTAATAATACCACCGTCGATATTATGAAAAAAAGTGAAAGATTTACTGTGAGATGAAGCACGTAGTGTAGAACCCTTAGCTAAGTGTTTGACACATCATTATTGTTTTTTTATTTTATTTTAATTATTGTTCTTGTACAGTTTTATATCTTTTACTCCCATCCCTGCCCACTGACCCAGCCCTCCCCACCCCCTTCCCAGCGCCCCCCCCCCCCCAGTTTTTGTCCATGTGTCTTTTATTCATTATTGTTAAATAGATGTTAACTATCACAATGATCCAGTAGTAACTTTCTGACTTCCAGGTCAAAGCTCTTTTCACTTAACCACAACTACCCTTTCCAAACTTGAACTTTAAAAGTTGATAAAAACAGGAAGAAATAATAATTATCCTACTAGTCTTCACCACATTTTATGTACTAAATTGACTTTATAACTTGATTCTCTTCAGTACAAATATTGTATCTCAAGGTCTATGCAAATATAGTCAAATCAGTCAATATTTCTTCTTCTGAAATATTAAGTAGGCAGAACTTTAGTTAAATGTAAATCAAAAAACTACGTGGGTAAATACAGGGTCTGGCAGAAGTAACACCTGTTTGTTTGGTAGGGTGATAATATGGGTGTAATAATTTATAGTTCTAATTTCACCTAAAATTTCATACAGTGTGCTTGAGTGTAATATTGTTATGTTACAGAATTATATGCTTATGATTTTGTAATAAAAGATGTAGTAAAAAGGGGCATTATTTGTACCAGACCCTGGATTTTTTTTAATATTGACCCAGATAACTTTTTTACTTTACTCAATAATTTATGGCTTACTTTTATTTATGGACTTCACTACTCACTATTTCCATATCTCACATTGACTTTGTTACATGGAATTAAATACTAATGATTAAAAAGGGACTTTAGCAATTGAGTTCTGTTTGATTAACCTGTTAACTTCAGATTGTATGGAATGTGAGCTGGTCCCTCCACTTCTGAGGATAGGTTTTTGGTGTAAAAGTCAAAAGTTAGAGCATATTTAATTGAAAGAGGGAAGACAGCAGGAAAGGATGTTTTTCACAAAATAACTAATTTTCTGGAGTTGTTGTGTAATCTACCCCAATTCTTCCTCCCCCACCTCTTTTTTTAGGGATATGCCATAGGCTTGGGGAAAGAACTGTCAAAGATAAAAAATGAATGTTACTTTCCATTCATTCTAGACTGGGTAACATTTAAGAGAACTACTGTAGCACTTTTCTTTAGTGCTAGTGAAAGAAGAAGCAATAAAATTAATGACTTTGAGAAAAGTACATAAATATCCAATGCAAACTATAATTAGAAAGATGTCTTTTCTAGAACTAGAATGAGGAATTGTAATAATCTGCAACTTATCAATACCTTCATATATACTTACACAAATAAATAAATCTTTCCTCCAGTATTTGGGCACTTACATATGAAATTATTTTCTTTTACAGAAGTTCTTCTTATTTTTAGATTTATTCTTTATTGTATCTTTGTATTTCCCCTTGTACTCTCCTCTCCCCACAGCAGTCACCACACTGTTGTCCACGTCCATGAGTCCATGTTCCTTTTTGCTCAGTTCCTCCACCCCCTTACCTTTCCCCACCACAAGCTGTCACATCTTGTTCTCTATCTATGAGTCTGTCCCCATTTTCCTTGTTAGTTCAGTTTGTTCATTAGATTCCACATATCAGTGAATCATACTTTTTTTATCTTTCTCTGACTGGCTTATTCCACTTAGCACAATGTTCTCCAGGTCCATCCAGACTGTCACAAAGGGTAAAATTTTCTTCTTTTTTTTTTACAGCTGAGCAGTATTCAACTGTGTAAATGTCCCACAGTTGTTTTATCCACTCTTTTACTGATAAACACTTGGGCTCCTTCCATATCTTGATGATTCTAAATAATGCTGCAATGAATATAGGGGTGCATATATTCTTTTGATTTAGAGTTTTGGGTTCCTTCAGATATATGCCCAAAAGTGAGATTGCTGGGTCAAAAAAACAGATACCTTTTAATTGTTTGAGGTATCTCTAAACTGCTTTCCACATTGGCTAAATCAAACTGCATTTCTACCAACAACGCAAAAGAGTTCCCCTTTCTCCACATCCTTGCCAGCCCTGGTTGTTTGTTGATTTATTGATGATAGTCATTCTGATGGGTGTGAGGTGATAGCTCATTGTGGGTTTAACTTGCATTTCTCTGATGATTAGTCATGTTGAGCATCTTTTCATATGTCTATTGGCCATCTGTGTATCCTCTTTGGATAAGTATCTACTTAGGTCCCTTGCTCATTTTTTTAATTGGGTTGTTTGTTTGTTGGTGTTGAGTTTTGTAAGTTTTTATAAACTTTGCATATCAACCCCTTATCAGATTGGCAAATATGTTCTCCCATTCCGTGGGTTGTCTTTTTATTTTGTTAATGACTTCCTTTGCTGTGCAAAAAATATTTTAGTTTGATATAGTCCCATATTTTATTTTTACTTTTGTTTCCTTTTCCTGAGGAGATATATCCAATAAAATGTTGCTATAAACAATGTCCAAGATTTTGTTGCCTATGTTTTCTTCTAGGATTTTTATGGTTTCAGATTGAACATTTAAGTCTTTGATCCATTTTGAATTTATTCTTGTGTGTGGTGTAAGAAGGTTGTCTAGTTTCATTTTTCTGCATGCATCTGTCTAATTTTCTCAGCACCATTTATTGAATAAGCTATCTTTAGCCCATTGTATGTGCTTGCTTCCTCTGTTGAATATTAATTGACTATAAAGTTTCGGGGTTATCTATTCTGTTCCATTACTGTATCTGTCTACTTTTATGCCAGTACCATGCTGTTTTGATTACTACGGCCTTATATTATATTTTGATATTAGGTAACATGATTCCTCCAACGTTGTTCATTCTCAGGATCTCTGTTACTATGCAGGGTCTTTTGTGGTTCCATATAATTTTTTGAAATATTTGTTCTAGCTCTGTGAGATACATCATTCAGTTCTTGATAAGAACTGCATTGAATTGATAGATTGCTTTGGGTAGTATGGACATTTTAATGATGTTAATTCTTCCTATCCATGAACACAGTATGTACTTCCACTTATTTGTATTTTCTTCTATTTCTTTCTTCAAGTGCCTTATAATTTTCCAAGTACAGGTCTTTTACATCATTTATTAGGTTTATTCCTTGATATTTTATTCTTTTTGAAGCAATTGTGAATGCTATTATTGTCTCAATTTCCCTTCCCATTTTAAGAAGTTCTTAAATAATTTCATGTTTTTCATTTCTCTCAACAATAACTTTACTTTAAAAATATAGAACTTTGTGGACAAAAGTTATCTAAATAAAATATCTTGACAATGATCTTGAAAGATTGATTCAAGAAATGTTTTAGTCACCAGTTAAAAATAGTAAAATGCATGGACCTTCCTCTTATTTGCTAGTAGATGCTTTGAAAAATTATTATTGTAACATTGCTAATAATAAACTTCAGTTTATCCATATACAATTTTATTTTTTACCCCGAATAAAGAGAAAAAATACATACTTTCATCTCTTCCTGTACCAAGCTGTCCCAGTTGACATGGGCTTTTTCTTCTTAGTCTCAAAATGAACAGTCCTCCATATTAAGTAATGCAACTTACAGTGCAAAGTAGAAAGTATTATGAACATGCCAACGTCTTGCAAGCAAAGATATTGTGGCATAATACAACCTCAATCATAATAGCACATAAAGTTAATATATAAATATTTTCATATTTTGAGGGAGAAACATATCAAGACATTTATGTATTTTATGTACTATATAATCTGCACCTAAATATGAAAACAGTGTGAGTTTTCATTAACCTTTCATTCTTATAGAAGGGGAAAATCGATCATAAATTTATTCAGTCAACTGAAAGTAAATTTCAAGCAATTTCAGTTGGGATTTTATTTCCATAGGTTTTTTTTTTTTTTTTTTTTGTCTCCCACAAATTCTAATAAAAATATGATCTGCCCCAATATAAAACCTTAGAGTGGTAACTTTTCAAAGACATTGAGTAAATAATTATGTGTCTAAAGATGCAGATTTCTTCCAGTTCTAGGGCTGTGTTTAAAATAGCAGGTTACCGAAATATCCTAAAGCTAGAAACGTATGGGCTTCTGTATTTAAACACAGTGTTAACCTGAGTGTTATAATCATTTCCAGTCCAATGTTACACCTATTAGAAGCCACTCCAAAGATACAGGGTGAAATTATTCTGTCAGTTATCAGTCAGAAGTAATAATTCAGTTCAGAGAAGGTTTTCATGAACATGTCAGAGTTATTTTTATAGAGAATAGCATATTTCCTGCTGGGATTTCTACATTAACACAAAATCATGTATCCTGTGTCTGTTTTCCAAGTGTGAAATCCAAACTCAATGTGCTAACGCTATCCCATATAAAAAGTTCATGTTGATATGAATAACAATTTTTAAACAAAGAAACACATTCCCATGGCAGCCCCAATAGTCAGGCACTGCAGGTTTTAAAACAAGAAATACCACTTGTCAGCCCATCTTTCTGTACTTGTAGACACATGTCATAGACAAGTGCTTGCGACTACTCTCGTTTTCTTCTGGTTACTTTCCAAATGTGAAATAATATGCCTCTTCTTTTTTTTTCTTTCAATAATCTTAACTAATTACTTTGATGAAATTTAAGAATTTAGCTCATTATACTTCACTTTAATTTTCTCTTCGTTACCTCAATTTCTGAGGTACTGATTTTTTTAGTTCCACTATTGGTAACATTAGTCAACTAGAAAAAAAAAACTTTAAATACTATGCCTCTGATATTTTTAGGTAAGATAGCATTATTTCTGTTCTTTCCTGCTATTGTTGTTTGCAACTTTGATCTCATTTGTCAATTGTACCTTTTCCATTGTTGTCAGCAATAATATTCATATTTTTTTGTAAACATGACTGTGTAGACTTTCTTTTGGTTGATTGATTCTGAAAGTTGAAAGTAAACAAACAAAAAGTACATTAACATGAGTATATAAATATTCATCATTGAAGAATTGAATGGTACTAAACCGGTATTTCTTTTTTTCAGAATCTAATGTCATGAACCTAATGATAATTGAAAGGAAAGTTTCCTTGGTTTAAAAACAAATTATCTTTTAAATATTCCACCAGTTGTTCAAATTCATGCCATGTCTGTGACAGAAAACAAAATCCAGAGATGTTTTAAGTTAAATTATAGCAGGCCAGAGAATGAGAGAAAAAGACAGAGCAGTTGTTAGCTTGTTAATTAAGCAGCAGGGAGACAGCTGACATAGACTGCTCACATTCCTGAATGAATGTGGAGCCTTAGATGAACATCCACTAGATGGGTCATGCATTCAGCATATGCATGAGATTTTAGGACTGTTGCCTCTAATCAATCAAAAGCGATAAATACTTCCTTCTTATAGACTGTGCTCCTATCATAGAGCTGCCCCATCCCCCACTTCACCTTAACCCACTACGATATAAATTCCTTTAAAACAACTTGCATCTTTCTTTCCCCTACTTGACACATAAAAAAAAAAACCCTCAACTCCAGGGTGACAGATACATTACCTACTCCACCCAGCACTGCTGCTGGTTATTTAGATTGCTTAACCCACAACCTGGTCTTTTATGGCCCAATGAAGCCTTTCATTTAAATTAGCTTTCAGGCATTAAATTTAAGTTTTTTTTGTTTTAACATTTGTTTTGGTTTTCATTTACATCATTACTTTATGGCTTTCAAATGGCCTTCCTTTCTTCTCACTGATTAAAAAAAATAGTTCTTTATCACATCCTCAAAATTATCCTCCTCTTAATCTTTCATTTGCCACAAACCTCTTATGTTTTTCTCTCATCTGTTGTTTGAATAGGGACTGTTTGTTCTCTTGTCAACTGTCCAGTTATACTATGAGCTCACTTTAATGCACTTCTAGATTAAGGCTATTAATTCCTGAAATCCAAGTATCTTTTTCTTTTCAGTTATTAAATTTATGGGGTGACATTGGTTAATAAGATTATACAGATTTTAAGCACACACTTCTGATACATGATCTGTACATTGCATGGTGTGCCCATTCTCCCAAAATCAAATCTTCTTCCCTCTTCTTTCTTTATTAGTTTCTCTGAAGCATATTTTCAAATTACATTCTCAGAAATCATATATGGAGGATTAATCTTCTGATTTCGGAGAAAATACTGGTTCTGGCCAAGATGGAGGTGTGGGCAGAAATGCTTCACTTCTTGACACAACCAAAAGAAGGATAACAACCAATTTAAAAACAAAGAACAACCAGAACTTCCAGAAAACCATTTGCATGGAAGTCTAATAACCAAGGAGTTAAGGAAACATTTATCTAGACTGGTAGGAGGGTTGGAGATGGGCAGCTGGGGTGGAGAGTTGTGCAGATAAGTCAGAGGAACAATGGGGGAGCAAGACAGACCATGAAACCCGGGATTTAAGTGTGGGAAAATAAAGACTCAAAACCCCTGGCTGTAAAAAATCTGCGGGGGTTGTGGCAGTGGGGCAAATTCCTGATCTCACACCAGAATCCCTTTAGAGAAGCCTGCAGGGTCCTAAAATGTACATGAAATTCATCCAGTTGTGAATCAGCACTTGAAAGGGCACAATCCACTTTTGGGAAGAGAGGGGAGTGACAGAAAGTGGGACAAGAGCCGAGCAAGTGGCATTGTTTCCTCACCGATGTTTCCCCTACAGACAACACCACAACACAGAAAGGAGGGTTGCCCTGCCCTGGCGAATACCTAAGGCTCCACCTCTTTCAATGTAACAGATGCTCCAAGACAAAGAAATATGGCCCAAATGAAACAACAGATCAAAACTCCAGAAAAAGAACTAAGCGACATGGAGATAGGCAACCTATCAGATGCAGAGTTCAAAACACTGGTAATCATGATGCTCTCAGAATTGAGTTCAGTTACAAAATGAAGGAAGAAATGAAGGCTAAACAAAGTGAAATAAAGCAAAATATACAGGGAACCAACAGTGAAGGGAAGGAAACCAGGACTCAAATCAACAATTTAGAACAAAAGGAAGAAATAAACATCCAAATGGAACAGAATGAAGAAACAAGAATTCAAAAAAATGAGAGGCTTAGGAACCTCTTGGACAATTTTAATACTCTAAGATTTGAATCATAGGTGTGCCAGAATGAGGAAGAGCAAGAAATTGAAAACATATTTGAACAAATAATTAAGAAAAGTTGCCCCAATCTGGCAAAGGAAATAGACTTTCAGGAAGTCCAGGAAGCCCAGAGAGTCCCAAAGAAATTGGACCCAAGGAGGAACACACTAAGGCACATCAAAATTAAGTTACCCAAAATTAAAGATAAGGACAGAATCATAAGAGCAGCAAGAGAAAAGGAGACAGTTACTTACAAAGGAATTTCCACGAGACTATCAGCTGATTTCTCAAAAGAAACCTTACAGGCAAGAAGGGTCTGGAAGGAAGTATTCAAAGTCATGAAAGGCAAGGACCTACATCCAAGATTACTCTATCCAGCAAAGTTATCATTTAGAATAGAAAGACAGATAAAGTGCTCCCCAGATAAGGTCAAGTTAAGGAAGTTCATCATCACTAAGCCCTTATTATATGAAACATTAAGGAAACTTATATAAAAAAATAGAAGATCAAATACTGCGAACAGTAAAATTATAACAAACTCACTATTATCAACAACTGAACCTAAAAAAAACAAAAACAAAAACTAAGCAAACAAGTAAAACAGGAACAGAATCACAGAAATAGAGATCACATGGAGGGTTATCAGTAGGGAGGGGAAGGGGGTAAAAAGGGAGTAAAATGTACAGGGAATAAGAAGCATAATAGGTAGGCACAAAATAGACAGGAGGAGGTTAAGAATAATATAGGAAATGGAGAAGCCAAAGAACTTATATGTATGACCCATGGACATGAACTATGGTGGGTGAGGGGAATGATGGAAGGTAGAAGGTGCAGGGGCGGGGCTAAAGGGGAGAAAAAAATGGTACAACTGTAATAGCATAACTGATAAAATATACTTAAAAGTTTTTCTGATAACTTAAATGTCCTTAACTTTATCTTTACATTTTATTATTTGTATATATAAATTTAGGTTTAAGATTAAGTTTTTTTCAATTAAAGATTGAAGTATTTCATTTTCTTCAATTAAATACTTTCAATGCATTCCAAATATCCTATCTGAATAATTCTAGTCACTTTTTTAGAATTTTAAAAATAATTTTTAAACTTTCTTTCTGGATTTTTACTTTTCTTTATCTTTAGTGTTTGAAAATTGTATCATAATTGGTATAGATGTGACTTTTATATTGGCTGGATCTAAAAATGTACAACTTTCTTTAAGCTGTGTAAATATAGTTGGTTATTTCTCTGGATTTTTGTACTTCCTCGTTATTCCTTGTTCTTTCTTTCTGGAAATATTATTAATATAATCTTAAGTTACTGGAAATTATTTACACCTTCAAGTATTCATTAGATCTGTGTTATAAGAAATTTCTTAGTCTCTAGCTTTCAATCCATCTCACTATAAAAATTAGAATATTTTTTTATTTTGATGTTATTTTTTATAACTTATCCTTCTTAATTATATATGCAATATCTTCTCAAATTTCTCTAAGGCTAAAAACTAGGTTTTTGTTTTGTTTATTTAATTTCCAATGTGCCTTAAATTATGCTTCCTCCAGAGCAGTTTGTTTGGCTATTTTAAAATATAATTTAGTTTAGTATTAAATTGCTGTCATGCTCAAAAGGTAGATTAACCTAAGAGGTTTACGTGTGCTTACTTCACTGTGGTATATGTAGTTCCTTTTCTCAGAAGCTCTTTCTTTCCCCTGAATAAATAAGCTATTTGGCTCCTCTTTCCACTTGAGATGTGCTTGTTACAAAGGACGCTTACTTTACCGTTGGGATCAGGGAGCCGGTGGGAGGATGTCCCAAACATTACTTTAACATCAACAATGACACTGTGTAACAGCACAAGGAAGAAAGTAGTGGAGAGACAAGACACTCAGGCTTCCTGTTTCCCGAAAGCCTTGATTTTAATGGCAGAGCCCCAGTAACCTAGACACACCTCAACCAGCCTCTCAATGGAGTGGGAATTGGCAGGGAATTAGAAATCAGAGGCTCAAAATCTAGAGCAGGAATGATAGGAATCATGGGGAGAGGCTGCAGGACTGTGTGAAGGCCCCAAGTTCCGGTTTTAGGCTGTGAATGTGTCCTTGGCCCTGAACATGATGTGTCATTACTGCAACAGCATGAAGAGTACTTTATTTTGTGATAGCAAATCCCACCATTCTTTAATTCTCTGAAGGCAGTTATAGTTATTTGCCTCACTTTATAGAATATTTTATTCTGAAATAAGTTCCAGTGTGGATACAGAAAGCAGGAATTGGAATAAATGTCTGACTAGCACAGTTGTTCTGAATCTTTCAACTACCAGTGTGTTAAGCCCTGCCTCTTTATTCTCACCCTTGGAAACAGCTGATTCCAAGCTTGGATTATCTATGGCATTTCCTGGGAAGACAGCTTCCCATGAAAAATCCTTGAGCATGCTTTCAGCTCTGTTTAATCCATCAACATGCTTTCTTAAACTTTGTTTTCCAGAATTTTCACTGACATCTTTTTTCACTCTTGATGCCCCCCTCTAATTTTCCTTATGGATTTGTGTTTTATCACTCACATTTTTTAGACATTTCATTTAGACCTTAAGTGCATATGCCTATTTTTCAACTTAAAACAACAATATAAAGGCATAGTAAATCCATTATTTTGTGTGTGAGCTAGTGTGGGCCCATTTCCCTGAGTAAATAAGATATATAACCAACTATGATTTGGGTAAGACTACTCTTGAGATGATAGATAGACAGATAGATAGACAGATAGACAGACAGATAGAGGTAGATAGATAGATAGCCAATGAATCCCATTGTTGAGGTAGCTCTGCAAATTGAATTGATCATCATAGTTTATTCATTTTTCCATTCATTCAGTGAATATTAATGCCAATCACTACTATATATTAGGCAGGATTCAAAGAATTAAAATTAAATCAAAGAATAAAACAGACAGAATATTTTTATTCAGGTGACTTGGGGTTAACATACTTTACACATCAGAATATTTTGAAATGAAGTGCAGTAAAATTGAAAAAAGATTATCTGACATTGCTTCATATATATAAAATGTGTATTTGGCAGGGAAGAGTGAACTATTAGGGAAGGTTTTACCTATATATCAGCATTGATATCTACACCTATTTCTAAAGTGATATTATTATATAATGGATATAAATTATATAGCACCATCCAGGAAATATAGAACTTAATGATGGACTTCCTCTTTTTCACATAGAGTCACTTTTTTAATACTTAATGCAGCAGACCAGGACCTTCTGAAAAGGCAAGGCTTAGATTAACCATAATAAGTTTTTCTCCTTAAGGCAAGCTTTGATAAACTAATCCAGGCTCTCTGATCCTCCCTAAAAAATGTATTAATTCTCAGACTAGCTTACTGTTCTACATCAGAGAGACAGTAAATATAGCAAGTGAATGAAGAAGATCTTGACTTTGAAGTAAATTAGCCTAGGGCACATATCCTCAATCTTGTACTTGCCAGTTACGTAAACTTACACAACTTCCATAACTTTTCTAAGCTTTGATTCATCTACAAAACTAAATTTAAAAAATGTTTAATTCTTGCAGAGAAAACTGAATGATATAATGAAAAGCAAAACTAAATATACTCTAAATGTTCAATAACAACTATCAATATTTTTCTTTTGTTATTAATATCTCTTCCATATATTTTTCCACAGAATATGCTGGTTTCAACTCAGTTTTATGTCTGTAAAATGGAACTATTTTTGTTACCTTAAAAATTGTATTTTAGCTTCCAATATTCTTTAGTTTATTATAAAGTTATAGTTTATTATAAGGATACTTTATTATATTTAAATTAAAAACCTCATTGTACTGAATTTAACAGATTCCCCATTCTAGTTTGAATGCTCACTAATAGGATTTACTTATTTAGCTATCTCCTCTTCAGCTAGAGGGAGATACCCACATTTCCCAATTTGCAAATCATTAAGTGATTCTACTTGGTAATATTTTATAAAAGCAACGTGGTCAGTGGTCCACATGTTCTTATGTCAGCCAAAGAAGTTCTTCTTAACTTTATATTGTGGTTGAAACATTCAGAGGCCAGATCAGATAAGGATCTTTTACGTTCTTCTGTCGTGACAGACGTAGTATAAGAAAAACCCTACGGTAGTCACCATACAGTGGTAAGAAGTTGCCAACAGGAAGGGAGGGTGTAAAGTGAGAATGGACTAGTTTATGTTGATATAGTACATGGGCCTCCAAATCTCTTTGACTTACAATAACAAAGACTTTCCCCTTGCACATGTGAGAACTCTCTTATAGGTTCATAGTGGCCCTAGTTTATGTAATATTTACTCTGGGACCCAGGCTTATAAACATTAATGGTCATGAGAGCAGAAAGAAATTGGATGTAGGATCCCATGCTGACTCTTAAAGCTTCTGTCAAGAATTAACATGTGCCATTTCCATTCATATCATGTTGGCCAAAGCAAGGCAGATTGTCAAGCCTACAACCCATAGGGAAGTGAATAATAATAGTATCTTACACATTGGACATAATAAGAATAATATCATACATATGATATATATTAATAATGTCATATATATATATCCATCTTTACTATATTTGAATTCCTTCATTTCATTCTTACATTAATCCTGTGAGGACAGAGCATTGGTTATTATCCCCATTTTATACACTTAAGAATTTAATTTAAAAGAATCTTGAGTCTGAGAAGATGGTGGTGTAGGAAGTACCGGGACTCCATCTCCCCACCTAGACACCAACGGCACTGTAGAGGCAGCCCTGTCTAAAGGAACTACTTTGGAACTCTGCAGTCCATTGAAGGCTTACAACATCCAGGGGAAAACTTGGCTGGTAAACTGCAGTTAATTATAGCTCTTAGCTCATTAGTAGCTAACCATTCTCCACCACCTAACCCAATAGTAGGCAGCTGTGCATGTACTCTCCAAGTGGCTTATATGCAGCTTGCAGGAGTCAGGGTGAGCAATAAAGACCTCATCCTCCAAATATTGGGATATCTGTTTTGATAATAGATTGCTACTTCTGATCATGGAGGCAATCTCAGAGGTGGGCAGCCATTGCTGCCTTCACTACCCCACATCGTTTCAAACCCCTCCCTTTGACGAAAGTGGCTTCCAAGGAATGTAAAGGGCTGGTGCCTTCCCCTCTTTCTTTATTTTTCTCTTTCCCTCCCTTTGGAAGTCAGACATCAAATAATAGGACATTCAAAAGCAATGGCATGCACAGATGTGATTAGAACATCACTATGCATGCCCAGAGAAAGGCACAGGCTGAGAAAAGACCTAAAAAGACCTTAAGTTTATTTCACAGGCTGACTCTCAACACAGAGACAACCTGCAAGAATCAAAAACAAAACAGAACTAAGTCAAACCTAGCATATTCTGTGAAGGAGAAAAATCTGACTTCTAGAGTTATTACATTATTCAATTCAAATGTCCAGTTTTCGATGAAAAATCACAAAGCATCAAAAAATGTCCAATTTAATTCATGAAGATTAAAACTGGTGTATCGACAGAGTGAAATGGCAGCCTACTAAATGGAAAAATATTTGAAACTCATATATATGATAATGTATTAATGTCCAGAATATATAGAGAACTCCTAAAACTCAACAGCAGCAACAACAACAACAACAACAAAAATAACCTGGTTCACAAATGGGCAAAAAACTTGAATATACATTTCTCCAAAGAAGATACATGAATGGCCAGTAAGCACATGGAAAGATGTTCAACATAATTATTAGGGGAATGAAAATCAAAAGTATGATGAGATACCACTTCATGTTCTCTAGGATGGCTACTAGAAAATAAATAAAAATAATGAGTGTCAGCAAGAGTTTGGAGGAATTGAAACCATTATGTAATATTGGTGGGAATGTAAAATGATAGAGATGCTATAAAAAACAGTATGGTAGTTCTTCAAACCATTAAAAAATATAATTACCATATGATCCAGCAATCTCATTCCTGAATATACACCCAAAATAACTGAAAGCAGGGTCTTGATCATCAGACATGATCTCCACATAAAGAGATATTTGTGTATTCGTGTCTTACCAGCATTATTCAAAATAGCTAAAACAAGGAAGCAATAAAGTGTCCACTGACAGATTAATGGATAAAGTTTGATTATGTGTGTGTGTGTGTGTGTGTGTGTGTAATGGAATATCATTCCATCCTAGAAAGAAGAAAATTCTAATATATGCTACAACATGGTTGAACCTTGAGGATGTTATGCTAAGAGAAATAAGTCAATCACAGAAAGATAAATACTGTACAATTTCATTTATATGAAGTACCTAGAGTAGTCAAAATCGTAGAGATGGAAGGTAGAATGGTGACTGCCAGTGTCTTGGGACTGGATGAATGGGGAGTTATTGCTTACAGGTAACAGTTTCCATTTTGCAAGAGCAAAAGAGTTCTGCAAATGGATGGTGGTGATTACTGCACACCAATATGAATGTGTATTTCTTACTATTAAATGGTGAGATGATAAATTTTATGTAATGTGTGTTTTACACAATAAAAATCAAAAACAGAAGATCTTAGAGTCTACACAAATTTCTAAAAATAAGAATTCTGGAAAATACTGAATTCACATTGATGGCAATGAGTTTCCAATCATTAAAGCTATTCAAGAAAAACTATTTAAATATACAAGAAAAATTATAAAAAGCATTGCATGAGTGACTGGATAAGAGAAACTAAAACACTGTTTTTATTCTTAACCTGTTAAATACTCTGATTTTTTCAAAGTCTAATCACCAGTAGTAGGAGGCTAGTAAAGGGCATATCCCCCTCCTCCAAATGGCCACACACGCAGGAAAAGGAACACAGAGCCCACTATGCATTTATGACCTAGATCACGGATTCTAAATTGCTGTGAATTTCAAATGTTGGATATAATTCTATCATATATAATTTCTTGATTAGCATGTCTGTTTACTCAGTGAATATATTATGAATTATTATGTATCACATCAAATTATTAAGAAAAGCTGCAGACTGTTACACCAATGTGGTTCAGAATAAAATATAAGTACATAAGCAATAACATTTTTATGTGTCTCCTCATTGGGGAGATATCTTTTGAGTTGCATAATAAATAAATAAATATGCCAATAGAAAGCAAAAATTAAATAGTTCTTATGCTGTTACTTAAAAGGTTCTCCTTGAACAGGTAGCTTTACCAAGGCCTTGAATCATAGATACATATTTTTAAAAAAATGTTTTTAAAAATCTATTAAAAATACTGATGACTCTATTACTACTTTCTCTCATGAGTTTTATATTTTCACTGATATTGGTTCTACTATGTTGTGTTCTAACATCATTATTGGATATAGTGATCTCAAATTTTATTATTCATCAAATGAAAATGTAATACTAAAAAAAGAATTTTATCTTTAATTTTAGTTATCAGTGCTTTTTTATTTTTAATAATCTTAGCCATTTTAACTTAATTAATCCTCATTTAATATAACTAAGTAGGCATAAAATTCAAAAAGTGATATGACCTGGCTTTTTGTAACTCCATTCGTTTGTTCTTTTTTATTTTAGGAGTTAGATGCCAAAAATTTTGCTTAATAAAGAAGAAAAACCCTAAATTATCAATCATACACCATCTTAAACAGAAATTCATTATTTCAGAAACTCAAAATCTGAAAGATGTTACCATGTCATATCTGAATGTAATTCCTGAAACAATTAGCACCCGAGTGTTAGCAAAAGAAATCCTTTTAAACTGGTCCTTAGCCAATGCCCCATAAATCACTTACTTCTGAGATAATTTTGAGTACATCTAAAGTTTTGAAAAGGTTTTGGATTTTGCCTCTCTATAAGTCAGAAATCACAAAAGGTATCAGAAGTCTCTGCCAGATTTTCCCACAAATTTGTCTCCACTGACATGCACTTTAATGTAATTGGGGATAGTTTGTATATGGCTCTACCAATATGCAAGCCCTGTTATAAAAAATATAACTCATTAGGAACTGTAAGTATTTAACATTACCATTTTGTTGTGTTTATTTTGATCCCAGACACCAGTTCTGATCCAAACAAGTGTGCTTTTCTTAATCTAATAACTGCTGAGGGGCACAGAAACAGTGAGACGCTTCTATTTTCAAAAATACTAATTTAACAAAATTACCTCTGTTACTGAAATTGGTACTGCTTGTGCATAATCCACAAGTGTTATTATTGGATGAGGCTTAAAATTTGATTGCATCAAATTTGAGAGGACCACGATAGAAAAATAACTCATTTAACGTATGTCGTAGATTTCTTTTTTTTTTTTTTTAAGATTTTATTTATCTATTTTTAGAGTGGGGAAGGGAGGGAGAAAGAGAGAAAGAGAAAGATCAATGTGTGGTTGCCTTTTACTATGGTCCCCACTAGGGACCTGGACTGCAACCCAGACATGTGCCCTGACTAGGAATCAAACCAGCGACCCTTTGGTTTGCAGTCCGTGCTCAGACCACTGAGCTACACCAGCCAGGGCTGTAGATTTCTTTAATATATTTCTATTTTAGAGACTTCCAGCCAAGATGCATGCGTAGGTGGATGCACTGATGCCTTCTTGCACAACCAAAATTAAGGACAACAAGGATTTAAAAACAACAAAATAATCAGAACTTAGAGAAAATTGAACTGTACGGAGGTCTCACAACCATTTATCCAGACCAGTAAGAGGGGCAGAGTCGTGGCAGGAGGAAGCAGAGGGTGGCAGACCCGAGCACACAGGCAGCTGCTGACCAGGGGGTCCCATATTCGCAACAAATAATCCAGGCAAAGACAGGGAACAAGACAGAACTCACAACCCAGGGCCCCAGCACCAGGAAATAAAACCTAAGAACACTGAGACCCCGCCCCACATACAGCATCACAACCCAGCAACTGGCTGGCCTGCCCTGGTGAATACCTAAGGCTCCACCCCTCACTACCTAATAGCCTGCGACCAGACCAAAAACAAACAAACAAGCAAAAAAAATGGGAGAACAGATTAAAGCTCCAGAGACAATTCATCTAAGCAACAAAGAGATAGCCAACCTATCAGATACACAGTTCAAAGCACTAGTGATCAGGATGCTCACAGAATTGGTTGATTTTGCTCACAAATTAGATGAAAAAATGAAGGCTACAATAAGTGAAATGAAGGAAAATGCACAGGGAACCAATAGAGATGGGAGGAAAACTGGGACTCAAATCAATGGAGTGGACCAGAAGGAAGAAACAAACATCCAATCAGAAAAGAATGAAGGAACAAGAATTCAAAAAAATGAGGAGAGGCTTAGGAACCTCCAGGACATCTTGAAATGTCCCAACATCCAGATTATAGGGGTACCAGAAGGGGAAGAGGAAGAGCAACAAGTGGAAAACTTATTTGAACAAATAATAAAGGAGAACTCCCCAATCTGGCAAAGGAGATAGACTTCCAGGAAGTCCAGGAAGCTCAGAGAGTCCCAAAGAAGTTGGACCCAAGGAGGAACACGCCAAGGCACATCGTAATTACATTAGCCAAGATTAAAATGAAGCAGAGAATTCTAGAAGCAGCAAGGGATAAGGGCACAGTCACCTACAAAGGAGTTCCCATCAGACTGTCAGCTGATTTTTCAAAAGAGACCTCACAGGCAAGAAGGGTCTGGAAAGAAATATTTGTAGTCTTGAAAGGCAAGGACCTGCATCCAAGATTGCTCTATTTAGCAAAGCTGCCATTTAGAATGGAAGGGAACATAAAGAGCTTCTCAGGTAAGGTCAAGTTCAAGGAGTTCATCATCACCAAGCCCTTATTATAGGAAATGTCAAAGGGACTTATCTAAGAAAAAGAAGATAAAAAATAGGACAGTAAAAAGACAGCAAACTCACAGCTATTAACAACCACACCTAAAACAAAAGCCAACAGCTAGAACAGGAACAGAACCACAGAAATGGAGATCACATGGAGGGTTAGCAACGGGGAGTGGGAGGAGGAGAGACGGGGAAAAGGTACAGAGAATAAGTAGCATAAACGGTGGGTAGAAAATAGACAGGAGGAGGGCAAGAATAGTGTGGGAAATGTAGAAGCTAAAGAACTTATGACACATGGACATGAACTAAAAGGGGGAATGTGGGTGGGAGGGGGTGCGCAGGGTGGAGGGGAATGATGGGGGAGAAATGAGACAACTGTAATAGCATGATTAATAAAATATAATTTAAAAAAGAAAAAAATGTTTCTATTTTATATAAATCCTCCATGGTCAGTCAATGGTCACTCAATTGGTCAGTCAATTAAACAAATGCGTAAAACAGGTCTGAGGTATCTTAAAACTTCTCCATTACTCAACGTCAGTAAAGTGGGTGTTATTATAACCTTAAAACCTTTGTAATTTATGTTCTTTTCCTTAGACCCCTCCAGTACTCCCCCTACATATTTCACCCAATTGGGGTCATTCTGACTTTGTTCTTATTAACTGTCTATTTCCATTTCCTCTAGTATTTTTTTTTATTTCAATTTCATTGCATGTGTTAGGACTCTATAACCTTGAAAACAGGAGCACCTCAGAAATGTTAATAGTCTGTAGGCTGCTCTCATCTTGGTAATCACAGCAATTTCAACGGACAACTTTAAATTCTACCTTTCGTACTCCAGTTCTCTCCCCACTATTTATAAAACTACTCAATAAAATGTAACTAATATTAGAATATATATTTTACCAACTAATATTACTCTGTTCTGCTTGTTATTATTTTTAATTTTTTGTTGATTTTAGAGAGAGAAAAAGGTGGAGAGAGAGAGAAAGAAGCATACAATCAATCGGCTGCCTCCACTGTGCACCCGACTAGTGCCTGATTCTACAACCTAGGTATGTGCCCTGACCAGAAGTCAAACCCGCGTCCTTTCGATGCTCGGGAGGAACCTCCAACCAACTGAGCCACACTGGCCAGGACATATTATTTTTTATTTTCTATTTTGGCTCTTATTACTAATAATAATAGATAAGAGCTCAAGGGAGATGTCTAATCCATGTTTGAAAACCATGAATTTATATTAAATGATTGATATAAATGAAGGAAGATGGGAACAAGAGTTTGTAAAAGGGAGAGAGAAGGTAGTTTTCAAATTTTACACTCTTTGAAGGACTTTACATCAAACATAAATAATCCCTTACTGTTTTATGGTTATTATACAGAAAGCTTCTGGTAAGCCTTTATCCTCTGACCTAAGTGTTACATATTATAATGTAAAAACTATTATAATTTCCATTTTACTGACAGAAAGCATGTCAAAGATTAAGAAATGTTCC
Source organism: Glossophaga mutica (assembly GCA_039655065.1). Lineage (NCBI taxonomy): Eukaryota > Metazoa > Chordata > Mammalia > Chiroptera > Phyllostomidae > Glossophaga > Glossophaga mutica. The sequence continues at coordinate 139,929,599 of CM077307.1, read as the reverse complement.
CATGTCTATATATCTAATAAGTATTGGAATCACAGTAAATGCGGGTTTCTCTGACTCCAGGTACTGAACCTTTAAGTACTACATAAGATCACCATATTTGACAACATGGCAAAAGACATATAATAATAATAACAATAATAATAATTTGGAGTGAGAAAATCCTGAGTCTCATATTTCACACTGAGTAGCTGAATATTCATAGGGAACTCACTAATGATAATTAAAATTCTGTATTTTGAGTTAAGTTAAATAAGATATGAGATGGCACATTTGCTAAGGTAACAATGACTACACTGACTGAAATCTCAGTTGCTTAACAACACAAAAGTTTATTTCTCCCTCCCCTAAAGTCCAAACAGATGTTTCTGATCAGTAGTCCATTAGAAACAAGTGCTCCAACCTGTGACCACACCAATAGCCAGCTCTCAAGTTCATCCTAGTATTCATTTTCACTCCACCCAAACAAACACAGAATCATGACAAGAGATTTTTAACTGTGTGCTTCACTCTCTGGCTAGAACTCTAGCACATGGCCATTCCTAACTTCAATGGAGCCTTAAAAATGTAGTAGGGATATGTTGCTAGGAAGGATAGGTAACAAGTTTGATACCAGCTAGTAATCTCCTCTGTAAAGCCCCATATTTTTGTTTAATTAGTAGTAGTTATTGCTATTGCTACTTTCAGCTTTTGGTACTCTTGGGATCAATCTACTTTTAAAGCAATATGTGTGATTCAAGAGGACTAACATTTGTGGAGCTAGCCACCATTGAAAACAAGAAGCATTTCAATATAAAAAAAAGAAAAAGAAAGAAAAGTGAACTGATTTTAGTACACAGCTACATGGCATCTCTCCAAAGGAAAATGTCTTTATTTGGCTGAGCTAAGTTTAAGTAACCTTCACCAGAGGGAATCCCAAAGCGAGAGAGTGTGCTACATAAAAATGTTTGCTTCCTTTTTACACAATATTCCTCTGCATTCCAAATACTCCAGCTGATCTAATGAAAGCTTGATGAGGAAAAGGGAATAAAGAGATAATTTAATTCTGCATGTAATTATCATTGAACTGGAGACCCTTTTTAAATAAATGAATAAACTATGAATAACTTTTCATATGCTAATTGAATAGCTCCAATTGAATCAATATTTTAAACAAACCCAATTGATATGTACACCCATATGCCCACTGAAAAGAAAAAAAAAAAATTATTATTCAGACTATTTAATTGAATGAAAATTTTCTGACTTCATGAGAAATTATCTACATTAAAATATGTAAATATAGATGTATATTCATAGAAATATTTTTCATAACTACAAAGTCTCAAAATATTTTGAGAATATTGATGAAGGTCATTATCAACACAAATAGAAACCACAATTTAATAGATAAATAACTAATTTCGGGCTGAACTGAGGTGCTTTCAAAAGGCAGAATTAGATTTTACTCTGAAATCTAAACTAATAAAATATATATCCAAAATAGAGGCTTAGCCATAAATGAAAGTAAAACAAAATGTTGTGTGAAAAACTGATCAACAGACTAGTTTGGTTCAGCACTCTAACCCCTATGTATGAGAATTCATTGATTGCCATGCAGAAAATTGATTGATCTTCTTCATGGACAAAGTAGAAAACTGACCAATTATGAAAGTCAGAAAAAAAACATAGTGAGAGTACCATGAGTGCCTGTTGACTCTGCACACTTTAACATTGTTCAAAGTAATTGGAGTTCTAGCTAATCCAACGTGAATAATCAGATTGCATTGGTTAGGCTATTTTATCTAAAAGATACTTAAGTCAGCTCATTGATTCCTTGTTCTCTATTCAAATTTCTTAAGAAGTTTTCTTTTCCCCCCAGTGTGTTTTCCCAACCAAGAGAATATGCTGAAGGGCAGAAGTAAACACTCTAGTTCAGCTGACAGGTTTATTTCTCTGTGTAAATGATCAGTGACATTTTTGTTTATACATGTCAGTGGTTTATATCCACCGGTCACTGTGAAGTTGGCTAATGTAAGTCTGTCCACAGCTTCCCTCTTAGAGTGCAAACAAACTGAACCTAGAAGACTGTGATCCAGTCCCTGAACTGAAGCCACCAAGGCAAATGTCACTGGGTTTCTGAGTAGCCAGTGCCTCTGGTGACTTTAACTTGTTCTGGTTTTCTGCTTTCTTAGATAAGTCTTAGTTGTTAATTTTTGCTTCACTAAAACAAAATTTTTAATTTTAGTTCACTAAAGGGTTCTATAAACTTTGAGTTTCTTTAATGTAGAAATTTAATTCTATTATACATTAGGGTGAGCTTGTTTACATTATAGGCCTGATAAGTTCTAAATGGTTTTCCCTTCTCTTTCTAACTTCTCATTTGAGGACATAAATGTACAAACAAGAGATGAAGAAGCAGACATGCAGTGATTACTCAGTGAAATCTGCATTTATTTTTATATTGCCAAAAGATAGTTGAAGTTGGCTAATATGTTTACATATGTAGATAACTTTTAGTACCATTATTCAGTTTTGATTATAGCTTTATATTGATCATTAGATCATTGAAATTATTAATTAGCATATATTTTATAGCATCCTGGATCCTAATACTGGAAGTATCAGGGGGTCTTACAAGAAATTAGATGATTTCATCCAAACAGAATTTCTAAAGAAAGTAAGCTTTCCCATTTTCAGCTGTGAAACCTCTAGTAAGTTTTTAAACTCTTCTTTTCTCCAATTAGAGTGTTGATTGGACTAAATATGTTATATAAGGTAAAAATATGCAAAAAACTTTAAAGTCATTTTTGTGCTAAAATAATAAGTTTATTGTTAAAATGAGAGACATTGGATTTTTTTAAGAGTTTATTTATTTGTTTTTAGAGAGAGGGGAAGGGAGGGAGAAACAGAGGAAGAGAAACATTAACGTGTGGTTGCCCCTTGTGCCCCCTATTGGGGACTTGGCCCACAGCCCAGGCATGTGTCCTGACTTAGAATCAAACCAGTGACTCTGGTTCATAGGTAGGCACTCAATCCACTGAGCTGCAGCAGCCAGGGTTAAAAATGAGAGACATTAGATTTTTTATAACTCTCCTAAACTAAGTAAAAATTTTTATGAGATTATAATTATATGCATAAAACTTAATTACCCGTTGTACATATTGATTCAACAACAAATTTTATATGTTTATGAATATATTATTTGTACATGTATAATGTTAATTAAATCAATGTGTCTTTATCTTAAAGTTTACATCTTGAATTTTACTAAAATTAAATAAAAATAATTATAGGGTAAATATAACATAAAATATTTGCTTTTAATATTCTCATTTTTCCAAAATGGTCTTAACTTGATATTTGTAAAGATTAAATCCTATTAAATGAACTTATGCATGTCTAAGTTTAGGATGAGTTAAAATACTAAAATAAATCTCACTAAAGTTAGTGTTCTAAACATAATTTAATATATGTTACTATCTTAGAAAAATAATAATTTTATAGATTTATATAAAAAGAAAATATAAGCCAAACACCAAAATACAAGCTTGTATTTTCTTGGCCACATACTCAGCAGAAAATCATGGGAAAGAAATGAATAGATCTTCTGTGTTCTCAAGGAATATGAAATCTGAAATCAAGGAATACCCTTGAGTAAAATAACTTATGAAAATGTATAAATTAGAATGTACGGACAAGAGTGTGGTGATTAAGGGGGGGAAAGGACTATGAAGGGGATAAATGGTATTGAAAAAAATACAATAAAAGCATTAAAAAAATTAAAACACAAGATGCATGTTAAATCACACATGATCTGTAATCCAAATTGATTTACAGCCAACTTTGAGATGATTATACATAAGCAACTATATAATTTTTCAGAGTGATATCATTACTGTTTTGGACATATTATCTATGGGCATGAGCTCAATTTTTAAAAAAGAATAGAAAATTAAAATTCTATTATTTTTTATTTATATAAAATGTAACCAATTTTCAGCTATGCTATTTTTTAGTTTCTATTTTTAACAGACATAAAAATATTCTCTCTGCATTTTCTTTGTCAAATATCTGGAGGATATAAAGTACTATTATCATTCTATTTCTTAGTTTTTTTTTCCTTTTAATATATTATCAGACACTTTATTTAATTCAGAGAGTATGCTTTGCTTTAGCAAATTGGATGATAAATTTATTTTCTAAAAAGTCTGATTTATATCTCATTAACTGCTTCAATTATTGAAAATATTGATAGCATCATTCCAGAAGCACTACGCTGCCCATTAATTCTGACAAAGCTAATATAGCCATTTAAGCATCACATTTTGAATTTTATTTATTTTCTGTCTGATTAATTTAAGCACCTAGAGATTCACCTAAAGACACAAAGGAGGATCCATGATTCTCATTTGAAATATTGAAATATTCTGTATTTTCTATTAATCAGTTCAATTCAACAATCACTCCTACTGTTGAAGGAGTGAAGTTGAACGGTTTCTCTGATGGCCATACAGAGCTTTGTGTTCCTACAGGACAGGAGGATATAGAACTTACTTCCCTTTGAGTGTGGATACTGTAATATATTCTAGCCATACTGGCCTTCTCCCTATTGCTTTGAATCATCAACCTCATACCAGCCATATCTTTGTACTTGTTGTTTTTTATCTGGAAAATGTTACACAGAATGTTTCTATAGTGAGTTTTTGTATTATTCATGTCTTATTTATTATACTTATTCTGAGTAGCTTTCTCAGATTATTCCATCTAAAATAACAGGACCCACTCCCCACACCCTTCACATACACACACTCTCATAACCCTGTCAGTCACCACCATGTAATGCTGCAGCCATACCTCAGTACTCGTCGGCTTCAGAACTTGTCAAACCTTTACTCGATGCATTTTGACAAGAGAATAATGTTTCTGGACTTGTCACACTTGCTACAACTTGTATGAGTCAGGACGCTGCCCTGCAGAGAAATTGCTTTATCGTTTGTCACTTGTCAGTTTTGGCACTTGTCATGAGTTCTAGAATGAATTAATGGTGAGTCCTGAGGTACCACAATATTTCCTTTTCTTTATTATCCTATGCCATTATTTGATTGGTTTTTTTACTTGTCTTCTATGTCCCCGACACTATCATATAAGATCTATGAAAGCAGGGATGGATGTCTTGTCCTGTTCTTTGCTGTACCTCCAGCTTGCAGGACAGTGTCTAACTGTACTGAGTATAGGCCCTTGAGGATGAGATAATAGAAAGAAATAAGAAAGAACAAAGGAGGGAAAGTAGAAAATAAGAAAAAAGACCTGGCAGATAGCAGTGCAAGTTATAGGCCAGGCAGTTTTAGATATGTTAAAGGAGCCACTTGACCTCTCAAATTCTAGTATAACTCTATCCTCTCTGCCAATATAAAAATGCACTTGAGTTTTAAAAACCCACTTGTGCTTTGCTTGGGAAAGACTACTGTGCTTTGTGCAAAGTCACAATTAACACATCAATGCTTTGATTTCTTTTATCTAGAGTTCATATCGTGCTCCTAATTTTATGGTTTTCCTTACCCTATTCAAAAATTTCTTGAGTTTATAACATTCAGTGTTTTCTTATTCCTCTCTTTCTTATCCATTTATTTCTTTTTTAAATATCTATTCCTTTTCTTATGAGGAATGATGCTTCATGAAATAAGATTCAATTTACTATGTTCGATATTTTTTCTACAATTTGAAATAATTTCTTAAAATAAATTTCAATATGTTTCATCACATTTTGGCCTTGTGGACATAGAGTTTCTCTACATAAACTTTATGCACATTTTCAATAATTTAAGCCCCAAACGTTTTACATTTCTACTATTAGCTTATTTTTGACCAAATTGTTCTACTCCTCATGAGTCCTTCTTAAAATTGGTTATAATCTTATAGATTTAATTCGGCATCAGTGATATCTGTATTGAGGGAAAAAAGCAAATGACCTACATGTCTAGTAATAGCGCTAATAATGATGTAAGATTTAAATAAATTATGGCACATGGCAAACATTGTTTGCAACAATGAGGTATGATAATTTAAAGAATATATTAATATGAGAAATTATAATATAGTGAAAATGTTATCTTATATCAGTGAATAAGATCAAAATTACATTCACAATATAATAACATTATATAAAATTAAATGTGAATTCAATGGAATGGAACTATACTTTTTAATAAAAAAAGAGTTCATACACTTGAGTAAAGGAAATAAAGAACTCTTGCTTTCTTTAAATTTAATTTTTCCATGATTTGTAGTAACTAATGTAGGAGAAGGAGGAAGATAAATAGAATAAAACAATCTCAGGACAAAATAAGTAAAGACACACTGAAATAATATTTATCATATGTTTCCCTTTTCATTTATTAAATCAATGAACATCTATTATCTCAGCTGATTTGGAGGCACTTCATGAGATGTGAACACAATCTCTGATCCTCAGGAGCCTGTAATCTTATGGAAGACTTAAGAATACACACACAGATCACTTCATTATGAGGCAGCATGCAATGGATATTATATGTGAGATGCAAAACAGAAATGGTTTGGCAATCAATGGGGTTGACAAAAGGCTTCAGATCACAAAAAGAAATGTTTTGATTTTCTTTTCTTTGAGGGGAGAGACTTCAAGTTGATTCTTTAGCAATGAAAATAACTTCACCATGTAATGTTGGGAACTTTCCAGTTGACTAGGGGTAATTTTATCATGATCACAACAGCTTTTCTAATTAATTATTTGTTTGACAAGCAAGTAATTTTGGTTAGATTAAAAACCCCTTTTTTCCCTATCAAAACACCACATTTGTAATCTATATAGGAAACTCGTTTCTGGCAGGAATATATACAGAAGTTGGCTGCTCTGTTAAGTTGTAGCAGGTTTTTTTAAAGTGTGTTCTGTGGTATGTGGTCCTATGTGATGCTCCATCAAATAATTTTGGGAAGCACTACATGGGGGTGAAAAACAATCATTTTCTCTCCAGCTTCTAAGTTCTTCCAGCCCAGCTAATAATCAAATGAATAGAGAGATTAACAGGAAAAAATGTACAGCATTCATTTTTACAGATGTACATTCAGAGATAACATAACAATGAGACCCAGAGATGCATTGGGCAGTTGAGGTTTATTTGCCATTACAGAGCTAAGGAGAAGGTGGCCTGTGTGGTTTGGGACTTCAAAGAGCAGGAAAGCAATTCACATGGAGATGGAAAAGCAAATGTTCAGTAAATAGGTGTTTGCCATCTTTAACAATGGGACAGAGAGGACTTCTAACAAATGTGCCTTGCTAGGTTCCTCTCTATCACATACCAGATTATATCAAATTATAGTTATCAGTGATATCTCCCTTCTGGGAGCAGGTTCTTTACTTCATTCCCTTTAGGAAGTGAGGAAGAGGATCCAAAGTTCTTTCTTAAAAACCTGCTTAAAATCAGTATATTTTGGGTGGTAAATGCTAGTTCCTTTCAACCACATATATACAGCCCTCTCTTGCTAGAGTTCACCATACTCATTGCAAATTAAAGGTTCTGAGATATGTATAATGGTATCAGTATTCCTAATCTTATTTCACCACAAAATCCTTTGGATTAATAGGCATCCTCTGTTAATAGCCCAAGTCTCACATTTGAGTAGCAATACCCATACAGTGCAGTAGTTAAAACAAGGGCTCTGGGTAGGAATTACTTGGACTGTGATTCCAGCTTGCCCTCTATTGTGACTTTGGGAGTGTTATTTTTCCCCTCAAAATGAGGATAATAGGATGGTAAGTAGGGATGTGTGTGTAAGTACGAAATAAACAAGATATATATCTATAATACTTTGATCGATGCCTGACACTTGGTTAGTGATATAAAAGTGTTATCATGATTAGATAGATAGTCTGGGTCCATAGTGGTAATATCCTGAAAATGGCAAATATAAAGTGGAGTTGCATTCACTGATATAAAAGTTCAAGCAGCTGCTTCCCTGGAAACTCTTGCGCCTGGACAGAAGTGTGAGCTTTCCTTTACCGTCATTGGTTGCCAACAGGGAAACTCAGAAAGGAGAGGGACATGACCAGGCGCAGGATGCAATGTCTGAGATGCCACTGGTACATCAAGCTGACATAAAGACCAGAGTCCAGACTATATTATGTGGTAACTTGGTCTGAAACACAGACAGGACTTAAAAATGAATTTCTGCCATTTCCTCTCTTGTATACACACCTCTGGTAGTCTCATAGTTTTAGGACTTGAAACTTTGTATTCCTTTTTTTGTTGCTCCTTTGAAAGACTATATAAGACTTTAATGCAGTATTTCTACACATGGACCTCCCCATTTATGTACTTCACCTATACAGGGTTATAGCCCTAATTTAGGATTCAATAAGGTAATGTAGGTCTTTGAGCATTATCATTTATTCTGTACTCAGTCACTGGCTTGTAATGGCATGCTCCCATTGGTTAGAGTAGCTTATCATGTTAGAGATTCTGCCACACCAGAGGCATAATCTTAGAGCATGAGTTTATTGGAAGAGATGCACTGGGGAATCTGATACAGTTCATAATGAGCCCTTGAGAATCCCTGTTGTACAGAATGAGTCTGGCAAATACTATGCGATCATTAAATATGACTTGGTAATTAAACTCCTACCATAAGCCTTTTGGGACAATTTTTACAGTATCTAGCACCCTGAATTTTTATCTGCCACAGTTCACATGGCATGATATAGTAGAGCTTTTGCTTTGTTAGAAATCACAAAGGGGCATATTAGGATATAGCCTTTAAAACTCATATGTTTGATCTAAACGTTATTCCCACTTTTATAACCAAAGTACTTTGTAATGTCTCACTAGACCTCAGTTTCATCATCTATAAAGTAAGGATAATGCTATCTCGTTCTTTGTCACAGAGTTGCTATGAAAATCCTATGGGGGAAAAGAAAACAAAAGTAACTTGAAAATGTTCTATATAGGTGAAGTAGAATTTCTTATAATTATTATCATTATTTTGTTAACAACAGAAACATTTAAGTTTTAATTTTTTTGTTTAATACCTCTGCTGACATAAATCAAGTGAACTAAAAAGCCAGAGAGAGCACAGTGACCTCTCTCCGAAGGTCTTTATCAGTGATAACTAAATCAATAATTCAGTCATCAATTGATAATACTTCAAGTAATTTGATAAAAATAATTAGTGTTTTCTTTAGCTATGGCCAAAGAAAAAATAACCAAGGTATCCATTGTATTTATTTTTTTAGTATTTTTTCTAGAACATTGCCACCAAATCACTTATGTGATGCACACATTGACCATTACACTGGCCACACTTACAGATGTGACTGCAACTCAGTGATTTAAGTTCTTGATCATTTCCAAAATGACATTAATGTTGTGACAGAACTTTGTCCCTTAGGTTAGTTCTTCCATTACACATAGAATTACCAAAACAACTCTTGGAGGAACAAATAGTATTTCTGTAATTTTTCAGTTGGGTAACTCCTGACAGTCCCTTAGAAGCATGAACGGAGTCAACATTTGGAGATCTGCAGTATAAACTGAAGCATATCACTGCCCCAAGAGATAAGAAAACTTACATTGCTGAAATGGAATCAAGTCACTGGCAATATCAGCAAGAAGCACACTGTCACTTTTTTATTGTAATTTTGTGTGATAACTTCTAAGGACATTTAGTGTATGTCATATTTCAAGACTGAAAATAATTTGTTAATCTTTACTCAAAAGAGTCTGAGAGATTTTCCTCTACCTAATACTTTATTTTATCCAAAGGAAAAGTCATTGTTGGAAGCTTTGTTTAGAAATCAAATTATTCATTCTGAAATAACATTGAAATTTATAGCATAATAAGAGTATTCCCTGTAGAATTTTTCTCATCAGAATACTGACAAGACCACATTCCTGGCAACACAGTACAAATAAGTAATTCACTAGCAAGTTACAATATTCTTTTCCTAATTTAATTGTTGAGCTTCTAGCTAAGAAAAGCAGTACATACTATTATGCCAAAGTCATTCTTAGAACAAAAGTTAATTTCCATGAAAAAGTCGAAATACTAAGGACTTAAATAAAAACAGAGTTAAAGTTAGCAAGTCACTGACAATGTAGCTAGCATACAATAACTTACCTTTTTGAGAGCAAAAGTCACTACTTTCTGTTAATTAGTCCATATTTTTAAGATGGAGAAAAATCCATGGCAAGACATTGTCTGACTATAGCACCAGCACTGCATTTTAAAATATATCGGATTTCCCAAATATTTTATGAGTATATACATTTTTGTAGCAGGATAAAGAAAATAGAATTTCTGTTTAAAGACTATGTCTTTTTGTGTGAACAAACTTCATTAATTTCATACTGTTAGGACTTCCTTCTAGTCATACTTTAGCCAGTGAACACTACACCTTAAATATGTATTCCTCTATGTCAAAAATCCAAAAAAAAAAAAAAAAAAAAAGTAAAACTGTCAAAAGGAAAATACTTGTGTGTTTCAGTAATAAAGAAGGGCTGACTTATTTTTATACCTTGCTTTTGGTTGCCATTAAATATAAATATGAAAGATCCATCAGGTACAGAGAGCATAGTGCATTCTAGTTAGCATGAACAGGAAGAATTTATTCTAGGGCTCTAAATGGATTCTAGAATTATTGGGATGACTAAAGTAATAGATTCTTGTCTAAGCTTCCCAAATTGACTAATGAAACCATGTCACAAGGCTGTCAACCTAAGGAATTATTGCCTTGTCATATTGCAATCCCCCACTACAGCTACTGGGTACAGAACTTCTACCTCTGCAGTGAGCAGAGTCACCGCCAGACACACTGGAAGTCCTGTCTAAGGAAGGAGGTATACACCATGACCCATGCTTTGTTTGGCCACCTTCTCTTTAAGAAGCAATAGCTCTGCACAACCAATATTATATAGATATTTGATTTTATCATTTTGCAGTAACTCTATATTCTGACAACTAGTAGCATCAACAGGAATCACAGTACAATACTTTTGTGGTTGTAATTTTGTGTGACAACCTATAAAGACATTCATATTGTATCACCTTTCAAAATGCAATAATGGATTAATCTGTAATCAAGAAAGCCAGAGTGTTCTCCCAACTCAATGCTTTATTCCATTTAAAAGAAAAAGTCTTTGTTTAAAATCAAATTATTTATTCTAACATAACATCTAAATTAATAGCATATTAAAAGTATTGTAGATGTAAAAAGTATTTTTCCTTAATGAGTCAAGCCATATTCCTATGATAACCAATTTTGAGTGCTAAATTTCTTGTCATTGCATGAAATAAGCTTATCCTTCTCCCACAAAACTGCTTTCCTAATATTTGAAAATATCTCCAATGTTTTCTACAATATTTTTATTCTCAAGTTTAAATGTTCTTCTTTCATCTGTATAATATGATTTTCAGATTTCTTTATTTCTAATCACCATATTTTGGGCTTGCTCTAATTTGTAATAGTTGTCTTAAAAAGGAGACATTTAGCATGGAATGCAATTATCCAAAACTAATTAGAAAAACTATGAAAAATACAATGAGATTATTACATTTCCTCATTCTAATTCTCTATGCTCATTAGCCATATGCCCATAATAGTATCCTGGTACTATTTGTGTAATATCATAAATGTGTTTTATAGCTATCCTTATTTAAATTATTTTCTTTTTTAAACTACAACAAAATAACTTGTGTAGCTCCCTTAAATGCTTCTATCACTTCTATCTTATCTTTGTCCAACTAGCCTTCCTAGACTCTAAAATTTTGTAGTTTCTCAGAATTTTATGTTTTCTCTTTTCTGTTCACTCTGGCCTATCTCCCAAAGTAATCTCATAATGGTAACTTCCATAACTTATTTACTATATAGTTCATATTTCTATGATTTTCAAAGCTATATTTCAGATCAGACTTCATTTCTGGGCTCCAAATTTATATAGACATTAACCACAACCTGTCTGAACATGATGCTATTGTCTTCCACAAGAACACTTGCTATACTAATTATTCTTTTCTTTAGTAAATAATACCACTATGAAACTTCTTCAACCAGAAACTCAGAAATGGTCCTCAATTCCTCCCACTCATTCATCTATCTATATTAAAATTATCATTGAATTATGTCAATTCTAATACTTAAATTATTATGTAATCTACAGACTTCTATTTTCATCCTCATTTAACTGCCCTCTTTGCCTCCTTAGCCAACTGTGATATCCTCCCAGTGCATTTCTATGCATCTTTTCTCATCTGGCTCCAACCCTTTCTCAAAGAAACTCTCGAAGTTATTATATTGTATTCTAATCAAATCTTTCATGGCTTGTGATTGTTCCCAGAAAAGGCAATAAATTCCTTTCTCTGGCCTATCAGTTCTTACAGTGGCTTACATATCCGATATCAGCTCAGTTTATTATCTAGGTTAGACTTCTTTCAATGCCCCAAATATATTCAGCCAATATATGTACTTTGCTTAACTGACTATCTCCTATTTACTACTTATATCTAAGTAGCATTTATGCATGAAACTTTCCTACTGTTCTGATGGGGTTAGTGGCATAGCTAGCTTTCAGTGATAAACTCAAACTACTCTCATCCTACTGTGTATTCTCTATGGGATGTGGATCCCATGAGTGCTTTTATCAATAGAATATAGAGAAAGGGACATTTTGGGTGTTCTGAGCACAAACACTAAAGACATCTAGCAACTTCTCCTTCCTCCCATGGAAGCCAGCACCTAGCAGTAAAGAAGCCCCAGAAACCATGTGGAAAGGTCCACATGGAATAGAATTAAGGTCCCCAGTGGATAGTTTCAGCTCTGCTTCCATCTAATAGTCAGTAGCAACTTGCCAGCCAAGTGAATATGTCATCCTGAAAGTGCATCCTGCAGCCCAGGTCGAGATGCTCCAACTGATACTTTGCCGTTGCCTGGATGAACCCAAATTGAGAACTTGTCAACACACTATCGAATGCTTTTCTTTTAATTGATTAAGCTTAATGGTAACTGAAAAAATTTCATCATCCACTCATCCATAAGTATTTCATATTTTATACTGCAAATTCCATTTATAAAGCAAAGATAATCCTTTACATGACCACTATTCTATCTTCAGTATATAGGACCATGTCTGATATGTAGCAGGCACTCAATAAATACTGACATGAGTATCTGTCTGTATACATTGAAACATAAAATGTTTAGACTTTCCTATGCCACAAAAATGCATTTGTTTTCTGAATGTCTCAACATGGGATTATATTTATCATTCTCTGGATCTTTTTTTACTTATTTTATTGTTGTTCAAGTACAGCTGTCTGCATTTACCCCCACCACTACCCCCCACCCCAGCCATCCCCACCTCTCTCCCCTGATTCCACCCTCCTTGGTTTTATCCATGTGTCCTTTATAGTTGTTCGTGAAAACCCTTCCTCCCTTTTCCTCCCTTGACCCCTCCCACCTCCCCTTTGGCTGCTCTCAGATTGTTCTTAGTTTCAATGTCTCCGGTTATACTTTGCTTCATTGTTTGTTTTGTTGACTAAGTTCCACTTAAAATGAGATCCTATGGTATTTGTCTTTCACCACCTGGCTTATCTTACTTAGCATAATGCTTTCCAGTTCCATCCATTCTGTGGATTTTTTCGTAATTTAGGAATAAATGTATTGTGACTCTAAATGTGTTGATTTTCTTGATGTGCATTATTTTAAGAGCAGTCTCACTGAAAAACAGCATCTTGGAACTTTTAAAGTACTATCCTGCAATGTTTATTTTGTATGAGAAAAATATTGTATGCAAAGCCTTAAAATGTTTCCCGTATTGCTCATTAAAATGTGCAGTACTGAAACATTCCAACAGTAAGGCATATAGACATATTAGATAGAAATGAAGGAGTTCAGCAATTTAGAATTGAGAAGACTTCTACATTATTTCCAGCAGGTCCATATACATCCCCACTAAAATAATGTAATCAAATTTTATGTTCAAGTGATACATTTAAGTAGTTAACACAAAAGATAAAAATGCTCTTACCTTATTTGGGAATAATATAATAAATATAAGGAATAATTATTGGATGACTACATAAATGCAAGCTGTTGAGATTATATGCAAGGTCACAACCGTATGAAGAAAATAATAGGACTAACTGGGGCTGCAGGGAGGAAGTGAAGTATACTTCATAACACCCAAACCAGAAGATGTGTTACATATATACTATGGAATACTACCATTTGCAACAACATGAATGGACCTTGAGGATATTGTGCTAAGCAAAATAAATTAGTAAGAAAAAGCTAAGAAACAAATGATTTCACTCACATGTCAGATATAGAACTGAAACTCACAGACACAGACACAGTATTGTGGGTACCACAGGAAAGGAAGTGGGGGTAGTAAAGGGTAAAGGGAGGCAACTATATAGTGATGGAAGATGATTTGACTTTGGGTGGTGGACACACAGTGTAATTACATATCATGTATCATAGAAATGTACACTTGAAACCTATATAGTCTTATTAATTGATGTCATGCCAATAAATTTAATAAAAAAAGAAAAAAAACAAGTAACTAGTCAAAATGATAAGATGACTATATATTCTTTACGTGTGTGTGTAATTTTAAGTAAAATAGATTATACAAAAATGTTATACATACTTGAAATATTATTTATATAATATTCAAAACTAAACTTTAGAAAAATGTTTATAAAGCACATTCTAAGAAAAAAGTCCCTGTTAAGCCAGAGACTTGTGAACATATATACATTTTATTGTTTTTCATGAAATCTTAAAAATAGGCTATTGGCAAATAGCTTGTAGAAACAACTATACTATAAGGATTTAGACACAAGTTTGTAATTTTCCAAAGATAACATAGTTGTACCTATATTGTGATTGTAATGTTTTTATTTTATTCTGGAGATTCATTTTTACAGAGAATGAGAATTCATTTCATGCATATGTTTGCTGTGTTTTCTGAGTTCCTATAGTTTTATGTCAAAGTTTGAGAAGATTGCTTTTTGATATTTAGGGAAGAATTCATCTAGACAAGCCGTACGGAAGTAATCCCCATGATATGGTGAAACTGACAATCTAAAATGAAAGTTTCCAGGAAAATAATTTTTAAGATTCAGGTTTAGACTTTTTCATCTGCAAAAGGAGACTATTGAGCGAGCTTAATTTGGTTGTGTTAAATCCTTTTACAAAATTCTTCCCGATGTTTTTTATTGTTCAATTACAGTTGTCCCCATTTCCCCCCATTACTCTCCCCAACCCTACCCACCCCAACCTCCCACATTCAATCACCCCCACTGTTGTCTTTGTCCACGGTCCTTTATACATGTTCCTTGATGAGCCTTCCTGTTATGTCTTCTAGATATTTCATAATTCAATAAGTTTGTAGGGTAGTTTTAGGTTAACCTCAATGACACATTTATCTGAATCATTATATAGGGAGAGATGAATAGTTCTTGAGTTTGAAGAGAATTAAAGCAATTTAAAATGTTGTAAAATCAAAAGAAGTTAAAAAATAAAATGTTGATAGTGTGAAGAATTTCATTCTTTATACATGCATATAAATATGCTACAATTTCTCCTCCTGAGAGCCATATCATTAAGTCAGAAGTACCAGCTGAAACTACTAAGATAAAAAAAAAAAAAATCTTATCTTTCAACTTAAAACTTAACTACTTACACATGACTGTTGTGTGTTTTAGATGCACAATCAATGATTATTGTCCATGATCAAGGGGAAAAAACTACAAAACATACAATCAAACTCAATCTTTAGCTTGGGCTCAAATTAAATGCCCAGGCCTGGAATTCAATCTTGTCCTATGGGTTGTAGGTTTGAGGCTATCATTTGAATTTCTAAAGAATAAGTCAGTTCATTATGGTAATCCTATCTGCCTCACAGGGAAAATAGGAGAATACAATAATAGGTTTGAAAATGGACATGTACAATGCAGTTGAGTGGCAATGAGTAGCCCTGCCGGCTTCGGGAGCAGTCCACCCTTTCATCTCGCATGGCATCGCTCTGTCTCAGCCTCTGTGATCTGGCCCCACTGGCTTCCATCACCTACACCGCCCAGACACCAGGCCCCTTGCACATTTTGTTCTTCACTGAAAATTTTATTTTGACTTTTCTTTTGTCCTCCCTGTATTGTGCCATGAATACCTCTTCACTCCTCTCTACTTAATTTTGTTTTAGTCATCTTTAGGTCTCCACTCTAGTACCACTTCCTTAGAGAAGCTTCCCCAAATCATAGCACGCTCTCCACCACCACCACCCTTTCCAGTAACCCATTGTCAAAGAACTTAATCAAGGCCTCTATTATAAATCCTATGACCATTACACTTATCTGAGTTTTAATTTCACATTTTTTTTTAATTTGATTGGTTTTGTCCACCTTTATGAGAGTAGGAATCATATTGGTATTTGTTGATTATGACACCCTGAGAGCAACAGGTACAAATTAAATATTTAGTAAATAAGGTTTAGACAATTTGGATGTCTAAGAATACAGATTTCAATATTTACATTTTGGGGGGTCTTTAGTTTAAACATGAGGTACGTTCATGACCACGCTATTTAATACTGTATCACATCCACCCCCAGCCCTTCATATTAACCTTCCTTTCATTATTTTTCCCATAAACTTAATTTCATTTGACATATTATGTATAGCAATACCACTTACATAGTAGGAACAAATAAATGATCAAGATATAAAGATTTGGCTGGTGTATTTAAAGACATGTCAATGTCATTCCTTCTTAATGTATATTAAAGTCTGATGTAAAATTTGTTTTTACATCCTTTTGATCCTGGAGCCGAGAAAAGGTCTTAGGATAAAGAAATGGTAAAGTTGTATCATTAAATAGTGGTTGCAAATCTGGACTCTGGGTGCATAATTCCTAGATTCAGATCCTGGCTTCAACACATAGAGGCTGTCTGGCCTTAAATAGATTACTTAATCTCTTTAATCCCTAATGCTCAACTGTAAAATTGGAAGATCATAATAAATTTTCAACCAGGAGGATTGTTCTGAAGATAAGAAATAAGACAATTAAAATGTTTAACATGGTGTTTAGTATATAGCAAGTAGTCAATAAATATTGATGTTACTGTTACCAAAATTATGGTTTCAGGACCAAAAAGCACTTCCAAAAAACATGAGAAAATATAGGCATCGATGCAGTTGTTTTGAAGGCTTTTCGATATCAAAGAAATAGTGTGACTCTATCTGCCCTTGACTGTCACCACGGGCACGACTGCAGAGGGCACACATTATTTTGTACCATGTGCAAACGCCTGATGATGCACTGGGGCTGAAAGACAGTCATTTAAAAGATACCCAGTTTCTTCTTCTAAAGACTTTATAGGCAAAACAATAATCTCAGGCAATACATGAAACATGTGCTGACATTAGTAATAAAATAATTGTTATAATACAGGAGACAAAAAGCTTATTTGTTGCTGTGCTGATTTCTGAAAATTTCAGGAAATTTCCATACAAAGGGTTGAATTTTTACTCGAACTTGGATAGAGGGTTAGGAGAAAACTGAAGAGCCTAATTTCTATCAATTCCTAAATATGTGGCATTCTTGCCCTCCCCATGACATAGAAAAATCAGAAAAATTAAACTTTATTGAACAATATGATAAACAGCACATGCACAAGAAATTTCAATTTTACAAGCTTTATTTGTGTATAAGTGAAATAAATATTCCCTTGCAAACCAAAGTTTACTTTTCACAATCTCACAAATTTATTAGAATTACTTGATGAAAATTCACTTTCATGTAGCAAATATTTGCTTTTTAAATATCTTTTCAACTTTAAGACATATACCTGTGTGTGTGTGTGTGTGTGTGTGTGTAACTAATATTTTATCCATGATTTTGATATCTGTTTAAAAGGTTCCCAAATGGGAACCATTAAAGATTTGGTGATGGAAGGTTCCCAGAAGAGAACTCAACCAATGAAAGATGGGGAGGTGGAAGATAAATGCATCTGCTTCCTCATTTACATTAACTGGGCATTCCACACTTCCATCTAGAATCCCCCAGCAGGACTGACTTCCAGCTGCCCACAGTGGTAACTTGGTTGATGATGTGTCCTTTATTGGCTCTTTTTCTTTCCCTGCCTTGCTTGGCCACATGCCTACTGATTTTGCAGTGTCCTCTACCAAACCGACTACTTACTTTGAACTGAGCTCTTACTTCAAGGTTCTAGAGGTATCTAAACTAGGATGGAAACATTTTTATTCAGGATCTGAGTATGGTAAAATATTCTCTTGAGAAAAATAGAAACTTCATCTCTCAGTGATGTAAAGTCCAGTTTTACTCTACATCAGCAGTGAAGAGAAATCCGAAACTAAAATAATATTTTTAGAATATTGACACTGACTTTTATTTGTTACAGGAAAGTGATTCACATAGAACACCTACAAAAAGCAAATTTAAAATTTCTGTGGGAGTAACTTTAATAATAGCCCTTGTAAGAATTTCATGGGATGGGAAAATAGTCTGTCTAAAATGAGCTTATAATTAAACATTATTAAACAGAGAAACAAACCACCATACGTGAGGAAAAATAAGATGTAACAAATAGAATTGACACACCCCAAAAGTTAGCAAACAAGCAACATGAATAAAATTATAAAATAAACATATTTAAACAATTAAAGAAGGCATTTTTTAAAAAAATGAAAGGGAAGAATATTATGAAGAAGCAATGAGGTTTGAAAAAGAGCTGGAGAATACTTTAATAAATGAAAAGAAGAAGGTTTCTTTTTAATGTACACTGGAAACCTAAACCAGCAAGTAAATACACAAATTAAAGAACCTGAAGATATGTGTGAAAAAATTATTAATGTAAATTGCACACTGAGTGGTAAATGGTCTGGGTACCAAAAGACATATAGAGAGACTTGAGATATATCTACATAATAGCTTCAATACATACTAAAAGCCCAAGTTCAATCTATAATACTTTTCTGGGAGGATTTTCAACATGTATTGTTGAGAGAAGCAAAAAGCAAGTGAGTAAATATAACAATTTTTGTAAAAGAAACAGCATCAAAAAAAAAAACTGTGCATGGATGTATGTGCACATGAGTCATGTGTGATCAAGGAAGCTATTAAACAATGTGCCTTGCCTGTTAAAGGGGCTGGAGTCCATAAGAATGGGAGAAGGGAAAGAGAGGTAAGGCAAAACATAATAAAGTAGTTGTAATTTAAAAAGTGAAATTGTTTTAAATGTCTAAGATGATTCCATTTATGTAAAATTATAAATGTGTATCCATTACATACATAGAGGAATGCATGGAAGGATGACCATCAAAATTACAGTTATCTCTAGGTAAATTTATGAGATGTATACTTTCCTTCTTAAAAGCGATGTATAGAGTTTTTTCTTTAAAGGGACATATTATTTTTCATGTAGTCAAGTATAAAAGCTATTTTCAATGTTGAAAAATAATTGTTTTGAGCTCATTATTTTCCTGTCTTTATCCATTCCAAAGCCATCAAATTTTAATGTGGAGAGGAAAAAAAAGACAGAGGATGTATTTCTGTGCTCAGGTTTGTTGTCACAGTGCATATGCAGTAACTTCCATTTTAAAAGTTCAATGTCTTTTCACTTCTTACTTACCAGCAACTACGGTAGCACTGAAGCTGAACATCAGTGCGCATTGGGCTTACTGCCCTACTTGGTTTGGATACCGTCTTGGGCAAATGGAAAGAAGTGATCATGACTACCTATTCTATTATTTATAAAATAATATAAACATATATTTAAATATAAAAATAAAAATATATTATTTTATATTTAAAGTTATTCTAAATTTAGAAGCAAATATACTTCTTCATTATTTTCAATAATTAGGAAAACTGTCAATATTAAGTAAGTACTACCTATTAATTATATTTTTAAAATATTGTATTATCAATTAATTATCTATTAATTAATTTATCCAATGAAGACATTATTTTTAATTATCTTTTATAATTATGCTATTACAGTTGTCCTGATTTTTCTCCCTATCCCCCTCTCCACCCAGCACCCCCGACTCCCTTAGAAATCCCTTAACATTGTTCCTGTCCATACATATAAGTTCTTTGGCTACTGCATTTCCTATTTGTACTTCTTAATCCCCTCATCTCTTCACCTATTCTCCCATATTCCCTTCCCATTTGGCAAGCATCAAAACACTCTATCCATGATTCTGTCTGTTTTTCTTGTTTACTTAGCTTGTTTTTTAGATTCACTTGCTGATAGATATGTATTTTTGCCATTTTATTGTTCATAGTTTTGATCTTTTTCTTAAATAAGTCCCTTTAACATTTCATATAATAATGGTTTGGTGATGATGAACTTCTTCAGTTTTTTCTTGTCAGGGAAGCTTTTTATCTGCCCTTGCATTCTAAATGGTAGCATTTCTGGGTAGAGCAATCTTGGCTGTAGTTCCCTGCTTTTCATGACTTTGAATATGTCTTGCCAGTTCCTTCTAGCCTGCAAACTTTCTTTTGAGAAATCAGCTAACAGTCTTATGGGAACTCCCCTGTAGGTAACTCTCTGCTTGTATCTTGTTGCTTTTAAAATTCTCCCTTTATCTTTAATCTTTGGCATTTTTATTATGATGTATTATGGAGTTGGCTTCTTTGCATCCATCTTGTTTGTGATTCTCTGTGCTTCCTGGACTTGCAAGTCTATTTCCATCATAAAATTAGAAAAGTTTTCTTTCATTATTTTTCTAAATAGACGTCCAATTTCTTGCTCTTTCTCTTCTCTTTCTGGCACCTTTATGATGAGAATTGTTGGACCTCTTGAAGTTGTCCCAGAGGTTGTTTATACTATCCTCATTTTTTAGATTCTTTTTTCTTCTTATGTTCTGATTGGTTGTTTTTTGCTTTCTTATGTTCCAAATCCTTTATTTGATTCTCAGCTTCATCCACTCTACTGTTTTCCTGTAAATTGTTATTTACTTCAGTTAGTATATCCTTCATTTCTGACTGGAATTGTTTATGCTACTGAGGTCTTCACTTAGTCCCTTGAGCATCCTTAACCATCTGATAGATTGCTTATCATCAGATGCAGAGTTCATTTCATTTAGCTCTTTTTCTGGAGTTTTGATCTGTTCTTTTGTTTGGACCATGTTTCCTTGTCTTCTCATTTTGACAGCCTCTGTGTATTTGTTTCTATGTATTAGGTAGGGCTGCTTTGACTCCATGTCTTGGTAGTGTGGCCTAATGTAGTAGCAGTCCTGTAAGGTCCGTTGGCACAGCCTCCTTTTTCACCCAAGCTAGATACTCAGGGTGCATCCTTTGTGTGTGCTGATTACATCATTTTCTTGCAGTTGAGCCTTGGTTGCTGTTGATAGGTCAATGGGAGGGATTTACCAAGGCCAGTCAGCTACAAGGACTGGTTATGACCACTGACCACCAGCCTCTGCACTCCGTGAAGTATCAGCTGTGCAGGGGCAGGGTGGTCGTGCTCTCGTGTAGTTTGTAGCTGTCCACTGGGAGCACTGGCCCTGAAGTTTCCCATGTGGTATAGGTCAAGTTCAGCCCCTAGCTGTATTTTGCCCAAGACCACCCTGCTTGAGCTATAAGCAATCTGTGAAGGCTGCTACTTGTTCTGGGTTTGGAGATTCCCAGGCAAAGCCAAGCTGTGAATCCAGGCGGGCTGTTGCTAGTGCCCGGCCTGGGGCTCACTGGGGCCAACTATTGCTTGTTTAAGAGGATTTAGGAAATTGTGAAGCTTGAGCCAAGATCAGCCATTCGTATGGAAAAGCAGCTTGGGGGACCTGTCATTTGGGTGGCGCAGTGTATCTGTGATCTCCAAGCCAGGTCAAACGTAGCCAGGTTGATGGAGTCTCAGATATGGCACCAGCTTGCCGGCTCTGTAGCTCTGTTTGGGGAGGATCTGGAAAAAGGACAATGACCTCTGCTCTCCTTGATGCCAGACATTTCAGTTTTTATCAGTATGCTGCTGGTTCCTTTCAAACTGCTAACTAGGTACTGGAGCTCAGAAGGAGTGAGTCTGAATTGGTGTGTGGATTCTTTAAGAGGTACTTCAACATTATCAGAATTGTTATATGAGAAAATAACATCTAAATTTCTAAATAAGATATACATGTCATCTTAGTGTCCTCCATAAAACCACCAACCCTAAAGACTACCCTAACATACATATGCATGAACATATATAATTTTCTTCAAATGTAACAATAGAAAATTGACACAAAAAGCATTGCTTTTTAAAGCAATCAGCAAAGTTTTAAATGGGATGAGCATTAGAATTTAAAAGTCAAGATCTTGCTGTGTGTGTGTGTATTTTAAGGGTCATTTGTTGTTGGTTTTTTTTTCCCCTGGATTTTTTACGAAAGTATTGTGCCTGAAACCACCTAGGAGGAACAAGAGAACACTTGACTCATTTCCATGTATGTACATTAGCTCCTTTGCCCCTTCAATGTTAGAATGAGAACTATGTCTTTTAGGCAGGTGTGGGTGTCATTATTTGGATTTAAATTTCCAAGTTATACCTTCAGTGTTATTGTAAATGAATCTGCATTCAATATTTTAACATGATTAAGAATGATAATTAGCCACAGCTGGATAAAAAAATGATACCAGCTGGAGTTCTACTTCATTAACAGGATGCCAATAGTACTTACAAGATTCTCTAGAATCACATGCTCCTACTGTTCATATTAATATCTATTTAATTAATGCTTTTATTTTAGTGTATGACTTTGACTCAACTTTCAGACCCTGAGCCAAACTCATCTAGCAGCAGCAGATGGCAGAGCTAGTTTGATCAAAAGAAACTTTGTCCAATTATACATTTTACAAACTTACTTTTTTCATGATAAATAATTTCCTTGTATAAGCAATTTTGCCAAAGTGTAGTTTCACAAGTTATGTGGATGGAAGAAACAATGCAAAAAAAGACAATATCCTAGAAAATTTGGAATTCTTGTAGCTTTTGCTAATCATTTGCTTCTATCATTTCAATTATTTTCTTCTATCAGTATTGGCATTTGTACAATATAAATAGGAACTTTGATTTTCTTTTTCATATTTCAAGTCTGTTAAATAACTCCAGTTACTTAAATTCAATTCCCTGGCAGAAGAGTAAGTGGAAACTACACTAACTTCTTCCCAGTACTGAACTGGAATTACAACTAAATTAAAGAAAAATCATCTTGAATAACCAAATGAACACTAGCTAGAGAGAAGCCAAACAATGTTTGTCTGTCAAGGACAAACGAAAGAAATCACTTCACCACAACGTGACTGTGAGGGAGTGCAGAGGCAGAAGAAGGCTGGCTGGGTTTCCAAGGAGAGCAGCTGAAGTTGTGGAGGGATATTTCAGCAGCCAGTGGGTTCCGCCTGAGAAGTGTGGGGAACAAGAGAATACTGCAGAAGAAGAAGAACTAAATGAAATGGAAGCAAGCAATTTCTGAGATATAGAGTTTAGAGTAATGATTGTAAGGGTATTCAACAGCATGGAAAAAGACATAGAAACAATAGAAAAAGGACCAGTCAGAAATAAAGACTGCAATATCTGAAATAAATAATGCACTCAAAGGAATGAACAGTAAGATAGATAAAGCAGAGAACTGAATAAGTGATTTGGAAGACAAGGTAGAAAAAACACCCAGGTAAAACAGCAAAAGTTAAACAAAGAATTTTAAAAAATGAAGAGAGATTAAAAGCTTGAGCAAGGGATCAAGAACATATTTGAAGAAACGATGACAAAAAAAAACTTCCTTAAAATGGTGAAGGAAAAAGACAGACAAGTTCAGGAAGTTCAGGGAGTCCCATACAAGTTGGATCCAAAGAGGACCACACCAAAACACATCATAATTAAAATGGAAAAGTCTAAAGACAAAGAGAGAGTCCTAAAATCCACCAGAGAAAAGTAGTTACCTACAAAGGAGTTCCAATTAGACTGCCATTTGATCTCAACAAAAATACTTCAGGCCAGAAGGCGCTGGCAGGGAAAAGTCAAAGTGATGAAAATCAAGGACTTACAACCAAGTCTACTTTACCCAGTAAGGCTATCATTTAAAATTGAAGGAGAATTAAAGAGCTTCTCAGACAATAAAAAGCTAAAGGAGTTTGTTATCACCAAACCAGTACTGCAACAAATTTTAAAGGGCTTGCTTTAAGAAGTAGAAGAAAAACAACAGAGGAAAGCAGTTAAAAATTAAATGGTACTAAATACATATCTATCAATAATCACCTTAAATGTAAATGGCTTAAATGTTCCAACCAAAAGATGGAGATAGGGTAGCTGATAAGAAACAAGTCTGGTATATATGCTGCCTTTAGGAGACCCACATCAGATCAAAAGCTGCACACAGACTAAAAGTAAAGGGATGGAAAAAGATATTTCATACAAATGGAAAGGAAGAAAAGCTGGTGTAGCAATACTTATATCCAACAAAATAGACTTTAAAACCGAGGCTATAGTAAGAGACATAGAAGAATACCACATAATGATAAAGGGAACAATTCAACAAGAGAATACACCCCTAGTAAACATTTAGGCACACAACATAGGAGCACCTAAATATGTAAAGCAAATCTTCATGGACATGAAGGTAGAGATCAACAGAAATATAGTTCATAGTCAAGGATTCTAACACCCCATTAACATCAATGGATAGATCTTCCAGACAGAAAATCAATAAGGAGAGAGTGGCCTTAAATGACACACTAGATCAAATAGATTTAATTGATATCTCCAGAGCATTTCACCCCAAAGCAGCAGAATATACATACTTTTCAAGTGCATTTGGAACATTTTCTAGGATAGATCACATGTTAGAACATAAAACAAGTCTCAATAGATTTAAGAAGTTTAAGATTATATCAAGTGTTTTCTCTGACCACAATACTACGGAACTAGAAATCAATCACAAGAAGAAAACTGAAAAATATTTTACCTTTATATACCAGCAAGGAACAACTTAAATATGAAATGAAAAATAACCATTATTTTTACAAACATTATCAAAATATGAAGCAATTAGGGAAAAATCTCTACACTAAGATGGATAGATATTATATATCTATTTTTATAATATATTATTATATAAAATATTATATAATATATTATTATATAATATATTATATAATATAATTATAAATATATAGTTATATAATATATGGTACAACATATAATTTATAACAATTATTATATAATATATTGAATATTATATATGGTGTATAATATATTGTGTATATAATATGATATATAACATATCATATATTATATATATATAATCAGCGATTCCTGAACCTTTTTACACCAGGGATCAGTTTCATGGAAGACAATTTTTCCATGGATGGCAGGAGGCGGGGGGAACAGGGGATGGTTTCTGGATGACTCAAGTACATTACATTCAAGCTTACCTCCTGCTGTATATGGCTGGTTCCTAATAGGACCCGACAAGTACCGGCCAGGAACCCAGATTGTGGACCCCTGATATGCATGGATATATAAATTGGTAAAATAATTGCATTGAATTATTGACATTGAATTGGTAAAATAATTTTTAAAGTATTAGAACATTTTTACTGTCTGAACTTCAGACTTATCATAAAGTTAGGAGAATTGAGAGTTTGGTATTTGCATTATATAAGGGGAACCTCCTGAAAAAAGGAATTTATTTATTTAAAAAAATGTGTATTTATTCTTACATATTCAAAACTCAGTCATCTTCAAAGTACTCTCCATTTGATGCAATACAACTATCGATACTTTTTTTTTTCACTGCTCAAAATGGTTTCTGAACTTGTCGATTTCCTTTTCAGTGCTTCTGCCCATTTTTTGTTTCACCTCTTCTACATAGGCAAAATGTTTCAAGGACTTTTTTCACCCAAGAAAACTGACAAATGTTGCTAGGGATGAGGTCAGGTGAATAGGGAGGGTGGACTGCCAGGGTCATGCCATTTTTTGTCAAAAACTACTAAACACTTAGCATGGTATGAGCAGGTATGCTCGTAAATCACCCATTGTGAAGTGGGCAGATGTGTTCAAAGAGTCTTCAAAATAAATTACTGAAACTGAATGCAGCCTCTCACCACAACACCAGTTGGTACACTGATACAAATGGGTTCCTAGAATACTCGCCTAGAGGGAGAAGCCTGATAACAAGATGCCTACCCTCTAGATGATAATTCCAGTTTGGGGGCCACCTCTCCTGTAAAGACAGGTAGATCAATGAACCTGAATAGTGAATTCAGAAAAAGACTCAACTTTCAAGGTAAATTGATTTTCAGAAATATGCCAAAGCAATGTTTATAAAAAGGATGATCTTCTAAGTCACAGGTGGCACACACAAGGCCCGCAGGCTAAATCCAGCCCTCCACCTTGTTTTATCAGGCCTGACACCTTGTTTCTACCCAGTGGCAGTGCTGAGCTCTCGCTTAACTGTTAAGGAGTAGTTACATTTATACAGTCCTAAAATTATAGTCAGCCTTTTGAAGGCAACTGTGAGGCTGATGTGGCCCCCAGTGAAAATGTGTTTGACAAAGTAATTGGTGCTTGAATAATAGATTCATAAGAATATGTATGTGGGGGAATGATGAACCTTGACCTCCGCTACCTCACAACATACATTTTAAACTTCAGTAGAAAACATAATTTTACCACCTGGAGTAAGTAAAGTCATCTTAGAAAGATTCCACAAAAGAAGAACAATGATAAAATGCAATTCATAATTATAAACTTCTATCAAAAGACATAATGAAAAAGTATAAAGAAGACCGATAATTGGTGGAATATTCACAAAAGATATATTTGACACAGAATTCTAACCCAGAATATATAAATAACTCATATAAAAACTGTATTTTAATTATAGAAGTAATTTATATTATTTGGCTTAAGCCAAACAATCCTAAGTATTCAAAGTAGAGAATAAAATACTTTTTTTTCAGATTCCGCTCCTCAAACCTTAGAAGTTCAATAATTTGATTAGGAACATGGTACATTTTTTAAATTTATATACAGTCTGTGAGCTGTTTTATTCACTATATAGATGTATGACTATCCAGATGTTGTCAAAATTATCTCATATTTTCAATCTTTGCTTTTCTTTAGCAGATATAAAATTTCTAAGTTATTACACAGTACTTAAATATTATTTTAACAAATACACTGAAATCCCATTAAGTAAATAAAGAATAATATACATATATTTAGTTTGCCTAAATTTTAACTATTATAAATAATATTGCTCATAACAATGTCTGAGCATAAATCTTTTTTTTATTCCAATCTTAGGACAGATTTCAAGGCATGGAATTACTGCAAACAAAGCTTTCAGTCTTTGATACCAAATTGCTTCTTAAAATACCTATTCCAAGTTGCATTATCTTAGCATATTTCAGAGTAATTGAACTTTAATTATTGAAATATTATAAATAGAACAATAACATACTTCCATTTATAATTTAGGAGAGAAAAATGAGACCGGAGACAGTAAATAAAGTTAGGAATTGATTACATTAGACAACACAGGAAATGATGTGAATATATGCAACAACTGCATAGCTCCTGGCATTCATTTGTTTATTTCTACAATTACTTAATAAATATTTATTGGTCACACACTCTGTTCTAGGCCATATGCTAGATATAGAAATGATTTAAAGTTCAAACCTTACATGCCAGCATTAAAAACAAAGATGGGATGGGCTTACATTTGAGATTTAGGAATGCTTGACAGTATGAGATCCAATTTTCTGGTTTGATGACTAAGTGCATAGTAAGCTCCTACATTAACCACATTTCTTGCTTTTTCTCTGAATCTTTATGCTCATCATTTCACCTGAATAACTCTTAACTCTTCCTTCAAGTATTAGAGTAAAAACTATTTCCTTCAGCAAGGCTTTATGACTCATTTCCAAGGTAAGATGCATTTTTCACTACTCTCTTGCCTCCTAAGCACAGACAATGTCTCCAATATAACACCTTTGAAAGAAGCCAACTGTGAGTCAACGGGAGAGTTGCAAACTTAAACAGACATGAACACATTTTCCATGTATAAGGCTAATAGTTCTTTCTGAAGAAACATTTTCCCCCAGGACCATTTCTTCTATTTCAAGCTCCAACTCAAGATGAGCCTATTTCCATACTGAGCTATTCTTATTTTCCCTTGTCTTTCTTCAAGGCAACAAACTCTAGTTAGTCTATCCTTTTGAAAGAAGGATAATATTATACATTTGAATTTATTGTGGATCATGCAAAGAGATAAATGGCACACAAATTCCATCTTGCATTGGCTCATGCATCATTTGCCATGAGGTTTATTCAGAGAAACACAATTACAGTTTTTACACTTCACTTCAAAGTGTTTTCAACAACATGAAATGTGGAGTTTTAGAACTGATGGTATTTGGAGAGAATGAAATCTTAAATGTGTAGTTTTGAAAGTTTATTGCTATAGCAAAACACTTTAAAACTGAATCATAATTAGTACACTCTTCTTTAAAAAACTATTTTTATTGACGATAAAGAAAACATTCTCCACTAATCCTCTATAGTTATAGTTTTACTAGAAAATGAAAAATCTGTTTCTATACCTGGTTTAGTTTTGATGACCCTACTTAATTATAATAGAACAGATAGTATTCTGTGTGATGGCTGTACTCAGAAATACTTTTTTCAAAATTAGATACTTTTCCTTTCACAAAACCTTCTCACTTAATCATACAGCATTCATATATAAATAACAAAATGTTGCACAAATAACTGAGTTATGATGAAAGGTCTTGGTCTACTCAGAATTTTTTATAACATTCTGTTAGGGTATAATTTTCAATCAAAAGATATCTAGGTAATAAAATTAGTAATTATTTTCCTAAGAGAGAAGATTAATTTAAAAATATTGCAATAAAAATGAAATAAAGGCACAGATTGTTGTCTTTTTCTTGTGTAGTGCCCTAAAAAGAGCTGGTATACCAACACTTAAAAGTATCTATAGCAGTTCCATGACTGCGGCGAGCCTGGGAATTCCTCTGGCACAGCCTTACATATTTCCCATAATAGACAGACAGGATTGAGCCAAAGAAATATGTGTTCTCCCAATATTTTGTGAATAAATCTGTATTGAATTTTGGTATTTTTATAGATAAATGGGGAAATAAATATTTACCTTACTTTTTAATTACAAAAATACAATGAACTTAGCAAATTACAACATAACTACCCTTACTAAATATCATACATAACAATTAAACCAACAATTGGCTTCACTGTAGGGGATAAACAGATTAGTGAGAACTATGGTAATATGGTGATTATCATGTAGGAACAAGCCCAGTCCTACTCTATATTCCGATTATTTAAAGAAAAAAGAAACATCATAATTTATGAGAATTCTCCACAAATTTCAATGTTGACACATAATTAAAAATATAAATGTCCAAAACAAGAATATATGACCAATGTCATATGTCTACATGCAGAAAATACACTGTTATCTAGCCACTTGCAATCTTCCACTCATAAATCACAGCATACAAAATAATCTGCTTGAGAAATTCCTTTTGTTGTTTGTTTATTTCTCATGTGGAGATAATTTGGGGCTGCATCACTTGGAAGGCAAAGAGATAAAATGTTAAATTGATTTATGGAAGTTATTAATCTTAGGTTATTTTTTCTTACATAGTAGTGATTGAACATTTACTCTTCACTTTAAACATGCCTTAACTGGTTTATGTGGTAGAAACATATTAAATTAATCATCCTGCACATAGAGAACATCTGAATAGGTTTATTACAATGACTTTTTATTTGATAGTTTTCTTACTATTTCTTTAAATATTTTATTAAGATAACCAGATACAATTTTATTGTAGGAAACATGTTATTTTTCCTGAAAGAAGAATGAAATCCACTTCCATATGTGTTCGGCAAGTCAACTGTGATTAACAGTGAGTTCTGACTATCCTGCTGCCAACCCAGTGTTAGATGCTTAGGAAAGGACCACCATTCAGGAACCAAGGAGGGAGCTGTCCAGTAGTAACCATCCTTTACACATCCAAGAGGAACAAGGCAGAGGCTATTCTAGCTAGGGCATCTGGGTTGTAATGATAGGGCCTCACAGGGTTGTAATAAAAGGGAGGGAGACTCATTCTAAATTATAGGAAGTAGTACAGGTGAGCCAGCATCTGTGCAAAGTTTAAAACTGGACCAATGTCAAGTTGCAAATGATTAAAAGGGGAATCACAATGTTGGTCAAATTAGGTTGAGCACATCTGGGGAAGCATCAGTTATCACAACTAAAAGCGTACAAAGGTGAGGGTCAAATGGCAGAGTGCAGGGATCTGGTATAATTGTGAGTAAACCCAGATATGCCAAGGTTGTTAAGAATGAATGTCATCCAATGAGTCAGTGGGTACAGTGGGAGACACACCTAGACTTAAATGTCTGCAGACTAAAAACTCTCACATACAGGCTGATAAAGGATTTGGAACAAAGATTTGAAAACGGTTTGTCCATCATTTTTAGCAGATCTCATGTGAGAACATTTATAGAATAAAATGAGCCATGACTGACCCCAAGTGGCTTGTAGCTGAGTATAATACAGAGTAGACTGCTCAATATTGTCTAGTGAGTGGGCAAAACCTCTGACACCGCTATGAATTGCCCCAAAATGTGTGTAACATAATTGACTTGTTGGCTGCCTGCAGTTCATGATAGTGAAACTTTAAGGAGCTTAGACAAGAGTAGACCAGGGAAGAATTCTTTCCCTTTGGGTTTCCTTCAATTACAGAAGCAAATGCTTGGTCCCCTGTTTTCCCACATGATAAAGAGCAACTGTTACTCAGCTCGATTCAAAGAAGATTTGACAGCACTTTTGGCTGGAATATTTATGTTAATTTTCTGGTAGTAATATTATTGGAAGAGACCTCAACTATATTGTAAGTGAAATGTGTGGCAATTCTAGGATAAGATTCTATATGCTTTAAAGCATGATTCATTCATGCTTTAGCCATTTGGATGGCTACAGCAGGTCGGTATGAAGTTTCTCTGTAGAGCAGCACTAGATCCCTCTGAGAAATGTCTGTATGCACCTTATTTTTGTCAAAAGAAGTTACTTTTTCAGTTGACATGATGGTGTGTGTGAGCTATGGTACAGAGGTAGAAAGCCTGTTTCCTTGAATGTGTTTACCTAGAAGTAGCATTTGTGCTAAATGACAATACCAAAAAAACAAAAAAAAAAAACACCCAATTTTTTAATGCTATTATATAACAGTGTTTTTAAAATGCCTGATTTAAAGATGTGTTGACAAAGATATAGTTTAAAGCACTTTCATCATTCATAGAAGAAAAAAAGAAATATTGTAAAAGGTCATTCAATGCTCCCCTCAGATGTTAAAACAAAAACTATTCGAGGTCAAACCAGTGTTCAATATGAATGATAAATTGAAAGGAAGCATAAGATTTCGGTTTCATTTGGTTAAAAAATCCAGTAAGTAAATGTAAATGTACATGTATAGGGTCCTTCATAAATCTGCTTATATTTTTATAGAAGGTTAATATTATCAAGAAAAATATTGCAGGTCATTTTAAAATTACAATACTAAAAATTCTAAAACAATCTGTGTATAAACAAAGGATCTATTTCCAGGTGCTGTATAATTATTAGTGGAATATCTTAAAGACATTAAAAACAGGCTATTTCAATTTTCCTTTCCGCACCTACATGATATAATTAAACAAAAAAAAAATTAAGCATCAAGCACCTAAAAAAGAAAGGAAGCCAAATTTTCGAGTGTTATGGGGGAAATGGCATAAGTAATGTATCATCTATTACAGATAAAGCCATCTTTGATACCAAGAAAAACAATTTCTCAGGAAGAGAAATGTTTTTCAAGATTAATGGCTTGCAATGGATATGTTTAAAGAACTTTTCTTCATTGCTTCAAGGACCCTGTTTTGTTACTTGTTCTTGTAGGAGAAATTGTCAAATTTGATCTGGATTCTCAAAGAATCCTCTGAAAAGCAAGATGTACACCTAAGGTTTTCTCAGGTGTGATACCGTACTCTCTCATAGATATACACCTTTTGCTTATTGGCCCTTCACCAAATTGCTGAATTAAAAAAAGGGGTCTATTTTTCTTCAATTTTCTCTTAAGTCTCTGTCAGTGTGGTACATTTGCTTCATTTGACTTAAAAAGTAAAATTCACTTTAGGACTCACACTTACTGGAAAAGCCACCTTTGTCACTGTGGATTTTTAGTTAAAGAGTGTTCAGTCCCTAAGCTTTAAAAATAACAGCATGATTTTTTCTTTTATGTTTTCCAAGGGGAAAAAAAACCCTCATGATTCTCTAAAGAAAATCCCACATGTAGGTGGGTATTTGCTTTACATTTCTCATTCCAGATTCCAAAGGCTAAAATTTCAAGAACCATCTTCCATGTATGGAAATGAACAAAAGATTAAGCCAAGCTGAGTTTGATGGTAATTATGTCACTAAAGTTACAAGCTCCTGTTTTTGAGTTGGAATTATGAAATAACAACACTGGAAGGAGCCTAGGATGTCTAAAACCTAGAAAGATGAAGTACTTAACCCATGATCAGCCTGCTATTGTTCGTATCAGCAACTGGATGTCAGATTTCTGGTGTCCTGAATGTCATTCTACCTTTTTTCTCTTGTTTATATTACAGTTCAAGGAGGTATCTAAGAACATGAGTTGCAACTTCAGATGAACATGGTTGAGATTCTTTTTGTATACTATGAA
This sequence comes from Glossophaga mutica, assembly GCA_039655065.1. Taxonomy (NCBI): domain Eukaryota; kingdom Metazoa; phylum Chordata; class Mammalia; order Chiroptera; family Phyllostomidae; genus Glossophaga; species Glossophaga mutica. The sequence goes on along the minus strand of CM077307.1, from coordinate 139,896,823 downwards.
CCACGTGGATATGTTATGGGAGAGGCCCAAGTCAGGGGGCTGCCTCTCCTCCATTCTCGCCTTGCTTGCAAGAAAATTCAGGCAAGAGACAACACGTATAGTGGAAATGGGAGAGCAAGTTTATTTATGAAATACACTTGAGCATGAAGCTGCAAGCAGGCACTCAGCTAGTTGGATGGGGCAGAGCCTTAGGTAATGCCTGGGTGGGGTAGTCCGTGTAAACCAGGTTGATGGGGTCTTAGATATGGTGCTGCCACTCTGTGGGTCTGTGTGCAGAAAAGGGACAATGGCTTCTGCCTGGCCTCTGGAGTTTTGTCTCGAAGGAAGCTGTCCCCTGGAATTCATCCTGATGTCAGACAGTTTCTCCTCAAATGGCACAGGTGCTCTTCTAGCTGCTGCCTCGGTGCTGGAGACCAAAGAGGGTGAGCCTGCATAAGTTCTTTTTTTTTGTTTGTTTTGTTTTGTTTTTTTTTTAAAGATTTTTTTTAAGTACTTTTTTTTTTCTTTTAGATTTTATTTATTTATCTTTAGAGAGGAAGGGAAGGAGAGAGGGAGAGAAACATCAATGTGCGGTTGCCTCTTGTATGTCCCCTGCTGGGAACTGGCCTGGCAACCCAGGCATGTGCCCTGACTGGGAATCGAACCGCGATCCTTCGGTTCGCAGGCCCGCGCTCAATCCACTGAGCTACACCAGCCAGGGCCCTGCATAAGTTCTAAGTCCACTGTGGACTTTTTAAGAGGAGATGCCTGAGAATCCTGCAGTTTCTTCCACTGCCCCAAACCCCACTGGTTTCTATAGCTAGAAGTTATGGGAACTTATTTTCCTGGCACTGGAACCCTGCACTGCATGGTCTGGTGTGGGGCTGGGACACCTTGTCGTGAGATATCCCTCCGGATTTTTATCCACCTCACATGGGTGTGGGACAGCCTGTTCCATGTCTCTGTGTCTCCACATGCCCCTCCTATCCAACTAAATGAATATGACTTTTTTAATTCCTTGGTTGTTGGACTTCCCTGCAGCTTGACTTTCTGATGATTCTGGGTGAGAGTTGTTTTGTGGTTTGGAAATATACTTTAGGTATGTCCTCAGGTGGTAAAGGAAGTGGGCTCTGGCAAGCATTTTAAGATTGTCTTGTCTCGATCACAGCAAATATACAAAGTGTAAATACCTGATGATTCATGTAAAGAAAATATAAAAAACAAAGTTATGGTGGAGTTACATGTATTGTTAGTGAAAGCTTAGAAGATGGCTCTGTAGGCCAATGTGGACAGTGCTACTAGGAAGCAATGAGCTTATAAACTTCAGATTCTTTGTGGCAATGGGAATGGTAAAATACACGAATAGCAGAGAACAGATAGCAAATATATATACATATATACGGTGTCATTTTTGCACATGACTTCAGTGGTTTCGTGCTTCCTTATACAATTAGGAAATAAAAATACAAGTATAACAATTAAGAGGACATATACAAATACATCCTACCTCTTCTGTTTTATTGAAAATCTCGACTTGGAGGTCCATGAAAGCTAAGATGGATAATGTAGCACTTTAAGAAAGGCTAATTATGTTAAGTGAATTCTTTTAAGGATGGGGATTTTAAAATAATAAACAAGGCATTAAGAACTTTCGCATGGTTTAGAGAGATACATCATGTAATAAGAATGAGAAATATCTTTTGAATGAAGATATTAACAACTCTGGGGTGGTTAGTGGGGTGAAGGGATGGAGCAAAAAAGAAAAAAGAAAAAATAGAAAAAACTCATGGACATGTACAACAGTGTGGTGATTGTGGGGGTAGGGGTGGGGGAGGTGGAAGAGGGTACAGGGGAGACAAATGGTAGTGGAAAAATACAATAAAAATAATGTAACAATAATGATAATAATTTTCCTTACCAAAAAAAGAGATTAGCATCTGACAACTTTTAAATTTTATGTCACAGATTCAGTCACATTTCCAAAGAATTGTCTGTGTTTCTGAGTCTATTTCCAATGTCTAGAGAAAGGACTGATTGGTTTAACTCAAATCTAGAACTTGGATTAACACAAGATTGTTTACTAGGCTATGGGGTTCATATTGTTGGAATAGATAGCTGGCCGCCAAAGCGAGTGAGGTGAGGGGAGAAGCAGAGCACGCTTATGTTGTATGGGAATACATAGAAAGTAGGGTGATAACCACAGTTGTGCTTTTAGTATTGGGCTCTTGCTGAGAAACAGCTTCTTTATTCTCCTAAGGTTACCTGAGATATAACAGCCTCATTATAATTAACATATTTTTGTCTAAGCAGTTCTAAATGTATGCATTCAATTTGAAAACTATAAGTTCTATTAATATGGTTCCTATTGTATGTTTACCAACCTATAGAATCAATTGTAACTATCTGCAGGAGGCTAAATATCTTGTTTTGTACTTGGAAAGTATGCTCTAATTAGAACACCTCTTCTATCCCCTCAAGGGAAGGGAAATGATTCTATGTATTTGTAAGAATTGCTAGAGTGGGAAGACCTTTGGCATTTTGTCTTAGCCATTTGTACTGAGAGAAAAGGATGACTTTCTCCTAAACCAGTGGAAGAGCGTGTCTTATTTTACTGGCTACAATTGGCACTATTGAAAAGAAATATATCTAGATGGAAACAATTTGTTGTAACTATATTTGGAAACCAGTGTTTTATAAAACACTGCTTCAAGAGTATTATAGTTGTAAATCCAGAGGACAATGGTCTCAGACATTGTAATACTCAGACATACCTCTATGGAATGAAGTTTTTACAAGCTTTGCCCCTTTTTACAGCTCAGCAAATCTAAATTCTTTTTTCTCCCTGCAGAATAAATTGTTTCCCCAGAATATCAGAGTTAGTATGTTATTATCAGCTCCAACATGAAGTTAGAATTGTCACTATAAAACAAAGTGAAAAATTGTTTAGTTAGCATACTTTTCCTTTAAGGTGCAATTATATGAAATCACATGTTTCAAAACTAAATATCTAACATGCTATCAGTATGTTTAATTAATGATGTGGGAACGGTTTACATAAGTAAACTAAAATAAAACCTCTTGATCATGCATTAATCATTAGCCCACTCAAACCTTTGGTAAGAAAACAAATTGACACACCGTATTTAAAATAAAAAGTCGGACCTTTGAACTGAAATTTATGATCTTTAGTAATGGAGGATATTAATGAAGCACATGGCTAAATTACATAAACGTGTAGAGTTCCTGGAATGGTTTAAAGCCTATTTTCACCATAATTGGGTTAAAGAAAATGGACATGTTTTCTCATAGGTGTTTGAAAACAAAGATGATACATGTAAATATATTTCCCACAGAGTGCCTTTCTTAGAGTTGAATTAAAAGAGACTCCCCAAAGCCCAAACTTTAATCTAGATGCCTTTAAGAAGGAAAAAAAAAAAAAAACCCTGAGATATTGCCAATCAAATTCAACATTCTGGAAAGAATGTTTTACCTGGAATCAGGAACCCAGGGCACTAACAAGAAAATAATAGAAGACTAGTATTTTAGGAAATTAAAAAATACTCTAGTTACATCAAGAGAGTAACATTTTTTTTCTTTCTTTGCTCTCTCTAGCTTACATGTAAACTTATCTTAAAAATCACACGTGGTAAATGACCCTGGGCAGCAAGCAGCCCATGCTTTTCAGGCTGCTTTCCAGGTCAGGTGACCCCTGCTTTTCTTCAGACCCCTGAGCTGCGTTTCTTGGTAAGCGGGCATGCACTGAAGAGGTGATTTGTAAGTTTGTTTCAGGTGTTTTAATATTTCCACTTCTTGAATGTTATTTGAGAAATTTGCTTCACATATACCTACATTCATATCAAAATTATAATTTTGAACTTAAGATAAAATATTCCTAAGTGAACCATGCCGAGTTTTACTTTTGTCATTGTTGTTGTTGTTGTTGTTTTTTCCAAGAAATGATCCTGGTATCTTTTGATGATCCAAGCAGGTTTTGGCATAAAAGGTAAAGATTCGATTGAAATGGATTATGGCATTTTTAGCTGTTTCTCTCTGAAAAATGGTTGACAACCAGAGAAACTATATGTTCTCTGCATCAAATGATGATGAATGTTCTGAGTAATAACACTTTTATGACTTCTGTATCACTCTCTAAAGCTTCCATGTTTATATCTTTTTTTGCTACACTTGATATTTTGAATCTAGTGCTCTCAGAAAAAAATCCAAAAGGTATGCTAAGAGACATTTTTGGTCTCTGCTGTACAATACATTGTACTGCATTAATATGATGCACACAGAAAAGAGTGTGGAGGGAATAGTACTCAGGTTTTAGGAAGAGGAGAAAGGAAAATGACTGGGAACGCGTGGGGGATGGCAACAAATTAATAGGATTAATATGGTTGTGTTTACTGTCCATGAAGTATTTTGTGCAAATAATACACTAGGAGAAAAGCATTACTACTTTAATTTTTAATTGGTAATGCTACTTATTACCTGTTGGCATTGAGATAAAATTAAATAAAAATAGGAAGAACTATAAGCAAACAACACTGCCCATAATATGCTCTAGTGTTAATAGGGTAAAACAATGGTAAACCTGATATTAATAGTTTCTTAGTGCAGGAGTCCTGGTATATATTACTATGAAACACTCACTTGAGCAGATATTTCTCCATAGTACAAATTACTTCTTTACTCTAGCTGAGCTGAATTCTTTGGGGAAGGGTTGGAAATAAAATTATTTGAGGTGTGAGAATATGGAGATAATAAGAGTAACTAATCACTCCAATTACATTAACTAACTATAAATAAATATTGAAGCTGAATACAAGAGATGATAATAATTCAAAACAAGAGAGGTGAAATAAACCCAAATATTCAGGGGACAAAATCCTCTTGACACTTTAATGAATTAGAAAAATTTTGAAATTGCTATGAACTGACATTACATATGCTGCTCTCCTTATGCAAATAAGTTTTATATCAAAGCAATCTTCTTTTTTCTTTCCATGTATCTCCTTACAAAATTAACACATATAAATACCATAATGGCGGAATTAGTGAATTAGTGTAGTTAAATTGAATTAGAAATCAATTACTTTTATTAATTATAATTAATCACATCTCATAAACTAAGCATGAGTGATTACTTCTTATAAAGACACAATTCAGCCCTGGCTGGTGTAGCTCAGTGGATTGAGTGGGGGCCTGCGAACCAGAGGATCGAGGTTCGAGTCCCAGTCAGGGCACATGCCTGGGTTGCAGGCCAGTTCCCGGCAGGGGACACACGAGAGGCAACTGTACATTGATATTTCTCTCCCTCTCCTTCTCTCCTACCCTTCCCCTCTAAAAGATAAATAAATAATAAATAAAATCTTAAAAAAAAAAGACACAATTCAATTAAAATCTACACAGACATTGTAAGCAGTGAGTTTTCAGAAATGTAGCAACATTTCATTTTGCAAATCATGAAAAAAGAAAATAAGCAAGATAAAAAGTAAAAAATAACACATATAAGCAAGAAGAGCTGAGTACATTATTTGTTTTGCTAAAATAACACAAGCTCCATAATGGTGAAAGTTTTCTTGTCCACTCCAGAACTCACACCACCTAGGTTGTATGTCTCTCAGAAGGTGCTTAAAATACATTACAAAATTCTTATTTCATTATTTAATTTCATCACTAAGTTTTGAAAGATATAGAATTCCTGGTTGACATTTTTTTCTTTCAGAAATTTAAATATATAGCAAAAGGCTTTTAGCTATTATAGTTTATTTGAGAATCAGCTCTCGATGTTTTTGTTGCTCTCGTCTAAGCTGATATAATTTGATGCTGCTTTAGATTTAATGATTTCTATTTTTGTTTTATATTTATCAATTTATAAGATATGCACAAGTATACTTCAAAAATTTCCCTTGCTGTTTTCCATATTACTTCTGTAATCTGATAGTCTTCATTAGTTTTTTTCCTTTATTTCCCCCCAACCCTCCCCACCACCCCAGCCCTCCCCACCTCCTTCCCCTGTTTCCACACCACCTTGTTATTGTTTATGTCCTTTATAATTGTTCCTGTGAACCCTTCACTCTATACCCCCATTATCCCCTCCCCTCTCCCCTCTTGGAGATCATTATGGGAAGTGAAATAAGCTAGGCAGTGAAAGACAAATACCATATGATCTCACCTTTAACTGGAACCTAATCAGCAAAACAAACAAGGAAGCAAAATATAACTAAGATCTTCATTAGTTTTTGAACACAAAACTATGTCTTATAATAGTGTTCCTGTTACAGCTGATCTCTTAACTCCTTTTGGGACTATAATTCCATGTATCAGAAGTTAGCAAGCTTTTTTGTGTAAAAGGCGAAATAACAAATAATTAAAACCTTTAAGGCTTCATAAGGTGTCTATCATACATTCTTTTTAAACACTTTAAAAAATGTTAAAAATGTTCTTACCTCAAGGGCTGTACAAACACAACATGCTGTTATTTCTAGGGTTTTTTTTCTTTCTAGTTTCTGAGAAAATCTTATTTTTAATGATTTTTATTTTTGTTTGAATGCCAGGCATTGTTCATAAAAATGAAGTGATGAAATGGAATGAGTATATGTATACCTCAACATAACATACTATGGAATATACCTCAGCATAATAAATTTCATATATGGTAACTGCATAGCTAAAATCACACTCAGTGATGACAGTCTGAAAGCTTTTCCTGTAAGATAAAAGACAAGATAAGGGTGCTCACTCTTACCACTTTTATTCAATATAGTATTGGAAGTCCTAAACAGAGCAATTGAATGAAAACAAATAAATAAACAAAAACAAATAAAGTAAAAATCACACACTTCCCAAACAGAAAGATTTACAGATAGTGACATATTATATATGGAAATCTTAAAGACTCCACCAAAAAATAAAAACAAAACCTGTTAGAAGTAATAAATGAATTCAGTAAAGTTGAGAGATAAAAATTCAATCTACAAAAATCTGTTGCACTTCTGTACACTAAAGCAAACTATCTGAAAGAAAAATTAAAAAGTCAATCCCACTAATAATTGTATCAAAAAGAATAAAATACTAAGGAATACATTTAACCAAGGAGGTGAAAAACCTGTACACTGGAAACTGTAAGACACTGATGAAAAAGACAAAAATATTTGGAAAGATATTCTGTGCTCATAAATTAGAAGAATTAATCTTGCTAAAATTTCCATACTACCCAGGGAAATCTATAGATTCAATATAATTCCTTATGAAAATCTAATGACATTTTTCATAGAAAATAGAACAATCTTAAAATTTGTATGGAAACTAGAAAAGATCTGAAATGACCAAGCTAATTATTGGTTTTCAGTGTTCCAATATATAACTCTACCTTCTTTCTATATTTAGTACAATGTTACCAGTTCTTCTCTAAAGAAATTACTTGTGTGTGGCTCCTGATAGTAGTAACTATTAACAGCTCACCCAGATACTTATTCATCTCTACTTGTAGTTACCTCCACTTGGTCATACAGGGTGTCAAGTTGTTTTAAAAAGCCATAACAGGGAATTGAATTTAAATAACTGGAGTTATTTAAAATATTTGAAATATGATGAAGAAAATCAAATGAAAGTGAGACCACAACAACCCACAATCAAAGAACACAGGGAAAACAATCTTAAGAGAGAAATTCATAACATTATAGGCCTATCTCAAGAAACAAGAAAAAGCTCAAATAAACAACCTAACTTTACACTTAAGGAACTTGACAAAGAACAAACAAAACCAAAATGAGTAGAAGGAAGGAAATATTGTAATAAAGATCAAAGAAGAAATAAATGAAATAGAGTCTAAAAAAATGATATAGAAGATCAATGAATCCAAGAGCTGGTTCTTTGAAAAGATAAACAAAGTTGGCATACCTTTAACCACACTCATCAAGGAAAAAAGAGAGAAGATCCAAATAAATAAAATTGGGAAGAGAAGAAATAACAACTGACACCAAAGATATAAAAAGGATTGTAAGAAAATATTATGATGTTATGAAATAAAAGACATCCAAATTGGAAAAGAAGAAGTGAAACTTTCTTTCTTTCTTTTTTTTTTTTTTTTTTTTTTTTTTTTTTTTTTGTAGATGGCATGATAAAATACATAGCAGGACTATGTATATTAGTCTAAACTCTAAGGACTCCACCAAGAAACTATTAGAACTGATAAATGAATTTAGCAAAGTAGAAAGATACAAAATTAATATCCAGAAATCAGTTGCTTTTTTATGTGCCAAAAATTAACTACCAGAAAGGGAAATTAAGACAACAATCCCACTTATAACTGTTTCAAAAACAATAAAATGCCAAGGGATAAATTTAACCAAGGGTGTAAAAGACCTGTACTCAGAAAATTATGATACTGAAGAAAGAAACTAAAGATGATACAAATAAGTAGAAGCATATACCATGTTCATGAATAGAAAAAATTAACATCATTAAAATGTCATCCATGCTACACATAGCAATCTATAGATTCAATGCAATTCTAATCAAGATTTGAATGATGTATTTCATGGAACTAGAACAAATACTTCAAAAATTTATATGTAACCATAAAAGGCCCCACATGGCAACAGCAATCTGAGAAAGAACGAAGTTGGAGAAATCATGCTACCTAATATCAAACAATATTATAAGGTCATAGTAATCAAAACAGCATGGTACTGGCCTAAAAATAGACACATAGATCAATGGGACAAAATAGAGAGCCCAGAAATAAATCCACAACTTTACAGTCAATTAATATTTGACAAAGGAACCATGCACATACAATGGGCTAAAGACTGTTACTCAATAAATGGTGTTGGGAAAATTGGACAGATATGTACAGAAAAGTTAAACTAGAAGGTTGGTCACTTCTTATACCACACAAAAGAATAAACTGAAATGTATTAAAGATTTAAATGTTAGACCTGAAACCATAAAAATCATAGAAGGAAACATAGGCAGCAAAGTCTCAGAAATTGCTCAGAGCAATATTTTTTCTGATAGATGTCCCCAGGCAAGGGAAACAAAAGAAAAAATAAACAAATGAGAGTACATCAAACTAAAAAGTTTATCATAGCAAAGGTAATTATCAACGAAATAAAAAGGCAACCCACAGAATGGGAGAATATATTCAGTGATACATCTGATAAGGGGTTAATATCCAAAATCTATAAAGAACTTTTAACACTCAATATCTAAAAAAACAAACAATCCAATTTAAAAAATGGACAAAGAACCTGAATGGACACTTCTCCAAAAAGGACATACAAATAGCCAATAGACTATGAAAAGATGCTCACTATCACCAATAGTCAGGAAAATGCAAATTAAAACCAAAATGAGATATTATCTCACATCAGTCAGAATGGCTATCATCAATAACAACAAGAGCTGGTGAGGATGTGAAGAAAGAAGAATCCTCTAGCATCATTGGTGGGAATGCTGTTGGTATAGTTACTGTAGAAACTGTATGGAGATACCTCAAAATATTAAATATGTATCTGCCTTTTGACCCAGTGATCTCACTTTTGGGAATATATCCTAAGGAACCCAAAACACTAAATCAAATGAATATAAGCACACTTATGTTCATTACACCATTATTTACAATCACCAAGATAAGGAAGCAGCCCATGTGTCCATCAGTAAAGGAGTGGATAAAACAACTATGGAACATTTACACGGTGGAATACTACTTGGTCATAAAAAAGGGAGAAACTTTTATCCTTCGAGACAGTATGGATGGACCTGGAGAACATTATGCTAAGTGAAATAAGCCAGTCAGAGAAAGACAAATGGCATATGACTTCACTAATATGTGGAATCTAATGAACAAACTGAACTAACATGCAAAATAGAGGTCAACACATAGATACAGAGCAGGATGACAATTATAGGTATGGTTAGGGGGTGGAGGGATGAAGCAAATAGGAAAAAGGACCCATGGACATAGACAATAGGGTGATGATTGTGGGGAGCCTAAGGAGGAAAGTATAAGGGGGATAACTGGTAATGGAAAAATATAATAAAAATAAATAAATAAACATCAAAAAGGAGAGAAAAAGGTAAAATAGGTTTTTGTATTTGGACCTTGTATCTAAGAGCATGTTAAACTCAATTACTAGTTATATTTTTTAAAACCCTTAGGATAGTCTATATAAATAGTCATGTCATCTTTGAATATGTACAGTTTTGATCCTTGCTTTCAAATCTTTTGCCTTTATTTTACTTGCCTTATTGTAGTGGTGAGAACCTTCTCTAGTATAGCGAGTAAAAGTGGTAAGAATGACATCCTGCTTATTTTTAATCTTATATGTGAATCATAAGAAGATACCACTTTTATGCATACTAAATTTATTTTCAGTAAGTATTTTTGATTTTTTTTGTCTAATTCTTCCATCAGTTTTTGAAAGATGGGTACTAAAATCTCAAATCTGAATTTTAGATTTTTTAAAATTTTAACTTTTGTTTGTATATACTTCATATTTTCATGCACTGATATTAGTTGTATATATATCTATTACTTAAGATTTCTTATTAACCCTTTCATTTTTACTAAAACTATTTCTTATAAAACTCCATTATTTATTTGTCTGAAAATAAAATAGTCATTTCATATTTTATGAGTGAATTAAATATCTTTTTAAATTTCTTTTACTTTCAATCAATTTATGTCTTTCTAAGTCAAGGCTTGCTAATTATAAACAAATCAAAGCTGGATTTTTTTATTCTCATTACCAAATTCCTAGGATATTTGATTAGAATATTTGGTTTATTTATATTTAATGGAAATAACTGTATTTTTTCTTTAGAGATAGTATTTTTTATATTTGGTACTTCTTAGATCACGCTGCCTCTCTGAGTTTTTATCCTTTATGTCAGCTTTATTTTGAGTTAATTAAATGTATTTTATTTATTTCAGGTTGACTGATATATTGCTTTTAACTCCAACTTTCTCACAGTATTATTTTAGTAGTTTCCCTTGAGATAAAATATGCATCTCTATTTTATCACATTCTACTTAGATTAATATGATAGTACTTAATATAGAATATAAGAATTTCCCATCAATATAGTTGTATTTACTTTGTGTTATATTTATACATTATATTTATTAGCTTTAAGCTAATGAGACTTAAGCTTCAAGGCTCCTTTATTGTGTGACCTCATTCCAAGACCATTGGACATACTGTAGAAACTGCTCACATGGTTATACTATGTTTTGCATATTTTGAAAATGTAAGTTAGTATATATTAAAACCTTTCTCTTAACATGTAAAATCTTCAGGCCTTCTAAAGCCTATATCTATTTCTTTCATCTTTTCAATATTTTCTTAAAGGACATTATTCCCAGATTCTGTCACCACCCCAATCAATGGGTTCTGGAGCCATTTCTGGTCCTCAATATCTCAGAACTGATCATAGGTATGGTAATTTTATACTATGTCAACCTGTATAAGATGGAGATATGCTTTCCAGCCTCCCCTATTTGTATCTTACCAGGTTTGATTTAGTAACAAGGGAAATTTGCTCAAGATTTGGAAAGGGGAATTTAAGCAGCAATTATTACTATTTTAAGGTCATTATGCTTTGAACAAAATTTTAGAATTTTCCCACCACTAGCAACTAGATGCGGTTCCTCCCCATTCCATTTCCAGATATTTCCTGCCTGCTGGTTGTGCTGGCCAAAAGTGGCTCCAGAGCAATATCAAATCAAGGCAATATGCTTCCATAAACTTACCCACCATCCCTCTCACAGTCAGCCCTGACAGCAGGACATGCTCCGCTTCAGGAAGGCTAGTGATTGTCTACACCTCCAAACCACCATTTTGCACCTTTAGTCCCACAGTGTATCCCACAATTATGTAACAGCTTATTCCCCAAATAAATTCCTATTCTATCATATCTACAGTAGTTCTCTTTGTCTAGTTGAACCCTAATTGATGTAGTAATTGGCACGTGGAAGTGGGATGTTGTCATACTGAAAGCATAAAATATGCGAGATTGGTTCTGGAGTCACGTAATGGATCTACCTTCAACCAGCACTGGACCATGATTGAGCAAGAAACAAATGTTTTTTGTTATACACCACTGATATCTGGGGTTATTTTTCACAGTGATTAAACTATACTGGTTAATGCCCCTCTGTAAACAAGTCTTTTCTACTGCCCAGTCTAAACTAGCATCTAGTCTTTCCTACCTTACCTTATCATCTCGTTTTAATCTATAGGTAGAATGTGTATATTATTCCCCCCATCTTATTCAGCCATTCTATATACGAGGACTAGAATGTAAGTTTCATGAGAGCAGAGGCCTCACCTGCTTTTTTCCAAACACAATTGCAACAATAAATATTTATTGAATATATTAATGATAAAGTAAATGAATAAATAAAATGAATTAATAAAAGTATAACTATAAGCAAGAATAGTGTACCCATTCAATTCAATGTTTTGTTGTTTAGAAGCATTCGTTTTCCATCTGTGCAAAACTGCATATTGAAAATTCATGAGACAAGAAACCTTCATTATATACTACTAGTAACAGGTAATCCAATAATATATGTGGGAACGAGATAAAAAGCAAATCATCAAAACAGCTGCATTTACTGTATAACTACTATGTACAAGCACTGTGCCAAGCATTTCATGGAAAGTCTGTGTCACTCAAACTGATATGCAGGATTGTGGTGTCTTAACAATTAGCCACATACATTGAAGAAGAAGAAACTACAATTACAAAATTTATTTTGCACCATGCCTCTCAGGTAGGAAATGCTGAAAGTTAAAAACAAATCCTATGTTTTGACACTAAATTTAGTACTTCTTAAAAATGTCAAACATTTTTCCAATTCATTTTAAAATAGAATATTTCTGATAAAATGAAATCTAAAAGAATAGGATGAAAATAACTTTGGGCTTGTAGTCAGAAACCTGAGTCCCACTTTGATCTTGGCCAGGTCACAGATCAGCAGATTTTAAACTGCTTTTAGTAGCCAAATCATCTCTTCACAAAAAAAGAAATCAATCATCCGTATCTTAAAGTAGAGCCTGAACTATTAACTCCCACAAAAGCCCCCTTGAGGAATGGACACTTGATTTAGGGAGATCCCATGGATACAAACAGCTGGTTGCCCTTTACACCCTCCTGCTCCTGCGCCCGCTCCATGCAGTCCAGACTCCAGGAGTCTGGCATTATTTGACGGTCAGTCCTAGCAGGGATTTACTCAGTCTGACACACTATTTTGAACATGCTTATTCTTTAATCCTCTTCACCTGTTCTGTAAATCTTACCTATTTTCTTCAAGAAAATATATCTCCCTTCTCCATTCTTTCCTTCTTTCCCCCATGCTTTCCTGGCTTTCTCAATCTACCTTTTGTTTCTCTCTATTTAGTTTGTGACTCTAATCAATACTTTTAGGAGCAAGCTGGTGGGGCAACTCCACTCAAGCAAAGGAAAACTGAATAATTTGAAGTGATAAAAAGGAAGCTAGTGCTTTCTGCCTCCAAGGCCTTTTTAAATCCTCACAAATTTCAGAGCTTTTATGAAAGTTCATCACACTAATTAAACTTATTTCTCCTTAAATTTTAGCACTCATGAAAATGAAATTAACTTGGTAGGTTTCTCCTATTTTGTACTATAGCAATAACTTAAGAATGTTTATTCTTAATCTGAATAGTATACCAACTGTACTGAGTGATAAGAAAGCATTTATTAGTAGCCAGAAAAATAATTACTTTATGTAATAACTGAGTGTATTCCAGACTCCTTATAACTGTCTGAAAAAACAAAATTCAGTAATACAGTCAGTGTATTGGTTTTCAAGGAAATATTCAATACATTAAATATCACATCCCCAAATCCTTCTATACTCCTGACCCAATTTTAGGAAACTCACTTAAATTCTCCACATCCCAATTTCCTCATCTGTAAATCAAACTAATTCTTTAACATAAAAGATGTTTAGGTCTCTGCTATTGAAAGGAAATATCATATATACTTATATACAAATAAATAATATCTTCCCTATTCACATTAAATCTGTAACTTTAAAAAATCTTACATAAATTTTAAAAATCGATAAAATGCATGAGTCTTAAAAATATCACATCATTTTCAAAACATAAACTCTTGGATGAGAGACATAATAATTCTTCCACCCTAAATACAAGATTCCACACATTACATGGGAATGAACAATATGAGGTGACTTTTTTCCTGGATCATAATCCCATTTTGATACATAACATGCATGCTGCTAGAAAATAAATTTAATTTGTCTTCATTTAAATTAATAATAGCCAAGAACTTAAATGATTCTTCATGGAACTGTTGAAAAGTTAATTTCCATTTCTGACTCACGCAGCCCCTATGCAGCATGGTGACAGTGTCTCACGTAGCAGAAATGACAGCCCGTTTTCTGTGTACCATTGTACAATGGTATGGGTAATGAAAAGTCATTGCGCTTTCCCAGTTGATGTCACATGCTCTCCCCAACCTATCTCCTCCCACCTTGTCATTTTTGCCAATAGAAATAATAAGACTGCCATGGCCTCAAGGAGTTAAAAACTTCCATACTGGTTTATACATTTTATTGTTGACATATTGGTCATCTCACTTAACAAAGAAAAACAGACTTTATGACTGACACTGCTTATTAGATTCCTCTTAATTATTTCTGCAGAAGTTCTAACTCTTTCAAAATAACAATGTTTACTGCATTACACTATTAAAAGTTTTAAATTAGATAAACATGTAACTCTAGTGAATGTTCACTAAACATTAGCTTTATGATGATTATTATTGTTATTAAAACCGGGGAGGGCGGGGAGTACAAAGTTCCAAGGCCAAAGCACAGGGTAGATGCAGCAAAGAATGGGGAGTCCAGGGTTTGGGCTTGCTCTTCCACTAAGGCTGGTCTCTCAAGACATTTAGTGAAGGTAAATGAATAAAGGGAAGTTAGTTCAATGTATTTACAATGAACCACACTGCAGTATCCCTTGTAAAATTTGGAGTGTGAAAGACAAAAGAGACAACACCCATTTTAGTCAAACCCTCTTACTTAGTAGGTAAGCATCCACTTGCTGAAAAACTGTTACTCAACTGCAGGAGGCTTTACTATCCCAGTTCATACCAGTGAATCTGTAGTGTCTGCTGAAGTCCTAGTCTCTTCCCTTACAAAGGGATGTTTTAGCCAAGTAAACTTAAAACAGCAAGGACTGAGGAAATGCTGAGATTTGTTGTTTTATGTTTGTTTGTTTGTTTTTTAATTTAAAGAAGGACTCTTTTCTAATAATTAAACATGTTTGAGTCTTTGCCATGTGCAAGCAATGTGTTTGGGTGATTCTTGCTTAGGTGCCATGTTCTAGGACCCAGTGGTTTTCTCTTTGGTGGTATTCCTATCCTTAAACCCGTCTTAACAAGAAAACACTCTGAGCTTATTTAGGGTAAGGTTTCCTCAAAGCAGAGCCTCATTAGTGATTTATTAAAGGGATGTTCTCAGGAGAAACCAGCAAGGAAAACAGAAAAGGCAGGGGAAGGAATATAGCAAATATGTGCTTTCAAGAGAAATTTTAACCTCACACTGGTGCCAGACTTAGCTCTGGAGCATAAGCCGAGTGCTACCCAGAAGCAAGAAGGCTGGGGTATTATTCCCCAACATCAGTCAGTCCTATTGGCTAATTGTCATGAGGGGAGGGTGCAAGAAACATGCCTAATTTCAGCCAAATTTTATTCTTGAAGAAAGATGAAGGTGTAAAGTGTAGGCAGTTAAAAATACACAGCCGGGACAAGGATATGCCCCTCAATAAAGATAATCAAGGAGGGGCATCATCCCTATGTGCTGTGCTAGTAGAAGGAAACTCAAGAAAACCATAAGGTATGGTACAACACCAAATAAATTTGTCAAAGTTTTCTCCTATAATCCTTTGAAATTATTTTTGTGCAAGACTTGACCAAGAAGCATAGAAAAATGAGGATTAAAGGAAAAAAATCAAAGACAATAAAAACAGTCAATATTGACCAAATGCCTAATATGTACCAAGAAATGTGCTAAATACTTTACATATATTAACTAACTTAATATTTTGACTGACTTGTAAAAATCTTCCTACATTCACAGATGAGGGAACTTAAGGTTAGCAAGGTTAAGTAACTCACTGTGATCATTGTTATATCACATCTTAGTTTTATCTCTGTTGTACACTAAAATCTTAATTTTTGTATTTTACTACCTATGCTTTAATTTCTTCATTCACAACAGGAGACACACAGTATTAGATTATATTCTCAGGATAATATATCTACAGGAAAGACAGTGGTGTTATGGGAACATCTTGAATAACTTCATTAAAAGATAGTTTCTAGGATCCTACTAAAACATATTCAAGCAGATTCTCTACAAGTAGGGACCAGGAAAATAGTTTGAATATCACAGACATTTCTAATGCTCAATATTTTTAGAAAACTGATGAACTAAATTGAATAGTATCTTTTAATAAATCAATAACATTGACTTTAGAACAAAAGGAGCTTACCCACAATAGCCAGTGAATTGTTATACAAAAAAAGAAGAAGAAGAAGACCTCAAATGTTTGTATTCAGGCAAGGTATTTCATATTGCAACCTAGTCACTGTCCCAGAGTCTGAGATTTTCAAACAATGGAAGTGGAGTGTTTTCAAGGTCATGTTCACAACATGTAACTGCTTTCTTCAAGTACAATAGTCAAGAAATATAGAGAAGGCACAGTGGAAGAAATGAGGTAATCAGGAGAAATACATAGGAAAGCAAATTAAGTAGAGAGAAAGCAGCAGCAGGCATTTCTCAGAGTGTATTAGACAAAAGAAAATGTCATTTTTTTCAATAGCAGTAGTATGCCAGTCATAGAAATGGTGTTGCTTAAACTACTAGTTAAGTCAGATGCAGCTGGGTATACTGGAAATTTTTAGAATAAATACTAAAAGCCTGCATAAAATGCAAGCAGTGTAAAATGTAAAGATAAATTTGTATCAAGGAAACAAAAGCTGAATATGAAATTAGGATAAGGAAGAAAAAGAGAGGAATTAGCCACTCCTTGTTGAGGTTTTAACTAGGATTTGAAATTAAAATAGGGGATTGCTTGGACCAGACTAAAACCAAAACAAAACAAAACAAAAACCCACCAAAAATGGCTCAAACCGGAGAACAAATCAAAGCCCCAGAGCCAATTCCTCTAAACAGTGAAGAGATAGCCAACCTATCAGATGCACAGTTCAAAGCACTGATCATCAAAATGCTCACAGAATTGGTTGATTTTGCTCACAAACTAGATGAAAAAATGCAGGCTACAATACGTGAAATGAAGGAAGACGCATGGGGAACCGATAGAGATGGAAGGAAAACTGGGACTCAAATCAATGGAGTGGACCGGAAGGAAGAAATTAACAACGAAACAGAAAACGAGGAAGAAACAAGAATTCAAAAAATGAGGAGAGGCTTAGGAACCTCTGGGACATCGTTAAACGTCCCAACATCCAAATTATAGGGGTCCCAGAAGGGGAAGAAGAAAAGCAACAAGTGGAAAACTTATTTGAACAAATAATAAAGGAGAACTTCCCCAATCTGGCAAAGGAAATAGACTACCAGGACATCCAGGAAGCTCAGAGAGTCCCAAAGAAGTTGGACCCAAGGAGGAACACACCAAGGCACATCAGAATTACATTAGCCAAGATTCAAATGAAGCAGAGAATTCTAGAAGCAGCAAGGGATAAGGGGACAGTCACCTACAAAGGAGTTCCCATCAGACCGTCAGCTGATTTCTCAAAAGAGACCTTCCAGGCAAGAAGGGGCTGGAAAGAAATATTTGAAATCTTGAAAAGCAGGGACCTACATCCAAAATTGCTCTATCCAGCAAAGCTGTCATTTAGAATGGAAGGACAGATAAAGCGCTTCTCAGATAAGGTCAAGTTCAAGGAGTTCATCATCACCAAGCCCTTATTATATGAATTGTTAAAGGGACTTATCTAAGAAAAAGAAGATAAAAATATGACAGTGAAAAGACAGCAAACTCACAGCTATTAAGAACCACACCTAAACCAAAAGCAAACTAAGCAAGCAACTAGAACAGGAACAGAAATACAGAAATGGAGATCACATGGAGGGTTAGCAACAGGGGCATGGGAGGAGGAGAGAGGGGGAAAAGGTATAGAGAACAAGTAGCATAGATGGTGGGTAGAAAATAGACAGGGGGAGGGCAAGAATAGTGTGGGAAATGTAGAAGCTAAAGAACTTATGACACATGGACATGAACTAAAGGGGGGGCAATGTGGGTGGGAGAGGGTGTGTAGGGTGGAGGGGAATGATGGGGGAGAAATGGGACAACTGTAATAGCATAATCAATAAAATATATTTAAAAAAACAAAAATAAATAAAATAGGGGATTGCTCGTCAGTTTTAACTTGATGTATGTATCTACCAATATTAACTGGTTTAGTGCATTGTTCATGATTCTCTCTACAGACTCTGTTTCAACAATTAGCAATGAATAGTTTCTTATCATTTAGGTCTCAAATTAAAGAATCCCTGCAAACATTTAAAAATAGATGTCAAGACTGTAGTAACTGAAAGGGCAACTCTAATTAAGATTTTGGTGCCTTCGATGGACATTTCTAGTAAGCATCAGAGATTCCAGATTCAGTTGCCTTGGATAAATTCTGAGTAACCTGTCCATAAAATTAAGAAATATAAATTTCTATCCAAAGTTATTAATCCTCAGAAAATATATTCCTACAATGTACTCTAATATGTACATAACTCTAGTAATGTGAACAAGTATTCTCAATACCCTGATTCAAGTTTTAGCCATATGATGTATTTTGGCTAATAAAATGTTAGTAGAGCTGGCTAGTGTGGATTGAGTTGCCAGCCAGCCTGTGAATTCAGTGGACTGAGTGCTGGCCTGTGAACCAAAGGGTCACCAGTTTGATTCCCAGTCTGGCACATACCTGGGTTGCTGGCTGGGTTCCCAGCAAGGGATATGCGAGAGACAACCACACATTGATGTTTCTCTCTCTCTCTTTCTCCCTCCCTTCCCCTCTCTCCAAAAATAAATAAAAAAAATATTTTTTAAAAAATGTTAATAGAAAGTTTTATATGTCACCTCTGGATGGAAGTTTTAAGAGCCATGACAGAAGTCTATGGTCTCTTTTTTTGCTATCTTGGCAACCTGTGACATTTAAATGCAGATTGTTTCAGTTGCCTTTTTCACAGAATGAGGAAAACAGAGGAGGCCCTCCAGCCATCCAATGATGGACATGCAGTGTGACCCAGATTGTAACATTTGATTTGATTTAGCCCATAAGATGTAAGGGTTATTTGTAACTGCAGCATAACCGAGTTATCCTGATTGATATAATTGCAGTCTAATATCTTTTAGGCTTTTATTAAAATATATAGTACTATGAATGGTTCTTTTAAATTTCAGGTTAAATTTATCAGTAATTGAAAGAACTGAAATACTACTTATGCAGTAATAAACTCCCACAAGAACTGAAGTTTCTCTGCACTGTATAATTCTGTAGTGATTACATAGTGCACGTAAGGGAACCCAAAGCCCAACGCATTTCATGAAGGAAACTCAGCCTTTATTCCTTCATGTCAGTGAGAAGCGGGCACTAGTCAGAATGCCCTTTGGGCTACAATCCATAGCTAGAAACAGCAGAAGAAGCTCTTGCGTGATTACAGCTTAAAATGCAAACTGCTCTCTTGCCAACAGCAGTCTTTTGGTGTGACTTGTCTAAAAGATTATAAATAAATGGTTACAAATCATTTGAAAATCAAAGACTTGAAAATCAAAGACTTTAATCTCAAACAATGAGGTAATCCAAAATTACAAATGTATTTATAATGCTGGCTGGGTAGGGTAGCAGCAGCAGTGATTCTCGATTTTTTTTTCCTTTCCAAAGCTTCTTCAGGCATCTGAATAAATTACACAGAACTTGCCTTCAAAAAAATTTTTTTAATTTAAAGCTATTCTATTAGTCAGAATTCTCCAAAGAAACAAATAATAGAATGGGTATGTATGGGGGGGGGGGAGAGAGAGAGAGAGAGAGAGATTGAGATTGAGATTGAGATTATAAAAAATTGGCTCACATAATCATGGAGGCTGACAGGTCCCGAGACCTGCATGTGGCAAGCTAGACACCTAGGAGAGCTGATGCAGTTTCAGTCTGAAGGCCAGCTCAAGTCCCAGGAAGAACTGATGTTTCAGTTTGGGTCTGAAGACAGTAAAAAAACCGATGTTCCTGGTTGATGACAGACAGGAGGAATTCCCTCTTATTCACTGGAAGGCCAGTCTTTTTATTCTATTTAGGTCTTCAACTGATTGGATGAGGACCACCCATACTGAGGAAAGCAATCTGCTTTACTCAATCTACTCAGTAAAATAAAAAAAAACCCTGAGAGGTAAATACAGAATAACATTTAACCAAATATCCGGACACTCCATGGTCCAAGTTGACATGTAGAACAACCATCATAGTTTTCATCCTTTAATAGTTTCTTTCAGTGTATGTTAGAATGTTGGGATATGTTGAAATTATGAGATTTGTCATAATAGTATCAATCATTTGGAGCAATGTACAACTCAATCATTTTATATAATCTTCAGAATTCCTGTTAAAATGCTTTAAGATACTACATGTGAAGCACTTAGCATAGTATCCGGTACACAGTAGACACACTCTTCCTCCAGTTGAAAAGCAATATCTTACATATTAAACACACAATGTCACATCTTAGACTTGTTTAATAAAATAGCAATACTAATGTTTGCCATAAATTATAAATGTACATGATATGGAAGAATGGTCTCAAAACTCACTTCTTTTTAGTTTTCCAGTGATTTCAATCCCTGCAAAAAGATTGTAGGACCAAATTTAATGAAAATAGTGAATTAGATTCCTGTTGTCCTTTTCCCAGCAATGTCCCACTATGATGGTAGAACACATGGCAGTGAGAGGGACATTCCCTTCCTTTTTTAATTTAATCTTTATTGCATTTTTTTTTCCATTACCCCTTAGTCCCCTTAAACCTGCCTCCCCCCAGCAATCACCACACTGTCGTCCATGTCCATGAGTCCTTTTTCCATTTTGCTCAGTCCTTCCACTCCCTAATCTCCTCTCCTCCTACTCTTGCCTAGCTAAGCCTCAATTTTAAGCAGTCCTGAGTCTCATGGTTGTGGCCTTCTAAGAGTTGCTTCACTCACTCAACTGTAATTCTGGAAGGAGGGCACATTCATGCTCTTCCTCTGGGGTAATGCAGTGAGGGTTTCCTTCCCACAGTTGAAGTGGAACAAGCAGTTTACTCAGAAAAACAGTACTTATTTTTTGCCCTTCCTCAGGAAATTAAGTCTTTAATTCTGTAGTGGAGATAAGGGATAAGGGTCCAGATAAAATTTAACATTTCTCCATGTTCCTTTTTCATTGGTCAACATCACAAGAGGCATTGCATCACAAGAGGTATTTTCTTAAAATTCTCTACAGTCTTTTCTATGAACGCATGGTTGAGTTCATGAATAAAGAGGGTGCAGATTTTCCCAATTTGTGTGGTCCCAAAGGGCTTCACAGTCCTGGACTGTGTACCCCAGTCTCCATTGTTTCACCAATTCCCTTATTCACAAGCCACACTAGCTTAACCCTTCTGGTCAGTGCCCAGTTGCACCTTCCCATTGCAAGACAATGTTTACAGCTTGTATATTCATGCACTTTCTACTTTCTGTTTCAATATTGGGTTATTGGGTTACTCTATGACCTGAGAAGTCCCTGATGGTTTCAAAAATATTTTGAAAACTTGTGATTTATGTAGCTTACTGTTGTTAGTGTTTCTGTTGTTGTTATAAGGATGGAAATGGTACCTCTCCCAGACATCCACATCACTCAGTTTATTCTTGGACTGTATATGCCTTTTGGTAGCAGATGGAACAAAAATTTAAAACATTAAGGATGTTTAAACAAATTTTCAAAAATTGAAATCACATCTAGATTGCTTTCTGATCATTGTGCAATTAAGGTAGAGATCAATGACAAATATTAAATTACAAATGATGTAGATGCTTAGAAATTAAGCAATATATTTAACAGCCCAGGATCAAGAAAACATCATAAATTTTTAAATATTTTAAGTGATAATAAGATATTACATATTAAACATTTACAACATTAAATTTATATATTAAAAATGAAGCTAAAAGTCAAGCATGTGTGTATTCATCTCAGGAAATATTTCAAAAGTTCTCTAAAGCCATATGTATAAGAAAAAAAGGCAATAAGTATGATAAGGAATTAATTATATGGAAACAATAAATAAGCAAAACCAATGTATTTTTGCTTTGTATGAATTATGAAATTTATAATCTTTAACAATTTTAACAATTTAAATCTTTAACAATTTAGAATAAAAAATAATCGAGCCAAAATCTAATAAAATAGGGATATTATTACAGAACCTACACACAGTAAAAGGCAATAAAAAATAATGTAAACTATCTTAGTAAATTTTTTATTTTAGAAAAATTGAGCAAATTCCTTGTAAAAACATTGCAAGGCTGATTTAAGAAGAAATAGAAAGAAACATTTAGATCAAAAAAAGATTTTAATGGTTAATTATTTCTAACATTTAAGAAACAAAATACTATAATACCATTAAACTTTTTACCATTTGTCATTTTGCATTCTCTGTACTAAATACTTCACATTCATTAATCTATATAATCCTCAAATCTATTATCACTTTCATTTGGCAGTAGAGAAAGATGGGACATAAAAAAGTTAGGTAACTTGACTAAGGTCACAGAGCTAACAAGTGATACAACCTAAGCTACAAGAGGATAAATTTCACGCAGTAAACAGTAAACCTTCAGGAAGAGAGGAGAATGCTTAGGAATAATGAAAAGATAGTAGCTCAGAGGATGATAAACCAATGTCAAAAGAAATTGCCTGGTTGGGGAGATATAACATCAGACTAATCTCGTCTAAGACCAATTCGTATAAACCAGGACTAGTGCCACACATCTTTTAAGTTTAGATATACGTTTATCAAGTCTGAAAACTGCAATACTTATTAGATCTACAACCTTAAGTAACTTACTCATCAACATTTGTCCTTTTATTTTCACATTTGAAATGAGTTATTTTGATATACCGATCACTAAAGTCTCTCCCAAATCTTAAATTTCTGAATTCAGAATAAAAAGCTTGCAAAAAATTCCTAACTTAACATGGATTTTTGAGTTCATGGAGAACATTGCATGGAAATGTGGCACTATAAGGTACAGAAAATATTTATTGTCCTAAATTCAGAAATACATTTTTAAGAGGCAAAAAACATTTTTTTTCTCACTATACCTATGTACCAGATGGTAAATTATTATAAGGACCCACCAAAAGTTAATTTTCTCTACATGCACCTGTATTTGTGATTTTTTTTTATCACAACTACTTTAAACGATTACAGAACAAAGTATGTAATAGGAAATGGCTTTTCCTTCTTTAAAGCTACATGTTCTCCCCACTCCAGTGCCACCAACCATCAATTACATGTTCTCAGGTATCCCATCAAAATCCAAACTGCTGCGTCTGTATTACACACAGCTATAGAGGAACCATTGTGAATGTGGTCACTTCTGTAAAGTTCTTACAAAAAAAGTACCATAGAATGAGGACACATGTCTTGCCCACAGCCCTAGGATGGAATCCTGCCCTGCCATTTACTGTTTGGTTCAGAGCACCCACTCCATGGGGTAGGTATGGATTGCTTATAAAGAGCTCAGAACAAGGCAGTGCACATAGTAAACGTTTGTTGACTGTGAGTTGGTAGGTTATGGTTCTTGCTACACTGAGAATGTCAAATGTTATGCAAATTATATGCAAATATCCCCATTTTTATAAAAAATCCACACAAAACATCATAAATAAGAACCAAAACCATACCAAATTTTTATCTCAACTAGGCAGACTGATAAAAGTATGAAGGAAATCAAGCTACCTCTTCATTGAGCCCAGATGATCCTGAGTGCTTTACATCCTCTTTTTTTTTTTTTTTTTTTTTTTATCATCTTTCTCTTAGAATTCCCTAACTTTCCAACAGGTCCCAGGTTTGTGAAATTCCCTTTACTCTCATAATTGCATGCTACAAGGAAGGAACTCTCTTTTTACATTGCTCAATTTCTTAATCCAAACTCTACCATTATTCTAATTCCTTTAACCTGATAGATATATCAGCTATGTTTTATTTAGTTAATTTCACCAACCAATCCAACAAAGATTCTTTCAGTAACCTTTCTAACTAACTTGCATTTCATAGCAATGGATAAGAATTACCATTAGATATAACCCCCAAAACAAAAACAAAACAACAAAAAAAGACTCAGGAACATCTTAAACTATTAACAAACATTTAAATGCTAGGGCATTAGTGAAAAAAAAAAAAAGGCAAAAGAAGAGGAGGAATAGAACCAGTTTGCTAGAAAAGAAAAAAAAAACGAAAACAGGGAAAATAAGTCTTCTTGCCACTGGAGATAATTGTTCAGAATAATTGGCAATTATGTTCTTACTACTAACAAACTTCAGTTCAATCATACAGGCAAAGTATTCTTATTACCATTTTCAAAACACTTTAGGGAATATTTAATTCATTATAATAATAGAACCAGCTGCAAATTAAAGACATTGCAACTAGTAATCAAAGAATTAATAGCTTTGTTTTTACCTGTCAAAGGACTACTGTCATCTCAGAATCCTGCATTATTGAATCAATGAATTCTTTCTGTTTACCAAAATCAAAAGGAATATGTTGGCCTTAGAAGCTAATATGGGAGCACAAGCATATGTATGATATTAAAAACAATGGTTAAAAGCTAAAGTCCAAGAGATAGGAAGCTAAGGATAGCCAAGATCAAAAAAGAGCAGAGAAATTAAAAAAAAAAAAAAAAAAAAAAAAGAATAAAGGTTTGCTCAGAAAAAAAAAAAAAAAAAAAAAGAGCAGAGAAACTCAAGAAATAATGTCAGTATAACTAGTAATTACAATGGTGAATTTACATATGAAATGGCACAGCTGGATAAAAACAAAGAAATTAAACATACATAATGGTAACAGGAGATAATTAGAGCTAAAACTATTGTTCTACTAGGCCCACAGTCTGAAGCCAGCCAGTGGCAGGTGGGAATTTGGCTCCTAAATGTGTCCCCTAGAATGGTGAGACAGTCCTGGCTCACTAGCTGAATCCAGAAAGTGAAGTAAAGAAATTGCAATTGCTGGAAAGATCTTGAAACCAAATCTCTATTCTAAACTTTAATGTGAGGTTCATGAAATATAAAGATGTAGAGCTTTGAACAGAACAAAGTTACCAACTAAACTTGTGACTGAACCTATTTGATCTCTCCTATATCATATATCAGTTTTTACAATGCCTTTAAGAGATCTGGTTCTGAACTGAGTGAAGAGTGTCGGAGAGAATTGAAAAAACTTAGGTCATACACAAGAAGAGACAGGCAGGATTAGAAGAAAAAGAAGAAATAACAAGACAAGAAAAAAATTAAGTTAAAATGAAACTTGAACACTAAAATTCCAAAAAACATGAGATATTTCATAATAAGAAACTTTTAAAAAAATTAAAATAAATCTGTAGTGAAAATGACAATACGTGAATGGGCATGAAAGAGGTTGTTCCTGACCGTTAATGCTTGATAATATCTACATTGTGTTTCTGATCACGACGAAAGTGGAGAATTACTGTTCACCTTATGATAAAAATGTATATTTATACATATATATGATATCAAAAACAATCATTCAGTGTCATATTTCACAGTTTATAATAAGAAATGTAGAAAATATAAGGAAAGGATATACAGAAAACAAAATTGAAGAAAAGTCAGGAAAAAGGGTAAACAAAATGGGGTGAGTAAACAGAAAACACAAATTCAGTATGGCAAGAATTCCAAAAATCAGAAATCTTATCAAATATAATTATTCAATTTTTAGTTTAATAAACATTCTCTGATCAGAAAAACATAAAATTTGTCTTATAGGTTGCTTGCAAGAGAGAAGTGTAAAACACAAAGAGAAAGTTAAAATAAAGGTGGACATAATAACAAATCAATTAATTCATAAACTAATGAGAAACTGATAAAATCTGATGTAGCAAAAATATTTTAGTATAAAAAGAAAGCTCAATGAAAAATATTGAAAAATAGTGAGGCATAATATTATATAACAATAAAAAACAACATACTAAGTAGATAAAATAGTAAAAATAATGTGTCGTACATGGTCTTAAAAAAGTCATCCTACAGATTACTAACAAGTAGCAAGGGGAAAAGGAGAACTACATACGTGAGAAAACAAATAAACAAGCAATAATAAAATCAATGAAGCATAGATGGATATTGAATACCCCCAAATGTACCATCCTAACAAAGGCAACTCGTATAAGGTATTTGGGCTGGAAATGTGCCTGATCCTAGTTCTGAGAAACTATTCAATAGACTCAAACAGGCTGTATTCTTCAAGTAAATCAATATGATAGCGGCAACTAAATCATGAACCTTTACAGAATAAGAGGGACATAAAAGACATGACAATTAGATGCAGGACCTCATGTTCGGAGAACAAGGAGAGACTGAAGGAAGGGCCTCTCCAGATGGGTAGGTGGATGCTTTAACAATCAAGGGGACTTACATAGAAGGCTTGTCTTGGGCAGCTGTTAGACAAGTAGGTCTCCTTACCTGCCCCCACCAGAATCTTAAAAGTGTATACATTATAAAGGCCTTAACTGGGTTAACTAGGTTCGATAACCTATACCCTCCAAATGGTTTCCACAACACGTTACTCTCGCAAGGCTGCTTCTTTGAAGCGGTGCCCACTATGAGGATGATAGGCAGAACGCACATTTCAAGGGTAAGGGAAGGGCTGAGGAGCCTCCCACAGCCTGGGTTCAGCCCCATGACATCATAAGCAAACTCGGCTGAACTATGGACTTCTGTGCAATGTTAATTACTGCTTTTTAAGCTTTTTAAGTTTTGAGTGGTTTCTTAGGTAGCAATATTTCCACCTTCTCCTTACATCAGTTACTAGATCACCACTTCACCTCCTATGTAAAGACTGACCTTGCCACTAAAGTTACAGGAGACTTATGTTCAATGAATGATAAAGTACTTCATTTAATTTTCAATTTATGCAGTTTTTCAACAAATACTTATCAAGCACTTACTATATGCAAGGCATTATTTAAAGTCCCTGGGATATTTTGGGGGAGGGGGGAGAATGCCATTGTTCTGCTGGGCAGAGGGCAAGGCTGTTTATTATTAAAATATTTCACCTTCTGGTCACTGTTAGTGTGACCAGAGGGGAGGGGGAGGGTCCAGTCAAGGAACTTGTATAAAGGACTCATGGCCAAGGACAATGAGTGGGGGGATTGAATGTGGGAGGTGGGGGTGGGTAGGGCAGGGGAGAGTAAGCAGGGAAAAGTGGAGACAACTATAACTGAACAACAATAAAAACGTTAAAAAAAGATATTTCAAATGATTCCCTTGCGTGGGGACACTGCCTATGATAGGTTGTGTTCAAGTTAGGTTGTGTCTCTAGGGGAAAAATTAGGTAATCAAGGGTTAGAATGAGTCATTGTAGTCAGGACAAAAATAATAGTTTACAATATTTACTTCCTTTTACTTGTTTTTTCCGCCAAAGATGAGAATAATGTCTGAATTGATTAAGCACTATTTACAGATTGCATTTGATTGATGTGTCTTAGCCTAATTACCACATTTTGTTTAACTTACATTTGAAAAATATTGCATCTGTGCTCAAAAGCTCTTTCACTATGGATTTTGTTGATTGCATACTCAAAACATTACTTATTTAACATGTTCCCCTACCCCTTGCATTTGCTATAAACTGGATGTTATATGGGGAGGTTTAGATTTAATTAATCTCACTTATCTGGCAACACAATAAAATCTCCAGAGGAGTTATTTATTTTAATAATAAAGAAAGTTTCCCATTCCCAAAATCATTATTCATGAGTCCAGAAGTTAAACATATATATGGGCATGTGTGTGTATTTCTTATGCAGCTAGTCTCCTCATAAGCTTTTCCCCCTCAAGGTAAGGCTAACAATCATTGTCATTACCATAGACAAAGCGGAAGGTCTCAGGTTAGAGTCCCAGTCAGGGCACGTGCCTGAGTTGCGGGTTCCATCCCCAGTCCAGGCACTTTCTAGAGGCAACAGATCAATGTTTCTCTCTCAAGACCAATGCTTCTCTTTCCAGTCAATGTTTTTCTCCCTCCCTTCCTCTCTCTAAAACTAACTAAATAAAATATTTAAAAAAATAATGAATGAAGTCAGCTTTATCATCAGAGAAGAAAAAAAGTTTTCCATTCTAGAAAACGACCTGAGATTACAAACATAGTTACCTTATTCTCACCTAACACAAACGTCCTCAATGTTATCTCAGAAGAAGGATCCAAGAAGAGACGATTATTATTCCCCTTTCCATCTAGTACTAATTTTTGGTCTCAACTTCAATGTCTGAAGAATACATATTTAATATTTGATCTGCTACAAAAAGAAGTCAAGTGCCACATATTGACAAGGGCATTTTATTATATACAGTCTGCTCAGAATGCAGCTATATAAAACATTATCAAGGTTATTTGAATGATTGAATAAATCAGATTTAAAGTAATATAAAAATGTATTTGTAAGTCCTTTGAAATCCTCTTCAAAGGATCTTTTTTGTGTGTGTGAATATAAGGGCTTCAATCATGCCAAATAACTTTCTGTTCATTAGTTTTAAATTGGGTAATAGAAGTCACACACAATAAGACATAATAAATAAGGGAAACGCAATAATATTGGTGCATTTTTACCTGAAAAACAATTTTCAGGTGGCCATGACATACTCTAGTTCCAAGCTATACAAATTATAATGTATAATTATAAATTAATTAAAATAAGTTAAAATAAATAGTAATTAAAATGTTTGGGATATGTGTCATACCTAATATATGTAATTTCATAAGTTAATTCTTATAATTTTCACCATAATCTTATGTAATATTTATATTAATGCTCCCAAATGAACATGTATAAATTGAGACAAAAAAGTTAAGTAACTTGCTCTGGTAGCTACAACATAACACGATTTATTAAGGTCCTTGTGCAGGTACTTTTCACATTGATTCTTGGCTGATGTTGTGGTTCACTCTAACCGATAAAATACAACAGACACTAACACAGTGCAGTTACAATTTTCAGGAAGGCCTAATACCTTCTGCTTTTACCTTTTTGGAAGCTCTGAGACACGTGTAAGTAGTTCAGCTGTGCTACTGAAATATACTACATGGAAAGACCATGTGAAAAGCCATCTTGAGAGCAAGAAACCCAGCTACCCTCGTGGACAAGCTGAGCCCAGAGTTAAGCCATCCCACCCAGATACCAGAAAAGAGTGACACCATCCTTAATGGTTCCGCTCCAACTTCCCTTCTACTAAACCTACATACGACACCCCAAACAGAACCAGATGGAAAAAAATCCATCTGAACTGTGCCTTAGGCAGTTCAAGCTGCTGTAACAGAACATCACAAACCAGGTGGTTTAAACAACTAATGTTTATTTCTCAAAGTTCTGGAGACTGAGAGATCCAAGGGCAACATACTGGCAGATTTGGTGCCTAGTAAAAATCTTCTTCCCAGCTTGCAGATTGCCACCTTCTTGCTGTATCCCCTTGTGGCAGAGAAAAATTGGGCTCTGGTCTCTACCTGTTCTTATAAGGTCACTGATCTCATTATGGGGGTTCTACTCTCATGACTTCATCTAAACCTAATTACTTCCCCAAAATTCTCACTTCCAAAAATACCATCATGTTAGGGATTAGCATTTCAACACATGAATTTGGTAGTGCGGATGCAAACATGCAGTCCATAATATGCTGTTTCCTCTGCCTAAAATATATGTCTCTAATACCAACCTACCTTATTCCCTTACTTCTTTCAAGTCTCCTTTAAAATATTCTATTTAAAATGACAATACACTCTCCTCACCTGGCTCTCCCTGGGCCCCAACCTCCACTGTAATTTTCTCCACAGAGAACCACTATAGGTTTTGTTTAGTTTGTTCTTTTATTTCATAGTAGAATGTATATGTGATGAAGGCTATTATTTATGTGTTTTCTTACACATTATAGTCACAGTAAAAATTATCTGTTGAACACATGAACAAATGACAGAACTAATGAAACATCTGGAGACAACTAGATCTAGCCAAAGATACCCTAGTCTTCCCGGGATTATTTCTGTAGCTGAGACTAAAGAACTGAGAAAAAGGAGCTTCCCAAGTGCCCACAGGACAGCTTTCTGTGCTGCCCAGTTGCCTGTTCCCTTCCGTTGGCTAAGGAATGCATTTGGAATCTCATTTTCTGCAGTCCCTTTCATTCATTAGGTATCTTTGCTATTCATTTAATAATGCTGGGACTCATTGGATGCTCACAGTCCACTGAATTGTTTTCTTAGGCTATCCATAATGGAATAATCCCAGTTCTGAAAGGGGATTACCTAGTGGCAGCCTTCCCTGAAATCTACAAACTAGCCATTTTGACTTTGGAATACTTGATAGGGTAAAATTATTCAAAATATCAAAAGGTGTCTGACTTTTCTTTTTGGCTCTCTTTCAGCCATTTTTTAACTTCATGCCTGTATACTCTGAGATCTAATAATGACTGTGCAATTGTTTACTCACACATTTGTATGTCAATGGTTTAGTATGTTGATAATCTTCTGCCATTCTTTCTTTCCTTTCAAAGAATGGCTCTGACACATAAGAATAGAAAAGAATATAGAGTGTGTCCCTAGGACCCAATAAAAGTGATATTAAAGTCTTACCTGACTCTTTTATGATTCTTTTGAGCTATGAGAAGAATAGGAAAGAAACTTTCAGTGAGGACACAATGGTGACCAAGATGGGAAAGGTGCCTTATTAAGAAAGTAAATTTGGTTACTATGCACTAACATTTCACTGTCTCTTAAAAACTGATGTTTGTCCTTGCAAGAAAAGCTATTAGTTAAATAGGTTCTTATTTTAATACATCAATACCAGAGGATCAGTTGGCCTATAGCGCCCACTGCTAGAAGTATTGAAAGGGATTCTTGAATTAAAAGGAATGTATTTCTACCCCCCCAGGGGATGGGTATAAAAGTCCAGTTTTCTTACCTCATCTCCACTTCCCCCTCACCCTGGTAACTATTCAATTCAAGATCAGATATTATATGTGTTGGACAGTTCTTGAAAATTTATAGACCATACTTGAGCCATTTCACAGATCTTAAAAAGATCTTCCAAGGAAGGGATTTCTCATTACAAAGAAAATATTGGAATTTCAGACTGAGAGAGCCTGAAGGAAGGGTAGCTTAAAAGGTAGGTTTCAAACAAAAGACAAAAATTAGATTAAGATGAGAAAAAATCCCCCTGAGGACTCTCTCTCCCAGATCAAAGAAAGACCATGACAGCCAAACCTCAATCTTTAACTTCCTACATTCCTTTCTAAAAGTGCTCTAATGCTTCAGCAGAGAAATGTTTATGTTACACATGCAATGAAACCACATTGGCCAAATCCTGAATGGACAATGTTTAAATCTCTCTTCAGCCCAAGCCTGGCCTAGAGCAAAATGTCACCATCATTGAATGAACATTTGAGATATGGAAATAATGTATCCAAACACTGTGAAGCAGTATAACAATTTTATTATTTCAAAGTGCTGTGGCGACATTTTAAAAGTTTGGTATTAAAGGCAAAAAGAAGAAGAGTTCAGCATTCTCACTTGCAATTTTTTCTGCAGATGGTATACTGAATTCTCACAAAAATGTATGCTTTCAACTGAAATTAATGGAAGCACAAGAAAAACTTTGGCTAGCACATCCTCTATAGGTTCCTTGATTGTGATGTTGCCACCAAGGTTTCATGCCTTCTTTCTACTCTAATGCAGGTGACCAAGCTAAAGATCAAAATACAGTGGTCTCCCCTTTAACTCTGGACTTCAAGGTTCAATCAATAGTGATGTTGCAACTTCACTGAGGCAGTCTCACACACTGGCTTTGTGCATTTTAAGAAGATGCTTTCGAGGTATTTTCAGAAATTGTCTTGTCCTTACTATTTTGTATTTCTCATATTTGCACGCACTTGCTGTTTCATACAATCACTTGAAGAACTTTTGTCTTTAAACCTTAGAATGAATTGCTGTGACTATGTAGGTATCTGAATTTTCAATTGCATATCAGGTTTCCTTGCATGAATACCAATTTTAACATTTTCACATAAGGACAGAATAAAGGCATCATGAGAGAAATACCTGCGCTCTCAAAATTGCCATCTCGGTTATACTTCAGCAGGTTTCAACAAATGAACTATATATTCTTTCCAGCAGTCGTGGTTGTTAGTGCCTACACTGGCATTGTTAAATTTTGTAGAATATCTACATTGGTATTTCTATCTGCAACGTACAGGAAATAAAGTTTTCTTGAATTTTGCACATCTCGTCTAAGTATATAATGTAGAAGATCTAAAACTTTTTGTGCATCATGCAGTTTGCTCACAGCTGAAGAATAATGATGAAAGAGTGCCACTCTCCCTCTGCTATACACCACAATCCTGTGACACAAGCCATCCCATGATTGCTTTGGAAACACACAACTGAAATGTATGAATAAAGGATGGTAGTACTCCTATATATCATATCATTCATAGCCTCACCATGCCAGTTATGCTATCAATGACTTTTGTGTAATGTTGAAGTAATTGGCTATTCAGCTTTCCAGAGGCCGAGGAACAACACACTGTAAAAGAGTAATTTTATCTCTGCATAGTGTACCTTCCTAGTGTCACCTTGTACAGACTGGGGTTTCAGTCTTGTGGAGACTTGGGATCAACGTGCAAAAGCAAGGAGAGCTGGCGCATCCCACATTGTGGGCTACCGCAGAGAGCAGCCATTTATTCATCTAACACATTCATAGTGGGTCAGATTGCCCGGCAATGATCAACCCCACAGAGAGCGATCTATAGCTAAATCTACAACAGCATGCACAATTTTGAGAGAAAGTTGCTGTTTTTCTAACCATCTTGCAATATCTTTTTAAATATGTTTTCACAGAAAACAGCCTTGAAAGATAGAGGTAGCATTTCACTTTGGGTCAGAAAATCAGATTCATTTCCCAATCAAAACAATAAAAATAATGCTTTCTTCAGGGACAAAAATTAGGCAGCTTTGACAGCAGCTCATTGTAAGGCAAGGTTTTCTAAGCTTAGCGTCCCTCAGTTCTGACAAGGAGCCACTGTGTGCTTAGCATTCACCTGCACTTTTTTCTATTTCAGCTCCACAGGCCTTGGGGACAAGTGAAACAGTGCCGAGGTTCAGATGCTTGCTGTGTGGGTGAGAAATAAATTGTCCAGAAGTGCATCGTTTTCTTCTCAATTCTATTTATGAGAGTGTGACAAGCAAACCTAGCAGTTCTGTTGTTGCTTAGAGCTTGCCAGAGAGCTTGATACATCAGGTGGACATTCCAGGGAATGCATCATCAAGAAAGAGTGAGTGAACAAACTTTCTGTCTCATAGGCTAAAGAAAGCTGTTTCCTCCCTGAGGGAAAGGACAGGCCAGCAAACAAATTGGGTTTACTTTACTTAAGTTACCAGTTGCCTGAAATTAATTGCTCAACCTATTGTTTATGGACATATGATCAAAACTTGACAATTAAAAAAACAGAATATTGATACTAATGCCAAATAACTGTTCTTAAGCTCCTTTTATTTGGTAAGGGTAAGAAAACTAACTAGACCGAAGTGATTTAAAAGGCTCTTTATAAAAATAGCATGGGTAATATTAAAAGGCTATTTATAACAAAAACTTGGGTAAATGTCCCACAATAAAATGTTTGCTACTTTAACTTGGTAGTAACCATAAATAATCAGGAATTCAAGGCCTAGATGGATAAATAATGATAAGCAAAGTATTTAACCAACTAAGCCAATTAGACAAGAAATAGAAGGTTACATTTTAAATGCCATACTTGTTTCAAACATTTTGCTTTGATGCTTTTGGAGGGTCAGACATTTATGTGCTGTTATGGGTTTGTGATAAGACTGTGGGAATGTGTTATAGTGCACATTTGCTTTAATAATAGCACAGCTCACACCAGTGAGGTAGCTTCATAAGTTACATCCACTCTTTTTACCAAAGTTTTTGCAAATTCTTTTAGTATGTCATAAGCATGTCCAGATACTTTTGACCATGAAATAGAAGCTGTCATTGAATTTACTGAAATTTAATTTCTCCTCTGGGATTTACAGAATCTCTATATATCTTTTCTTCTTATAGGTATGCACTGTTTTTATTTTTATTTACTTTATTTTTATTGTGTTTTTTCATTACCATTTATCCCCCTTAAACTCCCACCCCTGTGATCACCACACGGTTGTCCATGTCCCTGAGTCCTTTCACTTTTTTCTCGATCCCTCCACCCCTTATATCTCCCAGGAGCTGTCAGCCTTCTCTCTAAATAGGAGTCTGTTTCTATTTTGCTTGTTAGTTCAATGTGTTCATTAGATTCCACATATAAGTAAAATCATATGGCATATGCATTATTCTGAATGGCTTATTTCACTTAGAAAATGTTCTCCAGGTCTATCCATGCTGTCACAAAGCAAGAATTTTCTTCTTTTCATGGCCAAGTAGAATTCCACTGTGTAAATGTACCATCATTGTTTTATCCACTTATCTACTAATGGAAACTTTTGTTGATTCCAAATTTTTTTTAATATATTACAAATAAGTCTGTGTTTGTGATAGACAGTTTGATAATGTTGATACCTAAATAAAGGAAACTAAATATCTTCCATAATTTCAACACCAAAG
This sequence comes from Glossophaga mutica, assembly GCA_039655065.1. Taxonomy (NCBI): domain Eukaryota; kingdom Metazoa; phylum Chordata; class Mammalia; order Chiroptera; family Phyllostomidae; genus Glossophaga; species Glossophaga mutica. Next base: position 139,861,889 of record CM077307.1, on the reverse strand, counting down.
GTAATCATTGTTAATTTAAAGCATGTTTCCAGTTTTAAATTTCATATCTTTTTCTACAATTAACAATCTGTTTCCATTATACTTCTATTTCATTAATGTTTTTCAAAATCAATGTAATCATTATAAAAGTATGCTGCAAGTTACAGTGAAATATGTAACATAATGACAAATGAGTCAAAGAAAGATGTAAAATAATTAAGGCTAAATGCCTCCACAATTTATTACTCTTCTCCTTACTGAAAAATTGGATGTATTTTCCCTTTTAATGACAGAAAGTTCTAGGCCTCCTCTGATCTGCTCTTTCTTTTCCCCTGAACTTGTAGCTGGGGAGTTCAGCTCAATGGAATTGCGAGTCACTAGCACATATCACTTCTCCTCATTTGTTCCTTCTCTCCTCAGTTTGGAAAGCAGACATAGGAGTAACTCAGTACTGCACTAAACTACCCAAGGAAGACCAATCTCTTACAAAGAATCCCGATACCTGAATGACTCAGCCCCGCTGACCCATAGTGCTCACTCAGGACTATTAAAAGAGAAATACACGTTGTTCTCTATGCTGTATTATATCGAATCTTTTCATTACAGCAGACTTCCCCCAACCAGTACACTTCTTTTTTATATAATTGTACATTTTTCACAAAAATATTTTAAATTTTTGTTTAAGTCTCTGCCTTGTCAATCAAGATACTTTTTTATATATATATAATCCCATAACTTTGGTGCACAATAGAAATTTGGAAACTTACAAGAAAAAATGTCTATTTTTGTAAAAGCAATTATTTCCAGAGTTGTCAGATTTGTTCAATATTGCACAGGCTTAAGTTTAGATAACATGATGCCCAATAATGTATGCTCACCACTAACCTCATATATGCAAGAGCAGAAAGGGAAAATCATTCACTTTCAGCCACCATGACCTAGAATGATCTCTACAATTTTATTCTTTCCTATTGTTACCTCTTTTAAAGATTTTACTATTTTTAAATTCCAACCTCTTAAAAAATAACTACTTTCGAGAGTCCAGAGAGCCTATTAGATTATGCTAGATTGACTTATAATCATTCGATTATTCAACATTATTATATGTCTGCAATAAAATAAACACTGTGCCACTTATTCAGGAAATACCGATGAGAGATTACTGGCCTTTGTAGAGAGGTAATATGTGATAAAGCATTTAAAAACAAGGCATTATGGGTTTTATAATTACAGACCCTACCCCATTTTCAAAAGTTGTAGGAAACTTCCTAGAGGAAGTGTCAACACTGAGTCTTAAAGAATAAGGAGATATGCAGTTGAAGAAGGGAGGAGGGTAGGAAGGACTAAACCAGAAATATAGTGAAAATCTGGGAGAGCCCCTAAGCATACTAACTCCTAATGTTCTCATATCTTTCAGGTTGCTTACTTATTTTGCAATCTCCACCCTGTATTTTCTTTCTCTTAATCCAATTACTATTCTAAGCAGTAAGATGGTACTTAGCAGAACAATGGAAAATTAATTTTTTTTCTTATTGACCTCATTTGAAACTAGCTGGGGAAATAAAAAAACCCTTCATCTTACGTGCAATTTATATATGTCTTTTACACCATAACATTACTATTCTCTACAAAAGTGAAATATCCACGTAGGATGTTTAAATCTATGGTGTTTGTGCATGAAGAAGCATGATTTTCGAAGTGCTTTTGTGGCTCTTTAAAGATGGATGAGCCATTCAATCATTTGTCTAAACTTGTGTTTAAAGCTGGAGAAAATAAATGGGCCTTTAGTGTGGTCTCTAGGTCATGTAATCACACGTCTGCAATCTCTAGATTTAGGCAATGATGGTACCTGATTGATGGCACAGGAATAAATGACTTAGATACTTCTGGCCTTCCTATAAAAACTCTAAAAAATAGGTGTTCAGGTCTGTTGCAATTTATCAGATGTTTAAACAATGATCAAAGTGACTTATGTTCTAGGTTTTGTGATAAAATAACACAGTTGTTAGTTTTATACTCATTCAAGTATTGTCGTAAACATTTATTTTATAAAAAGAACCATGAAAGTGTATTTGAAAATTTATATGTATGTAAAATACATAAAGTGATGATATGCAACATATATAGTCTATTGATATAAAGAAAATTTCCTTCCAAGGATCGAAAAATAGGGTATTGAAAATTCACTAAACATACATGTTTTGGAATAGAAGATTTTTGATACACTTTAATACGACATTAAATTTTTTAGTTAACAACAATTAGTTATAAACTGAAAAATCTATCTATTTATAATTATCATGTAAAATTATAGTAATTATGTATGCAGTCAAAAGGAAAACTGCTTAGAAAAATGCTCCAAACAGAGAAAAAAAATGATTTTTTAAAAAATCACTTATTTGTATTAGGAGAAAATTCCTATTTTTGAATAATAAAAGAAGCAGAGATAATCTGAGCAAGTGATTGCATTTAGGTAATTCAATTTTAAAATTAAAATTTGAAAAATGCAAATATTGCATTTAAATTTATGTTTTACAATCCAAAGATGGTGCTAATATAATGGTATGGATGCAGTTTTGTGAACAGAACATTTTCTGTTTTATGAGAAATTAGGAGTTTAAAAATATTTTAAAAGTTTCAAAATAAAACCTATTTTTTACAAATAAACCAAATAAGGACAAAAATGTGAGGTTTCCAAGACTAAAATGTTAAAAAGCTGTGCCAATTTTTGTTTTCATTGGATGGTTCTTTTTTGTCACTTAGTGACATCATTTGATCAATGCAGATTGTTATTGAGAAATTTAACAGATTTGCCATTTGTTTCAAAAAACTAACAAAACAATACTATGTCACCTTATATATTCAGTTTTTCAAATAATAACATATAAAAACAAAAACAAAAATATTTTTAAAGTATACTGTTCAGTCTAACTATATTATAATATGTACTTTGGGACTTCCGGCCAAGATGGAGGCGTAGGCGGACACACCGTGCCTCCTCTCACAACCAAAATTAAGGACAACAAATATTTAGAAACAAGAAAACAACCAGAACTTATAGAAAACTGAACTGTACGGAAGTCCAACAACCATTCATCCGGACCGGTAAGAGGGGCGGAGTCTCGGTAGGAAAAAGTGGAGGTGCGGACCCAGGAACGCAAGTAGCAGCGGCTCGCAGTTCCCAGGTGCACGGGCGGTGGCTGGCGGTCCTGGGGCGCACAGGTGGCAGCTGGCAGACCCCGGGCACAGGGGGGCAACTGTGCAGACCCAGTGAGAATGCACAAGGTGGCTGGCTGACCAGGGGGTCCCACATTCAAGCATGCAGACGGTCCAGGCAGAGTGGAAGTGGCGGAAGGGACTGAATCCAGGAGAGAGTGGGGCAGGCACCATTGTTCCCTCTCAGACCCAACCCCCACATACAGCGTCACAACCCAGCGACTGGGCTGCCCCATACTGGGGAGCGCCTGAGGCTCCACCCCTTACTACGTAACAGCACGCACGCGTGCGCAGATAATCCAGGTGAAGGGAAAGCAGCGGAAAGGGCCGGAGTCCAGGAGAGAGCGGAGCAGGTGCCATTGCTCCTTCTCAGACCCCGCCCCCAACTATAGCGTCACACCCCAGCAACTGGGCTGCCCCGCCCTGAGGAACACCTAAGGCTCCACCCCTCATACGTAATAGCTGCGACCAGACTAAAATCAAAACAAAACAAAACAAAAAACACCACCAAAAATGGCTCAAACCAGAGAAAAAATGAAAACCCCAGAGTCAATTCCTCTAAGCAACGAAGAGATAGCCAACCTATCAGATGCATAGTTCAAAGCACTGGTCATCAAAATGCTCACAGAATTGGTTGATTTTGCTCATAAATTAGATGAGAAAATGCAGGCTACAATACGTGAAATGAAGGAAGACGCATGGGGAACTGATAGAGATGGAAGGAAAACTGGGACTCAAATCAATGGAGTGGACCAGAAGGAAGAAATTAACAACCAAACAGAAAACAAGGAAGAAACAAGAATTCAAAAAAATGAGGAGAGGCTTAGGAACCTCCGGGACATCGTTAAACGTCCCAACATCTGATTTATAGGGGTCCCAGAAGGGGAAGAAGAAGAGCAACAAGTAGAAAACTTATTTGAACAAATAATAAAGGAGAACTTCCCCAATATGGCAAAGGAAATAGACTATCAGGATGTCCAGGAAGCTCAGAGAGTCCCAAAGAAGTTGGACCCAAGGAGGAACACACCAAGGCACATCGTAATTACATTAGCCAAGATTAAAATGAAGCAGAGAATTCTAGAAGCAGCAAGGGATAAGGGGACAGTCACCTACAAAGGAGTTCCCATCAGACCGTCAGCTGATTTCTCAAAAGAGACCTTCCAGGCAAGAAGGGGCTGGAAAGAAATATTTGAAATCTTGAAAAGCAGGGACCTACATCCAAAATTGCTCTTTCCAGCAAAGCTGTCATTTAGAATGGAAGGACAGATAAAGCGCTTCTCAGATAAGGTCAAGTTCAAGGAGTTCATCATCACCAAGCCCTTATTATATGAATTGTTAAAGGGACTTATCTAAGAAAAAGAAGATAAAAAATATGACAGTGAAAAGACAGCAAACTCACAGCTATTAAGAACCACACCTAAAACAAAAGCAAACTAAGCAAATAGCTAGAACAGGAACAGAACCATGGAAATGGAGATCACATGGAGGGTTAGCAACAGGGGCATGGGAGGAGGAGAGAGGTGGGAAAGGTACAGAGAATGAGTAGCATAGATACTGGGTAGAAAATAGACAGGGGCAGGGTAAGAATAGTATGGGAAATGTAGAAGCTAAAGAACTTATGACACAAAGACATGAACTAAAGGGGGGAATGTGGGTGGGAGGGGGTGTGCAGGGTGAGGGGAATGATGGGGGAGAAACAGGACAACTGTAATAGCATAATCAATAAAATATATTTAAAAATAAAATAAAAAAAGTGATAACTTAAGAGAAAGAAAAAAACATAGGTACTTTGCATCTATAATTGCCTTCAACTATTTTTTTTTAATCCTCACCCAAGGACATTTTCAATTGCTTTTTTGGAGAGAGGGAGGAGAAGGAAGAGAGGAATGGAGGGAGAGAAACATCCATATGAGAGAAGTATTGATTGGTTGCCTTTGTAAGCACCCAGACCTGGGATCCCTGCAGGTCTGGGTATCACTCTCCTCAGGACCAGGGATGAACCTGCAAACTAGGTACATACGTGCCCTGACCAGGAATCAAGCCTGCATCTTTTCAGTCATGGGGTGACATTCCAACCACTGATCCACACCAGCCAAGACTCAACTATTTTAAATATCAAACTCAAATATTGCAATTTAATATTAATAAAATATTACTTCATTAGATGAATTTACTCATTCAGGTCCAGTTTCACCAGAATGTCTGTCATCCTCACCTGGTGACTGAAGTCTAAATGAATACTATCCTCAAGGGCTCATGTTTAGGTATTTAACAAACTTTATATTCACCCCCCAAGGAAGTTTTCTATTGGTTTAGGTTCTAAAATGGTTAGAATAAACATTTCAGATTCTGAGCACTAACACACACACATACAAAAATGTTCTGAGCTCCCACTTAAAAACAATTATTTATAAACATTTACTGCAGAATTTATTCCTCCCAGCTATACAGTTTATTACAACTTCACGTGTGATTAGAGTTGTCAGATTTAGCAAATAAAAATATAAGTTGCTGAGTTAAAATTGAATTTGAAATGTTTTAGTATAAGTATATCCCATGCAATATTGAAGACATTATCTCATCTATCATCTATCTATCTATCTATCTATCTATCATCTATGTATCTACATAGCTATCTATCCATGTATGTACCCATCATTTACTTTTTGTCTAAAGTTTAAATTTAACTGGGCATCTTAGATTTTATTGGGAAACTTTATGTGGAATGCAGTGCTTAACCAGGTAATTAAGCTGCTGTCTCTTCCAATGTTTGCCCCAACTGGTTTGTTGTTGTTTTTATTTTCTGCCCATCCTTGTCAGAAACTCTGCATTCCTACTCTACACAACCAGCTGGTACCTTTGGTCAGTTTGGGCAGAACTTGAGGGCATCATGATAAGTGAAATAAGTCAAATGGCAAAAGACAAAAGCTGTGTGATATCACAAATGTGGAACCTAAAAAAAAAAAAAATCAGAACGCAGAAACAGAGACAAGAGTCATCAGGGGCTGGGAACTGGAGGAAAAGGGGAGCTGCTGGTCAAAGAGTGAAACTTTCAGGTATAAGAGGGGTAAATTCTGGGATCTAATGCACAGCATACTGATTGTAGTTAATAATAATACAGTTAAATGCTTGCAAGTTGCTGAGAATAAATCCTAAATGTTCTCACTGTGAAGAAGAAATGGTAATTATGTCATGTAATTCAAGTGTTAGCTCACACTATTCTGGTAGTCATTTTGTATTACATGTGTATCAGATTAACACATTGTCCATTTATACAATGTTATATGTTGACTACATCTCAGTGAAGCTGGGAAAACTAGCTTATAAATGTATTTTACTATTTGGGAGAATTGTTCTTCTTTGTCCCCTTGAAGTTAGATATGATCGTGTAACTTTTTCCCCCCATAAAATGTTGGCAGAGGTGTCCATTGAGAACAGTAGTTTTAGGAGCTAGGATAAGACTTACATTCTTTTTTCCTGTTGCTTAGATGATTTTGGAAGCTTGTGTTAAAATGGAGTGTCTGAATAATAGATTAGCAAAAATTTCCTTGGTGACCTATTTTGGATACATAGCCTTATTAAAAAATAAATTTATGTTTAGAATTTAGAGTAATCAGTGTATGGAGTGAACCCATCTCCTGCTGATGAATATAGCCCCTAGAGATAATCTGAATCATAAAATTAGACAGGTTTGTATGTCTGAGATTGTGAGTCCTTCATTATGAAGCCGTAAATCAAACATTAAAATCGTTGTCCATTTAATTTTATTATTTTATTTTACTTTATTTTAATTATTTATGTATTTATTTTTGTTTTACTTTTTCCCATTACCATTTATCCACATTATACCCTCTTCCACCTTCACCCACCCCCCTAACCACTGCAGTCACCACACTGTTGTCCATGTCCATCGGTCCTTTTCCTTTTTTGCTCGATCCCTCCACTCCACCCCCCACCCCTGAGCTGTCAGCCTGCTCTCTCTACAAGTCTGCCTCTATTTTGCTCGATAGTTCAGTTTGTTCATTAGATTCCACATGTGAATGAAATTATATGGTATTTGTCTTTCTCTGACTGGCTTATTTCATTTAATTTTAAGTAGAAATTGAAGGGTAATTTTTACTCATTTCAGCTGGAAAAATAAATTAGATTTTATACTCTAGATTTCTATCTTCTTTAAAAATAATGACACAGAAATGAAAGCCAGATTTTTAATTCCATGCAGCTCTAAAAGGATATAACTAATTTTATAAACAACACCCAATTTAATATCCTATGAATACTTATTGCATTATCTATTAATCATCTATAAATTAGCTTATCTCTAATGAATTATGTACATATTAATTAAAGTTATAATCCACATAAGTAATTATAGGCATATTTTATTGAATTAAATTAAACCTCTCTATTTTTATTTGTACTAAATGTAATATGACATTTTAAACTACCCTGGTTGTTATTTTTTAAATGTTAATGTATTTATTTATTTGCTTATTTAAGAAAAATTAATAGCCTTCTGATTAAATATGTGATATTCAAATTCTTTATAGCAATCTATGTTGCATCTGACCAACATGTAGACAGTTTAAATTTGTTTAACTTGTTAACAAATTATAGGAAAGCGTCATCTGTTGAATATAAAGAATACATTTGACTGGATGGAATGAGAGGTACTCACTGTATGAAAGACAGATTCAAATATTTTACTGAGCTTATGGTTGTAACTCAATTTCCCTACATTAGAGCTTTGCACTTGGATTCCCATTTTTAATGAATATGTATGTGTTTTGCTCTTCTCATTTGTTTTCTACATCAGTTTCATTAGTCTTGGATTTCAGAGAATTTCACTTGGTTTTCACTGTTTAATTTATATCTAATGTCCACTAGTATTTCTCATAGGTTTGCTGGGTTTCTTAGAGTTTTTATATAGTATTAGTATTTCTTATAGTTTTCTGGGTTTCTATTCCATCATTTTAAAAATTCTTAAAATTTTAATCTTTGAATTGAGAAAATAGTCAGAAATACATAAAATCCTTACACATATATTTATGTCTAATGCAAATTTAAAAAGTGATACATATAACTTTGCATATGGTAATACTAACTTTCATCCAAAATGAACACTCACTATGAAATTCATATAGTTTTGGTATTCAATCACTATTCACCTGTCACTTGTCAAGATCAACTGCTGTGGGTTCCCATGTGATCCCAGGATGCGTATACATATAACTTTTAATGTATCAAGTTTTCACACTTGAAATTACCTGGATTTACATGTATTCTCCCAAAAGATATGTGAGGTTTTCAAGGAATAAAAGAATCCCATATTCAGTCTTACATCTCTTTCATCAGGAATAAAGGGGAAATATAGAAGTTTGTTAAATGCGTTTGGAATGAATGTTTGTTCCAATAACTTCCATTGTACTTTGGTATAATCAAGCACAATATTTGAATTTAATAGAGATATATTTTGACTCTTCATTTCCTGATGAGTGATGAGCTGTTTTCTTTTATTAAGAAATCTGTACATTTTCATACTAATTCATACATATTGCACATACTCAACTTTGCTCCTTCTCTACTGCTTATTTGTTAGGCTGGATTAGATATTCTTTCAGACTATCTTGGCTCTATCCACTCAAGAAGAAAATATAAATAATCTTGCATTTGAAAGCAATATACTGAGGAGGATGTAGAGCATCAGCTCATGTGGCTCTTCCTCACTTTATGAGACCTTTTCAGTTACTATGCAATTCTAAAAACTGGCCATTAACTCTTTCTCTAGATTTTTTAAATAAATAAAATGTATGAGTGGGTAAGAGTCACATATCCACTTATTTAGTTAGTTAGTCATCAAGTACGTATTCAGTATTTACAATAAATAATTCAATATGTTCCTTAGAATGCGTAGGGCATGGACCCTCTCAGGAATTAGCTTATGATTTACAAGGCCAAATAAGACAAGTGAATATATGAATTAAAATTAAATGCAATTTAAAATATACCAATATCACTAAAAATGAAAGAGGAAAACATGAAATTAGTTGAAGAAGAGCAATTAGGAAATAAAAGATTTAGTATTTGAAATGGGCCTTGAGGTGGCCATGACTTTGACAGGTAGAGATGAGTGAAGGAATCAGAGGGATCCCTATTGCTGAAGACGATAGCAACAAAATAATGATAAAGTCAAGGACAGAAGGAATTTCAAAGAGACACATCAGAGTATGAATGAAAATATAGATGTAGACACTGAACACAGAAAAAATTGAATATCAGTTCAAATTTTCTAAATTTATTTAATAAGATTTGAGAAGTCCCTGGAAGAGATTGAAGTGTATGATGTAATCAAGGCAGTGTTCTATTATTATAAATCTGTGTGACAATGATAAAAGAGGAAGAGAGAGAGAGAGAGAGATTTATGAGTGTTTTGAGTGTTTCAGAGATTGGGCAATTATAATTTCCTAGGTAATACTAATGAAGATGATATAAAGTAGTGGTAGTTTTATTACACCCATTCATTGCATAATGGTGTTTTGGTCAACTATTGACAGATACTATGGTGTCATAAGATTATAATGAAGCTGAAAAGTTCCTATCACTTAGCATCTTAACATCACAGCATAACACATTACTCACACATTGGCAGTGATGCTGGTGTAAACCAATCTACTGTACTGCCAGTTGTATAAAAGTATAGCACATACAATTCTGTATAGTATACAATACTTGACAGTAGTAATAAATGACTGTTACTGGTTTTGATATTTATTATATTATGGATATTTATTATATTATTATTTTAGACTGTATTCCTTCTATTTATAAATACAAAACTTGCTGTAACACAGTGTGCCGTGTTATGGCAGCAGCAACCTCATGGTTACCACATCTCTTGACTGAACTGTTTTCTCTTGTGCTCGAGTTAATTACATGTTATTCTGTTCAATATGGACCCTAAGTACACAAAATCCACTACTAATATTGCCAGTAAGAAGTCACATCAAGTGATTGGCTTGAAAACAGAATGAAAAGTGATTAAGAACTATGAAGGTGGAAAATGAGTGATAGTTATTTCTCACCAATCTGGCATGTTACATTTCACCAGAACTACAGTCTTGAAGGGAAAAAATAGTGACAAAAACTATTAAAAGACCTGCTATATTGAAGACAGTGAGACTTCCAAAAATTTGAGAATGGCTTGTATCAGACATGGAGAAACTTCTGATGACCTGGACTGAAGAGCAGAAACAAAAGTGTATCCCTCAGCATCAGGATGACCACAGCCACAGCAAATGTTTGTTTTCAATGTTAAAAGAGAAGGCTGGACCTGACTACAAATTGCATTTACTGCTGGATCTGGGTGGCTTAAACAATTGCATAATATGAAAGTGAGTGGTGAATCTGTGAGTGCTGATGTGAAAGCAGTGGAAGAATTTTTGGAAACTCTAGCTAAGCTGACTGTGGGGTGAAATTATTTGCCAAAGCAAAGTTTTGAAATAAATGGAACCTCCCTATACTGACACAGATACCAGGAAGGACACTTATCCATAAAGAGGCCAAATCAATGGCAAGTTGCAAGGCTTTTAAAGACAAGATAACAACAGTCTTGCCTGGGGGCAATGTTGCAGGCTACAAATGGAAACCCTTTGTGATCTGGCACAGTGAGAACCCTAGAGCCTTCAAGCATATTAATAAGCACACACTGCCAGTGTGCTACAGGGGCAATAAGAAGTCATGAGTGACCCAGCTCCTCTTCCAAGACGCCCTCCTGAATTGTTATGGAGGTGACATGGAGAAGTGCTGTTTGGAGAATAACATACCTTTCAAGATTTTGCTTATTGTTGGTAATGCTCTTGGACATCCTCCTTTTACTGTTGTTCTGCATCCCAATATCAAAGTGGTGTTTGCTCCTCTAACATCATCTGTTTGGACCCAGCCTATGGATCAAGGAGTTAGAGCAGCTCTTCAAGACCTACTACCTGAGGAGGACCTTTGCCTAGGCTTTGGTGTAACTGAAGAAGACACTGAGATGACACTGGCAAAATTCTGGATGATTACAACACCTATGTCTGCATCGAGAACCTTGCTTGGGCTTGGGGTGATGTCACAAAGGGGTATGAGAATAGCATCTGGGAGAAGAATCTCAAAAAGTCTGTCCTTGACTTCAGAGGATTTGCCAGGTCTGAGGAGGTTACAAAACTCAACAAGGCTGTGGTTGAGAGAGAAAACAGCTTTCACCTGTGTGTAGATGAAATGACATTAAGGAGCTTCAAAGGTGGTTCCTGAGGAATTGACTGGTGAGGACTTCTTGGAACTGGAGTGCACACACACAACTGAAGGGGGAAAAAAAAAGGTGAGGAAAGAAAGAACTTCCAAAGAGCCCGCAGAGAAGGGTTTAGAATGTTTGTGCAGACCCCAAGTTTAAAAACATGGACCCCAACACCGAAAGTTTTTCATTAATGAAGAGGAATGTTCATGGTGTATCATTTGCTCACAAGCAAATTTAACGATGAAAAAAAGAGAAACACCTAAGACTTATATAATGTTATTAAAAATGTTACTCCAGTAAATTTGGTTTTTAAAAACAGTAAAGAAGAAAACAACTGGAAAAAAGAAAAAGGAATGAACTAAGCAAACTAGCATGGATATATTTATGAAAGGAGTGATGCTGCCTCAAGAAAGAGTCTCAGGCAGGTAGTTCAGGAGGTAACTCCAGAAAAAGGCACTGCTGTCACAGGAGATGACTGCTCCATGCCTGTTACTGCACCTTCCAGTGAGACCGGCTGTGGAGGGGAAGACAGTGATACGTATGATTCTGATCCTCCATAGGCCTAAGGTAATGTGTGTTTTTGTATTTTAGTTTTTAACCAAAAAATTTTAAGTAAAAAAATAAATTTTCAAAATTAAAAAAGAAGCTTATTGAATAAGAATATAAAGACATAAAATATTTTATATAGGTGAACAATGTGCTTGTGTTTTAAGCTTAGTGTTATAACAAAAGAGTCAAAAAGTTAAAAAAATAAAATGTTTATAAAGTAAACAGTCACTCTAAGTTAAAGTTAATTTATTATTGAAGAAACAGATCTTTTTTAATAATTTAGTTTAGGCTAAGTGTAGAATACTTATGAATAAAGTCTACGGTAGTGTATAGTAATGCCCAAGGCCTCCACATTGACTCACCCTGCAATACATAGTCTCACTCAGACCAATATCTAGTTCTGCCAGCTCTGTTTATGGTAAGTGCCTAATACAGGTGTACCATGTTTATCCTTTATACCTAGTTTCACTAAACCACTTTTATGTCTAAGATATGTTTAAATACACAAATACTTACTGTATTATAGTTGCCTGAAGTATTCAGTAAAGTAACAAGCTGTACAAGTCTGTAGCCTGGGAGCAATAGGCCGTACCACCTAACACAGGCGTGTAGTAGGCTACTCCATACGGTTCTGTAGGTGCCCTCTGTAATGTACGCACAAGGAAAACAATCACCTAAAGTCGAATTTCTCAGATGGATCCTGTCATTAGGTGACGCATGACAGTATAGACTTTTCAATAGGTTTCATTAGACTGTTTTAACTACACTGTTGTTTCATGGCCCAACTCACCTGTCCTGACAAAAACAACTCTTGAGATGCTCCTATAAATTATTGATTTGACAGTTTCACTTAGTAATCCTGACAAAAGCCACTGTTCAGACTTCATCTTCCACCACTGCATCTCTCTCACCACTTCCCAGTGTACTCAGCACTTATCACTAGTCTCTTGAAAACCCAGCCCCCTCTTCCTTTCCTCCTTTCCTCAATGCATGCTGTTCCCCCTTCCTTCTATACGTGACAGGCTCCTACTTTGATGCATCAATTTGGATGTTATAAGTTGTTAAAAAAAAACAACCAGAAAACAATGTCAAATAGCTTAAACACTAGTGGAAATATATTGACTTTTGTAACTGAAATATGTAGGTATAGTAGTGAGTTAATTAACTAGCTCTAAGCTGTATTAAGGACTGCCTTTTAATTTTCTTTTTGTTCTTTTCAACATAAGATCTAGCTATCAGCATTACTTCAAATTTATCTCAAAATCACTTTTGCCTTCAAAGAGTTCTTTTATTCTCTGTCAGTGTTTCCACTGTCTCACAAACTTATTTCATTTTCAGCATTCCACCACTTCAAATAATAGTGATTTTAATAATAAATGCTCTTGAATAAGATTAACAGTCATAAAAGACTACACATTAATTAGAGGAAGGTCTAACATCTCAGAAAACTTTTTAACCTTCTTTTGATGCTCCTCCAAATAGTCTGAGTGTCCTGACAAATTCTCAAATATCGAGTAGTCCCGCTGATAACTTTAAGTACTATCATTTGCAAAGCAAAATGCCTTGCTGGAAACATAAACCTTTGAAAATCTCTCAGTGAGGCAAGTTCACTGAACAATTTAGGATCAGAAACTCTTTCTCCCCACATTCTTAGTTATTTGTACTGCCATAATGGTAGAAAAAGACTGGCAGGGTACTAAGGAGGATGTTTTAATACTTTAAGTTTTGGAAGATATCTTTCTGTATCAGATTTTAAGTAGGATGCTGCCTATATCTCATGATGTAGGCAACACAATTTCCCAAACAATTCCTAGAGCTCAACTGGCCAGAAGTTCCTTTTATGTTTGAAGTTGGATCAGAATCTCTGAAGGGCCATACATATTAAAAAGAGGCTCTCTGGGAAATGCTGTAGTAGTGAAATCACTGCTGTGATTTGTTGAAAGGTTTTTCTTTTTGAGACAGTGGGTTCAGCCGTTTGTATTTACTGTGTTTTTATCTCATACAGCCTAGAAGATGGAAATTGTTATTCCCTCCACTTTTCTAGTCACAAAACTGAGGGTTACTGAGGCTCAGCAATTAGCCCAGTGTCACAGAGATAGAAGAAAGGAAAGCTGGGGATTTAACTCTGATCTCTCTAATACCAGAGCTAATACCCATAGGCATTATTTTTCCATTCATTCATTTAATATTTATGAAGCATTTATGATGTGACTGACATTTTTCTAAGAGCTGTGGATTAAGTGATGAATAAGAGAGACATGATTCCAAGGATCATATTTGAGAAGTAGACTATAAATGAATATATGTATATATACATACTTAAAATAAGAAAAGTAAAATAATAAGTTCGGTGTGAAGAATTAGAGGAGGATGTGATAAAAGAAAGTGGGGACCATTTCAAGCAGTGAGTCAGAGAAGTCCTTTCTGTGAAGTGGGCATTCTAAGGGTTAGGAATGATAAGAAATTAACCATCTGAAATCAGGGGTAAAAATCTTCTGTAAGTACAAGCTTGGTTTGAACAACAGAGCAAAAGTAGGCAGGTATCTGGAACATAGTGGAGTAAGGAGGGAGAAAAAAAGCAGAGGCCAGACCAAGAATTTTGGATTTAATTCTAAATACAATAGGAAATCTTGGGTACTTTTAAGTGGGAAAATGAAACTCTGGCTATTGTGTCCAAAATAACTTGTAGGGGAATGGGACAGAGGTAGTGCAAATAGGAAGCAAATAAAATAGACCAGGAGAGAGATAAGAGTTGCTGGATGAAGGTGTTAGGAGATGAACTAGAAAAATGTAGATTAACTTGGAATACATTGATAAGATCAAAAGAGTTTATTTCACTGGTTCCTTGCTGAACGAATATTCTTCAAATAATTATAGGATACCAATAAAACACATCACTTCTGAAGCACTTATACTTTAGTGAATTCACAAATAGCTCTTGCTGTATGGTACTAATGTTTGAGGTTATACAAATTCTTCCTATGTGTGTCTTCATCATTAGACCATTTACTGAAATCATAAATAATGCTAATTCATGATAGTATAAATAAAATGTAAAAAATAACACTTTAAAATCCTTACTATGGTGGAGGGAAAAAATCCTAAAATTTATAAGATGTACATCATAAGGCTTTCCCATATTTTATTGTATCAATGTGATTTTAAACATATAGTTTATAAAGTCAAACAATTATTATTTCAAATTAAATGCAGAAGTCTATATTGTAATATATGAACGTCCTGTGAATTCCATGATATCAGTGAAGTTATGAACTGCATACTGCTAAATGTTTAAATACCTTCTTTTCCTTAGTCTTTCAGTGAGATTTATATAACTTGATTTCCAAGCAAAGGTCTACATTTTCACTACTATCATTTAAATTAGGAAATCAAATAGTTTCATAAATCTCAGAAAAAAGACATCTTGGCGTCTAGGGTTTGATTTTACCTTACGTACATGGTAATAAATGAGCTTATTAAAGTTTCATGAAGGCTGTCAGGAGACACGAATCTCTGGGGTCTGAGAGACTCTATTACTTGAGGTATAGCAAGATGAACAATCATAACATTTGCCTTGGTCGTTATTGATCTTCAAATCCCTTAGGAGTACTGCAGAGGGGCCCATGTAGAGAGTGTAAATTTATGGATTGCAGTACCATAGCTCATTCCTTTTTATTGTTGAGTGCTATTGATGGTATACATGCACAAAACCTGGGAAACATTAATATTTGGGGACTCGTTGCTTTTACAGTAAGTATTAAGAAAGTCTGCTCTTTGCATTGGAGGAGAGAGTTATCTCATCCCTCAAGGGTGCTTCTTACAAGTACAATCCTGAGAAATGACCTGGGTAAAAAGTGGTCAGGGCCCCGCATCCTTGGTGTAGTCGACAAGAACACGTCTCAGTGCACGTGGTGTGTGGATGGCTGCTGCCAACAGTATATGCATAGTTAAAGTTCCTCGGATTCAATCTAACAAGAATATAAATAAACCATTTTAAAACCTTTTGACCCAGTGATCCCGCTTCTGGGAATATATTCGAAACACTAATTCGAAAGAACATAAGCATCCCTATGATCACTGCAGCGTTATTTACAATCGTCGAGATATGAAAGCAGTGCAAGTGTCCATCAGTAGAAGAGGAGATAAAATATCTATGGGACATTTACACAATAGATTACTATTCGGACATAAAAAAAGGAGAAAAAAATTTTACCCTTTGCGACAGTAGGGATGGCTTTGGTGAACATTATGCTAAGTGAAATAAGCCTGTCTGAGAAAGACAAACACCATATGATTTCACTAATATGTGGAATCTAATGAACAAGCTGAACTTACAAGCAAAATAGAGACAGACTCATAGAGAGCAAGATGACAGCTATGGGTAGTGGTTAGGCTTTGGAGGGACTGAGCAAAAAAGAAAAAAGACTAATGAACATGCACAACGGTATAGTGATTGCAGGGAAAGGAGGTATTAAAGGGGTAAAATGGTCATGAAAAAAATACAATAAAATTAAATATAAATAAATATTTGTTACAAATAAAAATGAGTATAATTAGTGAAATATAATAAAATCACAATTCAAATTGTAAGGTTTCTAAATTACTTTTGTTACTACCAAGATTGATGAAATAGTGACTGATTTTTTTTCCCCCACCATTGTCTTATTCCCCTAGAACTACCCTCTTGCTTTTAAATGTACTTTCATTTTGAAATGTCCTTCAAATCTTTCCCATTTATTTTGCTGAACTTGTGTGATTAATCTTATAGAATATCTGTGTTATAGTATTCCCAATTTACATCCCTGGATTTCAAAAGTATGAAAGTATCCTTGACCTTGTTATCCAGGTCTTCTGTTTACGAAGACATTTCCAATACAGTTTTGATTTTCAGTGTTATTTCTATTCATCTCTTTGCTGCTAAAAATGTATGCAGTTTGGGATATAGCCATAGTATTTAAGAAACTTGAACTGTAAAATATTTTAATATTGTTAATTTTGGTTTTGGTTTCAACTGTTTACATAGCTGTGGGGAATCAAAAAGTAAAATGATTCAAGTGACTTAAAGAACTCTATTGTAACAATTTCACACTAAGCTATAGAAAGAATATGAAGAAGACTTGTTTTGCCCCTTAAATCACAGCCCTGCTCATCAGACTACAAATGAAAAGAAACAGCCACAACTCAAAGCCAGGTGAAGTCTGGTAGTCAATATTGAGATATAAGTCTTCTTATGCTTCCTTGTATCTTTCTGCAACACCTCTTCTCTAAGACATATGTGCAGTCTAATATTTCCTTGTGCATAATTTCTCACTATGGCTAACATAAGTGTCAGTACAAGGCCTAACTCCTTGTAAAAGGCTAAAATTTTCCTTATGTAACATTTCATTCATTTCAGTGTCCCCTCCATCTTATCATTAAGAGTTATCACTCAGCCTTTACTTAAGAAATTTATATATTAGGGTATCACTCATTTATCATATAAATTTTGGCTGAAAATCAAAACTAATCTGCCTCTCCAAAATTTTATATTAATAAATTATTTTTTATTTGGAATAATTAAACATTTGCATGTAGTTGTAAGAAATAATACAGTGAAATTCTGTGTATCTTTTACCCAGGTTTCTTCTATAGTAACTTCTTGCAAAAGTATTTCACAATATGATAACCAGGATATTGACAATGGTACAGAAAATACCCTCATATACTGGATATATGAGGTCTGTCTAGAAGATATCCAGCCAAGATATTTGAAAAATTCAGACACTTATTAAAGAAGATACAAGATACAAGAAACATCGTACATAGGACAATAATACCTCAGTCCCCATCAAAGTAGGGACCTTGGGACCTCACGCAGTTTTCCTAGTCACCATCAGCTGCCCTGTCATATCTTCCTGAATCCCATTGACAGTTTGAAATCTCTTCCTTTTCAAAGGTGATTTTAGTTTTGGGAAAAGCCAGAATTCGCAGGGCATGAAATGTGGGCTGCAGAAGGGCTGGGTCACCTGGGTGATTTGATATTTCACAAAAAAACTGCATGAGACATGATGCATGAGCAGGTGTGTTGTCCCAATGACACTGCCAATCACCCATTGCTCATAGCTGCAGCCTCATATTCACCACACAAGGATCCCTCAGATTGTGCTTTATAACCACACTCACTTCCCTCCCACACTTAATCCCTCTTCGCCCTTGACAAAACAATCATCTATTTCCATTTCTAAAATTTTTTTCATTTCTAGAATGCTGTGTAAATGGATCATATATAATATAATGCTTTGTGACTGGATTTATTCACTCGGCATAAATCTCTGGAGACTGATGCAGATTGTCATATAGACCATAGATTGTTCCTGTTTATGACTGAATACTACTCCACCGTATGACTATACCCAAGTTTGTTTAACCCTTCACCCACTGAAGGGTATCAGGGTTGTCCAGTTTGGGAGCTATTACCAATAGTTGCTATGAATATTCTCATATAGGATTTTGAGTGAACATAAATTTATTTATCTGGGATAAATGCTCAAGAGTACAATTGCTGAGTTCTATAACAGTTGCATATTTAGATACTAGGACACTGGCAAACTGTGTTCCAGAGTAGCTGTACCATTTTACATTTTTACCGGCAAAATATAAGTGATCCAGTTTTTATGCATCCTTAGTAACATTTGGTGTTGTCAATAGATTTTACATTGATTGTTATGATAGGTGCAGTGATATCTCATTTTGGTTTCAATTTTCATTTCCTAGATGCTGAATATATTTTCATGTGCTTATTTTCCAACTATATATCCAATTCAGTGAAATTTCTATTCATGTATATTTCCTAGTTTTTAATTGTATTTCTTAATTTTTTACCTTTGTTTTGAGATTTCTTTATTTTGTCTAGGTATGAGTCTTTAGCTATGTAACTTGCAAAGACTTTTCATGCAGTCCTTAGCCTGTCTTTTTAGTTCTTAGCAGTCTTCCTCAAAGCAAAAATTTTTAATTTTGGTAAATTCCAACTTATAAATATTTTCTTTACAGTTAGGGCTTTTGGCTATGAAGTCTTTATTTTACCTAGCCCTAGAAATGAAATATTATTTCAATTGTTTTCATAATTTTATATTTTACATATTAAGTAAATGATCCAGTTTGAATTGATTTTTATACGAGATTTGAAGCTTAGGATGAAGTTTAATTTTCTTCCTATGGATACTCAATTGTTTTAGCACCTTTTGTTATAAAAATTACAATTCATCTCTTGAACTGCTTTTGTATTTTATCAAAAACAACTTGGCATAATTTTGTGGGTCTATTTCTAGGTTTATTGTTTCATTGACAGATATGTTTTTTTTCTTCTACCAAATCACACAGTCTTGATCACCATAGCTATGAAGTAAGTTTTGAAATCAAGTTGACTGATTCCTTTCACTTTATTCTTTAAAAAAAAATGTTTAGCTATCTTATCTTGTTAGCTTTTCCATTCTGATATCAAAAAAATCTTTTCTATATCTACAAAATGTCTTTCTGGGATTTTGGTAGGAATACATTAAACCTACATCCAGAACTATATTAAATCATTTTTACTCTATCTGGCAGGTTGATTTTAGCTTGGATAGCCAGCACACACACATGTACAGGGATGAAAGTTCCATTTAACAGCTTAGCACAGTCTCTTAGCACAAGAACTTTAGACCTTTGACTGCTATTGAAATTGACACAAAACAACTGAGAGATTGTCATCTTTCTATTTTTCTGAGAGAATATCTATACTCAAGAATTCATAGCTAGCAGCTAAATCAAGAATTGTTACTCACTTGCACAGAGGAACAAAAATACATTTGTCTTTTAGATCCACTTATGCTCTGATTGAAAGGTATCTAAAAAGCATCTGAGGGTGCGTCTTTTCTAGATAACTCTTTTGTGGTTACTCTCATATGTAGGGTGGCGTCTTGCCTCTTTTCTCAAATTAAGAAAATGCAACACTGACCAGGGCCAATGCCAAGGACACAATTAGGACACAATGCTATGAGGTGAAGCTTTTAGTTCATGAAGCAAATGGTTTGAAATCCCAAGCCTCCCATGGTTTCTCTAGAGTCTACATTTTTGAGCATCATCTTCTCTTTGGAAGCTTCTTTTAGCTATTGTTTGGCTCTACCTCTTAGTTTCTACTTTAAAGATGGAAACAATGGTATTTAAAGTCTTTGTCAGAGATATGTATTTAACTATCTTGACCATGAACAAACAACTAGAAGACACTCAGAAAACTAGGCCTAAAAAGTGACCATCAGATAAATTTGTCTTTAGGTCCAGGTCATAACACATCCTTCATGTGTCATTGGAGCACTCAACTCACCCTTCCCTGTTTTCCTTCTCTCTCACTTCCCAGCCATATTTTATGACCTTTAGTGGGGCGTTGCTTTGAGCACACCAGGCAGAATCTAAGGACACACTCTTGAATCATAATTGAGGCCATGTGACTTTTAAAAGAATTTGCATGTGGTCTAATCTACATGAACATAAACTACTTATTAAAATGTATAATGATTTCTTAGCCTGTGAAACTACTATCATTACATCTCAGAAATATAGTCAATTCTCAACCTCAAACCTCTTTGAAGAAATAGTAGCCCACCCTCTTTTTTTAATTTAATAAACATGTATTAGATGCTTGTCATTGTGAAAAACACAGTTGTAAAATGTTAAGCACATACATATAACTAGTGATCCCAACAACACTAAAAAATAGGTTACTCTCATTTCATATTTCTTTCTTTAAATTGAGGATCGGACAGTTTGAGCAATTTGCCCACCAACACATAACACAGAAGGCTAAACTGGGCTTCGTAGTCTGTGTCTGTCTCGTACGTATCCAGTGACAACCATTCCGTTCTGAAGCGTATGTTGTCAGTTGACTTTATGTCAGACACTGTGCTAGGACTCCTGAAGGAGAATCAGTCTCTGCTTATAATGAATACATTTTCCAGTACAGCAGATAAAATACAAACCTTCTCAATATGCAAATGTTATGCTAAAGGCATAAAGGCAGTGCAATGGAGCTTAAAAAAGCAAGGATGGAATGGAAACTAAAACCCAGATATGTTCTATATCTTAGGGTATTCTGCTTTCCCAGGTGGAAAGCTCAGCATCGAGACTGAGTGAAGAGGAATAAATGTACCTGCTATTTCTCACACCTCTGGCTTCACTTCTCTCTTCTTCCTCCTCCTAGAGAGAGGTATAAAAACCACAGGTGATTGTAGCAACTCTGAATGCCTTTGTATCAAGTATGAACCTTCAGTATGCCCTTTGCTAGACTGGTTCTTGAGTTTCGGAGAGAAAGACATTCAGAATTTGGACAAGTATTTCCAAATGATATGAAGAAATCCAATATGTCAAAAATGTTCTGTGAAAATATGAAGGATAATAAAGAATAAAGCGGATTTAAATATAAATGAAGAGTGACCCCCTGCCCCAGCGACTCAATGTGCAGATGTGATGAGAAAGTGAGCAGACAGGTCTTAAGGAACACTTTACCGTGAATGAGAATCTGCACACATTGCACACAATGTTTGCCTTGGGGAATCTTGCTAAAAGATCAATGAATTTTGATGTCTATAGCTTTGGTTTATAACATTTTTTTAAAACCTTACTTGCCCAGAAGTTTCTATTTTCATGCAGTTTGTTCCTGTGCTAATCTAAGATGTTACAAAAAAAAAGCCTAGAGGCATGAAATCAATCACTTGCCACTTACAATCAAGACATAATTTTTTAAAGCACTATTGGTTTTAGCCGCCACAGAAATGGATAAACTCTTTATTGTTCACATAAATGAAAAATGGACATGGCTTACACGGGTGAGATCCTGGTGCATGGCAGGCATGGTGCCTGGGACCTGACCGAATGGGTGATGCATCATTTTACCAAGAGGCGGGGAGAGTACTTGTCATGTTTAGTTTTACAGTAAAGAAAGGAAGATGAAAAGGAGATATTGTGATATAAGATTCATTGTACAATGACCCTGAATATGTTTTTGGATGTAAAATATGGTTTCCAAAATAAGGTTCATAAGGAATCCTTATGTCCACCAAGAGTCTGGACTTTGGTCTGTTTAGTATAAAAAGCTTTTACATGAAAGCTCCTTTTCACCCTGGAAATTTTTTCACATACACTTGCAGGGGTGTCCAACCTGCAGGCCAGGATGTTCTTTATGGAATGAAAATGTAATGCACTCTGCCTAAAATGAATTTATATTCCATAACAGGTTTTCATCTTTACCCAACTTCCATGTTTTGAGTAAAGCCTTGTGTTAGACTAATAATCACACATTTATTTTATTTGGTTTCCAGGTTGCTTCACTGATCTTAACCTATAGCATAAAATGTGCAACAAATTATGATAGGGACCATGAGTCTATGTTTCTTGAATTAATCTATATTTTTATATTTCTCTACAATATACCTTAACTTATAGGAGAAGACACCATCTTTATGGTCTAAAAATTTTATTTTCAATGTACTCTTCTTTATATAAATTTATATAATTGTCAAAGTGATAATTGTACCTATAAATTATTTTTAAAAATCTTTCCCTATTATGTTACTAAGATTATTAAACCATTAAATTATGAATAAATTATTTCAATAATGACTAAGTCAATCTGCATTTGAAAATACAAATTGACTTCAAGGAGATAATGAAAATTATGATATATCTCTTCTCTATATATTTTAAGTTCTAGCATGAGGATCTCCACAAAATAGAAACATCATCTTGTCCCAAATGGCAATATTTCATCTTTTCACGGCTGAGTAGTTTTCCATTGTATATCTGTACTACATCTTCTTTATCCAATCATCAAAGGACACTTTGGTAGTTTCCATGTCGTGGCTACTGTGAATAATGCTGCAATTAATAAAAATGTTTTTATTTTTTTGGTTAGATACACAAAAGGTTAATCACTTGGTCATGTGGTAGCTCTATTATTAATTTTTTTAGGAAGCTTCCTACTGTTGCACAAGGGAATATACTGATGATGTATTATAAAATTGTACACCTGAAACTTATACAATGTTATTAACCAATGTTATCCCAATCAAGTTAATTAAAAAAAAAAAAAAAAAAAAAAAAACATTTTTCTCCCAGGTAGGGAATAACCTATGGAAGAAAGCTGTATGACGTAGGAGAAGAGTAGGTAGACATTTGGGTTAAAATTTCAGCTGTCATTAGAAACTAAGTATCCTGGACAGGTTACTTAAACACAGTTTCCTCATGTGTGTGTGTTTTTTTAAGGATTTTATTTATTTAATTTTAGAGAGGGAAGGGAGGGAGAAAAAGAGGGAAGGAAACATCAATGTGTGGTTGCCTTTCATGCAACCCCCTACAGGAGACCTGGCCTGCATCCCAGCCATGTGCCCTGACGGGGAATTGAACCAGTGACCCTCTGGTAAGCAGGCTGGCACTCAGTCCACTGAGCCACAATAGCCAGGGCAGTTTCCTCATTTGTGAAATGGAAATAACGATACTTAGTTGAGAAGGATTGGCATGGATTGCTAATATTATATACCAGTCACTCAGAACAGTATTTGAGATCTTGTTTTTTAACAAGATTAGTAGGAAATAAAGTATATGATGACTGTATTTTGAATTATATTTACATTATATTAAAAATATATGCTTGAAAATGTTTCCTAAATAATAATATTCATTATGAAAATCCTTTAATAATACTGCCTTTATTACAATATGAAATTTTTATCTCTGAAAAAATTGCCTTAAACATTTTTAAAAAGTAAAAGCTTTTTCAAATTAAATATTTTAAGAAAAAAAGTATGAACATTTTCAAATAAAATGAAAAATGTTCAAAGTTGTAAGTGATCAATGCATAGAAGCTTGTATTATTTTTATTCCTGGCCACAGTAGCTTAAGTCTCCAAAGTATCACATACACAATTTACAGTAGCTCTAGAGAACCCACTAAACTTAAATATCAACCATCCCATGACCTGAATAAACTATACTACATAATTGGACAAAAATTTAACAGTCAGAGCTATTTTCTATATGGCCATCATGCTTTATTTTTTATTGTATATTTTCCACTACCATTTGTGCCCCTTATACCCTCTTGCACCTCCATCTGCAACCCCTACTGAAACCACCACACCGTTGTCTGTGGAAATGCACTTTAAATTAAGCTGCAATAAGCCAATTAAATTTAAAAATAATCTTTTGTATGTATTCAAAATGCCTTGCTATACTATAGAGTCCTAGTTTTTTTCTTTCAGAGCATAGATATGGTCAAGGTAATGTTGATGGATCTTTCCAACTATAACTCCCTGATCATTTTATCTGCAATCAAAGAGTGTGTACCAGGATTGGTAATAATGAGGTCGGCTACCACAATTTGCCACTACACTAAATGTTTTGTGCAAAGTAAAATAAAACTTATATCCTAAAGCAACTGTTCTTAGTCTTTTGGGAAATTCCAAAACCATTTGTAAGGCTAATAAAACTGTGGTGCCTTCTACCAAATCTATGTATCTTTCTATGAGCCTCAAGGTAAGAACCTCCCCATTAAAAAGCTATATCTACCACATGATCTCACCTATAAGTGGAACCCAATCAACAAAACAAGCAAGCAAGCAAAATATAACCAGAGATATTGAAATAAAAAAAAAAAACTGACAGTAACCAGAGGGTCAGGGGAGGGGATAATGGGGGAAGATAGGGGAAGGGCCATCAAGGAATATGTATAAAGGACCCATGGACAAAGCCAATGGGAGTAGGTTTGAGGGTGGGAGGTGGGGATGGGTGGGCCAGGGGGGCATGGTAGGATGAAAATGGAGAAACTGTACTTGAACAACAATAAAAATAACTAAATAAATAAAATAATACATTACAAAAAAACAGTTATATATAGTAACGCTTTGTGAATTTCTGGTGCCTAGCCTTATTTTCCTGAGATGAGACTCTAGTGAGTTCAGCCACATACCTGTAACAATTATCCCTGGTAACTTATGAACTCAAATTTTGCCACAAAACTTTGAAATTTGCCTAAAGATATGATCTTCCTTTATTTTACTCAAACTTCACTTGGTATTTGTTACCATTCTCTGATTTAAATATTTCTTTTTATTTATTTATTTTTCATTTCTTTATTATTTTTTATTTAATTGCTGTTCAAGTACAGTTGTCACCATTTTATCCCCATCATCTATCCCCACCCCAGCCACCCCCACTCCCCACCTTTTATCCTAACCCCCTTTGGTTTTGTCCAAGTGTCTATTGCCCATGTTCCTGAAAACCCTTCCCCCACTTCTGCTCATTATCCCCTCTTATCTCACCTCTGGTTACTGTCAGCATGTTCTTAGTTTCAATGTCTCAGGTTATATTTTGCTTGCTTGTTTGTTTTGTTGATTAGGTTCCAGTCAAAGGTGAGATCATATGGTGTTTCTCTTTAATTGCCTGTCTTATTTCACTTAGCAAAATGCTCTCCAGTTCCATCCATGCTGTTGCAAAGGGTAGAAGTTCCTTCTTTCTTTCTGCTGCATAGTATTCCATTATGTAAAGGTACCATAGTTTTTTGATTCATTCATTTACTGATAGGCACTAAAGTTGCTTTTTTTTTAATTGCAAGAAAGAAGTCATGAATCTAAAATCTATCAAATAGTTATCTGTGAAGAAAACAATTCTTTGTTATTTTTAAACTCAGCATCTATGTACAAATTAAGATGATAACACATGCTATGCCTAATCACAGGTCAACTTTGTAAAAACAAATGAGATTATGAATATAATTATTACAATTAAAAGTTATCATTTTCTGATTTTTAACATATGCCAAACCCATTGCTAAAGAGCATATATGTATACATTTCTTTAATTCTTATGCAAACTCAATAACATGGTACTATTATTATTCCCAAGAGGTCAAAGAGCTAAAAAGGCACTTAGGATTAAACTAAGGTAGTCTGATGACAGAGGAAAGACTTGAGTGCTACAATCAACTCGCTACTTTAAGATCCATACTGAAAGACCTTGTAAATAATACCTAAAAAGTTATTTTTATGTTTACATTCGTGAGATATCTGTGACCCACATAGAAAAATAAAGATTGAGACATCTATAAAAAGTCCCCATGCAGTTAAAAGACTGGCATGTTCATGGTTAAGGTGCAATGAAAGGTAACGAGCATGGCAAGTCTATTTGACTTTGTTCTTGGTTATCTCCACAACCATGATGACAATTCTTGGTCATATTTTAAGAACTAAACTATTGGAATGTTTCCACAGTTATGGGGTATCAATGTTACTCTGTACTTCTGAAGCAGTAGGTAAAGATAAACCAAGTTTTCAACATGTTTAAAGTAAACCTAAATATTCACGATGGGCACATATTCCTGGTTAAGTCTCACACCATTATCATGTGGTAAGTGTTTAACTAGTTCTTTTTGAAAAAGTTGGATTCCAAGATCCAAGCAGGGGTTTTCAGGCAAGGCATCACATATATAGCTCCCTACCGTTCATAGCTCGAGAAAAAAATGTGTTTTATTTTTCTACAGAAAGAAGATGAAAAAGACTTTAACTTCTGTAACCTTCACCCATGTTTTCCTTTTGCTGCTGTTGCTGGACTATGTCTGTTACTATGATAAATCTTGCCCCTAACTGTACCTTTATGTTGAGAGGTATGAGTCCTTACAATGAATTCCCAAACTGATAGGTGGTTATGGGACTGCTGATGCTTCTGGTGACAAGTAAACACTAGAAATGCTTGCAAACCTGTTGAATCAACCTATTTCAGTGTTTCAGCAAATGTGCATGTAAAGATCAAAATGTTTTGAGCCTGACTGATCAATGACAATTAGCTTCAGTTAACACAGGATGGGGATGTGGATTTCCTTCCGTGATCATTCTTCCAAGGCTGATGTCAATACATCCCTCCTCTGAAAACAACCCAAAACATGTTTCTACAATTGATGTCCATGCCCTTTTGTCTTTTTAACCAACAAAATATCAAAACCAACCCATCCCCCTAACGTCATAATTTTAGCAACTTGTTTTGCTATATAACTGTCTCAGTAGCATAAGTCTCACCTATCTGCATAAATAATGAATTCAGTTTTTGCTCTCATATATTGAGTGTGTATCTCATCTTTTAATAGGTCACTTTTTCTATATATGAGAAATTGTACGTTTATATGGAACTATTAAGAGCAAAGTGATGGGTTTGCATCCCAGCTCTCCCACTTTCCCTTGATATGCCTTTTGTTTAATTGCTGAACCTCCGACTCTGTTTCTTCAGTTAAAAATAGTGAACAATTTTCAGGGTGATCTTTCAAAACTGTGTAAGATTGAAAAAAATCCACATCAGGTGTCTGCAAATCAGGCAATCTCTATGGTCTAATCCATTTTATTCTGAAAAAGACAGTGCTGTTTAGGTAATTGATACTTTTTAGTTTTTTTTTTATGTAAGGTATGGAAACATACACATATAGAATATGGAAATATGTCAATAAAGAAATTGACATATGAAGAAAATTTATTTCTTTGAAAGAGTATAATTATTTAAATTATAATTATTTTATTTCATAGTCTTAAAGACAATCTAAGTTAATTAAAAATAAGTATCACTGTTAATGTGTAAAAACTAACTCTATACAATATAGTTACCTTAAAAATTAAAAACAGAACTGCCTATGACCCAGCGATTGCACTTCTGAGAATACATCTAACGAAATCTGAAACACTAAGTTGAAAAACTATATGCACCACTATGTTCATTGCAGTGTTATTTACAATTGCTAAGATTTGGAAGCAGCCCAAGTGTCCATCGGTAGATGAGTGGATAGTAATGCTGTGGTACATTTATGCTATGAGACGCTACTTGGCCATAAAGAAAAGAAGGAAATCTTACTTTCTGTGACAGTATGGATGGATCTGGAGAACATTATGCTAAGTGAAATAAGCCAGTCAGAGAAAGACAGGTTCCATGTAATTTCTTCTGCTCATATGTGGAAGCTAATGAACAAAATAAACTAACAAGCAAAACAGAAACAGACCATAGATAGAGAACAGACTGACAGCTGTCAGAGGGGAAGGTGTTCAGGGCTGGGTGAAAATGGTGAAGGGATTAAGAAAAAAAAACACCTCAGATACAGACAACAGTATGGTGATGATCAGAGGGAAAGGTGGTGGGGGAAGGTGTAAGAGGGTAAAGCGGGGATAAATGGTGATAGAAAGAGAATGGACTTGGGGTTGCAAACACACAATACAATATACAGATGATGTATTATAAAATCATACACCTGAAATCAATATAGTTTCATTAATCAGTGTCACCCCAATATCCCCCCCAAATTCAATTAAAAACAATAGCTAACTCTGCACACTCTATACATCATTCAGTTGAAAGACACCTTAGAAACTCTTTGGGTCATACTTTGTTATTTGGATGAGGAATGGTCCTCAGATCAGCTGGTCCAAAGTCACAAATGCTCCTGACAGAGCTGGACCTGACAGAGCTTGGTTTAGTGCCATTTCCCCCACACAATGCAACCTTCAGAGGTTTTCCCAGGATCACAGACTTCTAGGTTTTGTGGAGCAATTATTTTAGAAATAAATACTTCATATTTTGATAGGTTTACAAAAACTCTCTACATAATTGGCTTCTTTTTTCAGCCTAAACTTCAATTTAAGCTACAACAATATTTTTTTAAATCAGTAAACTGCTTTTATACAAAAATTTTAAAACCTCTTTATCAATGCCTAGAAACAAAAATTGAACCCTGCAAATAATATTCACTTTACAAATGAAAACACATATTAAAACATGTATTTACTTAGCAAACTAAGACTCACTAGTTCTCAACTAGCAAGGCATTGGTGCACATGCTTCCAATAATATGTGTTTGTTGAGTAAAGCTTGAGCAAAGAGCAGGTCTCTGGTAACCTTCCAAAATACTTCATAAGGTCAGCATCATTTACATATTTAACAGCATTAAGTAGGAGGACAAAACCAATCTAATTATAATTTCTTTGGATATCCTTAAGGCACTCTTAACCTAAGGAAAATATTTTCAGAGAGCTATGCCTCCCATGTTCTTCACCCCATGTGCTTTCAAGGCGGTATTAGCTCAGAAGAAACAGCATATTTCAAGACAGGTCACTGGTAGGGTCTATTCAAGCATCTTCTCTGAAAAGCAGTTACGCCTTGAAAGAACAATAGAAGTGGGAACGTTTTAGCAGACTTGACTTGAAGGAAGAAGATGCAGCAGAATTAGTATAGTCTTTGTAGTTGTACAGACCAGGTTTCAAAATTTACTAGCTAATATGGCCTTAACTCAATTGCTTAACTTTTCTATTGCCTTAGGGCCCCGAAGTGTAAATAAATAGGCATAGTGAGACTTACTAGATGAGTGATTAAGATTAAATGAGGTGAGAAGTAAACATACCATTACTTAAATTGGAACAACACTTTATTATGTTATTGTTGATGACAGCAGCAACGATGGTAATGTTGAAACTATGGCAATGATGATATAGATGGTGATGATGATGATGCACTGCTTTACCACAGAGGCACACAAGTATTTACTTTCCGCAAAGTGGACAGTGCATGTGGGTAGACTCAGAATAAGAGGTCATTATGCATAGACTCTTGGATCAACCCTTCTATTGTCCCATGGCCCATAAAGGTCAAGAGCCACCATCATGTTAGAATGATGTGAGGTCAGTAGATATTTATTGAATTTTATGATGGCCCAGAGGGTATTTTATCTCTGAATTTAGGGAAACAACAACTTAAGCTCCCATCTTCAGCACTCAAAAGAACTTTAAGAATGTTACTGTGCATAATTCCCACAGTCTACAGATAGGCCAGGTTCTCACACTTGCATCTGGAGCTGGCCAGAGCCTTCAATAAAGTCTGAGATGATTTTCTGAAGGCAGAAACAGCTCCATTCAAAGTGCTCACCAAGAGCCAGATCCGCCCATGTTAAATGAGAGAGTTAAAAATTAAATCTGTTGATAGGATGGAGTAGGAGAGAGGGAAATACCTCACAATCAATGGTGATAAAAAGATTCTCTTCTCCTTTTATTCTTTCCAGATTTTTTCTTAAAAGAGTACAGAATTGTAATACTAGTACATGTGCCCATTCCCCGCCCCCTTGCTTTTTAGAGTTCTTTGCTTTGATAAATAAAAGCCCCTAGAATAAGAATCTAAATCTAAGCATATATATAACCAGAACTTTGAGCTTCAAAACCTGTTTTCTTTGCAAAAAATAATGAGCATTGCCTAGTTGCACAGTAACTTGCACACAGCATGTGCTTAATAAATGTTTATAATTGTTATCACTATTACAACCCACCAATAACACTGTTATGATGATTTAAAAAGGTAATTGTTTAAAAAGTATCTAGTAATGCTGGTCACAATGGACACAAAATTGCTTAGCTGCTTGCTAAGTTAAGAAAAAGTTGAAGAACTATCTCTTGAATCACTGCCATGACCAATTTATTTTTAAGAACTCCAAGAAAAAAGATGGAAATCAAGTGTGCCGTTTTTGAGTGAGGTCTTATAAACTGATTTTACATTTGACCAACTTACTATGGAGTTGGTGTGGAATAAGTCAATGTAAATAGTTTTCATGTAAACAGATACAAAGCTCTTTGTGAAAACTGGGATTCATAAATATGAATTTTATTGCAGTTGAAAGCAAATGCTTTCTTTTTGTTCTCCTAGGCATAGAATTTCATAAACCATAATTTTATCATTCTGGTCAATGGAGAAATAATTCAATATCCCCAAATTTTAATAAAGTTGTCTGACTTAGAATAAATTTTCCTTTTAAAATCACTAAGAAATAAAGATTTTTATATATATGAGAGGAATTTTATTATGAATTTTCTATTTCCTCCTAAAAAAAGGAACAAAAAAAAATACAATAGACTATCTGCAGAAAATAAATGAACTATTTCCCTTTGGGCTTTTCTGGCTTCTTAAACTGCATTTTGTGGAATTGTGGTTAGTTTGAGAAGAGAGGAAGATGCAGGATGAGCCAATGAAAGAGAAGAATTGCACCATTGTCAGAATCCTTTCCTCTGGTGGTCAGCAGAGTCTTCTGTCATATTGTCAGGTGGTTTTCTCCACCCTCTTGCAAGCCATCTGTGCTGATTACTCCAGAAATGCGGGTGCCCACCTTCCTTTGTTTCATTTATAAACTAAATGGATAGTTTTCAATTGTTGATCAGGCTGTGAAAAGTATATAGAAAAGTACTTTGAGAATTTCACAGCAGTTAAGAGTGGTAATTGCTACAGGTGCAGTTTTGCCCACTTCATTCCACACTGTGAGAAACTGGGGTGACTATCCCCTGCAAAGTTTCAGAGGACATAAAGCAGGGACAGCAACATACCAGTGACTCCATTTCAACAAAAGCATTCTCAGGAATGATCCTCTGCTGCAGGCTAAATCACCCATCAGGTCAGTAGTCTCCAAGTGACAGCCACTTCCAGAAATTCTACTTGGAGATCTGGGATAGGGTATGTTGGCATCCAAAGCAGAACTGGAGGACCTAGTTCCCTTCTCAGCTCTGATGAGGGATGGCAGGGGTCTTAAACAAGACAGTTGATCTGTGTCGGTGTGTTCAGAGATTACTATTTTTTTAGTATTACTTCTAGTCATATTTTGAGATATAAAGAGAAATGGTGAGATGCATTACTTGTCAGTAATGCATGTGATTTTCTTTAACTTACCAATTTAAATTAACATAATAAAATTATAGTGAATTGATAGAATATGGATTTTAGCCTTACAAAGGATGTTTGCAAATAATTTTTAATGAACGAATTAACACATAATATAAATTCAGCAATTAACAGTCACCAATAGCACTCTTGTTTTTGTTTGGGTTTGGGGGGTGTTTTTGTGCATGTGTATGCTTGTTTTTTTGTCTTTTACTTTGTCCTCTACCAATTTAGAAAGAGATGCAATAAGTGATAATAGTATTTGCATCTGGTCATACTTCCTTTTTTGTACTCTTGAATTTTCCAAGTTTTTCACAGTGAATAAATTATTGGTATGGAAAATGGCTAGGGAAAAAACCTAGGCACTAAGATCTACCTCACTCTTATGTTTCTCTAATGCTGTCCCTTACATCTTTGGCCTATGTCTTTGTGTAAATCGTTATGTTCAAAATATTCGTCCTCCAAACAGCACTTTTCTTGAGCATTTGCTGCATGGAAAACCTAAACTTGATCATTTCCAGAAATTCTAAAGATAGAAAAGATCCTTTCTGCTTCAAAGAAAGGCAGAAAAAACTTTGTTTGCAACAATGCTTACTTGAAAAATATCTTATCTTCTGGCTAAATACAAACAAGCTCCTTTGAGCTCTACATTCAACTCAGGCAAGGGCATCTAGATGAGATCTTATCATTTAAAATGTTACTTCCAAAAGGACTTTTTTCTCTTTTTACTAATTCTTAATTTTGACAACTTTATAAATTTAGATGAACCTGTTCTATTTACACCTCCTACTCTAGTAGAGGTACCCCAAGTTATGTTGAATATTGGTTAACAAGAAAAATAATAGACAATTAGTATCCCAACAATATTCTGAAATAATTCTCCCAAAATGTGATTCCTCAAGCATTCTGTTAGCATAGGTAACTACTTAGTTATTAATAAAAGAAGGCAGCAAATTCAATCAGACATCATGCCTAACAAACTAGGAAGCTGAATCGGACATTAAGTCTGATGAACTAGTAAACTGTAGCATCTACAGACTCCCCAGGGGACAGCTGAATCTTTCACTGAAAGGATTTAATCCCCTGAGCAGGCAGGAAAAACCAGCTCTCCAATCTCCTTGGGCAACAAACAGCTCAGTAGGTAGGATTGTTGTGGGGAGGGATAAAATAGTGGGGGAAGTTTTTTGTTTGTTATTTTTTTTAATTTTATTTATTTATTTATTTATTTATTTATTTATTTATTTATTTATTTTGCTGAACGCATGTGCAGTGAAGCCAAGATGGCACAGGAGGAAGTAAGCACATGCACAGTAGAAACCAGATGATGAGGCAGAACTCTGAGGCATGTGAAATAGGATACAAAGGACAACACAAGGGAAGAGTCTAGCCAGGGTAAATCCTGGAAAAGAATCAGATTACACAAGAACATAACACCCCTGAAGATCCAGGAAAGGGATTGGATGAGGGAAGGCCTAGCACAAGCCTGGGAAAACCCAGGAAGTATATTGCATAGTTTGAATGACAAGCCTGCTTGTTCCTGAAAACCAAAAAATATGGATCATCAAGGATTTCGGAGCAGTTGCTGCTACAGCCTGCCTGCTTCTATATCTAGAAGGATGTGCTATTTCTTTTCACCCCAATAATCTTACCACTATGCTTAAACTTCTCCTAAGCATGTACCCTTTGAAATTCCTTTCTCATGACACCACAAAGACCCATTTTTACAGGGAACAGTTCTACTAGACGAAGTGATCCAAGAGTCGAGAGTAAAAATAGCAGAAGTGTTCCATATCCCTAGCTGTGGCAATATAACTAACTGCACAGAAACACAGATTTATTTCTTTAATATAATATTTTCCCTTTATTCAAGCTGTCTTTGTCCACTCTGATAGCACCATAAACTCACTGGCAGATCCCTCCACTTTTGCACACACTGCATGCCTGCCCACTCCATTACTCATTAAGCCCTTAGGACATCAGGTTCTGGTTAGCAGTGAATTGTCCTAAGAATAAAGCCTCAGGTCGAAGATCAAAAGAATAGTTTCAGTCAAACTAAAGATAACATCTTGACTTCAGTTGTGTTTCAGCCCCAGGCCCATGAAAGCAGATGACCCTACTGACCACACTCTCACAAAACCAGACAAAATGACACCACGGCTGACATCAGAACCTGATACAATGATTAATACTCCCTGCCCTAACCCCAACCAGTGGAGCTCACAGTCCCACCTTTTTAACCAAGAGTTTTATGTTCTTATCTAATCTGATTCTTTTCTAAGGTTTACCCAAACTAGACTCTTCCCCTTGTGTTGTCCTTTGGATCCTATTTCACATGCCTCAGAGTTCTGCCTCATCATCTGGTTTCTACTGTGCTTGTGCTTACTTTCTCCTGTGCCATCTTGGCTTCCACTGCACATGCATTCAGGAAAAAAAAAAAGAAAACACACACTTTTTTTTTTCTTTTTACCAAGACTGGGACTTTTTCTTCTATAAAATTTCCTACAGGCCTTCTGGGAGTCAGGTCCTAAATATGATAGCTCACCTGTGTCTCTGGGCTTGGCACCATTTCCTTAAATAAACCTTTAGTTTCTTTGCTGCGAGCACTTCTTAGTGTTTTATTGGGCTTTGAGATGTGCAGGCAAATGAACTCCATCAATTTGATAACAGAAACCAAAGAGTTAAATAAACTCTTTTACTGCCAGGCTTCCCAGGATTATTAATACACTAATACACATTACTAATGTGAAAAGGGGAGTCAGTATATTATGCAGCATTCCTTAACATCACTTACTGAAAATATTTACTCAAGGAACCTTCTTTTTTAAATTCCTACTCATGGGTCTTCACTATTTTGAGGAACGCAGCTTAGAAAATGTCGTTCTAAGGAACAAAGCTGATCATCAGTTTGTGAGATACAGGAACCTAAGCTCCTCTGAGTCATTTGATGCCATGCATTTCAGCATTTCGTTTGTTTCTGGAATTCATCAATGAGCCTGAGCGATAGAATTTATGGTGTGGGAAATCGTCAACTGTAAAATGACAGTCAACAAAACCAAGGTAAATAAAAAAACCTCTGCTTCATTGATTTGTGCTGGTGTCAGCCTATAACCAATGTTGTGGTTGGACTAGCTCTTGAGGTACTTATCATGATTGCAAGGCTCCCTCAGCAATAACCTTCAAGAAACTTTAAAAGAGATAAGGCTTATCACTTACAGGTCCTGGAAGTTATGAAACTGGAAAAGCTGGTGTTCAGGCTGCTTGTCACCTACCAGACCTAATAAGAAGAGACAGGGATTGAATATTTATGGATGCTTTATTCAGATGGCCAGTGATCTGAGAAGACAGCGGATTTGTACCCTAACAGACCGTTTTCCATTTCCTTTCAAGCAAGTCTTTTTTTATAAGGGGCAAAATTGTAGATAAGGGATTTGAAATTCAAGGGAAAAAAGTGTAGGTAAGGGATTTGGGACTCAGGAAAGTGGTTAATCAGATAAAGCTGCAGTCCGGCCATTTCCCTAACATCTTTTCATCTGCTGACCGGTGATCTTCTTTATCTGTGTCCTATGTCCTGTGTCCTGGTTGATATTTCATTTATCTGTGTCCTGGGCAGCAGACTGTCTCTCCCTGGAACGCAATGGTTTGCATACCACCTTGATTGCTTATGGTCTCTTCTGGACCACAGAAGTCAATCGCAAGTGGTCCCCTGGAGTCAGGGTGGACTGTACCTGCAGTTCCTGAAACAATAGCTTTTTACATGCATTAACTACTAGGCTAACTATTACTTTAAACTACAATTTTCCAACTTTTGAGTCCCCCATCAGTTACATGGCAAACCTTAGTCCACACAGCAAGGCTGCAGATAGAGAGAGAGAGAGAGAGTTTGAGCATAGAGTTCTGCTTTTATTGGGGTCAAGAGTGGTGTCCCAGAGTCCTGAGGGCTTACTCTTTATTGGTGAATTTAAAACATAAAAAGACAATGCACAGAATGGGAAAACATATTTGCCAATGCATCTGGTAAGGGGTTAATATCCAAAATTTATAAAGAACTTACAAAACTCAACATCAAAAAGCAAACAACTCAATTGGAAAATGGGCAAAGGACCTGAATAGACACTTCTCCAAAGAAGACATACAGAAGGTCGATAGACATATGAAAAGATGCTCAAGATCACTAATCATCAGAGAAATGCGAATTAAACCACAATAAGATATTATCTCACACATGTTAGAATGGTTAACATCAATAAATCAACAAACAACAAGTGGAGGTACCTCAAAAAAGTAAAAATGGATCTGCTTTTTGACCCAGTGATCTCACTTTTGGGAATACATCCTAAAGAACCCAAAACACTAATTTGAAAGAACATAAGCACCCCTATGTTCATCGTGACATTATTTACAATTACCAAGATGTGAAAGCAGCCCAAGTGTCCATCAATAGATGAGTGGATAAAACAACTATGGGGCATTTACACAATCAAAATACTACTTGGCTATAAAAAAAGAAGCAAATTTTACCCTTTGTGATAGTATGGATGGATCTGGAGAACATTATGCAAAGTGAAATAAACCAGTCAGAGAAAGACAAATACTGTATAATTTCACTCACATGTGGAATTTAATGAACAAACTGAACCAACAAGCAAAACCAAGGCAAACTCACAGAGAGTCACAGAGAGCAGGGTGACAGCTAAGTTGGCGGGGGGAGGGGCGGCAGGACTGAACAAAAATGAAAAAGGACTCATGGACATAGACAACAGTGTGGTGACTGCAGGGGGAGGGAAGGGAGTATAAGGACACTAAATGGTAAGGGAAAAAATACCATAAAAATGCAAAAATATATATATATAAGAGCAGCAATTTAAAGCAAGGAGGAGAAAAAGAATGCCATAAGTGGTCAGTTATTGAAATCAAACAAGGTGTGTAAAACAAGGAACAAGTGGTGAAGGGGGAGCCCGTCCCCTGCAACCTGGCTCTTTATCTAGTCTGCTGGCTACAATGCTCTTATTCCAGACAGCCATCTTCGAAGTACATCTCCTTGAAGTGGATGCCTTGGAATCAAAGCTTAAGTCAAGCACTGGCACTACAAAAAGGAAAAACCAACTGTCAGGGCTTACACTGCACTCTCCTACCATTTTTGTATTCACAGCAACTGGTGCTAAGGATGGAATTCAATGGCCCAGATCTTGCCTCAAAGGCCCTGAAAAAATCCTTCTACAGCCCTGACCACTGGGCTCAGTTGTCTGAGTATCATTGAGCATTGTCTGGCAAAGTGAAAAGTCACTGGCCTGGTCAGGGTACTTCCCAGGGCTGTGGGCCAGTTCCACAGCTGGGGTGTGAGTGAGAGGCAACTGATCAGTTTCTCTTCCCCTCTCACTCTCTAAAAATACATAAGTAAAATCTTACAAAAAAAAACCCAAAACCCAAAACCCTCCTATACTATACAACTAGTCCTTCCATTCTAATACTTTCATACACAACCTGGGTTCTCCAGTTAAATATAAGCCTGAGATGTAGAGTTATGAGGACATCCAGCAATCATGCAGATCTGGGGTTTAAATGTTGATCCTCCATAATGCGGAACAGAATAATGGTCCCTCAAGATGTCTATGTCCTAATTCCTGGAACCTGTGAATATGGTATGTTACATGCTAAGCAATTGCAGATGAAATTAATATTGCTCATGAGCTGACCATAAAGCAGGTAGATCATTATGGATTATGCAGGTATGTCCAATATAATCACAAAGGTCCATTAAATGGAAGACTGAATCAGGAGAGAATCAGAGATGGCAGCATGTGAAAGAATTGACCTTCCCTTGCTAGCTTCACAGATGGAAGAAGAGAGCCATGAGCCAAGGAATATTAGGAGGTTCTAGAGGCCTGAAAAGACAAGGAAATGGATTAACCTCTAGTGCATCCACAAGAGATGCAGTCCTGCTGACACCTTGATTTTATCTCGTGAGTTGTGGGGACCAAAATGAAATCATGCACACTAAGTGTTTAACATAGTACCTGAGACATCCTAAGAAACTTACTACTACCAATAACTAAAAACTTTTTGAACCCTAAGGTCCCTATTGTATTAAATTTATTTAATAAATAAATGTATTAAAATATTACATTTAATTGATTAAATTTAATAAATTTATTTTTTTCAGATCCTGAACACCTGATGTGGTGCTCTTGTCACTTAGCAATTTATTTAACTGAGTGCTGGTTTGTGTGTCAGACACTGCCTCGGGCACTGGCAATACAGAAATGACTCAGACACATGATCTTTGTCTTCAAGGAACTTGGCATCAGATGAAGAAGTTACACATGTGGCACATAGGATCTATGTGAGCACAGAGAGGGCAAATCTCCCACAGTCTGAGGGTGTCCAGGAAGACTTC
Source organism: Glossophaga mutica (assembly GCA_039655065.1). Classification (NCBI taxonomy): domain Eukaryota; kingdom Metazoa; phylum Chordata; class Mammalia; order Chiroptera; family Phyllostomidae; genus Glossophaga; species Glossophaga mutica. The sequence continues at coordinate 139,823,755 of CM077307.1, read as the reverse complement.
CTGAAACCCATCAAACAGTCAGAACCCAGCACAGAGCCTGATATGGTATAGGCACTAAACGAACATGTTTGCATTAAATGAAGTGTCTTCTACATTGACTAAAAGTATCTTGGCATTGACTCCCATGTAATAATTAGCTAGGCTATTTGTATCAGCTAGGAATGCTTTTGCTTACATCGAGCAGCTTAAACAGCTAGATATTATTTTCCTCATATAAGAAATCCAGAGGCACATGCACTTGGCATTGGTCCGGCATCTCAGTAATGAGATGTCAGAAATGATATCTTATAGAGCAACAAGTATAAAGGACACATGGACAAAAACTACGGGGGGTGGAAATGGGAGGAAGATGGGAAGGGCTAGGGTGGTGGGCTAGGGGCGGGGTAAAAGACAGAAAACTGTACAATATCAACAATTAAAAAATACTGATTAAAAAAAAAAAAAGAAATGATATCTTAGTGATTCTCTTGATCTTTTCCTCATGGTCACAAGACTGTTCCCATAGCTCCTGGTCTCATATCTACCACCAAAGCACAAAAGGGGAGTGAAGTATAGCCTCAATGTTGTCTTTTCTTTTCCAAGAAAATCTTTCCGCCTAAACCACTCCAATAGGTTTCTGTTTACTACCTTGCTACATGGCTATCCCAGCCTGTCAGAGGACACAAGAAAGTTAGGGTTTTTTGGCTCTCACAGTGAAGGCAAGCAGTGCCTTTGCATCTGGTTTACTTCACTTAGCATAATGTCCATGTTGTAGCATATGTCAGAATTTCCTTCATTTGTAAGGGTGAATAATATTCCCTTGTATGTATATACCATACTGTGCAGGGTGGAGGGGAGTCCAGGGGGAAAATGGGACAACTGTAATAGCATAACCAATAAAATATATTAAAAAGTAAATAAATAAAAATATGTAAGACTTTCTGTCTACCAATGGATGAATGGATAAACAGTATGGTATATAAATTTAATAAATTTAATTTAAACTTTTATTTAAATAAAAAAGTTTATTTTATTTAAAATACTTTTATTAAATTTAATTTAAAATTCTTGCTGGAGAAATTATCTCCTTCACCCTCTCTCCCTCGCAGACCTAGCCTCTTCCCCAGAAAATCAGTAGCACCCAAGAGAGCTGGAGACAGTGGCCCAGACCTGACTAATGGTCACAAGAACTGGACCCCTGGCAGGTTAAGGGTACTGTTTTGACCTAAGTTATGTTTCAGATCTGGATTCCTGAAGTGGGAAGAGCCTCTGGCTACTTTCCCCTGAGACTAGACAGAGGGAAAATGAAAAAGACCACAAAACTGTCCCCAACACATGCAGAAATAATTTGTTACCCTCACCTCACCTTCTACCAATTATCTCCTAGCTCAGCCCCCAACCTGCTAACCCATGGTGTCCTTTGATTTTGGGCCTAAATAATCTGTAACCTACATACCATCAGGGAGTCAGGTTTTTAGAACACAAGCTTCCCATCTCCATATTGACCCATTTAATATTAAACTGTCTTATTTCTTTCTCCACTGCAAAGTCGTGTTCATGCATTTCTTTGAGCCAGTGTGCACAGGGAGGTGGACTCAAGAAAAAACCTTTAAGGTTCTGGTAACATTTTGACAAATTTAATCTTCCTAAACCTCAGATTAAGTGCGGTTAAATGAGAGCTGTTCTAGCTTCCCAGGTTTGTTGTGAGAATTAAGAGATCATTTTGTAAAACAGATACTGAGTTCCTGAAATGCAGTAGATCCTTAACAGATATTAGTAGAAGAAATAATTGGCAAAACCTAAATGCAGACGACACCTAGAGCTGATGGGATATGGAGTTACAGAGACTGTTGTAAACTGTTGGTGAGAATTTACATCGGTAAAACCACTGTGTTAAACAGTTTGTCTGGGGAAATCAAAGTTGTGAATGCCTTATACACTCAGTAATTCAACTTCTAACTACATATTCTAGAGAAACTCTTGAATATGTGTCAGGTTTGTACAGAAATGCTTACTGTAGCAATTTTTGTATAGAGGAAGTTAAAAAAATATGGACTGATAAGAATATTGATTAAGTGTGGTATAGTTAAAGAATGAAATACTACAGACCCATAAAAAGTAATAAACTAATGCTTTACTCATGAATATCAATAAATCTTATAAATAAAATGTTGAGAGAAAAAGGTCATAAAGATTTACATATAGTTCAGATATGATTTACTGAAATCCCCAAGTATTCAGAACAACAAAATTTTATTTAGGAATATATACGTATGTAACCCAATATTAAGAAAATTACTAAAATAAATTTTGAAATAGTCTTTTAATTTTGAGTGCAAGCAGAGGGAAAATATTTTGTATTTAGGGATAATACAGAGTTCATCAGAGCATGGATAATTTCTGATTCTTACTAATTGGTAGGCAAAACTCCAATGCACAGAAAGCACAAACTATAACAGAAAAAAATGATAAACTAGACTTCCCTGAAATTAAAATCTGCTCTCCAAAAGACACTATTGGAATGAATGTAAAATTTATTTTATAATGTTTAAAATGAGGATAAAATATAATTTTTATAACTATATGTTAGGGTTACATCATTATTGTCATTGATGGATCTAGATATATATAAATGACAAGTCACTTGTCATATGTATAAATAGAGAGATGACAGATGTCTAGTATTCAGAATACAGAGAGGGATCTTAGACTTCAATAAAAAAAAATACAAATGATCCAATAAAATTGAGTGAAAGTGTTAAATAAACAATGCAACAGGGAAAAAATAAAAGATCGATAAGTAAATGAAAAAATATCATACATCATTAATCAAGAGGGAAAAATTAAAACCCTAATGTAATATTGAAACACAGCCATTAGATTGGCTAATATTTAAAAATCTATCATCAAATATTGATAACAAAGTTGAAAAATTGGAGCTGCCATTTATTGGTGGGATGTAAAATAGTATAACTGTTCTGAAAGGCAACTTGGTCTTATCTTAAAATGTTAAACATACATCCCTTTAACACAGCAATCTCACTTCTGTGCATTAATCCAAAGAAAATGAATGCGTATGTTCATAAAATAACTTAGTCCATAAGGTTCCAAATTGGAGACAACTATATGCAACTGTTGGTATAAATATTCCATGTTATTGTTTTTATCAATAAAAAGGAACTAAAGACTAATAAAATGGATGAATCTCAAAATATAAAAATTTTATATTATCAGACTATGAAATATTCTAGCTCAAGAAAAGAAGCCAGGCACAAAATACTGCACTGTGTGGAAGTTCATTTAGATGAAGTTTCTAGACCAGCAAAACTAAGCTATGGTGAAGGAAATAAGAAACGTTTTCCTGTGGGGACCGGGAGAAATGGTGGGATGAAATGCCTGGGGAGGGCCACAGGGACTCTTCTGTGGTGATGGACTGTTGTGTACTTTAATAGGGTTGAATGTTGCACGAATGTATACATCCCATCTGTAACACTGAAAACCTAGGCATTTACTTTTGTAAATGGTGCATCTAAATGGAGTTTTGAAAAAACAAAACTTACACCTATGCACTTTTGCATCTGCCCACCACCACTTAGGCTCTCGTGTTTCTACATCTTACATTACTAGGTTGTATTTGAAAACCTAAAATGTATGTACAACCTAATTGATAAAGAAGTTAGAAAATGTCACGAGCATCAAAGGGAGAGTGAAGACTACTGAGTGCTGACAGCTCACAGCAGGGTTATCTGTTCCCCTCTAGGGACTAGGCAGGTTCTCAAAGTGAAATGACCACCCAGCTTATGTGTTATAAATAAGAAGTGCACTGCACGAGGGAACACAGGCTACATCTACACAGAGCAGCACTCGGGTCAGGCCAATTGCTGACGTGTAGAAATTTGGGCCCAGGGTTGCAAGATCTCTACTTTTTTTTTTTCGTTTCAAGAAAAAGTAGAAACCTGGGTTTTTAAAAAGTGAAATCTCCAACTTCAAATATCAGTTCAAATATTTTTAAATCAATTTCAGGTCACATGAAGTCATTCTACAACAGCCCAGGTACATGGAGCATTGCTTTGTAAAAGGGAAAATACCTGAGAGCCATCTAATTTTTGTAGTTTATCTGTGACTATTTGTATTCTGCTAAAGCATATCAAGGAAGGAACATCTTGTTCAATTCACAAAAGACTTGGAGTCCTCTTCCTACCGATCCACCCTCCTTTCTAAACTTAAAGTTTTGGTAACAAGACATTAATTTCAGGACTTGGACTTGCAAGTATCAGGAACCACATGGTAGCACAAAGAGAGTAATAAAGAAAAAAAAGTTTAAATTTGATATTCTACCCACTTGTTGTCTACTCTTCTGAAGCATTCTGCAGCATTTGCGCTTGCTTTGCCAGTCTCATTTCAGCCTCTGGGTAACTGTCTTTGTTAACCAATCTGAGATGAAACCCTAAGTACATGCACACTGCCCCCTTATTTGCTCACTCAGGTTGCCATTACAGAGCAAGAGATTTTCAAATATATCCAACAGCTCTGCTCAGCTAATTCCCACCCCAACACCCACAAATTTCATGGATTTTATTTGGGAAGACAGTCCATAGTAATAAGCTGCAACGTTCCCATCGTTTGCCCATGGCAGATACACGGAGGGATTCCTTCCTGGTGTTTAACTGGAGTGTAAGACATATGAGGGGACTAAGCCTGTCTTGTGTACTGCTGTATCCTCAGAGCCTAGAACACTTCCAGGCCCTTAGTGGACCTCAAAAACATTTTTTAAATGTTTGAGTCAATGAGTGAATGAATAACTGTACAAAAATGGAATTGGGCAAATGTTCACTTGATCTGGTCTAAACCAGAAGTACCATTAAAACTTTAACTATTCTTAGGAGAGTAAGGGAATTTTAACCTCTCCTAGACTCATTCCATTGAGTGACTACTGTCTGTCATAGTTTATTTAGTTAGTAGTTGTTTTATTTTATTTAGAATCATTAGCTCACAACAACATCATACAAAGTAGGTGCTTTACCCCCATTTTACAGATGAGAAGTCTAATGTCCAGAAAGGTTAAATAATAAGCTCCATTTCACATAATTTAGGGTGAGCCAGCCTTCCAAATGATTCTACTCAGCTCCAAAGTATCTGCTAAAGCTTAATTCTTTATGTTAAAATAAACTGAATTTCCTTTAGATAAAAAATATGCTGGGGATAGGGCACATGTTTTCTCTAGCCATATAATCTAGCTGTATGTTTTATCTCTCTTCATTCACCAGTTGTTCCTCAATTCTGTCTTTCCGCTCCTGAGTAACTGTCACCCCAGACCATCCACCCAGTTTATCACTCAGACAATAAACTTGGGATGCTTCATTAACTCATCTTTCTGACTCATACCTCATCAACTCATGTTGAATCTATCTCCCTAATGAATCTGAAAATTACTACATCTACACTGCAGTATTTCTGATGGGGATATTAATCAATTCTTTCTTGGATTTTTTCAAGAAAAACCTTTTTGTTTTTCATAAATCTGATACATTTTTCCTTCAGTTAATTCTCTACTCTGACACCAAGTAAATGCATGAAAATAAATCTATTACCAAAAAAAGAAGGTGCTTTAAAAACTTTCACATATCCTCATTGTCAAAAAGGTAATGCCAGACTCCTTAGAAAAGAATAAAATGCCTTTCAGAATTATACCCAGCCCTTTGTGTACAGCATCAGTATAGCCACTCCCCACTTTGTACGCTCTCTACTCTGGCCAACCTGAAATTCTTGGTTCACTGAATGAGCCAAATTCTTCTACGTATTCATTCCTTTGCTGCCACTTTTTGTCTCCCTGTAACACCCTATGCTTTGCCACTGCCCACTTCTTTCCCTTGCCTTGTTTGTTAAATCCTTCTCAAATTTCAAAGCTTAAATTAAATACCGACTCTTCTTTGTAGCTTTCTATGATTTCGACATTAATCAAAACCATGTACTCTGACTGGATATCTATCCCCAGATCATTTTGAATAATTGCAATGGAGATCCTGCGACATGACATTATCAACTCCCCAACTACATTGTGAAAATCTTGATGGAGCCAGTGCCTAGAACAGTGTCTGGCCAAGAGGAGAAATTCATCAACGTTAATATAATGAACTGAGGAGTCTTTCAACTCTGGAATAACATGAAAAAGCGATGTAAAATATAATTTTCAAGAAGATTTTTAAAAGTTCTTATATAATTCCAAAATGAACACATAAGACATTTTGTTTAACTTATTCATGAGGTAACAAGTAAGCTGTCAAAATTTATAGGGAACTGCTCCTCGTGGCATGGGAATATAGCTCAGCCACTGCTTGGAAAGGCTAGTGGGAATTGAGGTCCGGTGTACAGGACCCACACTGATAGGTTCTCCAGTGGAGAATCAGGCCTGCATTGTACCTAGACTGCTATGAGACTTGCTTTTGCTAAAGCTCTCTCACCCTGAATCGAGGCAGCAAATGTTTACTGCATATCTTTAACTTCCTAAAATCTGTGCTAAGCCTCCCAAGGACAAGTGTTACCAGTTCAACCACTTTTCCCTTTACATTTGCAAATATCCTTCTTCTGTGATGTGATTAGCGGCATCTTCACCTTTGTTTTCTGTAAAAGGTAAAACCACCTGAAGCAAACCTGTGCATAGTCAATGAGGACCATTCTCAACATAATGTGCCCAGAAAAGCAATAAAAGCTTTTCAAGGCAAGCACCGGGGAGTGGGGGGGGGGGGGGGCGGGGGCGCTCTCTCACTCAGAGTGGCTATGCAGTCTCTTTTTCTTACAGGACTTCTGTAGTCTGTGTGAATCTCTCTCTCACAGCCACGATACACAGACTTCACAGGCTGGAGTCCACATCAAAAATCGCTTAAAGCACATTTGCAGTGCTAGGTAATATAAGCAATTAAATACAAGGCACTGGCTGGGTTGCTCAGTTGGTTAGAACATTGTCCTGATACCTCAAGGTTGTGGGTTTGATCCTTGGGTCAGGGTACATGCAAGAATCAACTAACAAATGCATAAACAATGGGAACAACAGACCTCGCTCTCTCTCTCTCTTTCTGTCAAAATCGATAAAAAATGTTAAGATTGCTGGACTACATTTAAAAGTGTAGTGATCTGTTTTACTGGACAGATACAATTTGCATTCTACTAAATAAAATTCTACAAGTTAATGTATAATTTTTCTTAAGGCTGAGAACTTTAAGCAACAGACTTAACAGTAGGACACATTTTATTTTCCCTAACAACTGTCTATTATGAAGATTTTTGGCAGTAGATAAGAAATTATACCAGAAAAGTTAGAGTTCATGATTTTGATCCTTGTGAAATCTTATAAAATTGTACATAGCCCATTTTTAGACTATTCTCAAAACATGGGAAACCTTCTCATTTTTTTGTTATGTCCTCTCACCTCTAATTTAAATGCCATTAAATCTTCCAATGAATAACTTTAACTATGTGTCTATACAAAACAGAATAGTATACTAATGCTCTAAAGAGACCCTGCTGTGTCCTTCTTCTCTATGTTGTGGCCTGGAAATCGGCCTCAAGCATCAAGCTGATGCAGCACAAACCACACCCAGTTTTGTCTTACTCCAGGATCCCAGTCCTGCCTGCACTTTTCATTACTGCATGTCTGAAAACCAGCACTTTATATATTTTGCCCAGTTTTCTATTTGTATAAGGTGGGACTGTAAATCTGGTCCCTGTGCTCCAGTATGGCCAAAAACATTTGCAAATAAAATTTGATAGAAATTTGAATTATTTGCAAGCTTTCAGCTTTTCCCCAGATGTTTCTCCACATGTATTCTGTTATTATGGTCAGTTTAAGTGAAAGAGATGGGTCGTCAGGGCCTGGGGGATAAGGTAAACAGCTGGTTACTTATCAACAGGTGTAAAGTTTCCGGTATGCAAACTGGATAAGCTCTAGCAATCCGCTGCACAACATCGTACCTATAGTCAACAGTATTGTACACTTCAAAAATTGTTAAGAGGGTAGATCTCCTATGAAAAGTTCTTACAACAATTAAATACTTTTAAAGAGTAAATTAAAGAGATCAAGCCACCTGCTTTTCTTTTGCATCTTCTAAACACCATTCCTTGTGACTCCTTCTCTATCCCCTCCTAATAGACAGGTTCCTAAATTGGCATCTAATTATTTCTGGTATCCCATTCAGTGTTTGGCAAGGAGTTTCACTCTCTCTGTACATTGTTGCCACTTTCCGTTTTGTGACTGTGGGTCACAATAACCCGCTTGACAACCTAGAGGCAGTTACTACAAGTTTAGTTTCAGCTTGCTTCCTGTGCCCTTTTCTTTTCCATGACACTTACACAGACACTCACAAAAGCGGTTTTTGTGAAAAGTTATTTCTACTTAGAATAAAAAAAATAGTCTTAGCTCTTCAGTAAAATTGTATAATGTTTGCAGGTAATAAAAACAATTCTCTGTCACTGGTCATTTATTTTAGCAAAATGTAGATCAGAAACTCAATTGTTAGGTTCTGCAATCCTTAGCATATACTCGTGGTTCTGCTTAGAGAAGTTGGCCTCTTACATGCCCTGATGTACCTCTTACTTCCTGACTCTTCTACTTGAAAGAAAATGTACAAACTGCTCTGTCTCTGCCCAGCTACCTCTCTTTGATATCTGATCTTATCCCTTAAATTGCCACTTTCAAGTAGATTTGCTGAGATGACGTTATTTTATGACTTTGTTATGAATAGATATATTTCTTATATGATAACATTTCATATATTTTCTTCTGAACTATTTGAATCATAAAAAGTACAAATATAATACTGTTACTATTTAAATTCACTCAGCTAATATCTTCTTGATCCAAGAAAAAGCCAAAGGTCTATAGCCTTTATCCTTTTGTACGTGTTCTGGCAGGATCTATGACTAATATTTGTTTACCTATAAAGGCAAGGATGTGATTATGCAGAAATGATAGATGACTTAATGCATCACATACATTGTGCTCCTCAAAGACAAAGATTATTTTTATCGAATTTCATATATCCAGTGCCAGGAACACTGTTGGCCCTCAGTAAATCTATGAAATTGCTTTTGTTAAATGATGCTCTAAATCAGGGTTTCACAACATTGGCACATTGACATTTGGAACTAGGTAATGTATTGTCAGAAGAGGCTGCCCTGTGCATTATTGGATGTTGAACAACATCCATAGCCTCTGCTTATTAGAAAGCAACGGTGTAGTACCTCCACATACCCCCAATCTTGGCCATCAAAAATGACTCCAGACATTGCCAATTACCCCTCGTGGGGAAAAGTGCCCCCATATGAGGATTGTTATTCTAAATAGTTTGATAAATTTTCACTCTTGTATTTTCTTCACTTCAGGAAGTTATAATGCATAGTTTTCAATATTTAAAATCAGTAAGGCATATACAAGTTGACTTTGGACTCAATATAGTGGCTCTTTTAGCACCATTGACCTTTATAGCTGTAAAAAAAGAGAGAATTTGAGAGAAAGGGAGAGAATGAAAGATATATTCTTTAGCCTATTTCTCTATAATACACACAAAACAAAACAATGTAAGAAAAAAGAAAATAGAAATACAGGAAAACAAAAAAATAATATAGGAAAGAAACAAAAAAGTACACTCAGCTCAGAAAAGTTAAATTTGCTAAGAGCTACTCAGTTTTTCAGTCACAATAAAAGGTTTAGAATCTGACTTTTTGACATATAATCTGGTACAGTTTCTACCACCACATTGCTTTGCATATTTCCTACCATAATTTGTAACAACAATAAAGCCTAATGTTTATCAACCTCTTACATTCTTCCAAGCAATCTTACATATTTGAACATATTTTCTTATTTAATGTCCACAGTAACTGTACAAGACAGCTAAAATTTTCATCTGTATTTTATAAGTTAAGAGATTAAATCAATGATGGGTCCTGCATTACAAACCTAGTAAATGTTAGTTTACATTTTGAGCTGTTCAGAGGTACCCGCTACACCTATGTCTATTGCATAATCATATTTTGCCATTCTTTCCCCAGCACATGTATTCATATCCTAATCAACTGTAGCCAGGAACATAAAACATACCAGTCATCAGAGCATTTCCCTGTTTCTTCTCAGAAGAGTTCTGCTTCCACCAGTAAGTAACAGTGTTGTGAATTTTGAATCCTTTAAGGCTGTCCCAAATGTAAATAACACAGAATTAAAATTAATGGAAACTACCTGTGTTAAGTGAGTTTTAGTGAACCCATTGATCCACATTCACAGGCCCAGAGAGTCACGACAGTGTTACACAGGTGTTTGTGGTTCTTGCAGACAGCCATGCCCTGTTTCAAAAGCAGTGGTTTACATTTTACTTTACTTAACTTTGAAACTCAAATAAGTTCTGCAAAAGTTGTAATGATGAATATAACCAACATCCAGTAATGCTGGATTTATTTTCTTGGGCATGTCATTTCACATTCATTTAAAACTCAAATAAAACAGGCCATAGAAGGATCAGATTAGAGAGGATGCAATAACTCTTCTGTATTAGTGGAGGACATGATGCCACATCACAGCTGTGATGCTGGAGGTGATTTACAAGGAATCTTCTCCGAATATTAAGAAAACATGGTCTGGTAGCCTAGACATAAAAATTAGAAAAAGATTGTGTTCTGATCTGTGGTATTGGTACCGACTTCCTTCCCTTAATAAAAGTTGTTTATAATGCTCTACCTGGTAATCTCATGAATAATTCCATTACATGCCACCTTTTCATATATCCAGACATGAGCACATTTGTTGCCTTTGTAATTTGTATTTTCACAGATGCCAAAAGGAAAGCTAAACATTTTGTCATGTGCAACGTTTTACAATTTCACATAAAATTTAATTTAAATGAATGACATTAAAATGCTATTACACCATTAGTAATTGCCCATTATAGAATGTAACTAGGCATAGAGAATGTGCAAGGGCCTGCAAAAATTAGTCAGAAGCAACCATAGACTCATGGCAAGTACATGGACCTTAAGCCAGTCTACTCCCTGGTGCTAGACCCTCCTGTATAATTCCTGTTTTAAAATTTTCAGTCACCTGATGCCTTCCTGCTCATTTAATTGTTGAAAGACTCTAATTGTTAGCGCACTCTTCCTCTAACAACTTCTAATCTTAAACAAGACAAACAAAATTCTGTGTGCCTATTTCCAGGGGATAGATTGCATCTGTGGCACTGGAAAGAGAAACAGGAGCGTCTGCAAATCCCCTGCTCAACACTTCTTTGTCTACAAATCACCTGTGTTCTACTTTATGTTCCTGTAGAAGGAAGGAATGTATATTTCAATGTCCATGGAGACTAGATCTCAGAGCCCGTTAAAGGTCTTGGATTGTATGAATCTATGAATTCAGCTGTATAGTCATTATAGATAGCCATTGTGGAGTTGAGAAGGTAACTCCAAGTGAGGCAACAAAAAGACCATGCTTAAGGTTCATAGGGAAACCATCCTGTTTGCCATTTTTTTTAATCAAACGAAAGAGAGACAGATTCATAGAGAGAGGAGGCTGACAGTTCAGGAGGTGGGATGGAGCAAAAAAGGAAAAGGACTCGTGGACACAGAGAACACTGTGGTGATTACAAGGGGGAGGGTGGTGGGTAGAGGTGGGAGAAGGTATAAGGGGGATAAATGGCAATGGAAAAAATACAATAAAAATGAACTATAAAAAATAAAAGTCATCCTAAATAAATAAATAAATAACTTCTATTTTCTTTGCTTCTTCCTTTCAAATTCTCCCAGAAATTCTAGCCCAAGGAAAAGTCCCTGCCTCTTTATATGGAATCTCATTGGAAACAGTTGGGAAATCCTGTTTAAATGTAATGACAAGCACTGTAATGATTTCCAACGGCTCTAATGTAATAAAAGGAAGAAAGAAAACTTTGTTTTTTATCTTCATGTTCCTGTTGTTATAACAAGGGAATTCCATTTCTGTGCACATTTTGGATAACAGATAATCCTTGCTGGAAGATTTCAAAGGGAAGGAGTCAATTCTTTCTGTTGTCATCCTCCCAGGGCTAAATAAGGCACAGGTTTTTATTCTCCAAAGGTACAATCTGACATCTCTTTATTTAGAAACCAGGCCAGCATTATGCCCAACATTTACTTCCATGATATTAATGACAACTGCATGAAATTGGTTGTGCAAGAATTAAACTTCCTCTCCTTGCTGCTACTGCTGATATGACAAAAGTGTTGCTAGATTAATAAAGTGAACTCTGCTCCTAACAAAAAAAAAAAAAAAAAGGAAGAAAGAAAACACAAAAGAAAAGCGCATCTTTGAAAACTGAATGTTTTCTGTCTAATGAAGCTACCCAGATACCTAAGAGGCCTCCCATCACCCAGCACTACCGAAATGATTAGAGAGTTGGCACTTTGGATCCTCTTTTACCCAGAGGGGGTAATTGGAAAGACTGAATTTTTTCATTATTGTAAAGTACATCAAATCTAAATTTAATAAAGCACTTAATGTGTCCAAACTATAAAAATTAATTCTGACAAATGTACTTCTTAATCTGAAAATTTTCCTAGTAAATGACTATCCAAAGGACATTAAGTGTTACAGCCCAGAAACTCCCTAACAAGTTTTTTGGGATCATTAGTGGAAAAGGCCATGTTTGAAATGTAATTTTCCCTTGATTTGTAGTAGACTTGTCAGTTCTTTTTCTTCACTCTCTCTGAATCCATTTCCTCATATCCATCCTGACTACAACCGTCTTACTTCAGGAGCTCATCATCTCTCTCTTGAGTTACTGCAACACCTCACATGTCTCCGTTCCTCCCCACACCTGTCTTGCTTATCTATGTTTGGTACAAAATTTTACCCACTATTCCTAGTTTCAGGAGATTTTTTTTTATTATGAATGAATTTTGTATTTTATCAAATAAATAGTCTGAATCAATTAGCATGATTGCATAATTTTTCATCTTTAGTCTGTTGATGTGGTGGATCACAATGATTTATTTTTGAATGTTCCACAAACTTTGCATACCTGGAATAAATTCCACTTAATCATGATTTAACTCTGCAAACACTGATAGATTAGAAATGCTAATATTTTGTTTAGGATTTGTATGTCTATAGTCATGAGAGATACAGTCAGCAGTTCCCCTCCCCCTCCTTTTTTCCTTACCTGAGGATATGTACATTGTTTTTGTTTTTTGAGAGAAAGCACATGAGAGAAAGAGACATCAATGGCAGTGGCAAATAATTATTGGTTGCCACCCATACCTGCAATTTAGGTATATGCCCTGACCAGGAATCAAAACTGCAACCTTTTGGTGAACAAGACAGTGCTCCAACCAACCTAACCACCTGTCCAGGACTCCACCTCTTTTAATATTGTTGTTGTTTTAGTTCTGGTTTTGCTGTTAAGGTCATGCTAGCCACATGGAATGAGTTGAAAAGTGTCCCCTCTGCTCTTATTTTCCTGAAGAAATTATGAAGAATTTTTAATCTTTATTTTTCTTAAATGTTTGGTAAAATTCCTCAATGAGATCATCTGGACCTGTTACTTTCTGTTTTGTAAGATTATTAATTATTGATTATGTTCTTTAATATATACAGGCATATTCAGGTTATCTATTTCTCTGTATGAGTTTTTTAGTCTGTATCTTTGAAGTAATCGATCTTTTCTAATTTATAAAATTTGTGCACATAGGGTTGTTTATATTATCCTTTATTATTTTATAAAAAGATTTTATTTATAGAAAGAGGGGAAGTGGGGAGAAAGAGAGGAAGAGAAACAATGACATGCCAGAGAAAGATCTATCAGTTACCTCTTACACACTCCCAACTGGGAACAAGGGCAGCAACCTAGGCACATGTCTGACCTTTCAATTTGCAGGGCAATACTCAACCCACTGAGCCACACCAGTCATAGCCTTTGTTACTATTTTTTTAATGCCCATGAAATAACTGTTGATGAACACTTTTAAATTTAATAGTGGTAATTTGTCTCCCCTCTCCCCTTCCCTCTTTTTTACCTTGTCTAACCTGGCTAGAGATTAATTAATATTATTTATCTTTTCAAAGATGCAGCTTTTGGTTTTGTGAATTTTCTCTATTATTTCCCTATTTTAAATTTCATTGAAATCTTTCACTTTATTCTACTCTAAATTTTTATTATTTTTTCTTATGCTGGTTTTATGCTTAAATCACTTGTCTTTCTCTAGTTTCCTAAGGCACAATCTTAGCTTGTTGATTTTACATCTTTTATTTTTTTCCAACATATAACTATAAATTTTCTTCTCAACATGGCTTTCATTCATCCCATGGATTTTGATAAATTGTGTTTTTATTTTCATTTAGTTCAAAAAGTTTTTAAACACTTTTTCAAGTAGGTGAACATCTCTATTATAAAATCCTTCATATTGAAATATTCTTAATCTGAAGATATTTTGTCCTAATAATGTTGGACTTTACTTGAACTTCATGCTCCCAAAATCAGTGATGGTTGTGGAAATCCCTCACTCTTTTGTTTTCCAAAACGCCTCCCCTTTTGTCTTCTGTGACACTGCCAACATCAAGGAGCCACCCACTCCGGCACAATACAAGAAAATACCTCCCCCTCTATTCCTCATGAGAGGATGGAATGGCTCCCTTGTTTACCTGCCCTGATAAAACCTCCATTTCCTTTTCTTTGAGATATTCATCATAGTAATCACTCCCCCTATTGTAACAGCCTTAGTAAAATATTTTTAATCCTTATCTGAGGATATTTTTATTGATTTTTGAAAGAGAGAAGAAGGGAGGGAAAAAGAAATGGAGAGGGGGGGGGAGAGAGAGAGAGAAACATTGCAATGAGAAAAATTAGTCAGTTGCCTCCTGTAGGCTCCCTGACCTGGGATCAAACCTGCAACCTAGGTATGTGCCCTGGCCAGGGACCACAGCCATTTGGTATAAGGGATGATGCTCCAACCAACTGAGTCACCTGGCCAGGGCTAAAATCATGTTTTTAATTGTCTATATATTTTGTCTTTCTGAGTATCCAGAAAGTTCACAGTGCCTTGAACATACCATATATAATTTTGATATAATACTATGTCTGGGGGGAGACAGGTATTGACTTTGCTTTGGGAGGCAGTAATATCAGGGTTCTGGTTAGTTGTCAATTTTTACATGTTCCTGAAATTCCTCTTATCTGAATTTAGGGACACTGTCAGAAACAGTTTTATTTGCAGAGGTTAATCTCCTTTCATTATTCTTTTTCTCATTCATCATTTTTCATAAAGCCTATTCTCTATGTTGAAGGGAGAAGTTAAAGCCAAATAGAAAATCCAGCCTGTCTAATGTTCTGTGTTTTATTTGGGGTGAGGTGGAGGATAAAGCTAAATGGATAAACATTCATTAAGCCAATTCTGCTGCATTCATGCCTGTGAGTCATTTAGTCCAACTATCAAGGAGACAGACTCAGACTTATTTTATTTTATTTTTTTTTTTAGCAATATTATGACCCAACAGGTTCTGTAGACACCCTTCTCTGATTTCTAACCACTTCCTTGTGCACTGGTCCAACCTCGAATTTCCAGCGCAAATTTCATTTTCCAGAACTTTCTCTGGACTCCAGAGCTCTCTCTTTAAGTTTTGTCAGCCCAGAGTGCAGAGAATTAGTGATGCCTGGAGCTTCCTTCAAGCAATTGCCCCACAGTGTGATAACCTAAGTCATGTGTTCAACAAGCTTCTAGAGTTTCTCAACTGGATTAAGCTCCATGCCCACAGAGGTAACTTGTTTGCTAATGCATTCTTTATAAGTTATTTTTAAGAAAAGAATTGAAATGGCAAGTTATAGATGGGAATAATAGCTGCTTCTTTGGTAGCCTGGCTATTAAGCTGAACTGAGATCCCTTGTACAGGAGGCATCCTTTCAGGTCAGAATAGTCTCCAATGTCCTTTTAGAAAAAGAATAAAATGCCTGCCTGCCTGCCTTCCTTCCTTCCTTCCTTCCTTCCTCCCTCCTTCTCTTTTTTTAAGTCATCCCTGGTCCTTCCTCTATGGCAAGAGTGAATTTTGGGGGACATCCTTGTTATTTAATTGGTTTGAAGTTTCTACTCATGAATATGCCCAAAGACATTATTTATTGCTCTGAGACAAAAATAGTACTGTTATAAAAATGTTTGTTTTAATAAAACCACATTATTTTCTTCTAATAATTAATAGCTTTGGGCATCAAAGTCAAGCAACAGAATATTGCAGCTATCTTACCTCTAAGCAGCTCCTTTCAATTTTGTGTTGAAGCTGACCCTGGTTGAGAATTGACATATAACTATGAATACACCATACTCAGAGAGAATCCCAAATCAGTCACTGCTCCATAGGCCAGATTCTTATAATGGAATACAGAACAAGTTAAAGTATAGATGAGTCACAACCTCAGTAGTAAAGAATGAAAGGTTAAAGATGACAGTCACTAAAGGCCATCACTTCGAATCAAGAGTCTTTTGTTTCAGTCCTCACCAGAAAATATGTTTACTGATTTTAGGGAAAGAGAGAGACAAAGAGAGAGAGACAGACAGACTGAGAAAAATATTGACGTGAGAGAGAAACATTAATCAATTACCTGCTATACGCCCCCAACCAGGGGTCGAACTTGCAACCTAGGTATGTGCCCTAACCAGATATCAAACTCATAGCCTTTTGGTGTACAGGATGACTCTTAAGCAATAGAGCAACCCAGCCAGGGAAAATCAATAGCCTTTTTAATATACCCTTGAGATGATCAATCAAATCAGAAATAGCTAAATGTATATGTTAAAATGATTTGGCATATTAGCCATCCATAATACAGAATAAAAATGAATATTTTCAAACAACGTAAGCTGTTCAATTAAGTAACAGGCAATCACATAAATAATTCCCAAACTACTGCAGAATTATATGACATACTAGGTGTTTAAAATTTAAAAGTTAAATTTAAAGCCACACTAAATCTTCCTGCTTCCACATACTTTCTTGCTCCAGGGCACTGTGGAATCTACTGTAGGAAAACAAAGGCCTAATAGTTTAGCCTGCTTTTGCTATCACTAAGCCATTTACCAATGATAAATGAATAAGCAAATAAATCCACACACAAAAAAGAAAAATATTTTCATTATGAGCTGAACCAAAAACAAAGTAGTAATTAAAAACAATAGCAATAAGAATGCTAACAACAACAATGAAAACAGAGTCACCCTACTTTTGGTTCCCAACTAACAAAACCCTAAATCTGTCCCATAAACTTGGACTTAGACAGAAACAAACTCATTCTGTGTTTGCTGATGTTTATATTCCTCTGAAATAACCCTTGTGAATGTGATGCTCATATAAGAGTCACAGTTTCTCATTATAAACAGACAACTTGGTGACTTTGGCAATGTTTGCATTTCTCTTTCTTGATATACTGGTAATTTTATCACGGCCAGACAATCTATCCAAATATTTACCACTAAACTTTTAATGTTTTAATAAACATTTTCAGAAGGTAGATGTCTCTGTCTCTAAAATAATCTTTGATATTTCCCTGAGAACAGTATCTTCCTCTTTCAATTTGGCCATTCTCCTTTTCAGTAACTGGCCTGAAATCACTCAACTACTAAACAGCCTTCTGAGGATTTGACTCAGGTTTATTGAAGTTCAAAGCTGTGCCTTTAGACAGCCTTTCTGCATAAACAAAGGAGAAGTAGAACTTATAAATATGCCTGGGTGACAAAACAATATATATGTTGTCCCAAATGCATGCAGATAATAGTAGTTCTGTGCATTCCAATTTGGTTTTTTTGTTTGTTTGTTTGTTTTTAGAAAAACAGAGCTTTCTACATTCTCTTTTTCAATACAAATCAACTTAAAAGGTAGGGTGTTGAATTTAGGCCTTGGTAACAAGAATAAAACATACCTGTGAGGAAAAGCACACATTTTTTTCTTAATTGCATTTTTTAAATTATCCTGGGTGTTTTATAAAACCACCTCTAAATATTGGGACAGCTGTTAATTAATTTCCTGGAGGTAAATAACTGACCACAAAATGTTGCTCTGTAGAGCCTGACCTATTAACAAAATTCTTACTGGAACATTCTTTCCATTTTCTTATCACTATGGCCATTTATTTTAGTTGTATTCCTAGTGTTTGGAGAAGACCTCGTATTTCAGTAACAAATATGCGAGAGGTGGGCCCTGGCACCAAAGTCAGAAGAGTCCAAGTCTGAGTTATGGAGACCACCACTTTCTGAAAGAACACAGTTAAGCTCTGAAAACCAGCAAGAAGGTTTTCTCTGTGAAATACTATCTAGGACCTTATCCAAATCCAGTAATTTTGATGCAACAATATAATGGATTTGATCCATAAGGATATTTCCTTATTGTTCCTTGCTTATACAGTCATCTCTTGCTAAAAAAAACCCCAATGGAGTGAAGCTGCAGTAAGCAAACCGCAATATAGCGAGGGACGACTGTATACTTCACTGGTGAGTACCCATATACAACTTTATATGTTGTTAAAATTAAGTCGGTTTAAGAGTGTAGAAAGTGTTTAAGAGCATATGAAGTGTTTATAAGAGTGTAGGAAAGGTTTATAGGAGTGTGGGAAAGGTTTAAAAGCCTTAAAATATATATAAGTAATAAAATAAATATAACACTGCTATGGTCTCCGGAACGTAACTCCCGCAATAGGTAAGGGATCTCTGTAATAGATTTTCCATAAAGTTCCCTCTATAGAATTGATTTTATCAAATTGTGATCATCAAATGAATAATTGCTCCTAGGCTTAAGTGAAATAATTTGAAAATTTAACAAGAAATGTAAATTTTAAAATTAGAAATGTCAATTTTCATAGAATATTTGAATTTAAAGATGCCAAGAGAACATTTAATCCAACTCATTTATTTTTTACATTTATTTTTTACACAAAATGAAGTTTCCAGATCTCTTGAAACTCTGCCTCTTAAATCTGCATTTTAATGATTTATTTATGTAAGTAATCTACTTTAACATTTTTGAAAACTGCTATTATAGCACTACGTTTCTGTATTTTCAAAAATATTCAATTTCACTTGCAATAAAGATTTTCCCTTGAGGTAAAGAAATGCATTTTAACACAATAACAAGCAGCTAGGTATCTAGGCTAGTGTATCGATAAATAAGTTATTCCAATAAAGTTCTGTCCACACTTTCTGATCCATCAACTTATTCATTTCATTAGCAGCACAAAAGTGCAAAAACAAAGAAGAGAAAAGAAGGGATACAATACACTTGCTATATATATATGCTAAATTTGCAGTCCTCTTGAAATACTTTTCTCAGATAATGGCATGTGAGGAACAGGTTCTAAAATGTAGAAAATAATTAAGTGATGTAACAAGGATTCTAAATAGTTTGGAGTAATTTTACAAATTATTTTTGCTAACGCAAAAGTATGAAAAGACTTACTAATAAAGAATGAAAAAGCCAGTGGTGAAACAGAGAAGATACGTGCTATGGTTTAGCAGGCTGCTTCACTTGTGGCATCTCGCAGAGCTCAGTTAAAATTCAGCTGCAGTTCTGAATGACTTGCTTTATTAGGTGCTTCCTGTAAATGATTATTTCAGATACATGTAATATATTCATTGAATAGGAAACCTTAAATTAGGATAAGTTTTTTTTTTTTGGCTGTCATTCTATTATTATTACTACCTCTTTTGCTTGGGCAGACCATTTATGCTATTATTTGTTGAATGGGGAATTCTTGTTAAAAATTATAAATTAATGCTATCATAATTATAGTAAATGACTCATTAGGAACTCTTACAATAGCAACAGGCACTAATTTTTTAAAAATATTTTAAGAAAATTAATTTTATATATATGCCAAGATACAATGAGATGAACAAAATATGTAATAATGCAAAATAATTCATAATAACAAAAACTTATTACAAAATATTTGCCTTCAACTTCAGCCCTGACTTGACAAGTTATTTTTTATGGTCATCAAAAGTGCAAAAGTATATTAGGCAAAATTAAGTGATCTTTGTTGATTTTGTCAATAAACTCAATATTAGAAGCCTACTTTCAGCTCAATTAGAAGCAACTTGATAATCAACTCATTTGAAGAGACAAACAAGGCCATAAAGAGACTTTTTTAAATTTAAACATAACTGATAATTATTGTTATTTACAGAAATTTATTTAAATACTTTAATAATTGAAAACTTTTTGCATGTGGAAACTATTTCTCAGAGAATAAATAACTCTCCCTTTCTCTCTGTTAAGGAGAAATGGAAAGAAAAGGGAAAGCTAATAGTTTATTGGTATGCAATCTTCCTGCTAACACTTCATAACAGTGGGAAAATTAGTTCCATGAGAACCCCATTGCAGTGGGTTATCCACTCATGACATACAACAAATTTGCTTATTGGTTAGGATTCTCCTCAAAATAGCTTCTTTTACCTTCTTTATTTACTTATTATTTTATTATGTATACAATGAACTTGTGTATTATTATTTATTTATTGTATTATGGTACTATCTTCATTTGTTTTGATCTTCAAAGTGTACTAGGATGGGCCAATGTGAGCCATTTTAAGATTGTTTCTCTATGTCTTCCTGCTATGTTACTATCATTTTTTGAGCATGTTCTTAATTTGTACCACAAGGTATTCCAGGTTCACCTTGTATTTTCCATATTCCAGTACTGAAATAATACATTTCTAAGGGAAATCTGATTTCACTTGGTGGTTTTTGTAGACTAAGACCTAGAAACTCATTGTGTTTCTTATTCCTCAGCTATAAATGAGGACGACCTCACCTGCTCCAACATATCCATCCCTTTCTAAGCACTGCAGTGTCTTACAACTTGTTGTCTTTCTCCCTTTATGCCTTTCACTCTCTATCAACCAGTTTTTCATAAAACAGCCATATGGATGTTTTTAAAAGTATATCAGATCACTTTATTCACTATCTTGCATTCTCTAAGGTTGTTATTTTGCACATTAAACTAAACAGAAAGGAAGAGAGAGAAAAGAAAGAAAGAAAGAAAGAAAGAAAGAAAGAAAGAAAGAAAGAAAGAAAGAAAGAAAAGGAAAGAGGGAAGGAAGGAAGGAAGGAAGGAAGGAAGGAAGGAAGGAAGGAAGGAAGGAAGGAAGGAGAGAAGGAAAAGATGGAAAGATGGAAAGAAAGAAAGAAGAGAAAGAAAGAAAAAGAAAGAAAGAAAGAAAGAAAGAAAGAAAGAAAGAAAGAAAGAAAGAGAAGGGAGGGAGGGAAGGAGGGAGGGAGAAGAAGGAAGTTATCCTGCAAGTCCCTTCATGAGCTATCCTACTCCTCATGTCATCCTGTATCAGTCACTGTGCTCTAAGGACACTGACCTTCCTTATTTTCTTCAAACACTCTACATTCCTGCTGCCCTTTTTGCCCTTGTTGCTCTATGTCTGGACTGGTCTTACACAAATTTCCTCTAAATCAGTCTTTTCTCATCATTCAAGTCTTAGCTTGAAAGTCAGCTCTTCAGAGAACCCTCCTCATTCCCCTATGTAATGCTGAGAAGCTAATATAAACACACATACACACATCTCTCTCATGAACTCTGATACAAAAATTCTTAACAAAATATCAGCAATTGATCCAATAATATATAAAGAAAAGAGTTATGCACCATGCCCAAGTGGTATTTATTCTGTCTATGCAAGGCCGATTCAACATATGAAAACCAGTAAGTGTAGTTCACTGAACCAACATACTGAAGAAGCAAAATCATATGATCATATCAATGGATGCAAATTTTTAATAATATGTTCATAATAAAAACTCTCAGCAAATAAGGAATAGAGGAGGACTTTCTCAATTTGATAAAGAACATCTGAAAGATAATCTACAGTTAACATAAATAGCCTTAAAAGACTGAATGTTTTTTCTGTGAGGCTAGGGACAAGGCAAAGATTTCTTTCATTACTCTTACTCAGCACAGCATTGGATGTGTTAGTCACTACAACAAAGCAAGAAAAAATAGAAGGCATGCAGATCAGAAAGGAAAAAAAAATGGAACTGTCTCTGTTTGCAGATGAAATCATTGCCTATGCAGAAAACAAGAAAATCATAGAGTTAATAAGGGATCTCAGCAGGGTGACAAGGTACAAGATCAACACACACACAAAAAAAGCATCCCCATTTCTATATTAACAATGAACATGTAGATACTGAATTACAATTGTTATATATACAGTAGACTGTACAGGAAGGTTCAAATATATGGAAATATTTTAATGTAAAGGCAATATGAGAAAGATGGCAGTTTTTCCCAAACTTATTTAAAAATATAATTCTAATCAGAATCCCTATAGCATTTCTCATAGAAGTGTATATGTGCAAAAATAACCAAGATAGTTTTAAAATTATGACACTACAAATTATAATAACAAATAATATAATATTGAAATAGATAAATAGAACTATAGAACAAGCTAGACAGTGTACATGAATATGGAGAAATGTAGCTACATATATGATTTTAGTATACAATATTGACTGACCTTCAGTTCAGTGGAGAGAAGATGACCAACTCAGGAATGGTGCTGAGAAAACTGATTATGCATTCACAAACATGAATGAGAGACTGATTAAGCACTGTGTGAATGATACACATTTACCCTGAGAAGAATTTATGCATACACACAAAGAGGTGTATAGAAGGAATTCATTTCATGAGTACTTATAATAATGATAACTGAGAAACAATTTGTCTATCAAAGCTAAACTTGTAAAATAAATTATGGCACATCTGAATAACATATATAAAATGTTATTCAGTAGATAAAAGAATAAGGTAAACCATACTTATTAATATAAAAAATCTCAGAAGCATATTGTTGGGAATAAAATTCAAAAAATAACTGGCTATTTTTTCTTTAAGATCCAAACACACACAGATTGCTATCAAAAACAGAATAAGGTTCAGGAAGATTTAGAGCCTCTGTTTCTCGATTCCCGAGCATATCTGTGACCTCAGAGAAAAACTTCTATCCAGGATTCTTATTCTTAAAAAACAAATACAAACAAACAAACAAACAAAAAAAAAAAAACCCGTGTTTCAGAACAGCCTGTAAAGTGATGTTCTTCAGCATTTGAACCATATCCTTCTAAGGGAACTCTTTTGAAAGATACCAGGATAGACATTAAATCATTATGGGCCCCTTTAAATAATAGTGAAGAGGTTCAGGAGCATAACTTCCATAAAGTTAGCAGCTCTTTTGAATTTAGAGATTTCCTCTCTTGTAAAAGTAAAACTAGATAATAAATGTCCTGGAATACATTTAAGAAAATAGAGTATCTATATGTGTATATACATGGGAGAGAGAAATAGACAGCTAACAGCCACAGTCTCAGGATGAACAGCACCTCATCCTGGGCAGTGAATTAAGATTCTGCCTGCACTTATATCTGTTTTAATCTGCCAGACAAATTAGTAAAATATAAATCCTGGATCATTAAAGATTATCCTCTAGAGAGAACAGTGATTATTTTTATTTTATCTTGTTGTGCACGGTGTGATCTCCAGCTTTGTATTTACTGAATAAAACCTTTCTGGAAAACTCACTATCTTTCTTGACTTCAAATCAAACCAGGAGTTACAAAGGGACAGGTATTCCTGTGGGAATTTTCAAGACAGAAAACATGGAAATTATAAATTATGTAGTTGAAGAGAAAAGAATGGTTTAATAATTACGGGTTGCCTTGCCACAGAATGACTATTTCCCTTTCAATAATAAAACTCAAAACTCAAATTTTGTACAGTGAAAGGTCCACCCTTGTCACAGGACGTACTTTCTGGAGAACCACTAGCCAAGCTCTCTGTTCTTCCCCTGACATGGACCATGGACATGCACAGGACCTAAGCTAGGCCAATGGCACACTTTCACTGGAGTTGGAGTCTTGAGGGCAAGAGGGCAAAACAAAATGAGCAAATTTAACCCAGACACATATCACTGCTGAGATTGATGGCTAGTTTTCACCATCTTGGAGATTATTCTTTTTTTTTTTTTTTAATTTTTATTTATTTATCTTTAGAGGGGAAGGGTAGGAGAGAGGGAGAGAAACATCAATGTATGGTTGCCTCTTGTGTGTCCCCTGCTGGGAACTGGCCTGCAACCCAGGCATGTGCCCTGACTGGGAATCGAACCGCGATCCTTTGGTTCGCAGGCCCGCACTCAATCCACTGAGCTACACCAGCCAGGGCGAGATTATTCTTTTTTTTTAATGGTAAATCATTTAAAGATTTTATTTTTATTTTTTAAAATTATTTTATTGTTGTTCAATTACAATTTTCTGAATTTTCCCCCACCAACCCTCCCGACCCCAGCCAAACCCACCTCCCTCCCTTGTTTCTACCCTCCACCTTGGTTTTGCATGTGTCCTTAATAGTAGTTCCCAAAAACCCTTTCCCCATGATCTCCTCCCTCCTCCCCTCTGATTACTGTCAGATTGTTCTTAATTTCAATGTCTCTGGTTATATTCTGTTTGCTTTTTTCTTTCGTTGATTGTTCCAGTTAAAGGTGAGATGATATGGTATTTGTCCCTCACTGCCTGGATTATTTCACTTAGCACAATGCTCTCCTCTTCCATCCATGCTATCGTGAAGGGTAGGAGTTCCTTCTTTGTTTCTGCTGTGTAATATTCCATTATGTAAATGTACCACAGTTTTTTGATCCATCCATTTACTGATGGGCACTTAGGCTGTTTCCAGCACTTGGCTATTATAAATTGCGCTGCTATGAACATTGGGGTACATAGGTTCTTTTGGGCTGGTGTTTCAAGGCTCTTAGGATGTAGTCCCAGCAGTGGAATTGCTGGGGTGAAAAGCAGTTCCATTTTTAGTTTTCTGAGGAAATTCCATACTGTTTCCATAGCGGCTGCATCAGTCGGCATTCCCACCAACAGTGCACTAGGGTTCCCTTTTCTCTACATATTCTCCAACATTTATTTGTTAATTTGTTTATGATGGCCATTCTGACCAGTGTGAAGTGGTATCTCACTGTGGTTTTAATTTGCATCTCACTGATGGCTAGTGCTTCTGAGCATCCTTTCATATGTCCCTGGGCCCTCTGTATGTCCTCCTTATAAAAGTGTCTGTTCATGCCTTTTGACCATTTTTAATTTTTTTTTTTTTTTTTTTTTTTTGTCTTCCCGGAGTGATGTGAGTTCTCTATATATTTTGGAGATCAAACCCTTGTCCAATGTATCATTGGCAAGTATGTTTTCCCATATAGTTGGTTTTCTTTTCATTTTAATGCTGTTTTCTTTAGCCATACAGAAGCTTTTTAATTCAATGAGGTCCCATTTGTTTATTCTTTCCTTTATGTCCCTTGCTTTAGGGGACATATCAGTGAAGATGTTGCTGCGTGGAATGTCTGAGATTTTCCTGCTGATGTTTTCCTCTAGGACTTTTATGGTGTCATGACTTATATTTAAGTCTTTTATCCACCTTGAACTTATTTTGTATATGGTATAAGATGGTGATCAAGTTTCATTTTTTCTGCATGTAGCTGTCCAGATCTCCCAACACCATTTGTTGAAGAGGCTATTTTTACTCCATTCCATGCTTCTTCATCTGGGGATCATTCTGGCCTCTGCTTTCTCTTGGCTTTTCTTTAGTGAACATTTCTCATTTCTATCAAACACCTTATTTTCCCCCTTAAGTTAAAAGAATCATTATCTATTGCTTGTTACCAATAGACGACCACAATAAAGAGCCAGCCTTACTCACATGTGAGTTACAGAGGGCTTGTCTGAGTTTCACTGACACTGCTCTTTTCACACATGTGCCTTACCCCCCCTTCAGTCCCTAATTCCCTCCCATAGCAACACATGCACATTTCAGGGCTTCTCCAACTTCCCTCCACCATAGTCTGCTTCTGAAAGATTCATGATGAGCTCATGTACACAGACACATGGAAGAGTAGTTTGTTCTTTTATGTAATACATTTTATTCAATTCCTGTTATAATACATACATGTAATTGTGTTGAGAGCTAAAGGTAAGAGCATGAATAAGAAAAAGTTGTCTGCTGTCTTGTAGACTGATAAATCTGTCAAGCCCTGCAAACTTTAAGTGGGATCTCTAATTACAACACTCAGAGATCTGGAGAAGGAGATGCGTATAGAACGGGCTTCTTTCTGACTCTGAAGTCAGATCAGATCTGTACTTACTGGCTGCTGACTAGTGTTTCCTGTTAAGGAAATAAAGCCATGCCTTGTTCAACAGCAAACAGAATATCACCAGGAGTACACTGATTTTTCCACATGAAGTCATACAATGGGTGGCATTGCCCTTTCACCCTACCCCTGTATTTTTTATGACCTTGTTGACTCAGTTAGACCCTCATCATAGAATCCTTCGCAGCGCTCAGCCCACAGAATTCACTGGCCAGAGTTAGAACAGTCCTTGACCAAGGAAACTATTCCTGGAAACTCTCTACCTAAACAATTAAATTTGAAAAAGCATAGCTCCTTATTATGGAAATTATTTTAATAAGTAACTTTAGAAAAATTTGTAAATTTAAATAAGCAAAAATAAGGTAAATAAAAACACTTTTATTCCTACAAGAGAGATAGCCACTATTGACAGATCGACCTATATATTTTCAGTTTTTGTTTCTATTTCTATGCACATATATACATATATAATGTGTCATATATATATACATTTTTAGAAGACAAGGATTATATTTAAGTACTCTTTTCAATTATGAATGGTAGATATCTTTGAAACTGCCAAGTTAAACTTGTTAGACATACTCAGAGTCTTAATTGTAATTTTTACAATTTGCCCTGCTATGTGTCAGTTTAATACATTGAATGCTTTGTCTTATTTAACTCTTGCAACAACCTCATGATTTTGGTACTATTAGTATCATCAATTTTGCAGAACAAAAGCTGAGGCTTATGACAGGCCAAGATCTTGCCACTACTTAATGGTGGCTCTAAAAATCAATCTTATTTAATAAAATATGACTAAATAGGGGATAACCAGAGAAAGCTTTTTGAGCCATATGGGCTTCCTCAAGAGAAAGTAATAAAGACAATAGAGATGCATGTCTGTTTCCTCCAAGATTCTCTTGGTGAAGGAATCAATGGCCAAAGCTCTTGGGCCCCCCTCCCCTCAATTGCACTAATGTGTTGTGAATATTATGGTGAGTGCATATTACTCAACCTAATCAATTTAAAAGCTTCTCAGAGGTGCCACCTTCAATACTGAGAGGAAATGGCTGTTTTCACATGGTACAGAACTCTTTTGGTTTGAGTTATAGGTTGTCACTGCCCCACTAAGACAGAGAGGAGCTGAGGAAAGCAGGACAGAAGGCTGGAATCAGCACCTGTGACAGGCACGTATTCTGTACAGAAAAGCAAGTGGGCTTTCTGCCCAGTCCTGCCTTTTCCATAGAGAGGGCATCAAATTATAAACCTCCCATATTCCCCTGGGAAAAAGTTTCCACAAAGCCGCCATGTACACAGAACACCACCAGGCACAAAGGCAACAGCCCGGCGGCAGGAGAGCCAGGCTTCCTGCTCCATCTGTGAAGTGCAGCAGGTTCCAGGAAAGGTGCCTGACAGGTGCCTGTTTTCCTCAGGATGGACCTCACTTTAGCAACCCATGGAGCAGCTGCTCCCTTTTGACTATGTGTCTTACTTTCCTCAGGAAGAGGTGCAGCAGCAGTGAAAAGGCCTCCTGGCTCCTCAGAGCTAACTTCCCAGAGCTTAGCCCTCTCCTGAACCCCACTGCTGATACTGCTTTCTGCCACCCTGAAGTCCACGAGGAAAACCACTTCACGCAACAATAAAAGAAGAACAACAATAATAATAAAAGCTTAGCTCTATACAACAAGCTCAGATGACAAGTTGAGTACTTACCCCTAGGAACCATCATTCAGTATCTACATTAATAGTGAATGAGAAATTTCATTAGCCTCACACATATATAAGCTATTGTAAAAATGAACAAGATTGGAATTAATTTGTGAGACCTTAGTGTCTTTTTCAAAATGCCAGTGCCTTTCATGAGACACCACTCAGCAGTACCCATAGGCCTCCAAAGGGACTCCCTGCCCCAGCAGCCCCCATTCTCTCATTTCTACCTCCTCCCTCCCTAGAGCAGGCCTGCAAAGAAGCCTCCAATATCAATGTGAAAAAAGTTTAAAGTTTGACATTACACAAGCATGAACATTCTATTTGCCGACTATAGATGTAGAATAATAGCTTATTTTCAAGTAACTAGAATTTAATGGACCAGAGGAAGAAATGGCCCAAAAGAGAGAATTTTAAGTCTCTAGGAGATAAAAATAAATTTCTTTGCAAGTATAGCTCTTGATGTGTTATGCTTGTCCAAAGATGCAGTTATATACATGCTAAAGGAGTTTTTAGCAATTTTTTTTTTAATCACTTTTCCCCCAGGATAGTAGCTCTCCCATGAGAAGGGCTCATTCATTCACTTGTTGAAACATTTATTGAGCAACTCCTGTGTTCTGGTTGGTATCACCATTGGGGATACAGAAATGGACATAATGTGATCCCTGTTCTCAAAAAACACAAAAGCTTAATAGATTAGGTAACAAGAAAACAGAACAATTTAAGCATGAAGTGCTTCATAAAGTACAGAATCCACAAAATACCATTGGATGTAGCTAAGATGGGAGAGCATAAGAGGGAGTCAGTTGTGCTAACCAAGATCAATTGTTCAACTTTATACTATTAAACTTGTTAAATTGTTTCTATCTTATGAAAATATTTGAATTCAGAGTTTTGGCTAATCTTCACAGTACAGGTCAGGTAAAAAACCATGAACAAGTCAGAGCTGTTTCCAACTCTTAGAAGTCTGGTGAAACTGTGGAAGGCAGCTCTTGGCTTCTATAATTACCACAGGAAACTGTCTACAGTGTTCTCATTTTGGCTGTGCCTGGGTCATGTCTCTCTTCATGCATACTAAAATCCCTCCCTACTTGCTTCACTGTTGTCTGAAACATTATATGGAGCATTTTATTTCTTTGTCCATCCTAAGTTTCTCTTCAATGAACATGAAAACATTTTGGGGGAAGAATTAGATTATTATTACTTTACCGTGGAGTTATTTTACTATTTCCTTGGGGAAAGCTTAAATAGAAAAATAGAAGGAAATTCCTGACTTCCTTAGGTATCAAGGGAATTAAAAGGACACCATTGAGTCTGACAGAAAACAGAGAAAGGAGATAGGAAACATTGACTGAACACAAATTCTCCTGTGTCATTATTTTACCCTGTTCTACTAATTTCTTCCTTGGAGCTCATCTCAACACTATCTGCCCTTCTTTCCACCTCATTTCTGAATTCTCAACCCTCCCCTCAAAAAATACAAGTTCTGTTTAAGATCTAAGAAACTCCTCTAATGATGTCAGTTTTTTCTGTTGCGATTGAGCATGGGGAGGTCAAAACAAAATGACCCACAGACATCACAGATGGAAGTAAACACAATGTACATTGGCCTCTCTGCTCAGAAGTACACTTCTGAGAGCACTGTACTGCAATATACTGGTGAATACCTGGAGCTCAGAGAAGGTCCTTTATGTAGAACACATGTTTGTATCACCAACATGCTTTGGAAGCAATTAAATCTGGGCCAGTAGATCCCTGGGCTTTGTTAAGGGGCCAAAAATTATCTTTTTACATTATATAAAATTCTCTAGTGCTAGAAAATTTGGAGCAATCCTCCTAGACCCACATCTAAGAGGATGATAGCCAAAGCCGTCTTCATAGGAAAATGATCCATGAACACATTCATTTACAAACACAGACACACATTTCTCTGTTGCCAGAAAATGCACTTGGCAATGAGGATAGAGATGAATGAAACACAATTCAAGCCTTTAGGGACCGCTAACCATTCTAATTTAAAAGGAATGGATAGAACTCCTCTGTTTTCAGGCAGGGTGGTATTGACTTACTGGAAAGGAAATTATTTACCTGGCCAGGCAATCTAGTCTGCCAAAAAAATGTGAAATATCCCTTGCCAAAATTCCAACAGAAGAAATTATAAGTAATGAGATTCCTTTTAAAAAGGCTTCTATATAAAATCTTCTGGTGGCAGTTTTTTTGTTTGTTTTTTGTTTGTTTGTTTGTTTGTTTGTTTTTGTGAATCCTAAAATGGACTCTCTGACTTCCATTCTTCAAACTATGGGAGAAGTTATATCTTAACACCAGACCCTGGTATTCAAGTCTGGACTGGATTCTTAGACACATCTTAGTTAGACTTAGACACGGAGAGTTGATCAGTGTGGTGAGGAATGCAGCCATGGCACAACTCTGGCTCCCAGGGCGTGTCTAATCAGGATGTGTGCTTGCTCCCATTCCAAACTCTCAAGCAGGGATTCATCTCCAAATTTTAAAAAAATGATGATGATGCCAGAAAACTTTGTTTTGTGCCATCCAAATTATCCAAGCTGAAAGATTAAATTCCCTCATTCCACATCCTAAGAATGGTTTAACTATATATTTTGTAGTTGCATGATAAGAAAATTATTGAGTAACGTGCATTAACTGAGCCAAACTAGGCAAGTATGGGGAATAAGATTGCTAGTTCAGATATAGACATATAAGGAAAGACCTTGGAAGTTAGGATATGTGGTTTATCATTGGTCATCCACCAGAGGGAAGTCAGGGAAGCCTTCCAGGTGAACGAAGGACTCAGTAAGATTGGGATTTTGGAGCAGGTAAACTGTTGACCTGCAGAATGGATTGGAGTCTGGACAAGGAGTCCAGGTTGGCGTTATTTTCAATGTAACAAGCAGGTGGTATTTAAAAGGGAAAAGAAAACAGAGGTAAAATATAAGATTCCTTTCAAAGACAGAAATACAATGTATGTGGATTTCTTAAAGTTCTTGGAAACTTAAATTTTAAGTGCGTAGTATTTAATACCAGTTGGGTTATGTTTAGAACATGACTTATCTGTGAAACTGGCTTGCTAATGGTACTTATCTCACAGAATTACTATGATTATTGAGTAATGTGATCCGTTAATAAGTATTGAAGTAATGCTGCTATAAAATCAGTATTCCATCAACAATAGCTTTTACAACATTACTGTATTATTTTTATAACCAAAAAAATTAGGTAAAACTCTATTTTCCTTTTGAATACGTTCTTCTATTTGTAGTTACCATGCTCTCTTAAAGTTCTAAATGGAAGTTTAAATACATGGACTCGTGCATAAAACATCACTGGACAAAGTAGCAATTGGTTCACTGTGGGGATAAAAACTTACTTTTTACTGTATATTCTTTATTATTTTAATTTAATGCATTACCTGTTTAATAAAAATATATTAAAAATAAAACAAGCAAAAATTTATGGTCACATAGGAGAGCATTGAATAAATATATGTTTATTCAAAAGTATATAGTAGGCACTTAATTAACATTCATTAAGTGCCTACTATATGCTTACCACTGCTTTAAATTATTCATGTACATGATTAAATCAATGGGGGTAGTTCCATTAGTCTCCTGAAGTACAAGGAAAGTATTATTCGTACCCCCAAATTATTGATGAAGTACATAGAAGATTACCTACTTGTCTCCACGGTATTCCACTTATTAGTAGTAGACATAAGAAATGAAACCAGACAATGCAGCTATATATATGTATGTATTTATAAGTATATTACTTAAGAAAATAAAACCAGAAGTAAGTCTCTGTATCATGAGAGCTGACTCTGTCAGCCATAATATCCGGGACAGAAGTTTCTACAGGGAAAAATTCTACATCTTTAACCATGCTTCCATGTTTAATGAGTCTAACTTTATGGTTTAATGACCAGCCACATATGAATAACCTGTGATACCCTAGGATAGACCACAGAGATAGAGCCATTTGATCTCCAAAAACAAAGTATATCAATTAAACAATAAAATTCTCCGTACTGTAAACACTTTGGAACTAGTAAATCTCCCTCAATGTCCAAATTAAATATCAGCATTCGGAAGCAAATAAACAATCAGTAGGTCTTTTTTAATTCTTCCAAAGTGCTAAGATTTCTTAAATATTTGTCTGCTTTGCACCCACCAAGTGAATTATTAAATTTATGAGTGGCAAAGCTGAGCCCGAATTACTGATCAGAGCGGTTGGCTGCAGCAGGGTGGAAGAGACGCAGCTGAGAACCTCAGTACACGGCGGCCTCACTCAGGGTGTGCGGTACCTCGCTGTGAAAACACTACATGAGCCTGCACTTGAAAGCCTGGCTCAGGTGAGACATCCTTAATGGGGCCTTGCGGAACTTCAGAATGACCCTGGGTCCATGGCTTCCCAATTTCATTAGAGGTTGGAAAGAGTGTAGCCTGGACTGGCCTGTGTCAAGACGTTTCATCAAAACCCACTTTATAGAAGGCAATCATTCCAATGTTTTCAGTTGCCCTTTGACAATTCTGTAATCTCCCAATTTCACACTTATCTGATATCATAAGCAAACTCTAAGGAAAAGTAACTATCATACTTGTGTGAAACTGCCTAACCTCAAAATGACAAATTACTCTGTGATCTTTGGCGGGGGTTGGCATTAAATTCATTGAATTTATCTTCAGTGCATTGTAAACTAGGGCACACTGTAGCAATCATAGGTCTCTACAAAGTCTGTATTATTCATTTTTTTTACTCATTTTATGCTCAAATCAATGGAGTTAAAAACACATTTTCACAAAGTAAGTCAGGTGATTTGTGAGTTCGTGTGAACCATGAGTTTACATTCGTAAGTGAAACAAAGTTACTTATTTTGAACTACTAAATGAGCTATGAATAGTAATAAAAAAGTTGCATGTTACAAGAGTTTACTGAAGAACCTATTTCATTAATCTACTGTTAAATCTTGGCAACATTTTAACCTACATAGCAGAGTTCCTACAAGGCACGTCAACTTCGGGAATTCCCCAAAATTTTAGGAAGACATCTTTTCAATACAGTTTGAGTGTTTTCTTGAGACTTTCATGGTTTTAATTGCTGTTGTTTTATTCTTAATTATGGACTACTATTAGTTAGCATCATTATTCTGAATGTTGTTTTCTAGCAGGTGTTTTGGTTAATATAGTCAGATTCTCTTTAATGACAGGAATACAGTCTGAGAAATGCAGCCATTGTTAGGCAATGTTGTACTTGTGGGAAGATCACAGTGCACTTACACAAACCTATATGTTATAGCCTAATATAAACACACTACATGGAATAGCCTATTGCTCCTAGGCTACAAACCTACACACATAATAGTGTATACTGAATACTGTAGGCAGTTGTAACACAATTGTAAGTAATTGTGTATCTAAACATAGAAAAAGTATCATAAAAATATGATATAAAAATTAAAAAATGGTATACCTGTTGGTATAGGGCACATACCATGAATGGAGCTTGCAACACTGGAAGTTGCTCTGGGTGTCAGTGAGTGAGGGGTGTGTGTATGTGAAGGCACAGGACATTACTACACATTGCTGTAGATTTTATACACACCATACACTAAGGCTACAATAAATTAATAAAACAACACAAAATTAAATCAAACACAAAGAATATGATGCAACCAAGATGTATAGTACCTGGCTGGTGTAGCTCAGTGGATGGAGCGCGGGCCTGCGAACCAAAGGATCGCGGTTCGATTCCCAGTCAGGGCACAGGCCTGGGTTGCAGGCCAGTTCCCAGCAACAGTTCCCGGCAGGGGACGCACAAGAGGCAACCATACATTGATGTTTCTCTCCATTTCTCCTTCCCTTCCCCTCTGAAGATAAATAAATAAAATATTAAAAAAAAAAAAAAAGATGTATAGTAAACACCAGAGGCTGTTTACTATATGTATGAGACTTCTAATATCATAACACAACATATTGTTTTATAGTAATTTTTTCTGTAAGTAGAAAGAGTACACTGTAAAATAACGATAAAAATTATAGCATGGTAAATACATAAACCAGTAACATAGCCAGTCATATATTAACAATTTCACACACTGACAGTGCGATAGGTTTGTTTATACCAGCACCACCACAGCCATGTGAATAATGAAAGACTATACTTTTTCAATCAGAGAAATAAAAATATTTCCATATTATTTGTCAACTCATGGATTGTTACTCCTTGTTAGAAATTAGCTGCATACACATGCTTCTGCTCCATATAGGGGAGTCCAGCCCGGGCCAGCCATCCCAGAAATTGTTATGTTGGAACCAAATGAGGCAAGGCAAGAATTTTTTCCTGCTTTCAGTTGGCTAGTGCCAATATCTTGACTATATCATGCCCATTTCAGTATCTCCAATGCTTAGAAAATTACCCTGAATTCTGTGCTCAAAAAAGACCTCCTTCACTGACTACAACTGGGTACATTAGGAATTTGAAATCAGACAGTCCTAGCTGCAGCACTTGGTTATTATCAACTTAGACCAGGGTAACTGTCCTTTTTCACTGAATAAACATACTGCCCTTTTATTTAACCAAGTTTTTAGGCAGTTGTAGGCAATAAATGGTCTTTCCCCCTTCAATTTTGCATTTAAGAAATGCACATGCCTAAACCTCAGGCATCTTGAAATGATTAAACAAGATTGTGAACATAAAATGATCAATGTAATATTGTCATTGTATTTATAAATAACTATTCATAATTATCTTCACTTACTCTCTCTCTCTTGTAGCATTTATTCTCTGGTTTCTACTTTAATTTTGATTGAGAGTTTGATGTGCCTCCTTTTACAAATCCATGATGTAGAATCTTAGAGGTTTAGCTCACCTGCAGGGGAGAGTCCAAGCATCATAGATTTCTCACAGGGCCAGCAATTAGGAACTCTGACAAGCATTCTCCTGTGATATGCCACAGCCAGGAATAATGCTCACCAATTTCTTGGGGAGTCATACAAGTGAACATTAACTCCTTATAATATTTGCCACTGATACTGTGGAATTAAACGTACATCTTGCTGATGTATGTAAATGACTTAGTAAAGATGTCCCTTTTTCTTGTTTCATATTTCCAAGGTCACACCAACAAGTGGAAAACTTAAATTGTTCATTTTCCCAGGACTCAAGCCAAGCAGTCCTAGAGGTGAAAACAGAAAGTAAAGAGGTCAACATGTCCCCCTACAACATTGCAAAAATATAAAACCCTGTGTTTAAATGTATGACTTGATGTTTTTAAAAATTTATTTTTAAATCATGTTTTGGCATTTTAAATATAAAGGAGCTTTTTTAAAAAATAACACCACCACTAACAACAACGAACATACCCCCTATACTGTCCTCAGCCCAAAGCGACTTTGAACCGCATCTCCCAAGATGTTTCTTCAGTCCTGCACTGGCTCCATCCACGCTTAGCTGCACTGCAGTTGCTCACTAGAGATGCACTGAGTGTGCTCACGTCTTGTTGGTTTTAATAATAATGTTAATATAGGCTGAGGCTTATATAGTTCTTACAATGCACTTTACACATAGCAATTCATTTAATTCTCACAAAATCTAGCGAAGAAATATTCAGATTAATTTTTATTTTACTGAGGAGAAAAATTGATGCACAAATAGAAAAGAAAAATTGCCCAAAGTTTCAGTGAGTACATGATAGACCTAGGGTTTGAAAATAGGTAGTCTGATTTGAAACCATGTGCTTTCCCAAGTCACTAACCTGCTTCTAAAAGATCAAAGAAAAAATATGAAAGTGTTCCATGTAACTCACTAGTACATGACACTAGCACACCAGTTAAAAATAAAATGCCATTGACTCAGCCACTTACAGCTTAGAAGATATCTACTAAGTGAATTGTAGGTGTCGGTTCCTGATTGTTTAACTTTTACTGTTGTTACAATCAACTTTTGGCCCATTATGGGAGACTAGGTGCTCAGTAAGACTAAGTCATAAAACACAGCAGCAGTAATCCCTCTCCGTGCTCCTCTGGTAATTACTTTCATGCAATATTGCTTCCAGTGGAGTAATCTGTTACATAAGCACATCCTACCACTGATCCCTGTCATCCCCATAAAGCTTTCTGAGACCATACCAGCTAAGAGTGAGGCATACTTTACAATACTCTAGGAGAAGAAATAACATAAGATGACATTTATCATATTTGAATTGGTAACTAGAACCAAAACACCGCAATACGTCATATGGTAAACCATGGTGGGGTGCAATTTTTTCTAGTGACAGATGATGCTCCATTGCATCATCTAAAACACCCTTTTCAAGTTTCAACTTACTTTTGAAATGAATTAATCAC
Organism: Glossophaga mutica; assembly: GCA_039655065.1. Classification (NCBI taxonomy): domain Eukaryota; kingdom Metazoa; phylum Chordata; class Mammalia; order Chiroptera; family Phyllostomidae; genus Glossophaga; species Glossophaga mutica. Next base: position 139,787,531 of record CM077307.1, on the reverse strand, counting down.
CAGAATTTTATTTGCAGACTATGGAAATAGAATAAGCAAAGGCAGTCTTGGAAGACAGTTCATGTCCTGCTGTGATGTGAACAGGAAAGTCTTCTTCTCCCATGGCATATTTGTTCACAAATAACAACTCAAATTAGAACTCAGCCTCTATTTTTACTGGACAAATGGTGAATAAAGATTGTTACTTTCTGAATCTATGACAAACTCAGTTTTTAAAGGTATTTAACTGTTTTTACAGTGATGTATGTTGTGAGAATCTTCTTAGTTCAGTTGCATATTCTCTGATATTGCACAACAGACTCACTTTCTCTTAAACTCTTCCATTTATTAATTTAACTATTAATTCTTAATAGCCCATTGTGTTTCCAGGTATATGCTAGGTGCTGGTAGGGTCTGTTTTTAAGGCACTACAGCCTAGTGGGGATTTATTAAGAATTGCAAGTGCTGGCTGTAGACGCTGCCTCCAGGAATCCCAGGCACTGTATATTATAACCCTTGGCACTGTCACATCTCTTAACTTTAGAGGTTATTTTAAAATCTTTCACTCCCGTGCCAAATTTCTAACGGTATTTCATTTTTCTCTCACGGTACTGCTGTGCTACATATACCAAAAGATACAATTTCACACTTCTCTGCCATGCTCAGGATTCCAAAAGGTTGATATGAATAATCAACAGGTTTCCTTGGCCTCCTGTTTCTCTTTGGGTTCGGCCAATGAAGAGCCAAAAGGGAGAAGAATAAGAATGGTCATGGAATCTCCTTGTATCAGCATGGGCTGGCTGCATTGCTCCCTGAAGATCACAGCTCTTACAATGAAATCTTCATGCAGCTCCATCTTCCCAAGAATTAACTGTTTCCACCCCTCTTGCCATCAGCGCAGAGGTAACCATGTTTATCTCCTTCCTTGTTAATTGCCATGTTACTTCCCTAACTTTTATTTTCTCTTATGTTTTTTTCCACATCTTTGTACAGAGCCCATGCATTAAAATTTCTAAGAATTATCTGTTTTGAATATGCACTCTGTTTCTTGCCAGCTCAATGAATAATAAAGATGCCTCTTTTTTTGTGACAGATTGTACATCTTTAGAAAATTACTGCATATTTCTTGTTTGGTTTTCCAAGTCTGTTCCATAATTGTAATTAAGTGTCCACTATGTCTGATGCTAAGTCCTGAGGGTACAAAGATGGATAAGACATCCATTTTACCATGCTTCACTGCGGGGTTGAAAAAGATACATAAATGGTGTCACAATAATTTAGCATCTACATTAGGATATAATTTTGAACAAGAAAAAGAGCACTGTTAATGATTGCACTAAGACCCTGGTTTAAACTGTAACTAACTTGTACAAACCAAAATATAGATCATTGTTTTATATTGCAATGAGCACTTCAATTGAGGTGTGAATAGATTCCCTGAATGCTATCTATAAGATTGGAATGAGAGATAGAAAGGTGAATGTGGCGCGGGCCTGCGAACCGAAGGATCGCGGTTCGATTCCCAGTCAGGGCACATGCCTGGGTTGCCAGGCCAGTTCCCGGCAGGGGACATACAAGAGGCAACCGCACATTGATGTTTCTCTCCTTCTCTCCTTCCCTTCCTCTCTAAAGATAAATAAATAAAATCTAAAAGAAAAGAAAAAGTACTTAAAAAAAATCTTAAAAAAAAAAAAGAAAGATGAATGTGGAGAAGTGCTTTCCCTCTAGTAGGTGAGAGCCCAGTACAGATTAGGGAACCAACAAATCATTTCAACTAAGTGATAAGTATTTGTAGAAAGACATTCCAATAGGCTGAATAACTAAAGGAAAGTAGTATTTATAGTCACCTGGGTAGTGACTCTGCTTTTTCCCATTGAGAAATGAGAAGGTAGTCATACTGATATAATGTTCCATGATCAGAAATGTTATAAAATTCTTGTAAACTGAAGCAAATAGATCGCCAGAATAAGCTCTTTGGTCATAGGTATGTAAACACCAAGGAAAAATAGACAATGATGTGGTATATTTGAGGTTTATAAATTTGGCTCAGTGTCCCCTGCAGTTACTGTCTAAGTAGCCTAGAATAGCATACCTTAGGTGAGTGAGTTCCTGCGTAGATAGACAACCTGGGAGCATGCTCTGTGAAAGAGCAAGGGTATCTTCAGTTCTTTCAATATATTCAAATAACTGTTCACTTATAAACTAATATAATTTGGAAGATAAACTGATATCTCTAGTGAGCTCATTAGTCATCAATCTGGACATTATGTAAGACATACTTCCTATGCTAATTACAGGGTAGGGTTTGTGGAAATTTAACTAACTTATACCAGAGTCCAGGTTTTTCCATTTCCCTGAATAGTCATATTGAAACTTCTATTTAAAAGTAGTAAATAGGCCCTGGCTGGTATAGCCCAGTAGCTTAAGCGTGAGCCTGCAAACCAAAGAGTCACCAGTTCAATTCCCAGTCAGGGCACATGCCTATGTTGTGAGTGAGGTCCCCAGCAGGGGGCACATGAGAAGCAACTGCACATTGATGTTTCCCTTCTTCTCTCTTTCCCTCCTTTCCCCTGTCTCCAAAAATAAATAAATAAAATAAAAAGTAGTAAAGTGGTTACTTTACTACTTTACTAAGTGGTTATTTGCCCATTTCTAAGAACTTCCATAAGGACCAATGTTTTGCTGACATGGCTAGAAGCTTTCCTCTTCTATGATACCGTATTCATCAATATTACATGAAACTTAGGAAGTACATCAATGGAAATTTGGCTATATTTTAGATAGATGTTTTCTATGACACAGGCAATTTTTGGGATTTAATGCCCATAGTGACTAATTTATGCACATGGATACAATCTGCTGTCACTAAAAGTGACAGTGATAAATTTTCTGCTACCTGATCCCACAGGACCAGTAACCAGCCAGAAAATAACACCCATAAGACCCCAAGAAGCTTCTGTCTTTCACACCAGAAAATCTGGACCTGATCTCTAAGGAAGAAGTACTTAAGATTTAGAGTACTGATTTGACTCAAGTTTATTTGTTTCTCTCCCTCTCAGCTTTCCCCCCACCCTAAGGATCTTCAACAGCCATCTGGCTAATTAAATAGGGTCTCTAATAAGTGAAGAGCTACAAAAAGGCTAACTTTGATTCTGCCCCTAACAAGCAAAATTTTTTTAAAAAAATGTGTCCACATCTGGGAATAACTGCAATTAATCTACAACTCCAGTGGCATCAGCTGAGAGGCATCTATAAATACAGACAAAGGAAAGGGAGTAACCGGCTGCTTCTCTTACAGTAGCTTGTTCTCTATCACCTTGTACTATCCAGCAAAAGTGGCCTTCTGAATAGTCAAAGATCTCAGCTCAAACTTATCAAATTTTCTTGAATTTGAAAATATTAGGACATTATAGCATAACTTAAAATTCTGACTTTTGAACTGTTCCCTCTCACAAACAACATGATTAGCCAAAACTGGCATGTTGTACATGTGTTGTAGTCACACATTAATTTATAAACTCGAAACACAAAAATGTATCATCTTCAAAGAAGAAATAATCTGTGGTCATAAACTCTTTGGAATATCACTTTTTAAACAGAAAACAACATTAAAGTACCATATGCGATTGGAAATATTTCCAGGAAATTAACTACAGGGTAAGGTAAGGCCAAATATAAAAATAGCTGACAGATAGAAAAAGCCACATCTCACTTAACCTGGAAAAAAGGCAAAGATACAGGACATTTTTATTAAAATAAAATTCTGATGTAATAAACATTATTTTTAAAATTTATTCATAATAAAACTCTCAGGTAACTATAAAAAGATAAAAATTAAACCTGATTAAAGATATATCAGAAAACATACCTCAAATATACATTGAATGGTAAAATATTGAAGGCATTTCCTTTAGAGTCAGTAAGAAGACATTGGCAATGACTCAACAATTTTGGAGAGAAGAAATTAGCTAGTGATTTAAGACAAGACAAAGAATGAAAGAAAAGTTTTAAGATTTGGGGAGAAATAACAAATTTTCAAGATGATATGATTATCTACACAGAAAAACCAAGAGACTGAACAAACAATTGAAAATAATTCTGAAAGGTTGCTAGATCCAAAATTAACCTCAAAATCAATAGCATCTCTAAAAACAGATTAAAATATGTCATTTATTACAGGAAAGCTGAAGGAAGGAAGGAAGGAAGGGAGAGGAGGGAGTAAAGATGGAAAGGCAAACGCAGTGCAAGATCTACCAGCCACTTATGGAGAAAAGTATAAAACATTACTGAATGACTGAAAAAACACCCTACATAAATAGAAAGAAATACATAAGTTCATGTATCATGGAACTCAATATTTTTAAGATGTAATTTATCTCCAAATGAATTTACATAGTTAATGCAATTCTAGTCGAGATGGCAACATGATCTTTTTTGGAAACTGATAGACTGCTTAGAAAACTTATACATTAGTGAAAACCTAATTTCCCAGTGTCAAAAGTCATGAATGAGAATGCTGTAGTAGTTATTAGCTAAACCCACTGCTAAAATAAAGAGGTCTCTCTTTGCTGGGCCACAGACAGCTCTTATCATAGTCTATTTATAGTCATTAGATATCCAGTCACTTTCTCCCTTCTAAGTGAGAAGTCTACAAAAGCCTCCTGATGCCTGTTGTGTGTTCTGATTTCAGTTTTCGTCCCTGGATATTGACATTCTTTCTGAGCCAAAAGCCAAGCAAAGAATTTGCAGGCAGCCCTCTCACTACCGTGATCTACAAGGCTGTCTGTAGCAAGTGAAAATCCAAATCACGAGTAGTCTTTGCTTCAGCCTTCACGCCTGGCCCAGACCCACAGTTCCGTGGGAGCCCTTAGAAATGAAACCTAAGAGTAAACGAGAACCCTGCCACATCCACAGGGAAAAATCAGCCTTGCCACAGCTTAGGAGCCTCGCACTTAAGGTTGCATTAAGAGGACCTGGTATCCCCAGCTCCCAAGGGCACTCATGCCAGAGTTTGTGCCAGGAACTCTTGAGGCCCCTCCCCATGATGCCGGGCAGGCCTCTGATGCTGCTCTGACTGATCCAGGACTCCAGGGATGGTTCTCCTTTCCAATCCCTTTGATTTTCTGCTCATCTCCAGTGGGTTCATTTGGCTGACTCTGTGTTTGGCTCATTCTGGAAACAGTCCTCACAGGGGGAAATTATCTGTTTGGGAGTGGAGTGCTACAGAGGAGCAGGTGCAGAGAGAGAACAACACGCTGGGAAGACAAACATTCCTACCCTGATCTATTCATTACACACAACGCACCTGCAGTGAAAGCTATGGATGCAATGCTAAGGAGACAGGGCACAGTTTCTGAATTCATAACACTTTGGTGCTAAGAAAACCAAATACAGGAAGCAAATGAATGTTAATAAAAACAAGTTACTATCAGGTTTTAATATTGGAGCTAACTCCAATATTTATTTCAAATTGGGATAAAATTTGCAAAGGCCTATTCTAAAGCATCATATCTGTATATACATACAGATTATCTACAATATATTTCACTTATCCCTAATTAGATTCCAAGTTCTATAGTAAGTAGAACCTCATACATTTTATGTAACCCTGTATCGTCTATCATAGTTTTCACATACTAGCACTCAATAAATTAGGGAGAAAGAAATTAATATTTGTTGAGTACCTTATGCATGCTCCCTTTCATGAATTATTGTGTTTAGTTTGTTTCTCAATAGAAACCTTTTAGCAGGTATTATATTTTGTATTTCGTAGATGAGGAAACATGCTCAGAGTGTTTCAGAGACATAGCCAAGGTCTCAGAGCTAGTAACTGGCTGTGTTTGCATTCCAATGCATGTTCTCTCAGCTGCCCGACCTGAGTCATCAAATTCTTATTCTCTTCCTTGTTTTTCTTTTTTGTTGTTGTTGTTCAAGTATAGTTGTCTACATTTTCACCCCCCACCCCAATCCCACCTATCCTCGCCTCCCACCCTAGAACCTACCCCCTTTGGCTTTGTCCATGTGTCCTTCATACATGTTCCTTGATGGCCCTTCTCCTATTATTCCTCTCTCCTCTCCTCTCTGGTTATTGTCGGTGTGCTCTTTATTTCAGTGTCTCTGCTTGTATTTTGCTTGCTTGTTCGTTTTGTTGATTAGGTTCCACTTAAAGGTGAGATCATATGGTATTTGTTTTTCACTGCCTGGCTTATTTCACTTAGCATAATGCTCTCCAGTTCCATCCATGTTATCGTGAAGTATAGGAGCTCCTTCTTTCTTTCTGCTGCATAGAATTCTATTGTGTAAATGTACTACAGCTTTTTGATCCACTCATTTACTGATGGGCACTTAGGTTGCTTTTCTACTTTTAAGGGTTTATGTGATTACAGTGGACCCTCCTAGGTAGTCCACAATAATATCTCTATCTTAAATCCAACCCATTAGCACCCCTAATTACACCCTAAATTCTTTTTGTCCTATAAAGCAGTCTATTCAAGATGTTGACATTTCACCATATTCACATCACAGGGATTAAGGTGTGTGTCATTTTGGGGGTTATAATTCTGCCAACCACACCATCCCTGAGAAACATAATGCCCCAGTCACCACAATATCCTCAAATGGCTTCTAGGCTTGTCCATGCATCATCAAAATTAGGCAACGAAGTATTAAGAAGCATTCTAGTAGACGCCCTGTGTGCCAGGTCTGTTTTGCTTATTCTTGCTGTGTAAAGCACAGAAAATTAACAAGGCCAATAACCCCTGGCAGGACCATGACACATTTCTGTGTCTGCTGGTCTCTTGGCACAAATAGGTTCAAGTGAGTGGGAGGCAGCCTCAGCTTAAAGTTCAATGGAACTCTAGCCATGTCTCTTTGTGGAAGAATTCCCACTCTGGGAACCCAGATCACTGGATAGGCACAGTCCAGAGCCGCAGATTTCAGAGGCAAGTTCCTCACTGAGTCACTAGAAGCAATGGCAAACGAGGCCACTCTTCTTTTCACCCTTCGTTCTTGGGCCCAAGTATTCTACTTGCTGTAGTATAACATCACATATTTTGAGTCTTTAAGGATGTATGTTGAATCTCAGAGGCTGGTGTCCCTTCCCTGGGTGGAGTCATTTCCAAATTGTCACCTCAGCTAAACTTTCATAAAATCATTCCTTTACTATGTAAGTGAGCAGCTTCTGGGAGCTATAATATCTAATATGCACCCAGCTGCATTTCCCTTTCTTTCAAATGGATTTCTTGTTCTTGTTTGATATGAAGTTTCAGTCTAGGAAGTCTGACCCCAAAATCCACAGTCATAACTATTATATATGTCCTATATTTTTCCATTTGTTACAAAATAAAGGCTATGTTCCTCATCAGGACCTAAGAGGCTTCTTATTATGTAGAGTCACTGGATTTTGAAAGACCTCTTGTTCAATTTTCAAGTATAATCTCTCAACACTCAGACTTGTTCCTTCCCTTTCTTTACCTCCCCACATTCTCAACCCCACCATTGTCGATTGCTATTTATATATTAAGAATCAGCACATGTTACTTTTTCTGCCAGGTATTCCTGGCATTTCTTTTTTTTTTTTTTTTTTTTTTTAAATTTAATTTTTTTTTTAAAGATTTTATTTATTTATTTTTAGAGAGGGGAAGGGAGAGAGAAAGAGAGGGAGAGAAACATCGATGTGTGGTTGCCTCTCATGTGGCCCCCACTAGGGGCCTGGCCTGCAACCCAGGCATGTGCCCTGACTGGGAATCGAACCTGCAACCCTTTGGTTCGCAGCCCGCGCTCAATCCACTGAGCTACGCCAGCCAGGGCTGGCATTTCTAAACTAAATAAAAATACTTTACTCTGTTTCTACTTGTACACTGTATATTTCTTTTTTTTAATGCTATCTTTTTGGAAAAAAATTCATTTATTTATTTTTAGAGAGGGAAACGGAGAGAAAAAAAGAGGGAGAGAAACATCAATGTGTGGTTGCCTCTCATGTGCCCCTACTAGGGACCTGGCCCACAACCCAGGCATGTGCTCTGGACTGGAAATTGAACTGGAGACCCTTTGGTTTGCAGGCTGGCTCTCAACCCACTGAGCCACACCAGCCAGAGCTGGTCTTGTGTCAACACATTTCTCTTTTAGTCCAATAATATTAATTTGTAAGTATCCATGCCCACTTTTGCTTCTATTTCTAGTCTAGGTTTTTACAGACTGAAGGTTGCAATTATAAATATGTTGTTAAATTAATTTAATGGGTTATAAAAAAAGGATTTTTTTAAAATAAAGTACAAAAGAAAACATCACATAATGTATGCAAATATATCTCCATGAATCCTTTTCTTAGTTGTGTATGTGTGTGTGTGTGTGTGTGTGTGTGTGTGTTTTAAGCATGGAATTACTTTCTAACTATTAGATCTCTATGGTTTTTAAATATATGCTAACCCAAGCCAACAAAAATGATAAAATTTGATCACTGCATCTAATTTTATGATATCTAATCATTCATAAGTTCCAGGTTTTTTGTTTTCAATGATAAGTAATACCAATTAATTTGTTGCAAAAAAATACTGGCACAAATTACACTTTGATGAACATTTTAAAAGTAACAGTAATTAAAAATTGGTATTTTTAAAAAATAATTTAAGGCACTTAAAAGTACTATGAGGTACTGGGGAAAACAAGACTTGAAAGTTGTGGATCATGCACCATGATTTATCTTTGTCACTGAAATGAAACCAACCATTCTCCATGTCCTCTGATCACAGAAGAAAGTAGAAAACCTACCACATATGGGATTACTTTAAGTGTAAAATATAAGATACTATTTTTGAAAAGTTAGTTTCCTTTCTGGAAACCTTCAAGCAAAGGTGATGCTAAAATTCTGTAATGTTATGTATTATCACCTAAATATATTTATGAGAGTTGGACCTCAATATACATCCAAATAGTCACATTTATGTTCATCATAACTAATGTTGCTAACCTCTTAGAACGTTTTGTTAAATTTCTAAAAGACATCTGTGGACAATAATGCAATTACTCACACTAGTTAATCTAAGATTCTTGAGAACCTCCTATTCACTAATGTTGCTTTTAAGAATACTTGAGTTTTGTTACTATACTGCTATGGCCTTTATGAAAAAAGAAGAAATTGTAACATTATTTACAATAGCCAAGATTGGAAGCAAACTAGGTTCCCATTGGTAGGTGAATGAATGAATAAAGATGATGTGAGATATATATGTGTGTACATATTTATACATGAAATGAATACAGATGATGTGATATACAAATGTATATACACATATATACATTTATAATGAAATATTACTCATCTACAGAAAGAATGAAATTTTGCCATTTGTGATAACATGGATAGACCTGGAACATAATAGAAAAAATAAAATAAGTCAGAGAAACACAAATACAGTATAATTTCATTTACATGTAGAATTTAAAAAGACAAAATGAACAAACGAAACACAACAGAAACAGAATGGTAGATACGGAGAACAAACCGATGGTGCCAGAGGGGAGGGCCCGGGCTGCAGCACACATCTCAGGGAGTCTGGTCAGTGATGTTGAGACTGCGTGGGGACAGACGCATCACGTGATCACATTATAAAGTGTGTAAAAGTTGTATCACTATGTTGCACAACCAAAACTAATATAATACTGTATGTCGACTATACTTTTATTAAAAAAAAAAAGTACCTTAACTCAGACAAAAGCTGCCAACATTCCAATTCTTCCTCTCTCCAGAAACAGTGCCATATTTGACTGGTACTGTTAAGACCACATGTTTGCAGTTGGACAGGAACAGTTTCTTACATTCTTGTTTAAAATGTAATGTAAATTCCATTTATATTATGTAATATAAATGCAATTTAATCATGTAATATAAAATGGAGCCTTCACCCATTTCAGTGAGGAGAAAGTGCAAGTCATTGATACCCACATTTCGTCGGTGTTTTTTTTTTTTCAGAACCACCTAAAATGTGAGTTAACTCTCGTGGCTGTAGCCTTGTTTTGACAATAATTTTAACATTTTAGTTCACATTATGCAATAACAATCATTTTTTCTAGTGAGGATAAGTACATTTGTAAATGTGGTTAGAACCCTGCAAAACAGTTGTATCCTCTTTAGATTTACTGGTGTGTGAGAGAGAAATTGGCCCTACTGATAATATAATGGTACCAGGATTTTAAATAAGAACATGAAAACTGACTGACATTTGAGACACAATCTAACTTAGCTCTCCTGTTTTATAAACGAGAGATTTCATTCCATCAAGGTCAAACAGCCAATAAGAAAACATCAGGTAAGGGACCAAAACAAAACATGGAATTCTCTGTTTTTTATACTAATTAATTAATTTGCTTATTCTCTTAGGTACATTTCTATGAAAATATCTTCTCACACATATACCCAAGGAAAGCATAGAATTGAAGTACAGATAGATTTTCTTTATAGACTTACATGCATTCTTAAATTTTCAGAGGGGCATAAATATTTTGTTGTTGTTTATTTGTTTTTAGTAACCCCTGAAGTGGAAACAATGCAGGGTATCAAGATACAGAAAGATTGTAGATGCTTCTTAGAAACGTGATATTTCAGTGCTGGAGAGGATTGGCTAGTCTAGCACTTTTACCTTAACTCTCAGACACATAGCATGGATGCATAACTCAACTCCAGTGAGAACGATACATCGGGCCAGACAATTTCTGAGCTGTTAATTCTCATCCTCTCCATTTTCCTGTCTTTCATTCAAGAAACCATATATGAATGAAACATATACAGGTGAAATTATTAAAATGTTAGCCTTTGATTCACCCTATCATAAAAATATATAATTCCCAAACTTCACTATTTTAATTCTCATTTGTAATAAAATACTTAAGACACCTTATAATGAATTACAACACACCAACCAGAGTGTGATTTATATCTAACACATTGAGCAAAGTTCCTTGTGAATTTGTAAGGGGTGGAAAACTATAAGATACATGGCTCTCCATTGCTCACATCAGAACAAAAATTTTGCCCCTTAAATCCAGTTTAAGTCATTTTATGCAGGATGGTGGAAGACTGATATTTCCTTAAGCTATTTTGCTTATAACTCTGACTGTGCAGGCTAATAAAGTGATTCATTCAGGCTGCTGTACAAACTGAATAACTGTTCAGTGTGCTGGGATTAGGATATGACATAATATTCTGTGTCAGGGCATGGATCTAATACAGATAGGAAGAGTATCAGTGCTTGGATATTGCGGTTAAGAGACTGAGATTTATTATTAAACCTTTCCTTGGAAAGAAAGACCAATGGTGAATTTATCAAGAAGCCTGCAGAATTCTTAAAGTGAATGATTTCTCTGCATCTCAAATAAGAGTTTCATATAGGTGTCAAAGTTAAACAATATAAAATGTCAAAAAAATGAACATGAGAAATTTATACATGCAAGTAAGTGATGTCATTAGCCTGAAAACCTGTCCTCCTATTTCAAATGGCCTTCCAAACTAGATGATTTTCCTGACCTACATTTTTCATCTTAATAGTCCCATTTGTTTTCTACCTGTCTAAATGCCAATTTTGTTTTTATTCATGTATTCCAAAAAATAAATCTGAAAACAATATTCCCTGCCTTTTAGATATCATCACCAAAGTTATAAGAAACATCTGTTTCTGTCAGTGAAAAGCTTTCACGGACTCTTCTTGGAAAAAAAAAAAAAAAAACGGAGCATCACACAAGACAGCTAAATGTTCAAACAACACTGAACAGGCCAAGATTCTCACCACATAACTGGTTCTGGAATTTGGGTTGCAGGACTGAGCTGACTACTTTACATGAAACACTTAGAAAGGGAGCAGGTTCTAAGAGAGTGCTGAGGATCCAGCCAAGGAGACAGAGATCAGCTTTCTGACATGACAAATGTAAGGACCAGAAGCCAGACTGAGGGAAAAAAAAAGAACATGAACAGGAGTGGGAGCAAAGCAATGAGGGTCGTAAGCAATCTGTTTTAAAGGATATAAAAGGAACTGAGTACAGGAAATGAAAAAAAAAAACTGGCTTAAAGGTATCAGGAAGACAGGCAAAACCCCAAAATATAGTTAATATTTTTCTTATATACACTGATATGATATATAAAATAATATGTGTAATAGGGCTATCAAGTCACTAATCTTCTTAAAAGCACCTACTTATCTGCCAGTCATAGTCCTAATATTTCTACATGATCTTGTTATATGAGACAGAAACAGGCAGTGTAACATAACCACAGTATCTCATACTCTCGACATGGCTGATTGATCCAACAGTACTTGACCCCAAACCAGGGAAGCCACTGTCTAGCCAGCAACCAAATGAAAATGTCTTTCTTAAGAAAGACATGGTATATATCTCAACTATACTCAATGATTGAAATGTGCTAGAACCAAAACCCTATGTAGACTCTGCCATGTTTCTAGTACATTTAAAAAACTAGGTAAAAGAAGGCAATTTTCAAATAAAGAAAACGGAGAAGTAAGAGACTCAAGGTCTAGAAAGAGTAAGAGAAACATAGGAAAGATATCTGACTTGGTAACCAAAATTCAACAAGCCTCAGCTATAATTTGCATGAAATCTACCTGTCTATACTTTATCAGTGAAGTCTTCATCTTCTTACATCAAACCCACTCCTCCTCATTTGGGCCCACCAAAATGGGCTTCTATCTTTTGCTCACAAAAAGGCCTTGGTAAGACAGCATCATTATTTATTGGTTATTTTGCACATCATCTTTACATTTTCAGTAGGTCCTAAGGGGATAAGAGAAGATATCAAAAAAGAGTGATAACTCCAAGAAAAGAGCAGAAGAGGGGATTAGAGAAGATACTTAAGGATAAGCTTTGCCAATATTCCTATTAACATGGGAGTTCAGCCTTTAAACTCTGAAATGTTTGTGCCTGTGCATGTACACATTTGCATATAAAATAGTGCAAGATTTCATATATTCATCATGTGATTTAAAGCACTGCAGTGTTTGTATTTTTTTATTTTTAAATCTTTGTTGAATTTATTGAGGTGAGATTGGTTAAGGAAATTATATAGGGTTCAGGTGTACAATTTTATAATGCATCCTCAATATATGGTATTGTGTGTCCACCACCCTAAGTCAAGTCTCCGTCGATCACTACAGTCTTTGATGGACATAGAGTTAACTTCACTCGTAGTTTATAATTATTCAAAATGATTTAATGAATGTGTTCCTTTTATCTTTATTTTTTCTTCTTGAAATTAACAATAATTATTGCCTATTCCATTTAAGGGGAAAGCTAGAATATATATTTCTTTATGCCAGAAAATGATTTCTAGTTGAATTAGGAGAAAAGTTGAGCAGGTAAAGTGAATAAGGACAATTTCATTGTATTCATGATGAAAAGAATAAAATTAAATAATTTTGCTGTTGAACATCTAGGAGAAAGGAAGCTCAAAGGGAAAATATGCTGTGTGAAAGGAAAAAAAAATATCAAAGCTTGTTGGCTGACACAAACAAAATCTCAAATAAAAAAGAATAACTAGAAATTCTAGTTGATAAGTAGGCATTTATTTCTAAGTTCCAAAGGTCCAAAGATAAATCCTCCAGCACAGGGTATAACTAGCATTTGAAAACCACGTAAATCTTTTTTCCTTTGGAAAAGGAGCAAACATTATGTATGAAGATTTTTTAATGAAATTGACTTACTCTGTTTTTTAAAATTTATTTGTTTCATCATGTGTGTATATTTTTGTTATTATTTTCTTGGGGTTTTTTGATACAGGAAAGGAAGGTGTTCGATAACTTTCTAAATTTCTTCCATATTCATGAAAATATTTGGTTTTATCAATTATAGATTTAATTATCATTGACATTTTCTTTGAAATCATCTATTTTACTTAGACTTTCAAAGTTATTTACGTGTTATCATTCACTTATCTTGGTATCTACTGTTATTCCATTTTATTTCACATTAAGATTTTGTACTTTTTATACCCTTGGGTAGATTAGTCAGTGGTATGTATATTTTGGTGGTTGATTAAACATAGTATGTCTTATAATTATGCATCAGTTTTTTCTGTTTACTTGTTTTAAGTTGAAATAAAATTGGTATATGTTAATCTCAGTGTACAACATAATAATTATAATATATTTGCACTTTTACACAGTGATCACCATAATAAGTCTAGTTATTATTCATCACCATGCAATCAATCCTCTTCACCCATTTTGCCCACCTCTCAACCCCAATTTCCTCTGGTAAACACCAATCTATTCTCTGTATCTATGAGTTTGGTTTTGCTTAGTTTTGTTGAGTTTTATTTGTTTTGGATTCCACATATAAGTGAAATTATAGGGTATTTTCTTTCTCTCTCTGACTTATTTTACTTAGCATAACACCCTCAAGGTCCATCCATGTTTTGCAAATGGCAAATTTTCATTTTTCTGACTGAGTAGTATTCTTTTGTATATATGCAATATCTTCTTTATCCATCCACCTGTCAATAGACACTAAGTTTGTAGCTATTGTAAATAATATTGCAATAAACATAGGAGTGTATATATCTTCCCAAATTAATATTTTCACTTTCCTTGCGTAAATACCCAGAAGTGGAATAGTGGATGATGTGGTAGTTTTATTTTAAATATTTTGAGAAAACTTCTCACTGTTTTCTATAGTGGCTGCACAAATATATATTCCTCCCAACAGTGCACATGTGTTTCCCTCTTCTCCACATCTTCACCAACACTTATAATTTCTCATCTTTTGTAAATACCTGTTCTAACAGGTTGAAGTATATTTTCCTGATAATGATTGATGTTGAACATCTTTTTATATGCCTGCTGGCCATCTGCATGTCTTCTAAAAATGTCTATTTAAATCCTCTGCCAATTTTTTTTAATTGGATTGTTTGGTGTTTTGTTGTTGTTGCTGTTGAGTTGTTTAGCTTCTCTATGTATTTTGGATATTAATCCCCTATTGGATATATGATTTGCAAATATTTTCTGCCATTTAGAAGGTTGTCTTTTCATTCTCTTGATAGTTTTCTTTGCTGTGCAGTAGCTTTTTGGTTTGATATACTCCTACTTGGTCACATTTGCTTTTAGAATCAAGACTGATATCAAAGAGCAAGGAGCTTATAATCTAAGTTTTTCTCTAGAAGTTTTATAGTTTCAGGTTTTACATTGAAGTCTGTGATCCATTTTCAGTTAATATATGCATGAGCTTATTTCTGGGCTCTCTATTCTGATCCATTGACCTATGTCTTTTTTTCCCAATACCATATGGTTTCATTACTATAGCTTTGTGCTATACTTTGAAATCAGGGAATATGATACCTCCATCTTTGCTCTTATTTATCAAGATTGCTTTGCTATTCAGGATCTTTTGTGGTTCTATACAAATTTTGAGTTATTTATTTTCATTCTGTGAATTTCATTGGAATTTTGACATGAACTGAATTAAATCTGTAGATTGCTTTGGGTAGTATGAAAATTATAAGAATATTAATTCTTATAATTAATTATAAGAATATTATAAAGAAAATTATAAGAATATTAATTTTTATAATTATAATTTTGGATAGTATGAAAATTATAAGAATATTAATTCTCCTCATTAATTAACATGGGATACCTTTCCAAATTTTAAGTTTCTTTCATTAATCTCTTGTAGTTTTCAGGATACAGGTCTTTTACTTCCTTGGTTAAATTTATTTCTAGGTATAGAAAGGTCTGTCCAGAAAGTATCCTGCAAAGTCATATGAAAAGTAGACACATTTACTGAAGAAGATACAGGATACAAGAAACATTGTACACAGGACAAGGATGCCACAGTCCCTTTCAAAGTTGGCACCTTTGGACTTCACATAAGTTCCCAATCGCCATCAGCTGCCCCACTGCATTTTCCTGAATCTCATTGATGGTCTGAAATCTTTTCCCTTTCAAAGGTGATTTTAGTTTTGGGAAAAGCCAGAAGTCACAGGGTGCCAAATCTGGGCTATAAGGGAGCTCAATCACCTGGATGATTTGATATTTTGCCAAAACTTTGCATGAGATGTGGTACATGAGTGAGCATGTTGTCCTGATGAAGCTGCCAATCACCAGTTGCCCATAGCTGAGGACTTCTGAATCATCCAAATAGTTTCCATGAAATAATGTTGAAGCTTAGTGCAAAATTTGATGCAGATTCATTGCTCTACTCACTTAGTCATTTTGAATGTGACAGCCACACCAGTACACATGCTCACTCAACAGTATCTACCGCTCCCACTTACTAGTACAATGAAGTCCTCATTGTTCACACATGCACGTTCAAGTCCACTCTCCTTGGCTACCAGGTTACATCAATGTCGTGCAAACCATTCTTATCATATTAACAACGGCTGGATGTCTTCCAGATGTACAATGTATTATTCTTTTTGATGTAATTAAAAATGGAATTGCTTTCTTAATTTCCTTTTCTGATAGTGTGGGATTCTTGTATAGATATGTAACAGATTTCTGTTTATTGACTTTGTTTCCTTCAACTTTACTAAATTCATTTATTAGTTTAAACATTTTTTAATGGAGTTTTAAGATCCCATACAGAGTATGACATTCTAAATGTTATTTAACTTACTGTGCACAGTGTTCTCATTTGTAAACTGATAACACTAACATCACCTAACTCAAAGTAATAGTGAAAATATTCTCTGTATTAGGAAAATATGCAATCAAGTTATCAAAAATATTAGACTAGTGTCATGCTGTTTTTAAGGCAGTAGTAAACATATTAGAAATTATCTGACCTTTCAAAGTTGCACACACAAAAACATGACAGAAAGTATTTTAGATTTCACTAATACATCTAAATTTGCAATTCCTTTCTTGTTAATTAAAGGTCAGAAAAAGTCAACTTAGGTTATTCCCAATAGATTTTGCCATATAGTAATAAAAGGTATTATAGTGGCCTGGAGAAAACTAAATACAGTTTAAATAAATAAATGTTTCAAAATAAATATTTTTCTAGGTAAACATACTTCTTTTATTCACATAAAAACAAAAATTTCAATTCAAAGAAATTAATAGAATTATGATTTGAAGGAATAAAGAGTTATCTTATTTAACTTGAGATAGAGAATACTCTAGATAATACACAAGATCTCAAATGAAAGCCAATAAAAAGAACTACATGTCAATCCTGCATTCAGAATATTCTTTCACAGCTCTAGGGAGAAATTACAATGTCTAGATGGTTGATCTTACTCTATAAAATTAGTAAAAGCAATCCTCTGAGGCATGCAGGTGAACCTATGCTTCAATATACTCAAACACTTAACTCATGCATGTGGAGTCTAAGTTTCCATTCTACTCTCATTTCCAGTTCTAACAAGCAAACTCAAAATTTACTTATGGGTTTATTACATTTAAGCAATGTTGGCACAATGATAAATTTTATTGAGTTTTACATTACTTTTGGAAATATGATTTATGTCTAGATAACATTTTATTTTATTCATATTTTTCTGCATGATCATTATTTTCTGAATGTTCAGAAAAATATAATACAGTAAATGATTATTTTTCATAAAATCTAAGTAAACTTTTGATAAAGCAGAAGAAAGTCCCCATTTTATCTGATACTCTTCCAAGCACCAATGAAAAACTGACTTTCATTAAAGCTATTTCCACCCAAAATAAACAAGTTAAATTTCTAAGTCAAAGATACTTACTTAAGAAGGAATTTTTGAGTTTCTTTTTTTGTTATTGTTGTTTATTTTTTACTTTTTAAAGCAATCTAACTGTCTACTAGACCGTAAATATCGTCTGAGAAAAGGATCATTTCGTTAATCACTATAATAGTTCGCAGCTCTGGGCATAAATAGGCTTTCATTTTCACTCATTCATTTTCCCCTACTGACAGTCTTTGTGATAAAAACAACTTTGACAAGCAATAAAAAAGATCTATTTTTTTTTTCCTCAGGCTCATACCTATGCACTTATTTCTTCTCCATGTCCATCAGGAGAAAAAATAGATCTTGAATATCCTTAACTTATAATGCCAGCCTTTACATCTCTATATATTTATTTTCCTTTTCAATGTATTGAAGTGTATAGGAGATAAAACAAAAGTTACCAAATTCCAAGGATAGAATCATAGAATATTACAGCTAGAAGAAAACTCAGGAATCTTGCTAGCCACTGCCTCATTTTATATATGAGAACAGGGACCAGAGAGGCAGAATGTTACTTAGAGTCTACTGGCTAGTTAATGTCTTTTTCAAAGGCTTATTACAATCACCAGTTCCTGCCAGCAGGGAAAAAAAAATTATTCATTTTGAAATCCACAAACATTAGAAATGTAACTCAAATGCTTAGATCTTTCCAAGATGTTGGCAATGTCAACTTTCATGGTGTCCTTGAAATAGTGAGAGCAGAAATACTGCCAAACCAGTCAGCAAGTAGCTGGACATCTCCAGGAGTGTGATGCACTCTGGCATCAGCTATAGATCTAACCACAGTACCCCCAAGACAATTAGCCCTTTGCCATCGAAGTGATGATGCTTCCCAAGCCATCCACTCATTCATTCATGTTCACTGAGCACCTCTTTGTGTGACTTAACACATGAGGCCCTAAGGAACTGTTAGAAGGTGGACCAGACAGAAATGTCCCTGCTGGCACGAAGATTATGACTGAAGGGAAACAGCAGCAAATAAACTAGGAAACGCATAATTAGGCTATACAAGTGCTATGAAGAAAATAAGTATTATAGTTTTGATGGACATGTAAAGGAGAGCCTCTCTGAGGAAGGGAGATTTAAGCAGAGGACTTCCATAGGAAAAGTTAGAATAAAGCTGACATATACTTCCAATCATAGTTTTAAATATTACCATCTGCTAATACATTTCAAACTAAAAGTTCAAGAAGTCAAGTTTATTGTCGTGTTCATTTTGTTTTCTACCAAAGAAATGTTTGTTGAAATTTACCAGCTAACCCTGTCACTCAAGTAGCTTGTTCATCTCCGATTAATGCATACAGACAGTATTATCATAGAGATGGAACTGTTTGGTGAAGACAAAACATGTTTTCTCTTTGAAATCTTTTCACAAGAAATTTCACCAGAACAGGAAATTATTTTAACAGTAAATGTGAATATTAACATTCAGATGATAAATAATTATCTGCTACTTCTGTTGTTCTGTTGTCCAAGAAAAAAGATTGCCCCATCATCCCACTTGAATTTAAAAAGAAAAAAGAGGAAGATAATTCATTTTATTAGGAGTCTTTAGAAAGTGACTTTAGCTCCGTTATTGCTTATCTCCTGGAAAATGGAATAAATAAAAATTTCAAAAACAATATTTATAAATTTATCACTAATTCCCAATCTGGTACCCTTTTGTGACCACTAAAAAATTTAATTGGTCCACTAAGATAAATATTAAGTAACATTTATAAATGTCACTTGCAAGAAAGCTGTATAATTGCATTTAAATCCTCATCCAAGTAAACTGACAGCACCCCAGCCTAAAGCACAATCCTGTTTGCAACCATCCATGGTATGTCACCCATAAAGCAAAATTTTATAGGAAGTAAAATTTCTGGTTTCATCTGGAGTCTCAGACAATAATAAAGCTGTTTATACTGATTTACTCGCTAATGAATGACATCTCAATTTCTAAGCATCTGTTTGATA
The DNA here is from genome assembly GCA_039655065.1 of Glossophaga mutica. Taxonomy (NCBI): domain Eukaryota; kingdom Metazoa; phylum Chordata; class Mammalia; order Chiroptera; family Phyllostomidae; genus Glossophaga; species Glossophaga mutica. The sequence goes on along the minus strand of CM077307.1, from coordinate 139,767,877 downwards.
TGTAAAATGCTTGCCTTACCTCCTAAGCCTTAAATTCTATCAACAGGCACAACCTCATTTAGCCATGTTCCTTGCTACTATTATTAATTAGAGCAGATACCACTTGTTAGGGGAATAACTAATAAGCAGCAGGAACTCTTCACTTGAAATACACTGTAGTTAAAAAAATTTTTTTTAAGTCCTTAGCATGAAAGCAATTAGAAAAAGCGTAACTTACCCCAAAGCAATAAATGAATTTTCAGCAGTATATATCTCTGGTTCCACTGGCAAGACAAAGGAATAAAATAGAATTCATAGTTTATTTATTTATATTTTTAAAATCTAAGGATAAATCCAGGGAAGCAAAGAGATAAAACCACAGATGGCATAGATGTTAAGTGTAAAATGCCACTGAGATTTGGATCATGCCTTTGCATCTTGCCTTCATCAAAAATATCAGAGGCTCCTTCAGTGATGAGTAGGCCATTAAAAAATTTGATGCATGGCCCCCATTAAAGTGGGATTAGTGCCTCTTTTTAAAAATTTATAGGTTTATAAGAGTGAATCAGAGGGCAAGGAGGAGAAGTAATCTAATTTTTAATCTCATGTAAATATGAAGATGACATAAGAAAGCATGCAGAAAAATGATACGAAATTATTTTTTTGGTCTATGAACATCATGACCATCATTAATCTGTCACATAAAGGGGTTTTTTTGATCTACATACTTTAGATTTCAGCTCTTGGCTGACAACAGTCTACAAAACATCAGCATGAATTAAACATGGAAGGATCACACTATTGAATACCGCAAGGGGAAGTTGATGTGTTTTTATTTCATATAGGTACAGTAAAATAAAATGCATCAGAAAATACTTTAAGAGATGAAGAAGGAACCTTATGGAGGAATCGACAACAATGTGATAAAATAAATGATTGATAAATAAACCTTCTCAATAGAAACATGTAAAACAGCCCCCGAAATAGCACCTTAATCATTATTCAGTGACTATGTATGGCTTAAGAAACAAAGGGCCCAAAATGGAGTCCCTAAGCATCATGTCAGCAAACCAAGACGTGATACCTGATTTCACTTTCAGCCTCTCCTGGGAAGGTCATCTTCACTGGTCAACCTGGAACTTCCTGGTCAGCACCAATGAGGTAATCTACCTAATAGACCCTGTTGTCCCTCCCAAATGAGATGGCCTTTCCAAAAATAATCCTTTCTTCTTTTCGTTTGTGACTTTCTTGTTCCACCCGCTTTGCCTTTAAAAATCTTTTCTTGAAGCTCCTTTCTACTTGAACAATGATATGCTATCCAATTCATAAATTATTCAATAAAGCCAATTAGACCTTTAACATTTACTCAGCTGAATTTTAGTTATTTAATACTACTATGCACCTGGCAATGTCTAAGTGCTGGGGATTAAAAAAAATGAAAAGGCAAAGCTCTTCCCCTCTTGGTGGAACTTAACACTCTGGACTAGAGGGTAGAGGAGCAGGTGATAGATACACAAGCAGAGACAAATAAAGATGAGGTTTCTATCCTCCAGGAGCTCATAATCACATTGGGGGGAAGATATGAAATAGTTACACCAATGTAAGAAGAAGCAAAGAAAACACTGTAGATATGGATGGTCAACTCCTGGTCCTTTATTACCCTGTCCTTACTTATTTGATGAGAAGTGACTTCCATAAGCACCAATCCAAGTCCCAGCAAGGTCACATTTTATCAGTGATGCTAGTTTTAAACAAGATAAAGTGGGGGGGGGGCAAGTGAGAAGGTGTATCAAACCTTGGGAAGCTGAAATAATTTAGAATCCTCCCTCACAATTATTAAAGGTCAAAACCAATCTATTTTTACTGGGGATACACACACACACACACACGTAGAATATACAAGTTACATAAAACCCTGCTGTCTATACCATAGAAAAGGGCTCTAAGAAAAGTTTTCACTGACACAGCAAGCTTCATTCCCTATGTGGCCAATTGTTGCTCACCAGGGCTCTCCCCAATTCCTTTAATGCCTGAAAGTTCAGCTCCGTGTTTTCTCTCTGGTTAATCCATAAATAATATAGTCAGAATCTATAGCTTCTGTAATGTCATAAGGAAGGGCCATGGTTTTCCCATCATGTTATGCAAAATCCCAGGAATCCTTAGTGAATGACTCAGAGGTCATGTAGGAAGGTCCAGCAGAAAACAAGAGCAACTTCTACTTTTATGTGATTAAAAGCCTGGCCTTCAGTATAAGACTTCCTACGTTGAAGGAACTTTTAAAGCCACTGATATATGCAAGTAAAACTACCTATGTGGCAAACATAAAACAGTATTAGTAATAGTAGATATTTCACATTTTAAAATTATTTTTTTTCAAAGCTGTTTCCTGGCACTGTTCCCTGGATCAAACTGAAACTGAAGCACCTAAGCAAAGATATATTTGGGGGTCATTGATTTTTTTTTACTAGACATTAATTAAGCTTTTTAGGTTGGATGTGTTTCTGCTCCTACACTCTGATATCAAGTAGATTACATTTCACCTTTTCATAGACATTTTCTGTTTCCCATAATGGCTGACAAAAATGTCATTTTGGTATCCTAGTCATACAGCTGACCATGACAGGTAGCAATAATCTGTAGGGACCAAGGAAGGAAAGATGGTGTCATACCATCTTTAGTTCCTACCATCCAAATGTCTTAGTAGTTTCACTGGAATTTCAGAAACACTCATTAAAAACTCATTTTAATGAGAATGGTATGCACGACATAGATGTAACCGAGCAGCCAAGGAGAGATGACTGGAAAGTGCATGTGTAAACGATGATGACTTCACTGTACCGGTCAGTGGGGATGGTAGATACCACTAAGTGAGCATGTGTACTGTGGGTCATCACATTCAAAATGACTGAGCAAGTAGAGCAATAAATCTACATCAAATGTCTTGTCAAGCCTGAACGTTCCTCTGCAGAAACTATTCAGATAATTCAGAATGCTGTAGCTGTGACTAACTGGTGACAGGCAGCTTCATCACAACATGCCCAATCAAGTATCATGTCTCACGCAGAGGTTTTTGGTGAAACATCAAATCACCCAGGTGACTCAGCTCCCCTACAGCCCAGATTTGGTGCCCTGTACTTCTGGCTTTCGCCAAAACTAAAAATACCTTTAAAAGGGAAGAGATTTCAGACCATTGATGAGATTTAGGAAAATATGATGGAGCAGCTTATGGTGATTTGGAGAACTATGTGAGGTCCTAAGGTGTCTACTTTGAAGGGGACTGAGGTATCATTGTCCTGTGTACAATGTTTCTTGTATCCTATACCTTCTTCAGTAAATGTCTCTATTTTTCATATGACATGGCTCGATACCTTCCAGACAGACTTTGTATATACATACACATACATATGTATGTGCATGTGCACACACATGTGTATGTGTGTGTGTATATGATGGCAGCATTAAATTCAGCAAAACATGGAATATGGATTAAAATTGTGTCCCATCATTTCACAAATGTATGATCATAAGGCACTTGTTTCTCTTCTTGTCTCTACTTTCTAAAATGAAGACAATAATACCTATATTATGTTTTTGTGAAAATTTAAAGATGCTAATATTTTCATGCACCTCACTATTATTTGGGCTATAGTAAATATTCAGTAAGTATTTTTTTTTTATTTTCACCACTAAGCCTAACTCCTTGTGTTTCTCAAGCATCCTCCTTTATTCACTATACTGTATTAAAGTCTACTGTTTACCACTGCTTTCATATTCTCCACAGATGATGATGACAAAGAAAGGAAAGGAGAAGAAGTAGGAGAGGAAGAAGAATAGGAAAAAAAGAAAAGATGAGGAGGAGGAGGCAAAAAGAAGGAGATAAGGTTGGTAGCTGTAAAGGGTATAACATATTCATTTTGTTTTCATATTATTACATTTATTTTTACATTTAATATTTTTAAATTTTAAATAGGTTATCCCTATTATCAGCATCATTTCTACACTGAAGAATGAAAGGTAATTAACTTGAAGAAGTTTACATAGCTAGTGTATCAGTTTAGGTTCCTAAGAAGCATATGCCAGTATGAAATTTAGATGTTCAAGAGATGTATTAGATAAAAATGTCTCTAAAAGATGAAGAAAGGGATGAGAATTGGGCAACGAGATCCTTTAGACCACTACACAGTTACAATGCCTGTGGTGGCCATCCAGGCCAGAGATGGTGGTTTGGAGAGAGTAAATGAAGACTGAGCTGGAAGGGTCTCAGACTGCGTGGTGGTTCTGAGAAAGTCTTCACCAGGTTGATGTGGTGTCACTGAGCCAAAACTGTCCATGAGAAGGGTTCCTCATCAGGCAGGAATGGGCAGGACCTGTGTTCTTGTCACGCTCAACCATTGACAAGAATCAGTGTTGGGGAAGCATGACCTCAGCTGGTTCTCCTGAAGGACACCTGAGTGGTATGTCTTATGGGCACCACAGCTTGTAACTTGTCAAGTCAGAATTTTAATCTAGACCATATGCACTTAAACCTCCACTCCCTTGCCTACAAAAGATTTCTTTCCATTTTGTGAATCAAAGAAATCCACTTGAAATTCCACTTACTTTTAGGGAAAAAAAAGATCATTTTCTGAAAGGTAGGCATAAACATGCTCAAAATTGAGTAAATAAACCAGATTATGGAAGTGAGTAATGAACCTGACTGAGCTCTCCCATGGAAGAAGAAAAATCCCAGGATTTTCCCAAGGGAAAAGCATCAGCCTTGCAGGTATTTATGGACTCAAGAACTGTATTATCTAGTGGAAGAATTAGAAAGCCCATGGCTTCTGTTTTCCTTCCCTTAACTTCTACTGTACTGCAAAAATTGAGGAAAGTTGCTATACATTTTGGGGGTTACTGGACAACAGTTTCACTCAGTGGAATTTTTTCAATGATTAAGTTAAAGAGGAGCCATGGCCATAGTCTTTTGTCAAATATACTTTCTCCCTAAAAGCTAATTAAATGAGAACAACCCTGGAGTTTTCCACCCTTTGGAAACCTTTCTAATTCTTTTCTAAACTCAGAGTAAACAAGTTTGGCCTCATGTATCAGATTATTAGACTTGAGAAATCCAGGAAAGTACTAAGAACAATGTTCAGATTGGAGGAAATGAGCAAACAAAGTAGATTATTTACTATAAATTAGTTGACAGGTTCTTTTACTGGAATAAATTAAGAGATATAAATAATTCTAGAGAAGAAGTCAGTATTAAGAAAGACTTCAAATCCTACTGAGCCATAAAATTTCAGTTATAGTCATAAGTTTATTCTAGAGTGATGCCAACTACAAATGTAAATCACTTTACTATGAGAAAATGTGTTATCCCCAAACATAGTCCCCACTTAATTGAACATTACAGTGCCTGGGATATACAGGGAAAGAAGAAAAATGGAGGCTTTGTGTACAATAAGAGTAGTGAAAGAAAGACAGTCGTCAGAAAGTTCTATGATTGGCAGAGCCACTACAGTGAATTTATGTTTTTTAAAAAAATATGGTACATTTTACTAGTCACTTATAAATAGAAGATGAATTGTATTAGATATGGATTCCCCCTTCCAGGATATGAGAGTGATTTTTTGCCAATAAAATGATGATGAGAGATCAATACTCGTGAGTTTAAGTTCACAAGTCCTACTCTGGAAAACTGGCATCGATTGGACCAAGCCTTAACAAAGCTGATTCATCTCCCAGATAAATTTCTGTTCTGTTTTGTAGTTCATAGCAGTAATGTATTTCAAGATTAAAATGGTCATCGTATTATGAGATGAATGCTTGTATTGGAGAAACACTACTCTGTTAGAAAACTGGTACTGAGAGGAGGCTTCTGTAGCAGGAGTAATTGGTGCTATAAGTCTTATGTACCCTGTTTATCCTCCAGGAAAAAATAAGATAGAAGAAATGTTAGAATTGAGTGAATCCAGTTTGAGAGGTGTTTGATGGTTCTAAAGGAATAACTTTAACTCACAGGATGACAGCTCGGGCTACAGCTAGTGAAGAATCAGGTATCCAACTAGCCACTGCTGTCTTGGACCATGTCAACTAAGAATAAAGGGAGACAGGGTGCTGTTTTTGTGCTTATTACAAGATTTTAATTTTTTCATAGTAACAAAAGGATAGAAGATTCTTTATATTATGACTTTAATTTTTGTAAGGAAATTGGTATTATTTTTAAAAAGGGAGTCATATGTGCAAATTAAAGTTTTATTTATCACATCATAAATAACATATCATAAAATGGTTATTTATAATACACAGTTCACATATCATATGCCATTAAAAAAGGCAGATCTAAGTTGAAATCATAGATTCTACGTTTTTCTATCAGCTTTCTGTACTAGCAAATTTAACTTCCTCAGTTTTAATTTCCCTACTTTAATATTGAAATAATTAAATCACATACCTCAAAGTGTATAAAGATTCATTTTACATCTCAACTGGGCTAAGCCATAGTACCCAGATAGTTGGTCAAACATTATTTAAGATCTTTCTGTGCAGGTACTTTTTAGATGAGAGTAACATTTAAAATAGTAGACTTCAAGTAAAGCAAATTACTAAATAAGGTGGGTAAGCCTCACTGAATCAGTTAAAGGACTGCATTAAAAAAGACTGACCTCCCAGAAAGATAAGGGAATTCTTCCAGACTACTTTTGAACTCAACTTCAACTCTTCCTTGGGTCTTCTGTCTACCACTTTACCCTGCAGATTTTGAGCTTGCCAAGCCTCCACCACAATCCTGTGAGCTAATTCCTTAAAAGAAAATTCTCAATCCCTCTCTTTCTTCTTCTCTCTCTCTATTTCTAAGTAGCCAAATTAATGTTTTGGTAAACCAGATAGATGGACAATAGATAGATATAGATAGATATAGATGATATAGATATAGATAGATATAGATATAGATATAGATATAGATATAGATATAGATATAGATATAGATATAGATATAGATATAGATAGATATAGATATAAATATAGATAGATATAGATACAGATATAGATATAGATAGATATAGATATAGATAGATAGATAGATGATAGGTAGGTAGATATAGAGGAGAGAGACAGTTAGCGATAGAGAGAGAGAGAAAGGGAGAGAGAGAGATCCTGTTGGTTTTGTTTCTCTGGAGAACCCTGACTAATAATGACATAGTGTTACTATTAGTATTTAATAGAATAATACACAAAAAAGTGGCTAACACATAGTAAGTGATCAAAAAGTCCTTTATACCATTTTAGTTTTGATCAATATTTAGACTTTACTATTTTCTGATTTAAATAGCCTACTATAATCTGGAAAGTTGGTTTGGAGGTAGGATTTTGGAGTAAAGAATATCTAGTATCGACTGAGTTCTTACTCTGTGCCACATTCAAATTGTGTGTTGTAGTCTTCTCTGTACCCCTATTGCAGACACTTCACAGAGAAAAAACTGAAGTCCAAAGAGATTAAGCATCACTTGCAGGGTAAGCAGAGGTAAATAGAAGTGTATCTAGGCTACTGAAATCTAATCAATCTGAGTCTATGCTCTTAAGTTGCACACTACATTTCTTAAAATAAAACATAGTTGAACAAAATTCAAGTCAAAAAATAAAACATGAATTCACTTCAGCTTTACTGTGCATCATGACCTTAAGTTTAGCCTCAAGAAGACATAAGGGAAAACATGAGAGGCATTCACAAAGCCTTGAGGGACTAACTGCACCTCCCTAAAGGCTTAAGGGCAGAGAGAGGAGTTAAGCCAGTCACCCCGTGAAGATGGGGCCAGGACTTCCTGATGTGTTTCTGAGTTCACTCCCACTCACCTCAAAAAGTAGTTCACTATGGATTGGATCACTACCTCAGATTTGTATTTGTTCGAAGGAGTTAAATGTCATGTCCACAGACACCCTTTTTAGTTTCTCTTGGGCTATAGAAAAGTAAATGGAAATGATTTTCAGTCTGAGTTCAAGGGGCCATGCGAAGGGGAGTAGAGGAAATTAATAGAGACTAGGAAAATCATGCCCTGTCTAAACCTGGCAGCTGCTACTCAGCTTCAATCAATCATTTTTATGCAGATGAGCAAGGCCAGCTTCCCAAATCTTTCAATTTTTCAGAGCAGTCAGGAATATAAAATTTTATAAGAAATGACTGACCTTTAAGTATTGGGATTGAGTAGTAATTTAAAACAACTGACAGAATTGAACAAATTACATCATGGAGGGTTTTGACTCAGGGAATGTCAATTTACAAATGCTAAATGTAATTATGAAACAAAATAATTAAAATGATAAGAAACGTATATCCTGGCTTCATTTCAAAAATGAATCACAGATTAATTTTCAATTTTTAGAATATACTTGTCTTGTGATTTAATGGAAACTGAAGAGAAAAAGATCTATTCATCATGTGTCATCAACTTTTCTAGTTCCTATTCAAAAGTCAGTGATTTCCTCTTTTCCAAATGTCTTTTGGCCTGATCCCTACAGCTCAAAAGAGATAAACAACAGTGCAATTACTTGGATAATAAGCAGGACATTCATATAGCATTCACGACATTCCACTGGCATTTTTATTTCTAAGTAGGCAAATTAATGTATTGGTAAACCAGATAAAGACTGTTCACACTTATCAGGAGGAACCATACAGGCAATATGCAAATACCTCAACTTTTTTTTAAAATCAAATGTAGCATTTCAGTTAGTTAATCTTTGAAAGCACCTTTCAATTATCAGAGCACTCTGTGAATTTTCAAAGCAAAGCAAAACTCTTTATCCAATTAATTATTATGCAATCTCCATATTATCTTATTTACTAATGAGTAGTCACTGAAAATCAGGAACAATAGAAATCTGATTTTTTAAAAATAATTTAAAGGTTTGATTTTAGATTTACATATATACTATATGTATTTTATATAATATATATATGTATATATACACACAATTTCTGTGCTTGTTACTTCATTAACCAATGACTGCCGACAGTGTGATGATTTTACTTTCAGTTATGTTCCACCAACAAGCACAGAGCTGAGCCCATTCAAATGAAAGGAGGGCAGTCTCCCAAATCAGCACGTTTTTTGACTCCTCTGCCACCAAGTGAACATTTGAGTGGCATTCACTTTCCAATGAGAATAGCGGGAATTTGGAACCTTCTTTCTTATGAATATGTATATAGCCAAAACTCTACCTCTGAGCTAAGCCTCGAGAGACTATTTTGCCTCATGGAATATTTATAACATTTTTTTCCCTGAAAAGTAATTGCACTCACCATAAATGCCTGTACTAAAAAGTTTAGTTTGAGATATGTAAGTTATTTTTCATTTTTTATTTTTTTCTGATTTCACATAACTTTCAAATGACAAAACGTCAATCCGCAATGGAAAAGCGCTAAGGGTTACTCTCTTCAGATGCGTTTCCTGCACAGGCGTACCATGCAAAACTTAAAGAATCTGGCTGCCCTGAACACATGTGGATCTGCCCTGGGTGAAGAACTTACCCATACATCTTACTTTTATTTTTAAGGTAATGCTAAAATATAATCCTTCGTTAGGAACCAGATGGAGGTCATGATAAACATCAGAAAGTCAAGAATGGCTGTTTCTCAAATGATGCGATTTTGAGATTGATTACTCAGATAAACAACCGGAGAATACCAAATGTGGTACAGAAGTGATTCTGGTTAGTATTTCCTGGAATTTCTTACTAGAGGTTTTTACAAAGAGAGGGTCTAGTGAAATGTACTTTAAAAAGCAGAGGGTAGATAGCTAATTCAGAGCTAATAGAAAAGAGTTTTCCTCAAAATGGAAGAATCTGCCCTCTCTGAGTATTTGTCAATCGTTGAGGCCAGCAGTTCTGGTGGGCTACGAAATGGCAATGAATGGGGGTGTACCTTATAGTTATTTTAATCAGAGAGCTTTTGTACTTCCCATCACTGAATGACAAGTTCAATTATTTTTTTCATTGAACTAATTGCTGAACACAATTGTCTTAAATTGATGAGTAATTCAACCTATGCCTACATAACACTAAAATAACAGATCAATCCAGAGGAAAAATCAAGCAAATTAGTTCGCGCAAATTTAGCTAATGATAGAACTTCCCACCTTTTAACCCACCCTTTCTGCATTAGAGAAAAACAGCCTCAGCTCAGCAGCAATTCTGTCAAAACCCAAAATCTATACACTGATACTACCTGACCTTGTTCTCCATCGCTAAATTTTAGCCTTTCCATTTTTGCCTTAGTGGAATTAATATTGTTACATTTGCCTCCTCCAAACTAAGCAGTGAGCTTGGCCAGCCCAAGGCAAAATAACAAATTAAAGTCTGTTTTGGGGATAATCCAAATACCCTATTCAAAGGTTTTGAGCTTCTTGAAATCTCTACCATTCTCACTGTCTCCATCCATTTTCTGGGTATCTGTGCCACACCAAACTCGAGCTGGTTCCTCCCAAAAGCACTTAACTTCCCAATCAGTTGCAATCCTTGTGCTTTACTGATCAATTTTGATAATGTAGTAAACTACTTCATGATTATCAAGTCAAAGGCTCTTCATGAACTATATTCCGTGTAACTATTGCAGAGGTTAGGAGATTTGGGCAAAGAATAGTGGATGAAGAGACTCTCAGAACTTCCCTTAAGACCTTGCTTAGTTTATACTTAAGAAGTTACAACTGTCACTCCAAGGATAGAATTCTGCAGCTTTTCAACCTTAAAAGGTTCATGGCTATTACCTCCACCTCAGGGGATTCTGATGCACTGTATCTATGCTACATCCAGGAGCTTTATTTTCTTGGAAGTCACACAGTAAGTGTGAGGCATAGCCAATGTTTAAAGCCGTATGATAGATTCTGGTCGTTAGATGATTACCCAGAAGATTATTCAAGTGAAGGAAGCCGGTCACAAAAGAACAAACATTATGATTCCGTTTATATGAAATGTCTATGATAGGCAAATCTAAACAGATGGACAGTAGATTAATGAATGTGAAAGATGGAAGGAAGCAGAGAATAGGAACCTGGGTGGTGATAGCTAAGTGATAAAGCATTTCCTTTTTAGGTGATGAAGATATCCCAAAACTGACTATGGTGATTTTTAGACACATCTGTGAATACAGTGAAATCCATTGATCGGTATACATTCAATGGGTATAAAAATTACTGTGATATGCAGTGAAAAATCTATTCACAATTGTGAGATAAAATTACATCACACTGTGTCACTCTTTTAGGACCTGAAAACTTATAAAGAGTTTCAGTGCCAAAAAGTCTGTCAGGTTTTTAAAGTCAGACTTTATTTTTCTCCTAACACTCACCATTGGTGACTTGGTGATTTAAACCTTGTGGAAGCTCTACTCCACTGTAGACATGAAGTGACAGTCCTCAAAAAAGCACCTGGTCCAACCGTCAATAATGTACAAGAAAGTTCCTTGTGGATGGCAGAGTCAATATCATTTTTTATGACAGTATGCTGTCTGGTTTTTATGTGTGTGGATCATTATTTAATTAGGAGAACACATTATTTCTGTTAGAGCAAAGTTGCTCTTCTGGCCACCCACCAAATCTTAACAAGAGCACTCTATCATCCACTATTTAAAGCCAACAAACACACAAGAAAAATCTGTCAGCCTTGAGAGAGAAGAAGCTAGTCTCACTTGGGCAGAATTAAGTTTTTATTGTCTATGGCCATGGTCCATTCAACAGTGTTTGAAGCAATCAAGAGGCCAGTGAGAAAATGTGCAATCCTCTGAATACATTTTAAAAAGCAGTTTTAATAAGATTTTAACTAAGTAATCTATATAAAGAAGGAAACATAAAAACTTTATTCTTGAAATTATTACTCATTAAAATTAAGTGAAGCCATTTCAAGATCATCCCTTTGGGTGTTACTAATAATTCTTGATTTAAATACTTTTAAAATGGATGTTATACACTAATAACTGTTAAATACACAAGTGCCAAAATTCTTTATGTATATTTACTGAGATTTAAGATTGCATCATACACAATACTTCTTTAGACACTAAATCAGAACATGTTTTAACTATTCTATCAACACTAAGATTCTCTTTTATTAAGCTTAGATTCCATACACTTACTTTTCTTAAAAAGATACTTAAGCTAATCGCCCATTTTCTGAATAAGAAAATGAAAGCCAGAGACATGAACTTAGTTGCTCAATGTCCCACAGCCAGGAAGTGGTAATGCTGGGACCAGATCCAGGGTTCTAGGGTAGAAACCTCACTACAAGTAAATGCAGACCCTAAGACACCACTTGAAGTTTGATCTGGTTTCCAAGCACAGATTGTATGATTCAGCTTGGATTGCCATAATAAGAGATCATAGATTGCATGGCCTAAGCAACAAAAATTTATTTTCTCACATTTCTGAAGGCTGGTAAATTCAGGATCAAGGTGTTGGCTGATTTTCTTCCTGGTGGGAACTCTCTTCTTGAATTGCTGCTTCCTGCCTTCTCATTACATCCTCTCATGGTCTTTCTATAATGCAAGTCGGTGGGGGAGAGAGAAAGAGTGAGAGGGAATATTTCTTTCTCTTCTTAAAAGGCCACCAATCCTATTAAACTGGGACCCCATTGTTACGATTTCATTTAACCTTAATTCCCCACTAAAAGCTCTATCTCCAAATATAACCATATTCTGGATTAGGGGCTTTAGCATATGAATTTGAGGGGACAGAATTTAGCCCATAGGATACATCAAACTCAAACATCGTGATTCTGGAGAACAGATAGCAATGGCCAGACTGCCTGCCACGTTGCCTCTGACCCTTTCAGGCCTGATGAACAAAGAGTAGTTCTTTCTACACATCTTCGGGTTTCAACAGTTCACTCATTCGACAACTATTTAGTACCTACTATGGACCAAACACTGTGCCAGGCACGAGAGATATAAAATGTATAAACATACTTCTTGTCTTCAGACTCTTTCTGGTTCAGCTTCTCTAGCTATCAAGAAAGGCATCAATAATTGTGATTACTTAACCATCAAATTAACACAAATTTGTAGAACAAACTGTATTCAGAACATAGTGATTCAGACACTCGTCATAAATTCCTGGTTGTTTATAAATGAGTATAACCTGTGAATACATATTTAGCGATCACTGTGTGAGAGACCTTTTTCAACTTTTAATATAAATGATCTTTTTAACACTCATTACCATAGGAAATAGGATTTCCTTGCCTCGGCTGAGGAAAACAAAACAGACATGAAGCAGGACCCATGTAAGGATGTACAATGGTCGTTGTGCCGCCTCTCACCACTTTCTGCCCTGTCCCCCCTTGTCTGTTTGCTAATTTTTTAGCCAATTAAGAACAATAACAATAAATGCTTTAAATTCATACCATTTAAACTTGCAGTAAAAAGGCAGGATTATTCCTGTACCACTAAATGAGCAGGCTGTGATACTCCAGTTGGCTGGGTGGGGAAGCATCCACTCTGTAGACCCAGTTGCGCAATCCAGTCTGGCTTCGTTTGCAACAAAGTCAATTGTCATTGTAATTTCCACCTGTCTGCTAGGCCTTCCGGGCTAGGTATACTAATCCTCACACGCTTTGCCTTCTTTGTCTTCCTCCACCCTTTCTATCCACCCTTTCTATTGCCTCCCTTTTCAGTGCCTGCATGTACACACACACAAGCACATTCTATCCTATCACCTGACTTTTAGAAAACAACCTTGTGACTAGTTATCATCACCCTGAAGAGACACGCACTCTACCCATATTATTTTTTCCTAGTGTGCCTTAGTGCAGCTTTTGTATGGAATTGCTATACAAAATTAAATGTCAGCAATTCCAAACTGATTGTTGAAGAACATTCAAAGTCCTCTTTCATGTTGGTCTCCTTTACACAAACTCAATTTACACTGCAGGTAGAAATGAATAATTTTATTTTCTATTTAAACAGAATCACTTTTTAAAATAGAACCAGATAAAAACTGGTCAGCCCAAGTCTTTTAATAACCCTCTCCATGTAGAGAGTTTCAGAATATATTCGTGAAAGTAACAATGAGAGAAAAAGAAAGAAAGAATTTCACACAGAAAAACAAAGATACTGAAGCATAAAACCAAGTAAGAACCTTCCTGTTTCCTGAATGAACTATCTTTTGTCAGCAATTGGCTACATACAGACAACCATCATCAAGTTTAATTTTGCCGGTTGAAACTGATGGTAATAGACATAGTAGTTGGTTTACTTTTCCTTGGCTGTTGAAAACAAAAGTTTATTGAGAAGCTCAAGAGCACTGTCAAGTATACGTGGGAGAGAGGAGTTTTTGTGTTAAGGTATTCAGATATTTTGTGGAATTTTTTGTAAAGATTGCTCATCATTTAAGAAACAAACATCATTGTTTCATTACGTATTTTGTTCTTTTTAGTAGATGAGGACAACACAGACACACCGTCAAAGCTCTACTTGCCCCCATGGTGGGTGCACTCTGCCCCACCCTGATTCCCAGCACGTCTCCCTGGAAGGACATGTGATTCTGACACAGGGGAGGTCAGCTGACCTGCATGGACATTGTCTGGGACTGGTGAACATTAGCACACAGTCCTACACAGTTCTAAAATCTGTCTACTTTCCCTTCTTAAAATGCTTATTCATTCACAAGTGACAGTAACATTCTTAAACTTGTGTTTTCATGGGCAGGTTACCAACCATGTCTATCTTTTCATTAATATAAGCCTTATAGGAAGGTTTAAATATATGTAGGCATGTGAGAGGAATTTATAAAATCTTCTTTATCCTCAGATATGATTGTGTTCAATATTTTCTTCTAACTTCCATTGTTTCAGTTCATCTCAGTGACATGGAGAAGTGCTTTGGGTTTCCTGTTACCTGCTGACCCTCTATAAAATGCTTTGCAAACATGAGATGTATTATATTAGACTGGGTTCATCTACATTTCTTTGGACTATGGATTATTTTATGTTCTTCAACCTTAGCTAATAATTTAACATAATTTTTATTTTAAAACATAATAACTCCAAACACACATATATGTATATATATGCATATAATATATAAATATAAATTATATCTATTTAGCATCACAAAAAAGTGTAATCCTGCCATTTTTCCATATATCTTCCATGTAAAATATTGATATCCTTAGCAAGGTATATTTCAACCAAGGAATGATTTAATGTGCATTTGGAAATATTCATTTTATGTATGGGTGAGGGGAAGGAAACACATTAACTGGAAAAGAAAATGCATTGTCCCCTGCAAAAATATTGATGTGACCATATAGATGGGGCATCACTCTGTGGTTTACTAGCAGGAATCTGGTTTTCCCCCTTAGGGTCAATTTTCCACTATAATTTCAAACATTTGAAAGTCATATTCTTTCACCAAGTTGCAAAATTATTCTTTTCTTGCATCAAAAATTGATTTTTCTGAGTATTTTCCATTTTAGCCCAAGTAATTTATTGCTAGATGCCTTTATGAGACCACAGAAAATATGCTTACCTCTTCAATATACTTTTAATAAAAAAGGGACCAGGTTCCACCAGGAATATTTAGTCATATCAGGAGGGAGGGAATTTGACTTATTATATTCTTATGAAAGTGTTGAGAAGGAGACTTTTCTAAATAAGTTCTGATCTTTGTCAAATTTCTCTCCTAGGGAGAATGCCAATGCCTGACTGAAGTGACGAGGAAAACTTATCTTCTATTTACACTTTCTCTGCATGATTTGGGTAGGAAAACAGACAAGGTAAAGGGAAAACTCACATTCTATAAGCTCTAGAAACTAGATTGTGACCATTGCTGTAGTGTCATGTGCAGAGGGACGCTGCTCTATAAATTATTAAAGGGAATGAAACATGTATTCTCACTATCACTAATGATCTTCCATTCCCTGCTTGATATAGGATGATTTTAAGCAATAATTAAAGAATTGAGAAACCTGTGCTCTCTTTAATGACAAGGTATTTTAAAAATTATTTATTTAAGATGGACCTTGAAGGTGACTTTTCTGTCCATTGATTCCGTCATTATACAGATGAAGAAACAGGATCCACAGAGGGTGTGTTGGTCAGAGTTCAGCCAGAAAACCAGGACCAGTAAGATATGCATATTAAGGGATGTTGTGGGTTGAATTGTGTGCCCCCAAATGACAATGAAGTCTTAACCACCAGCACCTGTGAACAAGACCTTATTTGGAAGGGCTTTATAGATGTAGTCAATTTAAAAATCTGGGAGTGAGCTTTTGCTGTATTATCCAAGTACAACCTAAATCCAATGACAAATGTCCACATAAGAATCACAAATAGGAGATATATATATATTGGGGAGAAGAGAAAGCCAATCAAAGATGGAGGCAGAGATTAGAGTTATGCAGCCCTAAACCAAGAAATACCCAGAGTCATCTGAAGCTAGAAAAGTTAATGGAGCTCTCTCTCCTTGCCCTTGGAGAGAGCACATCCCTCTCTGGCAGAGAGAAATCTTTATTTCAGATTCCGGCCCCCAGAATTGTAAGAGAAAAAATTTCTGTTGTTTTAAGCCAGTGAACTTGCAATAATTTTTTACAGCAACCCTAGAAAACAAATACAGTGTAGGCCATCAGAAAGCATAGGGTGGAACTCAGGCCTCAGCTAAGGATGCAGGCCGCAGGCAGAATATCTTCTTCCAGAAAATCTCAGTTTGACTTTTAAGGCCTTTTAAATGATTAAATTAGGTCCAGTGAGATTATCTGAGATACACTCTTTTACTAGAAGTCAGAGATTATGAATCTTAATCACATCTGTAATACTTCCCCAGCAATACCTAGATTGAAGGTTGATTGAATTACTGGGGATTATTGCCAAGTTGACAAATAAAACAGACCATCATAGAAGATAAGAAACTTGCTCAAAGTCACAAAATTGCTAACAGTATTCTGACTTTCAACCTAGTCAAATATTAAATGACTCATCATCCAGCTGACATAGACAGAAGATGAATACCACATAACATTATTTACATGTACAGAGGCAAAGAACATAATAACATATATAGTCTTAGCCAAGTCAACCTCAGAAACACGACACTAAGAATAGAAGAAAGCCAGGACTTTTATCTGTGGATGAACTGGGACAAGAAAAGTTCCCCAAGGTGCATGTGTGTACAGTAATAGGTGGTGTCTCTCCAGCTAATTAAAAGGACTTCTGTGGTGTTGAAGGAGTATTCATATGGTGAAGGAAAAATTGAATTGTCTCAGACAACACAGAGGCTTCTGATGGCCTATGAAGAGTGTAGGGGAAAAAAGAAAGTTGGTTCACAAGGAACACGACAAAGACAGAAATTGAAATGGAAAATTTTGTTAAGTAGATGTTGTGTTTATACCATGTGCAGATGGTACCTGACTTATGCTGGTCTGACTTACAATTTTTCAATTTTACAATGGTACAAAAATGATATGCATTCAGTATAAACTGTACTTCAAATTTTGGATTGTGATTTTTTCCTGGGTGAGCGATACGAGGTTTAATACCCTCTGGTGGCACTGGGCAGTGGCAGGAAACACCAGTTCCCAGTCAGCCACATGATCATGAGGGTAAACTAGCACACTCTACAAGGTAGCATCGAATGAATTTCAACTTACAATATTTTCAAATTATGATGGGTTTATCAAAACTTAACCCTATTATAAGTCAAGAAGCATTCATCTGATATTGGTCTTTGTCTTTCTCTGACTGGTTTATTTCACTTAGCATAATGTTCTCCAGGTCCATCCATACTGTTGCAAAGACTAAATTTCTTCTTTTTTAATGGCTGAGTAGCATTCCATTGTGTAAATGTCCAATTAAAAAATAGAAAAAGGATCTGAATAGACACTTCTCCAAAGAAGACATACAGATGGCCAATAGACATATGAAAAGATTCTCAATGTCAGTAATCACTAGAGAAATCCCAATTAAAACCACAATGAGATATCACCTCATGCATGTCAGAATGGCTATCATTAATAAATCAACAAGCAACAAGTACTGGTAAGGATGTGGAGAAAAGGGAACTCTTTTGCACTGTTGGTGGGAATGCAAATTGATGCAGCCACTGTGGAAAGCAATATGGAAATACTTCAAAAAATTAAAAATGGATCTGCCTTTTGACCCAGAGATCCTGCTTCTGGGAATAAATCCAAAGGAACCCAAAACACTAATTAGAAAGAATATAAGTACCCCTACATTTATTGCAACTTTTTTTTTTTACAATTGCCAAGATATGGAAGCAGCCCAAATGCCTGGTAAATGAATGGATAAAACAACTATGGGACAGTTACACAATAGAATACTACTCAGCCATCAAAAGGGAAAATTTTTACCCTTTGAGAGAGTATGGATAGAAATGGAGAACATTATGCTAAGTGAAATAAGCCAGTCTGAGAAAGACAAACACCATATGATTTCAGTCATACATGGAATCTAATGAACACACTGAACTAACAAGCAAAATAGAGACAGACTCATAGGGAGCAGGATGACAGCTAAGGGCAAGGGGAGCTTAAGGGGTGGATGGATTGGGCAAAAAGGAAAAAGGACTCACGAACAAGGACAACGGGGTTACAAGGGGCTAAATGGTAATGGAAAAATACAATAAAAATTAAAACAAAAACATTCACTTTCTTAGAATGGAGAATCAATTGGGGAGATCAAAGAAACATGAGGAAGTGCTACAAGTGGAAGCATGGGCTGCTGTGGAACAGACAAGGTAGCCAACACCGGTCTGAAGGATCAGAAAGGCTTCTCGGAAGAAATGACCTGTCAGCAGTCAAGGCTTAAAGGATGAGCAGGAATTAGCCAGCTGACTGTCTTCTCAAGTGTCCCTGGATTTCTCAGGCTCCAAAGGATACACCTATTTTGGTACCTCACCCTAGCTTCCCTTTCCCAAAAAATACTGCATTTCCCCTTCTCACTCCAAGCCCACAAGCCACAATGAAATAGTAAGTCCCTGTCTCGCATTGTCTTGGGACCTCTGCAAATAGCTCTCATACTCACTTGATCAGAGATCAACATTCTGATTCTATCACTAACAAAATCTGTGAAAAGCGAAAGGCATATTTTCTTTTGTAAAATAATACATGAAGCACTGCTCCACAGAGAGAAAAGTGAATACAATAGTATTGTTGTAGTTATTAAATTTTAAAGAAAAAACTAAAGTGGAATATTATCAATATCTGTTAGATAACTTGCTGTCAAAATACCCATCCCCTCTCATGTTTGCACTTAATCTTAATTTCTACCATCATCACCATCATCACCATCATCAAAACTAACATATGCTGATTGCTAACATAGCAAATGCACATAAAGCTACTGCAAAAACACCTATTAAAATCATTTAATCCTCCTAATAATTCTATGATGCTAATGTTATATGTCAAGTTCACAAATGAAGAAATTAAGCAGAAAAAGATTAAACACCTTGTCAAAGGTCAAGAGTAGTTGTGCCTATCAGCCCATTACTCTGACATCCCTTCATTTCCCAACTACCTGCTTCTACACCCCTCCCCTCACAGCATCCCTGTTGTCAGCATTAAAATCCAGAAACAGCTTGGCTCTTCCTCATCTTCATAGCACCGCAGCAGAGCTGTCTTCTACATGCTGCAATCACAGAAAATTTCAGACCACTTCTTTGACAGGCAGACACACAGTTTACAGAATGTGACAGTGCTCCATTTGACAGTCACCACTGGGAAATTGTTTCATTGAGTGGTAGCGAAGAAGCAGGTGAAACAAAAGCCTCCTTCCATAGTATTAGCTGTCCTTTTACAAAACCTCAACCTCTTTTTGCAGAGGACAGCATGTGCATCCATCAGGAAACCCGACTCATTGCCTCTATTCCAGTCTCTGGATTAGTTTCAGAGAAGTCAATGAAGAGAATATGATGCTATCAGTGAAGCCTGTGTCTTTTTGTTACCCTGAGATGTTCTGGCTACTGATTATCACTGTAGATGCTCAAGGTAGGAATGAGATACTTACTCATTTTCTCTGTTGAAATTCATGGGAGGCTTTCTTTGGAGCAGTCAGGAACTGGAGAGTCCAAGGTAGTATGTGCTCAAAGCAATCTTCTGTAGACTATTTAAAAAAAAATAAAGTTAAATCTGTTACCTTCAGGGGGCACACCTAACAATCTTCTATATATAGTGAGGTAACAGAAGAAGTAAGACTAAGAAAGAATGAGCCAAAAACAAAAAACACATTTCTTCAAATCATGCAGTCACCTCAGGAAGCTATATACTAACTGAGAAAAAGGTCAAATCATTTATTTGCTGAATGACCTTGGCCACGTAGTATGTTGTCCAGCAGTGTGTTGACTCAGTAGGAAGGAGCTGGAAGAAATGAAGGGCTACAAAGTCACTAGTCCATACTATGCTAGTAGAGAAACTCCCTAAATTATTGACACCTGGCTTTGAATACTCCATTTCCTCCAAAAGGTTATTTCTTATAAACTGAAAACTTCTATTGCCATAGTATTAGCCAGATGTCTCCCACTCCTTCCATACTCTCAGTAAATATCCAGGTGGCACCGGAGTGAATTTCCTCTCTGGGAGAACATTCCATGGTACATCCAGTTACACTTAAGCACCTCACTTTATTGGATAGTAAGAGAGCTAGGAGCATTGGGTATCCAAGGGTAGAAATTACACTGTTTTCTGTACAGGAAGTAAGGATGTATGTAGCAGCAAGTTCAGTTTAGCTGTGAGTTGAATGAATGGGTACATTCTGCTGATTCTCTGCTTGGAAGCCTTCTCTAATAAACCTTGATGTATGCTTAGCCACTTGACTCCTACTTGACATGTCTTATTTATTTATATGCTTCGGGCAGTTTATTAATTTCTCCGATGTAAATTGGAATAATAATGCCCTTCATCTAATTTCATATAAGAATTAAATAAAGAAATTCATGTAAAAAATTTACTACCATGACTGAACCAAAACATATACTAAACTAATAATAGTAGATATGTACGTAGTGTTTGACAAAAAACTTAGTGCACAGTAGGCACTTTATTTTGTTTCTTTTTAAGATTTTATTTATTTATTTTTAGAGAGGGGAAGGGAGGGAGAAAGAGAGGAAGAGAAAATTCAATGTGTGGTTGCCTCTCACATGGCCCCCACTAGGGGCCTGGCCTGCAACCCAGGCATGTGCCCTGACTGGGAATCAAACCTGTGACCCTTTGGTTCGCAGCCTACACTCAATCCACTGAGCTACGCCAGCCAGGGCACAGAAGGCACTTTAAACAGCAAGCTTATTCTCTTTCACTCTTACAACTACCACCCCATAGCCTTTAAACTCTTTCATTAATTAGCTGACCTAACTCTGATTGTATTTTGGCTATTTGCAAAAGTTATACCATGGAGTAAAATTTATCAGTTTAAACTATAACACCAAAACGGCCCTGACTCTAAAGACCATTTGAACAGCTGCTCTCAAAATGAACTGAGCAATGGAAGCACCCTTTATTGAAAAAAATGTGAAGGCCACAGGCATTTTGATGTATGAGTTTTAGCTTGTTTTGATTAAATTAATGAGTACTATCATATAATAGTAACCAGTTATGTCTGGTATTCTACCTCAACTTAATTCTGCAAACATTCATTAAGCAACCACTGTCATCAGAATACATTGCTGGGCTCTTCAGGAAGTGCCAAACTTAATAAGATTGCCCGCACATGTACAAACCCATGGGTTGTTATAAAAATTTTAAATAAAAATACATGTTATAACTTTTCTGAATGTCTAAATAAGTATGACAAGAATTACTTATTATGACAAGAAGAACTTTTCTGAATGTCTAAATAAGTATGACAAGAATTACTTGGGAATTTCCTACTTGCAAATGACAAATTTGCTACTTTAAACCTGGGAGAGGGAACAGAATAGAAAAATACACAATGCTTAAAGGAATCAGAGTCAAGGGGTATTTAGCTTCAAGACTGACTAGATACAGATCCTAAGGCTTAAGTGATGGTATAAGCTGCCTTTCTATGTATATGATCTCTGTTTTAGATGGGTGTCCTCTGTGTTGACTTCATTGTCATAGTGATTCCCCCTTCCTGTGTTATTCACTGATCGCTAGGTCCAGATTCATATTCTCATAGTTGAACAGTCATGAAGGAAAGAGTCTTTCTTCCCAGAGGATTTGCAAAAGATCCAGGAATCTGAACCATTATTCTTGTTTAGATTGTGTAACCATCCATGAAGCTATCACTCCATCAGAGGAATGGAATGATCTGGTTGATCGGGCCACAATCATCTGCTTATCCCAGAATGTAAAAATTAAAGTCATCCTTATATAAAACATTTAGATTAAAAATAATATAATCAGAGCAGCATTTTCTAAAGAATAGGAAATGCTGAGCAACTTACCAAAAAAAAACCCAAAAAAACTATAAGGCCCTAACTGCCGTGGCTGAGTTGGTTGAGCG
This sequence comes from Glossophaga mutica, assembly GCA_039655065.1. Taxonomy (NCBI): domain Eukaryota; kingdom Metazoa; phylum Chordata; class Mammalia; order Chiroptera; family Phyllostomidae; genus Glossophaga; species Glossophaga mutica. The sequence goes on along the minus strand of CM077307.1, from coordinate 139,745,461 downwards.
CCATCCTGCAAAGTGAAAGTTCGCCTGTTCAGTTCCCAATCTGGGCAGGTGCCTGGGCTGCGGGTGCCCTAATGGTGTTTCTCTCTCGCATCCATGTTTCTCTCTGCTTCTCTCTCTGAAAGCAAACAAATAAAATCATTAAAAAACTATTAGATGCATTAATTAGGATTATGTTAGAAAGTGGCAACAAAATAACTCAAAATAACAGTGATTTAAACAACATATGAGTTTATTTCTTTTTTACAGTCAAATCTCAGAGGTAGCCAGTCCCCCACTGATAAACACATCATAGTATAAAAAATTGAGACTCATGCCTTTTTTCTGTTTCTTTTTGTAAAAAGGAAAGGGACTGTACTATTTAATTAAAAGTTATACAGGTTTAGAAAAAAATGGGGGAATTCTACTGTTAAATCTCACTCCCTTTAGAAACAAAGATACACCCACAAACACACAGTCCTACCCTCTCCTCCCTTTGCCCAGTCAGGCCAGACAGAAGTACCACCTTCCAGGAGAAAAACACAGAAGTCTACTGCAGCTTGCTTCTTCCAGTTCCTCCCAGAGCAATCCATGCTCAGCTAGGCAGGTCTGTGGTTTCCAGCACCATCAGCTGTGTCCCTGCGATCTCCAGTTCTTAATCCAAAACCACACGGCACTCCTCATGGTCCACCAGAGAGTCCCTGCACCCCATTTCTTATCATGGGGTTCCCCATTATCCCCCATGGTCCCCGTCCACCATGGCAGCCCACCTTCTTGTTTAAATCCCAGCCTGGAACCTCCTCCATAACCCCATTTCCAACTCCTCCCACAATCAGGTAGCACTGTTGTATTCTCAGCCTTTCTTTGCTGCCCAGTTAGTCCAGGCAGGTGTTGCCTGGAGGCATGGAGCAAACTATCTCCATGCTCTCACGCAGGGGCTGGAACGGGGGTGGCAGGGAACTGCCTCCCAACTACATCATGGGTCAAAGTCATTAGGTTCATGTCCTTTGTTGCTTCAACACGGGTTTTATTTCCAGGAGTCCAAGATATTTGGCAAAGTTGTAGACATTACATCACATTGTATGTAACAGCTAAGAAGGTGTATGAATTTGTAGAAACTCTTTTTTTTTTTTTAAGGAGGTGTCTTGGAAGTTGCACATAGAACTTCCTGCTGCATCCTATTGGCCATAACCGAGTCTTGTGGCCACATCTAGCTGTAAAAGAGGCTGAGATATGTAGTTTTATCCTGCCCAGTTAATATCTGGGGTTTATATTTGGGGGGAAAGAGGCAAATGGGATTTAGTGGCAATAAGAAGTCTTCACCAAACACATGGAAATGAATATATTGCATGCTAAAGGCTATACAGACATAATAACAAAATAATTAGTTTGGGTTTTGTCTTTCTGGAAAGCTATGAAACTCTAAAATCAAATCAGCTTCTTGACAACACTGCCAAATTGGGGAAATGCTGATGCTTCTATCCACTGAGATAATGCTAAATAATGATAAAAATGAAATGGTGCCAGCTAGATGCTTCAGGCACATCATAAGCACATCTTTGAAGATCCATCAGAGGCAGTCTTCGGAGAATGTAGCCATGTAATTTCTTAGCCTTGGGATTTCTTCATTTTAGATCTTCCAATCAAATAACAAATAGAACAAGCAGTTAACAGGACAATTTAAGAATGAAAGAAAGGAAATGGTGCCCCCTTCTCTCATCAAGAAGTGAACACCAAGAGGCCAAGATGATTTGAGTCTGGGCGGTACTGAAATCAGAACCCAAACCAAGGAAATGGTCTTTGACAATTTAAGTCTAGCATGGGGCAGAGACTTTCTTTCTGTAAAGAGCCGACCAGTAAGTATTCTAGCCTTTTTGGGCCACACACAGTCTCTGTAACATTTACTCAGTTCTGCTGTGGCAGTGGGAACGCAACCGGAGACAACACATAAACAAATGTGGCTGTGCTTGGATATATCTTTCTTTATAGAGACTGAGCTTTTAATTTAATATAAATTTCATGTCCCAAAATATTCTTTTCTGATATTTTTTCAATAATTTAAAAATGTAAAGACTCACTAGTTCATAGGCCACAGAAAATTAGTGATTTTTATGTTAATCACTGATACACACTTTACAATGAACAGTGTGCATATATTTGAAATTTTTTTCCTATTGACCGCTTTGCTTATATTATTTATTAAAGTATATTACATATCTGTCTATTCTATATTTAAAACAGCTTTGTATTTTGTACATATTTTTTAAGAGTCTGTTTATTCTTAGAGAAAGGGAAAGGAGGGAGAAAGAGTGCTGAAGGTCAGTACCTCAGGGTGCATGTCCCGAAGGCCTCCCAGCCTCCTCAGATGGGCACTTCCTTTCTCCCTTCGGGGTGTGGGTGCACGACTGAGAATTCAGGGGCAGGGAGAGGCACCACCAACCCAGGTGCAGACTTGGACGCACCCTTGCCTCCAGCGGGAAAACCTCCATGGAAAGCGCGTGGTGGGAACCTGCTTCCTGCCAAAAGCCTCAGGTTTATAGGTGAGCTCAGGAGGCGGGTCACAGGTATTATTGGGGCCACCGCGATCATTTGGGCATCCGGAGGAAAACAGCATATTAGCCCCAGGGGATCGGATCCTCTTAAGCGTGCCTAGGCCGAACCCCAGCGGTGCCCTTAGCAAGATGGGCGGAGAAGGGCTCCCATGGCGGAGTAGTCCCACATCCTACCTCCAGGTAAGAAACCTGTGTCCCCGTATAGCTGTTGAGCAACTTTCCCAACCGAGGAGCAAGGGTCACAAGGACCACAACGGGAAATATTTTCCATCCCGCAATATGGGGCTAGACAAAACTAAGTTGAGTCGTTGGTAAAGAAAATAATGCAATAATTAATAAATAATATCACAAGAATAAACCGTATTTCGCTTACAGCTGTAAACCTACTTTTGCCCCACCCTGTATTGCCCGCAGCCCCCACCCCACTACGGTGGCTCTGAATCCGAATAGCGCAGAAGGGGCCTCTCCTCTGCGGTCCCTACCGCCGGCCCACCAGCGAAGCCCGCGGCTGTAGCGCGGGGAGTCCCGGCGCCCCCAGACTCTGCGCGCCCCGTGCTCGCAGCGGGCTGGTGGGTCACTGTCTCCCTGGCAGAGACACGCACGCAGCTGGGGCCCGTGCCCGACGGGTACCGGGCTGTGCTGGTGACGTCCGGAAGCAAATGCTCATGGCTTCTTAAGTGAGCAGGCGCTAGGTGTCCCTTGTGTTCCCCGGGAGAACGACCAGGGGAGCCAGACGATTCCCAGGGTCGCCCGGAGGGCCGGGAACTGTAGCCCCGGCCCTTCTCACTGGAGACCCACTTTCCCGGAGTTTGGTTGGGCCTGTCGCTCACCCTCGCGCCATACCAGCGTGGAGCAAACCTTCTTCGTATCTTAAGTGTACATGCATTAATCCGTAGGAAGAGTGATGAGGTTTGTTATTGTTATCGCATTATAGGAGGGGAAGAGGGGGAGGAGGAGGAGAATGGAGGGGGGAGGGAGAAGTGGAGGGGGAGGGAGGAAGAAAGGTAAAAATTTGGTATCCAAAATAAAAATGTTAAGGCTATTAATACAAAAACTATTAGAAAAACTTTCTATCCCTTTAACAATTTATGACTAGATGATTGTATCAACTTTGGAATAAGTTAGAAACTGAAGATATCTGCAAATAATGTACTTTTACTCTTCTTAAAATTTTCTCATAGTAATTATTTTAAATTGACTCAGATATATAATAACCTAATTGCAATTAATTGTATTAGAAGATATACCCAACATTGATTTTTCCATTTAGGATTTTTTTCGTCACCATGACAAGCCATTTTGGTAATATTTTATAAAGTTCTTTTTATGTGACTTTAATTCCCCCAATATATCAGCAAAACTGATATATTAGGATTTGACTTTTCTCAGAGGTTATTCATTAAGACTTAATTAGTTCAATGTTTGCCTCTGTAGAAACTATCTCAGAATTATTTTATCTTTTGCAGTTATTCAGTAAGTATTCAAGAAAGGGAATTATATCTCAAACAGCGCAGAAGGGGACCTTTCCTCTGCTCTCCCTGCCAGCCGTCCCCCTGCCAAGCCCGCAGCTGTATAGAGAGGGGAGCCCGGTCTCCTGCAGGGGTCACTGTCTTCAATGCAGTTAAGAAACGGTACTAGAAATAATAGTGAAAACGGAAACAGAAAATCCCTGTGTAGTTAGGCATGATTCAAAGTCTACATAGCAATTGCTTTTTCCTCTTTCTCCTGCTCCATCTGAGGAGTTCCCCATCGTGCATTTTTATAATTATTGGAATATAGCCAGGAATCTTTTATTTTTAAATATTTCTTATTGAGTGTAATTAAAGTAATTTCAAGAAGAATTTTACCAGGTTATTTTTAAACTATATGCATCTTCATCTACACCTTAAATTTAATAGTACTAGTCTGAAGAAAAGCGATTCAAGATGCAGAATACTGTAATACCTTTATATGTTTATTTTTTTCATTTACCTAACATTTGTTGAACAATAACCAATATTCTTAAAATGAGGGTACTTGTCTCATGAGTGATTCAGAAATTGTTAATTCTGTAAGTGATTCATCAATTTTAAAGTCCAAGTGAGCCTTCTATAATAGTTTGCTAGTCCTGATAAAATATGAACTCAATAACCAAATACCAATTCAAGAACATCTACTATGTAGCTAACAGTGTATTTAATATGAATGATTAAAAAATTATCTATTTGTAAATATTCCAATGCTCTTGGTATGGGAAAAAATTAAAATTCTTAGAATAACAAAAATTATATAAGAAATAATTTCAGGGTCTAAATGCCCCTCCCACCAGAATTTAAGACAAAACTTAGAAGCTCTTTAATTAATCCTCTGTAAAACATCAATATAGCAAGAGATCACAAAATGGAAAATTCAGTAGAAGAGTCAGTTCGTGTATTTTAAAGGTTGTATGGGTCTTTCAAGAAAAGATTGCTACTCCTGATAAAATGTGAACTCAAGAAAGATTTACTGCCTTAAAACCCAGAAAGACCAGGAACTTGATCCTTAATATTGATTCAACTATAATAAAATTCATAATGAAAGAAGTTAAAATTAGATGTCCCTGGACAAAGTATCCAAAAGTCATTAAATGGTAGTATATATCTCCCAAAGCCTTTCAAATATGCCTGGCAATCAATTCAAAAGGCTTATTTCAGAAATACATAACTCTGGTGACTTCTCAGTTTTGGTTCAGTTCATGATAAATAGAAAAAAACAAAATACTTTTAAATAGTTTTCAGAGCTATTGTGTACAGGGTCTGTTCAGAAAAAGTCCAACAATTGTTAATCCAATGAGAACGGTTTGCACAACATCGATGTTACCTGACAGGCAAGGAGAGTGGACTGGAATGCACAGATGTAAACATTGATGACTTCACTGAACTAGGCAGTGGGCCAGTAGATGCCGTTGAGTGAGCATGTATACTATGTGGCCATCACATTAAGATACAGATTTTGCATTGATCTTGAACATTTCTCTGCAGAAACTATTTGGATGATTCAGATCACAGCTATGGGCCACTGGCAACTGGCAGCTTCATCACAACAACACTCCTGGTTATACATTCAATTCTCATGCAGAGTTTTTTGGTGAAACACCCTGGTGAAATCGCCTGGTGACCCAGCTTCCCTAGAGCTCAGATTTGGCACCCTGTGACTTCTAGCTTTTCCCCAAACTAGAATCACCTTTGAAAGGGAAGAAGTTTCAGACCACCAATAAAATTCAGGAAAATACATCGGGGCAGCTGATGGCAATTGGGAGAACTGTGTGAGGTCCCAAGGGCCCTACTTTGATTGGGACTGAGGTGTCATTGTCTTATGTACAATGTTTCTTGTATGTCATATCTTCTTGATTGAATGTCTCTATTTTTCATATTACATGGCTGGATACCTTATGGAGAGACCTTGTATCATTAACTATATTTTAGGTGAACAATAATTTGTTGTTCTTTTTGATAAGCTTTCTTTCTTTCTTTCTTCCTTCCTTCCTTCCTTCCTTCCTTCCTTCCTCTCTCTCTCTCTCTCTCTCTCTCTCTCTCTCTCTCTCTCTCTCTCTCACACACACACACACATACACACACCATCAAAGGATTTTTAAAGTGGATCATTGGTTAATTAAATATGGGGATTGTGTATATTTCTACTAAAAATGAGAATAGGGAAATAGTTAAAGCCACAATGCAATGCCATGACATGCCATCATTAAAGTCTCTATAATGAAAAAGAAGGAAAATACCAAGTGTTGAAAAGTCTCATACATTGCTCACAAGAGTCTAAAATGGTACAACCTCTTTGGAAAATTGACTGTACTACTGTGATCCAGCTATTCAATCTCCAGGTCTATACATCAAAATGTATGTGTATCTACCAAAAGACATATTTGAGAATATTTATAGTAATACTATTCATACTGACCCCAAAGAGGAAAAAATTCACATGTATCAAAAGTAGAACAGTAAAAAGAATGTGGGATATCCATGACATGTATGACTATATTACAGTGACAATGAATAAGCAGCTACATGCAACACTGTGGGTGAATCTCACAAATAAAATTTTGAGCAAAATACATGAGGTATAACTGAGATTTTTAAAAGATTTTATTTATTTAATTATTTATTTTTTTTAGAGAGAGGAGAAGGGAAGGAGAAAGAGGGAGAGAAACACAGTGTGTGGTTGCCTCTCACATGTCCCCCATTCAGGACCTGGTCTGCAACCCAGGCATGTGCCCTGACTGGGAGTCGAACTAGAGATCATTTGGTTCACAGCCTGTGCTCAATCCACTGAGCTCCACCAGCCAAGGCTAGCTGTAATCTTATGTAATATGAAGTTCAAAAACAACAGTAACTTACAATATAGCATTTGTGGTCATAATTAAACATTAGAAAGGAAAAAGATCTACTTCTGTTATAGTTTTTAGGTATCATTTCAAATAACAAGAATTTTTAAACAATTTTAAATGACAAAACATTTTAAAGACATTAAACTTTGAAAGGGAACTCTGTCTAAACTTGTTCATTAGTTGCATTAATTGTAAATTTGTGTGCAGTAATCTTTTACAGTAACAACCAATGAATTTTATAAATCTAACCTATGACAATAATATGACAATTTTCTGAATATGTACAAATATATGGAATACTATGCATAACTCTATTCCAAAACATGAGTCTGTGAAGGGATAGAGGTCATTGCTTATTAGAAGTCACGTAAATTAGATGTAGTACATAATATAGTTTAAATCTACAACTTTATTCTCTGGCATAAAGTCAGTAACATAACAACATACCCACCAACAAAAACTGAGATTATGTAAACTGAGTCCAGCTGGCTAATTCTAAGTATAAAAATTTCACACTGTAAAAAAACCACAAAAAACAAACAAAACAGATACATAACTCAAAAAAACCTACCCCAAAAGTAAACTAAATAACTTCCTAAATTTTGTATACTGGTTTACATAAATAGTATTCTAACTTTTTATTACTATTTCTGGGTTATTTTTAACAATAAACTCAATTTATAGGTAAATTGACTAACATTTATATAAACAAATATTGACCTAGATTGTCTTTTCCTTGTCTTCAGTTATTTTGCAATACACACTTTTAGGGAAAACATGAATGTAATATGTTATTGATTAAGTTGCTAAAATACTTGAAACCCTAATGCTTTTTTTCTTAACACCATTAACTTCTCAGAAATATTGCAGTTCTGAGCTCATCATTGCAGTTTTTAAAATAATACAGTTAAAGCCTATCACTGGAAAACATAAGATGTTGAAAGGAAATAAGATATAATTACAATTGCCAAATATAAAGCAACTGCAAAAGTGGCCTTAATCATGTAAAATCTTTTACAAGTACTTAATTAATACTAATTTCCATTACTATGAAATATGTCAAGTGGGATTTTCATACCAACATTTATATTGACAACATCTCCTACATCCAGCTCTGGACCCACCCCTCCACGGCAGCTTGTCAGGACTCTGCAGCCCTGCGAGGTGTTCCTGCTGCTAGGAACTCAAGTTCTGGGGCTGTTTTAACATCCATTTTAGGAGAAGAGTGTTCTCTTCCTTCACCTTGCCTCCCAAAACATTTTGCCATCTCTTCCCCCCTTCCAGAACACTGTCAATTGACTTTTTAAAGGGCTTATGATTTTATCCAAGACAAAAATGAAACTTTTAACCTCAGTCTACTTTTATCTTCTAGAAATAAAATACAGAAAATTCCTTAGTCAAGGAAGCACAGATGGGTCTGATTAAATATTTAAAATAGTATAAAGGGGCACATGTATTGAAACCACACAAAATATATATTTTTTAATTATCCTTGGAGATGATGGTAGTTTTGGCTCCCTTTATCACTGAGCAGAAAGTTTCAAAGCTAGAAAAACAGGACAACATAAATTTGGTTAGAGTAGTAGAAAGAATTCAAAAGATACTTTAATCCCTTTACATATCTGGAAAACTGAAATCAAGCACTTGAATTTATCTTTCCAATTTTTTTGTCAAGGTGTCCTCACCCTTGTATGTTTGAGTGCATGCGTATATGTGTATGGGAGCATGTGCCAGTGTGCACATACCTGTGAAAGAGGATGAATAAATTCCACTGTTATCTGTTAAACTGATTCTAACATGCTCTACTCACAATTTTATAACAAACAAATTCAGATAGTTCTGAACGTATTATATCATTGAATGTACAGATATATTCTGAACTAGAGATTTGATAAAATAGGAATACACTAAACATTTCCTTTGGAGAGTATTTTTATGCTCTACTTCTAATCTGAATCAATACTGTCTGGTTTTGGTTTAAATTTATTCCAAAGTTTTCATTAGGCATTTTTTTTTTGTTTTATTTCTTTTAGTTTGTTTTGATAGAAACTTCAGTTACCAAAATAGAGCAATTTGTTCTATATTTAATTTAGTAAATTATTATGTGTGGCACCCTTGAAAAGAAGAAATAATAGGGTATGGAAAATTTGATATGCCTTTTCCTTGGCCCCAAACAATTTTCATTCAAGAAAACTGGAAAGATGATATGATATGAAAGATGATATGATATGATAAATCTTAAGGTTTAAATTGGCTTTGCTTTTCTTACTTTAGTTCCTCAGATGCTTTCCCAGTAAGTGGCTCCAGGGCTTGTTGGGAAAATGGTAAATTCTAGCATTTGAGCAAGGAATACACAGTGAGAGACAGAGGAGAGACTATTGGGGTCATATCAGTAATAAACATGAGAAAATGTAATTTAAGATTAGAGTGTTTGACCGTCAAAAATAATAAACATAACTAATTAAACACAGCAAGTGAATTAAAGCCATCAGTTTATAATAATACTCTAGAAATGTTAATTTTTTTACAGCTGGAAGCTATTTCAAAATTTGACAAAGGAAGAATCACATAGTAATTTTACATTTCCCATACACACAATATTTCAGGCCAAACAAATAGTGGATGAGTGATGTTTTCTTTATAGAACTATTAGAGCTAAAAGCAAAAGGTATAATGAACTTAGAAAATTTCCATTTTGCAAGTCCTAATGAAATAGTACTAACCATCAGTTAATGCTGAAGCCCCATGGTGTAGGTTGGTAGGAAACACTACGAAGAGGGATCAGTCAGACAGCACCTGAACCCACTATTAATGTCAGAAGCACAGTAAGTGGGGTGAGACCACCAGACATCATGTCCTTTGTGCTCCAATGCAGAAACTGTAGTGCCTGACTGTCTTCATGTCTTTAGTTCTAACTACAACATTACAAGTGATGTAAAGATATAAGACCTAGATAAATATTACCCGTTGACCAAATACAGAATGTGGGATTTTCCGAATGATTCCACTTCTCAATCAAATTATTGCTATGCCAAAAAAGAAGGAGAGACTGTTACTGAATTAAAGAAATTCATTGCATATCTTACATACATCTGTATAAATTGATGGGCTTAATGAACATAAGCTGTGATCATTTCTAAATATAACTTCATCTCTGAAATAATATGATTTCTTAGAAAATAACAGCTTGAGTAAAGAATCCTTCTTTTTTTTCAAATTTCCCCTACAACCCAACCCCTCAAATGATTCTCACCATTTGTGGAGAAGAATAGGCATGCACACCTGAGACCTTGGGGATTTAGGGTGAGAGGTGCAGAGTCAGAGCATTTTTGTCTTGGAAAGGACTAAGAACCCAGATTTGGGGGAGGAATTTTCTCTTGGGGAGCCAGACCTAGCTCTGCAGTTGCCTGAGAGAAGCTGAGGGAAGGAGTGCCACAAGAGCAACCCTCTTTCCTGGTGAATCTCCTGCAGAGTAGACATGTGGAGTACTGTGGTCAGATCGCTGTGCCCAGGAGTATCGCTAGGGCCCATAGTTGACCCACGTATGTATGCTTGATGAAGTAGAGGTCCCATGGCAAAAGGAAAATCCCCAGCATGCTAATACAATCAATGATAGCTCACTCCAGTATTTTCATCACTGTCTACCCCCCATTTCCAGAGACAACTCAGCAACTTAAATTGCACAGATGCTGAATTCTATACCTGCTGATAGGGCAGGCAAAGAAATATATCACAGATTACTTAAGGGGCACAATGGAATGAAAATGGGGTCAAATTATTACTCTTGCCAAATATTTGAAATAGCAATACCCCTAGTCAGTTATTAGATAGATGAAACAAGATTTCATCAAATTTAGGAAGAAAAAACTTTATCTCAAAAATAAATATACCAGATGTAATATTCATAAAGGCAAATAATTCAAAATAAGGCTCTGCGTATCAAAGCATAGCTAAGTAATTACTCTCTATATGCTGCGTGGAGAAGCGGAACTTAAACCCTAAGCGCCAAACTAGACCTGTAGATATGTAAAATTGGGTTAAGATAAAGTCAAAAATAAAGGAACAGAAATAGTGATTGGTGTACTGATACTGTGAAGAAAATAAATTGGTTATTTTTCCAGTTTAAAATTTCTATTATTTCCTTTAATACATAGGAATTTAATAGAATATTACCATTAGTATGATTATTTATTAGCCGCATTATGAAGAGCTGAGGGGTAATTCAAAAGAGGAGAGTATGTAGAATAGCAGAGAAATATTACTTATCTAAAGCAATTATTATTTTCTGCTTCAACAAACATTATTAGGGTTTTTTATAATTTTTATTTTTCAGTTATACTTGACATCCAATATTATATTAGTTTCAGGTGTACACCCAGTGATTAGACATTTTATAACTTACTAGGTGATTTTACCAATAAATCTCATACTCATCTAACACCATGCACAGTTATTAGAATATTACTGACCATGTTCCCTATGCTGTACCATGTTCCCTATCCTCATGACTATCCTGTAATAACCAATTTGTACTTTACAATCACTTCACCTTTTTCACTGATCCCTCCAACTCTGCTATGAATCTGTTTCTGTTCTGCCAGTTCATTTATTTCATTTTTTAGTAAGTAGGGTTTGTTGATAGATGTATATTTATTGCCATTTTATCATTCATACTGTTTATTGCTCATATGTGTGTATTGCCATTTTATTATTCTGTTTTTCTTCTTAAAGAAGACTCCTTAACATTTCTGTAATACTGCTTTTGTGGTGATGAGCTCCTTCAGCTTTATATTGCCTGGGAAGCTCTTTAAATGACCTTCAATTGTAAATAATAACTTTACTGGATAGAGTAAACTTAGTTGTAGGTCCTTGCTTTTCATCACTTTGAATATATCTTGCCACTGTCTTATGACCTACAAAGTTTTTTTGTTGAAAAATAAGCTGACAGTCTTATGGGATCTCCCTTGTAGGTAACTAATTGCTTTTCTCTTACTGCTTTTAAGATTCTCTCTTTGTCAGTAACCTTTTGCATTTTAATTATGATGTGTCTTGGTGTGGGCCTCTTTAGGTTCATCTTGTTTGGGACTGTCTGTGCTCCCTGGACTTATATGTCCGTTTCCTTCACCAGATTAAGGAAGTTTTCTGTCATTGTGTTTTCAAATAGGTTTTCACATGCTTGCTTTCTCTCTTTGCTTTCCACCATTCCCATTATATGAATCTTGGTACACTTGATGCTGTTTCAGAGGCTCCTTACACTATCCTAATTTGGGGTTGTTCTTTTTTTTTATGTTCTGATTAGGTGTTTTTGCTTCCATATATTCCAAATCACTGTTATGATCCTCAGCTTCATCTACCCTGCTGTTGATTTCCTGTATATTAGTCTTTGTTTCAAGTAGTGTATCCTTCATTTTTAACTGGGTCTTTTTTATGGTTTCTATACATACTCTTGAAATTCTCACTAAGTTCTTTGAGCATCCTTATACCCATTGTTTTGAACTCTGTATCTGGCAGTTTGCTTGCCTCCATTTTGTTGAGTTTTTTTTCTGGAGATTTCTCCTGTTCCTTTATTTGGGAACTGTTTCCTTGGCTCCACATTTTTGCTGCTTCCTTATGTTTGTTTCTATGTATTAGGTAGAGCTGCTACATCTCCTGGACTTGGTAGAGTGGTCTTGTGTAGTAGGTGTCCTGTAAGGCTCAGTGGTACAGTCTCCCCAGTTACCCATGCTTAGCACTCAGGGGCTCTCCTGTGTGGGTTGTATGCACTGTCTTGTTGTAGTGGAGCCTTTAGTGCTATTGGTTTCACTGAGAGGGATTGACCCCAGGCCAATCCACAGCGAGGACCAGCTGCTACTTCAGTGGAGGAGCTGTTATGCAGGAGCTACTCACAGGGGACAGGACGTGCTTCAGTGGGGCTTTGGTGCTCACTGAGCCTGGCCCTAGAGTGTGTCACTCATGGAGGGTGATAGGGATATAAACCAGCTTGGTCTGAAGCTGTACACTAGGTACACTGGCTCTGGGGCCTCTTGGAAGACTCAAGGTCAGCCACTACCTGTGCCCTGCCTGAGACCACCTGACACAATCCACAGAGAGATCTGAGGGTGGCTATTACTTGTGCTGGGCTTGGTGGTGCCCCAAAGAAGCCAAGCAATGAATTAAGGCTGGCTGATACTGGAACCACTTAGCAAGAGATTTGGAGTTCACAGAGGCCAGATGCCGCTTGGTTGAGAGACTTTAGGAAAGTCCAAAGCATGAGACAAGAAAAACCATTTGTATGGAAAGCCTCTGGAAATGGTTTCAGTAGGCTCATAAGTTGAGGGGAGTGGAGGGTCTCAGGGAATCACCAGGCCAGATAAGACAGAGTGAGCCAGGTTGAGATAGACTCAGATATGGCCCTGCCTGCCAATTCCGTGGGGCATTAGTCTCAGAAAAGGAACAAAGGTCACTGCTGGAACCCTTGCCTGACAGAAAGTTGCCCTTCCGGCTCCTTCCCTGATGCCAGAAAATTCAGTTCCTGCCTATATGTCCCTGGTTCCTTTTAAGCTGCTGCCCCAGCACTAGAGCTCAGAGCAAGTGAGTCCAAGTAAATCCGTGCACGAGCTCTTTAGGAGGAACTGCCTGAGACTCCAGAAGTCTCCCTCAGCCACAATCCTTGCTAATTTTTACAGCTAGAAGTTACAGGGACTTCTCTTCTTGGCTGCTGGAACCCTGGGCTGCTAGAGGGTTTGGTCTCCTTGCTCCTCAGGGGGGACATGCACAGACGAGATATCCCTCTCAATTTGTATCTGTGGGTGTGGGACTAGCCCATTCTGCATCTTCACCCCCTCATACCAGTCTTGAGGTAGCTTCTTCTGTAAAGCCCTAGTTAGAGGACTTCCATTCAGCCACATTTCAGGTGGTTCAAAATGATGGTTGTCCTGAAGTTTAGTTATAATTTTAATGTGGTTGTGCGAGGATTTGAGTACCACATTTACTTACACCATCATCTTGACTGGAAACCTCAAAAGCAATGATCAAAATAGGAAAAAATTATCATTATTTAAACATAATCAACATAATCATAAAATATATTTGGGCATTATACCAGATAATTAAATAAATCAACAGTTGAAAGACAAAGTCCTTCTCTTCATTACACTTGGATGGAAAGTAACAACACTAAAGACCAAAAAATGGGAAGTAAAAATCTTAGAAAAAAAATAAAGTCTAGCCCTGGCTGGTGTAGCTCAGTGGATTGAGCGCGGGCCTGCGAACCGAAGGATCGCGGTTCGATTCCCAGTCAGGGCACATGCCTGGGTTGCCAGGCCAGTTCCCGGCAGGGGACATACAAGAGGCAACCGCACATTGATGTTTCTCTCCCTCTCTCCTTCCCTTCCCCTCTAAAGATAAATAAATAAATAAATAAATAAATAATAAAAATAAATAAATAAAATATTAAAAAAATAAAAAAATAATAAAGTCTAAGGCGCAAGTGGCAAACACAAGGCCCATGTGCCGAATCCAGCCTTCCACCTTGTTTTATCCGGCCTGGCACCTTGTTTCTACCCAGCGGCAGCACCAAGCTCCTTGCCCCTAGTTGAGGAGTAGTTACATTTACACAATCCTGAAATTACATTCGATCCTTTGAAGGCAATTGTGAGGCTGATGTGGCCTCCTGTGAAAATGAGTTTGACACCCTGGTCTAAGTACTTTTGACCTAACCACATCTTTAAAATAATCATGGCCTTCATGAATTAATATGAATTAAGGGAGATATATATGTAAAATACATATACACACAAAAAATATATATAGGCCTTTGAAAAGAAAATAGCCTGTTTAATCCATTGTATCTATCTGGCTATAAGCAAATGGATACAAAATAAGCATTAAAAAAATACAAAAATAGTCGAACAAACATATCCTTGGTAATTTTAGTTATTTTAATCTTGAAATAAGTATAATGATTTATATTCTTTTGGTATACAAATTCTAATACTTTTTCAAACCAGGTCTAGAATTTTTAAAAGTAGAGCGTAACTATTAAATCATAATGAAATTGAATCCTTATTAATTAATAACATTTGTAATTATCCTGTCATTGAGCAAATAATAAAATAGTTTTTAATAGTGAAAGTATGAAAAAACATATAAAGAATAATATTTATAAGGATTTGCTAAAACAAATCCTGAAACTGAGAAGTTAAATGGGGAAAGCACAGTGCCCGAAATTGAGTATCTACTTCTCAAATCCATTGTTCAATACATGAGCTATAAAATTGAGTCAATGTTGCGATTAGGATGAAGTAGAAATTCTGTTGGGTATTTGCTAGGCTGAAGGAGAGGCTTTATGCATTTTCTAGTCAGATAATGGAAGATGTCCTAAATCCTTTTCTGAGATCTAGAGTTACTGTAATCATTTATATATTCCTAGGGTCTTTGTGTGAAAATATTCTCCAACTTTTGAAACAGGAAAAGGTAACCAGAAAATGGAAAAGGAACCAGAAAGTGGAGCCAGTACTAGTTGTTGTAATACAAATATAATGATAAGAAAGGTATCAGAAGCGGAGAGGTCATAGTGTTTGCTCAGATAGCTGGAATGCTAACTGGAGATCCTGCAAAGCACTTAGTTACAGGTAGTTTGATGGCCATTAGATCATTTACTTCAAAAATCCAGTCCAGTCTAAATCTAAAACACTGGTTAATAACAATAATAATTTTGAAAGGCTTTTGAAATTATATATGTGTCTGTGTGTGTGTGTGTGTGTGTATCAAAATATGTGGGATTGTATAAGGTAATGACCATTTTTTATGAATGAGCAGACTACTGCTGTATGTAAATCAATGCATCCAAAAAGAGAAGTTTAAATAAGATGTCTGACCATTAACATGTGTGACCTGGACAGTTTAGAGACAATCGTAGTGAGGAACCGAAGTTGGCCAAAGACTATATTACTATGTGAAATTACACTTACAAGAAGAACAATCTTAATAATATTAAAAGCAATTTTCACCATTCAAGATGCAGTGAAAATTTAAGAGCTCAAGGTAACAGAGAGCTATACTAAACAAATAGGACCAAATATTAAAAAGCAGAGTAAAAGGAAGAATCCACAGAAAGAAAATGATAAGAATCCACAGAAAAATGAAGTCACATATGTCACTCCTTCAACTTAACTTAAAGTACCCAAAATGTTAGTCTTACCATGTGTGTTAACCATAAGAACCAATGACTAATTCTAATATAGCTACGGAGTGGTGGTTGTGTATATGGTATAATGTATATAAGAAGCTTTGATGTGATAGATTTGCTACATCTCCTACATCAAACACAGCCTCTAAGCAAATTCCTAAAATCTTATGTAACCAAAGAGAAACATATATTTTAAAATATTTTAACCTCAGGAAATATCTAAGAAATATTAAAAGCCAATAGAAATAAATATTTCTTATAAAGCTGCCTAGTTACCTAGGGCATCTGATATATTTGAATGTGTATAAAGTTAGAAAGTATATTTAATGAGGAGGAAATACAGAGGGATTTGACAATAATTTTCTTTTCCTAGGTGATTTCCACAAAAGTCTATAGGCTTATGAATTATGCCATAAAATCTATGATCTATGAAGACATTCTTAGAAAGAGCATCATTTAGATTTATAAAAGTGACCAATTGCTTTATTTTAACAAGCTCCACGAAAATCTCAATGGCTTCACATTAAAGCAGCTACAACAATTTTATATGTGGTAGAAGTCAAAGACAAACACAAATTAGGCCTCCTGGATGTCTCCATCCACCCATCCACCCACCCACCCACCTAGTGGAGCCCAGGAAGCACATGACTTCTGTCTTGGAGCTATGCTATTTGAGACATAGACATTGCAAGGACTCCGTTATAATTGCAGAGGAAATTGGAACATATAACACTATCATGGCCACAATGAGATAGCATATTCTTATTTTTCTAACTTGGTAATTGAGAGACACTGATAGAAAATCTTTTATTTATCTCCTTTCCCTTCGCCTAAGCTCTGTCTGTGAAATGAAATTTGTTTAGAAGCCACCTTAAATAAATACAGTGAAGCCCTTCCACCATACTTAAGAACTGCCATGCCAAACTTGACCAGAGGCACAATAGTTCTAAAATGAAATTCTTAAAGACTACGTAGTATTTATTTTATGGATTTTGTATGGTTCAATCACATGAAGAAAATGAAGTTAGCCATCTGATTATACATGGAAGATTACACATTAAAATTTCTCACTAAAATAATTTAAATTTTTATTTCTCAAAATATTAAAATTATAAACGTAAAAAAAATGTGTTCAAGCCCTTGCACTTTCTCATACTGGAAAAGTAATAACACTTTTTTTAATTATCACCCAAAGACATGTTTTCATTGCTGTCAGAAAGATAGAGAGAAAGAGAGACAAACATCAACATAAGAAACATCGATTGTTTGCCTTCCCATACGTGCCCCAACCAGGGATCAACCCACAGTCTGTGTATGTGACCTGACCAGGCATCACAACTGAGACCTTTCAATCTACAGGATGGTGCTCCAACCAACTGAGCCACACCGGCCAAGGTGAAAAATAACAGCATTTTAAAACAAAATAAAAAGCTAAAATTGCCCCAAAATGATACAAATGCAATAAAAACACATAAACAAAAATATACAAAAACAGTTCAAAGAGGGAGAATGTAAATTAGCTTTAGTTAAATGTTAACAGTCCTAATGATATAGAACACACACTTAGTTATTTAAAATAAAGAATGCAGAGGCACATATTTATAGGAATTACACAATAAGGAATGAGATTATAGGTACATGTAACCTGATGTTATAATAGGCTTAAGTAATGGGCATAAATACCAAGTCAGCAGTGTGTGTGTGTGTTATAAATGTATACACAATTATATTTTAGCTCAGATTATTTGGCTCTTAAGGAAAAACTAAAGGATAAAAACTTGAAATTTTGAAATAGAATTTTCATTTGCACAACTTTATTTTTATAATAAAATTACGTACTCTTCTAAAACATACATTGCCGCCAGAATTACCATTTAACCACCTGGCTCCACTCTTCCTGCCCCAACATTACTTAATGCTATGATCATATTGCAGATCCTTCTTATGAAGCATGTCATTGAATAGAAAAGGGACAAACTATAGCGAGCACGACATTGGTGGATTTCAATAACATTAGTTTCATGAAAGGAGCCAAACACAAAATAGTACATACTGTATGATTCCAAAACTAGTTAATGGTGGTAAAAACAGAACAGCGGATGCCTCTGGAGGAGGAGACACATTGGAAACCAGCACCTGGGAACTTTCTGGGGTAAGGAAAATATTCTTTATCTTCTCTGGCAAGGGGGTTATCCCATTTTGCTCATTTGCCAAAATTGCTCATACAGTGTGCTTGAAAATCTATGCATTTTATCCTATGTACAAGAGAGAAGCCCCCCACCCCCCAAAAAACAAATGAGCTTCTGGAGGGCAGACCCCTTGCAGTGCAGGCTTCCCCCACTAGGTGAGTGTTTGAGGAACCCATCTGTATCAGTGTACCAGCTGGCATTGTGAGAGGCTGTGTTCCACTTCACTGATTTTTTTTTTTTTTTTTTTGGACGATTCCTTCAGCGTGCTTGCTGATTTCAAGATGGGCGATTTATGAGTGCACCTACCCATGCTGTGGTGAGTGTCCAGAACTTTTTAACCAAAAACAGCATGACCCCTGTGCCCCACACTCCCTATTTATCCAGTCTCACCCTACACGCCAAGCAACTTTTGTAAGTTTCCCAAATGAAAAAAGTCCTCAAAGGGAAAAGTTTTGCCTATGTGGAAGAGGTGAAACAAAAAACAGCAAAAGCACTAAAAGGCAGCAAAATCAATGAGTTCAAAAACCATTTTGAGCAGTGGGAAAAATGTCTTGTTAGGTGTGTTGCATGAAGTGCAGAATCAAAGTTTAAACATGCAAGAATAAATACACATTTTTATAAATAAATCCTGTTTGTTGGGGATCCCCCCTCATAAAATATGCCTCAATAAGTAAAAATAAAAGTAAATAATTGGGGAAGAAAGGGACATAAGGCAATTATACCAAACGTGGTTAATCTGCGGTCCTGAGAATTCAAACAGGGTCCATGGATAATCTTCGCTTGATCACAAAACCCCTTAAATTAATGCAGAATGTTATATCTGGGGTAAAGAATGTGCATTTTCTTAAAAAATGAACAGTGTTATCATCAGATTATCAAATCTGAACCTCCAATGAACACAAAATCTTTGGCTAACCCCTAAATTTGTAAATGAAGAGGAATTCATTGAGGCATACATGATTCGTTAGCTTGTGTTCTAACCATTATAATTTTTCTATTTAGTGTCATTTCATATAGTGGCAATCCTATTTTCTGGAACTTTTTTTTGTATATGTATATAGTATTTTTAGCTAAATAAAAATAGAAGGTGCCTGTTTTAAAAGTTTCTTAGCTATTAAAGGGACAAAGTTAAGAGTAGTTATAATGAGATTTCCTTGTGATGTCTTTAATTTAACAGAAAGAGATATTTCTCAAATTCCCATAATAGTGAGTCAGGAGTATAACCTAGGGGCTCAACATACATTCAGTTTCTAGGTTATTGAATTTTTGCTTTAGTGCAATGGAATAGTTCTTTTAATGTAAATCTGAGCAGAATCTTGTGAGTGACATATATAATTATTGTGACCTTTATGAAGGAAGGTTTTTATTCTGCACTCTGATACTTCTTGGTGTAACAATCATCAATAAGCAGCATTCAGGAAGTGATTGTTCAAATTGACCTTTACCAAGGTATTACACAGAACAAGAAAGGCAGGAATTGTAGTTTTATGTAGAAAGAGACTTAAATCTTTATCATGATTATTATTATAAAGACAGGTAAAGAAAGTACAGGCAGGTAAATGGCATAGGAGGTTATGAAATAAAAGTTGTGAGGTGAAGAAATGAGGGGTAAAATGAGACACATTTTTTCATTTATTACAGTAAACACAAAATCTTAATTTCTCAAATTTACTATAGCAGCTGTATTTTATCCTTATGTACTATTTTCCATTCTAGATCAGTATTGCTCAACAGAGCTTTCTGCAACAATGAGAATGCTCTTTATCTGCCACTAACCTTATGGAACTACTGAGCATTTGAAATATTGTTAATAAATTTTAATTTTAGAAAATTAATTTTTAATTGTATTTAATTTCAATTAATTCAAATATAAATAGCCACAGGTGGCCTGAGGTTACTGTATTGGACAGTTCAGGATTGTTCACTAAGAAACTATAATCATATTTGTTCTTCAAATTATGCAATTCTTGAAGAGATATTGTCATGTATTTGAATGTCTTTATACAGTATCATTGAAATATCCAGTATAATGCTTCAATAAATTAGAGATTTCTAATTGACTTAATCAAACCAAATAAATAATATACCATAGCAGTCATGATAATGCTTATTTATAATATCACTGAGTTGACAAAAACTTGGAATTGCCTTCAGATATTTCAAGAGCAGCAAGCAGCATCTAAGAGTCAATGAATAATTCATTAATTAATTCAAAGCAATTATTAACAAGTACTTAAGTTATAGACTTCTCAGATTATGCCTAATACAAAGATAAATCATATACTATTTCTTCCACTTAGTGCAAGGGCACTCAGGCAAATAACTACAAACAATGTGATAAGAACTATGATACAGATGCCTAATACACTATTAGAATGAAATTGTCTTTCCCTATTGTGATATTACTAAAAATCTGTGATTGAAGCTATAATAATAATAGAAATCTAGATTCAGATTTTATTATAAATGTCTTTTTGCTCATGGTGTAAAATATATATCAATTAACTTTCCCTGGAGAGTGCATGATATAACCATATTCCCATTGTACTGTGAGCTCTTTGGTGTTAGTTATAAATACAGTATTTGCTTAGGAAGCAAAGAGGCTAGTTACAAAGTGACTACACAAGTCTAGGCGATAGACTACCAGGATCTCTGAAAACAAATAGCAGCAAATACGAGCCAGAAAAAAAGAAAAATACTAGAGATAGAATCTAGATAATTTTTTAAGTGCTTTGTGGAGACTTCATAGGTTAGAGAATCAAATGATGGTCTGCAGCTCTCTGTCTCAAGTAAATGGTAGTGGTATGAAGATAAGGAATAGGCCAAATGAGTATGCTGAAACTGAAGATATGTTCAAGTGCACATGTTGACTTTATAATTGACTAGGGACTTTAATAAGCAAACACCCAGAAGAAAGTTAAATGACACATTTCAGAACATGTACCTATTTTTTTTTACCGCATGCAATTTGGTAACATTTAAATTAATAAGTGGATATCTTCCCCCATCATTTCACTTATTTAAAATATCAATCAAGAGAAGATATGTTATGCTTCAGTATCTCAGAAAAATAAAATTTCACTCTATATTTGCATGAAATCTCATATGGACCAGGCAGCCCTTCTCCACTTTGTCCTTGTGCTATCAGAACACATGACCTCCAGAATTATTTCTGGATAGATGCAGAGGGCCAACATTGTCTTACGTAATTTCTGCCCTAGCCCACTGGTCAGAACTGAGCTACGTAGCCCCAATATAACTAAAAGGGCATCTGAGAAATGGGGTCACCGGT
Organism: Glossophaga mutica; assembly: GCA_039655065.1. NCBI lineage: Eukaryota > Metazoa > Chordata > Mammalia > Chiroptera > Phyllostomidae > Glossophaga > Glossophaga mutica. Next base: position 139,723,926 of record CM077307.1, on the reverse strand, counting down.
ATGCCCAGGAAGAGAGACCGATACAACGGACACGTGCATTGACTCTCCCACATCAGGAATGATTATTGTTGAAATGCAGCGTCTGTAATTCTAGACAGCTTCATTTTCGATTGTTTGTAAAAATTTAAAGATGACCACTTGATGCATGCTATTTTTAAATTTTCTTGAGCCGCTTAATGCTACATTCAGACATTTTTTTCTAGAAATAATTATATAGATTACTACATTAATTTAAATGACAGCACAGTTCTTTTCCATAAAGTTAACTATTATGAAATGGAGTGGCAGGGTGGTTTTTCATTGTGTGATTGATTAGAAAGCTCTATTATGTATTAGATGGAGCAAACTAGGAAAGTTTAAGAAGATGGTAGGCATAAAAACTCTGTTTCGTACATATTAATTTTAAGATGCCTACCAGACTACACATATTGGGCACTTAGGTATACTAACATGGGACTTAAAATTAGTATTTTATTTTCTGATTCACTACTCTAGTTAATTTAACCTCAGCTAATGTTATTACAAAATTAAAATGCCATTTCACCATATACTGAATGCCCCCATATCCAGTGTATTTCTGCTATTTTGTTCCATCGTTCCAATATTCATTTCTGTTCCATTTCTTCATGTTTAATTATTGTGGCTTTATGTCATATTTTGATATCTGGGATTTTTTTAATTTCTCATTCTACTCTCTATTGCATTCTAATGTGTTGAATCTTGCAAATAACCTACATAATCATTTCCTTAGGTAGCCCCCTAATTATTCATGCACAGACATACACAGCTTAGTGTTTGTGTATGTGATGTGTACAGTTGATTTGCTTTGAAGTCAGCACTCTCCCGCTGACTCAGTGTGCATGTGTTGCTGAGTAATATTTCCCATTTTTTTTCTAGAAAGGCAATCTCTTACACAGACCTTCTTGTGCTGCATATTTACTCCGTCTTCAACCTTCAACAGTATTATTTGGAACAGGATGAAATGTGAAAAAACACCTAAATATAAAATCCACTCATTTTTTTTAAATTAAAATTGTGATTCATTGAGATGGACATTTGAACTGCAAGATTCAGTGGATTCAGAACTGCTCCTCATTCTCATCCAATGCTAACTAATAGATACAAGAAACTTGACCATGAAGAAATGCAGAAAATTGGAACAAATTTGCAGGATCAAAGAAGCATGAGTCCAAGCTGCTCCAAGGAAATAATTAAAAGTTTTGTAGATTTTAACTTATCTTGTTTGGTTCTTATGTAGAACACCTGCATCTTGTGTTTGGATGTCTGTGGGGTTGAATAAATCAAAAATGAAAAATTAATAAATAAATAAGCAGAAAGAAAATTTTGGAAAAATATATTAATTATTCCTGGGACCTTCCCCCTAAACTTCTGTGTGAGACAGTGTTGCACTATATTTCTTACTAAACCAACTTACTTATTTATTCTTTCTTTATTTTGATGACACTATTGTGGATGTCCCCATTTTCCTCCCCTTTGCCCCCTTTTCCCCTCCCCCAACCCCCTTTCCCTTTAACCATCACTACACTGTTGTCTGTGTCCTTGGGCCATACATATAAATGAATATTGTTAATGAAATAATTAATGGGATGGTATAGCTGGCACTTTCCCTTCTGAATCAACACATTTTCTTCCCTTTCTGTTTCCACGTGGAACTCCTCATTTTGGTACATGCCCCACAAGCCATAGATGTAGCCAAAGCCCAGGTGTGCTTGATTTTTTTTTCCCTTTTACATTTTCCAAATCAGTTTGTGTAATATTGGTACTATTCTTTTTTTAAATGTTTGAGAGGGAAACCATTGAGGCCTAAGATGTTCTTTGTTGTAATATTTTTAATTACATTCGATTACTTAAGAGCTATTTAGATTTCCCGTTCACGTTTTTCACAGGATATATCTGTTTAATCTATTTATTCAGACTTATTAGTGTTTATAACATGCCCCCATGACCTTGTATTCTGTAATATCTCTAGCTGTTGCTTTCTCTTATTTTTAATGTAGTTGATTGTGTTTTTCCTCACTTTTCTCGATGTCACAATAGGTATTTCTTACTTAATTCTCAAATAAGCTATGTTAGCATGAATAATTTTCAATGAGTAGGGTTTTCTGTTTTTGTTCTGCCCACCTGTCCTTGCCTTTATTACTTCCTTCTTTATATTAACTAGAGGTCTAATTTGCTCCTTTTTTTTCCAGGCTTTTCTTAAGGAAAACTTTGAGCACTGATTTTATAATTTTTAATTTTATTCTAATGCAAGCATTTAAGTTTCCCCCGTTTTGCCTTATCTGCACACAAAGACTTTTGATATGTTGAACTTTCATTATTAGTTACTAGAAATTATCTCTAATTTTCCTTGTAATTATTTGACACATGAGTTTTGTAGATGCATGTCTTACAATACTTTGAAATTTTCTGTCATGTTATTGATGTCTAATTTAATACTGTTGTACACAGCAACACTAATGTGCACGATTTCAATCTCTGGACTTGTAATGACACATAGTGTGGTCCATCATCGGGTCTATATTGGGAAACATGCAGTGAACAGCTGAAAGCAATGTGTGGTTTGCACTTGCTGAATGTTGCATTTTCTGGGTGTTGATTGACAATGTTGTTTAAATTCTCTATTTCCTTACCTATTTTGTCTACCTTTTATTTTAATTTCTGATACAGGGGCATTAAAATTTTCAACTAAGATTATTATCTTTTTTCCTTTTATACCTTTTTTGCCTCACATATATTAAAGCTCTGTAATTAAGTATTTTATTTAACTTTTAATTAACCCTTTTATTATTATTGTCTCCCTGCACCTTTGATTATTGCCTTTTTCTTGAATTCTACTTTTTCTGATATTCATATTGGCATGTAATCTTTTTTATTCATATATTTTGTAAATATATCTTTTTTTCATCTTACTACTTTCAGCCTATCTATAATTATATTTAAAGTACATCTCATTCCAGAATTTCAGTAGCATGTATGTTTGGTCCCTGATATTATCCTAAGATCATCCAGTCTCAGTGCACCTAATTTTTGTTCTTATCCTTCATTTTTCTGATTGAGTAATTTCTATGTTTCTGCCTTCAAGTTCACTCACTGTCCCTTTCTCCTACCATCTCCAATTTGATGCTCAGATGTCTTGCCCACTTTATATGGCAGACATTGCATTTTTAATGGTTAAAATTCTATTTATTACTGTTTTTGGTTTTCATTTCATGCATTAAGAATAATTTATTTTAAAGTTAAACATAAATCTTTTGCAGTAATTGTACTAAAGTCCTCTCTACTAAATCAAGTATCTTTATTGTAGTAATGTCTTGTTTGTTTTCTTGACTATAAGTCACATTGTGTTGTGTTTTGTATGTCTAGTCATTTATAACTGTATATTGGATATCATGAGTGGTACCTTTTAAAACTAAGAATATAGGTAAAACATAAATTTCTTACCATGATATAGTAATTTAGGATCCAGGATGACCCAGCCACTTTAAATATATGAATTTTGTTTATATGTTATCAATATAATGGGCACTAAGTATGGATTGAATGATTTTTCCAATATTTTATTTTAAAATAACCGCCTTTCACCTATATATTCATGTTATTAATTATACATATATGTAACTGTATATAAAATCTTAGATTACAATTCAAAGTGTTATACACTATATAGTTAGAGTTCATTTTTGTTTTTTCCCAATGATTTCCTTAGCCAGGTTTCCTGATGGATTTTTTTCCCATTAGCATAAGTAGGGAGGCAGAAAGCCAGAGATGTTAGCCATTACTGGTCAGCCTCTAAGAGGGTAGAAAAGGTAGAGACTAAATCCATAAGGGCAAACTTAAGGTGTTCAGTGTGCGAATTAATTATTTTAACAGAACTGTGGGTTCCACAGGAAGCAATCTGTGTCCTAGGTCAATTGTGCTTTGTGTAGGATCAGAACTACCCTTGCAGGTAGAGCTTCTGAATGCACTCTCTGTACTGTTGCCACACCGCTACATTTGCGATTCCTCTTTTTATGATAAATAATTCATAGTTGCTCATTATTTTATCCCCTAATGATAGAATATCAATAATTTTCTTTACTGAGAATGAATCTTAAACCATTGATTCAGGGACACTAGAAAGTTAATATTTTTTTCCTAAATATACTGTAACTCATTTAAACTCTATTATACAAGCCTTGCAAATTAATCATGGTATCTGAGTAATCACTTTTGCTAACAGGTAGAGGTCATGGCTACACTTAATATTATGCATGCTTGGCATTCCAAGTTTAACTATTCCAAAGACTGGGTCCATGATGTTCTTTCCACTTAATAAGTTTCTACCTTCTAATACCCTGATAGTAACACAGATATTGTAACACCTCACATATTGTGGTTAGGTTTAGAATAAGTAAAGATAATTTAAACTCATAATTATTGTTTTTTTATAAGATAAAAATTATTCAAGGTCTATTACTTACATCAATAGGATTAACATAAATTTATTCAGGAGTTGAATAAATATTAATTAGCTATATGGTTCATACAAGCATTGTCACACCTGATGATCTACATATAATTCACTGGCCAATAATTAGGTCAGAAAAAATAGCTGGAGAATATGTATTTAAATATATGAGTAACATACATATTCCATATATTACATATGTTTATACACACATATATCTCAATTACAGAACTGCAACACACACACACACACACACACAACTGTCAGGTAATTAAATTTTTTGCTAGCAAATAATAATCTGAAATTTCCACATGGAAACCTGAAAGAGATTTTCCCTTGAAAAAATCATCAGCCTTCATTTTCATAAGGCAACTACCTACAGGCTTGCATAATGGCCTTCCCAGCTTGCTTCACTCATTTACATTTCCTTCCTGACCACAACAGCCACTGGAGGTTGCAAGCAACCACTGAAAAAGACTAAACAATTGAAATGATTAAGAAATGAACTGAAAAGTTTATATAGAGCCTCATAGATATACTGCATGCTTCTTGGCTTAACTATTATATATAAGCCAGGAAGAAGTCAGTTCTTAAAAAGGATTCATGCAAATTAAGCTTAAGAGAGTTATTATATACATGGCACTATACACACACACGCGTGCGTGCTTGCGTGTGTGCGTGCGTGCGTGAAGTAAAGATTGCACAATCTTCAAACATTCTACTGGTTAACTCTTCTGGGAAAATAATTTAGGAATCTAAAGTTTGTGTAGGAAAAGAAGAAAGGGGATATTTATTTAGCATCTGCATGAGCCAAATAATTTGTCTACACAAAAGAAACAAAAATTATAATAGAATAATAATATATATACAACTAAATGGGATGAACAAATTACATGGGCAACAGTGTAGATTAATCCCAAAGATGATGGTCATTGAAAGAAGTCAGAAAAAAGTCCATATTTTATTATTGTATTTAAATAAAGTTCTAGAAAATACAAACTTATCTATAGTGAAAGAAAGCAGATGTTCTTGCTTATGCACAAGGTGGGTAGGAAAGGGTTGAGGAGGATTGAGAGGGAAGTTTCACCAACCAGTATGAGGAAACTCTTTAGGGTGATGGTATATTTCAATCTTTATTGAAATGATGTTTCATGGGTATACACATATGTCAAAACATTTAATCATATGCTTTAAATATGTGTATTTTTGTATTTTAATTACACCTCAATGAGTTAACTCCATTAATCAGTTCCACAATTAGTCAGTTGAACTCAGGCATGATAACCACAGCACATTTTACTTTGGATTATATTTAATAGTTGAACAATTATTATCACCTGCACTTGACCTGTGTCATTTTTTTATGTCCTCCTATATACACTAAGCCAGGTTTTGTTTGAACATAGTAGTTGTTCAACAATCTTTAAATCAATTAAATTATTGACTGAAAAGCTATCAATATTTTAAATATTCCCCTTTATTACTCCATTATAGTATTTTTGCCTTAACATTGTTTTCTCACAAAGCAAAGTGAATTTTGAAATCAACTGATATTATTGTCTCAGTCTTTTGATTTTGGACTTTAAAAATCTCCTGTCTGGTCATTTCATGCTCCTGCAATTAAGATGCATGCTCTAGAACCTTTGTTTCAATGGACAAACATAGATTAACTTGACAGCTGCCAGCTGCTTCTTATAGGAAATTTACACATTGAAAAATACCTCCTTTTGTCTGTAGACAAATGTGACACAAGACGGGATATTTTATTTAAAGATAAAAGGAGAAAGTGGTACAGAAATTGGCCACTAAATGAATGTAGACATACTTGATACATATAACCGTGGAAGTAATTACTTTATGGAAAAGTTTGCTTTTTTTGGTGCCTGCATTATTTTGTCGTTTCACAAGTTGTTATCTGACCAACATTTTGTTTATGGCTCTACCAAAATTGAGCAATCAACTCTGACAGCTTAAACATTTTTTTTTCTATTATGTGCCAGAAATTTGGCAAAATATGCATTGCTTTTCCCATATGGCAATGACCTCTATGAAGTCAAAATAGCAACGTTACATTTTAATGACAGCTGAGCTCTCTAAAGCACAAACACCTGATATAAAAATTTGAACTCACAACGTGAAATGAAACCAAAGACATGAGCTGTGAAAGTATCTGTGACAGAATAATTAGTTTTAAAAATGAGATAATTAGTATACACATTAGGATGATAAAATTTATCTCAAATAATTTCACTATCATATCATTTGCAATCCTTCACCTGACAAGATGAGGATTAACTGAATCTTTTAAAAATATCTTCCAGAAAATACACCTCTAGGATCACTAGTGATAGAGAAGGCTTCTCAAAGAAACCATTTATTATTAAAATACTATGTTATGTGTTAGAGATGGAAAAACAAAAGTGAAAACACTTTATGGTCATAATACACTGTAAGAAAGGACATGGAGAAAACAAATGGTAGTGAGCAGAAAACTGAGTTTAAATTCTGTGTGGCCACTTTCGTGGAGCTTATAAGCAAGTAACTTAACCTAACTGCTATGCCATTTAATTTCTGCAGAGGAACAGGGATTAAAAAGAGTGATCCTACCTACTTAACAGGATTGTAATAAACATCAAACTGAAAGAACTTGTGAAACTGCTTTGAGGTGTTAGTAAATATATGGCATCACTATTTCTTCTTTGACAATCAGTGACTGTATACAAGCGTTGTTTCATGAAGTAGCAATATGCTCACTAATCTAAATTAAAACAGTAACGCCATAAAGATTATCTGCCTTATGGCCTTCTGCGTAGTCTAATAAACCAGTATTTTGTCAGCTATATGTGATATTTTGTCTACCTCATTTTTTCTGTTTGTGATTCATAGAAAAATTTGCAATGGCACTTGAAGCATTCTTCTTCTTTATAATTGTCAGTGAACTCACTGCTTAATGTTGTAAACTCTGAATGCATTATTTAGAAAATATGCAAACTCAAAACTGAATGTATTTGTTGGACTAAATTAGTTTCCCCCTTTTATTTGGGTTAAAATGAATTCAAATATAAGCAGAACAAGATGGTAAATGAGCACTACTTGCAATGCTAAAGAGGTTCCAGAAGTGAAAACCTGTGAGAAAACTTTGAGGAGACACAAAGCAATTTAGATCCCAGAGTTGGAGACAAATGGCAGACAATAACGGGAGAGGGCTCGTTGCCACAGAGCTTTCTAGGTGTGTCCTTTTCTCAATGCTAGTCTCTCCTGAGTGATCTCCTCAACACCACGTTGGAATAGCAGAAATGGCCACCCACCGTGAGCTGAAAGGAGACATACCAGGGCAACACCGAAGATTAGCTTTAATCTCCACATATTTGTGGGTTTTTTTACTTCCTTTTTGTAGTTGATTTCTAATTTCAAAGCATTGAGGTTGGAAAACGTGCTTAGTATAATTTCAATCTTAAATTTATTAAGGCTAGTTTTGTGTTTCAACATATCATCTATTTTGAGAATATTCTATGTGCACTAGGAATAATATATAATCTGACATTCTGGCTTGAAAGGCTCTGTAAATGTTAATTATATTCGTTTGGTTTAATGTGTCCCCTTACATTCATTGTAGCATTATTCATGGAAGCTAAGGCATAAAAATAACTGAAGTGTCCTTCCATAAATGATTGGATAAAGAAGATGTGGTGCATATATACAATGAAATATACTCAGCCATAAGAAAAAATGAAATACTGCCTTTTGGGACAACATGGATGGATCTTGAGAATATAATGATAAGTGAAACAAGTCAGACAGAAAAATCAGAAAACACATGATTTCACTCATATATGAGATATAAAACAGAAAGCAACAAATAAACAAGAGAAACAAAAACTCACAGACACAGACAACAGAATGGTGGTTACAAGAAGATAAGGAGTGAGGAAGCAATGAAGGGTAAAGGGGGTCAAACATTTGGTGACAGATGGAGATTTGACTTTGATGGTAAACTCACAATGCAATGTACAGATGATGAATTACAGAATTGTACACTTGGAACTGATGTAATTTTATAAATAATGTCATGCCAATAAATTTAATTAAAAAAGAATAAACAGAATGAAAAATTCTAAAAGCTGAAGGCTGGTTGGAGGGCTTGTGGAGACGGATTAAACAGACAAGCCTGCACTAGAAGAATTTATAATTCTGGAGTTTAGTAGGGCAATTGCATAATTTTTTAAAGATGATGCTCCAAGGAAGGGTTCTGGGCTTGGTTAATCTTGGTAAAAATACACACAATTCAAAACAAAATAAAAACTTGCTCAAAAGAACTGCATGGAGTGACAGGAGTCTTTGAGACAGAGTTCTTAGGAGATTGGAGAGGTAAGTCATAAGCAGTGAAAGAAAATTTTGGACAGCCCAGGAAACTGTAAGTCACTGAAGAGCCCAGAAAATGATCTGGCTTGTGAAATTGTTTGAACATGTAATAACATCCAGTTACCACTGCACCAAACAACTGATATTTACTATACTTCACCTCTTCCACTCCCACCTACCTTGGAAGTACTGGAAGCAACACAATAAGTAGAAAAAAGGAATAAAAAATCAAGGGAGGTAGTAGTTAAAAAAGTGAATTTCCTACTATTGTACCCTTAGATTTCCCATACTGATGTCAATCTCAGTTGGATGAGAAGAATTAATTTATGTTGGAGTAGATTCAGTTTTTATGTTTTAAAAAATTTATCTCTAATATGCGTACTAATATATATTACACATACTAATATATATAGTATATGGATAAACATAAATGAGATCTGTCTAGAAAAAGTCCAGCCATTGTTAATATAACAGTAATGGTTTGCATGACATCGACATAACCTGATAGCCAAGGAGACTAGACTGGAATGCACATATGTGAACAATGATGACTTCACTGTACTAGTCAGTCAGTGGGGGCAGTAGACACTGCTGAGTGAGCATGTGTACTGTGTGGCCATTGCATTCAAAATGACTGAGTGAGTAGAGCAACAGATCTGTACCAGATTTTGTGTTAAGCTTGAACATTCCTCTGTGGAAACTATTGAGATGATTCAGAAGGCTGCAGCTATAGGCAATTGGTGATTGGCAGCTTCATCACAAAAAGGCATCTGCTCATCCATCACATCTGGTACAGTTTTTTGGTGAAACATCAAATCATCCAGGTGACTCAGCACCCCTACATCCCAGATATAGTACCCTGAGGCATTGGCTTTTCCCAAAACTAAAATCACCTTTAAAAGGGAAGAGATTTCAGACTGTCGATGAGATTCAGGGAAATACAATGGGGCAGCTGATGGTAATTGGGAAAACTGTGTGAGGTCCCAAGATGCCTATTTCGAATGGGACTGAGGAGTCATCCTATGTACAATGTTTCTTGTATCCTTTATCTTCTTCAATAAATGTCTCTATTTTTCATATTACATGGCTAGACACATTATGGAGATTATATATATTTTTATAAATAATTATATATTACATATAAATGAAGGTTATATATATTCACATCTCACAAGTGTGCAATCTGATAAATTTTCACGAACTGAAAATACGCATGTAACCAGGGCCTGGGTTAAGAATAAGACACTACAATAGCCTCATGGCTCTCTTCTCCCTAAATTCAATTATGTTTTTTCAGGTATTTTAGTTTTCTCTGTTTTCTAATCTCCACAAGGCACTGTCAGTATTTTTTTAGTCAACATTAAATTACTAACCCGTATATTTAGCTATTCTGGTGTTCTCCTTCCCTCCTGAATTTCCATATTTCTATCTGGAAATATTTTCCTTCTGCCTAAAGATGCCATGTTAATATTGATTTGCCTAAAATGTTTTTTTTTTTCTGTAAGATGACTCTAGTAGTGCTTAGTTGTCTAACTTCATTCAAAATAAATTTGTTAGATTGTATTGAGACAGCTGTCATGTCAGCACACATTAAAAAAAAATCACAATTGGTGCATTTTTATGTTGCCATTTTAATATTGAAGATGAAAAAGTAAGCAACATTTTTGTCATATTATGCTTCATTGTTTCAAGAAAGGTAAACACACAACTGAAACACAAAAAGATATTTGGGCAGTGTATGCAGAAAGTTCTGTGACTGATCAAATGTGTCTAATGTTTGCGAAGTTTCATGCTGGAGAATTCTTGCTGGATGATGCTCCAAGATTGAGTAGACCAGTTGGGGTTGATAGTGATCAAGTCAAGACGTTAATTGAGAACAATCGATGTTATACCATGTGGAATATAGCCAACATACTCAAAATATCCAAATCAATAAAGTTATTGGTGAAGATGAAAAATGTGTCTTTTATTAAAACTAAACAGACATTTTGGCCAACCCAATAGGTCCTTTTGAAGCTTGAAGGTGATAAATCTCTTCAAATTTTATCTTTAAGAAACCATCTTCATTTCACTACTATCTTTAAAGGTTATTTTCATTGAGCATGTGTGGCAGAACCTATCTGTGGGCATGGGTCCTGTGCATCCCTGAGTGGGAGCTGGGCCCACGCCACGCAGAAGGGTCTGCCACATCCCCTGTTCGGGCACCAGCTGATGCGGACACAGGCTAGCAGTGTCCGTGTCATTATGGATGAAATAAAAACCGAGTCCAATGGAGGAAAAAGGATGACGGCATGGCTTTTTCTCTCAAGGGGAGCAAAAGCCACGGCCTCCACCATGACAGGCCTTTATTCTAGATCTCCTCACATTACAAGATGGTCCTCACTCACGCTGCCCCGTTACAACAAAGGAGCCAGTGCCCCTAATCACATCACAGAAGAAGGATATTAGCAAATGAAAAGGCAAAAGTGGTTGAGCCGGTTGCACTGGTCCCTGCAAGGTTTAGCATGGATTTTAGGAAGTTATTTTGCTGTAGATGTTTGTTGCAAATCAGTGTAAAGGGTTTTTTTTTTTTTTTTGGCAAAAAGACACAAAGTGGCCTAGGCACATTGCAAGCCTGATTTTCCACGGGAGAACCTGTCTGTGGGCGTGGGTCCTGTGCTTCCCCGAGTGGGAGCTGGGCCCACACCACTCAGAAGGGTCTGCCACAGCATGTAGTTCTTGAAGATCAGTTATTTTCATTAGCACTTCAAAGAAGTAATCTTCCCTGCTATTAGTGTGACATCAGTTATAATTTTTATTGTTGTTTTATTGAAGGTAATGTGTCCTCTTTCTCTGAGTATTTCTAAATTTTCTACTTGTATTTTACTTTCAGCTGTTTGTCTAACTTATGCTTAGTCTGATTTTCTTTATATTTGTCCTGCTTAGGGTTTGCTGATCATGAATTTTTGTACTAATATCTTTCATTAGTATTCAAAAATTCTCTGTCATATATCTCTAAATATTGTTTACTCCATTCTTTCTTCCCTGTATTTCTGTGACTCAAATTATCACAGAACTAGGATTAAAATTTCTCTCTTGGTCTCTCTGATAACATAGACAGGAATTGTAATAATGGTTTGATTTACATTTTAGTATTGCCTGCCACAGAGAAACTTATACATAAAGATTAATAATAATTATTATTATAATTGTCTGTAAAACAATGTGGTAAAATTAACATAAAAATGTTGTCAGAAACTTAAAGTCATTAGTATTCTTATTTATAACAAGTTAAAGAGTTGCTATTATTCTTATTCGATAATATATTTCAAGGTGTCATAGACCAGGAATCAAGCTTAAAAATGAATTAAAAGATATAAATATTAGAAAAACAGAAATTTAAATTATTATTATTTGCAAATGATATATTAAACATAAGGAATTCCAAGATAATTAATGGAAAAAAATCAATAGAAACCAAGTTACCATTTAATAAGAAATCTACATGAATGTGGAATATATTAATATCAACAGCTTCCCAAATTTTAAAAAATAAAAATGGATTAATATCCTTAATACACAAATAACCTTTATAACACATTATAAAAATTAACAAAGAAAATTAATATTTACAAAATAAGAAAGGAAAATAATTGAAAGGCTAATGATCAAAGGAATGCATATATATGCACACAAAACTAAAGACAAATTATTAGCAGGAAAATTTATAAATCGATGTCAGATAAATCACTACATGAAGGACAAATGCCTTGATTTATAAATGGAACAGGACCATTCGAGACAATTCACAAAAGAAGTAAATGTGCACATAGTTTACATGGATTCAAACAATGAGATTTTATTTTGTATCTCCTAGTTTATAATGAATTTGTTTTATTTTAGAGAGAATCCATGTAGATGAAAATACGGAGAAAGATTCACTCTCTTCCAACTTCCAGTGCAAGTTTAAATATATTTTTAGAGGAATATTTCGCAAAATTTACACAGAGGCTTTAAGTGAGTGGGGCTTTTAATCAAGCAATAACATTCATCTCTAAAAATTTATGCAAAGAAGAGTAATAGGCTCATGCAAAAATCCTGCAAAAATCCTAAGGCTCATGGAACCAATGGCTAACTTCTCATATATCAGACTTCACTCTTCATGTGTATTGCCCGGATTGATTCGGACTTCCTTAGGGTCCCTTTCTGAGGAGGAGTTGTAATATCTAAATCCAATAATATGATATTAATTATCAAAACTAAATTAGAAGACCTTTATCTAGTTTCTGTAATAAAATATTTCAGAGAGGCCAGATTACTTGTGTGGTAGTTAGGGTGCATAGGGGATTAAGTTATATATCTTTTGATTTTGATTCCCATCCTTGGTCTTTGGTGATCAAATTTGTTTTCTATTTTATCAGTCATCACTAAACTGACAATTTTCACTGAAAATAACTATGTAAGTCACAAAAGTAACAGACTCATTATTGAAAAAGTCACTAGGGTATGATCTTTTCATTTTTGAGTGTGAGTCATAATGAAATATACCATTAATTGAAAAGTTTGGCCCTGGCTGGTGTAGCTCAGTGGATTGAGTGCGGGCCTGTGAACCAAACAATCACGGTTCGATTCCCAGTCAGGGCACATGCCTGGGTTGCAGGCCAGTTCCCAGCAAGGGACACACGAGAGGCAACCACACATTGATATTTCTCTCCCTCTCCCTCTCTCCTACCCTTCCTCTCTAAAGATAAATAAATAAAAAATCTTAAAAAAAAAAAAAGAAAGAAAAGTTTGCTTACCATGGGCTAGGTTTTCAATAGCCATATATATACATACATATATATTCAAATATATATGATATACCAAAATCTATATTTATTCTATACCTGTACTTATTGCCATTTGAAAAAGTCTACAGAAGCTCATGAATGTTTTTCAGTTGAGAAGATTGAAAGATATAAATATTAGAAAAACAGAAATTTAAATTATTATTGTTTGCAAATGATATATTAAATTGAGAAGCACATTTAGAATTATAAGGTAAAAGATAGGGACATAGACCTGACTGGTGTAGCTCAGTGGTTTGAGCACCAGCCTGCAAACCAAAGGGTCACAGGTTCAATTCCCAGTCAGGGCACATGTCTGGGTTGTGGGCCAGGTCCCCAGTTCAGGGCACGTGAGAGGCAACCACACATTGATGTTTCTCCCCCTTTTTTTCTCCCTCCCTTTCTATAAAAGCAAATAAATAAAAATCTTTTTAAAAAAGAGAAGTATTATTATACCATATTTTGCCATGTATAATACATACTATTTGCCCAATTTTTTTAGGGAAAAATAAGGATGTGCATTATATATGGGTAATATACTTCTGATATTAATAGTGACAATGAGTTATTGGCCTATGATGAGTAAATATCATAAATTTGTTACCAGTACACAAAATTTCTTCTACCTTTTATCTGTTCTTATGTTTTGTAATTATTTGTTACATAAAATTTCTTGTACCATAATGTGTTCAAAAATAACCGCTAAAATTTCTTTATAATACAAAAAACACGTATATAAATATAAATAAGTAAAAATTGAATTAAAAATTTTAAATGATTTTTTTCCTGAAAGTTTTAGCCAAAAATGTGGGTGTACATTATACACAATGAAACAGGTAATCTTTATATTCTGGTCTACCTGTTCAGAAAAATTACAATGGCTAATATTATAGGTTAAATTTGTGTCTCTCCAAAAATACATGTTGAAGTCTAACTTCCAGTACTTCAGAAGGTGACATTATTTGGAAATTGGTTAGCTGTAGATATAATTATCAATAGTTAAGATGAGGTCATATTCAAAGTAGGATAAGCCCCTAATCTAATATGACTGGTGTCCTTAAGAAGAAGTCAAAAGATGCCAAGTCGCTGGTTGTCACCAAAAACTAAGAAGAGAGGCTTGGAATAGACCCTCCTCCCTCAGAGCCCTCAGGAAAAACAACTCTGCCAACATCTTCATTTCAGACTTCTAACCACCACAGTGGTGAGAGAATAAATTTTTGTTGTTATAAACCACCGAGTTTGTGGTACTTTGTTATGGCAGCCTTAGAAAACTCATCCAGTTAATCTAAAGATTTGCTTTTCTTCAGTAAACATAAAAATCATTTCTGAATATGTAGGATATTACAGATATACTATAGACTGAAAGAGGCAAGGTTTTTTGTTTGGTTGGTTGATTTTCGTTTTTCTATTTTGGAGAGTTCGTATCTTTGAGGATGCTAGTGGCTGGGATTTATCAGAATTTTTGCATTCATTTCCCACTACTAGTACCTGATCAGAAAAATCTAAAAACATACAACAAATATTTTGGTGCTTCATTTGAACATGGCTTCGGTTTTTATTTGTTGGTATAACTAACCAGGGGTCATTTTTACTTTGTGCATAGGTGACTTCTTTGTGTATAAGATCTCTTTTTTTGTAAACCACTTGAAAGTAAGTTATAACAATCATGACCCTCTCCTCTAGGCACTTTTATAGTATTCCCTGAAAAGTAGGGCATTGTCCTCCATAATCACAACACCACTGTCATGTTTAATACCATTGAAGAGATTTCCTGATATTACCTAATACAGAGTCTATTTTCAGATGTCTCCAATTGTCCCTACACTGTTCATAATTTATGCATTTTTGTTGCTTTTTTTTTTAATTCCATTACCTGATTACTGCACTGCAATTGTTTATTATGTCTTTTTTAGTTTTCTTCTTTCTCTCTGAAATCTAACACAGTTCTCTTCCTTTTTGGGTTTTTTTTTTCATATTATGAATTTTGTTTTGTTTCAAAGATTGCCCTGTAGAATATTCCATATTTTGAATTTATCTGAATTTTTTCTTACGATTACATTCAGGTTAAATTTTTTGCAACAATGTTAAGCAGGGAATGTGTAGACTTCATATTTTACCACATCAGAAATCATGAAATAACAAGTCATCCCACTGTTGATGATGCTAATTTTGATTATTTTGCTAAGGTAGGAACCTCAGATCTCTCCATTTTAACCGTGTAATTTCCATTATAATTAACCTATAATGCAATGTTCTTGAGATCATGTGAATATATCATTCATTTATGCTCTTCAATGTAATTTTTATTAATTATTCAGAAAACCATCAAATTCATTACTTTTTTCTTTAGTTCTGAGACATTTTCTTGGGATAGATCTTTATTAATTGTATCCCTTTTATTTTCTTTTTCCTCTCTTTTGGAAGTTCTTATTCATCAGATGTTGGGTATCTCTATTCTTATTCTTCTCTAATTTTTATCTCTTTACTTTTCTCTCCTTCAGTAAAATTTCTATATTTTTTCTAGACACCATCATCATCATTATTATTATTTTACCTTTAACTGGTATATTTTTAATTTCCAAATTTTCTTGTGCTCCACAAGAAATAGTTCGTTTTCTAGCATCATTTTCTCATACTAAAGATGCAATGTCATCTGTTTTCTCTCAGAGGGCTATAATAATATGTATATTTTGAAGTGATGTTTGTTTCCTTCATTAACATTGTCTGGATTCCTACAGGATAGTGTACTGCTCAGTTATATTTAAGAATGAGGCACTAATGTGTTTATTTGAAAATGGTTTTATACAGTTTAAGCTTGTAGAGTGAAGTGATAGGTAATGAATGTTTCATTGTCAGATGCCCACATGTCAACATCAAGAGATCTTTCTCTGGAGATGTTAGCTTTCTTCATGGATGGATGCACTATTTGTCTGAGCTGAGGTACATGACTGGGTACCAATGATGTAAGAAGAGGATAATAAATGGGTGGGGGGGTGTGGAGAGGGGTCTGACTGTTCAATATTCCATTTAACACCTTCATTTTTAGCCCAGCATTTCATAACCTGATGTCCGTGAGTCCTGAGGCTCTCAACTGGCAGTCTTGGATGAAGATTGGTTCTCACAGCTACAAGTTTGCAAGGGCTCCAACAAATGAAAATGAACTTGTATGTAAAGGGATGCAAGACTCAAACAAGCAAGGTTTGTGAATCAACAATCTTCTTAACTACTTTCTTCTTGTCTGTGAGTTGCTTTGCGTTGTGGCTAATTTTGCCATTCCAAGAATGTGATTGTATATATGATGGAGAAATATTTTAAACAATTGTATGTAAGAGAAACAAAATGAATGTGAATTAACCCTAAGAATTCAGCAGGATTAAGCTCAAATACTTAATTCAATATTCTAACTAACTGGGGTAATGACATTATTAAAAAATAACATGGTATTAGATTTAAAACTATAACTCAACTTGAGGCTAACTTTTAAAATATTTTACCCTCTGATTCTAAGTCAATTGACAAAATGTATGTTTATTTCTCTCATTAACCACTCAGAGACTCAGACGCTTCTGTAGGTGGATCCTACCATTTGACAGGCCCTCAGAGGCACTGTAGACAGAAGGAGCAGGGAAAGCACATCAGCTTTACAGCAGCTCAGCCAGGACTTGACACAAGTCACTTCAAACAGAACTCATTCATGAGTTCTGACAAAGCCTTACTTGATATTGATTATGCAGTGACCCTTTATGAGTTATGTCATACTTCATGAAAAAGATTCATCACATTCAGGAGTAATTTCCTTAGTTTCACCCATTTGGGCTTGACTATTTCCTTTTCCACTATGGTGCTAATATTGTTATATTCTCTGTCTTACAGAGAAGTATGGTATATCATACTTCTCTAATTTGGTTTTCACTAGTGGATTTTGGGTTGCGACTTGTAAGCTATTTGATAACATAAATTATAAAATAAACAATAAATTTTAATGTATTTATTATAATAATAACTTAATCACTCAATATCTATTATTGGTACCCTGTATGTAAAAATATTCTTTTTTCCTCTATTTTTTACTTTATGGTTTTTGTTTTCTGAAACTGAATTGTTTCTGTGCCCCTGTGTTTCTCCTCCCTCTCTCTCTGATTTAATTTTCTTCTTATGCATAATGAAAGGATAAGATGTCACATCTTAATTGTCATCTCAGCTTTCTGCATGCTATTTTTGTGGCCCGGATCACATCACCCAGATTCTCTTGGCCTCAGCTTTCTGGTCAGAAAGCTAAAATGTGGATTTCTGAACAGCTCCTTAAAAGCCCTCCCAGAGTTAAAGTTCTACAACTCTAAGAACATTGAACTTGAAAGATGATCAAGGATTGCATGTTTAGCTCTCCAGTCCACTGCAAATCACTAAGTCATTTTTAGGGAGTTTGGAAAAATTTAATCTTTAGTCGGCTTTTAACTTAGTCTCTGAAATAAAAGCAATTATAGTCAGACATTTGTAATCATTGAACTTTCAAAATTCACTTGTAGCAATCTGAAACACATTACTTTGTCTCAGCAAACTACTCAGTTACCTGCAAATCTAAAGAGAAATAATAAATAACTTGGAAAATGCTAGATTAAAATTAATAAACAAATCATTAAGTGAAATCTGATGAACACAGAAACTAGATAACAAGAAAATTTCTAGGGACTAGAGAATTCTAACTTCAAATCACTTTAATGTAAGTGTGCCTGAGAATCAAATGTGACAATACTTCTGGTCTTTGGTTTTCTGTACCAAATTACACAATTGCATGGCATTTACAAAGTGTCTGCAGTTTTAACGCATTTTTCTATACCTTTTCATTAATTCCCTCCTCACAATCCAAACAAGATGAATAATCATAATAGCACATATTTTTGAGCACTTGAAACATGTTGTTTTCTCGTTTACTTCATTTAACCCTTATAAATCTTTTTAAAAGGCCACTAGATGTATACTTTATTTTATGATGAAGAAAATGACACTTAGAAACCATGTCAGTAGTTTAGGACAGTTCATCTCCTAGGAAGTAGCGCCAAGGAGCTCACCAGGTGTTGTGATTCACAAAAACACCCAACTGCCTGCCTCTTGAGGGAGGAACTTGGATGTTTACGTGACTTGCAAGCCGTAAGTGCTGTTCAATGTTATAAGGATACTGAAGGTGTAGGAAGTGATTCCCAGAGAGGTCTCAAGTAAATGCGGATCTTTTCTGTTTGACACCCAGGCTAGGCTTTGTATACAATTCCAACCACCATAGCGCAAAGCATGGCATAAAATACAGACATCCAGCACAAGCTTTCTAAGATGACTTCCACTTCACTGACCCATCTGATAATCCGAACTCATTAATTACCCTTATTTCTGGAGAACATACTGACCAATTCTTTTAGCAAGCGGAAGACTTACAATACTATTGCTCAACTAACCAAAACATGCCTAGCTCAACTTTTTCCACAAACTGGGGCTTCTACTATACTCAGACTTAGTTTTAAAAAAATCCATTTCACTTACAAAGTATTTCTTTGTACCCTAGCACTGCCTCTAATATAATTAACTGTTATAAAATAAAAATTGTGAAAACAAGACCTGTGGGAGAGCATCTGTAATGAATTTTAGGATATCAACGTGGTGCTCACAACTGCCTGAGATCTGACACTTTCATTTTCAGGCATTTACACCTGGCCTATTTTTAGAAGTCATATTTAAGATTAGAATATAAACTCTATGAGAATAGGATTCCTGGCTATTTTCAGTCCCCTGCTTTATCCCCAGCACTCCAAACATGGTGTACCATACAGGCATTGCTGAACCCAGGGACATAACCAATGTGGCTAGGACTCTGTCTCTTCATCCCCATGGCCAATACCTTCCATCCACTGCCTTCATTCTCAAATATGCTCTGCCTAAGTGGCAGGAAAGAAGTTAGCTATATACATATATATAACATTCACATATTAAATATTTGGAAAATTTTATTGATTCTGTCATCTGAGTAGCACTGAATTGATTAATGTGATCTGACTAATATAGTATTGTGGTTTAGACTGGATTGTAGGCTCATCTCTCAAATGGTGATAGAGGAAGATCTCACCTGAATTTTATGAGATGGGCTGTCTATAGGAAGATGGTCTTATTTACCTGAATAAAAGAAGAAAGCATTTTGGAAAAGCACAGAACAACCTATATTCATTAAAAGGGCATCTGCTGCATTAAACTGCCAAAGTAAAGGAGATGTTTCAGGGAATACCTGGCAATAAATAAGGGAAGTTAATTTGGTGTCAGATTGTGGGAGATTTTAAGGATAAACCTGTTTTCTTTTATCTTCTAAATAATCAAGGCAATTTCTCTGAATGAACAGTGGTACTCTGAAGGCTGTATATTGGGACGATTAACCCAGCATCGGAAGCAGAATAGAATGCAATAAAGAAGAAGCAATGGCCAGAAGCCGAATTTAGGGGCTACTATGAAAGTCCAAGGGTGATGTGACTAATCCTTGACCAGATACACACACACACAAATGTATATGTACAAGTAGGTTTACAGTTACATTATGACATTATTTTGAGTTACTAAAGCTATTGTAATAATCCTAACCTGCATTTGTTTTTCTATATGCTACACTGTAAACCTATCTTTGCCCACTCCTCTGTGTGTGTGGGGGGGGGGGGCTTTCTACAGTAACATTCATGTGGCTCGTTAAGTAATAAGAAAAAGAACTGGGGAGGTAGAAAACATTTTAAAGAAACTTCTGGGAGATACTTGATTAGAACTACAGTGAACTGGCAGTTAAAGGGTAAAAACTTTTGAAAATTCTTCCTGTCTCTTTTTCCTAAGACTGAATGGTCTATTTCAAAACTAAATAGCTCTGTGCTTACATAAAAGCATTGTGTTTTCATTGTGGTTCACTGAATTGCTCTAGGCTATTTCTCCTATATCCAGTTTTTCCTCATACAAGAGATTTAAACTCCTACTTTTTATTTTTGACTTGGCATCCTTAAGCATTATGTTAGATTTGTATGGAAGTAGACTGAAAAGCCTGGTAATTTCAATGATATCAGAAAGAAATTAAGGCTCTGAATGGCAAATAGTCAAACTCTTGTCCCTTGTGTTGTATGCCTTGTCATTTTGAGAAAAGAGAGTAGAATTGAGATCCCTTTGATGAAATAATAATAAAACCAACCCCTCTCATCTCTTAAGAGTTATTGAGGGGATCAAATAGATATAATATGGGCACATATTTTTAAGGCTTAAATATGAGGTACTTTAATTTAATTCTTCCATTTTATGGTGCACTTTACTTCATTATGACGCATGTGTATGTACTAGTGAGTTAATGGCCAAGATGGAAATACTGGTTGAAGATTTCAGTCTTTAGTACCTTATCCCAGTAATAACCAAGCAGGCTGCTAACTCTTTTCTACCCGTGATAAATAGGTTAAGACGTTGCATATTCTTAGCTAACTGCAAAAAACAAAAATGAAATGGATGCAGGAATTTTGACACGAATTCATTTGGGTGAAAAAGAGTCAAGGACTACCCATCAGTTGTGTATAAAATATAATCACTGAATATATGACTGTCCATATTTTAGACAGTTATATCTGTAAAGCGTTTGTCAACACTCTGAATGCATGATGCTTACATCCACTGCTTCCTTTTACTGTGCAGTAATTTGGACAGTAATAGACAGACTGATTTGTGGCCTCTACTTCTCTCCTAGTACAATTTGTGTGAGTGTGTTCTTGAGTGGAAATCACAAATTACTTGGAAAGGGCAATACAAAACTAGCTACAGATTTTAATGATAGCTGTCAATTTGACATTCAGAATAACTGAGGGTGTTGCTGTTTATCTGTATTCCTTCTCACGACCTAAGTGCTAAAGAAATAAACAGAATAAAATTCCGGCCACTAAAAATCCCTGCTTGACTGAAGATGATTTTATATTTTCATTATCCCAGGGATTATTTAAATATGTGCTTAAATTGATATGTAAGAGAATATACAAAGTAACAATACTTTTTAGAAAATGATGTTAATAAATGTAAAGATATAAATTTATTTGTGGTTCATTGTCAATGAATCACACTATACAAAAAACCCCAGGTCAACAAACTTGGAAATTAAAAATTCTTAAAAATATTCACTTTTAGTAGGCCCTCTTTCCCTCAGGTGCTCTTTTGCTTTCTTTACTTACTACCATTTCCCGGATGTCCTCAGCACCATTTCAGGCTTTAATATTTTCCTGGTCTGTGCACATTGTTCCCATCTACCTGGCTATATAATACTGATATTTATTAATTTTGTATCTTGTTTGGATTATCCTAATCCTTTTCTTTTTCAGTGGTTGATTCATTGACAGATCAACAATAAGATAAGATCAGCTTTGTTTGATGTGTTTGTCCACTTGGAAAATGTATCCCAATAAGTAGGTTTTGGAAAACAATCCTATTACCTCGGGGGCACAACAATATGAGCTTAACCAAACCACGAATTTACTATCAGTATATGCTGTCACTAAAAAGCACAAAGTTGAAGGTAGAGAATCAACTATCCATATAATTCAATAAGAGTGTCAGGTTTCTGGGTGACAATCACTTGTTAAAGGCTCCTTTTATCCACTCCCCTGCTCCCCAGAACAGAGAAGAGCTTTGAGCAGAAGACAGTCTATCACCACATGTCATGTATCAAACTTGTATCACCATGCTCACTGTATTGGCAAGCCTATGAAAATGCATCCTTACTATTAATGCAAAACTATGGATCGAAATCAAACTAACCACAATAGGAGGGTTGCATCAAGGGCATACCATGCTATGCTATGGAAATGAGAAGTTATAAAGCATAAAGCAGGCTGACCTATTCACCTGTATCACAGAAAACCTATATTAGTATAATATTCCAATACCTACAAATTAGAAGGAAGAGTAACAGTGGTAGGGACAAACATGTAAGTGGCCAAGAAGAGATTTTTAGTCCCTACTATTGTTGACCAGTTATAATTAAATTTCAGTATCACTCTAGCAATTAATATTATATACATGATATTTTATATACATACATATACATATATATGCATATATATGCTGATAGATAGAGATGTAGATTTATATAATAAGACAAAAAAGAGAGAACATGGGTGCTATGTGTGTATGTAATAGAAGGTTGGAATAGTAATCCTTACGGTCTGAAAAAAATCTTTTTAGGGGAAAAAATGTAAATATTCTAATTAAAGATAATTGACGATAAAACCAGAATTGTTCAAGCTTCTAAACATTCTAAGTTAGAAAATAAAAACATTTCAATAATAACATTACTTCTTTGATGCTTGATAATTTATAATGTGTTTAACACTAGGGCACAGTTCTTATTTTCTCAAGTGAGGACTTGTTATGTAATAATTGGCATCTGTGGGGTTGAAGGATGTAAAAGTAGGGGAAGGACAGAAGGGAGACAGCAGGCCATGGCAAGAAGTAACTCCAACACTGAAACAAAGTGATTGAAGATGGATCTTCACGTTGCTTTGTTCTTCTGGCTTAAATCTTTCCAGAATAGTTCCACGAGAATCAACTAACTGGAAATCTCTTGAAATCTTAGCCACTCTCCTGGAAATCCCAAGCAGTCACAGGATCCAGAATTATGCCCATTGATATTTAAGGGTCACTAGATGATCATCATCAAGTCCTGACAATTTGCTATATGTTTCAAGGCAGAATTTGATTCTATACCTGCATCCCTGAACTCTGAGCCAGTTAGCAACACACACAGAACATGCCTCATTTCATTACTCTAAAAATAATGAAACCTTCCATTTTACACTCTTGGAATTTCAGTTCCACTATCACATTTTTTCAGAGTTGTATCTGATTTGTTTGAAGAAGTGTTAAGTGCTGGAATCCAAATCATTCAATAGCTTCATATCTCATAGTTCCACAAGCATATACATGTGTAAAACTCTGTGTTGTACACTTAAGATTAGCTCATTACACTATGTATTTTATACCTCAGAAACACTTAAAAATGTTTTTTAAACAATAATCTTTTGGTTAGAGAAAATTTGGTGATAAAGTAGTGAAGAATGATGCAGAAGAAAGAAAATAAGGAGTAGGACTAGTCATGTGTGATACCTCTTTTTTTAGAAGACTTTGATCTTCATAAAGCCCCTTTATCTCTCTTGACCTTCTTTCCAAATCTTGAAATAAATGAATTCTAAGTTCCTTTGAGTCCTTCTCCTCATACTATTCACTACCAAACCAAGTGCAAATTGAGCAATTACCAAATGGATTTTATTAATGGGCAGTGCAGTCCCAATTGTATTTCGAACAAAAAGTTTAAAGTTCTGAAATATTCTCTGCTGTTAATACATTCCAAGATTTCATAATTGCTTTAAATTAATGAATAAAATACTTCCTATAGACTGCAGTCTAAACTTATGCATAAAATAAACTAGTTTTTGTTCTTTCAAAGCCTAGGATTATATTTTTGAGAATTCCTTAAAATTATCTTATAATTTATCAGTAATTGGAGTTAAGAACATATGTCCTAGGATGCTTTGATTTTTACATCAGCCTTTTTGATTCTTAAAAATGAAATTATATTATTGATTAAGAGAAGGTAACTACTGTGTCTTTTGACACTGTGTCTTTTGATGAGAAGGTAACTCATCCAAGATGATGAGTGAGACAAAGAAGAGAGAGACTTCAGTTAGATTTACATTTTACACTCCATTCTTATATTTATCTGTGTATTCATTAAGAAAATGTTTATGGAGCACCAGAATTAGCGTCAGATAATGAGAAAGAATCTGGAGAGTCAAAGAAGAATAATATAAATAAGTTGCCCTCGAGTAACTCATACTCTAAGACAAGAAAGAGAAACATTAAAAAAAGCAATTACAATAATGTATGATGTAACCTCTTTAGCAAATAGGCAAAGGAATAAAGGAAAATGATCAAGAGACATAGGTATATAGTTATACTGATGTATTTTAGTTTTAGAAATAAATCTGTTTTTGTTATTGTAAGAACTTGTTGAATTACAATAATCACAATGAATAAATTATGCACATTCTAATATAACTGCTTAGCTGGTAAAATAGCTAATCATGCAGCTTATAAACCATGTTGAGAATAAATATGCCTAAATCATATTAGCATCATCAAAATCATTTAATTCAAATTATTATAAAAAGTATAAACACTATTTCCAAATTTCATTACCAGCTTTAGTAGCTGACATTTCACTTTTTATGAAAAATATGTTTAAATTTGCATCCCAGAATGAATAATTCTCTGTATGCTTAAGAAAACCCCTTTCACAGAGGTAAATAGTAGGTCGGAGGTTGTCAAATTATGAAGGTTTTAGTGCTGTTAGGAATTTGTTAAGATAATATGTTAGAATGCTATGTTGTTACATGAAGGGATTATAAGACTACAGTCCATGGTTGAAAGTGTATAGGGAACTGTCATAATTATTGCCTAAGATGGCATATCTGATCGCCAAGAAGAAAATGATTCAGGTTTTTATAGCTGAAGAGAGCTGTTGGCTAACTGTGTGTGGGACATATTTGTCACTTCAGGACACTCTCAAACCTGCCTTCACAGGGGCCAGTCTTAAGATGTAGCCAAAGAAGAAAGGGCATAGGAATATAATGATCATCTAAATTATGATCTTTAGTGTATAATTAATTACAATTAAGGAAAGAGGTACACGACTACCAAAGAAAATAAATAAAACTAATATTTCTATAGCATGCATTTGGTGTTGAATGGAATAGAAATGCCATGGAAATAGTCTGTGTCTTCACTGATTTTGCAGTCTGACACTGCTGATCATTCCTAATTTTTTTATCTTGTATCTTGTAACATATTCTCTATCTACATTTTAAATTTTGGTCTCCCTCCCTCTCTCTCTCTCTCTTTGGTTTCCATTGGCATGTTGTTTAATTAAACTGTCTGCTTAAAAGTGGTTATAGCCCTGACCAGTGTAGCTCCGTTGGTAAGGCATCAGATGGCAAAGTGAATCGTTGCCATTCAATTCCGGCAGGGGCACATGCTCCGTCCGGGTGTGGTTCAGTCCCAATTGGGGTGTATACAACATGCCGTGGATCCATGGTTCTCTCTCATGTCAATGCTCTTTGCCCTCTTTTTCTACTCCCCTCCAAAATAAATATATTTCAAAAACAAAAAATAAAGGCAATTGTAGATTCACATGCTATTTTAAGAAAAAGGAAAAAGACATCTCTTGTCCCCTTTACTCATTTTCTCTCAATAATAATAACACATCGTGATACTGAAATACAATATCACTACCAGGTTATTGACATCAATACAGTCAAAATACAAAAATTTTTATTACTATAGGTATCTCTCATGGTTCTCTTTTATAGCCATACCAACTTATCACCCACCCTCAAATTCTCCTTGACTTCTAACGACCACTAACAGCTTCCTTACTCTAATTTAATTATTTCAAAAATATTATGTAAAAAAACAATGCATTATATGATCCTTCATAATTAGTTTTTTCTTTTAGTATATTTCTAATTCTCAGAAAATTCATCTAGTTTGCTAGGCACATCAGTAGTACATTTTGATTGTTTATGTTTAATGTCTCGGTTGTAATCTACTATAGTTTGTTTAATGTCAATTCCACATTTTGACTTTTATGAATAAAGCTGCTATAAACATGTACAGATTCTTGGGGGAGAAAAAAGATAATTGCTCAGGAATACAATTGGTAGGTTATATGGTAGTCGCATGTTTAGATTTTTTTAGGAAATCAGCAAGTGATTTTCCAGAGTAGCTACGCAATGTTAACCTCTCACCAGCAATTTATCGGTGATTATTTCTCTGCATCTAGCCCACACAGAATATTTTCACATTTTTTTAAAATTTAAGCCATATGCCCTGGTTGGTGTAGCTCAGTGGATTGAGCGCGGGCCTGCGAACCAGAGGATCACGGTTCGATTCCCAGTCAGGGCAAATGCCTCGGTTGCAGGCCAGTTCCCAGCAGGGGACACATGAGAGGCAACCCTACATTGATATTTCTCTCCCTCTCCCTCTCTCCTACCCTTCCCCGCTAAAGATAAATAAATAAAAAAATCTTTAAAAAAATTTTAAAAAATAA
This sequence comes from Glossophaga mutica, assembly GCA_039655065.1. Taxonomy (NCBI): domain Eukaryota; kingdom Metazoa; phylum Chordata; class Mammalia; order Chiroptera; family Phyllostomidae; genus Glossophaga; species Glossophaga mutica. Next base: position 139,697,144 of record CM077307.1, on the reverse strand, counting down.
ATAATTTAGGCCATACACGTGTACAGCAAAATATTTAAATGTAAATACAATGAAACATGGACAGGAGATGAATGCTGAAAATTATACAACACTGAAGTGAAAAAATACAAAGGTCTAAATAAATAGAAAATTATATGGCGTGCATGAATTAGAGGACTGAACATATAAAGATGTCAATCATCCCTAAATGGATATACCAATTAAATGTAATTCTTATTAAAGCAAAAAAAAACGTTTGTAACTATAGACAGTATTCTAAAATTTATACTAAAATACAAAGTAACTAGAATTGGTAAAACTGTTTTGGAAAAGAAGACTAAAGAAGGAAAATTAGCCTACCAAATTTCAAGACTACATAACTATATTAATTAAGACTGTGCATTGGCTGGTGAGGCTCAGTGGGTTGAGTGCCAGCCTGCAAACCAAAGGGTCACCAGTTTGATTCCCAGTCAGGGCACATGCCTGGGCTGTGGGCCAGGTCCCCAGCTGGGGCTGAATGAGAGGCAACCACACATTGATGTTTCTCTCTCTCTTTAGTCCTCCCTTCTCCTCTCTCTAAAAATAAATTTAAAAATCTTTAAAAAATGTTTCTGTCAAAAAAAGAAGACTGTGTTTTGTCAGATGATAAATCCAAACATAAGTGGAACAGAGAACCCAGAAATTGACCCATACAAATGTGCCCATTGATAGTTGACAAATGTGTAAAAGAACCTTAATGGAGAAAAAATAGTCTTCTCAACAAATTATGCTAGAGCTATTAGACATCCATAGCCAAAAAAAATCTCACAATTTGTGCAAAATTTAACTCAAAATCAATCACAGACTTAAACATAAAATGCAAAAACTAGCACTTTCACAAAATAACAGCAGAGGAGAAAGTCTTTAAACTTGACATCAAAAGTATAATCCATAAAAACAGAAATTGACAAATGGGCTTTATCAAAATTAAAATACTGCTCTCTGAAAGACACCGTTAAGAATATGAACAGACAAGCCACTGAGTACAAGAAAATACAGGGTCCAGCAGAAGTCAGGCCTACCTGAGTGTGATTGGCAGGGTAATAATATGGGTGTGATAATTTATAGTTTTAATTTGAATATTTCATCTAAAATGTCATATGGCATGCTCGAGTGTGATATTGTTATGTTACACAATGACATGCTTATGATTTTGTAATAAAAGATTTTGTAATTAAAAAGGGGCATTATTTGTGCTGGACCCTATATTTTTCAACCACATATTTGGTAGAGGTCAAGGACCTAGAATATATAAAACACTCAATACTAAATATATAAAAGTAAACAATACAAATTGAGCATGGAAGAAAGGTAATTCACCAAAAAAAAAAAAAAAGATATATGAGAGTCAAATAAACACATAAACAGAACTTTGACACATTATCCACTTAGGGAAATACAAATTTAAACTACTTTATTTTAATAGTTTTGGAAAAACATATACACAGACAAGTGTACAAATCATAAGAAAACAACCGTATGAATTTCACAGGACAGGAAACTACAACAAAAATCAAGAAATAAAAGTTGTTAGTGGACTTCCGGCTAAGATGGAGGTGTAGGCAGATACACTGTGCCTCCTCTCACAACCAAAATTAAGGACAACAAATATTTAGAAACAAGAAAACAACCGGAACTGATAGAAAATTGAACTGTACAGAAGTCCAACAACCATTCATCCAGACCGGTAAGAGGGGCAGAGTCGCGGCAGGAAAAACTGGAGGTGCGGACCCGGGAACACAGGCGGCAGCAGCTGGCAGTCCCCGGGCACATGGGGGCAACTGTGCAGACCCAGTGAGGCAGACCCACAAGGTGGCTGGCTGACTAGGTGGTCCCACATTCACGGTCACAGACGGTCCAGGCAGAGGGGAAGTGGCGGAAGGGACTGAATCCAGGAGAGAGTGGAGCAGGCACCATTGTTCCCTCTCAGACCCCGCCCCCACCTATAGCGTCACAACCCAGCGACTGGGCTGCCCCGCCCTGAGGAACACCTAAGGCTCCATCCGTCACTACATAACAGCCGCAACCAGACTAAAACCAAAACAAAAAAAAAAACACACACACACCAAAAATGGCTCAAACCCGAGAACAAATCAAAGCCCCAGAGCCAATTCCTAGAGAACAAATCAAAGCCGCAGAGCCAATTCCTCTAAGCTGTGAAGAGATAGCCAACCTACCAGATGCACAGTTCAAAGCACTGGTGATCAGGATGCTCACAGAATTGGTTGATTTTGCTCACAAATTAGATGAAAAAATGCAGGCTACAATACATGAGATGAAGGAAGACTCATGGGGAACCAATAGAGATGGGAGAAAAACTGGGACTCAAATCAATGGAGTGGACCAGAAGGAAGAAACAAACAAACAAACAGAAAACAAGAAAGAAAGAATTCAAAAAAAAATGAGGAGAGGCTTAGGAACCTCTGGGAAATCGTTAAATCCGAATTATAGGGGTCCCAGAAGGGGAAGAAGAAGAGCAACAAGTGGAAAACTTATTTGAACAAATAATAAAGGATAACTTCCCTAATTTGGCAAAGGAAATAGACTACCAGGAAGTCCAGGAAGCTCAGAGAGTCCCAAAGAAGTTGGACCCAAGGAGGAACACACCAAGGCACATCAGAATTACATTAGCCAAGATTAAAATGAAGCAGAGAATTCTAGAAGCAGCAAGGGATAAGGGGACAGTCACCTACAAAGAGTTCCCATCAGACTGTCAGCTGATTTCTCAAAAGAGACCTTCCAGGCAAGAAGGGGCTGGAAAGAAGTATCTGAAGTCTTGAAAGTCAAGGACCTACATCCAAGATTGCTCTATCCTGCAAAGCTGTCATTTAGAATGGAAGGGAAGATAAAGTACTTCTCAGGTAAGGTCAAGTTCAAGGAGTTCATCATCACCAAGCCCTTATTGTATGAAATATTAAAGGGACTTACCTAAGAAAAAGAAGATCAAAAATAGGACAGTAAAAAGACAGCAAACTCACAGCTATTAACAACCACACCTAAAACAAAAGCGAACTAAGCAAACAGCTAGAACAGGAACAGAACCACAGAAATGGATATCATATGGAGGGTTATCAACAGGGGAGTAGGAGGAGGAGAGAGGGGGAAAAGGTACAGAGAATAAGTAGCATAGACTGTGAGTAGAAAATAGACATGGGGAGGGCAAGAATAGTGTGGGAAATGTAGAAGCTAAAGAATTTATGACACATGGACATGAACTAAAGGGGGGGAATGTGGGTGGGAGAGGGTGTGCAGGGTGGAGGGGAATAATGGGGGAGAAATGGGACAACTGTAATAGCATAATCAATAAAATATATTTTTAAAAAATAAAAATAAATAAATAAATATAAAAAATAAAAAAACAAAAGTTGTTAGCACCTGAGAATTCACCCTCTTGCCCTTCACTTATTGTCCTGGAAATAGTCATGGAGCTGATGTACATTACTATCTATCAATGCTGCCTGTTTTTGACCTTTATAGAAAGGGACATATATGATATTAGTATAGCCTATGTTTTCTTTATTTTGCTTAATATTACATATCTAAGAGTCACTCATATTATTGCATAATATTAATATTTCATTCTCATTTCTATAAAGTGCTGCACTTTCTAGATATAAATATTATAAAGTTTAGGGATGTATAATTTGGGACTATTATGAATAGTGCTATTAGGAACACTTTTATATACCATTTAGTCTATATAATATATACAAAATATATATAGTAAGTAACATACATACACACATTGAAGAATTGAAGAATTTTAAAAATTTTAAAAGGTTTTTACATATAGGCAAGCATATATTTGTGAAAACAAATTACTATCTAACAAATCTCTGAATGTATCATCCATCCATCCATGTTTCTTCTCTACATCCTGGTTTTTGAGTATACCATGAAAAGCAGAATAATTTCTTGAAGCTTATTAAATCATGTACTAACATGTTTCAAGAAGTGTTGGACATGAATTCTTAAAATGTAATGTTACATATTTTAGCATTTATTCATTCTTTCAACAACTTTCTTATGTGATTATTAAGCATATCACATTATTCTGGGTTGTAGTAGAAAAAGCTACCACATATTTTCTCTCTGATGTACACATTATTTTTGCCTCCATGTTGGCCTCTAGTTTTTCTATATGACCACTAATAAATACTCCAGGTAATGGAGAGAATAAAGTAGTGAAGTTGTTTTCAAGATAACCATGTTTATATTTTATTTGCTTTTTCTGCTTTCTTGATTTGATTTCTCCTAATTTTATATTGGAATCAATCAGATGATTTTACACTGAAATATCATGGGGCTTATTAGTTTCACGTTAAATCTTATTTGACTTTGGCAATATATGGATACAAATCTATAGTAATATAAAAGAAGAGCATGACCATGTGTTAATAAATCATAGATACATTTTAATTTTTGTACTCAGTTGAGTGTTCACAAACTGCACGCTGTTAAATTTCACATGTGCTTTTACAATACTGAAAATGAAGTGGGGCCTGCTGCATGGACCATTTATGATGAGAAATGTGATTCTCTGGACAAATTTCATTGGTAAGTATATTGACTTTTCCATTCTTGTGTGATGAAAGATTCACTTTATAACTCTAAATTAAGAGATTTCTATTAATATATAATTTTCAAGTGTACTTAAATCTATTAACATGTTTTTTTTTTTCATTCCAGAAGATAGAATACATGTAAGAGGGGGAAAAAATCACCTTCTCCTTAGAGTTGCGATTTTAATTTTTTTATTTTTGTAACAAAACCATCTTTTAAATGAAATATTATGAGGAAGTCTTTCAAAACAAATAAAATGAGCCTTGGCTGGTGTAGCTCAGTGGATTGAGTGCGGGCCTGCGAACCAAAGGATCGCGGTTCGATTCCCAGTCAGGGCACATGCCTGGGTTGCAGGCCAGTTCCCAGCATGGGACACACAAGAGGCAACCATACATTGATATTTCTCTCCCTCTTCCTCTCTCCTACTCTTCCCCTCTAAAGATAAATAAATAAAAATCTTTAAAAAATTAAATTAAAAAAATTTAAAAATAATAAATAAATAAATAAATAAATAAAATGATAGATGTCTTTGATTGAAATAACATTGAGTGTCTGAGAACTCAAGTGCTTTATACTACCTGATAGTCACAATTGGCTCTTAAGTAATTTCCATACCACCTGTAATACTCTATGGAAGGCACTGTTATTTTCCTCTATTAAATTTTAAAGACACTTTGGAAAGCAGAGAACTCACAAACATCTCTTTTAGGTATGCCTATACTGTGTGATTTAATACCTCTTGGTCATGGCTGACTGGACCAAAATGGATATCAGACTCAAAAGGAAGCAAAAATAAACTACATACACAAAGTTTTCTAGCTTTAGGGCTAGTAACATTAATGGACCATAATAAACAGAAGATGTCAATTAAAAAAGAAAAGATAAATAAAGCAGAGATGAGAGAAAAATTTACTGTTCTGATTTATAAATGTAAAAACTGCCTTTCATTTTTCTTGGCAGCTTCCTAGTTCTCAGATCCAGTTGCATTCCTTGTTCTTGGATTTCAAGGCATCTCCATCCAAATAATAGACAATACCTGTATATAAATTAATTTGAAATGATTTCTATTATTGCAACCAAAGGTCTCAGTAGAGCTGACATGAAAATAATGGGCTCTATCAAGACCATTAGCCATGTTTCCCAGGATACTTGCAAAAATAGAATCGTTAAATCATTGGGGACTTCCCCCTCTAAATATCCTTATGGATCAGCTGAAGACACCTGTGGTGAAATAGACCTGTGATTATGGTGCTGGGATTGAGCTCAGTATCAGAATCACTCGGGTACAAGATTAAACCTAAGCTGAGAGTAGAATTGAAGATTTATGAGATTTCTGTAAAGCTCCAGAGCTATGGGCATAGATAAGGTTCAGCTCACGTGAGCACAAACTGCTTCTTTTCCCCTGGATTAGGCCAAGGCATCACTAATACTGAGTGTGGTTGAAGAACAAGGAGAATCTAACTGGTGTAAATATTCTAATTAAATGTTGGACCATAGGTACCATTCTGCTAAAGTATTTTTGAATAATTCAAGGGCCAAGTAAGAAAGGCACTGATTTAATTATAAATAGAAATTTTATTAAGTTATACAACATAAAAAAGGAAAGGCAGTAATCTAGCAAAAATCTGTTTCCCTATCCTCCAAGGGCCTGCCCTGCCCTGTTTTATCAGCAGCAATGCCTTACTCCCACTGTGGACTCTACATGGTAGCTCTAACCTATTGCTATGGGCTGGGTACTTCATTGATGAAAATATTTGTACCTGTAGTTAATTAGCCCAGACATGGGTACTTAAAAGGATATGCTTATTGACTGGCCTGAAACTAGTTGAGAATTCACAGCTTTTATGTTGACTAAAGTATGAAGAAAATGTGATTTTAACTGCTTCTTCCTTTTCTTATGCTGCTGTCCTACTTTCTACTTTCATTGAAATTACAGCTGTAGAAGCTAGTGAAATAAAAAACAATGAAATGAAAGCATCTTTAGTTTGGGAGAAAAGTTTGATTTTCACATTTTTGCTTGAAGTGGTTTTATGTACTTACAATCTTCCTCTTCCATGCAGAGATATCAAAAAAATCTGCTTTGAAACCAGAAATTTGGATTCTAATCCTTGATTTGTCACTTCCTTGTGTGCACGTGTGTGTATGTTTTCATTTTGCACAGAAATTGTTTAGCTTCTATTTAATTATCTGCTAATAAAGTCTAGTATGTTTTTACCTGATATGTTTTTACAAGAAGCAGATATACATGAAGACTTTAACACTGTATCTGGTGTCTTGCAAGTAAATACTGAAATTAATATGTACAACTATTATAGAAAACTGCTATAAATCCTTCAGTTATATTCATAGTGCACAGAGAATCTTAAGATGCCACAAGGAAGCCAGACGTGTGTTTAATGTGTAGAAAATAGACTAGAAAGCTTTCACTAGACATAAATGACTTTTATGAGTTCTTCCTTACATTCCTTGGTTCTAGTTACATGGCAAACATTTAATTCTGTTATTTAACTTCAAAAATGAGTTAAGAAATGCTAGCAACCATATTGCTGATGGGCTGAGGAGCTGATGGAGAAAAAAATAGAAACAGTATTGCAAATGATGCACAGCCAACTTGGAACACTCTCTGACAGCATCTGTCAAGACAGGTAAAAGAAGAAGAGAAAACACTTGAAAATGAGTGTTTTGTATACTTGTGTAATCCCACTGCTGTGTAATAACACCTTGGCTAACTTTTGTTCCTGCCTACTGGGATGTAACCTCAAAATCCTTGCATTTTCCTGAGTGATAGAAGCATTTTGTTATTTATAGTGGTTCCCTTGGACTATACCTGATTTATGTGAAGGAAATGACTCATGTTTCTGGTCATACCAGAAAAACCAACCAAGTGTTTACAGTGTTGGAGCATTCAGCCAGGTGATAATAGCCTGACCACTGAGCTGGGAGGGACCCTGGAAATTGCATTCATTAATGTGACCATTGATTCAATTAATCTTGCCTAAATAATACAAACTCTTGATGCTGAAACAGGTGACCTTCAAGGTTGCTGAGACAGACAGAAATATAGATACAGATAGATGTAGACATAGACAAACATATATATACATATACATATACACATACATACATACATACATACATATATACATATATAAATATGCAGGAGGATGATATGTCCTCAGGGCATGGAAGCTTCATGTTTGGCACCCTTCCAAACTTAACCCAGTGTTTCTCTTCATTTGGCTGGTCCTGATTTGTATCCTTTAAAATAAAACTAAAATCATAAGCATAAACTTTCCTTAGTTCTGTGAATCATTCTAGGGAGTCAAACCTGAAGGAACCAGTGGGACCTTTGGGAGTTTCTACCCTGATGGTCAGAAGTGAGGCTGTCTGGGGATCCTGGTATTTGCAGCTGGCAGCTGGAGGGATGGCAGTCTGGTACGCACTGTGTCTTCAACCTGTGAAGTCTGTGCTGACCTTGGGTAGTTACTGTTAGAATTCTATTGAAATGCTTTGGGAAAAAATGTTTTAAGTAAAAGGCTATCAAAAAACATAAATAAAGAATTATAACATAACTTATAACCTTTAAGAATATTTTTCTATAAATAAATAACAACTAACTACAAAGACTTTATTTTACAGATATAAAAATTATGTATCCAAATTCTGTATCTGAAATTCCACCCTTAACATTATCCAAATTTAATAAGATTTAGTGGGTCCTATATTGGGTCCCACTTAAAGAGTTCTATAATTTTAATGATTAACATTGCTAATTCTGCTTTGTTTTAACTAAAAGGTATTAATTAATGTTTAATAATAACAAATTTAACAAAAATTTGAGTTGAGTTCAGGAAAACAGTAATGGTTTCAGAAGGATTATTCTACTTGTTGGCAAACAGTAACCAAAATAATTTTTTTAAATGAGTTGTAGTATTGTTGGCCAATGTGTATCAGAGTGATTAAAGGTCACCCAAACCAGTGAATTTTATTTTGATTCATCTTTAGGCCTTGTGCTTAAATACAGGAGTAATTAGGACTTGGAGGGAATGTCATAACAAGAGAAAGTAAAGTTGTAAAACAAGGCAGAAATTAGCAGAGCTTGACTTACTTGGAAGTCGTTGTGAATAGATTTTTCATATATTCCTAAAGGCTTCAGCCACACATGGAAAGAAAAGGAAACTGGAGAAGTTCAAATCAGGATGGACCTTACAAAGAAAATGAGGCAAACGTTCAGTTGAGTTGAGAAATGGCTGTGGTAGAAACTGGATAACTGTACAAAGATATTGTGCAATGACCTGAGTGTATCTATTTGAATGAATGTGTGGTAACTTGCTCTTCAAGATTGTACATCCCTTATGGATATTGTAAATTTCAAGGAGGTTTATTCCAGATGCTGCTGTAGGTCGAGATTACAAGTATATATTAGAAGCCCATTAATGCATTCATGTCCCCAAGTTGAAAATGATCAGTAATACATTTGTAACTGACCAAAGTTGAGTTTATTGACTCATTTTAATGATGGAGAGTATTCAATACAAGAAGTCCCAGGATGTATCACTAAGAGGATATTAGAAAGTACTTATTTTAAGATTTGAGCCCTGGCTGGTGTAGCTCAGTGGATTGAGCGCGGGCCTGCGAACCGAAGGATCACGGTTCGATTCCCAGTCAGGGCACATGCCTGGGTTGCCAGGCCAGTTCCCGGCAGGGGACATACAAGAGGCAACCGCACATTGATGTTTCTCTCCCTCTCTCCTTCCCTTCCCCTCTAAAGATAAATAAATAAAATCTAAAAGGAAAAGAAAAAGTACTTAAAAAAAATCTTAAAAAAAAAAAGATTTGAATTTATGTTAAGTAGTCTCTAGGTAAGGATCAGAGAAGTAGGTCTTTGATTTGGATTGAAAGTTGTCAGGATGTAGAAGTGAGATAATGATTGGTTCTTGAATAAGTTCCATTTAAATCATTAGGGAAATGAAGCTAAGGCTAAAGCTGCAATAGCTTTAGGAGCCATTATACAGAAATTTCTGTTCATATTTATGCTTTGAACACTGTTATTAATTTTATGGTTAAAGTGTGCTTTTATGTTTTCTTAATCTGTCACAGTCACAGCGTGGCCTTTTCTGAGTTGGCGTTCTATGAAATTGCTTATGTTCAATAGAACACAAAGGCCCAGCTGTGAGGCCAGCTCCTGCCAACACCAAGATATAACTGATAATGCCAAGATGTTACAGGGTATCAGGATTGTTGTTCTCTTTCTCAACTAAAGAAATATAGCAAGTGTACAAAAACTCAACATGAATGGAATCAAGTGAAGCTCACCATGGATAAGGGTATAGTAATATATGTGATTGCTAGGTGTTATTGAAAGTCAAGCATGGATGGAACTGGAAAGCATTATGCTAAGTGAAATAAGCCAGGTGGTGAAAGACAAATACCATATGATCTTACCTTTAACAGGAACCTAAGCAACAAAATGAACAAAAAGCAAAACATAACCAAAGACACTGAAATTGAGAACAGGCTGACAGTGACCAGAGAGGAGGAGGGAGGGGATTACAGGGGAAAAGGGTGAAGGGTTTGCAGGAACAACTATAAAAGACACATAGACAATAACAACAGGGGGTGGAAACAGGGAAGGAAGGTGAAGACAGTTGGGGTGGTGGGGAGGGGTGGGGAGAAAAGGCAGAAAACTGTACTAGAACAACAATAATTTTTTTAAAGGAAGTCAAGAAGAGTACTTCAATAGAAGAATCAGAAATTTAACTGGTTTTGAGGTCAGAAAATATACTTGACCACCAAAATGCTGGGATGATACTTTATGGACTAAGGAATTTGGGAAAACATGACTTACTAGGTTTTTTTTGTTTGTTTGTTTTGCCAGATTTCTTCATACTATATGACAGTTGATTTTATATCTGTGTCTGATATGCATCTCATTGTAGAACAGAATAAAGTAGCACATGTTGATGTCTAAGAAATGAATTTTAGGGTCAAATTTCCTGGGTTCAAATTATGACTCGGCAACATACTATTTGTGTAATCTGTAACAAGTTTAATTTTATGCCTTTGTTGTACATTTATAATACGGTAATATCAGTACTGTCCACTTCATAAGATTGAGTTCAGGAATAAAATGTCATTAAAGGCACTTAAAATTAATTAATACCTATTTATATTATTATTTCTTTGTGTTCACATTTAATAATAAAAAAAACTTCAATAGCCATTTTTCCTTTTAACTTATATTTCAAAACAAAGAATTATAGAAAGAAAAGATAGTATTTAAATCAAAAACCAAGAATGAAAAGCACAACAGAAAAGCTAATATAAACCTCCAACAACATCCAAATGATTGTCACACTGACAAGTTCTCCCTCAATGGAAAACGAAAACTCGGGCTGTGGCCTCTTTAGACAGCCGACTGGATTCCGTCCGCATGCCGAGACTGCAGATGGCCCACATGCCAGTAAGGGGAGTGTGTTGTTTTCCCTCACTACAGAAAGAACTATAACTTGAGGTTTTGGGGAAAATTTTAAACCCAAATAATCATTCAAAGTTGTACTCAAAGTGTATAACTATAGATTATAATCTTGTCTCTATCTTTCATATGTAACTAACATATCCAAATGTAACCAACTAAAACAAAGACTGAGAATATCCCCAGAAATGTCTTGGAAAATAAGCAGACAATTTAGAATAGTCAAGAAAGTTGTTTGATTATCAAAGCATCAAAAATTCTTAGTGATTTGGTGAAAGAGAATATACTGTATTATTTTGACATGAACAAGAATTGTAGGTAAGACACTGAATTAATAAAATGGTCCCCAAATAAAGTTTTAAAAGAATTTCATAAATACAATTCAGATAAATGAATTAAATATATCATGGCACCTGGAAAAAAATTAAACGAAAGAAATTCTTCGAGGAGGATCATGGAAAGCATACTAGTTGCAGCCGAAACTGGATTTCAGGCTTGGATGCATGCTTTAACAGGGTGACTCATTCTGCATACTTATTCAGGGACATATATGAATTCAAACTAGCCTATTTTCCTGATTGGATGGCCTCAGAGCCATGGAATTTCTAAGCTTATTGACTTCAATTTTTTCCTTCTTTTGTGAAGGTCATTGTAGGAAATTGTCTTAAATATACTGCATACAAATATTCCCATTGCACAAATGTTCAACATCTTTCTAGTTCCTATTCTCATCACAGCATATTGCTCAAAGCAAAGTAGACCAATATATGAATAAAATATATCAACATGTCTAGTTCCCTATATCTGCACAATTGTTAGACCCTAGTCTGACAGTTACAAAGATCTGAGCTTGTGAATTTCCTACACATCTGCCCTCCAAACCCTGCTCTTCCTCCATGTTTGTTGCTCAGGAAATTATATTTATTCTCTCATTGCTGGATTCAGAAACACAGACATCATCCCTTTAAAGTAGAGCTATAAATGACAGGTAAAATTCAAAGTCATGTAATGTTATTCTCCTTCCCAACACTGTCAAACAAATCCTCAATTCACTTAGAATAAACCAGATGTCTTACTTGGACATACACAGTCCTGTATGACTGACTCTAGTCTGCTTCTCTTACTTCTTACCTCACCTCTTGTCATTCTCAGAGTCATTCTCTCCAGTCTATCCATGCTGCCTCCTTGCTATTTCTCACACACTTCTTAGAGCCATTTCATTTGCTGTTTTCCCTTTGGCCACATGCCTTACTTCTTTATTTTATTTAAATTATGTCCCTTTCAGAGAGACTTCCTTATCCATCCTATCTAAAGCAATAACTTTCTCTACTTACCATGAATCATTCAAATTCTAGTTGGAAGGACTTAAAAGTCAGTGTGTGAATCTCCACATTCTTATTTTGTAAGGCTTTTCATGATAGTGCTTATTAACATCGTGTGCCAGTAAATATTTAGCAACTGGCTTTATGAAACAAGAACTAAAAGTTCTAATAACATTTGCTGATTTCCAACGTGTAAATGACTCCTGATTTCAAGCTACTAACACTGTGTCGCTAAACTTCAAGCTGGGAAGAGATGCTAACAGTTAGTTGGTTGGAGGTATAGTGTGAGTTACCTCCAGTACAAAAGAGACCCATAAGATCAGTGCAGCTTGAAATGCTAGAACAACAGGACTTACAGCTTTTACAGAGTCTGAACTGTTCATTGCAGAAGCAATGGGCCAATGATTGTCTCATTAAATGACTGAGATGATTTTTATTGTAAAATAATGTGGGGGGCTCCGGCCACAGAGCCCCATCCCTCCGTCATGGATGAAAATAAAACTACCAAGACATGATCTGCTTCGGGAGGAAAGGTGGTCAAACTCTCAGAGGAGAATTACACAGAGCCCCTTCCTCACTAAGCTTTTATTGGGTTCAAATACATAGGAATACAGGTTTAACATGTCAAAGAAATCTGAGGGCTTAATCTGAGTCAGTGTCTATCAGGAAAGGGGGTTGCAAAACTTTGGGAGACATACTCATTTCCTCCTCCAACCCTTATCATTTAAATGAGTGCACTCTTAGCAAAGTAGGTTTCACAGGACTTTAAGAATTCTTTCTTAAGCCCAATCACCCAGGGAACCGTCCTGGCCAACACAGGGCTGCACCACTTGCCCTCATAGTTTCAGGCTTTAAGCCGATTAGGCTCAGGAAGCAGAGGACATCTCCCAGACAGAAATGGGGACTCAGGCTATGTCAGGATAGCCGGGGGGTGAGGGTCCATCACCCCCTCTTTGCTGCAGCCCCCCGCAAGTCCTTCCATAAGGGCCTCCCAAGTGGTCATGTCTGGCTTAGGTTGCCCCTCCTGTGAGGAGTCTTACCCATCATCGACTAACCAATCAAACATTGGGGCCAGAAATGGATGAGGCAGAAGCAGCACTCCTGCCAGGGAGATAAGCTTTGTCTCCTTAGTAGCTCATGTCCTCTTGACAGAACAGACCCAGATGAAGTGGGTCCCTTGGGCTCTTACTCAGCCCACCATGGGGTGAGGGTTACAGCTCCTGAAACCAGGCTGAACAGTCCGCAACAAAATAACCTTACCTATCTTGATTTGTACAAATATATTTTGAGGGTAGAGCATCAAGCTCTCTTATTTCTGGTAGTCAGGCAAATGCATGATTACAAAATTCACAGGCCTTGTGATAAAAAGACACAGATTGCTCAGGAGAACAATTTCTGTGTGTGGTACTAAAACAGTGGAAATTCTTCTGAAAATCTTTAAGAGGATAATATATAATACAAGTAATAATTGTTAACCATTACTTGTTGCTTACTTTGTTCCAGGAACTATTCTAAGCACTTTAGGCATATTTCATTTATTCATCCAATAAATCATATAGGAATATGCTGTTATTATCTTCAATTTATAGTTATTCATCAAGAGATTTGGAGTGATTAAAGATTTTTCCAGTGTAGAGTTAGGAGTTGTGGGATTTCTATCTTTAAAATGTCTTCCTTTTCCCTGTAGAAAACAAAAAGTGTATAACTTCTCCCATTGTTCAAGGAAAGAATTATGAGTATCCTTTTAAGTGGGGATTCTGTATTTATTAATGAAAATATAAAACAAGTTACTAGGACCTAGAACACATGATTGTTCAGACTATATTGTAAAAAGCACTTCTCCCTACTGATAAGTTAATGATACCTAGTATTTATGACTGAGGTTTTAAAACAATAAACCTACTTGCTAACTAATCAGAATAGGCAAAGAATAGCAAAATTAATTTGATTCTTCTAGATGTGGCAAATTTCTTCTCTTTTTTCTTTAATTGCAAAAGATTTCTAATACAAAACATTAAGAATTTGTTTATCATTAAACATCTACAGTTATACCAGAAATGTACCCTTTAAACTTTAAACTTAGCAGAATTACTTCAATCATACAAAACATCTTTTTGGAGAATATGGTGTTATTTCTCATATGTTTTACTGAAATTGTAAGTTACCAGACTAACTTTTTGTCTCATCTTTTCCTCCAAATTACTATTAAAGAGGAAGAAAGTATATTTTAACTTCTCTTCAGGTATCTCTCTGATGTGTTACCTCCTCGTACAAAAGCTAATGTTATAGATTATTTAAAGAAACAAAAGAAAACTGCTTTTGACAGTTTTAAACATAAACATTGCAAAGTTTTAAATTTAACAGTAAATTTAAATATCAACTTCTACTTCTGGAGCACATGATCTAAATCTAACGATTATGTAATTACTATATATTATCAGGTTGCTAAATATCATCTGTAGGGAACTATATGCAAATACAGACATTAGTGAAACATTGATTTGTATATGGTTTGTCCTAAGCATTCAGACATTTCTATGCAGCCAAGATTAATGGTGTTTGCTGATTCAGTCTCTTAGCTGCCTTATAGCCAATGAGAGAGGTGGTAAATGTTTGGGACCAAGTAATATGAGCTCATGGACCTCAATTTCACCAAGTGAAGCAAGCTCACTAAAATTATAGAAATTTACAAATTTGTTTGCCTCGTTAATAATGAACTAAAACCAACCTGCCATAAAACTTCCATACTCAGTATTTGCTGTTTAGTGATATGGAAGCACATAGTTGTTTTGTGCTGATGAAATTAAGAAAAAATTATGGCCGTGGCTGGTGTGGTTCATTGGATTGAGTGCCAGCCTGCAAACCAAAGGATCACCAGTTCTATTCTCAGTCAGGCCATGTGCCAGAGTTGCAGGCCAGGTCCCCAGTAGGGGACGCTCGAGAGGCAACCACACATTGATGTTTCTCTTCCTCTCTTTCTCCCTCCCTTCCTTCCTCTTTAAAAATAAATAAATAAAATATTTAAAAAATAAAGAAAAAATTATGAAATAAAACCTTCCTTTGCTAAACTGCGATTATACCTTGTGTACAATTACCTTGGCATGCAGTATACAGGGCTGACTATCAATCTTATCAATTCTTGCTGTAAATGTCATTTTTCATAAAATTAATTTCAAGATATGGAAAAGAAAGGCCAATATTAGACAGTATCTTCCTGTCAGAATTTAACTCCAACGCCATCAGGAAGATTCTAATTCCAAATGAATCATTTGACAGAACTTCCTTTGTAATCATTTGTAGTAAGCTATTTTTACACATGGTTTAATGTTTCAGCTTCTGCTTACTCAAGGGCAAACATCAGTCCCTTGAATATTAGCCTTAATTGTAATTTATTTGACGAAGAATTTTTTTAAATAGCATTTTTCTCCTTGATGGTTTTTGTTTTCAATTAAAATTTCATTTGGCAAACCTGAAATGGATTTTAAAAAAGGAGCTTAAAACCAAAAAGGACAAGATGTTATCTTAATACTTAATACTAGATACATGACAGAAAAATAAACAGTTAAATAACATTTAATATTCACCTTGCATAAATTTAAACATTCTCTGCCTTGAGACTGGAATGGATCTTTATCCAGATAAAGTGGTAAAATTACAAAAAAGTGAGTTCTGTCCTACTCAATGTATCCATTCTTTAAAAAGAGGGCATTGTATTTTCTTGATCTCTATTCCATCAGTAAGATACATTTCTGTAATGGCTGCTGCTTAATGATATTTGATGCTTTAATCTGAGACCCTATAATGCATGGGCACCTTGCATTCAACTCAGCACACTGAAAAAGCGGTAGAGCTTCACTGTAGATGTGTACCCCAATGTCCATTCCAGACATTAGAATAAGTCAATCATAGTAACACATCCCACCTTACCAGTGAGTGTCAAGAAAAGGTCAGGAAAGCCGTCTCTCTGCCCTTGAATTCAAAAGAGTTGATAAAAATCTTAACTGATAAAAACTACTACTACAACAATGCAATTTAGTTCTATCATGATTTTTCTCTTACTGAGGGAAGCTTATAAGCTTATAAGATTAATATATTCTTTGTTACTAAATGATGGAGGCAAGTATCAAATTTATTGAACTTCATGTTTTCAATGACTTTTTGCAGTACCTAGTTCATAGACCCTCAGTTTCCTATGTGGGAAGCCAACTTTCTCACCTAGATGGAAAGGCAGTGAGGAGGCAGCTGGTGCCAGAGGGTCTGGGAGACAGGAAGGCAGTTTACACTTCCCCAAGGCAGGGAACACCTTCGGCTGAGACTGAGAGAAATGATCTTTGCCTAACCTTCTCCAGCAGGCGCAAGTGATATACACTTACAGGATCAGGCCAAAGTAGATTTCCAGTTGTATGTACGTGAAACACAGAGTTTATTCCTGCATTATTATTTATAAATTATTGTATTATTTTCCATACAAACAACTGCAAACCTACTTTTGCCCCAACCTGTATTTTAAGAGATTATCCTATACACGTATAAAGCATGCTCCTTCTCTATAAAGCATAAGACTTTCTGATTGTTTAGGAAGTAATGTGCTGCTGGGCAGCAGATACTGCGGATGGGAAAGTCAGTGCTGAATGACTGAAGGTAGAAGAATTTTGCTGTGTGATGGGGCTGGATTTGAACTCCATCTCTTCTATTGATTATTTCACAGCTGCGAGCAAGCTAATTTTTCTAAGCCTTAATATTTCCATCTCTAAAAAATGTTTATGTGTAGATTTCAATGATTTGCATGAAATGAGGACATAGGTAGACATAGACAGCATGTTGCCAGGCATACATTTGGCATGTTCTTTTCAACATGGGCTCTTGATACTGTGCAGAATTGGTTTGAATTTTGACTCTTATGAACTCTACTGTAAACCCTGCTGAACTGAGCTACTGTAATGAGATGTGGCAGATTAAAAAGAGCCACAATTCTTGACACACATTCTGCTGGATTCATGTCCCTCCTTCTGAATATGGATCTGCTTTGATTGCCAGAACAGGGCAGGGGTGATTCTATTCTAGTTTTTGGGCTCAGGCCTTAAGAAATCTCTGACTTCCATTTCCTCTCACTTGGAATACTTATTTTTGGCAACTAGAGTAGCCGCTGAAGATACCACCTGGAGGGAATCCAAGTTTACATAAAAAGAGAGAGGTGCATGACCAGGCCCCAACTATTCCAGACCCTAGACCTTTGAGTTATTTTAATTAGGGTCCACATATTTTTGCAGAGCAAAGATGGATTATCCCAATAAAAACTGTTTAAATTTCCAATTTTTAAACAAAGAAATAATTGTCTTTGTTTCTAAACACTGAGTCTTCGTATCTGCGTGCAGTAACATACCTGGAATATGGGATAACAGATTTTGTTATAGGGCTTAGACTTTAAACAACTATGAAAGATGATGTTCAAGTAGAGGTCTAGAAAGGGGAAGTTAGAAGATGAGAGGAGACACTAACAAGCATTAAACTATGGTTTGGATGGGCACAAGTTGATGTTTGCAAGAAAATCTCGGAGCCATACACTGCCAGCTGCTGAGGTAGGATCCTGAAGGGGGAGGTTGGAGGAAGGTTTATTAGAAGCTATTCCTTCTATGTAATGATTGCTTCAGCATCTCCTAGGATCCTCAGTCAAGCAGCTGGTAGTAGGCCTCATAAGGCAAGCTGTCAGGAAGAAGGGGTGGATGTGGAAAGAAAGCTAGTGTAAACTGAAACCTATTGGGAACGTTTGCCTCAGTCCTCCACTGTCTGACTGTGAAGGCATTCACATGATAATTACTGCATAATTTCCTCTTTAAAATCTTGTGCAAGTTCCTCTCTTTTGGCTGCTCTTATCTAGAACAATACTCTGAAAAATATATTGACCTGCTTAACCAAGTTGAAGTAAAAATCCAGCATGTGTACAATGCACAGCACAGTGTAAGTCACAGCAAAAAATATGCACTGTTTTCCACTAAATTTAAGTTGGCCATCCTTTGTCCATACTAATAATTTTATCTGATTTAACATGCCTTATTTAAGATTTAGGATTCTGTCCTGTTCCTTTTGAGATAGATAGTTACAAATGAATTTACAGATACAAAGGACTGAAGTCAAATGAGAAAATAACTGTTTGGCTTATGAAGAACTATAAAGTGCCTATAAATTTAGGATTTTTTTTTTCCTAGAAAAAACCTGCATTGGAGAACCTGGGTCAGATTGTAAAACCAAAACTGAACCTTTTATTCTTTCATCTTGTGTTGGGGCAGAATTTGCAGCGGAAGCTAACTTGACCTTTCACTTACAAACAGTGGAGAGACATAGAGAAAGAGAGGGAGAGAGAGAAAGAACTTCATCCCATAGTAGGTCCTTCCCTGATGACAGAAACCAGAAGAGAATCTGATGAACCAGAATAATAGAACAAAGAGTCAGGAGCAAAGTTTTATGTCATCAAGGCACAACTCCGTACATTGATACCAGGTGTCTTCATAAATGTAAATATCTGAAAAATCTTACTCACTCCTGTTACCTTGAGGAAAAAATGGAAGCTGAAAGTGTTGGTTCATTGCAATTCTCTATGCCCCATTTAGCTGGCACAAGAGTAAAATTTATCTTGCAGTGCCTGTTTTTAATAATAAGGCATATGAGTTAATTGCATATTCCCCCTTTAACTCATAATGCTATATAACATTTATCCAAAACCCAGAAGAGAACTTTATGTAAGCCAGTCTCTAGAGGACTTTTTTCTTTTCAAAGTGCTTAGGCAAAAATTCATATTATAATAATTATTTTAATGCAAATAACCAATAATTAAACTTGCCATTCACAAGGGAAAGCTTACACTCAAATATGATATGGGTGTGTTAAATTTTTCCATGAAAAACTATAAAGAAAATCTAATAAATAATTTATTAGGAAAAAATTGAATTAAAGCAATTCCCTCTAAGAATTGCTTTTGCTGCATTCTGTGAATTATGATGTTTATTCTTCATTTTCATCTAGTTCAAAGTATACTTCACTTTCTCTCAACATCTCTATTTGTCCCATGTGTCATGTAGAAGTGTGTTGTTTAAAGTAATGTATTTTGAGATTTCCTAGTTATCTTTCTGTTATTTATTACTAGTTTAATTCCATTGTAGTCTGAAAGCAGATGTTGTGTGCTTTCTATTATTTCAAATTTATTAAGGTATACCCAAATGTGGTATATCTTGGTGAATGTTGCATATGAGCTTAAGAAGAATGTGCAGTCTGTTGTTGTTGGATAAAGTAGTCTATAGATACCTATTATGCCCAGTTGATTGATGGTGTTGTTGAGTTCAACTATGTCCTAAATGGTTTTCTGTCTGGTGCATGTGTCCATTTCTGAGAGAGGAGTGCTGAAGTCTTCATTCATGATAATGGATTCACCTATTTCTTCTTGCATTTCCATAAGTTTTTTCTTCAAGTAGCTTGACTCTTTGATTTTAAATGCATGCATGGTAAGAACTGTTATATCTTCTTGAAGAATTGACCCCTTTATTATGTAAGTGTACTTATCTATCCTTGATAAGTTTATTTGATATGTAATCTACTCTGTCTAAAATTAATATAGCTATTCCTGCTTTCTTCCCATCAGTTTTAGGATGGTGTATTTTTCTCCACATGTTTACTTTTCATCTATATGTGTCTTTATATTTTAAGTTTGTTGTCTTCCTGACCAAGGATTTCTCCATGAGACATCAATTCTCCATATTTCCAGGTTGCTTATATAACAGTGCTAAGTAAGTTCCTATGGGTGCCCCACAGGGAAACATCAGGAAGTACTAGAGCCAGAGGAGACAGGCACAGGCAAAGGATGATTAGGCTGTATCTACTCAACCCTGGTAAAACCTGTATGAAAATGAATGCGAAAGCATTGGCTGAAATTTGACATTTTGACAAAACGTGGCCAATGAATAGGCTTTTTTCCTTGTCTATTCAAATTTATATTATTTAGAACATTTAATTTTTCTCATTTCAGGAAGATTTCCTTGCCTTCCCCTATTATAACTTTTTTCAGTCCTTATTCAGCTTTTTTATACTTTTTAAAACATTTTGCTTCACCGTACCTATTAATGTAGTTACTTTAATGGTACATGTAATTCCTTCCTCCATTTTCATTCCTCTTTTTCCTTGAAAAGAAATTCTGATTGATTAAAGGTCCTTGTTAAGAGGTACATTTGTACTTCCGGCCAAGATGGAGGTGTATGTGGACACACTGTGCCTCCTCTCACAACCAAAATTAAGGACAACAAAGATTTAGAAACAAGAAACAGCCAGAACTGACAGAAAATGGAACTGTACGGAAGTCCAACAACCATTCATCCATACCAGTAAGGGGTGGAGGCGCAGCAGGAAAAAGTGGAGGTGCAGACCCAGGCACACAGGCAGCAAAGCCTGGCAGATCCCACACGCATAGGTGGCAACTAGCGGACCCAGGACACGGGATGGCAACTGTGTAGACCCAGTGAGACCTCGCAAGGCAGCTGGCTGACCAGGTGGTCCCACATTCATGCACAGATAATCCAGGTGAAGGGGAAGCGGCAGAAGGGATTGGAATCCAAGAGAGAGCAGAGCAAGCGCCGTTGTTCCCTCTTGGACTCTGCCCCCATATACAGTGTCACTAACAGCGACTGGGCTGCCCCTCCCTGGGGAACACTTAAGACTCCACCCCTCCCAATGTAACAGCCTCAACCAGACCAAAAAAAAAAAAAAAAAAAAACCCAAAATGACTCAAATGGGAGAACAAATCAAAGCTTCAGAGCCAATTCCTCTAAGCCGTGAAGAGATAGCCAGCCTATCAGATGCACAGTTCAAAGCACTGGTGATCAGGATGCTCACAGAATGGGTTGATTTTGCTCACAAATTAGATGAACAAATGAAGACTACAATAAGTGAAATGAAGGAAAATGCACAGGGAACCAATAGAGATGGGAGGAAAACTGGGACTCAAATCAATGGAGTGGACCAGAAGGAAGAAACAAACAACCAAACAGAAAACAAGGAAGAAACAAGAATTCAAAAAAATGAGGAGAGGCTTAGGAACATCCAGGACATCTTTAAACATCCCAACATCCGAATTATAGGGGTACCAGAAGGGGAAGAAGAAAAGCAACAAGTGGAAAACTTATTTGAACAAATAATAAAGGAGAACTTCCCCAATCTGGCAAAGGAAATAGACTACCAGGAAGTCCAGGAAGCTCAGAGAGTCCCAAAGAAGTTGGACCCAAGGAGGAACACACCAAGGCACATCAGAATTACATTAGCCAAGATTCAAATGTAGGAGAGGATTCTAGAAGCAGCAAGGGATAAGGGGACAGTCACCTACAAAGGAGTTCCCATCAGACTGTCAGCTGATTTCTCAGAAGAAACCTTACAGGCAAGAAGGGGCTGGAAAAAGGTATTTGAAGTCTTAAAAGGCAAGGACCTACATCCAAGATTGCTCTATCCAGCAAAGCTTTCATTTAGAATGGAAGGGCAGATAAACTGCTTCTCAGATAAGGTCAAGGTCAAGGAGTTCATCATCACCAAGCCCTTATTTTATGAAATGTTAAAGGGACTTATCTAAAAAAAAGAAGATAAAATATATGACAGTAAGAAGACAGCAAACTCACAGATATTAATAACCACACCTAAAACAAAAGCAAACTAAGCCAACAACTAGAACAGGAACAGAACCGTGGAAATGGAGATCACATGAAGGATTAGCAGCAGGGGAGTAGGAGGAGGAGAGAGGGGGAAAAGGTACAGAGAATAAGTAGGATAGACAGTGGGTAGAAAATAGACAGGGGGAGGGCAAGAATAGTATGGGAAATGTAGAAGCTAAAGAACTTATGACACATGGACATGAACTAAAGGGGGGAATGTGGGTGGGAGGGGTGTGAAAGGTGGAGGGGAATGATGGGGGAGAAATGGGACAACTGTAATAGCATAGTCAATAAAGTATATTTAAAAAATTGGGGAAACCAAAATAAATTGAGCTTAAAAGAAAAAATATATTGAAGAACTCACAGAACTTAATAACAAAAAAAGAAAACAAACTGATTTAAAATGAGCAGAGAATCTAAACAGTTTTTCAATGAAGACACGCAGTTGGCCATCAGGCACATAAAAAATGTTCAACATCATTAATTATCATAGAAATGCAGATGAAAACCACAATGAAATATTATCTTACATCTGTTAAAATGTCTATTATCAAAAGGACAGGAAACAACAAGTCTTGGAAAGGATGTAGAGGAAGGGGGACCCTCCTACACTCTTGGTAGGAATGTAATTTTGTGCAGCTACTGTGGAAAACAGCATGGAGATGTCTTAGGAAATTAAGACTAGAGCTACCATATGATCCAGCTATTCCACTTCTGTGTATTTATCTAACAGATATTAAAACACTAATTTGAGATATATGTACCCCTATGTTCATTAACCATACCCAAAATATTGACACCCATTGAATACCATTGATGGATGAGTGAATAAAGAAGATACAGTAGTAACATCCAGTGAAATACTAAAGAATAAAAAAGAATGGAATCTTGTCATTTGTAACAACATGAATAAACCTTGAGGGTATTGCACGAAGTGAAATAAGTAAGATGGAGAAAGACAAATTACCATATTATTTCACTCTATGTGGAATCTAAAGCAAAACAAACAAATTAAAGCAAAAACAAACTCACATATACACAAAATAAAATGGTGTTTACCAGACGTGACAGAGGTTGGGTAGTGAGGAAATGGATGAATGTGGTCAATTATACAGTAAAAGATGGCAACTAGACTTTTGGTGGCAGTCACTTTGTAGTGCATGCTGATGTTAAATTACAATTTTTTTATACCCAAAACTTATATAATACTGTATATCAATTTTACCTCAATAGAAAAATTATAGTGTACCATCTCTAGCTTATAAGGTAAGGAAAATATCAGTTGCTTTCCAAGGCAGCCAGCTCTTACAACCATATAAGGGATATGGTTGTCTCGACACAGTATAATTTATTTAAGTTCCAATTAAAGTTGTTGGTTGTAAGCTAAGGTCCCCAGGGCTCATATGCTCATTAAATCTGTTTAATGTGCTTATTAAATGACACAAATCTCTTGCCAGATCAGAGTTGTAATTTACTTTCTTAGGTTGAACACATGCACAAGTATTTATGGCCACTTTACTTGTTTCCATAACATAAGTTTCTATATTGCATGTTAACCCTTTTTAATGCTACAATCAGGGAATGGAGCCAATATTTCTATTAGAATAAACCCTGTTACATTGAGTTTTTATCATCAGCATTTATCATAAACTCAGCAGGCATAATTTACTTGCAAATTATGCAGAGTTAAAATGTTTCATTTTATATAACAAATACACATAGAAACTATGCGTGCAGCCATGTATGAATTTGCTTATGTTATTTTTACAAAATGGATACACTATTATAACATGATTGAAAATGCACTGTGATTTAAAATCCAAAGTTCTTATGAGAGCCATGCAAATTTCCCCATTACTGAGCCCAGCCTTCATTTCTTTACACTTTCCCACTCATCCATCATACTTCAGCCCATTGGTTTCCCGTTGTTCTTCAAATTCAGTATTCCCCAAACATTAGTTAGGGTCAGAATTGCTGGGCCCCAATTCCAGAGTGTCTGATTTGGTACGTTTGAGGGAGAGGCCAACAATTTGTCTACCAAACAGGTTCCCAGATGCTGGTGATGCTGCTGGTTCGAGGACCTCACTACGATAACTGTTCAAACTGAGGAGCTGTTTCTCACTTCAAGCCTTTTTCAATTTCTGTTTCCTCCACATGGAAAGGTCTTCTGCAGGTGCATTTCCTGGATACCATTCAGGTTTGTACTCAACTGTCAAATCCTCAGAGTGGAATTTCCCGACAAATGGCCTATTTAACACAGCACTCCTATGACTCCGTCCTGCTTTATTTATCTTTATAGAACGTTTCTCTTTTCTGTGACTATCTCTATGTCTCTTTTGAACACATTCACATCACATATTATAAAAACATATGTGTTTATATAATAAATAATATATACTATACTTATATATAAGTAAATATAAAATTATGTTGTTTATTCATCTATTTGCATATAATCTACCTTCTGTACAAATATGTAATATCCTTGATTTTTTTATTACTGCCACATCCTCAGTGAGTATAACATACCTCACACATAATGACTTACAACAAATATTTGTTCAATGAATGCATACATTGTAAATTTGTACACTCCCTTCTGCTCCCCCTCCCCAAAAATGAGTAGTGCTCAAACAGTTATGAAGACTAAAATCTGAGGCTATGTAAAAAAAGTTATATAAAAAGTCAAGTAAATCAGTCTTTATGGAACAGTGGAATGGTATAAGAGAAAGAATATTAGACATAGAATGATAATTCCTGGATTTAAGCTCCAACCACACACCACTTGCCAACCGTGAGCATATGGACAAATCTCACTTTCTTCACCCATGTAATGGAATTATAATGGCTACATGGTTATGATGATTAAATGAGATAAAGACTTCTAAAAAGCTGTTACTCAATAGGTACACAGTACACATTTGTTGGCTCTGAAAAGACTCTAATCTTCTTTGACACAATCCTTTAAGTAACAGAGCTTAATATTTCCCAACATCTCCAAATGATTACATGCATCTACAAAGCTCCATTGAGTCCAGTGAAGTCAGAGAATTCACTAGCACAGAAATGGAAGCATTTGCCTTCTGATTACTTTGTATACTTGAACACAGATGTCAGAAGGTTCTTGCCTGTTTAACAATTGATATTTTATAGCATGGGAAACCAAAGATTCTCTTTACTTAACATTCTTCCACTTTGAAGCTCTTACTCCCTTTCTTTTACACATCCAGGCTTTCTTCAAGAGAGCTATCCTTTTATAGTATATATTTCATTAACACTTCTTCATTTGTTATATTACATATATGAGTATTGGGAGAGAACATGAAAGAAAATTTCTGGGTGAGACATATACTCTACTTTTCATTTTACTTGAACTATACTGAAGTTTATTTTCAATTTCTGAGCTCTTAATGTAAGTGGATGTTCTACCACTATGCCAACAAGCAGAACAATTTAACAGTGGTGACTTGGGAACATCAAGGCTGAGGAGATAGCATTTCTTCCTGCATTTCATTGAAAATGTCTTGTTTTTAGCTTTAAGTTGATTTTATTTTATTGGGATATGACCTATTCCTTTTAAAAGCAAGCATACTTCTAAAATAACTCTCAAGAGGCAGTATGGCTTAATTATTATAAGAATATATCATAGATCTTCACTGAATTTATTTGTATAACATTGAGTAAAAGTTATTCTTTTACACAAAATGGATATAATAAAAGCATCTATATTACATGTTTGTTGTGAGCATTAAATGAAATTGTGAACATAAAGTTCATATGGCATGCAGCCAATAAAAACTATTCACATTCTTTCAGAAAATTTTCTTCTTTATTTTAATCATCTTTCTAAAACATGTGGCTCAAGTTTGATCCACCCCTCTTCAGGAACTACATTCCATAATTATCAACTAACTTTAATCCTTGTTAGCCTAAAAATAAAAAGCCAAAGTGAAAGACAACAAGCATTTATTTGAGATCAAAGAATTGCAAACAGGAACATAAATTTTAGGCAGAAACCCAATTGTGTCCTGATTTCAGAGTGAAAACTTGGAGTTTTTATGTGGAAAAAAGAATGGAAATAATTATATAAATAGAATACGTCTCCGCTGGTGCCAGCAAGCTGATAGTTATGCATGGACTTATACGCAGTTGTTCGTGAGAGTGTTGGTGTAGCCCAGTCCAAAAGTCGCTGTGCCTTGTTCAGACATTCCAGAGTTTCAGTGAGTAAACTGTTCAAGCCAGCTCCTCTGGAATAACTACTTTGGTTCCCTTTTAAAATAGTTCCACTGTGTCAACTTTTTGCACCTTCAAGGGGCTCATGCTGGCCAGTGAAACTAATCAGCTTCAACAAAACTGACTCACTATATTCTCTTACCTTGCAAATTTCATTGACTTTATTCTAAAAGCCCTTTTCTCCTCCATTGTATGCTGCACTCTTATTAGTCTTTTAAAATGCCCTCCTTTTCAAGAAGCCTTTCCCAGTTCGTTCCCTCTGACACAGGTCCTCTCAACTTTGAACTTTGTGTATTTATAGTTTGCTTGGTTTCTTAAATAAAAGTTTTGTCATCAAAAGAACAGATTTATTTATGTTATATTACTCCATCCTTTTAAGCATCTCTTACATATGGTAAGTGCGTAGAAATACATGATGGGAACTTATTCATTTCTCATAAAAGATGCCTTAGCATCACATGTATGAAAATTGCTACCCATAACGTTTATATTTCCTTTATTGATATGACAATTGCCTTTTGAAAATGGTGTATTTTTAACTGATATCTTTAAATGATCTTTTCTAGCAACAGGACCAATACATCATTAAAGTTTTAAAAGCATACAAAATGTTATATATTTGATGTTATAGTTAGGGTTACAAACCACAAAGAGACCTTTCTCCTAAGAATCTGGTGATTTATTGTTCAGAGTTCATCTTAGAAACATAAAATGAACCTTGTTTTTTTATCATTTTCAGGTCTATTTTCTCTATCACCAATCAACTTATACTGTACAAATAAATAGACATCCTGTCAGAAATTAAAGTAAACTAAATATGGCTCAGTGAACTGTTTATATTGAGTTTCATTTGTCCTTCAGATTGCTAGGAAACATCATTTACAGTTCAGGATGCTTCTCAATAAATCGTCCCCTTGGTGAAATCTGAATGGCTTTCCAGTTGATACCTAATTCCCTTAATACCTCATTCTCATTCTTAACACAGTTGCAGGCCTATAATCAGGCTTGTTTCTAACACGGTCAATGTTGCATCAAAAATGTTTATGAAAGCACTGAAGGGTAAAGTGTCTGCACTCCCAAGTAGAAAGTTGTCTATTTTACCTATCACTTCATATGTTGAAAAAAAGTTAATTGTAAAATATTTTGATAAGGTCATTAGCTTTACCTTGTTGATGTAATGAATATGAAATTACAATAATGTTAATGAGGTTTTTTTACTACTATTTTTTAATCGTACTACTACGTACGATTTTTTACTACTATCATACCAGGTCCTGAAAAAAACAAAGAAATGATTATTCCTTCAAGGATCTGATAGTCTAGAATTGAAGTCAATGAATATAAGTAAGTGCTGTCAGAATAATCAGGCCACAGTTAGAACAGGAACAATAAATTGCAGTCAGGAAGCTGAGGAAATATTTCTCAAAGATTAGCTTAATTAAGAAGGCAAATTACCTAAGCTATATTTATGAAAATGTCTCTGTTCCCTTCACAGGTTTTCTTAATTCTAAATGTCAAAGATTATATGAACTTTTGGTCAATAAATATTTACCCAACATGCTTTGCTGTCCATACTCTCTCTTTACCACAGTAGCTCTTAGGAAACCAAGGAAAGTAATCAAACTCAACCCAATAAATCACCATGGGTAATTTGTGTTCTAGAAGGACTTTAAAAATGATTTTACTTATAAATCTTTGCCCATAATTTTTTGCACCTCATCGTTTCAAATCACTATTTTGTTGTTAATATACAGAAGTATATCAGTACAATGGTATTAGTGAAAAATTGCAAATAAATAAATCATACAGGATGGTCCATGGTCATTTTTTAACTCAAAAAGATATACATTAATACCAGTTTAGAATACAAAATCTGTTATTTCTCAACCCCCTTAGATTTCCTTTGTTAATATGTTAATTTCCTAAATGTCCTTCAATTTCCAGCATTCAGAATAATAATGTAATATTAATGCCTACTTGTGTTTGAAAAGTCCTATGGTTCAGGCATGTTCTACCAGAAATCATTTCTTTTACAAATCTCTGAAGCATGTGGTATTATTAGACCAATTTTAGGGCTAAAAAATTTGAATTCTGACTTGTCTAATATAAACCAGCCTGTAGGTGACTCAGGTTTGAGATCCAGATCTTAAAAACCAGGCTTTATAGCCTGAACTTTCATCAAAAATTTTGAACTGGCCATGATTTATGTAAGAGACCTGAGATACATTCACTCTTAACCTATTTATTTTCTGTTCTGTGGCTTTAGGATTAAGGTACTCTACTAATAAAAAGCATTTAAATAGGAAAATTTAAATGAATGATTTTGTAGAGAAGACTGATTCCTAGAATTCAGGAAAATGTGACTCTGTGTGGATTCCTGCTAAGCACCGAAAAAAAAAAAATAGAGAAGTATTTAAACTTAAAATCCTTCCCTCTCTAACTGAATTCATTCCAATTTCATTTTAATACTAGATCTCAATAGATTTACAATTAGCATATATAAATTTAGGACTTTGAAACATCAAGAAACTTTCCTTTTACAGAATGAGTGAATAATGACAGAATGAACGAAACCTGAGTCACACGAAATGTTGCTGCTCCCCAATTCTTCTAGTCCCTTCATTCTTTTAGAACCTTCTCTAGGCAGTGCTGTACACATCTGGCTCCCTCAAATTCTTCACCTAGCTTCTCTTGAAAGAGGTTCCCTCACACTTTTTTCACTCATCTTTCCATTTGGGGATGTATCCATTCCCTTATTTCCATACTACTTATTTCTATACTACTTTGTATCTTTGTCTCTTCCCTGACCTGTGATTGAACTCTAATTTGGATTATGTTGTCTTTAGTCTCCTCAGGCCAGACAGTCTTCAGACAGTCTTATAATGGTTCACCTTTAGCACAGTCTTTATTGATAGTTTAAGGAAGGAAAAATACTTTTCCTTCTACTCTTCTAAGATCTCGGCTGAGACCTCACTGTTACAAAAGACAGAATAACAGGAGAAAAACAGAAGTTTCATAACATGCGTACCGGCTGTGCAGATGGGAGATACACAGGAAAACTGAGTAACTCTCCAAAATGTCTCTAACCACTACCTTAAGCTAAAGATAAAAAATGTGGATGTTGCAGGGAAGGCCATTATGGGAGTTACCAGAAATACACGGTAAACAAGGGTAAGGTTGGATGCAGATTTATATTTTTGCCTTCTCCATTGATAATAGCTTCTACAAATTTAAAATCATCCTTCTCTTCTACAAATTTAAAATCATCATTCTCTTCCTGGTACAGAAACAGAACACTCTTACAGATGAAGAGTTCTCAGATGAACGTAAATCTTTCCTACAAAGGGGCAACTTCTGCTCACTTTACAGAGTTTCAGCTGTGACTATATGGAACAAATAAGACAAACAAACATACAAACAAAAGCACATACACACAGACAACAGTATGGTAGTTGCCAGAGGGAAGAGGGGGTGGGTGGGTAATTAGGGTTAAGGGGGTCAAATATGGTGATGACACCCACTAGGTCAGACCAAAGGTCCCTGGAAAACAGGAGAGACCCTGGGGAAACAGGGGAACCCCCAAAGCAAAAAGGCAGGAGGGCTGGAAAAGGGGCCCACGGAGCAGAAGGCACAGCGTTTAAGGCACATTGCTTAACAAAGGCAGGGTACAACAGCCCTTGCCTTCCCAAAGGGAGGGTGTCCTGCAAGCATTGAGACCAGGCAGGTTAACACAGGAGTCAGGGGCAGGAAGAAAACACAGGAGCCATCGGGATGTTTGACATGCCTTTATTCCAGGGTGGGCAATCCACACACAGGCAGAAAGTCCTGACTCCCTTATACACTAAGTGAACACAAAGCCAGCAAGGTGCCAGCATGTTACATAACGGAGCTTAATTCTGCGCCTTTGGGCCCTTGCTCACGGTTATTGATCGCTGCTGGCTCACAGTCTCCAGGACATCAGGGGAGGGAGCCTGACTGACGCCCTCAAGTCTGATTTAAAATTTTATATGAGGTATGGCAAAGTATAAGACAGAAAGTAAAGAAGATCAAAAAGGTGGTCATCTTTTTGCATTTTTATAAATTTATTTCTCAAGAACGATTTCATTCAGAGTGACTCTCATCACATTTTTCTTTGTACAGGGACACCAGCCCATGATGAAGAGTCAAAAATCAACCTGATAAGAGCTTAATTACATTTTAAATAGACCCCAAAAATCTGGAACTTAATACCCTTTTCATTAAGTGTAAAGAGGGAATAAAAAAGCATCTGCTGGTTGTTATGACTGGGTGAGAAAACCAATATCTTGTTTATAAATATAGCTCTGGCCACAAATTGAGACGCTTTTATTTGGCACGGTGAGCATGAAAGTATTATCGTCATTACTTTCACCTTTCTCACTGTCCTAATAAATGTAAAAAAATAAAGTATTTATAAATTATTATTGACAAACTTTGTACTTTAACCAAAGAAAATTATCCTGTTATGTCTACAAATTCTCTGCTCCAATTCATCATTTCTCAACAATAACCAGAACCAAGATAAATGGCTGCTAGATGATGCTGAATTATTTCTGGATGACAGAGGACAGAGCCCAGCCCCACCTCCACATTTCTGTTGCCATGGTTTTCAAATTAGATGCTTCCATGGTCAAAACAGACTTTCACTGTTGTATTCATCACCATTTAACTATGAGAGCCACTGAGCACATCTATGATCTTTCTTACTCATGATGGCAGACGAAATGAACATAAATGATTAGGAAACACCACCTGCTCAGTGCTTAATGCAGGAGGAAGAAAGCAGCTGTGCCATTTGGGATGGAAAACACATTAGCTTAAACTCAGCATGCCACTTATACAACCAACCACGAAAATTGCAAGATACTGAGGGTATAGGATGAAATATTGTTGGAGAGATAGCACCTGTTTTCTATTTGGGAATTTCTGTCAGAAGACTGTCAAGCAGAGAGTAACTGGTGAGGCCCCTATGGAACTTCCTTTAGATCTCAATACTTGCTATTTAGAATATGAAAATAAGAGTTCTTGTGAAAGCAACCAGCCATCTAAAAAGTGCATCAGAAGGACCAAAATATGGCCTGTAGAGCATTTAGTTGTCGCTATAGCTGCCCTGTTGTAAAGAGTGAGGGAAAAGATTGTTTTCAGCAGGCTTTCATTGACCCCAAAGTTCACAACTCAGAAAATTTTCATTTATTTGTACAATTAGGTAAAAGAACTACAGATCATATGGAATGATACCCTGAGTCTTGGGCATACACAGTTCACTGGAGTCATTGAACTTGGAATGGACAAATTAGTTTAGTCACTAATAAACCATGTTAGCCTCTCTTAACATGCTGACCAGATAATTAAAGATTCTCTTTGCTTACTAAGCCTTTCTTTTAGTTACTTTTGAATCTTTTCTCTAGGTGTCAACTTCAATTAGGCAAGTGATACCACTTGTGATAAAACTGAATTTGACTAGTAGTTATAGATTTCATTTTAAAAAGTTGATCTTGGGTATTATATTTTATATATTATATTTTGCATAGATATCTTCAGTTTAAATACAAAAAAAATCACAATTACTGAATTCCAGTTATTTTTCTTTGGTATACTTTAGCACAACTCAAATTACTATATATTTCAAAACTGAGCAAGGGAGTCATTATTATGAGAAAAATTGTAACAAATTTTCCAGTTTTATTAATATGTAATTACTATATAATTGTCTCATTGTGCAAGTTGAAGGTATATGTCATGATGATTTGATATGTATATATTGCAAAATGATTACTACAATTAAGTTAGTTAACATATCCATAACTTTACATACCTATCTCTTCTTTTGTAACGAGAACATTTAAGATTTAACTCTCTAGCAACTTTTAAGTACACAATTCAGTATTGGTGAATATAGTCACCATGCTATACATTGGATCTTCTGAATTTATTAATCATATACTTGGATGTTTGTATTTTTTGATTGCCTTTACCTATTTTCCCCACCCTCTTCACCCCTGCCCCAATGACCACCATCCTACTCTATGTTTCTGAGCACTTTCTCTTAGATTCCACATATAAATTATATCATGCAATATTTCTCCATCTGTGCCAAACATTTTGTTAAGCATAATTCTCTCAAGATTCATCAACATATTGATGCTTTCTCAAATGACAGAATTTTTTTCTTTTTACAGCTGAATAAAATTTGCTTGTAAGTATATACCACATCTTTTTTATGCAATTTATCCTTTGGAAAGATACTTAAGTTGTTTCACTGTCTTGGTTTTGGTAAGTAATAATGCTATAATAAATATGGCAGTGCAGCTATTGCTTCAAGGGAGTGATTTAATTTTCTTCAGACATATATTCTGAGTGGTATTGCTGGATCATACACTAGTTCAATTTTTTTTTACTTTTTAAGAAAACTTCAAGTCTGGTTTTTTTTTTCATTTCTCTTCATATGATTTTTCATGTTTACCAACACCATTTATTAAAGACACTATCCTTTCTGTATCGACTGTTCTTTTCTCCTTGTCAAATATCAGTTGAGCATACATGCATGAGATTGTCAATAGGCTCTTGATTCTATTCAGATGGAGAAGCAGAGTTTGCTATCCCAAAATATGCCTTTTGGGATATTGATTATCTTAACCTGGTTATTTTCAAGAAGCAAAGACTCAGAAAAAAATATTTGACCTCCCCTCTAACTGCCTAAAATAATATAGATGGAAGACCTGCTGCTCCAGGAAGGGACATATCACAGATAACCATAGTTTAATATGAACTTGTGTGTGATAGGCATTTCACTAATCATATACAAATCAATGTAATACACCACATTAACAAAACAAAGGATAAAAGTCATATGGTCTTATTAATAGATGCAGAAAAGGCATCTGATAAGATACAACATTCATTTATGATTAATAGAATGGGTATAGAAAGAAAATATGTCAACATAATAAAGGCTATATATGACAAACACTCAGCTAATATAATACTCAATTGTAAAAAACTGAAAGCTTTTCCCTCTAAGTTCAAGAACAAGACAAGGATGTCCACTTTCGCCACTCTTATTTGATACAGTTCTGGAAGTCCTAACCAGAGCAATCAAGCCAAGAGTAAGAAATAAAAAGCATTCAAATTGAGAATGAAGAAGTAAAAGTGTCACTTTTTGAAGATGACATGATTCGGTATATAGAAAACCCTAAAGATTCTGTCAAAAAATTATTAAGAAACAATAAATAAATACAGTAAAGTTACAGGACACAAACTCAATGTACAAAAATCCATTGCTTTCCTATATACTAACAATGAAATTTCAGAAAAAGAAGTAACAAAAAAATAATAATTCCTTTTATAATTGCAACAAAAATTTTTCCTAGAAATAAACTTAACAAAGGACATAAAGGCTCTAGATACTGAAAACAACAAAGCATTATTAAAAGAGATTGAAAAAGACACAATGAAATGGAAAGAGTTCCTGTGTTCATGAACTAGAAGAATCAACTTAATTAAAATGGCTATATTACCCAAAGCAATAGAGACATTTAATGCAATCTCCACCAAAATTCAAATTATAATTTTTAAAGAAACAGAACAAAAAAGTCATCAGATTTTAATGGAACCACAAGACCCTAAATAGCCAAATCAATCTTGAGAAAAATGAACAGAGCCAGCGGTATCATACCACTTGACTTCAAATTATACTACAGAGCGATAATAATCAAAACAGCATGGTATTGGCAGAAAAACAGAAACATACACCACGGGAACAGAATTGAGGGCCCAGAAGTAAAACCCCATGTATATGGGCAAATAATTCTTGACAAAGGAACCAAAAACATACAATGGAGAAAAGAATGCTTCTTCAATAAATGATGCTGGGAAAATTGGAAAATCACATGCAAAACAATGAAACCAGACTACAGTTTGAACCCATGTATAAAAATTAATTCAAAATGGATCAAAGAGCTAAATATAAGATCTGAAACAATAAATTACATAGAAGAAAACATATGTGCTAAACTTATAGGTCTTGGTCTTAGAGAAGATTTTATGAATTTGACTTCAAATGAAATTGATATAAAGCAAAATAAATGGAACTGTATCATACTAAAAAGTTTCTGCACAGCAAAAGAAGCCACTGATAAAACAAAAAAGCAGCCAACTGAATGGGAGAAGATATTTGCAAACAACAGCTCTGACAAGAGATTAATCTCTAAAAATATAAAGAACTCATACAACTCAATACCAAATAAGAAATCCAATTAAAAAGTTGGCAGAGGACTGAACAGACACTTCTCTCAAGAAAACATACAAATGGCCAACAGATACATGGAAAGATGTTAAATGTCACTAGCTACCAGGGAAATGCAAATCAAAACTACAGTGGTACCACCTCACACCTGTTACCATGGTTTTCATCAAGAAGACAAAATAATGTGTTGGACAGGTTGTGGAGAAAAAGGAACCCTCATTAACTTCTGGTGGTAATGTAAACTGATACAGTCAGTATGGACAACAGTATGGAGTTTCATTTTAAAAAAATTAAGAATAGGGCTGCCATATGATCCAGCAATCCATCTTCTGGGTATCTACCCGAAAAATTTGAGAACATTTATGCCCAAAGATATATTCACCCCTATGTTCACTGAAGCGTTATTCAGGTTGACATGGAAATAACCCAAGTGTCTTTATAGATGGTTGGATAAAGAAGATGTGGTACATATATGCTACGGAATACTACTCAGCCATAAGAAGAAATGAAATACTGCCATTTGCGACAACATGAAGAGACCCTGAGAACATCATGCTAAGCAAAATACGTGAGTCATAAAAAAATCTAAGAATCATGTGATTTCACTCATCTATGAGATATAGAACTGAAACTTATGAATGCCAGTAGGAAGGAGGGTAGGGGTTTAATAAGGGGTAAAGGAGGCCAAATATGTGGTGACAGAAGATGACTTGATTTTGGGTTGCAGGTACACAATGCAACATACAGATCATGTATCATTGAAATGTACACTTGAAATCTATATAATCTTATTAACCAATGTCATACCAATAAATTTAAAAATATATAATAAAATGAAGTATTGGATCAAAAGGCAAAAGATCTGTCTGTATATTTGAGTATCATAGAGCTTATATAAAACTTATTCAAATGGACAATAAAATGATACCATCACTTGTATCCCTTAAGATAACTGGGAAAAGATATTTGAGCAAGCCTTCAACAGAAATGCTGAAAATAAATGCACTCAATTGTATTTCGAGTGAGAATGTCTAATTGTGTTGCTGTTCTAGAAAAGTAATTAAGCAGAAGAAATTACTTTTACAGCTTGGACTCATTTAAAGTATTACTATTAAAGATTCAATTGAATATAGTTCCAACATTAGGCATTCTTTAGCAATGCTATTCTGTGCAGCTAAATGCAAAAACTTTCTGTAGCAAAGACATAAATGTTTCTATATCGGATGTCCTTCTAGTCAGAAACAATTCCTCCATTAACAGCACATCCTAGATCTTCTGAAAGATGGCCCAATTTACAACTGTACTCAGACCTGATTAAAAATGGACATTGTGGGAATAGATTTTGTGCTCATAGAATTTAGTTAATTTTGTGCATGGCATGAAACACTGGATGAAACTGCAGAGTTCATTCTACAGGATGCAAAATTATATTTTTGTTAGCTTGATGATTTTTAATCGGTTTGTTTATTTTGCCTTTTTTTCTTTACTGCATTTGCTTTACTTTAAATTGAATTAATATAGTTCAGAGGGAGACAACTGTGAATTTGCCTATAGATCTTTGCTGACTTTTGGTTACCTGGACCTCCTTTGGTCTCATTGTCGAGATAATGATCTCATTATTAGTATAGTTTGCATTAAGAGACAGAGATCCTGAATGAATTCAGGTATGAATTCTGGGCTCTGCCTCTGTGTAATGTTACCTTCTTGCTCTTTCTGGCATTTAATTTCCTCATTTCCAATCTAGGGTAATAAACTAATTTTAATTTCTTAAATGTAAGATGTTCCAGGGATACCAATGATGGAATCTTGTGCCACTGAATTGGTATCTCAAAAAAAAAAAAAAAAAAATCTTCAAGATCTATAAGGTGAAAAACTCAGTAATTTCCTTTGACTATTGAAGGCTAATTAGCAGTTGTGCAGATGCCAGTCTGACGCTACTAATTTTTCTGTTATGTCAGCACCAGCCAGAATGACAGTCAGCTTAATCTTTACACATGGCCCCTTTAGCAATATGATATTATCTAGGAAGGAGACTTTTATCACATACATCTGCTCTCTTTTCTCCCAAACAGGAAGATGCTTTTGAGTGTTTAGTGAAGAAAATCAATAATGGGAATTCTGGAGTAATCACTATCCATTCACATGTTGAAGTTTTTTCTTACTATGCATGTATATCCCTAATTTAGTTTTAATGTGCATTCCCCAGAGGTAAAAAAAAAGAACACGTTATCCCATTACTTTGCAAAACTATATACTTTTTAAAAATGTAATATTTTGAAATACCATTTTGATTACAGTTTTCTTTCTAATTATGCCACATTTTGCTATTTTTAAATATGTTCTCTCTTTGATGTATAAAACAAAACAGATTTTAGTACCTTTCCACATTAGTAAATCAAACTTTTGAACTTTGCTTCATGTATTTCTACTATATGAAAGTGTCCTTCCTATTATAAATGTGGTTGTAAAATATTCTTGAGTTTTAAAATTTCTCATTGTTTTCTACAGTTTAGCTACCTTTTTTAAGTTTGAGCTAACTTCCTTTAAAACACCCAGGTCTTCAACATCTGATATTCATAGGAAGTTGACTTTACAGTTAAGTGCCAATATGTTTTAATCTACATAAACATACACTCTTCTAAAAGTTTCACTGACTGAATAAACTAGTCATGTTGATTCACTCATAAAAAATGGCATTCCAGCCCTGGCTGATGTGGCTCAGTGGATGGAGTGTTGGCCTGTAAACCAAAGGGTGGCCAGTTGGATTTTTGATCAGGGCACATGCCTAGGTGGGGGCCAGGCACCCAGTACATGCCTTGGGGGAGTGTGACAGGCAACTGCACATTGATGTTTCTCTCCCTCTCTTTCTCCTTCCCTTCCCCTCTCTCTACAAATAAATAAATAAATATATTTAAGAAAATGGCATTCTGGAAAATATTTATTTTAATAATGAAAAATATCTATTCATAATGGAATGTGGTGTGGCTCTTTGGTAGGCAGAATAATGGCCTTTCAAAGATGTCCACTTCCTCATCTCCAGAACCTGTGAATGTAGTATGTCACATAAAAAAAAAAGTTAACATTGTAGATGGAATAAAGGTTGCTAATCATCTGAATTTAAAGAAAGGAAATTATCCTAGACTAACCATGTAGGCCCGATGCATTTACCGGGGTCATTCAATGTGGAAGAGAGGGTTAGAAGTGTTTTGTGAAGTTTTGTGCTGGAGATTTCTTGCTGGATTATGCTCCACAGTCAGGTAGACCAATTGAAGTTGATAGCAACCAAATTGAGACATTAATTGAGAATGATCAATGGTATACCATGTGGGAGGTTGCTGATGTACTCAAAATATCCAAATCAATAAAGTTACTGATGAAAATGAAAAAAAAATGTGAAAGAGAGGGGACAAGAGTCAGTGCTAGAGTGATATTAAGGGAGAAAGATTGAACTGCTGATTGCAGACTTTGCAGATGGAATGGAAGGAAACTACTAGCCAGAAACTGCAAGTAACATCTAGAAACTTGCAAGAATATAGCAAGTATTCAGATTATTTGGCAAGAATACAGATTATTCCCTATAGTCTTCAGAAGGAACACAGCATGCTGACACCTTGATTTTAGCTCGTATTGGACTTCTAACCTCCAGAAATGTAAGATAATACATTTGTGATGATTTAAGCCATTGTTTGTTACGGTATCAGTAGGAAACTAATACAGACTTTCTGCTGTTGTGTTGTCTGATATTCCCACAGCCCAATTCTCTTTGTTTCACTGGCTCCATATGACTGTAAGTATATACTTTTAGATAAGCTCTTCTAAAAGTGCTTCCATAATATTTGGAAGATAGCACATGTGAAAAAAATTTCTAATCCATTGGATACTTGCTTTGAGAGAATTGTTTTTGTCTCTGGTGAATAAATGGAGGAAGAAATGTATTGATGAGAGGTGATTAGAACCAACTTTGTAAATCATTGACTGGTATGAGTCTGGGCCAATGAT
Organism: Glossophaga mutica; assembly: GCA_039655065.1. Taxonomy (NCBI): domain Eukaryota; kingdom Metazoa; phylum Chordata; class Mammalia; order Chiroptera; family Phyllostomidae; genus Glossophaga; species Glossophaga mutica. The sequence continues at coordinate 139,658,588 of CM077307.1, read as the reverse complement.
CACCATTAGTTGGAAACAGTCAGTAAGCTCAATTTTAGCTATTTTATTAACAATAAGAAGAAAAGACAGCAATGAATTATTTGATTTTGTCACTAAAACTTGTTCCCCTTGTACTTTGCTGATCTTTTACATTAGAATTGTATTAGCTTACAGTAGCATGCTATGAGATAATAATTTGTTATTTCATTAGCAAATACCTTAAACCAGATAGTAAACTAAGGCCAAAAACTACTGAACAAGACACAGCTTTTAAGAGCAATAGTGTCTAATGAAAAACACAGATGAGAGCATAAATATTCAATATGAAGTATAACAAGACCTACATTGAATATATAAGTATAGGATATACCCATGTAGGGACACACAAGTGGTTGTCAATGACAGAAATTTGATTCTACTCAAGTATCATGTAATTTTCCAAAAAGAGTCAATATGTTTATATACATTCACTTTATGTCTGAAGAATATGGAACATGAAATGGTACTAAATTGCCCAATATTAGAAAAATAATTTCCATTAGAGTTCAGAATGAAGTTCAGGACTTTTGACTCAGTTGAGTGTGCTATCCATTAGCAATACTGCCTCTATGGACACCTCTGTTCTGAAGCAGTTTTATTTCAAATTGAAAATATTGAGATCAATTATTCTCACTCATTTCCTCTTATTAATGTTTTATTCTCATCGTATTAATATTTATCCAAAAACATTTAAAGAAACAAATAGAAAAGTTAATCAAATGGATGACTTACAAAGAATGAATACTTTCATGTAAGATTCATAAAATTGTTGATTGTAGATATATGCATGCTAATGGAAGCTGTTTGGGGTGCATATTGGATGATTCATTCTGCCCTTTGCAAGCATAAGAAGAAATATGCTTCTGTACCTACCAAAACAATTATAATATTATGGTATTTAAATGTACTTTGACAGGTTTCATGGAATGATTTACAACCTGAAATGATGTTATTGTGTGTTCTAAAAAAATAATTCACTAGAGTTTTAGTGGAAAAATACTTTTTCTTCCAATCTGTGTTGCTGTAAGAAGGTGGCTCATTATTGTGACAAGTTTATCTATGAGAGCTTCCTACAGATTCAGGTTAATAGGCACCGGGGAAACAAATTGGTCACTCAGAATTCAGTGCTTGGCAGCAAAAGTGGCGTATCACAGCACATTCTTATTTCAAACTGGCATTCAGGAAAATAGGTACTGAATTTCATGAACTTACTTAGCTAAATAGGCATAATCTCCTTCCCTACAGAACTAATCCCCAGGTTAGGTGTGAGCCAAAGTTAGAGGTGTCTAATAAATGTCATTTCAGTCTTTGTTACTAGAGAAGGCTGATTTTATCCAAAACACAAGGTTACTATGATTAACACTTGGGATCGTGAATCACAAATCTGTGTTTAAATTATACTTTTGCCAGTCAATAGGTTCTTGAACTTGAGTAAGTTATGGAAATATTCTGTACTTCTGGCCAAGATGGAGGTGAAGGTAGATATACTTTGTCTCTTTACACAACCAAAAGAAGGACAATGAATTTAAACGTAAAAAACAACCAGAACTTTCAGAAAATTGAACTGTGTGGAAGTCTGACAACCAAAGAGTTAAAGAAGAAACATTCATCCAAACTGGTAGAAGAGCCAGAGATGGGCAGCCAGGGAGGAGGGGACACAGCAAGGTGGTAGCTGGAGGACCAGGGGAGGGGGCAGCTGGTGGACTGGACAGTCCTGTATTTATGTGTGGATAAACTGGGAAGAACAACTGGGGAGTAAAACAGACCACACAACCCAGGGTTTCAGCCCAGGGAAATAAAGCTTCAAAACCTCTGGCTATAAAAACTTGCAGGGGTTGTGGTGGAGAGAAAAATTCCCAGACTCACAAGAGGGTTCATTAGAGAAACCCACAGGGTCCTAGAACATACACAAACCAACCTACCAGGGAATCAGCACAAGAAGGGCTCAATTTGCATGTGGGTAGTCAGGGAAGTGACTGAAAGCTGGCTGAGATACCAACACTGGGGAAACTGTTCCCTCTCTGTTCCCTCTCTGACCCCTTTCCCACATACAGCACCACAGCACAGCAATCTGGGATGCCCACCTTGGCGAATACCTAAGGCTCCACTCCTTACAACAGAAGCACTGAGACAAAGAACTATGGCCCAAATGAAAGAACAGACCATAGCTCCAGAAAAAAATGCAACTAAATGATGAAGTGATAGCCAATCTATCACATGCACAGTTCAAAACACTGGTAATCAGGATGCCCGCAGAAATGGTTGAGTATGGTCACAAAATAAAATAATAAGTGAAGGCTATGAAAAGTTAAATAAAGGAAAATGCACAGGGAACCAACACTGAAGGGAAGGAAATGGGGGCTCAAATCAATGATTTGGACCAGAAGGAAGAAATAAACATTCAACTAGAACAAGATGAAGAAACAAGAATTCAAAAAACTGAGGAGAGCTTTATGAACCTCCAGGACAACTTTAAAGGTTCCAACATCCGAATCATAGGGATGCCAAAAGGAGAAGAGGTAGAGCAAAAAAAAATGAAAGCTTATTTGAAACAAATAATGAAGGAGAACTTCCCCAATCTGGTGAAGGAAATAGACTTCCAGGAAGTCCAGGAAGCTCAGAGAGTCCCAAAGAAGTTGGATCCAAGGAAGCACACACCAAAGCACATCATAATTATATTACCTGAGATTAAAGATAAGGAGAGAATCTTAAAAGCAGCAAGAGAAAAGGACACAGTTACCTACAAAGGTAACTACAAAGGAGTTCCCATAAGACTGTCAGCTGATTTCTCAAAAGAAACCTTACAGGCAAGAAAGGGCTGGAAAGAAGTATTTGAAGTCATGAAAGAAAAGGACCTACATCCAAGATTACTCTATCCAGCAAAGCTATTACTTAGAATGGAAGGGAAGATAAAATCCTTCCCGGATAAGGTCAAGTGAAAGGAGTTCATCATCACCAATCCCTTATTATATAAAAGGTTCAGGGGACTTAACTAAGAAAAAGAAGAAGATCAAAACTATGAGCAGTAAAATAATAACAAACTCACAGCTACCAACAACTGAACCTAAAAGCAAAAACAAAAACAAAAACAAACTAAGCAAAGAAGTAGAACAGGAACAGAATCCCAGAAATGGAGATCACGTGAAGGGTTATAAGTGGGGAAACACACACATGTATGTGCATACAGTGCAATTATATCAAAGCAAAATGCACATAATATTGTAGTATCTGGAGTGTAGTAAATACTCTGTCTATATTATTTTTAAGTAATAAACAATATGTACTATATTAGTTAACTGTAATATTTTTAACCTACTTATTTGAACATTTGCTTATTTTTGGTTAGGAGTGGTGAGAAGAAAAATTCTGAGAACTCCTCAAATTAAAATTACAGGGGGCCTGAGAGTCGGAGAGAGACAACTGAAATAATCAACTGTGGGCTGAAACTAACAAAACACTACTGACATTGGTAAATATTTGTTGAAATTTTGAATCACCTTCCTGGCCACTGTCTAAAAAATAGCCAACAACCAATCTTCTTTATGTATAAACTTTGCAGACTGTTACCCACAACCAATCAAGAAGTAAATATTTCTCCTTACTGACAGCTCACCTATTCTAGAACTGCCCTCTCGCCCCCACTCTCCCATGTCCTGCCTTCCTTATCCACAGCCAAGGTAAATTCTTTCGAAACAGTTTTCATCTTTCGTCCCCAAATCCACTGGATAAAAGAGCCCTGTCAGCTCCAGGGCAATGGACATATTCCTCTCCTCCATCCAGCCCTGTTACTGGTGGGTGAGGATGTACATTCCAGGACTTGCCCTTTCTCTGGTTAGCATACAGCTCAAAAAACCTTTTCTTTCAGAAAAGCTTTCAACATCAAAGTTTTTGTGTTTAAACAGTGAATAGACATGTTGTTGACTATATTTGAAGAAAATAACCTCTTTAAATAAAAATAAAATAAACAAAAATAACTTCTTAAAAGAACAAAATTTTCCAGAATAAAGTTTAAAAGTCTTTAAATTCCATTCTCTGACAGCATCATTCTAGAAGGATCAGCATGTATGGATGACAGTTCTCTAGTTTTGACTACGGCATTGAGAATGTGCTTTCAGTTCTTAAGGAAAAGACTGTGATTTCAGGCCTGATGTGACAGGATTTAGAATATTTTGAAAAGAAACAATTTTTATTCCTTTATCTTCCAAAGTGAAACACAGGACTATAAAGTCTAAAGGGACATTTTACCGTAAAAAATCTCGCTCACCCTATAATATTCTATCATAATTACTATGAGAGGTGTCAACACAGACAAGACTAAGGCAGAGAATTGAGAGGATAATTCCTCAAGGAGATGAACTAGGGGGAGAACCTTGCTCAGGAATCAAGTTAGTTTAGGAAGAAATGAGTTCTATAAACAGCAGGTGCGTATGCTAATAGAATGACTCTGTGTTTTAATTAAGCAGCATTTCCTCACAGGGTAATTACATATGTTGTTTACTCAACGTTTTAAGTTCATTAACACATCTCTAATCTTTTTTCTTCCCATTTGACAAGTTAAAAGTTTTCTTTTTATTGATAAAAGTGGTGACAGTTTTCTTTTAACTTGTTTTCATTATGACATTTGTTCTCATTACAAAAGAACTATATAATAGATAGTCAGCTTATGGCAAATTTATGTTCCTTCCAAAGCAGTCAATACAGGGATTGAAGTAAACATGCTTATAATTGTACACACATGGTGTTGTCTGAGTTTATAAAATGTAATGGGGCATTTCATTGTAAAGAATTATGCCTTAAAGTCTACAGCAGAGAAACATATTTTGAGATGTTTCAAATCCATATCACCGGTCATGAGCTCTGACTGGTGTTACTGTGGAGGAGTGAAGTGACGTTTTATGAGTTATTTCTTAGAGTTGGTGCTTGCATTTTAAAATAAATAATGGTCAACTGAATTAAAACTTTACACATGGATATGTGTAATACTATCCAGAATACTATCACTTGCATTCCTTATAAAAGAATCTCTACCTAGAAGTCACTGCCAGGTCATCGTGTGAACTCTGAAAGTCCTTTGGCTCCTGTATACCTTCGCTTTAGTGCTTCTGATTGAGTTGTTTTATACAACTCAGTGACTTCACAGAAGCAGTTGCAATGTACTCATGTTACACCACAGGAATCTCAAGGAAAGGAAAGTGTTTGTAAACAAAATTAGGAGATTGAAGGTGGTCTGCATTTTTTGCCTATCCACATCGATTGCATTAACATCTAGGAAATACATAGCAGTTCACATCTTGGGAGAAATGTTTGGCAATAGCATGCCATTGGTGTGTTTGTTGACAAAAATAACACTTTAAAATTCCTAGCTAGTTTCCGTTATATGGAGGTTGTCAAAAACAGATACTGTTCAAAAGACATGCCATCAAAATACACATGTAGATATTTAGTCTGAACTCAGTTAAAAGTAAAACATGTCAATTATGGCAGGTTTTCATGGCTGAATGAAAATTCTCTGCCTGGCTGCTCTAGGAACGTGTTAAAATCACACTTTGAAAGATAGTGTGAATCTAAAAGTGGACAAATACTGAACCTGCCAAGCTCAAGGGAGTCCTGCATGGTGGGCCACACAAACTCAGAGACCTAATGTAACCACATCGGATGGTCTGAAATTAAAACTTCCTAACTAAAAGCTAGTCCTGGTGGATAGTTATGTCCTAGGCCAGTGTCTTCCTTGACAAAGGTCATCGTTAGCTTAATGGAGCCTCTCTGTTGTATTTTTGCATCTAAGATAACATAAATGCTTGGAATGACAGAACAATCCCATTTTGCCAGAACCCTCGAAGCACAGTCTCCCACCAGAGCAGGAGACTACAACCCCTCATCATCATCTTGCTCCCTGAATACCACCTCTATGTGCTATAAATGGGGATCAACTCTCCTACAGCCACCAATGTAAAAGAGGTATTTGTCTTTTCATTTTACTTCTTATCTAATCTCAGAGATTTCCCAGTTTTGCTTTCTTCCACCTCTCTAACCTACCAACAAATTTCATAACTCCTCTTATGTCTCCCCTTTTGATTAGAATATATAACATAAACTGCAAAACTACCATTCTTTGGAGCATTTTCACAGTTCATTAAGACTTTTGCTTCCTGGTGATTGTCAGTTTGACTCAAATAAACTCATAAAATTTCTATACAGGTTTGAACATTTCTTATATTCACAATAGTGTATTTGTAAAATGAACAAGCCATGACAGTAGGTTTTACAAGAAAATAAGATGTCTTAGTGTCTTCCTCATTAACTTCATGCACATTTCCTTTAACATGAATATAAAATTTCTCTTTAAAAAATAAATTGTTTTAATTTATTAAAACAAAACCATAAAACTAAACTTGTAAGTTATTTGACAGATATCTCTTTCATGATATAGATGACATAATTATATTAGAAAAAAAGCTAGATTAAACTAGAGTCTCATTTGCCAGTCCAAAACTTTCTAATTTTCAAGAAAAGAAGGAAAGAAGAATATAACACTAGTATTCTTTTGTTAATCTAAAACTGGCCTTTTTAACAGAACCTTAATATATGCAAAAAAAGCCAACATTTAACTCTATGCAAAGCAGTATTTAATGCTTGCAAGGAATTGCTATATAAAGCCTTCCCCTTTTAATAACTAATCTATCAAACAAAACAGGTGATTTTTTTTGTTTGTTTGTTTCTGTTATCTCCCAGAACTTTGATCTTAAGCTTCATTAATAGTCTTTATTTAATTATTGTGAACTTAGCTTTAAAAAAATTTTTTTTCTTTTATGGATTCCAGAGGGAGGGAAAAGGAGAGAGAAAAAATGGGAGAGAAACATCAATGTGAGACAGAAACTTATAGATCAGTCGCCTCTTGCATATGCCTAGACTGGGGACTCAACTCACAACCCAGGTATGTATGTGCCCAGAGAATCAAACCAGAGACCTTTCATTTTTTGATGCCCAACCAACTGAGCCACACCAGCCAGGGCTAACTATTGTGAACTTCGCTTTTAAGGAAAAAGACTGATGATTTAAAACTGCCCATCTGTGGTTTTATAAACACTTGCTACAATAACTTGCTTCAAGGAACATGAGAGTGGAATTTGACTACCATGTAACTATAAAACTCAGCTTTGCTGTCCTCTCCAATAATGCATTAGACAGATTTAAGAACTAAACTGACATGAAGGCTATGAATTTATCACTCTCTCTTTTGTACCAGATACAGTTGGTGGTCCATGAAGGTTTGTGAAATTAAAATTAAAATCTCAAATACATTTTAAGCATCAGTAATTAAGTGAAGTATTATATATAATACAGATTAAAATTTTGATAATTTTTTAATTTTTAATATAATGAATAAATATATATAGCTGCATGGTTTTAATATATAGATATATTTAGATATATTCACATGGTTAGAAAGCATACAGCAATAACATTCCAGAAGGAAGAAACAATATCAGATTCCATTCTCACATGAGGAATTAATTGACAATAAAAATTATCTAGTATATTTTGGTATTGTAGTTAGCTCATCATAATTAAGGCCAATGCTAGACATAATAATTTTCTTGACTTCATATTTCCTTTTCCAACTTCTAGACACATTATTATATATTCCAAAACTTTGGCCTGTCAAAAATAAAACATCAAGCTGCAGCGTTTTCTGGTTTATAGTGGGCTTTTAAGAAAATTGTAACTAATAACTAAAATAGTAGTGTTTTAGATAATCACTTTGGGAATATTTTCAGTAATATTTTATTCATTTGATACTCATATAATACTCCAGGTTTCATTCTCATTTAATCTAACTTAGTATATTCCTGCTGTGCCATATTTGGATTTCTAAAAATTAGTAGAATTTGGGAGGACATAATCTGTTTTATTCATTTTGCTTTATTTTATGATATGTTTTAGGTATAGGAACTAAGCTAGATTTCCTTACACCAGTCAGTTAATTTGTTTGAGACTTGTCATTATTTTAAATTAAGTGGAAATTTTCATCTAAATATATTCTTAAGGATACTAAAATGGCAGAAAAAATCTGACTCAAAAAACTACAGTTAAAGTATATAACAAAAATATTTATTTGTACAACTTATTTCACTTAGCATAACACCCTCCAGGTCCATCCATGTCAGTACCTATTGTAAGATTTCATTCTTTATGTGGCCTAGTACTATTCCATTAACTATATGTACTAAAGCTTTTTTTATCCAATCATGTCTTAATGGGCATTTAGGTTGCTTCCATATCTTGGCTATTGTAAATAATGCTGCCATGACATAGGGTTACATGTATCTTTTAGAATTACTATTTTGGATTTCTCTGGATAAATACCCAGAAGTGGGCAACACTATATAATTTCACTTATTGTGGAATCTAAAAAAAAACAAAATAAATAAACAAAATATAAACAAACTCAGAGATATAGAGAACTGATAGTTGCCAATAGGAGGGATGTTGGAGGGGTGAGTAAAAAAGTGATTAAAAAATATCAGTCACTACAAAAATGTGCTAGGAATTGAGAATCTACCTGGCCAAGCATGGATTGGTGGGAGATTCCTGGAATGCTCAACTATGATCACAAGTGCTGAACCGCAAACTTCTGTTTTTCTGAAAGATGGTACCTCTGACTAGCATATTCTGAAACTGGCCTGATTTGAAAAAGGGAGGCAGGACTGTGTGTTTGTGGGTGTTTTAAAGAGAGTGGGACTTATAGGCAGAATTCCACCATTATTCTTAATCTGTATGACTTTTAAATAAACAATTCCTTTCCTTTTCACCAAACTCTGGCCTTAGGAGTCACACTTCTTGGTGGCAGGCAATTGGACCACACAGCTGTTCCAGAACAGCATAGACTGGGCTTCTGTAACAAGATGGGTACTAAACTTATCAGGAGCATCACTCATAGGTTATATAGATGTCTAACCATTCTGCTGTACAACTAAAACATAATACTGACTGTCAACTATTTAAAAACTTGAAATTTTTAAATACAATTTGATGAAAAAACACTTTAGCCATATAAAAATTTTAATAGAAAATTTTACAGAAACTAAATTTATAATTGCTTTTTGATGTTCTGGATTGTTCTGAACAAGAAGTTTGCAATTAAGAATTCCATGGAACAATTCTAGCATTTAATAATTCTGCTTTTAAAAGGGGCAACGTTGTTAGATACACTTAAATTACTGTCACTCTATGAGCTTTAGTAAGGTTCTGAGTCTCTATGAAAATAAAAATCTGGAGATGTTTCATGGACTCTGTGTTTAATTTTTCGGCATCCCTAAGATTTCCACCTCCTGGTGTAAGTGCCTTGTACAATCTCCCTTGGACATGGGCACAACTGCAAATATGATGGATTTCACTCCTGTGATTAGGTCACATTATATGACGAAATGGTGTGCAGACATAATTAAAATTTCAAATCAATTGGCTTTAGGTTAACCAAAGTGTGATTATCTAGGGTGGGCTTGACCTGAGATGGATCCTTGAAATGAACTGGATCATTCTTGAAAAGAGAGATGGAAAGCCTGAGAAATTTACCTGCTAGTCTTAAAAGCAAATTGCCACACTGAAGTAAAGGACTAAGAGCAAGCTCCAGTATCTCAGTGCAGCCCCTAAATTACAAAAAGCGAAAGAATGGATACCTCAGCCCTGCAGATGAAAGAAAGCATTTCATCAGCTAAAAGGAAGTTTACTTTAATTATACCATCTTTTGTTCACATTATCTGATTTACTTGACAATGACAATAATTTACATTCAGAGGCTCTTTCCACACTGACTTGATAAATGTCCCCCAGAGTTAAAACTTGCTGCCTTCTGTTAATTTTTGTTACCAGGATCATCTCTATAATATAATAAACTAATAAAACAATTAAGAATTTGAATATAATTTTCTAAATAAATTGAGAAGCATGATATAATATTCCACTTACAGTTGAAAAATGTTAAATTAGGAAAATAGTCTCTTGAAACTGAGATTGGAAAATTCAATGTATAATTTGCCACTTTATCCAGAGAAAAGCAATATAATAAAGGTGAATCGGATAAAATACAGTTTTACTCTAATTCTTCTAACTATAGACATAGATGTTAGCATTTACAGTTAATAATTATTTATAATAAAAATAATTACTAATATATTTTCAAACAACTCAAGGAATCTGAGAGACTTCAATAAATACAAAAATGTGTCCAGCAATCCTTAGGAAGTCTTAAAAGAATACAATCAGAAAGAGGTAAGTACTGAAGACCTAGTCAGCCACCATCTACAATCTGCTTGGGTGTTGGAAACCACCCTGCCTAGTTTCAGCAGTTGTAAACCCCCCATGGCTAAGGCTGAGTGAGTGACCTTTGGACTATGAGCCACTAAGGGGACAAAGTTTATCTCCCTGGCAGGAGTGCCACTTCTGCTTCATCCATAACTGGCCCCCAATGCTCGATTGGTTAGCCAATAATGGGTAAGATTCCCCAAGGGGGGAATGACCTATGCCAGGCACAATCATGTGGAGGCCCCAAGGAAGGACTTGGGAGGCTACAGCAAAAGAGGGTGATGGACCCTCACCCCTCGGCTATCCTGACATAGCCTGAGTCCTCATTCTGTATGCCAGAAGTCTCCTAATCTCTTGGCTGCCTTGCTGACTCTGCCTGATTTAAGCGTGAAACAATTACACGGGGTGGTGCAGCTCTGTGCTGGATAGGGTGGGTTCCCCGAGTGATCAGGCTTAAGAAAGAATATATAAAATCCTGTGAAACCTGCTTTGTTAGGAATGCTCTCAATTAAATGATAAGTGTCCGAGCAGGAAATGAGTTTGTTTCCCAAAGTTTTGTAGCCTTTTACCTAACAGACCCTGACTCAGAACAAGCCCTCATAGTTCTTTGTATGCTATCAGTATATTGTTTGATCCTTACTTCCTGACAATGATTAATGAGCTTTACCTGTATTCCTGTAATAAAACGGAGCTAATAAAAGCCATGTAGGAAAAGGCTCTTGGACTTTCTTTGAGAGATCGGCCACCTTTCCTCCCCAAGCAGATCATGTCTTGGTAGACTTATTCTCATCCGTGGAGGACAGGGGGCTCTGCAGGCGGAGCCCCCCCCCCCACACACACACACTTGGGGGTTGATAAATAAGCATATTTAAAAAAATCTGTATGTGTATATGTATACTTTGTTATATTTTTTCTATCTACTATTAAATTTTATTCCATCATGTCATATTTATTTGGAAGTTCTGTTATGCACAATATTCTGATAGAGATTGAGATATTTCCAGAGTCATTCGGCAGAAGAGCTAATAAGCAATGAACTGATTAAGGGACTAATGATTATTAATATGATTAAGGAGATAAAATAAAAGAATATGATGTGGAAGTGTAGAATATGATGCAGAATAGCATAGCACAAGTAAGCATGGCAAAGTTGATCCTTTGTAGGCATTTATTAACTACAGTGGTATATTGGAAAAACTCATTTCTTTGTGTTTCTCCTTTACCCTTACACTAATACCACACTCACAAGGCTCTAACACAAGATGTGTAGGTTCTTCCACACTAAGCAATTCTACAAACCAGCTGAGTTCTACAATTTAATTCAATTCTAACACTAACTGGAGTAAACACAGAACCCACAGGTTAAGAACTCAGTCCCATGAACTTTCAGTGCCAATTGCAAGTAGTGGGTCCTTGAGTAACTCACAATCCTATAATATGGAGAATATGGGAAGGTTATTTCTAGAGTACCAAATACTATAAAACATAGAATGAAATTATTTTTGATAGCAATACACATGATTAAATCAACATTTTATTATACAGAAACTAACCTCTAGTTACTAAAATACATAACAAACTCAACAGAGAACAATGTGGGCCCTGCATATATTTTTTAAAAACTCCTGGAATTCTGGAAGAAAGTTTCTAGAGCTATGAACTGTGTTCTATTTTAATCAACTTGGTAATGTCACTAAACTAGTTCACCAAAGTAGGCTGCATATTGTGGAGTGAATGAAAGAGCTTTTTGTTGGTATCAAAAATTTACATAAACCCTCAAATCTAACAAAGACCTCAATGGGGTGCTTAAGTTTTATACTATTTGTAAATTAAGTAATTAGTTTGCCACATTTAATTTTCTAAGGCCTTATGCAGAGACTTTCAATCATACATTTATTGATCAAATATTATCCCAGATACCTGAAATGTTTAATGTAGCATTCAAATGTGATTTACTTTAAAGGAAATTATTGTGCATTTGATTTTGGTTCAGCAACAATTACTTCATTATAATTTTCACTGAACTTTACTAAACTATAATAGTTTATATAATAGACTATACTAAGAAAAAATCTAATACCTAGGAAACTATTATTAAATATAAATATTTGTATTCACTAGTGTCATTTAAATCAAGATAACAAACATGACAATTTTATAAATTGAAAAATATTTCAGGATAATTTTTACAAAGTATAAAACAACAAACCAAATTCTGCATCACTTGAAAAGTGCCAAATGAGAAATTAGTCTTAACTAAAAAAGTTAATAAAAATCTCATTTGACAATAATACATATGAAATTATTATAAATATTTGGCCCAATTTTAAAAATTCACTTGCTATCAGTTGGAGTTGCATAAGAATGGAATGGCTGCCTTTTAAAGAAATTCGGTCCCACATACTCAAAAATGTCCAAAAAAAAGAATGTGATTGCCCATCACAGAACCTTGTGGAGAAGATAATTATTGCCTAGTTGAGTCCGGCTGAAGTTCCCCACTAGCACTGATTTTTTATTATTCAAAAATAAGACAGGGGTCATTTTTCTTTTCTTTCTCTTTCCTTTTTATTATTTATTTATTTTTTTGGTTCAATATTTTTAGATTTGTAAGGAAATAGTATCATCTTGGATCATGCAAATGTATAAAATATATCAAATCATTCATTGTTTTTGCTTTTAAATGAATAGTACTGTTATAGAGCTGGGGAACAAGGGAAGATATACTATTTCCAGATGGATCCCCCCTTCTCCCAGGGTCCTCCTGTACTAGGTTTGCCTTGCCCACTGCCAGGGAATAATGGCTCTCAATGCCAGAAGTTGATGAAAAGGAAAGAAACTATTTATTAAAAAATAATACAGACTTCGAGTAATGACTTAATGTCTTCTTTAAAATCCTGAAGTCCCTGAAAACACACACAAATGCACACAGCTCCTCCTTCCCCCTTTTGTCCAGCCAGGGTACAATATCTCAGGAAAAGAAATAGAAGTCTGTAGCTCAGGTAGCCCCTGGTTCTTCCCAGCAATCCGTGCTCGGGGCAGGCCTCCTGTGGTTCCCAGCACCATCAGCTATGTCGCCAACGTGATCTCCAGTTCTTAATCCAAAACCCCATGGTACCTTTTCATGGCCCACCAGCAAGAGTCCTTTCACCTGTTTCCTTCCCTACAAGGTCTCTCCTGCTTCTTAAGCCATGTGGCAAAGGGAGCACCCCAAGCCAAGTGGTTGCAACCCTCACCAAAGCCCTGTGGTTCCAACTTGCGTGCCCGCCAGGCCTGGGTTTAAATTACCATGCAAATTATTCCTCTCCATCCCCATTTCCGATTCCTCCCACAATAGGCTACACCTGCCAGCATTCCTGTGTTTTTCCAGCTTTTCTGGGCTGCCATAGTAAGTCTGGGCAGATTATAGAACAAGTGGCTGCCTACTATATCAATTTTATTCCTAATATCTCAAAATAAGAAACAATCAAAATGTTCATCAAAAAGTGAAAGACAAAAGACACTGACATGAATTCATTTAGAGTAAGGTTTGGCAAATTACTGCCAAATGGACAAGTCTGGCCAGAGCCTTGATTGTGCTCATGCAACTAGGGAGCATCAATGGTCTTCATAATTTCACATAGTATAAAACATTTTAAAAAGGTGATTATGTAATAGAGACCAGTGAGTAGCCAGCAAAACCTAACATATTTACTATATGGCTTTTTAAAGAACAAAATATCAATGATCTTTGAATTAGAGGATAATTAGTCAGCAGAAACAATAATTTAATACAGCAATGTAAATATACCAAATAAACATTAAGTTGACCAAAAGAAGCCAACCACAAAAGATACATTGCTTGGTTCAATTTATTTGAAGTTCTAGAATGGGCAAAAAATATAAGCGAACTTAGTATCAACAAAATTTGATTTCACTAACAACACATCCCTCACAACATGATCTGCTGGAAAAAAAAAAAAAAACAATGTCACTTAAACAATATTAATGCCAAAAATGTATAATCGAAATTTATTAATGGGGAGACATCAGAAAACATAAGTTTAGGAGAATTCTACAGAAGAGCACTGTCTTGAAATCTTCAAAAATATCAGTGTCCTGAAAGACAAATAACCCCTCAGGAATTATCCAAGTTTAAAAGAGAGAAAAGAATCAAGATAACTAAATGCAATGTGTGGGCAGAAGAAAATGCTATAAAGGATATTAATGGATGGTAGTTTTTGTAAGAAATCAGCTATGTTTCTGAGGCAAATTTATTATATTTTAGAATATGTTAAAGCTCAGAGATGACCTACAATCACTACAAAGTTTATGGGGAAAAATCCATATAAAATTCTTTATTTGAATGGAACTAAACTCAATCCACCTCATAGAACTGTGAGTTAGATATTACATTCTTGATTTTTTGTAACTCAAACGGATTAAGTTGGTATGGTTCCTCCTGCTGTCTAGTAGCAGAAGGCCAGATTTACGATTTGCTGTTTCTCTCTTGCTTTTATAAGTTTTGTCACAGGATTTAGGTTTTAGTATCTTAGGGCCTCATATGTTCTCTGAAAGATAAGTCTAAACCGTACTACTTTGAGCTTTTCCATGTTAGGTAATTTCTCTGAATTGTCATTCTGATCCTTTCCTTTATTTGCTCAGCAGGAAATCCTAAAATAAAAAGAGATAAAGAAAATACTACTTGTTGCTGGTAAGTGACCAAAGGCAGGCAGGCCAGGCCTGTCTTGTCCTTGTTCTCAGTTCAATTTCTCACCTCTGGGACCTAAAGCGTGAATAGAATTAAAACAAACGATACAAAAAGATGAGTTAATCACTGGAGGAAAATATTCCTTTGAGGACATGTGATTACCTTCCTTCATCTAAAGAATTTTTTACCTAGATATTATTATTTACACTTGGAGTCTCAAATAAACAAGGAAAACTCTGTTGTAGTTCACACATACGTGTGACATCAACAGCTATTACCCTATTACTATTAACAAAGATTCATTAAGTGCTTGTTAATACCAAATACTTGGGATAGCAAGTTAAAGTTACAATTCCTCCAGTGACAATCTATTTGATAGTATTTATCTGGGAATTAGAGTAAATTAAAATTACTATCTTAATTTATCCTCAGGTTTAGATTTCTGGTAATGATGTATGGATCCCAAGAACACCCAAAAGCATTGAGAATACAATATTATGAACAATAGACAGCCACTTATACAGTAGTTTTGGACATTCATCTGTCTAGTATCAGGACTCTGGTCCAGATGACACCCTACTGGCCCTTCAAGCTCTCTGATACTCGTTGCCAGGAATGTACAACCACCTTCCAGCTAATCCCTGATTATGTATTTGGTGTAGCTGTAGAATGAAGAGAAGATAACAGAGATCACTCATTTGCCTTCCAGGTAAATATTTGTGGACCAATATGTCTAGCATGGGACTCTTTAAACTGTTGCTCTATCCAGCAAAGCTGTCATTTAGAATGGAAGGGAAGATAAAGTGCTTCTCAGATAAGGTCAAGTTAGAGTTCATCATCACCAAGCCCTTATTTTATGAAATGTTAAAGGGACTTACCTAAGAAAAAGAAGATAAAAAATATGACAGTAAAAAGACAGCAAACTCACAGTTATTAACAACCACACCTAAAACAAAAGCCAGCAACTAGAACAGGAGCAGAAACACAGAAATGGAGATTACCTGGAGGATTAGCAACAGGGGAGTGGGAGGAGGAGAGAGGGGGAAAAGGTACAGAGAATAAGTAGCATAGACAGTGGGTAGAAAATAGACAGGGGGAGGGCAAGAACAGTGTGGGAAATGTAGAAGCTAAAGAACTTATGACACATGGACATGAACTAAAGGTGGAGAATGTGGGTGGGAGGGGGTGTGCAGGGCGGAGGGGAATGATGGGGGAAGAAATGGACAACCGTAATAGCATAATCAATAAAATATATTAAAAAATAATAAAAAATAAATAAACTGTTCCAGGTAACAACAGGTAACATTTTGACATATGAGCACTCAGGTGTTAAAGGTAGTAGTATCTAAAGCTGAGAGGGAAAGGCCATCTGAAAGTGAAGTACTTTGTAAATCCTTCTGCTCTGAAAATGTATGAAATAGCTCAAAATGTGATTGAAAATGGCAAATAAATATCTTGCAACAGTATTTTAAATTAACCTTTGGTACTCCCAAATAGAAAGGTAGATTAATGAAAGAAAATAGAAATTATGTTAATAAATAAATGTATGGGTAGGCTGGGAATAAGAAATAGTGTCTCTTTTTTCATTAATTAATCTCGCATCAGGATGATAAATTTTTTCTCAACAATCCATCAGTTGATTCATTTTGGAAACAATGTATAAAATCATAAAACTTGCTATATCTTTTAATTTGCAATAATTAATTCTTTGTTTCAAATAAAAAAGTATTTAAGTCTCCTATGGCTTGATACCTTACTATATTATCTCGTATCTCAGTAAGTACTTAAACTCTAATTTAAGAAGCAAAGATAAAGAAAATAAGACAATAAGATATAAACTGATCTACCCAAAGTTAAAAGCATCTACTTGAAATGGAGCTCAAAACTCTACTGAATAATTTTCCTAAAAATGAATGGTCTTAGGAACACATATTGCATGGAAAGTAAGCAATAGAGAATATATGAAAGGGGCCTAGATATTGCAAGAGAAAATTTATTGAGTTAGCTAATATGTGGTTGAAACCTTTCCTTGACTATGACTCTTCTAAATTATTCATGGAGACATTGCTAATAGATGGTATATATTGTCATATCCTAAGAAACAACAGAATGATTTACATCCAGGAAACAGCTGTTTGAGATAGTGCTTGATTTTCATTATTTATTAGTACTTCCTTCCAAAGTTTTACACATCTTAATCAATTGATTTATGTTTGGTAGTGATCTCACTAATATCTAGATAAGTTAATAAACATTTTGGAAGTGTTCTTTCTTTTGATACTCAATTTAATAAAAAAGAATTTCCCAAATCTATCATTCAGATATGTCAGACTCAGTAGAAGTAATGTGTCAAATATAAGACATCAAGTATTGTACTTCATTAAGAGTGTTGTTCTATGACAAATCCTCTTTAATTTATGAAACAGTTTTAAAGGAATATATACATATCCTGTGCTCTACACTGCAACATGGCATTTTAGTTTAATTTCTTTCCTTCAGTTATACATTCACCTTGCTCTAAAGTAAGCCTGTTAAGCGCAGTTCATTGGTCAGTAAAAGCAACTAGATAAATTTCCAAATAGATAAACTAGGTGGGATTATGCTCAACATCACACACAAGGATTCCTCTATTTTTTAATTATATATTTTATTAATTATGCTATTACAGTTGTCCTGATTTCCCCTTGCCACCCTTCCACCCAGCACCCCACCAATCCCTCGGGCCTTCCCCCACCATTGTTCCTGTCCATGGACCATGTGTATAAGTTCTTTGGCTACTCCATTTCCTGCACCGTAATTGACTTCCCCAAGGCTATTCTATACCTATTTGTATTTGTACTTCTTAATCCCCTCACCTTTTCACCTATTCCTCCAAACCCCCTTCCCATCTGGGAACCATCAAAACACTCTCTGTATCCATGATTCTGTCTCTGTTCTTCTTGTTTGCTTAGTTTGTTTTTTAGATTCAATTGTTAACAGATATGTATTTTTTGCCTTTTTATTGTTCATAGTTTTAATCTTCTTCTTTTACTTAAATAAGTTCCTTTAACATTTCATATAATAATAGTCTGGTAGTGATGTACTCCTTTCATTTTTTCTTGTCTGGGAAATTGTTTCTCTGCCCTTCGATTCTAAATGATACCTTTGCTGGGTAGAGCAATGTGGGCTATAGGTGCTACTTTTCATGACTTTGAGTATTTCTTACTAATCCCTTCTAGCCTGCCAAGTTTCTGTTGAGAAATCAGCTGATAGTGTTATGGGAACTCCCCTGTAGGCAACTAATTTCTTTTCCCTTGCTGCTTTTAATATTCTCTCTTTATCTCTACCTTTGGCATTTTAATTATGATGTGTCTTAGAGTGGGCCTCTTTGCATCCATGTTGTTTGGGACTCTCTGTGCTTCCTAGACTTGCATGTCTATTTCCTTCACCAAATTAGGGAAGTTTTCTTTCATTATCTTTACAAATAGATTTCCAATTCCTTGCTATTTCTCTTCTCCTTCTGGCACTCTTATGATGTGAAGTTTGGACCTCTTGAAGTTGTCCCAGAGGCTACTTTACTATTCTCGTTGTTTTGGATCCTTTTTTTTTCTTATTGTTCTGGTTGGTTGTTTTCTGCTTCCTTATGATCCAAATCATTGATTTGATTCTTGGCTACATCCACTCTACTGTTGTTTCCCTGTAAGTTGTTCTTTATTTCAATCAGTGTATCCTTTATTTCTGATCTTTCTTATGTTGTTGAGGTCCTCGCTAAGTTTCTTGGGCATCCTTAAAACCAGTGTTTTGAACTCTGCATCCAAAAGATTGCTTATCTTCATTTCATTTAGCTCTTTTTCTAGAGTTTTGATCTGTTCTTTCATTTGGGCCATGCTTCTTGGTCTCCTTGTTTTGGCAGCCTCCCTATGTTTGTTTGTATGTATTAGGTAAAAGTCCTTTGACTCTGTGTCTTGGTAGTATGGCCTGATGTAGTAGGTGTCCTGTAGGGTCCAGTGGCACAGACTCCCCTATCACCCTAACTGGGTACTTGGGGTGTGTCCGTTGTGTGGGGATACACCTTCTTCTTGTAGTTGATCCTTGGTTGCTATTGGCAGATCAATGACAGGGATTTACCCAGGCCAGTAAGCTACAAGGATTGGCTGTGACCACTGACCATCAACCTTCACCAGCCATCGAGGATCAGCAGTGCAAGGGCAGGGAGGTAGTGCTCCCATGTGGTCTGCAGCTATCCACTGGGTGTTCTGGCTCTAGGGTCTCCCATGAGATATAAGTCAAAATCAGCCCTTACTTGTGTTTTGCTCAGGGCCACCCTGCCTGGGCTATAAAGCAATCTGAGAAGGCTGCTATTTGTGCTGGGCTTGGAGATTCCCAGATGAAGCAAAGCTGTGCATCTAGGCTGAATGCTGCTAGTACTGAGCTTGAGACTCACTAAGGCCAGCTGTTGTTTGTTTGATAGGATTTAGGAAGTTGTGAAGTAAGAGCCAAGACCAGCCATTCAATGTGGAAAATCAGCTTCACTGGGTCTGTAATTTGGGTGGGGCAGAGTCTCTGGGGATCTCCAAGGTGGGCCAAACAGTGTTAACCAGGTAGATGGAGTCTCAGACATGGCACCAGCTTGCTGGCTCTGTGGCTCTGTGCAGGGACGGCTTAGAAAAGGGACAAAGGCCTCTGCTCGCCTTGATGTCAGTTTCTCTCTGTATGCCACTGGTGCCTTTTAAACTACTACCTCAGTGCTGGAGCTCAGAAGGAGTGAGTCTGAGTAGATGAGTCTGTATGTGTGTTCTTTAAGAGGAACTGCTTGCGTCTCCAGCAGTTTTTTCTATTGACTCAATTACTGCCAGTTTATGCAGCCAGAAGTCATGGGAATTTATCTTCCTGGCACTGCAACCCTGGGCTGAGGGGGTCTGGTGTCGAGCCAGGACTCCTCACTCCTCAGATATCCCTCCAAAATTTTTATCCACCACACATGGATGAGGGACCATCCTGTTCCTTGTCTGCATCCCTCCTACCAGTCTCAATGGACATGGTTTCTTTAATTCCATAATTGTCAGACTTCCATTCAACTTGATTTCTGACAGTTCTGAGTGATGGTTGTTCTATATTTTAGTTGTAATCTTGAGGTGGCTGTGTGAAGAGATGACCCATGCCTCCCTACACCACTATCTTGACCAGAAGTTCAAGAATTGCTTTAAATGGTGATGTCTCTTACTGTACAAAAAATATTATATATAATTTAGTTTTCTATGGGTGGGAGGAGTGGAATGACTCAGATAAAGAAAGAGGCATTTAGAATAGTACCAATCAGAAAACTAGGGCTGCCTGTAATGCTAGATTTGGAAATAACATCTCAAATCCTTATCTTCACAATTATGAAAATAAATAGTTCCTGAAAACATAAACAAACTAAATAACAAGAAAAGTATAAGAAATCTCACAGAGAACTTGAAAAGAGTGTGTAATACACAGTTTGTAGATTCAGAGATAAGAAATTACAGTGTATGAATGTTTTTACTTGACTCAGAATCTACTTAAACATTAACAATATTTAATAATATGCAAATGTTTTCATAATAATTTATATATCTTCCCATATTATAAGAAAAAATCACTAAAACAATTTCAGATAATACATAATATCTAGTCTCTGGTCCTTATCCAATTCTCTGTCCAAATCATCAGTGGCCTATCTCTATTTAAGTTCTCTCTTCTCTGTGACTGAATAGAAAATATACCTGTGTGTCCTACCACCTTCTATTGCAGATTGAAACTTCGATCACACTGTTGGAAAACTGTACTAACTGCAGCTACCAATTAACACAAACACTGTGAGTCTTACTTGGTGTATGGTGTCAACTCAAAGCAGAATATACTTGGTGGGTGTGAAGTCAATAAACTCTGCTCGATTAAATGACTGGACCTGCTCTTCATTCAAGGTGTGACTTTCTAGATTGCTCAATTATGTTAACATTGTGTTTGTGAATAATCAGAATCCCAAATACTGGCTTAATCAAATAATGGGTTTATTTTTCTCACTTAACAGAAAGTTAGGAAAAAGGGAGTTGAGAGAGAGTACAGTGATTGAATAATGCCCTCAGGGATCTAGGCATCTTCACGTGCACACTACGGCATCACACCGTGAGCTACTTTGCCCCAAGTTTACAATTGGGCTGCTGCTCCTCTAGCCATCAGAACTGTTTTGGGTAGAAGGAGCTAAAAGGCAAAGGGGCAAAAAGTAAAAATAAATAAACAAATAAATAAAAATTAAAAATAAGTCAGCAGTGTTGGCCTACTTAAAAAAATTTACGAGACCCTCAACCAAAAATTTGTTTCCTGTTATCTCTCTTTGGCCAAAACTATGTCTTGTGGCTTCTTTTAGATGAAAACCAGTTTGGGACAGTGAAATCTCCTATTGGAAATATCACCAAATCAGTAATCTCTGCTAATTGAATATTGAACCTCTTAAGCTGATTTTTGGCCATTCTAAGGATTGTTCAACAAAATGGCCTTTTAATGGATAATTTCTTGTGTTTCTTCCAGAGATTTTCTTTAGACAAAGTGGCCAGTCCTGATCTTTGTTTTAAACTAATAGCTGTTGTGTTCCACTTGGGATCCTATTCTTAAAAGAATGTCACTGTCAAGAAAATTAAGGCACTCAGCTCTAATGGCACCTTTAATCTGATCTTTGCTAGTGCCATATTTGGTGTCAAACAATTCTTAATTGAATATTTCATGGGAAAGTATTCCAGCCACAATCTAATAACAATCTAATCACCAGCCACAATCTAATCACCACCACAATCTAATCACCTGCTACTTTTTGCATCTTCTTATAGATATTATTTGATGTTTAAAAGTAGTATTTGCTCCTATGCAAACTATAAATTATGTAAATTTACATGCATCATTGTTGTGATTCTCAAACCCGTTAGACCTCTCTTCCCTTAGCAATGAAAATTTCTTCTCTCTCTGCTAGTGAAGTGGGTAGTTCCAATCTGATATTACCATTTTTTTTTCAAAATCGGCAAAAGTGACAAAAACAAGTCAATATTCTGAATTTGTCTTGTTTTCCCAATACTTGGTCACCATGTGATCTATGTCATGAAAAACTGAATATGAAATATGTCCAAAGTTTGCTAGCATGAAACAAGGGTCTCCAGCATTCTTGATGTCAATGTCTATGTTCTCACCACCCATCCTCTTCAACGGTGGCAATTCTACATTGTAAGTTCGGTTATTTGTAGAACCCTACTTCTAAGTCCTCATTCTGTACCAAGTAGCAATATGTTAAGATTTGAGCAACAGAAAATTCAACAAAAACTTTAATAACTCAGGGGTTTATTGCTTTCATTTAAGATGTCAAAATATAGGTAGATATAGTGATTCCACAATAATATTATGAACCAATGTCCCTTCTCCTTTTTCTGCTGCATTAGTGTTATCACTTGGCTTTTCTACATCATACTTTTCATAGTTTCACTGTATCTTCTGCTATCATGTTTGACTTAATACCAGGTATCAGGCAGAAAGAGATACAGCAGTAGCGTGGAAAGTCAAAGACAGCATAAGAACAGAGACCATGTCAAAACCATTTTTCATAAATCTTATCCAGCAATTCTTATATATAATTTAATGGCTAGAATTATAATATGGCTCCTAAAAAGGGAAGAAACTTTGCAAAGGTGAGAATTCTTCAATATATGCAAAGCAAACCTATTGAGAAAGGAAGACTGAATAAATTTAGTGTTTCATATTTAATCTCTGTTAACACATTATTTGTGGTCCTCCCCTCCATCACATCTAATGCTGCCCCTCTCTTTGTGCACACATACACAAAACTGACCCCTTTAGTACCTTAAATTAAAATTAAGAATACTGAAATCATCTTTAGTCATAACTTTAAAAATTAAACTTAACTCAGTCTCAAAAGAAACGAGATTTATAAAAATAATATATATTTAATTTTGCACATTTATGAAAACTGTAGAAGCCACAATAAAGTAGACAGAGGTTTATCTTTATGTATGGAATCATATAGGGTATAGGAGCCTCAAATACAGATGTGCAAAGTCAGTTGCAAATCAGTTCCATTGCTATATTGGTGAAAAACAAAATATGCAGCATTTCCATTAGCAATGTGATTTTCTAAATTTGGATTGTCTCTGACTATGGTTTACAACAAATTAAAGTGCAATCTCTACTGATTTACATACATTGAAGTATTTTAATGTAAAAGTGTCATGGGTAGTAAACGTGAGGGGAAAGAAATCTTTTGTTTATAAGTATA
This sequence comes from Glossophaga mutica, assembly GCA_039655065.1. Classification (NCBI taxonomy): domain Eukaryota; kingdom Metazoa; phylum Chordata; class Mammalia; order Chiroptera; family Phyllostomidae; genus Glossophaga; species Glossophaga mutica. The sequence continues at coordinate 139,635,300 of CM077307.1, read as the reverse complement.
ATGGAGTTGAACTTTACATTCAGATAATTTTAAACACATACTTTCCTGAAATGAATATCCTGGGGAAATTTTGAAACTTCTCCTAAGTAAGAATAGCTATTCTCTATTTTTTTTTTTTTTTTTTTTTTTTTGGTGTGTGTGCAGGAGGAGACTGTCCTGCACGTTGCCAGTTGTCTAATATCCCAGTCTTTATACAGTACGCACCAGTGATACCCTACAATCTTTGAAATAACTGAAAATACTTCAAAAATGTTTCCTATGAAGCCAAACAACCCCTCTCGAGAACTACTGGCTAATATATCTTTTTCTTTTACAAGGAAAGAGAGGTGTTTTTAGTACTTGCTTTTTCATTTGTTGTAGCTCAGTTGAACAGCCTTGAGAATGCTATGATCTAGGCCATATGTTTTCCCAGCTGAAATCGTTGAGAGTCACACCAAAACACTTGTGGTTCTTCAAATGGATTATGTCTTTACACTCCCTTGTGATACCATAAATCCTTCTTCCTCTCTGAGCAAAGCCTCTGCATTTTCCTATTCTGCACAAACGAGCTCCTTTTTGGGAAAAAAAAAAAAAATCAAAGACTCCGCCACTCAATTTCCCTGCATTGATTATCAGAATTATCCTACTTATCAGACAAATTGCTTGACTTCTTTGAAGCCGAGTTTTCTAATTCAGGGGAAAAGGATTACAGTTGTAGCTATAACATATGGTTGATTGTTATGACTTTAAATGGATGATATCTTTGAAGTGTTAGCATTGTACTTACGATCAACTACATTTCCCATAAATGTCTACTCTAATTATTATCATTACTATTACATCCAAACACATGGTACTATTAGCTCTTAAGTTTTTTTGCAAAGCTCTCTTCCTCTTCTAGCTATAAACCCTTGAAGATCTTCATTTCTCCATCAAGCACATATTTAGCAAAATGTTTAGCTGAAAGTAGGCATTCAATAAATGTCTTTTGAAGAAATACTATATTTAATTATTTACTAATTCATAACTTAAATTCACTTTTCCACAATATATGTGGAAGTCCAGGGTTAAAGTTAAATAGTCTAACTCAATATTTTTCACCACAGTATTATCAGCCCAGTAACTAAGACAGAAATATTTCAGAAATACACCACATGTTTTGTTTAAGAGAAAAACCCAATACAAATAAACCATCCTCAACCTTTCCTAAAATGCCGTAGTGCAAAAACTACATTATTCCATAAGTTCAACAGAAGTCCAAGAAAAGAAAGGACACTACCTGGGGCAGCAATGAGCTTTGGAATAACTGAGTTAAATCAAATTAAATGTAATTGAACATACCTAATTATTGCTGGACTTTGGAGAGCTTTATTTAGTAAACAATATTGTGAGCTCCAAGAGAGAGACATTAAAATATATATTTTCCATTTTCAAACTATAAAACACTTATGTACTTTGTTTATTGTATTAGTTAACTTAAAATGCCATCATAATAATAGACCACAGACTAGATTAAACAGAAATATATTTTCTCACAGTTCTGGAGGCTGGAAAACTGACATAAAGTTGCCCAAATGTTTGGTTTATGAGGCCTCTTTTCCAGGAATGCTCATGGCCATTGCTGCCTACTCTGTGTTCACATGTGGCTTTCTTCTTTGTAGAAGATATATATATATATATATATATATATATATATATATATATATATATATATATATATATAGAGAGAGAGAGAGAGAGAGAGAGAGAGAGGAGAGAGAGATCTGGTGTATTTTCTTCTTATAAGGACACCAGTCTTCTTGAATGAGGACCAACCCTTATGACCTCATTGAACCTTAATTACATCCTAAAGGCTCTATTCCCAAATACATCACATAGGAGATTAGGGCTTCAATATCTGATTGTGGGAGGGACACAGATTCAGTCCATAACACTGTCCCATTTTAGAGCACCTTAATTTTTCGATTAATGTGGATGTGAGAACTTAATGATGGCTTCTAAACATGATGCAGTTTTAAGAGTGTATTAAATAAAACTTGCTACATTTTAGTTAAAGCCCTGTAGAAGAATGAAATTTCAAAAGATGTTTACAAAAATATCTCTTTTCACGTGTTCTTCACATAATGAAACCTTGATGTTCCTCCCATTGAGAGTTCAGCTTATGTCCCATACCCTTATACCTGGGTGGACTCTGTGGCAACCCCAACCAATAAAGTATGACATAAGTGATGCCATGTGATATCTGAAGCTGGTATATAGCTACTGACTGATTCCCTTGGAGCACTGGTCCTGAAAATTCAGCACCATATTAAAAGTACAACTGCCCTGAGGCTGCCACACTGTGAAGAAGCCCAATCTAGTGCATGTGGAGAGACCACACGGAAGGGCCTTGGACTACATGAAGAGAGACACGCCTGACCGCATCTGGTTGCTCCAGTCCTCTAGTGTTTCACATCCAGCCACTCTCTTACTGTAGCCACATGAGAGACCTTGAAATAGAACTGCTCATCTGAGCTCCTTCCTAATTTCTAAACTACAAAAACATAAATGACAATAAAATGATTATTACTTGTTAAGCCACTAAGTGTTGGACTGGTTGGTTATATAACAATTACTAAATGAAAACTGACTTAACACAACATGCAGCATCAATTTGGGATCAATGTCAGTGAGAAACTGGAAGAACATGGGAGAATGTTTGCAGAAACAAAGGCCCTAGATGTGACTATTAGTAAAGAGACAGTAAAAAAATGGTAGTGGAAACTAAAGAATACAGGATTTTTGTCAGGTGATGGTGAAAAGTTGGCAGTGAGGTGACAAATAGGAAATGTATTTAATGAATTCACTGATCTAGCTAGAAACTTCCCTGATACAATGTGAAAGATACCAGTTGATAACAGATTGACAACTTGTGAATGAGTAATGAAAACAAAAATGGAACTTGAGATTTAAAAAAATGACATATTCTAATGAAGTCTTGTGGCTTAAAGATGCCATAAGAGGGGTTGAAAATACAAAACAAATAATAGTGTGAAATCTGTTAATTTAAAAAAAGAGAAAATTATACATGTATTACAAAATCAGAAAACCATGAAAATATTACAAAATTTAGATATAATGTTATTAAACTTTTAAAGAGAAAAAATGCCCTGTATGAAACAAATTTAAGAAAAGTGGATTTCTACTTTGAAATGTACACAAGTTTTCAGCATAAAACGGAGACACGAACATGGGAAGTGGAAACTAATGACTCTTCTAAGACAGCTGATGACTGCAAGAGCATTTTTGGAAAAGACAGAGTTGAAATTGTCAGAGATAGTTAAAATGTACACATGGAAAACCCATAAAATGGTTTAAAATTTATGTAAAATAAGAAGTTCCTATAAAACTCAGAGTGAAATGAGAGCCCATGTCTTTTCTATCTTACTTATGCTAAATACAGATCTTTTTCTGGAGAGAAGTTGTAAGCTGTTGACCCAAGACAAATATTAAGAAAACTAAACCACAAGATTTTAATGCTTAACGGGTAGAAAATATAAAACTGACTCTTCAAATCTACGTTAATCAAATGCTTCCAATAAAAGAACCTCAAATACAAAATTACCTCTATTGTGTCCCTCACACTAAAAGATGTAGAGTCCTCTGTGATCAATCAAAAATGTGCCAATCTCTTTTTTTTTTTTTTATAATGAGAGACATGGGTCAATATCTGAAGATGGGCCTCATCCTCATCCTGAAGGGCCAGCAAGATTTCCAGTAGCAAATCTATTACAATTTTAAGACATGAGTCAGTTACATCTATGAATGCAAGACAATTTTGCTCTTTATAGTAAGAGATGAATTGGGTTATGGTAAATCCTTCAGGCCCTTGCCACATTTGCTCTCACAACTCACCCTTGGATGGATGCCTAGAAATGATTAATTCTGATCATCTGATTATATTTTTTACCATCTCCTCAAATATAGCAATTACAAGCCTCCAACCAGTTGTTCCTTCTATTGATGCTGAACATTATCTTTTGAAGAATATCATCTGGCTTTCATATTAAATAAAAGAAGTGCTTTCTAATCTTTAAGAAAAGATTCATTAAACTTTCATTTGATGTTTAACTCCAAATTTTCTGATATAAAATATAAATACAAATGACTGTTTTAAGCAGAATCCTTCTGTAGATTTATCTGTATGTTTAATTTCTTATGTTATTACATAATATGTGTGTGGTTAGACCTCTAAATGACATCTACTCTTAAAATATTTCTAAGCATAGAATTATTATCTGTAGGTAATATCTATCACTATCTATTAACTGTATTATCATCTATAGGAACAATGTTGTACATAGATCTCAAGAGCTCACCTGTCTTGCATAACTGAAATGTTATACATGTTAATTAACAGCTCCCTGTTTTCTCCTCCTCCCGGTTCCTGGTAACCACTATTCTATTTGTTGCTTCCATGAATTTCATTATTTTAGATATGTCAGGTAAGTGAATCTTACAGTATTGGTCTTTCTGTTATTGGTTAAGCCCTCTACATCTCTGATAGTTAAATAATACCTAGATTACATGTCTGGAGTTTATTCGTCTGTCTAATATACTAATCATCTTGTTTTTAACATTTACATTTGGTACATTACTTCCTCCCCTGGTCTTAAAAAAGTGCATCTTTTTCTGAACCATTCACTATAAAAGTCAGTGTACAAAATCTCAAATAGTAAAATGGCAGACGTAAAAAGCAATGAATGCTTAATAACTTCATTTAAATGTTTAGAGGGAAGAACCTTAAAGACCTGGTATGTGAATTCTCTTGTTCTCTTCACAGAGATTTTCATCCACATAATCATTAAATGCTCTGTTAAACTGCTCCAGTTCACAACACGTGTTCCTCATTTGTTGGCGCCTCATATCCCAAGGTATGTGCTAAGCTGCAGCCTACCCATATTGTCACTGTGTGGCCAAGTTGTTAAATAAGTTGGTCCCTAACCACTAAGACACCTAAGGGAATTTAAGTCTTAAAGCTTTACTCAGTCATGTGCAGAAGAAAGATCATAAAAAGGCTCCAAAGTTTTAATATGTAACTTTGAAAATCATCCTCTTAGGTGGGTTAGCATTTGCCATCAATGACTTAACCTTTTTCTGTTTCATGCTTTCACACTAAAATAAATAAACAAAAGCAAGTTCATCAAAAAAAATTCTGCTGGCATTAAATTTAAACTTTTAAAATCAAATTTAATTCTACATTTTGTTTAAGGAAATAAACATACACAACACCATGATTCTCTTTTATCATTTTAATCAGATATATTTACATAGATAGCAGTAAAATCACTATTTGGCAGGATATATAAAGTAAAAAACCAGAGGCATAATGTATGGAAGATGGCATAATACTGACTCTTTGCTAAGAAATAAATTTTCTTCTTTTATACATTAAATGTAAAATGTTTCACTTTCTATATTTTAGTGATATTTTCTTTTGTCTTTTTTTGATAGTTTGTTTACTCACATGAAATCAGCTAGAATTTAGTGTTTCTTAAAATAAAAGGTGGTAATATGATAACTTCTCTTAATTCTCATCTAGTGGAATATTCAAATTACTTATACTTGTACCTACTGTAAGAGTCACATAATATTAGCCCATAAAGATGTCACTTGTAGTTACCATTGTCTCTTAGGTACAAGATTATCCTGGGGGTATGAATTCTCTGGAGTAAAAGTATATTTGTTCAGATCTATATATGACATGCAATCTTCTCAGGTAGAAAAAAAGTCATTGTTTTTATAGTATCCATACCAGTGTTAGTACTGAAAAAAAGAAATACCTTAGAAATTCCAGCAGGAAAGTATGGAATACAATAAAATAGCTCCTTGCAAACAGTCAGAAGACCTAAAAGAGCAAAGTTTAGGGTAGGTAACCTCTAGCTCTTAGATGTCTCATCCATACCCTTGCAGACTAGAGCAAATCACCACTAAAGGTCAGAGCTGCTGTCAAGAGCTCTGCACAGAAACATCCGAGTTTCCTTCCGTACTTTGCATCCACCTGTGTCTTCTTTCCATGTATTGCTGTGGAGGGAGAAAGATGCTTCTTTCTTCAACCCTCCAAATATCATGCAAGATCCCCCTTTGGGATAATCTGACCCAAAATTAGTCTGGCAGAGGAGTCTGGGAATATGATTCTACTGCTTTCCCTGGCAATGCAGTGGAGAGTGTAAGAGTGTACTGGGCTCATCTAATGTTTCCAACAGACAATCGGAGGCATCTCAGAAAAAGTATATTCAGTCCCCATCACATGCCTGACATATAGCCAAACATGAAGCATAGTAATGCAGTTGTTAAAAATATAGATTCTAGGTATGACTCCCACTTTCTACCTGTATGACTTTGGCTAAATTATGTCATCTCTCTAAGCTGCATTACCTCTTCTGTGAGAAGTGAATATTAGTATTATAATCCACATTGAATTTTTATAACATTTATGTGCATTTTTAATAGTATCTGAACACATAGAAAGATGTCTAAAAATGTTAGAGGTTCCAGAAGGAGAAAAGAATGAGCAAGAAATTAGAAACCTATTTGAAAAAATAATGAAAGAAAATTTCACTAATTTGGTTAAAGAAATAGACATGCAAGTGCAGGAGGCACAGAGAGTCCCAAACAAGATGGACATGAACAGGCCCACATCAAGACACAGCATAATTAAAATGCCAAAGGTTAGAGATAAAGAGAGAATTTTAAAAACATCAAGAGAAAAGCAGGTAGTTATCTACAGGGGAGTTCCCATAACACTGTCAGCTGATTTCTCAAAGAAACTTGGCAGGCTAGACGGACTGATAAGAAATATTCAGTTATGAAAAGCAGGCACCTACAATCCGCATTGTTCTATCTAGGAAAGCTATCATTTAGAATTGAAGGGCAGAGAAACAACTTCCCAAACAAGAAAAAACTAAAGGAGTTCATCATCACTAGACCATTATTATATGAAATGTTAAAAGGACTTATTTAAGGAAAAGCAGAAGATTAAAGCTATGAACAATAAAATGGTGATAAACACATACCTATCAACAATTGAACCTAAAATCAAACTAAGCAAACAAAAAGAGAGACAGAATCATGGATACAGAGAGCATTTTGATGATTGCCAGATGGGAGGGGTTGGGGAATGGGTAAAGAAGTGAGGGGATTAAGAAGTACAAATTGGTGTTCACCAAAGAGCCATGGGGATGTAAAGTACCATATAGGAAATGGAGTAGCCAAAGAATGTACACAGGACCCATGGACATGAACAATGGGTTGGAAATTGCCTGAAGGAGTGGTAGGGTGCTGGTTAGGAGGAGCAAATTGGGAACAACTAGGACAACTCTAACAACATAATCAATAAAATATAATCTAAAAGAAAAGTTAACGTTGAGCTTTTAATAATAGTTTATACCACTGATTTTTTTAAGTGTGTGACCTTATTCTTTTATTGAGCAAATGTTAAGAGAACAGTAACAATTTTCAGAAAACAATGACATACAATGAGACAATATTGTTTCCACATTAAAGGAGTTTAGAGGCTAATGAAAAGATAACATTCAAACAATTTTAGTTTCAAAAGAATACCAGCAAATCCAGAAAAGGCATAAAGAAAAAAATTAATTCTGGATGAAACGCTGGGTATGGTTTTACCTTATGTAACTATTCAGAGTATAATAGTACTGTAAATGAAGTACTATTATGTAACTATGTAGAGTATAATAGTACTACTCCAAATAGCGCAGTAAATGAAGTACTGCTGGGTCAAATAAAAGGAATACAGGGATCCACGTTCTGCTTGGGCACTGTAGCTTCTATTTTTCATCCTGAGTGTAAATGTGTCTCAATTCAATACCTGCGATTCCATTCTGGCTCTCCTCTATAGGAAATGCTAGAATGTGGAAGAACTGTATCCTCAGAAGAAACATTTTAACTACTAACAACTATTAAAACAATTAACTTGGAAAATGCTTTTCAAATATTTAATATGAAATATGTTTACAGTTAAACAAGCAATTAAAATTATTCACATATTATAACATAACATACAGCACAAATATCAAACATATTTCCCTAGAGCCCCCAGAAAAGAATGCAGTTCTGCTAACACCTTTGTTTTAAGTCGGTGAGATGTGTGTCTGATATCTTACTTATGAATCTATAAGGTAATAAATCTGTACTGGTTTAAAGAACCAGGTTTGTGGTAATTTCTAACAATAGAAAGCTAAGAATATATTTACATATATATTATACATGTATACATGTATATAATTATATAATTATACATGTATATATGTATATATGTATATATATTCATAACAATTTATAAAACAAACACATTTACATTAAACCTTTTTGTTTTTCTTGATGACATATCTGCTTTTCACACATACTATCGCTAAAGGATGGATTTGGTAAGTATGGTCACCTACAAGTAATTCAAGTAGGTAGCCAAACAACAGCCTTTCAAGAATGAAGCTGTTATAAAATATTCCCTCATATCTTATTTAACTTGGATATGTGTTATTTTCTAAAAATACTTAATTTATAAAACTACCAAAATGAATACTTTTTGCTAAAAATATTATCACTTTGGGGAAATTTCAGTGTTTTACCTTTATCCAGTCTATTTTCAAGGCTTACTTTAAGTAGGCCTTTTTATAGTCCTCATTTTTAAAGTTCTCAAAATTTAGTAAAATTGGCAACATGTAGTACTATTGAGTAAAAACATGGACACAACAGACATAGTTGTAAAACAAAGGAGAAAGTGATCAATTCTGAGAAAAATTCAGTGGTGGCTTACTCACTAATATTGAAGGTCCTGAAGGAATTTTCTAAGTAGAAAAAGAAAGTTTACATTGTATTTACTCATTAACACTGCAAATATTTACTGAGTAATTCTCATGTAATGGTATTGTTCTAGGAGTTAGGACTTCATCATCAACAAAACAGACAAAAATTCCTGCTCTCAAAGAGCCTGCAACTTAGTAAGCATTTAAAGCTGAGGGAGTCAAAATGTTCCAATAACATTTAAAAAATTAGGAATATGGTGATGAATACTGAAAGCAGTTAACTCCATTTGCTCTAACAATTCTGAACAGGCTAACAAAATTAAATGAACATGATAAAAAGATGATATAAGTAGAGGAGCTAGCTATTAATAATAAAATAATGTAACAAAAACTTTAAAAAACCCATAATTATTAACAAGTTCAGTATTGTATATGACCATACAAACAGAGGGGGGAGTTTTTTCCTTTGTTTAGTAATTTCCTTTTTAATTTACCAATCATCTTGATAATGATTTTAAAACAATAGCATCTCTCTTTTATTCCCCAAAATGAAAACTCTGACTTACTATAAACATTTTTTTATTATGTTATGAGAAATAAATATATGGAGAGTGAGGAGTACAACGTTGGTAATTGATAAGCTTTGCTGTAAATATATGGGCAATATTGTACTATTTTCGTAGCACCTTGGTCAGTTTGAACTTTTTCAAAAATAAATGTGCTAAAATATGAAGACAAAGACAGGTACTAGGACAGCCAGGGACTTTGGAAGGCAACGTTCAAGAGGACTGAAACCTGGACACGCCCTCGCTGGGCTGGTGAGGTGTGGGGAAACAAACCCTATTCATCCAGCATCCAGGGGTGGCCTCTGGCTCTACTGACTCAGAGCAAACACAAAAAGGCAAAGGGCCAAATAAGGCAAGACAGTTAATACTGTGAAAATAGTTGGCTAAAAAATATAAATCAAATAAAGGGAGAAGTAAATAAAGAGAGAGAGCTAATGGTCTGGGAAAGAGTCAGACTGTGATTTCTGATGGGGTTAAAAAACAATTATATGAAAATAAGTGTAATAGCAACCAAAAAAAAGAGAGGAGATTGTATCAGAGAGGCTACCCAAAGCACACTTATTTAATATCATTATGAATAACCTCTGAAGGTTCATTTAAAAACACTGTTCTCTGCATAGTACCAAGTAAAATATATTAAAGCTTTTAATCATTTGTAGACAATAGACAGAATCTCAGATCTGGTTCTCAACTTAATCCACAGCTTCCTCCCACCACCCCCACACTGGTGAGCTACCAGTGATTCAAATATATATTTTTTCTATTCATGGTTTTAGAGAATTTGGAATCATTCTCTTTTTGAAATACTGTGCTCCTCAAATGATATCTAATATCTTTAATATTTTAGTATTGAATGTCCCCAATGTGTATTTCCTCCAATAAAAAAGAAATAAAAATTCTGTCTCTTCTAAAATAATTACCTTTTATTGAATATGTCATAAAAGGCTTGTTGCAAAGATTAATTATATAAGATATTTGGTCAACTATCCATATTAATATTAATGACACAACTCCCAAAAGCTTAATAAAAAATGAGTCAAGGATATTTATAGATCAGTATTCTGATTTGTACTTCATACTGATTAGCATATGAAATAACAGAATTAATAGAAATTGAGTATATTAAAACTAAGTCATCTAAAAGATATTCTAATGTTTGACTATCCAATTGAGTGGGTTTCTCATTATCTAATGCCCATTATTCATTGCTACTCTATGCACCTACGTTGTTATAGAGAATATTAATTTAATATTGCCTTTTCATTAGAGAGCTGTTTGGTCACATCAAAAGTCACAAAATAAATCAGTTGTTCTCAAGACTACAGAAAGGAATGAGAAGACAAGATAATTCTTATTATGCAGATATGTGAAATAAATTAAATGTGGAAGTAAGAGATAGAAAAATAAAGGTGGTTATTTACATTGAAAAAGACCAATGATGATTGATTTCAAGGTCAGGATAGGTATTTGGTGTCTTGTGTTTGGAAGAATAACTCTAAGAAAGAAAAATACTGGGCACAAATATTTTTAATTTGAATCTGAAATAATGTATGTCTATGCTTTGTTTTTCTAGTCACAAGCTTTATAGCATTTGCTTCACCCCCAACTTAATATCAGAGTCAGCACAGGGTAACACCTAAGAAACCCCAGTTAGCGAACAGCCCCCCAACCATTCTATCCAGTTATGTTGTTAAAGTCTTTACAGAAAAAAATCACATTTAGTGTCTGTATGAGCTAAAAAGCCAAACAGATGAGTGAAGTTTCAGCTCTTTTATGTTCATGCATTATTAATCATCTTGTTTTTTGGAGGGGGGGTCCTAGATCTTACAGACATCCTCCTTTAAACTATAGCTCTTGTTAGTTCACAAATTCCAGTCCTAGTCGTGTTGACAAACCGAAAATTTATGCTACCCTTTTCATGGGTATCATGCTGATGTTTAAAGACCAGGCAGATGAATGAAGAAAGATATGGAACGAAATGAGCTATAAAGTATACTTGGAGGATCATTAATATTTAAAAGAAGAGAAAATTGGAAAGTTGCTATTTGTAAAGCTGGGGAAATCAGATCACAGTCATTCACTGCTAGAGCCAGGTTAATTTACTCAAATAAAGTAAAGCAGAACTCTAAGACTACAATTAGAAAGTAGTTGCTAGTACTCTGTATGTTTTTAAAGGTGCTCGTGAGGAAAGATTTTTGGAATTGAGACACAAATTTGTATATTTGTAGATTTAAATATCTAAGTGCATTATATATGTGGCAAGTTCACGTTCACATGAAAAATGGAGTTTTGATAAAAATTGTAGCAACTACAAATTATGTATGTAATAAATGTTATTTAGATGTATTATGTTTTATTCCTTTGTTTTTGTTTTATTTACTTTGCTGTTTTCTATGCTCACACTGATTAGTTAAGAATATTTTGCTGTTCAACAGTGTTTTCAAGGGAGGTAGAAATAACCCCCCAAATAACTCCCATACCTGTTGGCAGTCTCCCTCCACCAGCCTGGCAACCACTACTGATCTATTTGCTGTCCCTATGGATTAGCCTACCCTGACATTTAATATAAATGGAATCACATAATATGTAGCCCCAGGGTCTGGCTTCTTTTACTTAGCATAGTGTTTGCATAGTTTATTCATGGTACAGCACATATCAGTACTTCAACCCTTTTTTATGGTGGAATGATGGACCATGGTACAGATATACCATATTTTGTTTATCCATTCATCAACTGATGGGCATTTGGGCTATTTCCACTTTTTGGCTATTATGAATAACATTGCTATGAACATTTATGTACAAGTTTGTAAGTAAATATGTTCAGTTTTCTTGGGCATATACCTGTTGGGAACCGCCCTGCCTGGTTTCAGGAGCTGTAACCCCCTATGGCTAAGGCTGAGTGAGCAACCTTCGGACCATAGGCCACTAAGGAGACAAAGCTTATCTCCCTGGCAGGGGCGCCACTTCTGCTCCTTTTACTTCATCCAAAACTGGCCTCCAATGCTCAATTGGTTAGCCAATAATGGGTAAGATTCCCCAAGGGGGGAATGACCTATGCCAGGCACAATCATGTGGAGGCCCCAAGGAAGGACTTGGGAGGCTACAGCAAAAGAGGGTGATGGACCCTCACCCCTCGGCTATCCTGACATAGCCTGAGTCCTCATTCTGTCTGCAAGAAGTCTCCTAATCTCTTGGCTGCCTTGCTTACTCTTCCTGACTAGCCTGAAACAATGACAGAGGGCAGTGCAGTTCTGTATTGGATAGGGCAGGTTCTCCCAGTGATCAAGCCTGAGAAAGAATACATAAAATCCTATGAAACCTGCTTTGCTAAGAATGCTCTCAATTAAATGATAAGAGTCTGAGCAGGAAATGAGTTTGTTTCCCAAAGTTTTGTAGCCCCTTAGCTAACAGACCCTGACTCAGAATAAGCCTTCGGAGTTCTTTGTATGTTATCTATTGTTTGATCCTTACTGCCTGACAATGATTAATGAGCTTTACCTGTATTCCTGTGTAAAATGAACCTAATAAAAGCCATTGAGGAAAAGGCTCTTGGCCCTTCTCCTCTGAGAGATCGGCCACCTTTCCTCCCCAAGCAGATCATGTCTTGGTAGACTTATTCTCATCCATGGCTGCAGCCGGAGTGGGAGGGAGGGGTGTGGGTGGAACCCCTCCACATATACCTACTTGAGAAAGTGCTGCATTATATAGTATCTCCATATTTAACTTACTGAGGAACAGCCAAATTGTTTTCCAAAGTTCCTACACGTTTTATTTTATTTTGAGTAGCAATTCATTAGAGTTTCAATTTTCCATATGCTCACCATACCTGTTAGTTTTGTCTAGTATTAATTTTTGTAAACTAAATTTATATCCATTTTGCTTTAATTTTAGTTCTTTTTATTTTTTCCTCAGTGAATACAATTCCCCTCTTCCCCCCACCCCTTCCTCAAGAGCAAAATTCATACTTATAATAGGTGAGGCTCTTTAGTAAGTACCTTAAATTGTGTTATCTTATTTGATATTCACAACAGCTTCATATGATAGCTATTATTGTCCCCATCTTGTAGATTTAAAAACTTTATACAAAAGAGCTCAAAAACTTTCCCAGGAACTAGAAGCCTATATTTAAACTTAGTTTTTGGAGCTCACATGTCAATCTCTACCTCATAACTCACATTTTCATTATGTGCCTGTAATTTTCTTTCTGATGACTCCTTCCTATCGGTAAGCAACCCACTTGACATTCCTATTCACTCACTGACTTCCCTGACACTTTCTGGAGAACTGAGAAGCATTCTGGGACCTGTGAATTACAGCCAGAGCCTCCAACTGTGGGAAGTGAGCTCCTTCACTGCTTCTGTGCAGGGGCAGGAGGATTTCTTTCAACTATGGATGGAGGTGAGTTTCTCAGCACTGATGGAGACTGGGGATTAGCCTTGGAGGCAGAATGGGAAATGGTCATAGAACATATGAAGAAACATTCTATACAAACTCTGGGTACTGTAAATGAGCTCTGCTAGCCACAAAAAGTAGTATTTTGCCTAAAAAACATGTTTTCACATTATAGATAATAATGAAAATATTTTTAAATAAATTATCTTTTTGAGAGGATACTAATTATATTTATTTTTATGAGAACATTACATGTTAGATAACATGTTAAATATTTTGCATGCATTATATCCTCTTCTGAGGTAAGTTTATGACAATGTATTGCATATGCAAAAACTGAGGTGGGAAGACGCTTCTTGACTTTCCCAAATATCATGGCTACCAAGTGGTTTTTGTGCATTGGAATCTGTGACTTTAACAGCTAGTAAATATTGGTTCTCAAAGTTAGAGCCTTCAGCTGTTCTCCTCAAAGCCAATTTGTAAGTGACAGGAAAGGAAAATCAAGGAACTCAAATGCCTGACTGATTGATTACACAGTTTGACTTTCTCCAAATGAGTTATACAATTTAAGAAATACTATCTAAAAATATAAAAATATGTTCTAGTATTTAAGAAAATGAGAAAGATTTGGCTCTTTATGACTGGTGATAAGATGATTTTTATAGCCAAGTTCAAAGAGATAACAACCTTAGTTTTTGTAGATATGTTGTTTAAATTTACACTGAAGCCTCCAGTGTTATAATGACCCAGTGTATACCTGAGAATTAGTCTTCTTTTGTTCTTTTAATCTTCCAAACAGATCAGAAATTATGTAAAATCTACAAAGGTTTTTTCCTCTACAAAGGTTAAAGTAATTACTATTTCCCATTAGAAAATAGTTGTTTTGAATATTTAAAATTTGGTAGAAATGTTAGTTTAAGTTATAAACTCTTGAGAAAATCATGCAGCTCGGAATCAATAATATATATATATGCATACAATTTAATCAGGATATTAATACATTGTTAAAAGCTATCACATTGTTTAGCTGAAATTTGCAAAATTATGAATAAAAAAGACATAATTGCACTTAGCACTGTAATTACTTGAAGTGCAATAGACCATATCTTTATCCTTTTTTAAACTGTTCCATTAGAATTATCTGAGAGGCTAAACAGTGTAGAAATAGTGAACTTTGGAAGTATAAATGCTTTCAGACGTTACTCTGTGAAGAATAATAACTATGCTGCAAGGGTCATCTTAGCCATTATTTTTCAGGAATATGAAACAGCGCAATACAATCTTTCTTATTCTTCTTAGGCAAAGCTGAGATAATTTTAATTGTGTCTCCAGTAAAAATCAAAGTATGCCAATGAGTGGAAGAAAAACAATCTGTCCTTGAAAAATAAATGGATCTGAAAACATCTCCATCTTACATTCATCTGAATTCATTGTTTTGATATTTTTAATACTCTCAAGTAGACGAACATGAGGAAAATATTTGAGCAATATACGGGTTTCTTTCTAAATGGAATGGTTTGGCAAATTTAGAAGATAATCTATAAGCATTTAATTTTATACAGTAGACATGAAAATAGACTTGATGCTTTGAGAAACTAGTCTTTTGTGTCAATCACTAAATTATTTAACTTCTAAGTAGTTGTTATTTTTAAATACCTAACAGAGTGGTTATCTTTGTGAAACTGCAGGACCAGAAACATGCTCCTCCGTCCAACTCTCCCAAATGTGAGGACAAGTCCACATTTGCCACTGAGATGTTGTGCTATCTCAAGACACAATGCAGTGATGTATTTTTGAAAGTAGGGCAAATGACACAAAAACATTTTATATCATGAGAGCCCATCACAGTTAATTGACAATATAGCTCAGATGCATTTGCTCAGTTCCATTTGCTCAGTTCCCGAGCAGCAGAAACTTTATCACGACCTGCCTTCTCTGTTCAGACTGGCATCTAGGATTTATCTTTTCTTTTGTCTTATAAAAACAAGAGATATTCTTATATTACAGAATTATTCCACACTAGATTATTATAGGGGATAGGAGGTAGGCCCCAAACCTAGAAGGGTAGAGGAAAAATTATTTTTCTTCTCCTAGAATTCCAATTAGATTAAAAAAAAAAACCTAGTTGTTGCAAATTATTGAATAATGAATAATGGTAACCTAGGAGAAATGTCAAAGATACCAGTATGTCTAGTCTGCTGCTTTCCTTTTTAACATGCCCTTATCTCCGTAGAGCCTCTAAGGAATTTCTTACAATTTTGTGTCACCGTTGTTATTCAAGTGTGGCAGAATTATCACTATTATCTTTTTCTCTACCCTCATTAGGGTCAGTTTATTAATTATCAGCTGACTATGTTTATAATGCATTTTGATATTAAGAGAATTTTTTATAAATAAAATTTGATAAATAAAAAATATACTTATGGAAATAAAAACTTACTGACTGTTGCATTGTTTGCATCAGTTCCCCCAAGAAGTAGCTACCCAGACAGAATTCTTCATCCAGAGTCTTGGGGAACAATGCCTGTGAAGGATTAAAGGGAGAAGGAGAGGAGAAATTAGAGAAAGCATCTACAGTGCATGTCTGACATCTGAGAAAAGGCTGGAATAAAGGAGGAAGGATTGAGTCCTTAAAGTGCAAAACTGTCATGCAGCTATGAGAGTATTAGCCTGACCCATAGGAAGCAGTAATTTGATCAGCTGGGAGGTGGGAATCCGTAATGGTGGACTCATTCATAACTTATGAACTTAGAGCTGTTCAATTCATCTACAAAAATATGTAATAGGATCTTATAAGTCTACTTTTTCTCACTTAAAAAAAAGTAAAAAATAGAGCAACTACAAACAACAACAAAAACCATTTACTTCAAAGGAACAAAAATTAGAATAACAGTTTGAACCTTTTACCCAAGAATAGAGAAAGGAAACACTTTGCACTTCACTTTGTGGATCCAGCATGAACTATAAACCAAAGCCTAACTAGGGCATTTAAGGAAAGAAAAATTATAGACTAAATTATTACATAGACAAATGCAAAAATCCTATACGCATAGTGCCAAACCTGATATGTTTTTAAATGGAATACGGTATCATAATTAAGGATTATTTCCAGAAATAAAAGCTTGGTTCAACATGAGAAAATGTATCAATATTTATACCACATAACCAGATAAACAGTGAAAAACAAAGTATGCTCTTATTAAAACATGTAGAAAATATCAGTATGAGTTCATGTTTAACTTAATACTGATACAGGCATACACCAGTAGAGTAAGCAGGCCTAGAAGCAGTGACAACTCAGGAGCAATGAGTGCTTCTCTCACCCAGACCTTGTTTTCCAATGGAGATATCCTAATTAAAGTAAAATAATAAGTAAAGTAATAAAAGAAAAGAAAAGAAAAGAAAAGAAAAGAAAAGAAAAGAAAAGAAAAGAAAAGAAAAGAAAAGAAAAGAAAAGAAAAAGAGCAATGGCTCCTTGGAGATATGGCTGATTCTACCACTGGGTCAGAAAATATATAAATGAACCTAAAGCATCAGTAGTGTTCAAAAGCAAGAAAAGATTTCAAAAACACATCACTGAGGATACGTCAAAGAGATATTGATGCCAACTAAAAGAGTTCCCAAAGGCCAAAGCTGGACTAACCTGAGCAACAAAATAAATAATGCAATATTAGATTATAACCTAAAGTATAAAATAAATATCCAGGATTCTACAGTAATATAAATAAATAAATGGATGGATAAATGAATAAACTGGAAAGAATAGACAATTTTCCCACACAGAAGAAGCCAAAACAATTTATGTGGACACTACTCTTCAATAGACAGAGCATAACTCCCCACTTAAGTCAGCTGAATACAGTGGCTTTCTTCCAAGAACACACTATAAAAATGAAAGACAAAAAAATTTTTATAATTGAGAAAATTGAAATACACTAGCTGCCTGGTAGTCAAAGTCAGCATCAACAATGATAAGTCATGTTGATAGTATGTACTCTTGATATGATGGGATGAAAATAGTGTTTTACCTCTGTGGTTTTCCTCCTCAAAATCCACAACCTTACCCCTGGCTGGTGTGGCTCAGTGGATTGAGCATCAGCCTGCAAACCAAAGGGCTGCCAGTTCGATTCCCAGTCAGAGCACATGCCTGGGTTGCGGGCCAAGTCCCCAGTAAGGGGCACATGAGAGGCAACCATATATTTATGTTTCTCTCCTTCTCTTTCTCCCTTCCTCCCCCTCTCTAAAAATAAATATAAATCAAATTTATCCCCAGTTCAGATTCCTTCTTCTTTTAAATGTCTTTTTAAGATATCTATTTTGGCAAATGCCTTCTTTTTCATTAAAAAAAAAAAAAGCCAAATCCACTTCTAGCTTAGGAGATTGTTAAAAGACATGATTCTCCTCCTAATTAGCAAACTGGAATAAGTAATAATCCCAGCAATTTGATACAGCTTCTAACTTCAAACTCTCCACTGCTTAAGAAGTTTAGGTCAGGGAACAGATTACACTAAAAGAATGATGTCATATGAGATGTACTCCCTGTTTTTCTGTGGATAGGCTTAAATCTATTCTGGCCTTATGCCAGGCCATATTGACTGTATGCTCAAAAAATATTATTTAGCCAATGTATTGGTTAAGCTTGAAGGAAGCAGGCTTGGTCATATTAATAAAAGGCATATATTGAAGGTGCTATGGCAAGGGCCCTTCGACTTGGGCTTCTGTATCTGTGGTCAGCATATCATTCACACTGTATTACATAGCATTATATAGGACATATATTTTTCACTATTTACATAGCATTCTATAGAACCTAAGGGAGAATGTTCTTTTAGATATTAGTTAGAGAAATAGTTTTACTTCTCCTGGACAACTACTTTTATTTTATAGACACCATGTATCCTACAATTAGCTATGTTTTCCTATTTACTTGCTGAGAAATACAGGAGGCAAAAGTGACCCACATTAGTAAGTAAAATGACTCTCACACGACCCCTGTGTGTTAATTCAATTCTAGTTTTATGTGATTTTTTCCATTGAATCACTGTTTTTATTTTCTCTTTATCCCCCTTCTCTTACCTGCCTGAATATATATATATATATTTAGTCTCCTCAAGTTCTTTTTAAAATGAGTACATGAAGTGAATATGTATGTACAGGGATAGACCCCAATAAAACGAAATTATCTTCTGGAGGGTGGGCCCCTTATAGTACATGCTTACTGCCACAGGTGAATGTTCTAGAAACCCATCTGGATCAGTGCACCAGCCTGTGTTATTGCGAGAGGCTGTGTTTAGCTTCAGTGAATTTTTTTGAAGACTCTTTGAATGCATCTTCCCGTTTCACAATGGGTGCTTTACAAGAGCATCTGTCCACACTATGCTGGGTGGTCAGCATTTTTTGACCAAAAAAGGAATGACCCCCATGCCCCACCCTCCCTATTCACTAGACGTCTCCCTAAGGGACTTTTTGTTTCCCCAGATAAAAAAAGTCCTCAAAGGGAAGTGTTATGCCTGTATAGAAGAGATGAAACAAACAAACAAAAAAAAGCAGAAACACTAAAAGGCATCAAAATCGACAAGTTTAGAAATTGTTTTGGCCAGTGGGGGGGAAAAACATCTGGATAAGTATATTGCATCAAAAGAAGAATACTTTGAAGGTAACTGAAGTTTAAACTTGTAAGAATAAATACACAATATTTTATAAATAAATTTAAATATTTTGGGATCCACCTTTATATGTATATATAAATAACATATATGTATGCATACAGATATATGATGCATAATGAATATATATAATTATGTATATCATGAATTATATGTAGAATGATACTAAATTATGATATATAGAAAGTCTTTTCATATTCTCATTCTAAAGCATGATTAACAATTTATTTGCTCACATTTGAATTATATATGTGCATATATATGTATGTACATACATATATATACATATATGCATATATATGGAAAATGAGTAGCAATGATAATTATCAGATTAATTCAGCCTTAATGCTGCCTTCACTAAAAGAAATTTAAAATTTTCTACATCACTGGTGAATATTCTTGTCTCTGTGAGTGTAAACAGTAGTAGGATAAAACATTCACTATCAAATGAAGAGACTAACCAGCACTGACTATGCAATTTAATTACTGTTTAATCATTTGATCATGCAATATTATTTTATGTCTTCAAAATATACACTTTCCTCTGTCTACTATTCTTTATCCTTCTTTTCACCCTAAAAAAAAAATTTTCTTTCTTTCAAGATAATTTTTAGTGACATTCACCATGGATCCTTCCCTTCTGGTGTATGTCACTTCTCTGACATCTAATATCTTACATTAAATATTGTTTAGCTCTGGCTGGTGTGGCTCAGTGGATTGAGTGCCAACCTGCAAACCAGAGGGTGGCCGGTTTGATTCCTGTCAGGGCACATGCCTGGGTTGCTGGCCAAGTGCCTTGTGGGGAGGAGGGGCACACAAGAGGTGATCGCACATTGATGTTTCCCTCCCTCTCTTTTCCTCTCCTTTCCTCTCCCTCTAAAGGTAAATAAATGAAATCTTTAAAAAAATAATTTGTTTACATGTCTGTTACCCTACTCATTCATTTTGAGATCAGGAAACATCATATTTATATTTTTATTTAAGTTTTTAATAAAATGCTTGAATTAATAAAAGTTTTATACGTACAAATTAGTGATACTTAACTCCTATAAGTCCACAAATCTGTGTGGACTTAATTTTTCTAATGGTTAAATGTCAATGCATTACAAAAACTAATTCAACATGCTATCATTTTTTATGTACAGTAATGCTCTCTTCACAAACAAAACTTTATGAAAAAACTTTATGATGTATTTATAAAAACAAATTTTAACATGAACTGCTTAATATAATTTAAATGTTTCAAGGAATTCAAGTGGTATGCTGAAGACAGTTTGAAAGAACACATGGATACGGACAACAAGGTGATCATTGTCGGGGGGGGAGGGCAGGTTCATGGAGGGAGAAGATAGTATAAGGGAGATAAATGGTAATGGAAATAAAATACAATAAAAAATTCCAGCCCTGGCTGGTGTAGCTCAGTAGATTGAGCGCGGGCCTGTGAACCAAAGGATTGCAGTTCGATTCCCAGTCAGGGCACATTCCTGGGTTGCAGGCCAGTTCCCAGCAGGGGACACACGAGAGGCAACCATACATTGATATTTCTCTCCCTCTCCCTCTCTCCTACCTTTCCCCTCTAAAGATAAATAAACAAAAAAAAAATCTTAAAAAAAAAAATTCCAGGATTCTTATACTTTTGTGAGAAAAAATTAAAATATATCTTATATTGACTTACTTACTTTACTATATTTACTTATCACTCACATAGAAAATATTAAATTATACAAATATTCTAAATATTATGGTATAATAAAATGCTTTTCTACTAAAGATTATGATGTATATATTTACAAATTAAAAATTTTTAAAGGGCCAATAGAGAATCATGCTAACATGATTTCAGCAAATACAGGCAAATGATTTTGCATTTCCACGTTGATGGTCAAAAAAATTCATTAGAAACAGCTACTTATACTCTGACCTTTTAAACAAATACAAATTTTTTTTTTAAATAATGAAACATTCCTTTTTTTTAATTTATTTATTTATTTATCTTTAGAGGGGAAGGGAAGGGAGACATGGAGAGAAATATCAATGTATGGTTGCTTTTCGTGTGTCCCCTGCTAAGAACTGTTGCTGGGAACTGTCCTGCAACCCAGGAATGTGCCCTGACTGGGAATCGAACCTCAGTCCTTTAGTTTGCAGGCCCGCGCTCAATCCACTGAGCTACACCAGCCAGGGCTTATACTCTGACTTTTTAATGTTGTTTTCAGAAAGTACCTAAATTTCCCTAGAAATATGTTTTAATAAAACTAAAGAAATGACTTTGTTTCTCTGGATGGTTGGATTTATTATTACACTCCCTATCTCTCTCATTCTAAACTCATTGCTATCGGAGTTGTATGTAGGACTTGCAGATTTTCTACTGGCTATTGAGCAGCTGCACTAAAATATCAATAAGTGAAACCAGAACATATTTTTTTGTTAAAAACAACCTGTTATGTTAAAACTAATCAAAATATTAACTTTCCATCATTTTCCCATGTTCTGCACTATTATAAGTGAGGCAAACAATAAGAAAGATAATTTAATGTCAAGAATTTATCTTAAAAAGTAGATTACTTTACACTTCCAATAAACTGAAAACACAGATTAGAAATGAGCCTTGCTGAAATATCCATCTTCTATTCCTTTATCTTCCTGCTTTGCCAGGGGAATTTAGTAAAAGAGGAGAGGAAAAATAACTGATGAGATACGCAAAAAAGAGAATTTTTAGAACTGCTTTGCTATTTGACATTACTATGTATACATAATTGTTTTTCTTTAACAAAAGAAATGTTATTTTTGGTTTCCTAATAAATTTTAGGATTAATAACATCATAATTGTATGGATTAGTCATAAAATTGTGTGGAGTTTATAATAGAGATAAAGCTTAAATCAGGACTTCTAAGAGACAAACAGTATAAACTGTTTATCCTACTGAATTGTACATATATTTTCTCAACCACACATAATTGTGATTATCACTTTATATGTGGATCACAAAAATAGTATATAGGTTGATAAATGATTAATTAGACTTCACCCAGCAATTCTTATCCTGAAAATAGTAGCTGGCTTGTACTGTCCAAAGTTTCTAATTGTTTTATCATTGACATAATCTGTTAATTTGTAATATGATGATTTGAGCATTTAACTTTCAACTCTCATTCTCATACTTGGTAACTTAGAACAATCCTGAGTAGTCTGGACCATACAAAAAAAATAATGCTCAGTCTGTTCGGGTATGATATTCCAAAACAGGTATGATTAGGATAGAGATAAATGGATAGAGAAATTTGGAGATATAGTTTGGATTGAGTAAGGGAATGATCTGTTTCAGGATACTGAATTAGAATTAAAAAGACACCCTGGTCCAGGGGCAAATTGTAGTGTTTCCCAGAGAGTGATTTATTTAAAATTAACATAAATAATTACAGTCTGTTTGTGAATACAGAGGAAAAAACTCTGCCTAACTAAAACTCCTAAGTACAGGCATGGTAATTATAGCCACATACTTGACCTACGTCTTTAATATTCTTGACAAGCTTGAGGAGAAATTTAATTAGTAGAACTTTCAAAGTTATTTTATAATAAAAAAGAAAGATAAAATTAACTTTTAATTACTGGTAGTCAGAAAAGTAGAGTGAGTTGACAGTTAATTTTATCAACAATCAATCAGTTCATAGTCAACTATTTTTAAAGCATCTTCCATGTATATGTTTTTGCAAAGATTACTGAGACACAAAGGATGTGATAAAATCTCAAAAGTCCTTTCTAGTATAATTATATTCAATTTGCTGAAATAACCCTGAGAGGACATTCACAAATCTAAGTAACACAGTGGAAATGAGTTAGCCTTGGATTCATTTCAAAAGCCTGAGGACTTCCTTTTGGAATGCATTATAGAATTAAACAGAGAAAGAACAAAAGCTGAGTATCCATGATCATGTACAATTAATTAGGTTCCTGATATAATTGTGTGAAATATTGAACAAATTCTCTCCTTTTTTTTTCTATTTATTTCTATACTCTTCTTAAGAACTTTTAAACTTTAGGCATATTAGGATTACCCAGAGTGTGTACTTAAAAGTAGATTCCCAGGTTATAAACACCAGAGCTTTATGTAGTGGGTCTGGTAATCTTCTTCTTAATAGGCACCCCAGATATTTTTTCTGCAGAAATTAAAGCATAAACCCCATTTGCAAAACACTGATCTGGAAAATGTAAATGAGTTCCAACTACTGGTTTTGTTTTTAACAACATCCACTCACAGGAGTCTGAGAAAGCTTAAAAGAGTGGCCCCAAAAAGGGCTTGGGAGAAGTGGAAAGGAGAGAAGGAAAATAATTTCTTCGATAATGGCAAAAATACTAGCAAATTACAGTTGATGTGGACATACAGGATGATTTTAGGGTTGAATCCTCACAGTTAGGAATATATTCTGGTTCACACTTCTAACTTTGGGAAGAAAAAGAACCACCTATATGTTTCCATCTAAGCTGTCTGGTCCCACTTCAATAGGGTTAGAATTGAGAGAGGGTCAAAGTTGATTCCCTCTCCAGTATTAAGGATTGTGCAGTCAACCCTCTAAAACAGGATTTATTTAGCACGACATTCTGGATGGGGACTGTGAATAAAACATATCAGATATAAAAATACATTAGGAAGTAAAATGGTGCTTTATTATTCATCTTTTGGACGGAAATGAAACTATATACATATATATAATATTTTTTTCTTGATTCTGCAATGAATTTATGTTTTTGAAATGGCTTTTAGAATAAAGAGTAGAAAAATTCCCAAAATGTCCCACTGTGGTATTATTCATATTGGGTAACAGATGGTTGTAAAATGTTCTTGAAGGGAGAAAACTGCGTTTCTCTAATAAATTGCCTCCAAGTAGAAGTTAAGCTCCAGTATCTCTATAATTCAGGTTTTTAGAAAAAAAAAAATCACCCTACTCTCCTTGCATAAAAAATTTGAAGATACCACATCTAGAGAAGCCCTCTCAAGGCAGAGGTGGTTCTGGTAGGGGCTGAGCCCCTTAGTCAGCCAGATGGTGGAAGGATCTCACCAATGAACCAGCCAATAAAAATCAGGACCCAAATACAACAGGGGAGTCCACGCAACCCACACAAGGGACATTCCTAGAGCATCCAGATCAGGAGATCAAGGAGTCTGCCCCACGAGAGATCTCTGTTCTGGGGACAGATGAAAACTGCTGGAGACAAACCCACCATTTTTTCCCTTAAAGGGAGGAAGTACAGGTTTTGTGTTTATGGCTGTGCACCTTGGGCCCCAGTGAAGGGAGGAGGGCACGGCCTGCAGTCCCTCGAGGAGAGTCTGGAGTGGGAGGCACTGGAGAGAGTCTTGAGGGAGCGGCTGTTGGATTTTGGGGCCCAGATATACTGGGGCTCCACGTCATCCTTCTTTCTTGAAAAGAGCTAGCCCCGACCAGGGGAAAAACAATTACCTTACCCTATAGCATACCGCTCTCCCCACCCTCTGGAAATCCTCTTGCCACAACCTCTGAAATCGTGTTCGCTCCACTCAGCAAACTTTCTTTGTTCTTTTTTCAGCTTTGCTCTGAGTGTTCTGTTTTATTTGGGTTTTTTCTTTCTTTCTATTCTCCCATCCTGCTTCTTAACTCTTGCTGAGGAGACAGCAACATAAACAGACTCAGGGTCATCAGAAACTGGCTTTAGGGTGCAGCCAATCCATGTACTATCCTGGAAGCAGACTGATGCTTCCCCCTCATGGGAGAGCCACAGAGACACGCTCCCAGCATCTGGCAGTCCCGAATTCTGGAAGCCTATTAAGAGTCCCACCCTGCCCAAGTACAGGGAAATAATCCTGGACAGACTCAGAGTAGTGGCTCAGGGGAAGGGAAACACACCCACCATCTTCCCTGAAGTCTGAAAGGCACCTGCCATGGGAGCTCCAAGAACCTTAGCCTTATTTCTGCCAGAAGCCCGCTCAGACAGTCTGTGACTAGTTTAAGATTGACAACAAGCCAGCAGGAAGAGAAAGGCTGAGGTAGATCCTGTGGCAACTTGAGACATTTGCTGAGGCACACCTGGACCCATTGCTGATAAAAGCCCCCTTTAGAGAGCAGCTTGGCCCACCCGGGGAGCAACAAAGCATAGAGGAATCAGCCACAAACTGTGGATTGCCTCCAGCTTTGAAAAGTCAGCCATGGGCCAGACATGGACAGCACTTGCTATGGGCTTACCCAAGATTCAGACAACAGAGCAGTATCCACAGGGAAAATAAGGTATAGCTAAACTGTGAGGAGACAAATCCCCTTGGTTTTTTTCATTGTCTTAGCTATTTTTTTCTTTTTCCATAGCCTTTTTATTTGTTTTTATCTATTTTTCTTTTCTTTTTCATGCTCTACCTTTTCATTCATATCTCCTTTTCTACTCTTTGATTACTCCGCTGCTCTCTTATTCTCTCCTTTTATCATTTTTGTTACCTTTTCTGTGTTCCTTTTTCCCACTTCCCTCTTTCAATTCATTATGTGTATCAGTTCTCTTCCCCTTCCTCTTCTTATAATCACTTTTCCTTCCTTTGGTCCTCTTGTAATCTTTTTTCTTTCCCCCCTTTCTCTACTATTGCATTTCTCTTTCCACTTTTATTATTCTTTGTTCTCTCATTGTTGATATTGCTATGGTGGTCAGAGAGGCATTGCTTACTTTGGTGTTTTGGATTTTTGTTTTGTTTTGTTTTTCTGCCAGCAAATACAAAACAGCATATAACACGTTGTAGAAATTGAGCCTCCTAGCTAGAAAGACAGAGAGGAGTTCCCACTAATGAATGAGCCAGTAATAATCAGAACCCAAATATAACAAGAGAGTCTGCATAACTCACCCAGAAGTCAATCTGAGAGCATCCAGATCAAGGAGTCTGCACCACTGGGTCCAATAGGTCACCTAACACACAAGACTACTCCACAAGCAAAAAGTCAAAGCAAATCAATCTAATATATAGAAACAAATACAAAAAGACAACTAAAATGGGAAAGACAAAGAAACAATGGCCAAACAAAGAAAAGAACAGAAAAAAAGCTAAGTTAAATAAACGCAAGCAATTTGTCAGACATACAGTTCCAAGTAATGGTTATTAAGGAAGCTCAAGGAACTTAGAACTACAAGAAACTTAGTGGGACCCACATCATCATGAAAAAGGACATAGAAATCTTGAATAAGAACCAGTTGGAAATGAAGAATGCAATATCTGAAATGAACGCATTAAAAGGAATTAAAAGCAGGCTAGATAAAGGAGAGGGTTGTATCAGCAAGTTGTAAAACAAGAATACCCAGTCAGAACAACAAAACAAAAAAAGACAAAGAACTATGATATACTTGAACAACAACTAAAATAAAAAATAAAAATAAAAATAAAGAACTATGATAGTTTAAGGGAACTTTGGGACAACATGAAACAACAATATTCACATCACAGGAACAAAAGAAGTAGAAGAAAAGGAGCAAGGGACAGAAAACCTGTTTGAAAAAATAATGACAGAAAACTTCCCTAACTTGCTGAGGGAAAGTCACATGAAATCCAGAAAGCACAGAGGGTCCAAATCAAGATGAACCCAAAGAGGCCCACTCCAAGACAAATTACAACCAAAATAGCAAAATTTAAAGACAAAGAATCTTAAAGGCAACAAGGTAGAAACAGCTAGTAATATGGGTCTGGATATAAACCCATGTCTCTATGGTTAATTAATATTTGACAAAAGGGGCAAAAGCATACAATGTAGTGAAAATAGCCTCTTCAGTAAATGGTGTTGGGAGAACTGGACTGAAAGATGCAAAAAAATGAAATTAGACCACCAACTTATACCATATAATAGAATAAACTCAAAATGGATAAATGACTTAAATATAAGTTGTGATACCATAAAAGTCCTAGTGGAGAATGTAGGCAGTAGAATTTCAGATACCCCATTTAGCAATATTTTTGCTGATATATCTCCTAAGGCAAGGGAAATACAAGGAAAAAATAAACAAATGGTACTACATCAAATTAAAAAAGCTTCTGCAAGGCTAAAGAAAACATCAGTAAAATGGAAAGGGAACCAACTGTATGGGAAAACATATTTGCCAACGATACCTCAGTCAAGGATTTAATCTCCAAAATATAGAAAGAACTCACAAGACTTAACACCAGGAAGTCAAACTATCCAATTAAAAATGAGCAAAGGACCTAAATAGACCCTTCTCCAAGGAGGACATACAGATGACCCATAGGTATATGAAAAAATGCTCAATGTCACTAAGCATCAGAGAGATGCAAATTAAAACCACAATGAGATGTCACCTCACACCTGTCAGAATGGCTGTCAATAAAAAAAAACAAATACTGGTGAGGATGTGGAGAAAAGGGAACCTTAGTGCGCTGTTAGTGGGATTGCAGACTGCTACAGGCACTATGGAAAACAGTATGGAATTTCCTCAAAAAATTAAAAATGGAACTGCCTTTTGATATGGTGATTCCACTTTGGGAATATACCCTAAGAATACTGAATCACCGATTCAAAAGAACTTATGCACCCCTATGTTCATAGCAGCACAATTTACAATAGCCAAGTATTGAAAATAGCCTAAGTGCCCATCAGTAAATAAGTGGATCAAAAAATTGTGCTACATTTCATACAATGGAATACTACACAACAGAAAGAATGAAAGAATTCCTACACTTAGTGACCAGCACGGATGGAACTGAAGAGCATTATGATAAGTGAAATAAGCCAGTCTGTGAAAGACAAATACCATATGGTCTCACTTATAAGAGGAATCTAATGAACAAAATAAACTAATGAGCAAAACAGAATCAGAGACATGGAAACTAGGAACAGACTAACAACTGCCAAAGGAAAGTGAGTAGGGGGGAATGGCAGAGAAAGAAAAGGGATTAGTCAAAGAACATGTATGCATGACCCATGGACATGGACAGTGGTGTGGGGATGCACTATGGGAGTGGGGGTATGGACTGGACAAAGGAGGGCAAAGGGGGGAAATTGGGAAAACTGTAATGGAATAAACAAGAATAAAATAATTGAAAAGAAGCATGCTAGAGAGGCTGAGTTATGCCAGTAAGAATAATCTCGTGAAATAACAACTCTTGTATAAGAGCCAAAAGCAAATATTTTAGATGCTATAAACTTCTTTGATGAAAATCTTCCAAGTGAAATTCTATATGTTATATATATAGTTCCTTCCTGATTATTTTATAAATCACCAACAATATTACAACTGACAAAATACGCTGTGGGTTAATAAATAGCATAAACCCTGAGTCACAAAATGAACCCAAGCATTTACTTCCAGCCTTAGAAAGCACACTCTCCTTCTAAGCCTTGGTTTCCTAAATTAAAACTCCAAACAAAATATTTTCCAAGCCTGACTCAATGGGTACTGTGCTATATTTTAAAAAGGCTGCTTCTTCTACCCATTGACCAACTGGGGTAATCCCTATGGCCACACCTCAACTTGTTAGTAGGCATTGTGGGTCAGTAGTTACAATCTAGAAAAGCATTGTGGGATTGTGATACAGACTTTTCATCATTTATCTTTCCAAAGAGCAGGGAAGACATATATCCATATGGGGGCAGCTATGAAGTGGAGGTATGATTCCTTGTAAAGTATAATTCATAATAAACAAGGAGAAATTGTCCCCCAGAAGGAATGAAACACAGGTGTGAATCAGGAAAACTGAAGGGAGTTTCTTGCAATAGGTAGATGAGTCCCTATCCAGAAGAGTCAGACGTTTGTTAGTGACTGGTTACATATCAAGGGGTTTTCTTTTATATAGGTTGCCTGAGTTACGAATTCCTAGAATGTGTGTATCTTCCATGATGGGTTACCCATCATGCATATATTCACCCTAAAATAATGAGAACATGGACTTTAGGAGAATTCAATTATGGATATAGTTATCAAAACATCTTATCCAATATTTTACAATAACTCCTGTAATTTTTTAAAAAATTTCCTCTGTTTTCAAACTACAACACTTGTAGTTTTCATCTGAATTCATAAAATGATTTATTTATCTTTTAAAGTTACCCAGTTATTGAATGTATATGAAAGCAAACTGAGATTTCACTGCCTCTTTCCAGTAGACTTCCTTTAATAGTACTAATTAATTAATGTAATACTTTTCAAGTCACATTTTGCATTAAAAGAATGAATCTTCTTAAACTGCTGTAATTCATCTAACTCACAAAGCTTTCTGATTTCCACATTTGGCATATTCTGCAGAAGGAAGGAATACAAGCCATTAGAAATCAGCAAACCAGAGTTAAACTGTAGCTTCATCATTTATCTGCTCTGTGACATAGGACAACAACGCATTGTGAACAGAGGTCTTTCATTTTAAAATATTGGTTTTTGAGAGAAAGGGAGGAAGAGAGAGAGAGAAAAAGAAATTTCAATTTGTTGTTCCACTTATTTATGCATTTATTTTTGATTCTTGTATGTGCCCTGACCAGAGATCAAACCTGAGACCTTGGCCTATCCTGATGCTCTAACCAATTGCTCTACCCAGCCAGGCCAAGTACTTCATTTTTAAAAGAAAAGTGATAGCATCTGGCCTGAATCTATTGTCATTTTGTTGTGAATAGCAACTGTGATAATTTAGGTAAGGTCATACAAATTGTAAAACATTAAATCCTGTACAAATATTAGCTAAGAAGATAGTTATGGCAGTAGAGAACCAAAGGTAGGGATCTCTCTGAATTTTAATTTCAAGCCAACAAGTTCTGATTATATCTTTCATGGCATTATTTATTTTGCAAATAGATAAGTTGCTTCAGAAGCTTTTAGATAGCCAGATTTCTCGAATATTTCAAAGATTAACATGAACTCTAGCAGTTTCTGCTTCAGCAATGTTGACTGGTAAAATATTCTTGAAATTAAAAAATATTTACAAGTTTTTAGTTCCATCATCACCAAAATTTGGATGTAAGCCACATAAAGGAATGTTTATTTCTTAAACCAATTTTCTTGTTCAAAAAGGCCATTTGAATATAACAATATCACAATGATTTGTATAAGCAAAGTGCTTATTGTAGTGCTATATAGTGCTATAAAGTGCTGTAGCTTATATAGTGCTCAATGTAGTTTGTGGGAATAATCTGAGGAGCAATTGTTGATCAAAATCTTTTATGTAAATAATTGCATTTCTGTTGTAACTATGTAATAAAATAAAGTTTATATTCCTCAGGGTCTTTCAGTTTATTTCATTTAAGACCTGGTTATTTCCAGCTGATAATTTGTTATTTTAAGGACATTTTCTATATGTTTTTATTCTGCAATCAAATATTCTGCACATATTTAATTAATACATTAGTATATTTTCCAAAATTGCAATTTTGGAAAGTTTTCCTCCTAAAGGTATTTTTCCTATTTAAATTTCAAATAGATTGACAGAAAATTATTCATAATATTATCTTTTTACTATATGCAGTATCTTGTAGTTTAAGTATCTGACATTAATCTTTTGATTGCTGAGACATCTATTGCAAAAGACATCCATTTTAATAAATACTGCCAGCTGTATGACACAACTACTAGCTAAAAAAAACAGGTAAACAGCTAGCCCTCCCCACCCATGAAGTTTCCCTTTCAGAAAACCTGGGAGACCTAGCTAACCGACCAACCACTTGAATGACCCTGCCTCCACTCTCTCATGCCTAATTCCTCCTCTTATGTTTCAGATCAGTTAACAACAAATGAATCCAAGAAACCCCAGATACCCTACCCTTGGACCAAATAAAGGCAGAACCCCAGTCCTCTCTCTCTCTCTCTCTCTCTCTCTCTCTCTCTCTCTCTCTCTCTCTCTCTCTCTCTCTCTCTCTGTCTCTCACTCTCTCACTCTCCACATTGCCCTCCCTCCCTCTCTCTACCTGTGACCTCACTTGTGGCCCTACAGCTAGTTGGGAGTCATACAGCCTAGGTGAGTGTCTCAGCATTCCTAGACAAGAGGATTGCCATCAATAGTCTGGGACTGACACAACAGATAGATAGTGATATCTTCATTTCTGATCATGGTAATTTGAATTCCCTCCCTTTTTTATTGATCAGTCTTACTAGGGATTTATCAGTTTTATGACTCATAAAATAATAAATTTAGTCCTGGTGGGATGTTACCTATGTAATTTTTTTTTCTATTTCATTAATTTCTATTCATTTTTATTATTTTCTTATGTTAAGGGGTTGACTGGCTATTCTTTTTCTACACTCTTAAGATATAGCATTAAATCATTGATTTTCAGCTTTTATTGAGCTTATTTTCTAATATATTAATGTAAGTTTATAATTTCCATGTTTCTATGATTTAGCTTCATCCTGTAAGTGTTGACATGTCATGTATGGATTATTATTCAGTTCAACATAGGATTGGTATCCCCCAATGTGCCTTCTTCTTT
The DNA here is from genome assembly GCA_039655065.1 of Glossophaga mutica. Classification (NCBI taxonomy): domain Eukaryota; kingdom Metazoa; phylum Chordata; class Mammalia; order Chiroptera; family Phyllostomidae; genus Glossophaga; species Glossophaga mutica. The sequence continues at coordinate 139,603,467 of CM077307.1, read as the reverse complement.
ATTCTATTGGTTACTTAGAAGTACACTGCTTAATTTCCAACTGGTTATATGTTTTTTTAGTTATGTGCTAGTGTAGTTTTCTGTCCTAATTCTATAGTGATTATGGAATATGCGAGGTCTGTCCAGAAAGTATCCATTCGTGTACTATGAAAAACAGACATTTATTGAAAAAGATACAAGATACAGGAAACATTGTACACAGGACAATGACACCTCAGTCCCCTTCATGGTAGGTACCCTGGGACCTCACACAGTTCTCCCAATCACCATCTGCTGCCCCATCATATTTTCCCAAATCTCATTGACAATCTAAAATCTCTTTCCTTTCAAAGGTGATTCTAGTTTTGGGAAAAGCCAGAAGTCTCATGGCACCAAATCTAGGCTGTAAGGGAGCTGTGTCACCTGGGTGATTTGGTGTTTCGAAAAAAAACTCTGCATGAGAAGTGATGCATAAGTGGGCACATTGTCATGATGAAGCTGCCAATCATCAGATGCCCATAGCTGTGGCCTTCTGAATTATCCTAATACTTTTTGCAGAGGAATGTTCAAGCTTAATGTAAAATCTGATACAGATTCATTGATCTAATTGCTCAGTTATTTTGAATGTGATGCCCACACATTACCCATGCTCACTAAATGGTGTCTACTGCCCCCACTGACTAGTAGTACAGTGAAGTCATCATTTTTCATGCATGCTCATTCTAGTCCACTCTCCTTGGCTGCCAGGTTACATAGATGTCGTACAAACTATTCTCGTTATAATAACAATGGCTGAACTTTTTCTGGACAGACCTCATACTTTGAATGACTACTGTTTAAAATTTATTGTTGACATATGCTCTGTAACTCAAGTTACAGTTATTACAAGTAAATGTTCCATATGACTAGAAGATACTATTCTGTTAACATTGTCCATCTATCATATATCTATAACCTACCAGTTTTATGGACATGCAGAACATGGGTCCTCAATACTTAGCATGGTTTCACATTTGGTTTAATACTCTGCTGTCACCATCTTGAAATTCTTAGTCACTTTGATTAATTTGCCCTGCATTTTCACCTCACGCTGGGCCCTGTAAATTATGTATTCTGTCCTGTAATCATGATTGTCAACTGCATTGTTTTGATTATTTTATAACCATATTATATGCAGAGGATTCAGATAATGTCTTCTTCCTCCATCGAGGATTCACCAATTCCTCCACTAGACAAAGAATCAGGGATAATCTCATTTATCTAGTTAGGAATTGAAGTCAGATAAAGTTGGATTGAATGTTTTCTTGTGAGCCTACATTATTTGTAAAAACACTAATTTTCCCATGATTATATTCAAAACAACTTTTTCCATCTTATATTTTGCCATACAAAAGTTAAAAATAGAAATTAACCTCATTTTATGGAGTTTTAGTTCAGTGATTATGTAGAAATCCCTATGAAAATGGGTCAGTATATCCTCTTTCTGTGTCTAGATATAATATTTTGTTTTTGTCATCTTAGTTTATTCTTTAATCCCTCTCTATACACCATTTCCACCCCTATTTTTTTTTTTTTTTTTGGAATTAAACATCTGGTTTCAAATAAGCAGTAACTCATCCATTTTTCCTTTATTTTATCTTGCCAAAATTAATCCCTGAAACCAATTCTTAACACAATTCACCTGAAGACAGCACAGCAGTACCATCTGCCTTATTTCTATTCCATCACAGTTAAGAGATATGCTATTTGAAAATAAGCATAAATTCTCAGATACATTTGAAAAATCTTCACTTGTATCACACTAGTCAGGGAAATAAGGAATGAGAGAGATGCGTTGCGGAAGAGGCATTCATTTGTCATTAAAACCATGTAAGAAAATGCAAATCATTATCATATCATTAGTGCATGAGCTATAAAATATTTTTTCTTTTACAAAATTAAGAACTAAGTGCTTTGTGATTATTTGTCTGTATAAAATATCACTTTGTATTTCATAACTGAAAGCTATCAGGAGCCTTTATAATGTTAGATCTCTGAGAGAAACTGTTGTTGACATGAATACATATGCCCTATAAACATATCAAGGCAAAATTATAGATGGTAACTATATTAACAGATAGTAGTGAACTCTATTTCATCCAAGAAACCACAAATTAAAATGCCATGCACTAAAAGAGAAGCTCTTGGGAACATTTGTCAACTGAAAAAATGTTATCTTTGAAATAAGTGCTCTTCACAGTTAATCAGCCATAATTATATTCTTGTGAGTATATAAGCTAGTGTTATCACCTAGAATTCTAAAATATGATAGAAGACACATTTATTTAGCAAGTAAAAAACACTTTACCATCAATGACAAACCAGGGAGAAGCTTTCTTGGCTAACAGCTGAGCATCTTTTGTCAAGAGCTGGGACTAGTTTAACGGTTAGTAAGTGATTTAATTCCCTGAAGGCAAGTTTTTATTTTTTTACCAGTCTCTCCTATAAAAAAGTTAATGAACATCACCAGCAGCTCAGGAAAGACACAAATGTAACAATTATGAGAAATAACCAGCCTACAGAGAAAAATAAGACACTTTCTTTATCCTTAGTGGCTTTTGTAAATAATAGTTTTCACTTAATAAACTATGGAGTTTGTAAAACACACCCATGCATAAAGTTGATATTCCACATTTTCCACAGGATGTTTGCTGTGTGTCCTACCTTCAGCTTTTTAACATAAGTTTTAAAAGATTTCTCCACTAAAAATATCTGTGTACGTGGAGGCAGATGTCAGTTCTAGGTTAACATTTTAGTCAGTCTGTTTCAGGCACACAGAAGGAATTTTAAAGACAAAATGGAAAAAACCTTACAGGTTGATTCTAACAAACAAATAAATAAATATAAGGAACTTATAGAAATGTAAATTCTGAAATGTATTCAAAATGATGATTTTCTATTAGTTTTCCTCACAATTGATGTATCTGTGTGTGTGATTATGTGTGTGCACCTAACTGTGTGACTCCACAGACAATGATGTATTGATGGACATAGGGTGAACAATTCAAAACTTTGTTTTCAGGTGTTTATACAATTGTGGATGCCCCCAAACACACACGTTAACAAAAAACAAAAATGCCAAAGCAGTGTGATCCTAATTAGAAGCATCATTGTAGCAAGGAAGGTGATTTTTTTTCAAGTCAGAAGTAGACCACTGACTTAAGACAGGGGTGGGTGCTGTTGTGCTGGGTCCTACAGTGTAATCAACCTATTTTACTATTTGACTTCATACTCTGGTTTCTCTTCAGATCATATGAATCTTTCGCCTTTTACTATTTGACTTCAAGTATTCTATTACAAAGAATTTATACAACTGCACTGTAGAATATGAAATTAATACTTTTAAGGCCTTATATTTAATGAAATCCTCTTAAGAGACAAATATAACTACTTTTCAGATGTGCCATTTAATAACATTAAAGCCATCCAGTTCACTAAAGCTAAAATTTCAATTAAATCTTATTTAAATTGGTATCTACTTCAATTACTTTTACCACACTCTCCACTGAATATTTATTACAGCTTCATAGTAGGTATTTGCAACTTGGTATGTAGACTACGTGAGCAGAGCCAAGAAATAGTATTTTTAAAGTGTCGACATGATGCACATTATTTTTACTAACTTTCTACACTGAAGTATGCTCTGTGGCAAAATAATTACTCCAACTCCCTCTGCTATTTCAAGTATGCAAAAGTTTTGTCCGCATACTGTCAAAGATAAACAAAGAGGATACTACAGGAGTTAAAGTGGTAAGAATAGATATTAATTCTTAATATACTATGGTAATAGGAAAAAGAGGCCAGTGTGAACAGAACTGAACGTTGATTTGTACAGAGGTGACAGAAAGATCGGCCCTGTTTCGAGGTGCTGGCTGAAACACACCATAGATTTTTCCAGCAGCCTTGAGTTTTCTCAGGCAGGCATTTTAAAGGCAGGCCTAGAGCCACCCTAGGAAAGTGGCCTTTTGCTCTTAGCAACTGTTACTGTTTGTTCATGCCTTTATATAGCCAACGTTGAGGCCTAACTGAGAAGAGAATTCAAAGAGGCTAGCTAGATTTTGACCAAAGAGAAAATCTTTGTTAAGAGTACACAATGTTGTATGACTTTTACTTAATAAATATGATCGACAACATACAAATTCAGACACAGAGATGCATAGTACTTTAGTTATATACCATAAATTATTAAAGAGAATATTCTAGTATTATTTAAGAATACCAGAGAAAAAGAAAAATAAAACTTTAAATTCTTAGTTTGTAGAACTTAAAGAATATCCCAAGTCAATCCATGTTTATCCGTAATAGTCAGTGTTACTAAGGATTAAATTCTTATCAACAACAGTTTATGGTGTATTTAGGAGCACAGGAAATTTTCCCTGACTTCCATACAATGTTCTTTCAATAAATATTTGATAAACATTTGTTATAAGAATGCCTCTACAAATGCTTGGTGTAGGGAAAGAGACCCTGAAGAGTACAATGCCTGACACACAACAGACCTTTATTTCCTTTTTAAAAAAAGTTTGAATGCTAAATAGGTATTATTTTTTATTGTTGTTTGAGTGCAGTTGTCTCCATTCCCCCCACTATACCCCACACCACACCTATCTCAGCCTCCCACCCTCATACCTCTGGCTTTGTCCATGTGTCCTTTATACATGTTCCTTAATGGCCTTTCCCCTATTTTCCCCCAGTATCCCTCTCCCCGCTCCTCTTTAGTTACTGTCAACTTGTTCTTTATTTAAATGTCTCTGGTTATATGTTGCTTGTTTTGTTGATACCTTTATCTCTTTATTGAAATTAAATGAGTGAATGAACAAATGGTGACAATACATTATGAAATGCCAGAACCTAAGTTTCCTGCAGGCAAAAACTAAGACTCCTCCATTTCCAAGTCTTTGTCATTTAGTTTTTTTCAGGGGCCGGAGGGGGGTAGGGGTTGCAAATGATGATCATATACCACTGGACATTTTATATGCAGCAATCTACATAAGATGCAGTAAATGAGAATAGAAGTTCAAGAGAGAAAAGAGGACATAAATGCACATGCATTGTCCTTCCTAGAAAACCCTAATGATTATGATTTGTCATCTCTGAATTAATGTAGCAACTATACAGAAGGAGCAGTAAGCCTGAGTCAGAGAGAAATGCTGTGTGCCAGACATGTCAGAGAACACAATGATCAATATCAGAGAACTGCACGCATTTGCACTGCTGCTATTTTGTTCATTCTGAATTCCCATCATAGATGCAACAAACGAGGATTGCCCCAAACTGCTTTTATTAATCTAAGTGACTTTCTTAAAAGTTCACACTTCGATATTGTGATTATTTCTTCATTAAAATGACAGTTAGAAATTGATGTGAGAAACCTGGACAACTAGCTTCAAATGGCTTGAATGATTTTTTTTTCTAGAATATTACTCTGTTCTATATTTGAGCCAAAGGTGCTATCACTTGATTTACAGGTGCAAGTTTAGGACTGAAGTGAAGGAGAGAAAAGGAAGAAGGAAATTTAATCTAAACTTAAAAAAAAAAACAACAGTTTTACTATTGTAACAAGAGAAAAAGCTATTGTTTTAAATGAAAAACTAAATATACACTATACACACACATCTTTCCTTCTCCTCAGCTTGTCTGTACCTTAAGGAATACGTTCTTCATTTAGTAAAATGTTTTTGTAGTTGATGGTCATAAAGGGGCTTCTTTTGAAAATATAAATTTTTAAAATATGCAAAAAAGTGGTTTTAGAGACCCTAACATTAATTCTCTCTTTTTCCTTGGAGGTGTTGATATACAGGTGAATTCCTGATCTATACTTACAAACACAGACCTGATTTTAAAAACATGTAATGATAGCAAAATAACATAATCTAAACAAATCATTGACTTTTGACTCCTTAATCCTATATCTTAACATGGGCCAAATATTTGGAATAATTTTTATACATAAGATAGGAAAAGTCTTCATTAACCATTTTTTCCTCATATATATTGCTATAGACAGCTAGAAGAGGAATTGTATAAATCCTATTCTCTATTTCGTAGGGATATTTAGCCTTAGCTCCACACACTGAAAAGTGAGGAACTAATAAAGATGGATATTTGAATGATCAGTTAGTCTAATTTTTGGCTAGTCCTCCACACTAGGTCTAGCACCATTCCTTATAGTGTGTGGGCAAATATATGTACATCACTCTCTTTGGATATCAGACAGGACTCTGAGACTCATTTGTCTTCATTTTTCCTGTGCTGGTCATAGCCAGGCATTTAAATTCATGAGGTTAAAATGGCTCATTTTATCATTTCTACTTTCTTGATGATTCTACAGTCCAGTGGAGGCTTTTTTTTTTTTTTTTTTTTTTTTTTTTTGGTCTTTTAAACTTCACATGAACTTTTTCCAGAAATCTCTAAGTCCCTAATCACACTTCATTTTGTAAACCATCCTTCAGAGTGTCTGCCTTTTACCATAAGTTTCTTTTCTCAGGAGGAACGTTCCCCTTTTCATATATATACAATGCATCAGAATGCATTATTTATAAGCTTGGATTGTCTGGGATTCTAGAACATAATATACCCATTGCAATCTTTGAAATAGTAAGATTTTTTTAAAGTTGTTTTTAGTCTTTAAATAGGCACATAGACTGGCTTTGAATGTGCATACTTAGTCTTTGACAACACTTGAGGGGGAAATGTATCACTCAGGAAAGGACTCTGTAGTGACATTCTGTCCCCGTGCATCCTAGGTACAATGAATGAGGCTTTCGTAATATATTGCTAAGTGTCACATATCAGTGACCACTAGGGTGAGAAGTCAGTTTAATCAATTACTACTGCTATGTATCATCACAGTGTCACCAACACTCAAAGACACAAACCTGTACAGGAGAGGTTATATTAATTCTATCATCAGCAGAATCCCTGAATCCAAGGTGAATAAAAATCAGACTGTGAAAGGACTCCTCGAAAAGTGTGGTGATTTCAGTGTTTATACAAACACTGTCAATATTGTCAATTAGTGAATACAAATGTTAGCTTAAATTTTTATTTATAATTTTAATCTATTTAAAAATTCTACTTTCGAATGTAACTCAGTTTATTTTCTTCAGGGCGTACATAATTGTGGATCATGACTATTGTTAAGATTATTTTAAAGAACCTATACCAACATCTGTACACATATATACAAAAAGGCATTAAAAAGAGAGAATTGTCAACTTCTTTTTATCTTTTATACATGTTTATCTAACATACTAAAATAGATAAAGTATAAAGTCATCAAAGCTATATTTTTGGTTCCTCCTTTCATTTTTTTTAGATTTCAATTTAATTTTTGCAAAGAACATCCCCATTCTAGTTCCTATAAATTTTCAAGCAAATATTTGCTTTAAACTAGAAGTCATTTAAACAAAAATTATTACTTAGAATTATAAAAGAGAAAGTTGAGAGTTGGTACTACAGCGGCAGATAAAGTGGGGCCTTCATGACTCTTTTCTAGTGTCTCTGCTCACAGAAGAATCTTCGGCCATGAACGGTGGCAAAGCCCAGCCACTCACAGCACTCCTTTTCTAAACCCTTAAGTGTGACTTCACCTATTGTCTCAGAGTTCTGTGAACGATCTGAAAATGAGAATAGTGGATAATATTTTCCTGCACATTCTGAAAAATGGTGTTAATTAGCCTTCAGAGATAGATGCTTCAAAGTATCTGAAATGCACTTCCCTTCCCCATCTCACTTTTTCTTGTGTTTTTAGGCATTCTCAGCCTAAAAAGGTATTTGAGCAAAATTTTGAGCAAGCTTTAACAAAGCTTGCTCAAAATTTTGCTCAAATGCCTTTTAAACCCAAGTGCAGTTGGTGATACCTTATCATGTCTATGCCACTTTATAACAGCCCTTGTTTCATTAAATCACTAAATTCCTTATAATAAATTCTCTTTCGATGAACTGCAAGCCTTTGAATTCATTTATCTTTTTGTTCCTATAATCTAAAGCCTACAGCCAAACAGAGCTTGTCTACTGAATTGATGTAGACTGTGGTCTCCATTATTCTGTGCCATCTGTCACTTCCCCATAGCATCGTTAAAAAAATGTAACTTAACCATTGAAAATGTGGCATTCTTGGCCTCTTTTATTGGTCTTAAATTGTCAGAGATCTATCAGAAAACAATGAGACATAATATTTCATTAATATTGACAGAAGTTATTTTAAAAGTGTGCCACATGAATTTCAAACAACAAAATAAGGGTTGAGGTACAATATTATTTCTATTTCCGTTGAGGTACATTACAAAGTAACTAGAGGAAAGGAATAAAGAATCAGACTTAATTTCAAATTTACAAATATCACATGTTCTATTTCTGTACAGAAGAAAATAGCCCTGGACTAAACTGAACTGGATGTGCAGGCTTTCCATAGTTTAAAGTGGGGAAGAAAAGGGGCCCCGTGCAAGGCCTGACAAGCTCAGGGGAGGCCTGTGTGGCAGCTTTTACAAACCCAGAGACCTAAACACATAGGATGGTCTGAGATTAAATTTTCTAAATGAAAGCAAGTTTTTGGGGGGTAGTCACAACCGACCGAGGCCCATATTTTTCCCTAACAAAGGAAAGGTAGAAGTCTTTACCTTAACTGAGCCTGTCTGTCGTCTTTTTTCTTCTACAATAGCATACCTTTGGAATGTCCAATTTCCTTTCTCCCAACCCCTCAAAGCACAGGTGCAGCACCAGAGACCACAAATCCCCTCATTGTTTTTGTTATCATGTTAATTGTTGACTGTTAGCTACGTGGTGCCCACCTGTGTAAAAGTGTCTATCATTTTAGTTTTTATCCAACCCCAGAGGTCCCCCTCAGTTTTACTTCCTCCAACCTCCCTAATCCATCCTTATCGGATTTCATATAAACCACTTATGCCTCCTTCCTCTTTTGATTGTAATGTATAAAATACGGTGCAAGACTGCCATTCTCCAGAGCATTATTTCAACTCACTGAAGTTATGCTTCCAGGCAACTGTTGTCGGTTTGGCTCAAATAAACTCTGAAAAATTCTTACAGGTTTGGACATTTCTTATGTTGACAGAAGCTATGTTAAACCATTTTACAGAAAAATAAACTGCTAGAAATTTCTACATATATTACTCTTAACTTTTACTTATGCTTGGATATAGTATGTGCCTTTTATTTCCAAATAAATATTTATATTAGTATGTATATATGTATATGTGTGTATGTATATATGTATATTTATATTACTATATGTGTATGTATAGTGTGTATGTATTATATATAATACAAATATCTATGCATACATATGTATGTATATATTAGTATGTATATACAGTATGTATGTATTATTTATATATAAACATATATATATTAGTATGTGAGTTTGATCCCTGTATTTCCTGTGGTTGACAACAGAAATGTGGCATTATTTACCTTTAATTTATGTATTAAAAACACATTCAGAAACGTCATTGAGTCTCAGTAGGGTACTTCCAACACAAAAGAATGTAAGCTGTCAAGGATATGTGCAGATCCAACTCTACTTGAAATTTTGTAGAAGACTGAGATTTTTAGCTGTTATCTAGGTGCTGAGAAACTGACAGACCTGGTTTTCCAGGTCTCAGGCTCAGCCTTGATTCTAGAATTAGAATCCTAATCACTGATATTTGCATTAATTTCAAATAATCCCAAGTTTCCTCCTAAAATGTTTATTGGCCTTAACCATCCTAAACTAATCTTGAATACCTCCCTACTAACCCTTGTTTCTATAGGGACAGTATCTGGATTGTCAAATACCAGATATAATTAAAAAAAAAAAAAAGACGGATGGGACTAGGGAATAGAGAGGAGTGTTTCTAGGTCTAGAAGCATTGCTGTTGGTGTAATTTCAACTAAAGTTAATTCACTAACTCAGGATTTTAAGGCACCCAAAAATATGATTGTTTACTCATATCTAAAGGTTATTTTTTTATCTGTCTTTATTTAGGCCTTAAGTTTTTCTTTTTCCCCATGAAAGCCCAAATAATTCATCTAATTTTGTCGGTTTCTCTCTATGAAACTGACACTTTGTTTGTGAGGTCTACATTTATTGATTTAACAAAAGGTGTGGCTTACTTCCAAAACTGGTCTTATTGTAGGCACTGTACATAAATGAACATGAGACTACTAAAAACCTTTTCAATATCATTTATGAGCTCTTTGCAAAATTATAATTATAATTAGTGTTTTCTTTATTACATATATATTTCCAATGAAAATAAGATATCTATTAGATTTCTATTTTTGTTTATGAAATATACTATATATTATGTAACATTGCATAAAGTATGTCATACATGTCAAATATATAATACATAAAATACACCAGAAAATTCGACATTACAAATGAATAAATATAGTAAAAAAAAGAAAATCTCTATAATCATATAACCTAGAAGTATACAGGGTAGGGGGAAAGTAGGTTTATATTTGTTCATCTGGAAAATAATGCAATAATCAATAGATAATAATAAAAGAATAAAATATGTTTTACTAACTCACGACCTACTTTTGCCCCATCATAGATAGTATATTTTATTTTATACAAATTGTAGATATTGTATAAGTTAAAAATATATAATATAATGTTATAATTATACAAATTGAGTCCACTTCTTATTGTATAGCCTATTTTTCTTGATGAAGAAAACATCAAAAGAATCTATGCCAATAACTTTAAACAATAGGTCTGTCTAGGAATAAAATAAATCCTTTTAATTTTTGAAAATATAGAGCACTATTTAATTATTTTCACATTAAACAAAGAGAGATAATGATTATATTAAAATAAAGGAACACCAGTTGAATTGAATTTTATAGTTGGGGCTCAAGATGTGGGACTTTAACCCTCTCATTTAATAAGGAAGGTTTTAGTCCTCAATGGTGGACAGTGAGGAACTGACTTCAGTGTTGTCCTAACAGGCTCTGTGCTCATTTCTAGCTTCCTCATTGTGGCAGAAGTCTTGAAACTCTGCAATAACTCCCTGTGTTAGCCACTTTTCTGTCTTGGGTTCAGCAGCCACTGAGTGTGGAAGGCAGAGCTTTGATCTACTGAAAAGCTCAGGCTCTCCCGAGAGAATAGGTTGTCAGTCAGAAGATATAAAGTACACCACTTTTCAAAAAAGTTTGCTCTGGTAACACAAAAAGAGAGTTTAAACATAAGATTTTTCAGTACATCTTTTCAGTGAACCAATTTCTACTTTTTTTAGTCACTTCTTGTCACTTACTCTTTGCAACAACTCTCACTTCTAGGAAGTTGAAGCTATGTATGTGAGCCATAGTTTATGGCATTTTCCTGCTAAAAGTGACCTTGCCAATTTAATTAAAAAGTTGTTGGTGAACGGTTACCTGTTATCTCCACTAGAATGGTAAGAGAAGTCAAAGGACTTGGCTAGAAATCACATGTGCTTAAATTATATGCTTATAAAATTCTAAAGACATACATAAAATTCAAATTTGTTGCAATGATTTAATTTCTTTTAAGCCATTTGGGTCTTTGGCATCATAAAAACTTACACATCTCATTTTATTTTTATATTATTAAAATTAAGCCCAACTGTGTGAATGTACATATATAGAGTCACTGGAATATCCTTCCACACTAAAATGCTTAAAGCAGATAAAATCTGTTGAATCTAATACCCATTTGACCCCAATTCTTCTATTTAGATTTTATATGTTAACACAAACCATTCTATTTAATTTCAGTCTCTTTAGTCTTTCACGCAAAAATATTTATTTGGTAACTGCTTTATACTGGATACAATTCTGGAAGCTGACAAATATAGCAATGAACAAAAACGAAGAGGTTCCTTGCCCTTATCAAGTTTATATTCTATTAACCAGAAACACAAAAAATAGTAATCCAATAAATGAAAAACATTATTTTGTGATATTGCCACACTCTAATGGAAATTGAGAAAGTAGCAGGGTCTCATGGAAAAAAAAAAAAAAACAATAGAAAACTCAAATTAGATGAGCAGACTCACACTAGAATAATCCAAACAAAACAATGTTTATTTACGTGCTCATATTTTTTGTTCCCCTAAAAAAGACTATTTACAAAGATTTGAGTGTAGTGGAATGGGAAGATGGTGCATTGACTTGTAGCTAAGAACAGTTGAGTTATTACTACTCCTAGGCCTAAAGAGATAAGAAGTAGGAGGAGTTACTAGAAACCACAAAGGAAGCAGGTTGTGGGAAGCTCTCCAGCACTGAGGAACCAGTGATCTTACTGAAGGATACAATCAGTCCAAGGAAACCACAGGCAGGGTGGGAGAATTAAGTTCCCTGGCTTTGCTCTCATCTTTTACTTTGACCTCCCGCCATAGCCTCTCACAAGCTGAAGTCGACCAAATCCCAAAGGGCAATGCAGGCCTAGTGAGGTATTCTGTAAATTCGAGCCTCTCTGGGAAGAACACAGAAGGAGAAAATAAGAGTGGGCCTGTGGAGGCAAATAGAAGAAATTAAAACAGTAATGTAGCAGCAACTCAGTGAGCGAGAGGAGGGTGGGAAGATAACTGTTTCAGAGATGATGGTGAGGGAAGCTGTTTCAGAGGGGTTAACATATGAGTTGACACCTAAGGAATAAAAAATATCCTGCCAATTAAGAATTAACAAAGAACATTATTTACTATGGATTTGGAATAGAGAAGAACTTGGTATGTTCAAAGAAAAGAATCAAACGAGGATGACTGGAGCATAGTGAGCAATGAAATAAGGCAGGAGATGAAGGTAGAGTTAGGAAGAGGCCAGGTTATTCAGGCTATTAGATAAATCTGGATCATATGGAAGCAAGTATGGAAGCCAGTATACAGCTAGGAGGCTATTGCAGTGTCTAGGGTAGGAGTGAGAAGCGGTCAGATTGAGTCTCCATTGAGGTGAATATTCTAAGTGAGAGGTTATAGTGACCTGGATGAGGAGTTTCCAAGGAAATGGAAAGATATGGACAGATGAGAGATATACTTTGAAATTAAACTAATAGGTTTACTGATTGATGGGATATGGGGGATGAAGGAAATATTTTTGACTCCAGCAATAGGATATGTGATTGTAATTTACCAAGGTGAAAAAAACTATTGGGAAACAGCTTGATGATGGTTAAGAAACATCACAGTGGAGATGTCAAGTTAGCTGTTTGCTCTCCAAGGCTCTATCTAGTTCAGAGGAGTAAATATGAAATCACTGATAGTGTTTACAAATCATTAAAGGAAGGACTGAACAAGTTCACCCATGGTGAGTGCAAAATGAATGGAAAGATCACAGGACAGATCTCAGACCCAGGTTGAGGATTGCCAAAAATAATAAGTGAAAAGATGGAAATATCTCAAAACCACACTGAATATTATCATAGACACCTCAAATATTCTCCCATCTAGTTTATAAACAGAGCTAAGTTCTTCACTTTTCAATTCCAAAGAGAAACATGGGAACGTCGTGTGTGTGTGTGTGTGTGTGTGTGTGTGTGTGTGTGTGTGTATGAGGTGATATACTGCTAGAGTTTGCAAATATGATCCAAACTCTCCCAGTGAATGGGAGATAGAGAGTTTGTGATTTTGAAAGCAGGAAAGTTTATGGCCTGAAGGAGAAACCTTGTGCTGTGCCCCTTTCCCTTCATTGGGGTATCATAAGGTTAAAGTGATATGTGAATTCATGGGATACCGTAGAAATTCAGAAAATAGCATTACCTTTGAAATATGGGGCTAAAATATATTAACTTGACTTAATGGGCACTCCACATCCATTTCCCAAAAATTATAGTATATAATTGTACTGATCACAGTTAGATGTAGTGTTATTTCATCTCAAAGACTTTGTCAATGAAGAATTGAAGATAATTTTTGTGCCTAAATATGTAGTTACAAAATATTAAACACATGTATAGTTACAAAAACATTTATGGTGCTTAGAAAACATATATCTGTATGTTTTATTCATACTTGGCCTAGGAGATAATATCAAATATGGATTACATTGCAGAGCATTTTCTGTGCTGAATTCTTGTCTTGAACACATTTTTACTCAAATTCCCTTGCACTCCATGGGTATATGATCTTCAGAGTGAAAATATGCAATTATAATAATAACCAAAACTTTTCTGTAAGAACCAAAGTTATCACCTCATTCAAAAAAAGCAATCTGACTTCCACCACTATGTGCACAATAAAATAAGTATTTCCACATTAACTAATATCTCCATAGAAATAATTTGTGTTAAGATGCAGCTACTTTTTTTGTACTGGCTGATGTCAAATGGATTGAGCATCAGCCTGTAAGCCGAAAGGTCATCAGTTCGATTCCTGGTCAGGGCACATGCCTGGGTTGTGGGCCAGATCCCTGATTGAGGGCGCAACCAATTGATGTTTCTCTTGCACATTGATGTTTCTCTCCCTCTCTTCTCCTCTTTTAAAAAATAAATAAATAAAATCTTTTTAAAAAGATGTAACTTAAAAAAATATTTATCTATTTATTTTTAATTTATTTAATTTATTTTTTTGAGAGGCAGGGCAAGGAAGGGAGAAGGAGAGGGAGGAGAATATCAACGTGTGAGGGAAAGATCAATAGGTTGCTCTTCACATGTGCCCCATCCAGGGACCAGGCCCACAACCCAGGCATGTGCCCTGGACAGGAAACCAACTGATAATCTTTTGCTTTGTGGGTTGACACTCAACCAAGTGAACTATGCTGGTCAGGGCTAAGATGTAGGTTTTTAAAAAGCAAAACCACAACAAAAACATTAACAAAACCACATTTTTTAAGGTGAAATAAAGTTATAAAGATCATTCTAAAATATCCTCATAATTGAAATAAAACCATATAAATAAACACAAAAGAACACCAAATCGTAAACAAAATTCACAGTAAATGACTATTGAAAATACCTGTGATTCTAAGAATACATTTAATAGTTCTATCATTTCAAATCACTACAGAAAATATCTTTCCTGCAAAGAAGAGAATTGAAATTATTCCTCTTCAAAACTTCAAACAGCCTCTGAACTCAGAGACTAATGAGAAAAAAAAAGACTTTCAAACATTCAGGAACAATGGCAATCCGGGGACTATATGGCATTAATTCAATTAATATTTACTAAACCACTAAGTATACGTGTCAGTTACTGGCCTTGATAATTATATCAAGACAGACATGACTCCTGTTCTCATAAGATTTAACATTTTGGCAAGGATGAAAAAAGAAAGTACAAATACCTACACAATTCACAAATTATCCGTGGGATAATAATGGAGTGTCATGTCCTATAAAAATTTCAAATTCTTGTTTTATAAAAGTTCAATAAATCATAGCACCTTACAAAACATCAACAAGGTTCATCACAATTAAACGTAAAGATGGCCAAAAGGAACTGGGTCTTAAGAACATCATCTTCAAATTGTCCACATTCAACTCTAGCCTCACTCCTATATTATATGAAGTCTCTACCAGCATTCTGCAAAAAAAAAAAAAAAAAAAAAAAATTACACATTTAGCCTGTCATCAGGTGAGTGGGAACGTGACACTGAACCCAACTCCTTTCCCTCCACTCTCATAGTCCTGTTCTCTAAAGTAGTACTTCATGTGGGTTGAAATTTAAGAAGTACATTCAGTGTGGTTGCATAGCTGTGTATCTATTGTTTACTTAATTATAGACCAAAAGGAAAAGAAATGATTCTATAAAACTCTGAACATAATCCATAATTGTAGCTTTTTTGCATTTTAAGAAACTGACCCACAGAAATGTTTATATTTCTTACAACTAGAAATATCCAGTAAAAACAAGTTTGAACTTATCAAGATTGACACAAGATCATGTTTTTTACAACTAGAAAGTATCAGCTTGAAAATAAAAGAAAATCTTAGCTTTGTCAGACAATGGAATAAATTAGATATGGGAAGGGTTAGCATAAAATCATTGCAATGGACTTTCATAAATTTGAAGGGAATACCAAGAGGACAGATTTGTTTGCATATAATATTAGGAATGGAAGGACCACCAGGGAACATTGGATTCAATTGCCTTGCTTTGGATAAAAGAAAGGTTATCTAACATCTTTGGGGTCACTGCACTGTTAAATTGCTGCCTGGGATTAAAAAGATTTCTTATGATTCTGGTAGTGTTCTCAGCAGCATGAAATGATTATGTTCCACCAGGGCATACATTTTCCCCTCAACATAGACTTTTTATTAAAATGATATTTCAGTTTCCATTAAGAATTCAAAATATGTAAAAAGTGATAATTTGCATTTAATTTCCTTTGGTAAAATAATTCTATTGTCAGATAACTGCACTAGGTTTTATCATAATGAATTTTCATCGTTTATTGAAGGTAAATCAATATATTATAGATATGCAAAGTCTGAGACTGGAGAAAGAATTGAGAAAGTATAATTAACAAATTCAAAGGAAGAGCAAGAGTATCATAAAGAGCATTGGTTTTCTGTGGGAACATGGAAAATTATAATATGAGACATTCCATTCATACACATGTACATAGTAATTGAGCATTAACTTTGTCCTGTGACTATGTTAAACATAAAAGACACAAATGATGGAAGAAATGGGGTTTCTGCTGTCCAGGGCTTAGAAAGGTGGAGATAACAGAGGGAGATAGTTATAATCTTTTAAAATTATGATGTAAATATGCTGTGACATATGTGTACATAAGTTATTATGATAGCCCAATAATTGGATGTAATTATGGGGATCTTTCTTAGGAAATGATACATATACATTAATGATACATTAATAGGAGAGTTTGGTGGTAGTGTGTAAGGAAAAGAAATACCATCAGAAAGGGCAGCAAGAGCAAGGCAATGAAAGAAGCCACAGTCTTGTAAATACAATAAAACGTTTTTTATCAGGTTCAGAATTTATCAGAGATGTTGGGTGGAAAGATGTGTAGAAGTCATAGTGTCTCTGGATTTTAGAAGACACTATGTCCCTAACCCCAATGATAATGCAGGATTGTTGGCAGTGTAGTTAACACCAGGAGGATATCACGCTGTAGTTGACAAACAGAAAAAATCATAGTACACTTAAAAGCGACTAAATGCAATGATGCTGCTCTGGAATACCTAACTAAAGTTCACCTTAGTATTAGAATAAAAAGGGTACCCTTAGAATAAAAGGTATAAAATAAAAGGTACAGAATAAAAGGTATAGAATTAAAAAAGTAATTCTATATTAGGAACATGTTGAAATTTTTATTAGAAATATACTATGTAAATATGTTCATACAAATTTGCCATATAATTACAAATCATTCATGTTTTTTAAATGAGTCTACAAGAGATGTATATGTATTATGCATGTATATGTATTATGCGTATATATGTGTATACATATAAAACAAAAATGGACTCCTCGAAAATTATATATCCCATACCTTCCTTTAATAATAATTTAAAGATTTTTCTGAATTGTTTCATTTAAAGAGGTTTTTCCCCCACATCAAATTTCATATATAAAAGGTAACATAAGAATGAAACAAAGTTGGAGTGGTTGAGTACAAAGTTTCATATTCTATTTTTCTTCATATGCCTTTTTTTAAAAGAATACCAACTTAGTCCCCATTATTAAATTGTCAAGATTTAAAATAATTTACTTAATTCATTTTTCAAATTCATATGTGGGTTCACTTTGGTGATATGTAATTGCTTTGCACAATTACAGTTATGTTTAGCTCAGATATAAAGTGAAAGCTCACACATTTTGTGAAGTACTAACTCACTATAAAATTGACTTGTGAAATTGCTACTAGGTTTCCAGAGAAGAAGGAATAAGACTGTCTTATCTTCCATGCTTCTCTCCATTTTAAAGCTTTGTTGATAATGGGGGAAATGGCAGAGGAAGGGGGAGGGAATAAAAAAATACAAATGTGGAAAGAAGAGAGCGTACCTTTCAATGGATACAAAGATGCATTTTCCATACCTTCTCTTCCTTCCTAATTTTCAACCTATTGCCTTCTGTGTGAAAGCCAGATCATCAATCAGTGTTAACAGGTTATGCTGTGTATTTCTCTCTATCCTCCAAAAATGTATAGTTTGTATAAAAGATAAATCACCAGCCTCCATGAAATTTATAAATTGCTAATGACATGTTTTTCTAAAAGGTTAACATAACCACATTCGTTAAAATAAAGTTAGGAAATTTTATGATTGAGAGTGGTACCATGCATCAAGGAATAAACATCAAGAAATTTGCATGCACATGCACACACACAAACGCACTCCTGCACATTCATATTTCATATGAATACCCAGTCATTTAGTTAACACTTGTTCTTTACTAACTAGATAAATATAGGTAGAATACACAAAACTGGAGTTATGTATCTAATACAAAGTTTCAAAATTGGAGGCCTCATTATAATATTCGCTCAGTTAGAGTTTCTTTTCAACAGAATACGACGATCTTTTTTGTTTCATGGTCTCTAGAACTTTTCTGTCTACCACAGTGGTTACTTATACAAGAAATAACTCACAAGAGATATGCTTTATTAAATAAAGATACCTTTCATGGCTAAAATAACACTGTAAAAAATTCATATCTAATATAGGCTTCAACAGTGCATCCATGTTTCATGCAGAGGAGAGAAGAACTTGGGATCCAATTCTGTTCAAGTCCAATTTCTCAAAGTCATGTAGTTTTCTTTGTGTATTTATTAAGTATTAGTCAAAGAGAGTCAAGCTGGTAAGAACAGAAGAAAATGTTTGTCCTTTAATAATGTCTACAAATTTATTTGTAATCAATGGAGAAAATGTTCAAGGCCTATCAATTAAAATTTTGGAAAGTTTCCCTTGACTGAATTAGCCAATTACATCCATTTTAGGAAGTGTGTGTATTGTGCATAATCTATACAATACCACTTATATTATCACTTAATTGTGTAGACCTGAAAATATATTATAAATAGTTAATAAGCATAGAAAATGCCAATAATACTGTTTTTTTAAATCAGTGAACTAATGTTTAGATATTGTTTACACAGAATATGGAATATGCTTTCCTATAAATTCACTATGAAGGACATACTGATGGTGAGTGCTCTAATGAAAGAGTCTGCCTCATATCTAGATATTTATCCTTGATAGAAAAGATATTGAACCCTGGGGAAATCTGGAACAAATATTCCAATTTTTAAATTGATTAAATATTCTCAAGTGAAGTCAACCTTGCTTTTATGAGTCTTGCCAAATTCTTTCCAGCATAGTTACAGAAAGATATTTTGCCCTCTGGAATAATAATCCCATAATATTGCTACCTAGGAAAAAGGAAATGATACTTCTTATGTTTAGAGGAGCTTCAGCACAAAAAAAAATAGTTGACAGAAATTTAAAGTAAAATACACCTAGTTATGATTATATCCCTTCTCTGATCTCAGCTACCTTTCTAGAGAGGAAAATGGTAATATCTCCTCCTCATGGAGTTATCTGTCATCTGCCTCTTTTTGTCCTTGAGCATTTTCCCCAGCCATATTTAGTAACAACATCAAATATATCATATAAAATTACAGTTCTCATATGTTTTGCAAACTTGTGGATGTTGTATATACATTAATATTTTATGTAGTTTTGTTCTGAGGAAGAAAAAATCAAAAAAATCCTGTAAATGAAGCTACGTAGGTGATAAATAAGAGCTACTAAGAGGAAAGGTGAAAGAGTCTCATATCTACACCTGTGAGAACGACAAACTCACCCGCAGAAACAATGTCTGAAGTATATTCTCTCCAGAATATGGACCTTTTCATTGTTTTTTTTCTTTTAAGTGTGAATTTCACACTCCAAGAAGACTACTTAGGGTACTTCAGAGTGTTTTGCAATCACCTATCACTCTTTTATACAGAATTCTCAGGCATTCACTTAAAGGATATTTTAATTGACTTAGATTCAAATTTGAAACCATTTCCTTTATGGCATACATTTCGACTGCAAAGTAAGCTTTATGTGTGTAGTTCAAAGATTGCAGGAAATATTTCACAAGACATATCCGGCCTGTGAAAGGAGACCATAGCTGTGCCATGCAGTGCTTGCGCTGTGTTCTTTGCTCTGCTCACTTGCAATCAACTCCAGCGCTGCAGACGATATAAATGAAGGTTCCTGGTTGTTTTCTTGTCACTAAGTATTCGGTCCCTGTGTGTGCTTTTCACTTATGAAAGAAAGTTACTCCTCATAGAGTTTCATAAGTTGAAATCTTAACAACTACAAAAATAAAACTATGTGAATTGTGTTCCTCTTGTTTCAGAATAGTGAATAACTTCTGTTTTAATCATAAATGCCTTATGTAAAATTGTGCCTCTTATGTCCTAAGTTTACATATTGGCCAAGAAGACCTAAAATGTCTTTAATTTGTCCTTAAAGTGCTAAATTGTCCTTGAATTTCTTTATATTTCCAAAATCTATAATTAAATGATTTATTTTATTTAAACATATTAAAGTATGTATACAAGTCTGATTTCTTGATTAAATACATCCTATTTTTATAGCTATTATGTATTGAGCATTTCCATATCCCAGTTATTTAGTCAACTACCTCATATGTATAAATTCATTCACACCACCATTCTACGCATTTGCTATTTTTGCTAATTTACATACATACAAAGTATAATTTTGAGAGGGGTTCAAGAGATAAACGTATGGTTTACTACTTGATAATCAGTAGTAGAACTGTGAATCAAACCAAGTCAGACTTAGTCTAGAAATTTTCTTTCTCTATAAATACATATATATACACACACACATGTATGTATATACACATATATGTATATGCACATACACACATATTCTAGCTTACTATAAGTAATTTTGACATATATTTTAATGGATCTTTTCATCCTCCATGTAATAAATTATATATATGTATATAAATATATATTCATCCAATAAAAGTGATATAACTAACTCAACATTGCCATATCACATATCTGAGCTTTTTTCAAAAGAAATGATAAAATTGTACTAAACTATTCACATCCTTTTACCATATCCATCTTCAGACTACGAGACCATTATATTCTTTTATCATATCTTGAATTTTTAATCTCACTTATGAATACCTGGGAAAAGAAAATAGGTATGACTATATCTAATGAGGTGAGTGACAAGAGATTTTTAAATGGCTTTTTGCTATATTAATAAAGTCTGGTACATAACAAATTTCAATTAGCTGGGTTTTTTTTTTTAATGACTCAATTTAGGTTAGGACATACCATCTTAATTTTTCATGAGACATGGTAGGGCATTTTAGTTCAGAAACTCTCTTCAGTTCTCAAGTCGTAGACCATCCCTTTCCTCCCATTGAGTTGCCTCCATTGTTTCAGGTCTTCCTCTGACCAAAGACTCTATCCACTCTGACCTATGGTTTCTCTTCTCCATGCAACTGTCTTTCCTTTCTTCCATCCCTACCCAATTTTAAAAAATGTGGGGACTTTTATCCTATAATACATTTGAAAAGAGTTATGAAATTCAGTGTCAGAAAATAAGGATGAGAAATGATGCACAGCAGTATAGATGAAATGTAACTTTTAGTTTAGAATCTAATTGTATAAAAGCTATTAACATAGTGCTATCTAAATATATTTTTACAGGGTATGTTCCCAATTAATTGTTTTTGATATTACATTGTAAATTATACACATTTGCAGATTATTGGAGGATCAGATAAAGAGTCAATATTTATTAAGAAATAAACTCTGCCTTAAAGAAGATGAGGTCTACCAGTAAAGACTGAAATATGCATAATGAATCAGTGGTAGAAGACAGAGTGTGCGAATGTGCAATAGGGAGGAACAATTACCAGAGGCCCAGGGGGCCCAAGAATAATCATGGAAGTGAGACAAATTGGGTTTCAATGGCTGATTAGCATATCAGCAAGCAGAAAAGAGAAGAAAATTCCAAAATTAGAGCAATAAGTAGTAAAAAAAAAAAAAAAAAAAGGTGGGTGTATGCAGTGTGTTGCAGAATAGAATAAGAAATAGTCTGATTAAAATGAACTGAAACATAGGTGGAATTCAAGCTCACATGAGTCCAGATCTGGAAGGCTTTGTATGTCAGATGAAGAACTTGGCGCCATTTACTGAGATCATTCCCAAGCACGGCTTTCTACTTGCACATTATTATTTAATTTTGCTCTGTGTTTTCTGAGAGAAAAAATGTGGAAAGAAAATAAACTTGTCCACATATGTCTTTTTACCATGCAAAATACAAAAGGTTAATTGAACTTCACAGCAAAAAAGTACATTCTTACAGCTTTGTTATGTTTCGAAACAATAAAAAAGCTGTATTTTTCATAAAACAAGATTTTTCCTTTTAAATTTTACAAAAGTAATATATAACATAACACTGGAATAATTTAAGCATTAGCTGTATTGAGAAAATTAGGAAAATATTTCTTTATAACTAAGTCACTCTTATTCTGTACCTAGAAGTGATAAACACTTGGTACATATTATGATATATATTTTGTATATTATGCACAAACATTTTCCTTATGTAAATGAGTTATAATATATACAATGTTCTGTATCTTAGAATTCTTTTTCATTTAATGATATCCCATTGCTCACTCTTTGTGGTAGTATAAAACTGACAATGAAACTTATTTATTCTGCCTAACTTTTGTTCACAAATGCAAATTTTAGCTTAGATTTTAAGACATTTAATGCACACAAACTCTGCAGATTTTAATTAAATATATTTGATCTTCAATCATCAAATGCTTTTCCTTTTTAAAATTATCTTTTAAATGGATTTATATTAGTCTTTTATCATAATGTTACTTTTTTGTAGTAACATTATTTTTTCTTCTTTTTTCTATAATTTACTCTTTTCTTCTCAAATTTCTCAGCTGCAATTTAATATTTTCAACCTAATATTTCTCTTTCCATACTTTTTTCCATGCTTACATAATAATATTTAAACAGATATGTTTTTATGTATATTGATACACACCCACCATTACATACATTTATGTATACTTGTTCTAGTTTCATGAAAGTGTATCCTATTAAAGGCAATTTCAACATTTTTCTCTTATTATTCTCTAATATATAATGCAATCTCTTCTAAGTAGGGCTACTTGGCCTCATTAATTCTAAATATTTATTTACTGTTCTCCCATATTTATAATTCACAGTGAAATACAGAATTAGTTTTATATGAAATTTGTGGAATAATTTAGCCACAATAACACTTTTAAAATACAAAGTCCATTAAGGAAGAAAAATATTTTTTAATTCACATACAAAGTTCTGCACACCCCTGAGAAATGTTTAAAACTTTTTAATATATAAATGGTTGAACCATGTTATTATCGGTTATTTTCTTTTACTCTTGCATGATAAATAATTTTCTTTATGTGTGATTTAAAAGTTAAATCATTTTAAATTTTGCTGTTTCCTTATGCAAATAACATGGACATATCCTTGTTGCAAAAAAGGCAAGCAAATCAGAATTATCTCAAGAAAAAGTAAAAAAATACTCTTGCAGATTTCCAGAAAGTTTCATCCCTCTTCTCTGGCTTATTCACTCATGATATATTCATTAAGCACCTACTATTTGCTTGTAACTTTTTTAGACATTTAATGCCTATCAGCGAGCATAACAAAGATCCTTGACCTTCATATGAAAGTGTGCATGTGTGTATGTATTTATACAAACATATCTGTCAACTTAATATGCTTAGATTATGCATATGAATATACAGGGTGGGGTAAAATTGTTCATATAGAAATAATGAAATAATTAATAAATAAGTATAAACCCTATGTCTTATATACTAATGTCTTATGTCCTAGCAACTGTAAACCCACCTTTGCCCCATCATGTGTATCACACTATATATGTACATATATCACCTTATACATATATACAAGTATTTATGTATCGCACATGTACATTATGTATTTTATTGTACATATATTAGTATACCAAAGTACTTAATCCTATAAACATAAAAGTTCTATTTTATCCACACTGCTATGAGTTTTACATAGAAAGATAGCAAGATGCTGAATTCTTATAATTTATTTTTCATTTAACTTTTTAACTTATGTTCTAATTTCTTTGTTTTAATGACTGCATGCTATTCAATATTATAGTTTACAATAAAAGTCTAATTTACTAGTATAAAATATGAGGTAATTTCCAAGGTTTTACTCTTGTAAAACAATGTGGCAGTAAGTACCTTGGTATATATATTTCACATGCACACATTTTTCTTCCCAAATAAATTGAATATCATCAAATTGAGAAAAATTGATTGAAACTACATTGAATCTGGAGATACTGACATTTTAAAATGTTAATTCTATCCATTCAGCAAAATGATAACTCTATATATAGTCTTAAGTCTTGTTCCAAAATTTGAGTACAGTTTATAAACAACATGTCCTTAACACTGCTTGATAAATTTGATTACAGGTATTTTCTAGGGTATGTGAACTGATGTACTTAAATTCATTTATGCCATTTCATTTGTCAACTTATTATTGCTGATGTAAGCAAGCTTAATGTTAATTAATTATTATATTAATTGTAATTATAACAACCACAACAAAATCAGTAGCATGCATGAAGCGTTTGTTTAGCTCACATATCTGCATCCACAAGTGGACTTGGAGCTGGCTTTTGGTAGCTGGTTTGGATGCAGTCACTTAGCTCTGCTCTTTGTTCTTCTCCAGCAAAGAGCAGGCCAAACCCACCATTTTCTTCTCATGTTGAGGGTTGGTGTGTGAGAGGAGATAAGGAGTCCTCGGGCCCTGTTAAGGCTGCGTTCAGAATTGCCACCTTAGTTTTCCACATCAGTCTATGTCCAATTTAAGTTATGTGAATGAAACTGAAGTCAAGGATAGGGAAATTATCTCATTAGTGCAAAAAATAGCAAGGACATTTGGAAAAAGGTATGGATCCCCTAATAATTGGGAAGAAATGAACATATTCTACCACAGCTGGTCCTCTTGTTTCCAAATAGTTATTGTCTGGGTAATAATAGTTTTTATCTTTTAGCCAATACAAATGTCTCAGAATATCAATTTGCAAAAAACAAACAAACAAAACCCCAGAAAGTTAGGAATATCGATACTTGTCAGAAGTCAAGAAAGCATCATTTCTT
Organism: Glossophaga mutica; assembly: GCA_039655065.1. Taxonomy (NCBI): domain Eukaryota; kingdom Metazoa; phylum Chordata; class Mammalia; order Chiroptera; family Phyllostomidae; genus Glossophaga; species Glossophaga mutica. The sequence continues at coordinate 139,578,301 of CM077307.1, read as the reverse complement.
ACTTCCTTTCCATGATCAATTATGTGTCATCACATAATATGTGTGGCTTTTTAACAACACATAAAGTGACATGTAAACATTTTAATTAAATAAGTTTTTTGAGAATGCATATGTAAAAATATTATTTATATATATGAGAATATATAACTATCAATTCATAGTGGTATCTCCAATTCAAATTTATTACTACAGGAATCATTCTAGGCACTTCTCCCTGCTTATCTATAACTTCCCAGGAGTGAGAAATCAACTCCCACCACCTACCATCTATATACTTAATTGTTCAGTGCATATACACACATACAATAGTAAAAGAATTTTTAACCTGCGCTGATGCGGACACCAGCTAGCAGTGTCCACGTCATTAAGGATGAAATAAAACATACACACGGACTACCGGGTCCGGTGGAGGAAAAAGAACAACAGTGTGGCTTTTCTCTCAAGGGGAGCAAAAGCTGTGGCCTCCACCATGACAGGCCTTTATTTTATTTCTTCTCACATTACAAGATGGTCCTTGCTCACTATGCACCAGTTACAACAAAGGAGCCAATGCCCCTAATCACATCACAAAAGAAGGATATTAGCAAATGAAAAGGCAAAAGTGGTTGAGCCGGTTACACTGGTCCCTGCAAGGTTTAGCATGGATTTTAGGAAGTTACGAGCATTTGCAGGGTGAGGGAGTTTTTGGCAAAAAGCAGTTTAGATAAATTGCAAATCTGATTACCCACAAGGGAACCTATCTGTGGGTGTGGGTCCTGTGCATCTCTGAGTGGGAGCTGGGCTGGCGCCAGGCAGAAGGGTCTGCCACACTGTACTCCACAAGATACAAATCTAGCAACTAGAGTGTATTTCTTATGTGCAGCATTTTGTCTTTAGTTTTATAGACTCCAATCATATCCAAAGCTATTTGTCAGTATGCTTCCTCTGCTCCTTTCAGTGAAGTTTTCTCATGTATTGGTAATACAGTTAGATTGTTTTGTCACATTCTACGTTCAATCTTGGAATTCCCCTAACACTACAGATGATTTTTAAATTTGTATACATTAATTTTGACTCAGTCCATAAAGTTCACTTGGTTTTTGATAAATGCTTGGTGTCATACATCCATTACAGTAGCATACAGAATGCTGAAACCACCCTAAAAATTCTGTGTCCTTCAGTTACTCAATTCTCCCTCTTCTCACTATCCTCCAAACCACTGGAAACCACTGATGTTTTTTCTGTCTCTACAGTTTTGCCAGTTTCAGAGCATTATATGATTATTACCATAGAGTGTAGAATCTCAGACTGGCTTCTTTCACTTAGAACTAGTGTAAATTTAAGGTTCATTGATTTCTCCTTGTGGTTGAATAGCTCATTTCTTTTTATCATAGAATAATTTTCCATTGCATGGATGTACCACATTTTGTTTATGTATCCCCCCTTTGAAGATTCTGGCTGCTTCCAGGTTTTGGTGATTGCAAATAAAACTCATAAACATCTGCATACAGGTTTTCATGTGAACATAAATTTTCATCACCTGGATATATACCTAGAATATCTGTTGTTAGATCATATGGTATAACTTTGTTCAGCTTTTTAAGGAAGTGCCCAAATATCTTGCAGAGTGGTGGTTATACCAATTTGCATTCCTCCCAGCAGTGAACAAGAGTTCCTGTTGCCACCTAGCCTCACCAGCAGCTGGTGTGATCAGAATGTTTACATTTCAGCCACTCTATTAGATGTGTAATGGTACCTAATAGTTTTTATTTTCAATTTTATATCGACAAATGATGTTGAGCATCTTTTCATATGTTTATTTGCCATCTGCATATATTCTTTAGTTAGATATGTATTTATACTTCTTTTCTTATTATGGAGATTTAAAAATCCTCCATATATTTTGGATGTATGTTTATGAGATACATGTTTGAAAAAAATTTCTCCCAGTCTTTGTCTTGTCTTTTCATCCTTTTAATAAAATCCTTCACAGAGCAGAAGTTGTTTAAAATTTCTAATTAAGTCCAACTTTGATCTCATTGATCATGCTTTTGGTGTTGTCTATCATTTTATTCTATTTTATTTCTAAATTACTCCACTTGTTATTTACCTTTTTTTTTTAAAATCATAACTTCTATAGAGACACTCCTGTTACCAATTTCATTGTCATGGTTTCTTTTCACTGATTTCTTATTCTTATCTTAATGAAGATTTAGGTAGCAGTAAAGTGTGTGTTTGTGTGTTTAGTTGTTTTTCATAATGTTTGTATTTTATCCTCATAAAGGAGTCAGGACTAGGATCAGTGTGGGATTCCAGGTGACTGCTACTCTGCCTTGGCACTTTAAAAGCATTATTCCAATGTCCTTGTTCTCTAATAATTTCTAATTATTTTTCCTCCTAGTAGGTTATCTTAATTTTTCTGATTATTTAAGATACTAATTTGTCTTCCATGGTCTGCAGATTTCCCATATTGCGTCTTAGTGAAATACTATTATCTTTACTTATCATGATATTATTTTTTTACTTCAGGATTTTCTCTCTAATTGAATATGAGAATTTCTGTCTTTCACAACTTTGTAAAATTATCAACCATCATCTATATGAATATTACTTTTTAAATCATTCTTTCTCATTTGTCCTTCTCCCACTTTTATCATGGGCATGCTAAAAGTGAATATTTTTTTCTTTTCTTTAACCTTTGAACTGAGTTTCTATTTTTTGCATCAAATCCATTTAACAGACTAATACTTTCTTTTCTATTTCATTTTTATCTGATGTTTATTCGATATTTTTATTTTAATGACCATATTAGTGAGTATATATATGTATATATGTATGTGTATATATATATATAAGTATAATCAACTTGAAAAATTATCAACATGGCTTTGTAAACATGAAAGTGTACATTCACTAGAAACAAGTAATCCCAAATCCATAGATAAAACTGCTCTAAGAAATGGAAAAATTATAGAGTGAAAAATAAAATAAATGAACTAGAGTTACATGCACCAACAATGTTAAATAATAAGTACATAACTTTAAGCAAAAAGAAATCAAGTCACAGAGAAATACACAAAGTATGTTTCTATTTATATAAAGATGAAATAAAATTAATAAATATATTTATGGATAAATTATAATGTAGCAAAACATTTAATGGGCAAACCAGTCACTAATACTGAATTTGTGAATGGGGAACCTCTAAAGGGAGTAAATGAGAAACTTGTTGAAGAACATTCAGGAGAATTTATGCTCTGCTCTTTATTCTGAGCAGGAGGTACATGGGATTTATGAGTGTCAGTCTGTACATATGCATCATAAATATGAATGTATATGTGTGTGTTTATATTTATGTAGGCAAAAGGAGGGACCGATAAAAGATGACACATAACTTTATCATAGGAGGTGTGTAATTTGAAATATATACTATTATCTGGGGTTATATCCTGGTTATATGCACAGCAGATATTGAAATACAGAGCTTGCTTTTTACAGATATTGCTTCACTGCCTTCTGTTCAATTTTATTGTCACTTCCCAATATTTCAACTTTAATAGACCACAGTCTCCCTGTTAGTTAAGAAAATGGAAAAGGTCCCAGTTTATTGAATCAGTATACTTAATTTAATGGTCAATTTAAAACCACTTTTTAACCTGACAATGGCTCTACATATTTCTTTAGAGTTAGATGCATATCTTGCTGACATTTTTATTTAACGATAACTCTATAACTTGCTACTTAAAAGAAATATATTCTGTATAGCTGAGGATGTCTGCTAATAACCCTGGCTTTTACTATGTATATACAATAAGTATTCAATAATAAATGCAGCTCACCTTAAATGGTATAACTCTGAACTTCACTTCTACAAGGAAACAACTTATTAAAATACTGAGTGCTGCATTTTACCAAAGCCATTTGCTGAGTGCCTATTTGAAAAATGCCTCTGTGGTATTATTCAACATGAATTAATCTGACCATGCAGTTCTCCATCTAAGAATATTCAAGTTGATGCAGATACAAGAAAATAACACATAAACTGATGAACACATCCAGAAATAAATTAATGAGTATATTATTGTGAGTGATGAGTTAGGGACCATATAGGAACTTATGCAGAAAGAAGCTTTGTCCTATGATTAATGTTTGTAAAATATTTATTTTTATTTATTTTTTGAAATGCATTTTATTAATTTACACTTTATCCTCCCTCTTTTAACTTGAAACATAAACACTATATTTTACATATTTTTGTGGGGCAATTAATTTTAAAAGACGTGCATAATAAAAATAACACTTTTTCCTTTATCATTACTCAGAAATGAAAACAGTTTAAAAATGTCTTCCTGTTTAAAGAAAACAATTTGTATTTATTTCTTCAAATTATTCAATTATTAGTGTTTAGCTGTGCTCATCCATGTGCACTCAGTGTGATGTTTTATAGATTACCACCATTAAAAACAATGAGAGGTTGAGGTAGTCACAGGAATCCAGAAATACATAGACGTCTAATGATGACCTGCCCCCAAAAATGTGCCATTGATTGGTGGGTCACTGGGGGTTCCTGTGTCCCCTCAAGTATGAATTGGGGCTATTTAGTTCATCACTCCAATGAAAGGATAGGTTTTGAATGTTTAGTCAATCATTCAATTTCAGAAAGTTGTTAACATTATGGGTATTTTGGTTTTAAAAAAGGTTGTTAGAAAGTTGACATGAGCAAAGGAAAATAAAGTTAATAGCAGCATAGCAGCAAAGATATATTTTTTTATTGTTGCTCAAGTACAGTTGTCTCCATTTTCACCCCAACATGCCTCCCACCACACCCATCCCTGCCTCCCACCCTTGAACCTACCCCCTTCGGTTTCTCCCATGTGTCCTTTATACAAGTTCCTTGATGGCCCATCCCTATTATCCCTCTCCCCACTCCTCTCTGGTTACTGTCACTTTGTTCTTTACTTCAATGTCACTGGTTGTATTTTACTCGCTTGTTTGTTTTGTTGTGTAGGTTCCACTTATAGGTGAGATCATATGGTATTTGTCTTTCACTGCCTGGCTTGTTTCACTTAGCATAATGCTCTCCAGATCCATCCAAGCTGTTGTGAAGGGTAGTAGCTCCTTCTTTCTTTCTGCTGTGTAGTATTCCATCGTGTAAATATACCACAGTTTTTTGATCTATTCATTTACTGATGGGCACTTAGGTTGCTTCCAGAACTTGGCTATTGTAAATTGTGCTGCTATGAACATTGGGGTGCATAGGTTCTTTTGAATTGGTGTTTCAGGATCCTTAGGGTATTGTTGTTTGTTTGTTTCATACATTACTTTATTGTTGTTCAATTATAGTTGTCTGCATTTTCTACCCACCACTCCCCACCACCCCATCCAAACCCACTTCCCTCCCTTGCTTCCACCCTCCTTGGGGTATTTTTAATAAGAACAAAAGCACCACTTAGCAGTGCGCTAAGATTTGAGTATTAGTTTTCTGCTGAGTTCTACAAATGTACATTGTTGGCTCAGCTAAAGTTTAAAAAATCTTTAAAAATAAAGATTTTCAGTATCATGGTATTGATTTCTTTAGAGAAGAGTGTAAAAAGAAAAGGGAAGGGGGTATAATATAATTTTTAGAAATACATGCAAAATGCCTTTTGTAATTCAAATAAAAACATTAAAAGTAATCTCAACAACATGACCAGGTTTTAACATTAAAACGAGAAGGTAGTGAAAAAAGTATAGCTATATAAAAAGTGGGAGGGGCATGCTTGGGAGTTTCCTAAATAGTTATCACACAAAATAGCTAATTAATCAAATAAAGATATTGACTCACTTGAAATGGTGACCCTGGAGCTAACTTTTAAGAAAAACAATTTGAGATAATTATTTTACATTGTGTAATGTTCTAATAAACTTGGAAAGCCCTTTGAAAGTAGCTTCTCTGTAAGCTGAACCACTGAAAAAAATCATTAAAAACAAACAGAATACACACAGAAGTTCCCCTCAGAGTTCCTGGGGCAGTAGGATCTGGGTGTCACTTCCCAGAGTTATTGACACAGGATGGACATGTTTTGAAAAGGAAAAATCACAACGAATTTGCTATCTTTAATGAACATACAAGCTTGTTTAATTCTCATTTGCAAACACCTGCTTTAAAATGGAGTCAGAAAGTTTAGTTTCATCTTACTGCTGAGAATGAAAATTTGCTAAGAAGACCTGAATATTTGATAGGTCTGTCATATTTCACTGTGTTGATCAATTATCTCATAAAATCTGTTTCTTTACTACATTATGCTGAAAACTATTCTAACTCAGAAAGTCATATATCATATGAAATGCACGTTTCACTTTTATCTAATCTGACCCAGAGCATACCTAATTTTGACAAATAACTCAGCTTTTCGATGCCACCTAAAAGCCCTCAGCGTTTTCTTTCATTTTAACTCTCATGTAGCTCATAAATATAGGAAACCATACAAGAGTCCTGACCTGTGAGACAAAGTTACACTGCCTACCTCACTGAGTATATAGCCATGATAATAAAATGTAAAGTCTTTACCATGTTTACCATTTTTTACTATTGTATTTTATTACAGCCGACCTTTTATCCTCAGTATTTCTGCATATTAAACCCATATTTGGAAATTTCCATGTACAGATAATATTTCACTTTTTGATTCTAATATCAAAGTATACTTGCAGAGGTCCAAATTGAATAAATGTGACTAATTAACAGGCCTGCAAAAATCCAGTGCTTTCAGTATATTGCAATAAACTTTTTGATGTATGAACTATTAATCCAAAATGATGAAAGACTCCCAAACTCTATTTATGAAGACAGCATCATCCTAATCCCAAAACCAGATAAAGACACAGCAAACTGAAGAGCATCATGCTAAGCGAAATAAGCCAGGCAGTGAAAGACAAATACCATATGATCTCACCTTTAACAGGAACCTAATCAACAAAACAAACAAACAAGCATAATATAACCAAAGACACAGAAATTGAGAACAGGCTGACAGTCACCAGAGGGGAGAAGGGAGGGATTTTCAGGGGAAAAAGGGAAGCGTTTACAGGAACAAGTATAAAGGACACATGGACAAAAGCTATAGGGGGTGGAAATGGGAGGGAGGTGGGGAAGGCTGGGGTGGTGTGCTGGGGTGGGAGTAAAAGACAGAAAACTGTACAAGATCAACAATTAAAATAAATTTTTTTTTTTTAAAAAAAGACACAGCAAAGAAAGAAAACTTCAGGCCAATATCGCTGATGAACATAGATGCTAAAATCCTCAACACAATATTGGTAAACAGTATCCAACAATACATTAAAAAGATCATATACCATGACCAAGTGGGATTCATCCCAGGGATGAAAGGATGGTTCAACATTCGCAAATCAGTAAACGTAATACATCACATAAACAAAAGCAAAGGCAAAAATCACATGATCATACCAATAGATGGGGGAAAAGCATTTGATAAGGTACAGCACCCGTTTATGATAAAAATAGTCAGCAAAGTGGGAATAGAGGGACCATTCCTCAACATAATAAAGGCCATATATAAGAGACCTACAGCTGACATCATACTCAATGGCAAAAAACTAAAATCTTTTCCACTAAGATCAGGAGTAAGACAAGGTTGTCCACTTTCACCACTTCTATTCAATATAGTATTGGAAGTCTTAGCTGCAGCGATTAGACAAGAAAAGGAAATAAAAGGCATCGAACTCATAAAGGAGGAAACAAAACTATCATTGTTTGCAGATGACATGATAGTGTACATAGAAAATCCTATAGACTCAGCCAAAAAGCTGCTCGACCTAATAAATGAATTTGGCCACACAGTGGGATACAAAGTCAATATCCAAAAGTCAAAGGCATTTTTGTATACCAACAATGAAACAGCAGAAGCAGAAATCAAGAAAAAAATCCTCTTTGATAAAGAAAAATAAAATACCTAGGAATAAACCTAACCGAAGAGGTAAAAGACCTATATGCAGAAAACTATACAAAACTGAAGAAAGAAATCAAGGAAGACACAAACAAATGGAAACATATACTGTGTACATGGATCACAAGAATTAACATCATCAAAATGTCCATAGTACCCAAAGCAATTTACAAATTCAATGCAATACCTATTAAAGTACCAAAGGCATATTTCACAGACATAGAACAAACACTTAAAAAATTTATATGGAACCATGAATGACCCTGAATAGCGGCAGCAATTTTGAGAAAGAAGAGCAAAGTAGGAGGGATCACAATACCTGATACCAAACCGTATTACAAGGCCACTGTAATCAAACAGCCTGGTACTGGCATAAAAATAGGCACATGGACCAGTGGAACAGAACAGAGAGCCCAGAAATAAACCCAAGTCTCTACAGTCAATTAATATTTGACAAAGGGGGCAGCAACATAAAATGGAGCAAAAATAGCCTCTTCAACAAGTGGTTCTGGGAAAACTGGACAGCTACATGCAAAAAAATGAAACTCGAGCACCAACTTACACCATACACAAAAATAAATTCAAGGTGGATAAAAGATTTAAATATAAGCCATGACACTATTAAAGTCCTAGAGGAGAACATAGGTAGGAAAATCTCAGATATTTCATGCAGCAACATTTTTACTGATATGTCCCCTAAAGCAAGGGACATAAAGGAAAGAATAAACAAATGAGATCTCATCAAAATAAAAAGCTTCTGCACGGCTAAAGAAAACAGTATTAAAATAAAAAGAGAATCAACTGTATGGGAAAACATATTTGTCAATGATACCTCAGACAAGCTCCAAAATATATAAAGAACTTACACGACTCCACTCTAAGAAGATAAGCAACCCAATTAAAAAATGGGCAAAGGACTTGAACAGACACTTCCCCAAAGGAGGACATATAGGGGGTCCAGAGATGTATGGAAAGATGCTCAGTATCAGAGAGATGCAAATTAAAACCACAATGAGATACCACTTCACACCAGGCAGAATGGCCATCACAAACAAATCAACAAACAACAAGTGTTGGAGAAGTTTTAGAGAAAAGGGGACCCTAGTGCACTGTTGGTGGATTGCAGACTGGTACAACCATTATGGAAAACAGTATGGAATTTTCTAAGAAAACTAAAAATGGATCCACCTTTTGACCCAGCAATTCCACTGCTAGGATTATATCCTAAGAACTCTGAAACACCAATCCAAAAGAACCTATGCACCCCAATTTTCATAGAAGCACAATTTACAATAGCCAAGTGTTGGAAGCAACCTAGGTGCCCTTCAGTAAATTAATGGATCAAAAAACTATGGTACATTTACACAGTGGAATTCTATGCAGCAGAAAGAAAGCAGAAGCTCCTACCCTTTGCTTTGTGACAGCATGGATGGAACTGGAGAGCATCATGCTAAGTAAAATGAGCCAGGCAGTGAAAGACAAATACCATATGATCTCACCTTTAACAGGAACCTAAGCAGCAAAATGAACAAGCAAGCAAAACATAATCAAAGACACTGATACTGGGGGTTCAAGATGGCGGCATGGTAGGAGGACGCAGATTGTCCTTCCTCCTGCACATGGGAGAAAAACCTAACTGATCTACAGAGGAACAGAGCAGATAGCCAACAATACCACAGTATATATGAAAATAGGAGATCAAAATCCATAGCAGACATTGGAAAACTAGACGTGGCAGCCGAGCGACCGGAGGTGGCCCTGAGACGGGACAGAGGCGACCCGGCGACCGGAGGCAGCTCCGCAGCCGACCGGAGGCAGCCCGGCGACCAGAGGCGGCTCCGCAAACGACCGGAGGCGGCCGCGAGACCGGAGGGACCTCCGCAGCCGACCGGAGGCAGCCCGGCGACCGGAGGCGGCTCCGCAAACGACCGGAGGCGGCCGCGAGACCGGAGGGACCTCCGCAGCCGACCGGAGGCAGCCCGGCGACCGGAGGCGGCTCCGCAAACGACCGGAGGCGGCCGCGGGACCGGAGGGGGCTCTGCAACCGACCGGAGGAGTTCGCGCGACCGGAGGTGGCTCCGCAACCGGGTTGGAAGCAGCCCTGCGGCCAGAGGCGACCCTGCAACTAGAGAAGGGGACTCTGGAAGACCTGGAGCTCACATCTGTGATACTGGGGTGAGTGCGCGCAACTCGGGAAACTCTCGGAGCCCACGCCCGTAGTCTCAGGCGGGCGCCTGCGCCCTGTAGGAGACCCGGAGCTCACAGCAATAGGCTCGGGGAGGGATGGATCTGTAAGAGATTCCAGCTGAAACCCATAAACTCTGGAAAGCTCGCCCCCTGCAGGAGGCTCAGAAATCACACCCAAGGCCCTGCATGGACAGTACACCATTAGCCCTGGGGACAGTGCTGGGCTGGCACTGAGGACAGTAGCCCAAAGCTGACTGAGTGAGGAACAGGGAGAAAAGCGGTACGAGTCGCCTCCCAGCCTGCTACAGCCAGCAAGTCCAGAAAATCCAGTTTGGCCTGTGTGAAAATAGCAAGAGATTTTTTTTTTCTTTTTTTTTTTTTTTCCCTTCTTATTCTTTTTTTTTTTTTTTTTTTTTTTTTTTTTTTTTGGGGGGGGGTTGTTTTGTTTTGTAGGTTTTTTTTTTGATAGTTGTTTTTTGTCTGCTTAGTTGGGTTTTTTGTTTGTTTGTTTTGGTTCGTTTTTCGTTTTTGTGGGGTTCTTTTTGTTTTGTTTTGATTATATATTTTTTATTTCTTTATTACTTCTACCTTTTTTATCCCTCAATTCCTTTTGCTTCTCTTTACTTCTTTCTGGCTTTATTCCTTCTTCCTTTCTTTCCAATTTTATCTCTCCTTCCCTCCTCTTTTTTTCTTTTTTTTTTTTTTTCTCTTTTTTCTCTCTCTCCTTTTTTTCACTTTATTCTTTTCTCTTTTTGAATACCCACGAGTGAGGCAAAGAAATCCTAGAACTGTGAAAAAACCAGAGTTGGACCAAAAGAGGGGGTATTCCCACAGCTGAGACAGTGGAAGCTGTGAACACCAGGATACCTGAAGAAGACTATAACACTGAATCTCACAGGTATTCCACCACAGAAGTTCACACCATAAACGCAGGTAGCCAGAACAGATCAACTTAAGAAGCAGAGGTTTACAAGAAGAGTCTCACCAACAATGAGAAGACAAAGAAACAATCCCCAAATGAAAGAAAAGGTGGAAGCCCCAGAAAGAATGCTAAATGAAACAGAGGCAACTCAACTATCAGATAAGGAGTTCAAAGAAATGGTTGTCAGGAAGCTCCATGAGCTCTCAATGAGCTACCAGAAACTACAGGGAAGCTACGATGAACTCAGTGCAAACTATATCAACATGAAAAAGGAAATAGAAACTATCAAAAAGGGCCAAGAGGAAATGAAGAATACAATTTCTGAGCTGAAGAACACAGTAGAAGGAATGAAAAGCAGAATCGATGAAGCAGAAGATCGGATCAGTGAATTGGAGGACAAAGTAGAAAAAAACAGCCAGATAGAGCAAGAAAAGGAAAAGAGGCTCAGAAAGAATGAAGAGGGTTTAAGAGAAATGCAAGACAACATGAAACGTAATAATATCCGTATAATAGGAATACCAGAAGGAGAAGAAGAAGAGCAAGGGATAGAAAACCTATTTGAAAAAGTAATGATGGAAAACTTCCCTAATTTGGTGAGAGGAAAAGTCACACAAATTCAGGAAACACAGAGAGTCCCTATCAAGAGGAACCCAAACAGGCCCACTTCAAGACACATCATCATTAAAATGGCAAACTTCCAAGACAAAGAGAGAATCTTAAAGGCAGCAAGGGAGAAAAAGGAAGTAACATACAAGGGAGCCCCGATAAGGTTAGCAACTGACTTCTCAATGGAAACGCTCCAAGCCAGAAGACAATGGCAAGAAATATTCCAAGTAATGAGAACCAAAGGCCTACAACCAAGACTACTTTATCCAGCAAGGCTTTCAATCAAGATAGAAGGCCAAATAAGGAGCTTCCCAGACAAAAGAAGTCTAAAAGAATACACCTCTACCAAACCAGTACTACAAGAGATACTAAAGGGACTGCTTTAAGGAAAAAAAGGAAAAGAGAGAGTGAGGAACACAGATACGAAAATGGCAATGAATCAGTACCTATCAATAGTAACCTTAAATGTAAATGGATTAAATGCTCCAATCAAAAGACATAGAGTAGCTGACTGGATAAGAAAGCATGACCCACACATATGCTGCCTACAAGAGACCCACCTCAGGACAAAAGACCTACACAGACTCAAAGTGAAAGGCTGGAAACAAATTTTCCAAGCAAATGGACAGGAAAAAAAGGCCGGGGTAGCAATACTCATATCAGACAAAATAGACTTCAAAAGAAGAGCTATAAAGAGAGACCCAGAAGGTCACTTCATAATACTCAAGGGAAGAATCCACCAAGAAGACATAAACATTGTAAATATATATGCACCCAATATAGGAGCACCTAAATACATCAAGAAAATCTTAGAGGACTTCAAGAAAGATATTGACAGCAACACAATTATAGTAGGAGATTTTAACACCCCACTGTCAAAAATGGACAGATCTTCCAAACAAATTATCAACAAAGATATTGTGGCATTGAACAATACTCTAGACGAATTGGACTTAGCTGATATATATAGGGCCCTCCATCCCAAAGAAACTAAATACACATTTTTTTCAAACGCACATGGAACATTTTCAAAGATAGACCACATGATAGGACACAAAACAAGTCTCAACAAATTCAAGAAAATTGATATCATACCAAGCATTTTCTCCGACCACAAGGGACTAAAACTAGAAACCGACTTGATGGGGAAAATCCCCAAACCATCAAAATCATGGAGATTGAATAGCATGCTATTAAACAATGAATGGGTAAAGAATGAAATTAAGGAGGAAATCAAAAAGTTTCTGGAAACAAATGAAAATGAACTCACAACAACCCAAAACTTATGGGACACAATGAAGGCAGTCCTCAGAGGGAAGTTCATAGCAATACAGGCCTACCTAAAGAAGACAGAAACATTTCTAACAAACGACTTAACCCTACGCCTACAAGAACTCGAGGAACAACAACAAAGACAGCCCAGGGCAAGTAGAAGGAAGGAAATAACCAAGATCAGAGCAGAATTAAATGACATAGAGACTAAAAGCACAATCCTAAGGATCAATGAATCCAGGAGCTGGTTCTTTGAAAAGATAAACAAAATCGACAAGCCTTTAAGCAGGCTCATCAAGAAAAAAAGAGAGAGGACTCAAATAAACACAATCAGAAATGAAAGAGGAGAGATTACGACTGACACCACAGAAATACAAAGGATTGTAAGAAATTACTATGAAGAACTGTATGCCAAGAAATTTGAAAACCTAGGTGAAATGGACAAGTTTCTAGAAAAATATAACCTTCCAAAACTCAATGAAAAAGAAACAGAAAGCCTGAACAGACCAATAACAGCTGGTGAAATTGAATCAGTAATCAAAACACTCCCGGCACACAAAAGCCCTGGACCAGATGGTTTCACAGGAGAATTCTACAAAACATTTAAGGAAGAGCTAACCCCTATCCTTCACAGACTATTCCAAAAAATCCAAAATGATGGAAGACTCCCAAACTCTTTTTATGAAGCCAGCATCATCCTAATCCCAAAACCAGATAAAGACATAACAAAGAAAGAAAACTTCAGGCCAATATCACTGATGAATGTAGACGCTAAAATCCTCAACAAAATATTGGCAAACCGCATCCAACAATACATTAAAAAGATCATACACCATGACCAAGTGGGATTCATCCCAGGGATGCAAGGATGGTTCAACATTCGCAAATCCATAAATGTAATACATCACATAAACAAAAGCAAGGACAAAAATCACATGATCATATCAATAGATGCAGAAAAAGCTTTTGATAAAGTACAACACCCATTTATGATAAAAACACTCAGCAAAGTGGGAATAGAGGGAGCATTCCTCAACATAATAAAAGCCATATATGAGAGACCTACAGCCAACATCATACTCAATGGGCAAAAACTGAAATCTTTCCCACTAAGATCAGGAACAAGACAAGGCTGTCCACTTTCACCACTTCTATTCAATATAGTATTGGAAGTCTTAGCCACAGCAATTAGACAAGAAAAGGAAATAAAAGGCATCCAAATTGGAAAGGAGGAAACAAAACTATCATTGTTTGCAGATGACATGATAGTGTACATAGAAAATCCTATAGACTCGGCCAAAAAGCTGCTCGACGTAATAAATGAATTTGGCCAAATAGCTGGATACAAAGTCAATATCCAAAAATCAAAGGCATTTTTGTATACCAACAGTGAAACAGCAGAAGCAGAAATCAAGAAAAAAATCCCATTCGATATAGCAAAAAGAAAAATAAAATACCTAGGAATAAACCTAACTAAGGAGGTAAAAGACCTGTATGCAGAAAACTACACAACACTGAAGAATGAAATCAAGGAAGACACAAACAAATGGAAGCATATACCATGTTCATGGATCGGAAGAATTAATATTATCAAAATGTCCATACTACCCAAAGCAATTTACAGATTCAATGCAATACCTATTAAAGTTCCAATGGCATATTTCACAGACATAGAACAAACACTTCAAAAATTTATATGGAATCATAAACGACCCCGGATAGCGGCAGCAATTTTGAGAAAGAAGAGCAAAGTAGGAGGGATCACAATACCTGATACCAAACTGTATTACAAAGCCACTGTAATCAAAACAGCCTGGTACTGGCACAAGAACAGACACGTGGACCAGTGGAATAGAACAGAGAGCCCAGAAATAAACCCAAGTCTCTACAGTCAATTAATATTCGACAAAGGGGGCAGCAACATAAAATGGAGCAAAAATAGCCTCTTCAATAAGTGGTGCTGGGAGAACTGGATAGCTACATGCAAAAAAATGAAACTCGAGCACCAACTTACACCATACACAAAAATAAATTCAAGGTGGATAAAAGATTTAAATATAAGCCATGACACCATTAAAATTCTAGAGGATAATATAGGCAGGAAAATCTCAGATATTTCACGCAGCAATATTTTCACTGATACGTCCCCTAGAGCAAGGGACATAAAGGAAAGAATAAACAAATGGGATCTCATCAAAATAAAAAGCTTCTGCACAGCTAAAGAAAACAGTATTAAAATAAAAAGAGAACCAACTGTATGGGAAAACATATTTGCCAATGATACCTCAGACAAGGGATTAATCTCCAAAATATATAAAGAACTTACAAGACTCTACTCTAAGAAGACAAGCAACCCAATTAAAAAATGGGCAAAGGATTTGAACAGACACTTCTCCAAGGAGGACATACAGAGGATCCAGAGACACATGAAAAGATGCTCGATATCTCTAGCTATCAGAGAGATGCAAATTAAAACTACAATGAGATACCACTTGACACCAGTCAGAATGGCCTTCATAAACAAAGCAACAAACAGCAAGTGTTGGAGAGGTTGTGGAGAAAAGGGGACCCTAGTGCACTGTTGGTGGGATTGCAGATTGGTACAACCACTATGGAAAACAGTATGGAATTTTCTAAGAAAACTAAAAATGGACATACCTTTTGACCCAGTAATTCCACTGCTTGGATTATATCCTAAGAATCCTGAAACACCAATCCAAAAGAATCTATGCACCCCTATGTTCATAGCAGCACAATTTACAATAGCCAAGTGCTGGAAGCAACCTAGGTGCCCATCAGTTAATGAATGGATCAAAAAACTGTGGTACATTTACACAATGGAATTCTATGCAGCAGAAAGAAAGAAGGAGCTCCTACCCTTTGCGACAGCATGGAAGGAATTGGAGAGTATCATGCTAAGCGAAATAAGCCAGGCAATGAAAGACAAATACCATATGATCTCACCTTTAACAGGAAGCTAATCAACAAAACAAACAAACAAGCATAATATAAACAAAGACACTGAATTTGAGAACAGTCTGACAGTGTCCAGAGGGGGAGGGGAGGGAATTTCAGGGGAAAAGGGGAACGGTTTAGAGCAACAAGTATAAAGGACTCATGGACAAAAACTATGGGGGGGTGGAAATGGGAGGAAGGTGGGGAGGGCTGGGGTGGTGGGCTGGGGCGGGGTAAAAGACAGAAAACTGTACAATATCAACAATTAAAAAATACTGATTAAAAAAAAAAAAATAAATGCAAGAATGTTTAGTAAAAAAAAAAAAAAAAAAAAAAAAAAAAAAAAAAAAAAAAAAAAAAACAAAGACACTGATACTGAGAACAGGCTGACAGTCACCAGAGTGGGAAGGGGAGGGAATTTCAGGGGAAAGGTGGGAGGGTTTACAGGAACAAGTACAAAGGACACATGGACAAAAACTATGGGGGGTGGAAATGGGAGGGAGGAGGGGAGGGCTGGGGCGGTGGGCTGGGATGGGAATAAAAGACAGAAAACTGTACAAGAACAATTAAAATAAAATTTAAAAAAAATTAAGGGAAATAAAATGCAAAGAAAATACTTGATAGTTATGTGTTGAGTAACCAAAGGAACATTGAAAGTATGACTGCTGAAAGAATCCTGAGCATTTCAATTGTACTCATTTAAAATTTTTTTATTTATTGATGGGAGAGAAAGAGAGAGAAACATCCGTCTGTTGTTCCACCAATTGATGCACTCATTGGTTGATTCATGTATGTGCCCTGACCAGGGTTCAAACCCACAACCTTAGACAATGGGAACAATGCTCTAACCAATTGCGCTACCCAGCCATGTCCTCAATTATACGCTTTCTTGATTCAAAGCTATTGTTACAAAATTCCAGTTCTGCCAGTTTTCAAATGTAGAATACTAGGCAAGCATTTATCTTATTTCAACTCAATTTTATTATATTTATAATGCAAATAAAGTTTATAGCTGTCTTGGTCCATTGTTACAAGAAATAAACATAAAGATCTTGGAATGGTGTCTGGGATTTATTTAGTAATTAATAAATGTTAGCTATTGTGTTAAAATGTATTTGTATTTTTTGTATATGGAATTTTTAAAATAAATACAAATTCTTATAGAAAAAGAATGAGTGAATGAGGAATACTTAATTTAAGATATTTCCCAGAATTAAGTTTCTGTGAAGTGTAAGTTTGACTTTTACTTTCTCAGTGTGGCTATTAGTCTTGTAGTTGTTACTGCTCCCAAATTCTCACGCCCCACTAATCAGTACTCACAGTAGTTGGAATGTGGCCTTGCAGCACTTCTCCTCCCAACTCTTTCTTGGTAGTCATTTTTTCTCCATCATCTCTGCATACAGAAATTGCTGCAAGACCTCAATTTTACCACATCAGCTGCCTCATCAAATCACAGATATCAGTGGAAGTAAATTTTTATGGAAAATAGCATACAGAAGTAATTCACTGTCTTTCAAAAATGCGTGTTTCTTTTCACTATTATGAAATATTTTATTCTCAAATACATTTAAGCCTGAATTAAAATTTTTAGCTTCTGGCTATTAACATTACTTGTCTTGCTTTTCAAGATCCTATTCCCTTTTAATGAAACAAAGTGGATTCTTTAGATTGCATTTTGTTTAAAAGATTCGAATGAATGAGAAAACTGGGAGAAACTTAGAAGTAAAAATTCTATGAACTTAATGACACTATTATCGATATTTTAGACATTTTCTTCCAATACTTATGGCCCTAACAAGCACAGCTTACTGTTTTCTTCAACAATTCTCGCCATCAGCATGAGCTGTTTTAGTTCAAAAGAAGCCTCCATTGTCAAGTCTAAGCTCTCAAAAAATGTTAACTTTCATTCTATAGCTGAAAGGCAATTTTTCAGAAGTTAATTAATTTTCTATTTGGATTTCAGCTGAGTAGGAGGCATTAGGTTGTACTGAGAAGTCAACATGGAGCTACAGAGCTGAGTTTTAATTTCCTCTCCTGAGCTCAATACAATAATTGGTGACCTGGCAAGTATCTTATATACGTAGACTGAGAGGATTCTCTTCAGCGTGGCTACATTTGGGTTTGAGCCAGTTGGTACAACACACATGTGATGCAACACCTGCCTTAAATTGAGCACTGAAAATCCATACTAGTGTTGTCCACTTCCTCATGTAATTAATTACAGAACATTAAAAATCAGCTTTCCAGAGTCCTAATGATTGTTTCTAAAGTATAAGTCAGTTTTATTACTGCCTTTGGGGATAGAATTTGCTGAGATTCTCATTAAAACACTTCAATCTTTCCACATAATCTGTTTACTTTTAATATAATTATTAATTTATGAATTGATGTTATCCTTCATTTATTTTCTAGTTGTTTTCCACTTCCATGTTTATTTTTATCTCTTTCTTTCATTTTTTAAATTGTTTTTATATTTTGTCCTCTGTTAACTCAGTTACACATTCTTTCACTAATGTTTTATTTTTTTATGCTAAGAAATTGTAACGTGTTCTTGATCCATTGATGGCTAATGTAATTATTTTATAATTTCTTCACATGACATTCATATAAAGTACTTCATTTTTATTAATGCCTTTCTGTTGTATGTGCTATAGTTATCATATGTTTAGATAGATGATGATGATGATGATGAAGATAGATAGATAGATAGATAGATAGATAGATAGATAGATAGATAGATGATAGATAGATAGAAGTAAAACCATCTCTATTTCCAGAAAACATATTTTATAAAGAAAACCCTAAAGGCTATCCATACACACTCTCACATACATACACACTAGAACTAACCAAATAATTCAGTAAAGAAGGATACAAAACCAAATTTAAAAAACAATTGCAGTTGTATAACAGACCATATAAAAAATAAGGAAAACAATCCCATTCACAATGGCATCAAAAAGACCAAAATACTTAGAAATAAACTTTGCCAAGGAGTGAAAGACTTGTACACTGAATTCTACTAAATAAAAATAAGTTAAAGGGAACACAGATAAATGGAAAGATGTCCAATTTTCATGTATTGGAAGAATTAATGTTGTTAAAATGTCCATAACACCAAAAGTGATCTACAGATGCTATTAACATTAAAATATCAATAGCACTTGTTATAGAAGTAAAAAAAAAAATCCAAAATTCATGTAGAGAACTGAAAAATACCCAGAATAGCCAAAGCAATATTGAGAAAGAAGAAAGCTGGAGGCGTCACAATTCCTGATTTCAGTATATTACAAAGCTACAGTGATTAAAATGGTATGATGTTAACATAAAGATAGGCATATAGCTCAATGGAAGATAACAGAGAGTTCAGAAATAAGCTCACACATATGAGGGGGGACCCCAAAAATGGAATTATCTTGCGAAAGGTAGGTCCTGTGTAATACAAGCTTTCCCCACTAGGTAAGTGTTCTAAGATCCCATCTGTATCAGTGTACCAGTTGGCACTGTTGTGAGAGGTTGTGTTCAGCTTCAAAGAATTTTTTTGAAGACTCTTTCAACGTGCTTGCCCATTTCATGATGACTTACAAGCACTCCTGCCCAAACTGCACTAAGTGTTCATCAGTTTTTGATTAAAAATGTCATGACCCCTGTGTGTCACCCTCCCTATTCATCTAGTCTCACCTGAGTGATGTTTTTTGTTTCCCCAGATTAAAAAAGTTCCCAAAGACCTGGCTGGTGTAGTTCAGTGGATTGAGTGTGGGCTGGGAACCAAAGGGTTGCTGGTTCAATTCCCAGTCAGGGCACATGCCTGGGTTGTGGGCCAGGTCCCCAGTAGGAGGTGTGTGATAGGCAACCACACATTGATATTTCTCTCCCTGTCTTTCTCCTTCCATTCCTCTCTAAAAATGAATAACTAAAATCTTTTTTTAAAATAAACAAGCCCTCAAAGGGAAAAGTTTTGCCAATGTGGAAGATGTGAAACAAAATATGGCAGAAGTACTAAAAGGCATCAAAATTAAAGAGTTCCAAACTGTTTTGAGCAGTGGAAAAAAGCATCTCAATAGGTGTATTGCATCAAATGGAGAGCACTTTGAAGGTGACCGAAGTTTAAACATATAAGAATAAATACACAATTTTTTATAAATAAATTGTAGGGTTATATCTGGGTCCCCCCCATAGGCAGGGAACTGATGTTTGATCAGAATGCCAAAGCACAGGCAACAAAAGCAAAAAGACAAGTGGGATTATGTCTAACAAAAATCTTCTGCACGGCCTAGGAAACAATCAAAAGTAAAAGAGGCTACATATAAAATATAAAATATTTACAAACCATATAACTGATGAGAGATTAATTTCCAAAATAGATGAGGAACTTCTACAATTCAATAAAGTAAAAAGAAGTTGTTATGGCTCAGTTACATGTTGGTAAGAATGGATGCAAGAATGGGCCCTGGCTGGTGTGGCCCAGTGGATTCAGTGCTGGACTGCAAACCAAAAGGTTACTGCTTCGATTCCCAGTCAGGGTACATGCCTGGGTTGTGGGCTGGGTCCCCGGTTGGGGGCTCGTATGAGGGAACAAATTGATGCATCAATACATCTCTGGCACACAATGTTTCTCTTCCTCTCTTTATCCCTCCTTTCACCTCTCTCTAAAAATAAGTAAATAAAATCTTAAAAAAAAAAAAGATAGGTCATGGGTCAAAGTAAAGTAAAAGAATGGGAGGCCTTGATAGGTTATGGGTCATGGCTAGGATTGGTGCTTAGAGCAACCAGCATCAATTATTTAAAACATTAACAATTAATAATTAATATGAATATCCTAAAAATATTTAAAATTTTAATAATTAATAAAATATTAATTATTAACTATATAATTTATATATTTGGTAATGTGTAAATTGTTGACTTGTTAATAATTTAAATAATTAATTTAATAAATATTGATTGATAATTAATGGTGTTAATAGTCTTTTAAATATTTATTGTTTTCCTTTATCTTGGTTGAGGTTTTTATTCAATGTTGTTAATATGTGGGTTTCTAATAAGTAAGCTTTAATCTTGTTGTTGCTTCCCCTAAAATTATATTTTAAATTGTTATATTGTATTATAGGTCAACTCCCAATCAATCACATTCTACTTAAAACTCTTTCATTAAAGTTGTATGTGAATATTTCACCCATATAACTCTGACCACAATCTGTGATCTTGGAAAACTTATCTGTGTTGGGGAGCTAACATATGGTGATTTTTTTAAGAAGATACATTCAACCAATTTAATATACAATTAATTATTTCTGCCTAATCTCTCAATGAACTTTCCTCCCTTATGTTACTATTGTGATCTGATGCAATTTAGATAATTACCCAGCCCATATTCCTTTAAATTTGCATGGAGAAAATAAGCAATTTTGGGAATACGTCATTACTTTTAATGAGTCGCTAGGGTGAAAGTTAGAAAACTATTGCCTTAGGTTGGACTTAGTGCCCTAGTGATGTAAAACAGTTAATGCAATTTCCTTACTGAAAATTTAATCATCACTGGGATTTAGCACACTTGAGAATTTTTTTTGTGATGCATTTCCAGTTGGCAATAAATAGCCTTGTCTTGCTTCTGCTTAAGTAAATCACACAAAAGTTATATATTTAGATGCTGGCTCACTTCCTTTATTTCCAACTGGTTAGTTTGACCCTGAATTACTAGAGTCAGAATGCACATTAGAAAACAAAAACTTGGCAGAAGGATATAGCAATGCAGAGAAATTTCAACTAAAGTAGGCCAAGGGCAACCTACCCTTCTGCTCATCAATGTTTATTTAGAAGGAAATGTGAATGATTCATGCACTGTTGAAATGAAATGCTCCCAATTGTTGCTACTTATGACACTTTAGCTCTTTTATGAGATCATTTAGTATCATCATATAGTTCACCTTCTGTATCTTTGTGCAGACTTTTTTTAATACAAAAAATAAGATAAATAAACTTATCACCTTCTCTAAAAAGTATATAATTTTGATACTGTATAAATGAGTCCATAGAAAAGGATGGAAATTCACGAATTAATTTTGTAAAACCAAGATCAATTGACTACAAGATATTGATAAATGTGCCACAGAGGAGGAAAAGTTATAAACTCCCTAATAAATACAGACACAAAAATTCCAAGTATCATGTTACTTACTAATAAAATAAGAGTATATTTAAATGATTTATAGCCAAATTTGGTTTATTCCAATGACATAAACATATTTGTAGATGTAAACAGTTACATCAAAAATAACAGAATGAAAAAATATTATTACACTAGGTACTGGAAATGGTTGATTCCTATTTCAATTTCCAAAACAATTTCATTTCCAATCAAGAATTAGATTGGATGCTCGACTTTTAATTCAACTCAGAGGCTATACCAATTTCAGTAAAGAACTCAAGTGTAAAGATCATCATCTTCTAGTGCATCAAAATTCTGAACAATTTTATTTTGTTATAAAAATAAGCTTCTTATGTCAAAAATATTTGACATCTTTATATTCATAATTCTTAATTTTGAACCATACCTAACATTTTCCCTTTTATGAAGACCTCTACTCAGAAAATATGGATGCAAAAAGTATATATTGACTAAAGGTAATAATACCACCGGCATGCCATGATAATGGTTATAAAATTTTTTAGTGGAAAAATACTAAATTCTAAAGCTCAAAATTATACCAGTACTAATCAAAATATTTCCTTTTTATATAAAAAAAATCTTAGGAGTAAATAAAAAATACTTCAGTAATTCTTTAGAAGTAATTTCAAGACCTTAAACAAAAAAAAACTATGCAGCACACACTGTTTTACCTTGTGGGCTCTTCACAGGTCCTTGGGAAGTTTGCTTTGCCTCCTGATACAGTGTATGATGGGGATAAAGAAAGAAGTTATACTCCTGAGAGTGTGTTATTACACAATAAAGTCTCCATTTGTATAAACCAGTCACATAGAAAATTAAGTGCCTCTTTCATACTCTAAGTTCCAAAATATGAGTGAATTTTATCATATTTGTGTATGTATGTATACATATAGCATCTCAATAAACCTTGTATTGATTGTCTACGGGTGAGTTGGAATTTCATTCTAATTCAACACAGTAAGTTGTACACAGATAAAAACAATAAAATAAAAGAAAAAATAAAAATTTCTATTTCTGATCATGGAATTAATTAATGGTTCATGTGGAGAATTTGAGAAATATCAAATGTTAAACAGTCTACAAATTCAACAAAACAGTGATAACTATTAATGATAATTTGGATTTTTCAATCTTATCATATTAAATATTTATATAAAATACATGTATCCTGCACTATGATTATATATTTATACTTATATTGAGTATATGAATATATTATTAAAAATCAGAAATTTTTATCATTTCTCTATAACATTTATCTAACATGTACATATTCTTACACTATGACAATTTATATACTCTTATATGTTCACATTTTATCATTTTATATATTACATTATTAATATTATATCTAGGTATATTATTGTAATGTTATTTTATTACAAATTATTGTTTTCTTATATATAACAATTATTTAAATATTTCAATGGCTACATAAGATATCATTTAATTCTCTTTTTTCTAAAAATAATTACTTAATCAGTTTTTTCTTATTGCAATGATCAAAAACTTAAGTTCAAATGAAATGGAGATGTAAAGTACAGCATGAAGAGTACAGGCAATAATACTGTATTAAGTATTTATGGTGTCAGTTGGGTACTGGAAATATAAGGAGGAATACTTTATAAAGTATATGATTATCTAAACAATATGTTATACACCTGAAACCAATACCAAGCCAAAAAAATAATGAAAGTGAACTGTAATTAAAAAATAAAAATTTAAATTTAAAAAGCAATCATGTGATAAAAGTGAAAATTAGTATCTCTTTTACCTTCCTAAGGGTTCTCATGTTTTACCAGAAAATTGATAATGGAATATGTAGTTAAATGAAGAATTCTATTTACCAGTAACTGCTGCTAGTTTTTACTGAATATCTTTACTGTACCATTTGTGATCACATTTTATAATGGGTCTGGTCAAATACTTATATTTTAATAAATAATTATGAAGTCAACTGTTGATTTGTGATAAAGGGGTAGTTCCATTCAGTTAAGCTGGAATTCTACTTTAAATTATTGTGGACTCAATAGAATTTGTAAAAGATTTTTCTTCATATTTAGAAGTATGATTGGTTTAAATTAGTGTTTTCCAATGAAACCTATGAAATATTTCATTTAAAAGGTGTTTGCTTATGAAATGATTTTGGAAAACTCTATATAAAATTTTACAATCCACATCAGTAGATTTAAGGTTGTTAAAGTTTCCATAAAATCATGAAATAAAGAAATACATTCAATTTTGTTCAACTCAGAACATATCAGTATTATTTGAACATGACATTCCTTTTCTAAACAGCCATTAAGAAATTGCTTCATCTTACTCAGAACACATTTGGGAAAATATTGGCCTAAAGAAATAATTGTGGGCATTATTCTAGTACTTAAAATATGTATTTAGGTATCTTTCCTCCTTAATATTTTTTAAAGATTTTATTCATTTTTAGACAAAGGGGAAGCGGGGGAGAGAGATAGGAGAGAAACAATGTGTGGTTGCCTCTCATGCACCCCCATCTAGGGACCTGGGCCCACAACCCAGGCATGTGCCCTGACTGGGAATCGAACCAGCAACCCTTTGGTTCACAGGCCAGTGCTCAATTCACTGAGCCACACCAGCCAGGGCTCCACCTTAATATTTAATACTGTCTTTAATTTATGATGCTTTTCCTTATTTTTTTTCTACTGCTGAGCTATTTCATGGTTTGGCTTACCTATGCCCTTTAAAAGAAATATCATAGTAACAGAATAAATTTTTATAAAAGAAACTAGCACATAAAATAGCACAAATGGAATAAAATTAACAAGAAAGAGCATAGCGTAGACAGAATAGCCCACTTTATCTTGGAAAGGTTCATATATTTAGAATGAATAATGATAATAATTTCAATAAGTATTGCAAATATTTAAGTTTATTAAGCTTTAACTTGCAACTCACTTTTGTATACATTTTAATATTTAAGCACCACAATAAATATAAAAGATAGTGAACATCGACCTTGTTTTAAAGAGAAGAAACTGATGTCCACAGAGGGCAGCCAACTTTCCCAAAGTGAAAGTTTATGCCATAAGAACTGAAACAGAGTATAGTCTCCTCATCCAACCTGCTCTTACTACATCACAATATTTAAATCTACAATATTTCATTCATTATATTACCTTAAGGAGAAAGTACAGCAGGGAAAGCAAGCACTGTGTTTTCTACAAACTGTTTCATCTTACTGGTCACAAAAATACTATTTTCGAAGCCCCACTTGCAGTGAAGTTGGGGCAAATTGATTGAGTCTGAAAGAACAGAAGGCATTAGAAAGCTGTGTAAAAATCTTTCAGACTGAATCTTCAGAATATTCTGCATATTTCTCCAGTTTTTTTTTTTTTTCCTTTACAATGCAGGGACTCTATTTAAGATAAAAATGTATGTCCAT
This sequence comes from Glossophaga mutica, assembly GCA_039655065.1. Classification (NCBI taxonomy): domain Eukaryota; kingdom Metazoa; phylum Chordata; class Mammalia; order Chiroptera; family Phyllostomidae; genus Glossophaga; species Glossophaga mutica. The sequence continues at coordinate 139,552,844 of CM077307.1, read as the reverse complement.
ATTGGAAAAGGGCCTGAATCTTCCCATCACTATTTGTGGGGGGTAGGCCAAAGGAAATGGTCCAAAATTCATGTGACAGTGATTTTAATGAAAAATAACTTTCATTATGTTAAGCCACTGATATTTGAGAGTTGCCAGATAGAACAATTAGTGTTAAATTTCTTGAAAATATTAGATCTATCTATTCTTTAAATTTTGGTCCTCCTTCATCTTTTGCTTTTCCTGATATTGAAGATTAAACACCTAGTTTTAAAATGTATTGAAGACTAATTGAGAATTAGATTAATTTCCAGTTAAAAATGTATTACTGAATAATTTGAAGTGTTGCTTATCTTTAATAATTAAGTATAAAACTAAAGAAATAGTAACAGAATAAATTTTAAATGCAGACTTTGAAGGAAGACTTTTATTCACACAAAAATCTATACTTCAATGTTTACAGAAACTCTATTCATAGTAACCCAAAACTGTAAATTACTTAGTTGTTCTTCAACAGACAAGTGGTAAACAAATTAGTGTACATCCATACCTTGAAATACTACTCAGCTACGTAGAGAAATAAACTATTAATAAACACAACAACCTTGATGAAATGCCAGAAAATTATGCTGAGTGAGAGCCAATCCACCCAAATTACATATTGTATGATTCCATTGATAGATCATTAATGAAATGACAAAATTATAGAAACAGAGAACACATTAGAGATTTTAGGGAGTAGAGGTGGGAGGGCACTGGGTGTATCTATGAAGAGCAACATGAAAATGTGATTGAAATGTTTTCTCTTTTGAGTCTATTAATGTCGATACCCTGGTCTAACATGTATTGTATTGTTGTCATTGCAGGAAACTCTGTAACGTATACACAACATTTCTCTTATTATTTCTTATATATGTTTGTGAATCTATAATTATTTTTAAAAAACATTTAATTAAGAAGAAAGAATAGGTAATGGGTTAAATTGTATGATTTGGCCAATTAACAGCAAATTATAGAGCTAATGTAGGAAACTTTGATTCAATGAGTAAATAAAGAAAACATATTTAGCAGACTTTGGGGAAAAAATGTAACACTTAGGCATGTTTCATTTGACCATGAATATATTTTTTTAAAAGGAGGCTGTATTAGTTTCCTCAGACTAACATAACAAAATACCCCAGATGGGTTGGCTTAAGCAACAGAAATTTGTTTTCCTACAATTCTGGGATCTAAAAACCAAAGATCAAGGTGTTGACATTAAGTTTCTCTTAAGACCTTGTGGCCTTACAAATAGTTGCCTTCTCATTATGTTCTAATATGGTTGCCCATTGATCCATAACCTCCTGGATCCTGGGTCCTAATCTCCTCTTCTTATGTGGACACCAGTTATATTGGATTATGGTTCACCAATATGACCTCATTTTACCTTAATTACCTGTTAACAAGCTCTGCCTCAAAATATAGTCACATACTGAGTTATTGGGAGTTAGCACTTCAACATATGAATTTGAGAGATAGGCTCAGGGAGAGAGACACACTTCAGCCCATAACAGAAACTAACATTTAGAAATTAAGGGATTCCCAATAAAAATTCTGATTTGTATGGTATTTCTATAGTCCACAATTAGTTATGGCGATAATTAGAAGTACCTGAGGAATGAGTCAGTACTTCAAGCAGATGCATACACACACTCCAACATTTGTTACGCTCATATCACTCACACACACACACACACACACACACAATCATAGTATCCTCTCACCTCCTTTTTTAAATGACTAGCTTTGTGTCGATTAACTTGTGCTGTCTGGAAGATGGTATCATACAAGCTTTTGATGGAGTAGGGAGATAGCCTGAGGAGACAGACTCTAAAAGGAGAAGTATCAGGTTCTATAAACAAACAGCCTTCTTAATTTTATATGCAATACTCTTTTTCAAGAAGCAGCAGCTAGTTGTTTTGACATTTGCAAAGAGCAGATAGTGTCTCTCTCAAAAGCACTTAAGAACATTCTGTCAACAATGAATTAGTCTATTATTTAAATCCTTCTTTATTCTCTTTTGTTTGATCAGGAGTTGACATTTATTCCTGGCTCTGCCCTTTCAATTTACCAAGACACTGATGGCATAAAGAGCAGTGTGCTGGTTTATTGAGAGCATTTCTGTGAACATAAAGAAATGATCATTCTTAATGAAAACCAGTAAACCAGATTGGCAACCATGTCACTGTAGTCGGTGCATGAAAATATTGCCCTGGATAAGGAAAGTCAATCCTTGAATGAAAGTTACAAAAAAAGAAAAAATAATTATGTAACAACTTTCCTTAAATGTAAAATAAAAGTCTCAATTTCTTTACAGTACAAAATGGAGAAGTGATCTGAAATATTAAGAAGCATATGACCCTTTTATTATGTTTTGGAGCAAAGAGGGAGCTTGCTGACAAAGGCTTGGGGTTGTGGTTACCCCTTTGCATCATACTGTTTACTTACCCAGGTATAATAACTAGACTATCACTTACCAGCTTATTAAAAAACAGTCCATTGGACTATCAGGAAAAAAATCCATGCATGCCATTGTAATTAACACAAGGCAATTTTATATCATAAAATTAAATATTTACCAAAAATGTATGTTTAATAGTTTACAGTTTTAACAGTCTTTTCATTTTTAGAATACCATTTGATTTTATTCTCATAAATTTTGTGAGGAAAATATAAACAAGGGTGTTTTCCAAACAGATTTATATTTGACTTTCTCAGTTATCTTCAGTGTTTCCCAGAAGTAGCTCCCAGAAGAGAAGAGAAGCTTTTCTCTCTCTCTCTCTCTCTCTCTCTCTCTCTCTCTCTCTCTCTCTCTCTCGCACTCGCTCTTGCTCTCTCATTCACACACACACATTAAGAAATTTTAAGATTTGACACAATGGCATAAATTATCTTCAGCTCTGTATTTTATGATGTTATAATCTTTAAAATTTTAATTTTTTTAAAGTAAATGATCTTGTTCATACAGAGCTTCAGCAAATTAAAGAAAGCCTAGGGAAATCACAAATGTCAGTTAAAACGAGTCCTGTTTAGATGCTGGTAGGGTAATATACAGGTGGAATAAATCTGCTCTTGCATCTAAGGCCTCCCAAAAGGGATAATCTGTCCCCCAAAGTTAACTTTGAAATAAACAAAAAATTGGAAGCTATGTATGGTTTCCCAAATATTACAAAGTAATTTCTTTAAAATAAATGTTTTTAACATCTGTTTTTAACTCCTTGATATCAAGGCATACTGGAAGCCACAAAATAAAAATGTATTGTTGTTATGATAATATGCTTTCTGAGTACACATAATTCATAATCTCAAAACCATAGTTTGAATACTGAGTCTTTCTTTGACTTTAGAATGAAGCAATGGGTGATGCTAATATATGAGGAAAACATCTCTCAATATGTAGTTGAATGTTTTCACAGAAAACACAGAAAGATAAGGGAGAGAGAGAAAACCAAAAAAGTAGATTCTGTGATTCTGTTTATATGTAAGTCTGTTTTAGAAAACATGAGGTTAAATTGATATAACCACATTTACCTCTTACAGTATACTTTAAAAACCTTTCTGCATACAGGAAAACATAAAAATTCAAAGCATAACTCTTGGGCTTTTTAGTTAGGAGATAAATAATCCTCAATATGATTAAAGGACAATAATCAATATTCGAGATATATTCCCAATTGAGACTGCAATAAGTAAAAGCTGAAATTCATTCAAAACACTTTGTAAGGAGGAGAAAATGTGTATGGGCACAGACTTTGTATACAAATCTAGGTTCTAATTTGGCTTTAACTTCATCTTGAATTTGAACCTTGGCTGACTTATAACCAGTTAAAGGTTAAACATCTTTAACCCTAAAATATCGATGATATCATCAACATTGTTGTGTCCTTGGAAAGATTAACAATATCTTCATTAATAGTGTGTGCTAATAGAAACTATTACTACAACAATTTCTGTTACCACTACTACCAGGGACAGTGCATGAAACTTGTATTAGACAGATTTATAACTAATATTGTTAATAAGAACAAAATTACAAAACTTCTGTTCTATGAAAACAACTCATCCTATTTATGCTGGGTGACTTCATTTACTCTTTTAGTGGTGGTTATCATTTTCCCCATTCAAAGATTTTATACTCTGCTTTTGAGCTTCCTCAAAAATCATTCTGAAAGAAATTGGTACATTTTTTTAATCCTCAACTGAGGACATGCTTATTGATTTTAGAGAGAAGGGAATGGAGGGAGAGAGAGGAATAGGAACATCGACTGGCTGGCCTTTGCACATGCCCTGACTGGAGATTGACCCCACAACCTGGGCATGTGCCCTGACTGGGATTCAAATCTGTCTTCAGTTTACTGGATGAAGCTCTGACCAACTGAGCCACACTGGGCAGGATGAGATTGGTACATTTTATTGGATATTTTACATATAATTTCTTTTACCAATATAAGGCAGGCTTGGCCACCTATTTATTTCTTCAAGGTGAACACAACGAGGCTTTTGGGAGTTTTTGGTGAGCCCTCCAGGTTCTCTTTGGAATTGTCTCTCTTCTGTTCATGGTTGTAATAAACACAGACCCTTCTTTGCTGTGACTTATGGGTACTTTAGCAGAGACATGGAAATAAAGAACAAACTGACAGTGACCAGAGGAGAGGGGGAAGGGAGATAATGGGGATAAGAAGGGGAAGGATCAAGTCAATGAATATGTACAAAGGACCCATGGACAAAGACAACAGGGACAGAGGGAGGATTGAAAGTGGAAGGTGGAGGTTGGTTAGGGCAGGGAAGAATAATGGGTGGAAAATGGGGACAACTGTAATTGAACAACAGAAAAAAAAAGAATCAAGAAATAAGTCTTGTTACTATCTTTTTTTCTGAATTGGAATAAAAGACATCCTTTTAAATGGCACTGCTCCAACGATATTATTTCTCTCTCCCTTTGTGTAACATTTCCAAAAGTGATGTCGTATGGAGGACAACAGATTACTTCAGGATTCCTCAGATTCTAAGATGAACATTAAATTTGAAATTCAATTTGATAACTATCTTAACAAAACTAAATATGAGTATACTTTGGATTGAGTTGATCTCCGTTTAAAAGAAATACTAGAGTGGTTTAAAGCAGAGCAATTCCCTAAAGAGATAACATTTAATGTCTTGGTAAATGCCAATGTGTCTGTTGCCTTAAAATTGACATGATATAATGTCAAAATTACAATAGTCTTACATTTGTGCAGTTAAGTTGAATTATTTAAGCAAATTTAAAGGCAAGACTTCTCTTATATGGTGTCAGTTCCTAACTAACGGTAATTTTTTAAAACAGGTACGTCTCTGATTTTTAAATAACATGAGGTATTGATTTGCTGAAAATAAAAACAATACACTTTGGAAGGGTAAGAAACTATTTTAAATAATATGGAATAATTTTTAAAATGTAAGTGATGTGATTTTGGCAAATTATGTCATAGAACCTCATAAGAATAATAACTTCTGAGGATATCATCCCAGCAGTGGTATTGCTGGGTCAAAAGGCAGTTCCATTTTAGTTTTCTGAGGAAATTCCATACTGTTTTCCATAGTGGCTGCACCAGTCTGCATTCCCACCAACAGTACACTAGGATCCCCTTTTCTCTGCAACCTCACCAGCACTTGTTTGTTGATTTATGATGGCCATTCTGACTGGTGTGAAGTGGTATCTCATTGTGATTTTAATCTGCATCTCTCTGATGGCTAGTGATGCTGAGTATCCTTTCATATGCCTATGGGCCCTCTGTATGTTTTCCTTGGAGAAGTTTCTGTTCAAGGTCCTTTGCCCATTTTTAATTGGAATTTTTGTCTTCCTGATATTGAGGCATATGAGTTCTTTATAACCCTTGTCTGAAGTATCATTCGCAAATATGTTTTCCCATATGGCCAGTTCTCTTTTCTTTTTAATGCTATTTTTCTTTAGCTGTGCAGAAGCTTTTTATTTTGATGACATCCCACTTGTTTATTCTTTCCTTTATGTCCCTTACTCCAGGGGACATAAGGATCCTGAAATGCTAATCCAAAAGAACCTATGAACCCCAATGTTCATAGTAGCACAATTTACAATAGCCAAGTGCTAGAACCAACCTAAGTGCCTATCAGTAAACTAGTGGATCAAAAAACTGTGGTACATTTACATGATAGAATACCACGCAGCAGAAAGAAAGAAGGAGCTCCTACCCTTCGCAACACCATGGATGGAACTGGAGAGCATTATGTTAAGTGAAATAAGCCAGGCAGTGAAAGACAAATACCGTATGATCTCACCTGTAAGTGGAACCTAATCAACAAAACAAACAAGCAAGCGAAATACAACCCGAGACACTGAAACAAAGAACATACTGACAGTAACCAGAGAGGAGGGGGGAGAGGGATAATAGGGGAAGGGCCACCAAGGAACATGTATAAAGGACACATGGATGAAGCCAAAGTTCAAGGGTGGGAAGCAGGGATGGGTGGCTCGGGGCGGGGCGGGGGCATGTGGGGTGAAAATGCAGCCAACTTTACTTCAACAAAAATTAAAAAAAGAATGAGGACTTCCAGCCAAGATGCAGGCATAGGTGCCTCCTCCCACAACCAAAATTAAGAACAACAAATACTTAGAAACAAGAAAACAATCAGAACTGTTAGAAAATTGAACTGCACGGAAGTATAGTTGAAAACAACCATTCATCCAGACCGGTAAAAGGGGCAGAGTAGAGGCAGGAAAAAGTTGAGTTACAGACCTGGCCATGTAGGTAGCAGTGGTTGGCAGTTCCCAGGCGTGCAGGCGGTGGCTAGCAGACCCCAGACACACAGGCGGAGGCTAGCAGACCCCGGGCATGGGGTGGCAACTGTGCTGACCCAGTGAGGCCTTCTAAGGTGGCTCATTAACCAGGTGATCCCACATTCGAGTGCAGATAACCCAGGGGAAGGGAAAGTGGCGGAAGGGACTGGAATCCAACAGAGAGCAGAGCAAGCACCATTGTTCCCTCTCAGGCCCCGCCCCCACATACAGCGTCACAACTCAGCGACTGGGCTGCCCCACCCTGGGGAACATCTAAGGCTCCACTCCTCAAATGTAACAGCTGCGACCAGACCAAAAAAAAAAAAACATCAAAAATGGCTCAAACTGGCGAACAAATGAAATCCCCAGAACCAATTCACCTAAGCAACAAAGAGATAGCCAACCTATCAGATGCACAGTTCAAAGCACTGGTGATCAGGATGCTCACAGAATTGGTTGATTTTGCTCACAAATTAGATGAAAAAATGCAGGCTACAATACGTGAAATGAAGGAAAACACATGGAAAATCAACAGAGATGGGAGGAAAACTGGGACTCAAATCAATGGAGTGGACCAGAGGGAAGAAACAAACAACCAAACAGAAAACAAGGAAGAAACGAGAATTCAAAAAAATGAGGAGAAGCTTAGGAACCTCCAGGACATCTTGAAATGTCCCAACATCCAAATTATAGGGGTACCAGAAGGGGAAGAAGAAGAGCAACAACAAGTGGAAAACTTATTTGAACAAATAATAAAGGAGAACTTCCCCCATCTGGCAAAGGAAATGGACTACCAGGAAGTCCAGGAAGCTCAGAGAATCCCAAAGAAGTTGGACCCAAGGAGGAACACACCAAGGCACATCAGAATTACATTAGCCAAGATTAAAATGAAGGAGAGAATTCTAGAAGCAGCAAGGGATAAGGGCACAGTCCCCTACAAAGGAGTTTCCATCAGACTGTCAGCTGATTTCTCAAGAGACCTTCCAGGCAAGAAGGGGCTGGAAAGAAGTATTCGAAGTCATAAAAGTCGAGGACCTACATCCAAGATTGCTCTATCCAGCAAAGCTGTCGTTTAGAATGGAAGGGCAGATAAAGTGCTTTTCAGATAAAGTCAAGTTCAAGGAGTTCATCATCACCAAGCCCTTATTTTATGAAATGTTAAAGGGACTTACCTAAGAAAAAGATAAAAAATATGACAGTAAAAAGACAGCAAACTCACAGATATTAACAACCACACCTAAAACAAAAGCAAACTAAGCCAACATGTAGAACAGGAACAGAACCACAGAAATGAAGAACACATGGAGGGTTAGCAACAGGGGAGTTAGAGGAGGAGAGAGAGGGAAAAGGTACAGAGAATAAGTAGCATAGTTGGTGGTTAGAAAATAGAGAGGGAGAGAGCAAGAATAGTGTGGGAAATGTAGAAGCTAAAGAACTTATAACACATGGACATGAACTAAAGGGGGGGAATGTGGGTGAGGGGGGTGTATAAGTAGAGGGGGAATGATGGGAGAGAAATGGGACAACTGTAATAGCATAATCAATAAAATATATTAAAAAATAATTAAAAAGAGTGATAGTTTCTCAGTTATGGTCAAGGAAAGTAGTGGTAGATTTGAAGTTAGTGTTGATAAAAATATTGAACTCAAAGATATTTTGAGGGTTAGTACCAGTATCAAATCATAAGTAGAGGTATCACCTGCTTCCTGCATTTAAACAAACTAATCTGAACTATTTAATTAGTAGTAAGTATAATTTACTGTTCTTAAAGAATTAAAATCTCTCATGTGTCATGTTTATTTGGGAAAGTATATATTTATTTGATGTATGTGATTAATCTTGAAATCAAATACTAATATATTTTTTAAAGTTTTTATTTATTTATTTATTTACTTTTAGAGAGAGGGGAAGGGAGGGAGAAAGACAAGCAGAGAAATATCAATGCATGGTTGCTTCTTGCGTACCCCATACTGGTGACCTGGCCCTCAACTCAGGCATGTGCCCTGACTGGGATTCGAACTCATGACCCCTTTGTTTGCAGTTCAGTGGTCAATCCACTGAGCCACATCAGCCAGAGAAAATATTAATATATTTTTAAAAATTACATTTATTGGGATAACATTGGTTAATAACATTTTATAAGATTTAGGTGTGCAATCTAATAATATATTATCTGTATATTCCATTGTGTGCTCACCAAAAAATGGAATTATTATTTTATCATAATTTTAAGCATCTTATCCTCATTTAATCATGACCCCCCAAATATTTAAGACAGTTAGCAATTATTAAAAACCAAAGAACTAAAACTCATTGTCTTAAATTTATCTATAAAATACATTTTAGTATCATTGACTATTTTTGTATTTGAAGTTCAGTTTCTTCTATTTATACCAAAGTGTGTAAATTAAAGAAGATCAGCAGCTTTCACAGAAACTTTATAATATTTTAATAAAATTATCTGTGGTATAACTTTCTATTTAAGACAAATGTTTAAAATTCATAATATAGCACTATGTATAGTTAATTTAAATGTAAGACAATGTATGTACATTGAAATATGTACATAAAATATGTACACTTCATAAGAACACACAGTCTAAGAGCCCACCATTAGCAGTAGGTGGAGCATGGATAATCTTGGTCATGGGCAATAGTATAATCATTAAAATTTCATCTGGTGGTGAACTATGTGGTATACTAGTAAAAAAAAAAAAATGCAACTAGTGATAAAAGTTAAGAGGCATGTAAGATATATAAGGAAAATAGTAATTATAATGGCAATAAAACTGGATAGCTGTAGTTGTAAGTGCTGCTCTAGAGAAATTAAATGATAGGCTAAAAGTCATAACTCGTCAATTAAAAACTGAATGCAAACACAATAGTGCCTCCTTCACAGCATATGAAAGTGCTCTCTTATCCAGCAGCAGATGGCAGAGAAAGTTGAGAATCAGGCCCAGAATTTTATTATAAAAGTAGCGGAACCCAAGAGAAAGTTAAATTCTCATATCTGCTATGCTAAGTGAGGCTCCGATTAGGTAAGAAAAGAGACACTTCCCTATTGGTTGGGCTTGGTGAAACTGAGAATGTTTAATGCTCAGACTCCTTGCCACAAACAGTTTCTCAAAGTGGTCCATGCTTCCCTCCCAAAGGTTAGTGCTCCTCCCTTGTTGAAGATGGTACAGACACCCTACTCACAACACAACCTGAACTTCCCACCAATTTGCCTCTACCTTCCCTCCTGGCCACCAGATCAACACTTAGAAACTATAACTTGAAGAAACTGCAGGAATTAGTAAACATATGTAAGGGAACTACATCTTTGACATGTTAGATCAGGGAAGCAAGGCACATAACACCATTTGAGAAATAATTTAATGAAATGAGAACACTCTCCTGCAACACAGAATTTGATAATTTGGCAAAAGGCACAGAAAATGATTCCAAAATGCTGCTAAGATGATTCTAGAAAATTAGGACAATCATCTATTGAGATGATCATAGGATTTTTTTATCCTATATTTTGTTAATGTGGTGTATCACATTCATGATTTACATAGGTTGAACCATCTTTGAATTCCAAGAATAAACACCATTTGATCATGGTGTATAATTTTTTAAATTATAATTTAAAATGTTTTAAATTTGTCTTAAACAGAAATTATTGAGGTTTAATTGGCAAACAAAATTGTAAGGTATTTAAAGTGTACATCATATTGATTTAGTACATGTATACATTGTGAAAGACTTTCCTTTTTATGGGATTGTGGATCTACTAAAGAAGGAGTCATTTCAGAGTCCAAGAAGCAGCTGATGCATTTCTGAAGAGAGGAACATAAAATTATTGAGTAAATCCATTGTTCATATTTCCTTTTGCTATCTTTCTTGGGCTTTAATTTGTACTTTTATTTGTCTTGTACTATAAATTTATCATTTTCAATGTTCATGAACTTTCTCCTAAATAAGATTTCAAAGTGTTTGAGCATGAACTCTGAAGACAGACTGTGTCTGAGCAAAGGGGAGCCCATGCATGTGTCACCTTGATGCATGACCCAATGATTAGCTTTCAAAGAAACAGGTTTTTATTTACGGGGTGAATCCTTGGGTCGAGAGCTGGAAGCACTTCTGCTCCGAGCTCTCTTTTCCCATGAGACCCAGTACTTCCTTTGCTCCCCACCAGGCTACAAGCCAAAACCAAGCCCAATAGTTCCCCATTTCCTTATCTGTTCTTAAGCTGGCTGTGCAAACAGTTCTCTAGTCCTCTCTCTAATAGTCCAGGAAAACACGTGCCAAGTTGCACTGGATCATGGTGAAGTCCAGGAAGGCACAAGTCCCAAGAAAGTGCCTTCTCTGTACATCCTGAGTCCCTAGAGTCCAGGCCTGTGAGGCAGCAAGGCACAGTCCTTGGTGGTTTTGGAGTCACCTAGGAAAGACACGATTAGAACAGCAGCATGCCATTGTCTTCCTCTTGGCCGCTACTGCCAGATCCCTTCCAGCTCACAGCTCTTTCCTCATGGCTACTCTCCTTTCTTACTAGCCCAGGGCCCATGACCCAATCCTCAGAGAAAACAGAATTAGCTCCTCCCCCACTACAGGCAGCATGGCAGAATCTCTCTTAAATGGCTGCCCTTTTCACTACAGATCAGCATGGTTGTTACCTACTCTTTCAGCCCTCATGGTGGACCAGACTCTCTCTTTCTGACTGACCTTAGTTCAGTCCAAACCCAGAGCTTCCTACATGACCTCCTATCTGGATCCTCCCACAATGTGCTATATTTGCAAGTTTCCCTGTATCATCTACCTTCTCTTGGTTGCCATCTTTAGTCAGGTCCTTCCCGTGACACAGGGGCTTCCAGGGAGGATATTCACCTCCCCTGGCTACTTCATAAGTCCCTGAATGCTCTGAGAGTCACACCTTTCACCTGGGGCATTAACAGAGCTATTACCTTGCCTTTTGTTATGCAAAGTGTTTGAAATGCACCACAGAGAGATAGAGATGGGAGGAGCTGGATGATCTGATCCCAGTGCCTTTATTTGATATTGAGTTTACAGGCAGGCTGAGTGAGGATAGACTACAGCCCCAGGGAGAGACAAGAATGAAGTTTTTAAAAGAAAAAATATTGAGTTTTGTGGGGAATAGGGGAGGGGTTAGTCTCTTATTCTTCTGAGCAGGTGCCTCAGGGTTTCAGGATTTGAGCCGGGACAATGGGTTAGGTTAAGGACTGGGTTGTTCCCAGGTACTGGAGGGTCAGTCTGACCACCGGCCAGTGTGGCTGGCACCAGATGTCTATTGTGTGAGGTTGGAGAGTTTCAGTTAAGCCTTGGGCTATCAAGTGAGTTCAGATAACTGAATCTTGAACAGTCCAGTGGTCAGAAATCTGGCCTGACTGGGCCGTGAGCAACCTGGTGGGTTAGAAAATTGGCCTGACCCTTTCACAAAGTATCTTAAATACTGTATCATCTTCTTCTCTCATCCCCCAACCATGGGCTGTGAGGACTTTGGGGACCCTTTGCTCTGCATCCCTTTGCAACAAGCCAACAAAAATATCTTTTGTTCTTGATAAAAAGCCTGAAAGTTGCCTAACCATTTTTTATCACAATCTTCTAGAATAGCTGCCATTTCTTTTCTTAGTTATCAATGAGAAAATGTTATTAAAATACTGTATTTTTCACTTTTTAATTACATTATTTGTTTTCATATATTTTTTAATGCAGTTTTGTGTTAAGCCAATACAGTATGGAATTATGCTAGTCCTCACATTATTACTGTGAAAATTCTATGGTGCTTTTCCTTGTGGATTAATTCTCACAAATAATCATTGTCTGTACTAACAAGCTTCATGGTACAATAGTGTGAATTTGGATGCTGCATGGGTGCTAAAAAATAATTTTCCTCTCATCTTCTAAGTTTTTCTATCTGAGCTAAAAATCAAATTAACAGATTAACAAGAGAAATGTCCAAAGTTTATTATGTCAATGCACATTTAGTGTGCCATAGGAATGATGCATGGGTGGCAAAGAGGCAATTGGCAGTTGAGGTTTGTTTGTCATTTTGTTTTTTGTTTTCTTTTTGTTTGTTTGTTTGTTGTTTTTTTAAATATATTTTATTGATTATGCTATTACAGTTGTCCCATTTCTCCCCCATCATTCCCCTCCACCCTGCACACCCCCTCCCACCCACATTCCCCTCTTTAGTTCATGTCCATGGGTCATAAGTTTTCTAGCTTCTACATTTCCCATACTATTCTTGCCCTCCCCCTGTCTATTTTTTTCCCATTATCTATGCTACTCATTCTCTGTACCTTTTCCCCCCTCTCCTCCTCCCATGTCCCTGTTGCTAACCCTCCATATGATCTCCATTTCTGTGGTTCTGTTCCTGTTCTAGCTGTTTGCTTAGTTTGCTTTTGTTTTAGGTGTGGTTCTTGATAGCTATGAGTTTGCTGTCTTTTTGGACAAAGGAGAAAAGGAGTGAGGCAGAGTACTGGGACATTGAAAGGGAAACAAGCAATTAACAGGTAGCCAAGACAGAACTGAAAACAAATTCCTGCTAGACAACACAGGAACAATGGGAGACAGAAGGAAATCTAGCTAACAGCTCCTGCTTAGATCCTTCCTATCTAATACTAAGGTGAATGTGTTATGATTCCCTTCCTGATGCAGGCATTTCCATATTAACCTCTGAGGCAGAAAAAAAGAGGATCAAAGGTTGTTTCTGGGTCTTGTTTTTTGTTTACCTACTTAAGATCAGTACCCCAAAAGGCAGGTGTTGGAGAGGCAAAACATTGATCCTTTTCACATGCAAAAAAGTTAATAAAGCAAAAAGAAAGTGTATGAATTGCTTACCCTCCTTATTTCTAATCTCTTCTCCAGTATGAAAAATAGGATGAGAGTACAGCCAATCTTATTTATCTTGAAGGTTATAGTTATTACTGACATTTAGTTAAAATGTGTGGCAAAATTTAATCATGTCTATGGAGATGCTTACTCATGTGACTATTACTCACCATACAGGTGATGGTAGAAGTAAAGGCTAAGGACAGCTTTTCTACATAAGGACAGCTGCTTCTTACATTTGTAATTCTAAAGTACCACTTCTATTAATTCCCCAAAGCCAATGTCTCTTAAACAAAATGTGTCTAACCAATTATTTCTGGGTGGAAAAATTATGTAGATAATATAATTTATCTATAGTTTGCACATCTGTATCTAGATCTGTAGATATAGATACAAAACTTTTCTCAAAATTGAAAGCTAGAGTAAACATAGTACCTTCTGACAGAAATATATGAGGCTTTATGTTTCATTCTTTTTTATCCCTTCAACAGTTTTGAACATTTGAAATTTGGAATAAAACATTTAAAAATTAAATGACTAAAATCAAAATATACTGAGTTTACAAAATTCACAAGTAATTATTTTTAGACATTAGCAATTCTCCCAGTGTCTATGAATTATCTACTGTGATCAAACTGTGTGCCTGATCATACTCCCTGACTCTGTCATTGTCTCAGTATAGCTGAGTTTACTGTTCTCACTAAGCTCCTGTACATAATTCATGAGGCAAAGGCTTTGCATTCTCCATGTGCTTTCATTTGTGACAGCTTGATATACACAACGACTTACCTTTACTTGCTCAAAGTACTGGGAATCTGCTTGCTTCTTCCTTCTTTAATTTACACATTACATCCCTGTAGAATGCTGCTTCAGGGCAAAATAGAAAGTGAGCTCTTAGTCTTTACTTATGTCTCTACTACCACATTAAGTGTTGAGTTTTAAATCAATTAACTTCAGTAGAACACTTCTTCCTACCACAACACAATGCAAAATAGCAACAGCCTCTCAGTGTACTTGCCAGTGGAAATGGATGTGTGCTGCTATACCTGTTCTTTTAAGGTTATATATTTTGTTCCGAACATCATTCTGTGTCATGACATGACTTCAAAGGAGAGTTTTCTCCATATGCCATAAAGGGGAACTTCCTGTTTTAATCCTAAACTGAAAATGTGCGTTCATTCTCAAAAACTATGTAGCTTCCTAGAGAACTATGAAACACCACTGAGTCAGTATCTAATGACATACGATTACTTTGCATTAAATATTAGAAATAAAAATGTGCAAGGTGTGTTCCAGTCCTTCCATGCCTTGCTAATTATTTGGGAAGGCAAAGCAAAGACAGATGAAAAGGTCAAAGAAAACTAATGAAACTATAATGGTTGTAGAATACCTTATGACAGCAATCAGTTTCTAGTTAAGTTTGAAATATGTATATTGATCTCAGGTTTTAATTAACAAAGTCCTGAGTGCTTTAGGAATAGGCAGGAGGGACATCAGAGGCAGTGTGGAGATTGAGTGGTTAGAGAGAGCTACCCTCAAAGAGCTGTGTCTTAGCTTGATTTTCCCTCAAGAATGGACCCTGAAGCACAGACTTATGTAGATGTAGTTTATCTGGGAGGCAATCCCAGAAAGTGTATGTGAGAAAGTGGTTAGAATGAGAAAGGAGAGAAGCAAAAGCCAATACAGGCTTTCATTATCCAGGAAACCACCACAAGGCCAATCAATGCTTGATCAAAAGGATGGTGCCTAATATCTAATGAAGATTCAGAACTTTAATAGAAAGTGTGGGGATGGCTAGGTGGTGGGAAATGCAGACAACTGTACTTGAACAACAATAAAATTAAAAATACATACATACATACATACATACATACATACCAAGAAAAAGAAAATCCTAGAAGGGGCTTTTACCTGTGACTCACCTGAATTATTTCGTGTGTGTGTGTGTGTGTGTGTGTGTGTGTGTGTAGATTGTGAAAACATGATTAGATGGTGCTATGTTTTTTCCTCAATATTCACATTTGATCAACTAAGTAAAACAATAAATGAGATTCTTGTTTCTCAGGGAGAAATAGCGATGAGCCCTTGAAGTTACACACAGTTTTGAAACTGATTATTCATATACTTATTAACTGAACCATCTGAACTACAGTTTCCTCATTCGCAAAATAAATATTATCACAAACTTTGTACTGTTGTTATTGTGTTAATTAAATGATATGATACATGTGATTCTCTTAACACAATCTGGCCCATGGTAAATATTTGTTCGGTTTTACTGCTTAAAGTAATCAAATGTGGCTTAGGCAAAGAAAAGAACTACAGCAGTTGAAGACATAGTTTGCAGATAGACTTAGTCCAGCAAATCTACATTTTAAAAATATTCTGTTTGTTCTTAATTAATAGAAATCAGATGTTCATTTTGCCCAATTTGAATAAAAATTTTTTTTTGTTAAGCATATACTTCTTTACATGCACAAACTTGGTGCATAATATATTTTCAAGAGCTCCACCAGAAATTGAATAGGGTCCTTTTTTTGTAGGAGTTTTTAAAAAATTAGTCCAACATCTAAAGTAGAAAAACACAACAGTACTACTCTTTCATTATTTCTAATTGTTTTATTTAAAAACAATTTCCCCAATATTCTCTTTGATTACATGATGGTATAGTAACTTCAAAATATTAGCAATCATCTAAATCAGAAGTTAGCCAAATCTAACCTGCTCACATTTTGTTAATAAAATTTTATGAATCACAACCATGTTTATTCACATAAATGACTTTATAAAACATTTAGTATAATGAGTCTTGATTTGCCAATGAGAAAAAAAGATCCAAACAGGTTAGAACATTAACTCAAAATTATGGCCAAGTCAGTGACAGAACACAAGTCTTGGAATCAAGCTTTCTTTTCTTTATAACAACAATACATTCCAATTTGAAAGTAAGTTTACACTTTTTGTTATGGGGGTAACATACATGATATACATTTGTCTAAAACAGTTGGGTTAATTTATAAAAGTACAGTCTGGTTGTTTTCCATGAAACTTTTTCAAATCTGAATAAAATAAAAAGTGAAAACATGCATTGAAAATATTGAATTATGTTTCTCTTATTTAGACAATCTGCTTCTAAAAACAAGGTGTACAAAATATACCCTACAGCAAATTTACACACCTGTATACCTTGAAGCAAAAATCAACATAAAAGCAGTATTACTTTGTACAGTACTGTGGGAATGTGAAAAAATTCATATCATTTATTAATTTATAAGACATTTATTTCATCTGTCAGATTCCTTTGGCTCCTGGAGCTTAATATACAAATGAAATCTGAAATTATAAATAAGTGATAAGCAGGTCTGATCAAGGAGGATCATGAAGGAGCCTAATGTAATTGTTTAATAAAATACCTAAGTATGTATCTGCAGATATTTAAGGCATGTAGATGTTTCCACTGACAAAACAATTTAATATGGTGTAAAATAATATGAAGCCTCTTTTATTTTTTACTATGAAAAATATAAATTTTATTTATTTTTAATATATTTTATTGATTATGCTATTACAGTGATCCCATTTCTCCCCCATCATTACCCTCCACCCTGCACACCCTCTCCCACCCACATTCTCCCCTTTAGTTCATGTCCATGTATCATAAATTCTTTAGCTTCTACATTTCCCACACTATTCTTGCCCTCCCCCCGTCTATTTTCTACCCACCATCTATGCTACTTATTCTCTGTACCGTTTCCCCCTCTCTCCTCCTCCCACTCCCCTGTTGCTAACCCTCCATATGATCTCCATTTCTGTGGTTCTGTTCCTGTTCTAGCTGTTGGCTTAGTTTGCTTTTGCTTTAGGTGTGGTTGTTAATATCTGTGAGTTTGTTGTCTTTTTACTGTCATATTTTTTATCTTCTTTTTCTTAGGTAAGTCCCTTTAATATTTCATAAAATAAGGGCTTGGTGATGATGAACTCCTTGAACCTGACCTTACCTGAGAAGTACTTTATCTTCCCTTCCATTCTAAACGACAGCTTTGCTGGATAGAGCAATCTTGGATGTAGGTCTTTGACTTTCAAGACTTCAGATACTTCTTTCCAGCCCCTTCTTGCCTGGAAGGTCTCTTGAGAAATCAGCTGACAGTCTGATGGAAACTCCTTTGTAGGGGACTGTGCCCTTATCCCTTGCTGCTTCTAGAATTCTCTCCTTCATTTTAATCTTGGCTAATGTAATTCTGATGTGCCTTGGTGTGTTCCTCCTTGGGTCCAACTTCTTTGGGATTCTCTGAGCTTCCTGGACTTCCTGGTAGTCCATTTCCTTTGCCAGATGGGGGAAGTTCTCCTTTATTATTTGTTCAAATAAGTTTTCCACTTGTTGTTGCTCTTCTTCTTCCCCTTCTGGTACCCCTATAATTTGGATGTTGGGACATTTCAAGATGTCCTGGAGGTTCCTAAGCTTCTCCTCATTTTTTTGAATTCTCGTTTCTTCCTTGTTTTCTGTTTGGTTGTTTGTTTCTTCCCTCTGGTCCACTCCATTGATTTGAGTCCCAGTTTTCCTCCCATCTCTGTTGATTTTCCATGTGTTTTCCTTCATTTCACGTATTGTAGCCTGCATTTTTTCATCTAATTTGTGAGCAAAATCAACCAATTCTGTGAGCATCCTGATCACCAGTGCTTTGAACTGTGCATCTGATAGGTTGGCTATCTCTTTGTTGCTTAGGTGAATTGGTTCTGGGGATTTCATTTGTTCTCCCATTTGAGCCTTTTTTTTGGGGGGGGGGGGCCTGGTCGCAGCTGTTATGTAGTGTGGGGCAGAGCTTTAGGTGTTCCCCAGGGCAGGGCAGCCCAGTTGCTGGGTTGTGATGCTGTATGTGGGGGCAGGGTCTGAGAGGGAACAATGGTGCTTGCTCTGCTCTCTCTTGAATTTCAGTCCCTTCCACTGTTTCCCCTTCACCTGGATTATCTGCACTTGAATATGGGACCACTTGGTCAGCCAGCCGCCTTATGTGGCCTCACTGGGTCTGCAGTTGCCATCCTATGCCTGAGGTCCGTCAGCCACCGCCTGTGCAACTGGGGTCTGCTAGCCGCCACCTGCATGCCTGGGATCTGGCAGCTGCTGCTGCCTGCATGCCCAGGTTCACACCTCCACTTTTTCTTGCCACGCCTCTGCCCCTCTTACCGGACTAGATGAATGGTTGTTGGACTTCCATGCAGTTCAATTTTCTATCAGTTTGGATTGTTTTCTTGTTTCTAAATCTTTGTTGTCCTTAATTTTGGTTGTGAGAGGAGGCCTAGTGTGTCCACCTATGCCTCCATCTTGGCAGGAAGTCTGCATTTTATTTTATTTTTTTAAACATTTTTTAAAATATTTATTTATTTATTTATCTTTAGAGGGGAAGGGTAGGAGAGAGGGAGAAGGAGAGAAATATCAATGTATGGTTGCCTCTTATGTGTCCCATGCTGGGAACTGGCCTGCAACCCAGGCATGTGCCCTGACTGGGAATCGAACCGCTATCCTTTGGTTCACAGGCCCGCGCTCAATCCACTGAGCTACACCAGCCAGGGCTTATTTTATTTTTTTGTGGAAAATATATATAAACTAACATTTACCATTTTAACCATTTTAATTGTTCAATTAAGTGCCAAATAGTATATTCACAATACTGTGCAGTGAACACCACTATCCATTTCCAGAATTTTATTCATTCCAAACAGAAGCTCTGTATCCATTAAACAATAACTTTCTATTCTCCCTTCTCTGGCTATCTCTATTATGATTAAGCTTTGTGTCTATATGAATTTGCTCATTCTACATACCTCATATGAATGTGTCATACAATATTTGTACTTTGGTGTCTAGTTCCTTTCATTTAGCAAAAAGTTTCAAGGTCTATCAATGTCATAGAATGTAACAGAATTTCATTCCTTTTTAAAGCTGAATGATATTTTGAACATATTTTGTTTACCTATTTATAAGTCAGTGAACATTTGGGTTGTTTCTACCTTTTGACTGTTGTCAGGAATGCTGCTATGCATATTGATGTACAAGTATCTGTTTGAGTTCCTGCTTTCAATTCTTTTAGGTATATACCTAAAAGCTGAATTACTGGATCATGTGGTAATTCTATGTTTAATTTTCTGATGAGCCACCATACTATTTTCCATAGAGATTGCACCATTTGAGAATGCAGACATTCTCACCAGCAACACACCAGTGTTTCAATTCTCTGGAGTCTTAACAAAACTTGTTATTTTTTCTTTTTTCTTTGTTGATAGTGGACATCCTAATGAGTATAAAATGGTACCTCATTGTAGTTTTGACATGAATTTCCCCAATATATAGTAATATTGAGCATTTTTACATATGCTTATTGGCCATTCATATATCTTCTTTAGAGAAATTCTATCTGTCTTTTGCCTATTTTTGAATTGGACTGTTGTTGAATTGGACTGCCTATTTTTGAATTGGACTGTTGTTGAATTGGACTGCCTATTTTTGAATTGGACTATTTTTGAATTGATTCTTGTTGAGTTGAAAGAATTCCATGTATATTCTGGATATTAATTCCTTACCATAGTTTTCATTTACAAATATTTCTCCCATTCTATAGACTGCCTTTTCACTTTGTTGATAATGTCCTTTGAAGAACAAAAGTTTTAACAAAATAAGTAATATTTTTCTTTTGTTGCTTGTGCTTTTGGTGTCATATCCTGTTATGCATTTTGATATTTGTGTATACTCTACTATACAAACATTTCTCTTTCTTTGAACTGAGTTGGGCCAATTACATTCTAAGAACAAAGAGATAGGCACTTGTTCCATTCTGTCTTAAACTCAGTAGTTTCTGGAGAAAGGCCTTTCCCTGTACATCAATCCCTTAAAAGTATACTTCAAAGAGCTATTAGAGAGTAGACGAGAGGTGTGACCATTTCAAGTAGACAAGTAATTTCTTCTGAGACTTATTGCATAAAAGTATGGCTTATAAGAGAAAGAAATACCCACACTGACAGCTGATACACCTTCACAATTCAATAAACAAATAAATGTCTGGATTCCATTGCTTCGTTGTACTCTCCAGGTGGAGAGAGATAAATGATAAATGAATAATATGTAAAGTGATCATTCTCCCAACATTACCACCATAAAATTATGCATTAAAGTTTGCTGGTTAGTGGCTAAAATTGATACAACTTTTATTTTTTTCTTGTTTGGTCTTATCATCTGGACACCAGAAAGGTATAATATTGGCCAAAATTTAACAGCAAAAAAAGAATATCTTTTGACCATTAATGAGAGGAAAGAATTTTTAGTATACATTTATTTATATTTCTTTTGTTTTCATAAATGTATTTATTGTTAGATTTAAAAATGAACATACTTGGCCTGGTTGGTGTGGCTCAGTGGATTGAGTGCTAGCCTGCAAACCAAAGGGTCACTGGTTCGATTCCCAGTCTAGGGCACATGAGTGGGTTGTGGGCCAATATCCCAGTGAAGGCTGCATGAGAGGCTACCACACACTGATGTTTCTCTCCCTCTATTTCTCCCTGACTTCTCCTCTCTAAAAATAAATAAATAAAATCTTTAAAAAATAAAAACATAGTAATGAACATACTGACAGAAATGGACACGAACCACACAGATACAAATGAATGCCAACCTATTAATGCAAGATGAGAAATGTTAACTATAAAATGATGTAGAATATCATTCTTTCCCTGTTGTAGAGTTTCAATGGAAAGTCAAATAATCAGAAATAGGGTTTATAAAATCAGAGACAGACAAATTCATTACTTGACCCTAATGGCCCATGTCAGCAAACCGTGGTGGCCTTTTCATCTGTTCCACTCTGTGGATGAACTTACAAGGCCCAGAAAACATTTACATAGAAGAGATTGTGGAATTTTTGTCACAGGTAGCATAGCCTATCATAGGAAGGAAGATGAAATGCTCTGTTCTGGTTTTGTATCCCTTATTCACGAGTGCCAGCACCAACCCTTTGGCCTTCTCTAGGTCTGTGTAAATGTTTCCACAAACATGAAACTGGAACAAGAGTTTTATTCACAGCTTGCCTCTCACATTTTATCAAAACCATCAATATCATACTGTGCAAAGAAGGTTTACAGAGGCTCTTCAAAAACTTCTGTAAGAGATTGCCAAAGATACCATGACTAGTAAGTTCAGTAGGCATCAATCATCTTTGTAAATACGTATTCTAGAGAAACCTTAGCACCTATCTGAAATAAAGAGAAACCTCCTGAATTCCAACAGACCCCAAGCTTAGTCTTTCACTATATATTTAAAAAAATTATTACTATATATTGGCTAAAAGCTTTATAGTATAACCCCCTACTATGGGACACATTATATTTTACCTTAAGGGATAATTTAAAATGTGATTCTGAGATAGAATTTTAATTTAAAAATTAAAATGCAAAGAATATTTCTCGGAAGAAAAAATCTACATGGAGATAGTTGAGATCACAAAAATCTAACCAAATGTTCTAACTACCATTTAAAAGATGAGGCACATCTCCATCTTATCTGTATTTTATAAAATGAACTTGCATATGATTCAAAACACATTATAAATATGTTTAAATAAAAGGTAGAATAGGGAAAAATGGTGCATTAAATGAAAGTATTTTATTGTCTAAACCCCTCTAGGACAGGCTGCATAACGTGTTAAGTATATGTTATATGCTCCATACTGTTTCAACACTGATGAATACTGTTTTTGTAAACCTTCCCTCCTTCCTGAGCTCAGAGATGGATGGTAGCGCAGAGTCCTCCTGGATCGTGGCAATGGATAATCACAGAGCAGAAAGTGGCAGACTTGAATGGCCACAGGTAACTTTCTCACAAGAAACTGAATTTTTTCAATGTAAAGTGCAAGCCTGAGGGATGAGGTGGGGTTTCATCCGGTGAGCTGCCATTGGCAGAGCACGCTCAGGTAAGGCCCTTCTCCATGTGCTGGTAACTTACCCGAAGTTTATCTATGTGCAGTGGCAGCCCCTGGAAACTGAGGGTCAGTGCTTGGAGTAGCGAATACTTCCAACACTAAGCTCTTCAGTGCTTAATGAATGTTATAAATATTACTGAGAATCAAAATTATCTGTAGGCTGTCTGCCCATTTCAATTGAATTTTTACAATTTTACTTATTTGTTATATTTTATGAGCAGAAGGATCTGCAAGCCAAGTGACTTACCAAACATTCTTGTCTCTGATATACTTAATATCAGAGTAGTAAATGCAGCCAACGGGGCTGATGATTTTGCAACAGGGGGACTAGTTCATCATCATGTTGACAGATTATTTTGTTCCCATTATGCCTCACATCTCATTTTTTTAAATCTTTATTTTGTAAGCTCACCCTTAAATGTTTTAAAGGGAGAAAACAGTATTTGACAAGCTCTGTATGTCTAGTCAGGCAAAACTATTTTTTTCTAGAATGAGAACATGGAAAGTAAACTTTTATAACAAACATTAAGTTTTTCTTCAGATTGTGATTTCATATAATATATCCTTAGCATTAATGCAATCTTTACTTAAGCCCATTATTGGTCTCAGAAGAAACTTTGATGCAGCATCCCTCAGCCCATTTATTCATGTTACAAGAGATGTAGGAAAGAAACTCTCTATTAGGATTTGGCTTTGGAGAGAAAAGAAATCAATTTTTTCACAACTGTAATTTCTTAGATTTTTTTCTCCTTGGGTTACCATGGTTTTTAAATAGAAACAGAAGCAGACACTTATTCTATCAGTAGTATGACAATAAAAAGTGGTTTATTGTATTTGGTTTGGCACCTACGTTTAAGAGACAAAAACACCCCACTAATCTGAGATGCCACAGTTATATTTCTTTTCCAAAATAACTTTGATCTTGCTGTTATCTTTATTCTTTTTGCCCACCATAGAATAAAGATGCAAGTAGAGGACAAAGAGTATAAAGGGACCACAAACTGAGTCTGAGAAAGGAAGCTGATTTAGTGTTCTGGTGAAAATATCATCTATTCTTCTGTTCTCCTGTGTTCCTTCTAAGAGAATTTCAAGCTCAATAGGCCAGCATGAACTGTTGTTCTCTCGGGATAATATAGTATTATCTGTATGTGTCCAACAGATAATCAGAAATAGAAAAATGCTTCTGATATAACTACTACAAACACAAAGATGCAGCAGACTGAAAGAAAATGGCAGGCAAGACAAAGAGTTCAAGGGTGGAGTTTGAATTGAAGTAGTTGTTGTACCTGTGTAAAGCATTAGAATTCAAATGTCAGTATTATTCAATCTTGTGACCAAATGTCAGTGTTATTTGACCTTATGGGGTTCAGCTACCTAAATTATTAGCTCTCATTTCATATTTTACTAAAGTTTTCTAGCAAGTATGCACCAATTTATTACACATTTTGCTTTTAACCAATGTTGTAACTTAGTAAATTTTATGTATTATATTTTTTAATTTGCAGAATAGCATATAAAGAATTTCAAATGTATGGAGCAGCCAGAGAAAAGAATTATTTGGTGATTATTTTAATGTCTTAACTCTCCGAAACACTCCAGATTTCTTTTTTACATCTCCACATTTCTTGGTCTCCATCACTTTGTCAATGTGTAATTATGATGGCTTCTAAAAATATAGTTAACATTATCTAGTTTTGCTTCACACCTACCCAATGTCTCCAAGAATGCAGAATAAACTGTAAAATATACAACTGTAATCATGGTGTGCATTGGCATAAATCATGTCAATAGCTTCCAGCAATAACTTGTAGCGCTGTTCTCTGACGATCCTATGTAGGGTTGGTTCCTTCCTGTTAATATCCAGGTTAGAACTCTATTTATAGTACTTACCATAACTTATAATCATCTGTATGATTAATTGCATGTATATATATTTTACAAATAAATACATACTTATATATTTCATAGATAACACAGGCATACCTCATTGTATTGCTCTTTGCTTTATTGCCCTTCATAGATACTGAGTTTTCTACAAATTGAAAGTTTCTGGTGACCCTACTTCAAGCATGTCTATTGGCACTATTTTTCCAAAAGCATTTGATCACTTTGTATCTCTGTGCCACATTTAGGTAATTCTCACAGTATTTCAAACATTTTAACTGCATGATATTTTTATTGTGAGCTGTGATCAGTAAACTTTGATGATACTATTGTAATTGTTTTTAGGATGCCATGAACCGTGCCCATGTAAATACAGAGCCACTTAACCGATTGTCCCCTTTCCCTCTCTCCCTCTCCTTGGGCCTCTCTATTCACTGAGATACAACAATACTGAAATTAGACCAATTAATAAGCTACAATGTCCTCTAAGTGTTCAAGTGAAAGGAAGAGTCACATGTTTCTCACTCTAAGTCAAATGCCAGAAATGATTAAGCTTAGCAATCAAGTCAGGTCGTGAAAGCCAAGACAGGCCAAAACTAAGAGCATGTGTGCCAAACATTTAGACAAATTGTGAAGGAAAAGTTCTTAAAGGAAATTAAAAGTGATAATCCAGTGAGTACATGAAAGCTAAGAAAAACACCTTTACTGCTGGTATGAAGAAAGTTTCAGTGGTCTGGCTAGACGATCAAACCAGAAACAACATGCCCTTAAGCCACAGGTGGCAAGAACAAGGCCTGCGGGCTGAATGTGGCCCTCCACCTTGTTTTATCCGGCCTGACACCTGGTTTCCACCTGGCGGCAGCACGGAACTTCTTGTCCCTAGTTAAGGAGTAGTTCCATTTATACAGTCCTAAAGTTACATTCAGCTCTTTGAAGGCAACCACCAGGCTGATGTGGCCCCTAGTGAAAATGAGATTGACACCCCTGCTTAGATCAAAGAGTAATTTTGATTTACTCTTTGTTATTGAAAAAATACATTTTGTTATTTTGTAATTTTGTTATTTAAAAGATATATTTTGTATGTCTACAGCTGCCATAACTAGTGATTCCTCTAACAGTTCTCCACAAAGTGAATTGAAAAGCTCCTGATCACGATGCTGTGAAGATTGTTGAAGTGACAACAAAGGATTTAGACTATCACAAAACTTAGTTGATCAAGCAGTGGCAGGGTTTAAGAGAATGGACTTTAATTTTGAGGAAGTTCTACTGGGGGTCACACACTATCGAACAGCATCACATGCTCTAGAAAAACTATTCATGAGAAAGGAGAGTCAACTGATGCATCAAACTTTATTGTTCCCTTAATTTAGAAAACGGCCACAGCTGCCCAACCTTCAGCAACCACTGTCCTGATCAGAGGAGCTCAGCAGCCATCAATGTCATATACATGTATGTACACCACATATATACATGCATGTGTAAGATATATACATGTATGCATACATATATATTCATGGTCTTGATAAAATACTGGAAAAATGAAGAATAAGACAATCTACGTAAGTCAAGAAGCAATAAACAGGGAGCAGTGAATGACAGAGCATCTTAATTCAAGGTTGCATGGAAAACAACAAGAAAAGGTATTTTTTTAATAAAAGGGAAACGATTTTATTAGTATCTCAATTGGTTGTTTTCCTTTTCTTGAATTATCATTAAAATGTGAGGGAATTTAAAATTTTGAGGAAAATTTTGATGTTCAAATAAAATTGGATATAAAGGAAATAATAAATAAATCAAACTAAATCAAATTAAAAAGCTTCTGCATGGCTGAAGAAAGCATCAAAATAAAAAGGGAACCAACCATATGGGAAAACATATTTGCCAATGATGATACCTTGGACAAGAGTTTGATCTCCAAAATATACAAAGAATTCATATGACTCCACACCAGGAAAACAAACAACCCAGTTAAAAAAAATGGGCAAAGCACCTCAACAGACAATTTTCTAAGGAGGACATACAGAGGGCCCAGAGACATATGAAAGAATGTTTAACATCACTAGCCATCAGAGAGATGCAATAAAACCACAATGAGATATCACTTCACACTGGTCAGAAAGGCCATCATAAACAAGTCAACAAACAGCAAGTGGAGAAATACAAACTTTCCCAAAGTTGTGGGGAAATGGGAACTGTAATGCACTGTTGGTGGGAATGCAGACTGGTGCAGCCACTGTGGAAAACAGTATGGAATTTCCTAAAAAAACTAAAAATGGAACTGCCTTTTGATCCAATGATCCCACTGCTGGGACTATACCCTAAGAATTCTGAAACTCTAATTCAAAAGAACATATGCACCCCAATATTCATAGCAGTGTTATTTACAATAATCAAGAGCTGGAAACAGCCCGAGTGCCCATCAGTAAATGAGTGGATCAAAAAACTATGCTACATTTACACAATGGAATACTACACAGCAGAAAGAAAGAAGGAAATCCTACCCTTCATGAAAGCATGGATGGAACTGGGGAGCATTATGCTAAGTGGTGAAAGACAAATATCCTATGATCTCACCTATAAGTGAATATCCTATGATCTCACCTATAAGTGAAACCTAATGAACAAGACAAACAAGTGAGCAAAATAGAACCAAAACATGGAAATAAGGAACAAACTGACAGTGACCAGCTAGATCAGGGGAGAGTGGTAACAAGGAAAGAAGGTAAAGGGTCATCAAGGAATATGTATAAAGGACCCAGGTCAATGGACAACAGGGTGGGGAGTGACTGAGGAAGGGGCAGGGTGGGCTGGACAGGGGAAAGCAATGAGTGAAAAATTGGTAAAACTATAATTAAACAACAATAAAAATAAACTAAAATGAAATTGGAAATCAGATCCAGAAAAGAATAAAGCAAAGGTCAGGTGGGAAGACATTTAAAGTAAAAAAAACAGAAAGTCAAGAAACACATTTTCTTGCTATTTAAAAATATAAAGTTTCATGTAACGAAATGTGCAAGTTTGTGTTTACAAAGGCTTTTGCAGCCCCCACCAGCATCCTTGTTAATAGATACATAGGCATACAAGAAATTTATTTGGGAACAGCCCTAGATGTAGATAAACTGAGTTTAGCACAAGAAATAAGTTGAAGAAACTCCAGACAATTCCCATGTCTACTAAGAGGAAGAAAATAAGGGGCATTGATATTGAAATAAGTTATAATTGATTACCATCTCTTTTGCAGACTACTATAATAGCCTCTTACCTGGTCTTTGTCACACTAATTTTTCTAAAATATAAATTAAATTGTATTACTTCCCTGCTTAAAAGATTTACTAGTTTTCTCTGCCCTTGGGGATAAACCTTCATGACCTACAAATACTTGCATAATAAGGCTCTTGTTTACATCTCCCTTTTTGCCTCATCCCTTCTCTTTGTTCAATATATTTCATTCACATCATACTTCCTACCTTGAGTTCATATCCAGCCTAACTCAGCCAAAAGAGGGAGCATGCAGTTCCCTCTGCTTGGAGGGTTCTTTCAACCACTCTTGACATACTAACTTTATCATCCTCTAGTTCTCAGATTAATTCTCATCTTCTAATGCTTTTCTTAACATACCTTCTATTTAACTGGATCAGTTACATTTATCTAATATTACCCACCTCAATTATATTTTTAAAACAATAACTGTTCCATGGCTCCTTATTTTTTAAGTCACCAACTTTGACTGGACTGAACTAGACAGTTCTCTTGTCCTTTTTTCTTTTAATCCTCATTTAAGGACATTTTTTTCATTGTTTTTAGAGAGGGGGGGACCCAGGAAGGAAGACATTGATATGAAAGTGAAACATTAATTGGTTGCCTCCTATATGCACCCTGACAACCAGGGACTGGACACCCAACCTAGGCATTTGTCCTGACCAGGAATCGAACCCACAACCTGTGGTCACAGAATGATGCTCCAACCAACTGACCCACAGTGGCCAGGGCAGTTCTCTTGGTCTTGATTGGAACTTTCTTCCTTTTTTAAAAAAAAAAATTTGCTGCTGTTCAAGTACAGTTGTCTGCCTTTTCCTCCCACCTCTCCCTGAAACCCCAGCCATCCCCACCTCCCTCCCCTGATTCCACCCCCCTTGGTTTTATCCATGTGTCCTTTATAGTTGTTTCTGAAAACCCTTCACCCTTTTCCCCCCATTATCCCCTCCCATCTCCCCTCTGGTTATTGTCCATTTGTTCTTAATTTCAATGTCTCTGGTTATACTCTGCTTGTTTGTTTGTTTTGTTGATTAGGTTCCACTTAAAGGTAAGATCATATGGTATTTGTCTTTCACCACTTGGCTTGTTTCACTTAGCATAATGCTCTCCAGTTCCAACCATGCTATCACAAAGGGTAGAAATAAACCCAAGTCTCTAAGGTCAGTTAATATTTGACAAAGAAGGCAGCAGCATAAAATGGAGTAAAAATAGCCTCTTCAACAAATAGTGTTGGAAGAACTGGACAGCTACATGCAAAAAAAAAAAAATGAAACTTGACCACCAACTTACACCATACACAAAAATAAATTCAAGGTGAATAAAAGACTTAAATATAAGTCATAACACCATAGTCTTAGAGGAGAACATAGGCAGGAAAATCTCAGACATTCCATGTAGCAATGCTTTCACTGATATGTCCCCTAGAGCAAGGGACATAAAGGAAAGGATAAACAAATGGGATGTCATCAAAATTAAAAGCTTCTGCACAGCTAAAGAAAAATAGCATTAAAATGAAAAGAGAACCAACTGTTTGAAAAAACATATTTGCCAATGATACCTTGGATAAGAGTTTAATCTTCAAAATGTATCAAGAATTCACCTGACTCCAATCCAGGAAGACAAATAACCCAATTAAAAAAAAATGGGCAAAGAACTTGAACAGACACTTCTCCAAGAAAGACATACATACAAAGAGCCCAGAGACATTTGAAAAGATGCTCAGCATCACTAGCCATCAGAGAGATGCAAATTAAAACCACAATGAGATACCACTTCACACTGGTCAGAATGGCCATCATAAACAATGCAACAAACAAGTGTTGGAGAGGTTGTGGAGAAAAGGGAACCCTAGTGCACTGTTGGTGGGAGTGCAGACTGGTGCATCCACTGTGGAAAACATGGAATTTCCTCAGAAAACTAAAAACGGAACTGCCTTTTCACCTGGCAATTCCACTGCTGGCATTATATCTTAAGAATGCTGAAACACCAATGAAAAAGAATCTATGCACCCCAATGTTCACAGCAGCACAATTTACAATAGCCAAGTGCTGGAAGCAACCTAAATGCCATCAGTAAATGAATGGATCAAAATCTATGGTACATTTGCACAATGGAATACCATACAGCAGAAAGGAAGAAGGAGCTCCTACCCTTTGATTGGATCTTTCATTCAGCCCATTCAACTGTATATCATTAGGAGCTAGGAAGACTGGCCTTGGATCTGTGTGATTTCTCACATTTTAGCAGTGTAGGCCAACTGTTTGCCTGGTGAAAATGCAGAGGTGTGTGTGTGTGTGTGTGTGTGTGTGTGTGTGAGAGAGAGAGAAAGAGAGAGAGAGAGAGAGACAGACAGACAGACAGACACAGAGAAACAGAGACAGAGAGACAGAGACTCTGTGCTACTTGAGGCCCATGCTCAGAGGAGGCACACCAAGGCACACTGTCTACCACAGTCCATTGGTTGGATCAAGCCACAGTACAGCCAAGAATCAAGGGGAAGTAAAATAGAGTCCAGCTCTTGATGAGAGAAGTGACAATGTCACATTATAAAGGGTGTTGAAATAGAAAGGATAAAGAAATGTAGACATTTTTGCAGTATGAGACAGCATCCTGTTTATTCCCCTTACACCATATATCAAATGTTTCACCAGCTTGATGTGTGCTGGGTTATTACTCATTAATCTCTCTAGACTCTAAACCCTATGATAGCAGAGACTGTTTCTTCTTTCTTAATACAGTATAGCCGTGGGCTGCCACAATCCCTGACATACACCAGGCACTTATGAAGTATTTAAAAACTGCGTAGGAATTATTTCTCTTCAAGTTTTACAGATATACAGGGTCGTGTTAAGGCTCATATGTCTGTCATCTACTCATAATCCCAGTAACTAGCAATAGGGTTAATGATTGTAACAGCAATGGAAGAAAGGTTTATCACAAAACCTGGACCAAAATCTTGCATAACTGGAATGCATTTCTTATTAACAGAATAGAGATAATTTACATTTGCTCTGCATTCAGCCTGACAGTTACTATGCTGATAAATTTGTTCATGCTGTCACCTGTCTGCAAAGCTAACAAAAAAAATTAAAAAAATAATGTAACCTAAGAAATAGCATGAGGTCTCTGACTTGGCAATCAGTGTTTGGGTATCTGTCAGGAATCTATGAAAAGCTGGCACATACAAGGTGGAAAACAATTATATAGAAAATTAATGCTAAGCTTGGGCCAGTGTGGCTCACAAATGGTTGGAGTATCATCCCGTACCCAACATATTTCAGGCTTGATTCCTGATCAGAGTGCATACCTAGATTGTGGGTTCGATTCCCAGTCGGGGCACGTCAAAAAGTAACAGATCCATGTTTCTCACATTGATGTTTCCCTCTCTCCCTTTCTATCTCCCTTCCTCTCTCTCTAAAAGCAATGCAAAAATGTCCTAGAGTGAGGATAGGAAAAAAAAAAGAATTAATGCTACAGTGTGATGACCAAAGACTCAATAAAGTACAAGCTTCTGATAGATCTTATTCATAAGAAATTTGCCTCAGTGTAACTCCAGAATCTTAGTCCTCTTTTCAAATACTGAAACACTCGAAATAGATAATTTTAAAAGTCATTAAAGGATACTATATGCAGTTGAGATTTCACAAATTACATTTTAAGATAAACCATGGCATCAAAAAATACTAAGAATTAAATGCTAAGACTGTTTCTTTGTCATATTTATTCCTTGATTCAGACAAAATTTGACTTTAATATTGGCAATGAAAATATATAGCTTAAACATTAAAAATATTTGTTTCAACTAGTAATAAGAAAATGCAATAAGGTAAATGGAACTTGTTCATATAAAAGTAGAATGATCATTATAGTACTACTAATATTATATTTGTAAATCACTGCATGTTTTCAAAACTTTTTATACAGTAAAAGCTCTTTGGCCAGTGAAATTCAGAATTAAAGAGGTTAAACACCTTGCACAGAGTCTGCAAAGATTAGCTACAGATAAATTCAATGCTCCTAAATTGCGGTCCAACATCCTATGCTGCTTTCTGATCTAATGGTAAGCATAGAAATACATTTACAAATAAATACAGAAAATCCACAGAAGTGATTAGCATGAATCTTAATGAATTATATGACCCTTTAAAATGTATTGTGTTTTTATATAGTCAATATTTGTTAAGAATGCATAAGCCAAACTCTATAATTAAAACGTTAAAATTGCTTTCAGTTAAATCTCTGTTTTATAATCATGAGGATATGGTCAATTCATTGTTTCAGTTTGATCAGTCTCCCCTGTCTTCTCTAGATGCTCCTTCCTTCAATGTCTTCATGCTGAAATCACATTTGCGTAAAAAGAAAAATCAAGGTTACTAAAACGAAATTAAAAAGAGCCTATTTCTTATGCTTTCTATAATTCCATTTTCAAAATAAACGTAAATATAAGAAAAATATTTTAATAATTACAATTAAAACAGCTTTCTCAGAGTTTCTTTTTGAATCATGAAGCTTTTGCCACCGTTTGCTTCCATGTCTGCAAAGAAGGTGAGGTTTCCTCCTCCCTGCTGTGTCCAGGTCAACCTCGTCTACTGGCATGGACCTAACTGTGCCCTGCAAAACTGCATGTGTGGAAGCTATCATGCCCACTGCCTTAGAATGTGACTGTATTTGGAGATAGGGCCGTTAAAGAGGTAACTAAGGTAAAATTGGGCCATATTATTGGGCTATAATTCATTCTGAATGGCATCCTTATAAGAAGAAGAAATGTGGACAAATGAGACACCAGGGATGTCTGTGCATAGAGAAAAAACTATATGGGGACACAGGAAAAAGGCAACCAACTGTAAGCCAAGGAGAGAGTCCTCGGGGGAAATAAAAACTGCTGATACCTTGATCTTGGACTCCCAGCCTCCAGGACTGTGAGAAAATAAATTTCTGTGTTTAAGCCACCCAGGCTGTAGTATATTGTTTGGGCAGCCCTAGCAAATGGATACATCTACTTACAAACAAAAAGAAACCCCTCTGAAACCAGGCAGAAGGCAATTGATTGCCATGACAGACACAGCAGTCATAATCTGGCTGTGTGTCTCGGATCTAACAGAGCTTGTAAAGTTGCCGACACCCACTTCTCCCCTGGACTTTCTTCTCTGAAATGACTAATCAAAGTCTCACCTTGGCCCTGTTTACTCCGAATCTCCTTTCTAACTGTCTCCTGACAGGGGATAACAAAAGCAGAGGTTGGATGTCAGTGGACCCTCTGTATTACACAACTGCATATATCTGTCTGTAAGTATTTTTAGCTGTCCTTTTGCACGCTGTCCAGACTCACTGTACCAAGCTGACTTTCCATTCACGGTTCTTTCTAGCGTACACTGTTTGGCAATTGTCCAAGACTTTGGTCATACTCATTAGATTTGATCACCGGCATATCAAAGGGATCATTAAAAGTGTAGGGAACTATGCAGCAGCCCATGTGTTCCCCAATGCACAATTGTGTTATTGGGAACTGGCAGATATCCAGGTGCAAACGGATATTTTTGCCTACAGATAATTTATAATAAAAGGCTCAGGCTTCAAATCACTATAGCACATGCTGTTACAGAATTTTAGTAACCAAAGGGGTAGTAAATCATGTTAAAACTATGGCTTGGATATCAGGATAAATGAGAGATTGGTAAGCATTTCATGCTGCTCTTAGCTCTGAACAATTCTAAGCCAAAGCAATGAAGAGGACCATGGGCAGATACTTCCTTTTTTTAACCTGAGATGTTTCTTTTTCATACTGGAGTAGGTAGAGAGATGATGACATTGGAGATATTTTTTATTCTTTGATTTATATTTTAAGAGGGCACATGGTATTTCAAGAGAAATGCAGTATGTTTGCTATTGTCAAGACACCTACTTGCCACTATATACTCTAGGAAAAGGGTAAAATACAGGCTGGTGTTTGAAAAGCACACTTTGAGCCTATCTCACAAACACTGCAAGCACATTTGAGTCACTGCTGTTCAGCCAATTCTTATAAAATGCTAACTTTGTGCATAAAAGAACTTTCCCCCCCTGAAACAGTGGCAAGATTTCTGATCTAGATATAAACTAAATGAGCATTAACAGTGCTGGGGCTCCCCCTAATGATCAGCAAACTGAAACAAAATCACTTTTTGCTTTTACAAAATGTATTGCTTCACACATTTGGCAAATGATGTTATATATGCTAATCTACGTATGTCTCCCCTTTGCCGGTGGCCTGGGTTCTGAGTGTTCCATGGGGGTGTTAATTGCAGTATGTCTAAAACGGAACTCCCTCTGTGGTCATTTCTCCAAACCTGCTTCCCTGCCTACGTTCCTTCTCCTGGTAGAATCTACTCAGTTCTACTACAGTTTTAAGTCTGTGGACAGCAGCCTTATAAAGCCTTCTTATTAGTGTCCATATCATCTTAATTGTCTACTCAACATAAATTTCGATGTTTCTGTCCTAATTAAGAGTCATCAGCATAATGGATCTTGATAATAACAAAGTCCTCTTTGCTGCTTTTTCACCTGCTTTGCTCTGTCATTCACCACTTCAACTTGGCCAGTTATGATCTGATCTAAACTATTTTCCTGATCGCCACTGCAGAAAACAGAGACTGGATCACCAAGAGCTATGTCTATTAGAATGATGGGAAACTATCTTCACTGGCTCCTCATTTTTTCCAAAAGTCCTCCCAAATGTTCTTGCTGCTGTAAAGGTGCTGTCATCATAGGTTTCACAGACATTTGTCTAATAATAGCAGATGAATGAATAAAACCTACTGGTTCAGAGGGAGATAAGACTATACATGCTTTGAGGTCATAATGAATAGAATTTCCCCCCCACTAATTAGTTTATTCCATGGTATTATTCCAATGCTGGGCATGAATTCCCCTCCTTTGGAGATAATTTCTATACCTTGTAATCTTTGAAAGTAAGCTGATTTTTACACTTCAGTATGACATGTAGAGAATACATGTTACCTCTGCCGCACTAACCCTGAAAAATTTAGAGGCCCCAATGACCATGTTTTACTATCCTAGTCTCATTTATCTGATACCATTAAATATTTGCGTAAAATAATCCAGTTTTTTGAACCACACAGATACCATGAGCAGACACTGGCAACACGTTTGGATGATTTATGAAGCATCACATACCCTCAGTGTCCAGATGACACAGTCATAATATCTTGTCTTTGCTTTGTGGATATTTGACTTGTATTTCAGGTGATTAGTCCTTAGGTCTTACTTAAATGCAAGTCTTTGGTTTTATTTAGATACAACTATTAAATATGCCTTAATATCAAGCAATGAAAAGAAAAGCACACTTACCTAAAGGAAATGTTCTTAAATTTAAACTTATTTTGGCATTATTGTTTTAAAATATAGTGCTAGTGTGCTGAATATTTAACCCTTTAAACATGCACAGAAAGAAAGGAGAGAGATGTACATCACTAATAGCTTTTAATAACAATGTTTTTAAAAGATTTTATTTACTTATTTATTTTGAGAGAGAGAAGAAGAAGGGGAGAGAACCATCACCGTGAGAGAGAAACAGCCATCAGTTGCACCCCCAACTGGGGACCTGGCCTGCAACCCAGGCATGTGCCCTGGCAGGGAATCCAGGCTTCAAGCCTTAGGTTTGCAGGCCAGTGCTCAATCCACTGAGCCACACCAGCCAGGATTAATAACAATGATTTTTTTCTTGAAAATAATGTGAGAAATGGTGTAGGAAAAATCCTGTATACCCCTAAAAATAAGGCAAGCAATTAGAGATACAAAACCATAAATAAAAGAGTCTCTTAGAGAAGTAATAAAAGTTTAAACAAGGGAAAGTTTTATGTAACAGAAATTATTATGTTAATGTTTAGGAATATTATCTATCTCCTGCATTCTAAAGATAATTCTGGCTTTGGTCATAGTTTTCCTCTCTTTTGCATGGATATTTCTTCAAAGCTGTTGCACTTGGGCCTGAAAAAGAAAATGTAGTACAGAACGATTTAGAGAGGGGTGATAACCAAAGCAGGTGGTTAGGTTGATTAAGGAAAGCCTTCTGTAAAGTCTGTGGAAAACAGGCTCTGTTACACAGGTTTTATGCAACTGTATTTTAAAGAAATGAATGATTTGAGGTTTGATTAGTCAAGATAAATTTTTTCCGTATGAGTTTCATAGATTTCTTCTACCATTGTTACTTACTACCATTTCGCACCCTTTCCTTTCTTTGCCCACTTCTACCTTTTCACACCTCCTCTCCTCTCCCACTCTTTTTCCTTCTCTCTTCACCTTCTTCCTCCTCTTCTCTTCCTTCTTCCTCTCACTATTTCTCTACCATCCTCTCTCTCCTCATTTTCCGTTTTTTCCCCATATGTCACAGGTTTTTATGAGAGTTACTAATCATTTTACCTCCATTTATGTGTATGAAATGTTGGCCTATGGATTTTTCTCATACAACATAATACTGCTTATAACCACATACACTATGTATACTTGTAAAGGTACTTTTCCTCTCACCAGGTGATAAAAATAAAGTAAAAAATATTTAAAATTGTAACAAATAGTCGGTTTAAAAACAGAGACATATGAAGAGAAGGTGCTGCTAGCTGTTTATTCTTTCATCCAGTAGCCCTCATGCAATATAAGACAGCAAAAGAAATTTGAAAATTATTATAACAGAAACTAGTAACCTATGCTAAGATATTTTAAGTTCATGTATTACTTAGCCAAAGATTAAATTGTAAGTCACTATTTCTGTGTTGTTAATACATAGTTAACAAAAATATATAAGAATAAAATGTCATTTTTTTATAACTTTGGAAAAGAGTGCTTAGAAAAGGAAATGACAATTTTATCCTTCAGATGTGTTTAATTTTATAATTAGCATGATTTGATATTCAAAAATTAAATGTATACTAATTATAATTCGAACATACAAATCAGTAACTGGTGACTGTACAAGTACCTTGAGTTTAATTAATTTGCACCTTTATAATTACTGGAGTGCTTTCCACATTTCCTTTGCTATTGTTCTCTTTAATGTTAAAAATAGATATTTAGAGTAAGACTACTTAAAAATTTTTTTCATGTAAACCAATGGTACTTTTTAGAAATAATTTAAGCTTAAATATAAAATTGGCTTGGAATATTTAAAAACTCAAAACCAGAGTTGATTGAACAACTGAAACTTTATTTCAAATGGAAAAGAAAGACTTAAATGAATGGTTTTTAATTCCCTGACCCTAAAGAGAAAAGATATGCCCCAGGGCATCATTCTTTCTTCTAAAGATTAGAGACTGCTTTATAATAGAGTCTTCCTCCTTAGTCTAGAAAAATCCTAAGATTTGAAATTTTTAATATAAGGATCATCTTAGAGTTCTGGCCATTTTGAAAAATCCAATGGAGTGGTTAACTGTGAAGACAGTAATCATGTATGAATAATTTAAATGATCATGTTAGTTTGAGTTGAATTATGTTCACAGATTTTAAATTACATAGGATTCTGATTGCATCTTGATTTTTCCCTTTCACATAATTATCAGGAACAAAGTATTTATTAGAAATATTTCATAATTTATTCTATCTCTTTACAATAGGTATCTGATTAAGAAATATTTTGAATATGACATATTTCTAATCAGAATGCTTACATGTGCTTTTCAGTTGACTTTAAATTACTTAAGCTTCTAATGGCACAATATAATTATATTTATAATTTCTAGAATTTCTATTTTTATGCTACACTTAATTTCTCCTTTCGTCTATGAGAAAAGAACTCAATAGAGTAAAAATACTTGAGGGACATAGTAAGGGTATAGCAGGTGTATATACCTAAGTTACCAGTGGCAAAGAATAATAAAGTCAGAGTATGGATAACTAGAGTTTTATTTAAAAAATAGAATTTTAAAATTAGTTCATATCTGAAAAGCATGTTTTGTGCATCTACTGTTTTATAACAAACTATCCCAAACTTTACTGGTTTAGAATATTATCTTAGGTTGTTCATAATTGTATTCAGAAAAGTTTGTCTGAGTCCTGGCTGGTGTGGCTGAGCACTGGCCTGTGAATCAAAGGGTTGCAGGTTCAATTCCCAGTCTAGGACATACGCCTGGGTTGTGGGCCAGGTCCCCAATGGGGGAAACACAAGAGGCAGCCACACATTGATATTTTTCTCCCTTTCTTTCTCCTTCCCTTCTCCTCTCTAAAAATAAATAAATAAATTCTTAAAAAAAAAAAAAAGAATAGCTTGGCTGGGAAATCTGTTTCTGACTCATGTGGTATGAATTGGAGTAACTGAAAACAGGGGATTCGGGTCTAAAAGGGCTTCATTGTGTGTGCATCTGATGCAGCAGTGGGGACTGCTGGAAGACTAGGTTCTCAGTGGCCCTCTGACTCTCACTGTAGCTCCAAGGTGTCTCTACCTGGTCTCCGCAGCAGAGTAGTTGGACTTCTCATCTGGTGATCAGAGCTCCAAGTGGCAGAAAGCAGAAACTGCCCTTCCTCTTAAAGGTTAGGGCTCAAATGGGCATATAATTACTTATGTCCTACTCTAAGGTCTAATGCCACAGGCTAGTCCAAATTTAAAATTAAGCAGACCCTAGCTTTCCCCAGGGAGAGCTGTCAACAAATTTGTGCCGGCCTCTACTCAGCCATGGTTCATACTATTATCTCTTTCTTTTTACCTCTTCATACCTATCCAATCTTTAAAAATGTATTTACATGTAAGTCCTTTCTGTACCTGTAAGAGAATGTGTTCTTCTATTTAAATGTTAAGTAAATGCAGTGATCCTACCAATAATAATATTAGAGGAAAAAATGGCTATAACTAGAACCTGTATATGCTACCACTCTCTGAATATCCACTTTATATCTTCATTAGGAGATACTTAGATTGGTTTTCTTTAGTTTCTTGGACGTTGGAAGTGAAACATTCTAATTAAGAACACTCTAGTTCTTCCGAAATTTTCAGAATTATGGCACTACCTGGAGCCAGTCTGCCTTTCCCACATCTCTGCTGTCTCCAATGAATCTGCCATTGTGTCACCCATATACACCACGCACACATGCATATAGAGGTATGTTCTAACTAGCAAAGTAAAGGATATTAGTATTTGATGAGGATACCTTATTTAATAGTTACTTGGTATACGTTAATCCCTAATTCTCTCCCAGGAAGATCTATAAATAGATATTTTTTATCCCTTTATTGAACATAAATTAATTGAAGTTTAGAAAGAATGAATAAATACTTCCAAGGTCTCATTTCTCATGGTCTTTATAGAACTTGAATCTGGGTATGACTGATTTTAAGATCTATAGTAACAATCAGGTTAGTTTCAACTGTGCTTCAATAATAAATAATCCCTCATTCCCCCCAAATCTGCTATGACATGACAAGAACGTCCTAAAACTCTAGGTGGAGATACAAGAAGAAACAGAGGTGCTAAGATCTTATATGGACATAGAAATTTAGGGAATTCCTATTAATGTGACCAATTTGTTCTAACTTACAATTTGGTGAGGCCTAACAATATCAGGTTATTAGTGTTAAATTTCCTACAGAATACATATTGTTAACAGTCATGTAAAGGCACTGAACCATTCTAATAACATTTAATATTTTTTCTGTTTGAAATACTCATCTATGAAAGAATATCTGAAGAATCTAATATAAATTCATGTTTCCATGTTTGCCCACCAAAAAAAAAAAAAAAAAAACCAGCAAGAATTCAATCTTCAAAATGTCAACTTTGGTCTTCATTAGTGTATTGTGAAAAACTGTTTCTATTTGTTTCCCAGACTAAACTTCTTACTAGTAGTTCAGCATTGCTGAGATTCTGTCCTTCATTTCAGATATAAAAAGATAAAACAAAACACATCAGGGACAGAAGTTTCTGCAGGTTATTCAGAGAAATAGTTTTCTATAACCCACTGGTGCCCAAGGCAAAATCCCTGGGATATATCCCAATTTTCCCTGTGGAAAGTCAGCATGCATCACTGTACATCTAACTCAGAGCAAAATTCAGAAGTCTATATACATCTGAGTTCCTACCCAAGAGATTACTGATGCTTGTATTCTAAAAACTCTCTACTCTAAAGTGGTCTCATCTGGAGACAACAGAGCCCACATAGTTGAAAGGCCAAGTTATTGCAGATTTCTGGAGCCCCATCTATTGAAGACTCTTTGACTCATCATGCAACCATTGGCCTTGGCCCTTTCATAGCCCATCAACAGGTGAATGAATGCCGAGTGTGCTCAGAGATAGGCTTGAATAATTACACATATACAACAAAAATGGCATTTTACCATGCACAGAGTTCACAGAACTTTTAAAATCTTCCTGAGTCTTTTTCAGTATTAAACAATATAATATTCGCATACTATTTCTTAGAAAATTATGTAACCGTACTGCATCTCTGAGTTATCTGATTTCAATATTTTCCTGACATGTAATGTACTCTAATGAACATCCTTGCACAGAGGTTTTTGTTTATTTGTTTTATAATGTCCTTAAAATAGGTTGTGAGTACTGATTTGGGCAGTCCAAAGTATATACATTTTGATACATATGTTGCTTGATAATCCTTCTGGACTGCAGAGATTAATATTTCTTTCCACCTCTTACACACATAATTGTCTACATAAAACAATAATAGTCTTTGAGACTGACATTCTGATAGAGAAAAAAATACAGCAGTATTTTAACTTGCAGTTTGTATTCATTAGCAATTTCCAACCTATCTTATGCCTTTTGGCCATCTGTGTTTATTATCTTGTGAGTTGCCATGCCTATTTCAATTTCCCTACTGGGATATTCATATCTTTGCTATAAATGCATCACAATTATTGATATAAACCAATTAAGCCTTAACTATAATACATATTAAACTCTCTTACAACCCTCACCAGTCTGTGTTGGCGTTTTTCAATCATTTTTGAATTCAAATCTGCCAGTATTTAACTCTGTGGTTTCTGACTTGGATGTCTAAGTAAGTTTTGAAGTGCTCATGTCCAGACTACTCAGCTAGTCTGGAGCTACAGAAGGATCTGGTGAAAATTGAGGAATGTCTTAAGTGGGGGCGGAAGGAGTCACTTAAGAGGGAGATCACAACTCCAGAAACACAAGAAACCCTCATGGCCTGAGGAGAGAGCTCTGGGGTTATGGGCCAGGATAGTAACTTGTGTATGGACACATTGTCCATTCAGAAGGGGAATACGTTCTATATTTTTCGCCAAAGCTCAGTATATATTTAAGCATTGAATTGGATCTTGACCTTTACTTGATACTTTAATATGATACTTTATAATTCTATGGTCTGAAATATATCTTTATATAGCTAAAAAAATCACTATATGCTTTTTACTTTAAGATTTTCATTACTCAGCAAAAATCTATATGTGTAAAATACGTTCTTATAGACTCTGGCTTGTCTTTTCATTCTCTTAGAGATGTATTTTGATGAATTGGAGTTCTTAATTTGAAAAAAGTCCAATTTGTCATTTTTTCCCTGGTTTCTCCTTTTTGTGTTTTAAGAAACCCTTGCCTGTTGAGAAGTCATAAAACTATTTTCCTATGTTATCTTCTGGAAGTCATATGGTTTGAGCTTGCACATTTTGATCTTCAGTCCACCTGGTGAATAGTGTGACATTAAAGTGGCCCCAGTCTTGCCACTGAGTTTGAAGGAACATAAAGTAACATTGTAGGTGGAGGACATTTGCTGCGTCTTCAGTGTGGTGGTCAGACGGTGCTGTATGTTTCCAGAACTTAGCAACAGTACATTTAAAATGGTATCCTTTATTGTAAAGAAATCAACTCCAGCAAAGTTGATTAAAATAGCCCACTTGAGGTATATTTCCTCTTTTTTACTTGGCTATTCAAACATCCAAATTATTTATTTGAAACTTTGATTTGTTTCTAATGGAGTCCATTAGAAACATAGAAATAAATAGAGTCTTCTAAGTTTCCTTAATCTTCACTACTCACTGTGAAACCTTCCCAATTAATCCAAATTAAATATTTCTTAATAAAAGCTTACTGTTGTCACATCACTTATTGTTGCAATAAATTGTTATTTGCTGATCAGTAAATACTACTGATCAATTATTAGGCTGTGAATTATAATCAATATAACAATTTCAGCCAAGCACTATTTGCTGATCAGTAGCACTTACTGATCAGCAAATACTAATTGGCTGAAATTGTTATATTGATTATAATTCACAACCTAATAATTTGTTTTCACATTATATAAATTTTTGTCTAAAGAATTCTGCTTTTTCATATTTAAACCAGCAATAAATATATAAAAAATTAAAGTATATATAGTGAATTTCAGCAATTTTTACTTGACTAAAAGAAACAGTTTTGTAAGTCTCACCAGGGATATTTAGAATAGATTTACAGCATATATTTTTTCTTGTTCTCAAGAAATGTAAAATGTTTTTATTTGGTTCATATGTCACTGGATTATTAAAATGAGGTCATATTCTGTCTAACTATACTTATCATTAGCTTTTTTTGTGAAAGCACTTTTTTTTCTTTTCAGCAAAGATTTGGTTGGTGAGGAAAGAGATAGTTGAGTCAATCATTTGATCTTTTAAAGGCATTATGTCACATCAGTAAATCTACTCAACAGCAACAGTTTGTAGTACTAAGTAACAGTATTGGCTTGACTAATTTTTCAAAACGTATGAATTTACCAATTAGATGAATAAAAAAGAAAGAGTAATCCAAAGTATTAGATGTCCCTTTAAGCCTTTCAGTTCCCAACCGTTTCCCAAGCCAAAGTCTGATTTACATATGGGTGAAATAAATTATCATTTAAATGATATACTCTTTTAGAAATACAGTGGACCTTCTTGGTCCCTCAGTCCTTCCATATTTGTATCTCAGGTCTAAGTAACCATGGTAGATTTCAGGGTAGTCATACTTGAAGCTACATTAGTTAGAACTTATGGGACATTAGCTGTTTTGGGGTGAAAGAAGATCTTAAGTATATCTAAGACTTATGGGATACAGGAACCCAGAGAGAGCCCCTGCAAAGCCCAACTCCACAGAGCTATAATCTAACTTGTTTGACTTTAGGCCAACCCTGGAGAGACTATCGGATAAGATGATTTACACCTTTTTTTTGCTGGAACAAAACTTACAATTTATACATTACTCGCTAAACTATTGGGAAAATGGTCAGTTCATGTGGACAGTATTCCAACCAGAATGAGCCAGCATTTGAAGCATTAAGAGTGTGGAGGCTATTGCTATGGTTATGCTTGGCTAAATAATTCCTTGATAATTTCTACAAATTAAACAAATATTTATTAATCAAATATTATGTTCCAGACATTGGGATATCTACCAGAGATCAAAAAGAAGAAAAAATAATATTATAAACATGGTCCCTAGTTTCACATAATTCACTTTACATAAAAATGTCTAGGTTTCTTTGTGTTGGTGAAAAATGGTTCGGCTTAAATTATTCTGAAGAGATCCATATTTCAATTA
This sequence comes from Glossophaga mutica, assembly GCA_039655065.1. NCBI lineage: Eukaryota > Metazoa > Chordata > Mammalia > Chiroptera > Phyllostomidae > Glossophaga > Glossophaga mutica. Next base: position 139,509,588 of record CM077307.1, on the reverse strand, counting down.
TCTCAGAATGATATGGTATTTGGTTAGAGGAATTGAGAACTGTTTTTTGAAAGTTTGTGGTAATTGTTAGGGAGAGTAATGTTTGCTATATCCTGGGTTTTAAAAATGTTTCGTAATTTTGTGTGTTCTGAATATGCCTAGATTGCCTCTTTTGCCCACTTTACCCACTCTACAACCACAATTTTCTATCTCTTATTGCTCATGGTTTGTAATTTATTTGGATTACTTCAACAATCCTTTAACAACGCATTTGTTTTCTTAGCATTTTATGTACAAGGTGCTTTCCAGACAGTGGAGATACAGATACAACAGGGATAAGAGCGATCAGACCTCTGCATTTACTGAGTTTACATTTTGGTGTTTGTGTTATTACAAGTCAGCAAAGAGATAAAGAAAATATTTTCTTAGAATGCAATAAGTGTTTTGAAAGGAATGAACATGGCAGCATGTAGAGAGTACTAAAAATGAGTAGGCTGTTTCCGAGAGAGTGGTAACTTCTTTGAAGCTGACATTTAAACTGAGATCGGAGTGGTGAGAAGGCAGAGAAGATACTCAGAGATGGGGAAGAATAATGCAGTCAAAGGAAACTGAATGAATGGGTCCTGTCATCAAGAAAAGGTTTGGCATGCTAGGGCAGTTAAAAGAACTCCAAAACACATCTTAGGATGAAATTTGTCTCTCTAATTTTGATCTCATGTGCATTAGAATATGATTCTCTGTGGGTCTTTAGCATTACTATTTATTTTGAAAAAAGGATGCCACACCAGCTGGCCTTTTATTCCAGGCAGTCATTCCAAGGATGTTTATACACAATGGAACATAGATATAGCCAGTGCTTTATCCAAATAAGTTTTTCACTATACGTACATACAGCAAAATTCAGTTTGACATTGCATTTTGTCATCACCTATTGACTAAGACACAAGACACACGAGGTGATGAGTCAGATCTGGCTCAGGCTCTCCGATGCTGTCAGCACTCCACAGTGTCAGTTCCATCACTGCTGGTGATCATGCACGAAGTGCCAGAAGGATATTGTTAGCAACAGTATCTAAGATGTGCAACCTTTGTATATCAATGATATCCAGATTAAACATTTAAAATAAAGAAGAATCAAATATGAAGTGCATGGCAATTTTTCTGGAGGGTTTCGGCATCTTGTTATCAATGCTCGTATCTGTTTGGATTATTTAAATCATGTTGGTATAAAGAATATTGGTGGGGTTGGTTGGGTTCTGGGTGTACAATGGCAATAAAAGATACTTAAAATGAATAAATGGTTTAATCATCTCTCCAAGTTAATAAAGGGCTACAAATAAGAGGACTTAAATGTGCTTATAATAGTTTTTTCTCAGGTTCAGGCTCTGTCTCCTCCTGGGTAGGTAAGTACTGTATATATTTTTATGGACACATATACACCCTTCTACACTGCAGTTCTTCATTCAACAAACATTTACTGTGTGCCTTTTGTATTCCAGGCACAATCCCTACGTTCTTTGGCAGAAAAAATTAAATAGGCAAAATCATTGCCATACAGAGGCCCACAGTTGAATTACTTCCTACTTTATTCCATAAGTTAATTAATTGAAACACTTGGCATTCAAATATCTTAATAAATCAGATTTTTAAATACAATTGAACTCTTCATTATACAGCATATTTACTAATAGTTTGGATATTTGAATATTATCTTTCCCCCTGCTTTGATGAATAATTGACAAATAAAGTTGTATATATTAAGATGTATATAACAATGATTTGTTATGTGTAAATATCATGAAATTATCACATTCAAGCTAATTCACACATCTATCACCTTCACATGGTTACCTTTTTTCTGTGTGATGAAAACTCAATTTTTACTCACTTGGTAAATTTCAAGTATATAAGACAGTATTATTTTAATATATTTTATTGATTATACTATTACTGTTGTTTCCATTTCCCCCCTTGCACCCCTGCAGCCAGTACCCCCATTCCCTCCTGCAATCCCCCCACTTAGTTCATGTGCAAGGGTCATGCATATAAATTCTTTGTCTTCTCCATTTCCTATATTGTCTATTCTGTACCTACCAACTTGTACTTCTTCATCTCTGCGACTTTTCCCCCATCCTCCCCTTTGCCCCTCACAACTTGTAACCCTCCAAATGATCTTCATAACTATGATTCTGTTTTTGTTCTGCTTATTTGCTGTTTGTTTTATAGATTCAATTACTGATTTTTGTGAATTTATTGCCATTGTAATGTTCATAGTTTTGATCTTCTTTTTCTTAAATAAGTCCCTTTAACATTTCGTATAATAATGGTCTGGTGATGATGAACTCCTTTAACTTAACCTTATCTGGGAAGCACTTTATCCGCCCTTCCATTCTAAATGATACCTTTGCTGGCTAAAGTAATCTTGGTTGTAGTCCTTGCTTTTCATCACTTTGAATACTTCTTGCCAGTCCCTTCTTGCCTGCAAGGTTTCTTTTAAGAAGTCAGCAGACAGTCTTATGGGAATTCCTTTGTAGGTAATTTTTCTCTTGCTGCTTTTAACATTTTCTCTTCATCTTTAATCTTTGGTGTTTTAATTATGATGTGTCTTGGGGTAGTCCTCTTTGTGTCCATCTTCTTTGGAATTCTCTGTGCTTCCCAGACTTGTATGTCTATTTCCTTCATCAAATTAGGAAAATTTCCTTTCATTATTTTTCCAAATAAGTTTTCAATTTCTTACTCTCCCTCTTCTCCTTCTGGTACCCCTATGATTCAAATGTTGGTATGTTTGAAGTTGTGCCAGAGGCTACTTACCCTATCCTCATTTTTCTGGATTACTTTTTCTTCTTACTGTTCTTATTGAATTTTTTATCTCCCTTGTGTTCCAAATCATTGATTTGACTCTCGGCTTCATTCACTCCATTGTTGATTTCTTGTAAATTTTTCTTTATTTCACTTAGTGTAACCTTTATTTCTGCCTGGGTCTTTTTTGTTATTGAAGTACTCAATGAGTTCGCTGAGCATCCTAATAACCAGTGTTTTGAACTCTGCATCTGATAGATTGTTTATCTCCATTTCATTTAGTTGTTCTTCTGGAGTTTTGATCTGTTCTTTCATTTTTTTTGTCTCCTCATTTTGGTAGATTCTCTATTTGTTTCTATGTTCTAGGTAGAGCTGCTTTGAGTTCCTACTTAGTAGTGAGGCCTAATGTGTAAAAGCATGCCCATAAATTGGATGGGGTGGAGCCTTAGGTATCACCTGAGTGGGACCACTGGTGTGAACCAGGTTGATGGAGTCTCAGACATAGTGCTGCCACTGTAGCTCTGTTGGGGGGAGGGCTCAGAAAAGGGACAATGGCTGCCGCCTGGCCTCCAGAATTTTGTCCAGGAGGGAGCTATCCCAGCACTCACCCTGCTGCCAAATACCTCACTTTCTCCCCATGTGCCACTGGTGCCCTTCAAGTTGTTGCCCTGGTTCTAGAGCCCAGAGGGAGTGAATCTTTGTAAAGTCCTAGTCTGTTGTGGAGCATTTAAGAAGAGACACCTGAGAATCCTGTAGTTTCTTCTACCACCTCAACCCCCACTGATTTTTACAGCCAGAAGTTATGGGGACTTATTTTCCTGGCACTGGAGCTGGCGGTGTATGTGGAGGGGTGGGGGCTGTTGTGTGGCTGGAATCCTTTACTCTCAAGATACCCCCCCTGATTTTTATCCATCACACATGGGTGTGGCACTGCCCATTTCACATCTCTTCCCCTCCTACCCTTCTGAATGAACATGAGTTCTTTAATTCCTTGCTTGGCAGACTTCCATACAGCTAGATTTTCTGACAATTCTGGGTGATAGTTGTTTCATAGTTTAGTTGTAATTTGTGATGTGGTTGTGTGCAGAGGTGAACTCTGCAGCTTGACTAGACAATGCAGTGTTATTAACTACAGTCACCATCACCTATATTAGATTCTCAGAACTTAATTATCTTATAACTTTGTATCCTCTGACCAAATTCTCCCAAGTTTCCCCCAATCCCCCCAATTTTCCCCAAATCCCAGACCCTGTCAACCTCCATTCTATTTTGTTTCTATGAGTACAAATATTTTAGATTTTACATGTAAGTAACACCACACAGTACTTGTCTTTTTTTTTTTTTTTTTGGTCTGGCTTATTTCACTTTACATAATGCCCTCCAGTTTCATCCATGTTCTTACAAAGGGCAGGATTTCCTTCTCTTATAATGACTGAATAATATTCATTGTTTATAGAGAGTACTTTTTCTTTATCTTAAAAAATTATAAGTGTAACATCTACTAGTATTTAGTATATCAGAAGGCAAAGATATTGTGCTAAGGACTTTGCATGTAATATTTAGTTATTCATAAACATTTATTCATGTCTACTCAATGTTAGGAACTAATGTAAGCTGGGCCTTCCCCTACATTTTCAAATTGAAAATCCAGAGCCTTAGTCAAATAAGTGGTGATAAACTCCAACTTCCACAACCAATTGTGATAGAAGGAAGTTCTATCTACTCCTACTTCTTCTACTTAGAAAAAAAAAAAACACATTGATAAGTGAAATTGTGCATAAGAAACTATTGTTCTCAGCAAGCTATACTGTGAATGCTCTCTCTTTCCTACTCATATCGATTGTTACAATTGATTTAACTGATTAAGTCAAAAGTACATTTATTATTAAAATAGTTCTTGGAATTTAATTGTAAAGCATATGTAAAACAATAAATTGAAGTGTCAGAAGATAAATATGAGCAACTCACCCCAATTTAGAGCCCAAGATAAGGTTGGAAATTGAGAAAACAAAAATTAGAAAATTAGTGGACAAACTCAGGCAGCACAACATTAAAGAAATCTTGTTGAAGTGGCCCTTTCTGGGAGGGTGATGCAACTGCACCATGAGAGCTTGTGGTGTTTCGGGAGATGGTGTAAAAGAAACATTAAAATTCCTGCTGAGTACAGGGTCTCACGGAAGTAAGGCCTGCTTCAGTGTGGTTGGTAGGATAATAGTATGTGTGTAATAATTTATAGTTTTAATGTGAACATTTCACCTAAAATGCCATATGGTGTGCTTGAGTGTGATATTGTTATGTCACAGAATTACATGCTTATGATTTTGTAATAAAAGATTTTATAATAATAAAAAAAAGACACAATAGAGAAAATGACTAATTCCAATAACCAAATCTAATACAACCTTTGGAAATAAAATGGTATTCAATTGTGCTTGTAGAACAATCTCACAAAGTCATTGACCATCTCTACTCCTCTCCTTGGCGTGCCTAGTGGAAATACAGAGCTGAGAGGGGAGCACAAAGGCCCAGTCAGTGTTCCTTTGGACTATGGAAGACTCACGCTGCCCCAAAGGGGTAGATTTTTTTTCCTGTGAAATTGGGAACAGATCTGCCCATCGTTATATAGCCTTAAAAGTACGCAAGGAAGGAGTGGAATCTCCCTCAGACTTCCTTCTTTTGCTTCCTCTCTTTAAAAAACAAATAGGCAAAGGATGATTTAAAATTAAAATAAAACAAGCAAAAAAAAAACCCTCCCCTAACACCTTTCATACCATAATGTACAAGTCATGATATTTAATACTTGGATCCTAATGCTTCCTTAAAAAAATAATAACTTCAGCTTCCTGCTTTCTGTATAACCCATATCTGGTCAACATGTGACATGCACTCCTTCCCCTGACATTGCTGAGTGGCAGGTAATGCCCCAACAGTCCTCTGGCACAAGCTATTCTTTTTATTTCTCTGGTATGAGTTAGGCACTGGTCCACAGAGCCCCCCATCTGCAAGGAGTATATAGCAAGCAAGCTGTTAGGGGTTCCCATTGGAAAACCTTTCCGTAATTTGGGAGATAGAAGGTAGTACCCTACTTCTAGTTAGTGGGAGTTGGTCACTGAGCTCTGGGAGAGATTTCCTGGAGAAGGTAGAATTTTTAGAATATATGAAATTCCTGTAAATATTAAGATATGCATTATACAACTGGGAAACACTGAATTCATGTTAGGTACAAAAATTCATAAATAAATGAAAATAGGCCATTATTCACACAAGAGAAAACAAAATCTTGAAAGAAAAAATAAAGCAACCCTTGTATGGTGCATGACTGAGCTCTGAATGCTTTCATTCGGTGATAATATGATAAACATGAATATTCATTTAATCAAAATCATGATATATTATTTCAAGAGGATGAGAGACCAAAAGTGTGCACGTGTGTGATAGGGCCCGGAAGATGAAGGCACTAAATTCTCATCTTCCACAGTGGGAAGCCAATAGATAAAGCCTATTAATAAAAAATCAGGAAATAGCAATATAAGCATGTTATTTAGAGAGATGGAGAGATCTTAAAAGAATCAGCTAATACATTTGAAAGTGATTCCATCTGTGCATCAGGAAATGGGCTGAGAAGAAAAGCACAGGAACCATGTGACATGTAAGCTACATGGATATATAAGTTGGATTAAAATAAAGTAAACTGAAAAATACTGTGCTGTATATATTGAAATACAAGTGCATCTACAAATTTTGAATCTTTCTGAATACACTTTATATTTATTTGGCATTAAGTTCTCTTATATGAGATATATAAGTTTTACACTCTAGTTGGGACTTTGAGAACACACAAAAAATATTTACTTTCCTATAAATGGGGAAAATATATTTTAAGGCTACTGAAACTGAAACAAGGTGGAATATTTACTATAGACACTTTAACCATTTTCAGTGACAGTAAATTTGGTCAGCAAGGAAAAGAACTTGATATAAAGAGTTCAGAACTACATACATAATAAGCCATTTATGAAATATTCAAAGAATATGTCCCAAAGGAAGGTGTCATGGAAGTTTTCTGTCCTGTTTCACAGTTAGCGTAATCGCAGATGGCCCTGAGAGACGGCGCACATCAGAGCTCTGTCCTGCAGGGTTTCCAAGCAGTCAGAGCAGCACTAACAGTGAAAAGAACACTCACCATCAGTGACTTTAACAAGTTTGTCTGTAAGGCCTTGAAATATCTTAATTTTATTTTCTCACAAAAACTACTTTTGGATATTTTAATGTTATATATTAATAAATCAAAATTCCAGTATGTTGATATACTCAAGTGAGTATAGTATTATATAATTTTGTCACATTTATTAATGGAGCCTGATTTACTAGGTCATGAAACTGTAAGTCTTGACTCCATGAGTACCAATTAACATTTTTAATGTATAGATATAAAAAAGCACTGCCAGATTCTTAGACACCAGAGGCCTCAATTTGCCCTGGACTAATGTAGCCCTAAGATAGAGAAACTACATGCAATGAATGGTTATTATTTGACCATTTAACCTAAACTTTCACTTAGCTTTCAGATTTCAACAATTAGATTGGACAGTAAGGCAGGTTGAGGGAAAAAAGAAGCCAACTAAGAAATTTTGGCCATAGAATAAGAAAATATACCCAAAAGCCTAGAGCAGAGCATGCCTAGATCTGTGATGGGGTTCCATGCCCACCCTAACTCATCATCAGCCTGGGAGAAAGCACATACACAAATGGTACTCTCATATAACCTCTCACTTTGACCCCTAATCAACTATGTCAAAGCTCTCCTTTCAGGTTCTAGGTCTGTGATCCACAACCTGAGCAATAGGCTTAGTAGATTTCCTTCTAGGAGTGTAGAGGTAGCAGTGGGAAGGGTAACATAAATGAGATGTAAGGATCTTTCTCAACAGAGGCCTGGAGGCATTCACTTAAAAAAAAAAAAAAAATATGTACATAGCACAAGTTTTCCTATGGTTCATAGAGAACCTCAGAAATCCTGAATTGCTGGCTAATAAACCTTGGTCATTTGTCATGGAAAATAAAACAAACCAACGAATAAACTGCGAAAGGATGAGATTGATTCATTGACAGCATTGTTGCCAAAGCATGGTATTGCAAGGCCTAGGCATTTCATCCCAAACTTTATACAACTTAAAGCCAAAAAAAAAAAAAAAAAATCCAACACAAAGTGCTGCAAAATTCTTATAGAATCACGAGTCTACTAATCATCAAGACAGATGCCATGCTGTGCTCTAACCCTTCTTCTCCCAGCTGTCTGTTCTTTTATACTCTTACCCTAAAATCTTCATGATCATTTTCCCGACATTTCCCACATCCTGACATACATGCCAAGTTAAAATAGATGCTAAATGTGTACGTGCATACATGCAAGTATGCACACATACAGATATATATCAAGGAATATCAAGAGATCTTACAAAGGGTAATATATTCCCATCGAGAAAGACAAAGTCAAAATATTTGGTTGAAAATGTAATTCATACACATGCAATCAATTGAACATAAGGTCATGCTGCAGGTAGATTGTGGTAAGGGCCCTCCCTGTATTTACATGACTTCACAGTACCCACTAACAAGGGTGATATCTATTTCCCTCTCTTTAACTCTGAGTTTAGCCATATGCTTTCCTTTGGCCAGTGGAGTGTTAGCAAAAGTGATTAAGCAGAGCTGTGACTGGTGTGGATCCATTGGTTGGGCATCGTCCCACAAAGTGAAGGGTCACTGATTCAATTCCCTGTCAGGACACATGCCTGGGTTGCAGGTTCGGTCCCAGTCCAGGCCTGTGGGAGAGGCAACCAGTTGATATTTCTCATTCATATCAATACTTGTCTCCTTCTCTTCCTCCTTCCCTTGCCCTCTCTCTAAAAATATATACTTTTTTTAAAAGTATCAATCGGAGGTTTGAATGGCCTTGTCTAGTTAGTCTTGGCGGTGCTTTCTCCCTGTCAATGTAATAAGATCACACCCAGGCTAGCTGATGAGAAGATGAGATACGGGAAGTCTGTCCTCCTTGTTCCAGCTGACAACCAGCCAACTGCACGGTGATCCACACCAGAACAAGGAGAACCAACCAGTGAAGCCTAACCTAAATCACTGATTCCCAGACCTGGAGCCAAATAAACACTTATTGTTTCAAGTCACTGAGTTTCAGAGTGATGTATTATGCATTGCTATTTTAACAGCAGATAACTGACAGATTTTTCTTGATGGCATTTATAAGGATGTCACCTAAAATACATGGGTATATTTAATTAATGCTACAAATGATATTTCTAAAAACTATACTACATCAAAATATCATGTAGTACTGAGTTTGAAAATACCATACCAAAACTTGTAACTTAGTCATAGTTGGAATTTTAAATTCTTCGCATGAAGCAAAATAAATTTAAAAATACACAGGTAGATAAATAAATTACATTCTTTTTGTTTTCTGAAATTAGCTTTGCCTAGCAAGAGGAACTCTATTAAACTCTTAGTATTAGAAACATTTGGATAACCTCCACATGGAAAACCAGTGGGGAGTGAGTGGCATGCAAGACCACGCCCATGGAGAGGTTTTCCAGTGAAAATCAGGCCTGCATTGTACCTAGACAGCTATGAGACTTGCTTTTGCTAAAACTCCCTCACCTTGAGTTGAGGCAGCAAGGGCTTGCTGCAACTTCCTAAAGTCTGTGCTAAACCTCCCAAGTATGGAGTGTGTCCTATTCAACCACTTGTCCCCCTGATCTGCAACATCCTTCTCTTTGAAGTAATTAGCAATATTCTTTCCTTTGTTATCTGTAAAAGATAATCCCCTGCAGTGAACCTGTGCATAGTAAATGAGGACTACCCTCCATGTAACGTACCTAGAGAAGCAATAAAATTTGTCCAGGCAGGGACCGAGCTCTCTGGCCCTCTCACCCTCCCTCTCCTCTCAGAGAGTGACCATGCCATCCCTTTTTCTCCACAGGACTTCTGTTGTCCGTGTGTATTTGTTCACGAGCAGCCTCAACATGCACGGATCCTGCCAGCCAGGATCCGCCACACTTCATAGTCTATTACATTCTTCAAGCTATTAGATAAACACAAAGAGAATGTTGCAGCAAACTATTTCCCGGAAGAGTTAAGCTTTGCATTGATAACATTTGCAACGGATAGTCATCAATCTAAGCCAAGTCCTTTTGCTCCCCATCAATTCTTTCATTTGTTTTTATTCTATGCCCCATTTATTCTATTCCAGAGCTATTCTACAACTTCACTGTCTGCTCAAACCTCCTTCTCAAAATTAATCACCTAACTCACTTGACTTACAGGGCACTGTGCTATTTATTTTAGTTTCATATTTCTTCACTGACTCTCACCATTTATAAATGGAAAAAGATTTCAAGCTCTTTGTAAATTCAAATTTGTGGCTAGAAAGATACAATAATATGCTCTTTCTCTAAAGCAAACCCAGGATACTATTTTAAAAGGAAAAATAAAAATATTAGAAGAATAAAAGATATTTTTATTAGAAAGCAACTTTTACAAAATTTACAAGAAAAAAATAGAATGATTAAAAATGTATCTAGGAGACAAAGTAATAGAAACCTCCAAATTGAAGGGAGAAAACACAGAAAATGAGGCTAAATTTAAGAAATACAGAAGATAGTTATAGAAATTCCACATGGGTCTAATATGAGATACAGATACGAGATACAGATAATATGAGATATGAGATACTCCCCTCAATAACCTCAATAACAAACAGAAAATATACACAGAAAGAAGGAAATAGTGATTTAAAAATTAAATGTTCTTATAAAAATATGATATTTAAAAAGGGATGATGATGATAATGAAGATGATGAAGATGATGTGGTTGTTGAAGATGAAGATGAAATTGTGATGATGAAGTTCATAGAAGCAGTTATTAAGGAAGTCTCACAAAATACAGAACGGAAAAATGACAAGATAGGAAATAAGCAAAATTTGGCTTCAGGGAAGACCTTTGAGATAATATTACATTGTTACATGTTTCTGGTTCTTTAGCTAGGGTGTCTTTAATAAACTGAAGAATATACAAGTATTTAATGATATCAAATTTTGTAAAATGTACACATTCCAAAGAGAAACTGTAAATAGGCAGCTTTTTAATCAACAGAAAGAATGTATACTACCAGTCTTAATATAGCTTGTATAAACAAATAAAAAAACTAAAACATGGCACGGTTGGGAAATCAGACAGTACAGAATAAGGGGAAAACAAAGGCAGTGGGAGGACAGGAAAGCGCCCAACTCCCCAAACACTGCCCACCTGTTTACAGTTTGGGATGTGGTCCTATAAAAAAAAAAACTATAAAACAAACACGCAAAGGGGATAAAAAAGAAGCTCCCTCCAGTGTTAGAGTTTCTTGAATTCAAATTGACCCTTGAACAACATAGGTTAGAACTGCACAGGTCCACTCAGATGTGGGTGTTTTCAATAAATTCCTAACTGTATTTTCTCTTTCTTTACACACTGTAAGTGATTTCCTCAGTAACATTTTCTTTTCTCTAGCTTACTCTAAGAATACATTATAGTATAATACATATAACATACAAAATATGCATTATTCAATAGTTTATGCTATTGGTAAGACTTCCAGTCAACAGCAGGTTATCAGCAGTTAAGTTTTCAGGAAGTCAAAAGTTATATGTGGTTTTTGACTGCACAGGGGATCAGTGCCCCTACCTCCATGTTGTTCAAGAAGCGGCTGTATTTTCTGCCAATTATTTCCACCTATATTTATTATTTAACACCATTAATACAAATAATATCACCTAAAAACATAGCATGGGAAAAATTTTATATCAGAAGTCAGAGGTAATTACACATTACTAATTATATCTGTATGAGAGGGGAAAAATGGTTACTGTTAGCCTAAAAATTAGTAAATATGTTTTTCTTTCTGATCTTCAATATATCAACCAAATTAATTTCTTTCCTGAACATTATTTTTAACATTATCAAAATGCTTTAGGATGACTAGAATCCATTACACCTTTTTAGTTCATTTTTAGGATTTCTTATTATCAATAAATTATTATTGTCTTGGAATTGAGAACACCTAAATTCTAGTCTATTTTTTTCCAATAAATTCATTGTGTAGATTAGGTAGATGTTCAAACTCTATGGACCATCATTTTTTCATCTTAAACAAGATGATTACAATAGACTGTCATATAATTCCATTTTGAATACTTGACATATTATTGCAGATACTATGATACATCATAAATATGTTCCTGACTGTCCTTACAACAAGCAACATTAGCCCCATTTTTACTCCCCCTTTTCCCCCACTTTATCCCCATTTTTCAGAGAACAAAACTGAGTCCAGGAGATGTTAAATAATCTGCACAAAGGCATACATATATGTATTGGTACTGATATCCCAGTTTGCTTCCTCTGCAATGCAGTACAGCAAGCAGAGGGTTGTGATAAAACAGCTGACATCGTGCATAGAAGAGCTGACAGCATAAGTAATTAGACATGTTGATCAGTCACAAAAGATAATTTGAGGGGTGTTAGAACAATTCTCCTCCCATTAACCATTGCTTTCTATTTTTCTTGTGTCAACATTAAGGATGCATTATTTCAGTATTCCAGACATTATTAAAATGGGAACTGAAATATGACAGCATGGTGTGAAGTTAGATGTGTAGCTGATAACAGATCCCATTGTGAATAAGACACGGGATAAGTATGAACAAAAATGTGAGCAAAAATTTAGAAAATACCCCACACAAATCCAATCTAATTTACAGATTTTCAACACTTGGCCAATAGGAGACAATTGAAGTTACTCTTTTTTAATATCTGAAAAAGCAAATCTGTAATTCCAGGTAGAAAGAAGTCTAAAGACTTCAAAGCACTTTCAGACTAAATATAATTGTTTAGAACTTTTGGTAGATAAAGTTATAGAAACTCATATGGTTTCCAATAATTATGTAAGGAGAAAAAGTTAGGAATTAAGAAATTAAAAAGCTTAGAGGCTGTTACTTTTATTCCAGAAAAATTTCCAAAAGGCAGCTATTCAGTTACTAGAGATGTTTCCTGCTTTTCAAACAAAGGGGCCTCAAGGAGATGGGTAGCAAAAAGAACAAAACACACAGCTCCTACTGAGCTCAGCTCATCTTCACACTTCACACAGCAAGCCCCTCACAGAGTGAGTCTGTGTCTGGAGATGAAACATCAGAAAAGAAACTTGACTTTGTCCCTGAGATTGAAGTGTATCAAAAGGTCATTAGTATTCTTTTCATTAAAGATTAGTCATCTTATATTCCTTGAACTTCTTCCACAAAGGACCAAAAGTAGTCAAGTTCTTAAGGAGTTAGAAGCACTTCTTCCTGGAAACATATTAATCAATAATAAAATTTTGAATTCATAATACTAACTTGGCCCGAGTTCTTCTATTTCAGGCACTGTGATACTTGCTTTGCAAAGCCTATCTTATCTACCACTCTCAACATCCTTATGAGGTGGTTACTGCATTTTACATATGAATAAGCTGAGAATTAAGAGAAAGCATGTGACTGGTTGAAACAATGAAGATATTAAGCAGTGGATGATGATTTGAAATTGGCTCTGAGTTCAAAACTTCAATCTTAATTATTAAATCAGCAAACATTTTGAGTTTACTGACAATCATTATTTTGATGAGGCTTGTCTTATTTTCTACATAGCATTTGTAGACAAATATCTTTCTCTCTCAATAAATACTTATAGATAAAGTAGAAATCAATATATATAGCATCTATAAATAAATATATGTATGTATATTTTCTAGAAATGAATAAAATAACACTGCATTGGCATCATTTAAAAGATAATACAAAAGATAATACAAAGGAATTCTGTACCTGAATTTCATCATGGTGAAAGGAAAAAGCAAACAAAAAAAACTTTGAGGTGAAAATCTCCTTGAATACATAATCTTAAATGTGCATTTACTGAATAATATTATGATGAGGAAATTCACCCTGTTTGCTGCTTACTAAAAGCATTTATTGGCCAAAATGGCTGCTAACATGCTCATAAAATATTCTTCTTATAAAACTACACAGCGCAAGAAAACAGCTAAATCGAATGGTTCATAAAAACTGTTTCCATACATACATCTCAAAAACTAGATTTGCTGTGCATGCAATTGTCTGAAAATGCAAGCTCAGAGAGTAATAGCCCAGGTGGAAAGTTGATCAGTGTGGCTAATGTGGTAAGTAAGCCCTATTAATAATGGATTCAAGGCAAAAGGCCCAAACAGTTGGTTGACGATGCAGGCAGGCAACTCATTATGCCTGGGAGAGTGAAAGTAGAGTGGTGTGGAGCTCATCTCCAAGCAGGAAGAAGTAGACAGCTGCTACAGCACAGTTGCTAGCGCACTGAACTGCAGTTGAGAAGGCTGTGCCAACCAGAACAAGTCCCCGGACTCTCTGGTCCTTAGGTTCGTTCTTTGTGCAGTGAAAGCAGCAAGACTTCTTTTGAGCTTATAGATCTTCTAGAGAATATGGTAGAAAACAATGCACATACCCATATACATATGATATTTTGTACAAACTCTGGGGTATCCCAGTCCCTCAGTGCTGAAGACCCCTAAATTAAATGATCTTTATAGTCTTTCTTAGCTCTCCAATACTTTCATTTTTCTCTTTCTAACATAAAAGAAGATACTGTTCCCAGGATAAGAAAGATTTGACCTGTTTCTCATGACTATTTCCAGAGTGCTCTCTCATCCTTTCATTTTTTTCTCTTTCTAACATAAAAGGAGATATTTTTCACAAAATAACTAAGATTTAACCTGTTTCTTATGACTGTTTCCATACATGTATTTGCATGTGGTTTTGCATGTGAATAAGCATATGTTTTAAGTACTGTCTTTTTCAACTAAAGTCCAGGTTACCCTAGTTTTACTTTCAATAGCACTCTAACAGTAAACTCATATTTCTCAGGGACTCTGTCTTCTCTTTCAGGAGAGTTCAAAGTGACTGTATCTCTGGCTGCAGTCACTTTGGCTGCATGAAGCAGGCTTCATGCTTGCTGAACAATCCAAGTGCAACTTAGTCAATGATTGGAGAAAATGACAATGACAGGGCAGCTGGTATGTATCCTTCGCTGATTCCAGGGAAAACTGTCTCTGCCTCTCTACTCCCGGAATGCCTCAAGTCACATCACAGCACTCTGGTCTGTCTGCAAGATCAGATTTTAGAACATGGCATGGCTGGAGAGTGACAGAGACAGAGATGGAGACAGAGACAGAGAGAAAGGGATGTGCCCTGTGCTTTAGAGGTCCTCACTCAGGTTCTGCTACTTCCATGTCCCTCTCTGAAGGCAAAATGTTCCTGTATCTTAAACTACCATTCTAGATCATTCTCCAGATATCCAGAACCCAAATGTTCTTGCCCAGCTGAAGCTATATCCAGGGTCTGCTTGGGCCTTTTTCTGAGGGTGGCCAGAAGTGGCTATTTCCTGGGATTGTGGATGGAGACTGAGCAGAGGCTTTGGTGTTCACCAGTATAAAGTTACTGCAGTGCAGAACAGCAGGCTGGACAGTGAGGTCTGGTCAGCACAACATTTAGATTTTTAAGAAAAACACTGAGATATCTGAGCATTATTAATGTGAACCCGGCCACCCACATGGTTGATAAGGTAGTTCTGTAAAGGTTAGTGTATAGTTTTAAGTTAGTTTGCTTGCTTGACATATAACTTTTCAATATTTAGAACTAACACCGTGATGCTGGAAATGAGTTTACCCATTCCCTTCCTCTAGGATTACCACTTTATACCCAACTCAAAGACCAGATTGCCTCATCTAAGACTCTTCAGGAGTGACATAGTCTGTTACATAATCTACTGTTTTCCACACCTATTATGTAGTATACACTCTATGCCATCTCTCCTACTAACACATCCTGGTTGCAAATCAATTTAGTTTTGAATATTATTGTTATTATATGGGTTTATAAGGCCACATTTAGAAGTAAAGTCTAGAAATAGCCATAAACCAAAATTTTGTGGATGCCATTGGAAAATTGAGGCTAAAGTAAGAGATACAATGTGGTTTGAAAAATAGAACAAAATGTAGTATTTCCAGATATTGTCTCATTGTTTATCACTCATTATTTTTCAAAATTTTCACATAATAAAAATGTTTTGGGCAAAGTATGATCATGATCACCAGCAGCTAACCTATAACTTGGGGACCTAAAATTCTATAGGGGTAAAGATTCAAAACAGAGAGAATGTAGATAGATGTCAAAGGCACTACTCCCCAAGAAAAATACTTACCTTTTCTTGTATATGAGGATCCAGGTTGTTATTTTTAATGTTAGTCTTTCAGAAAAGACTTTAGTACCTAGTCTTCCTAGGTTGAGAACATCTTGATAACATTGTCAGAGAAAGTAGAAGTGCTGCAAAATTAACTCAGCTGTCATGCTTTGCTGCTGATCTTCCTTTCCATCAAAACCATAAAAATTATACAGCAGAACACCAAAGAAATGGTTTAATATGAGATATGTTAGTAGAAAGTTGGCATAAATGAAAACACAATACATGTTTTTTATTTACACTAGGAAAAAATACTTTACATTTTCGGAATGGCTTTCAGGTAGAAAAACAGTTTGAAAAAAAGTTTTTCTAAATGCAAAAGCATGATGACATTACTGACAAAATCACCATGACTTCTATTATTAGGTCAACAGCAAAGGAAGAAGAGGAGAGGTATAGACTTATCTCCTAAAATTCAGAAATTATTATTGAAGAACAAATTTAAAATATGACAGCACAACACTGTCTCACTGATTTTCAGAACAGAGAGTCTGTCAGTACAGGGTGGGCAAAAGTAGGTTTACAGTTGTAAGTAAGCAAAGCACGGGGTTTATTCTTGTATTATTATTTATTAATCATTGTGTTATTTTCCATCAAACAAGTGTAAACCTGCTTTTGTTCCATTCTACCATGTGACAAAATTTTATAATGGAGATAAACAGAGGAAATGTCTGAAGGTTTATTTTGGTTGCATTGAGGGTATTTAAGTGAATATATGTGGGGGCAAATATCTTGGCAAAGTACAAAATTTGAAGGGTGATCGTACATCCAAGACCCATCACAGCAGAGAGGTGGAGCAACTACAGTCGTCCCTCAGTCTGAGCAGCGACCTGGGGCCAAGTTCCCCCTGGAGAATTCCAACTTTCAAGGTCAGAGTGACCACCTGACAAGATTATTGCATGTGTGACTCTAACTGGTGGGAAATTAAACTAAATGACACAGGTCATTTTTTAACAGAAACATTTCATGTAATTAATGTTAATTTCTTTATATGTTTGAAATGTCACATGCACAGGAAAATCTAATGTGATTCAAAGCTCTATTTTCTCAATGTTAGTAAAAGGTCTTATATTAGTTATTTATTACCATAGTAGTGCTATGTAACATTTTTTAAAAAAAATTCAGTGGCCTACAACAACAAATATTTGATTAGCTCACATCTTGGTGAGGTTCAGTTAACCTAGGCTGGACTCAGCCAGTCTCAGGCAGCTTGTTTATATGCATGTCTGGAAGTCACCTGTCTGGCAACTAATCCATGACAGCTGCAGCGCCGGGCAAGTTGGCTCTGCTGCACTAGAACGTGCTCTAACTGACTCTAGAAGTGAGTCCAGGCATGTTTTCCGCATGCTAGCAGGCTTATGATTATGGCCATGATGGAAGATAAGAGAACAGGTAGAAAAATGCAAATGATTTTCCAAGCCAATTCTTCCGCCACACCTGTGAACATCTGACGGCCCAAATCGAAGTACTTGACTAGCATCATTGTCAGAGTGAAATGCTACAAGAATCTTATATGAAAATGAGTTTTGAAAAAGGAAGTTGAAGAACATAATCTACCACACACCTAAAATGTTAGAAGGATTAATATTAATATACCATGAAGCAGGTTAACAAATTATTTGCACTTTTTCTGATACATTTTAATTTTTTTCTTAAATAAATTTTAAATGACACATTTTAATTGTAGAACAATAAAAACCACATAGAATTGTTAATGATTTTGGTAGTCTAAATTTAAGTAAATCATTAGGCATACTTTATATTCAGATAAGTAGATATGTATGGGTGTACACACACACATATACATATATAGCATATAACTACTAAACAGCTACTTGACTAGAGTCCAAGAAATAACAATACCAAATGCCTGACACTAAATTTATTCAGATACCCCTCCCTCAAGGAGATGGAACTCACTGCCTACCTCTCGAGGGTACAGTATGCTTAGTGACTTACTTCCAAAAAATAGAGCATAGAAAGGACGAGGGAAAAAATACTTGACAATTAAGAACCTGGAAAACATTCCATGACCCAGTCAGTGATCATGTTACCATTACCAGTGATGTCACATTGGTACCCTGTGCCTTTGGTGAAATACGATGAAGATGACACTTCACTGCTATGGACTTCCTCCCCAAAGCTACAACTCCTGTCTAATCATAAAAAAACAGGAAACAGAACCAAATTAAGTGACATTCTGCAAAATAATTTCAGGTAATCTTGAAAGCTGTCAAAGTCATCAGAAACAAAGCAAGTCGGAGAAATTGTCATTGCCAATAGAAGCCTGGAGAGACGTGACCACCAAATGCCCTGTGGTGCCCTCGATGAAAGCCTGCAGCATGGAAAGGGCATTAGAGGAAAACTAATGAGATCGAGTAAAGTATGGAGTTTAGTTAATGGTAGTGTACCATATATAAATTATACATAACTGGTAAAGTACATATGGATTGGTGTTATGATAAGAATGATAACATCTATCTTTTCTATTATTCATGGTTATTTACATGTATTTTAATAAACATGAGCAGAATTTTAAAGCAAATAAATAAAAATGAAATGACAAAATATCCTAAAGACCACTTGCCATTATTATGTGTAATCTTGTTTGGTGACTAAGTTTAGTAGCAGGACACTGAGGAATTATTTCAGGGAGAAACACATTGTCATTAAATAAGTTTTTTAATATACTATATATAGGAAAATATATTAACACATTAATATTATTTTAAATGATTCTGTCCCAAACCAAAATAATATACTCCTTATCTTGTATATAGTATATTTATTTTTTACCAATATTTAGCTTTTCACATGTTAATCTATCTTCTCCAAAATCAAACGAAAGCCTGTATTAGCAGTCATAATATCAGGTTTTTTATTTTAATCACTCCACAGCATCTTGCAGCACGACTTTCCAGTTTTTGTTTGCTCTGTTTTATGGTTTGTGTTTCTACATTAAATTTATCTGTATGCATCACTACTGACATCATATATGCTGTGATATTCTGAGACTCAGTAAAAATAGTATGCTCTTTGAAAAGATCTAATTTTTCTAGACTATCTAGAATTTACAAAAAAATTGATTGGCCATTTTTCTTTTTTATGAAAGCATTTATTGATAACAATATCAGTTTTATAATTATTATAAGTTTAAAAATATTTGACTAAAGAAGCAAAATCTTTTTACATGGTATTATTATCACTAATGCATTTGTCAATGCCCTTAGTATTTGCTCATTGATTTCTCCCCACCAGCTAGGCCTTTATGATGATTGTTTAAAGGTTATTTACCTATATTTAAATTTCTGTACATAGACTGCAAGCTGGAATGTTCTTATATTCAGATAAAAATACTATGTTTCTTATATTTTATTTTTATTATTTTTTTCAACATAAGATTAAGCTCTACATAATTGGTCCCGTGTCTTTACAATCTATCAGATAAAGAAAATTATTAAAGAAATAAAAACAATGCATTCTTTTAAATGTAGCTGCAATAAAAAAACTTTATGTGCAAGAAACTAGTCAATGTTTCATTTAGTTCGCAAGGTGATGATAACTGGGTTATGTAAACTGTCTTGCAAGTTTACTTCAGAATGATACTTGAACAGTTTCACTGAAATCAAATCATTACAAAGGAATCCTTGGTCTCTGATAGAAAGCTATATTCAGATTCACAAGTCTACATATACCTTTAACTCTTAAATTTCATGGTCAAGTAACATGTTTGCACAATAAAACATGTTTATTCACTTAATAAATGTTATCTGAGCAGCACAAAAGAAATTATCTCCTAAAGACTTAGTTTTTATAAAAATTATGAAATAAAAGTCAAAGGCTAAAGCATAATTATCATTAACCTGGAAGGGTATCAGACCTTTCAGACTTTAGTATGATGTGGAATTCTCTCTCTCTCTCTCTCTCTCTCTCTCTCTCTCTCTCTCTCTCTCTGAAGTCACATGGATAGTACCAGACAAATCATTTTCCAGACCAAGCTACAAAGCTTCCCTTTTAGGAGAAGTCAATAAGCATAGAAATTGAATAATGTATGCAATATCACTTTGAAGTTTGGATTGAGTGCTAAGTTTTCTAATAAAGCCTGACTTTATGATTGTTATGGGGCATCCTGAATGCCATCAAATAACAGAGCTCACAAGGATGAGACTGGACCTCTTGAAGCAAGCAGCAGGGCCCTTCAGTGGCCATCAATTTAGCCAACACATTTGGCTGCCTGTTAAGAATAAACTAATCATGCTTCTTAGTTTCCCTGTGTCTCAAATTCCAATAACAGAAACCATTCTCTGTGCCTTATATTGAGAATAAAAGTATATAATGTGACTTGATTACCATGAAGACAGATTTTTTGATAGTCATAGAAGAGAGGTAATTTGATCCCATTATACTACATGTTTCTTCTTTCTTTCTCCTGTATTATTTTTTGAAAGAGAATTGTATTTATGACTTTTTTTATTGTTGTTGTTGATTTTGCATCTTAATAATTTTAGGATGTAAAAAGCAAATAAAAGGCTAAACTTTCCAAAACCTTGGAAAGCAAGATAATATATGCAGTTTCTTCAGTAAAAGAACAAAGGAAAAAGTTAAAGAAAATAACTTGGTCTGATTCATTTATGAAGTATGGAGATTTAATACCTGAATATTATCCTGCTACTCATTCAGAACATCTACTGACACTCTGTACTTTAGAAATGAAAAAACAAAATTACTTTGAATTACTATTTTCAACTTTCTTTTGTACTTTCTCCAACTCCATTCCCCTGAAATAAGTTGCTGTTTTGGATATTTTCTATTTTCAAATAGTAGTGCTATTAAAAAATAAAGTAATAGTAAACCCCCACTAGCATTTCTAGCCAGCCTGGGAACTCAAAATTAAATTAAGTTCTGCACATTGCCACTATAAAATTTACCATCAGAACTTTAAAAAACTGCTGATGGTGCACAAAGGAAAATAAAGGCCATTTGTGGGGTGGGGTGGGGAAATAAATTACAGTAGCTCTCTGCAATGGGCAGGCACAATCCCCAAGCAATAGCCTTGAATCTATAAAGGACTTAATGTATGAAACCAGGACACATATCAATTCAAGAGAAGAGGTCATATGCTCTTTATATATTTTTCCATACTCCTTTGTTAATTTCACATTCTTTAACCTATTGACAATTTTTATGAAGACCAAAAAAATGTATATTTGGATTATAACATAGGTACTGACATGTTCTAAAGAGGATAAGCTAATTACTAACATTTCACTTCTCTGTTTTCACACTGATATTGATCAAAGATATAATATGTTATATATCTAAATTCAATAATAGTCATTGAAAATATTTTAAAGCACACTCAAAATGAAATCTAACATAGCTATTTAGGATTAGTAATATTCATGAAATTCAATTCTCCATGCTATTATTTGGTAAAATTTAAATATAGTAGCAATTTATAGAAAAATGCATATAGGACAAAAATAAAAGTTTTATTTTAAAAGGTAATTGGAGAGGGATAAAAAGAGAGGGAAAACAGGAAATAAGAACTCAAATCAGTCTTCACACTACACTTTTAAGGTATAGAATCTCCATGTGAACTTTGATGGTTAAAATTAAAGGTTAGTGATTATTTACTATTTCCAAATACATTGTGACTCCCAAAAAGATTCTTTAAAATACTTACTTAGGCACTGAGATGTGTTATACACCAACCAAAATTGAAAAAAAAAAAAAGATGGCTTTCAATTATTAATTCATCCACCCATGTATATATCCATTTGTTGCTTGTCAAACTTCCATTATTTCAGAATCTTTTCATAGTAGAAAGATAATTATTTTGTTTTTTTTAATAAAAGCTATAAGCTGGTTTTAGTTGCCATTTCTCTGCCATGTAGAGAATACTCTGATAAACACAACTGTGCCGAGAGGTGGAGCATGACATAACATCAGATCGATAAGGCTGTGAATCCAGTGCTCATAGAGTTATAAACAATTGTATCCCTTGAAAATAAAAGACTGAGTAATTTATGACCTTGAGCAAGTTGCTTACTTTCTTTGTGCCTCAGTTTCCTTTTACTGTGAAACAGGGTTAGTTGTAATATCTGCCCTTAGGGTCATTGCGCGGGTTAGATGGCATACTTGCAAAATCCCTAAGGGAGAGTTTGGCATGTGTCATATGTTCGATAATTTTTAGCCATGTTTTATTACCTTAAATCTTATTTATGGTTTAGACAATCACAGTCACTCCTCATAGTCACAATCACAATGGCCTCAAGGGAAAAAATTCAATTACTTTCAGATGTATAAACTATTAACAAGTCGAGTTTCCTGATACACAGAGTATCTTGCCTTACACAGGGCAAAATACATAGGGTATTTTGTCATATCCTCTACTTGTTTAACCCCACTGAAGAAAGACCACCAGGGACACACTGGAAGCAGGGTGAAGTTAGTTTTGTTAGCTTGTTTCAGCAAAATAGAAAGCTGCACAGCAGAACCATGTGCTTCTCTAAAGGGGAAAGTTAAGAAAGTAAACAGCTCTAGAATGTAAGATCCCATGCTAAATTACTATTAGATTAGTGGGCTGAGGTTTTATCAGTAAACGTGTGAATTAAGAAGGGTTTGTATTTGGTGTGCCTCACACGTTCTGGTTTGGTACAGTTAATCCACTTTGTGACTCTTAGTATATCTTTTACAAGTTGTGGTTTATGTTCAATTCTACATTCCACCATCATAGCCTATTTGCTGGCGGGACCATTTTTCACAACATCAGCAATTAGTGTGGAGACTTACAGTAGTTCTGGTGAGACATAATTGTAGATTATGGAAGGGTATTGTAAGTAGAAAGGGAAATAAATGATGAACTTGAGGAATATTTATGAGGCAGAACTATTATTATCAAGTTTGGGATTGATGAGATACCAGGGGTAAAGGGAAAAGTATTAAGGATGCCTGCTCGACGTCTACACCTACAAAGGTTTTTGGCAAATGTAAATCTGCACATAGAGAGCAAAATACACATCTACTACAACAGGTACAATGCTACCAGCATTCAACCAGAATGTTCATTAAAATGAATGGAAAATTCAAGTGATTATATAAATTATGACATACTCCATAAAACATCCTTTATGTTACTAAGATAAAAAATTTTGAGCATAGAAATTAACTAAGAAAAAAACAATGATGAGTTATTCTTTTACCCTTTCAGTGGAGAAACTGCATTCATTTTACTACAGTCTTCGATTTTCAGAGTAACATTTTATTTTGTCTTTGATGCTATTGTCTGAGCACAAATGAGTTCTTTTAAAATTTAATTCCATTGAAATTATTTTGGTGACAGATTTTAATCTCAAAGTTTTATTCATGTAAACATGATTCCTCTTCACTGAATAGCAGTCCTGCCTCTGTCTCATCCCTGATGCCTGTGCACTCACACACGAGAAAACACTTTTAAATAATGCTCAGCATCTGACCTGTGTTCCTAAATTTACATGTGCACAGAGCAGTAGTAAACCAGAGGTCCCTTGATGTAAGCCTTTAGGAATGCAGTGGAAAAGCATTAAATGAAGTTCGAAATCAGAGTTCTATCAGAAGGTCAATCTAAAATATAAAAAAATACTAGTTATTATTATGTAATGGCATCAGTTTATAAGCTACTTGAAAGACCCTGCTGGTGTTGAGTTTACGTGACATCTGCCTCCCAAGGACAGCTCAGATTATGCCTGTGCTTATCAGATCAAGTAATTAAAGAAACAATGGAGGCCGTAGGACACAAGCTAGAAAGGCAAAACAAAGTCAGACTCCTTTCCCAACATACTAGAAAACCATCCATTACAGGGTGTTGATCACCTTTTCCAATGAGCCCGGCTGGACTATTCAGCTCCAGTAGAACTACTTATCCTTTGGCTTGACTGTCATTATGAATAATCATCCTTTTCCTTTTAAAATGTTACTTTCTACTGCTCATGGTAAAGTTGAAGACTCCTCCTCAGTGCTCCCATGACACCAGGTGGTAGGCATTCCCTATGTGCTTTTACCCGCACAAGCATTTGTCACTTAGTATCAATCACCCATAGAAAAACGTGTACACAAAATTATTTGTTACAGCCAAACACTGGAAACAACCCAAGTGCCCTTCAACAGATGAATGGCTCAGCAAACTGCAGTGCATTCTTATTATAGAACACTACTCAGCAATGAAAAGGAGTAAACTGTTAATGTACTCTACTTGAAATGACCTCAAGGGTGTTACATTGAGCAGGAAAAATTAGCAAAAGGCCACATACTACATGATTTCATTTATATGGCATTCCCAAAAGATAGGCAGTAAAATTTTGGATATTTCTCATACCAATATTCAGAAAATATTTTTTTCTGAAATATCTCTTCGGGCAAGGGAAACAAAAGAAATAAATAAACAAATGGGACTACATCAAACAAAAAAGTTTTTGCACAGCAAAGAAATCATCAACAAAATGAAAAGACAACCCACTGAATGGAATGACATATTCACCTATGATATATCTGACAAGGGGTTAATATCCAAAATTTACAAAATGGCAGTATTTTTGCAACTTCTTGTGAACTATAATTATTTCAAAATAAAAAAATAATAAAATTTAAAGTATATATTATAATGCAATTCATCTTGATAGTGATTAGTTTTGAATGGGCTCTGACTAAAGAGACAGTGAGAGAAATACGTATGAGAAAGAGATATTGTAGGAAGCTCCTCATGTATAGAAAACCTGAGAGGAGAAGAGCCCTTTCTATGGCTTTGGTCTCTAAGTGATGCTGGGAACTGAGACGTCATCTTGAGACCAGTGTAGGAAGCTACCCTAAGATTACAGGAAAAATCCATTTCTTTGAATGTCAAAGTAGAAAGTAAATATTTAAAAACTGCCATTTACACTGTCACTGAGTTCTGGTTTAAGGAAATGATGCAAACTTCTTAGCTTGGAACTTCTTAATTTATTCACTTGACAAATATTTATAGAGTGCCAATTAAATGTTACACATTTGCAAATACATGCTGTTCCAGCCACATTCAGCAAGATTTTTGATGAAAGGAAAAAACCCTGAATATTTGAGAAGACAGAGAATATGTATGAAGAGCCCCACAATATGTAAGAAACCGAGATTCACTTTATACCCAAATTTTATTTAGACCATACCTCATGGTTTTTCAATTATATAAAATTTTTTACCTTACACATCAATCTGTTTACTATTTGCCATCTCTAGTACCACATATAATCTGTTTAACAAATAAAATAATTCCTACAAAAAGTAATGGTTGTGTTTTTGGGAAAGAGACTGAAGTCTTGGTGAAGGACTTCGAGTATATTTTATTCTTAATCTGGATGGTAGGTACATGAGTGCTCATTATGTTTTTCTTCTATTTTATCTGCCTTATGTCATAAGAAATTTAAACATAAACAATTTTTTAAAAACCTCTTATTTATTTTTTAAAGATTTTATTTATTTACTTTTAGAGAGAGGGGAAAGGAGGTTAAAAGAGAGAGAAAGAAACATGAGTGTGGTTGCCTCCTGTGCACGCCCTACTGGGAACCTGGCCTGCAACTCAGGCAAGTGTCCTGACTGGGAATCGAACAAGCAACCCTTTGTTTCTCAGGCCAGCATTGAATCCACTGAGCCACACCAGTCAGGATTAAAAATACCTTTTATTTATTTAGTTCAAAGAATGAAATGGGTTCCAACAGATGTTCTGAAACAAGTCTTTTCAGATGTCAACAAAGTGAAATTATGTAATGGCATACATATCAAAATTAGAATTTATAGATCATAAGTGCTAATAGGCACAAGTCCACATGAAGTAAGGTCAGAATTTTGGGTCCAATAACATGTACAATAGGTGAAGAAAAAAAGCCTGGACTTTAAATGTAACCCAAAATGGAATTTCTGCATCATTATGCTGGGCTCTCCAATTAATAATTGTATGGAGACAATAATATGGACTGATTGTCTTATGAACTGAGGTAGAAACATATTACCAATATATCAGGTTAAAAGTCATATGCCATGTTATCCTCCACAAAAACCACATTCCAGTTTTGCCACATGCTGCCTTCTGTGGACTACAGCCTTGGGCGTAGGTAAATTAGTCCTAGTAACCTCTTACCTGGAGTCTCATGGGCAGAGATTAAAGAAGTGTTCAGCAAACTTACAAATAATTGGTGGTGTACCATCATGTGTCCGTATTGGTTGTTTTCTAAAATTTTGGATATTATTTAAAAATTTTGGAACTCCTGATGGGGCCCCCAGAGGGCTACACTAATTTAACTACCAGATGGTAAGATAATGGAGAGAACAAGATGGTCCCATAAACACACAGATGTCCCCTAAACCTACAGGACACTGTACGTCATCATTATTACTGGTTTTTACTCTTCCATACAAAAGGCATCACGCTCCAAACAAGATGAAGAGATTTGCTAGCTACGCATCACCACAAGAATTATTTTGCTAGTGAAAACAGCTAATGAGAGAAAATATTTTACTGCCTACTGAGAATTAAATATGTGGCAATACATTTATCACAATGGGATTTCCTTTTGAGAATCACATAATTTAGGTGAATTATGGATGGAGATTATTAAGTAAATCTACTCTCATGTAACAAATTGGAAGTAGAACAAGCAACAGACAGTCCTAGTAATAAATTTACTTGTAATTTTACAGACATTTATTTGTAATAAATTAAACTTTAAAAATACATTATGTGTTTTTAAATGAAATTATTTCTTAACAATTTTGCTAGAAATTTCTTTCTTTACACAAAAACTTCAACTCAGTGTCATTATTAACTACAACTGTCAAAACTTAACTAGAATACCATGTCTAATACTGTGTGTGTGTGTGTGTGTGTGTGTGTGTGTGTGTGTGTGTGTGTGTATAAAGCCCCCTTAACATTTCATGTATTAATGGCTTGGTGATGATAATCTCTTTAAGCCTTACCTTGTCTGGGAAGCACTTTATCTGTCCTTCCATTCTAAATGAAAGCTTTGCTGGAGTAATCTAGGTTGTAGGTCCTTGCTTTTCATCATTTTGAATACTTCTTGCCAGTCCCTTTTAGCCTGCAAAGGTTCTTTTGAGAAATCAGCTGATAGTCTTAAGGAAACTCCTTTGTAGGTAACTCTCTGCTTTTCTCTTGCTTATTTTAAGATTCTCTCTTTATCTTTAACTTTTGGCCTTTTAATGATGATGTGCATTCATGTGGTCCTCTTTGGGTCCAACTTGTTTGGGACTCTCTGTGCTTCCTGGACTTGTATGTCTATTTCCTTCACCAAATTAGGGAAGTTTTCTTTTATTATTTTTTCAAATATGTTTTCAATTTCTGAGAAAATGGAGACAACTGTACTCAAATGACGATTTTAAGAAGTTAAAATAAATTTAAAAAATACCCATGGGGGAAGTAAAATAAAATTACCCACTCAATTGTAAAACAAAAAAAAGTTTTCAATTTCTTGCTCTTCCTCTTTTCTTTCTGGCACCTTTATGATTCAGATGTTGGTACCTTTAAAGTTGTTTCAGAGGTTCCTTAGCTTATCCTCATGTTTTTTTAAAATTCTTATTTCTTCTTTCTCTTCTGGTTGAATGGTTATTTCTTTCTTATGTTCCAAATCATTGATTTGAATCCTGGATTCCTTCCCTTCACTATTGGTTCCCTGTGGATTTTTCTTTATTTCATTTAGTGTAACTTTCATTTCTTTCTTTATGTTTTTGCTATACTCAATGAATTCTCTGAGCATCCAGATCATCAGTGTTTTGAACTCTGCATGTGATAGGTTGGCTATTTCCATTTTGTTTAGTTGTTTTTCTGGGGTATTATTTTATTCTTTCATTTGGGACATATTTCTTTGTCTCCTCAGTTTGGCCGCCTCCCTGTGTTTATTTCTGTGTATTAGGTAGAGCTGCTTTGAGTCCCTGACTTATCAAACCTGTTAAGTTATATTAGACAGTGTCTTGGGTATTTGTCAGGGCAAATAAATACCCAAAGTGGTGAACCACTTCACCACTTTGTAGCTCTGTATGAGGCGACAGCTCTGAGAGGAGACAATGTCAGTGCCTGGATTCTGGAGGTTTTTCCAGCATTCTCCCCATTTCCAGTCATTTCACCCACTTCCTATACACAACTGGTGCCCTCTGGCTGCTGCCCTGGTGTTGAATCCCAGAGTGGGTGGGTTTGCACATGTTCTCAGTCCATGCAGTCTCTGTAAGTGGTAAAAATCCAGCAGTTTCTTTCACTGCCCCAAACCCTTCTGAAAGATGATGGGGACTTATTTTCCTGGTGCTGGAACTCTGGGCTGTGCAGTCGGGCCTGGGGCTGGGATCTCTCATTCTCAAGGTATCTCTACTGACTTATCCACTGTGTATGCCACACTGTCTCCACACAACTCTGTGACTCCACCACTTCTACCCATCTGGATGAATGTGGCTTATTTAAATCCTTGGTTGTTGGGTTTCCATACAGCTCAATGTTCTGACAGTTCTGAGTGTTATTTGTTTCGAGACCTGGGTATAATTCCTTCTATGGTTGTGCAAGGAGGTGAAGTGTGTCTACCTACTACTCAGTCTTGGCAGGAAGTCCCCAAATAACTTTTTTTAGCTGTTTAATTCTCTCTCTTGTCAGCGAGAAGGTGATCTTGCCAATAAACAGAGTATTTACTTGGCAGTTCCCCCACAAACTGGGAACAAAGCAAGAAAAATGGGTACAATTCATCTGGAAGACTTCATCAAAGATCATTTTACTTATCACAAGCAAAAGCATTATTACTATCCCACTTCAGCTAAGGAAGTTTAAAAAACAGCATGTTCCGTAATTATGATTTATCTGTGAACCAGTCACAGGGCCAAGCACAAAGGGAATTATTTCATTGTTTGAAACCACTGCCATCTGCAATGTGGGTGGTAGAGATTTAGGGGTATAAAATATTTCTTCTGCTTCATAGCTTCCACTGATATGGCAATTCAGTGCCTCCAATGTTATATTTTTGGAGCCTAAACCCACATGTAGAAATAGCAGCTCTTTTGTTCTGGTATCACGTGCATTGCCCAGAATGCTGAATTTCTTGCCCAGTGTCACTTGTCCAGTGTCAAGATAAACAGAACAGAAATGGTAGAGCCTATTCATTTTCTAGCCAAAAATTGCAATTGCCATTTGGCATTCTATCCAAGCATGGCAAGGAAGTACCTGTTGCCACTAAAATTATTTTGTCAGTGTGGTTGCATTCTGGCAGCTGCATCAAGCAGCTGACTCCAAGACTAACTCCATGTCTTTCCAGAGCATTAGTAGTCTTCCTTCTCTACCCAATGAATTTTTAAAAAGCTACAAGTAGATAGAAAGCATTGTTCTCTGTAAATTTATATACATCAAAGGATGAACTTCTGACCTGAGTTTATGAGTATAAGAAATCTGTTTTAGTGGGTCAGGAGTGCCTTGTCAATTGGACCTGTTTAAGAATCTCTATTTAATTATAACTAACTGGAAAGATTTAACTTGAATTTCATTAGGTCAACAAAGGGATTAGAATGCAAACATACTGACATGAAACATAAATTGAAAACATGAAAAAATTACATTAAAATTAGCTTTTAAAATTCATGGTCTTTATTTTTGCAGTCAGGTGTGTGTTTTTGTAATTTGCCATCTAAGTTGTATTAATTTGCATAAATCCATTGTGTTACAGTGTTTTTTGTTGTTTTCATAGGCAGGCCTGCGTTCAAATATTGACATTGGTTCTCACTGATGAATGACAGTAATTATATTATCTCTGTCAGCCTTAAACTTTCATCTATAAAATGGGGATAATAGTTTATATCACATGGTTATTCTAAGGGTGTAATGAAATGATACGCTCATGTTTTGCCTACTTTAGTATGCACAAGAATCACCCAGCATGCATGCCGCTTGTACAGACGACAACTGCATGGATTCTAATTCAGAATGTCTTGGTTGTGCACAAGAATATGCATTTTAAACATGAACCAGAGTGATTTTGATTTAAGTGGTCAGTGGTTACTTAAGAATCATCAACGTATGTAAACTAAGTAGTATGATGTTTTATATACATTAAGGGTTTTGCTGGTTCTAAGTGTTACATAACATGGATTTAGAACAATAGCAAGATGCTAGTGTTAGCTACAAATCCTTTCTCACAGCCGTTCAGCCCTTCACCTGAGGTAACTGACTCCCGATTAGGACCAGTCCACATCCTCTCATCATGGCCACCGTGCTGAGTCTCCGACCACGTACTTAGATTCTCAGTCTTATACTGGGTCAGTCTTTCCGATATAAATGTAGCTAGATACACGAAATGCTGGAATCTCATTCTCTCCGCTGGCAATTGCTCAAATCTCTGTTTACTGTTCCTGAATATGATGCAAACATCTAAGTGGCACAGGAACTGAAGGCAGCGCCCTCTCGTGGTGATCCCTTCAGGTTCCCTGGAAGGTCCGAGAAAGGAATTAATCCCTTGCCTTCTTTTCTTGTTCAATCTTCGAGTGTTCTTTCAGTAACTTCCCAATGGAAAGAGAGAGTTCTCTCAGGGAATTAAAGTATACCAAACTGAAATGCTGACAGAGGGTATGCAAATGACCAATAGCTTATGCATTTATGAAATGGTCATAAAATACAATATGAAATAAACTGCTTTCGGACAGACTATTCTATGTCTTTCTCTGCCTGTGAACTGGAATGGCAGTGGAGAACCTTAAGAACTGGCGTAATTTCAATCACCTTAATAAAACTGTCATAAAATTTAAATAAAATAAGATACTAGCAAAATTAAGTGGTTTGTAAAAATCACCTTCAGATCCTTCTTTTCATGGTACTGAAAAAGCCAATGAACAGTCTAATCTCTTCAATCAAGCATTGAAAATTAAAGAATCCTTTATTAAAATGCAAATAAGTCATGCAATCACTACACACTTCCCTGTTGGAAAATTCACTTCAACACATCGATGTTGCAAGTGAAAGTTTTACAACCCAGGAAGGGAACAGAGCAGGGGTGCTTCCCAGATGTTGGCAGAAAGCCTCAGGACACGAAGGCTCTGCTGTCACCAGGGAACACGTATTGGGTGGAAAGACTCATGCACCAAAATCAGGAAGATGAAGATAAAGAAGAAAGGTAGACAGGACTGAGCAGATTACTTCACAATTTTTCTCAGGGTTTCCCTGTCTCTTAATAATTTTGAGAACAGATTTAAGTCTGTGCTATGCCTCAGAGCAGGTAAGAGGAATGAGTGCTATTCTGTATCCTTACCTTTGAGCAGAAAGCATGAGAAGAATATCCTCTAACTCAAATCCTGAACATCATGAATGAAGAATTTATATTTCATAGTGATGTTTAAATTCCTCATATAAATTACATAATCTGTGTTTTCCTATAATTTTAAGAAAGAAAAGTGAAAATAATGATTTCTAGCTGGAATAGGTTGATTCGTTTGCTAAAATGTTTTTAAAATTTAGTTTCTTAGGTACATCATCTCAGTTTTCACTCTGCCTAAGGCTGAGTGAAATCACCTTTCCACAAAATGCAGAACTATTTCACCCAGAGGGAGGCAAATAAGAGCCTGCAAGACCTGGCCCATCACCTGTTTTGCAAATCAGAGTTTAATGGATCACAGACAACGTGCTGCCTGACTTCCTGCAACAATAGCAGAGTTAGGTCTTCAACCAGTTGTAACAGACATGAGGGCTTCAAAGCCTACAGCATTTGCTCTCTGGCCCCTTACAGAAATAGCTTGATGACCCTTGGTTTTACCATAAATATAATCCTCTCTTTAAAAATCTCAAAGCCTAAATATCTTTTAAACGTGAAGCCTTAGTGGAAGAAGACAGCCCTCTGTCATCTGGCTAACACATGGACCACAGCAGTATCCAAGAAGGGCATTATACTTTGAAATATAAATTCAAAAATTAGCCTAAAAACCCAATTTCCTCTTATTGAATATAATTTTGGTATATGATGATATGCTAAAAAGAAAAAGTATCATGAGTTTAACAAATGGCCTTCACAAATTTCTCAAATGCATTTAAAATAAAATTATAAACACTTTTTTCCAAGAAAACAATCATGCCTATATCTAACTAATACACATCATACAGAGAAGTTATGAATAACTGAATATCTTAAATGAATATTGATATAAGCCACTGGGCTTTGCTATAAGAGATCTGGGCCAAGGCCAGAGTTGGGACTAAAGAAACTGACTGGATAATGGTCTGTACCCCCGAGAAAATTGATTTGTGTTCAAAAACAACAGGGCCATAGGGCACGTTTACATGCAATGTAGGCTGACACCATTACCAAAAGAGTCAGCTCTGATAAATAGGCACACCACTCGAAGTCAATATGTGTAAATCAGGCAGACAGCCCAGTCCTACTGCCTGAGAGTTGAACTCCAGTTTGAAACAGGTAACATAGAAAACAACAGCAAGATCAACCTCTGTTCTCTGTGATCCTGGATGTTATAGCCTGACCTCTTGCATTATTTATACTGTGTTCTTGACTATGTTCATTCTTGAATGACAAGGTTAAAAGCCTTAGGTCACCTCAACCAAATGTCCATACATGGGTGTTCAGCCCCATTTGATAACCAAAGTTTTTTTTATCAAGTCCGAGGAAGCAGACTTCCACCTTCATTTGTGGAGGAATAGCTTGGTAGAGATAAAAATTCACAAAGCTGAATTTAGGAAACTTAGGCTCAATTTTTTCAATATTTATTTATTTTTATTTAATAATTTTTATTGTATTTTTTCATTACCATTCAGCCCCCTCGTACCCCCTCCCCCCTGCAATCACTTCTTGTCTGCCATTGACAAGTAATTTTTCTGAACTTTTCTGAACCTTGATTCCCTCTTAGGTAATCTAAAGTGAGAACACACTAATGTGTCTCACAAAACAGCACATGGGGATCAACAAAAAAGTGTGGGAAATCACTTCACTGTAAGAGAGCAGTTTTCAAATCTAATTTTTTCTACTACTATTTTTACTGCTATTGTGACAGTAAAAATTTTCCCTTAAATCTCATCTAATAAAATCTGTGAACGTTAGGTGCCTAATTTGTCCATGGACTTTAATAAATATGTTTTGTTGTATTTTATTTTTTAATTTTTATTGTATTTTTCCCTTACCATTGAGCTCTCTAACCTATTTTATCTTTATACACATATGTACCTGTCTCCCTTTTACAATGTTTGTGCATGATAGAAAGGAGGAAGGGGTAAGATTTGGTGTGAGATGGCACATTGCAAATGGGGACAGGGAGCTTCTGTCCTCCACCCTCTGAGCCCAAAGCCCAGCACAGGGCTTCAATACGCTTGTTTGTGACTGCCTTCCCCTGCTGCCATAACTGCCCTGAACATCTGCTTAGTGCAAGAGTTGCTTCTAACTACTAGTCCTTAAGAATGTCACCCCATTGAGCGGTGACTTTCAACCAGTGTGCTGCAGGAGGCATGCTGGTGTGCCACAAGAATTTTTAAAACATGCAGTATCTGACTATTGAGTCAAGGGCACTGACCTTTTTTCCCTTAAACTGTCAAATAAAAAATGACAACAGCCAGCACAATAGTCATCTGGTGTGAATGAACCAGAATCATACCTTTTTTTTTTTTTGTCAGATCAGCAAAACATACAACATATTTTTGGGTGTGCTGCAGAATTTTAGTAATTAGTTTATGTGTGGCATGGGATAAAGAGATTGAAAATCACTGTCAGAGGAAAGACATTGACTGAATCAGAAATGTCACCAATTTATGTGTCAATCAAGATGCTAAACTGAGGGGGCTGGGCGGGGTAGGGAAGAACAATGGAGGAAACATTGGGACAACTGTACTAGAACAGCAATTAAAAAAAGATAAAAGGATAACAAACAAAAATAGTTGGTTAGATAACAAAAGATACTAAACTGAAACAGGGATGGATAATGAAAGGGGGTACAGGGAAATGGAGTGGAAAACAGAAGTCTTACAAAAGACTAGGGAAGGAAAAAGGAAGGAAATGGAAGCATTTCTGAGGATAGCTCAGTCAATGCTGACTGTCCCCCAAGATGTTTCTTTGATAGAGTGTCCACCTCACTTAGCACAGATGGAACTGGACTCTTTAAAAAGGTTGAACAGGGCTAGAAAGACAGTACCTAAGAGACTCGCTTAGCAGGCCAAACAGACCTCTCAGGCCACCTTGCCGCCAGAGGACTGCCACAGAGAAAGTTGCCTGCCCAGGCTTCTGGGCGACCAGCAGCTTTTCTAATTAAACTTACTTCCTGAGAGAAGTTTAAGCATATGTATCTGCTCTAAGCACACTACGGGAACACATTTGGAAGAGCTCTGCTTTCTCAAGCTAAACTCTACAGCAGGATGCCCAACTGTTAAAATTTAAAAAACAGCCCTGACCAGCGTGGCTCAGTTCGTTGGGCATGGCCCCCCAAAGCAAAAGGTTGCTGGTTGGACTCCTGGTCAGGGCACATGGCTGGGTTGTTTCTCTCCCTTACTTTCTCTTTCCTTTTCCCTTTGAAAATAAATAAATAAAATCTTCTAAAATTTGAAAGACTAAAGTGATGTAGTTTGGGGCAAGGACTCAGAAGCTGCCTGTGCGCTATAAGTAATGCCCATTTAATTGTATTCATAGCTATACTTCTATGTATGGCCATAACGTTTATAGCTATGCTTCCATTCTACCAAAACAGATGTCCTTTAAAGTATTCATTCAGAGTAAAAATAAGCATAGTTACATATATCTATATCTATACATATACACTAAGGGTATATATATATTTACATCTTGGGGGGGGGCTTATTTACCTAGGAGTAGAATTGCTGGATGATGTATAACTCTAAATTCTTGAGGAACTGACAAGTTGTTTTCCCAAGTGGTTCTACCATTATAGATCCCCACCAGCAGTGCATAAGGATTTCAATTTCTCCACATTCTCACCACGACTTATTATAGCCATCCTAGTGAGTATGCAATGGTATCTCATTATGAATTGTATTTGCATTTCTCTGATGGCCAGTGATGTTGAACATCTTTTCATGTTGGTACTTGTGTATCTTCTTTAGAGGAAGTGTCTTTTCAGATCATTTTCCCATTAAAAAAGTTAATAGACTTTACTTTTTAGATCAGTTAGGTTCATACAAAATTGAGACAAAGGTAGATTTCCCCTCTATTCCCTGCTCCCACACATACATAGTCCCTGTTATAATCAACATCCCCTATTATAGTAGCATATTTGTTATGATCTATGAACCTACACTAACACATTATAACCATACAAAGTCCATAATTTACATTATGGTTCACTGTTGGTATTGTTCATTCTATGGGTTTGGACAAATATATAATGACATGTACCCATAATTATAGTATTACATGGAGTTGTTTCATTGCCCTAAATATCCGGTGTGCCTGGCCTCTTTATCCTACCTTCCCCCATAACCTCTGGCAGCCTCTGATCTTTTTCACTGTCTCCATAGTTTTGCCTTTTCCAGAATTTTGGCATCACATGGGAGGTAGCCTTTTCACATCAGCTTCTTCCACTTAGTAATATGCATTTAAGTTTTCTCCATATCTTTTCATGGCCTTATAGCTCATTGGTTTTGTTGTGTTTTTTTTTAAACACTGAATAATATTCCATTGTCTGGATGCCATAGTTTATTCATTCAACCACCAAAGGACATTTTGTTTGCTTCCAAATTTTGGCAATTATTAATTAAGCTGTTATAAACATCTGTATGCAGGGTTTTACATGAGTGAACATAAGTTTTCAGCTTCTTAAGTTAAATACCAAGGAGTGGAATTGCTACATAGTACAGTAAGAGTGTGTTTAATTTTGTAAGAAACCGCCAAACTGTCTTCCAAATTGTCTCTATTGTTCTGCATTCCCCACAGCAATGAAGGAGAGTTCCTGTTGCTCCACATCCTTGCCAGCATCCATTAATTTTTAAAGAATAAAATATTTAATTATCCAAATGGCTTCCTGTAGATATTTGTTTTCTAAAACTCAGTGTCACTTATAGTTAATTTGCAGAAGTGTCTAATATGGTACTCTGAATAAGGTTAGGCTTGCAGAAGCTGTGTGGATTTCTCAGTGTCATTTGCACTACTTAGAGCCAAAGAGCACATTACAAATCAATCTACATTTAAATGTTTAGAGCGTTCCCAAATATGAAATATTCATGTTGCAAACAAATATTCTTTAGGGAGACTAAGCATTATCTCTTTCAGATGGGTAATGATATCCATGTTCTAGTAACTCTGCATCTGAATTAATAGGTATAAATATATTAATGTGAAATTTGGGCAATTGTGTGCATGTTAGAGAGTTTCAGCTGTATTATACAAATGAAAGTCACTATGTGATTAGAAAGTACAATTAATCTTTTGAACTATGCTGTTTATACTATGATTCACAGCTTAACATTTTTATTAGTATCATAATCGCTAATTAATTATCTCTTCTTCCTTCTCTGTTTTCATACTAGTAAAATGGATT
Organism: Glossophaga mutica; assembly: GCA_039655065.1. NCBI lineage: Eukaryota > Metazoa > Chordata > Mammalia > Chiroptera > Phyllostomidae > Glossophaga > Glossophaga mutica. The sequence continues at coordinate 139,472,924 of CM077307.1, read as the reverse complement.
TCTTCTATTAATCTATTTTCCTATGACATCCTAAGCTGATTTTCTACTTAATACCTTGAAAAGACAAAATTTAAAAATGTATGACTTATACCTGGAAACTTCTGATCTTTCCAATGCTAATAAAGATATGTAAATGCATTTTTTCCCTAAAACTGAAGTACTTGAAATACTGGAGTTATTTATAAAGACAAATGTCAGAGTTGCCTCAAGACTTGAGCAAATAATACTTATAGAAGATAAACATATATGTATTCCTTATAATTAGAAAAAGATTAGGTTTGTTCCTTCCATAGTTATATAATAGAATGTTACTTTTCCTTTTGGAAAGAAAGTTTTGTTTTCTGAGCATTGGCTGTTATTGATAGTTAAGCTTCAAGGAAAAATCACTAAATTTAAAATTATTAGATCAGAGTGACTTGTGATTCTGCAGCTAGGGACCTCTTGTTTAGCAGCAGTTTGACAGAGTCCTTAAATTAGACTTCTTTAGGTATTTAACTATGGTTATATGAGCATTAACTCTGATTGATCAATTTCATTATTTAACCACAATTATAGTTTCCTGAGAGTGGAATTTAAGATATAAGATTGTGTAGGGAAACCAGTCTTATTTAATTTTCTTAATTTGTTAGGTAACAACAGTATCACATATTTCATAGAGGTTTTGAAAGCATTAATTTAGATAATGTTTTTTATGTGATGGGCACATAAGAAATAAATGGATGTGACTATGACTAACTAACATTGTAACAGCAAGATCCTCACTGCAGTTTACATGTTTTAGCCATTGCTCTATAAAGAATTTGGTCTTTTGAAAAACCAAACAAGATTTCTAAACAGGCCCTGGCTGGGTATCTAAGTTGGTTGGAGTGTCTTCCCAATATGCCAAGACTGTGGGTTCAATTCCCAGTGGGGGTGCATATAAGAATCAACCAATGAAGACATGGATTTGTGGAAGAGCAAATCAATGTTTCTCTTTCTCTCTCTCTCTTTCTCTCTCCCTCTCTATATAAAAATCATCAATAAAAATGTTTTTAAACTAAAAAAAATTCTAAATTGGTAAATGTTTTTCCTTAATAACATATGTGTAATGTGTTACTATATTTGTAACAAATGCATATTACATAGCTGGATACTTCTGTTTCCATATATTTGATTGATTATGCTTTTACAGTTGTCCCATTTTTTTCCCCTTCGTTCCCCTCCACCCTGAACCTCCCTCCATTAGCATTTCCCCCCACCCTTAGTTCATGTCCATGGGTCATTCATACAAGTTCTTTGGCTTCTTCATTTCCTATACTATTCTTAATCTACCCCTGTCTATTTTCTACCTCCGTTTATGCTTCTTATTCCTTGTACCTTTTCGTCCAATCTGCCCCCTCCCTCTAACCACTGATAACCTTTCATGTGATATCCATTTCTGTGATTATCTTCCTGTCCTTCCTGTTGTTTGCTTAGTTTGTTTTTGTTTTCATTTGTTTTAGGTTCAGTTGTTGATAGTTGTGAGTATATTGTCATTTTACTGTTCATATTTTTGATCATCTTCTTTTTCTTAGATAAGTCCCTTTAACATTTCATATAATAAGAGCTTGGTGATGATGAACTCCTTGAACTTGACCTTATCTGAGAATCACTTTAATCTTCCCTTCCATTCTAAATGATAGCTTTGTTGAATAGAGTAATCATGGATGTAGGTCCTTGCCTTCCATGACTTCAAATGCTTCTTTCCAGCCCCTTCTTGCCTGCAAGGTTTCTTTTGAGAAATCAGCTGACAGTCTTAAGGGAACTCTTTGGTAGGTAACTGTCTCCTTTTCTCTTGCTGCTTTTAAGATTCTCTCCTTATCTTTAATCTTGGGTAATGTAGTTATGATGTGTCTATGGTGTGTGCTTCCTTGGGTCCAACTTTTTTGGGACTCTCTAAGCTTCCTGGACTTCGTGGAAGACTATTTCCTTTGCAGATTGGTAGGAAGTTCTCCTTCATTATTCTTTAAATAAGTTTTCAATTGCTGCTCTTCCTCTTTTCCTTCTGGCACCCCTATGATTTGGATGTTATAATGTTTAAAGCTGTCCTGGAGGTTCCTAAGACTCTCCTCATGTTTTTGAATTCTTGTTTCTTCATTCTGTTCTGGTTTTTATTTCTTCCTTCTGCTCCAAATCAAGGATTTGAGTCCTTCCTTTCACTGTTAGTTCCCTGTACATTTTCCTTTATTGCACTTTGCAAAGCCTTCACTTTTTCCTCTATTATGTGACCATACTCAACCATTTCTGTGAGCATCCTGATTACCAGTGTTTTGAACTCTGCATCTGATAGGTTGGCTATCTCCTCACCACTTAGTTCTATTTCTGGAGCTTTGATTTGCTTTCATTTGGGCCGTATTTCTTTGTCTCAGCATGCCTATAACATTGTGAGGGGAGGAGCCTTAGGTATTTGCCAGGGTGAGGCAACCCATGTTACTGTTTCATTGCACTGTATGTGGGGGAGGGTCTCAAGAGGGAACAATGCCACTTGTTCAGCTCTCAGACAGCTTTCAGTCATTTCCCCAGCTACCCACAAGCAAATTGGGCCCTTCTGATGCTGATTCCCATGTGAGTGGGCTTTTATGTATTCTAGGACCCTGTGGGTCTCTCCAACAAACTCTCCTGTGAGACTGGGAGTTTCTCCAGCTCCTGCCATCCCCACAGATTTTTATAGTCAAAAATTTTGAAGGTTTCCTTTCCTGCTCTGGAACCCTGGGTTGCATGGTCTGTCTCATTCCCCAGCTGTTGCTCTGAGTTTATCCCCATGCAAATGTGGGACTGCCCAATCTGCCAGCCATCACACTGCTATATGTCTTCCCCACCCCTGCTGCCCATCTCTAGCCCTCCTACCAGTCTGGATGAATGTTTCTTCTTTAACTCCTTGGTTGCTGGACATCAAGATAGTTCAATTTTCTGGAAATTCTGGTGTGGTTTTTTTGTTGCTTTTAAACTTGTTGTTGTCCTTCTTTTGGTTGTGGGAGGAGGCAAAATGTATCTACCTATGCCTCCATATTGGCCAGAAGTCTGGATGGATACTTTCTGGACATACCTCGTACATTCACACTTTATAATGCTCAAAAAAAAAAGTTGCAAATAGTCCAAGCAGTCATCAATTGATAAATGGATAAATAAAATGTCCTATATCATTACAATGGAATATCATTAGCAATAAAAAGAAGTTTTAATACTTGCTACAAAATGGAAAAACCTTGAAAGATTACGTTAAGCAGAAGAAACAGGACTCAAATGACCCACATTATATAATTTCAATGATATAAAATATCTAGGAAAGGCAAATCCATGGACATATGTGATGTATTAGTGGCCACCTAGAGCTGTTGAGAAATGGGGGCATGAGGGTAAATGTGGAATGGGGTAAATGCTCTTGATACAGAGTTTTTTTTTTTTTGAGGAGATGAAAATGTTCTAAAATTGACTGTGGTGATAGTTACACAACCCCATGAATATACTAAAAACTACTAATTGTACACTTATAATGGATGATTTGTGTGACATGCAATTTATACTCAATCAAGTTGTTAACTTTTTAAAATAAATGCATTAAGGATAGCAAAATAGGTTAGAAATTCTAACAATCCCAAAAAATATATGACTATGGTCCTAAACATATAAAAAGATATTAAATCACACAAGTAGAAAAATTCAAATTTCAGTTACACAGAGACATCATTTCTCATCTCTAAAACTGAATAAAAATGATTAAAAACTCTTGTTGAGGCTGAGAGGAAAAAGCACTATCATACATGTCTGGTGGTAATATAAATTAGAAAATGCTTATGAAGGGGAATTTTGTAATATATAACAGATATATATGGGCTTAGCTTCTGACATGAATCTAGAAATTTGCCATGAAGATGCATCTCTGATAATATAAGAACATATTTGCAGAGTTATATATAGCAGGAAAATTTATCATTTCTACACGCTGTAAACAATTCAAATGCATAAATGTATAAGAGTAGTTGGAAAAGATTGCTACATTCACATAATGAAATATTGTCCTGCTATAAAATAGGAAAGAATATCTTTACGAGATGACATGGAGTGATTCCAGGCTATATTATTAAGTGAAATAAAGCAAGTTAAAAAGAATATCTATACCATACTCTTTTGTTTAAATAAGAAGGGGAAATAAACACTTGCATACATACATACATACATAGAAACACAGGAAGAATAAACCAGAAGTCAATGAGACTCATTGGTGAATGGGAGGAACTGGGGCAGAGCAGTGGAGGACAGGAGCAAGCAGAAAAAAGGAATGAGGGTATGACACTTCTCATAGTACACATTGTGGTGCAGCTCCAGTTTTTTAACTTTTTAAGTCCATATGAATTATCTATATACTCAAAAATAGGATACACAAAATTAACACAAATTAGGGGAGAAAGCTATATCCAAGTAAGTTTTGAACACATTATTTGAGTTAGTGGTCAAAGACCAAAGATAAAATAGTTAAACAAATATTGATTCGGAGTTGATAAATTAGTCTTTCTTTATTATCTTTTATTTGTTTTGGCAGTTGAATTTGGGAAGAAATTCTTAAACTACTTTCTGTGAATTTGGGGATTAAATAAATAAAATAATCTAGTTCCTTCCCATATACTCCCTGAATAATTCATTCAACATACATTTATTGAGTATCCAATACATAATAGCTGCTAGTTCATATACAGATAACCACACCAAAATTAAGGAATGGCAAATATATTCAGTGAACTCCAATTTACAGGGAAAAGTAGAAATGCAAAAACTAATTTCAGGGTAGAACATTAAATGAAAAAAATTCTATAGGAGAAATCTACATATACTTGTATGTACTTTTGAGTGGTATGTTAGAGAGAGGGATATTCACGATGTAAACCAAGATGAACATGCATCTTCTTTGGAGAAGATATGGCTAAACAGGAAATTCAATCCTGAAACTAGCTAAAAGTGACATTTGACACATGTACACTACAAATGGGTCACTACTGAAATGAGCATAATAAAAGTAACCACCAGAATTTCAAATTATAAAGACATTATATTCATACATGCATCTATCTTGTGAAATTAGCATATATACACAAAAGAAGTATACAAATAATTTAATAATTCTACCAAAATATCTGTTAAACATTTTTAATAAATTGTCAACAACATTGTTTGCTAGGTGACTAATGAGGACCCTATTAAAAAAAGAATGATTTGTCAAAATACTTGTAATTCATCTAATTTGGGGTGTTCATATTCAGAAACTAGACTATTTATTACTGCTCCCATTATACAAAAATGCCTTCTAAAAGCAACCATTTTCTAATTGGTTTACTTATATCATATCATAATTTTAATTTGATTAGGATTTATGCTATCTACCTACTGCCTTTTAAATGGAATAAAGGCTCAATAAATGTATAATTAAATATAAAATTTTAGAAAAGAGAAAAACAATGAAGAAGAGCATATTATTTTATCTATCTTTTGCAAGGTCATTGGTTGACTTGCAAACAAACTCTCAGACTTGTAGGTGAAGAAATCTGCTTCACATGGCTATCACAGATTTGTTTATCTATCTATCTATCTATCTATCTATCTATCGGAGGCAGGTTTCAAGTGTACAACTCAATAAAACATCATCTACACACTGTGTCATGTGTGCATAGCCCCAAGCAGAGTCATATTCTGTCCCTAATTTTCCCTCATTGCCCACCTCCACCTAAACCCTACTCCCCTTTCCCTCTGGTTATCACCGCACTGTTGTCTGTGTTGGTTTTATTTATTTATTTACTTACTTTTTGCTAATCCCTTCACCTTCTTTCACCTAGACCCCTAACCCACACCCTCTGATAGCTGTCAGTCTGTTCCATGTATTTATGCCTTCGTTTCTACATTGTTTGTCAGTTTATTTTGTTTATTAGATTTCATATATAAGTGAGATCATATGATAGTATTTGTCTTTCTCTGACTAGCTTATTTCACTTAGCATAATGTTCTCCAGGTCCATCCATGCTGTCACAAAAAGGAAGATTTTTTTTTTGGGTCAAGTAGTATTCCATTGTGTAAATGTAGCACAGCTTTTTTGTTCACTCATCTACTGATGGACACTTGCGCTGTTTCCAGATCTTGGCTGTTGTAAATAGCACTGCTATGAACATAGGAGTGCATATTCAAGGTCTTTCTGGGAAAAGTTTAGCCATCGTTAATATAATGAGAATGGTTTGCACGATATCAATATAACCTGGCAACCAAGGAGAGGACTGGAATGTATACATGTGAACAATGATGACTTCACTGTACTAGTCAGTTGGGAGAGTAGACACCAGTTGAGTGCACATGTATACTGGTTGGCCATCGCATTCAAAATGACTGAGCGAGTAGAGCAATGAATCTGCATCAAGTTTAGCTTTAAGTTTGAACATTCCTCTGTGAAAGCTGTTGGGATGATTCAGAAAGCTGCAGCCGTGGGTAACGTGACTGGCACCTTCATCACAACAAAATGCCCCTTCATGCATCACGTCTTGTGCAGAGGTTTTTGGCAAAACATCAAATCATCCAGGTGACTCAGCCCCTCTACAGTCCAGATTTGGCACCCTGCGACTTCTGGCTTTTTCCAAAACTAAAATCACCTTGAAAGGGAAGAGATTCCAGACCATTGATGAGATTCAGGAAAATATGATGGGGCAGCTGATGGTGATTGGAAGAACTGGGTGAGGTCCTAAGATGCCTACTTTGAAGTAGACCAAGGTGTCATTGTCCTATGTACAATGCTTCTTATATCTTCTTCAATAAATATCGCTATTTTTCATGTGAAATGGCTGGATACATTCTAGATGGACCTTACACTCTTTTTAATTAGTGTCTCAGGTTCTTAGGACATATTGCAAGAAGTGGGACTGCTGGGTTAAAAGACATTGACATTTTTAAATTTTTGACAAACTCCATACTGTTTTCCACACTGTCTGCACCAGTCTGCATTTCTACCCACAGCTCACAAGGTGGGCTGTCACAGATTTATTTTATGCAAGAATTATTTGCTTTTTTCTACACAAAACACAGTGGAAGGTAGAGAAAGGAGATTTATGTTGTATACCACTGACACCACATTGTGTCATGTCACTTCATGAGGAATGTAAGTATGGATATCCAGATACAGGTAACACAAGTTTTAGGGAAACAAAGAGAAAGCATTCACTCCAAATTGCTTATCTGTTATTGTTTTCATTTAAAAAAAAAAAAAAAAAACTTAGGCACTGTGGTATAGGACATTCTCATTCATCTATGTTCAAAGTCAGAGGGTGGGATGGTTAATTTTATGTGACAACTTCACTAGGTAAATGATCCCTGAATAGTTGGCAAAATATCTTTCTCAATGTCTCTGTGAGGGAGTCTCTAGATGAGTTTAGTATTTGAATCTGCAGACTGAGTAAAGAAGATCTCTATCACCAAAGCTGGTGAGCATTTTCCGATTCACTGAGAGCCTGAATACAACCCAAAGGCAGAGGAAGGGCAAATCTGTGCTTTCACTTGAGCTGGGACATCCATCTTCTCCTGTCCTGGGACATCAGGAACTCTCCAGCCTTTGCGTGTGTGTGTGTGTGTGTGTGTGTGTGTGTGTGTGTGTTCTCAGGCCTTTGGACTCAGAATGACTTACATCACCAGCTTTCCTGGTTCTCCAGCTCGCAGACAAATTGTGGGGCTTCTCAGCTTCCATAATCATGTAAACCAATTTCAATAAATAGCTCTTTATCTATCTATATCTATGGCTATATCTATATCTACATACTTTTGTTCATCAGGTTCTCAGGAGAAACAAAATCAATATAATTTTATATATCTGTATCTTTATCTATAGATATAGATATTAGCTTAAAAGTGTTAGAGAATTAAAGAGGTTCTGGGGTAAGTTACTTAATTTTTCAATAGATGAATTACATATGTCTTTTAAAATGAGGGTGTTTCGTCACTAGAATAGTTCTCCTGTATCTTCTGATGAATATGGAGTTCCTCCTAAGTGGCAAAGTATTCTTCTCTGCAATTTTAGATTCAAGACTAAAAATAAAGTCACTGACCAGAGAGTTCAACTTCACCTCACAGTCTCTTCCTGATTTCTGCTGTTAGTTGCAAGGCAGAAAAGCTAGGGACTATCCAAAGAAATTTATCATGTGTGCGTATGTGTGTGTTCTGAATATGTAAAATGCATTTTCTGAAGTGCATTATAGTCCAAGTGTTAGGAAGTCACTAATTTAGGTTTAGATTTTTAGAAGATCAAAACAGGTTACCCATAGAACTATGAATGATAAAACCTAACACCATCTTAGTAAAATAAAAATTGTCTTAAATAAGTAGTGTTAGATTAAATCTTTCACTTACATCTAGTGCTGTCTTTTACCAGTAATAAAAGAAAGTAAAGCCTGTACTTCAATTCTATCAGTTAGAATCGTTTACTCTTTTATTAAGTGCATGATAACTTCAAAAGAATTATTTTATTGTGTGAATATTTAATCTCTGAATTTGGAAACTGCAACAGATTTTAATGTGATTTGACATATGTAAGCCTTCTTGAAATATAAACATTTTAGGACATATTTTGACAATATACTAAATAAAAAGTATGCCTTAGTTCGGTTTACCCTGCAAAGGCAGAGTCCCACTGACAGGCGGAGTGCAGAATAACCAGGCAGTTATCATAACTCCGGGCTTAGTGAAAATCCTCTATATCCCCTGTTGTAAGAACCTCTCACTTGCTAGGAAGCAGCCTCTAATCCAGCAGAGCCTCACTTCGCAAGGTAAGAAGTACAGATTCTCAAGTAGGTTTCTGGAGGTGATGCTATAAAAGACCAAAGTTACCTCTAGGCTTTGGTTCTTTTACCTGATATTCTAGGTACTGGGAAAACAGACCCCTGTGTTGACTACTACCTTGGTATACTTAGGATAATGTATACTGGGTGCTGTTTCCAAGATGGAAATTTAACAAAGCTCTTAATGAGTCATTACATTGTTCTGTGAGGCCATTTTTTCCCCTGATGACACAGTCTATGGAAATAGATAGAACCTATGATCATTCACTCATTGTCATACCTCATTTACCACAAAATTCTCACTTTGGTTTGAAAGGTGTTAGGTGGTATACTTTGTTGGCATATAAGAAAATCTGTAATCTCTTAGAATGTAGTATAAGAGGTACAGAAGTTAAGGAAACCCCCCAAAAGATGAATGTTTGTTTCATCCAGGGTAAAACAGGTCTGATGTAACTAAGTTACCAAAATGTGGTTGGCAGTCTGCTTGAGTTATGCTACCTTATTGAATTCTCAACACAGGTAGTTGCTCTTGGCAGATAGACTAATCTGTCATGGCATTACCTAGATCATTCTTCCTGAGAAGTTGCTTATGCTGTGTAGGTCACACATTATAGAACCATGCCTGATACCATGCCCTCTGCATTCATGACTTTTCCACAGGAGCAGCTGAGGAGACAGGCTGTCATTATTATGCCCACCTATTTAAGTGACTTCTACACAGGGAAACTCTGTGGTGGGCATTTGCAAGATCACCATATGCACATGCTCTGTGATCCCTCCCATAGGTCCACCTATGTTCCACCACCAGAGTTTGTGGACATGGACAATGTGAATGACCAAGCAGACTGCTCACAGAAACACTCTTTGGAAAGATACACCCTGCATGTTACCATGATTTCCGAGAGGGTGTGTACTGTGCAGCATTCCATTTTTAGCTCATATCAATATACCAGGCAAGCCCACTTATGTTACCTAGGTCCAGGACATTTCCTATGCCTGTTAGGTGGTATAAAGAATTGTCTATAAGGACATAGATGTGGATAAGGGAGAGGCATCTGTGCAAGGGTCTGGTTACATGAGAGTCTGTTCTACCTGTTCATGCAACATCTTTGTAAACATGTTACCTGCTAAGCCTAACACAAAATGGGCAGTTTCCATGCAAAAGATTGTTATTGTAACTGCATGGCCATAAGTCTTAAAGTATCTTATGTTTCCTAATATTTTATAGGCAGTGTGATTGAATGAGACATGAACAAGACTTCAGAATGCTACTCCAGTCAAATAGTTCATCAAGGGAACTATTTTGCACATTAAGCATTTGTCTGCTACATATGACATGACCTTGCTCTACAAGCCTTTTGTGGCATGACAGTGACTCCACAAAGTTCCTATGCTCACAATGGATACCTGCCACGAGCTATTAAGCTGACTTATATATTCTGAGTAATATGTTGTAAGTCCAGAACAGCTTAAACTGTATTCTGGTCCCAGTGCAGAGCCCACAGCCTTCTAGGTCCTACTCCAAACTAATATTTTTTCTGCATCATCTAGTAACTTTCAGCAGTATAACAGAATACAATCTATATAGTACCCCCCAAATCCAAAGAAACCTACTAAGTGTTATACTTCTTTAGTAGAGGCTCAAGGTGCAAATACTTGTTCTTTACCTTTAAGTTAATGTCCAGACAATGCTTCAAAACTTTGACTCACTAAGTAATTTGTTGATGATGCAGGATTTTAATCTCAGTAGTATTTACTTGCACATTCTGCCGTGAGTCTACTCTACATTTAACTGCCTGATAGTAGAGTCAATTAATGTAAAGTTATCGTATAATGAACTAGCGTAATTTCTTCACAAAGTAAAGAGACTAAGATCTTGTGGACCAAACTGTGACAAATCATGATAGTTGACCTGTGGTAAAATAGGAAATGTTTACTGTTGTTTTGCTTATGTAAAAGGGAATAAGATTAATTTTCCCTAACAACAGAAGTTGAAGGAAAAAACTTTCTACTAATCAGTAACTACACATCAAGTGTGTAGTTACAATATTAGTCAAAGTATAGATAACATTGTCTTCTGAAACTACAGTTGAAATTACAGATCAGAGTAAATTGAGGTGAGGCAGTGCAGCAAAAGTATCTTATAAGAATAGAAAGCAGATTGCTATTAAAACAGGTATCAATTTTACTTGGTGTTACTTTGAAATTCTTTTAAAAACTTTAAAGTAAGTCAAATATCCCATCTTGATAGCCACATGGTAAAACAATGATAGAATGATGGCAAAGCTAAATGCAATATATTTATATAGTGATTGTATAGTATTTATAGTTTCTGTAAACTTAATGTGTCAACTGTTGTGCTAGATGTCATACCTAGTTTATTTAGTTGTTTTTGTAGTGATAAAGTTTGTGCTTAGAGAGGTTAAATTACTAGTCAAAGTCACACAGTCATTGCTTAGAAAAGCCTCACATACAAATCCAGCCTTTAAAGCACCTTACTTTTGAGTTTGCTGCACAGTTTCAGGAGCTTTTATTTTCTAACAATTGTTTATAGCATGTGTTATCTTCACAGATAATTAGAGGAGGGGAAAGAATAAACATGGCAGAGTAATATAAAATTGTAGAATCTACCTTGTTAAAATCTAAAAAAAGAAAAAAACAAAAATAGTAAAGTAAAATAATAGTAAAGTAAAAATTTACCAGCTGCAGCCTATAAGGAAAAGAAAACCCTAAACTGACAAAAAAAAAAAAAAATCACAAAGTATTATAGAAACCAAGGAATAAACAGACTCTGGATCCATAAAGAGCATGACTATAAACCACAACCCTAGGAATCCTATAACTCTAATTATTCTCAAAAATTATTCTCACAGTTATCCATTAGACTGTGGAGAGGCAAACAAAGTCCATGTTTTTGTAATTTCCTCTTTTGTCCCTTCTGACTGGTATGTAGTTTATACAGGTTATGCAAAAAGGTAGGTGAAATACTGAGAGGGCTGGGGAACATCTAGGGCTGATTCTCTTTCCAAGTTAAGATTTCAGGGCCGGGCAGCACAAAGGTATGGACCTATGTGAGAAGGTTCTCATAATTTAGAAGGAAACAAAATAAAAGTATAACTCTTAGATATCTCATTGCCTATGACTGTTCTTTCTAATCAGAATCTTTTCCCCTATTCTTGAACTCACTTAGGTTGGCCTAGACCACCTACAAATTATAGCACAAATATACAGCAAAAAAAAAAAAAAATGTAATTGGTCTGGAACATCAAAATAATTCCAGATATGACAGAAAAATCAAAGTATCATGTCAGAAATCATAGCCACTTGAAACTCCTAGAAATTAGAAATACTTTACATACCATTCAGATATGTAAGCCAAACTTCCATACCCTTGTAAAGAATGAATCCCAGCCCTGCCTGGTGTGGCTCAGGTGGTTGGGCATCAGTCTTCCTGTAAAACAAAAGGTCACCAGTTCAATTCCCAGTCAGGGCACATGCCTGGGTTATGGTTTCAATCCCTAGTCAGGGCACCTGAGAAAGACAACTGATCTATGTTTCTCTCTCATATCAATGCTCTTCTTCCTCTCCTTCCCGTCCCATCCCTTCTCTCTAGAAACAATAACAGAAAAAAATTAAAGAATGAATCCCATATTTTTAAAAAAATGGGTAGAAAGAAAATGATTTTCAAAGATTCTGTTTACATTTCCCTGTGCCTCCTCTTCTGGTTTCAATGAAATACTTAGTCTCTTGATACTGGATTATCCTTTATTTCCTAAACTTTTAAAATAAGGTGACCTCAATCTTACAGGTAGTAAAAATGCAAATTACTGAATAAACCTTAGTGCCACAGATGAGAATTGTTCTTTTAAAGTTAAAAATTGTTCTGCTTTAAGTGTCTTTTCTAAAGTGCATACATTTCAATTCCTTGTTTGCCCTTTCCTCTATTTTAATATAATGGAGTGCAAATTATGTTCCTTGGGATATGTTCTTTTTGGAAGAAGGTAGACAGCATATACTCACTAGAGGGAAGAAAAATCTTCCTAAATCCCTTTATCCAGCATTGAGCTATACTTTGCACTTTATAATTTCCCATTAGTTTTGCACTGCAGAATCTTGCACACTAAATGTTTTCTGATGCATTCATGAGATTATAGTGTGTGCCTGTGTGTTCAAGAAAAGTACACAATTTATTTAATATTACTTCTGTATTCATCAAGGCATGCTCTCCCTGAACATTTCTCTGAAGCTCTCTCTACAGTTACTGTTACTAAATTAATATTTCCAGACCTATCATCTTTTTTGAACTTCAGACATACATACCCACTGCATACACAACATCTCCATCCGGATGTCTAACCTTGCAAATTACCATGTCTATAACACACTCCCTGATAATCTGCTCTTCCTGCTAATGATCATCAGTCCTAGTTTTCCTCATTGCAGTCAAGTTTCATCTACTTCTTCACGTCCCAAACCTAGAGATAACCTTAAATTTCTCTATTTCATGTCGCACATATTTCATGACTTTTCTTGGACCCATTAAAGAACTGAAGTTGCAGTAAAAATGGACCCATTAAAACTGGGAAGGGCATATGAATATAAACAATCTCAACCAAAATCTCAGCTGAAGCAAAAGTCACTGGAAGCCTAAACTGGTAGGTACATGTAAATGATAATTTTGATCCATAGCTGGAGGCTAGATGTGGACAAGTGCGAAAATGAAAAACTGCTCGGGATTACAGTCTCAGGAAGTTCCCCATGTTTTCATGAGCTTTCCCTTCAAGCAGACCACCAGGTTATCATTGTAAAGATCCAAGAATGATTAACTTATAGCTGTAGCAGAAGTAGCAGAGTATTCATTACAAAATATGCCCAGATCATTCTTTATAAAAACATCCTACATTCCAAGGGAAAATACTTTCGAGGATTTATTCCAAATTGAAAAAGCTATTCTTATCACTCTAACATTATTTAGCCTTTCTATTTTACCTAATGAGGAAAAAAGAAGCTACCCACCATAGTAGCACATGTAAATATCACATTCAAGAGGAATAGACACACTGAAAGACTAACGTTCAATCATAAAATTGTAGAATGCTTATCCTCTCTGATATCTTACCACCTCACAAACACAGTTTCACAATAAATATAGTGTATTTACAACTGAAATAGCTACAAGATACAGGCTGTCTCTGAGGAGGAGTACTAAAAGAAACTCAAAATCAACAAAGGAGACCAAAAAGAAGACATCAGAGGACTTTGAAACTAATATCTTTTATAGAGAAGTATTCAAAAATCTTCAAGAAATTATTAGTAAATCAAATCCAGTGCATAAAACCAATATACATCCTAACCAAGTGGGATTTATTCCAGGTATGCAAGGATTTATTTCATTCATAAATCAATCAATGTAATCCATTACATCAAAGGCTAAAGAAGAAAAAGCATGAGGTTATATCAATTGACATGGAAAATATTTGACAAAATTAAACACCCACTCATGATAAAAACTCTTAGCAAACTAGAAACAAATATTGCTTTCTGAACTTGATAAAGAACATGTACAAAAACTTTCAACCAACATAATCATAAGGGACTGGATGCTTTCTCTCTAAATCAAGAATAAGGCAAGTATATTCTCTTTCACACATCCCATTTAACATCATCCTGGAAGTCCTAGCTAGTGTGATAAGATGAGAAAAGGAAATAACATATATACAGTCTGGAAAGGAGAACATAAAACTTGTTATTCAGAGATTATATGTTTGTAGAAAATCTCAAAATTCATCATAATAAGAAGAAAGGAAGGTAAAGGAGGAGGATAAGGAAGAAAAACAAGAGCAAAAAGTAAACAAGGAAGAATAGGAGCAGGAGGAGAAGGAAGAAACACATGGAACTAATAAGTGAATATAGCAAGATTGCAACATACAAGGTTAATATGGAAAAATCAATTGATTTGGTATGTGCCAGCAATGAACAACTAGAATTAGAAATATAAGCAATAGATATTCATATTGTTTGCTAAATGCATGAACTGATTCATTGATTGATTTTTATCCAGCATTATACAAATAATATCAAGTGCCTGATACACAATGGGCAATAAATATTTCCCAACAGTTGAATTTTGGCCAGTAGGCCTTTAAATCACTCATGAATATAACCAAATTTTTAACTTCTTGGAGGTTCAAAACCCTGATAAAAAAAATCAAATGTATCTCAAAGTGCTGTTATAACATATTTAAGAAGAAATAGGTAATATATACACACAGGATATCACAAATTGAATATTCTTCTTAAATAGTACTTGAATCCAAACCTAGTATCAAATATATGTTGGGGATAATTAATTAATTAAGCAAAATTGATTGGCCTCTACTATGTGCTAGGCACTTGACCAGGTAATGTGGTCATACAGATAACTTAGAGAGCCACGTGCTTTTTATGGGCCTATTAAATGAGCACTTAAATCATTAAGAACTGAGAATTTTAGTACTTCTGGCCACATTTTATTACTTTTATCTACTTTCATCTAACAAAGAGAAACTACCTAAATTAATTACCTCTTCCTTGTTTCTCATCACATAGACCAGAAAATCCATTAACTAACTAAGATAATTAGCTTTGAATTCTGTCAAACAACAAAAGAGTTTATCTCTAAGGATTCCATGGGATTATGTATAAAATAACCATGAAATTAATGTCTTTATATAACTGAGGGATTTTTTTTCTAGAAATATAGCCATGGTGCATTTAAATAAACCCATTATACACAAATTTGCAGTTAGTTTTACATAAGTAGACTAGATTTTGAACAAAGATCATCCTAAATTTATATAGTAGATGGCAATGATAATATGGTTAGGTTTCTGGTATTTTACATAGGGCTGATGAAGAAAAATGAATTAAATTTGGAAAGGAAAACAAATACATTAGAACATTTTATAAGAAACCAGGTAACTAATCCTTGGCAGTTCAACTCTGTCTTTTATAATCTTTTTCAATTTAGCCAAGTCATTTCTCATCCTGAGTCCCTATTCTCTCATTTACAAAGGGACAAAGTCGAACTAGATCTCCTCTTAAGTCATGTTTGGATCTAATATTCCAGATTCCAGATAAAGGTTTTCTAGTCTACATGCAGCTTCACATAAATAATTAATAGTAATAATAAATAATGGCAAGAGAAAACAAATTAAAGCAACCATTTCTTCTTTCATTTATGAAGATTAATAAATGGTCCAGATTTGTCTGCACATCCATATCAAGATGGGTTAAGCAACCCTTGCCTTATTGTGCCCAAGACACAGGAAAGAGAATAGCAACATGATTTTATTCTTTTGTCAATAACTTACAATAATAACATACAGAATGAAAATCAGACTGGAAAGTCATTGATTATACCCATATTACACATCAGAGAAAATCTCAGAAGTTATTTCTTTAATAACGTTTACATAAATTAAAAATTTATATATGGGATCAAAGCTACACAAAACAAAATATTTTTAAAAGGTTTCATTTATTTATTTTTAGAGAATAGGGAAGGGAGGGAGAAAGAGAGAGAGAGAAAAACATCAATGAGTGGTTGCCTCTAGTGTGCCCCCAACTGGGGATCTGGCCTGCAACCCAGGCATGTGCCTTGACTGGGAATTGAACAGGCGACCCCTTGGTTTGCAGGCCAGCACTCAATCCACTAAGCCGTATCAGCCAGGGCTAAAACAATGTATTTTTTATAGGAGGCATGTATCTAATAATGATTTTTTAAATGTTATTCACTGTCATTTTTTTTAGAGAAGCTTAAGGTTCACAGCAAAGTTAAGAGGAAGACACAGAGACTTCCCATATACCTCCTGCTCCCATCATGCGTAGCCTCCTCTGTTATCAATATTCCCCATCAGAGTGGTGCATTTGCACCACACTGACAAACCTATATTGACACATCATAATCACCTACGGTCCATAGTTTACATTGCTGCTCACCCTTGGTATTGCACATTTTATGGGTGTGGACAAATGTATAATCTTATGACTCTGTCATTATAGTATCAGAGTATTTTCACTGCCCTAAAAATGCTCTATGCTCCACCTATTCATCCTCCACCAACCCTGGCAATCACTAACACTTTACCATCTTCATAGTTCTCTCTACTCTGTGTTAGACCCTGTGTTAAGCATTCCATCAGTTTTGAAATGCAGAAAGGCAGAGCAGGGATGAAAGAATAAGTAAGCAGTAATCTATTTCAAACTCAAAATTGTCAGGCCAGGAACTATGTTCAGTTTTTTTTCATCTGCATTTTTTTAACTTTCATTATATGTCAGGCATAAAAGATAAGAATGAAAAATGAATAAAACTTCTTTCATGGAACATACAACCTAATGAAGCAGAAAGACAATATAGATATTGAATTCTATGTGAAGACTTTTATAATAGGGGGTAATATAATGGGACTTGTGGAAATGCAGAATTACAATTATCTCCGTATAAGGATATTGGAAATACTCCCTGACAAAATAGTACGTGAACTAGGACTCCAAGAACGGTATTATTTTCTCACATCATGTGTACATTCTGCTCAGAAAATAGAAGAAATGCAGAGCCGCATGGGTTTATGTAATTGTCTAGCATGAAAGAATTTTCTGCGCTTATACCTGATAAATACGTTCTTATTAAGTTTATTAGAGAGTGTAGCTTTGCCAAGATGTTGGGCTTCATTAAAAAAGATAATAGATCTCTCAGCATATGGCATAATGAAATTCTGCTGCAAAGGCTTGTTGTATATTCCAGTTAGCCTTGCAAAGCATATTCTAATATAAATAAATTAACATAATTTAACAAGAATTTATATACGGCTTTTGATTTTTTAGATTGTTTTTCCTCATTTGGCCACAATTTCACTACAGAAACAATATATTTTTCAACTTCTGGTTATATTACATCTAATAAAAATCAGCCTGACCTTCAAAAGGCATATTTATTTCTAAAGACTCATAACTATGTATCACAAGAAGTTTCTCTGTCTTTAATTACTCAATTTGAATAAGGTAAGCTCTAGTGTTAAGATTCTTCCTTGTACTTCCCCCATAGATATTCTTCGAGGTATCTTAACATATCCCTCCAACTTCCTTTAATTGTTTGCTTCAGCTACCCTATGTGGCTATCTTCAGTGTTTTGCTTTGTGCTTTTGAACTTTTGTTTGGTTTTTTTATGCCCCCTACCCAGCAATGCATTTATTTCTTGTCTAGGAAATTTGCTTTTTTAGTATTTTATTCATAATGACAAATGTACTTTTTAAAAAAATAATAATAGGCACAGGAAAGTGTAGGACATATTTTAAGAATATGGTTAGTTTGTTGCATTATAAAAAGATGCAAATTGGACATTTAACATTATTCATAAAGAGATTCCCTGGATGGCTCATTTCAGAGAACAGTACTCCATTCAATTCTTTTATGTGGTTAAGGCATAGTAACCCCTTCTTTCCTTGGGGAGGTGCCACTGCACACCCACCCATCCTTCTTCATCACCTACACACATGTATTGCTGCATCTTCCCCAAGTCATTAAATGGATTTGGGTCAGACCTGTATCATTATCTCTTAAAAGGAAATGTGTAAAGTACCCTTTCTGTCCTTTAAATTCAGCAAGATTTGCACCTTTAAAAACAGCTTTATAAAGTTCAGTCTGCAGAAGGTTAACGGCATTTTCCTTTCTGCATTTAAAATGCTCACATTTTACTTATCTTGCAATTAATCAATATGAGCACAAATGGCAAGCATGCATGGACGCCCGCTGCTTGATGGCTTTTTATACAAATCTCAAAATCCAATTGACATTTTATGCTATTTTCCCTTCTTACTTAAACCTCATAATAACCTTTTGCTCTTCAGAATTTTGTTTTATTTTTAGAACCTTGCTTACATTACTGAATAGATCTAGTATGCATCATCTGTAACTTCCCAAATGATTAACCATGATAAAGCATCCATGATGAAAGAGAAAAGAAATTTCTTTCCATAACATCATATCACATTGACTTTGGATGGAGTTTAATGTCCCATTGCTTAAGGCTGGCATCCTTTTTTTTCCCCCCTCTCCTCAAAGTGCCAGGAAACAAAACTAGAATTTTCCACATTCAGTTCATTGTGTAATCACCAGATACATTTAACTGTCATGTGAGCCTGGCATAAGGCAATGTCTGTCCCAGGTATGGTATGTCTGTATATTTATATTTATATTATTTATATTTATATTTATATATGTATGTCCTCAGTATTTTGTTCTATGATAAAAATTGTGAAAGTCAGCATATGTGATGTTCTAGAAGGTATCAACTAAGAAAGTTCACAACTTAGAAAGTATCTAGTTGTGAAATCCTCATGGTATGTATTTGTTTATGACCATTAACTGTAGGCATCTTTACTTGAGTTTACAATCATTGTTCCCCAACTTATAATAGAGAGGAAAGCTAATGCAAAAGAATTTAAAATATCTAAATTATTACAGATTTTATTTTGTCTGTATTAAATAAATCTTCTATCTGTAGTCATTTCAACCTTCAATAATCAGTCTGAATGAATGTTCTACATGGTGCTTTTATGTCTCATTAATACATAAAATATATATATTTCCTGAATGATGTTTTATACTAGGCTCCTTTATTCATATTTATATGCTACATTCTGCAGGTTTTGAAATATATTCCAATACAATTTTACTGCATTACACATATCAGATATCATTGTTAGCATATGATAACCTTCACTCACCTGATGCCTGATCAATTTTTACTGTCAATTCTGATATTTACATATTAATTAAATCAAGGAATTTAATTAGCCATTTGCAAATTCTCTAAAAACTATGCAGATAATTCCTTTAGATTCTGAGAAATTGAAATGAAAGCACATATTATCAAAATATACCAGTAACTTAGTGAGCCTATATTAACAATTTTATCTTTAATTTTATAGTTGTTACATGACTTTTAGCCAAAAAGAAAACCAGTACATTTGGAACAATGTTAAAACACAGGTAACGTAACATCTATAATACAAATGCAAATGAAGATTTTTCAGAGGTGCTACTTACATTTAATTCACACATCAAGATACTACTTACATTTAATTTACATAGAATTTGTAAAAGGCTTGAATATCTGACTGCAGATTGTTATTGTTATGAGCAGTAACCTACTTCTAAAGACTGCAAATGTAGGCTGTGAGAAGTGATCTCTGTGAGTAAGGCAGGAGGCAGATTTTATACACAGTTGACACAAGAATACTAAGATTTTCTGAAATAATTTAACATAGTGTGAAGCAGTAAAATCTACTTTGTGTTCTCAAATATTATAATCACTATGGAGTGTTACAAAATGAATGGATGTGTACACTTACTGTTATGGGCTGAATTGTGTCTTCCCCCAAATTCATATGTTGTATCCACAAGCCCCAGTACCTTAGTCTGTGCCTGACTGTATTTGGATATACAAGGTCTGCCCAGAAAAAGTTCAGCCATTCTTAATAGAATGAGAACAGTTTGCACAACATCAATGTAACCTGGCAGCCAAGGAGGATGGACTGGAATGTGCATTTATAAACAATGATGAGTTCACTGTACTAGTAAGTGGGGGAAATAGATACCATTGAGTGAGCACATGTACTGTGTAGCCATTGCATTCAAAATGACTGAGCAAGTAGAACAACAAATCTGCATCAAATTTAGTTTTAAGCTTGAATATCCTCTGTGGAAACTATTGGGTTGATTCAGAAGGCCACAACTATGGGCACCTGGTGATTGGCAGCTTCATCACTACAACACACCCATTCATTCTTCACATCTCGTGCAGAGTTTTTTATCAAAACTCTAAATCACCCGGGTGACTCAGCCCAGCTACAGCCTAGATTTGGCACCCTTTTTTGGGAAAAGACTTCTGGCTTTTCCCAAAACTAAAGTCACCTTGGAAAGGGAAGAGATTTCAGACTGTTGATGAGATTCAGGAAAATATGACAGGGCAGCTGATGGTGATTGGGAGAACTGTGTGAGGTCCCAAGGTGCCTACTTTGAAGGGAGCTGAGGCATCACTGATCTGTGTACAATGTTTCTTGTATCTTGTATCTTCTTCAATAAGTGTCTCTATTTTTCATATACCATGGCTGGATACCTTCTGGACAGGACTCATGGGGCCTTTAAAAAGGGGATCTGGGACAACTCTTTAGAAATCAATAGATATTCTATTAACATTTACAGTTTATCATCTAGTTAAACGTTAAGAATGAAACAGATGTGGATTTATGAATGACTTCCTATGTGAAAACTGAGATATTTAGGAGGCATGATCAAAATTAAGGCCATTATACTGGAACATTCCCTGACAGTCCCTTGATTAAAATAGTTATAATATTATCAATTACATAAAAAGATGAAAAAATAAAGAATCAGTGAAACATTATTGGTCTAACCAGAGCACCATAATTTCAGTCCCTTTAGTCCTCTGAACATGCTGCTACTGAAGAGAATAAACTTTGGCCAACTAAAGGAGATAGAGTTAAATCTATTGATACTTGCAAATACAGACTGGAAATAAAGAATATCATCATACCAACATTGCTGTCACTCATATTTAATGGCTATTTGAGTTTGTTCCAGTTTTTTTTTTAAAGAAACTACTGATCTTTTATATGTTTAACAAAGTAAATGCTTGCCAAGGAAGTAGATATGACAGGGTTACCTGTTTACTTGCTCCAGAACAATTGTTAATCTTCCATTAGTCTAACTAACAAATATTTGTTAGCAATCTCAAATGCAAATACCTAAAAGATCACTTAAGTTTCCTTAAAGGACAGAGACTATGACTGAAGATGTGAAAATGGGAGCTTGGAGCATAATCTTCTGCTAATTATTAGTTTCCTCCCTACAAGAATTTTGTGTTTCCAGGTCTGAGGTATAGCAGTAATAATCAGGCTACACAAGAGGAAGTGCCCCCCCCCCAAAAAAAATGGAAATAGGGCATCTTATAGTACAGGCTTCTCCCCTCTCAGTGAGTGTTCTAGGAACCCATCTGTATTGGTGTGCCAGCTGGCATTGTTGTGAGAAACTGCATTCAGTTTCAGTAAATTCAGCTTCAGTGATTTTTTTTTGAAGATTCTTTCAACACAGTTGCCCATTTCATGATGAATCATTTGCAAGCCCACCTGCTCACACTATGCTCAGTGGCCAGCAGTTTTTGACTACAAACGTCATGACCCCCATGCCCCACCCTCCCTATTCATCTGATTTCACCCCGAAGCAACTTTTTTGTTTCCAGTTGTCAAAGGGAAACCTAACATTGTGCCGGTGTGGAAGAGGTGAAACAAAAAATAGCAGAAGCACTGAAAGGTGTCAAAATCAACGAGTTCAAAAACTGTTTTGAGCAGTGGAAAAATGTCTCCATAGGTGTCTTGCATCAGATGGAGAGTACTCTGAAGGCAACTGAATTTTAAACATATAAAAATGAATACACAATTTTTTATAAATAATTTCATTTTGGGGGGTATCTCTCATATATAAAATCTGATCTCATTGTATATTGTCACATAACAAATTATCCCAACATTTTATGCCCTGAAGAACCATTTTAATTTCCTTAAAATTTGATGGGTCAGAAATTTGGGAAGGGCTTCACTCGGTGGCTGTTCGTTCTCTAATCATTGTTCCAGCAGGTGGAAGGATAGGGTGGGGGGATGTTCTCTCTCTCTTCCCACCCCCACTGTTAAAGCTGAACAAACTTAATGTGATCATGATGGAAGTAATTGTTTTACTCAGAATCTGTAGCATTTGTCAGAAAAAAAAATCACTTTTCCCAGTGGGAATTATACGCCAAGATAATTAACTATAACTGAAGTATGTCATTTTCTTTAAAATTTGGTTTTTTGTCTTTCAAAACTTCTACTACATATCATACACAAACACAAAAACCCAAAAAATACTCTCCAGGTGAAATTAGAATCTGAATCATCCTACTATTTAATTTTCACAACTATAAAATGAAAATCATTGACCCAAAATGATTTCCAACTCTATTCTTATTCTTGAGGTTAGAACTAATTCTTGAGCTCTGGAATGTTTTCATTCTCACATTGTGTTTATACAGCCTTCCTTGCTCACCCAACTAATCAAACATTCATTCAATAAAAACAGGAGTGCTTATACTGCCCACTGTACTAAAAGCAAATGATATAATTTTGAACAATGTATTATGTCCCCTACTTTCATGGAAGATATTTCATAAGGAAATAGGCAGTAAGAACTACTCATAATTTTTTTGCTCGAGAAAGAAATTTAAAGTGGGCCTTTACTTGAGGGAAGTTTTGCTCTTCATCAGGCTCTTCATCACTTACTATTGCTTTCTCGTCATCACTTACTTACTTGGCTCTCAAGATTTCAGACTTTCAGCCTATGTGCAAACAGAGGTTACTCTTCACTCCATGCCTCCATCACAGAATATCCTGGATACTCCTTCTCTCCTGTGTTCCTCTAGTGTATTGTTGCTCCATGTGTCCTTGGAATCTCTACTACCTTTTCCCTTTTATCTCCACATATTTCTTAACTATAGCACTGGACTTTGTCCTGTTGCTTCTGCTGTAACCAGGGGGGTGCTCTAACCAGAGGTGCTATAACCAAGGGTGAAGACCAACTAAAAATTATAGACAGTGCCCTTCTTAGCTCCTCCAAGCCACGAGACTGTGGAATAAACTGTCAAAAGTAGTTCTTCCTAAAACATTCAATCCTCAAGCTCCCTACCAAAGTGCAAATTTGAGGTGAAATTAATTAAATAGTACATTTATACTCTGTTAATAATAAAATTATTTTTGCCTTAAAGTGCAGACTCATTTCCATGGGTCAGTGGATGAAGCTGAACTCTTCATTCCATTTCACAAGAGGATCAGTGTGAAATAAAAGACTAAAGTGCACCGGAATCAGCTGCACAACTTTCAACTAATATAACATCATTAGCCTCATTTTGATTTTAGTTTCCAAGAGTCAGAATTTTTTTCTTGGAAAGTCCACTCCAATGATTAAAATATAATCCAAGTGATTTAGACATGCTATTTAATTTCTCAGTCACAGTTTTCTTAATCTTTAAAAATAACAGGAATAAATTTCATTTCTAGCCAAGATGAAAAAAAAAAAAACAGATTCAGATTTACCCTCTATTCAGAAAGAACTAAAAAAAATTGAACAAAAAATATGAAGCAGTGGTTTGCAAGGTTCTAGACATCAGGCAACATAGGGCAGTGGTCCCAAGAAACAAACCCACTGCCGTGAGGGCGTGTCCAGGGCACAGCACAGAGGCCAAACTGAGGTGGAATCCAGCAAACTCCTTGAATTGGGGAAACTGAGGAAACCAACACAGCTGAAGTGTTTAGCACAAAGCATCAGAGAGGGTGGAGCTGCACAGAGAGAACTCCAGGGATCTGCAGAGGGTCCACTTTGAGTATTCAGGTGAGTAATAGTTTGTGCATTTATGTGAGAAACCTACCCAATGCTGGAGAAAAGTTCACCAAAAAGACGGGTGGTAACAGTGCCTGATGTGCTCCCTTGGTCGGGAATAGTGCTTGTTCTCTCCAGTCATAATGGAAAACCTCAAACTTCATACTACTTTGTGTAGAATACACAGAAGATCTTGCCTCAGCAATGGGAGAAGGTTCAACCAAGATCAAGAACAGTTCTGATCATGCATACTAGAACTTAAAAGCATGATCCCAAATATTCAAGTTGTTTACAAGTAATTTCAGAAGACAGATGAAGAATATATGTGGAACCAAGCCCTTAACTCTCTCTCCTCTGTCAGCTGTCAGAAATGCAAACATATCCAACACCAAACAGAATTTACAATGTCTGACATCCATTAAGAAAATTACCACACAAAAAAAGAAAAGGGGAAAGGTGACCTACTAATTGGAAGATAAATCAATTAATTTATACAACCCAAAAACAAGGCAGAAAAAGGACAGAAAGTGAACAAAGAACAGATAGAGCATATAGCAAGTAAGTGCATGATGATGATGGATTTACACTTCCCATATTAATAACAATTAAATGTAAATGGGATAAATACCCTAAATAGAAGTCAGAGGGGGTCAGATTAGATTTTTAAGCCATATACTTCCTTATACAAAACACAATTCAAGTGTGTAGACACCAAAGAACTGAAAGTAAAAGGGAGAAAAATTATACATACTAACACTGATTCAAAGAAAGCTGGAGAGGTGGCTATATTAATATCAGACAAAGTGGACTTTGGAGCAAGGAATATTATATGGAACAAGCAAGGTCTAATGGAATATATAGACATCGATTCACCAATAGTCCCTCTAGATGCTTATGTACTACATAAGAGAGCCTTAAAATACATGAAATAAAATCTGATAGGAGAAATAGATAAATCCACATTTATATTTGATTATTCCAATACCCCTCCATCAAAACTGTTAGAAAATATAAACAGAAAATTACTAACATATATATGACTTGAACATTAACAATTGAAAATTAACAATTTGATCTAATTGATATTTAAATAGCACTCCACCCAATAACTGCATAATACAAGGTTTGTCTGTCAAAAGTCCAGCTGGTATTAATATAACAAGAACAGTTTGCACAACATCAATGTAACCTAGCAGCTAGGTTACATTGTGCTTATGTGAATAATAACAACTTCACTGTACTAGTCAGGGGGGCCTTAGACGCCATTGAATGAGCATGTGTACTGTGTGGCCATCATATTCAAAGTGACTGAGTGAGTAGAGCAATGAATCTGCATCAAATTTTGTGTTAAGCTCCAAAATCTCTTCATGGAAACTAATAGGATGATTCAGAAGGCCACAATTATGGGCAACTGGTGACTGGCACCTTCATCATGACAATGTGCCCACTCATGCATTATGTTTTGTGCAGAGTTTTTCTGGTGAAATATCAATTCATCCAGGTGACTCAGCCCCCCTAACAGCCCAGATTTGGCACCCTGTGACTTCTGGCTTTTCCCAAAACTAAAATCACCTTTGAAAGGGAAGAGATTTCAGACCATTGACAAGATTCAGGAAAATATAATAGGGTAGCAGATGGCTACTGGGAGAACTGTGTGAGGTCTCATAGTGCCTACTTTGAAGGGGTCCAAGGTATCATTGTCTTATGTTCAATGTTTCTTGTATCCTGTATCTTCTTCAATAAATGTCTCTGTGTTTCATATTGCATGACTATATACCTTCTGGACAGACCTCATACATATTTCTTCCAACTACACATGAAACATTTATCAAGGTCAACAATATTTTGTGCCATAACAAAGTCTCAATAAATTTAAAAGGTTTCACTTATCTGACCACAACCAAATTAAATTAGGAATCACAGTGAGATTTAACTTTTTTTGACATTCTGTATTATACTTGTAATGCATCATTTGAAAATATTGTTTTACTGATATGCAGAACCTAAAAAACTAAACAAATGAACAAATAAAACAGACTCATGGATACAGAATAACTGATAGCTGCCAAAGTGTTGGGTGGTAGGGGTATGGTCAAAAATGGTGAAGGGGATTAAGAGGTACAAACTCACAAATCAATCATGGGAATGTGAAGTACAGCATAGGGAACACAGTTCACAATATCACTATAACTGTGTACAGTGAGATAGTGGACTTTTTGTGGTGATTATTTTGTATGGTGTATATATGTGAAAACTCACCGTATTATATACCTGAAACTAATATAATATTATATGTCAACTATAATTCAAAAGAGCTTTACATTCCAGAATAAACTTCAGACATGAAGCAAAAAAGAGGAAAAAAATTCTAATAAATTGAATGAATGTCCAAACAGGACCTAACATGTGTGCAAGAATTCTAAGTCTTTATTTTCAAAGGTAATGGACATGGTATGATTCTGCCAAAGGACTTTGAAGTATACTTGTATCTCTTAAATCCTAGAATATACTTTATGGTTAATGATCTGCTATACATTAGCATTAAAGGATGCTAGGAAACAATTGAGTTTACGGTGATGAAATCACTGTTTACTTCTCATTTTCTGTCCAAGAATGAGTTCTTAAGTACCCTAAACTGATGTTCCAGTGCAATAACTTAATACAGCTAGTGGTTAGCACTGAAATTATACAGGTTAAATTGTGCAAATTTATCTTGTAAGACTGGGTAAGAAATTTGTACATATACTGAAAACTGGAAAGTGTATTTTCAAGTCAAATAGGTTGGACATGGAAAAGACCTGTTCTCTAGCTTCATCCATTTATAGTTTATTGAAAGATGTGAATATATCTATATGCATGTATTTAACAAATAGCAAAAATGTGTTTAACATATTTACTACTAAGGTTTCAGGTGATAGAATATTTACTACCTCAATAATCAAAACTACTCAAGTACTAGTTGATTCAATCTAAGGTTACTAAATATGTATTTTTTTACAAAAGAAATCAATAAAAGAAAGATATCTAGAAAACATCCAGATATTTACAAACAAAGTAACAAACACTTCTAAATAGCTCATGATCATGAAACAAACAAAAGGGAAATTAGAAAGTATTTTGAACTTGACAACGAAAATGTAATACATTGAAAACTTTGAATACTACTAAAGTAGCATTATGGGGGAAATTAATACCACAAAAAGCCTATTTTTGAAAAGAAGAAAGGTCCCAAGTCAATGACTTCACCTTCCAATTTAAGAAAACTGATAGGAGTATATGTGCATGTGTGTGTATTCCCAAGAAGTAGAAGAAAGAAAATAGTAAAGATCAGAGTCGGAAATCACAGAAATACAAAACATAAAAACAATCAAGAAAAATTAAAGAAGCCAAAAGATAGTTCTATGTGGAGAATACTACAATTGAACATTTCTAGCCTGCCAATCACATCAAAATTGAGCCTAAGAGGCATGACAACACTACAAGTTGTAGAAATATTAGAAGAAGAATGTAATAATATGCACAATTCTTTGCTAATAAACAATTTAAAGAAAATGGGCACCAAAAAATACAAATCATCTAAGTTTACTCAGGCAAAAAATGCATCACCTAAATATACTTATATTTATTTGTAGAAGAATAATGCCAATTGTATACAAACTTATAGAAAATTGGGAAAGAAGAAATATTTCTCATCTCATTCAATGAGATCAACATCACTGATAGCAAAACCTGAGAAGGAAATGATTTTAAAAAATAATATGGCCCAAAACCTCTGAGAAACACAGATGTAAATATTCTAAATAAACACTGGGCAAATATAAAGTTCATAGCAGCACAATTTACAATAGCCAAGTGCTGGAAGCAACCTAAGTGCCCATAAGTAAATGAGTAGATCAAAAAACTGTGGTACATTTACACAATGGAATACTACACAGCAGAAAGAAAGAAGGAGCTCCTACACTTTGTGACAGCATGGATGGAACTAGAGAGCATTATGCTAAGCGAAATAAGCCAGGAGGTGAAAGGCAAATACCATATGATATCATCTTTAACTGGAACCTAATCAACAAAACCAACATGACCTGGCTGGTGTAGCTCAGTGGATTGAGCTTGGGCTGTGAACCATAGGGTCACCAGTTCGATTCCCAGTCAGGGCACATGCCTGGGTTGCAGGCCAGGTCCCCAGTGGGGAGCCATGTGAGAGGCAACCACACATTGATGTTTCTTGCCCTCTCTTTCTCCCTCCCTTCCACTCTCTCTAAATGAATAAATAAAATCTTTTTTAAAAAAGCAAGGAAAATAGAACCAAAGACATTGAAATTAAGAACAATCTGACAGCAATAACAAGAGGAGAGGTGGGATGTGATAATGAGGGAAGGAAAAGGGGGAAGGGTTTTCAGGAACACAAGGGCACATAAAGGACACATGGACAAAACCAAGGAGGGAGGGAGTTGGGGATGTCTGGGTTGTTGGGGTGGAGTGGGGGGGTGACATGCAGGCAACTGTACTTGAACAATAATAAAATAAAAAATAATAAAAATAAGAAACACTGGGCAAGTAAAAATAATAATATATTAAAAGAATAATACATAATTACCAAGTCAGATTTATTCTAGAAATATGAAGCTATTTTACAACCAATAAATGCAATTCACCATTTTTTTTGCAAATGACCATGTTTAAAACTAAAAAAAATTAAAACATTTAATCATTTCAATGTACTCAAAGAACATATTTGACAAAATGCACATTCACTCCTGATTTAAAACAAAAAACTCAGCAAATCAAGAATAGTAGGAAATTTTCTGAACCTGATAAAAGGCATCTACAAAAAACCTATAGTTCACATACTTAGTTAAATGCTTCCTTCCTAAGACTAGGAACAAAAATATGTCAACTTGCAGTAAAAAAATTAATTTATATATTATATCATAAGCAAATATTAACCTCAAATAAAACACTATAGGAAATGAATGGATCAAAAAACTGTGGTACATTTACATAATGGAATTCTATGCAGCAGAAAGAAAGGAGCTCCTACCCTTTGCGACAGCATGGATGGAACTGGAGAGCATCATGCTAAGCAAAGTAAGCTAGGCAGTGAAAGACAAATACCATATGATCTCACCTTTAACAGGAACCTAATCAACAAAACAAACAAACAAGCATAATATAACCAAAAACACTGAAATTGAGAACAGGCTGACAGTGACCAGAGGGGAGAGGGGAGGGAATTTCAGGGGAAAAGGAGAATGGTTTAGAGCAACAAGTATAAAGGACACATGGACAAAAACTATGAGAGATGGAAATGGGAGGGAGGTGGGAGGGCTGGGGCGGTGGGCTGTGGGGTAAGTAAAAGACAGAAAATTGTACAAGATCAACAATTAAAAAATACTGATTAAAATTAATTAATTAATTAATTAATTTTAAAAAACACTATAGGAAAATATAGTGACAAAAAAAAACCCCACCTTTGTAACCTCAGGTTAGGCAAAGCCTCATAGGAATAATAACAGAAGCACAATAAATAAAAGAAGATATGGACAAATTAAATTTTATTAGTTAAAAACTTTCCTTTGAAAGAGACTGCTTAGAAACTGAAAAGTTGAACCATGGAATATTAAAAATTTTGTAAATAATGTATTCAATAAAGGAATTATACCCAGAATAAAGAACTCTGCAACCTCATCAAAACATAAAATGAGAAGAAATTAGACACATTTGTTGCCAAGGAAGATATGTGAGTATGGCAAATAAGTATATGAAAAGATGCTCAATTTCATCAGTTATTAGGGAAATACAAATTAAAACCACAATGAGAAACCACTACATACCTACTGGAATATTAAAAATATTGATAATGCCAAAGATTTTTTTGATGTTAGAAACCAGACACAGCATTCTCTTAAAAAACTGGTATCAATCAGTAGAACTAAAATTTTAGCCCCTAATACTATTAAAGCTGAACTTCCACTATAAACAATATTTTTCTTTTCAAAGCATTGTCATAAAATTTATTTTAATAAACAAAAAGAAAAAAAACAAATATCGTATGTGATGTTACCTTAACTAATTACCTTTGCTGGATTTCATGATCTAGACAGAGCTGCCACAGCACTGCTATGGGACAGGAAGTTGACCTGGCCGTATTAAAGAGAATGATATTCTCTAACATGATAATTACAGCGCTGAGCAATCTTCCCTTCTCAAGGTGGGAAAACTCCACTCAATTTTACTCTAAGTGAAATCTGGATCCCTGTGAGCCTCCCATACTCCATGGTGTGATCTGAGGACATATCTAAAAATGTGAGAGACAATTAATCCAGGTAGAGATCTTATTTTTTTAAGATTTTACTTATCTACTTTTAAAGAAGGCAGTGGAGAGAGAACGAGAGGAAGAGAAACATCTATGTGTGGTTCCCTCTCGCACACCCCATATTGGGGACCTGGCCCACAGCCCAGGCTTGTGCCCTGACTGGGAATCGAACCAATGACCCATTGGTTCCCAGGCCGGCACTCCATTCAGTGATCTACACCCACCAGGGCCATCCAGGAGGACATCTTAAATAATTAGTATTGTAGTTCTATAACTCTCCTCACTCAACTCTAAAATTAACCTTGCAATAATTTTAAAAAATCACTTACTGTACAATTGAATCCTTAAATTATACAATATTTTCAGATGTCATCTTACTAGTATGACATGCAAATGCATATTTAATGAATAGAAGGAGTTTAATTCAAATATGTACATTCGAATATATAGGAGATATATAAATGAGAGATATATAGACATATGAGATACATGTTTTTCTTCTCTACCTGAATATATAACACTGCTCTTATACAGCCTGTAAATATTTGTAACAGAATGATAATGCGATAATTGTATGCAATAAAAAGAGTCATAATTGCTCATTTTTCATTTGGATAGCTTATACTGAAAAGCAGAGTCTCTTCTTTCTGTATGTTATATTTAGAACTGTGATACATTTAAAAATTAAATGTGTGCAAGTTATCTTCCTTACAAGAAAAAATTTATTTTAGGCATTGGTAATATTAGCAAAAAATCCTATTATTTTCTTGGAACTGTCACTATAATTCTCAAACAAATAATAACAATGAATTATTTTCAAGTGTGTGCTAATTCCAATGTTGTGTTTTACTGGGAAAAATTTAATTCTGTATTTTAGAATTATAGTACAATTTTATTAACACAAAGCATCAAACCAAAGGTAATGGAATTATTTACTAGGTTTTTTCACCATAAAATAATTTTTATCTAAATTACCTGCTAGAAGATTCAGTCAAAATACCTGACTCTATTAATACAAAATTCAAACTTAGCTTTAGAAAGTAAAGTGGCATTCCACTGCAGTGTGGCCTCTCCATTCTCCCTTTGTAAGGAAGAGGACTGCGCCACTTCTAGTAGCTAAGGAAAACACTGGGAATATTGATGAGCCTTAATGGAGGTAGAAAATAGCTTTTTAACAAATGTTTACAGTCTGATGCTAGGAATGATTTAACAATTAAGATCCTCACATTTCAGTTTAGGTTTCTATTCCTCTGGCAAAATTACTTATTGCAACATCAATTTGAATTAGTAATCTGGGAAAATATTTGCCTCCAGCTGGAAAATGCATGATATGAAATTCAAGCATTTATGAAATCTAAAACTTGTTTTCTCTTGAAGAATTGTAAAAACAGTAAGTGCCTTTATTGGGTAGTAGAGCATGAAGAACTTTAACAATAAACTATTAAACAAATATACAATTCATGAATCTGTTATCAGACTAATTTTATTCAAGGTCAGACATTTCATCATAATCATAACTATCTGCAACCTTCTTACTCATGGAACATATTTGTGTTGTGATATTTATACTTAAATGAACTAAAAATATCTCTACTATTTAATTAAGAATATTCTCTGGAAAGAAAATAATCTTTATACCACAGCAATGATATAGTTCAATATTATTCATTTCAACTTTCCAGTCACTAAATTTTTATCCATATCAGAGATTACAATTATAGATAAAATTATTACCCTATTTCCTAGGAATAGTTTAATATTTATTCATTCTAAAGATTTTATTTATCTCTAGCAAAACACATATCTAAATATTTTCAACTTTCCTTGAATATATTATCTTTTAATATCTTTAATAGAGATTGCTACTATTTGCTATGTCAGTTGTATATTAGAAGCTTTATATAAATAATTCAAGTAATAGTTATAATCACACCTTTTACAGAAGAAGACATAGACTTAAATAAAAATTCTCACATCCAAGTGCTATTATAAAGTTGTACATCTGAAACTTATATAATGTTATTAATAAATATTATCCCAAATGAATTTAATTAAAAATTTTTAAAAGACCCCCATAAATAAATAAATGAATAAATAAATAATAACCTGCCTCCATCACATAGTTTCAAGGGGTAGAAGTGAGAATACAACTCATCCTTTCTAACCTGAATTCATGTTCCCCACACTTCACCATGTCACTTCCCCACTGAAGATCCCAAACTTTATTCCATGAGATTAGATGGACAGATGTTTCTTCAAAAAGAAAAAAAAATGTTTCTTACCTAAAAATAAAACAATATGTTATATACAAAGTCCCCTCGGAAAGATTTACACTATGCCTTAATCTATAACATTCTTCAAACCATTGATTTCCCCCTCCGTCCTTTTAAAATTTATTTGACTGTATTTGTTTCTGAGGATTTTTCATGGTTATGCTTTTGGTGCTCTAACACATTAATTTCACAAGAAATTAAGTATCTGACTTGCTCCCAAAGTATAGGGAAGACTGGCCTACATTTAAAATGTTTAGTATAGTTTCGTAGTATAAATTTTAGGGGAAGCTGTTCAAGTCAAAGAAATCCACTTTGCTTTCCACTATGCATGCCTAAAACTTTGAGATGTACATAAAGACTCCAACTACAAAGAATAAAAAATTTATTTCAAAAACATAATTCATTATGAAAAGAACCCAGTTGCTATGAATTGCTCGAGACCTATCTTTTGTTGTAGCACCTCTGAGCTAATTATTGAATAATTAGGCAATGATTAAGCATGCACATGTAATTGCCCTTTACACATCCAACGAATCCCACGGAAAAAGCATCATGTAAAATCCATCTGTCGGCCAAATAAGGAAATATTTTTTATTCTTCTTTTAATTCTAAAGAAAAGAAAACACTTTCATTTATTACAGGTAGTAACAAAGCAACAAAGGAAAAGGGCTTAGCTATTGATTCATTATAAAGCAGCAAAAGCACAGAGTAATTATTTCAGTAGAATGAAAGCCTAAAAATTTTATGAAAAAATGTCTAAAACAGCATGTGTTGGAGAAAATGTGAAGTTGCAAAGTTTTTCTTGCACTTAATGTCACATTAATTATGACCTGTACTTTAGTCCTTACAAATGCCAGTTTGCCTAATGATACTGTTACCTGAAAGATCAGAGTTAGTGGGATTCCTCTCCTCGGTTCTTGCCTTGCTTGCAAGACTGAATTCAGATGAGAGACAGAGAGTATAGTGGAAATGAGGTAGCAAGTTTAGTTACAAAATGCACTTGAGCATGAAGCTGCAAGCGGACACCCAGCTCAGCTGAGTCCCTTGCCCATTGGGGTTTTAGGTGTTACATCCTTGTAGCCAGCCTCCAGGCTCCACTTCATTCTCCCTTCTCCAGACGTTGGGATTAACATGTAGTTTCAAAGGCTAAATTAATGAGTGAGACAGGTCTCCCACCCACTGCCTGCCTTGGTTTGCTATTTATCCTGCCTAACAATATCACCAGTAACCTGGAGACCGCCACTGGAGTTCCCAGACTCCCCAGTCCTTATTTTATTTTGCTTACAGTAGTTGCACCCATTTCACTTGCCAGAGGACTTCTACATAGTCTAAGAAATACTGTAGAGCTAATGTTTGATCTCCTTTAGGAAATGCATGATTAGGGAGAGGGAAGACCTGACAGTGGGATCATGACCGTTTTCATCGTACTTCTGGGTGCTTCAAGGCACAGAAATAGCCTGAGACAGAGTTACAGGGAAGCAATTTTGATCCTAAATAGGAAGGAACTCTGGAGAGCATTATGCTAGGTGAAATAAGTCAGTGAAAGACAAATACCATATGATCTCACCTATAAAGTGGAACCTAATCAACAAAACAAATAAGTAAGCAAAAAGAACAAGAGACGTGGAAATAAAGAACAAACTAGCAGGAATCAGAGAGGAGGGGGAAGAGGGAAAACAGGCAAAAGTAGGGGAAAGGTGAAGTCAAGGATCATGTACTGAGGACCGATGGACAAGGACAATGGGGTGGGGAGTGTGTTTGGGAGTTGGGGTTGAATGGGGCTGGGGAGAGCACCAAGGGAAAAATGGGGACAACTGTAACTGAACAATAACAAAAGAAGGAACTGTGATTCTAGGATTGTTTTTCTTTAAGCACATTACTAAGGGTTTGGTGTTTTTTTTACTTAAATTTTTTCACTTAATGTTCCAACCACCTCATCAGGTACATATTACACTTCCCTGATAAATGAAAAATCTGTAACTCTGAAACAGTAGTTTACATGTCCAAGGTACATAATAACTAAGTGTTGACTCTGAGACACCTAAATGACTATCTAATACTTAAATCCACTGTTGTTTTTACTGCACTCAGCTACTATCCTCTGTTATTCAATTCTGTGAAATACTAATTAGTTGATGTTGTTGTTGTTTCTGAAGTCCATAGAAAATAGCTAAAGCCCTCTGCAATGATTCAATACATAATATAATTCCTTCTCCAATTAATTGTTGTTTAAGTCTACAAAAGATACATATTTTGATAATTATACGTATTATAATACATATTTGGAAGGAAGAAAGATCTTCCTTCAATTTCTTCATTGTATGTAGGGATTATGTCTCTTGGTAAAGACAAATTAATTAAGAGACTATTTGAAGCCACTCTGCCTCCATGGTAGATGGCACACCTCTTGCATTTAATCTTCTATAATAATTTTACAAAATACTTCAGTCAAGAGAGCCATTATCCAGTCCTATCTACTGCATATAATGAATTACTGTTAGCTTTAATATGTTCCTTCTTTAAGTAAGCAGATTACCAATATAATAATTTTCTTTTTCACATTTTTTAGCTCACAATAGCTGGAGTCCATGTCTTTGCTCAATGTGATTCAGGATGTGTCAATATAATCCTCGGCACCACTCCAACAGCCTTCATGGCTACCCAGATTCCTCTGAAACATTTGTTCAAGTGTAAACAAACCAAAAAATCCATATTCAAAGCAACTGTTCTTCCATAGTGCTGTGATTTTTTCATACATTAATTGTAATAAGAAAATAATTGTGGCATTTGATGTTTTTGAAAAAAGATCCCAATATTTACATGCATGTCTAAATTTGCATAGAAATTAAAATAAATATAAGACTAATTATAGAAATTGTAATTATGGTTAAAATACTTTGATGAAAAATGAAGAACTGAGACCACTTTTCTCCCTAATATCAACCTTCCATATTGTTGTTGATTAAAGAGAGCAAATAGAATTAATTGGCTCTTCATAGAAAGATGGCTTGCTTAGTTTAAACACTTGAATTTGCCATATACCACATCAAGTCTAAACTCTACAGAGAATTCCTGGTGATAGGGTAACAATTCACTTGACTTTGAGAAGGTTTATCCACAAATCCTATACTGAAATTCCAATTAAAATGTAATGGATGTGCCCTGATCAGGTAATTCACTTGGTTAGAGCATCAACCTGGTAAGACAAGGCTGCAGGTTCAATCCTGGTCAGGACACATACAAGAAGCAACCAATGAATGCATAAATAAGTGCAACAACAAATTGCTGTTTCTTTTTTGCTCTCTCGCTCTCTCTCCCCCTTTCCTCTTACTCTCTAAAATAATTTTAAAATTTTTAAAAAACTAAAAAATATCATGGATGTCACTATCCCAACATATGGACTAAATCATTTGGCAATCTATGTCACTTCAATGATAGTCTTGGAGAAAATGTCAGACTAGAAATGAACTTATCTAATGATTTAAACAAATAATTAGAATAGGTATGTATGTCTAAATTGCTGTTAAAATTTAAATTTTCTGGACAATCAAAACTATTTGTATAAATAATACTCTTAGAATAATTAACTCTCATTTGAGTATGTCTGTTATTACAATAAATAACTTTTAGTTTGAGTATTTGTCTGTTTTAATGAAGGTGCATATCAAGTTACTGTGGTACTGCTAAACATAAGAATATTTATATGCCAATAAATAAGTATATTTATTATTTGATTCCATGAATTCCAGATTCACTGTCTGGTAGGGGAAACTAGTGTACCTCTTCTTGTGTATGTTAATGCATAATATCCATATATGGAACTTTCAAGTCTTCAAAAATGTCTTGTAGAAATGAAAGTGGATGTATCACTTTTAACTTTCAAAGATCAAGTGTACTAAAGGGAAAAAAAGCATTAAGTAGGTTATAAATAATCCCAATAGTTAAGAAAGTTGATAATTGTGTTGGTAACAGATTCAAAAAATTTGCTTTTATTGTCTCACAATATGAAAAAATTATCAAAAATCTTAAGTTATAGATAGGTAAATATTCTTCCAAAACTATAAAAGCTACAATAAAGCCTTACATTTAAAACTGCATTTTAGTACATGCTATATCTAAACTGGAATGCATTGTAGAATTCTCTCATGAAACTGTCTGGTCCAGGGTTTTTGTGTTTTGGGAGTTTTTTGATTACTGCTTCAATTTCATCACCTGTTATTGGTCTGTTCAGGCTTTCTGCTTCTTTTTCATTCAGTTCTGAAAGGTTATAGAAATTTGTTCATTTCATCTAGGTTTTCAAATTTCTTGGCATATAGTTCTTTGTAGTAATTTCTTACAATCCTTCGTATTTCTGTGGTATCAGTTGAGATATTTCCTCTTTCATTTCTGATTGTATTTATTTGGGTCCTCTTTTTTTCTTGATGAGTCTCCTTAAAGACTTGCCAATTTTGTTTATCTTTTCCAAGAACCAGCTCCTGGATTTATTGATCCTTAGAATTGTGCTTTTAGTCTCTATGTCATTTAATTCTGCTTTGATCTTGGTTATTTTCTTCCTTGTATTTGCTCTGCATTCTTTGTTGTTGTTCCTCCAGTTTTTGTAGGTATAGGGTTAGGTTGTTTAGACACTTCTCCAAGGAAAATATACAGAGGGTCCAGAGACATATGAAAAGATGCTCAGCATCACTAGCCATCAGAGAGATGCAAATTAAAACCACAATGAGATACCACTTCACACTGGTGAGAATGGCCATCAAAAACAAAGCAACAAACAACAAGTGCTGGAGAGGATGTGGGGAAAAGGGAACCCTAGTGCACTGTTGGCGGGAATGCAGACTGATGCAGCCACTGTGGAAAACCGTATAGAATTTCCTCAGAAAACTAAAAGTGGAACTGCCTTTTGATCCAGCAATTCCACTGCTGAGATTATATCCTAAGAACCCCGAAACACCAATTCAAAAGAACCTATGCACCCCAATGTTCATAGCAGCACAATTTACAATAAGCAGGTGCTGGAAGCAATCTAAGTGCCCATCAGTAAATGAGTGGATCAAAAAACTACGGTACATTTACACAGTGTAATACTATGCAGCAGAAGGAAGGAGCTCCTACCCTTCACAACAGCATGGATGGATCTGGAGAGCATTATGCTAAGTAAAATAAGCCAGGCAGTGAAAGAAAAATACCATATGATCTCACCTTTAAGTGGAACCTAATCAACACAATGAACAAGCAAGCAAAATAGAACCAGAAACATTGAAATTAAGAACAATTTGACAGTAATCAGAGGGGAGGTAGAAGGGGTTAATGGGGTGGGGAGGGGAAAGGATTTTTAGGAACAACTATAAAGGACATGGACAAAACCAAAGAGGGGTGGAACCAAGGGAGGGAGGTCGGGATGGCTGGGGTGGGGGAAAAAATGCAGACAACTATACTTTAACAACAATAAGGTAAAATAAATGGAAGAAAAAAAGAAAAAATAGGTTAAACATGTGGCACATTACATGATACATGATAAGTATTTAATACATAATATGATTTCTGCAGTTAAAGAAAATTATAATGTTGTTAGACCTATGACTGTGAATAAAATAAAAAATTCAAAAATATGCAATAAATAAATATAGAAACCAGAATGCACAGCAAACATTAAGGTAACATGTTATATCTACAATAAGAGCATACCTATTGATCCAAAATATCCCCAAGAAAAATAATTTATTAAAATTAATTTATACTGAAGTCTAAAGATAGGTATGATGTTTAGACAGACTTGACCCATGTCTTTTAACCCCAAACAATTGCAGTTTTAGAATAATCTAACTAATAAAAGAACAAATCAATAGTAACATCCCTAATTAACTGAAAAGTGTAAGAAGTAAATAGAATGAGAATATGTTCGTGTCTAAATATAAAAACTATTTAATGCAAAGTATGCTTTTTCCTAAAAATCCAAAGGTAAACAATAGATAAGAAAAGTATGATTTTTAACATGAGGCATAGTGAATTGGGAGTGTCTGTGGGACATTTAAATAAAGGTGTTTAAGAAAAAAGATGAATGCACAGATCTGAATCTAGATTGAGCCCTGAATAATACATCACTACTGAGAAGGCAGTGAGAACTATAACCCAACCTGTGCTTGTAGTGCTGAGCCATTCACTCTGGCACTGGGCTGTGACTACGCACCGAGAAGGTGTCTTTTTCTAATTTATCCATCTAGAGCTGGTACTTACCACATGTACATACACACAATTAGAAAATACTTCCCAGTTCCTGTTATAAATACAAAATTATTGCATTTGTATTATCAATTAATAACAAGTAGAAAGGCACACCTATAGAGGCACTCAATTATAAACTCAATAAAGGCAGGGATGACTGTCTCTATTGTTCACCTTTGGATTCTTAGGAATAAGTATAAGTCCCATTAAGTAGTTTTTCAATTGGTGGACAGATGTAAGAAAGCATAAAGCTTCAGAAAGCTCAAGTTAATTTCTATGCAAATTTTTAATATTACCATCATCATATTTCTTCATTTTTCTTTTGTCTTTGAAAGTCCCTGCCATTATTGAGTTTATAATTAAGTGTCTCTATAAAAGTGCCCCTTCTACTTGTTCTTAATTGACAATACAAATGCAATAATTTTGTACTTATAAAGTGACTGGGGGGTGTTCTATAATTCTGTGTGTACATGTGGGAGTATGGATTTTAATGAAGACTAACATTAATTTACTACTGAGAACTCTAGAATATTCATGGTTATCATTGAGAATAAAAAACACTTGCAAGTCCAAGAAATGAGGTAAGAGTAGACTACCACATAAATATAAATGTGATTTTTTTTTTGCCAAATCCCTTCTAATTCTTCATTATAACACACGTAGGAGGCAAAAATAAGCCCTTTAATAAAATGCCTTAAAGGGACCAACTGAGGAATATAGACCAAGGATAATATAAATATGTGTCCATAAAATATAAAAATAATAAAATGAAGGACAAGTTATGTGTTTTTCGGGGGGTCTTTTTTAGATTTGATGTGCTATGGTCAGTTACTTATAAATGGAGATGAAGAATAAAGGAGAGATTGCCAACAGAAACAGATTTCCACTGTGAAGCAGAAAAAATAAATAAATCCAAGAAAATAAGAGACCAGGTTGTATTAGTCAGAGTTCTCCAGAAAAACAGGTCTGTAGAATATATATATACATATACGTGTGTGCACATGTATTGTGTCTGTGTGTGTGTGCGTGTGTGTGTGTGTGTAGAGAGAGAGATGCATTTCAAGGAATTGGCTCAAGTAAGTGGTTATAAGAGCAGACAAGTCTGAAATTTGTAGGATTTGATGGTAGGCTTGTGCAAGAACCAGTGTTACAGTTTCTTCTGATAACTTCAATTTTTGTTCTTAAAGGCTTTCAACTGATTATATGACACACATATTATCAAGGATAATCTCCTTCACTTAAAGTCAACTGATTATAGATGTCAATTGTAGCTACAAAAACCTTCACAGCAATGCTAGATTAGTGTTTGATTAAATAACCAGGTTATTTAGTCATGGCTATTATATTTACAGAGCTTCTAATACTCTCCA
This sequence comes from Glossophaga mutica, assembly GCA_039655065.1. NCBI lineage: Eukaryota > Metazoa > Chordata > Mammalia > Chiroptera > Phyllostomidae > Glossophaga > Glossophaga mutica. The sequence continues at coordinate 139,432,462 of CM077307.1, read as the reverse complement.
GGATCTTTGGTAAGAATATTATTTACCTTGTATTCTTTATTCTCACACAAGCACCGTGAATTAAATATTTATCATCCCTTCCTTATAAACTAGCAGCCTGTGATACAAAAGGGTTGACTAACTTGCTCTGCCTGTGAGTGAACACAGGCCATCCAGATCTGAAGCCTGTGAATGTAAACACAATTCCTAAGATGCTGCCATGAAAATGGACAGTCATCAGTGTCCTCCTTCCACATTTATTTCCAGCCATAGTCCCTCTACTGAGTGTTGTGCTCACCAATCTCAAGTACAAGAGTTTTATAGGAATTTTAAAGAGATACCAGCCTTAGATGGTTAAATTAGGAAAAGGTGCCCACCCTGTGCCTAGTCACAGCCCAGTGCCAGAGTGAATGGCCCAGCAATACAAGCACAGGTTGGATTATAGTTCTCACTGCCCTCTCAAGAGTGATATATTATTCAGGGCTCAATCTAGGTTCAGATCGGTGCATTTATCTTTTTTCCTAAACACTTCTATTCAGGTGTCTCATGGGCAATCTCAACACACTTTGCCTCATGCTAAAAATCATACTTTTCCACTTCACGTTCCCTTATTCTCACCAATTTACTCTCTTCATGAATAAGAAGATTCAGATTTCCAAATCAAAGATTGATCCATGTCATCATTTTTACTTCTTTACTTCTAATCACCTTACATCAAACCAGTAAACAAATCTAAAGATTATACATTTTTAATAAAGATTATACCATTAGCATTCTCTATACTCACACTACCTAACCATGTCTTCACCATTTTCTGCCTAGATTTCTCCAATAAATTTCTAAGTGATTAATCTGTCTCCAATTTTAGCCCTAGAATTTAAATCTCATCTTTGTTCCAGGGTGGACTATTTTTAAAGTATACTTTATTGACTATGCTATTACAGTTGCCCCAATTTTCTCCTTTGTCCTACTCTGCCTGGTAGCCCTCTTCCCTCTAGCATTGTCCCCACCCTTACTTCAGGTCCATGGGTCATATACATAAGTTCTTTGGCTTTTCCATTTCCTATACTATTCTTAACATCCCCCTGTCTATTTTGTACCTACAAATGATACTTCTTAATTCCTGCACCTTTTCCCCCATTCTCCCTCTTCTCCCTCCCAGCTGATAATGCTCCAAATGATTTTCATACCAATGATTCTGTTCCTGTTCTGGTTGTTTGCTTAATTTGTTTGTTTATTTGTTTGTTTGTTTAAGATTCAGTTGCTGATAGTTGTGAATTTGATGCCTTTTTAGTGTTCATAGTTTTGATCTTCTTTTTCCTTAAATAAGTCCCTTTAACCTTTCATGTAATAATGGTTTGGTGATGATGAACTCCTTTAGTTTTACCTTGCCTGGGAAGCACTTTATCTGCCCTTCCATTCTAAATGATACCTTTGCTGGACAGAGTAATCTCGGTTGTATGTCCTTGATTTTCATCAGTTTGAATACTTCTTGCCAGTCCTTTCTTGCCTGCAAAGTTCTTTTGAGAAATCAGCTGATAGTCTTATGGGTACTCCTTTGCAGGTAACTATCTGCTTTTCTCTTGCTGCTTTTAAGATTCTCTCTTTCACACTTGGCATTTTAATTATGATGTGTCTTGTTGTGTTCCTCTTTGGTCCAACTTGTTTGGGACTCCCTGTACTTCCTGGACTTGTATATCTACTTCCTTCACCAAATTAGGGAAATTTTCTTTCATTATTTTTTCAAATAAATTTTCAATTTCTTACTCTTTCTCTTCCCCTTCTGGCATCCCTAATATTCAGATGTTAGCACATTTGGAGTTGTCCTAGAGTCTTTTTACACTATATTTCATTTTTTGAATTCTTGTTTTTTTCTTTCTGTCCTGGTTGAATGTTTATTTCTTCCTTATCTTCCAAATCAATTTGAACCCCAGCCTCCTTCCTATCATTGTGGGTTCTCTGAAGATTTTTCTTTATTTCAGTTAGTGTGAACTTCATGTCTTCCTTTATGTCATTGCCATACTCAATGAGTTCTTTGAGCATCTTGATCGCCAGTCTTTTGAACTCTGCACCTCTTAGTCTGGCTATTTCCATTTCATTTAGTTCTTTTTCTATGGTTTGGTTTTGTTTTTTCATTTGGGCCATATTTCTTTTTCTCCTCAATATGGCAGTCTCCCTGTGTTTGTTTCTGTGCATTAGGTAGATCTTCTTTGACTCTCTGTAAAAGACATCTGTAAATTGTGTGGGGTGGAGCCTTAAGTAACCACCATGGTGAAGCAACCCGTTTCATTGCTTTTGTGGCTCTGTGGGGGAGGGGAGGTTTGGATATGGGGCAGTGCCACTGCCTGGCTTCTGGGAATTTTCCTGGCACTAGCCCCATTTCCAGTCATTTCACTCACTCCCTGTATGTGACTGGTGCCCTTCCAGCTGTTGTCCTGGTGTTGAATCCCAGAGTGAGAGGGTTTGCATATATTTTAAGACTGTGCATGCCCTTCAAGCAAAGTTTCCTGATAATCCCACTGTTTCTTTCACTGCCCAGACCCCTACTGGTTTTTATAGCCTGAAGTTAAGGGGATTTATCTTCCCAGTGCTGGAACCCTGGGCTGGTGCTGGCGTGGTCTGGCCTGGTGCTGAGATAACTTTCTCCTAAGGTATCCCTCCTGATTTTTATCTACTACACATGGCTGCGGGACTGCCCGTGACCATTCTGCCCCACTGCCTCTCTGCCCTGCCTCCATGCCTCTGCCCCTCCTGCCCATCTGGATGATTGTGACTTCTTTAAATCCTTGGTTGTCAGATTTTCATAAGTGATTTTCTGACAGTTCTGAGTGTTGTTTGATTTGAGATTTAGTTGTAATTCTTTTTGTGGTTGTGTGAGCAGGCAAGACATGTCTGCCTACTCCTCCATCTTGACTGGAAGTTCCCAGGGTAGTCTTTTTAAACAACAGGTAAGATGGTTTCAATGTAACTATTCAATACTTAACTATAAAATAGTTAGAAATAAAGTTAATAAGCAACACTTAAGACTTGTGTACACTAAAATCTATGAATTATTCTTAAAATAAATTAAAGACCTAAATAAATGGACAAACACCTTCACTCAAGGATTGAAAGATTTCATAATGTTAAGATAGTACGACTCCCCAAATTAATCTATAGATTCAATACTATTTCTTTTGATAGAGATAATACTGAATCTATACTATTGTTTATTTTTCAGAAATGGGCAAACTGACCCTAATACATACATGAAAATGCAAGGGACCCTGAGTAGCCAAAACAATCTTGAAAAAGAACAAAGCTGGGAGACTCATACTTCCCAATTTCAAACTTACTATAAGCTACAGTGATTACAACTATATGGTAGTGCATAAAACTGGATATAATTAGAATCCTTGACTTCGTCTTTCTCTTGTGTCTCTCAGAAAATGGCCTCCCCTAAGACAGTTGCCCTGCAAAACAGTGCTTACTCTCCTCAGGACCCCACACATACCACTCCTCTTTTCTTACAGGCTTATAACTAGACTCATGTCCCAGTAGACTCCTAAAGGGGAGGGTGCTCTACAAAAGAATTACTTGAGTTCTCATTTCTACTAGCAGGAATCTGGGGAATGTTGCGGATCGTTCAGCCTGGTTTCAGGAGTTGTAACCCTCACCCCATGGTGGGCTGTGTAAGAGCCCAAGGGACCCACTTCATCTGGGTCTGTTCTGTCACAAGGATGTGAACTACGAAGACAAAGCTTATCTCCCTGGCAGGAGCACTGCTTCTGCCTTACCCATCTCTGGCCCCATAGCTTGGCTGGCAGTCAATGATGGGTAAGACTCCTCATGGGAGGGGCAACCTAAGCCAGACGCGACCACTTGGGAGGACCTCATGGAAGGACTCAGGGGGTTGCAGCAAAGAGGATGTGATGGGCCCTCACCCCCCGGCTATTCTGACAGCCCGAGTCCTCATTTCCATCTGGGAGATGTCTCCTGCTTCCTAATTGCCTTAAAGCCTGAAACTGTGGGGGTGAGCGGTGCAGCCCTGTCCTGGCCAAGTCGGCTCAGTGGGTGATCCGGACATAAGAAAGAATTCCTAAAGTCCTGTGAAACCTACTTTCCTAAGAGTGCTCTTCCTGAGATGACAAGTGTCCCAGGAGGAAATGAGCATGTCTCCCAAAGTTTGGCAACCCCCTTTCCTGACAAACACTGGCTCAGATTAAGCCCTCGGATTGCTTTGAAATGTTAACCATTGTTTGATCCTTGTCGCCTGACATATCTGTATTCCCATGTATTTGAGCCCAATAAAAGCCTAGTGAGGAGGGGGCTCTAAGTCATTCTCTTCTGAGAGTTTGACCCCTTTCCTCCCCAAGCAGAAGATGTCTTGGTAGTTTTTACTTTCATCCTTGACGGAGGGATGGGGCTCTGCGGGCGGAGCCCCCCCACATCTGGCACCCAGGACAGGGTCCCCAGCAGGGGAACATATGTGGGAAAAAATATTAAGGATGTGAGATAATGGTGCAAGGAACATAAAGTAGAATCAGGATGAATCACGAATCTATTGATATGGAATCACTAAGCAGAGATTCTGTGCTTAAAAATGCAGCTCCAATGGTCAGAAAGGGCTCTAACAGTTTGCTTGGCTGGTTTGCTGAAATATGGATCAAAAGATGGCCCACCATGAATGAAAAGGCCTGATCTTCTTTGGTGTATCATATAGATGAAGGGATTCAAAGGCATAGGGAGATTCAAATGTTAGAGTAAACTTGTCATTTCAGAGCTTGAAATTTGCAACAGAAGCTACAATTACCATTCTTCAAATTGATGATCTTATTAAATTATCTCCAGAAAGCAAAGATGATAAGCACGATAGTTATGAAGATAATGTTCCCTCAGGAGACCTTGATGCCTGATCTGATTTTGCTTTCATTTATCACACTGTAAGATGCAGTTGTCTTATACCTTGCATGGTACACATTAAAGTGCAACAAGCTGTCAAGAAAAATGTTATTAGAATTGTGAGGAAGGAAAGAGAGTGAGGTCAGAAAACCCTATATGAATGCACTCTTGATTTTGACTGGATTTTTTACTAAATAAGGACATCTCAGGAACTGGGACCAGAATAAGCAAAGGCACCAATGCAAAACAGTACTCAGGGAATAGAAAAAGGAAAACCTAATGTATCTGGAGTATACAAAGGAAAGTCTCAGGAGATAATGGTAGAAAATAAGCTGTTTGTGATGATGGTATAAAATGATTCGGTATACATTTTGAAGTCTATAATTACTTCTTAGTAGGTAGCCATTTAAAATTTTGATTACCTTGAGACATGATTAAAGTTTGCTTTAAAAATTTACAGATCCCTTTCATCATCAGAAATAATAATTTACCAATATTTAATTTGTTGATCTTGTTTTAAAATAGTTAAGATTATTTTAAATGATTAATAAAGTCCAAATAGATGTGAAGGAATTGTGAATTAATTTATTCTTTCTAATATACTGTAGGCGATGTGGAAGATGAAATTATCCGGTTTAACTCTGTGGCTCCAAAACTGCCAGTACTTTGCCTTGTGCAGAGAACATGATACATGTTTCCTGTTTAAACGCTCTCCTGAAGTTGTTACCACAATGTTGATATTCAATAAATGCACTTAACTCGGAAATTAAACTAAATCTGTTTCGCCCATTTCTCCCCCTTTTTATGTTTCTGAAAGAAGTTCAAAATTTTTCAGAATTATGGGCAATCAGTATAAAGAATAATACTCATTACTGGTATATAAAAATATTGCTTGTGAAAAATATCTTCTTTTTCACATTCTGGATAAATAACATTTGATGAATTTGATATTTGTGTTGTTATGAAATTAAACTATCCCATGAGTTTTCTGTTGAAAGTAGTAGTTTATGTTTTGTTTGAAAAATAGTTCTTATATCCTAACATTCTTTGTTCCCTGTAGACAACCATCGTATTTATTTCACTTAAGTGTAAGTGTTAGTGTTAACTGTCAGCAGGTTGTAAACATGAGAAATGGTTGCTTTCAAGTTATGTGAAAAAATTCAGTAGTTCTTTTTTATGTTTAACATATTCTTTATTGTATTTCTAAAACCCCAACATGCTTGGCAGCATTACATACCACCTGCTCCTAGACTAAGGAAAACCAACGGTCAACAAATAAAAAAAGTCAACTTTGATTCACATATATATTTAGATGAAATTTGTATCCAATACTTTTAAAAAGTTTTATACTGAGAGATACTGCATTTATTCCTGGTGTAAGCATTATTTTATTATCTCGTTTCATTGACATGATCCTGTCAATCAATCAAATGAAAAATCAGGTTAAAACATCACTGAGTAGTTTTTATGTGCGAAGAACTGTACTGAGCAGAGGCAGAGAGCAGACTTTCAGAGATATCAACAGGGGAGCCCTGTTTTGTATGAGTTTACACTTCTTTTCAAATGGATAACCATAGTCTCCCCAAGATCAGAGAAAAAAAATGTTTTATCTCTATAACGGGTCTCTAGTCATTTATTTACTCTTCTTTTTGGTTAAAGAGTGGAAAATTGATAGTTCACTTAGTTTGGGGATATATAATTCATTTTAAAAGGAGGAGAAAATGAAGAGAGAAAAATAGAGCAAGAACTACTAGACTTTGAACATTTGTGTCTATCTTCAGGGTTTCGGCACTGCATTAGAGGGTTGACAAGTATGTATTAGGCTCACAATGCATTAGACACCCAATAGGACCTTATACAACATTATTCATTGAAGAAGGAAGCATAAATTAAATATATTATATTGTCCTTGCCTTCGGTTTGCAAGCAGTTTTGAGTAACTCATCTCCTGTTCAAAGTAGAATTGTCTTTAGATGTGTCTTATCTAACACTTATTTAACAGATGAGAAAATATAGTTCTCTGTGGTGATGACAGGTAGAAAATAGTCATAGAGGAGTTAATTACCAAATACCAGTAGGTTAGAAAATATAGGTCAAGCCTAGAGTCTAGGTCTCCTTGCGCCTTATTATGAACTCATCCTCCTGTTTTTATAACACGAGCCTCTGAGACTAAAGACACAGGACAGCATCAACAAAGATAAAAAACTCACAATCTTCAGATATCCTAGTATGTGCTTCATTTAAAAAGTAAACAAACATATACACAGTACATTCTTTAGTTTACCCAACCAATTAGAACTGAAAATTTCCCAAAGAAAATAGCTGGATAAATAGAGAAATTATCCCAAGAATTAAACAGATAAGTACTCTTGTTCCAAGGGGAAACAGAGCTCAATGAATCAGGATGTTAGGTGAGAAGGGAAAAATAATTCCTTCCCGAAATAAATTCCACAACCGAGTCAGACGTTCAGCTGTGAGAATGATACGCCGACGAGAAATCCTAGTGTAAAATCAACCTTCTTGAAGTGAGATTCTCACCACTGTCAGGGTGCATCTGGGTACTAGGCGTAGCATTCACGGATGTCCATTCAAATACTCCAAAAAGTAGGAGATACAATCTCTTTTTGCTGTAAAATTGCTACAAATTATTATTTTGTTTGTTTTAATTTTATTAAAAATGTAAGGCAAAATTTTATATATAAGTTTGTAGGCATCTCCCTGTCATCAAGTTTGGTTTTAGGTAAATCTGACATCCAATTATCTATGTCAGCACTAGGACGGTCTGTGAAATATAGAAAACAGAAAAGGCAAAACATTCAGATTTAACTCATTTTATGCAACATATGAAGATCTTCAAAAAGTTCTGTCCCTTTATCTAGAGTCATCATCATGTAGTAAGTTATTTTACAATACAAATTTTTATTATTATTTTTCAGAACCAGATGTTTTTATCTATTTACGTCTTAATTTTATTTTTCAATTACAATTTACATTCAATATTATTTTTTATTAGTTTCAAGTATACAGCACAGTGGTTAAACAATCATATATACTTTCTAAAGTGGTTCCTCCCAATATTTCAAGCACCCATCTGGCACTGTATATAGTCATTACAATATTACTGACTATATTCCCTGTGCTGTACTTTACATCCTTGTAGATATTTTGTAACTACCAATTCATACTCCTTAATCCCTTCACTTTTTTCACTCATCCCCCACCTCTTTCCGCTCTGGCAACCATCAGTCTGTTTTCCGTATCTACTTGAAGAAATCCAAAACACTAATTAGAAAGAGTGTATACACACCTACGTTTATTGTAGCATTATATACAATAGCCAAGATACGGAGGCATTCTAAGTGCCCATTAACAGACAAGTGGATACAAATGTTGTGATACAAATTTTTTAGATAACTAAATTTAACCTTTTGAGATAATCAGTTTAAGGTTTTAAATTACTTGTATGAAAAGACCCCATAGTGACCCTTGACATTCTCAGAGGTTATATCCTAATACTTTTGCAAACCCTAATACTTTAAGCCATGAGGTAAATAATTGCTGTATCAATGTGACAAAGTATACTATGTGGCAGAACTTCCGTGTACAATGTGTAAATTGAGTAGTGGGTGTTGGGCAGGGGCTATAGTCTCATATTCTGCTACTTCTCTTTACACCTTGGTCTTGCAGTGTAATTAACATTTGTGTTGCATACAAATAGCAAATAATACAAGACATTTATCTCCAGTTCACATTCAAATAAGCTACATAGCACATGTTAAGAATTAAAGTTCGCTCATTATCCCCATTCAAATATTCTTTATTTTTAGAATCATGATCTCAAGAGTTGGAATTTCCTGACAATAACCTATAATTTAATGTGTTTGCCCACCAAAACACATGGCATACAGAATTATTTCAAATAAATTTTTTTTTTGTGGAATAAGTCATGAGCATTCAAAATAAATTTAAGGGTCCAATATGCTTGAAAACTGATTAGAGCAAGGTGATCTGATAAGCATATGTATTCTTAAATAACCTAAAAATATAATTTTAGTTTCAAATTTTCACAGGAGATGAAAATCCAAAAATCTTTAGTAATACATCAACTAATAATCGGCAAGTTTTTATGAAGCAGAGTGGTTAAAAGCCATATAGCATAGTGGTTAATAATATCAGTTTTGGAATCAAATAGATAAGAGTGGAAATACTGGCATCACTACTAACTCGCTATATGATTTTGAACATATTAACTACCTCTCTCAGTCTCAGTTCCCTCATCTAAAATGGAGATATAATGAAAGGTAAAGAATAAGGTTCAGTAAAAAAAAATAAATAAGATGATACATGTAATGTACTTAGAACAGAGTCTGGCCCATAATCAACATCCCAACATTTGCTAACATGATGGTCTATGTGTTCTACCTTATGCAATTTTCAATATATGTAACTAAATATTGGAAAATATGTAATCAAAGTACTAGATATTATGGCATAGTCATATGTGAGACCACCTGGAGTTGAGGGAAAGCAAAGGCCCTTTACTGCAATCTGCAAGGCTGGTATAAAAGGCCTACTCCACACACGTGTGGACAAGAACTTGGCCTCTGTCATCATAAATGCATAGGACAATACATTCTCATTGCTTGCTGACTTAGTCACTTGATATTTGTAACCAGGAAGCAGTCCAGTTCTCAGGCCAAAACGGTATTATGAGAAGCCCAAAATGACCAAGAGCAGGGATACATCAATTTCCTACACCTTCTGTTTGGGAGATAATTTAATCCTAATTTTTAATGCAAACTATTCTTGTTAATGATAAGTAGAAATTATAATGTCAGTGCTAATACCAAATACCCCCGCTGCCTGACATCCCCCTGAGAGTTAGCTTTCATATCTGTCTGGGCAGCAACTACAGATATAACTCTGTCTCATGTCTTTAATGATCAGAAAATAAGTAGCAAAATGCTGTTTTGAGTATCAGCTTTCCAGGAGTACAGAAATCACAAAAAGACTTACACAAATACTATATATTGATACAACCCCCATCTTTGGAGCACTGGTTTGTTTTCTTGTATATGTACTGCACCATCAATGACTAGACCATGTTGGAGAGAAATTATGAATTTTAAGAAAAATCACAATATTCTTTTGAGGTTGCAAGTTTATGTTATTGTCTACATGACCTACATGATATTCTTGTTATAATTAGTTAAAAATAATTTTATTTTTATTTATATGACAGGTAGCTGCTATTGTAACTTTTTCTTCCAGTAAATCAATAAAATCAAAATTAAAACCATGTGATCAGTAAAATATTATTTCCAAAAATGAGACCATCTTTGGTCTACAAATTACATCTTAAATAAAGACTTGATCATTCATGGGATATTTACAGAAGGCAATGGAATTTGACCTGCAGCTGTATTCTTTGGAAGACATTGTGATTCTGTAAGTAGCAAAATAGAAAGAAGAACAAAAGTAATGTTATGATGACATCAGAATTTTACATGAATTAGCTCTATTAATTTGTGATATGGTATGCTTACATTATTTTGACCAATAAGGAAACAGAGGTTCAGTAAATTTATACCTTGAAAAAAGCATGTTACAAGTAAGTGGCAAAGCCAGGGAAAAAAACATTTTAATTGAAGTCCTTAATATTACTTATGAGATAAATTCCACCACCCATAACCTTTGTTGAAGAAGAATTTCAGTGTGTATGCAACACACTTAAAGTGAAGGACATAAGACTTCAGCATTTCTAGATTTATGTGCAAACCCAGGGTTCAACTATTTGCATTGGAAAAATAAGAATCCAATCACGTCAAAGCAATCTTCCAAGTACCAATTACCTTCCATAGCCTTTGCCAGCTGGTGCCACTGGTGCCCTTCACTGACAGGCTCTGGCTCTGCTTAAACTGGACTCTGAGGTAACTTAGAACAAGGATGTAATTGTTTTTACAGTCTCGGCCTATCAGGATGTGAGGGTGCTGCCACAAATGTGGCATCTTAAAAACTTAAAGAAAACCTGAAATCCATTACATAAGCAGGGTCAAGAACTGATTTTTCTCCTCAGTAGCAATATGATGTCAGTTGCTACAAGTGAAGCTATATGACATAATGGAAATTAAAGTGTATTTTAAATCAGGTGGACAAAGTTTGAATCCCAGCTCACATAGGTACTAGTTATATGATCTATAGTAGGTTCTTTGTCAAAAATAGAGATTCTAATTGCAAGTTTTTCCACAGTTCTAGACACATAATAGTTATAGAAACTATGGCCATTGTTTTTATTATTTAATCGTTAACTGGATACGTGCCTCATTTTCTGCATATAAAATTCAGATTTCCCAAGTAGTGCAGCATTTCCGCTATGGATTCCAATGCATTTGATAAACATTATAATATTTTTTTTCTTTCAAGTCTACTATTGTGCCATAATTGGAATCTGGTCCTCAAATGCCCTCCAATCTTATATGTGTATACTCTGTCCTATCAGTGGCTGTGAAACAAGCCACATTGAAATTTTGTGGCATGAAGAAACAACCACTTAATTGTGTTCTCAAATTTACCAATACAGACTTTAGGCAAAGCACAGCAAACACAACTCATCTCTGCTCCTTAAAGACGGGTGCTTCAATGAGGCAGGCTCAAACCACTGGAGACAGCTAGGGCTGCTAAGCTGGGGCTATAGGACTTAGTCCCACACTTTCATCTGTTATTAGTTTCCTCATTTCTCCCCATCTTTGGTCACATCCACAGTGGTCTACAATGTCCATGCTGGTTTCTTCACTCACATGCCTGGTGCCTGGCCTGGAATGGCTGCCATGGCTGCCCTGGCATCTTTCTCTCTCCACTCCCTTTCCACAGAGCTAGCTTAGGCTCCTCATAGCCTCACTTATCTCCTTAAGATATCTTAAGCCAGCCATATTTCTTACATGGAGGCTGACTTCTGCAAAAGTGAGGATTCCAAACAGCCATCCATATAAAAGCTGGAAGAGTTCTAATAACTTAGCTTGGAAGGTGTATAAAACAGAATGCCTTGTTTTATTGACCAAGCTAGTCACCAAGGCCACCCAAAGCTCAATTGTAGAAATAGCAAGAATACCTTATTTTTAACTTCTCCATTGTATCGGGACTTCTCATCAGGAATTATGGGAAATTTTGGTTATCTCTTCTGGTTAATAGTCCATCAGGCAATATCAAGCTAATTGATCTAGAGACAACATCTTTAGGTCTTAAGCATGCTTTGACTATTCAAATAAAATTTTCTATAAATTTGTGGTCTTTGGCCTGTTGCCTGACCAATATAAATATAATTTTTCTTATTGCTCACTGCGAACAACAGTAGCTATTCTGTAGAGTTTATTTGGATTCAAGATAATGCCTGACACATATTGAGCATTCACTAAATGGCAGCTGTCTTCACCCTTACTGACATCAGCATACATTATACTTATACGAATGGGACCATCTTCCTAAACCAAGCCTGCTTCTCTCACTCTTCCATCATTGAGCTTGGGCTGACTTATATCTTACCATAAAGGGCAATTCTATGGTTTAGTCCTCCCTACCTACTTGTTATTCCATTTTCTTTCAATTTCTCCCACTTCACCAATACATTTTCTTATATCCCAGCATAATTTACACTCGAATTGTAGCAGTATAACTTACATTATCATAATTTTTCCAGAATTAGATGCAATAGTATAGACACATTACTGGTGTCCCTGCAGAGTAATGTTCCACCTTCACCCAGATGGAATATTTCCTCAAGTTTTTCAGCTATTCCTGGTGCCCTAACCAACCTACATTAAAGTTTAAATTATATACACAACTTCAGATATTTGATGCATAACCTGGTAACATTTTCTTCCTTCTATATACCTGAGTTTGATTCTTTTTTCTGTATCCCTGATCTCAGTCCCTAGAGAAGGTCCATCCTAAGAAAGTTCAGAGAAGAAACGCTCATCCTTACATGTCACTGTTTGATCAGGATGATGGTGAGACATCTCAGTCCTTTCATAGTACCAGAAATGTCTGGATCTTCCGACAAAGAATAATATCCTTGATTCTTAAAACACTTCTATCTATAGGAATGCCTCGCAAAGATCATTGGGAATTTAATGTTGTGTTTCCTTCTTCGGATTTTTTTAGAGAATTTATGGACAAACTCCCGAGAACGGTGCTACTCCTCCCTGAGGCCGTATGTTGTTAACTATATATTTCTGCGCATGTGTATGGCATGTGTGTATTTGACAGTCTAACTGGGTTGTCTCCCTTATCAGTGGTTGGCAGTAGAAAATAAAACATCGATAGCATTTAAATCTAAAAGTGTTTTAAGTGACCAGGTCGATTCACCTAGAGATAACACATTTCAGCCCTCTCTTGCTGGCTGTGTTAATCAAGCCATGTACATAATAAATTCATGTGGAGTCAAAGAGCTAAGCAATAATTCATATATATCATTAATTCATCAGGACTATGTCAAATATTTTTTAGAAACTACTCTGTGGTGGGGTTCAATGCTCAGAGACAAAGGTTCAGAGCTCCTTTGATACCGACGTGGGCTCAGTGAGCGCTGCCTGTGCTCAAGGTGCCCTGAGCAAACCCATAGGGAGAGGACCACCTGAGCAGAGTGTCTGCATTCTGTGCCAACCAAATTATTGTAACCTGAAATAATATCATTAAAACTTATTTTATGTGTGATTTTTAAATATAATTTAAATGTCTCCCAACAAGTGGGTAACTGCATACTGTGGGAGAATCTTGGATGACTAATCATAAGCTTGTAGCACAACTCCAGTGACATCACAAAACATCATCTTTTTCTCATTTACTTTCAAGCATTAAGAGATTGTCACAAATACATATCTCATGTTTCATAAAACATGATCATTATGAAGCATTTATTTTTACTTCCTTCACTCATCTTACTCTATTCTGACATCACATCTCTTCCTTTAGAGTTCATGGTGTATACAAACCTAACAATCGTGTAGCACATCCAATGAGCTGGATATCCTTATTAAGCCCATTTTACACATGGGGAAGTGGAGGCACAGAGCAAGCAAATAACTTGCTCAAGTCACAAACCTATACTGAGTCACTATTTGGGTTAGTTTTCTATTGTTGCTGTAACAAATTACCACAATTTAAAACACTGCTTGCTTATTATCTCATACTTCTACAGGTTAGAAGTCTGACAGGGGTCTCAAAATAAAGGTTTAAGCCCTGGCTGGTGTAGCTCAGTGGATTGAGCGCGGGCCTGCGAACCGAAGGATCGCGGTTCGATTCCCAGTCAGGGCACATGCCTGGGTTGCCAGGCCAGTTCCCGGCAGGGGACATACAAGAGGCAACCGCACATTGATGTTTCTCTCCCTCTCTCCTTCCCTTCCCCTCTGAAGATAAATAAATAAAATCTAAAAGAAAAAAAAAAATTATAAAAAAAAAAAAAAAAAAAGGTTTAAAATAAAGTGGGCTAAAGTCAAAGTGGTTAGGATTTTGTTCCTTATTGGAAGCTCTGGAAAACAATCAAACTCAAAGCCTTTCAATTGTTAGCCCAATTCAGTTTCTTACAATTACAGGACTGAGACCCTTTTTTCCTGATTGGCCATCAGCCAGGGGCCCATCTTTGCTCCCACAGGCTGTCTTCACTCCCTTTTATGGTCCCCATAGTGTGTAGAGGCCTCTCCCCAGTCCTTACATTTGGCCTCTGTCTCTCAGAACCATCAAAGGTGCTTCAAATCCCTCTCAAGCTTGAAGTGTCTCACTCCTTCTCTGACTTCAGCCAGAGAGCATTCTTTACTCATATGATTAGATTAGGTCCACCCAGATAATGCAGGATAATTCCTCTGTTTAAGGGCTAGTAACTTTAATTACATCTGGAATGTTCCTTTTACCCCGTAATGTAACCTGCTTTCAGGTTCCAAGAATAATGTGTGGGCATAGCTGGGGAGGCCATTGTTCAGCCTGCCATACTATTATTCAATTTTTATATTGGCTTTAGTTCCCTCTACCCTGATAAACCACTGAAAGGTAATTTATGAGAGTAAAGGTAATCTATTCCAATTTGCTTAGCAGCAAGACCCTTTAATCAAAATGGTTACAACTACATAAGAATGATAGATAATCTAGACATAGGCAGCTTTCCAATCCTCATCTTTCTGTTCATCTTACCCAGTTTCCCAGGAAAATTTCCTGGAAAAAATTTTAGGGCAGTGGGAGAAGATCAAATAAAAAATGAGATAGTCACTCCTTAATGGAGAGGTTATGCCCCAGATTTCCCCCATCATTCTCTGTGTTTTTATGTATCCTAAACTGGAAAGTAGAAGTAACAGTATAAACTTCCTCAGAAACTCTCCAACAATGAGATGCATTTCTTTCTATGCATTTGTTCCATTTTTATGATTACTGGCTGCTGTACCAAAGTGTCATTCACTCAAGTACTCTTTCTCAACTGCTGCTGAAAAATCATGTGATAATGCACCAGTAACGTATAAAGTCCTTTCTTGATATAACTGTCAGTCATGAATGATGATTTACAAATCTACAGAAGCTCATACCAATTAATGATCCTATTCATTCTTGGTTTATAAATTATTCACAACAAGCGTGCTAATTAATTCAACCTGAATGAATATCAGAAATAAAATCTTGAGCTAGCTTATGGAGTTCCTCAATATGTTTTATTTATTCTACTGACAAAGTCTGAGAGTCAATGTTAATGAACCCCCCCGCCCCCCCCAAAAAAAAAACATACAGAATAGAAGGATGTGAAAGGGGACAGAATATATGACATATATGATAGAAACAGATAGTGAAAGAGTTGCAAAGGAAATGGTAATCAATTAATACCCATGAAATTTCTGGTTATTTGAAAACAGTAATCAGTAAACAGCAAAGAGAGGCTTATTTCAGAGTCTGCAAGGCTGTTATCAAGGCATTTTCCACTTCTGAATTAAGTTCTGTGAAGAAAATTTTCTTCCCACCTAATATCTTTTTTAAATAAGTATCTCATGAAGTTCTTAGGGCAGAAAAATTTTGATGTACATTGTGCAATTATGGCACCTCCAAAGCAGAGGCTGTAAGAGATTTTGAATATTTGAGATAGTATCTCAGAATAAACCTGTGTCATGTTTACATCAAATAATCTTTGCTTAAAAATATAGTAAGTACATAAGCCAAATTCCTGTTATATTGTACTTAATCTGGGGTCCTGAAAAGTTACTTCTGTCACTAAAACCTGCTCCTAAGTCTTCTCTCCTGGGGTTGTAGCTAACATTGTTGGATCGCCAAAATCCCCTCTTTAATACCATTGGGTTGCATTGTATATTCTTATATGATAGAGTTGCTGCAACTTGTTTTAAAGTGATATGTGACGTATCTCAGGCTGTGGCTCATCCAGGTCACTGGAAAAGCCAAGAAAACAAACCTATTCTCTGACATGAGCACATGAAATCTTCACACCCCATTGAAATTGATGGAAAGAAGCACCAGCCGAGCACCAGCCGAGCAAAACAATATAATAAATACACCAAGTCCTTTGCTACCCACAGTGGTTGTTCGCTCTAGCCCCAAAATAGGCAGAACTTGGCCAAAAGGCATTTGGAAATAAACAGGTCACAATCCACTTAGGGCACCATCATCAGTGTCCAGCAGAAAGTAGACGAGTGTAGGTCATGTCCAGTCAAAGAGCTGAACTCAAGGAAAAGCAGGGAGCAATTCTCTATGCTTTAAAAAATATGGGACAGAAATGTATTTAGCTCTAGCAAGAAAGGTACATGAGAGTTGACTCAATGTGGTGCTAGTCATCACAGGGTCCTAGATCCTCATTTCTTGTGCCTCTGCTAAAGATTGAGTCTAGATAGTAGGGGAAGGTGGGTTATCAAAGGGGGGATAAACTGTACACCTCAGAAGATTGTCATTAGGATCAAATAAAAAGATAGTACATGTCATATAGCACATACTGAATACTGGCTCATAGAAAATAAGCTCTTATCAGAGCTGAGGACCAGGTAAAGCCTGACAATAGATATTAGGGAAATTACTTCAAGGGGGAACAAAAAAACCCTGGAATTTATTTGTTAAAAAATTGTGTATTTATTCTTACCTGTTTAAACTTCAGTCACCTTCAAATTACTCTGCATTTGATGCAATGTACCTATCAAGACATTTTTCCACTGCTAGAAACAGTTTTTGAACTCATCCATTTTGATGCCCATTAGTGTTTTTGACATTTTTGTTTCACCTCTACCACATTGGCAAAACATTTCCCTTTGAGGATTTCTTCATCTGGGGAAACAAACAAATATAAGTCCCTTGGGGTGAGATCAGGTGAATAGGGAGGGTGGGGCACGGGGGTCATTCCTTCTTGGATCAAAAACTGCTGAACACTCAGTGTGGTGTGTGCAGGTGCACTTGTAAATCACCCATCATGAAATGGGCAAACTGGTTGGAAGAGTCTTCAGAAAAATTCACTGAAGATGAATGTAGCCTCTTACAACAATGCCAGCTAGTACACTGAGACAGATGGGTCCCTAGAACGCTCACCTAGCTGGGGAAGCCTATCCTACAAGGGGCCCACCTTCCAGAAGATCATTCCAGGTTTTTTGGGCCCCCTCTTTAT
Source organism: Glossophaga mutica (assembly GCA_039655065.1). Lineage (NCBI taxonomy): Eukaryota > Metazoa > Chordata > Mammalia > Chiroptera > Phyllostomidae > Glossophaga > Glossophaga mutica. Next base: position 139,414,974 of record CM077307.1, on the reverse strand, counting down.
GCCCATTCCCTCACTCAAATTGGTGAAATTAAGGGCATCACTTAGTTTATAAAACTTAACAAACTTTTCACAATACACTAAACACATTAGATCAAGGAAGGTTAGTCTTTGAACATAGTTTAATAAAGCAAATGAAGAGCTCATAATAACCCTTGTTTCCTTTGTTTCTGAAAATGGCAAAGCAAAGCGGAGTATGCTTACAGTTAAAGGTACAATTAAAGGTGGATTCTGTGGCACATGATACAGTGAAATCTGGTGGCGTAGGAAGGGCCCACCGACCTGCCACCACCATTCGCACCCTCTTCGCTGACATCACACTCCAAGTCCTACTTGGATTTACTTAGGGCAACCTGGTTGGAATGATTCTGGCTCAGAATTATGACATACCAAACCTGGCTAAAAAAGTTGAAGAAATTAAAGAAGACTTGGATACCAAGAAGAAGCCCTCTAGTTCCTAAGGCCCACTACAGCATGGCCTCCAGGAGATGCTGATCCTACTCTGTCCGAGGGCCTCCTTCACCATCTGAACCAAAGGCCTGTGTCTCCAGTCTCAGGCTTTGCTGGACCCTGCACTGCCTTCAAGCACACATGGGGCCACAGGATAAGAACTACCCTTACTTCTCCAACACTCTTGCCTCTTCCCTTCCTCCTTCTACTTGCTTGGGAGGTCCTGATACTGGAATTATGGGGCTAGATTAGTAAATATGGCCTTTAATTAGTGGTCTCTCCCTTGTTCTTTGCAATTTCTACTGCCTCTTTTATTTAAAAAAATTTATGAGTTTTGTATAGCTGATCAGATATAAATAATGCTGATTTCACAGTTTGGCAGTTATAATGGGTGTTTAAATATTTGGTGCTAAATTTTGTTATTTCAAGGCTATTAAAGTTAAAATCTGGAAGCAAAATAAATTAAATTAAAAACAGAAATCTAACAGATACAGACATTTGCAATACAAAGAAACAGCGGATCTCCACAGCTCTTCCAAATCCTAGAATTCATGGTATTTTCCAAAATAGTATTACATGTTTAATATCTTTATTTGTTCATATTGAAAGAAAATCAAACTTAAGTTACAACATATGTTTCTGCCAATAGGAGTAGCTAAAAGCAAAGTCCTGCTAAAAGCAAAAATAATTATGACTTAGAGAAGTAAAAGGTTGACAATAGAAATTTAATATTCTCAGTAAAAATAATTAGTACTTCAAATCGGTTTTAGTACTTTCTATGCAGAATCCATACTACTCTGAGCATTTTCCAATTTTTTAATGTAAACTTGTTAATGATGCAGTAAACCTGGCATAGTTTTTTCCAAAAAGGAGTCTCTAAAGCAATTTCTTACCTACATTCAAAGTAAATGGATGTTAGTTATAGTGGGGTCTAAAGGAAATGTAACCTATTATCATAATGAAAGACAAACAGTTCCTTCCCCCCCTTTCCACCATGACACATTTTCCAGTGTAGCATTTACTCCTTAAATGTGTGAGTTAAAACCTACATCAAAATATTGTCACAGGGCTTAAAAATGTGGCAATAAGAATCGTTCTTGCCATGAAGTAGATTCTCAGTATTAACTTATAATTACTCATGTTCCTAAATTTGTCAAGCACTTAATAAAATCAAGCAACAGAACAAAATTTGCAAAAATATTAAACATTAATGCCTGAACCATTTATACTCAATTATAGAACAGCCAAAAGGTTAGATCAGTCAAATATATGACTCACAGTTTTTGAAAAGATAAATGGAATATATGGAAATTCATGTAAAAATTAATTCAAGCACATTGTATTATTCCATATAGAGAGGAAATTTGAATTTTTTAATTTATATTAGCAAAGGCAAATGTTAGAATAAATTGCAAATTAAAACAAAAACTAGAAGCAAAATTATGGAAGTGCATAATTTGTACATGATATGACCACATTATAAATTAGGTCCACATAATCTCCTAATGAATGAAGATTACAGAATGAGGACTCTATTCTTAATATATTTTAATGTAATTTCCATGGTCAAGGGCTAAGAAATGAGCCCATTTTTTAAAGTTTGCAGGCTTTAAAGTTCTAAAAAGGGAGAAATATTTCAGTAGAATGTATTTTACTTGAAGAATGCAATGGTTTTTAAAATAATATCTTCCTGTGCATAATTGTTTAAAATAGCCAGATTCCAGCCGTATATAACCCCCACCACCACAGCTTCTCTCTCTCTCTCTCTCTCTCTCTCTCTCTATCTCTCTCTCTCTATCTCTGTGTGTGTGTGTGTGTGTGTGTGTGTGTGTGTGTGTGTATGTCCATAAAGTCTTCCTTCCCTCCCTTGCCACCAAGCAACTGCCTGCCCTTTCTAAGGACATACCTTCCCTGTTCTTTAAATAGCATTTCTTCTTTGTTCAAAAGCGTGTGTGTGTGTGTGTGTGTGTGTGTGTACTCTCCTTTCTTAACTCTACACTTCCAGCCAGCCAGTCCTGTTTTTGTTGTATTATTGCTCCTCTTCAAATTAAACTTCTCCAATAGTTACCTATCCTTGTTTTATCTTCTCCTACTCCTCTCTTTCTCCCTTGAATAGACTGTCATTCAACTTTGATCCCAACATCCACGCAAACTGCTCTTCATCTTCATGTTGCAAAATACAGCATTTATTTCTCAGTTCTTGTTTATACAGCCTCTCTGCAGGATTTGACCCTTGATCCATTCCATCCTCCCTGAAGCATTTACTTTCTAGGGTTTGGAGAATAGAATACTCCTCCCTGTGGCCTCCTTCGCTAGCCACTCTTCATTCTGCCTTTCTGATTCCTTCATATCTCCTCAACTTTCAAGTGATGGAATGCCCCAGGTGCCTCTGCCCTTCATTTCCTTTCTACCCATACTCTCCCTCTGGGCAATCTTCCCCATCCGCATGGGTTTCAGTATTATGTATAGACTGATACTCCCATGTTATATTTCCAACTTGAGCCTCTTCCCTAAACTCCCGGTTTATAAAGCAAACTGCCACCTTGACACCCTGGACAAGTCCAAAACCTGGACAATTAATCTCTACCCTAGATACGTTCATCTAACACTGTTTTTTTATATCAGTATTGAGAACATCATCTTATCAATTGCTCATGTCAAAAAAATATGGAGTCACTCTTGACTGCTGTCTTTGTCTTCCAGTCAACATCCAACCTATCAAAATATCCAGTTTATTCTACCTGCAAACTATGGTAAGAATATGATTATTTCTCACCACTTCAACCACTGTTGTTCTGGCTCAAGCCTCTCTTACCCAGACCATGGAAGAAAAGAGGTGTGGGAGAGTAATCTAGGCCCTTGTTTTTTAGATCACGTCGAAGTTATAAGGGCCAAGCTTCACAGTGGTTGCTATGGTTGTATTCGTGCCAGTGAGAAGCAAGAACAGAACGGGAGGACAGATCTTTCTGTAATTCAGGGAGCGAATGGGTCCCTGTGGAAACATTATTACTCAACTATTTGACAACAAGAGGCCACCTGAATTATAAACTTAGGTTTAAAATAGTATTATAAAACTTGGTTTGGACAAAAAAAAAAGAGACATTCTTCGTTCCTGTCCAATTGAATCTGAGGATTTCAGAGGAGTAAAAGAATATATCTTTTTTTCAAACAAGATTTTATAATTATACACATATAAATAAAATATTATATATAATATATGTATACTTCATCATATGATCTATAATTCATCAATATAAATTATTTTTACTTCATTATATATATCACATATTATATATAATAGAACCCAAAAAAGAAAACACAGGATAATAAAGCGTATTTTTAAATTGGGGAATATTACTCAGTCAAAACTAGCACAATGCTAGACAGCTGGAAGCACAAATCTCAAGTCAAAATTTTTTCAAGCATACAAAAGCAAAATAAAAGAAACTTTTCTAGATGTCTACAAATATGACCTAAAGATTAAAAGGAAAAAAAATGATACTTGAAAGACTAATTTTGTGATGCGTGTGACTGTTATAGGGAACTGACTGCCAAAGGATGAACGCTGAGGTACTATTTTCACACAGAGATTTCTCAAAACATCCTCCTCTGCAATTTCTATTGGTGATTGGGTGTCTTGAGCTGGATGCTAATGTACAAATACCGAGAATAAACTGGAGAAACAATGCTAATATAATTATTTTTTTTTCATTTCTTGTGTTGGCAGCAAGAAATTCGACTGGCTAAAATGTTACAACCATGATCCCTGAAATGTATTGGCTTTCTCTCCTTCATAAAAATTGATTAAGTGAATACAGCAATTTGTTACTGGGCAGAATTTACTGGGGACTTGGAGTTCTTCCATCAATAGGGGTTTTTGAACTTTCTGATCTGCTCTTGACCATTGTAACTACTCCTTTGAAGTTCATGGTTAAGTCCTTTCTAAAGCTCCCTGCTTAAAGAACAGTTACAAGATAGAGAGAAAAGCCTGAGTATATTTTCATTTATTTGTTCAAACCTGAGAAATGAAGTTGCTCTATTAATCATGAGAAATAACAAACTGCAGAAAAATTATATCCTCTTCTATTATAGAAAGGAAACAGTGACAATGGCTCTTCATCCCTAGCTCCTGCCAGAAAAAGGAAAAAGAAAAAAACCCTGCAAATTCAGGCTCAGCTCTGCCACTATCCAATTTATGTTGATAGGCAATTACCTCCCTTGGCTGCCTTAAAAATTTAGACTATTAAGCAAGATAACCTTTAAGACAACTCCTAGCTCATAAATTCTGGGATTCTGCAATCTTGCAAATCTTGGAAGGGCCCTGCATCGTGGCAGGCATCCCTTGCGGTGATACATCAGTTCAAGCAGCTGCCTCCGTGCAGATGTGGGGGTCTGACTCCACCTGATGTTCAGCAGGCCGTCTCCCTAACAGAGCCCTGCCTAAATGGCTGCGGCTTTGCATTTCTCACTGGCCTTCTTAGCGAGTCTTGAGTACTATGCTCAGGAGAAGACCCCTCAAATTCCACTGTGAGCAGCTCTTCTCTTCTCCTGGGGACACTAGGAATTCTCCAGCACATGACAAGATAAGCTGCCTTGGCAACCATGCCTCACACTGGTCTGAGCTGCCATAACTCTATCCTCCTTCCTTGTGACAGGCACTCAGTAAAAAATGTCACTATCTCTTTCTTCTAGTCAGCTCTTTTATCACATCACATTTATTCCTTTGGATATACAACCTTTGTCATGAGAGGTACTGGCAGAAAGTCAAGGTCCTGGTTAAGTAAATTCTATCAAATTAGACAGGGTCACCGCAGACCCTGGGCTCACCAGAGAACATTAATATGGTTATGCACATGCCGGTATCTGGGCAAAGCAAATCCCGTCAGCTCTACTCTCAAAATACATCTATAACCTGACCATTTCTCTCCACCTGACTGATACCACAAAAATCCAAGCCTCTGTTCTCTCTCACCCAGAAGGCTGCAGGCCTCCTAATAGTCACTTTTGCTCTCTTTCCCGGCATGACACACATAATAATCTTTTCAAATATAACTCAAATGATTTCACTTTCTTGCTCAACATTGTTACAGAGTTTCCTGACACAAGCAGGTTAAAGCTGATCCTCTCACCAGGGACTATAGAGACCATAAGATCTGGTCATTGTCCTCCTTTCACACTTCCTTTCTTTCTCCTCTCTTCCTTATTTCATCTGCTCTAAACATCACAGACTGTTTCTTACACCATAGAAACAGCAATCTCCACCCTCAGGGCCTTGCTTCCAAGGCTTTCTTCTTTCCAGAAGAATATTCTTACAGTCAGTTATTTGGCATTCCGCCTCACTTTATTCAGGTCTACATTCAAATATCACCTTTTTAGTTGTGTTTTCCAGAGCAATTACCTAATTTAAATCCAATTTAACCCACTGAGTCACACCAGCCAGGACTTGCCAGGTGGTGAAAAACAAATGCTGTGTGATCTCACCTATAAGAGGAATCTAATGAACAAAACAAACAAACAAGCAAAAGAGAACCAGAGGCCTGGAAACAAGGAACAGGCTGACAGCAGCCAGAGGGGAAGAGGGAGGGAGATGGGGAGAAGGAAGGGGAAGGGTCATGAGCAGGTGTGGATGACCCATAAACATGGACAGCGGGGTGGGGACTGACTGGAGTGGGGGAGGGGTGGGAGGAGCAAGCCACAGGAGAAAATTGGGACAACTGTAATAGAAAAACAATAAAATAAAAAAAAATAAAGAACAAAAAAATAAATAAATAAGTAAAATCTATTTAATCCTACCTACTTACCTGGCTTTCTTTTAAATAAGCAATCCCTGACATAACATTATAGTTTTAGCTCTGTTGATTTGCCTAAAGCACTGTCACTCAACAGCTCATTGAGAGAGGGACATTTATGAGTCGAGACAGCATGGACAGGTCTGGCGCACACTGAGCACTATACCGATACTTAAAAAAAGGAAGAAAATTTAAAATTATGAACCCATTGTTAGCCTCATTGTTTAATTTTTAAAAATCAAAATTATCAGGACTTGGCAATATGGGTCATTAGCCTAGACCAGGCATCTACAAACTATGTCCAGAAGGCACACCCCACCTCTTTTTCTTGCAACACATCCAGGCTCAGTCACTTGTTATTGTCTCTGGCTCCTTCTGGGCTTTACCAAGAGACCTTATGGCCTGCAAAACATAAAACGTTTACCATCTGGTGCCCCATAGAAAACATGTGCCAAGCCTTGCCTAAACTATGAAATTCTGGCTTAATTTCTTATACTATGTTTTTCTTTGGCATCTTTGCTTTTCTATATTTCTAGGCACTTCAAAGCAAAGCTGGTGTCAACAGAAACTTATTATCTTTGAAAAAGAGAAATAGAGATAATTACAAAGATCTCAGAGTAAGTTGCTCAATTTCAGAACCAGTCACATAATTACAAGGTGTTTCTCTTCAACCTTTTCTAACTTCCTCAGGCATTTTTCTGAGGTGAGAGTGATTTATGAAGAGGAAGGCTCAAGGGGGTCTTTGTTCCCAAGGTTGGAGCAATGCTGTTTGAATAAGTGAATTTTGTTTAATTTTAATTTTTCCTTCAGAGAGTTCCTTGCCAAAACCACTGCTTTTCATACCTATAATAGATATTTCATGAAGGCCACTTCCCCTTAGGAAATCTTGCCTTTAGCTGGTTGGGTGGGCGAAATGCTGAGATGGAAAGGAAGACTCTTTTCTGCCCAAATTCATTTATAACGCATTGTCAGTTACCAAATGGGCTAATTGTGTGATATAAAGATTTTCTATTATGAAATCCAGGCAAGATCCATATATCTTATCCCCAAGTTATTTTATGGTAATCAGGATGTTCAAAAAACAGGCTTGATACTTATTCTACTTGTGTGATATAACACAATGCAAATACATAAATAAATATTTTTATTTATTTATAATACATAGCTCAGTCTTCAGGGTCATACAAAAGCTTTGTCTAGTTACTGGTCTGAGAACCTGGGAATATTGTCTGCCTTTTGGATGGGAATATCTCAATGTACACATAGGTATAGTGAAGTTTAAGGACATTTAACGCATTATTGGTATGCAATGAATGAGAACTCCCTTCTCATTTCTATATAAAACAAATGTTTTAAGTCCTGTGCATACACATTTTTGTGAATTTTTAAGGATAAGTAATGCAGTAGATACTTTCAATGACCCACAGACCCTTGACTCTTACTACTCACAGGCACTGTTCTGGCTTCTCCCAGCAACTACCTACAAATCTCTGACTTCTTTCTTTCTCTGACTAAAGGAGCTGCGTAGTTTCTGTGCAGGTTAGGACAGAGGTGCTGGGATGCTGTCGCCACCAGAGCAGTAGTGTGCAGGTGTCATGTGTACCTGTGTGCAAATGCTGGTTGTTAAATTTTTAGGAATTTCAGAACCTGATTCTTAAACACAGCCATTATTGAAAGTGAAATTGCGTAAACTTACAATTACATAAGTTATATTAAAAACCAGGATAAAACATGCTCAAAGCTCATCACTTCCTCATCTCTTCATGCTTTATGATTGTCTGTGCTTTTGAGGATTTTGTTTTATTTGCATCTCCAGGGTGGAGATGCCACATAACCATGTGCTACATACTGTACACCTCTTTCCAACTCCACGCTCGGTGACAGAATGTTGGAGCCAGGAGTTGGCTGTGGTAGAGCGGTTCCACCACAGAAATTGGCAGATGCTACAAAGTAGGATTCTGTTCAGAGAGCTAATTGTTCAGTATTTACCAGCACACCACTGTCCAATACTCAACCAAAACGAAACAGAAATATGTGGAAATAGTAATACCGAAGCCTACTACTCTCCTGATTGGGGAAAATCAGAGATGTGTTCTCTGTTTCCCAGACATTCCAAATAGATTGAGTTCAGATGGTCACAGTGATAACAAATACAGTAATGAAGGGGAAAAATAGCATTAATGAAATCTCACTGGTGGTTGTCATTTATAAATTAGGCTTAATAATAGATGTTGCTATGGAATTGTGTTCTCTAGTGTTATTTGGAGATGACAGGGATTCCAGAATAGTGGGGGCCAGTTGTCAGTAATTAACCATCAGAGGCAAGGAGGAAATAATTACGATAATAAGCAACAGGGCCTAAATGGCAACAGAGATGCCAACATGTAGAAATCTGTTGTAAAGAGTATTAGAATATTAAGTGAGCTAATTGGGCACCCAATGAGATTATGGCTTTTTTTATGTAAAAGAGGCAGGTGAGCAGAACACTTACAAAAGCCATGGCCCAGTTTAGAGATGCAAATCGGTTCTCAGACTCAGTGACAATGAATTAGAAGGTGTCTTCTGAGCAAGAGTCAAATGTTCTCTTGAAGTAGTAACTTACAACTCTACAGAAAGAATATATAGTATCTATTTCAGCAATCCTCATAGAGTAACCATTTAAAGAGTAACTATATTGAGAAAAGAACTTTGATCTATTGACATGGTCTGTGAACTGACCCTGCTCCAGGTGATGCAAACACCACAATAATTCCCGTGTTAGAGAGGAGGCATACAATCACCAGATGCTAAATGAGATACTGACCATTTCATTTTTACAGTGAGTCCAGAGGGTCACCCTGTGGCTTTTTTCTCAATGTCTGCATGCATAATCAGGACATATATTCTTAAGTGCTGGTGGAACTCTAAGACTCACGGAGCAAGAGGTGTCATAATAAGGTCAAGGAGAAGCCTTTAAACTGCTATCTCATCACCCTCAGACGAACTAAGAAAATTAGAAGCAATGCATACTCCTTGTGAAATAGCAATTACAAACAACCCTCATTGACTTAAAGACGTAAGGCTAGTGGCCCCATCCTATCACTGTATAATTGACCACTACGGCTTCCACAAATATAAGTTGGATCACAGTGGGTCAGCCACTGAAAACTTATCCAAGTGGTCACCCAATCACAGCTACAGTGTCCAATGTAGCCTTTACTAGAACAGATCAACATAGCCTGACAATTGCCAAGAGTCTATTGATCTTGAAAATGCATTCTTTCAATTAGAAAAGGAAACAAAAGGTACCTTGCTTCCATCTAGAACAGAGAACAGTACAACTTTATAGCCTTGTCCCAAGTCTGCAATTTCCTTGATCTCTTTCACGGTCTTTTGCAGAATTGATTGATCAAATCTTCTCAGGAGTAAGTGGCAAGTAATATGGAAACCCTGGTTTAAAAAAAAAAAAAAAAAGATGCCCGAACATGAGACAAACCATTCGCAGATCAGACTCCTCCTATATTAGTGAATATTCTATGGCCCAAGGATTTGTAGCATGTCACAACATTCTATCCAAGTTAATAGAAGATATTTCCCATGTCTTTTATACCTATCTTAATGTTATTTTCTGCATTCCATCCACACTCTTCTCTCTCTCTCACCAAGCCCCTTCCCTCTGCTCTGTCTTCATTCCTCCTCTTCCCTTCCTCTCTTAAACTAATTTAGATTTTCCAAAGTTTCTTCTGTTTTAATTCTTTCCAAAACATAATCTGTGATTTTGGGTTTCTTTTTAAGACTTTCTAGGTAAATGAGTCAAATGTTTATTTAATTTATTTTCAATAAATCTTGCATTCTAAATTTAATTTATGGCTGTGTAATTCCCTTGGATTATTGCTGAAATCATATCTCATCATTTATATATGACACTAATTATAATTTATATAGTAATTATATCTTTAAGTCTTGATTTTCTTTGTAAAATAAAACAGTTCTGTTTTGTTTTATTTTGTTTCTCTTCATTATTTCCCAAGTGGATTGGTTTTTCCAATAATTTTTTTGGTTTCTAATTTTATTGCATTAGGGTTACCATTCTGTCAGAAAATAGACACAATAATTAGTGGTTAATGGAATAATAAAAATAAATATAAACATTAAAAGATAAACACATAATTTTTTCTCTAGATTACTAAGTGTATAACCTAGAGACTCATGGTCAGTGTTCCCTGAGACAACCACAGCTACGACAGTATGTATATAGTGTGTATATATACACACACTATATATACATATGTTTACATGTCTATGAAGTGATTTTCCAGTGATGAAATAATAATGATTATAAACAATGATTCAAATACCAATGCCATGAAAGGTGCTCTATAAAAATCAACAATAATGCAGAAGAGTTCATGGGAAAAGGATGTACTTTTTAAAAAGTTTAGAGCTCAGTAATGTGTTTCTGCTTTTCATTATCCCCTATATTTGATTGCACCACTAAATGTATAGTCAACATAAAACAGTTTTCTAAGCATCACCAAAGCCTGCTTGGGGGGAAAGCAGCAGTGGAATGAACAGTAATCTAGAAAGAATTCAGGAGACAATGTCTCCTGTCTCTTTGAGGGAAGTGACAGGACAGTAGGAAAAGCAAAAGGGCACACAAACGTGGATGGAAGGAAGTAACCTTTTACTTACAAGGTTTTGGATATTATCCAAGAAATTTCTCTCACATTTTCACAATGTCAGTCTGCAATTTATCTCATTAATTCTGTCTCTTCCTCTTTGTCACTTATGTTTATTGCCTTAATTTAGGCACTCCATTTCTTGTCTTAAATCTCAAAATAGCTTTCCTTCACTCAACGAGTAGTTACTGAATACCTACTATGTATGAAGAAATGTTCTGTAGGTTAGGAATATAGCCTTAATAAAATTAAAGAAGTCCTTGCTCTTTTTGGTTCCCCTCTGAAAGAGAAAAATATAATTTAAAAAAGTAAATAATGGTGTTCTCAGAGAATTACAAGTACCATATGATTTCATTCATATGTGGAATCTAATGAACAAACTGAACTAGTAATCAAAATAGAGACGGACTCACAGACAAAGAGCAGATGACAGCTCTGGGGCGGGGGCTTGGGAAATAGAGAGTGAATGGATCGAGTGAAAAAGAAAATACTCATGGACTTGGACAACAGTACAGTGATTATAGTGGGTGGGAGAGAGGGGTGGGTGGGTAGTGTAGATGCCACATTGGCGTGTGTTAAAGAGAAATAAATAAATAGATACACAGAAGATAGATGGTAGGTAAATAGATGGAAAGGTAGATGATGGATAGATGGATAGACAGGCAGATAAAAAGAAAAATCAAAAGACTCTTTAATAGAAATTTGGCGAAATGTCTAAGAACAGTTTCACTAACTTCTAGATGAGTGACTTTCCTTTTAATCAAATCTTAAGAAAAAAGTCCAGTCCACTGTTATTTTATTCTCCATGCTATTGTAATTTTCAATACACATACATCTAAATAGTGAAGGTTGTCCATACATCATCATTTTGCTTGACCATTAGGCTTACTCCAGGTTAATATGTTCTAAAAGGCATTCTGAATGGCTATCTGGGTTTTCATTTTAACACTTTCCATATCATGGACATATGAAAAGGTAAAAAATTATAAATAGCCCACTCTAATGTGCTAATTTGGTTAAGATAATCTATTATTTTTCTTCTGCTATGTAACAAATTGCCACAAACTTAATAGTTTAAGAAACTAAATTGTGGAGAACCTGGATCATTCATACATTTTTTATGGCAATGAAAAATCTCATAGCTATTCTGGAAAACAGTTTGACAGTTTCTTGCAAAACAAAAGATGCAATTACCATATGGCCCAGAAATTGCACCCTTGAGCATTTATCTCGGAAAAATTAAAGCGTATTGTAGTAGGGTGAATAATGCAGACACACACACTCACACACACAGCCCACCCAAAGATATTTGCATCCTAATCTCTGGAACCAGTAAATGATTCCTTACTTGGAAAAGAATCTGTATATGTTTAATTAATTTAAGGGGTTTCAGAAGAGAAGGCAATGTGACCACAAAGGTAAGGAATGGATGACTCCCTAGATTGTCCCCCAGAGAGAATCTGAACCTGCCGACATCTATATTTTAGTTCAATGATACTTATTTCAGACTTCTGGCCTCCAGAACCATAAGAAAATAAATTTCTGCTGCATGAAGCCACCCAGGCTGGAGTGATTTGTTACATCAGCCATAGGAACTAATCCACTTACATACACAAAAACATGTACACAGATATAGCAGTTTTACTGGTAACAATCAAAAACTGGAAACATCCCAGTATTTTTCACTGGGTAATAGTTAAGCAAATTATGTGCACACATACCATGTAATACTATTTAGTAATTTCAAAAACTGACTATATTAATCCGTACAACAGCTTGGATAACTCTCAAAGAAAGTACATTGAGTGAAAAAATGCAGTGTCAAAAGGTTACATGGCATACAATTCTATTTATGTAACTTTCTCAAAAATGACAAAATTTTAGTTGCCAAGGGTTGGGGAAAGGGGCTTCAGGGGAGATGGTTATGGTTATTGAAGAACAGCACGAGGAAACCTGGTGGTGAGGGGAATATTCTATAATTTGGCTGTGGTGGTGGATACAGAAGGACAAGTAAAACTATGGAAATTTGGAGAAAAAGAGGATTGCATCAACATCAATGTCCTGGTTATGATATAGTAAGTTTTGAAAGACACCACCATTATAGGAAACTGGGTAAAAGAGTACACGGACTCTCTCTGTATTATTTTCCACAAATAAATGTGAATTTAAAATGATCTCAAAATAAAAAGTTAAAAGAACAAAAACACACAAAGCTATTTATTTGCTCATTGTTTTATATGTCAGGTGTCCAGGATTTAACTAGGTTATCTGCTCAGTGTATAAAAAAGCCAAAATCCAAGTAATCATCCCGGTTGTGCTCCTACCTGGAAGCTAGAGAATCCGCTTCCCAGTTTATTCGGGTTGGGGCAGGATTCAGTTCCTTGAAGTTGTAGGACTCAGGTCCCCATTTTTTCCCCAGCTATTGGCCTCTGTTCCCTCTCAACACCCAGAGGCCCCTCCCAGGTTCTGGCAAAAGAGCCCTCTCCATCTCAGAGACAGCAATGACACATCAGATTCTTCTTGTGCTAGGAGTCTTTCTCTGACTTCTGCTACCACTTGGAGAAATTGTTCTACTTTTAAAGAGCCTGACTGGCTGCATTAGGCCTACCTGGATAATCTTAAAGTAACTGATTATCAATAACCAAAATTACATCTTCAAAATTCCTTTATCAACATTAGGTAATATAATCACAGGTCTGGTATCTCACCATAATCACACTTCTGAGCATAAAAGCAAGAAATCTCAGGGAGCCACCTTAGAATTTGGCCTACCACAGGTCTGAACCCTGGTTTTACCTGTCTCTTTATTTCAATTCAGGACAATACCAGCACATTTAAGCATATAAGATCTTCTGACCTTTTTATCATAAATTCTGGTGGAAGTATTGCTTCATATATAATGTTTTCAGAATATATAAAAACATCTCGCAGTTGACATCTAAATTTCAATTGGGAATAGTACAAAGAAGGAATAAGAGCTAGACAATGAATAGCAAATCACAATAATGATACTTACTATCAGATAGGACTTCAGAGGCCACAGTACGTAAACTTGCCACACACAAACTTCTCTCTACAGGACTGATGTGGAGAGAGAGGCTTCATGGGTTTGTTTGTTTGTTTTTAATGAAAAGTGTTATCATTCAAACACACATCCTCAAATATGATTCTAAATTTCCTTTTCCTCTAAATGTTCCTTTAGGTATTTAAGTTATTTTATTTTGTTATTATATTTTAGTACTTTAAGTATGAAAAGTTAATATTCACTTACTAATAATCCTGCCTCACAGCTGTTAAAGGTTAGAGAATAACCCCATTTGTACTGAAGAAGTTGTTAAGCTTATAACTGAAAAAAAGGTTTGTTTGCAGCTCATCAAGCTCTCAGAGCCCAATACATCAAATGCAAAAGTTCTGTGTTTCTCCCCCACCAACCTTCCTCTGATGCAAAAAATGGCACAACCTGTGGAGAAAAAATAATTTAAGTGTATAATTGATATGGACATTATTTTTTCATTAGTAAAATAGAAACCCTTTGGAATCATTGAACAAAAGGAAAATTAAAAAGAAAAAACATCTATTCTTAGAAAAAGCAGAATATCTCATTCACTTGGAATAGTTACCATGTAGTACGCAGGAAAAGGCTCTGAAAATGTTACTTCCATTAGTGCTCAAACAAAAAATCAACTTTTATTAAGAAGATAGGGAGTACCTTAGGGGCAAATTCACCTGCAACTCATGGAATATTACATAAACATAACTAATTAGACAAGAAATAGTTTGCAATAAAACATAGGGAAAAATACCTTTCCTACTTAACCAGATATTTAAAAACTGTATCTCATGCCTTTGAGACCTATTGCCAGTCAGATGAACTGTTCTAGAAATGGAAACTACAAAAACTGTGTTTTTTAGATCTCTGCCATGTTACAAATCTAAAAAGAAATAGAAAATTGGATTAACAAAATCATATATATTAATTAAAATATTATTATTGAAAACATCATTATTATAATATAATAAAAAGCAATGCTTTTAAATTATTTGAGTTTTTTCCTGAATTTAATGTCTTAGGACTGTCCCATCTGTTACAGCACCTGTGACTTTGCCATCACAGTTCCTCCAGCTTCTAAAACGCAGTAGCCCACATGCTAACACTACACTTTTGATATGCTGCCTCTCCCCCTTTTTTCCTTTTCTCAATCTCCTCATATTCCTTCTCCCATCGTCCTACCATTCTCCACACCATATCTGTATCAAAATGTGTTTACTGTGTATTTCACTTCCTCAGAAGACTATTAGGATAGTTGATTTGCTCATTTAATCTACTAAATTATTTTGAGACAAAATATTCCTATAGCAGAAGTCATTGGGAAATCAAGACAAGATGCCAGAACACATAGCAAAGGTACATTTGGACTCTAACTGCAGGATAAATAAGTAAGACACATGGATGAAGGACATCACTCAGATGTGAACTTAAAAGGTGTCACTTAATTTTCCTGTGCTATGTCCAATTCTATTTCCAATTAAAAGGAGGAAGATCTATAGATGGAAAAGGTAGGAAAATGTATTGCTGTTCATCACCAAACATACATACAAACCTCTGATAAGGGGGAAATCTATCCATGTAATCGATGGCACATATTCCTAGCTATAAAGACAATGGATATGTATATAAATTCGACAATGAGAATCTTGTTAGTCAAAGTTCTTTCACTTGAGCTAAATAAATAATTGTTTGGAAAATACCTTTAAGAAGTTGTAAAATATGTGTATATATTTCAGGAAAATTATTCAATAAATATAAGTTTGAAATTTTTTTCACATAATATGTGTTTTATTAACTTAGGATATATTTACTTATTGAATATAAAATAATGAATGCTTGGGCCATAGTTTTTCCTGTTCATTTATGATAACATTTTTTTCCATTACCATTTTCCAGAATTATTGAAAATAAAAAATAATAACATATCACTTGTTTAGAAGTGTGTATATACCTTTTTCAAATGATATACATTGGATAAATTACATCATAACCTGATATTCTCATTTTATGAGGCCAATATATTTTTCCCAAAATATTATAACTTTTTAAATTGAAACAGAATATACATATAGAATCATGCACAAACCATGGGTGCAGAGTTTAATTTTCACAAAGTGAATCCACCAAATAAGCAATAAAAAATCGTTACTACTACCCCCTGAATCTTCCTATGCCCTTCCAGAAATCATCCCTTTTCCCAAAAGTTCACCATTGTACTTATATTTGGTAATAAAGATTATTTTGTATATATTAAACTTTATGTAAATAGAATCACATAGCAAGCAATGTAGCCTATTTTATGTCTTGCTTTTTCTGCCTATATTAAGCCTGTGAGATTCATCTTTTTACAGTGTGTATCAATCATTTTTTTCATGCTACATTACATTCCATTGTTTGACTGCAATACAGTTTATTTATCCATTATCAATTTTACTAAGATTAACTTAGCTTGCTTCTATTTTTCCATTTCATGGCCATTATAAATAATGCTGTTGTGAATATTATAACAGATTTCCTTTCATGCTCATTCAGTTGAGTGTACACCTATAATTGAGATTTTGTGGCCATGGGTAGTATTGAGTTCAACTTCAGTAGATACTACCAATTAACTTTTCAAAGTGGTTGTACAGATTTACATTTCCACCATAAGTGTTTAAGATTTGTTCTTGTTTTACATCCTTGTCCATTACAGTCAGTACTTTCTATTTTATACAGAGCAATGTTTTTAACTTGAATTTATCAGATGCCTTGCACATTGCTACATATTAGAAAAATTCTTGCAAATCGTAAATAGCATTCGAGTGTGTTTGCTATTAGTATTATACAGCATTCACTGTTAGTCTTGCAATAATATATACATACTTCATATCCAAGATGTAAAAATTATCTTTAATAAATGTCTTTAAATTCACCAAAACCTCAAAATATTCTTTCCCTGCTCTTTTTCTCCCTTGTTCCATTTCAAGTTTTGGGGGTATAATGTTAAATCAATTAAAATGTGCCTATAATCCTAGACCTACAAAGTCTGGTAAAGAGGCATTAAAGGTATACAAGGTAAGACTCTGCTTCTCCATTAGTGTAGAATCAATTGAAATATGAGATTAACTCCAAAAAGAGGGACTCAGTAAATGGAGTAAATGGTACCATATAGTCACGACACATTTTAAGGTAGGTATTTCCGCTATATTCTGTAAGGGTTTGATACTCTATTTACAGACCTGAAGCCTTAGTACGTGTCTATTCAAAGGTAGTCATATTCTGAATTTACTCGTTCCTCTGAAGTTTCCACAAGAATAATTTAAACATTAAATTCACTTTACTAATTTACATTAAGAAAGATATACTTCTCATGCTGAGACATGTAGAAAACTTAACCTAAGTTTGATAATAGTTATTTGGTAAACATGCCTTTTGTTGTCTTTGAAGATGTCAATATTAACATCACTCCAATCTTCTTCAAAACCAATGCAAGCCCAGATAGCTACTATTTCTGGTGTAATTTATAATGAGTATTGCTGCTCCTGTACTGAAGGAACAAGCTGTTACTGTGCAAAATGTGTGATAACTCCAAGGAGATGCCAGATGGTCTTAGTGGAGCCTCTCCATAACTGGGGAAGGAATGAGAGCTGTATCTCAAACCAGAACTTTGAGGTCTGGAAGACCTCAATAGGTTCTATGTTTTTCCAGCTGCACTTACCAGGAAACTACTTTTCTTCTTCTTCTCCCTTGCCTTTGGTTTCAAAAGAAGTTCCTAAACGAAACAGGCTCCATATCCAATTTTGCCATTCTATCCAATCCGCACCTTTTTGACTGTGTGATCTCTCTCCTTCTTCTACCTGCAGACAAGTGATCCTTGTATTCTTAAAATTCGCCCATAATTTGATGGAATCTCCTACATCACTTTTTGGAAGTAATCTGTTGGGAACTGTTTGGCCTGGTTTCAGTAGCTGTAACCCCCACTCCTTGGCTAGGCTGTGTAAGAGCCCAGGGGACCCGTTTCATCTGGGTCTGTTCTGTCATGAGGACCTGAGCCACTAAGGAGACAAAGCTTATCTCCCTGGCAGGAGTGCCACTTCTGCTTCATCCATATCTGGCCCCCAATACTTAGTCGGTTAGCCAGTGACAGGTAAGACCCCTCAAGGGAGGGGCAACCCAAGCCAGGCCAGACTACTTGGAAGGCCCTCATGGAAGGACTGGGGGGTTGCAGCAAAGAGGGGGTGATGGACCCTCACCCCCCAGCTATTCTGACATAGCCTGAGTCCCCATTTCTGTCTGGGAGAAGTCTTCCTTATCTCTTGCTTTCTGGCTCTAATCCACTTAAGCCTGAAACTATGCGGGAGGGCAGTGCAGACCTGTGCTGGCCAGAGCGGCTCCCCGGGTGATTGGGCATAAGAAAGAATTCGTAAAGTCCTGTGAAACCTGCTTTGCTAAGTGTGCTCTCATTTAAATGATAAGGATCCGAGGAGGAAATGAGTATGTCTCCCACAGTTTTTGCAACCCCCTTACCTGACAGACAGGACTCAGATTAAGCCCTCAGATTTCTTTGAAATGGTATCCATTGTTGGATCCTTGCCACCTGACATTGATTGATGAGCTTTACCTGTGTTCCTGTGTGTTATGAACCCAATAAAAGCCCATTGAGGAAGGGGCTCTTGGCCCTTCTCCTTTGAGAGATTGGCTACCTTTCCTCCCCAAGCAGATCATGTCTTGGTAAACTTATTTTCATCCGTGACAGATGGATGGGGCTCTGTGGGCGGAGCCCCTCCACAGTAATCATCACCATTTGGATAAACTCCTTATGAAGGCCTCCATTATTACTTTTTGCCACATCTCATTATCCCTTGGGAAATACCTGCCTATTTTTATAGAGTTAACAAGAGCAGAGGACAGGGCAATCCCAGTTAGGTGTAAACTCTAACAGCTATAGCTTGCATTATCACCCTGTTTGCTTCAGAGGGGCTCAAGAAAGCACATGCATGCATTCCCCACAACAGCCTTCCTATCATGCTACAAAGTGGTTGTGTTGGTAGGTGCTGAGACAGGTGAGACCATTTTTCTGCTAGCCACAGCTGTTCTCTGCCCATGAGCCTCACTCAGAGCAAAGCTGGTACCTCAGAAAGGAGACACTCGTTTCTGTCTATTTCTTTCCAAGTCCTGTCTATTTTCTACCTTGAATTCCTCATAATGCAGCAGAGACACCTTATTATTATCACTACTAGTATTGTTATTACAATTAAAATAATATATGTTCCTTGTAAAAAATATCAGCAAGGAAGAAAATAATAAAGCAAAACTATAGTTTACTTCCTACCTGCCATTGATAGTGTCAAAGGTCAGTTCCCCAAAGTAAATAATGCAAAAAGCTTCTTAAATATCTTTTAAGCCATTTCCATAATTTATTTTCTTTCTTTAAGACAACAGGATTATGTTTCACATATTCTTTTGCAGCTCCCTTTTTTTTTAATTGCAAAATATCCTGGCATTTTCCTACCTCAGAAAATATAGATATATCTGAATTTGAATGGTTTCATCATCTGTTGGCTTAAGTTATTCTGCATTATAAAAATCTCACAAAAACTATTCTTATATATGTATATTTGGGTATTTGTGTGTTTTTTCAGCTAAATTTATTGAAGTGAATTAATTGGTTAAGGAACATGCATATTTTTAACTTCCGTAAATATTTATAAGTTGCTTCCCAAGGGTTTGGGAAACAAACTTACACTATTTTAAATAGTGAGTTTGTTTTTTTAAATTTTCACAAATTTCACACATCATCCATCCATCAAGGAAGAAATAGTAACAATTTTTAGTTTATAGTTTCATAATTATACTTAGAGAATTTTTATATTGTTATTAAGCATTCATTTTAGTTTGTATGTATATAAACATAATGTTTTTTAATTTATCCTATCTATTTTTCTTCTTATTTGTCTGAATTTTTTTTACAGATTAAGAAATTAGACTATTATGTATCTGAAAATACATTTTCAGTCACTAGCTTTTTTTTTTGTGCAGATTTAGAATATATTTATTTTTTTTTCCTTTTTTTCATTTCTTTTTTTTTATAAAATGATCTATTTTTTTAATTGTTGATATTGTACAGTTTTCTGTCTTTTACCCCGCCCCAGCCCACCACCCCAGCCCTCCCCACCTTCCTCCCATTTCCACCCCCCATAGTTTTTGTCCATGAGTCCTTTATACTTGTTGCTCTAAACCGTTCCCCTTTTCCCCTGAAATTCCCTCCCCTCCCACTCTGGACACTGTCAGACTGATCTCAAATTCAGTGTCTTTGTTTATATTATGCTTGTTTGTTTTGTTGATTAGCTTCCTGTTAAAGGTGAGATCATATGGAATTTTCTAAGAAAACTAAAAATGGACATACCTTTTGACCCAGCAATTCCACTGCTTGGATTATATCCTAAGAATCCTGAAACACCAATCCAAAAGAATCTATGCACCCCTATGTTCATAGCAGCACAATTTACAATAGCCAAGTGCTGGAAGCAACCTAGGTGCCCATCAGTTAATGAATGGATCAAAAAACTGTGGTACATTTACACAATGGAATTCTATGCAGCAGAAAGAAAGAAGGAGCTCCTACCCTTTGCGACAGCATGGAAGGAATTGGAGAGTATCATGCTAAGCGAAATAAGCCAGGCAGCGAAAGACAAATATCAGTCACTAGCTTTTTAACATTATTTAACTTATAAATTTCCTTTGGTTTGTTACTACTATTATTTTGTTGCATAGAAGTATTTTTTTTTATTTTAAAGATTTAGAACAATGAAGATATTGAAATCAACAGAGCATAACTCAAAGTCCCTGTATTATCTAGACCCAGGTAGGTGGGATCCTGGATTCACCCCAAGTTGCCTCTGTGTGGCTGAATTCTGAACTCTGTCAGCCTCTAGATTCCTTCCAGAATATCCTTGCTTCTGAGCCCACACCAAACAGACCACAGGCCAGGAGAGGGGGTTAATTTTCCTCTCCAAGGAACTCCCCAGTCTTGACTACTTTACCCACATGCCTAATAATGGAAGTATTTTTAGCTTTATTTCCCAATTTTCTCTTTTGCTTCCTCTGTCCTGAGGTAAAAGCCAGTATGTGCACTCCTCTCCTCCAAAATTTTCATGCCTTTTCCATAATTTTAGTTTTGCCTTGAAAGCTGCCTCCATACATTCTCATATTCTCTGAAAAATGCACATCCATCTTCCTTGTATTAGTTCAACTGTCACAACACCCATAAAACCTTTCTGGAAACATGCAATGTGAGGCATTTGTTCTTTCCACATCGTGTTTCCAATAGTTTTTCCCACAAAAACGTAACTAGCACCTCACTTGAAAGACATTCACAAACATGAGAGAACCACGCACAAAAGCAGAAAATGTTTTTGAGTGCCATCTACACTGTAGCATGTATTTGCATTATTATTGGTGACTAGTGTTCTGCTGTGTGGTTAACAAACCACATGTTTATTCATTCATCATTCATGAACACTTACATTATTTCTTGTTTATGGCCATTATGAATCCTACTGCTATGAGTATTAACATCTATGCCTTTGTTTGGACATATACTTTCATTTTTCTTGGGCAAATTCCTAGAAGTGAAATTATTGAGCTGTATGATAAGTTTAGGTTTAACATTTTGTGAAAAAGATACAGGATGAGTAAGCAGAGCACAGAGGACTTTCAGGGCATTCAAACCATTATATGATGCAGTTATGGGAGACACATGTCATTACATTTATCTAAACCTATAAAATGCAGAACACCGAGAATGAGTCCTAAGGCTAACTATGGTCTTTGCTCTTTGGTGATCAGGACGTGTCGACGTATATTCATCAACTATAACAAATGTACCATTCTGGTGGGAGGTTTGATCATGGGGGAGGCTGTGAATGTTGGGGGGAGAGTGTATATGGGAAATCTCTGTACCTTCCTCTCAGTTCAGCTGTGAACAAAAAACTACTTATGAATGTAAAGTCTATTAAAAAATAAATATGCATATTACGTGCTCAATCCAGAGCTAGATGGGACCAGATGAGTCAGGGTGTATAATTCTTGGATTCACCCAAAAGCAGCCTGAAGGATAAAACCATATATTTTGATATCTGGTGATAATTCAAATTCTGTCAGCTTAATTATTTCATTTTTCACTTACTTGGTTACAGACTCAGATGAGGAAAAGTGCTACATAGTGGGCCTTTTCAGATATCTCAACATATAAAGTGTATTATTTACACTTTCCATTTTACACAATATTTCATATTTAGTGAAATTTTTAAATGCCTATTTTTCTCATATCAGGCTTTCAATGTACACATTTTTAACTCAACCCCAAAATTCCATGACAGAACTATAGAAGTTACTGCAATACGTTCAAACAAGATAATATTATAGTAGCTAGTTATTAACAAAAGATAATTACTAACAAAAGAAAAGAGATAAAACTGGCTAAGCCTGATTATGTTGGGAAGCTACAGCAGATACCCCAGGGGACGGTCTCATCCTCTGCCAAAGGGACACTAATCCCCAAACAAACAGGAAAATGAGCTTTCCTGTCTCCCTGGGGAAGAACTGGCCCATTTAACTGGATTAACGCATTAATAGATTAACAGAGCAGGGATAAATTGCAAGGGGAAAACATTCCTCCTCTGAGGCATGCGCAGTAGAAGCCAAGATGGCACAGGGGAGGTACTTTTACTATGAACCACGCTTGTTACGAGCCAAGACGGCTACCATAAAAGGGAGGAGAAAAACCTGGGGAAAAGATCAGATGGAGTAAGGGAACAAAACCCTGGAAGATCCAGGAAAAGGAATGGATCCGGGAGGCACCAGCATAGACCTGGGAAAATACAGGAAAGGGAATGGATAGTTTGGAAGAAGCCTAATCTCCTCAAGCCCAAGGAAATGTAATCACAGTTTAAGGCCTGTCTCAGTAGCACCCGCGCGCACTCTCTCCCTTCAGCAGCCCTTCAAGTCAAAATGCAGTGCAAAACGGAGGCTGAACAGGAGCAGAGACTGTGCTGTACTGCTGGAGCCTCAGACGCGGGGTTAATGGTATAGCAGTTCTGGGCAGGCCTGGCCCCCCTCCTGGGCTTGGTGGGGACAAGTGCCGGCCTGTTGCCCCAAAGGCTGGACTTCTTCCTCAGCAAGATGGAGTGGAGCCACATGGCCGTGGATGAGACATCCCTCATGGTGGACCTGGGCGCAGTCCTTTATTTCCGTTCCAATAAATCTTGCCACTATACCTCAAATCCTGATCTGCATGTATCTTGGGAATGCATTTATCTCTGGAATGCATTTCCTGCGACTCCCTATAAGACTCCTATTTCCTCCAGCTGTTGCTAACAGTAGCTTTTTAGTTCCCCATTTTGTAATTGAAGTCCCTCCTAGAACATTCTCTTTTACAAATCTGTACTAATTTACTCTCAAGGACCACTAAAAACCTGGCATCTTGGGGTGCATTTACTGTCATCCCGACAACTCCGTGTGCACATCCCCCACACTGACTCTTTAATTTCTGTTCTACATGTGAATTACAGCATTTATGGAAACACCCTGCTCTCATTTATGAAGTGTTCATCAGCTACTTGAGGCAGAAGCCATGGATAATGTCTATTTTTAATCACCTGAGCCTGGTACAATGATTAGGTCATAATAGATGCAAATAGAGAATACAATAAAGAATATTTGAAGAAGTGAATGGACATATGCTGTACCTTAAAAGCTGTGATGGAAACCCACATGAGTAAATTCTACTCACTGAAATTGGCTACAATTCCTACAGAGCTTTTTGGTTGCAATTTATTTACTCCATGATATTATAAGCCACATTATGTTCAAGTGGCTTTACCTAAAATTTATTAATACTTCCTGCCATAACAAAAACAAGCAAAATATCCATAACAATCACAAACCTCAAAACTTTTAAATTTTCTATTAGTAAAGTAGGGTACTTTACTAAGCCCTGATGGCTATTTACTTAATCCAACAGAGCATTGCTATAATTTTCAAGATAGAATATATGTTAAGATAGAAATGAAAATATAAGATAACATGTACCAAGTAACATGCATGTTAGGAAAGTTTATACAGTAAACATTACATTATTTTATTCCTTTAACATTTTTACAGTGTTCTGGTATGGTCAATATCTAAATAAGCAATTTCAAATCTCCAGCCTATGAGTAAAATTTGCTAAATAATTATTTAGCCTTTGCAATACAATTCCTATCAGGCAAGACTCCTTTCCTTCATCTTTCTTATAACGTATCAGGGAATTGAATCTGACCCACTTGGCACAATATTAAAGTGACTGTTCATATTTAGCATTAATGCCCAAATTATTTAACCAAGGAGGTAATGAAATTCAATATTTAATAAAAGTAGTTATTATGAACATTGTACATTGTGGTTCCTTAATTTTTATTAATTGTATTTATGTTATACAGAATAATAAAACACAATGTGCCTGACCATGACTTCCTTTATAATTAATGAAATTATATAATTAAACATCTCATTTGTGGTAGTAATTATTTTATGTTTGGTCTACTAAATTTTGGGGCTGTGATTATTTCTGTGAGCATTTGAAACAAATTGCATTACCCACCACCAGTCAAATGTTGATTAAATCTACAAGGATTTGAAATACACTATAACACTTAAATTGTATTGCAAATTGAAGAATTTAGGAACATGTATTGTGTGTGAATATTAATTCCTTTCTATTTAGGTTGCTAATTTAGAAATTAAACTCATCATGTTACTGTAGACAGTCCAAGCACAGGCCCAGCACCCGCAGGTGGGCCGAGGACTGCAGCATCTCCTGGTGGCGGGTTCTGCAGGGCCCCTCTCCCCACTGATCCTGACATCTTAGACCGTCAGGGAGCCTTGGGGAGTCTTCCCCATTAGCCAAGATGGGAAGTTCTTATACATTTATTTCACTTAGCATGATGTTCTCAAGGTTCATTACAAATGACCAACATGTATATGAAAAGATATTTAACATCACTAATCATCAGAGAAACATAAGTCAAGAGTACAGTGATATACTACCTCACACCTTTTAGGATTATCTTTTTGTTAAATGAACAATTAGGGGAAAAGAAGTGAAGCAAACTAGAAACCGTTGTACAGTGTTAGCAGAAATGTAAGATGGTGTGGTGTTCATCCAACAGAAGGGAAACCAGAATCTCGAAGCGTATCTGCACTCCCGTGTGGACTGCAGCATATTCACCACAGTCACGGTGTGCGAGCAGCCTAAATGTTCACTGATGGAGGAACGGAGAAAGGACATGTGGTGTACACATACGATCACATTTCTGCTTGGAAAAAAAAAATCCTGCCCTGGCCAAATTGCTCAGTTGTTTGGAGCATTGCCCCACACGCCAAAAGGGAGCAGGTTCAATTCCTGGCCAGGGCGCATTCCTAAATTGTGGGATCGATCCCTGTTCAGGCACATATGGAAGGCAAAGAATCACTGTTTCATGTTTCCTACATTTCTCTCCCTCTCACTCTCCTTGCACCCCCATCGTTAAAATCAATAAAACATGTGATTTAAAAAATCCCATCTGACTTTTTTAAATCATCATCATCAAGATATAACTGACACACACAAAAAATACGTATTTAAAGTGTACAATACCATAAGTTGTGCATTATGTATATAACCTTGAAACCATCACTCTCATCAAAAAATGAACTAAAAGTACCATCTGATCTCGCCTGTGAGTGGAACCTAATCAACAAAACAAACAAATGAGCAAAATAGAACCAGAGACTTGGAAAAAAAGAACAAATTGACAGTGACGGCGGGGGGGTGGGGGAGTGGAGGTGTAACAGGGGAAAGAGGAGAAAGGGCAAACAAAAGAATAGGAATAGAGGACTCATGGGCACTGACAATGAAGGAGGATTGAATGTCAGAGTGGGGGGATGGGGTAGGGGTGAGCAATGGGGGAAAAGGTGGGACAACTCTAACTGAACAACAATACATTTTAAAAAGTTTCTCAAGTATATTTAAACAAAAGAAAATCCACTAATAACTGGCATCTCCTATAGCTGTTGGGAATACTTTTATAGCAGATGAATTATAAATAAACATAAACATTTTTAACTAAATAAGGTGTTTTACTTTATTCATCAAGAAGAAGCATTTCAACTTTTAAAAATAAATGTGACAACATTCCCACCTTCCTTTGATACAATATATTTGGACTTTTTTTTTTTTTTCAGAACTTGAGCTAAACTGGTGACAGTGTGCTCTGAATTAGTGGTTAAGCTTTAGAGGACATTGGAATCACATAGAAGGTTTGTTAAGACCCAAGTTGCTGGCATCTAACCTCAGAGTTTCTGATTCAGTAAGTCTTGAGTAGGCCTTAATAATTTTAATTTTTAACAAATTCCCAGGTAATACTGTTGCTTCAACATAATTATCTTCTTTGTGGGTTGGTCTCTCATTTTAAAACCCAGCTGATGTTGATATCACTGAGGCCAGAGTATCTCCTGAGACTATGGCTTCCACATTTTGTGGGTATAGGGAAGGACAGTTACCTAGCTGCAGAGGCCAAGAATTTCTGAAGACTAGGGAAATAACACCCTTCAAATTTGCTTAATGCTTTCAATTCTGAAGTTTCTATTTCTTCACAAACCAGCTAGCTTTTTCTTGTTTCTCCCCAATCCAGGCATTTAGTTTTCAGTTTGCTCTAGTCTGGTAAGCCTGCACTACAGCTGTATTTATTTTTCATCCTTGAGTTGCCAACTCCTTTTCTCTCCTCTGTTATTGTCTCCTTTCCTGTTTTCTTTCTCGCTGTAGTCTTAAACTTTGTTTATAGCTTTAATTTCATTTTAGTGTTTTGTGAAATGTAGATATTAATCCACATTTTCCAGCTGGATGTTCTCCCCCATGTACCCTCACCAATATATAATTCTTATGTTAGTTGCTTTCATGAAACCTGGAAGACATTTCTGAAACAGAATCATTTAAGATATTTTATAAACAGAGAAATAACTTTTGTGATGTGTCCCGAAGACTCACTAGTGTCTTACATTAAAAAATGTTGCTTTACCCTTCCAAAATTAATTAAATATACTGTAAAATGCTTTTCACTAGGTAAAGACTAAAAGGGAAATATGAAGCTAATTTTGTTACTGCATGAGGTAACATTTCTTCTTAGTTCATGATACCATTACAACTCAATTTAATTGAAGTTCAGAAATATTTATCCCAAGTCTTTGATATGTCATTGTCTTTCTCTCTTGTCCAGTACTTCTTTCTCTAAGCTCAGGGCATAAAACCTGAGTGAGTTACTGTCTCTACAGAAACTATAGTCCATTGGAGGCCACACGTGTGCAGGCAAGTCCATGCAGGGTGATGCAGGCTGTGGTAGAAGAATGCTGCCTCTTATGAACAAGATAATTTTCCAATCAGCCAATGTGAAACCATCTTCAGAAGAGGATGACTTCCCTCACTGGAGCAACAACATCTGCATGAGACTCCGAGGCTTTCAGTGAGCAAGGAAAAACATTCCTCTTTTGCCACCACAGTTGATAAATCTCCCTGACAGCCTAAGTGTCACCCTAGGAGCACTAGACTTTTGAGTTAAGTACCTGTGTTTAAATCCTGTTACCAGCTTTATGCCTAGGTTAACCCACTAACCATTTTTAGCCTTAGTTTTGTATTTAACTTTATATTTTCAACGTCAGTTTCTTTTTAACTTTATGTTTAGGATTATTCAGAGATGGTAATAAAACAATATGCATGGGAAAAAAATGAATGCACTAAAGGGTACTTAGCCCAATGCTGAGGATTCAGGAGGAGCATAACAAAAAAAGAAACTTCTCAATTGAGACCCAAGATTTACTACCTATGGAGTTTTGTTTTTCATTTCTTCAACTTTTCTGCCACATTTGCCTTCTATATTTCTGCTGCTTTAAGCCAGGCTAAAATTCTAAGTCTTAAACACCAATTCTGACTTGGTTCTACCAGGAGTACACAATCTTATCATCTAGTGATATTTATTTTCTTTGCTCCTAGAGTTCCTGAATTCTAGTGCTTTATGAAGTAAATTTCTATATCATTATACGAGTTGTGTCATAATTTTAGGCACTAGACACACAATGAGTACAACTGTACATGGAGAATCTGACCAGCACTACTCCTTCTAGCAGTGAATTCTCAAAGCATTGTTTTTTCTCTGTATAAAACAGTAAAATAATTTTTATCCATTTCATAATTGTTGTGTCTAGTGAAATGTTGACTGTAAATTGATAAGCACTCTTCCTGACATAGTAAGTACTTAATGTTAAACACTGTTGGCATTATCAGTATATCAATGACATAAGAACAAAAAGAGTCCAGTTTTTCACACTATGCTATTTGTATTCCAAGGCATCCCATTGCAACTGGCATAAAGAGGTGGGCAGAAGCCATCCAAGTGGACAAAATAAACACAATATGTACAATTCATATATATCTAAGGTTAGTGCCCCTACTTGCATGTCATAATCTCTGCTATTGAATTACAATAGTAAAATAGTAGTTTACAATTGATAAGTCTATGCTTTATCTATTTGAATCATTTATTACCTACCATTATCTGATTCCTAGAGATCACATTATTTTTCATTTGTTTAGTAATTGGCTATTTGATTTTTGATTCTTCTACAACTATTACATTGTCATTTTTAGGTCTCAAGGAATATAATTTAGTTTCCCATTATAAATAAATAAAATGTTTTCCTTATCACTCTGTCTGGAAAGATAAAACATAAAAGGATATTGAAATATTGAATCATTTGTATTAGCACACTGACTGGGGGGGTATAATTTTCATTAACAGTTTTTCACTACTTTGTCCATCACTTTGTTTTACCAAAACATTAAATAAGATTTTCAGTTGTACAGAAGAGAATACAAGTGTGTATGTTTGTGTAAATGTGTATGTGTGCATTCATGTGTGGCATTTCCTTCCTCAAAACAGCAATTATAAGGAAAACAAAACTTGTATTATTTTTGCTTGTCTTAAAAAGCAAATTTAAAAATGAAGTGAATAATGCATTTAATATTATCTCTTCAGAAAAGCAATTTACAATTAAAAATGAATGTATGCATTATTCCAACATGAATCAAGAAAGAGGATGAAAGTATTTTTAATCTTTGGAATGAAAATATGTATATATTAAAGTTCATGAGAGCTAGTTAAATTGTTTACTAATGTGAGTATGTGTTTACCAGTTTTTGAAACTGATATCACATGTTAAATGATATGGTTTAGCCATGGCTAGTGTGGCTCAGTGGACTGAGTGCTGGCCTACAAACCAAAAGGTTGCCAGTTCTATTCCGAGTCTGGGGACCTGCCTGGGTTGCAGGCAGGTCCCCAGTTGAGGCTGTGCCAGAGGCAACCAACCAATGTATCTCCTTCACATCGATGTTTCTCTCCCTCTTTCTCCCATCTCCTTCTCCTTCCCTTCTCCTCTTTCTAAAGATAAATAAATAACATCTAGAAAAAGAAATAGAAAAAATAGGGTGAAGATACTTTTGATCCCTGGATGGATAATGTGTATATATTAAAGTTCATGAGAGTTAGTTAAATTGTTTACTAATTATGTGTTTAGCAACTTTTGAAACTTATGTCACGTGTTAAATTACATAGTTTATATAGTATTCTTGATGAATCTCTATATTTTTAATGCATACAAGTATTAAGAAAAGCATAAAACCATATGCAAATACATAGGGAAATCTAGTTACCTATTAAACATATATTTGTCAGAGTCTATTTAGATGCACGGAATACAAAGATGAGTTTTAAAAAATACCTTGAGCTTAAGACATTCACATTCTTAACAGGTACATATACTTTATGTATTTTGGATGATCTGATTCACCTCTTCAACTCCAACAGGATGAAGTTTCAAGTGTAAAATGAGAGAAAGTGGTTCAATGACCTTCAAAGAAGGTACTTGGCCTCCAACAACTTACAAGTCTATTATTCTTAATTTTTCTTCAAACTCTGCCAAAGCTTCTCTTTTATAAGCTCAGAATGCTACATAGAAAGTGCAATGAGAAACACACTAGAAACTCTTTAATGGATTGTTGTGGAACTCTTAGCCATACAGTACAAAGTTGTGAGTTAAAAAGCCTGTCCTCTACTAATGCAATAGCAAATAGATTTATCAGTACCTCTACTTTGCACCTTCTTCCAAAAGCAATTTTGTTCTCTGTACTTAAAAGAAATTGTTCCTACTAAATTGTTCCAAAGTCCAGCCAACAAACCAATTCTTAGTACTTCAATTATAATCATTAGTCATCTTTTAAAATAATGTCATCAGCACAAAGAAACACTTTCATAAATGGCCCAACTACACAGGGGAATTCACAAGCAAATGGGAACACTGTCAAAAATAAAAACACGACATCCAGTATACATCATTTTGCCTCTCTGCAAGTTCCTCCTAATCTACTGTTTTCTCTTATTCCCAAGGAACAGACCAACACACAAAAAGAAATTAAGTTCTAATTTTGACTTCGATATCCTTTTCTGCCTGAAGCTCTCACCGTGTCTGCCACCTATGCCAATAGTGACCTCCCTCATATACATAGCACAAAAATTAAAATGTTCTGTTTTTTGAAAGTGACTCTTTTATTATCTTCTTACACAGGGAGAAATTGGCCTTGTTTCTGGAGATGCCATATCTGCAAACTTTGTGAGAAAGAATGCTGTTTGGGGAAAGGAAAGGTATTTGTACTTAGGGTATTACTTATAAATTTATGCCTAAGAATTCCCTGAAATACTTGAAACACTTTATCTTCATCCCTTTTGAGAAAGGATAAAACATAAACTTAAAAAAATTGTTTCCACACATAAACTACTACCCAAAGCACCCAAAGTGTTAACACATGTTTATAAGCAATAAAATGGAAAAGTTCTTCAGTGCAAGGAAACAGTCCAGTCTCTAGACTCTGAGTTATGATTTATTAAGAGATTTCCCATAGATAAAATAATTAATAAGCCTTGGTTATTAAATGGGGGTGACAGTTATTTATCAGGCTAAAATGAAAGGATAAGGTGAACTTTCAATGTTTGGATCAGTTTTAGGGTATAGACTACCATTCAATGAAGATTACACAACAAAATACCCAATGTTTCCCAGATTTGTCAAAGATTTAGGTGACATTAAGTTGATCTTATGATGCCAAATGTAAAAATATCTTACTTTTAGTAGTGATATTTTGATTACCCCTTGAATTAAATATTTAATTACACATTTATTTGATTACAGGTTCAATAAAGACTTAGTTGGTGCCTAATTTCTATTTGTTCACTGTGACCAGCCACCACTTTTCTCATTTTGTTTCTTTGCTGCTTAAAACCCATACCATTAGGTTATATTTTAATTTTAAATTTTCTGGTTGATCTCTACATGATAACCTTGGTTTCTAAATTAGCTTTGAGTTCTTCTATAAAGATAAGTGCTTTATCTTCCAGCTCCTTTAAATTATTCTTATTACTGCTTATAGCAGGGGTGTCAAACTCATTTTCACCGGGGGCCATATCAGCCTCCTGGTTGCCTTCAAAGGGCCAGATGTAATTTTAGGACTGTATAAATGTAACTACTCCTTAACAGTTAGGTGAGAGCCCAGTGCTGCCCCCAGGTAGAAACAAGGTGGAGGGCCAGATTCAGCCCTCAGGCCTTATTTTTGCTACCTCTGGTTTGTAGGAATAGATTGTGTGTTGCTTCTTATTATCCTATCTCCTCTTTTTCCTTATGAAAACAAATAGCCTACTTTTAGCTGAGTAAAATAATATATTCTCAAGTATCACTCATAGTTAGGTGAAATGATGTGATTATGCAGCAGGCTATAAGATGTATAGAAAAATAGAATGTGTCATTACCAAAAAAGTGCCCTTAAAAATAAGAAGTGTCAACAGATTTCTTCTTTTGTTAATGGAAGTACAGTTCATATAATATTAACATCCCATCGGTAACCAGTACAGTAGCCAGTATAAATTCTAAGTATACAGTTGATTCTTGATATTCTCAGTACTGATAATCTATAAGGTCACTATGAACACCAAGTTAATGAATATCCTCCAGGAAAGAAGTAAATACACACACACATTCATGTGTGTGTTTGAGTGCATGTGTGCGTGTGTGTGTAAATATATACATACAGATCTAACAATCTTGAATCCTAAAATGAACTCATACTGGTAGATTCTGTTTAATATATAAAACAGAGAATAAGGTTCAGAAGATTTAAGTGACTTGCCTGAGACAGCCCTACTAACAAATAGGTGCCAGATTTGAGATTCAAGCTTCATCCAACTGGCCCCAAAGTTCAAAGGGATAGTCTCTTACAGCAGAAATCACCGGGAAGGGCACATGCATTCATCCTCAGACAGCCGCAGTCTTACTCATTTAAGGGGCTAGAGGTCAGAATTTGGGAGTACCGAACAGCTGGAAAATAAAAAGGACCCCCAAAATAGGAAAGCATAGCAGGAAAGCCCTAATATTTACATAGAAATTCCCTTCAAATCCTTTGGCAGAATTCTTAGTGCATCAGAAACAAATACTTGGAAGTCTGGAAATTCTAAACAGAGATATAAGAAACTTCTGAGTAAGAACAATTAAAACTGAGGAAAAACTGTCCAGCAGATCATGCCACCAATGACAATCAACATGGAAAAGGGAAATAATATCAGATGGAAATCCATATCTAGAAGGAATAATGAAATGTTAAATATATAAACAAATATTAGTTACTACTTTGGTTTCTTTTCTTAAATATTATAAAGAAAATCAATTGTTTCAAGTAAGACTTATAATTAT
This sequence comes from Glossophaga mutica, assembly GCA_039655065.1. Lineage (NCBI taxonomy): Eukaryota > Metazoa > Chordata > Mammalia > Chiroptera > Phyllostomidae > Glossophaga > Glossophaga mutica. The sequence goes on along the minus strand of CM077307.1, from coordinate 139,382,188 downwards.
GTGTTTGCAGACCTATCACATATGTTAAGTAAAATGTATGACAACAATAGCAAAGGAAATGAAACAGAGTTTAAACGGGATTATGAAACAAATAGAAAACAAATAGCAAAATGGTAGACTCACACCAGGCCTATCAGTAATTATATTACCTTTTTTTTCAGTTTTTCTTTATTATTTTTAAAATTATTTTAATTTTTAGTTTCCTTTTTTTTACTTTTTATTGAATTTATTGGGGTGCTATTTGTTAATAAAATTATGTAGGTTTCAGGTGTACAATTCTATAGTACTCTACACAATCTGTATTTTGTATTGTGGGTTCACCACCCCAAGTCCAGTCTCCTTCCATCACCATTTATCCTCATGCACGATCTTCTAACTCCCCCCACCCCTTTTCACTCTGAGTCACCATACTGTCGTCTGCGTCTATGGGTTGTTTTGTTCTGTTTCATTTTGTTTTTTGCTTTATCTCTTCAGCTTTGTTACCCAGGCCCTCAACCTGCCTCCCCTCTGACAGCTGTCCAGTACATTCTTAATGTCATAGAAAATCCAACTAAAAAGCAGCATTGACAGACGATTAAAAAATGAGGTTCAACTATTTTAATATATTGTTTACAAGAAAAACACTTTGAATGCAAAGACACAGACAGATGAAATGAAATAAAACTAAGTAAAGTATAGAAAGAAAAGACATTCTAAACAAAGTATTAACAGAAGAAAAGTTGGACTGTGTTAATATCAGTAAGTTCCAAGAAAAAGTACATAAAAAGAAGTAAAGGGTCACTTCAAACTGAAATTAAGCAACAAATCATCAATCAGATGGACTGATTCTTAGTGAACACACTTTGAATACCACAGTGAAAATTCATAGAACCAAAGGAAGAAATAACAAATCCATTGTCATGGTGGATAATTTAGCAATTCATTCCTGGGAGTTGATGAAGCAATTAGACAAAAATGAATACAAATAGAAACTATTTTAATAGCAGCATCAACCCAATTGACCGAGCTGATATTTATAGGACACTAAACCTACAATTGTTGAATGCACATTCCTTTCAGTGGAACCATGTGCATGATAAGCAATAATCCATCCAAGGCATAAAGGAAGTCTCAATAAAATTCAAAAAAATACAGTCTTATGTCTGAGCACTTGGAGTTAAATTACAAATCAAATTGACAATATATCCAAAAACAAATATTTGGCAAGTGAGCAGTCATATTTGGCAAGTGGTATTTTACTTGAAAATACCACAGGACAAAAATAAAAGGTAAAGATGTGGAACTAATTTGAAGTTGAAAAAATAAAGATAATGAAAACACAACATATCAAAATATATGGGTTGTAGCTGATGAAATGTGTTAGGGGAATTCATTGCATTAGGTACTTTAACAGAGAAAAAGGAAAAAAGTCATAATAATCTAAGCTTTTTTCATTGTGTGCTTAGTTAAAGAAGAACAAATAAAACTAAGGTAAGTATCAGACAGCAAATAATAAACATAAGAGAATAAATCAATGAATTATAAACAGAAAAATAAAAAATAAATATTGGTTCTATAAAATACTAACAATATTAATGAACTACTAGAGATAATAGTCATGAAAATAAAAGAGAAATATAAATTAATATTATCAGAAATGGTAGAAGGCACTACATTTTCTAACAGCATTAAAGGAATAGATTATTATGAACATGTTTATACCAGTAAATTAAACTTAGATAAAATTGGCAAAGTTCTTTTAAAAACTTACCCAAACTGTCAAATAAAATAGGAAATATAAATAACTTTATATCTGTTAATAAAAGATATGAGCAGGTACTTCAAAAAATGTTCAAATGAATAATTGGAACATGAAAATAAGCTCAACAATATCAACCATCAAGTAAATGTTAATTAAAACCATGAGATAGCACCACAAACCGCTAGAAGAGCCAGAATTAGAAAGACAGACCATGTCCCAGTGATATGCATCGTAGGTGAAAATGTAAAACCATACAATTTATTTGGAAATAATTCCTCAGTTTTTTTATGAAGTTACACAGACCCTTACTATTCATTCTATCTTTAGATATTTACACAAGGGAAATAAAAGTATGTGCCCACATAAGAACTTCTATAAGAATTTATTGCCCTGGCTGGTGTGGCTCAGTGGATTGAGTGCCAGCCTGTGAACCAAAGTGTTGCTAGTTTGATTCCCAGTCAAGGCACATGCGTGGATTGCAGGCCATGTCCCCGGAGATGGGGGTGCATGACAGGCAATCACACACTGATGTTTCTCTCCCTTTCTTTCTCCATCCCTTCCCCTCTCTCTAAAAATAAGTAAATATCTTTAAAAAAATGTTTACAGATGTTTTAATTATTATAGTTGCAAGCTGTAAGGAAACCACCCAAATTTTCATCCACACATTAATCAACAAACTATATTCATGCAATGGAATGATATTTACAAATTAAAAAGAACAAATAATTTATGCTGATATAACTTTATGAATGAGGAGCATGCACCGACTCCACTCTGGCAGAGGTAATCTCTGTAACAGGAAGCAGATCAGTGGGTACCTGGGGAGTGGCCCTCGAGTCTGACTACAAAGGAGCAGGAGGGAATATTCTGAGAAAATGAAAACATCCCACATCTTGATTTTGGTGGTAGTTTCATGTCTGTGTATATTTGTAAAACTCATCAAACTGCATAACTTATAGCCATTGCTTTTTATTTTATGACAACTTTTCCTCAATACAGTTGAATAAAAACATTTCAATAAACACAAATAATACTTTAAATGCAACTTTTAAAAAGACTGGCAATCAGAATGAATGGTAATATTTTTCTCTTGTGCCCCCACCCCCTGCGCTGAGGGATTGGAGCAATAAAACATCTCACTGGCTAAAGATGGGGACTGGAAACCTGAAGACTATATATTATGAATTTTAACAAATAAGAAAAATAAGTCCATGTGAACAATCAAGAAACTAATTTAAATCTCTCCAACCCTGGGTTTGCTAAGTGATGGCTACAGACTTACCTTGTAGTAAGTGCTTGTTTTAAATACTAAGCAGAACCTCATACCAAGCTAGATGAGATAATAGTACTAAATGATAAATAAATCTGTTAGATCCATGTAGTCCCCATAATGCACTCTTCACAACATAAATACCTGACATACACATACACAACTCATGAGCAGTACCAAAACAGTAGTTTTCAATAAAATTGACCCCTGTCAAGCACATTCATCTTTACATTAGAAATAAAATCCAAGTATGACAACACATAACATGCTTTGTTCAGTGATTTTCAAAGTTTAGCTGTTCCAAATTGTAAAACATGTATGAATGAGTGAAACTCCCAGTGAGAAACAAAGTTACTACCTTGATAATAAACAAATTATAATCCATTGAAAATTTATACCAATGTAATATTGTCATAATAAAGTTGCAGATAGGATGGCAATTGAAACTTTCTAATGATTTTTAAAGATGTGTATCAAAAAAATTATCAGTATCATCAAAATTTCAAGATGAAATAGTTGATGAAGAAAAAGTACTGGAAGAAGGAAAGCAAAAAGAGAGGGAGAGGGGGACGGAGACTGAGATGAAGACCGAGAGGTAGAGGAGAGAAGGAAGACAAGTGGGGATGTGGAGAAGGAGAGGGAAGAAGAAAGGAGGGGAGAAAGAAAAGAGTAGTGCAGAGGGAAGAGAGCACCGGGGAAGAAAAAAATTGCTGTTATAATGTTACTCTTTCAAAGTATTAGTATGGTGCTTATCAAGTCTTATAAGGGTAAACACTTCACTGAAGCTCTCAAATAAAACTAAGCAAAAACAGAACCTTGCATTAGTTTCCAAGGATTATTCCCCATTGAACTAGTTGTCTTTTATGAATGTGATGCCATATATATATATATATATATATATATATATATATATATTATATAATATATATATATGTATAATCTCACACATTCAGAGTTTTTAAATCACCTCTATTGAAAAGACCAGTCATGGGTTTTCATAGCTATAGGCAATGGAAGAACATTTACTATAGGCAATGGAAATATTATTTCCCCATATAAAACAAAATAGTACATGTAATTATTCATAAAGTCTATTACCTATTAAAGTTATTAAGAACGTAATTATGATTGCAAGTTTGCTTGGACCGAATTAGCCAAACTTTACCCCCATCCTTGGCTTTTCTTCTGTGGTTCCCCTATCTCCGTTACAGCAGATGGTCAAAAGCTCAGGTGTCATTTTAAGAGGAACTGTGTGGCTCAAGGAAGTTGCAACCAGCTCAATATCTCTCGTATTTAATCACTGACATCCAGAATCTTATCCCAGGTGTCATGACTCCAGACCGTATTAGTCATATGTCTTGAAAGAATATTATCTAATAAAAACAAGCTTCTTTGAAACTTCCCTTTTATTAATATATCTAGTGGTAGAAAATACAGGGACAGAGACTCTTTCAGATTATTGACTTTCTATGGTAGAATTTAGAATAGTATAGGAAATGGAGAAGCCAAAGAACTTATATATACGACCCATGGTACGAACTAAGGAAGGGAATGCAGGTGGGAGGGGGTGTGCAGGATGGAGGGGAATAAACGGGAGAGATGGGACAACTATAATAGCATAATCAATAAAATATATTTAAAAAAGAAATCAAAACAAAACCAATTCATTTTTAAGTATCTTTCCAGCTTTCAACAATACCTTTCTCTAAATTTGATCGTAACTCATTGGTATGCTATAAAACTGTAAGATAATTTCAGAAATGGTGGGTATGAATTGTGGGAGGTAATGGCAGTTCAGAAAAATATTTTCTGTGTGAATTGCAACTATGTAATTCTTACCTCAGCTATGTTCTGTAGCTCTGTCATTCATCTTGCTTTGTGCTGCCCACAAGTTCATTGCCTAGAGGAATAAAAATAAAGAAATTCAGTGTCTTTGGTTAATGTCTCTGAAGCAATCTTTTGGAGACTCAAACTAAGACCATCTTTCCTGTTTAATGCTTAATAAAAACCACAGTTAATGTATTTCTCAATTGCTTTAATAAATACAGTTATGTTGTTTTCAAGAAAACAATTACTTAACCCATTTTGAGGAAACCATATTCAAAAACTGTCTCAACTATCTAACTTTTATCTCTCTTAGGTATACGCATCCCATCGTGTACATGGGGGACAGAGGAGAGCCTAGTGACCACATGTTCATACTTTGATATGTATGCAAGTAAATGAGCTTTACCCAGAGGAGTCCCATCTCTTATTATTTTCTCAGTAATCCAAAGGATCTAGATGATTATTTACCAGAGACTGGTTTTAACATTAAGAATGCTATATGGAGAGCCATCCATATAATCTCAGGATTTCTGGAAATTATCTAAAGCCTCCTTCCAAATTTTCTCTCAACTAGCCAAATTCTAACATATGTTGTGCATTATTTTTGATTAGTTGCACTAAAAAGTTTGGTGCCTGAAGTTAATTATCAGCTTGTTAGTATCGTGACCTATTCAATCACTTCCCACCAACAAACATAGTGAAGTTAATCATAAGGAAGTGATAAAATGCTCATCAGATATACAATAAATAATTCCTGAGCAAACACTCTATTCCAGGCACTGTATCAAGTACTTTTAAAAAATGTAATGATGAGCAATATTACATCCAAATGAAGGAGCCCTGCTACAGTGAAACTGCTAGTAAAAGACTGAGAAGTCCCTAAGCACCGCAGAGAATGAACTATATTACTTTTCTGATTTCCACGTGGTGAATTTTGTCATCAGGCTTAGAACAGTCAGTCAACTTATAGAAGTATCCAAAATTCAAATAATAAAACTTCAAGGTTGCCCATGTCAGCTGAAATTCATTCACTATTCTAAGAAATGCATCTGCTCTATTCCTTTTCACACAAATATAATTGTAATATGGTTTGGTGCTGATTCAAAATCTGTCCCTTTGCTACTTACTTTTTTGAAACTTTCACTTGGTTTGAATCCAGATTACAACAACATATCCATTTTTTCAGTAAATGCCTTTAGAAACACTGGGAGAAACAAGCAAATCACATCCTCTTATAGTCACATCAGGATTATGCCCTTAAACAACATTGATATTAAGTAGTATATCTTGCAGTTTCAATATTTTCAAGGTTTGAGCATTTTCATATAAGTGTGTGCTGTGTGGATTTATTTTCCCAAGCTATCTCTAAAACAGCATATGTGTTGTTTGAATAGTGCCAAAATAATAAAATCATACATTAATATTGTATATTCATGCATGTTTCATGCATAAAATGTAATTACATGCTCCCAAGACTTAAAATATCATCAAAAACTCTGAGTTTTTACTATGAGAAAATATTAAGAGGTTGCTTCATGTCATTTCAACAATTATCAATTCAAAGCTAATATTATTTCATTGATATCTCCAACCAAAGGACTCTCCCCACTCTGTGGATTGTTTTGAAACAAATACAACTCACGCCATCTTACTCATAGATATTTCAGTCTGTATCTTTAAAGATAATAGTGCTTTTGTAATCATAAGTACAGTTCTATTATCACACCTAAAACAAAATTAATAATAATTCCCTGACTTCATCAAATACCAGTTCATGTTCAAATTTATCTGAATGTGTCATTTCTAAAGTTGTGCTTATATCAGGCCTCAATATGATACATAGGTTTTAACTTATTGTTGTATCTTTTACATCTATTCAAATCTATATATCTCCCTCCTTTTATTTTTTCTTGGAATTTATTTGCTAATGAGCCAGGTAATTTTCCCTATAAACTTTTCTGTAGTCGGAATTTCCCTGAGAATATCTAGAATTATAATGCTTCTCTGCTGCTGTGTCTCCTGTACATTTGTAGTTATATGTACAAAGTGATCAGTTTTTCACAGGACTACTTCATAGGTGCTATTTATTGTGTCATTCCCCTGAGAACACGCATAAACTCTGGTTCTCTATCTGTGTCTCAGGGTAACTGCCACTGATATCATTGCCAAGATCCACTATGTCATGAGGACTGGATAGTAGTAACATCCAATTCTACTGTATCTCCTTGAGTTATTAGTTGGAATGCTTTTTATTAAGAGCTAATTCACTCATCACTTATATGACTATGTAAAGGTATAGTTTTTACAGGAAAAGCAAAATAAATGTTTAGTTCTTCATCTTTATCTTCCAGTTTTTAAAAGAGTGAATTAGAAATGGATAAGTTCTGAAGGTCTAATGTACAGCATGGTGACTGTAGCTGGTAATACTGTATTGCATACTTGAAATTTGCTGGGAGTAGATATTAAGTGTTCTCATCAAGAAAAAAAAGGGAACTATGTAAGGTGACAGGTGTATTAATTTGCGGTGATCTTTCACATATCAACCAAATCATCACATTGTACACATTACATATATTATGTTGTCAATTATACCTCAATGAAGCTGGAAAAGATTTTTAAATAAAATAATACATTAGTTTTCTATCATGATCCAAAACTAGTTTCTGTATCACTATAAACTCATGATGAATCAATTTGATATGTTCCAAACCATTGCAATTATAGTTCTTTTTTTAATATATTTTATTGATTATGCTATTACAGTTGTCCCATTTCTCCCCCATCATTCCCCCCACCCTGCACACCCTCTCCCACCCACATTCCCCCCTTTAGTTCATGTCCATGTGTCGTAAGTTCTTTAGCTTCTACATTTCCCACACTATTCCTGCCCTCCCCCTGTATATTTTCTACCCACTATCTATGCTACTCATTCTCTGTACCTTTTCCCCACTCTCCTCCTCCCACGTCCCTGTTGCTAACCCTCCATATGATCTCCATTTCCGTGGTTCTGGCTCTGTTCTAGCTGTTTGCTTAGTTTGCTTTTGTTTTAGGTGTGGTTCTTAATATCTGTGAGTTTGCTGTCTTTTCACTGTCCTATTTTTGATCTTCTTTTCTTAGATACGTCCCTTTAACATTTCATATAATAAGAGCTTGGTGATGATGAACTCTTTGAACTTGATCTTATCTGAGAAGCACTTTATCTGTCCTTCCATTCTAAATGACAGCTTTGCTGGATAGAGCAATTTTGGATGTAGGTCCCTGCTTTTCAAGATTTCAAATATTTCTTTCCAGCCCCTTCTTGCCTGGAAGGTCTCTTTTGAGAAATCAGCTGACAGTCTGATGGGAACTCCTTTGTAGGTGACTGTCCCCTTATCCCTTGCTGCTTCTAGAATTCTCTGCTTCATTTGAGTCTTGGCTAATGTAATTACGATGTGCCTTGGTGTGTTCCTCCTTGGGTCCAACTTCTTTGGGACTCTCTGAGCTTCCCGGACGTCCTGGTAGTCTATTTCCTTTGCCAGATTGGGGAAGTTCTCCTTTATTATTTGTCCAAATAAGTTTTCTACTTGTTGCTCTTCTTCTTCCCCTTCTGGGACCCCTATAATTCGGATGTTGGGACTTTTAACGATGTCCCGGAGGTTCCTAACCCTCTCCTCATTTTTTTGAATTCTTGTTTCTTCCTTGTTTTCTGTTTGGTTGTTAGTTTCTTCCTTCTGGTCCACTCCATTGATTTGAGTCCCAGTTTTCCTTCCATCTCTATCGGTTCCCCATGTGTCTTCCTTCATTTCACGTATTGTAGCCTGCATTTTTTCATCTAATTTGTGAGCAAAATCAACCAATTCTGTGAGCATTTTGATGACCAGTGCTTTGAACTGTGCATCTGATAGGTTGGCTATCTCTTCGTCACTTAGAGGAATCAATTCTGGGGTTTTCACTTTTTCTCCAGTTTGAGCCATTTTTGGTGGGTTTTTTTTTGTTTGTTTGTTTGGTTTGGTTTTGGTTTTAGTCTGGTCCTGGCTATTACGTAATGAGGGGTGGAGCCTTAGGTGTTCCCCAGGGCGGGGCAGCCCAGTCGCTGGGTTGTGACGCTGTATGTGGGGGCGGGGTCTGAGAGGGAACAATGGCGCCTGCTCCGCTCTCTCCTGGATTCAGTCCCTTCCACCACTTCCCCTCTGCCTGGACTGTCTGCTCGCGCGAATGTGGGACCACCTGGTCAGCCAGCCGCCTTGTGCAGTCTCACTGGGTCTGCACAGTTGCCCCCCTGTGCCTGGGGTCCACCAGCCGCCACCTATGCACCTGGGAACTGCCAGCTGCTGCTGCTTGCGTTCCTAGGTCCGCACCTCCACTTTTAACGCAACTCCGCCCCTCTTACCGGTCTGGATGAATGGTTGTTGGACTTCCGTACAGTTCAATTTTCTATCAGTTCTGGTTGTTTTCTTGTTTCTAAATATTTGTTGTCCTTAATTTTGGTTGTGAGAGGAGGCACAGTGTGTCCGCCTACGCCTCCATCTTGGCCGGAAGTCACAATTATAGTTCTTATTGATGCTTGAATCATCTTCTCTTTCACAAGGGATATTTTCTTCAAGTTTTCCTCTGAGTAATTTGCCATGATCCTAGCAGAAGTCTTTGATAACTTTGTTACTATCTGATCTGTTAACATATTTACTTTTCTATAACCTATCCTAGAATTGAAAAAAGCCATTTATCCAAGGAGTACTATTCCTTTTATTGGAAAAGATTATATAAATACTATATCAGATGGCTAAGGGTTATAGTGGTTGGTCACTTTTTTCTAGGTTTTTTTAATTGAACAAAGATTAATAAATACTTATTTTAATTTATTAAATATATCATATGTTCATACTGACACTCTCAGTTAAATTAAGAGCTATACAGTATTTCAACTTAGACCTCTCAGTTTTACAAGTGTATAATCTTTTTTCCAGGCTTAAAATCCTATCTTAATAACATCAACATATTCATATCCATTTGATTTATTACACACATACACACATTATGCATATATTTGTTGCAAATATGTATACTATCACAGAATAAAGTAATGCAACAGTCAACTAACATTACATTGCTGAAACAGTTTATTTTTGGCTTCTTATGTCCTTATTGAATACTTTACTAGGCAAGCACAGACAAATTATTGGGTTTAAAGTCATTTCAAGTAATCTCTCCCTGTGTGGTAAACAGTCTGAACTGATACATAAACTCATTCCTTTCATTTTGCTCTCAATTTTAGGTCTTGCTATAGTATTATTTAAATTTGTTGGCTCTGAAGTCAAGGCTAGAGAGAAGGTGTATTCAGAAATGTTTAGTTACTTTATCTTCCAGCCTGTTCCATTTCTATAACTAATAGTAACCATTGTTTTTAGTTTTTGTTTTTTCTTCTATTTTCAAAAATATGGGTAAATACATTCATGTGCACACACACACACATCCCTTCTGGTAACTGGCAGCATAATATTTTATAGTTCATATTATATTCTGAAGGTCACTCTATTGTGGTGAATAATAATAGTCCTCACTCCTGCATGCTAACTTTGAGAAACCTTGAATTAGAATCACTGTTACATTTGGTGTTTAGTTTAGTTGTGGAGTTGACAGAGCTTTTAAACAATGTGGATAAATGCTTGGACATCATTCCATAACAACTAAATCAAAATCTCTGAGTTTAGGGTCCAGAAATCCAAATTTAATATATATCCCCAAACGGCTGGTCCAGAAGCACTTAAAATTATTAAATTATAAAATTTATAATAAATTATAAAATTATAAAACTATCCATTATAAAATTGAGAGTTTTTCATTTATATTTGTTTGGATTTTAGGCGTACACAATCAAGAATGCTGCATCATTACACTTTAGTTTTACAAATAAAAAAATATAGGTAGTGGCACTTTCTATACAATGTGTACGGAATAACTATAACTTCAATACATAATGATAAGACCTACCAAACTGTTTGCAGTCCTAGAGTCACCTCACATTTTTCAGCGTCTCAGGCAGTCAATGCAACTTGAAGATTAAAGGATAATTCTGCACAAGTCAAGTTTGTGCAGAGATGTAATTCTTCTGCTCAAATACGTCTCTCATATGTATCGATCACCTAAAGGGATGAAATGAAAACTGCATCACTCTTGCCAGCTAAAACAGACAAATTAAGAAGAACAAGAGTACATCTGGCTTGTCTTCACAAAACTGTATGTGCTTGATGTTACATCAATTCACGAGTCTGTATATATTTGAGAAAATTGAACTCTCATTCTTTTTATTTTTTATCCTTTATTTTTATTTTTTTAAATTTTATTATCGCTCAAGTGCAGTTTTCTGCCTTTTCCTCCCACCTCTGTCCCTACCCCAGCCATCCCCACCTCCCTCCCCTGATTCTACCTCCCTTGGTTTTGTCCATGTGTCTTTTGTTGGAACCAGGAAAATAGCTAAAGGACTGTCCCTGTGAGATTTGGCTGTCCAAGAACAGAGAACAAAGAACTTGAGGCAGATTACCATTTAAGGATATGTTTAGGTTTAAATTTCCCATTCCCCAAACCCTGCAACGCATAGATCCTGCATGCTAAAAGATAGCCAATAGCTAACAGCCACATCTGCTTCTGTGAAATGCTTGCTTGCTTGCATCTACAAAAAGGCTTAGCTGTAAGCGTTAGGCGAGACTCTCTGTCTGCAGCTCTTCCGAGCATGATGTCTCCGGACACTCTGAGAGTTCATCCCTGCACAGGTTAAAAGTTTTGGCCAATAAAGTAACACCTTTGAGTCCTCAAAGTTTCTGAACATTTGTTTCTCGCGTCGGTGAATGCAACATCTTTTTTAGTTGTTCCTGAAAACTCTTTACCCTTTTCCCCCCATGAAGACAAATACCATATGATCTCACCTTTAAGTGGAACACAACCAACAAAACCAATAAACAAGCAAAATATAACCAGAGACATTGAAATTAAGAACAAATGGACTGTAACCAGAGGGGAGATGGGTGAGAATAAGGAACTCCTATTCTTGCCCAATTTTATCAGTGGAAAAATGTTTTCCCTCCTTTTAAAACTGGATATTTTACAAATCTATTAAACTGCCAATTTAGCTTCAAGTTATTTTGATTAACTCCAGGACAGAAAATAAAATTCAGTCTTGTTTCATTGTCAAATGTCCATTTAGAAGAGTTTCAACTACTGAGGACCAGATGGGAAGAAAAAAGGTCCAAAGACATAAAGGCCTCTGATCAAAATTTCTGAGCACAGTAAAATAATTAGAAACTGCTCTAGGTTATTGGAAAAGATACTTCACCTTGATTTTTAAATCATACTTTAATGAAGCAAAAAGTTACAGAATGCCACAATACTTTCCATTAATAATGTAATAGATACTTCCTAAACTATACTGTAGCTCCCTCCTGTCTAATAAAATATGCAATATAGTTAGGGTCATTTTTACATTATTAGTCATAGAATTAAATACCTAACATACCAAATCAAATTATTAGCAAATCAGCATTTTAAGTTACATAGCCATTTTACATATTTTTAACTGAAATTCAATCTTTAAAATGTTTTTTGTAATACAGTTGATGACCACCCCAACTGATAAATCCAAAACATATAACAGTCCTTGACAATACTCACAATGTCACCATATGTTCATGATCTTCACCCTTATGCCACACTGCTCCTTTGTTATTAGCAAAGAAAAATATACACTTACAAAAAAACCACACAAGATATTCAAAGAAACACATGTCCAACAATATGCCAGAATAAGTTAGTATAAAAGGATAATCCTGTAGGTAAAGCAAATAAAAACACTGAATAAAAGATGAATTATCAACAATAAACACATCATCCTGCTCAAAGGAAATAACCTCAAAAATAATTTCAGTGCATCAGAACCAAAAAGAAAATTGAAAGTAAGAATACTAAGTAGCAGCCAAAATCACGTCATCTTTCAAGACAGTGGAACCTAAAATACAATTGAGGAATGAGTGCTCAAGCCCAGGCTTAGACAGATGTGGCCTTAGGCTGAAGCAGAAAGTAGAATAGATTTGAGCTCTTGAATGAAACATAGCACTCCTCAGAATGGTGAAGAGTATAAATTTTGGAGGGCTGTGGTAAGGAGTCAAACAGTAACATGTAGAGAATGAATATTAAAATGTTGAAAACATATAATTATACAGCACGAACAAAACCAGCCTAATATATTAGAGTTAACTGATAAAACAAAGAAGAGAATTAGAGAATTGGCACTTTGCAAGAACCTAAAAAACTAAAATCATTTTATAGCAATAATAAAACAGAAAACAGAAAGAAAAAACTAACTGAAGTGATGAGAAGGTAAAGACACCATAAAAGAAGAGAATTTTTTAAATATTTTTTCACATTTTTTATTGTTGTTTAGTTGTCTCTGAACAGAATTTTTTAAAGATAAAATACTCATTTGAGAAACAAAGAATTTCTAAAAGGTAGCTGTTAAAGTTAAAAGTTTCAAGAATAAATTAGGTGGCTACTTAAACATAGTTGGAAAGAAAATTAGTAAATTTGAAGATAGTTTAGAAAGTCAAGCCCTAACAGAGCTGAAAGTGTTTAAGTCAGAGGTATGAAGAATAGAATGTAAAGCAACAATGTATGTTTAAAAGTACTAAAAGCAGTTCCAGAAAAAAAGAATGGAGAAAATTAGTGGTAGTCTATATTTCAAGAAATTATTAATATGATTCTTTTTTACTTTAAAACATAAACCCACAATTTTAAAAAGCACAAAATGACACAAACAAGATATAGTTAAATAATTCTACCACTCAACACAGTGTAGCAAAATGCTGAATATTGAAGAAAAGGGAAACCCTGAGAAGCAATTACAGAGAAAGGGCAAATTTCCAGTAAAGGGCAACAATCAGACTGACAGCAAACTTCTCTTCTGCAGCAGCAGATACCAGAAGTGCTGCCAGAACACTGTCGTCAATAAAAAGTCCCAGCATGTGAGTATAGTTTAAGACTTCAGGGAAAATAATTTTAGAAAATGACTGAAAATCTGTGTCACTCACAGACCTCTGCTGAAGGACTATTGTGGTAGTAAGCTGAACAGTGGCTGCCCAAAGACACCCACACCTTAGTCACCTAAACCTGTGAATACTTTCACTTACACAGTAAAGGGATTCGCAGATGTGACTGAGTTAAGGGATCCTGAGATGGGAAGACTATCCTGGGTTATTTGAAAGGGACTAATATAATCACAAGAGTCCTTAAAAAACTCAAAACAAAATGTGACTATAGTAGCAGAGGTCAGAATGATTCCATTGGTGGCTTCAAAGATAGAGAGAAAAGCCACAGGCAAGGAATGCAAGTGAGCTCTAGAAGACAGAAAAGGGGAGAAGCAAGTTCTACGTTAAAGCCTCCAGAAGGAGCACAACCCAGCCAATAATTTGATTTTATCCCTCAGAAACACATCCCGGACTTCCTGCCTTCAGAACTGTAAGACAATCAATTTGTGTTACTTTAAAGCCACTAAATTCATGGTAATTTGTTATAGTGGCAACAGTGAAATAATACAAATATCTAATAATGATCTCTAAAAAGAAAGTAAGCTGACATATATATGTATATATGTATATGTGTATAGTGTATACCCAGTGTGTGTATGTGTATGTATATTCCAATATATAGTGTATGTTATACATAAAATATATAAATAAATGAGAGAGACAAAGACACAGAGAGATTAAACAATCTATATATAGTACCCAAAATAAAGATATTGTCTTAGAAAACAATAAAGAGAATGATTAATTTCACATTGTGTGAAATAATGTACACATTTAAAGATTTAAAGGTAACTTCCAAAATGATATCAATAAAATAGCTTTGAAACAAGTGCCAACATAAGCACAACAACCAGTAATTATTTCATTAAGCACATAAAAGGAAAATCAAAACAAAACACAAAAATGCAGAGAAAACACAATAAAAAGAAAACACAAACTGGTAAGAATAATTCCAAATATGTTAGTTTCATAAAAATAAAAATGGATTACATTTACCGAATTGCCATGGGCTGGCTAAGGCCTTCCATGAGACTATGTTGCAACAAAGTGTAGCTGAAGGTAGATCATGATTATTAAAACTCACCCTCCATTCTGCAGTTTACTGGTGGTAAACTGTAGTCTATTCTTGTGGGATATGTATCAAATATTTAGGAAGTTTCAGAAAACTAGAAATGGTAAGGACAGTGAATAGGAGAGCCGTTACTAAGCACACATGACATTTTGGGAAAAGAAAACAAAAAGATGGGAATCTGCAATTAAAAGCCAAATATGAAATTCAGAGAGTCTCCTAAGTTGCAGCGTATAAAGAGGTTCTTATCCCCTTCCTCACCTGAGTTGCTAATTCAGCTTCTCTACCAAGCCATAATACCACCCTAAACCAGGACTTCAAAATATTTAAAACTAGTAACTCCTATTTGCTGTTTTCCTTTAATTTTTTCTCAAACATTTGGAGTTCTACCTCTTCCAGACAGTGGTAACCACATATGCTTTAGCCTTGGTCTTACAAACTTTTATTCCAAATCTTCACTTGTTCCTAAGTTCCAATATCCACGTGTTCTCCCCAGCTCAGTACCCCATGAGTGACAGTCCACACTGATCCTCATTGCCCTACACACCCCAATGTGCTATTTATTGCTAAATAATCTGGGACTTGGGGAACTGTTTTTTGTACTTTCTAATTGAATTGTTTCACTCCATCTGCTGCCAAATCTACCCAGACACATATACAGGCAGCCTTAGAACTATTTATGCTGAAGAGAAGCCATAAATAATTTGACAGTTATGTTTTCTATGTTTCCTTGTTAATTTTTATGTCCTTAGCAATATAAACCCAGCTAATAATACTCTCTGCTTTGGCTTTTTCTAAACATGCTCCATTAGGGAATTTTATAATTCCATAAAAAATAAAAATAAAATTTAATCAAAGATATAAATGTTGTGGGCTACCATCTGCTTGGAATTACAATCTACAATTTTACTGTGTGATTTTGATGCTGAATATCAATATCACCTCATGGGTGCATGTATTTCTTGCATGTGTGTGAAAATGAGAACTCAACTCAAAAAAATGAGAACTTTTCAACTCAAAAAAAAAAAAAAACAAAAACAAAAAAACCCCTCATGCTGACCACATCAGAAGGGAACATTTGTAGAACAGTGTGTATTTAAAAAATGTTTACTCATTCAATTTTTCCCATTAGACTTCTATCAAAATCTTTTCAATAATGCTTCTTGATTTTCTGTGTCTCATACAAATATATATGTTTGTGGTTTGAGACTATAACTGTTTGCATTAGTGCTGTGAGTCTGCTGAAAGCAGAAGGCAGTAAAATCTAAGGCCAGAAAAGATAACTTAAAAAATCTTCTAGTATCTACACACAATCACACAAAAAGAAAAATTAAAATATCCACTCAGGAAATTATCATTGTGGTATTTTGTGGTGTTCTTTTCTAATTTTCAAAACAATTCCATTACTATTCAAAATAGAGGTGATAAGTTACCAAAAGACATCAGCCCTAGATATGTATTACAACAGTTAAGAATATAATGTAGCTTTTACAGTTGATCAGGGATAATTATAGTATCCTTCACAGCAGTACTGCCAGAATGTTAATATGCACAGTGACCATAAAACAAAGGCAAAATATGTCAGGAAAAACTATATGAAAACAATGCACTTTACAGAAAAATCAAAACTGATATTATCTTAAAACTATAAATTTTATGAAATTATCAGCTTAGTTTGTCCTCTTTGGCAAGAAATCTAAGAATTTCTTTTGGATTATGACCCGTCACCTAGCCACATACACCTGAGAAATGCATCTCCAACTTCCACTTCCTCTTGTTTCCACTGGGCTCTGCCAACCTCCTTCTGCCTTTGGGTCTCTGCACTCCCTGCCAGACCTTTGCATGGCTGCCTGCCTCTTATCATTGTCTCAGCTCAAATGCATCCCCTCCTCAGAGTCCTTCCCTGAATATCTAAGCTTGCACACCCATTCCCAGACCATTCTAAATAAAGTAGAGGGTTCCCATTACTACTCATTACTCTCACTTATTTTCTTCTTACAGCTTAGTTATATCAAAACTACTTATTTCCTTATTTATTATCTCTCTCCCTCCAAAACTATGTGAGCAGTTGAGAGAAGGGTTCTCATCTATCTTGCTCACCAGGGTGGAAGAGCGCATTACGGGGTTAATGCATTTCAAATGAACCACTCTAGCCCATAAGATTGACCTTCACCTCCCCTTTTGCCAAGTTTGCACTGTGTGAACAGAGTTTGTACTCTTTGGCTACCCCTGGTGAACAAACGCACTGTGTGAGCATCCATAACACTGATTACAACTTGCACAGGTCACTGTTGTTATGCAAGAGATTTTGAAGAGGCATAACTGCCTATAAGAAGAGGTGAATCATTCTAAAGGCTAAAATTTGACCCATAAGGTCCATTTGAGCCCAACACTGCTACCTCATTTCACAGCCTCTGTGGAAGCCGTGTCAAAATTGAGGAAGATAGTAACACAAATGCAATATCAGTCATTTTTCACAATAATTTATTGTATTACAAGCAAGTAAATATAATTTAACACTATATTTTTCTGTTCAATATACTTCCACTTCCAGTATTTCATGTAAGCCTACAAACAACATATTGAAATTAGTAATACTGTTCTTTTGTTTTTCAAAGAAAAAATATACAATGTAATTGAGGTATTAGACTATTGAAAAGAGAGAGAAATGGCATCATCAAGGCTGAGGTGCTAATGGGGACGGTGAAATGACAAGTCAGGAACATCAGCAACTTCTGCTTGCCGCGTGCTCTCCTGCCTGCTTCTTGCTCCCTCAGCCTCGCTCCTTCCCTCCCTCGTTCCCTTTCTCCTCTCTTTCATTCCCTTTCTCCTCACATTTACCTTAAGCATCCACCATCTTTCCATAGTCTATTCTCAAAATAATGTTTGGCTAATTAAGAATTGGTCAAAATGTCCACATCTGATAAATCCTTAAATGTGCATGAATTCTTTACAAAACTCCTACAGGTAATATGGTACATTCAATTATGAAAGAATTTATATTTGCTGTTTTTATAACAAATCATGTATTTAATAAAAAAATCATCTTCACTCACACCCTTGCTCATACATTTTTGAAATTCTTAAGATTCCTGGGTTTGTATATATTTGTCTCTTTAGGGGTTTTTTGCTTAAATATTAATTCACTTTAGTAATTTTCCCTCTTCCTAAACCTACTACTCACAATATCAACCTCTTTTGAAAAAGTTAATATCACCTTCTCTTAACTCACAATTTTATTTACGTTATGTATTTTCTGTCACATACCTATTAATTCCTTACAATCTACTTTTGTATATGTAAATTGTGAAGGCAGGTTATTATACATGTTGAATTACTGTTTGAGATAATATCATGAGCCAGCAATCATGTGATCCAGGTTCATGTAAATTCAGGATAAAAGTAACATCTTAGGAGAACCTCATTGGTTAAATACTCAACAATACACATGAACTATCAAGTTTTTTTTAAATCTCCTTCCAAAGTGTCATAAATCTTTGACAAATCATGATGCTTGATTTCTAGCAAAAATAAAATGGTATTTTACAAGTTTTTTCCCCAATCATATCATTTGTTCTGCCCCACCAAGATAAGAAAGGTTATAGCAGGTGGTCATTTTGTTTCTGAGCATAATGGTGATAATAGCCTTTTCTGCTGTCAGAATTTTGAAAGGCACTAATTTTATCTGAGGCCCCCCCTTTCTGGGGCTTTCATACTTTCCTGAATATTAATTGTGTGAACTTTTCTTACAGCCACATCTCAGTATGAACCTGAATCAATGTATTTCTCCCATCACATTTGTTCGGTCTCAGCTCTTCTTTCATCACCCAGGAGACAAGCTGACGAAGTACAAAGCATTAATTTTATTTTTTTTTCTTGGTGGGAAAATAATGATACAATAGATAATTTATGTCCTCATTTCAGCCAGCATTAAATCATAAGCCTGGGCACTCTTACAGTTTGAAGGTCTTTTTCATCTTGAGTCTATATTGTAGGTAGATTTTAGGAGTAAAAGAAATTTAGCATTTAAAAGGCATCAAGTACAAGCACAAAAAAAGGTAATTTTACAAAAAAAATTGTATCTCACTAAAAAATTTAATTAGGGGTTCATGCCATATCTCCCTATTTAAAAAAAAATAGTATTTTCAGGATCCTGGGGGATGGATCAAATTAAGTTAGAGTCACTCTCTACTCTGTACAACCTTTCACCTACATTTTCCAAACCTACATTCTGGAGTATAAATCATGTCAGTTGTCTGTCTCTTCCTCAGCTCAGGTGATTTACCTGATCATCTTGAAACGTACATTTCATTTACAACTCTCCCATATCCAATTTCCAGAGGCTTGTCCATGTTCTGCTTACTGGGACAAAGCATATTAGCTTCTTAGTCTCTGAGCCATCAGTGAAAAGTGGAAGTTTGAAGATATGTGCTCTTTTCTTCTCCATTATAATTCCTCTGAAATGATAATTAAAAGCACATAAAGGTAGAAACTTCTAATCAGGAAGTGCATGAGAAGAGGACCATCAGTAGAACGTAAAAGAGAATAGATGTCTAAAAAAGAAAAAAAAAGATAGAATTATAGTAACCACCAAAATAAGCCTAAGAAAAAATTGTCTTTGAGTTTGTAAGGTGGAAGATGTATATCCCAGAAGGAGAAAATGGTCTGCCAGAAAACCAGAAAGCTTGGGATGAGACCTGAGGCTGAAAACATGAAGATGCATTGCATGGAAAAGTTGACCTCAGCCTCCTTCTTCTCCCCATCCAGAATGAAAAAAAATAAAATAAAAAATCCTAGAGGTTATATGATGTCCTCAGAGACAAACTAAAATGGAAGGGAGACTTTACTCAAAGAACATTACTAGATCCAAAGCAAAGACCTCTCCTTTCTGGAATTTGGGAACCACCTACAGGTGCAGAGACTAGTTCCCCTAGTTCCCCTAGTTCCCAACTAATCACAGGAAAGTGAAGCCAATTTAGGGGCCAGCCCCACCCAGACCAGAAAGCCCCCAAGCAGATTTTCCCAGCAGAGAATCCATGAGGGAAATCCTAGGAAGCAACCTCAAAAATTTAAAAAGATAGTCCACAAAACAAGAATAGCATGTTAAATAGAAAACACCTCCTGAAAACTTACAGAAATCCGAAATAAATATTACTTTAGGAGAGATAGAAACTAATTTTGACAGAGATGTGAAAATGAGAGCAATAAATGTAAAACTGAGATGATCCAACCAAGTAGTCCTGTGTAAGAACTAATAATGGGCATTTTACAAGAAAAGGATGGAGATAATCGAAACACGAGGATCTGAGAAACACCGTAGGTGCAATCCAGCTTGATTTTGGCTCACTGCTCACCCAGCCAGAAATGGCAGCCTCTTTTCTGTTTTTCTCCACATTTTGTGACTGGAATTGTGTATTTTTCAATCCATGATCTACCTTAATTTATATTCACTGAATATATGCTTTACACCAAATATCCCATAAAACCATAAGCATTTTACTCTTAAAAGTATTAAGCATCATTAAGCATTTTACTCCTAAAAGTATTATATACACACAAATATATATTCTACATACAAAAGCACATGTTATATGCAAATACATTATATATATACAAATTTCCTTATAATTCACTCTGTATATTTTGACAGAAATAAATATTTTTATAAGTTAATGGGATTTGAGAC
This sequence comes from Glossophaga mutica, assembly GCA_039655065.1. Lineage (NCBI taxonomy): Eukaryota > Metazoa > Chordata > Mammalia > Chiroptera > Phyllostomidae > Glossophaga > Glossophaga mutica. Next base: position 139,361,545 of record CM077307.1, on the reverse strand, counting down.
ATTTTATAACAATGAACTGTTCGCAATATGCAAACTTGAGCCTCTCATTAATGGCAAATGAATAAGGTATATAATGGAGTAAATGCCAATTTAAATTGTGTGTGTGTGTGTGTGTGATCTATTGAACTTGAACATCACCTCCACTTACTCCTCTAATTCATTAAGTTTTGCCATTCTTAGTTCTCTAATTTTCCTAAAAGTGGCTATTACTACTAAAAGTTTTCTATGGATAATATGCAAATAACCATACACATGTGTATGGACATACCAATACAAGCAAACATATTTATGTTTTATTTAAAATAGTAGTCTTTAAAGTTTTATGCTGTCAAGGTAGATGTCAAACTTTATTAAATATTACTTCATTTTTAAGACCCTATTGAAAGATACAAAAAAGAGGAAGAGAAAAAAAGATCACAACAAAACTATGATTAAAAACAGCTTCAGCACTCCAGGAGGTCATCACTGCAGGCCTCCTTCCACATGCAAACATATGTAAATCACCTTATGTAACACAATCATAAAGTACACGTTTCCACTTATAAAATATTACTAAATTTTCATTATTTGAATTCAACTAAAGTAGATGACTAAAATAAAAAGGTTTCTGAATGTTTTTCACAGAAATATGGTAGTTTCTGAAAAGATATATTTCTAACGTTAAAAAGGAAGCAACTCTAGTATACTGAAAAAACTATTTTGGGGACTCTAGATTTAGATTCCATACCTCAGTGTTGACTTAGAGGTATGTGAGTTGAGAAAATTGTCATTTTTTAAAATTCTTCCCAACTTCCTATCTCATCCCATCAAATAAGACATTTGGAAGTTTATCATTACTTCTACTTTGTCAAATTTGTAACATTTAAATTGTTCTCTAATAAAATTTTCCCAAATTTTAGCATATTTATATAGTACCATAATAAATCAAAAATAAGGTACAAACAGAAAAAGGAAGAGGAAATTCACCAACCTTTATGTGAGACCACTCCAGAAAGTGCTAAAGTAACACCTGCTTCAGTGTGGTTGGTAGGGTAATAATACAGGTGTAATAATTTATAGTTTTAATTTGAACATTTCACTTAAAATGTTATACAGTATGCTTGAGTGTGATATTGTTATGTTACAGAATTACATGCTTATGGCTTTGTAATAAGAGATTTTGTGATTAAAAGGGGCATTATTTGTGCCAGACCATATTCATATACACATATATACATATATGTATATTTACTTATATATGTATATACATATATTTACGTGTGTGTAAATATATATATAAAAGAAATAAGAAAGTGGCTCAATTTGTGGATTCATTATGTGATGGCCCAATTAAAAAAAAAAAATCACAGTGGATGGCATTGTTGTAAGGCTGAAAGCCAACACAATTTATAGTTGCGTTACCCAGGATCAGAGAAATGTTAAACCCTTTTCAGCTAGAGCTGGCTGGACATTTCAAAAGATAATACAGAATGAAAACTCACATGTGATGCAGTTTCTTCAATCCAAGAGAACCTGGAAAAATAGAAAAATACTTATTTAGTGTTATCCAGAAAAAAAGAGTTTTATGAAAAATCAGTTTTCTACAATAAAGAGATTGCCTTGTTTTACATGGATGTTGTTGGTAAGCAAGCCTACATAACATAAATGGTGATTCAGCTGATAAAAATTTTGTGACCAGAGGCTTGCCAGAACCTAACCTATATTTCCTTTAAGAGAAAATGTTCACTATTCACTAATTCAGAGTCTGTGGTAACTTTCTAGAACAGTACTATGGCAAATAATAAGAATCAAACACATATGTAGCAGAAGTTCCAGCTAAAACTAAACTACAAATCAGTTCCCCTTCCAGGATGGTCCAGATTATCATCTCATGCTAATGGTAATTAGAAAAACAACAACGAAAGAAATAAAGACTATTTCAGATGGGTAGAAGAGATCTTCACTAACCCTAATTTAGGAAAACCCTGTCAGATTTAAAACCAGTTATGCGGAAGACAGAGAGATCAAAGGGGACGGACAGAACTTGTCTGTCATAGACTAGAGGGCCTGTGAGGTCAACAAAGACTTGGATAGTTCAGTGTTATTGTCTATACAATGATTTGTGTCAATGAACTGAGTGTTTGTGAATGCATAAGCTACTGATTAGAATTGTTACCTAAAACTAAATATCTGAAAGGAGAGGCAACAATTGTTTATTTGTGATCAAAGAATTGCAATTCTGGGAGCACAGATTCCGGCAGAAACCCAAAAGTGCCCCAATACAGGAGGAAGTCAAGAGGTTTTATAAGAAAAAGAAAAGAACAATTACATGAAAAGAAAGAATTCCTATTGGTGCTGACAAGCTAGGTCAATCTTTAGCTATAAATGATTAGACATTGATTCTATCTTCAGATAGAGTTCATAATCATCAGTCCTTGGACAGAGGATGTCCAGTCTCCTGCTGTTTGTATGAACAATTGTTACATGTAACACAGCATTGGTTTCACCCAGTCCAAAGGTTTAGTCCAATCCAAACAGTCCAAAGGTTCAAGGAGAAAGATATGCAAAGCAGTTCCTCTGAATGGCTCTTCTGGCTCTATTTTAAAATGGCTTTGCTAAGTCTACTTTCACAGAATAAATTCAAAGAAGGATCAGTAATTTCGGAACTAGCTCCTTATCTTAGTGGTACTTGTGAATTGGTCTGTTTGCCATCAACATGGCAACCTAAAGCAATGAATATTTCTGTTTCTTCTCGCTGGGGAATAAAAAAAAATTAGAGCCCACTGAGAGGGAGTAAAATGGGTGTCAACAGAGTATCTGAGGGTCCTGCCTGGAGTTCGTCTGGGGAAAGAAGCTTCAGGAGGCACATGTAGGACATCTTGAAGTTTTTGAGCATGTGGTGTATGTAGCATGTATGTTAAATTTATTTTTATTCTTGAGAGGTCAGAACTACAAGCAATAGTTGAAGAGTGACAAAGAGGAAGATTTCAGCTTACTCTTATGGATAATGTTAAACACATATTTATTCAAGAATAAAACTGAATGTATTGAGTGAGATAATCTATCATTCCTTTCACTGCCATAATTAATCAGAAAAAGAACAGTACTTTGTCAGGGAAACTGTGCAAAGGATTTTCCTCTGAGTAGAAGGATGCACCAAATGATGTTCATGTTCCTCCTAGCTCTAATTCTCCAATACAGTGTATATTATTCATATTATGAAAATGTATTAACATCAGTCAATATATAAATAATTCGGTAATGAACAATGTGAGAGGGTTGAATTGTTAGATAAACATGACCTTTAATAAAACCTACTTGCTTTATATAAATAATTTGCCAGGGGATCTTGCTACATTATTTGAAATAAAGAAACAACCCTTCTTTTAAAAACAATTCAGTAGATAACTATACAACAAAAAATTCAGTAGAGAACTATAAAAAGTGTTTAGCAAAAGTAACCACAGGGGTAACTGAGAGAAAGAAAGGATGGATGCACAGGATTAATTAAATTACAAATGCAATCACCTCAGGGAAACTAAACACAGGCTACAGAACAAACAGTCATTCATCAATGATTGCATTTAATTAGTCATTCTAGAAGTTTAGGAGACTGGTCCTCTGGGTTAAAGAGAACTGAATAATTATACTGGTGCCACCAGTTCTGGTGTTATGTACTGATCTCTAGGAGTGACAGCATCTCTAAGCCTCAGTCTTCTCATTTGTAAAAAACATTAATAATAATAATAGACTTCACTGAGCTGCTAAAAGGGTTATATTAGGCAATTAATGTAAAGGCCTTAACATAGTAGCAACCACCGAATATAGCCACTAAAAGTTTTATCAATGACAGTAGCAACATCAGTAATAGTATTGTCATCATCACATCAGGCCAGGAATAGCAGGAATAATACATAGAAAAGATACCATAAGAGCAGATTCTTGAAGAAAGGCTCAGCATTGGATATGAAATGATAATGAAAAAAGAATATTCCAGGGGACCAATGTACTATGGAGAAGTTTAAAAAAACTTATAGATAGCATATAAAACAAAACATGGTTTGATTGCTAATTGATGACCAATTCTATGAAAGCAAAATTGATGAAACCTCCACTTTTCCCATGCTCAGATTTTTAAAAACGTGCTAGTATTGATTCCTGTCTTTCTCCAATATCCCACATTTGTTCATTCAGCATATGTCTTATCTTTTTAAAAATCATTAATTGCTAATTTTAATTAAATTTTTTTTAATTTGACTACCTCTTGCCACCATCATGATGGCCACCACCATGATGGCCACCACCCTGGTCAAAGGAGTATTCGTCTCCCATCTGTGTGATTATTGAACTACCCTCGGCTAAGAAAACTTACTCAAAATGTATGACCAGAAAGGAGTACACCATGTCCTTTCCAAATCCTACAGGAGAAAGCTTTAACAAGCTTATCCAAGAAATGTTTAATTTAAGAACAGTCTGACAGTGTCCAGAGGGGGAGGGGAGGGAATTTCAGGGGAAAAGGGGAACAGTTTAGAGCAACAAGTATAAAGGACTCATGGACAAAAACTATGGGGGGTGGAAATGGGAGGAAGGTGGGGAGGGCTGGGGTGGTGGGCTGGGGTGGGGTAAAAGCAGAAAACTGTACAATATCAACAATTACAAAATACTGATTTAAAAAAAAATAAAAAAATGGAAAAAAAAGAAATGTTTAATTTTGACCAAAATGACCTTAATGTTCCTCTCAGCTTAACTAAACATTAGACAGGCTCCTTCCTGCATCTGTCTAGGTCTTTAGGCTCCCTTTTCCTAGAGCATTTACTTGAGAAAACTTGTAAATTCTTTCTCTGCCATTTTGATGTATATAAAACTTTTGAAAAGCCTCTGGCCAGTTTTATGACCCAGGAATGTCTTTCCCAAGGACCTGGGAGCCATTCATTTGGAATGTAATCCTCCAAGAAGATAGAGCCCCTTCCTCAAAGTCTCTGTAGAGGGGTAGTAGCCTAACTTCAATAGGTGAAAATTAGCAAAAACAAAAGAACTAATTACAGAGAAAAAAATACCCAAGAACTCAGAAATAACCCAATATGCTGGACATGTTCCACTGGGAGGTTGATCCATCTCCCCCACATCCTCCATGAATAAAGCATGAACATAAAGCGCCCGGCAATACCAAATTCAGTTAGAGAGCTGGCAGGATGGAGAAATCAATAGTGTCTCGGCATGTTGATGAGAAATGCTGACTAATTTATGGCATCATTCTGAGCTCTAGGCATCAGTTACTGTATTTTTTTCATTTTTATTATATGAAGCATATTGTTTTTCCTCATAAAAGCAGTACTTGATCATCATACAAAACTTTCAAATTATAGAAAGCTATAATGACTATAGTTACAGAGAAGAAATACATATGTAAGGCTGGATACAATCTTGCAAACAGTTATCCTTGGATGGTAAATGTGAACTTAGGTTTTGGGCCAGTGGCAAACAGTTCAAAAATCACAGCAGTCTAAGACCACCCTTTCAGTAGTACTGCTCTTGATAATTCTGGACATTCTTTCTTGCATAAATGAGTATAAATTCCCTATCGACCTATGTAATGAGTTTTAAAATACTAAATTCAAAAACTACATGCAATTTAAAAAGAATCCATTTGCGTCTGATACTAATCCCCAGTTTCAGAAAGTCCTAGATAAATATACTCACTTGAATGGAGTTATTGCTGGTCGTTGATTAAAAAAATACAAAAGGCAAGATCAGAGAAATATTTTTTCTGGATAAATAGTAGTGTATGCTTATTCTCTGTAGTTATCACATAAGCTAAAATGAAAATTGAATGAGTTATAGTCTTTCTTTATGACACATTTGGTCTGACCTCAGGCAATATAAATGTAATCCTGTTCAAGTTCACACGTTTCCTGTGAATGTCTAAATTCATATACTCAGAGGTTATTCTATCTTCCTTCCTTCCTGCTTCCCTCCTTTTCTTCCTTCCTTCCTTGTCACCCACCTGCCTACCTAACTACCCACCCATATATATACACACGACACACGGTATATGCATGCATATTGTTTTCTAGAGAATGAATTACTTCTAAAGAGAGTGACACAGTATGAAGTAATTAAAAATATGATCTTTGGAGTTGGGAGTATGGCTTGGGTTCTGTCATTGACTAGCTGTGTTACCATGAGCTAGTAGCTTGTACATGACAAGCTTTAATAACACAATTATAATTCCCAAGAACAGAACCCAATCAATAAGATGAAGTACACAGATGCTAAGCATCGTGTTTGGCATGAGGAAATAGTAAATAGATGATGTTATTATCATTATTAATATATTCACCGATTACTAGTTACTGAACTTGCTCCTATTCACAAGTAAACATTATAGTCCCATGTAAATAGTTATAGCTCTTTGCAGCTGACACCAAGCCATGGGCATCTCTCAGGACAACTGGCACAAGTGCTGCTGCAAGACCAGGGGCAAGAGAAAGCCCCATCACAAGAAGAGAAAATATGAGCTTGGATGCTGTGCTGCCACACTAAGATTGGTCCCCACCCCATACACATAGGCCACATACATACAGTCTGTGTGCAGGGAGGCAACAAGAAATACCAAGCCTTGAGGCCAGATGTGGGCAACTTCTCCTGGGGCTCAGAGTGCTGTGTATGCAAAACAAGGATTATTGATGTTGTCTATTATGCATCCAACAATGAGCATGAGCGCCCATTGATAGCGCCTTCCTGACAGTGATGGGAGTCCCACTATGCACTGCCCCTGGGCAGCAAGGCAGGAGCCATGCTGACTCTTGAGCAGAAAGAGATTTTAAACAAAAAATTAATTTTTGTTGAAACAATAAAAATAAAATAAATAAAAGAAAGAAAGAAAAGAAACATGATGAAAGGAAAAGGAATGCCAAAATTGGCAGCCTTCTAGAGGTACAATTCCAGCAGGCAAGCTTCTTGGATGCATCCTTCAAGACCAGGCCAGTGTGGCTGAGCAGATGGTTCCAAGTTGGAGGGCAAGGAGCTGGAGTTCTAACTGAGGAAAATCAAGGCCAAGAAAGGCAAATGAATCTCTCTCCCTCCTACATTAGCTGAGTCTAAAAAAAAAAAGTCATGATATGAATACAAACAAAATCGGAGATGTTTTAGGCTGTTACTCATAATTTAGATTTCCCTAGGAACTTGCAGTTTTGTGTTTGGTTTTGCTTGTTATTTTTTAAATGAAGATATGAAAACAATCATTTTCTAGAGTTTGAGTTATTCGCTATTTTGTGGAGCATGCATCTTCTTATTTCCTTAAAAAAAAAGTCACTGTATGTGTTCAGATATTAAGATTCATTTGCATGCTGATTTTCTTTATTTCAGAGAACATTGGAACATTCTTGCCCTGGTTTTTTAAAACATACACACACTCGAGTTTCTATTACATGATGTATTCCGAACCCATAATTCTATGTGTTCTCAGATTCCAAAACCATAATTCTATTGAATCCCTTGAGAATTGGATCCTCCTAATACTCACCATTAATTTTGGTTCTATTTTTATATTTTCTACAATAAATGATTTATCACTAATCAAAAAAAGACAGCAATCTAGTGTCTGACTCTCCCCTCTGCCATGCACTTAAATATATTGTCTGATTTATTTCCAGCTATAAGGAAATGGCAAGCAGTCTGTCCACACTGTCAGTTTTCTTCTGTAAAACTCTCATTTTTATTTTGTCTTAGAAATTTGTACCCATTTTAAATGTTGACTTTTTAATTCTTTACTTACAGTCCAAAGCTGAATCACTGGGGAACCACTATTTATTTATATTAAATACTTTCATATAAAGCATTTATAAAGTATAAAATTTTAAATTTATACTTTATAAAGTATGAAATTTTAATAAGTTAAGATTATGGAGTAGTTCAGAGTCAGACTCCCAGAGTTCCACGTTTACCCCAACCATCAAGCTGTGGGAGCTTGAGGAAGGTACCTGCCCATTCTGTGTCTGTTTTCTTATCTGTAAGGCACAGGTGATAATAGTACCTACCTCATAATGTTAAGAATTATGTGCTTTAATATAAATTAAAATGTTTTATGCTCTTTTTGTATGCAGTTAAACCATTTTTAATAACAACTACTATTAATATTCTATTTTCCACATGTGGCTTCTAAGCCTAAAATCTTGATGCTATATTCAGGTCTCTGCATCCCATGGATCTTTTAAGAAGATACTAACTTCATGCTGTGGCATTTAATCCCAATCTAAGATTACTCTGCTTTGTGGAAATGGTGCTTGTAAAAGCCAATGTATATAAAATAACTCCTTCCATGATCATAGCTTAGACAGTCCTCAATTTATTCTTCTCCTGTTCCTTCTAGACTTAAGAATCAATATTAAGTGATACTTATATTTTACACTTTATATGAGCCTTCCTTCCAACAGTGAGAAAAGCCCTATGAGTGTGGAAATAGGCATCACCTTTAAAATTATGAATAAGAGAAAAAAGGCAACAACTTTACATTAGTCAGCAAAAGCATAAATTGGCCTAAAATGGTACCAGTATGCCTCTAATCCAGCCTCCAGCTCTAATTTCTAAGTAAAAGCAACACCGCAAATCCTGATGGCTTTGCTCAAAAATGTACAGCATAAAATTTTTTGAAATTGCCAAATGAACACTGACACTTCCATAAGAAACCATGTTTCAGCTTCCCGCATGCAAGGCTGTAAACCTGGATCCATCAATCAGTGTACCCGGCTGATCTTGTAGCGTGCAACATTTTATTGCCTCTTCACCTCTGACTTAGTGAGAACTTACTGTCTTCAAAAAGCTCTTCTGAGAAAACTGCTAACTCTGATTATTTAGAGAGATGTGTTTTGAATCTTTATTTTGACTATGTGTATAGCTAAACAGAGATGTCAAAGATAGGTACACGAATCAAATTTTTATAAGAAATCGCTAAAGCCATGAAGTGGTCTTCCTTTGAAGAAATAAATGAGAGAGAGAGAAGTAGTTTGTTCATATCTTTTGAAATAAAATTCACCCTGGCATTTTACCAAAACCTAGAGGAAAAAAATAGTAATAAAGATCTCATACCCTACCTTCCCACTCCATCCTCTCTTTTAAGACTAATACAAGGGGGACCTACAGGAAACCAGAATTATCTTCTAGAGGGCAGGCCCCCTGTAGTACAGGCTTCCTCCACTAGGTGAGGGTTCTAGAAACCCATCTGTATCAGTGTACCAGTTGGTGTTATTGAGGGTTGATTTACAAGTGCACCTGCCCACACCATGTTGAGTGCTCAGCAGTTTCTGACCAAAAACGCCCAATGGGGTCAATGTCCTACCCTTTCTATTCACCAATGTCACCCTGAGTGACTTTTTTTGTTTCCCAGTTTTGCTGATGTGGAAGAGGTGAAACAAACAAACAAATAAACAAAAACAGCAGAAGCATTAAAAGTTATCAAAATTGATGAGTTCAAAAATATTTGAACAATGGGAAAAACATCTTGATAGGTGTATTGCCTCAAATGGAGAGTACTTTGAAGGTGACTTTGATGGTGAACATGTAAGAATACACAGTTTTTATAAATAAATTCTTATTTTGAGGGCTCCCCCCTTGTATTCTTATTTCATTGGTATAATTCTTCAAGTTAAAATATCTAAGGTTCCAAAAATATTCTTGGAGCAAGGGCTGAGCTAGGGTATATACAAGATGAGTCTGGTCATCTTATTATGTCAAAAAGTAAAGAACATCTCAAAAAAGCGATGAGGCATGCCCCATAGTCATCACAACCAACTTGAAAGAGTTCCCACCAGCCAAACCCGAGACAGTTTGTGTATCTCCCCCACCCCAAATAAGGAGCATGATAAATTATAAAATATAGAAAAAAGGTAGACAAGCATAAATCTGCACCAAAAGTAATATATACAAAGTAAATAGGATAGAAGGGAGACAGAGCTACACCTTTCAGTATCAATAGAGAGGGTGCTCATGTTGGAAAATCTTCACTTTGTAACCATCACATATGCATCATCAACGGATGCCTAAACTTGGAGGAAAAGTTTGGTCATGAGCAGGATATTCGCATTGTTCTAAATTATCTCCTGGCAGAGTTTTTTATTAGTTACAAGGAAAAAAGAGTAATTATACTTTGTCAAGAAAAAACCTAGATCAGATTATAATAATTAGTATCACCATTATTAATTGACATTTGCATATGTCACCCCTATTAATTAATTGGCAGATTGACATTGTGTAATTTCAGATGTACACAGTATCATTTATATGCAGCATCGTGTTCTAGCCAATAATGCATAATTTGAATCTAACTATGAGGGAACATCAATCAAAGCCAAAATGAAGGGCACTTTACTTTAAAAGGTAAATGTATTATTCCAAGATAAGCATTTAAGAAAACACAAGAAAAGCCTTAGAATATACTCTAGATTTAAAGAGATATGATAACTAAATGCAATATCTGATCTGAGACTCAATTTTTACTGGTATAAAAATACGCAACCAAAGACATTATTATAGGTCCAAAACTAAAATATGAATAACAAATTTGATAAAGATATTACATCAAAGATAAATTTTATTAAGTTGATAGCTACGTTCTTATGTAAGGAATAATCTTATTCTTAAGAACTACCCAATGGCGTATCTAGGGAATATAACATTAATACACTTTTATTTATAGGGAGGGAGTTGTCTTAGGAAGGAAGACTGGCCCTTCTGTCTCTGACTGGATGATTATTGATACATAAAAAGTCACATAGAGACTAGGACCACTCAATGTTGCTGATTTTATCAAATTAAAACATCAGAGCCTCCTAAACTTTAAGGGACATGAGACAAAAAGGCAGTATAATATTTTAAATGGATCAGCATAGACAACTCAAGTGGTATTCCCTCTTGAAACTTACCTGCTCAGCCTTTCTTTGCAAAATGACCAGGAGTGTCCCCACCTCTCAGCATTCATGGATTTGTGTGGCCCTCCTTCTCAGCAGCGCACGGCACATGCTGTTTATTCCCATCATTGCCAGGGGTTTATTTTTCAATCTACCCTGTGGTGCTAACCTTATAAAGTAAATTATGCTTTATGTGAGCTCTGTTTTTTAAAAAATCCTGTCCATGAATTGTGGTGGGGTGAAGTAACTCCAGAAGAAAGAGTCTGTGTTGTGTCAACAGGCAGAGAGAAAGTTCAAGGGGTTATACTAAATCACCCAGAAATGTACCACCTGCATCAGATATGATTGCATAATACAAAGATTCCACTGCTTGGGATGGGGGTGGGAGGCACATTCAGGCAGGTGTCTAAAGAATTTATTAAACCTTCTAATGAGAAAGAGTCAGTGTTTGGAAATATGCCCAGTCAGAAGGTGTGACAGACAAAAATTTTTTTTTTAATTTTCAGCTATGTTAAATGATTTTTCCTTAGCCCTAGTTTCCTTTCCTTCTACTCCCCTCCCTGATCCTGAAAGGATTAGAACTCATATAGTGACTATGGGAAAAGGGTGGACTCTCAAACATTGCAATTTCTGTAGCCTAGAATTGTGTATATAATTTTAATGCTTGAGGAAATATTCTGAATCTTTAAAAACTGGGAGTATAACATAGTTTATGACATTTTCCTCAATGGGGACAGTGTTTTCCCTTTTTTAAAATGCCTGCTTCAGATTAGATTGGCTATTATTCCATTTACTAGTACTATTTAAGAAGTTACTTCAAAACTTAATCAACTATTAATTGAGGGGAACCCCGTGCCTTGGAGTCCTCCCAGTTGCAGATGAAATGACTCATCCTGGACACAATCTGTTGTTCTGGCAGGAAAGGGGATGGTGATTCCCTCCAGTGGAGAATGCCCCCAGCCCTTCTCTGAAAGGGCTTTTATTGGAATCGGTATGTGTAGGGGTTCACAGCATGCATGCATAGGTCATCAATCAATGTCAAAAGGCTATAGTTATAGAAAGCAAATATTATCTATAGATGACAATTGAAGGAACACAGAGATCTGCCCCAGGTCAGGGTCTGCTAGACATGCTGATGCTAGATGGTCTTTGAGACACGTTTCATGAGATAAGGAGTTCACTCCTTACACCTTGATCTTAAACATTTGGTTTATATCAATCAATAGAGCCATACAAAGCAAAACAAGCTTCAAAGAAACAATGTATTTATCAGGCCTGACTTCCCATGGGAACCCTTAGTGTTAACATCGGGTCATGCCTGCCTCCTGCATTCCCGGCTTTCTGGTTAAGTCTTATAGGCCTCTTTCAAGGCCTAGCTTGTGCTAGGCTATTGTCTCTGATATCGCATAACGTGGTCCCCAACAATTTTTTATGTTCTTTAGTCAGGAAGTCAGACATGACATATCAGGGATGCTTGTCTTTGGTCCATCAAATATGGGGCTTCCTATGGAAAGACTGAAAGATGGGAGATGACTTAATGGGTAGAGATTAGAATCCTTTGGAGCCTTGTTCATTCACTCTGAACCTGCTGACTCTCAAGGTTGATCCTTAGCTGTCAGCTGAATCCTTGACTACGGCTCTCAGCCAGAACACCCACATGTGTCTTCCCAGGTGGCCTAAATTGCCTCCACGGAGGCTGAGTTCCTAAGGTGACAGTCCTGACACAAAGAGAAACAATAGAAACTCTATCCTTTGTATACTCTAGCCTCCAGTGTTATAAAACATTATATCTGTCAGTCACACTCTTTTGGACAGAGCAATCACAAGCCCATCAAGGTTTCCAGTAGGGGTGAAGGTTGGTATGAACTCTACCTATCGATAGAGAATAACAAGGTCTTAGAGAAGTATCACTTTGGCCATTTTTGGAAGGTACAATTTACCATACTACCTATTTTCAAACCTACACAGTATTAATGTGACCTTAAACAAGATACCTGAAAGCTCCCCAAATCTCTATTTCCTTATCAATAAAATGCAATGAGAATAATAGTGTCTACTCATTGGTTTGTGATAAAGATTAAATTAAAATATCATTTACAGGATTTAACAGTTCTTGCATACATTATAAAAATAAATGTAATACATTATTATCTCCTACACCTGCCAAGAAGTCTTCTAAATCTGACAACGGAAAGTGTAAATTAGCACCTCCACATAGCTCTTTCATACTTTCAGTGTCTTGAAGTGTAGAGAAACTACGCTGTTTTGTTTGGATGAGTAATTACTACTTTCATTAGGAATTTGGAAGGTGATTTAAGCAGATGGTATATTTGTAGTAGGGAAGAATAATCACTGTTTAATAGCAATGACAATTATGGAGGGAAATGAACATGACTCAATTCATTTCCTTAATTTTCCCTTTCCCACATCACTACAAAACACTCTGCAAATTTGGAAGTAAATACTAGAATACATATTATATTCTATAAATGTATATACATGTAATACATTATATGTAATGAAGTAAATATGATTTATATTAATGATTTATATATTATATAGTGACTTATACATATATAATCATATAAATTATATATAATTATATATACACATATATGTACATATATAGTCTGTCCAGAAAGTATCCACCCATGTACTATGTAAAATAGAAGCATTTACTGAAGAAGACACAAGAATAAGAAACACTGTACACAGGACAATGATGATTCAGTTCCCTTCAAAGTAGACACCTTGGGATCTCACATAGTTCTCCCAACTGATATCAACTGCCTTATATTTTCCTGAATCTCATCAATGATCTAAAATCTCTTCCCTTTCAAAGGTAATTTTAGTTTTGGGAAAAGGCAGAAGTTGCAGGGTGCCACATCTAGGCTGTAGGGGGGCTGAGTCACCTGGGTGATTTGACATTTCACCAAAAAACTCTGCACCAAATATAATGCATGAGCAGGCACCTTGTTGTGATGAAGCTGTCAATCACCAGTTGCCTATAGCAGTAGCCTTCTGAATCACCCAAATAGTTTCTGCAGAGGAATGTTCAAGATTAACACAAAATTTGATGCAGATTCATTGCTCTACTCAGTCATTTTTAATGTAATGACCACGCAGTACACATGCGCACTCAATAGTGTCTACCACCCCCACTGACTAGTACAGTGAAGTCATCATTATTCCCATGTGTGCATTCCAGTCCACTCTCCTTGGAGGCCAGGTTACATAGGTGTCATGCAAACCATTCTGGTTATAGTAACAATAGCTGGACTTTTTCCAGACAGACTATACATACATATTCATATATATACATTGAATATATTACTATATAAGTACATATATATGAATACATACATGAATATATCTGTACATATATATATATGATTTCAAACTATAGAGATTACTATCACCAGATCAGTAATCAGTACAATGTTGCTTTGGCACTTTTAGCAGATCAACCAAGCCAGATTGTTATGGGAAGCAAACTATCATACCAACTGCTCATGGTTGATTTCATGTAGCTTTGATAAACAGGTAAGTTAATAGCCATATAACTCAATAGCACTATATTGACAACATGTCCAGAGGAGAAAATTTAAAGAAAAATTGGCCAAAAGGTCCATCAGGCCTTAGGAAACATTAGTCACCCTTGGGAACCTATTTCTATTTGGACACATTGTTTCTCATTGCTTTTGGAAGAGCTAATTATTCTGGAATGGCTTTCATGCAAATGCATGACTCAGTTTCAGTTTTATCTTAACATGCTAAGATGAAGATTGGCTTAATTTCAGTTTCTAGAGATTTTCCTTGTGTTGAGAATTGAAAAGTAATGGCCTTACTTATAAACATTATTCTTCAGTGAGGTAGGATCAGCAGTTATCTATGGGGACAAAAATTACTAGAAAACAACTTCTGAAATGGTATTAAAGTTTCTCAGAAACCTCACATTGAATATTGCAAAGTATGTTGTCATTTATTGTAAAATATTTAAAGTTGATTTCTTGGTATTATGTGTGTTAATTGTGTTTTCAACATAGATGCAAATGAAACATAGAATCAGACAGAACTGGCTTGGAATCCCTATCCTAACATATTCGGGGCAACTTTCATTCCCATGACAAGCCCCACTATTTTCATATGTAAAAACAGAGGTGCAACTCTCCACACAGGGAAGATTACATGTGAGTAGTGAGCAATAATATGTAAAATATATAGCAAAGCTCCTCTCATATAGAAGTCCTTAATATCAGCTTTATCTTTCCTCCTCTTCTACTCTGCTGTAGTCTCAAAAAACTATATAATTACATATGTCAAAATGATGTTGCACTGGATACTTTTCAAACTTCTTGGCAGCCAAGTGCATAAATGTACTATTGGGGATTCATTCCCACCTTGTTTCCTGATATAGAGCTCAAGTATGCAAGAAAGGTGCTCACAGTGCAAGCTGCAGTGTCTCGTGCTTGAAGGTAGCAGGCATGTATGCTCACCATTTCTTGTCATTGGTGTTGCAACAAATGCTTACCATTTTGTTAAAATTAGCACCCTATTCCAAGAGGTCAGTGTCCTCTATTTTATTCTTAAAATACAGGAATCTGAATAAATGATGCCTCATCTATTTCTGTTATTTCATTATGGCTGTAACACTTTTATTATATGTTTTTAAAAGGCAAAATATATTATGATTAAGTATTTTCTTAACAGCGATCGCTATAGTCTAGAGAGAAGTTAAATTTAAATTCATTATTAAAGTAAACTTTTAGAATATATGTATGCATGCGTATTTAATTCTTTAACTTATTGTGCTGTTGAAATATATCTTACCTGAGAATTGGAAGTATTAGAATGATAAAGAAAAAAATAAGCTACCCTTGACTGTTACTATAGCTACACACCTATTCAGTGATGGGTGAATTCACCTAAAAACTGTAGCAAGATAAATATCAACTCAGAGTTTTACCAAAAATAAAAATGCATATTCCTATGCTCTCCTTCGCCAGTTCTGGTTCATTAATGTATTAATAGTGTAGAAACTGAGATGCTGTTTTTTTAAAAAAAAAAAAAAAATAGAGTGGTTTAACAAAAGACAATTTATAATAGGTGGGAAGTCTAGGATAGATAGGAAGTTGTGCTCCATGATATCATCCAGGCCCAGGATAGAAAATCAAGTTCACCACTCCCAAGAAGTAGCTTCTTTTACTTGATCCAAGATGGCCATTCCTATTGTTATTATTCCCAGTTGTGGCGAAGGAAGTCCAAGGCAAGAATCATTGTTTCAGAAGATGACCTGAAACACTTCATCTTTATTTCCTTTGCTTTACATTGAAATTGCTTTATTTTACACTGTACAGAATGTTGTTGAATAGCTAGAACTAGCTACAGGAGACTGAGAAATATAGTCAGTGATATGTAATCATGGATCCAGCTAGGAGTCTACTTATTTCACTGGTAAACACTATAAAGAGAAGAATAAATAACTGGAGAGTAGTAGTTTCTTATGTCATAAAGAATTTGGGGGTTCTAAATATTTAAATCCATTCTTAGACAAGTTGGAAATTTAGAAAGAATGCAGGGAAATGAGCTCTAAAGTAAGGAAGAACCATTTTTAAAATGTGGGTCTAACCTTCAAAATCTATGTTAAGTCAAGATTTCTGTTTTATATTTTGTATTTTTAATGATTGCAGAAGTGATGATTATTACATATAACTGTCACACTACATGATATAGATCCACACAACACTGAAAGTAAAATTTTTACAATCTGCCCATAAAGTAACCATTGCTAATGACCTTGGTCATTTTTCTCCATATTTATATTCCTCTCGAGAGACATGCTAACATAAAACTATTGAGCTTTATTTTACAAAAAATTCTTTTTTTGCTGGCTGAAAACCATACAAACAATTCTTAGTGTTTTACTCAATTCTGGTTGCTATAACAAAATATCATAGCTGGGTGACTTATAAACCACATAAATTCACTCCTCACAGTTCTAGAAGCTGGGAAGTCTAGGATCAGGTGCTGGCAAATGCAGTTTCTGGTGAGAGCACGCTTTCTGATTCACAGGCATCTTTCTGCTATATCCACAACATGGTGGGAAGGGGCAAAGGAGCTCTCTGGGACCTGTTTTATAAAGGTATTAATTCCATTCATGGGGGCCACCCAAGTGACCTAATCATTTCCCAAAGGCTCCATATCCTAGTAACATCACATTGGGGGTTAATTTTCAACATATGCATTTTCAGGGGGGTCAAAACATTTGGTTTATAGCACCCAGTAAGGAACTATCTAAATAAACATGTTTAAAGATATTTGTTTTATAAATACATCAATTGTAATATTTTAAAAATTACTCCAAATTTAATAAGTGGAACTAATCCAAATTACAAATTATTCTATGTGGAAGAAATTTTGGAAACCTATAAAGAAGTTAAGCCATAAAGAATGTACATATACCTGGAAATAAAAGTATCCCTAAGACACATTAAATTAATAAAAGCAAGTTGCAGAAGGATATAAATACCATTGTTACCGTTAATAGAAAAATATTCACAAAAAAATACCCTTATATTTAATGGAGATATATGAGTACATTTTATCAGTGAAAACTTTCCATGATGGTACATAAAAATCTACTTCATCTTCATTATAATCCATTTACATATTTGATTATTTACATAATGGCCATACATGATATATTTAACCACTCCCTTATCAATGGACATTAAAATTATTTTCAGTATTTCACTATTGCAAACAATGTTGCAAATACCATGCTTATTTTATATAGTTATCATTACAGATTCTTTTTATGAAAGTTTTTACTGGAGTTAGAAATGTTATATCAAAAAAGATTAACATTTCTAAATCGAACAGATATTATTAAATTGCTCTATAATATGTTATAATTTTCCGATCAGAGACACAGTGCTCATTTCTCTAAAGTCTTGCCTTCAGTGAAACAAGTTTAGCAAATCGTGACAGAACAAAAGCTATTGAATTATATAGACAGCTTCCAGAAATCCACTGAAGTTAAAGATCAATGGCACCCATGGTGTCAAATGTATTCTAACTCAGTAATGAGAGATGGAATACTGCCACCTAGAATATACTCTTCGATTTTCAAACTCGGTAAGATTGGTTGAGAAACATTGAGAATGTATCTCCCTAGATTTTATTTGACCCTACAATGTGTAACACAGCTTATGAGCATGAAATACAGAAGCTACACTCTTACTGATTTAAAATCCACTTTTTTTAAGATCTCATAATGTTACAGGGTTCAGAAATTCAGTCTTATATTACAACATATATATCCCCAGAATAATAATCACATTAAATTTTGCCTGAAATTAGGAACAAAATGCTAGAACCACAAGAGCTGTAATCAGTCCAACACTGAATGCTATTTACATTATTGCTTTTGCTTGGGAAATAAGTTTAAAATGTTGTTTGATATTCAGGGGTACTTAATTAAAAGACATTGAAATTAGAAAGTGGAATTGAGGGAGCAGTATTTTTTCACTGTCTAGTCACACTCAACGCACTATAGACTCATTAAAATTCAAAAATCCCCAAAGGTTGTGAGTGTGTGTGTCCTTTTTCTCTTTTTGGTAAAATATAAATACTCAATATATTTTACAGCCTAACTCAATTTTTCTTCTAATAAAGCAGTCATAAATATGGATGTGAATTACTGGATTGTCCTACCAATAGATAGGCTGCTAGGGAAGCCATAACAAAGTAGCATGGACTGAGTAGCTTAAACAACATAAATTTATTTTCTCACAGCTCTTAAGGCTAAAAGTCAGAGGTCAAGATGTCAGCAGAGTTAATTTCTTCTAAAGCTTCTTTATATTAACAGCAGCAAACAAGTTTCAAAGGCTGACCCAGACTACTGACTCAGCATTTCTTTGACTTACATCGTCACCAGCACAGTTGAAATTTTTGTTGTTATTAGACAATTCAAATTTCAAACTATATTACAAAATTGACATATTTAGACCATAACATTCAAGTTCTATTAAATAACATAGAAGTGAGGTTTAATTAAAAAAACATAAATTTTCTGGACGCTTTCATAAATAGACAATACATGCAAGTTGCCAGCCACATCAACATCACAATGATGTTGCTAAGCTTTGTCTCCTGAACCTGGACAAAACTGTCACTCCCTAACAGCTAATGGTAATTCTATAGGTGAACTTCATTTACCATTGCTGCTCCAGACCATGCCAGAGTAATCTGAATACACATCTGGTATGACAAGTTAAATATAAAAGTTGTAAGTTCTGAAATATTTAGACAGAAGTCAGCTTACCACTGTAGTATGAGAACTAAATAGAAATCAGCCTTTTTTTTTTCCCCATCAAACAAGCAGTTTTTGTTTTCTTATCAAAGCCAAGGCAATCTAAAGACATTTCCTAATGCCTAATCACTAAATCAAGTGAAAAGAAAAAGCTATTTCAAGAAAATGCAGCAAACATTTTGCAAAGTATAAGTATCCCATTACTTTGGGGACATTTAATGATTAAAACTAATATCCTGAGATAAAATGCCAGCAGACATAGTTAATGGAGGGAAGGAAAAGCTTCAAGAGAAATCACGTGGAAAAAATCAATATTAAAAATCTGTACTCTGAGCAAATGTTGACACAAGGAATACGATTTGTTAATAAGTACCCAAAGCAAAAACAAACTCCCTGCACGCATTAAGCTGTTTAGGAGACCCAAAAAAGAACCTCAAATGGACAAACATTAAAGTATATTATTTAAGCTTGGTTTAGAAAAATTATTGTCCAGGAAAAACAAAAATAAATACTGATTTCACCAATTTTATCTTTTGTATTTACTTTTACATAAAGATGGCTACTGAACATGCACAGTTCTTCAGCGACAAAGTTCTGTGATGTTTGCAATGTTTTGCTTCACACGGCCCTGCATTTTAGACATCCTCTGAAATTTGGCATATTGATTGCAGAATTGTATTAATTATATCCAGTGAATCATGATCAATATAATAGGTCCATAATATTATATTGTACTAAGCATACTACTATAAAAAAATCTCATGAAGAATTTCAGCATCTTTTGATGCTAATAGCAGACATAAACAAATAAGTTGTGAATTGGCGTTAGCTATGAATAGTGGTTACAAAACAAGATCTGGGTTCTAGGTGTACTCATTGCTACTGAGGCATCAATATTTTAAACTCTTCTCAGTACACAGAGCTAGGAAGTATATGTATGTATACTAACTTGTGCACAGACATGTCTATGTTTATTTCTGTATTATGTCTATTAATACATTAAATGTACCTTTTGGAAAATGAATCCACCCCAGTACCTGCAACTCCATTCTAGTACGACGGAGTTCTTCCTAGCTTTCCCCATTTCCTTATTTGTATCTCCCATCTCCAGCAGCGAGAAACTTCCCTCTCGTTAACTATAATACATTTATTTGTTCGATCCTAGTACACAAATAATTCAGAATTAGCCTAGATTCCTGAGAAAAACAAAATTACAAAGTAGGGTTTATTATTTAGATTTACTTCGTTTTGCCTTTAGCTTTAAGGTATCCAGTCAAAACACTGTTTTCAAATGTTATTTAGATCACTTGCTTTATTCTCCATTTGCTTAAGTGCAGTCATGTGATTCCTTTATAATACAGTTAGATTCATTTGCCCCAAAAATAATGGTTTTGTTTCTGTTTTCATACAGCTGGGCAGTTCTGTTCATTCTAACAAATACATAAGTTTTTGTGTCCACCACCACAATTCTACACAGAAGAGTAACATCACCCCAAAATTTCTGCCATGCTGCACCATTATGACTCCTCTCCCCATCACCAATTCCTTGTAACCACTTCTGTTTCCCTCCTCACAGCTGTGCAGTTGTGCCTTTGCCAGTGTACCATATAAATGGAATCAGGCAACATGTAGTCTTTAGGTTGGCATTGGCTTCTTTCACTGAGCAAAACGCATTTCAGATTCATCCACTTCAATGGGTGAATCAATAACAGCTCATAAATTTTTCTTTCTGGGTAGTACCACACTGTGTAAATGTGCCATAGCTTGTTTATCCCAAGAAAAATAAAATGTAGGCCCTGAAGCCCAAGAACCGATCTTACGTTCACAGCTAGGCCTCAGTGTGATGACAAACTGATCTATTGTTTCTGGCTAAGCCCTGTTGTTCTCCTATTGACATAAATGATCTGACAGAACATGGATTTCCGGAAAAACCCTGGTGCAAACCGCAAAACGCAAAACATCCCACTTCTTGCTCACTGAGGAGCTGCTACTTCTGTACTAATTCAGCTTAACCTTAATCCTGTCTGGCCTCCTTATAGGAAAGGAGATGCCCAACCATATAATTGTTTCACTTTCTTACTACAGCTAATCTAGAGTGAACCTCTGCTTCCTTAGAGTCTCCCCTGAATATTCAACCAAAGACCAAATCATGTAAGTTCTGAGACACCTACCTCACAGTTCCTTTGGGTTGGCACTGCGCTTTACTTCAAGGTAATAACCCAACTTGTTCAACTACGAGTGTGCTCCTGGTGGTCTTTCGCTGAAGGGCATTAACAGCCTCATCCTTGATTGAAGGACATCTGAATTTGTTTCCAATATTTCAGTGATTATGAATAAAGTTGCTATAAACATTTGCATCCGTTTTTGTGTGAATATAAGGTTCCATTTCTCTTGGGAACATTCCTAGGAGTGGGACTGCCGGATCATATAATAGTTTAAGAGAAAGAACACATGGAAAGAAGGAAAAAAGAAAGAACACACGGACGTGAACAACAGTGTGGTAATTGTCGGGGGAGGGATGCAAATGGAAGAGGGTAAGGAGTGATAAATGGTGATGGAAAAAGATAAAATAAAAATAAAAATAGCTGTATGTTTAATTTTATAAGAAATTATCAAATTATTATCAAAGTGAATGCCATTCAGCATTTCTATTGGTGATGTTTGAGCATTCCAAAAGCTCCACATCCTCACCAGTATTTGGCAGCTTTATTTTTATTTTAGACATTCTTATAGGTATGTAATAGTATCTAAATGTGGTTTTAATTTTCACTTGTCTAATTATTAGTGACATTATCTTTTCATATGCTTATTTTCATCTAAAATCTGTTTTTTGAAATATCTATTAAATCTTTTGTCCATTTTTAAAATTAGATTGCTTTCTTACTCTTTAGGTTTCGATTCCAGATACAAATACTTTGTCAGAGACATGATTTGCAAGTATTTTCCCACTCTGTGGCTTGTCTTTTTTCTCTTACACAAATGAGTTTATCTCCTGCAATCATTGAGCTAGTCTCATGATTTTCTCACATATCCAAATAGTTGTCATTCTTTAATAAAAACCATCTTAACCAGAAAATTAGAGTGAAGACCTAGGGTGAGAAAAATAAAAATGGAGGTTGGATAGAAATGAGACTTAATAAAGTAATCAAGAGAGACACTTTCACATTGATTATTGAAGATTATGATGAACTCAATTCTTGGTGGCTGAATTCCAAGTGAGTAAAATAACCACCACCAAAACACACCATGACCTCCAGCATCTTCTCACTGCTCTTAAAGTCCACATCCATACCTTACCAAGTACCGCTGAACTTTTTGTCATCTTCTGACACCATATACAAACACATTACCTTTATTTTGTTTTTCAAATATGAAAATTTCCTTTCTTCCTTAGGTCCATCGCTGTGGCCTTCAGCTCTGTCTAGAAGACCACGTCCCCATGCTTGCTCATGGTTGTCACTTAACTGTCAGTACAGATGCCCCCTTGTCAGACGAACTTTTCTTAACATAGCAACAAATGGCACATGTGCCTGCTTTTTACTCTTTCACATCACCTTGCTTTGTTAGCTTCATAGCACATATACCATTTGAAATCACCTTGCTCTTTTGATGAATTTTTCCTTAATTAAATTTTCAGGGTAACATTGATTAGTAAAATTATAGATTTGAAGTGTACAACTCTGTAATATATCACCTGTACATTGTATTGTGTGTACCAGCCAGAGTCACATCTCCTTTTGTCACCACATTTTTGACCCTTTACTACCCTCCCATCAGCCCCCTTTCTCTCTGGTAACCACCATATTGTTGTCTGTGTCTATGAATTTTTGTTTGTTTTTTGTCTTGCAGCCATACCACCCTGAACACACCTGGTCTTGTTTGATGGGCTTTGTATTGTCTTGCTCGCTCCCTCCCTCCTCACTAGAGTGAAATCACTGCAGAGTGGGGAAACATGTCTGTCCGAAGCACTGTAGTCCCGACATAAAACCCAGCACCTGCCACACAGTAAACACTCAGTGAATATTTTTAATGAACAATAACTGAATGAATGATGAGGTGATAAAAAATGTCATTATAATGCTGCCAAATTTTCCTGATTCTCTGAAGAGAACTCTAATTGATGGATGTTAGAACATGAATGCTTTTACCCTTACTAAGAATTTGTGAGCATCTGCATTAAAAATTTTCGATGGTTCAATCATTCTTGTTGTTAAAGTAATAAATTATTCCTGATAGTAATTAAATGAATAACAAGGAAGAAGACCAATTTAAAGATTGCTGTCACATGCATATGCTAACATTTTGGTATCCGCTTTATCTAAGTACTAATTTTAAGCAACCCATGCATGTTATTTGGGTGTATTTTACTTCTTTTCAGACATCAAGATCATTATTTCCCTTATATTTTCTGCAGTTGTCCTAGCACAAGAAGCCTTAAAACCTAGTTATCTACAGCAGTTGGTTAATACTTCACAATAACATAACAAAGTAGGGATTGACATTCTTTCAGATCAAGAGAATGAGTCTCTTTCAGTCATTTTCCCTTTAATTATACTTCTGGTTCATTCATTAGTTTCACCAAATTTCCATTCAGTTCTTTGAAATCACAAGTAATTAATTCAAGAAACCCAGTTAACTGTGAGGCATAAACATTTGTTATATAAGAGCATGTGAAATATTTTAAATATTTTGATAGTGCCAAAAATACTTCCTATAAAAAAACACAACTTACGAAATATTCTTAAAAGTTTTCATTAGGACTCAGTGAATTCTTTTTTTTTTTTCAAAACATATTTTTTATTTTCATTGAATTTATTGGGGTGACATTAGAAATAAAATTATACAGGTTTTGAGTGTACAATTCTATAATACATCATCTGTACACTGTATTGTGTGTTCACCACCCCAAGTCAAGTCTCCTTCTATCATCGTTCATCCCCCTTTCACCCTCTTCTACCTCCTCCACCTCCTTTCCCTCTGGTAACCACTATACTGTTGTCTGTGTCCTTGAGGGATTTTTCCTTAATTCCTTTACCTTTCTCACTCAGCCTCCCCACCTACTTCCCCTTTGATGACTGCCAGTCTATTCTCTGTGTCTATGAGTCTATTTCTATTTTGTTACTTTATTTTTTTCATTATATGTCACATATAAGTGAAATCATATGATACTTGTCTTTTTCTGACTGGTTTATTTTACTTAACATAATATTCTCCAGGTCTATCCATGCTATCATAAAATGTAAGATTTCCTTCTTTTTACAGCAAAGTACTATTCCATTGTGTAAACGTACCACAGCTTTTTAATTCACTCATCTACTAATGGGCAGTTAAGTTGCTTCCAAATCTTGGCTATTATAAATAACACTGCAATGAACATAGGGTGCTATATTCTTGCAAATTAGTATTTCAGGTTTATTTGAATATATGCCCAAAAGTGGAATTGCTCAATGAATCTATTTTTACATCATAAAGTTGATATATTGTCAACATTTGTCTTAAGAAATAATATGCTAATTATTATTAACTAGTCATTGTGCTTGACACTAGTCATTGTGCTTGACACTAGGAATGTAATAGTGGACAGATGACATAGTCCCTATATTCACAGAGTTTAGAGTTGAGGGCAGATAATGCTGGACTTACTCACTTGACTAAATCCCTACCACCTGCCATTGCTTAATAGGCAATTATCATAGCAAGGTAATTGCTGGACTGAATGCTGTAGATGCACAAAAGGGCCTCCCATCCTCTCCTGGCAATAGGACCAGGGCAGAGATTGATGAGGGCTAGCTTCTTAATGGAAGCCATTGCTAACCTGATGTTAAGAAACAAAGAATGAGTAAAAATCAGCTAGGTAGTGATGGTTGCAGGCAGGCTGAGTGAGAAATTCAGGCAGCTCTGGGGGTTCAAAGAGAAGGGAGTGAAAGGCAAACTGGAGAACTTAAAGTACCTTGGTGTGGCAGGAATGTGGCTCTACATGGTTGTGTGTATTACTGTCTGCCATTTAACTTTAATCACTCATATGTATGGAATTTTTACTTTATGTTAAAATATTTACTTTTGTAAGCGTAGTAATTATAGTCTTCATTTTTTGCATTGTCCAAGTTGTTCTGTGAGAATTAGTTATTACTAAGGGATATGTTTTAGTCAATTGCTCATTTATATCCTATTGAATGCAGTGCTCATTAGCTAAATTAAGTGATAATTTCATGACTCCTGATAGACAATGTATTTTTCCAACTACTTGGTTTACCAAAGCAACGTGTCTTTGGGGCTTGTCAAAATATATTATTTAATCATATAATATATAAACATATATCATCTCTAATAGTAAAATATTATTCATGTTAAGGTGCATTGTGCAAGAATACTTCAAACCTTAACTTACAGTCATAGATCATAAAGCCTTTCAGAAAAAAAATGTATTACATAAAATATATTAACAACTTGGAACTAGATTGATAACTTAGAGGAATTACAATGATGAGAGAATTGTTAAATTCTTGCTCAGAGGGCTAAGTCCCTAACTGCTGGTCCTTTTAATTTTTTCATTACACTGAAAACGAGGCAATGATTGTTTCTGGCAACTAAGGGGAATACATAAAAGAAAAAGACATGGATCCAGAAGGACAAAAACAGTGCTCAAATGGATTTAACATTTTTGAAATTTGTAAAAGCTGCTGCCTTTGCCTTTCATTGGTACAAGGATTTGCTGGAGTCCAAAATCCCATAAAAGTGGCCGGAAAAAGTAGGCCCGGATGGCCTTACTTGGTAATGAGAAGTAATGGCATGGGAAATGCAGGCTGGAGCCATTGAGTCTCAAGTGAGGTATTTTAGGAAAGTGAGATTTTTTTTTAAAGAAAACAAAAATATGATTATACAAGACCTGTCCAGAAAGTATCCAGCCATAAACTATGAAAAATTAGAAACATTTACTGAAGAAGATACAAGGTACAAGAAACATTGTATGTAAGACAATGATACCTCAGTCCCCTTCAAAGTAGGCACCTGGGGAGTAGGCACACAGTTCTCCCAACTGCAGCACGATGTTCTCTCTGCTCTGGCAGCAGAGGCTATAGAACAGATTTTGCCACATGTTTCATGCCAAGATTCTGTGTCAAAATCTCAGGCACAGTAGTTTTTGGAATCCCCAGATCAGCTTCTAGTTCTCGCACTGTCAGTCACCGATCTTTCTTGATTGCGGCCCCTACCCGTTCAACATTCTCAGGTGTTCTGCTTGTTGCAGGCCTTCCAGAACGTGGATCACTTTCAACAGATTCTTGATCATCTTTGAAGCATGTATGCCCAAATTTTATTTGCTCTGCACTCATTGCATCAACCCAGAAAGCCTCTGAATTATCCAAATAGTTCCCGTGGAGAAATGTTCAAGCTTAACACAAAATTTGATGTAGATTCATTGCTTGACTCACTCAGTCATTTTGAATGTGATGGACCACACAGTACAATGCTCATCGCAGTGTCTACTGCCCCCAGTGACTGGTACAGTGAAGTTGTTATTGTTCACAAATGCACTTTCCAATCCACTTTCCTTGGCTGCCAGGTTACATCGATGTCAGGTTACAAACTGTTTCGTTATACTGACAATGGCTGGACTTTTTCCGGACAGATGTCATATAACCTAGCTATATATCTTCTGAGATATATGGAAAATATACTTGGAATATTGTATTAACAGAATATGAGTTACAACTAATAGAAAAGCTGCTTCTTTTGATGGGCTATTAGAAATGAGATACTAAGGTTTTATGACTTTTTTAAATTTTTATTTTAATTGTTGATCTTGTACAGTTTTCTGTCTTTTACTCCCACCCCAGCCCACCACCCCAGCCCTCCCCACCTCCCTCCCATTTCCACCCCCCATAGTTTTTGTCCATGTGTCCTTTATACTTGTTCCTGTAAACCTTTCCCCTTTTCCCCTGAAATTCCCTCCCCTCTCCCCTCTGGTGACTGTCAGCCTGTTCTCAATTTTTATGACTTTTTATCCCTAGATTCACTTGTTTGAGACACGTCAGCACCCACTGGCAGTCACTTTTATCTAATGATTGTGTTTGACCTTGTGAATTGCTGCTACCCCTGTCACACTCTTTTCTACAGATGCACAAAGGAAGAGTGATTGTACAGAATGACAATAGATGAGGGGGAGGGAAACTGGGGTTCCAGCTCTGTCACATTAGCTACTTTTTCCTTAGGCAATTCACCTAAATTCTATGGACTTTTGTTTAGAGTCTGAAATGATGTTATTCTGGATCTCTAAGTCCATTATTCAAAAACTAAACCTCAAATTATACCTCTTTGCCTGTCAAATAGCAGAGTAAAGGAATTAATAAAAAACACAAACTAACTTCTTTAGAATAAACATCACATCCTCTTTTTCTGTCAAGTAGGTTGGCAGATAAGAGAAACTGAAGAAAAGAAGGAACAGAGAGACCACTCACACAATTTGAATTAACAAAGCTGCCTTGTGGCAAATGACTTAATTAGCCGTGTTGACAAGCTGAGCTAAAGATTAATGAAGTCCCTGTTTCCAAAATTTCATCCTCTGAAAGAGTTTCGATTTTCAGCATTCTATCAATTGAGCCTTAGCATAGCTGTAATTGAAGAAGACTGTGAATGGGTGACTCATCTCAGGCACCCTCTTCTATGCCTACATCAGCCCAGCATGTGGGATATTAACATGTGCTCAGCCCAGAATAAGCCTGAAACTTTTACTCAGGAAATGATCTGGGGTGACCTTTAATCTGCTCTTTCATAACACAGTTGTTGATTTAGTTCTCCTTCTAATTCTTACTTCCTTCCAACCAGTTGGTTCAGTTTTCCAGTTAAACCAGCTTCTCGGTTTTAGTCAATAGCTATAAGAACTATCCACTTAAATAACATGCTTTGGACTTCGGTCGAGACTACTTTGCATCATGTCCACTATTCTCATTTTAATGACAAGATTGTTTTGCGTAATTGCTTCAGTTAGAAATCTGTTGCAATAAAATAGTGTTAAGAAACATTATTTTTCAGTTCATTAGCTTAGTGTTCCCAAACCATTTTAAGTTTTTAATGTACTGAATGCAGTGTGTGTGTGTGTGGGGGGGGGGGGGGCTTCTGTATGCACGTGACTTCATGCATATGTGTATATCTGTGTAGAAGGGTGACACTGTCTTTTCTCTATTGTCTGTTTTTGACCCCTTTTTTGAAAATTGGTTGCCCATACATGTGTGGGTTTTTTCCTGGGCTTTTCAGTTCTGTTCCATCGGTCTGTGTGTCTGGTCTTCTGCCAACACCATGCTGTTTTGATTATTGTCGCTTTGTAGTCAGAGTGTGATACCTCCAGCTTCCTTCTTTTTTCTCAGGATTGCCTTGGCTATTCAGGGTCTTCTGTGGTCCCATACAAATGATGATTTGTTTTGCTCTATTTCTTTTTTTTTTAATGGTATTGGGATTTAGATGGGGATTGCATTAAATCTGTACATTGCTTTGGGCAGTATGTCCATTTTAATGATGCAGATTCTTTGTGTCTTTTAAAGACACAAAATATCTTTCCATTTCATTGCATCTTTTTCAATCGCATTTAATAATGTCTTGCAGTTTCCATTAGGGAGACTAGGGCATCAGGGGAAGCCTGGGAACTCATGGCTTCAGTCTTAGGTTAGCTTTAAGTGTCTTTGTGACATTTAAATGAATATGACATAAAAGCAGTAGAATATTAATTTTGTTCAAGAATGATCTTTTGATCAGTTGTTCTGTATTACATTCTAAGGTAGGCACTGTGGGTGCAAATAATGAATAAAATAATGAGACAGAATAATAGAATAAAGCATGCTTTTTATATATTCTCCTGATTCTTGCCACCTAGTAAAAAAAGATATAAGTAGAACAACTAATTATAAGTGCACTGCTGAATGTAATAAAAGGGGAAGGCTATAAAGGTGCAAAATATGGAACCTCATTTGAAGGTGTCAAAAGGCCTCCTTAAAAATTAATATGAAACAAAAACTATATTATATCTTCAACTGCATGCCTAAGCTATAAAAAAAGGCAAGCCTACTTGTTAAGTTTTATTTTAAACTTATTTTCATGATATGACATATCAAACTAGTGAGATCTTAAGCTTTGAACAATTGTTAAATTCTTAAGATTGGTAACATAGGCTAATTCACTTTTTGCAATTACAGCTTCAGTTCCGTAAGCTTTTTATGTATCAGATATATTCTTGAGTGATTCCTATGAGCTGATTGTACAGTTCTGATGGAGTATCAGAGATATCACAGAAGTAGCAAGAGACGAGATTGATTGAAGCTAAATTATGTAAGCTTTGATTTAGCATGTAAGTCATTGACCTTGATCAGATAGACACTATAGAGTTATGGAAAGCTTACGAGCTGGTAACTGTCATGGTCATTGCTGTAACAAAGAAAGATTAATTTGCAAAAGCTGTCTTAACAATCATATGCTAGTAACAAGGTATTTTAATGTGTTTTAAACCTGTATCCATCTAATTATATTGTTTTACTGGCATATGGTCCAATACTTTAAGCATAAATCATCCTTCCACATTCTTTACAAATTTAATCATTAATTTAAAAAGTGCATTAACAGTGCTTATCACAAAGAAATTTAATTTTACTTTCAGTGTTCATGAAAAGGGGTAATAATAAAATAAAACTAGTAGTTTAATAAAGTTTCCAAACTTTTCCTTCCCATTCAGCACTCATTAGACTATCATCCAAATAAGGACTTTGCTTTGTTGTTTTCTCTCCCAGATAATTGGCACCCCTGTAAATAGGTTGGAAATACTGGGAAGGATCAATGGGAAATAGTGGGAATAGTTAGGGTTTGGCGTGAAGTCCTTAAGAGGTCTAGTTTAGATTCTTCAGGATTTATGTGTGGTGGTGAAGGTCATAAAGTCTGATGACTCATTAGTACCATCAAGGATCAGAGACTCTCAGACAAGAGTGGCAGTTGTCAGCACTCTGTCAATCGCATGGGTAGAATGAAGAAAGTATGAACATAGTATTAAGGGTAGGTGGTATAGGAGAAGAAGAACTGGGAAGTATGGAATCATACAAATCCTCATGAAATGCTTCCTCTCTGAGAAAGTTAGACCTGACCCTTTCATGATCTCATCAAATGGCATGGGGGACAGTTTAGGGCAACTTAAATCTCTCAACATCCTGTATTTTACGTTCAATTTTTTAGGACACAGAGGTCTCACCTAATAACCATGGGTTTAGGAAAATTCTATTTGTCACCTGTCTGATTTATTTAATTTTTATACAATGAATGGGTACTTCTTTTATAAGCAGAGGAGAAATTAATTCTTTTAAGATTTCTTCTCTCTCTTTGCACATATAAATATATCAACAGACCCAAAGCTATCTAAAAGTTATTATAATATTAGGGAGCAACACATCATGTTTTTAGTAGTTTAAAGTTAAAACATGGACACATCTGCTGCTATTAATATAAATAAAACAGCAACATTTTGGAGGCATTACTTCCAAATTTTTTTTACCTTGGAGTGAAAAAGAAGAAAAATGCCAGAGGAAAAACTTAAATGGTAGTGTACATAATCATCTAGTTGTTGCTATCAGAACTCTCCATTTGACTGAAAATTCTAAAATTGTATTTGTGTTTTTAAATATGAAAAATTATCTGGATATTCAGAGACTCAGTCAACCTATACAATGGAACAGTGAAAAGAATGAATTTAAAGGTGACTGATTAATAAAAATGGTCTAGTTTCAGAAGATTTGAATAAGAAAATAACAACAGCAGCTCAAACATTTATTAACAACAATGTTAAGAACTAATATTTTACTGAGCTTACAAAGGTCTAATCATTTTTCTCAGCTCTACTCTTATGCATCACCTCATTTAATGTCCATTACAATCATGTGAAGAGGTTATTTATCCCCTCCCCATTTCACAGACCTATAAACTGAGGCTTAGAATGAATGAATGACTTGCTCAAAGTTGCACAAATAATTAAGAAGTACAGAAGGGATTTGAACCAAGCTCTATCTAATTCTTGATCCCATTATCTAAAACAAAATTATCTCTAGGATTTATAGGAGATGTTAGCAGATAAAAACAAGTATAAGCTTTATTTACCATTATAAAAAAAACATTCACAATTGAACTGATCAAATTTCAGTGACTGATGAACTGGATATCTAAAAAGAGCTAATAAAATATTGAGCGTATCTCTATAATTTATATGTTCATATATAAGTGTGATCAATCAATCACTTGCACAGATTTTCTGCTCAAGGCATTCATATTTTCTGAGTGACTTTCCCTGGTATTCTCATTGTTCTTATATTCTTCCACTTGTTAATCACAGAATAGCTCAAATCAGGAGTTCTCAACATTTCCCTGAAAATAGGTCCATTTTATTTTTTTATCCTCACCTGAGGACATGTTCACTGATTTTAGAGAAAGGGGAAGGGAGACAGAGAGAGAGAAACATCGATGTGAGGGAGAAACATCAATTTGTTAACTCTCACATGTGCCCTAACTGGGGACTGAACTCACAACACATATGCCCTGATCAGGAATTGAACCTATTAACTTTTGATTTACAGAACGACACTCTATCCAACTGAGCCATACTGGCAAGGGCAAAATAGGCCCCTTTTAAAAGCTGTATAAATTTCTAGGTGTTCTTCACAATCCCTAAAAGTACATACAAACAAAAAACACTATTTACCCATATTTTCTGGACCATAAGACACACCTAGGTTTTAGAGGAGGAAAATAGTAAAACAAATTTTGAAGCAAAAAATGTCGTAAAATATTTAATAACATAAATAACACAATATTTCACCAATGTAAATATAAACAGAACTCAACAACAGCATTAACAACCATTATTTCTCCCAAATTAGGGCAGAGGAGGTCATCTTATAGTCTGAAAAATAAGGTAGATTATTTCAGGGGATTCACCAGACCCCGAACTGAGGTGAGCATGTCACTGGTGTGCCCAGGACAGTCCTGTTGCCAGTGGCCCAAACGTCTGTAGCGGTGTCCTCATTAAGACAATAAATCATATGAACTCCCTACCTAAAAACCACTCTAGTTAAAAATATCTACCCATTATTCATTTTATTTTTCTTCTTGGTCAAGATACGGTTTGCCTTTCTTAATAGATTGGCATTGCCCACTGGGATAAATGAAGATGTGAACCATGAACAAGCATCAGTAAGCATGAAAAAAATAATGACCTGAAATCATCACCCCTCTTGGCAAATTGTTTCTCTACAATTATCTGAGTATCTTAATATTATGGAATGAACTGTATCTCTCCAAAATTCATATGTTTAGTTCTAAACTCCAGTCCCTCAAAATGTGATTATATTGGAAGATGGGGTCTTTAAAGAGGTAACTAAGTTGAAATGAGGTCATTAGAGTGGACCCAAACCCCAAATCACTGACGTCCATATAAGAAGATGAAATTTGGACACAAATTAGTGCAGAGAAAAGACAATATGAAGGAACAAAAGACAATGTGAAGAAGATGTCATCTACAGGTTAAGGAGATAATCCTCAGAAGAAACTGACTCTACTAACATTTGATCTGGGACTTCTAGCCTCCAGAATTATGACAAAATAAATTTCTGTTGTTGAAGCCACCCAGTCTGTTTTGGCAGTCCTGGTAAACTAGTTCACTTAATGACTGATCTTTGCATCTTCCTACTGTGAATGCAGACTTGAAAATTCTTTATTTGTATGGCCAAGGCTCAGCATCAAACTGAACAAAGACAAACTGATAGTACTATTTTTTTCATTGAAGGATGACATTACTTCCCTCATTTCCTAAGCCTCAGAACTCATACCTGATATGATATTGAGCCTGAAATATTTGAGATTATAATGAGCATTAGCTACTGAAATGCTTAATACCATGGTGGGATATTTTTCAGTGCTAGCTTCAAAGGGAAAGTGGCTTTTCCCCACAAGTTGAGATTTTTAAATGGGACTGTCATCAACCCAGTAGGTAGATGATACCCCTGATCATCTCAAGAAAGAGGAAACCTGGCTGGTCAAGAGTAGAGAGAGTCAAAGAGCTAAGCTTCATGCAGACAGTCTTAGGTCAGCCAAACAGTAGGCACTCAGAATTTTGAAAATTGTGTGGGAACAAAGCAAAAACCTTTCTTATGAATTTATTACAAGCTTGTACTAGAAGAAAAACTTGCTGTAGTAAATATCTTTAGTAAGTTATACAAGTATAAACAAAGTTTTTTAAAAAATAAATAAAATAAAGTTTTTACCTCTAATAAAGGACTAGAGAATAGACATGAACTGCTAACATAAGAAGTATTAAACATATCTAGTGGAATTCATAAGAGACAGATGATGAATCTAATTCAGTTTGGAATTATTTCCTCAATCACACTGGTTAAGGGTTATCATCCAGTTTTAAGTAAAGAATAAGTGAGACAGGTGACAAAATCTATTAGATATCCTTTTTGTGCCCCTATTTATAAATCTGAGTTTTAAATAATATATAATTGTCATTAAAGAAGACTGGCAAAATTATTTTCACAAGCTCTTTTCTTTTTTTAAATTTTTTTATTGATTATGCTATTACAGTTTTCCCAATTTTTCCCCTTTATTCCCCCTCCACCCTGACCCCCAACCCTCCAGCATTCCACCCCGTTAGTTCACGTCCATCGTTTGTACAGATAAGTTCTTTGAGTCCTCTGTTTCCTATACCATTTTTATCTTTCCCTGTCTATTTTATGCCTACTAATTGTGCTTCTTCTTCCCTGTACCTCTTCCCCCCACTCCTCCCTTCCCCCTCCCCACTGAACTCTCTCTGCATAGTGTCCATTTCTCTGATTCTGTCTCTGTTCTGGTTGTTTGCTTAGTTTTTGTTTTCATTGTTTTTCTTTTCTTTTAGGTTCATTTGTTAATAGTTGTGAGTTTGCTGTCATTTTATTGTTCATACTTTTATCTTCTTTTCCTTAGATAAGCCCCTTTAATGTTTCACACAAGCTCTTTTCACATATTGCTAAAATCCCAATACACTTTTCATGTGTTACTGTGAGATGGTGTCAGCGCTGTAGAGAGCATAAAATCCAGTGTCCATGTATGGCAAAATTAGATAAACAGACTTCTTCACGGAATCACTTTTTAAAAAAATTCTCATCCAAGGACTTTTTTTTTTTTTCATTGCATTTAGACAGAGACAAAGGGAGAAAGGAAGGGAGAAAGAAATATTGATGCAACAGAGAAGCATCAGTTGGTTGCCTCCCAGACGCTCCCAGACGGAGGAACAAACCTGCAATCTTGGTATGTGCCCTGATGGGGAATCAAACCCACAACACTTCAATTATGGGTCCATGCATCAACGAACTTAGCCACACTGTCCTGGGCTGGAGTCATATTTTGACAAGGCTTATTTCTCTCTGCATATAATAGAGGTTAAAGACTGTGTGGTCCACTGGATACCATACAGAGTAGCTGGTTCCTTTTAAAACAAGGGCGATAACCAGGCACACAGACAACACGTTAAGTGGAAAATGTTCACTTTTCCTATATATTTATGACTATGCAGAAACACATATTACTTACAGAGGAATATGATGTGTTTCACAGACCTTGAGTTTAAAACATTACCTACTATAGTCTTCTGCCAATTAAACGTGCTACTAATTACTTTAATTATAGCAACCAGCACTCAAACACACTTGATCTAACCAATTTCTAGAGAATAAGACCCCATACTTTGACAAACAGAAAAACCTATAATTTAATCTCTTTGGCCCATGCTTACTGGGGAAAATCAAACCAGGGAAAATCACTTAATCCCAGAATGCCTCTATTGAATCAGAAAATAACATCAATTTCATAGAGAAACGGCTCTGTATACTAGAAGGCAATTTTAAATACATTACTTTCCTTAAAATTAACAAATAACTTTGAGAAGTTTACTCCCCTCTCTCAGAAAATAATCCCCCTTAATACACATCATGGTATACTATGGCTTCACTTAATGTGTTGTGCAGTTGAGCATTTTTTTTTTCCACTTTTTGCAGCAGAAGGTCCCTACAGTGGAAAATACAGTCACTATTCAATGCAGTAATCAAGTTCTACTGCCGTGATCATTTCATCTGCTTCCCAGATGCACTCTCATTTCAACTAACTTCTAACTGTATTAAATCCCACATTTTCTACCAATATATTTGTGTTTAATCATAAACTACCATGTGATTTTTAGGCCTCTTGAAAAATCCAATTTGCAGTTTCTTTTTAAGTTTCTTACAAATGCAAATAAAATAATAACTTGAGTTAACCTTCAAAATAAGATTCAAACATTTCTAGAGCACTCATAGTTTATTTTGTTTGTTTGCCTTTTAAATTCTTTTAAATGGTACACAATGTCATTTTTGGCAAAGTTTGAGCAAACATTTAGTTTGGAAGAAATATTTTACAGCCAACCTGAATTTTAACTACCTCAGCCTTGAAGTTGAAAAGTTTATGAATATGGTTCAGTACAAATTGAAAGAAAAAATTTAAACTTTTACCAATAGCCAAAAAAAAAAAATAATAATAATAACAGAAGAGGAGGAGGGGGAAGAAGAAGAGTACAGTAACTTACATAACTTATATTTAGTACACGCTAAACATTATTCTAAGCCTTTAAAATTTTAACTAATCCTCTCAACAGCTCTATGATATGAATAACTTTATTACTCTCTTTTTAAGGAATGAGAAAACTGAGGCAGAGAAATGTTAAATAGTTTGCCAACGTTCACAGTAAGAAACAACACCAGAGCTCCTTCCTACTCCCAAAATAACCTGTCCCCAGTGTCTACGCCCTAAGTTACTCTTTCTCCTGCCTCTTTGGCTTGAACATGCTTGTGTGCAACTCATTTCATTTAGTGCAATATTAACATCAAATCCCCTTGCTATTTAATGGTCATTAATTGTAAAATGAACCATAAAGTGAGTTTTTCAGGAAAAAAATAAAAGAAAATGGCTAGCAAGTCTCCATTGACATCAAGTTTTAAATAATCTTAGTTTCAGGAAATTTAAAACATAAAACAATATGCGAAAGAATAATGCAAGTCACTTTTTTTTTTGTTTCCAAACTTCTTGATAAAAATATATGAAACATGCTTTTGCTCTACCAGCTATTTGAATTAAACTGTTATTTTGATTGAGCATGAAAATTTAAATTTCTTAATACTTATTATAAAGGGCAGAATAAAATGATGCAGAAGAGGAAGAAGAGAAAGAGAAAAAAGAGAGTGGGAAGAAGAGAACACTTCTAGTCTGCTGTGTTTTTCCATTTCTGTTGCGCGATCATCGAATTACACCATAATTTTCACCATAAAGAAATAATAGCTTGATGCTATTCTGGTGGTGGATTAAAAACTGCAGTAAAAATAACCCCCTGAGATAGATATACTGTTAGCATGACTAAATAAAGCTTTAGGCTACTATATTCTGTTGTCACCAAGTGTGTGTGTTCATAATTAAGCCAATATTTTCCTGTGAATTCTCTGGATCTTCAGAGACATGATCTCATAGTTTAGAAAAACCTAATTTTGCTAAACTTTGCGGGCACCTAACTTTGAGTGGGGAGGCTGCTGAGAGAATCGATACTTTATTTGAACTTCAGTGCTCGGGAAATGTATTAATGACACAGGCTATTCTGTTCCGCCCTTTTTCTAGCTGGACAACTTCAAAACCATTCCCAAACTCCACCCCTGCATTCCCCAAAACACATACATACTCACTCATTTCTTTGGGGAATCTCTCCACCCCTACCACCCGTATCCATGCCATTCTGTTGGGACTTCTAATGATATTATCATACACAGTAGCCATGGTCATTATTCGAACAACTGGGCTGATGTCTTAAGCAAGGCCATTCAGACAACTTACTCCGTATTTTCATATACTGAATGAGAGAAAGATATTTTTCTCTTTGCTCTGATACTACCTAACTGCAGCAAAGTAAGCCTGAACCTGTCTGCCTCCATTTCCTTTCTTCATTCATATGCTTCATCTAAGAATAACCCATCTGAATCTGAGGAGTTAAAGGCTGCAAAGAATTTAAAGATCATAGAGTTGGCCAGCTGCCCCAAATTAGAGGGCGCACAGTCCTCCACAAGAATACCCTCACTTCTGACACCAACTGCAACTTCTAATGGTTTCCCCAAACACCCTCATGTTTGAAGACTCATAGAACTTACTGATAGCTATTATTATCACAGCATAGTTTATTACAGAAAAAAGGATGCATCTTAACATCAGCCAGGAGTGGAAGTGCATAAGGACAGAGTACACGAAGGTTACAAATGCAGGATTTCTGTTGTCCTCTCTCCGTGGAGTCAGGATGCATTACTCTCCTGGCATTAATGTGCAGTGATATGCGTGGAGTACTGCCAGCCAGGGAACTTTAACTCAGCTTCAACATGATTAATTGTGCTCACAGCTGATTTTAGTCTCCAGATAAACTAATATCTCATTACCTAAAGCACCCCCACCCTAATTCACATTGTTGATTGTCTTGGCATGGCCAGTAACCCCCCTAAAATATGTGGGTGTGGCCAGCCCCAACCTTAAATCACATTGTTAAGACCACCCACACGATCCAAGGTGCCCAGACACACAAAGATAGTCCTACCAGGCATGACCTTCCTAGAACCCAGATATTACTTCCCTGAAACCAAAGGCAAAGGGCAGACCTTCACTCTGGCAAGGCCAAATTCTTTAGTACTCAGAGGCTTACAAATAGTGAGGAGAGACAGAGAGAGGGAAAGAAGAAGGAAGCATTTTTGAATCCTAAATCTGATCATGCTTATAGACTGTACCACTTCTATCTTTCCAAGTTACATGACTCAATCAATTCCCTTTTTGCCTAAACACATCTCTGGTTTCTTTTACTTTTAACCAAAAACAAAGGGAAAGGAGAAGGTAGAGGAGGAGACTATTTCAATGATAATAAAAGGTTATGATGACATCCCTGGCCAATAGTTGTATCTTAATAACTTTTCACAATGGTTAGATACTTGACATACAAATTACCACAACTATAAGAGCAATTAAGAAATATGTTGCACCAATTGAAACTGTAACAGAAATAAACTCTATGGATTTATTTCATTCTAAGAAAAAGTGTTAGCTATTCCTCTATTTGCACATTCCTGAGTATTTCAACCCAACAAAACCAAGATTCATAAATGCTGAAGAGTCCCTCCGTATCCCAAAAAACCGAAATAACTGAAAGCATCCCAGCCTCTGGTAGCATCATTACCCAGGTAGCTCTTTATTTTTCCTCTTATGCTCAAAGTGATGGACTGCGGGATTGGAAAAGGACCAAAGGTCCTTGGAGACAAAATGTCCACTTATAATCAGGATTGTATGTCAAAGACCTAAGAAGAAATTTTATTTTTATTATTATTTTTTAATCCTCTGCGAGAGAGCAAAGGGAAGAGATAGAGAGAGAGAAACATCAATCGTCTCTCATACTTATCCCGACCAGGAATCAAACCTGCAACCTAGATATGTGCCCTGAGTAGGAATCGAGCCCACAACTTTTTGGTGTATGGGATGACACTACAATCAGTGGAGCCACCCAGCCAGAGCCCTGAGAAGAATTTTTAAAGTACATATTCTTTGAGTTCTACTCCAAACCTTATGAGTCTGTAAACATATGCATGTTGGTAAAGCTCCTTGGGTGATTTCATTGCCCACTTAATGATTAAGAACCCTGCCGTATATTAACTGGTTTTCTCTCTACAGGTTTCTCAGCCAGGATAAAGAAAAACTCTACTGTGGGACCAGGGGCAATGTACAGTGCAGTAAATAATCCAGTGGCTAGCATGTCAGAGGAACTCGAGTGTTTCTTATATATGAATATATATATTGAATAATGAGTTGTATGTCATTTTAGGACTACATGTCATTCACCTACCACAAGCTGTGCTATGAATTTCCTTAGCACTCACGTTAACAACAGGAATCTTGGTGCTGTTGTGTGTTTCCTTCAAATCTAACAGTGCCTGTAGGAAAAGGAATTCTCAAACTCTTTTGCATTGACAGTACATTCAAGACTCTAAGACATCTTTCAGCTCAACCTATATTTACTGCTTACCACAACTGATGCAAGGTGGCAGGACCCAGTGGGAGGGGCAGGACACAGGATGAGGCAGAAAGCTTAAAGCTATGGGACAAAGTCGTGATCTTTAAGTTTTTGATTAGTACTTACCCTCCATTGTTTGTGTCCACACTTGGTAGAATTGGTCTCCCTAAGTAAAAGGCCGAGTGTTTGTTTGCCAAAGCTTTGATGCTTAGATCCAGAAGTGAAAGGCTAAAGCTGCTGAAAATCAGAGAAGTGTATGTGGCAGATAGAACAATGCCCACCCCCCGCCCCCCCCCGCAAAAGATATCCACAAGCTAGTCCATTGGACCTATGAACCAGTTACCTTACCTGGATGGCAAAAAGGACTTAGGACATGTGATCAGAAGAGTGGTGAGGATAGAAGCAGAGGTTGGAGTAATGCATTTGGAAGATGAAGAAAAGGCACTGAGCAGAGAAAGACAGGCATGCTCTGGAAGCTGGAGAAGGCAAGGAAACAGCTTCAGAAGTAGCCCAGCCTGACTGACACTTGATTGCAGCCCCATAAAACTAACTTTGCATTTCTGCCTTTCCAAACTGTAAAATAAGTTTGTGTTATTTAAAGCCACTAAATTTATGATATTTTGTTTCAGCAGCAATAGGAAACTAATCCACATGCACAAACTTGATCTTTAGAACAAAAGGCCTGAAGTAGTTAGTACAGTATTCCATAAATCAGAGGACACACTGGGAACTTGGTTTCCCATCACAAGTAGAGCTAACCGTAGACGGACTCATACATATCACTTGTAGAAAAATAACACGCCTCTAGTTACCAACTTCACCTCATTCATTTCATGTCTTTTTTCAATTAAGCAATGCAGCAAAATAGCAAACCACTTGTGTTTGATTTGTTTTATGCTGTTGTTTTGTCCACCAGTCATTGTCTCTTCTTTATTCTTACCATCTTTGAGGGAAGCGCTCCTCTGAGGCCTCTGTCAGTGTTCCCAGGCTGTGACAATTCCTGCTATAGAGCTCCAGGGATGGTCACATGATGCCACATCTATCTAATTAGAACATTCTGTACCTTTAACTACAATGATTCGTTTAGGAATAATCATATAACTCAAGTCAGTCCAATGAGAATCAGCCTCCGATTTTTAGCTGATGTCGAAGGTAAAATGCAGCGCCAGAGCTGCTGGTGATTTTCTTCACCCCCACAATGCAGGGCCTTTTCTGAGAAACGAAGGGCATGTAGGGAACAGCATCAGCAAAAGATGGAGCGGGGAAGACAGAGTGACAGAAAGACACTGAAGCTCTGTGTCCGAAGTCACTTTCCTTGAATCTCCCAGTTATGTGAACAATTCTATCCTTTGTTGGTCTGAACATGTTTGAAGAAAGGTTTTGTTTCTTAAATAGCCAGAACCCTGACTTATCGAAGCAGCACAAGTACACTCAGATCACAGCAGTATGAAACAGGTTCAGGGCCTGGAGTTCAGAAAGTGCAGAAGATGCCAGTTTCTCTAGTTCCAGCCTCAGAGGTCATGGAAATACTCCAGAAAACAAGACACGACAAAACACAGCATCCCTCACTTATTTGTGGTGTCTGAGATTTCTTTACAGAAAGAAAAATTTCACCAAACTAGAGATAAGGTCTTGTAATTTTTTTCCTTTTTTAATATATTCTATTGATTATGCTATTACAATTGTCCCATTTTCCCCTTTTTATTCCCTTCTACCCTGCATACTGCATCCCACCCACATTCTCCCCCTCTAGTTCATGTTCATTGGTCATACATACAAGTTCTTTGGCTCCTCCATTTCCTATACTATTCTTAACACACACACCCTCTAACGTCTATTTTCTACCTACCATTAAGGGCTTATAATCTGATGCCCTTAGAGGAGAGAAATTTATGGCTGACTTCATTAGTGTCGCCAATATGACTTTATCGTTCAAACTTGGACATGTTGAAAAAAAAAAAAAAAAGAGCCTAAAAATAACTATGCAAGGCAACAGGCAGAGATGATGATTGCCCCAGGCATGACAGGCTCTGAGGTCATCCTACCCAGATGTGTGGTAAGCAAACTGGATTTTGTGTCAGAGGCTTGAGTTCAAATTCTGCTTCTGTCACTATAGGTACGTGGGGACTTCAGTAACCACGGCTTTTCTTCACTCATCTGAAGGTAGTTGAGATAAAATTACCTCAAATGGCTAGTATAAGGATCAAAAGCTATGAAGAATATTTTTAAGATATTCTTTGTGCCAACCACAAAGCCTTATCCCAAATAGCCTTCTCCTTGTTAGTATCTTATTTTATTAGAAGAACAAGAAGGGAAAAGGGCACTTCAGAGATTAAGTGAAACAGGAAAAGACCAAAGATTGAAATGTGGTCAGTGGTGGCTTTAAATTTTATACTTTAAACTTTATACTTTTTGCTCATGGTCAGGGGTGACCTTTCTTTTTTTCTGTCAGTTTGTACTGAGATATAATTGCTATCATGATTGTATAAATTTAAGGTGCACAGCGTATGATTTGATAATGTGTGTATTATGAAATGATTGCCACAATTAATTTAGTACACATCACCTTACATAGTTAAAAACATTTTTTTTTCCCTCCCTGTGATCGGAACTTTTCAGATCTATTCTCTCAGCAAACTTGTAAACATGCAATACAGTATTACCAATTATATTCACCATGCTATATATTACATTCCACTAATTACTTTTTATAATTGACAGTTTGCACATTTTGACCACCTTCACCTGATACCCCCAAATTCCAGCTCTGGCAACTACAAATCTGATTTCTTTTTCTATGAGTTTGGTTTCTTTTTTTCTTTTTCTTTTTTTTTTTTTTTTTTTTAGTTTTTGTTTTGTTTTGTTTTTTCAGATTTCACCTACATTGTTACCTTTCTTGAAGGCAGAGGGCACCACCTACAGGTAGCACAGGTGCATTAAGCGACATTGGCACAGCTCCAGAGTCTGTAATAAGGGCATTTTGTAAGCATTTCCAATCAAAGGAATTGATTGTTGAGGAGCAGAATGCTTGCCCAGCTCCACAGACTGGAGTGAACTCCAGCCCAACTCTGATCCATTTAAATATTATCTGACCATCTTAAAAAAACACTTCTCAGAAATCTCCAATTTTACTTCCACTTAACTAGGATGCAAGACCCATCTAGCCAGTGAGCTGTGGAATCTTAAGAGATTCATGGGAGTTCTGAAATGTGGTTCCCTAAAATGGTCATATATCAAAATCATTAGCAGAATATACTGTGTAGTCCAACTTTACTTCAACCTCCGGCTTCACTAATAACCTTGAGGAATTTGCCCTTCAAAATCTTTGTTTCTTCAACTGCAAGACCCAAATGATAGCAGCACCTATCTCATAAATGGTTATGAAAATTAGGTGAGAGTCAGTGTGTAATGCTCTTATCGCAACACCTCACTAATGAAATCCATGCTTGATAATTGATTATTTTCTTTCCTTAATCCCTCCCAGCCATGAGCTTCCATAGGTAAAATAATTTAGTCTATGCCAATGCAGGTGGGATTTTACCTAGTTTATAAAATTTGTGTGGCCATTGGCTTACCTCCAGCCTCCTGAACATAGCATTCTAACTCATTTTTTCCCTCATTGGCTGATGTGAAGATGTGCTACCCTGTCCATTGCTGATGCAGATCCATGATCTGCACCCCTGAGGGTAACTATTTGGCATTGGAGCAACCTAATTACACAACTAAAGAAAGAAAGTATTCAAGGAGGAGTCCTCCTGCATCCAAATAATCTCTGCCTCTTAATTCCATGAAGATTGGAATTTGCAATGGAAATGAGATTACTATCATGTATTTTTTTAGTTCATAATATTCAAGTTGGCATATTTCTTTAGATTAAGCATGTACAGTATTTTAAATAACAGTTGTTTAATAGAACAGTTCAAACGTTTTAATGAAGCTGTTGCTTTCAGTTGCTAGAAGATACATTTTAATTACATGGTAAAACATTTTTATCAGGAGCTTCTTAAAAATATATTTTAATATGTAAATTGGCCACTTGTGCTTGGTTTATCTTCATTCTCACTATTAAAAATTACTTGAAGTCCAATGCAAATTGGATAGCTTAAAATAGATTAAAATCCTGGGTCAAAAGAATACCAGGACCAAACTCAAGCTATTTGAAAATTCTATTCTTTTTGTTCTAGCTCACATAAATTAATCAACTTAACATTGATTGAACAAGTATTGTATGCTGTCTCATAGAATTAAGCATCCTTGATTCCTCAAAAGCATATGGGGGTTCTTTTAAAAGGTAAGAAGGAGTTCTTTATATACTTAGGAGATCAAACCCTTGTCTAAGGTATCATTGGCAAATAGGTTGGTTCTCTTTTCATTTTAATGCTGTTTT
Organism: Glossophaga mutica; assembly: GCA_039655065.1. Lineage (NCBI taxonomy): Eukaryota > Metazoa > Chordata > Mammalia > Chiroptera > Phyllostomidae > Glossophaga > Glossophaga mutica. The sequence continues at coordinate 139,317,851 of CM077307.1, read as the reverse complement.
CTTTAGCAGAAGCCTTTTATTTTGATGAGATCCCATTTGATCTCCAAAATATATAAAGAACTCACACAACTCCACTCTAAGAAGACAAGCAACCCAGTTAAAAAATGGGCAAAGAACTTGAACAGACACTTCTCCAAGGAGGACATACAGAGGGTCTAGAGACATATGAAAAGATGTTGAGTATTGCTAGCCATCAGAGAGATACAAATTAAAGCCACAATGAGATACCACTTCACACCAGTCAGAATGGCCATCATAAACAAAGCAACAAACAACAAATGTTGGAGAGGTTGTAGAGAAAAGGGGACCCTAGTGCACTGTTGGTGGGATTTCAGACTGGTGCAACCACTATGCAAAACACTATGGAATTTCCTCAGAAAACTAAAAATAGATCTGCCTTTTGTCCCAGCAATTCCACTGCTAGGATTATATCCCGATAATCCTGCAACGCCAATTCAAAAGAATGTATGCACCCCAATGTTCATAGCAGCATAATTTAGAATAGCCAAGTGCTGGAAGCAACACAAGTGCCCATCAGTAAATGAGTGGATCAAAAACTATGGTACATTTACACAATGGAATTCTATGCAGCAGAAAGAAAGAAGCATGGATGGAACTGGAGGGCATCATGCTAAGTGAAATAAGCCAGGCAGTGAAAGACAAATACCATATGATCTCACCATTAACAGGAACCTAATCAACAAAACAAACAAGCAAGCAAAGTATAGCCAAAGACATTGAAATTGAGAACAGGCTGATGGTGATCAGAGGGGAGAAGGGAGAGGATAAAGGAGAAAAAGGGTTCCTGAAAGGTTTACAGGAACAATTAGAAAGGACACATGGACAATCACAAGGGGTGGTAGAAACAAGGGAGGGAGGAAGGGAGGGCTGGGGTGGTAGGGAGTGGTGGGGGGAAAAGGCAGAAAACTGTACTTGAACAATAAAAATAAATAAACGAAGTCCAAAAAAAAGTAAGAAGGAAAAACAAATAAGGAAAGTCTGGTATTATTTTTGTCTCTTCTGTTTCTGTATCCAGTACACCCAGTGATCACAATTTACTCAAAAGCCTGAGGAATTTCTATAGTGCTTAAAAGTGTAGAGACAAAGGCCAGTCTTTTAAAATGAACTAAAACAGAGAAAGATCAAGGAACAGTTTGCATCTTAGAAGAGAAGGTCCCCGCAAATCCACAATACTATCCATCTAAACCCAATTTCAGAAACCTATCATGTAAAGAATAAGCAGGATCTGAAACTTCAAAATCTAATTCACACTAAAGATGCATGTTGTTCTGGGTTAATTCTTTTTCTTAGATCTGTTTTAATATGAAATATACAGTATTTAAGTACATCATGCAGATCGTGAAAGAAGTTTTCACTTGTGTCCATCTGATTTTGCATTATCAGATACCCACCCCACGCCTCACACTGACTTAAGAAACACGAAACTATGGTGATCAGAGCAGAGCACTCAAATTGATCAAAAAACTGGTGGAACCACTATGTAATGAGAGAGCTTAAAGAACAGAACAGACGTGGTTAAAAACTTGCTGCAAAGTCTGTGAAGGCACAGCACTGCAAACAGGGTCCTCTGAACCATATAGAGATTAAGACAATTGGTCTTTGACCTTTTGGAGACCACCCGGTATTACAGAGGGTGTCAATTTTGAAATCAAGTTTTCAGGGTTAAACTCCTCAGGCTGAGATTAATTAGAAGGATATCCTAAACAAGTTGTTGAACTTTGGCCTCAGACACCACATATATCAGCCAAGGTAGTTTTCTGTGTAACTTTAATTCAAGGTACGAAGAGGGGCTTTATGCCCGTGCAATTTGGTGAAGAAGAGGGGTCTAGACTCCCTAACATTTAATAACTACTTTATTAAATATTTCTTATGCTATTGTTCAGGCTTGGAACTAAGTACATCAACCCTATAAAAAATCATTGAAAGACTATTCTGCATTTTAGCAAAATCACAGTACTAAATTCATTGATGACAAGTGTACAACAGTTTAAAGAGAAAAAGCAGGTATATTTAGATTTCATTTATAACTGGTCTGGATGGCAGGAAGGAGGGCTACTGTGCCCACCACAATGGATATCATGGTGCTTCTCAAATGAACAGTTCAGTCTAGCAAATCATATGTATTGGTCAGAATGAAAAATGAATACAGAAGTCATGGCTGTAGACCTTTTATTCAAATAGTGAGCACCCTCAAGGAGATTGCCCCAGATTTTTACAGTTTTTTTCCTACCTCTTATGAGAACACTGGCCCATAGGTACTTGTAAAATGCACTAGAAGACATAACAGTGCTCAAAATAATTCTGGAGGCACTGTTTTCATTTATAAGGTTGTATTCTCATGACACTCCTGGGATTCTGATTCCCTGCAAGAGCCTTTTTGACTATTTGGATGAGGCTTAAATTCAATTATGCTTCCAAATAGCTACTCAGTAACTGTATCCGAAGGAGAGAAATCCTGCAAAATCATTTCTAAATAACCAGCTGATATAAAATACAGAATTCCCACTTGTCGGATTTATATTAGAATTTCTATTACATTGCTCTCAACATATAATTTCTAAATTTGAACTAATATCTGTTGAAGCTTCACTTTTCACATATGTCATCTAGGAGTTATCAGTTACAGAATCACTAAGGAGTGTATTTAAACATGGCCACCTTTCAGCTTCAGCTTTACAGATAATTTTGACCATCAAGAATATCATTGCTCTGCACATTTAGATGGTATTTTCTTTTAGCTCAGCCTTGATAAGATGGTTTTGCTCAGATTTTGGTAATTTTAAAAAATTTTCTTTACATTGTCATGTAGGAAGTGCACTAATAATCATTTGATTGATATCTAGCTTTAGTACCTCATCAAAAAGAGGAAGTGTCATTTATTCTGTATTTCTTTCAGAGTACCTACATACACAATTCTTCTTTTTCACAATGGGAGACTTGGGAGTATCTATGGCCGCACATTGGAGACTTTTCTCACCACATGTGTAAAGCTGTCCTATCTCATAGATACAGGAAACAGACTGGTGTTTGTCAGAGACAGGGGCTTGGGGGTGGGCAAAATGGGTATAGCAAGTCAAAAGCTACCAACTTCTAGTTATAAAGTTCATAATTCATGGTGACGTAGTGTGCAGCATGGCAGCTACAATGAGCAATACTGTATTGTATATTTGAAAGTTAAGAGAGTAGATCTTAAAAGTTCTCATCACAAGAAAAGGATTCATAATTCTGTATGGTGACAGATGTTAACTAGACTTGTGCTGATCATTTCACAATATGTATAAATATTGAATCATTGGACTGTATACCCAAAACTAATACAATAATTTGTCAAGTATACCTTGATTACTTAAAAAGTGGAATTGGTTGGATGCACCCTTTTCATTACTTCACTGCTCACCAGCTACCATCATGGCCAAGACACGCATGTTCTCAGGCCGATGACCCTGGTTAAAAAATAACCATTAGTGGCAGTAACACAACTGAAAAGGTAACTTATACCATTTCAAAGATAAAACTGATTTTTAAGCAGGCCACAGTTTTTCTCAGAAATATATTTTTTATAAAGGTCCTGAAAGAAAATAATTGAGTAAGGGGAAATAAAGTATGTAAAACAGCTCTAAGAATAAGGGGGGAAACGTGTCAGTTACCCTTCCCCAATTGATTTATTTAATTCTCCCCTTCAGACTATATATTCCTATGCCAGAGCAAAAAAAAAAAAAAAAAAAAAAAGGCTCCTTGTTACTTAAAATACAACTTTATTACTGAGACAAGCAATATCCTCCAGGAACTGTCCTGACCAGCTTCTCAGAGTTGTGTTTTCTTAAGAAACACTAGAATTATCAGTTTAGTGAAAGAAAAAAAAAAAGAGTAATAAAAGTTTTTCACTTCTGCTATCACAGTGATAACAGGACACTGCATGTGCTTGCCCTCTCATGTTCTGCTTCTTAACTCTTGACATTCATATACTAACACATCCATGAGCAAAGACTACCAGGTTTCAAGACTCACAACACTCAATATCTCTTCTAGAAATTAGTTCTTAACTCCCATCTACTGTTTTTTTTTAGAGCAATAGGCTGAATGTTTGTGCCCCACCCCCCAAATACTAACACATTAAATCTTAACCTCCAATGTGATAATATTTGGAGGTGGGCCCTTTGAGATGTGATTAGGTCACAAGGACAGAGCTCTCAGAATAGAATTAGTGACCTTAAAAAAGAGACACTTAAAAAAATCTACACAGGCTGAAAGTGAAGGGATGGAAAAAAAATATTCCAAGTAAACAGACACTGAAATAAAGCTGGGGTAGCAATATTTATATTAGACAAAATAGATTTCAAAAAAAGGCCATAACAAGAGACAAAGAAGGTCACTACTTAATACTTAATGGAATTATCCAACATAGGAGCACCTAAATACACAAGGAAAATCTCATTGTGGGGATTTTAATACCCCACTTTCAACAATGGATAGATTGTCCAAACAAAAAAACAAGAGTATTGTAGCATTGAACACCCTAGATTAAATGGACTTAATTGATATTTACAGAGCATTTCACCCAAAGAAGCAAAATATGCATTCTTTTCAAAAACACATGGATCATTTTCAAAGAGACCGCATGGTAAGACTCAGAGCAAGCCTCAAAACAAATTCAAAAAAATTGAAGTCATATCAAGCAATTTTTCAGATCACAATGGCTTAAAACTAGAAATCAACCTCAAGGAAAAGACTCAAAAACTTTCAAATACATGGACACTGAGTAACATGTTATTAAATGATGAGTGGGTTAACAATGAAATCAAGTAAGAAATCAAAAAGTACCTGTAAACAAATTTAAATGAATACAGAACAACCCAAACCTACGGGACACAGAAAAGGCAGTCCTGAGAGGGAAGTTCATAGCAATACAGGCCTACCTAAACAAGATGGAAAAATCTCAAAGAAACAACCTAACCCCACATCTAAAAGAACTGGAGGAACAATGACAAACCCCAGAGTGAGTAGAAGGAAGGAAATAATCAAAAACAGAGCAGAATTAAATAACATAGAGACTAAAAAACAATCCAAAGGATTAGTGAAACCAGGAGGTGGTTCTTTTAAAATGAAAACAAAGTTGACAAACCTTTATTTAACTAGACTCATGAAGAAAAAAGGAGAGAGGACTCAAATAAATAAAACCAGGAGTAAAAGAGGATACATGAACACTAGTACCATAGAAATACAAAGGATTATAAGAAATTACTATGAACAACTATGTGCCAAGAAATTGAACAACCTGGGCAAAATGGACAAATTTCTAGAAACATACAATCTTCCAAAACTGAATGAAGAAGAAGCAGAAATCCTGAATAGACCTATAACAACTAGCAAAATAGAAGCAGTAATCAAAAAACTCCAGGCACACAAAAGCCCTGAACTGGACAGATTTTAACATAAATTCAAAGCTGAATTGACTCCTGTCCTTCTCAAACTATTCTAAAAATTTCAAGAACATGGCAGACTCCCAAACTCTTTTTACAAGGCCAGTGTTATCCTAACTCCAAAACCATGTAAAGACACAAGAAAGAAAGAAAATTATAGACCAATATATCTCTGACAAGCATAGATGCTAAAATCCTCAACAAAATATTGACAAACCCAACCCAGCAAGACATTAAAAGGCTCATACAGAATGATGAAGTGAGATTTATCCCAGGGATACAAGAATGGTACAATATTCACAAATCAATAAACATAATACGCCACATAAACAAAATGAAAACAAAAATCACATGATCATATGAATAGATGCTGAAAAAGCATTTGGTAAAATCCAGCACTCAATCATGATTTAAAAAAAAAAAAAAAAAAGCACTCAGCAAAGTGGGAATAGAGGAACTATACCTCAACAAAATAAAGGCCATATATGAGAAAACTACTGCCAATATCATACTCAGTGAACAAAAGCTAAAAGCTTTTCCCCTTAAGATTTTTCCCTTAAAACCAGGAACAAGACAAGGGTACCCACTTTAACCACTCTTGTTTAACATAGTACTGGAAGTTCTAGTCATGGTGATCAGAGAAGAAAAAGAAATGAAATGCATCTAAATTGGAAAGGAGGAAGTAAAAATGTCATTTTTTTTTTTGCAGACAACATGACATTGTGCACAGAAAACCCTACCAATAAGTGAAATTGGCAAAATAGTAGGAATACAAAGTCAATATTCAGAAATTGATGATATTTATGTATACCAACAATGAACTATCAGAAAGAGAAATTAGGGTAAAAAATCCCGTTTACTATAGCAACAAGAAAAGTAAATTGCCTAGGAATAAATTTAACCAAGGAGGTAAAAGACCTGTACTCAGAAAACTACACAACACTGAAGAAAGTAATTGAAGAACATACAAGTAAATGGAAGCTCACACTGTACTCATGGATTGGAAAAAATCAGCATCATTAAAACATCCATAATATCCAAAGCAACCTATAGATTCAACACAATTCCTATTAAATACCAATGGCATATTTCACTGATCTAGAAAAAATGCTCCAAAAATTTATATGAAACAAAAAAGAACTCAAAAGGCCACAGCTATCTTGAGAAAAAAGAACAAAGTAGGAGGGATCACAATACCAGATATCAAATTATACTACAAGGCCACTATAATCAAAACAATCTGGTGCTGGCATAAGAACAGACACATAGATCAATGGAACAGAATGGTGAGCCCAGAAATAAACTCCTGTCTCTTTGGTCAATTAATATTTCACAAAGAGGACACAAGCATACAATGGAGTAAAAATAGTCTCCTCAATAAATGATGGAGAACTGGACTGGTACATGCAAAAAAAAATGAAACCAGACCACAAACTTACATCATATACCAGAATAAACTCTAAATGGATAAAAGACTTAAATATAAGTCATGATACCATAAAAGCCCTAGTGGAGAACAAGGCAGTAAAAGTTCAGATATCCCATGTAGCAATAGCTTTGCCAGTATATCTCCTAGGACAGGGAAATAAAAGAAAAAATAAACAAATGGTACTATATCAAATTAAAAAGCTTCTGCACAGTTAAAGAAACTATCATCAAAGTGAAAAGGGAACCAATTATATGGGAGAACATATTTGTCAATGATACTTTGGACAAGGGTTTGATCTCTAAAACATATAAAGAATTCATACAACTCAACCAAAGTAAGATAAACAATCCAATTAAAAAATGGGCAAAGTATCTGAACAGACACTTCTCCAAGGAGGACATACAGATGGCTCATAGACATAAGAAAAAATGCTCAACATCACTAGCCATCAGAGAGATGCAAATTAAAACCACAATGAGATATCATCCCACATCTGTTAGAATGGTTATCATTAATAAACCAAAAAACAACAAGTGCTGGTGAGGATGTGAAGAAAAGGGAACCCTAATACACTGTTGGCGGGAATGCAGACTGGTGCAGTCACTGTGGAAAACGGTATGGAATTTCCTCAGAAAATTAAAAATGGAACTGCTTTTTGACCCAGCAATTCCACTGCTGAGAATATACCCTAATATCTAAACACCAATTCAAAAAAACAAGCATCCCTACTTTCATAGCAGTGCTATTTACAATAAACAAGTGCTGTAAACAGTCTAAGCACCCATCAGTAGATTAAGTAGATCAAAAAACTGTAGTACATTTATACAACAGAATACTACACAGCAGAAAGAAAGAAGGAATTCCTACCTTTTGGGACAGCATCATTGGAACTGGAGACTATTATACTAAGTGAAATAAGCCAATTAGTGAAAGACAAATACCATATGATTTCACTTATAAAAAGAATTGAATCTAATGAACAAAAATAAACTAATGAGCAAAATAGAACCAGAGGCAAGAAAACATGGAACAGACTGACAGCAGCCAGAGGAGAGGGGAAGGGGGATAATGGTGGAAATAAGGGGAAGGGTGAAGTCAAGAAACATGTATAAAGGATCCATGGACGTGGTCGACATGGTGGGATTGACTGTGGGAGCAGGGTTGGCCTGGGTGGAGGAGAGAAAAGGGGGGAAAATTGGGACAACTGTAATAGAATAAAAATAAAAATAAATTCATCATGTTTATGTGTAAAAGTTAACATGGCTATTTATCATTGTATATTATAGAAATAAAAGAAGGGAGGGAGAAGGGAAGGAAAGAAGGAAGGGAAAGGAAGAGAGTTCTTTCTTCCAAGTCTTAAAGCAAAGCCCTGGCATAGAAATTATAATTTTCACATAATGTGCTCTTTTAATTATTTCTTTTTCCTATTCCCCTACCTCTTAATTTATTTTTCTTGTAGTGATAACAGGAAATTATATTGCTACCAATGCTATTAACATTTATGTACTTTTCTCCCTATTCGGAACTTTAGAATAAATGTAATATTTATTCTTATTGATATTTATTGCTCTAGTGCAGTGGCTTATTAACATGTAAATTTCATCAAATAGTTTTCTTCACTGAGATTCAGGGAGCAATTAGGTTATATTAGTTTAAAATAACAAATATTATTAAAATAATAATTGCGGAATATATGGAGGATAACTCTTTCCAAAGAAACTTGAGTACTATTATGTCGTCTAATCATCCCAGAGAGGTAAGTCATTGGGTTCTATAATCTGAAAAGCATAGAGGAAAAGGGATATAAAAATAATAGAATAAATATGGAGAATAACACTTAACATATATAATATTGCCAAAATAGAAGAAAAATTAAAAATCTGTGCCTTTTGAGTAAGTATATTAAAGTGCGTTAAACTGCCATTAAATTTATTATATTTTAGCATGAAATATGAGAATGATTAAAATAGAAAAATAGTTTTAAACCAAGTTCTCTTGAAATTAAAAACATTTATTTTTATACCTATTAGGCCACTTTTTTGCTCCCTATTATTCACAAAATTAATCCTTAAGGAAATACTGAAGGTCTATGAACCATTGTCATCCTTTCAAGGATATTTAAAATAGTCGGCTTGAAAGTTCCTTGGCCATAAAATAAAGAACATATAATATAATAAAAAAAGATATAACTAATATCAGTGAAAAATGGTATACTACTAGTGCTTTGTATTAGTCTCAGTTTCCCTCTTTCAAAACGGGAAGGGCAATGCCTTGGGGGTTAAAGAACACCAATATGGGAAACCATAGTGTTGCTGAATATACTTTATTGACAGAAGACTGTAACCATGGTAACACAACAACCTGAGGCAATGTTTTGCTCTTTTGTCCATGAAACTTCTTAAGATAAAATATGTTAAAATTAACAAGCCAACACAGTGAAAATATTTACCAGAATCACAGTTATGTATAATAGGTAACAACAGTATATTTTACTTTATCTTTTTAAAACTATAAAAATATCATGCTGACCCTGTGCAATCTTAGAGAAATAGATTGCACTTTTAACAGGTCTTCTGCTCCATTTCTAAATGGGCATCAACTAGCTATAGGCACAAAAGGCCAAGAAAACAGCATAGAACACTGATGCCCTATTTAAATGTGGTCAGGGTGAAGCAAAAAGCTGTGTAAAAAAAAAATGGAGTGATAAAGCAGTCCCAAATAGCAGAACAGGATCTAATCTAGGAACAGTATTTGACCCTAGAGTAGGAAGACCTAGCAGTATTTGCCCAACTAAATTTCAAAATCACTGTAGAAAAATGTCTGTTATATGTCTTCATTCTTTCCTTTTTTGAACGGACATGTCTCTTGCGATTATACTGCCCCAGTGTAACCTGTATGTTGGGTATATGTGGTATCAATGAACTTGTTCATGGGTCCCAAGATTAAAAACACAAACTTACATAAAGTACATTATAAAATCCTGGACTCTTAGCCTGATACTGTGATTGGATGAGATTTTATAGGATCTTTGAAGGGGATGAATATATTTTGCATTTGGGGGGCTCATAAATAATTCTGAACAGTGGATAGACTATGGTAGAATGATTACATTAATGGCATCAATTAATGTCGTTGCTATAGCCTTGTCCTTTGCCTGTAAAACCCTAGTCCTTTCCCTTTCTGACTCTGAGATCAGTCTGTGACTTGCTTACTTACTTACAGCAAGTAAGATATTGAAAAATGTATCACAACCAGAGACTGAAAAGCACATGTTCATTTCTGTTGGCTATTTTACACAATGTGCTTGCTCTCTCTTGATCTCTGCCATCACATAAGAACAAGCAAACTTGTCACAGGTATATGAGTGGCACTGAGAAAAACGTTGAGGTCATCCTATACAAGCCAACAGCCTGCAAACCCCAAAACATGTAAGAGAACTAGGCCAAGAGCAGTTCATCTCAACCCAGATCAGGAGAAATGAAAGATAACACACAGATTTGTGAGGAATAATGAATGGTGGTTGTTTTAAGCCACTGAGCTTTCAGGTGATTTGTTAAGTAGCAAAACTAACCAATATATCTTCAGCAGCATAATCTGGGACAAAAAGCCCCAGTTCTGTGGTTGACCAGGATTATGGGACTACAGGCAGTTTCCACGGAGCTTTGTCAATTAATTCCTTTTCTGGGAACCAGAATTTAGGGGAATCATTGTTGGGCTTATTAACTCTAACCTCTCAGTCCACTGATCACAAAAATGTGTCCTGTTAGCAAAATACCCCATCACATTATTGGTTCCCTTAGAACTGTGAGATTAACTGTATTTGCCAAAGGAGAATAAAGAATTGTCAGCAATGCCTGATATCCACACTCAAGATGCAGATTATTTCTCCTGAGAAAGATAGGATAAGACCATTTTTATTGACAGCCCAAACAGCATATACTATCCAATATGGAAGTAGTAATAAGGCTGCCATCCACAATGCAGCATGAAGTTTGAGAAAAGCCTTCTGAGGACCTCTAAGATTTCTCCCAAGTGTTCTACAGGGTCTCTAAGATCCACTGTTGGCAATCATTTTCTCTCCCCAGTACTACTCTATGGTATATAGATCAGGTTTGCCAAGAAGGTTCAGGAGCAGAGTAAGTGTTAACCGATGCTGAAAACGTTCTCTCTCCCCTTGCTTGCCGATTAGAAACAGATGAATAAACAAAATCAGCACCCATGAAGGCTACAACATAGAATTGGGGGTGGCCTTAGTGGCAATTTTGGAGAAATACAAGTGCAAGACAGTGTGTCCCCACTTCCAGCCTCCAGTTTTCTAGAAATCAAATGAGCAAGGACATAGCGTCTCTGCATTCACTATGTAAACTTTCCTTTTTTCCCCATTTTCAGTACATAACCTGTACCTCTCAATTACTCTTCTGTCCTCCAGTCTAGAGACCTGTTCATTCTTTTTAGAAAAATCTCTTATGCAGACTCCGGCCAGCAGAGTCTGTGTGTTGTGGATGCTGTAAACAAATTCACACGGACTGTGAAAGTCCTGTGGAGAAAAAGGGACAGCATGGCCATCTCTGAGAGAGAGTGCACTTTGGCCACTCTCTCAAGGGGAGAGTGCCTGGACGCTTGCCTGGACAGGCTTTTATTGCTTTCTAGTCACATTACATCAAAGAAGGTTCTCATTCATTATTCTTAGATTTACCTTAAGTGATTACTTCTTACAGATAACAAAAAAAGAAGAAATGTTGCAAATGCAAGGGAAGGATAAAAATGATTGATTTGGTTACATTTTGTCCTTGGGACGTCTTAGCACAGACTTTAGGGAGTTGTTTCAGAAATATACATTAAACATCTGCAGTCTTAACTCAGGGTAAGGGAGTTTTAGCAAAAGCAAGTCTCATAGCAGCCTAGGTACAATGTAGGCCTGATTCCCCATGGGAAAGCTGGTCTGCACACCTGGCTCCTATGTGCCACCTCCCATTGATTGGTTTTCTGGATCAATGCTGGGCTACATTTGCCACTTCCATCCTGATCGGTTCCCTACAAATCTCAACAATAAATCTTCAGAACTCTGCCAGGATCTGAGATTGCAGATATTCAGGTTTCAGAGTAGGGAGAGAATACAGGTTCAACTGGTTTGTAAAGAACTTCAAACAATCCTATTATTAGCCCTACTTTTATCTAGCCCTTACAGAGGTCCTGGATTCTCACAATTCCAGGGTCTTTGGGAAATTCTATGGGGTGCACAATTTAACTTTACACATTGCCAGGTTAGGATTCACTTTCTTGGACATGGTAAATCAACAACATGTATTATCTGTTTTCTGAATTTCCAAATTTTTGATGCTATCTTCTTTACATACTCTGTCATTGTCAAAATAGGCAGCTTAAAAATCCTGTTCTCTCACTTTCATGGGTTTTCATGAAGAAAAAGGCATAAATGTGTCCATTCAAATCACTATTTTAAACCAGAATTATCCATCTGACATTTCTTAGAAAAAAGTCCCACCAAGTTGGCAAAAAGTTCAGGATCCTAATTTGAGTTCAGAGGAGTGGTGTGGCTGCAGTCATGTGTTCTGCACAGAGCCAGGTTAGGACATTGGGAAACAGAATAATTTCAGAGATGCTCCTGTAAATCTGTCACAGAAACTCTACCTGTTGGATCTTTCTCTTAATCCATAATGTTTCCCAGGAGCCCCAGTGAATACAAAGCCTGTAGATCTTCTCATACCAGAAAGAGGTAGCTCAGAAGGGGAAGGGTTCAGTTACAGGAGTAGTGATTAAATCCTGTGCTATATAATGTCAGTATCTTAAAAATTGAAAATATAGGTACCAGCTGTTGGCTCTAACTTAAGTTCTCATAAATGCAAAAGTATACATTAATATCCCTATAATATAAAATGCTGCAAAATATAAAACAACACTGTCAGTGAATGTATATACTTGTATATATTGATACATGGCATTGAAATGTTTTTCATTCAGTGCAAACAACACTTTCTGTAAGGTATATCTGACACATTTCTAAAGTAAGTTTATGCTGTGGTCAATACGAATGCTTTGAAGTTATGACTTTAAATGAATTTTAACTATTTTGTTAATAGGATTTCTTACCACAGGTCTGAAAAGTGAAACTGGATTCTAGCTGCATGATCTTTAAAATCCTGTTCATACTCTGGTTTCTCTTCAGAAGGCACAAATCTTTCTCCTTTTAAAATCCTGTTCAATTCCATCAAGTAGCACTTATTTCAATAAAAAAAAAAAAAACTCTCAAACACTTTTTTCTACTTTGTAGCATTTAAACCAACATCTGGTTGAACTTTTTAAAATTTTATTTTAAATTGATTCCTCTGGTTTCATGAAAACAGCAACCATATTTTTCCAATCCCCAGTCCACAGGAATCAGACCTTCAAATTACACTTCTTTTCACTGCCAGTAAGTTTTAAGTCAGCAAGAAGCCAGGTAATAAAGGTCAAGTATTAGAGGTGTTGCTTTATTGAATATTGTTTCCTGGCAGGATCTACACTGTAGCTACTATGTATGAAAATAAATAATAAAAGATAGATATAAAATGGCTAAACACATTTCCCACTGTTTTAAGTAACTAAATGCAGTTGCTATAGTACAGAATCTTTACCAACTAATTACATCTTCAGATTAATGAACAATAATTAATTTTTATAAAGGTGGAATGACAACTCAAATATATGAACCACAACTATAGGAATTAATAGAATTACTTCGATAAGATTGTAGTTTATTGACTTTGGTGATTACAATAGATTATAATTGTGATTCTGTTTAAGTTACAGGTAAATAAGCCAAATATTAGCAATTTATAGCATCTATAAATATTCTGATACATTCATAAAGTTGTATGATATACAACAAGTTCAAAAATAAGGCTTGTCAAAAGTTTATTGTTCTCAATCTTGCTGACTCTGTTCTTGGTCTAGATATTATCATAAATTTTATTTTGATCTGCTCTTTACTTACCTTTGTTAGGATTTTTAAATTTGTCTCTATTAATTTTATCCTGAATGTGCATACCAGGCATTGAGGATCAAAGAGAGATTATCATTATTCACTTACAATTATTAACAGTGTGATTCCCTGTACCCTGATTCCTAACCATAGGGCGATGATGCAAGGAAAGTCAGGTCAGACCTCGTCACACAAATTCCAAAGTCTGTGCTGCAGGCAAGGACTGGAGGAAATCCATCTTTATCCGTTTATCCACAGGAGAGAGGTAGTTATCTCCAGTCAAGTAGGGAGACTGGATGAAAAGGATCCTGAGATCTCACTCTAAACTTCTGGGATATAAATACCTATCTCCAGGGATTACGTAAATCCAGGGTCTCTGGTTTTCCTAACTGGGAGATGTCTCCAAGGTTCTGCCATGTCTTACCTTCCTTTGAGAGGTAAGCATTTACCTCTAGAGTTAGAAAACTCTGGAGTTCTCTTACTTTCTATATAGTTGGAAATTAACTTCCCACCTCTTGCTTTTAGCCCAGCACCCCAAGATTCAGCAAAATTTATTCAAAAAGCCCCAACACCATAAAAACACAAAAATATTTCCTCCATAGACCACATTATTTTATTGCTAGTTCTAATTATTGGTATTGTGAACTTTCTTTGGGGACTACTTAAAGTGTTTTTCACGTAAGTAAGAAATAGGCATATATAACCCTCCCTTTAGAAATCCCAGGCATTATGCATGACATATTTATTTCATACAAGTAGCAAAAAAGTCAGTTTTAAGTTATGCATTTTAGATGAATTTTAACTATTTTGTTAATAGGATTTCTTACCCCAGGACTAAAAAATGAAACTGGGTTCTAGCTGCGTAATCTTTAAAATCTTGTTCAGTCCCATCAAATGGCAGTTATTTCAATAAAAAAACCTCTAATTTTTAACCTAATAATTAAGTCGTATTATTTATTCTATTTTACCTTAAGAAGTTTCAGATAAAAAGTCAGACTTCAGGAAAACACATAAAATAATGAACGATGTTACTAAAGAGATCTTTTTAAACTTCTGCCAGCAGGTTTCCCTCACTTTGAATTAGTTAATTTCTTCCTTTCACATAAATTTGACAATGACATGCCTTGTCTTTCTTTTTTCTTTATTATAATTAACTTATTTCTGAACTTGTCATAGCTATGACATGTTCAGAACAACTAACATATCCTTTAATTAAAGCTTGAAGGATTATTGCTGCTCTTTGTAGCAGTTCATTTCATTATCTTCCTAAAATGTCTATGTGTCTAAAAATTATATTTTCTAAGCTTCATACAACCAAATTTACATTTAAATACAATTCATTTTGCAGGAAAAAAGACAATCCTTTAAAAGCATGGCGTAGTCTAGATTTAAATGTAGAGCTAGAGGCTTATGCCAAAATACATAAAATGAAGCACTTATATTAAATGCAATATATTTCTGCATAATGTTATTCATATGCTAATTCAGAGTGATTACATCCTCTTTTTTTCCACTTTATTTTCACTGTTCACACTGCCACAGATACTCCCACCTTGCCTCCCCACCTGCCCATCCTTCCGTGAAACCCTTGACCCCAGCCATCACCACACTGTTGTCTGTGTCTATGGGTTATACGTATATGTTATTTCGCTAATCCCTTCACTTTCTTTCATCTAATCCCCCCTTCCCCCTCTCCGACAGCTGTCAGTCTGTTTCATGTGTCCATGCCTCTGTGTCTATTTTGTTCATCAGTTTATTTTGTTCATTAAATTCCACATATAAGTGAGGTCATATGGTATTTATCTTTCTCTGACTGGCTTACTTCACTTAGCTTTATAATCTTCAGGTCCATCTATGCTGTCACAAAAGGTAAGAGATTACCTTTTCTAAATCATGACTTATCAAACTAAGCCAGGTTAGTTTTCAGGAAGGACTCAGTGCAAATAGTTTGTCAGAAAAGGTTATACTTCACAGAAGACGGAGAAGACACTGAATTATGCAATCTGCAAAAAAAAAAAAAAAATACATCTTTGGCTATTAGTTACGCAAATTTATCTATCATAATTCTAATTCTGTCTTCAGATACAACATTTGAAAACAATTAAGTGCCTTGATGTAAACTTAATTAGTCTGATTCTAATTCCCCGTATAAATATACCAGGTGAAAATAACAACTTTCCTGTAATCTTGCCTAGAAACAAAGTCAATGGAGGCAAAGACATGGACCCAGGTAAGTTTAATATGTCATACATTCATTACATAAATTTGATCATGATGAAAAGCAACATTTGGGCACAAGCAACAATGTAAATCAGTATAGTAAATCAAGAATAATACATACTCCCTGAATAAATTAAATAAAAATTGTTATTTTATCGCATATGAATGGTTTACTGAGGTTTATTTTTGTAAAATCAGGATATCTTGCTTTGCAAGGAAGGCATACACAAACAAGTACTTCTGTAAATGAAGACTTGTTATAAGGATCTTGGGGATAAAAGGGAGAAAGCAAACATAGGTAGGTCTCTCAAGAGATGGAAATATTTCATGCACAATAAATTCTCCATGTTTCTAGTCTTAGAGGGGCTCTGATGATTTAAGAACAATTGTAGTGGTTACACCCTCTGACACAGGTGTCCAGTCCTCCCGAGACCCATGGCCCCTATTTCTGATGATAAGAACCTCTTTGTCTCTGGCCGATCTACTGTTTCTGCCCACCAACTAATTGGTTTAGGTAAAATGTTTGATGTATTTTTTTCCTCTTAGCTACAAAAATACACCAAATTCTCCAAGTATAGGTTTATTTCCAAAATTTATTTAAACCCAAAGATGTGTCAAACATTGTTAATATAAAGTCATCAACATTACCAACAAATGTAGACTTGCAAGCACTAAAAACTTAATGAATGCCATGAAGACTGAAATCTTTCAGGAAGTCTTATTCCCTAATTCTCTGGAACTAGAACAAGCAACTCCCTCTATTTGTACTTTAATTTCTCCCCAAAAGTATTTATGCTTACTCTGCAAGGAGTGTGAAATCCATTGTGCTCAATGCTGTATTCATGTGTCGCATAAGGGAAAAGTAAATTCTGAAATCATTACTTCCCATAATATTTCAGGAGTATGTGCTGATCATTACTTAGGAAATATAAAATTTTATATTCTTCATCTAATTAAGCTTGCCTGAAATGATCTTAAATGATAGTTAGTAGTATTTGAATCTACAAAAAACACACCTCTGGTTGCCCATGTTTGGACAAACTGTATGCACTGTTTACACATTTTGGATGTTGGTTTTTGTTCCAGTCAATATTGACATCTCTTGTACATGCTTACGGCATCAGCATATCTGTAAAAAGGCAACCTATGCTCAGTGTCTTTAAAACCTCTTGATTCTGTGTCTTGTTTGTCTCTGCTGTCATTATTCTAGAAATCTAACACCTAGAAGTTAATTCTTAGTAACATCTGTCTCACTAGCGTTGTACATTTGTTCAGACTTTCATTAGATATTTTCTTAGCAAGTGTGTTAACATGATCTATACCTTTATGATCAGCAGCAACTTTTAAACAACAAATTTTCAAATGACTTACATTACAAAGCTTCTGGAATTCTGCAACCAATATTCTGAATATGTGTATTCAATTACCATTCTTTATGGTATAAACTTGTTTATTTTGTGACCCATACACCCGTTAGTAGCTGAAGCTCGCCTGCTGGCTGTTGAGTAAACTCACTCATCACAAAATTGAGATCTTAATTTTGTTTTTTCTTTTGCTTTAATTTATCGTAGGATCATCTTTTTTCTCTTTTAAAAATTAGTTTTTCAATTATCATTGTAACTGAGAAATTTCAAACACTTGTTTTCCTATTTCCTTAAGAAATATGAAGTCATATTCTTCAGTTAGACAATTCGGTTAGATACTCCATTTATAAAAGTCTTCTACTGGACTTACAATGAAAGACTTAAGCAGCAACTCCATTCTATGCACCATTGATTACAGCAAATGTTTCCTCTTGTCTTTTTCACTGTAATACATGAGGGCAGTGGGAGCACTAACAATTCACTTATTTACATTTCCTCAGTGCAATTAAATTCAAAGTCACCAAAAAATTTAAAGGTAATAAAATCTGTGATCAGCAAATAAAAAAGGCATAACTTACATTCCAGTCCAGTTCTACTGCCCATCGAGTTTTAGCACCAAAATTAGAAGAAAAAAATATGTGCCTTAGAGCTTTTCAGAATTATTTATGAAGTAGGCATTATAATTACTATCTCCACTTTACACATGAAGAAATTAAAATATGAAGAAACTAATATAGAAAAATTAAGTAAACTTCTCACACAGTATAGGCAGTAGGAATAAGCTTCAAACTCAGGCAGTCTAGCTCCACAGACACTTTTGTTTAGGTTGAATATACCAGAAAGGGGTTGGGAATGTTTCTTTTTTAAAAGTCATTTCCTACCCCTTCCTTTTGGCAACCATCAGGTTGTTCTCTACATCTGTGGGTCTATTTCTGTTTTGTTTTGCTTACTCATTTGTTTCTTACATTGCACATAAAAGTGAAATCATATGGTGTATATCTTTCTCTGTCTGCCTTATTTCATGTATCATAATACCCTGTAAGTCCATCCATGTTGTTGCAAATGGCAAGAATTCATCTTTATTATTGCTGAGTAATATTCCATTTTATATATATATATATATATATATATACATATATATATATATATATGCACACACACATCTCACTCTTCTTTGTATATTTATCTATCCATAGATACCTAGATTGCTTCCATTTCTTGGCTACCACTAGTAATGCTACAATGAACACAGAGGTACATATATATATTTTTAATTCATATTTTCACTTTTTTCAGATAAATACCCAAAAGCAGAATTACTGGGTCATATGATAGCTCTGTTTTCAATTTTTTGAAAAATCCCTATACTGTTTTCCATAGCAGCTTCACCAATTTACAATACTACCAATAGTGCACAAGGGTTTTCTTTTCTTCACATCCTCACCAGCACTTGTTATTTGTTGGGTTTTTTAAATATTTTATTTATTTATTTTTAGAGAGAAGGGAAGGGAGGGAGAAAGAGAGGGAGAAACATCAATGTGTGGTTGCCTCTTGTGCACTCCCTCCTGGGGACCTGGCCCACAACCCAGGCATGTGCCCTGACTGGAATCAAACCAGCGACACTTTGCTTCGAAGTCCAGCAATCAATCCAATGAGCCACACCAGTCAGGGATATTATTTGATTTTTTGACAATAGCCATTCTGACAGGTGTGAGGTAATATCTCACCATGGTTTTGATTTGCATTTTCCTCATGATCAGTAATATTGTGCATCTTTTCATGTGTCTGTTGACCATCTGTATGTCTTCTTGGGAGAAATGTCTACTCAGGTTCTCTGCCTATTTTTTAATTGGGCTGTTTGTTTTTCAGTGTTCAGTTGTATGAGTTCCTTATATATTTTGGATATTAACCCCTTATCAATTGTATCATGTGCAAATATCTTCTCCCATTCAGTAGGTTTTCTTTTTGTTTTTTGTTTACGATTTCCTTCTCTGTATAAAAACTTTTAGGTTTGGTGGGATCCCATTTGTTTTTCTTTTGTTGCGTATGTCCAGGGAGACGTATCCAAAACACAGACACTGTTCTTAGTCTCTGAACTAGACTGCTTCTGACTCCCTAGCCATGTCAACTTCCCTATTTTCTCCTGTACTTTATCTATCATGTTCCTTAAGCTGCCCATTTGTGACCCAATAAAGCAACACTATGTGATTTAGGATATGTCAACATTCAAGACAGTATTGATTGAATTCTGTATGGTAACTGATTATTTGTCAAAGAATAGTTAGTGAAGAATATATTTGAATTTTCATTTTCAATTATGTGTATAAGTTTGATTCTCAAATTTTGGTGTGTTATGAAGATATAAACATATCAGTTATCATTTGGAAAGTAAAGTAAATAAGTAAAAATATAGTGATACAAAGCCATCCCATAATCAAAGATTAAAATGGGAGGATTATCTTTTACATGATTTAAAATTGATGAGGTAAAAACAGGGTGTTTGGGCAAGAGCATAGGCATACCATCTTTTCCAGAGCTGAAGAGAACTTTCTGTGACATTCCATTTCTTTCTACTCGTTATTCTAATGAACACACACACAAAGAAAAAATACTACGCATATGCTCTATCACACAATACCTCGCACTGACTTGAAATATAATTCTTTTATTTTTGACTTTCTAAACACCTGTCCTTCAATGAGTGAATGTAGAAACAAGCAATGATTCACTTTTCAGTCTCTAAAATTCTAACAATCTTCTGAATCGCCTCTCCTATGGCTTCACCAAGTTAACTCAATCTACATTTACCCCATCTGCAGCAGCTGAAACTCTACCTCCGTGTATTATTAAAGCCACATTAATAGCAACATTCAACGAATGGGCAAGAGTCACTTTCACCCCTCATTCCTGCCTGCACTGCCAGGCTGCGACGTCTTCCCACACAATACAACGGAGTGGCTGACCTCGACATGTTGCCTGTTTCCCAGCTGTCTGACAGCGGTAACAGAGCGACCTCGGGTCTGAACACAGCGCCACATCTTCACTCTGCTGGCGCTTGCTTCAGGAGAAGAAGTATCACTTTAAATCTCAAAACCCAGTAAAATTAAGGCTCTCTTCTTTAATAGAAAAGCTTATGATTTGTTGCTACTAACTAGCAAGTGTTGAATTCTCGAAGGATCTTACTTGATGAAACAGTTGACTTTCAGCATCCATACTTATTACACCAACAAAATTAAGGTTCGTTTTAAAAAGTGTTAATTGTCCATTACCAAGGCTTAACATGTTCACATAAAATGTCTCTTTAAAATTTATTGCCTGGTAATCACAGTACAATCTGTTCTCAGTACTATATTGTCAAAGATACTCCAGTTCAATATGGTGATATATTTAATTAGAAACAAATTTTTCATGTTCCCAGAGGTTGGGTCAAAGATATATTATTTATTTTTCTCAGTTGAATATTCTGTATTTTCTAATTTCCCACTTTCTTTCTGAATTAATGATTATTACTCAGGAAACAATTTTATAGTTTCTTTCAGATGAAATATCAGCATATATTAATGCTTAGCTATTATTGAACCAGTATTAAAACATTCAGTACATGGAGTATTGTAGTGTATTTATAGGCCAATAAATCACCAGAAATAGACTAAACTATTGGGATATTGCCAGTTGCCAAAATTAGAAGAAAATTAAGTATAAAATGCAGTAAATGCGGTGACTTTTTCTTAACTCTTATTTTCTAAATAATTAATTTCCTTAAAAATAAAATTCCACTTTTAAGAATTAACAGTTTAATTTCTTACAATCTTCAAAATTCTAGGATTTATAAGAAGACTGTATCACAGCCACATAATACATTACATAAAGCATCCAAGATGATATTTTTAAATTTGCATAAACTTTCTCTTCCCTATATTGCTTGTTATTGGTGCCTGGTTAATACTTGAGAAACGGTGGAAACCTTTGCTTAAAAACCAAAGAATTTCCAGTCTGACTGGTGTAGCTCAGTGGATTGAGCATGGGCCTGCAAACCAAAGGGCCGCGGGTTGGATTCTCAGTCTAGGTCATATGCCTGGGTTGTGGGCCAGGTCCCCCGTATGTGGCATGTGAGAGGCAACCACACATTGATGTTTCTCTCTCTTTCTCCTTCCCTTTCCCTCTCTCCAAAAATTTTTTAAAAAAATCTTTTAAAAAACAAAGATTATCCTTTAAAGGAAGGAATCATAACATCTGAACAACCTTTTTCAGAGTTCACAGTCATAGAACTTCCTTGAGAGCTTAAGATAATCCAAAAGGGAATCATTATTCAGGAAACCAATTGGGATGCTTCCTGTCTACTCCCTAGGAAGAGAAGCTTCAATAGCCAGAGGTCTGTTGCAGGCTCAATATGTAGGTGAGCCAGCAAATCTCTCCTCTCTAACCCCCTGGCACTGCTAGCATGCTCAGGGCTCTCTGAGGGGCTGGACTCTGAAATGCAGACCTGTGACATGTGGGATGCCGTGCCTTCAGTGCAGTGGATTAACCTTAGCTGAGTCTAAATCATTTTTAGCTGCTTTAAACTTAATTTCACTTTATTAAAAACACATTTCCACTCACGTTCACACAATACAAAGGCACACAAGTTTTAGGAAGTCCACAGTGCTCCTCCACCCTTTCAATCCCACACCTCTCAGGTAGTTAATGTTAACAGGCTGAATGAGGAGAGAGACCTTTCTCTTCCTCTCTTCCCTTCCTTTCCTACCCCCATCAAAATCACTGATGCCTGCTGAACCTTCATCTCCACAGGTATTCGACACTGCCTCCAATTGTGTGATGCTGATTCTTTCCAACAGCACTTGATGGCAACAAAATTCTTCAGCTCTCTTTCCTCAAGTCTTCCCCTAGGAAGGGCATTTGACTCGCACCAGTGTTATCTCTCACAGATCAGTTCTAAGAAGCCCTGGCAGTGGGGTCGGGGGTAGATGGAAGGGGTCCTTGCTTATCTTCTACTTGTCTTCTACCTGTCAGCTGCAGGACTCTGGCTAAAAACATGGCCAGGCGTCCTCTTAAAAGAAAATATTCATAAGGTGGCAAGTCTGAGTGCCCACTCCAGTGGGTAAGAAGGAATATTCAGGAGCGAAATACTGGGATCAGGAAACTGTAGAGTGTCATTGCCCTAGATGGGCTAGCCATGATCAGAAAAGAACATTCTCCCAGAGCAGAATTAAAAGTGTGCAGATATTGATAATATTATTAAAATAAATAGGGTCTTATTTTTCCCCAAGATGGTACACTGGACATAAGTTTATGATAGTATCTCTGAACTCTAATTCTATCCCGTAATAAAGATACTAGGAAAATTTCATGACAAAAAATACTCTAAAACATAAAATAAATAAATAATTTCAAAAATATGCAAGTATGATAAAATGAGGAAGGATACAGATGTGGAATCATAAAGATCAAGTTCAAGTCTCAGCCTTACTGACTACTCAGAATAAGACTTGAACAAATCGCTTCAACTCTCTAGAGCTTAGGTTCTTGGTCAACAAAATGTCAATGTGACAATCTGGAAAATGTTTTATGATGTGTAAATGAGATATCCAGCTCTTGAAAAGGACATCAGTCTTCATATCTCTTTTTCTAAACACAATGTGCCTTAAAATAATAGAAACACGGCTTTTTTGCATTGCATAGTGTCATGAAGCTAGTATCAACAGGGAAGGCAGCACAATATTGATGTCACATTTATAACACTTAATAGTAGATACTTAACAATTATATAATAAATTGTAACAGCAAAGTTGAAGCCAGAATTACCTGAATACACCTAAATATACCCGAAAAACCTTAACTCCTACCTTGGTCCAGATTCAATCATGGTCTGAAGCAATGTTGTATAGATTGATCTTCTTCATGCTCAAAAGCACCCAGAGCACTTGGCCAAACAGTTGAAAATCTTATAAAATGCTATTAAAACCACTACTATATGTTATCTCATCAATATACAATCATTTTATACATATTTCCCTATTATTTAAAATAAATTCTTACAGTTTAAACACATAGAAATATTTCATTATTATACTCCTCTCAATAGTTTATATTCTAATTAATTTAACAATATTTAATTTTAATTAAAATCTCTGTTTCAGTGCTGATACATGATGATTTTAAAACTGTTAGTACTTAATTAAAATTGATTCTCTCTAACATCTTACTAGTTCATAATACATCTGCTATGGAAGAAAAAGGCCTTCTGATTCCACATCTTCATTATTAAAATCTCTAATTGATTACTAAAAATTGCTGAACTGATATTTCAGATTGTAATTATTTCATTCTTAGTAAGTTCAGGAATGTTCTACATATTCATTTGCCACTTGGAAATATTTTGGGGAATTCCATGCTTACTCCTTCACAGAGACACACTCTCAACAAGGTAAGAGCAGCACCCTATCACTTAGTGACTTTGTGTGATACATGCTCCGTGTATTGCACTGTGTACCCACCACCCAGACTGTGTGTGTGTGTGTGTGTGTGTGTGTGTGTGTGCATTTGAGGGTATGTATGAACAGCCAGTATGATTAGAAATGTGGATTTTTTTTGTATTCCATATTTTTCTCTTTATCACTATAATCTTTCTATGATAATGATATACATGCCTACTCAGAAAAATTCTATTTCACGTTTATCTTTTTTATCATAAGTTATCATTTTTGTGTAATGCATTTAATCATAAAAGTAAATGTAAATATTTTTTATTTCCTGTGGATAAATTTAGTAAATATTAAAAATGAGTCCATGGATAAAATTATTCGGAGACTACCTTCTCTTTATTTAAGCTGCTTCTTAAAATGACCAATGTACCAATTTTATATAGAACATTCAATTAATGCATCCTGGCCAGTTGGCTCAGCTGGTTGGAGCACTGCCCTGTATAATAAGAGGTTGTGGATTCAATTCCTGTTCAGGGCACATACCTAGGCTGCAGGTTCAATCCCCAGTCAGGTGTATACTGGAGGACACTGATCAGTGTTTCTCTCTCACATTGAGGTTTCTCTCTCTCTCCTTCTCCCTCTCTCTCTCTCTCCCCCTTCCTCTCTCTCTCTAAAGTTAAAAAAAATAACAAACTATTACAATAAATCTAAACCACCTGCTGTCTACCAGCTATTAATTAAGCCATAATAACATCAATTTCTGCAGTTTCACCTTTAATCTTATTACAATATAAACATCAGAATCTAAGTTTTGCTAATTATTAGTGTCAACAAATAAAACAAATACCTTCAGAATGTAAGAAAATAAGTTTTCTATCAACTGCCAGGTAAGAGACCGCATGCCAGGGAATAATGCGCCATGCAGTCTACTGAGGAGAAAGTTCATGGGTGGTTATAGGAAGGCATTCACGATGGGTGTGCTATGAAAAGTTAAACACTTCCATCCTGAGTGAACAGAATGAGACCACAGATCTGTGCGAAATTTGTTAAACCAAGTGCCATCATCAGTCAGAGAAATACTGTCAACAAAGTCCTGATTCAAGGATAATCCTTTGTGTTGTCTGTCATTGGTTGAGGACTGAAATGGCTTCATCCCTATTGTCTTTTCCCCAGCCTTTCCCACCCCTACTGACACTGCTCACGGCCTCCTTAACTCCAGGTGTAGGGAGGCTATCACTCGTCACTTCTAATGTGTGAAATGTTCTACCCCTCCTTCTCTGTCCATGCCATGGCATCTGTATAGATAGCCATGATGCACTTCTCCTAAAGTTGTCTCTTTGGGTCCCCAGGATCCTGGGCAACTGACCTGTTTCAGGTGGGCTAGTCCCCTGCTCTTGACACTGAGCTCTTCTGCCACTGCCTGTGCTCCTTTCTTTTCAACAAGCTCCAACAGTCCCCTCCCTGGAACGAGGAGCATCCCCATCACAGAGCACTTTGGTCAAACAGTACTACCACCATATGTGCCAAACACCAAGAAGAGATTGTGGTGAGATAAATCTTGTTTGTATTTTCCCCCTTTCATGGCTGTGGTGAGTTTTCTTTTCTTTTAGGAAATTGGCAGATCAGAAGTATAATTTGTTCAACATACACTGTTGTATTTAAAACTATCGCTTCCCTATTAGGTTGGCCCATCTTTCTTACAATAAACCAGTGCTTTTTGTTTTTACTGAAGACAAATATCTTCATAAGAGTATCCTTGACATTCAAGGACAGACCTTATGGCCTTCTCTGCATGTGCTTAAACACATCTAAATTTTAGGCTACTCATAGTATAAGCTTTAAGACTCTGTGCACCTAATCTTAAAATGTCTTAGCAATGTCAAACAAATACCAACACATGTGACTGAACAAAGAAAGTGCAGCTGTTATTGGTGTGAAGTACCTAATGTTATTTCCATGGCCTAACAGTGAAAAGATCTAAAATAAAGTATATGAAAGAAAAAGGAGTAGAGTGCTAGCGAGAGAAATAAAAGGAACTGAAATGTTACTAATCCTCCTCACTACTATATTCCTCAGAGTAAAAATGTTTCCCAGCCTTTTAAACTCTGGCTTCTGCATTTGATACATAAGATCTCTTATAGACCTTTCATATTATATAAAGTTTAAAATTAATCAAAATTAAAAATCTATCATTTTGGTTTCCAAGTAATATACTATCCATCATCGTGACCTGAGTCTCCTTAGCAGAGCATGGCCCTGTTCTAGGTTGCCGCACATTTTTTTATGCGTACCAACCAGACAGTATAATATTTATAGTGTGGGAATTGTAGATGAAGCAAGGTAGAGAGAGAGGGGCCAAACCAAACAGCAAAGAGGTACAAATGAATGGGCATTCCTTGCTAAAGAACATTCATGCAGATTTTTGTTCCAGGCTTAGAGAGAGGGCATTGTAATGTTACATGGTGATGTGGTCGTCGTTCTATCCTGATGACAATGTGATGACAGCACAAGCCTTGAGCACATGCCCTCCCCACTTGCCACGGAATTCGTCAGTCACACTGGGTCTGCGGTGCTTGCTGTCTCAGAACTCATGCACCACACCACCAATACTTTAGGGCTTGACCCCAAATGTGCCCTCATCGTTGGCTCACCTTACCTCATTTCACCTTTCCTAGGAAAAAACTCTGTCCTCTGAGAAAGTTGTTTATTTTTAGAAGTGAAATCTAAATGCAATAAGACATTTTAGGTAATACGTAAAAGGGGAAACAGAGTAGCTCTCATTCCAAACAAACACTAAATGATCAATTGAACAGGACATATAGTAATAAAACAGAAGGCATTACACTGATGGAAATATTAGACCACAGACTTTTTTTTGTATTGTGAGTCACATAAACTAAAGAGATTTCTTGATGTAGCAGGATAAGGAATTGTACCATTACCCTGACATGATATCAGATTTTGGCTGTGCTAATTATTTCAACCTCAGATATAGTATTTTTTTTCTTTTTAAAAATTTTTTTGGCCCTAGCTGGTGTAGCTCAGTGGATTGAGCATGGGCTGCCAACCAGTGTCGCCGGTTCTATTCCCAGTCAGGGCACATGCCTGGGTTGTGGGCCAGGTCCCCAGTGGGGGCCACATGACAGGCAACCACACATTAATGTTTCTCTCCCTCTCTTTCTCCCCTTCCTCTCTCTCTAAAAATAAACAAATAAAGTATTTAAAATTTTTTGTATCTTTATTATATTTTTTACATTACCACTTAGTCCCATTATAACCCCCTCCCCCCAGCAATCACCACACTGTTGTGCACATCCATGAATCCTTTTTCCTTTTTGCTCAATCTCTCCACCCCTCATCCCCCCATACCACTAGCTGTCATCCTGCTCTCCATCTGTGAGTCTGTCCCCATTTTCCTTGTTAGTTCATTTTGTTCTTTAGATTCCACACATGAGTGAAATCATGTGGTATCTATATTTCTCTGACTGGCTTATTACACTTAGCATAATGTTCTACAAGTCCATCCATACTGTCACAAGGAGTAAAATTTTCTTCTTTGTTATGGCCAAGTAGTATTCTATAGTTGTTTTATCCGCTCATCTACTGATGGACACTTGGCCTGCTTCCATATCTTGGTGATTGTAAATAATGATCCAATGAATGTAGGGGTGATGCTTATGTTCTTTCAAGTTAGTGTTCTGGGTTCCTTTGGATATGTTCCAAGAGGTGGGATTGATGGGTCAAAAGGCAGATCCATTTTTAATTTTTTGAGGTATCTCCATACTGCTTTCCACAGTGGCTGCACCAGTCTGCATTCCCACCAACAGTGTAAAAGGGGTTCCCTTTCTCCACATCCTCTCCAACACTTGTTGTTTGCTGATTTATTGATGATAGCCATTCTGACTGATATGAGATGATATCTCTTTGTGGTTTTAGTTTGCATTTCCCTGATGATTCGTGACATTGGGCATCTTTTCACATGTCTATGGGCCATCTGTATGTTCTCTTTGGAAAAATAGTATAATATTTTACCTTTTCATACCAGCATTTTTCATCTGGAATTAATGCCTATCTTGCTGGGCATTTAAATGAGGTAATATATCTGAAAGTACCAGACAGACTCAAATTGTAATTACTGTTGTTGTTATTATTAATTTTCACTTTTCCAAATTTATCTCTAATTTCCATACTCCAGAAACTGAAAAAAATTTAGGCATTTTCAAAAATAGCCATTGTCTGATAGCTGCACGATTCTCTGAATATACTAAAAATCATTGAATTGTACATCATAAATGGGTGAATTGTATGGCATGTGTCTTCTATCTCAATAAAGCCATTTTATACATATATACATGCATATACCCATAAATGCCCATACATGTGTATATGTACATGTCTATGTACTTATACATGCATTTTTACATCAACACTCTTATATAACCTACCCACTCAAATGCAGATGCTGAGGGATCCAGAAGTAGTTTCAATGCCCCCGTCAGTATGTTAATGAGAAGAATTTTAGGAGCATGAAGATGAACCTGGGTTACGAGGACAAGCTACAGTGTTGAAAGGAATTCATCTTCCAAATAAACTAAAGCAGTCACTTTCCAGGTCATCATAAAAACTATCTGTTCTCCCAGGTAATTGTACAGGCCTCTCTGCTCAGCAAATTGGAGATAATGATGCTGCCACTGAATTCATTTGTGCTGTTGATGTGAAAGGCTCTGTGTTGATATAAAGTATTATTATGTTACTACAGGTGGGCCACAGACCCCATCGTTGATATGTACAGTGTCAAAAGCAGTTTTTCCCCATCCCACAACTAAATGAAAATTTAAAAAGCAATATGTTATTATTATTACTGTTAACCCTTTTGGAGTTTGTTGCATTTTATTCTCAAGTCAATTTACATATTTGACTAAGCATATGACTGATGTTATGATACTGCATTGTCTTTGTATTTTAACATTATCTCATAAGTGAAAAATTTAAATGGGAAGTCAGTATTTTGGTCTTGTTTTATTTATATCATGACTTTATGAGGGAATGTAAGCCACATCATTTTCCTAGTTTTACAGTCATGGGTTATCACCCTCACCTGCTAATAATACCTGACAATTATGCCTCATACAATGTGTATCAGTTGTTGTAAGTATGGCTTACTCCTCCATGTTCATCTCCTACTCTTCTCTAATTCACGTAGCTCATGCCTGACCCTATTCTTTTCACCCAGCCCTGGCCCAGTTCCACAGCCTGTAGCTGACAACCACATATATCTTACCACCCCTCGTGTTAGAATCAATTTTCTCTAAGGTTCAACCTTCCTTTATGCTCCTTAATTTTATTTCCATTTGTTGTTTTCAGTGGTGGTGAAGTTTTTTCCTTCTTCATTTCTTTAGACTTGTCACCAGATCTTAGCTTTCCCAGACTGATCTACAGATGTCACTAAAATAACTTTTTTTCTGACATTTTCCATTCCTGGCTGCTGCAAGTAACATTACTAACTTGAATTCAAGTATTAAAACATAATAAACCCTAGGACTATCTCTATGGCCCATACAATGAGAAGAATAAGGAAGAATCCGAACAAACCGTTTTCATTTGTCAAAAGGCCTTTTACTGCCAGTTCTGCATATGCAAGTCTAGCATACTAATCTAGGCCAAATTTATTTATTTGTCAGCATAACCCTGGCACAACACTGGATATCCAAAAGACTCCCTGCATAAAACCTACCCCAGAGCTTCAGGCTCAAGTCCAAATTCTTTAACATAACTTTCAAATGATTTTACCTTTCCAGCACCACTCTAACTCTATTTGCAGGTACCTAACTATTATACTATATATTTTTTTACATCTCTGTGCCTTTGAAGGAGACTTTGATGCAAAGAGTAAACACCACTAAGCATTCATTGAATGCTCTCTGTTTGGCACACTGTGTTTAGTGCTGGGGATAAGAAGACTACTAGGACCAAAACTCTGTTCACAAGTGGCTCCCAATCCAAAGGAGGAAGATAAGTGCATCCAAAATAATTACTTTATAAAAAGGAGTTGATGGCTGACCAAATGCTTGAGAAATGACTAGAAATCTGTTAGGCATATAAGAAGGTAACAGGTATTTGCGGCTCAGAAAACAGCCTGCACAAAGCCAATGGTCATTTCCCTTGCTTTGTTTGTATTGCCCTCTCTGAAGAATTTCAACGTGACTTCATTCTTGAAACTTTGTCTAACCTTTGATATAGTTGGAAAGAGAAGTAATAATTTAGGAGACAGAGCAAGCAGAATTTGCCATATTGAGTTATAATGAAGGGTACCTCTAAAAAGGCAAGGTGCTCCGAAGAAGAGAGACAGACCAGGAAACAGCCAAAAGGATTGAAAGCCAAGAAGATACTTTCTTCACCTAATCAGATGTGTGCAAATGAGATTAAAATATATAGTTCAATTCATGATTTCTTCTATAGAGGAGAACTTACACTATTTGAGAATCTCATTTTCATTAGAATAACTATATTAAGCCAGCTTGTAACTTCTCTAACTAGGGATAATAATCTTGATAGTTTGAATAAATCAAATCACAGTTTTAGAGAGACGTGGGTCTTAAACATTTTTATTTTAAGAAAACATGAATGAAGTTCTATATTATCTTATCATGATTACTCAGCTAGAGGAGGAAATCTAATTCAAGTTTTTTGATTCTTATTGCACTAATTATTCTATCATGTCAATCTACCTGCACAGGCCAAAGCTAAGATTCCTGCCCAGTCAGTGGAGATATTTGGTATACAAGTTAATCAATCTACCTACAAGAAAACTCCAACTCCTTTTTAATCATTTCTTTCCTAATCTAAAACTACTCAACTGAGAGGTTCATATGTGATTCATATTCAACTATCATTTGATTAGTTCATAAAAAATAAAGTTCAATCTGTGAACTATTAAACACAAATCCAGAATAAAACCAGCTAATTGTTACTTTGGTTCAAGAATCCTCTGGGGTTATCAACCAAGCATCAGCCCTTACCCCATCTGTATTTCTTTCATAGTTTCAAAAAGCTTGCATGGCCCCACCTCGGGCCATATTTGAAGGGTGCTAGGAATGACACCTGATTAAAGCTGAGCCAATTAAGTCTTTTACCAAAGTTTGTTTTACTAACTGGAAGTGAGGAAAAGACCTCCAGGGAGAAGCTGTGAGGCTTGATGCTCAAGAATTCTTGATATAGCACTTCCCACCATGTGGATGAAGGTGAACTGCAGCATGAAAAAGGAAATGTAGCATGCGTGGAAAAACAAAGCTCTAGGTGGAGTGAGAGCTTTGGCTCACCCGCACCTAGTTTCACAGACCCTAAGGCTTAATTGTATCATTGCACTTCCCAGTGGCAGGAGCCAACACTTAAAGGATAACTGTCTTCACTGTCACGGAGACCTGAAGGTTAGCGTAAAACTCTTAGAACCTCATCACTTTTATATATGTGTGTGAAATCCTTAGGGCTAGCTAGCAAGCTGGAAACTCAGGCAGAATTCGATGCTGCAGAATCCCTTCTCCAGGAAACCTCAGTTTCTTCTCTCAATGTCTTCAACTGATTGGATGAGGCTCATTCACATTAGGGAGGGTAATATGCTTTACTTAAAGTCTTCTTACTGCAGACGTTAACCACATTCTGAAATTTGTGTTTGATTAAGCAACTATAGCCGGGCGAAGGTAACACGTAAGACTAATCATCACACCATCCTTATTCTACAAATAGCAAGTACCTTATAAGCCGCTTTTGCTGGTTAATTTGGGGAAACAAAATATATCCATAGAGTAAATACTCCAGAGCTTTAAATTTAGCCTCAGGATTTTAAAGCTAGTAATAAAGCACTCAAGTAAAATTCTGGTAATGTATAAAGTCCGCAGAAAATCCTGAAGTGAATTATAGCCCCATAGGCCAGGGGCCCCCAACCTCCCTCCTCCCCATCCATGCACACCACTCACATTACTGCCTGAGCTCCACTTCCTGTCTCCCCCAACACTGCAGTATGTGGAAAAATTGTCTTCCACAAAACTGGTCCCTGGTGCCAAAAAAGGTTGGGAACCACTGCTGTACATGCAATAGTTGCATGACTTACCATTCTGAATATAAACATAAAATATTTCAATAATAGGTAAAAAGTTTTGTGTAAAGTTGTACATTTAATGTTTTGCTATTGTGTATTATATGTAAAAGCATGAATATCCCAATAAAATAAAAATATGCTTAGTCAGCATCTGACAAAAAGTATTTTGGACAGTAGATATTTACCTATTTATTTATTTAATCCCAAAGGGTATTTTAAAACAACATCTGGTAAGTACTGGAATATGACATGGGAAAATTCATTCTTGCTTTTTCTCTGGAGCATATAGGAAGTTCATCATGGATTTAGGATTTCCTTTCTTTAAAAATGCTGCTAGTTTGCCACTGCTCAAATACTTACATGTCTGTGTTTTTCTTTATATGCAGTTTTATTTGATCCATAGGGTAGATGGTTCAGTAGATTTATTATGAATTAATAATTCAGCCTAATAATCTTCAAATAGTACAGCAAGACAAGAAAAAAAATCACACTAGAAGTCAAGAGATGGATGTGCTTGTTTAGGCCTTGGGCAAAATATTTCATCTTAAAATAGGTAAAAAAGATGTAAAAGAAGAAAAATTGTGTTTAAGTTCATGCTTTAGCTCTTACTAGCTGTGCAATCTGTAGAAAATTTTAAACTTTATTTTTTCAATGTAAAATTGGAATAGCTGTAGCAACTTTGCACAGTTGCTATAAATATGAAATATGAAAGGCACTCAGCATAATGCCTGACACAGACAAGTATTCAAAAAATACACATGGATCTGATTATCCTCCCTGGGTTTTAATTTTACTCATGTCTATAATTTCAAGAATTGGGCTAGACTCCCTAGGTACAGTCCTCTCCCAAATTTGTGTGTTCTAATTACTAGTAATAAATTCATTTGTGTTTTCAATAGTTAATTACATGAACTTTTCTATTTCCCTTGTCCTCTCTGAAGACAAGGCTTGAGACTAGGACCTGGCAATAACACTTCCCATGTTTCTGGCATTTTCATTAGAATATGGTGCTCTAAGAGATACTTAGTGTTTTATTTATCATAACAGACAGCTATCTTGACTGAGTTAGTTTCTGCTTACACGAAAAATATGGCTTTGTACTTAATTGCTTTGGAGGACAAATATGTCCAGATCCCGTTATTCCTGATTTGTAACCAATGACTTATGCTCTTAGAGTTTTTCACATAACCATCAATTCCTCTTTATAGATAGTAAGAAGACAAAGTTAAATATTTAGTCTTCATAAATCAAGGATGAATGAGACTGGCTCTTTGAAAATGACAAACATGTAGCACTTATCAAGGTGAATTCTCTTCTCACGGCTATTAAAAAAATTGGGAGAGCTGAATTAATAAATAACCATAAAATTTACTCACTGTCCCCAATTTCCACAACTACTAAAAAAAACCCTACACATACAGAATGCATATGTGGAAATGGAAATGAAGTGACAGTAGTATTTTAGAACAGTGACATGTGATTTGAAGGATATTTGTGATAATTTAGTGGGAAGGACTATGTCCCACAGGTTGCCCTTCTCCTGACCTTGAAACTGATGGCAAAGAAGTTTCCAGGGAAGGAGTTTTGTATTTCTTGCATGCTGGCTCTTTTTTTCCTCATGTTTTACATTCTAACCCTTCTTTTTTTTCTTGTAGTTATCTTTTTTCCCTCTTTTTACAAGTGAAAATATTGAGGTCTTTGGAGATTTTCCAGTGCCACATGGCTGGTGAGTGATAAAGCCAGGATTCAAACCCAAACTTTTAACTTCAAAGCCCGAGTTCTTAACCACTGCACTTTATAGAAGCAGAACATTTCCCCTGGGCACTCTGTCTCTAAATCATTTTGTGGAAGTCAATGAATGGCTTTAGGATCCCAACTCGATACTATTAAACAGAAAAGTTGCCCAGTAGACAACAGAAAATCCATGTTGCTGGTCTGGTTTTTTAATTGCAGAGAACAAACAAGTTTGTTCATCTTCAACAGTTTACAATCTGTTAGTTCTTTAGAGTGTACCTAAATGTAATAGTATCACATTACAGTTGCAGTAAAAACACAGGGCATAAAAGATGTACCAGTATTTTTCTTGACTTCAATCAATAGTTTACATGGAATGGAACTACCCACTTGACGGAGAAATCTGTAGTCCTATATTTGAGCTCTTCATGATCCCACCTCCCTTGTCTCGGTAACTCAGAAAACCATCTCTAGCCAAAAAGGTAGTGAAAAGCCATGCAAATGCCCATGATCATCCGAGTCATTTGACCTTAAGGTCATAAACTGTACCACTTGTACTTTTTCTGTTTCAGTCTTTATTCTTGGAATCATTTGAAGATATATAAATAAGTAAACATAATTTACCAGGTCTGAGTCACTGATTAAACTGCTCAGCCTGACTTCACAGTCGAGGATAGAAAACAGTTCTTTCTCACTGAACCAGAATTAGCTTCTGTGATGGGTTCCTTCATGGGAAAAAGTCCACATTCATATACAAAAAAAATAAAGGAGGAGGAAAGAGAAGGAGGAGGAGGAGAAGAAGTAGTTTCTTTAGCTTTTAGTTTGTATCCAAGTCACTAAGAAAGATTAGGCGGTAATAATTACTGAACTCTAATATGCATTAGCCTTAAAGAAGTCTGTTTCACCTCTAAGTCTCAGATGCATTAATTGTAAAATGGGAATAATAATTCTTGCTCTCACTACTTCCAAATATTGCTTTGATAATTGAATGAAATCAGATAAGCCAGCTTTAAAAGTCAAGGTTGAAACAATTATAGCACTTTATTATCTTCAAATCCTTTTCATCTACTATGGTAAATATTAATTTTTCAATTACCAAAATTTATACTCAATTGATAATTGGTAAACTGTGTTTAAAACGAACTTTGAGTAGAAAGTTTATTATTTTACCAAGTGATTTTAAGTGGATAAATCCACAAAGAGGCCAGAATTAAGGCAAATAGAAGTTACGGCGCATGTTCCAATATTGGCATTAGGTCTTATACTCATCATCCTCATCTCTGTCTTGCACAGGGTTGTGTTTTGTTTTTCTCACTCATTCCTTCTTTACTTTTCCTTGCTCCAAGTAGTACCCAAGGGATTGCTTAGCCACATCAAGATCTTCAATAAATAGGCATCTGCCCATTGAAATTTACCTCAAATTTGCCTTGCCTCATGTATCCCCAATCTATAAACCAAACTCACAGAGCAAGTCCATATATACGTATTAATTTTTTAGAAGTGGCAGAAAATATACTTCCTAAGTTTCCTCTAACATCTTATATAGTAGTGCAATAACTTTCATGTGGGATTGAAGATTATTTACTAAGCAATTGGTCCCAAGATAAAATAGTGTGCATTGATCCAGTAATAAATGTTAAATGCTCACAATAAAGAACATCTCATGGTAAGTAAGGTTAAAATTAGAGGTGATCTCGGGGGAGATTTATGTGCAGTTACATTTTAATAGAGATGGGGAAATGCTTAAGCATTGACTGGAATTGCCAGGCATAGACAAGGGCAGTATGAAGACACTGATCTTAGCAGCTCCGAAAGCAGTAAGCCTTGAGTACCCAAAATCTACTGCTGCCTAAAGGAGAGAAGAGCAGAAAGAATGAGCCAGCAGACCATTAATGGCCTGTTGAGAAGAAGAAGTGAACTTCAAAGATGTGACTATAAACCTCGCTCAGGAGAATGGGACAACACCGCACAGATATGTGAAACTAGAAACCAGGTCTCTCTGAGCCAACCCTCCCCCAAAGTCCTGAGTATTTCCCCCACAAGCCAGGCAATCAGCTACAAAGCCAGACATGATCTCCAAGTTGGATCCAGCAAGAGGAAGAGCGAGAAAAAATTTCCAGAGCAACTACGCAGATTTGGCAACTAGACTTGAAAGCAGAGAACCACCTTCAGAGCATAGACATTTTCTATGTAGTAAAAACAGTCAAGTTGACAAGAGATGATCCTTTGTCATTTTCATGAGAAGTAAACCAAGAGTTGTAGGAATCATTTAGAAAGGCACCAGGAAAACAAGGGAGATGTTTGAAAGAAGTGGCATTCATCCAAAGGAAAGCTGCAACTCATGATGGGGTCCATCCATGGAAAGGAGGAATTTAATGAAAAGTGTTTGATTTCCAGTCTTCCTCCTGGTAGAGGTAAGGAACTGTTTTCGTGAACATACCTTGAATATTAATATTTGTATTGTAATTGCACTTTTTAGTCAGAGCACTCACAGTCATCTGTCAAAAAACAAGTGAACATAATAAATGTGGAGCCCTGACCTAATTCATCTTATAAAAACTCAGATAGAAGGTAAATAATACATATAGGCTCACAGTGTTCAGCCTTTTGACCATGATGGTCCCTTAAATACATACCCTTAACAACAAATATTCTTAAGGAGAAATACTCTTTAAATACAGGGAATATGGGTAAGTTTTTATATGCTATGTTTATATGGCATTAAAAATCATTTAATGTATTTTCTCTTTGTATTTATAAAATTCACAGTTATAAGAACTTCAGTTAATATGTGAAGCAAAAATATTGGCTTACAATGGATGTAATAGTTAGCTATCTGTTCTGAACAAATCATCAAGTAAACTTTAAAACAGACATTTTTTAAGAAAGCATCTTACCAATAATTGTTTCTATTGGGAAATGTATGGGAAAAGTAGTGTACCTTGCTATGAATCTATCTTTTTTAGTCCCCTTTTAAATGTGTTCCAAAATAATACTAAATATAATTGTCTTTTCTTTTAAAACTAAAAATATTGACAATAAGTATTCATTTTAGTAAAGGTGAATGTAATATACTTATTAATATTTGAAAAATCTTAAATTTCTTTTATCAAGAGGTTAAAGAGAAATAAAACATATTTTTTTTACCTGAGCATGAAGTAATTAAGTTTTATTCTTAGTTCTAGAGACCATTTATCAGGTATTTTTCCCTCAGAAAAAAAATAAATGTCTATAATTTATGATGAAATATCATTAGCTCCTAAAATATATTTAATAAAAAAGATAGAAAAAGTAATCCCATAGCCTTAAAAAAATTTAAGTGGCTCATTTGGTTGGACATCATCCTGCAAAGTGAAAGGTCACTGGTTCAATTCCCGGTCAGGGCACATGCCTGGGTTGTGGGTTTAGTCCTAATCAGAGTGCATATGAAATGCAACCAATTAATGTTTCTTTCTCACATTGATGTTTCTCTCCCTTTCTTTCCCCTCTCTAAAATCAATAAGCATGTCCTCAACTGAAGATAAAAAAAGGAAAACATTTTTAAAAAGAAATTCCACTTAAAAACAAGAGTTGGTTTTATGAATTTTCTATAAAAAACTATTTTTCAAAAAGAAGTAGACTTTAATTTAATTTAATAGACTGTTCCAACAAGTCAAATGTTACTCCCTTGATCTCCAGAATGTTTCCAAAAAACAATTCATTGAAAAAGGACAAAAGAAGAGATAAGATAAAATAGATAACTGGAAACAACAGAAAAATTGAAATCATAAGTCAAAGCAAGAAGAATCAAATCATTGGGAATTTACACTTGCAACAGAATATACTGTTGTTTATACAGAATATACAAAAGGTAAGTGCATATATTTTCTGACATAGTGCAAAGAGCAAAATTCTGAACAGAAGCAGGTGGTACTTTAATCAATAGTTTGATGATGAGCTTATAAATAAGAATAGAAAAATCCAAAGGAACCCAAAAAGGAACTAACAAAATTTATGCAAAACTGGTTGTCAAGATGCACTCAAAACTCTATTAATTTTCCCCAATTATGATTAAGTATACATTTTTTCTCAGTAGTGCATTTTTAAGTATATATTTTCCTAATACCAAACCCATAGAATAAAATCTATAGGTTATAGGCACTCAACAGATATTTTAAAAATTAATTTAGAGGGCAATTATATTTTACACATATATTCATTTAAAAAACAAGTCCCTGAGACACTTTCCTAAATGTTTTGCTAATGCTTCAAGTATCTGAATAACTGTGATCTTGACATATAATATTAATCCAGAAAGGGCTTGCTATGTAAACTCAAAAAAGCACCACTTAACAATGTCTTTGATAAATTATATAAACAATGTCTAAATCAGTTTCCTATTATGGTATTTTTACAAAGGTTATATTTTTTCTTTTCCTTTGTATTTTTAGGAAATAACTAAATTATAGAAAACCACTATTCTTAAACTATAATATTTCATTTTTAATTGATGTATAGTTACATGCAATATCACATTAGTTTCAGCATATATCATAGTGTTATGATATTTACACACATTACAAACTGATTTCCATGATAAGCCTAGTTAACATGTTACCATACAAAATTATTACATTAGTACTATTGACTGCATTCACTATGTTGTATATTACATACCTGTGATTTATTTTATAACTGGAAGTTTGTACCTCTTGATCCCTTTCACCTATTGGGCCTCCCCCCAACCCAAAAATCTTCCCATTCTAGTAACCACCAGTTTGTTACTTGTATCTGTGAGTCTGTTTCTGTTCTATTGTCTATGTTCATTTTTTGGTTTTATAGGTTCCACATATAAGTAAAATCATATGGCATTTCTCTTTCTCTGTATGACTCATTTCACTTAGCTTAATATCCTCTAGATCAGGGGTGTCAAACTCATTTTCACTAGGGGCCACATCAGCCTTGCAGTTGCCTTCAGAGGGCTGAATGTAATTTCAACTCCTTAATAGTTATGGACTAGTTACATTTACACAGTCCCAGAATTATTCAGGCCTTTGAAGGCAACAGTGAGGCTGATATAGCCCCTGGTGAAAAGGAGTTTGACACCCCTGCTCTAGATCCATCCATGTTGTCACAATGGCAAGATTTCACTCTTCCTTGTGGCGTGTAATATTCCACTGTGTATAGCAAACACCATGTATTCTTTATTCATTCATCTATTGATAGACACTTAGATGGCCTCCACATCATGGCTATTGTAAATCATGCTGCAATAAACAAAGGGGTAGACGTATCTTTTCAAATCAGTGTTTTCATTTTCTTTAGATAAATACCAAGAAGTCAAATTTTTTAGATCATATGATAATTCTACTTTTAATTTTTGAGGAACCACAATACTGTTTACCAAAGTGGCTGCACCATTGTACATTCCCCCAACAGAAAAGTGTTCCATTTTCTTTAGAAATTTTTAACAATAGACATTCCGACAAATGTGAGGTAATATTACATAGTGGTTTGCTTGCATGTCCCTGATGATTAGTGATGTTGAGCATCTTTTACGTCTGTTGGCCACCTATATGTCTTCTTTAAAAAAATCTATTCAAGTCCTTTGACCATTTTGCAACTGGGTTGTTTGGCTTTTTGATATTAAGTTGAGTAAGTTCTTTATATATTAGGTATTAACCCCATATCAGATGTATGATTTGCAAGTATTTTCTTCCATTCAGTAGACTGTCTTTTCATTTTATGGATGGTTTGCTTCACTAGCAAAAGCTTTTTAGCTTGATGTAATCCAATTTACTTATTTTGCTTTTGTTGCCTTTGCCTAGGAGACTGGTCAAAATATGTTGCTAAGACCAATGTCAAATTGCTTATTGTCTACTTTTCCCCTAGGAGTATTATGGTTTTAGGTCTTACGTTCAAGTCTTTAATTCATCTTTGGATTTATTGTTGTATGTGTTCTGAAACAATGGTCGAATTTCATTCTTTTGCATGTTGTTGTCTGGTTTTCCCAACACCATTTATTGAAGAGACTGTCTTTTTTTCATGGTAGAGTTATGCCCTGCTTAGTGATGGTGATAGTCTGAGAGACTCACTGTTAGGCAATCTCATCATCGTGTGAACATCACAGAGTGCATTTGCACATATCTAGATGTTATAGTCTACTACACACCTAGGCTACATGGTAGAGCCTATTGCTACTAGGCTACAAACCTAGTACAGCATGTTACTGTACAAAAAACATGAGATTAAATCAAGCACAACCATGATGCAATCAACAGTCAAGGTGAGCACAAGATGTACGAGGCAGCTGCCTATGTAACACAATGTGCTGTTATACAGCAAACTTGTTTATAAGCAGAAAAACACTAAACTAATGATAAAACAATATAGCAAATATATAAATAAGTACCATAGTCATTTATTTTCAAATATTATGTACTGTACATAATTGTATGTGCTATACTTTTATACAACTGGCAGGGCAGGTTTATTTACAGTGGCATCACCACAAACACATAATATACTGCACTACGGCATTATTATGGCTACAATGTGATGAGGCAATATGAATTTTTCAGCTCCATTATAATCTTATGAGACTGCCATTGTTATGTGAAGCACACCATTGACCAAAATGTGGCACATGACTGTATATTCCTGTGTTTGTCACAGATTAATTATCCATGCATGTGTAAGTTCATTTCTGGGCTCACTATTCCATTCCATTGATCCATGGTCTGTTTTCATACCACTACCGTATTGTTTTGATAACTATAGGTTTGTAGTATAGTTTCAAATCAG
Organism: Glossophaga mutica; assembly: GCA_039655065.1. Classification (NCBI taxonomy): domain Eukaryota; kingdom Metazoa; phylum Chordata; class Mammalia; order Chiroptera; family Phyllostomidae; genus Glossophaga; species Glossophaga mutica. The sequence continues at coordinate 139,277,384 of CM077307.1, read as the reverse complement.
GTAGCATGATTGCACCAACTCTATTCTTTTTTCTCAAGATTACTGTAGCTATTTAGGGTCTTTTGTGATTTCACACAAATTTTAGATTCTATATTCTAGTTCTGTGAAAAGTGCCACTTGTATTCTGGTGGGAATTGCAATAAATCTATAGATTTCTTTGGATAGTATGAACATTTTAATAATAGTAATTTTTCCAATCCATGAGCACAATATACTTTTCCATTTATTTGTGTTGTCTTCAATTTATTTCATCAATGACTTACAGTTTTCAGAGTATAGGTCCTTCATCTCCTTGTATAAATTTATTCCTGGGTATATATTTTTACTCAGTTGTAAGTAGTATTATTTCCTTCATTTTTTGAAGATTTTATTTCTTTATTTTTAGAGAGAGGGGACAGGAAAGAGAAAGAGGGAGAGAAAGAAACATCAGTGTGTGATTGCTTCTTATGCACCCACTACTGGGGACATGGCCTGAAATCCAGGCATGTGCCCTGACTGGGAATTGAACTGGCAACCCTTTGGTTCACAAGCCTGCACTTAATCCATTGAACTACAACAGCCGGGCTCCTCAATGTTTTTGATAGCTCATTATTAGTATATAAAAATGCAACCAATTTCTGTATATTAATTTTATATCCTGGGACTTTACTGAATTCATTTGTTAGTTCTAATAGTTTTCTTAGTGATATCTTTAAGGTTTTCTACAGACATTATCATGGTATTTGCAAGTGGTGAAAGTTTTACTTCTTTTCTGATTTGGATGCCTTTTATTCCTTTATCTTGCCAGGTTGCTCTAGCTAAGACTTTTAGTACTATGTTCAATAAAAGTGGCAAGAGTAAGCATCCTTGTCTTGTTCCTGATTTTAGAGGAAAAGCATTTAGCTTTTCACCATTGAGTATGATATTAGCTGTGGGTTTGTCATATACAGGCTTTATTATGTTGTTTTACATACCTTCTATACACACTTTATGGAGAGTTTTTGTCATAAAAATTGGTGGTGAATTTCATCAAATGCTTTTCTGCATCTATTGAAATAATTGTGTGACTTTGATCCTTCATTTTGTTAATGTGATTTTTTTCATGTTGATTGATTTGTGAATGTTAAACCATCTTTGCATCCTTGGAATAAACCCCACTCTATCATGATATATGATCCTTATAATGTATTGTTGAATTCAGTTTGCTAATATTAGTTGAGAGTTTTTTACATCTATCTTCATCAGGAATCTTGGCCTGCAATATTTTTATTTTGTGGTATCTGTGTCTGAATTTTTTATCAGGATGATGTTTGCCGTATAAATTGACTTTGGAGGCATTACTTCTTCTTCAATTTCTTGAAATAATTTGAGAAGCATTGGTATCAACTCTTCTTTAAAGGTTTAGTAGAACTCATCTGTGAAGCCATCTGGTCCTGGACTTTTGTTTTTTGAGAGTTTTCTAATTACTGATTTAATTTCATTACTTGTAATCAGCCTCGTAGGATGTTCTATTCCTCCATGATTCAATTTTAAAAGGTTGTGCGTTTCTAGTAAATTATCCATTTCTCTAGGTTTGCCAATTTGTTGGTGTATAATTGTTCATAGTCGTCTCTTATAATCCTTTGTATTTCTGTGATGTGAGCTGTAATTGCTCCTTTTTCTTTTTTATTTTATTTATTGGGCCCTTTCTCTTGTTCTTGATGAGTCTGTTTAAAATGTAATCAATTTTGTTTAGCTTTTTGGGGGATGGCTGGGAAGGTGCAGACTGGGAGGGACCCTGAGCTTGATGCACCAGGGCTGCCTGGGCGACTGTTAGGCTGTGGCAGGTGCAGGGATGAAAGCAGGAATCAGGGCACTCCAAGCCTTGGTTGCCTTTGGGAGACAGCGGGGCCTGCTGTGGGCCCAAGACACACAGGGGAAGCCTTGGCAGGCTGACTCAAGCCTGGATCATGCTCCTGCCTGCACTGTCAAGGTGACAACAAGGTAGTCTGTGATATTACTCTCTATCCCTCATTCTCTTATTAGCAAAATAAAGATAAATGACAGTGTCCTGATTTGTGGTTATATTGACAAAGGTGGTGACCAAATGTTGAGTAGTTTTTATTAAAGTTGAAGGTTAAATGTAATACTGTAGTTTTCAATTTATAATTCCATCTTAATCTATATTAGGTCTAATTTGTCACAGGAAAATATAAGCATGAATTCCAATGGCCATTTAATGATTTGTACTGGGAGAAAATACAGTGTTTATGAAAAAGAGCCCTGTTTTTCATGAGATGGTAGGGTATGCGGGGGAGCCACCAATTAAATGTGTGCAAAGCTCCTGGGAATGTTTCAGTAATAAGCAAATAATTTTGGTTTCAAAGTGTCTAAAGAATGAAGGTACCACAGCACTGAGCTTTATATCCTTGGCAGAATCAGGTGTGCCCATCCTGATCCTTTCTTGTAGACTTGCCTTTACTATGAAACTAAAGAAAAGGAAATAAAACTCAATCTTCTTACTTACTACTGGATACGTTAGGGCTAACATCCTGGGACAGTTCACCTCTAGTCCGTCAGACAATAAGGGCTCCACTAAACCGAGACAGAGGACCTGACAGACCTGAGGTTAGGGGAAAGATACAGAAAACTTGGTGCCTGGACCACATAGAAGGACTGAAGAGAAGATCAAATCTATTTATAATACATTGTGTCAATCACATTATCTTTTGGCTCAGCCCACAGTGTCTTGTACATGAGTGCTGAGGAAAAAATAAGGGGAAGAAATATGTCAATGAGCTGTGTCTTCAAAGTATCTTCAAAATGGGAGGAGAAAAGTGCACAGAAAGAGAATAGATAAGTAAGAAAAGAAATAGAGCATGATGCTTACTGAAGTTGAGCAAAAAAGAAATAGCTAAGCCAGTTTTGCAAACTGCAAATCCCCACAGCTATCCTTACCTGGGAGCCAACATGATAATGGAACAGATTCTGCACTGGATGTGAAGAATGAGTGACAAGAGAATGAGTGAATTATATTTTGAGCATCAGAGGAAAAAATAAAAATAGGAGGCAGAAAGAAATCGATAGTCAAAGTAGATTGCAAGCACACCTAGGACATGTGAGTTGCTCCCTTGAACGAGGGAGGAAAACATCGAGTCTGCTATTTCCAGCTATTTTTTATTGTGACAGCTAGCCCAGAGTGATGCCATTTTAGTATTATTATTGGGAACCTATTGTATGGAACAGGTAGGACACAAAAAAAATATCATTGAATTTTACAGAAATATGATGACAAGGAAAGGGAACAGAAAATTGAGGACAAACTCAACTCTTATTTTGAGGTTTTGCACAGTCATCCATTTACTAACCAAGTGGTACATAAAAGTCACATTATGGCACTGAGGTTCCATGACTTAAAAATGTAGATTTTATAAGAATGAGCAATTAAACCTAGGAGACTTTTTTTGGTAAGGCATTTGCCTTGACTGCTGAATCTGAAAGTAAAATGAACTTAACAGTTGTGAGTTCTTCTCATAAGTCTATTTAGTTATACCTTCTAGTTCTCCAAACTAATTATCATGAATCATAAAACCCAACTTTTATCATGCCTGATGATTTAACATGCTTTATGATTAATTTTTCTACTTAGGCTACTGCCTCATCTTTTGAGAAGGAACAATTTAGTGTAAGCGACACAGCCATTTCTTGTGTGGCTCTTTTAATATCTGTGCCTGGATGACTTTTACACTTCTTATCATTTCCACTACAGTAGTCAAATGTACGCAGAAATCTGGTTTCTTTTATGAATTTAACAGGGACATAGTTTGGAAAATAAATCAGTTTGACAAATGCATCTTTATTGGATTTTATGGCCATATCTATAACTCTTCAGGAGACACTCTCCAGGAGATAGGAGAAATAAGCAGAGCATAAAGAGACCATTAAAATTCAAAATGCTGGATACTGAGTGAATATAAAACATCTAAGAGATTGCACAAGTTGTGGAGAAGAGTAATAGAAATAAGAAAGATGAGAAATGTCCTCGGAGTCTGTTAATAATAGTAAACAATTCAGCAAGAAGACAACCAAGTATAAATATATATGTTTAGGAAGAAATTCTCTTTCAAAATGTCAAGTTTAAATTAAATGAGACAAGCAAAAGCCTTCTTATATCCTCTGAGTCAAGGCTGATGAAGAAAGACATTCAGAGAACTGGTAGAAGTATATATAGTCAGAATAGCTTAAGTATATAAGCCACTTCAAGAACAAACAAAACTAAATGTTAGAACCCTCGCAGGGGTGCCCAACTTTTTGGTGTCTCCGGGCCACACTGGAAGAAGAGTTGTCTTGGACCACCCATTAAATGCATAAACACTAACGAAAACAACAGCAAAAAAAATCTCATAATATTTTAAGTAAATTTACGATTTTGTGTTGGGCTGCATTCACCCCTGCTGAGTCTACAGGGATAGCCACGGTCCCAGAATGAGGAAAAACTCGATGCCACTCTCACTCCAACAATCAAAAATGGCAGCATTGTTTTCAAATTGGAAAGAAAACATGTGCTTTTAGTCGTAGATTCACTTTACGCGGCGAAGTAAAGGCAATAAAAGAAGAGCTCTTTCCTCCCGTACTGGTGCAGTAAGTTGGCTGCTGACTCTCTAAGGACCCCCGGGAAGGGTTCTCATGAGCAGAATCCCCTTACCTTCTGCAATTTCTCCCACAGCCCCTCACTGTGAACTACGTTTTGCAGGAGCACTCTGGATTTTCCACACTTGTATGGGACTGTGCTATCAACTTAGACTATACTAGGTCGGGCAATATGAAGAATCTAACTGGAATTTTTTAAACTCTTTTGCCTATTGAATTTATTTTTCTCTTTGTAAAAGTCAGTTTTCTACTGTTTGTACCTTCTCATTATAGTTCCAGTTTTGACCCATTGTGATGGATACAGCAGACAAATCTGAAGAGTTAAACATCTACTTGTTCTAAAATAAACTCATTGCTTTTCTCAAGTCACATCTAATCAATAAGTGAGTTATGGACTCATTTATTGAGTCTATGTACTTTAAAAGCATAGTAGTCTCTTGATTATATCAGTAATATCAATGACTTATAAACTAAATTCTTTGGGGTTTAAATTTTCTTCCATGCCCATCCAATAACTGTCATGGGAAAATACATACATGTGTATTTAAAATGGTTTGACTTGACAATTTTTCACCTTTATGATGGTGCCAAGCAATATGAATTCAGTAGAAAACTGTACTTCACATTGGGAATTTTGATCTTTTCCTGGGCTAGCAATACTCTATCATGATGCTGGGCAGTGGCAGTGAGCCACAGCTCCCGCTTAACCATGAAATCATGAGGGTGAACAACCAATACTCTAGGGTGGACTATGTTTCATCATTTTGTGAATAATGGGTTTTGTGGCTTTGCATCCCATCATATCTACAAAATACCCACACCCATCTGTGCCTCCTGCTTCTGGTGAGAAGAAGAGAAAGGCAATTATTCTTGAAATGAAATTCAAGGTAATTCCCAGCATAAAGTTGGCAAACCATGTATATATAGGTTGCATGAGATATTTAGCACTTCATGAAATAGGCTTTGTGTTAAATGAATTTGCCCAACTCTGGGCTAATGTAAGTGTTCTGAGAACATTTAATGTAGTCTAGACTAAGCTATCATGTTCAGTACATTAGGTGTATTGAATGACTTTACAACTTACAATACTTTCAGCTTAGGATGGGTTTATGGTGATTGTAACACATCATAAGTATGTGAACATCTGTATAACAGAGCAAAAGGTAAATCAGCCTACATCTGCAAGCCAATGAGTGGTAACTCATGTGCTAGTAACTCATGGAAGAGAAATAAGGGTTTTGTATGTCTCCTTCATCTTGGAGCAGTGTTACCTCATAAAAGTTAGTGCAGCCTTCCAGAAGTGGGATTTCCATTCATGGAAAATCCCATCCCCAACTCTAATCAGTTTTGTCTATACCATCCTCCTGCTCCTAGCAACAGCCAATGTTTTCAGACTGTCTCAGTACTGCTGGATAACTCAGCACACTGTCACTTCTCCAACAGGTTTTCTTTTGCAACCAGAAGCACAATCCCTTTTAATGAAAAAGATCTTGCTTTTCAGTGACCTTTGAAAACATCCTTGCTAGGATTTTCAGGGTTACTCTCACAGAATATTTTTTAACCCCAAGCATAAGTCACTTTAAGTCATCTCCAAGAACTCCTAATACTGGCTCCTTCAGCATGTGGTTCTGTAACTTTTTATTCTAACATAAAACTTATTTTTCATGCTATTGCAGCTTTCTCTAATTGTAAATAACAATATGCAGTGCACAAGTTCCCCTTATTTTGGGGTCCTTTCTCTAGCATGATTTTACTGTACTCGCTAGGAATTTGATTCTTATTTGGAGAAAATGAATACCCCTATGAAAGTTAATGCTTTAAATTTAGTTCATGAAGTTGCAGAGAGCAAGTCAATTCACTGAAAACTACTCTGCCAAAGGTCAATTCATGCAACAGCTACTTTACCAAATGCCCACTTTCAGGAATGAACTCCCCTTTTGACCTTTTCCCCCAGATGAGGAATCCCCCTTTCTTAGTCCTAACTCTCACCAAGTTTGAATGTGAAGATATGGCAGAGAAAAAAAAATGCAACAAATTGAAAAGGTTATTAGTAAGAAAAAATGAGAGCCAGATAACTAAACCACACAGAAATCTTCAAAGATTTCAAAAATCAAATAATATGAATTACTCTAAATTTTATAAATGTTTAAAGAAACAAGCAATTTAAATAATAGGTCATTCAGAATTATCCAATTGATAAACTGGATTTTTGTGAATTGAATTTAGGCAAATAGATTTATATTTAAAGTTTCAAGGTGTTACGGGGGTAGAGATAAGAATTTAAGGGTTATCACTGTGCCAGCAACAAAGTCATGGGAATGTGAGAAGCCAAAGTGGAGACAAGGCCATAGAATTTTCTACCCAGTACCCATGTTCAAGGTCTGTTCAGAAAAAGTTCAGCCATTGTTAATATAACAAGAATAATTTGCACACCATCTGTGTAACCTGATAGCAGAGGAAAGTGGATTGGAATGCACATGAATGAACAATGACAACTTCACTGTACTAGTCAGTGGTTGCCACTGAGTGAACCTGGGTACTGTGTGGCCATCACATTCAAAATGACTAAGGGAGTAGAGCAATGAATCTGCATCAAATTTTGTATTAAGCTTGAACATTCCTCCATGGAAACTAGTCAGATGATTCAGAAGGCCTCAGTTATTGGCAAGTGGTGATTGGCAGCTTCATCATGACAATGTGCCCAGTCATGCATCACATCTGTATAGAGGTTATTGGTGAAATATCAAATCACCCAGGTCCCCTACAGCCCATATTTGGAACCCTGTGACTTCTGGATTTTCCCAAAACTAAAATCACCATTGAAAGAGAAAAGATTGCAAACCGTCAATGAGATTCAGGAAAATACAACAAGGCAGCCGATGGCTACTGGGAGAACTGTGTGAGGTCCCACACTGGCTACTTTAAAGGGGACTGAGGTATCATTGTCCCATGTACAATGTTTCTTGTATCTTATATCTTCCTCAATAAATGTCTCTATTTTTCATATTGCATGGCTGAATACTTTCTGGACAGACCTTTATATGCATTTATACTTGATATTAAAAGTATAGAGCCTCTCATTTCCCCCTAGGTGGAGAAGAGGTGGAGCAGAAAGTGAGAATGTGGTGCTTGCCTCTCTTCTGTACCTTCAGGAATACTCAAGTCCTTTCCCCTACTATAGTAAGACTGAGTTGAATTAGAATATTAATCTAATACTTAGTGCTCACCCACCTTTCCCAGTGTAACTACACAGTTGGCTTAGTCTTTGGGACAAGGCTCCTTTAAGTTCTCACAAGGCTGACTGGAAACCCCTCAGGTGCGAGGCAGAAACCTTCACAGTCAATTGCACAACTCACCTCCCATCGCCTTACCCTCTGTGGTTGCGCACAACTACTCCTCATGCTCAATTTTTTCCCTTTCCTGGTGCTCTCCAAACTTTCCTTTCACTTATTTCTCTCTTTTCTAACTCTTAGTTTATTACACCTCCAGGTTATCCAGTAATATGAACTCATGACTATGGCAACCACAGATCTTACAACCAGTGGTCCTCTTTTGCCATTAGCATACTTCTCCATAGTGACCCACTATATTCTATTCATCCATTCATTCTTGGCACTTAAGAGAACATAGTTATTGTCCATAAGTAGCTACTGCAAGAGGAAATAACTTCCAAGACCAATAAATAGGACTCTGGTGTAAGAGCCTAGCTAATAGAAAGGCTTAATTTGATTGTTTCCAGCATTTGGTTTGGGGAAGACAGGCGTGATCTTCCTACTCCCCAGACAAATATGTCTTTTGGGTACCAAGTTCAGGGAATTAAGATGTGATAATACTTCCTAAAGAGGTCAATGACAGAGTATCTTTAATCCAACAAAAAATAAATGAACAACATAAGCTCTATATCAGAATATCAAAATAATATTTTGGCAAATGAGAAATACAACGTACAATTAGTATATTGTAAAGTAGTAAAAGTAAGAGCAGTATAAAAACTACAAATATCTTTTTGGTTTGCATGTGACTTGCCCTCCTCTTTAATAATTGTTTTGGGTTGAATCTCCTGATTTTTGAGTCAAACCACACCTTCCTCTCTCCCCACACTTATCTGCTTGAATAACTTCACAAAAATGAAGGCAGAGCCAGGAATAATAATAAAAGCTTACTGCACATTAGATAATCCTCATTGCAGTCCTATGAGGTAGGTATTACAGCCCTATTTGTAGTTAAGGAAACTATAGCACAGGAAGGCTGGGTAACTTGCCCCAGGTCACAGAGTAAGTAAGAGCCAAAGTACACATCGGAAATTAGGTATATCCAAAGCCTGTGGCCTAAACTTGGTCTTTACCATTTTTCAGTACCATAAATTTGAAGTTTTTACTGTCTTTTTTAATACCAAAAGTAAATATATTTAAGATAAAGTTTCCAAAAATCTTTTTTTCATCAGAGATATGGCTTCTATCTGCTTGTGTTACAAGTATGCCCCTCTATCTGACTCACCATGTCCCACCACTATAATCTAATGTGAGTCTGCTCCTGAGACACATTTGTGGTTGAAATTGAATTGTATCTGTGCATCACATTTTCTTAGGCATTGTTTGTAATCCCCCAATGCCACTGGCTCTGATGGTTATGTGCTGTCTGCTCTGACACTAAGAAAATGGCCTTTGATTCCTTTGTTGCTACAGAGCAGTGAAAGGTACTTAGTGTACTCGATGGAAAACACAATGGCCCAGAGAGAAAAAGCAGCTATTTGACTTTTATCTACATCAGGAACTGGCAAACTCAGAGACAAGATCATGTTAAAATCATTATTTTCTATCACTTTCTGAGGCATTCATAATACAGGCTTCCACTTGGAGCTTTTGATTTCCCCTGGTTCCCTAAGTGTTTCATAGCTTGGAGACTGTCATATTCCTCCCAAAAAGATCATCTGAAAGTGTAAAGAGAGTCAATAAGCATTGAGTTGTTACACAATTTCAGACCTAGAGGTTTCTGTTTCTGGTTATCTGTGAGGGAAACTTTGACTTTTTGCTGACGAGCAATTAAGGCATAAAATAGCACACATCTTGCATTGTGTCTTTTCTCCTAAAAACTGTTATTTAAATAGCATCAAAATACTAAGCAAACACGTGTACTCCTACTTCATGTATCTTGAACCTGGGTTTTACTCTAGGTCACATAGTTCAAGCTTTGACTATATCTGATAAATTACGAAAGTGTTACATGAATAAAATACCAGTATTATCCAACATCATCAATCTTGTCAGCAATGTCACATCAGCAGGAAATATCATCAAAATAGCCACAGTAATCTTACAAAATCCCTAGGACAGCAGGGGAGACAATGGGAAAGGTCCAAGTAAATGGACATGATAACAGGCAGATGACAAATGTAAGTACCAGAGAAAGCATAAATGCAGGAAGAAGAGGTAAGGAACAGAACAAAGGATTAAAGGAGAATGGAGAAATACCTAAATGAAGGAAATGAGGGGGATAATTAAAGACTCAATACAGCATAAAACAAGCCCCTTTTTCTGTAAACTCATCGTCTTCATAGTCTCCCTGCCTTAGCATATAAACATCCTTCCCCCACCTTAAAAGCAAAAGCAAAATAAAACCACATCCCTCAACTGAAAGTTTTCTTCTAAGTAACAGACCCTCTCTACCTCCCACTTGTTAAACTTCTTAAAAAATATTGGTCTGCATTCATATTTCCAGTTCTTCCCCTCCTGCTTCTCCTCAGATGTCACACCCTGCTTTCTGTTCATTTCTCTCCACGGGCCCTGCGCTCACCAAGATCAGTGACATCTTTGTTACTAAATCCAGTATGTTTTTTCAGGTATTATCTTACTTCCTGTTGGCAGAATTTGATACTGCTGAATATTAACTGCTTCTTAAAACTTTGCTCATTCTTTGCCTTCTTAACCCCATCCTCTTCTGATTATCTGATGACTCAGATTTTTCTTAAACATTTTCCTTTGCTCACCTCAAACATTTTTCCTTGCCATTCTACCCTTGACCTGCCTTTTTTCTCATTAGCATCGTGGGCTCATCTATTCTTTAACTAACGTTATATTTCTGACAAATTCTCATCAATAACTTCACAACTTTCCAAGTTCCAGCCCCTTACCTCCAACTGTATTTTGTATGTACCCATCTGAAAGTTTGCTAAGTATCATACATTTAACTTATTCTAAACGTATATTAGCCATAAACTATGCACCAAAACTGCTTCTTGTTTTACATTCACTGTCTTAGCACTTGTATCTACTCAGTCATTCAAACAAAAAAGGAATTCTTTCTAGATCTCTCTCCCTGATGCAACACCTACATTCAATGTAGGGGTCTACATTGTAGGTGTTTGTAGACAATGTAGGTGTCTACAAATGTGAATCTGAATGAATCACGTTTCTTCAGATTCATTCTATTCCACTACACCCCATCTCTACCGCCTCATTTAGGCCGATTTCATGGCCTTCTCACACTACCCACCACAGAAGTCTCATGTCTGATCCATTGATAAAGATTTGCCACAAGATTTATCACACATGCCTTATGATAAGCAGATGCTTAAATGGTCCCCTCCTACACAGAGAATTTGATCCTACCTCTTAACAGAGCTATTACCAGCCTCTGCCTATTTTTCAACTCAGTTTCCCCTATTCTCCTAAGAACATGCTGTACTCTGAACATATAGAACTATAAGAACAAATTACAGTTACTGAGAAGTTACTATAAGCCAGTGATCATTCTAAGTCTTTCTATTTATACCTACCTAACTCTCAGAGTAACTCACTGAGGCAGGTTATGTCATTATCTTATTTTACAGATGAGAAAATAGAAGACTCAGGGAGCTTAAACAAGTTGTTGAACTAAGACTCTAAATAATCACAACAGCCTAATTCCAGAACCCAAGTTCTTTAAGGAAGGTGGGGAGGGCTGGGGTGGTGGGCTGGGGCGGGGTAAAAGACAGAAAACTGTACAATATCAACAATTAAAAAATACTGATTAAAAAAAAAAAAGAAGTAGCAGGACCTAGCAAAAGGACACCTTCAAATAGTAATTATGAAAAATATCCTTTGGACATTTGTTTGGGTATTCTGCATGGAAAGCATTTGAAAAATGACATGAGTTTATACCATGTTATGAAAATCTTTCCGAAGTACTTACCCTCCGTGGAATAAATGTGATATCTACTTTCTTGGTGTAAAAAAAAAAAAAAAAAAAAAGAAAAGAAAAGAAAATCAGAAGTAATACTAACAGAATCAACAGCTCTTAATAACTGATTTGATGAGAGGCAATTTTAACAATTTCACTTGCACGGGTCATTTTCAGAAGCTAGTCATTCCTATGAATTTTAACACAAAATTTACAAAGTGTATTTATTAGTTTACTAACTCTTCCATTCACTGTAAATGTTTTTAACATCGAGATGACTCTCTGTGAAATTAGGCTTCATTTGTTCATTACCTACACAATTTACCCAACAAGGTAAAACAACATGCACAGAACATATGAGTGGAAGGTTAACACTGCCCGACTACAATGGCACTGGCACAGAGCTCCTTTCATGCCCTTATTTTCTTTTCCCTCCTTTCTGGAACCCAGGCACAGTCGCAAGTAGCACTGCACAGAGAGGTGGCTTAGCCACCGCCTTTCCAGAAAGCAGTATTTCTTATCAAATTTAGTAGGCTATTTACACATGTGTTATATTATTACCTCTACTTTTAAAATATACCAGAAACTTTAGAATACCCAAAAATACTAGATATTTATTTTAAAGTACTTCACATTGTCAAATGTGTGTGTGTGTGTGTATTCCACACATAGAGCAGTAATGATAATATGAAGATGTCTTCAAAATATCACCAGTCCAGCATAGAAAACTCTCTCCCTCAGAGCCTGGTGCCCCAGGTTTTCTAACCCACTGAAAAAACATGGTCTTGTGTCCCTCCTAGTGATGCATCTTGAAGTAGTCTACCAATTTCATACTCTAAAGTCATTTCCAGAAGACATTTTTCTATAAATTTGATTATTATTATTAACAAAAGAACAGTTACCAAATGTGATTTCCAATTCTATCATATATAGACTTATTTTTTATGTAGAAGTTAAAATAAAGTAAAATTTTATCTCGTATGTACACAGGCCAGTAAATCTTCCTAAAGGGCAGTAGGCACTTGGTTTTGGGAAACATGGTATATGGTTCTTACCTTTTCTCTCTTCCAATGTGGAGGTCTGGGAGAACCAAACCCCACTGACCACTGTGCCTGTACCCTGACTCTGTGGTTGTCAGGGGCTCCACTCACCCTCTGGCCCCATGAGGTCTTTGTCATCGTTGGGAAGGCGGGGTTCTCGTCCAGCTGGAGCACAGTGGTCGCCCAGCCATCTCCATAGCCCCTGAGGCCAAGGTGGCCCAGCACTGGCTCTGGAGGTCATAGCTTTCTGAGGCATTTGGGAGGCTGCCATTCTTCTCACCCACCACACCATGGCCTGGTGGGAGATAGGGGGCCACCATGCCCAGGGTCGAGGGGGCCACCCCAACCTCCACCAGGTCCCTGCTGCTTTGGACATGGCTGCCTTGGAGTCAGGCAGGTGGGTGATATAGTTGAGAACTCCAAATCTCCTCACGTGTAGCCCAGGCCACTGGGGATGCAGAGCCCAGTGGACAAGGAGAGTGTTCTGCTTCTCACTGTGCCCCGCACTGGAATGGTTTCTACTTCTTATCAAATCACCTAAGGTATTTAAGGATGGTTCTAGCTAGGAAGCTGTGCCTACTAATCTCTGGGGCTGCCCTTTTAGGTAAACTTGGTACCAGGCAAAAAAGAATTGGCTTTAAACTGCTCTACATAGAATATAAAGGAAGGATTCAGTGACCTTAACCAATGATTCATCAAAATCATTGATTTCAATCACAGCTGAGTTTAATTCCCTAGACCCCATCACTCTAGGCATGTAACCTAGAGAACTGCTTAATCTTTCTTGCCTTGAGTTTCCTACACCAAGTGATTTATTGTCAGAAATAATGAGATAATGCATATAAAAGTATATAGCTAATGACTTAACACATAGGAAACACTCAAAAATCTAATTTATTATTTACTTTTTTTAGAAATTGGGAGGGGTAGAGGAGAAAGGAAAAGAAGCAAGTTACTATAGAAGTAAAATTTAAGAATGTTAGTAATTCTTATAATCAAATACATTATAATTCAAATTTCCTATTCAGGAGATCCAAATACCTCAATTCTTCAATCTATGAGTTCAAACAATTTATGTAATGTTGTGATGGTCCCATATTTACTTTTGAGTTCCAGCAATTACACATCTCTATGACTATATGCAATTACTTTAAAACTATCCATCGTCAAAAAAGATAAAATTCACCAAACCAACATAATTTTTAAAGCCTCTCCACTATCCAATCATTCTTTCTGCAACCAAGTTATTAAATTCATTATGAAGCCTTGATCCCTCCATAATACTGTTAGCAAAGTTCAAATTTTTATCTTGCTGCCTAGTTTTTTCTACTCAGAGGCTGAAGTTGATTGAAGTCAATGGGAGTTGGGTATGAGTAAATAATTGCAGCTTTTCCTCTCAGATAAGGCAACTTCTATTTTCTCTCCACCTGAGGAATGTATTCTCCTCTTTCATCTTTGGACAGAGGCACTGAATACTGATGAGACATGTTCTCAACCAACCTCAGCGATCGATTTTGGAAAACTCATTTGTATTTCAAATGCACTATCTTCATTTTCTGCAGGGTTAGGTAATGTGCCAGAAATAACAGTTTCCTTTCCACTGAAACAATGAGGCAATGAATTATTTCAGATCCTCATTATTTGCCGTATTGTGATGTAATTCATCTCTTTTTGCTACTCTGACTCCATTTTGGTCTGTTTATTGATGCCCTTACCAAATAGTAGAAGATTCAAGTCAAATATTATTCAAAAAAGCAGAGAATACAATGGAGCCATCACCAACTCTTGATATATGAATTTAGGCTTAGGTCTTTGTCTTACATCTTCATCATCTTTCAGGATATGGAGAAAAGCATGTATACTCACACTTCCCAAGATTATGGAAAGACAATAATCATTTAAGACTTTCTATTAATTTGAATGGAAAGTTTCAGAAATGTTCTGTATTGCTCAGGTGTGGCAGGAAGTGGTGGGGGGAAATAGAAACAACAATTTAAAGAGTTGGGAAAAAAGTATTACAAATAGCCAAACTATAAGAAGTAATAGATAAATTAATCTGCATTTGATTCTCATAAGTAAGAAAGTAGACTTGTTTGTTTAAGAAGGGATAAAAGAGCAGAAAAGGAGGGCAGGCATAAATATTTAGCTGCACTTGACAAACACATTGGCTTTTGCAAACACATAAATTGTGATCAAAATATAAAATGTATCATTTGAATGAAGAGTAGATGCTGAGAATATTTTCTTGAATAATAACTGGTCCATTCTCATCATTTTTGATCCTAAAGGAAAAAAGAATAAGATATTTTTCATGAACAGAACCCAGCTAGCTGTGGCTTGAGGTATCATTACATATATCCCACCCACAGAAAACACATCTTATTTGATTGATGAGGATAATAATACATGACTCTCTTGGAGAAAAAAATAATGTTTACTGAAATTGGATAATGGCCTGTACTTCCACATCTCTGCAGCAGAAATTATTGCTGAAGTAGTAATTTGAGTGATAACACCTTATAATTAAAATGTGTTTAGTTTAAGAAAAAAGATCGTTAATTTGTTTCTGTCTTATCCTTCCTTCAAGATTCAGTTCAAATTTCACCTCTTCTATCAAGCATTCAGGGATTTTCTAATACTGAATATACATTTCTCTTCATGTAAAGGCCACATTCCATTGATGATGCCTTTTCTATTATTGTTTATTCATTCATCACTTGATGGATAGTTGGGCTGTGTCCACTCTGGCTATTATGAATAATGCTATTATGAACATTTGTGTGCAAGTTTTCATATACATATGTTTTCAATTCAACAAAGGAATGGATAAACAAATATATATATATGTGTATATGTGTATATGTACATAATGCAATATTATTCAGCCTTTTATGAAGCTGAATTTCTGATACATGCTATAGCAGTGATAAATGTTGAAAACATTATGCTAAGTTACGTAAGCTAGAAACAAAACAACACAGATGTATGATTCTATATATAGGAGGTATCTAGAATGGAAACAATCTGTAGTTACAGAGAATAGACTACAGGTTACCAAGAGCTAGGGCAAGGTAGAAATGGGGCTATTGCTTAATAGCTATAGAGTTTCTGCTTGGGGTTATGAAAAACTTTTGGAGATAATGGTAATGATTGCAAAACAACATGAATTGTAATTAACACCACTTAATTGTATACTTAAAGAGGTTAGAATGGCAAATTATGTTATAGTCAGCACACTACAATCTTTTAAAGTTTTTTAAAACAGCTTTAAAGTCATTGTACTGGAAATCCATTGTCTAGGCTTCCTCTGGGACCGTTCTTATCAATTAATTTTGTTCCTTAAATAAGCCCTACTTCCCCATTTCTTTGTAAACATTGTATTTTTTAAAAACATGGACACTTGAATATTATGGTAATTCAGGAAAACATATTCTTCTTGGGGTCTTTTTTTTCATTTTTTATTGTATTTCTTCCATTACCATTTATCCCACCTATACCCTCTATCAATGAAAAATATTCTCCCTCTTATCTATGGTTTGCTGTTTCATTGATTGTTGAGGGTTGTAGTTATCCATGATGTAGTGACTTTTCCTATTATTGCAGGGACTTTATTCCTTGCTGTATACGGTCATTGATGTCTCTGTTCATTAGCTTGTGTTCAGCTAGTGGGCTCAGGTTTTGACAGAGAGTTCCCTGAGTGCCGGGAGCAAAAGAAGAGACAAAAAGGAAAAGAATAGAAAGAAAATGAGAGATAGAATGAACAACTACTCTAGATATTTGTGGATTGTCTCTGTGCTGGGACCCTCCCTCTACAGTTACCCAGGCTTGCATTTTGCCTACACTTCAGTCTGCTTAAGGACTGAAAGCTTACAGTTTTCCCCGATGTTTTCTGAGCATGCATTTTTTCCCTGTGCATGTGCATGGCTTCCTAATTCCTCTGCATACACTGGTGCTTTAAGATACCCTAATTACTCTAAGAAACTCTCTGTCTCCCAGGCTTTTCTTCCCTGGCTTTAGGGTGATTTATGATGTGGTTCCACTATCATCTTTTGCCCCAGGCAGCTGCACATTGCTCATCTACCTTACACTGCTTGTCTACAACACCAACAGCTTTTCTAGCCTGGATGAGCTCCAGGTTGGTGCAACAGAGACCAGTCCCTTGTGCAGACTTTCAGGTACCCACAGAGGTTAGAACAGACGTACGTGATAATTTGCCTACCACATCTGCTCTGCACCTTCCAGGATCAAGGCCACAGGCCCCCAGAGGACTGATGGGCTGTACTTTCAACAGTAGCAGGGCAGGGCCTGGGCAAGTGAAACACCACAAGACTCTCCTAGTATTTTTAAGTTGCCCTTTTTCTTGATTCAGCATTACCTTTGTTGCTGTAAACTTTGTTTTCCAGAGTTCTAAGTTGGTTCTGATCGTTTCTGCTTGTTTTTCAATGTTTTTTATGTTGGTTTAAACTTTAAAGAGAATCAGAACTACCTACTCTGATACATTTTTTTTTTTTTTGAAAAGCAAAATTTAGACACAAGTCATTTATTTTTATATGGTAAAGAATCTGTAAAGTAATCTAGTTCCAGGGATATTGAAAATGAGAGAATTTCACAATTTCCACTCCTGTTCAGGGCCACAGAAATAAATGATAATATTTATTGAGCATGCTCAAGTAACCTAAGAACTTTAAAATATTGATATACTTTTGGAAAAAGAACTCAATTTCTACTACATTTTTTCACTATGTTAGCCTACAAAAAAAAAAAAAAAAAAGCATTCATCAAAAGTAGCCTACTATCAAAATTGAGGTAGGAGTATAAAATATTGAAAAGTATGTGGAGGGATAGATAATATTTTCAAGTATGAACTGGTATGTGAACATCTGTATCGTTTTTGTATACAAAGCCTTCCCTAGATCTAAGAAGCAAAAACCCTCCACGTATGCCCTCAGGAAAATATCTTTACTTCAAAAATAAGCACAGTAATATGTGAGTCAGTGCTCACTACCGAGTTTTAAGATAGAATTTTGATGTCTGTGACCGTACATTTGAGAACAAAGGAGCTTTTCAATTACAAATATTTTCACATTGTGGGCCCAAGGTCCTGGTCTAATAACAGATACTGCAGAATATGTAATTTTGTTCTTGTCATCCTTCTCTCTTTCTGAAATTAAATTGGGAGTCGTCAAGGGAACACAATAAAAAGAGCCCGAATAAAAAGACTCTTCCAGCAGAGCTGCACCTTGCCCACCCCTCTAGCTGCGCTCTGGGCAGCGGTGCTAGACAACCTCAGACAGGTTTGAGGATCTGAGAGAGAGAGGGCTGTACCCTGCTTCCCAAACCGAGGTTCAGAAGTTTTCACTGGGATCCATGGTGGAAGGGATGAAAATGGGGTATATATATGTAAACTGAGACCGACAAGGTGACAAACAAAGGTTTCCGTGGGCTTCACGAGAAAGCAGCTTGTATTTTTATGCCTCCAAGGGAGGTAAATTGTAGATGTTATGGGGGGGGGGAGGGCAGAAGGAGCGGAGGGAGGGAGAGGGAGAGAGAGAGAGAGAGAGAGATTAGCAGAAAAAGAGAAAGCATCTTTGACTGTAACAAGAGGAGCTACAGGGGACTGGGGGCGTGGCCTGGGCTCTGTAGAACCGCAGAGGACATCACAGTGGAAGTCCGCAACACCCATGAACCAGATGGGGGATTGTGTACTCTTCAGCAGATACCACAATGGGCAGATGCAAACAGATGATCAGGTAGCCCCACCTGACACTATAGCAATTAAGATGCCACCCAAGCTACAATAAATGAGAAAGAAGGGGCAATTATTAACTAATTGGGTTTAAATGTCACTAGACAAAATCTAGCAACCATAAACCAAAATTACATTGTTTGGTGTTAAGCAGAGGAAGCACTTTATAGAATTTAAGCTGATCCACAGAAAAAAAAATTACTTTTTGTTAGGCATGTCTGGGCCCATGGCTTATAAAACATTTTTGGAGTAGACAGAACCTTAAAAGTTGTTTACTCCAAACTTGTCATTTAGTCAATAAAGAAGTGACAGTCTGGTGAGCTTAAGAGACTTGCACAAATTTACCCATACAATGTAAAAGAGCAAGAACCGGAACTGGGATCCTGTTCTCGAGTTTAGACTCTGCTGTACCAGACTGCCTCACTATCAGTAGAAAGCTATGTTTATGTCACTGCAATACAACTTATTATTTCTGAACACAACTAGTTTCACGTAAACTGTGAATATAACTTGTATAGACTTGACAGTAAGTAACTATGGCATGTCAGTTTGTTATTCTTGCTTTCAATAAGTGTTAAAAATATACTTCCTGGATATTAGAAGTAATTTTTGCTTCTGGGTGTGCAAATCGGCAAGGAAAGGACATTTTGTTATTAACGCAACTCAAAAGAAATAGCTAAAACCACCTTTGAATATTTTCTCACCAACCTGTCTACTATGTACTTAAAAATTAGGTAGAAAATCAATCTAAGGTAAATCTGTCTTTTAAGTTTATTTTGTTTGATATGACAAATGTATTGCAACTAGGTACAAATTATACTAGACATTTTCCCCGGATAGTTCTTTAATCTTTGTTTTTCAATATAAATGCTTTGATATATGCTATTTCAAAGCTTTATTATTATCTGATTGCTCCAGAGAAGAATGAATGAAAACCTTCTGTGTCCTTATTTTCTGTTGCACTTGTGTTCCTTTTGTCACACAAGCAGTGCAAGCATGTGCAAAATGTCCTATAAATTTTGTTTCTTTTTTTATATTTTATGTCATGCTAATTTGATAAGTTTGCTGATCTAATAACCTTCATTTCTTAATATCAAATATGTTTTTTTTTCTACTTTTAAACTTCATGTCTCTGCAAATACAGGGTGGGGCAGAAGCAGGTTTACAGTTGTGAGTGCAAAATGCAGAGTTTATCCTTTTTTTTAATTCTTACCCAAAGACATTTTTTCATTGCTTGCAGAGAGAGATTGGAAGGGAAAGAAGGGGGAAGGAGCGGGAGAGAGAGAGAGAAACATTGACGTGCAAAAGAAGCATTGCGAGTTGCCTTCTCATACGTGCCCCAACCAGGAAATGAACCCACTGCCCATGTGCCTTGACTAGGAACCAAACCCATGACGCTTACGTGTGCAGGACGATGATTTAACCACTGAGTCACACCAGCCAGGACTATTCTTGTGTTATTATTTATTAATTATTGGATTATTTTCCATACAAAAAACTGTAAACCTACTTTTGCTCCACCTTGTATATAGCCTGTTGTAAGCCACTTTTTTCCTAAAATTGACAAATGGATATTTTTATATAATCATTATTTTTTTCTTTTAAGATTTTCCTAGTTGTCACCTATCCTACTAATCGTAAGAACCATACATAACATTGGATGGAAAATATCATTTGTGAAAGAATTTTTATGTTCATTACCGGATTTGGTGTTCAAAACAATCCATTAAGATAAAAATCATTAACAAGGATGATGGTAGCAATAATAAAGTGATATTGACAGGCAAGTTTATTCATCATTCTTAATTAAAGATTTTTTTTAAAGTTCAGGGACTTTAAATTCTTCAAGGTCAAATACCTTATATTCCATATATATCCCAACTAAAATATCAACAAAGGAAATTATTTTAGAATTAAATCATCTTCAGTATAAACTTTAAAAATACTTTATATGACTACTGATGGGAAAGGAAAGGGACTTAGCCACATTACCCAGAAGATCCATCACCGGTTATCTAGGGGGACTAAGGGAAATATTTATCACAGGAATGATGGAGAAATTAGATACATTCTGTCATCCTGTATTTTTCACTAGAATAACTTGGTGATAGTACATGCTAATAAGAAAAATGCAGTCAATAATATTATGAATTAAGACTCTCCTGAGTATAGTGTTCTAAAATAAACACTTAGATATGTGTCTGTGTAAGCCACAGTAATAGCCAAGGGGTTGGATTTGAGGATATTTAACTTTTCTACATCTGAGATATGTTTTGAAAGAAGTGTGTTTCCAGGTTCCGATCCTGAGTAAGAGGCAGAGGGTCTTGCAGCAGGACAGAGCTCCCACTGCAGAAACACATGTGACCAAAACACATTTCATTTTAGAGACACCGGAGAGCTGGGAGTGCAATTCAATGAACTGAAATCCAAGAAAAAGCAGAGTCTTTCCTGGCACTTCCTGTCACCGTTTCCTGTTTCATTTTAGTCCTAGGATTTGTCACTAATCACATTGTACATGTAACAATCACTTATCTAAAACTCTTGCAGCCAATTAATTATCTTTGAAAATTCAGATGTTTCCTAATTTTAGAAAAGCAATACAGTGCCTGTATTTTACTTCTGCTACACTTCTTACAGGATCTGGGGCAGCAACCCTGAATCAAGCATTAATATTTTTATACTAGAATATATGAATGCCCACTCTAATTGTGATGAAGATTATAAACAGTCTTTTATTAATTCAGGTCAGGAGATTCCAGGAGATGAGTTATACGAAAACTTTTGGTTCTCAGAAGATTTTGATTTCAGAATTATGCCGAAAAGAGTACTGAGATTTATTATGCTTTTGTTGTTGTTAATGGTCTGCCTGGCACCACCAAAATATAAGTTCTGTGAGTACAGGGACCTTTTTCTATTTGAATTTGTGTAGCTCCAGATCCTACAACAGTGCTGGTTCATAAGAAGCTCTCAGTAAATGAATGAATGATGATTTGCAAAAGGGATGCCCAGGAAGCAAAAATGGAGCTTTTTATCAACCAAAAAAAAAAAAAAAAAGAAAAGAAAAAGCAAATCCAAGTACTGTTAATCTACTTTGCCAGCCTGGAGTCATGAACAACTGTGGGCTTCTCAGCTCAGCAGACCTGGGTATCTTGAAAAGCCACAGCACTCATACACATGGAGACACGAACAACTGCAAATGTTTAACGTAGATGGAGGCTGCAGAATCATGATAAAATGAAATTTCTTTCATTTCCTACTTGAAAAGGGGGTAATAACTTTCCTCATGAAGATGATTTTGGTAAGCGCTCTTCATTTACAATGTGCCACCTCTTTCTGGAAAATGGCAGTCTGTGAGCAAAGCACGATGAACAGTGTGCAGAAGAAATGCAAGGAACAGGGATCATTGCAATACACAGATATATACTAACAGCGCATTTAGCAAGAGAAAATAGGAAAAAAGAGTATAAGATTTAAATTGCATCCATTTAAAAGACATTTCTTAATAAAAAATATCTCGGCTTTTCATATTGCAATCTTCACGCTGAAGGAGATTTTGAAAGGTCACTGAGAACTTAAGCCTAAATCACCCAGAGCAGGGGGTGGAAAGCTATAGTCAATTTTTAAAATAAACATTGAATGGAGCACAATTTCATAGAAAGGCACCAATCAGCCAGTCTTTATTTCACCTTATGGTATGTCAGAGAGTGTGCGAGGACTGCTGCCAAGATGCACAAATGATGACAATGTCCCTGACACTGTCTCTGAGCTTGCAGGATTTCTTCTTTATTTTTAAGAAGCAAAAGCAATTCAAGAATGTTATTAGCTGAAGGCTTGGAGGCATGAGGGCATATTCTTCCTGTAATAAGAATCATGACAGAAAAAGCATCAATGTGGACAGGTAAAGAATTGTGAGACTAAATCAGAACCCTCCGTGCCTTTTAGGAGTAGAAAATGCGGATGTGGGTGAGTGGAAGCTATGGGGAATGAAATTTCCTAAATAAAGTGAAAGCACCTACAAATATACCACAGAGGAACTGAGCACAACAGTGCAATCGCCTAGGTAAAAGCAACCCTTGGCTTTGGTTTCAGATACAGCCAGGGTGGGAAAGAAATTACTAAAGATTAAGCACTCACATCCCCCAGATTCTTGCTAGGGAATTAACAATGCTTTGCATGTGCTTAATATTTTTGCTGGGCAAGCAGCTTCTAATTGAGCAACTAAATTGTATATTCTACTTGCCAACATAGACTTCTTCAGACCACACTGGCTTGGGGAATAATCAATGGAGGAAAATGCAGGATAGTTTTGAGTCATTATTCAAACAACATAATTCCTGTGTAAATCATATCATGTTTACAAGTACCACCCAGCCTTGGTGAGTGTGTCCTCCTTTATTAATCCTTCACACATCCCTTTGCTTATTGAACCCAGGCAGAAAGCATGGGATGGGAAAGAGGTAATGCAGTGTAGTCAGAAAGAGCATGGCCTTTGAAATTTGGCCAATGTGAGTCTGAGAACAACACTTACTGAATTCATAATCCTAAACCAATGACCTGATCGCTCAAAGCCTTAACATATTTTAAATGACAATTACAGATAAAGCCAATAAAACACTCAGGACAGAGGATGGCCTATACTATAGTTTGAATTCAATACGTGTCAGCTGTTAGTATTATCACCACTCAGGGGCTCTCACTGCCCAGTGTTGTTCAAGAAAATAATTTGCAATAATCTCTATTTTAAAATTTATCAGCAATGATAAAGTGTTACTAATAAAACTGTAATCATTTTGTCATTTTTCTAATTAATATAGTCATGTAATTTTCTAACTTAGAACTTATTTTTAAATGTCACATTTGTTATTCTCCTCTGAAGGGCAAAGATGAATTCATCTTCTCCTGTGCCTCCTTATCTTACAGCATGCTGCGTGAGCTTCCCTGTATGCAAAGCAAAGCAGCTTCTTCCCAAGCCAGCCTCTGTGGACCAACACATCTGCTGATCTGACTTATTTGTGCCCATGACAGACGTAGGAAATTATGGTTATTTTAGAATAAATGGGAAGTTTGAAGAAATCAGAGGTAGTGGATGTTGCTGCAAAGATTCACTCCCTCATATTGCATGAGTCTTGTTGAAATTTCATAAATGTCAAATCTGGATGTTTCCCTGTTAATGAACATTTCCATTTTGCTGAAGGCTTTGGAAATTGGCTCCAATTTGAACTTACTAGTGGGAAAGCATACAGCTTTCAGGACTTGACAATAATAGCAAATTCTGAAACTTTAATGTGGATTTCCTAGAATTCTCATTTTGACACAATATGTAGGACATGTCTCATCCAATAAGGTGGAAAACTATCTTTTGGATAGACAGCACTCTTAGCTGCCAGGAACAGTGTGTGCCTTACCCTACAGCAGCCCTGCATGCCTCCATTGCCTGAGGGTTCACTGAAGTGCACATATATGTGTACATATGTGTATATATGTATGCACATATACCATGCTGTGTCAGAAAATCCCAATCACACACACGAAATGTTTTGACAATAAGTCCATCAGTTTTCATGCACTGCAGTGCTAAATAGTCAGAAATAAAATTTTAATCATACAGATAGTGTAGGTCACATTATTTTCTGCTCAATCATGTGATCCCGTAAGACTGCCTCAAAAAGTATGCAAGAATTTCTTCTCACAGTTGTAAAGAGAAGTGGGATTTATTGTTGAATTCCTGGTTTCTATAGCCTTTAATTATTGTTAAATACATTAAGAGTAAAAAATATTAGTATTTGTAGACTTTCCCTACTCAGTACGCAATGCAGTTCCTATCTACGTCATTTGCTGTTTGAACCATTGCAAGGTTTCCTCTTTGTTAACTTTGACTCTTTATCAGTGTCATCTGTAAAATAATAAAATAATATATTATGGGCATTAATGTATTTACTATTGGATTTATACTGCTAATTCCTTTCCCAAAAACAGCTCTGAGGCAGCTAGTCTTTGGCCAATTCCTTTCAGTTTACAGAGCAGCTTCATCCGATTTCTTTTACTAGACCTTCACAACAGCCCTACCAATGTGTTTGTTATTGTGATAAACCTGGGATTGAGAAAATTGTCTTGGAATGATTAGGTGACTGGCCAAGACCATATGGCCTCCAAATTCCACAGCCAAAACTCCAACTGAGATGAGTGTAATCCAGATGCTGAATTCTTTCCGCTTCACCACACAGGCAGTAATGGAGATTTGTAAAGACATAAAACAGCTTTCTCCTATGTAATTAACTTGAATCCATTACCAGGCAGTCAGGATTACCAAGAATTGAAGAGCATGCTAAACTTTTATGCATCCTCACTCACAAGCCTTAGACTTCACTTTGTTCCAGGTTGCAGGGTCATCACAGGGCAGGTGGCACCAAACTCTGCTAACAGAGCAGCAAAACCTGCTCTCAAGCCATTCAGAAGCCCTTATGATGATCCTGCCATCGACAAAGGGGATCAGTGTATCTACACAGAACCAACAGACCTCTGCAATCTCGAGTTCTTCAGTTGGTACATTTGGAGAGGAATCTGATTAATTATACCTTTGTCAACTCTGGTAGTACAATCATAAATGAATATAATAGCCTCAAAAAAGTCATGAAGCACAATCCCAAGGAAGTAGTATGTATCACCATTAATAATAACAACTAAGGCTCAGGTTGACTTTTACATTCAGGCCTAAGAAGCTAGAGTCCTTGCTGATCCTGAGTGGGTCGTTCCAGAGAAGCCATGGGTAACTTTGTTCTTTAATTTATAATGGCCCGGGGCTCAGAAATGGCCCCACAATCGTCTACACTCTTTATTAACATTGCAAGTAGATTACACAGATTTGGATTATAGAAACCCATGCTGATTTGGATATTGAGCAAGTATGTAGTTAAATAACAGGACTTGAGCCCGTTGCTTCAGAATAAATTATAACTGGAAAGAAACTAATTAGGGAAAATATAAAGACATAAAATTTCATCTCCTCAGTAGATAGCATGTTGTAAGTGAAACCTAAATCATGTTACCAGGTCTAAATCTTTTCATTGTTAAGAAATCTTAAATAGTGTCCTGTAAGCTAAAAGTACTTATTTAAATAAATAAATACACACACACACACACACACACACACATATATAAAAAACACACACACACATATATACACACAATGTCAGGCAGATCTGGATTGAAATTAGTATTTTCTAACTTCCCAACTTTGGAGAGTTAAATTCACTGGATCTCAACTTCACATCTGAAAATAAGAAAGAGTTGGTAGCTTTCAAAATTGTTGCATTTTACATGCCTAGCACATGTTAAGGGCTCAGAAAATGGCAAGTCTACCAAGTCACAAGAGAAAACATCATTATTTGGGGGCTAAAACTCACTGTCAAAGTTGTAGGGTAAACATAAGCTAAGACTCATTTTTTAGAATAAGGGAAAAATTGAAAATGGAGTTCAGGCTCTAATTTCAGGTATGCAAATGTTACATCACTCTGATCACTTGACGTATAGTATCCTCAGACCAATATAACTATGATCTCCATTTCACTTCTTTTTCTCAATCTGTAAACTAAAATTTCGTAGTTTGTAAGCATTTGACTAATGCACCCAGACCTAAAAGCTGACCAGAACTAAGAAAATGTGATGCTCATGGATAAGGTTTTGGGATCCTCTTTTTATCTTTCAAGGGGTATTGTAACCAAGGGGCTATAATCCCAAAAAGCCTCTTAACATATATTCCATCCTGGAACTGGGATGGCCAAGAGGGACAGGGTAGTACAGATGTGTCACCACTACTGAGGTTTGATGAAGAGAATGCCTTTGCATACGATGAACAGTACATTTACGGACAGTGAGAACATAAGTATCCTCCAGGTTCCACACATTTCACAATAATCTTTTAAAATAATTGCTGCCACTTGAGTAGTAAGTACTCTCAGAAAATTACAAGGCTGTCAATTTATCCTCTAGCTTTTAAAATTTCATTGCCCATTCCCCTAAGGTAACAAACTGTAATGTCTTAAATCTCCCCAGATAGGAAGTTACATTTTGCATCATATATTACATTAAAATTTTTCTCACTTCCTTTAAAAAGTAAGTATAGACTTTTAGTTCATATTAATAGAGTTTGTGATTAATTATGCTCTACCTCATTTCAATTTTTTTATTTGCAAAATGGATGTCAATGTTGACAGAGATTCAGTAAGGAAGACCACTTCATTTGCCACAAACTGTCTTCCTTATTACTTATTATAAAGAGAGAAGCACTGTTTTCCTGCAAGTTTCTTTATCAAAACCAAATTTTAGTTTAGCATACAGGTTACAAGTTTATCATGTAAGCACTTGCTACAGGTTTTATTTTTAATAATATGAGCAGAATGGCTATTTAGTGCTTGTTTTATAGAAATACATCTTGCATTGTGATTATATGAGGTTTAACAACATCGTTATACAAAAACCTTAAAATTTCAGTGGAAGTGTCTTTCATCAGACATGTAAGTGGAAATCTAGCAGAACTTAGTAGGGCTGTTTTGTTAAAGCAAAAGCTCTCTGTGTGGCTCTTCTTTTTGTTCTTTGCCCACAGTATGTTGTGTAATATTGAGTAAATAATGAGTCCACATGTCACTGGGAAAGCCTGGAGTACCAAAAACTTTATGAAAATGTGTCAGAGATTTTTTTTCTCCAAATATCTGTTTTCCTTCATTACTTAGAAGAAAAAAAGGCACATTATCACCCTACCCCCAGCAGCTGGGGCAGGGGAGGGGGTGGGCATGGAACTAAGGTCTGGCCAGGAAGTCTAAGCAGAACGGTCATAGGTGACTTCCAGGATAGGACAGGTGGCTGTCCCGTCTGCCCTCCGGTATCCTCACGCACAGGAACGCAGTGTGGGGCCTGGGTCTTGTACAGCCAGCTTGGCATATGCAGTAAAAGCCATGTGTTGAGAATGGCCAAGTAATAAGAGTAAAGAAGTTGGGTCCCTGATGATTACAGATTCTGTGTACCAATACTGGGACTTCTCACTACCACATTTTATATTTGTAAGAATGACAGACATTTCTGTATTATTTAGCCCTTGATATTTTGGGATTTTAGTCCCTTATAGCAGTATAAATGCATATTTTTATAGATACGGCAGATAATAAAATACAAACACACACACGCAAAAAAATAATTAACTGAGAAAACCCAAAACAATCCAATAGACTATAAAATCCATGGTTGACTGAAGATATGTACAAACAACTGTAAAAATATACAGAAAGCTTTTTTATGAAAACTGAAGGTAAGGCAGGATGGAAACAAAGTCCAGGATCAAGACAGTCACTGGCATTGTGACCACGAGGCCACCTGTCTCTCTGCCTTCTAGTTACATAGGCCAACATAGAACAAATATATACCAATTGTTATGAATACATTCAGAGCAGCAGGCAAACCAATATAAAAGAGAGAGGCTACTTTTGTTGGAGACTTTGATATCAAAGAGCAGTTTTACTGTTTGCCTTTCAGGACACGGGAGTTTTAGTTTTTCAAGTATTTGTTTCATTGCAACTATTTTCCTGTGCCTTGTTTTATGTCCTTGTCTATCCCTCTGTATACAAGAAAGTAAATACGTGGGCTTATTGAGATCTAAGTATTTAATTTACACCTTAAATCCCAATAGCCAAATTGTACCAGGTATTTATCTGCACAATTTAATTTATATGAGAACCCACGCTTTGTTAACTATTTTTTCACTGATACATATTGTTGCTCATAACTCTTTAAGAAGTCCTCTATTACAAAATAATTATGATTTCATTCAATCCAAAGAATGTTTGAGAAAATGAAAAAGGCACTGTGTCATTAATCTGAGGTATCGCAATCAATATAACCTAATTAAATTTCAAGTATTTATTCTGATATGTAGAAGAAGGATATTGAAGAAGCAGAGTATCATACTTACCTCCAAAAAACCTATAGTCATTTGGGAATATATATGATATTCATACATTAAAGCCTTCAGGCCTGAATACTGTGGCTCAGTGGGTTGGGCGTCATCTCACAAACCAAAAGATCATGGGTTTGATTCCCAGGCAGGGCGCACATCTGGGTTGTGGGCTGGGTCCCCAGTTAGAGGTATGCAAGAGGCAACTCATTAATGTTTCTCTCACACAACAATGTTTCTCTCCCTTTCTCCCTCCTTCCCTTCTCCTCTCTCTAAAAATAAATAAATAAAATCTTTTTTTAATGAAACCTCCAGATAACAATGTAAGACAATGTCAGCATAATACAAAGAAGTATCAGATAAGTGTAATTTACACTAAGTAAATTCAAAGTAAGAAAGATTGCAATAGTCTGATTATTAGGTCAAAGTTTTATAAAGCAAGTAAGATTAGACAGAAAAAGGAAAGGTAACAGTATACCATGGGCTCCTAGGAATGGCCCTCTTTCTTTGTGTGTGTGTGTTTAGTTCTTTAGTTCTTATTGTTTACACTGTTACAGACGTCCCCATTTCCCCGTTTCATCTGTCCACCTCCACCCCATCCCCACCCTCCTTTCTTCCTGGCTATCACCACACTGTTGTTTGTTTCTACGTGTCATGCATGTATGGTGTATTTTGGGATTTTTTTTTTTTTTTTTTGCTAAACCCTTCACATTCTTTCATGCAGTCCCTCCTCCCACCTCCCCTCTGACAGCTGTCAGTCTGTTCCATGTATCCATGTCTCTGTTTCCATTTTGTTTGTCCGTTTATTTTGTTCATTAGATTTTACACGTAAGTGAGGTCATGTGGCATTTACCAATCATGTCTGCAGGTAATAGATGGCTAAGGAGGGGCTCGAAATTTAAATTTCTTCACAAGATTGTGAAATACATAAAGGCAGAAACTATATCTTGTTCAGCATTATAGCTTCAAGAAAGAAGAAACTGAGAAGCCTATAAAATTAGATAAATTAGATAAGCCAGAAACACACCTCATAAGGAAAACAAAACTTTAAAAGTACTTACATGTATTGGAATCATAAGAGCTGGAAAACCATTCACTAGCATTAACTTGATGTTATATAGGGACACAGCACTTCTCCTTCTGCCAGCTCACTGGTTGGAACGCATTCGGACCAAAGAGGAATGACCTGCCCTGGTATTCCACCACACTTTACCCAGAAGGCTTGGAAAACACTGCTCAGAAAAGGTATCATGCTCTAATGAGTAACTTAACCATAGGAAAAGTAACAGGGCAAATTACCCAAAAGGCTGCACAAAGGTTTTTGTTGTGGTGGTGTGAAGAACGGCTGAGTGACCGTTGATGAAGCAAGTACCAAAGAATTGTAAGTGTATGGATAGGCATCGGTCCAAAATTTAAGCAAGAGCTATCCAAGGAATCACATCTGGCAAATAAGCAAGTATTAAAGTCACAGGATAGGAATATGATAGTAATACCAGAGTTTTATACACATTTTCTCATTTATGCCTCCCACCTTAATTATATGGAAAGTCGAAGTTTTTCCATGCCCCAATATGGACTAGAGAGCTTGAATGACTTGAGATGCTGTCAGAACCTAAAATATGTAAATGATTTTTAACTGTTCCCACCACTTGTGCTCTCTGGTTCTGTTCCTGCCAGCTATTGGGAACACTGGCACAGTCAAAACTCATTGCAAGAAAGACTGATTCATTTTAGCCCTTGCCTCATTGTGGCAACACCAAAAACAGTGACCAGCCCTCCTGAATAATATTTGACCCCATCTAAAGTGGATACAGTGCGGGGGGGGGGGGGGGGGGGGGGGCTCTGCCTGCAGGGTCCCCCACCCCACCCCCCTCCCCACCTGCCATGGATGAGAATAAGTCAACCAAGACATGATCTGCTTGGGGAATAAAAGTGGCTGATCTCTCAAAGCAGAAGGACCAAGAGCCTTTTCCTCAATGAGCTTTTATTGGCTTGTTTTGCATAGGAATACAGGCTCATTAATCATTGTCAGGCAGTAAGGATCAAACAATAGATAATGCACAAAGAACTCTGAGGGCCTATTTCGAGTCAGGGTCAGATAACTAAAGAGCTATAAAACTTTGAGGAACAAACTCACTTCTTGCTTGGACACTTATTTAATTGAGAGCATTCTAAACAAAGCAGGTTTCACAGGATTTTATGCATTCTTTCTTAGGCCTGATCGCCCTAGGGAACCTGCCCTTTCCAGCACAGGGCAGCACCCACCACCAGCATTGTTTCAGGTTTAAGGCATTGTCTCAGGCTTAAATCAAGCAGGGGTAGTAAGGCAGCCAAGAGATTACGAGGCTTCTTGCAGACAGAATGAGGACTCAGGCTATGTCAGAGCTGAGGATACATCACCCCCTTTTGCTGTAGCCCCCCAAGTCCTTCCTTGGGGACTCCACGTGATCATGCCTGGCTCAGGTCATTCCCCCCTTGGGGAATCTTACCTGTCATTGGCTAACTGATCAAGCGTTGGGGGCCAGTTATGGATGAAGTAAAAAGAGCAGAAGCGGTGCCCCTGCCAGAGAGATAAGCTTTGTCTCCTTAGTGGCTTATGGTCCCAAGGTCACTCACTCAGCCTTAGCCATGGGGGGTTACAGCTCCTGAATCCAGGCAGGGAGGTTCCCAACAATACAGTTGATATTTTACTGGTAAAACTAATCAATAAAAATGTATTTCACTGACAACCTCTTACCATGTCCTTCCCTGCCCCTAAACACTGCCCATATCTGCAGTTAGCACATAGCAAAACACCAAAGGAAAAGTATCCTTTCACTTAAGAAGCAAATACAACTTTATTTGTGATGGTGATCTTGGTCTCTAGGTGCAATGCAGAAAATTTTGAAAGAAAGAAAACAATATGATTAATATAAAGAAATGATGATGGCTTCTCAATAGAAATATGCATAGTCACTAAAATGAAGACCGATCACAAATTCAACTAAAAGGTAAGTTTCAAATAACTGAGTGGCAGAGGAAACTTATGCTCATTCTTACTAATCTTCTTACCTTCTTCCTACCAAGTACTTTAATTAAGCGGCCAACAAGAAGTCAGTATACTGTTTGACATTTACCATGTTTAATCTCACCAGGAAGGAGAGAGAACACACATGCATACACACAAATAAAGCTGCAAATTACCAGAGAATTTGCCAAAGTAAAGTAGCCAAAGGGAAAAAGAGAAGCTCTGGGGATCTGAATAGTGATGTTTGATTGAGTAGATGACATTAGGAAAGTGGAAATGCCAAAAGAGGTTTAAAATCATCAGTGAATGAGATAAGGTTAATTATATAAAATTGAGGACCACATGTAATGAAGATCGTGATTTTGTTGACTTCAAAAACTGTAAATTTAAGGGGTAGATTCTTGAAGAAAATGATTGAAATGAGATTGGATGAAAATCTATTTACAAGAATTTTTTTAAACCACATCAGGTCAAATAAAATTGAGTGAGTGATAGCGAATAATCTTACACTCACAAGGAAGGGACTAATTGCCCTCTTAGCTTTTCCTGGAGACCAGCTTACATTTCTCTTTTGGAGAATTTTCACCTCATGGAGTCAATTTTACACTGAGAAATTACTGAGCAAGGCATATCCTTTGGATTTTAAAATTCACCTGTCCTTTTACTGAACCAGGCTATATTCATAAATCACTGATCCCTTGCCACCTTACTGTTACATTTCAGCTCCAGTAGTCTTTGGGTATTCTCACTAATGTCCTAGTCAACTGTCATTTCTGTACAAATGCAGAAGGAGAGATATTTATCTCGACTAAATGTCGAGATTACATTTTGAATTAGCATGCCTTGCATTCCTGACTTCTGTTTTCACCTCTATTTTATTTCATTTTTAAATGGCGTATTTGTGCTTTAGATGCAGTGTTAAAAGAAATTCAAGTCTTTGAATAAAAGAGTTTCTTTGCATTTTTATGCACCTATAATTATAAAAAGGTTTACAAATAGATACGTGTTAATATCCTTAAAAAGCAAAGGCTTACTTCAGACTTTTAAGGATAATTATTTTCCACTCCCAAAGATTCTTTAAAAAAAAAAGTATTACTGACTTAAGTAATTAACATGCAATTAACTGCACATATTTAGTGTGTACAATGTGAAGTTTTAACATACATTAAGCATGAAGCCATGGTCACAACCAACATCATGAACATACCCATTACCATGCAACACCTACTTTTTAGTAATCCCTCCATTTCACCCCAGGCCCCAGGCCCCAGGCAACCACTGATCTGCTCTCAGTCCCCACATATTAGTTTGCATATCCTAAAATTTTACAAAAATGTAATTGTAAATTATGTGCTTTTTGAAATATTGCCTTCTTTCACTCAACATAAGTATTTTGGACCCATGTTGCAGCATGAATCAAGAGCTCATTCTTTTTTATTGCTGAGGACTGTTCAGTCGTGTGCTCCGTCACAGCAGGTTATCCACTCTCTTCATGATGGATGTTTGGGCTGTTTCCAATTTTTACTATGAAAAAAGCAGTCAGAACATTATGGACAAGTTTTTGTACAAACATGTGCTTTTAGCAGTGAAACGGCTGGATCAGATGGACAGTGTGCCTTTAACTTTTTAAGAAACTGGCCGTTTCCCAAAGTGACTGCATGGTTTCAGAGCTCAGTCTGCCCTGAATGTGAGAGAGTTCTGCCTGCATCACCTCCTGGATACGTGCTGTGGTCAACCTTTTTAATTTTAGACTAGTACGTGTGTAATGATAACACTTGTGGTTTTAATTTGCATTCCTCAGGATGTGATTTTGATTGAAATAGTTTTAAATCAATAGACCAATTTGGGGAGATTTGAAATTGTAATAATACATTGTCTGACTCATGAACACAGTATGTCTCTCAATTTCTCCCAAAAATGTTTGTAACCTTTTCTTTTTTCATTTTCACCAATAACTTTTCTATGGGGGAGATGGGGAATCAACTAATTCCTGTTTTGCTTTTTGTCTTTTTTTATTGTTGCTCAAATACAATTGTCTCCATTTTCCTGCCACCACTTTCCCCTGCCCCACCCAACCCCACCTCCCACCCTCCATCCTTCCCCGCTTTGGCTTTGTCCATGGGCTCTATTTTTAAAAAAAGTTTTTACTTATTCATTTTTAGAGAGAGGGGAAGGGAAGGAGAAAGAGAGGAAAGGAAATGTCAACGAGTGGTTGCCTCTCACGCACCCCCTACTGGGGACATGGCCCAGAGCCCAGGCATGTGCCCTGACTGGGAATCGAACCAGCAACCCTTTGGTTCACAGCCTGCGCTCAATCCACTGAGCCACGCCAGCCAGAGCCATGGGTTCTTTATACATGTTCCTTGATGACCCTTCCTCTTTTTTCCTCTGTTATCCCTCTCGCCCATTCCCTCTGGTTACTGTCAGTTTGCTCTTTATTTCAGTGTCTCTGGTTGTATTTTGCTTGCTTGTTTGTTTTGTTGATTAGATCCCACTTACAGGTGAGATCATGTGGTATGTGTCTTTCACTGCCTGGCTCACTTCACTTAGCACAATGCTGTCCACTTCCATCCATGCTGTCATGAAGGATAGGAGCTCCTTCTTTGTTTCTGCTGTATAGTATTCCATTGCGTAAATGTACCATAGTTTTTTGATCCACTAATTTACTTTTATAATAAGGGTTTCACTCTTTCTCAAATTTATCTCTTAAGTATTTCATATTCAGTTTTACATTGATCTTTTATCCCGTGACTTTGGTAAACTCACTCATTAGCTCTTAAAGCTCTTTTTTTTTTTTTTGCTTTCATATATTCCCTCAGATTTGCTACATAGATGATCATGTCACCTCTGAATAAAGACATTCTTACCTGTCTTTTCCATTTGAATGTTTTTCTTTCTGCCTTCATTGCTATCTAGAACTTCCAATAAAATATTGAATGAGTGGTTAGAGGGAACATTCCTGTCCTACCCTTGATCTTAGGGGTGAAACAGCTATGCTTTCACCATGTGGTGCCATGTTATCTGTAGATGTTCAATATATGCTCCTCATCTGTTTGAATAAGTTCTCTCATACTCCAATTTGGTGAGATTTTTTTCAAGAATGAATAATGGATTTTTTTAATGCTTTTCCTATTAAGATGATCACATAGTTTTCCTTTTTCAGTTTGTTATTATAATGAATTAAATTGATTGATTTTTTTAAATGTTAAATCTTTCATTTCTTGTATAAATCCTAGTGGTCATGATGAAGTATTCTTTCATATGTTGATAAATTCAATTTGCAAAATTATTCCTTAGAAATTGATATTCTTGTTCATGAGCAATACTGCTTTGAGTTTCCTTTCCTTATATTGTCATTGGTTGACTTTGTGTTGGGCTAATGCTGGCTTCATAGGATGAGTGGCAAATAGTCCCTTCACTTTTCTGTACGAGTTTCTAAATATCAGCATTATTCCTTCCTCAAATGTAGAAATCACCAGTGAAGCTCTTTGGGATGGGAGTTATCTTTGTAGGAAAGTTTATAAACTACATCTTTAATTTGTATAACAGAGGGCTAACCAAGTTATCTATTTCTGGTGAGCTCTGGTAATTTTCTTTATACAGGACTTTGTTCATTTTATCTAAGTTCTTAAATTTA
Organism: Glossophaga mutica; assembly: GCA_039655065.1. Classification (NCBI taxonomy): domain Eukaryota; kingdom Metazoa; phylum Chordata; class Mammalia; order Chiroptera; family Phyllostomidae; genus Glossophaga; species Glossophaga mutica. The sequence continues at coordinate 139,242,245 of CM077307.1, read as the reverse complement.
TTGGTATAAAGTTACCCATAGTATTTCTTAATGTCCTTTTCATTTCTTCAGGATCTTTAGTGATATCATCTCTCTCTTTCATGATATGGGTAGTTTGTTTCTTCTCCCTTTTCACAGGTTCATTCTTGCAAGGGATTTATCAATTTGATTGATCTCAAAGAACGAGCTTTTGTTTCATTGATTTTCTCTAATGTTTTTATGCTTTTAATTTCCTTAGTTTGTACACTCATCTTTATTATTGCCTTTCTTCCACTAATTTTGGGTTTAATTTGTTCTTTTATCTAGTTTCTTAATATGGAAGATTAGGTAATTGAACTTGACACTTTTCTTCTTTCTGCTATAGGTACCTAGTGCTATAAATTTTCCCCTAGGTATAACATTAGGAGCATCCCACAAATTTTGATATGCTGAAGTTTGTTCTCATTCAGTATAAAATACTTTCAATTTATGTTTGATATCTTCTTTGCCCCATGAATTATTACAAATGTGTGATTTAGTTTCAAATATTTGTAGTTTTCCTAGACATCTTTCTGTTAATTATTTCCAATTTCATTTCACTTGTGTGAGAGAACACACATTGTATGGCTTAAATGCTTTTAAACTGAATGAAATTTATTCTATGATTCAGAATATGGTCTATTTTTGGAAATTACCCATTTAAATTTTTTAAAAATTGTATTTTTCTGTTATTGGGTAACATATTTGAAACAAATTAATTCAGTCAACTTGATGTTGTTGTTATATCTTTAACTTGGTTGATGTTATATTTTTCACTGATTTTCTGTCTGCTATATTCTTACTGATGTTACATCTTATTGGCCTGTCAGCTATTGAAATAATGATACTGAAAACCTCAACTATAATTGCAAATTTGATTATTTCTCCTTTAAGTTTTTCCTTTAGTGTTTCACATATTTGAAAGCTCTATTATCAGATACATAAACATATAGGAGCATTATATCCTTTTGATGGACTTTTTTCATTATAAAGTTATTCCTTTACCCTGACAAAATTATTTTCAATTAATTCTACTTTTTCTGCTATAAATAGAGCACTGCAACTTTATTTTGATAAGTGTTAGCATGGTATTCCATTCATTTACTTTTAACTGATTTGCATCTTTATATTTGATGTATGTCTGTTATAAGCAGCATAAAGTTGTATCTTAGTTTTATAGAATCTGACAACCTTTATTTATTAATTGGCATATATGCACTATGTCACTATAATTATTGAGATGATTATATTGTATTTAAATCTATCTCCTTGTTTTTATTTTCTGATTGTTCCTTCTATTTTTTTTTCCTTTTTTCCTTTTTTTTGACTTCTATTGGATTATTTGAATAATTTCATTATGTTTCTTTTATCTTTTATTGGCTAATTAGGTATAACTCTTAGCTTTTTTAATTTAATTATTGCTTTAGGGTTCACAGCACACATCTTTAACTTTCTACTGTTGACCTTCAAGTTGTATCATGTCACGTCATGTGTACTACCTGAACCTCACAATATACTTTCAATTCTTCCTCCCTGGCTTTCTGCTATTATTGTCATGCACTTGACTCTAACATGCTACAAATCCTATATCACAATGCTGTCATTTCTCTGTAATCTGTTATTCTCTAAAGAAATTTTTAGAAGAAAAAACCCTGATATATTCCCACATCAGTGCCCATTCCCATTGCTCTTTGTTCATGTGCATCCATACATCTGTCTGTTACCATGCTTTTCTGTCTGAAAGATTTCCTGTCATGTCTCTTGTACCATGAGTGTGTGGGCGGTGAATACTTTTTTGCTTTTGAATGTTAAAAAAGTTGATTATACCTTTATTTTATAAAGATATTGTTACTGAATATAGAATTCTAGTTTGATAGTATTTTTTCATTCAGTATTTTAAAAATATTGCATCACTGTTTCCTCACTTACATTGTTTACAACACAAAGTCTATTGTCATGCACAGTCTTTCTAATGTACTATCCTTTTAATCAAGATTTTTTGAAAACTTTCTCCAGAATGAACTGTTTAATTATGATGTCCCTTACTATAGTCCTGTTCATGTTTCTTTTACTCTGACATCCCTAAATTCCTTAAATTTGTGAGTTAATTTGGGAAATAATTGCTTCTTATTTGGAAACAAAAGTTGTTTATTATTTCTTCAACTGTTTTCTTTCTCACTCTCTCTTCTCCTTTAAGGACCCTTAACACAGACACAGTCTCTTAAAGTTGTCTCACAGCTCTGTTCTCTGTTCAATTTTTTAAATCCCCTGTGGTAAGCAGAATAACCGCCCCCAAAGATATCCAGGCCCCAGTACCTGGATTATTTGTGTGAACACTAAATGCTGTCACAGGTGTCCTCCTAAGAGGGAGGCAGAGGCAGATTTAACACAGCAAAAGAAGGCAATGTGACCACAGAAGCAAGATGCTGTGCTCTTGGCTCTGAAGAGCAAGTAAAGGGCCATGCGCTAAAGAATACAGGAATGCAGCTCTAGAAGCTGGAAGGGGCCAAGAAAACCTGGGATTCTCCTCCGTTCTCTCTTCCAGAGATGGTTCAGCCCTGTTAACGGCTTGACTCTGGTCCAGCACAACTGATGTTTGACTTCTGACCTGATCTCCAGTACTATGAGAGGATAATTTTTGTAATTTATAAGACATTAAGTTTGTGGTAATTTACTAAAGTAGCCATAGGAAACTAATATATTCCATGCTCTCTCTGTATCTCATTAGAGATAATTTAATCTTTTAGTCCACTGATCATCTTTTTCTGCAATATCTAATCTGCTGTTAATCCCATCCAGTAGATTTTTCATCTCAAACATTGTAATGTCCATACCTAGAAGTTCAATTTGGGTATTTTTCATATATTCCACATCTCTACTTAATTTTTTGAAATATAGGTTATGCTTATAATTTTTAATATCCTAGCATTTTTAATGCTAATTCAGTGTCACTCTGGGCTCATTTTGATTTATCAATTTACCTCTTCATTATGGGTAGTATTTTCCTCCTTTTCTACATGCATGGTTATTTTTAATTGGCTGTCAGACATTCTGAATTTTACCTTGTTTGGCACTGGATATTTTTTGTATTCCTATAAATATCCTTGAGCTTGTTCTGTGACACAGTTAGGTTACTTAGAACTAGTTTCATCCTTTTGGAACTTGCTTCTAAAATTTGTTCATTGCAACTGGAGCAGTGATCAGTCCAGGACCAATAATTCCCCTCTACTGAGGCAGGTCCCTTCTGTGTACTCATGTCAGTGTCCCATAAAACTTGGGTGTTTCCAGTCTTGTGGTGGGAACAGGCACTATTCCCAGTCCTGTGGAAGTGCCAAGCCCTATTACCTCTAATCCTTTTGCTACAACTCCTGTCCATGAACTCTATGCTTGATCACACAGAATAACTCATTATTTCCTGAATACCTTATGCTTTGTCTTTCCACGTCCCTACCAGGAATTTCCTTCTTTCATCTCTGCCTGGTAAACTGCTGTCCACCCTTTGAGATCCCACTGAAATAGTACTTTCTCTGTGAAGACCTCCCTGTTTGCCCTAAATTCAATGGATGAGTTCTCATCTAATATTTCTTAGAACTGTGCTCACCACACTTTATGCATAGCACTTTTCGCATTTTGTGTTTGTATTTTTTTAAAAGCATCTGACTATCCAATAGACAGTAAACTTCTTGAGATCAAAAATCACTTATTATTCATCTTTAAGTATGTAATCCCCAGGAGAGAGCTTAGCACATAGTTACCGTTCGTTAACTATTTTTATAACCTCCTCTATCATTAGCCTTTCCTCCTCAGATTTCATATATAAATATGTAGCATGGAAAGCCATAAATTATGGATTTACCACCCCAAATGCTCCAACCCAGAGCTCTCTAGGGATTCCCCTTGGGCTTATTCTATTTGTTCCACTACATACTGTCCTCCCTACCCACTCTCATCCGATTAGATTTATACTACCATTCTCTTAGAGCTAGCTTCTCTATTTCTTCCAAGATGAAATAAACATGATGCATAAAAAGTGCTTATTTTCAAATAGGAAATAGCTTTATCAATGTCAAGGTCATTCTTCCACATGAAATGCCTATGCATTTTTAAAGTGGCAAGATGCAGACACCATTATTGGTATTGACAAACTCATAGTAAATATTTTAATGCTCAGAATTTTAGCCTGACAGGGAAGGCACCTGTTACCTTTAAAAATCTGTAGATACCCTTTTCACAAAGATGGCTCCCAAAGCGAAGAAGGAAGCCCCTGCCCCTCCCAAAGCCAAAGCCAAGGCAAAGGCTTTGAAGGCAAAGAAAGCAGTGCTAAAAGGCATCCACAGCCACACACACAGACACACACACAAAAACAAAACAAAAAAACAAAAAAACAAAAACAAAACAAACAAACAAAAAACCATCTGCATGTCACCTACCTTCCAGAGGCCTAAGACAGTGCAGCTCCGAAGGCAACCTAAATATGCTCGGAAGAGCGCCCCCTGGAGGAACAAGCTCGACCACTCTGCCATTATTAAGTTCCTGCTGACAACTGAGTCAGCCATGAAGAAGATGTAAGACAACAATACACTTGTGTTCATTGTGGATGTGAAGCTAACAAACACCAGATCAAACAGGCTGTGAGGAAGCTGTATGACATTGATATGGCCAAGGTCAAACCCTGAGCAGGCCTGATAGGGAGAAGGCAGCATATGTTCGAATGGCTCCAGACTATGATGTTTTGGGTGTTGCCCACAAAATTGGGATCATCTAAATGAGTCCAGCTGGCTAATTCCAAATATAAAAAAATGTATACTAACATAAATAAATACATACAAACATACATACCTGTAAATAAGATGTTAGAGAAGAACAAAGCCTACTCCGTCCATACTTAAACATTTAGATGACAAAACTATGTCTTTGAAAAACATTAGGTCAGACTAAAAATTAATCAGATAATTCAGACTTTAGAAGGCAAAGAATTATACTGATTGAGAAAAAGAAATGGTAGAAAAAGTGGAATTATCTTCTGTTCCTTTTAAACACAGGGTCTGGCAGAAGTAATACCTGCTTGAGTGTAGTTGGTAGGGTAATAATATGGGTGTAATAATTTATAGTGGTAATTTGAACATTTCATCTAAAATGCCATATGGTGTGTGTGAGTATGATATTGTTATGTTACAGAATTACATGCTTATGATTTTGTAATAAAAGATTTTGCAATAAAAAGGGACACTGTTTGTGCTGGACCCTGTAGCGTGTTCACGTATTTTTCACCAGGTTGTGCACATAAAAAACAAATGAAATATCATAACCTCAAAAGTATGTTTCTTCCCTCTAAAATTTATCTAAACCTCAAAATTGAAACTTCAAGCAAGATTTATGGAAATCCATACTATTTCAAACATTGGACATCAGCTATTTTATTAATCTAGGTGGAAAGACATGGTTTACATTTTTAAATTTTAATTTTCAACTGACATTAATTAACTCTCTTCAGTCTTCTCACCTTAGTAGTGTTCTCGAGAATATTGCCGGGTTGGCTTTTCAAGAATGTAACAATCCCTGCATTTTCAAATAGATTTTCTTTCTCAGTCCTGTTTGAAAAAACAGACAATCCACTGTTTTAGTGCCAAATCAAACAGGAACCAAATATCCCCTTTAAAATCTCAAAAGAGGCAGCTGCTAGGAATCTGTTGATTCATTTTACTCTCCCTAGCTAGTAAATTAGCCAGAAAATAATAGGTGTGGGGACACCTAGGGAAAAAAGCAAAAGTGAAGACTTTTCAAGGGTTGTGGTTTGCCTACTTTCAGCCCTGTCCTCCCCTCCCTTCATTTTTCTCATTAACTCCTACTCAATTGCTCCCCTTTCCCACCACCAGTGCACTTGTTTCCTACGCCTGCTGCCTCTTTGAGAATTCGAGGCCATGCCCATCAAAAGGCTTTTCCCTTCTCATGTGGCTATTTCAGAGACAGCTCTAATAAAAGTCATGATAAATTGAAATTAAATCTCAAATCAAGCTATTTGTTTAAATGACCCTCTAACTTTTCAGAAATCATAAAGGCCATTACTCCTATATAAACAGCAGACTTCAATTTCATTTCAATTATCTTCAGAGCCTTTCTTTTTTCTTTTTTCTTTTATTTTCCCATTTCCCCCTCTTCATTCCCCTCCACCCTGCACCCCCCTCCCACACACATCCCCCCCTTTAGTTCATGTCCATGTGTCATAAGTTCTTTAGCTTCTACATTTCCCATACTATTCTTGCCCTCCCCCTGTCTATTTTCTACCCACCATCTACGCTACTTGTTCTCTGTACCTTTTCCCCCTCTCTCCTCCTCCCACTCCCCTATTGCTAACCCTCCATGTGATCTCCATTTCCGTGGTTCTGGTTCTGTTCTAGCTGTTTGCTTAGTTTGCTTTTGTTTTAGGTGTGGTTGTTAATAGCTGTGAGTTTGCTGTCTTTTCACTGTCCTATTTTTTATCTTCTTTTCTTAGATAAGTCCCTTCAGCATTTCATATAATAAGGGCTTGGTGATGATGAACTCCTTGAACTTGACCTTATCTGAGAAGCCCTTTATCTTCCCTTTCATTCTAAATGACAGCTTTGCTGGATAGAGCAACCTTGGATGTAGGTCCTTGCCTTTCAAGACTTCAAATACTTCTTTCCAGCACCTTCTTGCCTGGAAGGTCTCTTTGGAGAAATCAGCTGACAGTTTTATGGGAACTCCTTTGTAGGTGACTGCCCCCTTCTCCCTTGCTGCTTCTAGAATTCTCTCCTTCATTTGAATCTTGGCTAATGTAATTATGATGTGCCTTGGTGTGTTCCTCCTTGGGTCCAACTTCTATGGGACTCTCTTCCTGGAAGTCTATTTCCTTTGCCAGATGGAGGAAGTTCTCCTTTATTATTTGTTCAAATAAGTTTTCCACTTGTTGCTCTTCCTCTTCCCCTTCTGGTACCTCTATAATTCAGATGTTGGAACGTTTAAAGATGTCCTGTAGGTTCCTAAGCCTCTCCTCATTTTTTTGAATTCTTGTTTCTTCATTCTTTTCTGATTGGTTGTTTCTTTCTTCCTTCTGGTTCACTCCATTGATTTGAGTCCCAGTTTCCTTCCCATCACTATTGGTTCCCTGTGCATTTTCCTTCATTTCTCTTACTGTAACCTTCATTTGTTCATTTAATTTGCAACCAAAATCAACCAATTCCGTGAGTATCCTGATCACCAGGGCTTTGAACTGTGCATCTGATAGGTTGGCTATCTCTTGATCACTTAGATGTATTGGCTTTGGAGCTTTGATCTGTTCTTCCTCTTGAGCCATATTTTTTGGGAGGCAGGGGTCTGATCACACTTGTTACATAGTGAGGAGTGGAGTCTTAGGTGTTCACTAAGGCGGGGCAATCCAGTCACTGGCTTGTGACACTGTATGTGGGGGCAGGGTCAGAGAGGGAACAATGGCTCTTGCTCTGCTCTATCTTGTATCCCAGTGCCCTTCCCTGCTTTCCACAAGCAAATTGGCCTCTTCTGGTGCTGCCTCCCAGGCAGGTGGCCCGTGCATGTTCCAGGACCCTGTGGGTCTCTCCAACTCTCCTATGAGGCTGGGAGTCTCTCCAGGCACCTCAACCCCCACAGGTGTTTTCAGTCGGTGCTTTTAGGCTTTATTTCCCCATGCTGGGGCCCTGGGTCGCAGGGTCTGTCTCCCCATTTTCACCTGGTTTATCCACAAACGAATGTGTCCAAGGTCAGCAAGCCGCCCTGTGCGCCCAGGGTCTGCCAGCCACCACCTGCGCACTGGGGTCTACCAGCTGCTGCCTGCCTGCCCAGGACCGCCAACCACCACTTCTTCCTGCCAAGACCCCTCTTACCGGTCTGGATGAATGGTTGTTGAACTTCCTTACAGTTCAATTTTCTATCAGATCTGGTTTTTTTTTTTAATTTCTAAATATTTATTGTTCTTAATTTTGGTTGTGCGAAGAGGCACAGTGTGTCTACCTACACCTCCATCTTGGCCAGAAGTCTTGTTTTTTGTTTTAATTGCTAGAGCCTTTCATTCAAGGCAAATTTCACTTGGTTAACACATAATTCATTCTCTTGCTTCTTTGATATCCTTAGTATTTATTTTGCCCAGTGGCCTATTAACTTTCAAACCTATTCTTAGTCTCTGCTATTCTGGATTTACTTGAAATCTCTTCAGGGGTTGAGAAAACCATTTCTTTTATATAATGTGCATATTCAATCGTTTCTTCTAAAGTCAGCTTCTATCTATTTCAATCCTTTGTTCTTTCTCCTTTTCTCCACCTGCTCCACATACTTCTTAAATTTGTCATGAAAATTTGTATCCAATTTTTTTATGAGGCTACAGAAAATGTTCACTCATCTGAGTATGGGCCTAAAAGAAAACAACTGGGAAGCCTACCTTTTAGGAAGGTGACAACCATGAAGAGTGAAAATGAAAATTAAAATAAAAGCAAACAATCAGATACCCAAAAGGTGGACAGTGTGTCAAAATCTATAGAAAAATAAAATTTCACCCATAGCTATGAGAAGCCTCAAATTTATTTTCCAATTGTTCTTTCTAGGAAATATTTTATCTTTTAAAAATGATCATTATACAATTTCATTAATATATTTTTGTTTCCTTTGTGTCTTTAAATAAAAACAGTATGTGTGCATGTGTGTAGTAAACTAGAGTTTAAATTTGTTTGTGAAACTCATCTTCCTCTTCCACAAGAGGTGTGTAATTAATGTCTGCTCTTATTGCCACTTCACTCTATTCTTTGGTTTCCCAGTGCCTACCTACTCTTCAATCCCCCTCAGAAAACAGTAACAATGACAAGAGCTTATATAGAACATATTTTGTGTCCAGCACTCTCCTATGTAACACATATTTCATTTAATCCTCACCACCATGATATGAAAGAGGTACTACTATTATTCCCATTTTACAGATAAAGAAAGTGAGAAGGCCCAGAGAGCCCAAGTAACTTGCCCAGAGTCATACAAATGGCAGAGGTAGGACTTGAACCAGGAGGTCTGGATCTCTGAGCCTGCTATGCTGATCCTATCTATCACCAGTCTATTTATTTTGGTTCTGACCAGCTATTTCAATTTTGCTTGTTTGCATTTACTTTCATTTTCAAAAATGTCTTGACAATTCAAATCCCAATCCTCTGAAAAGGTTTCTTTGACCAAATAAATAAATAAAGAACAAAGTGTAATTTTATAATAATGTTGCTGAGATGTTTCTCTCCCTGAATTTGATATATGATTTATTTCTTTTCAAATGAAAACCTGATTCTATTGTAAGTTAGCATGGACATTTCTTTAAAATTACATTATTCTTTAATGAAAACAGTGTAATACAACCATATCATGTAATACATTGTGTGGGTATAGCTTTTCTGACATTTGCCCTCCTATTATCAAAAACCATCAGAAAGGATTTGCTTTTAAAAAATCATGATGACTAAAATTTATGATCGTGAGGAAATATGACATGAGGCCTTTACCAGGTCAGTGTCAGATGTTTAATTTGAATTTTATTTCCAAAGCATATATTAAAAAGCATTTAGAATGTTTTAAATTCAAATATTACTAATTTTTAAAAATGCATGCCTTTGAACACAATTCCTTCAGCCTTCGGCGTTAGGGAAGTGCACACCTTGACCAGTGCTAAATAGTCAATGATAACCACTCGCCCCATTGCCAGCAGACGCTCTTTCATTTCTCATTTCACCTTCACCTTATGTCAGTGCCACCTGAATTCTAACAGCAGAGAAGTTTGCCCACAGATATCACATGGTATTGTCATTTCTTTTATTCTTAAAGTTTCCTTCACTCTTCAAGATCCTGACCCATCTCATGATTTTTTAAGCATTATTTGTGTTTCATTCCTCATTCAATATGTGCATTTGAAATAGTCGTCATAACCCTTTGTTTCTTTTACACGAGAGAATAACATGGCACACATCTTGAGCGTTAAACAATACATGGTTTTGCGTTCACTCCCTTATGTTAACTGGCATGCCACAAATGTGTGTAAAGTATAAAAATGTGACCAGCTTGTAGGATGATAATGAAGTCAATCACCCTTACTCCCTTCCATCATTTTCCAAAACAGGTGTTAGGGGTAAAATGGGAAAGGGAACATTCTTTATCTTTTAAAGACAGCTTCCATTGTCCCCACTTCTCAATGGAAGATGCTCTTTCTATTAACATTTCCATTATCTGCTCTTTCCTTTCTCACTTCCTATGTCCCTTTTTGTCTATATTTTTTCTCTCTCTCAATTAGGAATTTATTTTAAGATTTTACTTCAGCAATGATTTTATCAAAACACTTCATGTATTTTATGCCTGATTTATTAAGGGGATAAAATAAGAAAAATAATTTGTATATCTCTCAATAATTTATATATACAATAATGTATGTGTGTGTATCTTTCATTCCCAGTCTGAATCTGCCTCCTTTCTAGTCAAAATTATTTCTAACAGGTGGACAATTTAAGCAGTACAGACCATCTAAGTCAGTGGACATGTGGAAGGTGTTGCATGTGGCTTGAAGAGCTATAAAGACATTAGAAACAAATGTCTAATCCAAAAAGTGCCAGCTTTGCATCTCTCTGAGTAAACTTCCTCAAGCCATAGTGAGGTTATAAACAGAATGAGCTTTGAAAAGTTGACATAGGTGGAACCATTTTGAAATAGAGCCACAGCAGTGATTCCAGAGGAACAACTTACACATCTTGCTCCTTGAATCTTTGGAATATTTGAACTGGGTAAAATAACCTTTGCACTGAGCCAAACCAGCATTCTTAGAAACATGTTTGTAAAATTGACAGGAAAGCAAACTTCCTGACCACAAGAACTGTTAATTATGGACATTTTTTCTGAAGATAGAATCAGTAATCAGACATATGTCCCTAAATAGTAACTTTGTTAACACCAATAGATATTCCCTTCTTCTATTCAAATAATTATTTCTCTTACTTTTTCATTTAAAAAATCCTTGCCTTCACCCTGTAATTGTTTGAATCTGCTCCCAGATTGCAATTCTTTGATCTTGAATAAATGCTTGTTGCCTTTCACTTTGACTTTTTATTTTTAGGTTAACAGAACAAAACCCTATATGGGGTCTTCATGAGAAACATTTCTTAATATATTAAATGTTGTACTGAAAATTAAAACAATAAATCAACTCATGACAGAAAACAACGTGAAATAGGAAATTTCAGGTTCTGACAATGAACTGGGCATTGCTCAGCCTCTCAACCAGAGACTTAACAAAATGACCCTACTGCTAATCTATAAAATAGGCCAACATCCTGGTAAACATTTTCATTGTTTAAAGGCAATTAATTTGTTACCCTTTCTTTATGGCCTCAGTTCCAGCCCAGAGAAAAATATGCCATAGACTTCACTGGAACTGAATTTCTTCATAGCTATGTTACAAGAGCTTCACTATACACTATAATTGCAGTATTATCTGAGATTTTTGATGTACACATGCAAAAAGTATAAATGGAAATTGCAATAGCTTCTTGAAAATCAAAGCATGTTTCTAATTACTGACAAGGTCCCAAACAGATTCCTCCCCTCATTCCTGCTTCCTTAACTTCTTACTTTCTTCCTGTCTTCCTTCCCTCAACTTTCCTCTGTGCCTTTCTTTTTCCTTCACCCTTCCTTTCTTTCTTCCTTTTCTTAGAGGTAACATTGAATAATGGATGAAACACAGAATCTTGGAGTTAAAAGATGCATTTATAGGCTGTGAGATTTTGGTAAATTATCATCTTCAAGTCTCAACTTCTTCATCCTTAAAAGAGAGATAATATTGCTAACATCACAGAATTACTGATAGGATTAAATTAGACAGGGGTTGTGAAGAACTTGGACTATGTCAAAAACTCAACATACTTAAGCCAGTATTTGCATATATAATTTCTTCTTTGTTTTATACATTCTTCCCTTTTTCTTCTTTTCCCTATCTTAAATACTGCATGTAAAGCACATGCTAGGTTCTGTGGTGAGAACAGAAATAAATGCTATTTCTTCATCCAATTAGCTCACAATCTACTGGGAGATATAAGACAACAAGAAAAGTGGTTGAACAAGGCAAAATGAAAGGCCCCAAGCATTACAAGACAATTACAGATGAGGACCCACTGGAAAGAAAGTTCTATAGAGACTGACAAGGAAATCAAGAAGGGCCATCTCTTTACTTTTCCTTTCCTTTAATAATAGTATATAACAATAAGTGTGTGCTTAATAACATATCTATACTGAGCAACTCTAAGCCAGCTGGCCAGTTAAAGCTCTTATTTGGAATTTCCTTAGTTTTATGATACCATTTTCACTACTGATCTCCCTCAAAGGAAATTAGTTTATTACTTTAATTATTTAATATGTTGGATAAACAGTTGTTGATTTCATCTGAACTCAATTTAATAATGGTAGAATCACTAAGAGAAATGCAAATTAAAACTGTGATGAGATATCGCCTCACGCCTATCAGAATGACCATATCATTAATAAATCAACAAAGGACAAGTGCTGGTAAGGTTGTGGAGAAAAAGGAGCCCTCAGGCACTATTAGTGGCAATGCAGACTGGTGTAGCCACTGTGGAAAGCAGTATGGAGATACCTCAAAAAATTAAAAATGGATCTGCCTTTTGACCCAGCAATCCCTCCTCTTAGAATATATCCAAAGGAACCCAGAACACTAATTTGAAAGAACATAAGCACAACCCTTACATTCATTGCATCATTATTTACAATCACCAAGATCTGGAAGCAGCCCAAGAGCCCATCAACAGATGAATGGATAAAACAACTATAGTACATTTACACAATGGAATATTACTTACTCATAAAAAAGAAGAAGGAACTTTTACACACTGTAGCAGTACATATGGACCTGGAGAACATTATGCTAAGTGAAATAGTCAGAGAAAGACAAATACCACATTATTTCACTCACATGTAGAATCTAATAAACAAACAAAGCAGAGACAGACTCATAGATGGAGAGTAGATGATGGCTAATGGGGGTGAGTCCATTAGGGGGTGGAGGAATTGAGCAAAAAGGAAAAAGGGCTCATGGACAGGGACAACACTGTGGTGATTGCTGGGGGAAGGGGAATACAAAGGGACTAAGTACTAATGGAAAAAATCCAATAAAGATCACATAAAAAAAATAATTAAATTATAAATAAATAAATAAATGTCTCCTTAAAATAGCAAGAAGACACAAGGCCCTAAGTCCTCTTTTTATCTATTTTACTCAAACTGTATATTCTCCAACAGTACTATTTGAAACCCAAAGTGAATGAATCTTTGCTTATATAGAAGCTCTTTCCTTTTGATTTGTTTAAAACAGACTTGAGTCAATAGCAGAATTCATAGCTGTCTCTTATGCTATGCCTAAAGTGCACTCCTTAGCCTCTCTTTATATTATTTTCAACTGTCAATGCAGTCAAAGTTGTCAAGAAGAAAATAAAATTTTCATTAAGCCTCTAAAACTCCAAAAGGGACAATTTATAGTTCATGAGTTTTGAGCTTAGAGATACTGAGTGCAATGTAAAGGTCTTAGCCAGAGAGTCCTAAGACCAGATGTTGTTTTATCTCTTAAAAGTTGTTGATCTTGGTCAAGTTCATTTATTCTGTCAATCTTCACATTGCTGTCCAAAGAATTGAGAGTATGCAATGAACTGGGCTTTTTCTAAGAAATATACCAGTAGATGTTTGCCTGGTGTCTCCTATGCTCAGTTTATGAATCTGTTACTATCACTTTACTAATCTATTCAAATAGGCTTAGAATATAGGTTCTACCTGAAATGACCATGCCTCCAGAAATAGCTCTGTGGAAGCTGAAGTTTATGTCAAATTTAGTATAGAATTATGATTTATGGATACAATAATGGGGTGATAACAAGCACATTATGAAAGCAATCCTCTACTTAATTTGCTTCCATGTTAATGCAAAATTATTTAAATAGAAATAATTTGGAGTCTCATAGCAAGAGTAGCTTTGGGTCCATGTATAGAACCTAACCTGATAATTGAAAGTGTTTTGTAATTGATTTAACAAGGGCAGAATTTCTCCCAATGGTGCATATCATTATCAAAACACTCTGACAAAAGCTTTATAATAAAATGATGATTGGTGGAGCTGTAAAAAAAAATACGGAAAACCTGAGGAAAGAGGTAGGATTTGTATTTTATGTCAGCCCATGAATGCAAGAATAGGTACAACAAAGAAATGCAATCATCATGGAACTCCTGATAACTCACTGAAGGCTAGTCCTTGGTTTTAGAAGGCAATTTATGAATTCTAGATTGATGAAGTGGTGATTATTTAAACCATAAAAGCATTAACCTAGAGTCTCTATATACGGCCACCTTCCTAAGGTATTTCAAATAAAGGTTGACTTACACCTGACTTTTCATAGGATATAAAATGAAATAAACCTCTAGTTCATTTAGTCTCTACAATTCATTTGGAAAAGATTCACGTTTTTAGATATACTCAGGGAGAAAGAAGCTCATTATTAACCTTGAAAAGGCTACCACAGAATTTCATCAGTGTTTTGTCTGCCTCATCATGGAGAGAGGGGTCACATAGTGGGTATAATGGGTAGAAGTAAGACATGGCCTTATCTTCAGTGTTTTGTACACAGGGGTGGGCCTAAGTTCTGGAAAGGAGCACCCCTATTCCCTTTCAACTTGCAAGACTAGATAGGAGGTTCCTGGTGAGTCAGTTATGAAGTTTCTGATCTATTCAGAAGAGAACTTTAAAAAAATAACCATATCAGCTTAATTAGCATAAAAGAGCCAGGTGAGAATGACAGCAAACCAGCCTAATCTCATAAACAGAAATATGTTCAAAAGGGCTTAGTATCTCGACATTTGAATAAGGGTGAAGAACTCATTTAATGTTACATAATATTAATAATTTCCAAACTATTCACCTGCTATTATAATACCCATAGAATAATTACAGAATAACATTTGAGGTGAAAATGGTTAGGAGAAAACTTGGACAGACCAAGTTCCAGGGAGAGGTTTGTGTATCCGTGACCTGGAAAATGGGATGGCTGCATCACACACTGGAGTCTTCACGGTCAAGGAGAGGTATCTGAGTTTCACCAAAGACATGCGGTTTTCCCTGATGACTGCCACTAGATAATGACTTGAATTACCAATGACTAATAGCAATGGCTAATGTCAACTGTAACCATTGAGCATAATTCCTTATGTCCATTTAAATTTATTCAAATTGGAATAAAAATAGCTTTAGAAACCAGCAAGTGTTATTCAAAAATTGTCTGAGAAAAATATCTACCTTGCTCAACATCTTGGACATTTCCAATAAAATGTCACTGTTAGAATGTTCGGAAGATAAAAGTCTGTCATGAAATTAATCACCAGGAGGAGCCTGCAAACATTTTCTCCTATGTCTTTAGGAATCATCAGGTAGTAAAAGATGCAGAAACCCATAACGAAGCTGAAGGACAAATGACAACTGTACTGAAAGAGGTAAACAATAACCCGGGCCATCCTCACTAGTCCATTAGCAGTTAGATCTAAATAAGTGTTGCAATGGTCATCCAAGGGAAAAACAGATCAATCTCCCCCTTTGATTTGGAGCAATTAGACAGGCTTCTCAAAATTGGTGGAGCTATTTTGGACCTTGAGAAATAGAAAAGCTTCTGATAGAGATATAGAGAGGTAGGTTACCCAGGTTGGAGAAACAGATTGAATACAAATGCTGTATCATACAGAGTAAATAATGCAAACTGCTATAACACAAACCACCCCAATGCATTCGCACACTAGAGCTTTGTTTGCCACTCATGTGCCGTATGTAAATTCTGATGTAGGCAAGCTCCTGAACTCTATCTTGGAGTCACGCATTTACAGCATAGCCACATTATGTAGAAAAAAGAGAAGAGGAGGCACAACAGTTTCTACTTAATCTAGAAGTGACCCATGTCACTTTGTTCAGAGCACATCCACCAAAATTAGTCACTGAACTCCTCGGGGAGGGGTAAATGTCAGGCAGGCACGTGAGTATCTGAGGAGAAACTGCTGTCACAACAAGTGGTAATTTCAAAAAATGTTTCTTGTTTCTAATAAGGGAGTAACAACACAGATAGCAGCATGAAAAGGCTAATTGAGTCAGAGTGTGTAGATCTTTTAATAACTAGCTGAGAATTTGATTTTATCTTGTAAGTAACAAAAAGTAATTAAAGATTATTATAATGCAAAAGGCATCATAAATGAGGAGAGCGTGAATGGCGGTAAAGCCTCATATGCAAGGTTATAAAAGGGAAGAACAAACAAGGTGATAGAAGCAATTGCCTCTACTTTTTTCCTCAAGACTGAAATTGTATGTTTGCTGCAGTCCTATAGCCCTTTACGGCAGACATTGGAGTGTGTGTGTGTGTGTGTGTGTGTGTGTGTGTATCATTCAATAAATACATATTGAAAACAAAATGCATGCCAGACATTGTTAGGCGCTTGGGAAACACCCGAGCACAAAAGAAACAAAATCTCTGCCCTGTGGCAGTGGGAAATTTTTTAAACTTTTACATTCCCTAAGCATTGGAATGACAAAGATATTACACTCATATATGCATGCCTCTATAATGAGCAATTCACCCAAATGCCTAATTTACATCAAATAACTTTCTCTAATAGAGGCAGAGTATGTATTTTGAAACAAAGTTTATTAAAAAGATCAATAATCTTTGAAACAAATACTATTGAGTAGGGGCGAAAAATAGTCTTCTTCCCCTAAAACCATTATCTAAAGTATTAAGTTTGATAAAGCCAGTCTGATAAAGGCCATAGGAACAAATTTATAACCTAATGACATAGGTTTAGTTTCTTTTATGTTTAAATAATCTTTTCTTTTTCGATTATAGTTGACACAGAATATTACATTAATTTCAGATATACAACATAGTGATTCAACATTTATATAACTTTTAAAGTGATCACCTGGATAAATCTAGTACCTATCTGGCACCATACATAGTTATTACATTATTTATTATATTCCCTATGCTGTACTTTACACCTCCATGACTTTTTATAACTGGCAACTTGCACATCTTAATCCCTTCACCTTCTTCATCCATCCCCTGAAACCCCCTTCCATGTGGCAACTATTAAAATGTTCTCTGTATCTATGAGTTTGTTTCTGTTTTATTTGTTCCTTTGCTTTGTTTTTTAGATTCCACATATAAGTGAAATTGTATGGTATTTGTCTTTCTCTGACTGACTTATTTCACTTAGCACAATACCCTCAAGGTCCATCTACGTTGTGGAAATGGCAAAATCTCATTCTTTCTTAGGGCTGAGTAATATTCCATTGTATATATGAACCATCTTCTTTATTCTTTTTTCTATCAATGGACACTTAGATTGCTTCCATATCTTAGCTATTTTAAATAATGTTGCAACATATATAGGCATGCATATGTCTTTTCAAATTACTGGTTTGGGTTTCTACAGATAAATACCCAGAAGTGAAATTGCTGGGCCCTTCTTTGTTTTCTGTTATAGCCTTTGTTTTAAAGTCTGTTTTGTCTGATACAAGTATTGCTACCCAAGCTTTTTCATGCAGATAGAAACAAAATAGGTTTATTTTCTTGCTACAACAAAGGAAAGCACTTCAAAGCAGCTGTGCAATAACTCATCAAACAAAGGAAGAGGCAGGTTTATTGAAGGATTCATGGAAAGGGTGAAGTTTAGGTAAAATTTAAATGAAACAGAATTTTTATTTGCTCAAAGTGAAGCAAGAACTTGAAGGAAAAAGGATTTATATCCTGTCTAGACTGCAAAGCAGACTCAAGGTTCTGTTTCCTTGGAAACTACAAAGTTGAGATAAATTTTAAATGTTTTATTTAGAAACTCCTTATCTATAGCTCTGAACATGAATTAGTAATTCTGGTTGCCTCAAAGTGACTCAGATTCTCTGTGTAAAATGGGCTGTTCCATTCTAACTGATATGGTTTTCAAACAGCAAAGTATCTGAGAGTCTTTGATTTTAGAAAACAAAATAATTCCTCAGCACTATGTCCTTTTGTTAATAACAAAATCAATTTTTGTAGGTTCATAGTTTCCTCACTCTCCCCTCTATTAGAATTACCTCCTAAAAGACAATGGGAATTACAATCTCTACCCACTTTCTCTATCCGGTATTCTCAATATTTGTTGAATGCCTACTATCACCTAATTGTATACTATAAACAAGGAAAAAAAATAAAGCAAAACTCCCAAACAAAAATGGCCCCTGCCTTCCTTCAAGAGGCACCCCCCCCCCAACCTCACATAAAAATGATGAATGGATCACACTGCAGGACACCCTTTGGATGAGATTGTTACCTGGAAGGGACGGGGCCCAGGCAGATGTGTTCTAGCAGAGCTCAGAATGTTCTTGACTTCCTGCAGGAAAGAACTCAAGACACAACTCCGGGGGATTTGGTAAATGCTTATTAAAGCCTGGAACAGTGTGACAAAGGAAGGGCTTAGAATGGAGGAAGCAAAATCAAAGGACAGGATTGAACCCAGGCAGAGCTGCTTTGGCCCTTTGAAAAGTTAAGCAAGAGGAGTGTCCTTGGAGCTTAAGAGAAAGAAAGTAAAACTTTATGCCTGAAGCCCTGGCTGAGTACCTCAGTTGGTTAGAGCTTTGTCAGGGCACCAACAGGTTGCAGGTTCAGTTCCTAGTTGGGGTGCATATGGGAGGCAACCAATAGATGTTGCTCACATCAATGTCTCTCTCTCTCTCTCTCTCCAAAAAAAAAAAAAAAAAAAAAAAAAAAAAAAAAAAAAAAACAATAAACATATCCTCAGATAAAGATTTTTAAAAAAAGGTTCACACCTGAGGAAAGGGAGGTGCAGGCATGCTCACAGGAGAGCCAGCACTGAGTCCTTTGTCTCGAGGGTTTTTATCTGTTTTCTGCAGGTGGGGAATTTTAGGGGAGGTCTCAATCAGAATATTTCAGTACTTCAAAGCTAATATTCATTAGCTTTCCAGGTGTGTCCTTTAATATGCTGATGAATCCAGATGAGCATATAGTAGTGTTTGGGATCATTCTCTAGTCAGTGTCACCTCTATTTTGGATTTGACTGGCTCTAATTGGGCTTTTTGTTATTTATTCCCCTAACTTCATCCATTTTGGGGTTTGGCTGGTACTAATGGCACACACTTGGTCTCTGTTATCTATCTCCCTTACTAGGGTGATTTAAGCTACTAGCTTTCTGGTGGGGGAGAAGAAATGTAAACCATTGGCTCCTAAGTGTCTCTTTTTAGGGAGGTTAGGGTCTTGTAATTTATCAGCTGGCCATTAATTGCTTGACTATTTGTTCAAATCTCTGTCTCAATTTCCCCATTCCACTTACCAGGGAATTTTTCTAGCTTCTTACTAACCTGCATCAAGATGATTTTTCCAAGTTTCTGTGTCTTTTGTTCACCTGACTGACAGAAGTAAAAGAACAAATGAATAATTTGTCAATGTTGCCCCAAGCAAGGAGCCTAAAATCAGATGTGTTGGCTTTAAACTGGCCCTCCTCTCTGCAGCCAGTTATAATGAAATTGAAGATACACGGGTGTGGAAAACAGCCTTGGCACTGGAGGAAAGGAGGTTATTTCTCAACCTTCCCACAGCTGGAAGGATATCTCTCTTTGCCTTCATTTATCTAATTATCAATCATCTTTCAAGGCTTTTCTATAGTCCCAGTTTCTCTGCTAATCCTCCCTTACCTACCAGATGCCACAATGATTTCTCATCTACGAGTTGCTTTTGTAGTTGAAATCAATATCAACCAGTATAAACTCATTGTCCCCTAATGGCTAATTATTAAAGTTCTAAAGAAATCAGGTTTACTAATGCACTCTGTACAGTGCAATTATTTTCTTGTGACTCTGATACTGTATAAATCCTGGACAATACTTAAAGTAGATCAGCTATAGCTGGTTTTCAGCTTTGTATTCCAAGAAACCAGCTAAGTGAATTTGAATAAAAATCTGTTGAATAGATGGATGAGTACATAGATGTAATTCACTGCATTTTGTGATAAATAACCTCATGCCACTTTTGTCAGATTATGGGTTTTTTTATTATTTTAAAAGGAGCAATACACAGCAGTTTAGGTACTGGCAATCATTTCAAAGTCGTTGATCCAAGTTGAATGCTGGATTCCTGACATTTGAAGGGAAATTTAAATTTCACTCTACTCGGGAAGGGTAATGAATGGTCTCTCTGAGAAAGTATAGCTAATGGGAGTAAATAAATGGCAAGTTTGGGATAACTCAAACCATGGAAAAGGAAGTAGAAAGAAGATTTTTTAGGGAGATTTTTACTTCATACAAAAGATTAAACAATGTAGCCTAACTTTTTAGGTTGAGATAATGGGGTATAATAAGTTGGGATGATCTAGAGAGGAGGATGGGATGGGGGTGAGAGAAACAGGTGATGGGAGTGTTTTTGTGGGGCATGAAAAGTGATATACATAATGGCTAAGCTTTCTGTTGCAGAATCTCAGACGTGACTATAAAAAATTAGCTTTCAGACTAGTTCAAGTTGATTATGCCAATTAGTAAGGCAATTATTTTTAATGATAGGATCTATCCTTTCATTTTTTTTGTATCACAGGCATACAATATATCAGTGCTGACTGATGGAAACTATGCTTCCACCTGATTCTCTTAACTGCCATTTTACCCTGAGGTTGGTATGAACCCCACAGACTTGCTAAGCAATAAATAAAAAGGGGTTGTGCATTTCTGTCACCCTTAGGTCAGCATCAGTCCCCTGAATAGCTGGGGGAAAGGAGAGCCCACCAGTTACCTTGTATCCAAACCAACAGAAAAAAAAATAAGCTAAGTCCCCTTAGGTTCGCCAATTACAAAATAAAACACATTGTAGGAATTGAACCCACACACACATAATACTAAACATAAACAACCAGCTCTTTCCTGCCTCTCTAGGGTCTCTTTCTTCTGCTCACCCTCACCACTACTTTTCAGTTCCTGGTGCTCTAAAAATCACTTTTCCTGTGAGACTGTAATGTGGTTCCTGTGATTTAAATCCCACGATACCCACAACTAAACAAGTGAACAGCCTCCAAGGATTCCACAGGCATTGCTTCAAACCTCTGCTTTTTATTCATGTTCTTCCTTGCAGGCTGAAGAGCCATGTTTATATGTCTCCCTCACTTTGATGCCACGTGTGGTGCCTATCGAAGTGCCTTAGATATTAAGAACTGAATAAATGTTTACTGGATTTAATGAAATAATGCCTGGGAATAAGACAATTTTCAAAGCCAGCAAGACAGCTCTTTTTACTATATTTCCATTGAACTTTCACATGGCTCTGAATTTGCTTAAAAACACCAAATTGAGGAATCCACTTCTGGTCATATATCTACTAGGACCTATTTTCTGCGACCAATTTGCCCTAAATCCGTTGTACTGAAATTATTGACCTTCTATTACAACTCAAAAGCCCAAGGGAGAAAATACTGAAAGTGAAAAAAGATTGTTCTTATACTGTGGGCAGAAAAAGGCCACGAGGGAGCCCAGCCTGAAGGCCTATGGCCTCTTTGGGAGCAGCTGAGGGACGACAGGGATCAAACTGGGAACTACAATGCTCCCATCTGATGCAGGGTCAGGAAACAGAGTCAGACACCCAGAACAAGGAATGATGAAAGTCAGACTCCAGCAAAGAATCCAGCTGGAAGTCGAATGCCTGGACAAGTAGGAAGTAAGAAGTATGCTGTCCAGGATGTAGCAAATGTAACTGATCCTTGCTGGTTCTCAACCAGAGATGAACAAGCAAGATTCCTGAGAGAGTTTTTTCAAATTAAATTATAGATCCCTCCTACCGCCACAGGGCAGGTCAGAGTCTCTGGGGAGAAAGATCCAAGAGGTGTATTTTGCGATTTTTTCTTCATAATGCAAAAGCACTAATTAACACCTTTTCCTTACTCAACCTCCCATATATACAACACTTTCAGTATGAATTACTAGAGTAAACAATGAAAATAAAAGGAAATATAAGAAGGTTTGTCCTATAGTAGTTAGGTGTTAAGTTCTAGAGTGAGAAGTAGTTTCAGCTCCACCAGGCCTATGTAACCTAGAATAATATACTTAGACTTTTTCAAGTTCTGTTTTATTTCTTGTAGAATAGAGAAAATAATAGTACTTGAATACAACAATAAAAAATAATAGTTGTGAAGACTACAGATCATCCCTCCAAGCACCTGACGCAGTGCCTTTCATAGAAAGAAGCTCAGCGATAGTGGCTATAAAGATTGGGTTGGCCAAAATGTCCACTGAGTTTTTTCTGTAAAATAAAAGAGATTTTTTTCATTTTCACCAATTTTGATGTGGATATTTTGAGTATGTTGGCTATCTCCTGCATATTAGAACATTGACTATTCTCAGTTAATGTCTCAATTTGATCACTGTCAACTTCACCTGGCCTACCCAACCATGAAGCATCGTCCAGTGAGAAATCTCTAATCTCCACAATCTTCAAAAGTGGCAACTTTGCAAACTACTTTTGATCAATCACAGAACCTTCTTGTATATACTGCACAAATCTCTTTTGCATTTCAGCTGCATTTTTACCTTTCTGGAAATAATACAGCATAATATGCCAAAAATGTTGCTTATTTTCCTTCATATTCAATATTAAAATGGCTGGACAAAAGCTCACCAATTTTGATGAGCTTTTTTAAATGTATGCTGATATGACAGCTGTCACAATACAATCTAACAAAATTGTTCCAAATGAAGTTAAAGACAACTAAGTGCTACTAGAGCCATCTGACGGAAAAACCAAACAAACTTTTTGGCCAACCCAATAGTAAGAGCAGAGCAAATTATAACCAAAAGCAATATACTCTGGTAGTACAGGGATTTGTTCAGGGAAGATGAACAGCATATGTAAGGAAATGGAAACGGAGGCAGCACAGTATCTCTAAGACATAGGCCCTTTAAAGCAAATGAGCTACAGCCACCAAGTGTGGGGGAACTTTGCACGCGGAGCACCCTGCCCCCCACCTCGTCTGTCGCAGATGAAAATAAAACTACCAAGACATGATCTGCTTGGTGAGGAGAGGTGGCCAATCTCTCAAAGGAGAAGGGCCAAGAGCCCCTTCCTCAATGGCTTTTATTAGGTTCATAACACACAGGAATACAGGTAAAGCTCATCAATCAATGTCAGGCGGCAAGTATCAAACAATACATAACATTTCAAAGAACTCTGAGGGTATAATTGAGTCAGGCTCTGTCAGCTAAGGGCTTACAAAACTTTGGGAGACAAACTCATTTCCTCCTCGGACTCTTATCACTTAAATGAGAGCACTCTTAGCAAAGCAGGTTTCACAGGACTTTAAGGATTCTTTTGTATGCCCAATCAGATCACCGGGGAGCTCTAGCCAGCACAGGACTGGATTGCCCTCCCTCATAGTTTCAGGCTTAGTGGATTAGGACCAGGATGCCAAGAAATAAGGAAGACTTCTCCCAGACAGACTGGGGACGCAGGCTATGTCAGAATAGCCGGGGGTGGGGCGGGGGGTATCCATCACCCCTTCTTTGCTGCAACGCCCCCCCCCCCAGTCCTTCCTTGAGGGCCTTCCAAATGGTTGTACCTGGCTTAGGCGACCCCTCTCTTGAAGGAATCTTACATGTCATTGGCTAACCGACCAAGCACTGGGGGCCAGTTACGGATGAAGCAGAAGCAGCGCTCCTGGCAGGGAGATAAGCTTTGTCTCCTTAGTGGTTTACAGTCTGAAGTTCGCTCACTCAGCCTTAGCCATGGGGTGCAGTTACAACTCCTGAAACTAGGCCGAATGGTTCCCAACAACCAAGGAGCTATGTGAGGTGAAGGACAGGCCCATGTTAATTGCTTTATCCCCTGTACTTATCCTTAACACTCAAGAAGTATTTTTTAATAAATAAAGAACAAAATTACTCTTTAGCAAGCTGTATGTTATATCAGTAAAAGACCCTCATTTGAGCAATATATATTAAGTACAGCAAATATAAAAATCTGAGGTAGCAACTTGTAAAAAAAAGTCAGAGGTCCCAGTCACAAACTTCACAACATCCAGTGTCCTTCGCCTTAGTCATGTTCGAATAGAAAAGGAAAAATCAGGTAGAGGTCACAGAAATTACTGGTAATTATTGTTCAAATATCAGAGAAAGTCTCTTCCATCTTTGTGTGGGTTTCGGCCATAAAGACAGCTCAGCAAACCACAGGTCACCTGTACCCACTATTCAGCGCCATGGATCCCAGCATTCCTTTCTGCACAATGACTAATGTTAGTAAGACAAAGAAAATTTTACGTTACCTAGGTCTGCGTGAAACAATGATCAGCCCAATGTTATGGAACATCGATTCCAAATAGAATAGACTCCAAATGATGAGTCAGTGAAAAAGGTTTACTGAGGTGCTTGTTGCTTGTGTCTCTTCACCACTTGCTTTAGCAAAGCACTTAAGCTGAAGGAATTATTAAAATGATCGTGAAAGATATTGATATATATATATAAACAATAACAATGAGAAGAATACTTATAATAATACTCACATATTTAACATTGAAAGTTTTACAATGAGTTGGAAATGTGTAAGTTGTCTTGGAATTTATAGATTTGAGAAAAATATTACAAATGAACATGCATGTTTTCATCTGAGGCTTGAACATACTAAAATAATGTCAGAATTTACATTCGATGTGATGGAACTGCTGAGACAGACAGGTGGAGCTTTATTCAGACCTCTGTTGGTTTTGAACCACTCTGTGAAGGGCCAGTCTTGTCTCCAGCGATAGCATCTTTCCCATGCCCTTTGCACACATGGATTACACTTAGCTTTTTAACCAGGTGTTTATTATGCATACAGGTTGATTAAGCCCTCTGTGGGAACCTGAATTGCAGTAAAGCCCACTTCAACTGCTCTAATTAGAGTTATTTAGAGCTTCCTGGTTAAGGGAATTGATAGTGATTTTTTTCGAGATAAAACTTTTACAGAAGATTTATATACTAAGTGCTTTTCGAGCAGATATGGGTTTCAAACAGTGATTATATTTTACAGTGATTGGTCAAAAAAAGTCATAATGGTTGTGGTCATTTTCCCAAACATTTTTGTTAATTTTTTATAACAGTAGCTATAATGTTGACCCAGGATGCTGGCAATGACTAAACTAATTCAGTCCTCCTTAAGTTTAACTGCTGGAAGTAGGGCAAGAGGTACTAAAGTGAAAATAGCTATAAGAACTTAAAATCCAGTAGTGTTGGTATTGGATCACACATGTTAGTAGTGCATCACACATGTATACAATGGAATTCTATGCAGCAGAAAGAAAGAAGGAGCTCCTACCCTTTGCGACAGCATGGATGGAATTGGAGAGTATCATGCTAAGCAAAATAAGCCAGGCAGTGAAAGACAAATACCATATGATCTCACCTTTAACAGAAAGCTAATCAACAAAACAAACAAACAAGCATAATATAAACAAAGACACTGAATTTGAGAACAGTCTGACAGTGACCAGAGGGGGAGGGGAGGGAATTTCAGGGGAAAAGGAGAATGGTTTAGAGCAACAAGCATAAAGGACTCATGGAAAAAAACTATGGGGGGTGGAAATGGGAGGAAGGTGGGGAGGGCTGGGGTGGTGGGCTGGGGGTGGGGTAAAAGACAGAAAACTGTACAATATCAACAATTAAAAAATACTGATTAAAAATAAAATTTTAAAAATTGGGAAAAAAAAGAAATCAGGATCTGACAGGTGAAGGCATCACGTTGACAATGCTTACAGCAACAAAACAAATATTCATATCATTGGTTTGACTATTCTCTTTTGAGTGGCAGGGGGCTGGGTGAAAGGGGGCAAAGGGGGAATTTTGGGACAAGTGTAATAGCATAAACTATAAAGCATTTTTTTTATTATTAATAAAGAAAATAACCAAAATGAAACGTGACCTTAATTACTGACTGATTCTATCACAATGCATAGATGTCTTTTATGGGCAATTGTGAACTTCATCATGGCGATTACTCAAAGGACTTGTTAAAGCCATCTTCCTACCATGGACAACACCAGTTCTGGAGAAAGGAACTTGGCTCAAGGATATGGTGAGAAATTATCTGAGGTACCATTTCAATTGCTATGCTAGGACAATCTAAGGTTCTAAAACACCATGGAAATATTATACAAGTAATCACCACAATAATGGGTAATACAGAAAGAATGTTTTCTATGTACCACTTTTCTAAAATATCTACATATGTTAACTTATTTAATTACTGCAATAATTCTACAAGATACCCACTATTATTTTCGTTTACAGATTGCATGTTAGTAACTCACAAAAGAAGATATGTACCATATTTTGCCATATATAATGCTCACCTTTTTGCCCAAATTTTTTAGGAAAAAATAAGGATGCACATTATACATGGGCACTACTAATGCCAAATCTATATAAGTGCTTGTAATTCTTTTATTTACACTTATGTGTTAAAATTGTGACTCTAGAAAGCAGTAACAATATCTGTATGCAAAATAATACCCTGGAATATGATAATTGGTTTTGTTTTTTAATATAAATAAATAAAGAAAGAAATTAAAAATTAAAACAAAAGATTTTTTTCCTGAAAGTTTGGGCCAGAAACTTTCAGTATACATGGGAGTGCAGTATACATGGCAAAATACGGTAACTTGTTTGAATAGAATAATGAATGTATTTACCAGAATTCCTCCTAGGACAAGCAGTCTTTTTTGGAAAGAATACTTTGATCAGTCACCTGGTGTAGGAAATGAGATTACCAGTCCCCCCTGAACCAAATAAACATGAAAAGGATTTACTTAAATAAATAAATGGTCACTAATTACCATCTCAAGAGGATGAGTCTTGCTAACTGTGGGGCTTTGTGGAGTAGGCAAATTTTGTTCCAAATTTAAACTGAGCAGAGCCACACTATCCCCTTCACTACACTTACTGAGAAGCCTTGGGTTTTGAGGGTAGAGGTATTTCACTGTCTATATTTAACCCCATGTTCAGAAATTCACCTGGCTTTGTTACTTCTTTAAATTGAAAAGTTGAGGCCAGATGAGAAGAAATGAAAATAAAAGAAAAAGATATTAATCTCCAATATCAAATTTACTTTGTAAGCTTCCCACTGATGGAGATATATCAAAAGAAATGGTCCAGCCCTGGCTGGTGTGGCTCAATGGATTGAGTGCTAGCCTATGAACCAAAGGGTCACCAGTTCAATTCCCAGTCTGGGCACACGTCCGGGTTGTAGGCCAGTTCCCCGATAGGGGGTGTATGAGAGGCAACCACACATTGATGTTTCCCTCTCTTTCTTCCTCCCTTCCCCTCTGTCTAAAAACAAATAAATAAAGTCTTTAACCAATCTGTATAACAAAGTAAAAATTTATGAATAAAATTGAACAAAGTCTCAGAAAACTATGGGACAAATTCAGATATACCAATATACATGTAATGATAGTCATAGGATGAAAGAAGAAAAATTTAAAAAAATGTTTAAAGAAATAATAGTTGGGAATTTCCCAGATTTTATGAAAAAAAATATATAGATGCAAAAATTACAAGGAACCCAAATAAGATAAACACAAAGAGATAGACATCTAAAAATATCACAGTCAAACCACTGAAGGCAAGGGAAAAAAATCTTCAAACAGCAAGAGAACAATGGCTGGTGAGATACCAGGGAAAGACAATGTGATTAATGGCTGACTTCTCATCAGAGACAATGGAGGCTAGAAGGCGGAGGAATGACATTTTCAAAGTGCTGGAGAAAAAGAACAATCTGTCAACAAAGCAAAACTATCCTTCAAAAATGAAGGTGAAACAAAGACAGTCACAAATTAATAAAAACTGAGATAACTCATTTCTAGCAAACCTGCCTTACAATAACTAAAAAGGAAGCCTTCAGGCTTAAATAAAATGACACCAAACAGTAACTTGAATCTACAGGATGAAATGAAGGGCAGGAGAAGTGAAAAATATGTTAGTAAATATAAATGACTATATGTCATGGACTGACCATGTTCCACCTCCCAAGTTCATGTTGAGATTCTAACTCTCAATGTGATAGTATTAGGACGTGGCATCTATGGGAGGTTGATTATGTCATGACAGTGGAGCCCTTGTGAAATGGATTAGTATGTTATGAGATCCCAGAGAGATTCATGTGACTAGCCCCTTCTGTCATGTGAAGGTACAGCTAGAAGGCAGCTGTTAATGAACCAGGAAGCAAGCCAGCTTTAAGAACTTCACAGCTTTAAGAACTGAGAAATGAGTGGTTGTTGTTTATAAGCCACCCCCTCCCTGGTGTTCTGCTATAACAGCCCAAACTAACCAACTGACTAAGGTACTATGTAAATAATACTTTCTCTTTTTTCTCCTAGTTTCCCTAAAAAACATAACACTTTCTAAGAAGCAATAATTATAGTACTGCTAGTTAGGTTTGTATGGTTTTTCAATATAATATATGTTACTTTAGCACAAAGTCTAGGGGAGGAAATGGAGCTACATTGCAGCAAAGTTTCTATTACGCAATGGAAAACTACACAGCAGAAAGAAAGGAGCTCCTACATTTCAAGACAGTATGAATGGAACTGGAGAGCATTATGCTAAGTGAAATAAGCCAGGTGGTGAAAAACAAATACCATATGATCTCACTTACAAGTGGAAACTAATCAACAAAAAAGTGAGCAAATAGAATCAGAGACATGGAAATAAAGGATAAACTGAGAGTGACCAGAGTGGACAGGGGAGGGGGATAAAAGGGGAAAGAAGGGGAAGGGTCTAGTCAAGGAACCCATGAGCATGGACAAAAGGGTGGGGATTGACTGTGGGAGAGAGTTGGGCAGGGCAGGGCAGGAGAGAGCAATGGGGGAAAAACTGGGACAACTATAATAGAACAATAAAATTAAATTTAAAAATAAATAAAATAAAAAGAATAGCATTAGTATTAACCCAAAGAAGATTCATATAAGATAAATTGTATATTATAATCTCTAGAGCAATCACAGAATAAACAACTCTAAAAAGATAGATAAAAATCAGAGAAATGAAAATGGTATGCAGAAAAATATTTGTTATACAAAAAAGAAGATATCAAAGGAAGGGGACATGACATGAAACTTATAGAAAAATAATAAAATGTCAGATATAAATCCAAACATAGCAACCATCATGTTAAATATGAATGTGCCCAAAATACTCTAATCAAAAGGCAGAGAATTGTCAAACAGAATAAAGATCCAACCATATACCATCTATAAGAATACACACAAACAGGTAAAGTAAATGAATAGAAAAAGACAAACTGAAAATATAGTCATAAAAGATCCAGAGGCATTGTATTAATACTAGAATAAATAGACCTAAAGCAACATTCCTAGAAATAAAAAGAGTAATTTTATAATAATCAAATGGTTAACACATTAGGAAAATATAAAATTATAAAGGTATATACACCTGACAACTGAGTTCCAAATGCATGAAGCAAGAACTTACAGTACTAAAGAGCAAAATAGACAATTCAACACTTAGAGTTGAATATTTCAATATCTCTCTCTTAGTAATTGAAAGAAGAATTAGACCTAAGGTCAGTAAGATTAATTAAAGATGTAAACAACACTATCAGCTGAATTGATGTAACTGGCATTTTTAATTTTTTTTAATTTAAATATGTTGGTACACAATATTGTATTATATTAGTTTCAGGTGTACAGTATAGTGATTCAACACTTTTATACCCCACTAATTATAGTAATCATCTGTTACATGAAAACTGATCGCAATAGTATTGGCTATATTTCCCCTCACCTTTTGTGTCTACTCCCCCAAACCCCCTCCTATCTTATAACCATCCTTTTGGTGTCTGTTTCTGAATCTGTTGTTGTTTTGTTTTGTTTTTGTTCATTTGTTTTGATTTTTCAGATTTCACGTATAAGCCGAACCATATAGTATTTGTCTTCCTAGGTCTGACTTATCTTACTCAGCATAATACCCTCTAGGTCCATCCATATTGTCCCAAATAACACAATTTTATTGCTGCATGATATTCCACTATACATACAGGGTTGGACCAAAGCAGGCTTGCAGATGTTTATAAAGAAAATGCAGTACAATAATTAATGAATACTAATACAACAATAAAATCTGTGTTTCACATACTCATGACTGCAAGCCTCCCTTTGCCCCACCCTGTACACCACATATGTAGCACTCTCTAGACTATACCATACACTAACTCATATGCCACTCCATGTGTGGAGTCAACTACCGTGTGCACAGTCATGCGGTTTGTCGGTTTGGTGTGGTGGAGTGAGAACATTGGCGCAGTCCTGAATTTGAATCACGGTTTAGGAATTCACTAGTTCTTAAATTTGGGACAAGCTATTCAACCTCTCTGAAACTGTGGATGATAATATAGCCTACTTTACAGTCTGTTGAAAGAATTCAAGATAATATATGTAAATATAGTGTCTGTGAAACAGGAAGTGCTCAATTAAAGGTAACTATCATTACTATCATTATCATAAACACCCAGAAGTAGCTGTTACTGTTTACTTATTTCACCATTTTAAGCAAGAAGAAAAACCTAATCTCTGGTGAGATAACAACGGCTGGAAACCAAAAGTCGATGTGGGATGGAGCTGAAGTAATAGCACAGCACGTTCCTGGGTGTTGAGAACACCAGAAAGGAGGAACAGCCAATAATGGAAGAAGTGAGTCATCTCAGAGAAATGCTGCTTACTTTATACATTTACACGAGTGGAACTTTAAAATCATCTTCCCATTACCTTTGGAAGAAATTACTGACTCAAGTTCTAAAATAACGCTGGAGACACACAAACATAAGCACACACCCATGCACACACACAAACAACCTGCAGACGTTTAATCCAAGCACTATGCCTAACAATATCCTTTATAAAGCAAAGGCATTTAAATGGAATTTCTTTTTTAGTACAGAAAATGTATAGTCTGTTTAAACTAATATTGCAAATTTAACAATGAAAAAGTGAAGAATGCTAATGTGTGTAGCTGAATTATTTCAAACAGACACTATTCTATTGTTGATAAGCATATTGAATGGTAAGGAGGAGCTTGGTAAAGCTCCTTAGTGCAGAGCCTCACGCACCAAACATCCTCATTCATTGTGAGTCTTTGGGCCCAATCACAGGATCAATTATTAGCCAAGATAATTAATGCTACGTTTTATGAAGGCAAGTGATATCCCAGAATGACTAGGAAACAGGTTTTTTTCCAAGTTCATAAGTGGCAACAATTCTCTCATGCCTTATACTTTTATTTATGCACCTGTACCCGGAAAATAATGGCTACATTTGACTGGTATTTAATGAGTAGATTAAAAAATAAACACCATTCAGTATATTCAGTACAGATTTAGTAGTCATCGTTAGTTTTCTAAGAATTTCACACAGTGTACTATAAAACACAAAAAAAATTATTTTGCTCTACTCCAGGGAATCAGAATTAAATATCTTCCTGCTTTTCTTTGGGTTTCAGGCAGGAGAGAGAAAGAAAACTGGATTTCAGAGAAGCAGCTCACTCATATTCACAGGTAACCATATTACCAGCACTAAGATCTAAGTTTTCTGTGTTTAGAGGCAG
This sequence comes from Glossophaga mutica, assembly GCA_039655065.1. Lineage (NCBI taxonomy): Eukaryota > Metazoa > Chordata > Mammalia > Chiroptera > Phyllostomidae > Glossophaga > Glossophaga mutica. The sequence goes on along the minus strand of CM077307.1, from coordinate 139,210,564 downwards.
AAATAGTAGAGGTTTTCATGTCAATTCTCATTCTCTAGCCTGTCTCACAGTCTGTTTTAAGAAGAGTTCCAATCTGTCTAATCTTAAATTTTTTTAAATGATAGTTTTATAATGAAATATATCACTTCTATACTGTTATTGAATGGTCAATTAAATTAACTTCTGAAAAACAGGAAAATTGCTGTTTTGGAGATTCTCTTTTTTTAAATTTAATCTTTATTGTATTTTTTTTCCCATGACCATTTAGTCCCCTTATCCTCCCAATTCCCCCAGCCAACCCCAAAGTTATCAACGTCCATGAGATTCTCTTTTATCTTTGGTTTTTTCCTTCTTTTTATAATTTCTCTCACCTTTTTGTCTATGCTGCCTCAAGAGGGCATGTTTTCCATTGTGTATATGACCTTGCATTGGTGAGGGCAGTCTTCTAAGTGGTGTAGGCCCAATATTAACGCTGATTGACTATACTTGTCATAGGTTCTGTCTCAATGGTAAATCTGGTTTGCTTCCAGGGTCATAATTATTTCATGCACCAAACATTATGTTAAATATTTTACACTTATATTTTTATATAAGCCTATTACCTTATAATGTAGTTAATAATATTAAATCTATTTTATAAATCAGAAAAATAAATTTTAAAATGTTAAAGTACTTGCCCAAGCTTACACCGCTAATTACTGTTGAGTGGCAGTTGAAATACTAATAAAAGGACTCCAGAGTTATACCCTTAACCACTCACCATATGGTTGACTTAGCTTAAATGCTCCCAGCAGCTAAATATTTAGTCACCAAGACTTGAGTGATTAATTTGATGTGATGACTAAGAAAACAGAAGTAATTGTTACAAGATTGATGCTTAACCTATCACTCAGTAGCACAACAGGCTCACCCTTCAATAAAGCACCATTTTTATCTTCTGTTTCTCCCAACTTCCATACAAGGATGAGATCAGTAAGTTTCTAGGTGCACTGTGGATGATCAAATGAGAGTGAATATTCAGCTACATAAGTAGTAAAGCACCAAGTTATGATAAATACCTCACTTACATTTAGTAGCTCACCAGCAGGAAGAAAATAAAATTTGAACAGAAGATACCAAAGATTATTTTTGTGGATTGAGATTATCATCAAGTATAAAAGAATAAAATCAATGTCGCAATTGAATATTAGGAAAATGACCCCCACTATTCTAATCAACATGTAACTAGGTCTCACACATAGGATGCAGGGTCCATTTAGAATAACAGAACTTTTGCATGCAGTTTATCTTAGTTTGCCCTTCCAAATCCATTTTCAGCCTTTCTCTGCCCTATTTGCTGACTCAGAAGGTTGACTTCTAAGTCAAGGTCTGCTGTCACTAGCTCCCTTGCTGTCTCCCAGAATTCAACTGCTGGGAGGTTCTGGCAAGTTATCCAAAGGTAGGGATATAAATAGGTCAAAAAATTTATTCCCCCTACTCCCTTGCTGCCAGCATAGTTTGGCAGTGGTTCATTCCTCTTGTCTGCAGCCACAATTCTTGTCAGAGCTACATTTCCTGGTGACCTCCCTTCACTTGCACTAGCCTGTTTCTGGCTGGTTTTTTTCTTCCTTCCCACACCTCTATAGAGAATTCCTCAATTAAACTCTTCAGCTACCTCTTTGAGTAAGGCATCTCTATTCCAGCTGGAACCCTGAGTAACATAGCCTGTTTAGAAAACCAAAAACAATACACAAATGAGGAAACCACAGTCTCCTCTCCAGTGCAGAAACGGCCTCTCACCACAGCACAGCAACCGGAACACAGTCAGTGCAGTCGATGAGTATTCAGCTACCACACCTGAGACCCACTTGGAGCCACTAGACTACTTCTCAATTTGAGAAAACTTTAAATTGTAAAAGCCTGAATTGCAAGAAGTTTCTTCCTGAAGAAAAAGTTTTCATTCCTTAACTGAAACATGAAATGAGAATTAAAAGGGAAAATACTGTTAGTTAAAAGAGCTGTCTTCTTTTGTTCTCTTTTAAATCAGTTTAAAAGTCACTTCTTGATAGTTGAAGTCATTTACTGAGAATTATTTTGTCTTAATTACAGAGACTGTCATCTTAATGAATCATTAAGTTTTATACCTTAATTTTATTAAGTATAGCTATACAATATATATTTCCAATTTTAGCACTGTTTTAGAGAACAGAGAAAAGGGAAAATGAAAAGAGTAAAGGGCAAAGGAAACCAGCCATCCTTCTAGTAGCATAATATTGAGCATCTTCTAAGTAAAATATTAGTTCTAGGAAACTCTGCTCTAATTCTAATGAAAGAAAATATGTAAGACCGTATTAAAGAAACATACAAACAAAAGGACATGAGTAAGATCTTCAAAAGTGAGAATAGATTTTCATTGTTGAATATGAGGAAACATGGCAGCTTTTGAAGATCTTACAGGCAATATGACAAATAATTTTATCAATAAATATCTTAGTGTAGAATTTTATTTCAATTACTATCTTTTATTATTTTGATAAAAATTTTATTTAGGGACTTTTGAATTTTTTAATGTTATTAGAGCCACTTAAGATGATTAGTAAGAAGAAAGTAATATAATAATAGACATTTATTAGAAATTTATTATGTACTAGGCACCATATTTTATACACTCTATCTAATACTCCAAAATATTAGCTAAAATTTATAGAGCACTTAGCAAGTACCACATATAGTTCTAAATGCTTTGCACTCATTTTACTGCTTACATCGAATCTATGAGATAGATACCTTCATTTCACAAATGAGAACACTAAGGCAGAGATAAAGCAACTTGCTCAAGATTACAAATCTATTAAGTGGTAGAGCCAGAGTAAAAGCCTGAGGACTCACTCCAGAACTCATTTAAACATTCTGTTTTAATCGTTCCCATTTTACATTGGGAGAACCAAGATTTAAATTTTTAAAATAATCAGTCCAAGTCACCCAGCAAATAAGGAATTGTATTAGTTTACTAGGGCTATCATAAGAAATTACCATAATCTGAGTATCTTAAACAACAGAAATTTGTTGTCTCATAATTCCAGAGACTAGACGTCTGAAATCAAGTTATTGATATGGTTGGTTTTACTGAAGGATGTGAGGGAAATATCTGTTGCAGGTCTGTCTCCCTGGTTTGGAGAAGGCCATGCTCATATTCCCATGGCATTCGCCCTGTATGTAATGTCTAGATATACATTTCCCCTTTAATTTATACACCAGGCTTATTAGATTAGGCCTATCCTACTGACCTCAGTGTAATTTGATTATCTCTGTAAAGACTAAATCCAAATAAAGTTTCTCCTAAGGCACTAGAGATTAGACTTTCACAGATGACTTTTGGGGGGACAAATTTAACCCACAGCAGTAATTTGAGCTATGGCTCAAGTCTAAGTGTACTCTCAAGGTTCTGACAAGGCAATCAGATGAATGAAGACCTCATTCTCACAGCAATTCGAATGTAAAGATCACCTGCTTAAAATCCCAGGATCCAAAAATGCACAGTGACTAGTGACAAAGGTGAGTTCAGACCACTGTCCTCCAGGCTCCCCTAAATGCGGACACCATGATCCTTCTGGGACACTCCGACTTACACATTTAGGACTCTAATTCTCCTAATGAAGGAAGGTGATAGATGAATGGACTGGCCATTTCTCCTCTATTAGTCACAGACTCTCTTTGGACAATAAATTCTGAGAACCCATCTATGTTACCTGTCTCTGCTCCGAAACCACTGCATCGATAGTCACAACCCTGGCAGGTCCAGCAAGAACTGCTGCCACATGTGTGCAAACAAGCTTCCATTATACTTCAGCAGGAGCCCTGTGAGGACTTAAGTACCTTTAAATTAACTCAAATTTGTTTTTCTTAGCATTTCATGATTTGAATAAACTTAAAGTACATTCCCTCTATGCTGATAAACTAATCTTTTTTTCCCCCTCAAATAAAAGACAGCTTTTCACTATTCAGCAACTAGGAGATGTGATTCTGGGGGCGTGAAATGCCGATGCTTCTTTTATGAAAGAACAGAGATTACAGGGCTGCAATGTTCCCCTTAAAATCATTTTTCACTTCCATTGTATACTTATAACTGCTATTTTAAGAGAAAAAAATAAATTCAAATGCTGAGCCAGTATTTTTTAAGTCTCATGTTAGCAAGTTTATTTTACAAGATTAGTCTTAGGTATTCCATAAACCTAAAGCAATTATTTAAATCAGGGCCTAAAGCAGGAGTTTTACTTTGCACATACATTTTCAATACTGCTGTACTTGTTCATTAGCATATATGAAAATCTGACCATGTGTTTTAGTTACTGTTCAATAAATAATAATAGTAATAGACACTCTGAGAATCCAAAGCTAAATTTCTCATACAAATACTATTACCATTTTCTGAAAATTTTGCCATATGTCTAGATTTTTAGGCACTTTGTATACATTTTATCTAATATCCATTTCACCCATTTCTTAAGAGCAATTATGCAATACAGTTCTCAGTCTTCCTATTTTTCACATTGAGATAATGAGACACAAGAAGCTGAGTAACAGTCCAGGGAATGGTATTAGGTGTGGAAATCAACCTTTAAAACCTGATTCCTCTTTCCTGATGCCTCAGCTATAGCACAGGGTCCCAGAAAGACAGCTAGTCAGGAAAAGCTGGCCTTTGAATTAATTCTAAGAAAAGGGAGAGTTCTACATGTATGACAGGATCCAGTAGACAAGGGGTCCATGTAAGAAATCGCTGCTAAAACATGCAGGATCAATTCTAAGCAAACACTGAGTTCAGTGTACACTTGGTCCGGAACAGCAATGGTGAGCAGACCTGCTGAGCCCAGTGCCTCAGACCAAGCTGCTTTCATTTTGTCTGATTAAAGCTGCCTGCAGGTGGTCCTTAATCTGTAGGTATTGACTGTAGCTTAAAGAGGATAATTAGGCTTGTAGGTGATTCCTTTAGCAAAGAAAGAGACAGAGGTGTGACTATTAAGCCACCACGTTCCCTAAATTAAAAGTGACAGAGTGACACCCCGCTGCCCCAGCAGGACTCTCCCTATGCAGGCTCCTTCTTTCCAAGAACCTAGAGGCTGGATTAAGTTGTTTCTTTGGTCTTTCCAAATCTACAGTAGGATTCCAGTTACTGAATGTCTTGAACATCCTGGTCGATTCAATCACTTTCCTTCCTGTTTATTTATTTATTTACTTACTTACTTACTTGCTAAACATTTCACAAAAACAAAAGCCATTCTCTCAAAAAGCAGTAGGCAAATCAATTTTTACTAAATAGGACCTGTGGTACTTCCCATGCAAAATGATTTAGAAACGGTATGATGGGTCTTATAAATTCGTGTTCATGATTTGTAAAGTAAATTATTTATAATTCATAAATATATGATATCTATAAATTTATTTTCATCAAAAGAAATGTATTCTAATTGAAATGTATCCCTTATATATTGTTTAGTCTCAAACTAGTTAAAAACATGTATTTTCTTCCCAGTTAGAAAGATTTATGATGGTTCATTATCCTGACAGAAACCCTGGTCAGTAAGAAAGTTGTTCCTGGCCCTGGCCAGGTGGCTCAGTAGGTTGGAGCGCTGTCCCCATACACCAAAATTGTGGATTCAATTCTTGGTCAGGGCACATACCTAGGTTGTGATTTTGATACCTGGTCAGCGCGCATACGAGAGGCAAGCAATTGATGTTTCTCTCTCACATCGATGTGCATGTGTGTATGTCTCCCTCTCTCCCTAAAATCAATAAAAACATACCCTTGGGTAAGGATTTTAAACAGAGAAAGAAAGGTGTTTCTGGGACTAGTGCCCCACCATGGTATCTATACCAATTTTTTCCTTCTTACAGAAAGTACTCATTTCAGTATCTCTGCCAGGATCCACTGACTCTTTAATGACAATAAAGTAATGAACAAGGCAAAGAAAACCATTTAGAATAATTCAGCTGTTCTTTGGATTTTCAACTTGTTCATTTAACTGAAAGGTGATTTTTGCAACAGATAGAGGAAGCTCGTTGAAAACAGTTTTCAGGTCCAGAGGCAATTCAAGCCTTTCAAGCACGTTGGTCTGGTGCAGGAAAGACTCAGGAGCACTTCTGACAATTTCCATTGTTCTGCGGTAATTGAATGAGGTAATCCTGAGTCAGCAGGTCAAAGGGGAAAGAAAGTGAGCATTTCCCCCAGATAATACAATTGATAAGGTCTTGTTTGTGAGGGATTTCTTGCTTTTTTTGGTTTCTGTCTTGAAAAAAAAAACACAACTCAAAAGAAAATGGAGTGGTTACTCACAATTTAGAGTTTGAAGAGTCATACTGTAAAGTGATTTTTGAAATCAAAGCTGCTTTGCCTGTCCAGAGCTGAGGCCCATGCAGCCAGCTCAAAGATGTGAGATATCACTGACGTCATGTGCAAAGGTGATGTTAGGTATCACTCGGCAAGAGAGGAAACTCAGCTGGGGATGGGTACCACTGAGGCTCCACTTCATTCCTCGTTGTCTGCCTCTCTCTGCATAATTTCTTTTTTCCCCATTTTTTTTACTCACATTATTGTATTCCCATCTCTTTTTACACCTGGCTTTAACTTGTCAGGATTCCAGCACTAGTTTTTACCCAGCCTTTGATGAAGTGATCTTTCATCTCAGCTTTCCTGATTCCAAATTCCCGAGAACAAAGTTGAATCAGCCGGAATCAGATGCCCATGTCTGGTCAAGTAGCTGTTGTGGGTAATAGATCACAGGACACAGGGACTACCTGGGTGTAGTAATATGTGCATGCTAGGAATATGCTTCAATGTGAGAAACAGAAAATTCATCTCCCAGCCTATCTGCAACATTGAGGTACCTGCATCAAATTTAGGCCACCACCTACCTACAAAATGAGGAAATTACTGCCTTCTTTACCATCAGTAATGGGCAGTACTTCTACCTTGGAGCTCTGCTTTGCCTCACAGCCCAGCAGCCTTTCTTATACTCACTGTAGACCAATTATAGGAACCTGGGAATTTTCATACCTAACCTACCTGGCTGTATGGTCTTGATTAAAAATACTTAACCTCTCTATAAGTGTGTTTTAGGAGAGAGAAAAAGAGAAATTAAACTAGATGATCTCTGAGATTTCCTCCAGATAAAATGTGTTTATAAAATATTTTGTTCTCAGTTATATTGATAGATTCAGCAATACACTCATTTTGGTAATTGTCAGAAAACTGACTTTAGCTGCTCTCTCCATCAGATTGGTCTATTTCTTAGTGAACTCTCTCCCGTCTCACTACCTTTCTTCTCACACTGAATGTCATCAAGAGTGGTCTGAACATATCAAGCTACTCTTGGCTTGTATACTTCTTACTGCTGTTCCCTTAGCCAAGGATATGCCCTTTGAACTCTTTCCTGCTACTGAAGTACTACCTATCTTTCAAGACCCAGTTAAAATGTCACCTCCTCTCTGCAGGCTTCCCTGATAACAAGAATTGTTTTTTCTTATGAGGCACAAGTTACTAATGCATCTCTTTCAGCATGAATTTCATTTGTATTTAGACTGTCCTTACTTGGTAATTTATTCCACACCACTTACTAAATAATAAATGCCTAAAGCACATGGATTATTTCTTAGACATCTTTGTGCCTAGCAAAGCATTTAGAATAGACAGTAAATGAATGAATGAATGAAGTGAATCTTCATTAACTAAAGAGATCTAAAATTAGGAATCCAGCATTCATGAAAGCAGAAAACATTTTAAAAACAATGTTTTGGAAACATGGTGTAAGGAAAAATAAATTTTTGTAAATAATATCATGACCTTGTATGATCAATGTTGTATCTAATCATGGTCACCAATCCAAGTAATCAGGTCAACAAAAAATAATTTTAATTATCTTTTCTTCACTTTTATAATATGGTTTCATATTCAGGCATTCAAATGTTGAAATCAATTTTCTTTGCTCATTGTCATGCAGCAACATGAATGTTAATGGAAATGTTAAGTGTTCTTTATTCAAAATCCTTTAAAAAGGCAAATATTTTATCTATCCTGCCTTTTATGCCTGCTCTCTAACCATGGGTATCTGACCTTGCTGTATTTCTGACTTAATTCTCAAGACATTTAGCCAATTCCTCTCATTTCATCTTGTAAAAATGCAGCAAGGTCAGCATGCGGGAATGTAAAACCATCAGCCTGGTTGACTCCATGGCTGTGTGCAGTTAGTTCTGAAAAGACCAGTTCTATCCTTCTTTCGGGTGTTTCTCAACTGCACAGCTGTGTGTCCTCAGATCTTGCACTAGAGTTGAGTCTCTTCTGAGGGATGTTTAGAAAATATCACTGCCCCAGTGAGTGGGTTTGTAGCCAATCCCTCATTCCGTTGTTCTTGTCCCTATGGCTGCTTGACTTTAAAAATGGATGAACAAAAGATTATGAGTGGCAAGAGGAATTTGCCTGTGATTTTTTAAAATCATCAAGTACTTCTCCAGGCTTAGTTAAAACTGAGTTTCTCCCAACAATTTTACTTATTGTACTGCTGTGTCCTCACAGTCGGTGCTACCGCTTTCTTTCCTCCATTCTAGGACTGGCCAAAAAGTGGGATAGTTTTAATAGCTGTGTTATCTTCCTTGAATATACTTCTTCAAAGTACAATATAGTCTCACCTAGCTGAACTGGCTATGTTACTGTAGTTGGAACAGGGGGAAAGAACAATGATATTTTAATGTTTCTTCCAGTTTAATAATTCTATGTAACAAAGAAATGAAAATAGTTTACTTCAAAATATCAGACATTCATAAGTGAGACCACAAGGTAACCCCCAAAACACTTAACATTGAAAAAGCCCTTTGAACACCAGCAATCAAAGGATGTGGTTAATCATACAGGGGAGTACACTGAGATCATTAATAAATATGTGACAAAAAAGAAAACTGGGACTCTCCTAAGGTAATCTAGCTATCATCTCAGTTATGTTTAACTGAGATGCACTTGCAGTTGTTTGAGACTTCATTATCTGCATTGCCCTTTATGGGCAATGAAAAAAAATGATGGGACCAAAATGAAAATGGTCAGCCTGCAAAGAAGAAATGGGAAGCCCATAGAATTAAGAAGAAGCTCTGTTTACATAGCATCCTCCAGAGTGAGAGACCGTGTCTGGGACACACTAACCCAGGAATTAGGGGGGAAAAATAACTCAGTTATGTAAGAAAAATACGTCATAGGGCATCAACATCAACATATTCTGAAGAAAAACTCCTCTCAATTATTCCCCCATCTGCTCATTCATCCCACACTCACTAAAAACATTTCTAATGATTAATTTGACCATAATAGAAGGGTTTACCTCAACAAGGCACTTGAATATTCCAATTAGTGAAAAAGAATATTACTTATGATAAATTAATGCACCTGACTTAATTTATTCATTAGTCTTCTATAACTTCAGTTAAAATGAATAAATTTTTCTTAATCCAAGCAACACAAGGTGCCTTGGCAGAGATATGATTGTGAACATGCAAATTAAGGATCATATGCTGAACCATGGAAAAATATGTATGAAGATATTACCAAGCACTGATAAAACAAACTCATCATTACTGTTTGCCTTTTTCGCTTTATGCTAAAGTAGTGTAATATACATTGATAGATTTTTTCCAGACAGTTTTGATTTGGGTCTATTGTAAATATTGCTGCTATCATCAAGTTTGGGGGTATATTTTTTAGAGCAGAGTGGCTCAGTATGGGTATGATTAGTTATAGCAGATACTGCCCAAAACAAGTCTCTCAAATTGTATTCATATTTCCTCCCACTAGGAATACGAGTTACAATTGCTACATCTCTTCTTCATGAGTGCTTTATTATCCTCTTTTAATCTACAATAAATAATATGCCCTTTTGTGTTTTCCTAGTACATTGATTTCCCACAAATATCTTTAAATCAAAAAGTTGTTAACTAACTACATAATTTGTTGCATCAAATACTGTATTGAATTGTCATTGCTGTGTGAACTCTCATTATGCATTACAGTGAGTGAGACAGAGACTTAAGTAAAGGTATCTATTCTACCAATCGCTGGTACATAACAAGTTACAACAATAATTTCCTAGCAACTAGGAGCTTTAATGAAAAACGGGAAATCTGGGAATCTCATTCATTTCTTCAAAGTAGAAGAGAGAAATAATGTTTGCAACATTAAAATATGAAACTCATTTATTCAAAACATGTTTCGGGGGAACTTTGATTAGAAAATTTAAAAGTCTCTGATGAAAATTCCTTTTTGGTTTGACAGTGACTAAAAGAATACCATCAAGCAAAACTTTGCTTGAAAAGAATAAAGACTTCTTTCCTCTGAAAGGGAATGTTGAAGACAATTATGCAAATCTGCAGAAAAAGGAAAAGACAAGCTTATAAGCCTCCTAAAATGGCCAAAGACTGCATTTTCTAACCAAACTCATATTATATAGCTATTATTCTATAAATTAAAAACAATGGTAAAACAAACAAAATACAATTGCACATACCAGTTTTTGGATCTTAATCTAAGACAACTGTGACCCCTACTGTCCACATATGTTTGTACATTTAAATTTTCAAGGAAAAGTTCATTATTACTTCTCATAAAAAAGGCCACTAGACTGAAAACCAATGCAACATGTAAAAATATGCCTCTGGTTATTAAGAAAGAGACTTCAGCAAAATTTGAAGTAAAAATGTGTCAGCATGTAATAGTTCTACTTTCCCCCAAAGCTTCCCTGCAAACTAGCCACAGGCATTTTACCTGGTCCTCTCTAGCCCCAATTTGTATATGGGTTATAGTGTAAAAAGAATGGTGCAGCCCTGGCTGGAGTGGCTTAATGGATTGCACACTGGTCTGTGAACCAAAGTGTCACTGGTTGAATTCCTGGGCACATGCCTTGGTCGCAGGCCAGGTCTCCAGTTGGGGGCGTGAGAGAGGCAACCATACATTGATATTTCTCTCCCTTTCTTTCTCCCTCCCTACCCCTCTGTCTAAAAATAAACAAATTTTAAAAAAAGAACAGCTCAATGTATTAAATTTAAAAGAGCGTATTAAGAAATGCTGTCAGTCACAGCTACAACTCCTATTTTGATTGGTTGTTTAGATTGCTTAGTTTTAATTTGGGAGTTAATACCAGTCTCCCCAAGTAGAGAAAAACACGTAGTTGTAGATTAAGCATACTAGTAGGCCCTCAAGAAACCTGTGTAGGATTTTAATGTAACATTTAAAGAGAACGGTTAACTTAACATCTCACCTGACTAAAGCAATGTTTATTTCCATATGCAGCTTAGAATGAAGGATGTGAATAACAGAACTATTATTATTGAACATATTCTAGGTGACAGTCACTGTACCAAGGGCTTTCCATTTACTTTCTAAAGTTAATATTTGGACCTTTATGAGCTACCGATTATTATCCCAATTTCAGAGTCTAAGTAAACTGTCAAAGATGACATGGTGATTCGCTCGCTGAAAGAGCCAGGACCCAAACTCAAGTCAACCTGACTCAGAGCACAGACCCTCACATTAAACCCTCCTGCCTCCCACATTCTACCATATTCAGGATTCAGAAAAGTGCACAGATCTCATCAGCTGTAACAAATCCACCGCTCTGATGCAGAATGTTCATAATGGGGGAGGCTATGCATATGGCAGGGGCGGGGGCAGGCAGGAGCTATATGGAAAATCTCTATACCTTCTTCCATGAACCTAAACTGATATTAAAAATTATCTTCTTTAGAAAATCACAGAGAAGAGAACAATTTCTTTGAAGACCAATAGGACATATTTTTCCTAATTCTATGCATAAAATTCAATAAATATTTATGTATTGGCACTATGTAACCAGGATATTGTCTTACTGTAAAGAGTAATCAAAATGAAAAAATATGTAAATGCATATCACAAAGGGCAAAGGACAAAAACCGGTCATTAATTCCCAAAAGGAAGGTTTGCCTATAAATCCTGGAAACACTTTCAACCCCATTGTTATTAAAGGATTGAGTTAAAACAATAACAGAAAAAACAGTTTTCATTTTTCACATTGGCCAATGTTAACATTTCACCCCAGTAGTTACTGGCAAGGGTATATGAAAACCAGTGGTACCATACATGGCCCGTACTACATGAGTGCTTCGATGTGCTATGAGCTGTGGAGCAACGTGCAGAGTCTAATGAAGTTGAGAAGCAACATACCTTATGACCCAGCAGTTTCATTTCTGGTAACATAACCTCAGAGAAATTTTTATGCAGAACCTCATACAAAATGTATATATAAACATATGTGTGCAGCAATTTTATAATATTAAATAACTAGAAACACCTTAAAAGCTCACCACTCAGAAAGTAGATAAATTAAAGATGACCTATTCATATAATAAAATAATACTATGTAGAAATTAAAAGGCATGAATGATGTCAAAAATATAATAAGTGAAAGAAGTAGATTTAGAACAGTATGTCTAGTGTTAGTATTACGCATAGAACAATATGTCTAGTATTAGCAATAATATTCACATGAGCATGCTGGGAATGATTTCTTCTAGAAGCATGCCATTCCATCAATGGTATTTATGTAGATTTGTTAGATGGACATTAATGATAGATTACAGATATATAGATAGACAGACAGAGAGGGAATCTGTGTTTGCATGCACCTTAGTGTATATCTATGTATAGTCATATATATATATATTTCTCTATATTTGTCTGCAAGGGAATAACAACAAATAGAAGAAAACATGCCAAATTCATAATGAAACTGCATCTCAGAGTACACAGAAGTGAATTTAAAACCAAGAGCAGTTGTTAAAAGGGAATTTTGTTTCATTCGTAATATCTTTATTTTCTTGAATGAAAATGATAGTACCAAACATTAAACATTAATGCTATTCTAGGTGATAGAACAAAAGTACTAATTTTTATTCATTCAAAATATATAATTTTGTACATACAATATGCCATTCATCCTTCCTAGTGATGTAAGTACAGCACAGAAAAACAGGCCTAGTACAGGAAGCTCATATTCTGTTTTTTTCTTAATTTTAAGTTTTTCCATTTGTCATCAAAACATTCAAAAGTGAAAATATTTTCAAAGAAAGGGAGAAATTTTTGTCAGGAAAAAAAACAACCTACAAGGGCAAGAGCAGAAGCCAACTTACACAGAACAAATCGATGAAAAGTCAGGAAGTATTCACGACAGCATTGGCCCAGGGATAGGCATCTTTGTGCTGAGGCGCCCGGCTCTAATAGCCCAGGATCGCCTCTCTGGCACTCCAGCTTCCCCCGTATCAACCTGGTTTTAGGCTTTGACGAGAGATGGAGAGGCAGAGACAGGGAATTTACTCTGAGCCCTTTTCTGCTGCTATTTGATGGCACCACAACCTCCCAGCAACCTGCTAAGGGTTACCGCAGTGTCTGACTCTCAGAGCTTGATTTGTTTTTCCCTCAGCACTTTAAACAGTGCCATTCCACTGTCCAATGGCTTACAGAATTTCTGTAAAAGAATCTGTACTAATTCTTTTTTCCTCAGCATTTTTTTCCTCCAGCTGCTTTTAAGAATTTTTCTTGCTGCTCTCCATGAGTCCGTCTGTTTTGCTTGTTAGTTCAGTTTGTTTATTAGACTCCACATACGAGTGAAATCATACAGCTAAGGGGAGTGGAGGGAAAGGGGTGGAGGGATTAAGCAAGAAGGGAAAAGGACTCATGGACGTGGACAACAGGGTGGTGATTGCAGGGGGGGGGCGTATAAGGGGACTAAATGGTAATGGGAAAAATCTATTAGTAAAAAATTAAAATTTAAATTAAAAAAATTTTAAAGGGTTTTTGTTATTGGATTGTAGCAATTTTATGACAGTATGCACTGATGTGGTATTCTTTTATTTATCCTGCTTGGGGTCCATTGAGCTTGGTGTTGTAGACCTGGATAATTTTCAGCTATTATTTCTTAAAATAATTTTCTTCCCCTCCCCCAGTCATTCTGGGACTTTAATTACACATTAGATCACTTGATAATTTCTCATAACTCATCAAGGCTGTGTTTCTTTCCCCATCATATTATTTTACAATTTTCATTTTAGATAATTTCTATTGTTATGCATTAAAACTGAATTTCTTCTGCAGTGTTGAATCTCCTACTGGTTTCATCCAAAGAAATTTCACTTCCGATACTACATTTTTCCATTGACAGTTCCCTTTGGTTCTTGTTTATATTTTCCATTTCTCTCCTCATTATGTTCATGTTTTGGTTTACATCTTTGAGTATGTAGAGCACAATTATAATAGATGTATTTGCTAAATCTTGCTGAATTCTTATTGAAAATAAGAAAATAAGAATATTGATACTCTGAAATCATTATCTCCTGCCTTTGTGTTTCAGAAAGTCAGTTTAAATTTGGAAAACCTTCATTTTCTTCCTATCAATTACTAGAGAACTATTTTATTATTCACTAGGATGACTGGGGTTAACCTAAAAGTAATCAAATTCTTATTGCAGTTTCTTTTCTCATGGACTATGATTCTATCAACTATTTTTATGTTGTTTCTGTTTTCTGTATTATATTAATATGTAATCACTACTGGGGGATGCATAATTTGAGATTATCAGGTTTGCAACATAACTAGATGAATGAAGAGACTTTGAGGTTAGATTTATTTTAAAAAAAATGGAAACTTGGGTGGGACCCTTGACCGAAGCTCCTCAGTTGCATTCCACACAGCGTATCTTGGGCTTCTTTCCGTATGGAGGCTTAATGGTGAAAGGGAATACCCCAAGAGCCAATACTCCAAGAAGACAAGGTCCAGGGCACAAGTATTGTCAAGCCTTTGAATGCATCAGGAAAAGTTAAACCCAGACTGAACACAGCAGAGAATCTACCCAGCAGGGAGCCAATTCTCTCCACCCAGTGCCTGAATTCCAGGGCAGACTGTGCCGGTCCCTTTGGTACCCTGCTGGGACTACAGAAGGCATGAATATTGCAGGCATAGTTCATTTGGAGGCCACCAAAGTAGCAGTCTGCCACATGTGAGAGGTATTTTGAGGCAAAAGTCAATAAGGTTCAGCAATTGATTAAACATAAGAAATAAACAAAGAAACAAGTCAAAAGTTACAGTGAGGACTGTCAAGTGTAAATGTCTTAGGATATCGGTTGCTTCTCAGAAAGTAAACAAATAATAATAACTCTGACCAAGATGTATTTAGTGTAAAATGCGGACAAAATGTACAGGGGCACATTTCCTAAATGTAATTGAAAATAGGTCTGTAATTTATGTTGAAGGGAAAGACTAGAAATAGGGTTACCTGTATGAGATACTAAGGCACAGAGAGAATGAGGTGAAGAAAACTGAAGCACTGGCAGGCCCTGACTGGTGTGGCTCAGTGGGCTGGGAGTCATCCTGCAAACCGAAAGGTCGCACGCTTGAATCCCAGTCGGGGCACATGCCGGTGTTTTGGGCCAGGTCCCCAGCTAGGGGTGTGCGAGAGGCAACCTATCAATGTTTCTCTCTCTCACTTCCCCTCTCTAGAAAAATAAATTTTAAAAAAACTTTTTTATAAAAAAGCTAACGGGAGAAAGGTGAGTCAGGAAAAATGATTTGGCAAGAAGGAAATGGAACTTGGAAAAAGATACCAAAGAAGGAGAAAGTTTCAAAATGTAGGGGATAGTTAACTAGGCCAAATTCTAGGACAAAAATAGTGATACTGATATCTAAAAATAGGCCAATTAACTTGGTCATTGGGGTGCCCTTTCCAACAGAATATTTCAGTCGAATAGTACAGAATAGTCAGATTGCCAAGGTTATGGAGGAGAAATAATGGCAATCTAATAACAATACCAGCACCTAGCATTGCAGTGATTACTACATAATTTGTATGGGCTTAGCATACACTATCTTATTTACCACAACAACCCTGTGAGGTAGGTCAGAATAACCATATTTCCTAGTGTCAGAAAAATTATCCGAAACTTGGAAACAGATCAAAGAGATTACTAGTTTGTTTGTTTTTTTCTTTTACCAGAGCAACACTAGACTTGGTGTTTGTTGTCAGAGCAATTTACAAGTCTGAAGGGCAAAGATTAGTTTAAAGATTATTTTTCCAGCAGGGATGCAAATAATTTCTGTCTGATGAAACAAGAAATGTCTGTTGGACATTAAGCCATTTGGAATCTAAACAAGTAGTTTTCTTATAAAAATCCTTAAATTGTTGATTATTCCTAACTTTTCAAACATTCTTTCGCTGGTTTTAAAACCTTATGCTTAGCCCTCATTGCAGTTTTCCGCAGAGTTGCAGTCAAGGACCGGAGAGGTGCGGTGCCCCCTCCTTTGGGACGTGAGAGGGAGGTGCGAGCGCACATCTGCATTCCTAACCCAAAAGTCCTCAGGGGAAAGGCTACCTTGGCTAAGAAACTTTTCTCCCCTCTGACTCGCTACTTTTTCACTCCTTGCCCTACCCCTTCTCTCTTCCGTCAGCACCTTGAGTTCACAAAAAATGCAAGAGCCTTTCTTCATAAGCTGGAAGATATTTGCTGCATCCATCAGAACCTCTTACCAGGTGCAATTCTGTGGGAGAAAGTGAAATTCTGGGAAACTAGTGCCTCTCTTTCCCACTTTTTTCCCCCCTCATGCCTGTACTGACCTAGTAAGTGAGTTAAGACTTGTTACTTTCAGGTTGACTCATTATTCTCATTGACCACCTGCACGCCTGGCAGCTCATCATGTGCAAAGCACAGTATTGGCAACTTGATTTAACCAAAATTCTTATAATTATGTTACTGGGAAAAGGATACTGTGTGAGGAAAATAGCTTTAAGAATTACAAGAGCTAATATTTATTGAATGATTACTTTTTGCCATTGTAGAGGAGGAAAAAATAATTTCCCTCTATCCTTCTAGGTTCTTGGCTGAGCACCCCCTTAACAAAAGGCAGATTAACAGGAAAAAAAAAAAAAGAAGCTTAGTAATATATATACCTCCTTGTATGCATGGGAGAGACCCAAGAAAACTGAGTAATTCCCTGAAATGGCCCCCCGCCACCACGTTAGACACTGTATCCAGCTAAAAACAGAAGATGTTGAGAGGCCATGGGAGGGGGGAACCGATAGGAATAACCAAGAAAAACCCAGTTCACAAGGGAGTCATTCCTCTCCTGTGCAACAGAGACAGACATGCTCTTACAAATGCAGATTTCCCTTATAAATGTAAATGTCTCTTACAAAAGGATAACTTCTACTCACTTTTCAGATCTTTGCCTGTGTGCGCTGTGTGCACTGTTTCTTAAAAATAGCTAGCTTGAAATAATCAATAAGCCAAAGAGGCATATTTTGGGGTGGTATATCTTGCTCCCCTTCATCAGGAATGCTGCATTCTATTTTAAAGGGTTATTTATTACTTATTTAATAATTACAGCAGCCCAAATAGGCAGGTGTTGTTGTTCTACTAACTTTACAAACCAGTAACCTGGGGTTTGGGTTGGTTAAGCATTTGTCCCCCTCACACAGCTAGTACTGCTGGGAAGAGACAGGATTTGAGTGCAGGTGGACAATTCCTTGAACCTACACCTTTAACCAAGAGATTCAATGATTGCCTACAGGTATTCACTACCAAGGCAGAGCAGACTAAGAGGGATTGATGGCAATACTACCAGCAAGACTGATGATAATAATCTGAACAGAAGGAAAAAAAAAAAAGGAATAAATCTGGAAAGAAACAGGAGCAACACACAAATCCAATGTCCCCTTTCTTATGTTACCAACATATAGCCACATAAACATGGAATGTTTCCACCTTTACATAGGCTTGGTTGTGAGAGTAAGGAAGTGGTGGATTAAAAAAGAAGGAAAGACTCAGGATCAGGAGAGAAAAATTTATTTTAGACTGAGTCCAGCACATATACATGCATTCTGGTACTGGAAAAGAAGTGAGTGCAAGGGGAGAAACCAAAGCTGCCAGAGAGAGAGAAAGAAACAGAAGGCATTATGTAGAAATAAGGAGAGGCAGGGCCAATGCACAGGAGAAGAGGTAAGTACTATAAAGGAAGGTTACCTTTATTCTCTAAATCAGGAGGAAGGAAAGGGGGATAAGCAAAAAAATGCAGAACTAGCAGGATGCAGCAGGGGTGACATGGTGGCATGTAGCAAGGGGTGGAGGGATGAAGGAGCCTCACTCGATGACCTCAATCTGCTCAGAAAAATGAGAGACAAGGTCATGCGCTAAGGATGAAAGATTTGAGATTGATTGGAAGGGACAGGACTGGAGCAGCCATTCGGGTGATGCATTAGGGAGTGAACGTGACATAAATGAAAGGACTGTTTAGTAGCAGAGAGAGTAGCAGGGCTGTGAGTGGCTCAAACAAAGCAGTTTGAGATTGAAATGTATAAAGGGGGTTTGTTGGGACCCAGGATTGGGAGATCCTCAAAGTGATCCCCCAAGAGGGAAGCAAGCCTCAGATTTGAGGGTACAGAGAAAGAAGCACCCCTGGGATGCTTGGCCAGAGCATTCATCCAGGTGGAAGCAACAGTAGTGTGGGTATCCCCGCTGTATGTTCCATAGCATCCTGTACTGCCACAGTCACAGCTATTCTCACAAAGGGTTGTAACTGCTGATTTTGTTACACGTCCCCAGCTCACCTGTAAGCAACCCAAGGGTAGGGGTTGTGACTCCCATACTCATCCTTCAATGTGTAGCATGTACCCAGCACTTGCTCAAATGTAGTCAGTCAATAGTCACCTGCTCAGACTTTGCCTGGCCACCCTGCATGCCTCCTGGAATTTCTGCTGCTCAGGTTCTGGCTATGTCTTCTCTCCTGGGTTATTTCCCTACTGGAAGCTCTGATTCTCGTGATTTGTGTATGTCCTGCCTTTAACCTGCCTAGGTGGCTTTGTCTAGTGCATTAGTCCTTACTTTTCAGACTGATTACCTAATCCTAGAATCATTCTTCTCTGTTGGTTACTAGTTCCTGGATATGGCTATCTCAGCTCATTGCTTCCTTTTGCTGCATGTGCTGCAACTCTTATGCCTAGCACTGACTCTGATGCAGTAATATCGACACACCATGAGAAGATAACTTCAACCTAAGGTGTGGACAGCATCCCTTAGAGACAGAGTTAATCAGGTCAGAGCTAGATTCAGGAGAGAGGTTCTCTCATCTCGCATTAGTAAAGAGAACAGAAACTGAAGTCAGATACAGGTCAAAAGCTGAGAGCCAGAAGTCAGGGAGAGAACAAAGAGAAAGTGGAGTTGAAGGAGATGAGAGGACAATAAATTACAAAGAATAAATGTGGTCTTATGGGTCAGAGGACATAAGGACAATGACCCATGTATCTCAAACAGATCAGCTCTGACACCTGGGGCTTTGTGGGGACAACAAAATGAGCCTGACACTTGAAAAAGTTCTAGTTATGCCTTGAGTACGGCACATGGTAACCATTACTAGAGGACCTATGGGATCAGAGCTGTTCTAATATTCAGAGTTGAAGGCACAAGTCCATGTATTCAAGAGATTTTTGTTGGACATTCACTGTGTGCAACTCAGGAATACCCAGAGCAATGAACAAGGTATAGTCACTGCTTTCAAGATGTTTACAATCTGGGAAGTGAGGCATATGAACTATCTTGAAGAAAGGTATCCTCAGATGGTAA
This sequence comes from Glossophaga mutica, assembly GCA_039655065.1. Classification (NCBI taxonomy): domain Eukaryota; kingdom Metazoa; phylum Chordata; class Mammalia; order Chiroptera; family Phyllostomidae; genus Glossophaga; species Glossophaga mutica. The sequence continues at coordinate 139,190,938 of CM077307.1, read as the reverse complement.
TAGAGAACAGAAGAGAAACTTTCCTCCCCTGAAGGGATCACGGGGGACTTCTAGAACAGGTGTCACTATAGCAAGTCCTAAAAGATGACAGGAGTTCACCGGGTAAGAAAAAATGTTTCCAAATTTGTGTATGTCACTATGAAAGAGTATGTTACAGGTGGCAAACCAGGGCCATTTTAGCATGGCTGGCACATAAAAGAGGTATCAGAACAACAGGTGAAGAAATTTTAAATAGTAAGCTGGAATTTGATGATTAGGGTCCTGGCCATAAGACATTCAGAATTTTATGAATGTAAAATTCTGTAAGTGAGAAGAAAGGTTCCATAAAAGCATACAGGAACAGGAAAATTTCAGCCAAGGGAATAAAGAATTCATGGGAAACCATATGCTTTTGCAGATATTAATAGGATAAAATGCAGAAATGTAAGCTTCCTGTGGTATTTTTTAAAACTTAGTCAATTTGTAGAATTTAAACAGGTGCTCTACAGAAAAAGGCTCTTTATTTCATGGAGGCTCTTTAGCAATGAAATGTTATAGAATTGTAGGCAGTGAGCTTCCTATTGAAATAGGGTACAAAGCAGAAGGGACCCTGCTATACAGTATGTTGCCCCACAGCCTTTAGTTGGGAGAAGGGGAGAAGTGGACAATATGGCAGTTAAGATACTTCTCATAACAATGGCAAGCTGATGGCTACCGAATAGCTGTGCTACTGCCCCAAGGCAAAAGATGTGTGCAAGACTTTCAGAAACTATGGTGAATCATGACATAGCCGGGGCTTGTACAATGCCTGCCTGAGAAGCAGAGAGGCAGTTCCCCCTGCATCATTGAATTACTCTTGCCCTCACTGAAGGTGGAAGCCATGAGAATATAAAGAATACAGGAAATGCAAATGTAGTTCATTGTGGAAGGAGCTGCATAGGAGGTCATGGAGGAAGCTCCAGGTCAGGATTTAAACTAAGTGTTGGCCCCCACTGTTGTGGCTCAGTGGATTGAGTGCCAGACTGTGAACTAGGAGGTCACAGGTTTAATTCCCGGTCCAGGCATATGTCTGGGGTGTGGGCCAGGTCCCCCGTAGGGTATGTGTGAAAGGCAACTGATCAATGTGTCTCTCACACATTGATGTTTATCTTCTTCTCTTTCTCCCTCTCTTCCCCCTCCCTAAAAGTAAATAAATAGAATCTTTTTTAAAAAAATTAAAAAATAAACTAAGGGTTGGCAGAGAGAGAAGAGGCTGGCCCACCCTGAGAATGGAGAGAATATGTAGCAACCTTGCTGGTCTGTAGTGAAGAGGGCAACCATGTGAGAGAGATTTCGCCGTGCTGGCGGCAGCGAGATAGGAGCCACGAGGGCAGAGTGAGTGTAGAGGAGAGACAGCCTTGTTGTAACAGCTGGGCAGTTTATAGTCGGGGTTCGACCCTGCAGCCTGGCGTCACAGGGAAGAGAACAGCATGCTGCTGCCCTGATCAGGCCCACTCTAGCTGACTCAGAAACAACCAAGGACCCTGCCTTGCAAAACGCTGAGTCTTAGGACTCGGGATACATGGAGAGACCACTCTCTTGGGACTTGTGCCTTTCCTGGACTTCATGATGATCCAGTGCAACATGGCACGTGCTTTCTTGGACTATTAAATGGAGGCTGAGGACAACATACCCCAGATCCTGAAGGAGAGAGCAGCTGCAAGAGGATAGAGATCTGCTGTGCAGCTGGCTTAAGATAAGGAGGTGGGGAATTATTGGACTTGGTTTTGGCTTATAACCTGGTGGGGAACAATAGGAGAGCTGGGTCTCAGAGAAAAACTGGGCTTCAAGCGTAAGTGCTGTCAGTGCCCCGAGGTTGGACTCTCATAAATAAAAACCTGCTTCCCTCAACTCTGATTGTTGGGTCACGCACCAAGGTGCCACATGAAGAGGCCCCTGTTTGCTCAGTCACACTGTCACAATAGGTATTCAAGTAGAGGCTATAGTTTTTAAATGTAAAAGGCACAGTATGAAAAGGTAAAATGGGAAAGAAACAAGATAACCAACAATACCCGTTCCCACTCAGATTATAAGATTTTGTATTCTTTCTGTACTTTGGAATGCTGTGATGTTATATGCTGCACAGATATTGAGCAGTTGATTGTCTATAGCAAAATACAAAATTAACTCTGACATAAGCCTTTAACAAGCAATTTCCAGGCCTCAGTGACTCTGGAAGTACATTTCAACCAAATTCTATCATCTAAAGAATTCTCAGACTTTAGAGGCTGAGATTTCAAGCTAAAAGTACAAAAAGGGAAAGCTCCTAAATTACAGTAAGTCCTCACTTAACCTAGGAATAGGTTCTTGGAAACTGTGGCTTTAAGTGAAATGACATTTAACAAAACCAATTTTACCCCAGACTAGTTGATATAAATAAGAATTAAGTTCCTACAGCATATTTCTGGTCACAAAAACATCACCTAACATCTAAATAAAGACCCAAACACTTCTAATATTAAACATTGAAATAAACATGAGCTATATATACATTAAGAAAGAGATGAGATTGCTGGTGTGGCTCAGTGGATTGAGTGCCAGCCTGCAAACTAAAGGGTTGCAGGTTTGATTCCCAGTCAAGGCACATACCTGAGCTGGAGGCCAGGTCCCCTAGTTGGGCACGTGTGAAAGGCAACCACACATCAATGTTTCTCTCCCTCCCTTTCCCTCTCTCTGAAAATAATTTTTTAAATAATTTTTTAAAACAAAAAAAGAAAGAGATGAATAAAAACAAGTAAGATAATTCTTCCCAACCCTGTTATTCCAATTCAGGGTCGCAGGTGGCTGGAGCCTCTCCTTCCAGTTCAGGGCGTAAGGTGAGGACCCACCCTGGACAGGATGCCCTTCCATAGCAGGGTGCATCACACGCCGACCTCACTCAGACTGCGACAGTGTGGACACACGAATCTACCTCACGTGCACACATTTGGAATGTGGGAGAAAACCGGGGTAACCAGAGAAAACCCTCACAGACATGGGGAAACGTGCAAACTTCACACAGACCGTGGTCTCAGCTGGGAGTCAATTTTTTTTCTCATCAACATTATAACAAAATTACATTATTCAGGGACCTGCTGTATAGATTACATGGTTTAGCATCCTTCAAAGTCCATTTCAGAATGTTGAGGATATGTTAGCCTACACCCCACAATGATGTAAAGTCAGTTGTACTCAAGGATTTTAAAGCTGCTTCTCACAGCTGGGGTTTCTTACATGGCTGTGTTCTCTAACCATGAAATTATTCCTATATTCCTCTTAGTCTAATTAATCTTACTTAAATCATTTCCCATGGAGACTGAGGTCAAAAGTTATGTCAACCTTATCATATTTTGCCCCGAAGGTATCATCCATGTTTTGTACAAACCTGGAGGTTATTCCTTTTTATTAATGAGTGATATTCCATTCTATAGCATACTACAATTTATCTATCCTTCTGAAGATGGAAATCTGGATAATTCCAATTTGGAGCTATTGTGGATAGAATTGTTATGAGAATATACATCTAAGTATATGTAAGGACATATATCTTCACTTTTCTTGGGTTAATACTTAAGAGTGAGATGGCTGAGCTATATGGTACATGTATATTTACTATAATAAGAAACTTTTTAAAAGTGGCTTACTATTTTAAATTCTCAAAAACAATGTTGTAAAGTTTCAGATGCTCCACATTCTCACCAAAATCTTGGCCCTTCCATTGTTTTTGCCATTCTGGTGGTGTACCACATTGTATCTCACTGTGGTTTCAAGTTGCAATTTCCTTCGGACTAATGATGTTGAGCATCTTTCTGTATATTGACTTGTCATGTGTGTACTTTCTTTTGCCACCTGTCTGTTCAAATCTTAAACCCATTTTAATTGGGTTGTTTCAGTTAATATTACTGCATTGTAAGTGTTCTCTTGTGCTCCAGATACAAATCTCAAAAAGAAAGAAAAGGTGGGACAGATGGAGGAAGGGAGGGACAGAGAGAGACACAGGAAGGAAGGAGAGAAGGAAGGAAGGAAGGGAGGAAGGAAGGGAGGAAGGGAGGGAGGGAGGAAGGGAGGGAAAAAGGAAGTTGGTTTTTTCCCAGTTGATGGGTTGTGTTTATCTTCTTGATGGTCATTATCAGATTAGCAGACATTTTTAATTTAGATGCAGTCCTGTTTGTCCTTATTTCTTTTAGAATTTTTGTTTTTATGGTATCTTTGCCTACCATAGGTCAGAAAGGTTTTCTCCTATGTTTTCTTCTGGAAGATTTTTAATTTTTCCTCCTACATTTAGGTCTGTACTCTATTTGGGTTTATTATTTGTGCACTGCATGAGGCTAGGGTGGATATTCATTTTTTAAATTATACATCCAATTGTTCTGACACTATTTTTATAAGACTATCCTATCCTCATTTAACTGCCTTGTTATCTTTAATGAAAACCAATTGACAATATGTGTGGACCTATGACAGAAGTCTCTGTTCTGTTCTGCTAATCTACATGTCTATTCACATGCCAGTACCACACTATCTTCGTTCCTGCAAGTTTGTAAGTCCTGAACCAGGTAATGCAGGACCTCTAAACTCTGCTCTACTTTCATAAAATTGTTTTTGGTGTGGTCTCAATTTTCACTCTAGTAACCAATGCATTTTGTTACATTAAGTTCATATGCATTAGCCTTTACTTTGACATTGGCATAAGATTAAATCAATGGATATGAAGGTACACAGGCAGGGACACAGCATCCTCTTTGGATCCTGCATAATTATCCTTTTAAATTTACTTTTTAAAATATAGTAATTGCTACAGTAACTTAACTTTATGCTTTGTGTATTACAGTGCATATCATTGTCCTAAGTATTGAACTACTATCACGTAAGACTCTGCTCCTATTCATTCACAACGAATCCTAATTGTTTTGCCTGTCCCTGTAATCTTTTCTCAAAATTCAATCTCCTCAATACTTAAGCATTTGAATTTCTTTAAACCTACCAGACCTGCTGTCAATGCTGATTTTCATCATCTTAAAGACAGCATCTGAGGTTTAACCTTGCCAGAGCTCAGATGCAGAATAATCACCTTTATGACATGTACAAACGCCACTGCACATTTTGATGACAGTCTCACTGTGTTAGGGCAAATCTAATTTCTAGTCTGCTCTCAAGAGAAGTTTTCTTCTGCTTCATGGTTCATAACTTATGTAGACTATTATTAATTCTTCCTTCCATGCAATCATTTTATGATAGTTTCTTAAAGTAAATCATTATGGTGATTTACATCCATCTCTATTTGTTTTTAAAATAAAGGTCAAAAGAGCAAAAGGATGCCCTACTTTGAATTTGGATGCCCTGTTTGATGGGTAGCTATACTCAGTTATTTCCAAGGGATGAGATGAGCCAGAGGAATTGCAAATTAAGAGCAGAGAGAAAAGAGGAAGAGGAGGATCTATGCTCTGGACCTAACAAGAAAGGGATGAAGAAAAAAGGAGTAGGCATTCAGGGACACAAGAAGAGTCTCATTTATATATTTTGATTCCTAGTAGTCTTTCCCACAGCCCTTTCTCAGTAGCTATTGTGCTATTGTCATAGCCTAGATCTGAAAACTTACGACCTAACTCCACCCAGCCCCAGTGCAACTATACAGATCACCACTTCCATTGCATCCTGCAATGCCACCAGCCTTTACTGTAATTCCCATAGAAATACAGAGAGGAGTAGAAAATATGTGGGTTTTTTTCCTTAATGCTAGAGGAAATACACAATACAGCAATCCCACAGACTACCAAAGTCCTCCACCACCAACCACTAGGACCTGAATATGCACCAATTAAACATTGATTGATGCACAGACTGTGCAAGATGTTGTAATAAATGCTGAAAGTACCACAGATAAACGTAAGTAGCCACACTTGCCCACTGTAAACTGACAGAAAACGAGGGTAAATCAAGCTCATTTCTGTAGCCTCTACTAATAATCAGAATCATCACTAACACAACTATCTACATTCTTGACAAACTCTACATTTTAGAATCAAAAGAGTCCATGAAGTCATCTAATTAAATTTTTATAGATGTAAAAATTGGGAATGAGAGAGAAATTAGGTGGCTTGTAGAAGGCCACATTACAAATCTAGTCTAAAAAGAAATTAAATGCCAGTTTTCTGTTATTGTCTTACCAAACTACTCTATACCAAAAATATTCTATTCCCTCACTTTTCCCAGATCTCTTTGGAGACATTGTCTCAAGCTTGGAAGAAGCATATCTGGAGGTATGAAGGAGAATGTCACTTTTCATTCAATAAGAAACATGAAATTGGGTACACTTTCTAAGAGCTGGTATAGAACTCGGCTTCAATAATGTCAAGTATAATGGAATCAGTGATTTATAAACTTTGATGTCATCTAAAATTAAAAAGAAAAATTTCTCAAGCTAGAGTGAAGAACTTAAGTAATTATCTTCAACTATTAAAATAAAAACCTTCTTCAAATTTCTAGGAAAAAATACAATTTTCCATTAAACATTTCTTTTTCAACTTTACTCTGCATATTTAGAAAAATAAACTGTTGAAAGAACCTATCAAAAAAGGATTAATAGTAATACAAGGAATATGTCATTAATTATATGACACAGGATTTTCAATGTACTTTCCCCAAGTTTCATCCAGAAACTTCTAGACATGAGTGGTCTATTCCAGTCTCCTGTACTCTGACAAAATGGTAAATTGTATGGCGATCTCTGCTGTGTAACAGCAGATTCTTTGGAAAAATTATTGCTGTAGTTCCAGGGATAGTTACTAATAATATACTCTGATGGCCTATGTGTACCTCTCTGTTCTATCTTAAGTAATAGAGAAAAATTAAGTACCCACCTCCAGCACTTACTCTGCCAGATTGTCTCAGTTGATAGAGAAATTTTTTCTCATTATTGTCACTGTAAACGCTCTGACATGTTCAACAACACCCACCTTGAATGCAAAACAGCAGTCATTGTGATTGTGTCAGGGTCTGAAAGCTAAAGATATGGTGGTGTCCCAATCATAATAGCTCATAAAGCTGATAGCTAAATACACTTTTTGACAAAGGAAAGACATGAAGCCACACATACATTAGAATTTTGGTATCTACAAATAAAAGCTCCTGGTCTTTTCATTAACCATATATTGTTATTAAAGGACAAAATCAATAACAAATGTAGTCAGCCAACTGAAAGTCAAGTTGATGTAATTTCATGTAGGATTTCATTTTCATAGCTTTTCATCCCTCCCCTTCAAATTCTAATAAAAGAATATGATCTGCCCAAATGCAAGTTAAATGTAAAGCCTGAGACCATTATAGACTTTGAGAGACACTGAATGAATTCACCTTTTTTAACTATAAATTGTCAGACTAAAAATACTATTTTCTTGAAACCACAAAGGCAGTTCATAGGGCAGCAGATTATTGGCATGCCTCAAAGCTGGCAGTGTGCAGGCTTCTTTATTTAAACAGCTTTGGAGCACTTATCTGAGTGTTAAGACCATTTGCAATCTGGCTTTATGTCTATTAGAAACCACTGACACAAAAGCAGTCATCGTCTTCTTGATTACTTGTATTATTACTGACAGTCTCCAAAGATACCCAAAGAACTAGATGAAAAGTAAAATTGGTCAGTCAATTATCAGTCATCCGGTAATAATTTCAGTTCAGGTGAGCATTCTGTGAGCAGATCACAGTTTTATTTATAAAGGATAGCAAAATTTCTGCCAGTATTCCTGTTAAAGAGACTTGCATATCCATTGTCCATTTTTAAACTAAGCTATAAATTACAAACGCTCAAGACTATTCATACCAACAAGAAGTCATCTTAGTGTAAATTATGTTTTTTAAAAAGGATACATTCACATGTGCATTTGAATTACAAGACAGCACAATGTTATAATGAGAAGCATTAGTGTTTCCTCAATTTCCATACCAACTATCCACTCCTCAGAGGTCAATGCTTTTAACCATTCTGTCTTTAGCTCTGGTTACTTCCAAAACACTAAATAATATGCTTATGTCTTTGTTTCTTTATTTGTTTTTATCAAATTATATTTATACCACACTATAAAATAGGAGAATTTATTTCCTGATAGTATCTCTTCCTTCATCCTTTCATTTCTTCTATGGGTTGCCTAAGTGAAGTTGAATAATATACCTTAAATTCTGTATATTTTGCTATCAACTTTAAACAACCACTCAGATGTTCACTTTGTAAAATATTAAATTCTTTATTCTTTTTTGCCTGTTTTCTCAATTTTGATCTCCTAATTTCTGCTGTTTTTTCTATTTTTACATTAACATTAATAGCATAGACATTTTATTTTGTGAACATAATTACATTATCTATGTTTTCACTAAAGGTTTATTGCAAAGTTGAAAATGAATAAACAGAGTTTACACAGACATATCTATATAATGATTGATCCCTACAAGAAAGATAAGCTGGATTCTGGGAAGCTATAGCATAACTGGCTTTATTTCCTCAGGGGGCCTCTTGGCTGAATGACTAAGCCAACTGGGCTAATGGGAGGCGGTTGTTGCCCAGGAGGCTAAATTTAAGTTGCAAAGGTAATGAATTTAAGGTGATAGCCTGCCTCCTACCAACCCAGGTGTCAAAATGAGAAGCACTTTGCTTTGCAATGCCAACATCCACACTAAGGTTCTTATTTAATTTCTTCAGAACACTGATTCTTGACATGTGGTCCCCAGACCACCACCAACAGCAACACCTGCAACTTGTTAGAATTGTACATTCTTGTTTTGTCCACCCCAGAATGACAAAATCAGAAACTCTGAGGGTGAGGATCAGCAATCTGTGTTTAAACAAGCTTCCAGGTGAGTATGAGGCAAACTAAGGTTTGAGAACCACTGTTTTAGAGAAGCTCCTAGAATTCTAAATTGAAGTAAATGCCGATTGACATGCAGAAATAGGGTAAAATGAGTAAGGACTGATTAGAACAGTTGATCTAGACCTTTAATCATCCCTGCTCCCTTTTTGGAGCCCCACCTTTAACTACTACCTTTTGGACCAGATTACCCAAAGCTTGGATCTTCTATGGGATTTTTCACAATGACATGCTGATAAATACTTAACAACAGCTAATGAAAAGAGAGGGGGAAATTGCCCTGATTTGTTCTCCTAGCATGCCCCATTTCAAGCTACCAAAATGACATCTCCGAAGTCACAGTTGAGAAAAAATGAGCCCAAACCCAGGTCGGTGAGACCTGGCTGCACCACACCACTGGTTTTCCAGGAAAACTGATTCTCATGCACCAGCCTTCTGCATGTTTTCAGCTGTTTTATCCACTAACGTGTCTTAATTAGTTTTTTCTCTTCAAGAAACTTTGTTGACATCACTTTCAACTATGGACCCTTTACTGCTAAAGGTTATATAAGCTCTTACACTTCTTTACTCCCATTCCACTGGGGGTTTAAAGGCTTTGTTTAGTTTACTACCTTAAAGCAGAAACCTAAAGACATATTAATATCCACAATTTATGACACATTTCACTAGGAAAAGAAGACAAAGTAGCCATTCACCAATGTGTTGTTTAGGTTACTGTTTTGTATTAACAAATAGGCAGTAATGCCTATGAAAAAGATAGACCTGAAATTTCAATAGTCCTCTACAGATTAATCACTCATCTGTTCATTCAACAGATATTCACTGAGTCCCTTCTATATTCTAAGAATTAGTATAAGTCTTAGAAATGTAAAACTTAACAAAAGAGACTAGAATTATAGTGTGCCCTAAGATTTTCCTCCTGGGTACATTGGGATAACATAAACATGAGGGCCAACCTGGAATAAAAAAAATCATCCTGAGCAGCTAAAAGGTGTGAAGCAGCATGGGAAGGGACTAACCCAACATTGCTTTCTCCCTGATAAACTGTTGTTGAGGAGCTATAGATGGAACTAGCTATAACCATACAAATCAGGCATTTTGTAAAATAAGTACAAAGTATGCAATGGATATATGAGGTCTGTCTGGCAGAAGTTCAGCCATTGTTAATGAGGAGAACAGTTTGCACAACATTGATGTAACCTGGCAGCCAAGGAGAATAGATTGGAATGTGCATATGTGAACAATGATAACTTCAGTATACTAGTCAGTGGAGGTGGTAGATGCCATTGAGTAAGCATGTGTACTATGTGGCCATCACATTCAAAATGACTGAATGAGTAAATTAATGAATCTGCATCAAATTTTGCATTCGGCGTGAACATTCCTCCACAGAAACTATTTGAATGATTCAGAAGGCTTTCAGGGACAATTTAATGACTGCAGTGCAAATAAAAGTGTGGCACAAATGCTTCATAGATGGCCGAGAATCTGTTGAAAGTGATCCACATTCTACACTAATCCACCTCAGAACAAAAGATATACATAGGCTGAAAGTGAAGGGATAGAAAAAATATTCCATAAAAATGGACACACAAAAAAGCAGGGGTAGCATTACTTACACAAACTAGACCTCAAAACAGAGGCTATAACAAGAGACAAAGAAGGTCACTACAAAATGCTTAAGGGAGTAATCCAACAAGAGGGTACAACTTTTGTATCATTTATGCACCCAACATAGGTGTAGCTAAATACATACAGAAATATTGGAGGACTTTAAGAAAAAGATAGACAGCAATACATTCATTGTAGGGTATTTTAACACCCCACTATCAACAATAAATAGATCTTCCAAGCAAAAGATCAATTAAAATATCAAAGAATTGTATGACACTCTAGATCAAATGGACTTAGTTGATATTTATAGAACATTCCATCCCAAAAAAGCAAAATACACATTCTTCTCAAACACATGTTGATCATTCTCAAGATAGACCACATGACAGGACACCAAAAAAACTGCAACAAATTCAAGAAAATTAAAATCATACCAAGCATCTTATTGGAACACAACAGGTTGAAACTGAAGACCAACCACAAGAAAAAACTCAAAAGTATTCAAATACATGGAGAATGAATAACATGTTATTAAATAATTAATGGGTTAACAATGAAATCAAGGAAGAAATTAAAAAGTATCTGTAAACAAACGAAAATGAACACACAACAACCCAAAACCTATGGGACACAGTGAAGACAGTCCCGAGAGAGAAGTTCATAGCAATCAGGCCTACCTAAAGATAGAAAAATCTTAAATAAACAACTTAATCGTACATCTCAAGGAATTAGAGGAACAACAACAAACAAAGCCCAGAGCAAGTAGAAGGAAGGAAATAATCAAGGTCACAGCAGAACTAAATGACATAGAGACTAAAAAAATAATTCAAAGAATCAATGAATACAGGAGCTGGTTCTTCTAAAACAAAAACAAAATTGACAAACTATTAATCAGACACATCAAGAAAAAAAGAGAAAGGACCCAAATAAGTAAAATCAGAAATGAAAGGGAAGTAGCAACTGATACTATGGTAACACAAAGGATTGTAAGAAATTACTATGAACAACTATATGCCAAGAAATTGGACAACTTGATTGCAATGGAAAAATTTCTAGAAACATACATCTTCCCAAACTGAATCAGGAAGAAGTAGAAAACTAAAATTTCCCTAACAACTAGGAAAATTGAAGTAACAATCAAAAAACTACTGAAACACAAAAGCCCTGTGAGGATGGCTTTGCAGATGAATTTTACCAAACATTCAAATAAGAACTAACACCTCTCTTTCCCAAACTATTACAAAACAATTCAAGAAGAGGAAAGACTCCCAAACTCTTTTTATAAGACAAGCATTATTGTAATCCCAAAACTGGGTAAAAACACAACAAAGAAAGAAAATTACAGGTCAATATCTCTGATGAACATAGATCCTAAAATTCTCAACAAAATACTGGCAAACATAATCCAACAACACATTAAAAAGATCATAAATCATGATCAAGTGGGATTTATTCCAGGGATGCAAGGTTGGTACATTTGCAAATCAATAAATATGATACATCACATAAACAAAATGAAAGACAAAAATCACACGATCATATTAACAGATGCAGAAAAAGCATTTGATAAGATCCATCACCCATTTATGATAAAATCAATCAGCAAAGTGGGAGTAAGGGAGCATTCTTCAACATAATAAAGGCTATCTATGAGAAACCTACTGCAAACATCATATTCAATGGGAAAAAGCTAAAAGTTTTTCCCTTAAGATCAGGAATAAGACAAGGGTGTCCACTTTCACCACTCTTATTCAACATAGTACTGGAAGTTCTAACCACAGTGATCAGACAAGAAGAAGAAATAAAAGGGATCCAAACTGGAAAGGAGGAAGCAAAACAATCATTATTTGCACATTACATGATAATATACATAGAAAATCCTATAGACTCCACCAAAAAAACTACTGGACTTGATAAGTGAATTCAGTAAAATAGCAAGATGTATATATTCAGAAATTGATGGCATTTTTGTACACCAACAGTGAACAATCAGAAAGAGAAACTAAGAAACAAATCCCATTTACTAGTGCAGCAAAAAAAATAAATTACCTAGGAATAAATTAACCAAGGAGGTAAAAGACCTATACTCAGAAAACTACACAACACTGAAGAAAGAAATTGAGGAAAATACAAATGAATGCAAGCATATACCCTGTTCTTGAACTAGAAGAATTAATATCATTAAAATTTTCATACTACCCAAAGCAATCTATAGATGCAACACAATTCCTATTAAAATACCAAGGGCATATTTCAAAGATCTAGAATAAATATTTCAAAAATTTATATGGAACCAAAAAAGACCCCAAAAGGCCATAGCAATCTTGAGAAAGAAGGACAAAGTTGGAGGGATCATGATACCTGATATCAAACTATACTACAAGGCCACTGTAATCAAAACATTCTGGTACTGGCCTAAGAACAGACACATAGATCAATGGAACAGAATAGAGAGCCCAGAAATAAACTCATGTCTCTATGGTCAATTAATATTTGACAAAGGCTGCACAAGCAGAAAATGGAGGAAAAATAGCCTATTCAATAAATGGTATTGGGAGAACTGGGCTGGTACATACAAAACATGAAAATAGACCACCGACTTAATACCATACACCAGAATAAAATCAAAATGGATAAAAGACTTAAATATTAGTTATGATACCATAAAAGTCCTAGGGGCAAACAGGCAGTAAAATTTCAGATATCTACTCTGGCTGGTGTAGATCAGTGAATTGAATGCGCGCGCCTGTGAACCAAAGGGTCACCAGTTCAAGTCTTGGTCAGGGCATGTGCCTGAGTTATAGGCCAGGTCCCCCATAGGAGGCACATGAGAGGCAACCACACATAGATGCTTCTCTTCCTCTCTTTCTCCTTCTCTTCCCCTCTCTCTAAAAATAAATAAAATCTTTAAAAATTTGTTCAGGTATCCCACATAGCAATATTTTTGCTGATATGTCTCCTAGGGCAAGGAAAATAAAGGAAAAAAAAATAGACAAATGGGCCTACATCAAATTAAAAAGTTTCTACATGGCTAAAGAAACTGTCAGCAAATTTAGAAGGGAACCAACCATATGGGAGAACATATTTAGTAGTAATACATCAGACAAGGTTTTAATCTCCAAAATATATGAAGAACTCATACAACTCAACACAAGGAAGACAAACAATTCAATCTAAAAATGGGCAAAGATTGTACCCCTACAGATTGTAGTAACTGTCACCTTCTATTGAAGGATGTGGAGCTGGATCTCAGCCTTGGCTGTACTTCCTGACTCAGCCCCTTCAACTCTATAGCTTCGGCACATTCACAACCTTAAGTTGAAGTTGCCTTGTCTGTAAATTAACTTGATACTATAGTATTAACACTTCAGAAACTTGCTAAATGTACTGAAAAAATAATGCAAATAAAAGTGAGGCAAAGAATGCATGATTATTAAGCGCTTGGTGTACATATGGATATTGTCATTCTCTACTCTGCTCTACTGTATTGAAGTCTATGCTATCCTCTACACACTCAACTTTGATATTGCTAAATTGTGATAATTTAATCTTCTTTTTCTCTCTCTCTTTTTTACAAATGTGTTCCATGTCGGCTCTCAAAATTTTCTAATTTATAATGAGGAAAGCAGTTCTTCTCCAGAGCCTCACTGCTCAGTTAAGCCCCCTGTGCCGAGAACCACACATTGTAAGATACCCAACAGCAGCCTGAAGTTTCAAAAACTGGCCTTCTCCGATTCGTCTGCGCTTCAGGTAGAGCATCCATTCTCAAGGAAGGCAAACTTTGGCTCTTGCAGGTAAAAAATTCTTTAATCTTTTTAATTATAAAGTACAAATATACATACAATATGAGTTATATGATAAATAAATGTTCTGCTAGAAAGTGCAAAACAGACAGTATTCAGTTTCTCTGTAATATTAAAATCTCATGGAGGGTGACTAGAAAAAAATTCTTAAAAGGCTAGCTAATGGGAAGACAATAAAAAAAAGTTTGAGAATGCCTGAATTAGACGAAAATTGTCACAGTCCCAAACTTACAAAGAGGTAAATTGACCATAACTTAGAATTTTCATGGAAAAGGTGTCATGAGATCACAAGGCTTTCTATTATCCAACCCACTTTACTCCATAATGCTTCTGAATTCTTATGTGGCCAGTCCAGGAAAGAGCACCTTCCTGCCTTTCCTGACAGACACGAGACACTGTCAAGTCAGCAGGAAGGAGCTTTCCCCCTCATAGTGGTAAGAAATCCACAAGAATATAACTTGTAATTCAGGCCTGAACTCAGAATGGGAAAAAAAGATACACCAATGAGGAAAGTTCAGGTCAGACTGTGACAATTCCAGAATCTCAGTGACTCATAACAACCAAGACTGACTTCTGTCTCATGCCATGAGTCCCTGTGAATAGGTTGTGGCTCTGTCCTATTGTCATCTTCACTCTAGGATTCAGGTGGCTGGAGCAGCAACCTTCATGAAATATTAATGGCTATGGCAAAGGGAAAGGAACTTGGGGCTACATGCTGGCTCTTAAACATTTTCACCATACGTGACTCATGGCACTTCTATTCCTATTTCACTGGTCACAGTAAATCACACGGGCAAGCTGAATATCATTAAACAGGGAAGTATAATCCTTCTCCGAGAGAGAGAAAGTAGGTTTACATAATCACCCAGTCTAGCACACCAAGTACACTGCCTTTTCTATACGCATCATCTAACTTTATCATTACAACCAGGATGTGAGATGAAACGGTAGTCATTATATCCTCCTGCATTTACATAACTGAAAACAAAACAACTCAGTGTTTGGAGACTTTTCTAATATTTGGAGTTGTCTGAAAATGGCCTTCATTCCCTTGGGTGGTACTGAATCCCTGTTATTGGAAGGAATGAGACAGAAGCCAAACAACTACTTCTGTTAATGCTGAAGGATCCTGTGGGCACACTGGCAAGATAACCTTTATGATCCCTTTTATCCAGAAGACTCAATAATGCTGCAAGTCATCCAAGTTCACACAGCTATCAAGTAGTTAGTCAGGGGAAAATGTCTGTCTCCTCCAAATGAAAATGTACAGAGAAAGGCCCTGGCTGGCGTAGCTCAGTGGTTTGAGCACAGACCTGCAAACCAAAGGGTTGCAGGTTCAATTCCCAGTCAGGGCACATGCCTGGGTTTCAGGCCAGGTCCCCATTGTGGGGCGTACAGGAGGCAACCACACATTGATGTTTCTCTCCCACTCTTTCTCCTTCCCTTTTCTCTAAAAATAAATAAATAAAAATCTTTTAAAAAAAGAAAATGTATGGAGAAGTGGAGAAACAAAGCCCAGTGTAATTTAGTGATCTAGCATTCAGGGTCCCTTCCTTTGGTATATAAATGTTGAAAAAGTTCTATAACATATCACTTTTTAATCAGTATGCATCAAATAAATGCCCATTGTTGGTTTGGTGACTAAAATGCTATGAATTATTACTATGCATTATCAAACTTTCCAAATACTCTGGGTTTGCTACTCTGATGTGGTTCTGAATAAAATATAAGTGTACTGACACTAGCATGTCTCCCAGTCCCCCCAGACACAAACATTCTCTTGGGCTGCATTATAAATAAACAAATGTTCCACTAGAGAGTACAAAACAAGTAGGACTATATGTCATTACTTAAAGGAAATACCGTCCTTGAACAAATTGTAGTGAGGTCCTGCATTTTAACAATATTTTTAGGACTTTATGAAAAACAATTCACTTACTGGTGACTCCCTTTCTGTCTCTTATTCTTTCATGTGGTTCAGGATTTATTAGCACTAATTCTACATCACTATGATTGTAACATGATTTTTTGGCATACTGATCTGAATTTTTACCACATGTCAAATGAAAAAGTAGGGTTAGTATAAAAATAGAAAATAAACCTCATTTTAGTATTTTAAGTATTTTTACTTAAAAATAGGCCAACTATTGTTGTCTAATCATTTCCTATTATCAGAGCTAAGCAAGCATAAAAATGCAAAGAGTGACGTATGTACGCTTACTGTAAATGTGTTCAACTCACTCATTGTTCATTTCATGGTTGCAGAACTAAAATTAAATAATGTTTTGAAAAATTAAAATAATATTTTCATCTTACAGGAACAAAGCATATCAGAAACTAAAGATCTGACATCGGATGGGGAGGTTGGCTCAGCCCACCCAGGTCCCGCTCAGGCCAACTACCAGCACAGTGTTTGCAGATGAAATTCTTTTCAAGTTGGTCCTTAGCCAGTGACCCAGGAAATCATCTTCTTCAAACCCAATTTTAAGCGAGGCCAGCCTTTTAAGACTGATTTAGGCTTTGGCTCTCAAGAAGTCAGGAGTCATGAGTAGCACAAAACTGAACAGGCTGTCCGGATGCGATATGCTCAATTTTTCCCTCAATAATTCCTCCAAGTTATCTTCTAATGACATGAACTTTGACCTGATTGTGCACACAGCTTGGATATGGCCAATATTGACACCTTCCAGGAAAAAACTGCTGTCCCACTCTAAAAGTATAACCATTTAGGAAACATAAATACTTATATTTCCTCTTCACTTGGTTTGCTCTAAGGAAACTGTTCTAAACCCCAGAGGGGTGTTTTTCCTAATGTAATAACTGCTGAGGCAACCATAGCCAGCAGGGGGCACCACAGTGCTCAGTCACAGGAGTCTGAAAAAATGACTCCGGTTGGAATCAATCCAGCTTCTGCAGAACGCACGGGTGATTTTTATGGCAAGGTTTAAAAGTTCACTTCACTGTATTTGACACATCCAAACTCAAATAAAAATGATACAGTGTAGACTAATAGCTCTTAAAGAATGTTTAAGATATTTCGAAAAGCTTAGGTGACTTGGAAGTGCTCTTTTCAAAACCACAGGTACATGTATAAAGGATACATGGACAAAGCCAAAGCGGGGAAGAATCAAGGGTGGGAGGTGGTGATGGCTGGGGTGGAGGGGAGCAGAAGGGGGGAAATGGAGACAACTGCACTTGAACTTTAAAAAATATTTTTTTAAAGAGTAGGGGAGAAAAGTAAAGCCAATTTTACTGAAAAAAAAAACATATTTAATGCTTTAAAAAGTATTGAACTCTTTCATCATTGAAGTTCACATTTATATGTTTCAGATGCTTTTCAGGGTTGGCCAAACATATAACCAGTTCTTCTCGCTTCCATAAGATTATATCATGTAAACACACCTTCTAAACCAAGTAGACACCATTCCATATTCTAGAGTGCTATGGGACACAGAGCTAGCATGTTTTATTGACACTAGTTGATTTAGGTAATTTCCTTGGGATTTCTTCTTATATAATTATATTAAAATTCTATCTCAGTCTGAATAGGGGCTGTCCTAGAAGGTAGCAACTGCTCATTTTTTTAAAATAATAAGATACACATTTTTTCTGTGATTACTAGGACAAATAAAGGGAATAGAAGAAGAATAGTCTAGAGAAAAACAGGGATACTAGAATAAGCTTCCCTGAGTTTAAGTCCCAACTCTGATACCTCTTTGTTGAGCGACCTTCAGAAAATCACTTAATCTCTCCATGTGTGAATTTCTTACTGTTAAAATGTTGACTATAATAATACCTACATCATAAGGTTGTTTTGAGGTTTGATATTTATAATGCACTTAGAACAGAGCTCAGTGCCATATAAGTATTTGTTATATATGTAACACAATAGAAAGCAAATAGATGATCAAAGTATGTATAATTTTATACATTCTCAACTTTCATTCAAAATTTATTTAATAATTGCTATTTTCATCTCTTTTAAATCTATAAAATTTTCTGTCCCCACAGCTTTTTAACTCTGTGACCTTGGACAAGTTCTATAACATCTATACACTTCAGTTTCTTCATCTGTAAATTGGGGATAATAAAAGTAACATCATAGAATTATTTTGCATAATAAATAAAACTATACTGGTAAAATGCTGAACAGAGTCCTTACCGTAGAGTAAAAGCTTCAAACATGGTAAGTAAAATTAATACTCCAATTGAGTTCCCAGATATACAATAAATGTGATATTTCACATTAGTGATGAAAAGATAGATTACCCAGTAGGTAGAATAGAGGCAACTATAATGTAGGAATGTGATGTTACATTTTTATATCACATCTTATACCAAAATAAATGCAAATGTAAAAATTTAATCTTTAACCTAGCAGGAAATGTAGGTACATACTGTTTTTTATCACTCCCAGGTGCAAACAAAAAGACTATTTCAGGGGTCGGCAAATCTTTTTTGTAAAGGGCCACATATTTTAGATTTTGGAACCCTTAGAGTTTTTGTTTCATTTACTCAACTCTGCTGTTGTAGCAGCAAAACATTTCTAGAAAATAAGTAAATAGATATCATTGTGTTCCAGTAAAATTTTATTTATAAAAGCAGGCTGAGAGCCAGTTTTGGCTCTACAGGCATAGTTTTCCAATCCCTATGTATTTCATTCCAATGTTCTAACCAAAACCTACATAATGCCCACTAAAAATCATGTTGGTTTACCAAGTTTGTCATATTATTTTGGGTCTAGGCCCTATAGAGCATCATAAAAAAGAAATAGATAATGTGTTCTCTAACTTTAAAAACACTGTAATCTAGTCAAAAGTTATAAATAAAGTAGTAAAATTTATAAAGAAATACACTGCCCTGGCTGGAGGATCAGGTAGTTGGAGCATCATCAGTACATCAAAAAGTTAAGTGTTTGATGCACCATCAGGGCACATACCTAGGTTGCAGGTTCGGTCCCCAGTCAGGGCACTATGGGAAGCAGCCAATCGATATTTCTCTCACATTGATGTTTCTGTCCCCCCCCCCCGTTGTCTCCCTACAATCCTTCCTCTCTCTCTAAAAAACAATAAAACATATCCTTTAGTAAGGATTAAAAAAAGAAAAGAAAATACACAGATGTGTGTTTCAAATTACATATGGCTGTAGTCAACCCAAGTCATGTCAAAGCCTGAGGAAAATTACATGAAATTCAACTGAAAGATTTCCCAGTGGTATAGTAATTCTATCTGTGGCTCAACTTCTATGAACACCAGACCATCTTTCTTCAAAAATATGAAGGAACTTAAAGATTTCATGTTCTTTCATAAACTCAATCAATCATTTATGTAAAATGTGATACATTTTAATACACATACTCTTTGAGAATTTTATTCTTTAGAGCCCCAAACAGGAAAGTATCTTCTCTGGGTTTTCCTTGCCAAATATCTAAAAACAAGGCAGTTCCATAATCTAATTTGTCTGTGTTTTTCTCACCCCATAATCAGAAACTGACTCATCTTTGGTGCCTTAACAAATTGGATGGTAAACTGATTTTCTAAAATGTAAGCCTGAGTTATCCCTCAATTAACGTGTTAAATTAAATATCAACTGTGCCATCAAGGAATTCTTTCCTAGGGACAATTGAGTTTCACAAGCACTGTTCTGTCTGTTTATTCTGGCATGACAAATGTAACATTTTAGGCATCAAACTTTAATAAACTGTCTGTTAACATGTAATCTAATTCATTTTAAGAACATTAATTTTTTCCAGGGGGGAAAATTCTCCATGACACACATGCAAAGAATGCCAGAACCATGCTCTGCTCTGATGCTTCCATTAACCATCTCAAGTTCTTTAAAACCTCCCCATTCAGCCTTGCTTTGAAGGTATGACAGTACAGTCTCTGACTCCTGCCAAGGGATTTATTCTTCCCCCAGAAAACAGCAGTTATTAACTTGTTTTTCTACAAGTGTGCGTCACTATATTCCTGCCACATCGGGTTTCTTGAACGCCCAGAGTCTTTCCTGAGTCTTTGCATTTGCTATTTCCTCTGCCTGGAAAACGGTACATTTAAGCTTCTCCCCCCACAAAGGACTGGAGGGTGCCCAGAGGTCTCAAACCACCCTCACTGGCAAGAGTGGTTGACTAGTGAAATGACTTGACTCGAATATTCTTCTTGTTAGTGTCTTATTAATGAGTACTCTACAGGTCTTAGCTTATCTTTAGTTACTCAAAGTGCCTTTTCCAGATGACTTAATCTCAAGTGCGACACACATTCCTTCAGTCATTATGAGATCACCCTATATCATTTTCATTGCTGAGATCTGAAATTACCCATTTTTTGTACTTACATTTATTTGCCTATTTTATGAATCCCTACCCAAGAATGAATGGCCCATAAGAGTAGGGGTATATGTTGTCTTGTTCTTTACTGCTTCTCCAGCTCCTAGAACAGAGTCTGGTACAAGACAGGCCCTCACTAGTGGGATAATAAGAAGTAAAAGGTAAAGAAAAGGGAAGAAAAGAAAAGCAAGAGGGAGGAAGGAAAAAGAAAAACAGAGATAGTGAATGAAGCCAGTTCAGCCTCTTCTGGAATTGCCCGAGCGACATCAATTCTGAAGAGCTCTCTCTTACCTTATCTACTCTTGTAGGGTAAAAAGCCACCTTAGGGTTTTAATGCAAGGGCATTTCTCTTAGGAAAGTCTCCTGTACTGTGAAATGCAAGACCACTATATTAGGGCTACTGTTTCCTTTGCTCGTGAGTTACCACTGTGTGTATGTGTATGTTTGGATTCTGTTCTACTCAACTTTCATTGATTGCCTGCTGGATCCAGCTTTCTCAGCCCTCTTATGGCTTCTTTCACTTAAGCCCCATGACCTCCTCTTGATCTGTATGTTTCTACATTAAACAAAATATGACTCAAATAACCTCTTTCCATTTTTTGTTTCAGATTTGAGCAAAAAAATAAATTACCAAATTGATTTTTTCATATTTCTGGCAGCATATTTTTTCATTATGGAATTTCTTCCATTAACTTTCTTTTACATATTTATACTAAATTAAGCAAGGAAAGTGTTTTAGCAAAGAGCTCTTGTAACTTAGTTTAGCATTGACCACATTCTCCCTCAGATTTGCAACTCTTTTTAGTGTACATTGTAATTATATAAATTTATTTTTGTGTGTTAACTGTGAAGATTAGTGGAAGATTTAAGTAGCACACAGAATATCTCTTGAATACAAAACCCCATGCAGCTATTAAATATGATTATGATGTGCCAACATAAGTTCATTAATTGCAACAAATGTGCCAGTTTAGTGAGTAACGTTGATCATGGGGGAGGCTATGCATGCAGGGGACAGGAGAGACACGCAGAGTATATGGAAAATCTCTGTACCTTCCTCTCAAATTTGCTGTGAAGCTACACTGCTCTAACAAAATTAAATCTTTAAAATATAAAAGGGTAGAACTTTATTATAATCAAAACTACAAAAAATTATATGTGCCTGTGATACGGGCAAGAATAATATAGCACTGTCCGAGAAAATGGTCAAAAGTTTGATGCTTTTGATTGATAGAGATTCTTCCTTTAACTTTTAACCTTTAATTAATATTATCATTAATAATAAAAACTAATTAGAACAAAATTATATTTCTACCGAAAAGTCAACACATATCAAAAGTAGTTTTCAAATCAACATGAAAAATCATTTGCATTTACTGAAGAACAAACAGCTTTGACTGCCTTGAACGTTGTAAGAATTTACTGTGAGGTTTTAACATGGTTTATGATCGGCAAAGTTTATGATACAATAGCAGAGTTTTAAAAACATGTACAAAAATTACTACCCTGTCAGGTAGCACATGAAAATTTTTAATGTGAACTGCTGAACTAAAGTCATTTTATATTTCAAAAGTGAACGAGAGAAGGCTTCACACTGAGGAAAAGAGAAAAATGTCATGGAGAAAAGAGCTTTCAAGTTGGTCCTTGAAAGAGGGAAATAATGTCCATGCCTAACATTGGAAATGAGAGAATTTCTACTCCAGTGAACACAATTCTAGCTCCAATTTCCACAGAATCTTGTTGAATCATTAATATAAGCAAATGGTTAGATTTAGTAACTCCTTTTTGCCAGAAAAGCAGCCTTTCAGTCTATGAAACTTCTCTCTGGCAAGAATACACATGTATACAAAGCTGGCTGTTTTCATAATTTACATCAGCTTTTCTTGAAATACGTTTTCTAGAATCCTGGCTCCTGAAGACACTGCACCCAACCCACCCACCCCCGGCACAGATTAACAGTCCTGAGACCTACATAATGAAATCAAGGCTTCTAATGTTATTTCCCCAAAACCCTTTTAGGCTAATAGGTAATACTTATCAACATCTCAGCAGTATAACTGAATTAAGAGGCAATATAGTGTAGTGGTAAAAAGCATGGACTTCCCTGGGCTATAATTCCAGCTATCCTTTTACTAGCTGTGTGACCTCAGGCAAGTTACTTAACCTCTCTATGTCTTACTCTCCTCATCTCCAAAATGATAATTAGAACTACCTCATAAACTTATTGTTGGGGACTAAATGAGGTTTTGTATGTAAACTTCTTATAGCTCCTGACACATGGTAAGCACTACTGGGTAAGGGTTATCATTAGAACATCCTCCTCTGGATTCACTGTGGGAGGAAGAAATTGAGATACAAGCAAATGGAAAGTGGACTTGTCATTGCTGCTATAAAAATCCAAGAAGGCTGCTTCACGCATGACTCCAGCGCTTGTACAGAAGCTTCTGATTTCTCCTGCAGCTGAGGACCTCAGGAACAAGAGTGACATGCTCAGATATATGACATGTTGTTTGAAATGCCACTAGTACAGGGAGTCTGGGTGAGCCCTGGCCTGCACCCCCTGTGGATTTCCAGTCTAGAGCTAAAGACAAAGCTTTAAAATAAATGTCCACCATTTCCTATCCTTTGGACACACTCCTAGCAAGTACACTAATGGCTTTACAACTTAGATCTTGCCACCCTCTTGTCTGTTCTCTTCCTAAGAACTAAGTCTTGGCCTGCTGACAGACTTTCTCTAAAGCAGTTCTCTTTTTTATGCTCTCTGCACATATGAGTATATCCCCATTCCACTGTGATGGCCAAACACAATGTCAATGGCTGTAATGAACTGCTGCCCCATTGCCATTAACATATCTGTTATACTTGTACAGCTGCTGACACCACTTTCCACCAGTGGACAAATCAAAGTCCCAGGTCTTAGATAATACAGTATGTACCATCCCCTGCATAAATGACTAAGGGTGCCCCAGAAAACATTTCCCCAAACCTGACAAAGTTGAAGATGGTTCAGTCAAGTCAAATTGACCTGGAGTTTGGCTCTGCAGCTAAGCTGGTTTGGGCATGTCCAAACAAAGTTGACTCAAAATCTTAATTAGCAGAGGATGAACCGGAGCCAAAGTTTCAGAGAACACAAAGGTTCAATGTCGGGAAGTTAACATCAACCATCAAATTCCAGAAATAATCTTCAGGTACTATAGATCCCCTGAACTGCTGGTCCTTCTTCGACGAGACTGTAGGGTCTTCCTATTTAAACAGCATTGTAATTGACATGTTGTAAAAACAGTGTTATTTCAGGTTGGACAATAAGCTACATCTATATTCCAGTGGTTCTCTGGTCTGCAGAACCACCTGTTTCTGCTGATCAGCCAAGAATGGGAAGCCATGAGGGTTCACTGGGATATATGTCCTTGATTCACATTTGTTTGGTTCTCAGTTACCTGCACCTAATGACACGCTCCCATCAGCAACAGTCACACATGGATAAAACACACCCCTGTGGTCTGAATGTTTGTGTCCTCCTCACCCTCCTGCAAAATTCATGTGTTGAAGCACTAATCCCCCATGTAATGGTATTTGGAGGTGGAAGTTTGGGGAGGTAATTAGGTTTAGAGGAGGACATAAGAAGGGGGCCCTCATGATTGGATTAGTGTCATTATAAGCAGAGCAAGAGACCAGAGACCTCTCTTTCTGTCATGTGAGGATACAGCCAGAAGGCAGCCATCTTCAAACTGCAAAGAGGGTCTCACCAGACGATGAAACTACCTACATCTTGATCTTAGACTCTCAGTCTCCGGAAGTATGAGAAATAAATGTTTGTTATTTAAGACTATATATTTTGTTATGGCAGTCTGAGCTGACTGAGGTATGTACATTCCCCAGGTAGACATAATTTTACAGCATGAGTATATTAAAAAATATACCCATGAATTCAGATACTTCCCATACTCTATCTCTGGGAATCACTCTTGTATGCAAATGTGCCTAATAAACACTTATTCAAATGAGTTATTATCTAAGCTGCCTGTGCATATAAAGATAATATATTTTTTTAATATGTAGCACCTTGTTCTTCTTTCCCTCTCAGTGAATACAAAATTCTTTAGCAGAGAAAACTCAATAAGTTTAACATCAGTAAGTGGCAAATAGAAATGTAGCCTTTGAAAACTCACATGTCATAATTACTTCTCCTTCCCATTTTTCTGTCACAGGACTGTGAAATGTCTAGTAGGTCTTTCTAGACTTCAGTCTTCTCATCTCTATAATAGGGAAAATGATATCTTGCTCTATCTCATGAAGTTATTATAGTGAGCAAATTACTTCTACAGAAACAAAAACACAAATGTGCCCAGAAAGTATAAAATAATCTATTTAAGCTGAAATTTATATTAGTGTAATTTTTATCACCATTACTATCAAGAAAGTAATACTTAATTTTTAAAGTTTATTCTTTCACTAGGTCACTGTTGACATGAATCAGTTTTATTAAGGGGGCCAAAGAAAACAAGAAATAGCCGGTTTTCTAGGTCCTTTACGAGCAAACACTAAATTGATATGCAAATAAATAATATGATAAAAATGATATTTACTAATTGCTTTTGCTTTAACCTTAAAATAATCCATCATAATCTCCAACCATTGCAGGAGAATCGGTTATGTGATACATAATATCAATCATTACATCAGTCACCCTTTAGACATGCCCTAGGACTTAATGCTTTAGGCACTATGTCTATTTCCAAGATGATATTGATTATGTAGTAGTACTTTTGCCCTTGGACAAACTGCTTTTTATCAGAGAATGGGGGCAATTCTGTAGTTTCTTAGCTGAGTGAGTGAGAGTTGACAACCCTTCAGAAACATGAAGAAAGTCAAGTTTTGAAAATCTGCATGTAAACATATCATCACCCCAAGAGACAAGAAAGATTACTGAAATGGAATGAAGTCACAGACAATATTGCACTGAGCACTCTGACACATTTTTGTTATTGCCATTTGATGTGGCATTCTCTAAGGACATATGTTATATGACACATTTCAACACTGCAAATAATTCCTTAATCTTTAATCAAAAAAAAAAAAAAAACTGAAGAAAGAAGGTTCCCCCACTCATTGCCCTATTTCATTAAAAAAAAGAAAGCCTTTTCTTAAAGCTTTGCTTTGTTTGGAAATCAGATTATTCCTTGTAAAATAACATTGAAATTTATAGTATATTAAAAGTACCATCTATGGAATTATTTTCATCGTATTACTGAAAATACAATATTATGGATGACTCATTGGAAATAAATAATTCATTAGCAAGTTACAATGCCCCTTTCTGAATTTAACTGTCAGGGCTGCCTGAGATATTATAGACTGTGATAGAGGGTGAAAACCTTAGCATAAGACTTAATTTTCATAAAGACACAGATATTTAAGCATTTGAATATATGCAGAATTTAAAGTTGTCAAGTCACTGACAAGGAGCTAGTAAAAGATAATTCTACAAAAGCCACTGGTTAATGCTCATTATGTGTCATATGAGCCAGCTAATTTATAGCTTGACTTTGCAAAAAAGAGATTTGTAAGGGCAAGATAGGGCCTGGCTGAAGCATCAGAAGCAGACTTAAAGTACAGCTAGCTTTCAAAAGATTCTTTAATAAGTAGCATAGATGGCGGGTAGAAAATAGATAGGGGGAGGGCAAGAATAGTGTCAGAAGTGTAGAAGCTAAAGAATTTATGACACATGGACATGAACTAAAGGGGGGGAATGTGGGTGGGAGGGGGTGTGCAGGGTGGAGGGGAACGATGGGGGGAAAATGGGGCAACTGTAATAGTATAATCAATAAAATATATTTTAAAAATAAAATAAAATAAATCTTTTAATGTGAAAGTTATTTTTATAATCAGATAAATATGTTGTAAGCAATCAACACCTTTGCAAATAATGTTCACCTTTTACACAATGTGTGAAATTTTTCTAATTGCATTTTAGTCAGTAAATTTTTTAATAAAATGTATTTACCTGAGGTCTAAAATACAATATACAACATATATAAATGTATAAACATCAAAAAGGAAAAGATGTTTCTCAACTCCATGAGTTAAGAGTACTGATGCACTTCTATTTCTACATCTAGTAATCATCAAGTTTCAATTTAAAGGTTTATCAGTAGGGGTTTAATTAGTGAAACCAAGTGCATTCTGGCTGGTTTAACCAAAAAGGGCAACTGAACCACTTACGGGATTATTACGTAATTAAAGTAATACAGCTCTTAGGATAGACTTTCAAAGCCACATCAGAGGGCTGAGTCGCCAAAAGGGCAGCTGCTCTTCGCAAGATCAGAACAGCTCCTACCAAGTTAAAAAACCACACACCTAGCTGCTGACTCCAAAACAACCACCCCTCCTGCTTAGGCAGCCACCAGCCAAATGGGGAAGCCATACTACAGGAGCAATCATATCAGTACAACATTATTCATGGTGGCCAAGACATGGAGACAACCAAAATGTCCTTTGATAGAGGATTGGATAAAGAAGATGTGGTGTGTGTATACAATGGAATGCTACTCAGCCACAAGAAAAGATGAAATACTGCCATTTGCAACAACATGGATGGATTTTGGGATTATGCTAAGTGAAATAAGTCAGAAAAAGCTAAGAACCATATGATTTCATTCACATGTGAGATATAAAATTATAACAACTCATAAACACAGACAACAGTATGGTGGTCACCAGAGAGAAGGAGGTTGGATGGTAGTAAACATAAAAGGGGCCAAGTATATGGTAACATAAGGTAATTTGACTTTGGGTGGTGGGCCCACAATGCAACATATAGATCATGTGTAATAAAATTGTACACCTGAAACCTATATGACCTCATGAACCAATGTCTCCCCAATAAATTTAATTAAAAAATAAAAACGAAAAAACTAACTTCTTCTCTAAAGAAAAAGCTCTGCACAAGATTGAGAGATTGCATCATTAAGATACCTGGTCACAGCAAAAAAAACGAGCTGAATCACCTTGAAAAACTAATTTAATATCCATTGTGTTTAATAATACCCAACCCACTCTGTGTATGGCTCTTAGCTTGTTCCTAAATGTATTTACCTCCCACTAGAGACTGTCAAAATTATTGGACAATCTGTTGAACCCAGATTCCAAGAAAATTTAAGATTGCTAACTGTTATAGATATACCTTCATCATTTCACTAAACATTTTAAGTATAATTATTAATTCTAGGATACTGTTTAGAAATTGTGGCATATAAAAACTTTGCTGTTTGATATGCAAGAATACAGGGGACTGACTATGTGTCTCCAAGATCATAAAACCCAAGAGTTGAAAATGGCCTTAAAGATCATCTGGCTCACCCACCTTCCAGGCAAGCATGTCTGGAAGGTGGTCACTCAAATGTGTCTGGCACTCACCGGTAAGGGGCACTATGGTAGATGCAATATTAAACTCAATTCCTCACATCTCATTGCCAGAATCACCACTAACAAGATGGAGTGTATTTTTCCACCCCTTCTTTTTCCTCAAATCAAAAACAATTAGTTTCCTTATATATGCTTTCACAATGTCTCTCCCATCTTTTGTCAGTTATAACATCAGACATTGCTGGTGCCATACCAAGGCTTTTACAATACCCTGTACCAGTTACTGTGTCTATTGCCACTAATAACATTTTCCTGCTACCTTTTCTGAAGGAGTACAGTGGAAGTTGTCTTACCCAGAAACATTGGCAAGGTTATGACTACCTCCATTATGTCTGGTATCCAGTGACTCTTTGGGATGAGGAGTACAAAAGCCCAACTCTTAAGGACTTCTGGCCAAGATAGAGGCATAGGTAGATACACTTTGCCTCCTCACACAACCAAAAGAAGGATAACAACAAATTTAAAAACAAAAAATAACCAGAACTTCAAGAAAATCAAACTGTATGGAAGTCCAACAACCAAGGAGTTAAAGAAGAAATATTCATTTAGACGGATAGGAGGGGTAGAGATGGGCAGCCTGGGCTGAGAGGACTCAAGGGCAAGTTGGCAGCTGGTGGCTGGCAGGCTGGGCAGTCCCACATTTCTGTGAAGATAAACTGAGAACAAGTGGAATGCAAGACAGTGTAACCCAGGGTTCCAGTGCAGGGAAATAAAGGCTCAAAACCTCTGGCAGTAAAAACCTGTTGGGTTTGTGGCAGTGAGAGAAACTCCCCGCCTCATGGGAGAGTTCACTGGAGAGACCCACAGAGTCCTAGAATGTACACAAATCTACTCACCTGGGAATCAGCACCAGAAGGGCCCAATTTGCTTGTGGGTAGCGGGGGAAGTGACTAAGCTGGCTGAGAGCTGAGCAAGTGGCATTGTTCCCTCTTGGACCCCTGCCCCACATACAGTATGACAATGCAGCAACCTGGGTTGCCCCACCCTGGTTAATACCTAAGGCTTCGTCACTTACAGTGTAATAGCTGCACCAAGACAATATATATATATATGGTCCTAATGAAAGAACAGATCAAAGTTCCAAAAATAGAACTAAGCCATGAGGAGATAGCCAACCCATCAGATGTAACATTCAAAACATGGGTAATCAGTATGCTCACAGAAATGGTTGAGTATGGTTGCAAGATAGAGGAAAAAGTGAAGGCTATGCAAAGTGAAATGAAGAGATGTATACAAGGAACCAACAGTGAAGGAAAGGAAAAGGGTGCTCAAATCAACGATTTGGAGCAGAAGGAAGAAATAAATATTCAACCAGAACAGAATGAAGAAACAAGAATTCAAAAAAAAATGAGGAAAGGCGTAGGAACCTCAGGGACCATTTTAAATATTCCAACATCCAAATCATAGGGGTGCCAGAAGGAAAAGAGGAAGAGCAAGAAATGGAATACTTACTTGAAATAACGATGGAGAACTTCCCCAATCTGGCTAAGGAAATATACCTCCAGGAAGTCCAGGAAGCTCAGAGAGTCCCAAAGAAGTTGGATCCAAGGAACCACACACCAAAGCACAACATCATTACATTACCCAAGATTAAAAATGAGGAGAGAATTTTAAAAGCAGCAAAAGAAAAGAAGATAGTTGCCTACAAAGGAGTTGCGATAAGAATATCAGCTGATTTCTCAAAAGAAACCTTACAGGCAAGAAGGGGCTGGAAAGAAGTATTCAAAGTCATGAAAGGCAAGGAACTACATCCAAGATTACTCTATTAAGCAAAGCTATCATTTAGAGTGGACGGGCAGATAAAGTGCTTCCCAGATAAGGTCAAGTTAAAGGAGTTCATCATCACCAAGCTGTTATTATATGAAATATTAAAGGGACTTATCTAAGGTAAAGAAGATGATAAAAAATATGAAGAGTAAAATGACAAAAAAAAAAAACTTAAAACTATCAACAACTGAACCTAAAAAATACAAAAACAAACTAAGCAAACAATTAGAACAGGAATAGAATCACAGAAATGGAGATCACATGGAGGGTCATCAGCAGGGAGGGTGAGGGGGATGAATGGGGAAAAAGGTACAGGAAATAAATAGCATAATTTGTAGGTAGAAAATACAGGGTAAAGTTAAGAATAGTGTAGGAAATGGAGAAGCCAAAGAACTTATATATATGATCCATGGACATGAACTAAATGGGGGATTGCTGGTGGGAATCGGGATGCAGAGCTGAGTGGAATAAAGCAGAGAGAAAAAATGAGACAACTGTTAACAGCATGATGAATAAAATATATTTAAAAAACAGAAAAAAATAAATATCAATAAAATAAAAATAAAAGAAATAAAAACCCAAGTCTTTTAATAGTTGGAAACCCACCACAGGATCAGACTGAGGCTAGATTTCCCTTGAAAACACCTCTTTGGCTAGCTTCTCTCTCCCGCTTCCCCGCTTCGCTTCAGGTTTCTCCTGAACGCACTGCTTCCGATCACTAGCACAGAAATCGCTATCTTGGGCACTATTTCCAGAGACCCACCCAGAACATTGCCTTTCCTCCAAACTGTCCTCAGGTATCTTTTCTCAGCCCACTTCTTTGTTCATTCCGTGTCCTCTAGCACAGGCAATAACACAAAGGATCCACTCAATACATGTCTAAAGAATGAGTATGGATAACACTTCTCATTAAAGAGTAAAAACTACTTTTTGATGATTTTTGAGTTTACTTTATTCTTAGCATCTCTGACCAGGAGATCATAGCTATTTCTCCCTAAATTGTTTTGTAGTTTTACAGTATAAACATCATCCTGTATGTACTGGATTTCTTGCTAAACACAATTTTTAAAGCACAGTACCATACAAAAAAAAAAAAAAAGTTATTTCTCCCCTAGAACTTTTCTAGTACTTTTCTGCAGTTTTTTTAATCAAAAGACAAGAATACTGAACAAGAGACCAAAAGAGAAATACAGCTTTGTTTTGTGTCACAGCTTGTGCCCTATGACAAGATTCAGCATCCAGACAAACAGCTATGCTGGGTTCATAGTATTAGAGTGTTGTATGAATGCCAATAACTGTTGGACAATGTTGTACAGAATTGCTAGTTGCTGTGAAGGGAGTGAGAAATTCCTCTCAATAAGCCACATTACAAAAATTCCTGTGTTAGGTTGGAAATGACAATCTAATATGAAATTTTTTCAAGGAAGTCATGTGTAGGAAACTTTTTATTTGCAAAAAGAGATTAACACAAGTAGGTTTTGCTGAATCTTTTTATAGACTTCTCCAGATAGTTCTATCAGTTCTTGAATACATTTTGCATTTTTATAATTTTTTAGTATACATTGGAGACAATGTCATTGACATATTTGCATAAGTTGATATAAAGGGAATATTTTTAGGTAAAGGATTTTAAAAACTAAAGTCCCTGATATTTACATGAGGGAGTAGTAACAGTTGTATTAAAACTAATTTTACACCAATTTTGAGAAACATTTTATTTTGAATATATGAATATTCAACTTGGTATGATTTCCTCTCTTAAGGGTTTAAGATTAAGCTGGAAATACCAGACAAAAAGTCCAGGATCTGAAATCCTCTCACAGTGCAAAACCATACCAACTTTACACACCTGCTAAGTGTTTTAGGTGCAAATCAACCATCATGACCACCATCAAGGAAAGAAGGAACAGACACTGCCACTGAATTTAATATTCACCACAGGCTGGGAGAGATATCCCTGGGAACAGAGCGCAAATCATTTGGCTGTTTTCTGCAACTTCATTAAGTGATCGTGAGGTCTCAAAATATCACTCAAATGTCAGACTCCGTCTGTCAACTGAAGGCAGCCTGCCCACCTACATCACATGGGCAATGTGAAAAATAAAATAGGAAAATAGATATGAATGTACTTTGACAATGCCAACATTAGTAGCAATAAAGACAGTGGACCTGCCTGACCGGGCCTCAGCCTATCCTCACAGAGCTCACCACACACAACATTGTCCCTTGGCCTCTGCACGTATAATTCATTAGGGTTGAAAAGTTAAAAGTCATTTTTAACCAATGAAATGGAATTTATATTTTTAAAAAAACCATTTGTCTTAAACTTTCATGCATTTACAAAAATAGAGAGTTACCAAGTAACATGTAGGAAAAGATTTACAATTATATTAGTATGTTTTTCATTAGGATATTATATTAATTACTATTCTTATAGTGCTTGAAAATTATTCTCTGGTAGTTTTAAATATTTCCTTTATAGTTTTTACATTATTGATATTTTAGCCAATCTTTTACCTACAAATAATATCAAAACAAATTTCAGTGCAGCTATTCCTTTTAAAATGACAAATTCTGAATATACAAGATTAAAATGGTGATTGTACAGTTAGTTAAACTTCATTCAGTCAGACTGTCTTTACTTTTATATGTAGAAATAAATTTTATGAGAATTGTATTTTAATGGAAAGAAATCATAGTCTCATCAGAGTTGATCTTTTTCTTCCTAACAGTTTCTCAGTTCACATAGAGACACTGCAAATGCAGAAGCTACATGGAGCTCAGGAGATATATATTAGTTAAAATGTGTCAGAAATAGAAGCTCGTTTTCACAGAGATAAACCAGGTTGGTTTTAGAGAAGCCTGTCCAGTTAGCAGAGGCAGAAACCTGTGAACTCAAGCATCCTCAAGATAACTTTGACACTCTACATTTTAAGAGGCAGTTTTTTTCAAATTCCAAGGAAGCATTTCTTTCATCTGATTTCATGAGCATGTCCTAATTACCATACTGATGTCTCAGGCTGGCTTAACCCCAGGTTATGGCTCCCGAAGGATTCATAACAACCACCTGAACAGACCCCTCATTAACCATAGAGCTAAGAAGTAATAACTTTCCTTGGATGGAGTTAGTTTTAGTTGGAAGTGAGAATCTATTATTTCTTTTTCTCTGGTTCAGGTATAAATGATAATGCATTTAATCCCAAGTTTCCTGGTTTGCCAGACACAATGTTTACAGATTTATTGTTCAATATTCGTGCTTTGATTTTATTATTATACAATTTATTTTCTGTTTAAATGAATGGAAAAAATTATTTTGTTTGATGAGGATCTAGAGAATTAAAGTGTTAATGTTTTGAGAAAGAGATTATAATTTCTGACTGATCTTTATAAGCCTGATAAATCTTTCTACCAGGATATACCGATGGTTGAAATGTAAATTGTTATAGCCTTTTTGAAATGCAGTAAAGAATTAATTAAAACTTCTAGGATGTTATATCATTTTGGGAGCTTTATGCCATAGATAAAGGCTATACTACAAAAGATACGTGTAAAGGGAAATTTATAGCAACTATGTTATATTGTGAAAACAAACACCTACACACAAAAAAAATAATATTCACCACTAAGCAAAAGGTTTGAATAAATGTGCAACCATCCCACAGAACACTTTGTGGCTATTCAAACAGGGCAGGAGAACAGGCCTCAGGCCTCCATCAGGGAGGGGATTGGAATGTAGCACACTGTACATCACTGGACCCTGGATGGCTACAAGTCCAGTCCAAGAAACACTCATTACTCAACTCATTGACCCAGGGAAATGACAGGGAAGTTTTGACAGATACTTTCAATACCTTGTCCATGTCTCTGGAAAGCTGACAGCCAATACCTGAAATTCTGTTAAAATGTAATTGTCTGAAGAAATGGTACAGATTTTTGGCTTGGTGCATACATAGGGCAAGCTCAAAGTGTTGGAGAGAATGTCCCTCAGAACTGCCCCCAACCAGTGATGGGGTACCTTCTTTGCTGGCGTAACCCGAGGTAAGTTCTACATTTTCTCCAGCAGGGTTATGCTCCAATTGCCCCCAGTGATAACCTGATTGTATATTTTAGCAGTCAATCATTTGTAGACCAAAATAATGTGCAATTTTAGGTGAAGTAATAACTCGGTTTTATTTATTATTAGTTTTTGGTGCTGACACAGAAAAACCAATTTTCTCCAATAATAAATGTATACATCATCCCTCTTTCCAACATAGTACTAACTACTACAATAACGAAAGAAAAAGAAATAAAAGACGTAGAGACTGAAAAGAAATAAAACCATCCCTATTTGTAGACAGCATGATTGTCTATGCAGATAATCCCAAGATATCTAACAAAAAAAAGTGTCATAATCTAATAAGTGAGTTCAGCAAGTTGGCAGGATAAAACACACAAAACCTCAATTGCTTTTTTGTATATACTAATCTCAAGTGAATTATGTTGAGTGAAAAAATCTAATCTCAAAAAATTACATATCATAGAATTCTATGTATATAATATTCTCAAAATATCTTAGAAACAGAGAACAGATTAGTAATTCACAGGAGTTGAGGATGGCAGGGAAGGGCAGTTGTGGGGGGAGGTGTGTTATGAATATAAGGGCAATGTGAGGGACACATGTGATGGAAGGAAGGGCTCTGTATCTCAAGTATAGTGATGAATGCACAAACCTCCCCATGATAAAATTCCATGTGATAAAACTGGGCACACACATATAAATAAGCACAAGTAAAAAGGAAGAACCTGGAATAAGTGGATGGTATCAATGTCAATATCCTGGTTATGACATTGTACTACAACTTGTAAGATGTTATCATTGGGGAAACTGCATAAAGGGTACAAGGGCTCCCTCTGTACCATTTCTTACAACTGCATGTGAGTCTACAGTTAGATCAAAATTAAAGCGAAATTAAAAAACAAGGTAATGAATACTTGAAAAGTATACAGAAATGTGTAAAAAGAAGCATAATCCATTAAAAATATATGTTATAAAACATTTCCCACTTTTTTGTAATTCCTGTACTCTGGTTTGCAATAGTCTTAGCCAGAGAACTTCTTAGGAAGGGCTTACAATTGATTAACAAATTAAATCACAGTAAATAGCACCACAAGATATCATAATGATAAAGAACATGAAATTTTAAAAAAGATTTTATTCATTTATTTTTAGAGAGAGGGGAGAAGAGGGAGAAAGAGAAGAAGGGAAACATCAATAGCCTCTTATACGCAACCCAGGCCTGTGGCCTGGCCCGAAATCAAACTGGCGACCTTTTGCTTTGTGGAACGATGCCCAACCAACTGAGCCACACTGGTCCGGGCAAGAACATGAGATTTTGAACACAGTAACTAGGTTTAAATTTGATCTTTGCTACTTCTTGGCTGTATAATCTTAAAAGAGTTATTTAACCTCTCTAATCTTCAATTTTCCTGTCAGAAAATGGAAATAATTAATGTCCAATTCACTGAGTATTGTGAGGATCAAATGAAAGAATACATGCAAGGCATTTAGTACAGAGTTGGCACATGACACAAGTTCATCATACTTAAATATGACTTCTATTTATATTTGTTATGGTGTTTGTTCCAGTGGCAGTACAGGTTGTATATAGCTTCTAAATTATCTTTTAAGGGGACTCTCACACACATACACATATACACACACTATTTAATAGAGAAAGGTTAGATAATTGTGACAAGAAAATTCACTTAATTTTTATGGAACCCCAAGCCTCTGATTTAATCCATGGGAGAAAGACCAATGTACATATCAAAAGCAAGTATGAAATGACACACTGACACCCAAATTAATCTGTCATATTTTTCATGTATTATATTGATGTTTCAGGGAGACTTACAGACTAAAATTGGGAAAGCTGCCAGCTGGCCTCCCTCCTTGTATATCTTACATATAAACACATGACATCCACTTTTATTCAAAGCTTACAACTATTCTAGGGGGTAGGTATTGTCATCACTTTACAGAAGAGTAACCTGAGTTTTAGAAAGATTAAGCAACTTGCCCAAGGTCAGAGAGCTAAAATCTAAAAGCAAGAACTTAAACACACATCCCTCTGGCCCTAATGCCAGTATTCTTAATTGTTTCATAAAACTAAATATCAAATTAGAAATTTATCAATTTTTGTAAATATTTTCCTCTTTTGTCTGTGAGATGGGTTGCCTCATATAGGCAATTTTCAAAAGATAAATATGTTCCCAAAGTTTAATAGTTGACTTACTATTATTACTAAATGAATTACAATTACTAGTTTAATTACTATTATTACTATTACTAAAATGAACCATTTGGTAACTGCTGCAGGAGAACTAATAATGTATTTGCACACACCAGGGGTGTCCTTTTGTAATGAATATTTTATTTCCCTTAAAAATTTAGAATCTGACATATTATGCTTCCTCAAAATATACTACCTTGTGACCAGCTGTGAAAATGGGGTTCATTGGGTTGTCATAAGTGTATCAGATTCATCTAAAGCCTCAAACCCTCATAGGAAACAGAGCAATATCCTAAAATGTACATGATTTTGATTCCTAATCTTATCACTTTCATAACAACCTTCCTTGTGCTACACACAACATAGGTCTTGTCCCATGCTATCTTTACCACAGCCCTTTAAGACAAGTACTTTTGTTATTCCTATTTAATAGAAAAAAAAAGAAGAAAAAAGATATTTCAAGAAGTAGTGAACCTTGCCCAAGGTCACAAGATCTCAGTGTTCAGATTCCAGAGTCAAGCCAGGTAGTTTCATTCCTCAGCAGCATTCAGTTTTTAACCAAGGATTTCCTGACTCCTCCACCCTCACCTCAGCCATGTGTATCACCTAAGTTCCAGTTTGCTCATCTATTACATTTTAAAGTAATACCTTCCCTAAAACTCAGAATTAAAAGAGATAGTGAGCATAAATGACCTTACAATAAAATGTAGAATCTTACTTACACCATAATTGCCAAAGCGTGTCCACCAACAGGAAAGTATGAACCAATGAACTGATTCTAAACATATAAAAATAGAACTACAAATAATAAATATTCCTCCTGGAGCTGTGAGAAGGAAAGCCAGAATGTTCTCCCTGGCTTGCACAATGCTGGCTCTTTCTTCCTTGGCCCATTTCAACTCCCAAAGCCAGAACATACACAGATAGCTTTGAATATGAACATCTGTTCACTCCTCCTTCAGTCCCCACAAAGCAGTATATGAGCTTGCTATTGTCTTAGTTAATCCTCTGAAACATGAAGGAAATTCCAAAGGAGATTTCATTGGCATTCCTTTTTTATGCCTGAAAGCACTAGCCCTTCTGTCACAACTCTACCATCTGGCAATAAATGCTCTCATGAATCTGTGTACATTGTTCTAATAAATATGCCCCCATCTTTGCACATAAGAAATAATCTGGCAAGTCTGGTTTCAAACAGGAAACCTAATAAACATAGGTTGTAAAGGATATACAGTTTTGCAATGACCCACCAAGGAAAACCATGAACCCTAGCCCTGCAATGATCCCATGAAACATTGATTAACAGAGAGAAATATAAATTATTGCCCATATGTAGTAAATGCTGAGGATGATAGTGAGCAAGTTTATTTTTCCTTTTTCCTTCAGAAGTGATCATCTGGTATCTCACTGCTCCTTGAACAACCAAAGCCCATGGATCCCAGGTGTTTACCTTCCATTTTATCTCAAAACTCTCTACACTTCGCCAGTCCTCTCTGTGTGACAGCTCCAGCTATGACCTTCGAAAACTATTTCCAGCTGGTGATCAGGGTTTATTGCTGCAGAGCCCTGCCAATATCAAGCACATCTTGGATTGTATTTAGAAAGCCAATGTAGAAGTTTGTAACTGATTTGAATTTTTAAAACCCAGGACCATTTCTCTTGACTGGCATTATTTTATATACATTTATATACATTCATTGAGGACCAGGCACAGAATATTATTCAATAAATTTTGAAGTAATAAATGAATATGTCAAACCTAAGTCCATTCACTAGCTACAGGCCACTAAAAGTAAACATTAAAGAAATGTGACTGTGGGCACTTTAGCTATAAATCTGATATGGTAATAATTTCTGAATTCATTAAGATTGAACTGCAGTCTCAATTAAGACTGTTACACGAGTGTTGCTGCTTTAGAAGCTAAACAATGAAGTAGAATGTGCCAACTTCCTAATGATTAACTCATATTAGATATAGATGGTTGTTAGATTGCCTTCAATCTATTATTTTTTATTCAGAAATAAAAATGGGTGCATGAATCATAATTTTTTAATGTATGGGATCCAAGTTTTAATTTTCTGCCTTTACCCAAGAATTAAATCAAAATTCATAGATAATATATCTCAATCAGTTTTTAATTATTTTTGTTATCATTATTTATAATAACCATTTTTAACTAGTGAAGATTTTTTATATCTTACAAGCATTCTTAATCTATATAAAATAGAAATATTTATATTTCAAACATATTGACGGTTGTTAAGTATTTAGGAATTCAATATACAAGCTATTTTAATATCTTTGGAAAGGGGGAATAATTATCAGTTTTCTAAACAAACTTCCATTTGTCTAGTCTTCTTTGAGCATCTATATGTGCCAGGCACTGTTCTAAATCATCTGGATT
This sequence comes from Glossophaga mutica, assembly GCA_039655065.1. Lineage (NCBI taxonomy): Eukaryota > Metazoa > Chordata > Mammalia > Chiroptera > Phyllostomidae > Glossophaga > Glossophaga mutica. Next base: position 139,152,469 of record CM077307.1, on the reverse strand, counting down.
TAATACAGAATAAGAAAAAGTCTCTGTCTTTATGGGACTTTATGTTCTGTTGAGTGTGACAAGGAAAGGCAATCGTGACAAGCAAAATTTGCCTAGGTTTTCACTCAGAATGGTTATTTCTTCCTTTTTCTATTGTTCATATTCTTTATTCATATTTTACAAACTGAAAACGCATTAAAAATCAGAAATCATAATGTCATACCAATGAAAAGAAATAAACTTTGATCAAATTTTCTTTTAATTAGAACTGATCTCTAGTTTAAGAGGATCTGTGTTTCATTTCACTGGATATGTTGACTTGTGCTTACTTTAAAACCTTACCACTAATAACAACAGCCAAACTTGATTGATGTCTAATTCAGTTGTATTACATTAATAATCTAGTTCTGACAGCATGGCATTTAAACATGTGCAATTATTTTATTTTATTTTTTAATATATTTTATTGATTATGCTATTACAGTTGTCCCATTTCTCCCCCATCATTCCCCCCACCCTGCACACCCTCTCCCACCCACATTGCCCCCCTTTAGTTCATGTCCATGTGTCATAAGTTCTTTAGCTTCTACATTTCCCACACTATTCTTGCCCTCCCCCTGTCTATTTTCTACCCACGGTCTATGCTACTTATTCTCTGTAACTTTTCCCCCTCTTCCCTCCTCCCACTCCCCTGTTGCTACCCCTCCCTGTGATTTCCATTTCTGTGTTTCTGTTCCTGTTCTAATTATTTGCTCAGTTTGTTTTAGTTTTTGTTTTAGGTGTGGTTGTTAATAATTGTGAGTTTGCTGTCATTTTAGTGTTCATATTTCTGACCTTCTTTTTCTTAGATAAATCCCTTTAACATTTCATATAATAAAGGCTTCCTGATGATGAACTCCTTTAACTTGACTTTATCTGAGAAGCACTTTATCTGCCCTTCCATTCTAAATGACAGCTTTGCTGGATAGAGCAATTTTGGATGTAGGTCCTTGCCTTTCAAGACTTCAAATACTTCTTTCCAGCCCCTTCTTGCCTGGAAGGTCTCTTTGGAGAAATCAGCTGATGGTATGATGGGAACTCCTTTGTAGGTGACTGCCCCCTTATCCCTTGCTGCTTCTAAAATTCTCTCCTTCATTTTAATCTTGGCTAATGTAATTATGATGTGCCTTGGTGTGTTCCTCCTTGGGTCCAACTTCTTTGGGACTCTCTGAGCTTCCTGAACTTCCTGGTAGTCTATTTCCTTTGCCATATTGGGGAAGTTCTCCTTTATTGTTCAAATAACTTTTCCACTTGTTGCTCTTCTTCTTCCCCTTCTGGTACCCCTATAATTTGGATATTGAGACGTTTAAAGATGTCCTGGAGGTTCCTAAGCCTCTCCTCATTTTTTTGAATTCTTGTTTCTTCATTCTTTTCTGTTTGGTTGTTTGTTTCTTCCTTCTGGTCCACTCCATTGATTTGAGTCCCAGTTTTCCTCCCATCTCTATTGGTTCCCTGTGTGTTTTCCTGCATTTCACTTATTGTAGCCTGCATTTTTTCATCTAATTTGTGAGCAAAATCAACCAATTCTGTGAGCATCCTGATCACCAGGGCTTTGAACTGTGCATCTGATAGCTTGGCTATCTCTTGGTCACTTAGGTGAATTGGCTTTGGGGCTTTGATTTGTTCTCCTGTTTGAGTCATTTGGGGATTATTTTTTTTTTTTTTTGGTCTGGTTGCAGCTGTTATGTAGTGAGAGGTGCAGCCTTAGGTGTTCCCCAGGGCAGGGTAGCCCAGTCTCTGGGTAGTGATGCTGTATGTGGGGGTGGGGTCCAAGGGGGAACAATGGTGCTTACTCCGCTCTCTCTCAGATTCCAGTCCATTATGCAGCTTCCCCTTCTGCTGGATTATCTGCACATGAATGTGGGACCACCTGGTCAGCCATCTGCCTCGAGCGGCCTCACTGGGTCTGCACAGTTGCCACCCCGTGCCTGGGGTCCGCTAGCCACCGCCTGTGCACCTGGGGTCTGCTAGCCACCGCCTGCATGCCTGGGATCTGCCAGCTGCTGCTGCCTGCATGCCCCGGTCCACCAACCTCCACTTTTTCCTGCTGCAACTCTGCCCCTCTTACCGGTCTGGACGAATGGTTGTTGGACTTCCATACAGTTCAATTATCTATCAGTTCTGGGTGTTTTCTTGTTTCTAAATCTTTGTTGTCCTTAATTTTGGTTGTGAGAGGAGGCACAGTATGTCCACCTACACCTCCATCTTGGCCCGAAGTCCAATCATGTGCAACTATTTTAAACAGATACTCATTAAACTAAAAAATGAATACTTTGCTATAAAACATGTTCCGTGAGAATTAATAACAGATTTTGTGTAAGTTCTTTGCAATTTGACATTTGTTCTGACTTACTAAAGAGTCAAGAGTAATTTGTTCCCTGAATACCTTGGCTTATCTTAGCAGTCTTATTCTGAAAATATCATGTTCCAATTCAATGTTTGTTTATGTTCAGTCAAATAAATAGAGACTATTATAGACACTACATTCTAAAAACCCAAATTACTACCTTTCTAACCCCTCCCTGATGGTTTCAGTGGAAGAAGACTTGTTAAATTGGCTAAATATCCACTCAAAAAGGAAAAAATAAAGTAATATGTCACAAAAGTATTGCAACATGAAAACGTTCATAGTTCATTACCCCATCTTCCCTTTTATACTATAACATATCATGGACAGTCTTGTTGACTCAAAATCTCATATTTTTATGTCATCTACTTTATCTCTAAAGGTCCAAAACAATCACCATTATCATTTAAAAATCAGGATTTGATTCAAATATTTCTCCAGCCACACATTTTATGAAAAACTCTTGGAAGAGAGCAGGTAACACCATCCTAAAACAGCACAATTTAAAGCTGGGGATTTTTTTTAAAGTCTATGTCCATTATGCCCTAGGCCTTTGTGCCTCTGATTGTGACTAAAAGCAACAAATTCAGAACATTGAGAGTAGCAAATGGAAGATATAAATGTTTAATCTCTAGGGAGCAAAACTGAAGAAAAAAGTGTTAGTACCCAGAATATGTATCATCATCTGATGCAGTAAACATTTAATGTCTCTAATTCTCAGTAATTTTTCACAAGAAGCAACAGCTGAGAAATGTCAAAATCCATTTGATTTGAACCTTTAAGTTTTAACTCAGATCAACTTTATAGAAGGAGATGTCAGCATCATTTCTTAACAATAAGCTCTGCTTAATTCAAATGTAAATATTTTATGGGACTTTAAAATTTACACAAGATCAATATGTGGGGGGAGCCCAAAACTGAAATTTATTTATTAAAAACTATGTGTTTATTCTTACATTTAAACTTCATTCACCTTCAAAGTACCCTCCATTTGATGCAATACACCTATCAAGATGTTTTTCCCACTACTCTAAACAGTTTTTGAACTCGTCAACTTTGATGCCTTTTAGTGCTTTTGCCATGTTTTGTTTCACCTCATCCACATTGGCAAACTATTTCGAATTGAGAACTTTTTTCATCCAGGGAAACAAACAAACAAAAAAGGTTGCTCAGGGTAAAATCAGGTGAATAGGGTGGGTGAGGCACAGGGGTCATGCTATTTTTGGTTAAAAACTGCTGAACACTCAGCATGGTGTGGGCAGGTGCACTCGTAAATCACCCATCATGAAATGGGCAAATATGTTGAAAGAGTCTTCAAAAAAAATTACTAAAGCCAAACACAGCCTCTCACAACAATGCCAGCTGGTACACTGATACAGATAGGTTCCTAGAACACTCACCTAGTGGGAGAAGTCTGTATTACAAGAGGCCTTCCCTCCAGAAGACAATTCCAGGTTTTCTGGGCTCCCACACTGTATACCAAATATATCATATTATACCACTAAAATAACAACCCATAGAAAATTATTAAAATTTTTGAAACAAGTTTGTAAATCCTCTCTTTTAGGGTATAAAAATTTGAAAGAAAACCAAAGGAATCATGAGAAAACATGAATAAGAAGGACTATAAAAAGCATGGTTTGGCTCCCCATGACTTTGGGTTACAATTTTAAGTTTCAATAAAAACAGCAAGGAAAGGATAAGACAAATAGCTTAGTTACTTAGAAATTTTAAATAACTTACACTCTCTGTTTCTTTATGAGCCTAAAAGCAAGCGAGATAACTAAATTGCTAATGTATGGGTCCATCCATTCAGTTTGGAGTTCTGGAGACTTTAGGAAGTCTTTCCTCATTACACCATTATGCAATGACTTCTGTTCATATTGAGAGACTGTACACATGAATCATCATTGCCAGCAAAACCCTGGGTAAGTGTATAGATAATACTCCCTTTCAAATTAAAACAATTTATTTTAAATGCCCATCACAACTCTATGTGTTTAACTAAGACATATGAAGTCTGTCCAGAAGATATCCAGCCATGAAGTATGAAAAATAGAGGCATTTACTGAAGAAGTTAAAAGATACAATAAACATTGTGGATAGGACAATGACACCTCAGTCCCCTTCAAAGTAGGCACCTTGGGACCTCACACAGTTCTCCCAATTGCCATCAGCTGCCCCATCATATTTTCCTAAACCTCATTGACAGCCTGAAATTTCTTCCCTTTCAAAGGTGATTTTAGTTTGGGGAAAAGCCAGAAGTCACAGAGGGCCAAATCTGGGCTGTAGGGGGCTGAGTCACCTGGGTGATTTGATATTTCAACAAAACACTCTGCACGAGATGTGATGCATGAGTGGGCAAACATTGTTGTGATGAAGCTGCCAATCACCAGTTGCCCATAGCTGCAGCCTTCTGAATCATCCAAATACTTTCTGCAGAGAAATGTTCAAGCTTAACACAAAATCTGATGCAGATTCGTTGCTCTACTCGCTCGATCATTTTGAATGCTATGGCCACACAGTACACATGCTCTCATTCAATGGCATCTACCACCCCCACTGACCAGTATGGTGAAGTCATCATTATTCACACATGTACATCCTGGTCCACTCTCCTTGGCTGCCAGGTTACATCGATGTTGGGTAAACCACTCTTGTTGTACTCACAATGGCTAGACTTTTTCTGGACAGACCTCATAATCAGCTTCCAGACTGAATTATTTATTATGGTGAAAATAAAAATGGTATCTTTTTAGGCTTATTTCTTGATAAAACATGAGTAACATGACTTTTCCTGTATGTCAATGATACTGATTGTTTCCTTTTCTCTTTGTTCATGAAAGGGATGGTGACTAACACAAAATCCAGTTTCTTTTTTTTTATTCATGGAACCAGATCTGCAAGTTTGAGGCATGTGATTCACATAATTGAGTTTTAAGTGGAAAGTGAACTACCTGACCAAGTTCCCTTCTTTCTATAATTATGAATTCCAGTGACCATCAAAGGCCACAGAAATATATTTTCTACTACTGAACAATTTATCCTGTGAGGAGATCTAAGAATTTCTTGAACTGTATAAAGGGTGAGGCTTTAAAAAATAAATTCACTCCATAGAGCTGTGTCACAAAGTGTGAGACCAAGCTTCGCCTGATTCACAACCTCAGTAGACACCGAGCTGTGTGTTATAAAAGATATTGGTTTCCAAATATAATTAGAATATATTCTTTATGTTCTGGATGTATTTATTTCAGTTATAGTCAGGAAATATGATTTATCTTCAACTGACTGAAGAAAAGGTCATATCCTCTATCAAAGACAAAAGGATAAAGCAGAAATCCCAGACTTTCTGCAGATGCATTTTCCTGCAGAAAATCTATTTTAGCATGTTTTCCTGAAGTCAAGGTTTTTTACCCAAACTTAAAAGATAAAGAAAATGATCTAGCAAGAGCTTTGGTAGGTTCTGAGGGTGTATTCAAGTCAAGCAGATCCTGTTCCAGTAAGCTACTGGACTGATTTCAAAAACAGGTTAGGTACTAGATAATATATAATTTTCTTGTTGCAAATGACAGGCATCCATCTTGAATAAGCTTAAGCTGAGAATATATTAATAATCAGAAGGATGCTGGTTGCCTCAGAGAACCCAAGTCAAGCAGGGGGACAAGGCATCAGCAGCAAGCTAGAACTCAGGACTCTGAATACCACTGCAACTATTCCTGCTCTTCTATGTATACCTGTCAACACATCTGCTCTGGTATCTCCTCTTTCCACCATTCAAAGAGATTTGTCTCTTCCTCAACACCTCCTCAGTTACTCAATCTTGGGTCACTACCAACCCCGGACTTAAATGGGGCTAATCAATCCCTCTTTCAGAATTCAGGAGCTAAGATTAAACGTGTAGCATGTAAATTGTGGGATATTTAAACTACTAATGTCATTCTTCTCCATAGGATACTCTGTCACATGTGAAATGGCCAACTACTGCCTCCTTCTGCAAACTTCCCAACCCTGTTTAAAAATTATATTTAACATAAATAAGATTTGCATAAAGTGGTGAATGTTTCCTCAACCTTACAGATCTAGATTTTTTAAAGGACTGCAAGAAGTGGGAATTATTTCCATAATCTTTAATTGTTACAGATGTTTCCTCTCCCCACCCCTCCTGAGAAACATAAAACTACAGAAATGACACAGCAAAAGATCCTAACAAAAAACAGTCATAGATACAGACAACAGGGTGATAGTTACCAGAGGGTGGTGGGGGTGGAGGAAAACACAGAGCGTAAAGCAGGTCAAATACAAGGTGGCAGAAGGAGATGAGACTTCAGATGGTAAGCACTATACCACACAATAAAATAAATTAGTGTTGTATTATAAAGTGGAATCCTCAAAGAAATTTTAAATAATGTATTTGCAAAGCACATTCTCAAACTGTAGGCTAGTGACTCAGGCCAACATACATGGAAGGACAAATAGGTGGTTGGGGAAATAAACAAAAGCTTATTTGACATGAAATAAAAAATTTCTAGTGCTTGTAATTGGCTTTAGAAATGAATGCTATTTCTAATGTGTAAATATGTGTATACTGACCTGAAAAAATGTACTTAAACTTTGAATTAGGAGCCAACTTTGTCTCACTGTCAGTTTGGATTGTCAGTACACACCTGGTTTTCATAAGAGCCCAGTAAATAAACATAAGATAAAATCAAATTCCTTGAAATAATAATAGGATGAAATATAAATTAAAGTTTAAGTTTACTCTGCAGGTTTTTATTCAGAAGTTTACCCATTTAATTATTAAAAGAATCACTGAGATAATCCACATAAATATATTCATGATTATCATTTAGGAAATTCATGTTTATGGGAACCAAATGTTCATACTATTCATATCCTGATTTTAATTTAAAGTTAGAAAATTTTAAAATTATACAATAAATGTGGTGAAAATTAATCAGCTGGAAAAGTTGAAGCTTAATATTGTCATTTTTGGAAGATTCTTCCAGGAAGGCATTGAGGATTAATTAAGGACAGAATTTTTAGAGGCTTAAGCCATTTTAAGCTTTAATTTACCTATTACGATTTTGATAAATGTAATATTATGCTAACCAAACTAAAATTTTATTCAGAAGGCAAAAATAAACTAATACCTACAATGGCAGTTTGGAACATTCTGCAAAATATTGGATTTACAAGTCTCCAAAGCAGTCTCTAAAACACATGGATGTGAGATTAATTTTTTGTTTCGCAAATATTAAAAAACTCAGGAAGAAATTTTTATAAGCTGACTAATTATTTAAACCAAATGAAACAGAAATCTTAGCAACTAGACAAAATCGCCTCGATCTAGTTTCTTCGTGTGGTAATTAACATACACCAATGTCATGGTGATGCTGTAAGGCTCAACTGATAACATTTCAGAAAGGACAGGATTCTTTTCCCCCAGGAGAGTCCATGCTGCACTCCGAGCCTTGGCTGCAGAGTCAGTGCTGCGATCCACACGTCCCATTTCCTTTTCCTCTTGGGCCTACAGTTACACTACACTCTCCTGCCTGCCCCCATGTTTGCATTCCAGAAATGGCAATGTAGCAATTCTATGCCTGCATTTTGCGAATTGATGATTGTAGAAAAGCTCATTGCATACTTTTTTTAATTTTCCAAGTTTTTAATTAAGTAAAAATCTAACTGTGAATAGCATGCAGATATTATACCCATAAGCATGAACCTCCTAAATGGCAATAACGAATATTTTATACGAATCATTTCAGTGATACTTTTAATCAATGAACTTGGAAATTTCTGAGCTGTAACCTGTAAAAGTAAATTTGGTCTTTAACTTATCTCTTCAGTGGAATTTGAGCATAGTGATGTAGGCCACTTCCAGCCACACCTACAAAGCTTCCTGGGTGACCTCTGTAGGCAATCATATGCAGAGGACCCAGCAGAGGACTCCAAGACCCTGGAGGATGGTGGAGCCATTAAATGAAAGGACCCAGTCCTTAAATGACTAGGTGAAGGGAAACCCACTGCAGACCTGCACTGGCCTGTCCAGTGAGTGAAAAATAAAATTGTATTGTGTTAAACCACTGAGATTTGGAAGGTTTTTCTTTTTTTTCTTTTTTTAAAAATGGCTAGTTTGTTTTTTTTTTTTTAATGTAAACAAAGTTTATTAAATACTTATTTTTCCTCATCTTTCTTCTTATTACTTTTAGGGTTTTTTTGTTTTTTGTTTTTTTTTATCAGTATTTTTTTAAATTGTTGATCTTGTACAGTTTTTTGTCTTTTACTCCCACCCCAGCCCACCACCCCAGCCCTCCCCACCTCCCTCCCAGCAGTTGGTATATACTGATATAAGAGCCTGACTTATTTCTACTAAATGTATCATTAATTCTAGAGAATAATGAACTGGAGATTTTAAGCTAAGAAACTCAAACCCATTATCATTAATGAGAAGTAAGTACACAACAAGGCTCAAAAGTATCCTTGCCATATACTGACTTATTTTGTAATAATGTTATTTAATGAACTGTAATCGCATAATAAAAATTAATATTTATTATGCACATAATTAGCAGACACTGAGTCAAACATATGTGACCTCAATAAACCTTAACATGAATTCTATACTTTAAAATATAATCACTCCTCCAACACAAACATTTAATGAGTAATCTTGGGAAAATCATTTTATCATCTGAGCCTCAGATTTCTAAGAGGCCTTTGAGTAGTAAAGTTTTGTAATTCTAATCTAGAATTAGGATGTTTAAAACTGCTCAGATATTAACCTCGTTCTAAATCAACTTTGTATTTAACATATACTTTAGGCAATGTTTCATATATGTATACATAATTGTAATATTGTTATTGAATTATAGTTGAATATAATGAGCTTAACATATTGAAAGTATGCAATTTATGAAGTGTTTCCAGATGCATGCACCAGAGAAGTTGTACAATGAAAATAAAGACCATGTCCCTTACTACTAAAAAAAAAAAAAAAAAAAAGTTTTGTCATATTTATGTGATTTTTCCTGATTATCAGTAAGAATTTAAAATTCTAAATTTGGGAATTTAGACAAAAATAAAGCTGTTACCCATTAGAAATATGTGAATTTTTATAATAGAGTATTGTCCCTTGGAGTAAAAACAAGCAAACATATTTGTTATCTTTAGGATTTAGAAACCGAGTATTTTAGGCTTACAATGAATAATAAATCATACATTATGAGACAAAGAAATATGAGACCTAGTTTGAGAAACAATTTCAATTGTAAGCTTGTGAACCACCTTGACTGATTCTCAAGGATGAAGATACTGAAACAAGCTCATTTCCTAAGCATCAGTCTTAAGGGGGAAGGACCAGTCAGGAAAAGACTAGACTCTGTTTGAAGGGGCAGAAGTGGGCTTTCATGCCATGGAATGTCTTCAGGGAGCATCCTGGTTCTTACAAGATTATTTGAAACCCAGCTCAACCTTAACCCCTGCTACGCAAACTACCCAAATAATAGGGTCCCAGAAAAAAGTAAGAAGGATCTTCTATGCATTGTAAATCTTAAATACCTTGAGAGAAAAAAATCCCTTCTCGAGAAACTTCCTACCTGAATCAAGATATAAGAATTGGGATATAAATGATTCCCGCTACACTATCTTTTCCCATTTTTTTCCCTTAATACCAATAAACTTATTTTCCTTTTGGGAGTATGTGGTGTTAATAACTTTTAAACTGAATATAATGTGAGTATACAAAAAAAATTGAATGGGGTATTTGTACTATATTAGAGATCATTTGAAAGCAATTCTACTATACCTGGTTATGCACATTTTGTTCACATACATGTCTTTTGTAAAGCATTCCTCTAAAAGTTTCACTAGTATTATCTACATTAGGACTCCTGCTGGTGGTGGGTTTTTTAAATTCCAGGCTTGGCTTAGGGGCTAGATAACCGAGCCAAACTGGAATCACATACTTCCTTATAACTTGCCAATCATGGTTTATAATTTGATATAGTTTCAAATAGAATTATTGAAGCTTTGGCATGTTATAGCATTTAAGCACCCCTATTTTAAACAACTGGAGTGATTTTAAACTATAGTTTAATATAATTTATATTTAAATCATGTTTTCTCATTCATAACAGACATTTATAAAAATAAACTGTTCTTCCATCTCTGTCATTCAGCACTAACTCTGTTTCTAATTAGTACATGGATAGCTAGAGTGCCAAGGCAGGATAAAAAAGACAATAAAATAAGGAAAAGAATAAAAGGAGGATGCAAATCTATTTTGAAACTAAGTTCTGTGGGTAAGAACACAATGTATAAAAGGATCTCAGAGAAGTTCATTACTTTCTATAATCACTCTATAAAAATATTTCAGGTACCATAAACAGCAGCATCCTATCACAGCCTGGAACTGTCACACACCCCACTTGCTCTGCACCAGAGACCCTTCCAGTAACATTATTTCCAGGAATCAGATAAGGAAACCTGCCAAGCCGTGCCAAATGTACCTTGGATCTAGTTGAGTGGCAGTAACTCTTTATAATATGGAAGAGATGGGGACAGGCTCCAACTTTCTTAATTGGATTAAACCCAAAGAGGAAAAGGGTGTCTATCTTTTCTACATTGCTTGTCTAAGCTGCTCAAGCTATCACTGTCATCAGTACTCAAGCTCTTTCCCCAGCCTCACATGGTCAGCGGCTGGCTATTCACTGCGTGTGTGTATTGATGCCATGTTCTCGCTGAGAAGTATTTTTCAGAAAACTTTTAGCAGTGTCAGAGGTTTGCCAACCGCTAAATGCTTACTATTCAACTTCTCATTATACTCAGCTGTAAGGCACAAATAAGGAATGGCTCATTTGCTCTCATAATTATTTTAAGGCTCAATTCTCACACTCCTGCTACAAACTACCAGCTAACAGTTAAAGTCTTTAGGTTCTCATTCTTACACCTCAATTCTTACACCTCAATTCTTACATCTGTATCACATATGACAAAGTACATGGTCACTCAGAATTTTCTCACACCTGCCCCAGCAGAATGTGTTCCATACTTCTACATGAAACTATTAAACTAATAAATACTAAACACTGATGAGGAAAATTAAGTCTAAATAAACTATGAGATTTACCATGTCCATGGATTGAAAGACTCAATATTTTCAGAGATCCATTATAATTAAAACCTTCCCTTCTTCCAAATATACCGTGAGGTAATTAAAAAGGAAATCTATAGACTGGGAATAAATATCCCTGATATATATTTAACAAAAGTTTCTATACCAGCTATACTAACAGCTTAATAATAAGATAACTTAATAAAAATAGGGCAAAACTTAACATCTATCTCATACATACAAGTAAGCACATAAAAAGATGCACACAACATCATTAGTCTTCAGGGAAATTTAAATTAAAAGCACAGTGAGATATGGCTCATATCCTTTAGAATGGCTTGAATTAAAATACCAATGAGGAGGTAAGAAAATCCTAAACTCATTTCCTCTCCCAAACACACCAAAACTGAAACTAAAACTAAATATAGAGCAACAACTGTTGGATCATTGAGAATGACCTGAAGACTAGCTGAACAGAGTTTCAGTAGCTTAGGACATAAAGAAAAAGCCACATTGAGATGGGCAGGAGGAACAAAGGCTTCCTCCTCTGGACCCGGACCACCAGTGTGGCCATCCACAAGGGGGAGGGAGAGCAGAACAGTAGTGGTTCCCCTGGTGAGCAGGGAGCCTGCGCTCCACACCAGACACCAGACTCCCAACCCAGAGGACCTGCACCAGGAAGAGGTACCTTCAGAACATCTGGCTCTGAAAACCCAGGACACATGTCCAAGATAACCTTTGAGAGGCTATAGGAAAATGGCGCTCTACTGTTACAGGGCTCTCACACGAACGCCCTTGCTCCGAGTTCCAGCACAGAGGGAGCAGTTTGAAAAGTGCCTGGATCATACCTGAAGGAATTACTATATTTTGCCGTGTATAGTGTGCACTTTTTTGCCCAAATTTTTGAGGGAAAAATAAGGATGCACATTATACATGGGTAGTACCTGAGAAAATCTTGCATCTGTTCTTGTGCTTGGTAATTATTTGTTACATAAAATTTCTTCTACCATACTACGTTCAAAAATAAATGCTAAAATTCTCTTATAACACAAAAACAAGTATCTAAATATAAAGTAAATAAACTATTAAATCAAAAAATTAAAATGAAAGATATTTTTCCTGAAAGTTTGGGCCAAAAATGTGGGTGTGCATTATACACAGTAAAATATAGTACATTGACAAACTTTAGGGCAAGGGCTGGAGAATCAGGGATCAGTAAGATTTGGGAGACAGAAGCACTGGTGGGTGCCATTATTTCTTCCTTGTATTTTACTCTCCTATGTAACTGACCTAGTGCATGTTGGGCCAGCCAATCCTAACACTCTCCATTAACCTACCTAATACTGTTTGCCCAACAGCAGCATTCTCCTGAAGTTCCCCCCACCCAGTCTGTCTGCCATAGCCAGAGCACCTCCCAAGTTGCTCCAGACTCCACATGCATGGCTGCTGACTTTGGCCCACACCAGAGCTCCTCCCAGGTGGCTCCAGCATTGATATTCCTGGTGGGCAGTCTCAGGCAGCACCAGAGCCCAAATCAGCTCCTGCCCCAGAGGCCGGCCTGCACACACCAGATCATTCACACTAGTTGTTGCAGGCAGTCGTCATCAGGGCCAACCTTGCCCACCAGCATGCTGCAGCAGTCACAACCCAGCTACTACAGAAGGGTGCACTCAACCCACACAGGGGACGCCCCTAGAGCTCTAGTGGCCAGGGGCATTGTGTCATTTGGCCCCACAGGACACTTCCTAAACAAGGAGGAGATGTAGCTGATCTAGCCAATACATACAAACACACAAAGAGACAGACAAAATGAGGAGAAAAAGGCATATGTCCCAAACAAAAGAACAAAGCAAGGTCCTAGAAGAAAAGCTAAAGGAAACAGTGATAAGTAAACTATCAGATAAAGAGTTCAGAGTAATGATTATAAAGATGTTCAACAAAATCAGGATAAAAATAAACTCAGTGGGAACTTCTACAAAGAGACAGAAAATATAAAAAAGAACCAATCAGATCTGAAGAATAAAATATAACTGAAATAAAAAATAGAATGGAATGGATCAATAGTAGATTAAGATGATATACAAGAATGAATCAGTCATCTAGAAAATAAGGTAGTGGAAGTCACCCAAAAGGCGCAGTAAAAAGAAAAAAATTTTAAACTAATGATAATCTCATAAGGTACAACACCAAGTATACTAATATTCTCACAATAGACTTCCCAGGAGAAGAGAGGGAAAAAGAAACATAAAACCTTATTGAAGAAATAATGGATGAAAACTTCCCTAACCAGGTAAAGGAAACAGACTTCCAATTCCAGGAAACAAAGAGAGTAACCCAAAAAATGAACCAAAAAATGTCCATACCAAGACATACTATAACTAAAATGATGTCAAAAGTTAAATATAAAGAGACAGTCTTAGAGGCAGCAAGAGAAAAACAACTAGTTAGGTACAAGGGAACCCTCATAAGACTTATCAGCTGATTCCTCAACAAAAACTTTCCAGGTCAGAAGAAATGGCATCACATATTCAAAGTGATGAGTGGAAAAATTCTACAACCAAAAAACCTCTACCTGGCAAGATTATCATTCAAAACTGAGAGATAAAGAGATTCTCAGACAAGCAAAAGCTGAAAGAGTCTATCACCACCAAACCAGCATTACAAGAAATGTCAAAAGGACTTCTACAAATGAAAAAGGAAAGGCCAAAACTAAAAATAAGGAACTATAGAAAAGAAAAAGCCTCACTGATAAAGGCAAACATTTAGTAAAAGTAGTAAATCAACCAATTATAATGCTAATATGTAAGTTATAAATGTAAAAGTAGTAACAACATATGATCACTTCGTTAATTACATAAATGTCTAACCACTATATTGTACACCTGAAACTAATATAATATTAAATGTTGACTGCAGTTAAAGAAATGAAATTTTAAAAGAACATGTGTAACTGTAATAATAAATTAAGGATACGCAATGTAAAATACGATGTCAAACAAATGTGGGTGTGTAAAACCTGTAGTGCTTTTAGAATGCATTTAATCATAAGTAATCATTAACTTAAAAAGCAGACTGCTATACACATAGCTTGTTATAAATGAATCTCATGGTAACCAGAAACCAAAAACCAATAGATGCACAAAAATAAAGAGAAAGAAACCCAAACAAACCACTAAAGAAAGTCATCATTGTACAAAACAAGAGAGCAAAAGAAGTGAACAACTATAAAATAATTTTTAAAACAGTTGTGAGAAAGAAAAATAAAGCTGGAGGTGTCATACGCTCTGATTTCAAACTATGCTACAAAGCTATAGTAATCAAAACAGTATGGCCCTAGCACAAAAGCAGAAGCATAGTTCCATGAAACAGAACAGAAGCTCAGACATTAACCCATACATTAATGGCCAATCTATGCCAAATTAGGCAGGAATACATACTGAGTCTGATCAATAAATGGTATTGAGAAAACTGGACAGACACCTGCAAAAAAAAATGAAGCTGGACTACCTTCTTATACCATATACAAAAATAAACTTAAAATGGATTAAAGATTTTAATATAAATCTAAAAGAAACATAGGCAGTGAACTCTTTGACATTGGTCTTAGCAATATTTTTTGGATGTCTCCTTAGACAAAGGGAAAAAAATAAACAAATGGGATGGCAACAAGCTAAAAAGCTTTAGCACAGAGAAAGAAACCATCAACAAGACAGAAACACAACCTACTGAATGGGAGAACATAACTGCCAACAATACATCTGATAAAGAGTTAATATCCAAAATATATATAAGAAACTCATATAATTTAACACCACAGAAACAAACAATCAAAGTAAAAAATGGGCAGAGGACCTGTGTTGTGGGCCGTCCAGCCTGGTTTCAGGAGTTGTAACCCTCACCCCATGCTGTGCTGTGTAAGAGCCCAAGGGACCCACTTCATCTGGGTCTGTTCTGTCACAAGGACGTGATCTACGAAGGAGACAAAGCTTATTTCCCTGGCAGGAGCACTGCTTTTGCCTCATCCATCTCTGGCCCCATTGCATGGTTGGCAGTCAATAACGGGTAAGACTCTTCATGGGAGGGGCAACCTAAGCCAGACGCGACCACTTGGGAGGCCTCATGGAAGGACTCGGGGGGTTGCAGCAAAGAGGATGTGATGGACCCTCGCCCCCCCGCTATTCTGACATAGCCCGAGTCCTCATTTCCATCTGGGAGATGTCTCCTGCTTCCAAATAGGCTTAAAGCCTGAAACTGTGGGGGTGAGCGGTGCAGCCCTATGCCGGCCAGGATGGCTCCCTGGGTGATTGGGCATAAGAAAGAATTCCTAAAGTCCTGTGAAACCTGCTTTTCTAAGAGTGTTCTTCCTTAGGTGATAAGTGTCCCAGGAGGAAATGAGTATGTCTCCCAAAGTTTGGCAACCCCCTTTCCTGACAAACACTGGCTCGGATTAAGCCCTCAGATTTCTTTGACATGTTAAACTTGTATTCTGGTGTATTGGAATCCAATAAAAGCCTAGTGAGGATGGGGCTCTGGGTCATTCTCCTCTGAGAATTTGACCCCTTTCCTCCCCAAGCAGAACTTGTCTTGGTAGTTTTTATTTTCATCCGTGATGAACAGGGGGTTCTACGGGTGGAGCCCCCCGCAGACCTGAGTAGACACTCCTCAAAGAGAACATGCAGATGACCAACAGTCATCTGAAAAGATATTCAACATCACCAATCATCAGAGAAATATAAATGAAAACCACAAAAAGATATCTCCTCACATCCATAAGAATAGCTGTCCCCAGTAAATCAACAAACAGCAAGTGTTGGTGAGGATGTGGAGAAAAGGGAACAACACTTGTGCACTGTTGGAGGGATTGCAAAATGGTGCAACTGCTATGGAAAACAGTATAAAGGTTCCTCAAAAACTCAAAAGTAGAATTACCATATGGCTCAGCACTTCTACTCTTTGGCATAAATCTAAGGAAAAGGAAAACACTAATTTGAAAAGATATTTGCACCCCTATATTTACTGCAGCATTATTTACAAAATCTAAGCTATGTAAGCAAACTAAGTGTTCACCAATAGATGAATGGATATATACACACAATGGACTATTACTTAGCCATAAAAAGAATGAAATCTTGCCATTTGCAACAGCATGGATGGACCTAGAAGGTATTATGCTAAGTGAAATAAATCAGACAGAGAAAAACAAATACTGTATAATTTTACTTATTTGCAGAATCTAAAATCAAAACAAACGGACCAGCAAAAAAAACACAGTCTCATAGATACAAGTGCAAACTGATGAAGAAAAGGGCAGTGGGGAAGTGTTAAAAACAGGTGAGGGGGTTTGGGAGGTACAAACTTCTAGTTATAAAATAAATAAGTCACAGAGATGTAATGTTAATACATCAGTACAGTCAATAATATTGTAATAACTTTGTACAGTCACAGATAGTTACTAGATTCATTGTGGTGATCACTTACATAAATAAGTTACATAAATGTCGAATCACCAGGTTGTTGTACACCTGAAACTAATATAACATTGTGTGTCAACTATGCTTAAATAAATAAATAAATACACAAATAAATAAATAAATAGACTGGTGATACCAACAAGTGTTGATAGAAATGTGGAGCAACTGGAACTCTCATATTGCTGGTGGAAGTCAAAAATAGTGAAACAGTTTAACAGTTTAATTATAATGTTAAAGATACGCTCCATATACTTAGGCAATTCACTTCTGGATATTTACTCAAAATAAAACATATACTCATACAAAAACTTCTACACAGATGTTCATAACAGCCCTGTCTTTCATAGCCAATAGTTGGAAAGAACATAATATCTTCAGCAAGAGCATTAATTAATATATATTTTGGTATATTCACTCTATGTGATACCACTAGGAATAAAAGGAACAAGCTACTCATAAAAACAACAGCAGGGATAATCTCACAGACTTGAAGTCAAGTGCAAGAAGGCAGAATTAATTTTTAAAGTGCTATGCAAGTATTCCATACATGAAAATCTAGAACATGCGAAATTAATCTATAGGGCTAAAAATCAGAACAGTGATTTTCTGGAGTGAGTGATGATAGAGGCCACTGACTTCAACAGGACACAAGGAAAGCTCCTATGTATTAATTGGTTTGGTGGTGACAGAGACATTGACCTGTGCACCTAAACGTGGGGATAGTATTATAAGTAAACTATGGCTCAATTTTTGAAAAGCACAATAAAGCATAGAATAACACTCTCCTTGATTACTGGGTCTGTGGTCAAATCCTAATCTTCTAACTCTATGCTATAGAACAGTTTATTGATGGACTGAACCTGTAAATTCCATGATTTGTCATCTTTTAATAAAAATATTTTTTAAATTTTAATTAAATTAATATATACTCTGATTGATGAAACGTGTTTAGCCATTTATTTATAGCTAGTGGAAGAGCAAGCTTAGACTCCTACTTATAAGAGAAAAGTTGGTTCCACATCATGAAAATATGTAAACTGGAAGTTCTTGAGCACTTGTGTTGTATACTCTGCAGACCAAGGTGGCAAATTGGCAGTAAGCCTACAGATATGTTTTCTAAGGGCCATATGTTCTTGGCTTGCACCATGTTTAAATATTGAACAATTATTTATTTAAAATTTGGGAGACTCCCCAAATAAATCTATATTTCTTTCTTTCTTTATTTGAATACTCTGAACATTTGCCACACTGAGTTTTATTCCCATGTGATAATTCTCTACATTCTACAGTCCCTACTACTCCCTGTTGCTTTTCCTCACCCTGAAGCCAAGAGTCACTGTGTCATTATTCTCATTTTAGTAATAGAGCTAACAGGAAAATGGAGTAGATATTTCTCACACCCATATCTATGAAAAAGTGGGATATGGAAACCACTAGTGTTTGGGGACTGCACACATTTCTTTAACTTAGTACAACCCTTTTAAAATATAAGCCAAGCATGTCTGTGTCAAAGGAACAAAGCTGGCGGCAATATTCATTTTCCATGTGGCTACTCAAATCTTGCAAAAAAAAAAAAAAAAATACTGCTAATACCCCGAAAGGAACTGGAAGTTTTTGTGTTCATGGACCTTAGAAAAAAATAACAACTAGGAGATGTAACTTTTAATTACAGATATAATCATATACTAAACTAGATAAGAAACATTTATAAATGTGATTTTTAAGAAAAATTTTTTTCAGAGACTATAAGTTTGATGTTAACTAAAAAGTTTGGTCAGTTTGTTGATACGCACCCTAAAGATTGTTTTTAAGTTGATATAACAAATATTTTACATGCTTCCAATATATTTATGTCATCTAAGTCTTTAATAAAAGCTATCACCATGAAAACAGAAGAAAATAATGTTAGTAATATTAATTACATTTCCATGGTAATGTACATGAAGAAAAATAAATATATAAAAAATTAAAAGCCACCACTAGTAACTTTGGACCTTTATTTAAAATGTTATATGTAACCACATTTGATAATTTCCAATTATGCTACCCGTTGGAGAATAATAATTGGTATTTTGCAACCTCGAAACATGAAAATTTATACTAAAAAGCTGCCACCATGTCATAATTAGTAAAGATGTAAATAACGTCCATGAGACATTATTGTCAAAGATCAATGTTTTTAATATGTATGTGTATATTATTTTAGGATGTTTCTACAGTCAAAGGAGAAATTTTAACCAAAAGTAAATTATGATAGTGGAAAAATCACTTAACAGACCCTATTTGCATACCTCATACTAAAATCTATTGGGCTTTGCATGAAGTCAATGAAATTCAGTAATGTAAAAAACAGATTTTTCATTTTCTAACTGTAAAAGTGCAAAATATTAGGAATAAAGAAATTTCTTTGTTCTTTCCAAGAAAAACTAGAAATATTTTATAAGAAACTATGTTAAGTGTGTGCACTTTTTTAGTTTTGTTAGCTTCTGGCAAGAGGATACATATAATATATTATATGTAATATATTAAATTATATATTATTTTTATATAAAACATTTAAATATATATTATCTCCACCCCCAAAAGACTAATTCTAAAAGGATAACAGCTTATACTGTTGAAAACTCTTTTAAATGAACTGTAACAATAATAATAGTGTTTCTATGGGTCAACTGCGTGGCAAATGGTGCTCGAACCAACACATGATAAGATAGACAATTTATCTCTGTATGATCCACTAGAAATTCAAGTGCATAATTACATTATCCACAGCCTGTAAAAAAGAAAATAATAAATACAGCTGTTTTCTAAGAGATAAAGAGAAAAAATATATATGGATCAAGGTAGCAAGTTGCTGAAATGGCTGATGGGAAAAATGTCTCTTTGAAAGGAGAGAGCTACCACACTGAAAGGCTAATCAGGTCTTATATTTGCAAGTCTAGAGCTGAGATTATAACTTCCATATATAATATGATTATAACTATGAATAATAAGAACAATTATATATTGTGTTATATATGATATATACTATATTATATACCCTATTCACCTACTATATATTATGTACCATATAACTATATATAAACATTATAGATAATATAATATATACACATATATGTTATATATATATAAAATATTTATATATACATTTACATATTGGAAACCACCCTGCCTGGTTTCAGAAGTGCTGCTTCTGCTCCTTTCACTTCACCCTGCCTGGCCCCCAGTGCTTGATCAGTTAGCCAATGATGGGTACAATTACTCAAGGGAGGGATGACCTAAGACAGGCATCGTCACAAAGGGGCCATCAGGGAAGGACTTCGGAGGCTACAGAAAAGGAGGTGATGGACCCTCACCCCTCAGCTTTGACATAGCCTGAGTCCTCATTATGTCTGTAATGAGTCTCCTGATCTCTTGGCTGCCTTACTTCCCCTGCCTGACTTAAGCCTGAAACAATGACAGAGGGTGGTATAGCCCTGGGCAGGAATGGCAGTTCCCCAGGGCAACCAGGCCAAGAAAGAATGCACAAAATCCTGGGAAGCCTGCTTTGCTAAGAATACCTCAATTTTCTGATAAGGGTCCAAGCATGAAATGAGTTTGTTTCTCAAAGTTTTATGGCCCTTTAGCTAACTGAATCTGACTCAGAATAAGTCCTCATAGTTCTTTCAATGTTATTTACTGTTTGATCATTACTGCTTCACAACAGTGAATGAGGACCTTTCTTGATGTAATGCTCCCAGAAAGCAATAAAAGCCTGTACAGACTCTCTGAGTCTCTCGATCAGAGAGTGGCCATGCTGTCTCTTTTCTTCACAGGACTTCTGCAGTCCTTATGATTCTGTTTGTTGCATCCACAACACTGCAGACACTGCTGGCTGGAGTCCACATCATATACACATATACAGGGTCCTGCAGAAGTAACACCTGCTTGAGTGTGGTTGGTACAGTAATGATATGGGTGTACTAGCTTATACTTTAAATTTGAACATTCACCTAAAATGTCATATGGTGTGCTTGAGTGTGACGTTATTATGTTATAGAATTACATGCTTATAGTTTTGTAGTAAAAGATTTTGTAATAAAAAGGGGGAGTTATTTGTGCCAGACCCTGTATTCATGTGTATAGAAAAAGACTAGAAAAATGAAAATAAAATTTCTCTCCTTTATTCTGAGGAGAGAAATTCAGGGAAAATGAGGGGTTTTTTTACTTCTGTGTTGTTTTATTTATTGTAATAAAAATGAATTCTTTTAGAATTAAAAATATTTTTTAAAACTGTACTTTTAAAAGCATAGGGGAAGGATATACATCAAAATGGAAAAGACTTCAGATGTTAGAATTGTAGGGAATTCTTAAAAAATTTTTCATCTATTTTTCTTCTTTAGTATACATGTATTACATTTAAAAGTGGAAAGTAATTAATATATATGGATTTTTAATTAAATTTATTGGGGTGGCATTGGTTCATAAAAAGCAAAATAAGTCAGATGGAAAAAGTCAACACCTATGCAATTTCACTCATATGTGGGATATAAAACTGAAAACAATAAACGAACAAACAAGGCAAACACGATCTCAAAGACAGCAGTATGGTGGTTCACAGAGGGAAAGGGGGTTGGAGGCAGAAAGTAAAGGATAAAGGGGGTCAAATATATAGTGACAAAAAGACATTTGACTTTGGGTGGTAAACACCCAAATGCAATATATGGTGATGTGTTATATATGTGTGTCCTTGAAACCAAAATACATGTTTTAAATGCCCAGTCTGCTACGTTTTGGTATATGTACAGTGTTTACTTGTTGGTCCTTCTCCAGTGTCTGATTTCTATTAGGCAGCCGAGAATGCTCCTCACCATACCACTGGTCACCTTCCTGTTCCCCTCAGGGTGCATTTCAGCTTCGGCGGTTCATCTCCTGAATGAAGGAAGACACATCTCACCCAGTTCTTTTGTGTAATAATAACTTCCACTGCCTACTGTTTCTATGGCTTTAAGTATATTTTGCCTACAAAATTATTTAGAAGAGTAAAGAAAAATTTTCACGGCTTTGGTGTAATAATCTTGTTTTGTTTGCTCGTACAGTATTCCCAGAGTGGTAGAACCTGTCCCTTGGCAGTGGCTGTCTCCTGCTGTCATAAGCACTCGGGTTTCACATCTCACTCTTTAGGACACAGGGATTTATCACCTTACACATCACCTCCAGTCATGGGATTATCATTCACAGCATTGACCTGTTTGAAAAGGAGAGTGCCACTCTTCAGAAACACAGGTAGATATTTTTCTCAACAAGAAGAAGAGATTCATAATATGAAAACAGAATAAACACCTTATGCTGAGACATTAACGTAGTTTCATTACAAGCCACACCAGCCATGGCAGCTGTAAGCATTTTCAACTCATCATTTCCACTATTAGAAAATTTATTCTTACAAAAGTATTTAAAATATACACAGGATTTAGCTAGTAGAAGTTCAATTTTTTTAAAATCCAATGGAGTTTGGATTTTGAATAATAAGTACTGAATAAACTATGCTATAGGTGTCCAACAACATAATATGCCATCCTTTTAAATAATATAAATTAATTAGAAGTGACAGTGAAAGGTAATCACAAAGTATTAACTGAAAATAAAATATTACAAACTCTATATTCAATATGATTTTACTTTTTCCAATATACATGCATAGAAAGGTTATGTACAAAAATGTTAACAATAGCCCTGGCTGGTGTGGCTCAGTGTATTGAGTGCTGGCCTGCAAATCAAAGGGTCACTGGTTCAGTTCCCAGTCAGGGTATATACCTGGGTTGCAGGCCAAGTACCTAGTAGGAGGCATGTGAGAGGCAATCACACATTGATGTTTCTCTCCCTCTTTTTCCCCCTCCTTTCCCCTCTCTAAAAATAAATAAATAAAATCTTAAAAATAAAATAAATTTTAAAATGTTAACAATAATTATCTGTATAATGGTTTGTCATCATCATCATCATGCTTTCAATTTTTTCCTGAAGGAACATGTATTTATATCTCTAGCACTGACCTCTCACTCCTGACCTCCAAACCCTACATTTCAACTTGGAAATCTACTATTCTTTTTATTTTTTTGTATTTTTTCCATTACCATTTAGTCCCCTTATACTCTCCTCCCGACAGCAATCACCACACTGTTCTCCATGTCCATGAGTCCTTTTTCCTTTTTGCTCAATTCCACCACCCCCTAAGTTAACCCCCTCCTTAGCTGCCATCCTGCTCTCCATCTATGATTCTGTCTCTATTGTGCTTGTTAGTTCAGTTTGTTCATTGGATTCCACATATGAGTGAAATCATATGGCATTCACAATTGCTTCAGAAAGAATGAAATACCTAGGAATAAACCTAATCAAGGATGTAAAAGACCTGTACTCATAAAATTATAAGACAATGAAGACAGAAACTAGGGAGGTGGGTTTGTCTGGTGGGGGAGGGAATGGTGGGGGGGATGCAGAAAACTGTAATTGAACAACAATAACATAATTTTTTTAAAAAGAAACTGGAAAAGATATAAGGAAATAGAAGTACACACTGTGTTCATGGATAGGAAGAATTAACATCATTAAAATGTCCACACTAACCAAAGCAATCTATACATTGAATGTAATTCCTATCAAAATTCCAATGACATATTTCACAGAACTAGAATATATTTCAAATATTTATATGAAACCACAAAATACCCTGCATAGCAACAGTGATCCTGAGAAAGAAGAACAAAGTTGGAAGAATCACATTACCTAATATGAAACTAAACTATAAGGCCATATTAATCAAAATAGCACAGTACTGGCATAAAAACAGACACATAGATGTATGGAACAAAATAGAGAGCCCAGAAATAAAGCCACATTTTTATAGTCTACTAATATTTGGCAGAGGTAGCAAAGTTTATTCAATAAATGATGTTGAGAAAACTGGACAGAAATGTGCAGAAAAATGAAATTAGACCACCTTCTTATGCCACATAAAAAGTAAATTCAAAATAGATTAAAGACTTAAATGTTAGATTCAAAACCATGAAAATCCTAGAAGAAAACATAGGCAGCAAAATCTTGGACATTGCTCATAGCAATATTTTATCAGATATATTTCCCCAGGCAAGGAAAACAAAAGAAAAAATAAACAAATGGAACTACATCAAATTAAAAAGTATTTGCACAGTAAAGGAAAACATCAACAAAATAAAAAGACAACCTGCAGAATGGGAGAACATATTCACCAATATATCTGATCAGGGGTTAATGTACAAACTTCATAAAGAACTTACAAAACTCAACACCAAAAAAAACAAACAACCCAACTAAAAAAGGGCAAAGGACCTGAATTGACACTTCTCCAAGGAAGACATGCAGATGGCCAATGGATATATGAAAAGATGCTCAACATCCTAATAATCAAGGAAACGGAAATTAAAAACACAATGAGATGTCATCTCACACCTGTCAGAATAGCTATCATCAATCAATTGACCAACAACAGATGCTGGTGAAGATGTGGAGAAAGAGGAACCCTTTTTCACTGTTAGTGCGAATGCAGACTGGTGCAGCCACTGTGGAAAGCCGTATGGAGATACCTCAAAAAAATTAAAAATGGATCTGCCTTTTGACCCAGTGATCCCACTTGCGGGAACATATTCAAAGGAACCCAAAACACTAATTCAAAAGAACATAAGCACCCCTATGTTTATTGCACTGTTATTTTCCATCACTAAGATAAGGAAGCAGCCCAAGTGTCCATCAATAGATGAGTGGATAAAACAACTATGTGACATTTACACAATACAATACTACTCAACCATAAAAAAAGAAAAAGTTTATCCTTTGCCACAGCATGGATGGACCTGGAGAACATTATGCTTAATGAAATAAGCCAGTCAGAGAAAGGAAATCTTTTATTTAGTCATTCATTCACTAATTCATTCAAAAGAGTAAAGAAAAAGCCTACATTATGTGTAAGATACTATTTAAGGTATTGAGCATTAAACAATAAATTAAATGAACAAATGTCTCTACCATGATGGAGCACACCTTCTAGTGGAGAACTACCTCAAGCTTGCCATGGTGGTAAGAGAATTTTTGACCTTCCCCCTAATTTTGTACTCCCACAGTCTTCTCCATCTCAGTAAAGACATAACTATTTACTGAGTAGCTCATGCTAACATTTAGGATAAATTCTAATTTCCTTTCCTTTTCTTTTCATCAGTGACTGATTCCAAATGATTCAGTCACTGCCTGCTTCTTCAATCTCACATCTCACACACCACTCTCCCCATTGCTCACTAAACCTTGAATGTACTCAGCCCCACTTTTTCAATAAGAAAGAAAAAGTAATGTAGTTTAATATTCTCATGAATGAAATAAGAACCTGAAGAATGACACATGAGACTATTGCCTTGAATTAAACCAGTAGCCAGGTCCCAGAGCAGCAAAGTCAAAATGTGAAGAGACCTAGAGCTGCTCATGTTTAAGGAGGGAAATGAGAGTTCAGCAACTGCTTATGGCAAATATTCCTTTTGAACCTTCATTGTCCAATTTGGCGTCTACAGCGCCAGCCACCACAAATGTATTCCGGGCAAGAAAAAAAGGGAAGGATGGAATAGAAAGGAGTCTGCATCAGAGAAATCAGTCCCTTTTCTTTAAAGATATTTCTGGAAAGTCCCTCCAAGTAATGTCCACTTACATCTCATTTCAGATGATCACCTCTAACTATAAAGGAAATTAGCAGATACACCATTTTATTTATTTTAGTAACATAGAATAATGAACATTAGTGAGGCAACTCTTCCTGCTCTGTTTCCTGGCCTCTATCTCTCATACTCTGTCTTCAATCTTTCCACTTTACTTCTCTATGTGGGTTCTATGCTACCACATGTTCTTTCTTCATAATGAGAAATATGACAACTAACCTGCATGCCCACAGGATGAAAGCATGTCTCCCTAGTAAATGTAGCACAGTTTCCAAGGTGCAATCTGATCCTAGTTGGAGAGCTATGACCCTCCTTGACCCAATACCAATGGTTAGGAAATGTACTGCTCTGATTGTTCAGTCCCAAATCAAATGCCTCTACCTTGGCCTGGGAATGAGTGTCACACAATCTCATCTAAACCGCATGGGCAATGGAGGAGGATCTTAGTTGGAGAGAGACAATCAGCATGTTTCCAGGCACACTGAGTAAACTGAATATAGAATATAACCAAGAGCTAAGCTGAATGCTTCAAGCAAGAAATATGATGATCAAAAACATAAACCCATAATAGTTTAAGTGATTAATGACAACATCAGAGGGGAGTATAGAACTTGAAAAGGATCAGTATATATTACTATTGACTTATTAGTATGATTTAACTGAGAGATAATAAAGTACTCCAGATTAGAAAAGTACCATAAAGAAATTTGAACATAGCATATGTAGGTATTATAAATAAAACTCCCTCACTGAAGTGGAAAGTACAAGTGGAAAGTAAAATAGAATAAGCAGAAATGATGTTCAAAACAGTTTATAACTATCGCAGAAGTACCAAGCATTCCAAAACATTCACTCTAAAGATACATACAAATAAATATAAAAAATTATATAATCAAAGAAATAGTTCAAGAAACTTAATAATTCAATGAGTCTCCATATTTAAATGACCAAATAAGTGACCAGAATAATGAATAAGGATATTATTTGCACCAAAGAATATTATGAAACTTCAGAACTCCAGGGATAAAATAAAAAATTTTAAAACTTCCAGAGAGAAAAAGATTACCTGGCATCAGAAATAAGAATGAGATTAGACATCTCAAGAGCAAAGTTAGAAACAAGGGTGTGAATAAATAGCTTGAATATCCTGAAATTATTCCATACCCAACCAAACTATTCTTCAAATAAAAGAAAAGAATAAGGGTATTTCAGAGATGTGGTGGCTCAAGTAATCTATTTCCTGTGCACTTTTTTTGGAAACTAAGGGGCCCAGGAAACAAAATAAAGAAAAAATAATAATTCCCAGATTTAGGGCTTCATGTTAGTCCACAATGAAGCAAAAGGACAAAGAGATCCAAGAGGGAGGTCTCCAGAAAAAGAAAATACAGGACTATTAGACAAAACAGTTTTAACTATGTTGAAATTTTTGCTAAAATAATTTAGAGATTATAGAATGTATGACATATCTATAAGCTCAAAAAAATTAGGCAAAAAAATGGCAACTATCATTAGATTTAACCATGTCATTGCAATCTGGGGGGAGGGGTGCAGAATTTTAGTTTTTATTGGCATCATGAAGGCTACCAACGTCATTAGAGCAAGCAGGCAGGGAGCCAATCATGGCTCACTGGAGGACATCTTTATCAGGACTACTGTAACTGTGCTTCTTTCTATTTTCAACTACAGTTGACATACATTATTACAATATATTAGTTTCAGGTGTACACCACAGTGATTTGACATCACATAAATTACTAAGTGATCATCCCAATTATAAATCTTGATCCCATCTGACAACACAAACAGTTATTAGAATATTATTGACTCTATTTCCCATGTTGTACTTTACATCCCCATGACGATTCTGTAACAACCAATTTGTACCTCTCAGTCCCTTCACCTTTTTCACCAATCCCCCCAACTCCCTTCCCATTTGCCAACTGTCAAAAATTTCTTTGTATCTATAAGTCTGTTTTGGTTATACATGTGTAATAGATACATATTTACTGCCATTTTAGTGTTCATATTTTTTATCTTTTTTTTCCTCTTCTTAAAGAAGACCCTTTAATATATCGTGCAACCCTGGTTCGGTGGTGATGAGCTCCTTTAGTGTTTTCTTGTCTGGGAAGCCCTTCATCTGTCCTTCAATTCTAAAAGATAGCTTTGCTGAGTAGAGTAATCTTGGTTGTAGGTCCTTGCCTTTCATCACTTTGAATATCTCTTGCCAATTCCTTCTGGCCTGCAAAGTTTCTGCTGAGAAATCAGCTGATATTCATGTGGGAGCTCCCTTGTAGGTAACTGCTTTTCTCTTGTTGCTTTCAAGATATTCTCTTCGTCTTTAACCTTTGCCATTTTAATTACGCTGTGTCCTGCTATGGGCCTCTTTGGACCTATCTTGTTTGGGACTCTGCGCATCCTGGACTCATGTCTATTTCCTTCACCAAAGTAGAGAAGTTTTCTGTCATTATTTTTTCAAATAGATTTTCAATTTCTTGCTCTTTCTTATTTTTCTGGCACCCCCATGATGTAAATATTGGTACACTTGAATTTGTCCCAGATGCTCCTTACACTGTCTCATTTTTTTTATTCTCCTTTATTTTTGCTGTTTTGATTGGGTGTTTCAAATTACTGATTTGAATCTCAGCTTCATCTGCTTTACTTGTGATTCCCTATAAATTATTCTTTATTTCAATTAGTGTATTCTTCATTTCTGACTGCTCATTTTTTATGCTGTTGAGGTACTCCCTAAGTTCATTGAGCATCCTTATAACCAATGATTTGATCTGTGCAGCTAGTAAATTGCTTGTCTCCATTTTGTTTAGCTCTTTTTCTGGACATTTTTCTTTGTCTCCTCATTTTTTCAGCCTCCATATGTTTGTTTCTATGCATTAGGTAGAGCTGCTATTTCTACCAGGCTTGGTAAAGTGGCCTAATGTACTAGGTGTCTTGTAGGGTCCAATGGCAAAGCCTCCTCAATCACCCAAGGTGGGCACTTGAGGTATTCCCCCCATGTGGGCTGTGTACTCCTTCTTCTTGTAGTTGAGCTTTGATTGCTGCTAGCATGCCAATGGGAGGGATATACTCCCAGGCTAATCAGCTGCAAGGACTGGCTGCAACCACTGACCACCAACCTGTGACCACTGTAGAGGATCAGCTGTGCAGGGGTCCACCCCACAAAGCAGAACTTACTTCAGCAAGGCTGTGGTACCTGCTAAAGTATGTCGCTTATGGAGGTGGTTGGGTGGTGGTGCTTTGATGTGGTCTGAAGCTGTCCACTGGCTGTGGGGCCTCCCAGGTGGTGCAGACCAAGGTCAGCCACCTCTTGTGTTCTGCCCAGGGCCATGCAATGTGAGCTACATAGCAATCTGCAGATGGCTGCTACTTGTGCTGTGCTTGGAGGTACCCTGGTAAGGCAAAGCTATGAACTGAGGATAGCTACTGCTAGCTAGTGCCTGGCTTGGGGTCACTTAATGAGAGGTATAGGGCTTCCTGAGGCCGGATGATACTTGTTTGAGAGACTTTAAAAAATCTGAAACATGAGCCAACACAGGCCATTCATATGAGAAAGCCACTGGAAACACCTTGGGTGGGCCTGAAAATTGAGTGGGACAGGGCCTCAGAGAATCATCAAGATGAGGCAAACAGTATGAGCCAGGTTAATGGAGACTCAGATATGGCACCAGCCTGCAGGCTCTGTTGTGAGAAGGCTCAGCAAAGGAACAATGGCCTCTGCCTGAACTTCTGTCTGAGAGAAAGCTGTCCCCCCAGCTCATGCCCTCATGCCAAACAGTTCAGTCCCTCCCCATATGTCTCTGGAGCCTTTCAAGCTGCTGTACCCACACTGGAGCTGAGAGGGAATGAGTCCAAGTTAGTCCATTCACAGGCCCTTTAAAAGAAGCTGCCTGGGACTCAAAAAGCCTGTCTCCCAGCTTTAATCCCTCCTGATTTTTACAGCCAGAAGTTATGGGAACGTCTCTTCCTGGTACTGGAAGCCTGGGCTAAGGGGCCTGGTTGGAGCTGGGACCCCTTGTTCCTCAGGGGATACCTCCATAGCTGAGATATCCTTCCCAATTTTTATCTGCCACAGGTGGGTGTGGGACCAGCCTATTTTGTGTCTCTGCCCCTGCTACCATTATCAATATGGCTTCTTTTTTATTCCCTAGTTGTAGGATTTCCATTCATCTTGATTTCAGGTGGTTCTAAATTATGTAGTTTAGCTGTAATTTTGATGTGATTGTAGGAGAAGGGGAAGTACCATGTTTACCTATGCTGCCATCTTGACCAGAAGTCTATTGACATGGCAATTTTATAGGTTAAATATGGTCAAATACTGGCAATTTATGATGTTCAACTTAACAACCACCT
This sequence comes from Glossophaga mutica, assembly GCA_039655065.1. Taxonomy (NCBI): domain Eukaryota; kingdom Metazoa; phylum Chordata; class Mammalia; order Chiroptera; family Phyllostomidae; genus Glossophaga; species Glossophaga mutica. The sequence goes on along the minus strand of CM077307.1, from coordinate 139,122,442 downwards.
GCTATGTGGTAGAGAGAAGGAATAGTTGACTGAAATAGTAATAGTAATCTAAAATTAATAAACCAAAAGAGAATGTATAGAACATTTTAGAAATATGGAGTTAAATAGCAAACAAATTTAAAAATGGTCATCATAAAGGAGCAGAGCTGAGAAGGGGGAAGATACAAAGGACCTAAGGTTTTTAGATGTTTTAAAACTATTCAACTCTTAAAACTATGTTCACTTATTACTTTGATTAAAAATATTTTTAAATAAAATTAAAACAGTTTGAGAAATTTAAACTTAATATTTATCTTATAATAATACAAAAGTGGAGACAAAACTGACATGAAAGCATTTTAAATTATAAATATGCCTATCAAGTTTCTGCTATTTAGCTTCAGATTACAAGCCACTAATACAAGACATTAAATTAGACTTTTACTAGGGTCTCAGATTTTCAACAGGGGCTTTAAAATGATGAGAAAAGTTGTTAAATGCCTGCATATTCTAAAAAAAAGGTGTCAGTTCATTGAGATGACACAAGGTGACATAGAAATTTTAAGAAAAAAACAAATTTTAAAAAGTTGAAGCTTTTTAAATGTCTTAATACTTTTAAAATATAAACTCCTTTAAGATATCTATAAATATCTTTTCCACTAAAATTACACCATTAACATCTCATGCAAAAATATTTTAAATTAGAATAGTAAAAAACTTTTTATTCAGAATCTATAACTTCATTTTGACACATAATACACATATTGCCTGCAAAATGATTTCCAATGTAGCTTCACTCTAATTAGCACCAGCCCAGAAGTCCAATGATTCTTTATAAAACTATGTGAAGTAAATTACATTACTGTGAATCACACAACCGCTGTACAGCATAGAGATAATGTCTCATCTATCAGAAATGATAGCCCATTTTCCATGCACTAGTATAAAAAAAGGTATGGATAATAAAAAGTTATTGCATTTTCTGGGTTAATGCCACATTCTGGAGCCAACCTGTTTCCTACTTTGTCAATTTTTCCCAAATGAAACAAATAAGGCTGTCACTGGCTCATGCAGATAACAGCTTTCATGCTGGTTTATACATTTCATCATTGATGCATTAGGTAGTTCACCCCTCAGAAAAAAAGAGATTTTGATTATCACCGCTTATTAGGTTTCCCTCAATTGTTTTCCACAGGAATTGTCTCTGCTATCAGGAAATGACTGCACATAGAATTGCCTCAAGAGACTTTGAAAATAATAGTCTTCGTACAAACGAAGATAGTAATAAACCTATCTCACAAGTTGTTGAGAATTTCACATTCAGCAATGCAAAACACTTACCATAGTGTCTGGTATGTAGCAAATGCTCAGCAAATATTGCAATTATTAATAGCACTTAAACTGGGGAATAGCAAGAATCAAGACCCAGGAAAAAGTAGATAAAGCTGAGAACAGGTCCTGTTCTGCTGATAAGACTTTTTTCTCTAGGCATTTAAATGGTTAAAATTAATAAAGAGGAATTGTATACGAATGGAAGTTGAATTCATCAGCAGCATAACCATTACTTAATACCTTTGACAGAGTGTGGGGTCCTGACAACAGAATATGCCACTGTCAGAGAAGCATCCGGGAGATGTGTTATAAGGACTAAAGAGGGAGCTTCATTCTTTATTTTGAAGGTTTGCCAGAAAAGTTCATAAGTTATTATCTGAGGCCCCCTCCATAGTTCCACAAAACACTGAAGGAAAGAATATCACCCATTTCAGCTAACTACGGTCAAACTGCTGGTAGCACCTAGTTGTTAAAAATCATTTTACTCAACTCGTGAGGGTGTTTTACTGTCTCAGTGGGTCTGGAGCACTACATAAATACAGGAGTCCTCATTTCTTTCCTCTTAAGAGATAAGCATGGCACAAAGAGGCTTAATATAACAAAAGCCAGGAAAATGGTAATTTGACATTTTATTTTTTATTTTAGGAAAAATGCACTTGCATTTGTTAAGCAAACATTTTTGAGCTTCTGCTATGTGCAGAACACTGTTAATGGATGCTCACTGAAGAGCTGTATTGTAAAAGCCAGCACTTTTCTCTTTGCTGGAATTCCTGCCACTAAATCCAACCCAAGGAAAAGGCACTGTGAAGGCCAGCAGCCAGAGTCTCCAATAGGCTGTCCACAAATACAGCCATAAAAGGTGATGCAGACCTTAAGAACACATTTCTTTTTCTTCTACTATTTGTTGAACTTAATGTTATGTCAAATTCTGCAAAGAGTTTGAGTACAGTAAGGACTAGGAACAAAATTATCTCATTTAACTTTTTCAGTGGCTCAGTAAAAGTCTCATTTTTGCAGAGGAGGAATCCAAAGCTGTTACTAAGAGACATGGACCTCAACGCTAACTCTAGAGCCCCTTAGCTCTTCATTGTGGTTCTTGCCTATGTCTCAATTTTTTCATCCCTACCAGAGCCATCGTGGCATCTACTCACCACCTAATGATGTATTAGAGTAAGGATAGCAGATAATTTGACATGAAATACCATCATCATGAGAATATATGGTAACTTTATAAAAACCCAGATTCCAGACTCTCTTACAAGATCTGCTACATCGGAATGTTTAGAGTTAAGGGCCCAGGAAATGATACATTAAGTTAGTGCAGCACTTCTGAAGTTCAGACTGCTTTGTGAATTACTTAACTAGAAGTAGAAAAACAGCACTGGTTTAGAAAAAAACTGGAATTTATTCATAATAGTTGAGGAACAAATACACCATAAATTCTTGATATGATTGCAGTCAGGAAAGGTGTTTGATTGTACAGCATCTGAAATGTCAGAGTCCGTGATCAACAGAATATGATGAGAGTCATTTGGAGTCATTTCCCAACTAAATTGTGACTTCTTTCTACCAGCTATAGGGAATGTAATAGAGGAATAAAGAGGGGGGAAAGAGAAATAAAAAGAAAAGGAAAACATGTAGGGAATAGACAGCAGGCACATTGTAATATAACTAGTTTTTTAAATCTTAAATTCCAGTTAATTGAAAAGGCAATACACCTTATAAAAACTGTGTCTTAAGCCTTGCACCTAGGTACAACCTTTGAACAATAACATATGGAGAAACTACGAATTTTTTTTAAGTTAACACTAAGAAACAATATATGTAATAGTAAAGGTAAGATGAAGAATACAGAAAAGAAGCAATATACTAAATGCAGATTCAGAAAGATGAAGGAAGAAGGTTAAGACTAGGAATGAGATCTCTCCTACAGCCAGCTGCAAGGTTTTCACTGGGTTATAAAGGACTGCACTGCATGTTATGATTACATGCATATATCTATAAAAATGAATAGATTTAATAAGCTATATACAGTTCTTACATAATTTCTCTTTGATCATTCACTAGTAATCCTTTTTTGACATTAAAGTCACATATTGAAGTGTTCCTTTTTGTATTGCTAAAAATCCAAGGTGCAAACTAGATTAACTTCCAATAATGGTTGAGTAAACTCCTATGAGTGACCCCTCACAGATAACAACCATAAATTCTAGACAAAAAAAAAAAAAAAAAAAAAACATGCATGAACATATTAAAGAACGAATAAAAGCAGGCATATTCTTCAAGAGGCTTGACTTTTGAATAAAGCGACCAGAACTGCGTGAATTCCCTGCGTTCAGAGCTGTTAGCCTGAGACCAGGCCTGATAGCACCACGCATGGTAGCTGTAATCCCAATAGGAAACCCACTGTCTACCTGAACTAAAGAACTAAAAGGCCGAGGGTGAAGGAACCACAGCCTCTGAAAATGAGAGGGGGAATCTGGAAAAGAAAGAGCCAAAGAAGGGGAGCCCAAAATTCTAGGTATAAATTCTGCCCAAATCCCGGTGTACTCCTAAAGAAAGAATGCATGGGCAGATTCTAAGCAGCCCAACTAAGGCTTAAAGAAATCCAACTGCTAACAAAGCCATTGTCCACGAGTTAGTTATAGTTTGACGCCAATCAAAGAAATCAGCACCTAACACAGATTAAATAGGATCTAAATGAGTGGGAAAATGATTTATGTTCATGGATTGAAAGACCCAATATTGTTTAAATGTGAATTTTCCCCAACTGATGTTTAGATTTGACACAATCCCTACCATAATCCTCCCAGACTTTTATGTAGAAATTGACATGTGTATTCTATAATTTATATAGAATGGGAGAAAACCTAGAAAATCTAAAGAAATTTTGAAAGCAGAAGAGCAAAGTTGAAGAATCTAGGCTACTTGACTTCCAGAATTACTATTAAGCTAGAGTGTTCAGACAATGTGTTATTGGCATAGAGACTGACAGATACAATAGAACTGAGGGGGTGGGCAGAAACAGGCTCATGCTTATACAATCATGTGATATTAAAATATATATATAATACAGTTCTGGTGAAGATAGAGGCATAGGTAGAAATGCATTGCTTTCTCACACAACCAAAAGAAGGATAACAACCAATCTAAAAACAATAAACAATCAGAAGTTCCAGAAAAATCAAACTTCATGGAACTCCCACAACCAAGGAGTTAGAGAAATATTCACCCAGGTGGACAGCGTCACAATGCAGTAAAGAGGGTTGCCTTGCCCTGATGGTTACCTAAGCTCTCACCCACTTACAGTATAACAGGTGCACCAAGACAAAGAAATATGGCCTAGATGAAAGAACAGATCAAAACTCCAGAAAAAGAGCTAAGCAACAAGGAGATAGCCAACCTATCTGGTGCGGAGTTTAAAACATTGGTGACCAAGATGCTCACAGAAATGGTTGAGCTCAGTTGCAAAATGAAGGAAGAAATGAAGGCTACCCAAAGTGAAATGAAGCAAAATACACAGGGAACCAACAGTGAAGTGGGGGAAACTGGGACTCAAACCAAGGATTTGAAACAAAATGAAGAAATAAACATCCAACCAGAACAGAATGAAGAAACAAGAATTCAAAAAAATGAGGAAAGGCTTAGAAACCTCTGGGGCAACTTTAAATGTTCTAAAATTTGAATCATACGGATGCCAGAAGGAGAAGAACAAGAGCAAGAAATTGAAAACTTATTTGAACAAATAATGAAGGAAAACTTCACCAATCTGGTGAAGGAAATAGACTTCCAAGAAAATGAGGAAGCCCAGAGAGTCCCAGAGAGTCCCAGAGAAATTGGACCCAAGGAGGAACACACCAAGGCACATCATCATTAAGTTACCCAAAATTAAAGATAAAGACAGAATCTTAAAAGCAGCAAGAGGAAAGGAGAGAGTTACCTACAAAGGAGTGCCCATAAGGCTATCAGCTGATTTCTCAAAAGAAACCTTGCAAGCAAGAAGGGGCTGGAAAGAAGTATTTGAAGTCATGAAAGGCAAGGACCTACATCCAAGAATACTCTATCCAACAAAGCTATCATTTAGAGTGGAAGGGCAGATAAAGTGCTTCCCAGATAAGGTCAAGTTCAAGGAGTTCATCATCACCAAGCCCTTATTATATGAAATATTCAAGGAACTTATCTAAGAAATAAAAGATCAAAAACTATGAACAGTAGAATAACAACAAACTCACAACTATCAACAACTGAACCTTAAAAAAACAAAAATTAAGCAAACAACCAGAACAGGAACAGAATCAGAGAAATGGAGATCACATGGAGGGTTTTCAGTAGGGAGGGGAAGAGGAAGAATTCAGGGGGGAGGTACAGGGAACAAGAGGCATAATTGGTAAGCATAAAGTGGACAAGGAAAAGTTAAAAATGGTATAGGAAACAGAGAAGTCAAAGAACTTATATGCACAACCCATGGACATGAACTAAGGGGGGAATGCTAGAGGGTTGAGAGGTACAGGGCAGAGGGGGAATAAAGGGGAGAGAAAAATTCATTTGGGAAAACTGTAATAGCATAATCAATAAAATGTACTTTAAAATAACATATATAATAAAATAAAGGCATGAGAGCAATTGAGGGAAAGGACATTTTTGTCAACAAAGTGTGCTAAAACAACTGGATATCCATATGGAAAAATATAGTGACCATCCAACACTTACCTCTCACCATACACAAAAGTTAATCTGAGGTATACCATATACCTAAGCCTAAAAGTTAAATATACACATATTAAACTTGTAGAAGAATATCTTCCTATCATAGAAGTTAGTAAATTCTCTCAGTCAGAAAAATAAAAAGATAAACTTCATCAAAACTATTTTGCTCTTCCAAATATACCATTCAGAAATCAAATTGGGGACTTCCGGCCAAGATGGAGGTGTAGGCGGACATGCTGTGCCTCCTCTAACAACCAAAATTAAGGACAACAAATATTTAGAAACAAGAAAACAACCAGAACTTATAGAAAATTGAACTGTACGGAAGTCCAACAACCATTCATCCAGACCGGTAAGAGGGGCGGAGTCGCGGCAGGAGAAAGTGGAGGTACGGACCCGGGGACGCAAGCAGCATCTGCAGGCAGTTCCCAGGTGCACAGGCGGCGGCTGGCGATCCCCGGGCCCACAGGCAGCAGCTAGTGGACCCCAGGCACGGGGGGGCAACTGTGCAGACCCAGTGAGGCCGCACAAGGTGGCTGGCTGACCAGGTGGTCCCATATTCGCGCGCGGAGACGGTCGGGGAAGTGGCGGAAGGGACTGAATCCAGAGAGTGGAGCAGGCGCCATTGTTCCCTCTCAGACCCCGCCCCCACATACAGCGTCACAACCCTGCGACTGGGCTGCCCCGCACTGGGGAGCGTCAGAGGCTCCACTCTTCACTACGTAACAGCACGCGCGCATGCGCAAATAATCCAGGTGAAGGGGAAGCGGCGGAAAGGGCCGGAGTCTAGGAGAGAGCGGAACAGGCACCATTGTTCCCTCTCAGACCCCGCCCCCATATACAGTGTCACAACCCGGCGACTGGGCTGCCCCGCCCTGACGAACACCTAAGGCTCCACCCCTCATACGTAATAGCTGCGACCAGACTAAAACCAAAACAACAACAACAAAAATCCCACCAAAAATGGCTCAAACCGGAAAACAAATAAAAGCCCCAGAGCCAATTCCTCTAAGCAGTGAAGAGATAGCCAACCTATCAGATGCACAGTTCAAAGCACTGGTCATCGAAATGCTCACAGAATTGGTTGATTTTGCTCACAAACTAGATGAAAAAATGCAGGCTACAATACGTGAAATGAAGGAAGATGCATGGGGAACTGATAGAGATGGAAGGAAAACTGGGACTCAAATCAATGGAGTGGACCAGAAGGAAGAAACTAACAACCAAACAGAAGACGAGGAAGAAACAAGAATTCAAAAAAACGAGGAGAGGCTTAGGAACCTCCGGGACATCGTTAAACGTCCCAACATCCGAATTATAGGGGTCCCAGAAGGGGAAGAAGAAGAGCAACAAGTGGAAAACTTATTTGAACAAATAATAAAGGAGAACTTCCCCAATCTGGCAAAGGAAATAGACTACCAGGACGTCCAGGAAGCTCAGAGAGTCCCAAAGAAGTTGGACCTGAGGAGGAACACACCAAGGCACAACGTAATTACATTAGCCAAGATTAAAATGAAGCAGAGAATTCTAGAAGCAGCAAGGGATAAGGGGACAGTCACCTACAAAGGAGTTCCCATCAGACTGTCAGCTGATTTCTCAAAAGAGACATTACAGGCAACAAAGGGCTGGAAAGAAATATTTGAAATCTTGAAAAGCAGGGACCTACATCCAAAATTGCTCTATCCAGCAAAGCTGTCATTTAGAATGGATGGACAGATAAAGCGCTTCTCAGATAAGGTCAAGTTGAAGGAGTTCATCATCACCCAGCTCTTATTATACGAAATGTTAAAGGGACTTATCTAAGAAAAAGAAGATAAAATATGACAGTGAAAAGACAGCAAACTCACAGCGATTAACAACCACACCTAAAACAAAAGCAAACTAAGCAAACAGCTAGAACAGGAACAGAACCACAGAAATGGAGATCATATGGAGGGTTAGCAACAGGGGCGTGGGAGGAGGAGAGAGGGGAAAGGTACAGAGAATGAGTAGCGTAGATAGTGGGTAGAAAATGGACAGGGGGAGGGAGGGCAAGAATAGTATGGGAAATGTAGAAGCTAAAGAACTTATGACACATGGACATGAACTAAAGAGGGGGAATGTGGGTGGAAGAGGGTGTGTAGGGTGGAGGGGAATGATGGGGGAGAAATGGGACAACTGTAATAGCATAATCAATAAAATATATTAAAAAAAAAAAAAAAAAAAAAAGAAATCAAATTGGTAAATTACAGACTGGAAGAAAATATTTGCAAAACATATATCTCACAAACGTTATCCAGAAAATGTGAAGAACTCCTACAACTTAATAAGTAAGAAACAAAATGGTGGCTAGGATGTGGAGAAGGCAGAACATTTATACTTTGATAGTAGTATTGCAATATGATACAAGATAATTTCACACCCCCCAAAAATCAACATACCCCTACTGTATGACCCAACAATTGCAATCTTAGATATTTTCCCAAGAGAAATAAAAACAAACAGACATACAATAATGTCACTAGCAGCGTTATTTATAATACCCCAAAACTAGAAAGAAGCCAAGGGTAGGTTAATGAGAGAATGTGGTATACAGTGACTATTGTTCAGCAATAAAAAAACAAACACTGATATAGGCAACAAAACAGATGAATCCAAAAAACTTGCTGAAACCTCAAACAAAAGAGCACACACTATATAATTCCATTTATATAAAATTCTAGGCCAAGCAAAATTAATTTTTAATGAAAAACAATCAGAAGAATGCCTGGTTTGGGAGGAAGGAAGAGTAGGAATGAGGATTGACTGGGAAGGGGCAGGAAGGAAACTTGAAGGGTGATAGTAGTGTTTTTATATCTAAAAAGGACTTTGACATAAAAAATGTTGCATTTACAAAAACTCATTGAATAATACATTTATGATTTGTGCATCACCAAAAAAAGATTATAAATAAAATTGAAATCTAGTTGATGGCAAGCATGCTGAAGTGTTTAGGTGGAAATGTATTGATTTCTGCAACTTGTTTTGAAATGTATCAATGATAAGAGATGATGGATACAGGATGGATATATGTTAGATATATATATGGTAGATATATGATAAAATAAGTATACAAAGTGTTAATGGTAGAATCTGATCAGTGGGTGTTTTTTCACTATAAATTATTTCAGCTTTTCTATAAGTTAAAAATGTTTTTCACAATAAAATATTGGAGGAAAAACAGATTAACCCAAAGGCTATGGTAATCAAGATTTTTATGTCCACAGTAGACATATCTGAAAATCAACACATTTTACTAATGGTATTTAAATGAAGATTATTACAGTTTATATATTCATGCACTTCAATAGACAAGTTATAAAAATAACCATTCCAACAAATTAGAGGGAATAACCTAGACAAAAAGTACTCAAAACTGCATATTGCTCAGAAAAGCTATTCTTAAAAGAAAGAAAACAAAATATACACATCATTAGAGTCATTAGAACTGTCACGAATACTCCAATTCTCCCCTTTTAGAAAACATGGAATAATTACAATGTCTTTTCCTGTTTGAAATAAAGCATAGCAGAGTAGCTTGCTTTGACCAATGAAATATGAGTGGGAATGATATCTGTCACCTCCAGAATTCCTTAAAAACTGATAAACAAGAACTACATTCTCTTTTTTTCTGCATTGACAACACAGGAGGTTAAGGATGGTGTCAGTTACAATCATCTGAGTCCTGGTGTGAGAATGACGTTGGGTAGAGTCCCCTCTGGCCCATGATGAACATGTTGTGTAGGAAAGGAATGATTCTTGTTGTTTTAAGTCACTAAGGCATTGGGGATGCTTCTGCAGCATGATCTAACCCATCTTCTTTGTCACAGTCACAGAGTAAAAATCTCTCATGCCATTCTTAAAATACATATGAACACTTTAAGTTGTTAATTGAAAAGTATTTTACAAAAATATATTAAAAATAGTAGTCATTTCAAAACCAACCCACAAAGAACATTCAAGTTTCTCCATGTGGTAATCCTCCAATGACTAAAGAGTATATATAGCATTAAATGGTACAACATCATAAAGAAAAACTTGGTGTTCAGAGTGGTATGATATCCAGACTTGTGCACAAGGAAGACAGTGGAATTTAGCCTCATTAGCAGCAGAAAGCAATGGCTGCGAGACCTTAGAGAAGAAGGGTGAACACTTCAGGCAACAATCAATAGCTAGTGCCTGCAAAAGGAGCTATGATGGAAGTTTGGTTCAAAAGACAAATTGCTCTTTTATTGGCAGTAGTCCTCCACTGTGATAAGTCTGAAGAATTAAAAGGAAGCAATGGGATTGCAAATTATCAGGGAAAATACAATCATCTTAGGGGATAGCATTTGCAAAGGTTTGGGGGAAATAAATGATTATAAAAACACTTGAAAATCACAGGCTCCATTGTCAACAGGATAGTTAATTCCAAAATTGTAAATCTATCGCACTGGACTGAAAGGTTCACAGCAGCTGTGATTTCCCATTTTTCTTTTCCAAGGACTCCTGGGACATTTGATTAGATTTCTCAGAAACTCCCTTCAGCTTTCTTTCTTTTTTTTTTTTTTTTAATGTATTGATTTTAGAGAGAGATTGAGGAAGAGAGAGAGAGAAAGACAGACAGAAACATCAATTTGGTGTTCTATTTATTTATGCATTCATTGGTTGATTCTTGTATGTGTCCTGACCCAGGACTGAACTTGCAACCTTGGCATTTTGGAATGATGCTCTAACAAGCTGAGCTACCCAGCCAGGGCCTACCCCTCAACTTTCTTAAACTTATCTTTATCAAACTGCAGCAGGCTTTTCTAAAATGTTATAGGTGCTGACATAGAGTTTACATAATGGTAAAAATAATTTGAGCCCTGGCTGGTGTGGCTCACTGGATTGAGCACTGGCCTACAAACCAAAGGATCACCCGTTCAATTCCCAGTCAGGGCCCATGCCTGGGTGGTGGGCCAAGTCCCCAGTTGGGGTTGTGAGAGAGCCAATCAATCAATGTTTCTCTCATACATTGATGTTTCTCTCCCTCCCTTCCCCTTTCTCTAAAAAAAATTTTAAAAAGCTTTTCAAAAAACTAATTTGAAATATTCGTCTCATTTTTTAAAGTCCCATTAAGTAATCTGAGAAACTGCATATAAACCATTTGGCACAACTTCTAGCGCATGAAAGATACTTCCTCCTCCTCACCCATACTTCTCCAAATGCATGTCATCCTAAGTCATAACTTCATATTTCAGACTTTGATACAACAGCAATCAACCTTCCACAGAAATAAGAAACGTTTACTAAGCAGTAAGTACTATAACCTCTAAAGTCACCTTTTCAGTGTAGGGAACACATCTCTCCCACACACAAGAGGAAAATGAGAAAGTGGTTTCTCCGGGTCATGTTTTCTCAGCCACAACCTCCTACTTTCCTCTCAAATGTGCTACATCCTCTTTCAAGTTTATTTGAGGCCAAAACCTCCTAGTCTATTAATCCTTAAAAACATGTAATATGCCAATCATAGCTTGCTGCTTTTCAGTACTATTTATACTGAAAATCTCATATAAAATATGCCAAAGTTGCCATAGAATGTAGGTCTGTTTCACTTGTACTTTACAGCTCCTACCTTTTCAGTCTATAAACCATTTCTGCAAAAAGCAGTAAAGAGAACCAAAGTGTTGCTGCCCTAAAATATGCTTTCTTTGATACTGATTTTAAGCTGTATATTAAGAAACAGAAGACTCATAAAAAAAACAGTTGACCTTCCCCCTTTTCTGCCTAAAGAAATTCAGATAGAAACCAGGTTTCGGGGAGGGAATCTTGGCATGTTTGCCTTTGCATATTCACCTTAGCCTATCTGAACTGTGCAGCAGACAGGAAGGATCTAAGCAAAAATCTGTTCACTAGATTTCTCTCTTTGTTTCGCTGTTCTTGGGTTGCCCAGCAAGAATTTGTTTACCATACATTGTCTTCCCGTGAATTACCTGCTTTCTTTTTGAAGTCCCAGAAATAAAGCTCAACTACCCAATGTGTCTTCGATCTCATTTCTTACGAGATTCCCGAAGGTACATACATAATAAACATGGGCCCTTTTTCCCATTCATCTGTCTCTGTTAACTGTATTGTCTCAGCCAGGACTTAGAAGGTGGGGGGAAAGTATTTTTTGTGCCTCCACAGTGGTTTCATCTCCGACAGTGACACACATCAAGATAAATTATTAAAAAAAAAAAAAAGTACAAACTAGTTTCAAAATTCAGTTCCCATGAGCTAGTAGTTTATCTCACAGAGGACAGATGATAGATTCTTAGTCGACATTTTTCTCTAAAAAGTAACTTTTGAATCAGAAGTGGTTTTTGTAAAAAGAGATTGACTAAGACTGTGCCATCTACCAAAACATATTTTACTTATTTAATTCAGCAAATATTGATTACATAAATAATTTATTTCCTAGTGGCAAAAGAAGAGACTTTCAAATAGGAGGCATACTAGATTCAAATTTTAATTGTAGCAATACTGGTTTAGTGATCTACAGACAAAACTAAACATGCATAATCTTTAGTTTTCTCATCTTAAAAATTAGATTATTAGTATCTATCCCTTAGGAATCTTATAAGAAATAATATATATTATTTCTCCTATCATAAGAGCTGGCATACAGTAGACTCTCCATAAATATTACTAGTTTCCATGGTAGTTATCTACCAGGTTTCTTCTCCTTCCAGGAGCATATAATGGCATATGACCTACCCTTTTTCAGTTACATGGCACCATGCACTAGTTCTGACCAAGAGGCCATGGGCATAAGTATTAGCTAAAACAAAGAAGAACAGGAATAAGAGCTTAAATAAATCTCTCCTCCTGCAACTACAGGTAAGGAACCACAAGATGGAAGGGCCTCTATCACCCAGGAGTCCTGCACAACTGTATGTGGCAGATTCACTCCCTAACTCACAACAGACATGCAGCCGTGAGGGAAAAATAAACTTTCATTTATTATGATAAGCCAGTCAGGTCTGGAGAGTGTTTATAATCATATGATAACCTACCCTAATATAAAAATTGGTACCAGGAGTGGGTACTACTGTGATAAAAATCATGCTTTAAATGGTATCAGACAAACTCACCCACTAAGAACAACTAGAAAAGCTGGGTAAGACACAAAAGACACCACAAAGCTGATAAGGTAAGCAAAACTCAGGAAGATAACATCAGAGAGAAGAGAAATACATTTTGGTGAGCCCAGCAATCTGCATTGTATCTTTCTCCAGGTCTCTGTAGGCAGTATGGGCCAAGAAGCTGCCAGCAGCACAATCATAGGCAGAAAATTGGACACAAAGAGGTGAAAGTGTGAGGTAAATGTTCTGTATCTTGATTGTGATGTTGGTTGCAAACAATATACATCTGACAAAACTCATCGAATTGTACACACAAGGGGGTTTTACTATATATAAATTATCTTTCAATAAACATGACTTTTAAATATATATATATAATCTCTATTATATTATTTTCTATTACCATTTAGTCCCCTTATACCCTCCTCACCCCAGCAATCACCACCCTGTTGTCCATGTCCATGAGTTCTTTTTCCTTTTTGGGTCAACCCCTCTACTCTCTACCCTACCCCCCCACCCACCCCACCCCCACCACTAGCTGTCATCTGTTCTCCATCTATGAGTCTGTCTCTCTTTTGCTTGTTCAATTTGTTCGTTAGATTCCACACATGAATGAAATCATACAGTATTTGCCTTTCTCTGACTGGCTATTTTCACGGAGCATAATGTTGTCCTGGTCCATCCATGCTGTTGCAAAGGGTAAAATTTTCTTCTTTTTTACGGCCAAGTAGGAACATGATGTTTCTAAAAGTCTGATCGATTTCACCAATGATTAGAAAAATAAAAATTAAAGCAAGATTAATTTCTCACCTATCAGCTTGGGAAATACTTCAAATACTGATAATTTCCAAGAAGTTTGCCTCTGTAAGTTTGTGAGTAAAGACACACTCTCACACACATTGGGGGCATCCGTCAATATAAACTCTCTACAAGACAAGTTAGCAATATTTATTAAACTTTTAAAAGAGCATTTTCTTCTACTCAGTATTTTCACTTTCAGAGAAAAACTGAATGTATGTTATATTCTTTGTATGGCACTGAATGCATGCCAAAGCAATCAGACCACTTTATAAAAGAAACATATAGAACATCAGTGAGTTCATGCTTCACTGCGAGCTTCTGGTGTTATCACTAGGGTTCGTAAGATAGAATTAATTCTTAACTAACATTTTACTGAACATTTAGTAAGGTCCTAAATCCTATACTTTCCTAGGCAGAAAATACAGCACTTATATGTTTTAATGAAATTGCCACCTAGCTAAAGCTCAATGAAGGGGGATTCCCATAATAGGTCATATTCAAAGCATCAACAATTTAAATATAAAATTGTAAATTATCTCTAATATTTGTTGATAACTGGGTTTTATGCAGATGCCACAATTTACATTGGCCAGCCAACAAATGCTGACATTTAATCTCTAGATTTTCATCATTTGTAACTACAGTCAAGAAGACAAAATAAATTATAGTTGTAGATAAAATTATCCTGAAGCTTTTTTAAATTTTATTTTATTTTTATTTTTAGAGAGAGGCGAAGGGAGGAGGAGAGAGAGAGAGAAATATTCATGTGAGAGGGAAACATCCATCAATTGCTTCTCGCACACCCCCAACTGGGGGCCTGGCCTACAACCCAGGCACGTGCCCCAAACTGGAAACTGATCCAGTGACCTTTCAGTTCGCAAGCCAGTGCTCAACCCATTGAGCTACCCCAGCCAGGGCTCATGAAGCTTTTTAGAGAAAGGTATAAATTAGAAACATTTCATAAACTGCCAATGACTATAGCCAAATTTATAGAAGAAACTATCCAGAATTCATATTCCATACTTCCTCATTAATCCAGCAAGAATTAAATAAATATACTTCTCTTCAATCAAAACCAAACTTGTTTAGACTCTAAGATGAACTAATACCGTTTTCCCAGATTAGTTTTTCCTATTCTACTCTATCCAGGCTTCAAATCAATCCGATTCATTTTTAACATGTGTTTATCATGTTACCATACAAGGACCATAGCGGAAAGGAAGGACTCAGAGGTAAACAAGAGTCAGACACTGGGTTGCCTGCCTTTCAGGTCATACTGAGGAACCAGGAATCAGGATGATATTCCTTGAGTAGTAACAGAGTAATGAAGTTAAGCAGGGCAGTTACAGGATTACATTTCTATCTCTGAAGAAATCACATTTCTGTGGTACGAGGCAGGGAGACAAGTTAGGATTTTCTAGTAAAGTGCACTTAGGCAGCTATGAAGAATACTGAGCCGGTGGAATCGCTTTGAAAATGAGTGAGGAGAATGGAGGGAGGCAGGTCAGTGGTTACAGGTAGGGAACAAACGGAAGGATACAGAGCAAAAGAGAGACTAAGACTGGGAAGCTGTGACACCATTCAGCCATCGCTGTGATCTGGGCGACACAACCCCACCCCACTCCCTGCCTGCTCCACCTAAAAACCCTGACTGGAGAGTGAACTTCCTGGACCTGCTCTGGAAAAGAAATATCCAAGTAGTGATTAACTTATTGCAGTTATATAATTAAAATGCATAAGATAAAAAGCCACAATTGACCAAACAAAAACAACTACAGTTTGAATATTTGATTTTCAAGAAGGCATGTGAAAAGACATGTTGAGGCCTAAATTGCCCTCTAAACAGCCCTAATTAGGCAATATACGAGTTGTCCAAAGAAGCCACCAAAGGAACTTTCAAGTTTCACATGACCTATCACAAAAATTTCCTGAGGTCCATGAGGTTGTTGTATCTAGAGGTATAATTAAAATAATCTAAATGCCTACTTTGCATTTCTCTCTTAGAAGAGTATAACATATCGTTATGGTGAAGGAGAGCTGCACTTTGGGAATGATTTTCTAGCCTTTGCAATCCATTATGACTTCCCTCAGTTTGGGCTAGCTGTCACCGGATGTTAACTATCACAGAAAAGAAGGAGAAAGAATGAATGGATGTAGATGCTTGGCATCACTAAAGAGCCACTTCAATGCGACCAGTTCAATAATAAACTGTTTCATCAGGAACCACAAACTCAAGTTTCTCAATGTGTTAATGTTTTTTTTTTTAATTTTTCAGTTCATATGGTACCATATTTTGCATTTCCCATAGGCTGTAAATGTATACCTAACCTTTACCAGAAGTAAACACATGGTTATTTTCAGCTCCGTATCCAGACTAGTCATAATACTCCTGTATCTTCATATATACACAGTGGGCTTCCACCTGTTCTGAATAGTTCACAGGGTAAGTCTATGTGTATTAGGCCTTACATTAGCTTGCAGTTCAACAGACACAAGTGTCCTTGGGTAAGTTTCTCAGTCTAATGCCATGTACCCTCAGAAATTCTAGCAAATTTCACAAACTGGTCTCTGACCTTCTTACCTTACAACTGGTCCTTGGTGAAAGACTTCAAGCAAACAGGCGTATCATCAAAGACACCAGACTTTAATAACCGTTGGTCCATCAGTTCATCTACTACTCCACAACCTCCAACAATTCACTCATCTCACAACTTGCAGTCTCCTGTTCCTAGCTAGTATAGCATTCAGATATTTCAACAGGGCCTTGAAAAATAAGTGAAATTAACCCTGAATCCCCATTTTAAAAACAAAACTTCAAAATTAAGTTACTCTCTATTAAAAATCAGATATTAAATAGAAATAAGCCTCCCGTTTCCATGGTAGCCAATCTTAACCATTGAAAGGTGAAGTCCCATGGACAACCTTCTGTCTACCTTTCTGCTAATTCAACCACAGCAGATAAGCAGGGCATGCAGAATCAGCCCACTGTTTTCATATTGACAAGCTCCAGATCATCTGCCACTGCCTCCAGAAATATGCCTCTATTCATCCCACCATCCCATGAGGCACCAACTCCACAATGTCTCCTAAACATCATCATCCAACCTGATGGATGCAACATGTACTTTTAAAATTATATTTTCTTCTAAGAAACTCCCTGCTGTTACAACAGCAATGCTGTCCTCAACACTGAACTTACCACAGGCTATTCAGCAGCTCACGGGCCTGCTTTACACTTACATAAGAGATTGATAATGCTGCCTATGCCAGCTTGTATTAGTCTCCCAAAAGTCCAGAATGGAATGACTTCAAAGAGACCTCAAGATTCAAAAGAAAAAGCTGGAGAGACTAAAATCTGAAGTCAAAGAAAAAGAGAAACATCTAACTGAAAAGCATCTGAGAAAATAAAATTCTATATCCCCAAATCCTTCAGTTGCAAAAATGCACTGCAGAGAGTAAGAGGCTGTGATCGCCGCATCCAGAAGGGCTACATTTTCATCGCATTGCCCCTTGTCACTTCTACAGCACATCCGTATTTGTAAATCCTGTGCTCCCAAAGTGCAAAGTTCAAAGGCCCATTCTCAAAGCACATTATTTGTATCACAGTGAAGTATCCTTTGAAACTTCATGTTTTAACTCTTTGAAGCATGTGAAAAACAAGTCATTTTTGAGACAAAACAGGTCATCATCTCTAAAACATCCAAAGTTTAAGAAACTGTTTTTGGAAAAAAATTTTTTTTGCCAGTACACTGAATATTATTGAATTGAAGGTGTGACGCAAAAGTGGTCACACTTTTTCAGTTAAAAGTCATCCCACAAAACTAAGAATACTTTAGCACATTGTTATAGGCAATTTAAAAATAAATACTCTATAGTATCATTGATATGTGGAATCTGAAAATCCAAACTCCTGAAAATACGGACTAGAACAGTAGTTTCCAAGGGATGACGGTGGGGGAACTGGAGAGGTACTGGTCAGAGGGCTCACACTCCCAGCTGTTAGATAAGTAAGTTCTGGGATCTAACATACAACATGGACATCATAGGTAAGACTACTGTACTGTAATCCAATTACCACGATGTACACCTTAAATATTAACACAATTTTACATCAATTATACCTCAATAAAGCTGGATTTTTTTAATTTTAAGTAATAATACTATATTATATACTGAAAGTTGCTAAGAAAGGAGATCTTCAATGTTCCTGCCACACAAAAGAAATGGTAATTATGTAGTGAGGTGAAGGTGTAAGCTAACGCAACGACAGTAATCATGCTTCATGTAGGCATATCAATGCCCTGTACACGTTAAACATACACCACGTTATATGTCAAGTATATCTCAACAGAGCTGGAAAAATAAATCAAACATGGTAAAGGGAAATAAAATTCCTCATATGGAAAACAATCTACTGAAAACCTCAGCTGCCAGCTGCTTAACCGTGTATGCTGGTCCCAGGCCACTATATCCAACTCTGTATATAATCAATGCTTGGATTTTTCCCAGTATTTTTCCAGTCATGTCCCAACTAAATTTTGACAGGAAGAAAAAATAGAATGATAGCTTTTTGATTTTTAATGCTTTAAATGAAATAATGCATACAATAAAGAAAAGGAGCAAGGCTTAACAGGGTCAGTGGCGTCTTGCTTTTGTCCTCCTCAAACTGTCTCCAGTGTCAAGCTGGCATCTAAAGAAAAAGAGAAAGAAGCATGCTTTTTCTGTACAACACATGCAATAAAACACCCAAAGCTTTGAACACATTTCTAGAGTCAGCTTGAAGTGATTTCTTTTCATCTGTAGTATTTTCTTCTATTAGTTTATGTGTAGTGTAATAGTTTTTATTAACTGATTTTCTTTTTTCATTTTTAATGATTAAACAAGCTCTTGTTACTTTTAAAGCCTTATCTGAGCAAAGCAGCATCTTAACATAAAGCAACATAAGGAAATGAAGTTTTGCACAAAGTAACTGTCTTCTGCTTATGGTGAACTTTTCCTTAAGCTGTGTCAAAGTTCTGTGAAGACCTGCAGATGTTGCACTGGGGAATGCAGAAAATATGTAAGAATTATTATGCCTCTAGGTCATACTATTTATTGAATTTTGCAGTGGGTAACAAGACAATGGTGTAAAAGCCAGATCTTGATGCCCAACATTGGTTATGAGAGCAACAGGAAGACAAAGCACGTGCTGCCCAGTGGCTTTCAAAAGCTCTTAGTCCACCATGTCAAGGAGCTTGAAGTGCTGCTGATGTGCAACAAATCTCACTGTGCTGACACTGCTCACAACATCTCCTCAAAGAACCACAGAACCATTGTGGAAAGAGCAGCCCAGCTGGCCATCAGTGTCACCAGTCCCAACGCCACAGCGAAGACAACGAATAGACACCTTGTGTGCACATTGTGTTTGTGTTAATAAAACCATAGAATTCTGCCAAAAAAAAAATTGACCAAGAAACAAGGTTAAACTTCCTTCATCTGCTCAACGACAAATTTTCTGCAAGAGATGACTGGAAAGTACAAATTCAAAATCAGCAACAACAGCAGTACCTACAGCTCCTCTCTCAAAAGAGGAGTCGAAATGTTTTACTGTTTGGATCATTTATTTCTAAACCTGACTTAATAGCAATATCACATATATTTTTATAAAATAGAGCTTATCATAACTGCAAAAGACTGAAAAATAAACAGATTTGAACACTAAAGGAACCTCCATCATTCCTTTATTTTGGTGACTTTTTTATAAGGAAAATATTTACATGATGAAAAATTTATATGATGAGAAATTTGCATGTAAATTGAGTTAAGCAAAAGAAATAAGTAAGTGTGTTTACAAAGACAGATACAGAAATTTATGTTATTGGTACTTAGAATGGGGTGGAAGGAAGAGCTGGAATATAGCCAGAGACAAGAGGCAAAGGATGCTGTCGCCATTGTAATGCCTGCCAGGGACACAGAAGAATGAACAGCATTCTCACAGGTATCCAAGAGCAATCCAAACCTTACTTGAGGCTCTGCACTTTGTTCAGTGAGAAGAAATAGGATAGATCCTAGGTACACACAATAGATCCAAGACCTTGTATTTAATGAATTTTATTTTGTACATAAGCTTTGTTTACAGCTTTTATCTGTGGTTCTATATGAATATAAATAAATCTATATTAATTTATTTTATTAATAAAACCAGATTTAGGATCTTGAGTTGGTTTTGCAATTTATCTGAGCAACCTATCTCAATAATAGATTAAAAACTATATTTTATTTTTATAAAAATGAAAAACCTATATTCTAAAACCTAAAACACAAAGAACCTAAGGGAATCTTGATGAGGCAGTAGAAGTATCATTGGAGACTGAGAGTAGATATTTGAGATATATAAAAGTCTAAAATCAACAACATTTGTTTGGGAAGTAACCATTGGATCATAGCAGAGAACTGAGAAAAAGCAGGAACCACCCCTGACTCTTTGTTGTATCACATATTCAGCAACCAGATCAGGAGATGCAGAGGATGCCTGCTTCAAGTAGAAAATAAGGAATTTAAAATACCTATAGGGTACTCTCTGGAAAGTGATAACAATAATAAAAGCAGTTATCATAGTTACCATTATGTTATCTGTTGTGAGCCCATTCTGTACTAAGTGTTTTATATAAAAAATTCTATATAAGCCTCACATCTATCACTTTTTTAAATTTTGCATATGAAGAAACTGAGGCACAGAGAAGATTGGTAATTTGCCCTAGGTCACACAGCTATTAGGTGGCAGAGTCAGCATTTGCATGGAGGCAGTCTGGATATAAATTTCATGTTTCAGTTAGTGATGAGAAGACCCCAAAATAACTTTATAAAACAAAAGGGAAAAGGACAGAAGGACAGTAAAGTGAAAATGAGAAACCTGGGCAAACTATAAGCAAATCTCATTAAAATGAACTTGTATTGGAGCTGTTTTATCCTACCCACACATTTGAGACTCACCTCGGCTGGATGGCTCAGTTGGTTGGAGCATCATCCAAAGGTTGCAGGTTTGATTCCCTGTCAGGTCAGATACCTACGTTGCGAGTTCAATCCCCAGTTGGGGGGCATATGGGAGGCAACGAATCAGTGTTTCTCTCTCATTCTTTCTCTCCCCCTTTCTCTTCCCCTCTCCTTCCCTTCCTCTCTCTAAAATCAATAAACACATCCTTGAGTGAGGATATTTTTAAAAAGTAAAAAAAAAAAAAAAAAAAAATTGACAAGCCTGAATCTCATCAGTATTACTGCCTAGGTTATGTAACCTGAGAAAAATCATTCAATCTCCCTCACCCTTGTTTATTCACACCAGAAATAAGGACATTGTGCTTAATGATCACTAAACTCCCTTCCAGTTCTAAATTTCTGATATTAAAAAATAAAATAAAATAAATGTACTGAAAAGCCTGTGTAAGGGATAATTTGCAAGTTCAGAGAAGGAATCTTACAGGGCAATGTAGATTTATAACGAACAAGAAAGTCATTATATTATTGACCTTAATTATCAAATCATTGCCTGAAAGATGGGATATTCATATCCCAATTTTATTTTTTATTTTTTTAATATATTTCATTATGCTATTACAGTTGTCCCATTTCTCCCCCATCATTCCCCTCCACCCTGCACACCCCCTCCCACCCACATTCCCCCCCACCCACATTTCCCCCTTTAGTTCATGTCCATGTGTCATAAGTTCTTTAGCTTCTACATTTCCCACACTATTCTTGCCCTCCCCCTGTCTATTTTCTACCCACCATCTATGCTACTTATTCTCCGTACCTTTTCCCCCTCTCTCCTCCTCCCACTCCCCTGCTGCTAACCCTCCATATGATCTCCATTTCTGGGATTCTGTTCCTGTTCTAGTTGTTGGCTTAGTTTGCTTTTGTTTTAGGTGTGGTTGTTAACAGCTGTGAGTTTGCTGTCCTTTTACTGACATATTTTTATATTCTTTTTCTTAGATAAGTTCCTTTAACATTTCATATAATAAGGGCTTGGTGATGATGATCTCCTTTAACTTGACCTTATCTGAGAAGCACTTTATCTTCCCTTCCATTCTAAATGACAGCTTTGCTGGATAGAGTGATCTTGGATGTAGGTCCTTGCCTTTCATGACCCAATTTTAATTTCAAGTGAATATAACAAAAAAACATTTTCTCTTTATTATCTGATTTAAGGCTATTGAGTGTGTTAAAATATTTTAAGTAAGTCCCCAGGGAATAAATCAAACATTTTACAGTGAAAGCTATTCTCCTGAATTGGAACATTTGTCAAAAAAAACAAAAAACAAAAAAAAAAGGCAAACTTTCAGGACCTTGAGGTGACTTTGCAAGGGAATTAACAGGTTCCTTAGGGCCAGCTTGTGTTCATATATTCATAAGCCTCTTCTTTAGGCTTCCAAAAGTTGCCAGTGATAAAGTAATGGTGTCAGGAGTCCTGTCTTACCTTAGCCCTCAGCATCTCAAAGCATTTATTTTGCCAAAAAAATAAAATCATTCTCTTATTCACCAACATATTTTCGTATCTAAGAATAAAATCTTACAAGGAGAGAAAGACAACCTTCTCCACAGGTACTTGTGCCTTTAGCTATTCATATCACAACTAACTAAAGATTTCAGCATCAATAAACCATGACATGGATTTTGACTACAAAATTATACCATCTGATCTTTTAAATTTTGATTGATTTTAAAGTAACTGTCAAACAATTTCTACAAGGGCAATGCGGTAGTTTATTTATAGACTCTTCTAGGGAGGTGCATTGTTTTCCTTAGATCAGAACCATGTGTGTGTTTTCAGCTCTGTGATGTAGCATCTTTGTCAGTTTCTTATTGTACCAGAACAAGAGCAATCAGCACAATCCTTTGTTGGATGCTTCTAAGGACCTCTGGGATTTAAAGAAAATAATTTAGTGTTGCTGGCATATTTATGGCCAAAACAGCAGTATAAAATTTGAAAAGCTTTGTTTAAAAAAATCATTTCAAAAAGCCCTTTGTTCCAGATTAAACTCAAAGGAGATTTTTAATAAACACTTAGCTGCTTATTAATAATAAAAATAAAGAATGTTATTCACTCCAATTGTTTGCTCATATTGTTCTTTCATGATTTCTCCATGGGGATATAATGGTTGCAGCTTTCAAAAGATGACTATGAAAAGAAATTATCTGAAATAAAGTTCAGCCCTTTGGTATGTATTTGTAACAGGCATTTTAGTCTTACACTCATATAGTTTTGTAAGCATAAAGAAATACATATGTCTTGTATTCATGCAAGAAACTATATTGCAATAACATCTATTTTCCTCAAAGTTTAACATGTGTCATTACAAAAAGCTCAGCTTTTTGAGGGAAATAAAACATCATCCTTTCTGCCATCTGGGCTGAGCTCTTTAAATGATCATTAAAATGCATAAAAAGTTCTGTCATCTTCAAATGCAAGGTCTAAGTATGAAGTTCATGAAAGTGGTTTCAACATGTGAAATGGTAGGTCTCATAATGTCAGAACTATATAGTGCCTCAATGACTATTCACACAAAAGTTTCAGATTGCTTCTTGTCAAAAACCACTGGCCTGTGTGGATAATTTTAGTGTTTTAATAAGGGGCATCTACCCAACATATTGAGTAATGGGAACACATTCTTCTATCTTTCCATAAGAAGTATAAAAAAAGTGGGGTGAATACTTCTGTTCTTGATCTTCATAAAACTAACTACATACGATTAAATAGAAATAATCCCCCATAAAACTCCTTCAAACTCCTTGAATAATATCTGTTTTGTGATGGAATTGAGTAAATGATGGTCACATTGGAATGTGTCACATTCTAAAGGTGAAATCAATTTTGAAATACAAAATTTTGAAAGCATCGTTATCACCATGCTGGTTAAATTAATTTTAGCATTTAAGTTCCTCATGTACATAGAGCCTGGTGTTACCCACATTATCTAAAGGTGAGATTCATAAATATTTTAAGAAAGAAATTAGAAACACAAAAGTAATATGCTGAGAATCTTAGTCAAAACCTTTTGCGACACAGACAGCCATGCAGACTAGCTTAAGCAAAAAGAAGAACGTATCTAAAGGATACACCATACACTAAAAAGATAAAAGGGCACATGACAGAACCCAGAGCAAGAAGTAGAGCAGAGCTTCACAGGGTACCAGGATTGGAACCCGGATCAGAAACCCAGACAACAACACTCCTTTCCTCTGCCAGCACACTGAGCTTTATTCCCTACTTCTATCTGTGTATCTATTTTATGCCTCCAACTATAAATAAACTGACTCTATTTCTCTAAACATGGGATCAACAATAGTTACTCAGGCACAAAAACATCATGGCCTCCCTACTCCAGCGCCACCAATTAACTAATTACAATTCTCTGTCACAGTTCCAAATTCTCAGAGAGAAATCCATCAGGGCCATTTTGAGCCTACTGTCTACTCACACTTCAAATCATTACAGTCACATAAGTATAGCCACTGTAAAGAAATGGCCACAAAGGGATAGCATTCCCAAAGTATGGGAAAAGTTTGCAGAGGAAGGGCAACATACACTAAGAAAAGGTAAGAGGCAGTAAAGCAAAGCGTAGAGGGTGCTGGTTCTAGTACCACATGGATTTAAAGGCTGGCCCTGTCCCTTACTGTGTGACCTTGGACAAATTATTTAGCCCTCTCTATGTCACAATTTTCTCACCTATAAAGTGCAAATCATCAGAGTACCTACTTCTTAGGGATGGTTTGTGGATATTACATATGAAATACTAAGCACAGTGAACCTGACAAATGCTCAATAAATGTAAAATCATTATACTGAGTGTGGTAGGCAACATAATGAGCCCTCCAAGATGTCAATGACTTAACTCAAGGACTTTGCAAATATAACAAGTTACAATGGCAAAGAGAAATTAAGGTTGAAGTTCTAATCAGGTGGCTCAGTTGGTTGGAACATCATCCTGTACACCAAAAGATTGTGGGTTTGATTTCTAGTCAAGGCACATACAGAGGTTGCAAGGTCAGTCCCGACTGGGGCACACATGGGAAGCAACCAACTGATATTTCTCTCTCAAAGAGATGTGACAATGGAAGATCAGAGAGAGACAACATTAGCGGCTTTAAAGATGCAAAAATGGAACTATGGACCAAGGAATGGGAGTAACCTCTAGAAACTGGAAAAGGTATGGAAATGGAGCCTACCCAGAGCCCCACAGAAAGAAACGTTGCCCATCAATGCCTTGATGTTAAGCCAGTGAGAACCACGGCAAACTTCTGTCTCACAGAACTATAAGGTAATAAGTTTGTGTTAGTCAAACTGGTAAATTAGTGATAATATGTTACAGCAAGAGAAAACTAATACACTTAGCATTTTAAGTGTTATTAAAATTTTGATCAATAATTGTCATAATCATAACACTTCTGTTTACAGGGAACCTACACGCATGGCATGGCAAATGTAGCCCAGCCCCTGATTTGGAAAACCAGTGGGGAGCGAGTCGGCACACAGGACCTGAGCCCCGGGATCAGTTTTCCCATGGGGAATCAGGCCTGCATTGTACCTAGGCTGCTGTGAGACTTGCTTTTTGCTAAAACTCCCTCACCCTGAATTAAGGCAGCAAATGTTTACTGCATATCTTTAAAGTAACTTCCTAAAATCTATGCTAAACCTCCCAAGTATGGAGTGTAACCAGTTCAACCACTTTTCCCCTTGATTTGCAAATATCCTTTTCTTTGAAATAATTAGCAACATCCTCTCCTTTGTTACCTGTCAAAGGTAATAACCTAAAGCAAACCTGTGCATAGTAAATGAGGACCATCCTCGATGTGATGTATTCAGAAAAGCAATAAAAGCCTGTCCAGGCAGGGGTCAGGCCCTCACTCAGAGAGTGGCCACGCCATCCCCTTTTCTCCATAGGACTTCTGTAGTCCGTGTGAATGTGTTCATCACAGCCACAACACACGGACCCCACAGGCCGGAGTCTGTGTCATCTGTTAATAATTCCTAATAACTTCAGAAATATTTCCCAATGTCTTAGAAATTACAACCTTATCAAGGCAGGCCCTGGAAAAACTATGTATAAGGTTAAATTTCTCTCCATTGTCTCCTCCTCAACCCCATTGTTGACTGTTTTCCTTCCTTTTCTCACATCTCACTCAACACGCACAATCTTCCCACTGCACCATAGCGTTTTCCCACCGGATGAAAATAAGCGCTTGTCTGTTTCAGTTTTCTAGTCCAACACAGCCCCTTTCTGCCTAAGTCCTTCAGAATCACATTCATAGCTAGTATTTATTTAGATAATTTAACCAACCATTCCACACTCCTGTGTTCTCTGCCTTTTAACTATCTTTCAGAGGATAAATATCTTACCTCAAGAAATTAGTAACACCACCACAGATCATAACCAACACAACACACAAACATAGGGGCACCATCCAGAGTCAATGTGAAGAGCATCGTCCAGGATTACACAGCAAGATACAGTTTCCCTGCAAATGAGTCTAACGGTGGTGGCATGTTCAAACTAATAGCGAATAACTTGTGGTGCAAGCAGACCATTGGCCCACTTCAAATGAAATAGCTGAGGCGGTCACTTACTCTGCCCGTATATGAGGCTGGATAAAGAGTTAGCCAGTTGTGAATAGTGTTCTTAAGAGCTGATTGACATGGGTCCACTTAGAGAATTATACAGACTCTCCTAGCAGGCCTTTCGAGGCCTTGAGGAAATAATAGCTAAAATGGCAAAACTCTCTGCAAGCCATAGATATTTCAGTAGTATCCTGGACAGTGGCCAAATCACCTTTTCTAAATACTAAACTACTAACTTACCTTTCAAAACAAGAAAAGGAAAAGAACCAACCTGCATAAGAAAAAAATATTGGCTATTTTTTCCAGACAAAAAAAGTGGTGCCTGGAGAGGACATAATTTTTTTTTATTTTCCTCAGAAAAAAAAATTCTTTGTTTTACTATTAGTTACTGCAAATTTCAGTTAGCTCATTTTGGAAATAAATTTGTATAAGAGAATAGGCCTTTTTCACGTACAAAGACTTCATTATTTCTTTTCAAAAATCTTTAGGCAACATAATGTTCAAGGAATAACAGGGAAAATCATCAATACAAGACATTTCAACACAAATGAAAATGAAAATTAATAGTTATGAGCTTTTTCAAAACATTAACCAATGTTTTTCCATCATCTGAGGAGCCAATATTATAGAATCAACAGATCTATATCAACAGTTTTTCAGTCCATTCAACTAAAAAACTACCAGTACCTTTTGAATCTGTTAATAGAGGCAAAAGTGTATCTGTGGTAACCAACCAATAGTGTTCACATACCCATATGAGATAGTAGGCTAGTATCCAAGATCCAAAGAGAACAGTAAGACCCAGTAAGACAAGAATAACAGAGAAATAATAACAGTGATATTAGTAATAAAATTTGAAATTGATAAGGAGGAGAAATGGCCCTTATTGGTGTGTCTCAGTGGTTGGATGTGATCCTATAAACTAAAAGGTTGCCCATTATATTTCTGGTCAGGGCACATGCCTGGGTTGCGGCCAGGTCCTTGGTTGAGAGTGTGTGAGAAGTAACCTTTTGATGTTTCTCTCACACATCAATGTTCTCTCATCTTTCTCCTTTCTTTCCCCTCTCTCTAAAAATAAATAAATATTTTTTTAAAAATAAGGAGAAAATGAATGGCATAGCTGGGCTCAGTAATAATCAGAATGTGACCAGACACAGAAAACAGCAGTTGGTGGGTGTGAACGGAACAGTAGATCTAAGGTGCTCACAGACTGCAGGGAAGCAGCAGCGGGTGGGAATCTGGCTTCTCGGAGTAACGGGGCCAGAGTGGCCCCTGAGAAGGGAAGAAATCAGGCTCAGCACCAGAATCCAGGACTTGAGCTAAGGTTCCCAGTTCCTGAAAGGAACCTGAAATGAACTCCCATATAAGAAATTGATTTATATAACAACAAAAGACCTATACAGGACAAAACACAGCCTTGTGAGGAGGAATAAATTAAGTCACCTACCAGCTTTTTGACTAGATCTATAATATACTAATAACAACTTGGGCAGGAATACAAAATGCCTGTTAAAAACCCAGTGTCTGGCCCTGGCTGATGTAGCTCAGTGGATTGAGCGCAGGCCTGCGAACCGAAGGATCGCGGTTCAATTCCCAGCCAGGGCACATGCCTGGGTTGCCAGGCCAGTTCCCGGCAGGGGACATACAAGAGGCAACCGCACATTGATGTTTCTCTCCCTCTCTCCTTCCCTTCCCCTCTGAAGATAAATAAAATCTAAAAGGAAAAACTTTAAAAAAAAAAAAAAAAGTGTCTGAACTGGTGTGTGATGAAGCCAGTGGGGGAAATGGCAAGACCCTTAGACAGGGAGATACAGAGGAAAGAAGGGGGAAGAGAAAGCAGAAGGAAAATAACAACAAAAATCTTCCTTAGAATGAGTCTGCTTAAACACATGAAGCTAGCTCTCTCAGTTAGTACTACTAAAGCAAATAAAATCAACAATTTAAATGTGAATTTGCTCCAGATGAAATCAATATGTAAAATAAAAGTATTACAAAGACTTTGAGATAGGATAAATTCAGAAATAATACCCATTAAATCAGAATAAGAAATTATGAAACAAGAGGTATAAGTGAAATAATGACAAGTAAATATGAAAATAAACTAACATATTTCTTTTTAAAAAAATAAATATGCCATTAATGTAAAAACAGAAATGGAAAAATAATTTGGCCCACAAGCAAATCAATAATTAATAAAAGGAAAATACAGAGAGAGAGAGAGAAATCTGCACCCCAGAAATAGAGTAGACATTCTTTAAAATATAGAGTCTTAAAAATATTGAAGTTTACAAGGTCATAAAGGAAATCTCATTAGACTTCAAAAGGAAAATCAATATCAGATAGGCCAAGATACAATTACTAAAATATAATAAAATTCAAAGTCAATAGTAAAAAATAATTTAAAGGAAGAGTTAGAGATTTCAAAACTCAATCCCAAAGAACTAGAGAAAAATTAAAGTTCTGCATGTCATACTAGTGACATGCAGTTAAAGCAAACATGGAAACACTTGCTTCTGTTCAGGATGTAAAATATATCGAAAGACCATTGCTCCCACTCAGTAATGAAAACAAACTGGATTAGCTACAGAATCATAGTTGTTTTAAACTCCTCAGAGAGCTGAAGATTGGTACATAGGAAAACAACCTAAATAAAATAAATTTCAGAAAGATGACTCTGGCTAGGAAAGATCCACAGCTGCTATCATCCCTAAAGAATGAGCAGAAAAGAAATACTCCACAGATGGGGATAAAGAGAAGCCAGATGAACTTTTAATGAATTTTTAATGGTAACATGAGGCATATCTGTGCCAGTGTGATAGATTAGACTAGTTCAAACCAAGGAATGGGTTCTCAACCACTGACAAACTCATTCCCACAAACCTTCACTGGAGGTGGGGGTAGTTGGCTGCAAGCTGGGCATGGGACAGAATTACTCTGAGATCCCCAAGACACATGGGGCCTTTCCCCAGTGCGAATAAGTGGCTTGTGAGGCTGGAGGTGGTACAGAAAAGCCGAACCTTCCAAACCCAAGGCAGCTGCAGTCCAAGAAATGAGTACAGTGCAGGAGAATGGGAAAGAATTCCTCTCCGATAAAAACAGATCTTCCTTGACTATAAGGCAGCAGCTGCTTAATGTTGGGGGTAGATCAGGAAAGCCGAGGGAAAACAGTCCGAAGCACTGCAGACCTCACCAAGTGCACTTCGGGGTCCTCCAGGACTGGGGGCAATGAAATGTAAGAGAGAGAACTATCCAGAGCCACAGGAAAGTCAAGGGAAGAACTAAAGAGAAAATATTAGTCCCTAGTTACCAAAAAAACTAGCAAACAAGATACAGGGCAGGGACATGTCCATAGTTTTGAAAGTTGGATCTCCACCATGTCATAAATCCTCAGATCCAAGTATTTCTGAAGGAAAAGTCCTGATTCTACATTCAAACTATTTAAATAAAAGTGGTAAACTAAACTAAAAATTGTAACAGAGCCAGAATCAACTCAATTGTAGATAGGGTTAGCTCAGCCCTCGCACTAGTGACCTGACAAGACTGCACCTTATTCCAGAGGTAAATATTATTTGCCTCTGTGTCTCTCGATTTTGCCTATGGTCTGGTCTAAAATCAAACTATGTGAGATACAAGTAGACTATGTAAGCTCTGGTTAAAAAGCAAACCCAAAGATGGCACAAATGTTGGGATTATAACACAGGTGCTTTAAAATTACTATCATAAATATGTGGACAACATATTTAAAAGATGGGTAATTTCAGGGAAGATATTTTTAAAAATTAAGAAAAAACAGAGTTACTAGGAACAAAGTATACTAGAAATGAAGAAACCATCCAACAGATTTTCCATCATACTGGGCACAGAGAGGGCAGGATGAGAGGATATGAACAGAGTCAATAGAAAAATGAGTAAGAAGGGGAACAAAACATGCAGGATGTCTGGTGCAATAGTAAGTGGTCTAGCATCAAGTGTAACTGGTGTCCCAGGGAAAAAAGAGGTAAAAAAAGAGCACGAAAAAATGTTTGAAGAGTTAATTGCCACAAATTTTCAAAAATGTATTGAAGATATGGATGGAAGAAGTTCTGAAAACTCCAATAAAAAGTAAATACAAAGAAACCCACATCAAAGCATGTCATACTCAAATTGTTGAAAACCAAAGAAAAAGAGAAAATCTTAAAAGCTGCCAAATGAAAAACACTTTAGGTAGAGATCTTTTTAAATGATAAAGAAAATTATAGTTGACTGCTTATCAGACACAATAGACACCACAAATCAAGATACAGCATTCTTCACGTGCTGAGGAGGAAAAAACACTTGCACATTAGAATCCTATACTCAGTGAATATATTCTTCAAAAATGAAATTGAAAGACATTTTCAGTGAGACAAAAGTTGAGAACACTTTCTAGCAAACCTACCTTACAAGAAATGCTTAAAGAAGTAACAGGCTAATCAGGTTCCACTTATAGGTGAGATCATATGGCATTTGTCTTTCACTGCCTGGCTTATTTCACTTAGCATAATGCTCTTCCATCCATGACATTGAAATTAAGAACAAACTGACAGTAACCAGAGGGGAGGTGGGACGGGATAATGTGGGGGAAGGGGAAGGGTTTTCAAGAACATGTATAAAGGACACATGGACAAAACCAAAGGTGGTAGGTTCGAGGGTGGGAGGTGGGAATGGGTGGGGCAGGGGGTGTGGTGGGGGAAAAATGGAGACAACTGTACTTGAACAACAATAAAAAAGGTTTAAAAAAAAGAAGAAGTAACAAATTAAAATGGTCAAAGATCCTTGGAATGCCTAAGAAGAAAATAAAATCTTTTATAAATAACAGTCTTTGATAAACAAAGAATTTATATTGTAACATCTAGTATAATCATTAAGTCTAGATTTTTAAAAAGTATACAACTTCCAAGATGTTAAAGAAAGGGAAATGAAATAATAAAAAATATTTAATCCAAAAGAAAGTAAAAAGGAAGAAAATAAGACAAGAAAGAAATAAACCAACATTAATTAGGATTGCATACTTAAATTCTAATATATCAACCATTGTTTTATATATAAATCAACTTAATCCAATTAAAATATACAATGGAAAAAATTATATTAAAATGCATATGCAGTTTGAAATACACTCATCTAAAACAAGAAAAGTTTAATGGTGAAATATATATGCCTATATATATAGTAGAAGTAGATGAAATATATGCATATAATAAAAGCTAACAAAAACACTGCAACATTGGAAAGTCTGTACAAATATTACACAAATATCAGACAAAGCAGACTTTAAGAGGGAAGGTATGACTAGAGGTGAAAGGAGACACTGCATAAGGACAATGTTCAAATACTTTCTGCACCCACCCCAGGCTAAGCTAAAACTTTTACCTAAATTGCCTTGAAACCTATTTACAGCATGCAGCTTGCTATTTACAGTATTTACAGCATTTAGCTGTTATTAATAAAATATTAATAACAATTTCACAATGACAAGTATTCAGTTGGTGTTCACATTTCTCTGAATATACAAAATCATTCCCAATGGTTGGTATTGTAACAGAAACCAAAGAAAGTTTCCAATATGGCTGATTGTGATATCTCTTAACAGTCTTTAATATATTGCTTCCTTTTCCTCTTTATGCTTTCAATTTATTCATTAAAGACACAGAGTTGTCTGTCCTGTTGTCACCATGCAAACAGGGTTTCAGCCACTTGATGCCTTGAATCTAAATGAGCCAACGATTTGTGTTGAAAGAAACAAGTTTTTATTAACAGGGTTCCAACCTTGGGGGGCACTAAGAGCACTTGTTCTTGGAACCCTCCTCTTCCACGAGACCCAGAACTTCCCTTAATTCCCAAAAAACTGTAAGCTAAAACCATGCCCAGAAGTTCCCCCATTTCCTTATCTGTCCTTAAGCTGGTCATGCAAACAGATTTCCATTCTCTTTGGAAACTGAACTCATGGGTTTCAGAGTCTCCACTTCAGGATCTGGGGTGTGCTGCTTCTTAGATTTCATGTAGTGATTTAGGAAACCAGGTGCCATGCTACACTAGATTACAGTGTCTTAGATGTTGGAGCTCAGGGAGGCATGTGCCCCTGCGTGGGACCCTGCCTTCAGCAGTTGGCTACATCCATACGGGTCTCAGCCTCTGGTAGGCCCCATATCTCCTGGTCCCACAAGCTCTCCCGTCCATGTGGGGAGCAGGCCCAGAGGCCCAGAACATCCAAATGCCAAAAGCCCAGAGAGCCTGCACCAATCTCCAAAGTCCTGTACAAAGAGACCCTCATACCAAAAGTGTGAAAGTCTGCAGCTTAGCGTTCCCAGTCACAGTTCAGCCTCAAGCATCTTTCACAAGTCTGGATGCACCGGCCTGAGTCCTTCTTGCAGCATCAGTTTCCTCCCGAGCTGCCTTTACTTCAGCCATTAGTTCGCCCGTGTGTATGCATGCTTGGCCAGGCAGGTCCCCTGCAGCTCCACCAGCTCGGCCACTGTCTTCTACAGGCAAACCTCCAGACAGACCTTCAGACACACCTCCCAACCTCATGGCATACTTTGTGTTACTCGGCCCAATGTTAAATGCTTGGTTTAGAATTTCCCGCATGGCCAAACATCCAGCTCTTCATGTAGTGTGTCAGTGTCCACTATTTTTGTCAACTCTCCAGTGTCTTTGACCCTCTTTTGGCTGCCATCTTTAGTCAGAGCAAGAGTTCCCAGTGATTCAGGGGCATCCAGGGTGGGCATTTGCCCACACAGGTGCTGTTATGAGCTTCTCCCTGGCTATGTCATGAGTCATTCTCCCAGTGCACATTCTCACAGTTAAGCAAACAATTTGCAGCTTTTGCAGCTCCTGCCTTCAGAAATGCATGGGCTGTTAATTTCCTATTATTATGCAACATGCCTTAAATGCTGTACTTTTAAAATCTTTCCTCTACCCTCCTGTGTCTTTTTGCAGAATTTGGGGAGGTTCCCCCATTCTTAGGGGACCAATGTTCTGTACTCCATTACACTATGAAAGTACCTCATTCTAGGCTTTTCTGATTAAATCACCATGGTATTGTTTAACATCTTCTTCTGCCCTATGTTTCCTGTAAACCAGTGTTTAAATTTGGAGGCTTATATGAATTAGGTTAAAATTTTTGGCAAGAATACTTCATAGGCAATTATGTGAATTATACCAGGAGAACCATATTATATATAATATAATTACATTATATCTCTTTGTGATTTTAGCAGAGTTTATGATCTTTCCCAAGATCCATTATGCACTAGGAGCCTTAAAATTATGATATTCTAATTATATTTGATACTAGTTTTGTTCCAGTTGCAGAAATACATTGCCTGTCTATGGGGCACTGATTAAAATGTGCCAAAGTGGATTGAGCGCGGGCCTGCGAACCAAAGGATCGCGGTTCGATTCCCAGTCAGGGCACATGCCTGGGTTGCAGGCCAGTTCCCAGCAGGGGACACCTGAGAGGCAACCATACATTGATATTTCTCTCCCTCTCCCTCTCTCCTACCCTTCCCCTCTAAAGATAAATAAATAAAAAAAATAAAAATAAAATAAATAAAAAATAAATTTAAAAAAAAAAAAAGAAATGTGCCAAAGTGTTATGTTTCAAAAAAAGATTCCCTGTTACGGGTCCTCCTTGGTTAATTAATCAAGCATTTAATATGTGATTGGCTCTCATCTAGACCCTAAAGGCACAGCAAGGAACAAGACAAGCAAGAACACCACTACCATGATCTTGTTACTATATTGAGGAGAAAAGACAAAGACCTGAGATGTAAATAAATAACCAGAGTAATTTCAAATTATCATAAGCAGAGTAAGAGAAATTAACTAGGTGAAATGAGTGACCAGCAAAAGAATAATCTTTAAATAAGGTGGTCCTGTCTTCCTTACAATCTTCTCTGACCAGGTACTAATCACCAAGGCCCATATGCAAGACGGTAGGAACAAAAGCAAAATGGTTTTAGGACAGAGAGAAGTCACATTCAGGGATAGAAGAAAGAGGGAGGGGCATTTTTCCTGATATTCCTCATCAGAGTATTTGCTTTTAAATCCATCTCTTTGAAATTCCTGAATCCTGATTTTTAAAAATTAAAATATAAGCAAACGATGGTTTGATCTACTGTAAGTTCCCCATCTTCATTATTAGAGCAAGGCACTTTGAAAAACTGAGAATGAGCTTTTTAAAATCAAGTTTATTTTTTTCTCTATGGACAAAGCTGGTAATAAGAGACCAAACCCCAAGAGGAAATTTTGTCTTCCTTTTCTCCCCACTTACCCGATCAGAATCAATCCCATTCCCTACAAGGATCCATTCTTAGAAGAGAAAAAAGCAGCAAGATAGAAAGGCTACCAGGACTTGACATTTCCTGTTCATTACAGGGTATCCTCTTCTTAAAAAGTAATGGGAAAATTTCCATCTCAAAAAAGTTTCTACTTCATGATCCATAGTAATTTTGATGGAGGATACTTCTTTCAAGCTCAGATGATAGAATGCCTCCATTACTATGAAGCTGAAAAACAAAATCTCTTTGAGTTCATATAGGGGAAAGATGAGGTTAGGACATAGATTTTGGTGTCATACAAGTTCTGGTTCAAAATCCTTATATATCACTTAAACCTGCGTTTGACCGGACAAGTTATTTAATCTCCCTAAACCTCAGTTTTACCACCTATAAAATGGGGAAACACTTTGTTATGCATAATTTTATGTGTCAACTTTACTGGCCTGACCAATGCCCAGATAACTAGTAAAACATTTTTTCTGGGTATGTATGTGAGCATATCTCCTGAAGAGATTAGCATTTGAATCAATCCACGAAGTAAAGAAGACACTTCGACCAATTCAAGGGAGCTTCATAGAGTTGAGAGCCTGAATAGAACAAAGAGAGGGAGGAAGGGTGAATTTGCTCCCTTTGCTTAAGCTGAGACACCTATCTTCTTCTGCCCAAGGACAGTGATGCTCCTGGTTCTTGGGCTTTCAGATTCAGACTGATACTTACACCACTGCCCCTCCCCCATTCTCAGGCCTTCAGACTCTACTAGATTACACCACCAGCTTTCATGGTTCTCCAGCTTGCAGGTGGCAGATGGTACTGCCATGGGACTTCTTGGCCCAATGTCACAAAGTGACATAGTTTAATAGAATTTGTTAGAGTCACATGAAGATCTGAGTCCTCAGAGTCACAATTAAATCTCTCATCAGAAGGAGCCAGAGATATGCTTCACGTGCTTCACTGTCATCAAGAGTTTCACAAGGAGAAGGACATTCATGTGTTTCAGCAAAGGTGATGCCTGCTGGAGAGGTAAGAAGTATTTGCTGCTTCAATGAGTCAGATAAAATTTACCAGCCTTGATGGAGGTGAACAGGCTTTGAAGACTACTTGCTTAAATAAACCGTGTCCCTTGCATGGTTCTTGAACTTTCTCTCTGAATGATTTCAACTCAGGTACAAAGTTCAGCAACCACATTCAGTCCAATTGTCATACTTTGGTAGAGAAATTATGAGATACCTTGAAGTTATGTCATACCTTGGTAGAGATTTGTTTTTTTGTTTACTTTGTGTAACCTTCATTTCTTCCTTTATGTTGTTGCCATACTTAATGAGTTTTCTGAGCATCCTGATCACCAGTGTTTTGAAGTCTGCATCTGATAGATTGGCTATCTCTGTTTTGTTTAATTCTTTTTCTGGTGTTTTGTTTTATTCTTTCATTTGGGCCATAGTCCTTTGTCTCCTCAATTTGGCAGCCTCCCTGTGTTTGTTTCTGTGTATTAGGTACAGCTGCTTTGACTCCCTATAAGAGGCACCTATAAATTGTGTGGGGCAGAGCCTTAGGTAATCACCAGTGTGGGGCAACCCACTTTACTACTTTGTGGCTCTGTGTTGAGGGAGGGCTCAGAGAAGGGACTGTACCATTGCCTGGCTTCTGGGGGTTTGCCCAGCACTCACCCTGTTTCTATTTACTTCACCCACTTCCTGTATGCAACTAGCACCCTTCCAGCTGTTGCCCTGGGGTTGAATCCCAGAGGGGCTGGGTTTGTGTACATTTTAAAACTATGTGAGTCCTTTAAGTGGAGTTTCCTGGAAATCTAGCATTTTCTTCTAATGCTGCAACCTCCATTAGTTTTTACAGCCAGAAGTTATGGGGATTTATCTTCCCAGTGCTGGAATCCTGGGCTGTGCAGTATGGCCTGGGGCTGGGATCACTCACTCCCAAGGTGTCCCCCCTGCATTTTTATCCACCACACATGAATGTGGCTTTTTTAAGTCCTTGGTTATCAGACTTCCATACAGTTCAATTTTCTGACAGTTTCTGGGTGTTATTTGTTTTGAGATTCACTGTAATTCTTTCTGTGGTTGTGCAAGGAGGCAAAGGGTGTCTACCTGTGCCTCCATCTTGACTAGAAGTCCCAAAATCCAATTTTAAAGTAATTTTGGGGGGTTCTTTTTTACCTTCTCTTAGTCTCTCTGTTACTCCACAAGAATTCAATGCCTCCAAATTGCCCTTTGGCTATCAAAATTGTTCTGTGTGAGTCCCCTTGGGCCTGCCTGGACAGGGCGTGCCCGTGTCACATGCTCCACAGTTTCTTCTCTTCTTCCCTTCATCCCTTTTCCCCAAAGCTCCCCATTCTTCATATGGATCTAATATGGATGATAGGAAAGCAATCTGATGGGACTTAAGCACCCGAGCAAAGAATTTCTGATGTGATACTTCCCCCCACCCAATCTCATTATCTTCCCGAAGACATGTATCTTTTTATCCTGATGATGTTTAAATTACAGAAATCACAGGCCTTAGTTACAGTAGTCGCCCTTATCCCAGGGGGACATGTTCCAAGATGCCCAGTAAATGCCTAAAATTATGGATAGTACTAACCCCTAAATATTCTATCTTCTTTCCCATACATAGACACAAACACTTTATGGCTTCTCCTTGGCATGCCCATATTGCCAGCATCACTACTCTTGCACTTTGGAGACATTATTAAATAAAATAAGGATTACTTGGACACAAGTGCTACAATAGTGTGGCAGTCTACCTAGTAACTTAGAAGGCTCCTAAGTGAATAACAGGTGGAGAGCTGATATAGCGTGGATATATTGGACAAAGAGATGGTCATGTCCTGGGCAGGACAGAGCAGGAGGCTGCAAGATTTCATCACACTACTCAGAATGGTGCACAACTTAAAACTTACGAATTTTTTATTTTTAGAACTTTTATACTGCAGTGGACTGTGGGTAACTGAAGCACAAAAAGTAAAATCTCAGATAAGAAGGATAAACCACTGTCCACTCCTAAAGGACATATATAACAACTTGGCAATATAAAAAGACAATATTGATGGTAATGTCAAGGCTTCTCTTTTTAAATTCTGCCCTGGCTGGTGTGGCTCAGTGGATTGAGTGCCAGCCTGCGAACCAAAGGGTCACAGGTTCAATTCCTAATCTATAGCACACACCTAGGTTGTGGGTCAGGTCCCCAGTAGGGGGCACATGAGAGGCAACCGCATACTGATGTTTCTCTCCCTCTCTAAAAATAAAGGAATAATTTTTAAAAAATAAATAAATAAAATCTATTTTCCCTTGTTTTATAAAGAAAAACAAATTCAAACTAATTAATTAAAAATAAAATAAGAGTCAACATGGCTATTTGTCATAATCATGTAGAAAAATGGCTTCTAAAAGTATAGATATCCCATTATCAGGGGAGCATGAACATTTCCTATGATGAAAAGTTTTCCTTTCCTGTTTAATTTGGTTGTGATCAAAAGTAACATGGAACTAATCTCAAGGCAGATAAATAATGAATGGCTGAATTTTTTAACCAACCAAGCTATTTAGATAAGGAAAACAGATTTTTATTTTAAATGCTGCACTCATTTCAGACATTTTGCTTCATTGATTTAGGAAAGTAAGACATTTATATGCTTTTTGTGGGCTTTGTGAAAATGCTTTACAAAAATTACAATGTGCATTTCCTTTACTGTGCGAACAGCTCATATATCACCGAAAGAGAACCATCACTCACAATTACCATTTCTTTCTACATGCCAAGTTTTATGGCTTATTTTCTTTGGGAGACTGTATGTCCATGTAGTTACTGTGACCAAAGAGATCACTAATTCTATCAGAATCAATAGCTGAAGTTGAATGTGGGTAAATTTAACCTCTCCTAGTTCATTACAAAATTCTTATTTGTTGATATAAATGTTTATTCATTTTTGCTTATTATCCAAATAAATGTTCCATGGAGAAAATTCAGAAAACACAGATACATTAGTAGAAATAAATAAATAAATATGACAAACTCTACCATCAAAAACACTAACATTTTCAACTGTCCTTCTCTCATCTTTTTGCTATACTTATCCAAGCAACATATTTTATAAAAAATTAGTTATTTTATTTCTTAATGTGTTCATACATGTTAATTTAAATTAACTATATATTGCATACTCATTTCATTCTATTACCTGTTCTTTTACAAAAAACCTTTTAGGGACTACATAGCATTTGACTATATGAGGATGCTATAAAAATATTTAACTATGACTTCCCCAAGCTGGCAAAGGGAATAGACTACCAGGAAGTCCATGAAGTTTAGAGAGTCCCAAAGAAGTTGGACCCAAGGAAGTACACACCAAGGTACATCATAATTACATTACCCAAAATGAAAGATAAGGAAAGAATCTTAAAAGCAGTGAGAGAAAAATAAATAGTTACCTACAAAGGAGTTTCCATAAGACTATCAGCTGGTTTCTCAAAAGAAACATTACAGGCAAGAATGGGTTGGAAAAAAGTATTCAAAGTCATAAAAAACAAGAACCTACATCCAAGATTACTCTATCCAACAAAGCTATCACTTAGAATGGAAGGGAAGATAAAGTCCTTCCCAGATAAGGTCAAGTGAAAAGAGTTCATCATCACCAAGCCCTTATTATATGAAAGGTTCAAGGGACTTAACTAAGAAAAAGAAGAAGGTCAAAACTATGAACAGTAAAATGACAACAAACTCATGACTACCAACAACTGAACCTAAAAACAAAAACAAAAACAAACTAAGCAAAGAAGTAGAACAGGAACAGAATCCCAGAAATGGAGATCACATGGAGGGTTAGCAGAAGGGAGGCGGAGGGGAGGAGAACAGGGGAAAATGTACAGGGAACAAAAAACGTAAAGGGTAGGTACAAAATAGACAGGGGGAGGTTAAGAATAGTATAGGAAATGGAGAAGCCAAAGAATTTATATGTATGATCCATGGACATGAACTAAGGGGCAGGGGGAATGTTGTTGGAAGGGGGTTGCAGGACAGAGGGGAATAAAGGGGAGAAAAAAATTGGGACAACTGTAATAGCATAATTGAGAAAATATATTTAAAATATTTAACTGTGGAGTTACATATTTGTAATGCGATGATGGCTGTGTCAAAACAAAAAGCACAATGATGATTCAAATTGCATCAGATACATTTGACCATTTCACTTCTAATTACTAAAAGTCATAAAAGAGGTAGAGATTTTAAGATATCCATCCAAATCCATTTTCCCCTTTTTCCTGGAAATATAGCTCAGGGCCAACTACATTCCCCAGTTTCCTTTGCCTCAAAGTGTGGAACATGACCTGCATGGTAAGCGCCATGCCCAGGCCTAGACCTTAACACATTGGACACGTGCCTCCCTGCATTCATCTCTCCCCCAACCACACCCCACACATGCTTCAACTAAAACGAAGAATTAGCAGCAACCCAGCTTTAATCAAACAGATGACAGCATACCTAGGCATAGCTTGACTTAAAAGTGACCTAAGTCTCTGAATGACTCAGTGGAATATACCATACCATACTGCTGCCTCATACCATACCGGAACAATTGTGAGAGACAAAAAATAATGATGTACCTGTCCTTTAAATTAAGTAAATTTTTACTGAATCTGTTCCAGTAGCAGTTACACCTAATTTGCCTTCTATTTATCCAATGGCAGTTTATCTACAGTAAATGGTCACACCATTTCGGTTTGGTGTAAAATTCAGTCTGTATTGGAACTTCCCCTTCCTAAAAGTCTTTGGACCTATGCTTCAGGAGCAACTCACACATAATTTCCACTTCTGAATCTGGTAATATGGAATGAACAACATTCCTTTATTTGGCCACAAATCAGGAAGGTTTCTGATGTTTTCTGCTTCCACTAGAGTTTTTTGACGTTGGACAAAACGAGGCAATGCTCATCCTCTCCCCAAGAGGAAGCTCACCAGGTTAGGAACTGGCCCGGTCACTGATATCCAGGTGCTTTTCATATAATAATATAGGTGCTCAAAGAAACTCTAGCAATTAGTTAAGAGCTTTCTTTGTCACAAATATATAAACATGTTTACAGAGGTTAGAAGGCTTATCCAACAGCATACATATAGAGATGCCATTGAGGAGCCAGAATTAGAACTCGAGTCTTGACTTCTAATTAAGAATAGCTTAAAATACAAACCTGTATAAAGAGAAAGAATTCTTTTCTAAATATTCTGACTTTCAATATCCAGCCACATTTTTTTTCCTCAATGCAATTCCTCTTTAAAGCCAAATGTACTGCAATCCAATGCACACAATACAATCAGTTCTTCTAGTTTGAATGATAAACATTCATTCATTGAACAATTATTACACAACCACTATGGATTTAGCATTAGTGAGTCAGATACAATTCCTGCAGATGGAAGCATACATCTGGAAAGCAATCCACTACAGTATAACATCCTGAGTGTGAAGAGTTCTGTAGGATAGGAGAAATATAAAATGTTTATGGTTTTACATAATTACAAACCCAATCTTGAAGGTCATGAAAGTCTTCCTGGAATGGGGTGCCCTAAAGTTGATTCCTGTAGCAGGATGCAGAGGACAGTTGGATAAAGAAGAGAGGAGTACAGAGAAGACTAGAACTACCACGTACAATGGAACTCTAGAGGAATCACAGTTAACACCTGTTCCCACCTCCTTCAAACCCACTACCCTCTTACCCACCCCATATTCGTTTTCCCATATTCCAATTCCTGTTCCAAGTGGAACCTCAATTTAAATAAAAATTATTGGAAATAACTTTATTTTGCTGGCAATTCATACTTCTTCTTTACCATCCCATTAATATTCTCTACAAAATTGAAATCTGTGGTGCTGAAAATGTTCATGGTTTACACTCACGAAGAAGCACAATTTTTAAATTTTCTCTGTAGCTCCTTAAAGGACTGATGAAGCCTACAATCACTTACCTAGATTGAAGACGTAAATGGGCCTGCTGGGGGGTCTCTGGGCCATATAATAATCTGCTTCTCCAGTCTCCAGAGTTAAATGAGAAACATTCCTGAATGACAGCACAAATACAAATTATTTGACGTACCATCAGCCTTCCTACAAAACCTCTTCATTATACATGTGGATGTTTATTGCACTTCATTAAATGTTTAAATAACTATGAAAATGTTTTATATTCTATGTTTGATAATAAAATAACATATTTAACTCTCTTAAAATATTACCATAAAACTTTAAGATAATTT
The DNA here is from genome assembly GCA_039655065.1 of Glossophaga mutica. Lineage (NCBI taxonomy): Eukaryota > Metazoa > Chordata > Mammalia > Chiroptera > Phyllostomidae > Glossophaga > Glossophaga mutica. The sequence continues at coordinate 139,080,374 of CM077307.1, read as the reverse complement.
AATATAAATAATGGATTATGATAATATATTGAAATATATCATGGAATGCATATTTAAAATGCATTATATATATAAAAATGCACACACACACAGTGATGATGTACAAAGCAAGTAATGTGTCAACATAATGAAGTCTTTTTTCCAAGGATGCATATGCACATATTATAGTGAAAGTTCATTAATGACATACTCTTGTGGTTATACCGATTATGAAACATTCTAACTAATGTTAAACAATGTTAACAAATTTAACAATTATTAGAAATGTGAGATAGAGTAAAATCAAATATTTTTCTCTCTCTATTACTGAATAAAAAGTAGTTTATTTTGGACTTCCAGCCAACCTAGGGGTGTAGGTGGACACACTGTGCCTCCTCTCAAAACCAAAATTAAGGAAAACAAAGATTTAGAAACAAGAAAACAATCAGAACTGATAGAAAACTGAACTGTACAGAAGTCCAACAACTACTCATCCAGACCGGTAAGAGGGGCGGAGTCGCATTAGGAAAAAGTGGAGGTGCGGACCCAGGCACGCAGACGACAGCAGCTGGCAGTTCCCAGGTGTGTGGGCAGCAGCTAGCCGACCCCAGGTGCACAGGCAGCGTCTAGTGGACCCCAGGCGTGGGGTGGCAACTGTGCAGATCCAGTGAGGCTGCACAGGGCAGCTGGCTGACCAGGTTGTCCCACATTCACGTGTGCAGATAATCCAGGCAAAGGGGAAGTGGCGGAAAGGACTGGAATCTGAGAGAGAGCAGAGCAGGCGCCATAGTTCCCTCTCGGACCCCGCCCCCACATACAGCATCACAACTCAGCGACTGGGCAGCCCCGCACTGGGGAACACCTAAGGCTCCACCCCTTACTACATAACAGCCGTGACCAGACCCCCCCCAAAAAAAAACACCAAAAATGGCTCAAACCGGAGAACAAATCAAAGCCCCAGAGCCAATTCATCTAAGCGACCAAGAGATAGCCAACCTATCAGATGCACAGTTCAGAGCCCTGGTGATCAGGATGCTCACAGAATCGGTTGATTTTGCTCACAAATTAGATGAAAAAAAAATGCAAGCTATAATACATGAAATGAAGGAAAACACATGGGGAACAAGTAGAGATGAGAGGAAAACTGGGACTCAAATCAATGGAGTGGACCAGAAGGAAGAAACAAACATCTAATCAGAAAACAAGGAAGAAACGGGAATTCAAAAAAATGAGGAGAGGCTTAGGAACCTCTGGGACATCTTTAAATGTCCCAACATCCGAATTATAGGGGTAACTGAAGGGGAAGAAGAAGAGCAACGAGTGGAAAACTTCTTTGAACAAATAATAAAGGAGAACTTCCCCAATCTGGCAAAGGAAATAGACTACCAGGAAGTCCAGGAAGCTCAGAGAGTCCCAAAGAAGTTGGACCCAAGGAGGAACACATCAAGGCACATCATAATTACATTAGCCAAGATTCAAATGAAGGAGAGAATTCTAGAAGCAGCAAGGGATAAGGGGACAGTCACCTACAAAGGAGTTCCCATCAGACTGTCAGCTGATTTCTCAAAAGAGACTTTACAGGCAAGAAGGTGCTGGAAAGAAGTATTCCAAGTCATGAAAGTCAAGGACCTACATCCAAGATTGCTCTATCCAGCAAAGCTGTCATTTAGAATGGAAGGGAAGATAAAGTGCTTCTCAGATAAGGTCAAGTTAAAGGAGCTTATCATCACCAAGCCCTTATTATATGAAATGTTAAAGGGACTTACCTAAGACAAAGAAGATAAAAAATATGACAGTAAAAAGACAGCAAAGTCACAGCTATTAACAACCACACCTAAAACAAAAGCAAACAGCTAGAACAGGAACAGAACCACAGAAATGGAGATCATATGAAGGGTTAGCAACAGGGGAGTGGGAGGAGGAGAGAGGGGGGAAAGGTACAGAGAATAAGTAGCATAGACCATGGGTAGAAAATAGACAGGGGGAGAGCAAGAATAATGTGGGAAATGTAGAAGCTAAAGAACTTATGACACATGGACATGAACTAAAGGGGGGAATCTGGGTGGGAGGGGGTGTGCAGGGTGGAAGAGAATGACGGGGGAGAAATGGGACAACTGCAATAGCATAATCAATAAAATATATTTTTTAAAAAGTAGTTTATTTTAATATATACCGAAGAAACTGTGGAGAAAATAAATTAAAAGTAAGCATGTATTGGTATTAGTGAAAAATTATTACATGAGTAAATTAAAATTGAAGATTGGATCAAGTGATCACATTAGTTAAGTTTTAAAATAAAAGTTTACCCAATGCAAAAACCTCATTAAGAAATCCTCATATTAAAAGCCACAGATGTAATGATATCATCAAATAGATGCAATTCTATGAACCAAACATTTCCCATTTTGTGGGAAACAGCGCACTTAAAAAGCAAAACATGTAAAAGATTTCTTAAGCATTAAAGCTCCATTTTACAAATAGCAAAAGAGCAATAATGGTGCTGCTTCCATCCTACTGAAAAAATGAAAGAAGTGTGCTACCGTTTTCAGGAGAAGGTTGATGTTTTCCAATGGATTCTGCTATTCTCCCTTCTGCCTCCAATTAACTGTAACCTGGTTTTGGAATATTAGCATTTAAACAGGTTTAAACAGAGAAAGAAAAGCAACAGTAGGCTACCACCTCACATGTTCGGTGTTCTTATGTGATGCCATACAATATTTATATAAAACTAAGCTCTCTATTCATTTTATATGTAATTAGATAAGCCGAAGGAAAAAATTTAAAAAGGTAGACTGCATAATGTCTCACCTTGACTGTAATAATTATCTGATTCAATCTATCAGAGATGTTTCTCAATTGTTTTAAGTATCAATTCATGGTTCCAATCAAACATTAACAAAATGTTAATCCCCTCTATGAGATGAATTTATGCCCTCAACCCCAGCTCAACTTACTTAAGTCTTTCAATTTTATCTAGTGTTTGAGATCCAAACAAATGTAATTTCCATAGCACACCCCCCAAAATTTGAAGAACTCAACTCCTACTCACCTCCCAAGAAACTTCCTTGATCACATTAAAGCAGTGATCTGCTTCTTGAGTCATATCTGATAAACTCCAGCAATTGAAAAACTAAAAATCCACATTCTACCCAGAGGGCTATGTACTGGATGATCACTAAGTACACCTTTCAAATACATCATTTGAACAACAAGTTTTCACTTACACAATTTGCATTTTGGAAACTGTACAATTTATTGTCAGGTTTAGTGTGGTGTTGTTCACCTACTTTCCTTCTGTCAACATCAACCAGATGACTATCCCCACTACCTGTCCCAGTGTCCCAGATGGTCAAGGTCCCTGCAGGAATTCTATTTTAGTTGTTTTATTCTCCCCCAAAGAGATTTTTTCAATGCTTTTAGAGAGAGAAGAAGGGAGAAAGGTCAACAGAGAGGGAGAGAGAGAAGCATCAAGGCAAGAAACATTGATCTGTTGCCTCTCACACGCGCCCTGACCAGGGATCAAACCCACAACCTAAGTATGCGCCCTAACCAGGAATCAAACTTGCAACTTTTCAGTGTATGGAAGGATGCTCCAACCAACAAAGCCACACGGGCCAGGACCCTGTCAGCATTCTTACCCCTGCCAACCAGGTGGCCCTCTATCTTGTCTTACTCTGACTACTTAATATCCACCCTCCTTTACTGACTGAATCCAACTCAGTCCAAGAACCTGGGTCAAATTCAGCTATTGTTTTGTTTTTGTTTTTTTTAACTGTTGTTTAAGTACAGTTGTTTCCATTCCCCCCCGCCGCCATCCTCCCCCGCCCCACTGACCCTCACCTCTCACCCTCAATTCTACCCGCCTTTGGCTTTGTCCATGGGTCCTTTATACATGTTCCTTGGTGACCCTTTCCCTTCTTTTCCCAGTTATCCCCCTCACCCTTCCCCTCTGGTTAGTGTCAGTTTCTTCTTTATTTCAATGTCCCTGGTTATATTTTGCTTGCTTGTTTGTCTTGTTGATTAGGTTCCACTTATGCCAGGCAGTGAAAGACAAATATCATACGATCTCACCTATAAGCGGAACCTAATCAGCTATTGCTTTAATCACTTTACAAACTTGATTTTACTCTTTCATTAGTCTCAGAGCACCTGGCTTGTGCTCAGTTGTATATTCCTGTCTGGGGCCATCCTGTGCATTTGATCTTGCTCTGGTGATACCGACACCTCTCTGCCTATTAACATGGAGATAATGTCACTTTCTCCGGATGTCCTATCTAAAACATCCTATATTATTAAAGGAGCCACACAATTCACAAGACAACAATGTTTATTAAAGTGAGGTGACTATTGTAAATCTTAAATCTCAGGAATTTTCTTTGGTACTGGTAACATATTTATGGCACACCAACAATTACTCAGGACTAAAACCTCAAAGCATGAGCATCTGTGCTATTTGCTGTATACTCTAGGCTCTCTACCTTGTGGGCACATGGGAGGACTGCACTTTCCTGCCCCCACTGAAATGGGAGAAGTGTCAATTATAGGCAGCAGTGTAAGGCTCCTCACCCTCTCTTCCTGTTATTGAGATGGTCATGGAAGCAAGTGTGAAAATGGAATTCTTATTAGCAGGGGTGAGTGATGAACAGAGACCCCTGCTGGCCCATGTTGGAAATGTACTGTGAGCAAGAAACCAGTCAAGCCACTTACTCCAGTATAACATTGCCAATTCTGCCTAACATAGGAATTAAATGAAACCTAATGGGTAAAGTTTTACAGGTTTGTATATCTGCCATAATTTATAATTAGACAGGACTAAAAGAGTCCTTTCACCATGAAGAAGAAAGCCCAAATTTAGTCTCCATCTACTTAATATCAAATAGAAATTGATTGGCATTTTCTCCTCATTTCAACTGAAAAAAAATGGTAGTGCTTAGACTCCAAACCACCATCATTTCTTCTAAATTAATGGTACAAGAAATCAAAGCTGGTCCTTTTACTTAACACCACCTGTAAAGACTGCAACTCTATAGAACATACTGAACCTTAGAGACATCATTCAATCATACATATCATATTGAACTGGCTATAAATTAGTTAATCTATACACTTGTTATTTATAAATTAATTTGAAGATTATAATTTAGTACACTTTATGAAATTGTTGGAAATCTATCTCTTTTTCTACTAAAAATAACAAGAGTTTGTGTTTTATTAATAAAATACTAAAATACTTTATTTACTCATTTTAAGTAAATAATTACTCTGATGATCATACCATCCAGCAATCAAACTCTTCAGAGCAACTTATGTTATATTTGACTAAATACTAATCCCTGCAGACTAGTATTTAGTCAAAAAAATACTTAGTCAAAATGTGTACCCATAGCTTCTTGTTAGTGGTATTTAAAAAGATAACTTTTGAAAATATCATCTTTTTACTATGAGAGATATATTTAAGCAAAGAAAGATAGGTGCTTGCAGTGGAAAAAGCATATTCAAATTTGTTGCAGTACTCATAATTGGAATATTTTTTCTTATCTCGTGTTTTTCCACTTTAAATTTGCATCCAGTACTTCTGTTTAAATAGTAGTCCTTTATTGTCTTTCTCTTATTTCTCTTGTTTCATTTTTTCTGTTCAAATTAGTTGTTACAGAATTTTATTTGATTTTTACATTTTCATATTTCCTTTAATGCCTCAATAGTTTTTATATAGTTTCTCAGGATATCTATGCCAAATTCCACCATTTTTATGATTGTTAGATGCTTAATAGTTTTATTAAGTAAGTAATGTTTGGAGATATATACCACTCTTTTTTTTAAAAAGATATTATTTATTTATTTTAGAGAGATGGGGAAGGGAGGGAGAAAGAAAGGGAGTGAAATATCAATGTGTGGTTGCCTCTAGCACACCTCATACTGGGGATATGGCCTGCAACACAGGCTTGTGCCCTGACTGGGAATCAAACCAGTGATGCTTTGATTAGCAGGCCTGCATTCAATCCACTGAGCTACACCAGCCATGGCCAAAATATATACCATTCTTACATTTACATGTAGACTTTGTATTAGTTCAAAATAAATGGCACTTCTGTTAAATTTTACACAGAGATCTGAAACTCAATTCTAATATAAATAAAATCTCAGAAATACATACAATTCTTACAAAGAGTCAGTATCTGTCATCTCTAATATCAAATGATATAACTTTTCACGTGATCACTGGATGAATTATTTCTTAAATGCACATTCATACTAACAGCATATTGCTTTTAATTGTGCGTGTATCTATCATTTCCATTCAAATGTGAAGTCTTCAAAGTAAAGGGGATTCCCTCATTGATTCCTGAATCCCTTGCACCTGGCATGAGTTTAATAGAAACTCATTAATAAAATGGTGCTTGTATCTATATCTTTCACCATACTTGACTGTGATCAACCAAAGTATATGAATTGAAAGAGGTTTTTAACTTTGATCATTGTCAGAGAAATGGTTTCTATTACTACAAACCCAACTCATTCCATACTTTTATATACATACTGCATAATTCACTAACTTATCACCTTCTAACCTTACTGTTGGTCTAGCTGGACTACAAAGCCTTTCATGTTGTCTTGCATATAGACAGCTCCATCCCAAAAGAAGAGAACAAATCACTCTGGAACTATAAGCACTGCATTGAAGAGAGGCGCCCACTCACACAGCAGAATGTGTCCCCACCAGCTTCCTAGCCAGTCTTTCATCCACAAACTAGGTCTCAATATATGTCTCTAGATTTTCACATGTCCAGATTGGGCCAGGTCTGAATAAATATTATACATGGATGAAATTTACATATTCATTCATTCACTTAATTACTTATTAAAGTTTTCTCTATTTGACTCAAATTTCAACTAAGATACTACCTACCTCCTACGATGGAGAAACACATTTTCTAATTTAAAAATCCCCAATAGGTAGATAATCAAGGCAGTGAAACTTTCTATAGAACAGTGTATACATGTCATTATATATTTCCCAAAGCACACAGTGTATTAATACAATACCAACAGTGAATCCTTGATTGTAACAAACACACATTTCTACTGTGAAATGCTGATAGTGGAAGAGGTTGTGCCTGCGTAAAGGTAAGGGTCATATGGGAACTCTGGATTTTCCATTCAGTTTTATTGTGAATTTAAAACTGCTCTAAAACAATAAAGACTATTGCACAACAATTGTCCCAAGTGCCACAAGGATAGCAAGACCATTCAAACCTGGGCATCAATGGAGCCCTTCGGGGAAAGGCTGGCCTCTGGAAGATGGCCTGGGACACCAGGGCAGGCCCTATGCAATGAGTATAGAGGGCTCGATGACTGAGGCAAGTGCTCGGGAGTGAACAACGCATGTACATGCCTTGCTCACAGGGCGTCCAGGCTCCCTGGTGTCCATCCGGGTCCGAGCTCTGTAGGGATAAACCTGGCTGCAGGCAAGGATTTCTGGAGCACGTGCTGCCAGCATCTCCTAAACAGAGTTGCTAATTCCCCTGAAGCCAAATTGTACCAGAACTCCTTAGCCTTGCCCTGCCAGGCAGTGCCAGAAAATCCACTGATGAAAGAGGCCTGGGAGTCTGATCTATCACAGAGGGCCTGTAGATATCCTCTGGAAACAAGGCCATAAGTGGCCTGGCTCAAGCAACTTTCCCAGTTCTGCATCAGGTGTGCAGTGAAGGACACTGCTGGCCCCAGAAAGATAGCCTACTGGTGGTGGGCAACCCAGGTACACACAGGTCCTGATGCCTGAGGTCAGGCAAGTGAGCGCAAACTGCAAGTGCTCATGCTACAGGACTCTTCCAGGTTCCTGGGCGGTAGGGTCTGAGGTGCAGAGATAGGCCAGGCCCCTGGTGGGCACCTCTGGCAGACACACCGTTGGCGTGCATCCATCCCACTCCAAAATAGAGTTGCTAATTCCTCTGAAGCCAAATATCCTGGGCTTGCAGATATAGATCTCATGGGATTTTCTGAAGCCATTCTGGGCCTGACCAGGACTGCATATGATGGGAGACACGTGGGAATCATCATGTTTGCCAGACAGGCCCCAACTTCCTTAAGGACAGCAGGACTCTATGGTACATGGTGGTTGCTACCATTCAAACCTCCTATCAGTGACACACTGCAGGGAACTGCTGGCCCCAGGAAAACAACCTAGTGGGTGAGGACAGGCCTTATCCGAAAGGCCAAGAGGGGCCGATGATTGAGGCAGGGGCAGGGGAGAAAACTGTGCATTTGCATACCAAGCAGTTTCTGCATTCAGGCTCTCTGGGGCGGGTCTTCAGGTTCCAGGCAACATACGGGCACTTCTCAGGGACACAGCTACCTGCCAGAGTCCATCCCACTTCTGAGCAAAGTTGCTAAATTCTCCTGAAAGCAGATCTCCCTGTGAACCTCTTTGCTTAGCCTTCCCCACAGTTCTAGGAAGTCCACTGACGAGAGACACCTGGGAATTCTGTCTCCCGCAGAGGGCCTGTATGTCTTCCCAGCACAGGGCCATAATTGTGGCTTAAAGGGCATTCGCTGTTCTGCACACACACACACACACCAGGAATAAAAGAAAAAATGGCCAGTAGAGGCCCCTAGAGGGCCATTGTCTACTGAAACCCAGGATGGCTATAACCTGAGCAATAATAGTCAAAACCACAATTATGACCTACTGTGGGATTTTTAAGATTTTATGGGAAGGGGAAGTAATGACCCTAAAGATAGTCATGATTATTGTTTTTATTTAATAACATCAGACACTTTTAGTGAAGCTGAGCAATTTTCCCAATATTACACAGTGATTAAGAAAAAGAGCTGGGAATTTACCCCAAACCCATCTGAGCCAAATCCAATTCTTTTAGCTATCCATCGATTCAATATTTATGAAGAATCTGCTATGTCCCTGACCCTTCTCTACATACTATAGACACAGAGGTGAACAAGACAGACACAAGCCCAGATCCCATGGAGGTAATATTTTGAAGAGATGGGATAGCAGTCAGGCTAAAAGAAAACTATGCATATATACATTTTATATAGCGATGATATAAATATACAGATAATTTGCATATAAATGTATGTGTACACAGATTTAAAACACACACCAAAGAAATATTTTTCAGAAATATAGAGCAGAGATTTGGTACCAAGTAACTGAAAACTGAGACAGGAATGACAAAGAACCAATTACCTGAAGATCAGAAGAACATCCCAGTGTAAAATTCCTAAGGTAGAAATGAACTCTGTGTGCCTAACTGACCGAAACAAGGACGGTATGACTGGAGCACAGTGACGCAAGGAGAGACCAGGATAAGAAGTCTGGGTTTAATTCTAAATGCAATGGGAAGAAGCCAGTGGTGGTTTTAAGATGGAAGTGACATTCCAGGTCCTGGGAACCTAACCAAGTGTAGGGAGGCACAGAGGGAGACAGTGTAGTTAGGAACGAATTGGGCTAATCTGAAATGGAAATGATGATAGTTTACACTTGAAAGGCTGAATTTCAGGTATGTAAATACGGACACAGAGTTTACAGTCCAGGCTTCCTATTAAATGAATGTTCTAAAACTCACTATGAAGGCAACAACACTGTCATCTTCCATAAAATAGTTCCACTTCAGTGGACTAAGCAAAGACCTAATGTCCTATTGAATTTTGGTTTGAGGTGGTATGAAATACTTGGGGGAATTACTCCTATATGTTAGCACCATTATACCATTTGCTAAGTTCATCAGTTATGCCATATTATAATGGTAGAAATAAAATTAAAGTGAAATAAATCCTTAAAATTCTAATCATTTAATAAATGCATATCTTAGATCCTTCCTGAATTTTCTCACATGATTTTAAATATAAGAGCAAGAGTCAGAAACCAAACTATCCTTCTTTAAAACTGCCTGCCTAGCAAAATTTTATAATATATAAAAATTCTTAAGTCTCTTAAAATGGTGGAAGAAAAAGATGAATAAAAAATATTGGCTCCTTACTCCTGAGTGTTTACAGAGGTCCCATTTTCCTTTGCTGGCTCTTAAAGAAGTTTAGGCAAAGTGGTTCTCAAAAATGTAACAAACTGTCAGTATAGTTTTAAATTTAAATCAGGACATTAAATGATTTTTATAAATCTCAGGAAAAACACATCCATAGATAAAGTTGCTATCATCTACTTAATAGGAATATCACAAAATCTACTTTTACATAAATATAATTAGTGGGATTCTATAAAATTACAATTTAAGTTGAAGATTTATGCATTCTTCTTCCACTACCAAGACTATTGAAGTAGGAACAGTATAACTCTCACCGCATCAAAACTCCATGTAGAGTTTCCATTGTCTTATCTCTAAAAAGTATATTTACTGAAAAGTCCTTAAAATGTTTACACTTATTTCTGCTTTTCTTGTTCTGCTTATAATCATCTATCTATCTTATAGAATTTTTGTGGTTCTATGTCCTACTTGCTTAACCTTGTGATTCTGGGTTGACAATATACACATATTATTAATGTATGGTTTGTGTTTTCATTTGTGTTTCTAGTCCTGTTTCTCCTGAAACTTGTATGGTTATTGATTTGAGAAATTTTAATCTGGGAAAGACTTAATTTTTCTGTTTATTTGCCATGGCATTTTAATACCTCTTTTGGAGAGGAAAAATAATTTTTCTTCTACCCTTCTAGGTTCTTGGCTGAAATCCCCCATTTTATAAAAGATAGATGAATGAAAGAAAAACAAATAGAAATTTAGCAGTATGCACACCCCCTATATACTTGGCAGAGACCCAAGAAAACTGTGTAACTCACTCAAATAGCCCAAGCTATCACTTTAATTATCATCTCCAGCTAAAGACACAAGATGTTGGGGGAGCAGAAAGTCAGTTATGGAAGGTTATCGGGAAAACCACAGTAAACACAAGTAATAACATTTTTATGCCAGTTTAAGTCATTGCCCACTCCATAAATGATGTCATCCTCTAGAGATTGAGTCATCCTCCTCTTCCTGGTACAGAGAGGAAAGCACTCTTACAAATGGAGATTTTGTAATGGGGGTAGTCAGAGCGTAGGTCCCTGGAAAATAGGAGAGCCCCCCAATCCTGCAAAAAGGCAGGGGAGCGGGAAGGGTGCCAACAGAGCAGAAGGCAGAGCATCTAAGGTGCCCTGTATTACAAAGGCAGATAAAACAGCTTGTACCTTCCGGAAGGGAGGAGCTGTGAAGGAGGCTGTGTTACCCTGGGCAAACCATAAATGTGACTATGACAATGTGTGCTGCCAGACTCACTTGTCACATGGGGTGAGGGCAGCTCATACAGTGCCTGCTTGAGCTGTGGAGGCTGATAGCCCACCCTGGACTAACAGATACATGTGCACCTGAACATGGCTAAGAATCTTTTGCTCTTACAAAAAATGGCAGCCAAAAGAGGGTCAAAGACACTGGGGAGCTGACAAAAATGGTGGACACCAATTCACCCTAGGAAAAGTTCCACTGCCTTCCTGTGCATTTGGGATGTCGGGAGGGTCTTCTTTTAGAAAGCAAAGTCACAGGTGCTCTCTTGGGCTCTCAGTGCTTAGTACAGAGAAATCATTCCCTTGTTTCAAAATTTGGTGGAAGCTCTCTCCCTGAGCTTTTGACATTTGGACATTCTGGGCCTCTGGCCCTGCTCCCTGAATGGGCAGGAGGAGTAATCATGGGACAAGATTCTGTGCACCAGAGTCTTAGACCCTGCATGGATGGGAGCCCACTCCTGGAGGCAGGGTCCCACACTGGGACATGTGCCTCCCTGGGCCCCAGCCTCTGGGACACTAGGATCCAGTGCAACCCCGCACACGGTTTGTGGACAGCCACATGGAGACTGAGAGCAGCAGAACCCAGATCCTGAAAAAGAGAGCCACTGGGAGAAGATGGTGACTCTGAAACCCACAAGTTCATATTCCAGAGAGGATGGAGATCTGTTTGCATGACCAGCTTAAGGACAGATAAGGAAATGGGAACTTCTGGGCATGGTTTTGGCTTGTAGTCTTTTGCAGAGCAAGAGACGTTCTCGTGGGAAAAAAGGGCTCAGAGCAGGAGTGCTCTCAGCACGCCCCCAAGGTTGGACCCCTGTTAATAAAAATCTATTTCCTTCAACACAAATCATTGAGTCATATATAAGGGCACCAGGAGGCCAAAACCCAGTTTTCACATTTATAGTTTCATTACAAATGTAAATGTCTCTTACAAAAGGTAAACTTTTACTGGTTTTCAGAGCTTCTCCAGTATCTTCTGCTTCTCTAAAGTAATCTTTATGCCAAAAAAGGCATATTTTGGGGTGCTGAAATCTGTTCCCCTTCACTCTCAAAGTTTTAATCTACAAAAAGTAGATGGAAGAGGTCCATGTTCTAAATATTTCACTTCAAACCACAGAAAAAACACATCACATTATTATCGAAAGAAAGGAGAGCCTTGACTCAAAACCACAAGAGCTCTATTGGTCCACATCAGGATGCAGGTTGTCTCACTCTTTGCCCATGTCCACACTGCCTATCACCTTTCAGACCATCACCTTTCAAATTGTTTGTATAAGGAAAAATTGTGAAAGTTTGTGGTCGTCCTTTTGTTTGCAGTGTGGATTATGCTCAGAGACTGAGATTGTCTTTGCTAATAGTTCATTTAACACATGTTTACTGTGGTAATTATCATTGCACATGCCAATAGCATACAGGATAATGTATCTTAATCAGCCAAAGCCAATAGAAAAATAGCACACTCCCAACCAATGATAGATTAATCACACTATTGTTTCAGCCAACAGGAGATGAAAGGATTAAAGTTCAAATTTTGCTGAGGTATACCTATTCCATGAGGTTGGGTCTCAGGAGAGACAGCTTATCCAACCTGGAGCTAACTTTCAGCTGCCAGTGGAAAAAACAAATAGTCCTTTGTTGCTGGAGCACATTGCTAGGGAACAATGACCCTGGTGTTGGTGAGTAAGTTGATCTCCTTGGCCTTCGATCATCTCTTACCAGTCTACAACACTAGCTTTATAAGACCAGGTGTAGCATTACCTATTTTTAATAAGCCAATGTTGACTTTCAATGGTTCCTTCTTTTTTTAAGTGTTCACAAACTATTAATCAATTTAGACATCTGGATCAACATCAAGCTTATGGTCTATAGTTTCTGGGATCCAAATTTTCCTCTTTTTTGAAATTTGAAATATTTGTACATTTCTAGGCCATTGATATATTCCCAGAATAGTTTGGTGTGCTATAAAGAGGATGATGCCCTTCAGAGCCAAACTAGCTCCAGTTTTGACACTGTCTATAGACCTCTGCACAAGTTATTTTACCATTACAGCTTCAGTTTTTTTATCAATAAATTAAGAATAATGAAACTACTTGCTGTGTATTTGCAAGAACAAATGCAACTTAAAAGTGTGAGGTGTGCAGCTTTAGATGGATCTAACTCTTAAAGAAAAAACAAATATGGCAAAACATTAAAATAAGTCTATATGTATATAGGCTATATTATTTTCTACATTTTTATATGTGTTTAAAATACCTCATCATTTTTAATATATGAATGATTTAGCAAAGATTATAATAATATTAACAATACCCTATCTGTTCCAAAAATGTCTAGCCATTGTTAATATGACAAGAATGGTTTGTGCAGCATGGATGAAACTTGGCCACCAAGGAGAGTGGACTGGAATACACATGCGTAAACAATGATGACTTCACTGTACTAGTCAGTGGGGACAGTAGATGCCATTGAATGAGCATGTATACTATGTGTCTGTGGCATTCAAAATGACCGAGCAAGTAGAGCAACAAATCTGCATCAGATTTTTTGTTAAGCTTGAACGTTCCACCATGGAAACTATTCACATGATTCAGAAGTCCACAGCTATGGGCAACTGGTGATTGGCAGCTTCATGACGACAACACTTGCCTGCTCATGCATCACGTCTAATGCAGAGTTCTTTGGTGAAACATGAAATCACCCAGGTGACTCAGCCCCCCTACAGTCTACATTTGGTGCTCTGCGACTTCTGGCTTTTCCCAAAACTAAAATGACTTTGGAAAGGGAAGAGATTTCAGACCATCAGTGAGACCCAGGAAAATATGACAGGCAGCTGATGGTTATTGGGAGAACTGTATGAGGTCCCAAGGGGCCTACTTTGAAGGGGACTGAGACATCACTGTAATTTGTACAATGTTTCTTATATCTTGTATCTTCTTCAATAAACATCTCTATTTTTCATATTACATGGCTGGATACCTTCTGAACACCATATGCTAATGATTTTGCATAGTTATTATTATAATCAGTACAAATCTTTTCCAAACTTACAGGTAACAAATTTATACTTTTTTTCAAGCATAAGAGAGGTCACATGGCATATGACTTGGGGTGATAAATATACAACACAATATACAGATGATGTGTACCTGAAACCTACATAATTTTATTAAGCAATGTCACCCCAATAAATTCAATAAAAGAGAGCAAGAGAACAGAACTTTAAACCAGACAGACCTTTATTTTAGTTCCTGTTCAATTACAAATAAGCTGGTTAATTCTTGGGAAAATTTCTTTACCTGTAGGAGCTTTGTTTCCTCTTTGTAAAATTAAGGCAATCATATATACCTTAAAGGGACATTGTAAGAGTTATATGTAATAGCCCTGGCAGGTGTGGCTCAGTGGATTGAGTGCCAGCCTATGAACTGAAAGGTCACTGGTTTATTTCCCAGCCAGGGGACATGCCTGGGTTGTGGGCCAGGCCCCTAGTTGGGGGCGTGCAACAAACAATTTTTCAATGTGTCTCTCGCACATGATGTTTCACTCCCTGTCTTTCTCCCTCCTTTCTTCTCTCTCTAAAAATAAATAAATAAAGTCTTTTTTAAAAAGAGTTATATGTAATATACTGCATATCACATATCTGACCCAGTATTTTCCTGAACACTCGTAGTTATTATTATTACTCTGGGATGGGATTTTTCTGGACCTGTTAATACAAATTTACTTAACAATATACTTCTTCCTAAAACTTTTATAAAGCTTTCAGCAGCTCTTCACTACTTCTTTTTCCTTTCCAGCTTAAACATCATTTTTATTCCTCTGGCTGCCTCTCCCACATTTCTCATCTCTAATTAGCCAGTGAGTCCCATTCAGTCCCTCTAAGTGATACTTCTTGCCACAGTCCCTTCTCTTCTTTCCCACTGCCGCCTTCCTTATTCAAGTACTCACCGAGTCTCATCTGAACTACTAAAATAAATGGCTAACTCCTGTGTCTTCCCCATCCAATGAATTCTAGACACCAATGTCAAATTAATTTTCTACAGTTCGGAACAAGTTACTCTCTTGCTGAAAAACCTTCAAAGATTCCCCATTGCCTACAAAATAAAATTCTTCCCCTTACTTTTTTAGTTTTCATGAAATGGCCTGAACTTACTTTTCCAATTTAGTTTCCTACAGCTTCCTGAAGTACACCTTCTAGGCAAGTAGGTAAAGAGCCAATTCGGGAAATGACGGCTGACTATTTCTGATTTTCCAACTGATACAAGTTATTTGAGATAAAAATAAAGTCCAGAAAGAATGGATTTTACAAGAAATATATTCAATAAACATCAATTTATCAAACTGTTTAGTTGAATTTCCTGATTAATAAGTACTAAATATATTTGTGGGGCCTGGTATTTAAACCCGGGTTACTTAAATTTTCTTTTAAATGTTGAGGGTATTTTCCTGCCTTGTCAAGCAGTAGATAAGACGATATTTCTTTGTTTATCTAGTATCTGACAGGATCACAGAGATTATGTGTTGAATCACGGAATCAAAAGAGCATTAAGACATGTTGCTCTTACTTCACAAATGATCAAACTCAAGCTCACAGAACAGCCATTTGACTTGCTCTGAGTCACCTTCCCATGTAAAGGCACACAGGAGATGGAACTCGATGGATATACTAACTTCAATAAGTTGTATGCTATTTCTTTCTTATTCTCTTTGTTTCCATAGTTTGCATATTTGTTTGGAAATATTTCATATGTGTTTTCCCCATTTTTGTATAACCTCTAAAAATCAAATGCAGTTGAGTAAGGAATAGTTAAAAATTAACTGTTTCAGTTATTCACATGCAAACTGTTGCTATAATAAATGAATGCTAACAAATAGACCTCTACTTCCAGTAATCCTATAATTTTTTTAAAGATTTTGTTTATTTATTTTATAGGGAGGGGAAGGGAGGGAGAAAGAGAGGTAGAGAAACATCTGTGAGTTGCCCCTTGCACATGTGCCTCCAACTGGAGACCAGGCCTGCAACCCAAGCAGGTGCCCTGACCAGGAATCAAGCCACCAACCCTTTATTAATTTTATTATTTCTTATTTATTTTTATCGCTGAAACTATTACAGATATCCTCCTTTTCCCTCCAATGCCCCCTTCACCCAGCCCTGCTTCTTCCCCCACTCTGGCCTTTACTACAGTGTTGTCTGAGTCCATGAGCCATGCATATATGCACATATGTTCTTTGGCTAATCTCTTCCAGGCCCCACCACTCTGCTCCCACCACAGCCACTCGATGACAGAGTTCAAGATCCTGAAGTCTACACACAGCTGCCTTCCCTAAGAGTCATACATTCAAATGATATGTAAAGCATGTTTAAGCAATTACACCTACATGTGCTATGAGATGGGATATCTATGAGGCCACTGGAAGTATAGAAGGTGTTTTATTTCCTACAGAACAAAATAAGCTATATCCCCACAAAGAATTCGGGCCAACAGACCTGGGTCTGAATCCCAGCTGTGCTAACAACCAGCTATGGGACATTGACCTGGTTCTTTAGACCTCTGAGCCTTTCTGTCTTTGGCTAGGTTTCCTCAGAAGCAGACCCTGAGCAAGTAGTTTATTTGGAGGAAACTCTCAATAAACATGGTAGGTGAGTGGGGAAGTGACAAGGGAAGTTATTCACAGTTGGTAACTGTAGGATAATACCATAGGGCACAGGTGGCGAACACAAGGCCCATGGGCTGAATCTGGCCCTCCACCTTGTTATATCCGGCCCAGAACCTTGTTTCTTCCCGGCGATAGCACCTAGCTCTCACTTAACTGTTAAGGAGTAGTTACATTTATATAGTCCTAAAATTACATTGGGCTCTTTGAAGGCAACTGATGTGGCCCCCAGTGAAAGTGAGTTTGACACCCCTGCCATAGGGATATTCCAAAACCCTGTGTCAAAGTGCCCTAAGGTGCCCACATGAGGGAAAGGTGAGCTTAGGTATTTATATACCAACTTCCAACAGTCTCTGGGTGAGGGCCGCCCCTTGTGGCCTTACTTCTTAGGCATTTTTAGATTGTCATTATACACATCTGCAGCCTCCAGCCACTACGAAAGGCCCTCCAGCCACTTCAAAAGGCCCTCAAGCAAAGAGATGCAGATGCTGCTAGGAACTGGAAGTCCAGCCTGCCTGCAATGGTGAGGTCCAAGGTCACAAGCAACATTTGCTACACTTAGTTTCCTCAGCCACAGAATGTGGAGAAGACCTACCCTTCAGGTTGCTATAAATGAGTCACAGTGCATATTACTGGCCTGGAAACCAAGGAGCCTCTGTGTTTAGTCTCTGCTCTTCACCAATAAAGCCAATGCCCTTTGGCAGCTACTACCTTTCAGTTTCTATCTGTGTAAATAGGAAGCCAAATTCATGTAAATCACATGCATAAAGGACAAGGATTTAGTACAAATCAAGTATGGATTTCTAAGGAAAGATAATACTGTTTAAACTCAACCTATTCCATTACTTTTTATATTGTAAAGGGCATCTAAAGAATAAATTAAAAACATACATTCTTGCTAATGGGTAAATGCTTACCTCTGCATACACTTCAAAACATCCGATAGAATTATAGTCAACATAGCTGAGAAACCATGTGGCCATTCACGTTGTGTTTAAAGAGAGAGCCTCGGACAGATTGAATGACTTATCCAACACAGCTTCTTCTGTCATAGCACAGCTCTTGGTTCACTGCCCTTTCTCCTGTACCATTCAGCCTTCTGTGGTTTTCCCAGAATTGCAAGAGGGAAGCCTGTGATTTCCTGGAGTGATTATTTGCTTTAGCGCTAACACTGATTTCATATCTGGAGAGTTTCACAAGAAGCTGCCTTCCTAATTGGCTTCTCATTTCAACCCAAACTACAATTTAAACTAACACTTTTCAGTGAGCTTGCCTTACAAAAGGTTAGAAAAATGTCCTCAGCCATGCCTACCAACAAAAATCACATCCTAAAACTAATACACATTTTCCAAATTAAAATACATCCTGAAATGTGCAGTAACCTAACAAACCAGGCTGCTTTATTACTCAAATGAAGTATTACATACACAGCCTTCTACTACTGTGGGTTTCTTAAATGTGGCTTGAGTAAACTGCAGGTATTAACCTTCCAAAAGACTCTGTAAGTTTAGTATCATTTGCATATTTGCTTTAACAACAGTGAGAAAAAGGAAAGTAATTCAATTAAAATTCCTTCGGGGTGTCCTGGGGATTGTTTTAATCCCAGGAAAGAAAGCTCCTTCACAGAGTCATCCACTGCAGTGTCTTTCTTGCAATGAGAGGTTAGCTCAGAAGTCAAGTCTCATTTCAGGAAGTTACTGATAGGTCATAGTCACTCCTCTGCTGTGAGAGGCAGTTATACTTTGAAGTGACAACAGAAGAGGGAGACTTTTATCTCACCTGACTTAAAGGACCAAGTAGAGGAAAGAGCAATACTGTTTGGGGTTCAATTTTTTATGTCATTTACTAGCAGTGTGGCCTTAAACATGTCACTTGATTTCTCTGTGTCTCAGTTGTCCTCGTCAGTGAAAATGTAAATAACAAGACCTACTTGTTGAATTGTGAGGATTAAATGAGATAAAATATAAAGATCAGGCATCATGGTACTTGGCATAAACAAGGCATTTCTACTAAAGTTGTTAAGAAAAATTATCCAACTTGGGGCTATAAATAAAAAAGATCATTAAATGAGGAGGGACTCAAAAAAATAGAATTATCTTCTGAAGAGCCAGCCCCCTGTAGTACAGACTTCTCCCACTAGGAGAGTGTTCTAGGAACCCCTCTGTATCAGTGCACTAGCTGGTGTTGTTGTAAGAGACTGTGTTTGGCTTCAGTGAATTTTTTTTTTTTTTTGAAGACTCAACACATTTGGCCATTTCATGATGTGTGATTTATGAGCACACCTGCCCACACCACACCGAGTGTTCAGGAGTTTTTAACCAAAAACGTCATGACCCCCATGCCCCACCCTCTCTATTCACCCGATCTCACCCTAAGCAACTTTTTTTGTTTGTTTGTTTTCCTAGATAAAAAGATTTCTCAAAGGGAAATATTTTGCCAATGTGGAAGAAGTGAAACAAAAAAGGCAGAAACACTGAAAGGTCAACGTCAACAAGTTCAAAAACTGTTTTGGGCAGTGGAAATAACATTTCAATAGGTATATTGCATCAAATGGAGAGCACTTTGAAGGTGACTGCAGTTTAAACATGTAAGAATAAATACACATTTTTTTATAAATTCCAGGGGTTTGGGGGGCTCCCCATTGTATGATCTTCTACTGTCATTTTAGGAGCATTTTTTTTTTAATCAGCCTCCGAGACATCTGACTCGAGGAGAATGCAAACGCCAAACATTTCCCCTCTCGGCGTGTTTGGAAGTCACAGCAAGGTACCATCTTCCCCACCTAAAGTTCTTCAAAACTGTTCCCCAGCTTTTGTTCAGGGAGCAACATTGCTCTGTCTGTTTTTGAATGTTGTTTCCCTCGGCACACAAACTACCTTATTTTGCCATGTATAATGTGCTCCCGTGCACAATGCGCACCCACGTTTTCATGTACATAATACACGGGATTATTATACCTATTCCTATATCTATGGTATGTAACCATTATGCTCATGTATAATGTGCATCCTTATTTTTCCCTCAAAAAATTAGCAAAAAAAAGTGTACATTATACACGGCAAAGTGCGGTGTGTGCAATAATCCTCTCACCTGAGTACTACTTTATGGTGAAATCTCCTGATTTCTAATTCAGGAGTTCTCAAGAACCCAGGACAGTTCAGTGGTGGAATTCTTGCTTGCCGCCCAAGAGAGCCAGAACCTTACAAGGACCTGGCAACAAGAATGCGACCTTATCTGAAATTAAGGTCTTTGTAGATGTAATTGGTTAAGAATCTTAAGATTAAGTCCTTCCGTCCGTCTAAGAAGAGGAGAGGACACAGGGACAAAGATGGAAGAGGCCGTGTGAAAATGGAGTCTGGAACTGGAGTTGTGCTGGTAAAGTCACAGATTGCCAAAGACTGCTGGCAGAAGCATGCACTAACGTGCTTTGCCCAAGAAGAGACAAGGAAGGATCTTCCCTAGACTCTTGGAGTGAGCACGGCTCTACCAATACTTTGACTTAAGACTTCTGGCCTCAAGAGCAGTGAGAGAATACATGTGTGTTGCTTTAACCCACCACGTTTGTAGTAATTTGTTACACTAGCTCTAGGAAACTAATAGACATGGTTCTATTCTTTTCTGTTTAGTAGAGAAGAAAATCCTAACAATTATGGTTTTATTCCCCTGCATGTCATGAACCACTTGTCTTTCTAATTTGGCAGTCTTATGTGAACACTCTTTTTGTATTTCTATTCACTGAAAAACAAACAGACTATGCCTCCTATTCTCTTTAGAAGCCATTCTGTCATGTTGCTGGTATGATACCTTTGTTAATGTATTAAATAAAAATTCACATAATGTCTGCATTCTCCATAAGAATTACGACTTTAACATTTTATGAATTATACTTTGTTTGACAAAGTACTTATTGGTGGTAGCTGACGACAACAATGTTAGAGATGGTGATGAGGATGGAAAAAATGGAGATGATGCTGTTTCATTCATTGTTTTCCCATTGTGACAGCCTTCACAAGGGACAGGAGAGCATTACACAGGCTCTTGAGACAGCCCACAGGCCACACAAGTGTGAAAGCTCCTCAAGCTACCCAGGATGGTGTGTATAACAGAGACCAACCTGAGTACTGTACCTCTAATTTTTGGAAAAGAATCACTTAAGTTCCCATCAGTAGCATTTGAAAGAGCCCTCTCTCAAAGAGGCAACATCACACAATGGCCAATCAACATTTCAGTCAAGTGCTCACTCTTAGATCTACAACAACCCACAGAGACTTCAGGGAAAGTCCAACCTGTTTCTCTGGTGGGTTTGTGTGGGATCATTTGATGTAACCACATGTATAGATGTTCTTTTATTTGAATATTGGTACTCATAAATGAAATTTTGTTATATGTGAAACCCTTATTTTTCTCTCCCGCAGAATATAGAATTTTTGAAACCATGATTATGTTATCACAATGATGAAATCCTTCAGTTCTCAAAAAACTTAATAAAGTAAAAATTTTCCACTGTGGAAAGATGTTCTTATCATTTTGTGAGAAACTGTATATTTTTTTCTCCTGAAAGAAGACAAAAACAATTGACTAGATACAGAAAAGTGATGTCTATTCTTCTATTCTGTGTTCTTTTGGACTCCGAAACCACATCTTGCTGGGTCAGGACGGGCTGGGAAGGAAGGAGAGCTGCTGCAGGACAGTTGCCCTGGAAGGAAAGGGGATTCTGTCATTACAGCACGAATCCGCTGCTCTGGCTGCTGGTCATCCGTGAGTCTCTTACTCCATCCCATGGCCAGGTGGTTTTTTAACCCTCCTGAAAGCAATCTATGCTGATTCCCTAAGAAATGAGGGTGTCCATTTTCCTCTGTTTCATTTCTAAACTAAGTGAATGGTTTTCAGCTGTCCATCACCCGGTGAAAATCATTGTGTCCACTTCTCAGCAATTAAGAGTGGTAATTGCTCCAGGCCACCTTTTCCTTCTTCAGTTCTCACTGAGAGAAGACAGCAGCGGGACCTTCCTGCCTGTGCCCTCTCCCAATCTCCAAGCGCTCCGTGCAAGGAAAACGGCACTCCAGCGACACATTCCATTTTGACAGCAATTTTCTCACTGCAGGCTAAATCACCCATCAGATCAATAGCCCCAAAACGACAGTTTCTACAGAACTCTTCCTGGGAGATGTGGAATAAGATGTCAGCAGCACAAGTTAAAGGTGGGGCAGTGAACTGAGCATCAGACACAGAACAAGAGGATTTTCTTGCATTTTCAGTTTTGTTGGAAACTTAAAGCAGGCCATTTACTTCTCCATATCCACGTGATCTCATCTGATCTATTTAATCCTTTCTTCTGTTTATGTCTTGGGATAGAGAAGGTCAGAGAGCTCTTCCCAGGAACACCTGCATATTTTAATTTAATAATCTGAATGAAGGTTTTAACATTACGGTAGATCCAAAAGATGGAATACAATGTAGCCATTAGAAATAATGTTTATGAAGGATTTTTATGGTCAGAGAAATGCTCACAACGTAATAGTAAGTGAAGCAAATTGGACCAGAACATGTTTTGCATTCTGCTCAATATGTATTAAGAAAATGCACGAAAGTGTTCATAATTGGTTGCATCTAATCATTTCGTTTATCTTCTTTGCAATTTTCTGAATTTTCACAAAAACAAAATAATTATTTGATTACCTGCAAAATAGTTATTGAAAACAGCAACAGTAGAAGTATCCAAAGAGTTCATTTCTCTCTTACCAACTCCAAATCTCCCATGATCTCTTTGTCTTACTTCTCTACCCAAACTGGCAGGTTCACACTAGGTTCCCTAAGAAAATAAGTTTCTTGAACATTACCTGTACAGAAAATCTGAACTGAATCACTTACAGAAGTACTAAGAGAGAGAAGATATGTTCTCTCTGCCCAAAGAACTGCGAGAAGACTCTGACTGTCGTGATGTGCACTAGGGAAATTGTCACAGCCTCTAATGAATTTCCAAATCTGCCTCAGTGACTTAAAATCTTACTTCAGAAGGGATTTTTCTCTCTTTGTAATACCAACGTTTATTTTTCTTCCAGTTGGTACATGACTTTATTTTTTATTTTTAAATTACAGTTTTGTGTTGGTTTCAGGGACACAGCACAGTGGTTAGACAGTCATACACTTCACACAGTGTTCCTCCTGATATTTGCAGTACCCACCTGGCACCATATGTAGTTACCACATCGTTATTGACTATATTCCCTGTGCTGTACTCCATATCCCTGTGACTGTTTTCTAACTGCCAATTTGTACTTCTTAATCCCTTCATCTCCTTCTCCTAGTCCCCAAAACTCCTTGCCCCCTGGCAATCCCGAACCTACTCTTTGTGTCTATGAGTCTGTTTCAATTTTGCTTGTTTGTTTGTTTTGTTCTTTAGATTCTGCATATAAGTGAAATCATATGGTGTAACACCAACTTTAAAAGCTTTGTAAGTGGTGATGAATGTGTTATCTCTCAATCCTGCACCTTTGCCATTATTCCCGGGCCGTCCAATATCTATTGGATATTGGCTGATGGCTAAAATACACGGTGGGGCAAAAGTAAGTTTACAGTTGTTCATATGGAAAATAATGTAATAATTAATCAATAACAATCCGAGTAAACTCTCTTTCACATACAATTATAAACCTGCTTTTGCCCCACCATGCATTGCACAGTTAATTAATGTCCAAACAATAGTCTGTAGCAATATCCTTAAGTGTGTTGTACCAGCTTTTCACTAGATATGTGACCTCAGAGACTGTGGCTAAGATTCCTGGGTTAATTTTCCATATCAATATCAATTAGGAAACAACAAAGTTAAATAGATTCCTTTACTGCAAGCCTTTGGAAGACCATGAATATGTTATGAGCATTGCTAATATGGAGAGTCAACACTGTACCCAGGATTTCCCCAGAATATTCAAACACAGAAATTTTTTTCTCTTAAGACTAAGGTTGTGAGGGGAACCATTTTGGAAGTACCGAAGGGTTGAATCAGTTGGTGAGGATTGACAGATGAGGCCCAGATGCACCACCCTATGTCATGCAAATCAACTGATACAGAATGAATTGAGCAGCCTGGCGAACAGTATTCTGCTGAGTGATCGGTTCTGAGTAGTAAATTGTCAGGCAACAGACCAAGAAGAAAGGAAAACTTTTGCCTCTCCCACTGTTTTATATATTCACTAGAACTGCTCTTACCCTCAAACTCAGTGAGCTTGATCTTTCCTGGAAGGACACTGGGGCCCCACGTTGCACGGGCTTTTCAGTGCCCCAGCCTCTCTCCTCCTCTGCTTCAATGATCATGTTTTGAACTAAGCTGGGTGAGAGAACTCATGGTGCAACTACAATCAGCAGTTGCTCAATCCCTGAGAATGGTGTCCATATGGGAATATGGATTCAGGACTGCCAAACAGTTTGGGTTTTTAAAAGAAATCTCCAAGGTGGACATACAGAGGGCCCAGAGATGTATGAAAGGATGCTCAGCATCACTAGCCATCAGAGAGATGCAAATTAAAACCACAATGAGATACCACTTCACATTAGTCAGAAAGGCCATCTTAAACAAATCAACAAACAACAAGTGTTGGAGAGGATGTGGAGAAAAGGGAACCCAAGTGCACTGTTGGTGGGAATGCAAACTGGTGCAGCCACTGTGGAAAACAGTGTGGAATTTCTTCAAAAAACTAAAAATGGAACTGCCTTTTGACCTGGCAATTCCACTGCTGGGACTACCTCCTAAGAGCCCTGAAACACAAGCCCAAAAGAACCTATGCACCCCAATGTTCATAGCAGCACAATTTATAATAGCCAAGTGCTGGAAGCAACTTAAGTGCCAATCAGTAAATGAGTGGATCAAAAAATAAGGTACAGTTATTTACATGATGGAATACCACACTGCAGAAAGAAAGAAGGAGCTCCTACCCTTTGCGACAGCATGGATGGAACTGGAGAGCATTATGCTAAATGAAATAAACCAGGCAGTGAAAGACAAATATCATATGGTCTCACCTATAAGTGGAACCTAATCAACAAAACAAGAAAGCAAGCAAAATAGAACCAGAGACATTGAAATAAAGAGCAAACTGACAGCAACCAGAGGGGAGAGTGGAGGGGGTAACAAGGGAAAGAAGGGGAAGGATCATCAAAGAACATGTGTAAAGGACACATGGACAAAGCCAAACATGGGGCAGATTGAGAGTGGGAAGTGCAGGTGGGTGGGAGGGGGAAAATGGTGGCGGGAAAATGGAGACAACTGTACTTGAACAACAATAAAAAAATTAAGTATATAAATAAAACGTAATGTACAAAAAAGTATAAATGTTAATATTCTCAGAAGTAAAAATAAAAAATAAAATAAAGTATAAATATAAATGTATAATAGCTTTATTTAATGTAATTTACATACCATACAATCCATCCACTTAAAGTATCTTCACTTAGTATATTCACATAGTTGTATAACTAGCACCACATCTAATTTTATTGAAATTTTTCAACTTTAAGTCTCTGTTCAAACGTGTTAGAAATGAAGTACAAGTTAAAACAAATACATCTCTTACCCCTGTTCAGCATGTGTGATACAACTAACAGCATACACAGAAAAAGGAGAAGAATCACCATATCCCTCTGGCTTTCTCTGAACTTACAACTGGTAAGATTGAGTTGGGACACAAAAAATACGATGTTGACTAATAGTGGGTTGGAAACTATTTTATTGCATAATATGAGACGACATTATATACCTGTAGCAAGAAAATACTCAATTTTATGGATTAGCTGTGAGGAATTTTAAAGTGTTAAAATACAATAACAAAAATGTCATCTTTTGAGGACGGGGGCCAAATCTGATTCATCCAGACATTACCAGTGCCTAAGAGGGCATCCGGCATGGAGGAGGCGCTTTTAGATGGTAGTGTAACTCTACTTAGTTATTTGTAAAAGTGGGACTGTTTTTGTTTCACTAATGATCCCTTGTTATCTTTGAACAGGAATGTAAAAGAAGGTATTCAGGACTCAATGAGAAGTTACACAAGAAAACTCATATTCCACGACAATTCTGCTCACTTGAACGCTTCCAAAATAATGCATTTTTGCATTCATACGAAAACTTTCCTTATTTTTATCAATTCTCTGCTAAACAGTACCCAACACTCTAAATGTTTTTACGTCATCCTGTCAACAAATATAAACACAGGATGCAGAGGAGTAATGAAGCCCTTGGAGCCACAAAGTCACACATTTGGGGTTGGAAAGTAAATAATCTGTTCTTGCGGAACAAGCCAGCAAATTGGCCCATAGTAACCTGTGTCACTCAGGACTGTTTTTCTCTAGTTTAACAGAGGCATAAGAGGATAGATAGCCCAGTGAGAGGTCAGACCCAGTTTAAAGCAACCACAGAAGTGGGGTTGATATCCACTCCAAGTCATACCCAGAGTGAATATTTGCCCCTCATGTAATAGGATGCTGACCTGATCTCAAATGGCCATACACCTGCAAGCCATGCACAGAGCAACCCTAGCTTCCCGAATATACTCAGACAAATCATTTGGACCCACTGCAGAAAGGAAAAAAAATAATTTCAATTTGGATTTCATGGCATTTCTAAAGGAAAGTTAAACCAAAAAAAAATCTGGTAGGATTGGTGGATTGGGAGAATTGGCTGACCAAGATTTTAATAGCCTGTGAGAAAGGAAAGAGAACAAAGAATAAGCAAGTGTTTTCACCTTAGGCAACACTAACATCCTTTGCAAAATATCAAGAGCGTGAGAATAAACTCCCATACAGACAATGGACTTGGGTCACTGTACAAGAGGCAGTAAGTAATCAATGGCCCAAAAAGAAAATATTGAGTACATGCATGTGTGCCTATGAGGAAAGCAGGTATTGAAATATTCAACCTCATTAAAGAAGATACATTTCTGTCACAAAAAGTTCTTAGTTTTATCAGAGGATTTACAAGGAGAGTACCTTTTAAAATAAAATTTTACATCCAAAAAAATTGAATTACTTACATTTCAAGAAGGCTTCTATACTCTATAAATATAAATATTCTATCAATATATAAGTATATTCGTAAATATAAAATATATTTACATAATCAGAGATATTACCACAATCTAACTCAACATTTTTTCCCAGATATTTCCCCACACACATTCCATTGCTATGGACATTTGAAGAGAACAAAACTTCCCACTCATTTTTGTTGTTCTACTCTTCCCTTGAAATCTTTATATGCCTAATGTGGACAGATAAAAGTTTCTCAACCAATTGACCATCAGCTAACAGCAGATATGAACACCTAATCGAGCATCTTTCTCCAAGCCAGTTTTTGCTATCTTCACAGTCTGAACAGCAGGAAGAGAAAAACAATTGGCCAGTGTTTTCAGTTATCAACATGCATCCTCCAGCCCCATCATCAAAGATATTAAGAACCTGGAGAAATCAAAAGGAAACTCCTAACCTGAAATAGACGGGGATCCTCTTCTCTCTGTGAGCTGGTGTTTTGAGAAGTCGTTCTCGTCTCTGCCCATCTCACGCTGTACTATCATCACCCCCTTAAAATAGAGAGTTATTAGAAATTTAACTTCACTTTATCCTCCAAGCCCTTTTCTTCTCCATGACCTCACACTGACAGTTTAAAAGAAAATGTAAGTTGTGTGCAAAATTCTTTCTAGGGAAAAATTATCCATGGTCCTTAACTGAAAGGTGAATTTTACGACAATGTCTGATCATAAAACTTTGCCAGGGTTAAAACTGGCAGTGAGAAATACTCTTAGTGATAAATAAATCAATTGCTCCAGTCATAGAATCTTTTGGTGTTCATTTATATTCAGGGTAATTTCATTTGGCTATTACATAGATATTTTAATCTTTAAGACCCAAAGGGGAGAAAAAGGGAGACCTGCGCACAGACATCTGCCCAATAACTTCTATCTAATTTCAGTCCTAAAAGTGTCATCATTTGTCAAGTAAATCTTCCAGAGCTACTGTTTTACTTTCTTGAATTAACATCATGAAGTGGTATTATATTTCTAGCATATTGAATTATTTCATTTATTTGTCCTTTAAGCTGTTCTGACCACAAATAGATATGAATGGGAGTATTAATACTTAAATTCATGCAGCTGAAATCTTGATCACCAAACAGAGAAGTAAAAATGAGAAACACTATGGCCTTTATGATTTCACAGGTGACCTGTGACCTTGTCAGAAATGCTGAACCTCAGGCTCTACCCTCCCCGGGCCTACCGAATGGAAATCTGCAGTGTCAGATGCCCCAGAATTCCCCAGCTGATTCAAATGTGCATTAAAGTGTGAGATGCCCTGCTCTCAGCCATTTAATTGATAAATTAAGGTCAATAAGGAATATGAACTAAGTTGTTTTCACAACTATGATGCTGAGTTACATAAAATCAAATATTTCTATAGCTAGAAAAAATAGAGAATCTTAAGACTACATATCGATTCATATGAAAACAAAACAAAACAAAACAATCTAGATCCAGAGAGGGCAAGTAACTTGCAGACAGCCACATAGCTTTTTAATGGTGCAAGGACAAAAAGAAAGGCCTGCTGATTCACTGTCTAGTACTATTACTATTACCACACTGGTTCCCACCAAGCATTGTCCCATAAACCGAAGGGTCACAGGTTCGATTCCCAGTCAGGACACATGCCTGTGTTGCAGGTTCAGTCCCAGTAGTGGTGTGAGCAAGAGGCAACCCATCAATGTTTCTCTCTCACATCCACACTCCTCTCCCTCTTTCTCTCCCTCTCCCTTCCCTTCCCTCTAAAATCAACAAGCATGCCCTTGGGTGAGGATAAAAAGGGGAGGGCTACTATTGATCAAGCATTTACTATATATTAGGCAAATCATTACTTGCTTTAAACGTATTTTCTCAATCATGTCATTAAGCATATGGTACAGGTAAAATTATTATTTCCATTTTACAGATGTGAATACTGAGGCTTAGAGAGACTGAGTAATGTGTCTAAGATCACATGTTAGAAATGGTTAGTTGTTTTTAGAAAGACAGTCTGTGCCTCTGGCCACCATGTCACTAATGTCACACTTTTTAAAATACAATATTCACTTTCCATTCATCTTTAATCCACAAAATCCGACATACTCAAAAACAGAATTCATCACAATCTACTCTAAAGCAGTATGCTATTTCACCATACTGTTTCAACATAACTTTACTGTATTTGCTTCTATTGTGATTATTTCCAAAGATAAACAAAAGAGAATTTAAATTCAAGTAAATGACCTCTGTGTGAGGGGGTTTTGTTCAGGAACTGAACTTCACATTTGTGGGCAAAGGAATCACTGCCATATCAGGGAAGGTGTTTGTGACTCCAACAGAGAGCCGTGACCTGCTCTGTGGAGCAACAGTTCTCATTTTCTTTACTTGCCGCATAAATGAAAACAGCCAACATCTAGCAGTGCCGGATTCACTTTCCTGGGAATATCACTGCACATTCATTTTAAGATTCAAATAAAATAGGCCACAAGAGGGTCATGCAAGAGAGATGTGGTAACTCCTGTGTCGGGGAGAGGAGACGAGGAGGCTGTGCTCCTAAATCAGGTGATTCATAAGGACTCATTCCCTGGAATATGAAGAAATATGGTCTAGTGGCCTGGACATAAAAGTAAAAAGAGAGTGTCTGATCCTAGATTTGGTACTGACTTCCACTCCTTCATAAAGCATGCTCATCATGTACTCCCTCACAATTTCATGAATAATTTCATTATCTATAAACTCATATACCAAGCCAAACAAGTCCAAAATTTTCAAAGGCAACTTGCCTTTGAAATTTGGACTTTTGCACAAAAAGAAAGAGTATGTTACAAAGTAATAAGGTCTTAGATCATGTTCTAGAATTCATCATAAATATTTATGTGTATGTGTTACGCAAAAATTCTGTGATGGTGTTAGCAATGGTTATGGTAAAAAGTGCCTCCAAAAATAAAAGGGGTTGGGGAAATTTAGAAGAAAACCACACACTCCCGTAGGCCCTGCCTCGTTCCCGAATCCCTTCTGTGTAATCACTGTCCGAATACCTTCTGCCCCCCAGGGGGCTCTCAGCACATGTGCTTGTTGGACAGCCGTAATGCTAGGAAAGGTGTTGCCTGCTTGAAAAATCCCCTTCTTGGGTCATGACCATCTGTAGCAAACAACAATTCTTCCCTCTTGTGGGCAGCAAAGATTATTATCTCATCTTAAATGAGATATCAAAAACCCACATGCCCCTTCTCGGAGGATAGACCACATACCTGCAAAAATGGAGAGAAATACATACTGTCTACAAATCCCCTGCTTAAAGCCTGCCATTTCAAAAGGTACATGTACTGTGCTTTTATATTCCTGCAAAAGAGTAGGGAGAGATATGTTATTGCAATTTTCCAAATGGGAATTGTGCTCGGTGTCATTATGGGCACACAATTTCCATACGGAGTGAAGCAATTCAAGAGTTCACTACCTTCCACACCGACCCACTGGCCCCCACCTTCACCTCCAGAGTGACTGCTGGTCAGTGCCAACACAGGTTGGTAGGGAGTGCTTGCTTGACCTGGTCACACAGAGACCTGGCTTGATGGAGGAGTCATGATCTTTTAGGCACACCACCCAGGAACTATAATCTGATTGGCACAGTAAAGAGGGTGTTGGAGGGTCTCAGACCAGGAAAAAAACACTACAGCCTGGGAGTGACACACATCCCTCCCTCTCATGGTTCACTGATCGGAAGAACGACTCACATGGACTGCACAGTTGTGAAGGCACTGAAAAACGCTATCCTCCTAGTTCTAGGGAAAGGAGAACCAGTGGGCTGTGGTAATGAAAGCCTCTGGGCTCCCTGGACCTTTCCTTTTCTAGGTTCAGCATCCATGATTCTGTCCACTGATTTTCATCTGACATGGTTTCCACAGCCACCATCTTTCTGACTACTCTCCCATTAGGCATCTCTACTTTAAGAGTTCTCAACCTGCACCTGTAACCCCCCTGAAATTATATGTGACTTTTGTAAACACGTTTATATTCTGTAAAGAAAGGACATAGCCTTCCAAGGGGTCAGCCTGAGAAAGAAAACCTCAAAGGGGTCAAACTGAGACAGTTTAGGAACTACCACTTTAATTCTTCATTATGACCTTTCAAGGCCATGTCTAGTGGTGCAGTAGTTTATCCATGGTCTGACAATTAGTGAATATTATCATTCTATTACATCTTCTGATATGAAGAAAAATATAACACTTCTATGAAAATAGCCTAAAATTGCATTTAATTTTTTGACAGAGTACAAGACTACACTTAGCTTATGGGCTATTAGAACATCCGAGTTTGTAACACTTGAACTGGTACAAGTGGTCAAGCCAGATACATCACCCATGCTGAACTCATGCAAATTCTTTGGGATTGTCTTTGCTATTTCTCTTAGCTCTGTTCTCAGTTTCACTCATTGCCCTGGGCTCATATCTGGATAAATGGTTTTGAATTTTAATTCTATCATTAAACATATTTTTTCTTTGCTTCCATATTTGCATTTTCTGGTCACTATTATATAGATTCTTCCAAGTCAACTACACAAAACATTGGACAGCTCAGTGCCAAGGACTAAGCCACAGAGCACACGTGAGAATCTCCTGAAGGATAATACAACTGTGGTAATCAGCACATTGCATTGTCTCACTATTCTGCATCTGTTCCTAGGTTTGTCGATGTTTCTGATAATGTTTACCTCCCATTATAGTACACTCTCCCTGCCCTTCTACGAGCAACCTTTCCCCCACAGTGAGCAGGTTTGTGGTCCTATCCCATAGTCTCAGTAATAACCTTCAGTCCAGTTAATTTTTTTCCGTGTTTTTTCACATTTCCTTCACCTAAAAATAATGTTTTTAACATTAATATTTTAATCACAACTCTTCCACCAAATCTGAATTCAGGCAAATCCCTTAATGATTCTGGGACTCATTTTATTTGCCAATGAAGAGATGGTTGGACTAGAAATCTTACAGTCCCAATAACCCTAGAAATGTAATGCTCTGAATTTTGCCAGACATTTTCATCTGAAGAGTGAAAAACTCCCCAGACAGAATTGTACTTATCCTCTGACAACAAAGATACTGAAACAGGAAGAGATGATAGGTTTTCAAAAAAAAACTGTACATAGTTGATTGTGGAATTGGAAAGAATGTTGCCTCATCTGTATTTTTTCTAGAAAAATAGCACTTCCTCTTTTTGCTAGACAGTAAAATGGTCCACATGCCACTTAATAGTGATAACTGTTTAACCTTGGTTAATGCCCTCTATCATTTCACATTATTTTGGCCTGTTAGCTTCGAAAACCTTACAAGGTTAACTGTGCGATGAGTCAATGACATTTATCTAAAGATCAAAATATTATGAGATTACAGAACAGAAAACAATATAGATGTCATATACTTGTTATAGCTACTCTGCAAAAATACAAAATTTACACCTATATGTATTGCTCTCCTACTCTTGCATGAAATATTTATCCCAGACAACCACTGTTCTCAGATTAATGCCATTCAATCTTATTTCAAAGGGTTCACAGTGGTGCCCCTCCTCCCTCACTAAAGTCCTGCTTGATAATCACACAATATTCCAGAAGGGCCTCCTGTATTAAGTCACCAGAAGCTATTTTACAGGTTTTAAAGAGCTCCCTTACTTTGTCATATAAAAAAAAGGCGCACACACTCTGGAGCTCAAATGAGTAGATAGTTTAAATGCATTCCATAACATATTCCCTGTTAAGAAATTGTAAATATCTATAAATAAACCTGAGGCCTGAGATGCCAGACAAGCCACTGATGCTCCAGGGAAAACAGGAGTCGTTTCAGGAAGAAAT
Source organism: Glossophaga mutica (assembly GCA_039655065.1). Classification (NCBI taxonomy): domain Eukaryota; kingdom Metazoa; phylum Chordata; class Mammalia; order Chiroptera; family Phyllostomidae; genus Glossophaga; species Glossophaga mutica. The sequence goes on along the minus strand of CM077307.1, from coordinate 139,047,571 downwards.
TGAACTGATCATTGTTTTACTGCCTTCTTGCCTCTGCTCTTTTCACTTTCAACTAACATTCCCTTATAAAGTAATCTCTCACGAAGGGAGATCTAAACACGCAAAAAAATTGCCTTTTACATCATTGTAAGAACAAACAAGCTTGTTGCTGGTCTAGGCTTAAGAGGGCCTTGTCCTCCTCCATCCCTAGTGGTAATGAAGCCACTCTGAGTTGAGTATTTCTAAGGCTTTTCCTCAGGCCCTGCGTGGGTGAAAACATGAGTCATGCAGATAGCGCACATCAATCATTGTAAGGGCCTCTATGAGCTAATCATCCAACAAGCAAAATCTTTCTAGAACCAACTACCTCCTTCTAAGGGAATGAACAAACGTTCCTTCCCAACCTGAGCAATAATGAGGTCCTTAATTGTCATTTTTACCAATTGATAAAGCAATGGTGACTTGCATATTATAGGTGCTCAATAAATATTTGTAGATATGTCAACCTATGAATGTTTATTCAGTACATACTATGTTTCTAGGACCAGAGAAAATAATTTTAAGGCATAAGAGATGGCATGGGCTGTCAAAAGTTTATAGAACATCCGGAAAGAGCAATGACATAGCTAATATAATTGGAAATCAATATTAGCAAAATGCACACTTTAAACGATTTGCATTATAGACTTAAATTCTGTGTAGACTTTGGAAAAGATAAAAAGAAAAGAAACATAAGCTAGTTTAAACCTAAAGACTTTGTGGAAGAAGTAGATTCGAGCTTCTATCTGTTTATTCTAGGTTGCAACACTAATGTTAACGATAACCAAAACTCTCCATGGCTTACCACACATCTATTGCTCACTCACATACATGATACCTGAAATTTGGTTGCAAATCTGTTCCATGTCTTCCTTATTCAAGGACCCAAGTTAAGGAGCAGCCTCACTCTAATCTACTGGCACAGATGGTAGAAATAATGAAAGCACACAATAATTCTTGAAGTCTCTGCTTGGTTATGGCAGATATAAGGTCTGTCCAGAAGGTATCCAGTCATGTAATATGAAAAATAGAGACTTTATCGAAGAAGATATAATAAACATTGTACATAAAACAATGACTCCTCAGTCCTCTTCAAAATAGACACCTTGGGACCTCACACAGTTCTCCCAATTTTCATCAGCTGCCCCATCATATTTTCCTGAATCTCAGTGATGGTCTGAAATCCCTTCCCTTTCAAAGATGATTTTAGTTGTGGGAAAAGCCAGAAGTCACGGGGCACCAAATCTCAGCTGTAGCGGGGGCTGAGTCACCTGGGTGAGTTGATGTTTAGCTAAAAATCTGCACACGAAACGACACATGAACAGGCGCATTGTCATGATGAAGCTCCCAATCACCGGTTGCCCATAGCTGCGGCCTTCTGAATCATCTGAATAGTTTCCATGGAGGAATGTTCAAGTCTAATGCAAAATATGATTCTAATGAGTCTAATGATTCATTGCTCTACTTGCTCAGTTGTTTTGCATGAGATGACCACACAGTACACATGCTCACTAAACGGCATCTACCACCTCCACTGACCAGCACAGTTAAGTTGTCATTGTTCACGCATGCGCATTCCAGTCCACTCTCTTAGGCTGCCAGGTTACACTGATATCCCACAAACCATTCTCATTATATTAACAATGGCTAGACTTTTTCCAGACAGACCTCATCATATGTTACTTCTACCCAAATTCCAGCTAAAGCAAGTCACAAGGCCAAGCCTGCCATCAATGGGTAGCAAATATAGGTTCCCTACTGGGAGGAGCACAGCAAATCATTTAGTAACCAGTGAGAATATATAATCCTCTTAGAGGAAAGGTGGTAAGTTATACAATGATATTATGTTACTGTAATATATTGATACAATAATACATCTAGAGCTGTACCACAAAGTATGTTTGGAATGTGGCTTCACAGAAGGAAGAATGGAGGACTGTTCTGGGGTCAAAACAACAGAAATAACTGAATCAAAGCGTACATCTGTATCGAATTATTTGAGGCTTCCACAGGACCAACCCCTCAAAAATAATGTAGTAATTTCCACCAACCGTGTATGAAAGACCTTTTCAACCCTATACATTATTAACTGTCCAATGCGCCAGTTCTTAAGGTGGGGAAAATGCTAATTCATGTTCTCATTTTCATTTCTCTGATTATAAGGATGAACATTTTTATCATATATTTTATGGATATTTTCCCTAGTCAGATGCTTTAAAAACAACCTTATAGTAGAGATAGAGAATTTATACATCTTGTCACAATTCATTATAATCTGTTTATAGTAGAGAAAGAGAATTTACACAGCTTGTTACAATTCATTATAATTTGTTTAGAGTCAGATTGAGGCTATGGCTAGTGGGGTCAAGGCTGTACACTAAGTTTAACAAAATGGTTCTAAAATTAGGAATGTTTTTGTGTGTGGTATGTGTTAGAATGCATTGTTTCTTTATTTAAAATATTTTAAAATACCAGCCCCCCACACACTCAACTTACCAGATACAGCATGAAATTGGGAGGAAAGATTACAGATTTTAAAATGCTGAATCCTGGCCGTAATCATAGAATATCTGACCCCTGAGAGGGGGATGGATTCCCCCATCTTTGGAGTTACTGAAATGCCATTTTCCTACAATAAAAACGTACGAACCGTCCTGCAGTGCCCTACTTAACTCTCCTTCACTTTGTTCTGTCTACTTTGATGTTTCCAACATTATGTCTCATATAACATTAATCCTATGAGATGCCATAAGCAAAAAGGGACGTAGGAATGTTATAGTCAAGTAAATTGATCAGCCCTCACTGGGCGACCCAACCGTTGGCTAATAATTTACTATTTCTGGCTTCAGTACCCTCTTGCATAAAATGGTCTGTTGATGATAGTACCTACTGTATAGCATTGTTATAGAGTTACCCTAGTTAATACATGCAAAACACTTAGAACGATACCTGGCACATAAGTGCTCGATGTGTGTTTATTATTATTGTTGGCATCTACAGGCTCCAAAAAAAACTTGCAGCATATACACCTGTTTAACTTTATTCCATTCAGATTTTTCTCTTATCAATTTCTTTCACTTAATGCACTTGCCATTGAGCATTCTTCTACTTTTACTGAACGTCTGAATTCTCAAATAGAAAGTGAGTAAAAATGGGAGCAAAGAGACCACCACGCTCCAGCTCAATAGAAGAATCATCCTGTCATTTGTTTTGAACTTCAAGTTTTCCCTCAGGTGCCAGCACAAAGAGCCCCTGCCTCTTCTGTACTAAATTTCATCAGAGACACTGAGTGTACCCTGTCCACATGCAATGTCAACCATCACGGTTACCTCCTTCTGTGATTACGCAACAGAAGAAGGAAAACCAACAAAGAACACCTGAGTTCCTATCCTTCATGTTCTTGTTATGCCGAAAGATAATCAGTTCTGTGCACATTTTTGAATAGCGAATAACACTTGCTGGAAAATTTCAAGAAGAAGTGACAACATTTTACCTTGCCAGGCTCTCAGTGTTAAAATAAGAGATTTCTATTCTGTAATGGTAAGGCAGACTTTTTTTTTTAATCCAGGGCAAAAAAAACAAAACCCAAAATTTACTTCCTTTATATTAAGGACAACTGCATGAAATTGCTCGTGCAGAGCACAGACGTAGCCTCCCCTCCTCCTCGTGCAGCGTGGTTTCACAGAGAGTAAGCAAGCTTTACCTCCAACAAACAGGAGCTCATCTCAGGAGCCTCTCAGCAGGAGCCACCAGGCTGGTCCCAGTGCTTTCTGTGTAACTGAGCTCACCTGCTACCCAGGAGGCCGCCGCTCCTCACTGGGGTGAATGGACACGTGTATTTGGGGACATCTCTGTTATTCAGAGAAGATAATTGGGAAAATTTAATTTCTCTTTACCAGAAAACACATAAAATATAAGTTTAATAAAGGATTTTAATTTATCCAAACTATAAAAAATCAATTCTGACAAGTTCATCTTTAATTTGAATTTTAAATAAGTGAACATAAAATGAATATTAAACATCAAAACCAGAAACTGTCTACTTAATAGTTCTCACTATTTCTCCAAAGTAAATTGTCCTAGACCTAATGTTGATGGTTCCCTATAAATTAGACCAACTTGAAAACATATTTAATGAAAAACAATTTAGAAAAGGATTGGCCTAGTATATTACTCTTCTATTGTTGCTGTGACAAATGACCAAAAACTTCATAGTTTAAAACAATACCCACTTATTATTCCTAAATTCTGTAAGTTAGACATCCAACAAGACTCTCTAAACTAAAACCAAGGTGGCAGCAAAGCTGCATTTATAATTGGGAACTCAGAAGGAAGAATCCACTTCAAAGGTCATTCAGGTTGCTGGCTGAGTTGAGGTCCTTTTAGTGGTAGGACTCAGGTCCCCATTTCCTTGCCACTGTCAGCCAGGGGCTGTCCTCTCTCCAGTCCTTACATGTAGCCCCACACATGTCAAAACAAGCAACAGAGCATTAAATCCTTCTCACGTTTGAAATCTCTGATTTCTTCTTCTGTCTCATCTCCCTCACTTCAGCCAGAGAAAAATTTCTGCTTTGAAGGACTTGTGTGATTAGACTGGGCCAAAACATAATCCAGAATAATCCCCCTATTTTAGCATCCATTACCTTCATTATTCCTGCAAATTCCCTTAAGCCATGTAAAATAGCACATTCACGGCCATAAGATTAGGGCATGGACACTTGAGGGAGGTGGGGTGGAGGGATGGTTCTGGCATTATTTGTCCCACCACAAATTGTGCCACTTTAAAGGCTGTTTTGCACTTAGAGGGACACACACACACACACACACACACACACACACACCCATACACATTTTTACCCTAGAAAGAAAGCACATACTTTTGCTGATTTAAAGATCACATTTGTTCACTCATTTAGACTCAGTATTATTGGAAAAGGCCATGCTTTAAGAGTTGATTTCCCTTAAGTTTTCTAATCATCCAGGCTTCCTCTGCAGATGGCATTTTTGGTAGACATGTCTTTTCAGGAGCCAGTATTTAGTCCACTGCACAAGGTGATCACCATTTCTGTCCTGACCAACTTCTCTGAGAATCCTCCAACTCCTTGAGGCTGAACTCCACCCAAACATTATTTTTCAAAGTCTATAACATTCACACATTTGTCATGCATCTTTCTTTGCTACTAGATGGAAAGTATATCGTGGCAAGTTCTGCATATGTCCTATTGACTATCAATCACCACCAGTGAATTTTTGCTGATGAAGGTAATGGATGAATGAAACAAAAGTTTGAGAAGAAACTTAGAGTCCGTAAAAGTAAACTGCAAATAAATTGACCATTTAATACACCAAAAGAGTACCAAAAGGCTTCCACCAGGGGCACAACTTGCTTAAAAATAAGAGTACAAACTACTTTAGATAAAATTTGCTTTGCAGAAGTTTTTCAACTTTTCTTTCTATATTAACACACATTCAGATGTAGCTAAACCAACTCTGAGGTCACATCTATTCCATCATAGCCAAGTACAAGTCAGAACCCAACTTAAGCCTAAGTGTTAGGGTTTTACTAACTAAAAAAATGTAATTGACTGAACAGTTAACAAATATTTCATTTTTTGCATAATGTAGAGATAATATTAAATGACCAGATTCAATTACACTAAAAATATATATTGTTTCAGAAGTCCCCCAAGACCACTCCCAGTGTCCATGCTTCACTAAGAAGGCCCGTGGTACTTAGCTTAGAGTTGGACTCATGGCTACAACTTATTAGTGAGACGATATGAGGAACATCAGCAAAGGGGAAAGGTGCATGGGGCAACGTCCGGAGGAAACCAACCACAAGCTGCCAAGGGTCTTTCTTCTCTCAGTGCAGTCAGACAGGGCATGCCTAATTACCTAGCGATGGTCTGGGACACGACATGTGAACTGTTTCCTGAATTGGAGAGCTCACTAGAGTCTCAGTGCCCACGGTTTTCACTGGAGGTTTATCATAGAGACACCCCATTGCCTTGCACACACCAAGATGCCAGACTTCCAGAGGAATGCCCATGTTCATCATAAACTATACTGTTTGCACAGTTTAGCCACAATGAGCCACATTTACTAGGTAAAGTGATGGGAACCCTCTCAAAATACAAGTTCCCAGATGCAGCCAGGGGTCAACCTGTTCAGCAGCCCTGTCAAAGAGTATGCTGTTAACTCTTTTCTGCACGATATTGAAATTCCCATAAATATCTAAAATCCTCTGCCTTCACATTCTGAATGATGTGTATTTGATTTTCCCATTTTTCCTAAAGCCTTGAATCTTGCACACAGGGAAGTATTCACACAAAAATCCTCATGACAAAACTGGTTAGCACTAAAGGACTGATAAATTCACATTGGGTTAGAAAAATAAATTTATGTGGCATCAAGAAAGATGAATATTGTCATGACATTAATAGGCAGCTCTGAAATATGTACCAATTTAAATTCAATAATGTGTAAATGTTTTGTTTAAAGTGATGCATTTTTATGCTAAATGTTCAAGGAAACACTTCAGAAAGTAAATATTTGCTATGAATATAAATGTATGAAGAAGGTTAGCATAGAAAAGAGCAAATTCTAATGCTTAGGTTATAAAACTTAAAATTTTGAGCAGATAATTCAGCTTAAACACATTTATTTACACTGATATAAATTACATCTTTTATATACTTGGCACATAACTTTTGCATGTGATGTACACATTTTATTACTACTCTTCCTCCTTACACCTTTCACTATATCAACTTATTTGTATCACAGCATCAGAATTTATAATTCATAAAAGCCTGGGCAATTCCTTTGTACTATCTATTGTGGGGGTCCCTGTCCCAGGCACCAGATGTGGGAGGGCTCCATCCACAGAGCCCCATCCCTCCATCACGGATGAAAATAAAAACTACCAAGACATGACTGCTTGGGGAGGAAAGGTGGTCAAACTCTCAGAGGAGAATGACCCAGAGCCCCATCCTCACTAGGCTTTTATTGGGCTCAAATACACGGGAATACAGGTATGTCACGCGACAAGGATCAAACAATGGTTATTTCAAAGCAATCTGAGGGCTTTATCAGAGCCAGTGTTTGTCAGGAAAGGGGGTTGCCAAACTTTGGGAGACATACTCATTTCCTCCTGGGACACTTATCACCTAAGTAAGAGCACTCTTAGCAAAGCAGGTTTCACAGGACTTTAGGAATTCTTTCTTATGCCCGATCACCCAGGGAGCCATCCTGGCTGGCATAGGGCTGCACCGCTCACCCCCACAGTTTCAGGCTTTAAGCCTATTAGGAAGCAGGAGACATCTCCCAGATGGAAATGAGGACTCGGGCTATGTCAGAATAGCCGGGGCTCGAGGGTCCATCACATCCTCTTTGCTGCAGCCCCCTGAGTCCTTCCATGAGGCCTCCCAAGTGGTCGCGTCTGGCTTAGGTTGCCCCTCCCATGAGGAGTCTTACCCGTCATTGACTGCCAACCAAGCATTGGGGCCAGAGATGGATGAGGCAGAAGCAGCGCTCCTACCAGGGAGATAAGCTTTGTCTCCTTAGTAGGTCACGTCCTTGTGACAGAACAGACCCAGATGAAGTGGGTCCCTTGGGCTCTTACACAGCCCACCATGGGGTGAGGGTTACAACTCCTGAAACCAGGCTGAACGGTCCACAACAATCTATGAAAAATAAAAATAAATTAATTAATATTAGCAAGATTAAAATTGAGCATTTACCTGTCTAAAAAGATATATTGTCTTATTAATTAATTCAACATTTCCCATGCAAATACTATATGTCAGGAACTGTACTAGGGACTAGAGGAAAATACTGAAGAAAACAGTTTCTTCCCTAAAAGAATATAACCTTTAATGGGAGAAAAGGGCTCTTAAACAAACTTAAGAGTATGATACTGCTTCAACAGAGGTGTGTGCTAAGCATTCTGTAAACTCAGAGAGAAGAGAGGTTGCCATCCTCAGGCAAGTCTTGGTACAGAGGATGAGATTTGAGTTTTGAATGATGAGAAACGTGGGTAGCGGACGGAAGAAGGAATAGTATGAGGAATGAAAACACAGGGAAGTTCCTCACAGGTAAACCCCAGACTTCCTGAGGGCAGGGCTGGGTGCCTCTGCAGCCACACACTTCCCCCATCCCTCTCAGGCTCTCTGGGCATGGGGCAAAGTCCACAGGAAAACACAGCACCACCAGGAGTCAAGGAAGTTGCTATATAGCTGGCTACTTTATATCATTTTTTGCCAGGCCCCCAGGTGTTTCACAAGTGAAAATCCATATTTAGTAAGATTTCTCGGCTTTCTGATTTCAGTGGCAGGTGGATGTTTTTAGCTAAGACTCACCTTGCCCCGCCACAGATAGGGCTTTGAATTCTTGTGATTGAACTTCTCTTGTTATTGTTCTATGCAGATTCCTGGTTGAAGACTTGCTTCATGAGTCTAAATGGCAGGAATTTTTTTTAATTATTCACTAATTTCTATACTATTCATGAGTCCCATCAAGTACAAAGAATACCATTTCATCAGCTTCAACAAACTAATTATTGACTATCATTTTCTGTTATTAAAATAGAAACTATTAAATATTTTGTTAGCATATTTCTGGCTAAGTGTGAGTTTTAAAGTTATGAATCTACAATTTTTTAAAAATTCATAGATCAATCTTTTAATTAATTTAGTTGCAATATCCCCATTAATTAATTCCCATTAAGTAGTGGGATTTGCCGTGCACTTTTGCTCTTTACCTACTCAGAGAGGTTGTTTTGGGCATGGCACTACCCAATAGCAGAGATATGTTATAATAATAATAACAATTGCCATTTATCAAGTACTTACTAAATTCTAGGCATGGAACAAAGCACTTTACCTGTATTGTTTCACTCCACAGCAAATCTGTATCTTGAGTCATTTATTACACTAAGTTTTAATGTAACAGGGTACAGCCAAGGAGGAGGGGCGGCAAATAGGAATTTGTAATGGGGTCCAGAACTCAAGGTGTTCAGGAAATATGGGAGAAAAATATATATGATGTTCTCACCCCCACCAGTCCGAGGGGGTGGGGGGATGGGACACACAGAGCAGGGCCATTGAGAGCTGCTTTGCATAGCAACAGCTTTGCAGCTAACCTCTGGCATGGTCATTTAACATATATATAGCCTTTAACTGGTTTCATAGATATGTTAAATAGCTGTGGCCAGGCTTTGAGTCAGGGGGATGGAAGTGACTTCCACCCAAGATGTAACTGGGAGGCAGGTCCCCCTGGTTGCAGCACCTATGTGAGAGCTTACAGATGATTGGCTCCATGCCATGGGGCCACACCTGCCCAGACTCACTATGGCAGCCCAGTAAAGCTGGACAAATATGGGAATGCTGACAGATGTAACTGATTGTGGGAGGAGTCAGAAATGGGGCTGCAGAGGAAGACCGACACTGGGATTTAAACCCAGGTGCGGCAGCCATGCGAAGGCAGGACCACGTGGCTGTGGCAGGAGGTAGAGAACCACACATCTTTGGCAGAATGGGGACCCCACGGCTTTGGCGAGAGTCAGGACCATGCAGTTTTGGGGTGCTTCCTTTTGCCACATGGCTTAGGAAGCAGGAGAGACTTTGTCTGGAAGAAAAAGGGTAGAAGGACTCTTGCTGGTGGGCCATGAGAAGGTGCCACCTGGTTTTGGATTAACTAGATTCTGGTGACAGCAACACAGCTGATGGTGCCAGGAGCCTGAATCACAGACTTCTACTTCCTTTCCTGAGATAAGGTACCCCAGACTAGGACAGAGGGAGAAGGAAGGACTGTGTGCATCTGTGGGCATTCTAAAGGACTTTAGTATTTTAATGAAGACACTAAGTCATTACTCTAAGTCTGTATAACTTTTAAATAAATAATTCCTTTCCTTTTCACCAGTCTCTGGCATTGAGAGACATCTTTCCTCTGGCGGCAGGCAAAGCAAACCTAGTAGAGGGGAACCCCCAGAGAGAAAGAGGGGCCCTTTCGGTAATAGTATATCATACACTTCCCACCCCACAGGTCTGTTCTGTAACATTAACAGCTAAATGACTTGCCTAAGATCACAGAAGATAAATTTCAGGGCTCGAATTCCAGTGTAGACTTGTTTCACTGCTAAACAGAAGAGATTAAATATTGTACTTTATGGCCCTTTGATATGAATGAAAAGAATTAGAAAACAATTCCATAAGTAGATTAGTCCTTCCAAACTGATAACATTACCTGGGTTAGCACACCTGGCATGTACAGATGTTCAGTAAATGTGGGATGGATTAGGAAATTTTTTTAATTGTTCTCTTAAAGACAACACTGCATAGTATCACTGGTATGTGGAATCTTCATTAAAAAAGGTCAAACTTATAGAGACAGAGAGTAGAATGTTAGTTGTCAGGGGCTGAGGGGTGAGGGCAGGGAGAAGCTGGTAAAAAAAAGTACAAACTTTCAGCTGTAGGTGAGCAAGGTCTGAGTATCTAATGCATAACATGGTGGCTTATAGTTGGTAACACTATTTTATGACTGAAATTTGCTGAAAGAATAGAACTTAACTGTTCTCCCCACTGCCCCCGCTTTGCCCCTGGAAGAAGGTAAATATGTGAGGAGATAGATGTGTCAATCCAATCATTGGTGGGAACCTTTTCGCAATGCATATGTATATTAAATCACATTGCATGTTTTATACATTACAGTTTTGTCAATTATACCTCAATAAATCTGAAAAAATTGTTCTCTCTCATAGTCTTGTTCACATCATTAATTCATTCATATTTTTATAATGCATGAGCACGTTGACCAATGAAAGAAATGAGAACCGGGCTCAAACTTCCAGTCTGCTGCTTCGCATCACTTCCCTTTCAGGAGGTAGGGAAAGTGGAGGAAAAAAAGATAAGTGACTAGGAATTGTACTTGTATCAATTTTGCTGCACTTATGGCAATAGATAGTTTAGTCTAACTCCCCAGAAGCAGGCTCAGTCCCTGTTATTTTAAAGTAAAGGGTCAAAGCAGGAAATCAGAGATGAAAGTGCTCCCATCTGGTGTTACTGCCTGGCTCTTTAAACTGAACTGAGATCCTTTCGTACAGAACAGTCCCAAGTGCCCTTCTTATGAAAAGAATGATATGTATCTTTATTTTGCGAGTCATCAGAAAGTGCTCACTTTCATCAAGAGGGAAATCACCTCATGGTGGAACAGTGCCAAGGACAGCCTCGGGCCTCAGGTCTGCAGCAGGATCATGCTGTTCTTCTCATTTTATACTGCATTACCTGCAGCAGCCTGCTAAGGTTGTTTTTTTATTAACTTTTTTTATTCACTGTTTAAAACATGTGCCACTTTAAAAAAGGCAAAGGCAAATGCACTCCAGAAACATACAGCCCTACCAAGGGCTTTATTAGTTCACCACAGTCAGCCTGCCATTTCGGGCCACTGTAAACAGAAAAAGCACGGGCTCCAATGTGAGGGAGGACAGAACTATCTTCTTTGCACCAAGGCCACGGATGTTTCTCAAAGCTTTTCTACTTCCGGCACAGCTCACAGGCTGCCATGCTAAGGCACAGACCTGATTCAGTCTGTGCTATCAGCTGCCTCAGTGATGCCATGTTTGCAGGATACATTCCAACCGAAGCTGGCTTTCTGCTCTGCCAAAGCAAGATTCTATTTGTCACCATCATTTTATATGGGGAATTATTTGGCTCTCCTAGGGTCTTTCTATCCTTTACAGCCAGAAATAAGTGCAGTGTCTACTAATACACTCTTGTATTAGTAGAAGGCTGTCGCATCCCTCCTCTGTTTGGGCATCGGAAAACCAAGCTTGAGACGACCTTGAATAGCACACTCCTAGAGCTGAGACAGCAGCTTTGAGAGGGTGTTTTAGAGCACTGCCACAGCGTGCAGTGTGCGCAGGAGGGAAAGAGCAGCTAGAGTAGTGATCAAAGAGGAGAAGAAAAGGAAAATACAAAATGCCTTATCCAAGTCATGCCTCAGTAAATGTACACACACTCCCTTTTTATTTTATGGTCTGAATTCATGAAACAGGTTCTAAGAAATGTTTTTCAGGAGTTCCTAGATAAATCCTTCTTAATAGCAACAAAAAGAAACTTTTTTAGAGAAACTACAAAGCACAAGTCACAAACAACAGCATAGTTTGGGGAAGCACCTTCACCTCCGAGGAGGTATTCAAGAATGTAACTCCTTTCATTGCTACCAGTTTCCTAAGAATCTCACAATCCTGATTCAGAAACATATTCATGCATGTCCATGCATGCATGTGTGTGCACACACATACTACCACAAAGCAAAGCAGGTGTGAATGGAGTAAATGGTTAAGAACACAAATGGACACTTACTGAGGAAAAAGATACAGGACAGCTCCCCCATTTCAACTTTCCCCTCTGTTTACCGTTGCAAGGCTCTCTGGGAAATCTTATCCTGAGCGAACAGGTAATCAAGCACAACTCTAGAGATGCCTCATATGAATGTGTAACAGAGTTAAATCTAGGATTCTGTTAAGCTAAATCTTGGCTGTATCCAGGAATCTTATTCCATCTTCTGTGTACAGTTGCCTCTCAGGATAAATGTGTGTGGAAGAGACAGTCATGCCCAGGAGTAAATGTAGCATGGGAGCTTTTAACAAGTGCTCAGGCAGGTGTCCAGATAAATAGCACCTTAGTGATTGTTTGTTCATTTGAAGAGCTTATGGAGGGAAAATTCCTCCTGCCCGCTCTAGCTGTTTGCTGCCTATGACTATCATTGCACAGAACTCACACCCAGTGCTCTAAAAAGAAGGATAACACTGAAGAGAAAAATGGCTTGTGTCTATCATTTCAACCTCCTTGCAAGATTTGTATACATTTAAGGATTGCTACATTCAGGCTAAAACAAAGACATAATAAATTTGCCCTCAAAAATATTGCAATATTAAAAGCAATTTTTCAATCAGCACTGTTTCCCCTCTGTTAAATGTTGTGAATAAATGGAACCTTGTTTTGAAAAATTAAATTAAATTAAAAAGTTATCCCTATCCCTTCCTCTATATCAAGAGTGAATTTCCTGAATATTCATTTCAAAATCTGAGATCAATTTGGCTTGAAACTTCTTCACACGAATATGCCCAGATACATTGTATTTGCTGCTCTGAAATAAGAATGTTGCTATTACAGAACTGTGATCTCTAATGAAATCGACATTTTGCCCCTGATGATTAATAGCTTCAGGCACCAGAAACAATAAAGAGCAAGGTGGCTCCTGAAACTCAGCAAGCGACAGCTGTTTCACTGGGGAAGAAACCAGGGTCTGGACTTGACTCAGAGGCAACCTATAATTAGGAGCCGCTATACCAGCCAACTCCATCTTTACTGAGTGAAGTGAGAAGTTGTGAGCAGAGTGCATTTCTAACAATAAAGAACAAGAGTGGAAAGGCGAGGCCACAGAAGAATATTTCCTTCAAGTCACTAGTCTTTTTAAAGTGGGTTTCGAGTAAGCAGTTAAAATGAGAAATGACTGGTAGTCTTATTTTCTTATGATGATTCATCATAAGGACAATTAATGGAAATTAATGGTCATTCATGATATACATGAGCCCAGAAAGTGCACACAAAATCACGCTCATTTTTTATTAAACAGCCACAGTTTGCATAGATCATTACCAGGCCATTACAGGCTTATGGTAAAATCCCAGGTGGCAAGAACGCAAACATGAACCCAAAGAACCACACTAAATCTTCCTTCCTCCTCAGCCTTCTTTACAGGAAGTCGTCTTACACAGACAGAGGTAGCTCCCTCATCTTCAGACTTGGCCATTCTCCTCTGAATATCACTTCAGAGCTCACCACAGAATAGCACAGTGGCTAAGAGGAAGGGCTCAGGAGCCAGGCTTCCTGGGTGGAGTCCCACCTCAGCTTTCCGACTCGAGCAATTTGCTCAGCCTCTCCAGAGATGAGACCTGCTTTAGCGTTGTTACAAAAACTAAATGAGTTTCCTATATGTAGAGTATTTAGAATAGTGCCTGGCACGCAATCATCGTGGTGGTTGCTACTGAGATGTTTTGTTTTTCAAATCAGAAGCTCTAAGCCATGGATTTCAAAGTCCTAATCATACCCTCCATTCGCCTTCATCTCTAATTCTGCTCTAGCTTAGTAGTTTTCAAAGCTGAAGTCCAGGGAGAGGGTACATATGAGAACCACCTACAGTACTCTAGCCAAACACTCATTTTGTGCCCCTATTTCAGACTATATGAATCTAAATCTCAAGACAGAAAAAAATCTCAGGAGGCAATCAATGGACATACATATCTTGAAAACTCTTCTCTGGTTAACTTCTGACTAACAGTAAATGTGACTTGTATTCAACTAGCAATGCTAAGACTTTGAACAAATAATTCTTTCATAAAGAATAGTTTATCCTTTCATCTTAAGAAACCAGGCACAAGCCTCATTTGAAATGTTGTTAAGCATTACCACTTCTGTGAAATCATTCACAAATGTAACTCATTCTACCAGCTACTGCATCTACTCTAATTTCCAGACATTTTTATTCTATTAAGTTCACTGAGTATGCACTATAAATTTAATACACTATAAACGCTGCCTGTGGCAGTCGGGGCTGGCTAGCCCAAATAACTGCAGGAGGTTAGACCAACTTTATGAGTGAAATGTACCACCCCAGTATGAACTGATGAATGGCAAATGACCCTCAGCTTCAGTATCGGAGCTACAATAGGGATTGGTGGGGACTATGGCACAATGGAGAGCACATAAAACACTGTACAACACGATACAACTCCAGCAATTGAACAACAGTGGGAAAGCAGGCCCAGTGTTGCCAGAAATTCCATTTTTTCAAGAGGAACTAGAAATCTGGCATATTACATGAATTTTTGCATTTAAAAGTTATTAACGACAAAATCAAATTTAAAATCCTGTATGGGCAAACAACATAGGTTGAACAAGCACATATCTGCTGGTGAAAATCAGCTCTGGGGCTTAGTAATAGTCTCCACTTTAATTGCTCTTGCTTTTAGCTCACAGTTCTGTAGGTCAGAGGTCCAGCACCACACAACTCGACTCGCCGCCTGGGGTCTCACAGAGCCAAAACCAAGATGTCAGCAGGTCTGCATTCCTCTCCTGGAAATTCTGGAGAAATCAACTTTGAGCTCCTTCAGGTTGTTGGTAGAATTCAGTTCCTGGAAGTTGTGGAACCGAGGTCCTTTTCGTGGGGCCCCTTCCACCTCCCGCCAGCATCAGCCAGTCAAACCCTTCCTGGACTTGGAATCTCTCTGACTTACTCCTCTCTGAAAGAACCTGTGTGATCAGAACAGGCCCACCTAGGTAACATTCCTCCTTTGTGGTCAGACAATTCAGGACTATAACTATATCTGTAAAGTCTCTTTACAACAGCCCTTAGACTAGTGTTTGATTGACTACAGACAGGGATCTTTGGGGGAGGGGAGAGCAGAGAGAAGGCATTTGTAAAATTCCACCTACCATAGGACTGCCTGGTAATTTTCTGAAGCTAAACTTTTTGGCAGCAACATGCTGCTTTGTGGAATCTGGCCACCAGGCCTCTAGCGGCATGAGCCTTCAGATTCCCTACCAGGGAAATTTCCTGTGGCAAGTTCAGCAGCTGCCTCCTCCTACCTCCTCTAACCCCTTGTGGTATTTGCCAACCTCCAAGCCATATTCAGAGCCTTGAAAGGGGCCTCTGAGAGACTAATGGACGGGTTGTGTCTGTGTGAAACATGTGATCCTGGGAGTGAGCAGTAAGGAGCAGCAGTAGTTGGGTCTCATCCCAAATCCTCATCACCATTTCATCCTCTTCTGTATACCTCAGGACCACTTTCTTCTCCTTCGTGCAATTTGGTGATGAGGATCAGTTTCTGCCTTTCCATCTATTTGGTCAGTTTCTGCCTTCCCATCTATTCAGTTTCCCCAATATGTAATGTCCAGTAGGCATCCAACTTTCAGATTATTGTACAACCGTACAAATGTATAAGGAAAGAAATCTTCCTACGCATCCTCTCTCAGTCTTTCTTCTTCCTTTTTCACAAATAAGAAAGGGATAAAAAGAGTGTAAGCCTTACGTGTACAGGCCACAAGGGCAAACATGCCTACCAGACACCCAAGAGAGTTTTCTGTACGTTGTACTCTCTAAGGTTTAGTCCCTGTCCAGTAAGTCTGATGCGGTCATTTCAGAGCTCCAGAATTCTTCTATCATCCCTCAATTTCCAAAGGACTGAAAAGATGACACAGCTTTGGACTCCCTATAGCCTCTTACCACATCCTAAATTCTATACCAGCTTTCAACTCTTTTAGCAGCAGAAAGTTCATTTGTTCTCCCTCCTCAACTGACACACAAGAAACCGAAGGGAAAACCGAAGGGTGTCAAATAAGCACTTGACACCCAGGCTTGGAAAGTGGAAAGGAATTTGATTTATTGGTTATACAATGGATAATGATGGGAAGCGATCCCCTTCTTCTTGGTTCAACTTCATCAAGGTGAATTAATCACAACTAGGGACTAATTTCTAATCGGTTTATTTACACCTAAGGCTAATCATTAGAAGATAAAGATTACTTTTATTTGTGAGAAAGTAAATAAAATCACTTCAATACATGACAGCTAGATCTTAATGTTCCCAAGAAAACATAAGCAACTTTTTGCAGCATATAAACAACAATTGGACGAGGCTGCCCTGTGAGATAGTGCGACAAGGCAGAGATATGACTGCTCGGTGAGCGTGTCTGAAACCAGACAGGGGCAGGGTGCCCTCCAATCACAAACACCTGAGCATCTCTTTGTGCTGGTTCACAGGGTGACTATTACTTCTTGACCAATGAACAATGACCCACTTTAATCCCTGTACCTCCAGATAAAAATCAAAGCTACTCTTTCACTTTTTCTTTTTTCTTTCTTTTTTTTTTTTTACTCTCTCACTTTTTGACAGCAGCCAATCCAGAACTAGACTCCATTAAGCCCTACTTAAAATTACTTAGTACAGCCCAGATTCTGGAAGTTCCCCCCAACTCTTCCTTACCAAAATGCCCAACTGTTCTATATGCCTCTTCCCGGTTGCAGTAAGTTAAATGAACCTAATTTTGTTTGACCTTAAATGAGTCCCTGGTAATCTTTGGTTGGTGGGCTTCCTCACATAGCTAACTATTCTACATCTGAAAGATTTGCTGTCTTATCCAGAAATTATTATGACAAAATTCCCTATTCCATACATCGTTTGATAAAGCATTTTGACACAGTATGGAAGACTATATTTTCCAAAGATGGCCCAACAATCTCTACTGTCTTACATGATCTTCTGCAATGTTACCTTGCCATTCCCCCATCACAAAGCAAAGTCTAATCCCCCCCCTTACATCTGGACTGACTTTACTGACTCCAATATCAATAAAATGCAATAGAAGTAATCCTGTGTGACTTTTGAGTCTCTACCTAAAATGTTTGCGTGACTTCTATCTAATTCTCTTGCAGCATTAGCTCCCTGGTTGATCAATCCCTCCCTACACACATCTTCTTAAAAACCAGCTGCCGTGCTGCAAAAAAAGCCCAAGCCTCATGGACAGCCAATGTTTGGTACTCCAGTTAATAGACTCCAGTGAGCCCAGCCTTCAAGTCCTCTCAGCCCATGTGCCAAACCATGTGAACGCGGAAGCCTCTACACGGACTCCAGCGCTCAGCCATCCCAGGCTGCCTGGCTGTGACTACACACATCCTAAGGCAGACAAAAGCCATGCCCACTGTGCCCTACACAATTTCTTGGCCTATGGGTATTTTTTTAAGTTTGTTTTATGCCGCTAAAACATGGATCATATTGACGTTTGAGGATTGGGCAGGGGATAGAAGACTGATAGGCCTCTAGGGGGCTATCCATTGGAGCTTAGAGGAAAGGGAAGAACATGTTTTGGAAACTGGAGGAAAGGGGACCTTTGTTATGTAGAGATAGAAAGTTTTACAAAACTATCACCTGAAATAATGTGGAAATTATCTAAGGAACTGATAGATCTGAGACAATTCGTATGATCTGTAATTTACTGTGATACTGGCTGTCTCCATTGTTTACACCAAGTCTACTTCACTCGTTTACATTACCTGCCCAGTGTCACGAAACCGTTGAGTTTGCATCCCCTGTTAAATGACAGAGCAACTTTATCAACAGAGCAACATCAAAAATATCAACTGGTTTCTCTTAGCTGTGTGTAATAAGGTACAAATAGAGAGGTGTTAAAAAGGGAATTATTCCATTTACAAGGAGAATTTAGAGGTACAATACTATAAATGAAGCAGGACTTGCTAGATTCCATAATAAAACTGATTCTCAATTTAAGTCTCTCTAGAAAGCAAAGATTCTGAAATTGGGAAAGGGTTTCAGTGCAAGATTAAATCCAGTTTGGGCTGTAAGATTCTCGTGAAGCCTCTCAGAAGGTGGTGTCTCAGGGAATGACTGAGCTGGATTAAGCCCTTTGAAAGAGTTTAAGGATGTGTGTGGGAAATGCTTCCTGTTAAACAGTAGGATTCTCAAGATAGAGAAGGACCCTACTTCAAAAGACTTGTCATTCTGCCTTTCTTTTGTCTAATGGAGTGAACTTCCATAAAGTCATAGTTTTCAAGAGAGGTGTATGAGTGTAAGCACTATTAGCCCAAACTGAAAGATAGAGGAACAGTACAAAATGAAATGTTTAAACCCTCAAACTTCTGTGGGCAGGAATCAGGCTGAGAAAACTACTCAGCTACAAACATAGCCTAATTTTTTACAGGAAAAAAAAAATGGATAACTCAAAAGGTGAAACTAAGAGACCAGGGTGAAGTCAAGAGCCACAGAAGCAGTACTAAGCCCAGATCTAGTAGCTGGGGACATAAGACTGGCTGGATTTCATAACTGCTATAGACAAGTGAGCCCTATGCACTTCCCCTCAGTTCCTCCCCACCCTCTGCTCTTTGAATGGGCATGCCTCGTGCAGTTTTCCTATTACTGTGGCTGTCACATATCTTGGGTGCCAGGGATGGGAAGGGGGAAAGACAACTTGTCTCTTCACATTACACACCATCAAAGGGAAAAGTACTGCACGAAGGAAGAACAACAGCCAAAGAGCCACACCTGCACCTGAACTGGTTTAGATAATAAGGTCCTAGACTTTGAGCTAATACCATCTGGGAGGCGCCACTGGGGCTTGGGGAAGGCTGAGTGTGGTTTGCATGTGGGAGGAATGTGCATTGCCATGACCATAAGACAGACTGCAGTGGACTATATATTCAGAGTGGTCACCCCATCTGCCATCCCACATGCTCTTCTGTATCGTGATGTTGTCACTCTTGCAACAAGAGGTGGAGTCCAATCTCCCTCTGATTAAATCTTGCCCAGTCTTGGTAGCTTGTTTGCAACACATAGAGCGAGGCAGACAGAAGCGATGTTGCACAACCCCTGAAGCCAGGTCAGAAAAGGCCAGACAGCTTCCCCGTGGTTCTCAGGGGACACTCCCTGCCTGCATGCTCCCTCTCAAAATTCAGACACCATGATGTGGCAAGTTCGAATCACAAACAAATGTTATATGTAAATGCTCTGGTTGATCATCCCAGCTGAACCCAGTCCACAACTCATCCCAACTCAAGCATCAAACGTAAGAGAAGCAACACTCAGATGAGTCCAGTCCAAGCTGTCTGAATCACCCTCTTCCTTGAAACTTCCTAGCTGAGGCTCCAACAAGCTGTCTGTGAGCCCTGTCTGAATTCCAGACTTACTGAATCTGTGAGCAAAATAAGTCTGGGGGCTTTGCTGTGCAGAAATAGATAACCTGAGCAGACAGTCTAGATGCATTGCCCAATATGTCATGGCCACTAGCCACTTTTCTCTATATATCTTTTTTCATTCGTGTGTGGCCATTTAAACTGAAAGTTAAATTAACTTAAATAACATTTTATGTAATTAACTTAAAAATGTAGTCTTCGGTCACATTAGCAACATTCAGAGTTCTCAAAAGCTGCACATAGCAGTGGCTGCGGTATTAAACAGCAAAAATAGAGAGCATCTTCAACACAGAAAGTACTGGAGAGTACTGGTCTGGAAGATGAAGTTGCTTTGTCATTTAACAGGGGATGCAAACTTAACTGGTTTCCTGATGGTAGGCAGGGAATGTAAATGAATGAAGCAGACTTGGTGTAAACAATGGAGACAGCCAGTATCACAGTAAATTACAGATCACATGCCCCAACTCATGGCTAAAATTTAAACATGTTATGGTACAAATAAAGTAGAAAAATACTTGCATATGGTCAGAAGTCCATTAGTTTTTGACCCTCAGTTTATATGAGCAATGAAGTAATATATTACAGATAAAGACCATCTCCAAAAATCTGGTAAGAATAATAATAATTGATATAAAAACTTTTTTTGGAATATTGAACTGATCTATAGGGCTATTTATTGGTCCTTGTACTTTATACATTTACTATTAAATTCTCCTACTTGGAATTGAATTTTTTAATTGCAATTATCACATAACATGATCTAAGATCAAGGTCGGAAAAAAATTAGAAAATTCAACAAGAGACATTAATAAAATAATTTGAACTCCAAAACCAATAGGTTGTTTGAGTTGAAAGGATCCTAGAAACCTTCACTCCAATACATTAACTTTCTTCATGGAAAGATGAAAGCCAGAGAAGTCACGTGTTTTGTCTAACATCAAACAGGTAGCTGTCAGCAGAACCAATATGGGACCTTCTTTCTGCAAACATCTGTGAAATAAGAGGTCGCTCATCTGATAATTGAAGACTGAATGTTTAAGTAACAGGTCACTTGCCCATCTCTATCTCAACCCTAACATAGAAAACTGTACTGAACTGGATTTTCAACAGAAAGTGCCTTTTTAACTTTTTTTTTTTAATAGGTCTGGTTCCAGAGCCCTTGGCAGGCCACATGTAAAATGTCTTGGGTCAGAGAGATTTCAGAACCCCTCAAAAAACATCCAAAGCCTCCCACCTTGTGATTTCTGCCAGTGTCTCTCATTGGCATTCAGCTACTATCCAGAGTATAAGGAAGCATGATGCTTAACTTCACAAAGGGGGTTCAAGATGGCGGCATGGTAGGAGGACGCAGATTGTCCTTCCTCCTGCACATGGGAGAAAAACCTAACTGATCTACAGAGGAACAGAGCAGATAGCCAACAATACCACAGTATATATGAAAATAGGAGATCAAAATCCATAGCAGACATTGGAAAACTAGACGTGGCAGCCGAGCGACAGGAGGTGGCCCTGAGACGGGACAGAGGCGACCCAGCGACCGGAGGCAGCTCCGCAACCGACCGGAGACAGCCCGGCGACCGGAGGCGGCTCCGCAACCGACCGGAGGCGGCCGCGGGACCGGAGGGGGCTCCGCAACCGACCGGAGGCGGCCCGGCGACCGGAGGCGGCTCCGCAACCGACCGGAGGCGGCCCGGCGACCGGAGGGGGCTCCGCAACCGACCGGAGGCGGCCCGGCGACCGGAGGCGGCTCCGCAACCGACCGGAGGCGGCCCGGCGACCGGAGGGGGCTCCGCAACCGACCGGAGGCGGCCCGGCGACCGGAGGCGGCTCCGCAACCGACCGGAGGCGGCCCGGCGACCGGAGGGGGCTCCGCAACCGACCGGAGGCGGCCGCGGGACCGGAGGGGGCTCCGCAACCGACCGGAGGCGGCCCGGCGACCGGAGGGGGCTCCGCAAACGACCGGAGGGGGCTCCGCAAACGACCGGAGGGGGCTCCGCAAACGACCGGAGGCGGCCCGGCGACCGGAGGGGGCTCCGCAACCGACCGGAGGCGGCCCGGCGACCGGAGGCGGCTCCGCAACCGACCGGAGGCGGCCGCGGGACCGGAGGGGGCTCCGCAACCGACCGGAGGCGGCCCGGCGACCGGAGGGGGCTCCGCAACCGACCGGAGGCGGCCCGGCGACCGGAGGGGGCTCCGCAACCGACCGGAGGCGGCCCGGCGACCGGAGGGGGCTCCGCAACCGACCGGAGGCGGCCCGGCGACCGGAGGGGGCTCCGCAACCGACCGGAGGCGGCCCGGCGACCGGAGGCGGCTCCGCAACCGACCGGAGGCGGCCGCGGGACCGGAGGGGGCTCCGCAACCGACCGGAGGCGGCCCGGCGACCGGAGGGGGCTCCGCAACCGACCGGAGGCGGCCCGGCGACCGGAGGGGGCTCCGCAACCGACCGGAGGCGGCCCGGCGACCGGAGGCGGCTCCGCAACCGACCGGAGGCGGCCCGGCGACCGGAGGCGGCTCCGCAACCGACCGGAGGCGGCCCGGCGACCGGAGGCGGCTCCGCAACCGACCGGAGGCGGCCGCGGGACCGGAGGGGGCTCCGCAACCGACCGGAGGAGGTCGCGCGACCGGAGGCGACTCTGCGACCGGGTTGGAAGCAGCCCTGCGGCCAGAGGCGACCCTGCAACTAGAGAAGGGGACTCTGGAAGACCCGGAGCTCACATCTGTGATACTGGGGTGAGTGCGCGCAACTCGGGAAACTCTCGGAGCCCACGCCCGTAGTCTCAGGCAGGCGCCTGCGCCCTGTAGGAGACCCGGAGCTCACAGCAATAGGCTCGGGGAGGGATGGATCTGTAAGAGATTCCAGCTGAAACCCATAAACTCTGGAAAGCTCGCCCCCTGCAGGAGGCTCAGAAATCACACCCAAGGCCCTGCATGGACAGTACGCCATTAGCCCTGGGGACAGTGCTGGGCTGGCACTGAGGACAGTAGCCCAAAGCTGACTGAGTGAGGAACAGGGAGAAAAGCGGTACGAGTCGCCTCCCAGCCTGCTACAGCCAGCAAGTCCAGAAAATCCAGTTTGGCCTGTGTGAAAATAACAAGAGATTTTTTTTTTCTTTTTTTTTTTCCCTTCTTATTCTTTTTTTTTTCTTTTTTTTTGGGGGGAGGGTTGTTTTGTTTTGTGGGGGATTTTTTTGATAGTTGTTTTTTGTCTGCTTAGTTGGGTTTTTTGTTTGTTTGTTTTGGTTCGTTTTTCGTTTTTGTGGGGTTCTTTTGTTTTGTTTTGATTATATATTTTTTATTTCTTTATTACTTCTACCTTTTTTATCCCTCAATTCCTTTTGCTTCTCTTTACTTCTTTCTGGCTTTATTCCTTCTTCCTTTCTTTCCAATTTTATCTCTCCTTCCCTCCTCTTTTTTTTTTTCTTTTTTGTTTTCTCTTTTTTCTCTCTCTTCTTTTTTTCACTTTATTCTTTTCTCTTTTTGAATACCCACAAGTGAGGCAAAGAAATCCTAGAACTGTGAAAAAACCAGAGTTGGACCAAAAGAGGGGGTATTCCCACAGCTGAGACAGTGGAAGCTGTGAACACCAGGATACCTGAAGAAGACTATAACACTGAATCTCACAGGTATTCCACCACAGAAGTTCACACCATAAACGCAGGTAGCCAGATCAGATCAACTTAAGAAGCAGAGGTTTACAAGAAGAGTCTCACCAACAATGAGAAGACAAAGAAACAATCCCCAAATGAAAGAAAAGGTGGAAGCCCCAGAAAGAATGCTAAATGAAACAGAGGCAACTCAACTATCAGATAAGGAGTTCAAAGAAATGGTTGTCAGGAAGCTCCATGAGCTCTCAATGAGCTACCAGAAACTACAGGGAAGCTACGATGAACTCACTGCAAACTATATCAACATGAAAAAGGAAATAGAAACTATCAAAAAGGGCCAAGAGGAAATGAAGAATACAATTTCTGAGCTGAAGAACACAGTAGAAGGAATGAAAAGCAGAATCGATGAAGCAGAAGATCGGATCAGTGAGTTGGAGGACAAAGTAGAAAAAAACAGCCAGATAGAGCAAGAAAAGGAAAAGAGGCTCAGAAAGAATGAAGAGGGTTTAAGAGAAATGCAAGACAACATGAAACGTAATAATATCCGTATAATAGGAATACCAGAAGGAGAAGAAGAAGAGCAAGGGATAGAAAACCTATTTGAAAAAGTAATGATGGAAAACTTCCCTAATTTGGTGAGAGGAAAAGTCACACAAATTCAGGAAACACAGAGAGTCCCTATCAAGAGGAACCCAAACAGGCCCACTTCAAGACACATCATCATTAAAATGGCAAACTTCCAAGACAAAGAGAGAATCTTAAAGGCAGCAAGGGAGAAAAAGGAAGTAACATACAAGGGAGCCCCGATAAGGTTAGCAACTGACTTCTCAATGGAAACGCTCCAAGCCAGAAGACAATGGCAAGAAATATTCCAAGTAATGAGAACCAAAGGCCTACAACCAAGACTACTTTATCCAGCAAGGCTTTCAATCAAGATAGAAGGCCAAATAAGGAGCTTCCCAGACAAAAGAAGTCTAAAAGAATACACCTCTACCAAACCAGTACTACAAGAGATACTAAAGGGACTGCTTTAAGGAAAAAAAGGAAAAGAGAGAGTGAGGAACACAGATACGAAAATGGCAATGAATCAGTACCTATCAATAGTAACCTTAAATGTAAATGGATTAAATGCTCCAATCAAAAGACATAGAGTAGCTGACTGGATAAGAAAGCATGACCCACACATATGCTGCCTACAAGAGACCCACCTCAGGACAAAAGACCTACACAGACTCAAAGTGAAAGGCTGGAAACAAATTTTCCAAGCAAATGGACAGGAAAAAAAGGCCGGGGTAGCAATACTCATATCAGACAAAATAGACTTCAAAAGAAGAGCTATAAAGAGAGACCCAGAAGGTCACTTCATAATACTCAAGGGAAGAATCCACCAAGAAGACATAAACATTGTAAATATATATGCACCCAATATAGGAGCACCTAAATACATCAAGAAAATCTTAGAGGACTTCAAGAAAGATATTGACAGCAACACAATTATAGTAGGAGATTTTAACACCCCACTGTCAAAAATGGACAGATCTTCCAAACAAATTATCAACAAAGATATTGTGGCATTGAACAATACTCTAGACGAATTGGACTTAGCTGATATATATAGGGCCCTCCATCCCAAAGAAACTAAATACACATTTTTTTCAAACGCACATGGAACATTTTCAAAGATAGACCACATGATAGGACACAAAACAAGTCTCAACAAATTCAAGAAAATTGATATCATACCAAGCATTTTCTCCGACCACAAGGGACTAAAACTAGAAACCGACTTGATGGGGAAAATCCCCAAACCATCAAAATCATGGAGATTGAATAGCATGCTATTAAACAATGAATGGGTAAAGAATGAAATTAAGGAGGAAATCAAAAAGTTTCTGGAAACAAATGAAAATGAACTCACAACAACCCAAAACTTATGGGACACAATGAAGGCAGTCCTCAGAGGGAAGTTCATAGCAATACAGGCCTACCTAAAGAAGACAGAAACATTTCTAACAAACGACTTAACCCTATGCCTACAAGAACTCGAGGAACAACAACAAAGACAGCCCAGGGCAAGTAGAAGGAAGGAAATAACCAAGATCAGAGCAGAATTAAATGACATAGAGACTAAAAGCACAATCCTAAGGATCAATGAATCCAGGAGCTGGTTCTTTGAAAAGATAAACAAAATCGACAAGCCTTTAAGCAGGCTCATCAAGAAAAAAAGAGAGAGGACTCAAATAAACACAATCAGAAATGAAAGAGGAGAGATTACGACTGACACCACAGAAATACAAAGGATTGTAAGAAATTACTATGAAGAACTGTATGCCAAGAAATTTGAAAACCTAGGTGAAATGGACAAGTTTCTAGAAAAATATAACCTTCCAAAACTCAATGAAAAAGAAACAGAAAGCCTGAACAGACCAATAACAGCTGGTGAAATTGAATCAGTAATCAAAACACTCCCGGCACACAAAAGCCCTGGACCAGATGGTTTCACAGGAGAATTCTACAAAACATTTAAGGAAGAGCTAACCCCTATCCTTCACAGACTATTCCAAAAAATCCAAAATGATGGAAGACTCCCAAACTCTTTTTATGAAGCCAGCATCAT
Organism: Glossophaga mutica; assembly: GCA_039655065.1. NCBI lineage: Eukaryota > Metazoa > Chordata > Mammalia > Chiroptera > Phyllostomidae > Glossophaga > Glossophaga mutica. The sequence continues at coordinate 139,021,564 of CM077307.1, read as the reverse complement.
CCTAAACCCAAAACCAGATAAAGACATCACAAAGAAAGAAAACTTCAGGCCAATATCACTGATGAATGTAGACGCTAAAATCCTCAACAAAATATTGGCAAACCGCATCCAACAATACATTAAAAAGATCATACACCATGACCAAGTGGGATTCATCCCAGGGATGCAAGGATGGTTCAACATTCGCAAATCCATAAATGTAATACATCACATAAACAAAAGCAAGGACAAAAATCACATGATCATATCAATAGATGCAGAAAAAGCTTTTGATAAAGTACAACACCCATTTATGATAAAAACACTCAGCAAAGTGGGAATAGAGGGAGCATTCCTCAACATAATAAAAGCCGTATATGAGAGACCTACAGCCAACATCATACTCAATGGGCAAAAACTGAAATCTTTCCCACTAAGATCAGGAACAAGACAAGGCTGTCCACTTTCACCACTTCTATTCAATATAGTATTGGAAGTCTTAGCCACAGCAATTAGACAAGAAAAGGAAATAAAAGGCATCCAAATTGGAAAGGAGGAAACAAAACTATCATTGTTTGCAGATGACATGATAGTGTACATAGAAAATCCTATAGACTCGGCCAAAAAGCTGCTCGACGTAATAAATGAATTTGGCCAAATAGCTGGATACAAAGTCAATATCCAAAAATCAAAGGCATTTTTGTATACCAACAGTGAAACAGCAGAAGCAGAAATCAAGAAAAAAATCCCATTCGATATAGCAAAAAGAAAAATAAAATACCTAGGAATAAACCTAACCAAGGAGGTAAAAGACCTGTATGCAGAAAACTACACAACACTGAAGAATGAAATCAAGGAAGACACAAACAAATGGAAGCATATACCATGTTCATGGATCGGAAGAATTAATATTATCAAAATGTCCATACTACCCAAAGCAATTTACAGATTCAATGCAATACCTATTAAAGTTCCAATGGCATATTTCACAGACATAGAACAAACACTTCAAAAATTTATATGGAATCATAAACGACCCCGGATAGCGGCAGCAATTTTGAGAAAGAAGAGCAAAGTAGGAGGGATCACAATACCTGATACCAAACTGTATTACAAAGCCACTGTAATCAAAACAGCCTGGTACTGGCACAAGAACAGACACGTGGACCAGTGGAATAGAACAGAGAGCCCAGAAATAAACCCAAGTCTCTACAGTCAATTAATATTCGACAAAGGGGGCAGCAACATAAAATGGAGCAAAAATAGCCTCTTCAATAAGTGGTGCTGGGAGAACTGGACAGCTACATGCAAAAAAATGAAACTCGAGCACCAACTTACACCATACACAAAAATAAATTCAAGGTGGATAAAAGATTTAAATATAAGCCATGACACCATTAAAATTCTAGAGGATAATATAGGCAGGAAAATCTCAGATATTTCACGCAGCAATATTTTCACTGATACGTCCCCTAGAGCAAGGGACATAAAGGAAAGAATAAACAAATGGGATCTCATCAAAATAAAAAGCTTCTGCACAGCTAAAGAAAACAGTATTAAAATAAAAAGAGAACCAACTGTATGGGAAAACATATTTGCCAATGATACCTCAGACAAGGGATTAATCTCCAAAATATATAAAGAACTTACAAGACTCTACTCTAAGAAGACAAGCAACCCAATTAAAAAATGGGCAAAGGATTTGAACAGACACTTCTCCAAGGAGGACATACAGAGGATCCAGAGACACATGAAAAGATGCTCGATATCTCTAGCTATCAGAGAGATGCAAATTAAAACTACAATGAGATACCACTTGACACCAGTCAGAATGGCCTTCATAAACAAAGCAACAAACAGCAAGTGTTGGAGAGGTTGTGGAGAAAAGGGGACCCTGGTGCACTGTTGGTGGGATTGCAGATTGGTACAACCACTATGGAAAACAGTATGGAATTTTCTAAGAAAACTAAAAATGGACATACCTTTTGACCCAGTAATTCCACTGCTTGGATTATATCCTAAGAATCCTGAAACACCAATCCAAAAGAATCTATGCACCCCTATGTTCATAGCAGCACAATTTACAATAGCCAAGTGCTGGAAGCAACCTAGGTGCCCATCAGTTAATGAATGGATCAAAAAACTGTGGTACATTTACACAATGGAATTCTATGCAGCAGAAAGAAAGAAGGAGCTCCTACCCTTTGCGACAGCATGGAAGGAATTGGAGAGTATCATGCTAAGCGAAATAAGCCAGGCAATGAAAGACAAATACCATATGATCTCACCTTTAACAGGAAGCTAATCAACAAAACAAACAAACAAGCATAATATAAACAAAGACACTGAATTTGAGAACAGTCTGACAGTGTCCAGAGTGGGAGGGGAGGGAATTTCAGGGGAAAAGGGGAACGGTTTAGAGCAACAAGTATAAAGGACTCATGGACAAAAACTATGGGGGGGTGGAAATGGGAGGAAGGTGGGGAGGGCTGGGGTGGTGGGCTGGGGCGGGGTAAAAGACAGAAAATTGTACAATATCAACAATTAAAAAATACTGATTAAAAAAAAAAAAAAAAAACATCCAAAGCCAAACTTGAAAAACCAAAAAGTAAATCAAACAGAGCTATACCAGATTATTAAAATAAGATTTTAGAAATAAAAGACACTCAAAATAGCCTGGATGTTCGAAGTCATTCCTATAGTCTCCAGTAGCTCATTGAATGTTGTGACTCAAAACTTTTATGTGCCTACGAACTCTCATATTTTCCTCATGCTTTCTAAAAGTAGATTTTTGCTCCCTCAAAAAATTCTGAAATTGACTTCACTTTCATGGTGATGATTGACTGATTCTCTTGTCACCATTCCCTCTACGACACAATTCTAACAGCAGAGAAACTGTGGGCACAGAAAATACCTAAAAATTACAGGGAGAAAATACATGCTACAATACATTTCAGTTGCAAGATAGTTAATGCTCTCTTTTGCTCACATAAGCAAACTGGCACCAAAAAAAAAAAAGTGTTCCTTTGGCACAAGTTTTTCAAATGTTAAGATGTTCCACATGCTCATTAAGGCTCTGTTGGGGCCTTGACCTTCAGTGATGAGGTGCTTATTAAACTGCTTTGGTTTCAGCCTCTGACTGTGATAGAACAAGATAAAGCCTTACTTAAATGCTAATAAGAAACCATTTTAGTAGAGAGCTTTGATGTTACCTGTGCACTGTGGATTGGAGAGTCTCACTTAATACATAATTAACAGGCTGGGTTTGGTTTGTTTCATATGCTCCCCCACCCCCCCCCACCTCGCCCCCGACCCTGAACTACATTGAAATTTTTGTTTTCTTTAATATCATTTCTTAACTAAATTAAAAACAGACATGAGCCATTCTATTATATCTAGTAAGCTGGTTTTGTTATTTCATTTCTTAACTTTACAATCACACAGAGGCAAGTACAACTTGAGAATTTCAGGATTTAGGGTGAGTGTTCAAAAAACTGAATTTTTTAAAAAGTATTGTGACTCCGAAAAATATCAGGAGCAGATGCCCAGAATTAATAAATAATATTGAAATTTACCAAAGGCAACAAATAAGAAAAAGTGCATATTGACAACAATTTACTGTTAAACCGTGAAGTTGTGGATGCAGTAGTTCTTTAAGTGCTGAGGAGCATCTAGATCACAGCCACACAGTTTCTTATTTTTTCAAATACAGATTCTTGGGTCCTACTCTATGTGTTGAATCTCTTTCCTGGAATCTGCATTTTAATAAAATCTATAACTGACTTACTATAAAGTTTTTTTTTTTTTAACACCTTTATAAAGGGGAATAGAGCACTATTTTCCAACATTCTCAAATAAATATAACCTAACTTTATAGTTAGGATTTGTCCTTAGGGTAGAAACTTATTTTACTGTAATAATAGCTAGGAGTTGGTTTATCAGATTACCACACACAAAATAATTAATTATTATTAATAAATGCAGTTCCATTAAGATCTTTAGCCATCAAATGCACTGACTAGTCCATTTCTTTAACAATAAAAGCAAAGGCAGAAAAAAAATAGAAATGACTTTATGTATGTATTGACAAAACCAAACTGAAATACCTCCTAAAAGAGTTTCTAAAGATGGCTTTGATACAGGGTGCAGCCAAGGGGTGGGCAGCCAAAAATAGGAATTTGGAATGGGGCCCAGAACTCAGGGTGTCCAGGAAATATTAGAAAGACATATAAGATGTCCTCAGCCCTTCCCCCTCAGTGTGAGTTGGGGGAAGGGACACATAGAATAGGAACATGCAGAGCTGTTTTGTACAACCACAGCTTTGCAGCTAATCCATGGCATGGTCATTTAACATATCTCTAACCTTTAACTGGTTGCATAGATGTGTTAAATAGCTGTGACCATGCTCTGAGCAGGGGGATGGAAAGGGACTTCTCCCCTAAGATGTAACTGGGGAGCAGGTCCTCCCCCCTCGCCCCAGTTATAGCACCTGCGTGGGAGCTTGAAGAAGATTGGCTCCATGACATGGAGACATACCTGCCCAGACTCACGATGGCAGCCCAGAAAACTTGGAATAATACAGGAATGCTGGCAGGTGTAACTGATTGTAGGAAGAGTCGGAAATGGGGGTACAGAGGAAGATTGGCGTGGGGATTTAAACCCAGACACAGCAGCCATTAGGGGGAGATCCACATGGTTTCATCAGAGTGCAGACCCCCGCAGCTTTGGTGCAGGGAAGAACCATGAGGTTTTGGCCAGAGTGGGGACCCCTGCAGCTCTGGTAGAAGAGGACAACAAGGTTTTGGGGTGCTCCCTTTGGCTGTGCGGCTTGGGAAGCAGAAGAGATTTTGCAGGAAGAAGGCTGAAAGAAGTCTTGCCAGTGGGCCATGAGAAGGTGCCACATCGCTTTGGATTGATTAGTGATCCTACCTGGACGGCAACACAGCTGACGGTGTCAGGAGCCTGGATCCCTGACATTTGCTTCTTTTCCTGAGCTACAGTACCCTGAATTAGGGCAGGGGGAGAAGGAAGCATTGTAGGCATCTGTGGGTATCCAAAAGGACTTTAATATTTTAATGAAGACATTAGGTTACTACTTTAAGTCTGTATCGCATTAAATAAACATTTCCTTTCCTTTTCACAAATCTCTGGCATTGAGAGATGTCTTTCCTAAAGGCGACAGACAATTGAGCCCAGTAGGGGGTCCTTTCGGTAATAGTATGTCATGACCCCCTTGGCCCTGTGTGTGCTGTGCATCTGCTCTGTAACAGCTTTAGAATAGGCCCCACAACATAGAACTTAACTAAGTAGGCTGGGGTTCATTGTGCAAAGGGTTGTCCTGAATGACTATGAAGGAAAAACTTACTTGTAGAGAATGAGGACATCAGAGATAGAATAGAGCGAAGAGGTGCAATGGTTTAGCCAGCCTTCTGGAATTCTGCAGAACTCAATTAAAATGCTACCACGGTTGTGAATGACATGCTTTATTAATGTGCTTCCAGTAAATGTTTGCTCTTGACAATCCTAATGCAATTTACTGAACGGGAAGCCTGTACATGAAAAAAATGTCCTGCTTCACAAAGGACTGAGTCTGATTCTCTACAAATCATTATTGCTAACTCCCCTGGCCTGGAGAAACATTGTCATTACCGACAAAAATTGGGAAGTGTTTCAAAATAAATATCTATACAAATACAGTAAATGAATCACTGAGAACTTTTACATGTATCAGCCTGGGTTTTTTAGAAGATAGTTAACAAAATTAACTTTACATTTAGGCCAAGAAGGAATGAAATAAACAGGTTACATTAATATTATAATGTGATTTTAATAGTCAGTAGGAACTTAGAAAATATCTGCCTCATCAACTTCAGGTCATAAATAAGAAGGCATTGCTTACGGCCATTAAAGCACCTAAGTACATCATGCAAAATTAGATTGACTTATTAACTGAGAATAAATTATGACCATTCATTTTGTTGATTTTATTGATAAGTTAAGCACTGGAAGCCTCCACTCTCAGTCAGATGCAATCGTGATCAGAAAGGGACACGTGGCTAAGGAATAGCCGATCTCAGTGGGCACTTCCTGATTTCACAGAACTGCGAATTATTGTGATTTATCACCCTCAGAAGGCTTTAATAATAGGACAGTCTTTATGGTTGAAAATTTGCTTCTCATGTTACTCATTTTTTTTCCTTGGGTGAGCTGAGAGTGGAGAAAGAAAAGCAGATGTTCTGTCATTACATCCTTGCCTGCCAAGTTTTCCCATTATTGAGAAAATCAGTCCTGTGTGGGTTCTAAAAGCCATGTCTGATAGCAAAAATCGTGGACTCAGAAATCAGCCACCTGCTGCCCCTGCATGGGTCGGGCTGCTCTTCCCACGTCACGAAGTACGGTCAGGTTCCACTGAGTTGCCCTCTGGTCTTCCAGCACAGCTCTACTAACAACAAGGCCTCGTCTTCTATCTCAAACCTTGCACGTGGCATGCTCCATTGGACAAGTGGGGCCACCGTTTGTTCTCAGTAATACCAGTCAACCTCTCAGTCATGGAGGAATCAGACATTAACATGACAAGGAAAATGAGCACATGGTACAGAGCTCAGTCAGGTTGTGAAGGCTGAGAAGCACTGGAGAATACAGAAAAAAACATCCCAAAGCCTCCACAGCCTTTGCTGGGGGATGGGTTGAGGGGTACTTCGCCTATCAATAGCAGCTGGCCAGTGTTATAGTCATGTTAAATAGCAGTGCTACCAGGGAGGTGGGCCTGCGCCTCAGAGCTTAGAAACAATTGCTCTGCTTCTGGGGCCACACCCGCCTGGACTAACAATGACTGCCAGAGAAAGGCAGAAGATACCAGAAGACTGGCAGATGTAGCCTTTCGAGGGAAGAGTCAGAAATGTAGTTACAGAGGAAGCTCAAGGTGAGGGTTTAAAGTCAAGTGTGGCAGCCATTCCCTTTTTGGTCATGCGGGGAATAGTAGTGTGAAGGAGAGAGCCATGATGCAGCTTGTAGTGAGAAGGGAGAAGTAAGCAAGCAGCTGTGTAGTTCACCGCAAGGAAGGAGACCCTGAGGGCTGGGCTAATAAGAAAGGAGGTGCTGCTACTGTGACTGTGCCTGCTGTAGCTGATGACTCCGGAGCTGCAAAGGACTTCCTCTCCTACTGCACCTGGATTTTGCCTGGACTTTTAAGACTTGTGCCTTTCCTGAGCTTCACCATGATCCAGAGTGACCCAGAGAAAAGCATGAACACAGCACATGCCTTTCTGAACTGTTATATGGAGGCTGATGGCAATGTGTTCCAGACCTTGCCCAGATGAGGACATGGGAAACTTTGGGGGATGCTTTTGGCTCGTAGCCTGGTGGGGAGCATGGGGAATTTGCGTCTTGTGAGAAAGGAGGACTCTGAGCTGAGGTGCTCTGAGTCCCCTCCAAGGCTGAAATGTTGAAAATAAAGATCCACTCCTTCCAGCATTAATTGTTGGGTCATTCACCAAAGTGCCACATGGATGGGCCTGGGTCTGCTCGGTAAGCAGGCCACGGGAAGGGGCAGAGCACCAGTGTGCCTTGGCAATTCCTCTTGCTTCGATGGGACTTGATGTCCTCTTCCAAAAACAAATTCTTATCACTGGGAGGAAAAAGGTTTTTAAGGCACATGATGCTTGCATAAGAGTAACACTACAGGAACAAAAGGGTTCTATGTCTAAAATGCAGAGATGTTTAAAGAGGTTCGGAGCTCAGTGACTCAAATCATTTCAGGCTCCACACAGACACATAGCAAATATGAAACTGCTTAACACTGGTTTCTTTCCCATAATAACATCTATTCCATTAACCATCCCCATACATTTGGGGGTAAGTTAAAATTATGTTGCCACTCAATCAATGCAATTATTTTATAAAATTTAGCATAAAAAAACACTATTAACAATAGACAAAAGATGGAAAAGTCCATGAATGGATGTATTTCTATACAGTGTCCATACAGTGTCCAATGTCCATGAATGGATGTATTTACATACAGTGGAATATTATTCGTCATAAAAAGAAACAAAGTACTATGCATGCTACAACATGGGTGAGCCTCAAAAATATTTGCTAAGTTAAAATAGCCATCCACAAAAAGTCACCTGTTGTATGATTCTATTCACATGAAACAACCTGAATAGTAAATCCTTGAAGTTAGAAACTGTGTGAGTGGTTTCCAGGTGCTGGCAGAGGGGAGAATGAGGAGTGACTGCTTACTAGGTACAGTGTTTCCTTTGCAGGTGATGAAAATATTTTGGAGAATATCATGCACAACATCAGGAATGAACTAAATGTCACTGAATTGTCACCAATTAACATTTTTAAATGGTTTATTTGAGGTGGGAGATTGTTTTGCAAATGAAGTTAAGACTATTTCCTTCTCTAACTGATTCTCTAGAGAAAGGTAAGCCAAAAAAATCATATTTTTATTAACTGGGACATGATTTCTGGCTACTAGAAGTAGAGATATTAACTATTGAGAATTACTAACTAAACTTTTTTATTTCCAAAACTAGAAAATTAACAGGCACCATGGTGTTAACAGAGCAAGCATAGATTTGAACTTAGAGTATCTGCGTGGCCCTAAAATCTGTTCTCTAACCAGTGAGTAACCTGAACAACTCTCTGTAAAATAACAACAAAAGGATGCGGTGAGGGCTAAATGAGATTTTTCCTATGAAAGAATTTGGAATCAGAGTAAGTACATTTTATCAAACACTGGGATTTACAGTAGAAAGCAGGGTGGATTCATACAAGGGAGGAAAACAATAAATTAGAAGAACTTAAATATTTTTAAGTCTAACATATATTTCTTCCATTATAAAAAGCCAACACCTTTGCATTGTTATTAAAAACAGGATGGCTTTCAGGAAGATTCGCAGCCTCTGTCTCCTGATGCCTGCGTTCAACTGTGCCCTCTCAGAGGCCCCTCGGTCCAGGACTCTCCCACCTCAGCATGTGACAGACAACCCAGGAGCAATCTGTCCCTCGGCTTCTGAAACACTCAGTTCCAAAGGAGCCCCTCTGAAAGATCAGGGCTGACATTTAATCATCTTGGTCTCTTTTGAGGGCTGGAAAAGAAAGCAGCTCAGTTTCTACACAGCTAGCAGCTCTTGTCAAACACTGTTTAGAAAGAATGCTTTTCTTGTGAGGCCAAGATGAAACAGCCAGAAATGTCCCCAACTTTTTAAGGAAGTAAGACATATGTATATACAGTCAACAGCCGCAGCCTCAGAATAAGCAGCAAGTCATGCAAAGCCATGGTCAAGAGACTGACTGACGTCATCCTATGTGCTTCACCCTGCTGGACAGAAGGCAAGCTGGAAACAATAAATAGATCATTGGATGTCACTCTCCTCTGTGACAGACTGTATGTATAAATGTTTGCCTATCTTTTAAAATTTAAGCTCTGAGGAGAAGAGTGGTTTGTTTATTTGTTTGTTTACTTGTTTGTTTTTGGTTCCAGAAAATATCCTTCAGCTTTTTTCCCCCATGTCCATATGGGCAGGCACAATAGATCTTATTTATATATAATGAGCTTCTCAAAGACATGGATTATTTTATACTCTCTTTTTACAAATTATGTATCAGAGAGGTCATCAGAGCTAAACTAAATATTTCTGTCACTCAATATCTTAATAATCAGCAACAGAGCAGCTGCCATTTGCCCTCCCAGGTGCTCTGTTCATGCTCTGCAGGCCTCATGTCATTCAATCCCTACATGATTCCTCCGATATTAGTGCTATTATTGTAATTGTGCCAACCACGATGGCCTCAACATGCTTGACTGAAACTTGGACAGGTTTTTTCCTGAATTTAGGTCCCTGACCTCTCTCTTTTCTCAAAGCATTTACTTTAGATAACTTGTAATCCTAAATTCTTTCTCTCCCACTGGACATATAAATCTTCTCTCAAGGATCTGGGAGCCATTCCTTTGACATGTAGTATCATCAAGAAAGATAGCACCCCCATTTCCCAGTCTCTGAGAAAGGGTAACAACTTCAATTCTGCAAATGTGCCAATTAGCAAACACAGATGCCCTCATCACCTTGACCAACCTGCCCACCCCCCAATGCCCTTCCGTTCTTATCCACTAGCTCACTCCAGCACTTAAAAACTTTCCCACATTTTATCTCAGCAGAGTGGAGTTCAATTTCTCTCTCACTCCCCTATTACAATAGCCTCAAAGAACATTTTCCCTGCCTATTTAACCCTGTTCAGTACATTTGTTCTTTGACAGTTCAGATGAAGAAACTGACCTGTATAAAGTTTTATATTTTAACTTGCTCCACATCACTCCCTTAGCTGTGGGGCTAAAACTCAACCTTTATTATACAGTAAGGGCAAAAGAAGATGCCCAGAGGGAACTCTCTGAGCTCTCTGTCCTTCACGGGAGAAACTGATGAGAACCAAAGACCTGCTGCAGGAGACAGCTCAGACTCTGTTTCTGTCCTGACGCCTCTGGGTGCCCTTTGATGCAGGATGAATAACTGGGAGTTCACCTGCCTCTCTAAGTCCCGAGGTGCCATGTGCAGACATGGGGAGGACATGAGGCAGGATACACTCTCCTAGCCTCCTTACTGGAGCCTTGAAGGTGGCAGCTTCTTCTATGACCCTAATTTCCAGTGGCAGCCCCAAGAGAGGCCCAGGGGCCCCTTCAGGAGCCAGCTGCCCCCTCATAGCTCTTAACATGGAGGTGGGGGTTGGTCCTTCAGAAGACCAGGACCCATTCTCCACTTGGTTATCCCCATGACCCTAAGTCATGAGGAAACCTCTCCCCCCCCCCCCCCCCCCCGTTTCACACACACACTCAAATATGCACACAGTTTAATTCCCACAACCTCAAAGGGAAGAGCTGGCTCCTTCCACCCTCGATGTCCACCAGTACACTTGCAACCTTCTGACCACCTACCAACAGTACCTGAATTTTTAATTAATAAATAAAAAATTTATTTAATTTTTCCTCAGCCTCAGAAGAAGAAATAAAACATTTTGTAAGTATGATGGATTTGGATAAACTTTTATAAGACTTTGTACTATTTTCCTGAACGTCAAAGCTTCTACCCAGACATCCCTCAGCTGCAAACTCAGGTCCACAGGGAACACAGATGTTTCTCCCACCTCAGCCAACTCCGACCCCCCAACCTCACAGGTGATTCACTGTCTCAAGCAGCAGAATTTTCAGAATGTTTCTATAGAAAAATCCAGAAAGGTTTCAGCCTGAAATGACTGCAAAATCTGGGCCTCATGAAAAAAGATAAGCCAGGCAAAACTTTGCATGGTCCCAGAGTGCCATCTAGTGTCTAAAAGTTGAAATAAATTTTTCTGCACCAAAAAACCACACAGGGTCCCAGGGTGCACTTGTTCATTCTCTTCTCAGAGCAATACATCCACATATATGACCAACTAAGGGGGATGGGAAACCCTTAAAAGGTTTAAAATAGAAGAAGGAAATAATTTAACTACATAGTAAAATGATCCCACTTGATACTGTGTAGGAAACAACCCTAACAGTACAAGCAAGATACTGGAAAAATTCAAGCAAAAGACAATTACAGGTTGCAGTCAGGTAGAGGAAGTGACATTCTGGATATATTTTGAAGAGGAGCTGACAGTATTTTCTGAAGGGCTTGATGTGAGAGGAAAGAGAAGAGTCTAAGACAACCCCAAAGTTTTTTTACCTGAACGGTTAAAAGAATTGTGTTGTCATTTACTAAACTGGGACAGCCTAGGTGAATCTCAGTCTGAAGTAATCTTGTAACTATAGCAATGAAGTCCTATTCTTACGGGCTTGGACCGCATCATTAACTGAGGGCACCTCTCACTAATATAAGGGCTGCTCATTGGAGGGGAAGATGCATGAGACTGTGCAGATGTGTCCATGGCAATCCATCAGTACCACCAAACATGCTCAAGCGCTTAAAAGGTTTTTCTATAGCAACTGCTCAGAAAAACACACGCGAGTCACTTCACAGAGGCCTGTCCAGCAAAATCAGCCCAGACCACAGATGGATAGATTAGCCCCACTTCTCTGATGGCAAGTGATGAAACAAAAACTCAACAAAAACACAAATCCCAATAAGTTAACTCCTAACAGCCTCTGTGTGAACTGCAGCTAGCATCCATGAAGTCCTTGATGGCCTCGTGGATAACGGGTCAGTTTTTGTCAGATTCTTATCCCAGATGCATTCAACAGCTCCTAAGTGCTCCAGATAATTTGGGGGTGATTAGGAGATACCCTCCTCTCCATCTGACCTGTGGGCATGATCTTCTGCAGCAGAGGCAGCATTAGCAATGACAAGACAAATAAAAAGATGCCCTTCCTCTAAGGTTTAAAGCTTAGCCGCTCTTACTTACACAGACAGACCCAGAGGCGGGCCGCATGTTTTCCTCCCAGAGCTGCTGCCTGAATAGCTCACTTGGCCTCGTATGTTCCAGAGGGACAGGAGCACATGCTAGACCTGCAGAGGAAATAAGGTCGGATGCTCGTTTGTTGTGATGTTCGTGAAGGACCTATATTGTGTGCCTGACACTGCGCTGAATTCTCAGGTTGGAGGATAGGACAGTCAGTCCCTCCTTCAAGGAATCTGATGAAAGGAAAAGCCAAAATGAGACATAAACAGATCTTTAGACCTGTGTAATAAGATTTTATTTGTGAAATTAAATAACATAATATGTGCTTCATACTCTGCTTAGAACATAAACACTCACTAAATATTCGTTTTATCCAAAATCTCAATTCAACATATTTTACCAAAATTAAGAAGAGGAGAAAAGGGGGTCCTCCTTCTCCCATCCCCATTGCCCTCTGTGTAACTCGTTCTTCCATTAACCCTGGGTCTTGAATCCTCCATTCCACTCTGTCCTCCACCCAGTCAGCTGTCTGCTCCTCTCATCTATCTCTAAAATGTCTCTTGCCTCTCCTCCCACCTGCCATTGCTTACTCCCCATTACCCTTATCTTTCTGACACTTCAGGCCACAGCATTGCTGTGACGTTTCCGTCTCTTCACCATAGCCCCCCCGCCCCCCCACCACCACCACCCTCTGCTTCCATCCACCTGGGCTCTCGCCAGGCCCGAAGCCCTTCCACTTGGCCACGGCCAGGGCTCCTTTTCCTGCTGTCTTTACCAGTAGAGGTTTTGTCATTTTTAAAGCTTATATCCTCCATAAAAACTTTTCTTATTTCCCAAATTGGATGTGGTATTTTTTGTCTTTGAATCTGCCTAGAATTCTCTTCATATGCTGTTTTGTTACTTCGTGGCCTACAATTATATCATTCTTTTTCATCTCCTCCCTGCCAGCTTGTACATTTCCTCGGGGTCTGTTCTGTGCCTCATTTATGAGAGGAAGTGGAGCAGTGATTAACAGCATGGGCTTCAGATTCAGAATGTCGGGGTGTAAGTTTTGGCTCTGTTACGTGCTAGTTGAGTGAAATCTGGCAACTTACACCCCTTGTACCTCATTTCTTCATCTGTAGATTTACTGTATTTGAAAGAGTTAATGCATGTAAACCTGAGGGTGGCACCTGGCACAGAGAATAACAGACTATGAAAGTAGAATTTTCCTTTCTCAGCTTTGGTTGACACATAAAAACAATAGGTGCCATATTCCATAGTGGAAACACCACACAGGACCTCCAAAAAGGAGACAGATGAAAGACAATAGCCATCCACTTCTATCTATTGAGATGTTTGGAGAAAATGAAAAGGAAGGAAATGAATGCAGAGAGATGTTTAAATGGATAGATGGTATGTTGAGGGAAAGAAATGGGCAAATACCCTTTGTCCTGAAGTCCACTGTGGGAGGCTTCAGGGCAACCACCCAGGAAGCTCACGTGGCCTTCGCATGTGGAGAACACAGTGTACATCGCCCATTTGAGAAATATGAAGCCCAGCCTTGGGACTTGCCAAGAGCTGATGACAGAAGAATCAAAGGAGGGGAGGCTGCGTCAGTTTGTCAGTAGGCTCAGAGTTTGTGAGAACAGAGAAGGGTGCTTCTTTAAATGAGAAGTGGGTCAAGAGAGAGAGAAGGAGCACCAGAAAGCCACCCAGCATTGGACTGTCTTAGTGTCTGCCCGAGAGGGTCACCTAAGGGAGAAAGAAGGAACCACTGGATGGCCAGGCACTGAGGAAGGATTAGCAGCAAGCTAAAAGAACACCTCACCCACACCAACGGAACTACCGGCATGTGGCCCCAATTTCTGGAGGTGGGACAGTGGGGTTCAGAAACTACAATTAGCAAGATGGCTGGAGGAAAAGGAGAAACATTGAGTGAGGATCAGGAGGAAGCTCCCCACATGCCTTTCTCTAACTGTGCTGAGGGAAGAAGAGAAGCCTCGATGGTAAATCAAGTACATTTTTACTATAACATAGGAATGGGCATTTTAATCATTTGTCTTACCTGAACATAACCTGTGGGAGACCCTTCTACATGGTGTGGGCCCAGCTCCCACTGGGAGATGCACAGGACCTATGCCCACAGATAGGTTATCTCCTGGGAAATCAGGTTTGCAATGTACCTAAACCGCTTTGAGTGTTGCTCCTGCTGAAACCCCCTCACACTGGATTGAGACAGCAAGTGCTTACTGTAACTTCCTAAAATCCATGCTAAACCTTGCAACCCTTTTCCCCTTTTCATTTGCTAATATCTTCTTCTGTGATGTGATTAGCAGCATTGGCTCCTTTGTTGTCAGTAAAAGGTAATCCCCTAAAGCGAACCTGTGCATAGTAAATGAGAACCATCATGTAATGTGGAAAAAAGCTCAATAAAGGCCGGTCATGAAGAGGCTGCAGCTTTTGAAAGAAAAGCCATGCTGTCCCCTTTCCTCCACCGGACTCCGTAGTTTGTGTGAATGTTTTATTTCATCCATAATGATGTGGACACTGCTGGCCAGTGTCTGCATCAATAACCAATGACTTAGGGGACTATACAGAAGCAAATGTCAAGGTGCTTTATAATTGCATCCAACATGTTATGCTTGTTCAAGGTTACAGTTAAATAAGTAGTCAGATTCTGTTAACTGTTTGTATCACTTTTGTTTCTTTGTGTGTTTTAGAGTATCTTGCACGCAGGAGATGCTCCTTTATTTACTTATCCTTTTAAACAGTTACAGAACAACTGCTATCTGCCAGCCTAATGGCCGGGAACGAGGGATTGAGAAGTGACAGTTAATAGGCTCTACAAAAGGCTAATGAATCTCTAACAGGTAACTAGAAAAATGAAAATACAGAGCATGAAGTACTCTGTAGAGAGGCACAAAGCACCAGTGGTGTAGAAGAGGTGACTAATGCCCAGGAAGTTGGGGAGGTGATATAGTAACAAAACATTGAGCTGCTCAAAATATATTTGTTAACTTTGGACTTCTGCCATCTTGAAAATACTTGCATTTAGAGGAGGCACAGAACTTGGATGGCCCCCATGGTGAAGGCCAAGGAAACGCTGGTAGAGAAAAGCTGAGTTTCTTTCCTCCAATGTGCCAAGAGTAGGGCTGTTGCTCTCAAACATAGAACCAGATGCAGGGCCAGGGCCCTTGGTTTCTGTGGAGGGAGCAACCTCACCACCAGAAGACCAGGCTGGGGGTGGGCTAGCATTTCAGAGGCACCTGGGTGGTGCCTCCTGTCTCGGACCCCAGCATGTGGGGTCCACAGCCTCATAGCTGAAACAAAAGAAATTCACATGGACTACTGAAGCCCGTGGAGGAAAAGGGGGAGCAGCTTCTCTCTCAAGGGGAGCAAAAGCCCGTGGCCTCTGCCATGACTGGCCTTTACTGAGCTTTTTTCCACATTACATGATGGTCCTCATTTACTATGCACAGGTTCGCTTTAGGGGGTTACCTTTTACAGACAACAAAGGAGCCAGTGCCACTAATCACATCACAGAAGAAAGATATTAGCAAATGAAAAGGAGGGTTACACTCCATACTGGGGAGTTTTCATAAAAGCAAGACTCAAAGCAGCCTAGGCACATTGCAGGCCTGATTTCCCACGGGAGAACCTATCCGTGGGCATGGGTCTTGTGCATCTCTGAGTGGGAGTTGGGCCCACACCATATAGAACGGTCTCCTACAGCCTCCTTTCAGGCACCCAGATATGCTCCCCTGCTGAATTGCCTTAAAATGCAATACAGACTCATTAATTGTTTCATCCTAAGGATCTGGCACCCATTAAAATGCAAATACCTCTGCAGAAGGAGTGAATTTTTACATTTACACTTGCATATTAGCATGAAGGAATTATTACACTGCTTCCTGAGGACGAGTTTTGATGCAGAAAAGGATGAAATGCATGAGATCTCAAAGTAGCAAAGGGAAGAAAAAGAGCACTTTTCCCAGGTTCTCCAGACAACAGCCTCTTTGACTCTGAGACTTGCATGCAGGAGGTTTGCAAGGGATTGTTTTGGGGAACAAGAGCTGTGGGGCATGAGAGAAGCAGGATTGGACACAGCTGCAACAGAGGCATTAGCGGACAGTCCTGGAAGCTCTAGAGCTGGGACCACCCTTCAGAGTTGTCCCAGTTGAGTCAAGGAGGCCAAGCTTTTATATCCATCATTTACCAGTCAATGGATAAGGTTGCATCTAGGGAGTGGGGTGGTGTAGGGGTGTAAGCTTGGGAAGGCAGCTTTCTTCAGTCAACAGCAACTCCTGGAGAAGGACTCAGCTATGAGCCATCAACAAGTTGGAGGCGTGAGCACCTCTGTCTTGGGGTCCACCACAGTGTTCACCACAGGCACCACTGAGGCCAGTAGAAAACAGATTAAGTCTCGCAGCTGAACATAAGCTTCCCCTATCCCATCATTTCACCCACTCTAATAACTGATTTCTCTACTCATCTAAAGTCCTCCAACAGTCCTATCTGTTGACAGTTTCTCCTAGCTCCTGAATGTTGAAGTATTTCCTCAAGAAAACAAGAAAGAAATGTCATTTATGTGTCTTAGAAATAACCACACTGCCTCAGTTTCCCCAAGGAGATCAAGAGATCAAAATGAAAATGAGTAGGAGAGTAAAGTAAGCATGAAGTTAATTGGCCCCTCTGCTCAGAAGTATCCTTCCGAGTACTAAGTCATGACATGCCAGGTAGCTGCTGGTGCTCAAAGAATCCTTCATATCCATCACTAGCATGCTTTTGAGTTATTATTTCTAACCCTATAGGTCTCTGCATGTCATTGAGGAGCCTCACTGGCCAGAAATTCCCACTGTACATTTTATAGTTCTCTAAAACCAAGATATTGCAGCAGTCCTTCATGGGCAAACAATGCCTGCATCCATTTATTTGCCAAACAAACATTTCCCTGTGTCTAGTCTATGCCAGCAAATGTGGTGTGCACTTGGGATAAAAAAAGATTAGGAAGACATACAGCAGCAATCTGGGAGCTCAAAGCACTCTCATAGAAAAGGTGTGGATGGGACTCAATGCCAGCAAGCCAGACACTACCAATTTGGTGGGCAGGCATCGGTGCAACAGTCCCCGGCAATCCATTCTTCCAACAATACACGGAACTCTGCCACAGTATGCCGACATCCCTTGCCAAATTCTCAACAGGAAACACTATCACCAAGCAGTGATGTGATTCCTCTGAAACAGGGTGGTATTTAAACTTCTCTGTCTTAGCAGGGAGTTCTTTGTGTTTCCTACAATCGGCTCTATGAGGGTGAGTTTCCATTCTCCACACTGTCAAGTAAATTGTACCCTTCACGTCAGGCCTTTTCTTCCAAGGCAACGAACGTCAAGCTGTTAGAAGCTGCTCCACCAGAAACAAAAACACTGAGATTTGGCAGTATCTGAGGAGAAGTACTGCCGCATCTCAAACTGTGGCTCCCCAGAACAAGAAATCAGAATTTATAGCTGCCTGTTCACCTTCCCAAATTTTCAATCAATAATTAATCTGTAGCTCCATACAATATCATTAATGTAGACCATAGAAAACGTAATTTTGCACTATTCGAATCACCCACTTTGGGTATTTAAATTATTAAAACCCCTTATTTTCTAGAAAAGAGAAATTTTTTTTAGTTATTTTTTTATTTCCAGATTGTCCTTAAAGAAATTGCTGAGTAGCTCCTATCAGGTAAGCCTATCAATTACTCAATTGTGCAAGTGTGTGTTCAGTGTTGGCCTGTGTGATACAATGCGTTGGGCTCCCAGCGGGAGAGAAGACCAGAGAGCTCAGGTGAAGCCCAATGGTGGCAGGCCGAGGAGGCCAGGATGAATGATTTGTACTTCATTCTCTAGGAGGTGAGCGCTAATGAGGCTTTCTGAGCAAGCAGACGGCTCAATGAAAGGAGCATTTTGGAAAGAGCAAACAAGAGAAGAGGGTACAGGGTGAGCTAAAGTGAAGTCTGGGCAGAGTCTAGAATATGACCTCTCTCCAGAGGACCAGGATGGTGGCATATAAAAAGAGACAGAAAGCAAAGGTAAAATAATAGAAGAAATTCAAAGAAAGAAACTTAATGTCTGTGGATTCTAATTTTTTCCTGAAAGTTTTTTACCTGCTCTATCACTTATTAGCGGGATTACCTTGAGGAAGTTAATTAGCCTCTCTAGCCCTCAGTTTCTTAAACTGTAAAATGAGGACACTAATAGGACCTACTGCACAGGTAGTATTCTTATTATTATTGTGGTATTAAGTGAGATAATATATTGATAGAGAGGAAGAGTAGCAGAATGCCAGCCACATCGTAGAGCTGATACTATTTTCAATCAAGATACAAATGACATAAACCTGGTTTTCTCCCCTTTGGATAAGATTCAGCCTTTAGTATTCACCACATTTTTAAAAGTTCTAGATGTATTTTATTGTTTTAAGTATTTTTAATCGATTACACTACTACAGTTTTCCCAATTTTTCTCCCTTTATTCCCCCTCCACCCTGCCCCCGCAACCCTCCAGCATTCACCCCACCCTTAGTTCATGTCCATGGGTTGTACATATAAGTTCTTTGAGTCCTCTGTTTCCTATACCATTCTTTATCTCTCCCCATCTATTTTATGCCTACCAATTGTGCTTCTTCTTCCCCATACCTTCCCCCCCATTTCTCCCCTCCCCCTCCCCACTGAAAATCCTCCATGTGATGTCCATTTCCCTGACTCTGTTCCTGTGCTAGTTGTTTGCTTAGTTTTTGTTTTCATTGTTTTTCTTTTCTTTTAGGTTCACTTGTTGATAGTTGTGAGTTTGTTGTCATTTTACTGTTCATAGTTTTAATCTTCTTTTTCTTAGATAACTCCCTTTAATATTTCATATAATAATGGCTTGGTGATGATGACCTCCTTTAACTTGACCTCATCTGGGAAGCACTTTATCTGCCCTTCCATTCTAAATGACAGCTTTGCTGGATAGAGCAATCTAGGACATAGGTCCTTGCCTTTCATGACTTCAAATACTTCTTTCTAGCCCCTTCCTGCCTGCAAGGTTTCTTTTGAGAAGTCAGCTGATAGTCTAATGGACACTCCTTTGTAGGTAACTCTCTCCATTTGTAGGTAACTGTCTCCTTTTCTCTTGCTGCTTTTAGGATTTTCTCTTTATCTTTAATCTTGGGTAACTTAATGATGATGTGCCTTGGTGTGCTCCTCTTTGGGTCCAACTTCTTTGGGACTCTCTGGGCTTCCTGGACTTCCTGGAAGTCTATTTCCTTCACCAGATTGGAGTTTTCCTTCATTATTTGTTCAAATAAGTTTTCAGTTTCTTGCCATTGTTCTTCTCCTTCTGGAACACCTATAATTCGGATATTGGAACATTTCAGGTTGTCCCAGAGGTTTGTAAGACTCTCTTCACTTTTTTGAATTCTTGTTTCTTCATTCTGTTCCCGTTGGATGTTTATTTTTTCCTTTTGTTCCAAATCATTGCTTTGAGTCCTGGCTTCCTTCCTGTCACTGTTGGTTCCCTGAATGTTTTGCTTTATTTCATTTTGGGTATCTTCCATTTGTTTTTTCATTTTTCAACCAAGCTCAATCAAATCTGTGAGTATTCTGATTACCAGGGCTTTAAATTCTCCATCGGATAGATTGGCTATGTCCTCATCATTTAGTTCTCTTTCTGAGGTTATGCTCTGTTCTTTCATTTGGGCCATAGTTCTTTGTCTTGGTGCAGCTGATAGGTTGAAAGGGTGCAGGGCCTTAGGTGTTCACCCAGGCAGGGCGACTCTCTCTGTTGCATGCGCTGCAGCGCTGCCTGTGGTGGAGGCGGCAGAGAGGGAACAGTGTGGCTTGCCTGCTTGTCCGAGGGAGTCTAGCACGTGACTAGGAGTTTCTCCCACTGTAGCAACTGCCCTATCAACTCTGAGCCTCAGTTTCCCCTTAAACCAGCCCCACCCATGCAGCCCGCAGCCTCTATACAGCCGGCCCCACCCCCACGGTCCGTGGACTGGCCGCAGCTTTTCTCAGTCTGCCAACCCACAGGGTCCGCTGCCTTACCACTCTGGTTGTTCTGATTGATCTTTTCTTTAATTCTTTCGTTGTCGGAGTTCCATGCAGTTTGATTTTCTGGGGCTTCTGATTGTTTATTGATTTTAGATTAGTTGTTATCCTCCTTTTGGTTGTGCGAGGAAGCGAAGTGTTTCTACCCGCACCTCCATCTTGGCCAGAACTCAAGTTCTAGATGTATTTTAAAGAAATGTATTTCTATGTCTCGAACATTTCCAGAAGATGTACAAGAAATGGTAACAGTGATTATCTGGTGGGGTGAGGGTAGGGAGAAGAGAGGGAAGGGGAAGGAAAAATAGTTTTTACTCCACATTCTTTAGTTTTGGTGGAACTTTTTTTACTATGTGCATGTACTACCTATTCAAGAAAATAATTATTTATAAAGGAATACTCTGTGGCCACATAAGAAATGAATTAATATGATAGTTACATGCTTACATAGGGTGAAAATAATAACCATAAAAATAACGTGTACTAAACACTCATGAGCTTGGTGCTGCTTTAAGCTCTTTTGCATAAACTCACTTGATGAATCCCCACACCACCATACGACGTTAATGTGATCAGTCTTCTCAAGTACAGATGATGTGTTATTAATATCCCCAAGGCACAGATAAGGCACAACAAGTTTGAATAACTCACTAGAGTTACTGAGCTAATTAGTAACAAAACCATGGCTGCAACCCACGCAGCCCGACTCCACAGATTTACATACATATCATCTGAAAAGTCATTTGTAAGTATCTGTGTAGACTAAGGAGACACGAGACCACCTGCAATGTGTGGGGTCTTAGATTAGATCCTGGAACCAAAACAGTGCTAGAAAACTGAAGAAATCCAAATAAAGCCTATACTGACAATAGTATTGTACCCATGTGAATTCCTTGGTTTTGACAAATGTGATTATATAAGATGTTCACATTTGGCAAGGCTAAGTGAAGAAAACTCCCTCTACTATCTGTACAACTTCTCTGCAGATTTAAAAGTGTCTTTAAAAAAGTTTTTCGAAGTCTTCACATGATGACAGCTACCAAGAATGGGTGCAATTTCAGAAAGATGCTTCTCTAAGGGGCAACGCTCACTTGCTTTCAAATTCTGGTCTGCTCCCATGCTAGATCAATTCAGACCAACCTCATGGCCCAGCGACTTCTCCCATCTGAACAACCTGTTGACATTTCTGATATTTTAAAGGCATCAACAGAGAGAAACAAACATTTTGCAGGAGAAGAATAAAAATGTAGTTCTTTTTTTAAAGATTTTATTAAGTTATTTTTAGAGAGAGGGGAAGGGGGGAGAAAGAAAGGGAAAGAAACATTGTGCAAGAGAAACATCAGCTGGTTGCCTCTTGCATGCCCCCAACAGGGGACTTGGCCTGCAACCCAGGCATGTGCCCTGACTAGGAATCAAACCTGTGACCTTTCAGTTCGCAGGATGTTGCCCAACCCACTGAGCCACACCGGTCAGAGCTAATTATTTTTTAAATAATAAATATATCTAGTAGCAGAATATGCTGACGCTGTTAGTCCTCCTCATATCCAAATTAAATGTCAGAATCCAAATAGAGTAAATGGTATTTTCCTGGTTCTTCCAAGATGTTACATTTCATATGTGTCTGCTCTGCACCTGCCAACTGAATTATTGAATGTATGACGGTGAAGCTAAGCCAGAGCTACTGATCAGTGAAATTGGGTGCAACTGGGTGGAAGAGCTATACTGCCAAGACTCCAGCCAAAGGCAACATCACTCAAAATGTGGAGGATCCTGCTGTGAAAACATTACATTACTTGGATGCCTGGACACATAAGGCTCAGGGGAAAGGTTATTTTAGGAGCCCTGTGAGACTTCTTTATGATGCTGGGTCCATCGCTCTTCAGTAAAATAAGACTAGAGTTGGGAGGAAGAGTGGCCTAACTATGGAAGTGGACATTGTTTGTCAAAATGTTGTTCCATCAAAACCCATTTTCTAGGGAACAAAAGCCTCAAAGAATTTTTTATTTGCCTTTAGAGAACAATCTAATTTCACAATGTTGTATTTAACCAACATCATAAGCAGACACTCAGAGCAAAGCAAATGTTGAAATGTGTGGATAATCCTAAAATGGCAAATTACTCTATAACATTCAGCTGGGGTTGATGAAGCATTGAATGGGTAGGATTTATCCTCAGCATCCTACATCCTAGGGTGTACTCTAGAGATTATAAACCCCTGAGGGAAAATGCTGATCCACTTACTACTGATTTTGCTTTCCAATCAAGATAAAGGCACATGTTGCTATTCAAAGTCTCAGAAAGCTCTGTGAGCACTTTCGCAGCCAAGTATAATTTTTTTTATTTATTTTCCCCCTTTATTTATTTTAATTGTTGTTCTTGTACAGTTTTCTGTCTTCTACTCCCATCCCAGCCCACCACCCCAACCCGCCTCACCACCCTCCCATAATTTTTTATTTTTTTATGTGAAACCACATTCTACTTTTTTGTAACCTGTAGGTCAGTTATAAAAAGGTGTTTGATTGGGTTCCCTGAAAGCAGACCCTGAGATGAAAAGAACTCATGTGCAAATAACTCATCTGGGAAGTGTTTCCAGTGGTAACCAACCAGGAATGGGGGAAGCAGGACAGGAGAGCAGAAGCCAAGCAAGGATGAGGTGTCAGGCAAAGTCCCCCAGAGGGTAGCTTCATCCCGGTCCTGAGGGGAACTCAGAAGTGTAAGCTACACCCTGGCATTTGTCCTGATTCAAGAAAAGGTTGGTTCTGACTAGACACCTGCCAGCCATGGGCTAATGCACACCCTGGGCGCATGTAAATTCCCTGGCGTTTCTGATATGCAG
The DNA here is from genome assembly GCA_039655065.1 of Glossophaga mutica. Taxonomy (NCBI): domain Eukaryota; kingdom Metazoa; phylum Chordata; class Mammalia; order Chiroptera; family Phyllostomidae; genus Glossophaga; species Glossophaga mutica. Next base: position 138,998,317 of record CM077307.1, on the reverse strand, counting down.
GCAGAGCCTCTCCAGTCCTAGAGGGCAGACCTCCTTAGAGAACCCCGGGTGTGGGCAGGAGAAGCAAGTGCATGGAGGAGCAAGAGCACACAGAAGCCAGGGACGAAGCGCACAAAGGATAAGAGGATGCAAGTTTCTGGGTGGAGCTGGCAGAGCACCACCACGTCCGTCACCATCAGAGAATCCAGGATTCCCATGCCACAGGTTACAAAAGATTGCTGAAAAACCTAACTCAGAAACGCAAGGCTTCCACCAGACACCTGCCTGTAGCTTGAAATTCCAAGTTTTTTACCAAAACGAAATAACCATTGTGTTGTTTTTTCATTGTCTTCAGTTGCTGCTACTTCTATTTTTAATTTCAAATTACTGTTAAGAACATGTATTGCATACCTGAATTTGCTAAGAAAGTAGATCTTGAAAGTTCTCACTACCAAAAAAGGGGGGGGGGGTAACTATGTGAGGTGATGGATGTGTTAGTTAACCTTATTAAGGTAATCATTTCAAAATACATACATATATCAAATCATTACATTGTCTACATTAAACTTACACAATGTCATTTGTCAGTTATATCTCAATAAAGCTGGAAAATTGTAAATAAGTGAATAAATTATAAATTACTATTCATTTTGTATCATTATTATTCAGTTTGCAGTGAGTTATTTGGTTAAGCCTTTGATACATGGTAAAGCATGTTTGCATTGATAGTACTTTGGGCTATAATTTTCCAGTATTAAGACTACTATTGATTATGCATCTATGAGGAAGTAGTATATAAACTGTCATACACCTATTGCTAAAGCACACATATAATCCCCCAAAATGTACCTGTTCAGTGGCACATCAATATCATCTTCTTCAAAAAGAGGGACTGGGGCAAGGGATTGTGATAGGGACAGTAGGGGAATGGAGCCCAGGGTCTATTGCTCCTCAAATATTGGACAGCCATTTTTGAAAGGGGCAATCTTGAACCCAGGGGCATCAAGCTACCAACTACACCATCGCTCTCTGTATGAGGGGAAAGGCCATCCATTCTGGCAAGAAATCCTTGCTTTGGAAAGGAAAGAACTAAATTTTGATAGAATACCATAGGAGACCCATCCCCCAAAGAAAAACCAGTAATATTTCTCGTTTCCTCTATAAACTTTTGTCTCCACAAACTAAATGAAAAATATACTTCTGAAAAACTCCTAAACAAATAGATAAAATCACCCCTGCTCCACCAAAAATATTGAAACTATTATTTTCTGTACCAACAATTTATAATGTGAAAATGGTAGAATTTTTAGGTGTTACCTATTATGACACCTCTTCAATTATCAGTGGAAAAACAGAGGCTTTGGACATTGTGACTTGTCCATAACATAGTTCTAGTTATTTTCAAACCAGTGATTCCTATATTACTACAACCAAAATTATGCAAATAATCACACCTTGCCAAAGTCACAACTAATGACCGAAGAGAAACATACAACATTTAGCAAGTCAGCTTGAATATCTTGGTTGTATCTCCACAAAATAATTCTACTGTATGAGCTCTGGCATTAAAGAACTCTATTAACAAGTCCTTAGCATTGTAATTAAAATAAATGCTTATCAAATAGGGAGTTTCCAGCATAATTTTCCACTTGCATTCCCACCATTAAGTTAAATTTACCAACTGCACCTGCTATCTCATTCACTGCTGGCACTTCTTTAAATAGGAACTATTTCTCCTGTTCACTTATTCCTCGAGATTTTTTTAATGGACCAGAAAGGAAGAAGTACAACAAAATAGCCCAGAAATTAAAATTAAAAATCAAATGTTTGGGAGGGGTGAATATCTTTCCATAAGGAAATTTAATAAGTTAGAATTTGTAAGTTATTGTCTTACATTGTCTACATTAAACTTACACAATGTCATTTGTCAGTTATATCTCAATAAAGCTGGAAAATTGTAAATAAGTGAATAAATTATAAATTACTATTCATTTTGTATCATTACTATTCTGATGTGTTCCAGGCCATGACAATTTGTTCAAGTGACTTTTGAGCATCTGCTACCTACATAGAGTCTCGTGACCACCAAGTCAACCCAGGAGCCCCAACTTAACTAATGGCAGGGCCACAGCCTCTAAATTCATCCTATTCTCCATGACCCATGCACTTTGAAGAGTCAGCTTTCGTTGTAGAGCCTGCACTCTGGAGGCCCTAGGCAGGCCCCCCTCCATGCATTACAGAGTCTCAGAAATGCCCAGTTACATAACCAGAGCCAACTTGAGATGCTGATGTCTTGCAGTTAGGCATTTCTTTGTTCGAATCTCAAGCCTGTCAATGATTTTCCATGTAACTCCTATCAGTTTCTTCATCTATAAAATGAGTAAAATTCGCTGCTTTACAATATTATGGTGAAGATTAGAAATAAGGATTGGAAGTTGCCTTATAAATGTTCATTATATAGCAGATAGACACGCAACAGATGGTAATTAATAGCAGTGATTTAAATACTGGTGAGCTAGAGAAATGGAGAGTGGTCAGCAGCTATTGGGATGCCTCCTTCCAAACATAGTTTGGTTACCTTTAACTGGAAGCCATAATGGTGGAAATGGTAGGAAGCTGGTAGTTCTAGCACACCCATCCACCACTTTGCTTCAACTTATCATACCTTGGTAGTAATAAACTGCCCACAGATGACTCTGCCCTGTGGTTGAAATAGCACCCATTTCAATTCCACCAATGAGCTCTGTTTGAACCAAGTGAAACAAAGCCAGAGACTGCAGATCCTACTGTAAATAAATCAGTGACAACAACCTGCACCATCTCGTGACCACATTTTTATCTTCGGCACTTAGCAAATCACCCCTGTAACACATGCAGAGACATCTTTCTTAGTGCAGGACAGAGGAGCTCCATGCCACTTTGGGGTTGTGGGTGGCAGATGGCTACAGAAGGATCCTGGGCTTTTGGAGCACCTACTCTACCACATAGGAACTCTCGAATTAGTCCTGCATTTCCGATATGTTTTATGCAAGTCTACCATACTGGCCTGCATTTCACCAACTTATTTAGATATCAGTATCCTCTAGTGCCCAGTTATTTATCTTCTCTCGCCTGCTGTGTCTTCAACTATAAAATGGAGATACTTGCCAAGCAGGCTTGCAGCAAGGGTTAAGTGAGATTATATAGAGTAATAAGTATGGTATTTTCTTTATATTGATAAATAACTATTATTTCATTGTCATTACTCACTGTCATAACTCCATCTTCTCTCATATCTTGAGGCATTAATTTTGCTCTTCTCTCTTAAGTTATTGTCATTAAAAGAGTGAGTACAGCACATCACAGATCTGTGAGGCAGAACCTTTGCTACTGCAGCTCTCCTGGGCAGAGTCCCAGTATCACAGACTCCCCAGTGGGCTAGAAATCTGGGACACTGACATTATAAGCATTCACCTACGATATGCTCCAGCCAAGTAAAGAATGCCAAGCCACTTCCTGGATCAACTATAGGTTGGTTTCCTTTATCCAAAATTCAACTGTAAGTTTATTTACCTGACTATTTCAGCTTGGAATGAAGAATATATTTTTACTTATATACCTCAATTATTTACTAAGGCTATCCTTTTCCCTTGTATTCATTTCACACTAAGTACTAAAGACAGGTATTTCCCAAAGTATTTTTCCAGGTTCAAGGTGGTCCCTTAAAAATGACTGGATTTTACCTGTGTCAAGATTAGAGATGAATTGAGTGTACTGAATTCATATTTGTTCACTGATTAATGATAATATTACTAATGGACATTTATGGAGCACTTACTGTGTGCTATGCTTTACTTATATTTATATTTATTTATTGAATCCTCACAGTAATGCTAGGCAGTGGATACTACTATTATCTCCATTTTGCTGATGAGCGAACTGAAGCAAACAAAGGTTAAGCAACTCACCCAAGATCACACAGCAGGGATTTAAACCTTGTCCTCTACTACTTCATACTGCCTTTGAAAGATCACAGGAGAAAAAAAAAACATTAAAAAATGATTTGTCTATGCTGTGCCTACACGACTGAAAAATAAAAATAAAAATAAAATAGTTAAAGAATAATACAATACCATTGACGCTTCCTCACAACAGTCAGGGACTATTCACTGGGCACATTCACTCTGCCAGGTGCTGGTTGTTTGCCATTATTTCTGGTTAATTTTGCAATAAAACCTGGCCTGGATTGTTGAGTAGACAGAGTGCTGCACAGGGCTACACAGTGAAACACCTGTGTTAGTGCAGCCTTCCCTGAGTTCCCTCCATGGACAGTAGTTCCGCGGAATTTTGCTTCTGCTGAAATACACCGAAACACCACCACATCCCCACCCCTGTGCCCACCACTCTTCCCAGCATTCCAGAGAGTACATGAGCTCTGGGTCAGACATACCTGTCCAGTCCTCTGACTTGTTACAAGATTATTGTACTAGTCTTGGGACAAAACTTAAATAACAGGAAATTATGTAAAAATATAGTGTGACTCATTATAAATAGTCCATAATGGGAACATTATGATGAAGTTTGGAGAATCAGTCCTTCCTAACTAAAGATAACTCCTTTCATGTGAACAGAAAATTAGATCCACTGAATATGGTCTCTCTCTTCCCTGAAGACTGAATTAAGTACTATCAGTTTCTGCATCTTTGAAAAACCTCCATCCTTTGAAGAATTTTACTGGGCTTACAATGGCTTAAGGTAGGAAGTCTTCTTGATTGGGTTGCATCCTCCCTGGCATGGCCTCATGGCTTCCCAGCAAGTCTTCCATTATTCACTCAGTCAATAATTAATCAGAATCTGAGGACCTGCTAGAGCTGACACTGTTGCTCTCTGCCCTTGAAGACCTTACAGTCTACTGGGAGATTTTAAACATATGAACAAGTACAAAATATGGTCATTGCTTTCAGTAATTCCAGGAGCCACAGAAAATTCTCACTGTTACTATCACATTTCTTGACTTCAGAGAGTTTTAAGTTCCTCTACCCTCCCCCACGTCCTCTATTTTCTTTCCCTAGAACTGCTGCAATATTCCACTTACCCTCAAACCCACTCTCCACCTGTCTCTATAATGCTGTGTCTCAGGGTGTGTACAGAGTATACTGGAAGGCTCCCTTGACCTTGGCTTCTTGTTGAGTTCAGTCAAATGGGAGCATGAACTAGAGACCTTAAAAAAGAAGAAAAAAGCCCTGGCTGGTGTAGCTCAGTGGATTGAGCACGGGCCTGCGAACTGAAGGATCGAGGTTCGATTCCCAGTCAGGGCACATGCCTGGGTTGCCAGGCCAGTTCCCGGCAGGGGACATACAAGAGGCAACCGCACATTGATGTTTCTCTCCCTCTCTCCTTCCCTTCCCCTCTAAAGATAAATAAATAAAAAAAAAATCTTTAAAAAAAAAAAAAAGAAGAAGAAAAAGAAGGGGGAGAGAGAGAGAGAATAAGGCTGAGGTATTTTCACCTACTCTCTCCCTCGGCATCATCATGGGGGTAGCTGCAACTCTGAGCTGCCAATTACAGCTTCTAATATGCAACCCTCTCCACACAACCCTCTTTCCCTAGATCCCCCAAATCCTCTCTCTCACCCCACTCCAGATTCTGGTAATAATACAGGCCTCTAGGTAGTTGATTACCCTAGAGTTTTAGCAAAATCTCTCCACATCTTTCTAACTAGTTCTTTATTGAACTCTCCTCAAATCACCCATTTTCAGTGGGCCATCTGTTTCTTGGCAAGGACCCTGATTGATATAGCTGCTTGGAATCACTCCTCTTTTATGGCTTATGCAGAGAATTACTCCTGACACTTTTTAGTAAAGTTTTTATAAATGCCCACAATATGCTTCTCTGTCTAACATGCAGAAGGTAGAAAGATAACTAAGACATGGGTACAAATAGCTGCATAAGGAGAGTGATCCCCAAATTTATTCTGTTACCCGCAGCAATTTAAAAAAGAAAGGAGTTGCTATTAGCAATAGGTATAAACTGCAACCGTCCCAAGTTCATCATACACATAAATAGGTCACTGTACTACACTGTAATGGAAAGTGAACAGGCTGTCATAATTGAACAAAGCAGGCCACTTAGCTCAGACTCAAAGTGGGGTCAAGAAAAGGCTTCATGAATGAGTCTTAAGCCTGTTCCTTAAAGACCCCACCTTTCTATTGTATCCCTGGGTATATCATATTTTTGCTGAATACTCACCTTGGCTATAGCTGACAGCTTGAGAAACCAGGACCAAATATATCCTTATTTCACCAAAAAAAAAATATTCACCCTGACCTCAGAAATAAAATATTTTTAAAGTATATGTATAAAGTAAATATTCACATCATGACAAATATATGTAGCTTGTAAATATATTTTAGTCCACAAATTAAGGAGTAAAAATGTTATTAATTTAAATTTTCTTAATTCCACTGAATGGTGGGTACATTGTTTGAGTTGATTCAGGTCCTCCTGATCCTTTTCTCAGGATATTGGGGTACATGTGTGCATGTGTACTGGGGTGAGGTTCTACAATACTAAGGGTATAGAAGCATCTGGTCTTTGATGCCATCAGTCATCCATCATTGAATGTGTTTGGGCCCCAAAAGTCACCCCTGAACTATGTCTACACCCCTCTCTGATACTTGGGAATCATCTGGGGCTGGACAAGGGGAAGACAGGCAAGGAGCAAGACTCCTCTGGGGACCTGACTGGTTCCAACGCACTGGCTACTCCTGTTGCAGTCAGGAGAATCCCCGTCAAGCTGTGGTCTTCCAAATCTTTGCCTTTGCATTGGGGCCTGAGATACTGAACCTCACAACTCAAGGCTTTTTCCTGCATTACCATGATCTTCTTCATCATTCCTTCAAGGAGGAAATCAAGACAACTTAGCTGCCCAAAGGAAGGAAGAGTGACACTAACAGGCAATAACTGGTGGAGAAAAGAGGTGAGACATTCATTACTATGTACATTTTCCCACCCAGTGTTTGTGGAGTGATCTATATTCCCAAGAACTGGAAACAGAGAGATGAATATGAGAAAGTGCTTACCCTCTAGATGTTCAGAATCTATTAGGAACTGTAGAGCCAAAGAAATAATTTCTCCAACATAGTGAGTACTTTTGGAGAAATGGACTTTCAAAAGCCTAGAAAACTAGATGAAAAAATATTATTCATGGTTTCATGAGCATTAACTCTGCTTTCTCATGTTCTGTTCAAGGACCAGGAATGCTATAAATGTTATGTGCAACTTTTGATGTAGCGATAATTGAGGTGTCCAGATTTGGCAAGACTCAATCATGAACAGTGTCACCAGCAGTCCTCAAACTTGGGGATATACAGTCTTCCTGGCCTGAAATAAGCCACTGCCCTGGCTTCTCTGCTGAGCAGCAAAAATTCTGCTTCAATAACCACTTCAGGGTGTACACTCAACACCCACTATCTTCTAATAATAGTTTACTTACAAAAGAACAGAGTTGGGAAGGCAACTTGAAAATGTCTGCTGAGTTATTGGCAATGAAACTGGCGTTGATACATTCCCCAGTAGACTAAGGGATGGGCAACATTCCTCAGTCTACTGGGTGGGGAAGCATCTTAACTCTCAGCTGGTTCCATGTTAGATCCATTTTTTGTAGGAGTTCATTTTTCAACTTGTTGTGAAAGGAAAAGTGGTTAATATATGGTCATTTTCACTTTCTCTCAAGAAAATCATTAAGGACTAATATTTTTATGACATGTTTAGAAGCTTTCAACCCACTCTGTGCTGTAGCAATTTGATGTGAAACCTCAGAAGTGCACAAATGGACATTTGGCTACATTTTCAGATAGCAAACTGCTATTACCCAGGCGATATTTAGGATTAATGCCGTATAGTCACCAATTTATATTCACAGATAGAGTCTGCTCTCAGTCGTAAAATGACAGTGTCAGCTTATCACCCATGTAATCCAATCAAATCAGTAAACCAGCCAGGAACTTGAGTCTAAGAAGCTTCTCCCTTCGGACTAAAATATCTGGATGTAAACTCTGAGGAGACATTACCTTAGCTTTAGAACTCTGGTTTGATTTAACCTTAATTCTTTTTATAAAAGAAAATACATCTTCTTTTTTTTCTCTGAAGAACTTCAGTAGCAATGGAGTAGCCAAAGAATTTATATGCATGATCCATGGACATGAATTGGGGGGGGGGGGGGGGGGTGGGCAGCATAGTTGGAGGGAATGGAGGTATTGGGTGGAGGGGGGCAAAGGGAAAAAATTGGGGACAACTGTAATAGCATAATCAATAAAGTATATTTTTTTAAAAACTTAAATAGCAACATGGTTAATGAAGAAATCTTACTGACAGTTGTAGAACAACAAGTGTGAGAGTAGCTGTGGAGGAACTGACACAGTTGAATCATTATAATCTTTGCTGACAAATAAAATTCTAGAAAGGGCGCCCTTGCCTTTGAGTAGTTACAGTGAATCTGCAAGCCTCAGGGGTGGAGGAGCTGAGAAGTAGTTACAACCATTGCAAAAGAAACAGAAAATAATTGGCTGTCCTCTTAACCCCTTCCAGGCTCACTCTGTAAATTTTCACTAGCTAAGGAAAAAAATGGTGTCTGAATATTGAGAGGCTTTAGTTCATGGAGATAAGTTAAAACTTTCTGATAATATTATAAAAATCAATTATTGTCATCCATTTGAAATAAATAGATCAGCCTAAACTTATTGTTCTGTCTTCTGAGTGGGTCCCTAGCACTCTCATCGGCCAAAAATTTCATGGGGATACACAGATTTTATTCAAACACAGAGGCAGACTTTTTAATATAGAACATAGAAAAAATGAAAGTTATAAGGAAAGAAAGGTCTGTGGACATCAAATCATTAAGACATTGGCTTCTGATTTAAAAAATCATAAGCAGCTGAAAACATTCTCTGGAAATCAACTCCAGGATAATGGAAAGACCAAGTACAAAAGCTTCGGAAGAAAAGTAAAAGCTACAGATTTTTTTTTTTGTCAAAAACCTGATGGAATAAACTCAGCACCAACTTCTGATAACAAAAACCCTAGGCAGAGTACAGAGACAAGGGGAATTCCTTTCCATGGCAAAGGTATCTACTACAGCAAACTAAATAATATGGTCGAAGCATCCTTTCTGAAATCCGTAGAAAGAGGCCTGCTCTCATGCTTGAACAAATCTGAATGAAAGGATATAGGTGCAGAAAGAAGAAAGTAAGGGGGAAAGAAAGAGGAAAATGGGAGGAGAGAATAAAGTAAGAGAGATGAAGGGTGAGTAAGGGAAGGAAGAAAGAAAGAAGGTAGGAAAGAGCATAAGAATAGGGAGAAAAGAAGAGCATCTTTTTTTTTTTTTTTTTTGCAAATAGTATAATTTTCTATACAGAAAATTCAGGAGACTCTATAGACCAAAAATGAGGAACAAAAAGGAAGGTCAGATGTCTGATGAACATAAAATTAATATTCAAAAAGAACTATATTCTAATATATAAATCACACATAGGAAATATAATTTTTAAAGATACCATTTACATTATTTAATCTATAAGATACTTAGAAATAAATTTACCAAAAGATGTGCCGGAACTGTACTGAGAAAAACACAAAACTCTATAAAAGGACTTAAAATTTAAGTATTTATGGATACCAAGACTCAAAATCTTAAAAATATCACACATTCCCAAATTAATCTATAAATTAAATGTAACTTCTAGTCAAAAGCTAATAAACAGGCTTTTTCATTCAACTTGACAAGCTTCTTCTAAAATTCATATAGAGGAAACCAACCAATTATAAGCAAAAAGACAATTTTGAGGAAAAGGGATGATGTAGGTGACTCACCATATTATATATAAAGCCCTTTTCTCAGGCCCTCTCCCAGAGCTGGCTGGACCCCAAAAAGCATAACTGACCCTAATTGTTTTATGAACCTTTATCGTCAGGACTAGAAAATTCCTGGAAGCTCCCTGAAGGCTCAGAGGCTCCAGATCCCACGAAACAGGACACACCAGACCACACCAAATGGACCCTGAACCCGAAGATAATGTCGAAACAAGTTGCAGCCCAGTTGAAACATCCTGTTTTACAGCTGTCCCCATTCCCAATAAACGTTCACAGCCCCTACCCCTCAGGCCTGGTGCTGGTGCTGGTGGTGGTACACTTCTCCACACAGAACCCTTTTTTTTAATCGATAAGCCTATGAAGTCACTAGTGGCCAGACAATGTGCTATTTGCTGGAGCAACACAAATAAAACATGGTTCCTGCCTTTATTGGAGTTCAAAGCCTTTCAGAGACACACATATAAAAAAATAAGTTGGAGCAGTAGTGAGTGCAATTGGAGCTACATACAAGGTAGTTCCAATCGCTAGGAGAGACTAAATAAAGCCAAAATAGAGGGGTGGGAGGTGGGGTGTAGCAGCTGCTTGTAAAGGCTTCTTACAGGAGGTGATACGTGCTACATTTTGAAAAATAAATTCCCAGGCAATCAAAAGGGAAATGGACATTTCTAGCAGAGGAAACCTCATATTTAAAACCATAGAGGCGAGAAACAGGTGCTTCAGCATGGGGAGCGCGTCAAATGTGAGAGCGTGATGGCAGATGAGGCAGCTACTCCATTACAGTGGGCGTTGTGTGATTATAGTTAAAACGGTGGCTCTAACACTTGTTAAATGGGTAACTTTGGACAAATCACTTAACCTTTGTGAGTCTCAGCTTCCTCAAGAATCAAATATAGATCATTTCTTCCAGTGCTCTAATGAGGATTTAATGTGATAATGTTTGGTTAAATTCTTAGCATAGCACCCAGCACATGAAATGCTATCAGGAAATACCAGTTTCATCTGGAGAACGGGGCAGTGCCACAGGCCTCGTTGTCGCTTCAGTGACCTTTCTACAGAGATCTACTAGGGCATTTCTTCTTAATGCTATGTCTGCATCTAAACACAGATAAGCATCTCTATTTTCTAAATTTTCAATGATGAACACATACGGCTTTCAAAATAATGCATGGCTTTTTTTGATAGACATAGACAAGATTATTCTAAAATTTACATAAAAAGGCAAAGAACTTAAAATTTGTAAAATAATTCTGAAAAATAAGAATAAAGTTGGAAAAAAAATCATTCTACTTAATGTCAAGCTACAGTTGTCAAAAATGTATGGTATTGGCAAAGGGCTAGGCACATAGATCAACAGAGAACAGAAAACCCAGAAATACACCCACCCAAATATGTCAAACTCAGTTTTAACAAAGGTGCCAAAGCAATTCAGTCAAAGAAGGATAGCCTTTTCAACAAATGACACTGGAGCCATTAGATATCCTTAGAAAGAAAAAAACCTCAACCTAAACTTCACACCTTATACAAAATTCAAGTGCATCACAGATCAAATATAAAACATAAATCTATGAAACTTTTAGGAGAAAATCTGCAACACTTAGTGTTTGGTGAAGAGATTTTAGAGTTGACAACAAAAGCATAATGTGTAAAAGGAAAAAACTGATGAACCTCATCAAAATTTAAAACTTTGCTCTGAAAAGTCCCTGTTAAAAGTATGAAAAGACAACTTATAGACAAGGAGAACATCTTTGTAAACCACATTTCTGACAAAGGGCTTATATCTATAATATATAAAGAACTCTCAATACTCAACAATAAAAAAGAAAAGCCAATCTGATTAGAAAACAGGCAAAAGGCATAAAGAGACACGTCCCCAAATATACATACAGATGGAAAATAAGTACATGAAAGGCATTCAATATCATTAGCCATCAGAGAAATGTAAATTAAAACCACAATGAGATACCACTATGCACCTGCCAAAATGGGTTAAAAAATAGTGAAATACTGAATGCTAGCAAAGATGAAGAGAAACTAGATCAGTCATATTTTGCTGGCAGGAATGTGAAATAATATAGCCACTTGGAAATACAGTCCAGCAGTTAAAATAAAACTGAACATTCACTTACCATATGACCCTACAATCATACTACTAGGCATTTAATCCCAGAAATCTAAAGCTTATATTCACAGACACAAAAATATATGCACATGAATGTTCATAGAAGCTGTGTTAGTCAGGGTTCTTCAGTGAAACAGAATCAATTGGACATATACATTGACGAACTCTCCTCAGGCTCCTCTCCTTCGCCCAGGCCTTTGTACTTGGTCCCACCTTTGAATTTAAAAGCAAGCATTGGGAGCTTAAGCAAGAGGAGAGGGGGGCATCCTTAACAGCTTCTTCTGAGAATTAACTAACCACAAAAAAGCCATTTTCTGCTCAGCTGTTCAATCACACCACCTGCTCACCCCACTCCCCACACTCGGTTCTTTCTAGCCTTATTTACTCCCCCCATTACAGAACAACCCCTTTCTGCTTGGTCTTTAAGTAGATATTGTATATCTTATGGTCAGTGTCCTCCTATTGCAATCGTTCCTTTCCCCTTACTGCAACAGTGCCCTCCTCTAATTGCAATAGTCTTTCATATGAAGTCTCTCCTTCCCCTAGGTCTGGATTTATTTTTTTTATTCAGCACTGCCTAAGGTTATAGTTTCTAATAATTTGAGGAGTATATTTCTCCTCTGTCACACTTGTTTCTATTTATTATTTCCTTTTATGGGTTTTAAGTACTCATCCCAGATTCAGAGGCCACATGGGCAGAGCGATCAAACCCTCTAATGGTATTAACAAGCTACCAACAGACCTCTTAGGTTAAAATGGAAATGAAAAGGTAGGAGGGTTGCTTCCACATACAAACACCCCTAGATAATTCTATTCTAATATCTTGCTGGTTGCACAATCATGGCTTTGGGGGCCATTTAACTTACTTCCAGCTAATGCCTGGGGTGCCAGTGCATAACAAAGGAAAAACAAAAAGTCGATAATACTAAAATATTTCATGAGATCACAGCAAGTTAAAAGCCTAGTCAACGCCAAGCCTCACAGAGCATCTTTGTCATCTTATCCCTGAGCTGGCCCAAATAAAAGGTTTGCAAGTATTTACAAACATTCAGCTGTCCACTCTTGGAAACATTTATTATCTGAAGTTCAATGACATTATTTTCAAAAACAAAAGTGAGGACTTGTAGACTGGCAAAGAATTTTTTTTTGACATGCATTTAGTAACAAGTAAAGTCATACATAAGTATGAAAATTGTAAATCATATTTAACTATACATATTTCATGAATTGCTCACTGAAACCATAGTTAACTTTAAACATCCACGGCATGTAGTATCCATAGTCATGGCTGCTCTGGAAAATGACAGACATTGGAGTGATCCATCTACAAGCCAAGGAATGCCAAGCATTGCCGGGGGCCACCAGAAGGCAGGAGACAGGCATAGAATGGTTCTGCCTCCGAGTCTCCAGAAGAAACCAACCTTGATTTTGAACATGTAGCCCCCAAACTGTGAGAGAATAAGTCTCTGTTGTTTGAAGCCACCAAGTTTGTGATAATATATTATAACAGCCTTAAGAAATTAATATACTACCTCATGACAATCAGTTCTGGTCAAATTGGACTCCAAAAAAAAAAGAAGCTTTCAAATTTTAAAAGCTATAAAATAGTAACATGGAAAATTATGTGACACTATAACTACATATAATCATAGTGTAGGAGGCAGGTGAAATTTAAAGGGAAGAGTAGTTCCCTGCTGGTATTCTTCTTTGTCCTAAAAAGTTATCTGGTATCTTAATAATCCTTACAGGTCAGACATGGCCAGACTCCCTCCCTGGTAACTTGGACACAAGCTCAAAAGTTCCAATTGCCAGAGCCCATTTACCAAGTGGGGGAAACAGTTATTCTTAAATTTCTCAGCCACAGACTTCTTTTGCCTTCAGAGGATATGCTCCTATTCAACAGAACACTCTTGTTCTATGAACTGGGAAAGTAAAGAATAAAGGGGTAAATAACTATGATATATGAATATGCAAGACTGGGGAAAGGTGGCAGATTTGACATTTTCCATTGATTATGTTTATTAATCTGACTGCATCATACGTGGAGCTCCAAGACAGTTACAGCAGAGCATTACACCAAGCAGAGACCCTTCAAGACGCAGGGCCTTGTGCAACTGCACAGGTCAAATACCCATGAGCCCAGCCCTATTAATGGAATAACTAGCGTATGTGCTACCAGTGAGAAATTTGATTCTTACCCCTACTATTCTGTTCTCAAAAATTTTTCAGGGTTCTTATTTCCATTTAGAAATGGCCTGCCATATATTTAAAGGAAATAAATTATGATATGCATTGGTTTTTTTTTACATAAGTATCTATAGAAGTTTCATTCACACTCACCAAAAAATGAAAACAGTCCAAGTATCTTTCAATGGGTGAATGTAAAGCAAACTGATATATCCATACAACAGATATACACTGGGGGAGAAAAATGGATGGGAACACCACCAAAAAGTCATAATATGGATGTACCTCGGAGATATTACACCCAGTGAAAAAAGCCAGATCCCAGAGGTCGCCTCATGTGTAGGCAAATCCACAGAATTCCGAATTTCTGCCAGAAACACTGTTTGGGGTCTCTACCACACCTACCTTGGTATTCTGTGGGCCTGTTTTTCCTTCCATAGACTGACATTAATCCAGAGCAGTGATTTTCCATTCATTGTTCTCCCAAACTGCGCCCCTGGACAATCCATTTGCGGAAGTGAGCAGGGTTACGTTTGGAAAGAAAGAGCATTCAGTTCCTTTGTACTCTGGACCCCCAGCTCTGCATCGGCTGGAGCAGTTGTGCTTTCCTTTGTCTCATATATTGTTTTTCTAATTGTCCTCAATTAGAACAGCTGGTCCCAAGCCACATCCCAGGGACAGGGGGAGTTTGAACAATCAGGATGCCAAGGCCTGCCTAGTCCTGGGGCCAACTGGTTTGCACCTTGGGCAGGTGCCCCATAGGTCTCAGTGGTTAGCAAGACTGATGCACCAGTCCTACTGATCCGTGATCCTAAAAAGGGGTTTGAGGGGGAGCTGGAATGCTGCTGCTTGTTTCAGCTCCTTGTTTCACAACCTGAGTGCACACGCATAAACTGAACACAACGGGAACTCTGAAAAGCCTGCTAAGTCTAGGCCTCCCTGACATGGGGTCTGAAGGGACCTTAAACTTTTTCTCCCCCACATGATAACTCTCTTTGGAAGAGCACTTTGTAAATAAAAAGCTGCACACAGATGTTGTGATGAAAGTAAGTGTGCTGACCATGGACTAGCAGGGCCTGAGAGTATCAGAAACAGCCAGAGCTGCCCTTTACTTGAAGCATGTGCCATGTGTCAGGCATGCTGCTGGTAACTGTTTGACTGACTCTCACAACAACCCTGTGAGAGAAGAGCTGGCCCTGCCTTAACTGGTGAGGAACCTGAACCTCCAAGAGGTCCCAGGTTACCTAAAGAGATGACAGAGCTGGGACCCCTCCCCCACCACCACCACAGCTCCAACCTGGAGCTGTTTTTAAGTTTTATGTAATGAAATACTTTCTTCTAAACTCTCTACACTTAAGTCCCATCTATAAACTCGGAGTTGGACCAGTAAAGAAGAAGGCGCCCTAAGGCTCCCAGGGCTCTCGGAGCACCACTGGGAGGCTCCTTATCCAGTAGGCTGGCACTTGATTTGTGAGGTATAGCAAGTGCCACGGTGCCTGAGGTTCTGGTTTGGAGCTCCAAAGAATTGGGTGTGATGAGGGCTGACTTGCTCGGGGTGTGCCCCACGCATGAGCGCTGAGTGCGCACCACCGGCCTCATCTCTCTGGCCCCAGCGATTATGCCGTCACTCGCATGGTAGGAAACTTATTTTCACAAACATCTCACATTTAGTGTTTTATTCTTCAGAGATATGGATTATAAGGTTAAAAACTGCAATCACCCTCCCTTTTTTCTGGTCCTTATAAAAGCCATCAACAGATTTTCTATATCAACTAAAGTAGAATGTTCTGGTTCAGATCTTGGTGTAGGATCAACGATAGATCCCAGCCTCCGACCACAGGAGCAGTGATGACCAGGCTCGATTTCCGTTTGGCTACCATCAAACCGACCTCCTTCTTGTAGACATCAGGGATAACACCCACAGAGAGTTGACCATGAGCACAGTGTTCTTGCCAAACAGCTTGAACTTATAGTGGACAAGCTGCTCCAGAGCCTTTGCTGGGCGGGACACAACGTCAGGGTGGCTTGGCCCAGGTGGGGCGTCCAGCAGGGCGGTGGCTGGGGCTTCCCGAGGCTGCAGAGAAGAGACAGAAGTGCGGCACAGCATGGGTTGCCCTTCTCCATGTCCACACAGTGGGTGCGCTCTGCCATGGGGCCCGGGAAGTCAGAGGTGCGAGGGGAGTGTGTTGGCCACAGGCACTCGCACCTACTGGTTGTCCTGGTAGAAGGTGTTCTCTGCCTCCGCTGAGGTTTGATAGCTGAGGTGATCTGATGGACAAAACCTTGAGCTTGTGCTTGGCAACCGCACCATTGCTGATGTACAGGTTGTTGGTGGTTAGAGGCGACTGCGCTGGACGAAGGCTGATAAACCAAACAGGGAGGGCACCCAGGGTGCAGTCAGCAAGGCTGCAGCAGCTTGAGAGGGGTCAGGGGCTGCATCTTTAGACCGGGCTAAGTCCATAGAAAACTCGCAACTGTCCAGGGGCCAGCAGGCTTGTTCAGAAAGCAGCCGTGCCACAAAGTCTCGCAAAAGGTTTTAGGGGAGAGAGGAGAAGTCACGATCGTGGAGCGCAGGTTCTGCCAGCCATGTGCACTGGTTCCCATGCAGACTGCAGTGCCGGTCTTCCGAGAAAGTTGGGTCTCTGCTCCTGGCCCGGTGCCACTGCGATCCCGGCTCACCTGGTTAACTGCCTATGATAACTATGGCCCTCCACGAGAAGTCTGCATTGAATTTTGTTACTCGTTTTAAGGAACGTGAAAAGCAGATCACTCTTTCCTCTAAGCACGATCAGAGGAAAACCCTCTTAGCCTACCACATTAAATATTAAATTCTGCACAAAAACTATTGAGAGTGGGAGTGTTGAGCGTTGGAATGGATCTTAAGGAAAATCACTGTCTGGGCAACTTGAAGATGGGATAAATCCCAGTTACCTAGGATCATTCCAGGAAGGTCCCTCTAAACAGCTCTGACACTTGGGCCACAAAGCCAAGTGAAGGGCTCCCCTCCAAAAAATCCAAAAGTGGGAGGAGTTAATGCCCTCAACTAGGGAGAATGTTTCACTAATTTCTCAAGAGACAGCTGTGTCTCCAAGAAAGCAAACACTGCATTAGCTCACTGTTTACGAGTGCCTGCATAGTTCCCACTGGCTGTTGAAGTGACTGATGTTATTTAGGATTCATGATTCATCAGGCTGCAGCCCAATGGCTGTGAAGGGAGCATGACCCTGCCTACGCCTGATTTTGGACTTCTGGTCTCCAGAACTGTGAGAGAATAAATATCTCTTGTTTGTAGCCACCTTTGTTATGACAGCCCTAGAAAACTAACATACCTCTCTAGTCTTTTACTTATGAAAGCCTACCCTAAGGCAAGCGAGAATAATTTTATAGGAACAGCCTTGAATTCACTCTTTAAAAACAAAATTATTTCCCAAACCTCACTATTTTCAATGTAATTTGTAGCCAATTACCTGTGACATACTTGCAACCAGTTGCGATACACCCGAGCAACGCACTGCCTGAGTTAGAAACTGCTAATCCCACCCAACATTCTAATTTTACTGAGGAAATGGAGCTCCAAAGAGGCCAAATGGTCACCAGAGGTGACATAGACACTTCACTATCTGTTCCTCCTCATACCTGGCCTCCTGTGTTCTAGCCAAGTTCCCTGAGGAATGTAGGACACCACATCATTGCTCATGTCAGGCCCCAAATTTTGCCCTCTGGCTCCAGTTTAAATCATTTTGTGCAGTATGGCCGAACACCAAAATTTCCATAAGCAATTCTTCTCAGACTCTGACTTTGAAGACTGACAAAGTGATTTACTCAGGCAGCTATACAGATAACTGCTTAGTGTACTGGGATCAGGGTGAAACAAAATATCCTGTGTCAGGGCATATATCTTGGGTGGGAGAAGAAGAGCATCTGTGCTTTGATATTGCCATTAAAAGATGCAGATTCACTATTAAACCCTCCTTTGATAGAAAGGCCAATAGTGAATTTATCAAGAAGCCTGCAATATACCTGTGAAGTGAGTGATTTCTCTAAACCTCAAATAAAACTGTAATATAGACCTCAGAGGTAGCTAAGATAGCCCTGTCTGGTGTAGCCCAGATGGTTGGAGCATCCTCCAGAAAACTGGAAGATTGTGGGTTCAATTCCCAGTCAGGGCACATACCTAGGTTGCGAGTTCAGTCTCCAGTGTGCATGCAAGAGGAAATCGATAGATGTTTCTCTCCCTCCCTCTTTCCCCTCTCTCTAAAATCAATGAGCATGTACTCAGATGAGGATTAAAATTTAAAAAAGGTAGCCAAGAGAAAAAGTCAAAAGTCTGAACACAAGGAATTTACAACTGCAAATAACTAATATCTTTAACCTGGAAAGAGGTCCTCCTGCTTAGGATGCCCTTCCAAGATGTCTTTGGTGATCTGGATTTCTCACTGTAATAGCCCTATTTGTTCCTAACTGCTTAGTTTTCA
The DNA here is from genome assembly GCA_039655065.1 of Glossophaga mutica. Taxonomy (NCBI): domain Eukaryota; kingdom Metazoa; phylum Chordata; class Mammalia; order Chiroptera; family Phyllostomidae; genus Glossophaga; species Glossophaga mutica. The sequence continues at coordinate 138,979,708 of CM077307.1, read as the reverse complement.
TTTATGTTTCAGAAAATAACTTATATCCTCCTTTTGAGACATGACCAACAAAGTGACAAGAAACTATCTGCTTGGCCAGTTAAAAGTTTCCATCCACTCTTTTTATAAAGACATTGGAGAATCACGCAAGTAAACTAAACATTCAAACAATACCTCGAAGGGAGTCCAAATACCAATAATCTGGTACTGGGGTTTGGGTGGAAAAAACTTGGAGTGAGATAACGTTCCTGAGGCACTAGAAGAGGGAAGAGTCAGGGTCCAGAAAAACCAGCAGATCTGCCTTATAGCCTAAGGGGTTGTGCTGGCACTACCTGAGAGAGAAGGTGAAGACCAGGAGCCAGGCAGAAAGAAAGCCAAGAATAAAATAGGAAGAAAGCAGGTGTAGGGTAAGTGGAAGGAGTTTGGCTTCCTCGCCCAGGTGCCTGGGTAACTAAGGGAAGCTGTGTTCCCATAACCTTGCAGGGGCCTGATAAGTAGCGTTCTCATAGCCTTGAGACTGGGTCCAATAAATTGTTCCCATAACATGAAGTGGGCACACATGTGCAAAATTATGTTATGTTATGTAATGTTCTGGCAATTTTCTGGCTTTGTTCCCCTCTAGAACTTAAATAGGTAGGGACTCCCTGCTGGGGGTGATGAGACACACGGGGGAGACAGGTGCCACCGTGATGGGTGCCACACTGGGGAGCAAGGGCCATGACATGTGACATGTTGGGAGACACGCAGCTTGCAGTGTGCATGGCTCACCCACCCATGAATAAAGGCATGCCAGACCTCCCAACAGTTCTGTGAATATTATTCCATCTGTACGAATACCATGAACCTGCCCAGCCTTGAATGGTTGCAACACAGCAAGGAAGGTCCTAGACTATTGCTTTTAATATAATTGAAAGGGCCTAAAATGTCAGTGAAAGTGGATTAAAGATATGATGAGGTATTTTTCTTAATACACACAGGTGCATTTATTTATAAATTAAACAAGAATGGTGATTTGGTCTGTAAACAAAACAGGTTTTTTCAAGATCACCTACCTCCTTAGCCAGTCACAGTTCCTATCATAGTACTTCTAGTCTGTCAATATACCTGCTCTGACCTTGACCCTGTAGCAGTCTAAAGTGCACAAGTTATCCATTATGGAATTGCTATAATTGATTGGATCAATAATAGACACTAGGGCCAAGACCTGGCAATCCACTGCCTAGCCAGCACCCAATCAAAATACTCCTTTAAGAAATTAAATCAAAAGCTGGCCCACAAGTACCAACCAGAGACAAAGCAAGAGAAGAAGCAGACATTGCTGGCCTGGGCCAAGAAAAAAGTTGCCAGCAAAGGCAACATCCCTACCAAGAGGCCACCTGTCCTTCGAGCAGGGGTTAACACTGTCACCACCCTGGTGGAGAACCAGAAAGCCCAGCTGGAAGTGATGGCACACGATGTGGATCCCATCAGCTGCTTGTCTTCCTGCCCACCCTGTGTCAGAAGATGGGGGCTCCCTACTGCGTCACCAAGGGGGAGGTTGGGCTGCAGCGTCTGATCCACAGGAAGACCTGCACCACCAGCACCTTCACACAGGTTAACTCAGACAAAGGAGCTCTGGCTAAGCTGGTGGAAGCTATCCAGACCAGTTACAAGGACAGATACAATGGGATCTGCTGCCACTGGGGAGGCAATGCTCTGGGTCCAAAGTCAGTGGCTCACATCACCAATCTGGAAAAGGACAAGACTAAGGAACTAGCCACCAAACTGGGCTGAGTATACACTGTGGAGGTTTCTGTACATAAAAATAATAAAAACTCTCCTTCGGAAAAAAAAAGAAATTAAATCAAAAGCTGTCTCAGCTGTACTCAGTGAGTAGACTACAATTGAACTAAAAGGACACGTGACTCTGAGTTCAGCATTTTGGTGGAGACAAATGTGTAAATAGCTAATACTAATCTGCATAAAAATAGACCGGAGCAATATAAAGAAGGAGGCAAACACCTGAGAGCCTGTGGTTCCAGAGTGAGAGGAAAGAGTAGTTGACTTGGTAATGGATGGCATAGCTGTCCTCACAAATGTCCTCACCTAGAGACATTTGGTGCTTTGTTTCAGTGAGGTTTCTGTGCCCTTTTGTCAAATGTCTTTGGGGGTTTGTCAAATTCTCAAAGTCAAGAGACTTTGACTAGAGCTACATGATTAGTTATTCCCCTAAAATATTCCTAATGTAATCAGATGGCCCCTGGATAAGTACAACTATCTTCTAGAGAGAGGAAGACAATGCTAAGAACAAATTATCAAAATTGTACTCTAAAATAAAATGCACATACATATATATATCTACATGTAAGCCAGTATAAAATATTATAGAATCATTGGTGTTAAATGGGACACACTAAACTCTTGCCTTGAGGAGGCTACAGTTAACTTCACCCACAAAAAACAACCACTCAAAATGATCTCAGATCCCACTGATGAACATATCCCTTTCTATTTCTCTCTCTTATCCTTCAAAACAATAAAGAATATTCTGAATACCTAAGAGAAAAGCAGTGCTACCTACCTGTTTCAATAAGATGAATTCTGGATATGAAAAGCTAAAAAGACTAAGTAAAAAGAAAAAAGTGGCTATTTCATAATTTTTACAAAATACAAAGAGAGAAAAGGGAATCATTTTTTCCCTGAACCTTCAGTGGAAAGCAAAACTCAAAAGGGAAAATACACTGTGAAAAGAATTTTTTCCTTTGCTATTTTTAGGGCACGACATCATAATTTTAAAAGGAGGGGAAGGAGGGAGAGTAACCAAAAGATCTAGATGGTCAGACAGGGATCACTAGTTCTGAAAGGAAAACCCAAAGATAATCACTTCAATAAAATCATATTTAAATGACATATTCAAAACCATACTCAAAATACATCATGCCAACAAAACAAACAGGATTCATTTTTTTTAGAGGGGAATAATCTTTAGAAGATGATGATTAAAAAACTAGCAAGAGCATTCTACACAGAGCAGGATACTATGGCCAGTTGGCATTGCTGAGGAAACAAGAAAACTGCTATCAAGCTAGTTTAATACAAGACAGTTCTTTCCAGAGACCTCAGACACTATAATGACAATTGAAACCAGCTGAGGAAAAAAAAAAGACCAGGAAAGAGAAAGTGCTGGAGATTTTCAAAGTATTCTCACCTTAAAAGGCATTTCTATTGCTTCAACAGAAGAGATGTTTTTGTGGTTGATTTTATATGCTTGCCTTCGTAGTTTCCTTTATAAGTGGAAAGGGCATCAAATTATTGTAATAGACTACAATACCAGCATGTCCAGAAAGAATTAAGTCTTGTAAACACATCATTCTGTAAAAGAGGTTGTTTGTATCAACTCTAGTTTCCAGAATTCTGAAACCAATGGGTAAAAAGCATCCATTCATTATGGGTATCAGTATACAAATATACCTGAATGGCATATTAACTCTGAAACACAAGATAACAAACAGATTTCTGGGGAAGGATGAGCCCAGATGGTGAAATGAAAATTGTATAGTATAGAGTATTTAATGGTAAGCACATGTAGTGTGATGATTAAGATCTTAAGGCAGAATATCTAGTTGAGTGATGGCTGCACTACATTCTGGCTGTGTTATCTTGGGCAAAGTACTTAACCTCTCCAGTTTCCCCATCTATAAAACCAGCATAAGGGGACCTATCTCTTATAGTTCTTTGAAAAAATAGGTAAACTAAAACACATAAGTCAGCACAGAGCCTGAGTCACAGGAAGTCAATATGGTGATGATGAGGAGGACATCAGTTTCAAGTTGATGTCCTCATTATTATCTCCCTTGGTATTCACCAAGTCTTCTCCAGTGATATTTGGTGTGAGGAGGCCATTTTCTTGTTTCAGATTGCCTGTAATTCTTTGTATATAATATTTACACTTTGAACTTATAAATATATCACATCCTCTCTAGAGTCCTTACAAATAGATTTCTTCCACTATTATTCCCTGTAAACATGACCTGCTTACTTTACTTACTGGTATGGGAATGGCATGTGTTTGTCTGTCTGAAGCTGACGCTCTTTAAACTCAACACTGCTTTCTCTGTGTTCTTTGGCATGTCAGTACTTAGTGGGCAGTCACAACCTAATTGGAGTCCAACTGAAAATAAATTCCCCAATTGTGCAAAAAACAAAACAATACTTCATATGGAACACTATGAAACTTTACTCTTGAATATCAAATTGTGTCATGTCTATTATTGCACATCCTGCACTAGCCAAGTATTAGACTCATATTGTGGATAAGAAAAGCTTGTTAAGCTAAGTTAAATGTGATTATAAAGATAGCATGGAACGGTGATGTTTGGGCATCTTTGGATAATCTGTTTCAGCCTACCAAGGCCACAGCCATTGTTACATCATGAAGCTTGCTTCATCTGGGAACACATGCACGTGAAAAACATTCAGCCCTGGCTGGCATGGCTCAGTGGATTGAGCTCCCACTTGTAAACAGAAAGGTCACTGGTTCGATTCCCAGTCAGGGCACATGCCCTGCGGGCCAGGTCCCCAACTGGGAGCATGTGAGAGGCAACAGATTGATGTATCTCTCATACCTTAATGTTTCTCTCCCTTTCTTTCCCCCTCTCTTCCCCTCTCTCTAGAAGTAAATAATTAAAATCTTTAAGAAAAGAGAGAAAGAAAAACATTAAGTAGAAGGGCATGATACCACAGAGTTTAGGCTGGTCCGTTCCCACAAGTTACAGGAAATGGAAGAAACAAAACATGATCAGTTCTTCAGTCTCACATCCTACTCTGCCTAGTATCACATGGATTTTTGTATGTTTGATACCTTCAAATTTTCCTATTTACGAAAAAAAAAATGAAGCCTGTCTCTCTGCACTAATAAGAAAGTACATTTTTTTCATATAATGTCATCATTTTACATCATCTTGGTTTAAAAGTGGGGAGCAGGCCAATTGGAAACCAAGAGAAAATCGTGAGGTTATACACATAGAACTTAACCATGAGTGAACCATGGATGTGGTTCCCACTGCACTGCTGTATAAATTATTCAAGGAGAGGCACTTTGCCAGCTGGTGGCTAAAAAGCCAGTGGGGGTAAAATTCAATTATTTCTAGGCAGAAAATAAAACAGAATGTGTCAGTGGGGAAGAAACTACCTATTTTATCCATTTTTGTGGTCTTTGTTTTGTGCACAGCTCATTCTTTTGCTTCTGCTCAGAGAGGTTGAAAGATACACTCATAAAGGGCTGAGGCCAGGGGTGTCCATTTCATTTTCACCGGGGGCCACATCAGCCTCACGGTTGCCTTCAAAGGGCCAAATGTAATTTTAGGATTGTATAAATGGAACTATTCCTTAACAGTTAAGCAAGAGCTCGGCACTGCCGCCCAGCAGAAACAAGGTGCCTGGGTGGGTAAAACAAGGTGGAAGGCCGGATTCGGCCTGTGGGCCTTGCGTGTGCCACCTGTGTCCTAGAGGATGCTTGGATGACCACGCTGCAGCTGCCTGCATTTCCTAACGGGTGGTATTCGAGATGGGAAGGAACTCCAGGCACAGCCTCATACTGGGCTGGCTGGTAGAGGATGGTAAGTTTACTCTTTGGGTGTTCTAGAGGGGAGGAGCTCTGAGGCAGAAGCCTGCCATTCTTCCAAAATTTTGTAACTTTTGTATCATATGTGGTTTTAGTTTGTAAACCAACCATACAGAAATAAGATAACTAAAAACAGGGGGAATGCTAGGAGAACCCAAGTGTTAGCGTTTAGCCTTAATTGATAGGCCTACGTGACTAATTCTTATGGAAAGCTGTTATTTCCAAATTGTGAAGCTTTTGAATAAAGACCCCTTTCCTTTCTCACTGAACTTGGCCTCTGGAATTCCACCTGTAGGGTGGCAGCAGGCAGCAGGCCCCCAACTTGCTGTTCAGTAACATAACCACAATGAGTAGCACTAAACACCCACCAGAAAGAATAAAATAAATATGATTGGCAATAAAAAATGCTGGCAAGAATATCAAGCAATGAGAACTCTTATACAACTTTGAAAAATGGTCTGGCAGCTTCATACAAAACTAAATATACCACTTCTCTATGACTCAGAAATTTCACTCTTTGGTATATACTCAAAGAAACAAGACTTTTATTTAAACTTTATTCATAACAACCTTTATTCAAATGAGAATAAAAAGAAAATTAAATGGCCATCGACAGAAGAATGGATGAACAAATTATGGGATTGTCACAAAGTAGATACTGCCATACACTGCAACAAGAAGGCAAAGGGTTGTGATGCACACGCAAATGGATAAATACCAAAAAATATGCTAAGCGAAAGAGACCTAAAAGAAAGAGTTCTTAATTTATGTTTTATGCATTTATATAAATGCTTTATAAATTCTAAAATGGGCAAAACTAATTTATGGTGGAAAAAAATCAGAGCACTGGTTCCCTCTGGTGGGTGGAGACGGGGACTAACAGGGAAGGGGCATGAGGAAACTTTTTGGGATAATAGAAACATTTATACCTTGGAGGAGTCGGGATGAGAGATGGTGAAGGGATTAACCAAGGAATATTTATGCACAACCCGTGGACATGGACAACAGTGTGGGGACTGGCTTTGGGAGGGGACAGGGTGGGGCTGAAAGGAGGTGGAGAAAGAGGAAAAAAGTGAGAACTGTAACAGCATAAACAATAAAAATTTCTTAAAAGAAATATTTATACCTTAATAGAGATTTGGGTTACATTAACCTTAATATATGGATCAATTCCCTAAGTGTAACCAACCTTTTAATACTATCTTCACCACGCCCACACTTGTGCTGTCATACTCCAATGCTCATTCAAGTTCAAACACCCATCGTGAGCAATCACCACTGTCCACCCAGATGGACAATCTGCTCAGCCTTTGTCTCCAGCACCCTTCTCTGAGCCACCATGGTTCACCAACAGGTGGTGAACCTGCTCAGCATCATCTAATGACTTCAGGGAGAAGGGCTTTTCGAATGCATTTGAAATGACCCTTCCATTTCCTTTAAGCCTTCAAAGACACTATGACATAGGCAGGATACGTAACTTTAACCCATTTTACAGATTACAGAAAGTTGAAAATCTTTTCCAAGCTACTTATTGGCAAGCGGGCACAGTCCACGACATTAGATCCCTAGTCTAGTGTTGTACTAGAACCATAAAATGAAGTCCTCATTCGGACCTCTAATCCCTAAATCCTTCTTTCACTACCAGGGGATTTGCAGAATAGAGAATCAGGCAAATAACAAAATGGAACCTGTAAACAGCCTCTGTGATTAAGGCGCGAACCGACACAACAGACCTCTCATCCAGTTGAACAACCCATGCCTGCAACACATTGACCAAACCATAATTCACTTTCATGTGCTTCTGCTACACAGCCCAAGTGCCAGGTCCTCTGCTCCATGTCCCCAGTCATTGTCATAAGAGGAAGAGTTAGTGTAATGTATTAGATTTCTATGGCTGCCATAACAAATTACCACAAATGATGACTTAAAACACAATTTACTTAAGTACAGTTCTGGAGGATGGAAGTGAGTCTCTGGCAGGGCATCACTCCCTCCAGAGGCTCTACAAGAAAATCTGATTCCTTTTCCAGCTTCTAGAGCTGCATTCCCTGGTTCAAGACCCCTTCCTCCATCTTCAAAGGCAGCCGAGTAGTGTCTTCAAATCTCTGCTTCCATTCTCACATCATTGTCTGTCTCTGTGTCAAATTCCTCTCTGCCCATTGTCACATTATTTTCTCCTAGTATCATAAAATTCTCTCTGCCTTCCTTTTATAAAGATATTGGTGGACTTTTAGGGTCCCCCTGGATAATGCGGGATAGTGTCCCATCTCAAAAGCCTCCTTTAACATTCACATGTTCCAGAGATTTGAACCTGGGTATCTCAGGGGGTCACTGTTCAGCCTACCACAGGAACCAACGGAAACTTACCCACTACAGGGACAAGCACTAAACACACTCCTACTTAGGATTTGTGGAGGGTAACAAAGTTAGAGTAACGCTGATTTATTTTTCCAATCATAGTCAAGGTAATGCCACCAGCTAAGGCATTTCAAACATTTAGAGAATTAGGAATATTGTCCTGCTCATTCTGTTTCCCACAAAAGAATTGCTGAAATTTACCAGCTACTGGTAATTTTCAACAGTTCCTTTCATGCAAGTAGTTTTCCTTCTCCAGTGGATGCACAGAACCAGGGAATTATCCTAGAAATGAATGTGCTTAGTGAAAACTAAGTATATTTTTTCCTTAAAATTCACTTTGAAAGCTTTGCCCAAAGAAACAATTATTTTAAGCATGAAATTGAATGTTAACATTCTGAATATAAATAAATGTTCTCTACCTCCCTTGGTGTTTGTCTTCAGGGAGGTAGGGGAAAAGAACAGAAATATACAATTGTTTTAGTTGTTCCTAATGTGCTTTTTTTATTATTTGGTTTATATCTTACTTTAGAAAGCTTCAAATAATACAAAAGCAAAAGAATAACATAACTCCATCTACGCATCACTAGTTTTCAGTTACCAACACTCTGACAATATCATTCCATACACCTCCCATTATTTTCAAGCCAATCTCAGCCAACATATAAATTTCTCCTTAAATGTTAGCTTTTATCAGTAAAAATGAGATCTTGATATATAAATAGATATAGATATATAGATATATATCCACTAGATCAACAACATTCAGTATAATTAAAAAATTAAAAATAATTCATTTATAGTTTTCAATGCTAGTTGGTCTTCAGTTACCTTCACTTGTTTCAAAATACCTTTTAACAAGTGGTTTGTTCAAACCAGAATCCAAACAAGGTTATTTTTATTTTTTAAATATCTATTGCATCTACAGTTACTTCCCCCTTTCATTCTGTTTTTGTTTTTCTATCTTTCATTCTTTTTCTTGTTTGATCTTGCCAAATGTCTACCAGTTCTGCTTTTGTTAATCTCTATTATTTTCTGTGGCTGTTGTCCTTTTTTGTATTGTGGTGAGACCTACCATTCTAACCACTTGTAAGGGAATAATTCCATGGCATTAGGTATGTTCACAATGTTGGACAATGATTACCAAAGCATATTTCCAGAACTTAAAAATGATCAGTTTTATAAGGAAACCCAAGAGAGTAGCTTTAGCTCTTCAAGGCAACTTCTCTCCTAATAAATAGGTTGAATGCAAATTTCAGAAGAGATATTTTCAAACTCATTAAAAGTTTCCAATTTCATGCCAATTTTAAAAGCCGTGACCTAGATCACAGTCAGGTAGCTGTAACTGCCATTTAATAAATGTCATTTACAAGGAGGATGTATAGCGGCATTAAAATCTCATCCAAATAAACTGTCGGGAGTCCCACCCTGAGGTAAAATCCTGTTAGATATTGATCTTTTGTGTTCAACACAGCATCAAACAGCATCATATAGTAAATGAAATTGTTGACTTCACCCCAAGGCTCATAGAAGTCAGAAGCTGTTTGTACAGACTAACTCACTAGTGAACAGCATCTCAATTTATAAGCCCTGGTTTACTCGTTCAAATGTTTGCACCCCATCAACCTCACTGAGCGACATTCCTTGCTATTATCATTAGTTAGAAGTGATACAAACAATTATTAAGAGAACAACTAGCAAGCTGCTAGCAGTCTTCTTTGAATATATATTGGGACTAAAACAATTAGCAAAAGTATAACTTGATTAAAACAATTGGTAAATTGAAGAGAACTTCAATGGCACAGTTTACCCCTCTAATTCTGCTGGTAAGACATTGAAATAAACTGTGATGGATGTATTTTTTTAACTAGGCATTTATGCAAGGAAATTAGATAGACGTATGCAAGAAAGCAGACATCATGAACATTGCATGGAATATTCCACAGGAGATTTGGTTTGTAGCATCATGACACTCACCATCTTAGAAAATGTGAGAGGGCCTGTCAGTGATGGGAGGCCTTTCAGTACTCTGATGCACAGATCTCCATTAAAATGATGTTTGTTTCTAACTGGAAAAAAGATATAAGATTGAAGAGGAGAGAAAAGGAGAAGTACCCCTATTTTTACATTTTATTCAAATAAGAATATAACACTGGAAAACCTGCACAGGGACTACGGTCTGAAGTTACTCTCACAGGTATGTGAACATCATGGTCACTGCTGGTCAGTCATGATGCTTCTTAAGAGCTATCTTACTCCAGCACTTTAGATTTCAGGTCCTGGCTGATCACAGCCTACAAATCATTGCAAGAATTAAACATGAAGAACCACAAAACTCTGAATGAAACCAAGGGAGGTTGATGAAGTTAGGCTTGTTAAATGTACAATTAAAATAAAATATGATACAAGATGTGGCATAGGCAGACATAGCTCACCTCTTCACACAACCACGTCAAAATTACAACTAAAATATAGAACAACCATCACTCAGAACTGTCAGAAATTGAGTTGAATGGAAGTCTGACAACTATGGAATTAAAGAAACCACATCCATCCAGACTGGTAGGAGGGGCACAGATGTGGAACAAGCTGGTCCCACAACCGTGTGTGTTGGATAAAAATTCAGTAGGGCTATCTTGGGAGTCCCAGACCCACACCAGGCCCCCAGCCCAGGATTCCAGTGCCAGGAAGTCCCCACAACTTCTGGCTGCAAAAACCCAGTGGGGATTTGATACAGACCCTGGCTCGTGGGATCCACGGTGTTGTGGCTGAGACGAGACAAATTCACACGGACTACCGAGTCTTATGAAGGAAAAGGGATGGCTTGGCCACTCTCTCAAGAGGAGAGAGCCTCAGCCCTTGCTTTGACATGCTTTTATTGCTTTTCTGAGCACATTATATTAAGGATGGTCCTCATTGACTATGCACAGATTTGTTTTAGGTGGTTACCTTTTACAGGAAACAATGGAGAGGATGTTGCTAATTACATCAAAAAAGAAGGATATTTGCGAATGTAAAGGGAAAAGTGGTTGAACTGGTTACACTTGTCCTTGGAAGGTTTAGCGTAGATTTTAGGAAGTTGCTTTAAAGCTATGTAGTAAATGTTTGCTGCCTCAATTCAGGGTGAGGGAGTTTTAGCAAAAAGCAAGTCTCAAGGTAGCCTAAATACAATGCAGGCCTGATTCCCCATGGGAGAACCTATCCATGGACATGGGTCCTGTGCATCGAACCTTGCTTTCCACTGGCCTTTCCGAGTGGGACCTGGGCCCACACCACGCAGAATGGTTTCCTATAGGGATTGAGTTCGTGGAAGAAACTGCTGGAACCCCATGCAGTTTTTCAGACTCACTCCCTCTCAGCTCCAGCACCAGGGTAGCAGCTTGAAAAGCACCAGTGGTACACAGGGAGAAACTGAAGTGTTTGACATCAAGGCAAGCACAGGCCATTGCCACTTTGCTAAACCTCCCCACACACAGCCAGTAAGTTGGTGCCATATCTGAGACTCCACCAAACTGGCTAACCCTGTTTGACCTGCATTTGGAGATCCCCAGAGACTCTGCCCCACCCAAATTGGGGGCCCACCCAAGTTGGTTTTCCATATGAATAACTGGTCTTGGCTCCTGCTTCACAGTTTCCTAAATTCTATCAAACAACGAACAGCTGGTTTCAGCCCAGCAACAGCCAGCCTAGATTCACAGCATGGCTTGACCTGGGAATCTCCAAGCCCAGCACAAGTAGCAGCCACCTCAAACTGCCTAATAGCTCAGGCAGGGTACCCCTGGCAAACCACAGGTGGGGACTGACCACAGCACACACCACCCAGAAAACCCCAGGGCCAATGCACCCAGTGGACAGCTACAGACCTTGTCAGAGCACTATGACCCTGCCCCGGCACAGCTGGTCCTCCACAGAGGATGGAGGTTGGTAGTCAGTGGTCACAGCCAGTCCTTGCTGCTGACTGGCCTGGGTAAGTCCCTCCCATTGATCTGCCAGCAGCAACCAAGTCTCAACTACAAGAGGAGGGTGTACTCAGCCCACACAAAAGAAGCACTTTCAGTACCCAGTTTGAGCGATAGGGGAGGCTGTGCCACTGCACCCTACAGGACACCTACTACATTAGGCCATACAACCAAGACAGTGAGTCAAAGCAGCTCTGTCTAATACACAGAAACAAACACAGGGAGGCTGTCAAAAAGAGGAGACAAAGAAACATATCCCAAATGAAAGAACAGATCAAAAGTCCAGACAAAGAGCTAAACAAAGTGGAAATAAGCAATCTATCAGATGTACAATTCAAAACACTGGTTATAAGGATGCTCAAGGAACTTAATGAGGACCTTAGCAGCATAAAAAAAGTCTAGTCAGAAATGAAGGATACACTAATTGAAATAAAGTACAATTTACAGGGCAACAACAGTAGAGTGAATGAAGCCAAGAATCAAATCAATGCTTTGGAACATAAGGAAGCAAAAACAACCACGCAGAACTACAAGAAGAAAAAAGAATCCAAAAAAATGAGGATAGTATAAGCGGCCTCTGGGACAACTTCAAGAGGTCCAACATTCACCTCATAGGGGTGCTAGAAGAGAAAGAGTAAGATATTGGAAATCTATTTGAAAAAAAATAGTGAAAGAAAACTTTCCTAATTTGGTGAAGGAAATAGACATGTGTTTTGCAGCCTTTAAGGCTGGATAGGTTCACAGGGGATTCAGGCAGAGGTAAGAAAATTCACAGAGTCATGAGAATGCCTGACATGCCTTCATTCCAGGGTGGGGTGATCCATGCACCATGGGAAGTCCCAACTCCCTTATATACTAAATGCACACAAAGCCAGCTGGATACCAACATATTACATAACAAAGCATGATTCTGCGCATGTGATCCCATTCTCAAGGCTGTGGGAACACTGCTTATCAGGCCCAGTGAGGGAACCTGACTCCATTTCCCCTACAACATGCATGTTTAGGAAGCACAGAAAGTCCCAAACAAGATGGAAACAAAAGGCCCACTCCAAGACACATCATAATTAAAAATCCAAAGGTTAAAGATAAAGAGAGAATCTTAAAAGCAGCAAGAGAAAAGAAGTTAGTTACCAGATGGTTGCCAGATGGGAAGAGGGTAGAGGAGAATGGCTAAAAGAGGTGAGGGGATTAAGAAATACAAATAGGTAGTTACAGAATTAGCCATGGGGTTGTACTCCATAGTATAGGAAATGTAATAGTCAAAGAATTTATACATATGACCCATGGACATGAACAGTGGTGGGAATATTGCCTGAAGGAGTAGGGGGTGCTGGGTGGAGGGATGCAAAGTGGGGAAAATCAGGTCAACTCTAACTGTTGACCTGATTTTAATTCTATCAATTAAAATAAAAAGACATGATAGAAAATCCCTCTTAGAGACAAAGAAAGTAGCTCTGTACTGGAGTAAAGAGATGCCCTAAATGTAAGTATCTTGACTAAATAGAAATAGGAGGAAAATGGATGGCTGGGCAATTTTACTTCCACTACTTTCTACTGAGTAATAGAAAGAGCAAGAAAACCAGCTCCAGGCCAATGCCTTAATCATTCATTCATGGACTATATGAGTATCTACCTTCACTGGCCTGTGCAAGGTGCTGAGACGACAGTGGGGAATAAGATAAACATATTCTTATCTTCATGAAGCTTACATTGTAGTAGAAGAGGTGACAAATAAGTAGACACTTTTTAAAAATAGGGCCCACAACCTAAGTTGTGCAGAAGCACATAAAACAAATAATCACAACAATGTTAGCAGAAGCAAGAACAATACCCCAATATTCATGTCTCTCTGGTCAATATTGAGTATTGACTCTCTGGTCACTAATTATTATGTATATGTCTTCACCTGATGGAGCGTTGTTTTTACAATAGTCAGCCAGATATCCACAAAGACATATTTTATTGAGGATGCTGGTTACTTAGGAAGTCAAACTTCTCTGGATGTCTTCCTGGCTATGGTGATGGGGAAGAACCAAACAGAATCTGTTTTTACAAGAACACATATATGTAGACATACTCAGGAATGACAAGGAGGTGCAATGTATGCAACATAACCCTGACGTACATGCTATAAGACATAGCTCTAGAACATGTGCTCCCAAAACAGCAAATTTTTTTCCTTACTTGGCCCGTTGCCACCCCTCTGTATTCTTCTTCATCTCATTACAGAGGAAAGAGAGGAGCTAACGGCCCACACCAGCTGCCCCACATACTCTTCCCTGATCAAGCCCTGACTGGCGTGGATTAAGGAAGATTCCATTCCCCTCTGCCCCAGACCATTCCCTGAGCCTATAAATGCTTCTCCTAAAGACTGAAAGTCTCACCCAAATTCTTCCTTTGGAGTTAGATGTCGAGAGCCTCAGTCCTGATTCAAATGCGTTATGTGTGCCCACCTGAACAATTAATTACCAGAGTGCTTCTCAGTCCAGACAGCCTATGAGAATCATCTGAGAGGCTCCTGGAATTTTTTTTAAGGATTTTATTTATTTACTTTTAAAGAGAGGGAAAGGAAGGGAAAAAGAGAGAAAGAGGAACATCAGCGTGAGAGAGAAACATCAACTGGTTGCCCCTTGCCCTGACCAAGGACCAAACCTGCAATCCAGGCATGTGCCCTGACTGGCAATCAAACCAGCGACATTTAGCTTTGTGGAATGATGTTCAACCAACAGAGCCACACCAGTCAGGGCAACTCCTAGAATTTCTATTGTTTGGGCTCCACACCCACGGATTTTGATTTAATTGGTTGGGATGGAACTCAGTGTGGATAAATTTAAAAAGCCACACAGGTGTTTCTAATATAGCCGCCAGGGCTAGAAGCACTGCGTTAATGCTTGGGTGTAAATTAGTGAGTCCCTTTCAATAGCAGAGACCTAAGAGAAGAAAACCTATTTCACCAGGAAGAGAAGGAAAGACAGGGAATAGGCAGAGTACAAACCTCTGGAGTAAGTGCAAGAATGGAGAGACTTTATGAGCCAGGAGTCATGTAAAGACACAGGGAACATTGAGGGGGGTACAAACCATGTGAGCCTCTGAACAAGACTCTGATGATATAATATGGTTTTAATCTCTGGAGCATGGGTTGTGGAAATGAAAAGAGCTGATCCTGGGGAGGAATTGTGTAATGAAAGAACTCAATTTTCTCCCTCCTGTGTTTTTCCTTTACTGTCATACTACCACACTCACAATTCTTCCGACACCAGATGTGTACAGGGAGGGGCGCGCGTTCCCACACCAAGCAATTCTCTGTAACACCAGGGGGTGTGTCCTACAACTTAACTCAATTCTGACACTATCTACATGGAGATAGCATCGAATCAAACAGGTTAGGCTCAGTCCCATGAGACTGCCACCCACTTCAGATGCTAATCACAACCAGTCAGTCCCCAGGTTACTCACAACTTCTGTTCAGGTTGGCTATGAATCAGGGGTGCCCATGACCTTTTCTCCCTTGGATTCGATTATTTGATAGAACAGTTCACAGAACTCAGGGAAACACTTACATTTGCCGGCTCATTCCATGGTAAAGGCTATGATAAAGGGCAGAAATGAAAAACCAAATGAAGAGATACAAACGGCAGAGTCTGAAAGGGTCCCAAGCACAGGAGCCTGGCTGAGCTTTCCCACAAATCCCTAAATTCCCACTGATGGATGGGCTTAGGATCTATGTTGTGTTCTGAGGTTTAATTGGGGAAAAGTTTATTTATCCTTCGTAGTGCCTGTAACTGCTTCTTACTTTATCCCAAAGACTAAGAAAGACTGTTGTAGATTAGTCAAGTTCCTAGGTTACAGTTCCAGGAGGCAGCGCTTCCAAAGGGGTTAAAGTTCTAGTGTATGTAATCATGCTCTCTCTCTCTCTTTTATAATTTTTATTTATTTATTTTTGGAGAGAGAAGGGAGGGTGAAAGAGAAGAAATGAAACATTGATTGGTTGCCCTCTCGCACGCACCCCAACCAGGGACCAAGCCTGCAACCTAGGCAGGTGCCCTGTCCAGGTATCAAACTGGTGACCTCTTTGCAGGATGATATCTAACCAACCGAGCCACATTGATCAGGTCTCATGGTCTCTCTTTAAATGTACGTACTTTATTCCTAGAGGCTAAAGAAAGCAGAGGTAGGGCTAGCTCAAAGAACATCCAAATGCTCTATTTTGCACTGAGAAAAGCAAGAGTGACCTCCAGCTTCTAGTGTTACACCATGAACAGGGTATACATAAAAGGAAACCCAAGAAAAAGACCAGAATAATGCTTAAACTGGAGAAAACAGGAGAAGACAGTACAGCAGTAGGAATATATTGAGGGGTCTCCTTCGTGATAAACGTCTCACAGACCTAGGGAATCTCAGATGAAGAGGTACTGCAGCATAATAGCAGTGCGAGGCTCAGAAAGCCTTAGAAGCATGTCAGACAAAAAAATACACAGATCCTGAACTATTTCTTACAGGAGTTCCTCTTATAAATGTAGAGTGCCTGCTACAAGAGAATGAGCACTATGTCCCTAGAGAGAACCTACGCTGTTAGGGATTGTTTTGTGTCCCCACTCCAAAAAAAATAATTGTGTGTTAAAGCCCTAACCCCTATTGTAGCTGTATTTGAAGACTGGACCTTTAAGGAGGTAATTAAGGTTAAGTGAGGTCATAGGGTAGGCCCTGATCTTGTAAGACTGGTGACCTTATAAGAAGAAAAAGAGGTATCAGAGAGCTCCCTTTATCTCTATCTCTCTCCCTCCCTCTCCTTCTCCCTCTTCCCTCACACACACACAGAGGGAAAAGCCATGAGAAGACATAGCAAGAAGGCAGCTGTCTGCAAGCCATGCAGAGAGTGTTCACCAAAGACCAAATCTGCCAGCACCTTGATCTGGGACTTCTAGCCTCCAGAGCCATGAGAAAATAAATTGCTGTTGCTAAGGACACCCAGTCTATCGTATCTTGTTATGGCAGCCTGAATTTACTAATTTAGCGATAGAATCCAAGGAAGTAGGAGATCAGAAGGGAGATGGAAAGAAAACTTGAGAGTTTTAAAGAAACAAAACACCAAAAGGAAGAAGGAGACTTCGGGAAAGATCTGAGGATGGGCGATGCCACTATAGGAACTATAAGCAGGAGCAAAAAGACGGGAGATTTAGACGCCACCCATGGAGGAAAAACAATCTGTAACAGTGGTGGATTGCCCTCCAGAGTACAAGAGTTATTGTCACAATTAACTTCCTGATGGGAGATTCCTGGCAACCGAGTTGTAAGTTCACAGGTCTTCCCCTCCAGACAACTGGCATAGATTGATTACCACCTGGCAGAGCTGCAACAAAGAAATCTTTCTTTTGCTCTCTTCTGTTCGCTCTATCAATCAACTTCTCCCAGAGAAATCTCTTCTTTGACTATAGTGCTTATCAACAACGTAGATCTAGAATACGTTAAGTTCCAACTAATACTTTATCAAAGGACATGTTACCGTATGAGGAAACTGCTGCTCCGACTGACAGCTGCTGAAGCAGGATTATTTGTTGCTGCTGTTTCATGTGTTCTGTATTGCTGGAATTTTAGAGCCATAAGAGAAGTGGAAGTTGGAATTAAATTAACCCCAATTTTCAGACGTTTGGTCGTGCGGAAGGGGCGGTTCTAGAGGAGAGCAGCAGCTGTACAAGAAACCCAAGTTCCAGGCCCTGGCGGTTAGCTCATTTGGAGTGTTGTCCCGATATGTCAAGGTTACATGTTCAATCCCCAGTCAGGGTACATTCAAGAATCCACCAGCGAATGCATAAATAAGTCAAACAACAAATTGATGTCTCTCTCCCTCTCTCTCTCTCTCTCCTTCTCCTTCCTTTCTCTCTCTCTAAAAAAAAAAAAAGAAAACAAAACTCAAACTCCAAATAAGCAACCACTGACAGAGAACAAGTCAACCAAGAAAAAATGGGGAAAATTACTGTTTTTATACATATTTAGGGACTGTAATTTTTCTACAGCAACAAGAAAAAAGAAGATGTAATTTCTCTGATTAAACAAATTGACTAACTAAGGAAATTCTTATTGCTCAACTTTAGGTTTCTTATGTTACATCATTATAAAGTAAATAAGCCTGGGCTAAAAATCCTCTATCCATATTTATTAACATGCTGTTTTGGCACATTACTTAACATCTCTAAGCCACAGGTTTCTCACCTATAAAATGAGATATACAATGATATGAACCATTGCAGAATGTTAATGTGAAAATTGAGTTAAATAATGCCCAAAAATTGCCTAGCAGTTACAGTCAATAAATGTTAGCTACCATTGTTATTACCTTTCTCTGAACTTTGCTGCTCTGGGGCAAATACTAAAATAACAGGGGTGAGCAGGGTTGGGGGGGTGGGGAGAGGAAGGAGAGGAGGAGAAACATCTGGCACAGACCCAGCTCTCACCAGGCACTGGACAATATACTGATTGCTAGGACATAGGATATTTTATGTTTTAATTTAGTTATTATTCCTTTATCATGTATTTTTGGGTTTATTTATTATTTATTATTCACCACAATTTTATGGAGTAGTTTCCATTACTTTAAAGATGATGAAAAAGAGGTTCAGAAAGACTAAGCGTTTTACTAAGGTCAACATAGACAATAATTAGTTGTGTTAGGATGCTAACCCAGGCAATGTGACTCCATGGTTTATCTATCATCTTGACAAGAATCAAATAAAATCTATTTCAACATCGTTCAAGTGCAGAATAAAAATCGGAAGACTTTTCAGGTAATGTACAGAGCAACGTTGAGCTTACCCGCCAAAGGTTCACATGAAAGAGGCATCCACGAAAGCTTTGTGGGACTAAGCTGCCCATGTCACGGCCTCAGGCGTACAGGCAGGGCCTGACTGAGCAGTCCCCTGAGAGGGGATCAAGGCTGATCTTTTCCTGACCTTCACATCTCATTCTACACTTAAGGTTGAAAAGTTTGTCTCTGATTGACCTCCATCCTTGAATGTACATTTTGAAGGGAGTTAAATAAAGATCAAGAGCATAAATGTATGTTCTCGTTTCGTATTCTCCTTAAGCTGGAGAAGGAAGACAGGAATAGAGTCTTCTCTGTCCTGGGAGAAAATCCGTCCTTCCCTGTTTCTTCCTGGCCTTCTTCTCCCTTTCTAGACCTACCTCGAACTGGTGAGGAAAATTGAGTCTGAAGATGACTCCTTCCTGAGGGTTTCTAGAACTTCTTGGTTTTTTACTCACTGCTGGTGCTCTGGCCATTGAAGCACAAGAATCTGAAACTCGAGGGTGCACTTAATGGGAAAGAAATACACTAGTTTTTATTATCCTTGACTACACATTAGAATCTACCTCGTTAGGCTTTTAAAATTCCCTTGGTCAAGCCACATATTATACCGGCTTAGCCAATATCTATGGCAGCAGGGGAGAGAACCCAAGCAACAGTTATTTTTTTTAAACCCCAGGTTATTCCAATGGGCAATTAGTAAAATAATCTGTTTTGGCTGTAGACCTCAGCACTGACCTTAAGATGGAAAAAAATAAGTTTTCCATATGGCTCAGCATAAACCATTAAAATTCTACCGTAGTTTTTAGGGCCAGAGCATAATAAAAAATACTCCTTGGCTCCACATTTTATCCTGTTATTATAGAATCCTTTTGGGGACTAGAGATAATTAAACTGGAATAGTGTTTCAGGGTTTGGGTCAAAGACAAGTCTCATCATCTTACTCCATAGTATTTGTCATGAATTGCAGAGGCCACATTTTTCTCTAATTTGAATAATGCTCTTTCCCCTTCCCGATTCCCTCAAGTCTTCAGATACACTTGGGCTGGAAATTAGGGTCTATCGAATTATGATATGGTTCCCTGAAGCACCAAAAGGAGAAATAGGTCGGCCCAAACTTCTATTTATGTGCACCATGAAACAAAAAGATGAGACCCATATATTAGGATTTTTGTTTTTATTGGGGGGGGGGTAATGCCTTTCAAGCTCCCAAGAAAACTCCAATAGATAGCCAAGATTGAGACCCAACACTCTAATCCAGCAATTTTTGAACCACTGTGCCACAAGAATTTTTAAAACATGCACTACCTATTTGCCCTGGCTGGTATAGTTCAGTGGATTGAGCACCGGACTACAAAGCAAAGGGTCACTTGTTTGATTCCCATTAAGGGCACATGCCTGGGTTCCAGGACAGGTCCCCAGTAGGGGGTGCGCAAGAGGCAACCACACATTGATGTTTCTCTCTCTCTTTTTCTCCCTCCCTTCCCCTCTCTCACCAAAAATCAATAAATACGATTTTTAAAAATCAATATTTTTTTAAGAATAATAATAAGACACACAATACCTGACTATTTGGTCAGGGACACTGACCTCTTTCCCTTAGACTGCCAAATTAAAAAATGACAACAGCCAATACAATAGCTGTCTGATGTGAATGAATCAAAATTATACCTATTTTTTGTCAGATTGCCAAAAATATATATTTGTGTGTGTGCTGCAGAATTTTAGTAATTAGTTTATTTGTGCCATGAGATTAAAAAAAAGTTAAAAATCGCTGATCTAAGCAGTGTCTCAGGAGCTTGGACAACTATAAACATCCTAGGCATCAGGAAGAAAATAATAAATTGAGACATTGGTTTGAACAATTGCTTTTTACCAAAGAGACAAACAACTTGAAGAAAGCAGGAACAGAAAAAAGTACAAAACATCAATAGAAAACCCCATTCGTGTTTAAAATAATATTCTCAAACCAAAATGACTTATACGGTCCAGGTAGATTTTATTAAGAAAAGAAATAGACAAGGCTTATCACATGATGGTAGTTTGAGTTTATCCTTTCGAAAAAGAGACCCTTTGCATACAGACTACTCTTCAGGTACAAACACACACAAAACGGTTCTCTGATTTTTCTAAAAGAGCTGTGACCTTCTAGATTTGTATCTTATTTTCTACTTTTGATGGAAAAATATTCATAAGACCTAATTGCATTTTCCTTTTTATTCTGCAAGAGAAAAGCAAGATGGCAATAAATGAAAACCTTGTAAGACAGTAACAGACTAAAGAGCACATCTGTAGGAGGGTTTGGATACACTAATAACTCGAAACTGGATGAAATTAACAAAATAATGCAAAACGCAGTAAATTTTCTGACTCACTTCAAAACTAAGCTCAAATTAATTCTCAGGCCATAATGCATTTTATGATTAATGGGTATTTAGGAAAGAAAGATTTCCACTATTTATCATCAGCTTTCCCTACTTCCCAGTCAACATACATTAGCAAATTTCCATTTTGCAAAGTACCTGTTGGCCTGATCACTACAGCTCACACAATGCAAAGAACTCTTGCAATTACCTAGATAATTCCTGGTGAACAGGGCATTTGCATAACATTCAGGACACTCCATTATCATTTCCATTACAATGTGGGCAAATTCTCTTTTGGAAACCCAGATAAAGCAGTTCACATTTATCAGGCAAAACCACAGAGACACTATGCAAATACCTCAACCTTTTCTGTCAAATGTGGTATTTCCATCAGTTAATCATTGAAAGCATCTTTCATTAAGCAAAGGAGCCTGACTGTGAAGACCTAAAGCCAAGCAAAACTCTTTTTATCCAATCATGAGAAAATAGAAAATGCCCACATTACCTAATTTTATTTATAACGATTAGTCACTGAAAATCAACAACAAGAGAGAAATTTGTTTTCTCCATGAACAAAGTAAATCACTTTCATATTTTTTTAAGCAGATTTTTCAGGCACCTGGTTCATCTTACCTATGACTATTGCAAACCATCCCCACTGCATCCCTGTTCAAGCCAATGAGCTTTGCGTCCTGCTCTTTCCAGAGAGAACATGGCAGCGCTGGACTGCACTTCCTGTGACTTTGAAGAGAACCATTAAGGCATAGCGTCAGAAATGTTTATAAACTGTTGCCAACAATTCCGCCTCTGAGCTAAAGTTATAAATACTTAACTAAATTCTAAAGGAATATTTATGAGATATTTTCCCCTGAGAAAGAATTGCAATCTCCAAAAATGTCTGTTAAAAAAAAAACTGAGTATGGGAAATACAAGTTTCTTTCAGGTATCACAAAACTTTGGAATCTTTGGTGCAAGAGGTCCTAGAGTTCTCTCTCCAAACTTGACCACTGCCTGGGTGCCACATGCAAACTTAGAGGCTTGGGCTGCTCTAAGAGCTTGTTTGGCTGCCTTGGCTGAAGGTTCGCTGGTAGATCCCGGTTCTTTTTAGTGTTACTAAAACCTGTCCATGAATTAGGAACCGGAACAAGATCGCTGTGAATATTGGAAGGCCAAGCAACTCAGATTCCAAAGCATATATTGCTGAGGCTGATCGACCACATGGGCAACCAGAGACTAGCAAATGTCACTAGCACACAGTTCAGTCTATATCCCAGTCTGTGTTTTCTTTCCCAGAGTGTAATAAAAACCACAACAGAGAAAGCCTCTAGTAATTTATAATACAACTAATAGAATGAATGGCTAATTTAAAAGTGATAGGCCCTCACTAGTGTAGCTCAGTGGATCGAATGTGGGCCTGTGAACCAAAGGGTTGCTGGTTCAATTTCCCATCAGGGCACATGCCTGAATTGCAGACCAGGTCCCCAGTATAGGCCAAGTGAGAGGCAACCACACATTGATGTTTCTCTCCCTCTCTTTCTCCTTCCCCTCCCCTGTCCTAAAAGTAAGTAAATAAAGTCTTTAAAAAATAAAATTCATAGGAAGTTTTCCCCTAAGTAGGAAGTTTTGCTCATTCAGTTTTTTAGTATGGTATGTGTTTTCTTATTGAGGTGAAATTTGTATAACAAAATTAATCATTTTTAAAGTGAATAATACAGGATCATCTTGTAATGGGGTAGATCAGAGCAGGGGCCCCTGGGAAGTAGAGGAACCCCACCATACCCCCAAATCCTCCAAAAAGGCACAGGGCAGGGGGCGGGTGTGGAGGGGCAGGGAAGAGCAGAAGGCACCGCATGTGAGGCACATTGCATAACAAAGGCAGGTTAACAGCCCACACCTTTCTGAAGGAAGGAGCTGTGGAAGAAGACAAAACCGTGTGTGTGACTGTGAACACATGCGCCTGCAGAGTGACTAGTGACATAGCCGGGTTCGGGGGGAGGAGGAAACAAGCTCATACAGCACCTGCATGAGCTGTGGGGGCTAGGTACCCACTCTGGATGCCTGTGCATGGCTGGGAATTCTTGCCCTGACTAAAGATGGCAGCTGAAAAGAGGATTGAAGGCACTGGGGAGCTGACAAAAAGGGCAGACACTAAAACATCATAGGAAGAACCAGATGTTCAGATGCACAGAAAGTTCTGAGCCAAGCCTTTAAAAATTAGAGTGTGCCAAAAAATACAGGGTCCCCCAGGAGGTCTGGAGGTCTGCCTGTAGGGCTGTCTGTGGGGCTGGAGGTCTGGAGGCCCTCAGCACCCCTCCCTCACAGAAGACGGTGGCAGAGGTGGCAACACTGTGGGGGACCCTGACTGGCCAAGCACTCAGACACACTGGTGAGCTGACGGCTGAAATAAAGGCACCTCAGGAGGAGAGAAATAGATGTTGCAAGAAGGACTCAAACCAGTGCACACAGACCCATGGGAGATGCTTGCAGCTGAACTGTGAGAAGCAGGGCCTACCAGGGGCTTAGACCCTGCGTGGATGGGAGCCCACTCCTGGAGGAAGGGTCCTGCACAGGGACGCATGCTCCCCTGGGCTCCAGCATCTGAGACACCATGATCCAGTGCAGCATGGCATATGGTTTCCTAAACCGATACATGGGGACTGAGAGCAGTGGACCCCAGATCCTGAAGGAGAGCTGCTGTGACAAGACGGCTCTGAATCCCATGAGTGCACTTTCCAGAGAGGATGGAGATCTGTTTGTGTGATCAGCTTGTGGACAGTAAAGAAATGGGGAACTTCTGGGCATGGTTTTGGCTTGTAGCCTTTTGGGGAGCAAGGGAAGTTCTGGGTGTCTTCGTAGAGAAGGACCCACAGTAGGTGTGCTCTCAGACCCACCCCCCAAAGTTAGACCCCTATTAATAAAAACCTGTTTCCTTAAACACAAATCATTGACTCACAAAAAGGCACCAAGTGGCTGAAACCCAGTTTGCATGGTTACAATCTTCCCAGGTATTTTAAAGCCTACACTGGCTACCATGCCATTCCAATGCTAAGAGTGAAAACTATAATCAATCAGAATTCTTTAGTACTCTACATTTTTACTGTGTACATGCCAAATAAAAGGTTCAGCTGATTTTTTTTTCACATACCTGACTAGTTTTAGACATGACTAACTCGAATTGACTACTAATTCAGGGAATGTTTCTATAACCCTGAAATAAGTAATCAGTCCAAAGGGAAAACAATGATCAAGTAGATTGTGTTCTCAGGCATTTGGCTGACAGACAAAACTGTTACTTTTTAATCTACAATTGCAGTGTCTTAGAGACATAACCTCAGCATAATTCTATCAAACTCTAAGACTTCCACAAAGAGAAGCCCTGTGCTCACAACAGGGAACCTGGCCTCATCTTCCTCACCACTCGGATATTAGCATTTGCCTTTGACACCACCAGATCCCACTTCTCGGTTTCTGCCCGGGGAGGAACTCCACCATCGCAAATGACTTCCCACACTAAGCAGTGAGTCTGAGCAGCACACCACAGAACTGGAAAACATACAGAGGCGACTCTGGAGAACCTTACATCTGCTCGTTGGAATGCTTTTCCTGCCTGTTACACTCTGGTGACCAGTGAATTTCTGGTCCTCCCGTAGTCGGTCCTGCGCTTCCCAAGAGGCCACCAAAATCCTAAACCTTTCTCAACTCTGCACTACCTGTGCTTTATGCCTGGTGCTTTATTGATTGTAAACAACTCAGAACTGCAAAGCTAAAGGCTGTTAATGAATGTCACCCCACACTGCTGTTACACTTCAATCTAGGAGACACAAAGGAGGAACCAGTGATAACATTCTGAAACCCCCTATTAGGCTGAAGGGAAGAAGGGTTTGGGGGCCCCAGGGTCCTTTCTGTGTTCCTGAAACCCCCTATATGGGCTGTTACTCTGGTAACACTCATCCTGGGAATCCATTTACCTTATGCTTAAGAAATAAATATCACTCCAAGGGTAGAGTTCTCACTGCACAATCAACTGTGCAGCTTTTCAAACAGAAGGCCCCCACTTCCAGCCTCTCTAGTGTCCAAGCATCTGCACTTTTTGAAATCACCCAGGCGAGCTTCAGCCACAGCCAGGGCCAACTACCTCTCAAAAGGACTCTAGTTGTGAGATGATTACTGGGGGCCAGCCTGAATCTGAAGTCCTGTGACCTGCAGGAAACATTTCTCTCTCAACAATCGGAAGAGAAAATCACATCCCATTGTTTGTTCTGTTTGCCTGTTTTGCATCTAAGATTTTTCGTGGCAAACATGACATTCAGGTTTTAAATCAGATTCCATTTTTCTCCTAATACTCACAGTTGGTGAATGAGAGGTTAAGGTCTCACTGACTTCATTACTGAAATGAATTTAAAGGCGTCAAGAAAGCATCCCGACCAAGCCATCAATAATATAAAAATCATGTTCCTTGTGGATTGCAAAATAGCTGTCTATTTCCATGGGAACATCCTGTGTGGTTTTGGTGCCTGAGGGGGTGACTAATTAAGAGAGCACATCATCCCTATCAGGACAAATTCACTCTCCTCATTTGATCTTCAAATGTTAACAAGAGCACGTCTGCCACCCAGTGTTCAAAGCCGGCATTAAATTCTTGTCAGCATCACAGAAAAGCATCTCTTTTCTTTCAGAACTTCAGTTTTATTTTCCTTAACTAAGGTCAGTTCTGGACTGTTTGGGGATTATAGAACGAGGTAATAGTTCTATCGTTTTAGATTTTATTTACTTATTTTTAGAGCGAGGGGAAGGGAGGGAGAAAGAGAGGGAGAGAAAGAATCAGGGATGTACGAGAGAAACATCCACCAGTTGCCTCTCACACAGCCCCAGTGGGGGACCTGGCCCACAACCCATGCATGTGCCCTGACCAGGAATCAAATCAGTAACCTGTCTGTTTGCAGGGCGACACCCCACCCACTAAGCCACACCAGTCAGGGCACGGAGAAGTATTGTTTCTGAGTGAAACCCATAAAAAACACAAACACTTGCACTCATTACTCGTGCATTCAGTCACTGAAAATGACAGAAATTAATCAAAACAGCCACGATCCATGTGTCTGACCCTCCTTCTCAGCAAATTGTCTCCGCAATATTGGTAACCAGAACCTGATGTTCTCAGAGCCAAACTTGCCGTGGTGAGCAATCTGTGGTTTCTACTTGCATGTATATAGCCTTGAGAAATTTTGCTCCCAATTGGCTTAAGGTTGTCTGTCCCATTACAGTAATTTAAGTTTCAGCAAGAAGGTAACAGTGAGGACTGCCATATTTGGTGCTGAAATTCACATTTCACAAAATACAATTCACACCAAAATGGCCTGTCCCTACAAAATGCATGGGCTCACAGACCAGTGGACCTAACTGTCCTATCTCCCCAGGTGACATAATAAAGACACTTATTCTCCCAACCTTATTTCAGCTGGAAAATAAGCCTGAACCTACTCACAAAGAGAAACAGCTGTTATATGCAAGAGTAAAAGGTCTTGTGGCAGCAAAGACAGACCTTCTGTGATATACTGCCCTTCCCCCAGCCACAGTAAGAGCTCACCAGGTAATGGATTCAGACAGAGGAACCTATGAGAATAACCAGCCTTCTCCTCCTCATGGTTCCACCTCTATAATGCAGTCTATTCTTTTTGCATTCACCCAAGTTAAAAAATAAAATAACTATGACCCACTGGGAACAAATAAGGGACTAAGAGCCATCAAAGAAATGTATCCAGCTGCCACTGTGAAAGTAGTCTAAAACTGACCCATCCTCTAGTTACTGCATTTGGCCACAAAGGGAACTGACTGACTGGCATTAATCAAGTATTTACTCTGTGCCAGGCACTGTGGTTTACCTACATTACTACTCCTATCTTACCAGTGAGACGCATTGACTGTCTGACACCAAATCCCATTCTCTTTCCAACACCCTGCACCAGCCCTCCGGGAGGGAGCCAGGGGTCCTCTTCCCAACATGGAGAGAATTGCAGCATTCTGTTTATCCTTGGTACCACAAGCCACCTTGGTCCTGGGCCAAGGGGGAGAAGGTTATGAGAACTGCAAACCAATATGCCTAAAATACTACTTACTAATCATGTTTATGTAGTCTGGTACCAACGCTTTCATAATATAAACCCATATGCACAAGAACTCACCCAAGATTCTTCCACTATTGCTAATGTCAGGCTTTTAGCAATAGTCTGCTAACTGATGTTTCTTAGTCTGTTAGGGTTTTCCCCCAATCCATTATGCTCTAAATTAATTTTTCTACCTATCTACTTCATCAAAACACATCAAGGCTTTTATATTTTTCCTGTGGCTTAGGATAAAATCTAAGCCACTTAAAGTAGCACTTGAGGTTTTCCTCGCTCTCACCACAGTCTAGGAGCTCAGCTTTTCTGCACTCCACTTCATGAATCTTCCCTTTTATCAGGCACATATATCCACTTTTGAGGAGAGTGCCCTGGCTTACATCTCTCTGCTCCTCTCTCTATGTTCCTCAGCTCTGGAGCGAACTTGCCAAACCTCCCTGCTTACGTAAATGGCCCCACATTTATCTCCTCTCACCTCCTTTATGAGAACTTCCCTGCTGGGTCTCCTCCAGCCATTATTGTTGCCGTCATTTAGTGATCTGTGTGTGTGTGTGTGTGTTCTCATCACACCGAAGCTCCTTTGGGGCAAAAATCATGCTTCCAATTCAAATTTAAATTACATTTATTGAGAATCTCTTTTGTGCCAAGCACTATGTTCCATGTCTTTTAACCCCAACACAACACCCCTGACACCGAGAGTAAAGTAGGTATTCAAGAAATATTTGTAAGAAAGGAAACAAGTTTTTAAGGCATATCTCTATAATACATGTTTTGTGTGCACTATTTTATTGATCCTAAAACCACCCTATAGAAAGAAGGCATTTTTCAACTTTTGTACATGAAAAACCAATATTCTAAGGTCATAAAAACTTACCAAAGGTCACCTAAAATGTGGTTAAGTGTAGACCAAAGCTAGTTGTTCCTGTCTCCAATTTTTTCCCACTATGTTATGTCTTTATCGCAGGTAAACATTTGTTGGCAAGAGATCCCATGAAAAAGATTTTTGTTTGAGGGACAACTGAGGCTTCCAAATCAATGCCATCTTACAGGAGAATTCTTCTTTTAGTCACCAGATTGCCTCTTGAATCAGTTGTTGTATCTGAGCCTAAGTCATTAACTAGATGATGCAAATATTGTTATAATAGTGTAGCAGTTGAATATTAGCACAAATCTATATTTGAATTTTAAGAATGTGGTAATATAAATAATTCTTTCCTAAAAACTAAATCTCTACACGTAACTACCAGTTTATGAAAAATATGGGGGTTTGGGGACAAGCTGAGCAATGTCATGAAGATTCAACCAGCCAAATCCAGAAACATGGGAAGAAGATCAATAGAACAGCAGTCGGCAGCCGAGCCAGGACTGCACCCCGGCAGTCTGCAGTCCGCTTAAGAATCTGGGCCCGGAAACACTCCGTTACACTGTCCTCAGCAACATACCATTCTACCTTCTCCCTTGACAGTTTATTCTCAGCCCAACTGAAACAAAAAGGAAATATCTCAAGGTGACACCATTTAAAACTAAATCAGAAACTAAACAATTTCACTCTTCCCAAAAAAGAGAAAAAAAAAACCAGGAAAACCATTATAGAAATGTCTAATTCTTTCCCAGTGGCATAAATATTCCTGACAGCTGGTTCCTGAAAGCATGTCACAGTGCCATGATGAAGAATGAAACCACAAAGCCACTTCGGGGACACCATCACTGACATCAGCCAGCCTGGGTGGCTGTCACAGCTCCCGCACTGCTGGACGCCATTGCACTGAAGTTCCTTTCTACTAGGTCAGGCAATATTGGTAATAATGTATCCACATGTTGATTTACACCTTTGCAAACATTTACAATTTTTCAAGCCGTTTATGACAAAAATTTTAAAGATAATCTAAATCAATGACTAACCATGTTCTATTGTTTTAATGCATGTGAGTTAGACTATTTCCTCAGGTCACCCCAGGAAGACAGAGCACCCCAGGTTTAAGTCAGTTGTTGAGGACCTGACTGATCATCAGAACTTCTGGTCAGATTTTCAAAAATACAGGCTTCGGGCCTCACCGTGGAGCATCTGAATCTGATTCTGGTAAGACCCAAGGACTTGTAACTTTTTTAAACTCCTAAAGATCTTAACAGTTGGCCAGGTTTGAAATCCTCTGCTCTGGACAGCAGGAGGGGCCATTCTCTTCCTTTCTCTTTGTTCCTGCTTGGCTTATGAAATAGGAACTTCCACTTTGAATTTTAGGGAAGAAGTTTCTGCCAGCCGTTGGTCCCTCTTCCCCTCACTTGTTCCCACACGATACAAGGAAGGACCTGCCCTGACTGGCAATGCTGTAGGACAGCTACTGATCCTGCATGATCTGTCCTGTTGGTTCTAGTTGTTGCTCTCTCCCAAGCAAGCTGCTCACCGTGGAGCATCTGCTCCTCTCTCCTAGGCTTCTCTCTTGGCCCTCTGACTCTTGCCTATTCAAACTTGAAGGCTATGAGCAGGCTGTGACCCTTAAATTGTCTGGTCAAGGAAGCATCTACCTTACAAGGCCAACACCCCCTACATGCAGGTCCCATGGACTAGAACTGGGTGTAGGTAAAATGAGGTTCAT
Source organism: Glossophaga mutica (assembly GCA_039655065.1). Lineage (NCBI taxonomy): Eukaryota > Metazoa > Chordata > Mammalia > Chiroptera > Phyllostomidae > Glossophaga > Glossophaga mutica. The sequence goes on along the minus strand of CM077307.1, from coordinate 138,949,932 downwards.
GCATAGATAACAAAATGGATCCTGCATTTGAATTCTCACCTGGTTCCTATACCTATTTCTTCATCAGCTCCTCCAGAACTTCTGATTCCAATGATCTGGAATTAAGCCAAAACACACCTGAATAGTCACATGTATGGACAAAAAGGGTCCACATACTCAACCTGACAAGCTCAAGGGAAGTGTGGGTGTCAACCTTACAAACTCAGAGAGCCAAAGTAATCACATAGGATGGTCTGAAATTAAAACTTTCTAACTAGAAGCAGTTCATGGTGGGAAGCCATGTCTTATGCTAGAATCTTCCCTGACAAAAGTTGATCTTGACCCTAATTGAGCCTTTCTATTATCTTTTCGCATCTACAATAACATACCTTTGAAATGTCAAATTCCCTTTATTTGGACCCTTCAAAGCACAGGCACCAAACTAGAGAGAGACCACAAATCCCTTCATTATTATTGCTATCATGTTAATTGTTGACTGTCAACTATCCTATACCACCTGTGTAAAAGAAGTATGTGTCTATCATTTCACTTTTTATCCAGTCCCAAAGGTTTCCTCACTTTGCTCTCTCCCACCTCCCTCATCTGTTACCAGTGGAATTAATATAATCCATTTGTGTCTTTTCTTTTGATTGTAATGCATAAAATAAGGTGCAAAACTACCATTCTCCAGAGTATTTTCTCAATCTCTTGATATTTTGCTTTCTACCAATCATTGTCACTTTGGCTCAAATAAACTCATACAAATTCTTACAGGTTTGGGTGTTTCGTACACTGACACATGATTCAGTTTGCTATTAATCAAGAAGTAGATACACAATGAGCCCCAAAGTAAACAAAAAGTTGGAACCTGGAAGCAGGCAAGAATTTTGTGAAGGGTGCCCCTCCGGACTGCCTCTGCCAAATCTCACCTATGGCATCAGGAGGTACAGACTAAGGGATACAGCCAGGGAGGATCCATTGGTTAGGAGTATAAAAATAAAGGGATTGTGGGGGACAAAGCATAAAAAGACTCTCTCTCTCTCTCTCTGTTATTTTGAAGAATGTAGCCAAATTCACCAGCATCAGGGGACAAAGAGTTGATCCTTCTATCTCTTCTTTCCTCTCTCCCATAACACACAAACAATTTTTTATAGATTTTCATAAAAAATACTTCATTTTATAACTTCTATTTTATATCAGCTTTCTTTATACAAAGGATCACCACACTGCAGGTAGAAATCCAGGCAGTTTTATATCACTTTAAAAAATGTGTCCAAATTCTTTCAATTGCAAGATAAATACTCCTATGGGAGATCCAAAATGGTAGAGGAGGAAGTGGAAGCTACACTAACCTCCTCCCAGGACCAATCTGGAATTACAACTAAATTGTATAGAAATCATTCTTAATGACTAACTGAACACTAGCTGGAGAGAAGTCTTATAACTACAGACAGACAGAAAAAAACCACTTCACCACAACATGACTGGTAGGGGGAGGTGTGAGAGGCTGGCTGGGCTCCTTTGAGCAGCAGCTGAAGTTCCAGAGGGACATTTCAGCAGCTAGGGGGTTCCCTCTGAGAAGTGTGGGGTCCAAACTCCAAGCCTAAGCACCAGAGCCAGAAAGGAACCCAGATAACATCCAGCTATGAAAAACAACAGGGTTTTTGTCTATACAGGGAGGGACAGCTGGAGATGCAGAGAACCTTTTAAAGGGTCAATGTACAAAATTTCATTTGCAGCTACTTACCGTGGGCTCCAGCAGAAGGAGGGCATAGTGGACTAGAGATGCTTGAGGAGAATCTGAGATTGGTGGCTCCAGGGAGAGAACTGAAGGAACAGCTGTGAGGATCCCTGCGCTGAGTCATTCCTCGTACTTCAGAAGCCAGCTTTCTCAGGCAGAGCAGGCCCCTCCAAGTGGTATCAGCCTGAGGGGAAACAAGAGCCCTGCCCACAAGAATGACTCTTCCCCACCCAGTGGTGCTTAAGTAGGGCTGCTGATTACAACTTAAGGCTATATTGCTGATTATTTTAACTACTAAGGTGGAAAATATAAAGAAGCAGCCAAAATGGGAAGACAAAGAAATAGACCCCAAAGGAAAGAACAAGAAAATACTCCAGAAGAAGTAGAAGAAATGGAGGCAATCAATTTATCAGATGGAGAGTTTAGAGTAATGATTATAAGGATACTCAACAGCATGAAGAAAGATATTGAAACTACAAAAAAGGACCAATCAGAAATAAAAAACGCAATATCTGAAATAAATAATACACTGGAAGGAATAAATAGTAGGTTAGATGAAGTATAGGATCAAATCAGCTATTTGGAAGATAATGTAGAAAAAACACTCAGGCAAAGCAACAAACAGAAAAAAGAATTTTGAAAAATGAGAAGAGCTTAAGAAACATTTTGGACAACAGGAAGCATAACAACATCTGCATATGGGAATGATAGGAGATGAGAGCAAGCAAGGGATCAAGAACCTATCTGAAGAAATAATGACTGAAAACTTTCCTAATCTGATAAAGGAAAAAGACACACAAGTCCAGGAAGCTCAGAGAGTCCCAAACAAGTTGGTCCCAAAGAGAATGACACCAACACACATCATAGTTAAAACAACCAGGCTTAAAGACAAGAAGAACATCCTAAAAGCTGCAATAAAAAAGCAGGTAGTTATCTACAAGGGAGAAACAATACGACTGTCATCTGATATCTCAACAGAAACACTTCAGGCCAGAAGAGAGTGGTGTGAAATATCCAAGGTGATGAAAAGCAAGGACCTACAACTAAGACTACTTTATCCAGCAAGGCTATCCTTTAAAACTGAAGGAGAAATAAGGAGCTTCCCAAACAAGAAACAGCTAGAGAAGTTTTTTATGACCAAATCATACTGCAACAAATGATAAAGGGCTTACTTGAAGAAAAAAAGAAAACAGAGGAATGTATTCTAACAATAAAATGACACTAAATACATATCTATCAATAATCACCTTACATGTAAATGGCTTAAATGCCAACCTAATGACCTAGGGTAGTTGAATGTATAAGAAAACAAGACTCATATATAGGCTACATCCAAGAGAACCATCTGAGATCAAAAGATACATGCAGGCTAAAAGTAAAGAGCTGGAAAAAGGTATTTCATGCAAATAGAAAGGTAAAAAAGAAAAGCCTGGGATAACAGTACTTATATCCAACAAAATAGACTTTAAAATCAAAGCTATAGCAACAAACAAAGACAGACTCTGATTCATGATAAAGGGAACAATCTGAAAAGAGGATATAACCCTAGTAAACATTCACACAACCAACATAGCAGCACATAAATACATGAAGCAAATCTCGATAGACATAAAGAGATCAAGAGAAATACAGTCATGGTTGGGGATTTTAACACCACATTGACTTCAATGGATAGATCTTCTAGGCAGAAAATAAACAAAGAGACAGCAGCCTTAAATGACATGCTAAATCAAATGTATTTAATTAATATCTTCAGATCATTTCATCACAAACCAGCAGAATATACATATTTTTCAAATGCACATGAAATGTTTTCTAGGATAGACCACATGTTAGCACAAAAAAAAAGCCTCAGTAAATTTAACGAGATTGAAATCACATCAAGCATCTTCTCTGATGACAATGCTATGAAACTAGAAATCAATCACAAGAAGAACACTGAAAAACACACAAAAACATGAAACTTAATAACATGTTATTAAACACTGAATGGGTCAAAAATGAGATCAAGGAAGAAATCAAAACATGCCTTGAAACAAATGAAAACAAGAACACGGCAATCCAAAATCTGTGAGACACTGGGAAAGCAATCTAAGAGGGAAATTCATAGCATTACAGGTCTATCTCAAAAAAATAAGAAAAAGATCAAATAAATTATCTAACTTCACACTTAAAGGAACTTTAAAAATAACAGCAAACAAAGCCTAAAGTGAGTGGAAGGAAGAAAATAATAAAGATCAGAGCAGAAATAAATGAAATAGAGTCTAAAAAATGAAACAAAAGATCAGTGAATGCAAGAGCTGGTTCTTTGAAAAGATAAACAAGACTGACAACCCTTTAACCAGACTCATCAAAGACAGACAGAGAGAGAGAGAGAGAGAGAGAGAGAGAGAGAGAGAGAGAGAGAGAGCGCACCCAAATAAATAAAATCAGAAATAAAAGAAGAGAAATAAAAACTGACACCAAAAAAATACAAAGGATTATTAAAAAAACATATTATGAAGAACTATATGCCAACAAGCTGGGCAACCTCAATGAAATAGATAAATTCCTAAAAACATATAATCTTCTAAAACTAAATCAGGAAGAATCAAAGAATCTGAACAGACAGATTTACACCTAGTGAAATTGAAGGTCATATCAATAGATGCAGAAAAAGCACTTGATAAAATCTAGCACCCACTTATGATAAAAACTCTCAGCAAAGTGAGAATAGAAGGAACATTCCTAGACATAGTAAAGGTCATATATGACAAACCCACTGCCAGCATCATACTCAAAGGGCAAAAACTAAAATTGTTCCCCTTAAGATCAGGAACAAGACAGGGATGTCTGTTTTTACATCTCTTATTCAACATAGTACTGAAAGTCCTAGCCCACAACAATCAGACAAAACAAAGAAATAAAAGACATCCAAATTGGAAAGAAGTAAAACTGTCTTTATCTCCATGATACTGTATATAGAAAATCCCAAAGATTCCACCAAGAAACTACTAGAACTGATAAATGAATTCATCAAAGTAGCAGGATACAAAATAAATATCCAGAAATCAGTTGTATTGTTATATGCAAATAACAAACTAATAGAAAGGGAAATTAAGAGAACAATCCCACTTACATTTGCTTCAAAAAGAATAAAATACCTAGGGATAAATCTAACCAAGGATGCAAAAGATCTGTAGTCAAAAAATTGTAAGACACTGAAGAAATAAATTGAAGACAGAAACAAGTCGGAATACATACTATGTTCATGAATAGAAATAATTAACATAATTAAAATGTCCATATTACCCAAAGTAGTCTATAGATTTAATACAATTCCTGTCAAGATTCCAATGACATATTTTACAGAACTAGAAAAAATATTTCAAAAATGTATATGGAACCACAAAAGGCCCCACATAGCAACAGTAATCCTGAGAAAGAAGAACAAAGTTAGAGAAATCATGCTACCTAATATCAAACTATACTACAAAGCCATAGTAATAAAAACAGAAGCCCATAGTAATAAAAACAGCCTGGTACTGGCATAAAAATAAACACATACATCAATGCAACAGAATAGATAGCTCAGGAATAAGCCTGAGTGAATTAATAGTGAATTAATACTTGATAGAGGAAGCAAGCACATACAATAAGCTAAAGATAGATTATTCAATAAATAGTATTGGGAAAACTGGACAGATATGTGCAGAAAAATGAAACTAGACCACCTTCTTATACCACACACAAGAATAACTTCAAAATGGATCAACAATTTCAATGTTAGATCCAAAGCCATAAAAATCATAGAAGAAAACACAGGCAGCAAAATCTCGGACATTGCTCATAGCAATATTTTATCAGATATAGCTCCTCAGGCAAGGGAAGCAAAAGAAAAAACAAACAAATGGGACTATATTAAACTAAAAAGGTTTTGCACAGCAAAGGAAATCACCAATATAAAAAGACAACCTGTAGAATGGCAGAATACTTTCATCGACACATCTGATAAGGGGTTAATATCCAAAATTTATAAAGTACTTACAAAACTCAACACCAAATAAACAAACGACCCAATTAAAAAATGGGTAAGAGACATGAATAGACACTTCTCCAAAGAAAACATACAGATGGTCAATAGACCGATGAAAAGATGCTCACCATCCCTAATCATCAGAGAAATGCAAATTAAAACCACAATAAGATACGATCTCACACCTGTCAGAATGGCCATAATTAATGAATCAACAAGTGGCAAGGATGTGGAGAAAGGGGAACCATTTTGCACTGTCAGTGGGAATGCAGACTGGTGTAGCCACCGTGGAAAACAGTATGGAGATACCTCAAAAAATTAAAAATGAATCTGCCTTTTGACCCAGTGATCCCACTTCTGGGAATATATCCAAAGGTATCCAAAACACTAATTTGAAAGAGCATAAGCACCTCTATGTTCATGGCAGTGTTATTTTCCATCACTAAGATATGGAAGCAGCCCCAGTGTCCATCAGTAGACGAGTGGATAGAACAACTATGTGAAATTTACACAATGGAAAACTACTTGGCAGCAAAAAAGAAGAAAATTGTACCCCTTGTGACAGCATGGATGGACCTGGAGAACATTATGCTAAGTGAAATAAGCCAGTCAGAGAAAGACAAATACCATATGGTTTCACTCATATGTGGAATCTAATAAACAAACTGAACTAACAAGAAAAATGGAGATAGACTCATAGATGGAGAGCAGGATGACAGCTAAGGGATGGGGGGAGGTTAGGGGGTAGGAGGATTAAGCAAAAAGGAAAAAGGACTAGTGGACATGGACAACAGTGTGGTGATTGCTGGAAGTGGTTATAAGGGTACTAAATGGTAATGGAAAAAATATGATAAAGATTCAAATTTTAAGAATAAGAAATATAAATACTCTTTATAGAACCAAATAGATTTTTTGTGGAGAAGTAAACACACCTTTTAAAACTCTTCAACCCAAATTGTGTTGGGTATGTTTTCATGAAGAGCTTCAGAGGGTACTGGTGAAGGAGCAAGAAGAAAAGAAGTTAGAATCATTACACCAGAAAGCAATTCTGATGCCGAAAGATAGAACCAGCAGCTTCCAAATGTTACAAACATCTTCCATCAAAATGTAGCTGCCATACATACAACCAGCAGGCATCCAACTTGACTTTACCAACTTGAGATTGATCGTATTTTACACGGTGGTTGGGCTTTTATTTTGCTTATCTATGGGGAGAAGGGGTTTATGAAGAAAATCAATGATATTGATAACATACAAGTATATGGGAGAGTGCTTCTTAACTTTGAAAATAAAAAGTGTTAAACACTTTATAGAACTGTTTTGCAAAAAGTAATGAAGCAAACACTATAGCCTTGTTACAAATAAACATCCATATGCTGTTTTTTAGTAGCAAGAGATAAGGAAAATACTGATACACCATCAAAAGAGTTCCTTCCACTATAGTGAATGTACTCTGACTTATTCTCATTTTCATCCATGAACATCCTACTGACCAGCAGGACTCATCTGTAAGGAAAAACAGCCCCAACACAGAGTAAATTAACTTACTAATATGGGCATGGTCCTGGGCTGGTGAGAACTGTGCCCTGATTTGGTTAGCACACAGTCCTAGTCAAAACTGAAACAGTTCTAACATACCTCACTGTTCATCACTTTATTTTAAATATATATATAAAGTATACATATAGTTTATATTGCATATAGTATATATGATGTATATATTATATTATATATTTTGCATGTGTATGTGTATACATATTTATATATATAATGCAGCCATAACACATATAGGCTGGAAGTTTCACAAACTTATCTATTCCTTAAAGTAAGGCTTCCAGGCAGCTTTGAATGCAAGCAAGTGCTTGAAAATATTCAATTGAATTCAGTTATAATTGCTTCATAAATTTATAAATTTACATATACATTTCCACCCAGTTCATCTAAATTAATGACGGGGCTCTTTTCCACTTTCCTTTAACTAAGAGCAATTATATAGACAGGTTGGGGCAAAAGTAGACTTACAGTTGTTTATATGGAAAATAATACAATAATTAGTAAATAATACAAAAGTAAACTGTGTTTCTCTACTCACAACTGTCAACCTACTTCTGTCCCACACTGTACTATCTACCTTGCAGCTAATATTTAGAAATAAGTGACCTCAATACATTATATTATACATTGTTGGGAACCACCCTGCCTGGTTTCAGGAGTTGTAACCCCCGCCCCATGACTAAGGCTGAGTGAGCGACCTTTGGACCATAAGCCACTAAGGAGACAAAGCTTATCTTCCTGGCAGGTGTGCTGCTTCTGCTTCATCCGTAACTGGCCCCCAATGCTTGGTCGGTTAGCCAATGATGGGTAAGATTCCCTCAAGGGAGAGGTCGTCTAAAACAGGCACGACCACTTAGAAGGCCCTCAGGGAAGGCCTTGGGGGGGGCTACAGCAAACAGGGGTTGATGGACCCTCACCCCCCGGCTATCCTGACATAGCCTGAGTCCTCATTCTGTCTGGGAGAAGTTTTCCTTATCTCTTGGCTTCCTGGCTCTGATCCACTTAAGCCTGAAACTAGAATGGAGGGTGGTGCAGCCCTGTGCTGGCTAGAGCGGCTCCTGGGGTGATCTGGCATAAGAAAGAATTTATAAAGTCCTGTGAAACCTGCTTTGCTGAGAGTGCCCTCATTTAAATGATAAGGGTCCAAGCTGGAAATTAGTTGTCTCCCAAACTTTTGTAACCCCTTAGCTGACAGACCCTGTCTCAGATTAAGCCCTCAGGGTTCTTTGAAATGTTATCTATTGTTTGATCCTTGCCACCTGACAATGACTGATGAGCTTTACCTGTATTCCTGTGTATTACAAACCTAATAAAAGCCATTGAGGAAGGGGCTCTTGGCCCTTCTCCTTTGAGACATTGGCCACCTCTCCTCCCCAAGCAGATCATGTTTTAGTAGTCTTATTTTCATCCGTGGCGGACAGATGGGGCTCTGTGGGCAGAGCCCCACCACAACACATATGCATATAATATTTACCAAGGGTCACTAAGGATTTTATCCTGCCATTTTTAAATATGACTTACAGCAAAGGCATTGCTATTCTTAAGCTATGTGGCAAGATGATATCCCAAGCAAGTTATGATTTAATGGGAAATTTGGATATCATCCAATTTCACATAAGAGTGAGGTGAAGAAAATACATTAACTACCAGAGAGAATGTATTGTCACCTATAGGAATATTGATCTGCTCATATGAATGGAAGATCACTGATTTATCTTATCAGCGGAAATACTCATATCTCATTTGGACCATTAGAGTCTATTTCACACTATAATTTCAAACATTTGGAAGTTAAATTCTTCCACCAAATTCCAAATATATCCCTCTTTTGTGTCAAAAATTTATTCCTTCATGTACTTTTCCCACATTAGTATAAATAACGTGTTGCTTGATGCCTTTATAAAACAGTATAAATTCTAATTACCTTTTTGATATCCTCTTAATCCAAAGTGGACTCAATCCATAAAGAACATTTAGTCATGTCTAGAGGGATGGAAATTTAACTAACTTGCTTTTTTTAATGAAATTGTTGAAAAAGGAACACTTTTAAGTCATTTTTGCTGTTCATTAAATCTCTCTTCCTAGCAGGGGTGTCCCACATTTTGGCATCTCTGGGCCACACTGGAAGAAGAGTTGTCTTGGGCTGCACATTAAATACACAAACACTAATGAAAAAAATTGCATAATGTTCTAACTAAATTTACAATTTTGTGTTGGGCTGCATTCATAGCCATGTCAGCCACACGTGGCCCACAGGCCACGAGTTGGACAGCCCATGACTAGAGAATAAGCTAACTGTTGAGAGATGGTAACAAGAAAACATATATTGCATCCTTATGCTTCTTCCGTATGAATTGTTGAAAAAGGATAAGAAGGAAAGAGTAAAATTTTTATTCCATGATCACAAGAAGAAAGATTACAACTAGCCCAGTAGTGTTATGTGTGAAGAGAACTCCTTGGCATGTTAAGGGTTCAAGAAAATAAATCAGCAGCCTGGTCTATTACCAGATGATGTTCAACTAGACAATTGCTATAACATCATATCACAGCAACTCTAAGAGAATTGTGCTACTAAAATAACCATGTATTTTACTATTTTTATATTAAAGATGGACATTTGAGCTATCTATATAGTCCACCACTTTTGTTTTACAGATAAGGAAACTAAGGCCTATGAAAGTGAAGTGATTTATTCAAGTGTACAAAATTAATGCTACAGGAGTGTAGCACAGGAGCCCAAAATCAGGGAGTTGCCTAAGTGTTCATGATATTCTGAAAAATAGTCACCCAGTTGACTAGCAAATGTGGACATGCCATTTATTACTCACAATGCAGGGGAGTGAGCAGGTTGGTACAGGAGAGACCGCACCTCCTGCAGTCTGAGGCTCGTTCTAAGGGGTCCCAGACAAAGGCTGCACAGGTCCAGGTTGCACAGACCTACATGTGGCCTAGAGCTATGTTATGTCAGTGTGTTCATGCAAAAGGAAAAGGTCAAGAAGCAGTCACAGGACAAACAAGAAGCTGCTCCCAAAAGGAGATGAGAATAGAGTTACAATCCATTCCCAAAACAATATGCATTCCTTCTGTCCAGGGGCCCCCTGGCCAGCCCTGTCACAGGTGGTGAGAGAACCTTGTACAGGCCCCACAAGGAGGGACTAGAACTCCATGTCTCTTGACTTTCAAACCAGTGCTTTGAGTCAAATACCTACTAGCTCATCAGCAACTTGGAACAAAGGATCGAGCCAGCATTTATTGACATTTATTATGAGCAGAGACAAGGAAGCTCTGTATGCCAGTTATCAATGCACTTGTTTCCCAGCTTTAGATCCCCATCCCCAATACATGCTCTGCAAGAAGGGATGGATTTTCTTCCTCATTTCTCTTTTACAGTGAGCACAATGTTAAGCTTTTTCAGTAGAGGGTACAAAATAAGGAGGACTTCTGCTGTGACTGCAGGGTCCGTCAGTGGTGTTGGTGAGAGAGCATCAAGTCGTGCTTGTCCCCAGCCATGTGCCCTGAACGCACAGTTCCTCAAAGACCAGGCAGCCCCAGCCTGTCCTAGTGACCACCTTCCAGAGTGCTCTCAACACTGCCAGCAACCTGCGCTGGTGCCCCAGCTCCCTCTGCACCACTCCATGCCCAACTACTGGCTACAGCTCTTCCGTGCTCCACATGTTCCAGGAACATTGCACCCTGCTTGCCCAGCTCTGAAGACCCACTCTGGCCCATGAAAACCAGCAAGATTCTCTTCCATCCAGTGGGCTGCAACTACACCTTCCCCAACAAAATCCAAAAGCCAGCCTTAAGGGTGAACCCCTCTTCCAAGTTTCTCTTTCTTGTACACTCTCTCTCAACCCTAGGGTACCCTGTAAAGTTTTTTTATATCTTATATTTGCACCTTCATCAAAATTTAATAATTCTTTGTACTAGACTTTCCCTGCTTAAATCATTTTGTGGTTTCTATCTCCTGACTGGACCCAGACTGACACACTCTGCCGGGGTTGGAACCATAGCCAGCCAAACTAAGAAAAATAGCAGTGAGAACAGGAGTAAACAAAAAACTCCCTTTGCAGACTGACCCAAGGTGCCTGCGCACGGTTCAGTTATCTGTGGGGAGTTCTGTTCTGCTGAGTGGAGTATGTGAGCTTGGGAGAGAGAAATGAGTTGTTCAAGATCACAGAGAGCCTCTGAGTTAAAAGAAATGAAAGAAAGATAAAGCAGCTCTGGTCAAGTAGTTCAGTTGGTTAGAGTATTGCCCTGGATGTGCCAAGGTTGAGGGTTCAAGCCCAGTTGGGGCACATATCAATACAAAAATCAACCAATGAATGCATACACTTAAGTGGAACAACTAATCCCGCTCTCTCTCTCTCTCTCTCTCTCTCTCTCTCTCTCTCTCTCACACACACACACACACACACATCAATCAATAAAAAAATTTTTTAAAGGATGAAGCATAAAGTAGATGTAAAGGTAAAGAACGAATCAACAAATGCAGGATTTAATTTTTCTAATGTGCAAAGTAAATCCTCATCTACATATCTGCAGGAGAATATTCAGTTCTCATGGGTGCAGGAGGATCTTGGATATATCTGAGGACTGCATCAAGCTGAATCCTGCCTCAAGGCAGGCCCATAGAAAGAAGAGAGTCTGCCCAAAGGAGCCCTGCTCTCCCAGGACTCTATCAACCCAAATTCCCAATCCCTGTGCAGAGTCAGTGGTGCACTACAAATGCACCATGAGTAGGCTGCCATGTTGATCCCCTAAGTCTTTGGATGGAGCCTGAAGTAGCCAGTAGCCTCTGGTTACAAGGAGCCATATTCTGATATTGAGGGATTGTAAGAAGAGCAAGACAAGAGCAATAAAACAAAGAGTGCTCATAGATGTTACCACCTAAAATGAAGTTTTGGAAATTTACCAAAGAGGGGCATTTCGGAGAAGAGCATAGATAGAGCAAAAGGAATAGGGTAAATTGAATTGAATGGGTGGAGAACAGAAGGATGAGGTATTTTTTTAAGTGATATACCCCTAAATCTAATATAAAATGATACTGATTATAAACTGTAATTGAAAAATAAAATTTAAAGTTCTTTTAGAAAATTAAAATGGCATTATGGGAAAGAAGGAAGTACACAAGCAAATGAGATAAGTTGGGTGAATTGTGGGCAGTGTTGTTTTGTGAAAGCTTCATAAGGAATGTGAGTTCTCTAGCCCTGACTTGTGCCGCTCAGTGAGTTAGGCGTCATCAAACAGACCAAAAGGTCACTGGTGTGATTCCTGGTCAGGGCACATTCCATGGTTGCAGTCCAGGTCCCTGGTTGGGGGGTGTGCAAAGGGCAACCGATCTATGTTTCTCTTGTGCATCGATGTTTCTCTCCCTTTCTTTCTTTCTCCCTCCCTTCCCTCTCTCTAAATATAAATAAATAGAATTTTGAAAAACAATTAAAAAAAAGAATGTGAGTTCTCCAAATCTGATCTATGCTGTGGGGTTAGAAACAAAACAAACCAGCAAGCTTTCATTTGGGCCTGAGGGACACTCAGGGCAGGCCACCAATGTTTCTGTGGTGACTCAGGAGAGGAGCCGTGGAGTCTTCTCACTGAAAAGGGCCAGTCCTCTCTGCAGAAGTGTGTGCCTGACATGTGATGCTTCTTGACTTGCTCATCCCCGAGAGTTTTCTCTGAAATAAATGTTTCCTGTTCTGCTCTGTGGTCTGCAGGCTGAGCTCTCCTAAACACTTCCTGCATCTCAGTTTGCAGTAGGTTCAGTAGAAAGGATCAGTAACTTGTGCAGGATCATATGGCCAGGAAATAATGGCAACAAAAGCAGATGTGCCTGTTCTATTTTCAAATATATTTTATTGATTATGCTATTACAGTTGTCCCATTTTTTTCTCTCCTGTACCCCCTCCACCCTGTATCCCCCTCCCTACAAAGTCCCCCCTCTCTTAGTTCATGTCCCTGTGTCGTACATATAAGTTCTTTGGCTTCTCCATTTCCAATACTATTCTTAACCTCCCCCTGTCTATATTGTACCTACCATCTATGCTTCTTATTCCTTATACCTTTTTCCCCATTCTCCCCTCACCCCCTCCCTGCTGATAATCCTCAATGTGATCTCCATTTCTGTGATTCTATTCCTGTTGTAGTTGTTTGCTCAGTTTGTTTTTGTTTTTTCAGTTGTTGATAGTTATGAGTTTGTTGTCATTTTACTGTTCAGAGTTTTGATCTTCTTCTTCTTAGATAAGTCCCTTTAACATTTCATATAATAAGGGTTTGGTGATGGTGAACTCCTTTAACTTAGTCTTGTCTGGGAAGCACTTTATCTGCCCTTCTATTCTAAATGATAGCTTTGCTGAATAGAGTAATCTTGGATGTAAGTCCTTGCTTTTCTTGACATCAAATACTTCTTGCCAGCTCTTTCTTGCCTGCAAGGTTTCTTTCAAGAAATTGGCTGACAGTCTTATGAGAACTCCTTTGTAGGTGACTGTCTCCTTTTCTCTTGCTGCTTTTAAGATTCTCTCCTTATCTTTAATCTTGGTTAATTTAATTATGACATGTATTAGCGTGTTTCTCCTTGGATCCAACTTCTTTGGGACTCTCTGAGTTTCCTAGACTTTCATGTCTAGTTCCTTCACCCAGTTGGGGAAGTTCTCCTTCATTATTTGTTCAGGTAAGTTTTCCATTTCTTGTTCTTCCTCTTCTCCTTCTGGCACCCCTATAACTTGGATATTGGAATGTTTAAAGTTGTCCTGGAGTTTCCTAAGCCTCTCCTCATTTTTTTGAATTCTTATTTATTCATTCTGTTCCAACTGAATCTTTATTTCTTCCTTCTGTTCCAAATCATTGTTGAGTCTCAGGTTCCTCCCTTCTCTGTTGGTTCCTGTATATTTGTCTTTATTTCACTTCACATAGCCTTCATTTCTTCCTTTATTTTGTGGCTGTACTCAATCATTTCTGAGAGCATCTGGATTACCAGTGTTCTGAACTCTGCATCTGATAGGTTGGCTATCTCCTTGACACTTAGTTACTTTTCTGGAGTTTTGATATGTTCTTTCATTTGGGCCATATTTCTTTGTCTTGGTGCACTTGTTAAGTTGTTAGGGCCAGAGCCTCAGGTATTCGCCAGGGCAGGGCAAGCCACTTCACTTGTGGTGAACTGTCTGTTGGGGAGAGGTCAGGGAGGGAGCAGTGCTGCTTGCTAGACTCTCACCCCACTCTTAGCCACTTCTCTTGCTTCCCACAAGCAGACTGTGCCCTTTCAGCTCCTGATTCATGGAAGGGTGGGCTTGTGTACATTCTAGGATCCCATGGAGTCCCTGTGAGACTGGGAGTTTCTCCCACCACTGCAGCCCCTACAGGTTTTTACTGCTAGAGCTTTTGAGGCTTTATTTCCTCACGATGAACCCTGGTCTGTCTCGCTCCCCAGTTGTTCCTCCAAGCTAATCTTCACACAAATGTGGGATATCCCAGTCTGCCAGCTACTGCCTTGCTCCCCGCCTCACTCACCCCAGTCTGCCAGCCGCAGTCTTGCTGTGCGTCCTCTTGGCCCCAGCTACTCATCTCCGCCCCTCCTACCAGTCTGGATGAATGTTTCTTTAACTCCTTAACTGTCAGACTTCATACAGTTTGATTTTCTGAAAGTTCTGGTTGCTTTTTGTTTTTTAAATTGGTTGTTATCCTTCTTTTGGTTGTACAAGGAAGCAATATATCCACCTAGGCCTCCATCTTAGATGTACCTGTTAGTATATAAATCTAACCTCTTTTTAAAAAAAAGATCTTATTTATTTTTAGAGAGAGTGAAAGAGAGGGAGAAAAACATCAATGTGTGGTTGCCTCTCATACATCCCCAACCAGAGACCTGGTCCAAAACCCAGGGATGTGCCCTGACTGGGAATTGAACTGGTGACCCTTTGGTTTACAGGTTGGCACTCAATCCACTGAGCCACACTAGTCAGAGCCATCTAATCCCCCTTTATCTTCCAACTACCTGCTTTTAGACCCCTCTACTCACAGTGTCCCTGGTATTGTTTCCTGTGGTCAGCATTAACATCCAGAAGCAGCTGGGCCCGTCCTTATCTTCATAGCACTACAGCAGAGCTGTCTTTGATATGCTGCAGTCATAGAAAATGCCGAGCCACTTCTTGGACAGGCAGACACACAGTGTTACAGAATGTGACAGTGCTCCATTTCAATAGTCACCACAGGGAAACTTATTTCATTGAGTGGTAGCAATGAAGCAGGTGAAATGAAAGCCTCCTTCCATAGTGTTAGCTGTCCTTTTACACAACAACATCAACCACTTTTCGCAGAGGACAGCGTGTACATCCATCAAGAAACCCAACTCATTGTCTCTATTCCAGTCTCTGGATTAGTTTCAGAGAAGTCAATGAAGAGAATATGATGCTATCAGAGAAGCCTGTGTCTTTGCTAACCCGGGATGCTCTGGCCACTGATTATCACTGTAACTGTGCAAATTGGGCTTCAGCCACTTGGCACCCTTTTAAAAGACCCTATTTCCTTGTTGAAGGAAATAGGTTTTTATTAACAGTGGTCCAACCTTGGGGGTGCTGACAGCACTCCTGCTCTGAGCCCTTCTCTCCCAAGAGACCCAGAACTCCTCTTGCTCCCCAAAAGACTACAAGCCAAAACCATGCCCAGAAGTTCCCATGTCTTTATCTGTCCATAAGCTGGTCATGCAAACAGATCTCCATCCTCTCTGGAATGTGCACCTGTGGGTTTCAGAGTCACTATCCTCTCCCAGCAGCTCTCTCCTTCAGGATCTGGGTTCTGCTGCTCTCAGTCTCCATGTAGCCGTACACAAACCGTGTGCCGTGCTGCACTGGATCCTAGTGTCCCAGAGGCTGGAGCCCAGGGAGCACGCATCCTTGCATAGGACCCTGCCTCCAGGACTGGGCTCTCATCCATGTGACATCTAAGCCCCTGGTGCCTTCTGTACCAAGAGAGTGACTTCTCGGTACCAAACACCCATACCAAGAGGGGGAGCAAAAGAGAGAGTGAGAGCATTTCCACTTCTTACTTTTAAAAGGCCCTCCCAAAATCCCACATGCTGAGGAAGCCAGTGGAAATGTCCAGGCTTTCCTATGGTGAGTCAGTGTCCCCCATTTTTGTCAGCTCCCCAGTGTCTCTGACCCTCTTTTGGCTGCCATCTTTAATCAGAAGGAAAGGTTCCCAGCCACACACAGGCAAACAGGCTTCTGTTAGGGTGGAGCATCCAGCCCCACCCCTGCAGGTCACACAGGCACAGGCATTCTGTGTGAGCTTCACTCCTACCCCTCACCAACCCACCCACTCACCCCCCACCACCGCACAAGCACACATTCTCACAGTCACATCGTCTTTGTTTACAGTTTGTCCCAGGCAGCAGCCTCCTTCCTCAGCCCCTCCCCTCAGGAAGGCACAGACTTGGTTGATCTGCCTTTGTTAAGTGACATGCCTTAAGTACTGTGCCTTCTGCTCCTATGGCACCCTTCCTGCCCCCTGCCTTTGTGCTTTTGGGGGGTTCCCCTGTCTTTTCAGGGCCTCCCCCTGCTCTGGCTTACCCCATTACATTACCAGTGATGCTCAAGGTAGAAATGATATACTCCTTTCCTCTGTTGAATCTCCTGTGAGACTTTTCAAATATAATAGACAGCAAATGGAGAGGGAGACCCCAATGAGCTGCTGGATAGTATATGCCCAGGGCACTCTCCAGCAGCTCATTTTCCAAAGAGAACTGAATCTAATACCACTTAGAGGCACACCCCAGAAATATGCAATGTGGAATCAAGTAATTTCTATTAAGAAGAAGTAGAAATTACTTGATGAAATCTTCTGAGAAGATGAAAATGCATGAGACTCCCCAAAAGACAAATATGTCCATTGAAATAAAATAGTCATGTCAGGAAACTACACACTTGCCAAAAAGAGACAAACCACATCCTGCTGGGTGGCCATGGTGGCTCTGCCCGCACCTGACCCTGTTCCATCCCTCTCACCAAGCCCACTTTCTGGACTGTCTAGGCAGGAGCCGCTCAGTGGGACTGAGTGGGCTCTGCTGAAGACAAGGAAACTGGCTCATACAGGCCTGGGAATGTGAACCCCCCAAACTGTGGACCTCTGGGCTCTGGACACTCCCTTTTGTCATCAAGGTTTCCTCTTGTGACCAGAAGAACAGTCTTAGTCCATTCAGGCTGCTATAACAACATAGCACAGCCTGGGACGTTTATAAACAATAGAAATTTTTCTCTCAGCTCTGGAGGTTGGAAGTCCAAGGTTGATGTCAACATGGTCGGGTTCTGGTGAGGGCCCATTTCTGGGGTGCAGACTGCCCACTTTTCTCTGTGTTCTCACCCAAGGGAAAGGGTGGGTTAGCTCTCTGGGGCTTCTTTTATTCCTGCTCTAATTCCATTCATGAGGGCTCTGCTCTCATGACCTAATCATTTCCCAAAGGCTCCACCTCCTAAATACAGCACTTCCTCAAATAACATCGTTGCAATCAGTGTTTTTCCTTATAATGTTGACGAGAAAAAAAATAGCTTCCCATCTGGAGTCACCATCTGTGTGGTGTTTGAATGAATTATCTCCCCATGTCTGTGTGTGTTTTCTCTGGGACTCTGGTTTCCTTTCACATCCCAAAGCTGTGCACGTGAGGTGAACTGGCCTGTCTACACTGACCCATCTGAGTCAGTGAGGGTGAGGGTGTGCATGGCCCTGGTTTGAAAGGACATCCTGTCCAGGCTTGGTTCCACTATGCAGCTTCCTGAGTTGCCAGGACAGGTTCTGAGCACCCTTGATCCTGAACTTGAATAAGCAAGTTGGAGAATAATGATTTATTTGTCTTTCTTAAATGTATGTACAGCTCACATTTATTTCAATGTTTATTATTAGTAGGGTTTGGGGCCTTTCTTTAGAAGTTTGGTAATGTTTTTGTGACTATCAATATGCCCTAGGAATTTAACTCTTGCTTATATCAATAAGTTCGTAGTAAAATTGGTTTTATTATATGTCCTTTCACTTAAAGTCTCCATTTCTATTGAAAACATTAAGTAAAGATTTACTGTATTGTTACCTTGGGCATTAAGTTTTTAACATGATTTTGGAGGGACACAGAACTTCAGACCACAGCTTTCTCCATACACATGTAAAGTGATACCAAGGCGGGATTCTTTGCATTGAGCGCATTTCCAAGTGCATCTGGCTGTGCCTCAAGTCCGCACCCAACACACAAGAGCTGATTTTTGCTAAACCTTCCCCAATAAACCTCACTTTGTCACACACCTTACCCCATATGTTTTTCCCGGATCTATGGCATGACAGTTATGTAACAAAACTCAAGAGGCACTAAGTCTCCTCACTTTGTGGTAGTTTTCATTCTGAATAGAGTCAGCCTTCAGAAGGCAGAATGGCAGGAAAAGGAAGAGACACAGCCTTTGGGGTGAGACAGGTCTGGGGCTGAGTCCTGGGAACAGGACGGTGCATCCTTAGGCCAGCTGTACACCTTCTCACAGGTGAACTGGAGATAATGATGCCTACTGGTAGGTGTTCGGGAGTTTTAACAAAACCGAATAAAAGTTCATTTCCTTTCTGCTTTCCTCTTATTTAACTTTTACCCTTCAGTTGCCTTCTTTCCACACTTAATTCCAACTGAGCTTCAGCTACTGACAACAGAAGTCATTTTCATAGGATGAACATTTATCACTGTGGAGTTAAAAAGAAAAAAATGCCTCCAATTTTTGAAGGTAATTCATAAGACTATTTCTCAAAATGTACTGAGTATGGCAGCAATATTTATTGAAATGTGTTTAAAGGCCCCAAAGTAACTCTCTGTGAGTTCTGGCCTGTTGAGACAGAATTAGATGCATGGCAACTGTCGAGCAGGCCGTTGTTCATCTGCGCATCCGCTCTTCAGCAGAAACAGTGTTCTGCCCTGTGAGAAGGATGAAAATGAGTAAGAGTCAGTCTTCATTTTCCTCCCTAATGAATAGGTATGTTTTGAGAATTAAAGTAAAATGACACATGTGAAACATTTTATAACAATCTAAATAAATAGGGGAAGTGATAGTCATGAATATTTTAGTCACAAATGACACACCCAATTGGCTTAAACAAACAAACAAAAGGGGAGGAGCCTTATTGACAGAAGCAACTACAGTACAGGAATGTTTAGCTTCAGGAATGGCTGGATGGAAATGCTCAAGCGATGTCAGAATCTGTTTCTGTGTTTGTGTGTGTGAACTCCCTTCCAGCATTTTTCCTACACTGACTTCTTTTTCAGACAGGTCCTCCTTTGTGCTTGTTAGAGCCTTACATTTATGTCCTCATAGCTGAGCAACTGTAATGGAAAGAGAGCTTCCCTTTCCTATTACTTATAATGAAAGCCACAGATTACATCTCATTAGTCTGGTACAATTCATGTGACCATCCATGAACCAATCACTGAAGCCCAATAGACAGAATGCTATGATTGGTGAGACAAGGCTCATAATCCTTTACCTGAAATTGGGATGCTAGGGTCAGTCTCATCTAATAGCATAAATACAGGATGGTGGTTCCTGAAGCATGGGAAATGTATGCTGGGCATGCAAAAACACTGTAAAGTGTGAGAGTATTAGTTAAGATTATGTTAGAATGTGAATGCCAGAATAACCCCAAATCATAGTGGTTTAAACAAAAATAAAGGTTTATTTCTCTCACACATTCAGGAAGCCCAATAGTAGTCTGAACTGTTAAGGCACTCCAGAATATAAGGGATCCAGGCTCAGTTATTTATTGCTGCCCACTGTTGGGTTTCTATTCTATTCTAAAAATCACCTCATAGTCCAATATGGATGTTGCAGCTCCAGCTATCACATCCTTATTCTGCCCAACCTATAGAAGAACGTGTATGAGAAATGGTTATCCTTCCTACCTTTAAAAATAACTTCCATTTACATCCCATTGAGTGGGACATAGTTATTGGCCATATTTAGCTACAAAGGAAGCTCAAAAATATGATCTTTGCTCTGAATAACCATTCACCAAACCAAAAATTGGGGTTTAATATCACTATTGAAGATAAGGAGGAGAAATACTCGGGGAAAATCAAAAGTCTTTACCACACAAATTTAAATAAACTTTTGTAATACAATACAAGTTATTAAGTGCTAATAAGACAAAATAAGATGATGTGTTTGACTCTATATATCTGGAATACTAAGCAGCCAGAATTCAAATTGGTCTCCTGATAACACTGCTAATTTAGGTATTGATCCAAAAGAATACTTAATAATGATAAAGGTAAAATTGTGGTAGCCATATGGTTTAGGCACATAACTTGAATATCTTTAGGATACTGCTAAATAATGACAAAAGTAAAACTGAGGTAGCCAGAGGTCAAGCACACCACTCACATAGATTAGGCATTCATCAAAGATACAGTTTCCAGAAAAATAATGAGGTAATTTTTTAGACATTGAGAGTGTATCTATTCAGATCTTCAAATCATGGCAACTTTGAGAATAATATTAAGTAAATGTTCTTTCTGTTTTATTAATAAGGAATCAAAACCAAAACAACAAAATATTTAAAAATAAAATGAAGAGCTCTGTTTCAAAGATTCTCACCATTATGCATCCAGCTCCATTTCCAGACTCACCTCCCAGAGATTCCCTGTGTAACTACACCTTCATTCTGTACTGTTCAACATTTTCAGCAGAAGCTTTTGGTGATTCTGGATGCTCCAGGTGAAACTCCCTGAAAACATTCCTTCATATTGATATTCCACCCTTCTTTTTGCAGTCGCAAAACAATTAAAGGAGAACAGATGACCACAGCAGGGGAGAGAGAAATAATAACTAAAATAAAGCTTCTCTCTCAAAATAAGAATGCACTCCAAATGCCACAATAATTGAAAAAAAACTAATCAAGCCAAAATATAAATGCAATCAATTTCTGTAATTGTTTGAAAACACCAAAATAAGTAGAAGACACTCATCAAAATAAATGGGGAAAAGAGTTGTTCTTTAGGCTGACAGTGACCAGAGGGGAGAGAGGAGGGAATTTCAGGGGAAAAGGGGAAGGGTTTACAGGAACAAGTATAAAGAACACATGGACAAAAACTGGGGCGGGGGGGGAGGGAGGGAGGTGGGGAGGGCTGGGGCAGTGGGCTGGGATGGGAGTAAAAGAAAACTGTAAAAGAACAACAATTAAAATTTTAAAAAAATGTTCTTTATCCTATAAAGAACAACTATAATTATAAAACTATGTCATAGATTTATAACATAATTCTCTCAGAAACTGATATAACAAGCAGACAAGATTGTCTTCACTTATTCTTCAAAGACATTCTATCAAAGACATGAATAATCAATATCAAATTGATCTATTAAATAGATCAATACACAAATGTATTAAATATATATTCAAATATACAAACACACACAGAGCCAATGAGGAATATATACTTTTTGGATACACCTACAACATCTATAAAAATAAACTATTTCAGTCCCTTGGGATAATTTCAATAAATGCCAAAAGACTAATATATAATTCAGACTATTTGCTCCAATCATTTTTCAATAAAATTAGAAATTAATGTCACAAATATAGCTATTTAGTCATCTCAAATATTTGGGGACCAAATAACATATGACCAAACAACCCATAGGATTAAAAATAAGTCCTAAAGCAAATTAAGTTCTATGTAGTACTGAATACAAATGAAACATACTTCATGTAAAAATTTGTTTGACATAGCTAATACAGTACTTAGAAAAAATTATTGTTTTACATGCACTCATTAGGAATTAAGAAAGGTAAAAAATAAATTTCTTATCTTTTTGGATGTACTTTGTTAATCATTTTCAACTCATTGAGTTAAATGCTGTATTTGAAGGACTAATAAGTATATGGAAAAAAGATGCTCAACCCCATTAATATTCAAAGATAAGTAAATGAAAAACAGTGAGGTAAAAGACTGGTTTGTTACATGCTTCCACATAGTCCAAGATGGCTGTTACTATCATATTTGCATTCCAGCCATTGGAAAAGAAGTAATGATGTGGAGAATAAAGGGAAACCCCTTCCTTTTAACAGGGCACAGCCTGAAAGATGCATGCTTAACCACAGCTCACATCCCATGGACCAGAACCTGGTCATATGACAACACCTCACAGATTTTGGGGCATCTGGGAAATGTATACTTTGTTGCAAGGCTCCCATGTACCAAGATGAAAACTAAGGTTTCTTTTACTGTAAAAAAGAGAGAGGAAGAGAGAGAAAAGACACTGGATGGATAGCCAACATGCTCTGTCGCATATGACATATTTACGTGAAATTTTTTGAATTCACACTTCCATCGGGGACCCCACCCCTTAACATGTTCTCAATTGTTCATTTGGTTGTGAAAAAGTCTTTGCTGCTCAAAATTTGGAATTTCAGAAATAGGCCAAAAGGAGCTTGGAAAGAAAAAATATATATGCGTGCAAACCTTTCTTTAAGAAATTATTGTTAACTTTATTTAGTCTAGCATTTAATTAATTGAAGCTTTTAAAGCATGTATCTTTTATGGAGCCTTTGATGTGATACTATCTGTGGCCTTATAAGGTGGAAATTATAGTTAGTCCAAAGCCTGGGGGTGGATGGCAGCCAAGTACTTATAGTTAAAAAGCAGACTGTTTACATTTCTGTTTATGATATTCCATGATTTACTAGTAGTTTTATCTTTTCAATTCTTTACACACTAAAATAACTAGAAGCAATAAACTATAAACAGGAGGTTGAATATAAACCTCCTCAAATGCAGTGACTGGAATTTTTAATACCTGTTATCAAGAACACAATCTCTGGAAAATATCTGTGCATTTGACAAATCAATTAATCTTTAATTGAGTTCAGAGTGGAATATTTTCTTTGGAAGAGTTGACTCCTCCCAACAAATGAAATGCCCTAATTTCTTCTTGCAGAATAATTTCAGGTATTTTCCAAGAAACAAGAAGACCCAGAGTTACCAATTTATAAAAGCCTAATTTCTTTATTCAGAAATACTTTAGTCTCCAACCTTTAAGTCAAAAACTTAAAATTCAGTCGAAGGCTGAAAGAATTGAGACATCTGTTTTGACACCTATGATTTGTTATAGATAGGAGTAAGCAAGAAAATGAGAATGAATGGAGAGAAAAGCAAAAGCCAAGAGAGGGAGGGTTGTGATAAAAGGCTAAGAGCTGTTATGTCTTGAGTGCCAGTATTAGAGTTCAAGATCATTATAATCACTCCAAAGTTCATCAGGCCCAAGATCCTCACCCCACTGTCTGAACAGGGATGAAATACTATTTTCTATTACACCACTTCTGTACTCCCGCAACCACTCAAAGAAATGTAGTAAAATCAATCTAAAAAATCGCATTTGTTCGCGAGTGCACAAAAGGGAGATGAACATAGGAAGTAGCAACGCTATGTCTTTACTGGGGTACCATTGGCTGCCTGCCAGAGCCAATGCCCAGCCCCGGGTCAGTAATTTATTATGCCGTAGGGATAGATCTAAACACAGCCAGTGGCAATCCGCGTCTTTCAAATTACGCGTATGCTTTCCTGGGTCTTCAGCTCGGAAATGTGTGTTT
The DNA here is from genome assembly GCA_039655065.1 of Glossophaga mutica. Taxonomy (NCBI): domain Eukaryota; kingdom Metazoa; phylum Chordata; class Mammalia; order Chiroptera; family Phyllostomidae; genus Glossophaga; species Glossophaga mutica. Next base: position 138,926,050 of record CM077307.1, on the reverse strand, counting down.
GCGTGCCTGCATTTCCTGAGGTTTCCAGTCTCGCACCGCTGAGTGATAGCAGCTTCAGAACCAAGGACAGCACCGGCGCCCCACCTCTCCCACACTTACATCATTCTCATAGCAAACCTGTGTGTAATGTAGGTGTTTTAATATCCCCAGCTTATAATCGAGAAACAAATTCAGAAGGAGATCAAGTGGTTTACCCAAGGTCACGTGGGTAGTAAAAATCAGAGCCAGATTTGGAATCTGAACTCGACATTTGTTACTTTTATTCAATTTGATATCGCTAATTGCACAACTGTTTGCCAAAATTCTTGCTTCTCTGAGTATTTTTTTCCGTAATAAAGCACTATTTTCTAATAACACTCTCGGAATTACTTGCATTTCACTATATGGACACTGTTGGTTGAAATGTAATTAATCTGGAGGCATTGAGCTCCCATGAAGCCAGGTAACAGGTGGAGTCCCCAACAGGGAGTCATATTTTGAGACTAAGGCAGGCTCCCCCATCTTACCCCGTAAACTACTGCCACCAATCAGGAGGGGTCCAGGAGGCAGCGATAGTCACGGAATACTATCATTCAAGGACCGTGCTAGGCATTTTGGCAATATTTTGAAATAGTATTTATTTTTTAAAATATAAAGTTTATTACAATTTTTCCCATTATAAATACGTACTAGCAAGAAAAACAAAGCCAAAAGGAAAAACTCTTTTCTTTTCCAGTTCCCAAAGATAACCACTCTTTCTGTTTGCATGTATTTAACCACAGTCTTTTCTTTGTAAAGCTAACTGCGGTGAGTGTGGGAGCAAGTGAGCCAGGATCCTGAAGCACCCCCACCCCCACCCCTGCTTCAAACAAAGTTGTTAAGCATTGGTCAGCTCTGTTGGGGCTCCAAGTACTCTTATTGGAAGAAAAGGTATCAGTTTTTTTCATTAAAGTTTCAAAATTTTATCGGGTGAAGATTTAGGTAAATTGTGGATATTTTCAAGTTGAGCTTCATTTTATACCATGAATATTTGTAGCTGATCTAATGAGCCCATAGAAAGAATCTCAACTCTGAGGACTGCAGATAGCCACTTGCTGTCTACTGAAACCACACTAGGTGGTACTAGGTGATTTTTCTTTCCTCTTCAAGTAGTAAAAGGAAGGTGTGTCACTCTGTGTTTTCCTCCCTCAGACCTGTTCAGAACAGTGAACAAACTGCAAACAGGCTTGAGGGAAATTGGGGCAGTAGGGTGACAAAAATCTTAACACCGGATTGTGATGATGGCTCACAAATTGAAATCACAAACTTACTAAAAAAACTTGTACCCGAATAAAAGTGTAAAAAGGGGAAAAATGCATCTTATACCTGATCTATTCAGAAGAAAGCTCTTCCCTTAGCTACAAGTTAAAATTTTAAATTCATTGATAAAATCTGAAATGCTTCCACCATTGTTACTTTTATTCCTTTAATCTGTATCTTTTTGAAGTTGCCTTCCAAGATCAGACAACCACTATAATGCTGCATGTAACTAATTAACCAGCATAATTAAGTACACACTTCAGATCTCTTTTCCTGGGTTACATAGTACTATAGAAAGCAACAATTCGATTTTTACTTCTGGCTTTTCAACATCTCCTTTAACATGTGTATCAGGAAGAGTAACATATCTTCATGAACAGGAAGAGTAAACTTACATTTGTAATTTGGATAATATTTCCAGCATTCAATTTGACCATAGATGTCTTTCTGTAATTGTAGTATATGGTGCAGCATATTCCCACTAATCCAGACATCCCTTGTTTGGGAAGTTAGAGAACTGGGAGGTAAGCAAATCCAGTGTGGTAGTTTAGCAACTTGGCCTCTTAGACCCAGCATGAACTCCTTGTAATAAGCTCTATTAAACTTGGACAAGTTACTTAACATGTCTGCGCCTTTACATAACCTATAAATTTGGAATTAAACTTTTTCAGAGATTTCGTGAGGATTAACTGGGTTTGACATCAGTAATGTAGAAGAAAAAAATGTTACTAAAACTACCATAGCAATTATGTCTCTCAAAGAGCAGCTATCATAATTCATTTTAGTAAAACTAAATCTGTTCTCTGCTTACAGACACTATTGGGAAAGAGGGAAAAAGTTGGAAGGCTTTGGCCAGTGATGCTAAGGTTACAATCCAAAGTAGATAAATAGCCTCTTGTTTTTAACAAAGACTCAAATATAGCAACTATTAAAATTTTCATTAGCTGGGGTGGAGGGACTAAAGCGCTAAAGTTTAAGACAAGGATGTTTAATATTCTATTCTAATTTGTTTGTGTTATGGCATGTAACCAAGTTATTCATTCCCAAGCCTCCCCTAAAGCCTGCTATACAAACAAAAGCCCTGTGTCAGTAGTTTGAGAGAAAATCAAGGTAAAGAAGCTGGATTCCACCCCTGGGTTTGTATGGAGGAAAGCTGCTGCAGAGACAAACAAGATCAAAGTCTTAGGAGGAAGATGAACTTGGGCTAGTTCTTATCAAACACATGCCTCTAGGATTTCACAGAAGTCTTGGGAAGCACTGAAGCACTGAATTTCTTATACAGGATGAGGGATCAATGACTTTGATCAATTATATTTAGACCCCAAACTAAAAGAATTGGGTTATAGATGGAATAATAAATCATTAGTACAGTAGCTAATAAAACACACACTATATGTATATAGTTGAGCCTAATTATTCATGGATTCTATGTTTGTGAAATTACCTGCTCACTAAAATTTATCTGTAGCCCCAAACAATGTGTATGGCATTTTTGCAGACATCACAGAGCGGCAAAGAACTTGTCACCCAATGCATATGTTCCCAGCCAAGGTTGACCATGGCAATGTTCTGCCTTCTTGTTTCAGCTCTTATGTATCTCTTGCAATTTATTGAGGGCTACATTTTTCACATTCTTGTGCTTTTTGGGGGGTGATATTGCTGTTTAAAGTGGCCCCCCAAGTGTAGTGCTGAACTGTTGTCGAGTGTACTTAAGTGAAGAAGGCATGACAGAAAATACACGTGTCAGATAAGCTTTCCTCAAGTATGAGTTATAGTGCTCTTGGCCATAATTTCAGTGTTAATAAAGCAACAATATATATTAACTAAGGTGCCTTTAAACAGAAACACACATTAAGGTACTGCAATACAATTTTGACACTGACCACCTCGGGTTAATGTCAGACTCCAAAGGTGAAAGACACAATCCCCAGCAACACAACCATTACCTCAGACGTCAGCCCCAAGTTTGGGGGACTCCAGGCCATCCGCAATTCTGACCTACTGGCTACAAATTTGGGGGTTCCAATGACCCCCTCAGGTTCAATAATTCACTAGAATGACTTAGAAAACTCAGGAAAGCACTAAGATATGACTAGAGTTTTATTATAACGAGGCACATAGGGCAAATCTGGGTATGTGTATATGGGAGGGAGAAGAGGAAGCCTAACTAGAGTAGGTTAACAGAGTCTAGGGGAATTAGAGATAAACTGAGGAATATGCTGAAAAGGAACAAAGGGAAGGGGGTGGTAGATGAAGGGGCAGGAAGGAAGTCAGTAAAAGATGTTTCAGTAGGGCTATTACACATGTGGATGAGCTCACCTGTGTATTGGCGAAAACCATACAGTAAAGAGGGACAAATTCGAGTTTCAGGAGGATGTACAATTGCACCACAGATTTTTTTTTTAGTATGTGAGAGTGTATCAGATCTGAAGGGAACGATAGAGGAGTTGACTTCGCAGAGAAACTGGAAACGTTCATCCATTCTAACAGTAGAAAAAATGTATGGGTCTAGAAGTAGATTGATTAACTTGAGGGGGAAATGATGTGAAATTTCTTTTCATTGCTACCACTTTCTTAGTGTAAAAGTGAAATCATGAACTAAGAGCTGAGGGAGGAGGCATGGGGACCAGCTGTCTGGAAGAATGGTGAAGTGAACTGACTTGGGAAATGCAGGATTGCCTTAACAGTGCTGACAGACCACGTGGAGGCTGAAGTCACATATTTCAAGTGGCACCAGTTTGATAGCTGCACTGTATTTTTCCTTAACCATTTTTAGTTCTGAGGTACAGATATTGAGCTGGTGGGAACACTGAAGGTAACATTTGCCAGGTGAATATGAGGGAGGAAATTGGGCTAGGGAGTTTGTGGCTGTGTGTATGAAGGGTTCTGGAATCCAAGTTGTGTAAGGATGAAAGTGAGGATGTGAAGATGATGGACAAGAGAAAGTTAGGATCAATGCACCAGAGTTCCTAGTGGAGAAGAAAAAAGTTGACCTAAAAGTAGTAGAGAGAGGAAACTGAAAGTGTAAGATAGTCAGAGTGGGATAGTAATGTCTAGCGTGTGCCCATAGCAAGGAGTGGTGGCTGAAATGGGGGTGGAAGCAAAATCATAATGAAGTGGTCAGGGACTGAGAGGGCAGGGTGTTGGGAAAATTATCACCCACAGAAATCACCAAGAATAACTTCAAAAAACACAGGTGGACACCATGGCTGTAAGCCAGGTGCCATGTTTGACATCACTGGAGGGACAGTGAAGAGATGACTGCAATAAGGAAGGAGAGTAAGTAATTAATAGGAGTTTGCTTTTGCGTTGTTTTGTTTAGGGAGGCAGGACTGACCATGATTCTGGAAGCAGCTACAGAATACCTATCACCTCCTGGCCTAAAGTATTTAGGTATGGGGGGAAATAACAATCACCACGTACCTTCAGTATCCTCTCCTGAAAATATTGGGTGGGCCAAAAAGTTCATTTGGTTTTTCTGTCAGGTGGCTCTAGTAACGCTTAGTTGTCTTTAACTTCATTTGAAATACTTTTGTTAGAATGGATTGTGACAGCTGTCATATTAGCATGCATTAAAAATAAAACTTATGGGTAGAAAATATGGACAACTATAATTAAACAACAGTAAAATAAATTGAAAAACAAAAAATCAAAACTTAACAATTGGTGAATTTGTGTGTAGCTACTTTAATATTGAAGATGAAAGAAAATAAGTGACATTTTTGGCAGAGTATGCTTTATTATTTCAAGAAAGGTAAAAAAGCAAGTGAAACACAAAAAAAGATTTATGCAGTGTATGGAGAGGTGCTGTGACATATCAAACATGTCAAAAATGGTTTGCAAAGTTTCGTGCTGGAGATTTCTCAGTGGACAATGCTCCACGGTCAGGTAGACCAGTTGACATTAATTGAGAACAACTAACTTACACCTCTCGGAAGATAGCCATAGATGCTATTTAGAAAGGCAACTATAAACAATGTAAAAACACTGTGATAAGAAAGGCAAGGACGTACATCCAAGATTACTCTATTCAGCAAAGCTATCATTTAGAATAGAAGGGCAGATACAGTGCTTCCCAGATAAGGTCAAGTTAAAGCAGCTCATCATCACCAAGCCCTTATTATATGAAATGTTAAAGGGACTTATCTAAGAAAAAGATAAAAAATATGAACAATAAAATGACAACAAACTCACAACTATCAACAACTGAGCCTAAAAAAACAATAACATACACAAACTAAGGAAACAACTAGAACAGGAACAGAATCACAGAAATGGGAGATCACAAGGAGGATTATCAGCAGGGAGGGGAAGAGGGGAGAATGGAGGAAAAGGTACAAGGAATAAGAAGCATAAATGGTAGGTACAATATAGACAGGGGGATGTTAGGAATAGAATAGGAAATGGAGAAGCCAAAAAACTTATATGTATGACCCATGGACATGAACTAAGGTTGGGGAATGATAGGGGGTAGGGGGTATAGGGTGGAGGGGAACAAAGGGAAGAAAAAATGGGACAACTGTAATAGCATAATCAATAAAATACATTTAAAAAACATGTGATACTTTAAGTTATTTATAGATTCCCATGCTTCTAATATTACGTTATTTATGGCTTAATTCAAAAGTATATAAATATCATACTCAAACAGTCAAATACTTGAACACTTTTGTAAAAGCAAAGTCTCTACAAAAGCTATAAAGAAAAAATAAAAATTAAACAGCCACGAAAAGTTACATAGCATATATTCATGAAGTTACTGAGCACATGTCTGATTAATCATCCTACTTGAGGCTACACAAAATTACCATAGACCTCGAAACTAGAAATTAGGAATAAGCCCACTGACTGCTTTGGATAAGTTACATCCAGTGTGCTAGGTGTTGTCATTTTTAAAAGAAGATTTACTAATTTTATTTTCCCCAAGAAATATATTCAAAACAAATTAGAAGAGTAAAAAACATAATAGTATCCCCTCTGGGTAAAATGATTGGGAAATGCATAGGAAAAGAAAATCATTAAGTAAACAAATAATCTTTTTAAGAATTTTCACCCTCGCTGGTATATTATAGACCAATAACAGAAGAAAATAGTAGGGAGAATATGAGAATTGATGAATTAATGTGAAATTCTGATATAGGGAAACTAAAATGCAGCTAAACTGACAACAAAACAGCACATTCACGTTCAAGTGGTATTTTAGAATTAAGTGGCCTTTGTCCCTAAAAACTGAGCCCAAACTGGTTCAATGAAAAAATGTTTTAACATCAATTGAAGTGGTATCTATACTTTATAATAGAAAGTACCTGGTTTTGCATAATTTTTGTCATAGAAACATTAAGTTTGCACACACTTGAAAGAAAATTGCCATTCAAGTTATCACCAAGCAAGCACAGGAATAAGAGAGAAGATAGGTTAAGAGAGAAGATACAAAACCACTCCCAAGGTTATAACACCACGGTGATAGAAATTGAAGGTGGCAACCCCATGCAACTACCCGGTGAGTTCTACCTAGGAAAGGGGAGGGGTAAAAACATTGATCCAACTTTTTAAAACATAAAGAGTAAGAGACTTTTAATTTGCGTATGCTGTTTGTTTGTCCTGCCTGTCCTGATCGGCTGAATTAAATCTCTACACTGTTTCACTTGACCGCGACACTACTGCCTGATTAAACCATGGCCACAAGCCAAGACTCAATTTCCTGGCGCCTTATATGTGAGTCAGTCTGACCTGCCAGCTGATTGTGGAAACATGAGTAAGTCCAGCCAAGAGCAGCAAAACCACCCAACTGACTCTGGGGTGCTGCGCAGCATTAACTGCTGAGAGTGGTCAGGCTAGCCCATTACTTAGATTGTCCTGTCTGCCTCTGGCATAACCTAAATGGGTTAGGGTCAACCGTAACAGGGAGTGGAAAATGGACACTAAGACTGATGAGAACTAAAAGTCATGATATTGTTTTCTCACAAATTACAATAATAACAATATTTTTTGAACTGGACCCAAGCCATATAAGCTATAAATTAATCCTATTTACTGTAAGTTTACAACCTTCAAATGCATGAGGTGATTGATACTTAGTCTTCCACAGACTGTGTCCACATGCTTCTATAGATTTGACTTCAAAACATTTCAGAATATCCACACCAATTACAGCATGTCCTTTATGCCTAAAGCATCTTTAGACTTTTGTTAGAAGGCTAGTAAAGCAAAATTAACAAGCATATGAATAAATGTTTTCTTCAGTTGGCACAGTCATCACACACAAAAAAGGTAAATGGTACAAATAATTTTAGAAGACAAGTCTATTATTATAGGATTCTTAAGAACTGCTACAGAAGGTTTAGTGGCCTGACATAGCTAAATTTTTCTTCCAATGAAGAGTGGTCAGTACTATCTTAAGCTGTTTGCTGGCTGTATTTCCCCACATTCTAAATCCACTTCTTTCTCAGCATTCCCTCCTGGCTTCCCAACAGTTCTGCTTGCTGGTGGCAAAGTGATCCAAGTTCTACAGCAAACTCCATCCCCAAAGAACTTTTCAAAAATCTTGCTTCTCCAAGTGTGGTCCATGGACAAGGAGCATCACAGACCCCATCCAGGCCTGCTGAATCGGAACCTGCTTTTTAAAACAAAACCCCAGGTGATTATTTTCACTTTTTATTTCATTTCAGCTTAGTTCTTAGTAACAGCTTAGAGACTATGGCTGTGGGATTTCCTGCTATTTTCGGCAGCCAGTCTTAAAGAGAAAAAAACTGCTTCACACAAAATCGTTCCTCCCCACAGTGCATAGGAGCAGGCACAAGAGGAAAGCCATACAACCTTCTGGAGCCTTGACTCACAACCACTATGAGGCTATGAACCACACACCCTCTTCCTCCTCTCTTTTTTTTAAGATTTATTTTTTTTTGACAGAGGAGGAAGGAGAGAGGAAGAAAAACATCAGTGGGTGAGAGACATATCACTCGGTGGCATCCCACAACACCCCAACCATGGACCCACAACTGCGGCATGTGCCCTGACCAGGAATCAAACCACTGACCTTTCAGTTTGCACACTGGCACCCAATCCACTGAGCCACACCAGCAGGGCTCTTCTTCCTCTTGTATGCGTTAGACTGATTCCCCTCTCACACAATGCTGTATGTTGATAAATCGATCATACCCCAAATAACATTTTATACATTTATGGTTTTTTTTTTCCTTTCTACCCGACAGTACGTATCTTGAGGATGGGCACTGAATCTCTTAGTCAACTTTCAAAAATCTCCAAAGCCAAACAGTGCCCAGTAAAGAGTAGGATTTTGACAGTGCCTTCTCTTTTGAATGAATGAATGAAAAGAATAACTTACCTACTGGTTCTGATTAATTCATGAAATTTCAAATACTTGCAAAAATAGCTTACCTACTTCTAAAGTTTTAAAATTATAGTATATATTTTCACAGCCAAGTATTTGTTTCTCCTATAGTCCACCTCTATTGAGTTGATTCCAAAGATTTCAGTCCATATGATAGAAAAATAAACTAATATTCATGTAAATGTTTACAGTTTTTCATTTCCAATATATATGCTTCCATTAACATCCTGCCTTAATCATCTTAGAATCCCTAATGATTCTTATAGTTTCTGGTAATTAATATGCACTCAAATATTTGAATAAGTTATTTTTAAACTACCATGAGTTTGTTAGTATATCACAATTAAAGAAAAAAGGAGCTCCAATGCAAAACATTTTAATAGGTTGTCAAATATACAGTATTAGAATTATCTAAATATCACTTATAAAAATTGGTATATCACATTAGATGATTCTATAAAATAAAATCACACATTGACAATAACCCCTGCAGTCCAAGAATACCCCCCATTGAGTACAAATTACAAACACATTTAAAAAGAGACATTAAACCAAAGTAACTTTGACTAAATACATTCATTCATCAAGTACAATAAACTTAGCATAGTCACTAGTAACACAATTTCAGGTGCAATTTCACATGCTTTCATAAGTCTTCCAGTACAGCTCCCATAGTAAAGTGTCTTTGTGCACGCCATTTTCATATGCAGGTGCATCATACATCATACTTGACTATTTCACTTCATAACTAAACTTGTTAATATATATTATAAGTGAACACCAGGCCAAAATTTAACCCCAATGATGAGAAAGTTTAACGATTAAAAAGAATTCTTGAGTATAATTTGTTTAATCATATGAATATTATTTCCTCTTACTAGATGCTATCAAAGTAATAATTTAAACATTAATTCCCCAAAAATGGAAACTCTAACCTTCCTAAAATATTAACTAGCATTTTAGGTAATGATAAAATCACCTATGAGTCAAAAATTTCATATTCATTGCCAAATTTAAAATACCAGTTATCTGAAGTTTGAGGCCAAAAACATTTGTACTAAATTATAAAATACAATATAAAAAATGTGCAGTAATTTGCTTGTGAAAACGTAATGGAACATTTTTCACAGTAATGTTATGTTAAAACACTACTCTAAATGGACACTCTAAGTAAAGGTACCTTTACCAGCAAGAAAACGGAAAAATTAAGGCCTTTGTATGCTATCTATAATTACTGCTTGAACTCAAAGTGAAAGAGGTTACAATACTGCAAAGTATTATTTTCAACCTAACATTGTTAGTTGCTTCATTTCAACTCAATAATTACCTTATCTTTACGCAAGCTCAAATACTAGTTAACTTTGTCATCTCAAAATGAGTATTTCTCTATACCATCCCTATTTTAATTCAGCCCAACCCCACCTCATCCAGAAAGAATAATGGAAATAGTTATAGCTTTGTCTGATTGCTTCACAACACTACATTCAGGGGCTTAAAATGCTTGGCACATGGTAGATATCCAGTAAACATTTTTTAATTAACTAAGAAGCCTGGCCTCCACGGGCTACTCTACTTGTTTTCCCAAACCATTAACAGACTAAAATGACAAGAAACTGATGTCTACACTATGATAACATAGAATGTAATGGAAGGACAACTGAGACTACACATTCATCAAACCAAGGTTAAAGGCACTGGATCAGAAAGATTATTACAAAGCATTGTAAACAATTTGTAAAGCAAATCAAGTTTTAAAGTATCAATTGCTGAACTGCTATGAGAAAATGGTACTAAAATGATGACAATGCTTTAAAATAGTTTTACAGGACAAAATTTCTGTAATTTCACAAATAAAATTCGTTCATTGTTTTACCATTTTCTTTCATTCTACATCTTCAACAATATTCCAATTCCTAGAAACAAATGTTTTCAGTTGCATGAAACAGAAAAAATGCAACTAAAATAACTCTGAAAATTCCTTTTTCTTAAGTTATGTTATAAATTTGATAGACGTTATAGAGCTATGAAGAATATCATCTTGAAAACCATAAAATAGTACATTATACTCAATCAAAATCAGAAAAAAGTTCTTATTCAGTTAACACAATCTAAAGCCCCACAATAGCAAATTGTAGTGTAAGAGACATACATACTAAGTACTATCTTTCCTGACACATAAAGAATAATGAATACTGAGTTGAAATACCATCAGCTCCATGTTAGAGCTATTTAATATACACATTTTCACAACTGATTCTTGAAAAACTATTTAGATAAAATATTTAGTATTTATCATCAATTTTTACTTGAATCTATGCAACATCCATCCATATTAAAATATCAATTAATGTAAATACTTTATTATAAAACTATTATACAATTTAAATTTTTACTAGAGAAATGTATTACTCACTCATAATTTCTTGAAGTTCTTTTTATGAGTGCATTCCATAAGAAATACACTAAAACCATTATTTGTGTTTCCTAGTGGAAAAAATTTGATAACCTTATTAACCCAAATATATCCTTATTACGCTTTATTTCTTAAACATTTATATGTGTAAATATGCTTGGTGAATAGTGATCATTCTATTCCCACAGTGGTATATTTCAGCATAATGCTACATGACTGGATTAAACAGTAAAACAGTCACATGTAGATTACATAAACAGATACTTACTCTGTTATATGTAAGTTTACTTATAAAGCAACATAAAATGAGCATTGGATAACAGTGATAAAAAATGTAAACAAACAGAATTAAATGTTAATCCCTTCCCTGACAAACAAAAGATAAAAAGCGCTTCTTGTTTTATTAAAATAAAACAAAACATGATTTTACAAAACTGTATTTCCAAATATGGATAAAGAAAATCTGGAACAGTTGACTCACGCTTTATTGAGCTAAAATGTGCAAAAAAAAATAACCAAACCCTGATAATACTTAAATGTATTAAATAAATTCATTTTACACAGGCTGATACCATTCCCTACCAAAAAAAAAAAAAAAAAAAAAAAAAGCCTCTTGTTTTGTTCAGATTCAAAATCGTGTCTAATTATCTGAACTTAAGATTTACTGAACCACTCTCCAAATAACAACAACAACAAAAGTCTATTGTAGGAGAAATCAAGTAAAATTAGAAAATTTCCAACTATTAATTATGACTTGAAATTCATCCCCACACAAAAAGCAAAAGCCAATATCCATTTAGGCAGTAGAAAAAAAAAATATGAAGTCCCTAGAAAAAACTTACAATGACTCTAAATAAAAACAACTGAATTTTGCTATAACAAAATGCATATGAATTTTAAAGTTTTTCAGGTTTAATAGATTTATTAGGCATAGAATTCACAGTGCAGTTGGTACTTCTGTTTGTGCTCAGATATTTGCAAAGTGCCCTCAGAGAGGACTGGGAAGGTAACATAAACATAAATTATGATACTTTCCTCCACACCAGAAAGAGGTGCTTAAATTTAAAAGTTTAATTGTAATTCTAGGGGAAGGGTAGGAGGGACTAACAATTCCCAATTCTAAAACATTTTCTAATAATATGACAAAACAGTTAACAACTTAGATGTGTTATTAGTGAATCAAAATGCAAACAATGAGAGCATAAACATCTAACATATTTGCAAATTAAATTTTAAATGTTATCAATAATAAATGCTTATTTTTTAAAAAGATGGTGAATATGAAACACAGATAACACAGAATCTAATTTCCAGAAAAAATAGTATTGCCCCCCCATGAAACTAAATCAAATTTCTTTTTTGAATATAATATAAAACTATTTTGAGTAAGAATGAAATAGAAGCATGGATTTAGATATGCACCATTCTCTATGATGAATAATTTACATAGTATTTTTGATAAAACTCAATATTGGATGTTGTCCTTCACTGCTTATTAGTATTCTGAAAAACATCATTTTTAGAAACATACATTTATACTACTGGTTAACTAAATGGACACATAAAAATATGTAACTTTTTTAAAAATTCAAGTTATTTAAAGGAGATATAAGACAAACCTTCAATCATCCACGTTTTGAAGCTGTAGATAAAAAGGTATTATATAGTTTATAACACTTTTCAAAAAGTGGTAAGTATATATTCCAATTTGCCCATAAATGAAAGATTTTAAAGGAAAAACATGTTGTTCTTTCCAAGTACTTCCTTTCTTCTTGCCCCGGCAATAATAATGATTAGTGCCCTTAATTTCAAGATTTTTGTTGTTGTTGTTGTCCATTTCAATTATTTTTTTCATGAAATATAACATGTTGCCAATACGAACATAAATGAAAATTAAATAGAATATCTGCTTTTGGATAATTCAAAATCATTTCATTAAGAAGCACCATTTGGTATGCTGATCTAAACTTTAATATAAAACCTAAATAGTACTTATGTCTGAAGTAGAATTTTTCTCCAGTTTTAATAACTTCATATAGCAATACTAACGACATCAACCTGTGCTTTCTAGATTTTTGAAAGTGTTCTCATAATGTGATGAGTTTAGATATGGCTCATTGTCAAAGTTGGGTGGATAGAGATTCCATGATAAACTGGCTATCGAAAACTAAACTCTTAATGACTGAATAACAGTTTGCATTTTACTTGAGCCAAATAGATGTTTCAACCATGTACCACCACCACATTCCCTGCTTAACATTCCAAAGTTTCTTTATTCTTCATAGTTTTCTAATGAACAAATAATTAGTTTTCCTGAGTAAGATTATAAAAAAGTTAACCCTTCTACCAAAAGTATAAAGACAAATAAAATGTAGACTCACAATATAAACTTTTTACATAGCATTACAAGTGCAGAGATAGACTGCTGCTCTTCACAATGATTGCCCCACCCCTTAAAAAGACTGCAGAGAAGGATTCATTTGTCTAAAATACTCTGCAGTACAGTAATTAAATGCTTCAGCCCATAAACATATCCCTCATCCATTGTGTTGCTAGGGAAAACATGAGCAAAGTCTATCATTCGTACTTCTACATCTGCAATCTCTTGGCAACCAGTGGGAAGATGATAGAAAACTTTTTCCAGTTGGGAAAGTACATTTCCGTTCAAATGTTCCTGTGACAAGCTTTTCCACCCATTGTCTTGCTCTATATTTTCAACTTTCAATGAAGTCTGACTGTGATGCTTTTTTGAATACATTTTTCTGTGACGAGCATACATCTTCGACAAGCTTTTGCCTACTGAAGCCTCTATTTTTCCATTTGTTGTGGAACTTAACACTCGAAAATTATTATTGTACTCCAGTACATCTGGGTCTGAGAATTGTCCTTTGGACAAAAACTTTTCTGCCAAAGTTCTGTCATTTGATTTTGTAGTAGTTGACTGAGATGAACCTTCATAAACGAACAGTAATGAACTTGCATAAAAGTTAAGCTGCTTCTGGCTTTCAAACCACTGCAGGATACTCTCAACCTTCTGAATACTGGCAGCAACAGCATCTTTTCTTAAGCAGAATCCATTATGAAAAAACCTGGAAACTCCTATAAAAAGGAAAATAAAATAATATTATAATATATTATTATGATTGTAATCTAAAACAGCTACCACTTGGGAACTAAACTCATCTTAGATACAATTTTTCAAATTTTCCCATCATCCCTCACAATTAACCGAACAGGTAGGAACTATAGTCAGACATAGAAACCTGGACCTCAACTTAATTTCTGGTGAAGATGCTACTACTAGAAAACATTTAAGTGACACTTATGTAAAGTGAAATATCACATTTAGACAGAAGTATTTCTTACAGATAGACTGGTAGTTTAGTTCTTTCTACATATATTCTCTTAAGGAATGTATTACAAGATTTGCTTCATTTGCTGTGAGGGATTTTATAGAAAGCTTATTTGTCTGTTAGAGTCACATTTAAGAGCTAATCTAAAACCTGAAGTCAAATCATAAGATTTTGAATGGTGCCAACAGCCCATTACCAAAATACCAAACCAGAGCTATACTAAAATTGTTCTGTTCCCAATATTAAGTCTGTCTTTTCAGGAAAGTTAAGCTCAGTTTGGGGATTAGCACTATTCCAATTTTAGTATGTTATCCAAAATTGAGACTTTTACATGTTTTAACCTGTCATCAGATTATTAGGCCTCTTTTAAAATTATTTATGTTCCCCACTCTAGGACAGAAACCACTAAAAAGTATATTCAGATTAGCTTGGGAAATATTTTAACACAGAGCCAGTCTTCATATTATTTTGCTATTGGCCAAGGCAAATGCTAATTAAGATCACACTGTAGAATGCCTGTTTTCTACACAAAAAAATAAAAATTCTTCCTCAAACTCTTTACACTACACATAACCTGTTTCTCACCTTAGGTACAGCTAAGAATAAGGTTCCAATAAAATATTATTTGCAGAAATCTAGGATATCATTGCTTTTATCTTGTCCATAAATATCTTTAGAAGCACATGTTAACAGATTTATCTAAACCATTTTTAATGCTACTTGTTTATTCATAATGTAGTTCTAGAAGCTAATATACAGCTCAACTATAAAAGGGAAATTTCAATAAAAATAAATTACATGCTACAACACACACTTTGAAGTCTCTTAGGTAACAAGTACTTTTAATATACCATGATCTATATACTATGGTTTTAAAGACAACCTCTAATTCCAGTGCTTGGATTACATGGTTGTTTCATGGATGCTCATTTTTATTTAAGTACACTAATAAATAAAAAAAGGAAAGAAAATATAAGAGGACCATTCATGGACCCGTGGTTTTGGTGTATTGTAAACTAGGGATTATGATCAGGCCAATTCTGTGAATTCAATCATTATACCAAAAGAGAATTAAAACCAAAATCACTTTAGAATTACTTTTGGTAATTGTGCAGTAATAAAAGCACTGAAATGTGATTTTTCAATCCTTACCATCCTTTAGAGTTTCTTTTGTTAAGCTTCTTCCATAGTGCTGGTTTTCTGTCTCATAGCTATCAGAATGAACATGATAAACCTGTCAGAAAAAGTAGTGAATATTCAAAATGAATATCCTTGACCATGCAGAATTTATCTCAGCAATGGTTAAAGATGGGAAGATCTATTTATATGATTCATTTTAATGAATTCTTAAAAAATCATGTCATCATTTTAATAGATTCTGAAAAGGCATTTATAAACTTATATCCACTATCAATGAAAACTCTTTAAAAGGATAGATGAGTATTTTCAATATGAAAAATCATCTACCTCAACCTACCAGGTAAGTCTCAAGTTTAAAGTGAATATAGAGGCCCTGGCTGGTGTAGCTCAGTGGATTGAGCGCGGGCCTGCGAACCGAAGGATCGCGGTTCGATTCCCAGTCAGGGCACATGCCTGGGTTGCCAGGCCAGTTCCCGGCAGGGGACATACAAGAGGCAACCACACATTGATGTTTCTCTCCCTCTCTCCTTCCCTTCCCCTCTAAAGATAAATAAATAAAATCTAAAAGAAAAAAAAAAGTACTTAAAAAAAAATCTTAAAAAAAAAAAATAAATAAAGTGAATATAGAGAAGTCCCTGTCCTAAGATTCAAGAAGCTTCCAAAAAAGTATTCTACCACAATGTGTCTTATCATCACTACTAGCTAATACTGTTCTGGAGTCTCTAGCAAATGTAAGCAGACAAAAGAAAGTAAGTAGAGGTATAATAATTTGGAATAGAGGAGATAAAAATATTACTCTTTTTAGACAATGTCTATATACTGAAAAATCAACTACAAAACTAATACAAACAATAAAAACTTGAAATGCTAACTGAATACAAATTAGCAAACAGAGCCTTGACTGGTGTGACTTGGTTGGCTTGGTGTTGTCCCACAAACAGAAAGGTCACCTGTTCCATTCCCAGTCAGGGCACATGACTTGGTTGCCAGCCAGATCCCTGGTTAGGAGTGTGCAAGAGGCAATCAATTCATGTTTCTCTTACACACTGATGTTTCTCTTCCTCTCCTTCTCCCTCCCTTCCCCTCTAAAAATAAATAAAATCTAAAAGAAGGAAGGAAGGAAGGAAGGAAGGAAGGAAGGAAGGAAGGAAGGAAGGAAGGAAGGAAGGAAGGAAATATCATTACCTTTAAAAAAATTAGTGAACAGGAAAATAAGCTATATACTAATATATATCAGTGCACAGCTCTCTATATTTGTATATATATAGCTGTATACTAACAACTGGTTAGAAACATAATTAAGACCCCATTTACAAATGCAGCAAAAAAGAAACAAAATAAAGGTGTAATCTATATAAAGACATTTTAACACATTCCTAAGACCTATACACACACACCACACTACGATCTCAGAGAGGAAGACTCAACATAAAAGATAGCAATTCCAGTTAAATTAATGCACAACTAAAATAAAATTATAATAAAACATCAACAATGTGGATAGCCACATAAGCTAAAGTCCATACAGAAAAGCAAGAATAGACAGGGAAAATCAAAATAAGATTAATAGGGAGGGACTAACCTTGCCATCCTACCAGATATTAAAATATACTTCATTTATGTAACTGAGGAATAATGACAATTATTTGGTGTACATATACATTGTGCAAAGCTTACCAAGATTAAGATAATTAACACACCTATTATCTTGAGTGTGTGTGTGGTGAGAACACTTTGGATCTACTTTCAGCTAATTTCAAGTACACAATGCTGTATTATTAACTATAGTCACCATGCTGTACTCATAACTTATTCAACTTATAAATGAAAATTTGTACCCTCTGACCTACATTTCCCATATCTTCACCCCCCGCCCCAAGCCCCTGGAAACCATCATTCTAATTTGTCTCAATAAAATCAGCTTTTCTTCTTCTTCTTTTTTCCCATATGTAAGTAATACCATCAGTATTTGTTGTTATTTGTCTGGCTTATTGTGCTTAGGATAATGTTCTCAAGGTCCATCCATGCTGTCTCAAATGGCAGGATTTCAAATGCTAATAGGTGCAGCATTTCTTCTGGGGGTGATAAAAATGTTCCGAAGTTGAATATGGTGATGGTTGCCCAACTCCATAAATATACTAAAACCAATGAATTGTATACTTTAAATGAGTGAATTGAATGATACTTAAATCATATCAATGCTATTTTAAAAAATACATCAAATAGAGGAACCTCTATTTGGGAAAACAACATGTGCAATGCCTTATTTATTTATCCTGTGCATGTACCTTAAGGCAATGGCAACCCAGAGAAGAGTTTTTAATAGGAGAATGCCATGATTATTTTGCAATGTTTGGAGAACAAACTGAAAAAAAGAAAAACGGAACTTGAGAGATCAGTTAAGAAACTAGAGTCCGGAGAAGAATAATGATAATGGCATCTGAGATGCTTGGGAGTTAAGATCAATAGGATTGATGGATGGCTCTGAGAGGATGGATGGCTCTGAGAGGACATGGTGGCTACAAAGTTTTAGTTGTAAAACTAGTGATGCCATTTATTGAAATAAGGAATAATAGATTGTTGCTATTGTTGTGGTTGGTTGTGAGAGAGATGAATGGATCACTTTTTTATATATTAGTTCTAGATGTTTTTAAGTCATCCAAGTAAAATTTCTAGTAGGATCTTAGCTATACAGATTAGGAGATAAAAGGAAAAAAGTTTAGGCTAAAGATATGCCTTTGGGAGTTATTAGTGTAAGTGAAACTGAACCAATAAGAACAAAGGAAGAAACAAAAGAGAGGGAGGCAGTAAAATGGAACAGATAGAAATACCTCAACATTTAAAGAATAAACAGAAAATAAATGAGCTGGCAAAGAAAACTACAAAGTAGCCCTTGGAAAAAACCAGGAGATGGTGTAGTGTCATGAACATCAAGAGGAATGTCTTGAGGAAGACCTAGTTAGCCTTGAAGTTGCTTTTCAAAGTGAAGTAAGGTGAGTAATGAAAATGCCATTTGTACTTAGTGACATGAAGATGTCTTTAGGGACCTTAGTCAGGAGCTAATCTGGTGACATGATGGAGCAAAAGCCAGACTGGAGGTTAAAAATACTAAATGGGAAGAGTAAGGCAACAGAAATAACTCGTTTGGTTGTGAAGAGAAGACAGGTTAAAAGTGGTTTTGATGTGGGTTTTGGTTTTTTTTTTTTTTAATTGAGCGATCTGAACATATATAAAACAAAAGGAAAAGAGTCAGGAAAGAGAGAGAGAACTTGAAGATATAAGACAAGAAAGAATCAACAGTATTAAATTCCCAAAGAGGTGGAAGAGAATGAGATCTGGAAGGCACAGGGAAGGGCTCTCCTTAGACAGGATGGAAAGTCTTCAATATGACAGGAAGGAAGAGAGGGAATGAAAGCACTTGCAGGTTAGATATATACATTTGTTGGCAGGAAATTAAAGGAATTCCTGTCTGATGGCTTTATTTTTTTTTTTCCATAATAGGAGGTAAAGTCCTCTGCTAAAGTGAGGAAGAAATTGGGAGGGTAAGATCTGAAAACAGTGAAAGTTTAAATAGTTGCCCTGTCAGATTCCTGTGGGGTATTTATTTCTTGTTTGTTTTAACATTATGCCATTAACCTTTTTCCCTTTTACTATATAGTCATATTTAATTACAGTTTTCTAAATGAAATAACTACATCAACAACTTCTTTGATCAGAATGCCAAATTCAACTGTGCTGTTATAACCATCACATTAACAATCTATCTATAATGCTCCCTATTAACTGTTTAAAACTCAAGAGATCCACATATCATCTGTTATGAATTTTAAAACGACCTCACCATGCTTACATAAGTACATAGTCATTTATCAAATTTAACCTCCACACATCTAGAACATATACTGAAAACCATTTGTTTAGAGAATTTTGGTCTACGTTAGGTCTTTAAAAAAAAAATCCTCACCCAAGAATATGTTTCACTGATTTCAGAGGAGAGGAGGGTGAGAGAAACAATCAGTGGCCTCACACACACCCCGGCCAAGGATGGAACCTGCAAACCAGGTATGTGCCCTGACCAAGGGATCGAACCCGCAACCCTTTGGTTTATAGGAGGATGCTCCAATCAAACGAGCCACCCAGCCATGGCTCTACATTTTAATTGTGGCATATCATTTGCAAAGATGGCCTCAACAATCCTTCTCGTCTTTGTGTACACTGCCATTTGTATTGTGACTTCCCTATTCCCACCATCAGAAATGGAGTCTATTTCTCCTCCCAACCAATAGTATAAGCTGACCCTGTGAAATACTTGGACCTAAAAAATTCCAGAAAGTAACTGCCTAACCTAGATTTTAAGAGCCCTTGTAGCTCCCACTCGCCCTCTTGGAATGTGATACATGAAGTAGTTCCAACTAGCCTCCTGGAGGATGAGACCACATGGAAAAAGGCCCATCCAAAAGTTAGAACAAACTCCCAGATACAAGCGTGGGGTCACTTTAGACCATCTAGCCCCAGACAAGCCATCAGATGAGTGCAGCCACATGAGGGACCCGAGGTGAGATCAGCAGAACTGTCTACTTGAGATCAGCTCAAACTGCCAACCCAGAGAATCATGAGCAAATAAAATAACTGTTTTTAAACCACAGTTTGATACAGCTTCTTTAAAACAAAATTACCAGAATTGGAGTCTTGAGGGTCAGCCATTCATTCATTTGTTAATCACACACTAAGTGTCACAATCATTCCAGACACTGACAATCAGCAAACAAGAGATAAAAAGATCTCTGCCCACAGTGGGGAGTTACAGACAACCAAATTTCAAACTATATCATCTTCTGACTCAGTATTATAATGGCATCTATAATTTTCAAGAAAAGAACATATGAAAAAAAATGTGTGTATTATACTAATAATCACTCTTACCCTCATGCCAAGCACCAAGAACCCAATCTCTTCCATTAATGGGTACTTGCTGACCTGTTGCTGAATCTTCTCAGATGAGGCAAAAGGATCATAGCTTTTTTGCCCTATCTTTACATCCATTATACAGGGCTTATTAAATTTATGGGTCACATCTTCCAGTTTTAGGTATAAATCTGTTATTAAAGAAAAACTTTAATTAGTGATAGGCAAACATATTACTACTCAAGTAACTTCTATGGAAACAAAATGAGGAAAACTTAAAACTGAGAAAAAAGTTAAAATAACTCCATTCAACAATTAGTATATAAATATCACAGAGAAACTCTTGCACAAAGTGGTTTAAATAAATACAACCATAAGCAAAAGGTATGAAGTAGATAGAAGGTTTCCAAGGACATTAAAAAAAAGGCAATGAGATTACTTCAAAAGCTGTTGAAGAATGAATTACCCTTTTAAATACTATATATGTCATGTATGCCTCAGCAGATCTCTTATTAGTATTTTAATAATTCTTAAAAAGCTGATTCTTCATTTAAAATTAGTAATAGGGATAAATCCTTCCCACAGAGTATACAACAGATATATGGGTTAAGAAAGGCAAATCAGCCCTGACTGGTGTGTCTCAGTGAGTTGAGCTACATCTCACAAACCAAAAGGTTGCCAGATGGATTCCCAGTCAGGGCACATGCTTGGGTTGCAGGCCAGATCCCCAGTTGGGGACAAGAAGCAACTGGGCAATGTTTCTCTCCCTCCCTTCCCTCATCTCTAAAAAGAAATAAAATCTTTAAAAAAAATAAATGAGTCAAATGATGGTCACTGTTAAATATACTGTCCACTCTCACTAGTCTCAAAAGAAAAATAAATAATTTGCTATTTAGAATACAAATATCCTCAATCCTTATAAGGTCATTTATAAACCACTTTGCCAACTGCATACATCTTCATACAGAAAATTACAAATGGCAGTTCAAGTAAAAAATTATAAAAGCCTTAGTTATCGCACTTGCTGAACTATTTACAATTTTAGCTTGGAAGTAAGGGTCCAAGAGCACCAAGAGAAAGAAGGAAAGAAATTCTTCCTCCCATTCCTTGGTGAAAGAATCTGCCCAAAGTTCTGAATGATATTGCAATTTTAAGTTACAATTATAATAAGGAACATTTTACCTAAAAGCTTTCCTCAAAGACAGGAGAGATTCTATCTGCTTTTTATGAAAGTAACATATAAAGTTAGAGAATATGTATATTCTCCATGAATTACATAAAAGGGTACCAGGGAAAAAAAGACTTATCCTCTAATATCTTTCCCCCTGTCCCACTACAGACTTATAATTACTCTTTTTACAAACTACCTATATTATTTGTTTAGTGTTTAAATCAACCTTTTTTCCAATACCAGTTTACATTCAGTATTAGTTTCAGGTGCATGGCAAAGTGGCCAGAAAATCATGTATTCTATAGAGTGGTTCCCCCACTGCCTCAAGCACCCACGTCCCTGACCCCACACACAGTCATCATGCCACTGTTCACTATGTTCCCTTTGCTGCAATCCACATCTCTGGGACTATTTTGTAACTAATGATTGTACTGCTTAATCTCTTCAAGTTGTTCACCCAGCCCCCATAATCCCTCCCCTTCAACAACTATCAGTCTACTCTCTGTATCTACAAGTCTATTTTTCTTTTATTCATTTTGTTCTTTAGATTCCACATGTAAGTGAAATCATGTGGTATTTGTCTTTCTCTGACTTATTTCACTTAATACCCTCCAGGTCCATCAATGCTGTCGCAAAAGGTAAGATTTCATTCTTTTTATGGCTCAGTAGGATTCCGGTGTGTAAATGTACCACAGCTTTCATTATCTACTCATCTACTGTGGGCCCACAGGCATATGAAAAGTTGCTCAGCATCACTAATCATCTGAGAAATGAAAATCAAAACCACAATGAGATACTACTTCACACCTGTGAGAATGACTACCATCAACAAATCAATAGCCCTGGCTGGTGTGGTTCAGTTGGTTGGGCATCCTCCCACAAACCAAAAGGTCTCGAGCTCAATTGCCAGACAGGGCACATACCTAGATTGTGGGTTCTGTCCCTGGTCAAAGCACAAGAAAGGCAACCAATCTCCCCCTCTCATTCTCCCTCCCTTCCTCTCCCTCTACAAAAAAAAAAAAAATCAATAAACATGCCCTCCAGCGAGGATTGATTGAATGAATGAATGAATGAATGAATCAGCAAACAAATGCTAGATGTGGAGAAAAGGGAACCCTTGTCCACAACACAGTTGGTGGGAAGATAGATTGGTACAGCCACTGCAGAAACCAGTGTGGAGTTTCCAAATAAATTAAAAATGGAATTGCCTTATGGCCCAGTGATTCCACTTCTGGGAAGACATGTGAGGAAACCCAAAACATTAATTTGAAAGAATATATGCACCCCTATGGAAGAGCTCAAGTGTCCATCAAGGGACTTGTAATTTAGTAATTAAAACTAGCAGTTATTAAATTATAAGGAAGTCAGTGCTGAACCAAAAGTGAGAACAACTCTGGTAGGGTTTAAGAAAGCTTTAAACCCCTTAGGTTTAAGAAACAGATTGAAAGATAAGAAATAAACTATCCCTTAGCCAAAGGAAGATGGTGGGGGGAGATGTATGACTGTGCAGAAAGAACTAGGTGAAGTCAAGCCCAAATATGACAAAAAAGGGACTGTAGCCTAAGAGACCTACACTGGCATACAAGAAAGAACCCTTCAAATTTTAAAGAAAGGATCTTACAAACAGGCATCTTCAACCGGGTAAGAGGTAACAAAAGGTCTGGGCACAGACGGTAAATGCTAACAGTGAAAGACAATGGGATAGACGGGAATATCCCCCACCCCAGCTTCCGTGCTTTAAAAGATAATCACCACCTTGGCTGGTGTGGCTCAGCGGATTGAGTGGCGGCCTTTGAACTGAAGGGTTGCTGGTTCAATCCCCAGTCAAGGCACACATCTGGGTTGTGGGCCAGGTCCCCAGTTGGAAGCGCGTGAGAGGCAACCGATTGATGCATCTCTTGCACATCAATGTTTCTCTCCCTTTCTTGCTCCCTCCCTTCCACCCTCTCTAAAAATACACCTTAAAAAAATAAAAAACAAAAGATAATCACAGATGGGATGAGAAGATGGGAAAGGAAGCAGCACAGGGCAGTCCCCTTCAGATTCTCTCCTCCCATCTCCCAACGATCTTGAGCAAAAGAGAGAAACTGATTTCTTCTCTCTCTATAGCTATATAAAAATTTCAGTAACAAGGCTTCTGTCTGAAATATCAAAAAAGACTTAGATCCTAAAACAGTGGATCACTGCATTAAAAAAATTATCATCATTAATTTCCCTAACTCATGAGATCCTAAAAGTATTAGTGAGGTGAGGCTCACTAATGAGAGAGTATAAAGATAGTGAGCAAACCTAGCTGACTATCACGGCATCCATATCTCAGCATAAGGTCATTATTTTCTACTTGCCAATTTGATAGTGATTAAAAACAATAAACTTTATTTTACACAATGATATAGAAATGGCAGAAGCTACAGTAGAGTAAAGCAAATCTGAATATAAAATCCCTACTTCTTCCTCTTCTCCTTGGGAAAAAGGAAAATGCAAATGCAAACTCTATATATGAAGGGGTACCTCCCCAAAAAACAGAATTCATAAAAAATTGTATATTTATTCTTACATGTTTAAATGCCAGTCACCTTCAAAGTACTCTCCACTTAATGCAATCCACCAATTGAGACATTTTTTCCACTGCTCAAAACAGGTTTCGAACTCATCAATTTTGATGCTTTTTAGTGCTTCTGCTGTTTTTTGTTTTACCTCTTTCACACCAGCAAAATGATTCCCTTTGAAGACTTTCTTCATCCAGGGGAAACAAAATAAAGTTGTTTGGGGTGAGACAGAGTGAGTAGGGAGGGTGGGGCACAGGGGTCATGCTGTTTTTTGGTCAAAAACTGCTGAACACTCATCACAGTATAGGCAGGTATATTCGTAAATCATCCATCATAAAATGAACAACTGCATTGAAAGTCTTCCCAAAAAATTCACTGAAGCTGAATGCAGCCTCTCACAACAATGCCAGCTGGTACACTGATACAGATGGGTTCCTAGAACACTCACCTAGTGTTCCAGTACAGGGGAAGCCTGTACTACAAGGGGCCCACCCTCCAGAAGATAATTCCGGTTTTTGGGGTCCTCCCTTGTATGACAGGGATATAATATATGTTCACTGAATGAATGAATGTTTGCCCTTCTCATTCCTACTGCCCGGTAGAGCTTTGGGCTTGGCCTTCCTCACACTATAATAAATTGAGTCACTCCTTCAGTAAATAAACCTGAGTGTTTTATTTAACTTCTTCTTTTTTTACTAGCCAAATGTGTTTTTCTATACCTTACTTTCAGGTTCTTGATATGTTTTATGTGATTAGAATTCCCAAAGAACTGCTAGATTATTGTTTATTAGCTTTAAGTAAATGATCCTTAGATTAAGGTTTACTGAGAAATGGTTTAGTGTTTTCTTTTAGATCTCCAGCCTCAATTTTTTAAAAGTGAAAGTAAAAATTTCAGATCCTCATTTCTATCTTACCCTCTATGTTATAAACACCAAAAGCTCTGGAGATGCAGTTTTTAATAAAGAGTACGATGTTATGTATCTAGCAGCTTGCCAAAGGTGCTTTTTAAATGAAATAGGTACTAAATGGGAAAATGGGGCATGATATTAGTCTTCAGATCTTTACTGACTTTTCTACAGGTCATCATCGCTAGAAATAAACTGAATACTAATCCTCTCTGAAAATTGCTAATAGCCAATTATCTCTCTACAGTTTAAGGCATTTTACTATAGGGAAGCCTCACAAGGCAATACCACACACTGGATAAAAAGGGACACTTTTTCAGCTGGGCCTCTCTGGGCATATATTGTTGGGCATATATTTTTCAATTTTTAGGCTAACAGAAAATAAGTTCTAAAACTCATCCAAAAAGTCTGATGGACTAAGAATAAGACAAATGTCATATATGAAATAGTTTAGGTTCATTCTGACCAAGGTTAAGGAAATAAATTACATTAATCTGATATCTGGAAAATATCTTTGAAAATAATTAGGATATTATTTGATATATATAATTTGCACATAAAGGTAGAATTTTGAATATTAAAAAATAAAGAGAGATAGTTTTTACATATATACACACATATATGTATATATAAATCATAAAGATAGACAGCATAATAACTAGATTTACTTTTTCAAATTCCAGAAAGCTCTATTCAGGACAATAGATCCTGATGAAGTGGGTCTGCCAGAGGTCCAAGGACTGGCATTTGTTTACCTCATATCTAAAAGAGGTACTCTGTAATATTCCAAAATGCTTAGTCTTGAACTTCCAGCCAAGATGGAGGCATAGGTAGATAGACTCTGCCTCCTTGCACAACCAAAAGGACAACAAATTTAAAAACAAAAAATTATCAGAACTTCCAGAAAATCGAACTGTATGGAAATCTGACAACCAAGGAGTTAAAGAGGAAACATTCATTCCAAGTGGTAGGAGGGGCAGAGAGAGGCAGTCCAAGTAGAGAGGACCCACGGGCAAGGCAGCAGCTGGAGGCCTGGGTGGGCGAAGTGAGGCTGGCGGACCTGGGCAGGCAAGGCGGTAGCTGGCAGACTGGGCGGCCCCACATCTGCATGCGGATAAACCAGGAGAAATAACTGGGAGTGAGACAGACCACGAAACACAGGGTTCCAGCTCAGGGAAATAAAGCCTCAAATCCTCTGGCTATAAAAACCTGTGGGGGTTGTGGCAGCGGGAGAAATTCCCAGCCTCACAAGAAAGTTCATTGAGGAGACCCACAGGGTCCTAGAATGTACAAAAGCCAACCCACCTGGGACTCAGCACCAGAAGGGCCAAATTTGCCTGTGGGTAGCAGGGGAAGTAAATGAAACCCGGACAGGAGCTAAGCAAGTAGCACTGTTCCCTCTTGGACCCCAGCACCACATGGCAGCCAAGTGGGTTGCCCCGCCCTGGCAAATACCTAACACTCCCTTACAAAAAAGTATGGCCCAAATGAAAGAACAGATCAAAGCCCCCAAAATGGAACTAAGAGATAGCCAACCTACTGGAGATGGAGAGCTAAAAATACTGGTAATCAGGATGCTCACAGAAATGGTTGAGTACAGTTGTAAAACAGAGGAAGAAGTAAAGGCTATGCAAAGTGAAATAAGGGAAAATATACAGGGAACCAACAGTGAAGGGAAAGAAACCGGGATTCAAATCAATGATTTGGAGAAGAATGAAGAAATAAATATTCAATCAGAACAGAATGAAGAAACAAGAATGAGAAAAAATGAGAGGCTTGGAAACTCTGGGACATCTTTAAACACTCCAACATCCAAATTGTAGGGGTGCCAGAAGGAGAACAGGAAGAGCAAGAAATGGAAAACTTACTGGAAAAAATAATGAAGAAGAATTTTGCCAATCTGGCAAAGGAAATAGATGTCCAGGAAGTCCAGGAAATTCAGAGCATCCCAAAGAAGTTGGACCCAAGGAGGAACACACCAAGGCACATCGTAATTACATTAGCCAAGATTAAAATGAAGGAGAGAATTCTAGAAGCAGCTAGAGATAAGGGGACAGTCACCTACAAAGGAGATCCCATCAGACTGTCAGCTGATTTCTCAAAAGAGACCTTAAAGGAAAGAAGGGGCTGGAAAGAGGTATTCAACATCATGAAAGGCAAGGGCCTACATCCAAGATTACTCTACCCAGCAAAGCTTTCATTTAGAATGGAAGGGAAGATAAAGTGCTTCTCAGACAAGGTCAAGTTAAAGGAGTTCATCATCACCAAGCCCTTATTATATGAAATGTTAAAGTGACTTATCTAAGAAAAAGAAGATTAAAAACATGTACAGTAAAATGACAGCAAACCCACAATTATTAACAACCACACCTAAAACAAAAACAAACAAACTAAGCAAACATCTAGAACAGAACCACAGAAATAGAGATCATATGGAGGGTTATCAGCAGGGATGGGGAAGGGGGACAACAGGAAAAAGGTACAGGGAATAAGTAGCATAATTGGTAAGTACAATATAGACAGGGGGAGCTTAAGAATAGTATAGGAAATGGAGAAGCCAAAGAACTATACGTATGACCCATGGACATGAACTAAAGGGTTGCAAGGGAATGCTAGTTGGAGGGAAGGTGTAGGGCGGAGGGGAATAAAGTGGAGAAAAAAATAGGACAACTGTAATAGCATAAGCAATAAAATACATTTTTTTAAAAAGGCTTAGTCTTGGTACCTATATAAGAAATAAAAGGCCATCTACTTTTCATAAACACAAGAAGTTCATTACAAGAGGTTACCCAACTAGAAATATAGTTAAGTTTAAGAGGCTATGGCTGTAAGAGATAAATCTATTATTTATCTATTTATTAGTTTATGAAAAGTATATATAGAATTTCTATAGTTCCTTAATTTTTTGAGGTAAAGATCATGAAAATAACTACCAGGTAAGGCAAAATATATCACTTTGTGCTGTTATAAGCAGACTATTAGGTAAGATTTCTCAGTGGCTTTACCAATGACATAGTTACCATACTCAAAGATTTATATACTCCATGCTGTTGAAGACAGTGTAAGATTATACATTACTAAGAATGAAGAAAGTTTGTATATTTTAAATATAGTTTCTACTTAAGATATATAATTAAATCTAATTATCTTAAAAATAAATTAAATACGGGGGGGCAAAAGTAAGTTTACAGTTGTTCATATGAAAATAATACAATAATTAATAAATGATAATACAAGAATAAACTGTGTCCCATGTACTCACAATTGTAAACCTACTTTTGTCCTACCCTGTACAGTAATTATATTGTTTTATAATATATTAAGCATAAAAATTCCTATACCAAATTTTCTACTGTTGGAATATAGTCCTTATACTATGAGAAGCAATTTCCCAGTATCAAAGGAGAAAAAAATGTAAACATTTGAAACATTGTGGAAAAATTAAAAGAACTACAAATAACTATATAGTAAAGATGAGATAACTAGTTCCTTTAAAGGATAGGTGGCAAACGCAAGGCCTATGGGCTGAATACAGCCCTCCACCTTGTTTTATCCAACCTGGCACCTTGTTTTTACCTGGCGGCAGCACAAAGCTCTTGCTTAAGTGTTAAGGAGTAGTTACATTTATACAGTCGTAAAATTACATTCGGCCCGTTGAAGGCAACAGCGAGGCTGATGTGGCCCCCAGTGAAAATGAGTTTGACACCCCTGCTTTAAAGAAAGACAAGGAAGAGGGTACTTAGGGAGTTGAAGGAAAGCTTATTTGGCTCTATTAGTGAGTATCGTTGATTGTATAAATTATGAGAATATGGGTTCCGAGTTTCATCAAGCTCTTCCCACCATAACTAGAAAGTGTACAGGCAATGACTATCATCTTTATTTCTATAGCTCCCTAAAAGAAGAAAAGGCCAGGTGGGAAACACCTGCCCAACTATGAAGCCAAGTGGAAAAACAGGAAGCCTTGCTTGTGCTTTCCACATCAATCATCAGCCAATTCTGAGAGCTGCAGAAGATGAAAGAAGAATTGTAAGTAGAGCCCTGGCTGATGTGTTTCAGTGGATTAAGTGCTGGCCTGCAAATTAAGGGGTCACCAGTTCAATTCCCAGTCAGGGCATAAGCCTGGGTTGCAGGCCAGGTCCCCAGACGGCAGCACATGAGAGGCAACCACACATTGATGTTTCTCTCCCTCTCTTTCTCCCTCCCTTCCCTTCTGTCTAAAAATAAATAACTAAATAAATATCTTAAAAAGAGTTAATAGGGAGCCTTTAAATTTGGGGTAAAGAGGGAGAGAGGGAAAAGACATGTAGGCCAGCTAATGTCAGTACATGCTTCCTAAAACCTGACCAGTAACTGGGTCCAGAAACCTATGATCAATCAGGCTGGACATTATATTTGAGAATTCTCAATTTGCTTAAATCTGCTTAAACAAACACTTTTTCCAGCCTTCCAAATAACTTATCAACAAAAGGTTGCTGATGGTACATGTACTAAGAATTTGTATGTTTATACACAGATACAAATAAGATTTAATACATTTAACTAGCCCAAAATCTTCAAAGATAATCTCCAATAAATGCTTCTATCTTAAAAAAGACTTCCATTGGCCGTGTTCTACAATTAGCTAATAGTGATAATTATACAACTCTATAAATATACTAAAATCTACTTAATTATACACTTTAAATGGGTGAGTTTTACCCTAACTGATGTGGCTCAGTGCATTGGACATTGTCCTGCAAACTGAAAGGTTGCCAGTTCGATTCCTGATCAGGGCACACGCCCGGCTGCAGGCAAGGTCCCTGGTTGTGGGTGATTGAGAGGCAACCTATTGATGTTTCCCTTCCGCTTTCCAGCTCCCTTCCCCTCTAGCAAATAAAATCTTTTTATTTTTTTAAAGGGTGAGTTTTATGGTATGTGAATTTTCTCTCAGTAAAACTGTCAAAATTTTTAAAAGACAAAAGTATTTGGTCAGCACATTCTTATATTTGTCTCAAGTTACAACAATTATTCAAAAAACTGGTAGGTACTTTCTGCATTTTACTACTTTAGATTATAAGAACCATATCAAGCTTTATAGAACTCTAACCCAACCACATAAGATGCCCAAATAAAAACAAAGGGTCAGTAAATAAACTATGTCATTAACTTAATACTATGTAAAGTATAGTAATACAACAACAGTATCCTACTAAAATTAAAGAATATATGGTTGACCCTTGAACAACAGAGGTTTGAAGTGCGCAGGTCAATCCACTTAGACTTTTTTCAAAAAGTACTGTAAATATACTTTCTCTTCCTTATGGTTTTCTTAATAACATCTTGTTTCCCCTAGTTTACTTTATCATAAGAATACAGTGCATAATACATGTAACATACAAAATATGTGTTACATTATCAGTCAGGCTTCTAGTCAACAGAAGACTATTAGTAGTTAAGTTTTGGGGAGTCAAAAATGTTGTACATGGATTTCTGGCTGTGTGGGAAGGTGGGGGTCAGCACCCCAACAACTCACATTGTTCAAGGGTCAACTCTATTTTCATAATCCTGTGGGCTAAACATGTAAAAAAGTTTCTGGTCTTCTATTTGTTTCATTTATAATTAAAAGGATAAAAACAGAAAGATGAGTCCATGAACTCTCCAACAAAATGAAAGTTAAACAACCTGCATGGAGCAACAGTTTTGTCCAACTTCTTGACCAGAGACAACAAAGTAGGAAAGAAATGGGAAATCCCCTGAGACAAGTGTTCTTACACTGACCCACTCTATACATGTATACTTTTTATTCCCTGCCTTTCCCCCCCTTCTATTTCCATTTCCTCCTCTCACTTTCCTTATCTCATCTTCTCATCTCACGAGCACCAATATTTCCAGTCATATTCAAATAAGAGTATTAGAGTTTGCAAAGCATTCTCACGTAACATAACCTGCATTTTTCACAACTCTAAGTGGTATTAGTCAATGTATTGATGAAAAAATAGATCTCAAAAAAGGTTAATAAATTAGCCATGTTCACAAAATTTGGAAGTAAGCAAGAAATTTGGAAGTCTTTTGACTTCAATGGTACTGCTCTTTCTATATTAGCACAGGTGTTCCTCAAGGTTATTTAGTATGGAAGACATATAAGGTTGTTGACTGCTAACAAGCCATCGATTTTTAAATCATGTCCTACTAATCCTAAATTATAAAATAATTTTTAATAAAACTACTTTTTCTCTTATCCACGTTTTCTGTATACTCTACTTTCAAAATAAAGATGATGTTTGCTCAGTTATTCTACCCCTTCTAAACAATCTTTTAAAACTGGGCATTTAATTATCTAGATATTTAATCTAACACCATCCTTGGCAACCTTTGTTAATCTTTCAATGTCACTTTCTTGAGGAATAATGATATGCTCTAAATTAAACATCTATCGGTAGCAAAGTAAATTGAAATCTAGCTATCTTATATTCAAATATAAATTCCTACAATCATAATATGTAAAATAATTTAAGCAACATGCTGATATGAATCAGAAACAGCTATCTGGGGCTAAGATAAGAAAGAAGGGAAGGAGAGGAAGCCTCAGCTCGCTTTTTTCCCCTCCATATGGCTGAAGTACAGGAGAATCCTAAATACCCAGAGGAACCATGGATTTAGTATTACCTGAGGATACTCACAAGGAGATACAATGATTCCCTATTAATGAAACTAGACACACAGTCAATAAATCAAAGGAAGACAAAGAACTGAAGAAAAGAACAAGTTCAAACTGGAGCTCCCTTCTTTCCAATTCTCAAAATATAGTTCAAGTACTATCTACATTTAAAAAGCTTATAGCTTTTATTTAACAAGCGTACCACTGAACTTCAACATAAATCTGCATAATCAAAATGTCTGGGCGTTAAGCCTATTAATTTGCATTTTAACAGGCCTATGGGTTATTCTTCAACTCAGTCAAGTCTGAAACTCTTACCTTATTCATGAACTTTCAGTAGCTACACAGTCAAGCTGTTTGTTTAATTAAATTCTGTCTGCTCTGTCAAAGGCCCTGAAGTGGCAAATACAGCTTCAAGTATTAACTAATATTAAGAGAGAGAAATGCTGTGCTCTTACATAGATCACAGTTTGCCCATGAAACTTAACTGGTATTTTTAAAAATATTGCAATTTAAAGCCCAGTGGGGGGAGGATGGAAGAGTGGGATGGGGGTAAGTTATGCAAAGAAAATACACTTCCTCGTTCTTTTCCTTTTCAAAACGCAAAAAGGAAAATTGCCCACATAGTAGAAAAAAAGACCATCTGTAAATTAATACAGTATTTGGTATACATTATTTCATTTAATTATAATAGACTGATTATTAATTTGTATATGCCATTTAATAAACTGGTTTTGAAGAGCAAAAGTAGAGAATAATTAGGAAGGAAAACAAACACGTATTCTGTTTTTATAATACTAGGCTTACTTTTATATAAAGTGTTTTAAAAAGCCACTCTCCTGATTTAGAACTAAAATATAAATTTTTAGGAAAAGAAATTACCATTTGGTGCAGTGGGAGGTGACCAGATGCCATAATATTTTGGCAAATATTTTCGTAGTTCTAAAAGAACACCATCAGTACAATCAGCAGCATAAACCTGAAATAGGAAAATATAACTTGCATGTTAGTTTCTTATAATGCTCTATAATTACCCTACACATTTTGCAACTGAAATAATACTGATGATAATAATTTATCTGGCATGAGTTTCAACTGGAAGTAAATTTGAATAAGCAAAAAAAGAGTACACTGTTTCCAATGAAAACTATATTGTTCAGAGCACATTCTTGATGATCTAATTCTAGCCTTTCATTGTCCTTGAACTGTTTTACAAAGCAAGCTGTAAATAACTCTTAGCAAATACAAAATAATTCTTGTCCATATACCTGCAAATAAATTCTGTCCAGAGAAAGTTCGATGGACTTGCCTCCACCCTCTAGGGAAGGGAGGGGTTTTGTGTCCATACATCACTTCATTTCAACTTCCCTTTAGTCCATGTAAATTTTTGCTTCTTTGACTTTTCTTTTGAACCAGTTTTAACATCTACCTGGTTCCCTCATTAAATAGTAAGTTTAACAAAATCTTTAACACACTTATTTTATATCTGTAAGAGAAATGTGATTTTACGTTTTTTAAAAATTATATCCATTAGCCCAATGTATTGTACATCTAATCATTGCTCATCTAATTCCTTGACTTATAAGCAGTAATAATTCTAGAAAACACTAGAAATGTCTAGATATCCTGGAACTAGATTCTTAATTTTCTTCCTTGATGAGGAAACAAAAGAAAATATTTTGTTTTAAAAACAACTTGTAAGATACTTTATTTAATTAAATCTTTCAAATATGGTCTACCTAATTATCTAAAGCCATTAAAGTTCACTGCTGTAAAATGCTTATGAAATCTTAGTATTAGAATTCTTATATATGTGAACCCATATTCACATCAAGTAGTTACATACAACAGAATTCTACAGAATAAACTCAGGTGACTCACCAAATACCCATGTAATACACTGTATTCCCAGCCTCCCCCCTGTTGAAAAGTGAGAAGTGACAGTTGTCACTCCCAGGCCAAGGTAATTAAGAACAGGGTGTACTTTATTATTTTTTTAAAATTATTTTATTGTTGTTCAAGTATAGTTGTCTGCCTTCCCCTGCACCCCAGCCATCCCTACCTCACTCCCCTGCTTCTACCTCCCCTTGGTTTTGTCCATGTGTCCTTTATAATTGTTCCTAAAAACCCTCCTCCCCATCCCCTCCCACTTCCCCTCTGGTTACTGTCACATTGTTCTTAATTTCAATGTCTCTGGTTATATTTTGCTTGCTTGTTTGATTTTGTTGATTAGGTTCCACTTAAAGGTGAGATCATATGGTATTTGTCCCTCACCGCCTGGCTTATTTCGCTTAGCATAATGCTCTCCAGTTCCATCCATGCTGTCGCAAAGGGTAGGATTGCCTTCTTTCTTTCTGCTGTGTAGTATTCCATTGTCTAAATGTACCATAGTTTTTTTTTTGTTTTTTGTTTTTTTTTTTGAGGGGGGCGGTGGAAATGGGAGGAAGGTGGGGAGGGCTGGGGTGGTGGGCTGGGGGCAGGGTAAAAGACAGAAAACTGTACAATATCAACAATTAAAAAAATACTGATTAAAAAAAAAGGGTGTACTTTATTATCCCTCTGCTCCTGGCACAATGACAGTGAGAGCAATGTTCATGATGTAACAAGATGGAGGACCCAAGTACATCTCTATGTACCAACCAGAAGTCCATGATACATTTATAAGTGAAAAATATAAAAGAATTAGATGACAGAGAGGTAAACTTGTTCTTTTTAAATATTTTTTTACAGTACTAGAACTGGCATTTACTACAACATGCCAGACAAGGTAACCTAAAAAACCTTTCTACTTAGAAATGTAGGAAAATATATCACAAATATTTTTAAAATGCATAGCTAAGATCCCAAGGGAAAAAAAGGAAATTCATAGGCATTTAAAATAAAGAGGCAACCAAAGTGTTAAGCTGAGCAGCGATGTGTGGGCTTCATAGAGGTCCACACTTAAGACTTGAATCAAAGGGTCTCTGAACTTCAGGTCCAGGCATAGATGAGGACAGAGTTATACTAAAACAGGGAGATCAAATAAAAGTCTAAATACTGAACAGTTAAAAACCTTAGCATCTGCCCTGGCCAGGTGGCTCAGTTGGTTCAACATCATCCCAATATATCAAAAGGTTGTGGGTTTGATCCCCGGTCAGGTCACGTACAGGAGGCAATCAGTCAATGGTTCCCTCTCTCTCTCCTCCTCATTCTTCTGTCTCTAAAATCAATTACATATATAAAAAAAACTCCTCAGGTGAGGATTAAAAAAACAAAATGAAACCTTGGCATCCTTCTCCCTTCCCACCACACTGCAAGAAATTTGGTGGCCACACTGAATGAGAAAAAGAGAGAAATAGCAACAACAATATGAGGAATAAAAAGAGAGTCACAACTAGACACAGCAGAGATTTTTAAGAATACTATAAAAAACTTTACCAACTGGGCAATCTTGTATAAAAATCTAATTAACTATGTTTTTACTGTCACATTAACAAAAAAAATCAGGACATTTAAGAAACCAAATCACTGGTTAAAAATATAATTCTTGCCAGGAGCAAAGAAAAGAATTAAAGGGAAAAGGAAGGATAGAAAGGAGGAAAGAAATAAAGAGAAACAGATGGGAAAAAGACTCTGATGAATTTATAGTTGTTCTATCAAGCCTTTAAGGAACAAAATCCCTATGTGATACAAAGTCTTCCACATAACAGAACAAGAAATGCTCCTCAACTCAGTTTATGAAGTTAAAGAAATTTTATATCAAAATCAAACAAGGAAAATATGTGAAGAAAATAGTTTAATCTCATTTATAAAGCATAACTCTAAAACATTTGAAATAAAATGCTTGCAAACAAAATTCAGGAATGTATACTATTAAAAATAAAAAGACATGTCCTAGTAGGCTTTATTCCAAAAAATGAAAGGTGATATAACATTAGATTATCTATTATGGCATTTATGACATTAATAGATTAAAGGAAGAAACACCCATGATCATTTCAATAGATACAAAAAAGGTAGCTAAAATATATTCAATACCTAGTCATACTTTAAAATTGTTTTCTGAAATGAAAATAGAAACGATGCTGTATAACTCTTCTTTTCCACCTCCATAATTATCTATCCAAGAAGCTGACCTAAATCAAGGGCATCAATGGGGTCCCTTGTCCTCTTGTCATTGTCTCTTACTGGTGCAAGAGTAGAAGGTAGAAGAGCTGAAGTCAGGTTATGTACCTCTCTAGTTCCCTCTTTATCAGTTCCTATCTTCTCACAAAGTTACCTTCCCTGGGTTCCAGTAACCACACCCTCTCCTTGCCCTTACAGGCCCAGGGATGTTACAGCATTCTCTCTTGCAGGTGACCTTAAACTCTGATGACAACTTTGTCAAAAATCCCTTTATTAAACTAACAGCATACATCATTTGTTTACTGACAGAACCTTGACTCACACAAAAGGCAATTTCCTTAACTTAGGAAGAAGTATCCACCAAACCCTAAAGAGAGAGGCATACTTTAGCAGGGAAATGTTAAAAGCACTTAGTTGTATGAGAGGAAGAAATCCCCCCCATCATAGCTTCTATTGAGCCCTGGAGTGGAAGTCCTTGACAGAAGTATACAGATTCAAAAGGTACAAACAAAGCCTCCAATCACAAAAGATATAATTGTCTACATAGAAAATAATCAAAACTGTTAGAGAATCTCAGATAAATATGAGTTAAAAATAGTTCAGCAAGATTACCAGATATAAGAACCCTAGACAAAGACCTTTTTCATTCCTATATTTTAGCAATCATTTGAAAATTTAATTCAAAAAATACTGTTTACAATTGAAACAAAAAATAAGGTACCTAGAATAAATCCAACAAATTATGTACAAGACTTTTACAGGGTAAATATAAAATAATTTCTTGAAAAACAGGCAGTATATATCAGTTAAAAGCATATGTTCTAGCACTACACCAACTGCATTCAAATCCTGGGACCACCCTTTACTTTGGCATGATCGTGATCAAATTATTTAAACCAACTATGCCTTAGAGTGCCCATGTATAAAATGTGGGACATAGCAGTACCTACCTCACAGATTGTTGTGAGGCTTAAATGAGTTAATAGTGGTAAAGCATTTATAACAATACTTGTATTTTTACTTTAGCATGTATTTTTTTACTTGTACCTAAACCTAAGAGCTAAAGCCATAAAACTCAGACAAAAACGTAAGCATACATCTTCATGACTTTAGATATGACACCAAAAGCACAAGTGACAAAAGAAAACAGATACACTGAACTTTAATATTTAAAAATATTATTATTTAAAAATATTTGAAACACTGAAAAAATGAGAAGACAACCCAAAGAATGAGGAAAAAAACATTTGCAAATCAAAAATCTGATCAGGAACTTCTATCTAGAATACGTACAGAACTCCTACAACTAAATAAAAAAGACAACCCAATGAAGAAATGAACAAAGGATCTCAACAGACATTACTCCAGAGAAGATTTACATACAGTCACTAAATACATGAAAAAACGTCCAACATCATTACCATTAGAGAAATACATTCACTCGGATGGCCACTGAGGAGGGTTGGGAGCGGGGGAACCTAACAAGTGTTGAAGAGGATGTAGAGAAATTAGAATCCTCATACATTGCTGGTGGAAATGTAAAATGGTACAGCCACTTTGGGAAACACTTTGACAGTCCCTCAAAAAGATAATATGGAATTATCATAGGACCCACCAATTCCAGTCCTAGCTATGTACCCCCAAAATTGGAAACAGGAACTCAAACAAATACTTGAACATGAATGTTCAAAGAAGCTCTACTTACAAAAGCCAAAAAACAACCCAAAGGTCCACCAATGGATG
This sequence comes from Glossophaga mutica, assembly GCA_039655065.1. Lineage (NCBI taxonomy): Eukaryota > Metazoa > Chordata > Mammalia > Chiroptera > Phyllostomidae > Glossophaga > Glossophaga mutica. Next base: position 138,888,501 of record CM077307.1, on the reverse strand, counting down.
AATGGATAAACAAAGTGTGGCATGTAAGTATAATGGAATATTAGCCCTAAAAAGGAACAAAGTATAAATGTAAACTACAACGTAGATGGACCTTATAATTATTACACTGAAAAGAAGCTAGACACAAAAGGCCACAGATCGTATAAGCAGATTGGTGGGTGTCAGGGACTGGGAGGAGTGAGGAACCAGGGTATCGTGTCTTCAAAGTAACAGGGTTTTCTTTCAAAGAAAATTTTTCAAATGAAGGAACATCTTTTGTAACTAGACAGAGGTGATGATTGTGAAACACTGTGAATGTGCTAAAAAGTGTTCCTAGTCATATGTGTAATTAGATGTTACATCTGCCCTGCCAGAAAACTGAAAAACACTTTGAGTACAACAAAACAAATCTTACCTCACTTACCATATTATAGAATTCTAGCTCTCTTGGACCCCTTGGAGGTGGCTGTAGCTGTTTCAAAACTGTGCCATCTGGATGTTGCAAGATACCTAGGAACAAAAATCGAATATTGTTAATATTTACATATTTGCTAACTGCATATTTGTTAATGCTTTAATAACTGTGTATCTTGCATCCTAGGATAGATATAGATTTGTTCCTGAAGTTACAGATAAACCACTTTCATAAACTGAAGGGTTTCTTTTTACTTATTTCAGAAATCTTAACATTCAATGAACACATTTTGGTGCTTGTTATATGCGAAGCACCAGAACACAAATTCTCAATAGCTTGGTTTTAGTGTCCCCAACTATTTCCCTTATAGCCAGCTGGACTTTCTAATAAATATGTATAAGTTTTTATAGAAATTCTTCAGTAACAGACTTTTCAGGAGATGTTAATTTATAGTTTAACAAGAAGTGAGTTAAAAGCCGCAGCAGCAAAAACTGATCTCACCTTTATAAAGAGAAAAAATGTTAACAGTAGTCCTATATGAATCTGCTGCTTTGTATTTCTTGTTTCTCTTATCTGTTATAAGAAAGCAAACCATTTTTTTCCTGATTTAGATGCACTGTGTACAGCTGAAGAGAGAGAATGAGGGCACCTAGCCAAGGGGAAAAGTCAGGGCACCAAATCTGGAGCAGGAAAGGGCACCTTTTTATAATCTGCCCTTTTTCTAAAAGAAGGAGCTTTTTTCCTAAAGTCATTATGTACGTACTAGCACTGGCCCTATCCCTATACCATGAAGACTCATTCTCAAATTTATGTTAAAATCTTAAATTTCCATATATTGAGTTTTCGTAAAATCATGCCAGTTAGAACACAATAAGGCTCAAATAAATCTATTTACAACTTTAATGAAGTATGCCACTTAAGTTTCTATTGCTATTGACAAGTGTTAGAATTTTTTCTTTCTTTCCTTCCTTTTTTAAATTGAACTTATTAAGGTGACATTGGTTAACAAAATTACAGGTTTCAGGTGTACAATTCCACAATACATGATCTGTACACTGTATTGTGTTCGCCACCCCAAGTCATCTCCTTCCATCACCATTCACCCCCCTACACTCCCCCACCTCTCTACTTTTGAAGTGTAGGGAATTTTTAATTATGATAAAAATGCAGAATTTAATCAACAGAAGCAGAGTCTCAATTTAAGACTACAGTCATCAAGTTATTGATTTTAATACCTACATATAGGATAGGTAAATATTAATCCATGTGAGTAAGATTGGTAAGCAGTCAAAGGACTTGGGGTCTTTAAGATGTAGTCTAATATAATTAAAAATTAGTGAAGAGAAATTCTAATCCTGAAGGTTGTGATATGTAGAACAAGAAAGACCTTCTCCCCCATGGTAAGAGACAATTTCTATGGGCTAATGAAGAGTGGTAGAAGAAAAGAAACCTTGATGAACTTAATTCCAAAAGGTGGGGAACATGGAGAATTCATGAATGAGGAGAGAACCTTGGCGGCTTCTCTTTGGGGAGGCATCTAGTTTACATACATGTACACCTCCCGTTAAACAAATATCAGGCAAGCAAAAATCAGTCTGACTGTAGACAACAGTGTGGTGTGGCAGAATGGTTTAGAGACAATAGTCCTAACAGATTGTTTGGTCCAGCTATTCTTCTACACTATACACTCTGCAACACACCCCATATAAGCTTTCAGAAAAAGTGGAAGAGAAGAGAAGTGGATGCAAGAGAAGTGGATGCAAGAGAAGATGTTAATTCCAGGCATTCTCCCAATGACAGGAATTCAAGGATTCAAATGTAGACCAACAGTATCTTAAACTGAAGACAAATCCCCCCTGGCTGAAAAACTAAAAAAATAATTTAAAAAAGCATCTTGGAAGACTGAGCCAACAGCAGATATACTGAATCTAAGACTAGCCCAGGATCAGCTTAACTAAATTCTAAAAAGGATATGACCTATCAGCATCTTACCCTAACAAAGCAAAGGACTTTCACTCTTTGTGGAACAAAAAATAGTACACTTTGTTCCCCACTGTTCCTTAAATAAAATGTGAAAATCCAATAAAAAAATAAAATATAAGATATATCCAAAAAATCAACAAAATATGATGCATAATCAAGAGAAAACAGTCAACTGACAAACACAGAAGCTGACAGACGATCAAGTAATTTTTCTTTGATCAAGTAATTTTAACTATAAATGTGGATGTTAAAACAATTATAAATATGTAAAAATTATAGAAAAATGGATATTAATGAATAGATGAGGTACTTCAGGAGAGAAACAGAATGTTTTTAAAAGACCTAAAACAAAGAGTTAAACAAGAATACCGGAAAAAAAAAAAATCCTTTCACAAATCAACCTCACTCTAAACATAAGATTACAACAGAGGAATTTCAACCCCATGGTGCACTAAAGGTTTATTAGTCTACTTGTCTACCATAACAACATACCATAGATATGCGGCTTAAACAACAAACACTTATTTTCTCACAGTTCTAGAGGCTAGAAGTCCCAGATCAAGGTGCCAGCCAAGCTGGCTCCTGGTGAGAGCTGTCTTTCTAGCTTGTAGCCTCCTTACTTTGTCCTCACATCATGTGGGGGGAAAGGAAATGAGAGAAGGAGGGAGTGGGAGGGGGAGAAGAGAGCGAGAACAAGAACAAGAACAAGAACACTCTCATTTCTCTTTTTATAACAACACTAATCCTACTGGATCATGTCCCCACCCTTGTGACTTCATTAATCTTAGTTACCTCCATAAAGGCCCTATCTCCAAGTACAATCATTTTGAGGCTTCCCCCGCCCCCCCCCCCCCCCGCCCCGCAACATTTGAATTTTAAGGGACACAACGTTCAGTCCATAATAGAAGGTAACCATAACAATAACAAATTCAAACTTGGCTCTACTACTGACTAGATTAGTTCAATCACCAAGATTAACAGCCTAGCAGAAGAGGCATATTAATTTCAGGCAAAAATACTGTTTGCTGAAGTTGCTTCAGTCCTATACAACACATCCAAAATTTTTTAAAAACTTACAAGACATACAAAAAAGGGGGGAAAAATCACTGTCAATAGTTAATGCAATGGATAGACCAGTTTGAGATGACACTGATGTTATAAATTATCAGAAGAGCTTAAAATAAGCATGATTAATATGTTAAAGGTTATAATAGAAAAGGCAAAAAAATGCATGAAAAGATGGGGAATTTCAGCAGACAGAAAATTTGAGAGTCAAGTGGACCATTAGAAATAAAAAATGAACCCTGGCTCAGTGGAGCTGGCCTGCGACCCTTTGGGGCACATGCCTGGGTTGCAGTAGGGTTTCAGTAGGGGGCATGTGAGACACAACCACACATTGATGTTTCTCTCCCTCTCTTTCTTTCCCCTCCCTCTAAAAATAAATTTTAAAAAATCTTAAAGAAAATAAATAAATGTGGTAACAGAGTCAAAAAATGCCTTCTGTGGGCTCATCAGTAAACACAAAATAACAGAGGATGGATGGAATCAGTGAATTTGATGACAAATCAACAGAAATTAACCAAATTGAAACACAAAGAAGAAAAAAAGTATCCAAGATCTGTGGAGCATCGATCTGAGAAAACTATTGTTTAAATACCTCCCGCCCCCACTGAAAGAGGTACACCCCTGTTCTTTGCAGTCATTATTCACAATAGCCAAGAGGTGGAAGCAACCTAATGTCCACCAAGAGATGAAATGGATTTTTTACAAGGGGTATATAATTTATTAGAATATTATTCAGCCTTAAAGAAAGAAATTATTTTATATGTTACAAGAGGGATGAACCTTGAGGACGTATGCTAAGTGAAACAAGCCAAACTTGTTTTGCAAAAGAACAAATACTGCCATAACTCCACTTACATGAGGTATTTAATGTAGTCAAACTCTTAGGAATAGTAATTACAATGCTGGTTTCCAGGGGCTGGGGAAGAGAGAAAGGAAGATTTGTTGCACAATGATTACAGAGTTTCAGTATTGCATGATGAAGAGTTCTAGAGATTTGTTGCACAAAAACATGCAACTTAAAAATGGGTAGAATGGGAAAAATAAAGTTAAAAAAATTTTAAATGGTTAGAATGGTAAATTTTATGTTGTGTTTTTTTGCCACAATAAAAAAAAAAACTTGCGTATTAAGTTGGATTACAACTATGTAAAATGAATGCATGTTAAATTTTCTATCTGCGGATGGAACATTCTAAGTAGGTTTTACTTATTTTTTTCCAGAAATTTCAATAATAAACACACACTGCCTTTATTATTAGATAAGTACCTGATACAAAAAAAATACATATATGACAAAAATAATTATGTATTCTTTAAAATCTAAATTATGTAAACAAGTTATTGAAAAATACAGGAAAAAATTTTAATGACACAGTTTGAAGAAATACTTAAGACAGTGGTTGACTGTTCTAAAGCTAATGAAAAACATTAAAATACAGAGCCAAGACACTCAGTGAATCCCAAATAGAATGAAAAAAAAAAAACAAAACAAAACCCTCCTAGATATTTTACATATAAAACCACAGATGGATTAAAAATAAAAGGGAAAAAAGATATACTATCAAGAACTATTCATAAGGAAGTTGTTATATTAATCTTACATATCAGACTATATTAATATCAGCCACAGAGTTCAAGAAAAAGAGTGTTATCATAAGTAAAGAGGAACATTTCATAATGTTAAGGTCAATTCATTAAAACAAAATGATCTTAAATGGGTGTACTAATAACAGTTTCCAAATACATGGAACAAAAACTGACAGAACAGAAAAGAGAGACAAACTCACAATTACTTTCTCAGTAATCAATAAACAACTATACAGAACATTAGTAATAATATATAAAACTTGAACAACGCTATCAAACAACTGATGCAGAATGCTACATCCAATAAACTATATGATTTTTTTCCTGTACAAGTAGAACATCTACCAAGACTGACCATGTGCTGGACTATTAAAAAAAAAAAAAAAAGCTAAAATCAAAAAGAATTAAAATCACAGAGATATCTTCTGACCATATATATTTGGGGAAATAGCAAATGGAAATAAACATACTTCTATATAATTTATGGATCAAAATTCAGAAGGGAAATTAAAAATATTTTGAGCTAAATGCTAATGAAAACTCAACATATCAAAATTTGTGGAATGCAGCTAAAATACCACTAGTGCCTTGAGAAGAATGTATAGCTTTAAATGCTTGTATTAGAAAAATAAAAAGGTTTCAAACTAGATGCTAGAGAAAGAATATATTAACCCCAAACAAGTTGAAAGAGAAAAAAAAAAATCAATGAAATAAGAATGGGCATGGAGAAATGTCAACGAAACTAAAAGGTTCACTGATAAACCTCTAGCTAGAGAGATCAAGAATGGTAATTTATTAAATCACCATTGTCAAGAATATATGAAAGATGAGTTACCAGTACAAATCCTACAAACATGAACTGCAGAAGAGAATTATGAACTTCATACCAATAAATCCAACAACTTAGGTGAAATTAATTAAATTTCTTTAGACACTTATTAAAACTGATACAAAAAGAAACAGATACTGAGTTGTCCTATGTCTACGAAAAACATTGAATTGATAATTTGAAATAAGGCAACCATAGGCTGAGATGCCTAACTAGTAAATTTTATCAAAAATTTACAGAAGAAAAAAATACCAATCTTAACAAATTTGTTCAGAAATAGGAAAATACAAAACATTTCCCCATATTTTAAATATATTTTATTAATTATGTTATTTTAGTTGTCCCAATTTTTTCCTCTTTCCCCCCTCCACCGAGTACTCCATTCCCTCCAGCAATCCCCGCCTTTAGTTCATGTCCATGGGCCAGGCATATGTATCTAGTTCTACATTTCCTATACTATTTTTAACATATCCCTATTTTGTACCTACCAATTTATGCTTAATCCCTGCACTTTTCCCCCATTCTTCAGCCCTTCCCCCTCCCAGCTGATAACCCACCTACTGATCTCCTTATCTATGATTCTGTTCCTGTTCTGGCTGTTTGCTAAGTTTGTTTTTATAGATTCAGTTGTTGATAGTTGTGAATTTGTTGCCATTTTAATGTTCACAGTTTTGATCTTCTTTTTCTTAAATAAATCCCTTTAACATTTCCTGTAATAATGGCTTGATGATGATGTACTCCTTTAGCTTTACCTTGTCTGGGAAGCACTTTAACTGCCCTTCCATTCTAAATGATAGCTTTGCTGGATAGAGTAATCAGGTTGCAAGTCTTTGTTTTTCATCACTTTGAATACTTCTTGCCATTCCCTTCTTGCCTGCAAAGTTACTTTTGAGAAAGCAGCTGAAAGTCTTAAGGGAACTCCTTTGTAGGTAAACTTTCTGCTTTTCTCTTTTGCTTTTAAGATTCTCTATCTTTAATCTTTGGCATTTTAATTATGTATCTTGGTGTAGTCCTCTTTGGGTCCAACCTTGTTTGGGACCCTCTGTGCTTCCTGGATTTGCATGTCTACTTCTTTCACCAAATTAGAAAAGTTTTCTTTCATCATTTTTTCAAATAAGTTTTCAATTCCTTGCTTTTCCTCTTCTCTTTCTGGCATCTCTATGATTCGGATGTTGATGTGTTTGGAGATGTCCCAGAGTGTCCTTATGCTATCCTCATGTTTTTGAAATCTTTTTTCTTCTTGCTGTTCTGGTTGAATGCTTACTTCTCACTTATGTTTCACATCGTTGACTTGACTCTTGACTTCATCCCCATCCACTATTGGTTCCCTGTAAATTTTCCTTTATTTCATTTAGTATAACCTTCATTTCTTCCTGGGTCTTTTTTATTTTGTTGTCATACTTACTTTTCTTTGAGCATCCTGATCACCAGTGTTTGGAACTTGCATCTGATACATTGGTTATCTCCTTTTCGTTTAGGTTTTTTTTTTCTGCAATTTTATTCTGTTCTTTCATTTGGGCCACATTCCTTTGTTTCCTCAATTTGGCAGCCTCCCTGTGTTTGTCTGTGTATTAGGTAGAGCTGCTTTGACTCCCTGTCTTAGTAGCATGGCCTATTAGAAAAAGGACCCATCTGGATGAATGTACCTTCTTTAAATCCTTGGTTGTCAGACTTCCGTATAGCTCAATTTCCTGACTATTCTGAGAGTTATTTGTTTTGAGGTATAGTTGTCTCCAATCCAAGTACTAAGCAGGCTGACCCTGCTTAGCTTCCAAGATCAGACAAGACTGAACACGTTCAGGGTGGTACAGCCACGGAATGTTTTAAGTGTAGCTGTAATTCTTTCTGTGGTTGCGGGAGGAGGCATAGCGTGTTTACCTATGCCTCCATCTTAACCAGAAGTCCCGCTGTACATTTTATGAAGCCAGAATATTCTTGATTTTTAAAAACCCCAACAAAGGCTTAAAACAAAATTAAAGACCATTATCTCAAATGAACAAAGTCACAGAAATCTCTAAAAACAAATCAGTAAACCTAATCCAGTAATATATACAGGGTTATTTATCATGACCATGTGGACTTTATTCCAGGAATGCAAGGTTCATTTAAATATTTCAAAATGAGTAAATATATTGATGTTTTAAAGAGAGTTCTCAATGAGAAAAAATGGTAGATACAAATACAGAATGGAAGAAGCAAGGAAGAACTCTGTGGGATTAGCTTTAAATTACAGGTATATGTATGAACTCAAATTTTTAAGAATATAGAATTATGTATTTTAGTCCAATCTAGTGAGAGGACAAAGAATAACAACACACAAGAAGCAATAGTATACCTAGTGCTCAGATCTTGATTTGTAAACATCATTTACCCCTAAAGGAACCAGGTTCTTGAAGGAAAAAATGGCTCATTCCAGGGCTGGGGCAGGGAAACTACAAGATGAACATTGCACATCTTTTTATGACAGAAAGTGAGACTATGCTTTAAAAAGAAAAAAAAAATGGCAAAGGTTTAGAAGACACAGGATCCAGCTTGAAAAAGCTCCCATTACCTAAATCTGGGACAACATGAGCATCAAAATAAGCAGCAACAATAATAGCTAAGATCTATATACATGGAAGTTTGAAAATTCCAATAGTCAAATCTAATAATGAATGAATGAATCAATCAATCAATCAAAGAGAAAGAGAGAGAAGGGGAGGGAGAGAAGGAAAACTATTCCTTAAAGGAAAACACCATCTAACAAATGTAAGAGGAGTAAGTTTGAACATTACCATTTTGCAACTATATTAGCAGTAAGTAAGATGGTCAAATAATTGTCAATGGATGCCTTTCACATTGAGTGAAAACTCTGATGAGGAACAGTATATTTAACAGTCTTAAAATATTCCCCTAAATTATTTAATCACAATAGAAAAAAAGAAAACTTTACAGTGAAAAATTTGGCAGATATCACTTAACCAGGAAATCAAAGTTACATCACCAGTAATGCAAATGACATGCTGTGTCTTACAATGTTCCAAGAATACAACATAATACAGTATTTTACCAAAAATGCATGCATCTGAATCCAATGAAACTTAAAGGATATTCCAAAACCCCATATGCCTATATTCTTCAAATAAAACATGGTTATGAAAAGTAAATATGAAAAACTACTCCAAATGATAGGCAACTAAGGGAGTCATAATAACTACTTGCAATGTATAGTCATGTATGGGGAAAAAAAGCTATAAAAAGATATTATAGCCCTGGCCAATGTGGCTCAGTTGGATGTAGCCCACAAAGCAAAAGGTCGCTGGTTCGATTTCTGGTCAGGGCACATGCCTGGGTTGTGGGCCAGGACACCGGCTGGGGACATGCAGGAGGCAGCTAATCAATGTTTTTCTTCCTCTCTTTCTCCCTCCCTTTCCATCTCTCTACAAATAAATAAATACAATGTTTTTTTTTTAAAGATATAGAATAACAACAAAAGCCAAAATGTTATATATTGTAAATTTGATCATTTTACCACGATTGAGAAAACAGTCTTAATTTTAGGAGCTATATACTTAATTATTGAGGGGAAAGGAATCATGATACTTATAGTTTAGTCTTAAATGATTCTGCAAAATCATTATCACATACCACAGAGAATGATAAAGCAAATGTGGCAAAATATTAATACTTAAATCCAGATAAATGGTACATTAGTTCATTGTACCATTCTTGCAACACTTCTGTAACTTTGAAATTCCGCTCCCCCCCAAAAAAAATTTTTTTTGTAAAGGCAGTACAATTCCCAGTAGGAAAAATCTATTGAATACTATACAAGACTTCTACACTGAAAACATTGAGTAAGAGAAATTAAAGGAGGCCTAAATAAATGGAGACATATACCATGTTCAAGTATTGGAAGACTTAATATTATTTAAAAAATCAATTTTCACCAAAGCAATATATAGATTCAAAACAGATATAAAATCTTATCGAATTTCTTGGAAAAAATGACATGTTGATTTAAAAATCTATATGGAAATTCAAAGGGCCAGAAAAAGTCAAGACAATCTTTAAAAACAAAGTACAATGCTTACTCTTCAGTATGAGACTTATTCTAAATCAACTTTAATTAAAACAGTGAGATATTATTGCTAAGATAAGCAAATAAATCAGTGAAAATAAGCAGAAGTCCAAAAGCAAATCTAGAGAACTGACTGAAAATATGTGGTATATATGAGCATGGAGTACAACTCCATTGAACAAGCTGCACTCCACTGTTCACATATACGTGAGGTGTACAAAAGATGACAAAGCTCTCCAGGAACTAATATTATTGACTTCTAGGATATATCGTTAGTTAAAAAAGCAAAGCACAAACCAGTACGTATAGCAACTGCTTTTTGTGTCAGAAATGGAAATGAGGAAACATACAGATCTGCTTATTTTTGCAACAAGAAACAGAAGTGAAAAAGTAAAAAAATTAAAAAACAATAAAACTGGTTACCTACAAGGGATGCTGAGGAATGGTATGGCGTGGAAGGGAATGTTGTTACGCTTCTGATACACCTTTCTGTAAAGTTGGACTTTTTTATAGGCACTCAAAAATATCTAGCTAAATACAAAGGAACAAATGGAACTAATTTTAAACAGAAACAAATGAATCCAACTGTACTTCAGAAGAAACTGTCAAAGAAGGTGGTAAAAATAAAACCCCAAAAAGCCCTACTCCAAATAACTTTTTAAGAATTTGCAGCCACATACACTCAATATTAGGGAATCTCATCTTGAATTCTTTATCTATGTTTGTTTTCTATTCTATGGGAATTAAGCAAGTAAATTATAGGATTAAGCAAGAAATATATGTATTAACATTGTTGAGAACAAGGGTTCATACTGAGATAGATGGAAAATACAAATTTAGAATCAGAACAGAATCTGGAGTTAGAATAAAACTGAAAATATCAGTATGAAATTATAACTTTAAAATATTTCCACATACTTTTTAGTTACACCCACTGAAAATACCTAAAAGCAATGACACTTCAATGGCAATGAGCACACCTAGCACCCAGATCTTGGTTTCTAAATATCATTTCCCACTCAAAATGAACCAAAACCCTTGGAGAACTGGCTGGTTCTAGAGTTGGGAAAAGATGAGTCTAAAATAACTTGAGACAGAAAGTAAGTGCCACTGACCAAATCTGGAACAATTTGAACAGTAAAATGAGTAAGTTCTATAACAGGTCATGACACTTTATAAAGAATCCATGAGTCCAAACTGATCACATATAAGGACATACATACATCAGAAGTAAAGGGAAGGCTATTTCTTCTAAGACAATCCTGATTGTTAAAATGGAGTGGTAGAACTATAAGAAAAATCATACTTTTTCCACTATCAGAGTAAAGACTATTTGAGGCAAGAATCATCAATAGATGACAAATCTAGGGATGAAGTATGATAAGCATCAAGATATCTATATGATCTTAAAATTAAAATGTCTCCCCACAGATGCTTATTAGTTGCAAGGGGGAAAATGTTAACTATATATTAAAGAAGCCCAACCAAACTTGGGCCAGATTATCAAAATTAATAATGGGCAGATAGATATTGTGAGCCTCCAGATGTGACTTAAGTAGGGCACAGTTGTATAATGTTCCAACCAAAAATTCATTACCTGAATTTCATCATGAGAACCCACCAGAAATCCTAATTAAAGAATATCTTATAAAATAACTAGCCTGTATTCTTCAAAAATGACAACTCATAAGAGACAAAGAAAGGCTGAGAAACTGAAACAAATTAGAGGATTCTAAGACATATGACAACTAAACACAATAAATGATCATAAACTGGATCCTGTCCCAAGAAAAACAAATATGATACATTATTGGAACAGTTGACAAAATTAGAATATGAACTATAGATAAAAGCGTTGTATCACTATTAAATTTCCCATATTTTATAAATGTGCTGTGGTCACAGAAATATACACTTAAGTGCTAATGTATAAAGGGGCATACAACCTATTCTCAAATATTCTCTGTATTGTTCTTGCAACTTTTCTGTAAGTTTGAAATTATTTTAAGTGAATTAAGTTTCAGAGGATATCTAATAAAATAGGCCAGTAAAAAGTTGTGAGTTTTCCCCAAAAAAACAGTTATCAGTTTAAATCCCTTTTCCTGTAGACTACCTCATTCTATATCCCAAATTGGATCAGGACACAAATACTAGATTTCAAATATTTGTCTTAATCTTTAAGGACTTCTGAAAGAAATTAATGATACATGTTAAATATTAAAACAAAAGGGACCTTATGCTAACTTTGGTGAGCTTAGGGAATTTAAATTGATAGCAATCACACTTTTGTTAAACTTTCCCATAGAAAAAGTTATACAATGTGCAAGGTATATTATAATAAACAAGAATGTTTAATATATAACATAATAGCAAAAAAATGGTGAAAATCTAAAAATCCAACACTAGAGGAAAAAATTATATTATGCCCACACTATAGAATACAAGTTTTTTTTTTTAAGAATAAAGCATATCATTAATACAAAAATATGGATATACTAACTACATGATATAATACAGAGTGGAAACAAAAAGTTGCTGATATATATATGTTTGCAGGACAAATCAGAATTGTATTATGTTCATGTATGTGTCCAGAAACAAAGGCTTGAAAGGACACACCCAATACAGTTATCAGCTATTGCCCTTGGGAGAGAGCAAGTAGGGGGAAGGGCACTATTATACTGTTTTACTCTTCAAGTTTTTTTTTTTTTTCTTAAAAGATCATATACTAGTTTTACAATTTTACAGAAAGTAGGGAAAAAACTTTGTATTCTGAGAAAAACTTTGTATTCTGAGATTTCAATGTACTTTGATGAAATATGATTTCAACGAAGAGCATAAAATATGATATCAGAACTATAACATTCTTGTCACTTAACTATAACAAGATCTATTTTTCTGTTCAAGCACTGTTATACTATTGGTTCTATGTTTTTAATTTTTGACAAAGCCAATGTTGATGTAAGAAACAACCAAACCTGTAGGGATTTTTTTTTATAAGAGTTTATTTCAGCCCAAACTGACAATTGCCAAGAAGCAGGATCTCAAATGCTCCACAGAATGGCAGTGTGCAGTTTCTTATACGCTTTTCAAATTCAGGAAGATTACATGAAGATGGAAGAAAGCAAGAAGAGAACTGAATTACAGTATAGTAAATAAAATGATCTGCCCTCTAGAAACTGGTTATTTCAAAGGTGTGTTAATCTTAGATGCCAAAAACAATGGACAGGGCTTGCTAAACTAAACGCAAAGATAAATCTTTTACTATGTTATATACCGACCATGCCTGCCCATTTTTATGATCAGATCGCCCTGTGAGGTTACTTTCCAGAACCCTCTTTTCATCCACACCAACAACTCTTTTTTGGAAATAGGTAAGATATGAACCCTAAATAGAAAAACCCTGGTTACCTAATGACAGTAACAAAAATTTTTAAAAGCAAATATCCACACAATGTTTTAAGAAAGGTTATTCTGAGAATCTCACTTGATAGCCAAACCAAACTGTGATTTATTAATACATAAGATACTTTAGAACTGTAAGTGGTTTATTATACTGGAAAGATATAACTTCTTAAACTCTGAATTACTCTCGTTATTCATTTCATAAATAGGAAGATTATCATCATATGGTGTCCTTTCACTAACACTATACGCAAGATGGTGTAAATAGCTGAGAATTAAATTCATCAAATACTTATTAAATTGCTGGCACAGAATGTTTGAGGCACTGTACACTAGTCATACAAAGACAGTCCCTTAGTCTTACAAATCAAAAAAAGTTTATTTTAAATTGAATATAATAAATTAAATTTTGGACTCCCTCCTCTAGAATCTAAACTACTCCCTCAATTAGGTAATGTGGGTGACAAATTCTTTCAGGCTCTATTTGCAATGTAGTTTTAAAGTCACATTCAAGGTACATTTGTAATGAGTCAGAGATAACTCTCTGAAAAGGCTCATACTACATACTCTGATAAGCAGCAGTTACACCCTTAAGTGACAATCATCACTTCTGTGTTAATGTTGGGATTTTTTTCCCTCTCTTCCCCTCTCTTCTCCTTTACACACAAGTCAATCTCTAGGGACCCTCAGGAAACAATTTTTTCGCCCAGGCCTCTAGAATAGTATCAGGAATTTTATCGCTACAATTCATCAGTGTAAATCAATTGGTATACACAGAAATCTGTTAACAGTAATTCCTTAGGTACTCTCAAATTCTCATTACCTAAAGTGGCACACAAGAATGTATATGGCTAAGCATCCTGATAATGTTGTTTCCTTACATCTATGGCTTGAGAATGAGACACCTTGAGAATGATGTTTGCTTCCTTATCTGGTGCACTAAAGAAATGGTCACTTTTCCCTCTTCCACTCCTTCCGGAGTTCAACTAAGCAGAATGTAGGAGGCTGCGAGGATAAACAGATTGGGTCCCTAACTGGAGAAACTCGTAATTTAGTGGGGAGAAAGCGTATCAACTACATGACAACATCATTAAGGCCTGACTTTCAAGAAAAGGAGGTAAAGATAAAAGTAGTGGGAAATACTGCTCTTTGAGAAATAACATAGAGTGCATTCAAACAAGTATTCATCCATTTTCAAAACTCTGAGTTATCTGCAAGCACAATACAAGATGGACAAACTGTGCTCTGAGGCAGGACCCTTGGTTTCCTGAGTTCAACATTGCAGCTGTGGGACTTAAAGCTTGTCACTTAACCAGACTTGGCATCAGTAATTTCCTCTAAAAGTGTCAGTATTACTTAACTAGCCTAAACTCAAATCATCTTACCAGCATAAACCAAATTGTCTCTAGTGGCTTTCAGGTCTAAGATCTGTTTTACTAATGCACTCCTCCATCAGACTCCCCAAGTAATCATGACCCAGGGAACCAAGGTGAGTAAGCTAGGTGAACTACAGTTTCTAAACCGAACTGTACATCAACAGGACAATAAACTGAGATAGGCCCTGTATTGTGCTTTAAACACTATGAGCTCAAAAAATGTACTGCACAGGCCACGATAATCTTATATAAAGATGGGTCAAGAATAACTGAATGTCCTGCCCGTGTACCATTCTAGTACAACAGCAGGGTGTTGTTTCCTACCAAGAACCCGAGTTTCTGCTACTGGAACCACGCCTCCTGGAGAAATCCACCAGACATCAGGACAACCTCCCAAGAGGCTGGGAGGAATCTCAGATAAGACAAGCTCTCAAAAAAATAAAATAAAATAAGGGGGGGGGGCTGTTTTTCCTCCCCTCCTGCTATGCACTGAAAAACAGGCACTAGATTAGCATCATCTGCATTTCATTCCTTCTCTTTTGCAACAGCTACCCATTTATAATAAACAGACCTCGTGCTCGGTGGAGAATTTACTTCCTCGTCCAGTAAAAATGAAGTTCCTTATTTTCACTAAAGACGCTGTCTCCAATCAACACCCACCCTCCCTGGGGAGAAGACCAGGCACTCCTCTCCCTGCCACCTCCTGCTTACAGCGTAAGCCTGACACCCCACACCCTAGAATCGCCCCACTTTTCGACACCCTGCTGCACGGGTCGTGAGGCTCTGGGGGAGAGCGGAAGAGGCCCGCCTGTAGACCAGGGGGGCGTCCGGCCAGTGGGCTACAGGCAGCCTCCAACGGCCGGGGATTCAGGGAGACGAAAGGAGAGCGGCGAGCCCCACGCCACCCCTACTTACCCACTTTGTCCTTCCCGTACTTGTGCCCGGCCACCTGATGCGACAGGGGCACGCAGCCGTTGAGGAAGCGGAGCCTGCCGCCGGCCGGTTTCGGGGCGCTCTCAGAAACGGCCTCGCTCGCCGGTGGGATCCGCATTTCTGGGAGACCAGGCGCCTCGATCGGGAGGGGGGATGGTGGCTCCGTTGCCATAACCGAGAGCTGAAGCGGTAGCGGCAGCAAGGGCAGGAAAAAAAAAATAGGGCGGAGGGAGGGTGAGCTGGGGAACCCTGGGGTCGCTCAGACTCGGCCGTGAGGAGGCCCGGGGGTTCCTGCGGCTGGTGCCCGCTGAGGCCCGGGGAGGGGGCCCATGACGCCGCGGAGGCAAGGGCACTGCCCTGCCCAACTCCCGGCGGAGCACGGATCCCGCGTCCCACTGCTCTGTCGCCGCGGCCGCCAGCCCGGGCGCAGCCCAGAGACGGAACCGAGCCGAGGCGCTCCCTGGGGCCCTGACGGAGACTGCGGCCCCACCTCCTGCGCCCCCGCCCCCTCCCGCCGTCCTCCAGTCCCCTCGGCAGCCGCGCGCGCGTCAGCACCGCTCGCACAGCCGCCGGCGAGAGCTTCCGACTGCGCGACCCGCGGCCGCCGCCGCTACTGAGCATGCCCACAGGCCGCCCGACGGGACCCCCTGGGGTGGGGTGGGACGGGGTAGGGTGGGACCCGGGCACAGGACCGAGACCTGGTTGGGGCTAGCACACTCGCGGTCCTTCACTCCCCAAACCACAGAACAGCGTTAAGAGGCCGTGAGCGCTGTTGTGCTTTCATTCATTCAGGGCGCGTTTCAGCGGTTCTGGGAAAGGCTCAAGGGCCTGGGGCTTCTAGTTGTGAGGAGCGGTCAGTCACGTGTCAAGAGAGTTAGGCGGCTGCTGCAGCGCCAAGGGTGGCCTGGGAGGCTACCCCTTAACTACAATCAACTCCCTCAAACTCCCACGCCACGCAGAAACGACAGAAGTAAAAACAGGCATCTTCTTAGAAGACGCGCCTTCGAAACACCCTTCAAGTTAATCCTAGCCTCTCTCCCTAATTCGGGGCCCCTAAACGGCTCTTATTTTTAAAAAAATGTTTGGAACCGACACTGATCTGAGACTGTAAAAGTCAGAGAATAATCTGAATTTCTTTAAGTGAGCACATATTTTGAAGAAATGAGTCCTTTTTTCCCCTCTCTCCCACTTGACCCTTAGCGCAGGTTCCAAGGTCCTCAACCGATGACTGGGTCAAAGGCAGAGAAAGGGATGTACACCGGAGTAAGAAGAGATTCTGGAATGGGACTCAGATTTGCGTCTGCCACCGGCATCTTATACGAAACCTAGACCTGGCCTTGCAGGTGCCGGACTAGCTACGAAATTTTTAAGTAAAAAATCTTAAATATCTGACTATGGCAACTGTCCTCCTAACACCTGTACAAAGCCTCCGGAACCCCTCCACACCTGAGAAACACGCAAAACCCGGCCTGGATTCCCTATTCCTAAAACCCTGCCTCCGGGCTCCAGGACCCCGCCCCTCAAGATTGCGCAAACTCAGTTGCCACCTCTCTAGATCTTTTCCTCCTCCCACCTCCTGCAGCTGTCAAAATCCGGACTGTAGACTTCCTTGAAGCCCGGGACACAGCTCTGCGCATGCTCAGCATCCGCTAGGGTGGATAACACGCACGTGCTTACGGACTGCCGCGGCGCCTGCGCCGTAGTTGCCTGGAGTCGGTGCCCTTAGGCCGCCTTTCGCACCTTCACTTAGTCTGTCAGCGCTAGGCTGTTCGTTTTCAGTGTCCTGTGCACTCCTAGCAAGCGACTGCGCCATGAGTCTGACTTCCAACGTACGAGGTGAAGTGGGGCCCGGGAGTGGGTGAGGCTGGCGGCCTGCGCACCAGTTGCAGCTTCGTCAGCACCTCTCTGGGCTGTTACCGCTGCTCTGCGTGCCTGCGGGTCCTGTAACCTTGAGATGCGTAAGAGCTTACTCTTGGCCGACCTGCGGGCTCCCTGGGCCGAACCGGGAAAGTGGTGTGGATTGGTGGTATCCGCGGGCATAATTGGTGTGGGGGGCATGCAGGCATCTACCCAGGTCTGGATCACTTTTCCACCAACCAAACCCTAAAACCTAATGATACCAATGCTCCCTTTTCTTGTTCTCCCTTGAGACACTTCTGTGTTCTGAAATCAGGGGGCTTGGAAAAAAGGAAAGGAAAAATAAACAAAAAAACCTGTTCCCTCTTCTCACGTTTAAATCACTGTGTAGTTAGAGCGTGTATTGCCAGCAACCCCGAAGAGATGCATGACTAATCACATCTTAGTTTTGCACTTTTTTTTTTTAAGGGAAGAAACCCAATTCGGGATCTTAAGTTTTCCCAGGTTTTCATTATGCCTCGTGGCAGCAGTCCAGGAGAGAGGATTGAAAACTGAGCTCATTGAGCCTTCAGTTTTTTTCAGCCTTGCTTCCCCTGTGCTGTTACCTAAAGATTGGAAACGTCACTTCACAGAAGGTCAAATTAAAATTAAGAGACTTTCTAGAAGTCAATTAATGTGAACTTCATAAAAATTGGGGGTGGTAGTACAATTATTAATATAATATTGTGTACCAGCTATGTGATAATATGTGATCTCTTTGCCCAATATAAAAATGCCACACCTCAGCATTTGGACACCTGTAACAGTAGTTAAGTAAAGATAAAGAAATTGTCTAGAAGTTAATTAAAAGTAGCCCCATTAATTTATTTAGTAGATATTGAGCATCAACAGTGCCAGAATCTGTAAAAAGGTTCCTACTAATATGAACCTTAATTTTGTAGTAGATTCCATTGAATTGGAGGATTCCACTTATGTGGTCAAAAGTTAATGTGACAGAGTGAGGGTGACAACCCATGAATCTTTAAGTTACTAGTGAGGTATGTGGGAGGTGATTATTTGCAAAAATTATTTGAAAGGATATTCATCGTAAGTCTCAAATTGAGGCACCTTGGTATATTTAAAGTAGGGGGTGATTTTTGTTTGTGTTTTGTTTTTTAAAAATCCAAACCTGTACTTTCTCAGGAATAAGACTATTGTGTAAAATAAGATATTCATGTAATTTGAGCCACTGGTAATATTATAGGAAGACAGTTTGCACTTCTGCGATATGGGTGGAAAGATTCCAAATGTGTCTTTAAAAATGTGGAGTCATTTTGTGTAAGTGCCCACTAAATTCTGTTGAAGTAGCATACTATTGAAATATGAACTAGGTGAACCCTAGGGCTTCTTAATACACCTTACAGGCTAATCTTTCTTACAATCACCACAGATTTATTTTCTGTTTTTAAATCTAACCATAGGGGAATCTAAAGGTGACTTTCCCCTTAGTTTGCAATTTTCTCAGGGATAGGAAATTGCTTGGTGAAGAGGGTTATTAATCTTGAAGTACTCAACTTTGTTATGAGAAGCAACTACTTTTTATTTCACCTAAAAGCATACAGGTTGTTGTGAGGACTGTCAGGAGCCTTTGTAAATCTTCCAGCACCTTTTTTCTCAAATATAGTTGTGTGGCAGAGTAGGGACAGACAATGTCTTGGGAATCCACCTCATAATGATTAGAGTCAAGTTATTTTCTCAATTTTTAAACCAAACCTATTAGTTTATACAGATTGAAAATCATTTTAGATCATTTGATTTTGGGGAAGACCACCATGTCTCTACATGGTTAAATAAATTAATAATTATAAAGGGCTTAGAATGGTATTTGATAATGATAACTGCTGTATATTATTAGATAATAAATAAAAAGATATGTGTGTGCACGCAAAATTCTTGTTTATATTCAGAAGAAAAATCCAATTTAACCAAATATTTTAGAAGGCCTTCCTTAACCTGCTGCCCCCTCAAGTCCCTTTTTTTTCCGTTTGCTGTATCCTCAGGCTACAAAATAGGTGTTCATCTATCTACCTTGTGGTTTATTGTTCACCCCAATCTTTGAACACTACAATATATGTAACCAAAACAAAATTTCATAAATTCTTATACTCTTGACTTTTATATCCCTATTTTATACAACTAATTCATTTGGGTTCAGTAAATGCATTGAGTCATTTAAAGCAACTATTGAAGGGTTTGGGTTTTTGAAAGAGAATGTGCAGCTCTGACTGTGAATAAAGAAGTTCCTAGGGGTTATAAACAAATAACGGGGTGGGGGCGGGGGTTTGAGGAATAAGAGGAAACAAGACTGGTGGTGAGTTGACACTTCTTGGAGCTGAGTAAATGGGAGTTCATTAGAGCATTCCCTGTGTATATCTGAAATGTTTCATAATAAAGTTTTATTTTTAATCTCAGGAAATACTTACATTTCACACTGTGATACAAGAGGTTAAGATGAGGCCAAAGATAAGTTATTTGGTGTAAGAGCAGTGTGTTGGTCTGATGAGCAGGTGTAGCATAAATTCAAATTAGTAATCTATTATTTCTTTTTACTTAATTTATATTGAACACTACCTGTATGCCAGGCCTTGAGAGAAAACATTACCAGGCACAGCCTACCAATCTAGAGAAGACCTAAGGGAGGGAAAAATTTAAGCACAGCTCCCCTCCCCCTCTCCTAAGATGAACATTCTGATTTTGTGGCAGTTGACACTGGTCTGGAGAGGACAGTTTGTGGCAGAAAAGGGGCTAAAGGAAAAGAAGCAGGGTGAGATTAGCAAAATAATTCCAACACTAGAGAAAAACAGAGGAATAGGTTATAAACAAGGATGTAGGATTTGGGGACAAGTTCATATTTTCTCTGTCTCTGGATAATTCTAATAGAGAAAATCAGAGATTACACAGTAATAGGCCAAGGGAAGAGTAAGAAAGGGAGGGATTATTTAGCAATGTATTTTCTGTATGTTGTTCTTTTTATTGGCCTATTCACGGTATTTGTGTAGATAGAAAGCATTGTTAAGTAAGGGTGGATAAGCTGGGGTTTGATCTAACTGTAGGAATTCTGTGCCTTGAGAGAGGTCTATAGAAAATGCAAGTGAGTATAAACCAGAAGAGACAGAAATAATGATCAGGATTTTTCTGGACTCCAGAATGTCTGAAAGTTGGTTGTCAAAATATCTTTAAAAATTGGGTCTTGGTAAAGCCCTTTGTTGTCTCTGGTTTTTAATAGGCGTATATACTACCAAGGACTAAATGTTACTTGGATTTTTAATTTTTCTCCATTCTGATTGTTGACTTTTGAATCTACCATCATTCTTATCTATTTTTATATAGTTTCCTTCCCTTCTTTTCCCTAGTTGTCAGTGTCATCCACAGCTTTTTGCCAGAAAAGACTGAGGCTGCATTTTACATTTGTCTCTAATAAGGTTAGAGAATTAGAATTTGGGAAGGGGAAAAGAAGAAATGGACATTCTTCTGTAATTTTGAAAACTCACTGGAGCAAATACAAAGCCATTTTTCGTGTGTGTGTGTGTGTGTGTGTGTATGTGTGTGTATGTGTGTAACATTTACGTAGGGTCATGAGTGACCCTTGTTAGGAAGTAGGGTCACAGTGCATGTTTTGATTCCCCATGGGCCAGCCACTCTTGGATGGTATCTTGGATGGAGTCAGTTCCCATTTCTTTCATTTGCTGTTGCCTCTTTTTAGTGTCAGTTATTCTGTCATTTCTTCCCCCATCAAAATATCCAGGGGAAGTAAATAATTAAAAAAAAAAAAAGTTTACCATACTGTGTGGATTCAGTAGGTAATAAGAGAAAAAGAGAATAGAAGAATGTGTTAATGGATAAGAAGGGTTTTTTTTAAGTTAAGGTAGAAACTTCTATCAGATTCTCTTTTTTATATCATGAGAGAAATTAATGCTAGCCAGTTGGAGGTGGTGTTCTTTGGGTCTCAGGCTTTTTTGTAATATGTAAGCACCATTAAAATAAGCCTGTTAGAAATTACCTTATAATTCACCTAAAAAGTAAGGTATAACTAAGATCAACAGCATTTAAGGAATTGTGTTATTTTAGTCTTTCTGGATAGTCCTCCTTTCAGATTTTTCCTAAAGATAAAATTCAGCAAGCATAATTGAACATAGACTATACAAAACAATATTTTAGCCCATTTTATGATAAGTACATTAACTATTCAGAGTAGCTTTCCATTATGGAAGAAGTGAATTGCATTGCTACTGACATAGAATATTTTCTCAAGGGGGTTCCATGGTAAATAATGCAGCAAAAAGGAAGGTCATGAATGAAGCTAGAAATCAGAGCAAAGTTTCAGCCCTGCTTGGAATTGCCACAGGGAAATACTGTGAAGCAGTACTAAAATTCAAGACAAATCTTCACAAAATGTGCAGTTAAAAAACATCCTCCAGTAAGGCCAAAGTTTTGAAGCTGTCAAATGACTTACTAACTTGTTTTCTCAGTCATGCAGCACTTGGAAAGGGCATAGTGTTAATGTTTATTTTATGGGATTATAGCATGGAGAAATAGAAATGTTGAGGGAAGGAAAACATACTAAATTACTTTGTAGAGAAAAATACTGTGGTTGAAAATAGAATCCAAAGAATATGCTAATTAGAAACTTGATAAAAACTAAATTATTAAATAAGCTAAGAGAAGGCCAAGATAAAAGAAACTGAAGTGTGAGAATGGTTATTCCTTTCCTTTAGAATTCTGTAAGACAAGCTCCAGTTTTATGTAAGGCACTATTGGGTACAGTGATTATACATTAGTATAATAAGAAATCTGATTGAATATTGCAAACTTAGTCATACAGTTCATTATTCATTATATGTTTTTATTTGGCCTTGGAATGTGTTTTTTATACTTATCTCTCTAGGGCTTTATTTGATAGTCTGGGAACTTATTTCAAACACTGTGAAGATCTGACTCAGGAAGTGCTGGGAAGCAGTCCAGTGTGTTTATCCTGACCCCTGTTCAACTTCTTCCTGCAGTCCACTCCGTGCTGGGAATAGACAACTCTCCTCTGAGCCTGAGGCTAACCAGACTATGCAGAGCTTTCTCCTCTCCAACATTCTCTGGAAATGGGGTAGTTGTTAAGTGCTTGGGTTTCTAAGGACTACTTGAAAAGCTATGTCTAAAGGATAAATAGGTGGCCTGTTAGTCAAGCAAATCATTAAGTAGAAAAATGTCATTAAATTTATTATTTTTTATTCAATTACAGTTAACATTCAGTATTATTTGATATTAGTTTCAGATGTACAGCTTAGTGGTTAGACATTTATGTAATTTACAAAGTGATCCTCCCAATATGTCTAGTACTCACTTACACCGTAGATAGTTATTACAGTATTATCGACTATATTCTCTGTCACATCAGAAGTCGCTGATGACTATTTTTGTAACTACCAATTAGAACTTCTTAATCCCTTCGCTTTTTTCACTCAACCCCCAAACCCCCAAAATGTCATAAAATTTAAAATGAAGTTTGTTGGGAATTCAGATAATCTTCCACTGATAGATAATAGAAATTTAGGATTTATTAAATGAGAATATAACTCTAATATTCATCATGTTTAATATTAAATTAGTACATTCTGATTTTTATGTTAATGAGACAGCACTTTGACATTTAAAAAAACAAAAAACAATTTTGAAGGACTTTGAAGCCTAGAATCATGCCAGATATATTCCTTTGAATGTTTAATATTAAGGGTGGATTTGTTTTATTGGTCTTTTTTTTTGTTTTTTACTTTGGATCCCAGTCCTGTTTGTGGTTATACATTTTAAAACCACAAAAGGACTTACTATTCAAATGAATTCTGAGTCATTTTGTTAACATAATTACCATCTGACTTGGGGTAAGGGGGTCTGTGCTGTTTATAGTCTGAATTTTTTAAATATTTTTAAAGCAGTAAGTATCTGCAGTCTCACATGTTATTTTTATTTAAGATTTTGTTTATTTATTTACTTTTAGAGAGAGAGGAAGGGAGGCAGAAAAAGAAGTAGAGAAACTTCGGATGTGAGAGAGGGAACCTAGGTCAGTTACCTCTTGCATGTGCCCTGACTGGGACCAAATCTGCAACCCAGACAGGTGCCCTGATGAGGTTCTGGCAGCCTTTTGCTTTGGTGGGAGGATGCCCAACCAGTTGAGCCACACTGATCAGGGCTCACGTTATTTTAAATCTTTTTGTGAACTCTTAAAAAAATTATTAAGCCTTGTTTTTCTTTCTCTAGCTATAAAATGATTTTTAAGTTTCCCTCTTCTATTTTAACTTAGCTATCATCTCTCAATCCAAAATACACAATTGCTTACGTGTGGGCTGGGGTTAAGTCTTAACAAAGTCTTACACTAATGCGTTCTGATCATTCAGTTAACATTAAAAACCAACTTTGACTATTGGGATGCTTAATACTCAAAAAATTGGATTTTCTGAACATCTGTGTTAGATTATTAGCATATATTTTGGTTTTTATAATTATTCCTGTTTTTCTTTCCTACTCTAGTTGAATGGATCGCAGCAGTTACCATTGCTGCTGGGACAGCTGCAATTGGTTATCTAGCTTACAAAAGATTTTATGTTAAAGATCATCGCAACAAATCTATGGTTAACCCTAACATTCAGAAAGACAACCCCAAGATCGTACATGCTTTTGACATGGAAGATTTGGGAGATAAAGCTGTGTACTGCCGTTGTTGGAGGTCCAAAAAGGTGAGGAAAGCAAGTCCTTTATATTAGTACCATTTTTAATGTAATATTCTTTTTAAACTATTCTATCAAACTGGTATCACCAGATACTGTTAAGACACAGCTTTTTTTTCCCTTTTTTCCTCCCTTTTTTTAATGGATCCTGTTCTCTGTTTTTCATGTATTCTTCGGGAATATAGTTACTAAAATGTATAACCACTGTACAGTAAAATTACATCATGTTCTCATTGAGTTCAGGTGAATGTAACCACATTCTTCGCCAAAGAAGAGAGAGAAATCCCTTTGCTCTTAAGATTTCCTCCTCGAGTAGATCTTAGCCTTCCACTATCCCATGGAAGGAAGTATGCAGCCTAAACACAGAGAAACAGAAGAGGTCAATTCTTTTTTTGAGCTTTTAAGCTCCTGGATTCCAGTATAAGTTTTAGAAATTTCAAGATAAAGTTTTGTTAAATTAGCCCTGAAAATTTTGTATCTTGTAAACATTGACCCTGTGTCCTAAGCTTCCTTTAAGCAGCAGCTTCTGCAGTTAAATTATAACATTGGAGTTTTAAAAATCTTATTTTCTTTTGTGAGAATTGCATTTCATTAAGTTCTGTGTGGAAGTGTCATCTTTGATGATATCCACAGCTTTTAGACAGTGATGACAGCTGCTGATCTAAAGACGGTAAAATGTTCTTCTAAGACCATCTTGAAAAGGTTTGTACACTGAATGACTTAAGAATTTCTAGTGTGTGGTGAAAACACTGTATATATTATCACTGTTAGTGTTTAAATAAAATGAATTTCACTAAAGATGACTCATAAGGACTAAGAGAATAGACAATACAAGCGACGTATCTGGACCTGGCCAGATGTCTCAGTTGGTTGGAGCATTGTCCCATGCACCAAGAGGGTTGCAGGTTCAATTCCAGGTGGGGACACATGCTTGGCTTGTTGGTTTGATCCCCAGTTGGAGTGTGCACAGGAAGCAATTCATCAATGTTTCTCTCTCACACCAATGTTTCTCTCCACCCCACTCCTTTCCTCCTCGGCCCCCCCACCTCCCTGCTTCCTCTCTAAAAATCAGTCAGCATTTCCTCAGGTGAGGATTTAAAAAAAAAAACATGTATCTATTTTGGGAAGCACATTATGTGAGGTTTTAAAAGCACATTATGTCAGGGACCCCTTCCTACAGTGGAGAGCCGTTATCACAAATCAACATATCGCATGCTAGGCACTGGGAAGGATATTCTACTAACCCTCTTCTCCCAATACAATTGATGTTGTATAATCCAGTGATACAGTGCTTGGATTATGACATTGTATCTAAAAAACACCTGATGAGCATGTGGAATATGAACCAAAAATTAATAGTGCCACTACAACAAGTTATATATTAAGAAGAACACTGTTCATTAGGAATGTAGGGTTGTTTGAAAGTACTAGTAGAATTGCTAGAAAGTAATCCTCAGTATATACTAGCTAGTATATATTCTGTATACTAGCTCTGGTTTTTTTTTTTTTAAACTATGCCTATATAGGTTTCATTCTCTTTGTTACTCACCAAAATATAGAAAGTAATACCTTTATAAATTAGAGAATTTCTAAGTCAGAGTTGTAATAGTTCTTTAGTCAGTGATTTTATTTATTTATTGTTATTATTTTAATCCTCACCTGAGGATGTGTTTATTGATTTTAGAGAGAGAGGAAGGGAAAGAAGGAGAAACATGGATCAGTTAGTTACCTCCCATATGCACCTTGACTGGGAAATGAATCCACAACCCAGGTGTGTGCCCTGACTGTGGATCGAACCCACAACCTTTTAGTGTGCTGGACAATGCTCCAACCACCTGAGCCACCCAGCCAGGGCTAGTCAGTGATTTTAATTCATTCATTTCATGTCTACTATATATGCATGCATGACAAAAGTTAAATAATAAAATAGCAGGTATTATAGATGTGTATAGTGGATACAGTACCAGGACTTTATATAAAAAGAAGAGGTTACACTGTGGGCTACAATTTTCTGGGAAGGCATAGTGATATATGTGGGAGTTAAGTTGCCCCAGAAAGATTGGTAGTATTTGAATAAATTAGCAAGTATTGGAAACATTCTCAAAATCTGGAAAAGACTCATATGAGCAAAGCAGGAATCAATGAAGAATCTAGTCTGGTCCTAGCACCTGTCTCCCTCCAGAAACAAAGCCAAGTGGTAGAGAGTCTTGAGTATACCAGTGGGGAGTTTGTGCCCACAGACATGGGGGAGCTTCTTGTTAGAGATTTCAGATACAAACTTATGATGCTTATACCAGAGTGCTAGCTGTGGGAATGGAGAACAGTGAATAGATACGTGAAACATTTTGAGGAAAGGATCAGCCAAATGCAGTGACTGCTTTGTGTGGAAGATTGAGGGAGAAAAACTGATGATCGTGGGAGTGTCTAGGCTTGTGGGATTCGAAGAGGTGGTGCCATTAACAGAAATAAGGAATGCAGGGTGAAAAGCTGATTTCCTAGGACAGTGATAAGGAGTTCAATTTCAAAGAGTGCATTAAAGGTGGCATTTGAATGGAAATGCACAGCAGGCGTTCTGAAATGTGGGACTAAAGTTGAGGCATGGGGGTTAGAGATAGAGATCAGCAAAACTGATGAGTCAAGCAGAGGAATGAAACCAAAAGGTCCTTGACACACATAAAAATCAAGGACTACATATAATACTTAGAGAATTTTCTGCATTTTAGAAAGAGGAATAAGAGCTAACAAAGGAAATAAAATGAGCCAGTTAAAGCAAAACTAAGAATATCGTAGCTTTACAGTGGAAAGGGAAAAATTTCAGAGATTTGGTTGTCAGCATCAGCTTGTGCAAAGTCGACCTGGTGAATAGATTATTATAGTAAGACTGTTGGACTAGTCATTTGACCTTTTGTTGTCATTTCAACAGAAGAATAGAATAGAAGCTGTGTCCAAGTGGGTTAAAGTGTGAATTACTAATAAAGAAATGCTAGCAGTCTGAGTATATGTCAAATTTTCAGTGTGACAGTGAATGGAAAGAAAAAGAAGATAACAAATAGTTTTAGTGAGCTCTAATGCTTAGCTTTGAGGTCAAGTAAAGTGTATTGCTTTGGTTGGGTTTCCCAGAAGGTAAAGGGCCAATGAAGTAAGTAAGTTCTTTCATGGACTAAAATCTCAAGTATTTCAAGAAGAAACAAATGTACAGAAGCTAGTGACTTAAATGTTTATTAGGCTTTATAGTTCAACATAACATTCCAGGATTATTCTTGCATGATACAAGTTAGAGTTTCCCGATGGTTAAACTAGGGATCACCATTTCCCATAGGTAGACTGTAAGGAAAGGGGTGCCAGACCAATCATTTTATTTTCAATTTTCTCAGTCTTTTTTATTCATTTATCTTTTATGACATTAGTGATCCCCTTTGCATCTAGCATTTGTCACTTCTGAATTTCGACTGAATCTTGAGTACTTTTTATTCCCAAAGTGAATTAAGAGTTCACGTTGAGTATTATTCAAGTTAATGGATGTTCTTTTCTTCATGCTACTTTGGAAGCTCCCCACATTCTTGAAGTTCCTAAGATTATCACACAGGTGCCAAGTCACACATGTGTCAATGCACAGACGACTTGTAATTAATACCTTTGATTAGATAGCTGTATTGAGTTTATATTTAGTAATTTTTCCTTATACAACCCAGTTGTGTTTACAATAAAATGTAAATGACTCATTTACCTATTTCCAAAAAATGTTATTTGCAATATGAACTGTATTTTAATCCTAATTCACTCTTAGGTACAATTGCTGGTTTGTTGTGTGCATCTAACATGAGCAATTTTCCCAGACCTAATGAATCGGATCTCTTAGTAACATGTAGGAAATAATTTTTAACACACCTCATTCCCGGGCTTCACCCAAGATTGGTAAGCAATCTGCTGTTTCAAAAAAATTCACTTGTTCCATATTTCACAAAAGGGATATCCATATGTAAAGTGAGAAGGAAAGAAGCTAATAGAGAAGAAATGATTAAGGCAACTACAAGGAAAGGTATTATTTGAGACTTTGAGACAGTGATGTCTTCAAAGAGGGTGGAAGGAAATGAGTCTAAGCATAAATGTGAAACTCAGCCTTAAAAAGGAAGAAAGATAGTCTTACTTTCGAAACAAGAAGATAAAGGAACATTGGTGTAAGAGAAGAGTGTGCAACACAGTCTTGCTCGATTCCTACCCCACCCCCCTTGCTTCAGGTATGTCGTTACATCATTTGCTGAGTTGTATTCCTGCCAGCAGGAGGGCAGGAGAGACTCGGAGCAGGGGCAGGAGAAGAATGCAGACTAAGAAATTAGAAATAGAGGAAAGCCATTCCATTTAACATCCAGAACTCAACTGAAATTGAAGTGATGTGCAACTGCACATACTATGTAGAATCATTTTCTTTTATTTACAACTTCAGGGATTGAGTTGGGGATTTTTTTGTTAGTGGTGGGCTTGTTTTTGTTTTGGGGTGTATGCGTTATAGAAAGTCTCCCTACTGTTAATAGTTTGGAAGTGGGTTGCACTGAGTCCATTTTTTTCATAGAAACAACATCTAACAAACATAATAGGTCCCAATACACCAAGGCTGCGGGTTTGATCCCTGGTCAGGGCACAGACAAGAATTAACCAATGAATGCATAAATAGTGGAACAACAAATCAATGTTTCTCTCTCTCTCTCTCGCTCTCGCTCTCGCTCTCTCGATCTCCCCCCCTTTTCCCCTCCCCCCCTTACCTTCTCTCCCTCCCTCTCTAAAAAATCAATAAATTTTTTTGAAAACACATAATAGGGTATTTTCTAAGTGTTGGTCAATCCATAAAAGGACAGTTTTGTAAAATCTTAATTTCTGTTTATACATTTTATTACTATATCTGCTATCTTACATTTACCAAAGTACATAAAAATGGTATAAAGTGCCATATTTTCTCAGGAAGTTTGAAGATCTCACTGCTTTTGTTTTCTTTCTCAACCAGAGCAGTCATGTTTCAGAGTGGTTTATGGTAATAAGCCAGAATGGCCCCAGGCAACTTCCTTAGGAAACATAATCCAAACTCACTAAAAATACAAAGTTTGGAGAAAGAAAATAAAAAATTTTCTTTAGCTGTTACAGATAGAAGAGATCATTCAAGGAGGAATGTGTATTTATTTCCATTTTGAATTGTCCTAAAAACAGAAATATTATAACTTGAGGTATGGGGCCATTAAAAAGAAACAAATCTTGTGTTTTTTATGAAGACCCTGATAATGTTGTCAGCTTTCCAGGTGGAAAAAAAAGATCCTGGTGTGTTTTGTTTTGTTTTTTCCTTCCCAAACATTTATTCTAACTTCTCATAACTCTCTCTTCCCTAGTTTTAAAGATACTTCAGATTAGTGGATATATAGCTTTTAATTGGTGTAACAAACATAATAGAATATTTTCTGGACATGCAGGAAATTCAGCCAATTTAATTCACAAATTTTTCTTAAGGATGTATTAATAAACAAAGACTGCCAGCTTAGAATAAATTTTAGAATTAACTATGAGCTAAACTTTTTTCACCAATTATTTGATCTTTAAGTATTGATACTACATGAACTGAATTCAGTATACCCTTTGCATTTTTATAATTTCAGTTCTTAGCTGGACAAATTTAGCAAATTTCAAAATTTTAAATGCAAGAAGTTTAATAAAAATTTCATGTTTTCATTACATCATTATTGCAAAACTGCTATACCTAGATTATGTCTGAAAGTATTTATCACCCATTTTCTTTCTCCTAAATAAAAAAGTTAAAATAAGATACTTTCTAAAAAACATATTGTTACATAATTTAGTATTTGAATTTTAATGCCAAGTAATCACCATTCATTTATACTATATTAAAGATCATGAAGTAATTTCAATAAATATATCCCATTGATATGTACAAAGCATTTCTAAGAAATTGCTAATCTTGTTTTGAAATAACTCACTTTGGCTTTTGGTTAAAAATAAAATGTTTGTTTCATAACTTAAAATGAGAAATCCCTAATGTGTAAATATAATGAGAATACTTGATCTTCACATGACCTTTGGGAGATGATTCTGACTTAAGTCAATAATTTCTGTGGTTAAGCAATAATAGAAAGTATTATTAAGATACCACTCCAAATATTTTTCCGTTGCTAGTGTGGCTCAGTGGATTAAGTACTGGCCTCTGAAATCAAAGGGTTGCTGATTTGGTTCCCAGACTAGGGCACATACCTGGGTTGTGGGCCAGGTCCCCAGCAGGAGGTGCACAAGAGGCAATGACACACTGATGTTTCTCTCTCTCTCTTTTCTCTCCTTTCCCCTTTCTAAAAATAAAATCTTTAATATAAATAAATAAAGGATATCAGTGCCTCTAAACAAATGGATGCTTAATAACTAGTTTACATTTTAAAGGCATAAAACCTTTATATACTTTAGTAGTATGAAATTTCCTTAATAAATAGGATCTCACTACTTTCTTTTTACTTTTTTTTTAAATTGATGTTTGAATACAGTTGTCTCCATTTTCCCACCACCACTTTCCCCTGCCCTACCCACCCTCAATCCTACCTTTCTTTGGCTTTGTCCATGGGTCCTTAAAGGACATACATGTTCATTTATAACCCTTTCCCTTCTTTCCCACATTATTTCCCTCTCCTCTGGTTACTGTCAGTCTGTTGTCAATTTCAATGTTTCTGTTTATATTTTGCTTGCCTGCTTGTTAATTAGGTTCCCCTTATAGGTGGAGATCATATGGTATTTGTCTTTTACCACCTGGCTTACTTCTCTTAGCAAAATACTCTCTAGTTCCATCCACGTTGTGAAGGGTAGAAGCTCCTTCCTTCTTTCTGCTGAGTAGTGTTCCATTGTGTAAATGTACCACAGTTTATTGATCCACTCATTTATTGATGGGACTTAGGCTACTTCCAGCATGTGGCTATTATAAATTGTGCTGCTGTGAAAATTGGGGTGCATAGGTTCTTTTGAATTGGTGTTTCAGTATTCTTAGGGTGTAATCCCAGCAGTGGAATTGCTGGGTCAAAGGCAATTCCATCTTTAGTTTCTTGAGGAAATTCCATACAGTTTTCCACAGAGGCTACACCAGTTTCCATCCCCACCAACAGTGCACTAGGGTTCCCTTTTCTCCACAACCTCACCTAGCACTTAGTTGTTTTGTTTATGATGGTCATTCTCACCGGTGTGAAGTGGTATCATTGTGGTTTTCATTTGCTTCTCTCTGATGGCTAGTGATGCTGAGCATCCTTTCATATGTCTCTGGGCCCTCTGTATGTCTTCCTTGGAGAAGTGTCTGTTCCGGTTCTTTGCCCATTTTTTAATTGGATGGTTTGTCTTCCTGGTGTGGAGTCATGTGAGTTCTTTACATATTTTGGAGATCAAACCCTTGTCTGAGATACCATTGGCAAATATATTTTCCCATACAGTTGGTTCCCTTTCATTTTGCTAATGTTTTCTTTAGCTGTGCAGAAGCTTCTTATTTTGATGAAGTCTCATTTGTTTGTTCTTTCCTTTATGTCCCTTGCTCTAGGGGACATATCAGTGAAAATACTACTGCATGGAATATCTGAGATTTTCCTGCCTATCTTCTCCTCTAGGACTTTTATGGTATTATGACTTATATTTAAGTCTTATCCATCTTGAGTTTATTTTTGTGTGTGGTGTAAGTTGGTGGTTGAGTTTCATTTTTTTGCATGTAGCTGTCCAGATCTCCCAACTCCATTTGTTGAAGAGGCTGTTTTTATTCCATTTCTTGCTTCTGCCCCCTTTGTTGAATATTAATTGGCCATAGAGACTTGGGTTTATTTCTGGGCTCTCTACTCATTACTTTTTAAAGAAATATTTACTTTTTACTTGTTGAATTTTAAAAACATGATGAAACATGAATTTTAGGTTTTAGGCAGAAACATTATTATAAAAAGTATATTCTTATTTTTGATGTATGGTTTTGTTAATCTTTTATAAGATTTTCTTTATTTCTGTAGAGATTTCTCTCCCATTTTTGACTCTGTATACAGAGGAAAATAATTTGAGAAAGTTAATTAGTTTCTAGTATTTTTAACAATGAGATTAAAAAAGAAATAAAAGTGAAGCATGCTACATCACTACATTCTTTGAGGCTTTTTAA
Source organism: Glossophaga mutica (assembly GCA_039655065.1). Classification (NCBI taxonomy): domain Eukaryota; kingdom Metazoa; phylum Chordata; class Mammalia; order Chiroptera; family Phyllostomidae; genus Glossophaga; species Glossophaga mutica. Next base: position 138,856,108 of record CM077307.1, on the reverse strand, counting down.
TTTACATATATTTCATTTTCTAGAAATATATTTTATAACCTGTATACATAAAACTTTACAGAAATATATTTTGTGTGAGCTATTTATAAAGATGGATTCTTTTACAATGTAAACTTTTATTCTCACTGTACAATCATCTGTTTATCAAACATATGTCACTTTGAAATGCTGTTCTTTGTGGTAGGACACATTTTAGCTTGATTTGTTTTATGACCTCTTTCCTCATCTGTGCCAAATAACCTGAAAGCTTGGGGTTATGTTTTTGCTGCAAGGATTTGTTTTAATATGAATAAACTGTGTACCATATCTTATTGACCTAAAAAAAGAAATAACACAAGCTTTATATACATTACATTTATATTGCCATCTACACCAACATGGAATTTATACCTGGATATATAAGATATTCTGAAAACCATTAGGTTTTCTGTAATTTTTAACTCAGAATTATATATAAATAGTAAAATTAAAAATGAGTATCATTAACATCAACCAAGTTATTTTAATTTTAGAGTAGACACTTCTAATATCAAGGTTTAAGATTATATACATTTCATTGTCTAGTATCAGGTATTAGAAACTTAGACCCCTCTTCACTGTGAGTTATGAGGCAACTTTACCCTTAAGGCTGAGACTCTTGCTACTTTACTCTTCTTGACTCTTTCAGTGCAGTAGCGTACCATATAATAAACATGAAACTCTAGATTCTAGAGTGTAAGTACATTCCAGACATCAAAAATAAGACAAAAGTGCTAGTTATCATCATTTAACATGAAGTAGAAATAAAAGCTATATGTATAAAAAGAAACAAATAATTTACTGGTAATTGGACCTTCTGAGGGTAAAATCCAAAGGAGACACCTAAAACACTGTTGAATTCTTATTTTTATTTAACAGCAGGAAGGATATATTTGCAAAAGCCAATAATATATATGAGGTGTGTCCAGAAAAAGTCCAACTATTGTTAATATAACAGGAATGGTTTGCACAACACCGATATAACCTGTCTGCCAAGGAGAGTGGACTGGAATGCACATGTGTGAACAGTGACGACTTCACTGGACTAGTCACTGGGGCTGGTAGATGCCATTGAGTGAGTATGTGTACTGTGTGGCCATCGCATTCAAAATGACTGAGCAAGTAGAGCAACGAATCTCCATCACATTTTGAGTTAAGCTTGAACATTCCTCCATGGAAACTATTTAGATGATTCAAAAGGCTGCAGCTGTGGGCAACTGGTGATTGGCAACTTCATCACGACAGTGTGCCCATTCATGCATCACGCCTGCTGCAGAGTTTTTTGGCAAAACATTAAATCATCCAAGTGAATCAGCCCCGTACAGCCCAGATTTGGCGCCCTGAGACTCCTGGCTTTTCCCAAAACTAAAATCACCTTTAAAAGGGAAAAGATTTCAGACCAACGATGAGATTCAGAAAAATGGGGCAGCTGGTGGTGATTAAGACAATTGTGTGAGGTCCTAAGGTGCCTAGTTTGAAGGGGACTGAGGCATCATTGTCCTATGTACAATGTTTGTTGTATCTTGTATCTTGTTCAGTAAACATCTCTATTTTTCATAGTGTGTGGCTGGCTACTTTCTGGACAGACTTTATATAGAGAGAGAACGCAAATGAAAATATACCTAATTATAATGACTGAAGAAATAGGATAAATAATTTTGTCAGAATATGTATGAGACCTGAAAACAAAAACTACAAAGGAAATAAAATAGGATTTGGCAAAAAAGATTCTCGTGTTTATCTGGAGGAATAAATAGGTAAAGGATAAACAGGAAAGGTATAGTAAAGATTAGTATAAAGGAAAAATAGCCTAATTTTAAGTATATTTTATTTATTTTTATTATATATTTTTAGATGGGAAGGGAGGAAGACATAGAGGGAGAGAAGCATCAATGTGTGGTTGCCTCTCATGTGCCCCCCACTAGGGACCTGGCCCACAACCCAGGCATATGCCCTAGACTGGTAACCAAACCTGCTACCCTTTGGTTCACAGGCCAGTGCTCAATCCACTGTGCCACACCAGTCAGGGCCCAATTTTAAGTATATTTTAAACACAGTTATTACCCAGTGGAATAAGTTGATATGATAATCTCGAAACTATATATAGGCATTTTATATTTTATTTTGATAAAATTATGAAGGTATAACAATTTAGGAAGCAGCCTCTAATATTGAAGCAACAAGGTCTAGAACAGCATTTTGCAAAGTATGCTCTATAGAACACTGTAATAATGGATAAAGTTAAAAGTCTCCATAATCTAGTCAGTTTAGAAGAGTTTGAGAGTTCTGGCAAAAATGGAGGCGTAGGCAGAAACACTTTGCTTCCTCGTACAACCAAAAGAATGTTAACAACCAATTTAAAAACAAAGAACAACCAGAACTACCAGAAAATCATTTGCATGTAAGTCCAACAACCAAGGAATTAAAGAAACATTCATCCAGACTGCTAGGAGGGGTGGAGACAGGTAGCCAAGGTGGAGAGGATGCCCAGCAAGGCAAGGAGGTGGACCACACAGGTGATCCCACATTCACGTGCAGATAAGGTGGGAGGAACAACAGGAGAGCAAGACAAACGAAAGCCAGGGTTTCAGCATAGGAAACTAAAGACTCAAAGTCCCTGGCTGAAAAAATTTGTGGGGGTTATGGTTGCGGGGGATACCCCCAGTCTCACATAAGAGTGCATTGGAGAGGCCCACAGGGTCCTAAAATATACACACACCAACCCACCTGCGAATGAGTACCTGAAAGGTCATAGTGCATTTGTGGGAAGTGAGGGAAGTGTTGGAAAATGGGGCAAGAACCGAGCAAGCACCATTGTTCTCTCTCTGATCCCTCCCCCACAGACAGTGCCCCATTGCACTAAGAGGGTTACCCTGCCATGGCAAATACCTAAGGCTCCACCTCTTACCACATAATGTACCATGCCGAGACAAAGATATATGACCCAAATGAAAGAACAGATTGAAACTCCAGAAAAAGAACTAAGTGATGAGCAGATAGACAACCTATCAGATGTAGAGTTCAAAACACTGGTAATCAGGATGCTCACAGAATTGATTGAGCTCAGTTGCAAAATGAAGGAAGAAATGAAGGCTACACAAGTGAAATAAAGGAAAATATACAGGGAGCCAATAGTGAAGGTAAGGAAACTGGGACTCAAATCAACAATTTGGAACAAAAGGAAGAAATAAATATCCAACTGCAACAGAATGAAGAAACAAAAATGCAAAAAAAAAAAAAAAATTAGGAGAAGTGTAGGAACCTGTGGGACAACTTCAAACTCTCCAACATCCGAATCATAGGGGTGCCAGAAGAAGAGGAAGGGCATGAAATTGAAAACTTATTTGAAAAAATAATGGAGAACTTCCCGAATCTGGCAAAGGAAATAGACTTCCAGGAAGCCCAGAGAGTCCCAAAGAAATTGTACCCAAGTAGGAACACACCAAGGCATGTCATAATTACAGTAGCCAAGATTAAAGACAAGGAGAGAATCTTAAAAACAGCAAGAGAAAAAGAGACCATTACCTACAAAGGAGTGCCCATAAGATTGTCAGCTGATTTCTCAAAAGAGATGTTACAGGCAAGAAGGAGCTGGAAAGAAGTATTCCAAGTCATGAAAGGAAAGGAACTACATCCAAGATGGCTCTATCCAGCAAAGCTTTCATTTAGAATGGAAGGGCAGATAAAGTGCTTCTCAGATAAGGTCAAGTTAAAGGAGTTCATCATCACCAAGTCCTTATTTGAAATGTTAAAGGGACTTATCTAAGAAAAAGAAGATAAAAAAATAGAACAGCAAACTCACAATTATTAACAACCACACCTAAAACAAAAGCAAACTAAGCCAACAGCTAGAACAGGAACAGAACCACAGAAATGGAAATCACATGGAGGGTTAGCAACAGGGGCGTGAGAGGAGGAGAGAGGGGGGAAAAGGTACAGAGAATAAGTAGCATAGATGATAGGCAGAAAATAGTGGGAAGGTAAGAATAGTATGGGAAATGTAGAAGCTAAAGAACTTATAAGTATGACACATAGAAATGAACTAAAGGGGGGAATGTGGGTAGGAGGGGGTATGCAGGGTGGAGAGGAGTGAAGGAGGGAAAATGGGACAACTGTAATAGCATAATCAATAATATATATATAACAAACTAAGCAAACAACTAGAACAGGAACAGAATCACAAAATGGAGATTAGACTTCCATCCAAGATGGAGGCATAGATAGACACTGCCTCCTCGCACAACCAAAAGAAGGACAACAACAATTTAAAAACAAAAAACACCCAGAACTGACAGAAAAAAAAAAAAACTGTATGGAAGTCTGCATCCAAGAAATTAAAGAAGGCACATTCATCCAGACCAGTAGGAGTGGCGGAGACAGGCAGCCAGGTGGAGAGGACTTGCGGCAAAGCAGCCGTGGAGGACCAGGGCAGGCAAGGCTGCAGCTGGAGGCCCTGTGAGGCAGTGGCTAGTGGAGCCAGTGGTCCCACATTCGCACACAGATAAACTGGGAGGAACAATTGGGGAGCCAGACAGACCAGGCAACCGAGGGCTCCAGCATGGGGAAATAAAGCCTCAAACCACTGATTGAAAAAACCTGTGGGGATGGAGGCAGCAGCGGGAGAAACTCCCAGCCTCACAGGAGAATTCATTGGAGAGACCCACAGGGTCCTAGAACATACACAAACCCCCCCTACCTAGGAATCAGCACCAGAAGGGCCCACTTTGCTTGTGGGTAGCGGGGGAAGTGACTGAAATCTGCCAGAGAGTGGAGCAAGTCCCAGTTTCCCTCTTGGACCCCGCCCCCACATACAGCATCACAAGGCAGCGACTGAGTTACCCCACCCTGGTGAACACCTAACGATTCACCCCTTGCTACATAACAGGCACACCAAGGCAAAAAAAAAAAAAAAAAAATGGCCCAAATGAAAGAACAGATCAAAGCTCCAGGAAAAATACAACTAAGCGTCAAAGAGATAGCCAACCTATCAGATGCACAATTCAAAACCCTGGTGATCAGGATGCTCACAGAATTGGTTGAATTTGGTCGCAAATTAGATGAACACATGAAGGCTACAATAAATGAAATGAAGGAAAATGTACAAGGAACCAATAATGATGGAGAGGAAACTGGGACTCAAATCAATGGAGTGGACCAGAAGGAAGAAACAGACGACCAAACAGAAAACAAGGAACAAACAAGAATTCAAAAAAATGAGGAGAGGCTTAGGAACCTCGGGACATCTTTAAATGTTCCAACATCCGGATTATAGGGGTACCAGAAGGAGAAGAGGAAGAGCAAGAAATTGAAAACTTATTTGAACAAATAATAAAGGAGAACTTCCCCAATCTGGCAAAGGAAATAGACTTCCAAGAAATCCAGGAAGCTCGGAGAGTTCCAAAGAAGTTGGACCCAAGGAGGAACACACCAAGGCATGTCATAATTACATTAGCCAAGATTAAAGATGAGAGAATCTTAAAAGCAGCGAGAGAAAAGGAGACAGTTACCTACAAAGGAGTGCCCATCAGACTGTCAGCTGATTTCCCAAAAGAGACCTTGCAGGCAAGAAGGGGCTGGAAAGAAGTATTCCAAGTCATGAAAGGCAAGGACCTACATCCAAGATGGCTCTATCCAGCAAAGCTTTCATTTAGAATGGAAGGGCAGATAAAGTGCTTCTCAGATAAGGTCAAGTTAAAGGAGTTCATCATCACCAAGCCCTTATTATATGAAACGTTAAAGGGACTGATCTAAGAAAAAGAAGATTAAAAAATAGGGCAGTAAAAAGACAGCAAACTCACAATCATTAACAACCACACCTAAAACAAAAACAAACTAAGCCAACAGCTAGAACAGGAACAGAGCCACAGAAATGGAGATCACATGAAGGGTTATCAACAGGGGAGTGGGAGGGGGAGAAGCGGGGGAAGGTACACAGAATAAGTAGCATAAATGACAGGTAGAAAATAGATGGGGAGGTGAAGAATAGTATAGGAAATGTAGAAGCCAAAGAACTTACATGTTTGACCCATGGACATGAACTAGAGGGTAGGGGGAATGTGGGTCAGAGGGGGTGTGCAGGACAGAATAAAGGGGGGGAATGGGACAACTGTAATAGCATAATCAATAAAATAAAGAAAAAGTAAAATGGAGATCACATGGAGGGTTATCAGTGAGGAGGAGGAAAGGGAGAATGGAGGAAAAGGTACGGAGAATATTAAGCATAATCGATAGGTACAAAATAGGGGGAGGTTAAGAATGCTATAGGAAATGGAGAAGCCAAAGAACTTATATGTTCAACCCATGGACTTTAACTTAGGTGGGGGTGGGGAATGCTGGAGGGTGAGGGGAGTACAAGGCGGAGGGGGATAAAGGGGAGAAAAAAATTGGGGCAACTGTAATAGCATAACCAATAAAATGTACTTAAAAATAAACAATGGATATCATTAAAAAAAGAAGAGTTTGGATTAAAATAGGGTTTTTTTTAGCAGAAGCTTTTGCAAAATAGTAATGTATGTTGTGAAACAAAATACATTAATGTATTTTAAACACATGATGAAACCATATCAGAATATATTGGAGCACTCCATTGGAACACACTCTAGGAAACGCTGTTATCAATTTAGTTTTGTCCCTTTTTTCCCCACTGGACACAAAAATGTCTGTTATATCTAAAATGTGTAATCATGAAAACAAATCTAAATCTACCACCCTTCTAAAACAAGAAGTCTTCATGAAGAATGTTAAAAAGGAATGTCTGAAGGGAAATTTATGATATTAAAAAGGCCTTTTGTATGAGAGCAGAGGAATTAAGGGCATGAAAAAATAAGCAAAACAAAAAGGTTTAGGGAAAAAATTCTACAAAGTAATCAACAAAGGATAATATACAAATTGATTTTAAATAAATGAACTTAGACTCTTACACATAAATAGGCAGTAGACATAGAAAGGATTACTAGTATATAAACATGGAAAAGGTTTTCAAAATTCATAATCAAATATCTCAAAAGGAAACGCTATTGTATATTGAGTTACCATGTTATATATGTAAATGGAACATCACCCCCTCCTTGCCAAACGTAGTACTGCATTTGTGATTAGACACTTCACATTCTCTTTCTGTCTTCCTAGTTCCCACTCTGTGATGGATCTCACACAAAACACAATGAAGAAACTGGAGACAACGTGGGACCTTTGATCATTAAGAGAAAAGAAACTTAGATCAACAGTTTTGATGCTGCAAACCAACTTGTCCTGATTGTTTAATTAGAATGACTACCACTTCTGTCTAATTCGCCTTCTCTGGGTTCTAGATGTGATCCATTGCAAACTGCTGCTTTCATATTCATGGCATTTGCCATACTTGTTGGGCCACCATGGTGCACATTTGTTTAAACAAAAAAAAAAAAAAGAAAGAAAAAGAAAGAAAAAGTGAAAGCAACATCATGGCCTGTGGGTTATTTTGGTCTTGGAAGGATCCGTTTCTTTACATTCAGTATAATCGTATCAGAATGTAGTTGTATGTTGAAGTTAAAATAATAAATTATTCTCAAAATCATGAATATGCAAATTTACTTACAACATTCAAGGAAAAGTATCACCTTTTATAACTTAGTTAACCTAGAAAGTAAATTGGGTGTGTTCAAGTTACATTAATCTCAATACAATGTAGGAAAACCTGTTATGACCTTGATTTTCCTCTTGACAGTGGTAATGACACTGAGAAAATACAGCTTCAGTGTTTTCCCAGGTTTTAATCAAAATGAACTTTGAATGTTATTCTGCTTATTTAGAAGTGGGCCAGGTCAATAATAAAGGGGTGGTAACTTCTTTTGTAGTCATCTTCATGGATAGTTCATTGATCCGTTAAAGCAACCACTAGTGATTTAGGTCTCAAAGGGAATAAATTTAAAGTAGTCATGAAGGATGCCTTAAAATATAATGTTCCAGAACTCTATAGCCCAAGGAGTAGCATGCACCAATATGGGGACATTTAATTGGAACACATAATGTCAAGTCTCCTAAATGCAAAGCCATTCATCCCCAACAAATGGTGGTCACAGGGTAAGAAGAAAGGTATGAGAACATTTTTATTTCCCAAAGACTCAGCCCACAAACATTGTATTCATTACTAATTCAGAAGAATGAAAATATAAAAACTTAAGTAATTAGAAGCAATAAAAGAAGAAAGTAGTAAACATTTTTTAAAGAGAATTTTGGACATTATGGGTAAGAAAAACACATGGCAAAATACATATGTAATATAGGCAAACAATTTGAAATTTACAAGAGTAACAAACTTTTTTTTTAAGATTTTATTTATTTTTAGAGGGGAAGGGAGGGAGAGAAACATCAATGTGCAGTTGCATCTCACATGCCCTACTGGGGATCTGGCCCACAATCCAGGTATATGCCCTAACTGGGAATCGAACCGGCTACACTTTGACTCACAGGCCAGCACTCAATCCACTGAGCCACACCAGCTAGGCCCAGATAAAGACTCTCATCATTTCTTTTAGTATACTTGACTCCTCAGTAGTAGTAAATCACAAGCTTCTACTTGCTAAAATCCAGAATTACCTTGGAAGTTATAGGAATCAATGAAACCAAACATTAGCATTCTTATGTGACCATTGATACTTTTTAAATGTACAGTTTTGTGTATTATGGTATATACAGTTGATGCCCAGATTATGTATACTGGTTTTAAGTATCCCATGTGACTTACGTAGACATGTCTTTAAAGCACATCTTCACAAAATCTAAAATATCACAAACCTGGATTCTGCCTATCAGTTTCTCAGAGTAAAATTTTTTCTGTGCCCTTCCCCCCTTTTAAAATAAGTATGAGTGGATCAGCAAAAAGAGCATTATTCTTTTAAAAGGTTGTTTCAAAGAAAAAACATCCATGCATTCCCAAAGTTTCTGGTAAAGGGACATTTTTTAACAGACTAAACTTTTCTTAATTTTGAATTTGAAATATTATTAGTCATGCATTTTTATAGTTAAGTGGAAGAGAAAATAAGTAGTACCAATTCTCAAAACTATTTTTCAAAGGTATAAGGTTACAGGGGTGTGTGTGTGTGTTTATGGTGAAATTGGAAATGATCATCTTAATGTAGATCTACCATAGCATCCAGTCCAAAATAATTAGATAAATTTATATTTTGGGTCATGTTAAAATGTTATTACATGCTCTTGAACTAGAATTTCTTTGGGTATTAAAACCTTTTCACGTTACTTATTGTAAACAGTCAAGTGGGTATGGTTTAGTTAATGTATATTTTCACACAAAAGTCACTGTTCTCATTTAAGCATCTTAAAACTTCTGATTGCTTTTTCATTTGATTGGCAAATTAGGCAAATGGAGCTTCCCCACAGCACCACCATCTTTTTATCCTCCGTGTCATTTATGTTCCAGTGATTTCCAAAATAAGATTTTAGGCTAGGTTGAGAATTGTCTAATGTTACGAAGAAACTTGTTCACTGTGATTTAGAATGACATTCATCTTACGAGACATGCATTAAGCATATAGACCATAAACTATGTAATTGAGAATGAAACATTTGGAGAATTAAAAGCTCACAGTTTAGATTATATCACTTAATGACATAGGTTATATAACTTATGATTTGGTGTTATTTTCCTTGACAAATTATAACAGGCACAGTCATGTATACAGTCTTTTACTAAGTAGGTGAATTTATTTAATTTTTGCATTAGATTTTGGCTTTGTTTTTAGGATAAACATACATCAATTACAGCTCCTAATTAGCAGCATATTTAGTGTTGGGCATCTGTGAGGATTCCCTACTAGCTGTCTACTAGAAGGTGTCCCTGCTTTTAACACTGATTTCAAGCAAAGCCACTCGCCTCTCAGCCTTTTAATTGAAGTAGTTGGACTCAATGGCATTTTAAGCAATTGTTCCCAAAATGTAGGCTAAGACTAAATTTTCAGTATCCACAAAGGGGAGAAAAAGGCTGATAGAGGGTTATCGACTAAAATTTAATTTTTATAGAATTATTAAGTGTGGGAGTGACTAAGCCAAGGTCCTATATACAGTTCTCAGATTTACTGTTTTATAGGTATTAAAACAACATAGTTTGATTTTAATACTTAGTTTTTATATATGAAAGGTTTTATATATGATTATTAGCACAATGTACTGTGACTTCATATAAAATTATTAATGTTAAAAAATGGTTTTTTAATTTCATTTACCATCATGGATCCAAGCTTAGGATAATGCCAATCCATCCTAATCCCTTCACAACCTATGATTTTAACATGGTGATTTGCAAAGGATGATTGTTAACAGCACATCTGCGTTTCCTGTGAAAGTCTCTATTTTTTCCGGATTTAAGTGAAGAAGTACTTCATAAAAGAGGTGCATATATTAACTGAAGTTGCCAGGAATCCTGCCAAAAGGGAAAGACTGGCAATAAAATTTTAATATGTCAATCAATGAAGATGATTAAGATATAAATACGAGTATTGATAGAGTGCCACCCCTTAGGTCTATAAACAACAAAAAAAGCAGTTCAACTTCAACTGGAACAAAAAAGTGCCAAGCTGAGAAGGTTTCAGGTAGGTATTCTGTAAAGTAGATCTTCACCTTCAGCAATAAAAAACCTGAGGATAGTCCATTTCTTTCTAGTTCTTCCAACCTGTCATGGATAAGCAAGTCAATTTCTGTCAAGACTTGAATCTTCAAGTGCTAACTTTAAAAGTTGTTTTCATTTGTTAAGTATACAAAGTTGTATTGATTCCCAGCTTTATTTTTACATTTAAAATAATTTTGAATGTCTATGACCTCCCTACATGCTCATTATGGTAAGATAAATTGTTTTTTTGTAGGTTTTTTAAAATATATTTTATTGATTGTATTATTGCAGTTATCCCAGTGTTCCTCCTTTGCCCCCTCTTCCCAGTACCCCCATTCCTTCCAACAGTGTCCCACTCCTTTAGTTCATGTCCATGGGTTGTGCATGTTTTTTGGCTTCTACATTTCCTATACTATTCTTAACATCCTCCTGTCTATTTTGTAGCTACCATTTATGATTCTTATTCCCTGTACATTTCCCCCCATTCTCCCCATTGCCCCTCCCAGCTGCTAAACCTCCAATTGAACTCCATATCTATGATTCTGTTCCTGTTCATATTGTTTGCTTAGTTTGTTTTTATACATTCAGTTGTTGATGTGCACTGTTGCCATTATAATGTTCATAGTTTTTATTTTCTTCTTTTCCTTAAATAAGTCCTTTAACATTTCATGTGATAAGGGCTTGGTGATGAGGTACTCCTTTAGCTTTCCCTTGTCTGGAAAACAGTTTATCTTCCCTTCCATTCTAAATGATAGCTTTGCTGGATAGAGTAATGTAGGTTGTAGGCCCTTGCTTTTCATCACTTTGAATACTTCTTGCCATTCCCTTCTTGCCTGCAAAGTTTCTTTTGAGAAATCAGCTGACAGTCTTATGGGAACTCCTTTGTAGGTAACTCTGCTTTTCTCTCGCTGCTTTTAAGATTCTCTCTTTTTCTTTAACCTTTGGCATTTTAATTATGATGTGTCTTGGGGTGGTCCTCTTTGGGTCTAACTCGTTTGGGACTCTCTGTGCTTCCTGGACTTATATGTCTATTTCCTTTACCAAATTAGGGAAGTTTGCTTTCATTATTTTTTTCAAGTAAGTTTTTAATTTCTTGCTCTTCCTCTTCTGGCATCCCTGTGATTCAGATGTTTGTACATTTGGAGATGTCCCAGAGTTTCCTTAGACTAACCTTGCTTTTTGTTTTTGTTTTTTAATAATTCTTTTTTCCTCTTTCTGTTGTGATTGAATGCTTATTTCTTCCTTATGTTCCAAATTGTTGATTTGAATCTTGGCTACATACCCTCCACTATTGGTTCCCTGTAGATATTTCTTTATTTGATTTAATGTAACCATTTCTTCCTGAGTCTTTTTTATGCTATTGCCATAGTCATTGAGTTCTTTGAGCATCCTGATAACCAGTGTTTTGAACTCTGCGTCTGATAGGTTGGTTATCTCCATTTTGTTTAGTTCTCTAGAAAGAGGCATTTTGTTTTTTTCCCCCCTAGAGTTTTCTGTTTTTTCATTTGGGCCATATTTCTTTTTTTTAGATTTTATTTATTTTTAGAGAGCGGAAGGGTGGGAGAAATAGGGGGAGAGAAACATCAATGTGTGGTTGCTTCTCACGTGGCCCCCCACTGGGGATCTGGCCTGCAACCCAGGCATGTGCCCTAGACTGGTAACCAAACCTGCTACCCTTTGGTTCACAGGTGGACACTCAATCCACTGAGCCACAGCAGCCAGGGCTGGGCTATATTTCTTTGTCTCCTTAATTTGGCAGCTTCCCTGTGTTTGTCTGTGTATTAGGTAAAGCTGCTTTGGCTCCCTGTCTTAATAGTGTGGCCTACTGTGTTGTTTTTTTTGCGGGGGGTGGGTTTTTTTTTTTTACCAATTATACTGCCAACCAACATTTTCATTGTTGGCTGAAGCAGTGGCACATCTAACTCAATTTACAAGATAGATATGAGAGATGAGGTTGCTTATGGCTCTATTATCCATTAAACTTAGCTAAATCTGTTCAATTTATTTCAAAATCTCCGAACTATGAAAGTTAGAGTTCCATTTATGTACTCCATCTGCAGAGCAATCCTCTTTCTTTTGTGTAAACTTGCTTAACACAGACTTCTCCCCTCATTCTAGACAATAAGGCTGTGTGTTCACCTCAATAACGTTAACGATTTTACTTAAAATTTCTCAACCTTGTCCTGATTGGTATGGCTCAATTTCTCAGGTACCGACCTGCAAAGCAGAAGGCTGCTGGCTCAATTCCAGGTCAAGACATATGCCTGGGTTGCTAGTTTGGATCCCAGACAGGGCACCTACAAAAGACAATAGATTGATGATTCTCTCCCTCTCTTTCTCACTCCCTGTCCCTCTCTGAAAATAAATAAAATCTTTAAAATAAAATAAAATTTCTCATCCTTTATCTTTCTAATTTGCAGTCTGCCCTGCAGCTATCACACGAACCTTTTTCTTATCTCTTCACCTCTGCATCCATTCCAAAAAAGAGCATTTTAGTCATCACTTAAAGTATGCCCTTCTCTATTAGGGTCCCCTGGAAGCTGCTTCTAGCACAAAAGCTGAAATGTTTGCTGGTTACTACTTCCATCCTGACCATGGACGCCACCTAGTGTAGAGTCCAACAATGAAATTTTTAAGCCATCAAGTGCAGTTCTTAGTATGCACTTAAGTCCCTACTCCTGAAGTACCTTTGTACCTCCAAAAGTCTGGTCATTTAACAACAGCTTACAGCTTACAGATCTGTGATTTCTTTATGCTTATAGCACCTGGTTTGCCAAGTCATTGGTAATGCCGTGGGACTCATTTTTTTTTTAACCACTAAGAACATTTCAAAGTTTGGTCATTAACAATATATTCCCTACCCAGAATGGTTACAAGTACACAGCAGGTGCTCAATAACTACTCATTTTATTTGAATGGAATTTTATTTTTTAATCTTGCTTATTTATTGATTTGAGAGAGAAAGAGAGACATAGATTTGTTGTCCCACTTATTTATACATTTATTGGTTGGTCCTTGTATGTGCCCTGACTGGGGTTGGAATTTGCAACCTTGAGCTACCAGCCAGTGCATTAGTGTATTTTTAAAAGAATACAAAAATAATTGTTAAAAAAATATTTTTGTCTTGTTTTGCCACTGGGCCGTGATTGTCTGTTTTCAAGTTTGTTCCTCTACTTCCAATATTACAGACTCTTGAACATTCCTATTAGGAAAATGTACTGTATAACTATCCTATCTTGACAAGATGGACAATAATTTAGTCTAATACTTTTGTGCCTAAAGTTTTAGTATAAAATCCAGCAAATAAATACTAGTACTATCCAGATCAGCTTGTTTTAAGACAGTATGCACATAGTACTTAGGGTGGGAGAAGTGTGGCATTTGGGATGTTTAAAGTCTATGACATTGCTTTGGGAGAAGAGAAAGCTGCTATGAAATCCTGGCGTTTGTCCTTCTGTAAGGCTTTCTTTTTTAAAAGATTTTATTTATTTTTTTCTGTTTTTTATTATATTTTATTGATTATGCTATTACAGTTGTCCCATTTCTCCCCCATCATTCCCCTCCACCCTGTACACCCCCTCCCTCCCACATTCCCTCCCTTTAGTTCATGTCCCTGGGTCATAAGTTCTTTAGCTTCTACATTTCCCACACTATTCTTACCCTCCCCCTGTCTATTTTCTACCCACTGTCTATGCTACTTATTCTCTGTACCTTTTCCCCCTCTCTCCTCCTCCCACTCCCCTGTTGCTAACCTTCCATGTGATCTCCATTTCTGTGGTTCTGTTCCTGTTCTAGTTGTTTGCTTTTGTTTTAGGTGTGGTTGTTAATAGCTGTGAGTTTGCTGTCTTTTCACTGTCATATTTTTATCTTCTTTTTCTTAGATAAGTCCCTTTAACATTTCATATAATAAAGTCTTGGTGATGATGAACTCCTTTAACTTGACCTTATCTGAGAAGCACTTTATCTGCCCTTCCATTCTAAATGACAGCTTTGCTGGATAGAGCAATCTTGGATGTAGGTCCTTGCCTTTCATGACTTGGAATACTTCTTTCCAGCCCCTTCTTGCCTTGTAAGGTCTCTTTTGAGAAATCAGCTGACAGTCTGATGGGAACTCCTTTGTAGGGGACTGTCCCCTTATCCCTTGCTGCTTCTAGAATTCTCTTCATTTTAATCTTGGCTAATGTAATTACGATGTGCCTTGGTGTGTTCCTCCTTGGGTCCAACTTCTTTGGGACTCTCTGAGCTTCCTAAACTTCCTGGTAATCTATTTCCTTTGCCAGATTGGGGAAGTTCTCCTTTATTATTTGTTCAAATAAGTTTTCCACTTGTTGCTCTTCCTCTTCCCCTCTGGTACCCCTATAATTCAGATGTTGGAACGTTTAAAGATGTCCTGGATGTTCCTAAGCTTCTCCTCATTTTTTTGAATTCTTGTTTCTTCATTCTTTTCTGATTGGATGTTTGTTTCTTCCTTCTGGTCCACTCCATTGATTTGAGTCCCAGTTTTCCTCTCATCACTATTGGTTCCCCATGCGTTTTCCTTCATTTCACTTATTGTAGCCTTCATTTGTTCATCTAATTTGCGACCAAAATCAACCAATTCTGTGAGCACCCTGATCACCAGGGCTTTGAACTGTGCATCTGATAGGTTGGCTATCTCTTGGTCGCTTAGATGAATTGGCTCGGGGGCTTTGATCTGTTCTCCCATTTGAGCCATTTTGAGGGGTGGAGGGTATGGTCACAGCTATTACTAGTGAGGGGTAGAGCCTTAGGTGTTCACCAGGGTGGGGCAGACCAGTTGCTGGGTTGTGATGCTGTATATGGGGGCGGAGTCTCGGTGTTTTTAGGTTTTATTTCCCGGTGTTGGGGCCCTTGGGTGCGAGTTCTGTCTTGTTCCCCATTTTCACCTGGATTATCTGACAAGATGGGACCACCTGGTCAGCCAGCCACCTTGAGCCTGGGTTTCACTAGCTGCCACCTGCGTGCCTGGGGCCTGCTAGCCACCACCTGCAGGCCCAGGTCAGCCAGCAGCTACCTGTGCTCCTGGGTCCACCAACCTCCACTTCCTCCTGCCTCGACTCCACCCTCTTACTGGTCTGGATGAATGGTTGTCAGTCCTCCGTACAGTTCAATTTTCTCTCAGTTCTGGTTGTTTTCTTGTTTCTAAATCCTTCTTGTCCTTAATTTTGGTTGTGCAAGGAGGCACAGTGTGTCCACTTAAGTCTCCATCTTGGCTGGAAGTCCCTGTCTTTATTTATTTTTAGAGAGGGGAAAGGAGGAGAGAAAGATCAATATGTGATTGCCTCTTGCACTCCCCCTACTGGGGATCTGGCCCCCCAACCCAGGCATGTGCCCTGACTGGGAATCAAGCCCATGACCTTTTGATTCGCAGACCAGCACTCAATCCACCGAGCTACACCAGCCAGGGCTGTAAGGCTTTCTAATTGCATTTGTTACCTCTCTGGGAACAGTGGGTACTGGTGCAATAGTCATGAGCTTCTGAATCCCGTTTTAGTTCAAATCCCTGCTCTGCCACTAATTAGTTGAGACCTCAAAGAAATAATTTTCTGTGGGCCTCTGATGCTTAATTTTATGTGAACCTGACTAGGCCACAGAGTGCCTAGATATTTGAGCAAGCATTATTTCTCATATAACTATGAAGGCGTTTTTAAATGAGATTAACATTTAAATCAATAGACTAAGTAAAGCAGATTGTCTTCCCTAATATGCATGGGCCTCATCCAATCAGTTGATGGCCTGGATAGAATAAAAAGGCTGACCTTTCCCAGATGAAGAGAGAATTCTTCCTGCCTGACTGCCTTTGAACTGGAATAACTACGCTTTCCGGGTCCCAAGCCTGTCAGTCTTCAGATTGAAACTACACCATAGGATCTCCTGGGTCTCCAGCTTGCTGACTCACCCTGCAGAGTTTAAGACTTGTTAGCCTCCATAATCTCATGAGCCAATTTCTTGTAACAAATCTCACCACCACCACCACATCTCTCTGTCTCTCTCTCTCCGTACAAATACAGACACATAAAAATATATACACAGTGTTGTTGCCCTGGTGATTCCTGACTAATACAGCCCCTCTTATTATTTTTTTCAACATGTAAAAAGGGGATTATACTTAATTGGAGAGGATTAGAGATAGTAAATTTAAACATCCATCATGGAATCTTATATGTAACATAAACTAGCTTGGGTTCCTGACCCTAATATTATGTCTGCTGTTAAAAGTAGTACAGAAAGAGATTGAGAGTTGTTTTCTACATAAATAATGTAGACAAATTATTAAAATTGGCAAATTTATTTTGTTAACCTTCCCAAGATATTTTTTAAATGTATCTTATTTTTCTGCATGAGGGGGGAAAGCGATTTTTTAAATTGCAGGGTCTTTCCACAGCAATTTCTAAAAATAATTATTGGGCACCTACTCTTTGCCAAGCCATAAGTAATAACTGAAACAGTCCCTACCCTACAGTGGTTATTAACCCCCAATTCTTAATAGAGAGGAAGGTTAGTGTTAGACACAAGAAATAAGGCTATTACTAATTAATATGATTAGAGATAGCAGGTAAGTGAGATAAGTACAAATGAGTAAGGGGGGCCCAAATCCAGAATCAGAGGTCAGAGCCCTAAGAGCTGAAGAGCGGAGCAAATGTTTGAAAGGGAAGAGGAGCAAGCAAGTTTCACGTTTCTGACCTGACATGGCCCTGATTGGTCCAACCACGAGTTAGATCCGCAGTGCACCTTCCTGTGAAATGATCTCATCGATAGGATTTTTCTTCCCTGTTAATGTGCAAGATGAAATTCAGTTGTCATCCCTGACTCATCAGGTGAAAGCAGGACCAAGTCTAGGATTAAGCCTGGGTAGAAGAGGCTGGCCCTTTCTGCTTTAGCCAAACTTAAAAGGTTTTATATCAACCTTCATCACTTCAGCAGAAAGGCTAAGAAGTTAAATCAATGGTATTAAGTATTGTTGTCATTGCCTAATGAAGAAATACCTGAGCTGGATGAAAATGTTTTATGATCTCAGTTTAAATAGTGATATTTTCATTTAAGCTACACTACAATGTAATTTTGAAAAGGGTTAAGTGGGTACATATACAAAAACTATTCTTAGAATTCACTGCCCATCAATGAGCAGCCTGGACAGTCATTAAAAAAAGCGAAGAGCTTAGGACTCCGCCTTTCCCACTGTGTGACCTTGATCAGGTCACTTAATTTACTTGAGTACCTAGAAAACAGGGATTATAGGGCTGTCTCACAGGGCTGCCATGAAAGAAGAAAAGCACATGAATCACTTTAGCTTTTGCCCAACACCTGGTCAGTCTGCTCAACTATTCATTTTCATGCATTATTGTTCAGCGGTTAACAGCATATCAGACGGAATGCTGTAGGACTCATCACTGCTGCATAGCCACAACCATTTCAGCTCAGGGAAACTCTTTACTTGATCAGAAACTACAGTTTGGTGAGAACTATAATCAACCAACTATAGTCTGAGTATAAAGTTGCTTGGATTGTTACATCTTTTATTTAATCAACACTGTCTAAAGGCCCAGAAGAAACCGGAAAAGAACAGAAGCAATAAATACATCACACAAAGGTGGTGAGATTGGAAATTTAAACTGAGAGCAGTAATCCAACCATTCCCTCATTTTTCTCTTTCCTTTTTTGTTCTTTGGCCCCTTCTATTAACGTCTGCTCCATAGGATGAAAGGTTTGTGATAAATGCAGTTCTGGAGATTCCCATGTACCGGTTACCATGCCCACCAGGGGGCGTCCTGGCCACACCTTTCGATAGCAAGGTAATAGGTATAGCGGAACAAAGTCCCTTTTTTGTTGTTTTTTATTACCATTTAATCAAGATTAGAAAAATTGCAATACTGTTGACTAATGCAAGAGTACCACTTGATTTCAAAGAAGCAGTTTCAACCAGCTGTATGTATTAGTATCCTAAGGGAGAGAAAATAGAAGGAGAAGAAGGACAAGGTGAGAAGGAAGAGGGGAAGGAGAGAAGAAGAGAATGGGCAGAATCAAACTCCAGACAGTAAGCAGTTCAAAACAAGCAGACCTCAGACTATTCTTTTATCAGTACACATACACAAAAGGCACACTTGCAAGGTAAGAGCTCCAAGAAACTTCACATTTAAATAAAAGTTTTAATCTCTCATTGCCTTCAAATACTATGTCTTAAACAATAGGAAATGTTTAAAATAATACACTTCCTGAGTGAAGCACATTTCTCTAGCCTTAATATAATTTTCCAAAAAGTAAAGAGATTTTTTTTTTTGCTAAGAAGAATTCCATCTATTCCTATTTATTTGGGAGGATAAAATGAAGACTCAACTATGTATATTTACGATGTCTTACAAGTATCAGCAGCAAGCCAAAAAGTCACTTTACAAACAAATCAAAGTATAAAGTATTCAACTACAAAATGAATAAACATGTCTTTGGAGATTATAATTCGTATTGGAAGATATACCAGCAGAAAGTCTAGAAGGATTCAGGAAAAAGAAAGAAGACTTTTGGGTTTCAGTAGTTGGTAAAGACTTCATGGACTGGGTCCTAAAGTACACTCAGTGCAGAGAGAGACAGACCTGTCACAGCTATCTGTCCAACTGCCCTAGCTAGCACAAATAAACAAATAGCCTCCCCCTCTCCAAAATGTTTGAACACAGATCAAAGCAGTGGAAGAAGAGATCACTGGAAAGTGGAACTTCATGACAACCTTCCTCCCGTGAGAATGCCATCAAATTTTTTGTGTCCCCACTAATCGCTTTGGCAATCATTTTAACCCAAGTGACTTCATAAGAACTTGTGTCTTTGCTCTTCCTATTCTGTTTGCATGACATGTCCTCCCTCAGTGTTTTTTGTGTCTAACTTTACTTATTATTCTCAACATTCATCTCATGTGCTATGTCCTCCAAGAAGTCACTGACAAGTTCTTGCTCCTTTTGCACTTTCAAAATGCTAGTATACAGATATTTCTTCATTCAAGGAACAGACTGTGGAGTTTGGGGGTGGGGGCACAGGAAAAAAAGTGAAGCGGCATTAGGGTGCGTAGCATGCTAGTGTTGCATGAAGTTATTCATGCTGTCCTTCATGGCCAAGCCTCACCACCTACCAGCACCATCATTCATCATTCCCAACTTATATTCTAGTAACAGGCAGTTCAGTCTAATTTAAATCCCATACCAAGCACTCTATCTCTTCTTAGAATACTTCTCCAACCTTTTTTTTTTTTTTTTTTTTTGATAAACCCAACTTCCTCAAGAATCAAAGAATCAATTCAATATTGCCTCCTCTGGGAAGCTGTTCCTACTCCCTCAGTTAGAATTAGGTGCCCCTTCTTTGCAGTCCAGAGAATTCTGTTTACTTTTTGTCTGAGTCATTGCACATGTTACAAGTCTTTTCATTTAAGCTCTGAAGTCTTTCCTGGTTCCCTGCTAACTAATATTTGTTGAGTGAATGTATGAATGAACAGACACCTATTAAGTACCAGAACCTTTGGTAGGCTGGGAGAGGGAGTGAAATAAAACACAATCCTTGCTTTTAGGGGGTTTGTAGTCCAGCTAAGTCATAATGATGTAACAGTGACTGACGACGGAGGTAGAAAAAGGAGACACTGAATTGTGGGAGCCATTGGCTGGACTAGAGGGAGGTGGCAAGGAGACAGATTCCTTTGACTGTTCCCAGCACCTAGTAGCACAAAGATGGAAAACTGGGAGACTCCTGGCCAAAAAAGCCACACGCAGGTTCTGTTTGCCCCTATAAGCTAACCTTGAGAAATCAGGAGATTTTATATAATAGGGTGGAATTCTGGCTTCATTTGAGAAATCTGGTTACATGGAATTAATTGCATTCTCAGAAGTGAGGGACAGCTGCGTTTTTCAGACAGGGCACTTTTTTGCATTTACCAGTTTTTATAGTAAGTAAACTTATTTCAATTAAGAAATGAATCACTTAGAAGAAAAATATAAGGTAAATAACTGTACAGCCAGTGCTTGGATATGGCCTAAAAAGTGAAGGTGGTGCTTATACGAAGGGCTTCCAGTTTCTCTACCACTGCCCACCCCATCCTCACCTGCGACTTCCAACAATCTTTGCCAAATTGCACATATGTTAGGCAAAGTGGTAAGATCTTCACGGTATACTGAATACTTTATAAAATGTTATCTTTGTAATTATTTTACAGAGTTTAATATCATTTAATATTAATATCACAAGCCCTAGTTTCTTTTATTTGTATTTTACCAGAATGCATTTATTTATCCTTTTGTTTTGAGAAATTTCAATTTAGTGTTCTTTTTAAGTATGAAATATATGATGTAGAATGTTCTTTGTTTTATAATTCAACCATAATCATTTATTCATTTATTTATTGTTTGTTTCTTTTTTAAAATTTTATTTTTCAATTACAGTTTACATTAAATATTATTTTGTATTAGTTTTAAGTGTACAGCATAGTGGTTAGACAATCCTATACATTACACAAAGTGCCCCCCCAATATTTCCAGTACCTGCCTGGCACTGCACATCGTTATTACAATATTATTGGCCCCATTCCCTATGCAGTACTTTACATCCCTGTGACTATTTTGTAAGCACCGATTTGTACTTCTTACTCCCTTTCGTCTTTTTCACCAGTACCCCAACTGCCCTCCCTTTTGGCAACCATCCCTCTATTCTCTGTGCAGAATCCTTTTTTTGAAATAGGTTTTAGCATATTTACATATGTGGATATAACAGTTAGTTGAGTCTTAATTCTATCATTTTTAATTATTTCTTATGTTTAGCTTTTAAAAATAAATTTTCAGCCCTGGCCAGTGTGGCTAAGTTGGCTGGAACGTCATCCCATAACTGAAAGGTTGGGGGTTCCATCCTGGTCTGGGTGCACGTGATCCCCCGTCCACACTCGTGCAGGAGGCAATCAAGCAATGCTTCTCTCTCTCATTGATGTTTCTCTCATTCCTTTCTTCTCTCTCTTTCTCTCTTTCTAAAAGCAAGAAAAAGTGTCCTCGGGTGAGGATCATATAAATACATAAATAGGTGTTCACTATGCATTCTGTACTTGTTGCTATGTGTGTTTCTCTTGACAATTTAAGAAGTTTGTGTTTTTCTATTGTTATCATAATTATGAAATATAATCTACCTTCTATTTGTTTAAATGGTGTCTAGTTACTACAGAAATATTTCATATTCAGAAATTATGACAACAGCATATTTTTACTTCTTTCTTCCTTCCTTCCCTTTCTGCCACCAACCTAAATAGGTATCAGAGTGCAGGTGGCAGAACAGCAAGTGTAAAGACCTGGGGTAAATTATGCCAAGATTTTTTGTTTATGTGTTTGTTTCAAGAATTCAAGGAGGTGCCCTGACTGGGTAGCTCAGTTGGTTAGAATGTCATCCTAATACACCAAGGTTGTGGGTTTGATCCTGGGTCAGGGCACATACAAGGATCAACCAATGAATGCATAAATAAGAGGGACAACAAATCTATGTCTCTCTCTCTCTCTAAAAAAAGAAGAAAGCCTTGGCCAGTATGGTCAGCTGGTTGGAGTGTTGTCCTGTAAACCAAAAGGTCACAGGTTCAATTCCCAATCAGGGCACATACCTAGGTTGCAGGTTCGGTCCCCAGTAGGAGCATGGACAAGAGTCACCTGATTGATGTTTCTCTCTCACATCGATGTTTCTCTTTTCTCTGTCTCCCTCCCTTCCCTTCTCTCTAAAGTCAATAAACATGTCCTTTTATTATTATTATTATTATTCCAGGCAAGGAATAATAATAATAATAATAATAGAAAAAAGGCAAGAAAAAAACATTTTAAAAATAGCAAGAAGGCCCCTGGGACTGGGAGGAGTGGAAGGTGGTGAGGTCAGAAAAGTCATTGAGGCTGTGTATTGGTCTTTAAGATCTAAAGCTGCTGGAGAGTTTTGAACAGGAGACTGACATCTGATTTACATATAACCCAGGCCTCTGTATGAAGACTAACTGTAGAGATACCAAGCACAGAAGCAAGGAAACTGTGAGAGGCTATGCAATAATCCAGATGAAAGAAATGATGGCAGCTTCCTCCAGGATGAAGTGACAGAAAATTGTTCAGATTCAGACTGTTTTGAAGGTAGCGTGGATTGGATTTGCTGATGGGTTGGATGTAGGATGTGAGAGAAAGAGAATTACTGCAAGGCTTTTGACCTGAGCATTTACAGAGATGTTCTCCAGATTGCTGCAGGAGGAGAGCAAAACCTGTTATTAAACCCCAAATTAGCAACCTTGGAGAGCTGAACCTATTATTACACTACAATAATAATTGAAATGATGCGATAATGGAGCATGAATTTACACCAAAAAATATATGAAAAGGAATAGAAGCTTAGAAAGAACCTTAATATTAATAAGAACTTAAAATAAAAGTGGCATTTCTAATCACAAAAACAGGATAAATACCTTGAAGTATTGTGCTGAAACAACTAAATAGCCAACTAAAAAGGAGAGTAACGTTGAATACCCACCCCTACTTAAAACCCGGTGACGACTGATTATCTTCCTCAAAAGTATAAAGACAATGAGAGACTGTAAATTTCTGGAAGAAAAGATAGGGCAATATCTTTTAACTTTTGAAGTGGGAAAGATTTTTATAACACAAAACACAGAAGCCACTTTTGACTTTATTGTAAAAAATTAAAAACTTCTGCGAGACAAACACCCATTAAATAATATCAAAAGATAAAAAAGAAACCAGGGGTGGGGCCGTATTTGCAAGTATCACAGACATGTAGGATGTTATTTGTCAGCTCTTCTATGTTAATAAATCATTTATTTTAAAATCTCATAATAAAAGCATTAAGAAGAAAAAACGAATTCTGCAAAGATTCAGGAATTGGGTAGCCGAACATAGTGGAAGAGGTATGGCACTTTCTAGAAAAAATCTGTACTTGGGGAAGTTCTTCTAGGCCCACACTGCCCGTGGGGCACTCCAAAGGGATTTTTTACACTTACCCTCAGGTAGGCTATTCTCACCGGCTACGGTCTGCATGTTTAGTTTGTGGACTGAATGCTATCCACCTAGAGACTATGATGCCACAGCTGTGGTAAAGAAACCAATAACCGAGACTATTCCCCGTTTCCACATTCCTTTATGGACTGAATCAGACCAAGGGACTCTTTTTATAGCAGAGACAGATCACCTGCTTGCAAAAATTCTGGGATACTCCTCAAAATTTCCTACCCCATACCATCCTCAATCATTAGGAACATAAAAATCTGGACATGAGAATGACTTTAGAAAAAATGTCGAGAAACCAGACTTAAATGGCCAGAAGCTTTGCTCTTGGCCCTTATAAAGATCCAGAATCCTCCAATAGGAGATACTGGGATAACTCTTTTTTGTTTGTTTTGTTTTTAACTTTTTTTCCTATATTATTGATTATGCTATTACAGTTGTCCCATTTCCCCTGCTTCATTCCCCTACACCCTGCACACCCCTCCCACCTACATCCACCCCCCCTTTTAGTTCATGTCCCTGGATCATAAGTTCTTTAGCTTCTACATTTCTCATACTATTCTTGCCCTCCCCCTGTCTATTTTCTACCCACTGTCTATGCTACTTATTCTCTGTACCTTTTCCCCCTCTCTCCTCCTCCCACTTCCCTGTTGCAAACCCTCCGTCTGATCTCCATTTCTGTGGTTCTGTTCCTGTTCTAGTTGTTTGTTTAGTTTGCTTTTGTTTTTGTTTTAGGTGTGGTTGTTAATAACTATGAGTTTGCTGTCTTTTTACTGTTCATAATTTTTATCTTCTTTTTCTTAGATACATCCCTTTAACATTTCATATAATAAGGGCTTGGTGATGATGAACTCCTTTAACTTGACCTTATCTCAGAAGTACTTTATCTGCCCTTCCATTCTAAATAAAAGCTTTGCTGGATAGAGCAATCTTGGATGTAGGTCCTTGCCTTTCATGACGTGGAATACTTCTTTCCAGCCCCTTCTTGCCTGCAAGGTCTCTTTTGAGAAATCAGCTGACAGTCTGATGGGATCTCCTTTGTAGGTAATGGTCTCCTTTTCTCTTGCTGCTTTTAAGATTCCTTATCTTTAATCTTGGCTACTGTAATTATGACATGCCTTGGTGTGTTCCTACTTGGGTACAATTTCTTTGGGACTCTCTGGGCTTCCTGGAAGTCTGTTTCCTTTGCCAGATTGGGGAAGTTTTCCTTTATTATTTGTTCAAATAAGTTTTCCACTTGTTGCTCTTCTTCTTCCCCTTCTGGTACCCCTATAATTCAGATGTTGGAACATTTAAAGATGTCCTGGATGTTCCTAAGCTTCTCCTCATTTTTTTGAATTCTTGTTTCTTCATTCTTTTCTGATTGGATGTTTGTTTCTTCCTTCTGGTCCACTCCATTGATTTGAGTCCCAGTTTTCCTCTCATCACTATTGGTTCCCCATGTGTTTTCCTTCATTTCACTTATTGTAGCCTTCATGTGTTCATCTAATTTGCGACCAAAATCAACCAATTCTGTGAGCACCCTGATCACCAGGGCTTTGAACTGTGCATCTGATAGGTTGGCTATCTCTTGGTCACTTAGAAGTATTGGCTTTGGGGCTTTGATATGTTCTTCCACTTGAGATATATATATATATATATAAATTTTTTTTTTTTTTTGCTGTTACTAACTCTCTTTTGCAACAGGTTGGGCACAGACCAAATACCCCTGTATGCTAGTTTACCAAACTCTGGCTACATTAACTAACCTGACTGTTGGTTATACCAACATCTAGATAGTGAGAAAGAGCCTGAAGTGGTCTTTGTTCCAGTCCATGTGAATACCTGGTTGACTGAGCATGGAAGATGGATGAGCAACACGGTATGGCATCCCCAACAAGACAAACATCAGTCCGCTTCTCCTGGTGAGTCCTTTGGGCCTCAGAAATCCTCTATAGAAGCTCAAGGACTGTCCACTGCCCAAAAAGACCAGTGACTGTCCTTTGCATCAAAAACAGACAGGACATTTGACCTTCCCGAGTGATATATACTCAAGACAATACTGTAATCAAATTCTGTGGCTTGATTCCACAAAAGGTATTTTTAAACCTCTCAAGGAAATTGTAAGTAACTCCAGCATTAGTTTTTTTGGTGCAAACCTCTGCCCAAAAATGTTCTGAATGGCTCACAAGCCACCTTGTATAATTTGGGGTTTTGCAGATGCCCTGCCCACCCTCCCACCACCAGGGGTAAGTTACCCAATACCACCAACTGTATGTGGGTGGACCAAAAGCCTGGACTCACTTGGTTAGGCGACATAACCAAGCTTTACAACTGCCAAAACCAGACTACAGGCCTCCTGTACCAGCTATTTCGCAATCTGTTCTGCACTCACAGATTGACAGGAGCACATGGAAAATGAGGTGTGTGAATGCTAACAGTGCTAGTAGCAAAGACCAGGGAATACTCTACATCCTGGGAATTACAGATTCTACTTTCACCTTGTCTGTAATCCACACTGGTCTTTTTATCGTATGTGATGAAAAGGTGTACAAAACTTCCCACCTAAATAGTCAGGACGATATAGACTTGGATACCTCATTCCTTCTGCCACCAAACACACCATCCTGAATGCCAGCCAAATTACAAATGTGGGCTTCGTTGTTCACAAAGTTGTGCCGCATAAACACGGAAAGTGAGAAGTTGTAAAGAATGTGCTTATATATCACAACTCCAAGTTCTCTTCAGTGTTAGGGATCTTATTCCCAAGCTTTGAAGATTACAAATTTTTTTTTTTTTTAAAGAGGCAAGATTAACTGTCTCCATGGTAATAGAACAAGAGTTCAATACCACTCTGTAAACTTTGAAGATACTTGAGTCAGAAGTTAACAGCTTAGCTTCCGTGGTTCTCCAAAATCATTGTGTCCCTGATACAAGGACTGCCCAACCAAGAGGAGCTTGTGCACTTACTGAAGTGTTGCTTCTGCATAACCCTGCAGGATAAGTAGTGTCTAACCTAAATCTGTTCAAAGAAAGGATTATCTTCTTCTGACTGGCTTATTTCACTTAACATAATGTTCTCCAAGTCCATCTATACTGTCAAAAAGGGTAAAATTTTCTTTTTTATACCTGAGTAGTATCCCATTGTGTAAATGTCCCATAGTCGTTTTATCCACTCATCTACTGATGGACACTTGGGCTGCTTCCATATCTTGGTGATTGTAAATAATGCTGCAATTAATATACGGTGCTTATGTTCTTTCAAATTAGTGTTTTGGTTTCCTTTGGAAAGACAAACACCGTATGACTTCACTGATATGTGGAATCATGAAGAAACTGAACTAACAAGCAAAATAAGGACAGACTTAGATAGAGAGCAGGATGACAGCAAAGGCTGGGAGGATGGTAGTAGGTGGAGGGATTGAACAAAAAAGGGAAAAGGGTTCACAGACATGGACAACAGTGTGGTGACGGGGGTGGGGGGTGAGGGAGGTGAGGGGAGTATAATGGGACTAAATGGTAATGGAAAAATACAATAAAATTCTTTTAAAAAGAAAAGATTATTAATATTTTACATTAGGGAAATGAAGCAAAGGCATTTTATTGGAATGAGTTATTCCCAGGCATGGGAGACTGGTTTAAATGGGCCATAGAAATGTGCTTTGATTTGTTCTTTTTCATTTGTTTATGCCCCCGCTAAGCTATGTTATTTTCCCTCTTTACAATCTCTTACCATTCAATTACTAACTCATTTCTTCTCTCCACTGCCACCACCTCATATTTTGATATGTGAAACTTCTAGAGAATTTACAGTGGAGGAAACTGTGGGCATGAGGAGGGTCTCCCCAGAATGTGCCATCCTGGCACGTAGATTATTTTGAACTGAAAACAAGGCCCAACAAACTCAGGAAGAGGTTTCTTTTAGGTTTGTCGTTGTTGTTTTTTTAATCTCCTTCTTTTCTGACTAAAGAGATTTAGATAGAAAAACCTGCATGAAGAAGGGAAGCGTAGCATCTTCACATAGCATATATGAATTAAGTGTGATAGACAGAAGGGATCTAAGCAAAAATCTGTTCAATAGATTCCCCTTTGTGTCACGTTGTTTCTGGGTGGGCCTGCAAGAATCATTTGTTGAATTTTTGCTTTTTCTTATCTACCTATGAATTGCCTACCTCCCCCTCAGTCCAGAATGACATACAGACCTGAATTTGCCTCACTGTCTTTGCAGTTTCCATGCTTACATGATTTTTCCCTTGTGCACATATTAAAATTTGATTTTCTAGCAATCTGCTGTATGTCATTTGACTTATTTGACCAACCAGAAAAACTAAAAGAGTAAGGGGAAAGCTTCCCTAGTCCTGACACTTTGCTGACCTTCTTATGGAAAATGAATACAATAAAGCCTTGCACATGTGGTAGTTTTGGTGATTGAATCAAGCGCCACATGAGAAACTGCCTGTCCTGGTATCTGACAGATGTGAGCACCAGATGTGTGTGAGTCATGTCACCTCTCAGGTTCTCACGGAGTAATTGGCAGGAAGTCATTAGTATATCTTTACTGTGATAACGTAAGGTTTAAAAAAAAAGAGATGAAGCATAAAAGTAATTTTCAAAGATGATCAACGAAGTGGTCAATGTCTTGCATATCCGACATCCAGAGCAGATTATTTTGTAGTTGTTTTTGAATATCCACTCCCATTCAATATGACAAAGTTGGTTTCAGTAATAGTCATAAAAATGAATGAATAATAATTATGGCCAGGAAAGAAGTGCAGATGGACAAAATTTTCTTTTATTTAACTTCCTATATATAAACATGCTGATAAATAAAGAAAAAGAAAAATTTAAATACTTCAGTAAAATAAAGGAAAAAAGGAAAGCATCAGTGCTTTGCAAATACATCAATGTATTTTTTGAAAGAAGGGGAAAATACCTACATATTGTTCTGTGATAGAAATGAATAACATTACACTTTCTGTTTTTGTGTTAACTTAGAAAATGTGTCAATGACTTCATCAAATTTGACCTTCTTTGTATCTTCATATTGAATAGAGAGTATGTAGCCAGATTTGTTGCTATATCTTTTGAGCAGCAATATGTTTTAATAATTTTAAGTTGGAAAAGTTTCTTTCACACAAAAGCAATAGACACATACAGAGTTAGGGAACATATTAAACATGAAGATAAATTTGGCAGTCATAAAAGTTGGATTTTACAAGAAATTTCAGAAATTATAATACTCTTTATATCTGTCTTCAGGATTAATTCTAGACTTTCTTTTTTCTTTAAGATTTTATTTATTTATTTTTAGACAGAGGGGAAGGGAAGGAGAAAGAAAGGGAAATATCAATGTGTGGTTGCCTCGTGTGCACCCCCTACTGGGCACCTGGCCTGCAACCCAGGCATCTGCCCTGACTGGGAATTGAACCTGTGACCCTTTGGTTCATAGGCTGGCACTCAATCCATTGAGTCACACCAGGCAGGGCTAATTCTAGACTTTCAAATGTCTCCACAATAAAAAACAAAACAAAAGGAAAAAAAAACACCATCAACAGAAATTACATTTTCCATAATTTAATAAAATCTTCCAAAGTTTTTTATTTTACAAAAAAAAATGAGAAAAATGACTGAAAAATAGTAAATATTGGCATTTTTTGATCCTTGCTTTAAAATAGGTGTCCAGTGTTTGAAATTCAGACATTGACTCTTGATTTCTTCTAGCCAGTTAAGGTCTGCATCTTTCATTGTTTATCTTGGCATTGATCTTTGAACTTTTATTGCTCTTTTTTAATGTAAATGTCCCATTTCCTTACATTTTGTTATTGTACAATCTTTTTCTCAATTTCTATGTATAGATCTTCAGGGAACAATTTTAAAGGTTGCTGTTTTACCAGATATTATTCAAGTCTGATTCTAGCTATTTGTAAATATTTTTGCATCAAGTTAACTTCATCTAAAAATTTCATATAAGGAGTAAAGGTAACTAAAATAAAAATTTGCTTACATCTATCATTGTTTATTTTGAATCTATTGTTTAAAGATAGTAATATGTAAATTACAAGGGTTGGAGGCAAAAACCACCCAATGATCTAAAACAATTCTAGATCATTATGAAGTTACTTTCAAAACAAATGCATGTAGCTTACTTAATTCCAATGGGTCAGAGGCCAACAGTATAAGTGAAAATTCTCCAAATTAACTTCCATGGGGTATGCAAAGCTATTAAAGGATTAATAATGAAAACATGCTAATTAGAAGCGAATATATTTGTTACTAAAACCCATCACGTGATGGAAATGTTCTAAATTTAGATTATGGTAATGACTGTGCAACATTGTAAATATACTAAAATCTAAAGAATTGTATACTTTAAACATGTGAATTTTATAGTAGGTGAATTATATCACAATAAAGGTGTAAGAAAAGAACCTCAAGAGTAACTGGAGGAATAATTTAGAACTTAAATCTATGAACAACTTTGGGGTAGGAGTATATTATCACCAACATTGTTTAGAAATTACTGGCAGTTTTATATTATTCTTAATTCTTTCCAATGAGCCACATATAGTTTGTAACCAGGGCAAACAGCATCCTTGGCTCACTACTGGATCAATTTGTGTGTCCATAATTCTATATAATGTAATTGTTATTTAGTTTTACTCCTTCAGGCTCTAAACTCAGAGGCAGCTACATTATGACTGCCCAAATGCTAAACCACACAGTAATCCAGGGGATTGTGGAATCTAGCATTAAATGACATTTTCAGGGGTGGTGACTTTACAGTTTCCTAACTCTGATACTGAATTTTCTGTGTTCTATTTCCTACTCTCTCTCTCCCATTCCCCTCCCCAGCATTCTGTGTTAGAAATATCTGCAAATTATTCCAAGAGGCTTAATGTTCTTAAATCTGCCAGTTGCCTGAGACTTTTTTTAAACACTAGCAGAAAAAGGTGAGTTTTCTTTTTTAAGGTATGAAGTCTACAGCAGCTGTGTAGCTACAACACCTACATTCACACTAATTCCATCTTGTTTTCCTGCTAAGGCGAGAGAAACTTCAATCCAGACAACCAAATTTGCTTTGTTTTGGGGTGGGTGGGATGTTAATATTAAGATGTGACTCAGTTGTTTCCCATTGCCACCAGGATTCTGGGCTGGAGAGACTTAAGGATTTCACAACATATCAGCCACTTACGTAAGTGCACCGTTTATGGGATGTTTTTGTCAAAACCTAAAAACTGTGGCTTTCTTTACCTTTTCTATTCACTTGCCTTCTGCCCATTTCCCAACAGCATGGTTATCACCTAGCAAAAGGACTCTGCCCAAAGTCTCGTGCTATTTTTCCTGGTCAAAAACATACCTTCTCTTCACAGTTTCCCGGGCAGCTGTACTCATTTTACTTTCAAGTTTTACAAAGTGGATTGATCCCCTCATTTTCCCTCCCTTCTCATATCTTGTATTTCCAGGTCATCTACGAGTGTGTCCCTTTCCCCCAGGACACAATGGATGGAGTTCTTTGACAAATAAAAGCCAGAAAGACAGGTGTACAAAGGGACTGGCTCAGAGTTGACAGTTCAAGGTCAACTATTTCCTTTTCCAGTGTTTTTTAGTTTGTTTTTTTAAAAGATTTTATTTATTTACTTTTAGAGAGAGAGGAAGGGAGGGAGAGAGAGAGGGAGAGAGGGAGAGAATCATCAATATGTGGTGATCTCTCTAGCATCCCCTACTGAGGACCTGGCCCACAACCCAGGCATGTGCCCTGACAGGCAATCAACAAGTGACCCTTCGGTTCAGAGTCTGGTGCTCAACCCACTGAGCTACACCAGCCAGTGTATTTCCTTAATTGAAGGGCAGACATTTTTGTATTTTATTATTTATGAATTTAGGATATCTGACAACTCGTGCAGTTTTTTATCATATGCATGCTGGTACCTGCCTCCGAGGATGGTTAGGAGATGAAAGGTGATCCTGTGTAAAGTGCACTTCACTGCTGGGAATTCTTTCCTGATAGACACTTTCCCTCAAGAAGGTAGAGGAGGCTGTTGGACTATGTGGGAACATGAGACATTATTTTTGTTTTGGGCAGACGTGGGTTTGTGTAAGTGTGTGGATTTCTTTTACTCACAGAGCTCAGCGGCAATAGCTCACCTCTGCTCTAAGAGGCCTCTGCCCTGACAGCGTGAATAGGGCGGGCGTTGGCGGTGGAAGCTGCTTGCAAGATGGCTCATGTATGTGGGCCATAGCGTCGTTTTTAGTATGTATTTTACTGATGTATAACTTACCTACTACAAACCCACCAATTAAAACATACATTTCAAACATGTGTCATGTAGTTTATCAAGTACAACCATCACAACCATCCAGTTTTAGAATCTTTTCATCACTCTCAAAAAGTTCGTTTGTGCTTGTTCACAATTAATCCTTAGTTGTTCCCAAGTCTGAGCAACCACTGATCTGCTATATTTTGGTCTGTATGAATTTACCTTTGTTTGACATTTTATATAAATGGAATAATATAATATGCAGGTCTTTTGCATCTAGCTTTTTTCACTGATCATATTTTTGAAGGTCAGCTGCATCGAAGCATGTGTCAGTACTTTGTTCCTTTGTATTTCTTTAATGTTTTATTGTATGGGCATACCACATTCAGTTTATTCACCATAGATGGACATTTAGGTTGTGTCCAATTTTTAACCATTATGAAAAATTGCTGCATCATATGGTGAAGTTTATGTTTTTGTTAAGAAACTATCAAAATATTTTTCCAAAGTGGCTATACCATTTCACATTCTTACCAGCAGTGTATAAGACTTGCGGTTTGTCCACATCCTCTCCTACACTTGTTTGTCTTTAATAAGCCATGTGTTTTTAAAATTGTCATGTAAAAAAACCCATGTAAAATTTACTGTCTTAACTATCACTAAGTGTGCAGTTCGGCAGTGTTGAGTGCACTGACATTGAGCAATCAGTCTCCACAACACTCTCATCTTGCAAAACTGAAACTCTATCTGCATCAAACAACTTCGTGTTCTCCCCTCCCCCGGCCCCTAGAAATCACCATTCTACTTTCCGTTTCTACGACTTTGACTACTCTAGTTACCTCAGATAAGTGGAACCATACAGTATTTGTCTTTTTGTGACTGGCTTATTTCATTTCGCAAAATGTCCTGGGATTCATGCATCTTGTAGCATGTATCTGAATTTTCTTCTTTTTTAAGATTGAAGATACAAGTTTGCTAAAGTAATTGTGGTGTTAGATAGAAATATATTAGCCCCAGAAGCTAATGAGATGGTCCATTCTATCCTAGTACAGTGTAACAAAAAATTGAGGGCATGGATTTTTACAGGCTAAAGAATGCTGTGTTTATCATCCTTAGAGTTAAAGTCTCCTTTGCAGTCTTAGGTACAGGGGAGGGGAAGAAAAAGAAAAAAGAAAAAGGAAAGAAAATAGGAGAAGAATATTGAAGAGGAAAGGTTTTTGAAAAAGAGAAAGACATACAAATAAGGAACTAGGAATACACACTTTATCTTATTTGCCCTTTGGCAGTCAGAAGTAACTGCTTGCCTTTTCACAAGATGCATATACACATGCACACATACACACATACATATGCATGCACATACACATATACACACATATAGACCTGTATATTTGTGTGTGTGTGTATATGTCTATATGTATATATGTGTGTATAGGTCTATCTGTATGTATACCTATATGCATTCATTCATGCATACATATGCATATGTATATGTAGGTATATAGACATTCAGATAGGTATATATAGGTATATATACATATAGACCTGTACGTGTGTGTGTGTGTGCGTGTGTGTATGGGTCCTCCTGGAAGATTGGGTTTTGGAGTCCTTGGCATTCTTAAAAGATTATATAGTTGGTTCTGCATTTACCACCTGTAATTAGATCCCATTAGGCTTTGCAGAAAAGCACATCCAGCCATGATTCAGGGCACTTGAAATAACTTTGTTAAAGGACTGTATCATGTAGATGTGTTTAACACCTTTTAGAGCATTAACATGCTCAATATTGTTTAAATTGGGGGGGAGGTAAAGTTACACACATCTCTCTTTCTCATTAAATTGTCATATATTGTCCTGGATTATTTAGAGAATTACTTAGAGAGTCAGGTACTCATTTATTGCCTTTAAGAATAGTCATTATTATAACTTGGCAATATCTGTTGGGTTGACCAAAAAGTCTGTTTAGATGTTTTCATAAAGTGAAACACACATTTTTCATTTTCACCAATAACTTTATTGATGTGGATATTTTGAGCATGATGGCTGTCTCTCACTATTGGCTTCTAGTGGGTTGAGGTCAGGGGTGCTGCTAAACATCTTCCAATGTGTAAGACATCCCCACAGCAAAGAATTATTTGGCCAAAATGTCAATAGTACCAAGAAACTTCGCAAAACACTTTTGACATACTCCATCAGTCACAGCACCTTCTCCATGCACTGCACAAATCTTTTGTTTGCATTTCAGTTGTGTTTTTACCTTTCTTAAAATAATAAAGCATAATACACCAAAATGTTGCATATCTTTTTCCATCTTCAATATTAAAATGGCTACACAAAAACTTACCAATTTGGTAAGTTTTTAAAAAATGCATGCTGATATGACAGCTGTCACAATACAATCTAACAAAATTGTTTCAAATGAAGTTAAAGATAACTAAGCACTACTAAAGCCACCTTATGGAAAAATCCAAATGAACTGTTTGGCCCACCCAATATTTTACAGAGTAAAATAGAGCAAAGATTCTCAGAGCAATAGAGTGTGGGGGTGAAGTTTAAAGCCTTCACCAAAAATATTTATATCATAGCCTAATATGAAAATTCATATCAAAGGACGAAAGGACAAAATTTTGAAAATACTTATGGAGAGGAAAGAGATTCCCCAGTGTCAGAGAAAATTGTTAAATGGAATTAAGAAAGAGAGAGAGATAGGTAGCTGCCTGAGAAGGAAGAACTCTGCAAAGGAGAACACATCTAATTAGGCAATAAAATTCTACATGTAGCTTTCTGCTTTAGGACTATCACTACCTTAATCTTTTTCACATTAAAAATTTGAACTGAGTTGATTCAGGACATTTTCCCATGGAAACATTCTTCAATTTAGAAAAGAAATTTGGGAGGTGAGGGAAGGTGGGGCTCTGCTGCATTGTCATTGCTGCTTCTTTAAAAAAAATTATACAGCCCTGGCTGGTGTGGCTCAGTGGACTGAGTGCCAGCCTGTGAACCAAAGGTCACTGGTTCTATTCCAAGTCAGGGCACATGCCTGGGTTGTGGGCCAGGCCCCCAGTTAGAGGAGTGCCCAAGGCAACCAGCTGATGTTTCTCTCACACGTTGTTGTTTCTCTCCCTCTCCCTCTCCCTCCCTTCTGCTCTCTCTAGAAGTAAATTTTAAAAAATCTTTAAAAATTATACAAATGAGCCCTGGCTAGTGTGGCTCAGTGCAATGAGCACCGGCCAGCCAATCAAAGGGTCGTTGGTTCATTCTGGTCAGGGCACATGCCTGGGTTCAGGCCAGGTTCCCTGGTGTGGGGCACGTGAGAGGCAACCACACATTGATGTTTCTCTCCCTTTCTTTCTCCCTCCCCCTCTGTCTATAAATAAATAAATAAATAAATAAAATCTTTTAAAAAAAATTACACAAATGAATTCATGTAGCCCTAGCTGGGTAGTTCAGTTGGTTAGACCACTGTCCCAGTACACCAAGGTTAGATCTTCCAGGGAGGTTTTTTCCTGGCAATGAGCTACGAGCAACTAGTGCTTCCCCGTAAAGTCATTCTCTGAACATGACTTCTGACATGATATTCAAACACTATCAGCTTGGGAAGGCAACTCCCCAAAGCAGCTGGTGCCCAAGCCCAGACTATTTCTCTCCTATTTACAAGGACACTCTTATACTTTTTCCATAAAAAGGAAGGACAATGTGGGGATTGGATCCCACTTTCTGGAGTACAAAATCAGTGCATAAAGCTAGCTTCTCTACAGGATAAGGCCTTGCTGGGGTGTTTCAGAAGCCTGTTCAACCAAAAGTACTTCAAACTTCCTAAAGCTGATTGGACCATGGATGACCACCTTAACCCAAGGGTCATCTATCTACACTTTGTTCATTAGCTGACAATTGACACCTTGGAGTAAAACAATGAGTTGCATCAGTGAGATTCTTCCTTTTAGGAAGATGAAAAGGGAGTACTAAAAACCTTGGCCATTTCAGCATCTGAAGCAGTTGCTGGAAGATTGTCAAAAAGTGGAGTAAGGATGGTGCAAGCTCAAGCCTTGTGTAAGAGAAGCTAAGGGAGCGCTGGAAAAAGGATGTCAAGCCAATGTGCAGAGAGAAGTGAGACCCTGTAAAAGGAAAGTAAGAAAGTAGCCAGGCTCCAGACTCATCAAAGTCATCTTCTTCTCCTTTTCTTTTATTATTATTATTATTATTATTATTATTATTATTATTATTATTTGGTGGAGGGCAGGTGAGACTTCTAAATTAAATTTCAAGTCTCATTAATTATTTCTATCATTTTTTCGCTATCCAATTCCCCTGTACATTTCTTTTTAACTTACTTGAGTGTAATTTTTTGTTTCTTGCTCTTTGTAAGCCTTTACAGTGGTAGCTATTGTTTTGAGTTTCCTGGAAAGCTTTCCTCCACCCTCATCTTGTAGTAAAGGACTGGCATTCCTAGAACAAATGTGACCATGTCCAGTAAGGTTTTGGAAATATAAGGCTGAAACAGAGGTGAGAGTTTTGCCTAGAGATTTTAAAGTCATCATCACATAGATAAAAACAAATAAGGAAATGGTTTTTATAGAGCACTTTCAACATATTAGGTACTATGTTTGGCACAGTATATATATTAATGTCAGTTAATTTTTACAATTATATATCTAGAGATTATTATCTCTACTGACATGATGAAAGTGAGGCTTAGAGAGTTTAAGTGGTTTAGCAACATTCAGCTGGTGAGTGTTCAGAACTGGGATTCCATCTCAGGGTACTGGTCAGTCTACAAAACCCATGTTCCTCCCACTGCCCTAGGTGGCCTCCCAGTTTATAGCAGGGTGCATGCAAGTTCTATCTTTTAGGAAGATAGGGATGATGAGAAACCAAAGTTTGGAATTCTGGGGCACTCTTGAAAAGAGGAGCTACTGACAGAAAAGGGAAAGTCAGGGAAGCAGAAGACCCAGCTAACATGGTCCTATGGAAGCCAGAGGTGGTGAGTGTTAGGAAAAGTATACAGGTGGCCCACAATCAAATAGTTCGAAAACATCACGGAGGTTAAGTAGCGAATTGGATTCGGTAATTAGAAAAGCTCAAGCGTGACATTGGTGAAAACCGATTCTGCTTGTGCTGAGAGCAGAAGCCAAGTTTTAATGAGCACACAAGTTCACAAGAATTAAGGGATTTAGGAGTGTGAGTTGACTACCCTGAGCACGTACTGTCAGCGGAAGGGAAGGAGCCAACGGTGAAGACGAAGCTCAGAATTCAGAATTCTAAGCGAAGCAGACATGCGAGATTAGCATTGCATAAAGGAGGCGCCTTTTGCAATAGGAACTAGGTAAGTATGAGTCTGTGCATGCGTGGAGGGTGAGAAATTCATGTATTTGAGAAGAGAGTGAAATCTGTAAAAATAACATCAGCTATAGCACATTAGAAATTCCTGTAAGCGCTTTACAAACTAATTTATTACCCCCACTTTGCAGATCGGGACCGCCAGGTTCAGGAACTGGATACAGATCAAACTGCAGAGACCAACTGGAGCCCCCGGCGGTCCTCAGCCGGGGCCGCGGCGGAGGTCAGCGGTGAGTCACCGGACCGCGCCCGAGGCTGGGCGCGGAGGGCCGGGCGGGAACTACACTTCCCAGTGTGCCCGGAGGGGCGGGGCGCGGGCGGGGAGAGCGCAAGCTCCTTCCCAGAAGTAAAAGCGGAAACAAAAGAGTCTCGCCGGTGTCCCCGCCCGCACACTCGCGCACACTCGCGCTCGGGCGCACAGGAACAGGCACAGGCTCCCGGAGCGAGCCAGCGAGCGGCAAGCCGGGGACCCTCCAGGCTCAGCCAGCGGAAGAACCAGCGAGCCGCGCCCGCAACGACCCCACGCCCCCGAGCCCCGCAGCCGTCCCCCGCCGGCCGGTGTCCCCGCCGTCCTCCCTGACCCATGGCGCTGAAGCGGATTCAGAAAGTGAGTGCTGGGGGCAGGCCTGGGGCGCCGGGGCGGGCTTCGGTCCCTGCCCGCACCGACCCCGGCGGTGTTCCCGAGCGACTCACCGGGAGGGCGCGGGATGGGAGGGTGAACAGGGGCGGGTACCCGTGGCCGGAGACCCGGGCCGGGCCAGCGGGCACCGGACAGGTGATGTGGGAGCAGGGGCCGGTCCCGGGCGGCTGGAGGTGCTTGGAGGCAGGGGGCCCTCGGTGGTCGCGCTGGACCTGTGCCCTGAGTCCCCGTCGGGAGACCATCCTACTCTGTCTCCAGATCTTCCCGAAATCGGGGCTTCACAGTCACCGCTGGATTTTTGCCCTACGCTGGGCTAGTTTTGGCCTCTGTCATGTTGTGTTTTCTTTTTGCTGTTTCTTAATTCCATTCTCCTTCTTGTTTCTGCTTCCCCGGGCTCCCGGTGAGGGCAAGGAAGGTGTGGTGGGCCTGCAGCCCTTTTCCTCGAAGCTATTGGGTTTGTTCTTTCTCTCCTTTGCGGTTGGCTCTTGCTCAGATACCCGAATGGGCTGGAAAAGCCGATTTGGGGCCCAGAAGCCAGGAGAAGCCTCCTGCTCCTTCTATTTTGGTGCCTCTCTTGCTGCCACTTTAGGTCACATAGCTGTAGTGAAAACATAGTTGCTGGTACACAAGATGACCTCCTGGCTGTGATTCATGGTGAGGCAGCCAAACAGGTTTTTTTTTCATCCCTTTCATGATAAACTTACATGTAAAGTTTGAGACACAACAGAAACTGTCACAATTAAATTGTTTGATGCTTTGACACATGGGTATAGAATGAGGAAGAAATGTATATATTCATTCAAGTAATATTTATCTGTTCCAACTGTAAGGAATTATCATCTTGTGCATAATATTTATTGCTACCGCATCAGATGTGAACCTCTTACATCATTTGGGTTGGGGCATTTTCTTTCTGTTCAGTTTTACTTGTTGTTGAGTTAGTGGTCTGTTCAGTAATACAAGTTTTAGGTTCTACAGTTATAGTTCATGTTCATGAGGAGAGTATTGAGAATTTGTTGTTTAAATCGGGAGTGTGTTCAGCAAGTTAAGCCAAGAATGGACAGCGTATTTTGTAAGTGATTTCAGAAGAAATTGGTGCCTACCAGAAATTTTTATCAACATTTTATCAAAAGAGCAATGATAGAGATGTATACATTATATTCTCAGTCACCACTGATGACATCTTCTGGTACAGAGGACAGCAACTTTCAGACCTACACCATTTTTTGGTTTGTTTGTTTCAGATATCTGCATCACTGGTCAGCATTTATTAATATGTTTTCTGGTTTGGAGATAATGTAGTCACACATTTTTTTTAGATATAGGCAACCTAATTTTTAAGCCCCAGCCAGAATCTTTGCCATACCTTATGTACTTATTAATGATGATGTAATATTGGCTGACACTTAAATAGTACACCTTTTCCAAGAATGTTGAAAAATTCCATTTCCTTCTTCCTAACTATGACCATTTTTCATGAGATTTTGCATATACGATGGCTTTTAAATAGTATAAAATTTGTCCACAGTAAGTAGGACTTCGAAGAAAATGGACACTATTTGTAAATATCATACTGGGCAATTGTCATTCACCATGCTAAACTAATGCATTTGGCTTATATTTATAATGTGGCATATGTACAAACCATATTTTTATAGTTACAGTTATTTTTAGTTTACACTAGGGTTGACTGATAAAAAAATCACTTAGAGTTGATGTCAGACCTGCAAAAGTTTATATTTGGGAGAAGAAATTGAGGATCATATAACATCACTACATGTCAATATTTGGCTTTCCTTTTTTGTTATCAGAAGACTTCACCTGAAAAAATTGCCTTTCCATTAATCACATTCCCTTAAACTTTAGGGGGAATTATTTTGTTTGATTTCCCACTTTTCCTCCTCGTTTAGCCACTTCCTTTTGATTGGAGGCCAATTCCAGGTAAGATGTACTGTTTGCCATATGTACAGCTATGAAGCTCTCCTTGATAGCATCAGTAGACAGGTTCTTATTTGCATCTTGTGTGTTCCCACTGAAGAAGATGCACATTAACATTTAGCCCTTCTTTTTAGACATTTCAAAGTAATACTGTTGTCCCTTGCCAGGTAGCTTGGTTGGTTGGACATCGGCATGATACACCAGGGTAGCAGGTTTGATCCCCAGTTAGTGCATATACAGGAATTACCCGATGAAAGCATGGAGGAGTGGAACAGCAATTCGATGTTAGTCTCTCAATCTTTCTCTGCCTCTTTCTCTCTTTTCTCCCCTCCCTCCCTCCTTTTCTCTCTAAAATGCTATTAAAATTAATTAATTAATTAATTAATTAACACTGTCAGATACCTTCCAGGCTCCTGGGGTTGTAATTTTTCTGTATGTAAAGTGGCAGCAGACTTGAGAGCTGTGTATAGCCTTAGAGAACTCTGAAGTAGTGGAATGGAGCCAAGCAGAGGGCAGGGGCACAGCTTCTAGCGTAGTGTATCAGAATCTCTTGTGGGATATTTTCAGACTGTTCCCACTGCAGTAAATGGAGAGATGTTGAATCCCTCAGATGGGCTGGGGTGGAAGGGTTGAGAACCAGTGATGTTCTACCCACATTGTTCAAAGGCCTGGGTAAGAGGAGTACTTTGTTCAAGTTAATTTGTTAAGAAGTAATTTGACATATTTGGGAATGTTAAAAAGTTTATGACTTTATATTTTTCACTTCATTTGGAAATATTAAGTATGCTTGAATTAAAATAGTATATACAGTGTATACAAAGCATGTGGGTATAAATGCTTAAAAATATTTTTATACTAGAGTATGTTAAATGATTTAGTACTCTAATGTAGGCATCTAGTGCCAGTTTTGCATGTCAGCTCATAAATTTGCACAGCCATGCCCTATTTTTAGATTCAGTGGAAGATGTTATCAGTCACCTAAATCACTAAAGGGAAAAAGTTTAAACAAAGTCTGAGAAAAGGTACCTAAAACATGTCTGAAAAAAAGAGGGCAGTGTTCAGCTGGGTGTCTGTTATTGCCTAGAATTAAATTCTAAGTGTTTTTTCTATCAATATTTTCAAATCTTGATAAACTTGATTGGAAATCATTTAAAAAATTTTATATCATAATACTGAAAGTGTTGAAAACAAGAAGGGAAAAAGAAAGGAAATCAGTACAGACATTATGATCATCCTAGTATGTAGTTGGCCCTTGAACAATATGTTTGAATTATATGGGTCTCTTTGTATGTGGGATTTTTTTTTTCCAGTAAATACCTGTACTGTTTTTGATCCACATTTGGAAGTTTGTGGGTGTGCAGGGCCAACTGTACGCCATTTTATATCCTGGGCTTGTGCATCATTGGATTTTGGTATTGTGGGGGATTCTAGAATCAATCCTCCGTGGATAAGGGACAGCTCAAGTTTTGGGGAAGTGAAAAGTTGTATGTGGATTTGATTTTTAAATATGTGAGGTTTGGTTCCCTTAACCCCTGCATCGTTCAAGGGTTAACTGTATTTTGTCTTGATTGTTCTTTGATCTGATAAAGAAGTTGAAGCAATTAACATGATATAATATGATAGGCTTGTTGCCTTTTTGATCTATATTTTGAAAAGTGAAACAGAAGTTTTGTTTTGCAGATAATAGCAACACAGATAACTGTTTCTTAATGTATAGTTCTGTCCCCAAAGTGGAAAATTTATTTTTTAATAATTAACTTAAATATATAAACATAGATTACATACAACTTTATCAATGTTTTGAGCTGCTGCATTTTTTTATTTATATAATTCCACATTAAACTGTTTATATTAGTCTAGGAAACCTTAGGACACTTAAAAATAACAACAAACCCATCTTTCTGTGGATGGAGCTTCAAATGGGAGAAGATCTGGTTTCTATTCCTGGCTCTGTGACTTAACTTACTAGCTTGTTTCCCTGCCCTTATGATGATGCCGCTGATAAGTACAATTAGAGTGTATAATATATAGTGGTTACTTTGTGCTAGACACTATTTTAAGTGCTTGATATATATTAATTAATTTAATCCTTAGTGGGCCAAAGAGGTAGAAATGATTATTATCCCCATTTTATAGATGATGAAACTGAGACAGAGATGTTGAGTAATGTCCTCAGAATCACATATCTAGTAAGTGGCCATGCTAGGATTCCAAACCAGACAGTTGGCCTGAGGTTCCCTGCTCTTAACCATTTTAGTAGATAGCTTCTCATATCCAGATGGACTCATATCTTATATCTATTGTACTTAAATTGAAGGATATATAGAGTCAAATGAGTTTATAGGTGTAAACTGTTCTAGTCAAATGTCAAGTGATATTATAATTAATACTTTGGCATATTCAATCATTTTTACTGTTGCATCACTCAGTGTGTTGATTATACATTGTAAATAAATCTCTGCTTTGAAGTGATGTACACTGGATCTTTTAACATGGTGAATCAACAATGTAACTTTGCTCTGTCACTTAAAATTTTTCTCCTAAGCATTTAGAAGAGTTCTGTCAAAAGTGTCATTCCAGCCCTGGCTGGTGTAGCGCGGGCCTGTGAACCAAAGGATCGTGGTTCGATTCCCAGTCAGGGCACATACCTGGGTTGCAGGCCAGTTCCCAGCAGGGGACACACGAGAGGCAACCATACATTGATATTTGTCTCCCTCTCTCCTTCCCTTCCCCTCTAAAGATAAATTTTTAAAAAATCTTTAAAAACAAAACATTTGAGAAAGCTGTTTATGAATTGATGTAGCTGTTTAGTTCCTCTGGGGGCTTTGGATAGTAGTCAACTGTTCAGATTGCACATATATGTTAGTAGGACTTTCAGATTACAAGGTTAAATCTCAGTCTCCAGGATCTTTGGATGAAGAAGCATATAACTTAAAAAAAATTTTAAAGGATTAAAATAAAACAGTATTTGTGCTTCTTGGTAAATAAATGGTTTGCTTTGAGATAAGAGGAAGGAAGTGTCCTTTTTCAACAAGCTACCGTGTGACTTTTTCTGAATCTTTGTAATTAAGCTCAGTCTTCCTTTTGCCTCTGGTACCAGGTAGTTTTCTTCCTTCATCCCTAAAAGGTGTAAAGAGATGAGGTAGCCTATTAAATAGTTAAGGAGTTCTGAAGTTCCTGCTCTGTGGAAATAAATAGCATAGATCTAAATAAGGCTGTTTATACTTATTTTAGGAGGCCAAGCACATATTAGAAAAACCAAACCTAGCAGGATGTGGGTTTGCCTCCAAAAAAGCAGAGTAACATCCTTACTTCCTTTAGTTCCCTGAAAAACACAGAGAAAACGTGTAATGAATGCCACTAATCAAAATGATAAGCCTTATACCTTCCATCAAACTGAGTTAATGTTGTCTACAATGTATCAGCTCCTCTTATCCCCTCTCCTTTTCAACAGTAGACAAATTGATATTTTATTTAATTAAGAACAGATACTGAGATACTGTCCTCTCTTAACTGTGTGATGCTAGACTAAAAGGTACTAGGATATATAATGTAACTCAGGAATCCGGGATTGGCAGGGTCCTCAGGCCACCTCAGAACATCTGCCCGAGGGCAAAACAGGTTTTATTTCTGGCCTGCCTTAGTTTAGATGGCCTCTGAGAAGCTGAGTTTTTTCTGCATTTAATTTGGTTCTGGATGTATCTGTGAGGCTCCAGCTACACATATTAGGCAGTAGTAAGATTAGTAAGAGGCACTCTTTCCAGGTGTTGTCATCAGTATGGGGAGGAAGCTACCTTCTGGACGCCTGCAGTCTGGTGCTGCCCATCAGATCACCACCGTCTCTACCTTCCTGTCTTGCCTCTTCCTGAATGTTTCCACTGCTGCTCTCTATGCAGATTATCCTGTTTGTATGGCTTTTCTCCTTTGGTGACCACATTGCTTATTAGAGTCCTAGTCTCTTTTCAGACTTAGGAAAGCCTTTCCAACAGGGATGAGGTGAGGGATTGGTTCTTCCATCTTAAACTTCTGTAATAATAAAAAGAATCAATGGTTTTCACTCCAAGTGGCCAGCCTCCTTATGTGAACAATTTTAGTGGTTCTAGAGGGGACCACGCAGACTGATGGCTAGGCTCGTTCTTCTCTAAACCAGTAAAACTCTGGCCTGTGTTTTTGCTTCCTTTGAGTTTTAATGTATTGTATTTTAATTTCCATTTAGTTAAAAACATTCTCTCTTTCACTTTTGATTTCTTATTCAGCCCTTGAGTTTTTAGAAGTATATTATTTGTTTTCCAATATATGGGCTTTTACAGATAACATTCTATTATTGATTTCTAATTTAATTCCATTGTTATCAGAGAAGATGTGTTATTGCCTCCTTTTAAATTTTTGAAACTTGTTTTATGGCCCAGAATATGGTCTGTATTTTTTACTTACTTAATAATGCCGTTCAGGCGGTCAACATAGCTTTCAAATGAACAATATTAAATAATTTTTAGGCCTCATTTTGGCTGTGTCTGATTGTCATCTGTAGAACCTCAGTCATTCCCAAAGACTGAATGCCAAATTCATGTTTATACCTTCCCACTGCCTTTTTGCATTTTTATGAGCTTGCAGAAGAGGGTGACAAAATCAGTTTCGTGGATCACAAAAAGCATTTTAAAAAAAGGAATGGAAAATGTTAATGCTTTGACTATGGTGAGGGTGGTGTTGTTTCACGAAACTTTTGTATTATGTATGCATGTTCCTGTGTGTGTCTGTGTGTGTATGAGAGGGGACTCCCCCAAACCTGGAATTATCTTCTGGAGGGCAGGCCCCTTGTAGTGCAGACTTCCCCTGCCAGGTGAGTGTGCTAGGAACCCATCTGTATCAGTGGACTAGCTGGCGTTGTTGTGAGAGGTTACGTTTGGCTTCAGTGAATTTTTTTGAAGACTCTTTCAACGCACTTGCCCATTTCATGATGGGTTATTTATGAGCACACCTGCCCACACTTTGCTGTGTGTTCAGCTGTTTTTGTCCAAAAGCAGCATGAACCCTGTGTCCCACCTTCCTCCCTATTCACCTGATCTCCAGCGTTTTTTTTTTTTTTTTTTCCTCCTGGATGAAAAAAGTCCTCAAAGGTAAATGTTTTGCCAGTGTGG
Source organism: Glossophaga mutica (assembly GCA_039655065.1). Lineage (NCBI taxonomy): Eukaryota > Metazoa > Chordata > Mammalia > Chiroptera > Phyllostomidae > Glossophaga > Glossophaga mutica. The sequence continues at coordinate 138,811,184 of CM077307.1, read as the reverse complement.
AACAGGTGAAACAAAAATGGCAGCAGCACTAAAAGGCATCAAAATCAACGAGTTCAAAAACTGAAAAAAAATCTTGATAGGTATATTGCATTAAATGGAAAGTACTTTGAAGGTGACTAAAGTTTAAACATGTAAGAATAAATGCACAATTTTTTATAAAAAATTTCAGTTTTGGGGGGGGAGGTACCTCCTTGTATGTGTACGAGGTTGTCATATATTTCTTATTATGAATTACTATAAGGAAGGTTTGAAAAAAAATCACTGTATCATTTGTTCCATAGCATAAGATTCTTAGGTAGAATCAATATTGTCAAAGACACATTTCATATATTTATATATTATGTATATGTAGAGAGAGCAAATGAACTATACACATAAAAATGCACATATACATATACAGGTATATACAAATAATGTAAAACGTTCTAGCCTTAGAAACAATTTTATTTCATACAAACTGTCAGTGCTAATTCCTTTTTACTACAAGTTGTAGCCATTTAAAGACTATGGACTCAATAGTATGTGCCCATGGATTTTTAAAAAAAATCCTTACCCAAGGATATATATCTTTTTAAATTGATTTTAGAAAGAGGGAAAGGGTGTGAGAGAAACGTCGATTGGTTGCTTCTCATACACACCCTGACCAGGGATTGAACCTTCAACCTTTTGGTGTAATGGGATGATGATCCAACCAACTGAGCCAACTGGCCAGGGCTGTAGAAACAGTTTATAGTCACTAATGTACAACCATATGTATTTAAAAATAGTACTGGGTGATACTAAAAGAGATTAATTTATTATGCATATACTTACTAAGTGTCTATTGGCATACTAGTTATTAGGGATAGAGCTGTAAGAAGTGGTGCTTAATAACAAATATTTGGTGAACGTTGGCAGGTATGTTTGTGTTTTAAGTAGGTTTTAAGAAATACCCTGCTAGCTTTTTTTCTTTCATTTTTTTCTTTCTTTTTTTCCTGACGCACCACCTTTCTTGGTTACTGTGAAGTAAATAGTAACCTCTGATAATGTTTCATTCAAAACACTCTATGTTGCATGTTCCATTATGTGTCAAAATTCTATTATACATTTGAAAAGTTATATGTATTTTCCTTTCATGTTTTTCTTGCCTCTCAGAGGTCTTTGAACACACTCTCCTTAGAAACGTATGAAGTCGTGCTCATTTCTAACCTTTATAAAGGTTACAAGGCTCCTGGGAAAAGATAAAAAGAATTCCTTTTCATCCCTTCACTCATCACACTTTTGTTTCTCTTGAGCGTGGCTGAAAATGTGCAAATGGCTTAATTCAGTGTGGTGTATTGTTGGCTCTTATGCTGGTTGGAAATAATGGGCTCGAGTTAGAACAGCCCTGAGAAGAGTCCTGTTTTGGGGTGGGAGCGGTGAGGAGGGTGGTGAAACTAAAGTCAGATGGCCCTGAGCCTTTGTCCTAGCTTCAGCTTTGTGACCTTGGCCAAGAAACTCATTGTTTTTATTTTCTGTATCTAGAAATGTGATGGGTTGACCTAGATAATTTGTATGGGTATAATTTTAGCCACACCTGAATAATGTTATTTGCTGTTTGTTTTTGTTCAGCAAACAGCAAAGATGGTCACAAAAATAAATATTGAGCAGTGGCCCTATGCTCTGCTGCTATACGAAATGAGTTAAAATTCTGTTTACTCTGAGATGTCAGAATTGAACTAAATGTTAACATCTTAATGTATAATATTAATGAGTATGTAAAGACATATTACTCTTTGAATAAAGAACAATTACTTGTGATGCAAATAAGGTGTATTTCTGTTTGTGTATGATAGCATAGCATGCTTTTCTAATTCTATTTAGCTTCTATCGGTTTCACAGGTGTCTTTTGTACTTGAAAGATTGTTTTCTCCGTATATTTAGGTAACTGCCTTACAAGTTCATGCATTTATAGAGGACTCTCTGTATTTAAGGCATATACAAAATGGAATAAGGAGATATGTAGAAAAGTAACCAGCATTACCTAAGATATTTAAAACAAATAAAGGTAAGAAGTGTATCAAAACAACAGTGTAGCTTTAGGAAAGTGCCATACGGAAAATACAACATATTTGAGCAGGAAGGAAGTCAAAGGTGAAAGAGACCAAATTTATTTGGGGAAAGGAAGAGAAAAATTCTGTGGAGAAGATAGAATTGGTTGTGGGTTTAGAAGAAAGGATAGCTTTTTTTTTTTATTTTTTTAATCTCATCCATTTATTTTCAGAGAGAAAGAGAGGGAGAGAAACATGGATGTGGAAAACATCGATCAGTTGCCTCATGTATGTGCCCTGATCGGGGACCAAACTCGCAATGCAGTCATGTGCCCGGACAGGAAATCCAGTAGGTGACCCTTCACCCTGCGGGATGACACCCAACCAACTGAGCCCCATCAGTCAGTGCTGAAAGGGTAGCAATTTTAAAGACAGGACAGCCCGGTTCATAGAGGAAGCTACAGAAATACAGGCACTAGAGCACAGGTGGCAAACACAAGGCTCTCAGGCTGAATCCTGTTCTCCACCTTGTTGTATCAGACCCGGCACCTTGTTTCTACCTGGCGGCAGCGCTGGGCTCTCGCTTAACTGTTAAGGAGTAGTTACATTTATACAGCCCTAAAATTACATTCAGCCCTTTGAAGGCAACCTCGAGGCTGATGTGGCCCCTGGTGAAAATGAGTTTGACACCCCTGTACTGGACAGTATGTGGTTTATATGGGAAGGAACAGATAATTCTGCTTTTGGGAAGCATTTAGGGAATAAGTAGACCGTAAAAATTCATATCGTGGAAGGCCTTGAAGACCCATGCTGAGAAATGAGAATTAAATACAGAAGGTTGGGGAAGCTGGCAAAGGTTTTTGAATAAGGAAGTAACATTGCTAATCACAGTGTAGGTATGCATTCTTGCCCTCATAGAATACAAGATTATTTACCATTTGTAATTACAAATTTGATAAATATCATTAAAAGGGAAGTATAGGGTAGTACTGTGGGAATATACTGGGGACCTTTTAAAAAAGGGGTCAAGGAAAACCTACTTAAGGAAATGGTGTGTAGGATGAGACATGAAGGTAAAATTAAAGTAGGTAAAGTGAGTGAGTGTGTGTGGTGTGGATGATTTGGATCTTCGCTATTCCAAATACTGTTCTAAAGGGAAACTGTATTTCAAACTAGAGGCAAGATAGCATTTGGGGGAATTGAAAGTTGTTATGATGAGTGCAGAGAACATTGGAGGAAAGTATGCTGATACGAGGCTACAGAGAAGGAGTCAGATCCTGGAAGGTCTACTGAGCCATTTTAATTAAGGATTTACAAATCTTACATTAAGGCTAAGGAAAGGCGTTGGAAGAGTTTGACATGGTACTTTAAGATGATTTTTGACTACAGTGTTGGTAGAGAAATAGGAGGACAAAGGGTCAGTGAAGATGTTAATGTATTTGTTCAAGTGGTATTGAAGGAAGTGTGAGCTAGGGTGGCGGCTGAGTACATTTGGAAAGGGGGCATGTGGGAAAAATAATAGGGTGTTTGTCATTTAACCCTCTTGAGTTGGCCGCACCCACACAGCTCTTGACTCAGGTCAAGTCTGCGCTCAGTGGTCTAAGCAGCCTCTTCCTCCCCCTACCCAGTCTGTCTCAGACACTGTGGTAGTGTCTCCCTTGTTCGAACCTCTGTCTTCTTCTGTCTTCTTCTGCTAAAATGTGCTCCCTCTGGCTTTTCTCAGACTCTTACTCCTTTTGGACTTTGGTTTTTCTATGTGATGGGCTTATTTACTCATGAGACCCTTTCAGTGCGAGGGATCTGGGTCAAAGGAGAATCCGAACAACTTGGTACTGACTAATGTGAGGGGGTGGGAGGGTAGGAAGGCACCTGGAAGGAAGGCCGAATCAGATGATGATTCCAGGGTTTAGAGTTTGGGGTAGTGGAATAAGTGCATTTTTACTATAATAAAGTAGACTCAGATACAGTTTTTATTGAAATACCCAGGAGTTGTGTAAGCTATATTTTTATTTATGTAATTCCTATGATTGAAATGTTACATATAAAGGGAGGTGATCAAGGGTCTTCTCTTTAAAAGGAAGCTGTGTTTTAAACTAGAGGCAAGGTAGCATTTGGGGAAATTGAAAGTCATTAGGTCAGCTGTAGAGAGCACTACGGGGGCCGTGGTGGTGGGGGGTGGTGTGGTTACAGATCTGCAACCCCCCCGGGGAAGGTAATGCCCCTGATCCTGACTTCAAACATTTCTTCTTAATCGTGCTTTTTATAGTTCAGTCAATAGATGTCACTTTGACGCTGCAAAGTCAATAGCATCATTGCTTTCTTCATCTTCTTTTGTGTGGAGTTTGGCTGCAGTCTTATTATTATTCTTTTTAATAAATAGTCTTTGCCAGCGATACTTGATCCGAAGGCAGGGAAGCAGCCAGGACCAGTTTGTTGAAGTGAACTTGGCTCCTATAATTTAGCTACTTGGATGTCGTCAGCATCTTGAAGTCTTCCAGGAAGAATCTACACGATTTAAAATCAAGATGTTCTTTAATTTAAGGCCTTAAAGAGGGTCTGTATTTGGAGACATTTCAGACAATCGTTTGACATCTTTCTATTGAAATAGCTCTAGTCAGCTGGATAAGGAGATCAGAGGCTGAACTGCAGGCCCATGAAATGTTTATTTACGGACAAACCAAATATAGCACATACACCCCTTTAGAGACAACATCAAAAATGCAGTTCAGTGCGAATCGCTGTCTTGTTTTAGGAGTTTTGAGACAAAGATGGTTGTGTCACATTAATTAATTGCCTGTTGAGCCAGCATTTTTTAACTAATGCTTTCATATGCTTTGGATTCAGTAATCTAGATTTTGGGCTGTAAATCATTCACTACGCATGGACTGTTTAATGTCCTTCACACACGCAGCGGAGTATATATTCTATCTGTGCAGAGTTTAGACCTTCTGAATGTGGAAGCTAGAGAAGAACAAAGCATTTTCAGTTTGGTCAGCATAATTTTTTAGAGAATATTTACTGGATACTGTCATAGTAAGTCTGATGGTAAATGAGGCAACTCTGACTTGTTAGCTTTCATTCTCGCTGTTCAGATTGGACTGTTTCCCTTCTGGGAGCTGAGAGATTAATGCAGGCCTCTCTTCTCTTACATTCCCTTCTTTGTTTCCTTTTATTTGTTTACTTTCTTTGAATTAGACTGCCTCATCTACTTTTAGATTTTAAGGCCCCTAGAGGCAGGAACTGTGTCTAGGTTGGTTTTATGGAGAACACTCAGCATATTGTGGGGGTGTTATAAACATGCCATCTGTGCCAATTTAAAATTCAGTTTCAGACCTTTCAGTACTTTTCTTTGTGTCTAGTTGGTTATAGAAATCTGAACTAGAATAGTCAGTCCATTAAGTACACATTTCCGTGGGATGGCAGTGCTTAGTCTCAGTTCTAATATAGGGACAATATCTTATAATCTACCTTTGCTTATTGTATCATATATATATTTTTAAATTTAGATACCCTAAATACCATGTTTTGCTGTGTATAATGCACACTTTTTTTGCCCAGTTTTTTTGGGGGGAAATAAGGATGCTCATTATACATGGGTAGTAGCAATTCCGTATCTATATAAGTGTCTTTAATTCTTTTATTTATGCTCTGAATTAAAAGTGTAACTCTAGAAAGCAATAACAATATGTGTATACAAAATAATACCCTAGAATATGATAGTCGGTTTTGTTTCTAAATATAAATAAGTAAATAATAAATAAATAATTGAATTAAAAAATTAAAACGAAAGATTTTTTTTTTCCTGAAAGTTTGGGCCAAAAACATGGGTGCACTTTATACATGGCAAAATACAGTAGTTTTTTATTTGAGTATTAATCACATTGGAATAGAAAATTGCTTCATTGATACAGATTGCTTTTGTCTGTGGTATACTTTCTCTGCTTTGATGATAATTACTGTTCGATCTCCATTTAGGTATAAGGTTAGTTTGTTTTAAGTTTACTCTTTCTCAAAGGAGAAGAAGGGAACTGGATCAACTACATATTTCAGTATTAGATTTAAAAGTTACTAGAAATGAAACAAAGATACACACATACAGACACAAAATGTGTGTACATACACACTGTGTTTACTATAACACGTTCTTTTCATATATGGATTTATAACTAGTTTCATTATTTGATAGCCATCTTATACATGGTACGATTTCTATATATTTCTCTTAAGTGTGTATCTTGTAGTAGAATTCTGGGTCATTGAGTATTCCCATGTTCACTTTCAGTGTTTACTGTCAAACTTTTCCTCTTGTACCAGCAGCGTGTGAGAGTTTCAGTTGCTTCACATCTTTGCCAACATTTGTACTTTCTTCTGTCATTTTCTTTTAAAAAAAATTGTATTAAATTTATAGAGGGGACATTGGTTAATAAAATTATACAGGTTTCAAGTGTACAATTCCATAATGCATCAACTGTGTAACTTATTGTGTGCTCACCACCCAGAGTCAGGTCTGCTTCTGTTACCATGTGTCCTCTCTTTTCCCTCTTCTACCTCCCCCTACACCCCTTTCTTTCCCTCAGGTAGTTCCCATGTCATCTGGCCTAAGAGTTTTGTTTGTTTGCTTGTTTGATTTTGCTTAGTCCCTTCACCTTTCCACCCAGCCCCCCAAGACCCCTCCCCTCTGACAACTGTCCGTCTGTTTTCTTATCTGTGAGTCTGTTTCTATTTTGTTCATTAAATTTCACTTAGCATAATACTCTATGCTGTTGCAAAAGGTAAGATTTTTATTATGACAAAGTAGTATTCTATTGTTTAAATGTACCACAGCATTTTTATCCACTCATCTACTGATGGGCACTTGGGCTATTTCCAAGTCTTCACTATGGTAAATGTTGCAGTGGACATAGGGGTGCATATATTCTTTCAAATTAGTGTTTCGGGTTTCTTGGGATATATTTCCCTAAGTGGAATTACTGATCATAAGGCAGTTACATTTTTAATTTTTTGAGGAAACTCCATACAGTTTTCCACAGTGGCTGCACCAGTCTGCATCCAACAATACAGGAGGGTTCCCCTTTCTCCACATCCTTGGCAACACTTGTTTGTCGACTTACTAATGATGGCCATTCTGACAGGTGTGAGATGGTACCTCATTGAAGTTTCAGTTTGCATTTCTCCAATGATTTAGTGACACCGAGCATCTTTTCATATATCTGTTGGCCATCTGTATATACTCTTTGGACAAGTGTCTATTCAGATTCATTGCCCATTTTTTAATTGGATTGTTTGTTTTTCTGGTACTGAGTTTTATAAGGCCTTTATAAATTTTTGATATTAATCCCTTATCAGATGTCTCATTGGCAGATGTGTTCTGCAATTCAGTGAGTTCTCTTTTCTTTTTATCGATGGTTCCTTTGCTGTGCAAAATCTTCAGTCTTTTTCATTTTAATGATTCTGTTAGATATGTGGAGGCATAGTATTTGGGTTTTAATTTGCATTTCTTTGATGGCTAATGAATCTGAGCCACTCTGATGTGTACAAGGTGGGGCAAAAGTAAGGTTACAGTTATGAGTTTGAGGAACAGAGTTTATTCTTGTATTATTATTCATTAATTATATATATTTTTATTAATGATTTTTAAAAGATTTTATTTATTTTTAGAGAGGGGTAAGGGAGGGAGAAAACAAGGGAGAGAAACATTGATCACCTGCCTCACAGCCCCAATTTGGGATCTGGTCCACAACCCAGGCATGTGCCATGACCAGGAATCAAACCAGTGACCCCTTGGTTTGCAGGCCAGTGCTCAATCTACTGAGCCACACCGGCCAGGGCTATTAATGATTTTTTTTACATGAACAACTGTAAACTTACTTTTGCCTAACCTTGTATATTGGCCATTTGTATAGCCTCTTTCATAAAGTGCCTATTCAATTCTGCCTTCGAAAAATTGATCTGTAGGAATTTAATTTTTTTAACATTCTGGATGTGAGTCTTTTGTCAGATGTATCTTAATTTTGTGGCTTGCCTTTTCACACATTTAATGTCTTTTGATGAACAGATGTTCTGAATTTTAATCAAGTCCTAATTTTCCATTTTTTCTCTCATGATTAGTGTTCTTTGTGTCCTGTTTAAGAAATCTCTGCCTGCCCCAAGATCATGGAGATATTTTCTATTTTCTTATAAAGGAGTTATTATCTTACCTTCTATAGTACATATATAGTCTTTCTTTAAGTATTTTTTTTTTAGTTTTAGAGAGAGGGGAAGGGAAGGAGAGGGAGAGAAACATCGATAGGTAGACTCTCACATGCCTCCAACTAGGGACCTTACTGAGGCATGTGCCCTTGACTGGGAATCAAACCCTAGACCTTTTGCTTGATGGGTTGATGCCCCACTAACTGAGCCACACCAGTTGGGGTGCTACCATTTATATTAAACATATGATCAATTTGGAATTGATTTTTGTGTATGATTTGAGGTGAGGAAGGTCAAAGTTTATTTTTCTGTATGGATACCTGACTGACTTAGCACTACGTACTGAAAAAAATTTTCCAACTCCCTTTGCTAGAGTATCCTTATCTTTACTTTTAATTTTTGAATTCCAAGTTTGCCATTATTTTCTTTCCATTTTCAACACATTGATGAAATAGTTAAACTAAGTGCTAATGCCCCACTCGGATGTCAAACACTGTCACTTTTGCTTCTGCATCAAAAATGCTATTTATTTATTCGCAGTTAATAATGTCCTGGGTTGGATTTAGAGGATATGCTGTCCATTTCTTTTTCGTGCAGCCTTCTGTGATGCAGCTCTGTGGAGCTCTAGAGGGCCCCACTCACATCGAAGTTTGTGAGAATGGCACCCCTTGGAGTCTGCGTGCACAGCCTGTGTGACAAAATGCAGCCCTGAATGCTATTTGTAATAATTGGCAAATACAAAATTACTAACTTTTACTGTGCTCCAGCAATCTACCTTTTAACTAGTAAGGGTTGTTTTTTATTTAAGTGTAGTATTGTAGCATGCCACAAGTTTAATGAGGTAGAGTAGGAAATAAATTCTGAGGCAACTCATGTGGCTTTTCAGAATTTACCAGATACTATCACTTTACTTTTTTTAATGTTTCATATTTGTGTTTATTTTTTATTTAGAAGGTAGTTTGTGGCAGTTAGAGTATTTTATACTAGTTTCTTACTGTATCATGTTTCTATCCTAGGAGAAACTTTCCTGGATTCCCTAGAGCGTTACAAACTTTAATGAACACATTCAGAAGATGACCCTTGAGGCTTATAGCTACTCTTACATGTATTTTCTTGGAGATACAATTACTTTTAAGCTTCTAAGAATCCAGAGGGCCTCTTTCCTGTACCTTTTAAATCATGTCTTACGAATTTTCTTACAAATCAGTTCTTGAATTTCTTGTACCAGTTTAATCATCAACAAATGTGCCTGACCAGTGACTTGGGAAAATTTTTATTAGCATCATAATCTGATACAATCAAATTAAACCTTTAAAATATATGGGAGTGTATAGTTGGGATGAGAGTATGAAATCAGAATCCTGACCCCTGTTAGAAGGGATCCGGACGTGCTTAATAATCTGCAACAATCTGTCCAGCTGGTTCAGTGGAGCATGGAGCAGCCACAACACACTGTGCCACTCGCTGCGGCTCCGTCCGCGGGTGGCTCTGGACCAGGGTGAGCCAGCGCTTGGAAGATGACTGACTTCAAGACGGGGTCAGCTCAGCACAGACCCCCAGCTCCTAGGAAAAGCAACCCAAAGCTGTGTCCTGAAAGTAGTTCAGCAGTATCTAAATAAACAATAAAGATGGAATATTTAGAGTTTCGAGGTCTTCTACACTGCAAAAGCCAAAACAAATTTCTAACAGAAATTTGCTGTGGCTTTAGACACTTTGCTAGAATCTCATATATTCTGTATAAATCAAAAGTAGTTGTGGTAGCATGTATTTTTAACACCTTAATGTTTAGTATTCTTTTGAGATTCATTTTTTAGGTGGTGTTAGCTGTTATTTAAAAGGCCACCAGTGTTTTTAAGTGACCTGCATTATTCTCTCTTAATACCTGTTATGATTCTCTTTTTTAAAAATATATTATATGCAGTCTGCATATCTATGTTGGGAGTAATTAATTCTCATTCTATTGCATTTCTAATAATTTGCATTTCTGAAAGATAGAAATATGAGATAGCTGTATTATTCCTTGAATTTTATTGCTTAACTATATATCAAACACCTTATAAAAAGTCATTGTGGTAAGTATTGTGGAGAAAAACATGGATAAAATGCGTAAAAGTCCTGATTTCATAAAAAATATTCCGGTAGAAAAGGAACACAGGGAGTTAGTGTTAGTGTTCCTTAAGCATCTAGTGTACATGCCAGGTATTAGGTTAGGTACTTTACTTACATGTTTTTCTTTAATTCTCAATATAGTACCTCAGTGTTACCAGTGATATCCCCAAACGAGATGCTTGAGAGACTCAAAGAGGCTAAGTTGCCCAAGGCCACACAGCTAGTGGGAGGTTCAGTAGCAAAGCCAGATTTGATACAGGTTTGACTCTAAAACTCATGTTTTTCAAATGGCCATTGAGAAAACAGCCACTGTTAAAGAAGATGGGTAAAACATGGGCATAGGAAGATAGAAGGAAGGCTGTTTTAGGAGAAAGAAAATTATAAAGGCCAGAAAACTTAGCCATGTACAGGGAAAGTGCAAGTACACTAGACTTCACAAGCTCTTTGGTCTCTGGGGCCCCCTTATATTAAAAGTATTGAGGATCCCAAAGAGCTTTTGTTTGTATGAGTTACATCATTAATTTTTACCATATGAAAACTAGAAAGATAAATTTAAATATATTTATAATTTAAAAATAATTATAAACTCATTACATATTAATCTAAATAAAATTTTTATTAAAACAACTATATTTTCCAAAAAAAGAGTAGAGGTCCATTGTTTTATATGTGTTCAGATCAGATCTCATTAGAGTCAGGTTTATAAATGACAGTTGAATTCTGATATATGCTTTAATGTTACTGTATCACATCATTAAACTGGAAAATGCCACTGTATACTCATGATATATGGAGTGAAAGAGGTAGATAGCATCTTAGTTTTATTATGAAATTAATTTTGACCTCACAGACCTCCTGGAAGTGTTTTAGAAAACCCAGGGGTGTTCTTTGGAGAATTACCAAGCGTGTTTGTGAAGGGGAACCCAATTGAAAGTGTAAGGTTGGGATAAAGAAAAGACCTTCATTGGTTAAGTTTAGTCTTTAATAAGCAGTGAGGAGCCACTGAAGTTTTCTAAGCAGAAGAATGAAATAAAGAGTAATGTTTTTAAAAGATTACTATGCAAATAATGTAGAGTATTGGGAAGCAATTATCAATGAAATGTAATTGATTTTTGAGGTAACTGTGGTAAGCAATGTAATTGGCATTGCAGTAGAATATATTGTAGTACTCTTCGTCTGACTGTTTGCATATATGAAGAACCAGAAAAAGAAGAGTCAAAACGATGCTAAGATTTGAGCCTCGTAACTGGGAGATTCATATTCCATTAGTAGATATAGGAAACACAGGAAAGAAAGCATATTGGGGAAAGGAAATCGTGAATTGTTTTTGAATGTATTTAAAAAGTTTTTATATTTTTATTTCAAAATAGTTTTAGTTTTACAAAAAAGTTGCAAGAAAAACAGTAAGTTTATATATATCCTTCACCTAATTTCCCCTGATATTTACAACTTGTATAAATAGAGTACAGTTATCAAAATGAAGAAAATAACATGTACAGTACTATAAAGTATAGACTTAATTCCAATTTTACCAGTTTTTACACCTTTTCCTATTTGAGGATTCAGTTTGGTGTCACATGTTAGATTTAGTCATTGTATCACTTTAATATCTGTAGCCTCTCATCTGTGACAATTCCTCAGTCTTTTCTTTTAAAAAATACTCTAATGAAAAGAGAAGATGCTTATATGTGGTGAAAAAGAGCAGTTATCAGTTTATCTTTTTTAAAATGCCTAAGAACCTGAATAAAATCATTATTTTTTAAAGTGTTACAAAGGTATTGTACAAAATTGAAATTTATGTGAAGACATAAATAAAAAGTGACAACCCATTCCCAGAGATAACTGCTGTTAATAATTTGGTGTGTATTCTTTTATTTTCTATGCATGTATGTTTATATATTTTGGAATCTAATGGGCATACTCTACTACAGCTTATATTTTTCACTCAAAAACTATATCATATTCACATAACTTTTTTTTAATTTTATTTTTTTAGAGAGGGGAAGAGAGGGAGAAAGAGGAGAGGAACATCAATGTGTGGTTGCCTCTTGTGTGCCCCCTACTGGGGACTTGGCTGGCAACCCAGGGGTTGCCTTAGATTGGGAATCGAACCTGGGACCCTTTGCGTTGTAGGTCAGCACTTAGCCACTGAGCCACACCAGCCAGGATTCACACAACATTCTTTAATGTTAATATAGAGAGATCTATCTCATTCTTATTAGTGGCTGCACGGTGTTTCATAATATGGCTATATCATGAAACCATTCCCTTATTGATGGACCTTTAGGTTACTCTCAGGTTTTCATAATTATGTATGTTTGGTTATTTGGACAATTCCTATGAGGTGAAATTGGTTCAGAGACCATACGCATTTTTCGCTCTCACAGTTATTACTAAATTGCCCTCCAGAAGTTTGTATCTCAATTTACGTTCCTTCCAACAGTGCGTGGCATGATTGTTTTCCACTAAAGCTTGGATGGAAGTAACCTAAAAGGTTAATAATAATTTGGCTTGAGTAATGGTCTTGTGCATGTTTGCCTACTTATTTGTTGCTCTTTTAATTTTTTCCCCTACAAAACACTTTTTCTTTTATAAAAAAACACACACCAATACAGTACTTAATTAAAAATTAATGGTTTTAAATAGTTTGTCTTTAAGACCTTTGCTTTTAATAAGCATGGGATAAAAGCATCGTCATGGAGGCCTGAACAAGAGCCCTGAGTGATGAGTGAAATGGTTACTGGAGGCTATCTGTAGTGTGCATCCTGGATTTTAGGATAGTGGGTATCAGTGTCATAAACTCTTCTTTAGAAGGGGCTTCCATTAGCTGTGACTAATGTGTAGGTAAGTCTTGGCTCTTATGAGGATCCTGTGGACTTGAGCAACTTACATAATTCAGTGGTAATTCTTAGAGTCTAGAGAGGAACAGAGGGAGAGATTACTAGTCCTAACATGTCCTTCTGAAATAACATAAGAACCACTAACTTATTTTTGATACTCCATATATGTCTACTATACTAGAAGCTGATAAATGAGGATACTAGTTAGAGCAGAGAAAGCATAAATCAGATACGGGGATTTCTGAGAACTTCAGGTAAACTAAATCAAAAGGGAAAATTTAACGAGTGTAAGTGGCCCTTGATTTCTTCTGTCTTATCTAAAAGTACACTGGCTGCTCTAGCTGGTGTGGCTCAGTGGGTTGAGCGATAGACTGTGAACCAAGTGGTTACTGGTTCACAGGTCCCTGGTTGTGGGGGTGTGAGAGGCAACCCATTGATGTTTCTCTCCCTCTCTTTCTCTGTCCCTTCCCTCCTCTCTAAAAAAGAATAAAATCTTAAAAATAAGTATGAGTACACTGCTGAGCAGACTAAGATTTTTTAAAAAGATGGAATTTTGGTTTGTTGGTTACAATTTTTGTTTTACATTTTTACCTTTTTTACTAAGCACATCTCAGAATTCCTTTTTTTACATTCGAGATCTGTATTTTTTAAAAATACTTTATTTATTTATTTTTAGAGAGGGTAAGGGAGGGAGAGAAGGAAACATCAATGTGTGGTTATCTCTCACATGCCCCCTACAGGGGACCCAGCTTGCAACCCAGGCATGTGTCCTGACTGGGTATTGAACCAGCGACCCTTTGGTTCTCAGGGAGGCACCCAATCCACTGAGCCACACCAGGCAGGGCAAGATCTGTATTTTTAAGGGTGGGTATATATTGTGCCTTTTGTTTCTCTTGGTCAGTCTGTCTGTACCTACACACTGTAGTTTTAGTTACTTATTTCCAAACAGTATAATGGCGTATATTGAGACATGGTTTGACAAAGGGACAGAATATTAGAAATGTAAACCCTCCTAAAAAGTCTAGGATGTATAAGCTCCTCACCAAAGCATTACTCTTGTTATTAGTAGTAATGGTTAGTGTTACTATTAAGAATGTTAGATGTTTGATGTACCATCAGCTGCTTCTTTCCTATAACGAGTGAGCTTTCAGTAGACAACTTAAGAACCTGGCCTGTGTAGGAGTCCCATTGTTCGTTCTCTCTCTCTCTCTCTCTCTCTCTCTCTCTCTCTCTCTCTCTCTCTCTCTCTCCCCCTCTCTCCCTCTCTCCCTCTCCCTCTCTCTCTCTCCCTCTCTCTCCTTCTCTCTCTCTCTCTCTCCCCCCGCCCCCCTCCTCCTTAGCCCTAACTTCTCTTTACTGAGGTGGTAGAATCAGGGCACAAAAATATAAGAACAAGATAACTTGTATTTTTCTGTAATATTTTAATGGGATTTGAATAACTGACATTTGAAATTTGAACATGACTTCAGGCTATTCTAAGTATTAGAGTTTGGAATTTTTTGTTAATAAACAAAATTAATTTGTATGTATTTGTATGATTCATTTACATATACATTATCTATATAAAACATATATACATGTGAATTATTAATAGTTTTTTAAAGCACAAAGACAGTATTTTCTAATTAACTAGTTTTCTAGTTACAATGAGGGCAAAAAATGTCATTTACCCATTTACACTGTTTAGAAAACTCTATGTGATGACCATTTTCAGAAGCAGTCTCCTAAAGAACCAAATTAGAAAACTGAAATAAAGCACAGTCCTCCTAAAATGGGGCTGTCTGTGACTTGGGAACTGCTCCTTCCCCAGTCATTTAAACTAGTTAAATAGTTAAGTAGTCTGCTACTAGAGAATTGGATGGTTGTTATCAGTTTATATTATCTTAACATTTATTTGAATGCCTACTGTATGCCAGAGACTGCTATATACTTTACATGTATCATTTCACTTGTCATAGGATGAAAGTAGGAGTACCTTTACATGAAAGAAAACTAAAACATGTTTTGCCTAAGGTCATGTGGCAAGAGTGTGTGATGGCACCTGGACTTGAACCTCAAAGCCTTGCTTTTTAAACACTATTGCTAAGTCAAAGACTGAAATCTTTCTCTTCATTGCTTAACAATACCTGGACCAAAGGAGCTGCTAACTCAGTTAATTCTTGTCTGGAAGGGAAGTATTGCATCAGCTGTGGTAAAAACAGCAACAAAACCAAAAATGAAAGTACCAGGGTAGACTGGAGAACTTGGAGGAAGGAGACCTGAGTCTGCACTTGGCTCAGTTACTTAGCTCATATCACTTTCTCAGTAAGGCCCTTCCCTCCGTGTCCTCGGCTTGTTTATCGTTTTCAGAACACTGAACTCATTGCTATAATTACTGTACTGCAGGGAGTCTAAGGCAGACATCACTTTTATTTTATTTCACTTTTTTCAGGGATTATTATTGTTTTCTACTTTATTTTATTTTTATTTTTGTAAAGTTTATTTTTATTGTATTTTTCCCCACTACCATTAATCTCCTTATACCCTCTTCTGCCTGTACCGACCTCTCTCCCCCTCCCGATCACCACGCTGTTGTCCGTGCTCATGAGTTCTTTTTCCTTTTTGCTCGATCAGCTAAGTACCACCTTCCCAATAGCTATTTACCCTGCTCTCTATGAGTCTGTCTCTATTTTGATTGTTAGTTCAGTTTGTTCATTAGATTCCATCCATATATGAGTAAAACCATGCGGCATTTGTTTTTCTCTGACTGGCTTATTTCATTTATTGTAATGTGGATGCATCTTATAATTGATGGTGTCTTAAAATTAATTGGCAGCATTCCTCCTTAATTATTGATAAATAAAATAAGAATGCGACTTACCGTGTGTGGCATCCTAGATTTGACGTAGTATTTGTTTACATGTGCTCCCATGAAATGTTTACATCGTTCCCACAGTTTTAAATACCAGGTATGTACAATGACTTTCCGATTTCTAGTCCAGTCCTCTTTTAAGCTGCAGCCCTACATGTTCAACTAAATTTTCCCTTGCTATTACAGGGATCGCAGATTTTATGCATCTGCTTTCCAGAGCAACTTGTCTTCTAGTGTTCCCTTATCTCAGTAAATGGCATCTACATTTGTACATTTTCGAAGCTAAAAAGGTTTGACTGCTAGGGTTTGAATTCCAGTTCCACACTTAACATACTAGTATTGTGAGCACACAGTGAAGTGTGTCATCTGTGTTCTTCATCTGTAATGTGGGGGGCATAGTCACACCAACCTCTGAGGATTGTTAGGGCAGTAAAACATTGAGTAAGTGTTAGCTGTCACCAACACACATGTACACATCCGTGACCTCCCCTTACTCTGCACATGTAATCATCATCACATCTTGTGATAGGCAGACTTTTCATGATAACTTGGATACGCCCACTTGTATCTTATTGTCATTTCTCCAGTCCAGACCCCCCGCTTTTTTTTTTTTGTAGTAAGTAATCTCGTAGTTGCTCCTCTTTTCCATCTCTAATCCCTTCAGTCCTTAGACCAGTAGAGCCATCTTTTAAGTCAGATCATGCCACTTCTTAAAAACCCTACCCAGTGCACTGATATAAAGCCCTAAATTCTTACATGGGTGCGTCATTCTTGGTTTGCTGCCTGGCCTCTGTCTACTTTTTCAACCACATTTCTTTTTTTTTTTTTTTTTTTTAATTTATTTATCTTTAGAGGGGAAGGGTAGGAGAAAGGGAGAGGGAGAGAAACATCAATGTAGGGTTGTCTCTCGTGTGTCCCCTGCTGGGAACTGGCCTGCAACCCAGGCATGTGCCCTGACTGGGAATCGAACCACAATCCTCTGGTTCGCAGGCCCGCGCTCAATCCACTGAGCTACACCAGCCAGGGCCATCAACCACATTTCTTGCCACCCTAACTTACACCGTCACTCATTGCTCCCAAGACTAACTTGTACTCACTTCAATTTTAGCTTAAATCCCTCTTCCTCAGAGACATTCCCTGATCTTCCAAACTAAATTAGGTTCTTCGGTCCTAATATATAGTTCTTTATAGCTTGGAGGTGATCAGTTTCTTCCCAACTGAAGATCTTTGCTATGGGGCTCTCTTATGCATTGGAAGATGTTTAGCAGCACCTCTTACCTCCACCCACAAGAAACCAATAGCAGGGGATAGCTGGCATACTCAAAATATCCCAACCAGCAAAGTTATTGGTGAAAATGAAAAATGTGTCTTTTATTTTATTGAAAAAACCATATAGACTTTTTGGCCAACCTAATAATTTCTCCAAGGTCATAGAGCTAGTTATGGTAAAACTAGAACACCAACTCAGGTCTGGCCAACTCTAAAGCTGTGTCATTTGTATGAACCTTCCTTCGCTTCCTTGAGAGCAGAAAAGAGCGTATGAGTCAATGTTCTAGGCTTCAACATATGGCCTGACTGTTCTCCTTTCTTTTCATTTAACCTTTGGGTTGTTCCTTAAATAAGCATCTCTCTGTAAGCCATCATTCTACCAAATTAGATTATAAACCTGTTGAAGTAACACCTGTTTCTTATATACTATATACCTGGTTCTTATATAAATTACCTTGCCTACAGTAGATACTCATTAATTATTTTTGTCTTAGAGATGTGAAAGAAAAACAGTATTTTAACACATTCAATTTTTTCAAGGTTTGGAGCTATCTCAGGAAGGAATTTAATTCTTTATTCCCTACTCTTCTTCCAATCAATGACAGTGTACATTTTGTTTTCTTTCTTTTTATGGTAATGCAGTGTTTTATTATTCTGTCCATTAAAAGTTAATATTTGAGAACATTCACCATATTAATGGAACTTAATCCAAGACAAGTTAAACTTACAATTTTCAAAATACTTCAATACTGAATGTTAATAAGAGTGATAATTATGTCAAAATTATGTCAAAAATTATAATGTTTGCTGTTAGTCTACATATAATTAATTTTGTGATGTAAAATTCTTTGCCTATAAGGAAGAATGTTTGGTTTACTTCACTGATAGGAGTATCTCTTAATGCCGGGATGGCTTTCTCTTCGTATTTCTTCTGCTGGTGATATTTAGTATGGTTATCTGTGATTTTTTAATGGAGTTCAGTGGGGAGGTACTCGTCATGTTTAATCCAGATAAGACCACATACCTGATTCCTATACATCTGCAGTGCAACCACCCAATACTTTTGAGGCCAAAAGGTTAAGCCTAAAGCATTTAGCCAAGGTTCAGGAATAAAAGCACACATGAACTGTATCATAAAGCCAAATTGTGAGCTTAAGAAAAGAACAAAGCCCTAAATTGCTCTTTCTGTCAATGGTGACCAGGAGCCCACGGAGGTGTGGGGGAAACTAGGCAGGAGGTGGAGCACAGGACACATTCTGTTTTTATGTTTTGAACTGAACTGCCTAAAATGGTTTCAAAGGGAAGTTGATAGTTTGTATCTTCGTGGATTATTGTGCTTGTTTCCCTGGAAAAAGAGTTAACCTTAGGTATTTTTGTTTTGCTTTAGGAATTAAGTGATCTACAACGCGACCCACCTGCTCACTGTTCAGCTGGCCCTGTGGGAGATGACTGTAAGCTTTGCTTTATTGCTAGTGTTTTGCTACCGTAAATAGTATAGGTTTGAACATTTGTTAATGACTCCAAACTCCTTTGTTTGTTTCAGTGTTCCACTGGCAAGCAACTATTATGGGGCCTGTAAGTATGATTCATATATATGAAATTAACCCCCTCAGCCATACTTCATTTTCGCCATTTCAACTTTGATTAGATGTTTGTGGCTAAGGTTGAATTTTCTTGTATCTGAGTCACTCAGGAAGCAAAACGTGATTAAAGGGTTTGTGATAATTTTCTACACTACTGACAGCAAATATTTGCTAGGGTCATTGTGACGTGTTTTCCTTTGCCAAATCCTCGATCATTGCACCTAGGAATGGATCACCTACAACTTGCAGCCAGGCTGTGTGTTTCACTAAACACAAAAGCCAGTTGTTCAGAACTAAGCACCATTATTCTCACATCAAGTGTTTTAGTAGGTCGGAAATAAGTCTGATTAACCCAATAATGGAATTTCTGCAAGTAACAAGTACCAGTTTGCAGTAAGTTTCATCTCTTCCTATTTGTGAGAGAGAGCTGATAAAAGATTTCAGTGGGCCTTTCTTTGCTACCTCTTGGTCTTGCTGCTTTTAGTTTTATTGGATTGTCCAGTACTCAAAATTACCTGCTATGAGTGGCTTCTCTCAACACTTAGTACCTTTAAGGTTAATTTTTCTACACCCAAGAGGCAGTTATCACTGGAATGTGGCTTTCCTTCCTGCAAGCAAAAATCCGATTGTATAAGATGAGCACTGGCAGCTCACTCTGCTTTCTGGGAAACACAGCGACATGTTTCCATGAACATCACCCGGCCCCCTCCCAGAAAAGCTTTATCTAGTAAGCCACCGAGTTCTTAATCATATTGCCTTGTGTTTCACTTACAAAACAAAACAGTTACTGAATTTTCAGAGCAGGAGTCCTGGGCAAGTATCTCAGTTACTAAATTGTTAAGTTAACCTTGTAAAGTGTAAAATGCAACATATTTCTTTAGCAATGTTTAATAAGAATCTATTTGTTTTTCATGCTTATTTACTAAGAACTTTCAAAATACTGTCATTTACAGGCCCATCCTTACCACTTCAATTATATCCCTTCAAAAATATTTTTTAGGTGATTACATGTAGCGAATGTTACAATTATGTTACTCATACCACCTTTATTTTAATAATGTGAATATGTCACTCTGTAGTATTGTTTGAAGATCTAAACAGACCGTGACTGTCAATTCTAATTTACTTGGTTTCTACATCCCTTATAATATTTTATGAACTAGAATTAACCAATACATACAGCAAGAACAAATATACAGTGCAGTCCCCAACTATATATGCAGAAAATTAAAAGGAAGTAATGACAGTCTTGCTATTAAAACCAAAATATTAATATAACATGGTAAATTTAATGAAATATAAAGGAATTAAAATATAATTTTAGGTAATTTTGCTACCTAAAAGATAATTTTAAGAATTATTTTTTCCTTGCTCATAACATTATATTTTCTGGTTGCCATGAAGACACCTGGCCACATTTAAATTTCTCTTGTTGATTCCTAATTTGATAATTCTGTGAATATTGAATATATCAGTTTTGTTTGGGGCATTTTTTGCATTTCTCCTATTATTTTACAAACTGTTAGTTACTAAGTGAAGATTTGAGGTCTAAATTGCATAATAGTGTCCCTTAGCCTTCCCTTTTCATAATGTGTTCTCTTTAGTTCATCTCCATTCTTGCCCCTTTTAAAGGGCTGTCGGAACGTAGGATTCATAAATAAGCCGGTAAACACTAGCCTTAGCCTTTTTTTTATCCTGATCACTGCTGCAGATGGTTCCTCTTTTCTCACAGCAGGTGTGTGCGTGTACCGATGTTTCAAAATCAGACTCGTAAACAGATTTGTTGGGCAAGTCACACCACTGCGTGTTTCCTCCCCACCCCCCGCCCCCGTTTTAAATTCTATGATGTCAACATGATTTGAACTTACGACAAAATGATGGCATGGTTTTCCAACCTGATATATTTTGCGGGGGCAGGGGGATCATTTTAGGTTACCAAATAAATGTAGTGATCCAACACTGATGCACATGTTTTGTGATTTCAGCCTGATAGCGCGTATCAAGGTGGAGTCTTCTTTCTCACTGTACATTTTCCGACAGACTATCCTTTTAAACCACCAAAGGTATTTTTATTTTTATGATTGCTGTGACTCCTATGTCAGGGATATATCCAGAGATATTTTCAGGATGTCCAAGGCAGGTTAGAATGTTCAACTGCGTTGTAAAACTACTAAATCTAAAATATGTTTTCTTACTTAAATATTGTATTATATTTGTAAAACAAAAGGCAGTGTCTGTTATGCTATATATAAACTAGGTCCATTATTTTCATTAGATTTCTGTAGTTTGGGTTTTATGGTCAAGAATATGACTTTTCCATTTAGGGGATTATCTCTCCAAAGTTGATTCTTTTTTTTCAGTTTTGTATTCAACAAGCATTTATTGAATACCTACCATGTTCTGTTACATTGGGGAATACAAAAGAAAATATGACACAGTCCCTTCATTAGTGTGGTAAGAGATATAAAACCATGTTCTTATTCAACTTAATGTAGATTAGATCTAAAGAGGAAACAAACGATGGGGATATCGGAAGGGAGAAAATCATGAAAAAATTCTGTCATTGAGGAAATAATTATTTATTTATTTGTTTATTTTTTTCAAATTACAAGAGAAAGTTTATTTAGAAAGGTATGGAGGTTGTAGAAGTGAACCAGCTGGGCTGAGCTGAGTAGGCTCAGGAAACAAGTTACAGAAGCAAAAGGGCCCTTGGAGCTTGAGACAGGGAGAGGCAAAGGTAACTGGCCTGGGGAGCAGGGATGGAGGGTGTGAGCATGCCTCCAAGAGGGACAGTGTGCAGGAAATAATCATTTTAGATTTTAAAGAACACCTTAATAACATTATATATGAAGAATATCACCACAACTCTTGTGGAAGATTAGGATTCTTTTTGGATTTCTTAGGACAGTTCACAAGCCGAAGGCCCTCAGCTTTCCCCTAGGACAGGGTCAGCCACTGGTTTTAGAGCCTAGTGTCACTACCAGGTGTCACTGATAATCAAATTAATAAAGGGATTACTTTTAAGGATCATTAAAGCCATGGTTAATTACTTCAGGTGCTACTCAGCCCGTCATACCAGCTATTACAGACTTACTGATTTCACTCTCCAGAAATATTCCTCAGTTTCTTGCTGGGGCAGGTGGGAGGTGGGGAGTGGCAAAACAAACTATCTGCTTTCCCATTCCCAGTAGTTAAAACTATGTGTGCACAAACTAGGTGCTCAATTTGCCTCAAATACATTTCTCTACTAGGGT
The DNA here is from genome assembly GCA_039655065.1 of Glossophaga mutica. Lineage (NCBI taxonomy): Eukaryota > Metazoa > Chordata > Mammalia > Chiroptera > Phyllostomidae > Glossophaga > Glossophaga mutica. Next base: position 138,789,080 of record CM077307.1, on the reverse strand, counting down.
CATGTAAAATTGAAGACATTTCACCCTAAAGTAGATTGGTTCTGCTTTGTTCATCATTCACGGATTGTCATATTTTTATTTTGTTTTGTTTTAGATTGCTTTCACAACAAAAATTTACCATCCAAACATAAACAGTAATGGAAGTATTTGCCTTGATATCCTGAGGTCACAATGGTCACCAGCTCTGACTGTATCAAAAGGTAATTTCATTTATCAGATATATAATAGTTGTTAATAGTGAGACAGGAAAAATACTGCAGAAGTATATTAAAGTCCAAAGTTTTAAAAAAAACAGTCTACTGTGTTTTTTCCTCCTTTGATTTTTGTTTTGCTTTCATTACTCTGACATGTATTCTCTGGAGCTTTTAGTAGTTAGTTTGGTTGTGGTGTGTTGGTGGGCAAATCTAAATGCCGAAATAAGAGTTAGAGCTAGAAATTTGGGGATAAACCTCTTGACATTTTAATTTTACCCTTTAGTTTTGGCCTTATATTTAAAAGAGGAAGAAAAAGAGACAAGTAAATACAGTCATACTCCAGTGCTCACTGGCTTCAGAATTCATCAAACCCTGTACTCGTCACATTTTGACGAGAAAAAAAAGTTTCGGCAACTGCTGGGGACTTGTATGAGTCACGGTGCCACCCTGCAAGAAGAAAAGCTTTATCATTCATCACTTGCCCGGTACTCATCGGTTTTGGCACTTGTCACAAGTTCTGGAACAAATTAATGACGAGTACCAAGGTGCCGATGTATATGATTTTAAGGCCAGTTGTCCCATTTATTAAATGGAATTATTAACATAATGATTAAACTTTTACATCTGTTTTACTTCATTTAAGAAGAAATATATCAGATTAGGCTGATAAAATAAATGATTTCAAATGATAGACATATTTCACTTTATATGTGAAATAGGCTTTCGAATAACAGTACATATAACATATTAACTCTAAACCAGCAATTTTCAACCCTTTTCATCTTACAGCACACATAAACTAATTGCTAAATTCTGCGGCACACCAAAAAATATATTTTTTACCAATCTGACAAAAAAAAAAGATATACAAGGGGAAACCCCCCAAAAATCCAGAATTATCTCCTATAGGGCCACCCTTTGGAGTACAGGCTTCCCCCACTAGGTGAGTGTTCTAGGAACCCCTCTGTATCAGTGTACCTGGCATTGTTGTGAGAGGCTGTGTTCGGCTTCAGTGAATTTATTTTTGAAGACTCTTTCAGTGCATTTGCCCATTTCGTGATGGGTGATTTATGGGTGCACCTGCCCACACCACACTGAGTGTTGAGCAGTTTGTGACCCAAACTGCAATGACCTTTGTGCCCTACCTTCCCTATTTACCCAGTCACTCTTGCCCCAAGCAGCTTTTTTTTTTTGTTTCCTGATGAAAAAGTCCTCAAAGGGAAACATTTTGGAAGAGGTGAAATAAAAAACTGCAGAAGCACTAAAAGGCACCAAAATCAAAGAGCTCAAAATCTGTTTTGAGCAATGGAAAAAAAGTCTCACTAGGTATATTGCATTGAATGGAGAGTACTCTGAAGGTGACTGAAGTTTAAACATGTAAGGATAAAGACACACTTTTTTTAATAAATAAATTCCACCTTTGGGAGGAGTCCACCTTCATGATTTTGATCATTCACACCAGATGGCTGTCGTCGTGTTGGCTGTCATTTTTTTTATTTGACAGGCAACAGGAAAGGTCAGTGCTCCCGACTAAATAGTGAGGTATTGCATGATTTAAAAATTCTTGCAGCGCATCAGTGCCTCTTGCTGGTACACCAGTTGAAAAATTGCTGCTCTAAACTTTGAATAATCAGTAGTTTGTCATAATGATTGAAACATACTCCATGTGGATTCTTAACTTCCAATAGACTGTAATGTTGTTCTTTGATAAATTATCAGATGTGTACATCTGAAGCCATTTTTGTTTTTTTGGCCAGTACTATTTGCTGTGCCAGCCCTCTTAATTTGTATCTTGTTTCTTTAACAGAAGAGAACCTGACAATTGGAAAATACTGTTTTGAGTTAGAAGCACCTGCCCCTGAAGTAACTTGGTAGTTTTTCCTTCTTATAAAATTTAAGAAAATTGTTTCTCTTGAAGGTTTCAGGGAGGGAACCATGGACATTTTAAAAAAAAAACATTTTTGATAAATGCTGTGTGAACATATAACCTGTTTTTTAAAGTGATGAAGTTTAAACACTATACTTTCAGGGATCATTTCTATAGTTCATTAAAAGTGATGAGGTTTAACCCTGATTGGTGAGTCTCAGTTGCTTAGGCATCATCCAGCAAAGCAAAAGGTCGCCAGTTTGATTCCCAGCCAGGGCACCTGCCTGGGCTGTGGGTTCCGTCCTCAGTTGGGGTGTGTGTGAGAGACAACCAAGTGATGTTTCTCTCTCACATCAATGTTTCTCTCCCTTTCTTTCTCCCTCCCTTTCCCTTTCTCTAAAAATAAATAAAATTTTTTTAAAGTGATAAGGTATAGGAAACAGAGTCTACAGCCATAATTATTTCAAGTATTAGGTAATAGCACTTTAGGTCAGTTATTTGTGAATGACAGTTTTTCTGACCTAAAAATGTTTGCATAAAATATTCATGTAGACTCTAGTGTCTTTTTAAAAATCTTTCACATAGTGTAACTGTCAGGCACTACATGTGTTACAGATGGGGAGAGACCCGAGTTAAGAGGCTCTGTCCCCTGCTTCAGCTCAGATCTTGTCTTGCTCACAAGACACGAATTCAGGCAAGAGACAAACATGTATAGTGGAAACGAGACAGCAAGTTTATTTATGAAACACATAGGATCACAAAGCTGCAGGTACCCAGGTAGTCTAAATGCCCCACATACAGAGAAAAGAAAATTGTTAGTAAGTTTGTTAGTATTTTAGTGAGTCTGTTCTATACACTTGAGCTGAGGATACAGGTGGGTACTTAAGCTGCTGGAAGTACACTGACTACTGGGGATCAGAAGTTATATACCAGCCACACACTTCCGGCCAAGATGGAGGCACACTGTGCCTCCTCTCACAACCAAAATTAGGACAACAAAGATTTAGAAACAAGAAAACAATCAGAACTGATAGAAAAATTGAACTGTACAGAAGTCCAACAACCATTCATCCAGACCGGTAAGAGGGGCGGAGTCACGGCAGGAAAAAGTGGAGGTGCGGACCCGGGCACACAGCCAGCAGCAGCTGGCAGTTCCCAGGCATGCAGGCGGCAGCTACTAGACCCCAGATGCACAGGCGGCTGTGTAGATCCAGTGAGGCCGCGCGAGGCGGCTGGCTGACCAGGTGGTCCCACATTCGCACACAGATAATCCACAGATAATCCAGGCGAGGGGGAAGCAGCGGAAGGGACTGGAATCCAACAGAGAGCAGAGCAAACGCCATTGTTCCCTTTCGGGCCCTGCCCCCGCATACAGCATCACAACCCAGCGACTGGGCTGCCCCGCCCTGGGGAACACCTAAGGCTCCACCCCTCTCTGCGTATAACAACCATGACCAGACCAAAAAAACAAAAACAAAAAACCATCAAAAATGGCTCAAACCTGAGAACAAATCAAAGCCCCAGAGCCAATTCCTCTAAGTGATAAAGACATAGCCAACCTATCAGATGCACAGTTCAAAGCCCTGGTGATCAGGATGCTTACAGAATTGGTTGATTTTGCTCACAAATTAGATGAAAAAATGCAGGCTACAATACGTGAAATGAAGGAAGAACCATGAGGAACCAATAAAGATGGGAGGAAAACTGGGACTCAAATCAATGGAGTAGACCAGAAGGAAGAAACAAACAACCAAACAGAAAACAAGGAAGAAACCAGAACTCAAAGAAATGAGGAGAGGCTTAGGAACCTCCGGGACATCTTTAAATGTCCCAACATCCGAATTATAGGGGTACCAGAAGGGGAAGAAGCAGAGCAATAAGTGGAAAACTTACTTGAACAAATAATAAAAGAGAACTTCCCCCAATCTGGCAAAGGAAATAGACTACCAGGAAGTCCAGGGACCTCAGAGAGTCCCAAAGAAGTTGGACCCAAGGAAGAACACACCAAGGCACATCATAATTACATTAGCCAAGATTAAAATGAAGGCGAGAATTCTAGAAGCAGCAAGGGATAAGGGGACAGTCACCTACAAAGGAGTTCCCATCAGACTGTCAGCTGATTCTCAAAAGAGACCTCACAGACAAGAAGGGGCTGGAAAGAGATATTGGAAGTCTTGAAAGGCAGGGACCTACATCCAAGATTGCTCTATCCAGCAAAGCTGTCATTTAGAATGGAAGGGCAGATAAAGTGCTTCTCAGATAAGGTCAAGTTAAAGGAGTTCATCATCACCAAGCCCTTATTATATGAAATGTTAAAGGGACTTATCTAAGAAAAAGAAGATAAAAAATATGACAGTAAAAAGACAGCAAACTTACAACTATTAACCACACCTAGAACAAAAGCAAACAACTAGAACAGGAACAGAACCACAGAAATGGAGATCACATGGAGGGTTAGCAACAGGGGAGTGGGAGGAGGAGAGAGGGGGAAAAGGTACAGAGAGTAAGTAGCATAGATAGTGGGTAGACAATAGGGGGAGGGCAAGAATAGTGTGGGAAATGTAGAAGCTAAAGAACTTATGACACATAGATGTGAACTAAAGCGGGGGAATGTGGGTGGCAGGGGTGTGCAGGGTAGAGGGGAATGATGGGGGAGAAATGGGACAACTGTAATAGCATAATCAATAAAATATATTTAAAAGAAGTTATATACCTTAGCTAGTTTCCCATACCCCTCCTCCCTGGGAGTAGTATACAACTGCAAAGGCTTTCTTTCTCAGTTAGTAAAGGCTCTTTGTCTTAGTGAAATTGTTACAGAAGTTCCCTTTCCCAGCATAGAATCTCAAGGACTACCCCGCCTTCCTGTACTATTCCTGCTTGTGATGTTCAGGACACCTAGCAATCTTAGTGAAATTGTTACAGAAATTCGTTTTCCCAGCCCAGTCTCAAGAATGCCCCTTTCTCCTATGCTATTTTTGCTTGTGATGCTCAGGACACCTGGCAAACTTTTTAAACCTAGCTGAGTTAATTGATGAGACATGCCTTTCTATTGTTTCTGGTCTCTTGCATTAAATTCTTTGTTAGATTGTAGCAGTGAGGGCCCTGCCTTTATTTCCTCTCTGGCCTCTCATTCCTAGCTGCTACCCAACACAGGTAGGAAAGATTCTGTGTCAAGGGGTTATTCAAATTCATCTGTCTTTCCTAGAATGGTATCACAAAATAGAATTCATTTGGCATAAGCAGCTAAGTACTTACACATGTAAAAGAAATGGCAGACTGCCAGATGTTGAGCTCTTAACTTTTGATATTGGTAGTATTTTTTAAAGAATAATTAGTATTGTTGCCTTCTGGTATTTGTCCTTTAAGAACAGATTCAAATGGCCTCAGTTTCCTCATATGTAAAATGGGGGTTATAGCAGTATTGCCACATAGGGTCCCTGTGCACCTGCCACATGGGCAGCACTCGAATGAATGCCAACATTCCTTATTCCTGATCTTAAAACAGTTGAACTGTGTGTATATGGTGAAATCGGGGCTGGTGTCTCTGAGCATCAGCACTGGGGAGATGAGGAAATTTGCCTCTTTTTATTTTGTAAAGTTGCTTATACTTGTTGCCTAAAATAAAGGTATTTTTAAATGCCTTATTTTGATTTTGTTGTGAGTTTAATTGGGAATCTTTCTGGAGACTTGAGCCACATAATTGTGGTTTAAGGTGCAATAGAAGATAAGGAAGAGGAATTAAGAATTAGTTTTAACATTAGTGCCCTTTGTACCCCCTTTCCGTGTCATCTAAGAATCAACTTTGCTTTATAAATTTACCTGTGGGTTTTTAAGAATAGGAAAAGCTAAAGGAACATAGTAGATGAGACTGAAGATGGAAGGTTGCTCCAGAAATTCCTCGGACCCCCTCAGAAGTGGTGGCATGAGTTAAAGCGGAGTCCTTGTTCTCTCCCTTTCACTTGGATTTTTGGGTGTGTGTAGCTATTTGCATTAGTATTTTGATGTGAAGTGGCAAAAAACAATTACTTTTAAAATTTTCATCTATATTTTAAAATATTTAAGTTATATAGTAACTTCACATTATTTTTACATGCATGTGCCATACATAATGTACATGGAATAAAAGCTATTGAAAACAATCTTACAGATCTTCCTTCTTTGTAACTTTGGCTTAGTGTAAGCCAAAGTTAAAAAGTACATGAACACAGTGCCCAAATGTTTTGGACTATTAACTATAATTTGATTGTTTTACTTTGAATTGATTAAAACACAAATTTTCTGTATTTAAATACAGAGTCCAGCACAAATAATGCCCCTATTTTATTTAAAAAATCTTTTAATATAAAATCATAAACATGTAATTCTGTAGCATAACAATATCACACTCAAGCACATCATGTGACATTTTAGGTGAAGTGTTCAAATTAAAACTATAAATTGTTACACCCATATCATTACCTTACCAACCACACTCAGGCAGGCCTTACTTCTGGACCCTGTAGAATAAAAAATGGACAGTTTTCTCATTAAAATATAAAAGTATCTCTAAGAAACATCTAAAGTTAGGATGCTGTTCTAAAAAGTTTCTGATTATGTACCATTTGGGATGTGTGTATGTGTTACTAAAAGTATTCTGTAGAGGATCTTGAGTTCAAAGGTTGTAATAGCTACTGTGGAGGTTCACATTAAAAAAAAAGATTTTATTTAATTATTTTTAGAGAAAGGGGAAGGGAGGGAGAGAGGAGGGAAACATCATTGTGTAAGAGAAACATCAATCAGTTGCCTCTCCTATGCACCCTGACGGGACCACCCAGGCACGTGCCGTGACCCGGAATTGAACCAGTGACCTTTCATTTTTGAGGGAGGATGCCCAGCCAACTGAGCCACACTGGTCAGAGCAAGGTTCACATTTTTCCCCCCAAAGATTTTATTTATTTTTAGAGAGAGGGGAAGGGAGGGGAGAAGAAAGGGAGAGAAACATAGATATGCAAGAGAAACATTGATCAGTTGCCTCTCGGACGCCCCCAAACAGGGACCTGGCCCACAACCCAGGCACGTGCCCTGATGGGGAATCAAACTGGTGAACTTTCAGCCTGCAGGACTATACTCAACCCACTGAGCCACACCAGCCAGGGCCACGTTTTTTAAATAAATAAAAATTCAATTAGAATTTAAAACTTTAAATGTTATAATAATTTTGTATTATATACATTGGTAATTTTATAATTTAAAAAATTAAAAATACTTGCTACCAGCTGTAGTCTAAAGTGTAATTTAATGTGTTCATTTTGCTTTCTTTATAACTTTATGCCTATATTCGATGATTATTTTCACATATGTAATTGTGTAAAGAAGAAAGATCATTATCTAATATGATGTTCTCTTTTAAATCTAGTTTTATTGTCCATATGTTCTCTACTTTGTGATCCTAATCCAGATGACCCCTTAGTACCAGATATTGCACAAATCTATAAATCAGACAAAGAAAAGTAAGTGTTTTATTTATTTCTGCTTGAGTACATTTCTTTGTAGTCTACCAAAATATAAGTATTACCAGTGTATTTAATCAGTACATTTAGTTATGCTTGCTGTACTTAACATTAAATTTGTTTTTCTTTCCAGTGGAGTAAACCTTTCTTTTTAAATTCTATTAGTCTTTTTACAAAAAATCTTGTTCTGTTTCTCATGCTGTTTAATTTTTTACTTGTTAGTACTACATGCTTTGCATTTACCCAGTTGGTCATGTTTTTGGTAGGAAATAACTGTATATAATTGTAGGGAGTAAATTTAAATGAAAAAATTTGATAATGGGAAAGTATTGGATATTATATTCCTTATCTTTTTCCAGGGAGAGAAGTTATTCCTGGATAAACCCCCAAACTGACCTAGTTTTCAAGGTCATCTTGGTATAGCTGGTTCATTTGCATTTTAGAAATGATGCTTATTGCATTTTATAGGTTTTTATTCAAAATTTTTTCATTTGTTTATAATTTATGTTTTCATATAGGTTGTACAGAGACCTATTAGTTAAAAAATAACTTAAATTTTGTGTTTTATTTATGCATAAAGCTAAGTCACAGTGACCCAGTAATTGATATATATGATAATTGCAATTAAGCATAAGAAAGTATCCTTTTTTATAAAGATAGATCTTCTAAAAGATTTGATTTGTATGCTTTTACTATATTTCTTTTGTATGCCTACAGATACAACAGACACGCAAGAGAATGGACTCAGAAATATGCAATGTAAAATCAAAAAAAAAATTTCATATATACCAGAGTACTGTAAAATCTAGGTTTTTTTCAATATCAGCAGTAAATTGAGCACTGTTTACTGTTTCATTGTACCATGAAATCCTTTGATTTTTATCCATTTTAAATGTATTTCTGAAGCAAGGCAAAACAAACTTCCAAAAATACCCTTAAGACTGTGATGAGAGCATTTATCATTTTGTATGCATTGAGAAAGACATTTATTAGGGTTTTTAAGATACTTGGACATCTGCGTCTTCATCTTACAAGATCTACAATGCATCTGAAAAAGCAACCAAATTATTTTTTTGCTGAAACTAGGTGTTTTTACATGAGAAATACTGTATGTGCTGTCTGTTGTCAGTTTTATAAATCTGTATTCAGATTTCATTTTTGTTAGCTCACTTTATAATTTGTATTTTTTTACTGTATAGACTAAATGTATTCTATTTACATGTATGTCAAGTCATTACTTTTTTTCCTGTGAACAGTATTGAAAAAGCCGAACAGCTGATAATTAAATGAATTAACTGTCTGTTTCCCTTGTCGTAGGGTATTCTGTAGATCAGTTGCAGATTCCTTAAACCTGAATGATCTTTAACACTGTAATTCTCATTATACTGATTATGGAGAAACACTCGTTTTGATTTTGTTATACTTGACTTAACTTTATTGCAATGTGAATTAATTGCACTGCTAAGTAGGAAGATATGTAACTTTTATTTGTTGCTATTCACGTTTGAATTTTTTTCTGTATAGGCCATATTACCATGACACCTTTTACAGATCTTAATGTAGCTTTTCCATATAAATAAAATGCTTTTTCTACTACTTGTCTTGATTACTTAAAAAGATTAAAAAATATAAGTAAGGATCATAATTCTATGTAAAATTTTGCATGCAAATTAATTCCAAATTGTGAGACTGAGGTCTGTTGATTGGCTAATTAATCACCATTAATTATATAAATTTTATTGCCTTAGGTTTGTGTCTGTTTACTCATTGTCAGTCTAAAGGATAATATACACTGGTCCCTTGTTATAGAAGAAAATTTAGAATTTGGGGGAGTTTGTTTGGATTATATCTAAAATGGATTGTTTACTGAAGTACTAAGATATGTGTGTGTAAGGTAGTGTCACCCACACTGAAGAAAAGTCTTTGTAGACCTGAAGACTAATTAGATTAATTCATTAAAATAGCAGTCTAGATGTAGCTGACATTGTATTTCTTCACATTTTAAAATTTAGAATTTCCAAAGTAGAATTTTAATGCCATCACAGTTTGAAAAAGAACATTCTCTTTTTTTACTATAGAAATTATAGAGAAAATTCTAAAATGATGCTTCCTCTTTTTATATATTGCCAGTTAAAAGTAGTTTAAATAAGCAGGTTATCTTTGCAGATTTTAAAGAAAGCTTGAAAGTTCTAATGTTTAACTTTGGAAAAAATACATCTCTAATTATTAGCATGCTTACCAGACTTGAGTGAGTGTCCTTTTGAAGAGGAGCCGTAGTTCTTCGGATTGGTGCGGTAGTTGTAGAAGTGTGCAAGAGTCCGTGATGGGTGTCGTCATTGGCAACGCGTCTAGATCACTGAAGTGTTTTATCATGGTTCATTATCATGAAATTGCAGAATAACCAATTGTTAGAAAATGTGTTTTTATAAATGAATGTAAAATAATTACATGAATTGTGAAATGGATGTTTATGAAAATATAGGTTTAAAAAGTAATTATGTTAAGTGATGTCTTCAAACAGCTATATCATGAAAAACACTACTTTACTAGCTATATTATTATAAGCTACATTCTCCCAGAATCTGAACACTCAACAACATTAGATTTTAGTATTTAGTATATTTTCATAGTGAAGGGTTTTGGTTCATGAATATCTTTCACTTTTTTATAAACTTTCATTTGTGTGGCATTTATTTTTGGAAGTGTCCTTTTTTCTTTATTAAAGTTTTTGAAACTTGCCTAACTCTTGTTTGCCTTTGCTTACATCTGAATTGTACAGCCAGTCTCTTGAGGAGTAAGCACAACTTTTATTTACCTCAGTACTTCAGAGCTCGTTGGTGGCATAATGATCGGTCAAATTGCCATTTGGGTATGTTTTTGCTTAATTCTAACATTAGTTAACTTTTATAACTGTACATCCCAAGCCAGGGTCTTTCTTCCATTGTTTAACCATTAACTTAAGGACCTCCTTGGAATGAAGGAAATGGTTAGTCTTTTGGAGATTTAGGATCCTACTGAAGCCATAGTTGCTTCAAGATGTAGTTGAAAACTATGTTAAAATTGGATTCTTGTAATTGTCATGTACAATCAGTAATACAAGTTATAGGGGCAACCTCACCCTCATGCCCCAGCTATCTCAAAAGCACAGGATTCCTGAACTAGGTTTTGCATGTGATTATATAAATCATATATTATTGATTTTTGCTTTATTTTCCCCATCTCCCACCCCCACCCTTCCATGAACTCATAGGAAAAATTTAAAAAAAATTTTGTAAATCACTACTTACGAATTTCAAAGGATCAAAAGGTATGAAGTGAGAAACACCAACACGGCACACAAGGGCAGTCCTAAGTGTTACTATTTAAAAGAGTGACTTTTTGATAGAAACAATACCACGTGTAGTTTTTAATCACTCTTATTACAATATCTGCCTATCTTTACGCATAATTCAATCATTGATGTTTCACAGGATCCTGTTCTCTCACAGTTATGTATTTTTATTTATGTTTTGAATAATTTATTTTTTAAGTACAGTTGACATACAATATTATATTATTTTCAGGTGTACAACCCAGTGATTAGACATTTATGTAACTCACGAAGTGATCACCCAAATAAATTTAGTACTTACTTGACACCATTATAAAATGCAAACACTGGGCAAATTCTTGGTTATAAGGCTATTTATATCATGTTTATTTATTGGTAGTCAATTTGATGTGAACTCCAAGTCCAGTCCGGTGAATGATTTAAAATTTAATTTCTGCAGTAGAATCACCAGTGTTGTTACTCATTCTTATTAACACCAGCCATGGAAAATGTGATTAATGCTTTAGCCATGACCATGTAAACAGAGCTTCAGTGTATTCGCATTGTGGGAGTTGGTCTGTTAAGATATAACAGTACTGCTTTTTTAAAAAGTCGATTTACAACTTTTATTTACAACTTTTAAATGATTGTTACTAAAACAACAAATGTGAATTTTTAGAGTTCAGTTCTACTACTCTTTTAACTGTACACCAGAACTTTCAAAAATTTTTTTTTAAATTGAGCACGGGCTGTGAGCCAAATGATCTCTAGTTCGATTCCCAGCCAGGGCACATGCCTGGGTTGCAGGCCAGGTCCCCAGTGGGGGCCATGTGAGAGGCAACCACACATTGATGTTTCCCTTCCCCTCTCTCTATAAATAAATAAATAAACCTTATTTTGTTTTCTTTAAAGAAGTTTAATTGTGATTTTAAATCCCTAAAATGTAATGCAGAGTATTTGTGGAAGTTCTCATTTCTTACAGTGTATCTTTTTTCCTGTTACTACAGCTGCATGGTACAGATAAGGCAGCATGTAGAGATTCATCTAATTTCATGTGTGAAGAATCCTGTGCACAATCATTTCTACCTTTTTGGGGGGAGACTGAGTGATAGCTGCAAACTGTTATTAAACTGTGTAATTGATAAGCTTTCACCAGGAGTTTTTTCCGTAGTGCTGGTGACTGAAAACTCGTGGATAGCTAATGTTTTTGGTTGTAGAAGTAAGTTGTAATGTACTAGTTTGTTGATAACCTAATAGTGCTGTACCAGTTATCTGTATTATGTCACCTGGACACTTCTGCTACAGTTGTCCTTTTACACTAAGAATGTGGTTTGAAATTAGAAATGAACTGAACTAATAGGAAGAGGGAATATTCACCTAATAGGACTAGCATTTGGGGGCATTTGTGTATAATAAGACACAGTTAGTTACGTTTCTTTAAAAATTTATTTTAACACTCTTGTTAGGTTCTGTTGTTGTATAGGGAGGTACATGCCTTTCTTCAGGAGGAACTTGCTTTTATTAAACTGGTACAAGTTCTGAGCTATGCTTTCCCCAAATAATTTACTGATTGTGTTAAGATCTCAGTGCAAAAGGTCACTGTGAGTTGTGTGTGTGTGTGTATATTTTATTGCTAACTCTTAATATATATAAATGTAAATATACATATGGGAACAGATTACACCAGTTGTGTTATCACTTCTGACACACTTGGCAGTCCCACGACCACCCATGCATTCAGAGTGTCTGTAGAAGAATTCACAAGATTAAGCATGTGGTCATACAGCTAAGATTTTAGTCACATGGCAAAGATACACAGCTGGATGGATCAGTGATGGGAAGAGAGATGAGGCAGAGTCTGTAGGAATCTGTGTGCAGGCTTCTGTGTTCTTTCTGGAGAGGCCACACACAGTGCACTCTCCCGCCAACAGTGTCACGCAGTAACACCGGCGCAGTGTTTGTCTAGGAAAGTCTGTTTGAAATGCAAAGTGCAGGATTTTTATTGGAGGCCAAATCACATAGGTACCTATTGCCCTTCAAAATTTTAGTCTCCCAGAAGAAAAGCAGGTGTTCCTCATAAATCTCATTATTTAAAAAGTCTAGTCAGCACAGCAGACGTGAAAAATAACACATAGTGAACGTTGGAAAAGCCAAGCTCCTGGATGCCCGCTGAGGGCCAGCCAGCTAACCGAGGCCTTCTGAGATGGGTCTGCACTATTTGTTGAAAAGACTAATCTTTCCCTTTGAATGGTCGTGATACCCCTGTCGAAATCAACTGACCGTGGAGGTTGATTTCTGGACTCTCAATTCCCTTCTGTTGATCTCTACGCATTATGCTAGGCCAAACTATATTGATCACTGTAGCTTTGAACTAACTTGCAATTGGAAAGCATGGGTCTTCCAACTTTGTTCTTCTTTTACAATATTGTTTTAATTATATCTCTTGGGATCCCAAATGTATTTTAGGATTAGCTTTTCCACTTCTGCTGAGATTTCGATTGGGGGTTGTATTAAATCTGTAGAGCAATTTTGATAAAGTTGACATCTTTTGTTCTGGTTATCTGTTGCTGAATCGTAAACCACCTTTAGCTAAGAGGTGTAAAAGAACACTCATATGTTCATGGATTCTCTTGGGTCAAGAGTTAGGAATAGGGTACAGTAAGGATGGCTTGCCTATTCCATGTAACTGAGGGCCTCTGCTGAGGGTGATTTAAATGGCTGGCAGCTGAAATCATTTGGAAGCTTCCTCATGCCAATGTTGGTACCTGGACATGTATCATCTAGTAGAGCACTTAGTAAAAGCCTTTCTGTAGGGGCTTGAGCTTCTCACAACATGGCAGCTCCAAGAAGGAGCATCTGGAGAGCAAATGTTCCGAGAGAAGGAGGAGAAAGCTGCATGACCTTTTAGGATCTAATCTTTGAGGGAACACAGTGGCACTTCCTGTGTCACTGAAGCCGTCACAAGTCTTCTCAAATTCAAGGGAAGGTGACATGGATCTCTACTTTTCCATGGAGAAGAATTTGAGACCATCACCACATTTTACTGTATTTAAGTTGTCTTTAATTTCTGATTGTTTTGTAGTTTTCTGTGTTGAGAGGTCTTGCACATTTTTCACTGAATTTATTCTTAGGCGTCTAATTTTTTAAACCTATTATAAAAGTTATTTTCATCTCATCTTCTAGTGTGTTCTTACTATACTGAAAAACAATATATAATATTCACCTTATATCCTACAACCTTGCTAAATTAAATTCTCTTTGTAAACATTTGTAGAATTTTAGTTTTCTGCAGTTATAACTAGGTTACCTGCAAAATAGTGATAATATCTTCATTTTCTATCTATATACCTCATTTCTTTTTCTTCTTCCATTAGCTATGACCTCCTATATTGTTGAATATAAACAGTGATCACTGACATCTTGATTTGTGAGGGAAAACTTTCATTATTTCAGTATGATTTCATGATTTCAAATATGGTCTTTGCTTCATATTACTAAGTTCCCTTCTATCTAGGTTATTGAGCTTTTTTATTGTTGTTGAGTTACATTTTGAATTTTATTGAATGCTTTTTCTACATATATTGACATTGTGATTTTTATCCTGTTTCCATTACTAAATGTAGTATAAATTGTGTTAACTAATGTTCAAATGTTAAATTATCCTTACATTTCTGGACAGCTCTCAATTCTTTTTTGCTAGTATTTTGTTGAGAATTTCTGCATCTGTGTTCGTGAGAGAAGTCAGTCAATAATTTTCTTTCTTGAATATCTCTGTCAAATTTGATAGCACAGAGTATGCTGGCCTCATAAAAAGAGTTGGGCAATATTCCCACTTTATTCTCTTGAAGAATTTGTGTAAGATTTGTTTTCCCAATTTTTTGAAAAATATCCTGAAGCCATCATGCCTAGAGTTTTCTTTGTAGGAAGATTTTAATAAATTCTATCTCTTTAATATATATATAAAATTAGACACTTTTTTTAATTTGTTACTCTTGATTTTGACGTGTTTTTCAAGGAATTTGTGTATTATCTAGGTGGTGTAGAGATGATATCCTCCTATATAGTCATACCTCTTACATTTGTTTTTTAATTAGGGGACTGTAAACTTTATTATCTTTCAAAGGATCAACATTTGAGTTTTAGATTTTTCTACTGCACATTTGTTTTCCAATTCATTGACTTCTATACACAATTTTCTTTAGTTTTGAGTGCTTAATTTATTTTTTAGCATCTTGAGATTAAACAGAAAATTTTAGCCTATGTCTTTAGACTACTTTTTTTTCCTCTAAGCACCATTTTAGTGGTATCCTACAAGTTTTGAGATAAAACTTCATTATCATTCAGTTAAAAATATTTCTAATCCCTGATTTGATTTTTCTATTTATCTTTGAGTAATAGAAATGTGTTGTTTAATTCCTAGACAATTGGATTTTTTTAATTATATTTTTTGCTATTGATTTGTAGCTTAATTTCTCTATGGCCAAAAAACATAATCTGAATTATACTTCAGTTTGAAATTTGTTGAAGCCTGCTTTATGACCTAGCATGTGGTAAATTTTGATAATGTTTCATTTGTACTTAAATATAAATCTGTTATTAAGTATAGTGTTTATATATGTGTCAGATCTAGTTTATTGGGTTTACAATATTTGTTCTCACAGTCATTAAAGTGCTTAATTTATTTAAGCACTTTAAAGGGTGACACGTGTTTACATTTCTCCTTCATGGTTGTGAAATGGTCTATTTATTAATTTATTTTTGTTTTAAAGATTTTGAGGTCAAAACGGGGCGCACACACACACACAGTATACCCACACATGAAATGATGATGTCTTACTGGCACAGTGACCAGCTTGCCCATTTAGAAATTTCCCTTGCTCTGACTGGTGTGGCTCAGTGGATTGGGCATTGTTCTGCAAACCGAAAGGTCACAGGTTTGATTACTGTCAGGGCACATGCCTGGGTTGCAAGCCAGGCCCTTGGTTGGGTGCTTGCAAGAGGCACCTGATCCACATTTCTCTTGCACATCTATGTTTCTCTCTTTCTCCCCCCCCTTTCTTCCTCCTTTCCCCTCTCTCTAAAAATAAATAAATACAATCTTTTTAAAATAATGTTTATCTCCAATAAACAGGTCTTTTGTCTTCTCAACACTATGAGACATCAGGAAATTATACTATGTTTACAAAGTTTTGTTCTTTAGCTTCCTGACCAACAAAGCTTGAGTCTCTGGCACATGTCTTGAGGAGAAAACTAGTTGTATGTTGAAAGTCCATAGGTGTCCAGTTTTGTCACTCCAGTACTGTGTAACCACAGCAATGGCCTACTGCCTGTGCTAAGTCAAAATTCTCAGCCTCTAGCCTGTACTCCAGGAGATAAATAAGTGTGAGTACTCAGAGATTACCTCAGCATCTCATGGCTTCTGAAACAATCTAACACCTTTTCAATTACAATTTTTATATTTCTTCCAGTTTTGATTCTCAGTAGGACCATGTGTCTGAAAACAGAAATCCTTACCTCTTCATTGTTTGAATGCAGTGCTATCACAACCTCCTGTGTTCTCTACCATCAGGCTGCCCTGAAATTCATCATCCATGAAATGTCAGAGTATTTCATGTAACTCAAATCTGATCTTGTGGGCTATCAGCTATAAATTTTTTTTAATAGCTCCCAGAGCTTCAGCAGTGGTTTTGCAGAGGGGTCTAGGAAAGAAAGAGGAGAGATGCTAATGCTTTTGGATCCTACAGTTCTATTTTAGGAACAAAAATCAGACTTCTATATCAGGGTCCTGTGGGTTCCCCAGTTTGTTCCTTTTGTTTAAATCATCAACCAGCAGAGTAAAGTACCAGTTATTTACAACTCTGCTGATTTGACTTGGATTGCGTCTCCAGACTCATCTACCACTCTGCCCCTCACCAAACTTCCTGCAGTTCCTGTTGGCTCCCAGCCTCTTCCACTTCCAGTACAGAGCCCTGTGCTTCTCATTCTCAGACTTTGGTCAAACTGTTCATTCTGCCTAAAATGCACTCTTCTCCAATCCATTAAATATCTATTTTCCTGTTTCTTTTTCCTTAGCTGTTAAGGAAATAAGTATTCCTCATTGGTACTGCCATAACACTCAGTATACATCTCCCTGCCCCCCACCAGCTGTAATGAGATACGAGCTATGTACAACATTGTGTAACTAAGGTGAGCAATGCATTGATTTGATTTATGTATATATTATGAAATTATTACCGCTGTAGTGTTAGTTAACACTTTCATTACCTCACTTAATTACTATTTCTTTTTTGTCATGAGAATATATAAGATCTACTACTCTCAGCAATTTAAAATTTATAATACGGTATTGTTAACTATGTACACCATGTTATAATTAGATCCCCAGAACTTACTATTGTATAACTGGAAGTTTGTACCTTTTGACCAACCTTTCCACATGAACAATGTCAAGGAGGTTTTTCTCTAGGTTTCTCTAGGAGTTTTACAGTTTCAAGTCTTGCTTTCAAGCCTTTAATCCATTTTGAGTTAATTACTGTGGGTGGTATAAGATAGGGGTCCAATTTTATTCCTCTGCATATGATTATCCGGTTTTCCAAGTACCATTTATTGAAGATATTGTTCCCACAGAGCACTCTTGGCTCCCTTGTCAAATTTTAGTTGATCATATATGCGAAGATTCGTGTGTAGGCTCTTGATCTCTTCCATTGGTCTGTGCCTATTGTTACGCTAGTACCATACTGTTGATTAATATAGCTTTGTAGTATAGTTTGAAATTAGGTAGTAGGATGCATCCAGCTTTGTTCTTTTTCAGGGTTGCTTTGACTATTAAGGGTCTTCTGTTGTTCCATATGAACTTTTTTTTCTTATTACTGGGAAAAATGACATTGGAATTTTGAAAGAGATTGCTCTCAATGTATTGATGACTATAGGTAGTATGAACATTTTAATGATACCCTTCTGATCCATGAACAGAGGACAGCTTTCCATTTATTTGTGTCTTCTCCAGTCTCTTCAAAGTCTTATAGATTTTAGTTTACAGACCTTTCACCACTTCGGTTAAACTTATTCCTAAGTGTTTGACCGGGGTGGGCAAAAGTGGTTGTTTGTTTGGAAAGTAATACAATAATTAATAAATAAGAATACAAGAAAAAGCTCTGTGTTTCATGTACTCACAATTGTAAACCTATTTTTGCCTACCCCTGTGTTGTTTTAGATGCTATTGTGAATGGGATTGTTTTATTTCCTTTTCAGATATTTTGTTATTAGTGTATAAAAATGCAACTGATTTCTGTATGTTGATTTTATATCCTGCAACTTTACTGAATTTGTTGAGTAGTCTACCAGTGTTTTGGTGGAGTCCTTAGGATTCTTTTATGTATAAGATCATATCATCTGCAAACTAAGAATATTTTACATCTTCCTTTCCATTTTTTTCCTTTTATTTCTTTGTCATGCCTGATTGATTTGGCTAGGACTGCTGTGTTGAGTAGGAATGTCTTATTCTTGATCTAAAAGGAAAAGCTTTCAAATTTTCACTGTTGAATATGATGTTAGCTGAAGGCTTGTCATGTATGGCCTTTATTATGTTAAGGAATGTCCCTTCTATATTCAATTTGCTGATAGATTTTATCCTGAAAGGATGTATTTTTCCAAATGTTTTTCTGCATCAGTTGAGATGATCATATGAGTTTTATCTTTCATTCTATTAATGTAGCTTATCACAATTATTGACTTGTGTATTGGAACCATCCTTGCATCCCAGGGATAAATCTCACTTGATCATGGTGTGTGATCTGTAAAATGTGCTGTCGAATTCAGTTTGCTAATATTTTGTTCAGGATTTATATTCATCAGGAATATTGTCTTGTAGTTTTCTTTTGCAGTTTCCTTGTTTGGCTTTGGTAACTGGGTAATGTTGGTTTCATAAAATGAGTTCTACAGTGTACAGTGTTCCGTGTTCTTCAGTTTTATTTATTTATTTATTTATTTATTTTGTTTTTTGGAAGTTTGAGAAGCATTGCTATTAGTTCTTTAAATGTTTGTTAGAATTCACCAGGGAAACCATCTGGTCCTGAGGTTTTTTGGTGGGAGAATTTTGATTACTGATTCAATCTTCTTACTATTGGTTAGTTTTGATTTTCTATTTCATCAGGCTCTATGTTTCTAGATCATCCATTTCTTCTAGGTTATCCAATTTATTGGTGTATAATTGTTCACACTAGTCTCATGGTCCTTTGCATTTCTGTGGTGTTGGTTATAGCTCCTTTTCCATATCTGATTTTATTTGTGTCTTCTTTTTTTTCTTAGTCTGGCTAAAAGTTTTTCAGTTTTGAATTTCTTTTTAGAAATCAGCTCTTAGTTTCATTGATTTTTTAAAAATTTTTTTCAGAATTGTATTTCATTTATTTCCAGTCTGGCCTTTTTTTTTTTTTTTTCCAAGACTTTATTTTTAGAGAGAGGGGAAAGGAGGGAGACAGAGAGGGAGAGAAACCTCAATGTGAGAGAGAAACATCAATTGGTTGCCTCTTGCACACACCCCGGCCAGAGACCAAACTGGTAACCCAGGCATGTGCCCTGACCACGAATTAAACTGGCAACTTTTATCACTTTGTGGGATGATGCCCAACCAACTGAGCCACAATGGTCAGGGCTTCTGGTCTGATCTTTGTTATTTCCTTCCTTCTATTAACTTTGGGCTTAGTTTGTTCCTCTTTTGTGGTTCCCTTAGGTGTAAAGTTAGGTTGTTTATTTCTAGGCTTGCTATTGTCTTAATATATGTGTTTATCACTATAAACATCCCTTTTAGAACCGGTTCCATTTTTGATGACTTTAAGATATTTTAAAATAGTCCTTTTGTTTTATTTCAACCGTTGGTTTTTCAAGAGTGTGTTGTTTATTTATAAATCTTTGTGAATTTTCTAGTTTTCTTTCTTTTATTGAATTCTAGTTTCATACTATTATGGTCTAAAAAGATACTTGGTAAAATTTCATTCTCCTTAAACTGCTCTTGTGACCTATTGTGGTCGGTCTATCCTGGACGATGTTCTAAGTGCTTTTAAAAAGATTAGATATTCTGCCCTGGCTGGTGTGGCTCAGTGGATTGAGTGCTGGCCTGCAAACCAGGGTCACTGGTTCTATTCCCAGTCAGGGCATATGCCTGGGTTGCAGGCCAGGTCTCCAGTAGGGGGCATGAGAGAGGCAACCACACATTGATATTTCCCTCTCTCCCTTCCCCTCTAAGAATAAATAAATAAAATCTTTTTTAAAAAGTATGCATTCTTGTGCTGTGGGGTGAAATGTTTTGCATATGTCTGTTAGGTCTGTTGGTCATAAAATATGTTCAAATCTAACATCACCTTGTGGATTTTTTATCTGGAAGATCTGCCTATTATGTTGAAAGTGGTGTTTTGAAGTTCTCTACCATGATTGTATTGTCTGTTTCTCCCTTCAGAATTGTTAGTATTTGCTTAATATATTTAGATACTCCAATGTTGGTTGCATATATATTTAAGATTGTTACGTATTCTTGAAGAATTGACTCCTTTATCATTATATCATTATATAATGCCCTTCTTTGTCTCTTGTTACAGTTTTTGAATTAAAGCCTACTCTCTCTGGTATTAAGTATAGCTAGCTACCCTGGCTCTCTTTTGGTTTTTGAACCTATGTATATCCTTGAGTCTAAAGTGAGTCTTTTGTAGTCAGTATACAAAAAGTTCTTTAAAAAAAAAATTCATCAAACTCCTGGCCAAGATGGAGGCATAGGTAGATACACTTTACCTCCTCATACAACCAAAAGAAGGAAACAACAGATTTAAAAACAAAAAAAAATCAGAACTTTCAGAAAATTGAACTGTACGGAAGTCTCACAACTAAGGAGTTAAAGAAGAAATATTCACCCAGACTGGTAGGAGCGGTGGAGATGGGCAGCCGGGGCAGAGAGGACTTGAGGCAAGGCAATGGCTGGAGGACTGGGGTGGGGGAGGTGGCGGCTGGCAGACCAGGTGGTCCCACATTTGCGTGCAGATAAACCAGGAGGAACAACTAGGGAGCGAGACAGACGGCACAACCCAGTGTCCCAGCATAGGGAAATAAAGCCTTCAAACTTCTGGCTGTAAAAATCTGTGGGAGTTGAAGGGGTGGGAAAAACTCCCAGTCTCACATGAGAGTCCACTGGAGAGAACCACAGGGTCCTAGAATATACACAAACCCACCCACTGGAAAATCAGCACCAGAAAGGCTTAATTTGCTTGTGGGTAGCAGAGGAAGTGACTGAAAGCCAGTCAAGAAGCAAGCAAGCAGCATTGTTCCCTCTTGGACCTCTCCCAAGAGGGGGAAAAGGTACAGGGAATAAGAATCATAAATGGTAGGTACAAAATAGACAGGAAGAGATTAAGAATAGTATGGGAAATGGAGAAGCCAAATAACTTATATGTACAACACACAGACATGAAATAAGGTGGCTGGTGGAAGGGGTGGTAGAGGGCAGAGGGGAATAAAGGGGAGGAAAAATGGGACAACTATAATCAATAAATCAATAAAATCAATAAAATATTTTTTTAAAAATCATGTAGCTACTCCATGTCTTTAAATTGGAGAATGCAATCCACTTACATTTAGAGTGCTTATTGATAGGAAGGGGCTAACTTATGTCATGTTATTATTTCCGTGCTGTTTTGTAGTTTCCTTGTTCCTTTCTTTCTTGCTTCCTTCCTTTATGAACTGATGATTTTGCATAGTAGTATGCTTTGATTCCCTTCTTTTTATCTTCTGTAAATGTATTATAAGTTTTTGCTTGTGGTTACCTTAAGGCTTATACGAAACACCATATATATATGTATGTATGTATGTATATGTATATGTCTATATATATGTCTAGATATGTCTATATATGTCTATATATGTCTATTTTATGCTAATAACAACTTAACTTTGATTGCTTACAAAAACTCTACCCTTTTATCTCCCTGCCTTTTATGTTTTGATACTATTTCCCTCTTTTTATATTGTATATTCATTAACAAATAATTGTTGTTATAGCTTGTAGTAATCTTGTCCTTTAACCTTTACATGGGATTTAAGTGATTAACATATGCCATATGTATTACAGTTTTAGGGTCTTCTGAATTTGTAAATTTACCTTTACCAGTGTATTGGATATATTCATGTTACTAATAAACAAAATATTGTTTCATCTTGAAGAACTCATGTCAGCTTTTCTGTAAGGCAGATCTATTAGCGATGAACTCCATCACCTTTTGTTTGTCTGGGAAAGTCTGTTTCTCTTTCATTTCGGAAGGACAACTTTTCCCAGTAGAGTAATCTTAGTTGGCATCTTT
Source organism: Glossophaga mutica (assembly GCA_039655065.1). Taxonomy (NCBI): domain Eukaryota; kingdom Metazoa; phylum Chordata; class Mammalia; order Chiroptera; family Phyllostomidae; genus Glossophaga; species Glossophaga mutica. The sequence goes on along the minus strand of CM077307.1, from coordinate 138,766,881 downwards.
TTCCTTTTAGCACTTTGACTATATGACTTCATTTTCTCTGGCCTGTGAGATTTCTGCTGAGAAATCTGCTGAGAGTTGTATTGGGGCTCCCTTGGAGTTACAATCTTCTTTTCTCTTTCTGCTTTTAAGATTCTGTCTTTGGCTTTGATCTTTGACATTATTATAATGCATCTGGGAGACAATCTTTTTGAGTTGGGGACCTGTGAGCTTGATAAACTAGGATATACAAATCTCTCCCAAGATTTAGAAAATTCGCAGTAATTATGTATTCAAATATGTTTTCTGCCCCCTTCGTCTCCTGGAACTTTAGTAATTTGCAAATTGTTTCTTTTTGTGGTATCTCATAGATCATGCAGGCTGTCTTCACTCCATTTTTCTTTCTTTTTTTCTCCTCTGACTGGATAATATCAAAGTTCTTGTCTTCTGACTCATAGCTTCTTTTTTTCTCCTTGTTCCATTGTGCAGTTGATGCTCTCTGTTACATTTTGTATTTCATTTGTTGAATTCCTCAGCTCCAGAATTTCTGTATTAGTCTTCTTTACGATTTGCATTTCCTTGTTAAGCTGTTTATTTTTAAAATGTATTGTTTTCTGATTTTGCTGAGTTGTCTTTGTTTTCTGGCAGCACATTGGGTTCCCTTAAAACAGCTATTTTGAAATTTTCATCAGGGAAATTTCAGATCTCTGTGTTTCAGGGATTGGTTCCAAGAAGAACATGTTTCTTGGTGGCATCTTATTTCCTTGCTTTTTCACATTTCTTCAAGTTTTGCATTGCCATCTTCGCATTTGAAATGCACTTCTTCTAGTCCTTACTAACTGCCTTTAGGAGAGAAATACCGTTATCTTCTGCCCATCAGCTCTGCTAGGGATTCTGAGGCTTTCTTAGACCTTCTGTGGATACACCCGCTCCATGCTTCTTGCTCCCTCTTGTGGCAGAATTCTTAAGCTTGTTTGTCTCCTCTCTTTCCTATAACACACCAGGTTGAGTGTTGACAGTTTACCTTTTGTTTTTCCCAAAATGGTGCTAAAGCTTGCCTATGTACTCTCTCTGGCTTTCAGTCTGGCTGGCTTTCTGTGTGTGCTCACTGGCTGTGTGCCAGGTCCTGCTCTCAGAGCTGTCATCAGGAGTATGCACAGGAAGTGGGACACAGTGTGTATGTGGAGGGGGGATGTGCCGGGCACTGGGGATGACCATGGCCAGTTAAGGGGGTCTGTGAGTGAGGCATCCTCAGCAGCTCGTGGGCATGCTTCTTGATGGAGTCCACAACGCAGTATGATCCTAATCCCTTTAGTGCCCCTAGAGAATTCTATCTGGCACTCTCTCAGCCTCTTGCCACTCTGTAGTCCTGAATTTCATTATTCAGTGTTCTGGATGGACTGAGAGAGAAATGAGCTCTTTTTGCAGTGTTCCACACCACTGGGAAGCTGGGTGCTCAGTCACATGCTCTCCCTTTTCCTCATTGGAGAAATCACAGGCTCAGAAGATCTCTCTTGACCGTAAGCTGTTCCATCTTGGTAGGTGGGTGATGTACATAAAGTCAAACGGTTTATCTTTCCTTCTCCAGCGTGTCCAAACTTGTTTTGCTTCAGCATTGTCCTGGAAGTTCTCTGCTGGAAATCTGGACTTTCACATGGCTCTTCAATCTGTAAATTATTGTCTAAGACGGAAATGTTTTGCAGGGGTTCCTGGACTGTGGACAAGAGGGGCTGTGGCTGATTTTGGGGCCACTGCAGGATCCACAGCCACTGCCAAAATCTGTATGCCTATTACCTGATGCGCAAGTAGGCAAAACTCCTCCTGAGTCCCTTGGCATGTGGTGCTAGATCCCACTGCTCCCACAGAGGCATTTGTGTCTGAGGATGAATGCCAAAATGTTTTCTTTTGGGGGGCAGTGAACAGCAGATGTCTTATTCTGTCATAATGCTGATGTCACTCTACCCCACTGTGTGTCTTTATAATTGCTCCTTCTCTGCTGTATTATCAGTATCGTTAATCGTGAGATCCTTTGTATTTCCCATTTTTGACTTTCTGGGACCTAGTGCAGTATTTGGCACATACACCCAAGTATTTATCAAATAAATAAATGAATGAACTAGGCGTTGAAAGATAGTTAGGATCTTAAGTGGCATATGTAAGTGGGAAGACATTAATTAAAATAGAGAAACCACACAAAAATAATGAAGTAGAAATAAGTGAAAACCACCTTAGTGGGTCTATGTGCAATTTAATGAGAGAAAAGATTAGGTGGAGAAGGCAGATCTAGTGGATGTGACACCTTGATAGCCTTTACTAAGTGTAAGTTTTTAACCAGCAAAGTGATGTAAGAAAAGCATTCGTTTAGGGATATTTGTTCAGCAGAAAACTTGGATTAGAATAGTCCATCATACTAGAAATCCTCAGAGTCATTCTTGGATTCTATAGGCTTAACTGGTCAATGAAATTCTGCTGATTGTGCTTAGAAATGCTTTTAGAGTGTGAACCAGTATAAGTTCAGAGTTTCAACCTCTCCTCCCTGTATAATAGCAGAAGCCTCCTAACTCATCTTCTTAAGTCTCCTCACTCCCATCACTCTCTGTGCTCCTCCTACCAAAGAGATTTGGTACAAGTTTAAATTGCCTAAAAAGTTATTTGTCTGTAATTTTTCTAACTCCTTGGCATGTTATACATAGCCCTTCACAAACTAATGCCACTCAACCTGTTTGGATTTGTCTCATATTAGCACTTTTCATATATATTTATTTAAAGTATACCATTCCCTTATGTATATTTATGGCTTGCATGAACTGTTTCCTTTTTCTGGGAAGCACCTCCATCCTTCCTCACTTGAAAAAACAGTTCAAATGTCACCTACTCTATGAAACCATCCCTTACTCTTCAGGGCAGATTTAAACAGATGGATCATGCCTTAGTCATTCTTGTATTTTTAGAACTTACTGCAGTGTCTGGCATGGTACTGGCTTCTACTAAGAACTGAGTTTTTAAAAATTCTTACAAAAGGTGAATACTACTGTTTCATTTTGGAAAAATATAAAACTACAGATCTATGTAAAGTAAAAAGTGAGTACCATCTATCATTCCTGCAATACTCAGGTATAATCACCATTAAGTCTAATGTTGTGTGTATTACTTTACACATTTTTTATGCATGCACACCCATGCACATGTGAGTGTAATTTTTAACAATGCAAGCCTAAGTGTTACTGAATGACTGACTGAATGAGTGAATAAAGGATCTTAAGATGTTATTTAAACAATCCACTCATTAAAAAGAAGTCAAGAAAGAGTCTTAATGGGGATAGAAAAGCAATTGAATGTGCTAGAAAAACAGAACTAGCTTCATGACTGATGTCCCTATATGGCATAGAGTCGAATATAATTTCAAAGCTGCAAGTTGGATTCATCAGTGGAAATTTTTAACAAGATGCAACACGGCAGTTACTCCTTCCTATGTATCTGTCTGAATACTAGTTTTTATATCTGTACAACAGAAATGATTCCACCTTATAGGATGTGTAAAAAGATTAGAGATAATGTGTTAAAATGTTTGGGCATTCAGTTGAGCAATGAATTACAATTATTTGTATTGATCTGATGTTTTACAGTAATGTGAGGCCAAACACTGTAGGTTGCACTGTTTATTAATAGCATTATTCCATTAATATATTCATTCTAGACTTCTCCCACTCTTCAAGTCAGCTTTCTGGAATATCCAGCAATATGAATGTGGGTTTTATAAATTTGCATAAAATTATAGTTATCCTCTTTTCTTGTCCTACCTCCTGCTGACTCAGAATCAGCTCTAAAATAGAAAGCTATATTTATTTTGCATAATGCTGCTACAGCAATGGCTAAAAATAACTGATATGCTCTTAATAATTAAGGCAGCATGCAGACTTTGTTCTAATTGAGAAATAAACTTACTTGGATATCTGGGAATTATTAACATGCAATAGATCTTTTTAATTCTTCTCTTCCTTCCATCCTTTTTATACTGATTTTAAGGGCAAACTCCAGTGAAGTGATAATAGACCCCCAAATGAATGAAAATGGTTTGAAGAAAAAATTACATATTTCATTAAAATTTACAGGAAAGATAACCTAGGGAATAGTCAGGTTATAAGTTTTTTCCCTGTATAGCTGGAATGAATTATTATATTTTTGCATGTTTATACTTTGTTTCCACAGGAACAGTATCTTCCCTTTTTGTGCCATGCCCAGTGCCTGTCACAGTGCTAAGTAATTGCTGATGTGTAAATTGTCTTTGCATGTGGTGTTTTCAGTATAATTTTATTCCTAGAAATATATTTTACTCAGGAATTCAGAATTACATATACTAAACCTATTAGGTGATTGCTTCAATTATAGCTGAATTATTTATTCATTGTAATTACAAAAGCATTACCGTTTAAAAAATATTTTTCCCTTCCAGTGATATCTATGTACCTAACTCCTTTATTCAGCAAGGAATTACCTTCTTCTCTGATCGCTGCTGCTATTTATTGGTGCTACCTTCTGCTTTACCAGTGTGCAAGCATCAATAAACCATGCTCATTACTTTCATATGTATATTCCAAACTTTTACATGGTTCCCATCTCCATACATAACTGTGCTTTCTAGTGGCAAATAACACTCCTAAAAGATAGTTGCTGTTTTCTTTGGAGCTGATAACTAATTTGTGTAGATACTAATCTTTTCATATTTTTCCTCCCTCCCTTTCCATCAGTCAAGTTCAGTGTACCATGCTAGGTACTAAAGAGCACTGAAAGAAACAAAGACTTGGTCTTGCCTCAAGTAGCTTACCAACTATTGAGGAAAAAATCTGTACATACACAAAAGAGTTACAAACCAGAGTGGTATATGCTATAGCACAAGTAAATAATTCACACTATAGATGACCCAAGGAAGATATTATGGGCTGGAATTGTGTGGTTTCTTGACTGAGTCTGAGGGATAGTTTGATATAATGGGAAAAGCACAAGACAGTGAATTGGAAGACCAGGTTTTGACTTCCACCACTTGTTAACTATTGTAACATCGTGACTTGGGCTAATTTCTCTCACATGTAAATTGGGAATCATGATCATGGTAATACTTTTTCTGTTTACTTCTTCAATGTGTAAATCATACAAATATGTTCTAACAACATTAAAGTATGATTATAACCTAAGGGTGTGTTTTAATTTTTTAAGGTTTTATTTATTTATTTTTAGAGAGAGGGGGCAGGAGGGAGAAAGAGAGGAAGAGAAATATCAATGTGCAAGAGATACACAGATCGGTTGCCTCTCACACATCCCCAACTGGAGACCTGGCCCACAACCCAGACTTGTGCCCTGACCAGGGATCGAACCAGCGACCTTTCAGTTCATGGGCCAGCGTTCAATCCACTCAGCCATACCAGCCTGGGTTAATTTTAATTTTTCATTACATACCTAAGAAATGTTGAAAGTTCAGTAAAAAGAGGTATATTTTTGGTATATGTATGTTACGTAATAGGGAGAGGTAATGACAGGGCTGTGATACAAATCTGACTTGTTTGGGGACAATTTATATTACACATAACTATTTAGAAGCTACTAATAATTGTTATGAATAATGTAAGGATAATTACAGCCACTATTTATTGAGCCTTTATTATATGCCAGGGACTCTGCTAAGAACTTTTTATGCATTTTTCTGATTTAATCTTCTGAACAATCCTAAGACCCAACTATTATTGTCCTATTTCCCAGAGGGGAAAACTCTGGGTCAGAATGATTGTCCTTTGGCGAGGTTGTACAGCTAGTAAGTAACAAGAGCAGAATTTGAACCTAAATCTGCTTAACTTCTAAGCCAATAATTTCCATAGCTTTGGAATATCATACAAAATGCAAGAGTAAACTTAGAACCAAATGAAGTGGCTTGATGTGTTAAATCAGAAGAAATAGGTATTTAAATAATAAATTATTTTAAGCAAAGGTGAAGTGAGGAATGAAGCTACAGAAGAAACAAAGGCCAGCTCATGGAAGACTTGTGTGCCATGTGTGAGAATTTAAAACTTGATTCTGTGGGTAACCAGGAGCCTCTGAAGGTTTCAAGTACAGAAATGCAATCGCTGACCACCTGCACAGAATTGGTGCTCCATACATACTTAATGAACAAATGAATAAACGGGATTTGTCTTTTAGAAAGAACGACCTGGTGACAATGTGGAATATGGTTTGGAGGGAAGACTGAAAGTAGGAAAACGGCTGTCAGAGTGTGGGTGAAGATGGCAGAACCTGAACTGGTGGCATGCAGGAGCTGGCTGGTACTGGGTTGGAGAGCCAACTATATGTGTCTGTCCAACTTGAGGTTCAGTGACATTAGGTTGGTATTTTGTAATCAGTCAGCCTGGTGGGAGTATTTAAACCACAAATGTTGGCAAACACTACAAATTAGGTCTTTCATTTTAAAGAGCTGATTTACCAACACTACTGGCCTGAAAATAGGTTGGAGAGGAGGGAATAACCTACTAGAGGGGTTATTGAGGAATCAGCAATATTTAGCATCAGTGGGTTGACAGGGGAGGAGTGTCAGTGCGGGAGATTATAAAATGAATTATCAAGTTATAGGCTTGGATGAGTCAAATGGGATACTGGTGCCTCTTAACAAGAGTTTTCAAGGTAGGGGAAAGATAGTGGATTCTGTTTAGGAAAGTTGAAGTATGTGGGACATGGTGGTATAGGAGTCCCAAAGACAGTAGTTACATAGATATGGGACTAAAAGGAGAGGTCTGGCTTCAATATTAAATATGGGTTCAATATAAAATATAACTTCTAGTTGAAGATATCGGAGTGGATGAATTTTTAAAACAAAGGGATAGAACCCTGAGAAAGGCTGTGCAAAGTCTTCATGTTTTATAAAGTAAATATAGATGAAGCCATATGTCTTCATTCAAAGAAGGAGAAAGTAGGTAGGATTGTATTTTCTTTGTAATTATTGTCTTTGGAATAAAATCACTGCAGTGTAAATGTGTTTTAAAGAATACTGAAAGCGGGCATGTGACAGATCAGATTTACAGGAACTTTACAGCAATATTTATCAGAGTGATGCTTAAAAACAACAGATTTAATAATCCAAAAGAAGAATAACACATCAAACATCTGAAAGAACAAAAACATTCTATAAAACTAGAAAACAAATTATTTCCAAAATGGAATTATATATACTTCTTTCTTGGTACTAAGTTGTAATTGTTTATTTCTTTTTCTGTGCCACTAAATTGTACTGAAGGTGGGGAAATGCCGTGTCTGTCACCTGTGTTAGGGGGCTTGTGCTGTACATCCTGTGCATTCAGGAAAAAAAACAATCTTTCTTTTGTGACAGGATTGGAGATTTGAACAGAGATGATCTAGAAGGTCCCTTTCAACCCTAAGAGTATGAAAAGGGAAGTGGTGATAGTTCCTTACCACCTAAAGGAAATGATCTTCACTCCTTTGTAGCACCAAAGGGCCAATGTTTCAAAGCTACAGAAAGGAAGTAGATTCTCAGCTCAATAACACACAGGTTAAGAATTTTTGAACAATTACAGCTACCCAACAGAGGAGATGGCTATCTTTGAAGTAACTATAATGTAAAAGCTGGAAGCATCCTTAGATATCTTTAGTTTAGGTCTTCTCAATTTTTTTCATGTCATTGTCTACACAAAAAAAATGGTTGTACAGCACATGGATCAATATCTCAAAGTGTACTTGACACAAGTTTTCAGGGCTTTGGTTGGGAAAACTCATCTAATATAAATAATAAACCCTCTTTGCAGTGGGAATAATTGAATGTAAGAGGGGATACGACATTCCTGGATCAAGACGTTAGTGTTAGTGTTGGGGCTAGAACCCGCATCTTTGGACAACTAAGTCTTCTGCCCACAAATTAAGCAAGGTTGCGTGTCAGGCCTGAAGGTCAATGTCAGCTGCAGTAGATGGGACGATAGTTTAGATTAGCGTTGCTTTAAGTGTGGTCCCACGACCACTGGCATTATAATTTGTCGAACCTCGCGGGGCTCATTAAAAACGATTAATGGGCACTACACAGATACACTGAATCCGGCGCTGCTGTAATGCCCGGAAATATGCATTTTTAGGTTTGAAAACACGCCTCGTCCTCTACCCCACTCCACAGTACTTTCGGCTCCAGCTCCCGCATGAACTGAGCGGCTCTGCGGGCGCTCAGCATCCGCCAATCTGACCTCAGAGCAGCGTGGGCGGTGCGTTTTCTGATTGTAAACTGTCTGTTACGTACTAGCCCTCCGGCCAACACTTGCAGAGGCAAACCAGGGCGCCGTCCGGATGAAGAGGGCCGCCGTACCTCCATCACCTCCTGGCCCCACTGCGGAACCCACTGCGGAGGCAGGGGCCGGGGACAGAGGCGGCTCTGCAGCGCCCCTTCGAGGCTAGGGCCCTCCGCAGCGAGCCGGGCAGCGCTTATCCTTCTCCGCTCCCGAGCTCCTCCACCTTTTTTTGCAGTCCCGCCCACGTGGGGAGCCACTAAGGCGCCTGCGCCAATTCTGCCTTACCCCAGCCTATCAACCAACAGGAAGTCAATAGGTTTCCCATAGTGCCTCGCGAGTGGAGGGGTTTGATTGCACGCTCCGGAGGGTTGAATGCAGGTTCAGGTTGTCTTTGTTGCGGTTGTCCTGTTGGGCCTGAGTGCACTACGAGATTGCGGCTCGGTCACTGCCTGCTCCGGCGGGTGCAATGCCGCTTCTTCGGGGTGTATGGGGTGTGCTGAGTGCACTGGGAAAGTCGGGAGCGGATCTCTGCGCGGACTGTGGGAGTCGACTGCGCTCTCCCTTCAGGTAAGACCACGAGCCTGGAATGTAGACGGTTTCTTCCATTTTCTGCGCCCCTGCGTCACGCCCCCCCCCCCCCACCGCCGCCCCGCTCCCCGGCGCAGGAGGTCAGGGCTTCTAGATCCTTTGATTCAGACCCCGACCTTGCCAGGGGGATGGTAGCTTTGCAGGCCTTATCCAGTAGTACCCCATGCTTTGCTTCCGGCCACCTTCCACCCTCCCGCCCCTCCTTTCTGTCCGGCCTTAGAGCACCTGTTTGTTTGGCTTTCTTTGTAAAATTGCGCCAACAGTCTCCCGCCTTCGTCTACGCGTGCAGGAGGCGGGGCTCAGGAGCTGCAGGAGAGGTGCGTTCGGTATCTCTGCTCTTCGTCGGAGGTAAGGGCTTGGAGTTGGGCTGGAGTTTTGCAGGCTCTTCCCTCTGGTTAGGGCACGATTTTAAATGTTACTAGCATTTTTTTGTCGAAGGTGTTGAACATACAGCATCTTGATGACATCTTGCTTGGGACCTATTTATATACATGTGAATATTGGCATATTTACTTGACATTGGTTATTTTCTTTTTATTTATGTAGTTTTGTGTATATACCGAGATGGTTTTCATCCACCTTGAGAAGTTATCCAAAGAAGCCTATGACTTCATATGTTCGCTTTTCTAAAGAACAGCTACCCATATTTAAAGCTCAGAACCCAGGTAAGGAGTTTGGGGCTTATATTCTTCTCTGAATAAAGAGTCCAGTAAGCAGTTATACTGCAGAGTTGATTTCCACTACCAAATGATCCAGTGACTACAGGTACATAACCGTTCTAATTGATGGCCTGTGAGATAGCAGGTTTAACTTTTTTTACAAAATAGAAATACTAAATATAATTGAGAACTTATGAAAGGTTTCTTTTTTAAGGATTTTATTTATTTATTTTTAGAGAGCGGGGAAGGGAGGGAGAAAGAGAAACGTGAGAGACAGACATCCATCAGCTGCTTTTCACGGGCCCCCAACTTGGGGACCTGGCCCTACAACCCAGGCATGCTCCCTGATGGGGAATTGAACCAGCGACCTGCAGGCCAGGACTCAATTCATTGAGCCACACCTGCCGGGGGAAAGGTATTTTAAAAATAGCACCATTTTGGGCCTGGTTGCCCTTAGCTTAAAAGACCATTGAATCATTTTATCTCTTGCTTGGCTCCTTACCTCAGGGAATTGTTAATGAAAGTGGTAGTGAAATAACTTCTGTGGAAATGTTCTGTACACTTCAAAGCTCTATACAAAGTAGTGCTAACTCCAAGAGCTTTTGCACTGAAAGATTTCCAGATAACATGTTTTACACTTCCTAAAGAGGCTGTAGGGTCTTCATTTGGGGTTGTAGTGTAAAGCTAATAGCTAGCCTTTGCCAATGATTTCTAAAGCTTTGTCATAAGCAGTACATCACAGGACACTTCTAAAAATCAAATGAGCTATAATAAAAATTCTCAAATAAAGAATTGGTTTATGAGACATGTTTAAGTGCTCATGTCTTTTAAAATGTAGGGGTTGAAACTGATAAGTGGTTTGGTAATGCATTTATATCCCGCCATTTTAGTTAAGATAATGAATTGATTTCAGAAAAATTTAGTTTGTTTGCAAATTGTATTTCTGTAATTAAAATTCGAGATGGTGTTATATGAATCAAGACTGTATTTTGTTTTTTATTCAGGTGTTGTGAACTTAGTAAAAGACTTGGAAAAAATGTTTGATTAAAATACAAAGTAAAGTACTTGATGAAATTGATTGCCCAACTGCTTATACTAGTAATCGATTTCTGAGGATTGTTTGATGTACTCCTTGATTATTAGATAGTAGACTTTAAAATTTGGATAAAGTATTAAATTTATCATATAATTAGTTGGTTAAAGAAAAGCTAAATCATTGCATTAAGTTGTGTGTGGTATAGAGGTATCTAATAAAACATAGAGTTAATAGATTATTATTTCCTGCCTGTCTTTAGGAGAAAATTAGTCCTGAGACATAAAATTGTGGCATCTTTTCTCATTCCAATCCATAGGTGCAAGAAATTCAGAACTGATTAAAAAAATCGCAGAGGTATGGAGGGAACTTCCTGATTCAGAGAAAAAAGTAAGCATACAGGTTTTCAACATTGCTGACTAGTTATTCTGCAGTTAGGAATAATTGTCATGCCTTTTAAGGGACCAGATGGCCCAGAGTTTTATTTATTTTTAAACATCCATTATCTACAAAGGAACTTCATATCTTCTGATCTACATAAATGATGAGAATACTGATTATGGGGGTAGTGATATTGAAGGCTAATTGCTAGACTCTAAGCTTGGTTAGCATGTATATTAAAAAACATGATTTTGGTCCATATAAATATGATCCCAGAGCACATTTTCCATTCGATGGTTGAGTCTCTCTTTACCTGAAATCATGCAGTTGTCTCTCCTTGGCAGATGTGCTATGTTTAATTGGCCAGCAACAGTTTATTGACTTACTGTTGTTTTTGTTTTATGTTTTTTAAAAATTTATTTATAGGTATATGAAGATGCTTACAAGGCAGACTGGCAGGCATACAAACAAGAGCTAATCAGAATTGAAGAAGAGCTAACTCCAAATCAGAGGGTATCTTTAGAAAAAGAAATGTTGCAAAAACGTTTAAAAAAGAAATCAATAATAAAGAAGAGAGTGAGTATTATTGAAATATTCTCTTGACAAAGAACTGAAACTTACATAACTAACTAATATAGGTAGTTTTCTCTTTGATGATATTTGTGGCTATATGGTGTACTCTAGTTAGGAAAAATGGGATAGTCCTCTTCTGCCATTAGGATCATTTGTTATTGAGTCCATCTTGGAAACCCTTGGTGTTACCTTGGGATGTAGGAATAGTAAGAATCTTTGCTTCTGAGTCTTGTCTAGACTAGCCTATTGATTTGAATAGTTTTATAGGTAATGGTGAATTTGATTCTGAGTATTGCTAATAGATTGCATTTAATAACACATTAGGGAAAAGTGCCTATTATATCTAATAAGTGCCTTTAAGATGAAATCTTTTTTCTTCTTCTTCATTAAAAACCCCACATGATTCCACCCTTGCTGGTGTGGCTCAGTGGATTGAGTGCTGGCCTGTGCACCAAAGGGTTGCAGGTTCGATTGCCAGTCAGGGCACATGCCTGGGTTGCGGGCCAGGTCCCCAGTAGGGGGTGCACAAGAGGCAACCACACATTAATGTTTCTCTCCCTCTCTTTCACCCTCCCTTCCCCTCTCTCTAAAAATAAATAAAATCTTAAAAAAAACCACATGGTTCAAAAATTGTAGTTCCTAGCTTAAGGTATTAATCCACATAAATTCCATTGTTTGAAAGTTAGACTACATTTTTGTATACAAACAATATTAGGTGTGAGGTGGTCAGTACATACAGTGCAGAAAATGGTCATCAGTTTAAACTATTTCTCTGAAAAAGTAGATTATACCTTTAATGTGAGATACCAAGGTATGTATCCATGACCTTAATGTTTTGAGTCCTGCTAAAGACTCAGCCAATTTCAAGTCAGTAATCTAAGGTTGTTGATCCAATTAGTAAAAGGATCCAGAAAAGAAACCAAGAGTGAGGAATACACTTTCTGCATAGGGATGGTATGTGGAGGGGTGAGTACTAAAGTTGACGCTTCCTCTTTTACTCTCCCTTTCTCTTTAGTGCACCCAGCCACTGGTAAGAGTGGCAAGGACCAGAAGTGAGCATTGGGCACGTTAGAGGGGCTTTCCCTTTCAAATATTTCTTGTCTTCCTTTCTCTCTCCTGGTATTCCCAATATGCTTTTGTTATACCTATTACACCTGTTGTAGTTGTCCCATAGTCCTTGGTATTCTGGATTTTTTCCTCTAAGCCTTTGTTCGCTTTGTTTTAGTGTTTTCAAGGATTCTGTTAATACGTCCTCTAGATCAGAGTCGTTCGCAGCTGTGTCCAGTGTACTAATAAGCACATCAAAGGCCCTTTATTTTAGTTAGTGTTTTCGCGCTCCAGCATTTCTTTGTGGTTCTTTCTCGGATTCCCATCTCTCTGTTTACATTACTCATCTGTTCCTGCTTGCTTTCTAGAGCCCTTAGTATATTAATCATAGTTGTTTTTAAATTCCTCATCCAATAATTCCAACATCCTTGCCATGTTTCTTTGTCTCTTCAAACTGTTTTTTGCCTCTTAGTATGTCTTGGAATTTTTTTCTTGATAGTTTGACCTGATGTACTGGGTAAAAGGAATTGCTGTTAAATAAGCCTTAATAGGGTGGCAGGGATTAGGTCCCCGTCTTTCAGAGATCCTATGTCTCTCTTCTGTGAACCGCACTATCGTTCCTCAATTTTCTCTCTTCCATTTAGGTGGGATAGGATGGCTAGAGTGGGCTAGACTTGCCTATTTTCCTTCCTTGGGGTCAGTTGGGTTCTGATAATACCATAGAAGGTTAGCTCTGATTAACTAGTTGCCCCTGAGGGCAGGCCTTATGAAGAATAAAGGAGTGCTCAGACATTTCAGAATGGCTCCTTGTCTTCTCCCCCTGCTGAAAACTGTGGTGGGGGTGGTGGGGGCAGGGATGGGGTGTGTATTTTTCTAGATATTTATTGTGGGGATCTGGTCAAGCTCTTGAAGTTGTAAATCCCACATTAGTATGAGGGCCCTCCTGTGACAGGGTCCTGGCGTTCTTAAAAAGTCTTGGAGTTGGCCACACAGAACTTCCAGCAGTTTGTTCATTACAGTTCAGGTTTTCCTGCCCAGCTTTGGTTCGCACAGCCCCGTCCTCCTGAGTCTCTGCTCTGGTAAGCCTCAACTCGGTTCACTTGTCTGTGTCCAGTCTGGGGGCCAACCACAGTGTGCTGTGTCCTCTCATGGATCCAAGAAGAGTTGTTGATTTTTCAGTTTGCTCAGTTTTATACTTGTGAGGAAGGACTGGCAACTTCTAAGCTCTTTACATGTCGAACCTGAAGCCTGAGGGTTTTTTCCCTCGTGTTTCCCTTCCCACTCCCTGTTGGAGTTTTCCTTCCCTCCCCATTAAAGACTGCCAGTACCAAACAGTTAGAGATCAGGTGAGAAGTGTGGGAATTAGGAAGTTGCAAGCGCATCATCTAGGAGAGAAATCCCTAGTAGTAATTCTAGAAATAAAAGGGGCAGTAATTAAGTTGTGAAGTCTACAGCAGTTTTATGAAATGTTCGGGAAAAGGAAGTGATTTTTCGTTGGAAATCAGAGAAGATTGTTTTATCTTTTAAAAAAGATTTGTACATATGCTCAGTTACTCAGTTCATGGAGACCACGAAAATAATATGTAAAGGAAATGTATGGAAAATAACTCATAAAATCTATTATAATTTTCAGAACTTAGTGCTATCAAAATTCTGACCCCAGAAGGAAATAATCACATTCTTTATATAAGAATCATAGCATTCATTTTAAGGAACATTCTGCATAATACGTAATAGTGAATACAGTTTCTGTAAGTAATAGTAAGTCTCATAGGGGTTAAAACTCTATCTAACTCTTCCATTTTTATTACTTAGGAGTTAACACTGCTTGGAAAACCGAAAAGACCTCGCTCAGCTTATAACATTTTTATATCTGAACGCTTCCAAGAAGCTAAGGATGGTACTTCACAGGTAAAATAGAACTGTATTTGTTTTTTAAATTTTTGTTTAATTTTTAAAATGTTAGGAGATTTTAGGGGTGCCATATGTCAGGAGGTGAAGAAAAGTAATAAATTACTATAAATAAGTACAATATACAAGTAAGGCCCTCTTTCTTATATCTCTTTAATGGAAAAGTCCTTGGTGTTACCATGTACAATTGAGTATACAGTTGCCAATATGTATATTGTCAACTTTTTTAATTAGAATTTTTTTTCTAGTTTGTAGGGTGTTAAAGTTTTGAAAACTTTTCTTATTCAGCAGTTCTTAACTGTTTTACTATCACTGGGTAAGATTAAGAATAGAGCTGTAATATTTTGTGCTAGAATTTGAGCCTAACCTGCTGCTTCATGTTCTTCCCCTTAATAAAATGAAATTTTAGTTATGCCCATGGGAATGTCTTATATATGTGTATGTTGTTGTGCGAATGTGTCAAAGAAAGAAAGCCTTTTTATTCCTGTTGTAGCTTAGTCTTTTTTTCTTCTTAGAAGCTCCAAATTGGCAGTCCTATTTTTCCTCTTATAATATGACATGGTAAGAAAAATGTATGTTCACACCTCTATCTCTTGTCAATCTGAGATGAAGGTGTTTGCCACTCTGCCTGTTTGGGTTGTTTGGGTCTGTAGCTCGTTTCACAAATCCTGTTTAACATATGATTAAATAATGTGTATATGTGATGTCTTCGTTGGCCAAATACTTTCATTAATTCGTTCCCTTTGGGGTGTCAAATTCCATTTCTGTGGCCCTACATTACTAATATACAAGCTTATTTACTATTTTAGTTGGAATTAGCTCAGTCATTAATTTACCTTGGATTTAGTTTTCTTATCAGCACGAGAAGGTTATATGCTAGAGAATTCTAGGTCAGTAGTTCTTAATTCTGACTAAAATAAAATAAATAAATAAAATAAAATAAAGCATGTTGGAATCACCAAGAAAGTTTAATGGCTGGGTCCTGTTCCTGGAAATGAAAATTAAGTTGACTATGTCATTGTATCATTAAAAAGATAGTAGTTATTCATCTTTATAATTTAAAGAATCAAAGTAAGGCTGGTTATGAAAGATACTAGTTTTCACTGCCCTGTCCTGTTTCTTACTCTAGAAGCAGATTCTACTGTTTTTAGCTGATTATTATGATATTCATCTCCGTATCTCTAAATAACATTCTTATATTGTTATTTTTTGATTTTTTTTTCAGCATTAACTATACTTTAGATGTTACCTCTCATTTAAAATGAACACCGAACTCTCCCCACTCTTCATGTTTCCATCCTGCCTCCCAATATTGTTATCGTTATTTTGGTTAGATCAGTGTTATTTCTGTTTTGGTTACTATATTTTGCCATGTACAATGTGCACTTTTTCGCCCAAATTTTTGAGGGAAAAATAAGAATGTGCATTATACATGGACTTAATTACATGCCATGGGTATAATAACCCTGTGTATAATGTGCACAAAACATAGGCTCGCATTATACACAGGAGCACATTATACGAACTGTGCCATTTTGCTTTGAATGTTTTGCTTTTCTTGCAAAACTTACTTGGCTTGAATTTGGTAATGTCTTGTTTTCTTAGTTTTTTTGTACTATCAATAATTTTTCTGCAAACTTTGTAATATCCACCAGCTTTCAGTATCTTTTAAATACATTAAATATTCTTTTGTTCCTGGTATTCCTTTCATTTTTCTTTTTTTAATTCTGTTGTTTTCTATTACCATTTATCCACCTTATACCCTTTTCCACTTTCACCCATCTCCTAACCCCCACAACCAGCACACTGTTGTCCGTGTGTCTTTTTTCTTTTTTGGCTCAATCCCTCTACCCCCAAACCATGCCCCCCTCAAGAGCTGTCAGCCTGCTCTCTATCTATGAGTCTGTCCCTATTTTACTTGTTAGTCTAGTTTGTTCATTAGATTCCACAAATGAGTGAAGTCCTCTGGTTCTTGTCTTTCTCTGACTGGTTTATTTCACTTAGCATAATGCTCTCCAGGTCCATCCATGCTGTCACAACAGGTAAAATTTTCTTCCTTTTTTATGGCAAAGTAGTATTCCACTGTGTAAAAATACCATAGTTTTATTCATTCATCTACTGTTGGACATTCGGGCTGCTTTCAAATTATCGCTGTTGTAAATAGCGCTGCAATGAACATAGAGCGTGCTTATGTTCTTTCAGTTTAGTCTTTCATGTTTCTTCGGATAAATTCCCAGAAGTGGGATCGTTGGGTCAAAAGGCAGATCCATTTTTAATTTTTTGAGTTATCTCCATACTGCTTTCCACAGGGCTGCAACAATCTGCATTCCCACCTACAGTACAGAAAGGTTCCCTTTTCTCTACATCCTCTCCATCACTTGTTTGTTGATTTATTGATGATAGCCATTCTGACAGGTGTGAGGTGATAACTCATTGTGGTTTCAATTTCCATGTCTCTGATTATTAGTGACATTGAGCATCTTTTCATATGTCTGTTGGCCATCTGTGTGTCCTTTTTGGAGAATTGTCTGTTCAGGTCCGTTGTCCATTTTTTACTTGATTTGTTTGGGTTTTTTTGGTGTTGAGTTTTATAATTTCTTAGTTTTATTAATTTTGGGTATTAACCCTTTCTCAGATGTATCATTGGCAAATGTGTTCTTCCATTCGGTTGGTTGTCTTTTCATTTTATTGATGGTTTTATTTGCTGTGCAAAAACCTTTTATAGTTTGATGTAGTTCCACTTGTTTGTGTTTTTTGTTTGTTTGTTTTGTTTCCATTACATGAGATATATCAGAAAAAATATTGCTGTGAGCAGTATCTGAGATTTTACTGCTTATGTCTCCTAAGATTTTTACTGTTTCAAGTCTAACATTTAAGTCTTTAATCCATTTTAAATTTATTGTTTTGTGTGGTCTAGTTTCATTGTTTTGCCTGTATCTATCCACTTTTCCTAACACCATTTATTGAATAAACTAACTTCAGCCCATTGTATGTGCTTGCTTCCTCTGTCAAATATTGACTGTGAAGGCATGGGTTTATTCTGGGATCTCTGTTCTGTTACATTGGTCTGTGTCTGTTTTTGTGCCAGTACCATGCTCTTTTGATTACTATGTCATTATAGTATAATTTGATATTAGGTAGGGTGATTCCTCCAACTTCGTTGTTCTTTCTCAAGATTACTATTGCTTTTGGGGTCTTTTATGGCTTCATATAAATTTTTGGAATTGTGGGGGCACTCCACCCACTGAGCCCTGCCCCCTGTCCACCATGGATGAGAATAAGTCCACCAAGATGTGATCTGCTTGGGGAAGAAAGGTAGCCAATCTCTCAAAGGAGAAGGGCCTTGACCCTGTTCCTCAACTGGCTTTTATTGGGTTCAGTTTGCACAAGAATACAAGTAAAGCTTATCAGTGATTGTCCGGCAGTAATGATCAAACAATAGATAACAAAGAACTATGAGGGCTTATTCTGAGTCAGGGTCAGATAGCCAAAGGGCCAAGAAACTTTGGGAAACAAACTCATTTTAAGCTGGGACCCTTATTTAAATTGAGGGCATTCATAGCAAGCAGGTTTTACAGGATTTTATGCATTCTTTCTTAGGCCTGATGGCCCCTGGGGAACTGCCCATTCAAGCACAGGGCCGCACTGACCTCTGGCATTGTTTTAGGCTGAAGTCAGGCAGGGGAAGTAAAGCAGTCAAGAGATTAGGGGACTTTTTACAGATAGGAGGAGAACTCAGGCCCTTGAAAAGCCGAGGGTTGAAGGTCCATCACCCCTTTTCTATAGTCCTCTAAGTCCTTCCCTGAGGGCCCCTTTGCCACTGTGCCTGTCTTAGCACGTCCCTCCCTCGAGGAATCTTACCTGTCATTGGCTAACCAGTTATCTGCCAGGGCCCAAGCAGGGTGAAATAAAGGGGGCAGAGGTGGCGCCCCTGCCGGGAAGATAAGCTTTGTCTCCGTAGTGGTTTATGGTCCCAAGGTCTTTTTACTCAGCCTTAGCCATGGGGGGTTGCAGCTTCTGAAACCAGGCAGCACGGTTCCCAACATGGAATATTTGTTCTAGTTCTCTGAAATACAACATTGGTACATTAATAGGAATTGCGTTGAATCTGTGGATTGTTTTGGGTAGTATGGACATTTTAATGATGTTAATTCTTCCCATACATTAACAAGGTATGTGCTTCCACTTATTTGTATCATCTTTAATTTCTTTCTTCAGTGTCTTATAATTTTCTGAGTATAGTTTTTTTTACATTCTTGGTTAAATTTATTCCTAGGTGTTTTATTCTTTTTGAAGCAGTTGTGAATGTCGTTTTCATAATTTCCTTTTCTTATAGTTCATTATTGGCATATAAAAATACAACTGATTTCTGGATATTTATTTTGTATCCTGCTACTTTGCTGAATTTATTTGTCAGTACTAGTAGTTTCTTGGTAGAATCTTGGGGGTTCTGTTTGTACAGTTCTATCATGTCATTTGCAAATAGTGACAGTTTTACTTCTTCCATTCCATTTTGGATCCCTTACATTTCTTCTTCTTGTCTGATTATAGTGGCTAGGACTTGAATAAGAGAGATGAAAGCGGACATCCCTGTCTTATTCTTGATCTTAAGAGGAATACTTGTAGGTTTCGCCAGTTGAGTATGATGCTGAAACTGGAAAAGACACTGGAGTTCGGGCTGCCTGTCACTACCAAACCCAATAAGCAGAGACAAGGATTGAATCTTTATGGGCGCTTTATTCAAATGGCCAGCGGTCTGAGAAGATGGTGGGTTCATACCCTAACAGAGTATCTTGTCTTTTCTTTCCAGGCCAAGGTTTTTATAGCAGGGAATAAACAAGTTTCTGTGAGGGGTTTTGAAATTCAGGGAGGGTCAGGTAGAAGCAACATTCCTGTCCTGGGCAGTTAGCTGCTCCCAGGGGTAGGTGGTTGTTTGCTCCTTCCTGAAACACAATGGCCTGGATGCCTCCACTTGTTACCAGGTGGTAATCTTTAGAAGTGCCCCAGGAGGTCGGCTGTTTTCCTAGGAGCCAGGGTGGGCCTTATCTGTAGTCTCTGAAACAAAAGCTTTACTTGCTAGGCTTATAACTATTTATCTTAAACTAAAATTTTGCAACTCTTTAAGTCCCCTATCAATATTTTGTTTTTTCCTTTCTCTTTTTCTTCATTCTGACTCTAGAATTCTTATTTCTTTACACATCTTCTGAGTTGATATGCTCTTTTTCTTTTCTGTATTGTTTTCTCTTAGCCTTTCTGCTTTTTTTTTTTCTGGGGTAACAGTATATATTTTCACTTACTCACCCTGTTTCCAGCATGGTATTATTGCCTGGTATCCACTGAGTAACTCATATTTTACTGTTTTGAGAGGCCACGTCCTAGAATATACCCATGGTCAGGATTTAACCTGTTTTTTAAAACACTTCGATCAGTCCTCCTGACCTTACTTCAATTTTTTACTTATCTGGTGCTGCCAGTTGTTGAGCATCTTTGGAATTCTACATTGGAGAGCACTGCTTTCCCAACCGCTTCCCCTACCGCCAGCGTGGGAGCAGCTTTCAGGGGCTGGGTGAGCTAGGAACCATGGCTCCATGTGCGTGTCAGCTTCCACAGTTTTGCATTGGAAGTGCTCTCCACTGTTATCTGTGTTCATATGGGTTCATGCCTTAAAGTTTTTTATTCATTCATTTAATGTTGTGTTTTGTTTTTTAATTTTAAAATGAAGAACAGAAATTTATTGCTCACTTTTGGAACCTGGGATGTCCAAGATCAGGGTGCCGTCATGGTTGTCTGCTGGTGAGGGCCCTCTTCCTGTTCATTAGTGGGCACCTCCTCACTGTCCTCACATGGTAGAAGGATCCGTTTCATGGGTTTTGGGAGTGAACAAACCATCTTTCCATCTCTTTAATTTTTTTGGATGAATTATTTTACTTAGGTGAAAGGTCAGATTACTTATGCATGCAACTTTATAAATTATTTTTTAACTCATTGAATATGAAACTTTATGGGTTAAACTTTATGGATAAGAAAAAGATGAGTTAGGAAAGAATCGAAAACATTAAAATAATTCCTTTCAAAGCTAAGAGTTAGAGCAGTTATTTACTCACTAAAGTTTAAAATGTCCAAACCATAATATTTATGTAGCTTCAGGTACTACCTGGTATCTTTCTTGGTATCTGTTTTTGTTGATAGGAAGATAAAATTCAATCCAAGTTCTGCTGAGGACGATAAAGTTATTCTCTCTCTACTTCTTAAAACCACAGATGATATTCCTAGCTTTAAACAGACACTTTTCAGACTACGTTCTTCCCTCACATTTTCTGCCTGCCCGTTTTCCCCTGTATTCTCTGCTCTCTGGGAGCAACAGCATGAGCAGCATGGGGCGCCAGACTCCCCTCTCGTCCTCTCTTCCAGCCTTGGAATCCCTGTGTCCCTTTAATTTTATAGATGAAGAACCAAGCCTAAGGGAGGTAATAAAACTTTTTCCAAGTCCCATAATTAAGTTCAACTAAGTAGAATTGAGGAGGGCGTTGTTCCCATGACTCTACCTAAATACTTTGGCACACATTTCAGAGTAAAATATTATAGAGAAGAAAAGAAAAGCACTTAGTCTTTAAAGTTAAACTATAACAGAATATACTTGAATATCAGTATTTCTGAACCAAAAAGGGTAAATATGTGCACAATAAAACCTCATCAACAAAATAAAAAGGCAGCCTACTGAATGGGAGTAAATATTTGCATATTGTATATCCAATAAGGAGTTAATATCCAAAATATATAAAGAACTCAAATAACTCAATAGCAAAAAAATAATTCTGATTAAAAAATGGGCAGAGGATCTGAAAAGACTTTTTCCCAAAGATGTAAAGATTGCTAAAAGGTACTCAGCATCACTAATTATCAAGGAAATGCAAATGAGAACTTCAGTTCACCTCACACCTATTGTCAGAACTGTCCTCAATGACAAGAAATAACCAGTGTTGGCGTGGATGTGGAAAAAAGGAAATCCTTGTGCCTAGTTGGTGGGAATGTAAATTGCTGAAGCCACTATGGAAAACAGTGTGAAGATTCCTGAAAAATTTAAAATTAGAACTACCATATATCCATCTAGCAGTTGTACCTCTGGGTGATATCCAAAGAAAAAGAAAACACTAATTTGAAAAGATAACTGAATGCCCACACCCTCGTGTTCATTGCAGCATTATTTACAACAGCTCAAATGTGGAAGCAGCTTAAGCGTCTAGTGGATGAATGGATAAAGAAACTGATCATATGAATATGACTATTATTCAACCATAAAAAGAAAACTTACCATTGCAGCAGCATGGTTGGATCTTGAAAGCATTGTGCTAAGTGAAATAAGTCAGACCAAAGAAAGACAAACACTGAATCATCTCACTTGTATGTGGAATCTAGAAAAAGAAACACCCGAGCTCATAGATTAAAAAAAAAACATATTGGTAGTTGCCAGGGATGGGGGGGTGGATGAAATGGGTGAAGATGGTCCAAAGGTACAGACTTCCATTAAAATAAGTAAGTCTTGGTATTGTAATGTGTACAACATAGTGACTATAGTTAATACTATATTGCATATTTGAAAGTTGCTCAGAGAGTGTATCTTAAAAGTTTTTTAAAAATTATGTTGACAAATGTTAACTATTAACTAGGCTTATTGCGATGATCATTTCACAGTACATACAATAATATTGAATCACATTGTACACCTGAAACTGATACATTATATGTCAATTATATCTCAATAAAAGATAAAGACCTTCCAGTCATTTTGTATATTTTAACGGTTTAATAGTTTAATTTAGAAAGATGTTAAGAATTGATGAGGCTTTACCTGTGATTCTTAATATCTGAGTTTTTGTTGAAATGAGTAATAAAGAAATTTTTCTTTAATCACTAAAGTTCATGTGTCTGGTACGTAAACATGTGTTGTTTTACAGTTAAGGCTGAAGACTGTAAATGAAAGCTGGAAAAATCTTACTAGTTCTCAAAAGCAAGTAAGTATGGTTTTAATCTCAAGTGTCTAGGGTGTCTGTGAGAGGATGTATTAGGGCAAGGCTTGATTCACGTGAGAACAACCTTAACACTACTAATAACACAGAGTATTTTTAAGTAATTTTCTATTCTTAGAATCAGTTTGGCCTTTTCCTTTTGGAAGTTTTTAACTGCAAATAAAATTGGTATTTAAAGCAATGTCACACTGAGTTTAGTGTCCAGAGTATCCAGTGCCATTCGCACTGTGCCTCCGTTCCTTTCCCATGTTCCCAAGCCCTGAAGTTGTAATAAGTCAGTACAAAATCTTTGTCTCTTACCTTTTTCTCCTCTAATTTTTATCTCACAAAACATTCTTCCTCGGTCCCCCGTTATACATGTAGAAGAGTAAGGTAATTTTTATAGTATATATGGAAGCATTCCAGAAATTATTGGCACAGTTTCTTCTAAAGTTATTTTAACAATTGCACTTTTTCTCAGGTATATATTCAACTTGCTGAAGATGATAAAGTTCGTTATTTTAATGAAATCAAATCTTGGGAAGCACAAATGCTTGAAGTTGGACGTGATGATCTTCTTCGTCGCAAAGTGAGGCCCCCAGCAAAAAGCACTGAGGAGTGTTAAATGGAAGATTGAGTTATGATCATAATGGATAGACACAAGAAACCAATTAGGTCTCAATGTCGGAAATTCTTAGAAAATTAGGAGGATAAAGTTGGTAAACATTTTATACTTAATTCCTTTTTCTTTACACCATGGACTTCTGCCAGTCCAATACATTTTGTATTGGTATCTTGCTTTGGAAAACTCAAACATACAAAAGTTCGCGTGAGTTTATTTTGTGTTTAGAAACTGTAGAGGATCAAAATAATCCATGAAATGTATCAGTAACCATTTTACCTTTGATAAAGGTGACTCAGACTGTGAAGGTTTTTATAATACTTGATGACTGTGGGAATGATATTCTTGTTTCCTTATATTATGGAGGCAGGGTTTCCTCTTCAGGAGTGTCCCAAATTGTAGAGCCATTGAGTTCTATGACTAATAGTGCATTTTTTTAAAAGAGCACCCAGAACTCAATTAGGTAACTTCCAATTCATAGGTATAATTTACGTTCAGGGCTAAGGGTTGTACAGGCAAGGCCTTGCTGGTTTCATTTGCAACTTTTTGTACAAGAAATGGACAGATCTGTAAACCTTTTCCTCATTGTCTTTTTTTCTAAAGTAAAAGCTAAGACATTATGTACTAAATCTATGCATATTGTTTTATGTTGCATAGAATTAAATTTTTGTTTCCTAATTACATGTTAAAGGTGAAACATTTGTTTTACAGCTTTTTTTTTTCTTTTTTTCTTTTTAAGTAGGGATATGTATTCTGAATTATTTTTTCTTTCATATGAGTATTTATCCAGAAAGTAGAGAACTTGTCTGGTAAGTTTTAAAATGAGAGATCCCAAAACAGAAGTCTCTAAAGTCTCTGGACTTGGAACCTGTCGTTTTAAAACATTTTATATGATGTAAAAGGCATATAAGGACAGCCAACTCTGGCCCATGGGCCCAGTTCCGCCCACCACCTGCTTTTCATAGCCTATGAGCTTAGAATTTTGTTTACAATTTTAAATGGTTAAAAAAAGCATATTTTAAGACATGAAAATTAATATGAAAGTCAGTGTTTATAAATAAAGTCCTGTTGGAATACAGCCATACTCATTCATTTATTTTTCATGTATGGCTGCTTTTGTACACCAGTAACAGAGTTGAATATTTGCTTCAGAGACTATGGAGTCTTCAAAACCTAGAATATTTACTGTCTGACCCTTTATAGCAACAGTTTGCCAACCCAGGGCCTACAGCAGAGTGTGGTGTGGCAAGTGTTCCAGTCCATTGATGTGTTGGGATAGGTGTTCTGACCAACTCAGAGGTTCTTATTTTAGAATTTGTCAGCATTGTCTTTAAGAGGAAAGAGGTCAAATCACAAAAACTAAACTGTTGTCCCACAGTGTTAGCAAGAAAAATAACCTTGTTTCAAATTATGGTGTGTCATAATAAAAGAGTTCCATCTGGTGTAGAATGAGAATCTCTTAAATTATATGCTATGCCTTGGTAAAATGAACCTTAAGAGTTTTCCAGTTAGCACATACCACAAAAACCTTACCATCTTTTAGCATTTGTTTATCCTCTTAAGAGAGTTAAGCAAAAGTTTGCAGAATTCACACTACCTTTTTGGTCAAAATAATTCATCTTTCATCATCAATTCATAGTAATAGAGTAAACTCAAAATTTATATATACCTTACGTTGCACAAACTATTTAGGAATTCTTAAGTCTAGATCTCCAGAAAAATTTTGAAGATTTTTGTTGTTTGTGGATAGAAAATAGGTAAAAGGTCATGCTTTGTTCTATACTGAAATTGACAAAAGTATGGACTATGGACTGAAGAGAAAAGTGAAACTTAATAGGAAGCTTAAAATTGAAGTTGGGTGTTTTCAGACAAGTTCCTCCTGTGGTTATGAATATGGGACAAAGCCTGCTGTTAGATCCCATGAGGAGAGGGGTTGGGGGAGAAGAGGTGTGCTGGTGTCTATCACAGTCTTCCTCAGCTGAGTTTCTGGGAGAGATTAAGCTCTAATTCTCTGTGGCATTTGGAATGGTATTGATTGTGTGTACCGTACTTGGGAGAATGGAGAAAATCATTCAAGTTGTTTACGGTATCAGGTGAGCCCACGGAGCACATAGGAGTCGGTATGTAATATTACAGGATAGATGAGGTTGAGAAATTAGTTTTGTAAACATCTGGAAGACAACTGTTGTATAAAACACATATTTAAAATTACCTTCTGAGCTCTTAGCATTCAACTACATAAACTATTTCATACAGAATACATTCAAATCATATTTTCCCAATTATATTAGGAAGTTCAGTGTCTAGTAAGTTCTCAAATATGTAGGAGAAAAAAAGTATGAAATAGTGCCTTGACTGGCATGGTTCAGTTGGGCAGCATCCCACAAAGTGAAAGGTCACTGATTCGATTCTTGGTCGGGACACATGCCTGGGTTGTGGGTTCATGGTACCTATGGCAACGTATCATTGTTTCCCTCCCTCTCTTCCCCCCTACCACCCAAAAAGTGTGAAACAGTGAAAAGAGCTAAAGCAGAACCATTTTACGATAATACCGATTTTTATTTGGTTTCTTTTCTTCCTAAATGAATGTCATTGTTAATGCTTTAAATATTATGATAATCTGATTCCACACCTTAATAAACTTCAGTACATGTTGAAGATTGGTATGCCATGTAGCAAATATCTTGCAGTTTAACAATATGTGCAAATTTTCGTTTTTTAAAAAATTTTTATTTATTGATTTTAGAGAAAGGGGGAGAGGCAGAAAGAAATCGACTCGTTCCACTCATTTATGCATTCATTGGTTGATTCTTGTATGTGTTCTGACTGAGGATTGAACCCACAACCTTGGCATATCTGGATGATGCTGTGAGTTACCTGACCAGGGCTAAACTCTGTTGTAAAGAAAAAGAACTTACGTCAATAACCAGTAGCCACTCATATAAAGCCTTTCTTTTTAGACTAAGTTGACCTAACAAAGTAATTCGTTAGGACAAATTTCTAACAAACTAATAATTTGTTACTAATTAATTACTAGTAAATAATTTAGCTGTAGGAGCTAAAGAACAGTAGTAGGTGGAAAGATGCTGAAGAAATGAAGCAAAGCTGTGCTTACGTTGTTCTGAGCATGCGTTCAGAGTTAGGAGATTTCTATACTTTTGTTCACTGGTGTACCAGTGTTAGGTTTGAAATAATTAGATGACTGGAGAGGGTTGTGTGATAATTCTACTTTCTGATGTTTATTTAAAGGATATTGGCCCTGGCTGGTATAGCTCAGAGGATTGAGTGCGGGCCTGCAAAGCAAAGGGTCACAGGTTCAGTTCCCCATTGGGGCACATGCCTGGGTTGCCGGTCAGGTCCCTAGCAGGGGGAGTGCAAGAGGCAACCACACATTGATGTTTCTTGCCCTCTCTTGCTCCTTTTGTTCCCCCTTCTCTAACAATAAAATAAATAAAATCTTTTAAAAAAAATTTTAAAAAAGGGTATTGTGTGAAGATTCAGCCTGCTGTAATCATGTAATTTTGCTATTGCTTTTGGCTAACTCCTTTCTTGAAGATGCCATTTTTTAAAAACAAGGTGTATATTTTTATAGATCCTATGAATGTCTGTGTATTTAAATTTCTGAATTAAAATAAGTTGATTTAAAGTAACTAGCAAATTTTATTGATTTTTTTTCCTGACATTTTCTGTACCTAAAATTAATCAGTCACCACAAGGAAGGTTTTATATTATTAAGTAACAGTATCCATTGTTTTTCTTAATTTTATCAATATTAACACTAAGAATATTCTCTGTCTCTCTTTCCTCTCTCACAGCCACTCTTCCTGCTTCTCTTTGTCTGTCTCTTACGGACAAATTTGAAAATGTTATTTAGCACAGACTGTGTTGAAATTTTAAAGCAGTAATGCTCTTTAAAATTGAAACTTTGGAAAGGAAAGACTAAGAAAGTGAACATATTTATAATTACTTTGAATTTGTAAAACTTTACAAACAGTGTCATAAAACTATACAAAGTGAGTATCAATTTCTCACATTGTTTACAAATAAATACCTTCTGGCAACCATTTACACATATATAATGGAAAATATGTAAAGCACAAACTGTTTTCCAGTGCACATGACCCTCTGTACTTGGAGGATAGGTTCCAGGATACTGCTGCACCCCCCTCCCCTGCCCCGCTCCCACAACTCCCTTATATAAAGTAGTTACACTGAATTGAATAGTTACTAATACTGTATTGTTTAGGGAATAATGACCAAAAAAACTACATATTCAGTGTAGACATAACCATCTAGGCCTAACTATGTAGTACACATCAGCAACAATTTTTCAAATATTTTTATGCAGTTACCCCATGGATGCAGGACCCACAGATAATAGGACTGATTACATTAAAATTACGTATATATTTATACATATTTTACTAAGAAGCTACATGCAGTGAGCCTTAAATAAGAATTTTAAATAAGCTAAACACTTAAGAATCACCCAAACATTGTCTAAATCGTCCTTATATAAGGGTTTCTGATATACATATGTAGTATGCAAGAAAATATTTGAACTTTCTGTCTGTTTAAAATTCATCCATTTTCATTCCTCCTCTCCCACTAATCATGTATATGATAGAAGGAAGGTAATACGTAGTTTTGACTGACCTTAAATAGGCTGCCAAGTATCAGCCTTCACGTTAAACTTGGTTTGGTTATACCCATCTTTAAGATTGTATATTTACTAGCTAGAAGTTCTGTGCTTTAAATCATGAGTAGGATTAAGAGATGAGAAGAGTCTCCAATTTTTTTTTTTTTTTTTTAGATTTTTTATTTATTTATCTTCAGAGGGGAAGGGAAGGAGAGAGGGAGAGAAACATCAATGTGCGGTTGCCTCTTGTATGTCCCCTGCCGGGAACTGGCCTGGCAACCCAGGCATGTGCCCCGACTGGGAATCGAACCGCGATCCTTCGGTTCGCAGGCCCGCGCTCAATCCACTGAGCTACACCAGCCAGGGCTAGTCTCCAATTTTTTAATTATTCAGGAATTATTGAAGCATAATGACCGTTCTCCTGCTCAATTTGTTTTTTTCCCCCCTTTGGCCATCAGTCAGAACATACCCTCAGTACTTGTGTAACTGAGGTGAACAGGAATTTTACTGGCAGATAACCTAGAGATGCCAATAGCTTTTGCAAGCTGAAATTTATATCTTGACTACGTCGGTGAGGATAGTAGAGATGTGTTAGAAGTGTAGAAATTTTGCCTTAATTTTGAATAACATTGGAATTTATGTAAGCTAAGCATCAAATATTAATTAGACTTCAACAACTCAGGATATTTGCCCAGAGCTCACCCTCAGTTTTTAATTTTGTAGGGCTCCTATTTGTCATTCGTACAATAATTAGAGCCTGAATGACTGAATAGACAGACATGCCACAGCCCTCAGCCAGTACTATTACTGAAGTGGTGTCTTGGATTCAGAAGGGGAGTGTTCCTCCTTTTTTTTTTTTTTTTTTTTTTAATGAAAAATGGGAATTGATTGTTGATTCAGGTTGTTGCTGAGTAGGAAGAATAAGAAAATGTACATGAACTAAATAATGAGGATTAGCCATTGCTCTCTATAAAGACCAAGTGATGAAAAAAAAGTTTGAAAATGGTGAGAGTAAGCCCTCCTTTTTCTCTTCCAAAATTTCAGTGAAGGGACTAAAATGAAAAACAGAACACCTTAGGAAAGGTCCTCTACAGGTAGGTGTAGCAACATTAGAAAACAACAGTACCATCAGTAGAGCAGCAATTTCTAGCTGTTTCTGGAAGGTAGGTAAGGATCAACAGGTGCTCCTTAGTGCCAATATGAGCAAGCCATGTAAAGTAAGTGAAGTAAAAACGTGAATATCTCACCAGTTTTGAGCAATGGGGACTAGTCAAAGGTTAACTAACTCCTAAGGTGGTTGGAGAGAAATATGGGTTGGGTAGGGCAGGAGAGGAGTAAGCGCGAATGGATTGACTAAAGAGTTTGTTTCTCCTTAATTATTTTGCTTAAATGGAGGAAGGTAGACTTAGATAAGCTGTTGCATATGGGTTCTTTGTTCAGACTAGGCATAGTGATTCTCAACCCTTGCTCAATAGATTCAACTAGACCTTTTTAACAGGAAATTGCTTAAGCCAGAATCTGGAGGGTAGAACTGGGCATTGGAGTTTTTGTGAAAGATGTTGGTGAAATTGAGGAACCACTTAGTGTTGCTCAGAACTTCCCAACCTGGTAGTAGTGGCTGGTAATAGAGTAACTGCAATCCATTATCTAAGTTGGAAGGTTTTTGAAAAAGTGGGAACTATTTTATATTCATGGGACAGCAGGCAACCTGGGACATACCGTCACTCGTTATGAGTGTGCTTATTTATTCCTCTTACCTCTTTGTGTAGTTAGACGATTGCTGGGAAGAGCCCAAGTTTCATAAGGTCCCTCTTCTGTTTTCTTCAGTATGCCTTGTGCATATTAGCACTTTTGGTAAGCCATCATGCGAATAAGATTGGTAAGTATTGTTTCTAACTAACCCCAGTCTACTTTGAACACATGTGGTAGGTAAGATGAGAGTTTCCTCTGAAAGAGATGTCACCTTCCCTGGTGTTGAATTCCTGACATAAACCCTGGAGAGTTTAAACCTTAATGGTGCTTGAAGCATGGAATCAAACTGAGGACTGTTTTCTTTTTAATTCATTTGTGGCCAGACATGCTTGCTTTTTAAGAGCATTCTTCAGGATAGGCCATGTGTTAGGTCATAACAGCTTCATACTGAAAAAGATTAAGAAGATACAAAATAATTACAGTGGAAAAAATAAGGAAATTGGGGAACTTCACAAATACGTGGAATATAAACATCACATTTCTAACAATGTGCCAAAGAATAAATCACAAGGGAAATAGAAAACACATTGAGATGAATACAAACGAAGACAGCGTTCCAAAGCATGATGGGATACAGCTAATGCAGTGCTGAGAGGAACGTGTGTAGCTGCTACTGTCTGCATTACAGAAGATCACAAGTCAACAACCCAACCTTTGACTTTGAGACTGGGAAAAAAATAGCGAAGTAAGCCCAAAACAAGCAGGTGGAATGAAATAAGAATTAGAGCGGAAATTAATAGATAATAGAGAAAAATCAATGAAACCAAAAGTTGGTTGTTTGAACTGATCAATAAAACCAACAAGCTTTTAGCTAGATTGACCTAGGGAAAAAGATTCAAATTATTAGAACCTGAAATGAAAGAGGGTACTTTACTACAGATTGTGCAGAAATAAAAAAGGGTTATAAAGAAATAGTATAAGCAATTTTATGACAACAAATTAAATGGACAAATTCCTGGAAAGACAAACTACTGAGGTATATAAACCATATTGCTGAAAATTTGGGAGGAAGTAGAGGTGTATTCCAATTAGTTGGGTCAAGAAAAAAATTCAAATGTCATTTAAAGTTATATAGCAACAGAAGAACTAGAACTATAAGAAAAATTGGAAGGAGTAGTGTTACTGTAAGTGGTTAAAATTGGTATCTGTCATGGAGACATTGCTTATATATGAATAAATTGTACAGGTGCAATCATATTAGGGCTATAGATGTACTCGTCATACTGAAGCCTGAAAAGTGGAATGGCCAGCCTGAAGGTGGAAACAGGTATGGGAGGACAGGAAGCGAGATTCGCTTTGTTTCTGCTACCTTTGTCACTGATGTTTTCATTTCTGTATTTATATTATTTAAATAACTTTAAGTGGAAAACTAAAATATTTATAGATATTTTGAGGAAGGCAAAAGAAAACACCGTACACAAGACTTCATTGTCCCAGAGCTCTTAAGAGGTGGGCCAGGATTCAGACCCCACTTGCTTTTACTTTAAATCATTATGTTGTATAGCGTTTCATTTTAGTTAACTATTGAGTGCTTACTGTGTTACAGGCACTGTAAGCAATGTACATGATTTATTGTGCTTAATTTAGTTCTCACTGGGACCTGAAGAAGTAGGTGCTTTCATTTCCATTTTTGCAGATGAGAAAACTGAATTACTGGATATGAAATAACTTCAAACTGGCAGAGCCACAGTTTGAATCTAGATACTCTGATTCTGGAGCCCTCACTCTTTCTTACCCTATCATTTTGAAATCTGGAGGACAAAATTTCAAGAAGCCAATGATCAAAATAAAATTACAAAATTTCAAGATAAGGGTGCTTTGCATCTGTCACACTAAAACTCATTTTAATTATTTTATACTTAGAAGAGATCTACAATTTTATCCTCTTTTACCACATGAATATATTTCTCATTGATTTTACCCCAGTTACGGTATTCACAAATCACCGTGTACACCTATGACTGATTCCTTTAAAAACGATGGCAGGAGGATGGAGCATTTAGGGAACAGACAGAGAAGGATGTGGATGGAGACTATGAGACATTGTTAGTGGTGGGGAGGTCAAAGATAGGTAGGTCTGAGATGTTAACAGTTGACTTTCCAACCATCGGAGTGACATTGGAGCAATTCATATTTGAAGTAAATACAGTTTAAAGTTTAAATTTTATTTTTTTAGTTGATGCATTTTGGTTTTATTGTGATATAATTTACATACTATAAAATATATAATTAAAAAATTTTAGTGTATTCACAGAGTTATGCAACCATCCCCACAATCTAATTTTAGGATGTTTCATCATTTTAAAAGAAACCCATACCCATGAGCAGTCGTTTTACATCCCCCGTCCCCAACCCAGACAACCACAATCACTGACCTACTCTCTGTCTCTCTGTATATGTCTGTTCTGGACATGCCGTATATGTGAAATGATGCCTAGGGGATGCTGGGTCATGTGGGAATGATCTTTAATCCCTTCAGGAGATACCAGACTGTTTTCCTATGTGGTTGCGTAATTTTACATTTCCGCCAGCAATGTATGGGTGTCCTAATTTCTTCACATCCAAAATTTGTCTTTTTTAAAAAAATTGAGATGTAATTGACATAACATATTAAGTTCAGGAATATAACATAATGATTTGATATTTGTATTTATTACAAAGTGATAAGTCTAGTGAACATCATGCATAATTTCTTGGTAATTTTTGTTTTTCTTGTAATGAGAACTTTTATGATCTACTCTCTTGCACCTTTTAAATATACAATATAATATCATTAACTGCAGTCACCATGCTGACCATTACATCCCCAGGACTTACATATTTAGTTTGTACCTTTTCTCCCATCTTGCCCCACTTTTCTCATCGCCCACCCCTACCTCTGGCAAGGACTGATCTGTTCTCTGTAACATTCATTATTGTATGTCTTTTTAAATTATAGCCATCCTAGTGGGTGTGAAGTAGTATCTTAGTGTGATTTTGACTTACATTTACATAATGACTAAGGATATTGAGCATTTTTCTTGTACTTTTGTTTATCTTCAGCCATTTGTTTATCTTCAGAGAAATGTCCATTCAGCTCTTTTGCCATGTTTTTTTTTTTTTTAAGATTTTATTTATTTATTTATTTTAGAGAGAGGGGACATGAGGGACAAAGAGAGGGAGAGAAACATCCATGTATAAGAGAAACATCCATCTGTTGCCTCTCACATGTCTCCAACCAGGGACCTGGCCCCCAACCCAGGCCTGTGCCCTGACCAGGAATCAAACCAGCGACCTTTTGTTTTGCAGGATGATGCCCAACCCACTGAGCTACACCAGTCATGTCTAAAATTGAGTTATTTATTTTTTTATAATAGAGTTTCAAGAGTCCTTTGTCTAGTCTAGATGTAAGTCCCTTCTAAGGCACTTAAGTTGCAAATACTTTCTCCCATTCTGGGAGTTGTTTTTTTCACTTCATTGATGGTGTCATTTTGTAACACAAAAGTTTTAATTTTGATGATGTTTATTTTTTCTTTTATTGGTTATGTTTTGGGTATCATATCTAAGAAACAGTTGCCTGATCGAAGTTCATGAAGATTTATTCCCTATGTTTTCTTCTGTGTTTTATAATCCATTTTGAGTTAATATATGGTGTAACATAGGGGCACAGCTTCTTTCCCTCTTAGGTAGGTATTTGTTGTCCTAGCACCATTTGTTAAAAGACTATTCTTTCTCCATTGAATTATCTTGATACCCCTGTAAAAATACAAACAAAAAACAGTCATCAATAGATATATAGGTTTATTTTTTTTTAAGATTTTTATTTATTTATCTTTAGAGGGGAAGGGTAGGAGAAAGGGAGAGGGAGAGAAATATCAATGTAGGGTTGTCTCTTGTGTGTCCCCTGCTGGGAACTGGCCTGCAACCCAGGCATGTGCCCTGACTGGGAATCGAACCGCGATCCTCTGGTTCGCAGGCCCGCGCTCAATCCACTGAGCTACACCAGCCAAGGCTATAGGTTTATTTCTGAAGTCTTAATTCTGTTAGATTGATCTATACGTCTTTATGCCAGTACCACATTGTCTTCATTACTGTAGCTTTGTGTAGGAAGTTTTGTGACTGGCAGTGTGAGTTCTCCAACTTAGTTCTGCTTTTTCCAGACTGTTTTGGCTATTCTGGATCACTCATGTTTCCACATAAATTTTAGAATCAGCTTGTCATTTTCTGCAAAGAAGTCAGCTGGGATTTTGATAGGGATTCATTGACTCTGTAGTAAAATTGATGCTTTTTGATATTAATTTCTGTTATTCTGTGTCATAAGTGGCATCTTGCATTTGGCAGATATATAAATTTGTTATCTACATAATTTTGGAGCATAATTATGGGTTAACCTAACAGTGAAGTAGCCACTATGCAGCTAATATTCTCCAGTTGTATTGTACAGAGGACAAGGACACAGCACATTCTTATGTTCAGGGTGGAAAGAATTAGGTTAATTCAAGAGATGCTTATGAAGTGGAATCCACAGGACTTGAAAAGACAGAGAAAAATATAAAAGATTATTCCCAAATTTCTCTGGGCAGCAAAATGGGGAATGCTGGAGAAGGAGCACCAGGAACTTCCCTTACATCTGTTCCATGAAGACTGATTCATGATGATGGCTATTGGCATGGCCTTAGCGGTCCTTGCAGACAGAGACCAGTAATGAGAGCTTATATCTGTATAGCGCCTCTGTTTACAAAGCACTTGGACATTCCTTAGCTTATTCTTTGCCTTGAGAGGTAACCAGAATGTATTCATTTCTCATGGTTGCTGCAACTTGGGGACTTAAAACAGAGATATTTCCGCTCTAATAGGACTGGTGGCCAGAAGTCAGAAGTTTGAAGGGTTCAGAGGTGCTGCAGATCCTCCAAAGGCTGTGGGGGAGAATCTGCTCTTTGCTTCTTCCAGCTTGTTGGCTGTCAGCATCCCTCGGCATGTGGTGGCTGTATCTCCTTCAGTTGTGTCTTCTCATCATCCTCTCTTCTGTCTGTGTGTCTCCAAACTACCCCCATCTTTCTCATGTGATTGTATTTAGGCTCCACTCAGATAATCCAGGATAAGGTCTGTAACTTAATCACATCTTTTGCTGTAAAAGGTAATATTCACAGGCCCTAGGGATTGGGATGTGAACATTGGGAAGTAGCAGTCGGCCCACTACACAGGGCACCAATGACCCACATTTTATGTAATTTTACCAGGTCACATGGTAATAAATTGTGTAATTTGACCTTGAACCCAAATCCTAGTCAAATCTTTTTACTATACTGTAAGTCAGAGGAAGTGACAAGAGTGAGAGGAAAAAAGATAGCTAAGGCACAAAAAGAACAGAAGAGAAATAGGGGAATAGATAACAAAATTACATTGCAGACTTAAAATTCTGGACGGTAAGCAAAAAGAAATACCGTTGTGAAGAGGCCGATAGGTAGTAAGCCCAGGTGCAATAACCAGTTAATGAATAATTACACCCTTCTAAGGTCTGTCTTTGTTACCATACCTCTGTGTGGTTTAGTTTTCCAGGCCTGGAACAATCTGCAATGGAGATAATTCTGTTTACTTACGACAAATGTCCCAGTGCCTTGTGAACAATAGCATTTCATCATTGGAAGGCATCATAGTTATCAGCCATGGCTATCAGCCATGGCTATCAGTTAAATAGTCTTTGTGCTTAAGTTCTGTAAGGACCGTTGATATTTGTATAAAACTTGCAAATAGTTATTTGCTAGATAACTAACATTCCCAGGCAAATGGTAAACAATGTGGCTTTCATTTTTTTCTGCTCCGTGTCAGGTGCCATTCTGCTGAGAGAGACTACTGTTTTTAGAGCAGCTGTTCTGAACTTTGGCTGCACATTCGAATTGTCTGGGGAACTTTTAAAACTGTAATGTTCCGCCCACCCCAGAACAATGAAAAATCAGCCTTTAGGAATGGGACCTGAGAGGAGGGATACTACAGCATTTTTACTTTTATTTTTTAATTTTCACATTCACATTTTAAAATTGGTATGTGAAAAAATTTAATTTCAAAGAGTTGTAGAGTATTAAATTCCTCGAATATTGTAACTACTGACTTAACAAGATAAAGTCACACCGCTTCTTTAAATGTAAGTGATGGGCTGTGGATACCACAGAGCAGAGTGACTCATACTTGCACCTGCTTAGCACCGGGAGGTTTCTCCTCGTTCCTTCCCATTTTCCTTCCTCCGTAAAACTTTTCCTTACCAATGTGAGATGGTTTATGCTCAAATGCCTTTTATTTATTGCTCTATCATAATTCTCTGCAGCAAATGTATGTATATAAATTTGGATTGAACTTTTAAAATTTCCTGTG
This sequence comes from Glossophaga mutica, assembly GCA_039655065.1. NCBI lineage: Eukaryota > Metazoa > Chordata > Mammalia > Chiroptera > Phyllostomidae > Glossophaga > Glossophaga mutica. Next base: position 138,731,076 of record CM077307.1, on the reverse strand, counting down.
GCCATGAGGCTTCAGATACTTAAAACTTTTAGATTGTGCGATCATTATAGTAACTATTAGAATGCAGTTATTAAAAGCAACATTAATATGTTATAACTTTGAAGGAACAAAATTGAAATTTTCATCAATAGGTAAAAGAATAAACTAAATATGGTATATTTATACAATGGAATGTGCAGCCATAAAAAAAGAATGAAATATAAATACATTAGCATGGACGGATTTGAAAAGCAACATTTGAGTGAAAGAAGCCAGACATAAAAGAGTATATACTGTTGGATTCCATTTACATAAAAATCCTAGAAAATGCAAACCAACCTATACTGACAAAAAGCAGACTGGTAGTTGAATGGGGCTGGCAGCGGAGGGAGGGACAGACTGCAAAGGCTTGTAGGAAAGCTCCTAGGAGAACTTCAGTGAGGTGGTGAGTTTACCGGGCTTAATCACGTGTCAAAATTCATTGAGTTACAGTTTAGATTATGTGCAGGATGGGGTAAAATAGGTTTTCAGTTCATATGAAAAATAATGCAATAATTAATAATAATACAAAAATAAATTCTGTGTTGCATACGCACAACTGTAAACCTACTTTGTCCTACCCTCTATATCAATAAAGTCAATGAAATGTAGTCTAAGTTTTTATAAATATTCAAAAGTGAATTTTTATTGGAAATATGAAGGAGAATAAATCCCTCCTCAAATTAGTGGAAGTCTGTCTTCCAATTTTGAACCAAACTTAATAGGGCTGATGTGGATTCCCCTCCAAACCCCTATGTAACCTCATTTCTTAATCTATCCCTACCTCAACTTGTTTTACCTGCTTCCTACCCACGTGTCCATATGCCCACTCCTTGTTCATGCTTTTCTCGTTTCCTCCTGTAGGTCTTTTCGCAAATGTCATCTTTTTAATGCAGCCCTCCTAGAACACCCTTTAAAATGGCAACCTGTGTTTCCATCCTCATACTCCCATCTCCTCTACCTCACTCTTCTTTTTCTTTATTCCATAAAGAAAAGACCTTAACGCCTTGTAACTGCTGTATAACTTACTATGCCCAGTATTTATTGCCACTAGGATGTAAACTCCATCAGGTCTGCTTTGTTTTATTCTCTGTTATACCTAGCATTGTGCCTGGCATATACTTAGCACTCAGTAAATGCTGAATAAAGGAATGAGTGAAAGTAGACTCAATACTGAAGATTTTTGAAGTTATATACATTTGTATCTATAAGATTGCTCATTAAACATAGTAAACATTTCTAAGGATTTCTCTAAGGTTACCCATCTGAAACAAAACAAAAACAAAAAACTTTCAGTTCAAAGAGGTTGATTCAATGTTTTTACGATAAGTTATAAATACTATGGAATTCACCAGCCATTTGCAGAACTAACTCCGATGATAATGCAGAGTCTTAAATATGAGGCAGGATTCTGTAAAGTTAGCACTCTTCTTCCTTGCAATGAGAATGCCCAAATTAGGAGAACACATACATTTGAGGGAAAATAAAGTTAGGATGGGTAGTATAGCCATGTTGAGTTGCCCAATTTGAAGTACAGTACCATTATGCGGGGGAGGGGGCGGGGATTCTACAGACTCTGAACGGATGTTTCTTCACAAAACCTGAAAGAGAAGAGCAGATGTGAAGCAGAGGAGGGGACAACTCTGAAGCAGACAGAGTGGGGGCAAGGATGGTAACCTTCCTGTTCAGCCGGAGCGCCAACCTTTTGGCATTTCTGGGCCACACTGGAAGAGGAAGAGTTGTTTTGTGCTACACATTTAAACACATTGTGATGTGTGGTCACAAAGAAATCTTATAATGTTTTAAGAAAACTTAGGATTTTGTGTCGGGCCACCTTCACATCCATCCTGGGCTGCATGCGGCCTGCGGGTTGCAGGTTGGACACCCCTGCATGTGGCTTCTGTTACATTTCACCTCTTTGTATAACATGACAGCTTTATGCTTTCAGTCACATCACTGAAACACTGTTTTTCAGAGCCTCTATCATTTCCAAATTAGAGGAAAGGCATCAGAGCTTAGGCAGATTGCTGTACTGCTGATGTTAAGCAACCATACCCAAGAAATGGAGGTAGAAAGTCAGAACTGGGTCAGGAGAAACTAGCCCAGTTTTATGGTTATTGTCAATATTTAAAGGGGCCACTGGGACTTCTGGTCAAGATGGCAGCAGAGGTAAACACAGCTTGCCTTCTTGTACAACCACATTAAAATTACGACTAACCTATAGAAGAACCATTATTCAGAACTGTGAGAAACTGAGTTGAATGGAAGTCTGACAACTATGGAATTAAAGAAACCACATCCATCTGGACTGGTAGGAGGGGCAGAGATGCAGAACTGACTGATCCCATACCCACATGTGGTGGGAAAAAATTGGGGGGATTATCTTGGGAGTGAATGGTCCCAGCCCCACACAGAGCCCCCAGCCCAAGGTTCCAGTGACAAGAAGATCAGTCCCCATAGCTTATGGGTGCAAAACCCAGCAGGAATTGAGTTGGTGGAAGAAACATCTGGAGTTTCAAGCAGTTCCTCTTAAAAAACCTACACACACACTTACTTGGAACCAACTCCCTCTGAGCTCCAGCATCAGGGTAGCAGCTTGAAAGGCACTGGTGGCATACAGGGAGGAACCGAAGTGTCTGGTATGAAGGTGAGAGCTGGGGGACAGCTTTCTCCCAGACAAAAGGTGGGCAGAGGCCATTGTCCCCTTTCTGAGCCCTCCCACCACAGAGCCACAGAGCTGGTGGGTGGGTGCTATATCTGAGAATCTATCAACCGGCTAAGACTCTTTGCCCCACCATGGGTATCCCCTGAGACTCTGTCCCACACAAATATAAGCCCATCCTAGCTTTTAATGGTGACTTTTCCATATGAAGGACTGGTCTTGGCTCATGCTTCATAACTTCTTAAATCCTTTCAGACAAGCAAGAGCAGGCCTCAGTGAGCCCACAGCTCTCATACTTCTTGATGAATGGCCCCATGATCAGCACTAGCAACAGCTAGCTTAGATTCACAGCTTGGCTTTGCCTGGGAATCTCCCAGCCCAGCATAAGTAGCAGCCACCTCAGGTTGCTTTATAGCTCAGGTAGGGAGGCCCCAGGAGAGCACTGTGGGGGCTGACCTTGGCCAGCACCACCCAGGAAACCCCAGAGCCTGCACACCCAGTGGATGGCTATAGACCAAGTTGGAGCACTATCACCCTGACCCTGCACAGCTGATCCTTCATGGAGAGTGGAAGGAAGTTGGTGGTCAGTGGACACTGCCAGTCCTTACAGCTGACTGGCCTGGGTAAATCCCTCCCATTCATCTGCCAACAGCAATAAAGTCTCAACTGCAAGGTTATACTGAAGGACAAACCTTGAACAACCAATTTGCATGATAGGGGAGGCTGTGCCACTGGACTCTACATTAGGCCATGCTACTAACATGGGGAGTCAAAGAAGCTCTGCCTACTACACAGAAACAAACACGGGGAGGCTGTCACAATGAGGAGACAAAAAAACATGGCCCAAATGAAAGAATAGGTGGAAACTCCAGAAAAATAGCTAAACAAAATGGAAATAAACAATCTATCAGATACAGAGTTCAAAACCCTGGTTTGAAGGATGCTGAAGGAACTTAGCGAGGACCTCAAAAAAGATCCAGTTGGAAATGAAGGATACACTATTTGAAATAAAGAACAATTTACAGGGGAATAAGAGTAGAGTGGATTAAGCCATGAATCAAATCAATGATTTGGAACATAAGGAAGCAAAAACAACCAATCAGGTCAACAAGAAGAAAAAAGAATCTGAAAAAATGAGGATAGTGTAAGCAGTTCCCAGGACAAATTCAAGAGGTCCAACATTCACAAAACAGGCATGCCAGAAGGATAAGAGAAAGAGCAAGAAATTGGAAATCTATTTGAAAAAAATAATGAAAGAAAAATTCCCTAATTTGGTGAAGGAAATAGATATGCAAGTACAAGAAGTACAGCCAGTCCCAAATTATGATGAGTCGTGGATTGGCAGAGGCCCAATCCAAGACTCATCATAATTAAAATTCCAGAGGTTAAAGATAAAGAGAGAATCTTAAAAGCAGCAAGAGAAAAGAACTTCATTACCTACAGGGGAGTTTCCATAAGACTGTCAGCTGATTTCTCAAAAGAATCCTTGCAGGCTAGAAGGGATCGGCAAGAAAATTTAAAGTTATGAAAAGCAGGGATCTACACCCAAGGATGCTCTACCCAGCAAGCTATCATTTAGAATTGAAGGGCAGATAGAGTTTCCCAGACAATGATAAAACTAAAGAAGTTCATCATCACCAAACCATTATTATATAAAATGTTAAAGGAACTTATTTAAGGAAAAGAAGATGAAACCTATGAACAATAAAATGGCAATAAATGCATATCTATCAACAACTCAATCTAATAATAAAACTAAGCAACCAAGAATAGAGACAGAATCATGGATTTGGAGAGCATTTTGATGCTTGCCAGGTGTGAAAGGGTGGGGGGGTGGAAATGGGTGAAGAGATGAGGGGATTAAGAAGTACAAATAGGTAGTTGCAGAATAGCCACAGGGATGTAAAATACAGTATAGGAAATGGAGTAGCCAAAGAACTTATATGCATGACCTGTGGGCATGAACAATAGTGTGGGAATTGCCTGAAGAAATAGTGGGTGGTGGGAGGGGGGGAAGTGGGAAAAATTGGGACAACTTTAATAGCATAAGCAATGAAATACAATAAAAAAAAATAAAAGAGGATTTTAGATAAATAAATAAATAAGAGACTGAACTCTAGAATAAATCAAGTAGACAACAGCTCTAGGAGGTCCATCCTAATGGGCCAATTAAAGGGTGGGGTACAGTTGAAATGCACAATATTCGCAAGGAATGCAGACAACAGGCAAATCTTGGAGACAAAGAGAAGCCACAGTAATCATCAGGAAGCCTTGTAGAGTCTAGGATAGATAAACACGCAAGAGGGGGTTTCTAGGGCAAAGGTTTGGCAACAAGTTGAGAAGGTGAGGATGCAAACAAGGACCCCAGTTCCAGTGGGAGATATCAAGACTCTATGGCAGCGATTTTCAACTGGTGTGCTACAAGAATTTTTAGAACATGCAATACTTGATTGGTCAGGGGCACTAATCTCTTTTCCCTTAGGGTGTCGAATAAAAAAAAACAACAACAACAACAACGATAGCAGCCAATGCAACAATAGCCATCCGATGTAAATGTATCAAAATTATAACTATTTTTTTTGTCAGATTGGCAAAAAATTCAATTTTTGGTTGCTGCAGAATTTTAGCAATTTGTTAATGTGTGCCATAAGATGAAAAAGGTTGAAAATCACTGCTTTGTGTAGTTGCAGGGTGTGACCTGGGGCGGTATGACAGGTAGGGAGCACTCTTCTAACAGTACCAAGGAGGCCACGGGACCTTCGGATTTGAGTCCCTTTCTCTTGGATATAGGTAGTACAGGGAGATTTCAGTTCAAGATGGATTTCAATTAGGGTCAGAAGTCTAACTTTGACAGCAATATTGAGAGTCAGCATGGCACAGTGAGAATAGCAACCTATTTATAGTCTTATTTGGGGATTAAATCAATTATATTTATACAGTATTTAGAATAGTATCTTACTACACTACATACCAGGAAACACATGTCATATAATAACACAAAATTTTATAAAAATGTAGTGCCTAAGTTCTCACCAGTCTAGTATGTAACAAACATTACATTGTACTTTCCTGAGTAAAATATACATTTAGGAGAATTTTAAAGTAATTTGATCTCTTTAAACTGCAAATAAAATGGAATATTAATGGATTTGAAAAGTATCACAGAGCTGATGACAAGAATGTTAAGTATTAGTATAGGAAAAATGCATAAAAGTTGCAAGTGTATTTCCACTTGTAGTTTACCTGAATCACACCTAAAATTAACAAAAAGAAGTAAATGGCAAAACACGACTAATGATGCAATTGACTATAAGAAAACAAATAAAGATAATTGACAAAACAAGTGACAATACCCATGTATTGTGCACATGAAATACAGTATTACCATACATAGAATTGTATCAATATTCATTTAAGGAAATATCTATCTCATCTATCTCATGTTCTCCGAGAAGAAAAGTGTCACTATATAAAAAGAAGCAGATAAAACACCCTTAAGTCATAAACTGGCCAACCAGTTGTTTTATGTATATAAATCCAGCTTTCCATTTGTGAATAATTCTGGGTGATCAGCAGTTTCTTATGTTGCAGTTCCATTAAAATTATTAGAAAATGATATAGATAGCCTTAAGCTCAAAAGGACCAAGATACAAATATTTGTGGAGGGGCTTGCTTCCAGAAACAAATTGGCCGGTGAAAGGCACCCAAATTTTAAGGCTCTTTTCAGTCTGAGCTTGAGGCCAAATGGTGTGGCTGTATTTTCCTCTCATAGATCCTGGATCTGGCTTCAACTCAGTGAGAAGGCTTTTTAGTTCATACCACCCACTCGTTCTGTGGTTGCTATCACATTGTTTCTCAAAGACTGGGCCAGATCTGCTGTAACAGAACCACCTTTTGTGCTTGTTTAAAACAAAAATACCAAACGGGACAAAGATTTTAACAGACACTTTATCAAAGAAGGTATCCAGATGGCAAATAAACGTATAAAAAGATGCTCCTCATCATATGTCATCAGAGAAAAGCAAGATAAAATGAGATACCACTACATGCCAATTGGAATGGCCAAAATCCAGAAAATTAATAACACCAAATGATGGCAAGGATGTCCCCAGCAGGGACTCTCGTGCATTGCAGTGGGAATGCACAATTGTATAACCACTTTGGGAGATAGTTGGGCAGGTTTTTTTCAAAACTAATCTTACCATACAATCCAGAAATCATGCTTTTTGGTATTTGCTCAAAGGAGTTGAAAATGTGTGTCCACACAAAAATCTGCACATAGATGTTTATTCACAGCTATTTATAATTGCCAAAGCCTGGAAGCAACCAAAGTGTCTTCGGTAGGTGAATGGATTCATATTGCAGGACATCCAGACAATGGACTATTATTCAGCTTTAAAAAGAAATTAACTATCAAGCAACGAGGAACCATAAGTGCATATTTCTAAGTGAAAGAAGCCAATCGGAAATGGCTACATATTGTATGATCTCAACTAGATGACATTCTGGAAAAAAGAAAACTATGGACACAGTTAAACTATCAGGGGTTTCCAGGCGTTAAGGAGGAGGAAGGGATAAAAAGATGGAAAACAGGATGTTTAGGGCACTGAAAGTACTTGGTGTGAGACTGTAATCACAGATACATGTCGTTAGACAGTCTTCCAAACCCATAGAATGTGTAACACCAAGGGTGAACCCTAATGTAAACTATGGACTTTGGGTGACAATGATGTGTCCTTGCATGTCCATCAGTTGTAACAAATGTACCACTCTGGCGGGAGATGCTGATAATGGGGGAAGCTTTGCATGTGTAAGGGCACGGGGAATATGGGGAGTCTCAGTCCATTCTTCCTCTACAAAACTGTAGAGGAAGCGAACCTAAAACTACAAAGTAAAGTCTATTTTAAAAACTGCATCTCGATTTTTTTTGTATTATTGTTTTACACTTAGCAATATATCAAGGAAGAGCTGCTGCTGTTCTTTTTTTTTCCTTTGAGTATTTTATTGTTTATACTATTACAGTTGTTCTGACTTATCCCCCTTTGCCCCGCTCCCCGAAGGCTGCCCCCATTCCCATAGTCAGTCCCCGAACCATTGTCTGTGTGCATGGGTCAGTCATATATGTTATTTGTCTAAGTCCTTCACCTTCTTCCAACCAGTCCCCACCTCCATGCCCCCCCCCTCTTCTAAGGCTGCACTCTATTCCACTGTATGGCTATACCATAACTTTAAAAAAATTGTTACCAATAACTTTATTTATTTATGTATTTATTTTTTAATTTTTATTTTAATTGTTGATCTTGTACAGTTTTCTGTCTTTTATTCTCACCCGAACCCGCCACCCCAGCCCTCCCCACCTCCCTCCCATTTCCACCCCCCCCCCATCGTTTTTGTCCATGTGTCCTTTATACTTGTTCCTGTAAATCCTTCCCCTTTTCCCCTGAAATTCCCTCCCCTCTCCCCTCTGGTGACTTTCAGTATGTTCCCAATTTCCATGTCTTTGGTTATATTATGCTTGTTTGTTTGTTTTGTTGATTAGGTTCCTGTTAAAGGTGAGATCATATGGTATTTATCTTTCACTGCCTGGCTTACTTCGCTTAGCATGATGCCCTCAAGTTCCATCCATGCTGTTGCATAGGGTATGAGCTCCTTCTTTCTTTCTGCTGCATAGAATTCCATTGTATAAATGTACCACAGTTTTTTAATCCATTCATTTACTGATGGGCATCTAGGTTGCTTCCAACACTTGGCTATTGTAAATTGTGCTGCTATAAACATAGGGATGCATAGTTTCTTTTGGATTGGTGTTTCAGGATTCTTAGGATATAGTCCTAGCAATGGAATTGCCGGGTCAAAAGGTATATCCATTTTTAGTTTTTTTAGAAAATTCCATACTGTTTTCCATAGTGGTTGTACCAGTCTGCACTCCCACCAGCAGTGCACTAGTGTCCCCTTTTCTCCACAACCTCTCCAACACTTGCTGTTTGTTGCTTTGTTTATGAGGGCCATTCTGACTGGTGTCAAGTGGTATCTCATTGTGGTTTTAATTTGCATCTCTCTGATAGCTAGCGATATCGAGCATCTTTTCATGTGTCTCTGGATCCTCTGTATGTCCTCCTTGGAGAGGTGTCTGCCCAAGTCCTTTGCCCATTTTTTAATTGGGTTGCTTGTCTTCTTAGAGTGGAGTCGTGTAAGTTCTTTGTATATTTTAGAGATTAATAGATGCGGAAAAAGCATTTGATAAGGTACAGCACCCATTTATGATTAAAACACTCAGCAAAGTGGGAATAGAGGGAGCATTCCTCAACATAATAAAGGCTATATATGAGAAACCTACAGCCAGCATCATACTCAACGGGCAAAGACTAAATTCTTTTCTACTAAAATCAGGAACAAGACAAGGCTGTCCACTCTCTCCACTTCTATTCAACATAGTATTGGAAGTATTAGCCACAGCGATTAGACAAGAAAAGGAAATAAAAGGCATCCAACTTGGAAAGGAGGAAACAAAATTATCATTGTTTGCAGATGACATGTTAGTATACATAGAAAATCCTATAGTCTCGGCCAAAAAAACTGCTCGACCTAATAAATGAATTTAGCCAAACAGTCGGATACAAAGTCAATATCCAGAAATCAAAGGCATTTTTGTATACCAACAATGAAACAACAGAAGCAGAAATCAAGAAAAAAATACCATTTGATATAGCAAAAAGAAAAATAAAGTACCTAGGAATTAACCTAACCAAGGAGGTAAAAGACCTGTATGCAGAAAACTACACAACACTGAAGAAGGAAATCAAGGAAAACACAAATAAATGGAAACACATACCGTGTTCATGGATCGGAAGAATTAACATCATCAAAATGTCCATACTTCCCAAAGCAATCTACAGATTCAATGCAATGCCTATTAAAGTACCAATGGCATATTTCACAGATATAGAACAAACTCTTCAAAAATTTATATGGAACCATAAACGACCCAATAACTTTATTGATTTGGATATTTTGAGTATTTTGTACTTATTTATTTATTTTCAGTATATTTTATTGATTATGCTATTACAGTTTTTCCAATTTTTTCCCCTTTTCCCCCCTCCACCCTGCACCCCCAACCCTCCAGTGTTCCCTCCTTAGTTCATGTTCATGGGTTGTACGTATAAATTCTTTGACTTCTCTGTTTCCCATACCATTCTTAACCTCTCCCCATCTATTTTATGCCTACCAATTATGCTACTTATTCTCTATACCTTTCTTTCCTTATTCTTCCCCTCCCCTTCCCCACTGAAAACCCTCCATGTGATGTCCATTTCTCTGATTCTGTCCCTGTTCTAGTTGTTTCCTTAGTATTTATTCTCGTTGTTGTTTTTATTAAGGTTTAATTATCGATAGTTATCAGTTTGTTGTCATTTTACTGTTCATAGTTTTTGAATTTCAATTTCTTAGATAAGTAAGTCTCTTTTAACATTTCATATAATAAGGGCTTGATAATGATGAGCTCCTTTAACTTGACCTTGCCTGATAAACACTTTACCTGCCCTTCAATTCTAAATGATAGCTTTGCTGGATAGAGCAATCTTGGATGCAGGCCCTTGCCTTTCATGACTTCAAATGCTTCTTTCTAGCCCCTTCTTGCCTGCAACGTTTCTTTTGAGAAATCAGCTGACAATCTTAAGGGAACTCCTTTGTAGGTAACTCTCTTCTTTCCTCTTGCTGCTTTTAAGATTCTCTCTTTATCGTTAATCTTAGGTAACTTAATGATGATGTGCCTTGGTGTGCTCGTTGGGTCCAATTTCTTTGGGACTCTCTGGGCTTCCTGGATTTCCTGGAAGTCTATTTCCTTTGCCAGATTGGGGAAGTTTTCCTTTATTATTTGTTCAAATAAGTTTTCAGTTTCTTGCTCTTGTTCTTCTCCTTCTGGCACCCCTGTAATTCGGATGTTGGAATGTTTATAGTTGTCCCAGAGGTTCCTAAACCTCTCCTCATTTTTCTGAATTTTTGTATCTTCATTATGTTTCAGTTGGATGTTTATCTCTTCCTTTTGTTCCAAATCATTGATTTGAGTCCTGGTTTCCTTCCTGTCACTATTGGTTCCCTGGATATGTTGCTTTATTTCACTTTGGGTATCCTTCATTTGTTCTTCCTTTTTGCAGCCTAGCTCAATCAGTTCTGTGAGCATCCTGATTACCAGTGTTGTGAACTCTGTATCAGATAGGTTGTCTATCTCCTTGTCACTTAGTTCTTTTTCTGGAGTTTTGCTCTGTTCTTTCATTTGGGCCACATTTCTTTGTCTCAGCACACTTGATAAGTTGTAAGGGGGCGGGGCCTTAGGTATTCACCAGGGCAGGGCAACCCTCCTTGGTGTACTGTGGCACTGTCTGTGGGGGAGGGGCTAGAGAGGGAACAATGCAGCTTGCCTCCTCATCTCTAGCCCCACTTTCCAACAAACTCTTGTGTGAGACCGAGAGTTTCTCCCACTGTGGCAACCTTCCCACCGCCATAGTCCATAGCCACCTCTGAGTCTCCGTTTCCGCTTCAGGCAGCCTCGCCTGCAAGGTCCACAGTCTTGCCGCAGGTTCTCTCTGCCTTCCCGGCTGCCTGTCTCCCTCCTACTGATCTGGTTGGTCTGGTTGACTTTTTAGAATTCCTTGGTTGTTGGAGTTCCATGCAGTTTGATTTCTGGAACTTCTGGTTGTTTATTGTTTTTGGATTGGTTGTTATCCTCCTTTTGGTTGTGTGAGAAAGCAAAGGGTTTCTGTGTATGCCTTCATCTTGACCAGAACTCTATATACCATAACTTTTTAAACAGGTTTCCTAATGATGGTTTCTAAACATTTGCTGTTACAAAAAAATGCTGCCATAAATAGTGTTGTGCATGTATTTGCATGTTAATTTGTACCTCTGTGAATATATCTGCAAGATAAATTTCTTAAAGTGGAAATGCCAGAGTAGAAGTATAGGCATTTATAATTTTGATTTGTGCCAAGTTGGCCTCCACAGATGTAGTACCAATTATAGTTGCTAGCAATATGTGTGTACCCCATAATTTTTCCTTTTTATTGAATTTATTGGGGTGCCACTAGTTAACAAAATTATACAGGTTTCAGGTGCACAGTTCTACAACACCTCATCTGTACACTGTATTATGTGTTCACCACCCCGAGACAAGTCTCTTTCCATCATCATGTATCTCCACTATACCTTCCCCCACCTCCCCTCATTCCTCCTTCCCCTGGCAATCACCACACTTTGTCCATGTTCATGAGTTTTTTCTTTTACTCAGTTCCTCCACCTCCCCACCCAAGACCACTCTGCAATTGTCAGCTTGCTCTCTGTCTATGAGTCTGCCTCTGTTTTGCTTGTTAGTTCAGTTCATCAGATTCCACAGATGAGTGAAATTGTATTATACCACATAATTTTTAAATGGCTGCATATTATTTTATTGTAGGGAATTACCATAATGTATTTAATCTGTCTCCTGTTTGTGAACATTAAAACAGATTCTCTATCCCACGTTTATTTAGCTCTCAAAGCTACACTATTTTATTGTACTCTGACTAAACTATTCAACATGGGGGATTTGACAGTCTTGGGAGGATTCTCCTTGTTGACTCATTATTGTTGTCATTATCAAAACAACAGCCCTGCAAAGTCTTTTCTAAGTGTTTCCCTCTCTGTGAACTTACTTTTGTGGCAAAACCTCACTTGTAGCCCCTGGGAATTTCTTTTGTGAACCCAGCAGGATAACATCCCTTAAGGCCAACTCCAAAGCTTTGAAGCAGATGAGTAGACCAGGGCCCCCTAATGACTGATTACACACAGTCCTGACCCCACACAGCTTCAAGCTTGTTGTTTTCTGCCGCCTTTCATCCCTTCATCCTGAAAATGAGCCCATCTCTTCCCCAGTGGGAAAACAAACAGTGCAGTGGGAAGAGTGTGAGGCATGTCCCTGATCTCTGCAATGACTTGTTTGCAAATGCCTTTCCCTTCAAGCCAGAGGACCCAACAGAGATGTGGGACTGGGGACAGCTCTGGCACCTGGAAGTGACGGTTTATCCGTATGAAGCAATGTAAGAAGTGGTTCCTGCCGAGCATCTCCAACTTGTCATATTTAGTTCTGCTACAGCCTCAGACTTGGATGGTTTCATCCTGTTTGTCAAAGAGTCCCCAAATATTTTGAGGTTCTCAGAGATGGTGGTCTTAGGTAGAAATTGTTTTGAGGGAAAGAGTGCTACAATACCAGCCTTGATGGTCTTTTCTCATTACTTCCCTTGGTTTCTCTAGCATAGATCCAATTAGAAATCAGAGTGAGATTGAGATGCTACTAGAAATTATTGAGTATTTAGCCCTGGCTGGTGCAGCTCAGTGGGTTGAGTGCTGGCCTGCAAACCAAAGGATCACCAGTTTGATTCCCAGTCAGGACACATGCCTGGGTTGTGGGCCAGATCCCTGGTAGGGAGCACGCAAGAGGGAACCACACATTGATGTTTCTTTCCCTTTCTTTCTTCCTTCCTTCCCCTCTGTCTAAAAATAAATAAATAAATAAATAAATAAAATCTTTAAAAGGAAATTATTGCATATTTAAATCCCAATACAGAATAACCAATAAGGGAATATAGTCAAGGAAGGTTAGCAAAGGAAAACAGAGTAATACTTGACTGGTAAATGTGCTTTTGACTCCCAACCCCAACGTAGAAAACTCACATAAAGTTGTCTAAAAAGGAGGCCTGTTCTAACCCAGCTTCACTCATCCAAAGATCCCAAACCGCAGCCTGGTTCACCACAAGATGGCCATGAGGAAAGAAGAGGGAAGAGAAGGAGATGACTGATTGACTCCTCTGAGCATGGGCCCTGGACCTCAGCACGTTAACAGCGTGGAAGGAAAACAAGAGAGAGCCACACTTCTGTGGGTGCAGTATTGGGGGCAGGCATGTTCCAAGCATCTTGTAGTGACAGATTACAAATGAAGCAAGGTCAAGTTAACAATACTGACAATAAATTAAACTTTTTTATTGGAAGTCTTCACTTTGATCCATAATCTGTGTCAATGATTCATAATTTAATCGATCCTAATCATTGTATGAACCAGCAGGAATGCTTAACACTCCCCCACTCTGATTATGAAGACAAAAATAACCTAAATCTAGGGGTCCAGGTCAATAACACCTTGGTAAAACTTGATCTTGATATCAACTGATGTCCAGTTCAGTGCATTTTTCCCATTTTTCACGAAGTTCAGACACCCATTGCTGTTTACCCCCCAAAACTACATCCATATGCGCTCCCTGGTCAGGCTGTTTCAGCATTTCTCAGAAGCAGTTTATCCCGCAAACATCAGAGGGCAGCATTTGATAAGGATTCCAAAAGTGCAAAACCTGTCTGAATGCTCCACTGGGCCTGGCTTTTCTTTCTTTTTATCCTGGCTTCACTTCTGTTTTCAAGCCAGGAAGTGCCTTCACCTATGGCTTTTTGCTCCCCCTGTCCCCTTCTTCTTCCATTACACAGCGAGCTGGCTGGGGTTCATCATGCGATGTGCTCAGTGTTTCTTCTCCCTCCTTTTAGGACACCCATCTGTGCCATGTAGGCTGGAAAGCCAAAGCTCTATTTCCCAATTTCCTTATAGTGAGGTTCCAGATGTGATTGAAGTCTGGTGAATCAGATGCACTTGTGGGACATTTGGAAGACAAATGTGTGCATGGAGAAGCACCGTTGCTGCTTCTGTTTTCTGCAGGCCAGCACAGTGTGGAAGGGTTGGGCTTGCGGTTGTCCCATCACAATGTCAGGTCACTAGCTCCACAGGAGGCAAGCCATGGGATGCTGGATGTGCAGCTCTGGCTGAGGCCAGTCTAGCAGGAGCAGTGTGACCTTGAAGGCAACAGCTCCAATCCTGGGGCACTGTGTTTTCCAGTTGCTGTTTACGCTGTGGGTTTCTGGAGCTAATGATTCTGGGGCCGCTTCCTGATTCTTTACCTTCTGGTTATGGCAGGGGAGCTGGTTCCCTGACAGGCCAGTTCTGTCGTCTGGGAGCCATCCCTGGAGGGCTCACCTCATATGTGCTTCTCTAGCCTTTCCAAAGTTTTAGATGCACTCAATTCTCAGCGTTTCTTAAATCCCTTCCTGCTTAAAATAGCTGAAGTGGTTTCTGTTTTCTAACTGACCCCTGAATGATGCACTGGCTGAAGGTAAGGAACAGCTGCAGCCTAAATACAGCACCGTGATCCCTGTCTCTCTGATCTTTGTAGCCACCAGGTGGATTGAAATGCAATACCACCATGAAACCTCTGCAGTAACGAGTTCCTTCTTCCCGTGTGCCTTGTCCCACTCCTGAGGTAAGTCACTGTGACCCCACCGCTGCCACTAATATAATGACTATAAACTCACAACTATAGTTCATTCAATAATCATTTGCCTAGCAGATGACATGAGATGGCTTAGAAAGGCGTATTAGGAATTGTCCTGGTAAGTGCAGCTTCCCTGGTCCCGCAAACACAAATTGGCTGATGGATTGTGAAATCAGTGACTGGAGGGACGTGCAGATCTAAGGATGCCTGCTGACTTCCTCAGCTATTCTACAAATGTTCTTTGTGGATGGGGGCAGCTGGGTTGTATTCCCCGGCCCTATTCACACTTGAGCATGAGAAATATCTAAACCCATCTGACCTCACAGGATAGCTTTTAAACAAAATACATTCTACCCATCTATGCTTTTCAACAGCTTCTATTGGGGCATTTGAAGTCCAAGGACACTTTGCGTGACTCTGCAGGATACTACACTCTTAGAGTAAGCCCTCCAGTTACTCTAGTATATTGGTATATTGCATATGGAGTCTCTGGGTAAGTGGACTCTAATAAATGTGCAGATTTTCACATGAGATACTTGAAAGGACTGAAAATTCAACCTACAGCCTACAAAATCAACCTCAGAGTTTGATTTTTAGGGAGTCACAAACTGAAATTCCTCAATTTTCTATGCCCAGCATTCTCTAAGAATCTCTGACTCTTGTAACATCAGGACTGAGATTGCCATAAGGATTGCAAAAGGAATCAGAGGTTTCCAAGTACTCAAATCCCTCTTCAAAACTCACCATTGAAATGGCATTGCATAAGGAAGCAGTTCTACCCTCCTTGTCTACAGAAGCTGTTCTTTTTGACAATTTGAGAGCTCTCTTCCAGGAGCAAGCTAATGATCCCCTTCATGCTACATCTATTTTCAGCAGGTTGGGGACTAGGACTAGATCCTGTTTTTCCTGGGACCACGTGCAATGCTGGGCACTTCAAAAGAAAGTTTATGTTCTGAAAACATTGTAGCAATGGGCTAATTTATACCAGCAAAAATGAGGTAAGGAATTTTTTAAGGCGTAGATATTGAGGTTACTTGGCTCAGAAGCATAGATGGTACCTTTAGATCAGGCCACATTTGTTTGAATAGGTCCATACCCTACAGCTTGCTCCCTGGAACCAATGCTCAAATGTATTAGGATTCTTTCATTGTAGACAACATAAATCAACTGTGGATAACTTGAATGGTACAGTGATTGATAGGTTACACTGTCCTGGGTACAAATTCTGACTCTAACTTACTAATTATGTCACTGGACAATCAAACTAATCTCCACTTGCTCTCTGCAAAAGGGATAGTAAAAATTTTACACATTTCGTAAGGCACTCTGAGGAATAATTAGGGAATTTCATGTGAAGAGCTTGGCATATTGTACCTATTCAGTAGATTTCAACTGTGATTTTATTTCCTGCTGGCCTTCCTAGCATTTCTTGAAAGGTTTATGATCACCCAATAAGTATATCCCTGATACTAAATAAGTTGTTTCTAAGTGAACATGTGTAATTTGCAGTGTCAGCTCTGTGGCATTAAATTCAGAGCTTATATTTGAAACCATTTGTACGATTTGGGTCCTAAAGTAAGCAGATCCTGAGACAAGGTTTGGAGTACAAGGAGTTTATTGGGGAGTAATGTCTATAAAAGATGAAAGGGGAAAGAATTGGGATTTGTGATGTAGCTCTGACATCTGTGAAGGAAGAGGAGGAGGAAGCAGGAGTGGGTGGGGAGAGCCTCAGACCACGGTTCAGATCTGACAAAACTTCAGCCAAAACTGACTAACAGGGAGCTCCAGAGCAAAGATTGTCCGATAGAGGAATAGGCAGAAATAGGCTCCTGTGTTTCTGTTGTGCTGTCGTTCACTGCGGGATGCTTTGGAAGAGTGTGACTTTAGCTTGAAAGTTAAGGCAGACTCTAAAAGCGTTAATAGCTGAGACTGCCGACAAGTTCTCTCTTGAAGGGAGTTTGAGGTGGAAAACCTCCATGACTGCCACAGTCCACCCGTTGTGCTGAATGAGAATGGTAGAAGAGCCTCTAGGGTTCTGATGAGTCTCTCTTCCTCAAGCGGGGTCAGGGGCCCCAACTGACAATCATCGTCTGCCCCCTCTCCCACCCAGCCCCTACGGCATCTATTCTAAAAGCCTCTCTCTCTCTCAGCTGCCACCTTTCTGGCCTCAGAAGCTTATTTATTGGTTTGACCCAAATGCTAATTCCTGAGGAATCTGCAGCCCTGGGAACCATATTCTTCCAAGGTCAGGATGGCTGCACTTGTCCATTCACTATCACTGCTAGACAAGGGAGTAACAGAGGTGCCCTGGTGGATCACCTGAGCTCTACACATTTCTCCCTGTCCCAATTGTGTAACAACAGCCCCATTTCCTTCTGATTAAGGTCAATAATTGCTTTTAATGCAATGACTCCTGTTTGTACCTAATGGTCCTAGGTATAAGGAGTCCCAGGTACCCAAATGACCGCTGTGTCTTAGAGATCAGTGGAAGTCTTGCAATGCCCCTTTGCAAGGACCTTTTAGAACCAGGACTTCTAATCCAGCAGAGCCTAGAGTAGGGAAAGAAACACAAAGTCCCCTAATGGGTCACTGGAAATGATATTAAGTGGGGCCACGCCTGCTTCCACCCCTTGGTTTTTGAACCCATGAAGTCTTCTTATTGGGGTTATAGCATCATGTAGAGGTCTTTGATTTGGTGTGTGCACTATATGCTAGAGGATGGTACCCTGTCCACGCAGAGTATTACATGTGAATTAGCACGTCAGCAGGTCATTTCATTATTCTAACAGGTTGGTATCATCTGTATACAGCAGTATGTGATGTGACCGGTAGATCCTATGGTTTGGACACTCCCATACCTACATCTCTTCTGTACCTTCAGTAGGTTACCTGATCAAAGCTATATTACATAGGACTCCAGGAATACAGATCCGGTGCTTTCCAGCCATACCCTCCAAATCATGTTTTTAGACTCATAGAGTTCAAGGTTGGAAAAGACTCAGAAGTCATCTGTTCAGGTTCAGTCTACTCCCTGATTCATATCTACAGCACCCTTGACAAGAAATCAACAAGCCCAAGGATGACAAAATCCATGATATGGCAATGCCATTGTTCTCCTTTTAAGGTATCATGGTAGACATCACCAATTTTTTTTTCAATTAGTTTACCTTCACTATTATTTTGTATTAGTTTCAGGTGTAGTTTAGTAATTAGAAAATCATATGTGACTAAGTATTCCCCCCAATATTTTTAGTACCCCACCTGGCACCATACGGATATTACAATATGATAGACTATATTTCCTATGCTGTACTTTACATTCCCTGTAACTATTTTGTGACTATTAATTTGTAGTTCTTGATCCTTTCACCTCTTTTTCACCCAGGTCCCCAACCCCCTTGCCCTCCAGCAACCATCAGTCTGTTCTCTGTATCTATGAGTCTGTTTCCATTTTGTTTATTCATTTATTTTGTTCTTTAGGTCCCACATATAAGTGAAATCATGTGGTATTTGTCTTTCCCTGACTGAGCTTATATCACCTAGCAGAATACTCTCTAGGTCCATCCATGCTGTCACAAAAGGTAAGATTTTATTCTTTTTTATGGCTGAGTAATATTACATTGGATATACAAAGTCTGTCCAGAAAAAGTCCAGCCATTGTTAACATAACAAGAACAGTTTGCACAACATTGATGTAACCTGGCAGCCAAGGAGAGTGGACTGGAATGTGCATGTGTGAACAATGACAACTTCACTGTACTAGTCAGTGGGGGCAGTAGATGCCATTGAGTGAGCACATGTATTGTGTGGCTGTCACATTCAAAATGACTGCGTGAGTAGAGCAACAAATATGCATCAAATTTTGTGTTAAGCATGAACATTCCTCCATGTGGAAAATATTCAGATGTTTCAGAAGGCCACAGCTATGAGCAACTGGCAATTGGCAGCTTCATCATGACAATGCATTCACTCATGCATCATGTCTCATGCAGAGTTTTTTAAAAACATATTTTATTATGTTATTATAGTTGTCCCAATTGTTTCCTCTTTGCTCCCATCTGCCTGGTACCCTCATTCCTTCTAGCAATCTCCTTCCTTAGTCCATGTCCATGGGTCATAGATATGAGTTCTTTGGCTACTCCATTTCCTATACTGTTCTTAACATCCCCCCTGTCTGTTTTGTACCTACCAATTTATACTTCTTAATCCCTACATCTTTTCCCCAATTCTCCCCCATCCTCCTCCCAGCTGATAATCCTCCAAATGATCTCCATATCTATGATTCTGTTCCTGTTTTGCTTGTTTGCTAAGTTTGTTTTTGAGATTCAGTTGTTGATAGCTGTGAATTTGTTGCCATTTTAATGTTCATAGTTTTGATCTTCTTTTTCTTATATAGTTCCTTTTAACATTTCATATAATAATGGCTTGGCGATGATGAACTCCTTTAGTTTTACCTTGTCTGGAAAGCACTTTATCTGCCTTTCAATTCTAAATGATAGCCTTGCTGGATAGAATAATCTAGATTGTAGGTCCTTGCTTTTCATCACTTTGAATAATTCTTGCCAGTCCCTTCTTTCCTGTAAAGTTTCTTTTGCGAGAAAAGCTGATAGTCTTATGGAAACTCTTTTGTAGGTACCTATATGCTTTTCTCTTGCTGCTTTTAAGGTTCTCTCTTTATCTTTAACCTGTCTTTAACCTTTGGCATTTCAATTATCATGTGTCTTTGTGTGGTCCTCTTTGGGTCCAACTTGTTTGGGACTCTTTGTGCTTCCTGGACTTGTATGTCTATTTCCTTCACCAAAATTACAGAAGTTTGCTTTCATTATGTTTTCAAATAAGTTTTAGATTTCTCACTCTTCCTCTTCTCTTTCTGGCACACCTATGGTTTGGATGTTGGTATGTTTGGAGATATCCCAGAGGCTCCTTATTCTACCCTCATTTTTTTAAATACTTTTTTTCTTCTTACTATTCTGATTGAATACTTTTTTCTTCCTTATGTTTCAAATTGTTGATCTGATTCTCAACTTCATCCCCTCCACTGTTGGTTCCCTATAGATTTTTCTTTTTTTTTTTTTCACTTAATGCAACCTTCATTTCTGCTTGGGTCTTTTTTGTGCTGTTGCAGTGCCCAATGAGCTCTTTGAGCATCCTGATAACCAGTGTTTTGAACTCTGCATCTGATAGGTTGCTTATCTTTATTTTGTTTAGTTCTTTTTCTGAAGTTTTGTTCTGATCTTTCATCTGGGCCATATTTCTTTGTCTCCTCAATTTGGTAGGCTCCCTGCATTTGTTTCTCTAAACAAATTAGGTAGAGCTACTTTGGCTCCCTGTCTTATTAGTGTGGCCTATTGTAGAAAAGGCACCTGTAAATTGGGTGGGGCAGAGCCTTAGATAATCAATAGCAGGGCAATGCATTTCACCACTCTGTAGTTCTATGTGATGGAGGGCTTGGAGAGGAAACAATACTGCCCCTTGGCCCTGGAGATTTGCCTAAGAGGAACCTGTCTCCAAACACTTGCCATGTCCCAGTCACTTCACTTTCTCCTCATATGCCACTTGTG
This sequence comes from Glossophaga mutica, assembly GCA_039655065.1. NCBI lineage: Eukaryota > Metazoa > Chordata > Mammalia > Chiroptera > Phyllostomidae > Glossophaga > Glossophaga mutica. The sequence continues at coordinate 138,710,491 of CM077307.1, read as the reverse complement.
CCCTTACAGCTGTTGCTCTGGTCCTGAATCCTAAGAGGGTAGGTCTTCATAAGCCCTGAGACCTTTGTGGGCCTATTAAGAGGAGTCTTCTATGAATCCTGCAACTTCTTCCACCTCCAACCCCCATTGGTTTTCACAGCTAGAAGTTATGGGAACTTATCTTCCTGGATGCTGGAACCCTGGGCTGGGTGGTCTGGTCTGGGGCTGGGATCACTTGCTTGCAAGGTATCTGCCCCAGTTTTTATCCACCACACTTGAATGTGGGACCTCCTGTTCCACTGCCTCTTGGTGCCACTTTGCGCTTCTTTGTCTTCTGTACCTCTCCATCTCTTTGTGCATCTCCACATCTCCACCTCTCCTTCCTTTCTGGATGAATGTAGCTTCTTTAAATCTTTGGTTATCGGACTTCCATACAGCTCAATTTTCTGATGATTCTGGATGATAGTTGTTTTGTAGTCTAGTTGTTACTTTTGCTTTAGTTGTGTGAAGAGGTGAAGCATGTTTACCTATGCCTCCATCTTGACCAGGAGTCTTGTGCAGAGATTTTTGTGAAACAGCAAATCCCACAGGTGACTCAGTACTTCCTACAGTAAAGATTTGGTCCTCTGTGACCTCTGCCTTTTCCCAAAACTAAAATCACATTTGGAAGGGAGGAGATTTCAGACTGTCAATGAGATTCAGGAAAATACAGTAGGGCAGCTGATGGTGATTGGGAGAACTTTGTGAGATCCCAAGGTGGCTACTTTGAAGGGGACTGAGTTGTTAGTGTCCTATGTACAATGTTTCTTGTGTCTTGTATGTTCTTCAATAAATGTCTCTATTTTTCACATTATATGGCTGGATACCTTCTGGAAAGACCTCATATGTCCCATCACTATTTTATCTACTGGTCTATTGATGGGCACTTGGGTTGCTTCCATATCTTGGCTGTTGTAAATAATGCTGCAATGAACATAGGGGTGTACATATTCTTTCAAATTATTTTTTTGTGTGTTTTGTTTTTGGCTATATACTGAGAAGTGGAATTGCTGGGTCATAAGGCAGTTCTAATTTAATTTTAAAATTCTTCTACCCAATTCTATGTTATGTTTGCAGTCTTTTATTCCTGTACTGCATTGCTGCTTTTCTGCTCTGTGTTCATTACACAAACCTGTGTTGGGATAGTCAAAAACTTCCATAGCTGACACTGTTGTTATCCTTGTTGCCACTTTTTGTGACTGGTAAGCACTCCCACCAAAGCTAAAGGTCTTACAGATATTAAAATATCCATCTGTGACAATATTATCCCGGAACATGCACCCTGTAATCTTCAAAGAATGATGTGTTATTTTGGCCCTGTGATTAGTATTGGATCTCTAAATGTATCTGTGATATTCTGCTTTCTGAATATGATATTTGGGGAGAAAATGTATGGTTTGTGTATAAGGAGACCAGCTTACACAGTCCATCAAATACTTCTGCTTTACATAGCCAAGGAGGTATTGCATCTCCTACTGGAATATAATTCAAAGAAGAAGTACATGTATGAAACTTACATCTGTACTATGACTTCTTGCCAACATCTTGAGAAGAATTATTTGTTTCTAATAAAAGTAATGGATTTTAAAATTTTTTAAAATTAAAAAATTTAATTTATTTTATTTAATCTAAAAAATTAAAAATTAAAAAAGCCATTTTTTAAATTAAAAGCTTTATCCTAAGAACACTCCTTCAATTCCCATTTCTGACAGCCTACCCATCCCACATTTATCAACTACCATGACTTCATAGTGCCATAGCACAACATTGTCATCATTGCCCTCATAAAGCAATGGAGGTGGGGGACAGCTTGGTGGGAATACAGACAGCCTGAGGAATTGCTGGGTCAACAGCATGTATCGGTGCTTGCATGAAAGCATAAATGGAGCTGCTGAGGGAGGTTGTCAATGAGAAAGGACAACCTCCCTGGTAGTCATTTGCCATGAACCCCTTGGGGGCAGTGATCCAGTTCTGCCAACCCAGGTCCTGGAAGTTGATGAATAGCTGGTGACAATGGTAGTTGTTCTTGCAAAAGCATTAGAGGCAGAGATGGCTTCCCTCCTTTTTTGGGAAGAATGATGACACTGCTCAGCGTTGAAGGTTATCACCAGCCAGGAAGCATGAAGACAGCATCTTAGTCTGGCACAGGGGTCCCCAAGCTGGAAATTCACCCCAGAGTCTCTGTGTCCTTTGACCAGTATCTGTAGGAACAAACCTAAATTCTTCTCAGGCTATTATTTCAATCCTTAGCCACATCTAGCAAGTCAAAGTGAAAGATTCCTTGAGGTCATGGTACTGACTGCCATGGTACTGTGGAAATAGTGGCTACTCCAGTCTGCACTCCCACCAGTGGTGTGAAAACATCCCCTTTTCTCCATGTCCTTGCCTATACTTGTTTGTTGATATGTTGATGATAGTCATCTGACAGGTGTGGGGTAATATCTCATAGTGGTTTTAATTTGCATTTGTCTGATAATTAGTGATGTTGAACATTTTTTCATATGTCTATTGGCCATTTGTATGTCCTCTTTAGAGAAGCATCTCTAGGTTTTCTGCCCATTTTTAATTGGACTGTTTGTTTTTTTTGGTGTTTAGTTGTATGAGTTCTTTATAAATTTTGGATACTAATCCCTTATTGGATGCATCATTGGCAAATATATTATCATATTTAGTAGGTTTTCTTTTTGTTTTGTTAATGGTTTCCTTTGCTGTGCAAAAAATTTTTAGTTTGATGTGTCCCATTTGTTTATTTTTCTTTTGTTTCCCTTGTCTAAGGATATATATCAGAAAAACTATTGTTAATAGAAATGTCAGGGATTTTCCTGCCTATGTTTTCTTTTAGAATTTTATGGTATTGAGTATTACTTAAGGCTTTAATACATTTTCAGTTTATTCCTATACATGGTGTAAGAAAGTGATCTAGTTTCATTTTTTTGCATATATCCGTCCAGTTTTCCTAGTACCATTTATTAAATAAACTATCTTTACCCCATTGCATGTTCTTGCCTCGTTTGTCATATGTTAATTGACCATAAAGGCATGGGTTTATTTCTGTGTTCTCTGTTCTGCTCCATTGATCTATAAGTCTGTTTTTTATGCCATTAAAACATACCGTTTTAATTACTATAACCTTGCAGTATAGTTTGATATCAGGTAGCATGATACCTCTGGTTTTGTTCTTTCTTAGACTGCTGTGGCTGTTTGGGATCTTTCGTGGTTTCAATAATTTTTGGATTATTTGTTCTAGTTCTATGAAAAATTCCATTGGTATTTTGATGGGAATTATGTTGAATCTATAGATTGCTTTGGGTAGTATGGACATTTTATTTATGTTTATTCTTCTTATCCATGAACATGGTATATGCTTCCATTTATTTGTATCTTCTTCAGTGCTTTATAATTTTACCTTTGGTAAATTTATTCCTAGGTATTTTCTTTTTATTTTTTGAGGTAATTGTAAATGGGATTGTTTTCTTAGTTCCCATTTCTGATAGTTTATTATTGGTATATAAAAATTTAACCAATTTCTGAATTGTTTTGTGTCCTGCTACTTTATTAAATTCATTTATCAGTTCTAGTAGTTTTTTATTAGATTTTTTATGATTCTCTCTATAAAGTGTCATTAGATATCACTAATTTTTTTAATTTTTAATTTTTATTTCTTTAATTGTTGATCTTGTACAGTTTTCTGTCTTTTACTCCCCCCCCAGCCCACCGCCCCAGCCCTCCCCACCTCCCTCCCATTTCCACCCCCCCATAGTTTTTGTCCATGTGTCCTTTATACTTGTTGCTCTAAACCCTTCCCCTTTTCCCCTGAAATTCCCTCCCCTCTCCCCTCTGGTCACTGTCAGACTGTTCTCAAATTCAGTGTCTTTGGTTATATTATGCTTGTTTGTTTGTTTTGTTGATTAGATATCACTAATTTTTTAATGACATTTCTTTTTTTTTCTGCTGAGTCCAGAATGGGCTTTAGAATCCTTTTCAACAAGTTCTGGAAGCAGATAACATTAAACAATCTGATCTGTGCCACATTGAATTTAAATCTATGTGCTGTTCTGATCTAGCTTCTACCCAAGAGCTAAAGACTGGGAATGCATTGCTACTTGCAAGAGCTAGCTTCATTTCTGTAAGAACATGCTGTCTCATTTCACTTTTGAATCCTCTACAATATGTACATAAATGCTTAATATTGTAGGATGAATGAAAAAAAAAGGTTTACAGAAGTTTTTCATAAGTTGCTTCAGGTCACCCAGAAAATTTGTTGATTCAGCAAACATTTATTTTGTTTTGTATCTCGGAGCTGGCAGATGAGTTGAGTTGAATAACAGAGACAGGATACTTATCCTCATGGAGCTTACATTCTAGTAAACATCAACAATAAAGTTAATGAGGACAGATAAATAATAAGAAAGTAGCAAGTAGTAAAAGAGTTGTGGTGGAAATAAACCTGGTTTTGCGATAGAAATGACTGAAAGTGTGCTTCTTTCTGTGAGGTGATCAGGAAAATATACGAGAGGATGACTTTTTAATTGTGGTAAAGTATACATAACACAAAAGTCATCATTTTAAGCATTTTAAAATGTGCTGTTCAGAAATCTACAGTACCAGTATGACAGAGGACCTCCCTCATTCTCCCTTCCAGTTGTAACCCCAGTGATAATCTCTACCCTGACTTCTAACAGCACAGATTAATTTAGTCTACTTTTTATCTTTATATAGATGAAACCACATAGTATTTACTTCTCTTTTTCTCTACTTTTTTTTTTGCTCAGTATTATGTTTGTGGTATTCAGCAGTATTGTGTATATTTATAGTTCTTTCATGATCATTGCTGTGTGGTATTTGACCATGTGAATATACAGCAATTTATTTATCCCATTCTGCTTGTAGATACTTAGGTAGTTTCTGCTTTTAGCTATTATAAGTAGTGTTGCTATGATCATTCCTGTACTTGTATTTTGGTGAATGTATGAATAGATTTATATATTATTTCTATGCATATATTAGATATATGGTATAGAATATGAATATGTAATATAAACACATTTTGTATGTATGTGTATGCATATACATACATATTCAGAAGTGGAAATGCTGGGTCACCGAATATGTATATGTTCAGCTTTAGTAGCTTTCCACTTAGTAGCTTTCCAAAGTGGTTTTTCCATTTTGAAAGGTTTACAGTTAAGCTGTGGCCTGAAGGACAAAAGCAAATAGAAGTTGCGTTGAGATTTCTATATTACCATCTCCCTACCACCCTGCCGAAAATGTGTCCTTTCTTCGAGTGGTTGGAGTCGAAGGGGACAAGTCGCCCACCCCCTTTCTGCTGTGGTCTCCCTGTGATGGACACTTTAGTGAGAAGAGCCTCTGTCATTTTGGTCAGGCCCAGGGAGACAGAAGATGATGACTGATGACTCAGCCTCCTCGGCTCCACTTCCCAGAGCCCACTCACCACATCAGTGGGCCTGGCACTGGGGGAAGACGTAAACACAACCGTGGTGTTGATATCAATTCTAGCAGAGATGGCGGGAGCCAAAGCCTGGGAAGGGGAGGAGGGAATCAGGGTAAGACTGCCAGTGGAAAAAAAGATGTAGTGAGGGACCTGAAAGCTATGTCTAAAGAATTGTTTAAGAAACAGTAGCAAATGAAAACAGAAAGCCTCGACTGTTAAAACAACCAGTGGTACCTCGTTCAGATTCCCAGGCATCTTTATGTTTTTGGGAGGTCTTGGGACTCAGGGCTCTGCCAGTTGTGTGGGCTGGGATGCAAACCATCAAGAGAAGTTGGAATTTAGGGCTTTCTTCTCAACAGGAATGAAAAGAGCCCCCCCCCCCAAAGAAGAAAAATAAGGGGGAAAAAGCCTGCCTATAGTGATGCCTATAAATGCTGTGTGGCTGTGAGAGTCTGCCCGCTGTCTTAGTTCAGGAAGTATAAACGAAACTCATAGAAATGGTTCATTTAGGGAAAAAATTTCCAGTGAGAGAAAGGTATGGTTGCTTTGTCCTTCAGTGTTTTAGAGCTTCCTCAGTGTATAGAGAGATTCCAATGGACTTTCTTCAGGTGCTGCTCAGTAAGTCCTGCCTATTAAGGAAAAAAACAGCAAAAATTATTGGTATGGCAAGATGAGGTTTCCTTTTATATACATGGGACCACAAGTGAGCCATGGCTGATCCCTTTTTGAATTGCATACTATATATCTTTTAGGTGGCCAAACTGCCCTTACCACAATGCCCAGAGCTAGAAAGGATGTCTTTTATTTTTATTTTTTATTTATTTTAACCCTCACCCAAGGATATGTTTTTATTGATTTTAGAGAGACAGGAAGTGAGAGAGAAAAAGAGAAACATCAGTGTGAGAGAGAGACATCCATTGGTTGTCTCCTGTACATGCTCAGACCAGGGTTTGAACCTGCAATCCAGGTAGGTGCCCAGGCCGGGAATAGAACCCATTATCCCTTTTGGTGTATGGGATGATGCTCCAACCAATTGAGCCACCCAGACAGAGCTAGAAGGGATTTATTTTGGTAATTTTTTTCCTTTAGTATGTACAAGAGATGATTTTTTTTAACTAAAAAATTTAAAATTAAATTTATTGGGTGACAGTAGTTAATAAAATTATATAGGTTTTAAGTGTACAATTCTGTGTACATCATCTGTAACTTGCATTGTGTGTTACCACCCCAAGTATCTCAGGGTCATCGTTCTGAACTTTAATTGGGTGTTTATGTTTGTAGATTAGAGTTGTAAATGTAGACATTATTAAATGTTGGAATGTACATATCCTGCAGCAGTTGTGTGTATGTGAGTTCTAATAGAATTTCTTGTATGAAATAATTCTCTTTCATTTATTTGTTTTTCCTAAGAGTTCTCTGGGATCATAAAAATTAGCTCAGAAAATTCCGATTAGTTGAGTTCTACGATATTGGCTTCCCTACATATAGGGATAAAGGAAGAGAGCAAGGGAGAAAGCCCGTTTAAACATGGGACCCCGTGAGGTCCAGGCTGTATGATGCCTCACATTCAAATAAACACAAGTTTGACAACTGAAACTAATCATAAGGTAATTCAAATATTTACCAGGGACTTTCAAAGAATGTCAAAAGAATATCTAGCAGAAGTCTTTAAAATTATTTCAACATCTCCTGTTCCATTCCCTGCACACTCTAAAGCTCTTTGCAAAGACTGGCAGCTCACCAGTCTTCTTCCTCAACCCTGCACACACCCTTGTTCTCCCAGAACAAGGTTAAGTTTCTTTCTCTTTCTAAGATTAAAAACAACATATATCTTTAGCCTGTCTCTTATCTTCCAGTTTTCAGATCTTTTACTCTTGGTCCCAATTAGCTTCACTTAAGGCTTGTAGGCAAGCACATAGTCGCAGAGGGGCAAACTCTGAATGCTTGTACAGTAATGCTTTTAGTCCCTCTTGGACAATAATTTTTGAAAAATATAATCCATGCAACAGACTGTCTTCTAGTAACTAAATGACAAGACTTTGTTTATTTGTTTGTTTGTTTTTTGCAATAAGAGGCAAGGCCAGTAGAGTTACTCAAATCCACATTTCTGCAGACTGGAGGAAGGGATCAGGGAAAGAGTTGAAATGTGGTACAAGATGAGCAGCAGCTTCGAGCAGATATATAATCCTCCCTAAACTTACCTTGTTCCCTCCTCTGATGACATCACAACAGGCTGATAGTTTTCCCTGGAAGCCCTGTGCCTTGATCTCAGGGTTGTAAACCAATAAACCGTCTCCTTAGAAGTTTACCTACTTTTTGAGACATACTTTAAAAGTCAAGTTTGACCATTTCTTTGCTGTTTCATGTCTACTGTCTGAGAGTTTCTTCACAAGAAGCCCATTTCCATGTTCTGCGTTAAAATCAATCTAGGGGCTAAGATGAGCTTCTGCCAGCATTTAAATGCTAACCTGAAGCTAGAACAGCTAAGGTGCTTTATCTGCAGCATCCAAAAACCAGAGGAGGCAGAAAGGGAGTCTAAGAACATATGAGGTAAAAACATAAGTAGTATGATTCAATAAGATATTAGCTTGACAAATGTTAAGAAAGTATGAGATACATGTTCAATAAATGTAAACATGCTGAAGAAATTGAGAGGTAAGAGTGTTTTTGTAGTGTGGTCGAACAAATAAAGAAGTGTTTCCTCAATAAATAGTATATTTAGGAAATTTTCATGTCCTTTGTATTGTCTAGGAAGAGTTATTTAAAGCACTTAGATTTCTTGGATTAAACTGTTCAGGCCTTAGGGAAGGAAGCAGTTTCTTGCTTATCCATTTCTTAACTGAAAATACATTTAAATAGATTTACTATCTACCAAGCACAGTATTAGGTACTAGGAATGGGGTATAGAATACACACAACATGGTCCTTACCCTCTAACAGACATCGAATAGATTATTGCTCATTCAGACATTAAGTGTGTGTATTAAGGGTTATGATGGAGAACAGCCTGGTGCTATTGAAGCTGGTCAGTCAAGGAAGACTTTATGGGAGAATATGATTTTTTAAAAAAGATCACCATCTTGTCTTCCTTTCTTTGGCCTATTAAACAAAGCAAAGATCTGTTGAACAACTCAGGTGCCACTTGGCATGGTCTTTTTCTTTTGCCTGAAAAGAATACATTAACATCAGATTAAGCAAAGAGCTCGTAAAATGCATGATGGCACACTGAACAGTCAAAACATACCAAGCATTCTTTTCCAGCAGATTGGGAAAGAGATTCATTTTGAAATAATTATCTGGTAATAGGTTCAACCTGAAAAAAATAAACATGAAACTATAATTATTTTTCAACAGAAGGAGATGTACTCATTTTATTCTCTGAAGTTGTATATCTATTTCATAGCACTGGAAGCTCAATCTATGTTTTATGTTCTGAAGGGTAGAAACATGATGTCTGTTTTATTTCACAGCATGAATTGAAAGCGTTTGTGGGACAGGATGTTGTTTTGGTTCAATAGGTTGTTTAAGGTTCCTTAAGAGTTTATCCAGTAACTGCTTTCAGCTTTAAGATATTAATGTTTCCATTTGGTTTTCAGATCCAAAGACTGTGTAAGCAGATTTTTCTGTTTTTGATGCCTTAGCCTATTCCTCGTGCAGTTTAAGGTAATCAATCATATAACTGAGAGTAATAAAGGACTCTGGCTAAGAGTTTTTACACAAATCAAACTTGCATTGGTTTGAGTGGGGATGGCGATTATTCAAGTATTGCAGGAAGAACTTGGAGTCAAACCTCAAAAATGTCCCAGATTTGCAGCCCATGCTCTAGTTAGGAAGCTGTCCCTCATGTTAATTCAGGTAAGATGCTGGCCAGGTTCATGGTAGGAAAATGAGGTTACCTGCTGGGAACAATGAAGTGACTGATTCCCTTGGGCTACTCAGCAAGTCTCTACCTATGTTTCTGCCAAATTCCAGAAGGAAAACCTGCTCTGTCCTATCTTTCTCTGGAGACCCAAGTCCAGGGTTCGTGTTTAGGAACATAATGAAATAGGTCAAGTTTGTCGTGGACTCTTCTCTCAGGACCCCTTTGTTTTCCCTTTGTGGGTCTATTACTCCTGTCTTCTAGTACTCCAAACTTTCCTACTGCCCTCTAGAGGCTCTGAGTTCACCACTGGGGAGACCTACCAGTCTGGAGACTTCTTTTAGGGTTTGTGGTTCCTCTGCATTTTCTAAGCCAGCAATAGCACTTTGAGTCTTAGATTGTGTATCTCTGATTTTGCTTTTGTCATCACATTCTACTTTGACTCTTTATTACTTCTACTTTCACTTATTACCCCTGTGCTTACATTGAGCCTGCCTGAATAATTCAGGATAATTTCCCTATTTTGCAGGCAGCTGATTGGCAACCTGAACTCCCCCTTGCCAGGCACTATAACATATTGACAGGTCCTGGAGATCAGGACATGGACATCTTCATGGGCCCATTCGTCTGTCTACCACATTCACCTTTGATCCTACTATTAAAGCTTACATTATGTTTTTAAGTGACTCCCTACTAAGCTGAAAAGTAAACCTGATCATTGAACCCAACAGATGTGAAAGGCAAATATAGTTAAAAGACTATAGTCAATAATACTGTATTGCGTATTTGAAAGTTGGTAAGAGAATAGATCTTAAAAGTCCTCCTTATAAGAAAAAAAATGTAACTATGTATGGTGACAAATGTTAACTAGATTTATTATGGTGATCAATTCATAATATATGCAAATATCAAATCATTATGTTGTACACCTGAAATTAATATGTTATATGTCAGTTATACCTCAGTTTTTAAAAAAGGCAAATATGTTGGACATATCCCTACTTATTCTCCTATATCTGTTTGTACACCATGAGTCAACAATTTTTTTTTTCTATGCTGGATCCAGATGAGCCTCCAGAATCCTTTTTAACACAGTATTCTTGGCAACTAGTTCCAACTGATCAGATTTGGCATCAAGGTGAAACTTATTTGATGTCACTGCTTTAATGGGTCACCCCTTCCTTTTAATTGAGAACTTCTGGAGATGCAATGTTTTAACCCCAAGGAATGCTTTGACTGTTAAAGCATTTGACTGTTAAATGCTTTAGAACACCAGCAACCCACCTGTGGAGACAAGTGTACTTGGGAGATGTTCCTGTAATCTTCTAGGATATAATGTATGTATGGCTTCCAGTTCCCCCTCTTCTATTTGGGTCACCATGCACAGGGAACAGGATTGGATGGTCTAGCTTAGGGTTTCTCACCCTCAGCACTACTGACATTTGGCATGGGATAATTCTCTGTTGTGCAGGGTTGTCCTGCACATCGCAGATGTATAGCAGCATCCCTGGTCTCTGCCCATTTGATGCCAGTAGCCCTTCTCCAGTCAAAAACATCTTCAGTTATTGCCAAATATACCCTGGGCAGCAAAATAACCCCCAGCTGAGAACAACTACTCTAGGAGAATGAAGTGGAAATGACCTATTTCTGGCATTATTAAGTTAGGAGGATATACCCTTGTTGCGGTTCTTTGACTTCCCTTTGGCTGGTATTTAATGGCATTCGTTTGCCAAGAAAAGACCACGTTGACAATAGCACTTACCCAAGGCTTCATTTCAGATATCCAAATCCCAGATCAGAGCAGAAGGCCTTTTATGAGCAAGGGCTAGGTGTAGCATGAGCAAAAGTATTGCTTTACCCATCTGTAAGGCTCAACTCAAGCCCACTTCCTCCAGGAACACTGTTGTGCCTACTCCTTTAGAGGCACTATATTCCTCTTCTGAACTCCTGTTGGCTAAATCTCCATGGACCATTGTCATACATCCGGCATTATGTGTCATTTTATTTATGGACACATGGTTGACACCCCACCTAGAATGTCCAAGTTATGAATGCTTGGAAAATAGTTTCTAAGGAACTTTCCAGAACACTCTGTGGGAAGCAGAGGAGCAGTGGCTTTTAGAGCTGGGCGCAGTAATATGCTCTTTCTTGCTCCTCCACACCTGTCTCCGACTGCTCACTGGCTGTCAAAAATGAAAGAAACCACTTACTATTATCTTTGGGGGTCAAACCCAATGCCACCCAGGAAGAATTGGAAAAGGCTTACAGGAAGCTGGCCTTAAGGTACCACCCTGATAAGAATCCAAATGAAGCAGAGAACTTTAAACAGATTTCTCAAGCTTAGGAAGTGCTCTCTGATGAAAAGAAAAGAGGACTATATGATAAAGGAGAACGGGCAATTAAAGAAGGTGGGGCGGATGGTGGTTTTGGTTCCTGAATGGACATCTTTGATATGTTTCTTGGAGGAGGAGGAAGGATGCAGAGGGAAAGAAGAAGTAAAAATGTGCATCAGCTCTCAGTAGCCTTAGAAGATTTATGTAATGGTGCAACAAGCAAACTAGCTCTGCAAAATAATGTGATTAGTGACAAATGTAAAGGCTGAGGTGGTAAGAAAGGAGCAGTAGAGTTCAGCAAATTCACTCTGTGTGGTGGAGTGCCAGGGCCATGGGGAATGGATCAGTCCTAAAGATAGATGTAAAAGCTGCAATGGAAGGAAGATAGTTCAAGAGAAGACAATTCTAGAAGTTCAAGTTGACAAAGGAATGAAAGATGGCCAGAAGAGAACATTCCATGATGAATAAGACCAAGAACCAGGACTAGAGCCAGGGATATTATCATTGTTTTAGAGCAGAAGGACCACACTGTTTTCACTTGGTGAGGAGAAGACCTTTTCATGTGTATGGACATACATCTGGTTGAAGCATTGTGTGGCTTCTAGAAGCCAATAGGTACTCTTGACAACTGAACCATAGTCAGCACCTCTCATCCAGGTCAGATTCTGAAGCATAGAGATATCAAGTGTGTTAAATGAAGGCACGCCAGTTTATTGTAGACCGTATGAAAAGGGTCCCCTGATCATTGAATTTAAGGTAAACTTTCCTGAGAATGGCTTTCTCTCTACTGATAAACTGTCTTGCTAGAAAAAACTCCTAGGTGAAAGGAAGTAGAAGAGACTGATGAAATGGACCAGGTAGAGCTGGTGGACTTTGATCCAAGTCAAGAAAGATGGTGCAGTTACAGCGGAGAAACGTATGAGGATAATGAACATCCTAGGGGTGGTGTTCATGTTAGACCTCTTAATGGGGCCAGTGAATAACACTCACTGCTGGCATTTTATATACAGTAGTGAATGAGTGAAGGACTATAATCATAACATGCTCACTTTCTTGCTATTGCTTTTAATATTCAACTACAGTAGTGTTTGAAAAGTTACATGAATAAACTCAAAATATAAAAGCTCAAAAAAAGAGGATAGTTTCTGTATCTTATTATATATATTATTTCCTTTACACAATGTAAAGTCAAAGAAATCCCTGAGGTTTGTTTATGAACAGTTACAGGCCTATTCCTCTTTTCCTAACACTCTCCCCATTTCCTAAAACCTAGGTATTTACCTTCATTTTGATAAACAATGTGCGTGTATTGCTAGCTCTTGATTTTTCAGTTTTAGGCAATATCTGCATAGGGAAGATAGGGACTCAACTCTCTTTACATACATACAAAGATCCAGACCCCAGGAAACGAAAATTATTACATTGTACTCCTTGTAAAATCTTCCCAGTATGGTTATACCATTGTTTTGAGTTAAGTAATATTCAATGCTTATATCATTGTTACTATATAAATTATTTTCACAACTGAACTGTATAAAATACAATGATTACTTTTTCTTTTCAGCATATTTTTGAAGTTAATAGACATTCACAATTTCTTTTTTTAAGAAATAATAACATTTATTTATTTATTTTTATCATTGTTTAATTACGCTTGTCCCCACTTCCCCCCACTGTTCTCCTCTGTCCAACCCACCTCTACCTGCCACTTTCAATCATCTTCCTGGCCCCCTCTTTGTCTTTGTCCATGGGTTCTTTATTTATTTTTTAATATATTATATCAATTATGCTATTATAGTTGTTACATTTTTCTCTCCCCTTTATTCCCCCCTGCCCTGTAGCCCCACTTCTACAATCATTCTCCTACCTCAGCTCATGTCCATGGGTCATACATATAAATTCTTAGGCTTCTCCATTTCCCATACTATTCTTAACCTCCCCATGTCTATTTTGTACCTACATTTATGCTTATTATTCCCTGTACTTTGTCCCCCATTCTTCTCCCATGCCTTCTCTACTGATATCCCTCCATGTGATCTCTATTTCTGTCAATCTGTTCCTGTTTTAGTTGTTTGCTTAGTTTATTTTTTTATGTTCAGTTTTTGATAGTTGTGAGTTTATTGTCATTTTACTGTTCGTATTTTTTATCTTCTTTTTCTTAGATAAGTTCCTTTAACATTTCATACAGTAAGGGCTTGGTGATGATGAACTCCTTTAACCTGATCTTATCTCAGAAGTACTTTATCTGCCCTTCCATTCTAAATGACAGCTTTGTTGGATAGAGCAATCTTGGATGTAGGTCCTTGCCTTTCATGACTTGGAATACTTCTTTCCAGCCTCTTCTTGCCTGTAAGGTCACTTTTGAGACATCAGCTGACAGTCTTATGGGAACTCCTTTGTAGGTAACTCTCTCCTTTCCTCTTGCTGCTTTAAGATTTTCTTTTTTTTTAATATACTTTATTGATTATGCTATTACAGTTGTCCCATTTCCCCCCATCATTCCCCTCCACCCTGCACACTCTCTCCCACCCACATTCCCCGCTTTAGTTCATGTCCATGTGTCATAAGTTCTTTAGCTTCTACATTTCCCACACTATTCTTGCCCTCTCCGTCTATTTTCTACCCACCATCTATGCTACTTATTCTCTGTACCTTTTCCCCCTCTCCTCCTCTCACTCCCCTGTTGCTAACCCTCCACGTGATCTCCATTTCTATGGTTCTGTTCCTGTTCTAGCTGTTGGCTTAGTTTGCTTTTGTTTTAGGTGTGGTTCTTAATAGCTGTGAGTTTGCTGTCTTTTCACTGTCATATTTTTTATCTTCTTTTTCTTAGGTAAGTCTCTTTAACATTTCATATAATAAGGCTTGGTGATGATGAACTCCTTGAACTTGACCTTATCTGAGAAGCACTTTATCTTCCCTTCCATTCTAAATGACAGCTTTGCTGGATAGAGCTATTTTGGATGTAGGCCCCTGCCTTTCAAGACTTCAAATACTTCTTTCCAGCCCCTTCTTGCCTGTAAGGTCTCTTTTGAGAAATCAACTGACAGTCTCATGGGAACTCCTTTGTAGGTGACTGTCCCCTTATCTCTAGCTGCTTTTAGAATTCTCTCGTTCATTTTAATCTTGGCTAATGTAATTATGATGTGCCTTGGCATGTTCCTCCTTGGGTCCAACTTCTTTGGGACTCTCTGAGCTTCCTGGACTTCCTGGAAGTCTATTTCCTTTGCCAGATTGGGGAAGTTCTCCTTTAGTATTTGTTCAAATAAGTTTTCTACTTGTTGCTCTTCCTCTTCCCCTTCTGGTACACTTATAATTTGGATGTTGGAATGTTTAAAGATGTTCTGGAGGTTCCTAAGCCTCTCTTCATTTTTTTGAATTCTTGTTTCTTCCTTGTTTTCTGTTTGGTTGTTTCTTCCTTCCTTCTGGTCCACTCCATTGATTTGAGTCCCAGTTTTCCTCCCCTCTCTATTGGTTCCCCATGTGTCTTCCTTCATTTCACGTATTGTAGCCTGCATTTTTTCATCTAATTTGTGAGCAAAATCAACCAATTCTGTGAGCATCCTGATCACCAGGGCTTTGAACTGTGCATCTGATAGGTTGGCTATCTCTTCACGGCTTAGAAGAATTGGCTCTGGGGCTTTCATTTGTTCTCCGGTTTGAGCCATTTTTGGTGTTTTTTGTTTTGTTTTGTTTTGGTTTGTTTTGGTTTTAGTCTGGTCGAGGCTATTACATAGTGAGGGGTGGAGCCTTAGGTGTTCCTCAGGGCGGGGCAGCACAGTCGCTGGGTTGTGACGCTATAGGTGGGGGCAGGGTCCGAGAGGGAAGAATGGTGCCTGCTCCACTCTCTCCTGGACTCTGGTCCCTTCTACCGCTTCCCCTTTGCCTGGACTGTCTGCACGAGCGATTGTGGGACCACCTGGTCAGCCAGCCGCCTTGTGTGGCCTCACTGGGTCTGCACAGTTGCCCCCCTGTGCGCGGGGTCCGCCAGCTGCTGCTTGTGCACCTGAGAACTGCCAGCCACTGCTGCCTGCATTCCCGGGTTCGCACCTCCACTGTTTCCTGCCGCGACTCCGCCCCTCTTACCGGTCTGGATGAATGGTTGTTGGACTTCCGTGCAGTTCAATTTTCTATTAGCTCCGGTTGTTTTCTTGTTTCTAAATATTTGTTGTCCTTAATTTTGGTTGTGAGAAGAGGCACAGTGTGTCCACCTACACCTCCATCTTGGCTGGAAGTCCAAGATTTTCTCCATATCTTTAATTTTGGATAATGTAATTATGATGTGGCTTGGTGTGTGCTTCACTGGGTCCAAGTTCTTTGGGACTCTCCGAGCTTCCTGGACTTCCTGGAAGTCTATTTCCTTCATCAGATTGGGGAAGTTCTCCTTCATTATGTTTTCAAATAAGTTTTTCATTTCTTGCTGTTCCTCTTCTCCTTCTGGCACCTCTATGATTAGGATGTTGGAATGTTTAAAGTTGTCCTGGAGGTTCCTAAGCCTCTCCTCATTTTTTTTGAATTCTTGTTTCTTCATTCTGTTCTGGTTTACTGTTTATTTATTCCTTCGGCTCCAAACTGTTGATCTGAGTCCCAGTTTCCTTCCCTTCACTGTTGGTTCCCTGAACATTTTTCTTTATTTCACTTTTCATAGCCTTCACTTTTTCCTCTGTTTTGCGACCATACTCAACCATTTCTGTGAACATCCTGATTACTAGTGTTTTGAACTCTGCATCTGATAGGTTGGCTATATTTTCATCACTTAGTTGTATTTTTTCTGGAGCTTTGATCTGTTCTTTCATTTGGGCCATATATATATATATATATATATTTTTTTTTTGTCTCTGAATGCCTGTTACCTAGTAAGGGACAGAGCCTTAGGTATTCACCAGGGCAGGGCAACCCACATTGGTGCATTGTGGTGCTGTATGTGGGGGAGGGGTCCAAGAAGGAACAAGGCCACTTACTTAGTTCTGAGCCGGTTTTCAGTCACTTCCTCTGCTACCCACAAGCAAATTGGGTCCTTCTGGTGCTGATTCCCATGTGAGTGGGTTTGTGTACATTCTAGGACCCTGTGGGTCTCTCCAACGAACTCTCCTGTGAGGGTGGGAGTTTCTCCTGCTCCCTTAACCCCACAGGTTTTTTCAGTCAGAGGTTTTGAGGCTTTATTTCTCCGCACTGGAACCCTGGGTTGCACAGTCTGTCTTGCTCCCCAGTTGTTCTTCCCGGTTTATTCTCATGCAAATGTGGGACCACCCACTCCTCCAGCTGCCTCCTTTTCCTGTCTGACAGCCACCACCTCATCTGCCTGATCCTCCAGCCACTGCCTTGCCATGCATCTTCTACTCCACAGCTGCACATCTCTGCCCCTCCTACCCATCTGGATGAATGTTTCTTCTTTAACTTCTTGGCTGTCAGACTTCCATACAGTTCGATTTTCTGGAAGTTCTGATTATTTTTTGTTTTTAAATTTGTTATTGTTCTTCTTTTGGTTGTGTGAGGAGGCAAAGTGTATCTACCTATACTTCTATCTTGGCCAGAACTCCCCCATGGGTCCTTTATACATGTTCCTTGACTTGACCCTTCCCCTTCTTTCCCCTGTTATTACCATTCCCCTTCCCCTCTGGTCACTGTCAGTTTGTTCTTTATTTCCATATCTCTGGTTCAATTTTGCTTGCTTGTTTGTTTTGTTGATTAGGTTCTGCTTATAGTCGAGATCATGTGGTATTTGTCTTTCACTGCCTGGCTTATATTTCACTTAGTTAATACTCTCTAGTTCCATCCATGCTGTCACAAAAGGTAGGAGTTCCTCCTTTCTTTCTGCTGTGCAGTATTCTATTGTGTAAACGTACTACAGTTTTTTGATCCACTCATTTACTGATGGGTACTTAGGCTGTTGCCAGCACTTAGCTATTGTAAATGATGCTGCTATGAACATTGGGGTGCATAGGTTCTTTTGAACTGGTATTTCAGGGTTTTAGGGTATAATCCCAGCAGTGGAATTGCCTGGTCAAAAGGTAGTTCCATTTTTAGTTTTCTGAGGTATCTCCATACTGCTTTCCACAATGGCTGCACCAGTTTACATTCCCACCAACAATGTACTAGAGTTCCCTTTTCTCCCCAACCTTGCCAGCACTTGTTTGCTGATTTGGTTATGATGGCCATTCGGATTGGTGTGAAGTGGTACCTTATTGTGGTTTTAATTTGCATCTCTCTGATGGCTAGTGATGTTGAGCATCCTTTTATATGTCTCTGGGCCCTCTGTATGTCCTCCTTGGAGAAGTGTCTGTTCAGGTCCTTTGTCCATTTTTTAATTGGGTTGTTTGTCTTCCTGGAGTGGAGTTGTGTTCCTTATATATTTTGGAAATTGAACCCTTGTCCAAGGTATCATTGGCAAACATATTTTCCCTTATGATTGGTTCCCTTTTCATTTCGCTGATGTTTTCTTTGCCATGCAGAAGCTTTTTAATTTGAGGTACTCCCATTTGTTTATTCTTTCCTTTATGTCCCTTGCTCTATGAGATGTATCAGTGAAAATATTGCTGTGTGGGATATCTGAAATTTTCCTGCCTATGTTCTCCTCTAGGACTTTTATGGTGTCACAACTTTTATTTAAGTTTTATATCTATCTTGAGTTTATATTTGTGTATGGTGTAAGTTGGTGGTCGAGTTTTGTTTTTTGTACATACCTGTCCAGGTCTCCCAACACCATTTGTTGAAAAGGCTATTTTTACTCCATTTTATGCTTCTTCCCACTTTGTTGAAGATTAATTGACCATAGAGACATGGGTTTATTTCTGGGCTCTCTGTTTTGTTCCATTGATCTATGTGGCTGTTCTTATGACAGTACCAGACTGTTTTGATTATAGTGGCCTCATGATACAATTTAATATCAGGTATTGTGATCCTTCTTACTTTGTTCTTCTTTCTCAAATTGCTGCAGCTAATTGGGGTCATTTATGGTCCTATACAAATTTTTGAAATATTTGTTCTATATCTGTGAAATATGTTATTGGTATTTTAACAGGGATTGAGTTATATCTATAAATTGTTTTGGATCGTATGGACATTTGGATAATGTTAATTCTTCCAATCCATGAACATGGTATGTGCTTCATTTGTTTGTGTCATCCTTAATTTCTTTCTTCAGTGTTGTGTAGTTTTCTGATTACAGGTCTTTTACCTCCTCAGTAGGTTTATTCCTAGATACTTTATTTTTCTTATTGCTATAGTAAATGTTTTTCCCCCTAATTTCTGTTTCTGGTATTTCATTGTTGGTGTACAAAAATGCCTTTGATTTCTGATATTGACTTTGTATCCTACTGTTTGCCAAATTTACTTATTACATGGGGTAGTTTTTGGTGGAGTTTTCTTTTCTTTTTTTTTTTTTTAAGATTTTATTTATTCATCTCTAGAGACAGGGAAAGTGAAGGAGAAAGAGAAGGAGAGAAACATCAATGTGAAAGATAAGTTATCAATCAATTGCCTCTTGCACACCCTCTACCAGGGACCTGGCCCACAATGTAGGCATTGCCCTGACTGGGAATGGAACTGGTGACCTTTCAGTTCATGGTCCAGTGTCCAATCCATTGAGTCACACCAGCCAGGGATATAGGGTTTTCTATGTACACTATAGCGTCATCTGCAAACAATGATAGTTTTACTTCCTCCTTTCTAGTTTGGATGCCTTTTATTTCTTTTTCTTGTCTCATTTCTGTGACTAGAACTTCCAATACTATGTTAAATAGAAGTGGTAAAAAGTGGACGATAATGTTGTCTTGTTCCTGATATTAGTGAGAAAGCTTTTAGTCTTTGCCTATTAAGTATGATGGTTGGAGTTTTCTTGTATATGGCCTTTATTATGCTGAGGTATGCTCCTCTACTCCCACTTTCCTGAATGTTTTTATCATGAATGGGTGTCGTATTTTATCAAATGCTTTTTCACCATCTATTGATATGATCATGTGATTTTTGTCTATCCTTTTGTTTATGTGGTGTATTATGTTTATTGATTTGCAAATATTGTACCATCCTTGCATCTCTGGGATGAATCCCACTTGATCATGGTCTTTTTAATGCATTGCTAGATCTGGTTTGCCAATATTTTGTTGAGGATTTTAGCATCTATGTTCATTAGTGATATTAGCCTGTAGTTTTCTTTCTTCGTTGTATCTTTATCTGGTTTTGGGGTTAGGATGATGCTAGCCTCATAAAAAGAATTTGGCTGTCTTCCCTCTTCTTGGACTTTTTGGAATAGTTTGAGAAGAATAGGGGTTAGCTGCTCCTTAAATGTTTTGTAAAATTTTCCCATGAAACCATCTGGTCCAAGGCTTTTGTGTACTGGGAGTTTTTTGATTACTGTTTCAATTTTGCCAACTGTTATTGGTCTGTTCAGACTTTCTTCTTCTTCTTGATTCAGTTTTGGAAGATTATATGTTTCTAGAAATTTGCCCATTTCACCCAGGTTTTCAAATTTCTTGGCATATAGTTGTTCATAGTACTTTCTTACAATCCTTTTTATTTCTGTGGTATCAGTCATAATTTTGACTCTTTAATTTCTGATTTTATTTATTTGGGTCCTCTCTTTTTTCTTGATGAGTCTGGTTAAAGGCTTGTTGATTTTGTTTATCTTTTCAAAGAACCAGCTCCTGGGTTTATTGATCCTTTGAGTTGTTCTTTCCATGTCTGTCATTTAATTCTGTTCTGATCTTGTTTCCTTCCTTCTACTCACTCTGGGCTTTGTTTGTTGTTGTTACATTCACAATTTCTTATCTGCAGTTCCAAATTTCAGAAAGCTCTGAAAACCAAAACAAAATAAAACAAAATTTTATATTGGCAGCAAACTTATTTGACAGGTTCACATGACCTGAATGTATCTGTGGCTACTTGTAGTTTCTATTTATACTACCTGGTGCAATTACTTAGATGCTTTGCTACTAAAAATTTTTGATTTGTTTGATGCCAGGGAGTAGTTTCAAACTTACTTAGGGAGTAAAATAATATATATACATGCACCATATTATATTTCAAAAATCTGAAAAAAAAGCATCAAAATTTAAAATGCATCCCTCCCCAGTGGTTTAAGTGACAGCATTCTTTTTTGTTTCTTTAATTTCCTTTTCAAAAGTTTTACATTGTGAAATATAACAAATTTATAGGAAACTGTATAAAACAGATGTATGATTTAATGAATGGTTGTAAAGTGAATATCTGTTGTTATCACCCAGGTCAAACAAACCCCCACACCCAAGAAAACCCTCATGTTTCCCTTCTCAGTCACAGTCCTCGCATATGCTGTTGTTGGTAACCACTAACCTAACTTTTATGCATTAATTTCCTTGGATTTTGTGTAAAACTTGCCATCTAATTACTCATCCTTAAACGGTATATTGTTTGTCTGCTTTTGAACTTTATGTAAATGAAATCAAACACTACATGCTTTGTTGTGGCTGACTTCCTTTTTCTATTAAAAAATTTTGAAATAAACTCCAATTTATAGAAAAGTTGAAAACTTTTTCCTGAAGGATCTAAGGGTAAATTGCTAACATGATGCCTCATCAATCCGGAATTCTTTAGTATGTATTTCTTGTAAACAAAAACATTCACTTGCATAACCTCAATATGACCACCAAGAGCAGGAAATTAGCATTGTATATTATCTAATTCTCGGATTCCATTCAAATTTTTTAAATTGACCCAATAATGTTTTATTTTTTTAATATTATTTTGCATTAGTGTCAGGTGTACAACATAGTGATTAGACAATCACTACTTTAGAAAGTGTTCCCTCTGATATTCCCAGTACCTACCCAGCACCATACATAGTTATTACACTATTTTTGCCTATATTTCCTATGCTGTGCTTTACATTCCCATGACTATTTTGTGACTACGAATCTGTACTTCTCAATTCCTTTACATTTTTCACTTAGTTCCCTAATCCCTTTCACCTATGACAATCATCAATCTGTTTTCCGTATCTATGAGTCTGTTTTGTTTGTTTATATTGTTCTTTATATCCCTCATATAAATGAAATCATGTGATATTTATCTTTCTCTGACTGACTTATTTCACTTAACCTAATACCTCCTAGGTCCATCCATGCTGTCACAAATGGTAAGAATTCACTCTTTTTAATGGTCAAATAATATTCCATTGTATATGTGTACCACTGCTTTTTTATCCACTCATCTATTGATGGGCACTTGGTTGCTTCCATATCTTGGTTTTTGTAAGTAATGCTGCAGTGAACATAGGGGTGTATGTATTCTTTCAGATTAGTATTTTGGGTTTCTTTGGCTATATGCCCAGAAGTGAAATTGCTGGGTGAAAAGGCAGTTCCATTTTTAATTTTTTAAGGACCCACCTTACTGTTTTCCATAGTGGCTGCACCAAATTGCATTCTAACCAGCAGTGTACTAGGGTTTCCTTTTCTCCACATCTCTCCAACACTTGGTTTTTGATTCACTGATAATAGACATTCTCACAGGTATGAGGGGATATGTCATTGTGGTTTTTAAGTTGCATTTCTCTGATGATTACTGATGTTGAACACCTTTTCATATGTCTATTGGCCATCTGTATGTCCTCTTTGGAGAAGTGTCTATTTAGGTCCTTTGCCCATTTTAAAAATTTTTGGATATTAACCCCTTATCAGATGTATCATTGGTGAATATGTTTTCCCATTCAGTGGGTTGTCTTTTCATTTTGTTAATGATTTCCTTTGCTGTGAAAAAAAAATTTAGTTTGATATAGTCCCATTTGTTTATTTTTAAATTTGTTTCATTTGCACTAGGAGATATTTCAGAAAAGTTATTACAAGAGTAATGTCTGAGATTTTTACTGCCTGTGTTTTCTTCTAGGATTTTTATGGCTTGGAGTCTAACATTTAAGTTTTTAATCCATTTTGAGTTTATTCTTGTATATGGTGTAAGAAGGTGGTCTAATTTTATTTTATTTTTTTGCATGTCTCCAATTTTCCTAACACCATTTATCAAATAGACTATCTCTACTCCATTGTATGCTTTTGCCTCCTTTGTCAAGTATTAATTGATCTTATAGGCATGGGTTTATTTCTGGGCTCAATGTTCTGTTCCATTTATATACACATGCTGTTTTGGCCAGTACCATGCTGTTTTGACTACTACAGCCTTGTAGTTATCATTTGATATCAGGTAGTGTTGTTCCTCCAACTTTGTTCTTCTTTCTCAAGATTTCTGTAGCTACTTGGGATCTTTTGTGGTTTCATATACATTTTTGGATTATTTGGTCTAGTTCTGTGAAATGCACCATTGGTATTTTGATAGAAATTTCATTGAATCTATATATTGTTTTGAGTAGTATGGACATTTTAATAATGTTAATTCTTCCTATCCATGAGCATGGTATATGCTTCCATTTATTTGTATCTTCTTCAATTTCTTTCTTCACTGTCTTATTTTTTTAGTACAGGTCTTTTACCACCTTGGTTAAATTTATTTTTAGTTTTCTTTTCTTTTTCTTTTTTTTGATGCAAGTAAATTGATTGTTTTCATAGTTTCTCTTTCTAATATTTCATTATTGCTGTATAAAAAATGCAACCTATTTCAGGATATTTATTTTGTATCCTGCTACTTTACTGATTTATAAATCAATTCCAGTAGTTTTTGTTGGAATCTTTAGGGTTCTCTATCCAATAACTTCTATAGTTTATGGATCCAGTTCAGAATCACATGTTGCATTTATTTGTCTTGTCACTTTAGTCTCCTTCAATTCTAAGTAGTTCCTCAATCTCTCCTTATCTCCCATGACTATGACAGTTTTATAGATTATATGTCAGTTATTTTGTAAAATGTTCTCAAGTTGATCTTGTTTGATGTTGCTATTAATGAGATTTAGTTCATGCATCTTTGGCAAGAAAACTATAAAAGTGATGTTACGTTCTTTTTATTGCATTCTACCAGGTAGTACATAATTTCTGTTTGCTCCACTTTTGATGTTGTTCATTTTGATTACTTGATTAAGGTGATTAAGTCAGCTAGGCTTCTTAGTTGTAAATTTACTATATTTTGCCATGTATAATGCACTCCTGTGTATAATGCATGCCCACATTTTTGGCCCAAACTTTCAGGAAAAAATCTTTCATTTTAATTTTTTGATTCAATTTTCTATTTATTTATATTTAGATACTTGCTTTTTGTATTACAGAAGAATTTTAGCATTTATTTTTGTGCGTATTATGGTATAAGAAATTTTAGTTAACTAATAATTACAAAACATGGGAACAGATACAAGGTATTTCAGGTACCACCCAAGTGTCATGAGCACCCTTATTTTTTGCCAAAAAATTTGGGCAAAAAAGTGTACATTACAGTCAGCAAAATATGGTACTCTCATCCCCTTTTTAATTTAAAAGAAAATTTTTTACACATATTAATATAGTTCAGATCAGTATGTCTGGTTCATTTTATCTCCTTCACTGGCTTTAGTTTCTCTGAACTTCCCTTTGTCTGTGATGACCAAGTTATAGAGATACCTGCTTCCTCAGACTTTAAAGTTTACATTATCCTTATTTTTTTTATCTTGACAGACTTGTCATTCTTTCACTAGCTGTCAGTAGGAAGTCCTTCATTTCCTCAATTTTGCAAGGCATGACTACAAGGAGGCATGGAGAGAGTACAGCTGGCACAGCAAGCTTCAAGAAGCCAAGAGGATGGTAATGCTTTCTTTATAAATGATAGATATATTTTTGAAAGATTTTATGTATTTGTTTTTAGAGAGGGGAAGAGAGGGAGAAAGAAAGGGAGAGAAATATCAATGTGTGGTTGCCTTTCAAGCACCCTCTACTGGTTACCTGGCCTGTAATCCAGGCATGTGCCCCAACTGGGAATTGAATGAGCAACACTTTAGCTCACAGGCTCAATCCATTGAGCCACACCGGCCAGGGTTGATAGAAATTTTTGTGGGGAAATTTCTTGATGACATTAAAGTACCCCATTTAAATATCCCACAATACTTTCAGTTTACTTATTTTAAAATTTACATTAATTTTGAGTCATTTTTTCCAATTTTATTCAATAGGTTATAGTGCTTTAATGTGTTATTCACTGTGATGTTCAAATTGTTTAAGACTTGAGGTACAGTGGTACCTCTTTAAGATGGTCATTTGCTCTTTTGACATGTTATTATTACTCTTCGAGCAGTTTAACTTCTGACACAAGAAGAAAGAATGTTCTAGGATCATCTTTTCCTTTCCCTAATCCTATCCTGGAACCAGCTATTGCTTCAAGAAATTTAACTCCAAAGTTCTATTTAGTTGTTTAGAGAACAAAATCTGGAAAGTAGGTGTGCTCATTGCCATTGAGATCTCACTGTTTCCATAACCTCTTAGTGGACATAGCTAGAGAATATATGTATGTATATGCATATTTTATATGTATATATGATTGCTCATATACATGTATAATATGTATATATAATATTCCCATATAACAATAGACATTTACATCAAT
Organism: Glossophaga mutica; assembly: GCA_039655065.1. Taxonomy (NCBI): domain Eukaryota; kingdom Metazoa; phylum Chordata; class Mammalia; order Chiroptera; family Phyllostomidae; genus Glossophaga; species Glossophaga mutica. Next base: position 138,685,347 of record CM077307.1, on the reverse strand, counting down.
ATTTCTCTATAAATCTATGTATGTGTTAAAAACTCTGAGTTCATAATGATAACTCTATTTGAATTCAACACCACAGGGTTCACTCTATTTTTCTCTCTTTCCATATATTACTCCTTTTCTCCTAAGCCCTTAGGAAACTGCTTCCCATTATCCTTAACAGATTTACTTAATAGATCAATCCTCTGTCTGCAACGAGTCTCCCATCACTGCTGTGGGTCCCTTCCCCACTTTTATGCTCTCACCATTTTACCAGTGCTCAGACACCAGGCAGTGGGTCTGTGACCAGCCTTATGACCTTTGTAATCACTCCATTTTCCTCCTCCCTAACTAACCACTGATCTTCTTTCCATCTCTACAGATTAGTTTGAGTATTTTTAGAGTTTGATATAAATGGAATCATACAGTGTGTACTCTTTCATTCAGCCTAAGTAACTTAAGGTTCATTCATGTTGTCATGTCACTAGTTTGTTCCTTGTTATTGCTAAGCAGTATCTCAGTGTATGGATATACGAAAATTTGTTTATTTTTTTTATTTTTTATTTTTTTAAAGATGTTTTTTATTTGTCTTTAGAGGGGTAGGGGAGAGGGAGATGGAGAGAAATATCAATGTACGGTTGCCTCTTGTGTGTCCCCTGCTGGGAACTGGCCTGCAACCCAGGCATGTGCCCTGACTGGGAATCGAACCGCGATCCTCTGGTTCGCAGGCCCGCGCTCAATCCACTGAGCTACACCAGCCAGGGCACGAAAATTTGTTTATACATTCACCTGTTGATGGACATTTGAGCTGTTTCCATTAATTGACTGTTAAAAGTAAGCTGCTATATTCATGTGCAAGTCTTTTTTTTCCTTTTTTTCATGTCTTTATATGGACATATATTTCTTTTTCCCTTGGGGAAATATATAGGAATTAAATGGCTTGATAATATTGTATGTGTATGCTTAACTTTTAAAAAAAATTTAGGACTGAACAGCCTTCAGACCAGAAATGCAGGGTTGGCAAAACCTGGTGCTGTCTGCCCCTTATCTCCTGTGTGATATTGGTACAACCCTGTCTGTTGGAAATTGTACAGTACTCACAGGATGTGGAAAGTTTTGTTGTTCTCTTAAGGGAACCAGAACTTCTATTGTCAATTTCTACCCAACCCCTCACTGTAAGAGAGAGAGCAAAACCCAGAATGGTTGTCCCTTAGAATCTGAGAATGGCCTCTTTCTAGGCAGGGTATTGCAAATATGATGAAAATAAAGCTGAAGAGAGTGCCTGGTCTTAGGCCTAAATCACATCGGAAACCCTTTATTTACATAATGTAACCATTACTACCTTGCTTATATCCTCTCTGTTAATCAATATAGTTTCTTTTTCTTTTGATTTTAAGTAAAATATCCTTTGAAGTTTTTATCTTGTATCACAAAAGGAATTAGTTCGTCTGACAAGGTAAAAAAAAATCACCTTCTAAAATCCATAATGCGCTTTAAAATTTTTCTCCCTTATTAATTCAACAAATATTCAGTGATTGCCTACTATGCTCCAAGCATGGTGGCAGGAGCTGGGGAGGCATTTGTTAATAAAATTAATTAAGTTCCCACCTTCAGGGAGCTTCTATGTAAGAGGAAAAAAATTATTAAATTATGTAGTGTATTAGAAGGTGGTAAAAATTTATTATATTTTATTGATTATGCTATTACAGTTGTACCAATTTCCCCCCTCGGTCCCCCTCCACTGAGCACCCCCACTTTCTCAGGCAATCCACATACCATTCATTGTTCATGACCATGAGTCATATGTATAAGTTCTTTGGCTACTCCATTTTCTATACTGTATTTTATATCCCCATGGCTATTCTGTAACTACCTATTTATATTTCTTAATCTTCACCTCTTTACCCATTCCCACACAATCCCCTTCCATCTGACAACCATCAAAACACTCTGTATCCATGATTCTGTCTCTGTTCTTCTTGTTTGCTTAATTTTATTATTCTTTTCAACTATTGAAAGATATGTATTTATTGCCATTTTTTTGTTCATAGGTTTCATCTCCTTTTTCTCAAGTAAGTCCCTTTAACATTTTTTATATAATGGTTTGGTGATGATGAACTCCTTTAGTTTTATTCTTGTCTGGGAAGCTCTTTATCTGCCCTTCAATTCTAAATGGTAGCTTTGCTGAGCAGGGCAATCTTGGGTGTAGGTCCCTGCTTTTCATGACTTTGAATATTTCTTGTCCATCCCTTCTGGCCTGCAAAGTTTCTTTTGAGAAATCAGCTGATAATCTTATGGGAACTCCCTTGTAAGGAACTCATTTCTTTTCTCCTGCTGCCTTTAACATTCTCTCTCTATCTGTAACCTTTGGCAATTTAATTATGATGTGTCTTGGAGTGGGCTTCTTTGCATCCACCTTGTTGGGGACTCTCTGTATTTCCTGGACTTGCATGTCTATTTCCTTCACCAAATTAGGAAAGTTTTCTTTCATTATTTTTCAAATAAGTTTCCAATTTCTTGCTGTTTTTCTTCTCAATCTGGCATTCCTATGATGTGAATGTAGAACACTTGAAGTTGTCCCAGAGGCTACTTGCACTATCCTTGACTTTTGGGATTACTTTTCCTTGTTGTTGTTCTGATTGGTTGTTTTTTGTTTCCTTATGTTCCAAATCATTGATTTGTTTCACAGCTTCATCCAATCTACTGTTGTTTCCCTGTAAATTGTCCTTTATTTCAATTAGTGTATCCTTCATTTTCCACTGGATCTTTTTATATGCTGTTGAGGTCTTCACTAAGTTCCTTGAGTATCCTTCTAACCAGTGTTTTGAACTCTGCGTCTGATAGATTACTTATCTCCATTTTGTTTAGCTCTTTTTCTGGAGTTTTGATTTGTTCTTTCATCTGGACCATGTTTCTTTGTCTGCTCATTTTGGCAGCCTCCCTGTGTTTGTTTCTATGTATTAGGTAGAGCTGCTATTCCTCCCTGTCTTGGTAGCATAACCTAATATAATAGGTGTCCTGTAGGATCCAGTGGTACTACTTCCCCATCACCCAACTTGGGTACTCGAGGTGCACCCTTCGTGTGGACTGAGTATACCCTCCTCCTGTGTTTGAGCCTTGGTTGCTATTGGTAGATGAATGGGAGTAATTTACCCAGGCCAATCAGCTGCAAGGACTGACTGTATCCACTGACCAGCAACCTCTGCTGTCTGTGGAGAATATTCTGTGCAGGGGCAAGGTGGTGCTGCTGATGTGTTCTGTAGCTGTCCACTGGGTGCACAGGCTCTGGGTTTTACCTGGTGGTGCAGGCCAAGATCAGTGCCGACCTGTGCTTTCCCTGGGGCCACCCTGCCTGATTATAAAGCAATATGAGATGGTTGCTACTTGTGCTGGGCTTGGAGATTCCCAAGCAAAACCAAGCTGTGAATCTAGGCTGGCTGCTACTAGTGCTTAGCCTGGGGGCCGCCTAGCCAGAGGCATGGTTACTGGGGCCTTACTAAGGTTGACTGTTGCTTGTTTGATAGTATTTAGGAAGTTGTGAGGCGTGATCCAAGACTAGCCATTTATATGGAAAAGTTTGAGACCCATAGTTAAGTGGAACTGAACCCTAGGGGATTAGCAGGGCAGGGCAAATGGTGTTAGCCAGGTTGATGGAGTCTCAGATATGGCACCAACCTGCAGGCTCTGTGGTTCTGTGTGGGGAGGGCTCAGAAAAGGAACAGTGGCCTCTGCATGCCTTTTTGTCTGGGAGAAAGCTTCCTCCATCTCCAGCCTTGATGCCAGACCTTCAGTTCCTCCCTGTATGCCACTGGTGTGTTTCAAGCTGCTACCCCAGTGCTGGAGCTCAGTAGGAGTGACTCTGAATAAGTCCATGTGTGAGTTCTTTACTGGACACTGTTTAGGACTCTAGAAGTTTCTTCCACTGACTCAATCCCTGCTGGTTTTTGCAGTCAGAAGTTATGGGGACTATCTTCCTGGCATTGGAACCCTGGGCTGGGGACCCTGGGCTGGGGACCCTGGTGTGTGGCTGGGAGCCCTCACTCCTGTGATATCCCTCCTGAATTTTTATCCACGGTACATGGGTGAGACCAGCCAGTTTCACGTCACTGCCTCTCCTACCAGTCTATATGGATGTGGTTTCTGTAATTCTGTGGTTGTGAGACTTCCATTCAACTTGATTTATAATGGTTCCGAGTAATGGTTGATCTATATTTTATTGTGCCCTGACTGGAGATCAAACCCACAGCCTTGGCATATCAGGATGATCCTCTAACCAACTCAGCTACCTGGCAAGGGCCAACATTTTATTTTATTAATTTTTTTTCATAAAGAAGATTCTTTCTATTTCTAGTTTAATTGCAAAAGAATATGATCAAAATTTTTTATTTTTAATCACAAAAGAATGTTGAATTTAAGTAAATATTTTTCCACATCTATTGAAATGATCATATGATTTTTCTTCTTTAACTTCTTAATATGGCAAATTACATCAATTGATTATTTTTTAAATGTTAAACCAAACTTGAATTGCTGATATGAATGCTTACTGATTCATAGTACATCCTTTTGCCAGATTCAGGTTGCCACTTTCCTGGAGTGTCAAGGGTGAGTGAAAGTGGTACATGGTTTCAGTCTGCCATCTTTACTTCCAGGTTCGTACTCATTAAATTTTGTCAACTGATTTACTATGTTGGCACCTTCACTTCTATACAGTGTTCTCTACCAACCCTCTGTACCCTGAGTCCTGGAATCATTAATTACATTGTCTTCTGGTTGCAAATGTAATGTATACATTCCCAGCATTGTGCTTGTACTATTGTATGTTGTATGTATTTTATTGATGCTAATTTCCTTTTATTAGACAGTGAATGCTTGGGATCCTATTCTTTCCTCTTTGTCCTTGGGTTGTTAGAAGACTAACACAGTAATGACTTGTACATTTGTGATGAAAGGAAGGCTGGACAGATACCTTATCTTCTCCTGACACATATTTAAAAACTCCTGCTACACTGACATTTGGCAATTGCTAAGAATGACAGCTGCCAAATGGTGTACAAGAATGTGTCTCAATGCCCCATGGGGTATAATAAATTACCTTCATATAGAACCATTCTATTTAACCTTTCAAAGCCTTTTCACAACTCTTCTCTTCTTTGATCCTCACAACAACTGTGAAAGAGGGAAATCGGTAACTTTATCCCTGCTTTACACATAAGTAAATAGGGCCCAGAGAGAATAAATATTTACTTAACACTGTGGCTAGTGTGTTTGGTCACATCTGGGCTAGGATGCAGGTTCTCAGACATTGAAATCCAGGCTCTTTTCAATAGACTAGTAGTTCTCAAACTGTGGGTGTCAGGGGCTGCCATTGAGTGGGGATGGGAGATTAATGATCAGGGATCTGAGCCACCCACCCTTGTCATAGTTCTGCTTTTGTCTCCTTTGCATATTAGTGTTCCAAATCCATTTTCATTTGGAAAATACCTCTGTGGCTGATAACAATGTAGTTCACTAGTCCTCAAACACATACATATACTAATTTTCTGACATCATGTGATATTTCAGTTTTACTTTGTACATGCCTTGTTCTGGACTTGGTGTCAGCCATTTCTCCAGGGAGTTCTGGTGCCCAATTGTAGTGGGGAATGAGATCGAAAACACAACATCCAGGTGCTAGGTACGCTTATTGCCACTGGTACCTCATTGTTTCTAGCTCCTTTTGGAGGAAAGTGCTAGGAAATTTAAAATATCTTCAGTTTTTAACAGATATTTCTAATTCACATCCAATGCCACCATGTTATTTCTTTATCTTCACCCTCTTCATTTTTATATCTCCTTTCTCCCATAGTGAAAAACCTGCTTCCGAAACAACACCCCAAACAATAATTTACTCATTTGCTCTACCCTGCAATGCACGCAAAAACAGTTTTAGAGCATACCACTCATTCAAAATAAATCTACTAAATAGAGTTCAAAATTCCTTTGCAGTTCGTTTTATCCTTAGACTATCTCATATTAATAATGAACAGCCAGAGAACTGTGTTGAAAATTTACTCGAATTAATTATTTTCTGTCTGTGTTAAGTGTTCTATCAATTTGATTTATAGGTAGTCATTTGTTTTTATTCAATTTGAGAGTTTGGGTTTTAAGAATTCATTTTGGTTTAACTGTTAAAATATTTATAGTTGTTTGCATATTTTACAGATGAGTATATATAAATACGTGTTACTAAAAAAAAAAAAAAAACAAAAACAGCTTGTCCAGGAAGTATCCAGCCATGTACTATAAAAATTAGACATTTATTAAAGAAGATACAAGAAACATTGTACACAGGACAGTGATGCCTCAGTCCCATACAAAGTAGGTACCTTGGGATCTCACACAGTTCTCCCATTCGCCATCAACTGCCCTGTTGTATTTTTCTGAATCTCATCAATGGTCTGAAATTGCTTCCCTTTTTTTAAAAAAGATTTTATTTATTTATTTTTAAAGAGAGGGGAAAGGAGGGAGAAGGAGAGGGAGAAAAAACATCAGTGTGTGGTTGTCTCTCACCCCCTCCCACTCCACTGGGGACCTGGCCAGCGACCCAGGCATGTGCCCTAACTGGGAATCCAACTGGCAACCCTTTGGTTCACATGTCGGCACAAAATCCACTGAGTCATACCAGCCAGGGCTGAAATCTCTTCCCTTTCAAAGGTGATTTTAGTTTTGGGAAAAGGCAGAAGTTGCAGGGTACCACATCTGGGCTGTAGGGGGGCTGAGTCACCTGGGTGATTCGATGTTTTGCCAAGAAACTCTGCATGAGACGTGATACATGAACCAGTGCATTGTTGTGATGGAGCTGCCAGTCACCAGTTGCCCATAGCTGTGACCTTCTGAAGCATCCAAATAGTTTCTATGGAGGAATGTTCAAGCTTAATGCAAAATGTGATACAGATTCGTTGCTCTACTCGCTCATTCATTTTGAATGCGAGGCCATACAGTACACATGCTCACTCAATGGCATCTGCCTCCCGCACTGACTAGTGATGACAGTGAAGTCATCATAGTTCATGTATATTCATTCCAGTCCACTCTCCTTGGCTGCCAGGTACATCAATGTCACATGAACCGTTCTTGTTATGGTAACAATGGCTGGACTTTTCTCCTATAGACCTCTCTGTATACACACACACACTCAGATAGTTCCTCATCCCTATTTCTTCTCTCTTAGTTCCCAAGTACTCTACTCATATTGATGATAATTTTCATCTGTTGCTGGTTATCTTTCCTCTGATTCTTTTTCAATAATAACTGTATATACGCTCTTATTTTCCTTCTTTCTTACAAAAGTCATAGCGTACCTTACATATACTCTATTTTATCTAGCTTTAACATTTTTAAATATATTCAAATTTCTCAATTTATAATTTTATGTTTAGTCCTTTTCGTTTCATGTTTAAGAATCCCTTACTTGCCCAAAAGTCATGAAAATTTTCTACAGTGTCATCCTCTAAAATTCTTAAAGTTTTGCTATTTACATTTAAATCTTTAATACACCTAGAGATGATTTCATACAAGGTGTGAGAAAGAAATCCATTCTTTTAAAAAATTTTCTGTATGGATGTCCATTTATACCATATACTTTGTTGAACCATCCATTTTTTACTCACTGATCTTTAATGTCACATCAGTTATGTATCAAGTTTTTACACAGCCATGGGTCTGCTTCTTATTATGTTTTGTTTATCATTCCATCTCTTCTTGAGAAAATATCTTATTTTTAAACTTCAGGCTTTTTTTCATTCTATAATTTTCATTTGAAAAAATAGGTACTGTTTCTATGCTGAAGGATTTTCTATTTTTTTTTTTCATTCATCATGAGTATGTTTTCTTCTATGTTCCTGAGGATAGTTATAACAAAATCTTAGCTAATCTCAACATCTGTCCAGTTAGTCTCCACTGATTGCTTTTTCTCCTGAGTGTATATCACATTATCCTATTTCTTTATGTCTAATAATTTCAAAATATATCCTGGACACTGTAAGTGATATTTTGTATCCTCTGAATTCTGTTATATTTCTCTGAGAATGTTGATTTTGTAGGCCATTAACTTTGCTTATCTCAAACTCCCAATTGTCTACTTTGCAGGTGAAATCTCTGCTTAAGCTCATTAGCCTTGCTTAGCAGGCTGCACAGACTCCGCTCCGCACATGCACAGTTCAGGGGTCAGCCAGAGATTTAGGGAGAAGTTACATGCAGAATCTCTGACTCTCTTTCTCTAGGTCTCTTCTTTCCTGGATTTCTTCCCTCACTTTTCAGCTACTTTATTGACTGCAAACTCTGTCCTTTGTTTTTTTCAAGCCACTGAGATTACCAATTTCTATTAGAGTTTCAGCCAACTAATGCTTGCTCTCAAGTAAAAATTCATTTTAAATGAAAAGTTCACCAGTTCCATTACCTTCATCTAAGTGTAGACTCCTCAGCAATTTGTCTGCTTTTAGTTGCTTTCCAGTTCTTCCAGGAGTTGTTTTTTATATTTTTTCCATATCTTTAGTTTTTAAATACAAAGGCTTAGTCCCATAGCAGCTACTCAGTCATAACTAGGAGCAGAGTATCCACACTATTTTATTTATCTTGGATTTTAATTAGTCTTATATCTTGTATAACAAGTCCCCTCACTTTGGTCTAATTCTCCAGAGGTATCTTAGCTATTCTTGTGTAGAACCTAAGTCTCCCTCAGTACACTCTTCTACCTCTCAGGTATAAGTGGCAGGACTTTGGAGTTAATCATGCCAAAGAGAGGATGTGTGAAATATAAGGAAGGAAGCTGTGTGTTTATGCTTTGGGAAGCTCAGACATAATATACTTGTACATGTGTGGTGTGTTGGGGGAAGGTCATTTAATCATGTGGATAGAATGTTTGAGGACAAGAAGTCTTTTAGGTGAAAGGAGAAACACCTAAGAAGCCTGAAAATAGATGGATGAATTAGTAGGCTGCTTCAGGAGACAGGAGAACTGAGAAGCTGAACTAAATCAGTGGCAATGGTAATGCAGAAAGGGACTAGATTGGAAAGAGGATTAAAAGCTGATAAACCTCGTATTCAATGATACGATGCTAAAGGAGATATTTATAAAGACAAGAAATATTTTTTCCATCCATCCAATTATAGCATATATCACTCTTACTTTGCTTGCACATGTAATAACACTATAGAAAGTCTCAAAAAAGGGGAAAAAACAAAATTCCATTGTTCTTATAAAACTATAAATATTTTATATTCCTTTTTAGGCCTTATTCAGAAACAAATATTTTTCATAGATGTAACATACCCCATGTTGAAGGTGTTTGATACATCATAGTTTTGTATTATTTCTCTCTCATACAAACAAGCAGTTCTTGTTGGTCTTCATACTTATATTCACTTCAATATCTGCACAGTATTCCATTATTTCATGCACCCAACTTTTGGAACCATTATTATTCAATATCTTCAACATTTATATGGCTACTAACACTGAAAGAAATGCTTCATGAACATGTTTATGTATATAGCTAGTCTTTCCCTTTTGTAGAGGTAGATTGTCAGCAGTAAGTTCCAGTGGTAGGGTACATCCTTTTAATATTGTTTCATCGATCTTAACATTTACTCACTAGAGCTCTGCCATTACAAGTCTCTTAGGGTGATATGTGTGAGAATCTTCGTATTTCAGATCATTAGAGAAGGCACTTTGCCTTTGTTATGGTTGTAGCATCTAACATCTAGCATAGTTCCCACTAGTAGACTCAATAGCTCAATTGGAATGAATACATGGATGATTAATTTATTTGTTTTAGGAGGAGAGCTTCAACCCATTTCTTGCCATCTGGGGCAGGGTGCAGTTTGGCTTCACATGTACCCTGTGACATGTGCAAGGCCTTTGGAGTTGTTTATATGAAGAATTATTCCTCTGAACTGGATTTTACGGAAATCTGGAATATTGCCCCGAGAACACAATCTACAACAGTATCTGTCTGGGATTTTTGCTTTTGCTTCCTGGACTGCTACAGATCCAAGTATTTCCATGGGCTCCCTTTTCTTTCTGAAGGAAACTTTCCTATTACTTTTTATCTCAGTGCAACAGGCCCATGCAGGGCAGGTGAAACTTGGGCCACAGTGTTTGGATGTCTTCATTCTATTCTCTCCTGGGCTTCAGAAAACAACTAGGTTCATGCTCAATTTGAATTTGATCATTGTTTCTGTTTGTTTTGTTGTTTGATGAGTTTTTTTTCTTTTTTGGTAAAGAGAGAGACACAATTTTGGTTGAGATCAAAGTGCAAAGAGAAGTTTGGTTTAAGATTCAGCTAATCAGAATCATAGACTTATGGATTGGAGATCTTACATCAATGCATTTGTCTTTTACTAACAATAATAAGTACTATTTACAGCACTTTGTGCCAGGCCCTATTCTAGCACTTTGCTTACATTTTTCACTTAGTTTGATCATCACAACAACCCTATGAAGTAGGTATTATTTCCACGTTGTAAATTAGGAAAATGATGCATAAAGATCGTAAGCCACCTTTCCATGAGCACATGGAAGTAGGGGAGACAGGGCTCAAAGCTAGGTTTTTCTGCTGCCAATGTCTGTAGATTCATTTACAAAGCACTTTTATGTAAATTCTACTCTGTAATTCATAGTTGCAACATTAGGAAGGAGATTGTGACTAGTTCTTACTGGCAGAGGTGGAGACGGAGAGTCAGAAAATACTTCTTTACCATCCTGGCTCCCACAGAGGAAAGTTACTAGGGCTGGGGTGTGAATGTGGACCTACTGGTTCCTCACCTCACACCCTCTCCACTGCTCCCACTCCCTCCCTGGAGATCTCTCTGAAGCCCTACTCTTATGGCTGAGGAAACGGGGGCTCAGAACATTGCAATGATTTACCAAGGCCATGAAGCTAGCTAGCAGACTAGGACCAGAGGCCAGATTTTGTGCCTCCCAAGCTAGTGTCTTTTCTATTGTGTCTACATGGCAAACAAAAGCTTGTTGTTAAAGAACGTTCAATGAGAGTTATATTCCAAACCAGAAAAGGTATTAACATGGGCTGTCCAGTGCAGAGAACTTAACTCATCATTCTGTTAAAATTTCCTCCATCATTTGATATATCCAGTGAATCTGTTAACCATCAAGTATATACCAGATGACTTGTATAAATGTGCTGAGCACTGGGGGCCAGCTCTTAAGTGGGGTCTCCGTTGTCAGTGTATGTAAAGTCTCAGGATTAGCAACTCTCCCTCCCCCAGTGTAGACCTCAAAAGAGCCAAAGTAAATAGAACTTTCTGTCCCAACAGCTGTATTTATTTTGGGCCATTTCTTCACCTATAACGCCCATTTGCTGTCCTCAGAGCTCCTGAACCTGTTTATTTTCAACCTCCCAGAGGCAGCCAGCTGTTATATGCCTGTGTCATGGCAGAAATAAATAAACAAGTTCTCCTGGAGGGAAGCAAGCTATTTCAAGAGCTTAAAGGCTATAACCCAAAGAGAGTTTACCAACTACGGCTATTTCCTGAGCAAGACACCAACCCTGCTCTCAAATGTCTTATTCAAGTAGCTTAATATGATATAATTGGAGACAGAACTTGACCACTGACAATTACACAATAATATAAAAAACACTAAGGAGCAATACAAGCTCAGTATTTAAGTGATATCAAGTAAATACAATTGAACAGTCTCCTAGTCAGTGGGCTAGACTGAGCTCAAAAATATTTCGCTTGGGCTCCAGGTTTGTTTACATACGTGTTTGTTTTCTAGTGAGCTGGTATTTAAAAATTGAGAACTTCAACTCCAGATTTCTGACTGCTTTTGAAAAGAGAGAAGATCTGTTAATATGGGTTTGTCCTCCTGTGGGGCGACTTTGGGCTGGAGTGTTGTGTGTGTTACATGAAACATATGCTGCCCAATGAGCCACAGTCCTCAGCACCCACTGTTTCCTTCCTGATGCGAAGGCTCCCAATTGCCTTGTTACCTAAATGCTGCAGTGTTATTTTTCTTGTGATCATTGATTTCTTTACATGCTGGGCCCAGGAGCATGTGAGTATTCCAGCCCTGTTGGGGTCATTGAGTACTGTAAGTTCAGAGGAAGATGAGACCCTTGAGGGCTGGAGTGGATGTCACCCTTGTTGAGTGGCTTCTTTAATGTGACAAACACTGCATTAGGCATAGTACATCATTAACTACTCACAGCAAATTCTACCAGGTAGGTATTATCATTCCCATTTTACTAATGGGAAAAACGAGGCTCAGAAAGTTTATGTGGTTCAGCTGGAAGTCATCTAGTTAGTGAATAGCTAGTATTCAAACCCAGGGCTGCCTGAGTTCATTCAGTCCAGGGGCAGCCTCCTAGAGGACTAGGAAGTGATAAAGCTGGGTCTTGAATCCAGACTGCCTAACTCCAAGCCTAGTGATCATTTAAAAATGTCATACCACTTCAGAGGCTCAGAATCTGCTGTATGCAAAGGGGATGGCAAGCAAATATCTCATGATAAATCAAGAACAGTAAGAAAAGAGCCATTTCCACTGGGAAATGACTAACACATCCAGGAATAACTTCTGAAAATAACACATTGTGATAGCCCTAAAGGTACTGAGCTATCCGAAAGCACCATTGGGGTATTTGGATGGGAAGGGTTGAATCCTGCAAAGAAGCTACACAAGGACTACAAAGTCCAAATGGCCTAGGCAGATAGAAGAGCAGTAAAACCTATATTCCAGGCTAACCATTACCTGGGAAGTGGCCACCAGAGGCTGGACCTCAGAGATTGAAGCCCTATTGTAAGGGTGGGAAATTCAACCCACCCCACCATTCTTTTGACATTGTTTCTGTAAGTGCTGACTCTGACTAATATGTAGCTTATAGATGAATAGTATGTTTGTATAAGAATCCTAGGAATAATTTCAGAAGATACAGACTTGGACCTTCAAGCATCCCAGCTCTAGGAGATTTGCTGACCTTCAACCCTGGAGCCAGGATGATGTGAGGCTGATATGATGTTAAGCCTGGATGACTAAACCAGGATGATGCACACCGGACCATCACTTGCCTTATTGTAATTCACTGCGTTCGTCTGCACATAGAGACTTTTCAACCCCCTCCCTTGATCTCTTTGTTCTGGTCCCCTCCCCTTCCTTATAAAACCTGCCTCCACTGAGAGGTGGAGATCAGCTTTGTGACAATGAGTCCCCCATCTTCCAGGAGATGGGCTTTGAGATGTGACTCCCCCATCTTCCAGGTGGCTGGCGTCTGAAAATAAACCACTTTCCTTGACATCAGCACCTGCCTGTTTAGCACCAGCTTTCATAGCAGCAGGCAGCTGGACCTGCGTTCAGGTATACTATGTTAAAAACTCATCACTTTGGCTAAAGCTTATCTTGGGTAGAGGAAATTAAAAAATGTAAATATTAGTCATATTTTATATATTTTTAAGAAAAGTTTTCATAAGTTGCAAAGCAAAAGAACCCAGGACTTCCTGGGTTCTTTTCACTACATACTGCCTCTCAGAAAACATGGTAGAGAGGAGAGGGAAAGACATTCCAGGTAGGAGGTGCTGTGACAGGAAATTTGAGATCTGTTGGGCAGAGAAAGAAACAAAGCAGCAGAGATTGAAGCTTTTGACGGTCACCAGCTTTCTCATCTACCCTGTTATCACGGAGTGCAGATAACGCACCATGCTGGCCTCTGCTGAGGTTCCAAAAGGCCGCACCTCTAAGGACAGCTCACCGTTTTGCTCTCCCAGGAATGGTCTTGGGGCCCCACCTGCAGGATTCACCCTACCCCAAACTTTCAGATCAATCCTCTTCCTGGTCAGGTAAGTTGCAGACTAGTAGGTAAACCACACATTGGCTTTAATATGAGTAATGTTTAACAACAGCAATAAAAACCAAATTGGCAATTACTATGATACCAATTACTTTTACCAAGCTATTTCTATGTTTTAAAAACTTTAAAAATACTTATATGCTTTATTCTGTTAAATTATTCCATCAGTTTGTGATGTTTATGTTATGGAGAGACAATTGTCTGTGGATCTCTTGCATTGCTGCACACCTTTTGAGTGAGACACTGGCTCCCCTTTGTTCCCGATGACTTCTTTTTTAGGATTTAATTATTTTTTTAATTAAATTTAATGATTTTTTTCAGATGATTTTTTGAAGGATGCCTATATGACAGACAGCCTTAGAAGATGAAGGGAGTGTTTTCTGTCAGAGCAAAGAACAGGCATGTTTATTGACCATTATAAAAGATTCAGATTCCTGAAACTTGGGGTTATTTTTTGGTAACAGAGCCCACTTTGCATATCTCTGGGCGAGGAGCTCAGGGAGCCAGCACAGAAATGCTGATCTTCTGGCTAAGGCTGTTGCCATATGTCATGCGCTGTTCTTTGTCTCTGACCCAGGAACCTTGTATCTTCTGCTAGCATCCATGAAACTGAGGCAGGCCAGCCTGTTCCCATGCTTTAGCTCAGGTGACTCTTCCTCTATCAATCCTTTGCCATCCCAGATGAGAAGAATGCTTTTCTCGTCCTCCCAAAGCTTGCTGTGCTTACCTGTACCTTTTATGAAAATTATCTGTTTATGTGTCTGTCTCCACTACCAGAGTATGAACTCCTTGAAGGCAGATGATTTGTCTTGTTCACTCATACCTCATATGGAAAGCTTCAGTGGGATGGTACAGTATCTAGTTTACAGTTGGCATTTAGCTTTGGAACCAATTTTTGTTAAATGATTGAAAGAATGGATAAAATGCCTGAATGAGGGAAGCCATTTGTTTGCATATAGCTTTTAATGTAAAATCCTATTAATGATACACTTTTGATATTCTTAAAAACATCTGTTTCTCTTGGTGTGAGAACAGAAATGTGAGGACAGGGAGAGAGGGAAAGGAGTTAAATTTTAGCATGGTTAGAGAGATTAAAGATAATTTACCCTGGCTTCCCTATCTTATTGAGAAGGACACTGAGGTCCAGAAAGGATAACTGAGTAACCCAGTATCACACAGCTTGTTGGTGGCAAAGCAAGATTGAAAACTTGGTGTCTTGGTTGTCAGTCCCAAACTCTCTAGATCAGAAGTCCCCAACCCCTGGGGCCATGGACCAGTACAGGTCCGAGGGCTGTTAGAAACCCAGCTGCACAGCAGGGGGTGAGTGGTGGGCGGCAAGCACGCGAACTGGTCCCCAGTGCCTAATAGGTTGGGGACCACTCATCTAGACTAACCATGGTTTCTCCCTTCCACTAAGTTATGACCCTAGTCAAAATCCAGCTAAAGTTCTCAACTTTCTGGCTTTTATTGACTTCACCTAATAGTGATGATACTGTTACTTCAAATTATCTGAACAATTCCTATACCACATTTTCATTACATAATGTTGCCTTCTCTGATGTGTACCTAGTGTTGGGGGTATTTTTAAAAATATTTTTTATTGTGTTTATCCTTACTGTTTAATTAGATTTTTGTTTTTTATATATGTGACTCAAATGTGCCTCCTCATCTTGACCAACTAGTTTTGATCTGATAGATTTTTCTAGAGAAGTTTCTCTTTCACTAAGTATTTGGGGAAGGATGTGGTATATTGAAGAATAAAGTCTCCTTGGCTTCCCAAATTCATCCAAAGCACAATCAGTCATCTCTATCTGTGTTTCTTCTTTTGTTTTTTGTAATCAGATGTGGAGAATATTTAACATCCCATGGAGTCCTCCAGTTTAAATCAGTGCACATGATAAATGGCAAGGGGGGTATTTAATTTGCTTTGCAGGGGAAACCTTTATCTTTGCCCTGAGGCCTGAGTGTAGTTCAATAAGAGAAAGGACCTTTGAATAGATCTCGTGCAATCTGGGTGTCCCAACTAGGTCCATGAATAATTTATTAGGCAAGGATCTTGTTTCTGTTTATGAAATAATATTCTGGAGACCATTAGGGCTAGACCTGTACAGTAGTCACAAAGTCCTTGAGTTCCAGCTAGGAATGGGCAGAAAATTGTTGCTGTAACTCACCAAACATATTGCTAAATTCAGGGAATCTGTTAACTTCTTGTGTTGCGTCCAAAGTCTTCCAATTATCAACAAAAGATGGCATACCAATCCAATTACTCCTGATGGATTCCAGCTAAGGATTCCAAGTAACCATAGTTGTGTGGGCGGTTGTGGTCTGAAGTAACAGGAATCAGTGAAAACTTAAAGTGTAAATACACAGGGGAGATCATTTACATATCACAACCAGACAAACGAATCCCACTGAGCTGAATGTGCTTTCCACAGGAAGCAGGAGTTTTTGGGCCACCTCCCAACCCCTGATTCCCAGCAGTTGTAAACTATTTGAGATACATTTTGTTTCCAGTTTTGCAACAGACTTTTCCAACAGCTTATTTGCTTCATGTGTCAACAGACTTCAAAAAAACACATTTCCTCTTACATAAGATAATCAGAAATGTGAAAAGCTATTGTTAGTGACCTGGTTACCTCCCCAAACTTGGACAAAGATATTACGGACTGTGACATGGAAGCAGGCTTATCTCAATGAACCTTAGCATGTCCCTTTAATTCCTAGATAACTCTTGTACTTATTGGAATGAGTTGGTTTGGGATCATTTCAAAGGTTGTTTGTATAGAGTGACTCTCTGAGCCAAAATATAGCAAAGTAAGAAAGGGAACAGAAGACTTTGCCTAGCTTCAGGAAAATATACACCGCGTGCTTTTTAGGCAAATCATCCCCAGGAATGAGCTCACGGGGAGATTCCTGAAGGCGAAGTCCTGACTTGCCCAGTGATGTGGCCACACATGCCATTTCCTTTATCTATTCGGGTATGAGCAGATACCACCAGGCCTGTCTGTGAAATTGGCAATAATTCAAGCTTGATGGTTCCAAAATGCAACTCAGATTATGTCACTAAGGCTTTACTGGTTCTTCATCATTTATAAAATCAAGTGCAAACTCTCCTCATCCTGGCTCTCAGTGCCCTCCCCAAATAGTTTTACAATCGTATATTCCACTGATCATCCAGATTCTGCTAAAACCAGATTGCTGGCTAGTTCATGAAATAGCCTTTTTTGTTTTGTTGTCTTTGTTCATATGGTATTACAAATGCTACTGATAGCAGTACTGTTACTGACTCTGGTACTAACTTGTTAGGTACTTACTGTGTGCCAAGAACCACATGATGACTTCCTGTGCATTAACTTATTTAATTCTCATGACAACCTATACACTAAGGACATAAAGTTACTAATTATCTGCTGAAAATCATAGAACTAGTAATTGGCAGAGTAAGGGTTTTGATCCTCTCATGTCATTTGTCTGACATGAGGTCCCTCATTGTACTGCTTCTGAAATCATCTCTCTGAGTTCATTTTCTCTATCATTTTTTTAAAAATAATTACTTAGCAACCTTTTGGATCTCCTCTTTCATCACATGGTGAGCTGCTAGAGAGTGGGTATCACAATTGTGTTTTCTGTCTCCAGGGCAACACAACAGTCCTGTACATAGTAGGTCTTCCATTTGTTCTAGGCAGCTATCCGTTTACCTGGAGATTAGGACAGGATTCTGAAAATTAAAGCAGATTAAACCAGAAGGAGGATTTGGTGAGGTTGGTCTCTGGAATCCCAGGCTTCTCTCCCTATACCCCTCTTTCCCTTCTAAGAGAGGATCCCATTCTCTAAGGCACCACCTGACCAGAAGGCAGAAGGATATTAGGGTTCTATCAGGTTCAGGCAGTGGTGTGCTGGAGATAGTTTGTACCAGCTAATGCAAGTCAATGACTAGTATGTTTTCTCAACTTCATATTGGTAGTATTTACACCATGGAAATCAGCAAACACTACAAATCAGGGCTTCCCCACCACACCCGACCACAGAGAACTCGTTTTCCAATATACTAGGGTCTGCCCAAAGATAAGAGGGACCCATGATTCCAATTGTCTCTCGCCTTTTCCCTGTGCCCTTTGACCCTCTCAATTTTTGGATCCACATAACTTTTATTTGTAATATATTTTATTGATTATGCTATTACAGTTGTCCCATTTCCCCTCGACTCCCCTCCACCTTGCACACCCCCTTCCACCCACATTCCCCCCCTTTAGTTCATGTCCATATGTCATACATGTAAGTTCTTTGACTTCTACATTTCCCATACTATTCTTACCCTCCCCCTGTCTATTTTCTACCTACCATCTATGCCACTCATTCTCTGTGCCTTTTCCCCTTCTCTCCCCCTCCCACTCCCCTGTTGATAACCCTCCATGTGATCTCCATTTCTGTGGTTCTGTTCCTGTTCTAGCTGTTGGCTTAGTTTGCTTTTGCTTTTGTTTTAGGTATGGTTGTTAATAATTGTGAGTTTGCTGTCATTTTACTGTTCATATTTTGTATCTTTTTCTTCTTAGATAAATCTCTTTAACATTTCATATAATAATGGCTTGGTGATGATGAACTCCTTTAACTTGACTGTATCTGGGAAGCACTTTGTCTGCCCTTCCATTCTAAATGAAAGCTTTGCTGGATAGAGCAATCATGGATGTAGGTCTTTGCCTTTCATGACTTGGAATACTTCTTTCCAGCCCCTTCTTGCCTACGAGGTCTCTTTTGAGAAATCAGCTGACAGTCTGATGGGAACTCCTTTGTAGGTAACTGCCTCCTTTTCTCTTGCTGATTCTAGGATTCTCTGCTTAATTTTAATCTTGGCTAATGTAATTATGATGTACCTTGGTGTGTTCCTCCTTGGGTCCAACTTCTTTGGGACTCTCTGAGCTTCCTGGATTTCTTGGAAGTCTATTTTCCTTTGCCAAATTGGGGAAGTTGTCCTTTATTATTTGTTCAAATAAGTTTTCCACTTGTTGCTCTTCCTCTTCACCTTCTGGTACCCCTATAATTTGGATGTTGGGACGTTTAAAGATGTCCTGGAGGTTCCTAAGCCTCTCCTGATTTTTTTGAATTCTTGTTTCTTCATTCTTTTCTGATTGGATGTTTCTTTCTTCCTTCTGGTCCGCACCGTTGATTTGAGCCCCAGTTTCCTTCCCATCACTATTGGTTCCCTGTACATTTTCCTTTATTTCACTCAGCATAGCCTTCATTTTTTCTTCTAATTTGTGACCAAATTCAACAAGTTCTGTGAGCATCCTGATTACCAGTGTTTTGAACTGTGCATCTGATAGGTTGGCTATTTCTTCCTCACTTAGTTGTATTTTTTCTGGAGCTTTGATCTGTTCTTTCGTTTGGGCCATTTTTTTCTTTTGTCTTGACATGACTGTTATGTAGTGAGGGGTGGAGCCTTAGGTGTTCACCAGGGCTGGGCAACCCAGTTGCTGGGTTGCAACACTGTATGTGGGGCAGGGGTCCGAGAGGACACAATGGTGCTTGCTCCACTCTCTGCCAGATTTCACTTACTTCCCCCACTTCCCATAAGCAAATTGGGCCCTTCTGGTGCTGATTCCCATGTGGGTGGGTTTGTGTACATCCTGGGATCCTGTGGGTCTCTCTAGTGATCTCTCCTATGAGGCTGGGAGTTTCTCCAACTGCTGCAACCCCCACAGGTGTTTTCAGTTAGTGGTTTGAGGCTTTATTTCCCCATGCTGGGACCCTGGGTTATGTGGTCTGTCCCGTTCCCCAGTTGTTTCACCTGGTTTATCTGCACACGAATGTGGGACCACCCAGTCTGCCAGCCATAGCCTTGCAGGGAGTCCTCCCCGCCCTGGCTGCCTGACTCCGCCCCTTCTACCACTCTGGATGAATGTGTCTTCTTTAACTCCTTGGTTGTCAGACTTCCATACAGTTCGATTTTCTGGTAGTTCTGCTTATTTTTTCTTTTTAAATTGTTGTTGTCCTTTTGGTTGTGCAAGGAGGCACAGTGTGTCTACCTACACCTCCATCCTGGCTGGAAGTCTCAGATCCATATAACTTTTTAAAGTGCCTTCTGTAAACCGCTGCTCTGCCAGATGATATGAAGAGTACCATGATTACTGCAATCTGGGTTCTCTCTAAGGAATAGGCTAGTCAGTGGGAAATAACAGACACAGGAATAACATGAATAATTGCTAACTGGTGATCTTATTTGGCTTTTTATTCACCTCACTTGTTTTTGAAAGTGTTGAAAAAAATGTAAGTGCCATGTGGACAGGTACTTTACTTTTCACTACTGTTGCCCAAGTGCCAGAACAGTGTGAAGCATGTAGTAGGTACTGAACAGTGAATGAATGAAATTACACATTAGAAGGAAGAATATGACTTCTGGTCAAGATGGCGGCATAGGCAGACATGGCTTGCCTCTTCATATAAGCAATTCAAAATCACAACTGAAATATAGAACAATCATCACTGAGAACCATCAGAAATCAAGTTGAAAAAAAGTCTGACAACCGTGGAATTGAAGAAACTACATCCATTCAGACTCAGCTGGCAAGCTTGTGCCATATCTGAGACTCCATCAACCTGGCCAACAGTGTTTGACCCATCTTGAAGATACTCAGAGATGCTGACCTACCCAACTTAGAGGCCCACCCAAGCTGCATGTCCATATGAATGGCTGGTCTTGGTTCATTCTTCACAATGTCCTAAATCCTTAGCTGGCATCAATGAGCCCCAGACCCTACACTAGCAGCAACCAGCCTAGATTCACAACTTGGCTTTGCTTGGGAATCTCAAAGACTAGCACAAGTAGCAGCCATCTCAGACTGCTTTATAGTTAAGGCAGGGTGACCCCAGGCAAACACAGGTGTGGCTGACCTTGGCCTACACCACCCAGCAAACCCCAGCATCAGCATACCCTGAAGACAGCTACAGGCAACACCAGAGTACCACCAACATGCCCCTGCATAGAAGATCCTCCACGGAGGGCAGAGGTTGGTGGTCAGTGGTCACAGAACATCCTTGCAGCTGACTGGCCTGGGTAAATCCCTCTCATTCATCTGCCAACTGCAACTAAGGCTCAGATACAAGAGAAATATGTACTCAGACCACATGAAGGGTCCACCTTGAATACCCAACTTGGGTGATCGGGGAAGCCGTGCCACAGGACACCTACTACATTAGGCCACACTATCAAGAAGACATAGAATCAAAGCAGCTCTACATAATACATAGAAACAAACACAGGGAGGCTGCTAAAATGAGGAGACAAAGAAACATGGCCCAAATGAAAGAATAGATCAAAACTCCAGAAAAAAAGCTAAATGAAATGGTGATAAACAATCTATCAGATGCAGAGTTCAAAACACTGGTTATAAGGATGCTTGAGGAACTTAGTCAGGACCTCAACAGCATAAAAAAGACCCAGTGGGAAATGAAGGATACACTAATTGAAATAGAGAACAATTACAGGGAAACAACAGTGGATTGGATGAAGCTGTGAAACAAATCAATGATTTGGAACATAAGGAAGCAAAAAACAACCAATCAGAACAGCAAGAAGAAAAAGAATCCCCCAAATTGAGGATAGTGTAAGTAGCCTGTGGGACAACTTCAGGCATTCCAACATTCACATCATAGGGGTGCCACAAGGTTAAGAGAAAGAGCAACAGATTAGAAATCTATTTTATTTGTAATTGATTTAATCTAATTGATCTAATTTATTTCTAATCTGTTTGATTTCTAAAAAAAAAAAAAAAAAAAAAAAAAGAAAACCTCCCTAATTAGGTAAAGGAAATAGACATGCAAGTTCAAGAAGCGCAGAGTCCCAAACAAGATGGATGCAAAGAGGCCCTCTCCAACGCACACCATAATTAAAAGGCCAAAGATTAAAGATAAAGAGAGAATCTTAAAAGCTGCAACAGAAAGGCAGTTAGTTACCTACAAGGAAGTGCCCATAAGTGTGTCAGCTGATTTCTTAAAAGAAACTTTGCAGGCCAGAAAGGATGGGCAAGAAATATTCAAAGTAATGAAAAGCAGGAACCTACAGCCAAGATTGCTCTACCCAGCAAAGCTCTCATTTAGAATTTTAGAATCAAAGGCCAGATAAAGAGCTTCTCAGACAAGAAAAAAATGAAGGAGTTCATTATTGTATGAAATGCTAAAGGGCCTTATTTAAGAAAAATAAGAAAATAAAAACTATGAATAATAAAATGGTAAAAATACATATCTATCAATAATTGAATCTAATAAACCAACTAAGCAAACAAGAACAGAGACAGAATCAGGGATACAGAGAGTGTTTTGATGGTTGCCAGATGGGAGCATGGTGTGGGGGAATGAGTGAAGAGGGGAGGGGATTAAGAAATATAAATAGGTAGGTACAGAATAGCCATGGGTATGTAAAGCACAGTATAGGAAATGGAATAGTCAAAGACCTTATATGCATGACCCATGGAAATGAAAAATGGTGTGGGGATTGCCTGAGGGAGTAGGGGGTGTTGGGTGGAGGAGGGCAAAGGGGGAAAATCAGGATAAATATAACATAATGAATAAAATATGATAAAAATTACACATTAAAAACTAAAAAGAATATATTAAAATACTAATGATGTTTATCTATAAATAATGGGATCATGGGTCATTTTAATTTTCTTCTTTTTGGGGGGGTTGGGGACCTTGCCATTTTAAAATAATGTACATGTGTTAGATTGGAAGCCAAATAAAACAAAAGAAATAACAACAGGAGTTTTTCAAAGTGGCATATTTAAGAACCAGAAGCCATACCCTTACTGAAGTCCAGTTATAGGAGAGTCTCATAGAAATAGTTCTTGAAAGAAGTAAGTCTTGAGAAGTTTAAAATCTCTTTCCCTCAGAGTCATTTTAAGCTAGATATCATAAAAGAAAGACCAGGTAAAATAATTTGCACGAAGAGCTAAGTGAATGGCAACTGATGACACCATCTTTCCCAGGTGTCTAGAATCCACGTTGGCCCTACCAGTGTGGCTCAGTTTGTTGGAGTGCTGTCCCATGGACCGAAAGGGTTCAGTTCTTGGTCAGGGCACATACTCAGGTTGTGGGTTCCATCCCCTGTCTGAGCCCATACCTGGCTCCCAGTGTGTACTCTGTTTAGGGTGCATATGAGGAGACAACCAATCCATGTTTTTCTTTCACATTGATTTTTCTCTCTCTAGAGAGAGAGCTGAACCCTTCCCCTCCCCTCTTCTTTTCCCTCTCTCTAAAAGCAATGAGAAAATGTCCTCAGGTAAGGATTTTTTTAAAAAATCCAAACTGGTGTATTATGTGGTAGAAAATTCCATATTCGCAACAATTTTTTATTTGCTTCACTTATCAATTACTGAGAAAGGCACATTAAAATCCCTCACTGCGGTGGTGGATTTGTTGGTCTCTCCTTCAAGTACAGCGCTTCATTTTTGTGATCTATTTTCCAGGTCACTCCTTTTCCCTTCCCCTGTGTCTAAACCAGTGTTTAAACTTTCCCTTGAAGTTCAAATTTTAATTATTATTATTTTTTACCTTAAGGTATTGTGTTTGGTCTTTATCTACTTTGACTCATTAATATTGATACATTATACTTTTGTATGGTTCTTTAAACTCATTTCATAATTGGTATTTGGTAATTCTGCCCTCTGCTATCTGTCTTGTGTTGATTCTGCAGTTTATTTATTTCATGATGATTATAATTTGTTTCCAGATATGCTTAGGGACATCTTTGAGGCCTGACTTTAAGCGAACTCCTCAAGAAAAGATTCGTGTTTGCTTTTGTCAGGTGTTTTATGGTGCTATCAAGCTAAAGCTGATTAGATGGTGTTCACTTCTAGTTCCGAACCTGTTTGAGGGTGGCCTCATGATCAGTTAGAAAGTATGAGGGGAGATCTCTTCCTTTTATTCTCTCCATCTAGAGCAGGACTGAGACAGCCAAAGGTTCCCACTGCCCGTTCCTTTATATACTTTCTTCCTATTCATCTACTGACTTCATTATCTTTTAGGGGGCTTCTAAATTTATACAGCTATCTATAATACAGCCTTCTACATTGCAGGATTTATCCTTTGCCACTTGAACATAGGCTGTTAAGCCCAAACTGCGGGCTCGAAGAGACTTGTAAATGGCCATAGCAAAGGGTGGTTCCAGTGCTTAGTTTCTTCTTTGGATTTGTGCTTTCTTGTTATTTGCTCTTTCCCCCACCAGTTTATTCATGCATTTAAAAATATGAATTGCATATTTTAGAATCCCTTTTAGATGTTTTGTACTGGGAGGGCTTCTTTGGAATCTGGATTGCCTCGGTGCCAAAAATATATGCTCAGTGTCCAGGAACAACTTGCTGTCTTGATTAAGAAGAATGACTGCCCTTATTACCCTTCCCTTCTCCACCAGTTTTATCCATCCTCCCCCCTGCTGCATCGTCGCATCTATTCCAACTAATAAACTATAAGTGCTTCCATTTATTTGAACACTTGCTATGTGCTAGTCACTGGTGTAAGCATTTTACTTGTTGTATTTTATTTAGCCTTTAAAGTAGTCCTGACATAGAGGTAAAGTTTTCATCTTTGTCTTGCAGAAGAGGAGTCTGAGGTTCAGAGAGGTTAAGCTACGTACCCAGAGGAGTCTGCATGCTTGTCCATCAAACTATACTCTCTGTCATGGCCGATGGATGGGGAAACTGAAGTAAATGTCTTGAACTCAAATAAGTTTCGGGAACACAGTTCATTAAAATGAGATGGTTTTCTTTACAGAGAAATCTCAGAGGCTTTACTATATTAAATGTGCACTGTGAGTCTTTAAGAGAGAAGATCAAGTGTGGAGCTTTCCCCAAACCCTTTTGACCACAGAACTCTTTTTTCCCCAGCATCTGCTGTCCCATAGAACACAATTGGGGAAATGGTGCCTAAAACAATGAAATTTATCCCTCTCCTTCTGTATATTTAAGCATCGAAAATTCGGAAAACTCCAGAGAAAGATAAAAAATAATCTTTTATCTGCATAGTAATAGTGATGATGATTATAATGATGATTAACAAACACCAAATGGAGGTACCCACTTTGATCATATTTCTCATCATATGATTTACGTTCAAATGACGTTTGCAATATTCACAATCAGCCTCATGTGACTCATTTTTTACCAAGGGCATTCAAAAGACTGTGTCAAAAAGGCTGTGTCACACTCCGTAGGGAATTGGTTACCAAAGGGGATCCCCTTGACTTCCTAGCATATAGTCAGCACTGTTGGTACAAGTACAAGCCTCAGAGTGTCACTGGAGAGACAGTCCTCACTGGGAGATACACCTTCAGTGATAAAGTCCCAAGCAGTCTCAGCAAAAGGAATACACACAAATGTAAGAGTAATTACAACTGAGTGGTAGAATTTTGAATGTTACTTTTAATTTGTTGTATTTTTATTTTTACTTTTTAAAAATATTTTTTATTTTTTATTTTTAGAGAAAGGAGAAGGGAGGGAGAAAGAGAGGGAAACATCAGTGTGTGGCTGTCTCTCACATGCCCCCTACTGGGGACCTGGCCGGCAACCCAGGCATGTGCCCCTGACTGGGAATGGAACCATGACCCTTTGCTTCACAGGCCAGCGATCAATCCACTGCGCCACACCAGCCAGGGCTAATTTGTTGTATTTTTAAACATTTCTACAGTATTAGGTATCATTTTTAGAATAAGAGAAGTTTTTTTTTAAAGGAATCTCATAACTACTTTTAAGGAAAAATAATTTTTAAAATTGAGGAGTCTGAAGCTCAGAGAGGAAGATGACTTTTCTGGTCACACAGTCTGTCCGAGGTCAAATTGGGAGTTCCTGGCTCCATGACTAGGACCCCCTACGGCTACTACACATTATTCTACAGTCACCCAGATGAGCCACTGCCAGGGCTGTCCTGCTTGGGAAAGGAGTCCCCAGAGGACGAAATACATGAGTCTTCTTGGTAAGTAAGTTTCCTCTCTCGGGACAAACGGGAAGCTATGTTGCCACCTCCATGGAATTCTCTTGCCAGTTCTGTAGTGTTTGCCTAATTTTCCCACCTGGGGAGGGAGTCATGGAAGGAGGGGGAAGGGCTCATGTTAGGAATGAGGGAGAATTATTTCTTTCAAGGCCACCATCCTGTAATGCATGAAGCATGGTTGTTGCTGCTTTTTTCTAAGATGTTTATTGCTGTTGAGCACCCCCAGAAGACATGGAGAAAGAATGTCACTTGACTTCTCTAGGGAAGAGTGGCTAGAACCACCTAATAATGAAAGTTTGCAAATCTTTGCCTGCTGAGGTTGGGTGATTGGGAGGTCTGTGGTGATTCTGGAATTCATTTTACAGAATAGACAATGAAGTAATTGATTGATACACTGTTTTCAATTAAGACTGAATTTTTGTGGTTTTTCTATTGGAAATAAGAGCTCAGAGGGATGATGGTGTAACACTGGAGAAAGGATTTTGTAAACTCACCCACCTGTATCTGCCTTCGCTTACAACGTGAGCGGTGGAGGTTGGAAAGTGGGGGGTGAAATGAGGACTGGGAGCAGATGCCCTCTCTCACAGTGACACAGAATTGGAAGGAGCACTCCGAAAGCTTTGGTGCCAACCTCACCATTTTTCATACAGGGAAAGTAAATTTTAAAGATGAGAAAAATGATAAGTATTTAAATACATATTGAGTATCTAGTATGTACTAGATACTAAGCTAGGTGTTAAAGGTATAGCAGAAAAACAAGATAGATGGGCCCCTTGCCTTCTGCAAACTAGAGACCAGGAGGAAAAATTACAAACAAACTCCCAGCCAGATTCCAGATCTCTTGGGTCCTAATTGGTGATCTTGCTCACATTTTCTATCTAATATACTTTAGGCACTTAAGATTTCCTGTATGATTTTGGGCAATTCACTAAATATACGTAGGCTTCAGTCTTAGTAACACATAAAAAGAAACTTACACATTTACTTGTTAGTTTATTTATTTACCAGATAGTTACTTGGAATCATCTATATCCTGAGCATAAAGCTAACTGAACTCACAGAATAGGACATTTTTGCTGAGAGTTAAATTTCCATCTGTCAGTGATTCTCTTCAAACAGTAACCAACAGGTAGCTGGAAAATACAACGTTGGCTAAATTTCGTTTTTGCTAGTCAAAGCTGGCTCACTCCCCCAGGTATCCAACTTCCAACTCGATTTGCATTTTCCCCCCTTCTTGCCACCTCTCCCTCCCTCCAATCCTTCTCCTTCCCTCCCTCCTTCCCCTCCTTCTCTCTTTTCCTTTTCCCCTCCCTTTTCTCTCTCCTTTCTTTCTATCCATCCATCTTCTTTACATTAACACCAGTGAAGTGATTTACAATAAGAGATTTCAGTCATAAAGCTGGACACTCGAATTGGCAGAGTTGGTATATTCTTGCTTTGTAGCTGCTCCACCACATTGTAACTTTTTATTATTCCTAAGTGAGAAATTTTCCTAAGTCTCAAGATTTTATTTAGCATAGGAGGCGCCAATACAGGGTCATAGCCACCAGCATTTCAGGGAAACACGTTATCGGCATTAATCCTAAAGAAGGCAAGGACAAGAGGGAGAAAAAGAAAAAAAATGCAAAATGACATGACTGATTGTTGACAAGTCCAGATAAAAAGGAAGAAAAAAGTAGTGGTCCTTATCAGGGCAAATACTGTTATCTCCCAAAGTACATAAGAATTTCCAATATTAACCAACCTGTACCCTTCAAAAGACATTTTCTCATAGCTGAAGAATCACATTCATGTTGGCAGCTGATTTACAAGTGCAGGAATGTGGTTTCTTGGACCATTGCCTCATTAGAATTGAGAAAGTGGAGAAATAAGTGGTGCTCATTTATTCGTTTTTGTTTTTTTTTTTTTTTTTCAGTTCACTTGTATGTAATTTTTATCTTTGAACTTTCAGGAAATTAGTATCAAGTAGTTACTTGAAATTAGCAAGCTCTTATGGGCGTACTGCTAATCACTGCCTAGCAGCCCTTTCAGGGTCTTATTTCAATAAGTGAAAAAGGTACATTTGCATATTCTTTTCTGAAGTTCATTGTTGTATCAGTCCAAAGACTGACCATCTCATTGAGACGTTTCTCCTGTTGAACTGGGAGCTTTCTCAGGCGCTCTATATCCATTCATTGCTCATGTGTGTGTGTGCGTGTGTGCGCGTGCTGCAGAAGGCAGTGGTGGCCTTCAGCAAGTGTGGATGAGGGATCTACAGTCTAATTATTGAAAAAGGCAGGGTCTGGCTGGAGAAGCACAAAACTGGCCCCCTGTCTTAGCAGGATCTTTTTGTGGGGAAACAAATGACAATTCTTTTGGTCACTTTCTATCCCGGAGCAGGAGGCTTACAACCAGATACTAGGCTGGGATGTCTATACTTCTGTTTCCTCATCCACAAAACTGTGCCACAGGTTTGTGCATAGTATCTCTTAGCCACAGTTACTGCTATTACTATTACTACTACTATTACTAGTACTGTTACTATTGCTACTATTACTCTACAATTACTATTATCATCACTACTATCACCACTACTACTGCTAGTCTTTCTATAATTACTACTCTGGTCAACTCAGTATTGTATTTGGACACTCAACAATGACAATATTATTTTGAACTCCAGAAAACTGTGATGTGTTGGAAGTCTTTCTTTAAGTAATGGAAAACTTAATTCAAACTGGCTTTAAAAAAAACACAACTGAGAGTTTCAAGGCTGACAATAAAGTGAGCTAAGGTAACCTGAATGTTCCCACTACAAACCAAAAGAAATGCTGGATAAGTTTTTTTCCAGAAGATCTTAAACTATGAATTCAACTTCTTTAATAGTTTTGAACTATTCATATTGTCTGCCTCCTTATTTGTGATTTTTGAGGAATTGGTACATTTCATCCAAGTTGTGAAAACTTTGTGTGTAGAGCTGCTCACGGTGTCACTTTATCCTTTCACTGTCTACGTGGTCTCTAGTGATTTTTCTCTTTCATTCCTAATATTAGTAATTTATGTCTTCTTCCTTTTTTTGGTCAGTTTTAGGTTAGCTGTAGGTTTTTTGGTCAGCTATAGGTTAATTTGTATTTTATAAATCTTTTTACAGGATAAGATTTGGTTGTTTTGACTTTCTCTGTTTTCCTCTCTTCAACTTTATTGATTTCTGCTTTTATCATTATGATTTTCTTCCTTCTGCTTGCATTAGGTTTACTTTCCTCTTCTTCTAGTTTTTAAAAGTCCTTTTTGTAAGCATTCAACACTGTGGATTTCTAAGCACTGCCTTAAAGCATCACACAAATTTTTATATGTTATTTTTATTTTTGTTCAGTTTAAAATATTTCCTAATTTCCCTTGAGGCTTCTTTGATGCATAAATCTATTTATAAGGGTGTTGTTTAATTTCCAAGTGTTGGGAGACTTCATGCTACCTTTCTGTTGTTGTTTCCATTTTAATTCTGCGACAATCAGAAAACATACCTTGTATGGTTTTAATTGTTTGAAATGTGGTCAGGCTTTCTTTATGGCAGAGCATATGGTCTGTCTTGTGAGTGTGCCACATGCCCTTGGAAAGAATGTGTATTTTATTGTTGGTGGTAGAATGTCCTAAAAACTTCTATAAGCTCCAGTTGGTTCATGGTGTTGTTCAGTTCATCTGCATCCTCTATAATTTCCCATTAGTTCTATCAATTACTGGGAGGCAAGTTGAAATCTCTAACTCTTGATTGTAGATTTGTTTATTCTACCTTTAGTTCAATTAGTTTTTGCTTCATACATTGTGAAGCTCTTTTAAAGATATGTACATAATTAGGATTGTTATATCTCCTGGTGAAGTGATCCTTTGATCCTTTTATCATTGTTTATTGCCCATTTTTATCCCCAGTAAAACTTTGCTCTATTGTCTACTTTGTCTGGTATTAATACAACTCCAGCTTTCTTTTGATTAGGGTTTGCATAGAATTTCTTTTGCTACATTTTAAAAGATTTCATTTTTATTTATTTTTAGAGAGAGGGAAAGGGAGGAAGGAAGAGAGGGAGAGAAACATCGATGTGCGAGAGACACATAGATCAGTTGCCTCTCACATGTCCTCAACTGGGAACCTGGCCCACAACCCAGGCATGTGCCCTGACTGGGAATCGAACCCATGACCTTTCAGTTCTCAGGCCAGAGCTCAATCCACTGAGCCACACCAGCCAGGGCTCTTTGGTATCTTTTTACTTTAACATACTTTTTAAAAAATTTTTTTTATTTGATTGAATATGTTATTACAGTTGTCCCATTTCCATCCCTTCATTCCCCTCCACCTTGCACACCCCCTCCCACCCATATTCCACCCCTTTAGTTCATGTCCATGTGTCATAAGTTCTTTAGCTTCTACATTTCCCATACTATTCTTGCCCTCCCCCTGTCTATTTTCTACCTACCATCTATGCTACTCATTCTCTGTACCTTTCCCCCCCCTCCTCTCCCCACTCCCCTGTTGCTAACCTTCCGTGTGATCTCCATTTCTGTGGTTCTGTTCCTGTTCTAGCTGTTGGCTTAGTTTGCTTTTGTTTTTGTTTTAGGTGTGGTTGTTAATAACTGTGAGTTTGCTGTCATTTTACTGTTCATATTTTGTATCTTCTTTTTCTTAGATAAATCTCTTTAACATTTCATATAATAATGGCTTGGTGATGATGAACTCCTTTCACTTGACCTTATCTGAGAAGCACTTTGTCTGCCCTTCCATTCTAAATGACAGCTTTGCTGGATAGAGCAATCTTGGATGTAGGTCCTTGCCTTTCATGACTTGGAATACTTCTTTCCAGCCCCTTCTTGCCTGCAAGGTCTCTTTTGAGAAATCAGCTGACAGTCTGATGGAATCTCCTTTGTAGGTGACTGTCATCATATCCCTTGCTGCTTCTAGAATTCTCTGCTTCATTTTAATCTTGGCTAATGTAATTATGATGTGCCTTGGTGTGTTCCTCCTTGGGTCCAACTTCTTTGGGACTCTCTGAGCTTCCTGGACTTCCTGGAAGTCTATTTCCCTTGCCAGATTGGGGAAGTTCTCCTTTATTATTTGTTCCAATAAGTTTTCCACTTGTTGCTCTTCCTCTTCCCCTTCTGGTACACTTATAATTTGGATGTTGGGACATTTAAAGATGTCCTGGAGGTTCCTAAGCCTCTCCTGATTTTTTTTTAATTCTTGTTTCTTCATTCTTTTCTGATTGGATGTTTGTTTCTTCCTTCTGGTCCACTCCATTGATTTGAGTCCAAGTTTCCTTCCTATCACTATTGGTTCTCCGTGCATTTTCCTTCATTTCACTTATTGTAGCCTTCATTTGTTCATCTAATTTGCGACCAAAATCAATCAATTCTGTGAGCATCCTGATCAGCAGTGCTTTGAGCTGTGCATCTGATAAGTTGGCAATCTCTTGGTTGCCTAGGTGTATTGGCTCTGGGGCTTTGATCTGTTCTTTCGTTTGAGCCTTTTTTTTTGGGGGGGGGGGTCTGGTCGTGCCTGTTATGTAGTGAGGGGTGGAGCCTTAGGTGTTCCCTAGGATAGGGTACCCCAGTTGCTGGGTTGTGATGCTGTATGTGGGGGCGGGGTTGGAGGGGGAACAATGGCGCTTGCTCTGCTCACCACAAGCAAATCAGGCCCTTCTGCTGCTGGTTCCCGGGTGGGTGGGCTTGTGTACATTCTGTGACCCTGTGGGTCTCTCCAACAAACTCTCCTGTGAGGCTGGGAGTCTGTCCTAACACCTCAACCCCTGCAAGTGTTTTCAATCGGTGCTTTTAGATTTCATTTCCTGGCGCTGGGACCCTGGGCTGCGCAGTCTGTCTCACTTCCCATTCTCGCCTGGTCTGTCTGCAAGCAAATGGGTGTCTGCGGTCAGCAAGCCTCCCTGTGCTCCTCACTGGGTCTGCTAGCCTTTGCCTGCATGCCTGGGACTGCCAACCACCGCTTTTTCCTGCAGCAACCCCTCTTCCCTATCTGCCGACCCTGCCTCTCTTACTGGTCTGGATGAATGGTTGTTGGACTTCCTTACAGTTCAGTTTTCTGTCTGATCTGGTTGATTTTTGTTTCTAAATTTTTGTTGTCCTTATTTTTGGTTGTGTGAGGAGGCACAGTGTGTCTACCTATGCCTCCATCTTGGCCAGAAGTCTTACTTTAACATACTTATATCATTACATTTGGAGTAACTTTCCTGGAGATAGCACATAGTTAGGTCACACTTTTTTCATCCACTCTGCTATTCTTTGTTTTTTAGTAATTTTCATCTGAGGATGTTATTGATGCCGCCTTCATAGTGACAAACAAAAATGTCTCCAGATGTCAAATCTACCTCTTTTTCTCTTAGCCTCTCTCTGTGACATGTATTTATTTATTTACCAAATATCTCTTGATGGGCAAAATCGCTCCCTTGAGAGCCATTGCTTTAGAGATGCCGGTGTGCATCCTTAACTCATTGCAGTCTACCTCACCAGTACGCTTACTGGAGTCTGTGACAGTCTTACCACTTGACATTGTTTGTCGCTATCTGACCTTTTGTGCTATTGTCTTCATGTATGTTACATTAAGTTACGTGTTCTGAACCTCAGAAGATGTTATTAGCATTATTACTTCAAATAGTATTTTTTGTATTTGCCCACACGTATATACTATTTTCACTTCTTTTCATTCCCCCTCAATTTTCTGTGTTTCAAACTGGGAGAATTTCCCATCTGCCTAAAGAATTCTCTTTAGTACTTACTTTGGGGGTGTGCTGACAGAGTGTTGTTTTTGTTTGAAGGAGATATTTTCATTTGGTGTTTAATTCTAGGTTGGCAGTTTCCCCCACCACAACCACTTTAAAGGTGTCATACATTGTTGTAGAACTTTCTTAGTGTCAATTTGAGTTCTATGAGAAAAAATCATCAAGATAGGATTAAAAATTTCTCTCTCTGTGTGTAGAATGCCTGTGAAAGATAAAAGCAGGCAAGGAGGACTTCCAGTCAAGAAGGCAGCAGAGGTAAGCATGCTGGCCTCCTCACACAACCACCTTAATATTATAACTAAAATATAGAACAACTGTCACTAAGAACCATCAGAAATTGAGTTGAATGGAAATCTGACAACTACAGAATTAAAGAAATCACATGCATCCAGACTGGTAAGAGGGGTGGAGACATGGAAAGGGCTGGTCCCATACCCATGAGTGGTAGATAAAAATATGGGAGGGATATCTCAGGAGTGAGGAGTCCCAGCCCCACACCAGGATCCCAGCCCAGGGTTCCAGTGCCAGGAAGATAAGTCCTTATAACTTTTGGCTGCAAAACCCAGCAGGGATTAAGTAGGTGGCAGGAACTTCTGGAGTCCCAAACAGTTTCTCTTAAAGAACCCACACATGGACTTACTCAGACTCACTCCCTTTGAGCTCTAGTACAAGGGTAGCAGCTTGAAAGGCAACAGTGGCGTACAGGGAGGAACAGAAGTGTCTGGCATCAAGGCAGGAGCTGGGGTACAGCTTTCTCTCAGACAGAAAGGGAGCCCTTTCCCAACAGAGCCACAGAGCTGGTAGGCAGGTGGCTCTTCAAAAATCCTATCAAACAAGCAACAGATGGCCTAAGTGAGTCTCTAGCCCTGAATCTCTTGCTAAGTAGCCCCATGCCAGGCACTAGCAGCAGCCAGCCTAGATTCAAGTTGGCTTCACTTGGACATCTCCAAGCTGGCACACGTAGCAGCCATCTCAGATTGCTCTACAGCTCAGGCAGGGTGGCCCCAGGAGATGCACAAGTTGGAGCTGACTTTGGCTAGTACCAACCAGAAAACCCCAGAGTCTATGCACCCAGTGGACAGCTATAGACCACATCAGAGCACCACCACCCTGCCCATGCACAGAAGATCTTCCATGGAGGGCAGAAATTGGTGGTCAGTAGACGCAGCCAACCCTTGCAGCTGACTGGCCTGGGTAAATCCCGCCCATTGACCTGTCAACAACAATCAAGGCTCAAATACAAGAGGGGGAGTATACTCAGCCAACAGGAAGGGTGCACCTCGAGTACCCAGCTTGGGCTGTGCCACTGGACCCCACAGGACACCTAATACATTAGGCCATTCTACCATGACAGGGAGGCATAGCAGCTCTATGTTATACATAGAAACAAATACAGGGAGACTGCCAAAATAAGCAAAGAAACATGGCCCAAATGAAAAAATAGATAAAAACTCCAGAAAAACAGCTAAACAAAATATAGATAAGCTATCTATCAGATGCAGAGGTCAAAACCCTGGTTAGAAGGACGCTTGAGGAACTTAGTCAGGACCTCAACAGTATAAAAAGGATCCAGTGGGAAGTGGAGGATACACTAATCAAAATAATGAACAATTTACAGGGAAACAACAGTAGAGTGGATGAGCTGAAAATCAAATCAATGATTTGGAACATAAGGAAGCAAAAAGCAACCAATCAGAACAATAAGAAGAAAAAGGAATCCAAAAAATTGAGGGTAGTGTAAGTAGCCTTTGGGACAACTTCAACTGTCCTACATTCACAGCATAGGGGTGCCAGAATGAGAAGAAAAAGAGCAACAATTGGAAATCTATTTGAAAACAAATAATGAAAGAAAACCTCCCTAATTTGGAGGGAATAGACATGCAAGTCCAGGAAGCACAGAGAGTCCCAAACAAGATAGATGCAAACAGGCCCATTCTAAGACAGAGCATAATTAAATGCCAAAGGCTAAAGATAAAGAGAGAATCTTAAAAGCTGCAACAGAAAAGCAGAAACTTACCTACAAGGGAGTTCCCATAAGACTGTCAGCTGATTTCTCAAGAGAAACTTTGAAGGCTGGAAGCAATTGGCAAGACATATTCAAAGTAATGAAAAGCAAGGACCTACAGCCAAGATTGCTCTACCCAGCAAAGCTATCATTTAGAATTGAAGGGCAAATAAAAAGTTTCCCAGACCAGAATAAAACTAAAGGAGTTCATCATCACCAAATCATTTTTATATGAAATGTCAAAGGGACTTATTGGAGAAAAAGAAGATGAAACCTATGAATAATAATATTGCAATAAATATCTGCCAACAGTTGAACCTAAAAAACAAACTAAGCAAACAAGAAGAACAGAGACAGAATCATGGATATGGAGAGCATTTTCATGTTTGCCAGATGGGAGGGGGTATAGAAGAATGGGTGAAGCGGCGAGGGGATTAAGAAGTAAAAACAGATAGATACAGAAGAGCCATGGGGATATAAAGTACAGTACAGGAAATGGAGCAGCCAAAGAACTTACACGCATGACCCGCAGACATGAACAATGGTGGTAGTATTGCCTGAGGGAGTGGAGGTGCTGGGTGGAGGGGAGCAAAGGGGGAAAGTCAGGACAACTGTAATAGCATAATCAGTAAAATATAAATTTTTTAAATGTAGGAGAGGAATAGGTATGGAGAATCTTCAGAGAACCAGTAAAGTCTGATACTGGTGAAAAAAGAGTGAAAGGATTGGTTTGGAAGAGCCCCAGCTGTAGGACAGTTCTGAGAAATGCTTGGCCAGACGTTAGATTTCTCCGTTAAAGAAATCCTGCATCTACTTAAGTGACTGGTTCTAGTATGTCCACTGTGTCTCATTGGCTGGAAGCATTTCAGAGAAAGTGTGACTTGGCATGAAGAGTTCAGTGGATTCAAAAGTTCAGCAGCTGTCAATCACACATGCTCCCTGTAACAGGATCTCTCTCTCTCTTTAAGAAGATTTTATTTATTTTTAGAGAGAGGAAGGGAGGGAGAAAGAGAGGGTGAGAAACATCAGTGTGTGAGAGAAATACAGATTGGTTGCCTCGCACACACCCCCAACCAGGGATGTGACCAGCAACTCAGGCACGTGCCCTGACCAAGAATCAAACTGGTGACCTTTTGGTTTGTGGGAGAATGCCCAACCATCCGAGCCACACCAGTCAGGGTGCAACGGGATATCTTGAAGGAAGATCTGAGGGATGCACCTGGGTGGCCACCACATACAGTTTCTTTTGAAATGTTAGCTGTCAATTTTATTGTAGCTCTCCTTAAGACAATGGGCATTTTTTCCCCTCTAGCTGCTTTTAAAATTTTCTCAGTCTTTGTTTTTCAACAATTTCTATAATGTGTCGAGGTATGGTTTTCTTTGTACTTATCCCCTTTGGGAGTTATTGACCATCCTGAATGGTGGCTTTATGCTTTCCATCAATGTTGGAAATTTCTCAGTCGTATGTTGTTGACACCACTTCTGTTCCATTCTCCCTCCCGTCTCTCCTTTTGGGGCAGCGTTACGTATACTTTATACTGTTTGATATGTCTTAGATTTGGACATACTCTTTTTTCCAAGTTTAATTTCTTTCCATGGTTCAATAAAAATGGTTACTACTGATCTGCCTTTCAATTCACTAATTTTGCCTTACATGTCTAGTTTGCTCTTTAACCCACCTGATGAATTTTTGGATTTAGAAATTATATATTTCAATTTTAAAATATTTATTAATTTTGCAGATTCCAATTCTCTGTTTAAATCCTTTGTCATTTCTGTTTTCTTTAACATATTAGGCATATTTATTGTATTGTGTTTTTATTATAACTTTGTTATCTGAATCCTCTGTGGACTTGTGTTGATTTTGTTTTTTTTGTTTTGATTATTGATCATCGTTCCTGCTTCTTTTCATACATAATACATTGTTACTATGTCAGCATTGTGTAAAAGAACTGTGGACACATGATGATATCTTCCATTGAAGAGGGATCTTCTTTGTCTTCTTTAGGCAGAAAGGGCCAGGGGCTAACTACTGCAGTCAATCATAGGTTTAGTTGAGGTGGGCTGGATTTACAATTTTAGTAAGATTCTGTCCATCCTTGCTTTGTCTTTGTCCTTTACACATGGCTTCACCAGGCATTTGATTGAGAGCCTGGAACGTCTATGTCCTCCCAGCCTTAAGAAGGGCTTTTCCCTCTGGCCTTTTAGTTCATTTAATTCTCCACAGCTCTTTGATGTCTTTAACATGTTTTTCATTCAATTTATCCACTTGTTTTTAGTTGTTGCAGCAAGAGCTTTGACTTCCTGTGACTGCCTACATTGTATCCAGGAGCCAATGTGTATCTAATCTGTTATCTAAGAATATTGCAACAAGTAATCATACATGCTTTATTTCACACAACTTCAAGTACAGCTATAGGATGAAGTCTTAGATGAAACAGATGTGCATTTCTAATTTTGGTAGATGTTGCCAAAATGCTGTCCTTAGAGACTGCACCAATTTACACTCCCACCAGCAACATCTGAAAGTGCTGCTCTCACGAAACTGCTCCCCAGCGCCGTTACCAATGCTGTGTGTTATCTTTGCACATTGTGCACACAGGAGTGGCATGAGCAGAACTTCGCAGTAAGAAGGTTAATTCGGTGACAATTTGATAAATGCGTAGGAAAAGGCCAAGAACAAAATTTACTTACCTCATAGTTTTTGTTTCTAATAATCTACCAAGTGAAAGCCAACTGTATTCACGCTTGAAAACATTGCCCCAACATTTCCTATCAGGCTTCTTTTTTAGCTGGAAAGGAGATGGCTCAAAATCCTTTCACGGGCTTATTACAGATGTTAGGAGATTTTTAAGGGCTGCAGTGTAGCACATCTGTTTGTCACACCAGTCTCCGTACCTGAGTGAGGAAGAGCCAGTTTTATGACTCAGGAATAGAAGGGTTTCCCCTTAGGGCTCTAGCAGAGGAGACAATCTGGGGAAGTGAAGAACATGAGATGATGTCTCTGTTAAGAAGTCTGTTCCTGCTTCATTCTTGGCCCAAAAAGCCATTAGCCTGATAAAACAATATTGCATGTTAGTTTCAGGAATGTAACTCAGCCATTTCAGTGTTTCCTTTCTGGGTCTCTGTGGATTTCTAACCCTCACTTTAACAGTAAGGCTATATTATCCTCATTTTCTCCTGCCATCATTCAGCTGTTTTTCTTTCTCCTGGGTTCAGTGAGTCATTTCCTCAAGTCTTCCCTGGTTTGGCTTCAAATATGTAGCATAATCATCAAGAGCTGTCCTCTTCTCCCCTTCAGGCTTGAATTGCTCTCAGTGTTGGAGAACTTTTGCTTCCCAGTGTCTGAGGTGGGTGGGCTCCAGCTAATATCCTTCCTTAAATCTTGGTATGTGCACTGGAGAGAGTCTGACAGACAGATTATGAGGGAGAGAAGTAACAAAATGAATGTTTGAGAGGGAGAGAGAGAGGGAGAGGGAGAGGGAGAGGGAGAGGGAGAGACATGCCCATCCTTCTTTAAGTTGTTGATATGGATGCTTT
Source organism: Glossophaga mutica (assembly GCA_039655065.1). NCBI lineage: Eukaryota > Metazoa > Chordata > Mammalia > Chiroptera > Phyllostomidae > Glossophaga > Glossophaga mutica. The sequence goes on along the minus strand of CM077307.1, from coordinate 138,647,246 downwards.
ATTAAATACTTAAACTACTGAAAGTTTCATTGAGAATAACATAAAAAATTCAACCCTTTGTGAGAGACTTGACATAGTTTTCTATTCTGCCCTCTAGATGTTGGTATTCTTTTACCTGGTATAGTTGTTAATCTCTTGAGTCCTGAAGGCAGACAGATCTGGATTCGAATACTGACACTACCACCTTCCAGCTATGTGACCTTTGGACTGTTGGCAGCTTATTTGACCTGCATATGTTTTCATTTTCTTATCTGAAAAAAATGGAGAGTATAATAGTGTTCATCTCATAGGACTGGTGGAACAATTATGAGGAAAGCCACATAGGAAGTGCTCCATGAATTGCAGCCATTATCATCATTCCTCTGGGAATTTAGTTTATGTCTTCCCTTTGCTTGTATGTTTTTCAGGGATGTCCACACAGTATTTAATAAATAACTAGGTCTAGATCAGGTGTCAAAAAACAACAGCCTATGGCCAAGTCCAGCCCTCACCCTACTTTTGTAGATACAGTTTCATTGCATCGTAGTGATATTCATTTGTGTGTAGATTGTCCATGGCTGCTTTTGCTCTATGGTGGCAGAATTGAGTTGGTGTGACAGAAGACCCTGTGGCCCTCAATGCCAAAAATATTTACTAGATGGCTTTTATTAGAAAATGTGCCCTGGCTGGCATGGCTCAGTTGATTGAGCATTGTCCCACAAAAGGAAGTGTTGCCAGTTTAATTCCAGGTCAGGGCACATGCCTGGCTTGTGGGCCAGGCCCCTGATTGGGGCACGTGCAGGAGGCAACCGATTGATGTTTCTCTCTAACATCAATGTTTTTCTCCCTCTCTTTTTCCCTATCTCCCCCTCTCTCTAAGAATAAATACATAAAATCTTAAAAAAAAAAAAAAAAGAAAAAGAAAAACATTTGCCAATCCCTGATCAAGATAGTTATGTTCTAAGTGTTTTAAAGTGAGTAAATAGTTATGGACATATTTGTAGTTCTGTGTCTCAGTTTCTCTAACTGAAAGATGCATATATTAGGTAAGATGACTCCTGAGTAGGATCTTTCTAGAACTATCAAACTTTTATTGAACTTGTAGAGTCTGGGAATTTGCAATTGGTTTGGTCTTTCTGGTGGGCTCTTCTATAAGCCGAAAGGAGAGATAAAAAGCAGGAAATAACTCTCAGAGACTTAGATGTCAAATATCATGTCAAATTATGAGAAGTGATTTATTCCAGAGAGAATCATGGCAGTTTGTGAGGCTCTCACATTTTCCTCTGCAGCCAGGTGCAGGAGATCTGAGGAATTATTAGGCCCCTTTCTGGCTGATTTAACAATTTTCCTAATTCTTTGGCTTTAAAAAATAAATTTTTTTCTGTTTCCCTCCTGCCTACTCTCCACACCACTTCCTCTCCAGGTTGGCCCCTGCCTTTTTGTCTTCCAGCCTGACTTCTTTCTCCAGTGGTTTCTCAGCCCTCAGTTCTCTGCCCTCTCGCTCCCCCAAATGTGAGGGAGGCGGGCCACCAGGTCTCCCAGCCCCCCTCAGCTGGCTGTTGTATTGCTCCCAGCAGAGCCTCAGCTCAGGGCCTGGACTCTCAGCAGCAGGGGACCAGCGAGTCAGAGGAAAGGGAAATTCCACCCACTGGTAATCTGTGTCCTTTGAGGCTTAGGGCTGGGAAGCAGGGAAGCCTGGGAGATGTTTGACAGTTTCCGGTAGGCCCCTGAGTTTTAGCCTTGGACCAAGAGTCAGGACGCTGTGGCAGTTCTGCCCCAAACCCAGTGCAGAGCCCCTGGGCCAGTCTTTTTTTGTCCCTGGGCCTCAGTGTCTCTTTTTAAGTTAAAAGCAATTCTTTCCTTGCTTTTCCCACAGGGCTTTTATGATAATCACGCATATGTGGCAGAGCTTTCTTTTTTTCTCTTTAAAATGAATATTTGATTTTTATTTTTCCCATTTCAAAATTACCTCAAAGTTAGGACATATAAAAATATCTATCATTTTTTTGGCCACCCAGCAGCATCCACCACCGTTTACTCCAGAACCCTGATTCCCTTTGGGGGAGTGAACCTACACCATGGTGTATAATCCGGCTAGGGTGGGAAGTTCAGCTGCTTGTGCTCCGAAGACCCAGCTTGTTCCTTTCCTGCCTCCTGTAGCTGGAAGGTGGACAGTGGCCTAAGCTCAGCCCGTGGAAGACCTCTGCTGGGATTTTGACTATGAGTGTATGAAATTGGGCGAGTGAAGGGGTTGGCATCCTTTTATCCTGGCAGCAACATCCCTACCAGTCTGCTCCACTCCTAGACCAAGCCTATATCATTCCTGTTTCTAGCCTGTGAAGCTGCATGCTTTCTGCCTATTTCCAAGCCTGGTTCTCTGCATTGTTTTCAATGAATTCCCCTTTGTTTAAGTTGGCCAAAATATATTTATGTCACCTATAATTAAAACTCCAAATGGTACACATGGTCTACGTGGAGAAACATTTAGGGAGCAGTTATGATGTGTGCAGCATATGCATTATTTAAACTTATCGTGTACATTATTTAAATGAGTCCTTACAAAAAGCCCTAACAGGGGGATATTATTATTTTGAAGTGACAGATGAGGAAACAAAGGCTCTGTGAGGCTGAGTAACTTACCCACATTCGTGTAAGGAGCAAACTGGGTGTTGGAACCAATGTATCTTTGTCTCCAAACACTTTAACCCTTATGCCATAGGAAAATGGTATCAGTATAGCAGTGGGCATTTTGTTTTGCAGCCTGTGTTTAGGGGTTAGCAAGTTATTATGAACATCCCCATGTCAATTGCATTCCTGAACAATTTGACATATAATGGCTGCCTAATAGTCCCTCATCTAAATTCGCTGGCCTTTATCTAACCAAATTCGTATTGTTTGACATTATAAAATGTACTGTAGTGAATATCCTTAAATATCACTTTTTATACCTACTGCATTTTTTTCCCTTAAAATAAGTTTTTTAGATGTGAAATTTCTGGGTTTAAAGCTCCTGCATAATATGAAAGTTTTTGATGCCTAAGAATTCCCAGAGAAATCTTATCAGATTTTGTTCTCTACCGTGTGTTCAGGTACCAATGAAAGGGCTTTCTACATGGGGAAAAGTGAGAAAAAAGTACAAAGAGCTCATTAAAGAATGCCAGTCTTAGCCCTGGCTGGTGTAGCTCAGTGGATTGAGCGTGGGCCTGGGAACCAGAGGATCGCGGTTCGATTCCCAGTCAGGGCACATGCCTGGGTTGCAGGCCAGTTCCCAGCGGGGGACACACGAGAGGCAACCGTACATTGATATTTCTCTCCCTCTCCCTCTCTCTTACCCTTCCCTTCTAAAGATAAATAAATAAAAATCTTAAAAAAAAAAAAAGAATGCCAGTCTTATTTAGAGAAAAGGTAAAATGCCTCTCCAAATTGTATCTATTACACTGAATTAATATGGAAATAAAAATAATGGTCCAAAATTAGGGTACAACCTGAAGTGTGATTAGTATTCAAAGTGTAGCCTATGCAGATCACAAAGGGAATTGCTTTTGTCCTGGGTATTTTTTTTAAGGAGCAAATTCAAAGAGGGAAGCAAGAGGATAATAATGAGGAGGAGAGGAGGAGGAAGGGGATGCCGCAGTGCAGCTGTGGTGGTTGTAGTAGCTGTTTGGGTTGACTTTATTTCTGAGGCTTTGCCTCTGCATTCCTCCAGGATACATAGGGAAGTGAGGTTTCTCCCCAGACTTCTGGTGGCCTCTGTGGTAAGAAGGCAGCTGAGCCACCCAGACATACATACCTATTTGAGGCAATAAATAGTGATTAAAATGGCATGGTTTGAAAGGAACAAAACTCTTCCTTTCCATATACCAATAAATGCACATTGGTTTCTTTTGTAAGAAAACCTACATTGGATGAAAATCTGATATCTGAAAATTTTACTGCCCACTATGTACACTCTAGCTATAATTACATCATAAATTTTATTACAATAGCTTATTAAGACCTATGAGGTGGAATTATTTTCAAAGGGATAAGGAAGCTAGAAAAGTAAAAATTATCATGGTTAGGAGTAAGAGATACTTCTAGAAAGTTTTGGAGACATTTGGGAATCAGGCGGGAACTTGAGGCTGGAGTGAGGGCATGAAGAGCTGTGGGTGGACAGAAAGTGGGATGCGACCAGGGAGAAGTCAGAATGAACTCTGGCCCTAGCTGGTGTGGCTCAGCTGGTTGGAGCTCATTCCCACAACATTACCCAAATGGTTGGGGGTAAGATTCCCGGTATGGGTGCCCATGACCCCTGGCCCAGGCACGTATGGGGGGCAACCAATCAACGTTTCCTTCTCACATCGATGTTTTTCTCTCTCTCAGAAAGCAATGAAAAAATTTCCATGGGTGAGGATGAAAACAAAAAGAAGGATGAACTTGGCACAGTGTAATAGAATAATACAGGTCTGTATGGTAAGTGTCAACAATGTGTCAGCACTCGCTGTGACACGTAAGTTTCCCAGCTTCCCAGACACTGCCTTTCATCGATTCTAGGACCCGCAGTGTTTTTCAGTTTAACATCTTTGAAACTGGGGCGCTTCATATAACCAATGGTGTGTTGTGGTTTATTTGGCCCATTTTTTCTTTATTAGTGGCACATGAAGAAATGGTGCATATTCGCATCATGCTGTCTGCAGTGCATGTGTGCGCGTACACATATGCCTGCAGAGAGAGAGAGAGAGGAGAGAGGACATGCGTACATGTGGACATGTGTACAAGTGTACATGTGAGAGAGGAGAGGCAGAAGGACAGAGAGAGCACATGGTATCATTTCAAAAAGTGTCCGAATGATTATATATTCCATTTACCTTAATAGTGGCTATTTCATTTATTTATTTATTTACTTACTTACTTATTAAAGATCTAGTGATCACTGAACCCAGTGTTTTTTATTCCTGATGAAGAAATAAGCCTGTCACGTGAGATGAGTTTGTCCCCACCACAGGTGTTCTGGGAGCAGTGGGTCTGAATGAGTATTCAGAGCATATCTACGTGTTCATTACTTACCAAAAACAACCTAAAAATTACACCGGGTTGGGAGCCCCAAGCAAAAGGGTCTGTTTGGATCTGGAAGGACCAAGAGTGATGAGAGCCGTGCCCTGCGAAAAAGTGCCAGGCCGCAGAGCAGGAGGGAGGGTGGAGACACAGATCATGGCCTGGGCGAGTCACTAAGTATTAGCTTGGTTCAGACAAATTTCCCTCCCTTGCTCTTTCCCTCCCTCCTTGCCTCCCTTCCCTGCCTCCCTTCTTCCCTCCCCTCCCCTCTCTTTCTTTCCTTTCTTCCTTCCACCCTCCCTCTGTCTCTCTCTCTTTCTTTCACTTTAAATGGCTATGAAGCATGATAAAATAGTGAATTTAGTTATCCCTTTAAAAGAGGAAGTGCTTCCTGCCTTCTCAGCCACAGGAGAGACACCTGTTGTCCTGCCCTCTCCTTACACTTGTGGGATTGCATCAGAGTTGCGCTTGTTCTATCAGTGGAGACTTGGGTTCAAGTGGGCCTGGATGAGACATAATGGTCACATTTTTTCCCTTCTGAAGGCCCTAAAATTGTTGCACCTCATCTTTTTGCCCTCTTCCTACAATTGATGTTTCAACCTTTCTTCCCCACAAAAGTCTCTCTTTCTCAGTTAGATAACATCCAGGCCATTCCCAGGTCACACCAGGCAGAGTTGCGTCGTGCCTTCAGGATTCTGTCCCAGCGATGCTCTTCTTCGTGTCTTGGTGCCACCATTGTAGCCATGTGAGCTTGGGAATCTTGAACCACAGTTTGCTCATCCCATGTAGGGGTATTAAGAAGATTAAATATAGTGATGTCCGCAGTTTTATTTTTCATTTCACAATGCCAGACATTAACAAATATTTAATAAACGATAGCTTTTTAAAAATTATTTTTTGCAGTAGTCCTTTTTTCTCTCGAACCAAGCACTATATTATAATTCTTTCACCCTTATAACCAAATGTACTCTTTCAATTTCTAGGTTTTAATATTAATTATGGCTAACTGTGTGGTTATAAGTTTTTACTCTCCCAAGTTTGTTTCTATTCTTCGCTTCCATTTATTTTCACAGAGCATAATGATCCTTCTTATACTGCAAGAAGTTCAGGGAGGTTGTTTAGTGGGGTGCATTGGGGGAGAGGTGGGAAGAAGTGCCTTCCCCTTATTCTCCCCTATTGTGTACATAGACATCTGCCCTGGTTCTGAACACCCTCTTTGCGACGATCCCAATCCTGTGTACACCAATTGTACCTCTTGTCTTCCTGACGGCAACTCATGCTTAGCTCCTCTGTTCCAGAAAACCATTCTAGGTCTTTGAAGGTAGAGAAATGTCTTTTTGTTTGTTTGTTTTCCTATCACCTACTTCCTTTCTTCTAATGATGATAACCTAGCCAAGCTCCCGCCATCTTCACCTCAGACAAACCTCTCACAAAGCTCAAATCCTGTTTACCCGCCCCCTTTCCATCTCTGCATGATGAAGTGCAGTCTTTCTTCTACTTGTGAATCAAAAAGTAACTTTGATTATAAATAATAAATACAGGAGACTGTGATAAGAACAGTATCCAGGAAAAGGAAACCGAAAAGATTTTTTAAAATATTTTTATTGCTTAAAACTTTAAACACTATAAAAATGTATGAAGGACAAAGAGAGAGTCTCACATAACTTCACCAGTAAAAGGCAACCACTGGTAACAGTTTGGGGCTTATTGGTTCAGATTTTTTTTTTCTGATGCTGTTAACTTTTGGGGTATAGTTAGGCATAATGGAAAAATGTTGGTTTCCTGAAATTCTAAAACCCTTTGAAAATGCCCAAACCTGCTCTCAGGAATCAGCACAAAACTTCCAATAAAATCTGTTCTTCCTCAAGCCAAACATCCAAAATACATAAAAAGAGTTCTATTCAATTTATTGTTTTGTTTAATAACTATCATTACTACAGTATTATATTGCACTGTTTTCTTAATAAACAAAAAGGGTTTCAGGTTCATGATAGGTAAAACAGGCCTAATCTTGAACTTCAGCCACCATTAAAAATATTATTTCTGTACGAAAATGTTACTGACAGACTTTGGGAAGATAATTTCGGAACAGCCAATATTTACTTCCAAGTGAGTGCAGCTTTTAGTCAGAAGTATGCAGAAAAGGACCAGATTTCACTTGGTTAGGTGGTAAAGAAAATCTGGCCTAGGACCCAGCTCCGTCTTAGATGATAAAAGCTTGAGCAAGTCATTGAACTTTGCTTGGTTGTTTGGATCTTGCTATGAAATTTGCAGCGGATATCACCGGTATTCATGAACATCACATTGTAGTTGCCAGAAAGGCAACTAATCATGGCTTGAGAATTGACAACTTACTGTTCTGTTAAAAAAAAAGTCATGTTATTTTAGAAAAAGGATTTGGTTTTAGGGCTCAAACTGGCAAAGGACAATAAATTAAAAACTGTGGAGTTGAATTGGTAATGAAAGTAGAAACCTGGCAACTGAGGCAGCATGGTCTGGGTTATGCTTCTCTCTGCACAATGGTTATCCCTGCTCCCCCTTAACTTTAACTTACATGTGATGACATTGGCCAGGAACTTGACACTGTAACAAATTTTAATGTCTTTGAAACTTGGCTTCTCAAATAAATAAAGACTTCCGGTCAAGGTGGCAATGTAGGTAAACATGGCTTGCCTCTTTGAAACACATCAAAATTACAACTAAAATATAGAACAACCATCACTCAGAACCATCAGAAATCTAGTTGAATGGAAGTCTGACAACTACAGAATTAAAGGAACCACATCCATCCAGACTCATAGGAGGGGTACAAATATGGAATGGGCTGGTCCTTTACCCACATGTGGCACATAAAAATTCAGGAGGGATATCTCAGGAGTAAGGAGTCCCATTCCCACACCAGGCCCCCAGCCCAGGGTTCCAGTGCCAGGAAGATAAGTCCCCACAACTTCTGGCTGCAAAAAACTGGGGATTAAGTTGGTGGAAGAAACTTCTAGAGTCCCAGCAGTTTCTCTTAAAGAACCTACACACAGACTCACCTACTCAGACTCACTCCCACTAAGCTCCAGCACCGGGGTAGCAGCTTGAAAAGTACAAGTGGCATAAAGGGAGGAATTGAGGTGTCTGGCATCAGGACCAGCAGAGGCCATTGTTCCTTTTAAGGACCTCTCCACACAAAGCCAGCGGGTTGGTGTCATGTCTGAGACTCCATCATCCTGGCTAATGCTGTTTGACTCACCTTGCAGATATCCAGAGACTCTGCCTCACCCAATTTATGGGCCCACCCAAGCTGGTTTTCCACATGAATGACTGGTCTTGGCTCATGCTACACAACTTCATAAATCCTATAAAAAAAGCTATACCCAACCTCAGTGAGCCAGTTCTAGCAGCAGCCAGCCTAGATCACAGCTTGGCTTCACCTGGGAATCTCTAAGCCAGTACAAATAGCAGCTATTTCAGATTGCTTTCTAGCTCAGGCAAGGTGGCTCAGTGCAGAACACAGGTGGGGGCTGACCTTGTCCTGCACCATCTGGGAAACCTCAAGGCCTAGCACACCCAGTGGACAACTACGGACCATGTCAGAGCACCACCACCCTGCCCCTGCACAGAAGATCCTCCATGGAGGGTGGAGGTTTGTTATAAGTAGTCACAGCAAAACCTTGCAGTTGAGTGGCCTAGGTAAATCCCTCCAATTCATCTGCCAGCAACAATTGAGGCTCAACTACAAGAGGAGTGTATACTTAGCCCACAAGAAGGGCGTGCCTTGAATACCCCACTTGGGTGATAGGGGGAGGCTGTGCCACTGGACCCTACAGCACAGCTACTACATTAGGCCATACAACTAAGACAGTGAGTCAAAGCAGCTCTACCTAATACACAGAAACAAACACAGGGAGGCTGTCAAAATGAGGAGATAAAGAAGTGTGGCCCAAATGAAAAAAACAAATCAAAACTTCAGAGAAAGAGCTAAATAAAATGGAGATAAGCAATTGATCAGATGAAGAGTTCAAAACACTGGTGATACATGCTTGAGGATCTTGGTGAGAACCTCAACAACATAAAACAGATTCAGTCAGAAATGATGGATACACTAATTGAAATAAAGAACAATTTACAGGAAAACAACAGTAGACTGGATGAAGCCATGAATCAAATCAATGATTTGGAACATAAGGAATCAAAAAACAATCAATCAGAACAACAAGAAGAAAAAAGAATTAAAAAAGTTGAGGATAGCGTAAACAGCCTCTGGGACAACTTCAAGCATTCCACTATTCCCATAACAGAGGTGCCAGAAGGAGAAGAGGAAGAGCAAGACATTGGAAATTTATTGGAAAAATAATGAAAGAAAACTTTCCTAATTTGGTAAAGGAAATAGACATACAAGTCCAGGAAGCACAGAGAGTCCCAAACAAGATGATGCAAAGAGGCCAACTCCAAGACACATTGTAATTAAAATGCTGAAGGTTAGAAATAGAGAATGTTAAAGGCAGCAAGAGAAAAGAAGTTAGTTACTTACTGGAGAGTTTCCATAAGACTGTCAGCTGATTTTTCAAAAGAAACTTTGCAGGCTAGAATGTGTTGGCAAGACATATTCAAAGTCATGAAAAGCAGGGACCTACAGCCAAGATTGCTGTACCCCAGAAAGATATTATTTAGAATGGAAGCGCAGATAAAGAGCTTCCCAGACAAGAATAAAGCTAAAGGAGTTCATCATCACCAAACCATTGTTATATGGGGTGTTAAAAGGACTTACTTAAGAAAAAGAAAAAGAGCAAATTTATGAACAATAAAATGGCAAAAAAAATCTATCCTCAATTGATTAAAAACAAACAAACACACAAACAAAGAAACAAGAACAGAGACAGAATCATGGATACAGAGAGTGTTGATGGTTGCCAGATGGGAGGGGGTATGGGGGAATGAGTGAAGAGGTGAGGGGATTAAGAAATACAAATAGGTAGTTACAGAATAGCCATGGGGATATAAAGTACAATAAAGGAAATGGAGTAGCCAAAGAACTTAAACGCATGACCCGAGGACATGAACAATGGTGGAGACTGCCTGAAGGAGCAGTGGGTCCCGGGTGGAAGGGTGCAAAGGGGGAAAAATCAGGACAAATGTAATAGCATAATCAATAAATTATAATTAAAAAAGAAAAATTTTTTTAAAAATAAGAAACTTGGCTTCTCCAGCTAATTGCCAGTCATGTTCAGTGTCCTGATTTCAGATGTCCAGGATAAATATGTTGGATTGGCCAGTGTCAAAGGTCCACTCACAACCCAGTCAACTGTGGTTAGGAATGCAGTGCGGGCCAGAGCTGGGAGCAGATTCTCTTAGAAAAGGGTGTGGCAGCAATGGCTGCCATCTTTGATATAACTTAAAAGAAAAAGAGAGTGGGCTTCATATCTTCTAACTTTTTGTAGGGCTTTTATTTCAATTTAATTCAATTCAACAAATACTTGTCTCTTCCATTCTAAGACATTTTTTTGTAAATTAATGTAACTGCTGTCTAGTCATGCCTCACAATCAGTATGTTCATTTAATAATTGATGTTGTACTAATTCTTCTATTTCTATCCCCACAGCCAAAAACTATTAAGCTGAGGAGATTTTAAAATCAAGAATACAGAAACTCAGCATATATTATTGACAATGCATCAGTTGCTTTCCATGGAGGATATAATAAAGTTGCCATTAGATATAAGGCTGGCCTGGGAAATGGGGAAATATTACAATATCTTTTTTCCACCACCACTTAAATCTTGCACCAAAGCAAAAGAAGGCCATATATTTCTGCTGCAAGAGATGAAGTCCACTAAAGATTCTGAGGTGGTCTCAGGGTTTACAGCCCTGAGAGGCAAACATCTCTTATAGAATAATAACTATCAGTGCTGACTGAGCTGGAAGTCAATACCAGAGCATGTGTGGGCACTAAATGTAGCTTTGTATGCAACCAAATTCCAGGCAATTGCCTCCTCTAATTCACTCAGAATTTTTTAAAAAATGCTTCCTTTGGAACTGAAGTTCTTTCAACTTGGTTTCAGCCCAAAGGTGAGCATTTTTTTTGAGAAGGTTAAATCTTTTCAGATGTTTTTGAAGTGTACAAAGAGGAAAAGTTAAACCATCTTCTATTATGCATACTTCTAACTTCTATTAACCAAATGGGTTTGAACTTTACTATTTTTATTCTGTTTTGAGAGTCTCATGATCTGCTAAAAAAGTAGCTTATGGAAAAAAAATTCTACTCAAATAAGTCCTGAAAATAGCTACTTTTGTACTTGCTTAGAAGAGTAAACTTTTCAAAGTATGTGAGAGGTACAATAAGGTAAGGCCTATATATAGAGACTCATCAATTGGAAAACTGGCAGATGGAATCTGTTAATGTTCTAGAAAAAAAAACCTTGAATCAAGTTTTTAAAAAATGGTTAACCTTTAAAGCATCTATGGATTGGAAAAACAGAGCATTCAAAATAAGTTTTAAGGCTGTGTTGTATGGTAGGTAAGCTTTGATGCTCATTATCTGTGTGCTAATTAGCTGGGTGCACTGCTTTCCCTTTTTATGTTTCAGGCCCCTCGTGTCATATATAAGGCACTTATGATAAAAGAATCTATTTCAAAAGGTTGTTGTGAGCAGTAAATCAGGTAATAAACATAAAACATTTAGAAGAGTGAGTGGCACATGTTAAACTATCAATAAATGTTTCTTATTAATTACATTAAAATCATATTCTGATAGATACAAATACCACTAAATTAAGAAATAAACATTGTCCTTTTAGTGACCACTTGGTTTTTCAACTTGCTATTTTCTCAGAGAAAGAGAGAGAGAAACATTAACGTGAGAGAGAAACATCAGTTGGTTGCCTGTCATACACTCCCTAGGGATCAAAACGGAAACCTAGGTATCTGCTCTGACCAAGAATTGAACAGGCAACCTTTTGGTGCACAGGACAACACTCTAATCGACTGAGCCACCTGTCCAGGGCTGTACACTAATTTTTTTAAAATGAAATATGTATGATACTGCCTTTTCGTAGACATGCAATTTCAAGTAACTTTTTACTTTTCTAGAAACATTTAACACTAAGGTTTAAGCATCTTTCCTTATCCTGTTTTGCAAGCTTCCAACACCCTCTTTCTCTTTTCTCTCAAGAAGTTTGTGTTATGCTGGTATCTCTTTTGAATTAGAATAATCAGCCCCCAACCTCCCAATTCACTTCTTGCAGATTTTCATTTGCAAGTGACAACTTGTCTTATAGTAGGGGCAGATTTATAAATATGTTTATTTCACCATCAAAAGGCAAATAGAAATAAATTTCAAAGGGAGTTAATGGCTCCAATTCTGTAGCCCTTAAATAAGTGATTAACAACAGTATCAATCCTAAAAAAAATAAAAGAAAGTTTTGGGTCAAATTTCTTAAATGTAACAAAAAAACCCAAACTCGTTATAGTTATGACACAAAACCCAAGGTACCTATTTTCCCTTGGCACAAATAATATGTGTTGGCTGGCTAGAAATGGTTGTAATTATGTGGTATACAATAAAAGGTTCCATTGATGCCAAAAACAGAAAAATGGGTGAACCAGAGCAGAAATCATGTATTGAGTAAACAGCTTCCCAGACAAATGAATTTAGCTGATTTTTTAAAAAAGCACTGTCTTTTACTTTCAGTTTTATGATCTTTATGGAGAGAGCCAAACTCTTTATTAAAAAAAAAATTTTGAGGTACAAGGGTCAGTATCTCATTTATAAACCAGAAACAGAGTAGTTACAGGTTTTAATAGAATAAATGGCCTACACTCTGGGATACTATTTTCAGGAATTTAAATACCAAGTAACTTAAAACTAACCTTTGTACAAGTTATAAAACTGCATAGGAGTTGTTTGTGTGGTAGGTAGGTAGACAGATAAGAGCAGAGCAAGGATGAAGGGCCAGGTACAGAAAGTCACTAGGGTGGAAAGCCCCGGGAGCCTCCATGGGCAAAACTGGGAAAATAAGGACCTTGCCCACAGGGTACCTTTTCCTCCCCTAGCATGTCATGAGGTTTGGATCCTTCCCTGACCTTCCCTTCCCTGGTATGTTGCCAGTTGTGAGAGTTAGACCCCCTTAGAGGGGGAACAAAGGGGCTGGAGAATGGCCCTCAAACATTAAGCCCCAGGACAATGAGTTTCTGACCCTTATTGCGTACATCTAGGCCTCAGTTGTGTTTCAGCTCCAGGCCCAGAAAAGCAACAAAACCAGACAAGTGACACCATGGCTGACCTCAGGACCAGCTGCATTGACTAATGACCCTCTACCTTAGCACTGACCTATCAGTGGAAACCATGACCCTGAGGAGACACACCTAGAAAAGTTGATGAATATTCTACTGAGATCCTCCCACGGGACCTCCCTGAATATCCCTGCCTTCAAAAGCCCTTAGGATGGAGGACCCAGAGTCCTCTCATGCCCAGGAGCATGCACCCAGACCTTTCCCTCTTCTTTCTCCCAGGCACTTTACCTTTACCTCCCTCTCTCCTCAGCTCCAAGGACCCTTCTTTTGCCTCTGTAATTTATTTCCTGAACCCATTTCTTCTGTGGTTCACTTCTACCTCTGTGACTTTCTAAATACACTGTAGTATAGTTTGAGTCTTGGCTCTGAATTCTTTCTAGCCAGAACTCAAGTGCCGAGGTTGCACAACCAAGGTCCGGTCTGCCCCACCAGTCTAACAGCCAGTGCCACCACCCTGGTCACCGCCGAAGGCTGGGTTATGCTTCATGAATGACGACACTGATATCTTGAGGTTTTCCTGTTTTTTCTCCTTTTGCTTCTCAGAAGAAAATTCTCATTCAATTTAATTCTCTTTGATAGGAAGATGAATAAGAATTGTAATTTTGCAAAATGTCTGATCATCTGGGATTCAACATGTATAGGTTTAAAAATCTAAATTTAAAATAATTTATGTTTTCTTAGAATAGAAAGTAGAAAATACAAAGAAGAAAAAAATTTAAATTTATAATCTTATTCACCCAGAGGTAATCAGTTAATTGTCAACTTTAATACATGTACCTCCAACCTCTCATTCCCCTACCATTTTACAATCAAGATTTTTAAAAAGAGCATGTATTTATAACATAATGCCATAAATACTGTTCTGAAACCCTCTTTTGTAACCTAACTTATATAGTGTAGACTTCTTTCCATGTCACTCTTTGGAAGTTTTGGCATTTCCTACTTTTGTATAGGACCCAGCCAGTATGGGAGCACTGGTGGCTTTGGAGGCATCCAGGTACTGTATACTTGGCAAAAATATTAGCGCTGAGGTGTCTTCAAAGCAGTTTTAGGAGCAGCAGACATGGCTAAGTGGGATCTGCAACATTACACTGTGGATGTCTCATAATGGGTTGTGCCAACAAGTTGATGTGTGCCAATATACAATGTCCCCTTTGAGGAAGGCTTTGAGGTAGCCGCCTGCTGTAGCAGGTGAGGAAGTGCTTGGTTGACTATAAATGGGACCCCCAGTTGCAGTCACAGTCTGCTGAATCCTTGTTTCCTTATGTTTGAATTGTATATTCACAACCACAATCAAACAAGGCATTAGAGCTCAGTTAAGCAAACAAAAAAAAGCCGTAATACTACTTATTTTGAACAATTTAGTAAAGGCAATTGATTAAACAGTATTGTACTTAGTCAAAAAGAGAATATTAAGGTAATGCAAATAAATACTTTGGGGAGCAACTATGACCCCCGTGGCTGGGAGAACAAAGGGAAGAGTTAAATTAGCAAAACCTGCAAGCTGGAGCGTCCCTCCCACCCCCAGGGCTGAGGACAAGACTTCTACAGCAGGGGTGTGGCCACCTGAGCAGTACCTCTGAGTGTGAGGCTGGTATCAGCAGTGATGGAAATAGCTCAAAACTGGAACTAAACTTTGCTTCTGGGGCAAAGGGACATTTCTGGGGCAGTGATGCCAGGAATAGGGGGTACAAGGGAGGGAACAGATCTGTTTTTCTTCTTCCCTCTTCCTTGTCTCCTTATTGCTTCCATCTGTAGAAGCTAACAGAGCTCTTGTGAAAGACAGTGGCATTTGCAGAGCCCAGTCCTAGCGTCATGGGGTAGAATATAAAAGGGTAGGTTTGGAGCCGAGGGAAAGTAGCTTCATCTAGCACAGGGAGTGCTCGGATAGAGATGTGATTCCCATTTTGTCGTCAAAGGGTGCTAAAGGAAATCTGGACATTCCCGTTTCTCTAGCGATGATTATTAATTTGTAACCACAAGCAAAGAAGCCTGTGAAAAAAAGCAAGTTTTCCAAGTTAGCAAATATAAGTTCATGATAATTGAGTTTTCCATTAATCCAGGTTTAATAAGTAAATTCAATTGATTTGTCAATAAAGCAACAGCGGTAGTTTCCAAAAGTACTTTTAAAAACTTTTTGATAAAAAAACCTAAACTTAGATCAATTTATCTATCAATTTTAAAACATAAACTGAGGGAATGTTTCCATTATTTGACTTGAGAATTTGAACATTATCCCAAGTTTGTATTCCAGCAGCATCAAGCTGGTAGTAAATGGCTGTGAAGTATGAATAGGCACCATATACCAAGGGCTATCTTTTTTTTTTCTATTTCTGTTATTTAATTTTGTCCTTGAAGTGGCTCTCCTTTTAAAGTCCAAAAAAGCAATCATGTAAGAACCATGTCTATATGTCAAAACGGCCAGTCACTTGAGGGAAAAAGCAAGGAAGAATTATTAATTATTTTATGCTTGAACAGAACTCCTGATTATTTTATTTTTTCGCTCTTTATTCAGTTTGGTCAGACAATAGAACCTTAATCCACTCACTTTATTGAGTGTCTCCAGTGTGTCAGGTTTGTTAAGAGCCTGGGGTGTAAAGATAAAGAGATAGACCCTGCTCTGAAGGGACTTCTGCTCTGCTAGATAAAGACGAGTATGTATAGGGTCCTGCAGAAGTAACGCCTGCTTGAGTGTGGCTGGTAAGGTAATAATATGGGTATAATGATTTATAGCTTTAATTTGAATATTTCACCTAAAATTCCATATGGTGTGCTTGAGTGTGATATTGTTGTGTCACAGAATTACATGCTTATTATTTTGTAATAAAAGATTTTGTAATAAAAAAGGGGTGTTATGTGTGCTGGACCCTGTATATAGTCAGAGATACCATGATAGAACAAGGTGGACTTCCACGAAGGCACATCTTGCCTTTTGGGTGGGGGCGGGGTTTGGTTAGAAAAGTCTCCATTGAGGAAGTGACTTTTGAGTCTTAGAAATTAGAATATATCAATTAAGTAGACAGTGAATACAGATAAATAACCGCCACTATTTTTCTTTCCACCATCCTCCGCCCCCACTTTTTTTGTATAGATCAGATATTGCATATGAAAATGTCACAGACATGACACTAGTGGAAAGGGAAGGATAACACCACAGTGGTATCAGGGCCAAAAGAAGAAAGAATCCAGAAATATAAATACCTCTGCCAAGAAGACCAAGATTCTTTTCACTGTTGGTTTTTATTTAAAACAGGGCATATGTAATGGGATATCTTATTACTTTATTCAAAGACATACTGGAGGTACTGACTGTATTCCATTGTGATTTGAGCTGTAGCCAGCAAGACCTGGCTTTAGAGAAAGGGATTATACCTGGACATACAAATTATGTTTTGTCGGAGTAAGAATTTAGAATAGCAATTTTTAAGTGACTTCTGGGCCTTCTGGAAAATGTGTAGATTCTCACACATTCTCCCCAAATCTCCCACTGTGACATTCACATTCAACTGGGATTGGGGAGAGTACTGTAAATTGGCATTTTGAATGTTTTTCATTTTTACTGAATTTATTGGGGTGACATTGATTAATAAAATTATAAAGGTTTCAGGTGTACAATTCTATAATATGTCATATGTATATTACACCAAGTCTCCTTCCATCATTGTTTATCCCCAGTTCTACCTCCCCCTCAGCCCCCTCTCCTTCTGGTAATCACTGTGCTGTTGTCCATGTCTATGAGGTTTTTTCCCCTTTAATCCCTTCGCTTTTACCAATCTACCAGCCCACAGCACTTTTCCCCTCAGACAGCTGTCATTCTGTTCTCTACCTATGAGTCTATTTGCATTGTTTGTTAGTTTATTTTGTTCATCAGGTTCTACATGTAAATGAAATCCTATGGTATTTGTCTTTCTCTGATGGGTTTATTTCACTTAGCGTAATGCTCTCCAAATTCCATCCATACTTTTGCAAAGGGTAAGATTTCCTTCTTTTTCATGGCCAAGTAGTATCCCATTGTATAAATGCACCATAGCGTTTTTTATCCACTCATCAGATACTGATGGACACTTGAACTGCTTCCAAAATTTGGCTATAGTAAATAATGCTGCAATGAACATAGGGGTGCATATATTCTTTCAAATTAGTGTTTCAGGTTTCTTCAGATATATTCCCAGAAGTGGAATTGCTAGTCATAAGGCAGATCCATTTTTAATTTTTTGAGGTATCTCCACACTGCTTTCCACAGTGGCTGCACCAATCTACATTTCCATCAACAGTGCATGAGGGTTCTATTTTTTCCACATCCTCGCCAGGACTCGTTGTTTGTTGATTTATTGATGATGGCCATTCTGACACGTGTGAATCGATATGTCATTGTGGTTTTAATTTGCATTTCTCTGATAGTTAGTGATGTTGAGCATCTTTTCATATTCCTATTTGCCACCTGCATATCCTCTTTGGAGAAGTGTCCATTCAGTTCCTTTGCCCATGTTTTAATTGGATTGTTTGTTTTTTAGTGTTTAGTTTTATAAATTTTGGATGTTAACCCCTTATCAGATGGGTCATTGGGAAATATGTTCTCCCATTCAGTGGGTTGTCTTTTCATTTCATTGATGGTTTTCTTTACTGTGCAAAGATTTTTTAGTTTGATGTAGTCCCATTTGTTTATTTTTTCCTCTGTTTCCCTTGACTGAGGAGATATATTAGAAAAAAAATATTGCTATGAGCAGTGTCTGAGATTTTACTGCCTATCTTTTCTTCTAGGCTTTTTATGGCTTAGAATCTAACATTTAAGTTTTTAATCAACTTTGAGTTTATTCTTGTGTCTGATGTAAGAAGGTAGTCTGTTTTCATTTTTTTGCACACATCTGTCCAGTTTTTCCAACTCCATTTATTGCATAGACTGTCTTTACCCCATTATATGTTCTTGCCTCCTTTGTCAAATATTAATTAAGTGTAAAGACATGGATCTATTTCTGGGCTCTCTGTTCTGTTCCATTGTTTTATATGTCTATTTTATGCCAGTACCATGCTGTTTTCTTACCATGGCCTTGTAGTATAGTTTGATATCAGGTTGCATGATTCCTCCAACTTTGTTCTTTTTTCTCAAGATTGCTGTGGCTATTTGGAGTCTTTTGTAGTTCCATATAAATTTTTGGAATATTTATTCTAGTTCTGTGAAATGCTGCATTGATATATTGATAGGAACTGTGTTGAATCTATAGATTGCTTTGGGTGGTATGGACATTTCAATGATGTTAATTCTTCCAGTCCATGAATATGGTATATGCTTCCAGTTATTTGTATCTTCTTCAATTTCTTTCTTCTGTGTCTTATAATTTTCTGATTATAAGTACTGGTATTTCATATCCTTGGTTAAAGGTATTCCTAGATTCCTAGATATTTTATTTTTGAAGCAGTTGTGAATAGGGTTTTTTTTTTTTTAGTTTCCCTTTTTGATAACTCACTATTGGTATATTAAAATGCAAGTGATTTCTGGATATTTATTTTGTATCCTGCTGTTTTACTGAATTAATGTATCCATTCTAACAATTTTTTGGTGGAATCTTTAGGGTTCTCTATATACAGTATCATGTCATTGGTAAATAATGACAGTTTAATTTTTCCTTTCTAATTTGGATGCCTTTTATTTCTTCTTCTTAAATAATTGCTGTGGCTGGGACTTTTAGTACTATATTGAATAAAAATGGTGAAAGTGGATATCCCTCCCTGTGTTGTTTCCAACCGTTAGGGAAATGCTTGTAGTTTTTGCCCATTGAGTATGATGTTGGCAGTGGGTTTGTCATATATAGCCTTCATTACATTGAGGCGTGTTCCCTCTATTCTCACTTTGCTGAGAGTTTTTATTATAAATGGGTGCTGGATTTTATCAAATACTTCTGTTGATATGATTATGTGGTTCGTATCCTTCATTTCATTTATGTGGTGTAATCACATTCATTGATTTGCAGATATTGTACCAACCTTGCATCCTCAGAATAAATACTACTTGATTATGGTGTATGATCTTTTTAATGTGTTGCTGGATTTGGCTGTGAGCAGGTACATACTGATAGTTCTACATGGACCTAGCTCATTACCACATTCTGAACCTGGAGTAGATTCAGTTTAATTCCCATTCATTTTTCACAAAAACACAGCGATTCTGAAGGGAACAGCTGACAGATGATGTATATTATTTCTTTTGGTCTTAGGCTCACCTCCCATGAAAGGGAGGTCAATAGTCTTTGTCCAAACGAATGACTATCATCTCCAATCCCTTAACCACAGCACTGTATCCAACATGGTAATGAAATTCCATATGAGAGCCAGCTCTGAATGATTTGTGTTGGCTCTTTGGACTGCTCATTGAGAAGCACTTCCTGAGCTGGAGTGGAAGGAGACTGTGATTAACTAGTAATGTCAGCCATAAGAGTAGGTTGAGGGTGTGGTGGAGTGTGTGCTACGTATTTGCCCACTGGCATTTCTGCAGATTTGGGGCCTCGTCCTTCCTTTGATGACCCATTCTTTTCCTACTATGAACCATTTTTACCACACAAGCTGCCCAGGAAAGTTCACTTTCAATACTTCATTGGCCCTCATTTCTGGAATCCTTTTCTTCTCATTTGATGTGAGGTTTAGCACATAAGTGGCATTGGAGGAATTTACCTTGTGACTGAGAGTAGTGTTAGAAGCAGAGCCAGTTCTCACATCCTGGATGGTTGCATGCTTTTATGGCCCTGCAGACATCTTTTTCTGGCTAGATCTAAAAGTCACATTCCCAGTAAACTGTCAGTTCATCCAAAAAAAAA
This sequence comes from Glossophaga mutica, assembly GCA_039655065.1. NCBI lineage: Eukaryota > Metazoa > Chordata > Mammalia > Chiroptera > Phyllostomidae > Glossophaga > Glossophaga mutica. The sequence goes on along the minus strand of CM077307.1, from coordinate 138,627,148 downwards.
AAAAAAGAAAGAAAAAAAAGAAAAAGCAGGAAAGTACAATTTTGAACATGCTTATTCTGCTGTCTTTTGAAAACTTTCCATCTTCCTGAGTCCCAGGAGGTCACAACAACAAATTTGCATGTAAGTGTTAGTCCGGGTATCCTGGATGATGGTAAAATATTGGTACTGTAGATCAAAAGCACAATTAACAAGTTCCTTGAAACTTGGACAACTGCAGGAGCTCTTAGGCTGGGACTTCAGTATCTCCATGGGTGGTACTTTCAACATAGCATGCTGGCTTTTCTTTTTCTTTTTTTCATTTTGGCAAAGTTGAGTGTTGGGCAATGTTAGAATTCAGGTAAGTGACTTGCAAAGTTTATTTCCTTCTATTCTTCTGTCTGCTGCTTAACTTTCTTCTTCTGTTTTGATCTATTTTAATCTCTTTTCAAAGACCCATGTTTCTGTATTACTTACTCAGCATTGGGATGTTGAGATTCTGAAGAAAATGTTACTTTTCAGAATTGTTTTTAGTCAGAAGCCTATTTTTTTTTTTAAATGGTAAGGTAATCTTAGGATGTCCTGGGGCAACTAGATATCCTTTGACCTTGACTTGTGGAAAACAAAATCCCCTTTTCTGATGGGAAAACAATAAAAACCTGAGCATGACTTGATGCTTTGGGCTGTGGAATTTGAGCAAGTCAGTGTTGTTCTACTTTATGAGAAAGAGAGATGGAGGTGGGAGGGGGGAGAGAAAGGGAGAAAGGGAGGGAGAGAGGGAGGGAGAGAGAGAGAGAAGGAGAGAGAATGAGATCAGTAGTTTTTCAAGCCTTTGCAACCTTGAATTATGAAAAGAAAAGGTTAAGCTAATGAAAATACATTGTTCTTCTTCAACCAGAACAACTCTGTTATTATTAGATTTCTGTAAGGGCTTTCTGCATTAGAATTTATTTGAAAGGCAGTTTCTATTTTTTAAAAGTGAACACGACCAGCATCAATGAGCCTTAGGCTCCTTCCACCTCTAACATTTTACATTCTCCACGTGTAATCGGGTAGCCCTGGAGAGGAGAGCAAGCTTGTTTCATGGCTAAGAACACCTCTGTCAGATGTTTCTGTCTGGGTCACAGCCACAGAGCACTGTGGGCCTCCAGGCATGTCATCCTCTCAGGGCTTCAGCTATTCCCTTCTTTAAAATGAGATAATAGTTGTACTGGCCTCAGAGAATTGTCGTGAGAACCAAATAAGACCACTAACAGTGTTCAGCAAATTGTAAATACTCACTAAGTATTAGGCATTATTATTAATCTGAATAAACTCTGTCATTACCCGTGGTAGGCTCATCTTCTTTTACTACTTCATTTATGTTTATTTCAAACAAGCCTTTTCCTGAAACCAGTTCTAAAGGCATTAAAATTGAATCTCTACTACTTTGCTGCTCTTTTAACTTGATTGAAGGGAAAATTTATACAATTTTAGAATGTTCACTTAACAATAAACTGACCTTCAAAATACTGTACCATACTATGGCTATGTAGACTTTTGGCAAAAAGTTTTCAGTAAAAAGTTAAAATGAAACAACTAAGACAAAAACAATGTTTTCTGTGGATGATGTTTTGTGGAAAGCCAGCTTTTTCTTGAATTTTAAGCATCTATTTGCCAAACTTTATTTTTCTTTGAGTCTTTGGGTCTCAGTTTCTTGAACCAGATTATCTTGGATCAGATAATCTTTCAGATTCAACATTGATGATTCTAAGTTTATGTCCATATAATGTGGTCCACTAGTCAACTTGTCTCCTTTCTCCAGGCCTCTGTTTCCTCAGGTGTAAAGTGAGAAAATGATGTTCCTACCTAGCAACTGCTTTTAATTCAAGCATTAGAGTTTTAACTTTTCTTTTTGTGCTTCTCCACAGCTTAATTTCTGCTTATGTAGTTATCCAAATTGTATCATGAAATCATTTCTAAGAACATGTTTCGAGGGGCATGGTTAATACCTATACCAGGCAGTTTCTGGGTGCTGGATTCACAACAGGGAAAAGATTCATTTTCTGCCTTCAGGAACTCCAACATAAGACATACAGTAACGATGATGATTATGATGACAATACAAACCATCAATGCAAAGGTAATTGTTTCAATGGGAATAAGCATAACATTCACTGGGAATGGAAAATCCGCCTGGCACCAGGATGTTTGTGATGGCAAAGGTAGGAAAATGGGAGAATGTGTTCGAGGCTGGAGGGAGGAGAGAAGAGGGGTAGACCAGGAATTACAAATTGTTCAGCACTGTTGGAATGTGAAATGTAAGAGCTTTTGTATGTCATTTAATTGAATGATATCTGGCCATATGTTGAGATTATTCAAACATAATCATAACGACAAGGTTTTAAATTAAAATAGAAAAGTATATTTAATATAAACTCTGAAAAAATACATAAACTCAGGATCAATAGTTTTGTATTTTGCCTTAGTAGAAACTAAATCGAGGAACTAATTAGGAGTGCCTGGAAAGAAACACCAATCCACTTTACTTTAAAGTGTTCCCAGAGGAGTTTTTTTCATCAGATGACCACTAATGAAATTTAGACATATATTTTAAAAGTAAATGTAAGATAATGGTTCTTGTTTTTTAAATCTCATGGATTTTCATATTTTACAAACTTGAAGATTTAATGTAATTTGCTCCATAAAAATCTATCTATCCACAATTCTATCCACCTGATCTGTTTCTATATTTTGAATAAATTGAACATTACTTTTTTCTTAACTGATATTGGCAGATAAAGACAAAGCAAATATGATTTATGAAAAAAATATTGTCCACTATGCCAGCTGTGATTTACTTTTTGTGGAAAGAGCACAGGACTCAGAGTTATGAATTCAAGGTTCTATTATTGATCTATCATTTTAATAATTATATTAAAAATATTTGTTACTTCATTAGCTCTTCTAAAAGTTATGTTGCCATATGGTTTAACGAATCAAATTATTCTAGAAGACTTGTGTAACAACCAGAAATACTGTAAGCCTTTCCCCCATTTCCCATTTTCTACAGGCCACAACTTTCAACTCGTTTAGCTTGATTCAGTTTTTACTTCCATATCTTCAAATAACATGCTTATATTGCCACTTCTGGGCTTTTAGAAAGTTCTAGTCACTGTCTATTGATGTTACCCTAAAGCAGATGAGGCATCACTTTCCACCACTGCCCCTTGCAAAGCCCCTACTACACACATGCACACTTTCCAGTCTCCCAAATTCCTAATCTAGTTATGTTTCCAGTGTAGTTTGGATCAGCATTCATGGTTTACATTATTACAACTACACACATACTAGTTACAGCTCAACCATGTGGCATATTCTAAGTTGACTGTGCTGCATAGTATGTTTTAATATTTGGAATTATTAACTGTCTGTATATTTGTACCATAGTTTGCTACGAACCAACCATGAATTTAACTCTACAGTCACCATCAACAGTCTTAATCTCCTGATCTCCTTAGAGTGTTTTTTTTTTTTTTTTTTTTGGCTTTAGGGTTTTTTTAAAATATATTTTATTGGTTATGCTATTACAGTTGTCCCATTTCTCCCCCCATCATTTCCCCCCACTCTACACAACCCCTCCCACCCACATTCCCCCCCTTTAGTTCATGGCCATGTGTCATGAGTTCTTTAGCTTCTACATTTCCCACACTATTCTTGCCCTCCCCCTGTCTATTTTCTGCCCACCATCTATGCTACTTATTCTCTGTACCTTCCCCCCTCTCTCCTCCTCCTGCTCCCCTGTTGCTAACCCTCCATGTGATCTCCATTTCTGTGGTTCTGTTCCTGTTCTAGTTGTTTGCTTTTGTTTTAGGTGTGGTTGTTAATAGCCGTGAGTTTGCTGTCTTTTCACTGTCATATTTTTGATCTTCTTTGTCTTAGGTAAGTCCCTTTAACATTTCATATAATAAGGGCTTGGTGATGATGAACTCCTTTCACTTGACCTTATCTGAGAAGCACTTTATCTTCCCTTCCATTCTAAATGAAAACTGCTGGATAGAGCAATCTTGGTTGTAGGTTCCTGCCTTTCAAGACTTCAAATATTTCTTTCCAGCCCCTTCTTGCCTATAAGGTCTCTTTTGAGAAATCAGCTGACAGTCTGATAGGAACTCCTTTGTAGGTACTGTCCCCTTATCCCTTGCTGCTTCTAGAATTCTCTCCTTTTTAATCTTGGCTAATGTAGTTATGATGTGCCTTGGTGTGTTCCTCCTTGGGTCCAACTTCTTTGGGACTCTCTGAGCTTCCTGGACGTCCTGGTAGTCTATTTCCTTTGCCAGATTGGGGAAGTTCTCCTTTATTATTTGTTCAAATAAGTTTTCCACTTGTTGCTCTTCCTCTTCCCCTTCTGGGACCCCTATAATTCGGATGTCGGGACGTTTAACAATGTCCTGGAGGTTCCTAAGCCTCTCCTCATTTTTCTGAATTCTTGTTTCTTCCTTGTTTTCTGTTTGCTTGTTTCTTTCTTCCTTCTGGTCCACTCCATTGATTTGAGTCCCAGTTTTCCTCCCATCTCTATTGGTTCCCCATGCGTTTTCCTTCATTTCACGTAATGTAGCCTGCATGTTTTCATCTAATTTGTGAGCAAAATCAACCAATTCTGTGAGCATCTTGATCACCAGGGCTTTGAACTGTGCCTTTGATAGGTTGGCTATCTCTCACGGCTTAGAGGAATTGGCTCTGGGGCTTTGATCAGTTCTCCAGTTTGAGCCATTTTTGGTGTTTTGTTTTGTTTTGTTTTGTTTTGTTTTGTTTTGGTTTTGGTCTGGTCGCAGCTGTTACGTAGTGAGGGGGTGGAGCCTTAGGTGTTTCCCCAGGGCGGGGCAGCCCAGTCGCCGGATTGTGACGCTGTTTGTGGGGGTGGGGTCTGAGAGGGAACAATGGCACCCGCTCCGCTCTCTGCCGGATTCCAGTCCCCTCCGCCGCTTCCCCTTCACCTGGATTGTCTGTGCGTGGGAATGTGGGACCACCTGGTCAGCCAGTCGCCTTGTGTGGCCTCACTGGGTCTGCACAGTTGCCACCCCATGCCTGGGAACCGCCAGCCACTGCTGTCGTGTTCTCGGTCAGCACCTCCACGTTTTCCTGCCGTGACTCCGCCCCTCTTACCGGTCTGGATGAATGGTTGTTGGACTTCCGTACAGTTCAATTTTCTATCAGTTCCGGTTTTTTTCTTGTTTCTAAATATTTGTTGTCCTTAATTTTGGTTGTGAGAGGAGGCACAGTGTGTCCACCTACGCCTCCATCTTGGCTGGAAGTCCTCCTCAGAGTGTTTTAACTCTTCATGAATTCTATCTATTTACTCTAGAAGAAATCTCTACCTTGAGACTTCTGACTTATTCCAGTTTTTGTTTTCCTTTCCCCATCATCCCAAGGAACACCTTGACCCCTTTCATGTGCTGGATCTCTTGTTTTCTGTGTTCCATGTTTTTCTCTTTATCTTGGTTTACTCCCTTGTTTTGGGGGTGCACAGTCTTCAGTAGCTGGCTCAGGTAGAGTATATCTAGGAATGAATTTGTCCTCCTGTTTGACTGATAGTTGCACTGGGTACAGTTCTGTGTAAGAAGTTATTTCCCATCAGGCACTGCTCCATTGTCTTCTAGCTCCTGGTATTTCATCCATTAGTCAGGACTCCTGTGTTTTCTCTGTGCCTGCACACACAAAGCTCAGCACTGGTGGACAGTCAGGGCAAGCGGGCTGGACCCATCACAAATGCATGGCTACCAACATCGACTGGATTCTCAATAGTACCAATTCATTCTTTCACAGATGCAAAGCTACTTTTAAAACTCTACAAACAAACAAACAAACACAAACAAAACCTTTCTACTCCCCTCAAACCTCTGGAAGCTCTTCTTCTTATACACTTTGAACAGATAACTTTAACTTTTACTCTTTTGGGAAAAATAAAAGCCATCAGATGGGATTCCCTCGTGTTGTAGAAATGAAACTTGCACACTGACCTACATTTACACCCATCTGTTTCTCCTCTACTTGTTTATGCTTTCAAAGCCCTGTAATAGTGATCCCTCCTACTTCTTTTCTTATATATTTAATTTTTGTTAACTGGATCATTTTCAGTGCTCTGTTCTCACCCATTATATCAGCCACCAAAGCTACCAGCCAACTGGCCCAATAAACAATGAAGAACTCTTCCTCTGCCCATATTATCCTCCAGCTATTGTTCTCTCCTCCTCTTTCAGGCACTCTTTCTCCAAATTGTGGTCTTTACTCTTCATTTCATTAGCTGTTGTCTGTCTCTCACCACCCCATTCTGGCCTTCTTGCTAAGATACCTAGTGACCCCCATCAAAATGTTTTGACCTCCCTTATTATACAGAGATAATCACACTTTCCCTTCTTTGAAATAGTCTTTTTCTTGGGTGTACATGACAAAACTTTGTTTTGTGTTTTATTCTCTTACTAATTCCAGCTCCTTTCCCACTGTATTATTATCTACTGTTGTAATTTGTGAAAGGCTATTTCCTTGATTCTCTTTTCTTCTAATTATTTTTTATTTTCCTGGACAGCCCTACCCACACACATGGTTAGCATGACCCCCGACAAACAACGCATTTGAATCTCCAGCCAAGATCTCTTTTTCTGAACTCCAGAACCTTGTATCCAATTGCTTACTTACTTCTTGGGGGTCTCAATGGTACCTCAAACTCAGTATACCTAATTTAAGTTCATCTTTCCTCCAGTATAGTAAGTCCTCTTCCAGTGTTTCCTGTTTCAGTTAATGGTACCTATCTCCCTCCAATTATGCTATCCAGGACCTTAGAGCCATTCTTGAAATTTACCTCTTCATCATCCTGTACTGAGTCTGTCACCAATCCAGTTGGAGGTTTTTACCATCAAAATATTTCTCAAATCCTTTTATGTCTCTTCATCTTCACCATTCTAGGTAAGCAATGAGCATCTGTCACCTAAACCTTCTAGATAGTCTCTTAATTGGTTTAACTACTTTTATCCTCATCCCTCAATCTGTTCTCTATATGATAGCCACAATCATTTTTTAAAAATGCAAATCCAAGTACCTCATCCTTTATTTAAAGTCTCTCCATGGCTTCTGTTCATTCTAAGGGTAAAGATATAAGCTCCTTAATTTGGCTTACGTGCTCTATTCCTTACTTATCTCTCCTGCCTCAGTTAGCACCATCTAATTCTTTGTTTTCTTTTACCAGCTTAAGATGGTCTTCTCTTAGTTCTTCTGTGGAAGAATACATGCTCCCTTCTCCAACCACAGAATCTTTGCTTGTGCCGACCTTGGTGAGAGACGATACAGATCAGTAGCAAAGTACAGAGCACCTAAAGTCTAATATCCAAGGAAGACTGCTTGGGTTCATATCCTGATTCCAGAACTTAGTTGTGCAAACTTGGGTAAGTTATTTTACCTCCTGTGCCTCAGTTTCCTCAGCTGATAAATAAGGATAATTGTAATGTTTACATTCAGAGATATTATTATGATTGAATGATCATTTGCAGGAAAGGCTCTTCCCTCCCCTTTCTTGCCCAGTTAACTTCTTTGCAAACTTCCACTCTCAGCTCTAGAGTCCCTGTCTTTGAGAAACCTCCATTGACCTCTCTGACCAAATCCAATTAATCCATGAAAGGAGTTCTCGTATCTTGAGTCTCCTATTTTTAATACCCACTAGGGGTGCAATACAATATTTTCCTGAGTGCTTTATTTATTTATTTATTTTTGCTTGACATTCTATCTTCCTTATTAGAATGTCAGCTCAGGGAATCGAATGGTGTTTGCTTTTGGTCACAGTTCTTTGGGTCTAACACAGTGCCAGCACAAAGTATGTTCCCATAAAATACTTCTTGCCAGAAAAGATGGTAAATATACCTGATGCAAGTCTCCTTGATAACTTCTTTTGGTGCTTAAATTAGTGCTTTGCACAATAATGAATACATCCAGAGAAGGAATGTATGGTGGTGAATCAAGCTGTTAACTTGTACTTCTGCTCCCACTTCTTCAGCAGGCCACCAAGCAGGAAGATTCTCTGCTCAGCAAGGCAGGGCTTTATGAAGGTTATTTGTGAAGTACACACCTGGGTTTCATTCTTGGCTTTGTTATCTGTTTCTGCGTGACCTTAGTCATGTCTTTTGACTTCCCACAGTCCCAGTTTTCTCATCTGTCAGTTATACCGTGGTACCCAGGCAGAGTCCATTGTTAATTAAGCAACTGATCCTGTATTAATTGCAATTAACCTTAAGCATAGTACCTGATTATCCACAGACCATGTCAGTGATATGGCTTACTCCTCATGTGTGTTAGTAAGCCTCCCTCTGTGGTACAGTGAACAACTACGCCTCTTCAAAAAAAGTAAAATCTTTGTGCTTTGGATTACAAAACAAAAGAGGGTATGAATCAGTGTGAACTGGGAAAGCAGAGTTCCAAGGATATTCCTAGTGCAAACTTTCTTCTCTCCTGGTACTTCAGGTCCATGGCAGTGGGTGAGCTGATCAGGTCAGGTAGGGTCAGAGGTTCATTTGCTGGTTATGATCTGTGAGACACTGATCTCGAGAACACAGAAGAGTCCCCAGTGCCTGACAAGACAGCCCTGGATCCAGCTAACCACCATTGTAATCTCAGAGCGCCCCCCACCACTTTTTTTTTTTTTAATTAGCTGAATCCATTCCTTGAGAATCACATAGAAAATGACTCCATCCACACCTCATTCAAGAAAAAACTCCCTTTCCTTCCAATAAAAAAAGAGTAAGCCTCTTATCCACCTCTGGTGCAGCTAGCTAGTTTGCTGCGAGGAGTGCGAGAGTTCGAACTGTCAGTGGAGGAATGAACTGCACGGGAGCAATGACCACAAGAGATGTCTGAAGAGATGGACATTGTTCTTTCCGCAGCCCTCCTCTCTTTTCCCTCCTGTTTCCAAATTGTGGGATGGACTTGGGTTGTGGATTTTAGGGTATAGTGTGTTGTGTGGAAGTAGAAAGGAAATTCTGTGTGCACTGAATGTGCGTTCGGAGGGTGCTGGGCTTGAACGTGGAGAGTGTGTTTGGACTATGAAAGTATGCGCATGGGACAAGATCTATACGTTTAAATGCAGAAAAGAGGTAGTGTGTACGTGGTGAATATGTGTGCGCGAGTGTGTGCAAGCGCCAGGGGCCGCCCGCCAGCGCGCGCGTCCGCCCGCCCCCCGGGACTCCCCGTGGGCCTGCCGGGCCAATGAGCGCACAGCTGGAGAGGCAGCGGGCGGGGAGGGAGCCCCGGAGCCCAGTGGATGGATGCGCGGGCGGCGCGGCGCGCTCATTTCGCGCGGGCGTTGCTGGCTGGGGGCGGTGCAGCCACTGGCCCAGGACAGAGGACTGGACCCGGGGCGGCTGGCAGTGTGGGCGGCGCCCGGGGCTGGGATGCGCCGGGGACTCTGTGGCGGCGGCGTTGGCGGCGGCATCGGCGGCTGCGGGCGGACGAGGTAGCGCCGCGGCGCGGGGAGTTAGACGAGCCCGGCGGGCAAGCGGAGGCGGCAGAGGCACAGCGGCGGCTGCAGCCGGAGCCCGATCACCGCACGCCCACCATGGCCGCCCAGAGCGAGCCCGGCTACCTGGCAGCGCAGTCGGACCCCGGTTCCAACAGCGAACGCAGTACCGACTCGCCCATGCCTGGCTCGGAGGACGACCTTGTCGCCGGGGCGCCCCTGCACAGTCCGGAGTGGAGCGAGGAGCGTTTCCGAGTGGACAGGAAGAAACTTGAGGCCATGTTACAAGGTAGGCATCCCCCCACGTTCTCGGACTCCCCTCTTGTGTCCCCAGCTCCTTTTCGGACATCCTCGTCGCGCGCCCCAGCGCCCGCCACTCCGGCCCATAGCCGACTTAGTTCCCTGGTCCCCTTCCCCGTGGAGCCGGAGGACACCCATGGAGTGGATCTAGCGGGACTCTCCACCCTTCCACGCCTCTCAGGTCTCTAGGCACCGGGGACCCTGTGTTAACTTGCCGGCTCCAGAAAAGCCTAAGGCCGAGTTTGTAACAGCGCGCCCAAGTTGCGTACTGGACTTTGGAGATGCCAGCCTTAGTGCGGACACCTGGGCTGTGCCATCCGAACCCACTTGGACCGCACAGAGTATGTGTGACTCTCCTCACTCGCTGGCAGCCTTGATTTCTAGCTCTGTCTCTCTCTGTCTGTTTCTCTCTTTCCTCTTGTCAGTATCCACTTCCTCCAGCTGAGGGGCCTTGTCTGGCTATTGGAAAACGCTCTGCAGATGTCAAGGCTTAAGACAGGAGTTCCGCCCACCATCCTCCACCCTGGAGCCAGAGGGGCCAGGATGGGGGTGAGCATCCAAAGCTGGGGATTGTGTCAGGGCATTGCTGCTGGTTTGGAGCACAATATGTGTTCATCTCCTGACAGGCCTATAAAACACATCATGAGTTACAATAAGTTCATAAAAATCTTCCAGTATTATGGGTGTCTGACTATGTCTTTCACAACTTGGGCTTTTTTTTTTTTTTTTTAAACTCCCTAGTTTCTTTGGGACTTTCCCAGGCATAACAGCTTTAACCATATCAGACTGAAAACAAATTCTGTGTTTTAATGGGAGGATTGGAGTTCTCAGAGTGAACGCTAAAATGTCCAAGGTCATTTTGCCCTTCCTTAAAATGTTAATTACTAGCTTAACTGTAGCCACAGATGTGGTTTATTTCCTTCATCCAGAGAAATAAAGTATTTTGAGTGACTGTCATTTTGAAAGTACTGCAGAGGACCAGGCATTAGTTTCACGCAGGGTGAGTAGTGGATTCATTCAGTAGCTAGTGTCCTTATAACTGAGCATTGGAGCCTTCCAACATTTTTTTGTGTGTGACTTTATGCATAACTTACTTTGACTTTATCAGTCGATACATCGCAGTATGGGAGCTATTTAGCCTCTGGAAATGCAGTGGCTTTTTAGAACATTTAAGCAGGTTATTTTAAGAGAGAACAACATGTTTTCCAAAACAATAACTTGGTGGAAACAAATAGCAGGAGTGTTTGGCAGGCATTTTTGGATAAGCTACAAATTCATCTCCCTTGTTGCTTATTTTTATTGATAAACATCCCTAGTGCTTGTCATGCCTCTCTCTCTTCCTCTCTTTTGCCCCCTTAAACTATGTGGCTTTTTAGGAGAGTTACTTCTGTAATAAACTGTTCAAATACGAATATTTCAAAGTGGATTTGGAAATTAAAGCCCCAGTTGCATTTTGATAACCCATTTTAGTTATTTCATTTGTTTTATGTTTCTTTTTGTCTAGTTCCTGGTTATGAAACAAAATGCTACATTTATTCAGAAAAATATTGTTCAGAGATTGGATTTAACTGACATACCACATCCCTGCCTTTTCAACAAGTTTCCAGTTTCTTTTTTCCATAAATCTGGAGTTGGTGGATCTTCAGTAGTAATGTGCCTTCCTTATCTGTTTTACCCATGCACATGCAAATAACGACAGTGATGTTAGCTTCCAGGAAGCCCTCATGCATAACTTGAAGCTTTAGAAGTGGATTTCTTTTTGAAAATAATGAATTTTCATTTAGAATGAAATGAAATATGGGTGAGGCATTTTTAAATTGGAAGGCTCTCCCATTTGTAGATATGGTATTCTGACATGAGATGGTTTAATATTGCTTTGCAGTGGTAAGTTTTTATTTACAGAAAGTCTTAACAGAGTTAACATTTCTTCACCAGCCAATATATAATAAAATCTTCACATTTTAACCCCAAAGAATTCTTCAAGGGTTGAGCATAATGCTTTAACTTTCCAAAATTACCAACAAGTGAATTATGCCTTCTAAGAAAGTAAATTTTGAACACATTTGACAATGGAACCTGGTGCAGAGTGTCCCAAGGCATTTTGCAATGCATGGCTCCAGTGTCAGATTATGTACAACCACCATGTTGGAAGGAGTAAGACTAGTTTTCTGAACCAGGCATAATGGTGCCTTACTGCTTTATCTCACATAGTGATAGCAAGTGCGGGCCCTGGAATCCTACACGCCCAGCTTCAGATAAATCTCACGGGAACTCTGGGACAGCTCCCCTGCGTCTGTTTCAGTCTGCCCTTAGAATTTTGTGAGTGTTAAAAGAGATAATGCCCAATAAGCTAAAACTTGCCACACTGATAAGAGCTTAATATATATATATATCAGTTGCTTATCAGTATTAATAAGAAGTATTACAACATGGATTCAGAAGGTTTCTAGTGTCTATCCCAATTTCTGACATATAGTATATACTTAAATAAAGGGAACAAATAAATTTAGGGATTTCATAATTGCAGAAGTAAAAGAGATATCAAGGTAGGAAATTGAGCTAATCAACAGATACTCTAATATTGTTAAGTATTCTTGAGTGTAAAAGCCCTTTCATTTGAATAGTGCCAAGTAAGTTAAGTCTGCACTTGGTTGGGTTTCTGATTATTGTGAATTTGGATTTGCCATTTTTCTTTCACAGTTGCCTAAACTATGTGCAGGTTTCCAGTTCGAATCAGGATGAATAAGATTATCTGCCTTTAAGTCCACACAGTGCAAATTGGTGGTTATAATGCTTGGAATTTGTTCCCAGAGAGAGTGTCCTGGGGGCAAGTTAATTTTTAATGGGTTGTATTTTTATTAGTAGAGAAATTCTTCTACGCAATGGACCAAAAATTCAGTGAGGTTAAAACCTGGGGAGTGCAGTAGTGGTCACAGAAATGAAATACCATTCTTGGATTATCATCCACTCCCCACAGCACTGATACAAATAGAATCACCAGGCTGCAAAGTTAAGGAAAAATCACTAGTTTTTCTTTTCTCCTTCTTTTTTTGGGGGGCCCAATAACTACTTTGGAACATCCTTACAGAATAGCTGGCATTTTTGTTCAAATCTAAATGAAGATTATCAATTTTATTAGTCAACAGTCTTATAAATGATAACTTACTTTCAAGTTTAGTTTAGTTTTCGATTGGTATAGTCAGTCTTGGGATGGATACCATGAATAGCACTGTTAATTCTCAAGAAAAATTATTTTTAATTGATTTAATATTGATCTTCAAAATTTAGATTTTATGTTTCATGTGAGATCACAGTGTTGATTCATTGAAGTTGGTTAAATGAGAGTTATGATGTGCAAAGAGTGAGGAGAGGTATAGGGGGAAGTCTGGAAGAGGTAGAAAATGAGTAAGTCAGAAGAGTCACGCACATTTCCAGTGTTTGGAGTGCAGAGAGGCAAACATGGAATCTGTATATTTTAACTCTTGTTTTTCTTTTTCAGTGGTTGTTTACATCTTACTGTTATACTTTTTATGTTGAAAAACATATGCATGTACAATACAATGAAATATTCCTACATAAAATTTAGAAGCATAGGTACTTTCAAAGTTCTGAATCCCTTGAGTTTCATCATAGAAGGAAGGAAGTGTTAAAAGGGGGGAAATGTCCTATTTTCATGAATTGAGGTTGACATCTGCTGGGCTTTTAGGATATTGCTGTTAAAGACTTCAAAAACCATGTCACATTTTAAAAATACTAGGCACAACTGGGATCATTTATTGCTGCTTGCCTGAGTTGCAGAACTAGCCACTAAATTAGGCTATCAGACATCACTGATTAAAAGTAAGAGCAGTAATTATGTTATCTCTTTAATTTGGCAAACTTTAGTGAAGACTGTCTTATGATTAGGTGGATAGATAATTTTTAGGTGTTCTTGGAGTAGGGAGAAATGAATAAAACTACATGAATATGGGGAGTACTGGAAATGAAATATTTGTAAATAAGAGCTAAGCTTAATATAATTTTCTGGATACTGTTTGGTTAATGCTAATAAACAAGAACAAATCACTTTATAAAGCTTAGTGGTTAAAAATATAGGGCTCTGGGCCAGATCTGGATTTGAATCTGAGTGTTACCTTTTAATAGGGAGTTTGGGAAGAAAATTCATCACCTGCAGACTCATTTCTCATAGAAGGTGTTGATAATAATGCCTCCATCCTTAGGTGGTTGTGATAATTAAGATAAAAAAGGTGTATGTAAAACATCACAGTGCTGGCCATGTAGGAAGTGCTGAGTACATTAATAATAACCATATTCATCATAAATCGTAGTTTATAAGATTCATATTCTTAAACTGAAAATGAAAATCAAATATATTGGAAAATGAATTAAACGGTCTTACAATATATGAACATTCACAGCTCTCAAAATATTATTATTGGCCTTCCTGGTAGCTCACAGTGCCCCTTGTAAAGGTGGGTGAGTATGTAGTGAGGAGAAGTATATTAGACACGAGTGTGGAATTACAGATTTCCTCAGGATGGGAGAGCTTTGCATCCTCTTTATTGTAATTGTTCCTGCTTTGAGTATTTTTCATTCTTTGAATGTCTTGAGTCAGTAAGTTCTGATGTTTTTACTATAAACTAGCAGCAAAATCAATTAATTTTCCTTCTCATTTTATGTTGCTCTGAACTTGTCATTTACTGGTGTCTAGAAAGAGACTTTTTCAAAGAAAATGTTGTACCTGGGCTAATGTGTTCCATTTGTTCACTTGTAAGATGGGAACAATAGTGGTGTCATCTCCTGGGGATGCTGTGAACAATGATAAAGATCATAATAGGATCATGATGATAATCCATCAGCACTGAATGTGAGACAGTGCATACGAAATGCTTCTCCCAGCACCAGGCACACAGTACTTAGTAGACCTTCGCCCTGCAGTGGCCGCGTGCCATGTGATGGATGGAGTCTCAAAACACTAGAAAGCAAATGTTTGTCAGGTTTGTTGTTTTTTGTTTTTGTTTTTTTTTTTTTAAACTGTATATGAGTCCTTTTTCCTTAGGGGAAGGGACAATTCATGTTTTAGTGAAAGTCTTCTTCCAATTCAAAAGTTTGCTAGGAGAGTTGCAGCTGAGTCAGGGAGCAGAATTGGTTAAGATTACTTTATTATCTAAATGAAAAAATCCATCATGGGTTGTGTAGCTTGGCAGTAACAAGCTCAGAAACTGCCATCAGACTTGGCTGGGGGTCCTAACTTGGCCTCTCCTGGAGTCCTGTGAGGACAGGATGAGGTGGACGTCACAGCCCTGCATGTGTGGGTGTGGATTAACCACTCTCAGTAGCCCGATACTCTCTCAGCAAATCTTATCTCTCTGAAGGGGTGGGAGTGGGGGGGTTGGTTTAGTTGATCATTGATAAGTTAAAACACTGAAAGTTTTGTCATATCAATGAGTTTAACAGGCAGGAATGTATTTGGCTTCGATTAGCAGAAAACACAACACAGAATGGCTTAAACAAGCAGGAGGTTATTTTCCTCACCTAACTAAAAATCTGGGACTAAGGGGTGCAGGCCTCATAGGTGCCCAAGGAGCCTAGCGAGTTGCCTTCTTGCCTCTGCTGTCCTGAGCCTGTTGCCTTCGACCTCATTGTTGGACTATACCTCGAGTTGCTCTGTGGTCTGTGCAGGCAGAGAGGGGAACAAAAGTTGTTCTCTGTTCAAGATTTTGCCTCAGTGTATGATAAAGGGTTCTGTCTCCTGGAACTTCCATCTGTATTTTTTTGGGCCACTCTTCACTACAAGAGATACTGGGAACATGACTTCTTTTCCAGCTTCTCTAGAAGTAGGCAAGGATGAAGGGTGTCCAAATGGATGCTGAGTCATCCAACCCAGGGATTCCCTACAGGGGCAAAGCAGAGGGCATTGTGACAAAAATTCCAAGTTGTGACTGAAGCAAAAGCTTACCTGGATTGGAGATTTTGACCTGCATCACTAATCCTTAGAAATTTAGATTATTCGGTAATGTTTAAGTGGATGGGATCTCCCTCCCTCCCTCCCATAATCCTGGAGTCAACTTAAATACCAGAGAAGAAACACCTTTGATCATGTAAGGCTGTTCTCATTCTGTTACTCTTTTTACAAATAGGACCTAGGGCCACTGAGTCCTATAACCATCTTTTTTTCACCTCCACCGTTTTCTCCATGTCAAATGCTTTTTTTTTTTCATTGAAAATTACACAATACAAATGCCTATTATACCTTTTACTATATGGTATTCTTTCTCCCCTCCCTCTTCCTTCCCACCCACCACTCATCTCAAATTGCTTTTAGACTTAGCAGGTTCACTCTAATTCAGGCTTCTGCCCTTTGATTTTTTTCGTAGATTGTTTGCTAAAGTATAATCTGGTCAACAAAGTCAGAATTTATTCAGGAGGTGAAGTCAATTTGGAGGCAGTTCGATAGTAGCATTATCATCAGATTTGTGCCATGTTTTGCTATTTGAAATTGTCCAGAATGATAAACTAATTAAATATAACAGTTGGCTTACCCTGGATTTATTCTAAAATACAGTTCTTGAAAAGCAAATGGGGTGGTGAGGGTGCATGGAGGTGGAAGAGGGTATAGGGGTGATAAATGGTAAGGGAAAAATACAATAAGAAACCCTAAAAAACCCACACGGGATAATAGTGACCATATAGATTCTTTTATGTAAAAGGGCTATTAATAAATTACCAGAGATGAGGCAAAATTTAATACTAGTTTATAATGGCTTTTGCAGCGTGTGGGAGTGACCTTGGCAAGAATCTCTTCTTGTTGTGTTGCAAAAGCCACCACATTTGATTTTTAATGCTCACGGTACTAGTATTTCGGGCAGTGTCCAAAATGCACAAACCATTGATGTAAACATTATGTAGATGTTATACATTTGTAAATCCATTTCTTCCCTACTAAGCAACTAATATCTGTAGGTGATGAAAGCATTCATGTTTGTAACAAGTATTAAATCCTGCTCCCATTTGTGGTATTGGCATATAAAAAGATAATGATCATATTAGTCTACATATTGAGTTGATCTGGATCTTAACCACATCTCATGTGTAGGAGGATGTTTAAACATAGGACTTGAATATTAGCCATTGCTTTATTTTCTGATAACGAAAGTGAGACAAACATTACAGAATAATTGAAACTACAAACAGATGTAAAAAAGAAAAAGAAAAAAATCATCTCTAAGTCTCAAGTCCATCAATAACCACTGATAACATTTTGGGAATTTTTTCCTTGTCTTTAAAAAAATTGGCCCACATATAATTTATTTTTATGAAAAATATAGATATGTCACATACAGTGTAAGGCTTTGGGGATGCAGACAAAATAAAATATGTATAGTCCCTAACTTTGTGTGACGTGTGTCCCTTAAATTCTAAATAGGGATCATACTTCTATTTCATTTCAGATTGCATCATAGGTATTTTCTATTTCATTAGAGATTCTTGAAGAACATGATTTTAAGTGGCTGTATAATATTCCCTTGACATATCATACTTTGCTTGAACATTACCACATTTTATAATACTTTTAGGTGGCTGTGCAGTGGGAAGAGCCTGATATTTGTACTCCTACTGCCCGAGATTCAGATCCTGGTTCCATTCCCTTATTGGTTGCATGGCCAGGTTTCAGGTGGATAACTTTTCTGAGCCTCAGTCTTCTAGTCTCTAAAATGGGGAGTAAAAGTAGTTTCTAGGTTATGAGCGTTGGAAATACTATATGTAAAGCACCCAACAGGGCCAGATGCAGTGTCCATATTTAAGAAATGGCAGATAAGGAATATTAATACTGCTGCCCTAAACACTTTTGCCTAACAACCTGTTTTTCCTCCTTGATTATTGTCGAAGGAAAAACTCTTCCCATGAAATTTTGGGGGCAAAAGGGACAGGCATTTTAAGGCTATTGATAAAGTTTGCAAAATTGCTCTTTGGGAAGATTCACAGGTGAGGCAGGAAGGACAGCAGGTTTGTAGGATATCTGTTCTTGGTACCTGTGATCCCTCCACCTGGTTTATTTGAGCTGGTGGTTGTGAGAAATTAGGAAGTAATTGAATGATCAGTTCAGAGTTAGAGTTCTGTTTGTTTCTTTTGCTGAAAGTTTTGCATAATGTCTGTGGATCAATAGTTTGTAACATCTGTGTGCATAAAAATCACCTGAGGAGATTGCGTGAAATGGCAAACTCCGGCCTCTCTCAGAGATTCCAGTTCTATAGGTTTGAGGGTTGTTAGTGGTGGTGGGGATCTGGATTTTGAAAAGAATCTTGTGTGATGCTACTACTGTAGGTGGTCCCAGGACCATACTTGGAGAAGCCTTGCTAGGTGATGGTTGAAATTAAGAAGATTCATATTCTTTTCTTGTTTTGATTCCCTTCATTCTTGATGCTAGTACTTTCTCCATGTTATTAAACTGTCTTGAAGCATTTTAGTCTGGGAGCATAATTTGTATCTGGCATGATATTGTTTGGAGTTGCTTGTTATAAGGAAGTTAGGGGAAGAGCACAGATGTATATATTTCTGTGGAAGGGATAGATTGTCTTTATTGTTGCTCAGCAGACTCAAAATGCATTTAATTTTCCTACAGATTCCCATCAAGTTAGGCATAATGGACACCTATTTATAATAGTATATTATGAAATAACTTAAAAACATACTTTTTATTACAGACATTTAAAAAGTAATATGAAGGGAACTTTATTTTTTAAAATTTATTTATTGAATTTATTGGGGTGACATTAGTTAATAAAATTATATAGGCTTCAGGTGTACAATTCTATAATGCATGAATTATGTATTGTTTTCTGTGTTTACTACCCAAAGTCAAGTGTCCTTCCATCACCATTTATCCTCCTTTACCCTCTTCGACCTTCTCCTACCCTCCTTTCCTTCTGGTGATCATCATATTGTTGTCTGTCACCCAGCCCTGTTCCCTCTGACCGCTGTCAGTTTGTTCTCTGTATCTATGAATCGGTTTCTATTTTGTTTGCTAGTTTATTTTGTTTATTACATTCCACATATAAATGAAATCATATGCTACTTGTCTTTCTCTCATTGGCTTATTTCACTTAGCATAATGCTCTCCAGGTCCATCCATGCTGTCATAAAGGATAAGATATCCTTCTTTTTAACAGCTGAGTAGTATTCCATTGTGTAATATACCACAGCTTTTTTATCCACTCATCTACTGATGGACACTTGGACCTCTTTCCAAACCTTGGCCATTGTAAATAAACACTGCAGTGAACATAGGGGCACTTATGTTCTTTTCATCAGTGTTTCGGGTTTCTTCAGCTATATTCCCAGAGTGGGATTGCTGGGTCAAAAGGCAGATCATTTTTAATTTTTTGAGGTATCACCATACTGCTTGCCACAGTGGCTGCACCAGTCTTCTGCATTCCCACCAACAGTGTACCAGGGTTCCCCTTTCTCCATTTCCTCACCAACACTTGTTGTTTGTTGTTTTATTGATAGTAGTCATTCTGATAGGCGTGAAGAGATATCTCACTATGATTTAATTTGTGTTTCTCTGATTGAACATCTTTTCAAATGTCTATTGTCCATCTGTATGCCCTTTTTCGAGAAATGTCTATTCGGGTCCTTTGCCCACTTTTTAATTGGGTTGTTTGTTTTTTTGGTGTAGAATTTCACAAATTCTTTATACATTTTGGAAATAACCCTTTATCAGATTTATCACTGGTGAATATGTTCTACCATCCACTGTGGTGTCTTATTTTGTTGATGGTTTCTTTTCCTGTGCAAAGACTTTTCAGTTTGATGTAGTCCCATTTGTTTATTTATTTTTTTTGTTATTTCCTTTCTCTGAGGAGATATATCAGAAAACATGTTGCAATGAGAGATTTCCTAGATTTCAGTGCATATGACATGATACTGTACCTAGAGAACCCTAAAGATTCCATGAAAAAAACTCCTAGAATGGATAAATTAATTCAGTAAAATAGCAGGATACAAAATAAATATCCAGAAATCACTTGCATTTTTATACACCAATAGCGAACTGTCAGAAAGGGAAACTAAGAAAACAATCCCATTCACAACAATTGCTTAAAAAAAATACCTAGGAGTAACTTTAACCAAAGATGTAAAAGACCTGTCTTCAGAAATTATAAGACACTGCTGAAAGAAAACGAAGATACAAATAAATGGAAACATATACCATGCTCATGGATGGGTATAATTAACATCATTAAAATGTCCATACTACCCAAAGAAATCTATAGATTCAACACAATTTCTATCAACATACCAATCTTGCATCCCTAGAATAAATCCCACTTGAGTATAGTATATGACCTTTTTAATGTATTGCTGGGTCTGGTTTGCTAATATTTTGTTGAAGATTTTAACACCTATGTTCATTAGGGATATTGGCCTGTAATTTTCTTTGTAGTGTTTTTATCTCATTTTGTAATTTGGGTAATACTGGCCTCGTAAAATGATCTTGGGAGTTTTCCCTCCTCTTGAATTTTTTAGAATAGTTTGAGAAGTATGGGTGTTAGTTCTTCTTTGAATGTTTGGTGAAAATTTCCCTGTGAAGCCATCTGGTCCCGGGGTTTTATTGTTGGCAATTTTTTTATTACAGCTTCAATTCCACTAGTTGTAATCTGTCTATTCAGATTCTCTGATTCTTCCTGATTCAGTTTGGAAAGATTGTATGTTTCCAGGAATTCATCCATTTCATCCAGACGGTCCAATATGTTGGCATGCAGTTCTTTGTAATATTTTCTTACAATCTTTGGTATTTCTTTGATGTCAGATAAAAATGTTGCCACTCCAGTTTTTTTTTTTTTTTTATTTCCATTTGCATGAAATGCCTTTTTCCATCTCTTTACTTTCAGTGTATGCATATCTTTCATTCTGAGGTGGGTCTCTTGTGGATAGCATATATGTGTGTGTGTATCTTGTTTTCATTCTTTTTTTAAAAAGAGTTTATTTATTTATTTTTAGAGAGAAGGGAAGGGAGGGAGAGAAACATTGATGTGAGATGGAAACATTGATCAGCTGCCTCTCGCACAGGCCCTAACTGGGGTTGAAACTCACCACTCAGACATGTGCCCTGACTGGGAATTGAATGGGCAACTCTTTGCTTTGCAGGACGATGACCAACCAACTGAGCCATCCTGGTCAGGGTGGATCTTGTTTTCTTATCCATTTGGTTACCCTATGTCATTTGATTGGAGCATTTAAACCATTTTCATGTAAAGTGATTCTTGATAGGTACATATCTATTACTATTCTTTTAACTATGTTCCTGTTTTCTTTTTTCCTTCTCAAAGCAGACTCTTTAACATTTCTTTTGACACCAGTTTAGTGGTAACAAACTCCTTTAACTTCTTGTTGTCTGAGAAGCTCGTTATTTGTCCTTTAATGTTAAATGATAGCCTTGCTGGGTAAAGTAGTCTTGGTTGTACTTTCTTGCTTTTCATCTTGGTCTCTCTCTTCTCACATCTCTATGGCGTGGATGTTGTAATGCTTCATGTTGTCCCAAGGGCCCCTTAAATAATCCTCATTTTTAAAAATGCCTTTCTTTTCCTGCTCTGACTGGGAGTTTTCTGCCACCTTGTCTTCCAAGTTGCTGATTCAATCCTCTCCTTCATCCAACCTACTGTTTATTCTTTTTAGTGTATGCTTCATTTCAGATGTTGTATTATTCATTTCTGACAGTTCTTTTTTTTGTCCTTTCTCATGCTGTTGTAGTTCTCCCTAAGTTTCTTGTCATTTTCACTAAGTTCCTTGAGCTTCCCCTTATAACTCATTTTCTGAGCTCTATATCTGATAAGTTCCTTGTTTCCATTTCATTTAGCTCTTTTTTTTTTTTTTCCCCTGGAGATTTCTCCTCCTCTTTCATTTGGGAAATGTTTCTTTGTCTCCCCATTTTGGCTGTCTCTCTGTGTTTCTATTTATTAGGTAGATTTGCTGTAGTTGTCAGGGTGAGGCCGGAAGATTTTATCAGGCTCGAACAGACCAGGATTTGGCTGTGTGAAGGTAGTGCTCTGCTCCAGTAGGGCATACGAGGGAAAAAAGGCCCCCTTTCAAGAGCTACACTACTCAGTCTGTGCCAGGTTTGGCCCAGAGCCTGATCTCAGCAGGGTGGGGCCCCTGGGAGTCAGGTGGGTGGGGGTAGTGGATCTTCTGTGAGGAGGCAGGTGCCAGTTAGGTTTGGAAGAAGGTGAGGGGGGATAGTGGCTTCCGCTTCAGAACCGCACAACTCAGTGTGTTCTGGATTCTGTTTAGCTCTGGGTTGGCAGAGGCACCAGGAGTTGAGAGGGTAGGGCTAGCAGATGTCCTGTGAGGGGGATGCACCAGTCAGGTTCATGAGAAGGTGGAAGGAATGGCTTCTGTCCCAAAGCCATGCAGCTCGGGCACTGACACCATCTGAGTCTACTCAGACCTCTACACCCCACCTCAGGCAGCTGACCCTCAGCAGGGCATAAGCTCCATAGCATGGGATGGCAGGGAGTCTGGAGGGGTGGGCTGTTGCATTCCCATAGGCTGATTTTGTATGGAAGGGAATGGTCCACCCGAGATTGATGGCATCTGCAGTGTGGGGAGTGACTCAGCACAGGGGTCCTTGTGGGTCCCCTCAACTCTCTCCCCAGAGTCACAAACCCCAGTCTTGCTTCATGTGACTGTCGTCTGCTCTGCCCTCCCTCCGCCAGAGTGGCTGTGAATGAAATTTTGTGTGTGAATCCCTGCTGATTTTCACAGCCAGCTGTTGCATGGGTACATCTTCCTGGCTCTGGTGCTCTGGGCTGGGGAGCTGAGCTTGGGGTTGAGACCCCATACTCCTCAGGGGGAACCTTTGCAGCTGAGATACCTTTTTTCAGAACCTCAGCTGCCACCTGTGGAAGGACCAGCCCTTTTTATGTCTCTGCTCTTCCTACCAGTCTTGGTGTGGCTTCTGCTGTAAATCCTTCATTATAAGACTTCTCTTCAGCTAGTCTTCTGTTGGTTATTCAGATTATTATATAATTTAGTTGTGATTCCAGTTTGGCCCTGGGAGGAGGTGAATGTACCTTCCACCTACTCCATCGCCATCTTGGATCTTTGATGAGGGGAACTTTAAAAAGAAAAACAATCATCAGTAATTTGACCATACTAAAAACTATTTTTGTTTTTCTGCCTTGAAACTAGTCTTTGACTATTTGCATAGAGTTTATGTAGTTGCTGTTGTAGCCTTAACTATAGTTTTGTATTCAACATTTTAATCTATGTTTTTGTATTTCTAAATATTTTTTAGAATTAAAATTTTATGGTTGAGTCATAGTACATTTAGCCAGAACTTTTTTTTACAGTTGTAGACCACCTTATAGTGAAAATGAATTGTGTAGCTTTTCTCTCTTTTGGAACTCTATTTTGAGGACTATGAGTACTGAAGAAAGGTGGTGTTTTTGAAAGCAGCAGCTGACGTTAACTGAGCACCTACTGTGTATGAGACCCTGTGCTGGTGCTTTATGCCTCTTCTTTCTTCTCAGCCTTGCCTCTCATGCAACAACCCATGAGATCTGTGTTTTACAGACAAGAAAAGCTTTTAATCCTTTGAACTTGGGGCTTGGTGTTTCTTTTTTGTTGTTGTTATTATTTATTTATTTAGAATTCTGAGTGAATCTAGACACTAGTTTTCCTCTCAGGATTACTACGGAGTTGAAAGTCTTATGTAGTGCAGAGATGTCAAATCTGAGTCTATGATGAGAAACTACTTCAGGATAGATTACCGTGCTTCCCAAGTTAGAAATGTGGTGGTAGGCACTGAGGTCGTTAGAATTCTCAGTGAGAATGCAGAAATGTCAAAGTTTTGCCTTCTATGAGCTTTGGTTAAATTTTCTCAGTTTCCTCCTTTGTGAAATGGGGATGATGATACCAGTTTCCCCATGTTATGAAGATTATGTGATAATGTCTATAAAGTTCATTCATAATTGGTGTCCTGTTACATGGTCTGTGTTTGAAATTCATCTCTTATTCTTCTCTAGCATCTATCCCAATGCTGTGAAAATAGCCATACTACGTACAAAATACAAGTACTACGATGGATCTGGATTAAAAGCTGCTCCATTTTGGGCTGGTGGACTGCATGGGAACTTTAACACTAGAGCACATGCCTGGCCTTAAGAAACATCAAATAGTTCTGCCTTATGTAAATAAGAAGGGCAGAGTAATTGTCCACATGCAAGGTGGTCTTTGTCTACCCTCAGGCTAGGGCCTATGTGGAATGATGTACTCTTAGTGATAGTACATTAATGTGGAGTTTTCAATGAAGATATGCAAACTTTAAGTTAATGTTGAATAATTGATATTTGTATCTGATCTGGATTAGTTTTTTTTAAAATTTATTGAACTTTAGAGTGAGGGTGGGAGGGAGCGGGGGGGGGGGGGAGAGAGTGAGTTGCTCCACTTATTCATGTACTTAGTGGACTGACATTCATGGTGCCCCGGCCAGGCATTGAACCTGCAACCTTGGCCCTTGGTATGTCAGGACAATGCTCTAATCAGCTAAGTTACCTGGCCAGGGCCTGCTTTAGTTTCATAAATTGGTTAATATAAACCTTGGTTAATATAAATTGGTTAATATAAACCTTAATTATAGCCTTTATAATATAAAGGTTGATATAATTTTAAAATTTATTTTCTTGGAGACACTAGATTATCTTATTCTTACAATGATACATCTCCAGATACTTGTTTAAATATGATTTTAAAACATCTCAAGTAAGAGATAATCCACTCTTAAAATAAGTGGTCTTCCATGCTAGTTTGCTCAGTGCACCAGGGTACTCACTGCCATATTTTGGGTTTGAGGGAAATAAACCACTCCTCTCAGGGTAATGGGTTACAGGAGTCAGGAGACTTGAATTCGTGACCATTTTGCCACTGACACTGTCAGTTTGGATAAGTCATTTAACCTCTTAGGGTTTTGGATTAATTGCCCCTAAAATTCTGACAGTCATGGGGTTCTGGGTCTTTGGCATGCTATATAATAGAAGCCAAATAGTATTTGGCATGTGGTATTGGAGGCTGACTCGGCTCTACATACATGAGTAGTTTTGGAAGGAATTTGTCTTATTTTGTGTCACATACGTGAACATTCCTAGCAAATGGGGAAGGTGATAGAATGAGGACAGTTGGAGTGTCTTGGCTTTGGAGGAACAAGTATCTGCCAGAGAGCTAACCACAAGCTCTGCCTTCTGACATCTTGGCAGTAAGGTTTGCAGTGCCCTGTATTCTCTGGGCTAGATGCTAGCTAATTTATGCTTTTCTACAGTAATTGAGCAGTGATGACAGTGTAGATCATAGTTGAGACCTGTTGGTGTCGACATGCTCTGTTAGATGAACAAAGGAAATTGTATGCTTCCCCGAGTAGCACTTTTTGTCACATTTTCCTTTCCCTCTGCCAGCATGTCCAGTTATCATGCTTCAGGTGCCAGGCTTTATATCTGTCATTTAAACTACCAGAGAAACGTAGCGGGGAAATGTAGTAATGTTCATTAGATTAATATCTCAATTTAAAAGACATTTGGGTGTCCAAATTTTAATTATTTTCCAAATTATTTTAATTTCTTGTTGATTATTTAAAACCAACACAACATTTCTCTTATCTTGTACAGAACATCACTAAAGCTTATATTATCTGTGTTTTATTTTTTGTTTATTTTTTTATCCTCAGCCAAGGACATGCTTATTGATTTTAGAGAGGGAGAAGGGAGGGAGAGAAAGGGAAAGAAACACTGATGTGAGAGAGAAACACTGACTGGTTTCCTTTCATATGTGCACGACTGGAGCCTGAACCTGCATCCTAAGCATGTGCCCCAGCTAGGAATCAAACCTGCAGTCCTTCAGTTTACAGGATGATGCTCCAGCTGAGTCACCCCACCAGGTCTGTCTATGATTTAAGTTGATCTTTCATCATATTCTGAGCCTTTTAAGTGTCCAAAGCAAAGTCAATATTTTGGCGATAATAATATGTTATTATCTTTTAAATTGCTTCATTATTACAATTTAATTAAAAAGCCAGAAAAAAACATGTTTAGTTTAAGTATTGCAAAATGAATCATACAAATAAGTGTTTATTTTAATCAAGGTGAATGTTTTTCTTAAAATATTTTTATATGGGCAAAGGAAACCCATAGATCTACAGACTTTTAATTTTTTTTTTTTACAGGAATCTATAATTTAGTAAAACACTGCTGGCAGTCATATTGCCACCTAAACAGAAATATTGTCTTCAGAAAATGTATTTATTATCAGTGAATGGACATCTGGGATGCATTATCAATGAAAAGTATATTGATCAAGTCAAAACAACTAGACTTGAACAAAAGATTATATATTATAAAAATGGATTTGAATTCTGAAAGTTCTGCATAAGTGATTAGCTTACAAGCTTATGAAAATAGTCTTGTAAACAATTTGGAGATAGTGAGGCCATCTTAAAAACTAATGGGAAATTGTGTTTAAAAAATAATATTTTGGGAGGTCATGTTATAAGAGTACACAAGTAAATATGGTCTTTTACTTTTAAGAATACAATTTAGTGCAAGAGAGGAAACCTACCTATACTTATTTAGCAGTAAAGGGAAGGAGATCCTATAGAGTAAGGCCCTACTTAATGTGTGTCTTAGTGTGGGGTCGCTTTCCTCTATTCCACAAGACAAAGCCTTGTGACCAGTAGTTTATGTGGAAAGTGTTCTCAAGGAGAGGAAGTGGGGATAAGGAATAAGGAAGTGGAAAGAGGGAATAAGGAGAGTCACATAGAAAGGAAGAGGGTAAAGCTGTTTCTGGTAAGATCCAGAGACTACATCCTTAAAACATTCAACTAATGGACTAAAAGGAGGAGCATTTGTTTCTTAGCTTCCGTCCCTCTTGAATAAGAGTGAGGGTTGCCCCACGGGAAATTCCCCCCCTGCACTTCTAGGTTACATACATGCGACACCCACAGCCCCTGCAGGCATCTAACTGGCTCTAGCACAGGAAGTGAGAAGTGTATTGGTGTATTTGGTATAAACTTGAGATGAGGCACGTGGGTTGATGGCTGCACAGAACCATTTACTGTAGCCTGACTGGAATCAAGAGATGGAGCATAGTAGAGGTGAGATGGTGTGTGTAGTTCAATATCTTTATATACTTGCAATGCCAAAAAAAAATTTAGAAAGGGAGATATAGAAGTAGATGTTTCAAATATTTCATACACTTTGTTCTAAATAAAAATAGCCTTTACGGTAAACTCTTGATGACTACCATTGTGTTTGTTTATGTTGCGTTTGCTGTAATATGAGATTACAGAAATAAACTTGTCTGTGGTTAGTAAGATGGTAGAATAGAAAGCCCCATACCTGGTTCCCCCATGGAAATACCAAGTTAATATATAGTCCAAAAAGCTGTTTTGCAAGTGTCCATGCAAACTCAAAGCTAAGAACAGCTGCATTGAAGTGGATAAGCAATATGGTTTCATTTCATTTGCATCAGTTACTTCCCCAAGCCAGCAAAGCTAGTGATGGGGAGGAAAGCCCAAAGTGCTGTTTCTCCCTTGAAAGAGAAAGAGAATAGTGGAACGTACATCCAACGTTCCAGCTTTTTGAGGGGCTACCCTAGCGATTGATTTGTATTTCACCTGACTGGAACACTGTTAAGGAACTGGCATACTTTGAATGCCTGGGGGCCACTGAGAACAAAAGAGAGCTTAATAGCTTGTGCTGCTGGAGAGCAAGTAGTCATGCTGACAGACACCAGAGGTAGCGAAAAACTAAAGCCTCGTGGAAAAGAAACCAGCAACCCTTTCTAGTTGAAAAATTACACAAACAATCCCAGAGAAGATGCATTCTTGTAAAAGATCTGAGGGGGCCCCCAAGAATCTCTAGCTGGGATGATTGGTTAAAGTCTTCCTCTGTATGAAGCCAGTCTGTAAAGACTGGGAGAGATGGCTGTTTATTTAAGTACAAAGATCACAACAAAAAAAATAACAAGGTACATGAAAAAGCAGGGAAACATGGTGTAATCAAGGGACTGACCCTAAAGAAATGGAGATATATTATTAATTACCCAACAGAGAATTCAAACTGGTTATCTTAGGGAAGCTCAGTGTGCTTCATGAGAACACAGGTAAACAAACAAATGAAATAAGGGAAGCAAAGCACAAACAAAATGAGAATATCAACAAAGAGACAGAAACAATAAAAAAATAACCAAACAGAAATTCTGGAGTTGAGTAATACAATAACCGAATTGAAAAATTCATTGGAGAGGCTCAGTAACATACTTGGTCAAGCAGAGGAAAGAATCTGTAAACTTGAAGACAGTTCATTTGAAATTATTAAATTAGAGGAATGAAAGGAAAAAATAAATAAAAGTGAAAAAAGCCGAGAGGACCCATGGAACACAGTCAGTGGACCAACATACTCAATATTGGAGTCCTAGAAAAAAAGAGAGATAAACATGGAGCTTATTTGAAGATATGATGGCAGGGAACTTGTCAATTTAAGAAAGGAAATGGACATCCAAATTTAAGAAGCTTAAAATTCTCGTAGGACAAGGGTGCCAAACTCATTTTCATGGGGGGGCCACATCAGCCTCATGGTTGCCTTCAAAGGGCCGAATATAATTTCAACTCCTTAACAGTTAAGGAGTAGTTACATTTATACAGTCCAAAAATTATTTAGGCCCTTTGAAGGCAACTGCAAGGCTAATGTGGCCCCCGGTGGAAATGACTTTGACACCCCTGAAGTAGGATGAACCCAATGAAGTTCAAACTGAGACATGTTAAAAGATTTACAAGGCAAAAGATTACAAGAAAAAAGAGAACTTGAACAACATGATAAATCAATTGCACCTAACAGACATTTAGAGAATATACCACCCAACAATAGAATACACATTATTTTGAGTGCATATGGAACATTCTCCAGGGGAGATCATAAGTTAGGCCACGAAACAAGTCTTAACAGATTTAAGAAGATTGAAGTTATACCAAGTATTGTTTTAGATCACAATAGAATGAAAATAGAAAAGAATAGCAAAAGAAAAACTGATAAATACACAAATATGTGGAAATTAAACAACATACTCCTGAACAATCAATGGATCAAAGAATAAAACACAGGGGACATTAGAAAATATCATAAGACTTGTAAAACAAAAATGCAATACAGCAAAACTCTAGGATGCAGGAAAAGCAGTACAAAGAGGGAAGTTTATTGTGATAAATGCCTACTAAAAAAGAAGAAAGATTTTAATTTAGCAACCTAACTTTACGCTCAAGGAGCTAGAAAAAGAACAACGTAAGCCCAGAGTTAACAGAGGGAAGGAAATAAAGATCAGAGCAGAAATTGGTGAAACAGAGAATAGAGAAATTATGGAAAAATCAGTGAAATAAGAATTGGTTCTTTGAAAGTATCAATAAAGTTGACAGATTCTTAGCTACACCATGAAATAAGCCAGGTGGTGAAAGACAAATACCATATGATCTCACCTATAAGTGGAACCATATCAACAAAACAAACAAGCAAGCAAAATATAACCAGAGACAATGAAATAAAGAACAAACAGACGGTAACTATAGGGGAGGGGAGATGGGGAAATGGAAGAAGGAAGGGGAAAGATCATCAAGGAACAAGTATACAGGACCCATGGACAAAACCAAATAGGGGTAGGATTGAGGGTGAGAGGTTGGGGTCGGTGGGGTAGGGGAAAGTGGTGGAGGGAAAATGGAGAAAACTGCACTTGAACAACAATAAAAAAAAGACTCCATAAATATCAGAAATGAAAGAGAAGATGTTACAAGTGAAGCCACAGAAATAAAAAAGATTATAAAAGACTACTGTGAACAATTACATGTTAACAAATTGGGTAGCATAGATAGGTAAATTTACTTAAAACACAACATAAATTTACTGAAAACATTATGAGATTTCTTTTGTAATTACGTGTCCCAATGTATTTAATGTGTGGCCCAAGACAATTTTTTTTCCAGTTTGGTGCAGAGATGCTAAAAGGTTGGACACCCTGGAGTAGAAACGGGTAAGTTTCTAGAAACATACAATCTTCCAAGAGTGAATTATGAGGAAATAAAACATCTGAGCAAAGCTATAACTAGTGAGGAGATTGAGCCAGTAATTAACAAACTTCCCAACAAAGAAAAGCCCAGAAGTAGATTACGTCCCTGGAGAATGCTACTAAACATTTCAAGAATTGACAGCAGTTTTTCTCAAACTCTTTAAAATATTGAGGAGGGAACACTTTCAAACTCATTCTAGGAGGATCTCATTATTTTGATGGTAAAGATACTACAAGAAAATAAACTACATATAATATTCCTGATGAATTGATGTAGAAATCCTCAACAAAAAATTAGGAAATCAAATTTAACAACACATTAAAATGATTCTATATCATGTCTAAATGCGATTTATTTTTGAAATGCAAGAATTGTTCAACATAAAAATCAGTCATTGTAACATTAACAGAATGAAGGACAAAATTCATATGATCATCTTAATTGATGAAGAAAGTGCATTCGCCAGTATTCAACATTCTTTCATGATAGAAACATTCAACAAACGGAAGAGAAGACAATTACCTCAGTGTAATAAAGGCCATACATAAAAAGCCCATAGCCAACATCACTGCATGGTGAAAAACAAATCTTTTCCTCTAAGGTCAGGAACTAGGCAAGGATGTCCATTCTCACCACTTCTATTCAACATAGTTCTGGAGTCCTACCCCGAACAATCAGGAAAAAAATCCAAATAAGAAAGAATGAAGTAAAACTATCTCTGCAGATGACATAGTTTTATCGTAGGTAGGAAGGGTCTACAAAAAAAACCTGTTAGAACTAATGAATTCAGAAAAGTCTCAGGATACAAAATCAGCATGCAAAAATCAGTTGTGTTTCTATACATTAAGTGACCAATTCGAAAAAGAAATTAAGAAGACAATTTTATTTATAGTTGCATTGAAAAAGAATACAATACTTTGGAATAAACTAAGGAGGCAAAAGATTTGCATAATGGGAACTATAAAATATTGCTGAAAGAAATTAAGGCACAAATGGAAAGACATTATGTATTCATGAATTGGAAGACTTAATTTGTTAAAATGTCCACACTACTCAAAGTGATCTATACATTCAATACAAAGTATATCAAAGTATCAATGTCTTTTTTGCAAAAATACAAATAAACTATTATAAAATTAGTATGGAATTTCAAAGGACCCTGAACAGTGAGAAAGAATAAAGCCTGAGACCTCAAGCTTACCTGACTTCAAAACATGTTACAAAGCTTTGGTAATCAAAACAGTTTGATATTGGCATAAAGACAGATATAGACCAATGGAATACAACAGAGAATCCAGAAATAAACCTTCCCACATACAGTCGAATGGTTTCTCACAAAAGTGTCAAGGCTTCACAAGGGGGAAAGAATAGTCTCTTCAACAGATGGTGTTGGTAAAACTGGATATGCACATGCAAAAGAGGTAAGGCGATGTTGTACCTTCACATTACTTTCCAGGGGTGTCCAACCTTTTGGTATCTCAGGGCCGCACTAGAAGAAAAGTTGTGTTGGGCCACACATTAAATACATTGCAACATGTAATGACAAAAAAAATCTCATAATGTTTGAAGTAAATTTATGATTTTGTGTTGGGCCGCATTCATAGCCATCCTGAGCTGCAGGTGGCCTGCAGGCTGCAAGTTGGACACTCCTGCGGGCTTTTACTATATACAAAAATGAACTCAAAATAGATTAAAGACCTAAATATAGGACTTGAAACCAGAAAACTCTTAGAAGGAACATAGGGGGGAAACTGTACATTGGATTTGACCATTGTATCTTGGATATAACACCAAAAGCCCAGTACCAAAAGCAAAAAATAGACAAATAGGATGACATTAAACTTTAAAAACTTTTAGCATAATGCTTTCCAGTTCCCATATGATCTCACCTTTAACAGGAATCTAATCAATAAAACAAATAAATAAGCAAAATATAACCGAAGACACTGAAATAGAGAACAGACTGACAGTGACCAGAGGGGTGTGGGGAGGGAATATCAGGGGAAGGGGGGAAGGGTTTGAAGGAACTAGTATAAAGGACACATGGACAAAAACAAGGTGGGGGGTGGAAACAGGAGGGAGGTGGGGAGGGATGGAGGGTTGACTTGGATGGGGGTAAAGGACAGAAAACTGTACTTGAACAACAATTAAAATTAAAAAAAAATCTTTAAAAACTGTTGCAAAACAGTCAACTGAGTGAGAAGGCAACCTACAAAATGGGAGAAAATATTTGCAAATGATATATCTGATAAGCAATTGATATCTATAATATATAAAGAACTCCAATTCAAGAACAAAAATTATAATTAAAAATGGACAAAGGACTTCAACAAACATTTCTCCAAAGAAGATATAAAAATGACTAACAAATATACGAATAGATATTTAACATCTAATAATCACTAGAGAAATGCAACTCAAAACCACAATGAGGTATTGATAGCCACTCTCAAAACATCAGAAAATAAGAGTTGGTGAGAAGGTGGAGACATTGGAACCCTTGTGTACTGTTGGCAGGGATATAAAATGATGCAGCTGCTATGGAAAATAGTGTGAAGTTTCCATGAAAAAAATAAAAATGGAATTACATGATCAGGAAATCCTACTTCAGGGTATACGTCCAAAGGAACTGAAGACAGCACCTCGAAGAGATACCTACACTACCATTTCATTGCAGCGTTGTTCACAATAGGTGAGAGGTGGAAGCCACCTTGTGTCCATCAGTAGACAAGTGGAGAAAATAAACTGGTGCATACACACAGTGGAATGTTACTGACATTTTAAAAGAAGAAAATCTTGTCATATGCTACAACTGGGATGAACCTTCCGGACATTATGCTAAGCGAAAAGTGGCACAGACCATGACAGAGACAGATACTGCATGATTCCACCTACATGAGGTGTCAAAAATAATGAAACACTTGGAAACAAAAAGTTGAATTTGCCAGGGGCTGAAGTTCAAGGGAAGAGGGAAGTTGTTGTTCAGTGAGTGTAGGGTTTCAGTTTTACAAGATGAAAAGCTTCTGGAGATCGGTCGCAGGACACTGTGTGTGCAGTTAACACTGATTTCCCGTACACTTCAAAATGGTTGAGATGGTACGTTTTACGTTATGTGTTTTTGACCACAATAAAAACACAAAAACAAAAAATCCTGTATGCTGTGAATGTGATTTTTTCTTTACCTGATGAGACAGATTTGCCTTTAGGAACAGGCATGAATCTTTTAAAAACTGTTTAGAAAGTTTTGAAAATGAAAGAGCAAATGCACTTGAAGAGTCGAACTCATTCTTTATCTTTTGTTAATAGTTTAAAATGGGTGCACTTTCCATATTTCATAAGAATGAGAGCATTCACCCATTGAAACCTAAACCATCAGTATTTCCTTCTGAGAGATGCATAAAAATAAGTCTACTGGAAGGCAGAGCCCTGTGGTAACTGGGACCTCATAATAGCATTTACATTTGGTGTTACTATGCACATAGCAGGAAAAAGGATTCAGTTATTTTCAAGCTCTCAAATCCCAAATGTGCTGAATAGACGTTTCTTTTAAAAATAAATAGACAAAATGGATCTGTGTAACTTGAAGTTTAAAAGAAATGTTCTTGCATTCCATAGTTAACAATTGTAATGGTATCACTTTCTCAAGTTTCTGTATTTTTTAAAGTGGACTATCATGGTTTGGCTCAGCTACTAAATTAAATTATTGCTGGCTTGCACATTCCTGTTGGTTACACTATAATCTTTACCTCCATTGGAAAATATGCCCTATTTGAATGTTTATTTCAGGCTTCTTGGCTTGAAATACCTCTGTTTAGTAAGAAAGTGTGGATGTATGTGTGTGATCTGTGTTATGTATCTAGAAAGAAATAGAAATGTGTCACACTGTGTTACAAATACACATTAAGAGAGGTGTGGGGCACTTACAGAGTGGTGTGAAAAAATTCAGTGTAATTAAATTCTCAATATTATTGATAAGAATGTTTCTATATACATACATATATACACATATACACACATGAACACATACCATATGCATAATATACACTCATGCATATATAATGTACACACATACATATCTTTATGTTATAGATTGATTGCATCCAACCAAAATTTGTGTGTTGGAAGTTCTAACCCCCAGTATGTCACAGTGTGACCTTTGGAGATAAAGTCTTTAATGGGTAATCAAATTAAAGTCATTAGCATAGGCCCTCTAAGTGTCCATCAGTAGCTGACTGGATACAACAACTATGGGACATTTACACAATGGAATACTACTTAACTATAAAAAGGAAAAAAATTACCCTCTGTGACAGTGTGGATAGACCTGGAGAACATGATGCTAAGTGAAATAAGCCAGTCAGAGAAAGAAAATACTACATGACTTCACTCATATGTGGAATCTAATGAACAAACTAAACGAACAAGCAAAATAGAGACAGACTCATAGATAGAGAGCAGGCTGACAGCTGGGACGGGGCACAATTTTAGGGGGTGGAGGGATTGAACAAAAAGGAAAAGGGACTCATGGACATGGACAACAGTGTGGTGATTGGGGGGTGGGAGGGGGTATAAGGGGACTAAATAGCAATGGAAAAATTAAAAAAAAGAGAGAAATAAATAAGAAAAAAATAGTCGTAGCATGGGCCCTGATCCAATGTGACTGGTGTCCTTATATATTGTAAAAGGGGAAATTTGGACACAGTGACACATAGAGGGAAGGTGATGTGACGAAACATGGAGAGAACTTGGCCATCTCGTACAGCACCTTGACTTTGGACTTCTAGCCTCCAGAACTGAGACAGTAAATTTCTTTTAAGCCATCCAGTGTGGGTACTCAGTATGGCAGCACTAACA
Organism: Glossophaga mutica; assembly: GCA_039655065.1. NCBI lineage: Eukaryota > Metazoa > Chordata > Mammalia > Chiroptera > Phyllostomidae > Glossophaga > Glossophaga mutica. Next base: position 138,592,442 of record CM077307.1, on the reverse strand, counting down.
AACTAATACAATATCTTCTTCTATTATGCTGTAATTAGGACATACTCATTTAGCTGCAATAGATAATTATTCGTTTTTGAATAGTTTAACATTTCTTAGTATCTTGTAAGCACTCTTAAACATCAGTTTTCCAGTTTTACGAGTTGAGAAATTAAGATTGGCCATGGTGATGAAGCAGTTAGATTTGCAGAGTGGATCCAGGCCTTCTTACCCTACTCTGCATAAGTGTAAAAACCTTTTCTTATTAAGGAGTTTATGAGTTTGGGCAACTTGTAGCAGAGCCCAAGCCCAGCAGAGATCTAATAGATTGGAAAGGTGGAATCAAAAGCAAACAAACCTACTCTCATCTAGTGGCCAAAATTAAAAAAAACCCTTAAAATTACTCCGTATTGGAATTACATGATCTGGAGATTAGACACATCTCTCCAGATGGCTACTTTTCGTACTGCCTAACAGTGTAATGACTTTTTATTGTGCTCCTCCTGTCGACTGCAGAGGGACACTTGAGTTCAGTGCTTAGAAAAGTGGAAGATAAAGTGTGGCTTCAGCTGTGCCCTCTGCATTCCAGGGCCTGTGAAAAGCTTCCCATGGCCGAGTAAACCCGTGTCTGGGTTACTACTTTCAGCCCCTGGGACAGCACACCTTCCCTGCCCAAACCTCCGACTGGGGAAAATTGTAGTTAGTAATAGAGAAGAAGAAAGCTATTTAAAAATGTTAGGTATTTTTGTTGTTGCTATGGAGGTTAGGAGAGGTTAATCTTTGGGCAAAGAAGTTGTCAACCTACTTAAACTTTTGTAGACTAAGGTAGTGAAAGCTATTAAACTGGCCTGACCAATGATTTCCCAGTCATTTGTAATTAAGAAAACCAAAGAAACTATGGTATATAAAGCTAGCGTTCCTTAAGTCATGTTATGGCTGTTTAACTTGTCTAGTATTCTAGTAAGTCAAAATTTACCAAGGTATGTCATTTAAAAAGTCTTGCACTAGTGTTTAATATAAAACTAAACTTTTTGGAGTAATGAAAAACCCAAACTTTTTTGAAGAAATTGACTTAGTCATTGGTAAGCTTTTATTATCTATTCCCAAATGTGAATTTCATATTTAGAAAAGAGTTAATCAAGAGGCATTGTGTGATTTATTATGCATATGGATTTGAGATTTTTTTGACATTTATTTTTGGTGATAGAATTATTCTCTATTATCACTATGAGTACCCTTTCTAAATACATATATTTATTGTACTTTTGTTATGACTATTTCTGTCCTAACATTTTTAAAAAGATTTATTTATGTAGAGAGAGAGGAAGGGAGAGAGAAGGAGGGAGAGAAACATTGTTGTGCGGGACAAACACTGATCGGTTGGCCCGCAGCCCAGGCAGGTGCTCTGACCAGGATTGAATGAGCGACCTTTTGGTTCACATGGGAGCTCAACCCTCTGAGCCACACCAACCAGGGCTTTATCCTAACGTTTTTAAATCCACAGTGTTTAATTATAAACTAATCTAGTCAGTCAGTTCAGAGTAATTTTTTTGTTTTTGTTTTTTTTTTAATGTTTTATTTATTTATTTTTAGAGATAGGAGAAGGGAGGGAGAATGAGAGGGAGAGAGACATCAATGTGTGGTTGCCTCTCACATGCCCCCACTGGGGACCTGGCCTGAAAATTGAACCAGCGACATTTTGCCTTGTGGGACAACCCCAACCCGTTGAGCCACACCACTCAGGGTTTGTTTTTAACATTTTAAATTATGAAGTATAACACAGATACAATAATATAGCAGAAATGAAAAATAAATTGTTTATACCACTCAGGTCAAGCAAGAAAATATTGTGAGTAGTAGTACCACAGTAGCACTCTTTTCATGTCCTGCCCTCACTTTCGAAGGTGACAGCTCTCCTCATTTGTGTGGTCATATCTGTCTTAGTTTGCACTATAGTTTTACCACCTATGTGTATATCAATCCCTATATACCTTGTTGGGTTTTGCCTTCTTTTAAACTTCATGCAATTCAATATATAACCTGTTGGTTCTGGCTTCTGTCCCTCAAAATTTGAAATTCATCAGTATGTATATTGCTATAGTTTATTGGTTTCCATTACTGAATGTTTTATGTGGTATTAACATACCATAGTTTAGCCTTTCCATTATGACAGTCCTTGCCTTTTAATTGGGGTGTTTAGTTCTGCATATATTTAATGTAATTAATTACTGATATAGTTGGATTTAGATCTATAATTTTACTATGTGGTTTTTGTTTGTCTCATCTGTTTTTATTTTAATTTTCAGTAGACTTTTTTAGAACAGTTTTGGGTTCACAACAGATTTTTCTCATATATTTTCTCTTTCCGCACATGCATAACCATTACTGGAATCTCTTGGTGTTGTATATTCTTTAAGTTTGGTCAGATATATGGGGTCTGCCCAGAAGGTATTTGGCCATGTAATATGAAAAATAGAGACATTTATTGAAGAAGTTACAAGATACAAGAAACATTGTATATAGGACAAGGACACCTGAGTCCTCTTCAAAGTAGGCACGTGGAGACCTCACACAGTTCTCCTATCACCTGCCCCATCGTAATTTCCTGAATAGAAATCGATGATCTGAAATCTCTTCCCTTTCAAAGGTGATTTAGTTTTTGGAAAAGCCAGAAGTTGCAGGGTGCCAAATCTGGGCTGTAGGGGGGCTGAGTCACCTGGGTGATTTGATGAGTGACCAAAAACCTCTACACAAGACATGATGCGTGAGCAGATGCGTGTTGTCATGTGATGAAGCTGTCAGTCACCAGTCGCCCATAGCTGCAGCCTTCTGAATCATCCAAATAGTTTTTGTGGAGGAATATTCAAGCTTAACGCAAAATATGATGCAGATTCATTGCTCTGCTCACTCATTTTAAATGCAGTGTCCACACAGGACATATACTCATTCCATGGCATCTACTGCCCTTACTGACTAGTACAGTGAAGTTGTCATTGTTCACACATGCACATTCCAGTCCACTCTCCTTGGCTGCCAAGTTATATTGATGTTGAGCAAACCATTCTTCTTGTATTAACAATGGCTGGACATTTTCCAGACAGATCTCATAGAATTTTATGTTCTTTGTTTTTTCCTGTCTAGCCTTCTTTTGGGTTATCTAGTAGCTCTTTAGAAATAGCTTTTTTCTTATTTTTTCTAATGGTTACTATAGGATTATGCTATATATTTTCATGTTGTCACAATTTATTTAGAGCTATTATTGTATCACTTCATGTAAAAGGAAAGGCCTTGAAATCATTTGTATCCATTTACCACTGTCTAGCATCCTTTGGGATGCAGTTGTCATATGTGTTTTGTCCATACTTTATAAACCCCATAGTACAGTGTTGTAGGTTATGTTTTAAACAGCTACATATATTTTAAAGAAATTCAGAAAAATGCATTTATGAATTGTTTGCATATTTACATTCCTTCTAGAACATTCAAGCTTCTCTGTAATATTTACCTTCATCCTAATATTACTTGCAGTACAGTTTATACTGAGAGTAGTTTCCTTAGTTTTAGCTGAACATGTCTATTACTGCACATTAGTTTCCTTCCCTCCCTCTTTCTCCTTTTCTCCCTTCCACTCTCCCTCTTTCTGCCTTCATTCCTTTCTTTCTCTCTCTCTTTTCCTTCATTCCTTCCTTCCATCCATCCATCTTTCTCTCTCTCTCTCTCTGTCCCTTTCTTTTCTTTTCCTTTCTTTCCTACTCTCTCTCTCTGTTCTGGAATATTCCATTATATTCATACAACACAAATTATCTACTCTTCTAACAGTTATGTATATTATTTTTATCTTTTGGCTGTTATGAATAAAGCGCCTATGAATGATGTGCATGTCCTTTGGTGAACTAATTTTTTTTTGGCTGTGTGTGTACCTGAGGTTGAAATGATATATAGTAACAATATGTTTAATTTTAGAAGATTTTGTCAGAGAACAAAGATGGTGGAGAAGTAAGTGGAAGCTATGCTAACCTCCTCCCAAGACCAATCTGGAGTTACAGCTAAATTATAGAAAAATCATCCTGCATAACCTTCCTGAAAAGTGTGGGGGTCTGAACTCCAAGCTGGGCTCCCCAGCCTACAGCACCAGAACTAGTGAAGAAACCCAAATAACATATGCCTGTGAAAAGCAGTGGGGCTTCTGTACACCAAGGAGAAGTGGTTGGAAATGCAGAGAGCCACTTCAAGGGCCAACACACAGAATTTCATTTGCAGCCACTTACCCTGAGCCCCAGCAGAGTGGATTAGAGTTGCATGAGGAGAGTCTGGGGCTGGTGGTTCTGGGAAGAGAACTGAAGGGACAGCCTCCAGGATCCCTGTGCTGAGTCATTCCCCATGCTGCAGAAGCCATATTTCTCAGGCAGAGCACTCCTCTCTGAATGGCGTCCATCAGCCTGAAGGGGAGTAATAGCACCCCCCCTCCCACACACATAGGAATTTCTCTGCCCTACTCTGTGGTGCTTAAGCTCTGCTGCTGAGGAGTACAGCTGGAAGACAGTTACTGATTAACCCTACAGAAAGCCTATAGGCAAAGGTGGACCACTGGGAGCTCTGAGACTGGACTGGGAGCCCTGGTGCTGATAAAAGCCAGCCTTGGTGCACAGCCTGGTTCTTTCTGCACACAAACAGGCCCAGCAGAGGGATCCACACATTGTGGATCACTGATAGCCCCAAATAGGTTGCCCAGAGCCAGGCACAGGCAGGGTTTGACTCAGGTCTGCACCAGAGTCTTGCAGATCTTCCTATTACTTAGAAACAAACACAGAGAGGCAGCCAAAATGGGAAAACAATGAAACAGGACCCAAAGAAAGAACAAGAAAATTACCCAGAAGAAGAATTAAATGAAATGGTGGCAATCAATTTATCAGATAGAGAGTTTAATGATCAATAGCATGAAAAAAGACATAGAAATTACAAAAAAGGACCAGTCAGAAATAAAGAATGCAGTATCTGAAATAAATAATACATTGTAAGGAATGGGACAGTAGGTTAGATAAAGCAGAGGATTGAATTAGTGATTTGGAAGACAAGGTACCAAAAAACACCTAAGCAGAGCAGCAAAAATAACAAACAAACAAACAAACAAACAAAACCCCTAGAGCTTAAGAAACCTTACAGACAACATGAAACGTAACAATATCAGTATCATGGGAATACCAGAAAGAGAAGAAAGTGAGCAAGGGATTGAGAACCTATTTGAAGAAATAGTGATCAGAAACTTCCCTAACATGGTGAAGGAAAAAGACGCACAAATCCAGGAAGCTCAGAAAGTCACAAACAAATTGGACCCAAAGAGACCTGTACCAAGACATAACATAAATTAAAATGGCAAGGCCTACAGACAAGGAGAGAACCCTAAAAGCTGCAAGAGAAAAGCAGGTAGTTACCTACAAGGGAGCACCAATTAGACTGTCATCTGATTTCTCAACAGACACATTTCAGGCCAGAAGGGAGTGGCGTAAAATATTCAAGGTGTTGAAAAGTAAGGACTTTCAACTAAGGTTACTTTACCCAGCAAGGCTATCATTTAAAATCAAAGAAAGTTAGGAGATTCCCAGACAAGAAAAAGCTAAAGGAATTTTTTAAGGCCAAATCAGTACTGCAACAAATGTTAAAGGTCTAGCTTTAAGAAGAAAAAGAAAAAGAGAAAGAAGAAAAAAACCAAGAGGGAAATAGTCTGACAATAAAATAGCACTACATACATATCTATCAGTAGTCACCTAAAATGTAAATGGCTTAAATGCTCCAACCAAAAGCCATAAGGCACCTGAATGGATAAGAAAACAACCCCATATGTATGCTGCCTCCAAGAGACCCACATCAGCTCAAAAGATACACACAAAGGGATAGATGTAGTTTATGATACATAAAGGGATTACATAAAGGGATGGAAAAAGATATTTCATACAAGTGGAAAAGAAAAATAACTGGGGTAGCAGTACTTATATTGGACAAAATGGACTTTAAAACCAAGGCTATAGTATGAGACAAAGAAGGACACTAACTACATAATGTTAAAGGGAACAACCCACCAAAGATAGAGTAGATCCAAGAGGATATAATCCTAGTCAACATTTACGCATCCAATGTAGGTGCACCTAAATGTATGAAGCAAATCTCGATGTACATAAAGGGAGAGGTCAAGGGAACTATAGTCATAGTCAGGGATTCTAACACCCCATTGACTTCAATGGACAGATCTTCCAGACAGAAAATCAACAAGGAGACAGTGGCCTGAAACGACACACTAGATCAAATGGGTTTAATTGATATCTTTAGATCATTTACCCCCAAAGCAGCAGAATATATATACTTTTCAAGTGCACATGGATTGTTTTCTAGGAGAGACCACAGGTTAGGACATAAGTCTCAATAAATTTAGAAGATACTGGTAGTTAGTTTTCAGAAGTGGTCATACCACCTTGTACTCTCTATCTGTACTCTACAAGTTTTTCAGTTGCTATGTAACCTGCTCAATAACAGGCATTGTCAGTCTTTTTCTTTGTAGCCCTTCTGGTGAGAATTTCATTGTGGTTCTAAATGTGTAGCAGTATTTGAATGTGGTTTTAATATGCATGTCCTTGATTACTGATGAGGTTGAGTATCTTTTCACATGTTTGCTGGCTATTTGGATGGTCACTTTTGTGACATATGCATTCAATATAATGTAACCTCATGTAACTCCAGTGCCTGGCTTCCTGGCTTCTGAGAGCTGAGAGGTTGTCAAGAGCATGAATTGGGTTCCCAGATGCCTCCCCCTTGAATCATCACGTGTTCCCGTGGGAAAAGCCCCAGATGCTGCCCTCACCTCCCTGGTCTTCTGTTCCCCACTGTATCCTGACTTGGCAATTCTTCAGTCTCTTGTAATTCTCCAATGCCTTTAAGGATGTTTTTCTTTTCTTTTCTTTTTTTAAGTGTTTTCATCTTGTATAGTTAACCACAATGGGAGGGTCTATATTAGTTGGTCTGTCATTACTGGAAGTGAAATTTCTCTGAGGTTTTTTTAGGGTTTTTTTTAATCAAGTGATTTTATTTTTCTAATCTTAATTTTAAGATATGGGGGAAAACATAATGTTATGAAACTTTAATTTTTATAGGGAATAACTTTTAAGGGAATTTATTTGGAACTTCATTTGTGGGTTTGTTACAAATCATTCCTTGGCTTTGAAGGAATTTCTCATAAAATGAGCTGTACTTACATCTTTGGTTTCCATTTTGCAATATTACTTCTTGATGTTTTTAGAAAGAAAACTACTTTGGTTAGAATTGATCTTTAAAATAGTCTAGATATATAATCATGGCAACAAGTAAAAAAGCATATTCCTTCACAGTAACTTCTTAAATATCAAAATATCTGTCCTTTGAGTTGATTTGATGTAGTGTGCCTGTGTACACGGGCATGGGTGGTGTTCCCATAGAACTTAGAAAACGGGGTGGGGTGGCTTGGGGGAGCTGAGGGAAGGCGGCAGAGTGGAAAGCACAAGGAATCTGCGTCTCCACCTGGACAGCAGTCGCACCAGCAGATCTGTCTGACGCCACTGTTCTGGAGTCTGATTCCCGCTGCAGCATGGATGAACCTTGAGGATATGGTGCCAAGTGAAATAAGCCAGTCACAACAGGACACATATTGTATAATTCCTGTTATGTGAGGCATCAGAGTAATCAAAGTCATGGAGACAGACAGGAGAATGGGGGTTACCAGGGGTTGGCGGGGAAGGGAAGTCAGGGTAGTGTTTAACGGGTAGAGTTTCAAGCTGGGAGGATGAGGAATGGTGATGGTCGTGCAACAATGTGAATGTACTTGATGCCCAGTGAGCTTTTTTCTGAAAAATGGTTGAAATGGTAAATTGTATGTTATGTGTATTTAACCACAATTAAAAGATATAAATTTAAAAAATGTAATGTCATGCATTGAAACACATTTTATTAACTGTTGCTCCTCAAATATCTAAATTAAGCCATAAGTTGAGTGTATTATATGATGTTGCTATTTAAAGCAATCATACAGTGAATTATTTTTCTAAAGTGAAGAATGGAAACACACGCCTAATTTTTGTGTTTTATAGATTTAGAATTTTATATGTTTAGTTTCTTTTAGTGGAGCCCATTATCTTGATATGACATACAGCTCTTTTATGTGATGCAGCCTTCTTAATCTAATAAAATTAGTCCTTTTCTATTAGAAATTATTATAGAAGGCTCTCTCTAGGTTGTAAATTATCCATTGGATATTGTATATGCACCTTCTTTTTTTAAGATTTTTTATTTATTTTTAGAGAGAGGGGAAGGGAGGAAGAAAGGGAGAGAAACATTAATGTATGGTTGCCTCTCGTGTGGCCCCCCCTAGGGATTTGGCCCACAACCCAGGCATATGCCCTGACTGGGAATCGAACTAGAGACCCTTTGGTTCACAGCCCATGCTCAATCCACTGAGCTACACCAGCTAGGGCTGTATGTACACATTCTTGAAAATGGTGTGGCCACAGTGAATATTGTACAGGATGTGTAGTGCTACCTGCAGATATGCCACCTTAGTACTTTTGCTGGAGAAACTTTCTAGAGCCTAAGCAGATGAATAAAGGATTGAAAAAAAAATCGGTTAATCCAGTACCAAATTATTTAGTGAATTAAAGGCTCAGAAACAATTTACTTTGAAAATATAACTGAATTATTCAAAGTGTCATTAGGTACTGCAGGCTTTTTATAAATGACACTTGTTTTACTGGAAAAGTAACATATGGCTATTATGCTGCTTACGTGAGCTTTGCCTTTTAGATTACCGTATTTGCCATGCATAATGCCCATCCACGTTTTTGGCCCAAACTTCCAGGAAACAAGTCTTTCATTTTAATTTTTTAATTCAATTATTTCTTTATATTTAGGTACTTGTTTTTTGGTGGTATAAAGGAATTTTAGCATTTATTTTTGAACATATTATGATACAAGAAATTTTATGTGAAAAATAATTACAGAACACAAGAATAGGTACAAGGTATTTCAGGTAGTACCCACATATAATGCTCATCCTTATTTTTCCGTCAAAAATTTGGGCAAAAAAATGCACATTATACACACAGCAAAATATGGTATTTTAGTCATCTTTTACTTTAAGAAGTATAGGTGTGTTATTGTAGTATTGGTTTTTTAATTAAACACTTCTATTTACACTTTCATAAATCTCCTTTTGCAGGTTGATTTAAAAGTTATCCTTTTAAATATGGATGTATTTTAAGAACAATTTTATTCTTAAAGTTTAAAATAGAAAATTTCATCTTTGATTTGTCCTTAGAATATGTGTCACCATAGCTATTAGTTGTTTTGGTATTTTGTGACTCCTTTATTAGATCTGAAAGGATAAGTTTCAGTATTAACTTGCACAGTTTTTCTGCATCTGAGATTTGCTCATGATCTTCTTAGAGGATCCCTTAGATTTGAATAGTTGTAACCAGCCTGAACTAGCTTGACTTCAAATGTGTGTTTTTTTTTTTTTAATTTGTCAAGTTATATAATGGAAATAGAAAATGTCAAGATAAGTGGGTGCTCCGTTCAGGTAATGATTTGGCTCTTATTCTTTTTTTTTTTTTAATAACTTTTTTTTTAAATTTTTATTTTCATTGTTGATCTTGTACAGTTTTCTGTCTTTTATTCTCACTCGAACCCGCCACCCCAACCCTCCCCACCTCCCTCCCATTTCCACCCCCCCCCCATAGTTTTTGTCCATGTGTCCTTTATACTTGTTCCTGTAAATTCTTCCCCTTTTCCCCTGAAATTCCCTCCCCTCTCCCCTCTGGTGACTTTCAGCATGTTCCCAATTTCCATGTCTTTGGTTATATTATGCTTGTTTGTTTGTTTTGTTGATTAGGTTCCTGTTAAAGGTGAGATCATATGGTATTTATGTTTCACTGCCTGGCTTACTTCGCTTAGCATGATGCTCTCAAGTTCCATCCATGCTGTTGCATAGGGTATGAGCTCCTTCTTTCTTTCTGCTGCATAGAATTCCATTGTATAAATGTACCACAGTTTTTTGATCCATTCATTTACTGATGGGCATCTAGGTTGCTTCCAACACTTGGCTATTGTAAATTGTGCTGCTATAAACATAGGGATGCATAGTTTCTTTTGGATTGGTGTTTCAGGGTTCTTAGGATATAGTCCTAGCAATGGAATTGCTGGGTCAAAAGGTATATCCATTTTTAGTTTTTTTAGAAAATTCCATACTGTTTTCTGGCTCTTATTCTTTAGATAATTGTTGGGCAAACATTGCCTGGAGAGAGGAGGCACTGTGGTGGGGGCGGGGTGGGGGAGGGGGAGGAGAAGTCAGCCCTCTGGTGGCAACTCTGGGCCTTTTTTCTCTGTTTCAGAAATTTTGCTGCTGCTCCCTAAATTCACATATGCCCCCTCTCAAAACAAACCCACCCACCTATTTAACTAGTCCTGATCTCCCTACAAGACTTTTCAAAATGTCCTTTGTGGAATTCACTGTCTCTCCAAAGATGGTTATCAAGTTATTCTCTCTAAAACATACAGCATCCTCTCTGAGTTGGGTTCTGGTACACACCATTTTCTTTGTTTTATTGCATTTGCTGGTGTATTAGCACATTAGATGTTTTAGAGCCTCTGAAGGGGTAGCTAGCTGTCTAGGCAGCAACCCAGTTTGGCTGCTCCTCATTTCAGCTCCCAGAGAAGAATGCCCACTGGAGTCCCATGATTAGTTCTAGATTTCTAAAGGTATATGAGAGTTAGCAGAGTGTGTATATTTGTATCTTGTTTTATCTATTATATACACATCTTATTTTTAAAAAGATTTTGTTTAGTTTTAGAGAGAGGGGAAGGGAGAGAAAAAAAAGAGGGAGAGAAACATCAATGTGTGGTTGCTTCTCACATGCCACCAACTTGGGACCTGGCCTACAACCCAGGCATGTGCCCTGACTGGGAATCAAACTGGTGACCCTTAGCTTTGCAGTCCAGCGCTCAATCCACTGAGCCACAGCAGCTAGGGCTGTATATACATCTTAATCCTTGATTTCTTTTTCCTGACCCAGAATTAAGTAATAAATACTGTTTCAGCATTTTTAGTAGGGTTGCCCATTATTACCCATAAATTCAGAATACTTCTGGGTTATGAAACAAAAATAATATTATTTGTATTAGCTGACAGATATTCTTGCCATTTATTGTTTTTCAAATTCTAGTAGTAAAAGGGGGGAAGGTTGTAGAGACATAAGGAAGTTACGAGTGGGCTGGGATAGTAAAAGTGGGGAGAGGTGGGTATTAAGGGAAAGCGGAGAGGCTGTGCCTGGCCTTCAGGGGCTGCCTCGGCTCTGCTACATCAGGTTGTTGCTATGGGCATGCAGGCCAGGTATGGCCAGACCTTCCTGTTGTTTAAATGGAAAGGTAGAATTTGCATTTTAACATATACTATATCTTAATTTTTATTACTGGCAAAAAGTTCATATTGAAAAAATATATGGACCAAATAAAATGCCACCTGATTTCAGCCCCCATTGTATAGTAAATAAAGTCAGCGTGTTGCTACTTCAGGTAGCAGGTGATAGAACATCACCTCCACTGAGGAGAACGTCACCTCCACTGAGGCATTTTGGAGACTCATCCTGCAGAATTCAGCTCTGTGAGGGTGGGGGAGGTGTCTCAGTATTGAAAATGGCTGATGCAGTTGCAGGAAAAAGGTCCAAATGACACCCCCAGTTGACCCCAGTTTTATCTAAAATGAATTGTTCTCTTATTGAAGTTTATTTTTATTATCCTGTTATCAGTAATTTCAAATGCTTAAGAAAAAAAATCAGTATTAAAAAGTGTCAGTTTTGCAATTCAGAGAATGTTTGTACTTTTAAAAAAATGATAGACTTAAAATCGTATTGGCATCCAGCCTAGTAAATGGATCAGCTTTTATTTTATTTTTAATACTTAAGGAATGATTCAGAAGTTTAGATGTGCTGACGTGATACTTAAAGAAATAATGGAGGATTCTTATTTTTTTCCACTGGTAGGAATTTGTAATTCATTCTAGTAGTGTAGAATTTAAAAAAAAATAAACTTTATTTTAGAGCAGTTTTAGATTTACAGAATAGTTGCAAATATAGTAGAGTTTTTCTATAATCTCACACATAGTTTCCTCCTATTATTAACATTTTACACTAGTACGGTACATTCGCACAACTAATGAATCAGTAAAGATGCATTATTATGACCCAAAGTCCATATGTTACTCAGATTTTCTTCATTTTTACTGGGATGCCACACTGCATTAATTGTCATGTCTCCTTAGTCTCCTCTTGGCTGACAGTTACTCAGACTTTTCTTTTTTTGGATGATTTTGACAGTTTTGAGGAGTACTGGGTACATGTTTTTAGAGTGTTCCTCAGTTGGGATTTCTCTAATGTGTTTCTCACGATTCAACTGGAGTTACGTGTTTTGGGGAGGAAGACCAGAGAGGTGGCGTGTCTGTTCGTTGGATGTCATACACAACACCGATATGACCTCTTACTGTTGAGGTTAATTTTCATCACCCGGCTGACGTAGTGTTTGTCAGCTTTCTCCACTGTAATGTTATTCTTTTTCAATTTTCCCTTTTTCATACTGGAGCCCTTGGAAGGAAATAATTCTCTGCAGTCCATATCTGAGTTGGGAGTTTTATGCAGTACCTCCTGAGAGGAGAGTACCTACTACATACTATTTCAGAATTCTTCTGCATGGAGCTTTTCTTTCCATTTTATTTATTTCCTTTTAAAAAATATATTTAAAAAGATTTTATTTATTTAATTTAGAGAGAGGAGAAGGGAGGGAGAAAGAGAGGGAGAGGAACATTAATGTGTGGTTGCCTCTTGCACGCCCCCTGCCAGGGACCTGGCCCACAACCCAGGCATGTACACTGACTGGGAATCGAACCGACCACCCTTTGCTTCCAAGGTCAGCACTCAATCCACTGAGCCACCCTAGCCAGGGCTTCCCTTTTATTTCTTTATTTAATCATACTTCTTTATTTAACTGCTCCAGCTTTGGCTATTGGGAGCTTTCAGTTGGCTCCTGTGTTTTTTTAACATACCCCCATCATTGTGCCTTTTTAAAAAGCACTTTCTTACTTTCTGGCACTACAAGGTGGTCATGCTCATCTTTTATGTTTTGTGCCCAGCCCTAGAATCAGCCATATTCTCCAAGGAGCTCTGGTTTCTCTTATTGGGTAGAGTAGCATCAGAAATCCAGGTCTGGTGTTATTGCCACTGAGATGTGGTGCTTCTGCATTTTTTCAGCTGACACAGCAAAGAGCTATATTGTGTAAGGTAACCCATGTATATACACATATTGATAAATATTTCCATTCGTATCCACATAGGCCTGTATTAAGCTACATGTAAGTTTATACCGATCACCCCAACTCTAATCTGTTACCACATGAACCATTGGAACTTCTCCCCTTGTTGGTCTATAAACTCCCACTGCAACAGTGAGAAACCTGCCTCCCACCATCCACCATTGATTTCCTTACTTGTTCAGTTCTAGTACACAGTGTGTAGTGGTTTAGAGTTGCTTACTTACACCCCCTGTGACAAGTGATTTTTATCAACACAGCTAATGAGCTTTGCCTTCAGCCTTACTTAAGTACTGCACTTATTTCTAAGGATACTTCTGTTGCCTCCTTCCCTCGTCGCACATCAGTGATTTTATTTGAAACATTGCTTAGATTCCCTTGTCTCAGTCTGCATTCCATCCAGGGATTCTCCAACCTCCTAAGTACTTTAAAATTAGCATACATTAAGGTTTGCTCTGTTTGCTGAAATTTCGGTGGGCTTTGACAAATGCGCGATGTCATGTATCCACCACTATAACATAGAGAATAGGTTGAGCATCCAAAAAATTCAATGTGCTACCTAGTCACCTGTCACCTGTCACCTCTTCCCAGTGCCTTGGCAGTAATTGAACTGTTTACTGTCTTTATGATTTTGTTCCCCCCCAGAAGGTTGCATAAGTGTACGCATGTAATATCTGCCTTTTTAGACTGGCTTCTTTTGCTTAACTGTGTGCATTTATGATTCCTATGTGTTTTTGCATGGCTTGATGTGGTTTACCTTTTTTTTGCCTGAGTAGTATTCCATTGGTTGGAAGACTGCAGTTTGTTTATACATTCACCTGCTGAGATCGTTTCTACTTTTTGACCATCATGAATAAAGATTCTATAAACATTCCTGTGCAGGTGTTTGTGTGCACATAATTTTTCTATTTTTAAAAATAAATTTTTATTTTTCAGTTACAGTTGACATACAGTATTATATTAGTTTCAGGTGTACAACATAGTGATTAGACATTTAACTTACGAAGTGATCAACCTAATCAGTTCAGTACCTGTGTGATGCCATGCATATTATTAAAATGTTACTGATTATGTTTCCTATGCAGTTTTTTACATTCCCATGACTGATTTTATAATTGACAATTTGCACATCTTAACCCCTTCCCCTTTTTACCCCTCTCTCATATTTCCCTCCTATTTTGCAACCATCAAAATGCTGTCTGTATCTATGAGTTTGTTTCTGTTTTGTTAGTTTATTTTGTTTTTTGAGTTCCACATATAAGTGAAATCATGTGGCATTTGTCTTTCTCTAACGTGAAGCTATTGTCTGCGTACTAATCCCCAGAATCTGTGACTATGTTACCTTGGCCAGGAGGGATTATGGTTGCAGGTGGACTTGTTTGCTAATCAGTTGACTGTTAAATAGGAGGATTACGCTGGATTATCCTGGTCAGCCCAGTGTAATCACAAAGGGGATAGTGAAAGAGGGAGGCTGAGAACTAGAGTCAGTGTGAGAAACAATTCAACTGTATTTGGCTTTGAAGATGGAAGGGGCCATAAGCCAAGGAATGCAGGTGGCCTCTAGAAGCTGGAAAAGGCAAAGAAACAGATTATCCACTAGAGCATCCAGAAAAAATGCAGCCCTGCCAACACCTTCATTTTAGCCCAGTCAAAACTACTTTGGACTTCTGTCCTTGACAACTGTAAGTTAGTAGATTTGTGTGGTGTAAACCATTATGGTTGTGGTGATTGGTTACAGCAGCAATAAGAGACTAATGCAACCTCAGATGTCTCGTGGAAAGAACACTGTGTTAATTAATGTCCGAAAACACTTGTAAAATATATCAGGACAATTTTATGCGGGAGTGGGACACCTGTTTTTAGTTTTCTTTGATGAACATCAAGAATTTTTAATGTTCGTTGTGTATGCTGAAAATCCTGTCTCGTTTTCAAGGTGTAGCTTTTCAGAAGCTTGGCCAGTAAAGTACAGAAATTATAAGAAATTTGAATTTGTCAGTCTACTGGCTCTGGATAAGAGGGAGTTCACTACTTGTGTGGTAATAGTTTTAGCTTCTTTAGTTGCCTATAATATTTGAATTAAAAACTTTGAATAATTTATATTTGAATTTGAATTTGGACTGTTGGATAGTTTAGAATAAGGGTTTTATTTTTTAAAAAAATTTAATTTTTATTATATGTATTTTAAAATAGTTAATATTAAAATGAATTATCTTTTTTGACATTTTTAATGGATAGATTTCTTACTGGTGACAAGTGAAAGGCAGGAATGATTGATGCAGAGCTGCTGATCCCTGATTGGAATCAGCAGGAGCTCTGCAGACTTGTGGAGGTCATACTAATTCCATGGTTAAGGAAAACAGGTTCAGAGCGGGTAGTTTAAGGGATTAGCCTCAAGTTAGTTTGCCTGGCTATTGTAGAGCCCTAAGCAGCATTTAAGTCTCTGGGCTCTAAATCCAGTCTTCCTGTCTTGCTGCATACAACGGTAAGGTAAAAATTAGAAAATTTTAAGTCCTTAAAATTGAACTTCATTGCTTCAATCAGTTTTGTAGTAAAGTACTTTTTATAAAAAGCCTTCAGTATATAGGTTCTATTTTCATGTATTTTTATAATGCAAGTGCCATTATAAACATCTCAGACAAATAGACATTCTTATCTTATTGTTCAGTTTCTGAATTTTCTGCTCTTTTGTTTTTTTTCCTAGGATGTAACTGTAAATAGCAATAGTTTTGAAAGTTTAAAGGGCAAGAATCAGGCAACATGCTGATTTGTTTCTTAGGACAACATATACAAAATAAAAATTACTTTGTGTTTTGGATCCATAAAATATGAACATTTGATATAGCGACAATGAAGGACCTGATTTTAAAACTTAATATTAATGCTGGATTAAGTATCTGATTTTTAAAGTTGTTCCATGAATTACATGTGAATTCTTTGCTTCCCTAGCTTTGTTAGAAATATATTTAATTTGGGTATAAACTTTGCTTCATATACTTTTTAAAAAAATATATTTTATTGATTATGCTATTACAGTTGTCCCATTTCTCCCCCATCATTCCCCTCCACCCTGCACACTCCCTCCCACCCACATTCCCTCCTTTAGTTCATGTCTATGTGTCATAAGTTCTTTAGCTTCTACATTTCCCACACTATTCTTGCCCTCCCCCTATCTATTTTCTACCCACCATCTATGCTACTCATTCTCTGTACCTCTCCCCCCTCTCTCCTCCTCCCACTCCCCTGTTGCTAACCCTCGCTGTGATCTCCATTTCCGTGGTTCTGTTCCTGTTCTAGCTGTTCGCTTAGTTTGCTTTTGTTTTAGGTGTGGTTGTTAATATCTGTGAGTTTGCTATCTTTTTACTGTCATATTTTTTTATCTTCTTTTTCTTAGATAAGTCCCTTTAACATTTCATAGAGGAAGGGCTAGGTGATGATGAACTCCTTTAGTTTGACCTTATCTGAGAAGCATTTTCTTCCCTTCCATTCTAAATGAAAGCTATGCTGGATAGAGTAATCTTGGATGTAGGTCCTTGCCTTTCATGACTTGGAATACTTTCCAGCCCCTTTTTGCCTGCAAGATCTCTTTTGAGAAATCAGCTGACAGTCTGATGGGAACTCCTTTGTAGGTGACTGTCCCCCTTATCCCTTGCTGCTTCTAGAATTCTCTCCTTCATTTTAATCTTGGCTAATGTAGTTATGATGTGCCTTGGTGTGTTCCTCCTCAGGTCCAACTTCTTTGGGACTCTCTGAGCTTCTTGGACTTCCTGGAAGTCTATTTCCTTTGCCAGAATGGGGAAGTTCTCCTTTATTATTTGTTCAGATAAGTTTTCCACTTGTTGCTCTTTCTCTTCCCATTCTGGTACCCCTATAATTTGGATGTTGGGACGTTTAAAGATGTCTTGGAGGTTCCTAAGCCTCTCCTCATTTTTTTGAATCCTTGTTTCTTCATTCTTTTCTGTTTGGTTGTTTCTGTCTCCCTTCTGGTTCACGCCATTGATTTGAGTCCCAGTTTTCCTCCTATCACTATTGTTTCCTGTGTGTTTTCCTTCATTTCACATATTGTAGCCTTCATTTGTTTATCTAATTTGCGACCAAAATCAACAAATTCTGTGAGCATCCTGATTACCAGAGCTTTGAACTGTGCATCTGATAGGTTGGCTATTTCTTGGTCGCTTAGATGAATTGGCTCTGGGGCTTTCATCTGTTCTCCCGTTTGAGCTTTTTTTTGGGGGGGGTCTGGTCAGGGCTGTTACGTCGTGAGGGGTAGAGCTTTAGGTATTCCCCAGGGCAGGGCAGCCCAGTTGCTGGCTTGCGACGCTATATATGGGGGCAGGGTCCGAGAGGGAACAGTTGCACTTGCTCCACTCTCTCTTGGATTCCCGTTCCTTCTGCTGCTTCCCCCAAGCAAATTGGGCCCTTCTAGTGCTGGTTCCCAGGTGGGTGGTCTTGTGTAGTTCTAGGACCCCGTAGGTCTCTCCAGTGAACTCTCCTGTGAGGCTGGGAGTCTCTCCTAGCACTTCAACCCCCACAAGTGTTTTCAATTGGTGTTTTCAGGTTTTATTTCCCAGCACTGGGGCCCTGGGTTGTGAGGTCTGTCTTGCTCCCTGTTTTTGCCTGGATTATCTGCGTGCGAATGTAGGACCGCCTGGTCAGCCAGCTGCCTAGCGCAGCCTCACTGGGTCTGCCCATTAACCACCCCGTGCCCGCGGTCTGCTAGCCGCTGCCTGTACACCTGAGGTCTGCCAACTGCTGCTTGGGCGCCTGGGTCCGCCAACCTCCACTTTTTCCTGCCACTACTCCACCCCTCTTACTGGTCTGGATGAATGGTTGTCGGACTTCCATAAGTTCTAGTTGTTTTCTTGTTTCTGAATCTTTGTTGTCCTTAATTTTGGTTGTGCAAGGAGGCATAGTGTGTCCACCTATGCCTCCATCTTGGCCGGAAGTCCCCATATACTTCTTCATAATACATATTAATATTAAACTATCTCCTCATAAGCTTAATTCTGTTATTTTTTGTCTTTGTGTCTGATCCCAAACATAAAACTAAATGTGTAAATTCTGAACTCATTATTTTCAATTTGCGTGGTTTTCCAGATTTTGTGATAGATACTTCAAAGCCCTTCAAAAGTAAAAGAACTATTGACAAGTAACTTACACATAGTGGGGAGAGTACAATCATTATTTTAGTTAAAATTGCTTAGATCTAGGATAATTACTTAGGGGAAAAGTGCATTTTTGAATTTTTTTCCCCATGTTTTTACGTGAATTACCTTTAGCTGGTGCATACTTCTGAAACTTAGTGTAATGCACTTTCTTGATTTCTGTTGTAGCTACTTCATGGATATTAGAATTCTGTTTTACAGAAGAAAATGAAGACTCTTAGGCTTTTTTCCCCCCAGGTACTTGGCCCTAGGTCATGAGTAGTAGACTGAAAGTTGCAACTTATGGTCCTAGATTTTTCACTTATTTGATTGAATTAATTAATCTGTAATAGCATTGCTGTGTGTCGTGTCAGGGAGCACATGGACCACCCAGTTGCCTAAAAAATAGAATAATCAGTAATCTGGCTGGAGTCCTAAAGTTATCAACGTCCATAGGTAAAATTTGTCTTCTGATCAAGATCAAAAAGGGGAAGCTAAGTTCTAATTAATGAGATTCTCTGTATGTGGAGTTGGTTAATTTTAAGTGAGCTGATCGGCATTTCTTATCTCTTCTCAGGATAATGATTAGCAGCCCTAGGTAAGGGAAGTTTCAGTGAGTGCTGGAAAACCAAGTCCAGTCAGATCTCTCATGTGAAACTAAATGTTGGTGTGGCATCTCTGGAACTCAAAGGATGACCCAATGGGCTTAGCCTCTGTTAAAGAGTTTTAATCATTAAATGGAAATGGATGAAGTTGGTGAAAGAATATAGTGGCTTCAAAGCCATGATTTTGGTTTTTAAATAGCCCCTGACTTTGATTGGAGGAGAGTTAAGGGAACTATTTCACCACAGGTGTTATCAGTAAAGAAAATCAGTTCTGTAATTGGTCCTTATTTCCCTAAACGTGGTGTTCTACACTAAGGATCAGAGCTTCCATATCCAATTATGTAGCTTTGGGATGGAGACCCAATACTGAATTGTGTGTTTTTAAAAATGTCTTTCATTTATTTGCTTAATTATAATGATTTAGATAATTTATAAATTGTAGAATGAGAAAGCCTATTTGTAAGATTGTGGAACTTGTATTTATGTGTTTGGGGATGGTTAACATTTTGACAAATTATTAACTTGGGATGAAAGTTATACCTCCCAGGTTGCATTCAAAATTTGTCTTTTATTGCTGCATGGGAAGCATTGATTCTGTCTATTGGCAGGGTTGTATACATGCAAATCGAAAAAAGATTAATTTTACTCATCTGTAGCTTTTCGAATTTGAAATTGCATTACTAGTTCTAAAATAAATACTGTAGTTGGTCAGCTTGGTCATGCATTGAAGCATTTCATGTAAGGGAAAAAATGTCCATGTTAGCTATTGAAATTTTTGATGGTCCATAAATCCACTTAGCATAAAAGTTTGCAACTTGGTTGAGAGTATGAAGGGGAAAAGGAACTTTATCAGGAAGTATTGCTTACAGAAGTAGAATTAAGTTAGCACCCCTTTACTGCCAAACTTGACCTTAAAATTAAGAGTAATTTGATTGAGAAACACTTGATGCAGGCAGGTGGGAACTCGGCTTTTTCCAGTTGGTGCTGGTGGGTTCTTCTTAAAAAAAAAAAAAAAAAAGCAGCATTTACAATGTTATGATTATGATATATTGTTTTTCCTGAATTCAAGTAGTATGCTCAGAGTGGTTAAGAAGAAAATAGTCTTAAGTGACTAAATCTGCAGGTTAAAAGAGAATGTCCCAGCCATTGATGTCCAAATGAGTCTCACTTAATTGTTTTCATGTCTGTATCTTCTCAGTCGTTCTCAGTTTCCATTTTTTTAAATCACGTATTTTCTTGCAGTATCTTTTTTTGTTTGTTTTATGGAGTGTGTGGGGCCTGAATGGTAGCGCCCCCAAAAGATGTCTTCATTCCTGGGCCCTGTGAACATGACCTTACAGACAGATGTTAAGGATCTTGGGATGACAGGATTATCCTGGACAATTATTTTTCTTCTATTTGAAGAATTTCCTTTTTATTTTAATTTTTGAAAGATTTTTTATTAGGAAAATAATTCTGGATTGGCTTTTTTTTTTTTTCATTACTCTAAAGATATTCCATTGTCTTCTGGCTTACTTTGTTTCTAATGAGAAATTGTCCATCATTGTTATGTTTATTACTCTGTAAATAATGTGTATTTTTCTCGAATTATTTTAAAGATGTTCTCTTGAACACTGGTTTTAAGCAATTTGATGATGATATATGTCAGTATTGTTTTATTTATGATTCTTAAGCTTCTTGACTTTATGGGCTTATAGTTTTTATCTGATTTAGAAAATTATCAGTCATTATTTCTTCAAATATTTTTTCTCTTCCCACCCTTTTGGTGACTTCATTTACATGCACATTAGATTGCTTGAAGTTGTTCCAGAGCTTCCTGATGCGTCTTCATTTTTTCCAGTATTGTTTATCATTGTGTTTATTTTAGATCGTTTGTATTACTATGATTTCAAATCCGATAATCTTTTTTCCCCCTGGAACATCTAATGTACTATTAATTCTCTCCAATGTGTTTTTCACCCCAGACATTGTAGTTTGTTTATTTTATCCACGCCCGAGGACATTACTTTCTGGGAGAGAAGAAGGGAGAGAGAAACATCTATGCCAGAGAGAAGCATCAATTGGTTGCCTCTCATATGTGCCCTGACTGGGGATCTTATGCACCCGGATGGGCGATTGAACCTGCAATCCGGGTATGTGCCCTGACCGGGAGCTGAAGCTTCAGCCTTTGGATTACAGGATGACACTCCAGCCATCTGAGCCACACCAGCCAGGGTACATTGGAATTTTTAGCTTTAGAAGTTCAGGGAGGATCTTTTGAAGATCTAAAAATTTTCCAATTTTCCTTGAGCTTTTTGAACACATAGTAACCATTATGTGTCCTCGTGTTTCAATTCTAACATGTGACAGATCTGGTTCGGTTTTACTTAATTGATTTGTCTCCTGAATATGAATTGTGTTTTCCTGCTTCTTTACATGATTAGATAGATGCCAGACATTGTGCATTTTATCTTGTTGGGTGCTAGATATTTTTGTGTTTTCCAGCTGTGTTATGGGATATAGTTAAGTTTCTTGGGAAGTGGTTAAGCCTTTCATGTCTTACTTTTAAGCTATCTTAGGTCTAACCAGAGCATTATTTCATCTCAGGCTAATCTACTGAGGTAAAACCCTTTTAAATCTTTACCTGATGTGCTGTTAATTATGAGGTTTCCACTCTGATTAGTGGGAACAGGAAGAGCCATTCCCTGCCTATATCAGCTTTGGGGGTTATTCCCACAAATTCCTTCAGGTGCTTCTTGGGTAGTTTTTCCCACACATGGGTTGGCCTGCTGAAGACTTGGGGAACCCCAGCACATTTCTGCAGTTCTTTGTCTTTGCAGCTTTCTGCTCTGTGGTACTATTCCCTGTGGACTCCAGTCATCTCCTGGCATCGTTGAACTCCTAGCTCCATCTCCTCAACCTAGGGAGATCACCAGGCCCCGCCTCAATCCATGCTCTTCGTGCCACAGTCTGGACGCTCCCCAGGCAGGAAGCTTAGTGTAGTTACTTTGCCTGTTTCCTGTCTCTCATGAGTCACTGCCCTTTGTTGTTCAGTGTCCAGGATTATGAAACTGTCACTTAAAATATTTTGTCCAGCCCCAGCTGGTGTGGTTTAGTTGGCTGGGCATCGTCCTGCAAAGCGAAAGGTCACCAGTTTGACTCTCTGTCAGGGCACATGCTTGCGGTTGCAGGTTCAGTCCTGGTTGGGGCGCATATAGGAGGCAACGGATTGGTGTTTCTCTTCCACATTGATGTTTCTCTCCCTCCCTTTTCTCCCCCCTTTCTCTCTCTCTAAATATAAATAAATAAATAAAGTCTTAAAAATATTTTGTCCATTTTGTCAGTTGTTTAAAATGTATGGATCTGTTCCCTGTTTCTTCATCTTGGCTGGGAGAGGCTGTCTCCTGCCTGTGAGATCTTATCATGTCTGAGCAACACCCTTCGCCTTTTTTTGTTGTTGTTAACGCCATGGTGCATCGTGTTTAGTGAAAGCAGCCCGGCATTTACTTGGGTCCTGAAAAATGAAGTCTTTCTATATTTAAGATGATTTATTGTGAGTTATCTGAAGATCTATAAAATATAGAAAATCTTCAGAATGCAGTAATAATGCTGAAATACATTAAATTTTGAGTTCTAAATGACTGATAAAACCAAAAAATGGTAGGATATCTATTTACTTTTTAAAATATTAGTCTTGAAATGCAGCCATTATATGGGTTGTATCTGTTTTCTTCAATACATGAAATTTTAAACTCAGAAACAATGGAGTGTTTTAAAGTTTCCTTTGGTGTCTCTTAGCAACAGCAAACAAATAATTTTCTTTGGATTTCATTTTTATAAGTGATAAAACTTTTAGTGATATGACAAGGTTATTGAAATTTCTTAAAAAGTTGCCACTTTTTCTGTTTGCTATAAAAAGATAGGTTGTATATTTGAATCCCCAAAACATGCATTTAATTACTTGTAAAATCCTGTGCCACATTTATTACATATAACATTTTTCTTTTGGCTTTTGTAGAAAAAAATGAAAGCTCTGTGCTATTTTGTGATAACTGTGCGATCAATGTGTGATTGTAGAAAAAATGAAAGCTCTGTGCTATTTTGTGATAACTGTGCGATCAATGTGTGAGGTGAGTGAAAGCTGACGACATGTTGCCGATTTCAGTGAAAAATCCCTTTGTTTTAGCTTTTATATTTTCCTTATATCTAGGCACAGCCCAGTAATTTTGGGTCATTTTCAATCTTCCTTTTTCCTTTCTATTTGTAGGCTGTTTTAAAAATTAAACAGTTGTGAAACAAAGTTTTTCATAAAATGCTTTGCTCTCAGTTATTGTTTATTTGCCATGGCTCGAAATCAAGCCCATAAATGAGAAAATGGTTTGGTCCCTGGGTGAGGCCAGAAATGCCGAGGGCAGCATCTGAACAGCGGGGCTCTCCTGGCTGCGTGGGCGGCAGGCGCTTTATGTTGGTCATCTTAAAAGCAAGGTGGACATGCCTCAGTCTCCATGTTACAGACGAGGGACCTGATCCTCAGTGAGGTCACAGTAAGCTGCCCCTGGAGTCACTCCACTGGTAAAGGGCTGACTCTTTGGACTCTGACACCCAGAACATTATGCTGTTTTCTACCTTTTTTCCTTGCACATGGGTAGAGGCAATTACTGGCCATGCCAGTGCCCCTTGTGCATTGCCATAGGGGCCACTGTATCTTCACTGAGGGCAGCACCGGCACAGCTGTGGGCTGAACTAGTCTGTGGGAAGCCCCACTGCTTTACAGAAAGGGGCTATACTAACCATTGTATATGATTTTAGTAAATGTGGAAGTGCAAGGTTCTGGCTATTGATTTAGGAACAAATCTGTCAAATACTGTGTTTTTAGGAATAATTAAAGAATATCTATAAAATGACATGCTTTTAGGTATAATTTTGTCCTTTCCATTTTAAACAGCATTTGGTATAAGAAATTGGGAAGAAGGAATAAGTCAAGAATCGGGTGCCTCTGTTTTGATTCTATTCAATTTACCTTTCCTTTTCGCTTCAACTTACCTAGTGTTGGAAAAACTTTTGTCATAAACCAGATTTTCTAACACTTTTCAGAGTCACTAACTAATCCATCTTCTGGGTGCATTGTGAATATTCTGTGTCCTCATGTTAGAAGGCAGTATAATCACCTATTGATAGAAAGGTCCGTTTTACATTTAGGATTTTATTGGCCCTTGTGCTTAGTATATATGGCATTTCAGAAGGTAGGCCCATGTGAAGGACCTATATCAATCATTAGTATTTATTTTGTGTCCATTGAGTCCCTGTGTGTAGGAACACTGTGTGGACAAGATAGATGTGGGCTCTTAGCTCTGAAGGCTAGTGGTCAAGGAGGAAGGAGTGTGGAATTTGGAAGAGATGCTGAGCAGAGCCTCTTTCCATCCTGTCCTCAGGGGAGCTGGTCAGTTATATGGACCAAAATGCCCTGCCTCTGTGCAGCCTGTCCCTTGGGGTTTGGGAAAGAGGGCAAGCCTCTAAGTAAGGAAGCAGACCACCCCTCATCCTCACAGCAGCTGGACGCTGCTGTCCCCCTGCTCTCACTGCCTGCCCCAGCAGGACAGTATGAGATGGTAATGGAGAGGCAGATTTCTTTAACTGGGAATGCTTTGTCATACTAAGTAGATCTCTCTTTGCTTCAGGCTGTAAAATTGATGACCATTCTGAGAGATCCTGAGACGTCTGTGCTAGCTTCTTTAACTTCTGAAAGAAGCGGGGAGATGGCATTTTTAAAATGAGGGGTTGCGGTGTAGGCTGGTCCAGGTTAAGTATCTGTGGCAAACCTTGATTTCTTCCTCTATTCTTCCTTTTCCATTTTTCTTCCCCTTTTCCTCCTTTTTTCTCTCTCTCTGTCCCTCCTTTTCTTCCCATAAAGCAAGAGGGATAGGAAATATATGAGAAAATGTGTTATCTGTTCTGCAGTCCCCATCTGTGAATGGAGAAGTATGAACATATGAATGAAATTTCAATGAGTTTAAAAGATGGGGGTTGATTTTATTGTCTTTTGGGTAGTGAATATATTAATGCTAAGCTTACTTGTATTCCCTTTCTTAAACTGTATTTATCAATTGACTATGATTTACACACATGCAGCTATTAAATACTTGTTAAAATCTCTGTTAAACCTTGATTTTAGCTTTATAGGCTTTAACTTTTTTTTCTGTGACTTTATATATATACTTATATACTTTAAACATCAGGATCCTATTAACCATATTGTAAAACATTTCAAATTTTTGTTCTAGGTGCTTCTAATATTCTTTATACACATCTCTGTCTTCTTGAATACGCCAACTTTCTTGGTGTTTTTAGACCACTATTCTGTACTATTTTCGTGTTTCCTGTCCTGATGTTAATCTGTCTCCTAAAGCCAGGACCCTCTCATACCTTCTGTTCTACTCTGTGGTTCACTTGTGTTGTGAGCTGGTTTAGCAGGTAACTAAGCTTTTTTGGAATGTTGAATGGGTAAGATTCAGAGAAAGGGTTTAAAGAATAAAGAGCAGAGTTCCTGCTGAGATTCATGATTTTATTTCCTTAAGTGTCCTTGTGGGAGGCTGAGTAATGGTCTTCCAAAGATGTCCATGTCCTAATCCCTAACCCGTGTTACTTTACATGCAAGTATGATTAAATAGAGGATTGTGAGCTGGGGAGATAGGCCTAGTGTAATCATCAGTGTCCTTATAAGAAGAAAGGCAATACTAACAGGGAATGAGACAGATGACAGAAGCAGAGGTTGAATGATATGCTTTGGAGGTGAGGAAGAGGCCATGAGCCAAGGCATATGGATGGCCTCCCGTGACTGGAAAAGACAAAGCAATGATTCTCCCCAGAGCCTCCAGAAAGAACATTATCTCTGCCAACACCATGATTATAGCTATGAAATCCATTTAGGATTTCTGACCTCTAAAACAGATAGGTAATAAATTTGTCTTGTTTCAAGCCACTAAGTTTGTGGTGATTTTGGTACAGCAGCAATAAAAAACTAATATGCCCTCCAAACAGTGAGGTTTTTGGAGGGAGAATACATCTCTTATATTTTATCTATCTATCTGTTCATCCATCCATCCATCTATCTTTCCATCCTTACCTGAGGATATATTCTTTATTGATTTGAGAGAGAGACAGACAGATCTCGATCTGTTGCTCCCCGGTACGTACCCTGAGTGGAGATTGGACCCACTCCCCAGGTATATGCGCTGACTGGGAATTGAGCAGCAACCTTTCGTTGTACAGTTGACTGCAACCAACTGAGTCACTCTGCCAGGGCTCTCTCTTATATTGCAAAATAGGGTGCACGATAACTAAAGGTGAAAAAGAAAAAAATGAGCAAATGAATAAATGAACATTGATTTCAACACATGACTTTTTAAATTTGTAGTCTTGAGGATGGTCAAAATGGACAAGAATGGAATTGTGCAGTAGTGGGTTCCAAAAAAAAGTCTTTCTTAAATTTAGAGGAATTGGTAACAGATATCTGTTAATTTATTAAAATTTAGCTGTGCTCAGGGTTATAATCTCCCCATTTAGTTAAATGACACTTACGTAGTTTATAACACCCTTGCAGCACAGAAAGTAAAACACTTTTTTAAAGGGAGAAAATTCATACTAATACTGACTTTTCTTCAGTCTTACCAAGAAGTGGCTGGGGACAGCAAGAACGGAACTTACTTTGCCCTTGCCAGCTGGTGCATAATCACTATCAATAGCTTTAGCCGGAAAATGACTCTCAACACATTCTCCGATTTCATAGGTCAGTTGAATTACCTAAGCAAGGAGTTCTGTGCCTGGAGTCACCATCCCTGCGTTTGAGACCCAGGCTGCTGTGAGAAGTGATTAACGGGCAGTGGTGCTATCCTGGCAGGACCATGCTTCCTGGCACTCATGTACTGTGTCTCCTCTGCTTGTCCTGTTTCAGGTAACCCTTCCCTATCCATCTACTTAGGAGAAAGTCACTTACTTGGAACCTGTGTGTGTTCTGTTACACAGTTTCAGCAAGTTTGTTTACTTTGTACTTAAGTCCACAGCCAACTAGAAGTGGCACATTAGAAGCCTGGAGAAGGGATACTTAGGCCAGCTACTCTGACATCATCAGCATGAAACACAGTTGAAAACCTGCTGGGAGGATTACAAAAGGTGTGAGCACTGATGGAAGTCTGGGGCTGCCGCTGCTCACTCTTCTGAAAGTCGCAGTCTTGTCATTCATGTTCATGATGATGACCTGGATTAGACTGTGTCTCTTGAAGCTTATGAAAGATGGGGAAGAAGTGTTTAACACGTTCACAGAATAATTTCTGTTCTTCATAGTTAATTTAAATGTTGTTGATTTGCTTAAGGGTGTAAACTTTAGTTTTCTATGATGATCCATTCTCTAGAAATCCCCTAAAGCTCTCATGAATCCGCCTTTACCATAAGCTCTCAAAAAGGATTTGAACTCCTTTCTCGCTTGAGGAGAGCTATGAAGACAAAAGAAATGATTTGTCATCTCCTAAAAATATATATTTTCTCTCCCTCCTATTATTGGTTTATTTGACTTTAATGCTTCAGTATTTGGCTGATTTGTTATTTAAATTTTAAATTTTTATTTATGTGTTTTACCTCCTGCTTAATGCTATGACCAGAGTTGCATAGCCAACTAAGACTTAAGACAGGCACTGGTAGTTTCAAGTTGACATTTATGTTGATTGCTTATAGTTAAAGACATACCTTATAACAGCAGTTTTCAAGCTCCTGGTGTCCAGGACCCCCTGACCCCTTGTGTCTGGCGGGGCAATGAATGCTGTCTGCAGGGAGGAGGCAACATGGTATGATTTGGAGTAAGCATCTCAAGGACATTGAGGCCGAGGCACCTTCAGATGTAAGGACTGGGATGCTGGACAGGGCATGGTCTGTTTGGAGAATACTGAGAGATGTTAATGAGATCACTGTCCTGCAGGGAGGAAATCTGCAGCTGGAAAGGAAAGAAGTAAATCTCTCCTGGAGCAGGAGTTTTGCAGTCAGTGACATCTAATCCAACATCTTTTGGGCCATGTGAGTTTAGGTAATTCACCCTGTGTCTCTACATCCGTGCAGTTGATGGTGCTAACAGTGTCTCTCTTCAGGAGAGCTTATGTAAGGTCTGGGTGAGAAGGTACAGAAATCTCTACCATACTACCTGAAATGAAGTCCTGTACATGGGTTAGCTCTGTTTCGCCTCATTCTTCTCAGGACTCCTCATGATGATCCCTGATGCTTTCAGGAGACCAGACCAGACTCGCAGGTGCCAAACCAGAGCCCCAGGATGGGAAGG
Organism: Glossophaga mutica; assembly: GCA_039655065.1. Lineage (NCBI taxonomy): Eukaryota > Metazoa > Chordata > Mammalia > Chiroptera > Phyllostomidae > Glossophaga > Glossophaga mutica. The sequence continues at coordinate 138,564,044 of CM077307.1, read as the reverse complement.
GTCTGGCTTGGGAATGCCCTTGTGTAGGCGACGTTTGGTTCCCTTCAAAGAGGAGTTCTCCTGGAGAGCATCACACACTAAACTCGGGTCAGCATGTTCCAAGGCTTTCTAAAGCGAGTTCTGTATTGTATAGCATAGACTTAAATGTTCCAGCAGATTATCTCTTCACCCCAAAGTTTAAACTGAGAAATCCTTCTGGCAAGGATGAAAGGAAAGGAAGGAGGATTGCTGGCCAGCAAAAACAGAATAGAGGAGAAGCTTGTGCACAGATCGCCCACATCAGCACACCACATCCACTCCAAGGAGGCAGGAGGTTTCTCAATCCCAGAAATCCAGCCAGGGTTTTTTTAGGTAAGGATTGGTCTTTGTGTTCGATGTTAGTCTTGGACTTCTTCACACTTATTCCTACCCCTGGTGCTCCATTCCCTTCTCCCCACTTCACCCGCCTTGGGAAGAGCGGTGTCTGAACACCCTTTGGAAGAACTACACGAAAACACCAGAGCCTTTCTTTCTAAGGAAGGGAATTTTGCCCCAGAGTGCTGGGCCATGCAGTGGAATGCAGAGATGGCTCAGGCCTCCTCTGCGCTACCTTTTGTGTTCCTAAAGAAAGAGTTTTGCAAAAAAGACAGATCAAGGCATTCCACTTGCTAGATTATGCTTACAAATTCTTGGTTTGAACTTTAAAAATTTTTCCTTCTCCAAATAGCGCAGGTAGGGAAATGAACCTGAGTAGGACTGGTAAAAATGCAGTACAAGTGTTGTTTGTGTGTGTGTTTGATCGAGAGGGAAAGTAGCACATTAAGTGAACTAGGTGTAGAATATGGTTCATGCAACTGATAACGTTCACTTGGAACCGGTATCACTCAGCGTTTGCACAGTGTCTTAGACGTTCCCCAGTCTCAAACCTGTTTAATTGCACCCTGTGTGTTTGCCTTCTTGTTGCCGCTCCCCTCACCCTAAGGAACATGTGTCCATGTCATAATATTTAAACATCTTTTGAGGGCTCTATATTGCAATTGAAATGGAATGTCAGGAATCTTTTTGGGGGGAACTATTTATTTTTAGGAATATCCTTCAGGCCTATGGCTGTGGGAACTCTGACTTCTTAAACATCTGTAGTAATCAGCAATATGACTGCCCAGCAAAGAGCAGTGAGATGAACGTCTGTGCATTTCTGGGTTCTGGGAGTGCAAAGCAGCTTCGTAGGAAAATCTACTTAGAAACAATAGGTGCAGTGTCTAGTTCTCATGTCAGGGTTTGAGAAATCATCCTTGTCTAAGGTTATCATCTGTCTTGTAGCATTGAAATGCATGCTGTAGCGTGATGCCCACATGTGCTTTTCCTGGCTTGTGCTCTTGCAAGTCTGGCTCTGTCAGACTTAAAGGTTCTCCAAGTTGGCCAACCTTCAGGATGAACTCTTTGAGCGTGATAGGCTGGAACTGATGGCAGGAGCAGCCAAGATGACTGGAGCTACGATTCTGGTGTTGAAAGAGGATGAAATGGGGCTATTCAGAACAGATGCGGAGTTACTTATTTCAATTGATCCCGTCTTTGTAGGCTTCTTTTCAACTTGAGAACTGCTTCTTATTTTGGCTTTGTATGTTTATCTTTCCCTTAACTTTCTGGCCATAACCTATTTGAGCCAGAGGAACTTAAAATTTGTGCTTAATTTGTGTGAATACAGTTCGGAAACTTAAAGGTCAGGAAACTTACGTGTTGATAGGAAATTTAACTTAAACCAGAACTGTGTGTGCATTTCCCAGACCTGAATCCATTTAACCTGGACTCACTAAGCCAACCACTAATTTAGTATTCATATAGCCCAAACAGAGACAAATGCGTAGCCAGTGTAGTTTGGTCAGCTCTTCTGGATGCCCCTGCTTTATGTGAAATAAAAAAGGACCTTAATCACCTTCGTTTGTCAAATGTTTCATGACACCATTCCTGTTTTGGGTTTGTCAAAATACTGTTGTTCATCTTCTTTTGTTCTTCTTGCTTAGAAATGTTTGCTTGAGTCTGATTATTTTTAGTACCCAGCAAAAGTATCTGCTCACCAATTTCTCATTTCTTTTATGTTCATTTGTCATTGCTGTGTATCCAGTATATTCTAGACTTGTTGGTAAGCAGTATGTCAAACAGTTTAATTTGTGAATCTGACTTCCCAGTTTTATTATTTCTGTTTCATAGACTGAAAGATTTTAGAAAGGCACTCTGATTGGTGGAAGCTGACCAGTTCTGAATGAAGTAGTGAGAATTCAGAGACATGCATGATTTTATTGGAAGCAACCTTTGTCTTTTTACTGGGCCCATCAGAGTACGCAGCTGATGGAAAATGCTTAATTAAATACTTGTTGAATTGAACTGATATAGTCAAACAGAGCATTATTTTTATAGATGTACTTGATGGAGGCCAGATTTATGGAGATTGCCTGGAGGCTAAGATTATATTACTTCTATGGCATTCTAATTAATATCAAAAATTTTTGATTTGAACACATTTTATTAAAAATAATAATTCTCACTGTAAAGGACACATGGACAAAACCAAGGGGGGATGAAATTGGGAGGGAGGTGGGGATGCCTGGGGTTGTGGGGTCAGGTGTGGGGAGAAAATGAAGACAACTGTACTTGAACAACAATAAAAAAATAAATATAAAACAATAAAAAATAATGTTATAATTCTTAATATAATGTGCATAAAACTGAAAAATGCAAATCTCCCTTAAGCATTGATCTCTTATCTATATCTATATTTAGATATAGATATTTAGCATATGTATATCTTTGTATTTAAATATGTAGAGAAAAAGCTAGAGGGACAAAATATTAACAAAGATTATCTCCTGTATTGGGAAGTGTGACAAAAACAGACTGTAAGAGGAAAAAAAACCACCATCTATAATGTAGGTGTCCTCACCTTTGGGGGTGGGGAGGGGAATCAAATATAAACATTGTCACTGCATTATTCTTTGATGGTATGTTTTTCTGTTATGTGGTATTCCGTCATATGGATAGTTGGTTTATTTTGGTTATCTTCGTCAGTGTGAATGGAATGACACCAAAGCAGATAATTCATGTTTGAGTTTGCATACTGTATTACCTGAAGTTCTGCCTCAAATGAAATGATGACACAACACCTTGATGTGACTTAAACTTTGGAAGCTGCATGTTTTCCCTGCTTGGTTCCCTCCTGCTCTATCTGTTTTTTCTTCTCCATCGCCTGCTTTCTTCAGTTGTAAGTAGGGCTGTCTCAGTGATGCCCTGCTGCTGTCTTCTGTGGCACTGGGTCCAGTTTTAGCACTGGGCTGTAGGTTTTCTCAACAGCTTTCCTATTGGGTAATGTGTAGCTGCTAAAACAAATTTCACATGGAATTCCACCTCACGTGCAAATACTTATTAATGAGCAGGGGCCAGTGTGACTATTCCATAAACTCAGTGAAGACCTAATTCTGTGTCCAAAAGGAGGCAAGGGAAGTTGTTTAACGAGTGTGATTGACTTCCAATCACCCTTTGCACCAGAAATCCTAAGCCTAGGGTGCCGATCCAGAAGGGGCTGGGCCATTGGGCTTTCACGTGCTCTGCTTAGTCAAGGGCAGGAGTACCCTGTAGTGTTTCTAGCCCAGTCCACATTTGAAAATATCACAATTTCACCCATGAAAATATTTTTTATTTTATTATTTATGCTATTACAGATGTCCCATTTCCCCCATCACCCCCATTCACTCAGCCTGCCCCCCACTTCCATAGTCAGTCCGCACACTGTTGCCCATGTCCACGGGTCCTTCATGTACATTCTTTGACTAATCCCTTCACCTTCTTTCAGTTAGCTCCCCCCACGCCCCTCTTACAGCTGTTTATTATTCCATGATTCCTTGCTTCTGTTTCTATTTTGTTCATTAGTTTTATTTCATTCATGAGATTCCTTTTACAAGTGAGATCATATATTTGTCTTTCACTGCCATCTTATTGCACTTAGCATACTAGTCTCCAGTTTCATCCATGCTATCACAAAAGGCGGGAATTCCTTCTTTCTTCTGCATAGTATTTCGTTGTGTAAATGTACCACAGTTTTATCTACTGATGGGCACTTAGACTGTTTCCAATTCTTGGAAATTGTAAATAGTGCTGCTATGAACATAGGGGTGCATAGGTTCTTTTGAATTGTTGTTTCAGGACTCTTAGGGTATATTCCCTGCAGTGGGATCGCTGGGTCAAAAGGCAGTTCCATTTTTAATTTTTTGAGGAAACTTCATTCTGTTTTTTTTTTTTTTTTTAAGATCATTTTTTTATTATTTATTTATTTTTTATTATTTATTTATCTTTTAGAGGGGAAGGGTAGGAGAGAAGGAGAGGGAGAGAAATATCAATGTACGGTTGCCTCTCATGTGTCCCCTGCCGGGAACTGGCCTGCAACCCAGGCATGTGCCCTGACTGGGAATCGAACCGCGATCCTCTGGTTCGCAGGCCCGCGCTCAATCCACTGAGCTACACCAGCCAGGGCTCATTCTGTTTTTTTACAGTGTCTGCACCAGTCTGCATTCCTACCAACAGTGCACTAGGGTTCCCTTTTCTCCACATTCTCATCAGCACTTGTTGTTTGTTGATTTATTAATGATGGCCATTTAGGTAGATGTGAGATGATATCTTGTGCCTTTTTTTTAACATCTCTCTGATAGCTAGTGATGTAGAGCATCTTTTCATATGTCTGTGGGCCTTCTGTATGTTCTCCTTGGGGAAGTGTCTATTCAGGTCTTTTGCCCATTTTTTAATTGGATTGTTTTTCCTCCTGGAGTTGAGTCATATGAATTCTTTATAATTTTGGAGATTAAACCCTTGTCTGATGTACTTTTGGTATATATATTCTCCCATATGGTCAGTTCCCTTTTCAGTTTGATGATGGTTTCTTTAGCCATGCAGAAGCTTTTTAACTTGATGTAGTCCCAATTTGTTTATTTTTAACATCCATTTTGCTAATTAACAAAGACTCCGATATTTGTGAAAAGAAAAAAAATCAGACTCTTGCTCTGGACTCTGGAGTGTGTCCTGAGTAGAGGCTTTCAGATGCTGATGAAGCTCCCTTAGGGTGTGTTCTCAGCCGGGAGTGACGGCCCATTCCTGGGGTGGGGGTCACAACCAGCCAACATGCATGTGTCACATGAGCTGCGCTGAAGCATTTTAAATATAATTACAGACAACACAATAGGAGGATGTTTTGTGATCATTCTAGTGTGTGAGAACCAGATTGGGAGATGCATTTGGACGCAAAAATGTTGAAATATAAGGAACATTTTTGTGGTTGATGGGAAAAATTGGAAACACATTTGATGCTAAGACTGGCCTGGGACATATGGTTGCCAGAGAACAGGCCTTTTCAGTGCTTTTTCCTGGGCAGAGACAACTTGGAGGGGAGAGAAAAGCACAGTATACAGTCTAATACATTTCTTTGCATGTAATGTAGGTGCATACTAAAGCAATATATATATTAATACATGCACACTTGATTGTATGTGTGGATAGCACATTAAAGAATACACAGTGCTTTCAACTGTGGCAGCAGTTTTCAAACATTTGGTCTCAGGAGTCTTTTACATTTTAAAAACTACTAGGGACCAACCCCCAAAGAGATGTCATTTGTATGGGTTATAGCTACTGATATTGACTGTGTAGAACTTAAAATTCAGAAATTTTAACATTTATCAATACAGTTAAACATGAACTCATTGCCTTTAACAAAAAAATTTTTTTTTCATGGAAATGTCTGTATTTTTCCAAACAAGAAATTCAGTGAGATGCATGACCATTATTTTACATTTTTTCAAATCTCCTAAGGATATTTGTACTAGAAGACAGCTGGATTCTCATCCCTGCTTCTGCATTTAATCTGTCGCACTATTACTCCTCACATAACCTCTGAAAACCTCCAGTGTGCATTTGTGAGGAAATGAGAATGAAAAAGGAAAAGTGACTTAGTAGTATCATGAAAATCATTTTGATCTCACAGACCCCCTAGAAGGCTAAGTATCCCCAAGGGCCCTGGACAACACTTTGAGAACCTCTGCTTCCGAGTTTGAGAACGTGTACTTTGTTTCCCATAACTTGTGCCTACCTTCTGCTCGAACAGAGTTCAGGGAGAGTGAAACATTTGTTGTATAAGAGATAAGTTGTTTGCAACGTGTTGTAGCTTCTGGTGATTTTTCAAACACTCTCATTAAGTTTTCACTGCAGTATTTGAATGCTTGATGAGCATTTATGACAAGAATAAGTGATACTGTTTGCGATGGGCTTTGTGTGTGTGTGTGTGTGTGTGTGTGTGTGCGTGCGCGTGCGTGCACGCATGCTTTAAATAGGTTATTTGAAGACATTTTTATGTTTTTGCCTTATGTGGATTGTATCTCACACCTTAGGAGAGAGTGGCTTGGGCAGAGTGTCACCCAGCCCCTAAGTAACTATGTTTACACCCTCCACAAATGCACCCTCCATGGAGGTCAAAACAAGTCTCTCTCCCAAGTCTTTCAGTAATGACTCTACTGTGTAGGGTCTGTGTTTTGAAACTGTAAAGTTGCAGTGGACTGATATTTTTTGTTCAATGACAATAAATTATGAGGAAAATGGAAAATACTGGAAAAACAATAAAAACAAGCCCCAGTTTTATTAGTTTATTTTCTGTACATGTGCCTACTCTTTCACGTTACTGTGAAAGTTTCTGAAGGCGTACCCTCAATTTCTATATCATCTGTATTATTCTGTTCTATTCCCTCGCTCTCTGGGAACACACAGTACCCACACAGGCAGCGGACCACACCTGGAGTATCGCTGATGTCCATCACAGCCGCGTGCCTTCTTGTGTAATCCAAACCTGAAATTTGACCCATTTTACTTCCTGCCTCCTACCCTCAACCTCATTTTAACTGAGAGAATTCGGATTTATTCTTTTCTGCTTCCTCAAGTAATATTTACGTAGTGTTGTACATTGGAAACTTGGTTACAGAGGTAAGGTACACATATTTAAAGTATAATGTCAAAAAGGATATTACTATTTCAAAAATACACTCAAACATAAGTTCCAATAACATCGTTCTGAACGGTGTTTTCTGACTTAACAAGATACCAGCTCTGACTTACTTGTTTGAAGGAACAAAATAACAAGTTAGAGGGGAAAAAGAAGGTTGTTCCAGATGGCTTGAGTTAAGGGACAGAATGCATGGTCTGTTCATTTTTCTTTACGGGGTTCTTACATGATCATCTTGTTGAAGATTTGTGGATGAGGGGAAGGAAAGACTGCTGCGGGTCAGGAGGGGTAGCAGCTGAGAAAAGGAGGGAAAACAGAAACAAGTCAGTTGGCCCCCAGGGCAGAGGAGACTGCAGTGGAGAAACCTGCTTTGGCTTCCAAGCCTCCAGCTGTCAGCTGGGTCCGTGGTTATCACCATCAGTGCTGGGATTTCTTTGGGCAGTTAGCACTTATTGGGTGCCTGCCCTGTGCCAGGTAGGGGCTGGTTGCTTTTCATATAACCTCACTTAATTCTCACAATAGACCCAAGAAGGAAGATAAGAGGGCAGTGAGGCTCAAGGAGGGAAAATATTTGTTCAAGGGCACGCAGCTAGTACGTAGTGAGGCTGTGACTGGAGCCCACAGCTGCATGTTGCCAAAGCCTCTTGCTCTTTCCAGATCTGATGCAAATTTGAAAGACCAGGAGAGGAGTTGAGGCAGCCCATGTGAGAGCTGTAGTTGTCTGGAATTTACTCAGGACAGTATAGTTTCCCACCAACTCCTACCTTACTTCTCCAGATAAAGAAGATGGAAGATGCTGAAGTATCTGTTTCCAGAAACATTTTTTAAGGAAATCAGAGAGAGGCCAAAAGGGACTTAAGTTTCTCCAGAGAGGAAGTTGAGAAACTCAAGTATAGCAAACCACTAATGCCAGATGTTATTTATCCAAAGGTTTTTGGCTACATTGCAATACTTTCTGGATCTCTGCTAGTTCTCTGCAATCTTTCTGAAGCTGCTTTGAGTTTTAAAAATATACGTACCTGAATTTGAAACCATGGTCATTTACTTCAAAATATGCTCTTAAAACCCTAAATTCTTGTAATAACAATGGTGGAAGCACAGAAGGAATCATTCCAAATGATTATTTGAAGTATTATTCTATTCCAAGTAGAAAAACATGTTTCTGAACTGGCCACTATTTCAGCTAGAGTAAGCTACGTTTTTGCTTTTTAAAAAACTGACATTTCGCATTATTTTACTACATACACATGGAATGTTTCCTACTTAAATTTTTAATTATTATCCCTTACTGGAAGGCTAAAAGGAGGTTTTACTGTCTGACTTTTCTTCTTAACTGATAACAAAGCTTTTATATTTGGTCACAGGCAAAAAAAAATCTTTATTACCCTGTAAAGGTGTGGAGAGGTGGATGGGTAAGCACAATTAGAGCTTTCTCTTATAAAAGGGACTGTCGATTTGTGATCTCGATTCCCTCATTATCCTTCTTTTCTTGTATGACATTTGCAATAACATTCCATCTTTACTGTCTTTACTTTTGACCATTTTTCTGTCTTAATTTAGAGAGTATTTTCCAGTTGTTATTATTTTTTGTTTCTGAGACTTGAATCAAAGAATCTCATCTAATTGTTTTTTCTTTTTTTTTTTACCAGGACATCCTTCAGTCTACCTTTTGGTTCTCCAGTACAACCAGTACAGGCCTTGGTCTAGGGCCCGTTTTGTATTCCAACACACCTCCCTAGTTGATAGAAAACTTGGAATGTATTCTTTTGGTTAATCTATTTTGTCCTTAGTAAAGAGTGATGCAGAACCTTTTCTTTTCCTATTTGAGTCTGACTGTTGAAAATGTTCCTAAAATAATAGCCCACATTCCTGCCTTAGTAAAAGCACAGTGGAAATGATTGTCTCCTCATGGCTGAAAACCTTGTAGTGTCCGAGAGCGACTTTTCCAGATACCACTTTGCCTTAGATGGGCGGTAAATGGGGATTTGAAAGGAGTGGAGAGAAACAGTTTCTGACAAAATTGCGGGGAGGCAAGGCAACCAGACGGTTGCTGTGCCCGCCTCCCCTCCATCAGAGAAGCTCAAGAACCCTTGTCTGCCCCGAGCTGCCTCCCACCTGCGTGTGCAGGAGTTGCCAGTGTGCACAATTCTCTTGGCTTCCTTTGCTGCTGCTGCCCATCGAGAGCTAGCACTCACTCTCCTCTTGTACATGTGGAGGAGGGGAGGCATACCTTAGCAGTGCCTTTTAAGACATTGAATGGCTAGCATGCGGTTATTTTAAAATAAATTTTCATGATACTGAGATTTCTTTTTAAAATACATTTTATTGATTATGCCATTACAGTTGTTCCAGTTTTTCCCTCTTTGTCTCCCTCCATCTCCATTTCCTATACTGTTCTTAAAATCCCCCTGTCTATTTTGTATCTACCAATTTGTACTTCTTGATCACTGTACCTTTTCCCACATTCTCCCTCTTCTCCCTTCCAACTGATAACCCTCCAAATGATTCTGTTCCTGTTTGGCTTATTTGCTTAGTTTGTTATTTGGATTCAGTTATTGGTAGTTGTGAGTTTATTGCCATTTTAATGTTCATAGTTTTGATCTTTTTCTTATATAATTTCCTTTAACATTTCATATAATAATGACTTTGTAATAATGAACTCCTTTAACTTTACCTTATCTGGGAAGCACTTTATCTGCCCTTCGATTCTAAATGATAGCTTTGCTGGATAGAGTAATCTACGTTGTAGGTCCTTGTTTTTTTTATCACTTTGAATACTCCTTGCCAGTCCTTTCTTGCCTGCAAAATTGCTTTTGAGAAAAGAGCTGACAGTCTTACGGGAACTCCTTTGTAGGTAACTGTCTCCTTTTCTCTTGCAGCTTTTAAGATTCTCTCTTTATCTTTAACCTTTGGCATTTTAATTATTGTATCTTGATGTGGTCCTTTTTGAGTCCCACTTCTTTGGGACTCTCTGTGCTTCCTGCACTTGTATGCTTCCTTCACCAAATTAGGGATGTTTTCTTCCATTATTTTTTCAAATAAGTTTTCAATTTCTTGCTCTTTCTCCTCTCCTACTGGCATCCCTATGATTCAAATGTTGGTATGTTTGAAGATGTCCCAGAGGCTCCTTAGCTTCTTCTCATTTTTTTTTTTTTTGAATTCTTTTTAATTCTTGCTGTTCTGATTATTTTCTTACTCCTTATGTTCCAAATTGATTTGATTCTTGGCCTCATCCCCTCCCCTGTTGGTTCCCTGTAGATTTTTCTTTATTTCACTTAATGTAACCTTCATTTCTGCCTGGGTCTTTTTTATGCTGTTGAAGTACCCAATGAGTTCCTGGAGCATCCTGATAACCAATATTTTGAACTCTGTCTCTGATAGGTTGGCTATCCCTGTTTCGTTTAGTTCTTTTTCTGGAGTTTTGTTCTGTTCTTTCATTTGGGCCATATTTCTTTGTCTCTTTATTTTGGCAGCCTCCCTGTGTTTGTTTCTATATATTAGGTAGAGCTGCTTTGACTCTCTGACTTAGTAGTGTGGCCTATGGTAGAAAAGTGTGCCTGTAAGTTAATGGGGTGGGGCCTTAGGTAATTGCCAGGGCAGGGTAGCCTGTATCACTGCTCTGTGGCTCTGTGTGGGGGCAGTGTTTGGAGAGGGGTTAGTGCTGCCACCTGGCCTCTGGGGTTTTGCCCAGGAGGATGCTGTCTCCCAGCACTCACCCTGATGCCAGTCACTTCAGTTTCTTTCCGCATGCCACTAGTACCCTTCTGGCTGCTGCCCTAGTGCTGAATCCCAGAGGGAGTGAGTCTGCATGAGTCGTAAGTCCATTGTGGGCCCTTTAAGATGAGAGGCCTGAGAACCTTGCAGTTCTTCCACCGTCCCAACCTCCACTGGTTTTTACAGCCAGAATTTACGGGGACTTATCTTCTGGCACTCCTGGGCTGGGTGGTCTGGTCTGGGGCTGGGATCCCTTGCTCCTGAGGTGTATCCCTCTTGATTTTCATTCATCACATGTGGATTCGGGACTACCCATTCCACATGTCCACAGCTCTCCACACCTTTCTGCATCTCTGCCCCTACTACCTATCTGGATGAATGTGGCTTCGTTAATTCCTTGGTTGTAGGACTTACATACAGCTCAATTTTCTGACAATTCTGGGTGATGTTTGTTTTGTAGTGTAGTTGCAATTTTTGCTGTAGTTTTTCGAGGAGGCAAGGTGTGTTCCCCTATGCCTCCATCTTGACTGAAAGTATGCCCCCTGAGATTTCTTGAGTTGATTCCTCAAGATAGTTTGGGCTGAGGACCTGATGAAGAGCTCAAAGCTCCCTTCATCCTATACTGTTGATGGGCAGCTGCCCTGAACCCCTTTTGTGCTCCTTCTGGGACCTAAGGGCCCCTCTTGGTAATCTCACAGTTTCTACCAGCTACCTTGACTTGGTCATGCCTCTGGCTTCTTTGGGGACTTCCCTTACAGCTGGTTAAAGGGAAGCTCAGTGGGTGTCCACAAGGGGAACAGTCTACTCTGTGCGGCAGAAAAAACAATTTGACCTTTGGGTTCCTTCTAGTGCTAAGGTGGTCTTCTGTGGCAGTGGAAGGAGACTTTTCCTTACTAAGGGGGTAATAGTACATGTGCAGGCACACGTTGGTGGTAAACACTGTAACGAGTGACAGTGGTTATATCCCAGGTCCTGGCTGAGTGTCGAAGAGTGTTTCCCTGCCTGCATTGCTCTAGTTTTACAGTCCAGCCCCAGACAGAGAAATCCAGGGCTCTTGCTGGATGTCAGCTGATACTTCCAGGTGATTATTTCCTTCTTTCAGGAGGCAGGCTGGCTGGGAAGTGTTCCTTTCTAATCCTTCCTATTTTTGAATTGATGGGATTTTTTTCCTCCCTAGCTCTTCGGCCAGTTGTGAAACATCACCTCTTTCTGCGTACCGCTTTCAGCCTCTGGATTCCTCTTCCCAGCTGGTTGAGTCGGTGTCATCCTGATAGGAATGCAGGTTAATTTCGCTTACAGGGACTGTGAGGAGAAAGATGGATCTACAGGGCAAAGAAAGCTCTGGGTGTTTTCAAAGCATAAAAGAACAGCTTTTTGGATTATTGGTTATGTTGGATAACAGGGTGTGTACAGTGTCAGTCATTTCCAGTCATTCCGTTTTAGTTCTGTGGCTGTGTGAGAATTGACTGTGTTTTCCCTTGAATCTTATGCTTCGGACTTTTTAAAGCTCTCCCTGCCACCAGCCTTCCCTTACAATTATCAAGCAAAATTTTGATTAAATTTGAAAATCTTAGTCACTAAGAGAAATTAAACTCAGTGTGTAAAAGAGCTAGTGGTTTCTCAGGATCAAGCAGTGTCAGAGGAATTGGGTGTTTAATGTTTAGGTTTGCTGAGGATGTCAGTGATGGGAGTAAGAACAGACAAGTGTGTGTGATTACTGTTGTATTTGATCTGAGGGGAGGTTTTAATCGGGAGAGAGATGTGCTATTCGAAATCTGAAGACGAGGACTATTAAGACCTACTCTCTTAGCAGCTTACGGATATAGGCAATGCAGTGTTATTAACTGCAGTCACCGCGCTGCATTATTTTTCTTTAAAACATACATAGTAGCTTTATTTATTTATTTATTGAGACAATGGAAGGGAGGAAGAAAGAGAGGGAGAGAAACATTGATGTGTGAAAGAAACATCCGTCGGTTGCCTCTCGCACATCCCTAGCTGGGGACCTAGACCACAACCCAGGCATGTGCCCTGACCAGGAATCAAACTGGTGACATTTTGGTTTGTGGGACGACACCCAGCCTACTGAGCCACACTGGCCAGGGCCATAGTGGCTTTATTTCTTGTTCTGTAAATTTTTTTTATTGTCCATACTCATTAATTAACGAAGGCAATATCTCTTTATGGTCCTGTTTTTATAAGGATAATGAAAAGTCTTAAATAAAGGTGTTTAATAATCTTTAAGGTTTTATACATTGAAACATTTTTTAAAGTGTTAATTGAAGTATTTTTAATAATAGTACTTTCCCTAAATTTGAGTACTTCGCAGAGCCACAACAAATTTTAGGTAATGGTAATATTTGTATTTAAAATATTTTTAATTTATTATAATATTAAGTTATTCATGGTCAGCTTCTTTATCATCATACATAAACATGCTTAATACTGTTTTTAAGTGTTTCCATTTTCTTGATCCACAAATATTGGTCAATATGGTCCTTGAGAGAATATATGAAAAATACTCAAGTTTTTTTAGAGAAGGTGTTCGCCTTTTTATATGCCTCTGTTTTATGGTTCTTAAAAAAAATAAATAAAAACAAGCAAGGGATGGGCTTTGGCTATTCAGTGTACTATATTAGAAATAAATAGGGGGGAAGTGTGGAGGGACCCCATTCACCCTCATTTGGAGAGACAGAAAAGTATACCTTTTTGTTTTGAATGGGTTGTATGTGCACATGGCAGATTGCAAAAGATAAAAAATATATACATTAAAAAGTATGGTCTCTTCGAATTCCTTTAATGAACAAATTACTTAGTCCTCCCCCCGTCCTTTGTTTGAGGTAATAATTTTTATCAAGTATTTGTCCCTCCCCCCACAACAGGTCACCTATGCATATATAAGCATATGTTTGTATAACTTGCTTTGTTTTCATACAAAAATTATGGCAATCTCTGTGCACCTTCCCTAGCTTTTTATTTTTTACTTAATATCTAGAATATTGTCCTTTATCAGTATTCATTCTTTCTAATGTCTGGCTGGATACACTAAGGTGACCTAACTAGTGCTGTGTTGGTGGGCATTTCTGTTGGGTACAATTGATTTTAGGGTATGTGCATAATGATTTCAAATGATACTGCAGCTTAGCTCTCTCTGAACTCTCCACTTTGTATTCGTGACAGCAGTAAGTGAGGTAGCTTGGGTTTCCACATTCTCACCAGCACCTTGTCCTAGGGGTGTCCAACCTGCGGCCTGTGGGCCGCATGCAGCCCAGGATGGCTGTGAATGGGCCCAGCACAATATCGTAAATTTACTTAAAACATTATGAGATTTTTTTGTGATTACTTGTCTCGGTGTATTTAATGTGTGGCCCAAGGCAACTCTTCTTCCAGTGGTGCAGAGATGCCAGAAGGTTGGATACCCCTGGTACTTCTTGACCTTTGATAATCTGGTAAATGAAAACTGATATTTCAATGTAGTTTAAATTGGCGCCTCCTTTGAATGAGGTTAAACATAAAAAATACGTTTGACTGTCAGGGTATTAGATTTGATCATCAACCTCTTGGGCCCTTTCCATTCTAGTTTATATTCTCTGTCTAGATGCTGTTATATATTCTTATTCAATTACCATCCACTTAGGCATCTCAAAGGCCACTTGTTTCCTGTTGCTGCTGTAATAAATTACCACAAGCCTAGTGGTTTAAAATAACCAAAATTTATTATGTTACAGTATTTATTATGTTTCTGTAGGTCAGAAATCCGAAACGGATCCCACTGGACTAAAATCAGGGCTGTGTTTCCTGTAGAGGTTCCCAGGAGAACCTCCTTCTCCCCCTTTTTTTCCTTGCCTCTTCCAGCTTCTGGAGGCTCCTGCATTTCTTGGAGCGTGGCCCTACCTCCACTTTTAAAGCCAAGTATTCGTGAAGCCTCTCTGTATCTCTGACCTGACTGACTCTCCCATCTGTGAGGACCCTTGTGATTGCATTGGGTCCACTCAGAGTCCGGGATAATAGCTTTATTTTATGGTCTGCTGTTGGCAATCTTATTTCTATCTACAACCTTTATTTTCTCTCACTGTGGAACCTAACACATCACAGGTTTCAGGAGGAGGATTTGGGGGCATTATTTTGCCTACCAAATCACCTAAGCACCACAAAACCAAAAAAAAAAAAAAATCCACGGTTTTTCTACCCTACACTTAGTTGTCTTCTAATATCGTGTCTTGGTAAATGGCTCCACTATCTATCAGTTGAGCAAATAGATACCTCAAAGTTGTCCTTGGTTACATTTTTGTTTTCCTCACTCTTCATACCCAATCTATCAACTTTTGTGGATTTTGCTTCCAGGATAGCTTTCACATCAAAGAAAGACATCTGTATCCACCACATCTATACCAAGATACATTTTATCTCTTGCTTGAACCATTGTAGAAACTTCCTAACTGGCCTCCCAGGATGGTGGGTTTTTGTTGTTGTTGTTGTCATTGTCATTTTGGTTGCTTTCCTCCAATTAAACTATATCATTTAAGAGATATTCTCACCTTACTATTTAAATTTTCTACAACAGGAAAATGATAGTCTATACATGCTAGTAGTAAAAATGTAGTCACGTGCAGTTTTCTCTGAGGATTAAATCCATTGTAGGTAGAATAACTAAATTATTTCTTAACCCATTTACTCATTAATTCAGCCATCCACTTAATGTGCATTGTATATTTACTACATTGCGCTTATTGTCATATTGGGAAATGGATGGGTGAAAAAATAAAGTGATTAATTTGAATTCCTCTTGTTTGGATAAATTCAAGCTCCACACTTGAATATCCTTGGTAACCCCTTACTGAAAAGCAGGTAAGTCTACACACATTGGCTAAGTACTTTCTTTGTGTCAGGCACCGTTGTTAGGTGCCCAGAACACAATCTATTATGAGAGCTGCAGATTTCCTGTTCCCACAGGACACATGGTAGAGATAGACACACAACACACACACACAGATACACACATCACATACATACACATGTACCTATATACACAGGCACACAGGCATGCAATTGCATACCTATAAACATCTGTATGGAATTTGGAAAGGCGTGTGCGTATGTGTAAATGGACGAGCTCATTGAATTGAGGGTAACTTCAGGAATCCGGCATCAACCAACATTATTGGTCTGCACCAGTAATGTCTTTTTCTGTTTTTTTTCTGGTGTGGTTTCCAGGCTGTCCTCTGGTTTAGTTTGCTCAGTTGTTTTTGTGGGAGACACACAGGGATCTATCTGCCAGTTAGTCAGTTGACAGCTATAGGTTTGTGTGTCTTGTGCCAAGGAAGAGAGTGGATGTTACCCTGGGTGGCCTGTTTAAGACCTCATGAATATTGAGTGCCACATGTCTCATGTATAATTCATATTTATGAATATTTAATGCTTTAGGTGCCTCTTGTATATTTAGTGCCTCATGAATTTTAGGTGCCTTTTTGTCTTCCTCCCTTTCTGTGTTCACACACATTATGTTCAACCTTATCTAACATGTCTTACTACTTACTGATCCTTAACACAACTGATGAGTTTCAGCTATCCTTTTATTTTCCTGTGTTATTGGGCAGATTTTCCTGCCCTATTGAGCACAGTTGAAATTTCCCAAACGGTATAGTAGTGTACCTTACAGGTGTCCTGTTATAAAGTTCCAGGAGCCCACTGCCCAGAAGCTTCAGGGGAAGGAAAAGTATTTTTTATTTTCAAAATTTCAAGTCAGCCCATACACATGTAGATACTTTCCAGTGTAGGATTTTTTATAAAAACTTGAGTACACTAAGGCTCAAAAATAAAATTTTTATGAAAAAGATAGTATTCTTGGCAGCTATTGATAAGATGGTTTGTACTCTCTGTGTATCGTGGGGAGTAGTTCATTTCATTTCATTAGTAACTCGTCAGGAAGGGACCTAGCTAGAGTTTGCATCCTCCCTGCCATCTGCAGGTTGTTTGTGAAGGTGTCTTTGAACAGACACGCCAGCCAGCCCCACATGCTGAGAGAAGTGGTACAGGAAGTGTTTGTACACAATAGAAGTGCTTTTCCAATGCAGTTGAAGCCAAATAAACTTGGAATCCTAAAAAGTACACAAACTATAAATATTTTACTATACTCTTGAAATATAAATATGTATTTATCTTTTGTTTTCTTATAAGGTCAAGGCATTTTCTGAAATGGGGCACTGATTAGAAACATTCATATTTTGGGAGTATTTGACAGACATATTTGGGAACAGATACAGCTGGCTTTCTGTGAATAGATGACACCCCTGATGGGAGTGAGCTGCCCAGGGGTGCATAGGTGTATTTTTGTCAGTCTCAAGGGTCAGGGTCCTCTGTGTGTCAGTGCCTTTGTGCTGCAGAAGGGAAGGGAAGGACGTTGGTGATGTGGAGGTTTTTTCTACTGTTTTTCACACCTTTAGTTCTCCTTTGTGTCCACCTTGAAGCTGATATTCTCTGCTTCATATTGATAACAGCAGGTAGGAACAGCATTTCTCATATTAGAGGCTCTCATTGGGGCATCCTGGAGCTGTTTAGGCAGGCGGGGCCTGGCCGCCCGAATGGCGTTGTCCAGCAGACTGAGCTTGAGGGCACGATGTGTGCCTGGTGTGGCGTGGCACAGGCACCACATGTCTCCTGTGCAGTAATAGCTACTGTCCAGCACTGACTGAGTGCCACGCCCTGACTAAGCACTCTGCATGGCGGAGTGTCTCTGCTCCTCATGACATTGGCTGATGGAGCAGATGCTGGCAGAGCCCTGCCCCCACCTCTCACCACTGAAGCACCGGGAAGGGTGACCAGCTGTCCTAGTTTGCTCAGGACTGTGGGTTTTCCTGGAGCTTGGACTTCAGGGTGATGACTTGGTCCACCTAACCCCTGTGAGTCCTGCCTCGTGGCACCGCAGCCAGTGGAGCTTCTCCCAGCAGAGGCTACCCCTTAGCCAGTGGCAGGCTGTAACTGGTGGGGGAATAGCAGTGTCCGAGCCCCTCTAAGGGACAGCTTGGAGGCATCTCTCTGCTGTCTCAGAGATTCCTCCAGAGGTGGCCCTGAGGCCCGCGGAGGGAACCTGCTTATAGACCTAAAGGAGCTTCCCTCTTCGCTGTATTCCCCATGCACTTTCCCACCTCCCTTGTCAGCGACCCCTGAGATCAACTTCTGCATAAACTACTTCCACTCAAATACTTGTCACAGAGTCTTGTCACTTGCTTCTGGAGAATCCAGTAAAAAATATGAGTAGGAACTATTTTCACCCCCACTTCACATGAAGAGGAAACCAAGGTGCAGGGAGGTTAAGTCATTTTGCTCACTTGGACAGCTGGTACTTGGTACAGCTAATAATGAACTCCTAGTTACTACCTTACGTACAGCTTTTGTCCCCATCTTCATCCATTTGTAATTATTTTCAGGTAATCTAAAGTTGTACTTATTCATATGGCATTAACAAGCAACCACCAGCCCAGGAGGATTGTGGATGGTATGTTATTCTATCATAGTTAACTTTATTGTCAGAGCATTGAGCGTGGAGCAGAAAACTGCTCTTAGCGGAGTTTGGGGCTGTTTTTGCTGAGGAGAAATCCATCTTTCACACAGAGAGTTTCCAAAGCCAGTGCAGCTGCTGACCAAAGATGCAGTGCTGACCCCTCTCCCCGGGCTGCACGCAGGACTTGTGACATCTCCGATGTGACTGGATGTAACGGCCTGCTTGTGCGAAGGAGTTGTGTCTGCTGGTTCTTGGCTTTCATCCTCCAGTTCTCTTATCTATGAAATGACTCATTATAATGAAGTCCATTAAAAACAAATCTTTCCCTGTTTTAGAGCATCTCTTAAAATTTTTTCCTTAATTAAAGAATTTTGGTGCTTTCAGTTCCCGTTACTGCCAAGAAATGTGGTATGCATTGAGGAAGACTGTGATAGTTAGAGATGGTACTTGGATTTCTTGTAAACATGGATGCTTTGGGACATGAGTGTATTTTCCTCTTCCTCGAAAAGCAGGAGCCTTGGGAATTATACCAGATGTTAAAAGAATTGCTTTTTATTTTTTTGTGTAAACCCATGGCCTAAACAAAAGTGTTCCAAGTTTCTCTAATAGAAAAATAAAAATGCCCGAGCTGGGTGGCTTGGTTAGTTGGAGCAGCGTCCTGTGCACCAAAAGTTTCTTTAGGTGGTGATGAGAAATACACGCTGCGTTTCATGTGTGGCTGACTGTTGGTTCTGGCTAAAATGAGGATAATGTTCTTTGCCTTCTCTTTTGTCAGAGTCTGTTTCTCCTTCTGTTTTGGGGAGGAGAGAGGTGGAGAAAGTTGGGGACAGATTTTTAATATCTTTAGAGAATAATCTGCAGTAATGTTGATTTTCTAACTATAAGTCCTTCAAATAATTTAAAAAATATCCCTCAGAGTTTTCTTTTACTTCACTGTTCCTCTTCCTTTGTCTTTCCCTCATTCCCACGTGGAAAAGGGTCAGACGCAGTACCAGGTCAATGTTAATTGATTGATCAAGGAGCATCTCCATTTAAAAATGCGGAGACCAGTTTTTCTCCCTTTCCTGGGCAGGAGGGTGAAGAGTAAGAGACTTTTCTTTTGCGAATATTTCTTCAGAAACACGAGCTGCCTGATTGCCTCCCAGCCAACACTCTTACTGTAACCAGTGCCGTTTTGATGGTCTTTCACAAAGTCTAGTAGACGAGGATGGGAGGGAACACCTGCGTTTCTCTGTGTTTTGTGATTCATCACATTTTTGGAAGTTCTTTGGGTAAAGATAGCTTAAGAATTACTTCAAGATGCATCCACTGAAGCTCAAGTTACTGTTTTCCTCATTGCTGGCGGTGAACTTTCTGCTCCTCCCTTCGCACTCCTTGTCTCTGCATGTGAGTGTGAGGGGGTTTCTCGTGCTTCTTACAGCAGCACAATTTTGAGAAGCTGACTCCCAGCCCTTGCTGTTACAAGAGGCACGTAGCATAGCACCCCATTTTTCAAAATGGTTTTTGTTGGCTTGTGATTATGCTTGTAAAAGGTGCTTATTTGGAAACCCTGCGGCCGTAGTGTTGTTTCAGGCCTCTGAGTAGGTGTGCTTAAGCCCACTTGATTGCACAGCGAGAGCGTTCGTATGGATTCAGGGCCAGGGACGGGAGGCTGAGGCTATCTCTGCAGCACCGTGGGGGGAGAAGCTTGGCAGGACCTTCTGGAAGGCAAGCATACTAGCTCGGGTAGATATTTGAAGAATTTGGGCAAGATCTACTGTTTTGTATATTCATTTTGACTGTGAAAATATCCTTTGGAAATCAGACTTTACTGGGGCTAGATAGATGAGAAAATATAAATTCATAGAGCCCTTATTTTCTCACAGGTACTTTTAAAAATGATTAGACTTATGATAAAAACTCTTATGGGTCTGAGTAGCTATATCCCAGGAAAATTTGGGAAATAAAATATAGTATAATCATACTCTTTCTTAGCATAAACCTTTTGACCTTTTGATGAATGCCTCTACTTTTTGTGTGTTTTTTAAATAACAATAGTTATAGTCATGTTGCACATATACTTTTATGAGCCACTTAAAGAGCCTACCTAATTTTCTTTTTTTAACTGGATATGTTATTATAATCATTTTTCTTACTATGTTTTTGTAAATCATGCAAATCATCTTTTTAAATGATGGTAAAATGTTTGAATAACCATCTATCTAAATTGTCTTAATTCTCATATTGCTTTTCTCATGTATTTGCCTTTATAAATTTTACTAAAATGAACATATTTGTATCAATAGTTTTTGCTTTTTCTTTAATGTTTTGGAATATATTCTTAGGACCTGGTCTTCTAAATACAGAATTACTGGGTCAAGTACATAGAAATTATAGTTTTTCTTTATATATTCCAACTTATTTTTCAAAATTATTGCATGAATCTATACTTCACCACTGTACAAGCACTATATTCTTATTGGTGCTTATGGTATTACTGAGTTTTAGGGTTACTATAATTATATAAACTATAAAACCTTCACCTGATATAATTTTTAAAGTTTCTCTGGAAAAGTACACAATTTAAAAAAAAGGATGTATTCAAGTATTTTATCTGACCCATTAAAGATTGAGAATTTATTTTCAACCCTTTCTGAAATTAATCTGAACAGATTTAGCAAAAGCAGAAAGCTATTCTAGAGGATTCTTACAGTGTATTTGAGGTTAGGTGCCCCAAACATGAATATTCAGAACTTGACTGAACATTGCCAACTCTTAACCCAAACAGGAGAAGAAATTTTCATTACCTTGTTCGAAAGGTTTGACTATTTGGAGACTGGTGTATAATCTAGGCCTAAGACATTTCAGTTTCTTGGACTTAAGAAAAATGATCTGAAACTTTCCAAAGTAAACACAGTGCACAGAGCTGCTGAGAAGATGGAACTGTTCAAGAAAATGAATACTTACAGGCCCACTATGCTATTATAGCAGATCCATTTTAATTGAGATAGAATGTGATTCCTGAACCAAAGTTACAATTCTGGGAATCAGAAAAAATCTGTGACTTAGAATGTGCCTACCGTATTTGTATCATAAATATACACGCATATTTTATGAAAGGAAATCGAGGTAATGATATCTGTTATAACTTTTATCCTAGGCCAAAGACTATTACCTTAAAATTACCGTTCAAGCATTGTTGAGATGAAAACCACATTTAAAGGTGGTTTTCTGCCTGCTGATGAAAAATGAATTCATGTTAACAAACCAAGAACTTTAAATGGAATAAATTATAATCAGATGTTAGGTCTCAATTAGCTTTAAGAAAAACAAATGATTCTTTTCAGATGAGAATTGATGGCTTAGCCCTCGAAGAGTTTATCATTTTTCAAACCAAACGTTTTGAGAGGAGGCGATCTGCTTAATTTCATAAAAGTAGGCTTGTGATTTATCGGCTGCAGACTGCTGAGTTTAAGAAATAAGAGCTCCCCTAAATATTTTCCTAGGTCTTCTGAATGAGGGTGCCTTGATCTTTAGTAACCTGCTTGTGCAAAGCCACATTTGGTAGAAGGTGGATGTGTGCAGCTCGCTGTGGAGCGGGGCCTGTTGGGAGTGCAGGTCAGATCCCCCTGAGGGGGCCCCTCTGCTGCCCCTCTTTTGCATATCTGCCCTCATTCCACAAGCCTTTAGGTCATAGACTTGGTCCTCTCAAGTAGAGAAAAATGTCCCCCAGGACCACTATTTTTTTAGTCCTTTAGACCTCTTCTAATGAGATGTACTGTGAGGCAGTTGGGGTCAACAGGCCTTGAGGATAGGAAGTTTAGAAAGGGGCAGAAACAGTTTTAATGATAACATGTGAGTCAGTAACTGCATCCTTTGGTTAGTCCTGAGAAGCAGCTTCTCTAGGTGTAATAATTACATAATTCCAATGAATTATCTTAAAAACCCAGAACACTGGCATGACCTTAATGCCTAGAATGATTTATACTATCATATTTAAGCCCTTTACGTGCTTCAGAGTAGTTGTATTTCTTTGTAGTCCTGGGGTTAAGGTGGAATGTGATAGTCAGCAATGGGCAGCGGGCTGGGCTTATAGAAAGCCATCTTGGCTGAGACTTTGGAAATAGAACCTCGATATTATCATGTGATTGCAGTGATGTCACAATGCCCAAGACTTAACTGTGTGTATGAATTATCTGGTATGGTATGTGTATAAAAATGCAGATTCCTGGACTCTCTTAAAAATTAAGATTCAGTGGGATCTGTGGGTGGGGCCCAGAATATGACTTTTTTCGTGAGCACCGCTCTCTTCTATTGTCACGCCTGCAGTCAACTGGAGTATTAGAGAACTTTTGTCCGACTGGATAGGTATGCTTGCTCAATCAGACCTATCTCATTTGAGCTAGTGGAAGCAGCATGCAATGAAAAAAAGATGAATTTTGTGATAATTAAATTTATTGACAAAAGAGTAGGGAAAGGTTAAAGATTATGTGAATTAATTGTCCATTTGGTAGCTCACTGATAGTGTGGAAAGGAGACGTGGCACAGACATGTACTATTTGGAAGACTGTTGACTGAAGAAAGAAGAAAGGCCATTTCTAGAAGAAACACCCTACCAGTATTGCTCAACCAGGGGCATTGGTATATATAATGGGCAGGACAGTCCTTTGTTGAGCCCCAGTGGGCTTTTGGCGGCTGCCCTGGCCATGGAGACCTGATGTCTGTGGACACTGAATGTCTGCGCCAGGGCCCTCCCGAACGCCTCCTGTGACAGCAACCACTGCCACCACGGCACACGCATATTTCCCAGCAGTCCTCGGAGGAGGGGTGCTTCCTCAGGTAAAGAATCATGTCCCCAATCACTGGTCAGGGGTTCCTTTCTTCTCTGCTGCCCTGTACCTGTGGCTCCTTCTAGGAACAGGTGCTACTTAAAGTGCTCTAAGGCATATAAAGGGAAACCGAAGTTTTGGAAAGATAGACAGACAGACACGGGTATTCACAGCCTTCTCTCTTTCCAGAAGTCACTTTTCCCATCTCACCATGTGTTGGTCCTTTTCCACTTTACGCAGTCAGCTTAGACACTCCCTGTGATGTTCATTCTTAGAATTCCTGTTGTCCGTGACTCTTATGTAATGTTCAGTCTTTAAGAGTCTTGTCATTTTTATTACTGACCTCAAAGAACTTACTGTTCAGTAAGACCGTAAGTTCTTTGAAGTCAGGGTTGCTGGCTTCCATATATTAAATGCTTATAGAGTGCTTATTTGTATATTTTAGAGGTGAAAACAGAGCCTTAGGGAGGCTAAATCACCGCCTGGAGTTATACTGCTAGTAAACTGAGCAGTGGCAAACCGAGTTGAACCCACGTTTCCCTGACTCCACAACTTTTATCTTCTCACTGCGTGCTGCACGTGTGCTAAATACATTTTGTTTAAACGAATCAGTAAATGAGTCTTTTAGTGTCGAGTTGAATTGGAGTAGTCCTCTTGAAAGCAAGCATATCTTTGTGCCCTCCTACCCCTGCACCCATTTGGTGGGAAGAACAGTAAATAGACCGCCTTGTCGTGGATTTCTGCATATAGCCTGAACTTTAAACATGCCTGGGACACATTTGGTTCTGATTTAAAACCAGTTGGCTTGCCCCATTGCCATGTTATTACAAACACAAAAGAAATATAAACTTCATTCCATTAAATAACCATCCACATAAACTCTTAAATAGTTTCATGGTTTTAGACTGGGCCAACACTGGATATTAAGGAAATGGTTATTAACATTATATATTTTATTCAAACTACTTTAATTCTTTAACCCTCCCATAACCCTTCCAAAATAACAACCAACCTTTTCTTCCTCCCTCAAGATGTTCCCAGGAGGTTAAGACAGATACAGCTTTGATTTCAGCTGCTGACTCTTGCGATTTCGAAACATTCCTCGTTTTCTGTAGCCTGTCAGTATGCTCTCTACTTGAATTTTTTCAGTCATCTTTGGGGAACAGCTAAGTAAGTTATCTCCTGTAGTAACACTGTACAGTGGAAATATAATGTGAACCACAAATGTAATTTAAAATTTTATTATCACATGTAAAATAAAACAGGTGAGATTAATTTTAATATAATTTTTCTTTAACACAATGTATAAAAATGGTAGTATTTCAACATATAGTTTAAAAAATGAGATTTTTTTACTTTTTCTGTACTGAGTCTTTGAAATCCAGTATGGTTTTCGCTCCTACAGCACATCTGGATGCAGATAGCCACATTTCAGTGGCCACAAGTGGCCAGTGGATTTTGCTTCAGACAGTGCAACTCCATGGGAAGACCAACAGAAGCTCACTGTGGTGTGTTAGGTGTTCATAACTCCATTCAGCTGTGTGAAGGCCATGCACCCCCTCTAGCTTTTGATAAAGCTAGAAGAGCATTTTATTTTAAAAAATAATAATATGTAAATACTTAAAGTTGTCAAATAATGTCTGTGATCCCAGGCCAGACTCAGTGGTGCTACAGGGATTGCTTAGGTAAGAAGAAAGAGGGTCTCAAAGCAAGATGCTTGATGTGAACAAAGTACCTATTAATCAGCTGGAGTGAGATTCCATAGGTGTATGTTAGTCAGGGTCATCAGCCAGCAAGGAAGTCTTCATTGTCAGGTCAACAAATTTGAAGCCTGAATAAACTCTTAGCCAGAGTTGCATGAAGAGTTAAAGTTAAAAGTTGCTTGAAGCAATTCGTAACGTAATTTAGATGTTCTCAGATTTTTGTGCATAATTGTTTTCCTACATTTGACGGCAACAGATGCTTTCTGAACTAGAAGTTGCTAGGCTAGAGCGGTGATTTTCAACCTTTTTCATCTCATGTTACACATAACCTAATTACTAAAATTCTGCAGCACACCAAAAAATATACTCTTGTCAATCTGACAAAAAAAAAAAAAAGTGTAATTTTGATCCACTCACACCAGATGGCTATTGTCATGTTGGCTGTTGTCATTTTTTTTTTTTTTTTTTTTTTTTTTTTGACAATCTGAGGGAAAAGACGTCAGTGCCCCTGACTAAATAGTCAGGTATCTCATGTTTTAAAAATTCTTGTGGCACATGGTTGAAGATTACTGGGCCCGAGAAAAGGCTTTGCTTGAGGCTCTGAATGTGGCGGGGCCACCACCATCTTATATTGCATGTCCCCCCCCCCACCACTGGAATGTTGGCAGAGCTTTACCTCCCTGAGAGATTTAGCATGTGACAAAAATCCCCTGCAGTTGCATTTTGAGAAGCAGTGGTTTGCCAAGGAATTAATTGTTGGGGTTACGAAGGTGATTCTCAACTCAAGTGCTGTAACACTTTTTGAAACATGCAACATGCAACGAAGGGCACTGACCTTTTTTCCCTTAGGTCATCAGATAAAAAAATGACAGCAGCCGACACAACAATAGCCGTCCAGTGTGAATGAATCAAAATTATACCTATTTTTTTGCTTAGATTGGCAAAAATACATACTTTTTGGTGTGCCACAGAATTTTACTAATTAGTTTATGTGTGCCATGAGGTGAAAAATGTTGAAAATCGCTGGGTTAGTAGATGTAAATCTCAAAGAGACAGCAGTGGTCCCCATTGCTGGAATAAATAGATAGGACTCGCCCCACCCCGCTACCCCCAGAGGGTCTTTGTTTTTCCTATTAGCTCTGTTTAAAAATTTGGTGAGAAGTGAAATTTTTAAAAATCACCTCAAAGGATGTCTTCTTGGTATAGTTCAGTTAAGACCCATGATCTTGGTCCAAATTATCGTAGGTAATCCATCTCTCTTCTTTCATATTCTTAGTCATTGAGCCTTTTTAGAATGTGTCAGATTAGTAAGGTGTTCTATATATTTTATTTTGTTTGACTTGATGTGACCTTTTAGTAAGCATGGTCTTATTTTAATTAGAAATGTATACATAAAATGTTTCTCTTTTTGGTTTATGCATTTTAGAGAATGTCTTTTTCTGTCTTTTGTGTAGCTATTAAATGTAGCTGTGAATCACAGAAGTTTTCCAAATATTGATTTATTTAGTGTTTTCAGTTAGAAATTCCTTATTATAGGCCTAAGTTGTTAAAACTTTTCCACTGAGAGTTGTAGAAAGTCAGTACTTCAGTCTAGAAGGTGCTGGGTTAATTGAGGCCTGTGGTGTTCTATACTTGGTGTGGTTTTATTGGCTGTCTGTTATTCATCTCTGATAGTGTGTTAGTCATTCTGTCTTTTTAGGTAGCTTATATCCACATTTGACCTTCAGACTTTTGCTGGATTGCTTTATGCACTGTGGACTGAAATGGATGCTATGACAGAACAGTAATGGTAAAATCGGTTCACTCTCAAATGAGAAGAAGGATTTCAAATGATTTTTATCTAATTAAAAAGTTCAGACTATTTAAAGCATTCTGGACAACACAAAGGAGACAGTGATAAATGACCCAATAATTTTACCACTCGAACAACAATTGTTAACATTTTGGTGTTTATAGTTTTTTCCAACATATACACTATGTGTAGTACACACATACATACTTACCTGTAGAATTGAGATGATTCCATACATCCTTACAGTCTCCTTAAATAATTTATTGCATTTTTAAAACAAGATTTTTATTTATTTATTTTTAGAGAGAGGGGAATGGAGGGAGAAAGAGAGGGAGAAAAGCATCAATGTGTGGTTGCCTCTCACACGCCCCCTACTGGAGGCCTGGCCTGCAGCCCAGGCATGTGCCCTAGACTGGGAATTGAACCAGTGACCCTTTGGTTCACAGGCTGGTGCTCAATCCACTGAGCCACACCAGCCAGGGCAATTTATTGCGTTTTTGAACACAGGAATTTTTAACTACAAAAATAAAACAATATTTAAGAAAAAATTAAACTGAAGAAGAAAATCATTCTTAAGTATCTAGCCACTATTAAGGTGCACTATTAAGGTAAAATTTACATTATTTTTATCTGTTTCTTTTTGATTTTTCTCAACAGGACACGTGATTCCGTCCCCCCCACCTCCCCCTGCAGGGCAGGTATATTTGAGGTGTTCACAGTGGACTTGGAAAGCAGGAAGGGAATTTCAGGGAATATGAGATCTGAGAATCCTTACATCAGCTGTGACACACAATGTTCAAATGGCACTATTCACTACTGAAGTTTAAACTTGAAAGTGTTCTTCAGTTGTCTAGAGAATTTGAATGATTTTAATTGTGAATTGAAGAAACTTTAAAAATAGGCTTAGACCTTGCTGGTGTGGCTGAGTTGGTTGCAGCATTGTCCCGTACACCAAAAGGTTGGGTTCAGTTTTCTGTCAGGGGACAATACCTAGGTTGTGGGTTCGATCCCTGGTCGGGGTGTGTATGGGAGGTGGTCAAGTGATCTTTTTTTCTCTCACATTGGTGCCTCTCTCTCTCTCTTCCTCTCTATTTAGAAAATCAAGAAACACTAAAAAAATAAAAATAGGATTAATATCTGCTATTTATTCAATCAATTCTCAGAGATTTGTATTCATCTAGAGTGTTAGATATGATTCATGAACACAAAAGTTCTCCTGGCTTATATAGACTCTGCATCTTCTACATCCTTGGCTGATTCCTCTTTCGGTGCAATTGGCCAGATTGAGAACTCTTCTGAGAACAGAAATACACAGAATAAAGTATATGAAATGGCTCTTTTAGGATAAGGATTAAATTGATACCCTGAATGAATGTTTTAAATTTTTAGTAAAATATTTTTACAGGAGATCCAGGTTCTGTAATGATGAGAAATTTGTCTTTCAGGTGACCTTAAGGTACAGTGGCCTTCTTAGTTACAAATGTGCTATAGTTGGGGTGTCTCTTAAAAAAGGGAGGAATGCCCTGGATCTGTACAGATTTGAAGATTTACTTCTGAATTATTTTTATGATTTGAACTTGTTTTCTTCCTGCTCAGATTCCACAGGGGTGAAAAAACCTGTTGCTTATCAAGGGAATGTTTAATGATTTTCCATACTGTATTTTAAATATGAAATGCATAGCCCTTGTGTTTTTAGCTTTGGCTCCATAAACCATAAGATGTTATAATGGAAAAGCATTTCAGAATGAAAAGAATATTTAAACAAGTTTCCATGTGTCCTACAAAGAATTTAAAATTGAGCTCCCCCCTCCCCGCTTTAATTCAGTAATTAACTGGACTTGCCCCTGAAGGTTGGGGGACTGTAATAGTTTACACCTGTTTCAACTTCTGCTGTTTTTATTGGCCGTGGCTTTTGCCATCCCATATTTCTTGTGAAGCAAAAATATGAAATAAAATATGGCAAAGCACTGAATAAATTATAATAAACATAAAAAATGAGTTGTTCAGCTGAAAAATATGAAATGCTTACCTGCACAACCCATGAAGCCGTGTTTCAGTAGTATTGAAATAATTTATTCTATGTCGTGAAAGTAAAGACAATTGCTTTCATTGGCAAGAAGAATCCAGAGTTTATACAATCAAACGATTAAATTTTGGAACATCAGGCAGAAGTCATATTGTAAAGACAGAAACAGGCTACTAAATCATTATGTGTGTTTATACTCCTGTGGAATAAAAAAGACGAGGGTGTATCGGTGTACAAGAATGTGAGGACTCAATGGAACTGTTATACCACAGAATATAATCAGACTTCAAAGGGCAAAGCATGTCATGACATCAAGTAGGGGCTGGCTCATTCCACAAGCAACATTTCCCCTGCGAATGTACTGAAGAGAAAGCCACTGAATCCAGATATTATCATACCTCCTATTTTTTTTTGCAGTCCAACTCTCAAACGGACTCCCTAGAAGCAACCTTTATTCTTCAGGCCTAACAGTAGCTGCCTAGCTCTAGTGTTGGGTTAGGAGTATAGTGATTCTCTTTTTAGCACACTGTCCAGAATGAGAAGAGCTAAATTACAGTCCTGTTAAGTTTAATTTGGGGAGAGTTGTGACTGTGAAAAGATCTTTTGGAAAAGTTGTCAGTAGAACTGAATTTTAATGTTGGCTTTCTCTCACTAGTTGGGTGGCTTTGGACATAGGGGCGAAGGTTGTGTAGGAGAGGGCATGGCCTTGCCTGTTTTAATCTGCCAGTATAGGGCACGTGGGTGTGGGGCGAAAGAGTGAACTTCCCTTTGTTCTTTTCTGGGTCTCTGAAATGAACATCTTAAATGCTTACGTTTCTATTGAGGAAAAAAAAAATTCTACAAGCAACCGCCGCCCGCCCCCCATCTCTCCCTTCTTCAGAGTCTATTTTTTTTTTAAATATATTTTATTGATTATGCTATTACAGTTCTCCCATTTCTCCCCCATCATTCCCCTCCACCCTGCACACCCCCTCCTACCCACATTCCCCCCTTTTAGTTAGTTCATGTCCATGTGTCATAAGTTCTTTAGCTTCTACATTTCCCGCACTATTCTTGCCCTCCCCCATCTATTTTCTACCCACCGTCTATGCTACTCATTCTCTGTACCTTTTCCACCTCTCTCCTCCTCCCACGCCCCTGTTGCTAACCCTCCATGTGATCTCCATTTCTGTGGTTCTGTTCCTGTTCTAGTTGTTTGCTTTTGTTTTAGGTGTGGTTGTTAATAGTTGTGAGTTTGCTGTCCTTTTACTGTCATATTTTTTATTTTTTTTCTTAGATAAGTCCCTTTAACATTTCATATAATAAGGGCTTGGTGTTGATGAACTCCTTTAACTTGATCTTATCTGAGAAGCACTTTATCTGCCCTTCCATTCTAAATGACAGCTTTGCTGGATAGAGCAATCTTGGATGTAGGTCCTTGCCTTTCATGACTTGGAATACTTCTTTCCAGCCCCTTCTTGTCTGGAAGGTCTCTTTTGAGAAATCAGCTGACAGTTTGATGGGAACTCCTTTGTAGGTGACTGTCCCCTTATCCCTTGCTGCTTCTAGAATTCTCTCCATTTTAATCTTGGCTAATGTAATTATGATGTGCCTTGGTGTGTTCCTCCTTGGGTCCAGCTTCTTTGGGACTCTCCGAGCTTCCTGGACTTCCTGGAAGTCTATTTCCTTTGCCAGATTGGGGAGGTTCTCCTTTATTATTTGTTCCAATAAGTTTTCCACTTGTTGCTCTTCCTCTTCCCCTTCTGGTACCCCTATAATTTGGATGTTGGGACATTTCAAGATGTCCTGGAGGTTCCTAAGCCTCTCCTCATTTTTTTGAATTCTTATTGCTTCATTCTTTTCTGATTGGATGTTTGTTTCTTCCTTCTGGTCCACTCCATTGATTTGAGTCCCGGTTTTCCTCCCATCTCTATTGGTTCCCCATGCATTTTCCTTCATTTCACGTACTGTAGCCTGCATTTTTCATCTAATTTGTGAGCAAAATCAACCAATTCTGTAAGCATCCTGATCACCAGGGCTTTGAACTGTGCATCTGATAGGTTGGCTATGTCTTCGTCACTTAGAGGAATTGGCTCTGGGACTTTGATTTGTTCTCAGGTTTGAGCGTTTTTTTTTTTTGGTCGGTCTCGGCTGTTATACGTAGTGAGGGGTGGAGTCTTAGGTGTTCCCCAGTGCAGGGTAGCCCAGTCTCTGAGTTGTGAAGCTATATGTGTGGGTGGGGTCTGAGAGAGAACAATGGCACTTGCTTTGCTCTCTCTCAGATTCCAGTCCCTTCCACTGCTTCCCCTTCTCCTGGATTATCTGTGGGAGAATGTGGGACCACCTGGTCAGCCAGCCACCTCGCTCAGCCTCACTGGATCTGCACAGTTGCCACCCTGTGTCCGGGATCTGCTAGCCACCGCCTGCATGCCTGGGAACTGCCAGCCGCTGCTGCCTGTGTGCCTGGGTCTGCACCTCCACTTTTTCCTGCCGCAACTCTGCCCCTCTTACTGGTCTGGATGAATGGTTGTTGGACTTCCGTACAGTTCAATTTTCTATCAGTTCTGATTGTTTTCTTGTTTCTACATATTTGTTGTCCTTAATTTTGGTTGTGAGAGGAGGCATAGTGTGTCCACCTACGCCTCCATCTTGGCCAGATGTCCAGAGTCTATATTTTGATACCAAGGATTTTAGAGTAAGTTTGAGAATTGAACTCTCACATTCGGGCACAGAAGCATTCCTGTTTATGGAGAGAAGATACTTCTGGTGAAATGTTGCTCTCCCTAGGTTAGCTTCTACGGCCTGGACAGGTTTGCTTGGGTGTGGTCAGTGAAAGCCCCAAGGGAGACCCAGCCACCTGGGACTTAGATAAGGACACTCCCTGCAAAGAGCCAGTGACTGGGACCTGCAGTGGTTTCCACCTGAGACAATGGTCCACCCAGGTTCTTTCACCAGGGCTCTAGTGGGCTTGGGAAATGACCACTTCTCAGAATTTAGGAGACAATCAGACTCAGATTTGGAGTTTCTCAGCATAAACATTTGTAATGAAAAAGAACAGCGATTTTTGGTGCTAATGAGTTTGCCATTTCTGGTGCCCTGCCTCCTCTTCCCCCTCAAATCAGAAGGTTGCTAAAAGGTGCAGGTTTCTGGTTAAATTTTAAATGTTTTCCTGGAACATAGTTAATTATAGTTTGGATCTAACTAAGGAGATTCCCCCCTTTTTATTCATTCTGCTATTGAATGGCCATTCTGTGAAGTCTGTTCAGATTTGGAATGAGGGGGCATTTCAAGGTTGTGACATAATGAGTTTGTCATGAGCAAAATAAGTGTCCAAAAGGGAGTTTTTGTGATAAAATGTAATTGTATCATGAAATTTAAACTGATGAATTCTAAGTTGTGTTAAGAGTTCTGTGTGTGTGAAAGGGGTGATTATCTGCTTTCCTTGATAGGCCTTTGAAAATATCTTTGATTCTACAATTTCTTTTTGAAGAAGAGTTTCCTTGATGTCATAGAATTTTTTCACAACTTTGTGCCCTGGTATGCAGTTTTCATTGCCAAGCAGTTGTGTTATTTATTAGGACCCTTTTAAACTATTTTTAGCTTTCGAGTTAAAGACAACCAGAGAGGTGGCTGAACTGCAGTTCCTCCAAGGCAGTCGATACCTAGGTTTGTGTCTTTGGGTTTGGGGGCTGACCTTTCACCTTGCATGGGTGGCCCCTCTAGCTAGGGTCCACCACATTTGCCAGTTTATTTAGAAAGAGTAAAGTCTGCTTTTCTTTTGTTCAAATCAGCATTTAATGTTTTTAAAAAGGTTTTAATGCCGATATACTTCCAAGTTAGAGAGTGAAAAACATAATTTGTAGAGTTAACTGTGTAGAATCTTTTTGTGGAAATGTGTGCTTCAGATGCTCACCTCAGCATCTATACTCAGTTCATGCTGTTCACGGTGTGGTGTTTGTGCAAAAGTGGTATTGGCACTTTTACACTTTTGTATTTACATTTTTGTGTAAAGTGGTATTGGCATTATGTATTCATCTTTTGCAGCTGTGACAAATGACCACCAACACAATGACTCACAACGTGAATTAATTATCTCGCTTTTTGAAGGTCAGAGGTCTGACGTGGGCTTCAACTGGGCTACATCAAGGAGCTGGCGGGGCCTGCTCCCCCCAGAGGCTCTGAGGGAGACTCCGTTTCCTTGGCGTGAGGCCTCCCTGCTGTCTTCAGAGACAGCAGCGCAGTGTCCCTGTCTCTCTCTCTTCTCTGAGCCTCTCCCTCTGTCATCACCGCACCCGTCGCCTTCAGCTTTTTGTTGTTGTATGGCCTTGCTGGACTCTGAGCTTCAGTCTCACAGGGACCCCTTGTGATTACACTGGGGGCTCCTGGCTAATTCACGATTATCCTTCTATCTCAAGATTCTTAATGTAATCACCTCCGCAAAATCCCTTTTGCCAGGGAAGGCAACAAATCAGGACAGGAACATCTTCGGGGGTGGGCAGGGTTATATAGCCTGCCAGACATTAGAGTCCAATTCTTAATTTTTTATTTCTTTTTAGCTATTTTTCATGCATTTCCTCAAATTGTCCTTGGTAATCACAGAAGCCTGTACTCTGTGTTCTCTTTTTTGGATCAAAAACCTGCTGACAAAAAACACATTTTTCCAAAATTGTAAGTGTCTTGTCTTGTATTTAACTGTAATTTTAAAAAAAGTTGGTGGAAAAACAGTTACTAATACTTGTTATTATTTTGAAGGCAGAGAGAATTTCTTTGAATTTTGAATCCTCCTCCTAACAGAATGATCTGTCATACTTCTTGGGTCTTTAATCATTTTAACAAGTTCCAGGAGTTCTCACCCCAGCTCCTTTTGTTGTCTGGGTGAGAGGTGGCTGCTCCAGGTAACCACTGTCCCTCTGCGTTCTAATCAGACACCTGTTTGGTATTTGCCCACTGAAAGATGCACTTGGAGGCCTGTGGCAAGCAAGATGCTATTGGCCCTTGTCCTCTCTCCCTTTAGTCAAACGACCTACCTCTTCCCGTGGATGGAAAGAAAAAATGTTAACAGTCCTAAGACATTTGAACATTAGAGAACCGGGTTTGTCCTGTAGTTACAGGCTACCATTTAGACACAAAAAGACTTCGAATACAGCAACCTTTTAATTGATCTTACATGAAGTTTTGTTGCCTGTGACTTTACCATTACTGTTTAATTCTCATTTTTTTCTCTCTCTTCATATAAGCCAATGAAGGAGTGAGTTGAAGTAGTATATGATGCCAGCCGAAATCCAAGTAGAGTGTATAGTCATTGAAAAATATAAAACTGACACAGCTCAGCAGGCCCTGTACCAGGAGCCCCAGTGAAAAGGCAGCCACAGGCCTGGGACTGATTACAGACAGGAAGTGCTTAGGGCCCTACAGCTGATTATATTGGTAGTTACAGTTGTTCACATAGTTCCTTAACTACGAAAGGAGATTACTTTCATCTATGTGTGAAAATAGAGATTTGTGAGTCTTTCCAACAGGAAAGGAGTGGGAAATTATCTAAAGATGCATAGTTGCGATCGGATTGGTGTTTTATTCTTTATCAAGTTTGTACCCCGAGGAAGCCTGTTGGCAGTCACTGAGCTTTGGGAGGACAAGAGTGGCATCTTGTTTACCTTGGTATTCTCGTACCTGATACTCGAGAGTTTTTGAGTACATAGGTTGAAAAAAAAAGAAACTATTTTAAATGTTTACATTTTCATTTACAGCTGCTGCTGAAGGAAAAGGCAAAAGTGGGGAAGACTTTTTTCAAAAGGTAAGTTGCTTTTTTACTCCTGCCTTGGTGATAATTAGTGGAGAAACATGCCTGTCTCACTAGCTACAGTAGAAGCTCCTGAAAGCGCTCCTTCCACGTGAGAGGAGATAGGTTCTTGATAAGACAGCTGGAGGTGCTCAGGGCTTGGAAAGGGTGGGCTGCTGTTTGTCAAGGTACCTTTGTGAAAAGGCTCCTTCTCGGCAAATCTGAGAAGATTTCAAAAATCTGAAGTTTTTGCTTGGAGACAAGGAGGGCTGCCAAATGTGCCGTCCTGGTTATCTTCTTTTACTCTTGCTCCCTATTTTCTTCTTCCCCAAACACATTCCTGACCTGGGAGGTAGAGAGAAGGAATCCCCTCAAAGCTTTCCTCATTTCCAGTAAGCATAACTGTGGGCAGATAATATAATCCACTAAGATTCACCTTTAGACCTACTTGCTCACAGTTGGTGACCATGTCAGTTCTGTCCTTGGGGTCCTCTGAAAGCTGTGATCTTCAGTGAAGACAGTCTGGCCAGTCGTATATAGCAAAGGGAAATAGGAGTGGAGCTGATTAAAAAATGAGTACGAGACACTAGGAAGAACAGTTAATTCTAATCAGCTCTATTTCTTAAAATAAGCGTGTCATATAAGGGAAGATGCCAGTTGTGTCCAAGAAACTGATTCAAGTTCATGTTCCTCTTTATTTGGATTTAGTGTGTTTGTAGTTTTCCTGTTTGGGATCTAGAAAATGTGTGTAGGAACAAAGGTATAACTATACCTTAGGGGTAGGGAAGAGTAAAAATATAGCAGCAACGATGTAGGAGATTAAATATTGCTACAGAGGGTCAATCAAGCCCTTGGAAAGCACCTATGTCTGTAACCAGACGTGGTCTTTACAAGCCTCCTTATTCTCTTGCCTTCTGTGTGATCTACATTTTTTTTTTTTTTTTTTTTTGGTCGATCTCATCATTCATCTGCATACTCTGCCAAGAGTATTAAAAGCAAATATTTTCAGAGCAGATACTTATATTGCCATTTCTTCATTCTGAAAATATTTATTTACCACCTGCTGTGTGCTACACACTGGAGGGCCAGAATGAGCAAGGCATCAGCCCTGCCCTGAGGGAATTAGTCTGGTGTCTGGTGATATGATCACAGAAATAGCAGGAGAGTCTGGGGCCACAGAGGATTAAGCACTTAACTGGGACTTCGGGAGATTAGAGAGGACTTCATGAGGTCTTCAGAAGAGTAGAAGTCAGCCATATGAAGAGGTAGGCTTGGGTGGATTGAAAGACCCAGAACGTAAGGAGGCTCAGAGGTGGAAGAATTTATGTGGCATTGATACCTCAGATGTTTGGCTGGCATACAACATACGAGGGGTTCATAGTGCCAGGTGAGCTACAGTGCCCTATATGATGAAGTACCTTCTTTCAGTGGGAGGGAGGGGTGGATTTCCTAAAGGGATTTAAATTTTAAAAAATTGAAAATGCTGGGTGGGCCAAATAGAATGTGCCAGACCACAGTTTTCCATCCCTGCTTTAGGTGCATGCTGTTGAGTTTATATGCTGTGCCTGAAGCCCTTTCCTTGGCAATATCTGATGTTGGTTAATATCCAACTTGTCCTTAGTCCTTGGGCATTTTGGAATGCCCTGCCTTTAGCTGGAGCAGGCTTGCCACAAGGGGAAGAAGACAGAAGACAAGGAGCAGATTCTCAGGTTTGCCTCGGGTTGGCTGTGGTGGGAAATATAGATGATATCTGTGGAAGGAATTTTTTTTTCCATTTTCTTTAACTTGCAGATAGATGTAAAAAGCAGACTGTCGAGCTTTGTATGACTCAGACATTTTAAAAGCTGAATCAAAACACAGCGTATGTGGTCATAAAGGACCTTCATTCTTAGAAGATTTGCTAATATTTATCACTCTTTGTGGAGCCATATATACATTCCAGCAATTTAAATGGAAACACATGTTTCAACCCAGGAACATGTGTGTCCCACAAACTATGGGTTAGAATTGCAGATTCTGTTCTTGGTTACAGGTTAATGAGGTTCCTGAATAACTAAATGAGAATAATTTTTATCTCCTCATTTTCTTCTTTAGTTCATTAGAAAGTGTCTTCCTGATAGACAAGTGTCCATATAGGATTGGGATACTTATGCTGGGAAAAAACCTGTAAGTTAAAGGCAAACATCCCAAATTCCAGAAGAGTAATTTTCAGTGTTTTGACCAGACAGAAATAGACATTATGGTTCATCTGCAGTAGAATGAAGTAATGGAGAAGTATTGAATTGTTCTCCAGGAACTTTCTTCTGGTCACACGTATTCCACTTTCACGTAATGACATTTGGGGAAACATTTAAGAACAAGAAATAGGCCATGTTGCTGGTCATTAGCGTCTTTGAGAAATACTTTTCTGTTTCCAGAGTGATGAAAATTCAAAGGCTCTATATGCATATTAGAATGTGTTTTGGCTTTGACTGTAGGGGTGTATCACAAACCAATATTGAAACCTCTCTTGAGCTGCGTTTAAAATTTGACTACGCTCATTATTTAAACGTAATGTTTTAGTCTGGAAGGATACCTTCCCAGCTTTGTACTGTCTCTCCACAAAGAGTGGATTGGAGGAGGAGTGTGAAACTTTTTACATGTTACTTCATTTTTTTTGTACCTTTAAAATACACGTAAAATTGTAGAGATATAATTATTAACCTAAATTAAGTATTCTCACTGAAAAAAAATTTGAAATTAAAAAATGAAAGAAAATTAAAAACGTCTTTAAGAACATAAATTGGTAGGTTTCCACAAAGGGTTTAATTGCAGTTTGCCAACTACTAAGATC
Organism: Glossophaga mutica; assembly: GCA_039655065.1. Taxonomy (NCBI): domain Eukaryota; kingdom Metazoa; phylum Chordata; class Mammalia; order Chiroptera; family Phyllostomidae; genus Glossophaga; species Glossophaga mutica. Next base: position 138,526,900 of record CM077307.1, on the reverse strand, counting down.
ATCAAATACATTGTCTTAAATTTGACACTGTAATAGTGGTTCAGTTTACTATCTGTACACATAAACTTTTCCCATTCAGTCCTAGTTATTTTTTCAGAGATCTACCTGGTTTTCTATGTACTGTTTTACTGCACATGTTTGAAACATTTTATTTCCCTTGATACACTGTTAGGGCAAAAAAACTAACCAGTTATAGGAGAGAAACCCAATAATATAGTGGCTTAAGGAACAGAGTTATTTTACTTTCACATAACAGTCTAAGGTGAGTATTCCCACTTGGTGGGTGGGATTGTCCCCTACTGTCAGTGAGAGACCCAGATTCCTTCTGCGAAGTTGCTCTGCTGTTCTGTAAGTCACGAGCCTCAACTGTGTGGTTGAAGGTGGGTCACCATGTCCAAACGTGAGCGGGTGCAGAACGAGAGAGTGTGGAGAAGGTGGGCCATGGTCTTAAGGGTCAGGGCTGGATGTGGCATATGTCACCTCTTCTCACATTCCCTTGGAGAAAACTTATTTGTGGGGCCTTATATAACTGCAGCAATGGGGGTGGGAAGGGGAAGAGGAGCAAAGGGATTTTGCAAGCACTACACAGCAGAAGACAGATTGTTAGGAAAAATGTATGTGGTTAAAGTTTTATGTCTTCAGGTGCCTTTTATATTACTTTGTTAGGGCTGCTGTAAAAATGTTCAACAAACTGGGTGGCTTGAAAAGCAAAAATTTGTTGTCTTGCAGTTCCGGAGGCAAGAAGTCCAAGATGAGGGTGCAGCAGGGTTAGTTCCTTCTAAAGGCTGTGAGACAATGTTGCCCTCTTTGGCCTGTGGGAGTGCCATCCTGAGCTCTGCCTTCAACTTCATGTGAAGTTTTCTCTGTGTGTGTCTCTGTGTCCAAATTTCCTCTTCTTATAAGGACACCAGTCATATTGGCTTGGATCATATGCGATCACTAGGGTAATTGCACCTCACCATTCATTAATTACATCTACAATGACTATTTCCAAATAAGGCCACGTTTGGAGGTGCTGGGGTTAGGATCTCACCGTGGGAATTTGGGAGTGGCACAGTTCAACCTCTAACACCCTTTAATGGAGGAAATGATTTTGTAGAAAAGTGTACTATAACCAGAAGAATTTGCCCAAACTGTAAATGTTATTTATTACATTTTGATGCTCAATTTGATTTGTAGATTTTTAACTGCCTAGTCTGAAAGATTTGTACCAAATCTGTTTTTTTTCCTATTACAAGTCATTTCTAAATTGTCTAAAATAAATATATAATTGACATGTAAGGAAGTGAAAAAAATTTAATTTGTTACCCTACCTTTGAAAGACACCTACTTCTTATACAACCGTAGTCCTTTCTGTCCACATTAGAAATGTATGAGTGAAGTACTTTTTAATATGCTCTGATTGGTTAATGGGATTACAAATAGGCTGTTTGCATTAGCTTTATCCCAAGTGCTTTCCTATGTTAAAAGTTTGCAAGTTTCCCAGTAATTGTACTTATTCTTCCTCTCTAACTACACCAACAAAGGGAGGGAATGGATACAACTTTATCAGTATTCTCTCTAGTTCTTTGTCCACTGCTCATGGAGGCCTTAATTGAAACACATGGAAATGATCTGGCTTTTACAGTGCTTTGGGCAGTTGTTCATGGCTTACTCACTGTCTGTCCTGTTTCCTTTTAATCAGGTCTTTTTTTTTTCTCTTGTGAAATGACTATGGCCAGATCTTGGAGGGGAAAATGTGTTGCAGTATATTAGGTGGAGATGGGTATACTGATTGTATTACAGATGTGACTCATCAAAGCAAAAATGCTTTAGGAACCTTGAATCCCAATGGCTGGAGAAGACAAAATACAGTCAGCATCATAATTGATGAAAGCCAACTTTTCCACTGCATTGGGTTACATGCATGCTTTCTCCACAGAGTACACAGCACATATTTTAAATGTGGGGATATTTTATACTCTTAAAATATGTAGGTTTGCAACACTGACCTATAAACTGTGACTTTCACAAAGGCTAACAGTACAACTGATACAAATAAAATAGACTTCAGTGGTTTCTGTGGTATATTTTTACTACCTTCAAACTTATCCTTCTTCGGCAAACATTAGTTTTGTCATTTTGAGACTGGAAAGTAGCAAGTGTTTTCTTCTGGTGCGAATGGCTGGGAGGAATATTTGCTTTCATCTGTTCCTCCAAATGAGTGTACTAGGTGGTCTTAGGTGGGGTCTGCCTGGATCTTTTTACTGAAGGGGAGGCAGAAACCTCCACTTTAAATAAAATTGCTTCATCTTTCTCCCCTGGCCACTATTTTGTGTATGTTGAATAAAACACATTCCTTCGGTAGTAGAAATAATTTTTAATTATTTCAAGATGAATTCAGTAAACTGTAGTCCATGGTATACCTTTTTTTTTTTTTTTTTTACTCTGAGTCTTTCTGCTTAAACATTTTAAGTCAAATTGAATGTAAATAAAATTAGGACTTTTTTTAAAAAAAGATTTTATTTATTGATTCTAGAGGGAGGGGAGGGGAGGGAGAAAGGTAGGGAGAGAAACATCATGAACCATCAGTCGATTGCCTCTCTCATGTCCCCATCTGGGGACCTGGCCCACAACCCAGGCATGTGCCCCAACCAGGAACTGAACCTGTGACCTTTCCCTTTGCTAGATGATGCCCAATCCACTAAGCAACACCAGTCAGGGCAAAATTAGATATTTTAATCTTCGTATTTTTTCAGTGGGTAATACATTCATATGTTTCACAATTTAAATATTACTAAAGGGGGTGTGCGTGTGTGCGTGCATGCGCGCACGCATGTGTATGGAAGAGTATTCGATGTCATGGTTCTGATGAAGTGCTGAGAAAGTTATACAGAAATACAGTGTTGATTCCAAACTTAGACAAAGGTTATTACCAGTGGATATCATCACTAATGGATAGTTAGGCCTTAAAACTGACATTCAGGGACCCTGAGTTCTTATTCCATTATGGCCGTGAGAGTAAGTTTCAGTGTGAGAATCTGCAATCATGCTTCTCTTGATCTGGCTTAATAGGGATATCTGAACGTGTACAACATCTGGAAGAAAGGAACAACCCAAAACGCAGGTTGTCTGATCCTCTTCTAGAATGGTGTTAAGGATAAGAATTGACCCTATTTTATATCTTATCATTTGCTCTGCCTTCTCTCAAGAGTCTAGCAAGTACGGGTTAGTGGGCAGTCCACCAGCAACAGGCATCAGGTTGTTTAAGGATGCTGCTGTCATGTGCCTCTTAGCAATTGGAATAGCTGCATGAAGTAGCCAAGAGTTGGTTTTGGGATCGTAAGATTGAACCTAATAATATATAAAAATATTTAATTAAAATTTCTGGACAAAATGTGCATTTGCTTAATAAAAAGTCTACCAATATATAGAAACGTGATTAAAAGTCAAATCACTCCCCAAAATTCAAAGAATTAAAAGGTTAGCTTAATAATAAACTGTCTGAATTAAGAAATTCTCAAAAGAAATGTAAATTTATTATTATTGAGCAGAATAAAGTAACAAACACAGTTTGCTTCCAGGATGAATGGCTACCAAGCTTGCTTTACTTATTTCCATTAAAATTAACAGTTTAGATTTTTAAGAATTTGTGTTACATAGCATAACTATGCTTTAATCTGAGTATGATTTCTTTACACTTTTGGAGTTCTTTCTTCCAAAGAACACAAGTGAACTTCAATTCATTATACTCTGAATTACTAGAAATTCTGAATTAATTTTAAATATGTAAACTTCAGGAAAAAAAGAAAAAGCCTTGGTGATTTGCTCAACCTCCTTCAGCCGTCTTAGCCCCCTGTCTGTGCTCCTGTGAACATGAGGAGCCCGTGGTCAGACTGCATTCTGAAGCGCGCTGCGTGCCACTCTGGACTTCTGTCACAATGTCATATACTTAGTTTTTATTTTGGCGATGACTTCACACAACAGCTCCGTGAAAATCACATGATCACATTTGCTGTTTTATTACTTTCTCTGCAACCATGGAAATAGAAGATATCATTGAGAGTTCTTTAAAAAGTGTGTTTGATGGTAGTGAATACACCCCCATTGCTACTACAAGCTTTTATGTAAGACTTTATTTTTATTTTCTATTTTTTATATATTTTATTGATTATGCTATTACAGTTGTCCCATTTCTCCCATCATTCCCCTCCACTCTGCACACCCCCTACCACTCTCATTCCCCCGCCCCCGCTTTAGTTCATGTCCAAATGTCATAAGTTCTTTAGCTTCTACATTTCCCACACTATTCTTGCCCTCCCCCTATTGTCTACCCACTATCTATGCTACTTACTCTCTGTACCTTTTCCTCCTCTCTCCTCCTCCCACTCCCCTGTTGCTAACCCTCCATGTGATCTCCATTTCTGTGGTTCTGTTCCTGTTCTAGTTGTTGGCTTTTGTTCTAGGTGTGGTTAATAGTTGTAAGTTTGCTGTCTTTTTACTGTCATATTTTTTATCTTCTTTTTCTTAGATAAGTCCCTTTAACATTTCATATAATAAGGGCTTGGTGATGATGAACTCCTTTAACTTGACCTTATCTGAGAAGCACTTTATCTGGCCTTCCAGTCTAAATGACAGCTTTGCTGCATAGAGCAATTTTGGATGTAGGTCCCTGCCTTTCAAGACTTCCAATATTTCTTTCCAGCCCCTTCTTGCCTGTGAGGTCTCTTTTGAGAATCAGCTGACAGTCTGATGGGAACTCCTTTGTAGGTGACTGTCCCCTTATCCCTTGCTGCTTCTAGAATTCTCTCCATTTTAATCTTGGCTAATGTAATTATGATGTGCCTTGGTGTGTTCCTCCTTGGGTCCAGCTTCTTTGGGACTCTCCGAGCTTCCTGGACTTCCTGGAAGTCTATTTCTTTTGCCAGATTGGGGAAGTTCTCCTTCATTATTTGTTCAAATAAGTTTTCCACTTGTTGCTCTTCCTCTTCCCCTTTTGGTACCCCTAGAATTCGGATGTTGGAACATTTCAAGATGTCCTGGAGGTTCCGAAGCCTCTCCTCATTTTTTTGAATCTTTGTTTCTTCCTTGTTTTTTGTTTAGTTGTTTGTTTCTTCCTTCTGGTCCACTCCATTGATTTGAGTCCCGGTTTTACTCCCATCACTACTGGTTTCCTGCACGTTTTCCTTTATTTCACTTATTGTAGCCTGCATTTTTTCATCTAATTTGTGAGCAAAATCAACCAATTCTGTGAGCATCCTGATCACGAGGCTTTGAACTGTGCATCTGATAGGTTGGCTATCTCTTGGTCGCTTAGATGAATTGGCTCTGGGGCTTTCATCTGTTCTCCTGTTTGAGCCTTTTTGTGTGTGTGTGTGTGTGGTCTGGTTGCGGCTGTTACTAGTGAGGGGCAGAGCCTCAGGTGTTCCCCAGTGTGGGGCAGCCCAGTTGCTGGGTTGTGACACTGTATGTGGGGGAGGGGGTCCGAGAGGGAACAACGGTGCTTGCTCCACTCTCTCCCAGATTCCAGTCCCTTCTGCTGCTTCCCCCAAGCAAATTGGGCCCGTCTGGTGCTGGTTCCCAGGTGGATGGGCTTGTGTACGTTCTAGGCCCCTGTGTGTCTCTCCAGTGAACTCTCCTGTGAGGCTCGGAGTCTCTCCTGGCACCTCAACTCCCACAAGTGTTCAGGTTTTATTTCCTGGCTCTGGGGCCCTGGGTTGTGAAGCCTATCTTGCTCATCGTTTTCACCTGGATTATCTGCGTGTGAACGTGGAACTGCCTGGTCAGCCAGCCTCCTTGTGCAGCCTCACTGGGTCTGCCTGTTGCCGCCCAGTGCCCGGGGCCCACTAGCCGCCACCTGTATGCCTTGGATCTGCCATTTGCTTCCTGCACACCTGGGTCGCCAACCTCCACTTTTTCCTGCTGCAACTCCGCCCCTCTTAGCGGTCTGGTTGAATGGTTGTGAGACTTCAGTACAGTTAGTTATCTATCAGTTCCAGATGTTTTCTTGTTTCTAAATCTTTGTTGTTCTTAATTTTGGTTGTGCGAGGAGGTGCAGTGTGTCCACCTACGCCTCTATCTTGGCCAGAAGTCTATGTAAAACTTTTTTATCTTCACCAGAGGACATGCCTACTGATTTGGGGCAGAGAGACAGAGAGAGAGAAAGAGAAATAGTCGTTGGTGTGAGAGAGAGAGACATCTATATGTTGCCTCTTGTATGTGCCTGATAGGGGACTGAAACCAGAACAGATGACCCAGAATTGAATCTGTGACCTTTTGGTTTATGGTACGACACTCCAACCAACAGGGCCACACCAACCAAGGCACTGCTACAGTTTTTTAAAGTGAATAATTTTAAATCAATATTTGGTGAATGTTTACTTGTTAATAGTTAAAATGGTCTTCTTTCCTCTTGAAACGAAACTCAAAGCATTGGATAATGTGGAAAAATCAAACTAAATTTATGAAAATAGGTCTTTTAAGAAGGGTCACAGGCAGGACTGTGGATTAAATAGTGGTGTAGAGTCTGCCTGGGATTGAATGACTGTGGGAGGGTCCAGTTAAATCATTTACTGGTCTTTGTTCAACAAGCCTTGTATGTTATTTTGTAAAATGCTCTCATTGAATAGATTTTCTGAATTCTGAATTTATGAATTTCTTAAGTCTTGTTGTTATCAGAATTTGTCTTAATTGAACAATATTAAGATATAAACATTGTTATTCATGGTTGATATTAAGATTTCAGAACAATTTTCTCATTACACAGATAAACCCAAATTATACTGATGACCTGGTAATATACAAATGTGTATATTTCTGTTGGATCAGAAACAAGTTTTTAAGATAGAGTAACTGTTTTTGAGGAAGGATAAAGTTTACTGATTAGTTTCAATCACAGGAGCTTTGTATTTGCTTTGGTACTCTGCATGTGTGTGTATATTTAATTATGTTCTTTGATTGTCTTGTGATTCAAATTACTATTATATCTAAGGATGCATAAGACAAATCCAGTCTTGTATGAATATAGAACATTATCAGAGATGTATCTGAAGATGAATGGGTAAGGACAGTCATTGTGGTATTATTTATAATAATTTAATAAGTTAAAAATAACCCAAGTGCTTACTGTAATGTTTAGAATATGATATATCCAAACTTTGGGTTAGTATGTAGGCATTAAAAATCATGGTCTTTTATAAATATTTAATGGTTTGGGAAGTTGATTATTATATAAATGTAAAAAATGAGGAGAAAGACATATGAACAGTTTGACTTAAATTTTGTTACCTATATATAGATTCATAACTAGAAAAATGACCGGGGCAGAAATTATGCCAAAACGTTAAGTGACTGTCTCAGTGATGAGATTATGGTTGACTTTTATCCTTTATCTGTAGTTTTCTACAGGGAACCTCTATTACTTTAAAAAGCACCTCATGGAGAAAAGCAGATCATGATGGCTAAAGCAGGCTGTAGTTGCCCACAGATTCATAAATTCTTGCCCATGTGTAGAGCTTACAGAGAGTTCCGAGAGGTGCTCTGGCTCTGCTTCCAATCAAGTACTGAGGTCCCTTTTGTGTCACCTACAACAGCTATAAAGACAAAACAGATTTCAGATATACACGAGGTAAATCAGTGCTGATTTTTAGAAAATCCTTTTAATCTGTTTGCCCTTGTTTTGCCATTTGGAGTTATAGGAAAATTTGAAGATAGTTTTTGCATCTCTATGCCTTCTTTTCTTCAGACTAAACATACTTATCATAGGACTTAATTTTCAGGCCCCTTACCATTCTTTTGACTGTCAGGAGCTAGACCAGTGTCCCATTTTCAGTGTGGCAGTGGTATGATGTTTTAGATATAGCCTGACTAATAGAATTATGGACAGTAAGGCCATAATATCTGCAAATGGATGTGATCCAAAAGCAACCAAAGATTATATAATACTCAGGCACTGTGAATTGGTTACAGGCTTGCAGAATTGGCATTTCATCCAACTGAAGAGGAAAGGTTGGCTCCAGGGTCATTGCTAGGTACCTAATAGGAAATAAGGAGACCTCATTTCAGACTGGCAGGTAAAGACCCACTTCGATGTGACTCACATGTTCTGTCTCTCTCTCTAAGCTCTTGCCTTGACATTAGTCTTGTAGACCATGTGGCAGAATGCTTTCCAGAATGGCATCCCTCTCAAAGACTTTACCTGGTTCTGTGACTTAGCACTCGGAACTCTTGTATGATTGTTTTTCCTTACTGCAGACTGCATAGGGTTATCTGGGATGGGGGTTATCAGCCACAGGATGATAGTCCATAATATGAGGGCGTCTGTGCTGTGCCTTGTAGTGTGGCTTAAGTGAATGCTATAGCATTTAATAAGGAGCTTTAAGCTTTACTCATTTGCAGTGGGTTCACAGAGGAATCAGTGCGTTTGAAAGCTTTTTCTTCTAGACAACAACATGAACAGTGTCAGATTGAGTTTTCTTCCAGGGTTGGACAGCTGGTTTGTGGGAGCCAGGACTTGAAGAGTGCTGATTTGACTTTGTTTGACTATTGTTAATAAAACAAATTATTTTCTTTAAATCAGCAATCATGTGCTTTTGAGTGGGCTAGGCTTCCATAATGAGAGAAATTTTATCTAAAGCTTTGGTAAATTTGGTACATTAGAGGGACAACCACAAAGCTAGAGACAAATTAATACAGTAGGAAAAAATGGTACAGATTTGTCCTTCATATTTTGTTTAAACAGTCAAGATAGCAAAATTACATTAAGTTGGTTGTTCTGAAGTTTGTACCTGACATTTTCCTGTTTTCTACCTGCAGAACTTACAATAACGATTTGTTGTTGTCCCACAAATGGTCTTTTCTTCAATTTTGGAACTCTTTCTGTTTCTTTTAAAGTCCAGCCTTTTACTTGATGTGTTTAATATTTTCATTTTATTTAGGCAAAATAGAGTACTTCAGAATTTATTTTCAGGCTAATTCAACTCTTACCTTGCTTTTTGTCTCTGAATGCTACTTTCACATTTATGTACTTTGTAGTTTATGTGGTTCCCTGCCTGCCTTCTCACACGCCGTGCTGTGGAGAAAGGGAGGAGCGAGCCATAGTTCGTACCAACCAGCTCCACTTCCCAGCCCTTCTGGCCACAGTCGATGGGCCTAGATGGGGCACTGGACCCAACACCGGCCTTCACCTGTGTGAGTGGCTCTGAAAACTCACTGTGGTATCTCTAACAAACCAGGAAACTAAGACCTAGAGTGGTAGTGGGAGTGGAATGGGAAGTAGGATGGGTCAAGGGAGAAGCCAGGAGGGACAGTGTTGGCCATGGGAAACCTGGAGTTATAAGGGAGAAGAAGCTGTGAGTAAGCAGAGGAAACCTGTCCATGGAAGGGAACGTGGAGTAAAACACAGAGAGCGGGTATACCGGAAGTGAGCAAGACCCTCGCTGGAGCTGGCACAGTGTGCAATGCTTCTCAAGTTTGGATCTGCAGGTGTCCTTGCAGTTTTCTCTGTTTCTCCTGATGTAGTTGACAACCACGATGGGGTCTGGTATTTAAGAATCAGACCTAAACTGCCCTGACCCGTGTGGCTCAGTTGGTTGGGCTTCATCCTGCAAAGCAGAAGGTCACCAGTTCAATGCCCAGCACATGCCTGGGTTGCGGGTTCGCCCCTGGTTGGGGCATGTATGAGAGGCAACAGATTGATGTTTCTCTCACTCTCTTCCACCCTTCCCCTATCTCTAAGAAATAAATGAATAAAATCTTAAAAAAGGAATCAGACTAACACATAATCATCATTCATGGACTTGAATAATTAATTGCATAATCATCCTTTCTTCAAAAGCTTTATGCATTCTCACTTTAACAAAATTTGGTATGGTTAAATTACGTTAGATCTTTAAAGGAGCAGTGCTGGTAGATACGACATATGACACTTGCCGCAAGCCTGTCATTAAAATATGTATATAGCAGCAATACCATGTGTTTTAAACCATGAAAACACATTGTTCCAGTGTATGATGAGCACCCTCTCTGTATATACTGTATAAATGTACCAGTCTTATTCAGGGTGTGTTTCTTTTTGCTAGCCAGTTGCTAGCATTATTCAAGGAATAATAGGCTCATTGCTATTAATATCTTAGGTGGAAAAGAATGTATTGCCCTTATTTTCCATAAAGATTTTGTTATGGACTTTTATTGTACATATTATGATTTTTCTCCTCCGTGGCCATTGATGTTAATATTATTTTAGTCAATATTATACTTTTTGTGGTAAGTTTGTAGTCTGCCAACATGCAGAGAGATTAGTACAGTATAAAACATTTTCTGTTTTTCTTAATAGTAGTTAAGGAGAACACTTTGTTACTCTGAGCCTCTTTAAGTAACATGATCCTTGAATTAAATTATTAAATATCCTGAATGTTGCTCTCTCATTTTGTATGTTTAGCAGTTGTGGCTTGTCCCAAACTAGTGCTTTTGCAGTTTTTAAATTTCTTTGGATATAAATTTCTCCAAAGGAGCTGCCTTTTGGCACTTTAAGTGGTGGAAAAATAGATTTTATTACCCCCCTTTTTTCTTGGTGAAATCAAAATTGTCTAGGAGAAGTATTTAAGTATGTCTTTCCTTCATTAGCAATTACCATTTTTAGTACTTTTTGTCAACTTAGATTATCAGTCATTCAGATTTTCTGCTTCTTACTGGGGAAAGTGATGATGGGTGGGGAATGAAGGAAATATGGAGGCTTTTTTGTTTTCTCCTCAGTTTTCTTTCTTGAGTTCACCATCAATTACTTTTTGAGAGGGGGAAAAACCCAGCTTCACTTCCCATGTGCCTGTTTACTCTGGAGTTACCCGGAAACCTTGATCCCCTGTGAATAAGAAAACTTTCAACTCAGATAGTTTGGAGTTGTTTTCTTAAATAGAACGTCTTCCTGTTATGTTTTTCTATGGGATTTTCTAAGACAGTGGTCCAAATTCATGTGTAAGTCAAAAGGAGATGCTGTTTGGGAAGCTCCGGGGCATATTCCCTGGGTTGGTGGGTTTGGAGAGCCTAAGTTTTGCTTGGCTTCAGTTAGTACATTGAGAGGGAGGTAGTAACAGGATTGAGGAAAAAGTATTTTTCAGTACTTCCTTGGAACATGGCTATGTCTTCTCATTTGAGTGTCACTTCACTTTGTATCCCTCCCATAAGTTAAAAAATACAGTGAGTTACCTCATGACCTGTGAACCTAAAAACTCTCCTGTTGTTTTGTAGGTTCCATGGGAATGCTAAAGAAGGAATAATTTCTACTTTCAAAGAGCTTTCAAGCTGAGTGGGAAAGATGCTTGTAAGAAGGGGTTAGAGTGAATATGTACAGATTTTACAAAGCTCAGGACACCACTCAGGAGACATTCACTGTGAGCCTAACCCTGTGCCTGGTGCAGGGCTGTAGAAAGGAAGAGGTGGTCATGTGGCCCCTGTTTTCAAGAGGGTTACGCTCTAGAGGAGAAGAAGCACACGAGTGCCACCCACTGTGGCAAGGGTGTATAATAGAGGAAACAGGAGTGGTTCTTTCTGCTTGGAGGAATCAAAAAGGCTGCCCTAAGCAGCAAGAGTCTGAGTAGGGCCTGGAAGGGCAGGTTAAAAGAGTCTACTATGTTGGGTAGGATTAGGTGAGGTTTTGTAGAAGAGTTTCTGAGGAGACAGCAGAGTTAAGATTAGGTCAAGCTCTCTTCTACACCTATGATTCATGACCTAAATGTCTTAATGGAGGCAGGATGGAAAGGCATTTCTGGCAGAAAGAACCAACTGCGTGCCTTTGCAAAGGCAAAATAAAGAACAGTGGAGATTGTTTCTCTGTCATTTAGCCCTGAAAACAACTGAATTAAAAGTGATATATATCATTATATCATCTGAGCTAATTATTCACAGGTTCAAGTGAAATGTTGAGAGGATGAGTGGAAGGATTTGAAGTCTAGATTAAGTTTAGGGGATTATATTATTTGTATCCATTTTCTACTCAAAGATGATGAAAATTAAAAATGATAGGGTCACCAAACATTTTGCAACGCGGTTGGTTTTGCAGCTTCTGACTTCCTTATGAATGCTGGGTTAAGGATATATTATTACTTTTTTCTTCCTACTGCTTTCCTGGATGATAAATGCATTCCCAGGAAGATTAACTTACAACTATGCTTTGAAACACGAGTTTTCAACTATTATAATACCTTCATTGCATTTTGGATGATAAAAGATCCAAGCTTGGGATGATGGCTATAAAATAAATAGCATCATTTAACTAAGTCCTGAGCCTTTTGTGATATGCCATTTTAAAATATCTTTTCCAGGAAGACAGTTGAAAGTTTTGGCTTCACAGTTTACTTCTGGCTGTATTTTATGGAAATCACACTTAAAACTTCTGAGAAAAAGGTACCAGTAATTCAAGTTTGGAAAATAATAGAAAATTTGGTTCTGTTTGTATAAAATTAAAGAGTCCCTTAAAGAAGTTGTTGGCTATCAGCTTAGCATACACTAGCATTAGCATTAAACCACCAGTGTAATGATAAATAAGTACAGAGAAGGGAAGGCCAAGAATATTTGAGATCTGGTATCATGTGCAGAATAAATATAGCCCATTCTCAGTTTTTCATGGGCAGATTTTCTAGCTGAATTATTAACTGGAATTCACATTCCCTTTCCCACATCTCCAACTCTGCTGTTAACCATTTTAATGAATAGTGAACTCCTACTATATAGCAATATTCCTAACCCTCCTCCCTGCAGGTTTGCCTGAGTGTTATCAGCATTGGGGTTCCTGGGGTCCCTAAGATAGAAACTGAGAGGACACCCCAGAGGAGTTTCCAGACAGATTTTATTAAGCTAGTGCTTGAGCACAAGGGAGGCAGAACAGAGGGAAGGAAAGTCCCCTGTACTGGCTGCCTTTATAAGCTGGGGACAAGGTGGGGCAGCTTTTTGAAAAAGGCAGGCTTGCAGAATTTTCTGTTTCAGCGTCCAGTGCCTTCCTTTTCTGCCTGTCTGGCTTGGTAACTGTTCACGCCTATGTCGTGGGGGCAAGATGGCAGACTGCTCATTACCGCCACCCCAGGAAGGTTGGTTAAACCTTGATCAACTGTGCATTCAAGTCAGTAGTTTAAGCAGGCACTTAGAAGGAGATAAAATAGCTATCTCTGCATTTTTGAGTTGGCAGTAGAGGGGTGGTGACATTTTTGCGTTCCTTTTAGCCATCTGGTGTCCTTGAGGTCCCATGCCCAGGTTCCAGTGCTGGGTCATCTGGACCTTTGAAAACTATTGATGCCCAAACTAGAGATTCTGATTTAATCATTCTGGAAGTAAAGCTTGGGCATTAGTATTTTTTTAAAGCTGCTCAGGCGACTTTAATATGCAGCCAAGTTTGGAAACCACTGATGTGGAATGTGGACAAGTGTAAAGAGAAATTTTAAGCTTATGTTAGTCTCTCATGCTGATGTGGAAGGGGAGGAATTTTATGTATTTTGTGTGTACCTGTCATTACTAGTGGATTTCACTTTTCTGCTGAGTTTCATTCTCTCAGGACTAAACGTTTCATTGTATGATTTACAAGAAGGTATGCTGTGAAACACTAGTTCTGTATTATGTTAATAAATCTCCTATTTTAAAAAGTTCTTTCCTGCACAACTGCTTACAGACTTTAATGTGCTAGTTCTTTGCATTTTGTGAATTTGTTAGAGGAATATATAATATGCAGCACTTCACAATATTACTTGATCAAATCCTTTTTTTCTTGCTGAAAATCTAGTCTGTAGCAGCTATTTTGAACCTTTTTCATCTCATGGCAAACATAAACTAATTACTAAAATTCTGTGGCACACCAAAAAATAGATTTTTTGCCAATTTGACCAAAAGAAAGGTATAATTTTGAATCATTCGCACTGGGCAGCTGTTGTTGTATTGGCTATTGTCATTTTTTACTTGAAAATTGAAGGGAAAAGAGGTTAGTGTCCCTGACTAAATAGTCAGGTATTGCATGTTTTAAAAATTCTTGAGGCACAGTGGTTGAAAATCTCTCGTCTACAGAATTAAACAATCAGTGAATCATTTGAAAAATTTTTTTCTTTTAAATATTTATTTACTTATTTATGAGAGAGGGGAAGGGAGGGAGAAAGAGAGGGAGAGAAACATCAATGTGTGGTTGCCTCTCACACGCCCCTAACTGGGGACCTGGCCTGTAGCCCAGGTGTGTGCCCTGAGTGGGACTTGAACTGGCGACCCTTTGGTTTGCAGGCTGGCACTCAATCCACTGAGCCACACCAGCCAGGGCTGAAAATTTATTTTTTTCATTAACCAAGCTCTGCATGAGGGCTGGATGTGATGTAGTTACACAGCAGAGGCTTTCTCAAGTGACTGTGTCCGCACCTACGCTGTATGTCTTCAGTGGCTCCTGTGGTAGGAGTGAGTGTATTTCACTGTGTTGTACATGATTCTTTCCTGAAGTACAACAGCTATCAGTTTATTTCCACACTTAGAATTTCTTTAACCTCTGTCCATTGCCTCCAGATGAAGCTCAATGTCTACCTTCAGCATTGAGTGTTTATGACAGTCTGGTTGCCTCCTGCTGTTTAACTTTGTCTCCCATGCTCTTCAAACCAATCCCCCTGGCTGGTGATGGCCCAAAGCCACAATTATTCCTGTTTCTAGTGTCTGTAGATAAAAATATCTGCCCACCCGGAAAGTCTTTCTCTTGTCTGTCTCTCTGATCCTGTCCAGCTGGGAATTGCTAAACATCCCACTCTTCTGTGGGGTACTCTGGACTGGCCCAGTCTACGTTGACAATTGCCATTTACTTATATATTGCCCTTTGTTTGGATTTTATTAAAAAGTTAATTTTCTCACATTGTTACTCTGCTCTTTTGAGTTGATATATGAATAGTTCAACTAGTTTCTGAACGCTCAAATCGAGAGAGCCCCTTCCAGGCCAGTGTGTGCGTCTTCGAGGTGGAGGGAAGGCTGCAGGGTCATTACTGTTTCAGGATGAGGGTGTATGTCTTCAGCTGGTTGGGAAAAGCACACACGGTTCTGTAATATTGTTGGCAGCTCTTCTCAGTTTAAAGCTGAGTGATAGTAACTTTTATTGGGGGGGGTGCTTTCTGGATTCTTTATATTGGGAAAAGATTCTGTTTGTTTTTATTTAAATATGCTCATATATTTTGCATTTTAGAATAAAAATTTTTCTGTAGTGAAGATTATTTTCTTTTTTTTCTTGAGATGGTGTTAAGTTCTTATTTAATAAGGTGGGTTTTCATTATTAGAAATACTGTTATTCCTTTGTTATGAAATAGAACATTGTCAGGCTGTGGCTGGATGAGGTTTGCTACCAATGAAGAATAATCAGAGCAAACTGAACTTTCATTACAGATGCAAAAAATATTTCTGTTTTGCTTGTCCAAAGAGGATGAAAAGAAAATCCAGGCACCTTCTTGATTCAGGAGCTGCCAGGTCTCTGTGGCTCAAGGACTGTTTCATGTCTCAGCCACGTGAGCTTGTCATTTGGGTTCTGACGTGCATTGCCTTCCCTCCTCATGCAAGCTCTGCTTGCGGCGTGTGGTTTTGTGCCCTGTGCTCTGAGGTGATGCGAGCCCTTTGAAGAGTGCTGATGAACTCCCCCTTCTGCAGCCTTCGGTCTGCGGGTACAGGTAGTGGAAACCATGCATCATTATCATTGTGGAGGCTTTTATTTAATATTGAATGTAGGACACCATTAGGTGTCTGCAGGGACGTGATGAGATAGTAGATTCCGTTAGTCGCTGACTGAGTGGATGTACTTTATCGATCCCCTGTAGGTCCAGGTGGTATAACAGACAATGAAGTGGTACCAGCACGGTGCACCAGAGGGAAGTTGGGTGACTTAGTGCTGTGGTGGCCAAGGGAAGCCACTTAAATAGGACCTGTAATATGAAGAAGGCCTGGGAACTTTGGGGAGCTATGAGACAGGAAGATAAAGGGGTGTTTTTGAGGAAATGGGAGTGGAGAATTTTGATAGGATCTAGTGAAATGTGGAAGAATACAAAAGAATTAAGGATGACTTCAAGGTTTCTAATATAAAAAAGGACAGACATAGTAACATCTGGGAAGAGAGTTGTTTTGAAGAAAAATATGACTCTGAAGTCAAGGTGGAGATGTTTACTTGTGTGCTTAGGAGAAAGATCAGGCCAGAAATAGTGACTTGCTAGAAATCCCTTGCATTGCAGAAAGAGTGAAGTGGTTCATGTAAAATTGCCTATAAGCTGCCTTAATATTATAGAAAATAACAATGTTTTAATGTTAAGTAATTACGGAGCTGTTTTTTGTTTCTGGTTTTTTTTTTTTTTTTTAAGATCATTTGAAAAATGGCTAGAAAATATCCAGTAGGATAGGTGGGGATGTGTGTATTCTTTTTGAAATGTGGATCTGAATTTGGAATAACTGAAGCTGTGGTTAGAGGAAGAAAGCTTCATTTATTTGGCTCTTGCCTTCTTCGCTCTCTTCTTGTCTCAGCCTCCTCTCCTCCAACTCTCCTGCCTCTTTTTGGTCTCAGTGCTTCTGTGAGGTAGACCAGTGTCTTTTTGCCACATGTGCATCAATATACGGTCCTCCAGTTTATAGACAGACTCAAAAACTCCTTCTTCCAAAGAAACGCATGTGTCACATCAGTGGTTTTGTGGTATGGTGGTGATGAGAAGGGCCGAAGGCTGCTGGATCGGTATTATTAGCAGCTGGTTGCTCTGAAAAGAGCATTCGATGAGGAGAAAGAAGGTGGAGATGACCCAGCACTGGGTATCTCTTCTCCATCTGTGTTGTTTTTTTTTTTTCGTAAGGGAGGGGCAGAACCCTCTGCTCTCTAAAGTTCTGATGTTCTGTTTTTAGGGCACATGTCTGTGTCCATACTGTATGTGTTCCCAATAAATCAAAACAGGGTTCCAAATAGCAGCTCACAGAGAGCATTCATGTGACATTTCTGTAGCAGTCTTATACTTGCCAAGACTTTTATTTTCCTGAACTCCACAGGAAGATAAGGCAACAGGAAGGTCTTCAACTGTTAAAGCAGTTGATAAGCAAGCCTGCCATTGAAATGAATCCTGGTTAATCTTCTCAGAAACGATGTGGTAATGAGAAATGGGGTCAGCTACAAGAGATTCATTCTTTGTCTCGAGCCTCAAGGCTAGCTAGCTCTTGTTAATTAAATTTTGGACAGAAATGGTCATTTTTCATTAAGCATAAGAAAACATTATTTCGTTCTCCCTTTTCTGGTGGAAGCAATATACAGTAATTTAAGCACTGTAAGTGTCTCAGAAAGGATTGGGTTAGAAAGGAATTGAATCCACAGTGTAATTTTTGTACAGGTTTATATTATAAGCCCTACCTTTGTTTAGTGACAGCATTCCTTGCAGACTTTACTATTTGGGTATTGAAAGGTGTTGGTTTGGTAGAAAGAAACCAAAGTTACTGTAGAACGCTTGTACCAAAATGTTTACCTGCAATCAGGTAGGGCCATTGTGAAATGTAGTAACCAGTCTTTATTCAGATTGAAGAAAGCTGTATTGTGCCATCTTTACATGTAAAATTCTAAGGTGTGTTGAGTCATTAGATTATAAAGAAATTACGTACTTCTATTCTTTCCTTTTTGGGAGTTCTTTCATTGCAGAGAACAAAAGTTTACATATGCAGTTTATAGACATTTGTTAAATCTTAAGATGGTTGTTGCAGCCATGGAATCGATTCACTCATTACCTGGCGGTGGATCAAATGAATGAAGTGATGAGTGTACCTACTAAAAACACCGAGCCTCAGCACGAGCCAGCTTTTATGTTGGGCCTGAAGTGCAACGGTGAACAGTCCAGTCACAAGTTCTGCCATTAGGGAGCAAATAGAAAATTGACTGAAGGATATAGATAAAATAAAAGGAAACAAGCAAATAAAACAATCATAATATGTCTAAGAATGAAATATACAAGGTACAGAAGTAGAGAAAGGCTTATTAAAGTAGATGAATGTACATCAAGTAAAAAAAGAACTCCTTAAACTTTTTAAATGGAGTAAGTTCAGGGGACAGCTAAATTTTAATCATTGGCTTTGAATGTACAAAAAGCTGTCTTAAATATTTACTTCAGTTTTCAAAAGCAGTTCCTAACCCTCCCACCCGCCACTTAGACCAACACAGTTAAGAAATCCTACCCATTAAGGATATGATTGTGTTTTCTTTCAGTTGTCTTGAATGGAATGCTTTTACAGTTCTTCCAAAACAATAATACATTCCTTAGAGCTAAGGCTCAGCAGGAATAACGAAGCATCTCAGTTGATGTGTTATTGCATTCCCTGTGATGTTAAGACAGTTGGTAAATAATTTCTTTTTACAGAGCAACGAAAGCAGGGGAGGGAGAGCAGGAAAGGTTTAACACAATCCAAGCAGCCTGATCCCAGGAAGTGGTTTTGGGCAGCCCTCCTATGTGATGGCTGCTGCTTACTGGTAGCTCTGTTGGCCAGACGGGAGGTTTTGTTTGCCTTTTAAATCAGGGCAATGCTAGTGGTGTGCTTCTGCTGTTTTGCCTTCCCTTCAGGTTGGGTTTTTGTAAGGCTTGATGCAAACTGAGAGGCAGATGTTTGCCTTCCAGAGGTTTGGGAGTGATTTGGCGCCATCTAGGTTGGTATTTTTGCATTCTCCGAACACCATAGCCGAATAATTTCAAGCAGTGACAACAGCTGAAAGGAAATGTTATGGTGGTGACCTCATACCCTGGACTAGTCAAGTATTGATGAGTCTTAAAGAGACCAATCATTTGTGATTTTAAGTTCTAATACAGTTCACTTAAGTGTAGTTTAGTAATACCAGTAGCTTCTACACTTTGTAGTAGATAATGAGTTGGCCTGGTGATTGGTAATGGGATTATACAGAGAGCACTTTAGGGGATTCTTTGGGTTGTTTTTTTTTTTTTTGTATTTTTTTAAATTGTGATAAAATATACATAACAAAATTTACCATTTTAACTATATTTAAGTGTACAGTTCTGTGTCATTAAGCACATTCATATTGTCGTGCTACTTTAAGAGGTTCTTGCTATGAAATAGCAACCCACCTGCATTCATGTTTTGACAAAAGAAGGCCACATGTTCATAGAGAAAAAATTAAAATGGAAACAAATACGAAGTATTTTGCTAGAAAGATAAATTTTGAATGCTAATAGAGTTGCTGCAAATTTACAGTGAAACTGGAATAGCTAGGGCTCCTTGAGGCCAGCTTTGCACGCTTAAATAAATGGCAACCAGTCACTCTGAAGCAGGCATTTAGGGCTATTAAATAGCCCATAGGCACTTAATGCCTAGAAAGAAGCATGAGGAGTCCTCTGCATTTTGGGAGGGGTGCAGTAGCTCTGCTTGTGGGTGAGTGAAAATGAACAGCAGCTGCTCTCTGTGGTTTTTGTTCCCATGTTGTGAAAGAAGGATGCTAGTGGGCAAGGATGGGGTGCTGTCACTAGTGGGGTTCAGCCACTGCTTCCTGAAAATGTTTATTACGTGTGTGTGTAATATGCTGCAGGACAGGGAGGACAGTGACTTTGGTAGGGCAGAGGAGAAGGTCAGAGAGATGAGTTCTAGGTACACATTACTCCCAGAACTTTGTGGAACTTTTTCTGGGATGAGTTCCTTGTGAGCTGAGAATGTTTGCAAAACCCTGCTGTCACGTCTGGCCCATGCAGTCATTATTCTGGCCTGTTGTCCTCCGTGTAGCCAGTGGTCTTGCTGGAAAGTGCGGTTGACCGCATAATTCATCATTTAATGGGACATATCAGCAAAAACACATATGCTGCTGAAAAAGTGAACCATTCATCTGTGTTACTCTTCTGCCTTAATGCCTATGAGGTGATATTTACTAATGGGCCTTGTAAACCAGGTCTCTCTTCTCTCAGACATCCCAGAATGAAATCTTGTGTGTTCTGGCTCTCTCAACTAATCATTACTTAAAGGAACACTGAGTTGAATTCCCAGCTTAAAAGCTGGGGAATTGAAGTCCCTGGGTTGGTCTGTCTTCTGAAGGCTTTGTGATGGAACCTCTGAGATCGGGGCGTGAGCATTTGAGACAGGGAGGATAATCTCGCTTACGTGACAGCTTCGTGCGTCAAGAGCATTTGGCTACATTCAATGGTTTAAATCACCCTCCTTTGATTACAGAGCTCTTTGCTGTCTTCTTCCTTTGTGGCTAATTTTGTCAAACTTCCCAGTTATTTCCTGAAGCAGTTTCCTCCGTAGTCATCCATCACCATCTGTCCATCGGGAATATTTTTTAGTTAACTGCTAAACTGTAGCTTGGCTGGACTAGACCAAACACAGAATTCTTATATTTTTAGTGTGAATCCTGAATGGCAGAGTGGTCAAACTTTTATATTATGTTATTCCCTCCATAAGGGATTTGAGGTGCCTTGATAATCTGCATGTGGTAACACAGACTGACAATAAATGAAGAGGAAATGGGCATGATGGGAAAATGTGAGTTGGAAAATAATTTGACCGGAGGACCAGTAAGATTTGTATACAACACACATCAGATTCTGAGCTTCCCCACCAAGACTGGAGCTGAAAAAGAAACCTGGCCAGTTGTAAGAATCACAAGGTCCACGAGATGAAACCAGAGTCAGTGGCTCAGAAAGCTCACAGGCTTTATTGCTACAGCAACCTTGGAAGAGCTTTGGTGAATTTGCTAAAGGAGGCACTACAGTACACAGGTAGTAGCTTTGTTGACACAGTACACATTGTTGACAGCAGCTTCCCCGGCTGCAATATGGTTGTTTCTTGCTACGTCTCAGTATAGGAAAGACAGAGTTGCATCTTCTTGTGTGATAATATGAGTTAAAGCAATTCTGCAGGAGTTGGAAATTTAGTATTCTAGGATGACCTGTACAACTACCAGACAACCTTCCGTGGATATTCTTCCTCCCAGCTGAGTTAGATAATACAGTGGTTATCTAGCCTTTATTATTCATTTTTGTCATTGCTACTAATTCTAACAATAGCACCACTTATAACATAGATACCTATAGTGTATGTCAGACATGGTACTAAGGCACTTGCTGTGGAAGAGATCTCTTAATCCTTGTAGAAACCCTGTGGCTTTCTTATGTTGGAGAAAGGAAATTGGCTTGGAGAATCTGATGGACTTGGCCAGGTTCCCCTGCCTGCTGCTGTCTGTGTGCCTTGTACTGAGTCCACTACCTGAGACCAAGAAGTTGTCAGGCAGGGAAGACAGTTTAGCTCTTTTGAGCCAAATCTCAACAACAGCCAGGGAGCTGCTTTTTCCCACATGTGGAGCACAGAGACCGGCCCCTGGCCGCCCCCACCCCTGGGGCCCCGCTGTGTCGGCGTGGCCCTGTGCGCACTGCTGCCATCCCACAGCCGGCTCGCTGGGCTGCTTAGCGCTGTGTCCCAGGCCACTTCCGAGTGACCGGGAAAACTAAGTAAGAGCAAGTGTTTTCTTGCTTTGACTTTTAAATATTCTCAAGCTCTGAACATATAATTGACTTTAATGTGGCTAACGTTATCAGGAAGGGAAATGTTATTTTTTTTAAAAAAGGCCTTCCATGTAGAGATATTTGAAATCTGATGATATTTCTGCCATGGCATTTTGATTATAAATTTAAGTTAAAAACAATTTTTCAGTTGTCTCCAAATTTAAGTTAAAAACAATGTGTAGATTTCCCCCCCCCATCATTTTGATAGTTTACTATGTGTTCAAAGGTATCTATGTGAATTTTTAATAACAAAGTTAATGTAATAGTATTATGTCCCACATCCTGAAAGGTTTAGTCTGTATTTAACCAAAGCATTTGCTTTATGTGGACAGAAAGGGAACAACCCCCCTCCCCCATCCAAAAACACAATTCGTTGTACCTTGGGTCAAGGTAGAGGAGCTGATGATACGTTTTAAAGAGGGAAAAGGTACGCAATTAGAACCACATTGGCATTTTGGCAGGTATTTGTTTTTCCAGGGGGAATGTGCTTTAAAAAATTGCGAGTAGTTGCTAGGCAGACTTCAACAAACACAAAGGACGTTACCCCAGCATCCATCCTGGCTGGTTTCTCAATTTAAATTTTGTGAACCTGGCTCGCAATGTGGTCAACTGTATTACTATCTGAATTTAAAACACAGAGTATGGCCAGCAATCCCACTGGCATACTGAGACACTCTTGAAGTTAAATTTTCTTTCCCAGGCAGCCAGTTGACTGACTTTTAAGCAAGGATCCGCCATCCAAGATAGTGGGCCAGGCCATGTGAACTGACACAAAGGTGACGAGAAAGTATATGAAGAAAACTACCCCACCTCACCAGGAGCAGCTGTCTCTCTATGTGGTGCTCTCTTTTCTGATTGCTGGATTTTCCTGCTGAGGATCTGCTAGCTTTTGTATTTTTTTCTTCTGGCAAATGAACAAACTTCACACTCAGTTAGTTATACTCAGACCTTTACTTAACTTTTCTAGATGAATTTGGAACAATACCACTGAAATGGAAGAAATACATGCTTTACTGGACGAGTGATTAGATGTGCAAAGATTTTAAAAACTAATTGTTTCGCCGTAGGTCTGTTTATTTACTTACTTTTGTTTTTGTTTTGTTTTGCATGACTTCTCCAGGCTGACTGTTCCTAAGGACAGCGCCATGCCATTTACTGTTAGGTGGAAAAAGCAGACTAATTATGAAAGCTAAAACTTTAAAAGACAGCACTTTCAAATGCATGTCATGTTGGGAGCAAAATACAGGTAATAGCACTTTTCTTTCAGCCTTCTCACATAGAAGACACATGTACCATTAGGATGATAAGAATGCAAAAGATGAAATATATGTTGATCTCCAATAGGAGTGAGTAACCTATTGTCTGTCTGGTCTAAATTTTCCACAATACACTAACAGAATTAGTTTTACCACGCTTCCTAGGGAGGTCTGACTATAACATATCCTTCCAAAAAGGCTGAGGGTCTTGCAGGCTGTCTGCATTATCTGTTTGGGTGCCATTACATAGAAATGAGAGTACAGTGGTTATTGCAAAGATGGGTTTCCCTCTGCTAATAACCTTTCTTATTTAGTCTCACATGTCTGGAACATTTTGATATCTGTGCGCCTCCTACACAGAACCCCTTAGGAAACTCACAGTAGAAATAATGGATGCAAGAATTCTTATTTTAGGCTGTGTGAGATTGTCTAGTGAAAAACACTATAGGTAGTTCTGCCATTTGGGAGACGTATGATATGGTGTCTTTTGCCAGCTCCTAAATTAAAAAAATTTTTTTTCAAACTGCTAACCACTGTTTGTTTTAGGGAATTTATGTGCTAGTTTTAAGTACAACAGAAAAGCCTTGGCCGGCATGGCTTGCTTGGTGGAGCATCATCCTGTGCGCCGAAAAGTCCCAAGTTTGACTCCTGGTCAGGGCACATATATAGGTTGCGGATTTGGTCCCTGTTCCTGGTACATATGGGAGGCAACTGATTGGTGTTTCTCTCTCTGCCTCTTCCTTACTCTCTCCCTAAAATCAATAAATGTATCCTTGGGTGAGGACTAAACAAACAAAAAATACAGTAGAAAAGGTTTCTTTTAATGAGTTTATATTCTATTTGGAAAAATAGCCCTTTTCTTCCTGTCTTCTTTCCTTCTATAACTGAAAGCTGGTCTGGCTGCCTGCCACTTTGAAAGCCAATACTCGAGGGGCAGGTGCTGATGTAAAGGAGAGTGGTTTATTGTCAGATACCGGCCACCTGGAAGATGGGGGGGACTCAGGTCACAAAGCCCATCTCCACCTCTCATTGGAGATAGAGGTTTTTATAAGGAGGGGGAAGGGAGCAGAACAAAGAGAGATCAAGGGGAGGGGTTGCAAGGTTCTCTCTGTGCATACCAGTGAAGTCCGGTGAGGCAAGTGACGGTCAGGTGTGCATCACCCTGGTTTAGTCATCCTGGCTCCACGCCATCCTGGCTCCATGGATGAAGGTCAGCAGATCTCCTGGAGCTGGGATGCCTGAAGGTCAAGATTTCTATCTTTTGAAGTCAGTTCTTAGGATTCTTATACAAACATGCTGTTCATTTAAAAGCTGCATATGAGAGTCAGCACTTACAGAAACAATGTCAAAAGAATGGTGGGGTGGGTTACAATTTCCCACCCTTACAATTTTCTACTGTTAGACTTTCTCACCTTCCTTTTTTTAAAAAAATATTTTATTTATTTATTTTTAGAGAGAGGGGAAGGGAGGGGGAGAGGAAGGGAGAGAAGCATCGAAGTGAGAGAGAAACATTGATTGGTTATCTCTTATACGTGCCCTGAACAGGGACTGAACACGTAACTCAGGCATGTGCCCTGACCTAGGGTCACACTCGTGACTTTTTGCTTTACGGAAAGACGCACAACCAACTGAGCCACACCAGTCAGGGCATCTTTTTTGTTTTGTAAAAATGGTTTGTGCTCATTAGAAAAAGAGAGTACAGAAAAGTACAGAGCAGAAACTAAGAACAGCCAAATTCCTCCCCAAAGATACTGGTTACATTTTAGAAACATCTCTCTAATCATCATCTTAACTGTGTGCATGTACACGTACACAGTTTTTTAAATTATCTTTTATTTTGTAAACTAGTTCCTATTTGGTTTTTCTAGCCATCAACTCTTCTTTTTAATAAATTTTGATCTATAACATCCTGTCTGGTGATCATGGAATCAATCATTTTCCCATTAAAATATGAAAATGTTTTCTTTAATTAGAAAAGTACTGTTAAACATTGCCGTTTGCCTATACTAACCATTCAAAAGAAAAGATGACGTATTTTTGCCGTAAGAAGTTTAGTTTATAAAGCACTGAAGTTATATCGTTTTAGGAAATTGCATGAATGTCGAAGTCTCTTTGCTGCTTCAGAGAATCAGAACTCCTTGGCCTTTTGCTTAATTCATAAGTTTGAAAGAACTTAAGAACCCAATTATGGTATCTAATCATTTTCATACGACTCATAATATTAAGGTCTCTGTTTACATTTAATTGATTTTGTTTTACATTTATCTTCTATTCCTTTTCACTATGTTTATCTTTAAAAGCTACAAATCATTTTTTTTTGAGAAAATAGGAAATTGTCATGAATAAAGCATTTCCAGGAAAAAAAAAGTTTGAAAGAACTTTAAGATAATTCATGAGTTTAGGAAGTATTTTAATACCATAAAATACTAGTTATCTGGGATCCAGAGGAATGAGTCATAATGGTTAAGTACCACAGACTGAAGGAGTGATTTTTTGTTCCCTAAGGCGATTTTCCACTCCTGAAAGCCATCATCTTCCCAATAATTACAAAACGCTCTTTGGCTACTCGTGACTACTTTTCCTCTCTTGTTGATGGGGTGTAAAGGGCTGTTCTTCACTATTATGAGAATCTGTGCTTAAGGGATTGGAGAAGAGTTTTCTCAAAAAACAAAATTTTGTGTGTAATCACAGGAGAGAAGCACAGCTCTGCAAGCATGAGGCTAGCTTACGTTTTCTCCAGCTCTCTTTGTCATTCAGCTTTGACTAGAATGACAGGGAAAAGTTGACAAGCATTGTAGTGATTGCGTGGTTTTGTGAGTGCTGTTAACTGTTCAGAGGATACGCCGCATTCAGCAATGCTGTTCCAGAAATCAGATGTTTTCCTCACAGCTTTTGGACATGCTGAATTCTTTTTTCAACTTGATCTGATGTTTTCATGCCTTATTCTAATTTTAAACGGATTTCAGCAATAAACATGATACAATCAACTACATTAAAAAAAAAAGCTATTTTGCTTTTTTGACAAGCCGTTAGGCCATTTCCAGGGACAGGGTCTTCACCCTCTCCTACTGTCGGACATGGTTGCCATCATCTGCTTTAGAAGCCTGTGGTACTTGGCCATTTTAGATGCTCACATTTTGTTCAAATATTCCTGTAGCAGTTGTCTCTGAGCTCTGCCCTCGCATGCGTCACAGTGCATGTGGAGGCGGTGCTCCATTATAGAATTTCTTGTATATTCTTCAACAATTTCTTGTGCTTAGTCCACTTTAAGTGCTGCTTCCATCTGCCTTTTGCCAGAGAAACCTTTGAATCTAAGCCATAAAAGCATGTATCACACACAGTTTTATTCTGTGGTGTGTACAACACTCTCATGTGCATACCACTCTCACATGACTTCGTTTATTATTATAGAGATGTCCTGTGATTGCAAAGCCTATGTTATGGGGAAAACAGTGCCATGCCAAGTTTATTCTCTCTCTCACACTATCCTCTATCTTCAACTTCCAGAGAACTGAGATGCACAGTGCTTCTGCATTGTGAGAAATCCTCCCCATCATCTGAGTATAAACCTACTTGCCACTCCTGTCTCTCCTCCTAATATGACGACTTCTGATGACTTTGTTTCTCTCTCTCCTTTCTGCTTTTTTTCCTTGATGGTTTCACTATGCAGGATTTGAGTAGGACTTTGATTGTTATCTCATACTTGGCAAACAGGACCCTGAGTGGGGGGCCGTGTGGTCGTGGCATTGTGAAGAGATCCTGGAAGAGCTGCCAACACTTGAGCCCACACGCTTCTCCACACTTACTAAGTGGTGATCGAAACTGCTCTGATACCTACAGCCGCCACTACACACCAGCTTAATGTTTCATACATACATGTGCCAAACATGTTTTCCTTAATAACTCAAGTGAGAAGAAAGAGGTAGGGAGCTGCCGGGGATGTTGGGCTGGTGGGAAATGGAGTGATCCCCATATGAGGTGGGAAGGTAGTCTCTTGGGAAAGGGGCCTTTCCAAGGAAATCTCTCGTAAAGATTGGGTGCACCTGCAAGAGGAGACTAGCATTTCATTACCTGATGGCATAACCGCTTAAGCGACAGACTTGCGGATGTGCCCCAATGCCTGTGTGAAATTTGCAAGGCGAACTGGGGAGAAAGTCTCCCATGGTTTAGTGTGGGTCAGGACCATCCTGTAACCTGTATTATGTTCTGTCCAACCATCCAAGATCGAAAGAAGTGACTTTTTTTCTTTTTTCTACTATACACAGTAGTAAGAAATCTGCTGACCTAGTAGTACACACCTACATGAAAATGGTGAAAAAAATTCAATGAAACAAACTTACAAGTCATACAACCTGATCTTTTCCTATTATTTCCTCCTCTGTTTCATTTCAAAGAATGCCAGTTACCACCCACTAAATGGATGACCTAGAGCTCAGAAGAGTTTTGAAGGGAGGAGTGAACAGAGCCCATTCCCAGTGTGACTTCTCCCACTGTCCCTCTTCTTCCTCCCCCATGCCACACGGGGTTTCCCGAGCTGTAAACCCAGCTGCTCCTGGAGAGTGGGGCTGACCTTGAATTGGTTATGAGAGTGGAGAGTTCCATTGCACTGGACTGACTTTCTCATACTGGAAATAACCAGGCATTTGTGGAGTCTTACTTTCGTGATAAGAGATGGGGGAGAGGAATTCCAGGCAGCACAAGCTATGATGGGGAAAGTGGTGATGACAGAGTTCACCGTGTTGCCCCCGCCCCTGGTGGTGCCTTTGCGAGCCGGTTAGATCTGCCTTCAGCTGTTCAGACTGTGAGGAGCTTGCTCTTCAGCCAGGACGACCCTGTCCTCCATGGGTTGTGCCTGGGTCATCCATGGGACACAGTAGACCACACTGTCCATATCCACTGCTGATGTGCAGCAGTCAGGGTTCTGATTTCAAACCTCAAGCTGTTGGGTATCCCTCACCCAGAGTAGGGCTTGTTATATGGTTTATTCTGTTAATTCAGACTTCTTTGTTACTGCACTTATTGCTTAAAGCATGTCATATTTATTCACTCTTGCTTGGTTTGTAATTTCTTTTCAGTAAGTATCAGCCTTGTTATATCTTTTTATAACCTTGTAAAGTCAACCTGGAGCTCCCTTTGTTAAAAATAAGTAAATCAGGATGAAAAGCTGTCTGAGCAGGAAGAGATGAAACCAGCTGTGGTTGGTGCCTGGAAATGTACAGGAGTGCAAATGTTAATGGCTAAACTTCTGTTAGAGTTTGTTGAATTATGCCTTTTAGAGACAAAAAAAAAAAAAAAAAAAAAGAGAGAGAGAGAGACTGGGTTCCCTCTTCACTCCGTCTCCAACGTATAAATTACTTTTGTAGGCGATGAGGAGTGCATGCCTTGAACACTCTCCAGGCTAGAATGGTTCTGACCAGGCTCCAAGCTTTGTGACCTTAGCCACCCATTTGTCTGTGAGTTGGAGGGCAGCCAGACTCTTCTGGGAGAGAGATTCTGGCCTTCCTCGCATGCACTTCCGTGCCTAGTGAGATGGGTTGTGTCTCTCTCCTTTATTTGGCGTTAGGCCATCAGTCTGTTTTGAGAGGCCATGAGCAGAAGAGACCAGCACACGCCATCCTAATGGAGGCCATCCTCTGCATCCCAGACTAGGCTGTGTGAGGAGCCACCGGGGCAGCTGCTTGCGGGTCTCACCACCAGCAGCCTCTGCGCTTCCACCCTGAACAAGTGGCTACTTCTTAGTTTATGAGCAGTGTGATCCTGTACAAAGGTGGTTTCTCTCTCTGTTTGAGGCCGACAGGGGTCAAATGTGGAGCCCAAGACAGTGACCAGTCCAGCCCCGTGGTATGAAATTTTGTGTTCCAGTCTTCCCTTTGACTTGTGTTGTTCTTTTATGCTGATTTTTCCTTCTGGGGTTCTGTCGAGTCTCATTCACTGCTTTCGTCTCATACGTGCTTTTAAAGACACAAGACATTTCAGGTCCTCATGGTGAAATACATAGCTCCCGTGCTGTTGCCAGTAAAGATAACGCAGTGTTGTTTTTTTGATTTTAGCTTTAGCCTTTTTAAGTCTGCTGCCTTAAATAGTGGTTGTGGTTGAAAATAGACTATGAACCCAAATTTATAGTGGAAGAGCGTGACCACAGCTTTTTACAAACCTTGAAATCTTGTTTTAGGGTAGGCATGACTAAGATATAAGTGAATTTTTCTTGAGATAACAAGATTAAGGTGAATGAATGGTCATATTAGGTACTCAGTACAGTTAGCTGGTACTGAATTTTCAGGAACCACCCAGAGGACCATTCCAAATTCAGTAGAGAAGAGAAAGGTGGAATGAGAGGCATTGATATTCAGAAGCAAGATGCTCATTAATTGTATTAGTTTGAGAAGTTATTTTCCCTTTTTTAAATTTGTCACCTCATTTATAAAATGAAGGAACTGGACTAAAATGAACATAAATTAGTCAACTCTAAAGTTCTGTGACTTCCCAAATGCAGTTAAAATAGAACCTGGAAAAGAGAGTCTACCTTCATTCACTATGTGCATGAGTGGAAATTTGGGAGTTCTGAGTTTTGCGGCCCTTCGTAGCAGTTGAATGAACACGTTAACCCACAGGCCCTCGTTGCTGTCTCCTGACAAAGCCTGGGGCTCCAGCTGCAATATGGAGGTGTGTTCCTCATAAAACTGAATGTGTCATAGGACTTTGTAGTAAAGCAAATCAAACAAATTGTGTGCATACCCCATGCAGGCTTGTGTGATCACAGTAGTTACTTCCTTATAGTCAAGCTCTTGGTGAGTTTTAACGTGTCCTTGTAGGTAGTAAATGCTTATTGTTTTGACTTGGAATTTTACAGCACTATCCGTTTATAGTGGTCAATTATGTAATGTCTTGTTACCTCCCTTGCAGTTCATTTCTTAAAATGTTAGAGACATATAATGTTTTAAAGTTGGAAGAGACATTAGTTACTACCATGTTAACCTTTGTTGTTTCCTGATTTGGGGGAGAAGGCTGTTTAATACTGATACTATCTGGCAGGATGTAGTTTGTTTTTACTGATTCTTTATTATAGAACTGAAACATGGATTAAGGTGTAGTAGAAGAAACAAGCATTATGCCTAGCATGTAGTTGGAAGTTAGAATTAGTTTTTTCTTCCTTTTCTCAAATGAGCGTTTGCTGTAATGGATGGGTTCATAATTTGAAATTTGCATACATGGAGGCTGCGCAGAGCTTTCCTTGATAGCCTGCTACACACACTAGAACCCTTTGGCCATGCCAATCAAGATTTTAACCACCAATACAAGAGACATACAGAGAACAGATTAATAGACTTGTCACACAGTGGTGCATAGTTATTGCTTTACAGCCAATGATTGATTACTTTTAATAAGGTGAATGCAAACATTGTGTTTAAAAGGCCAGTTTTCCTCTACAGTGTGGAGTATATTTAGTCAGGGGGGATGCATTTTGATGGGTTGGCATGCTGATGGTAGCAGAATAAAAGGCATTTTCACTGAGATGGGAAGACACAAACACTGCCCTGAGTTTGGCCAAGTAACCAGAAATAGTTTTGGGATTCATGGAGTTGTCTCCAAAATTCCAGGAATGTTGCATCATCTTCATGGGTCCGGTTTGTTTTCAGCTCTTTTTGAAACTGAGCCCCACTGGTGGGACAAATGTGCAAAAAAATCACACCCATGCTGGGACTGTGTGCACCAAAGGCAGTAGCAGAAATTTAAAGGCCCTTTCATAAGTATCAAACGTCTCTTCTCAAGTGTGGCTTTCTTTTTATGAAATCGTAGTTCAGCATTTCTTCAAAGTATGCAAAGTTTGAGCTCAGAATACTCCAGTGTGGAAAACTGCCGAAGTCTCGCCTTGACGTGCCATGTCAGTTGGAATTGGGACACTGCAATTCCTTTACCAAGCATCATCGATCCTGCTTTGTTCCGGCAAGCGCCTGTTTCGCCTGTTTAGGTACAGGCTTTGACCTCAGTAAGAAAACATCATTGTTTAAGTCATTAAGGTTCTAAGTTTGGTCTTCCAGACTTTTTATTCCTTGAGTTCCTTGATCTGAGACTAAAACTCTATCATTTTTTTCACGTGTTCACAACCCGCTGAACAAGTTAAAATAAATGACATTTCCACACATTGCCAGGACTACTTCCAACCTTCAATATATGGCTATATAGATGGCTAACTGCATTGCATCTGGGCACACAGACAGATACTTTATAACCTTGACAATGTCTCCATCACAACTTAGAATGTTAAACACTTATTGAACATCTATTATGAGCCAGACATTCACCTGGACCTGGGATTTGCCTAATAATGTATGCACCTACACCTTCCACACTGGCCCACTTCCCAGCCTCTTCTGTCTCAACTTCTTGGATGCCTGCATGCTGTTGCCCAGTAGGCTGCTCTCCAAATGCAACTCAGCTATGCCATTCCCTCCGTTTGAATGCTCTCCTGTCCCAAACTTTGCCTGTTGATGCATTATTCTTTTTTAAAAATATATTTTATTGATTATGCTATTACAGTTGTCCCATCCCCCCCCTTCATTTCCCTCCACCCTGCACACCACCTCCCACCCACATTCCCCCCTTTAGTTCATGTCCATGTGTCATAAGTTCATTAGCTTCTACATTTCCCACACTATTCTTGCCCTCCCCCATCTATTTTCTACCCACTGTCTGTGCTACTTATTCTCTGTACCTTTTCCCCCTCTCTCCTTCTCCCACACCCCTGTTACTAACCCTCCATGTGATCTCCATTTCTGTGGTTCTGTTCCTGTTCTAGTTGTTTGCTTTATTCTAGATGTGGTTAATAGCTGTGAGTTTGCTGTCTTTTTACTGTCATATTTTTATCTTCTTTTTCTTAGATAAGTCCCTTTAACATTTCATATAGTAAGGGCTTGGTGATGATGAACTCCTTTAACTTGATCTTATCTGAGAAGCACTTTATCTTCCTTTCCATTCTAAATGACAGCTTTGCTGGAAAGAGCAATCTTGGATGTAGGTCCTTGCCTTTCATGACTTGGAATACTTCTTTCCAGCCCCTTCTTGCCTCTAAGGTCTCTTTTGGGAAATCAGCTGACAATCTTATGGGCATTCCTTTGTAGGTAATGGTCTCTTTTTCTCTTGCTGCTTCTAGAATTCTCTCCTTCATTTTAATCTTAATAATGTAGTTATGATGTGCCTTGGTGTGTTCCTCCTTGGGACCAACTTCTTTGGGACTCTCTGAGCTTCCTGGACTTCCTGGAAGTCTATTTCCCTTGCCAGATTGGGGAAATTCTCTTTTATTATTTGTTCAAATAACTTTTCTACTTGTTGCTCTTCCTCTTCCCCTTCTGGTACCCTTATTATTCAGATGTTAGGACGTTTAAAGATATCCTGGAGGTTCCTAAGCCTCTCCTCATTTTTTTGAATTCTTGTTTCTTTATTCTTTTCTGTTTGGTTGTTTGTTTCTTCCTCCTGGTCCACTCCATTGATTTGAGTTCCAGTTTTCCTTCCATCACTATTGGTTCTCTGTGCATTTTCCTTCATTTCACTCATTGTAGCCTTCATTTGTTCATCTAATTTGTGACTAAAATTAACCAATTGTGTGAGCATCCTGATCACCAGGCTTTGAACCGTGCATCTGATAGGTTGGCTATCTCTTGGTCGCTTAGATGAATTGGCTCTAGGGCTTTCATCTGTTCTCCGGTTTGAGCCATTTTTGGGTTTTTTTTTCCATCTGGTCTCGCTTGTTATGTAGTGATGGGCAGAGCCTTAGGTATTCCCCAGAGTGGGGCAGCCCAGTTGCTGGGTCGTGACGCTGTATGTGGGGCTGGGGTCCAAGAGGGAACAATGGCACTTGCTCCACTCTCTCTCATATCTCAGTCCCTTCCACAACTTTCCACAAGTAAATCAGGGCCTTCTGGTGCTGATTTCCATGTGGGTGGGCTTGTGTACATTCTAGGGCCCTGTGGGTCTCGCCAATGAACTCTCCTGTGAGGCTGGTAGTCTCTCCTGGCACCTCAACCCCCACAAGTGTTTTCAGTCGGTGTTTTTAGGTTTTATTTTCCAGCGCTGAGGCCTTGGGTTGAGAGGTCTGTCTTGCTCATCATTTTCATCTGGATTATCTGCGTGTGAATGTGGGACTGCCTGGTCAGCCAGCCTCCTTGTGCAGCCTCACTGGATCTGTCTGTTGTCACCCTGTGCCCAGGGTCTGCTAGCCACCACCTGCATGCCTGGGGCTCCTGTGCGCTCGGGTCCACCCACCTCTGCTTTTTCCTGCCGCAACTGCACCCCTCTTAGTGGTCTGGATGAATGGTTGTCGGACTTCCATACAGTTCAATTTTCTATTAGTTCTAGATGTTTTCTTGTTTCTAAATCTTTGTTGTCCTTAATTTTGGCTGTGTGAGGAGGCACAGTGTGTCCGCCTACGCCTCCATCTTGGCCAGAAGTCCTTGATGCATTATTCTTGAAAGGTCAACTGACGTGCCATCTTTTTCATGAAATTTTCCTTGGCCACTTGGAAGTGATTCGCAAATGCTGTCTTGTGCATTATTAATCCGTCAGGGAGTTTTCCTCTATGTGAAGCACTGCATTCCATTAGAGTAGATGTGCTATTTCCAGATAAAGGCAGGGATCACTGTTTTTGCACTTTTTTGTACGTGCCAAGTAAGGTGCTATGTGGTGGTAGTTGTATCACAGTAGGAGTTCAGTATTATCGAAGGAATGAGTATTCCTGTGACTTCAGTAGCACCTGTTTAATGCACACAGGGATTGTGGAGAATAGTGGAGCCACCTAAGTTACCTTAGTGTAGGATGATTTCTTGAATGTACAGTTATTTTGTGTATACGTTAGTTTAAATTTTGCTTAATTTGTTTATAGGATTCAGGATGCAAAATACACAAGAGTGTACATATAATGTTAAAAGATCTTCACCTGTTTTTTCTTCCCAGCATGCAGTTAACATTGCCATTTGTGCCGCTTCCTTTATTGTTAACTTTAACAATATATCTGGGAACTAATTACAATAGAATATTTAAAGATTACCTTCATTTTTCTTCCGGTTGCATATTACAGGTTATTATTGGGTTGGCAAAGAAAATTTGTTTAGTTTTTTCCATGTAATGGCTCTAGTAGTGTGTAGTTGTCCTTGACTATATTAGAAACAATTTTGTTAGATTGTATTGTGATAGCTGTCATATCAGTGTACATTTAAAAAATTGTTAAAATTGGTGAATTTTTGTGCAGCCACTTTAATATTGAAGATGGAAGAAGATATGTAACATTTTTGGCATATTATGTTTTATTATTTCAAGAAAGCCAGAAACACAACTGAAACACAAAAAACAAGATTTGTGCAGTGTATGGAGAAGGTGCTATGACTGATGGAATGTGTCAAAAGTGGTGTGTGAAGTTTCTTGGCACTATTAACATTTTGGCCAAATAATTCTTTGCTGTGGGTCTGTTTTATGCATTGAAAGATGTTTAGCAGCACCCCTGGCCTTTACCCACTAGAAGCCAATAGCCAACAATCTTAAAATATCCAAATCAATAGAGTTATTGGTGATAATGAAAAGTGTGTCTTTTATTTTGTGGAAAAAATGTGATGGACTCTTTGGCCAACCCAATACATTGTATGGATGTAGCATACATTATTCAGCCTGTCCCACACTTGGTAATCTAAGTTGTTTACAGCTATTTATTGTTACAGAAATGAATTTTCAGTTATTTGCAAAACAAGAGGAGAAGGGGGAATAAAACTGAAAGATGTGTAAGATGCTAAACAAAGAGAAGAAATTCTCTGAACATATAAACAATTTCAGTAGGTCCAGCTTGTTTGGTATAAGTTTTTTTTTTTTTAGTAAAAAAAAAAAATTAAAATTTAAGTTTTAAAAAGCTACTTAAAAACCCATTTGGCACAAGCCAAGTAGCTGTCAGATATATTTGCTCTTTTGTTTCCTATTTAAATTGATATTTTATTTGTAATTTCTGAGGATCTTATAGGCAAATAATCTTTGTAATGACTGTTATCTGAGATCAAGTGCAGTAATTGTTTTGTGATACTAATAAGCATTTGAGAGGTTAAAGACTTGGCTTTCCCATCGTTATTAATATTGATAATATTTTACTTACAATCTTTTTAATGCTGTCTCTGCTAATAGTATCAGCCTCATCCCTTGTGGTGGATCTTTGCAGCTTTTAAGATAGGTTACAGTTATTCAGGATTGTCTTCTTAAAAATGTCAATATAAAGACTTACGTTCTGCGTACAGACATGCTAGGTTATGCTAAGTCTAACAGTTTCACCAGCAGTAGTAGTTATTTATTGAACAAATACTGCATATTGTAGAATGGGAAGTCACTGGTTTCTCCTATGAGTTTTAAATACTGGTTCCTGATTCCTGCCTCCCAGAAATTTAATTGATGAAAGGGGTGGCCTGGGTATTGGGAATTCTAGCAGGCTCTTCAGTGATTCCTTATTAATAAGATTTTTTTAAAGAAAAAAAAAAAAAAACAGTTTTGGACCTCCACAAATGTTGCAAAGAACTCTTCCACTCCCATCACCGAGATTCTCAATTGTTAACATTGTACTGAATTTTCTCACCCTTCTATTGATCTATGTGGTATTTTTATGGCCCATCCCATGTACTGCAGTGCGTACCTCCCCCAGGGAGGGACCCTCCACTGCAGACACATGTATTTACAATGACCATCTGTAGCCTCCATCCCCTTCACCTCCGTGCCTCCCGTTCCCTGCTCCCCGCTTCTTGGTTCGTGAGACTGGTGCTCTCCTGCCCTACTGGCTCTGTCAGCATCTCCACACTGGGAGGGTGAGGCAAAGAGAGTGACAGTGATGGCAAGGCACGGAAAGATCGTCTGCTGGCAGTCAGGGAGTGAATATTACACAGAACCGCGGTACGGTTCACAGCCACCATTCAGATTTTACCACATGCCCCAGCAGTGTCTCTTTCCTTCTGGTCCAGGACTGCACGCAGGATCGCATGTTGGGTTTAGTCGTCATGCCCTTTAGTCTTCTTCAGTACGAACCCCTCTGTTCGGTCCTTCCCTGTTTCTCATGTCCTTGGCAAGCCTTTCACTCTGCAGGCCATCCGTCCACTGGGACCACCCGCTGCTTTCTCAGGACCAGACCCAGGCAGGCATTTGTGGCAGGAATGATGATTTCATGCC
Organism: Glossophaga mutica; assembly: GCA_039655065.1. NCBI lineage: Eukaryota > Metazoa > Chordata > Mammalia > Chiroptera > Phyllostomidae > Glossophaga > Glossophaga mutica. Next base: position 138,490,983 of record CM077307.1, on the reverse strand, counting down.
CTGTAAAGCCTATCAAATAAGGAAACATGTGGTGGCATCAATCCATCCCACCAGTGGTGACATTAACTAGGATCACCTGGTCGTGTTGGCAAATGCAGACTTTGTCCGCTCTGAAGTCACCGTTATCCTCTTTGTATTTAATTAGTATTTTGTTAGGAGATCTTCCCATATTATTCTAATACCCTGTTCACCAGATCTCCACATAGAAGCCCCAGTGTTCATGCAGGGCTCCTTCCTTATAGATTGCCACTGTGATAGTTGCCAAATGCTGACTATTTTCATGATCTCATCTCCATTTAGCAGTTATCATTCTATTAAACAGAGCTTTCTTTTCGCTTTTCTTCATCAATTTTTTTTTACTTATATGTTGGTATGGATTTATGGATTCCCATTTTATTTGGTTGTAACTGGATGCTCTCATTATTTTGAGTCTCAAATTGGCCCAGATTTGTCCCAGATTTATACCCTTTTACGTTGACTTTTATGTCCTTTTGATGTGTTCCTATCGTTCCTTGAGCGTTTCTCTACTTTCTGGCAAAGCAAAGTGTTCCAGGCTTGTCTTGTGCTCTCCCTGCCTGGCCCTGACCCTCGTTCTTTTGAGAGGAAGCCGGTAGCTGGAGTCTCATTCTGGGTCTCAGTTGTCCATTGCTCCTGGGCCTTCTCAGACAGAGTAGGGGCGGTAGATGGGTATGCATCCACACACATGTGTGTCTGTGACTGCTGTTTTTGCATCTCTCTGCATCTGTGTACTTTAGAAGAATGAATTTATTCTGATAGTTCAAATCTCAGTGTCCTTTCTAGCCTTCCCTGTCTTTAGAAGTTGGGAAAACTGGCTTTTGTTATCCTCAATATATTAATTTTATGCTCAGTTAATTCACTGATTTTGCTCAATGTAGCCGGTGTTCCAACTATGCAGGAGTCCTTTTTTCTCCGACACCTGCCCCTCTGCTGCCCCTTTCCTCGGCTGCCAGGCGCACAGCCACGGAGGCCTCTGCGTGGCACTGGCCCTGCCATGCCTGGCCCAGCTTCCTCAGGCTTTAACATCTTCCTGCCAGGAGGAGGTGCAGGGAAGGGAAAGGGAGAAGGTCCCCAAAGTTGATTTAATGTGCTCCCACGGTTGAAAACCACTGTATTTAACATGCTACATACATTACATTACATCTTAAGTATTTCAAACCACATATTTTTTCCTCGTGAAGTAGCTGAGAATTAAGAAAATTATATTTTTGTTATCAAGTTCTCTTTTTATAATTTGTCCAATTCTCCCATAGGTGGAATAGAGGTAAATTCTTGTTAATTTTGTGACCATAGTGTGGTATTGATAGCTGGACTTTATTCTAATGTTTTTCATTTCCTTCGTGGTAGTAGGACATAGTTTCCAAATTGGTGTGATGGTAGCAGCCTGGTCTGTCAGGTATTTTGAGGGGGAGATTCTTTTCTTCAGGTTTGTGACTTTAAAAGGGCTCTACTGAGGTGCACTTTTCTTTTAGGCTCTGGAGTCCCTTATGCCACATCTGCTTCTGCTTCTACACTAAATTCAGAAGCACTGCTATTGAGACCGTCTCATGTCCCTCCTTCCTAGTGTTTAGAAAGTTCATTTAAAAGAGATCCGGTGTCTCCTAACCTAACCCCACTCCCTTTAGGAAATCTGGAGGGAGAAGTGGTGGGGAGCCACTGGCCTCAGTTATAAAATTGAAGCCCCAAACCCGACAGTAGTCAGAAGATCCTAGGAGTGATCTGAAGCTAAATTCTGTTGCTGTGTGATTCATGATGATCAAAGACTTCTCATCTGTTTTCCATTTTCTGAAGATTGTTAAGTTGGTTGCTATTATCAACAGTGTTAGGTTTAAAAAATTAAAGTCAAGGTGTAGAGTTACCTACATACGTTGTGTCCAGGTTTTGCTCATTCGCTGGCGCAAGCTCATTCTGCAGCGGTGACGTGGCACAAGCTTCCCTTCGGTAATCTCTTACACAGTGGAAAATGCCTAAAGTCAGTGGGACGGTCACGGAGAACCTTGAGTAAAATTTCACTTCAAATTGGATTAAGTATTATTGAATTCATGCTACTTTCAAATCTGATTGGTTTGGATTTTCAAATATGAAGCTTTGTAGTATTACTGATATAACTAAAGATTAAATTCCATAACTTTAAGATTTGGTGTAGTTTTAAAAGATGAAATTAGGAAAGCAAAAACATAGAAATTAGTGTATAGTTTGAGAAAAAAATGCAGAAGCACAGAAGTATTCTTTATGTATATTTTGGAATTCTAAAAATTATGAACCGTCATCTCCTGTGTTGTAAATTTCTGTTCATTGTGTTTTCTCTGTAATGAGGGTCTAACAGCCACGCCCCCTTTGTTGCCTCAATGTGCGCATGTGTGTCGAGTGACACCCGTCAGGCAGAGTACCTGAAGAACACTGCAGTGACTGTGGAATTAGTGTGCCTTCAGGGCCAAAATACCATGGACCCATTCATGGATATATTGTACTACAAGGGTATAAACATCCCAGTAGCTTATGAAAAATATTAGGTGAGTGTTAAAGCACAAAATTACTAATTTTTTCTCAAGTTGTCTGCATGAATTATACTGTCTAAAAGAGCTTCTTCAACAAAAGGTTATTCTATTTTGTGTGTGTGCGTGTGTGTGTATTTAATTTTGGAAAGTCTATTTTCTAATAGGGATATTCCATTGTAAAGGCCTGAATGAAATAAATCTTTTTAGAAGAATTTTCATAGTTTTCCACTATGAAAACCTTGAAAATGATAAAGAATAAAGTTAAATGCAAGACTTTTAACTAAAAATGGAAAGAATTGTATTGTCCTTTAGTTCTCACCTTAGAAATATGAAGCCAGAAGTTGGCTAAGTCCTCCATAGCAATCATTTCTATTTGTAAGATGAATAACATTTCACTCTGGATGTTGGGAAAGTTCTTGAAACAAAAGAATTCACCAGAAATATCAGGTGCTTTGACTAGAAATTTTGTCACTGGTTATTTTGCGTTGGGAAGGTGCGACATAACTGCCAGTTACTCTTCCAGATTTCTCAAGCTCTTGTCCGTGAACGCACAGGAAAGGACTGTTTTGTTGGTTGTGCTGCAGTCTCCTGTGGTTCGACCTAACAAGTATGTAATAAACTGTCATGAGAAAGTAAAGGATATTTTACAACAATCTGGTGAGACGATGGAAAAAATATTGAGCTCTGATAACATTCAGTCAACATGTAGAAAGTTTGTATTAGGTGAGTTTTTATGCATTTGTTTTCAGTTAACGTTTCTGAAAATTCAGATTGTTCAACCAAGAAAATTTTTTTTATACAGCCTCTAGAGTAGTGCTTGCTACATTGTAGGCATTCAGTAAGGATTGGTTGAATAAATAAATAAAACATTTTTATCTGTAGCTGGTTTTGAAAATTCAATTTCTGTTTTATTTAGAGGAACAGTTTCTTGACCTGTAACTTGGGGTACCTGACAACCACTGATATGTTTCTTGCCCTGCAAGTTTGCCTTTTGCAGAATGTCATTTCAGTAGACTCATACAACATTTAGTTTTTTGTATCTTCTTTCACTGAAATCTTTTGAGCTTCATCTACGTTGTTGGTGTGTCAGTAGTTTTTACTGTCTTAGTCCTGAGTGGCAATCTGTTGTGTTGATGGATACACTGATTTTTCTGCTGTGCATGCACCCGTTGATGGGCATTTGCGTTGCTTACATTATATGGCTATTACATATGGAGGTGCTGCAAATCCATGGGTCTTCGTGCAGGCATATATTTTTATTTCTCTTGTATAAGTCCCTTGGAGTGGAATTGCTGGCTCATAGGCTAAGTGCATGGTTCACTTTAGCAGAAGTCGCCACATTGCTTTTTACAGTGTCCGTACACTTCGGGTTCCCACCAAAAGTGTGTGAGAGTTGCACTTGCTTCACATTCTGTCCAGCACTTTGTACTGTCGTCTTTTTCATGTTCGCCTTTCTGGGGATCCGTAGTTTTTTCTCTTTGTGGGTTTATTTACCTTTTCTTGATGATGGTGTTGTTGAACAATTAGTTGTTTATGTGTCTGTGGATGATTCACGTGGCTTCCTTTGTTGATAAGTCTGTTTAACATTTTGCTAATTTTTTATTGGGTTGTCTGTTGAGTATTAAGAGTTCTACTTACAGGTTCCTCCATTGCATGGGTGTTCTAAATACTCCTTCCCAGTCTGTTACATCTGTCGCTTTGTTCTGCATTTCACATATTTTCAGTTGACCTTTTTTATATCTTTTTCCTCTCGCTGGTAAATCCCCCTGCCATCAAATGCACAGGTTGATCATTTTTTCAATTAGATCCTTATCATATTTGTAACTATTTTAAATGTCCTGTTTGCTGTTTGCAATATCTGGGCCACCTTGGAGTCTGATTCTGTCATCTCTGTCATCTGTTAGCAATGGCTTTTTTTTTTTTTTTTCATTTTGTGTCTTAATCATTTTTAAATTGAAAGTCAGGTATTGAGTGCTAAATAACAATAGGGTCTCAGGCAAACAATTTTAATACCCATGAATGGTCACCTTTGTTTTTCCTTCTGGCCCTAAATATGGGTGATTGTGAATAGTGTCAGTAGTTGAGCTAAACCTGTACTTCGTTGTTGCTTTAGTTACTGTGCTACAACAGAGCCTTCCGGTTTCTCCAGTGGTGGGCTGCTGCCCTCCCAATCACGGAGTGCAGGAAAGCTTTCTCCACGTTCCTGACTCACTCTCAGTTTCTAGGTGCTGCTGCAGACCTGGGCCCCAGAGCTTTCTCTGCGTTCTCACCTCTTACCCAGCGGTAGGTGACTGCCGCTTGTTATTTGGTGCAAGGTTCGAGGTGGGTGGAGGGTGGGTCGCTCGTCTCCTCTCTCCCCCAGCTTCGGTTTTAGGCAGGCTCTAATGAGCCTGTGCCTGAGGAAAGGGGCTTTCTCCGTGTTCCTGCCTCTCGCATAATTAACTCATTTTCGAAATTTCGAAATTGCATGATGGGTTTTGATAGTATCTTGTTCCTTCAGCATATTTTGGTAAGTCTTTTACATCTTTAAGCATAAATATTCTGTACCGTATTATAATATCTGCATTATTGTGGTCTTTGTAGCTTATTGTTTCCGTTGACTCTCACTGCTCATAGCTTTTCCCTTCATTTCACTCAGTGCTTTTTATTTTTTTACTGTGAGCTCATGTTCATTGAAATTTTATCCACAAGACTTTGAAAATTGTTTAAATTGCTTTGCTCCAGAGGGTCTTTGTGATTTTGTTGGCCTGGGAGCACAGCTTGGCCTGGGACTGCTTCACACTCCTTGGTTTTGTTTGTGACTTCTGTCACCAAGAGTGTGTGGTACAGACTTGGGTTTAGGAATTCTCAGGGGAGACGGTTTCTTCCCCCTCATTTACCCAGGCAAAACTGGGCACTCATCTGCTTGTTGATCACTAAGGGGAAGTTTTATTTTATTCCAACCTCTGGGGCTTCGTGTGTGTGTGTCTGATGTGAACTTTATTTTCTAGTCTCTGAACATGGTTTGTTAAGAATTCAGTTTATAGGCCACCAGGTAATAATAGACATTTCTATGGCAGATGTTGAGTCCCATCTTCACTTACCATTTTGTTCTCTTCTTATTTCTGATCTCTAAGGACTTTCCTATCTTGCCAGAATAACTTTTTGTATCTTCCTAAGTGTTTTAAGTTGTTTTCTACTCAAATGACTTTATTTGAATATTCAGTTTACCCTGTGCTGGAAGTACAAGTTCTATATGCTATCTTCTCATACCTCTGGTGCAGTAGTTAATATGCCTTTTTTCCCCCCTCCAGCTAAAGCTAGAATTCTAATAAGTTGCTGGATATGGCATTTTAGTTTTTCAATCCCTGGCCAAGGCCAGAGAAGGTGGGAGGAGGTAATATACAGAGCTTGATCTTATCATTCAAGTATATATTCAGATATATTTGAGCTGGAAATACATCACCAAACATTTATAAGCTGTGTGACCTTGGGCAAATTACCTCATTTTTTAGTTCCTTCCTTCATCTGTTAAATGGGATAGTGATGCCTGTCTTTTACAAGAGTAAATAAATAAAGCAATTTACAAAGTCCCTCCCACCTGACATGTCATGTAGTAGGCGTTGAAATGTTAACACCAAACTTCCTCTCTTAAATCCTGAAGAATGATCTGGTATGCATTTGTTATTCTCCTGAGTTTTCCCTGGAGAGGAATTTTAAATAAGGTGGTAAAAATAGCTCAGCCACTTGTTCCTTTTTAACCTGTTGTATCTATTTAATATTTAAACTCTTTTGACAAGTACGGTATATTGCAAGTGATGGGTTATTCTGACATTTCAATAATGAACAAGATAAGAGAGGTTCACACTTAGGCTAGATGGAAAAATCTCAGTTCATCGCAGCTTAACAGTTTCAAGGAAGGCACCAAGCTAGAATCGTATTTTCTAACTAATTACAGAGTTTTGTATCTTTGTGGATTGTAGAAAGGATACAAAAGAAATGACTTGCCTGTTCTCCTAGGCCTTGTCATACTTTAACTCGTAAAGAGTGACAGTTTAGTCCAGACATACCATTTCTCATTAGCTGTTAATGATGCTTCTTCACCAAACTCGTTATGAGAGTGCACGAGTGACGATGTAATGCATTTGAGGGAATTGTATGAAGTCAGTTTTCATTTGGTCACTAATGACAAACTGTACTAACAAGCAAAATAGAGACAGACAGCAGGATGACAGCTAAGGGAGGGAAGGTAGTGGGTGGAGGCATTGAGCAAAAAGGAAAAAGGACTGATGGACATGGACAACAGTGTGGTGATTGCAGGGGGTGGGGTGTAAGGGGACTAAATGGTAATGGAAAAAAATACAATAAAAATTGTAGCATAAAGTGGAATTCTCTAATATTCTAATTGTAGGAAGTAGTTTTAACTTGTCTATTCAAGATATTTTCTTTTAAAAATCAGATGTGTTGTCAAGTATCAAAATAAAACTTTTAATAATCTTTTTTGGGTAGGTGTGGCAACTCCTTTTTCTAGATTCTTGTGAAATGGATAAAAAAAACCCACTAAAATTGGATAAAGTCAAAGAAGGCAGAGTAGAGGTGGAGGGAAAGAGATAAGTCTGACCATTGTCATCAGTCCTTACAATATCAAATTCACCTTTTAATGCAATTAAATTGTTCAGTTGAGGCTTTTTATTTTGCATTTGAAGGAATGGAGTGTTAGAGAGCTGACTTACATTTATGAGTATATATTCATATGAGAACATATGAGTATAACGAGTTAATGGCAACGCCAGGACTGAAGGATGCTCTGACAGCCACATGATGCTAAGTAGCTTTGTTAATCTTGCTAAACTTCCTTTTCAAGTGTCCAGGGGAGGGTCATGCCTGCTTTATAAGGTTGTGTAGATGAAGTGGAGCTCATGTATATGTGTTTATGAAGTGCTGATGTATGCCAGGTGCTCAATATTTTTCTTCTTTGTCTTGTCTTAGCTTACTGTAAATTATTGTATTTTGCCATGTATAATGTACACCTTTTTTGCCCAAATTTTTGAGGTAAAAATAAGGATGCACATTATACATGGGTAGTACTAATTCTGTATCTATATAAGTGTTTTCAATTCTTTTATTTATGCTTATGCATTAAAAGTGAACTCTAGGAAGCAATAACGATATCTGTATGTAAAATAATACCCTGAAATATGATAACTGGTTTTGATTCTAAATATAAATAAATAAAAATTGAATTAAAAAATTAAAACTTTCAGGGAAAAAGGGTTTTTCCCTGATGCCCTGGCATTGGTGTACTCTTGCCTTGGGTCAGGTACACCAACTTATATAAAAGCAGTTTTGAAGGCTTTTTCTTGTCCTTTCTCTTATGAATTCCTCTTGGGTGAGCTTTTAATCCTCACCAAATGACCTGGTAAGAGGAGGGGAAAATATCAGTAAAGTTTAAAACCTATAGTTTCTACTCAATTTGTTTTCAGGTGAATTCACAGCATTCTGAATCTCACCTTTAGGTCTAACCCTGGTGGCAAAAAAAACTCCAAATTTTGCTTTGGTACCGTAACCAGTTAGTATCCCAGTAGTCACATTTGAGCTTTACACTACCCCATGTGCCTTTTTACCAAGCACGTGGCTCAAAGACTGTGTCACGTGGAGGGAGTATTGTAACTCGCCGTCTTTTATTTGCGAAAACTCAGTTTTATTGATGACATTGAGTTCTGGTGTTTGTTACCACATTTATCGAAAGCATTCCTTTGGGCCGGTTGCGGTGTGCTAACCAGAGCCCAGCATCTTGTAAAACAAAATTTCTCTTCCTCTGGAAAACTGGTGGTGTGTGCCTAGTTCAGCATTTTTCCAGATCAAAGAAAAATGTAGAAACTGAAAACTTGGGACAAGCCTTGAGCTCACTTAGCTATTTCCTTTTTTCTTTACGCTAACAATGGGGCTTGAAGAAGAGATAATGTCCAGATGTTTGCTTGAGGGATTAATAAACCTTTGTCTTGCAGTTTAGAAGGATTGTAAAAGTTTTGTATAGTAAAGGCCAAGCTGATAGCATGCTTGTAAGCAAAGCTACTTGTCTTAGAATATTCATCAGGTTTTATGTTAAAGCTTCATCTGCTAAAAATGAGTAATAAAATACAGTTTCCTAAGCAGTGTATATGAATATGTAATTAAAATACTTGGCTACTAAATGAAAACTCTTTCTAATATAGTATTTTTTTAAAGAGTTTGTTTATTTTATTTTTAGACAGAGGGGAAGAGAGGGAGAAAGCAAGGGAGAGAAACATCAATGTGTGGTTGCATCTCATGCCCTCCCCACTGGGGACCTGGCCCACAACCCAGGCATGTGCCCTGATGGGGTATCAAACTGGCCACACTTTGGTTTGCAGGCTGGCACCCAGTCCACTGAGCCACACCAGCCAGGGCTCCAATATAGTGTTTTTAATATTATCAGCACTAAAGTAGTGCTTACCACATAATAAACTCTCTGTAATTATCAGTTGAATAAATAATTCAACCAATTATTTATTTCATTGAATTATTTATTCACAGTTCATTAATTATCATGAATTAAGAATAAATAATTCATCTGATATCATCAGGAGAGTTGATATTGAGAATTTTAATTTGCAGTAGGTTTTGAAAACAGTTTATAAGTTTTAATTAAAAGCACAATTTGAGCTAGGGCTCAAAGTGTGGCCTGTGGTCTGTTCAGCCTTCAGTACTTGCTCTCCAGAGAACAGCCAAGGAGAGGAAGATGTAAAGATGTTGGCTCCACAGGGAAGGATTCCTTCTCCGCCTCATTCTCTACCTGCTGCTTCAAGGAAGAGGAACATTTTCACCATCAGTCACTCAGGCTTTGACCAACACGGGGTAGCTCCTGCTGTGAAGCCGTGTTGACAGAAAGCCTTCCATCTAGTCATCAACCACAGCATCCCCACTCATGCCACCATCTTCTTCACCTCGCCTGTCCTCCTGCAAGTGGATGCACAGCTTCAGCTGTGGCTAAATATGACCCGGTACAATGCGTGCATTAGTGGGGTGGGAGGGCGTTGGGAAGCTCAGCTTGGCAACTGAGAACCTGTGGCTTCCAGACATCTTCAAGGAGTTCATGGATGTGGACCAGGCACCTACAGGTCCAGTGGCTTATGTCAGCAGTGACGCTCATATCAGATATGATGGTAATCTAGTGAGGATAGTCAGCATCTGTCTGTAACCTGGATACCTTCTGTTTCCCCTTCGATGACCAGGACTACGTGCTCACCTTCGGTTCTTTCATCTAAATAGGTGGCTCAGCCTAAACCTGATGACTTTCTGGTGCCCAGTGGCTTTCTGGTTGTCATCCAATTCTTCAACTCCCACCTGTTGGCAGAAAGTGAGAATCATGTCCAATTCAAGATGACAGTTCTGCTGGGCTAGACTGTATTTCTCCTCATGGTGAATGACTAATTCCCAGCCACTACTCCCTCTCAACCCCCTTATCAGTGTCTGTCTTGGCTAGTGGTATCCCTGCTGGAGACCATCGTCATCATTTACCTGTTCTACCTGGCCATCACCAGCCCAAGGAAAATGCTGCCCTAGTGCACTCCAGAAGGGAAATAAGGGTCTGGTTCTGACCCCCCACCTGCCTGGCCTGGAGGGGCCAGAGAGGGTGAGAAAGTGCCCAGTACCAGAGAGTCAGAGTTAAATGGATGTGCTGGATCACCAAAGGCCTACAGGGGCATGGAACTCAGAAGCAGCACTTAGTGGGTGCAGTTTAGCCTCACGATGGACACCCTCCTCTTCTACCTCTACCTGCTCTTCGCCATTATCATGGTCATTGTCCTGTGGAGTACTTCAGCACATGTTCACCTGCAAACCCCAGTCTGGAGCTCCTATCACCTCTGGAAGTGGGCTCTCATGCCCATTCAAATCCCAGCCTCGCAGTCTGGGCAGCCACTTTGTTTTCAACCCTCTGTGCAGACCTGGCTAGATTCCTATGTCCTGCAAAGGTTACATCCTTGCTCACATGCCACCAGTTCCCCTCAGTCCTTCTGTGAGTTCTGCCTGACTTCTCAGGATGCATGTTCCTGAAACACTTCCTTGAATGCACCACCTCCAATTAACCCCTTGGGAGGTGGGGGGGAGAACAACTTGACTTTATGTTTTGGAGATAAATTTTTAGTAAAATTTAAACTTTTAATACATACATTTTTTTATCCTCAACCTGCAGGCATGTTTATTGATTTTTAGAGAGGGGAAGGGGGAAAGAGAGAGAAGAATGTTGATGTGGGAGAGAAACATCAATCAGTTGCCTCCCATATATGCCCTAACTGGGTACTGACCCGCAACCCAGGTATGTGCCCTGACTAGGGATTGAACCCACAACCTTTTGGTGTACTGGGTGATGCTCCAACCAACTGAGCCACCTGGCTAATTTTTGCAAAGAAAGACCTAGGGGATTTTCTTTAAGTAAAAAATATGTTTGATCATGGAAACTAAGTATTTAATAGCATTCCTGGGGAAATATTTAAAAATACATTAATGAGTAACATAATGAGACATTTGGTATGCCAGTGACAGTTATTAAATAGTGACTTATTAAATAGATTCTAAACAATTCCCAGAGTACAAAAATGGGAAAACAGATCCCTTAAAAATGTTAATAATTTAGAATTACTTTTCCTGTATTAGCTAGAATTTCCCGAACTTCCTTCTCCCGGAATTATCATGGTTACATTGCTTAAAATGTGTTAAAATATTTCTATTTAACTCTTTTCTCAAAGTTTTAGCTCTAGAAAATGATTTCAAATGGCATTAAAATTTTAATTTTCTTTGTGATTGAATTGGTTACAAATCTCTTAATAGTAAACATTCAGGGATTCACAATAGAAGTGAGGATGTGAGGGAAAGGAAGGAGGAAGGGAGTGTCCATCTATACATAATGATTGTAAAGTTTTAGGTAATGCTTTTATTTTTATTTATGTTTTTTCCATTACCATTTAGCCCCCTTCCGCCCCCTCCTTTGGCAATCACCACACTGTCGTCCGTGTCCATGAGTCCTTTTTCCTTTCTGCTTGATCCTGCCGCCCCCTTCCCCCCCACGCCCACCAGCTTGTCATCTGCTCTCCATCTATGAATCTGTCCCCATTTTGTTTGTTAGTTCAGTCTGTTCATTAGATTCCACATATGAGTAAGATTATATGGTATTTGTCTTTCTCTGACTGGTTCATTTCCCTTAGCACAATGTTCTCCAGGTCCTTCCATATTATTGCAAAGGGTAAAATTTTCATTCTTTTTACAGCCAAGTGGAATTCCATTGTGTATATGCCCAAGTATCCATCAGTAGATGAGAGCATAAAACAACTGTGGGACATTTACACAAAGTTAACGCTTTTAAAAAAGTGAAGTTTGGTTACTTAAGGTTTTTCTAACATCTTATTATAAAAATACAGAGAATTTGAAAGAATTATGCAGAGAATATCATATATAACACTGCTTAAATTCTACAGTCACTTTTTTGTATTTCCTTCATCACCTATGGCTCCGTCTGTTTGTCCTTCTATTTAGTCATCAGCCCATCTTACTTTTTCGTGCATTTCAGACCAACATGCAGACATCAGCACACCTCAGCCCCTCACACGCATACCAATAATGGGCATACAGTACTTGTTTGTAGTGTTTTGCTGTTGTTGGTAAAGTAAATGTACCATTCAGGTTTTGACAAATGTATACAACTGGGAACCCAATATAGACCTTTATCATCACCTGAGAAGGTTTCCTCGTACCCCTTCCCCCAAGCCCCATCCTGCCATATAAATGGAAACAAACAGCATGTTCTCTTTTGGTGGAAGCTTCTTTCACTCTGCATAATGTTTTTGAGTTTCATGTGTACTGTTACATAGATCGGTACTTCATTCCTTTTTGATAATGAGTTGTACTACATTGTATGAAGCCTACCACAGTTTATCTATTCCCTTGGTTACGGACAACTGGCTGTTGCCCAGTTTTGGGTATTATGAATAAAGCTGCCTAAAACAAGTCTTTTACTTTCTAGGTATTTCCACTTGATTATCTCTGGAAGTTAAAAATGATAATGTTTAAAATTGAGCTCATCTAAGTGTGAATCTTTTCCACAATTCCCTGTTTCAATGAGTGGCACCACCACTTACAGTGTTTATTCAATTCATAACCTTAGGGTCATCCTTGGCTGCTCCCCGTCCCTGATCGCTCAGGTATAATCGGATACAAAGTCCTGCCAGTACTGCCTTCTCCTCCTTCACTTACTTGGCCATACCATAGTCACTGATGTGTCTGAAGCCATCGACATCTTTCATCTGGATTGCCGAAATAGCCTCCTAAGTGGTCTTCCTCACCATCTCTCTTGGCCCTCACTCTGTTCCTTTCTCCAACTACTACTGTCAGTGATATTTGAAAAATACACTTAAGATCACTTACCAGTTTCCAATTGCTCTTAGAATAAAGATATCCTTGCCCTAGTTTGCACGGAGGCTCCGCGTGCTTTGATGGCTCCTGCATCTTCCCTGGTTCTCATGAGGGACACTGGGTTTGCTAGTCCCTCATGCATCTCAGCACAGGCCTTATCCCCCTCTGCCTTGGATGATGGGATCTTCCCCGTTTCCACACAGTTGTGTTCTAGCGTCTCCTGTATTAGAGACAGACAAAAACTGCCTGTGTTAGTTGAGGTCAGAGTTGTCTGCAGAAACAGAAAATCAAAGCAAAATAAAATAATTGTTGTGTAAGCTGGAAGATTACTTCTCATGTAGGAACTGTGTCGCCGGGCAGTGCAGGTCCGGTGTGGTGGCGGTGCTCCTGGGAAGCCGTGGCAAACCCCGCTGCCTCTGCCCACACAGCCAGCACTCCCAGGTTTTGGCCTTTATCTCCATAATCCAAATCGGAACTTCGGACACCACAGCCCAGTCAGCAGGATAGAAGAAGGGACAGAAGACACTCAGGAGTTGATGATGAGATTTCCTAGAATCTAACCTTTCTCTGGAAAGAACCTAGTTACCTGGCCACAGCCATCTTCAAGGAAGCCAGAGTACTTATTTTAGGTGTCCACGTGCCCAGCTAAAAATTGGAGGTTCTAATTGGGAGAATGTGGACATCGAGGTAGGCTATTCATAACTGTCACACCTCCCTTGACCTCACGTTTCCCCTCCAGCCACTGCCTTGTTTTTCTGCTTTCCTGAGAGTCAAGACTTCTTGATGGAGTTGTCCACTAATGATGTTTTACTTCTTCAAACCACCTTCTCTTGTCTGTCCCGTCCAGCTCCCGTGCTTTCGCTTCCACTTAAATGGTTGTGTCAGGGTTACCCATGATCGCGATGTTTCAGAATTCCAAGGGGTTCTGTCAGGTCTTCATCTGATTTGATTTCTCAGTGGCTTTCGGTGTTCTCCTTTACCCCTTGAGGAAGTACCCTGTACGGGGATCAGCCTTGAGTTTTGAGTTTTTCATTTGTCTTCTGTGACTTTTTCATCATCTACCACCATTCTGGAAACTGATTTCCTCTCTTCTTATATTTTTTTTACCATCTCCTGTTTTATTCCTTGCCTAAATATTGGAATTTCTAAATGTTTAGTTGTTTTCTAAAATTGTAATAATACATAACAAAGTTTACCATTTAACTCTATTTAAGTGGCATTAAGTGCATACATAGTCATGCAGCCATCACCCCCACGGTGTCCAGAAATTTGTCAAGTTTACAAGGTGAAATTCTAACTGTTGATCAACACCCACGCCCCTTGCCCCAGCCCCTTACAACTGCCATTCCCTGCTGTCTCTATGAGTTCTCCTGGTCAGTTTTACGTCTGCCTGGGGAGCGCCTTTGTCTTCATGTCCTCCCTAGGGGAAGGCCTCAGATTCCATGACATTAAAAATCATCTGTATAGCTCCAAATTTATATTTCTGATTAGATTATTTTCCTTCTGATCCCAGGATTCTTATAATCTGAGCTTGATAGTTCCACTTGGATGGAAGTCCACTTCAATGGCTCACAGACTTTAAAAATGTAACTTATCTAAAGCTTAACTTTATTTTCTCAGCCTCATTTGTTTTCCTTCCTTCCAGTCTCCCTGATGGCAGCGGCCATCCAGGTATTTGGACCAGCAACTTGGCCGATAACTTGATCACTCCCTTCCCTTCCCCCTTCCTCAGTCAAACCCAGGTGTTTTCAGTTCTGCCCTCAGTGTACCGTGATTTGATTCGCTGTCCTTTGTGGCTGCCACCCTAACCCTTCTCCATGCTCCCATCTTCTCTTGCCTGACAGTTACGGTGCCCTCCTACCGCTTGTCCCTGTTCCCAGCCCTGCTCCCTTCAATGAGGTCTTTAAAACACGAATGAAGTCATGTTTCTTTAATACTGAATACCCTTCTTTGCCTTCCTAGCGCTCTTAGAATAAGATCTACGTCCTTCTCATGGCTCTGCAGGCTTTGTATGACTCGGTCCTTATTTTCCTCCCCACCTCACCTGTTGCCGCTTTCTCCTGCTAGTCTGGCCTTTAACACTGATGCCCTCATGCTTCAGGGCCTCCGTGCTCGTTTGGACTCTCTGCCTGCAGCGTTCTTGGCATCCTCCGGGCCTTGACGCAACTGCCCCTTCTTCAGAGAGATCATCCAGCCCAGCGGCAAGGACAACCTGTCTTTGTTCTGACTCAGAACATCCTGTTTTCTTTTAACTCCTCCCCCTCTTTTAAAAGTTTCTTCCCCCCTTCCTTTCCTTCATTTCACCCAGTATTTAATTTTTTATTTGTTCATTTTTCCCCTGTATAGGGTAGATGTGATCAGGGACTCTTTTACCTAGCAGATGTTTAACTCGATGACTGGCGCATACTTGGCATGCAGTAAGTGACTGTGAATGAACTGACCCCTCTCCTTGGTGTAATTTATGTTACCTCTGCATAACTACGCTACATGTGGCGGCTCCCCTTTTCAAGGTAGCTGTCCCTGAGGGACAGATAGATACAGGGCTTCTCTCTGTTAGATGACATTGCAACTTGTAAGTTTCTTTCATGAGACTCCTTATGCTTTGTAACTATGCGTCAGTAAGGGCCCTTGGGTTGACTGCTTCCCTGACTCTGCTGCCAGCCCGGTGAGAGCAGGGGCTGTGGCTATGTTTGCCCATCATTGTTTCCCATTGGTTCAGCATGGTTCTCCCCCCCATCTTGTTTTGTAAGTGAATCCATAGTGGTAGAAATACACCCCACCAATGGTCACATTTCATGACGGGATAATTATGTGCCATTTGATCAGGTGTGCATAGGTGTTGGAAATTGGATGTATTAAGAGAATCTTATTTTCTTTTTCAAAAGTAGAATTTGGAAACTTTAGTGGTTTTTAATTGGATCCTCCTTTGGATGTTAAGAACGTAAACATTCACAAGGGAAAACTATTTTGAAACTTTAAGAATCACATGAAAACATCTGAAATTTTGCCAAACCCAATTTTGCATTACAGCACGTTAATGAAATCCTTGTAACAATACAGCTGCATGTCTGTCTTTCTAGGTCTCCTTTGTGACATCAATAGTGCTCTGAAAGCCCCAGAGTAGCTTCTTTGGAAACTTTCATAATCAATTAAATTAACTTTTGAAATGTATAAATTTTTTGAATATTACTCATAACTTTTTATGGGCTCCACATTTTTTCCTGTATCAGAGAGATTTAAAATTACTCTTTCAGTAAAGTACATTTAGAGTACAGTAGATATCTTCTACCTTGCTGGAGCAAATTCAACAGGGTAACACTTTATTTTCTGACATCCTCTTGGAAGGAATCATTTTCAGCATTAATTCAGGAAAGTTTAGTGGTTCTTAAATTTTTACTCTGTGTAAGGGGATTTACATATGACCTCGTGTTGGGCTTCATTGGCCTCAGTTTTCCAGCAGCCTTTAGCCTTGGGCCTCCCCACTAAATACCCCAGATTCAAGGTCATGTGCTAGGTTAGGTAGTGCCCTGTTTCTTCTTCCTGAAAGGATCAAACCCCAGCCGGTTATAAAATGCCTGGGGCACCAGATTTTCTGATTCTGGTAGAAGCACCTCGTACTCACTCTTTTAAGTGTTACTACATTCCTGTTTTGTTTTTTTTTTCTTTTAACTAATCCCAGGTAGACAGAAAGTAAACGGATAGCTGCGTGTTGTATTTGGCACGCAGGCGTTTTTTGTTTGGGCCATGTTGTATTCATCTGACTAGTGATTTTGAAATAAATTTATTTAGCTGCCAACATTTTAAAATTAAGGAGATTTTACATACCAATCTGATTTGGTAGCTCGTCTTGAAAAATGCGAAAGGCTGGCTCCTTTGGGCCAGCTTCCACACATGCTCTTGGAGCCAGTGAGAGCAGCCGTGGCCGGGGCTGGCGCCCTGCTGTTGGCTGCGCCCCCACCACTCCCTGTGATTTCCCTGACACGGAGGTCAAGTGTCAGTTACCATTTATCCCTGTTGTTGTACTGTTGCTTTTCTCAGTACCCCTGAGAAAATAATTCTCATACCCTTGTATATTGGCCAAGGGGAAATATGAGTGAGCGGGACAGTGAATTCCAAGAAAATGAGAGGTGTATTTACTTGGGAAATAAATAAATTTTTTATCTCTATTTTTCCTTTGTGGAATGTGTACTTGAATTAAAAACATACACTGTGCCCATTCCCAGTTGTTCCTTGCCTGGCTCCTATGAACATATGAGTCAGGGGCGCTTGATTTAGATGCATGCTCCTATAAAAGGACAGTGAGTCTTCCTTTGGGTACCTCAAAGAACAGGAGATGGTTCTCTGGGAGCCTATAATTATCTTGCAAACGAAATGCCCAGGCATCTTCTCTATGACTTGTCAAGGTGGTAGCTGTCTTTGACTTTCCCAATAACTAGGCCTTGCAGACTTTGCCCTCAGGGATTGTGTATATTCTAGAAGAGGGATTGGTCCAGTTCAAAAATAGTAATATAGCAAAACTGGCGTAAGAGAGAGTGTAACAACTCTGAGAAGGGAAAGATTACATTGAAGTCACTTTTATGGTTGGTATTAAACAACAGGTAGAAATTCAGCAGCAGGAGACAATGGGAAAATAGGACAATTTGAATTGAAAAAAAAGTTGGATTAAACGTGGATAGACAGTGATGTGATGTAGACGCAAGTGGAGGACAGTGGTGTAGAGGCAAGTGGTGTAGATGCAAGGAGAGGAGGCTGAGGAAAGGTAAAACTGCAAAGGTAAGCAGTGCCTGGTTATGGACAGTCTTAAGTGTTAGGGCAAGAAATTCATGCCTAACTTAAGAGATAATGAATAAGCACTGGCAGACTTTTGAATGAGGGGCGGGAAACATCAGCGCTCCTGGCTTGAAGGGGAAAAGCTGAAAGTGCTCCCAAATGGTCGTTATCTGGATGGAAACTTGTCCTAGATTCGGGACACCATTTTGGAGAGACAGTCACTAGGTCTGTATGACTGACGGGAAATAGCAGTGTGGGGGGTGAGGAGTGATGAGGGAGAAGCTGAGGAGAGGGGAGGAGACAAGGGTTTACACATAGATATTGGAGAAAAGTGTAGAAGTCAGGAGGACCTGGTTTGGAAGGCGTATCCAGTAGAATGTTGTTTGTTTCAACTAACGGGCTGGCTCCAACTGTATGAACATGTATTGGCTCCCATACTGAAGAGTGCAGAGGTAAGTGAGCTGCAGGAATAATTGGTCAAGAAGCTTCACAATGTCCTTGAGGACCCAGGCATTCCCCCACTCAGCCCCGCCTTCTGTGCTGATGGCTTTGTCTTTGAGCTGATTCTCCTTGTTATAGAACCCTGCCCGACACCCCCACCCCCCCGCCCCGGCTCTCGCATGGGTCTTGTTACTCTCAGTTCTTCACACCCACCGCCGTATTAAGAACTGTGGCTCTCAATGTCAGAGTTTGGTAAAAATGAAAGGAACTATTTATTCAAAAGTTATACAGGTTTAGAATAATGGGAGAATGTCCCCATTAAATCCCCAGGTCCCTTTAAAACACCCATAAACACACATACACACAATCCTGCCTCCCCTTGCCAAACCAGGCCAGTCAGGGCTACCATATTTTAGGGAAAGAAAAATAGAAATCTGTAGTTTGGGGAGACTCCCATTCTTAATCCAAAACTGCGTGGCACTTCCTCTTGGCAGGCCAGTGGGAGTCCTTCTGTGTTCTTTCAAACTGCGTGGCCAAGAGACAGAGCTCTGCATGGATGCTACATACTGCTTTCCTACTTTCTAAGCCACGTGGTCAAGAGAACCCTCTCACTTCTCCCGAACCATGTGGTTAAGCCCCAGCACGGCTGCTGCACCTGGGTTTAAATCCTGGCACAGGTGTTCCTCCATAACCCCATTTCCAACTCCTCCCACACTGGGTTACACCTGCCAGTAGTCTGGTTTCTTCTGCCTTTCTCGACTGCCATTGTTAGTCCGGGTAAGCAGGGTCCCGTGATGCAGAAGCTGCCTCCAAGCTACTCAGGCAGGTGCAGGAAGCCCCTCTGGCTACATCATATCCTGGGTTAGAGTCATGCCCATCTCCCTGGCTCCAAGTGTAGGCGCAGCTTTTTAACCTTATTTTAAAACACTGGCCAAGTTCCTCAGATCTGCAAAGCAGCTTTCAGTGGCCCTGCTCTGCTTCTCTCAGCCCCCAGGTAATATAGCTATGGGGCTTTTCTCCCTTTTGGGGGATCTCTGACTCAGCACCCTGTTACATCCTCAGTCACAGGAGGCAGCCTGAAGCCACAGGGCTCCATGTTCTCACCTTTGCTCACATTGAGTGGGAGAGAGGAAACCTTTTCGGAAATTTTTTATGCCGGAAATTTTTTATGCAAGCCAGAAAGCTTCATTCTCAAAGGCTTCCCTCAAACCTCTTCTCACTCGTCTTTAGTCCAAACTGGATCACATGCCTGCCTATTTATTAATTGTGGTAAAAAATACACATAACATAAAATTTACTATCTTAACTATTTTGAAGTGTACAGTTCAAATTATACCATGATCGTTCAAGTTTAATAAATCTCTTTATAATTACCCGTGATAGAAATCTGGTTAATTCTCGTGAGGGATGATAATAAAGTGATTCTTTGAGCAACAAGTGGTCTTAACAATCACAGATCCTTATGTTCCTGGGGAGTGAAGAAACTGGTTCTTTAATAATACTATAGGTCATGACAGATACCCACCCACACCCCGTGAAAACTCTCCTTGGTTAGGAGCACAGGCCAAACAGTAGGGTTCATGCTTTCTTTGGCCCGTATGGTGGGTTTTTTTTTTTTGTTTGTTTGTTTTTTTACATAAATGAAATAGGTGCCAACATTTAAAAATCAGGAGATTTAACATAAAACTCTGGCTCATCTTTTAAAATGTAGAGGTGTGGCTCCCTGCACTGGTGCCAGCCATAGGCTGGAGCAGAAATGCCAGAACATGGGTCCTGCTATCAAACACCCATCCTCGGCCCAGCCAGCCACTCACTGGGCTAACCCCACCATTCCACACAGTCAGGTTGGAGGGTGTTTTTCTCCTTTATAATGCAAGTAAGGCCTGGGAAAATTAATCTTGTCAATGAATTAGAATTTACTCTCATTTAATGAATATTCAGTCAGTTCATTTATTCTGATAAACAGACTCCTTTTGAATGAGTTAAGGCAACTTTCTAGATCAGGGGTGTCAAACTCATTTTCACTGGGGTCCACATCAGCCTCGTGGTTGCCTTCAAAAGGCTGAAGTAATTGTAGGAGTGTATCAATGTAACTACTCCTTAACTGTTAAGGAGTTGAAATTACATCCAGCTCTTTGAAGGCAACCGCGAGGCTGATGTGGCCCCCGGTGGAAATGCGTTTGACACTCCTGCTGTCGATGGAAGGGCCGTGAACTGGGATACTGCAAGAGCCACATAGCTGGGAAGTCTTAGTAGTTGTTGCCTGTCCTGTGCCCTGCACGTTGTCACCTTTGTTGCTGTTACTTACGTTCACCATGCTTACTAAGCCCTGAAGTGCTGGAGTCTAATATTTGAAAATGAGCAAGTTCCAGTTGCTGGCCATCAGCAGCCCAGGTCATTGGTGGGATTGGTTAAAAAGAAAATTAAGCACTGTGATGTTGCCACAGCACAGGGAGAATGGGAGGGGAGGGAGAAGAAAAGTGACCGTGAGGGGAGAGTTGTTAGAGTATTCTCCGTGGAGGGCACAGTTGAACTAGGTTTCGTTTGATAAGTGGTTCTCTGAACTTTCGGAGATAAATTAGCTAAGCCTGCCTGTAATGTGGAACAGTGTGAAATTCCTCACTAGTGATTCTCAGGAGAGTGTAAAGGCAGCCCTCACCTCGCTCAGCAGCATGGGGCCATAAAAACGACTGCAGGTGGAGACTGTGCAAAGTGCTTTTCATAGTCAATGGGAAAATCTAATGATCTGCAGCGTTTAAACATTTCATCAAAGCATTGAAAATTCCTCTATCATAAATATATAGGGATTTGAAAAAATAGTGCAACTTATATTTAGTGCATTGTATTGAAGTATTAGAGACATTGAGAATGAATGTGTTCCATTTCTTTGTTAAAAACTTGTCAAGAGTAGTCGGAGCAGGGCTGGCTTTTTGGGTCGTATCAGCCCAGTATGGAGGACGCGTCTCCCCTGTGCCTTGGTGAACCGCCATAATCATGAATCTGGAGCAGATTCCCACATTTCAGCCTGTGTACTTTCAAAGATGTGAAATACCTCCCAGAGTGTCTTTAATGTGAATTTTTCCCCCAGCATCAATTCCTCTGGGACACACAACCACTTTTGTTACTGATGTCGGTGAGTTTGTCTTCACTGAGCTTCCTCTGGCTGCATCCGAGCCTCACAAACAGCAACAGTGTCAGCATTCCCATGGGCAGCAGTTGATTTTGTACCCATTGACATGCGATTCAGATTTCACTTCCAGCAGTATAATTTCGTGTTTCTTTGCTGCACTTTTATCTCTGTTGGCCAGTTTCCACTTTTAAGGATCCATTTTTGAATATGTCCTTGGTTTTATCACTGAGGCACGAGAGGTCAGCACACCCCCTTGCTTTGTTGTCATTGCATGAACTGATTACAGATGCTCAGTGAGTTTTCGCCAGCAGGTGTTGAAAGAAGCAACATGATTGGTTCACAGATCAAGGAGAGTATCTGTGGTACATGTATTTGTGTACTGAAGAGCTGGTAGTGGAATTTGTATGTGAAGCAGGTACTCACAATGAATGTTCATTGGTACCTGGAATGCAAGCCTGCGTTGTTGAGATATGGGTGGTGGTAATTAAGCTGTGGTAACTCAAAGTTGTGTGTATCAGAACTGTGCAAAGCCAGGACTGTCTGTATGGACATTGTGAGTGGTATGTCCTGCCCTTTGTTGGAAATTCAGCATCTGTAGCCCTGGACACCCAGTGCCAGTGTGGTCCTTTTTGTATTACTGTGACAGGTAAAGTGCTCCCCTTATTCTCCTTATGTGCATGGGGACAGGGATATTTCCCTGGATTGAACCGCTCTGGGTCATGTCATCATCAGTTAATCAGAGAGTGTTGAGGGGCACCCACTCTGCTGCGTATGTCTCCTTCATCTTTGTTCACAGCAGAGATTCTGGGCAGTTGAGCTTTCACAGTGACATCCCCACAAGTCTGGGTGACCTTCCACTTCTTTCATAAGCCAGGGAGGCAGAAATGACCCTCTCCAGGGAGTCGTGTGACTTAGACTCTAGCTGGCCTTCGACACATACCTATGTACTTGCTTAAAAACCTCTTTGACTTATCATTTCCTCATCTGTAAAATAGGTGTCATGTATCTGATTTACAGAGTACATGGGAAAGGTGTATGAAAAGTATATAAGGTGAGGGTGACCAATAGTCTGGAGATGGTGAATAACTGAAACATGAAGATGCATTTCTTGGATTGATATGAAATACAACAGAGCTCTTTAACATCTCAGCAAAATAAACACTCTCAGCCTTTAGACACCCTCTCATGCAAGTTGCTCACTATTTTTTCTTCTCTACTTTCTGGTGTTTTCTAGTAGGCTTTCTCATTTAGCTCCCTTTATGGTACAATGCAGCATATTGACTCACAATCCATTAAATAGCCACCTACATGAGGATAGACCTTATTTCTCTTTCGATACAAGTAAAATAGAGCACAAATGAGTTGGTCTTTTGGAGAAGCAGGCGCAGATGGCTCCTAGCTGATAGCCATTTTGAATGATGAATTTTCAATAGTTTAGTGTAAAAATGTCAACTTAGAGTGTTCAGCGTTCTTTTCGTGGTCCAAGAATAAATATTTCAAGTAAAGTCAGCATAAATAGACATTTCTTGGGTTGATCTGAGATGCTGATTACTTACCTGTGGATTTTTAGCTTTACGTCTGGATTGAAGAATTTGGTGAAACAAGCACGTTGGTAGAATGTTGTTGGTTTGGCAAAGGTTTCCTTCATCTGTAAAATATTATTCTAAAATTGCTTCAAACTTGCAAGATGTGTAGTGAAGTGAACACGGGTAGATATGTTCTCTTTCCGCGTGGTGTGCTGGTCTGGAATTTGTTGGAGATGGAAAAAATCTATTATGACTTGAGCTTTGGAGAATAAATTATTTTCTATTAGGGATGAAACTACATGTAGAATTTGATTATATTTTACTTGTTTTTTTTTTCTAATTTTGGCAAGTTGTTTTAGGAAAGCAAAACTATTTAAACAATTCCATGTACATCTGTGATGACAGTTCTGAATAGCTGATAGAGCTTTCTTCCAGTTACAAAAAATGTTCCAAGTTCCAGCTTATGTAAACTTTGCCCACCCTTTGCACTTCACCCTCTATCACTCCCACAGAAACTGAAATCAAAACAGGAGCATAGGGTTCCATGTTTATTAGGTACCTTCTTAATATGAAAAAGAAAAAAAAAACAGTGTTATTACTCTTCAATCAGGGAACATTTACTCCCTGTTTATGAAATGCAAAAATGAAGTAGAAAGTTAAGGTGACTGTTTAGCCTCCAGAGCTGTTAAATGTCCATGGTATGCTCTCTTCATAAGACTTTTCATGATGAAAATGTAACCTTTAAAGGTGAACTATTAAAATACATATGCTTTCTAATATCAACAATCTTAGTTTTAATTGCTTCATGTATTTCAAAATTGATATTCTTAGGCCGAATACATGTGTTACTATAAATAGTTGCTATTCATCAGTTCTGAAATTAGCATAAGAATTAAGCTACATTCCAATTATTAAACCCCTGTAAGTATGAGTACAGTAAGTCTTCACATCAGAAAATTAAAAGTTATTTTTCAAATAGTTATATTTTTGGATGGACTTCTCCAGAATCTCCTCTCTCCTTGTGACATATGAGACTGCTATCCGTTACAAGAGAGCAGGTAAAGAAACCAAGATAAATTGGTAGAATTGAGAAAGGATCCTTTTGACAGTGAAGATATCCAGAAGTTGGAAGGACCTATTTGAAATGACATTAACATACAGCATCTAGAATTAAGGGTTAGGACAAGTCATTAAAATACTTAAGGTGTCATTAAATGTTTTTTTGAAAATGATTCAAAACCAGATATTTGTTTTTTGAGGTTTGATTTTATGAAAGTGAAAACCAGGACAATAATGAGATTTAAAAAACAAAACAAAACAAAAAACCAAACAGCCCTGGCTGGGTGGCTCAGTTGGTTGGAGCATAGTTCTGTGCACCAAAAAGGTTCTGGTTTGATCCCTGGCCAGGACACACACCTAGGTTGCAGGTTTGAACCCTAGTCAAGGCTTGTATGGGAGGCAACCTTTCAATGTTTCTCTCTCTCAAAAAAAAAAAAAAAAAAAAAAGAAAGAAAAAATCAATAAACATATCCTCAGGTGAGGATTAAAGAACAAATATGCAAACAAACAATAAAACAAACTAGCTGGGACTGAGTTTAGGATTTTTTTTCTCCAGAGGCAGAAGATAGCAATTTTCTTCTCAGAGGTTTTGTGGCTTTGCATACCTAGGCATTCCTTAGCTTAGTTGACATCATGGTATTTATAGTTTCAGTGCCACAAAGAAGCAATAGTCATTTTAAGCATGTTTCCTAAATTTCAGTTTATATTTCATAAAACCAGCATCCATCAACATCTTATTTTTTGAAAGGGGTTGGTCACAGTTAGCCACTTAATTGAATTATTCCTTGAATGCAAACCCAGCACTTTGGATGCTATCCTGACTTATTTAAGAATGAGGGCCTTCCGTGGGTTCCTGGGAATTGATTCCTTGTGAGGTTTTGCAGGAATTATTTGGGTTGTGGAAAATGTATGATGTCCTCTTGAAAGGTGTGTTTTCATCCATTTGAGGATCCATAAAATTCACTTGCTTCAGGGTCCCCACTTCCATGGTTTTTGAAAGGTGTCACTTTAATTCTTATGGCTTTGTATGAAAATTGTCTGGATGTCTGTGAAGATGGGGAAAGAGCGCCGGCAGCTCCTGTTGCGCTTGTCCCAGCTTGTCTCCTTCCTCAAGGTGCTGAGCCTCTAGGTAGACTAGGAGCTTCTTACCTCCACAACCCAGTCTGCTCAGCCAGTGACTTCTGTATCACTTATGTCCACATTCAAGCTCTTGTTCAACTCAACTTTGCCTCTTTGAAAAGGAAAGTAAGCACTTAGGTTGGGGTTGGCCAGAAGGTCTGGGCATGTTTTTGAAAACATTTGGAACTCACTTGTAAGTTTTCTAGTTCTTTCTTGCCTCTAGGAGAAATCCCAGGTCTTTCTCTGACCTTCCTTTTGTAGCTGCTTTATTAATGTACAGCATCCAGAAATATGAGTTAAAGCTAAATTCTTTGAAATATTTAAGGTGTGATTTAATATTTATAGAAAATGTATCAAAAGTAGTAGTTATTTGAACTTGGGTTTTGTGAAGGAGGAAACCAAGGCCATAATAAGGTTAACCAAACAAACTGGCTAGAACTTACTTTAGGATTTTTTTCCTAAGACATAAGATAGTCATTTTTTTCTCTCAGAGGTTTTGTGGTTTCTTTGATTTCAACCCATGCTTCCTGACCTCACTTTGTCCAGTTCCTCTGTCCACCTTGATTTACCTACATATTTGTCTTGATGGCTATTTAGGACATCTTTATCAGCATAGTTTTCTGGATATAGAGCCTCTGACTTGTTTAGTGCCCTGATTTCTGCCTCTGCACCCTCTGACCCCCTCCTACTTCTACCAGGAGATATGCCTCAGCCTCCTGTTCCGGCACACCAGCTCCAGACAGAGGTTCCTGGGCCAGCCTCCACCCACATGCCCAGCAGAGAACTGTGCTTCCTCCGTTTCCTGGGGCAGCTTCATACGCTGCCACTCTCATAATTGTCTGATACTAATAGTATAATAGTATATATATCACAGTGTCTATGCCATAGGACCTGACTTGGGGTCATTGTAGATGATGGTTTGAAAAGCTTCACTGGTAACTTTTTAGGGGAATTTTGACTCCTGGAAAGTAAAGTAAGTATGGCTTCTTTTTATCCATAGTTACTCACTGGTTCTTGGCTTATTTGTAGCACATGACTGCCAAGCATAGATACTAGGTGGCTTTGGTCTGTGCCACGTCTTCAAGTCTGTATTGAGCGTGTCGATGTGCCAACCCACAGGAGGGTGGAGATGAGATACACTCCCTGTCCTGGATGGGAAAGGTGAGCACTGAAGCACCTCAGCTACGCTAAATCAACATGCTCAGGCCCTGTCTGGTACCTGCATGCCTTCCTTCTAGATCTTTCTTCATGCCTCCTCTTCTGCCTGGGACACTTTCTTTACCTTTTCCCTAGCTAGCCCACCTTTTCTCCCCCTCTAGGTCACAGCATTACCAGGTGTTTTCCCTGAGCTAACTTTACTTGACTACTCATGACTTGCTTGGGATCTCTTCTACTCACTCTCAGATGCCCTGCTCTGTTATGGAACTTGGGACTCAGTTCATAATGAAGGGTTAACTTGTCTTTGCCCTTGTTAGATCATGAGCTGTTGTATTCCTAGCATCTAGAATAAACCCTGACTAGAGTAATCGACATGTATTTATTGGGTTAGCCAAAAAGTTTGTTTTTTTCCTCCATAAGATAGCTCTAGTAGTACTTAGTTGTCTTTAACTCATTTGAAATAATTTTGTTAGATTGTCTTGTGACAGCTGTCATATCAGCGTGCATTAAAAACAAAACAAAACAAAAAAAACTCTACCAGTCTCATTATCTGGGACTTCTGGCCAAGATGGAGGCATAGGTAGACACACTGTGCCTCCTTACACAACCAAAATAAGGACAACAAAAATTTAGAAACAACAACAACAACAACAAAAACCAGGACTTACAGAAAAATTGAACTGTATGGAAGTCTGACAACCAAAGAGTTAAAATAGACACATTCATCTAGACTGGTAAGAGGGGCAGAGTCAGGCAGCCAGCAGAGAGGGGTTGCGGCAGGAAAATGCGATGGCTGGCGGACCCAGTAAGGTGAGCAAGGTGGCTGGCCGACAGGGCGGTCACACAGTTATGTGCAGATAAACCAGGCAAAACTGAGGATTGAGACAGACCATGCAACCCAGGGCCCCAGCGTGGGGAAATAAAGCCTCAAACACCAATTGAAAACACCTGCGGGGGCTGAGGCAGTGGGAGACTCTCCCAGCCTCACAGGAGAGTTCTTTGGAGAGACCCACAGGGTCCTAGAATGTACACAAGCCCACTCACCTGGGAATCAGCACCAGATGGGCCCAATTTGCTTGTGGGAAGTGGTGGAAGAGACTGAAATCTGCAGAGCAAGTGCCATTGTTCACTCTCAGACCCTGCCTCTACATACAGCATCACAACCCAGCAACTGGGTTGCCCTGCCTGGTGAATACCTAAGGCTCCACCCCTCACTACATAGCAGGCGTGACAAGACAAAAAAAAAAAAAAAAAAAAAAAAAAAAAGGCCTAAATGGAAGAACAGATCAAAGCCCCAGAACAAATACATCGAAGCAACGAAGAGATAGCCAACCTATCAGATGCACAGTTCAAAGCACTGGTGATCAGGATGCTCACAGAATTGGTTGATTTTGGTTGCAAATTAGATGAACAAATGAAAGCTATGCTAAGTGAGATGAAGGAAAACTCACAGGGAACCAATAGTGATGGGAGGAAAACTGGGACTCAAATCAACGGAGTGGACCAGAAGGAAGAAAGAAACAATCAAACAGAACAGAATAAAGAAACAAGAATTCAAAAAAATGAGGAGAGGCTTAGGAACCTCCAGGACATCTTTAAACGTTCCAAGATCCGAATTATAGGGGTACCAGAAGGGGAAGAAGAGCAACAAGTGGAAAATTTATTTGAACAGATAATAAAGGAGAACTTCCCCAATCTGGCAAAGGAAATAGACTTCCAGGAAGTCCAGGAAGCTCAGAGAATCCCAAAGAAGTTGGACCCAAGGAGGAACACACCAAGGCACATCATAACTACGTTAGCCAAGATTCAAAAGAAGGAGAGAATTCTAGAAGCAGCAAGGGATAAGGGGACAGTACCTACAAAGGAGTTCCTATCAGACTGTCAGCTGATTTCTCAAAAGAGACCTTACAGGCAAGAAGGGGCTGGAAAGAAGTATTCCAAGTCATGAAAGTCAAGGACCTCCATCCAAGATTGCTCTGTACAGCAAAGCTTTCATTTAGAATGGAAGGGCAGCTAAAGCTCTTCTGAGATAAGGTCAAGTTAAAGGAGTTCATCATCACCAAGCCCTTATTATATGAAATGTTAAAAGGACTTATCTAAGAAAAAGAAGATACAAAATATGAACAGTAAAGTGACAGCAAACTCACAGTTATTAACAACCACACCTAAAACAAAAACAAAAGCAAACTAAGCCAACAGCTAGAACAGGAACAGAACCACAGAAATGGAGATCACGTGGAGGGTTAGCAACAGGGGAGTGGGAGGAGGAGAGGGGGGGAAGGTACAGAGAATAAGTAGCGTAGACGGTGGGTAGAAAATAGACATGGGGAGGGCAAGAATAGTGTGGGAAATGTAGAAGCTAAAGAACTTATGACACATGGACACGAACTAAAGGGGGGGAATGTGGGTGGGAGGTGGTGTGCAGGGTGGAGGGGAATGATGGGGGAGAAATGGGACAACTGTAATAGCATAATCAATAAAATATATTAACAAAAACCACCAATTGGTGAGTTTTTGTGTAGCCATTTTAATATTGAAGATGAAAGAAAACATGCAACATTTTCAGTATATCATGCTTTATTGTATAAAGAAACATAAAAATGCAACTGAAATGCAAAAAAAGATTTGTGCAGTGTATGGAGAAGGTGCCATGACTGAATGTGTCAAAAGTGGCTTGAAAACTTTTGTGCTTGTGTACACCAGTTGAAATTGACAGTGATCAAATTGAGATATTGAGAACAATCAGCATGCTACTGTGTAGCATATAGCCGACATACTCAAAATATCCAAATCAATAAAGTTATTGGTGAAAATGAAAAATATGTTTATTTTACAGAAAAACACCACACGACCTTTCTGGCCAACCCAATACCAGGGTTAATATTATCGAGCACTCACTATGTGCTATGCTGTGCTTGGGTTTTTCTATAGAGGCCTTACAGCAACTCTCTGAATAGCTACTACAGTTAATGGTGCAGAGGAGAAAAGTGAAATTGACCAAAGGTATTTGCCGAATGTGATAGCCTGAAAGCGGCGAGCTGGTACATGACTGTAGCACCACCTGCCTGTAACGGCTGGATTACAATGATGACAAACAAGTAAAGAGATGTCTGAGGAGGCTCCTCATAGGGACTGACAAGGAGCCTAGTGAATGACCAGGGTGCTTGGTGTTGGCTGGCTACAAATGGTGTTTATTAGAGTCAAACTCCAGTAAGCAGTAGTTTATTTTCTCTAAAAGGCATGACATTTACTGTGGCTCCTAGGACATTGGAGATGATTTGGTATAGAAGATAGAGAGCTGGTTTTAGCGGTAGGACCCTAAGCTCAGACTAGCCCCTCTTCCACTCCCAGGCAGTGTTGACATGGGTCACTTGGGAGTGAGTCTTTCCGAGCCCCGCCACTTCATGCACAGTAGACGCTGCACTGGCATGGGGCTTCCTGGGGTGTGTGAAACAGGCACTTCGACCTCATGGCTATTACCTCACATTGTGACGTATCTCTGGCATATTATTTTCTGCCATGGAGCATCTAGTGGGGTTTAATAAAGAGAGATCATATGCAGGGTCATTTCTCAGAAGCTCTGCAAATGAGTTAAGATTTCAGAAAGTCATGTCCTCCAAGCATGTGTTGACAGGGGTGCTCTCCTGCATCCCTGGCATCAATTACTGGATTAAATGGCCAAATTATTTAAGGCAGAAAAAGCAAAGTCTATGGATTATTTTCTTACTCCTTCCTTACCAACAGTCTTACACTAAGACCTCCTTTTTTCTCTCTAGGTGTCTTAGCTAACAGGAACATTCTGAGTCTAATTTTATTCACTTTGCAGATGCATGCATGTATAGTAGCTGAAATTAATAGGTGATAAAATGTGGCCAATGAGGAAGCCCTTCTAACTGGGCCTTCCTGCCCTCATTTCGGGACTGATGAACTCATTTATAAATTTACTTGTACTTGACTTTCAGAACTTGAGTAATTCTGCAGATATATTTTGGGGAACCCTTGACTAACCCTCCTCCCCCACTCTGACCATTCAAAGCAGGGGCTGTGAGCTGCTCTCGTGAGCTGGGCCTGAGCCAGCTTCCAGCCATCTGTCCGGCAGCTGCATGTTTGTCTGTCTGTGTCCCTCACTTGCCTGTACGCTTGTGGACACCAGGAATTGTGTATTATTCATTGCTGTGGGTCTCCACTGGTGGCGTGTAAGGAAGCTTTTTATAAATGTCTGTAGGATGTGATAACCAGTTAGTATGCCTAGCTCCTAAAGCAAATTTTCAAATTTGTATGTGCATGTTTTAAAAAGATAAAGGACCTGTACTCAGTGTAGTATGGTAGTAAAAATATGGTCTTTGCAAAAAACAGTCTGGGGATTTTATCCTCATTCTGTTCCCTCCCAGCTGTGTGAAGAATGAAGAAATCTACTGCATAGGGGTGTTATGCAGATTCATTTACCCAGACATAGCCTGTGCTTGTTGTCTGCAGAGTAGAGAGCTTACTTTTATTTTGCAGAGGCAGACTATAAAGAAACGCAGAAAGTAGGAAAATTTCAGGTTGTGATGTGTTAGGAGGGAAATAAATGCAGTGAAATGGGAAGAATAATTTTGGTTTGGGTGGTGCAAGAGTGGAGGGGGAAGGTGACAGAGAAGGTGGCAGCTGGGGACCTGAGAGTGAATGCAAAGGCCCTGAAGCGGTTGCATACTCTTGGGGAGGCAGGGGTGGCTGGAGCAGGGGAAATCAAGGAAGGTAGTATTTATTCCATTCTTAAGTATGGATTTAGAGTTAACAATTTAATGGTGAAGACAACTGAACCCATGAACAGGGACACTGAGAGCGTGGAGGAGAAGAGGCAGAGGCCAGGTCCTGTGGGGCTGGGGAAACAAGCACACCAGCCTTCAGAGCCAGGCCGGCGCCTTGACTTGGTGCCCTCCCTTTGTTTTTCAGTTTGTAATAGAGGCACGCACGTAGAGAAGTCTTTCTCTAAGAAAAACAGCAGTGTGAACACTGTGATAAATGGCAAATGAGGTAATACAAGTATGATGATGATGGTAGGACTTGGCCCCTGACTTCGTGTGAGAGACCCGGTGGGGTTGGGGGGAGGGTAGCGGAGAGCCTTCTGGGCCTGACGAGAGAGGGCATCTGTTTCTCCATGCTAGCCAAGTGTGGCCATGCGGGGTGTGTGCTGCAGGGACTAAATCTGCCAGATTTACAGAGAGCCAGAGGTCTAATTTGTATGAGAAATTCCCAGATTTAAAAATGTCAGCTCACGTTTAAAAACAAAACACCTTGGGGAGGATAGACAAAAGGCACCGGTGGGCTCCCAGTCTAAAACAGTTGCTGAGAGCCCTTTGTGTGAGATAAAGGGGGTTGAGTGAAGTCTGGCGCATGTCAACGTTGTTAACCACTTCGCCTTCTGCCCAGTCCCTAACCAGTACTGAGGGGGAAGAGGCACTTTTTTATTAATTGCACTGTTAATGTGTTTGGTTGTCTTCACCATTAGTTTGTTTAATTAACTGTAGCTCCATATTAAAAAGTAAACATTCCCCTACTCAAATTTAAGTGATTAATGTATGGTAGTTGCTGTTTTTGCCTATTTAATTTGTTTAGTTGTTTGTCAGTTCAGTGAATGCTGTATTCATGGTAGAAAAGTGAACCGTAGTCTAATTCATGGGATAAAAGTACAGAGCAAAGGATGCACACTTTTTGGCGACTCGTTCCTACGTATCATCTCCTTCCTCTGCACTGTAGTCTTGCTTCCCTCACTTGTGTTTGCGCTTCGGCACATTTGGGTCTCCAAGTCTCCAGGCCAGTGTTGGCTGCATGTGAGAAAGAACTGTGGCAGAAATGCCCTGTTGGACCAGACAGAGGATGATGGGGATGTAGCCTCATGCTGTGATGCCATGTTTAGAGGCTTTTCATCAGTTTTAATGAAATACAAATGTGCTCAAAGCAAGTTATTACTCTTTTTTCAAAAAAAAATCTTCATTTAGTATGGCCTAACCCACGTAGTTTTGTATTATAAGGATTATGTTTGGTGTGTTGTAATCTGTTGGCAGTTGTCTTGGGGAATTTTATTCAGCACAAGCATCTCTGACAGTTCTGGTATCAAGTTGGGTTAATTACTTGTTCATGAACTTTTTGGTCTTGCTGCCTCTATGTTACAATTCTGGGGCATCACAGAGAGGAACACTGGGAATAAAAGAATATACTTGAATATTTCTGATTAGATAAAAGGCTTATAAAAATGCATCTCTTTTTTTCTAAGTTTTTTTTTACATTGTTTTAAAATGAGATCATTTTGTTGTATCAACATGGGCCTAAAGACTTGAAATCATCTTTTTTTAAAGAAAATCTTATCTGGAAATACAATTTCTTAATTGAATCAATACTTCTCTTAATTTTTGTTACAGATCATGGAGGAAACAAATACCCAGATTGCTTGGCCATCAAAGCTGAAGATAGGAGCCAAATCTAAGAAAGGTAAATTGTGAGAGGTGGAAAAATTGGTGGTTTTGATAGCACAAACTGTGGAAGCACTACACATTTGCCAGGGGGGGAAATCAGCCTTTATTTTTATCATGTTTATCCCCAAATATTTGTCAAAGAGCAGTATTTGGGGAGGTTGATCATAATTAAAAATAATGTACAGCCTTTTATCCAACAACAAAAAATATTTTTAAGTACTTTCTTATAATAGAAATGTTATTAACGAAGACACTGTAGCAACTTAGGATTTCAAGGATGCCCACTCATGTGACGGGCCCGATCATGGCGACTCTCCACGTGTAGTCACGCATTCGCAGTGTGTGCGCTCCCAGTGTGTACGCTTCAGCTTTCTTGTTTGTGAACCACGCTGATCTGTCTTCCCTTCAATGTGATGCGAACCTTAGATTTTCTTTCTTGACTGATTGTTCTCCTCTTCTCCTACCAGGCAGTGAAAAACTCCCTAGGTTTCTCTCTTAGGTAGAGCATTTCCTGTGCCTGCCTGTGCTCTGCTTTATCCTAGAGGACACTACCCAGTGCATGGTGGTCAGAAATGAAAATCTAGGCGCCTTTAGTTTTCTTTCAAGATTACATAGTATTTTCAAATGACCTGCCAGCATGTATTTTTATGGATTTTTTTTTTTAAGTACATAGTTGGTAAACTCTGTTGTGCATACTTCATTAAAAGATGCATGGAGTCATTAGGAGATAATAAAAAACACCATTGAACAACTCAAAAAACAATGATTGTAAGCTCAGCCTTGGCCTTGTGGTCTAGCTTTTGTTGTTGTGTAGTTTTGCATTTGCTGCCCCTTCTTCCTATGACTTTTATTACTAACTGATGTGAAATGCTGCAAGATCTCTCGATTTCCTCTTACTTTAGTCCAGATTGCCTTCTTTTAATCTAATTTTATTATAGTTACTCATCACATGGAATGTAAATTATGTTACACTTGTTGCTTTGAGTGTTGTTAGCTGGACTTCGGTGGACTGGAATTCCCACAGAAACTTGATCTTGTTACTGTCTTATTTGTGATCATGAGAACTTTTTGTGATCTATTTGTGAACTATTTGTGATCAGATGTGGAACTGTATTCCACATTTGGCAAGAAAGGGGAATCTAGTATGCTAGATGGTCATAGAAGACATGATGGATATTCAAGTGTAATTCCATTGCTTTGTATAAGCCTTGCATTTGCCAAGTGCTCTAGGATATAATCTCAATTAATCTTCAGTGTGTTGAGACATGTTATATTCATTATGCAGAAGAGGAAACTCATTATTATCTACTTGTTTGGTTGTTTGCAGCCACTTAAAAATCTCTGGCCAACTACAGCACTTGAACAAATTGGAACTTGAACATAAACTGGATCTTCTTTTACTATTAGGTATTTTTACTTAAAGAATGAAATTAGGATAGTAATTTTTATTACTGTCCTAATAAAAATGTTATCTGTTCAGTGCCCAAAGAACCCCCCTAGGAAATATGAACATTAAAAGAATTCCAGATAATTTTGCAGGCTTATTCTCTTGTGTTATAGCCTGCCCCCACCACCCCTACTCTCATGGGAAACTGGGACTTACGGTTAATTTTTTATTAACCATAGTAAAATGTGATGACAAGTTTGGAGATTTAGATAATAGGGAGATGAATAGGTTAGGTTAACATTTTAGATTAGTTTCCAGTCATTGGCACACTTAGCCCATTCAGAATGGCCAACTGTATTTCACGTTTTGATTATATGTTCTGCTTTGAAAATAAGAATATTTTAGCAGTACATTTGAGTGCATTTAACATAGTTTCCATGTGATTAAAATTAACCTTTGGAATTGCGCCTAAGAATTGATCTCTCCAGGCCTCAGTCTACAGAGAACGTTTTATTTTTGATAATTTATGAATTGCTGTGAATGTATACAATACTGTATGATAAGCAGAATGTGCCCAAAGAGACGGACTGAGCTCAGGGAAGAGAGAAAAAGTCAAGAGTTTTTCTCAGAGGAATTTGCTGTTCAGAATTTACTTGAGTTGCTCGTATTACTTAAGCACACAGCTGCTGAGTCAGTTCTTGGCTAATATCCCTGTTATGTATAGTCCTGTATTACTTTTAAAATGGTTTGATTCAGAGATGAAATTTGTTTGACTATAATTTGTATTGAGTAAAAAGCAAAATGAAAGTGGCAGGAGGAATTTGGGAAAGTAATTATTTGCCTTTTCATCTGATGTGCCTATTTACCTCTGAAAATTCTAGAGGAAAAGTTGTGGGTCTTTATTTTAAGCCCTGTTCCTTCCAAACTTTTATTATTCAAGAGAACAAAGAATATAAATGTATCTGTGGACTCGTTCCATGTTTTGGATGGTTATTAAATTTTCACTGCCATGGTGATGTGAAGATTTGCAATATATGGATACTCCCCAGACTGAGCTTAGAGAGACAGTGCGCCCGTGGATTTGTGTTGTGTTTTACTTTCTAGATTTATGATGCTTATTGGTCGAATATTTGAGCCTAGACAAACATTTTTCATGGCTACTGTTACCACAGTCTGCCCCCCACCCTTTTTTTTACCTTATTGGAATTTAGGCCTATGCTTTTGAAGTGAATTTCCAGTAGACTTGTCCAGACTTTATTTTTTAAGCCATCAATCCTTTATCAGAACAGTATTTGAGTGGCCGCATGGCTCCTTTGGTTCAAGGGCTGCCAGGATGCTGCCTGGCAGAAAGGCAAAAGGCCAGCAGCCTGAATTTGCCATTGGAAAATTCAGATTCTTCTCTGGAGCTTAGGTTCCTAAGTCTGGGGTGGAACTGGGGAGCCACATATTTAATAAGTTCCTCTGGTGGTTCTTAACAGTTAAGCTGAGTTTGGGAAACAAAAATCTCACCATTTTGACTTTGTAGTGTGATTTAGTCACTAAGGAGACTACGTGCTCAAAAGACAGTGGATGATGACTACTATTGAAAAGGAGTGGAGTCCTTCAGCACTCACTCTCGGGTGGTGTCCATACTGGTTTTCAGAGAACTGCACTTTCACCAATTCATTAGGTTTTAGTTTATGTCATCTTTGCAGTCAGTTAAGGTGGGTAAGTTTAGAGTGGTCAGAACTTAATTGTTCTGTGCCTGTGGAAATGTACCTTTGGGTAAAGGACCGTCTGGTGTCTGCCCCTTCTCTCCACCCCATGTCCTGCTTCACCACTCTTCTCACCCTCCCTTTCCTCCTCCCTGCTTTCCTCTCGCTCCATCCCATTCCCTTTTAATCATATAGGGTATTGTGAAAACTCTAACAGCAACATTTTCATTTAGTAAGCAGGGCATTTTGGGGAAATGCTTGTTTTTTTTAAAAAATAAACTCAGGGGATATAGATTTCTAAAAAAATTTTTGAGTGTTTGAAATTATGGGAAGATGGAACCTTCATAAGAGAGAGCCACCAAAAACTAAGAAATTAGATTTGATGTCATG
The DNA here is from genome assembly GCA_039655065.1 of Glossophaga mutica. Taxonomy (NCBI): domain Eukaryota; kingdom Metazoa; phylum Chordata; class Mammalia; order Chiroptera; family Phyllostomidae; genus Glossophaga; species Glossophaga mutica. The sequence goes on along the minus strand of CM077307.1, from coordinate 138,454,931 downwards.
GACACTTAAATAGGCAACTCTAGGATTGACTTAATGGAGGTCATAATTAAGAAAAATAAAGCAATACATGGTATTTGTTCTGTATAACACACATTTATTTTGAGTAAAAAATAAAACTGTTTCTAACTCTTGGAGTCAGAATACTAGAACATTTCATGTTATGTAGAAAAATCTGGGTTTGTGCTTGTCAGACCAGTGTTTATAAGGTGTTTAATGCTGCAAATCTTACTAGCACCGATTAACTTCAGGCACACATTAAAATTTTGAATATGCTGTGGTGAATCACAGCCTATTTTAAAATAAGTTCAGTTTCATTGAAGCACAAATAGCATTTTGAACAAGTTTGACTATTTTGCCAAATAAAAGTCCTTACAGACGTTCTTTAACAAATAAATAAAGGTGATTTGTAATGAGAACTTATTGAGCTTATATGATTGTACTGTTTGCTCCATAGTTCTAGATGAGTGTGTTCTCATAAATAAGGCCAGTTCCTTCCTTCCTTCCTTCCTTCCTTCCTTCCTTCCTTCCTTCCTTCCTTCCTTTCCTTCCCTCCCTCCCTCCCTCCCTCCCTCCCTTCCTTCCTTCCTTCTTTTTTTCCTTCCCTTCCCTTCCCTTCCCTTCCCTTCCCTTCCCTTCCCTTCCCTTCCCTTCCCTCCCTCCCTCCCTTCCCTCTTTCTCTTTTGCCCTTCCCTTCCCTTCCCTCCCTCCCTCCCTTCCCTCTTTCTCTTTTGCCCTTCCCTTCCCTTCCCTTCCCTTCCCTTCCCTTCCCTTCCCTTCCCTTCCCCCCTTCCCTCTTTCTCTTTTGTCCTTACCCAAAGACATTTTTTTATTGGTTTTTGAGAGCGAGGGAGGTAGAGAGAGAGGGGGCTAGAGAGAGAGAGACAGGGACATCTATGTGAGAGAGAATTACCCATCGGTTACCTTCTCATACGCACCCTGACCGGGGATCAAACCCGTAACTGGGTATGTGACCTGACCAGGAGGCGGACCCGTAACCTTTTGGTGTATGAGGCAACACTCCAACCAACTGAGCCGCACTGGCCAAGGCAAGTGAACATTTTTCTTACTGTCATCTTTCTGCTCTTAATTTGCTCATCAATCTTTTTCTTCTTAGACTGGCAAATGCAAATGTGGGTAAAAATTGTTTAAAATTTTTATGCCAAATTCCAAATAGATGAGGTCAGCATTAATGAAGGTTTATTGTCTTTTGTTCTGTGCAGGAGTTGTCCTGCAGACCTTAACTAAGTGGTACAGCTGTTCTCAAAAAGTGTTTATTTGACGATGTAGGGTGCCCAGGACTAGCAGGAATGAAAGGTGTTGAGTGGATTGCTTGATGTATTCTGGTTTGGAGGCAGTTTGGCACCAAGTTTGGCCATTCTCTTTGTCCAAGAATAAACAAGAGAATCATCAAAATTCCATGAGGTTTTAATAATTTTGGTTGCATTTCACCAGAATAGAACATTTTTGCATGAGAAAAACTGTAGACTGTTCACTTAACTTTTTCCAGGGGAAAATGTTTTGTTGAGGGTCCTTACACTTTGGGTGTTCACATTGGACTAGTCGTGACCTTTAACATATGGGGATTATGACCTATTAGTGTATCAAATATTAATTTAGGTGGTCGTAACCAGCATTTAAAAAAATACAACTGGATTAAAAAAAGAAAGCATCAGAGTGTAAGGGTATGATGAAACTGTCATTCCTATATGCCACTGCTTATGTATATGCATACAAACATACACATTAGCAGGTCGTGATGTGAAGTGGGTGACAAGGTCAGAAAGGTCAGAGAATACTGTTCTGGGTGGTGCATTCCCCAAAGAGTAACAGGCATGTGCATTTTGTTCATCACTGTATGCACTGGAACTAGTACATCGTTGGCACTCAGTAAATATTTGTAGATTGTCTGATCCCTCTACTCAAGTCAACCATGGTTATAGTGGAGCCACAAATACGGATGGGAATATATGACCACTAAGGGTTTATGCAGGAAAAAGGTTTAGAATCACAACCTTCACACAGGACTGGCATTCACTGCTGTGAAATCTGTCAACTAATGATTTTTTAAATATGATCAATAATTACTCTTTAATGTATGAATTTAATAGTGTGAGGTCTCTTAAGAACCAATGAAAAATTTTATGAAGTAAAGATAGAAGGGAGGGAGGAAGGAAAAAGTTGAATGAAACAGTAAATTACACTATCCTTGTTCCCAGAAGGTGACTGGAGACAGGTCTTGATCTTCCTTAGCTTTCCTGCCTTTATGACCACTGTTTCTCTTCTTGGAAGAGCTCCTTCCTCCTCGGTCATCTTGTTTCCTGAGCAGATGCTATTATTATCTCTTGCCTTTGGTGAAGAAGGTGCCATCCCAGGATCCCTTCCATCTGTAGTCGTTCCTCTGTTAAACGCCATGAAGACGAAGGGCGAAATACATTTTATTTGCCTTCCTTATAATAGGCATTGGGCTAGGTGTGTTAACCTGTGTTATCTCTGTTAATCCTCACAATAACGCAATGGATGACCATCATTGTCCCATGATACACATTAATAACTGATGTGGAGCAGTGATACATTTAAGGTCAGAGAGTTTGAAGTAGTGGAGTTACCACAAACCCTGATTTCAAAGATCAAGGTATTTCTCTCAACTCTGTGAGCATGCACATAGCACATGGATGAATGATCACCAAAAGGATGTAGATTTACCAACATGTTAATTTAAGAAAACTCAGGATATGTTTATTTTCAAGAACAAAGGCAGTTCTACCTCCTTACATTTTTGAAGCTTGCTGGGCATCTTGTCTTTTAAAATTTTTCAACATAGATTGATTTTTATCATTCTTTGTGCTTTTTGCAGTATCTTTCCTTGTCTCCTTTTTTGAGACTCATTAGCGGTTTTACTGGTATTTATTTACTGTTATCTGGAACAGTGGTTCTCAACCTGGGCCTATTTTATTCCCCAGGGGACATCTGGCAATACCTGGAGATATTTTTGGTCATCACAACTGGGAGCTGGTGCTACTGCTCCAGTGGGTAGAGGCCAGGGATGATGCTAAACATGCTCCCTACATGCACGGCACAGCCCCCACGACAAGAATTATCCATCGTGCAGTGTTAGTAGTGTGAGGTGGAGAAACACTGAGCTGGCGGAGCAGGCACGATTTCAGGGACAGTTGTCTGCATGCTGCTGGATTCTTACTGGAACATTTCATGAAGCCCAGTGCACTGTGTAACCAGCTTCCTTTTGCAACATTAGAAACAGGGCCAATTATGTACTTTAGTGACTCCCAAAGGAAGAGTGTCCCTTGGTAACACTTAGGTGAACTGACTGACTTTCAGTAAAAGACAAAATGTGGTAGGATGACAGGTCTACACATTTAAAAAGACATTGGAATCAATTTTGAATTATATAATTTGCGCGGCTTCAGCTGCTTGTTCATTCTTCACGGTGGTTTAAGTTGCGCTTGCGGCTTCAGTGCTGGTGGGGGGTTGGGGGGTGCGGGACGGGGTAGCCCGGCTGCCCTTCCCGTTCCTGCTGCCTGTGTCTTCCACTCTTTTCGGGCCTGTGTACCTGTGGCACCTGTGACGGTGTCTGAGGGTTATGACTACCTTTGATCACCACGATGGTGTCGTACACTCCTCTCTCGCTCTGGTGATGGGCACCAACTTTTCATGGTTTCCCAAACCACATATGGCCTTTCACTGATTTTTCCCTGCTCTGCCCTGGCATTGCTGGACAGAATTAAGTACCATCTGTCAGGCCTGTTAGTAGCAATTACATTATTTTCATGAAGCTGTTTTGCAGTGGCAGATCTTGATGAGGCTTTTCTTATTAGTTAAAGAAATCATCTTAAATCGAAGTGGCATCCTCATTTCTTTCAATGTCTTTTTTTTTTTTGGTGCCATTAAAGAATGGTTTGTGGCTTAACACCTTGGTATTAACAGATGTTTTTATCAAAAGATATCAGAGAGATTTCAGGAAGGAGGAGTTGCATTCTCTTCACATCTTGTTGCCAGAAATTACTCCTAAAGCAGAATAAGTCCTGCCTGAAATAAAAATAAAATGAGAACATAGCATAGGTTTGTTTTTATCTGTTTGATCCATGCAAATAGTTATGTATTATTACTTTTTGAAAATGGGCTTATTCTATACACACACATTACTGCAATTGGATTTTTCCACTTAAAAAACTGAGAAGACATCTGCCCTGTAAGCACATGAATAATAATAATGATACTGTTATTTTTGTAGCTGTATGACATGCCACTGTGTGTATGTGGGATATGGATGTATCATATTTTGACAAATGGACATTGGATTTGGGGACACTGTTTTGATGGACATTGGATTGGGTTCTATCTTTCCTATGGTGAATTTTAAATTTATTTGTCTACTTGTACAAGCTTTCCTGTTATATAAATGCTTGCAAGTAGAATTCTTAGGTGACAGATAATGAGCAACTATAACATTTTTTAGGATTGCCACCTTGTCCTCTCAAGTGACTGTTGAACTGCTGGCAGCAGTGACTGACTTTTGGAAGGGGAATGGCTCTTCCCACACCTTTGCCAGCATTGTGCTTTTCCCTCCTCAGTCAGTGAAATAGTGCAAAATACATTGTCTCATGTACTGCCTTAGTTAATAGAAAAGTGAGCATTTTTGATCTTAATTTATGGAACACTTATTTGTAGTATTCTGTGAATTGTCTATTCTTCCCTTCCTTTTTTTTAATTCCTCACCTGAGAACATGTTCATTGACTTTAGGGGGAGAGGGAGGGCGGGAGGGAGAAACATCGAAACATGGAAACATCGATCAGTTGCCTCCTGTCCACACGCTGACCGGGGACCAAACCCACAATGGAGGCATGTGCCCTGACCCTGGACTGAACCCTCAACCTTTTGGTGAACGGGATGAATTCTAATTGAGCCACCTGGCCAGGGCTGTTACTCCCTTGTGTTGATTTATTCATGTCCTTTCCCTGTTCTAGTGAGTTGGCCATCTTTTTTCTAATGAAATAAAGACAGCTAAATTATTTCTTCCTACTCAGAAGTTTAGCATTACTTATGCTTCTCTCTAATTGTATTGTCCAAATGGCTCATTTCTCACCATTAATATTTATTCACAAGTAATATATGGATCATTTTTTCCTCAAACGAGAAAAAAATGAATTGACCTTAAGTAGTAATAATGTATTAATTGTTGAATGAAGAAAACTATGCATTAACTTTTAAGATGCTGGATTTCCAGAGTAAACTGCTTAAAGGTTATATCTTCAATATGAGTAGCATGGACATTTTATACACACACACATGTACGGATGTGTGTGCGTGTGCTCGTGTGGCAAGACATGACAAATACTTGTAATATTATACAAGAATCATCAAATTTTTAAGTTTTCTGTACGTAAAAGAAACAAGACCCAGTAAGTTGTTTGGCTTTGTTTTCACATATTGAGCTTTGGTTTTGTATTTTATTGGAAAATATTTCTGAATGCTTTTCCAGTCCCTTATATTCAAGGGAAGGACACTGAAATACATTATTTGGATTGACTTGGATTCCATTTCTAAACTGTCTCCATTTCTGGGGTGGGATCCATGAATAAGAGTATTTGGTCTTTGGTGCCATTTACTTCCTTTTCAGGAGTACCCTTTGCTCTCTTTGTCTGTGCGGTCCGCCCTTTCTCAAATCTGACACAGCAGCAAGGAGACCTGACCAATTTCACTTGTCACAGAGGTGTGTGCGAATTCAGAAAGTGAGGGACAGGAAAGCAAGGAGGACTTCCAGCCACCACAGATGAAATACTATGTGCCTCTTTCTTGGGCTTTCACCATCCAATGAGTATATTCTAATCTAATCATCTTGGGTCAGATTTTTCTCCTTCAGTCAGTGCCTAATAGATTTTTACATCATAAACAGGTTATGGAACACTGGCTTTTCACACGTGCAACATGTAATATCTATATAGTCTAGGTTTGAATGATCGTTAGATGCCATTGCAAAATATTTTTAGTGTTGGGGGAGTTTGCTTTAGCAACGTTGACTCACGCTCTGTCCTCAGCCCCTGTGCCATCTCACACAAGCTGCATCTGCTGCGTCCTCCACCTTTCTTTTTCCAATGGTCGGCCCCTAGTCATCCTTCCAAATCCGTCTCAAATGACACGTCTCCCTGAAAGGCCTCACCCACCCTGCAGATGGGGCTTAATGCTTCGTTCCCTGCACTGACTCAGTACCTTAGACATACATTTTGGCACTTTTCACACTTGTGCTGTATAAGCCTAGACGTTTGCCTTTCCTTCTGGACTGTGAGCTCATGGGCTCATGTCAGAGACCTGCATGTCTTATTCCCTTCTGCAAGGACGGTGCCTGCCAGGAAGGTGGAGTTCTAAATTATGAGTTAAAGTTTACATTACATTTAGGTTTCGAATAAATCTGAGATTAATTCAACAATGACTTAAGTCATTCTGGTATCTTCTGAATAACTTTGAAGAAAGTGAAAAATGGCCCTAGCAGCTAGGCCGCAGTGTTCCTGATTGGACATAAATCCCTCTCACAGAATATAAATATTCAGACAAGGCTACTCCCGAGTCTGTTAGAGGCGGCAGTGAGGCAAGGACACTCTACAGCCACGAAAGTGATTGCACACCCCTCTCGTGACTGATGAGAGTGATTGCTGCTGCTCTGCCAGTGGCGGCTCCAACTCTGCTGTAATCCTCTGCCTTCGAGGTTAAATTTGCTAAGATACTCATTCAGTGACTTTCCTTCACTTCCTGACAGCTTCCGATCCAGATGTGGTCTCTGCTTTCTTAAGCCCTCCTTGGAATCACCCAGATTCTATAATAACCTTTCTCAATTTTCGCTTACGGTGCCCCAGTTCCTCTGATGTACTGTCCCTCGTGCTGCAGCAAACTAAAGAAAGCTCATTTTATTCACTAAAGATGCACTCCTGTGGTCTTTGGCTAGTGGGCACTATAGTGAGATTTGGAGGAACTTCAGAAAGATGCGCAGATCTCAGTCTCTGCCTCTTGGATACTTAGAGTTTCCTTCCCCACTCTCTTTAAACAACTTTTTAAAATTGGCATTGTTTTCTGTCAGGACTTGAATAGTTCGGAAGAGCAGGAGAGAAGTGTGAGCCAAAGAGAATATCTTTTAGGGTTTGGTAGTTCCTAGTGTGGACCTTGAAAAGGTGGGTGGGAGTGGGGCACTCTGTATGGGGAAGGTGCAAAGCTGGGAAGGACCGTTGTGTGCTGAAGGAAGAGAGGGAGGGAGCTGGAAGAGTAGTTGGTGGCCGATAAGCGTAGCCGGACAGTGAAGGCCATGACCTCGTGAGAACCTCAGCCGTCCTGGAGATAGGAGAAAGCCTGGGGTAGGAGGCAGTCCCCGGATATAGTTGATAGCTGTTGTGGGAAGAGGTTGAAGACTGGAACATGGGTAGAGTAAGCTGTGTTTGAAGACAGTGGGATCAAGTAGCCTTCCTAAAAGGTGAGTCAGCAGAATGTGGTGGCTGGACAGCTTGACAAATCAAGTAATTGGGTAGTTGGTTGCTCTGGCAGGTGCTATTGATAAGCTCTTGGCCCACCTCCGAGTTTACCTGTGCTGGGCATTTCCCACGCACACTAACAGGTTCCCGCCTCAAGGCTGGTCGCTGACCCTTTCTCCCAGGGCACTTTGTCCAGCACCGTGCGAGCTTACTCCTGTTGTGCAGAGCAGCCTGGAAGTGCTGGCGATGGTACTGGTCAATGAACTCTCCCAGGGGCAGCCTTCAACCAGGGAAGGGCTGGGGTCAGAAAACGGATGTCCAGTTTTCCCTTCTGTCTGTGGAACAAACTGTTGCATCTCCTCAGAGCACACCATAGGGATTGAGCCCCGGTAATGGCTGCTCCACACCACTCCCTTCATGGCTTCCCTGTCTCCTCAGGCATATTTTCCTTCCCTCCTAACTGCTCCCTGGGATCACCTCCCAAATGAATGATCTCAAGGAACAAACTAACCCAAGTCAAGTCATTATCTCAGTCTTCTGGGGGAGGGGAACGGATGAAGATGGGTATCCTGGATGACTGGGGTAATCATTATGCAGTGGAAAAATGGACTTGGCATTCTTTACCAGTCATTAATTAACAACTCTGTTGTTTAGTGAGGGAAAAAAAAAAAAAGACTGCAGTCATCTCAAATGTATTTATATATCAGTAAAGAAATAAGGCAAAATGATTTAGAGTGCATGGCTCATTTTGAGAAAAAAAAAAAAAATGCTCCAGACCATCTGCAAAAGTATTAAAATGGTCCCAAGTGGAACACAGGCACTTGAAACAGTTTCCAGACACATTAGGTTGTTGTCAACAAAAAGAAAAATAGGGGCTATGGGGAGAACAAGAAGTGAGAAAGGGTCTGGGAACCCATGAGTTTAGCAGATCAGGAAAAAGGATGTCAGCGGGGGAGCAGGTTGGGAGCCCTGAGCTCCCTCGCCCGGGTGTCATCCAGGTGGTTTAGGAATCCCAGGCCAGGGGCAGCTGTGACGTGATTCTTGCCCAGTTAGGGAGCACTGGTGACCGATCACAGTGGAAAGGACCCAGCCATAGGATCATGTCTGTCTACTTGCACTCTACTGAAAGTCATGGGTAGTGACTTGAGCCAAGTTAGGAGAAATATTTCCAGTACTAATAGTATAGTTGTTCAGTGTGCTCCGTGGGGATTCAGAAATACTTACTTGATAGTAATAAGCATTCAAATTTCATCCTTTTTCTATTTTTCCCCATGATCCCATTAGCATCCAGATATTTTAAAAGTGAGCACTTGATGGAGTTTTATAGACAAATGGCAGGAAAATTGCTCCTAACTAAAGGAAGCAGTGAATGCATCCGGTTTCCACGAGCAATCTTACCTGCGTCCTTCAGCATTTGGAACTGACGCTTGACTGAAAGGATGCCCGCACAGGGGTGGTCCTGTCCATTCCATTCCCTTAGTACACAAAACCCTGGCTTTGCTTAGTCCTGTGTTCTGTCTTGAACTTTATTCTAGAAGAAATAGTGTTTCTTCTAGAATAAAGTTCTAGAAGGAAGGAATAGTGTTTCTTTTTTTCTTTCTAAATCTGTTAGTTCGAGATTCTTAGTTCTGTCAAAATGAGCATAAAACATGTATTATTTTTCACCATTTAATTTGGGAGAGTTCATATGTGCTATCACTTTATAATGTTCTGACCAATCATATAATTGAGGAATAAAACAATAAAACTTGAATTATTTTAAGAAACATGTATTTTTTTATCAGAAAATATTCACCTCTCAGAGAAAACATCACATACAGGAAAGTAAAATTAAGTACTAACCATATTAGTGACCTTTGAGAGAGTAATATAACCTAGAATATGATGACTGAGAAAGAGGCAGCAACTGGTGTTTACGGGGGCTTGTCTGTGAAAGAAAACGGTGATAGATGGATTGGTTGCTGGATGTATCAGTCGGTTGAGGTGAAATGAGTTTATCTTTCTTTTACTGTTACATTTTTTTTCTTTTCCTATAAGAAGCAAAGTCACTTGAATGAACTAGGCTGGGAAGATAAAGAGAAGAGATTGACTCTAGAGAAAATAGGCCAGCGGGGTTTAGGATGGAGCTCTCCCTTGGGGGCTAAGTTCATGATAACAGACTGGAGTTAATTAGCCTTGGGTTCTTAACCTCACTTGTTGAGTCCTTCCATTGACACTGCTCATTTCACTGAAAAACGTATTTTAATTTCTGGTTTCTATAGTCCTCATTAGACTCTGCCAAGCTTGATTGTGGATTTAATAACTTAGGTCATTGATTCTGCCAAGCACCTGCCCAGTAGAATTCTTGGCGTGTAGTGTGCCCTCAGTAAATGTTTATTGAACTGGTTTGAACACGTTTTCCCGAGTTTTGTGAAAAGGAGAGAAGAGTAAAGATTATGGTAGATTTAAGACAAAGGGGATAAAATTGAGTGTAAACTGCCTCTTTCTTAGTTTATTTGGAGATGACATCAGCTCTTGGGGCCACAGGGGGGATGGTTTGGAGACTTGAAACTGGAGATGGTTCAAAACAGTTGCTTATGGAAAATGCAATAGAGATGAATTAAAATCTTTCCAAACCAAATTAGTATCCAGCTGAGATGGCAAAGTATGGATTTGTAGTCAAGTTTCTTTGGACAGTTACGGGCCTTTTGCAGTTCTTCAGTCGCTCAGAAGCAGAGAACTCGGGGGCTACCTATGGTGGAGGGCAGTGAGGTGGGTATGGCAGGAAGCCAGAGGAGTGGGCGTTGCAGGATGCGGGTGGTGAGATGGTGAACCTTGGGATGTGATGGCACAGGGAACGCTAAAGCCAGCAGGGAAGCCGGAGAGAAGGCAGCTCACGGGACATCCTGATAACCTGGAGACCCTGTAGGGCTGAGGGTGTTCGAGAGTGTGGGTCTGGTGGTCATGGAAGGAAACGACAAGTTAGGGTGAGTCTTGGAAGCGGAATGGTCTGGATTGTGATGGGGTCCAATTTATGGCTTGGTTTCTGAGTTACTGATATGTACTTAGTTTTCACCGTTTAGTAATTCTCAGCATCTTGAGGATTGTTTAGCAAAATTAAATTGGATTCCTTAAATAAGCAAAGAGAAACTTGTTAATGAGTTAAAACCAAGTGAGATGGAATCAGCTGGTGTCAATATGACTTTGTTTACTAAATTCTATGTGATTTTAAAGCTGAGTAGCCAAGCTAATGCTCCTTTAGTAATTGACTTTCATGTATGGAAGAATGACTTACGTAATATCCGATCAGTGCGTTTGCTGGCTGGTTTTAAAATGTTACATGTGCAAACACCTCATAACTTATGCATGTTTTCCAGTGAGAATTACATCATAGGTCGAAAGAAAATAATGCATCCACGGTTCTTAGATGTTACATAATCTAGGAACTTCATAACTTCCCAGTTACATAACCTGAAGTTATTATATAATTTCATGGCTCCTTAAAAGGGGGAAACATATTTTTATACAAATTCAATAGATTGATTGGACAAAGAGCTGTGTGTATATTTATGTAATTTTGTAAATACACAGACACTTAAGTACGAGTTAGAGTTGGTCTCACAATCTCTGTCTACATTACCCCAGGGAACATATAGGTCGCCTTTCAGTTCTACAACATCGAAGGTGTGACCAGTGCCAGCCCAAAGCTATACACAGAATTCCCCGGAGTGACCAGGATTGTTCCCCGCCCTCCAAGCCATTCCTTCTGTCCTTGGCCTTTGACTCTGCCTGACTGGCTGTTTATGCTCATTCTTCCTTGTCCCTTCAGCATCCCTGGAATTGGTTGCTGCAGAGCAGGGTCTCTTAGGGATGTCCAGGACGTATAGCCTTTGGCTTACCGACTAGCGGTCTCCAGAATACCTCTGCCAAAGCCATGGCTGCCTCTGCCCCATGAGGCAGATAACACACCTCCAGCTAACTCATTGTGGGGCTCAGCCTCACTTACTGAGAATGAAGTACAGGAGATGAAGGCAGGTAAGTCTTGGGTGCCTGTTGCCTGTCCTGTCTGTCTGTGTCTGTCTGTCTGATGCAGGTGTAGGCTGACGCACCTTACTCCCTTTGACATGCAGTTTGCTCAAATCCCTCCCCATTTTCAGTGAGAATCCAGAGGCCTCTATAGTAATTTGGTGGGAGTGGGTTTTGAGAGACTTTCCTTCGGTCATTTCTACCTTATTTAAAGTATGGCCTAATTTCCTCTGCTGTGCCTGTTAGTATGCTTTAATGGCAAGGAACACAGCCTTTCCTTTTGAACTTCCCTCTTGCAAACATCAGCCATACAGGACGTGCATTTGTGGAAGACTTAACGTGTGGGGCAGCAAGAGATTTTGCTCAGCCTGTGCTTTCTGTCTGAGACCCTGGCTTCCTGGCAGCCCCCACCCACTGCGATCCCCTACTCCAGGCTCTACCCAAATTAATAAAGAAAACATTTTTAAAACACTAAATTATCTCTGTGCTTCTCTTGAGTCTGGTCCTCACCTGGGTTTCTTTGAAGTTTGGATCATCTCCTGTACATCCCAGCTTGCAGGGTTATTTTCTCACTCCCTTGCCAGGCTTGGGGAGGAGAGAGGAGCAAGGTGGAAATGCGTTCACCACTGGTTCTGTGGGACATCATATCAGAAGGCAGAAATGGCTACTTTTGGAATTCAGCAACCTGTGTTTTGGTTTGTGTGTGTGCTTGTTTTGCCTTTTCATATCCACACGAATCTTTCAGACCGTGGACCTGTGGACCCTCATCTAATCCAAGGTGCCTTCCCAGGCACCTCAGGTTGGTCGGGCAGCTAGGGTTGTGGGCCTTGTCCCGTACACGGGGCACTGTCTGAGCAGAAGTCCTGCAGGCTCTCGGTTTCCCAGAAACATGTCTTTAGGGAACAGCTGGAGCAAGTTCTTGAGACCTTTATGATTGTTTTGATTGATGTTTCTTAACAACTTTGTGGGGAAAGGTTGCACTCTCAGTGCATTAAAAATGTCCTCGTAATTGGCGGATGCCAAGATCAACCATAATACAGACTGTAGGTACTGTTTTACTTATAAAATTTAATTGTTAAAAAATTTCTACCTCATCTCCACAAGGGATCAGAATTTCTTTCTTGTGTAATACAAGTTTAATGAGACTGAAAATTCAGTAATTTGACCAGTTCTTCCCTTCCCATTAAAATCAAATCTGCAACCTTGAGTGGGAAGAGTTAAAAATAAAAATGAGGTCAGATGATAAGCATGTCTATTTTCATCCAGCTAAAACTACATTACTATCCAAAGTGGGTTTAATATTTTAACCTGTTTTAATAGTAGCAATAATAATGATGATGGTGGTGAACACCTATCAAGTCAGGTATTGGATTCTGCGCGTTTTATAAGCTGTCCCACTCTTCTTAATAACATTTCTGTGGGACGAGCGTCTCATCTCATGCAATGCAAAAGCAGAGCCTCGGAGCGCTTGTTACACGGGTGGGCAAAGGTGGGTTTACAGTTGTTCCCATGGAAGATAATATAATAATTAATACGTCATAATACCGGAACAAACGCTGTTTCGTGGACTCCCAAGTGTAAACCTACTTTTGCCCACCCCTGTGTAGTTAGACACCTTGTTAGGTGTCCTGACTGGCGTTTGCACCTGCAGTTCTTGCAGCTGGGTGGCCAGTCCATCTTCCCAGTGCTTAGAGCTTCTAGAACAGGACCCTGGGCCTCCCATTGTACACTCAGGTAACGCTTTTTGGAGTACTTGAATCGTTGAATCTTTCTGATTTTAGCAGTTAACATTTTTATTACATCATATGCACAAGCAGGAGATAGCTGTGCAGCCCCCGTCCATCCTGTACTACTTCCACACTGGAAAGAAATTAACTGGTTGCATTTCCTTTTGAAACAACTGGAATTGGCCTCCCCCCCAATCTTTTTTTGCCATCACCTTAAAAAATATACATCTGTTACCGGGGTATGTTCTGCAATTGCTTCTTAAGGTTGAATAACTAAACTGTTGGTAAATACACTTTAAACCATGTACAAAAGAGCAAGTTTACCCCAGGGAAAGCCCCATCTTTGGACTTTTGTTATGTAAAATGAAACTTTTTTCTCCCTGTACTTGGCAGTGTTTAGAGTCCAGGAGGAGAAGAGAGTGTGTGTGGGTGGAGGTTGAGGAAATGTGGAGAGGTTGACTGAGAAATGTAAGCAACTGATTAAAAAGCAAGCACTGATGTGAATCTTGCAGAGATTTACAACTTCACCTCACTAATGTTAATGTCTGTCTTTAAAAGATGGTAGCATTTAGCATTGCTCTTTTCATTACAGAGCCCAATTGAATTTTACTGAGAAAATGGAATTTTCCATGGGACAGTAGTAAAATAATGCATAAATGACTAAAATGCTGTTTTTAGACTCTGTTTTATGCATTTATTTCTTTTTGAGAAAGTATAATGCATGTGTCCGAAGTCTCTAACTCTAGATAGTTTAAGAAGAGTTTTCATACTTTAGGACTGAAAAAGGGGTTATAGAAAAATTCTATTAAAAAGTGGATCCCTTTTGTATTGAAAATAACATTTTTTGAAACTGGATTTATATTCATTTTTTTTGTATTGAAATGTAATCTTGAGAAACTGGCTTTATATTTACTTTGCAGCACACTTGAATAATATCAGTTAACAGTTTAAGTAGTAAATTGTTAATGTATAGGGAGATTAGGTAGTTAATTGTGGTGTAGCAAAAATAAGCAAAACAAAACTCTTTAAGCACTTGTAATTCTAATTTTTACGAATCACCGAGAATAGGACTTTGTGAACCAGTCACCAGGCAGTGCGTAGTGCATAGTAGATGTGCAAAATATTGTGTGTACATGGGTGATTAGGAGCATGATCCACGCCTGGATCCATGAGTTGATGTGTGAATTCATGAGCTTAAAACCTCCTTTTTGCTGCCAGTGCGATTTTGTATGATTCTGTTCTACAACAAATTATTCCTCTTCTCTACCCCTATACCCTATCCTTAGATTCATGCTCAGAGAGCATGCTGGCTTAAAACTGGAATAATAATCCCAGGCACAGATTCCAAACATGTTTCGGTGGAGATTAATGTTATGGGAGTGGTGTTGGTAGGAAACAGGTCTCACCTGGAAGAGCCTTAGCACCCAAGACATGCTCAACCCCTGATGCCAGGGCATCCAGCCTGTTCCTGTGGCTTGCTGCTGATGGAGCTGTGGGTGCTGTTCTCTTGGTGACCTGCTTACCCACCCTCTTGGAAATCAAATGGCTGATAGACCACTGCAGTCCACACAGGGTCAGGCTGCCTGGCAACGTGGATGTGCTTCTGGCTGTCCTGGATTATCTTAGAAATCCTGTCTTTTCTGCTATAGAGATTTTTCACTCGAGTACAGGGTCATGTTTAGGAGCACGGTGTCTCCATCTAGAACTGCATCTGTTGGACTCCTGGCTCAGACGCTTACAAGCTGTGAAACAGCAGGCAGTGGGCTCCCTGTAACCTTCTAGATTCCTCATCTATAAAATGGGATCACACATAGTAGCTACCTCTTAAAGGATTTGTATTGATCTCTGCCTTAGATACTGTACGCTACACTGCTGTCCATGGGAACAGTCTTTGAGTATCGTCGCTAACCTGCACAGGGGTCTGGACAAAAATGAAGAAGATTTTTCACATGTAACCAGGACTGTGCTTATTCATTGGGGTCCCTACCTCTGGTTATCTGCATCCATGCAGGAGCCAACGCCTCCTCTCTGTGACTTACCAGCTTGGCAGAGACTTTTGGTCACTGTTTCCACCCAGGTGCCAATATTTAATTAAAGTCTTCAGAGTCTGTGGTTACTATGATACAAATGTTCATTCGGGAAAAGTTTAAAAATGCTTTTTGGTTAGAATGAGATTTTTGGCATGTTTTCACTGTGGTCTTTGGCTATAAATTCCTGAAATGCTGACCTCGTTGAATTTATTTTTGTTCTAAACACAATTGCTAACATTTCCAAGTGTCCACATGGACTCGATAAATACTTTGCCTCTGCTTACTGTATATGTGGACTGGATGAACAGGAACGATTATGATTTGGGGAATCCTGAACATTTTTCTTCATTTAGCTTGATGCTGAAGTGAGTTAGAAATATTTCTTTGTCATCATAATTTTGGGGTTTCAAAATTGTGTTTGGATTTTCAGGAAATCGGTGGTAACTTTATATTAGCTGAGAAAAGTGAATTTTAAAATTCTCAGTGAAGAGACAAATGATTCATTTTTCATAGGGAACACTTCTTTTTCAAGGGAATTTGCTGCCAAGTTTTCAGCAGTGGCTTCAGGCATTACTTGACTTTTTGCATATTGAGAAATTGTTTTCTTTGTGTAAATATTAAATCAGTATTTGGGGAAGGGTGGTATGCAGTGCAGGAGCATGAAAACAGTCAGCTGTGTGCACTTCCACATCTGCAAGCAGATTTGGTTTCTGTAAGTGTCAGTCAAGCAGAGCTTATGGAATGAATTTTCATTCCCGCACTAGTTGCCATACGAATTTTAGTTCTCCGGGAAATAAATCACAATGGCCTTTCTGACAAAGGTGGACAGTGAAATATGCTATGACGATAGGGTACATCCACTGAAGCAGAATTGCTTTTTTGTCTTCTTTTATACTATAAAGAAGAAAAAAACTCATGAAACAGTTCCTTTTAAACATGACTTATCTCCCATGTGATGGACCGTGTTCTTTCTTAGCTGTTTTCTTTATTTCTGACTGAAGCATCTTCTACTTGGACCATCTAGTCCCCTGTTTGGATGGCATAGTTGTGGGGGGTTGGGGGGTGGGTTCTTCTTCCCGATGATTTGCCATACTGGACGTAGTCACCCCCTCTGCATTAGCTGTCGAGTAAGTGGGGGCCCCTTCTGTTGTGACGTGCCACACACTGGTAGAGCCATTTGATGTCAGCCAAGGTGTGCAGGGCACAGTGCCTCCTTGGGTGCTTTTCGTCAAACCTTTCCATGTGCACTGATGACCATCAAATGAAGGGGTTAGTACTACTTGTACTCAACAAATATTCTCACTGAAATTGGGGGAAAAAAAACAAAATAAACATCTTCTAAAGTGCCTGCCATGTTTCATTCTCTGTGCTCCATCACAACCACGCTGCCAGGGAGGGATTACAGCCCCCATTGATGATTGGGAGACTAACGCTTGGGGCACTTTTGGGAAACTTTCCAACTAAAAGGTGCTGGTATTTGAACTGTATCTTTTAGAGTCTAAAGCCCACATACCACATCAGCCACCTCATTGAGTGTGTTGTAGTGTAGCAAAATATTCAAGGTCATCAGTGAATATTGTCAAGCAGGAAAGAAATTCACTAAATTCCAATTTGTGTCTGAAACTGTGTTCTTTGTCCCATTAGATTGCTAGATGAAAATGGCTTTCTCTGCGTGTTTTATTCTTAGCCTTACCCAAAGGGAGCTCATGGTTCTCCCTCCCTAAGTTTGTTTCCCTTTCAGAGTTCCCATTTCAGATGCTCAAGCCAGAATCCCAGGAGTTACTTGTGACCCTCCTGTCTCTCCTGCACTCCACAATTTCATCATGTACAAAGTACCATTGAGTCTACCACATTGAGCACCACTGTATGTGTTGCAGGAACGCCTGTGAAAGCAGCAGGGTAGAGGCCCAGTTCAGCCCACAATTCAGATTAGAGCTGACACCCGTGAAAGGCAATGTGGGAGAGGGGAGCCTTGAGGGGACAAAGTTGGGCCAGGAGAGCCTCTGAGTGTATGACGCTGTCTGAGAAATGCTACGACTGCTCCAATAGCAGCTCTGAAGCAAATATTGCCAGAGAAATCCCATTTTGCACATAAATTGTAAAATCCTGATATGCCATTGTGATCAGTTATAGTCTGGGGGCTGCTCGTGAAAAGTGAGGCCTGGGCTTAAGAGCAGAGGTGAATTCTGAAGGTGCTGCATCTGGAGACAGTCTACTAAACACCCTCCTGCAGCTGTACTATAAGTTCTTTCTTAAAGGGACATCCCAACAGCACGCTCAGTGGCCACCACCATTGCTGCAGGCTGTCCAGCCTCCATCCCCACTCTGCACAGCCTCACCCTACTTTTTTGTCCCATGGCTTAGTCAGCTACCTCCCTATCTCCTGGACTACAATAGTCCCACTGGTGGGTATCCATTCTCATTCCATTTTAACACATCTGCTTCCTAGAGCTATTTTGTTTTTTATTTAATCTTTATTGTATTTTTTCCACTAGCATTAATCCCCTTATACCCGCCATGGCACAGCAATCACCACACTCCTGTCCATGCCCGTGAGTCCTTTTTTCTTTTTGCTCAATCCTTCCACCCACTAACCTCCATGCCCCCTCCCCACCTTAGGTGTCACCCTACTCACTATCTATGAGTCCGTCCCCATTTTCCTTGTTAGTTCAGTTTGTTCATTAGATTACACATGTGAGTGAGATCATATGGTGTTTGTCTTTTCTCTGACTTGCTTATTTCACTTAACATAATGTTCTCCAGGTCCATCCATGCTGTCACAAATGGTAAAATTTTCTTCTTTTTTATGGCCACGTAGTATTCCATTGCGTAAATGCCCCATAGTTGTTTTATACACTCATCTGTTGATGGACACTTAGGCTGCTTCCCTATCTTGGTGATTGTAAATAATGCTGCAGTCAACATAGGGGTGCTTATGTTCTTTTGAATTAATGTTTTGGGTTTCTTCAGCTATATTCCCAAAAGTGGGATCACTGGATCAAAAGGCAGTTCCATTTTTAACTTTTTGAGGTATCTCCATACTGCTTTCCACAGTGGCTGCACCAATCTGCATTCCTACCAACAGTGCAAAAGGGTTCTCCTTTTTCCACATCCTCACCAGCACTTGTTTGTTGGTTTATTGATGATAGCCATTCTGACAGCTGTGAAATATCTCATTGTGGTTTTAATTTGCATTTCTCTGAGGATTGGTGACATTGATCATCTTTTCATATGTCTATTGGCCATCTGTATGTCCTCTTTGGAGAAGTGTATATTCAGGTCCTTTGCCTGTTTTTCAATTGAGTTTTTTTGGTTTTGAGGTTTGTAAGTACTTTATAAATTTTGGATATTAACCCTTTATCAGATGCATCAGTGAATATATTCTCCCATTCTGTGGGTTGTCTTTTTATTTTGTTGATGATTTCCTTTGCTGTGAAAAAACTTTTTAGTTTGATGTAGTCCTATTTGTTTATTTTCTGTTTTGTTTCGCTTGCCTGGGGAGATATATCCAATAAAAATTACTATAAACAGTGTCCAAGATTTTGCTGCTTATGTTTTCTTCTAGGATTTTTATGGTTTCAGGTTTAACATTTAAGTCTTCAATCCATTTTGAGTTTATTCTTGTGTTTGGTGTAAGAAGGTGATCTAGTTTCATTTTTCTGCACATACTTGTCCAATTTTCTCAAGACCATTTATTGAATAAACTCTCTTTAGCTCATTGTATGTGCTTGCTTCTCTGTCAAATATTAATTGACTATAAAGGTGTGGGTTTATTTCTGGGTTCTCCATTCTGCTCCTTTGATCTATGTATCCGTTTTTATGCCACTACCAGGCTGATTTGATTACTATGACCTTATAGTATAGTTCGATGATAGGTTGTGTGATTCCTCCAACTTCATTCTTCTTTCTCAAGATCATTGTTGCTATGTGGGGCCTTTTGTGGTTCCATATAAATTTTTGAAATATTTGTTCTAGTTCTGTGGAACATGTCATTGGAATCTTGATAGGAGTTGCACTGAATCTATAGATTGCTTTGGGTAGTATGGACATTTTAATGATGTTAATTCTTATCCATGATCATGCATGTGCTTCCCCTTATTTGTATCTTCTTCAGTTTCTTCAGTGTCTTATAAGTTTCTACGTACAGGTCTTTTACATTCTTGATTAGGTTTATTCCTAGGTATTTTGTTATTTTTGAAGCAATTGTGAATGGGATTGTTTTCTTAATTTCCCTTTCTGTTAGTTCCTTATTGACATTTAAAAATGCAGGTGATTTCTGGATATTAATTTTGTATCCTGCTACTTAGCTGAATTAATCAGTTCTGGTAGTTTCTTGGTGGAATCTTTGGGTTCTTGACGCATAGTATCGTGTCATCTGCAAATAATGACAGTTTTACTTCTTCCTTTCCAGTTTGGATGCCTTTTATTTCTTATCTGATTGCTGTGGCTAGGACTTCCAGTACTATGTTGAATAAGAGAGGTGAAAGTGGACATCCTTGTCTTGTTCCCAATAATAAGAACACTTGTAGTTTTTGCCCATTAAGTATGATGCTGGCAGTGGGTTTGTCATGTATGGCCTTTATTATGTTTAAGTATGTTCCTTCTACTTCAACTTTTTAAATTATAAATAGATGATGGATTTTATCAAAAGCTTTTTTTGCAGCTATTGATATGACCATGTGGTTTTTATCCTTCATTTTGTTTATGTGATGAATCACATTTATTGATTTGCAAATGTTGTACCAACCTTGCATTCCTGGAATAAATTCCACTTGATCATGCTGTATCATCTTTTCGATGCATTGCTGTATTTGGTTTAGTAATACTTTGTTGAGCATTTTAGCATCTATGCACATCAGGGATATTGGCCTATAATTTTCTTTCTTTGAAGTGTCTTTATCTGGTTTTGGAATTAGGAAAATGCTGGCCTCATAAAATGAGTTTGGGAGCCTTCCCTCCTCTTAAATTTTATGAAATAGTTTGAGAAGCAGAGGTGTTAGTTCTTGGAATTTTTGGTAAAATTCACCTGTAAAGCCATCTGGTCCAGGGCTTTTGTTTGGTGGGAGTTTTATGATTACTGCTTCAATGTCACTAGATGGTATCTGTCTATTCAGATTCTCTCATTTTTTTCTGATTTATTTTTAGAAGATGGTATGTTTCTAGGAATTTATCCATCTCAGTTTGTCCAGTTTGTTGGCATATAGTTGTTCACAATATATTCTTACAATGCTTTGTGTTTCTTTAGTGTCAGTTATTTCTCTCCTTCCATTTCTGATTTTACTTATTTGGGTCCTTTCCCTTTTTTTCTTGAGTCTGGTTAAAGGTGTACCAATCTTGTTTAGTTTTTTAAAGAACCAGCTCTTGGTTTTATTTAACTTTTGTCTCATTATCTTTTTAGACTCTATTTTGTTTATTTCTGCTCTGATCTTTATTATTTTCTTCCTTATACTCACTTTGGGAACCGTTGGTTGTTCTTTTTCAAGTTTCTTTAACTGTAAAGTTAGATCGTTTATTTGAGCTTTTTCCCCTTCCTTCCTTCCTTCCTTCCTTCCTTCCTTCCTTCCTTCCTTCCTTCCTTCCTTCCTTCCTTCCTTGATAGGCCTGTAATGCTATGAATTTCCCTCTTAGGATTGCTTTTCCAGTGTCCCACAGATTTTGGATTGGTGTGTCCTCATTTTAATTTGTTTCATGGTATTTTTAAATTTCTTCCTTGGTCTCATTGTTGACCCATTTATTGTTTAATAACATGTTATTTAGCTTCCATATCTTCCTGTGCTTTCTGGTGCTCTTTTTGTGGTTGATTTCTAGTTTCATAGCACTGTGGTCAGAGAAGATCCTTGATATGATTTCAGTTTTCTTAAATTTATTGAGACTTGTTTTGTGTCCTAACATGTGATCTATCCTAGAAAACTTTCCATCTGCACTTGAAAAGTATGTACATTCTGCTGCTTTGTGGTGAAATGCTCTGAAGATATAAATTAAATCCATTTGATCTAGTGTGTCATTTAAGGCTGCCCTCCTTGTTGATTTTCTGTCTGTAAGATCTATTCCTTGAAGTCAGTGGGGTGTTACAATCCCCAACTATGACTGTATTCCTATCAGTCTCTCCTTTTACATACATCAAGATTTGCCTCACAAATTTGGGTGCTCCTTTGTTGGGTATGCAAATGTTCCCTAGGGTTGTGTCCTCTTGGTGGGTTGTTCCCTTTATCATTATGTGGTGTCCTTCTTGGTCTCTTACTATATAGCCTTGGTTTTAAAGTCTATTCTGTCAGTTATAAGTACTGCTACCATAGCTTTTTTTTCTTTTCCATTCGCATGAAATATCTTTTTCCATCCTTTTACTTTTAGACTGTGTGTATCTTTTGATCTGACATGGGTCTTTTGGAGACAGCATATATATGGGTCTTGTTTTCTTATCCATTCAGCTACTCTGTGTCTTTTGGTCAGAGCATTTAAGCCATTTACATTTAAGGTGATTTTTTGATGGATATGTATGCAGTGCCATTTTATTGTTAGACTTTTTTCTTCTTCTTCTTCTTCTTCTTCTTCTTCTTCTTCTTCTTCTTCTTCTTCTTCTTCTTCTTCTTCTTCTTCTTCTTCTTTTCTTCTTCTTCTCTTTAACATTTGTAGCAGTAGTAATTTGGTGTTAACAAATTCCTTTAGCTTTTTCTTGTCTAGGAAGCTCCTTATTTCTCCTTCGATTTTAAATGATAGCCTTGCTGGGTAAAGTACCTTAGTTGTAGGTCCTTGCTTTTCATCACCTTGAATATTTCACACCACTTCCTTCTGGCTGGAAGTGTTTCTGTTGAATAATCTGATGACAGTCTAACTGGTGGTCCCTTGTGAGTAACTACCTGCTTTTCTCTTGTAGCTTTTAGGATTCTCTCCTTGTCTTTAAGCCTTGTCATTTTAATTATGATGTGTCTCAGTGTTGGCCTGTTTAGGTCCAACTTGTTTTGGGACTCTGAGCTTCCTGGGCTTGTGTTTTTCCTTCACAGGTCAGGGAAATTTTCATTCGTTGGTTCTTCAGGTAGGTTCTCGGTCCCTTGCTCACTCTCTTTTCCCTCTCGTATTCCCATGGTATGGAGGTTGTTATGCTTCATGTTGTCCAAAATGTTTCTTAAGCGCTCCTCATCTTTTAAAATTCATTTTTCTTTTTGCTGCTCTGCCTGGGTGTTTTTTTCTACCTTGTCTTCCAAATCACTGATTCGATCCTCTGCTTCATCTAACCTACTGTTTAATCCTGCCAGTATGTTATTTCTTTCAGATGTTGCATTCTTTATTTCTGACTGGTCCTTTTTTAATGGTCTCTATGTCTTTTTTTCATGCCTTTGTGTTCCTTATAATCATTTCTCGAAACTCTCTGATAAGTTGCTTGCCTCCATTATTTCATCTATTTCTTCTGGAGATTTCTCTTATTTTGTTTGGGGTCTGTTTCTTTGTTTTCTCATTTTTGGCTGCTTTTTTGTATTTTCCAACTTAGTTGTTAAACTAATTAGTCATTAAATTGATCAGTTAAGTTAATCAAATGGTAATCAGCAGCCAGGTTTAAGCACCACATGGTGGGGCAGGGTATTTCCTAGGGACAGCTCTATTGCTTCCCCTGAGGCTGATTGCTTCAGAGAGGAGTGCTCTGCCTGAGAAAGCTGGTGTCTGCAGTACAGGGGATGACTCAGCACAGGGACCTGGTGGTTAGTCCTTCACTTCTCTCCCCAGAGCCACTGGCCCCAGACTTTCCTCTGTGTCTCTAGTCCACTTTGCCCTCCCTATGCTGGAGCCCAGGGTAAGTGGCTACAAAGGAAATTTGGTGCCTTGCCTCTTTAAAAGGCTCTCGGTGTCTGTAACTGTCTCTCCCTGGCAGACAGAAACCCCACTGCTTTTCACAGCTAGGTATTAACTGGATTCCCCCCACCCCGGCCCCGTGCTGTTGGCTGGAGAGGCCTACTTGGGGTTTAGACCCCACAATTCTCAGGGGGAATCCCCCAGCTGCTGAAATATCCCTCTGGAGCTTCAGCTGCTGCCCCTGGGAGCCCAGCCAGCCCTCTCACTCCTCTTCCACACTCCCTACCAGTCACGTGCTGAAGTGGTTTCTTCTGTCTGTCCATGGTTGTAAGACTTCTCTCCAGCTAGTGTTTGGTTGGTTATGCAGGATGTTTTCTCTACAATTTAGTTGTAATTCCAGATTGGTCCTGGGAGGAGGTTCATGTGGCTTCCACTTCTCCACCATCTTGGATCCAGCACCCCACTTTCTTTTTCCTGGCAGCTTAAGACTCTTTCCTGTGTTGCTCAGTTGGTTGGGCATCATCCTGAAAATCAGAGGGTGGCTGGTTTGATTCTCTGTCAGGGCACATGCCTGGGTTGTGGGCTCCACCTGATTGATGTTTTTCTCTCACATCGATGTTTCTCCCTATCCACTCCTCTCCTCTCCAGACCCATACTCTTCCTCTGAGGTGCTGAACAAAGTGGCATGCCCAGATCCCAGCTCATCGGCTGCTGGGCTTCGGCTGTGGCTCCCTTGGGCAAGACCCCCCCATAGTTATTTTTATTTTGTTTTGATTTTAAGGGGGTGACTTTATTCAACAAATGCAAATAAATTAAAAATAGCTTCTTTTTGATAGGATACATCTAGAAGATAAAACTGTATTGAAAATGGATTTGTACAAGTCATATTGAATAAATTAACATTGGCAGGACTCTGGCTTATTTGCTCACACATTTTAGGTAACTTGTAAATGAAGAAGTAGCTCCCCCAAAGGAGTTAAATTCAAAAATACCAAATGACAGCAACAGGGAGAAATTTTCACTAAATTTTCTCTGGTGTGATTTATGCATTGCATGAGATCATTAAAATTGCAAAGTCTTAATATTAACATGAAAGATTTTGTTTCTTTGTGTGCATGTTTTTTTTTCCTCCTTTTCTTTTTGTTATAGTGTTTCCGCCAGGCAGTAGCTGCTGTCACACGTGAAATGGGATATATTTTATTCAAGGTCTGTGGTTGCATACATGATTTTTAAAAGTGAATGCTGTTTTAGGCTTCTAATATTTTCAGCCTGAGGCCCTGGAGCATCATAGGATTTATGTGACAGCTGTGGTTGGGTGACCACCAGTACACAAACTGAGGTGTAGTCCCACTGTATTAGGGTTTCAAGATCATTTCCTTTCCTAACGGGCTTCCGGGAGGTCCATTCTGATGATCACCAGGCCTCAAGACTTAGGGAGAAATTCTGTAGTAGGTGATTATTTTTTTTCTCTGATGTTCCCTCTTTGTATTCTCTTGGACTCCCCTTTAAGGTAATAATTAGTGATCTTGTCACACTTTTATTGTAAACCCTTAGGTTGAATTTCAGATGGGATCCTGAGTGAGCTGTTCTCTGTCCACCCTTTAGCCTTTCATTCCAGTACACACTAGATCCTGTGACTAGAAAACAGATGCAGAGAGGGAGCTTCATGTGCAAGACGTTTGCTGGGGAAAGCCTTTGAGATCGACCTGTGTAGGAAGGAGGGGCGAAGAAGAAAGCAGGATTAGGTAGCGGAGAAGTTGAGCTGTGGTGCAGTCCCAAGAAGGTCTCCCTTTCCCTCAAGGAAACTTCAGAGTTAGGAGGCCCTTCAGAGCTGTTCAGGTTGGGTCCAAGGGGCCAGGCTTTTATACCTGAGTTGAATAGTCCCAGTAAGTCGCTGGAATACGGGATGAGCAGGCAGGGTAACTTTATTCAGCAGAGGAAAACCCCAAAGTCAGTTGAAGGCTGTTGTCCGGCAGCCCTCCCAGCACCTTGGATCTCCTTCCACCCTGCAGGGAGATCTGGTGGGCTCTTGGCACAAGCAGACTGGCACTTCTCCAGCTTTGGTTGACTTCTCCCTGCAGTCTCTGGGCCTTTTGTGTGTTACTTCTTTTATCTGGAAACTTCTTGTTTGCTATTTCCCCCCTGCTTTGCCTACTCCTGTTCACTCTTATCTCATAGGTCTCTTCCACAGGAAACCTGTTACCAGACTAAATTGTTTGTTATGCGTATCAAACGTGCTCTGTATTTCTCCTCCTGTTCAGTGTCCACCACTCTTACGATTATTTGTGTACTGTCTGTGCCCTGTGACAGTTTCCTGTGCGAGGCAAGCTGGTGACATAGCCCACGGCATTTCTGAAGGGTGGTGTGTGGTATGCAAAAGGTACTCAACAAATAGATGTTGACTCAACTAAAGTGTGAGAAAATATTAAAATATTTTTTAAAATTATTTTATTTATATATGATGCTGGGTGGGCACTACTAGATTTATCAGGGGGACCACTTCATAAATTATATAAAATGTCTAACCACTGTGCGTTATACCTGAAATTAATATAAAATATTGAACGCCAACTGTAATTTAAAAAATTTTAATAAAATGATTTTTGTTTAAAATTGTTTAAATTTATACAATATCAACAATTAAAAAAATACTGATTAAAAATAAAATTAAATTAAAGACAAAAAATAAAATTGTTTAAATTTACACAATATGCAGAATTCTGCAATTGCATTTGGTACTTCATCAAATGTGGCATGCTGTTTTTTTCTTGAGCTGCTTATTGTGAAAAACGAAGTGCTAGGTGACTCAGGTGAGTCTCACAGAGGTAAAAATTTGGGCCAGTTTGGAGTATTTATGACTGACTAAATTTCCATAAATTTGAGAAACACTCCAGTAACATCTTTCCATTGCATATTTCTGCGATTTAGTGGTACATTTTTAGAAAGTATAAACCAGTAAACAAATCTTAAAATTATCTCCATTCTTATAAAAGAAAGCTCGTATGAAAATAAACATGAATTTACAAAGTAGTTAATAAATTCATGGTCATTGTTATGGTGTAGAATTCTGTGTTACCAGAAGACTTATTTAAGCACAGTACTTTTTTTTTTAAGATTTTACTTATTAATTTTTCAGAGAGAGGGGAAGGGAGGGAGAAAGAGAGGGAGAGAAACATCAATGTGAAAGAGAAACATCAATTGGTTGCCTCTCACATGCACCCCGACTGGGGACTGAACCCACAAACCAGGCACGGGCTCTGATCTGGAATCAAACCGGCGAGGCTTTGATTTGCGGGACAACACCCAGCCCGCTGAGCCACGCTGGTCAGCGCAAAGCACAGCGCTCTTTATTTATGGTTGTCCAGCACTTGACATAGAGGGAGGGAGTCAAGTAAGTTGACAGAAATGTAAATTTTAATTATTTTTTATGTTCAGCCAGGATGAGAATCATTAATTTAAGTGAAGAAAATAAGACTGAACTTAACAGAACCTTGGTTTGGTATTTTATAGTTTATTTCCAATTGTTCTGCAACAATTATTACAGGAACTGCAAGATTTCCCCCTTCTTGTTCACTTTTGAGATATTACACATAAATATAGCTTAAAAGGCTCCTTTGTTCTTAGGACCTATGCTCCTTAAATTGAGTTTACAGTTCTGTCAAATTAAAAATATGTATGTATGTATGCATGTGTATATATGTGTGTGAACATTTTGTGTGTGTGTGTGTATACACACAGCTATCTTTCTAAAGGAATTGTGTAGTTTCTACCTTTATGAGGATATAAAAGATAAAAATAGTCTTGATAATTTCTTTTCTATACTGGTTTGGGAGATTCGTGCATGAATCTTAGGTGAATGGCTCATGTTAGATACCCCTGGTGAAAGAAGGCTGCCTGGCAGTCTGAGAAAGTCTTTGGTCATTTGCTCTATGGAGAAGTTGTCTAGTTGCCCTGGATTTTGGTACAATATCGTAGTTCATAGAATGCGTGCATGGGCCAGGAAGCCAGAGGGTCTGGGTGCGCAGCCTCACGGGACTGTGCCTAGCTGCGTTCACCTCACCTCTTCGGCCCACTCCCTTGTCTGCACAACAGTCGTGCTGGCTCCTGCTTCGTCACGTAGCTGCAGGATTTAAATGCAGGAATCTGCAGAGCGTGCCCTGAGGAGTGCTGGCACCAGGCCCCCAGCGAATGGTAGCTATTACTGTTATCACCAGTGCCTGGAAATAGCATATGTTTTTATTTCCCAATTTCAAAGTTAATTTTTAAAATGAAGGTTTATTTCCCCCTTGAATTCTAAAAGTTTTGCACATGTATAAAGAAAAGACTGTTACAATTTAGAAATTATATTTTGGAAACTAATTAGGCGTCTTAAGATTTTTGGCTGATCCCTGAAACTCCTTTGACATTTAAAAGTTGTCAGGACACCATCAGGTATTTCAGAATGAGATTAGGTCTGATTCATTTGGATGAATCTGATAGTTTCAGAATTTATTTGATTACGTTGAGGCTTTTTGTTCCCAGAATTTTCCCTGGTTCATGTGTGTGTACATATATAATCAAGAGAAAGTACGGAGTGGCTGGGATTTGGATTAAAATAATCTCTTTAGGAATTAATAATTTATAAATCACTATTTATACGTTTTCACTTTGGTTCCCAAGTTTTACCAGCTCTCCAGGACAGATCCGAGAAGGAGGTGCTGTGGGAACGCACAGGAGTGACTAACACTCATTCTGGAAGACCTCACAGAAGAAGTGACATTTGGGTTGGCTCTGAAGGGTGAATTGTTTGCCAGATGGAGAAGGGGACGGGTGTGGGGGTGCTTTTCCAGAACAAGGGAGTGATATGTGAAAAGGCAGAGCTGTGAAAACACATTTCATTAACAGGGAGAAATCAGCTGCTGGCGCTGTAGGAAATTACAGTGTGGATGCTGCCCCAGAATTGTCCACGATGGCCTCAAATGGGGCGGGTGTAGAGAGATACTGGGAAAGGATGGGGCCAAACTGAGAAGAGTGTGTGTGTGTTCTAAGGAACTGGTTCTTTATCTGAAAGGTAGTGCTGCTCACTTTTGTGTTTTAGAAAGGTCTCTGAGCAGAGGATGAGCTGAAGAGGTGAGAGAGAGATGAACTGTGGGAAAGTGCTGACCGTAATCCAGATGAGAGATGAAGCATGGTGACAGAAATAGGAAGGAACAAAGAAGGTTAGGAGTGGGATTCTGAGGCAACAGAATTGATTTTCAGGAGAAAGGATTTAATTAATATGTATGGGATGTACATGATATAACTTGAGCTTTAGCTTCATAGCAGCCCATGAAATAGGTTAGTGTTTTGCGGGTGTTTTTTTTTTTAAGGAAAAATGTTAATACATTCCTTTAAAAAAGAATAATTTGTAGTCAAATAAGTTAGGGCAAGAGTAGATTAAACCAAGTGAAATAGTTTTTGCTTTGATTATGTTATTTCTCATTACCTTTAATCTGATATTTTTTGTGAATTCAAAATTTTAGAATAATAGAAGTATATCTCAAAACTTATTTGTTTTATTTTAAATAAATTTCTTATAGGACTTGTTGAGAGGACTTTTCTTTTTCTTAAATCTTCATTAAGCATATGTTTGTTGATTTTTAGAGAGGGAGAGAGAAACAGACAGACAGACAGACACACACACACACACACACACACACACACACACACACCCCAATGTGAGAAACTGATCAGTTGCCTCCTGCACACACCTGGACCAGGAATTGAACCTGCAACCTATGTATGTGCCCTGACTGGGGATCAAACCCAAAATCCTTTAGTGTGTGGGATGATGCTCCAACCAACTGAGCCACCTGGCCAGGGCAAGAGAGCTTTGATATCCTCATTTTATAAATTGAGAACTGAGACTTAATAAGATGAAATTCTTTTGTCCAAGGACTTTACAGTTAATAAGAATCCCTTTATATTTAAATCCACATTGCTTATTTTACATGATACTCTTTCCTTGTTGAAATTGTTGGACTTAGATTTTAAGGCTAGGAAACAAATCAAGCCTAATTTAAAGGTTTAAGTAACCACGTTGTTTGCATTTTTAACCGAAGGAGAAAATATGAACAGTGGAGCAGTTTTCTATTTGTTTTGTATCTGTGGGAAAGGAATGCACAATCATGTCAGCTTTGGACTTGTTGCATTTGAAGTTCTTGGTAGAGATGTCTAGAAAGCAGTTGAAATACCAAAAAATGAAAAGTATATTTTTGGACTTGACACAACTATAACTTTTTCTGTTATAAAATGGGCCATTAAAGTTTGGCTATTCTATTTTATTATGGCTTTAAATAAAAGTTTCTAAGTTGATGTCCAAAACTGCCAAAGTAGTCACTTTGAAAAAGTTTGTTATTTTTCTAGATGCAAATATTACTTCATGCCCAAGTATCTCATTTCATTGTGTGTGTGTGTGTGTGTGTGTGTGTGTGTGTGTGTATTGTCAGAAAGCCGTCTGGAGAAAACTTTAGGGGAACAATAGCTCTAATTTTCTTTAGAGAAAATTATACTCTCTAGATCTCATGGAATGTTTTAAGGGTTTCTTGACACCAGTAGGTGCCCATGTGAATGGACTGTTTTATCAGAGTGGTTTTCTCAAGAGTTATTCACCTTGACCCTTGTTATATGTATGATTTTTTTAAAAAATTGTGTTCTAACAGTGTGTCTCATTTGGTTTGGCTTGATTTATTTAAAGGTTTCTACTTTAATGTTATTAGATGTTGAAATTGACATTTCTTAATTTTCTGCCATCCCTTCTATTATCATTATTGTTGTCCCAGTTACTGTAGAATTACTAGATCAAGAATTATACCCCCTCCTTAAATGGTCAATATTATGAAGAGATAAGTAGGCACCTAATCCTCCAGGAAGCATAAAGTAAATGTCAACTAAGCACGAATAACATAGTTACATCGGTTAGGAAGGCACTTTTGCTGGGTGGGAATTGGTCATGCTTTTATAGGCAATTTATTTCTTGTAGGATGATGGCTCAAAGGGCACGCAGGTGGTGGGTATGGGGAGGGAAACTCAGAAGGGCACTCAGCTTGTTGGTGGAGTGACCAGCAGGCCAATTTGGCTGAAGTGCAGAATTTGTAGGAAAGTGTAGTTGGAGACAGGTGTAAAATTCGATGGCTTGGGGCCACATTATGGAGGACTTTGTGATACCTGATTTCTGAAGAGGTCTCTTAGTACTTGTCTGGCTATCACTCTTCCGTGGACTAGTTTTAGTCTACAAGGCCAACAAAACGTAAGCT
Source organism: Glossophaga mutica (assembly GCA_039655065.1). NCBI lineage: Eukaryota > Metazoa > Chordata > Mammalia > Chiroptera > Phyllostomidae > Glossophaga > Glossophaga mutica. The sequence continues at coordinate 138,424,637 of CM077307.1, read as the reverse complement.
GATAAAAGGGCGTACATATGCTTCCAACTAATGGGGAATCAGGGCCTCTTCCCTTCTCCCCACTTTGAATTTTTATTATTCTGATAACATTTAATTTCACTATTTGGGGAAATTTTCTGATATATGATGGTGATTTTCAGGTAAGCTTAAAGGAAAAGATGAAGCTAGCTAAATTTCTTTTAAAATATCAACTGAAATAAAACAAGGAGACAGCAGCTGTGAAAACACTCGACTTCTCAGTTATGGCTTATCATGCTAGCTTCAGTGCAGGCGCACAGTGTGTACTCCTGTTTCCATGGCTACCCTAGGCAGCAGAATCCCCCAGGTTAGGTATGCTCTAGCATCAGAATTTTTCATGGAAAGGAAACTCAAGACTTCACAAAGGGCGAAGTCAAAACTTTTTTTTTTAGTATATGGGTTATACATTTTCAAGAAATAAAATTGGTTACTGTAGTATGCTGATTTCCAAGTTATAAGTGAAGCCAGACCTGAAGGCAGTGTTTTAAGGAGTTTGAAATTTGGCTTTTAAATAGTTTCTCCTAGATGGTCTCTATGACAACAAAACTCAGTGCAGGTACTGAGTATCATCTTTGCTGTGAAAATTCGTGCCACAAAAATGCCTTTTGTTCTAATGCTACCCTAATATATTAAGGCAGGATAATTCAGCTTGTTCAAAGTGTTACATAGACAAATATTCCAAAATTCTTTTTTTTAAGAGTTTAATGAAATGGCAGTTGTAAATAAGGTGTTAAGAATTGAGTGATACTATCAGTCTATATTCTTAAATTGATGTTTTATTCACTTAAGAACAAGTAAATATTCCAATTACCAATTGGAAAAAATAATATTTTTTATGATAGAAAAATTTAGATTTCTTAAGCACTGCAGAGGATCACTGTTTTAATAGTGCTTACTTTGCAGTGTAAGAGATAACTTCTCCCAGTGTTCTGGCATGCACCCTCTCCCCCCAGTTTTTCTGCCAAAGAAACATTTTGTTTTCAAGCTAACAACTGATGAAGCCAAACATTTGTTAAAATGTGTAATTAAAAAATAACTTTAGCATTTTACACAATGGCTATTATAGTGTGTGCTTTTTAAAGCTTTGTAAAGGACTAGACTGGTTCCCAGATGCAATGAGGTGCTGTCTAAGAAGCCAGCTGTATGTATGTTCATGGGTCGTTCATGTATGTACGACCCATGAACATGAACTAAGTGGGGTGGATGCTGGAGGGAGGGGGTGCAGGGTGGAGGGGGACAAAGGGAAGGGAAAAAATGGGACGGCTATAATAGCATAATCAATAAAATATACTTAAAAAATTAGGAGCTTCCCATAGCTCCCTTGCACCCCTTCTAATTGCTCCCCAGAAGTAACTACCATCCCAACTTCTAACATCATAAATGGTTTTGACTATTTTGGAACTTTATTTTAATGGAATCATACAGTATTTTTCTATGTCTACTTATATTACACAGGTTCATCCACATTTTTGCATGGGTGAGACATTTATTCTCATTCCTGTATAATAATGAATTTAATAAATAAAAGAGTTTGTTTACTCATTAAAAAAAGAAATAAGCTCTTTAATCATTAAGCCGTCACCTGAATTCTAATTGGATCATTTTTTTCTACAAGTGACAATTATTATTCTTTTGCTTGTTTATTGTTAAATAGTCTATTTTGTTTAATGGGCTATTGACGGAAAAGCATGAAATCTTGAATTCCATGATGATCTTTTTATGATTTGACATCTTCATCGTTATTTTGGGGTAAAAATACATTTGTTGTTAAGCCCCCACTTTATCAAATCTAGATGTCTGTGTCGGGGGTTGGGCACAGTCCCCACTTCCGGAAGACAGTGCGAAGCGGGTAGGGGTGTTGACATGGAGGTCACGGCAGAGGCACTGGGAGTGGGGGCACCTACAGGTGAGCAGTGGTAACTTTATACAAACTGAATCAGGGAATGGGAGGTAGTTACATCAAATCGGGGGGATTGATAGCCTGGAAGAAATGAGGCAGATTGACTAATCTGGACAGATTTTATAAGGGTATTTTTATGTGATCTATTTCTACTAATTCAGTGGGGTCTTACATTAGGTTTTTTCCTTACCTCCTGCTATGACACTCTTCTGCTATATCCATATTCTTGATTAAATGTAACAACCCACTTCATTTCCTTTGAGCTCATAACGACTCTAACCTTTGAATGATACTCGGTCACAGAGCTTCGCATTTTAACCATAGGATATGGTTGTCCAGATGGTGTTCTCTGAGGCAGTCTGTCTTTGTCAGTGTGAAGTGCTGACTAAGGTTGTGGGCACTAGGGCCTGATTATCTGGGTTTGAATCCTGGCTCTGCCACTTCGCAGGGTGGTGGCCTTGGGCAGGTTATTAACTTCTAATGGGAGTGACAATGGCACCAATTTCATAGGAATGATTACGTAAGAATTGATATATCAGAAATTTCTAATGTGTTAGTTTTCAAACTAACTCAAACTTTACTGGCTTAAAACAACACATTTATTGTCTTACAGTTTTCAGACTTCCAACACAGGTCTCACTGGGCTAAAATCAAGATGTGGGCTGGACTGCGTCCCTTCTGGAGGCTCTAGTGGAGAACTCGCTTCCTTGCCTTCTGCAGTCCTTGGCTGCGGCCTCGTTCCTTCTCCTCAGAGCCTTTTTTCTGCAGTCACATCTCCCTCTGGCTCTCCTCCTCTGCCTCCCTCCTGTACTTTTCAGGACCCTTGTGATTACATTGAGCCCACTTAGGTGACCCAGAGTAATCTCCCTATTTTAAGATTAGCTACTAGCAACCTTAACTCCACCAACAACCTTAAATCTCTTTTGCCATGCACACTAACTTATTCACTGGATCCCGGGAGTGATGATGTGGAAATCTTTGGGATGAAGGGTCATTATTCTGTCCCCTTTCCCCTTTTTACCTCACACTGATTTGTTACAGGGTAGATGTCTATATTTTCCAATACTTCTGTTCAGTTTTAGAGCAGACGTGTTACCACAGGCAGATAAGAAGGGACAAAGAGAGGGAGAAGCGGGGAGAATTATGTGCTGATACTATTTATTGCAACCACGCAGACTAGAGATAATTCCTTTGTCATATTTTCATAGCTGTCCAAATCGGCCTGCCCTTTGGTTCGTGCCTCTGAAGGTTTGCTAACAACAGTTATGAAGACATGGACAGCGTTTAATCCATTTATCTTTAAGAGGTTGTTTTCGTCCTGAAACTTTTTTCCCCTTATCTTTATAAAATATGGCCTAACTGTATCAAATATTACAATTTAGAGAGGGCAAAGACTTCAAACATTGAAATAAAATTCATTAATATCTGTGAGATGCCTGACAGTTTATAAATGTTTTGATAAAAAGTGTTTTATGAGGCTTGTCAGCATTTCAAGAAGTAAGGCCACTCTAGATCTTTTAGACAGCAAAGTCATCTGTAGAGATTTGCTTGTTTATTGCTTCTGCCAAAGAAGATAGAGGCAAGAAAAATGTGTGCCTTTTTCCTTAATTAAAATTTGGCAGAGCTGTGATTGGTGAGAAGAGGTAAGGATAAATGAATAGATGAGTTCCCATTTTTACAGCCTAGGAAACTCAGGATAAGGTGATGGCTGCCCCTTGGTTGTGGCTGTGTTTTATCTTCGTCTTTGTCTCCTTGTTCATTGGTATGAACTCATTTGCAGGGGTAGGGTGGGGGAGAGAGGCATTCTTTGCCTTTCCTAGACCAGGCCATGAATGTATTAAGCCATCGTTTCTAGTTCAATGTACATTTACCAACACTCTCAACGATTACATTTAATAAAAAGAGGGTGGAGGGAAAAAATCTGTTCTCAGTTCATAAAACTCACTAAAGAAAAAACTGTAAGTCAGCTGATATGTCAACAACAGCGAAATAATTCATTCTCTTGGAAAAATGAGCGCCAATAACAATAGCCAGGATTCTTTCTGGCAGCGAAGCAGTGCTAAGGAAGGGTGACTCTCAGCTCTTGGCTCCCTCTTTTCTCCCATTTCCAAAGGACACTCTCCCCAACAACAGACCCAAGTGATTTATCCGCTCACGCGCTGCCGAGGTTCACGGGACCACACAGTGGGGTTGGCGGGCCAGATTCGTCTTCCTGTGGCTGTAATCGCAAAGGAAGTATCCGTTAAAGAGAGAAACGTAAAGCGATATGCTTATTTGTTACTAAAGCCTTTTTAGGTACTGTGGAGAAGATTAGCTTTAGCCCTGAGGTGCCAGAGTAAACTCACATTTCATAAAGTCCCGATCATTTCTACTACTGTCCCCACTGCCCCCGAATCGTATGAGGCCAGTGAAACGAAGAAGGCGGCCTCTCCTCAATGTCCACCTTGATCATGTCTATGTGTTAAAAAGTAAATAAAAAGTTACAGGGATGAACTTGGTGTTGACCAGCTTGAAGAAAGTAGTAAGCAAAAAATACACAAATAATTGATGCAGGATATGTCTCTACAACTTTTTCATTTTCTTAGGGGGTATCAGTTTTAAATAGCACATGTGCTCATGGGCTGTCCCTCTGTTTGAAAGATGCATATGGCCTTTTGTTTGTGTCTGTGAACCTAACTAGATTTAAGATATGAAACTAATAATAGTTTTTAACTCTGTTACTTTGCTCAGGGATTAGCTAACTGCATTCCACAGGCCAAATCTGGCCCGTTGCCTATTTTTGTGAATAAAATATTATTGGAATACAACCATATCCATCATTTGCATAGTGTCTGGGGTTGGCGTTGTGCTTTTGAGGTAGAGTTGAGTAGTTGACATAGAGATCATATGTCCTACAAAGGCTAGATATCGATCATCTTGTCCTTTACAGAAAAAAAAAATTGCCAACTACTAGACAGGTAAGGGGACATCCCACCATAACAGATGATGTGGGTTCAAAAATTATTACGGCTGAATCTCTAATAACTGATGATACAATTGCCTAAAAGACATCCCAAAGTTTAAGTGATAGAATAGGTCAGGTTTAAATTCATTTATTCGGTGACCCCAACTGAGTGACCTGGGAGTGCCTCTGTGTGCCAGGCAGTATCCTGAGCATGTGGGTATTTGGAAATAAACAAGACAGAATTCCTGCCCTTGTGTAGCAGGTAGATTTAAGGAATGAACAGATGTGGTGTTTTGTGTGTACTGTATTTTGATATTATATTGAGATTCAGGTCACACTAATGGTGTTGTCTTTAACAGTCAGTTTTAGTTAATTTTCTTAAATAGCTTAATCTCCAGTGAGTTTCATATTTTTAAAAAGGGGAGGAAATGGAGAATGAAAATATGTCAAAGCAATAATTATGTCTCTGAGCTTTTGCACACTGTTCAAAATTATATTTATACGTTGATAGAGAGGGGAAAATAATACATATATCTTCTGTAATGGTAGAAGAATATTTGATTGGGCAACAGGAAATCTATGGATTAGTCCCTGTTTAATCCCTTTTTGGTTAAATGACCTTGTAAAGGTTCTTACCTTCTCTGCAACATGTAGGGGGCTGTACTCTGTCAGCACTTCTTAAACTTGAGTGTGTATCAGAATCACCTTCAGGGTTTCTTAAAACACAGATTGCTGCCTCTACCTTGAGAGTTTCTGGTTCGGTGGGTGTGGGGTAGGCCCTGGGAGTGTTCATCTCTAACACATTCCCGGGGAAGGTCAGCTCTGCTGTGGTCAGGGCACCACAGGTAGAGAGCCTTGCCCCGCCTAATTGTGAAGGTCCTTCCAGTTCCTCTGTATTCTTAAACTCCTGGAAAAAGCTTTAGGGCTCTTTGAACTAGACCAGGAAGACCCCACTAAGTAATGGTTTGGCCAGGGTAACTACTTAATAGTAAGGGCTGTAGAAAGAGCTTCCGAAGAAATTAGACTTTTTAAACACTTGTTATGGTCACATGGATTGATATCCATTTAATGGATTTTATATGGTTTCCTTGGGAAAATTAGTATACACTAAATTTCAGGGGTGGAGGCCATGATTGCTCATGATTTCCCCCTCTTCATATCCAAGGCCGCAGTATGCAGCAGATGCTTAACACTCATCTGTTCAATTGGCCTAAACTTAGAGATGGACAGAATGCTCCTTCAGGACATCTTCCACAGTTGCTATTGGTTTTCTGTTAACTTTCATCTAGAATTAAGAAGCATCAATTTCACTTGTTGCCAAAACTCTAATACTGTTTATAACATGTATTCTGTGTCTGTAGATTCTCACATGGCTTTTCCTGTAGCAATTCCCCAAACCTCCATCGATAGTCAGTCTGTTTCCTCCCTTGAGTCTGAATGTGCAGCAAAACAAACAAGCAGACACAGAACAACCAGCATAATACGCAAAAGTTCACCACATTTTCCATTACATATAATAAATTTTCCACTTAATTCAGTGTTGTAATTCAGGACATTTTTTAAAAAAATTATCACTTTTACAGAGCATCCCCCAAAGCTGTAACATTATTAGAATGTTTTTTTTTTCCAAGTAAATATTCATTTCAACCTCTGTTTGTAAAATTCCTACCGTAGGTTTATAAATATATGTTAGGTAAACTTTCCACCAGTGAGACACTTCCATGCCCTTATTGGATAAGGCAAGGATCACACACTCAGCTGTCTGCGGAGCCAGGCACTCCACATTTGAAAGTTTGGATTTTTAAAAATTTTTACTATTGGCTCGGGTTAAAAAGAAGCAAACAAAAATAAAACGTGATGTGAACCAACAAAACCTGTTTCAGTTGAATTCTAACATCAGGCCTTCGGTCTGTAATTAAATATGGCTCATGCAGACACAGATTTGGGGTGTCTCACAGGGCTGGGGTAAGACCTGATCTAGATGAAGGGATTAGAAAAGGCTGTTTAGAGACAGTGGTATTTGACATGGACTTTGAAGGGTGAAGGAAGGCCCAAAATCTAGAACAACGTGAGCATAGTGAGACCTAGCAGGAGAGACATGAGAAGGTACGTAAGGCGGGCAGGTGGAGCGGATGTCCGGGGCATTGTGAACGGTGTGTCCCAATGCAGGACAGCAAGAATGGGAACTGGTGAGGCTAAACCTGTCAGTGTGGTGGGGACTGTGTTGTGTGGGTCCGTGACGGCTAATGGGAAAGCTTTAATGCTGGTTCATTAGACAGCTAGAATCACCAGGAAACACAAGTACCGTTTACCTGGATTATTTTTAGGCCCTATTTCATTGACTCGACAGTGCCCTTGGATGTTAGAAACATGTATAGCCCTAAAGGAGGAAAAAATTCAACCATTTAAACTGTGACCCAGTGCCTTCTTGTCACTTGGAATTGCTATTTTAAACTTATAAGAACTCTTTTAGGTATGTTCTGATGCAAGAAATATGAAAATATGACCCTTTGCGCACAGGCAGTGGGACAGTGTCATGTCAGCGCAGGACCAAGAGCTACTGAGGCTGTCAGCTCTAAGCTGGCCCGCTGCTTTGTTGGTGAAGACACGTCTTACGACCAATGAAATACGACAGGTGAAAGATGCTGCATGCTGAATATTATGCTTCTGCTCATAACCTGGATCGAGGAGATGATTTTTGAAACTGAACAGCTAGGTAGTAACTACCACTACCATTAGACTGCTGTCACTTTTAAGTGAAAAGTTTTAAGAAAGACCCACATTCTAGAAATGTGAAGGATACCTGCTTTTTAACTGGAATCAGTCTTTACTCTTTTGAAGCCATGACCATTTTCTTGCATGAAGGCTTCTCACTGAACATAGCTATTCCTATTTCATGTTTGCATTCTTCTCTGGAAAAGTATTTTGCTCCCCACATTTCCCTCCAGCCCCCATCTCTCTGAAAAGAAATGTTAAGACTTTAGGAAATAGAAGCACAACCCTTGAGAATAAACTCAATCACAGGGCCGAGTGAAGAGGTGTGAAATGGAAGAGGCATACACCCAAACCAAGAGCAAGAGAAGCGGAGCAGGGCTGCGCATTCTCGAAACTGTTCTTCAGGATAAACAGGAAGGGCCACAGGCTCCAAATGATTAAGGTTGTTTTTCTTTTCTCCATTTTTTTTATTGCTCATTCCTGTAACTTATCTGAAATCTCTTTCTTTATTTCTATACTAGTAAAATAATTATAACGCAAGTGGTACGGTTACTGAAACACTGACCACAGTGTCCCTACATGTGCTATCAACTTGGAGATACTACTGGGGAGTATATGTAATAAAAATGTAGATAATCAAAAAAATCTGTAAATCATAGATTTACTTATTAACTAAGTCTTTCATTAATAATACTTGGATATGTTTTATATTTCTGAAGTGACATGTCTCATAGAAACTATTTCATCATTTTGTGTGTGTGTGTGTGTGTTAGAAATGCAATGCTTATCAGTTACAATGCAAAATATTTTGCTATTAGAGCAAGCAGATCATCTAGAGAAGTACATCTAGAGAAGAATAATTCAAGACCCAGGAAATAATACAGCCTAAAATATATCTGGGGCTTATTAGTAGTCAGAATATGTCCTCTGATTTTCTTTTACTGAAGCATGATAACTTCAAATTTTACTTCTAAGAAGCAAGTAAAGTTCAGTTTTATTTTTAAAGTGCCTGAAGCATTTATCCATTCCCATGTAGGTTTGGAACAAACATCTCCAGGCTCGGTGTTTTTAGGTGATCTAATTCATTTGGGAATTGAAACTGTGCATGTAACATGCCTATAGGGTGAATTTATTTTTTCCAGAAAATCAAGTAAAAAGGCGTTAGGATGGAAACAAGCCTCCCTCTCTGTTATATTTCTCCGCAGTGAACTTCATGATGATTTAATATGAACCATTGCCTGTTTGCAATTTTGCTTATTTTTAGACATAGAATCAAATGTGTGCGGTTTTTTTTCTTTGCTGCCTCTTCAGGTAAGAAGGGAAAATGGCAAAAACAGAAAGCAAACCCCCAGTTTTGGTAAAAGTCTATTTCTAAACCTAAGGCATTTCTCAAAGGCATAAGGAAGTCTGAAAGGGTTGACCTGAGGCCTGGTTGCTGCACCGTGGCATTTGGGCTGTTGTGGAGCTATCGATTTAACATACAAACCTAAGATTTGTTACTAGGATTGATGGCATTTTCAGTGTATTGGTATGCAGTTCTCTGATATTAGAAATGCTCTGGGGCAGAGTTTGAATATCTGTTTGCAAAGGATCTCAGAGGATGAACCTGATTATCTTGCGCAAGTGCAAGGTTCAGACCTTCTTCAACTGTCCTGCTGTCATTGCCTGAGGCTGATTTTGCCCTGAATGTCACCAGAGCCTGGGTCAGCAGCAGTTGCGCCAGGCCTTGACAAGGCTGATGAAAGAGCATCCCCCTAACAGCATTACCCCACTTGGCTGCTGGATTCCTGCCTTTCTCGTGTCTCTTTCTCCTGAATCTCCCTCTGATGCTCAGATCTTAGGGTGATTATTTTAGGGGCACCACTGATTACAGAATTAGTTTTGAATATTTTCAAATGCACACCTGCTCTGCATATTTGGGGACATTTTAAAAAACATAGCAGTGAGCATAGTTTTGTTACCTCAAGCACACAGCATTTACTGAAATCGTGCACTTTTAATCATGGCTGCAAGGACCGGAAACCTCGATCCCTGGTAGTTTGCAACAGCACAGGTTTCCTCACGTCACAAAGGATCTGGAGGTCCACAGCCCGGGGTTCGTTCCACTGACCAATGACGGGGCCAGGGAGCCAGGTGCTTACTCTCTCTCTCTGTCAGTCACTGGCTTTCGTTACACCAGTCCTCTGGGCATCTCTACGCAGTCAGGAAGGAGTGGGAGGGTGAAGGGCTGCGTCGTGTTCCATCCCTTCTTCCTTAGCTGATGGAAATTTGGACTCTGGTGCTCTCCCATCAGTCCAGATGGCTCAAAGGCATCTTCATCTTTTTTCTATTTGATTTTACCTTTCACATGTAGATATTTGGTCCACCTGGCATGTGTTTTTGTATGTAATAGGAGATCGAGATCCACATTATTTCCGTAAAAGGAGTCAGTTTTCTTAGAACCAGTTTCCAGATAATTCATCCTTTCCCACTGATGTGTGAAGCCCTTTCTCTTGTTAACCAAGTTGGTGAGCACCCACACACCCACACACACACTTTTCCTCCCTCCCTCATATTTTTCTGGAATTTCTGTTCTTTTTGCCTCTTAGGCTTTGTGATATATCTGAATATATGGTAAGCAAAGGTCCCATTCTTTTTTCCTGTCCTTCCCTTGTCCTTTCCATTTTCTATTCTATTCAGTCCTAATGTTTTCTTTTTTGTGTGTTTTCCTTTATTTTTCTTTTTCTTGCCTTTCCTGTCTTAAAGTTGAGAGTGTGGTAGTAGATGGTATCATAACATACTCACTACCTGATAAGGCTTAACCTTTGTGTTTCTCTTTCACCGGTCACCAATTTAAAAACCAATTTTGCGGTATTAAGTGTATAAGAAGCCTAGAGTCAACAGTAACACCCCAAAAACAGCAATATGAAAGTTACAATATATTGGCTACTATGGAAGCATTTGGTTTGGTTTACATTTTTTTTTTTAAATTTCAAATGGATCAGAGTGTTCACCTGAAGCTATAAATAGCTCTGTTACAGCATTGCTATTTTTGACTATTGTCTTCTCACATCCCTTATCAGACTAAAAATTAGTGGATTGGGAATTTAGAGTAACTCTGAGAGGAAGCATTTAGTTCTTATATTCCAAGTATGAAAAAACTTTTCAGTTTGGTCAAATAGTTCTTGAAAGACTCTGAATAAATCTAGTAAATTCCATAGCAAACTGGATAATCCAGAAGCTGAAAGCATGAGGATCCACAAAAATCAGTCACAGAGGATTAAAGCACCTTTGGTCACAGTTGCTAAAAAAAGACAAAAAGCAAAAACAACACAAAACCTGCAGCTGCTTGAAAGTGGGCGTTTCCTCTTGGAGAGAAGTCCCAAGTCTCTTGGAGTTCTATTCTCATTTCTTCCTAACTTGCCAGAGGTTGGCAACCTCTACTCAGCTGATGTCCCACACTGCAGCGAGCAGAAGGAATGTCTCATCTGTGTCTGGAGTGGGTGGTCCCTTCCAGGGGAGCCCAGGGACGCCTCAGGCGTGGCTGGGAAATGTTCCTTGTGTGGCCATCTGTATACTGTACACAGGCTTCAGAGATGTGTGTGTGTGAGAGAGAGAGACAGAGAGAGAGAGACCCTGAACTTGAGCTTCAGTTTCCAGGCTGAAATTGTTTACCTTGCAAATAACTGAGGGGGCGCAGGGGAGTGGAAGCCTGAAAAGGGACTTTGAATGTGAAAGTGTTTTTCTTATGGCAGGTCAAAATTGCAAGTGAGTCCCCTACAGGCCTGAGGTTTATTGCTTGCAATACCAGATGAATTACAGTATGTATTGTAGTCATTGTATTTTAGGTTACATCTGCTTTCTCTTAAAGTTCCTTGGTAAACCGAAACTGTTAGTGAGTCAAAGCTTGACTCTGAAAATTTTGAACAGTGACTATGTCTAGATCACAAGATTTCTCTTTGTTTTTGTTTTCATGGAGGGGTTGTCCTCCATGTGCTTGCTGACTCTTTTATTTAAACCAAATACAAATGCAAGGAGCTAAACAGACAACCTTATTTTAGCCTTATGAACTTCGGCTTGATTTTTTTTAACAAACTGCCATGTAGACATTTTCATGTCTCCTCTGCTTTCTGTCTCCAGTTCTTATGTTTCGCTTTTGGTCGTATCGGGGGAAGATGGAGGTGCAAGCCCTTATCTTCAGACCGTATACTCAGCCTGCAGCGTCCGCACACTGGGGTCCCAAAGGCAGTGGGGCTGTCAGATCAAAAGGGGAAGAGGAATGTAGTCAGTGATATTGTGAGAAGTTTGCATGGTGATGGATGACTAAATCAGTGGGTGATCACATCGTAAAAATGTCTCATCATTTATATTGTACACCTGAAACTGGTATAACCAATCCAAGATTGTATACCAACTATACTTAAATTAAAAAAAAAAAAAAGATCTAAGAAAAACTGGTTCCTTAGGGGACAGCTGAGGCTCTTTCTGTGATGTTGGTTCACATTTGGTTGGGTTTCACATTATAGGTCACTTGGTGAATTATTTCTTGGGTCCTCTGTGTTAGGGGTCTTCTGTCTCAGGTCTTCAGGGAAAATCGTGGAGTTTGTGGAAACCCAACATTTTAATGGACAAATGAAGAAACACCTTAGGTCTGAAAGGTTGTTTTTCCATTACGTTCCTGGATTACATAAATACATATATCTTTCTTACCCACACCCCGCCTTTGCTGTGGATATTAAATAACATTCTGGAAGGGGACTTTAGATTGGGTTTTGGGAACATCTTCTCAGGGCCAGTTGAGTCTGGATTCGATTGCATAGGCAGCAGTGGAAGCGTCTCTGCACCGGCCGCTGCACCTGCTCCCGTGAGCAACCCTGGAGACACTGCCTGTGGGTATTTTCCAGGACTTGGTGATTAGTCATCTCTCAGGTCTGCTGTTTTCGATGTGAGATGATTTCACTTCCCCCTTCAGTGCTCATGAGCAAGCCCTCTGTATCTTCTTCCCCCCACCTTTGCTCTTTCCTTTTGCCCCTCAATTGGCTTCCCTTACTTTTCTTTATTCTTTTGCTTCTTCTCACCCTTTGAACACCATACCTCTGTTTGTTCCATTTTCACTTGTTCCGTCAAGTTTTCTGTCTTTTTCTTTGAAAACCATGTCTTTGTTTCTTATGTGACCTGTTCCAACATCAAGGTGGAGACCTTTTTTCCCAGTTCCCTTTCATATCTTAGAAATAGTCGCTCTTTCTTTAAAGAGCAATTAGAAAGGCTGCGTTCTGCTTTTTCCGCCCTCGGCCTTCCCACGGGAGGCTGGATTGTTGCTTACTTGAGAAACCACGAGCATTCCTGTGAGAAAGTTAACTCGCTGTTTGGAGATGTGTGTGCAGGTGGAAGCAGGGCCATGGTGATATTTAGAGTCACTGGCCTGGCCTTTACCTCTCAAGGGTTTTTGTTAACATCTGTTGGTTTTAAGCTGTTCCTATATTTAGGGCTACTTTACTGAGTTTACCTCTTATTTGCTTTCTAGCAGGACGCCCGAGGGTACTGTTTGTTTTCTCTTCTTGCCCTGGCCCCACTCCAAACATTTTCCATGTGATCACACCCCTTCTCACAGAGTTTTTTGGTATCCAGGACCCTTTAGCACCTACTAGTGTTTTTGCTAGAATGTTCTCCATAGTAACAGTAATGTCATACTAAGTTAGCAGTTAATGCTTTTAGGAGGAAAAGCAGAATTTAATAAACAGAATTATACTGGAACAAATATTTCTAATTTAACACTTTGGTAATGTTGAGATGCCTTTAAAAATAGATCCATCTCACAAACAAAAGAAAAAACTGCGTAGACTCTGTACAGTGCCGTGCAGATCACACATGTCGAACTTACACAGTCTGCAACTCAGGTGTGTAATAGATTTAGGTCACATGCTGTCACTTGCAGTAGGGTTTCGGCCCTTCACAGGCTTTGGTAAGTGAGGGATGCTTGGGTGGTGCATGCATGTGCCATGGAGACTTTTAGAGAGGAGACTGCGCAGGAGCCCTCACTGTCGGTGGCTAAAGGTCGCTGGATGATTTCTGGTGCCCTCTTCCCCTACAAAAATGACAGTTTATTCTGCTGAATTAAAAAAAAAAAAATGGCGTTTGTGGTGATCCTGGTAGAGGCAGTTATATACCTGCCATGAGTATCATGTTCAGTAACAGAGAGATTCGTGTCACACAGCTCGCCTCGTTTCCCCCTTCCCTACTGGGGCTGCGTGTGACAGAGGGGGAGTCCTTTATTTCTCTAGTCCCCACCTGGCAAAGACAAGTACCGTCCTAATAACCAGCCCGTCAGACTAGGCGGTAATCCCATTTCAACCCTGTGATCATTACCCCTCGCTGTCAAGCATCAGAAATAATTTATCAGCCATTTCTTTTCATCATCTACTTGTGGGTCCAAGATAATGAAGTGCATGGGCCCAGCTTCCTTTATTTATTACTTGCTAAAAATTTGTGTTGCTCTTGGGGATAAAAGCATGATCATTGAAAGGAAACTGAAATTAAAACAAAATCTGAGCCTGTGTTCCAATTAGTTTTCTTTCCTTAAGCTGCCATTTGCTGAAATCCCACTTAGGACAATAGCTTCAGTCATAAAATATGTAGTGCACTGTAAACATATTTCAGTATAAATTTTAAAACTCTGTAAAACCTAAAATGTTTATAAACTTTTCTGAAGAAAGAACATCAGGCTAAATATCTGGGAAGTAGGCATTTGAAGGCTTTTTGCTGGCACTTGGAAAAGATGAAGTGAGAGAACCAGTGTTGGGTATTTACTGTATATATTTGTGTAGTGCCTTAAAGCGTTCCTCACTAAGTTATGAAGCAGGCAGGAGTGAAAACCGCTAAACTGTTGTTTCATGGTTAGAACAATACTTTCAGTTTACCCTATTTCTGTGGTGTGAAGGAAGCTCAGTGTTGACTTTCTCTTTTGTGAGACCTAAAAATAGAATTATATTAAGAAGGGTAAAGGAATGAGAAAGGTCGTTCATTTTTGAGAGCGTTGCGGTCATCTGAAATATGACATCATGTTAGCTGTTTTCCATAAACACGTTTTAAGCAACGTGTTCTTAGCTCTGTTTTGGGTTTTAATAGTAAGTCCACTGTGGATTTGTGTGTTGTGGAAAGAACGAATGGTGTTAAAAGAAGCCTGGTGGTTGCCAGGTCTGAGAAGGGGAATGGTTTTCTCCAGGACCCTCATTCCATCCAGGGTGTTAAATTACTGCGAATCACATTCCTGCAGTGGATTGGTGAGTCCCTAAATGACAGTTTCCACTATTTTCTGGCTCCTTCATGTATCTGTACCTAATAGTTTTTCCTCTTCTTAAACCATAGAACTCATATATTACATTCTCTTCCACAGGGAAGCTCACATGCACATTTTAGGTAAAATCTCAGGACAGTAAGTACACCCCCATCAAACACCACAAAATAGATTTTCTAAGCCATCTATTTAAACTAATATCCAACACAGAGACATTACTGTGAAGAAAGAAAAAAAAAAAAACACTTCTTGAAATTTATGGTAATGAGATTTAAATTGTTCTTAGTAGTGGCTTTGGGAATTATTTGTTTTAGTGTTAAAGGATAGCTTTCCAAAAAAAAAGGGGGGGGAAATTATGAGTTTCATACAGATGTAAGTACATGTGTTAAAAGATTTTATGTCATTTTTAATGAGAGACCCAGGCAGGTGTGATAATTATTCAAAGGAAAAGCACAAATTTAAATGGACTAAAGAAATGTCAAATGAATTTACAAATGGACTCAAAGCTGGCTTTTTCTAATGGGAAGGGAAGGGAAGTCTGCTGAAGCACCAGGGGACAGAATTTATTTGCCTGTCTGCAGACAACACTTATTTTTCTTTGCTCTTACTTTCCTAAAACATCGAGGGTTATAAAATAGTTTAAAGGCATTGAAAGGCTGGAATCAGAGAACCTGGAAGGATGTCTAAACGATGTATAGTTTTATATTAGAGCAATATTTTTTGCTGATCATTTCCCTATGTTAATTTTGAGTGATATAAATGATTGTGCCAGAGGAATAGTTGAAAAGTAACACACAGTGTTTCTTTGGTTATTTTCTGAAATGTCAAAGGTTTTTAAAATTCTTTGATAGACAAAGACTTCATTTTCTGTTTTGAAAGATGTAAAGTTCATTTTTTAAGGGTATGATTTAAGGTTTTCTAAGGTAAGAGACTAAGAGAGTCTGACTGGAATGATGGGATTGTGTGGAACCAGATGAGGGGGGATTTGATGGAGGTCAGTGACTGGTACCAGCTGTCTGTAGAAGGAGAAGGATGGGGCGGAAGAAAGTTGATTTCTTTCCAACTGAAAGAGGAGGTGTACAGATCTTAGGGGGTAGGTCTGTGACAATGTTTAAAATCCGCCTGAGAGAAAACAGTAAAAAATGAGTTTGCAAAAGACTTTGAGCCCCATGGGTCCTAAATTGATCTCCATGTAAAGGAGCTGGCAGAGATCCCTACCAATACAGAGTTTAGAGATAGTTTATTGTGATTTGCCTTATGTATTAATTAGTTCCATCTGTCTCCCTTTATTTATATTGATAGGATCGCTTAGAAAAATGTAGATATATTTGTGTGCTAAAATATTGTAATATAGAAGGAAATAGAATTGTGCTCATATAGATATGGGTCATTGAGAATGGATGACTAGCAGTTCAGGCCGCCAGTTCCTTCAGTGTGTGTAAGAAAAAATAATAATAGAAGAGGGTGATTGGGGTTACTTTTTTGGGTACCGGCTGCAAAGCAGGCATGGCATGGGGATATTTGATTTCTGGGACCATGTCATCATCTTCCAGGAGTCCAGAGTGAGTGCCTGTATGATCCTTTCCCTGAGCACGCCTCAAGAACTGATGGGTTGGAAGTTCCCATCAGTCACGAATAAAAGTATCCACGTCCTTAGTGACTTTTGTGGGAAAAAACTCTTATGAAACATTTCTATCAGGAAAGAACTGGGGGCCTAAAGTCAGGTGAAAATCGGTCAGATTGTAGAGGGTAACTTTGTTTTGTAGGTGCGAGAGCAGGATTAAGTATGAAAAGCAAATTCCTTGTCAGATGTTTGTTTTAACTGGGCACTGCCGTCCCTCATGACACTCGTTTCCCTGCCCATCTTTGTGGTTGATCTGTGACGGGAAGAGCCTGCTATGCTGCACACCCAACCTGCCATGAGCCAGTTCCTTCTCATGCTAACAGAGATTTGTAGCCAGGAGACTCTCAGAGCTGATCATGTTCAAGGCCAAGTGAGTGAAAGCCGAAGAATGTATAAACATAGAAAAATAAAAATCATGGAAACTTGAAGATAACAAAAGAATGTAAAGGTGCCACCAGAGTGAGGAAAAATGGTCAGACATTGAGATCTGATTTGCAGCCAAGCTTGATGGGAATGTCTATGAAATATCGGAGCATGGAGCTTGTCAGGTTTGCTGAATAAAGCAAAAAATGTTGAGTATATAATGGAAGTGCCAAAATCGAGATCTATAATGTTTTCCATGACATACTATGTAGTAGTATCTGGCCAAAAATGTAGTCAATTTTGTGCTCTCTTTTGTTTCACCACTATATGATAAAAGAAAGAGGACTGGGTTATAAAGTGTCCACATTCATCTTTATCGACTCTGGAGTCTGAGTCAGCTCTGCAGCATGCGGGCGAGGTCCAGCCTGTCTGGTTAAGTGACTCGATTGTTGGTTGTGTGATGGGCCATTTCAGTGTGCCCGGTGAAAAACGTGACATTAGGCTTCTGTACATTCACTTTTCAAAATTGCCCTTACATGGCAACGGACAGGCATTTTTTATTGTGAAGTGGAAGTCCATGGGCATTGGCCAAAGTGTACTTTTGGGAAACCTTAAAAAACAAGAAGTATTAATTTCTTTTCAGATTAGCTTTACAAGTACAGTACTTGAATGATTTCTTCTTTGAACAAAGGGTGTTCAGTCAGCACCTTTTTTTCCTTGCTACAGAAAAACCCCATATAGTGGTCAGACTCAAAGGAGTTGAAAGTCTATCTATTAATCTATTAGAATTTCATACTTTCTAAATGTGAAATGGAGCACCTGTATTATGTTTGTTTCAGGGCCCTGATCTCGTACCTTTGTGAATGAGGGAAAACCAGGGAACCCACTGAGTGTCAGATTGTTACATGGTAGGATTTTCCTCCTAATACTCAGGTGTAGTTCCATTAAAACTTCAGCTCTCCTATTTTTAAAAACATTAGAAACTCTGGGAAAAGCATTCCTAAAACAGCATCTTAAATGAAAATGGAATCTGGTTTAGATGGATGAAGAAAACATTTTCAAATATAAGTAAACTCAATAATTTTTGGACTAACCCAAAGGAAAATATAAGTACCATGATTGCTAATAATGGATGGTGCCACACTGGCCGCACCTGCTGAGGGTGAATCACGCCCCTGGGGAAAGACGCAGGAGGGGTGGACCAGTGTCTCCTTATCGTAGAACAAGATCACATGCTGTTTGTGATCTGTTGGGATCTTTGGGTTGCTTTTTGCACCGTTTAGGATCCCCTAAACTGTGGAAATCCCATTTCTCCCAGAAGTAGAGAGGACAGTAATGAATTTTGGGTCTGCCGTCACATTGAAATGGAAGAGCATGCAGACAGCGAGAACTTGTTTACCAGGTGTCTGGAACAACAGAGAGGCCAAAACTGAGAAACGGGAATTGGAGAGCATCAGCTATTGGGTGGGAAGTAGAGCTACACAAGTAGATGGATGGATTCTCTAGGCAAACGACAGAGGAGAATGCCAGATAGGTACCGTGGGAGCAGAGTCAGAGAAGGCAGGAAAAGGGACTGAGAAGGATGCCGAGTGAAGGCTCAAAGCTGTACGATTGCTGTAAGTTCAGTGCAGTTCGGGGCTCCCAGAAGGTACAGGCGCAGTAACACATACTAATGTTCACTGAGCACTTAAAATGAAATCGACAGGGTTACGAAAACCAGCGTGTAAGTGAGGAGCCCAAGTTCACATCAGTAGAACCAGAACTCATACCTATTTTACTTTGATAATAACCAGGTGCCTTCATTAGGCTTTTGAATGTTTAGTTAGCCAAATGATCAAGCAAAAAGAACTAGAAATGACTACAAATGGCCAGAAACAAGGAGCTATAATAATTCCATCAAGGAGCTATAATAATTCGGCTTACATACCCAGAGACCTTAGACTGAGCAGCAGAAGTGGAAAAAATCTGGTTTATATGACTGTGGGGAAAATTCTGTAGTACTTGGAACCTTGTTCCGGACACCTTGCTGGCAGAGAGATCTACTAATTTGGAAAGGACCTGAAGTTCACGCATGGATAAAAAAGCAAAAGAAATAAATGCTTAAGGCAATAAAAGTACAGAGGAAGTGATAGGTGATAATGTGTACGTGCCGATAGGGCCAAAGGGCAGAAAGATCTGAGTGAGCAGCAGACCACTCTAGACTCAGAAAAGAGAAACACAGGCCTTCAGATTGGTCAGTAATTTCCTTTTTTTTTTTTTAATTGTTTCAGGTCGGGTGTTTCCTACTTTCTTTCTCCTAAAACAGGGAAAGGGATTGGTTTCAAATTTTATGCCTTTAATTTTCTTTAATCCCTGCCTGATGGAGATAAAAATATAAAATCAGTGGGCTGAAATTCAGGGACACTGAGGAAATGGAAATGGAATAAGAAACCCAGGTATGTTCATCAGCCTGCCTGGAAATAATAATCAATAGGTTATGTGAGAACGAATATTTGAGTCCATCATTACTAATCTGCAATAATCAAGGTGTTATCTGTGTTAATTAGGGGAAATTTTGAATCCAGAGCTCTTACTAGAAGAAAGTTTTCTTTCACTCCTTTGAATTACATAACCAAATCATGGTGTAATATTCCGGGAAAGACCAGTTTAATGATTAGTTACTATTTTTTACAGGTAGTTTTTGATTTAAAATATATAAATTTGACTTATAAAGGAACTGATGATGTTCAAATATCAATTTTTCTACCCAAACATTTTAATTTACATTTATTTCTTTATCAAGCACTTTCTTCATATTCAACGTAAAGGTAAATCCCAGCCTAGCTCAAAACTTTGATGCTGTAAATTAATGACATTCATATTAATGAATTGCACATAATAAACTCCCAGTGTGAATTATGAAACATGTTCTCCATCAAGGACAGGAGAATCCTGTTAATACCTGAGATTGGAAAACTCACCTAAGCAATAATTCCAGAAAGGCTAGAGTATAAGTGAAGCAGTCTAGAATTTCTCCAACTAAGAATTTGGGTTCTAAGATAAAGACCCAGAAAGGGAAAAGGACTTTTTCTCTTCCTTTTTTAAAAGGTTACTTCTAATGCTTCCGTACTTATTAATAATCATGTCAGAATAGCTGATGCCAAATCCATTTCTCTTCCTGAACTCTTTACAGAAAAACAGTCCTGTTAAAATTCAATCACCAAATGCTGGCGTTACAGAGAAGGGTAGGTCCACCAAAAGCTGCAGTGCCTCCAGCCCCCTCCCTTTTCCAGGCGCACAGGAAAGCTGGTCCACAGGGCACGTGGAATCTGTCCAGTCCTCAGTCACATGAGCATACGCTGTGCATTGTTGGGTGCAGCCCAGAAACACCTCCCCTTTTGGGTCCATGTAGTTTCTAGTCACCCCACAACACTCTCCCCCCTCAAAATGCAAAAAAGCTGCCTCTTTCTAGTTTGAAAATCTTGACAGTTTCTGGTAGGACAGTAGTACAGCTCCAATTATATAGTTGAAAAGGTGGTTCATGCTGCATTACGTTCCAGCAGAAACCGATCTGTGAACCAGATTAAGGCCAAATCTGGTCTCGGGCATAGTATCCTAGGGTGAGGGTGGAGGGGCCGGCAGGGGCACTGGCTGGCCAGAAAACTGTAATTAAAAATGTAGTAATGTGGTAGGAGAATGGCCCCATCTCTGTGTATATGTGTGTGTGTATGTGTTTTGTTTTATTCTCCTTGAAGTGGAGTGGGGTTGGCGTGGGTGAATGAAAATGTTTTACTTCCTTAGCACATACATTTGTATTTTATTTAGTAATATAAATCATAATGAAATTTGGATCATCTCAAGAGTTATTAATTGAAGGAGCTAGTAAGATACCTTTTCAACAATAAAAGCTCATCGTTTTCAAAGTATTCCTCCCCTTGGATGCCTATATTTCATTAGGGAAAGATTTTCTTTGATTTTTAAATTTTGTTTGTCTCTATGCCTTACCTAGTAGTCTCCGAACTGCTGTTGGCCCGCCTGTGTTTAAGAAACAGTTCTGAACTCAGTGCTTTAATTATTTTTTCCTTTGGAAAATATTTTTGTGAATATATTTTTTATTTTTTGTGAATATTAATGGCTTTTTATTTAGAAGTCTTACCTTCATCATATATTGTACTTCACTAACTCTACCATGTTTATATGTATCAGCTCTGGGGTTGAGAAGATCCAAAAATATTTAAGACGTGGGGCCTGCATTCCTAGAAGAGGGCAGTGAATAGGAAGTACGAAAGGTGTGCGGTTTGGGGCTGCTGTCCTGATTAGTACCAACATCTGAAAGGTCGGAAAGTAGAAGTGCGGAGTGTTTAAAATTTGCAGGTCTTTATTATATGTTTATTCGAAGCTATCGAAATCAGCTCTTATGTTCTTAATTACAAGAGTGAAATGCACATTCCATAAATTTTTCTGAGTAATCTTTTATAATGTCTAGCAGATATGACCTAGTTTAATTTTTTAAGTAGTTCTGCTTAACTCTTTCTCTGTATTTTTAATGTGTAAGTGCCGTAGAGGCTCTGCTCTGAAAAACACGTACAGTAGAGATGTTAGGGATTTACGCTGAATTCGTTCAGTGATTCTCAGGTTTTAGAATTCCTGTTGTGGTTGTAAGTATCTCGTCTGATCTTTTGCTTTGTTTTTCTGTCCTTTTTTCTTTTTTGAGAGGGATAGCGAGGTGATGGCAGAGAGACCCCAGACCACTTTATTCTTGCCTTTCTCTCTTCAATGCTGTCCTCTCACGAGCTGCAGAAAGGACCTTTCCTCACTGAGGAGTCACTGGCCGATGTTCTGTACATTCCTAATACTCCTTGAAAGCGAGGGAAATAAACATATCAGATGTCAAATAACACATGACATTTTCTCTAAGGAGCCAGGAATAAAAGTTGTTTCTCATTCTCATTTATCCTGTCTTTATGAGGCTGATACTAACAGTCCTATAGGAGTTACCCATGAAAAGACAAAAGAAAAAACACAAGCACTAACATCATAAAGCTAGCCTGGAACATTTTAATATAACTTATGGGGGGGTGGAAAAAAACTGGAATATGTTTTTAAAATTGTGTATTTATTCTTACATGTTTAAATGTCAGTGACCTTCAAAGTATTCTCCATTTAATGCAATACACCTATTGAGACGTTTTTTCCATTGCTCAAACAGTGTTTGAAATTGTTGATTTTGATGCCTTTTAGTGTTTCTGCCATTTTTTTTGTTTCACCTCTTTCATATCAGCAGAACATTTCCCTTTGAGGACCTTTTTTTTTTTTTTTTCCTTTTAAATACAGGGAAACAAAAAAAGGTCGCTTGGCGTAAGAGTGAGTGAATAGGGAGGGTGGGGCACAGGGGTCATGCAGTGACCCCCCATTCAGCAGTTTTGGTCAAAAACTGCTGAACACTCAGCATGGTCTGGGCAGATGCACTGATAAATCACCCATCATGAAATGGGCAAACAGGTTGAAAGAGTCTTCAAAAAACATTCACTGAAGCCTAATGTTGCCTCTCACAACAATACCAGTTGGCACACTGATAGAGATGGGTTCCTAGAACACTCAGCTCACAGGGGAAGCCTGTATTACAAAGGGCTGGCCCTCCAGAAGATAATTCTGGTTTTTGTTTTCTGTTTTGTTTTTGGCAGGGGCGGGGGGCTCCTCTTGTACTAAAACTGTAGTTAAAAAAAGAAAGTAAGTAGTTTGCACTTGATGAAACAGGACAGTCCAGGGAGGGAAAATGCAGGGCTCTTCACTGGTGGATGAGCAGGCTCTAGGGTTTTGGCTGTGCCAAGTCACTGCACCATCTGTGGATAGGGCTGTGATGCTTTTGTGAGTCCGTCTTGGGGAGCTTCAACAGAGGGATCGGGAGGTTATGTAGACCTTTCGGACTCTACTAACCAGAGCGCATCTCTCCAAGGGGTAAGGGCCAGTGAAAGTATGTCTAGAAGAGCTAGACAGTGGCAGCTGTCCTGTACTCCTTCGTTCAGTAATAATAACTAACATTAAGGGAGGAGTTTCTTTGTCAGAGACACTGTGCTAAGCCCATTACGTTATCAACTATCTATGTGTACGGGACACCTACTTCATTCCATGACCTGTGCCAGAGACTGAGGATTCCAGAGACCAAAGTTGCTTCACTCGAAGCCTGTTCACAGGAAGACCAGCTGAGGCTAGTGGGAGCAATTGCCCAAAGACCCCCGGTCGGGAGCATAGCTGGTAGCAGTGCCAGAGTTTGAAGGGCTGTCCCAGGTGTGCTGAGTGGAGTGGACTTTGTAGTGAGGAGGCAGAGGGGCTAAATGCATAAAAAAGATGGGGAAGCAGATATTGACCACTCTAGTGAAATCCAGATAGTTGTCTAAGGCCTGTATTCTAAGGTTCAGTTAAATAGTATGTTTTGTGGTAGATATAAAAATGGGACACAGTGTCTCTCATCAGAGTGAGGAGCCTACAGACTTAGGGAGGATGGTGGGTATGTAGCTAAGAGGGTAGCATCTGGTAGGGCGATAGAGGACCAAGCAGGGTTAGAGGAAGCCAGCAGAGATTTACTTTGCGCTAGATGGACCTGTGAAACGTGACATTTAGGTTGACCTTGAGGTGGGGAAGAGTGGACGGATGGAGACGAAAGTGGGAAAAGTGCCGTGTCCGGTGGCGTTAGGCACAGAGGCATGGAGATGGGGAACTATGGGACATGGCGGTGTGATGGCCAGTGTTGAGGTTTGGTTGTGGTGTGGGGCACATGATGGGAAGTAGGATGTGAAAGCTGAACAGCTGGCCACGGTTCCGAAAAGGGCTTTGAAAACCACAGTGAACAGTTTGAATGTTTAATTCTGTAAGGTTGGAGAATCCTTGGAGGTTTATACTGTATTAGAAAGATGGTTGTAAGAAATAATTTTTAGCAGCAAGCTTTTGCTTTTTGGTAAAATAGTATACTTTCTGTCACTAAAATTGTGGCAGTCTATTTAGACTGGGAGGATATAAAAATTCCTCCCAGTCTGGGAGGAATGTTACATAGAAGAAAGCATCCCGGGAGTGGGGAGTTTTAAAATCTGTGGTCACTCACACAGTTTCAACTGTGGTGTCACTTTGCAGTAGCTGAACTTTGCAGGATGTGCCTGGCCCACCATGGGCACTTGGTGAACCTGGATGAAGGAAGGGAGGGAAGATCAGAACCCTGTTTCATTCCAGGTCTGAAGTGCTTGGATGTAATTCTAGGAGTTATTCTGAAACAAGATTTCATATCATCTGTTGAATAAAGATCCATTTATGTGGCAAAGGGATAAAGTTACAGAGTTTAACTCTAATACAATATATATAGGATTTTTTAAAAGAAGAAAGTTAAACAATCCTGGCCAGGTAGCTCAGTTGGTTAGAGTGTCATAACATCCTGATCTCCAAGGTTGGGGGTTCTATCCCCAGTCAGGGCACATACAATAATCAACCAGTGATGCATCAGTAAGTGGAACACCAAATCACTGTTTCTCTCCCTGCCCCCCCAATCAGTCAATAAGTAGAAATTTCAAACAATACAAGAATGTTAAACAACTTGATTCAACTGTGACTTTGCTCAACTTCTAGTCTTTCTGTTTGTTACTGTTTTCTCCTGTGTCTCTTATAATAACTGGAAAAAAATGATGCATACAGATTTGGCATTGCCTTATTGGTTAGCATTCATGTTTAAATATAATTGTTGAAGTCATAGTAAAAAAATAATCGTTGAAAATTTATGAATAAAAGTATACCATGTTTTTCAGACTATAAGACATGCTTTTTAACCACATTTTTTGCTTCAAAAAATTTTTTTTGCTATTTTCCTCCTCTAACACCTAGGTGCATCTTATGGTGTGGACCCCAGACGCACCTAAGTTTTAGAGGAGGAAAATAGGGGAAAAATTTTTGAAGCAAAAAATGTGGTAAAAAAGTGTGTCTTATTGTCCGAAAAATACTCCATGTCAGCCTGCAGTAATGCCAAACGAAGATGGAATCCTTGAAGTATTTTAAAAATGCTCTCTTACTATCTTTATAAAATTCTATATGGCTTAGATGAAGATTTCTTAAACTTTTCAGCCTTTTTAGGAATCTGTAGATCCATTGAGAAAACTCTACCAGTGTTCATGTACACAGTCTTTGGATGCAGCACGGGCTGGGTCACAGACTTCACAAAGATAATCGTAGACTCCCCTACCCCGATAAGATACTCTGGCTTTAGAATGATGCAGGGGTCTTCAGAAAGCCCACTTCGCAGATTTGAAGTTGGCGTAAAAAATGTATGTTTGTATATATTTAAACAGTGGGGTTTTTTGGATGGAACATACGAACAAATGCCTTTAGAGGTAAGTTTTATGGAAGCCAGGGAAATATTAAAGAAACTTAAAAATGCTGCTGAATGCACACATATTTCTCAAAGGTCCTATAAACATTGCAACACATCTATCAGGGAACATCTGAAGGTGCCAAGATACTTCCAGTAATGAACCAGAAGATAATGAAAAGGCGTTTGCATGGTCTGTGGAGAGATGGGGGGTGGGAGGGAGGGAAGATGGGAGCGAGGAGAGGAGAGAAGAGAAAGAGAAAACTGCATTACAGTTCTCTACTGTAGTTGTGAAGCTGACTTATGTTGAACAATGAGGAGAAATCAGCCTTTTAAAAAACACTGTGAAGACCTAAGGTATAATATCGTTAACCTATATAAGGGATGGGGTCGCCGCCTTAAAAATTAGTGCTTTTGTGGAGAAAAGACACAACACAAATACTGGATATGGAGTTCTCCTCTTCATCACCCCAGCCACAGGCTCACTTGTTCGTCACAAGGAGAAAAGGAACCGGTGGGAAAAGTGTTTATATCAGTCTTGGACGGACAGAAACCAGAATTAACTCCGAAAGATTTAAGAAGGTGCTACTTACAGTAGGTAGGGTAAAGAGATGAACAGAAAGTTATTAACAGATGATAAGGAATAAAAACTGGCAGTAGCTGGAAACCATTGTCACCAAGAGGCCGGAGGAGTAAGGGGAGGGCAGAGCATTTGGGGAGCCCTGTGAGAATAGGTCTGACTGGGCAGGAGGGTGCTCAGTGAAGCTGCAGCCCCGGGCCCTGCAGCTGCCGAAGGAGATGCTGGTGCAGTGTCCGGGTCAGGTGCACCTGGCTGGGTTGAAAGAGGGCGGGGCCAGTGGGGCAAATCCAGGTACTCTTCATTTCTTGGGCTTCTGCGCTGAGAAGACAGAGAAATTGGTATTGCTGTCCTGTTGAAACCGTTGGTTATCAGGGCACTGCCCCTTCAGGTTATTATTTACTTATATTCATGGGTGTTTTAATCACGCCCAGAGAATGATAGGTACCTAATGATTTAGCTTTTCTAAATGTCCTTGCTTGGAGGGACTTGGGAAAGCTTTCAAGAAAGAGCACGGTACCCCCACTGCCATGATTGCTCTCGTTTCCATTCATTTTGAAAGCCATGGCTGAAGGGAAGGAGGGATGTGGCCATACATGTTTGAGAGAATTTCATGAGTACTTAGGGGTGGCCGTACGCATGTGGTCTTCACCAAGTATTTGAACTCTGCTCCAACCGTGGCTTTCCGCTGCAGCTCACCCTGTCATTATGGAGTTTTTGCTCCAGTTTCTCTGGGAAGTCTGGGTCTGCAGCCAAAGCATGTTAATAAAATGTTAAGAGCGATGGCACAACAAATAGAAAACTAAAGTTCAAAAACTGTGTGGCCAAAAGCCTGCCACAGAATTGTGGATGAGGAAGAAGGAATTTTGTAATTGAGAAAGCACTGTGTCGTTATTGTTAACATTGTTAAAGGTCTCGGTTTTTAAAGGGATTCTCGAAACGTTGTGCTTGGAAAGCAAGGCATTCTGACTTAAATGGATTTTCCTTCTGAAGCACAAAGATGTAATTTGTGCAAGTTGATCTCAGACCTGAGTGATACAGATAATCTTTTAAAGTACGAGTACTTTCCACATTATAAATGTATACATTTCATGGTAGAAAATACAGAAGAGCTTGAAGCAATAAAATAAAATAAAATAAAAATTATTTGTGACTCTATAACTTAGAAGTAATCACTATTAACTTGGTTGTTTTCCTTTTTATTCTGTTGAATGTGTAGGTATCCTTAAAATGAAATTATGATGTTGTGATTCTTAAATATTTTCGTATTGCTCTCCACA
The DNA here is from genome assembly GCA_039655065.1 of Glossophaga mutica. NCBI lineage: Eukaryota > Metazoa > Chordata > Mammalia > Chiroptera > Phyllostomidae > Glossophaga > Glossophaga mutica. Next base: position 138,397,617 of record CM077307.1, on the reverse strand, counting down.
TTGCACCAATTTTATTTCCATCAAGAGTGTTAGCTTGTCTCATTATATCTTTGTTAGCCTTATATGTAATTTAATAAAAATATTTCCCAATTTTATAAAGAAAAATGATTAGTAAGGTTGAACTTTATTCATGTTTATATATTTATTGACTGTTTTCCTGTTGAGTTATTTATCTCTTTTGCCTATTTTTATGGGATAATTAGTTTTTTTCCCTTGATTCATAGAATCTCCTTGCATAGAAACAAATTTATTTAAGAGTGAATCTCTTGTTAGAAAGGATAAGTGTAATTGGTTACCTTATCAGATGCCATTTATTTCTGTGATTTTTGGTGAGAAGCCCCTGACTTCTTGCTCTCGGAAGAAAAGCTAGTTTTAAAATACAGACCTCTCAGACCTTTTTATTATTTAATTTAAGCACATGTATTATCTGTGGTGAATTCTGATTTAGAAGTTGTTAGAATTTAAGGTAACTTTAGATATTTTTATTAAGAAAAATAAAAAACCATTTTTGAAATTGATAATTTAAATTATATTCCCTCCCAAAGATATAGAACTCTTAGAACTGAGAGATTAAGATCTTTGTTTCCTACTTGCTCCAAACAGTTACCAAAAAGATATGAGTGAAACGGATAATGCACCATTGGAGACACAGACAGGACCGTTCGCGGTGTGTGTGGTGGCATAAAGCAACTATTACTAGTTTTTCAGCTACTCATGGACAGTGGGAGTGAGAAGAAAGGATCAGCAGAAAAGCATTTTCTAAGTAATTATCTTTGAGGCTCCTTTGCCTCTAGGTACTTTTTGTGAAAACGACTGCCTTCTGAATTACAAACACTCCTGAAACAGTCTTTAACACCCAGAGTTGTGTGAGCCCTCAGTTAACTGCTCCCAGTGCAGTGGGTAACAACCTCACAACAAAGGTGAGGAAGGTGGAGGATTCTCAGGCTGCTGTTATTTTCAGAATTGAATTCCTGAGGGTTTGATTGTTTCTAACGTATACCCTTAAATGTGCCTCAACTATCTTGAAAAGACTAAATTTCTGGTTTTTAAATGTCTTTTAGTAGGCCGGAAGTCAAACAAAGAGATCCTGTGTGTCGTATGATTGGGTCAAGTCTTTATTTCCAGGACTCTTCTCGTCTAATGTGTGTGAACCCTTGAACACATGGTAGTTTTCTGTGCTGGCAGCCAGCAGTGGCATGTCACAATGTTTCACAAGTAGTCCCAGCTGTTGCAAAACGGGACAGTCTGCCCTGGCCGCAGATTACAGTGCTTTGAGTTTAGACCACAGGCGTACCGCTGGGAGCTGCCCTATGCACTATGAACATCAGTGTTCTTTGGAGAGAGAAGGGAGATTAGTCACTTCTGGCTCCTAGAAATTCTTGCATAACGTGCTGTTATCTCAGCAGAGTTTCCCGAGGATGCTTTATCCTGGCAGGCGCCTGTGGCCTGGTGTCAGTGCCCCCTCCTTTGTCAAGCGGACCCCGTGTACACCTTTGGGCGTCCAGTTCCATCCCAGGGGTCTGTGTCCAGGTCAGCTCTTTCATACACGCTCCTAACTCAACCTGGGTCCCTATGGGATTGCTTCCATCTTGCCATGTGGCTTGGGCTTCGTTCCCACTGTCACAGGAGTTGTCCATCTGTAGCTCATGCACATGTGAACATTCTCCCTCACAGTAACCTAGCACAGCCCATGCTTTATGTAGAATTGTTATAATAAACCATTCAGTGATTCCAGATTTCCTCCTGGCACTTAGTTTCCCTTCCTCCCCCTTCCCGGAATCCTCTTCCTTATCTCTGGAATATAGAGCTTGCATGCCAAAGGGTTCAAGAAACTGATTGAGTTAGGCTTTGTGTTTTTAGATTTCTGCATCCACCCTTCCTACTCTCCTTGTTCCGTTTCTCTTGTGCTTTGGATTTTTCCTGCCCTCCTCCTACCTGAACAGCAACTCTGCGGTCCCTCTAAACTCTTGGAGTTTAGTTTACGTTGCTTAAGATAAGGTGGTTTATAAGATAAGGTAGTTATCCTTTTTCCAATTCTCACACTCCTTAAATACATCTGTTCTTGATTATTTCATCTGTTATGCCTTGAGTTTGCTTATTACTCTGTTTGCAGTTGGTTCTTCTCTGAGATTATTTCTAGGTTTTTGCTGAGTCCCTATAACTCTGTTTCTGATTAAATAAACAGCGTTGAAAAGGCACATAAGGAATCTTAACAGAGAAGAGGCATGTGCCCAATTTGCCTCTTCCCTGTCATGCCTCCTTTCCTCCTAAAGTTGAAACATCAGCAGAGAAACATTGCAATAGCTTATTATCATTGTATTTTGAACTCTCTTATTTCTGATTATGTTGGACATGCTAGTATTCCATCCGCAGGAGCTCTTGTGTATCTTCTAGCTAGCTTTGAATTTTCCCAAGCCGATAGCTCTTTTCTACCTAATCGATAAGTGTGTCCACAGGTTCCTACTCAGTCTGAACACACCTTTTCCTTTCATTCAGCAAGAACTTGCCTGAGGTGTTGATTACCATAGCGGTGAGGGCAGCTCCTCTCCAATATCTGCCAAATAGTTACACAGAAAAACATCTTGAGGAGCTCGCCATACTCCCCCCGCTCTCTGTTTGCTCCTGTGCTCGTGCCGCAGTGGTACGCAGCGTGCTCTTTCTCTGTTGGGCCCTGAGTTTCATTCTGCCAAACGGAATGTTGACAGGAATTTATCTCGGGACATTATGGTACGTAAACTGATTGTAGGTACCTATGGAAATATTTTCCTCGTGAAAACTAGGTTTTTGAATTTAAAACACATTTGCTTTTGCACTTCTTCATTGTCCCTTTCCCTTCTCTTACTGTTAACCAGTAAGGAGATTAACATTTTCAGGGTTAAGACAAGCTAAGTAAGGACGATTTAGTGCCTTATCTTAAAGCGGTATAGTTTGTGTAGGAATCACCTGCAACAGGTGGGCTGGCTGTTTCTTGACCCCAGTGGTCATATCGGACATGTTATGTCTGCTCACCAACGTTCTGCCCTGACTGCGCGAAGCCTGGGCCCTCCTATCGCCTTTCCAGATACACTCTGCGCCTCTTTATTCCAACTCAGTTTATTGGAATTCTTGTTGTCCAACAACATTCATGAAAGAATCTGGATTCTATATTACTTACTGACTATAAAATAAGCTGAAAGCGTATTGACTTCCTGCCATTCTATTTCATTCTTTTAAAATTATTTCCAGTACATTTAGTGAGTCAGTTCAGGTTTTCTTTGTCTCTTGATGAAGTATATATCTTCCCTTACAAACTGTGATATCGGTCTGTTAATTGAACTGTATAACTCTTTTTTTGTTTATAAGGGACAGTCTATTTCTCAAGAGGTCAGAGGGAAACTTTTGTTTCACAGGAAAATATGCGCTGTGACCAGCTGACTGTGAGTTGAATTCACTTTTGCTGATCAGTGAAGTGACTTGCCAGTCCAAAGGAAAAGTGTTCAAAATAGCAGCTGTATTGCATGGTATTAATTGTGAACTGCGACAGGGCTCGAATAGGGTTGGAAGTAGAACCATCTCTGGGCGCGGCTGTCACTGCATCCGCTCTGGGCTTGCAAGCACATTATTTGGGAAATGCCAGTGGGATGAACCCTGGGTTTCATCTCCTTTGATACAAAACTGCCCATTCTCGAGTGTGCAAAGCAAAAGGACAGCCCCAGCCGCCATCTCTGGAGCCAGCTGTGGGGCCCATCACCGAGGTGCCCAGGCGGCTGGCTCTTCCTGCGCTCGGAACCAGCTTGCTGTCCCAGACACCTGCGTGCTGACTGCCGGCAGCTTAAGGTTCTTGGAAAGGTTTTAGAGTGTGGTATCTTCGGTGAGTTACTTAGCATGGGATACCAAAAGATTAGAAAGTGAAGTTGTTTATCATGTTTTATTTAAGAACCTTATAGGAAGTACTACTTTGTGTTAAAGAACTTTAGCTTAATATGACCAACTTCCCCATTTTTTTTGGAAGCTATACTCCAGAGGCCCGGCAAGTGTTCTATGGTAACAGAGCCCTTTATGGCTTACTGGAGATGCAGACCTTGTTATCATAACTGTGGAATCTCCGTATTTTCCCCACAACATGAAGAGAACCTGTGGCCTTTGGCAGAACCATTCCAATCCCACAGCAAAGTCTATAGAAAACAGTCACCTCAGCCAGCTCGCTGTGTTTACTGCGCTGCGGAAAGTGATGGCGGACTGACACATGATGAATTGAAGCCTTCAGTGTTCCTCCCATGATCCGTGGCAGGCTTTTTGTAGTGTTTCCCTCTGTGACCCAAGTCACCCAGGGCCTCCGGCGTGTCTGGGGCCTTTTCTGAGGCTTACCGTAGAGCCACAGTCTTTCTTGTATAAAGAAATGGTCATTCCTGCCTCGGAACTGCTCGCCAGCTGGGGGCGCATTCGCAGTGGCCGCGGGGCTTTCAGTGGAGGCTGGAGAGCCTCTCTGCCGGTGAACACGGACCACTCCCAAGAGCGCCTGCGGGCCTAGCCCCAGCTACGTCCTTCCGTCTTGGTTAGATAGTTTTAAAGTCTAAGACTCATTAGAAAGAATTTGAAGTAAAAGTGCCAAGAGCTCCAAGTCAGGAGAAAGTAAATTCTGCCCACTGGCCTGTTCTTAAGGATTTAAGGCCAGTTTGGCAGTTTTATTTATATGCATGGAATGTACCCAAACCATCCTGATTTCAGGAACTTGCCCCCATAAACACAAGTACAACTCTAAGATGACCTCTTTTATTTGTGGGCATTGTGGGTGGGAGGAGTTGGGTTAGTCAAACAAAGAATTTGCTGTTGTTTCTCTCTCCGAGAGAACATGCTGAGAATGAAAGCATCACTTTGGATTTTTGGGGTAGAATCTTGCTCAATAGCACTCAGTCTTGGAGACAGGAAAGTAGCTACAGACAGATCACGGGGGAAACACTGAAGGCTTCAGTTCATCGCATGTCAGTCGGACGCTACGTAGCACAGTAAATACAATGAGATGGCTGGCAGGCATTTTCTGTAGATTTTGCTGTGGGATAAGAATGAAATGGGAAGGAGGGTTAAGCCTCAGGAGAGGGGCAGAAAGGCAATAAAATATTGACTAGTATTTCCAGGAATGAGAAGGTTTCTAAGGATGAGAAAGTACAGAGTAGAAACCAGGGCACCGAGATAATCCTCAATAACTGTAACTAAAATTTCACATAAGTTAATGTAAACATCCCAGCTATTTTTACTCAAAAAAGGTGGTTTTCAGCATGTGTTCTTATGAAAACAATACTTGCCCCATCAAGTCCTTATGAATACATGGAAGAGAGAGAAATGTTTTTGCACACAGGTTTAGCCCCTTTGCCAGTACACACATACGCAACACCCATTTCATACCCTTTTCCATACCCAGGGCTGTGCAGCTGCTGACCGCCCAGCGAGGGTTGGATCGCCATCTGCTCTTCCTCTCTCCCGTAGAGATGTGAGTGGATTGATAGGACAGGAATTTAAAAATCTAGATGACCGTGTGAAAGTTCTCTGTATTTTTATAGAGATAATAAGATCAGAATATTTGTAGTTGAGACTGTTTGGGGAAGTGCCGGACCTGTGGTCACCGTGGATCTGAGGTTTGGCCTCTTCCCACAGATTCCCACCCCCTCGCTCTGTCCTCGCTGTCTCCCCAGGCAGGGGAGCCTTCAGCCCACTCACCAACAGTCTGCTGGGTGTCTGGTACTTGGTTTGGTGCTGTGGAAGTTACAGAACTATTCCCCGTGTTCAGGGAGTGTGAAGGGTGATTATGAAGCAATGAATATTATTTTTAGAGCAAATGTCTCAAAACTTGCATGCCCAAATTGGAGTCGTCTTTCAAAGTCATTGATTTTGGTGGGGGGGAGACTATACATTTATTGCCTATTTCTCTATCATCTTCCAGTAACTCCACAGCTGACCTTTTCCTTGTTTTTATATTTATTCATATGGTTGGTACTTTGACTTTCCTTTTCTCCATCAAGTGTTTCCGGAGTGGGTCTGAATGAAACCTTAGTCCCTTGTGATATCACGTGGACATATTTGAACTGTAAGCCATGCCACTCAGGAAGCAGAGAGCTGTATTTCAGGTTTTGAAATGAGCACATTAGGCTCAACCTGGAACAAGAGCTTTCATCTTGTAGATATCTTTGGAAGCAAGGGCAAAAGGGGGATGAAAAATATACTACTGCTGGCTGCTTTGCAATCTAAACCAGAATTTTGTCACGTTTGTTTTTCTCTGTATTTATGAGATTTGATTATTTAAAGAACCATTTTCCAAACAAATGCTACCTGGGATCCCGGAGACAGTTTGATGTTCCATGTTGGTGACTATATGTTGTTTGCATTCCTGTTTGTATCCTTCGATGATTTAAATTTTTGCTCACTAGATGGTGCTCTTTCACTTTGAAATAAAATGTAGTCTCTTTTATTTATTAAAAAAAATTTTAATTGAATTTATTAGGGTGACATTGGTTGATAAAATTATATAGGTTTCAGGTGCACAATGCTATAATATATCACCTATATACTGTGTTGTGTATTTACCACCCCAGGTCAAGCCCCCTTCCCTCCTCATTTACCCTCTTCTACCAACCCCACCCCTTCCCCTCTGGTAATCACTATACTGTTGTCTGTGTCTATGAGGGTGTGGTTTCTCTGCTTGCTTAATCTCTTCACCCGATCTAGCAGCCCTCCCTGGTGGACAGAATCCCTGCTGATTTTCACAGCCAGATGTTACACAGGCACCTCTTCCTGGCCTGGTGCTCTGGGCTGAGGGGTCCAGCTTGCATTTTACATTATATATCCTTGGCCCACACACAAGAGACTACAGTTACATTTTTTTTTTATGTGGTTTAATCTGTTCTGTCCTATACTCGATGTAAAAATCACGTGGGAAACCAACCAACACTGACTGCTGGGTCCCGGAGACCCAGGAACTTCATAGGTGTTTTAGCAAGTTCCGGTTCTGAGGAGCAGGCCGTTCTGAGCAGCGCCAGGTTTCGGTCCTGTAGGGGTGAGCGTTTTCAGTAGGGACTAACCAGTCAGCCTGTTCAAACTGAAGTCGAAGGTAGTTGAGACGAAAATTTTGAATTCAGAGACAGCTCTTTTTGTAAGCATTGCCTAGAGAAGTTATAATGGCTGTACTAATAATTACTGAAGAAAATGCTTTGTTTGTGTATGTAAGTGTGTTAAAGTTGGCAGAGAGCCTTCACCGAGAAAATGCCTCTGTTAGGTTGCATTAGGGAACAAGCACTGTGAACGCAACACCCTAACCCTAGCCTTACTGGGGAGGCTCTCCCAACTTGTGGTGTTTGGACCTTCATTTTGTCAGACTTTTAAGCCCCCTGACACTTAAATGTTTTAGAGAGTTTTAACCAATCTTAAGGTCTTTGATCTTCACAGTGTCCCTTGGACAGGGCAAATGTCAGAGGAGGGACTCAGGAACAGGGTGAGGAGACGTGCCTAAGGCCAAGAGCAGCCACCAGGAGACTCAGTCTGGGAGATAGCTGGTGGGGGCGGGAGGTGATGGCAGGGACTCAAACTAAGCACAGCTGCTGGGATGTCTCCCCTGGAGGCCACATGCGTTCCTGAACACTGAAGCTATTGCTCCATCCTGGTCCTAAGAGTGGGTAGCTTAGAAAAATATGCTTTCTCCCTCCCATTCTTCTTTCTTCTCTCTCTCTCTCTCTAATACCTCAATTGCACCTTGTGAATATGACCTGCTCTAATGCCATCTTGATTCTCAAATGCATGTTGGGAAGGGGATGGGTAAATCACACTAGGAGGGCAGTATGTGTAATTTGACTAAAATTCCCACCAGGGGATTCTGATGTTTTATCCCAGAGAATCGATTGTTTAGAAGGACTCTGGCAGAATTGCTTGTTCCTTGTGAAAGATGCTCAGCACACATTTTCAGATGCTCTTCCCGACCCTAAGTGAAGGTGCAGTACACGAAGGACTTAGCAGAGAAGGCATGTGTCAGAGGCAGTCAGTAAAATTGGCATTGTTAACGATTGTGATGATGATGAAGAATTGTCTCTGTTATTCAGCTCTATCACTAAAGCTAGTGGTAGAGAACTTTTGGCTTGTCCCAGCAAGGTCTTGGCCTCTGTCAGGCTGACCTATGAAGTAACAGGACACCGAGATTGCTGGGGAGACTTGAGAAACCGACTGAAGAGAGAGCTACAGAGGCAGGTCCCCACCCTGGGGCCTAAGCTGTGAGCCTCCCTCCCGCCGCTGTAGGACGCTGGCCTGGCTGACGGCCTCACCTCCCTTCAAGCCTTTACTCACATCTCACTTGTCAGTGAGGCGAATGCCTCCACCCCTGTCCCATAGCTGGTACTTTTGATCCTTTTGTTGTTTTTTCCTCAGCAGTCATGCTCTAATAGACTAGATAATTTGTTCATTTGATTCATTTTTGTCTCCCTACACAAGATGGTAAACTCCATCCATGTGGACAGGGTCTCTTTTCTTCACTGACAGATCCCCTAGCCCCTAGAATAATGCACTGGTACAGAGTGGATGTTCAGAAAATATATGCTGAATGAATGAATGCTTTCCTATATAATATTCCATAGCATTAGCAAGCAGCGGATCTAATATATATGAGTGCAGGTCTGTCCAGAAAGTATCCAGCCATGTGCTATGTAAAGTTGAGACATTTATTGAAGATACAAGAAACATTGTATGTAGGAAAATGACAACTCAGTTCCTCTCAAAGTGGGCGCCTTGGAACCTCACACAGTTCTCTCAGCATGTCTTCCACCGTTCAAAACGCTGCAAAATCCTTAGTTGGAATTGCCATCAGCTGCCCCTTTGTATTTTCCTGAATCACGGACCATCTGAAATCTCTTCCCTTTCAAAGGCGATTTTAGTTTTAGGGAAAAGCCAAGAGTCTCAGGGCACCAAATCTCAGGTGCTGAGTCACCTGAGTGATTTGATGTTTTTCTAAAAAGCTCTGCATAAGACATGGTGCATGAGTGAGCGCATTGTTGTGATGAAGCTGCCAATCACCAGTTGCCCATAGCTGCGGCTGATTTTTGTCATATCGAGTCTCTTAACTGATGAAGGACATTGAGGGTAGTATTCCTTATTAATTGTTTGGCCTGGAGGGGCATACTCATAATGTACAACACTTTCCCAATCAGAAAACACAATTAACATGGTCTTGATCTTGCTGGGACTTTTCTGTGCTTGCTTCTGGCATGGAGAGCCAGGTGACTTCCATTGGGATGACTGAGCCTTCATTTCCAGATCACAGTCATAGACCCACCATTCACCTCTGGTTATGACCTGGTTATGAGGAAATCTGGTTCATTGGTAGAGGTTTGAATCAAGTCATTAGCAACTGCAGCACGATGCTCCTGCTCTAGCAGCAGAAGCTGCAGAATGTATTTTGTCATGATACATTTCATGCCAAGATCTTTTGTCAAAATCACAGACACAGTAGTTTTTTGAATCCCCAGATCAGGTTCTAGTTCAGTTCTCACGCTGTCAGTCGGGGATCTTTGTTGATTGCAGCCCGTACACATTCAACATTCTCAGGTGTTCTGCTTGTTGCAGGCCTTCCAGAGCATGGATCACTTTCAACAGACTCTTGACCACCTTTGAACTGTTTATGCCACACTTTTATTTGTGCTGCACCTATTACATCATCCCTGAAAGCCTTCTGAATAATCCGCATAGTTTCTGTGGAGGAATGTTAAAGCTTAATGCAAGATTTTATGCAAATTTGTTGCTCTACTCTCTCAGTCATGTTGAATGTGATGACCATACAGTACACATGCTCAATGGCATCTACTGCCCCCACTGACTAGTACAGTGAAGTCATCATTGTTCACACATACACATTCCTGTCCACTCTCCTTGGCTGCCAGGTTACATCAGTGTCATGCAAACCATTCTTGTTATTTTAACAATGGCTGGACTTTTCCTAGAGAAACTTCATATAAGTCACTTAATACAAATTTTTAATAAATAAATATTAAATATTTCTGATGGAAAATTAAGTTATTTTTCTATCAACAGTAGTTTCCTCTATAAACAACCACACAAAGAAAGTTCTGGTGTAGATTAAATGGGTTAATGCCCTTAAAGTTGTAGTAAATATGGCCTGGAATGTAGCCAGAGATCAGTTAATAAGTAGAATTTGTAGACTCCTTGCTTGTTTAAAGTGTATTTACATGGTATACTTATTTTTCAGTTACATTTAAAGTTAAATGGTTTAACCAGTTTTAAGGAGGAAAAACACAGATGAATGTACAATTTGGATATTTTTTATATTCTTGTCTTTATTGCTCTACATCACTACATCAGTGATAACATACTTAGAATGAATCAAATATTGAATTAATTATAGAATCTCTTTTTATATCAGTTTTGAAACAAGAGTTTGACCCTGGCTGGTGTGGCTCAGTGGATTGAGTGCCGGCCTGTAAACCAAAGGGTCGCTGGTTCAATTCCCAGTCAGGGTACATGCCTGGGTAGCAGGCCAGGTCCCCAGTAGGTGGAGTGTGAGAGGCAACCACACATTGATATTTTTCTCCCTCTCTTTCTCCTTCCCTTCCCCTCTCTAAAAATAAATAAAATATTTTAAAAATAAAAATAAAACAAGAGTTTGGAGGCTTCACATGAGCTGTTTGTTTTTGATTTCTTGTAGATCCCCATATTAAGGTTTCTGGAAAGAAAGAAGATGTTAAAGAAGCCAAGGAAATGATCATGTCTGTCTTAGACACAAAAGTAAGTGAATGTTAAGGACACTCAGATGTCAGAACCTTATCTCTGCAAGGGCTACTTCATGCTGTTATGAAAGACCATTTGGAGAAGAAAAACCAGGAGAAAGTAATGGTGGGTTTTAAAATAAGCATGTGTGTTGTACAATGGGTGTAAAGTTCTGTTTAAAATCTAATAGGTTCTTTCTTACTGGGTAATTGAATAATGTTATATCTACATGGGTGTATATATAAACATGCATACATATACGTATGTGTGTAAATGTACATATGTATGTATGTGCCATCTTCAGAAATAGACAATGATCCTGATTTGTGTAGGACAAGTAATGAAGAACTCTGAGAATCAGCATATCGGCCTTCATGCTGCCAGTAGAACTCCAAAATGACCTTCCGTATAGCTCTGTGTGTGATGGATTTCATGCGATCTGACACTTTCCCCTGTGCATTCTTTCTCTGCACCTACATATAGAAATAATAGGGAAATTTAAATACATAAAAATGCACACTCATTTGTGAGTATTAATTTTATTAAACACTTTAAATCACTTACTTTATGCCAGGCACTTTGCTAAGCACTTTTAAAATACTAATTTTTTTAATTCTCATAACTAACTTAGCACAGAGATGTTAGGGAATTTAACCAGGATCCAATCACCGAGAAGTGGGAGGTGGGATTTAAATCCAGGCTGTCTGGTTCTTAACTGCCGATAGTTCATTGAAATGGTTTCTGATCGCTTCCTCTTTTTCTTTTCTTTTTTCTTTTCTTTTCTTTTCTTTTTCTTTGTTTTTTATTCTTAAGAATTATTTACTTTATAATTATTAACTATTTTAGAAATTAAAGAACAATATCTTCCTGTATTTCTAAGGTCAAACTAAAAGAACTAAGTTTAAAAATCCAAGTATTTAATAGGTATATTTAAAATTTAAGAATTCAGATGTAAGACTTGATTTTTTTTATATCTAGTTGCCTTTTGACTTTTAAATTTTACTTCCTAAGGACTGAATTATTTTAGAATCTTATAAATGAGAAAAGATTTCATATCAGTCTTTATAATTTTATAAAACTAAATTTCCCAAATTTAATACATAGATTCCATAAAACCATATTTCATTGTGTCTTAGAATTTTACATTTTGCTCTAATTTAATCTCACACTTCGTGTTGTTTTACTTAAGCCATTTTACTGTAAGAGATCTCTGCCTTGTGATCTCTTCACTCTTCTTCCCGCCAGAGAGTACAGCAGATCTGCCTTGTAAAGTCTGACATACAGTGATGCAGAAGCTGTGAAAATGCTTGTAAATACCTCTTTATTCAGACTGAGATTTATTTTTATTGCTACTTCCCTATCATCTTACTTCTCTGGTCCTACTAGTATGCGTATATATATATATATATACACACGAATACACACACACACATATATGCACATATATATAGAGTCAGTCTTGTAATGGTGTTTCCATTTGTTTTTTAGTTATTTCAATTAAATATTTCATGAATAATGTATATTAAAGAAAAAAGTAATTTATTTGTAATTGTAACTGATTTTATTTAAAAACTACCTTCCCAAAATTATCTTGGTAAAGATTATATCTTCCTATTCCATGTGACAAATTTGTCTGGAATAAGAATTTGTTTTTTATGGCTGAGGAGAAATAGATAGACACGAACATTTTTAGATTAAGATGACCGTATTAAGAAATCTGTCACCTGCTGTGGCTCACTCATTATTCAGACCATCCTCTTGGGAGGGAGTGTTTCAGGGAGTTGTTCCTTCCCTTTCCTGCACCCAGAATTAACACATTATTTCCACACAGAGCAACCGGGTCACCTTGAAGATGGATGTGTCACATACAGAACATTCTCATGTAATCGGCAAAGGTGGCAACAATATTAAAAAAGTGATGGAAGAGACAGGATGCCACATCCACTTTCCCGATTCCAACAGGAATAACCAAGCAGAGAAAAGCAACCAGGTGCTTTGTCTTTTCACATGAATTTGTATGTAACAATGTTTGCAATTTTCCATGTGCATATCTTTTTTGGGAGATGAGAGCAAAAAGTAACCATGGAGATGACATGTAGTGGAGGTTGAAAGTGCTCTGCTTCTTTAAGGGGATGGGTTGTTGGTGGGCCTTAAACTCTTGATCTCTTAAGTGGTTGGTTGGTAGTAGAGAGGGGAGGAAGTGATGGCAACATACAATGAAGTCCCTAAGGGAAGGCCAGAGAGCATGTGAATTAGGCAAGGGCCTGAGGCTTGCCCAGTCTCACCCATGCTGGGGGTTCTCTGCCCAGCATCCCAGGCTATACCACCTCACCTTCTGAGAGGCAATCCATGAGTGCCCAGCTTCCTCTCATTGAATTACATCTTTCTCTTAAAAAAAAACAAAAAAACCACACATTTATTTTTGAATTACAGTTGACCTACACTACTATATAAGTGTCAGGTATACAGGGCCCTGATCAGACATTTATACAACTTACAGAGTGTTCACCCTGATAAATCTCTCACCCATCTGGCACCACACGTAGTTACTACAGTATTATTGACTCTATTCCCTGTGCGGCACTTCACATCCCTGTGACTGTTCTGAAACTACCAGTTTGTACTTCTAAACTATGTCTCTCTTTAGTTCATACACATTTTTCTTAGTTTTTATGTTTGGAAACAAATGGAACTCACCTGTCCCCATGAAAGCATTTCAAGTGCATACTTGAAGAACAGATAATATTATTTGTGTTATGTAGAAGTTTTCCCTCTTCTAAGCTAATCAGGATACTAGAAACTGATCTGTCACAAAGGTGACTAAAGGGGACTGATGCGACAGTGGGACACACACCTGGGAACTAGACCCGAAGCCATGGTGCAAAGCAAGGGCAGTGGTCAGAACATTTGACCGCTGGAGACAGAAGCATGCGTTCCGAGAGCAGCGTCCCGGGCCCCCCACATGTAGCCTGATGCAGGTTAATTCTTTAGTTGATGGACCCTGGGAAAGTCCAGGGATCCCAGGGGGCTGGAGGTGGGTGTTAGAGCAGCAGTTTTTACCAGGTAGCACGGGAGTAGTTCCACATCTGAAGTACCTAGTACAGCAATGTCATTGAGTACTGATACTCATCTAGTCTGCAAGGACTTTAAACAACAGGGAGAAAATGCAGTGAACTGGAGAAATTATAAAGGAGGCAGGACGGCCTCGTGGAGACTGTGAGGTTTCAGGTAAGCCCAGGGAGTAATGCAGACCAATTGACACAAATTACCCAAGGAGCTCATTAAAATGCAGATTATGATTAAGCAGGTCTGGGTTGGTGCCTGAGATCGTTTTTTAAAAAAAATTGAATTTATTGGGGTGACATTGATTCGCAAAACCATACAAGTTTCAACTGTATAGCTCAGTGAAACACCATCTGCACACTGCATCGTGTGCTCACCACCCCAGGCAAAGTCTCTTTCCATCTGCATCTCCCCCTTTGCCTACCTATCCAAGTACTCCCCACCCCCTTTCCCTCTGGCTATCACCACTCAGTTGTCTGTGTCTGTTATGCAAGTGTGTGTGTGTGTTTTTTTTTTTTTTTGTTTTGTTTTTTTGCTTAATCCCTTTACCTTTCATGCAGTCCCCTCACCCCTCTCCCCTCTGACAGCTGTCAGTCTGTTTCATGTGTCCATGCCTCTGTTTCTGTTTGGTTTGTCAGTTTATTGTGTTCGTTAGATTCTACACATTAGTGAGATCAAATGGTATTCATCTTCCTCTGACTGCCTTATTTCACTTAGCATAATAATCTCCAGGTCCATCCATGCTGTCACAAAAGGTAAGATTCTCTTTACGATCAAGTAATACTCCATTGTGTAAATGTACCTCAGCTTTTTTATCCACTCATCTACTGATGGGCACTTGGGCTGTTTCCAGATCTTGGGGATTGTAAATAATGCTGCAATGAACATAGGAGTGCATATGTTCTTTCAAATTAATGTTCTGAGTTTCTTAGGATATATTCTCAGAAGTGGGATTGCTGGGTAAACATGCGTTTTTTTCCTGGAGAGCACTTTGAGTAGCAAGGATGTAGGCAACTTGAAAAGCAGGTGTGGGTTCATACCTCTGACTGTGTTTCCTTATATTTGCAGGTTTCTATAGCAGGACAGCCAGCAGGAGTCGAGTCTGCTCGAGTTAGAATTCGGGTAACTGTTTATTACTTTAATACTGTAAATCACTGTCAGCAATATTTTCACTATAGAGTATTAAAAATACCATAATTGATCAGTTTACAATAGAATCCTCTGGGATATACTGGCAGAAGTTGGTTTAATGTGTTAAAGAAGTTTCTCAGAAACATTCTGGATGTTATACCTGACTCAGTTTCTCTGATTTTGAAATCAGAGTCCCAAGGAAAATGCCACAGACAGTTAAAGTTATAAACTTTCTGGTTCCATAAAAGGCTCCTTTCATTTAAGAAACTTTACATATTCTCCCCAAGCTTATGTCTATAATGGAAGCAATTTATATTTTAAAATTCGATCTTCAGAAAAGAATGAATGAATTGTCCATATTCCTAAATGTATAATAATTTAACTATCTGCTTTGGGTTTTCATAATCTCATTTTAGGAGCTGCTTCCTTTGGTGCTGATGTTTGAGCTACCAATTGCTGGAATTCTTCAGCCTGTCCCTGATCCCAGTTCCCCCTCCATCCAGCACATATCCCAAACATACAACATTTCAGTGTCATTTAAGCAGCGTTCGCGAATGTATGGTGCTACCGTCATAGTACGAGGGTCCCAGAACAACACTAGTGCCGTGAAGGTACGTGATGGAGAGAATTCCGAACATTGTAAGGGTACACATCATTCAAGGTTGATTCTTAAAGGATTTTAGACTTGTTTGTTTTCCAGAATTTTCCCTAGTATTACATTCTGGTTTATAGAATTTGTTGTATTTTTCTGTAGCTGTTAGAAGTGCACTAGAGTCTTCCCCTGTATGTGGACAGTTACTTTATACGAATTTCTCTCCCACATTTTCTCCTAGGAGGGGACTGCCATGTTGTTGGAACATCTCGCAGGGAGCTTGGCATCTGCTATTCCCGTGAGCACGCAGCTGGATATTGCTGCTCAGCATCATCTCTTTATGATGGGTCGAAATGGAAGTAACATCAAACATATCATGCAGAGAACAGGTGCTCAGATCCACTTTCCTGATCCTAGTAATCCACAAAAGAAATCCACCGTCTACCTCCAGGGCACCATTGAGTCTGTCTGTCTTGCAAGGCAATATCTCATGGTAGGTTTAGTGACATCAGGGTCACATTTTTTTTCCTTCTTTGGGCACAGTGCATGCTGCTGCACACACCTTGATCATGCGGTATTTAGGAAAGCACTTTGGAAGCCTGGTCAAATAAGGAAGGTTCTCAGTGCAAGGAAATAAATGAGTAAGGCAAGTAGCGCCTCACGGGCCGAATCTCATTATATAGGTGAGACATTTCCTCACCGTGCGTTTCTTTTTTAAAACTTAAACTACACGCAGAAGAGGTTCAAATGAAACAACTGTATTTTGAGGAAGGTGATTATTTTCATAGGAGCTGTGTTGGTTTGCAGTTTTCATTTAACAAAAAAAGTCATCTATTTAAACGAGAAAGTAAGAATACATTTTAAATACAACCCTCAAAGACAAATTTTGGTGGCATGAAATGTTTGGACATTTCATACCCTGACATAATTTTAAAAATGCTTTTTGTGCTGCGAACTTTAATGTTATACATGGAAGAAAAATAGCAGTTATAGAATTCAATACTGCTTCCAACTTATAATTTGCAATATATTTATCCTTCCTATCTTCATTTAAAAAGTCAGTGTGAAGGTTG
This sequence comes from Glossophaga mutica, assembly GCA_039655065.1. NCBI lineage: Eukaryota > Metazoa > Chordata > Mammalia > Chiroptera > Phyllostomidae > Glossophaga > Glossophaga mutica. The sequence continues at coordinate 138,381,024 of CM077307.1, read as the reverse complement.
ATATATAGTTTCCAAATGAACTAACATGATGTGGACTAACAAATATTTTTATTAAAACACCGTAGTCGTCTTCTGTTTAGAACTTGCTCTTTAGTGTGACATTTGCGTCACGAAGCTTCAGGTATGGCCTTCGCTGTAATTAACTTGTAGAATTTGTTTTTGAGAAACTTACAAAATCCAATTTTGTGTGGTTGACTCTATTTCTCTCATAGATAAAAACTTGTTTTAATCATTAAAGAATATAATACATAATTTTACAAAATTTTTTTGTTGTGAATGATATTTTTTAGCCAAATTTACTTTATGAAGCTATTTTTAATATACTAGTAATCACATGGCATATTCACATCCACAGATTATTATGCTTACTCTTCATATTTTTTCGTGCTTTTCAAATTCTTTAGGTGTTATTTTGAGTTCAGTGAATGTTTTCATGCTGTGGCTCTACCTGCCAAAACTCTAGGTATGCAGCGAAACATTGCGCAATATTAAAAGAAGTATGGAAGGGAGGGATAGATTAAAAGGGTTTAGCCTGTATTTTAAATACCATCACATTTTTTTAATAGCCATGTCCTTACAAAAATCACTTCTATCCACAAGAGAAATGAAACATGGTGATTTCATTTTCATTCTAGTATGTTTCAGGATACCTTCTCCCAATACTTCTGTACAAACCCCATCAGCTGTTAGGCTAGCACTGGGCACGCCGTGTGTCAGGGAGTGTATGTGATTCGTCTCCTTTACTCAGTAGACTAGGGGCCTGGGGAGAAAGCATCAAAGAAAAAAACAAGCCCCGAACCCAGCAGTGCTAAATAGTGTGGTAATTAAAAGGGACAATAGTAGCAATTAACTTGAGGGAGGAGGTAAAGTTTGAGCCACATCGGATTCTCTTCGGGTTGCTGAAGAAGCCCTCTGATGAGTGCAGATGCAGCTCAGAGAATCTGTGAGAGGTAGTGAAGAGGCTGGTCTGGCCTGGGGGAGGGGCTGACATGTGGAGGTACGATCTGCGATTGCACAGACAAAGCCAGGCCAAGGTGGGGAGATCTTTAAACGTGGATGCGTGTTTAGATCTCATTCAGGAGACGATAAAAGCCACCACTGTCCTTCTTTGGGCGAAGGGGCGAGATGAGTGCCCTTCATGTGGTCAAGAATCTGGCTTCTGGTGTCACTCGCACAGCTGAAGTCAGGGAACAGAGGAGTTTTCCCAGGTGGAGAATGAGTAAAAATTCAGAGCCTAAAACAAAAATGTAAGAGATACACAGTTTTGTCACCCCAAAAGTAGTTCCTGCCACTCAACATTATTTTCACACAGCCCTCTGAGCTATGCGCTGACTTGAGATGGGAAAAATACTCTCAGCAGTCTTTAGTTTTTTCTAATAGCTATTCTTGCCTTAAAAAAAAAATCTTCAATGTGAAGGTACGTAATTTAGCTTTAGTACCTTGGTTTGCTCTTTAGATCTGTGAAATATTGCATTATTTGTAGGCATGTTAAATTATCAGATGTTTAAATTTAGAGTAACTTTTTAACGTCCTACACTTGCTATTATGACATTTCCTAGGGCTGTCTTCCCCTTGTGCTGATGTTTGATATGAAGGAAGAAATTGATGTCGATCCACAATTTATTGCTCAGTTGATGGAACAGCTGGATGTCTTCGTTAGTATTAAACCAAAGCCGAAACAGCCGAGCAAGGTCGGTTCAGAGTCGGGACCCAGAGAGCCATGCGTCATGTCATGTTTTCTTATATTTGCATATAAGCGTGTATTTGCGCATTCATGGAACTAAATAGCCTATATAATGCATATGTCATTATATAGCATATTTAGTTATTTTATGCAAGTATAAATTTGTAACAACATTCATTACTGATCACCATTTTCTCATGTGTGTTGGTGTTTAGAGTCCATTTTTAGTGACCATTATTTTTCAATAAATATAGGAGAAAGAAAGAGAAAACCTTTTTTAATTAATTTGCAAGCTGGTAACTTTAAGCATTACTAACTACCAGGTAGTTGAAAAGGTTAAATATTGAGTGCGTATATGTCAATACTGTTCTCAAATAGTCATTTCTGAGCTACGCTGCTCACCCTGGAGATTTAAAGAAGTCACCATCTCTTTAATAATAAATGTTTTAGTAATGAGTTACACCCAGTTTAGCCTTCTTGGAACCTTTCCCTTAAGATGTTGCAGAATTCCAGTAGTTACAGATACAGTAAAAGTTAAATGAGATAACGCCAGTGATGTTGAGTGCTAGTGAGAAAGTGTGGAAACAGGAATGGTCCAATACGAATATTGTGTAAATTGGCACTTTGAAGTGCAACTTAAGGCCATCCGATCACACTAGAAGGAATGATACCTTACCCCCATCCCTCGCAATTCCCCCCGCATTATACACTCTGAAGAAACCTCTGTACCAGAAATTGAAGAATAAGAATGGTGTTTTAAAAAAAAGCAAGTTGCCTAATAATAGCATGTACTTGATGATAATGTTTATGCATATTTTTCTTATGGTAGGTAAAACACAAAAGAGTCATGCCTTCTGTTTTTAAATTTCTAAGCTGTAAGTTTTATCAAATGTACTTAATGGTATATTTGTAACATATATTAGATACACTTTTGTATATATAAATAATGTGGTATTCAGTGTTCAGCTCAAGACAAACACGCGCCTTCTTCAAAAGAAAACTTTAAATGAAAAAATAGCATTGATTCTAAGTGAACTTGATGCAGTGAATTTAAAGATAGAGACAAGGCCATTAATTTTCTGTATTGTGAAGCATCAGGCATGTTGACTAGGTGAGTTGGTTTAGAGTCACCGTAGACACCAGGACTAAACGACAAAGGTGCATAGACTTTTGAGGACTTGTGCATGTAAGATGGATAGACGCAAGAAGAATTCCTGGAGTTCAGCAAGAAACAAACGGAAGTCAGGGGAAAATAGATTGTAAGTGAGAACGTGGAAGCCCCGCGGCATCCCGGGGCCATTTATTTATGCCTTGCTGGTGCCCATGCTCGCTGCCGCTTTAACTGCTTTCTCAGCCACAAATTTTCTTTATTGTTCATGGGAGGCTTTCCCCCTGGGTTCACACTTCCAATTTTCTAGATGAGTCCATTGATAAAAAAGATTTATTGTTTAGGAATTTATTTTGTTATGAGCTTTGCCATAGATATGTCATCATTGAGGAATAGTGGTACCTCAAGGTCTATTAGTTAACTAGTAGACCATAAATGTCAAATGTAAGTGACTGTTATTATGCAGTATATATACTGTAGGGAGACCAGTTTGATTTATTCTGCAAAGATGAGATAAAGTGGGGAAAGCTTTAATGTAAAGACCAGGATGTAAACAGGAATGGGCTCTAGAGATGGCCCGCGCTCAAGGTTGCTGGCTGCCTCTACAGCTGTGCTGTGACGTTGGGTAAGTCCCTAGTTCTCACTGAATGTGAATAATACTTTCCACCCCATCATAAGGTTTTGGTGGGAATTGGAATATATTTGCAACTGCCATTGCTGTTCTTGGAACACAGGACACACCCAGCAAATGGTAACTAGCGTTTTATGGTTTTACCAAAAGGAAGAAACATAGTAAGTGGTTACAATTTGCAGTTGACTTTAAAGTGACATTAATAAATTCCCTAAGTGGAATTTCTATGACCATATTCATTTCTCACCCACCTCCCCAGTTCATTGTAGACTGCTTGCATGTCACTGTTTTCTTTCTCATTGTGTGTTTTCATAGTCTGTGATTGTGAAAAGTGTTGAACGAAATGCCTTAAATATGTATGAAGCAAGGAAATGTCTCCTCGGACTTGAAAGCAGTGGGGTTACCATAGCAACCAGTCCTTCCCCAGCATCCTGCCCTGCCGGCCTGGCATGTCCCAGCCTGGATATCTTAGCCTCAGCAGGCCTCGGACTCACTGGACTAGGTATAACATTTATTATTACAGCCCTTCTCAGTCACTGGGGGATTGCGTATCCAGTTCTCTTTCTTTCTGCCGTGCGGGACTACATTTTAAAGGCTTTGTTTCCCCCTCTTCAGGCGCTCAGGTCAGGTGAAAAGCAACAAAACTCGAATCAATCCATTTCTGTTTTTTGTTAGGCTCTGTGGATTTGTTTCCCAGATTCTCCTTATTTCGGCATAAATAATCAACGTCTGACTGTTTTATTTTCGGCTGTGATTGTTCTCCTAAATTAGGAATGCCACTGAGAGGGAAGTCAGCAGGCCGACTATAATTTATGTGTTCTCTCTCTCTGGCGTTTGCAATATTGCCATCAGTCCCTAGAGGTACAGATTATCCAGTCTGTGTTTCGGAAAGTAATTGCAGATCTGTGTGAGGGGTGTGCAGAGGGGGAGGTGAGAGCTAGTAGAGCCCCCACTCCCAGTGGTTAGGCCTGCTGCGTTCCTGAGACACAAAGGAAACCTAGCCTGTGGCCACCCAGGGAACCAGTGGACCTGTATTCATTCATAGCTAAGGCAAAGCACAGGAAGATGAAAGAACATCATCATCACAGTGCTTTAGTTCTGGGAGGTAGCAGAGTCAGCCACTCAATGGCCATAGGGATATTTATTGGCTCATAATGAAGTCCCATCTTAGAGGCTGAAGTTAGTAGCTCTATGAAATTATGATAGGTTCCCTACTTTGTTGTACATTTTCTCAGTAGCTTTTATGTAAAATGTTAATGCAATAACCTAGCAAATCATTCTGCCCAATTCAGTGTTAACTTGAGATAAGAAAAATAATCTCAGCAGTCTTTAATTTTTTCTAGTAGCTATTCTTGCTCTTAAAAAATAAAATCTTATAAAAATAACATGTTTAAATAATGTGATTAGTGCACCAACTAGCCTTGCTTAGGCACCATTACACTAAAGGCAAAGTTTTTTTTTCTGCTTGGAAAGGTTGTCCTTCCCACTGGGGGTCTGCACAGTCACCCAACACAGCACTGCGTCTGGGAATGCCAGTCACATACATGACTTGGCAGGAACTGAGTTCTTGCTGCACCAGAGAGAAAAAGAAAAGTGAGCAGAGATTTATAATTACTCAATTTCCAAAATGTTTTTATGGCTCTATGTAACCTATATTACCGAATGCATTAAGGATTCCTGGAAACTTGTATAAAAATCCACATTTTACTTTAGAACATATTTTAAATGCCAGAAGGAAAATTGCATTACCTAAATCCAGCATTAAATCCCTAAAACAAGGGGAAAATTTTTTTTCTCCTGAGAAGCGTTTCTGCGTACATTGAGAGGGAGTGCAAAGAAATCACGTATGTGTTTTGACATAGAATGAAAACCACTGCAAGTAGTCAGGCCCATCTGCAGCAGGCCAAACAGAGCCATTCTGCTGCAGGAAACATTCCCTTATTCACTGCTAATTATCAGTGGTTCAAAGTGTTTGTCCGAAAGCATATGATGGCTATGTTACGCAGGGATATGAGCAGGATTTTGTTCATCTTGGCCAGTGATATGAGCGCAGAGCCACTGGTGCTACTCAGCGCACCTGCCGCCTGCCCTCCTGGTTTGGACACACACCTGCCTTCCATTTCCTCATCAGCATCTGTGTGTTGGGTGAGCTGGGCCTGTGTTGACATTGTATCCTGCGGTATTTCATGTGAATATTTGAAAGAAGGTCATCTATCACTCAGGTTATATCAACGTGCATTTCAAATGGCAGTATTGGTGCCATCTGTTATTTTAAAATCTTGGATTTATGCATATTGACTTTACATCCATTTTTCACAGGTCTTTTGGGCCCCACCACCTTATCTCTGAACACTTCGACAACCCCGAACTCACTCCTGAATGCTCTTAATAGCTCAGTCAGTCCTTTGCAAAGTCCAAGTTCTGGTACTCCCAGCCCCACGTTATGGGCACCTCCACTTGCTAATACTTCAAGTGCCACAGGTCAGTATCATTTAAGTACAACCAAAGGCATGTCTTCATAGGTATTACCAGCTTTTAAATAAAATTTACTAGTGGTTCTTATCCTTAGGGAAAAATTACAGTTCCAAGCATTCTGCAGCCTAACAGAAATTCCCTAATGTGTAAATTAGTTAAAGTGATGCACACCGAAGCAGTAAGTTTTCCATAAAAGTAACATATCATCTTCAAATGTGACAAGCAGATCAGGAAAGAGAGCATGGTGTGCAGGGAGCAGTGGCAAAGTCACATGAAGGTCACTGACCTGAACATAAGGAAATGTACTAGTTGGAGAGGTTAGAATTGCTTGGTAGTCATATGCACATGCTGGGTCTCGCTCGTTCCTTCATCTGTACGGTGAGGAGCTTGGATTCAATGTTCTTGAGTGTTGTTACATCTGAACTCTGTGTAGTAATGTGTAACCCACTTGCAGAGAGATATCAAAATTGAACTCCGTTCTGAATTTGCAGCAACAAAAATGTTTTTTGTTGCTGCTGGAAACAACATGTGCTTGTTGATTCTGTTTTCTCCTGTTTAATATCTGTCCTCACGAAATGTTGGTCTAGGCTTTTCTGCTGTCCCACACCTGATGATTCCGTCTACTGCCCAAGCCACGTTAACCAACATTTTGTTGTCTGGAGTCCCCACCTATGGGCACACAGCTCCGTCTCCCCCTCCCGGTTTGACTCCTGTCGATGTGCATATCAGCAGTATGCAGACAGAAGGCAAGAAAATCTCTGCTTCTTTAAACGGACATGCACAGGTAATGTCTCTCAGACAGAATAACGTGATCTATGCTATTTGTAAGACATCAGCCACTGCTAGTAAAACTTGCAGCGGAAAAGAATTGTAGAATTACAATCACAACTGCATGTTATTTTCTGTTACTGTTTCAGTCTCCAAATATAAAATATGGTGTAATATCCACTTCATCACTTGGAGAAAAAGTGCTGAGTGTGAATCATGGTGATCCGTCCAGACAAACGAGTGGATCTGAGCAGGCATCTCCCAAAGCAAACCCTGCAGAAGGTATGTTTCGTTCTGAACTTCAGCCTGGTTTGTTACTTGAATTGAGGGGCTTGTAGGAAGTCCATGCAGTGACTTCGAATTGGTTTTGCTAACAAGTTATGACTCATCCTGCCTCGCATACAGAAAGACAACATCTTGAATAAAAGTCCAAAGAGCGTGGTGAAAGATAAACTGAAAAGCAGATAAACTTTTTACAGAAGGAAGCACTTTCCCATTACATTGGAACTTCCTAAATTAAAGTGAATGTAATTGTTTAGCAGGAAAGCATCAACCTACTAAATGTGCGTGTATATGTATGTATGTATATAATTTCTTTCTAAGTAGAGTATATCTTCTTTTCATCCCTAACAATCTTTGAAAAATATGAGGATCTTCTCTTCAGGTTTCATCTTGAGTTTTTGAGGCAGCCTGACCTTGTTAAGGTGTTGCATCTGCAGCTGAAAGCAGCTGCGTCTGTGTCTCCCTAGAGTGGGATTCTGGTTTGTTTCCATTGTAGGTGGTTGTTGATGAGAAGCTGGTGTTTTCGGTTTTCACTCTTTTCTTTTCTCTGCAGGTTGCAATGATGCTTTTGTTGAAGTAGGCATGCCTCGAAGCCCTTCCCATTCTGGGAATGCTGGTGACTTGAAACAGATGCTGGGTCCCTCCAAAGTTTCCTGTGCCAAGAGGCAGACAGTAGAACTATTGCAAGGCACCAAAAACTCCCACTTACAGTAGGTATTTTCATCTTTAAAAGGCCTTGATGCTTTGAAGGAAACTGTATAACAGGCTAGATTTGTTGTAAGTCAGTGGAACAAAACTGGATTTGTTCAGCAATTAGTGCTGTTTGGTTTCAGGGAATTTGATCTTACCCATATATATTTCTCTCAATGTTTTTTCCCTTTAACAGTTCCTTTCTATTGAAGAAACGCTGGTTTATGAGATTATGTAACTTTCTGGTTGTGCCGCGTCATAATTTGACATCAGTGTATCCTGCATCGTGCTCACTACTAAGAGTCCAGTCTCCATCTGTCACCCACAGTTGACCCTCTTTACCCACTCTGCCCCTCCTCCACTCAGCTTCCCTCTGGTGGCCGTAGGTCTGTTGTCTGCCTCTGTGAATGTGTTTTTGTTTTTGATGTCGTTTGTCTGTGTGGTTTGTTTCTGTATTCTCCATAGGAGTGAAATGATACAGTACTTGTCTTTTTTCTCCAATTTATTTCACTTAGTGTAATACCTCAAGGCCCATACTCGTTGTTTCAAATGGCAGAATTTCATCTGTTATGGCTGAGTAGTATCCCATTTCAATCTTAGTGATGTTTTTGTGGGTAAAATTTTTATTAAGGAATAATAACCTGATCATTTTTACCCTTATATTTTATCTGGAGGCCTTCCCTTCTTCACGAGCCTTGGTTTATCTCTGGGTCCTCTAAACTATCTATAGCACTCTGAAACTGCTAACGTTCTCTCTGCTCTTCAGTAATCAGCAGGGCAATTTTCACTCTTCGATTATTGCTGTTGGGTATTTTCTGGCTGTGAATTCTTCATTTGCCTTTGAATTTCTAATTTAAACTATAGCTCCCTTGTTCCAAGGTAGTTAACTGCTAGCTTTGGTAATAAACACTTGACAATATCATGATTGCATTTATTACAAATCAGTAAGTAGAAATACCTATATTGTATTAACTGTAACTCTCCTGTACCATAGGATAGTAACAAATGTGTTTTCCTTTCTTCTTCACTGCTTTTTGTTTGTGTTTTTCAAATAGGCAGGCCGTGTTTTTTAAAAGAAAAACAGTGGAATGCTTCTATATTGAAAGCTTTTGCTCCCATCCACCTCCATTTCCCCAGTTTCCTCTCCTGTCTTATTAGTTTTCTTGTACAGTTGATCCTTGAACAATGCGGAGTTAGGGGCACCGCCCCCCTGCAGTCAAAAATCTGCATCTAACTTGGACTTCCCCCAAACTTAACTGTAGTTGTCCCTTGGTATCTCTGGGGGATTGATTCCAGGACCCCGTGTGGAATCCACAGGCGCTCAAGTGCCTTATATGAAATGCCGTAGAACAACACATACAGTTGGCCCGCTGCTTCTGCAGATTCCCAGCCAGGGATCGAAAATACTGTTTTCAATCTGTAGTTGCTTGAATCTGTGGATATGGAACCCAGGGGTATGGTGGGCCACCTGTCTGTTTATTGCAAACACCTGCATATAAGTGAACCAGTGCAGTTCACACTACATTGTTCAGGGTATGAACTGTATGTCCTCACAGAGTAGAATGTCTGTGGGCAATATGGCATAGACACTTTTATTTCCTCTTTTTCTTACCAAAATCTGATTTGCTTTTATGAACTCTGGTGGATTAGTTACTATTGTTACCATTTGTCCAAATCTGCTTTATCTGTGTTTTTCTTTACATGGTACTAACACCCAAAATTAACATTATTTACTCTAGGTTAGATAACTGATGTTGCTTTTTCTCTATATGGAAGCGTTTGAAGTGTGTTATCTGTTCCTTTCATCAAGTGTAGTGTGCACTTGCATCAGTTCTCATCTAAATGTGTCAGCACCCTCCAGAAAGTCCCCCTGCCTTCAGTCTCTCATCAGCTCGCTCAGCCCTGTATTTGGTGCCAGCAATTATTTGGAACACATGAGTCTGATCTTAGTCCACTCTGGCTGTAAACCACCACTGGTCCGCATGGCGTGCCTCCTTTCCTCTGCTTATGCTCTTCCCTCCTAGTTGCCGCTCTCCTGGCCTTTTGCCCTCGTGAACCTGCACGTGCCCTTTAAATTCCAGTTGAAATGTCTTCAGTGAAACCTCTGTGAACTCTCGTCAAGCAAACAAAGTTCATTGCTCCTCCTTTTGTTTCCAATAGCCCTTCCTAAATTCCTCCAGTTTTCCCCAGCACAACTTAATGAATGATAAAAGAATGAATGAATATACCAGCTCTTTGACTAATACTGTTTATTTCCACTGCACTTGAGCTTACATGCAGTTGGGTTTGAACTTGAAGCACACATACAGGGCATTATCAATTCTTGTAATTCAGATAATTGGTCCCCATTTTAAGAAGCACTTTTCACTTTGGCTGGGTAGCTTAGCTATTTAGAGCAGCATCCTGATATGCTGTGGTTGTGGGTTTGATCCCCAGTCAGGCCACATACAAGAATCAGCCAATGAATGCATAAGTAAGTGGAACAAGTCAGTGTCTTCCTCTCACACTCTCTTTCTCACTCTTGCATTCTCTCAAATCAATCAATAAACATTTTTTAAAAGGAAGAAGCACTTTCATACTCTTCTCATTAACGCTGAACAGGTGTTGGAAAATATTTATTTTTCTGCCACCTCTAGCAATGCAGATTTTACACATGTGAATTGGATCATTGGCATGCTCTCAGATCAGCTCAGTCTTGTTTCCGCTTGTATGTGTGGGCCATTGATGTCTCCTTGATGTGTACTAATTTAGAAATCTTGTATGTCTATTCCATATGTACCATCCATAATATGCTGTATACCTGGTGTACGAATATATGCCATGAAATAGTTTCAGCTATGGCTCTTAGAGTCAGAAAGCTTGGGTTCAAATACCATTCACTAGGCGGTGACCTTGGATAAGGTACTTCCTTCTTCTGTGATACAGGGGCAATAATACCATCTGCCTTGTAATGGGGGTGTGGGGATTAAATGAGATAATACGTGTAAATGGGTGACAGTGGTTAGCATCCAGAGTAAATGTGGCACATGGGAAACATTCGGTTCATTTGGGTGTAATCGTGGGGTGTTAAATTCCAAACTCTATTTCGCAGCAGCACTGACAGGTTGCTCTCAGATCCTGAGCTGAGTGCTGCCGAAAGCCCTTTGACTGACAAGAAGGCTCCGGGGAGTGAGCGTGCAGCAGAGAGGGCCGCAGCTGCTCAGCAGAACTGCGAAAGGGCCCGCCTGGCCTCACGGCCATCGTTTGTCAACATGCAGGTAATGATAAAAAAAATGGGAATGTCATACAAATGGAGTGTGCTTGGGCTAGGGAATGGCAAATTCAGTGAATGGAGAACAGTAGAGGAGAAATTAGGTTTTCTTTCTGCACTGTAGTCAAAATTAAATTTAAATATATATGCAGTAGTTAGGAATTGATTTTGCTATAAACTTTAAAAATGAAATGCGGGATTTAGTTTAAGTGATTAAATTATTTAAAATATAATATGAAAAATGACATAAATGGTCTGTGTCACTAAGCGTTATGTAAATGACATTATTCATCAGTTGTTTTATAAAATTTTAGATAAATGTCAGAGCTGTTATTTCTAAGTATTACTGCCTCATGCCACAGTCTTGGATAAATAGATATAATATCCTTCTGTCTATAAAATGGAGATGATAAATCTGTTTGGTGTCATTTAGACAGTTATAAAAACAGCTGATGTGAAGCTTTAGTGTTTTGGAAAGTAGATCATAAATACTATTGATGATTATATTGGGTCACAGATTTTTATGGTTATTTTAAACAGTTTCCTCAGCGGGAGTTATTTTTTCTATATCACTTTTCAAAGTATGAGGCTAATTACTGAACATAGACAATTGATCATGAAATGCAGAAATCCGATTTCCATACAGACCACACTGTGAAAGAGAAGGGTTTGTGCTTCGTGCTTCTGGAGATTCTGTAAGCATTTGACTTCAGGATCAGAATTACTGGGCAGACTTACCTATCTCTTAGTAAAAGCTTTATTGATCATCTCCATCTCCCCACCTCCAAAAGAAGAAAAAAGTATTTCACAAAATCTGAGATACAAAGCTGTCACAGATATGTCAAAGAAATTAATTCATGGAACTAAATTATACTTTTATAATCCTAGCTCATCGGTTCTTTCAATCCTTTACATTTGAACATTTCCATGAGTTTTTAGATGAATGTTTTTACAAAAGCCATGGCCTTTATAAAGTGTCAAAGTTAAAAAAAAAAAAAAGATTTGTTACATTTTCTCTGGTAGATTCATTTTCAGTTAATACAGATTAAAATTCTTTCATCTAGGAAGTATCAAATCCGATTTATGATCCATTTATGGTTTTCATCCCTCTGTGGTTCTTATCTTTTCCATCAGTTTTATACCTCGAGTGAGCCATTCACCTATTCATTTCTTTTAGGGTGGGTGAGAAATGTTCTCGATGATGATAGTCACTGAGCATTGACAGGGAGAAAGACTGAAGACTTCCCCGATTCCATCAGCTAAAATCATCTGTCTTGTCTGTGATGTTCTTGGAATGCTATATGTCTCTAGCTCTTCCCACACTTACCTCACTTCCTAATTGATTTTGTAGTTATTTCTTTTACCCATCCCTGCTAAGATTCTCCATGCTTCAAGGCTGTAGACTACTTCTGATGAATCATTGTCTTCTTCCACAAAGGGCAGCCCAGTCTCTACCCAGCAGCACTCAATAAATATTTACTGGGCCAGTGACCTTCGGATCTACCCACACCTTGCCCTTGGGTATTAATCAGTAATAATTAATCTTAATTTCCAGTGCCATTTAGACCTGAGATTTAAAAACATCATCCAGTTGTGTTCTCTAAAATCTTGGCTCTCCCGATTTACTGCCACGTTCTTAGAGTTAATGGTTTGTCTGGGCCAGCCAGTTCCTTGCATTATCCTGACCTAATTATTATTTCTGGCAGTCACTCTCAGAAGTGCCGTTTCAGACGGTAAATTACCTGGGCATGCACTCTGCATATGGTGATCTAGTGCTCCTGGGCAGAGGGTCAAAAGAGGTCTTGCCAGTGGGTTCTCAACCCTCCAGGTAGGCCTTTAAGACACTGCTAAATCACGTTCTAGCTGCTCCCCAAACTGGGGAGTTGAGAACGCTGGGTTAGCATTTCAGATGTAGCTGCATCTAGACTTCTTCAAAATGGCCTGCCTTGGTTTCTGTGTGGACCTGACTCCGTCATTTGTCACTTACTCATAGTGAATGAAAAGAATGGATAGTGCCCCCCTACTCCTGTGCAATAAAAGGTAACTAGGTTTACTTTTATTGTAATCCTTAATGTTATTGTAGCTTAAAGCTAGACACTTGCCATTTATCTCATTTCAAAAGCAAAGACTATTTCAATTAGGCTAATTTGTTAAGTTGTCTGGACATTATACCATGTCAGGCCATGTATTGAAGGGGGGATTTTGAGAGAGACACGAGGCTAGTAGCTAGCCTGGAAGCATTTTCCTAGTGCATTGTTTTGAAACTTAGCATAATTATTTTTAAGTTATTCAGTATACCTCAGCACATACTTGTCCTGGTGTTTTAAATATTTGTAGTATATAGGTATTTTTTTACTGTTGAAGGGAAATGCCTAACTCTTGTCACTGTCAGGACTTAAAGTCAGAAGTAGTGATTTATTATTCTAATTAATTAGTTTTGAAAACATGTTTAAGTTGATAGACTTGCACTGAGTTAATGGCACACTGTGGTGCAAAACTTAGCTTGTGTCCCAGGCAGATCCATGGGCTGCAGTCAGAACCTCTGGGTTCTCCTCCTGGAGCATTGGCATGGCATTTGGATAAACTGGCAATAAATCTGTTTTATTTTTAGGCATTTGACTATGAACAAAAGAAGCTGTTAGCAACCAAAGGTATGTGATACATTAATGATCTATACTTTTTTTCCCCGTAGATACTTAAAAGGTTTTGCAGTATTCACACTGAATTGTGAAATTGGACCTTCATTAAAAAAATGTTGAGGTTCAAAGTTGTACAAATTTATTGAGACTGAATGTATTTTGACTAGATTAGCATTAGCTCAATTATGAGATAATACAGCATTTCAAAATTTACCATTACTTTGTGTAAAATGTTTTATGAAGATAATTTAAGGCATTTTGTGTTAAGACATAATATTAAGTTCTGATTTCTTTACATATATCAAAACAACACTCATCAGTATTTTCAGAACCATATTAAAGATATCAAGCATTGTTTTATATTGTTTTCCAAAGCTATGTTAAAGAAACCAGTGGTGACGGAGGTCAGAACACCTACAAATACCTGGAGTGGCCTTGGGTTTTCTAAGTCCATGCCTGCAGAAACTATCAAGGAGCTGAGAAGGGCCAATCACGTGTCCTACAAGCCCACAATGACAACCACTTTCGAGGTTTGTAGAGTCCTCCCTACACATTCTTCCTGTCTGGTCTCTCAGCAAATGAGAGCTGTCATCTCTCCCCTCCCATTCTTTATTTACTTAAGGAGAAGTCATTAATGGGGATTTAATTTCTATTCTTATAAACATATTGCTACAAAATTGATGCAATCTAATGCAGTATGTTCTTTTCTGTATCTTCTCTCAAAGTTGTTGTTCAGCTGTTACAGAGATGTAAATTTAGATAAATGTGTTTTTGTTAGGGGGAGTGTCATAAATGCTAGAACAAGGATGAGATGAAGTGAAGGACAGATGTAATAATATCCCATAAACTATATAAAGAATCCCTTTATCCAAGGGTATCACTAGCAAGCCCACCATAGGGGGAAAAGGCAAATATTCAATGAAAACAAGTGTTCAGATATGAGTTAAAAATCCACTGTGTCTGATGTGCCAGGAACACAGCAGGAAGTATCACAAACAAGAGCTCCAAAATTTTATGTCTCCCAGATGTTGGCTACCCTGCTCAGAGTGAGACTGGGAAGCTGGCATCCATACCACATGGCGAAGGGATCCAGAGTTCCTGCTTCCCAGCCAGCCAGGCTGCACGTGACTCACTCGGCAAGGCCTTCTCAGTTGCAGAGTATCAGATTTTGGCTATCGGCCTTTTGGGAGTGGGGGCGGAGTAAGAGCGAGCACAGGCATGCACACACAACCCTGGGGAGACTGCAGACCCAAGCACGGGTGGAAGTGATCGATCCAAGAATCACAGTGTTCAACCAGAACACAGTAGACGGCAAAACAAATACTGGGGAAGGGTTTCGTAGTTGTTAGTCTAATCACTAGCATTTGTAGATTGGCCTTCTCTTCTCTACCTGTTTTCTTTGTAATAAATTAGACTGCTGATGAAGGGTAAAAGCAAACGTGCATTTTTTTCTTTGTCTCTCTGAGTATGTGAAAAAGAAAATACTATTGAAAGACTAGCAAGAACAGTCTCCTGTGAATTTCATTGTCAGACCTACAGTAGCAGCCCGGCAGGCTATATGTAAAGATGAAGCTACTGTCAGGAGCTGGAGTGTAGGCACCATTATGAAATGTCTCAGGGCTCTAGGAAGCACACTCCTCTTTCTACCACTATAGCTCTCGTGGCAGAAAGCATCTTCTTTTGTCGGCTGAGACGTTAAAACTGCTGTGCTAATTCTTTCATCCAAGGCACCTACAGTCTCGCCTTTTTCACTCACCTTTGTTTGGTAGAGTGTTAGGTGGCTGATTGTGTTTGCGCACTTTCAGAGATTAAACACCTCACTGTAGAATTGCTGATTAAGTTCTGCTCTCGGAGACCACAGTATGAGAGTTTGAAGTGATGATCATTCTGATATTGTAGTGGTCAAGTGCAGGGGCGGTGAGGTCCAGTAGCCACCGGTGGTTGTGGCTTCACTCCTCTGAGCCTGTTTTCTCATTTGAGTTGTTATGAGGATGACAGGGGAGAGGGCATCCAGTGTGCAGCCTGGTGTACGGTAAGTTCTGGGTGATATTTAGCAGTCCCTGTTATTTCCACTGGAGGAAAGGGGGCCCGGAATGGTTAAGTGTCTTACTTGAGGTCATGGCAGTAAGTGTCAAAGAAAGGACTTGAATTCATTTTACAAGATTTCCTTATACTCCTCTTCCTAATGGTTTAACCCAAGAGGGCACACAGCCAAGGTGATATGTAAATGATCTAGAGCCACATTGCCGTACCTTAACAGACAGAAGAGGCCCTTGGAGAACTTGGTAAAAATGCAGATTCTTCCTCCAGGATCTCATTCATCAGGTAGGGAGTGGAACCAGGAATCTGCATTTTCAGCAAAAGCCTCCTACGATTCTAATTTGGCACCCCTCTCTGCCCCGCTCTACAGGGATGTAAACGAAGGGGAATGATGCACAAAGGGTGGTGTCACAACCCGACTCTTCTACTCAGGCACTTCCCCAGGGATGGGAGGACCCCTTTCTGTGTGGCGGGGGCCTGATTCAGTGTCTGAACCCACTCCGGTGGCTCTTCTTGCTTTGTCCATCTTGGGCCCACCTATTGCACCGTCCTGGCTGAGGTCTCTTGGCCCAGTCTTACTGCAAGGCTGGTGGAGGGCGGGACCGCTAGCTCAGTGTTCACCATGAAACCTGCATTTATTTATGGCCTCTTCAAATATGACTGATGAAAAGATAAAAATCAGGCTGTCTTTGGGAATGGTGGTCTAATTCTCCTTGGTGTGTAGGACTTGAACTTTTCCATATGCATCACAAATCCATGAAAGGGGGTGCAAGGGCCCCCCAGCCCTTCCATAGCATCTGATATTCTGCAGCAGTTGCTCTCTATTCTGCTAGCGCTTGGAGGGATCAGAAACTGGGCAGTGAGTGAGGATTGCTTGTTTGGGTTAGGGCATGGGGACACAGGAGGATGGAGAAAGGACCTAGGGAAAATAGAAGTTAATTTTTACTAAAAGGTTGACCACGTCTCTGCTTAGAGCACTGATATTTTTAAATTAGAGGCTGCTAGAAACACTGTCCTTATTCTTTTCTAAAGAAAACAACCAATGGATAAGTAGAATGCTGTGTGAAGAAGTATGTTCAACCAGTAGATCCTGATGGCTATGGCCACTCCCGCGGTGTGCCGGGGGTCAGGGCTCACGGAATTCCCTGTTCTGGGAAATGTGCTTGCGGCAAGAAGTCGATGCTTTGAGCTCCTCATTCAGATTACCCAGAAACTAGACTTGGTCCAGTTTTAGGGCAGCCTTGAGAAATTAGCCTGTTCCGAAAGGAGCGTGAGGCTTTGTTTTGTTTTGTTCAAGGCTCAAAAACATGACCCTGTCCACTTCACACACTGCGACTCCAAAGGCCAAGCACGAGGCTGCTTGGACCTGCGATGGGTGTCACAGCCCCAGGACTACAGAAGGTTTGGGAGCTGCTTCTCTTTGCCACGCAGATCTTAAAAGCATGAACAAAGGTC
Organism: Glossophaga mutica; assembly: GCA_039655065.1. NCBI lineage: Eukaryota > Metazoa > Chordata > Mammalia > Chiroptera > Phyllostomidae > Glossophaga > Glossophaga mutica. Next base: position 138,364,002 of record CM077307.1, on the reverse strand, counting down.
ACATTCTCTGGAGCAAATAAAACCATGCATTGGAATCAAAGATGGTTTTTAATTTCTCAGCACTGAGAGTAATGAGGTTGTCCAATTATTTTATTTTAAGATTTTATCCATTTATTTTTAGAGAGGGGAAGGGAGGGAGAGAAAGAGAGAGAAACATCAATGTGTGGTTGCCTCTTTCATGGCCCCTACTGGGGACCTGGCCCACAACCCAGGCATGTGCCCTGGCTGGGAATCGAACCTGCGACCCTTTGGTTCGCAGCCCACGCTCAATCCACTGAGCTACGCCAGCCAGGGCTTATTTTAAATCTTATAAATCTAAGAGTATAGGTGAGCTTAGATTAATCAGATAACAAACGAGTGGATGCCACAAGAGTATATTTTACTTAATGTTTTTAGAAATCACTGTGTTTAGCCAAGTCTGACATAGTGTTTGAATTAAGTCAGCTTAGAACTTAAATTAATGGTTTTTTAATGCTCAGAAGAGTTTAGATGCAGAATCTTTAAAATATATACAAGCAACATACAATGATCTCATTAGTGCCTCTGGTAATTACCAATTTTGAGCATGCTGTTATTTCCCTTGCTGCACCGGGATTATCTGGTGGAAGTATAATGTTAAAGATGGTTTTAATCGAAAAGTTGGGTTTTTCTTTCTTTTTTTTTTTTAGGAGCCGTCTTTTCCAAAAGTCAGCAAATAACATTTGATAGATGTAGGAAGATGTACCTATAAGATTCTGTAATTCCACAGATATTTATTAAGCAACATCTGTGTTCTCGACACAATTCTAGGCATTAAAGATACATTAAAGTGCTTGAATAGAGGCTCTTGCTTTTTGGTGGGTAGAGTGATACAAAACAAGTAAATAAGAATATTTAATTAATAAAAGTCCCTGATAGATATGAAACAGTCTGCTTTAGATTGGGTTGTGATAGCAGGTCTTAATGAGGTGACATTCAAGCTAAGACCTAGATGGCAAGAAAGGTCCAGCCTTGTGAGGATCTAGGGAAGGAGTGTTAGGCCAGGGGGACAGCTGGCGGGCTTATCCTTGAAGTCAGGAGCATCCAGTAAGTTCCTGCCCAGGTGGTGAGGGTGGTAGAGTGCCGAAGATGAGGTTGGAGAGATAGGCTCAGTTATGGAGCACCTCAGCCCATTCTAAAGTACTGGAGAAGCATTGCAAAGACTTTATTCAGAGGTGCGATTTGTTCTAATTTGCATTAAAAAAAATCAACCTAGTTGCTTTATGGAAATTGAATTATTGGGGTGGGAGGAAAGAATAGAATTGGAATGTTCATTAAGGAGGCTATTGGTAACAGTTGCGGAAATGGAGAGGCGTAAGTAAATTTGGGGTATATTTAGAGACGACGTCAGTAGTACTTGCCAATGGATTGGACGTGGTGAGGGAAGGAGGGATAAGGATGACTTCATCAGCTGGGTGAATGGTAGAGGCACCTACTGAGCTCACCTACTGAGCTGTAGAAATTCTGAGAGGAGTGGGTTTGGGTGTAGCTGGTGGGGACAGGTTCACAACAATTCGATTTCAAGGACTCTACATTTAAAATGCCTGTGAGGCAGGAGCATGCGGTGTCAGATTGGCAGCTCTGTGCACTCAGTTTGAACAGAAAAGTCAAACCCGGAGGTAAAAATTTGGGAGTCATGGATTTAGTTGAAAGAGATTGAGATTACTTAATAAGAAAGTGGAGGGAGGGAGGGAGAGGGAGAGATGGGCAGGCTCGGATCAAGCCCCAGGGTGACAGGACATCTGAGGTCTGCAGGAGACCTGGGGCGGGTGGTGCCGTGATTCCTTGAGAAAGGAGGTGTTCAAGGAAGCCGTGGTCAGCTGTGGCGATGCTGCTGGGAGACCGAACGAAGTGAGATTATTGAGGTGAATTGTAAAGGATTTTCTTGAAATTCTTCAGTGAACATAAAACTTCGAAAATCAGAAAATCCTGACTTTAATACTCTAGACATGGTACAAAGCAAAGTGTCTGTAATAAGGGCGATTAAATAAATAAAAGAATGGATAAGTGCAAGTTCAGTGCAGACTTTGAGATCTTTTAAATTACTATTTTTATTTTGACTTGGGGGAATTCAAGAATTGATACTTATTTAGACTTACAAAGAGTAAGTCTACACTGAGGACTCTCAGAACTCTGCTGTGCACCCTCATAATGAGCAAAAACTTCACTGTGTGTATTGCCAAGTCCTTGGAGGCTGGAACACAAGGACCACAGGTACCATAGCCGGTTCCCAAGAATCAGCATTCGTGGCTAACTGCAGTGGTTAGCAATTGAAGTAAATGGTAGTGATCTACTGGGGATTCTTTTTCCTCCCAGCCCAGGAAGCCCCCTTATTATACAGTGCCTTACCTGGCTTTGATTGTTTACAGGGCTCATCAATGTCCCTCTCGAGGTCCAGCAGTCGTGAGCACTTGGGAAGTGGGAGTGAATCTGACAACTGGAGAGACCGAAATGGAATAGGATCCACAAGTCATGGTGAATTTGCTACTTCTATTGGCAGCCCCAAGCGCAAACAAAACAAATCAAGTGAGCTTTGATTTTTCGATCATACTTTTAGATGTAATCAGCTTGAAATTTGTTTATTTGGTTAAGGGTGATGTTCAAGTATAAAGTCAGGACTCCATGCCTTCAAGTGTCTGTTGTAACTCACTTGCCACCTCCTCTGTGAAGCCTCCCTTATTTTTCCTGGTGGAGCAGACCAGGTCATTTTCTGTTTTCACCACGTTTTGTATATGCTCTCACTCTAGCACTTGTCACAATGAAGTGATATTACAGACTTAATTATTGTCTATTCCTGTAGAATTTGAGCTCTGTAGCCAGGGACCATATTTGTTCATTCAGTAAACACTAAGTGCCTACATACTGGACATTCTGTTCAGCTGTGCCTTATTTGTTATTTCTCCCCAAATATCTAACAGTGTTTGACACCTAGTAGGTGCTCAGTAAATGCTCATTGAATGAACATATGAGTGAGTCACGGACACACAAACACTCAGAAAATGCTTTTTCTCATCAGGAAAAGACAGGGACATAAAGAAGCAATAAAAGAAAGTACTCAGTGGGTAGCGACTTAAGGTGAAAAGCAGCAGTTGATACTTTACATTGACAAGATATAACTGAATTGACATAAATATTTTAAAAAGTGTGAAGCCTAAGGTTCTGACTTTAAACATACATGGTTAAGGCTCAGCATGAGTCCAGTGCTTTTGTCTACAACAGCACCCACACTTTTGGGCTGTATATTTCTATAAACAGACAAGAACTGACAATAGTTATCACAATAAATGCCTTTCTTCAGGGTTTTGGACAAATTGGGAATCCTGAAATGTGCAGCAGGGAGTATTTGAAGACTATGTAAAGAAAAGCAATCTAAATGAGCATAGTAGACACTCAGTAAGTCAGTGGTTACCATCGATTAAGTTGGCGGTCAAGAGTCTCAGATTTGAAAAGACCAGTGTGGTGTTAGCCAAGTCTAAATAACAAAGCACAGTCCGCTCTTTCCCAAGTGCACTTTCCGCTATAGCCTGAGCGCTTCCTGTCAGCTTGGGCTGGATCCTCTGTCTCTGACAGGACGGAGCTGAGAGGCGGGCTGCTGGCAGGTACAGGTCTGGGGTGGAAACGATCTCCATTCTGTAGCCCACAAAACAATGGTTTCATGCCTCTCCTTTTCCATCTTTCTCTCCTTTCCTTTCACTTAATGCTGGATAATTAAAATTGACTGTAAGCTTAGTTGCACTGAAGTTTAGGATTAGGGTTTAAATACACGGATTCACTAGTAAAAAGGAATCATTAAAGAATCACAGTTATTTTGCTTTTGTCGGATGTTTTAAGAAAGTAGGGGTATAAAAGAGAATACAGAATGTATAAGTAGTTAAAATGAAATGTAAAGAAAGTTATGTACTGTAATCAATATTACTAAGAATATTTTTGCACATCTGTTTTTTTTCAAATTTTATTAATGTATTTGCTTAGCACACTACATGCAAAATAGTATTTAATCATATAATCTATATAAAGACATTTTAATGCAATATTTTACATTTTTTGTACTAAGTCTTTAAAGTATGGTATGTATCTCATTCGTAGGACATTTTAATTGCTAATAGTCACATATCGCCAATGGCTATTATATTAAACAGCAAAATTGTAGATAACTTTTTGACACCCTTGTCAACATTACCAATGTCTGGGTTTTCCCCAGATATCCTTGCTTATACCAGTTGTTCCAGTGTTAATTTTTAATAATTTCCACTTTTACTCTCAAAAAAGCAAGTTTATCATTTGGACAATGAACTATACCATCAACCTGCCACGCCATCAAGTCCCGTGGTTCCTCCCATGTGTTCATCATGGTCTGCTCTGCCTCCCCCTGGGCCCAGTACCTCACTGGACCCTCCTCAATCTTTTTTTTTTTTTTTTTTTTTTTTTAAATGACATTGGGGCCTTACCTTCCATTGGAGGAGTGATCCAGGGCTGAAGGCCTTCGGGGCTTGGTCCTGGAACCTTGCTTCTACACATTGTCTCCACAAGAGATAAAACATCTATTTTTAAGAGAAAGAGAACCCTTATCAAGAAATCCCTTCCACTTGTGATATATAAAGGACCTCTCAATTGGGAGTTGAAAACTGAAGGAAGTAAATAGTGGCACCTGAAACAATGCAGAATGCAATTCTTAGATTTGATGACTGCATCGATCCCAGAGGATATTAGATGGATCTGACTGGCTAGGGGAGTGCTCGCTTTCCCTCTTCATCCTCTCCCTGGGAATCCCTTGTGAAGCTGCAGCTTTGATGTAAGAGGATCAAATTCCCACATGGACAAGAAGAGCCAGTGGTTGGTTGGTTAGGACGGGTTGCACAGCTCTGCCAGAATCTCCAAAGCAGATCTTGAAGAGTGTTTCAGTATTTGGTCAAGTGCTTGGCATGGCTCACTAGTCCGCCACCCAGCTGTGAGGCTACTGCGCCTGAGAGCCATAGACAGTGTGGAGAAATCTTTGCCCAACAAATGGGTTGCAGAGCCAGGGCCAAGCTCAGCATTGCTGTCTTAGGATTTTTCTCAGGAGACAGATTTATTTCTGTCATAAATTAAATCCAGGAACTCCAGCATCATTCTCATCTCACTTCATGGCACTCTTAATTTTGGAAGCACTCTATTTGTGAGCTTACGGCCCAATTGTATTTTTATAGGGAAGGAGATTTCTATGGTGCCCTATCGTAGAATTCCTTTGACCCCACGTGAGCACAAGTGTGGAGATAGAGCCATCTGGCCATCCACATGGAGCCTGGACTTAAAGTAACTCCCATACCTTTATTGTTTCTAAAGGACCTTCCTCCCAATTCCTTTTAATTCATATGCAATCAGTTATAAGAGCAAATGTTTCTGAATGCTCCAGGTGAAGATGATTAATGATTATTAACTGCAGCGGCACTGTTGCTAAATTGCTGCCTCGCAAGTGTAACCTTTTAATGGCAAGAGTCACTCGGAAAGCAATAGCCAGCATTTCCTTAGTATAAAGCCAATGTTTCATTCAGTAAAGGATTGCTCTATTTCTGCAGTTACTGTTCTGTTCATCCCAACAATGAAGTTGAAATATTTGAGTGATTAAAACTTTTAATTAAACCTTGTTCTCTGTGGGCATTTGCACTTCAAGCCTGTCTCTCGTTTGCCCTTCAGCGGAACACTATCTCAGCAGTAGCAATTACATGGACTGCATTTCCTCGCTGACAGGAAGCAATGGCTGTAACCTAAACAGCTCTTTCAAAGGCTCCGACCTTCCTGAGCTCTTCAGCAAACTGGGTCTGGGCAAATACACAGACGTCTTCCAGCAGCAAGAGGTCAGTCACGCTTTCTTTATTTTTCCTGGGTTTGTTTGGGTTGTGTGTATGACGACTTCAAGAATGAAATCACTCATTGACCTATGACTGTGCTTTCACTGAGCATTTTTTCAAGTCTCATAGCCTGCTTTTGCTGCTAGGAAAAACGTGATCTCATTCCCTATTTATTTAGTGCAACTAGTAAACACAGGATAGCAGAAATATAGGAAATAGTGTTGACAAAAACACACCTTCAGCAGTTTTAGCTAAAAGACCTATTCATAGGAACTTTTAAAAAATATGTTTTATTGATTATGTTATTAGTTGTCCCATTTTCCTCCCTTGTATTCCCCTCTGCCATGCATCCCCTACTTAGTTCATGTCCATGAGTCAGACATATACGTTTTCTGGCTTCTCCATTTCCTATACTATTCTTAACCTCTCCTTGTCTATTTTGTACCTACTATTTATGCTTCTTATTTCCTGTACCTTTTCCCCCATGTCTCCCCTCCCCTTCCCCCCCCATGGGATCTCCATTTCTGATTCTGTTCCTATTCTAGCTGTTTGCTTAGGTTTTTGTTTTTTAGGTTCAGTTGTTGATAGTTGTTAGTTTGTTGTCATTTTACTGTTCATATTTTTGATTATCTTCTTTTTCTCAGAAAAGTTCCTTTAACATTTCATATAATAAGGGCTTGGTGATGATGAACTCCTTTAACTTGACCTTATCTGAGAAGCCCTTTATCTGCCCTTCCATTCTAAATGAAAGCTTTGCTGGATAGAGCAATCTTGGATGTAGGTCCTTGCCTTTCATGACTTGGAATACTTCTTTCCAGCCTCTTCTTGCCTGGAAGTTCTCTTTTGAGAAATCAGCTGAGAGTCTGATGGGAACTCCTTTGTAGGTAACTCTCTCCTTTCCTTTTGGTGCTTTTAAGACTCTCCTCTTCAATCTTGGATAATGTGATTATGATGTGCCTTGGTGTGTGCTTCCTTGGGTCCAGCTTCTCTCAGAGTTTTCTGGACATCCTGGAAATCTATTTCCTTTGCCAGATTGGGGAAGTTCTCACATTATGTTTTCAAATAAGTTTTAATTTCTTGCTGTTTTCTTCTGGCACCCCTATGATTCGGATGTTGGAATGTTTAAAGTTGTCCTGGAGGTTCCTAAGTAAGCCTCTCATATTTTTGAATTTTTGTTTCTTCATTCTCTTCTGGTTGAATGTGTATTTTTTCTTCCTTCTGGTCCAAATTGTTGATTTGAGTCCCGGTTTCCTTCCCTTCACTGTTGGTTCCCTGTACATTTTCCTTTATTTCACTTTGCATAATCGTCATTTCTTCCTCTATTTTGTGACCATATTCAACCATTTCTGTAAGCATCCTGATCACCAGTGTTTTGAACTCTGCATCTGATAGGTCGGCTATCTCTTCGTTGCTTAGTTCTATTTTAGGAGCTTTGATCTGTTCTTTCATTTAGGCCCTATTTTTTGGGCTCAGCATACTTGTTACATAGTAAGGGGCAAAGCATTAGGTATTTGCCAGATGGGGCAATCCACATCGCTGTGTTCTGGCCCTGTCTGTGGGGGAGGGGTTGGAGAGGGAGCAATGCCATTTGCTCAGCTCTCTGGTGGCTTTCAGTCACTTCTCCCATTACCCACAAGCAAATTGGGCCCTTCTGATGTTGATTCCTGGGTGGGTGGGTTTGTGTACATTCTAGGACCTGGTGGGTCTCTTCAGCAGACTCTCCTGTGAGGCTGGGAGTTTATCCTGCCTCCACAACCTCCACAGATTTTTACAGCTAGAGGCTTTGAGGCTTCATTTCCCTGCTGTGGAACCCTGGGTTTCACGGTCTCTCTTGCTCCCAGTTGTTCCTCCTGGTTTATCCACATGCAAATGTGGGATCGCTGGGTCTGTCAGCTGCCACCTCACCTGCCTGGTCCTCCAGCCACTGCCTTGCCTCACATGCTCTCTGCCCCAGCTGCCCGTCTCCGCCCCTCCCACTGAATGAATGTTTTTTCTTTAACTCCTTGGTTGTTGGACTTCCATACAGTTTGATCTTCTGGAAGTTCTTGTTGTTTTTAAATTGGTTGTCCTTCTTTTGGTTGAGCAAAGAGATAAAGTGTATCTACTTACACCTCCATCTTGGCTAGAAGTCTACTATTCACAGGAACTTTTGATTTATAACTCTATTAATGTCAGCAACAAGTCTGTATTTGATATGATTTCACTGTTGTATTTATAGCACTTAAAAGTAAATAACAGTATCAGAGATAAATATGTAGTTATTTTGACCCTATCCTAGTTCTTTTACTGAGGTCTGTTCTCAGAAAATATAATGTACTCTTTATACATGTTAATTTATTAATTAATGTACTGTTCGAGTTTTGCACAAACTGAGACAGAACTAAGATGGCTCTGAACCATTGTTACCAGTGAGATGAGACCTCGGTTTTTGTCTTCTTGAAGGAAAGGTTGCAGTCAAGAGACAAGGTGCAGTCAAGCAAGAATTTATTGGCCACAGCAAAAGCACACTCGGGACAGTGCAACAAGGAAGAGCTTAGCAGAGAAGAAACAACAGGAGAGCCCAGACTGGGCTGCTTTTCTGGGCCTGGGGCTGAAATGTGACTGCGGCCTACATGTTATCTCTAGGAAGGGAAGGTCAGAGGGTCCAAGCTGCATGACCAGCAATATGCTAGGGAGGAAATGTTACCCTGGGGGCGAGGTCTTTGCTTCCCAGTTTGGCTTCCCCTTGTGAGGTACCCAGGGCTTTCCACCTGGTGACCTTCTGTACCTGGCCCATCGTCCTTGCTCTGCTCATGACTGTCTAACTGTCTGCAACGATTCTTCACATGGATTTTGGTCTAACTGATCAGCCATGGCCATTATGCACTGGCATAAAGGGAAGAGCTTGATTCTTTCTAATAATGTCATTTTTACCAGGGCACAGCTAACCCAATGCAACAGGAAGTTAGAGTAGCTCTTTATATTAATGTATCTGTTTGATCCAGGGTTGGCTTTATTTTATCTTGGAGAATATCTAATTAAGTTATGCATTAGTGAATGAAGAATATAGAATTTTTATTAGGTACTTTGTATCATAAACTTAAGGTATTGCTCATGGCTCAAGAACTTAAATTTGATTGCTGAACTTTTTTGTTTTTTTGTACCAAAAAAAAAAAGGGTATGTATATATTGGATCTTAGTGTATTTTGTTTTCTTTTTCCTACATCTAAATCAGTGTTCATTTAATTAAGGATTTTGTAAGTTGAATAACATTTTCATCTTCAACATATCAAGGAATTGCAGTATTTAGTCTTTTACTTAGTTTTGCTGGTTAGATAAGGGTAGATGATTGAGAAGTTCAAGGGCAGAAGTGTTTTAACTTGTCCAGAAACAGGTCTCCATGTGAGTGATTAGATATTATTCAGTAATATTCTGGGTTTATTTATTTTCTGTTTGAAGAAGCATAGAAATAAATTTATTGTAGGTACTTCTCATCCAGTTATTTCCAAAAGAAAGAAAATATAATACAAAGCCAGGGAGGGTTTATCTAATATTAATTAGAGCAGGGGCCAGTGGACTACAGCCTACAGACCTTCTACCAGATTTCATAAACAGAATCCTATTGGAACACAGCTATGCTTACTCATTTACATATTGTCTATGATTGCTTTCGAGCTACAACAGTGGAGTTGAGTAGCAGCAACAGAGACAATATGGCCCACAAAGCCTAAAATATTTACTGTCAGGTCCTTTAAGAGGAGTTTGGGGATGCCTGAAATAGAACCTCCATTAAATAGAATTTATAAAAACATAGCTTTAGACCTATGATAAATGATAACTATGGTACATGATAAAAAGGTTTTACAAGATCTGGAGGTAACTTCTAAATCAAAACAAAACTTCAAAATAAGTTCTTATAATTGAATGAAAAGTATATTTTATTCTTTTTGGATGTGTTGAAATTTGGTACTGCTTCCTTCATTTAGAGTACTTTCTAATATTCAGATGTGACTTAATAAGAATCCCCCATCACATAACCTTGTGAGACTTATTTTAAACAGGTTGAAGATTTATTTAGTAACCTTCCCCAGATATGTCTATATACATTATTATTAACCATTGCTGCCCATTGTTTTACCCTCTTGGTGAGCCTGTTGCTTTACATTTACAATCATTTAATACAACAGCCCTGCAAGAAACACCATTGTCGACTGTGTGCACACAGTATTGTCAGAGTCTGAATCTGAGCCCATGTCTCTCTGGCCTCAGAGCCTGTTGCCTTTCTGTACTTCCACACTGTCTTCAAGGGCAGGGCGGGATCCTTGGGCTGCTTCCCTCCACACCTTGTTGCTGGTGCCAAAGAGCACAATGACACTGTTCCTGGAAACACTCTCGTGTGCCACTTTCTGATGGCCTGCCAGGCTCAGCCAAGTGGGTCGTGGATCTGGGATAATCTGGGAGTTCTTCCGTCATTCTTATGTCGAACACAGTGGGAGATATCTATGGGGTTTATTACTCAGTTTCTCTTTATAGAGACATACTTAACCAATTCAGAATTCAAAACTAAGAAGTATTTTCTCTCTCCTGGACAGATATGTATTCTTCCTTTTATCAGTTCACAAAAAAATGTGCAATTTGTACTTCCCCTTTCTTGTCTTGGCTGCCAGGGTGCTCAGACCTAAGGGAGCCAAGGTCTTATCTCAGGTGCAGTAAATCACTGGCTTAGATGAAGTCTTCAGCTAGAATAAACACTTTTATTTCATCATCTTAATTACTTAACTCTTGTCCCTTAGGTTTGTGACACCACTGTTCTTTTTTGGAAGTAGGTAGAGCATAATTCATAAATAAAATAGGTGTAACAAATGAGTTGAACCTACAGTGAGGTAGAAAATAAGTATTTATTCTGTTGGTTAAAGATTACTTTTTTGCCCACAGATTGACCTGCAGACATTCCTCACTCTCACAGATCAGGACCTGAAGGAGCTGGGAATTACTACGTTTGGTGCCAGGAGGAAAATGCTGCTCGCAATCTCAGGTGAATATAAATAATACTCATCTTTGAAAATCTGAATAACCTCTGCCAGCGGTCTCAGCCACTGGGGCTGGTTCTACCCGTTCACTGCTTGCTTACTGCCCTGGCACCTTGGTGCTTGTGGCTTCAGTTTTCCCGCGAACAATGTGACAAATGCTGATAACATCCCCACTATTTCATCAAGACATTGCCTGAAAACCTTCCGTGACAGTGTCATTCCTTAAACAGCTTTCTTCAGCAAGATCTAACCATAATTGCCCTTTGCAGAACATGAGGCTGGGGAGCAATTTAAGTCTCCTTTTCCTGTGGTTGTGTGCATCAGTTAGTACTGGGTTAGTGAATAATTATTCCGGATTGGCTGTTATGTTTCAAGTGCATGTGTCCTTGTATACCAACTGAGGTCATTGCACCAGTGGAGAAAAGCGTGTTCTTTGGTATAGCTGGAACTTGGCAGTATTACTTGTCTTAATGCTCTATTTTTTTTTCCTAAAGTTTTAGTAGAACTAGTGAGTGAGTCACAGAAGGGTGTAGGATTCTCAAAGTAGTCACAGAATGAAGGAAAATAATGTTGTCTCCCAGACTGCCTTCTGTGCACATTGGTTTTATATTCTGTGTATTGCAAAGTGCTCTGTACATATTTATGGAGTACTGCCTGTTTGAAAGGAATTGAGACAGATGATGAGTCAGGAGTTGGCTAATACATAACAGTGTCCCTGCAACAGGTATTTAGAGAAATATGAGGAAGCAATTGGGGTCAAAAAATGGGGTTACTTTCTGATGAAGTTCACAAGTGTCAATTATACATACGTGTGCCAGTCTCTCATAAAGAGACCCCAAGAGCAGAAGCCAAGTGTCAGGGGCCGTGAGAAAATGACGTTGCTTTTTCAGAACACTGAAGTTGCAGGCTGTGCTTTGTGAGATTAGCAGTAGCCTCTAGCTGGTGAAAGTCCTTTGCAAACAGCATTCACTAATCAGATGAGCAAATAAATGTAAAACTCAGTGGTTTTCCTTTCTTTAAGTAGCAGATTGCATCCCCCACCCACTTCCCCACAGGAAGTCTTATCTAGAGACCTAATGTGCGAAGCAGACTTAAGCAGAGCAACTTTGAAAGAGGGGTGGGAATTCAGCTATTGAGCAGCTTGTTAGGTTCCTCCGTGGATACACATCAGTTGGTGAAAGTTGGTGAAGTCTTCCTCCACCCTGTGTACCCAAGCGGCTGCATAAATGGAGCTCCAGGGTGGACACTTTCTCTTCTTTACTCGTAAGATCAGCTTGATATAGTGCAGAGGACACTGTGTTCAAACAAGGAGATTTGGGCTTTGCCTCTGCCAGCTCAGGAGTCCTTGGGTGAGTTTCCAGACCGTGAAGGTGGATTGGAATAGATGGTTGTGTGAGGTTACCTTCTATTTCTTCATCTGTCCTTCCACGTGGTGTATCATCAGTTTTTACAGGACACGTTATTCAGGGGCCTCCCACAGTCTTTTCTTTTTTACAGTGTATGGCAATAGGATAGTTTTTTAAACCTGCTTACCCTATAACTCAGCCTTAGAGGGCTGTTCCTAGAACCAAATTAACTTTACATATTATCATTTCTTTTATTAATTTGAACATATTTATACTCCTTGAAATTTTATTAATGCACATAATCTCCACACCTATATTACTAAAATAGGCCTGTAGGCCAGCACGTTTATCCCAGAGAAGTGTATGTTCCAGAACTCCATAATCTTTCACTAGAGGTTCATGGAATGCCAGTGACAGTGCAATGAAAACCTTTGTGCACCAACCCAGTTCCAAACTCCGTAAGGCTTCCAGCAACAGGCAGGTACCTCTAAACACTTCCATAGGTTCCAGATGGATGGTTAGGATCTTTACTTAGAACACATTTGTGATGTATTCCAGGTGGGTGTGGAATCCTTTTTTTTAAAAAAAAAATATTTTCTCCAGTTGTCATCTTCATTGTGGTTCTGTTGAGGTGATATATCCTACCTCTCCAGCCAGCCTCCCTCAGTGGGATTCACAGGTCCTTGCTTTTCAAGGGAATGAGACTTTGAATAAGATGCCTTATGAATGCTCTGCCCAGTAAGAAGTATTTGATTATTTTAATGATTTCACCTTTGTTGAGTGCATTTGTTTGAATCTAGGGAATTGTTTTCTCTGCAAGTTTTTATCAAGAAGCCTTTTATTCAAAAAGCTGCTTTCTCCAATTCAGCTCATGAGAAATACATCCGTTTATAGTCTCAGAACAGTTCGTTTTTCCAGAGAGGTGCAAGGCAGCTGGGCAGCCTCAACTCACGTTTGTCCTGTGGGTACATAGTTTGGTTAGATACAGATTTTGCTCATACTTTTAAAAATTCTGTGGAGTTTTATTTTTACCTATAATCAGAGTTCTTTCAGTGTAAGGTTTGGTTCTTCTTAAATTTGGAGCCAGAAGACATTTATTTTAGTGTTACAGGAGGAGATGAGCATTATCTCTAGTAGAAATGGATCAGAGAAAAAAAAAATTTCAAATCCATGGTTTTTGGAATTTTTAAAAATTTCTCTGAGTATTTGAGTAAGTACCTAAATACACAGGGCCTAAGTGAAAGGAAATTTAGCATCCTGTTGACAGGCTTCCCACCACGGCCTCAGGTAGATCTAACATTTCCCGACCTATTCTTTTAGTTTGTGACTCTGTTCAGATCCGCAACAAGATCCTGAGAGCTGCCAGGATTGTGTGAGCCTTGGAATTGCAAAGAAAAAGGTTGGTATTTTCCCAAACTATCTTTTAGGTTTACTGGAAAAAAAAAAAAAATCAGAGGAGGGAGTTTGATTTTTAATTTAAAAAACGACCAAAACAAACAAACAAAAAGTAAAGTCTCCTCAATAGGACTTCGTCCTTGATAATGTCTCTAGAAGATTAGCTCTGCTTCACATCTGGAACTATGTAACTTAGAAACTACATTTTTTATGGAATGGCCAAATTCCTTCATGATCATTTTTATTCTTCCAAAAAGCTAGTTGATAAGACTTTTCAGAAAAAGTTTTCAATGTCTATTAAAAAATTTGTCTTCTTCGATGGCCCATTTGTTTTCATGAGCTTAGCTGGTCGTGTTCTGTGTGGTAGGGGAGGACAGCACTTGACCTCATTCATTTCCTGTCCTCCTCTGTAGGATGGGGATGCATGTCCTGATTTGCAGGTTATTCGCCCATGAGAAAATGAAGGCCAAAGAAAGTGTTTTACCTTGAAGGTGATTAAACTTTCCCAGGCTGTGTACTTGAGAGGATTCATTTATTCTGAACTCTCCTACAATTGCCTTTAAATATAGTAAATTCTGTCTTGATTTCTGAATTTTTTAAAAAAGATACATGTGTTCATCTTTTACTAGGCATGTCATTGCTACATGTTTCTGCAGGAACTTGAAACAATAGCCAATCTTACAAGCATGTCTTAAGCTACAATTTTCTATTTTAAAAAAATTGGAAAACTGGGAAGTAAAACACTGTTACCTGGCATACGTGGAACTACCAGTTCCTCACATTTGTATTCCTGATGCTCTGATTGGTCTCCACACAGAGGACAGATCTCTGCAGCCCAGGCCAGGGCCCTTTGCGTGAGGCAGGATTATAGCTTGTGTGGACAGCTGACTTCGGCCATTTTTAAAACTCAATTTCCTTATCTATAAAATGGAGAATGGTAAAATTATCTACCCCTTAAGGAGCACTTAAATAGAACAAAACAAATGTAAAGTGCTTGTCATATAATAAGCTCTAATAAGTCACTATTATTTGTTTTCTCCCCTAAGACCTAAATGTGAACGAGAGAGAGATGTCTCTGTTCTTGCATCACTGCTGTGGGGCAGGCATTTTTATTTTGCAAGGCAGTGAGGTGAAATGTTACGGGTGTTGGTCCGTTTTCCAGAACTCAGGAGACAGGAGCCCCTCTGGCCACACAGCTGTCCCTGGCCCCCTGTGACTCCCTGCGTTCGTGTTGCTGTCGCAGGCCAGAGCTTGCAGTACGGCTTCAGAATTCCAGAAGGGGTTGTGTGCGGGTGAGAAAGTTCTGAGTACTGTGCTGATATAAGGCGCTGCATAACTGGCACCACCCTGCTCAAAAAAATAAGAGAGACAACTTTAAGCACATTCATTGTATCTTACCTCTGTTTGAAATTGAGTAAGTTTGGAGATATTTGCGTTTGGTGGCTATCAGAACTCTAATTTCCAGAGTCTTCCAGAGTTTGACCATTCTGTGTCCTTGTGTGAGTACCATCAGTTGGTTGAAGATTCGTATGTGTGTGTAGCAGTAGGAATAGAGTGGTTGCCTAGACAGAACCAAGGTAGGCTGCTTCAATTAAATTTTACTTGGAAAAAGACAAATTAAACAGTGTTTCCTAAGTACTCTGGTTTTGTTGATATTGAGCATCTTGGGTTTTACCTTGAAAATTTAGATTCAAGTATTGGTTGTTTTCAGCTGTATTTATTTCCTCAATGTTGCTGTTTTTACTAAGTTAATTTTTTATTCAAGGAAACCTTCTGCTGATACGCTTCTCACGCAGCTCTCCTGACTCGAGGCGCACAGGCCTCAGGGGCTGGTGGAGCGGCGCTGAACGTCGCTGAGCTCCTCCATTCTTCTTGTGTTGAGTCGGGGGGGCGGGGGGGTCTTTTCATGTGTAACTTTATAATTTAATGCCTGATGTATTTGACATGGGTGAGCTTGGCAGCTGTAACAATTTTCTGTGTCGTTGGTAATTCATCCTTTTACTGGCATTGAGGGCCCCCTTCCCTTTGCCTCTGAAATGACATTTGCGATGGGTCAAACTGTTTAATTCGTATTATCTAGAGTTTGGAGGATTCTGAGAGGACATATCCCCCAGGTAGTCTACAAACTGCAATAAAAACTATTTGCTGTCCTCGGTCCTCTCGGCTAACAACATGTTGTCTTTAAAAATCAGACTTTCTAGCATTTCAGAAATGTCTTGACCATTAACTAAAGATTTTCCTCTGGCTACCAGACTTGACACACCCCCGCCCAAAACCTACTGTGTCATCATTTTCCGAGCTCTACTGCTCTGTCCTGTAGTTTATAGAAGTTTTCCACTGAGTTTCTAACAATTCTCTCTTTCTCTCTCTAGAACTAAATAAAAACCGAAGAAAGCTTTTTGAACCACCGAACGCACGCACCACTTTCCTGGAAGGCGGGGCCAGTGGGAGGCTGCCCCGGCAGTACCACTCGGACATCGCTAGTGTCAGTGGCCGCTGGTAGCGGCGCTTTCCCGGCGCACACCCGCCAACTCCCTTGTCAAGTTGGACACAGGAGATCTGTGAACGGCCTTCGCTGCACCCCGTCCTTAGCACTCTGGTGTCTGGTATCAGGACCAAAGCATCTTATTCACATCTGAATTTTGTGCCTAAAAGGAAGAAAAGAGAAGATGTTTTTATGTCATCATACAGAACACCACACATGGATTACTTTTTTATAAAATGGTAATTGGACAGAATTTGCAATATGGGGGTAGGGCTTTATTTCCTGTTTTTATTGACCTATATAACATATGCACTGATTTTTTTTTTTTTAATACCTAAAATGAAGGATGATTTGACATCTGGGATGCCAGAAAACATTGAAGTTATTGTTTGCTTGTTTTGGTATTTGGGGATTTTTTTTTTTTTAAATAATCAAAATGGAATGTTCTGGTACTGCTTTAAAATGAGTATTGAGGTCTTTCAGCACTTTACACTTTCTGATTTCTTGTCCTGTGGAAATTATCTTTCTCTCATTTTTATGTTACCTAATGTAATGGTACAGATCAGATTTAGTCTAATTTTTCTGACTGCGTTAAATCTTATTTGAAATGGTACTGGATTATTAGTTTTTGTGCAGAATGTTCTGGACCAGTTCTGTTCATTTATGTCAGCATCCTAGAAACAATTAGCAATGAACCTAGTTCACAGTAACAGGTACAAAGAAAGACCAAATGGACTTTGCAATATTAACCCTTTGCAGTTATCATATTTAGCTGCTGCCTATATTGCTAAAAATGATTTTCATGGTTGTCTAAAGGCAAAGGGCTATTTTTAGTATACTGGCACTAAAGGACACTTATTTATATCAAACTTTTTATTTTTAGATACTATAAGCATACAGTACTTTGGTTAAATTGATATCTACTAGAGATTTATGGTAGAGAATGGACGGCATTCAATAACTGACTGGAGCCCTAGATTGTCACTTTATTTAAAAAAGACAAATAATCATCTGACAAGACAGCACTGTTGCCATTAGGAAGAGAACTAGATTACTGTCCTTATCCTGTATGCATTAGCTGTGCTCCACACAGTCAGAGGACTTCCCTAAAACCACGCACGTCTGCTTGAAGCAGACTCACGTCTGTTGAGAACAGAAAGACTTTATTTAAGTCTCTAGGGTGACAGTTTATGAAGACAGGAGAGTTCTGAAGCAGGGGGAAAATGACTATTTTCTAAGTGGCTAGACTCATTGTTAAAATCTTATACTGTGAAAGTTCAAGTAATTGGGCAACATTGTTTCCTAGGTCTTTTCAGACATCTTATTGTGGATATATGAAGGGTTTTCAATTTATGAAGAAAATCACTAAGTGCCTCTCTTTCTTCAAAGCAATATTATTTCCAAGTGTATTAATTTGTTGGAAAACTTTCCCATAGGAAATGTTGTGAATTACTTGTACTGTAATGACTTATTTATGCTCATTCTTTAAGACTTCCTACATGGACATAAACCACTGTTGCATGCTCTTAGCAGAAGGCATTCGATAAGCATACATAACAATTGGGGACTTTCATACAAATGCCAAATCAGAAATACCACCTGACATTTTTCCATGGCTAAGTCTTACCATGAAAGAACAAGGATGGAAGAGAAATTTTGCACACAGAAAAATTTTCACTTTAAAAAATTGTATTGGTTACTTTGAAGGCATAGATAATGGACCTGTCGTAAAGTGATCAGTTATAATGGCACTAGGCGGATGTCCATTCCTAAACTGTATCTGCTTAAGGATGTAGAACTGAATTTGTCCCTTTGCCAGTGCAGCAGAGTCGCCCTGTGCACATCACAGGTACTCCTCGTCACGTGGTGCTCCCCATCCTCTGCGGCTGCTGGACCGACACATCCAGCTACCCGTGCAGCGCAGGAGTTCCAGATCGGCTTCCCGCCCAACAACTCGGTTCTCTAAAGTTTATCGTTTCTTTAATAAGACTTTCCCAAATAAAAGTCATTTGGAGCTCTTTTCCTAGCCCTCTACCAAGCATTTGAAACACGAGGGAGATGGAATGAATTTGCAATATCAACGGAGGTTTTATGAACAGTGCTTTACGCCAAAGGGAAAACTGTCCCAATTAAACTAGATTAAATAGGGTGTTCAAAAATAAATAAAAACACTGGAAATTACTTTTCTTACTTTCTGTTGAGGCAAGGAAGGGAATATGACACTACAGTATACAGTGTTGTCAGTGTTATATGATGCACAAAATATTTGGATTATTTGAATAAATGGTAGTTTTTAATCAATCTGTGCCTTAATAGTGACCAATTATCTGTAAATATAGAACAGATGCAGATTGTATTTTTGTGTGGGTTTTTGTCCTTTTAGTAATTTTTTTAAAAGAAAGATGGAATTAAACATTGAAAATGGGAATTTTTCTAAACTAATCAATTGTTATATGAAAAATAAATTTATATAACCCCTTTGTATTGCCCTTGCTAGATGAAATGCCTTTTTTGGAAAAAAAAAATATTTACACAAATTCTATACCTGTCTTTGTTTTCTAAGAAAAAAAATTTTCTTTAATTGCAGCTATTATCAGCAGAATTGAAAGATGTCTGTGCCGTAGAGTTGAGTAGGTACTCTTTGTCCTGCTGATTCGTGCTGACAGTCCTCATTTCACCCAGAAGCTCAGGCACTCTATTTTAGCCAGTGAATCCAGGCCTACAATCAATTGCTGTTTCCATGGCCACCCATAGGCACACACAGAAAGTCATATTATGGAACAGGTTACATTCTTGTTCGTTCTTTTTACAAAGGCTCAAATGTATGACCGCCTTGACAACCTCATCCGGCAGCAGAGGGACTCCTTATTCAAGGGGTGCCGGCTCCCTGAACCAGGTTTCCATTTCAGAGGCTGACCACTGAGCGGTCACACTGAATGCTGCTCACTGCTCGCCCTGGGATTCTGTCTGGACTCATTCTCAAATGGAACTGAGACCTTATGACTATAATCCTGAGTTTTGTCCAAATCTCAAAGAAAACCTAACCACCTATTATGCACCCAGCAGTATCTCCACTCGAATTATCTGTGGCAATGGTTCTTAAAAATTGTTTCTAGCACAAGAGTTTGTTTAATACCTGAAATCTTACCTGAGAACCTAATATTAAATTATCATTCATTCACTTATTCTTTCTATAAATACTTAATGAGGACTTAGTCAGTTCCAGGAGTTCTAGGAACAACAATGAAAACACAAACCCCTGCCCTCACTAAGCTTACATTCCAAATGGAGAGAGGTAGGGCTGATGAAGAGGGACTGGAGGGTGCACTGTTCAGAAACCCCAGTTTTTGTCAAAACTCTTGAAAGTACACATCTTACAGCAACAGGTCTGTGCTTTCAAATGCAAAATATTCCTCTCACCTACTAGCCCTCCTTTTTCTAGGTTTCATAGGCTTAATCACATTCTCAAGAGTACGTGGCTAAAAAAGTTATGACTCGCAGCTTTATAATTATTTTCTAACTACATGACCCATCACTTCTAGATTTGCCTCCAAATGACTTTGCAGTATTTAGAAATCAGGATTACCTTGAAAGAATGTGAGATTTCCACTACTGAGGATATTCCAGGAATGCAGTCAGTAATAGTGTCACCAAGATGGCGACGTAGGTTACTCCTGACGTCATTCCCCCTCACAAGAACAACTAACAGCCACGATGGACAAAACACCAAGGAGAATCCTGGGACATGAGAGTAAGGCTGAAGTTACTCCCTGCACGGCGGAGACCCAGACTCCTGCAGCAGAAAGGCATGAGAGACAGCATCATGCTGACTGCATTGCCCCTGCCCCGGGCCAGTATAGCACCATGCAGAGAGGTGTCCCCTGAGCTTATAGTTCCTCCAGTGGGAAAAGAGCCTGGGATGACATCCCACACCCCCAGCATTGTGGGTCATTTTGTGGGAGCTGATATACGCTGATTTTACTCCTGGAGATCACAGAGGAAACTACAGTGCTCGACCACTGGGAATCCAACTGCCGAAAATAGGGGGAAGGCCTTCCAACCACTAGCACTTAGATCTTGGCAGACAGGTCTCTTTCCCACAGAGGCCAAGCACTAACCAGCTTTGCTCATGCAGAATCAAGTCGCTGTTGCAGTCCCACGGATTAGGGAAATCAGTGGCATGCAGGTCTGCTTGATTTGGGTCCTTAAATGAATTTTGCAGGCCCTGGAGCCTGGTCTGTGCATGCCTAGGCAGAAGGGGTGAGTCATAGTGCCACCCCTTAAACAGCATGGCTTGCTTCCCCCTCCTGACAAAAAGCACGTTTAGGGAAATTTGGGGTGTTAGCTGAAGTGGGCTGTCCCAGTTCTGCCCAGGCAGGAGCATGGCCCTAGGCCGTATGTGGCAGGAAGGGCTGGCTGAAACCTGGCAGTAATGCCAAGGCCAGATATGGGCAGGCATAACTGACTGTCCTCAGAATAAAGCCAGTGGCCCTGTTCAGCCAAGGAACTTGGGGCGTGGGTCTGGTTGAGTCAAGTACCAAGTAAAGAGCCTCAGTGGTCTTGAAGATACTTCTGTTGCACTGGGCAGGGAAACTAATTCACAGCCCAACTCTATGCTGAATATGGCCTTCAGCCAGCCCAGCTGGGGTACCTTATGAAGTCACATGAGAAGCTACATAGACCCTCCAACGGCCATGCTTACGGTGACACTTGAACAGGGAGCACAGCCTGTGGCTTTCCCTGTCTGCAGAGCCAAACCAGTGTCCGCACCTGACCGGGACATTCAGTGTACACTCTTAACCAATTTAGATCCCCAAGCAACAAGCCATGCAGATCCTGGGTCCCATCCTATTGCCCTGCCATGGTAGGAAAGCTAATTCAAAGCCCTACGTGCTTCTAAGGATAATACCCAGTCCTGACCATTTGGTAAACCTGACGAGAGAACCTAGGCAATTTTAAAGGCCTTCCTACAGTTTCACGTGGGCAGGGAACCAAGCCAGCAGGTCCTATCTAACAGTTCTTAGCCAGTGGCCCCTCACCCCTGACATCAGAGCTTGAATAGTTGCCTTGTCCAAAAACAGACCATAAGAGCAGGGTCCACCTGCCCAGAGACATTACCAGCAGACCCATCCAGAAACCCAAACTGAGCTGAGTATTGAAGGACTGTCTCTGCCAAAGTGAACCTTCACACTGTGGAAGAGTAGACAAATTACTCAAATGCATGGATATCACACAAGGAATCAAGGATCATGAAAAATCAGGTAAGTATGATACCACCAAAGGAAATGGATAAAGCATTAGTAACACCCTCAGGAAATGGAAGCCTATGAACTCTCAAGCAAGGAATTCAGAATAATTCTCTTAAAGAATCTGAGTGAACTATGAGAATATACAGCTTGATACCTAAACAAAATTAGGAAAACAGTTCATGAACAAAACAAGTTCAACAAAGAAATAGAAACCATCCCTGGCTGGTGTGGCTCAGTGGATTGAGCACCAGCCTGCAAATCAAAGGGTCGCCAGTTTGATTCCCAGTCAGGGTACATGCCTGGGTTGTGGGCCAGGTCCCCAGTAGGGGGTGTGAAAGGCAACCACACACTGATGTTACTCTCATTCTCTTTCTCCCTCCCTTCCACTCTCTAAAAATAAATAAATGAAATCTTTAAAATAAATAGAAACCATTGGCCAAAAATACTGAAATCCTTAGATGAAAAATATAATAACTTAAGAATTTAATAGAGAATTTCAAAAGCAGATTCAACCATACAGAAGAGTCAGTGACCAGGAAGATAGGCCATAAGGGACACAATGACAAGAAACAATATTTGCACTATGGGAATTCCAGAAGGAGAAGAGAAAGAGGCAGAAAGTATATTCAAAGCAGTAACGTCTGTAAATTCCCCAAGACTTGGGAGAGAAATAGACATCCAGGTCAAAGAAGACCAAAAAACCATGTACGTTGAACTCAAGGTTACACCAACACACAAAATTAAACCCTCAAAAATCAAAGACAAGGAAATAATATTAAAAATAGTAACAGAAGAAAGAGGTTGCATTCAAGGGAACCCTCGTAAGAATATTGGTGGATTTCTTAATGAACTCTTCAGGCCAGAAGCGAATGGGATGATGTATTCAAAATATTGAAAAGAATAACTGCGAACCAATAATACCATACCTGGTGGAGCTGCCCTTCAGAAATAAAGAAAGAGGGATAAAGACTTTTCCTGAACAAGCAAAAGCTAAGTGAATTCGTAAGTTAGTGGATTCATAACCTGCTTTACAAGGAATGCTAATGGGAGTTCTTTCAGTGGAAATAAAGGGATGCTAAATAACATTATAAAAACAAGAAGATAGGGTAAAACTGACAGGTAATGGTATATATATTTAAATACAGTTATATATTTACATATATTTAAATACATACATATATTAATATATAATTATCTGTCAGCTTTACGCTTATATATACATACGTGTGTGTATATGTGTGTATATATAGTATATATATTTAAATATAAATACATATAAATATAGATATTTAAATTTAGTCTGTAATACAGTAATGGTGGTGCTTAATTCACTTACCAATCTAGTTTAATAGTTAACAAATTAGTAAAAATAACCATAACTACAATAATCAGATATTAGTTAAATAATACAATATAAAAGTATATAGATTGTAATATCAATAACCTAAAATATGAGGGGGAGGAGAAGTAAGACTATAAAGCTTAGGAATTCTGTTGAAGTTATTAAAATAGAGCATCACAATTTTAAGAGATTTTAATTAAGCCTGATGTAATCACAAGAGAAAAACCTGTAGTAATTACACAAAAGAACATGATAAAGAAGTTGAGGCATACTGATACCACAGGACAGGAAGCAGGAATAATGGATCTATAAAACCAGAAAATATAGATCTGGTTTTAAAATGATGACAGTAAGTCATTACTTTAAAATGATGACAGTAAGTCATTACCTATCAATAATTACTTTAAACATAAGTGGAGTAAGTTCTCCAATCAAAAGACAGAATGGCTAAATGGATAAAAACAAAACCCAAGATCCAATGATATGCTGCCTACAAGAAACTAAATTTGTTCCTAAAGACACACAGACTGAGCATGAAGGGATGAAAAAATATATTTCAGCAAATAATAACTTCAAAAACAGCATAGAGAGTTATATGAGACAAAATTGACTTTAAGATAAAATCATTAGAGACAAAGAAAATCATTATATAATGATAAAGAGGTCAATGTTTCAAAAAGATATAAAAATTATAAATATCTATGCATCCAAGTCAGAGTGCCATAATATGAAAGGAGAAATAAACAGCAATGGAATAAAAGCTGGAGACAATGAAGCTACCAGATCTATACATAACGTATTATCTGACAACAGTAGAATGAATATACAGTTTCCTCAAGTGCACATGGAACATTTTCTAGGAAAGACCATCTGTCAGACCTCAAAACAAGACTTAGGAAATTCAAGAAGATTGAAATCATACCAAGTATCTCCTCTGACCACAATTACATGAAGCTAGAAAGAGACAAAAACTGGAAAATTCACAAACGTGGAAATGAAATATTTTTTTCCTGAACAATGGATCAAAGACTAAAAGGGGAAATAAAGAAGTATCTTGAGACAGACAAAAATCAAAATACAACATGCAAAAACTTAATGAGATGGAGCAAAAGCAGTCCAAAGAAGGAAGTTCATAGCAATAAACGCCCACATTAAGAAGCAAAACCAAAAAAATTTAAATAACCTAATTTTATGTGCTAAGGAATAAGAAAAGAATAAACTGAGCCCAACATTTGCAGAAGGAAGGAAATAATACAGATTACAGAAAATAAATGGAAAAGGAAAATAGGAAACAATACCCAAACTAAGAGTTGGTTCTTTGAGAAGATAAACAATATTAACAAGCTTTTAGCTAGACCAACCAAGAAGAAAAGAGAGAGGACCCAGATCAACAGATTTGTGAATGAACAAGGAGAGTTTACAACTGATAACATAGAAATACAGGCATTGCAAGAGGGCACCATAAACTACTTATATGCCAATAAACTGGAAAACCTTGAAGAAATGAGAAAATCCTTATAAATACACAAACTATCAAGACTGGAACAGAAATAGAAAATATGAATAGACCAGTTAAGACTAAAGATACTTAATTGGTAATCAAAAATTTCCCAATGGAGAAATACCCAGGGTCATCTGACTTCTATGGTATATTCTACCAAATATGTAATGAAAAGTTAGTGTCAATACTTCTCAAAGTCTTCCAGATAGTTGAAGAGTAGGGAACACTTCCAAACTCACTTTATGAAGTCAGCATTACTGTAATACTAAAGCCAGAAAAGGACATCACAAAAAAACTATAGGCCAATATTCTTTTTATCAAAAAGGAATACTTATTTTAGAAAGGGGAAAGGAGGAAGAAGTGGAGGGAAAGAAACATTAATGTGTGGTTGCTTCTGATGTGCCCTCTACCAGGGACCTGGCCTGCAACCCAGGCGTGTGCTCTACACTAGTAATTGAACCAGTGACCCTTTGATTTGCAGGCTGGCACACAATCCACTGAGCCACACCAGCCAGGGCCAGGCCAATATTCTTGATAAATATAGATGGAAAAATTCTCAGCAAAATACTAGCAAACCAAATTAAAATGGATCATTCACCATAATCAACTGGGATTTATACCTTGGATGCAAGGATGTTTGGCATTCAAAAATTAATGTAATATATTAGATTATTAGAGTGAAAGAAAAAATAATATTATCTCGAGGCAGAAAAAACATTTGATGTAATTCAACATCTGTTTATGATAAAAAAAAACACAAATTAGGTGTATAAGGCACTTCAACATAAGAAGGCCATAGATAAGAAACCCACAGTTAACATCATACTCAGTGGCGAAAGGTTGAAAGCTTTTCTTCTATATAAAGGAACAAGGCAGGGGTGCCCAGTCTCACCACTCCTGTGCACTAGAAGTTCTCACCAGAGCAATCTGGTAAGAAAAAGACTTAAAAATCATGAGAATTGGAAAGAAAGAAGTAAAACTGTTTCTATTTGCAGATGACATGATTTTATATTAAAATTCTGAAGACTAGCAAAGGGAACAGTTAAATTTAAGTAATGAATTCAGTAAAGTTGCAGAAAACAAAATTAACATACAAAAGTCAGTAGCATTTCTATACCCAACCAATTATCTGAAAAAGACATAATGAAAGCAACCCTATGTACAATAGCATCAAAAACAATAAAATACTTAGGCATAACTTAACCAAGGAAGATCTTTACACAGCAAAGTATAAGACACTGATGAATGAAATCAAAGAGACAAATGAAAAGGTATCCATGTTTAAGAATTGGAAGAGTTAGTTGTTAAAATATCAATACTACTGAAAGCCATCTGTAGATTCAGTGTGATCCTTATTCAGATACCAATGGTCTTTTTTTTTTTTTTTTTTTGTAGTAGAATAAAACAATCCTCAAATTTATATGGAATCACAAAAGACCCCAAATAACCAAAGCAGCCCTGAGAAAGAAGAACAAAGTAGGAGGCATCATACTTCATGATTCCTAGCTGTATTATAAAGCTATAGTAATAAAAGTATGGTACTGGCATAAAAGCAGACAAATAGTAGAGGAACAAAATTGAGAGCCCTGAAATCAACCTAGGCATATATGATCAATTAATATTTGACAGGGGAGCCAAACATACTCAACGTGGAAAAGATAGTCTCTTGAAAAACTGGTGCTGGGGAAATTGGATAGTACAGCACTAAAACATTAGCTCACAATGGAATAAAGACTTAAATGTAACACCTGAAGCTATGAAACCCCTAGAAGAAAACAGGAAAAAAGTTCCTTGACATGATCTTGGCAATGATTTTTTGGATATGATTCTGAAAAGCAAAAGTAACAAAAATAACTAACAAAGTAAAGTAGGGCTACATTAAACTAAAAATCTGCACAGCAAAAGAAACAACAAAGGGAAAAATTTCTGCAAACCAGATATTTGAGGGTTAATATCTAATTTTATATCTTATGTATGTTCTGATTATATTTTTGAAATGTAATTCTATGTCTATTGAATCTAATAAAATTAGCATTTTATATTATATATCTTATTACTAATACATTTTATTCATGTTACAGATGTATTGATCTATAAATGTATATGAACCACAAACAAACAAAAATTTAAATATATCCACAGATAGTTTAAGAATTGCTTCTCTAGGCAGACTGTGTATTAACTTAGTGTTTCTCAGACTTTATTGTGCATAAGTATCACCTTGCAATCTTATTAAAATGCACATTGTGATTCAATAAACTTGTAAGACCTGGTAAAAAATATATATATATAAAGAACTCATACAACTCAATAGCAAAAAAACAAATATTGCAATTGTAATGGGACAAGTCATCTGAATAGCCATTTTTTTCCGAAGAAGATATATCAATAGCCAACAGATGCTAAAAAGATGCTCAAGATCACTTATTAGAGAAATGCAAATTAAAATAACAATGAGATAGTGCCTCTCACTGTTACGCCAGCCATCATTAAAACAGTAAGTGATAACAAATTTGGTGAGGATGTGGAGAAAAAGGAAACTTTATGCTCTATTGGTGGAACCGTAAACTGGTACAGCCACTATGAGAAACAGTTGGAAGGACCTCAAAAAATTAAAAATAAAGCTACCAAATCATAGCAATTCCACTTTGGGGAATATATCCAAAGGCAACAAAAACAACTCCAAAAGACATCTGTATCCCACGTTTGTAACAGCATTATTTATAATAGTTAAGACATGGAAACAACCAAAGTGTCCATCGGTGGGTAAATGAATAAGGAAGTTGTGAACTTCTAGCCAGTCAAGATGGCTGAGTAGGCAAATGCTGTACTCACTTCCTCCTGCAGCCCCATCAGAATTACAACTAAACTATGTAAGTCATCATTGAGAACCATCTGAAGACTGTCAGTCCTGTAACTAAGAACATAAAGAAGCCACTACAAGACTTACAGGAGGGTTGAAGACAGAGCAGGCAAGTTGCACACTCAAAGTGTAGCAACTATGAATTAGGAGTATTAGCTCCAGCTGGTGTAGCTCAGTGGCTTGAACATGGGTCTGTGGACCAAAGGGTCACTGGTTCAATTCCCAGTCAGGGCACATTCCTGGGTTGTTGGCCAGATCCCTGGTGGGGGGTGCATGAAAGGCAACCACACATTGCTGTTTCTTTCCCTCTCTCCTTCCTTCCCCTCTCTCTAGAAATAAATAAAATCTCTAAAAAATAAAATCACTACAATTAAAAAAAAAAAAGAATTAGGAGGATTACCTAGGCTGATTACCTAGGCTGTGGATGTCCTGGAGGTCCCGCCTGAGGAGTGACCGCAGTCCCACATCCAGCCTGGGGCACCAGTGCCAGGAAGAGGAGTCCCCATAACATCGGGCTGTGAAAAACAGTGGGGATTTCATCCAGGTGAGACAAAGGGCTTCTGAAGTCCCAGGCATTCCCTCTGAGGGGCTGTACATGGAAACTCTCACTCAGAATCTTATTTGCTCTGGGCCTCCTGCAGAAAGCAGCTTGAAAAGCACCAGGATATATGGGGAGCACTTAATTGACTAGCTTCAGGGAAAGGGCTGGAGGGATGAGGATCCAGGTAGCTCTCTCCAGAGACAGAAATGCTGGCAGGCACCATTGCTCCTTTGTTGAACCCTCCCTCATTCCAGGGGCAGGTGCATGTAGGTACCAAATCTGAGCTCTCCATTAACGTGGCTAACATCATTAGCTCTGCCCTGGTGATTCCCCGAGACCCTGCCCCACCTGATACGCACACTTGGCCCAAGATACTTACAGTGGCTTTCCCACTCAAGTGGCCTGCTTTGGCTCATGCTGTGGACTTTCCTAAAATACCTCAAAGTCCCACAAACACCAACAAGCAGTGGCCCCAAGCCTGGCATAAAATGTGGCCAGTGTTGGCTTGGAATGTAGCTTCAATTAAGCAGCCACAACACTGACACACGAGATAGCTGACCTCAGTTCATATTGTGGTGCTCACCAAAGGGTCCCACCCCAGCTCTAGTGGCAGCCAGCTTCAGTTCACACCATAGCCCTTCCCAAGCTCCTCCAACCCCAGCTCAAGAGGCAACCAAATGCAGGTCATTTTGTAGCCAGGTAGCCAAAAGATGGGCATAAACAGCAGCTGACCTTAGCCTGCACCCAAGTCCTTTCCAAGAAGCTCCAGAACCAACACACCTGGTGGCCAGCTTCAGCCCACACCAGAGAGTCACCAACACAGCTCCCCAAACAACACACATGAAGAATGGACTGGGCTGGCACCAGAGCCTCAGTAAAGCACCTCCTGCTCCATGGTCTGTCCCTGCACAACTCCTCTGTGGAAGTCAAGGCCAGCCCTCCCAGGTAACAGCATTCATTCAAGGCTCAACTACAACCGGAGGACACACAATCCATACAGTGGATATTTCTGGAGCACCTGGCTCAGGTGAAAAGGGAGACTGCATCACAGGGCTTCACAGGACACCTACTCTATAAGCCCAATCTGGCAGACTGGGAGACAGGGTAGATCTACTAAATATATGGAAATGAACATAAGGAGTCATCCGAAATGAGGAGACAAGAACTAGGTCCCAAATGAAAGACCAGACAAAACTCCAGAAAAAGAACGAAATGAAATGGAGACAATCTACCAGATATAGACTTCAAAATGCTGCTTATAAGAATGCTTAATAAACTTAGGGGAAAACTAGATGAACTCAGTGAGGACCTCAACCAAAGATAAAAATCATAAAAAAGAACCAGTCAGAAATGGAGAATGCAATAACTGAAATACAGAATACGTTAGAGAGAATCAACATCTGGATAGACAAAGCAGAGGATTGAATCGGCAATTTGGAAGACAAGGGAGTGGAACACACCCAATCAGAACAACAAAAACAAAAGTTTAAAAAATGAGGACAGTTTAAGGGACCTTTAGGACAACATCAAGTGTACTGACACTGGCATCATAGGGGTACCAGAAGAAGAGAGAGATCAAGGGATTGAAAACTTATTTGAAGAAATAATATCTGAAAACTTCCCTAACCTGGTGAAGGAAAAAGACACACAAGTCCAGGAAGTGCAAAGAGAGAAAGGCTCACATCAAGATGCATCATACTAAAATGGCAAAGGTTAAAGACAAAGAGAGAATTTTAAAAGCAAGAGAAAGACAGTTACCTACAAGGGAGCTCCTGTAAGACTTTCAGCTGATTTTGCAATAGAAACATTTCAGGTCTGAAGGGATTGTCATGAATATTCAAAGTGATGAAAAGCAAGGACCTACAACCAAGACTACTTTACCCATCAAGGCTGTTGTTTAAAATTGGAAGAGAAATAAAGAGGTTCCCAGACAAGAAAAAGCTAAAGGAGTTTGTTAACAAGAAATGTTAAAGGATCTTTAAAAAGAAGAAAAACAGGAGCATAGTTAGAAGAATAAAATGGAGATAAATATGTACCTATCAAAAGTCACTTTAAATGTAAATTGCTTAAATGCCCCAATCGAAAGACAGTATGGAGTTACCTCAAAAAATTAAAAATGGAACTGCATTGGGACCCAGCAATTCCATTTTTGGGATATATCCAAAGAAACCCAAAACACTAATTTAAAAGAATATATGCACCTCTCTGTTCATTGCAGCATTATTTACAATAGCCGTGATTTGGAAGCAGCCCAAGTGCCCATCAGTACATAAGTGGATAAAAAAGCTGTGGTATATTTACACAATGGAATAACACTTGGCCATAAAAAGGAGGAAATCTCACTTTTCATGACAGCATGCGTAGACCTGGAAGTGTGCTAAGTGAAATAAGCCATCAGAGAAGGCAAGTACCATATGCTCTCACTTACATGTGAAATCTAATGAACAAAATAGACAGAGAGACAAAATGGAAACTGATTCATAGATACAGAGAATAGACTGACAACTGTTGTAGAGAAGGGGTTTGGAGGGCTGGGTGAAGAAGTTTAAGGGATTATGAAAAAAAGCACCCTCACAAACAGACAACAGTATGGTGATTATCAGAGGGTAAGGAGTGTGCGGGGAGGTAGTAGATGATAAAGTGGGGGCAAGTATTGATGGCAGGAGACTTGTTCTGTAAACACACAATACAACATAAAGATGATGTATTACAGAATTGTACACCTGGAACCTATCTAATTTTGTTAACAAATATCATTCCAATAAATTCAGTTAAACTCTCAACAAAATATTAGCAAACTGAATTTAGCAATACACTAAAAGGATCATACACCATGATCAAGTTGGATTTATTCACAAATGCAAGCTGGGTTCAATATCCACAAATCAATTAACGTTACACACCACATAAACAAAATGAAAAATAAAAACCACATGCTCATATCAGTAGATGTATAAAAAGTATTGGACAAAATCCAACACCTACTTATGATAAAACTCACAGCAAAGTGCAGAGAGAGGAAATAAACCTCAACATAATAAAGGCTGTTATACCCTGGCTGGTGTAGCTCAGTGGATCGAGCACTGGCCTGTGAACCAAAGGGTTGCTGGTTCAATTCCCACTCACATGCTTGGGTTGCAGGCCCGGTTCCCCAGTATGGGGCACTTGAGAGGCAACCACACATTGATGTTTCTCTCCCTCTTTCTCCTTCCCTTCCCCTCTCTAAAATATAAATAAATAAAATATTTTTAAAAATCATGTAAAAAAATAAAGGCTGTTATGACAAACCCATAGCTAACATTATACTTAATAGTAAAAAGCTCAAAGCTCTTTCTTTTTTAACCCTCACACCTAAGGACATTTTTTTTTTCCATTGGTTTTAGAGAGAGGAAGGCGGAGAGAAAAACATCAATGCGAGAGAGAAGTATCAATCAGTTGCCTTACATACCCAGACTTGGGATCTTATGGGCCCAGACCAGGGTTCAAACCCTCAACCTAAGTATGTGCCCTGACTGGGAACCAAACCTTCAACCTTTTGGTTACAGGATGATGCTCCAACCAATTGAGCCACACCAGCCCAGGCTTTTTCTTTAAGATCAGAAACGATACAAGGATGTCCACTTTCACCACTTTCATTTAACATAGTATTGGAGGTCCTGGCCACAGGAATCAGATTTTTTAAAAAAATGCATCCAAGAAATAAAATGCATCCAAACTGGAAAGAAAGAAACCAAACAAACTCATTCTTTGTAAATGAAATGGTACTATAAAAAGAGAACCCTAAAAATGTCTGACAATAACTATCAGAACTAATAAATGAATTCAGTAAAGTAGCAAGATACAAAATTATCATCAAAAATTGGTTGCATTTTTATGCAGCAGTAACAAAATATCAGAAAGAGAAATTAAGAAACCAATCCCATTTTTAAAAATGCATCAAAAAGAATAAAAACACTTAGAGATAAATTTCGCCAAGGAGGTAAAAGGCCTGTACTGGGAAAACTATCAAACATTAGAGAAAATAAAGAAGATACAACTAAATGGAAGAATATATTGTGCTCATGGATAGGAGGAATTAAGATTGTTAAATAAAACATCCATAATGCCTAAAGCAATTTACAAAACCACTGCAATCCCTATCTAAATACCAATAATATTTTTCACAGAACTAGAAGAAAAATCCTAAATTTATATTGAACCACAAAAGACCCCGAGTAGCTAAAATAATCCTGAGAAAGAAAAACAAAATTGGAGGCATCACACTACCTGATATCAAACTATAATACAAGGCTTAAAGTAATCAAAAAGCATGGTACTGGCATAAAAACCAGACATATAGCCTAATGGAACAGTATAGAGAACCTAGAAATAAAATCACACCTATATAATCAATTAATCTATGACAAAGGAGGCAAGAACATAGAATGGGGTAAAGACAGACTCTTCAATAATCAGTGCTGGGAAAACTGGACAGATACATGCAAGAGTGAAACTGGATTACTTTCTTACACCATATACAAGAATATACTCAAAATGGATTAAAGACAAATGCAAAACCCCAAACTGTAAAACTCCTAGGAGAAAACAGTAAACTCTTTGAAGTCACTGTAATACTTTTTTGGCTATGTCTCCTTAAGTAAGGGAAGTGAATTAAAAAATAAACAAGTGAGACTACACCAAGCTAAAGAGTTTTTACACAGCAAAGGAAATCATCAACAAAATGAAGAGACTGAATCAGAAAGCATATTTACATATCAGACAATGATATGTCTGATAAGGGATTAATATCCAAAATTTATAAAGAAATAATACCACATATAATACCAATGCCCTCACACATTCCAATTCCAAAAAATGGGCAGAAGACCTGAATAGACATCTCTTCCAAGAGGACATACAGATGGCCAATAAACATATCAGAAGATGGCCAGCATCACTAATCTTTAGGGAAATACGAACTAAAATCACAAGATATCACCTCTTGCCTGTTAGAATGGCTACCATCAATTAATCAATAAACAAGTGCTGACAAGGATCTAGAGAAAAGGAAACCCTAGTGCACTGCTGGTGGGATTCTAAATTGATGCAGCCACTACAGAAAATGCTATGGAGGCTCCTCACAAATTTAAAAATAGAGCTACCATGGGACCCAGCAATTTCACTTCTGAGTATTTATCTGAAGAAATCCAAAACACTAATTTGAAAAGATAGATGCATCCCTATGTTCACCATAATATTGTTTATGATAATCAAGATATGGAAGCAACCTGAATGCCCATCAATCGAAAATGTACAAGGGAGAAGTGCTACATAGATACAATGGAATACGACTCAGCCATAAACAAGAACGAAATCTTGCCATTTGCAACAACATGGACAAACCAGAGGGTATTATGCTAAGTAAAATAAGTCAGACACAGAAAGACAAATATAGTATTTCACTTATATGTGGAATCTAGAACAAAAAATAAACAAAGCAGAAACAAACTCATAGAACAAATTGATTGTTGCCAGATGAAATGGGGTAGGGGGATGGGTGGAAGAGGTGAAGAGATTGAAAAGTACAAATTGCCAGTTATAAAAATAGTCATGGCGGATGTAAAGCACAGCACATGGAGGGAATACAGTCAATAACACTGCACTAATTATGTATGGTGTCACATGGGTGGTAGACTTTTGGGAATGATCACTTCATAAGTGATATAAATGTGTCATTAATATGCTGCATACCTGAAACTAATATAATATTGCATGTCAACTGCAATTTAAAAACATTTTAAATTTAAGTATGGGTCTATAAGTGGAATATGATTCAGCCATAAACAATGAGGAACTCCTGTCACTTGTAAAAAACATGGACAGATCTTGACAGTATCATATTAAGTAAAATAAGTCAAAGACAAATACTGTATAATCTCACTTGTATGTGAAATTGAATTAAGAAAAACAAAAACACAACTGAACTCATAGAAAAAGAGAAGAGATCTGTGTTGCCCAGTGGTGGAGTGGGGGCTGTGTAAAGGGAGTGGGGCCTGGAGGACAGTGGTTAAAAGGTACACACTCCCATCTATAAGATAAGTACTGGAGATGGGATGTACAGCATGAGGACTGTAGTTACACTGAGATACGGTATATATGAAAGTCGTTAAGAGTAAATCCTGAGTTCTTATTACACACAATATTATTTGGCTTTTAATTGAACCTAAATGAAATGATGGATGTTAACTAAACGTATTGCATAATCATTTCACAACATTTCTATGTTAAACCATTCTGCTGTACCCTTAAGTTTACACAGTGATGTATGTCAGTTATATCTCCATAAGACTGGGAGAAAAGGATGTAACATTTGGGAGTTTATTCCAAAAGTAGACACCCCCCACTCAAAAAAAAGACACTCAACAATAAAATAGATGGTAGTCTCCTTAGATGACTGTTTCTAAGGGAATTCACTCTTTGTTTTTTTAAATATATTTTATAGATTATGTTATTACAATTGTCCCATTCCCCCCTTCATTCCCCTCCACCATGCACACCCTCTCCCACCCACATTCCCCTTTAGTTCATGTGTCCTAAGTTCTTTAGCTTCTACATTTCCCATACTATTCTTGCCCTCCCCCTATTTTCTCTCCACTGTCTATACTACTTACTCTCTGTATCTTTCCCCCTTCTTTCCTCCTCCCACTCCCCTGTTGCTAACCCTCCACATGATCTCCATTTCTGTGGTTCTGTTCCTGTTCTAGCTGTTGGCTTAGTTTGCCTTTGTTTTAGGTGTGGTTGTTAATAACTATGAGTTTGCTGTCTTTTTACTGTTCATATTTTTTATCTTCTTTTTCTTAGATAAGTCCCTTTAACATTTCATATAATAAGGGCTTGGTGATGATGAACTCCTTTAACTTGACCTTATCTGAGAAGTGCTTTATCTTCCCTTACAATCTAAATGACAGCTTTGCTGGATAGAGCAATCTTGGATGTAGGTCCTTGCCTTTCATGACTTGGAATACTTCCTTCCAGCCCCTTCTTGCCTGTAAGGTCTCTTTTGAGAAATCAGCTGACAGTATGATGGGATCCCTTTTGTAAGTGACTGTCCCCTTATCTCTAGCTGCTTCTAGAATTCTCTCCTTCATTTTAATCTTGGCTAATGTAATTGTGATGTGCCTTGGTGTGTTCCTCCTCAGGTCCAACTTCTTTGGGACTCTCTGAGCTTCCTGGACTTCCTGGAAGTCTATTTCCTTTGCCAGATTGGGGAAGTTCTCCTTTATTATTTGTTCAAATAATTTTTCCACTTGTTGCTTTTCCTCTTCCCCTATAATTCTCGTACCCCTATAATTTGGATGTTGGAACATTTAAAGATGTCCTGGAGAGTCCTAGGCCTCTCCTCATTTTTTTTGAATTCTTGTTTCTTTATTCTTTTCTGTTTGGTTATTTATTTCTTCCTTCTGGTCCACACCGTTGATTTGAGTCCCAGTTTTCTTCCCATCACTATTGGTTCCCTGTGCATTTTGCTTCATTTCACTTAGCATAGCCTTCATTTGTTCATCTAATTTGCGACCAAAATCAACCAATTCTATGAGCATCCTGATCACCAGTGCTTTGAACTGTGCATCTGATAAGTTGGCTATCTCTTGGTCGCTTAGATGAATTGGCTCTGGTGGTTTGATTTGTTCTTTCATTTGAGCCATTTTTTTTGAGGGGGGGTGGGTTTGGTCGCACCTGTTACGTGATGAGGGGTGGAGCCTTAGGTGTTCACCAGGGCAAGGCAACCCAGTCTCTGGGTAGTGATGCTGTATGTGGGGGCAGGGTCAGAGAGGGAACAATGCGCTTGCTCAGCTCTCTCTCGGATTTCCGTCCCCTCTGTGAGGCTGGGATTCTCTCCCAGCACTTCAACCCCCACAAGTGTTTTCAATCGGTGCTTTTAGGCTTTACTTCCCGGTGCTGGGGCCCTGAGTTCCGCAGTCTGTCTCGCTGCCCGTTTTCACCTGGTTTATCTGCTCGCAAATGTGTGACTGTGGTCAGCCACCTTGTGCGTCTCACTGGGTCTGCTCATTGCCTCCTCACGCCCAGCAACTGTGGCCTGCATATCTGGGACCACTAGCCACTGCTTTTTCCTGCCGTGATCCCTCTCCACCAGCCGCCAACTCCACCCCTCTTACCGGTCTGGGTGAATCATTGTCAGACTTCCATACAATTCAATTTTCTATATGTTCTACATGTTTTTTTGGTTCTAAATTTTTGTTGTCCTTAATTTTGGTTGTGAGAGGAGGCACACTGTGTCCACCTACGCCTCCATCTTGGCCAAAAGAGGGGAATTTCACTCTTGTGTATATAAATCCTAGTATACATTATTAAATTAGCTCAGAATTTGTCCTGTCTTGAGTACATATTAATTGCATGTAATCAAATGTGTTAGAGTGCATTTAACTTAGTTTTTATAATAAGCTGATATTTATCAATATTACATAATTCCAATCATCACCAGGGGACATGATTCTGGTTTCTCCTACAGTCCTGCTCCACGTTAGTCAGCTTTCTTCACCTTAAATAGCCTCCCAGAAAACTTCCAGGTAACCTGGCTGAGGATGAAGAGGCGAGATTTTGTATTTTGACAAACATGCCTTTAGATCTTGCGTTTAGACCTCAGCAGAACTATCTGTGCTGCAGAGACCTCATTTATACAATGGGCATAATGCCCACCTCCCAGGACAGTTGAAAGAGTAATTAGAAGCCATGTGTAAACTCCTCGTGCGGCGCAGGACACACAGTGGGCCCTGCATCAGTGGCAGCGACTATCCCGATGTCCCTTTCAACAGCATCCGTTCCTCGGCTCCACAGGGGTCCTTACTGCACTCATCCGTCCTCTGCCTCACAAGGAGAGCCCGTGTGCTATGCCACAATGGTGGTCATGAGGAGAACTGTCAATTCCCATCCCAGGGACCTGCCTCTAGACTGATGGAGTAGAATCAGAACACTTCCCTGAAGGTGAAGGTCAAGGGCTTCACACTTTGTACACAAATCTGCACTGTAGTTGATTGTTTTTACTGTGATTCTTTTAAATATCTGACTCACCAGAGCACCGATAACCATGGGTTCTCCATGGTGGAGAGGGTGAGTAGCTAATTCTAACAGTCATATATTTTGTGTCTAATCATCGTGTTCCCAGAGAGCTTTCATTACTTCCGGAGGGCATTATTTCCCCCTAAAGTCACCCCAATCCTACCCTGTGGTTTTGCCTAATTTCTCTCACTTTCATTCCCTGGAAATTAATACCAGTTTTCTTTGTGTGTGTATAATGAGCTTTTATTTTCCTTTGGAAGGAGCATATATTTGCCTATATTTGTGCTAAGTTTAGTTGTTTTCCACTTTAAAAAGTTAACTGAGTAAGATAATATTTGACCATTCCTACAGATGTGGCCAGGACACTTCAAAAACACTTCATTAAGGGATTTCACATTTTTGTTGCTTTTTAAAATACCTTGACTCAAGTTTGAAGTTCTCTTTCTCAAGCATTAGGCCACGAATGTGTTTTGGAACAGATCTGGAGAACTGGATTTTGAATCTAACTTTGGAGGCAGAATTTCAGTGTGGGAACCAGAACGTTTAGGAAAAAATTACAGTAATTGAAATATTTCAGCTTCATAATAGAATGTTTGGATGCGTTTGCATGAGGAAAAGGAGAGTAGCTCAGTAATTTGGTGAGTGGCCTTTCTTTTTCAAGGCCAGGGAAAACAAATGACTCGGAACTCACTATGTTTAGTATTTCTTAATCCTGAGTAGAAAGGCTGTGGGAACTAGACATTAAAAGAGTTTAGCAAAACATCTAGAAAACAATTTATGTTCAAATAAAATTCTCACTGAAGCACAGCTGACTATTTATCCTAAGTGCTGACACAATTTGATACAAAGTGATACAATTTGATACTATGAATAAAGGTTTCCAGCTTTTTAAGTTTGGTGATGTAGGTGAGTGACTCTTCCTATTTTCCCCCACTCTTTGCCAGAATCTTAAACTGAAGTTAATAACAGCCAAATTAAGTTTTCAATTCTCCCAGTGAGTTGAAAAAGATTCGCAATGAAAAGTTATGCTACCACCTGTTTCACAAATCTGAATTACATTCCTAGATGAAGAAGGGAAATTCTATCGAGTTACTTTATATATTCAAAAAATTTTAAAGACATAGAGCTACCTTAAATATTTCCATCAGGACTATGTGAGGAAAAAGTGGCTGTAAGGAAAATTAGAGCTTTATCTGTCGTGTAATATATGTTAAGTCAGGCACTCCAATATAATAAAGATGTCTTTAAAGAACTGGTGTGCCAGATGGGAGGGGTGTGGGGGATGGGTGAAGCGGTGAGGGGATTAAAAAGTTCAAACAGATAGTTACAGAAGAGCCATGGGGATGTACAGTACACTACAGGAAATGGAGCAGCTGAAGAATTTACACGCAGGACCCACGGACATGAACAATGGTGGGGGGATTGCCTGAGGGAGTGGGGTGTACTGGGTGGAGGGGGGCAAAGGGGGTAAAATTGGGACAACTGAAATAGCATAATCAATAAAATATAATTTAAAAACATCAGAGAACATAGAATTACATTAGAAATCATAGGAATAAGGGTAATATTTATCTCCCATGTATCTTTATAAGACCAGTATAAACAGCAACTTTTTGAAGTATTTAAACAGGAGAAGTGGATCCATCACTTTCTGGTCATACTACTTATGAGGCAATGATAAGTTCATAGACAGAGAAGCCAGGTAAAGAGTTAAAATAACTTAAAGCAAATTTTTGTACGACCTCTTCAGTTTCTGTATTTCTGCCAGTTGTTTTTTTTAAACAATTAAATCTAGGTGATGCAAATATGCCTGTCCTTCTCAAACTGGGATAAAAGGTCAGTTTTTTCCAATGTATTTCAGACTGATACATTGTAAAATACAATAAAAATTCTGCGGCAGTATAAAATTGCTATAAAGGTTTCTGAGTGCTTACTCTTGCTTTCTGTACTTATCTCAGACCAGGAGCAAACAGTTCACAAATTCACACCTGTTCAAAGACGGCTCTTAGAGGAATACTCAGGGATACATTTGTCATAATAGAAAGCAGCAGTTTTCAACCTTTTTCATCTCAAGGCACACAAACTAATTATTAAAATTCTGCAGCATATCAAAAATATATATATTTTTTGCTGATCTGACAAAAAATAGGTATCATTTTGATTCCTTTGCACCAGAAGGCTGTTGTTGTGTTGGCTACTGTCATTTTTTCATTTGACAATCTAAGGGAGGTCAGTGCCCCTGACCAAAGAGTCAGGTATTGCATGTTTTAAAAATCCTGGTGGCACATCAGTTGAAAATCGCTGATATAAAGCTTAAAAATATATTCTAAAACATATACATGGAATGACTGTCATCCACATATTTTATTAGAAGCACCAGCTAGAAAGAACTTGAATGTGCTTTCAAGGGCCTTTAAGATGCAGTTGTATCAGTCTCCTAGAGAAATACCAAAATGTGCCTCCCATGTGTGCTCAATGTAAATGTGCCTTTCTTCTGATTTTTGTTCTTTTGCCAGTCCTGTGGCTACTACTGCAGCTTCCTGTGTGTTTAATATATCAAATTCTTGCTCTGCTGGTCTCTCCCTCTCATGCTGTACCATTTATTTAGGCTTTCCCACAGCTGAGAGGAAATAGCATTTTCAGCCATTTGGAGGAGACTTTATTTTGTGTGGCAGTACCTCTAGGATCTGGCATGCTCTAGAAATGGAAAGTATTTCCTTTGATGTTCTCAAGATGGCGGTCTGCAGGGCTCTCAGGAAGAGGCAAGCAGGCCGCACAGGTACTATTACAGCACTTTGGAGGGGCGGCGGGCTGTTGCCATCTCCACCCTTGCAAAGTTAATCTGGGCTACTTCGTTCCAAGTCTGTATTAGCAGATGTGAGAACTTGACCTCTTTTGGATGCTCTTAGAAATTGATTTTAACATTCTGCTAAAGCAGAGGAATCATCCCGATACTGACAGCAGGCAATGATGAAGATACACTTTCAGCAGCTGAAAGGAAAACCAAATCCCAAACAGTAGCCCCTTCGGCCTGCAGCCTAGACAACGAGGTGACAGCTATGTGAAGAGGATGTCCAAACCAACGTGCTGCTGGAGCCACACAGCGTGACCGTTGGGAGTGACAGCACCGAACCAATTACAAGCTGCTCGGGGAGCATGAGGACCAACCGTTCACACAGCAGGGAAAGAAACCAAATAAAATACTAAAAATGGGAACGAGAAATTGGGGGAACAGGAGGCAGCACGGCGTACAGGCCACAGCACAAAGGAATGAAATGCCTGGGTTCGTGTCTGGATTCTTGGACGTGTTCTGCTTTCAGATCCTCCAGTCACTCAGAGGGTACTGCTTCCACCCAGGACAGGGACTCCTGAGACGACAAGGCTCTGTGGAGTGGCTTCCTTTCCAAGGGCTGCTCGGCCTTCCAGGATTTCTCCCAGTTAGCTGGGGGACAGAGAGGACAGATGAGAACACCGCTGTCCCAAGGATGGAAGGAACAGGGGAGTAGGGGAGTTGGAACGTGAGCCATTGGCAAAGACTGGGCACAAAATCTTCCTTCACAAATAGGTGCACGTCCCACAGCCACACGAGGACAGTCCTGCCTGGCTGTATGGGCCCATGGGCACAGAGCACCCGTGCCCGGTTGGTGGGTCTCATACGATGACACACTCAGTCCTGGCTCTCAGCCCCAGGTCTGCCTATGTGTTACAGAGATCAATTTCAGCTTTGTCCTTGGTTTTCTGATTGGTGGTGCTTCTGCCCCTACATTTATTTTTAGTGTTTATCAAATTAAAATCAACAAATTTTGTAGAAGTACAGATTCCCCAGCTTTACCCTGATGACTAAAAAATTTCTAGGGGAAGGTTCAGGAACTCTATTTCCCAGGAGCCTCCCAGAAGGTTCTGTTGCACCAGGGCTGGAAGCCCAGTCTTTGGAACTGTTGGACCGAACCGTGGTTAAATGTTCATTTCCAATTTTACACTTTTTGTGTGATTCTAAATTCACCTAAACCCCATTGTTCAGATCCTGTTTAAGAGTCCTTAGGGAATGAATTGCAATTTGTGTTGGTTTGGCAAATCCATTCCTCAAAATGCAATGTCAAAGAGGCATATAAGAGCTCTTAATGGTCAATCCCAAGGAAAACACACTTTAAGCTCCCTCAAGCTTTAAAAACATCTACTGTCTGTCTATACATCAGTTTTAAGATAATCTAAAACCATGTGCAGATTCCCTAAGGATTTGCATAAGGCAGTGGACTAAAGAATAGATTAGCAGGTTGGACACTGTACAATACTTGGAAGAATAAAATTACATCATTCAAATTCTGCTGTTCAGACTGGCCTCTTCTCCACCAAATAGTACAGCCACCCCCTACCCCTACACTTCAAAATTGCAGTCTGTGCTACTAAAGTTCCTTTTGCATGTTCAAAAATTAAAAACTCTATATTTTTAAATTCATCACAGAAGGAATTATTTGCCATATTCTACCATAGCCATATTCTTTCCCTCTCCGTAAAGCAACAAATTTCTTCCTGACAAAGGAGAGATATTAGTAGTGACCTACAGAAGAAAGGGTGCGTTCGGAGCTGAAGACACCAAAGAGGCAGCTTCCATTGTGGACCTGGGAACCCGCCTTCTGCTGGGGCCTAAGACATGCCTCTTCCTGGACTGTCATGTACCTGCAGCCAGCCACTAAACCCCCTCTTCGGGCTCAGACAGGCATGCTCCCTAACATACAAGCACAGGATTCGGAGATGGGAAGCTGGACCATTGTGCCTCCTTTGGTCCTGCCTACCTTGCTGGACCCCTTGATTCTTCATGGACATGTGACCAGTGCGACCCCACGGGGTCCCTTGTCTAGACAGACCCTGTGCTTGGTTTAATACTCTGCTGTTGCCATCTTGAGATTCTTAATTCTGAACAAGAGACCCCCCATTTTCATTTTGCACCAGGCCTGCAAATTAGGCAGCTGTTCCTGCCTCTAAGGTTCACCCAGTTTCCCGGGAAGGCTCAGAAGTACTTGGCCAGTCCAACTTCCTTTCCATTCTGTGGCTGTCACATTAAACTGTGCAGCAAGATGAATGAGGAGAGGTGACCTGATCCAAGGGATTAGACATAGATCTTCTCAGTGGAGCAGTGACGGGTCTCGCTGGAATGAGGATGGGGAGAATGCTTCCTCTGGCCCACTGCCCCCCTTGGCAAGACTCAGAGTCCCCTCTGAGCCACACTTGGCCCCCAGACTGGGCTCCATTCAATAAACAGGCTATTCAGCATCTAACTTTATCATTACTGTTTTTGTGGGGAGTTTCAGGGAAGCTCAAATCATAAAAGGACCATTTTTCCCTGGCCTCTCGCTTTGGCTGGGCCATGGTGTGTGTGTGAAGTAAATGACATACTTAAGGTGCATGTGGTCTGGCTGATGACTGTCATCCAACTCCCGTGCTCACTCTGCTGGCCTTTGCCCAGAAGCCTTCAGGTTTACTGTTCTCCCTTCTTGGATCATCTACCTGCTTCTTGGGTGGTCTTTAAGCTAAACCTCATTTCATTTCCTATAACCAGTCTCATACTCCTATCAAATGGGATCTCAGGAATAAAATTGGAGGTGAGAGGATGGGGTGAAACAAGTCGTTGGACTAAGAGCAAGTCAAAGGAGAAGGAACACTGTTTCCTTCTGCTTAGGGTGTGAGGCAGGAAGCTGGTGGGGCTTTACTAATCAAGTGAAGATTAACACCCTCACCCAGAGCTGCTTCCTGAATTCTCTAGCTACTCCACAACTTATGTTCTAGGATGTTCTGGATTTGGCATGGTGGATGTTGGGGTCAGGGGGTTGGGGAGAAAGGTCAGATGAAATAGCATCACAAGGAGGCAGGACATCTGGAGGAATAGTAAGTACCTAGTTAAATCCTGAGAGCTGCAGAGATCAGAAGCAACTCAAAGAAGAAAAAAGTGGTGTAGGTGTATTTGTATTTATCAAAGGGGAGTCAATCTCTTCCAGCGTGCTTTATACTCGTTGAGATCTGAAAACGGGCTGGCAGTGATTTATGGAGCTCTTGCCAC
The DNA here is from genome assembly GCA_039655065.1 of Glossophaga mutica. Classification (NCBI taxonomy): domain Eukaryota; kingdom Metazoa; phylum Chordata; class Mammalia; order Chiroptera; family Phyllostomidae; genus Glossophaga; species Glossophaga mutica. The sequence continues at coordinate 138,321,316 of CM077307.1, read as the reverse complement.
ATGCTGTGTGTGCCCTGTGCTAAGTACTTTATGTAGATCACCTCACTCGCACCTCACAATAACTGTAAGAAATAGTGTATCAGTCAGCACTTCTGAGGTTGCAAGTGACAGAAACTCATCTCAATTATGTTCAAGCCAAAAAGGGGGACTACATTGGCTCATGTAACTGAGAACGCCAGGGGAGGCTTCAGGAATGGTTAGATCCCTTTATTCAATGTTCTTAGGAATCTGTTTTTTTCCAGCTCTCAGTTTTCTCTGTTTGTTGGCTTTATTTATCAGCTCTCCCCAAAGGGGCCACTAGCAGCTCCAAACTTAGAGCTTATAAAAAGAAGATGCCACCCTGGCTGGTGTAGCTCAGTGGATTGAGCACGAGCCTGCGAACCAAAGGATCGCGGTTCGATGCCCAGTCAAGGCACATGCCTGGGTTGCAGGACAGTTCCCAGCACGGGGATGCGCAAGAGGCAACCGTACATTGATATTTCTTTCTCTCCCTCTCTCCTTCCATTCCCCTCTAAAGATAAATAAATAAAATCAAGAAAGAAAGAAAGAAAGAAAGAAAGAAAGAAAGAAAGAAAGAAAGAAAGAAAGAAAGAAAGAAAAGAAAGAAAGGATGCCTTGCACAATATGCCAGCACAAGTCCTGAAGCAGACATATTGGTTTACGTTGGGTCCCGTGATGGTCCCTGACCCAGTCTTTGACTCTGATTAGCGGGTCTGGGATTACACACCCACCACGAAGCCTAGTAGTGATACAGCCCAAAGAGCCACATGGACGAGTAGGGTAGGGGTAGCTCCCCAGTGGAAAAACAGGGGCTATTATTAGGAGAAGGTAAAATGAATTACAGTTGGGAAAAGAAAATGCCTTCCATTATAGGGAAGCTCTGTTGTGCTTCTTACAGATGGTAAAACTGATGCAGAGTCACGTTACCTACTTTGCCCAAGGTCATATAGTTAGTGGCACATCAGCTGGGGTTCAGACTAAGGTTTTTGGCTCTAGAAGCAGAGCTCTTCCCCACTATGCTGATTTGCAAAAGATCTGGGGCAAGTTCGTCACAAGTTGCTGATTTGTGTCTGGGGGGAATCAGAAGATCAGAAAATGACCTGGAAATAGAACCTCTTTCTGTCTTGGGAATAGACAGGAGAATGGAATTGTGTGCAGACTGCTTGCTTGCTCCAGGCAAGGCTGAGAAGTGTGGAGGAGAGCATCTTGTATAGGCAAGGGTCATAGCTGAGTGTGCACAGCTGAGAAGCAGCTGCACCTGCTCTGGACTGTGTTGAAAGGCCTTGACCTGGGAGCTGCTACATGATGGGTAAATGAAATGTGTTGTCCTGGCACTTGAGCCCTCTTGGGGGACTCCTGTGCTCTGCCTTCTCTAATTGTGACAGAACCTAAAGAAGCCTCAACATGGAAAACAATGTGAGGGCGGTGGCTCCTACATGCAATGCATCAGGTCTCCCCCACCCCGCTGCTACCCCACTCTCCACCCCCACCCCTCCTTTGGGGCAGGGAACATTTCTCATGTATCTCTGAATTCCACCAGTGGCATTGCTATGAAAGTGTTGCAAATATTCTGTGGTGCATCTCATTCTGCTAGACACCTGAGGGACTAAATACTGACTTGGATTTGGCCCACTTCTCAGCTCTTCACTGCTTTGGGCAAGTTATTTGACTTTTCTGACACTCAGCCTCCACATCTGTAAAATGTAGTTAACAACTGTCTACTGCCCAAGGTTATCCTGAAGATTAAGTAAAACAATTCGGGTTATGAATCTCGACCAGTGTCTTTTGACTAACAGGTGCTCAGTAAGTGTTCCTTTCCTCTTCCCTCCTCTTCCCTCCTGCCCTAATTCAATGATCTCTCTGGGGCAACACTTCACAAACTGTTGGGGAAAAAATGATTACTGAAGTTATTTGTATACAAATGACATGCTTTATAACATGGCACGCAGGATTCCTTGCCTCTTCTGACGTCAACTTTCCACATAAGGTGCTGCTGCCCTCCAGCCAGAGCCCCCCAGGAAGACGCCAGTAGCTGACGACTTGGGCTTATTCCCTATTGCAGGGAGAGAGAACACACCGTGGGGAACCGTGAGGACGCCTCGGGGACTGGGGTTAGAGGGGCCTTCTCATATTCCGGCCGGTGTTAGAAATTTGGAGGATGAAATGAAAAGAAGAGAGATTTTGCTCTGGTTGGATCCACTCAGGAACCAGGGGTAATACTGAATTCCTAACACTTCTTATCTACAAGAATATAGGATAGAGCTGCCATGTGTAAAGAAACAACAATCGGTCACTCAGAGGGAAGTGGAGTGGGGGGCAGTTTGGAAGTTTGAGGTTCGGACAATGTTCAGATTTTATGTGTTCCGACACGATTATGGAATGCTCTTGTTTTTCTCTGGATCTATCAGTCATGTAATGGCCTTGCCTGGTACTGATGTGCAAACTTGTTTGTATTCAACAGGAGAACACCAAAGTCTGGCTGTGCACACCAGGCCAGCTCCCAGATAGTCAGGCCGCCTTTCTGTTTCTGAGAGCTTCACAGATATGGACACGTTTAATGCTCTCCATACCCATTAGAGGATAGTATTTTTGTTACCCCATTTTACAGATGAGGTCACTGAGGACCAGAGAGGTGAAATAACTTGCTTAAGCTCCCACAGATCCTGGGTGACAGAGCCAGGATTCAACCCCAGGCAAGCTGGTTCCTGAGTCAGAGTTCCGATGAGTCCTCAGGAAGGTAAGAGTGTGTTTATTGCGTCTGTCCTAGAAGACAGCGATCCGGGTTCTTTTTGGCAGCCGTTCTCCTCTGCACTACCCTGTGAGCTTCACTGCTCATCCTTCAGATGGTCAGCATAGTATGTCCAGGAGGGAAGAAATTCTGAGGTGGCAGTGCCTGAGTGTCCTGATCTTGGGGAACAAACCCTCAGAAGCAGGTCTGGAACAGCTTTGGAGAGAGAGGCCAGAGAAGGACAGAAGGAGACCCACTCACAAACAGTTCTCATGGTCCACTCAGGGTTTTTAAAAGTTATTCTTTGAATTTGGCTCTTCTTTGAGCCTTCCTATTCCATTATTGATCCTGATTTATTTTTTAATTAAAAAATCTTGACCAAGTACCTACTGTGAGCACATAGTGTGCATGCGTGTGTGTGTGTGTGTGTGTGTGTGTGTACAGCCCAGATGTTGGCAGGCCTTCTGTGGGCAGCTCCATCCTCTGCTGCACCCACGTGGAAGAATTTACAAACCAACACCTGGTTATATCAAAGCAAGAGGCAGGTCTCTCTCTTGTTTAGTTGCTGGCAAGGTGGGGATAGTGAATCTTGGGGACATGACAGGTAACAGAACCCCTCCCAGCACTTTGCTGTGTTGCCAGCACCTGAACACAGGGGGGCGAGGTGTTCACATCCCAGAAAGCACTACCACAATTCCAGGTGTTGCTCAACCAGAGCAACAGAGTGGAAGATGGATTTGTTAGGTTGGCTGATGTAAAGCTCACTATTACTTGAAATTATTTGGATGTTGGGGTCGGAGACACTGGAAAGAGGCTGAACAGCCTTCTATGTGGTTAATGAATAGAGTGACATTTGCTTGAGATTTCCCTTGGCAGTGCAACCTCCAAAGGAATTAAAATTAGGACTGCTGCTAAAGCTATAATCAGTAAGACCATCAGTGATTTCTTTTGTTTGTATTATTTCTCTAGAATAAAAAATGCAGGCAAAGACCCAAAAGGAAATAGGAAATACAAGTGGAAATGGGAAAGATAAACTTAAACCTCATAAAGCCTTGGGCTGTTTGCCTCTGGTGCATCAATATCAGTGAACAAAAAGCTCACCCTCCTTCCAACAGCTCACTTAGTAGCAACTACTAAGAGGGAGCTCTTCCTTATATTCTACGTAAGTCTTTCATGTGATAGTTAAGCCTCTTTGCATGCTTAGAAATAGGAGAAAAACAATGCTTTCTGTATAAAAAACTAGAAAAAGTCCTTAATCTCTGATAGGCTCTACACTCGCCTTTTCTTTAGTCTTCTAGGAGTCTCCAGTTTCCCCTTTTAGATCTACTTTCACAGGCTCCCCAACATGTGTTCCCTTCCCCAACAAATTAGTTTTTCTTTCAGGTCAAATTGGCATTTGGGGAAGAAATGGGGAAAAAAATTTCTGCTTAGGTATGAATGGCCAAGAAATGCTTTTAATTCTCAAAGTGGCTGCAGGTATCTTGTCCGGAAATATTGACTTAACCCAAAGGGAAGGGCCAATGGTGGACTATCAGGCATCAGCTGTTGTCCTTTCTAGAAAAAAATTTTCAATCTAATTTTCATAAGCCTTTATGTGGTACCAAGGAACCGGGTACCTGCTGTCTCCATAAGAGGTGTTGGTCCTCTGTGGAGGATTGATGGTCACCATTAAGTTAAATAATGCATATACAAAGTACTTACTACAGATTCTATCTTGCTCAGCCCTCAATGCTCAGTTTTCAGTGCTCAGTGAAAGAAGTCATGATTATTACGATCTATTAAATTGCTCTTCACATGCCCTGGCTACCAACATGGTGGCTACCAACATGGGCAGGGCAGTCACAAGGCAATTGAACCTATAACTTGAAGTCATAGTCTTGTAGAAGAAGAGATTCAGGTTGGGTTTTGTCTCTTGGGAGTGCCGTTTGCTCCTCCTCCACTCCAGGGTATCCATTTTTCCATAGGATGATTGACTGCATGTTTGTGCCTTGCTGTGCTTTCTCTAACCAACCATGGTGATCTGAATTGCTTTTTATTAGTATATAACCCTGGCGACTTACACTCTGAGTGTTAGTTAAGCAGTTTGAGTTAAAATATTGTGGGAACACCATCCAGGACAGAAGTTGAAAGAGCTTCCAGAACTTGCACTGTACATACACCAAAGATATTTGGAACCAGACACATTTACAGAGAGATGTGGGGATTTGGGCCAAGTCGTGGCCCAATTCTGACATATTTATCAGAGATGTGAGGCTGTCACATTGGAGGAAGTGAAGGCCCTCTTATAGTTTTCCTAGGAGTTGGAGGTGACCCTGAACAAGGCTCTCAAGTCACTCAACAAGGACAGGATGGCCTTAGCTGCAACTGCAACATTGGAAACCTCCTGGATTACACCTCATGGTACATGGAACAGTTTCCTGTAGAGTAATTGTGCCTCTAATTCAAGCTCCTACCTGAGGGTAAATTAGAGAAGTCTTAAAAGGAGGATCCTTTGGCGTTCTAATCAAGACAGGTAAATGAGGTGCTTGCAGCGCCCCCACAACCACATCAAAATTACAACTACAGAAAAACCATCATTCAGAACTGCCTGAAATCTAGCTAAACAGAAGTCCTATAACTAAGGATATAAAGAAGCCACATTGAGACTGGTAGGAGTGGGCAGAGATGCTGAATGGGCTGGTCTCATTCCCAGTTAAAACTCAGGAGATATATTTTGGCTGTGGAGGTCCTCCCTGAGGAGTGAGGGGTCCTGGTTTGCGGCTCCAGTGCCAGGAAGAGAAATCCCCATAACTTCTGGCTGTAAAAAACAGTGGGGATTGTGGCTGAGTGAGACAAAGGGCTTCTGGACTCCCAGGCCCTTCTTAAAGGGCCCAGGCAAAGACTTGCTTGGACTTATTCCCTCTGAGCTCTATCATGGGGGCAGCAACTTGAAAGGCATCAGAGACATATGGGGAGGAACTAAATTGTTTGTCATCAGAGTGAGAGCTTGAGGGACACTTTTCTCCCAGACAGAAGTGCTGGCAGAGGCCATTGTTTGTTTGCTGAGTCCTCTGCTTACAAGAGCCAGAGAGCCGGCAGGTGGGTTCCACATTTGAGTCTCCATTAACCTGGCTAATATTGTAACCTTACCCTGGTGGTCACCTGAGACCCCACCCCACCCAACTTGTGGGCGCACCCAAGCCTTTTCCAGTGGTTTTCCCATACAAATGGCCTTTTTTTCATGTCTCAGACTTTCCTAAAATCTCTCAAATAAGCAGCATCTAGTCTTTGAATACTCTGTACTTCTTGCAAAGTGGCCCCAGGTCTGGCACTAATGACAGCTGGCCTTGATTTACAGCTTGCCCTCCCTTGGACACATCTGAGCCCAGTACAAGTAACTACCATATGCAGGTCACTCTGCAGCTGGTGCCAAGTGGCCCCAGTCAGGGTACAGGAGGTGGCTGATCTTTTATCTCCAGTGTCAGTACACCCAGTGAATAGCTTCAGACTGTGTCAGATTACAACCCTACCACCTCCACAAGTGAGACACTCAAGGGATAGGCTCAGTGGGCATCAAAACCCCACTGAAGCAAGTCCTTTTCCATAGGATTGGCTCCTGCACAACAGCTTGGTATCTGTAGTTGCAGCTGGTCCTCTCAGCTGATCCACTAGGGGGTCAATCCTTCCCACTGACTACCCCAAGTGGTAGTCAATCATGGCTTAACTACCACAGGACAATGCACGCAGTCCGCACTTGGAGCACCCAGTTCAGGTAACTGGGGATACTGTACCACTGAGCCCTACAGGATGCCCACTACATAAGGCCAAGTCTGGGAGATGTGGCAGCTCTACCTAATATATAAAAAGAAACACAGAGAAGCAGCCAAAATGAGGAGACAAGGAAACAGGTCCAAAATGAAAGAATGGGAGACATCTCCAGAAAAAGATCTAAATGAATGGAGGCAAGCAAAATACCAGGTACAAGTTCAAAACAATAGTTATAAAGATGCTCAAGGAACTTAGTGAGAATGTTAATAGTATAAAAAAGGATATGGAAATCATAAAAAAGAACCAGTCAGAAATTAAGGATACACTAACTGAAATGAAGAATAAATTATAGGGAATCAACAGTAGAGTAGATGAAGCAGAGAATATGACAGTGTAAGGAGCCTCTGAGACAACTTCAAGTGCACCAACATATAGGGAACCTATCCGCGTGGAATGGCAAATGTAGCCCAGCCCTACTGGAAAGCTGATAGGTGTGTGTCGGGACACAGGAAGCCAAACCCACAGATCAGCTTTCCTGTGGGAAACCAGGCCTGCACTATACCTAGGCTGCTTTGAGACTTGCTCTTGCTAAAACTCCTTCACCCTGAGTTGAAGCAGCAAATGCTTACTGCATATCTTTAAAGTAACTTCCTGAAGTCTGCTAATTCTCCCAAGGATGGAGTGTAACCAGACCAATCCACTCTTACCATTCCCTTGTTGCATTTGCAACATTTTTTTCCTTGTTAATCTGTAAGAAGTAATCAGTAACACCCTTTCCTTTGTTATCTGTAAAAAGTAATCACCTAAAGCAAACCTGAGCATAGTGAATGAGAACCTTCTTTGAGGCATGCTATTAGAAAGCCAATAAAAGCTTGTCAAGGCAAGGGTTGAGGCACTCTCCTCTTGAGAAAGTGGCCATGCTGTCCCTTTTTCTCCACAAGACTTTGTTAGTACATGTAAATTTGTTCACTGCATCCACAACGTATGGGCTCCACAGGATGGAGTCCACATCACCAACATTCAATCACAGAGGTGCTGAAAGGAGAAGAGAACAAGAAATTGAAAATGTATTTCAAAAAATAATGACAGGAAACTTCCCTAACCTGGTTAAGGAACTAAACATATAAGTCCAGGAAGTACAGAGAGTCCCAAACAAGATGAACCCAAAGAGGCCCACACCAAGACACAGCATAATTAAAATGCTAAATGTTAAAGACAGAATCCAAAAAGCAAGAGAAAAGCAGTTAGTTAACTCCAAAGGAGCTTGCCTAAGACCATCAGCTAATTTCTCAACAGAAGCTTTGCAGGCCAGAAGGGATTGGCATAAAATATTCGAAGTGATGAAAAGCTATCATTTGGAATCAGAGGACAGATAAAAAGTTTCCCTGACAAGAAAAAGCTAAAGAAGTTCATTACCACCAAGCCAGTATTACAAGAAATGATATAAGTATTTTCTTTAAGGAGAAACAATAAAAAATATGAATAATAAATGGCCATAAAAAAGAATGAAATCTTACTATTTGCAACAGGTATTGTGCTAAGTGAAATAAGTCAGTTAGAGAAAGACAAATACCACACAATTTCACTTCTACATGGAACCTAAAGAACATAGATGAACAAATAAAACAGAAATAGACTCATAGATACGGAGAACAGACTGATGATTGCCAGCCAGGAGCATGGTTGAGGGACTGGGTGAAAAAGGTGAAGGGATTAAGAAATACAGATTAGTACTCACAAAATAGTCATGGGGATGTAAAGTACAGCACAGGAAATACAGTCAATGATATTATAATAATTGCGTATGGTGCCAGGTGGGTACTAGAAATATCAGGGATACACTTTGTAAAGTATATGGCTGTCTGACCATTATGCTGTATAACCTGAAACTAATACAAAATAATATTAAATGTAAACAGTAATAAAAATTAAAATAAAGGAACTTAAAAAAAGGACTATTAGGGATGTGACATGAAGACAATCACAGAAATATATTGATTACAGTAAGAATGATGTAAAATTACAAGAAGAAGAAGGGCTAAATAGATAGCGGTTGTTGTGGCTCATTTCTTAGGTTGGGTCCCCTGGGAAACAGAGGAAAAACCTTTCATGTTAATACTTCACTGGGAGTGCAGTCGCAGGCAAGGAGGAGTGAAAATAAAAGGGTGAGTCAGAGAAGGCAGGATGGCAAAGCTGACCGCGGTTTTTGTGACAAGACGACTGCACAGTCTTAAAGGAAGCTTCCAAGAGGCCATATGGATCTCCTGCCTATCTGAACCAGCCTTCGGAGGTGGCGGGCAGAGAAAGAGAAAAGAGTTCATCTTCCTGTTGTTAGATTTCTATTCCCCTGAGCACAAACTCCATAAGCTTCTGTGTTACACATGAATGGGTATCAAGAGAGTTCCTCAGTGTCTCACACATCAAGGGTGGCAAGCAACCCCCAAGCAGATGGTATGCAGGGTGGTCATAAGCAAGAGACTATCATGACATACTCAAGAGAGACAGAAGGATCAGGACCAGCTGACCCAGCAGGACCTGCAGTCAGTAGCAGGAGGAACGGTGGCAGCAGACACCTGGCTCCCTGACCACTGGAAGAATGCGAGCAGATGTTAGGGCTGCTCGAGCCAGAAAGCAAGGAAGGGTACAGATGTAGGGTGACATGTTTCCCATCTTCTCTCAGCACTCTAGAAGGCACTAAAATGAAATGAAAACAAGAAAGTTGGCCTTGCAACCCCCAGGTAGCCAAGAGTCAAGAAACTTAAGTTTAAAAGAGATGACCCAACAATTAAAAACACTGAGCAATGGCAGTACGTTCGTTGTTCAGAACAATGAGATTAAAAAAAAAAAAAAAGATCAAAGCTATTGAAGCCAAAGATACAGCTTTCAATGTGCCAGAAGATGCACAAAAGATATCACCATTTGGAAAAAGGGGTTTGCACACTTAACATTTTAAACAGTTTAGAGGGAAGGATTATACTAACCATCTTCATAATTCTCTTACTAGTATTATATTCTTTATACAATGTAATATAAGAGGAAAAAGACAACAAGTGGAATAGATAGAAAAGATATCACGAGTGGCCCTTCTTGGAGAAAGCTAAGATATTTAGGAAGACAGGTGGGGGCTATTGAGAAGGGAGTACTGGTCAGACTGATAATTCAGAGTTGGAAGGGGAAATGTACCAGGGTTAGTAAAAAGAAATTCATGGGTGGAGTGGGTAGACTCAGAGTACTGCATAGATTTTAAGAAGAACTTGTGGAGAAACAAAATGAGAAGACGGATCTGCAGAATGAACTGTGTAACCACAGAGTAAAATATGCTGAGAGCACTACGAAGGCTCAGAGAACGGAGGTGCTTCTGTTGTGAGGGTAGAGCATACCTGACAGCGGGGCTTCTCCTCCTATTGCAGACATTGTCATGACAATAGGGCCCACATGCAAATGAAGTAAATAGTCAATAGAGGTGGGAATTCTAGTGATGGATTTGGGAGCTGTTTATCCACATGTATAAGAATGAGGTTAGAGGGAAGAATATGAGTTCTATAGAGTTAAATGGAGCCTGTGTCAGGGTAGGTATTAAAATATCATGTAGTTGAATATGCATATTGCATTTCTAGGGAGAAGGCCCTGGGTACTTATCTCATAGACACAGGAGGTAGGAAGAGGAAGTGAAAAGAGAGCCCAATGAGCAGGGAGACCAGAACTGATGGGAGGCAGGCTGAAGCCTGGATTCTGTCTGTGAAGCTCAGCACCAGCCTTTCTATGAAAAGCAGTTTGGGTGAATGCTACAGGCTTTGCCAGTTAGACTTGCAACTTTTCCTTTTGTTTGGAGGAGCCATAGGGAGAGATGGGTAATGGAAAAGAACATTCATTAACACTTCTTCCCTAGATGTGATCCTACCTAGAAATATGAGGTGACACAGAAAATTGTCCCCATCTCAACACTCCCTAGCTCCTCAGATCAAGGTCCAAGTCCCTCATCATAGTTTTCAAGACCATCCACACTCCATTTCCAGTCTCATGACACACCGTCTGCCCAGCCTAATTTAACTGTTAGACCTTAAGCACATTCTCCATGTGCATGAGTTTGCTTGTCTTGTCTCCTCCGCCTGGAATGCCCTCCCTGACACTCTCTTGATGTAGAAATCTTATCCATCTCTGCAGGCCCAGTTCAGATGGCAGCTCAACCACACAGCTTTCTTTTTCTTAAATCCTTACCTGAGGATATGTTTATTGATGAGAGAGAGAGAGAGAGAGAGAGAGGGAGGGAGGGAGGTGAGAGAGAAACATTGACAGGTTGCCTCTTACACAAAGCCCAACTGGGGATTGAACCTGCAACTCAGGTATATGTCCTGACCAGGAATTGTACCCACAACCCCTGGGTGTACAGAAAATGCTCCAACCAATGGCAAAACCTGGCCAAGGCCCATGCAGCTTTTTGGATTACCCAGGTAGAAGCAGCTTGTTCCTCCTTCGAATTTCTGCAGCTCAGTGTACCTCTTTCCCAGAGTCAAATGCTGCCTAGTAATACAGTCAGAAAATACACACTAGCTTTCATTCTTCTTTCTATTACCTCATTGGTACCTAGGATGGAATCTAAAATAATGATTGTGGAATAGTAAGAGTCCAGCAAATATGTACTAATATAAATTGAGTTAAAGCGTACTTGATGGGCAAATAGGAGAGGATAGAAAATAAAGGCTGACAAGTATAAATAACCAGTGTTTCTTTCTCCTCTGCTGCTGCTTAATGAATGTCACTTCCTACCCAGTCACAGTGGAGGAGGTCCTGGAGGTGACTAAAGTAAGGCAGGAAGTGGAAGGATGGAAGACATCTGAGATCCAATTATGTTATTTCCAAATGCAGAACCTGTTTTCTTAAATTGGGCAAAAGCGTGCTCTGCTGCAGCTCAGTGTCATTGCACAGCGTGACCCATCTGTTACAATTGCTCTGTGCACATTTGTTCTGATATTTGAGTTGACATGTGTGTCAAAGACCAAATAATGAAACCAATAAGAATTAGTGAGAATAGCCTCAAACTAAAAGGGGGAATGGCACTTAGAATAAAAATGAAACATAAGTGGGAGCATTTGGGGAGCTAGCTGGCAGTTGAAGATCATTCTGGAGTATATTAGGTGTCAGATATGCCAAATAACACACTTAGCAATGAGGACTTTCATTGTCCTGAGAAGAGGTTTTGACACTAGAAACCAGAAAGTCTAAGTTGTTTTCATAACCCTAATCTCTGGCAAGTAGCTCCAACTGGCCTCAATTTTTTCCATCTATGAAATGTTTCTGAGATATTGCAAAGCACCCATTTCCCAGAGAGTATGGAGCATGCAAAAGACACTCCTCTTCCAATTCATGTCCTTAGAACCACTGGCCGTTTAATTCTATTAGAATGCCAGTTTATCCAGGACAATATATTTGTGTCTGTGCATTCTAAAATTATTTCCTAAGTAGCTACTGTGTGACAGGCTCAGCAATATGTTATGTGAATGGGAAAATGAACAAGATAGAAACCTTTTGAAGCCAAATAGCATTTGATGTGGTTCTAGCCAAGTCTGCTTTAGGCTTGTGACCTTGAGTACCTGATTTCCACCTCCAAGCCTGTTTTCCTCATCTGTAAAAGTAAGATAACAGAATCCAATGGAAAAAATTGCTGTGAGAATCATATAATATAAAGGCGTGCAAAGATCTCAGCAGAAGGTCTAGCACATAGGAGCCACTAACAAATGTGAGCAATTATGACAGTGATGATGATAATGATTTGACTACATCACAGTGACAGAGCAGCTGCAAGTTGGAGGGAGGCATATAGACCGATTTGAATCAATCACATGACAGCTTTAACAAAGTGCAGATAAACTGTGGTGCATTCAGACCGTGGATATTATTCAGTGCTAAAAAAAAAAATGAGCTGGACTATGACATCACCAAGAGGGCAACACTGGTCATTCCTGACATCTCTGTGTTCATAAGAAGAACTGACAACTATTCATGTACAAGACACTACAGAGAGAATCACAGAACTTGGGGGTAAGGCTGAAGCAACCCCTGTACCGCAGAGACCAAGACAGACTGCATTAGGAGGATAAGAGAGGGGGCTGACTTCATTGCCCTCCCCCACGCTGGCATAACACTATGCAGAAAGGTCTTTCCTGAGGCTATGGTTCCTCCAGTGAGAAAAAAACCCTGGAGGGACTTCCAACCCCCACAGTGCTGCGGGTAGCTCTGTGAAAGCCCCTATTTAGACTTTTCCCGTGGAGACTGCAGGGGAGTCTTGAAACAATCAGCACTTGGATTTTGGTGGATGGAGTTTGTACCCGCAGAGCCCAAGTAGTAATCCCAACCAGCAACTCTGCTCATCTACAGAACCAAACTGGTGGTGCACTATGACCAGGGAGCTCGGTGCGGTGTAGGTCTGCCTAATTCATGTCCTCATATAAAGAGATTTGCTGGCCCTAGATACTGGATTACCCATGCCCGGGTAGGAGAACTGCCATAGACCCTGCTTTGGAGATTGACTCTTGGTCCTATTTGACCAGAAGGGTTAGTGAGAAAACCTAGAAGCTGCATAATCCAGCAGTACTCAAGCTGAGAGGCATGGACAGAATGGAAGGGCCCAGGAGCAAAGCCATTACAAGATGTGGAGGGTTCCCCTGCTACACGGGGGTGGGGAATTAATCTATAGCCTCACCTGAGGCAGAGCATAGCTCCTGGCTCCTCCTGACTGTAAAGTCTGTTCAGAAAAATTGAAAGTAACTTGGAGTGGCCCCTCCCCATCCCACCCAGGAAGGGTGCTGAGTCATAACCCCACAAGCTAAGGATCCTGGCTCCCAACCCCATCTAACTAGAAGGGCTAGCAAGAATACCTGGAAGCTGTGTAACCCAGCAGCAATTCTCAAGCCCAGAGGTGAACAGGCAGAGCTGATATCGGCATTTTGCTGAGTGAAGCCAGTGGTCCTGCTTAGCCAGGAAGCATGGGGTATGAGTTGGCTTGAGTTAAGACCACAAACAAAAAACCTTATTGGGTTTAGCTCCTTCTCCTGCTGTGTCCGGGTAGAGGAACTAATTCATAGCCTCCCTTAGTGCTGAACATAGACTTCAGACCACCCAACCAGGAAACTGATCCAGAGCATGTGGGAAGCTGCATAGCCATGATTCCAGTGACGCTTAAACAGAGATCACAGCCTGTGACTTTTTCCATCTACAAAGCAAAACCAGTAGCCTTACCTGACCAGGGAATTCAGTACGTACCCTTTTTGATTCCATTCCTCAAACGATATATATAAGCCCTATGTCTCATCCTGCTGCTCTGACAGGACAGACAAGCTATTTAATAGCTCCACATATTGCTGAGTATAGTACCCAGTCACAATCATCTAGTAAGCTTGACCAGAGAACCCAGGCAACTATAGAGCCCTTCCTATAGTCTCATGTGGGCATGGAACAAAGCCAGCAGCATATCCAACTATTCTCAGTCAGTAGCACACCCCCGACCCCTGACCCCTGACCTCAGAGCTCAAAGTGTTAGTTGTCTTACCCCAAAATAAACCCTAATAGTCCAAGAACATTACTAGCAGGCATGTTCAGAAACCCAATTGAGCTAACTGGTGGATAACTGTTTCTGCCAAAGCAGACCTGTAAAGTGTATAAAAGGATCCCTCTTGCTCAACAGCATAGATGCAGAGTAATACATTGAGGATTACACCAAAAAAATAAGGTAAACATGACACCACCGAAGGAAACTAAGGAATCTCCAATAACTGACTCTAGAGAAACAGAGATCCATGGCTCGTCAGAAAAGAATTCAGAAAAATTCTCTTAAAGAAGTTAACTACAAAAACACACAGACTGGCAACTAAATGAAATTTAGTTTCCTAAATGAAATTAGGAAAACAATGAATGAACAAATTAAGAAATTCAGCAAAGAAATAAAAACCATCAAACAATCAAACCCTAGATATAAAAATATAGTAACCAAACTGAAAAATTTAATAAGGAGATAGAAAAATGGACTAGACTATGCAAAAGAGAAAACCAGTGACCTGGAATATAGAACATTAGAAATGATTCAATCAGAGGAGTGAAGGGAAAAAAAGAATTAAAAACAGTGAAGAAAGTCTATGGGACCTAATGGACAGAATGAAAATAGTCAATATTTGCATTACAGGAAATTTAGAAGGAAAAGAGAAAGTGACTACAAGTATATTTAAAGATAGTTACTGCAAATTTCCCAAACCTGGAGAAAGGGTGCACACCCAGATCCATGAAGTCCGAACAACACCAAATAGGTTGAACCTGAATATGGCTATAATGAAACACATTATAATTAAATTGTCAGAAGTCAAAGAAAAAAATTTAAAGCTGAAGGAAGAGAGAGAAGTAACACACAAGGGAACTAACATAATGCTGTTAGTGGATCTGTCAACAGCAAATTTTAAGCGATGAAATGGAATCACATATTCAAAACATTGAAAGGAAAAAACTCCCCCTGTCAACCAAAATTTCTATACCCAGTGAAGCTGTACTTCAGAAACGAAAGGATGAGATTTTGCCAAACAAAAAAAGCTGAGGGAGTTTGGCCTAAGGAGAAATGCTAAAAGAAATTTTTTGAGTGGAAGTAACAGCACACTAATTAACATCATAAAAACATGAGGGTACCTTGTGTAAAACTTACTGGTAATGGTAAAAATATAGTCAAACTAGATTCTGTACTATGGTAATGGTGGTTAAATAGTCATTTACAACTCTACTTTGAAAATTAAGAAAGTTGACTTGGAAAAAATTCCATAACTAGAATATTATTAGTTTCGCAATATAAAAATACGAAAATTATATCATAACCTAAATTGTGATGGGGAGATGTAATAAAATGGAAAGCTTTGGCATTCTATTAATGTTGTTATTAGTTTAAATTAGGGTGTAATAAGTTTAAGATATTTTATGTAAGCTTCATGGTAATCATAAAGGAGAAACTTGTAGTAAAATAATCATACATGACAAAGAAGTCAAAACATACTGACAGAGCAACACATCAAACAGGAAAAGAGCAGTATAAGAAACAAGGAACAACGGATCTACTAAACAGCCAGAAAAATTAACAATGTGGCAATAGTTAAGGCCTTACCTGTCAATAACTACTTCCAATGTAAATGCGTTAAATTCTCCATTCAAAAGACAGAATGGCTGACTGGATGAAAACAACACCACCACGCTGCCTACAAGAGACTCATTTTAGCCTTAAAGACACACACAGACTGAAAGTAAAGAGATGGAAAAAGATTATTTCAAGCAAATGATAACCTATAAAAATCAGAGGTAGCTACACTTATTTCAGACAAAATAGATTTCCAACTAAAAATGTTTAAAAAATAAAGACAAAGAAGTCATTATACAATGATAACAAGGTCAATTCATCAAGAGGATATAACAATTGTAAATATGCACTCAAATCAGAGCACTTAAATATATAAAGCAAAAACTAAGAACTAAAAGGAGAAATAAACAACAATACAATAATTCTAGGGGACTTTAATATACCACTCTCAGTAATGAATGATTTAGACAGAGAATACAGAAACAATTGTGAATAACATCATACATCAAATTGATTAAATGTATATAACATTCTGTTCAACAAGAGCAAAATATACATTCTTCTCAAGTGCACATAGAACATTTTCTAGGATAAGCCACATGTTAGGCCACAAAACAGGTCTTAGCAAATTCAAGAAGACTGAAATCATACCAAGAATCTTCTCTGATCACAATGGTATAGAATTAGAAATCATTAAGAAGATGGAAACTAGAAAATTTAACACTCTCCTGAACAACCAAGGATCAAAGATTAAATTAAAAGGGAAGTAAAAAAACATCTTGAGATTAATACAAATGGAAACAGAACATACTGAAACTTACAGGATATAGCAAAAGCAGTTCTAAAAGTTCATAGCAATAAATACCTACATTAAGCAAGAAATATTCCAAATAAACAAACTAATTCTATGTCTAATGAACAAGAGAAACAAAAATACACTAAGCCCAAAGTTAGAAGAAAGGAAAAGAATAGAGCAGAAATAAATGAAATAAAAATCAGAAAAACAATAGAAAAGATCAACCAAACTAAGAGTTGATTCTTTTAAAATATAAACAACACTGACAAACCATAAGCTAGACTAACCAAGGAAAAGAAAGAGGACCCAGATCAATAAAATTATAAATGAGTAAGGAGACATTACAATTGATAACACATAAATACAAAGGATTACAAGATATTATGAACAATGATGTGCCAACAAACTGGACAAGGAAGAGGATGAATGGTACTTGGAAAATTGGATATTCACCTGTAAAAGGATGAAATTAGACCTACGTCTTATAACATTGACAAAAATTGACTCAAAATGGATTAAAGACTTAACTGTAAGAAGCATAGTCTGGGTAATGATTAATTTTTGATATGACACCTAAAGTACAAGCAACAAAATAAAAATAAACAAGTGGCATTATTTTAAACTAAAAAGTTTCTGTACAGCAAAAGAAAAAATCAACAAAGTGAAAAATCATGCTATGAAATGGGAAAAATATTTGCAAACTATATACCTGATAAAGTGTTAACATCCAAAATATATGAAGAACTCATAGAACTCAATAGCAAAAAAAAACAAACAATCCAATTTAAAAAACAGCAAAGGACATGAATAGACATTTTTCCAAAGAAGATAAAGGAATGGCCAACATGTACATGAAAAGATGGTCAACATCACTAATTATCAGGGAAATGCAAATCAAAACCACATTGAGATATCATGTCATACTTGTTAGAATGGCTATCATCAAAAAGACAAGAAATAACAAGTATTGGCAAGAATGTGGAAAGGGGACCCTGTGCACTGTTGGTGGGGCTGTAATTGGTACAGCCACTAGAGAAAACAGCAGGAAGGATCCTCAGAAAATTAGGAATATGACTACCATATGATCCAGTGAGTTCACTTCTGGGAAAATATACTAAGGAAATAAGACCAACAACTTGAAAAGGTATCTTCACCTTCATGTTCATAGCAGCATTATTTATAATAGCCAAGACATGAAAACAACTTAAGTGTTCATGGATGGATGAATGGATAAAGAAGTTGTAACACACACACGATGGCATAATATTCACTCATGAGAAATAAAGAAACCCTGCCATTTGAGACAGCATGGATGAAGCTTGAGGGCATTATGCTAAGTAAAATAAGTCAGGCCGAGAAAGACATATACTGTGTGATCTCAGTTACTGTGGAACTTCAATAAGCAATCTAAAAACCCACCGAACCTGGAGAAAAAGAGATCAGATTTGTGGTTGTCATTCTTGGAGGTGGGTGTGTTGTAGGGGAGAAGGAGGGCTGGAGGAAAGTGGTAAAAGTACAAACTTCCAATTAAAGATAAATATTAGGGATACAACGCACAACATAAAACTATAGTTACCACTGCTGTGTCATATGAGAAAGTTGTTGATGGTAAATCCTAAGTGTTCTCACTAATAAATAAAAAGAACTAACAAGCCACGAAAAGACACAAGGAACTTTAAATGCATATTACTAAGTGAAATAAGCCAATATGGGAAGGCAACATACTGTATGATTCATTCAAAATATGACTTTCTGAAAAAGTCAAAAATAAATAGATCAGTGTTTGCCAGCGATGGGGAGTAGGAGGGAGGCATAAACAGGTGGAGCACAGAGGATTTTGAGGGCAGTGAAAACACCTCGTCTAATAGAATAATGATGGATATTTGTAAATATACACTTGTCCGAACCCACGGAATTACAACGCCAAGAATGAATGCTAAGGTAAAATAAGGACTTTGGGTGATTATAAAGTGTCAGTGGTGGTTCATCCTTAGTAACAAATGTACCATTCTGGTGAGAGATATTGATAATGGGGAGGCTATTTGTGTTGGGGGGGAGGGAGGATATGGGAAATCTCTCCACCTTCATCTCAGTTTTGTTATGAACCTAAAACTACTCTAAAAGTCTAGTTTAAAAAATTCCAGCTCCATGAAGATAATCCTTTTTTTTTTGGTTTGGTGGCTTAGAAATTCTAAACAGTTCTACTCTTGGGTGGTCCTTGCTGCTGCTCTGTTAGTGTTTGTGAGTTCCAAAATTCATGTGTCCCTGTTGAGCCTCCAGTTCTGCTGTTGGGACTCAGGCTGAGCAGACATGACCATGGTTCATGACAGCCTCCCATTCTGGGAAAGACTGGGGAAGGTGAAGAAGTGAGTAGGGACATCCCTTGAGGGATACTTTTCAGCTTCCAGCTTCCCTAAGGTGCCATTTTCTGTATATGAGAATAATAAACTCCTAGAATAAGAAACTAAGGTTCAGAGAGAGTAAGTGACTTACCCAAGTGATTCATTAGTGCCAGTATTGGGACTCAAATCTAGGTTTGGTAATTCTGAGATGCTCTATTATGCCACCTTTTGCCAAGCTTGTTGCATGGTGAATGATGGAACAAGAGCAAGGAGAATTTGGTGGCCTTAAATCTGTAGCTCTCTTGATTATTTCTTATCATCAACAAGTTCAAATAATTTCTGAGGTTAACTTTGTATAGCATTCAAAATGGTATGGTCCTACTCTGCATTCTAGTGGATCTGCCCAGTGTCCCTCTGTGCACTCCCAAAGCACTTGTGCCTTTCTTTTTATGGAGCAGCAACGTGCTAAGTAAGGCAAGGGGGGCCCATCCTCCAGGCCCATGGAATGACTAGTGATGTGTATAAAGCTGATCACAATAATCCCAAAGATTGACTTAGTTCTAGCAAGTCAAATACAATAATATACTTGTTGAGGATTTGTGGGACAAAATTTCCTCTCTGACGAAAAGAAAAAAAGCCTTATAATCAAATTGCTTCTTATATTCCCAGTAAGGGAGAGGCAGAGAAGCTCTCCTTTACTTGCTGCCCTTGGATATTTTCATGATGATAAGATGCTGTGACAGCCATTTTGTAACCATGAGACAAACACCAAGAGAACTGGCAAGAAGTCACTGAGCTGTTTAATTACTCAACTCTGGAACTCTACCCAAGACTGCTTTATTCCATGAGATAATAAGGCCACTAATTGTTTAAAAAACTCCACTATTACAGCCACAAACATTGTATATGATCTTGAAAGCTTCCTGGAAGAGATGAGAATAGGCCTTGAAAGACAGTAAGATTTAGGTAGGCAGAAAGGAGATGGGGAGTCCTTCTATTCAGGATAAGCAAAGGCAAAGAAATGGTTGGCTCAGGTGCCCAGAATATACAGTCTTTCCAAGATCTTGTTCTTCTGGCCAGGCCCCACATACATGTACTGGAGTCTATGGAGAGTGGCTATAGCGAGGCAGAAGCTAAAGAAACTTTTCTCACTGGGTATTCTGCGAGATGGGCCAACAGCACCGCTTTGGTTTCCTGGTAACTTGACTCCACAGAGCTGTAGCAATGATGGTGACAGGAGGACAGCATTAGCCAGCTCTGTGGCAACAGGGGGCAGGGTACTGGGCTGCCTCAGCAGGCCCTGGAGGGCATGAGCACCTGTGCAGGGTGAGTCACTCTTCCGGAGGGACTTCTGGGTTGCCACAACATGGGCAGGAGCCAAAGGCGAAAGCCTACATGAACCCCATAGGGATTCCCTTGATACAGCCCTCAAGACATAGAAATGACAGCATGTGATTTTGAGGAGAGTGAAGTCCTTCACTACCCAACTGGGGGCCAGTTCTATGAAATGGCCATCATTACAGTTTATATGGCTCCACTGGAGTCCCTGGCAAATGAGGCTGGAGCAGGGTTTCTTGTGATCATCACTACTGATTCTTTGAGCTGGGTGATTCTTTCTTTTGAGGGCTGTCCTGTGCCTTTCTTTGTGGGATATTTAGCAGCATCTCTGACCTCTACCCACTAGATGCCAGTAACACAACTTCTCTCAAGCTGTGACAACTAAAAATGCCTCCAGACATTTTGGGAACCACTGGTGTAGAGAAACACGGATAATTGTGTGTGTGTGTGTGTGTGTGTGTGTGAGAGAGAGAGAGAGAGAGAGAGAGAGAGAGAGAGACAGAGACAGAGAGACAGACAGAGAGACAGAGAGAGGGAATGACATTTGTGTTTGTTGACCATTTAGATTTTGACCTTTTCATTTTAAAAAAGCTTCAGAGAACATTTCCTTTGTTTATTTGTCAATATCTTTAATTATTTTCTTGGATAAAAATCTTTACAGAGCTTAGGACCTAGCTTTGCACATGACGGGGCTCAATAAATACTTGCTGGTTAGTTGATTGACTGTGGCTGTGAATCTCCATCCCTCTTTTTTCCAATAAAGGTGGCACTTCACAACAATTTCTACATGGGCTGGGTCTGCAGAGGGTATTTGTAATTAAACATAAAAATACATTTTATGTAGAATTACTTCCTGCAGACCTACCCTCTCACAGTGTAGCGCCTGAACCTATGCTCCCCGCCAGGGAAAGTTTCGACATGCAAATTCTCCAATCCCACTAGATCCACTCTGTGTTTTCAAATCCCTCCAGGGGACCCTCTCAAACCTAAAGTTTGAGAATGACTACAATAGACAGTAAAACTGAACAAACCCTCCTCTCACAGCATGGAAATTGCAATTCCCTCAACATTCGCTCTATAATGGCATGTCCCTGGTGGGAGACAGCCAGCCTACCCTTTGTTCATAAGAAGTCATGAGCCTTCACAATCTAATTGTGTGTAATGCTATCTAACTCCATCTGGGGCCCTGGTTGGTCTTTGAGAGGCTCTTCCCATGCCATTTACCTTACACGAAGGCCCAACTCAGTCTGCCTGATGGCCCGTGGCCTGTGAGCCAACAGCTGGCATGTTTAAATGAAGAATGATGCTTACATGTTCAACTTCATTTGCTAGATTGCTCATTAGATAGATAATGCCCTATCTTGGCCGGATATGAAGCCCATTATAAGTGAGGTGGCCATCTGTTCAGGGCTGGATCCTTTTGATATACTCAGAGATTGTAGGGCTCCAGCAGGCACCTGAGTCAGAGAAAAGAGCAGCAAGCTCCCTGGGGCTAAACCACATGGGTGGCTGTGAGCAAAGGTACTGAAGAAGATGGGAGGCGCACCCAACTTTGAGTGCTGAGTAAGCTTTTACTCCATATGGGACAACCCCAGGACAACCAGATGCCTTCCCCAAGTGTAGAAGACACAGTCAGGAGGCCAATTTGGAAGAGAACAGCTGCAGCTGGCAGGGACTTTGGTGCTTGAATTCACACCTGGTTTCCCTTCTCCCCTGTGGGTCAGAAATCAGTTTCTGTACTAACAGTTCTTGACATCTGTAATTCCTAGGGCTTGTAGGAGTATGCGCACCCACGTGCAGTTCCCTAATTAGACTGCAGCACCCCTTAAAGACAGGAACTGTACCTCTCACCACATGCTCAGCCTTGCTTAAAATGGGGATTTTTAAGTGGGACTACAGTTTAAACGCTCATGCACAAAGGCACCTCAACTTCAAGTTTTCCAGGGAACATCACTGGTCCTGCCCACAAGACACATAGTTCTGAGAAGCTAGTTATATAAGGGATTAAAAAACGTAATGCAATAACAATTAGTCACAACTCTTCATTGTGGCCAGTTCCAGGTACTGCTTCCTGAGAAATTTTTTAAATGGTGAAATGCATCATTATTCAGGTCTGACATCTCCATCTCTGTTCAAAAGCAGTTCGGTGAACAATTCAGAAATTCAGCAGCTTAAGGAAACAGGGTTACATTTAAACAAGCCAGGAAACTCTACCTCCCTTCTGGCTGGGAAAGCAGCAACTGGTGAAAATAATTCCTTTAGATTTAAGCAGACCAGCAGCTAGGGAAAATAACTCCATTGAATTTAAGCAGAACAGGTCAGCGAATAAAGCAGCCATTTGATGGGAACGGGTGCTGAGGTTGCTGCAGGAAGAGCCGAAGTGGGAGTCAGAACGCTCACAGTCCGAACATGTTTGCATGACTGGATGCGCTGGGATCAAGAGGAAGTCCAGCTTCCCCATGGTACCACATTTTCTATTTGCTTCTCTTGCTCTTAAATTGGTTTGGCCAAAAAGTTTGTTCAGTTTTTTCCTCATGATGGCTCTAGTAGCACCTAATTGTCTTTAACTTCATTTGAAACTATTTTGTTAGATTGTTCTGTGACAGCTGTCATATCAGCGTGTATTTAAAATAAAAAGTTACCAAAATTGGTGAATTTTTGTGCATTCTTCTTCTATATTGAAGATGGAAGAAGATATGCAACAGTTTTGGTGTATTATGTCTTATCATTTCAAGAAAGGTAAAAATTGCAACTGAAATGCAAAAAATAAAAGATTTGTGCAATGTGTGGAGAAGGTGCTGTGAATCAGTCAAAAGTGGTTTGCAAGGTCTTACGCATTGGAAGATGTTTAGTAGTACCCCTGGCCTCCACCCACTAGAAGCCAATAGTGGGAGATAGCTGACATACTTGAAATATCTAAATCAATAAAGTTATTGGTGAAAATGATAAATGTGTCTTTTATGTTACAGAAAAAATATAATGGACTTCTTGGCCAACTCAATACCTTGGGAGTACCTAGCTTTCAGGCTTGATCTCTCACTTCTGAGGGGTCC
The DNA here is from genome assembly GCA_039655065.1 of Glossophaga mutica. NCBI lineage: Eukaryota > Metazoa > Chordata > Mammalia > Chiroptera > Phyllostomidae > Glossophaga > Glossophaga mutica. Next base: position 138,298,209 of record CM077307.1, on the reverse strand, counting down.
GGCCATGAGACCGTTTGTGAACTACAAGATTCATGTCTCTCCCCTTGTTCCAAGGAAAGCCCAGAGCTGTCCTGGGGCACCCCTGAAGCATGAAGGAGCCCAGCCAGTCACCATTTTGTAGAGGTTGATAGCGTACACACCTTTACCTGAATGCATACTTTCATTCTTTTCACTAGCTTCCATTTTTATCAGAAGGCCAGGAAAACAAATCATGGATTCTAGACAATTGTTCTAAGCCACATTTCTGAGATTTCAATAGAGCACGTCATACCATTTGCATCTTTTTATTACCTTAAACAGCTCACACTTATGGTTATCTAATATGACTGTAAAACTAAAGAAACAACATGGTTGTTTCCTGAGTATGAGATCATGCCTCTGTCCCCACTGTTTGAGCATTCATTAGTCACCTACAGTGTGTCATACCTGCGCCAAGCCCTGTGAGAGGAGGTCAAATAAGACCTATTTGCAGCATTTTCCCATGACACTTGCATTAAGGTGAGGGCGATAGAGCCATTTATCAGTGATGATAGGACCAGGTAGTAAAATCTATGACAGAGACATGCTGAGGGGATCACCTTAAGTCCTAGCTGGAAGCAGGACGGGATGGGGAGAGACAGAACAGGAGGGGCCTCTAGAACACAAACACACTACACTGTCTCTGCAGCGATGGGTGAACCGGACAGGATGACAGGTGGGAGGGAGACCACATGTCCCTTTGCCTTCTGTCCCTTCTGATTTTGTCACTGTAGTCTGTACTTCACTCCTGCTCTACGCATCAGGAACTCTGGAACTTTCCTATGAACAGACACACTTTCTTATAATGCAATAAAAAATGTAAAATCTTTATTCCTTAGAAAACAATGACACCTTTTTGGGTAGGTTGCTCCACCCTACGTTCAGGCATGACCTGTAATTTCAGCTTTTGATTTGTTCCCCACTAGCCCTCCATGAAACTATGGCTGCAGCTGCAGTAGATGAGCCTGGATCTCTGAGCTTTGGAAGACACACCATTTCTCTGTTGCCCCATACCCTGGCCCTACTCAGAAAGTCTTGCATGATGGGAATAGGGCACACAAATTTCATGAGGGAAGAATTTTCTGCTTGGAGAGGTCAGGCCTGTGTAAATGTTAGGAGAAATGGCTGGCAGTCAGGGAACAGGACAAGAGTTTGGGATGCCAGAAGAATAAAGGAAGAGAGGAGAAGGGGGCTTCTAAGGGAAATAAGGCAGCTTCAAATACAAACCTGTACTTCCTTGGGGAATTTCTGTGGGGCTCTGATTATGTCTAGCTAAGTTGTTCTGGACAAAAAGAAAGGGGACAAGAAGGCCTTAGCAACATCAATACTTGTAGTGGAATTGCAAGGACTCCCATCCAAATTACCAGCTATTTTCTGGAAATATTTATTATTCTTCGAAAACTAAAAGCCCTCAGCAAACTTCTGGGGCTGGTTCTGACCGGGGCTGCAGTTTCCATGTTGTTGAGCTGCAGGTCAGGATGGATGCTATAAGACATGCCTAGCACCTTCAGCATGGGCCTCATTGTGCTTTGAGGTTCAATTTTACACAAAGTTCTTTGACACCAGGTTCTTGCCCAGACTTCACTGGCTGCGTGTAATTATAATCAACCATTATTTGAGTCTGAGAACCTCAAATAACCTTACTCAAAATTCAGAGCTGGGATGGAATTTTGAGTCCAGCATTAGAATTTCATACAAGGGCCAATTAGAAAAAATGTTGCATCACCTCTCACAGTTTATCCTTCAGGGAAGTCCAAAACAAAAAACACAGACTGTTTGTGATTATTTAATAGTGTTCTGGTACATGGTCTACTCAAATGCAAAACAAAATATAATTTATCCCATTACATTGAGAAATAAAATAAAGCATTTTGCAATTATTAGCAGAATGTGTTGGGAGAAAAGGTTTGAAGAAATTTTTTCCCCTTTTAGTTAACGTCATCTTTTCCAGTGTATGTACTTCAAAACTATGTAACTGATACCCATTCTAATTCTCCGAGGCAAAACAGGGATGAAAAAATAATTTCCCTTTTGGAAAATAATGCAATCAAGAGAATGTTACACAATAATATTGATATCATTGAAATCACTTGAGATAACAAACTTAAAGTGCTGTAAATTTAAGCTAGTAAGATTATGCAGGAAGAAAACAGAAATGAAAGAGTTGGCCACATTATTTCTGTAAGGATTTTCAAAAGATGTTTCAAAAACAGAATCGTAGTTATCCATCTAAGGGATAGTTACAGGTGACATTTCAGCACCTCCAGAAGCTGTTCTTACTTCTGCCCGAGTCCATCCTTGAGACTAAATAAAGATTTCATCCCCTCTTCTAATTATCTACTTATTTATTTAAAGAGAAGCCTGGAGGCTAGCTGGGCATGAAGAACGGAGTGACCTCCAAAAGAAGATGAGTCAGGAAATAAAATGGGGAGCACCTTGACTCATGACAGAAATATATCCACCGAGGAAATTTAAGCAGCTTCTCCTCAGATGCAGAAAACTACAGGCCCTATCAGTTATCATTAGCGAGCTGGTTTCCCAAACACAGACCGATGGGTCTGGGAAAGCTGAATTCTCACTCGATGTTATTTCTTTTCCTTCTCATGTATCAAGAACTCTCTCATGGGCCTAACCTATTGGGTTGGCCAGAAAGTCCATTATGCTTTTTTCCGTACCATGGCTCCAGTAGTGCTTAGTTGTCTTCAACTTCATTCAAAACAATGTTATTAGATTGTATTGTGACAGCTGTCATGTCAGGGTGCATTTAAAAAACATTAAATTGGTGAATTTTGGGGCAGCCATTTTAATATTGAGAAGGAAGAAGATACACAACAATTTTGATGTATTATGCTTTATTATTTTAAGAAAGGTAAAAACGCAACTGAAACATACACACAAAAAAGCTTTGTGCAGCGTATGGAGAAGGTGCTGTGACTGATTGAATGTAACAAAAGTGGTCTGAGAAGTTTCTTGGTACTATTGACATTTTGGCCAAATAATAATTCTTTGCTGTGGGGCTGTCTTATGCATTGGAAGATGTTTAGCAGCACCATTGGCCTCTACCCACTAGAAGCCAAGAGCAGGAGATAGCCAACATACTCAAAATACCTAAATCAATAAAATTATTGGTGAAAATGAAAAATATGTCCTTTATTTTATGGAAAAAAATGTAATGAGCTTTTTGGCCAACCCAGTACTTTCCTCCTTGGCTGGTGGCCTCTGGGAGTTACAAGGCCTTGAGGACGATTCAGCTGCGGTTCCTGTCAGCTCCCCGATTGCCAGGGTTGCTGTGACTGACGTGGCTGGTATGCCCTCTTCTCACTCCTCGCACCACAGAGAGCCTCCCAAAATTCTGAGAGGACAATTTCCCAAATAGAGAATTATTTTTCCAACCCCCCCAAAACAGACTATCACAGCACTTGACTACAGTTGAATCATCACTTTAAGAAGAAACCATAAACTTAAGCAGGAAAATATAAAAGAATATTTTTGTGATCTTAGGAATGGTGAGGAAGATTTTTTATATAAGACAAAAGCACAAACTATGCAAGATGACTGGTAAATCTGCCTACATTGAAACGTAATTAAAAATCTGTGTATATAAAGATAACAGAGGAAAAGTAAAATCAACCATAAACCTTAGGAAAATGTTTGCAAAACATATACTCAATAGAGGATTAGTATCTACGACGTGTAAAGAACTCCTAAAAACCAGTAAGAAACAATATACTTCACTTTCTCCTCTTGACTTTTGAGCTATTGTCATACATTTTACTTCTTCATATGTTCTAACTGCACACTACATTGTTGTTTATTTAAAAAGTCAATTATCTTTTGTAGATGTAAATAAAGAGAGAAAAGAGTATTATTTATTTACATACATATTGCCATTTTTGGTGCTCTTCATTTCTTTGCTCAGAGACCTGGTATTATCTAGCATCATTTTCTTTGTGCCCAAAGGACTTCTATCACCACTTCTTGTAGTGTGGGTCTGTTTGTAAAAAAACTGCTTTCAGCTTTTGTATGACCCAACACATCTTTGTTTCACCTTTGTTTCACCTTTGTTTTCAAAATCTATAGTTACTAGATATAGAATTCTAGGTTGCCAGGTTTTTCAAAGGACTTTAAGAGCGCTGCTCCAATGTATTGCTGTTTGCATTGTTTCCAAGAGAAATCTGCTGGCATCCTTCTTTGTTCCTCTGGAGATGAAACATGTTTTCACTCTGGATGCTTTTAAGATATTATGTGTCTTGTTATAGTTTCCTTCATGTTTCTCATACTTGGGGTTTGTTGATCATCTTGGATCTGAGAGTTTCTAATTTTCATCAAATTTGGAAAATTCCAGTTGTTAGTTCTACAAGTATTGTTTTTCTTTCCTTTGTCTTCTCTCATCCAGGGACCCCAAATACACATACAGTAGATTGCTTGAAATTGCTGCGCAGCTTATTGATGGTCTGTTTCTTTTTTTTAAAATTAGACTTTTCTTTCTGTTTTATTTTAGATAGTTCCCATTGTTAGATCTTTAACTAATCAAGTAATCTTGTTGCCCACAATGTCTAGTCTGCTATTAATGCATCAAGTGCATACTCCATCTTCTACATTAGAGTTCTCATCTCTGGAATTTTAACCAGGAAAATCTTTACGCCTTCCATGCTTATAATTTGCATCTAGCTTTGTGAACACATGGGACAGTTATAAAAGCTTCTAAAAAGTGTCTAACTACTAACCGGAACATTTATGTGTGGGTCAGTTTCAATTTTTAATTTTTCTTTTTATTGAAGGTTTTTATGTTGTTCCTCTTTATTGCCTGGAAATTATTTAATCAGATTAGATTTAATTTTAATAGATTTAATTTTAGGTGTTGCTTTTAAATTTTTAGGTTCGACCTAACAACATTATTCCAGGGACAATTACTACCCAACGCTGAGGTCAGAGCCTTCCGATCACACTAGCCAATTTCCTCTGAATTATAAGGTTTTCTAGTTGGGCTGGTGGGAACAGGAGTCAGGAAATAATGTGAAACGATCAGGGCTTTCTGAGCAAAGATCGCTGGTGCCTGGATGAAAGGATGTCTGAATGCCAAACAAGCCTTGGGAGTTAAAGATCAAGTCCCCAGGAATACTTTGTATATTTGATTAGGGACCTTCACCCTTTATCTCCCAAACAACATTTGTTAATATTAAAAGGCTACAGTCTCTTTCCCTTCCTCTGGAGGAAGGGGAGGAAGGGGTGGTCAGGTTGTCAGTGCTCATGTGCAAGCTCCATGCAAACACAGGTGATTGCTGTCCCCACTGCACTGCCCTTCGAGGTATCAAAGCAGGAGGGACTGACAAAATATATCCTCTGAGTAATTAAATAGTCTGTGTCTGACTCAGGAACCACATGTTTCCTGTCAGAAAATTATTAATAAATACAGATATAAAAACTTAATTGCAGGCACTATTCCCAGTCCTTTGAGAGATCTAGAATTTTTTCTAATCTTTCTGTATGGTTCATTCCCCAGCCTTGAATATTTTAATCACAAGCATATGCTGATCAGTACTCTGCTGCATCCCTTTGCAAATCTCTAGAGTTCTCTGTTAGTATTTCTCCCCTCTGTCATTCTGTCCTGTGGATTTTAGTTTCTTAGGATCTTCTCGGGCCTTCAGCTGTTTTCTCATCTTAGAGGGCACACCAAGCTTTGCCTGAATTACTCCTTACTATGCCACAGCATGACAATTCTCTAAAGGCAGTAAATCAGGACATTGGAGAGATCACCTCATTTTTTCCCTTGTCTCTCAGGGATCACTGTTCTTTGTCAGCTGATACCCAATGTCATGTGGTGTTTTACATATTTGGTCTAGTGGTTTAGTTGTTATAGAGAAAGGGTAAATCTAGTACTCCGTTTTAGATGAAAGTAGAAGGGATCCTGCGTCTTTTTTAATAGAGAAAATTATAAAAGAACCAACTTCCCGTGTCAGGAGAATAAGTAAATGAATTTTTGGATAATCTTACAGTGATTTACAATACAGCATGAGTTTTAATAAAATTTTCACATACATAATGTTGAGCTTCAGAGACATATATACAACTGCCTCCTTAATCTCTCCACTTAGTGAAAGTGGAGAGATTAATGTAAGTTGTAGAATAATATATAAGTTATCATACAAGATAAATCTCATTTAGAAAGATGCAAATCAATGCTATATATTAATTTTGAATATGCAGACATGATGAATGAGTGTAAAAACTTATTTTAGAATAAGCTTCCAATTGAAACATGTTGATCAGTTACCATTTGGAAATAGCATATATTACAATGTTATTTGCCAAGATAATTAATTGGTCATAAATATCTCATTGTAGCCAAAGCAGCAGCTCTCTCAAAATGCAGCTTTGTGATGCTTTTTTGGAAAATGATTCCAGGAAGCTCAGATTGTAATCTGTTTCTTTAACAATGCTATTGTAATCTGGCTAATATCCTATCAAAATCCCTTTCTGCTTAAACTAGTTGGAGTAGATTCAGATTGCTGCAATTAAAACCCGACTCATATAAAATATTTTAAAAAAAGAAAAAGGAAAGAAATGGGCCATTAAGGATGTGTAAATTTACATAGGTAGAGATATGGATAAAATATTTTAGGTGGGAGAACAGTAGAAACAAAGGAACTGAAACCTTTCCATTCACATTTAAATATTCTCAGTTCATTCACATCTTAGAAGAAAGGCCCATTTCCCCTCAATACACACACACCTGCTTTTTCCAACTAATCTCCCTGCCATTAAAATTATTGGAAAATTTCCATCTTTAATTTTCTTGACCTCTAAGAGTGTTTATTATTTCCACTTACAACATTCTTTTCTTTGAGCTTATAACACTACACTCTGCTGGTTTTCTTCTTTTTCTCTGGCCTTTCCTTCTCAGCTTTCAACGCAGAATGCTGGCGCATGTACTGGGCCACGTAATATTAGAATTCCTAGAATTCTGATGGGTCGGTCCTTTGCTCACCTTACTCTATACTCCTCCCTAAAGAATTGATTTATGCCCACAGTCTTAAATGTATTTATGTATAAATGAATTTCAAGTTTCCACTTCCTGCCATGAGAACTTATGACACACACAACTACTTACTTAGTAAATGTCTGCACTTAGTAAAGGCTCCTGAAACTCAGCATGTCAAAAACTGAAAACACGATATATAGACATACACACATTTGTCATTATTGGTATATACATATTACAGACCTTAACATTTGTTATTATTGGATATATATTATATATAATGAATGTATAGATTAAAACCTCCTTCAGAACTAATTGTCACCCTATAACAGTAAAATCATTGGTGCAATGATAAGTTGTTGAAATTCTGATGTCTGCAAGTGAGTCTGGTGGGAATTATAATATTTAAATGAGTAAAAGTAATTAAAAGACATAAATTCATACATCTTTAAGGGAACATCTTTAGGATGCCCACTCCCTCCATTTTGATTCAACATGGTATTGAAAGTCCGAGCTAGAGCAATTAGGCAAGAATAAGAAATAAAAGGCATCCAAACTGGAAAGAAGTAAAGCTGTCACTATTTCCAGATGACATATTATATAGAGAGAACCCTAAAGACTCCACCAAAAATGGGTAGAATTAATAAACAAAGTCATAAAGCTGCAGGATACAAAATCAGTATACAAAAAAGTACTGCATTTCTATATACTAATAACAAGCTATCAGAAAGAGAATTAAAAACACATCACACTAAAGGGGTCTTTTTGCACAGTGAAGTAAACCATTAACAAAATGAAAAGACAACCTACAGTATGAGAGATGTTCACCAATGGTACATCTGATAAAAGGTGAATATCCAAAATAATATACTCATTCAACCTAACACCAAATCCAGCCCCCCCAAACTATCTGATTAAAAATGGGCAGTAGACTTGAGTTCATTTATCCCAAGAGGACAAATGACCAATAGACACATGAGAAGATGCTTAACATCATTAATCATCAAGGAAATGCAAATTAAAGCCACAATGAGCTATCACTTCACCTCTGTCAGGATGGCTATAAATAAATCAACAATCAACAAGTGTTGGTGAGGGTATGGAGAAAAAAATCCTCATGCACTATTAGTGGGATTGTAAATTGGTGCAACCACTATGTTTGAAGATTCCTCAAAAAATTAAAAATAGAACTATTGTATGACCCAGCAATTCCACTTCTGGGTATTTATCCAAAGAAATTGAAACCATAATTTGAAATATATGTTGTGGACCGTTCAGCCTGGTTTCAGGAGTTGTAACCCTCACCCCATGGTGGGCTGTGTAAGAGCCCAAGGGACCCACTTCATCTGGGTCTGTTCTGTCACAAGGACGTGAGCTACTAAGTAGACAAAGCTTATCTCCCTGGCAGGAGTGCTGCTTCTGCCTCACCCATCTCTGGCCCCAATGCTTGGTTGGCAGTCAATGAGGGGTAAGACTCCTCATGGGAGGGGCAACCTAAGCCAGACGCAACTACTTGGGAGGCCTCATGGAAGGACTCGGGGGGCGGGGGGCTGCAGCAAAGACGATGTGATGGACCCTCGCCCCCCGGCTATTCTGACATAGCCCGAGTCCTCATTTCCATCTGGGAGATGTCTCCTGCTTCCTAATCAGCTTAAAGCCTGAAACTGTGGGGGTGAGCGGTGTAGCCCTGTACCGGCCAGGATGGCTCCAAGGGTGATCGGGCATAAGAAAGAATTTCCAAAGTCCTGTGAAACCTGCTTTGCTAAGAGTGCTCTCATTTAGGTGATAAGTGTCCCAGGAGGAAATGAGTATGTCTCCCAAAGTTTGGCAACCCCCTTTCCTGACAAACACTGACTCAGATTAAGCCCTCAGATTTCTTTGAAATGTTAACCATTGTTTGATCTTTGTCACCTGACATGCCTGTATTCCCATGTATTTGAGCCCAATAAAAGCCTAGTGAGGATGGGGCTCTGGGTCATTCTCCCCTGAGAGTTTGACCACCTTTCCTCCCCAAGCAGAAAATGTCTTGGTAGTTTTTATTTTCATCCGTGACGGAGGGATGGGGCTCTGCGGGCGGAGCCCCCCCACATCTGGCACCCAGGACAGGAGCCCCCCACAAATATATATGCACCTCTCTGTTCATTGCAACATTGTTTATAATAGCCAAAATATAGAAGCAGCTTAAGTGTCCATCCATAGACAAATGGATAAAGAAAAAGTGGTACATATATGCAATGAAATATTGGCCATAAAGATGAAATCTTGCCATCTGCAATAACATGGACAATCCAGAGGGTATTTTCTCTGCCTGTTAAGTCAGGCAGAGAAAACAAACAACATATGATGTCACTTATATGTGGAATCTAAAGACAACACAAAATAAATGAACAAACAAAACAGGAACAAAGTCATAGATACAGAAAAAAATGGATGATTCCCAAATAGGAGGGTGGTTGGAGGGAAGGGTAAAAAAAGATGAATGGATTAAGAAACTACAAATTGGCAGTTATAAAAACAGTCACAGGATATAAAGTACAACATAGGGAATATAGTCAATTATGTTGTAATAACTCTGTATGGTATCAGATAGGTATTAGACTTATCAGGTGATCACTTAGTTATATAAATATCTAATCACTATGTTGTATACCTGAAACTAATATAATATTGTATGTCAACTGTAATCAAAAAATAAATAATTAAAAAATAAAGTAATCCAATGTATAATTATGTCAAAATGAATGAGATACCTAGAAATAAATTTAAACAGGAAGCTGGAAGATCTCTACACTGAAAACTATAAGACATGAATAAAAGAAATTTAAGAAGGCACAAATAAGTGGAAAGATATTCAATGTTCATGGATTGGAAGAATTAATATTGTTAAAGTGTCCATACTACCCAAAGAAACATACAGATTTAATAAAATCCCTTTCAAAATCCCAATGACGTTTTTGACAGAAGTAGAAAATATCCTAAAATTTGTATGGAACCACAAAATTCTCAAGGGCTAATGTATTCTTGAGGCAACTTGTGCCCTGATTTCCAACTATATTACAAACCTGTATTTATCAAAACAGTATGGTATTGGCATAAAAACATATACATGGTTTAATGGAACAGAATAGAGAGCTCAGAAATAAACCCAGACGTTTTTGGTCAATTTATGACAAAGGAGCTGGGAATACATAATTGGAAAAGAACAGTCTCTTGAATAAATGGTGTTGGAAAAACTGGACAGCCATATGCAAAGGGATGAAACTGGACCACTTGATCTTGCATTGTGGACAAAAATGAACTCAAAATGGATTAAAAACTTGAACATAAGACCTGAAACCATAAAACTTCTAGAAGAAAACATAGGCAGTAAGCTCCTGGATATAGATCTTGATGATAATTTTTTTGAATCTGGCAGTAAAAATACCAAAAGCAAAAATAAATAAACGGGACTCTCCCAAACTAAAAAGCTTCTGCATAGCAAAGGAAATCATTAGCAAAATGAAAAAGCAAATGATGGAATGGGAGAAAATATTTGCAAATAATATATCTGATAAGGGGTTCATATTTGAAATATATAAAGAGCTCATACAACGTAGTATCAAAAAACCCCAAACAATCCAATTAAAAAATTGGCAGGAGATCTGAATAGACATTTCTTCAAAGACAACATACAGGTAGCCAACAGGTACATGGAAAGGTGTTCAACATAACTAATTATCGGGGAAATGCTAATCAAAACCACAATAAGATATGACAGCATACCTGTTAGAATGGCTATTATAAAAAAAGACTAAAAGTAACAAATGTTGGCAATGATGCAGAAAAAAGGGAACCCTTGTACACTTTTAGTGAGAATGTAAATTGGTACAGTCACTGTGGACAAGAATAAAAACAATTCCATAAAAAATTAAAAATAGAACCACCATATGATCTAGTATTTTTAACTTCTGGGTACTTAGCCATAGGAAATCAAACAGAGTATTGAAAAAATATATGCACCCTCACGGTCATTGCAGCATTATTTACAAGAGCCAAGACATGGAAGCAACCTAAGTGTCCAGATGGATTAGTGGATCAAGAAACTGTATATATACACACAATGGAATATTAAATAAAGTCATGCAATTGGCAACAACATGGATGAGCCTTAAGGATATTATGCTAGGTTAATTAAGTCATATAGAGAAAGACAAATACTATATGATTTCACTTACATGTAAACTCTCAAAACAACCAAACAAATCCCCAAACTGAGCTCATAGGGAACAAATTGGTGGTTGGGAGAGGCAGGAGGTGAGGGGTGGGAGAAATGGATGGAGGTATTCAAAAGACACAAACTCCCAGTTATGAAATAAATAAGTCCTGGAGATGTAATATACAGTGTGCTACTCCAGTGAATAGTAATGCACTGTGTTAGAAAGTTGCTAAGCCCAACCATTCTGACCATGCTCCATCTCAGAGGCCTGTGGCAACTTCAAATGCTTTCAAGTCATTGTACATTACCTCATGCCTAAACAATTTTAGTATTATTATAAAATTTCAAATTTTCATCTAGAAAATGAGAATTTTTCTTTAAGTGCAATAAACTCTTTTCTGAAAATGACAAAAAAGAGAAAGTTGCTAATACAGTAAATATTAAAAGTTCTCATCAGAACAAATTTCTGGTGATGGATATTAACTAGATTCTCTGTGGTAATCATTTGCAATGTATACCAATAGTGAATCATTCTGTAGTACATCTGAAACTAATATAGGTAAACTGTATCTCAATAAAAAAGAAACATTCTTAGCACAGGTTCAATATTGGGGAAATTATTAATAAAGTAGGAATTGTACAGGGAAAAGTGAGAAGACAGGCAAGAATGGATATAAGACTACTTCTTAAATATGAGGGTGTAATAGTTGTTTTCTGTGTTGGGTTGACAAATAGCTTTCTGTCATAAATGGCTGTTCAATTCGTAGTCAAGTAATAGAGAACTAACATATGTTCCATTTAAATATTAGATTTTTTGAGGAAGAAGGTATAAGAAAATTAAAAATTACAAAGAACAATTATACTAACTATATTTCATAACATAATTAACAAAAATTAATGCTTCATATTTGCTTTTTGTCATTTTTAAATATAGATAAAACTAATATCCTTATGTATGTCACTGTTCTTTTGCAGACAAAAGCATCCACTCTATTGACTTAACTAGAAAGGGTTTTTTTTTTTTCTTAAGGGTAATGAGGTAAAACATAGAATCTCAAGTAGGGCAGATGACCAGGCTTGGATGCTACACAGGCAGGATCAATGTAGCTAGAGGACCCGATCAACTGAACCATGGGGTTCTTGCAGCACAAATACCCCTGCAATTGCCACACATTACTCAGCACCTCAGATGCCAGGTTTGGGAAGCTACAATTTGCCGTAATGCCTCAGAAGAATCAGATGCTTTCCCATCATGCACTTCCCCAGGCAGAACCATCATCTCACAATGCTCACCTTGCTGATGCAATGACACACAGGGGCTGTGCCTGGCCGAACCTAGGCTATAGGAAGCATCCCAGCTGCAAGACAAACTGGAAAGTGATGGCATGAGCGTGGATCAGCTGATCAACAGTGATTTCTCCAGGCCCCCTGACCATTACTTTTCTAACCCTTTTTCTCTATCCAGTCCCTTTTCTAACCCTTTATTCTCTATCCCCTGGAAGCAACTAATGTACATCTGTCTGTAAACAATGTAAGTATTTTAGTTTACATACATTGTATTTTCTCTACATGGTTCTATAACTTGATTTTTATTCTCCACATATTTGAGACCTATTCATTCTCTTATATTATTCATTGATACCTTCCATTTGAATATATACCTTTTTTATTCACTTTTTATGGATACCTAGTTTGTTTTTATTTTTTTTACTATTATAAAGGCTAGCAAAATTAGTACCACTTATTTCCTTGGATATATTTACACAAATTATTCTGGAACAGAGTTTTTCGAAATTCCCTGGAGGTAAAATCACCTGGAGACACCTATTACCAATATAGCTTCCCAGGCTCTTCAACCGTCAGTGGCTGAGTCGGAAACTTGGAAAACTCAAAACAAAATAACTGAAGCGGGTACAATTACAAGGTGACTATTTATAAAAATATGGGTGGGAACACTTTTTCTGTAAAGGGCCAACTAGTAAGTATTTTAAGCTTTGGGGGAGCGCATGCAGTCTGCTGCCTATTCTCCATTATCTTCTTTTTTATAACTCTTTAAAAATGTGAAAAACATTCTAAACGTAAGGGCTACAGAGAAACAGACTGGTAGTTTTCTGACCCCTGGCTTGGTGAAGCAAGGACTGGCTCAGTCACTTGGAGTTAGTAGTAGCTGCGCTTTTCCTACCCAGACCTGGGGAAGAGAGAGGGCAGTGGGGCTTGAAAGGAGAAAGGTTGTCCCGCAGAGTCAGATGTACAGCTTGAGGGAAACAGTGAGAGTGAGCCTACTGAAACCTTCAAGGAAGGAACTAATTATTTGAACCTCACTCTGAGTTCTGCCAGGGCTCTCCGTTTGGCAAAGCTAACCCTGCAGCCAAGGGAAACGGCTCCGTGTTATAACATCATCATGTAGTCCAGCCTTCTGGGACACGGAGTAGCATGGGTAAGGTGAAGAGTGGGTTTGGAGTCAACAGAAGGTATCTAGGATACTTCAGTTGGAGATTCTGGTATAGGAAAGCTGGGATGGAACCCGGGAATGAGTGTTTAACAATAACTCAGATGATGTGGACCAAAGCCTGAGAAACACTGTTCACAGCAGGGTGTACAGCTCAACATTAAATCGCTAGATCATGGTTTATGTGAGTTACCCATTTTAGAGCCAAATTGTTCTCCAAAGTGATCATATCAATTTAATCTACACCAGCAGTATACAAAAACTATCAATAATTTCCCCCCTCGATTTGACTAAATACTTGATATTGTCAAGCTTTTCCATTTTTGCTAACTTAAAAGATGAAAATGGACTTTTTTTTTTGGTTTAGTTATAGGTAGAATTTATCTGATTTCCAGAGAGGTGAACATATTTTCATTTATTTGTATTTCAATATCCGTCCCTTTCTGAATTTGTTTTTTTGCCCATTTGACTACTGTATTATTTTTCTTGGTTTTATTACTAAAACTTCTTTATATATTGTAGATATTATCCTATGTCTAATATTTGCTACAAACCCCTTTTCCTAGTATTTAGCTTATTTTTTCATTCTGTTTATGTTATCTTTTGCTATACATAATTATATAGCTAAAAATTTGCTAATTTTCTTTGAAAGTTTTTGTGGAATAAATATTTTAATCTCATTGATTTACACTTTTTATGACTTATGACTTTTCCTCTTAAAAGTTCTTTGGTATGTGTTCCACTATTTTCCTATAATAATTTCATAGATTTATTTTTCATAGTTAATATATCTGGAATATTTGGAATTTTTTCCTAAACATAAAGATGTACTAAAATGCATATAAAATTATGTTGAATTATACTATATATTTTAGTATTCCTTTGATTTAAAATTCACTTAAAGAACTTACATTTTTCTCAGCACCAACATGAACAAATTAGTAGACAGCAGATGTCTGAAATGCTAATAAATAGAATTTCAAAAGAAAGGATATATTCAGGTTTGGCAGTTTTTGGTTAAAATAGAGTGTTGCACTAAAGTCAAAGAATGTAAAAGCAATTTAGTCTAGTTAGTATTAATAATAGAAATGTTTCTTAATGTAATGTTATTGTGTATTATAAAAACAATCTAATAAAAATGTTCCATTCTAGTGATCTGGCTCATAAATACACTGTTGGAAATTATGGGAAAAGGGTGCTTTTAAGAGGTGGAAAATGATTAATATTGTTGAAATCTTGCCAAAATGGTGTCAGGAGAACATATACCTATTTCAAACATCCTCAAATTTCGGTTGAAACAAGAGAATAGATTTGAATACGTGTGATAACAGGTCTTCTGGAATACAAAAAGATAATTAGCAATAAACCTGGAAAATATGAAGTAGATGGAACTATATTAATGAAAGAAAAGAAAATTAAGAAAGATTCAGGGATGCCAGTTTCCCCCAAACAGATGCATAAATACTCCTTATCTAGGGAGCACCACTTGCACTCAGAGTCAGGGAGGTGCTGGATGTTATTTGAAGACCTACCGTCTTACTCTGTTGGGGCTGCTCAGCCTACTGGGACTCAAACCACAAACATTTCTCACAGTCTGGAGGCAGGGAGTCCAGAATCAAGGCACCTGCAGATCTGGTGTCTGCTGAGGGCACGCTGCCTGGTTAATGATAAAAGGAGTGAGGGAGCTCTCTTGCGTCTCTTTCCAACCTCATAACTGATCACCTCCAAAGGCCCCACCTCCAAATACCACCACAAGAGATGAATTTGGGGGTGGTTCACAAATATTCAGTCTATAATACCCATAGTCTGAAAGGCCAGTGAAGACTTTCGCTTACCCCTAGCAAAGGTCTCTAGGAGAAGGCCTTATTAATTTATTAAAGAAAATGTTAAAGCTGAAGGATTCCTTTCTTAAAAACATTGATTAATCAGCCTGAGGAGAATCTCTAGAATAGATGTTATGGCCTGAGAGAAAAACAGCAAAACTTCAGGTAATTGAGTAACTACATATAATAAACTGTATTTTTTTTAGTTTTTTTAATTGTTGTTCAAGTACAGTTTTTTGCCTTTCCCCCCACCCCAGCAAAACACCTCAGCCCTCCCCACCTCCCTCCCCTGTTTCCAGCCCCCTCCTTGTTATTGTCCATGTGTTCTTTTTATTGTTCCTGCAAACCCTTCACCCTTTTCCCCTGAAATTCCCTCCCCTCTCTCCTCTGGTCACTGTCAGTCTGTTCTCAATTTCAGTGTCTTTGGTTATATTTTGCTTGTTTGAATAAACTATATTTTTTCAATTACAGTTGACATATTCAATATTATTCATTAGTTTTAGATGAACAGCATATACTTTATGAACTAATCCCTCTGATAAGTCTAGTACTCACTGGCACCATATATAGTTATTACAATATTATTGACTATATTCTCTATGCTGCACTCTACATCCATGTGACTAATCTGTAACTACTAATTTGTACTTTTTTTACTTATTTTTTTAGAGAGGAGAAGGGAGGGAGAGAAACATCAGTGTGTGGTTGCCTCTCATGTGCCCCCCCTACTGGAGAGCTGGCCTGCAACCCAAGCATGTGCCCTAGACTGGGAATCGAACCGGCAACCCTTTGGTTCTCAGACCAGCACTCAATCCACTGAGCCACACCAGCCAGGGCTCCAATTTGTACTTCTTAATCCCTTTACCTGTTCACCCATCTCCCCAATCCTGCTTCCATAAGACAACCACCAATTTGTTCTCTGTGTCTATCAGTTTGAAGAAACTATATTTTTAAAGTCAATTCTTCAGGAGTAAAATACTTTAGTTCTACTATGGAGTAAAGTGCTTCTGTTTTGGCAATTTGGGGATCCAGGGTCAACCTGTCTTCTCCATTCTTGCCAATATGTTCCACTCACTTACTTAAATCTCACAGTGAGTCAGTTTTTACATTTCACAAACATGTTTTGAGTGCCTACCAGGCATAGAGCAAGAAATGAGATGAACCTGTCCCTGTTCTCAAGGTACTTATACTTCAGAGGGGAAAGACAGACCGTAATCAAAGCAAGCCATCACATAAACCAGAAATTCAAACTCTGAAATCTGCTAAGAAGGAAATAATTGGGATAAGATATAAGGTAGTGTGGGGGCTGCTCCAGAGAGCAGGTCAGAGCAGGCCTTTCCGAGGTGACGTATGATCTAAGATCTGGAAAAGGAACCAGGCATGAGAAAAGCATTGTGGAGGGACATTCTGGGCAGCTGGATGGGACAGATGAACCAGCTCTCCTATTTGTAAGGGTATGCTGAAAAACATACCTAGACAAATGAAGGGAAAAAAATGTGTTGGACTTCTGTTTTTCTGTCAACTTTCCTTTTTACTCTCCTTAGGTTTACACTTTGGAGAAGGTTACACACCCTTCCCATCCCTACACACACATTGATTGGTGGGATTGTCAACTATGGGTGGGACTGTCTCATCTTGCTAAGAGGTGAGCCTATGGCCCACACTGAAGCTTTTGCTAGAAATTTGTATCTGGAGTGGAGTGACCTGAGAAGTGTGTGCAGCTGTCACTCACAAGGCAGCTCTTTAAATGGGCTGCCCACTCCTTTCTGCTCTCTGGGGGCCCCTGGCTGCCCGGCACCTTTCATTCAGAGGTGATTCTCTATCTTCAATGCTGTATTTCACTCTGAATCCTCCCAGTGAATTCCTTATCTGCTTAAGTTAGCCAGAGTTGATTTCTGGGTTGGTTTTTTTTTTTTTTTTTTTTTTTTTGTAGCAAAATTACCCCAACTTGACAGAGAACTAATACAGGCACCTATGGTAATCAACCTAGCTCTTCCATCATAAAAGCAAACAAAAACCAAAACCTGACAACCACAGATCACATGACACTTGGAGAAAACGAAACAGCAGAAAATAACCAAGATGAACAACCAGAAAAACTGACCTCAGAGTTAACAGAAGCACCAAATACAGTTATAATCATAAAACATAAGTGTAACCTTGACCATAATATATACATATAACTAATAAAAATAAGGCTAGAGAGGTGGAAGTGGTTGGATGTATGATCTGTTCAATTTCTCATCTTTCATAGTGGGAAGTCAACAAACTCCTTAAAATTCATAATTCAAGTCAGAGGATCTAAAAACCAGGAACTACTTAAAGCAACTATTTCAGGGAGCATGGATTTGAAGGTGGAAAAATTTTAGACTCTTCTACATAGTTTTAGTTTTTCAAACTACATCTAGGCATTATTTTAATGAAAAATTAAACCTTGTTTAAATTTTAAAATAAAATTTGTATTATACAAATGATGCATATTATTAGTTAAGGCCTGCCTATGTTTAATTTTTAAATAAGAAGTGACATCCTTTTAGGCTAGAATAGCCAGGAACCTCCAAATCTCACTCTTGACCAATGACTCTTCCCTGAGGGCCCACAGGTATGAAGCGCACACACAGTGGGCAAAGTCAGGCGGACAGAAGGCAAAGCAACACTTTAGTCTTGGCTGTGGTCTTACTCAGCAAAGCAATGCTCGACACAGTGACACTAGCTATCTGAACTGTGACATACTTGGTAGGCACTTTCTTCCTTAAATAACCCGGGGGTCAGTCAAGACGCCTGTGAGGCAGGCTTGGTCTGTTTTTTTCCAATCCGTGCCCAACTCATATCACACATGCTGATGGGACAGAAGTTGAACACCCAGCCCACCTACCAACACCAAAGAATTTGAAACCTCAAAACAAACCCAGAAGAGAAATAATTCCTCTCCTGCCAAACTCATTCAGGGAGAGGAAACTTACCCAGACATAGTGAGCAGTCCCCAGCCCTTCCAGTTTCAGTCCCATGGAAGTAAATAGCCGGAGAGAAAGGCAAGAAAGATCCCACCCACTCATGCTGACCTTTTAACCCAATGGTTCTCAGCCTGGCTATAGCCAGGAATCACCTGGGAAACTCTAAGCCTGCTAAAGCCTGGGCTGCATCCCCAGAAACTGGTATAATTGTTTTCAGGTGCCTTGAACATTAAACGGTTCAACATTTCTCCAGCGGGATATGGATTAACAATTCCAAAATGGCTTTTTTTGTGTGTGTACTGGAGTCAAAAATAAGTAATGGATGGTGGATGGGGGCAGTCTGTTTTCTCCATTAGAGAGAAGTTACAGACAAGCAAGAAGGGATGGCTAGAATGAACCTCGTGGTGCAGGATTTGGAGATACCAGTGTGGAGTCATGTGACACACACGGCTACAGGTTACAGATGTGTTTGTACAGAGGCTAATGCATACATGTATATTACTACCTCGCTCTGTTCGCTGGACGCGAGGACACTCCAACAGCAACGGACATTCCCAGTTCCTAAATGATGGTTTCCAGTAATATTCTCCAATATAGGGAATCACCTCTCTTTGGAGAAATGGCTGATTCTGGGGCCAGGGCATGGAAAATGCAAAATAAGCCTGGAGCACCCTGTACTACTGGGAAGTAAAGCAGTGTTCAAAAAAAAAATAATAAATAAAATAAACGAATGAAAGGATGCGGCCCTGTCAAAGGGACACCGGAACCAAGCGGAAAGAACTCCCAGCAGTCAAAGCTGGAAATATTTGAGCAACAAAATAAATAATGTAGTATTGGGTTATAACCCAAAGTATAAAATAAATATGTGAGTCCATACAGATGTAGTTAAATAACTAAATTAATAAATGGGGGAAAAGAGACATATCTTTCTTATAGAATAGTTTCAAGTAATTTATGTTGTTACTTACCATTCCACGAGATGGAGATCAGCTCTTCCCTCACCTGCCTAAGAGTGGGCTAGACTTTGTGACTTGCTTCTGAAGAATAAAGCAGGAAAAGGAAGCGATAATAACTTTATGGTCAAGGAACCTGGAAAACACTAACCAAGTGATGATGATTGATATCACCTGTGATGTCATGTGACTATCACGGACCAGCAATAATAACTTTATGGTCAAGGAACCTGGAAAACACTAACAAGTGATGATGGTTGACATCACCTGTGATGTCATGTGACTATCATGGACCCTCTGAAAAGACGAGAAGGGCATTTCACTTCTGTGAAATAAATGTATAATTCCAGTACAATTATGAAAAGCACCAGACATACCCATATAGAAGAACATTCTACAAAATACTCAGTAGGACTACTCAAGGTTGTCAAGGAAAGCTAAGAAAAATTGAGAAGCTCTTTCAGAGCAGAGGAGATTGGGAGACGTATGAATAAAATGTCAATGGAATGTGGTACCCTGGACTGGATCCTAAAGGAGAAAAAAGACATAATGGAAAAACAGGTGAAATCTGAATAAAGTCTGGAGTACAGTGAATAACAATGTACCGACGCTGGTGTGTGGTTTTGATAAGTGTACTGCAATAATGTAAGATGATAATAGAGAGGAAACTCAGACTGGGTCAGAGGTACAAGAGAATTCTGCATTATATTCTCAACTTTTCTGTAAATCAAATTATTCCAAAATAAAATTTTATTTTAAACATCAACAACAAAAACAGCAACAAAGCAAGCAGATAAAGTATTGGCCAATAATGCCCACGACAGAGGTAGAGATGTGCACAGCGATCTTAATAAAATAAAGCTCTCGTCATTGGTGAAAAACAAATTTGAACTGCAATCAAATTTCGAATCACTGTTTTGACCCCTTTGAAAGTGTTCTCTCTAACAGGGGTGTCCAACCTTTTGGCATCTCTGCGCCACACTGGAAGAAGAGTTGTCTTGGGCCACACATTAATACATTTTGACACGTAATTACCAAAAAAACTCATAATGTTTTAAGTGAATTTATGATTTTGTGTTGGGCCGCATTCATAGCTATCCTGGGCTGCGCTTTGCCTGCGGGCCACCCACGGCCTGAGGGCCACCCATCGGAAACCCCTGCTCTAGAACATTATGACCAAATTGGAGCCTGATTTTGATGAAAGATTCCCCCTCCTATTGAAGTGGAAAAGAGGAGATGGCTTGGGAAAGTGAAAACAAGGTCTTTGAACTACTGCCCATTCAGGACAGTGATCTGTACCACAGCTGTGGAGGAACGCTGAGGATTGTGGATACTTAATTTTTCTTATTTTTCATTAAATAGGTTCTTTGAGCATATTTAGGAAAACATAGGAGGAGAACTCAGGATCAAATTAGCAGTGCCTCAGAGTGGGAAACTATTGCTAGTTAGGAGGTGCACATTTCATCAGTTTAAATTGATTCCAGAGAAACAATGCCAGGGCCCGCTATGCACATTCACTAGTTAACACTTCCGTGTCGTAGCACCTTGAAAAGCATTCACTATGTGTTTATTGAATAAATGGCTTAATGTCTTCTAGTGGCCAGTGCAAGACAGTAAAAAAAAAGTCTTGATCCTGAATCACAACATTACTTTTGAGATCAAATGGTAGCATGCCCTTTAAAAACTTTAAAAGATGTACAGTTCTGGCATAAGTTAAATAGCATAATAATCTCCCATTTATGTTACTTTAACAAACCTTTATAATTATGTGCTGTGCCACAAAGAAAAAAAATGCTCCTAAGATGAGAAAAAGCTACTTTTTGTTTCTCAAGGATTTATTTAATTTCATTTCCTGAGGTACAGAGGTATATTCAGAAAGCACGACTTTCCCTAGTTACATATCAGTGAAAAATACACTTTCTTAGAGCTCAAGGATTCTTGCCGTCTCCTGGGAAATGTGTTAGGGCACTTAAAATCTTTATTCTTAAGGCCAAGTCCATCTTGGCGGATGATCTCATGGCTTATGTTTTCTGTGGGAGAAACAAGACTGGAAATATATCAGAGAGAGGAAAGCAGAAAGAGGAAGGAGAATGATTAGGACCGAGTGGTGAGCCGCGGAGCAGGAGAACCAGATGGTTCCAAACGGGAACTAAGAATCCGCCTTCGGTGCCTATCTCAGGGAAACTTGTTCTGGCCTAACGGGAGGTCTGGACAGGACAGAGGCAAAGAAATGCCTTAAGATTTGGTCCAGGACCTCTCCAAGGAAAATATTTTTTAAAAGTTAAACATCCGAGATTTGTCATTCCCTCTGGGGCCTTTCATTTTTGTTGTTTTGAGCTCAGAAAAAAAGGACCGAGGCCAGGTAGGCTCACCACAAACAGAAGGCCTCACAGGCTGCCCACTCCCAGAATTCCTGAGCACATAGGGCACATGTGGGAAGCTGGAGTGATGGAAAATGCAGCCCAAGGATGAACCGAGAGAACAAGGGGTATATTTATCAACCTCAGACTCAGCATTGTAGAATGCCTTTCCAGATTCCGACCATAATGGAAAAATCTTTCATTATCGGAAATAAAATCTAATAAGTGGTTCCTGTTTTTCATTAGTGGCAAAATTTTTCTTGACATACAAAAAGCTGCACATAATTAATGTGTACAGTTTGATGAGTTTGGAGTAAGCGTGTACATTCATGAAGCCATTGGCACAATCTATGCCGTGAACCCATCCATCACCTCCAAAACTTTTCTCCTTCCCTCTTTATTATTTTGTGATAAAAACACTTAACATAAGGTTTACCCTCTTAGCAAATTTTGTAAGTAATAAGAGATTCTTCATAGGCCAGGGAACTCAGTTGAATGTAGGGCTGGGTGCTAGCTAAATGATTCTGTTAACTGCATGTAAACGCTGGTGAAATCTCAATAGCAATATGAGAATCCATCAGACGTGAGCTGGTGTCTTTCAAAGAAAGATAAACTGAGAGCAGGTAATTTCTTTCTAAACAAAGCTGAAAACTCAACTCCCTTTTTTTCGAGTATCCTATCTCCCTCCACTTTTTTGGAAGGCAATAGAGCATGCTTAAAAATTCAGGATTATATTAAATCACAACGGAACTTAAATACTACTCTGAATTTATTAGGCTTTATTAATCAATAATTATTTACTGATCCCAGGTACTGAATGAGGCACTGGGGATACCAGGGCAAATAGAAAAGAACATCACTTCTGCTTTCCTACCTCGTAGTTATCTCTCAAGCAGCTGCAGATTCTTTGAGAATGACATGGATTTAGCTCTTATTTCAGAATCTATAAAAAGCACAGCTCCAAATTTCGGGTAATGCAAATGAGGGCTTCTGACCTAATCATACGGTAGGACAGAGACAAGGGTTATATTCGGAGACAAGATTTGAGTTATAAAAAGATGAAACATATGCCTCTATTCATCTGCAATAAGAACATAGACATGTAGGAAACTGTGCAAGTGGTAAGAAACTTGACAGCCTCTGACATTTGACAGTGAGTATATCACCTTCAAAGATCTCTGCTGTTTTAAATAAATCTGTGGGAGCATATGAAAGTATTTAACCTCTGAGCCTCAGTTTCCTAGTCTGTAAAATTGGGATCATACGTGTTTACAGAGTAGTCATATGAATAATCATAATATCTGTCTAGTGCTGAGTATACAGTTGATCCACAAAGTGGCTGATTTTTCCCTTTTTAAAAAATTTTCACAATTAAACGGTTGATTGACGAAGTGGCAATTCCTCTATATTTGGAATGTTCATTCCCCAGAGGCTGAAATGAGTAGTAACTGACAGATGATGTAGAGACAAATCATTCATCAGGAAGGACTGGAACACATCTGAACTATTTTCTAACTCCGAGATTCTAGAAAAGCCTTGATTAGATGTTGCCATGGAGCTGTGGCTTCCTCCTCCGTAATAAACAAGTAGGGACACCAAATCTACTTTAGAGGCGCAGATGGGTTTAGTTATTTATTAAGCGTCTGATGTGGGAAGCATATTCCAGGTGCCTCCAATGTTAGGGCATTCAATCCTTCCAACACCTGGTGGTGAAGGGCTTTTAAAGATGTGAGAAAAAAGGCTCAGCGAGATAAAAATTCAGCATAAGTTCAATATAGTCATCATATTTCATGTAAAAACACAATATTAACTCAATGCGTGAAAGAGTGAGGGTTAAACTTGAAGACCTTCTGTTAATTCAAATCCACTTCGTTTCCCCTCTACAATATTCAGACTGAGATGCAGTTGAACTGGAACTTGATTTGGCAGGACCATCCGTAGGTAATGGGTATTTTTTAACTTTTGGGCCCTGGTAACCAGACTTTGCATATTTCCAGCTAATTTCACATAAGCAAGAGCCAGCTGTGTTTCTCCCTATTGCTGAGGCCACTTGGACAGCATTTTACCTTTTAGGTTCTGGGAGCACAGGTGTGGGAATAAGAGTAAAGCCAAAAATCTAGCAATTTTGAACTCCCAAAGCACAGGGCTCTGGGCTCTCAAGCCCTCAATTGAAGACAGTGGAAATAATGAGAAACAGCTACATCGTTTTCCATCTTTTTAGGTTTTAAAAGGGTATAGGGCAAAAGAGGTTATTGTAAGTCATGTTTTTTTTGTTTTTTTTTTTTTTTTGGTAAGTCACTGGCTTATTAGAGAAGACCTTTAAATATTTTGTCATGTCATAGTTGAATGTGAAATGTGAATTGCATTTAAATTTTCTTATCCAGCCTGAAGAAAACAATTTTGTCCAGAGGCATCCATCTGCAAGTTTAGCAAACGAGGTACCAGTTACATTACATAACAGGCTGAGAGGCACCCCAGAAAACAAGGACACTCTGGCAGAAGTGCTAATTCTCATTAGGTCAATTGGGCATTATAAGAATTCCTTTGTGAGCCTGTGTGGCCTGTTTATCCACAAAAGAAGCTCAGTCTAATGCTCTCTTTTTTTAAGTGACCAACAGAGGTTGGGAGAGTTCAGAACAGAGGAAACCGGCTCTTTTCTTAAAGGTCTGCTGGTCTCTAGCTGTTAAAGTGACAACATCTAGCAGATTATTTAGACACTACTTTGCATACTGAACTCAAGCTTCACATTAAATATTTGCAGCATTGGAAGGCATTATATGTACAAGATAAAGCCCCCCAAATAAGAAATTCTCTCCTGCCATCTGTCTAAGAAATAAATGAATCCTAGTCCAGTATTTGGTATGATCTGTGTTTTGTTGGGATCTTGTGCAGTTACTATGGAAATGCCAAGTCTAAAAAAAAAAGCTGTAATTTCTGTCACTATTGTAAAAATGACCCCACTTAGCACTATGAATTGATTGAACCCTGCCCTGTAATTTGGTAGAAGGTGTAAAGGTCTCCAATCTCTTTCACGGCTCTTCTTATGAAAAGCAGTTGGCTCAAATGGCTCGTATTAGAGTAGTAAAGAAATACAGTGGTTTAGATAAAAGCCAGAGCATATATTTAAGGCAGCATATTTCTTTAGAATTATGATATCAAATGATTTATTTATATTTATAGGAAGCTTAGGAATGTGAAATGGTTAGCCAGCCTGAACTGGTAGTATGTCATGTAATTTACTTCTTAATGAGAATTAACATTTGTTATCCATTGCCAAGTTACTCTGAGGCTCCAAGGTAAGCAGAGAAAAAAATATTTACAGTCTGTGTCACATTTGCATTGGATAGGAATTTATAGAAGCAAAATAGAGAGTTATCATATTTGATATTTTCACCATTTGAAATATGTCTAAACTCATTACTGTTCTTACTACACTTTTTATCAAGGGAATTGACATAAATTATACACCATGGTGATTTGAATATTAGAGAGCTGAGATCCCTATTTGTTGATGGGTGGTGAGCTGTCAGGGAGGCAAAGAACCCTGATGGGGAGTGAGGGGAGAAACGTTTTGTTTCAGTTGTGCTGTTTGCTTCCACACCTGGACCCCACAATGGCCTCCCTACTTGCTTTAACGATGTGATCCTTCTTTGCCCTTCATTTCATCACAACCTCCCCCGCCGACTTGTCCCACGTCCCATACCTCCCCACTCAACCCAGATCTATTCAAATTCTACCCCATCTATAAATCCCAGATCAGATTGTAAGATCTTTGTTTAGCTGTCTCAGCTGGTCCAGCCAGCATCATTAAATTTCTACAAATAAAACTTTTTTCCAAACCACTAAGCCACTCATACTCCACAGCATTCACTGACTTTTCCCCCCAATGAATCCAATAGCCTCTTTTTAGTTTTCAGTCCCTCAGTATTTAGCATCATTCATCAGACATCCCTGTCCATGTCGTGATTCTATCCTTTCTTGGTAGCCCCCATCTCTGCTAATGTTCCTTCTCAGGCCCCTTGCTGTCTTACTTTCCTTTACACATGTTCATTTTTAATTAAACAAACATTGTTCATTTATTCATTAAACAAACATTTATGAGGCACTCATCAAGTGCTGAGGATCTGTAGATACAGTGATTAATAAGGTATGTTCCCCTTCACCAAGAAGTTTCTAGCTTAATGGAGAAAAAAGGTCAGCAAACCAGCACTGGACTCCTTTTGTAGACAGGTGTAAATTCCACTGCTTATGTGAGCATAGAAGAAGAGCTTCTATAATCCAGGTAGAAGAAGTAATCAAGGAAGGCTTCCTGGAGGAGGTGACCCTTGAGCTGAGTCTTAATGAAAGGGTAAAGCTTATTCAGATGAAGGAGTGATTTTTTTTTTCAGGCAGAAAGAAGAGCATGTAACATGGCATAGATATACAAACAGCATGTTTGGAGAACTAAGGAGCTTACATATTGGGAGGAAGTAAGGTATAGGGGGAAGGGTTATAGATCCTGAAGTGGGATATGGGATTGTATTTTAGCCATGTGACCATGGACAAATTACTTAATTTCTGAGAGCCTTAGTTTCATCACCAATACAATGGGAACAATAATATTTAACTTGCAGTGTTTTGGAGGGCAAGTTTAAAGATAACTAACATAAAGCTCCTTCATCATACCTCAAAACATAGTAGATACCTGGTAAATTATATCTATATTATTATGGTGATGATGGTGTGATAGTTAATTTTATATGTCAGCTTGGCTGGGCCACAGTGCCTAGATACTTGGTCAAACATTATTCTGGATGTTTTCTGTGAAGGTATTTTTTTTGGATGAGATTAACATTCAAATTGGTGGACTTGAGAAAAGCAGATCATCCTCCATAATGTGGGTGAGACTCACCCAATCAGTTGAAGGCTTTAAGAAAATAAAGACTGACCTCACCTGAGCAAGAAAGAATTCTGACAGCAGACCTGAGCAAGAAAGAATTCTGACAGCAGACTACCTTTGGACTTGAACTGAAACTGTTCCTTGAGTCTCCAGCCTGCTGGTCTCCCCTATTAGAATTAGAACTCATCAAGCTTCCACAGTCACGTGAGCCAATTCCTTAAAATAAATTATTCTCTCTCTCTCTCTCTCTCTCTCTCTCTCTCTCTCTCTCTCTCTCTCTCTCTCACACACACACACACACACACACACACACACACACACCCTGTTTTCTCTGCAGAATCCTGACTATTGAAGTGGCTTACTTGACTCCATATCCAACTGCCTATTTGAAATCTTTACTTGAGTATATTACCAGGCATTTCTAGTTTAATATGTCTTACCTAAACTGAACTTCAGACTTATTCCCTCTGAATCCTCCATCTTTCCCATCTCAGCAAAAATCAACTCCATTTTTATAGTTGTTTGGGCCCCAAACCTTGATGTCATTCTGGACTCCCTTTTCTCTCACACTGTACATCTTACTCATTGGCAAGTCATATTATTAGCTCTACATTCAAAAAACATCTGGAATTCAACCATTTTTCATGACCTCCACCATTATCCCCATGGTTGAAACCACCTGAATTATTGGACTGACTGCCAAAATGATCATTCTTTGCTCCTTTCTCAGAAGCCATAGAGATAATGCCTTTGTCTGCTCAAAACCTCCCCTGGTGTCTTTGAGAACTAAAGGGCTGAAATCCTTTCCTGGCCCACAAGGTCCTACATAGTCTGATCCCCTTTTCTTTCTCCTCATCTGCTACTACTGTTCTCTTGTTCACTGTTCTCAGCCACTCTGTCCTCCATGTTATTCTGGGAATTCACCACATTGCAAATGTCTGAGGTCCCTTCCACTTGCTATTCCCTCTGTCTGGGATGTTTTTCCCTAGATTTCCCCATGGCTCTTCAGATCTTGGCTCAAGCCTTCTCTGAAAATCTGTTCAAAATTGCAAACCCTTCCTCTCAATGCTGTCTCTATACACAATTCCTATCCTCCTTTTGTGCTTTATTTTTCTCCTTAGCACTTATCACCATCTAACCTACTAGATTTTACTTATCTCCTTCTTTACTCTTTCCCTACTAGAGTTAGGCTGCATGACAGCCAGGGTTATACCGTCTTTTGTTCAGTGCTGCACCTCCAGCGCCTAGAACAGAGCCTGGCACATAACAGGAGTTCAATAAATATCTGATAACTGCTTAAATGCACAAGGTGATAAAAATGAGGAGAAAAAGGAGAGAAAGAGGAGCAGGAGGAGGTAGAAGGTGGAGGAGGAATTTCTAAAACAGAGGCCAGAGAACTCATGTGATGTGTTATTTGTGATATGGGAACATGTCTCTTTCTCAGACCTCCCACTTTCAGAAAACTCAATGCTTCAGTGTTGGGCCATGTTCCCATCCATTTCTACCAACAATGCTTACTTACACGTACTAATCCCTGGGTCTTAACTTCTGGAGATTCTGATTAAGCAGGTTTGGAGTCTGTCTATAAGTCTCCATTAAAAAAAAAATGACATTGATGCAGGTGGTCCTTGGACCATACCTTGGGAAACATTGACTAGGACTGAGTCCCAAATTTCTAAGCCATGCCTGGCTCATAGATGTATTTTATTTGGTTGAGAAAGTGTTGGCTCACAAAATGCTTATGAAAAAGTACATTACCTACCAACATTTACAAATTAAAATATTTTCTATATTATTCTCATTTCCAGGTTTCTGTTTTAATTTGATGACTTGGCAACACCAGACTTCCAATATGGCAATAGTTGGCTAAAGGTATGCGGCAGTTGCAGATTTCATTTAAAAGGGACATGTGAACTCCAGGTTACCGCGGATGCCACACCTTCTTATTATGTTTAAACACAGCATTCGTCTACAGTACTCATAAAGCCCCGGAAGGCGTTGGAGGCTGGAACACTCTGCCTAACCAAACCAAGCCCAGGATGGGAGTAGTCTCAAGTGGACACAACTCCACGTACATTCCAAATCTCAAAAAGGCTGTGGGCCACTGCCTGAAGCCAGGAGCCCCGGAAGAAGAAACACAAAGACCATTTCTGTAAAGGAGGATAAAGAAAATAGCCTTTTTTATTATTTTGCTGATGATTCTGTTCAAGGGGAAAAATAAACCACTGGGTAATTTCTATACCAGACTTTTAATATATTAGTCAGTAGTTTTATTGGTAAGGAACAACTTGTTCTACAGAAAGATGTAAAAGATGTACGTAAAGATGTGCATTGAGTTTTTCATCATTCATCTGTAAGAAATAAGTGATCAGTTCTTGGCTCTTCAGAAGGACTGAGCTTAGCTCACCAGAAGAAAGCCAGGCACACTTTGAGATAAAGCTCCAGAAGAACCAGCCTGATTGGATCAGGTACCTGCTCTGAGGTACCAGAGTCCTTCCCCTGAACACTGTCTTATGGTCAGCTTGGAAGTACAGTTTTGGTTGTGATGGGCTTGCTACTGAAATATAATCCAAACCAGTTTTAAGTAAACTTGTCCTAATTGCCTCAAGAGTGAGTTAAAAGAAAACGGGTGACTACCCATTGGAGAGCCCAATGCAAACACATACACACCCTAGCCTGGGAGTCCTAGCTCCGAGGGAGTGGCAGTCCTGTGGCAGTGGGGGATACAGCTGTGATACTGAACCACCATCACTGGCAGAACTGGCGGCTCACCGATCAGGCTGGCAGGTGGTCTGGTACAATGTGACTTTGAGGTTTCCAGCAAACAAGGATAATGGGCTCCCAAGGAGCACACCGAGGCATCTGGGACCACGCTAAAGGAATGGAGGATATTCTAACTTACAGTGACTGTAATTAATGGAGACTAGAGATATTTTCCATTGTCATTGTTACTCCTCTTGATTCTCTACCCCTAAGGCCCAGGAAGCAGTGGCTGTATAGACAGTGGAGCCAGACTTAATTGTGACTTCAAATACCACTCCTTCTCTATTTAAATGTAAAGACCCTGAAGATCCTTGTTCCTTCATTTTTGCAGGTTTAAAACACTATTGGTCCATGTCAAAGCCACTGTATTACAGTGGCTACTACATTTTCACCATCCGCATGTCTGTTGCAGGACTCCCTGGGACTACTGCAAGTGCATTAGATGAGTGTCCAGCCTGCTCTGATCCTCCGCCACAGTGGGCAGTCCCACCCCAGGCAACCGATTTATAGACGTACGCCTTTTTAATATCATCATTGGTCACAAAAGCAACCCACAAGAGTGTAGACCAATGAGAGGGAAGGCATTCCACTTCTGGAAAACCATCTGAGGATGAATGACTCATTTTCTGTTTCCATACGAAAGAGCAGCATATTGGAAAGAGCATGGGCTTTGAAGTTAAAGGAATCAGGATGAGATTCAACCTCAGCCACTTCCTAGAAGTATAACCTCCAGCATTTAATTTGCTCTCCTGAGCTTCAGTTTCCTTATCTGTAAAATAGGGCCAATAATGCATACTCAGTAGGGACTGGGCTCAAATGAAAGACAACAGAGTCTACTGTCTGACTCAACAAGGCTCCAGGAAGAGTCACTCTGGTGGTTGTGGTTATTCCCATATGAAGATTATCATAAGGAATCAGAGATCTACAGAGTTGAAAGGTACGTATGTTCTAATCCTACTCCCTTTAAGAGGCACAAAGTATTCCAGAAGGGATTATCCAGCCTTTGCTTCAAATTGTCACTTTTGTTAATTAACATTAATAATATCACCTCACATTGTGCTGACTGTGCATTAAGCTCTGGTATTTAATGCTCACTCTGAACATATGACATAAGTGATATTATTATTATCTCCCTGCTTTATAACCGAGGACTTGGAGGCTTAGTAAAGTTCCAGGACTTGCCCAAGGTCACACTGCTGGCCTTGATCCCTGATGCTCTCATTATCTTTCTGTGTGTCTACCATGTTCAGACTACCAAGGTCAGTTTTGCCACCCACACAAGTCATTCCCTTTTCTGTCTTTCTGAATAAAAACCAGGCCAATGGAACACACGTATCTTCCAGGAACAGAAGCCCTGCTGATACCAGAGCCACAAAAAATAAACACACCTGGCTCATCACCCTTCCGTTTTATGACTTCTTTTCATTCTAGCTCTGTCCCATCAAATTCAGAAGCTAAAACAATTTTAAATGCCTCTGGCCTTTTCTGTGATGGTGTACTGTACAATAGGGTACCCTTTCTGAAATCTCTGTCTTAGAGTTTTGGTTTCAGTTTCCTCTTCATAATTTTACAAGTTGAACAGCTACATGACTCAACCAAGTTCGGTCATTCCACTGTGTGCCTAGTGGTGACACTGTTACAGGAGGAGCTATGAAAAGCTAACCAGGGAATCTGAGGGACAAAGTGAACCTGGAAGAGCCCTTTGGGGTGGGATCTGGTTAGAGGGATTCTAGGGGTCAGGTCAGATGGAAGGAGGTGGCAACATTTGTTGGAGGGTCTGTCACTGGTGCCCAGGCACAGTCTGAGTGGTGGAGGGCAGGCAGCTCTTCTGTAGGGACCTTCTGTGTCTTCTGCTTCAGGGGTTCACATCCTCCACAGTGATAGTACTCTGGCTCTTGGAGTGGGGAAGAGTGTCTGACTTATGCAATAACATGTATTCTATAAATATTCATGGGATCAATGAATAGAAGTAGCCCAGGAAGGGGGAGAGGTGTGAAGACAAGGAGAATGAGTGGTCTTACCAGCAGTGGCAACAACAAAAGAGAGGGGGGGGGGAGAGAGAGAGAGAGAGAGAGAGAGAGAACACTTTTGGAGTCACAAGCAAAGGCGACAATTCTTCAGGCCGGAGGGCCAGTTTTAAATGAAAGGTTGGTTAATTGTGAAAATATGACTCAAAACTCCATGGTAAGTTGTGGATGGATAGATGGGTGGATCCATCCAGAAAAAGTTTATAGTGTTTATAACTGTGGTGTGGGGATTATGGATGGGTTTATTTCTTCTTTTTTGTTTATCGTTGTTTTATTATTTCATTTAGGTTTGTTGGAATTTGCTGAAACACTATGCTTGGGTCTGCTGCAGCTGGCAGGGAACTCTGACAAAGCCTCATCCTGTTCTCTCACAGGGAGCTGATGGAAATCTGGGGGTCAGCCGAACCTTAGTGAGGAGACTTTTTCTTGACTTATCTAAGGTTTGCTTAATAACTCTGCTTATTCACACCACCCAATGGTGAACAAAATTTATTTTTAAAAATTGTTAAAATTAAAGTATTGTTGACACACAATATTATGTTGGTTTCAGGTATACAACATAGGCTCAGACATTTATATACCTTACGAAGTCACCCTACGGTAAGCCTAATAACTATCTGTCACTGCACAGTGTTATCATGTTATTATTGACCATATGCCCTGTGCCGTGTGGCTTGCTTAATGAGCCTTTAGGTCAGTTCTTTGCAGCCCTTGTGTTAGGTGCTTTCCTCAGCTCTCCCAGACATCAGTTTGGAAATGGAGATTCACACTAACTAGTTCTTTGAATGGAAAATGCCTCATTTTATTTTCTTATTATACAATCCCATGAATAAAAACATCCTATTAAGTTTCAGTAGCTATTACCGATACTTATAACAATATTATAAGAAAAGCTGTTTCCCAGTCCAGATGGTTGGAGAATACTTTTGGCTTTACCAGTGAAACGCATCTAGCACAAACCTTGTCTTTGGTATTTTTTTTCCTTTTTCATCTCTCCTGCTTTTAACCTTAGAAAAAAATGGTGCCACATGGGGCTTGAGGCCAACCTCCTGGTGCTCAGTGCGATAAGAAGGCCTGGGGAGAATGCTGTTTGACAGTGAAGAATATTTAAAGTTTATTATTTCTGAATGTGCTGGTGTGTATGGAGCAATTACGCTACACCCTGCTGACTCTTTTTGCTTGAATTATGGCTTGGCTCGGACTTGCCTGATGCTTATCTGCATTAAGCCTCCCTATCTCCCTCACTCTCACTTTTGTTTCTTTCATAAGCAAAAAATCCGAAGAAAGCAGAGGTGAAGAATGGGGGTGGGGAGAAATGTGTCTGGAGATTTTTCTGTATGATTACTATAATTTGAGGAACAGATGTGGGGGAACATTCCACTGCTTTCTGTTGAATCTAAAATTCGGTTTGGAATCCATGTAATTTCCATTTTTAAAGAATAAAGTCCTGATGTTGCCACCAGTCCCATTTCATAGTGAAATCTCCATATAGAGGTTAGGGGTGATCAGAGTTCCGAGGATGAAATAGTAGGTCTGGCCCTTCGCTTCCTCTTGGTTTTTGCCTCCTGCCTCATCTCCCTTTCTCCAGGGTCCTCCTGTCCTTGTCAAGCCCTGCCCCCTGGGAGGAACTTACATCAGACGTTTATACCTTAATGTGAATGGAAGTCTGTCTTAGCATTTGTCAGCATTCTGAACCTCGTGTCTCATTTTGTATCAGAAGACAGTACACCGAGAAAGCAGTAAGGGAAAGTTAAGAGTCAAGTCTGATGAAAGTGGATTAACTCCTCAAGACCTGCTGTCTGTTGAAGCTGCAACTGTCAGAGGGCCCAAGGGAGCAACAGGCAGGTTTGCTCCCATGTGGAAAAGGGAGAGAAGCAGGGCTGGAACATGCGTTTTTGTGCACAAAGTTAATCACATATTAGGAAAAGGACACATGTTCATTAGCTTATGTTTCCTGATCACAAGCCAAGTACAAGAGCAAAAATTAAAGGAAATGTAAACCTTATATCCAACCTAGAGTTTTTGTTTCTTTTGTCTTTCTGCTTCAAAGTGACAAGTAACACCAAGCTAAATACTTTTACATCTCTAAAAAGTCTATGTATACATACATATCCATCTCTGTATCTCTGTATTTTTGTCAGGGATAATAACAATTAATATGTTTCCCTTTCCCCCTTACCTGCTAAAGAAATTTTATTTGCTCATTCCATCTCTCTCTTTCTCCAGGCCTCTGATAAAAATTATCTTTGAGTGTTGAGTTTCTGGACTTTTGTAATATAGAAAGGAACTGCGTCAGAAATGGCTAGTTTCACTTTCAAGACTAATAATTTCAAAAAAAAAAAATGATTGAGGCCAAAGGAAGGAAAAATGAGAAAGACTGAGGGGAAAAGGGAGAATAGGGAGGGGCTGAGGAAAAGGTTTGAAAGTGTAGAATGGGGAAAGAGAACTTTAAGTAAATTGGGGTTAGATAGGGCCCGGTAGAACTAACACCTGCTTCAGTGTGGTTGGTAGGGTAATAATATGGGTATAATAATTTATAGTTTTACTTTGAACATGGTGTGCTTGAGTGTGATATTGTTATGTTACAGAATTATGTGCTTATAATTTTTTAATAAAAGATTTTGTAATAAAGAGGGGCGTTATTTGTGCCAGATCCTGTATATTTTCGTCCTTTGAGAGAACGGAATAAAGATTTTGATTTATTTTGGTAGCTAAGGAGATTTCCTTTGAATACAAAAGAGTAATAAGAAAGAACCATGGTAAATCCTCCTAAATATAATTAAAGCTTCACAAATGCATGCATATATATTCTGTATTTCATATAATCTGAGATGACTGTCTAATCTGTGATAACATATTTTAAAATGCACCATTATTTCATATACCTGCATTTAAGAGAGAAAAGCTCTTCCAATTATTATTTTAACAAGTCATCAATTGTAAGATGTATCTTTTTCAGAGATTTTAAACTGTGAAAAATACATGTATCTATAAAAGAATAGATAATATTCCAGAATAAAATATGCCAAAATATTAAGAGTACTTAGCCACTAAATTTTGAAATTGCAAGCTGCTTTTGTTTTCTTTACACTTTTATGTGTTTTCAAGGTGTTTTAATCGGATCATGAATTACTTTCCTAATTAGAATGCAAAACATGGTTCAGATGTAGTTTTGCCAGAAATTCACAAAGAATAAAGCCCTTTGTTTCTGAGAATTTCTGGTCCAATTGGCAAAATTCTACCACTGCTACCACCATCAGATAATTCAGTTCCGAGGTAAAACAAAAGAGCCTTTGAAGTTATTGTTACAACATGTTCTCTTGATTTCCTAGGATCTAGAGGGTGTCTCTGCCAATAAAACAAACATCACTTTACTTAGCATAAATTATTTGTGTGAATCTATAAATGTAGGTGTATCCATTTACAAAATATAATAATGAGTCAATTTCTAAACAGTGCAGTGCGCAACTTCTTCTCAATGGCCAGTGAAAGGGGAGTTTATCAATGCTCCTCAGGCGCCTCTGCCTCTCACGCTTTCTCCAGTTCATCTGATGGCACTGTGAATTCAAGGTTTGAAGATTCTGCCATGTAACTTAAAAGTTTAACTCCAGCTCCCACCCATACTGATGGATTCTTCTGGAAGATCGGGATCAGGAGTTAAAGAGGAAACATGCCATCTACTGCCATCCCTTAGGCGCATAGTCCAGTGTAAGAGAGAAACACAATCAGAAAAAAGCTTTCCTGTTTCCCGTGGCAGGGTTCTCAGCCTGAGCCAAGCCCCAGACTACTGATGAATTTGAGTCAAAAGGGTAGCTTGGGAGTGAGGAGGACAGCAATTGCATTTCTGGAAAACTTTCTCCAAAATCATCATCTTTAAATGATTTTTAAAGAATATCATCAAAATCGCTCTAGAAAAAGCTATTTGAAATATGCCATAAAACCTTAGTAGTCAGACAGTAAGATTCGAAGTTAGTGGGTGGCGGCTGTTTGAAGTGCTTGCTCCCACTCAGAAGTGCTCTTACTCCCAGGACATCAGAACCTCTCTTCGCTTAGGCCTGAGCATGTCTAGAGGGCCCAGAGGGCTGCTCCCCGGACTGTCTGGAACAGGGAATTGGGCTCGGAAGTTCAAGCCAAGAAAAATAGGTTGGAGTTAGAGGGCAGAGGTAACTTGGAGTACAGTGTAGCGTCTGCCTCTCAATAGGTCCTCTAATCATCCCTGCAGAGTCATGGATCATTTCTAGAAAACGACTGCTTCAATAAGGGGGAAGTTTAAAGAAAAAAACCAACTCTAGTAAAACCTCAGTAGGAGCAGGAAAACAGAAGGCAATGCTATTTAGCAGGGTGTGTGCAGGTTGGAGGTGAAGGGAACCGTTCTGACTTGAGGAGGCCTTACGAACATGAAACAGACAGGCTTACATTTCGAAGGTGGGTGAGAAGTTGGGGGGGAGCATTGGGGTGGCTGCTACATAAGAAGCTCTGCCGGACAAAAGAGTTTATCTCAATAAGTTGAACAGCAACAGAGAGGACAGAGCTCACATTTTAGCCTAGAGGGTAGGCTAGTGAACATCTGATGTTCCCTAAGCAAGTTCTGAGAGGCGGTCAGGGGTGGTCAGGGCAGGCTGGCATTGTATAAATAACAGTGAGGGTCGAACGAGAGAAATACTGTTTGCTACTCATTTATTTATTTGTTTAGTTTTTATCCTCACCTGAGGACATTTTTTATTGCTTTTACAGGGAGGGGCAGGGTGAGAGAGTTTAGAGAGAGGGGAAGGGAGGGACAAAGAGAGGGAGATAAACACAGATTGGTTGCCTTTCATATGCACCCCTGACCTGGGACAAATGTGCAGCCTAAGCACGTGCCTTGACCCGAAATCAAACTGGAGACCTTTCGGTTTGTGGGATGATGTCCAACCAACTGAGCCACCTTGACGAGGGTAGTCTGCTACTCTTTTCATGATGCTGTCGTGACATGCAGAATTTGGGTTACGCACCTGCACTACTCCCCT
This sequence comes from Glossophaga mutica, assembly GCA_039655065.1. Lineage (NCBI taxonomy): Eukaryota > Metazoa > Chordata > Mammalia > Chiroptera > Phyllostomidae > Glossophaga > Glossophaga mutica. Next base: position 138,261,800 of record CM077307.1, on the reverse strand, counting down.
AAATTGGGGACTAAGTGACTCCTGATTTTGTATTTAATCACTGAGGCTACAAACTGTATCTGTCCAGTGCTCTTGTCCTGAGGTGGTATTCTGTGGCAGAGATAAGACTCATTGCTGGGCACTTCCCTCTTCTAATACATGAGGCTGTAGGACTCCACGACTCTAAACTTGGCCTATATAATTAAGAGTGTCCCAGATTTCCATGGGTTCCCCAGCCTTCAGAAGGAATCCTTCCTCAAACCAGTAATCTAAATTCTTATCTGGTGAACTGTGGGAAATCTTCTTTTTTTTTCCTGATGGTTTTCTATTTTCAAGCATTTCCTGGGAGTTTCCAAGGAACAGTTAAATACTCTAAAATCTGGCTCTAGTTGTTTGTCACCTAAGAAGAGAGCTACAATACAGGAAAAAAAGTTTAGAACCCACTACAGAAATCACTCTTTCTGGAGCTTTGGGAAACACCCCATCCACAGGGCTGTTTTCTGGACATTGGCCTGCCACCAGGTTCCAGAGCTAAGCCTACCTGCTCTCAGCACAAAGCCTTCATCAGAGGTTTTCAACATTCGGGCTCAACAGCTCACAGCCCCAGGGAAGAGAATGTCATGTGCTTTTAGGGATAATGAAGAACACACAAAACTTTACACAACTTTTAAAAGAGGTCTATTTGCCATGGCCAATGTGGCTCAGTTGACTGGGCATCATCCTGGAAACCCAAAGGTGTTGGGTTTGATTCATGGTCAGGCACATACCATTTTCTCTCTTCAGATGGTTGACAGAGGAGACAGCTTTTTAGCGGAATGTTGTACTCTTGTTTATAGGATGTGGTCTGGCCTCTAAGCCATGGGATAAGGTGAGTGAAATATTTGATGAGTTATATAGCCACTTTTGAAAGACTTTATACTAACAGAGAGTGGAAGCTGGCAAATCCCATCCAGCTTGTTCTATGATCCAGCCACCAGCATGAACTGAACACATGCCAGATGTGGCACTTCATTTTTCCTGCCATCAACTAGGCTCGGCTTACAATTGTTAAAGATTGTCCTTACATATAAAACACGCACGGACAGGCATGTGTGCCCCTCACAAGAAAAACACAATACATTTTAATAGATAAGGATATCTGGGAAAAAAACAAAACAGTCTTAATCTGTAAAAGTACAATTATACTTCTAATTTATATTACTAATTGCTTGTCAGCAACTGTGTTCTTCAAGAGAAACGAGCAGGTACTTGTGTTATATCTGCATACCTAAAAGCACTGGCCCAAAAACACTTTCCCGCAAAAAATTCTGTTTTTTTACTACAGAATTTTACAAATGTACTCAAAATAGTTTCTAGCTTTGATTACTTAAATTTTCATCCTCCACTGGCACCTTCTTTAAAAACATATAAATTAATAAATATGTCAAATAAGTCCTTGAGAGGCTGTTCAGTTTCAACCAATTCTGAGGTATACTTGAATGATGCTGGTTAAGGATATTCTAAGATAAATATTTGGATAAAAGTGTAGAAGTTGTACTCTTCTGGCCTGCTTCATTTCCATAATATTCTGAGTTAGGATCTATGAGGAGGAAAAGAATAAGTGCTTGGATTTCATTCTGAAATAACTTTCTCACAAGGCAGCAGGATTCTGTGAACAAAGAAATATTTCTATAGCTACTCCTTTCACATTAGAAAGAGCTTTCTTCTTGTCTTTTAAATGTTTCTTTGGAAAAAAATATTTCAAATCTTCCTGTATCTTTTAAATATTCCAAATCTTAGCCTAACCTTTTGAATCTCTACTTTCTGGCTTACCTTTGGGATCATGTTTTTCTGCTTGATTATCCACAGTTCCAATCTAGTGAAAACTCTGTCCAGACTGAACTAGCCAAAACTCTGGAAACGGCTACACAAGGTGCAGTTCTCCAGTTTAGTGCTCAGCAGGGCATGAAGGGAACTTTGGAGGTTATGCCACCTGGACCCCTCCTGGCCTTGGAGATAGAGTTTTGAATCTTATTTTTCTTCACTCTCCTAAATTTCACTGTACTTCCATTTTTATTCCCCCAAGTCTCTTTCATTTCTGTGGTTTTGGCCTATCAATTACATACTGATGTATCTCCTAGACAATTACGTATCTTCTAGACATTATCTCCCAGACAATTATATAGCTGCCCACTTTCACTGTATTAAATAAACATTTATATGTATGTTTTGCCCATTTCCCCCACCCCTAAGAAAGTACATTAGTTTTTCCTCTTTCTCCCTTATCTAGTAAAGACCTAAAAGAGACAAAGGAAGCAGCCATATGAATGCATATCTGGTGAGAAAACTTCCAGAAGAGGAACGAGCAAGCTCAAATCATCCTTGAAAATGAGCATGGTATGGCTGGCATGGACTGAGCAAGGACAAAAGGGTGAAAAGATGAAGTCAGAGATTAGCTGGTCCTTTGAAGGCCACGTAAGGGCTTTGGCTTTTACTGTGAGATGAAAAGCCATTGGAGGATGTTGATCAGGTTTAGCCTTTCAATTTTAAGAGGCCCACATAGGCAGATATGTTGAGAATATACTATGAGCAACAAAGATGGGAAAGTGTAAGAGTGGGAGCCACACATTCATTGGAAGTGATCCCAACAGAGGCATGTTTTTGCCTATGTGTGCGTACATTTAATTTTGAGATGTCGAGTGCACTGGATTAACTGGAAGGGTAATGTATGGAAGGAGCAAAATCTATCAAGATTCATTAGAATGAATAAGGTAAGTTAATTCATAAATCTAGAGAAAAGTGTACAACAGTCCCTGAGTCCTTGTGGAGAAACTGATGATACAGAGGGTGAGATTCTGCTGAATGTTTACTTCTTGCCACCACAAGAGAGGTATGAGCAAGAATGCTCTTGCAGTCTAGACTGAATGCATAAGTGCCACTCCTGGTTGCCTTGGTTACGGGCAACTCACAGCACATGCAAATGAAGTAAATGGTAATTAGCAGTGTAGCCACAGGTGACTTAGCTAGCATTACCTTGGGGTAAGGTGGTGTGGCAGGAAAAGAATGAGGACAGGAGACAAGGAATTCATTGTAAATAACAAGGGCAACATTCAGGCTGCCAGTTCAGGAACCTCTTGGTGTGGCAGGACTTTTTATATCTTCCATGAACTTTGGTCGGCCTTAAGGTAGAAAACTGGTGGCATTGCCACCCTGGTCCTGTCTGGTGCCACTGCTGAAGAGAAGGGCACCCTAGGGAGAACAGGGTGGGTGGGAAAACAAAGTTGTTTTTACAAATCTTCTTTCTACTTACTAAATGAAAGAGAACATTCCAAAATGCACACAAGTATTTTAGCGTTAATTCCTTGTAAATCTCTATGGGTACATACTCCCAGACATTCGGTAAGCATTATTCCAAGGAAAAATGAAATGGAAAATAAACCATTTAATAGAATCTATGCTTGTGGTTCTCATTGCTTAAACCTTAATAATAAATTTGTATCTCACAAATAACTTAGGTAAAATGTAAGGAATGAGAATGTTACTCCCTCCCAATATAAAGATGTGGTAGGTTGATCTGAAACAACTCAGAACCTCTTTGGAAGCCTGATCATGAAATTAACTCTCTCGTCCTTGCCTGGCGGACCTTCCTGGGTTCCTGTCGCCTCAGGAAGAAGCCTGCACACTTACTAGGATGGTCATGGCTTCCCAATTTGGAGCTATCCAAAGCCACAAGAAGTAACAGTGTAACAGCTGTGGCTCCTCCTTGAAGCATTCAGAGCAATTTGATTTTTATTCTTCTTCCTGGCACAAAGGTACATTGGAAGCTATAATTTGGACATTTGGATATCAGCTTTACAGGAATCTTAAAATGCTTTGTGGGTTGGATTGAGGAAATAAAGGAAGCAAGGAAAAAAGAAAGCATATTTCTGTTTCTGAGGTTGATTTTCTGCCACCTGGAGACAGCATTCGTGAGAGGGAAATGGCAGTGTAGATTGGGGCCAGCAAAATGGGAAAGTCAATTATTTTGTCCCATTGGTTTCATGAGGGGAGGAAGAAAATGAGCTAGTTAAGGACCACCAGGAGCAAATGCCAGATCTGAAACATTCATCACAGGTGATGGTCACACTGGTCCTGCATTCGAGCAAGGGCAGAAGTGCCCGCTATTAGCACAAGTGGAGGGTATTTCCATTTCTGTTCTTGCCCAAGTAATAAAGTCAACACTTCCAAGCTTTAAAACCTTTCAAATTATTCATCTCCAGGTACTCACCCAAACATCAATTCTTCCCATTACTGTTTGTGCCAATAGGAAGAAGTGCCTTGTAGCAAAATAAAGCCCACAGGTAGACAAGTACCACAGTACATTAGGGATGCTCTGTTTAAGGGAATACTTTAAATAACGGGTGTCTCTCTGCCCTGATCCAATATATCTTTTCCCACTGTACGATCTGAATAAAAATACCAACAACCTGCTGTCTCAGAAAGAGCATTAATAACTCCTTGAAAAAGAAATCCATGTGTGTAGAAGTTAACTGCTTTGAGAAGACATATTTTTAGTCAGAGAGAACAAGAGTCTTTGGAAATCAAAGGCAGAATCTTATTTTCTTTAAGGGTCTGTACCATCCACTTTATAATTAGCTTTCATTCGAATTGCCTTTTTCCACCTTCTTGTTGTCCAAAAGCACTTAGCACAGATAGTTTTCAGAAATTACTATAGTTTCCCTGGCTGGCATAGCTCAGTGGCTTGAGCGCGAGCTGCGAACCAAAGGGTCGTAGATTCGATTCCCAGTCAGGGCACATGCCTGGGTTGCAGGCCAGGCCCCTAGTGGGGGCCACGTGAGAGGCAACCACACATTGATGTTTCTTTCTCTCTTTCTCCCTCCCTTCCCCTCTCTAAAATAAATAAATAAAATCTTAAAAAAAAAAGAAATTACTATAGTTCAATACTTAGAAATTACCATAAATACTTGTTATTTAGAGCTTGATGTTTAGATTTATATGTAAATCTTGTTATTTAGCATGTTAAACATATATCACTATATCATGAATTTGATATTTTATATAATTTGTTTTTGACTAAAGTGGGATTCCTTTGTGATTTTACATATTTTTATTATATGTATTTAAGGACCTTATTCTGAGAAAGTGTAATTGGTTAAGAACTCTAGTAGCATTTTTTTGTAGTTTTGTTTGAAAATGTTTTCCTCTTGCCTTTGTTTCTTGGGGACTTTTTTTTGGCTGGATGTTAGGCTCTAGGTTGACGATTGTTTTCTTTCAGCATATTAAGTATATCTATCCACTGTCTTTGGTTTTCATTATTGCTATTGAGAAGTCATGGTTAATCTAATTGTCACCACTTTAAAGATATTCTTTTTTCTAACTGCTTTTTTAAAAAAAGATTTTATTTATTTATTTTTAGAGAGCGGAAGGGAAGGAGAAAACGAGGAAGAGAAACATCAATGTGTGGTTGCCTCTCATGCACCCTCTACTGGGGACCTGGCCCACAACCCTAGTGCCCTGGGAATCGAACCACGACCCTTTGGTTCGCAGGCCGGCACCCAGTCCACTGAGCTACATCAGCCAGGGCTCTAACTGTCATTTTAAGATTTATTTTTCACTTTCAGTGTAATGTGTTTAAATGTGCTTTTATTCTTTTATTTGTTTGTCTTCTTAAAGCTATGGCTTGATATCTTTCAATAGTCCCAGGAAAACTCTGGAAATTATTTTCAAATTTTGCCTCTGTTCCATTATCTTATTTTTTTTTAGGGACCTTCTCACTCTGTGCCTTTCATTCTTCTGTGTTTTCCATCTTCTTGTCTGCTTTTGCATTATTTGGTTATTTTCTTCTGGTTTACCTCCAAAGTCAAATTATTTCCTCAACTATGACTAATCTGATGTTATCACTGTCCACTGAATTCTTAACTTGGATTATTATATTTCATAAGTCTTTGTTCTAGAATCTCTATTTGCTGTATTTTTAAATCCATTATATCAACTATCCCAGAGGCCTTGAGTTACAGCTTTTTTTATCCTTCTGCTTTCTCTTTTCCAATCATGTTTCCTTTCCCTACATTACTGATCACAGTTACATGTACATTAAAAGGCACAATTAAGCTTTACTTTAAAAATAAGTTTACAAGCTTTGAAGCAGTACATTAAATAGAACTTGGGTTAGTGGAACTTCTCCCTGGACCTCAATTTCTTCACCTGTAAGATGAGGGGATTCGGAAAGATCAGTGGATTTTACAGGCCAGTGAGGTACGCATTAAAGGGCTGCCAAATGTTTATGTTTCTAAATGATAATATTTGCAAAACAACCATTACCATTATTTCAGAGAAAGGAGCATTAATTCCAACAGTATAAATAAAATTTAAAATAAAAATTGATCCTTTCAAAAGAAAATCAGCTTGTATCTGCTACATTGTCTTTATTCTTATTTTTCTGCAGATCAGTACTGATAAGAACAAGTTCTTAAACCCAAGTTCTGGAACCAGAGAAATTAAGAATATGCAGTTTCTTCCAGAATTTACATTCTCTGATTTCTAAAATAAAGTACTAATTATATAGAATTGTTAAGGAACACAACAAAGAGATCCAGAGGAGAGAAAATATGGCCTCATTTTGTTGAGGAAAGTTTCCTCATGAAGTCGAGACTCTCATTGAAAGTGGCCTAATTTGGCCTAAGAATGATCTGCAACGTTTTTAAAAATATCAAGGCTCAGGCCAATGCCATTCCCACTTAATGGCTCTGGGGTGGATCCTGGCTTGTATAATTTTTTTCTTTTAGGTTATTTTGTTGTTGTTGTTTTTGTTGTTGTTTATAACAGTTCCCCAGGTGTTGAGAACCATTGTGAAAACCCCATAGGCTTCAAAATCAGAGAGTTTGAATTTTAGGCCTAATCCCATTTCTTACTTATTAGGTGACCATGGCAAGTTAATGGAACTTTCTGGCCGTTGGTTTCCTCATCTGCAAAGGACAGATTATAAAACCTATATCACTGAATCAAATAAGATGAAATGAGATAATATATGAAAACCGTTTGTAAACTTTAGAATACAGTGTAATAAATGATGTGATAATGTCATTATCATTTATCATCTCAATGAAGGCACATAGGCCAACAAGAGCCTAGTGTGTGTATAAAGCTGACTGTAAAGGGAAATGGTGAAAAACAAAGATTTATTGGACCTTGAGTGTTTGGCAGACAGGTTTCAACTTAAAGCAAAAGTTTTGTGTTACTCACTAGGGTGTTGAAAATCTTCATGCATAGGAGCTATGACTGGGTACCTTTATTTATTTATTTATTTATTTATTGTTTTTACACACCATTTGATCTAGGGCACTTGACAATCCACAGGTGTTGGTAGCCCTGGGGGTCCTGGAAACAATCCTTCCACCCCCTGACAGAGGACGGATGGTAGTTAAATTTGGGAGGAGTCAAAAGTTATATCGGATTTTTGACTGGGCAGAAGGTTAGTGTTCCTAATCCCCTGCCTTGTTCAAGGGTCAACTTTATTCTAATAAGAGAGTGCAGCATCCAAAGAAGCAAAACTCCTGTTATCCCCTTCTTGCATCCCTCGCCTACCAGAACGTCCTAATTTATTTCTTCTTTGCTTTAGTTTGCCTGGACCGACCCCACCCCACCCCCACCTTACACTCCCCATCTTTTCCTTTTTACAATCTAAGGATTTTCTCCTTCAAGTTTCTCCCCCTAAAGCCACTCTTTCTCTCTTGCTGTCTTCTCTTGTGAAACCACTCTCAGTCTCTCATCCCAGGTACCTGTCTTCTGTTTCTTTAAATATCCTCTCCCACTCTATCTTTCCTTCCTTCTACTCCCACTTATGCTCAGCCTCCTCGCTTCCACCCCATCTCCCTTTCCCTTCTTTCCCTTTTCCTCTCCACTCTTTCAATTAGTTCTGCATTTCGATCTGAGGTTCAATCACAGTTCCAGAGCTTAATGTTTTATTCCTGGCCCCTCAGTGCCCACTTCTGCTAAAGGCACAAAATTGCGATCCCTGGCTACGTAGAAGCCAGGTGGGCCTGGGGAGAGAAGGGGTTAAGGTCACTAAGGTCGGACCTGTCCTAGAAGAGACCATACTAGGTACCTTTTTAAATTTGGGTACTGAATACCCAATTTGGTGCTAGGTGCTTTACCTATGTTACTTATAATCTTCAAAAATAACGCTATGAAACAGATTTTATTATCATCATTTTACAAATGAGGAAACACCTCAGGAAGAAAAAAATCATCAGCCAAAGGTTATGCAGCACACAAAGAGCAGAATCAGAATTCGAACTCAGGTCTCTCTTGCTCTGATCTTGCGCTGTGTATGTCAGGACACAGAGTGGCAACTCTGGTTTTGGTCAACAGTCACTTTCACACTTTATTCTGTAAACTAAGTTATTAACTCTTACAAGAGGGTAATGTATTTTAAGCCAGATGATGCAATTAGGTGAAAGCAAGACCTGCAGGTAGACAGAGACCCAGTGTTTGGTGCAGCCGAAGTTCACAGGATGGAGCTGATCTAGGAGACTCCATCAGACTATCTGCCAACTAGAGAAGTTTTTTTCCTCTCATTTCCAAGAGTTTCACCAGCACTAAACAAAATAAGAGATTGCTTGGCAAGAGTTCAAAATGTTCCCCTTCCAGGTATACTTGCTTTTTAACAGGCATTCACCAAGCTTGAAATGCCTTCAGGACACAAACAAATGAATCACCTGTCATAAAATTCAAGAAACTATGGTCACCAGCTGGGGAAAATATTTGAGGATGAGAAACTTTTATTGAGAACCTTTTGAATCATACCCCTGCTGTACAGGAAAATGCATGGTTTATTTTTATAAATAGTGGTTTGTTAAAAGGGAAAAGAGACATGAGGAACATTTCAGGACTGAATGGTTAGGCTTCAACAAAAGTAAAGATGTCATCCTCACCATTTAACATCCACGAGTAGCCACAGGAGTTTGATGCCAGTGCTGTGATCTAAACACGACTACAATAAAGAGCAGACTGACAGTGGCCAGAGAGGAGGGGGAGGGGATATGGGGAAGGATCAAGTCAAGGAACATGTATAAGGGACCCATGGACAAAGACAACAGTGGCAGGGAGGACCGAATGTGGGAGGTGGGGAATGGATAGGGCAGGGGAGAGTGGTGGGAGAAAAATGGGGATAACTGTAATTGAACAACAATAAAAAAACATACAAAGCCTTTTTTAGGGAAGAGAGCCTTTCAGCAAATACACAGCCCTCTTTCTGTACATAAAGTTCAGTTATTCCAGCCATTCCCCCTTCAATACGTGTGTATTAACTACTTCCTCAGGAGACAACCCAATTCCCTGCCAGCTATGATGCTTCTAGAAGCAATGTCACGAGGCCACTATTGTTGCAATCCAATGTCTCTTGTTTTTACCTTTAATTGAGCCTTAATCTGGTCCAGTTTTAACATTTCATGATCCTGCAGCCTTAGACTAAATCGTAAGTGTGAGTACTATCAGCAACCACCTCTATGTACCACAATGCAGAGCAAATACAACTACAGTGAAAACTTCCGTAGAACGTGGAGAAAGGAGAAAAAAACACAGGATACATACCATCTGCTGCTGGACAGAGTTGATGAAGTAAAGTGCAGAAAAAAAAAATAAAGTGCTAATTATGACTCAAGTAGTGTTCAGTGCTACAGTGAACCCTTCAATCCTGTCACTCTCCATAAGTTGCTACCAGCTGATTCTCTCTTGACTCTCTCTCTCTCTACTTGTCTCTTTCTACTTGCACTTTCTCTCTCTGGGATTTCCTACTTGGTGCTACTTTGCTCTCTGCTTACTCTCACTGTAAATCCTATTTGAATTCTCCAAAAGATGATTGGACTGATTTAAGCTGTTACCGTCTGCCATGAAATACCCCTTCTGGGAAGAGGTCTCAAGGTAGACCACCTCAAAGGCACAGGTCATAGATAACTCTCTAGCTCAGATGTCAACCCCTGGTCAAATTGGATATGACCAGATTAGCTAGAACCCACGATACAAAGTGGGTAACTTCTGGGTGAACAGTCACTAAAAAGGGACTTCTAAGAATGACAGGCACTTATTATGAATTGTTAAATACATACTCCATGCAGACACAGGCCTGTTCCACCTACTACACATCTGATTCCTGTACAGATGTCCTGTTGAGCAGGGCTGAGATTAGGATGAGTTAAGAGAGGCTTGGGTACAGAACTGGAGGAGGCACTCATTCTCAGGGTCATGCCAGGGTAGAGTCAGAACCTAAGGGTGAATGCCTCCTTAAATTTTGTACCTTAGCACTTCGTTTGCCTTACCCTAGTCCTGGCCCTGCTACTGAGGGACAGTTTCCTTTGTTTTAATTTCCTTTTACCTTCTATTATTTGAATTTTAGTGGTGTGTCTAGCACCAAATGCTATTTCCCACATAAAAATCCATAGAAATTCCAAATACTTGTCCATAGGATTGCATTTTCTATGGAGAGGTAACATTTAGTAGTCTTTCTAAAAAAAAAAAAAAAAAAAAAAAAAAAAAAAAGATGGTCAACCACAGGTTTTATTTCACCTTGATAAGTGTTAATTAACAATAGTAGACAGTTTGGAAATTTTACCATCAATTTTGTTTTGTTTCCTCCTATATTGGAATGAGTATAACAAAGAGCCTATGTAGTTATTTTCTGAGCTGAGCTTCAATGAACTGCTCAATGTTGAACCCTCTTTCAGAGGTGAAGAATGAAATATCTTGTGGGTGGAGGGGTCAACTCCTCTTCACAGAACAGAAAAACAAGGATACTTTTTTATTCTTCACAGAACAGAAAAACAAGGCTAATTTTTTCAATGGGCTGCTTCAGATATTTTAATCATGTGATCTGCAACTAGAATTATTTGCATCTAGGCTATAAACTGCTGGCTGTAACTGTTGAATTCCCCAAACTTTTGGCGTCTCTTCACCACACTGGAAGAAGAAGAGTTGTCTCAGGCCACACATTAAATACCCTGCAACATGTAAGCACAAAAAAAATCTTGTAATGTTTTAAGTAAATTTACAACTTTGTGTTGGGCCGAATTCACAAAGTAAACCAAACGGCAATTATAGGAAAAGCACTAAAGGTAAATTATGATTTTCTTCCCTAGTAAATTAAATGTGGATCATAAAAGCCTTCTTTGGTCACATAAGACCTACAGCGAATGCTCCAACCAGATCCCTTTTTAGGCATTCAGTCCTCCAGCTGGCAGGATAAGCTGCTGAAGGCTGATGACTACATCCTTAATTTGGGAATTGCTGTCAGCCTACTGAACCTGGTCTTGCCCAAGGTTATACCCCCACCAAGGGAGCAGCCTGCATTCAATACCTGGGTGATGCAGGGATACAAAAGCCTGAACCTCTTGCTCCTATTACAGGCGACTCTGAAGGGCCATCCCATCTTTTGAGCTCTCAGTAGGGCCCACTGAGAGTGCAGCTGCATCATCACAGTTCAACTTACTGCTCTGTCCAGTCCTCCTGACCTTACACCTCAGAGGTGTTGCTGTTGAAAGTATTCCTCAAAAAAAAATCTCTCACATGCAAATCTCAAAATTTCAATGTCTGTTTCCTGGTGAGAGGCTTAGTTATGACCCGCTTCTGTCAGCGGTGGGTGACGGTACAAGAGGCAGTGCGGAACCTGGCCCCTGAGAGCGATGGACTTGATAGGAGTGTGATGTCCAGAGAATGATTAGGACATTATTAGCTTCCTTTTAATGTCAGTGATAAAGAAATATTGTGAGTATTAAATTAGATAAAATGTCAAATCAGAGTTTTCATAAATTGTAAATGCTATTCATATAAAAGTCTAGGGTTGTTATCTATTAAATTATGTGGCTGAGTGGCTTTAACTCCATATCCCAGTCAAACAGCACAGTGTGTAGACCCTAGAAGGGGCTTAATAAAGGTTTGTTGATAAGATGGTTGTGAAAATTGACCATTAATATGCCAAAAAATCTCAAATATGTTGATGACCTGAAAGAGGTATAACACATTTTACTATTAAAGTTACATGGCAACAGCCAATCTACATGCTTATCACGGTAGACTCAATTTAATAAAAAATAAACATACAATTTTTTATCTCTACCTTTGAAAATAAGCTATAGTTAAAGACTATGCTTGGAGAGACTAGACGCACAGCAGAAGCAATCAAAACGAGACAAGAGAGCATGTTAGGTGTTCTGCATTTCAGAGACTGCGGTGATCAACTCAGGTTGAATGGCTGTGAAGGCTTCTAGGAGAAGTCGGGATTTGGGTTGGACTGAAATGAGAAGGGAGGACACGGGGCAGCACGGAGAGGTTGGGCCAGTGATGGGAAGGAAAGAGTGGGAGGTTAACTAGACTGAAGGCCTAGAAGCAATGTTGAGCCAGATGAGTTTAGGGAGAGAGTGAAAACAGATTCCACTAAAAACTCTGGTAAAGTGTAGATTGAAGAGTAGTGGAGGATTTGCTATGGTGTGAAATGAAGAGTCATTGGAAATTTTTTAACATTGGAGGTAGCCATGTGCTGGTTTACCTCAATCCTTTTGAAAAAAATTTTATTGCTTTTCAATTACGGTTGTTCCTATTTTTCCCCCATTACTCTCCCCTGCCCTACCCACCCCCATCCCCCACACTTAATCCTCCCTGTACTGTTGTCTTTGTCTATGGGTCCTTTTGTACAAGTTCCTTGACATGATCCTTCCCCTTCTTTCTCCCATTATCCCCCTTCCTCACCATCACCCTGTCCTTGCATGATATTTCTCAGGCAACTCAAGTCACTGAGATAAATCATTCAACGCTTTTTAAGAGTTCTCTGTATTCTTCCTTTATGGGCAAAGTCCCAACTTTTATGGTGATGCTTAGTACTATATCATTCAAAGATAAAATTAATGCATTTTCTCTATTTATTCTGTATCTTGAAGCTCATCTATAAAGATGTGAAGGAAATGGCACTGAGCATCCATCTCTGACCTGCTTCACCAGATCTTCGTCACTGGCTGGGTACATTCCTATTTATAACTGATCACCACTTTGCAAATGCATCGAATTCATTTTGGTTTAGTTATTATTCTTTCTTTTGTACATTTTCACTATATTTTTCTGGGGTAAAGTATTAAAGGGTTTTTGAAACTTAGAATGGTCAATGTCTGATACAATTATTTAAAATTATAGAAAATATTTCATTAGCCAAATTGGCTCTTTATCATATGTTTAAAATATAAATCTCATTAATTCAATTCTTCAGGCTTGCATATTCTATAGAATATATAATTCATGAATAAAAATATCCTTTTATAAATATCCTGAAACTTAACAGCAGCTTTTGCTTAAAGGGAAAAAGTTAGAGAAGGAAAGGAGGGAGGAGGGAAAGAAGGAAGGAAGAAAGAAAGGGAGGAAGGAAGGAAGGGAAAAGGGGAGGCAGAAAGGGGAGGGAGAGATAAAGAAGAATCATATCTGACATGGAATATGTCAAGCCCCTGCTACTTTTCCTTCTGTGTAGCGTATGTTGGTCCTTATTTATTAAGGTTGCATTTAGAGGATTCATCCTTCAGTGGCTAGTTTTGCTAAGGTAATGTTTAGGAGTTTGGTTAAGAGACATCTGGTGAGCCCTGGCTGGTGTGGCTCAGTGGGTTGAGCATCGGACTGTGAACCAAAAGTTCAACTCCCGGTCAGGACACAGGCCTGGATTGTGGGCCACGTCCCCAGATGAGGGCGTGTGAGAAGCAACTAATGTTTCTCTCCCTCTTTTTCTCCCTCCCTTCCCCTCTCTCTAAAAAAGAAATAAAATACTCTTTAAAAAAGAGAGAGAGAGACATCTAGTGAAAGATTCTGTCTTTTTAAGATAGAATAGAATTCTCTTTTCAAATTATTCCAAGCATGAAGGATAACTGAAAGAAACCAAGTACTCAAGCATATCTTTACAAAAATTGAAATGTAGCCCTCATTGTTTGAACACTATTAAACTGAGAAAAGATAGAACATGACTTAAAGAAATGTCATTAGGATGCACAAATTTGCATATTCTCTAACCTTAACCAATTAAATTATTGATCATCTAAAACTGGTAGTCTCTGTGATCTAAGCTATCAACTGCTAAACCTCTATGGTTCTTACTCTCTGGAATAGGTTTTCTTTTATGGGTGGGTGACAGAGTTCCTTTCAGCTCCCCTGTCACTTGCATTTCTTTTGGTTACTTAATCACCTAGTGTGGGTCCTGCCTATATGTGTCATGTTAGTGTGAGGATTCTAGTGGTCTGCTGGAGGGAAGTGCAATTTCATGAATGCCCCACTTCTGCACCCTCTAATTGAAGTTGCCATTTTGCAGCTTGCCACCTCAAATAACATGGCAATCTACAGGGAGGGAGGCAGAGAATAAGGAAACTCTAGGCTGATAAAGACCTTTAGACATCTATAGTTTGCAGCTTTTATTTATAATGATAAATGAGAGTCCAAGATCTGTAGATTTACCCACAGAGATTGGAGAACTCAGCTCCACTCACTAAATGTTTCTTCCTTCAATTCATTCTCATTTGCATCCCCGCTTACATATAAATGTCACTCCGGGATGATTCTGTTGAAACATTCATCTTGGCACATTCTAACGTGGCCTTATCAAATATCAGTGGGTCAGATAAATTGATAAATTTCTACTGAAATACTTTCTGGAAAGGACCTGTCTGGCCACCGTAATTCAAGTACACATGATTTATAAACAATATATATGAGGGGTTATATGCGGCTGTTTTTTTACATCAGTCTACTCACTGAAAACTGCTTTTTGATTGTGAAGCCCTCAGATAATATTTTACTTTTTATTTTTAGCTATTTGTCTACTTTAGCTATTTTAGCTATATTAACTAATCTTTGTAAGTTTAACATGTTTTAGTTACCAAAACTAAAGTGCTCTTTTATTTACTTGCCTAACCCTGATGACTTTTCCATACCAAGTATTAAAGTTGCATTATTGATTTTTGGCTGTGAATCTCCTTTTATAAAACCTTGTCCCCTCTCAACTTTAACCATTATTTAGGACTGGTTAAATATATGGATCTTTAGAATTTTAGTATACTGATGGAGACAAATAGCTTTTCATTAACTCCACTGTTCTGGAATAGCTAGCTCTTCTATGATTGCCTTTTGTGACTACCAGAGAACTTTTTCATTTTTAGTTTCAGTCCCATTAACCTTGAATCACACTGGCCCAGGTCAACTATGCTGACAATTCAGTGAATTCCAAATTATACCTCGAAGCCAGACTGCAGGAGCATTAACTGAAATAAAGTGCCCTGAGGTTACAGATCACATAGGGGAGACCAAACAAAATGTCACAGTTCTATTCCAGGTATAGGTCCAAAGGGCCTTCTCGACTGAAATTCTATCCAGTTGTTCTGCCCACACTAAAGGCCATTTGGCTAGGGAAATAAAAAAGCTAAAGTACATATAAAGCCATATTTTTAAATGCCTCCCTGCTGTCTAATAGTTTAACACCATAATGTTTTTCTGTAGATTTAGGGTTTCTTTAAGTTAAACTTTTATTAACCAGTTTCACAGATATTTCTATGATTATGAAAGTAATATATTCTCTTTGTACAATGCCAACAATGGTTTACTGAAAAACATGAAATAAACCCCTTGTAATGCTATCACTCAGAGACAACAACTGGTAGTATTCTGGTGCAGAGCCTTTCAGACTTCTCCTATGCACACACCCATTTGTGTGCGTTACAAAACATTGAATCATACCACAATAACACTGTCTCCACTTTATCATCTTTCTATATCAAAACCACTATCTTCATGAATGATCCCATTGAATTCTATGTAATGGACATGGTCCAATATGATTAACTTGTCCCATTTTTAAGTAGCTTCTAATTTGAAGCTGTTACAAATAACACTGCATGATCCTCCTGTTTATTCATCTTTGCCCATCTGTCTAATGCTTTCTTCGGCTTGCCTTCTGTATGTTGTATTTCTGTATCAAAGAGAATATACATTTTAAAGGTTTGGACATCTACTGCCCAATTGCCTTCCAGAATGTTTGTGCCAATTTACACTCCTGTCAATAGAAGAGGATCTTCTGAACTTCACAGTGTACCCTGCTCCCACAAGTGGGAGTTAGCATTCCTTTCACCGTTGCTAATCTGAGAGGTAATTAGGAGACCTTCCAGTGCCGAGCCTGTTACAATATGTTTATTGGGTATTGTTTGATGCTAGAAATTTTTCATATTTGTTGAATTTAGTTTTCATAACAACACTGCATTTTATCCACCTGTCAATGAGGAAACTGAGGGACAAAGAAGGTAACTTACCCAAAATAAGTAACTGTCAGACTCAAGATTTAAATTCAGGTCCTGCCTATTCAGCTGGTGAGAGCAGCAATTTTTAACATTTTTCATTTCACGGAACACATGAAGTAGTTAATGAAATTCTATGGCACATCAAAAAATATATTTTTTGCCAATCTGACAAAATTAAGTATAACTTTTATTCATTTACACTGGATGGCTATTATTGTGTTGGCTGTTGTTATTTTTCAATTTGACACTCTAAGGGAAAAGGGTCTGTCCCTAACCAAATAGTCAGGTATTGCATGTTTTCAACATTCTTGTGGCAAACCAGTGTGCTTCTTGTGGCACAACGGGTAAAACTTGCTGGGTTAGAGCATCATCCTGATACTTCAGGATTGTGGGTTGAATCTCGGGTCAAGGTACATACAAGAGGCAATCAGTGCATGCATGAATAAGTGGAACAACAAGTCTCTCTCTCTCTCTCTCTCTCTCTCAAATCAATACAAATAAAATGAAAACTAATGCTCTTAAGTTCTGTGTTTTTCTGACCTTTTACATGCACATATACACAAAAAAACCCTTGTAGAAAATTGTAAATAGTGTTTTCCTTTATATGTTATTAATACATATGTTTTATTAAAATAAATTTCATAAAATGGTTTCTTCTTAGAAAACTCTTTTTGGAAAATATTTTAAATAATTTAATTTTAATTCTGATTTAAATATGTCCATTTAAATATACGTATATGTCTGTATAGTGGACTAAAATCTATAGTGTGCATTTGGGGTTGACTACTGAAAGTTTCAGAAATACAGATCTTTTTTTTAAGTACTTTTTTTTTTTCCTTTTAGTTTTATTTATTTATCTTTAGAGGGGAAGGGAAGGAGAGAGGGAGAGAAACATCAATGTGTGGTTGCCTCTTGTATGTCCCCTGCCAGGAACTGGCCTGGCAACCCAGGCATGTGCCCTGACTGGGAATCGAACCGCGATCCTTCGGTTCGCAGGCCCGCGTTCAATCCACTGAGCTACACCAGCCAGGGCCAGAAATACAGATTTTAACTTTCACAAATTTAGGTAGTTTACACTAAGTGCTGAAGCCTTCCCTGGAAAACAAAGGCCTTTGTTTTTTGCTGACTTCTCTTCTACCCACTAATGAGCTAGCTTTTTCTTTATATAAGCACCTGAAATTTCAAGCTGAATTGCTGTTTCTTGAGATTTAAACTACATACCAAGAGTACAAGATCGGATATATAAAACAAGTTTGTGCTTAAAAAATTTTTAAATACATCAGCAAATGTGTGTGTAGTTGGCGATACGTAATTAATGAAAAGGCTGCTATGGTACATGACAGGAAAATGACTTAGTATTGGCTATGGTAATGAGGATTAACAAGTGAATAACATGGTTTTGATTTAGAAGACCAATCATACAACCAATACCAGAAATACTACGTATTAACCCTAACCCGGAACAAAGTAAGGGACCTGAATTCACATGGGCAAAGACCTCCTTATTTTCGGTAAGATGAAGCAGTACAGTTCTTGCCATTCAGGCCTCATTGAGTGCATTAGTGCTTTCCACACTCCTGGAAATCCACGTTGTATTTGGGTTTAGGAGGCTTCGATCTCACCTCTTGATCGGATTACTTATTCATTATAAGGGGGTTCTGGTCTTTTGTGCCAGCGAAGCTTCATTTTTTAAGTTTGATTTACAGATCTGAGGAAGGCAGTGGGTAATATCTTTTGAGTAGCAAACAGGAGGGCATTGAACCTACACTAACTGCATGGGTAGGTCACAGCACCCTCATTTACATATATAGACACTCAGGTTGGAGAGAGGAGGTCCCTGTGTTTCTGGAGCAGAAAGTTCACTTGAGAGAGTGACAGGTACTCCCTCCCTGCAAACTTTTAAATACTTAATGCTAAAAAGCTTAGCCACAAGAATGTGATAAATGTAGCAAGGAAAAAAAGAGAGAACTCTACTGATACCCTTGGAGATACTGTCATTATCTTACTGAGCTCAGAAGAGGTGAATGATATGCAAGGACTGTCGTTTTAAAAATTCATTTTTTACAAGATGTACATTTCAGCTAAGATATGAATTTCATACAAATTCTCTTCCAAACTGCAATTAATTATCTCTTCTTCATGCCACAAAACCAGTTAAAATGTGAAATTTACACAATCACCTCTTGTTCTTTCCTTTTTATAGATCAAGAATTCCTTTTTTTAGTCTTAATATTACAAAATAGTTAATTTTATTGTTTTCTTTTATTATTACAATGAGATGGACATCATAATTGTGAGCACATATAGAAATTGGACATATAGAAATTATGAGCATCATCCGCTACATTGCAGCTACTTTTCTCCCAGAGCACCAACAGCAAGGACAGTAACCAACGGCTATGTATGTAGCACCACTCTATATTAAGTGCTTTATTTATATATAACCTCAAAGCCCTCTCTAATGCAGTTTTTTGGGGCCAAACAATTCAGTATGCCAGAGAAGCATTATTAAATGGTTAGCGTTAGCTGGCTAGAAATTCTCTGGGCCAATTGTAACCCATCCTTGTTCTGGCTGGGTATGGATGTCACCTGGGAACAGTGATTCTGGGTCCTAAAAGCGTGGCTGAGGCTTCCAAGACCCATTCCAGGAATCTCCCAGTTAGGTGACACCATTTCTTCAGCCCAATCCTGTGGTATATGGCCAGTAGAATTATGGGGACATGGGCAGGACTAGGACTGTGAGGATGGGAGTGAAGCAGGTTATACGTGAATATGCATTATCATGGGAAATGATATTCCAGAAATTGTTTTCTGTATTAATCCACTAATATTCTTTTTTTATCCCCGTTTTTCATATTAGGAAACTGAGGCACTGAAGGCTGAGCAATTTGCTCCCATAGCTAGGAAGTGGAGGAGCTGGGATTCTAACCCAGGCAGTCTGGCTCTACTTTCCTGTGCCTTTTGTCTTCCTCTATCTAACCTATGACACCTAAGGAGAAACCATGTACTTACCTTGTAAATTGGTATCCAGGACCCACCCACTCACACAGGGTTTTGGTAATGGCAGAGGGATTTACTACTGATTTTGGCAACAAAAGAAGATGACTGCATCTCTGAGAGAATAAAGAGAAGAGGGAGAAACAGTCACCTCCCAAATACTAATATTCGAATGCAGCTTCAGGAGAGCTAGTGGAGGGGGGAGGACTGACTCAGGACGTCTGTAAAAGCTACTCTGTAGTTTATGGAGGGTCATGATTCTGTCATTGGTTAGACCAAAGTCCCCACAGTCAGTCCCATCAATATCCCCACTGTGGCATGACAAACCCAGAATGCTAATCAGGTCATTAGTACTGAACTAGGGCTATTTTTGGTTTTCTTTCTTTGCCTGAAAAACATAAATGAAAGTACATTGCCATTCATTTTATTCTTTATGTCTTCTTACTGTTGGATTCTGTCTTTTTAGTCTTTCCCTGCTGTTAGCAAGATGAAAAAGACTGTGTAGTCCAAGGCTTTCTATTGACCTTTGAGATTTAAAAGTCTCTCCACAAGAGAAAGAAAGCATCCCTGAAATAAATGCGGATTCAAGAAATATCTCAGGCTTGTTGAGGAAACAAATGACTAGGTTCTTTTCAACTCACAGGACACAGCAGGCAGAAAAGCAGTAATTTGAGATTTCAGTGAGTCTGGGAGTCTCACGAAGCAATGCTGACGGTTGGCAGTCAAAGGTACTGTGAAGTATTAGTGCTGCAGGTTTAAAACGTTCATACTTTCCGGGGTTTGCAAAAATATGGCAGCAATAAGCTTATTAAACTCGGGCTGTTTCCCTGGCTAGGTAGTTCAGTTGATTAGAACATCATCCCCATAGGCCAAGATGAGGGTTCAATCTCTGGTCAGGGCACATACAAGAAGCAACTAAGAAATGCATAAATAAGTGGAACAACAAATATTTCTCTCTCTCTCTCTCTCACCCTCTTTCCCTGCCTTCCTTTGTCTTTCCAAAATCAATAAATAAAATTTAGAAAATTCAGGCTATCAATGACATTTCTTTTTATTTTGTCAATTTGGGGTCATTTCCTTTGTTTTTCTTATTTTAATTTGACAAAGAGACACCACCGATTGTAAATGTTTATAAAGAGTTCTATAGAAATGAAAATGTTACCCTGTTAAGGAAAGGCAGCCTAACATAGTGCGAAGATCATCAGACTGGAAGGAAGACAGGCTTGTGTTTGAACAGTGGATGGAATGGTGATAATTCTGTTTTCTTGGGAGAGACATTCAATACCATCATTGTTCTCAAATTAGTGCAGTGGACTCCCAACTTGTTTTCCTTCTGTCACACTTATGATTAAATCTAAAGTTAAATATAAAGCCCTCACTGTGGTCTATGAGAATCTATCTCTCTTACCTTATTCCTGATTATCTCCCTTCTCCCCCACTATGCTCTGGCCACACTGACTTCCTTGTTCTTTACACACACAGAGCACAAATCCATTTTGGGGCTGTGGCCTTGCTGTTTCCTCAGCCTGGAATTTTTTACCTGGCCGGTGCCTTTATTGCATTCAATTCTTTTCTCAATTTCATCTCTTAAGAGCCAGCTTCCCAAAATTAGATACCTAAAAAGGTACTTCTTATCATTCTCAATTCCCTTACTTTGCTTTATTTTTCTTCTCAGTTCTTATCTATGTCTGAAGCTATATTGGTTTATATTGTTGCCAGTCTCCCCCACTAAAATATAAATTCCACATGGGCACATATCTGGTCTGTTTTATTCACTCCTCTATCCCAAGTGTCTAGAACAGTGCCTAGCGCATAAAAGGCACACAGTAATTATTTATCAAATGTGTCTCAGTTTCTCTTTCTTTAAAGTGAAGATAGAAAAAAACCTCCTTGCAGTGTTTGTAAAGATTATAAATAATATATTAAATGCAATTTCTAAGTCCCCTAGTACATTGCAGCAGAATCTGCCTGTTTCATTCTTTTCCCCAGCTTTCCCAACTGTGTGTACTCTGGTGGACTTCTAACTGCCAGGGTATGCTGCTCTTTGCCTGAGGGCTATTTCTGAAATCTTGGAAGGACACAGGTGCCTGGGAATTAACACTCTCATTCCAGAAGCCCTCAAATTGTGACTCTCCAGTGGTGATGCATAAATGTTCAGTTTCCTACCCACTCAGGATACCTGTGAGGTTTGTGTTTTGCATCCTTCCCAGGGTTTCTTCATAGGACCAAGCTCTAGCCAATCACAGTGGCGGCTAGCTCAATAACATTTACTGGCTGCATTTCCTTTCCTTTATCATTTCTCTACTCCCTTACCGCTGATTCCCAATAAAATAACTGCATTGAGTCATTGTCTCAGAATCTGCTTCTGGGGGAACTCAATCTGAGATATTTAAAAATGGTAATTATTAATATATAATGACTTCTGGCCTACCATGTTGAAGTCAGACCTTTTATTATCAAAAAGTAATAGTGTATTTCTCTGAGACTTAGCACATTCCTAAATATCTTACATTGCAGTCCTCACTTCTGTATCGCATATTCATTTTCTTATGTTCCTGCTGCAATGATTAAGCATGTTTAACCATTTATATCTGGAAAATCCATTTGGTTGTTGCATGGTGCTCAAATGTAGCCCTGTTCCAAAATAATCCATGTCTTTGGGGTTGGGAATCAGAGACTGGTACTTTAAAAATTTTCCCTGATTTCTCCTGTATGACTAACGTGGCCAACTCTAAAAGTTTTCTATAAATTTCCCTTTTTCACAATTTCAATAACTTTCTTTTTTTCTCTGAAGTTCTGTATGATCATAGAGATTTATTTTTATCATAAAAGCCTCTTTTCTCTGTTTTGTACGCTCTTGTTTATGAGTTATCAGAGTTTTACATTTGGCAATTTTTTAAATGTTACATTAGTCATTTAAATCTTAAGATTTTGTAGCTCAATAAACTATTGATTTGAAAGTATTGAAACACATTTAAAGTTAATTTCTAGATATTGTAACCTTCATTTAAAAATATTAAGCATTAGTACAATGGTATTGGCATGAGGACAGAAACACAGATCGACCCAAAAGAACAGAGAGTCGAGGAACAAACCAATATAATATCCGACAAAGATATCAGGCAATGCAGTGGAGAAAAGAGAGTCTTTTCAACAAGTGGTACGTAAACAGTTGGATATCTATCTATCTGAGGTGTGGCCCTGGCAAAAGGCTGCTACCGGGGGAGACCACCAAAGATTTTGGTATTCATGCAGGACTACTGAGTTGAGATGCCTCAAACACACTGTTGGTGTTCCCCTCAAACACTGGACAAATCTGATGCTACATCAGGAGGCTAAGGAGTGAAACTGAAAAACTCTGAAGGATAGAACTTATGACATCTTTAGCAAAACTGAAGTCCAATGAGAACCCATCTCAATTCCTGAATGGATTCAGGTGAGCAGTTCCTTACCTTATTTAATAAGGGAGAAAAAAACTCTACGGTAGGATGTAACATCATCTGGGGACTCTATGGTTCCTTCGTACACACTTTGTGGCATACCAGAGAAAGTATGAGACCTCTGAAGAAGAAATATCATGGAATAGATAATCTAAAAAAATAGACAATAAAAGATCAGAGACTGAAGTTAGCAGATGAGAATATAAATGAACGGTAACTAATATGTTCAAGAAAAATGTGAAAAAAGAGAGATAAAATAGATGAAAAGATGGAGAATTTCACCAGAGTACTGTAATTTTATTTTATTTTTTTAAAGATTTTATTTATTTATATTTTTAGAGAGAGGGGAAGGCAGGAAGAAAGAGAGGGAGAGAAACATCAATGTGTTTCTCTCAAGCACCCCCTACTGGGGACCTGGCCTGCAACCCAGGCATGTGCCCTGACTGGGAATCAAACTGGTAACCCTTTGTTTCACAGGCCTGCAGTCAATCCACTGAACCACACCACCCGGGGAGAGTACTGTAATTTTAAAAAGTGAAATCTAATGTATATTTTAGAACTAGAACTATAAAATATAATTACTATAATTAAGAACTTTTCCCACCACCACTTCCCCCCGCCCTACCCATGCCCACTGTGTTTTAAAAAAATAACAAAAGCGGATTTTCCAAGAGGAGGAAAATAACCATAAACAAAAACATGGAAATGCAGGGGAAAATGGAGAATACCAAAAAAAGTAAATATGCTGCAGATAGAAATAATAACTATTGTGAAATAATCATGATAGTTATATAATTTAAAATATGATTAAAACTAAATGCATGATGACAATAATGAAAGAAGTAATGTGGGATTAAATGAGTGAAAATATTCTAACATAGAATTGGGAAATGATAATTATTTAAGTTAGCCATACTATGTAGCTAGAATAGATAATATAATCTAGAGGGTAATCATTAAATGAATAACAAAGTAATGTTTTAGTACATATCTACTATTTACAAGAAGAAAACTGAAATAATAAAAAAGTGATTGATCCAAAAAGACAAGAAGAAAAGAGAAATATATAATAAAACATGTGAGAAATGTAAACAAATAGGACAATTATAGCTATGAAATCAGTTATATCAATATATTAAATGTACATGGGTTAATACTTTACATAAAGAATGAAGATTAATCAATTAAAAACACAAAACCCAACTACGTGTTTCTTACGAGTGAGAGTATGTTTTAGACAACATTACAGAACAATAAGTGGAAGGAGGGACGGAGGCATCTAGAGGCTACAACGAGTGCCACTTCCACAGTTACAGTAAGAATTAGAGAAGCTGGGCAATTGGCAAACTCACAACTTCCCTTGAACTCGTCAGAGTCCTGAGGCTGCAGGATCAGAAACTAACCTGAAATGTGGACAGAGAAGGAACATGAGAGCTTGCTTACCTGAGTACAGGCAGCCAGACACCAGTAAAAAGAATTCAGCTACAACAACCGAGTTGGCAAAGGCAAGTGTGGGCTACAGGGAGAGTCAGAAGATCCTGAGGTCCACAGGTATGGGAGAGGGGAGGAGTTTACACTCTCTTGCAAGTTTTTTCCCTACACATCTCTACAAATCATAGGCAGTCACCAGGAAGATTAGGGAGAGTCTGAGACAGACTTCTTCACGAGGTAGGCCAGGGGAAGGGGAGAAGGTGCCGTGCAAGGGGCACAAAACTCTGCCTAGATCTTTCTTCTCCATCTCCCCTATCTGCTCTTTGGAACAAAGCCTTAATGTATGAAATGCGGGGAGGCAGCACCAATTATTTTCTCCAGGGTAATGATAAAAGCTCCTTGCAGCTGGAGGAAAGAATTTTTTTTTAAGCCTTCTATTCCTGTGGGAGGAACAGCAATACTATGTTTTGCACTATGCCATCTTATGCAAGGGGGTCTGACCATCCTCAGATTTGGGTGTCCACGGAGGTTTCTGGAACCAGTCTCTGAAGGAGACTGAGCCTACTGTACATGCTGGCCCCAGAACTAGAGCTGAAGGCTATGAAGAGGATTTTAAAGGCCACATCCCTTAAACTTGGAGAAATAGTACCTATCTGAGACTGAGGTTTAAACAGACGATCAGAGTGTTCACTTTGGCAGCACATACACTAAAGAACATCAGAGAATGCCACCCTGCCCCACTCCCTCCCCAATGCTAACAATCATTGAGTAAAAGAAACGCTGGGTCACTGCTGAAAGAGCTGCAATATTCAGACCCTCTTAGTATAAAGGAAAGATCTAAAGCTGAGGGCGGAGTAATAATGGGAAACACACTGGCCAACCAGCTCCCAATCTAAACACAAGTTGTCATTAGGGGAATTTGAAGTCTGACACGCACTGAGAGCAAACAAAGCAAACAAACCTCAAACCCAAGCTGACTCTTTGATTAGCACAAACCCCCATACTAAAGGCCGAGCAGGAGGAAAGGAGTGTCCATTTCGAAGCCCCAAACCTACTTAGTCTCCATTGTCCCACACACAGACACACACTCCCAAGAGGCAAAATAATCAACAGAATCAGATGTGGCTATTAGAGAAACGTTAGAGTTGTCTAACAGGAAAGTTCGCATAACTGTGATTAATGTGGAAAAACTTCAGTGGAAAAGTTGGACAATGTGTAGGACTATATGGATAATTTTATTCAAGATACAGAAACTATAAGATTCAAAATTGAAATGATATAAATCAAAACACAGTAACAGAGGTGAAGACTGCTCTGTATGGAGATACAGTAGGCTGGACACAGCCCCGGAGAGTTAGTAAACTTGAAGTGATGTCAACAGAAATTATACATACTGGGAACAAAACAGTAAAAGGTACAAAAAGAAAAACAAACAAGCAAACCAGAGCACCTAAGAACCACAGAATAATCTCAAATGGTTATGTGCACTGTTGGAATGCCAGAAGGAGAAAAGAAAGAAATGGACAGAAGAAATACCTGAGGAAATAATAGCTGACAATTTCCCAAAATTAGTGACACTAAACCACAGACTCAAGAAGTTCAGAAAACACCAAGCGGGATAAATAACAATGGAACAAAACAAAACAAAACAGCACACATCTACACATATTGTAACAGAAAAGGCTGAAAACAAAAGACAAGAGAAAATGAGAAGTTAAAAGAAATGCTTTACATACAGCTGTATGTTGATAGGCAAAATGAAAAGACAACTCAAAACTCTTATACAAAAGCTAAGTCAAAATGTTTAGTAGATATAAATGTAAAACATAAAACTATAAAACTTCTAGAAGAAAACTTAGGAAAAAATATTTGTGGCCTCAGGTTAAACAAAAAATTTTTCTAGATATTATACCAAAACATAATACATAAAAGAACAAATTTATTATAAGTTGGATACTATCAAATTTAAAAACTTTTGGCCTGTGAAATGCATCAAAAGAAAAACTTGAGATTGGGAGAAAATATTTGCACATCACATTTATGACAAAGGTCCTGTATCTAGAAAAACAAATAACTTACAAAACTCAACAATAAGCCCCCCCTTTTAAATCTCTCCAGGTGATTCAAACATGTAGCCAAATTTGGAAGCCTCTGTTCTATGACATCCTATTACACTTTCTGAGAAACATAACTCTCCTTCTGTCTTTGATTAGAGTTGGTTATGAAACATAAATATAAATGCCAGTCTCAGTCACTCACAGTGCTTCGAGTTTGGGTGGCTTTCTGGCACGTGCATTGGCAGCCTGTAGGCAGTTGGACTGATGTTTCTCTTCTGGTCCTTCTGTCATTTCTGTTTATTCTGTTCTTTCCTGGAGCCTGTAGATTTAAATGTGGCTTTAGATATCAGGCAGGCATAGCTCATGAAAGGCAAAAATACACTAAGTCAAACACTGATATTTACTTCAAAGGATCATTAAATGAAAATGTATTTCAACATGTCTGTGTAACTTCTAAATTAATGAAGTTAATACACCTTTGAGCATCTCTCTAGGAACAACTGGGGCATGGCTTTTTCATATCCACTGAAGGAGGAGAAAAGTTGCAGTAAGTTATTTCTTCTAATACCGATTTTTATGATTTGCCCACCAGTTTGTTTCTAAGAAAAATTTTCTGTTAGAGTGGTGCCTATTTTGGTAGGCGTGAAAATCATCTAAGGAAGATTTTTAAAATGTAGATTCTTAACCTCCTACCTACAGAGATGTGTGTAGCTAATGTTGGGGTAAATCCCCCAAACCAGTATTTTTAAATAAGTACCTTTCTGTGATTGTAATGCAGCTGGGGCTATAGAAAACCCCTTAAACATCCTGGGTAAGAACACCATCTCTGAGAATTTTACAGGTTTATGTGTATCCTGTAACTGAAACTGTCACAGACATTGAACTTCAACAACGCAGACATTCTGAGGCAAAATAAAGCTGGCTAAAATGTAAGGGGAGAAAATCTAGCTTTGAAAATGAACCCTCTTTTCACCACCATCAATATTATTATTATATTATTATTTTATGTAAATGACAACTGTGAAATGACTAACTTGGAGAGTTATTATGCATCAAGTATAATAGTCATTAATATTCTGGCCACAAATGTAATTCATTTGGTAAACACCAGGATCTTTGAAGCATGAAGTACCTAATGTCATTGCATTTTGCAGCTAGCATGTGCCATAGAACCCTGGATGGCCAGGTAGAGCTTTCCCTTGAAACACTGGAGAGAAAGAAACCTCAATGTGCGGCCCTGAAGCGAAGCCGTTTCAGTTCCCGTTCTGCCCCCATCCCATTTTCTTTTAAATTACTGAGCTATATTTAGAACCAAACAAGAAAGAATATTTTTTATGCCTTTTCATATTATGCTCCTAACTAAATGTGAAAATATTCTGGCTGTGTAGAGGGTAGTGTAAAAAAAATTAGTTTCTCGTATGTTTGTAGCAGTTATTATAAAACCAGCAAGGGGTAGTGTGAAGGCAATTTGGTTATTACCACAGTATTTGCATTAACTTTTTCCTTTTCTGTGGTGGGGCTCTGCCCACAGAGCCCCATCCATTCACTGCAGATAAGAATAAAACTACCAAGACATGATCTACTTAGGGAGGAGAGGTGGCCAATCTCTCAAAGGAGAAGGGCCAAGAGCCCCTTCCTCAACGGTTTTTATTAGGTTCATAACACACAAGAATACAGGTAAAGCTCATCGATCAATGTCAGGTGGCAAGGATCCAACAATAGATAACATTTCAAAGAAATCTGAGGGCTTAACTGAGCCAGGGTCTGTCAGCTAAGGGGTTACAAAAGGTTGGGAGACAAACTCATTTCCTCTTCGGACCCTTATCATTTAAATGAGAGCACTCTTAGCAGAGCAGGTTTCACAGGACTTTACGAATTCTTTCTTATGCCTGATCACCCAGGAAGCCTGCCCTAGCCAGCACAGGGCTGCACCACCCTCAGTCATAGTTTCAGGTTTAAGTGGATTAGGACCAGGATGCCAAAAGATAAGGAAAACTTCTCCCAGACAGATTGGGGACTCAGGCTATGTGAGAATACCCAGGGGTCGAGGGTCCATCACCCACTCTTTGCTGCAGCCCCGAGTCCTTCCTTGAGGGCCCTCCAAGTGGTCGTGCGTGGCTTAGGCGACCCCTCTCTTGAGGGACTCTTACCTGTCATTGGCTAACCAACCAAGCATTGAGGGCCAGTTACGGATGAAGCAGATAATAAGCTTTGTCTCCTTAGTGGCTTACAGTCTGAAGGTTGCTCACTCAGCCTAGTCATGGGGGGCAGTTACAACTCCTGAAACCAGGAAGAATGGTTCCCAACACTTTTCCTCAGAGTTTTAGCCTTTTCTTTAGTGAAGAATTGTGGGAAACACTGTCATTGTATTCACCCTAAAGAGCTTCCTCATCAAATGCATTTTCTTTTCCCTTCATTTACCATTTAACTTTTGCTGAGTACAATGGGGAATGGCATTATGGTCTCCGATAATAGAAGAAAAATTAAATGTGTGTTTAAAAGCTCTCTGGCACCTTTTCTAGAAGGGCAAGGCTCATTGTCATGCATGAGCCTATTGGTTGACTTCTAATGGAGGACACAGGAGTGTGATTCTAGAAAATCCTATTGTGAGTTTGGGGATCTGAAGCCAGCCAGCTGGGCAGTAGCCACCCCATCCTTGCACTTGTTACATTGTATTTCTCATTAGAGATAATACTTGTAACAAGCCAGAGGAAAGTAGGTCTTGCTGCAGCTTAATTTGAGGAAATTGATTAAGATAAATTTAAGATTGTGCCCATCTTAGAGGGAAAAAAAACCTCATTATGAAAAGAATGGACTGCCTGCTATTATTCTCATAGAGAGCAATTTAACAAGGAAATTTATGCACCGCTGAAGCCAACTGCTTGACATTTGCATTTTGCTTGGTGGTTCCTACAGATGAAAATTAACCCACATTAGGAAGTAAGCAGATGTTGGCATAGAAAACTTCGGCAAATATACAAAATTATAAAATGAAATTAATATTATTGTTAACATTTTGATGTATTGCTTTCAGTCTGCTTACTATGTGTGAGGATGTTTTAGAGATTATATTTCATACACTGATACCAAAGCAGTGTATAAAATATGATCTGTATGCTGCTTTTTTTACCTACTCTTGCATTATAAACATTTCCCAGTACTACTATTTTTTCATAAATATAAATTTATTGTTTGTATAATGCTACCCTTATTTATGCACTATAATTTAACTAACCATCCTTTTATAGTTGAACACTAATATTCTGACAGTCTTGATCCATTGTAGAAGGCCTGAACTATATGTGGAAGATCCCTTATTTCCACAAGTAAATTAAATGGCAGATGGTGGATTCTGGATCTCTCTGTTTGTAGTAATTAACTCACTTCTTGATAACATTTAAAATGCTGATCAGGATTGCAAGCTTTAGGAACTGGTTATTTGGGGAATGTCTTTGTGTTACACATAAGGTTGTTCCTTTCCAGAGGTGTCTGGATGTTTGAGGTCCTCAGATTAAAGCAAGGGTTCAGCCTTTTCTGCCCCAAGGGCAGGAGGGCAGGCAGGGAAGAAGGGATGGGTTTATAGCTCCAAGCTTGTAAAGTTGTGAAAATTCGTTGTGAAGTCTACACTGAGCTGTGAGGAATTCTGGTCTCCCATGGTCTGATGAGGCAGTGAAAAGGAGCCGTGTCTATGGTGAAAGCGTGGAAGTAGGCGAAGTGGCTAGGGCTTGATACAGAGCTACTTGGGGGAGAGAAGTGATAACATCAACTTTTCACCAGATAAAACTTTGAGATTTCCTGACAGGACAGATTTTTGGCTGGTTATGTTAGAGGCTAATTTTGGAGTGCGGAGGAGGATTCAACTAGAGTAAAGTCTGAGTCAAGTGTTGAGCAGCATGAATAAATGAATGATTGAATGTCTCTGATTTTTCAATTCTCTAACACAAACTGAGTGTCTAGCATTTCAATTCAGACCCCATAGGTTAAGGGTTAAGTCTCACAAGACTGCTGCCCCACCCCCCACTTCAGATGCCAGTGTAAGGAGGTACCCAGGCTATCTGCACTTTTGTCCAACTTGGCTACAAATTCAGGGATTCCCACAGCCTCCTCTTCAGGTTTGACAATTTTCTGGAATGACTCACAGAGCTTAGGAAAATTCTATACTTGCAATTATAGTTTATTATAAAGGGTAAAAGTAGCCAGATAAAGAAATATGTAAGGATAGGTACAAAAAGGCTTTTAAAAGTACCGGAGCTCCTGTCTTCATGGACTTGGGGGACCATCCTCACCATGCCTCAGTGTGTGCACCCACTTGGAGCTCTAAGAACCCCATCATTTAGGAATTTTTTATAGACATTTCATTATGTAGGAATGATTGACTAAATATTTGGTCATTGGGGATTGAAATCAGTCTGCAGCCCCTGTCTCCACCCGTCACAGGGAATCCACTTTAATTGAGCAAACAGCTTAAGTCTGTTAAGCTTCACCCTATCAAAAGTCCCTGAGACTGGCCTACAGCTAGGAGGGGATCTTCTCCCTCTCAAACCCATTTGCTCTGACCAGAGGCAGCAGTTCCTGCTTTGATCTATGTCAAATAGGCCTCTTGATAGTGACACACTTTTTTAAAATTTGTTTTTTACTTTCTTTTACTTTTCTTATGTTTTTGTATTAAATTTATTGGGGTGCATTGGTTGATAAAACCATACAGATTTCAAGTGTGCAATTCAATAAGACATCACCTGCACACTGCATCGTGTGTTTACTGCCCAAAATAATGTCTCTTTCCATCCCATTTATCTACCTTTGGCCCGCTTCCACTCCCCACCCCCTTTCCCTCTGGCTATCACCATACTGGTATCTATGTCTATGAGTCTATGTGATATACATATATACGCCCAGCAACTATCCTGCCATGTAATATGAAAAAGAGATACATTTAGTGAAGAAGATACAAGATACAAGAAACACTGTAACACCTCAGTCTTCTTCAAAGTAGGCACATTGAGACCTCATTTAGTTCTCCCATCAGCTGCCCCATCAATCGTATTTTTCTGAATCTCATCGATTGTCTGAAATCTCTTCCCTTTCAAAGGTGATTCTAGTTTTGGGAAAAGTCAGAAGTTGCCAGGCACCAAATCTGGGCTGTAGGGGGATTGAGTCACCTGGGTGACTTGATGTTTCACCGAAAAACTCTGTATGAAATGTGATGCAAGAGTGGGCGGACACACTGTCGTGATGAAGCTGCCAATCACCAGATGCCCATAGCTGTGGCCTTCTGAATCATGTGAATAGTTTCTGCAGAGAAATGTTCCAGCTTAACACAATATTTGACGCAAATTCATTGTTCTACTTGCTCAGTCATTTTGAATGTTAAGGCCACACAGTACCCATGCTCACTCTACAGTGTCTAAGGCCCCCACTGACTAGGACAGTGAAGTCATCATTGTTCACACATACACACTCCAGTCCACTCTCCTTGGCTGCCAGGTTACATCAATGTAGTGCAAACCATTCTTATTATATTAACAATGGTTGGACATTTTCCAGATAGATCTCTCTTTCTATTTCTTTCTCTCTATCTCTCTCTATATATATGAAAAAAATGTATACACATAGGAAGAATGTGTGTGTATGTATGTATGTGTACATATATTATGTATATCACTTAAAACTCAGATGTTATTGTGGTGGAAAAATACCTTTTAAATTGGGAACAAAAAAACAAAGCAATTTATCAGATCCTATGTGTCATCTGAAAGTCCCTTAAAATGGAATATTGTGGATTTCTTTCTTTTTTCTTTTTTTAAAGTAAAAGACTTTTACAGTACTTTTCCCCCCCTTTTAACCACTAGTAGAATTGGGTAAAGTTTGAAGCCTAGTCTTTTGGGTTCCTGCTTTCTACAAGTCACAGGGTGGGGATGTTTGTGTTTGCCAAACATGAAAAGGCCAGAATTAAAAAAAAATCACATGTTGCAATATTCTGTTTTCTTGCCAGAGTAGACTCAGCTTCTTCCTGGTTAGATGAGGTCAAATGGAGACCTCCTACTGTATCACTTCCAGAAAAAACTGTTTGCACTTGCCACATATTTTCACAGAGTAGATGATGCTAATGATGCTGCTGCTGCTGATGGTGATGATGATAATAATTAAGCTTTTCTGAGTAATTCTTGCGACAGTTTCCTGCTGCACAAAATGGATGAAAGACACAGTACGTGGATTCAGAAGAGCGCCCCAGCACGGCATGGTGGCTTGAAAGGCAGAAAGCACCACAGGGTGCATCCGCACAAGAGGGAGCAGTGAGATATGACAAGCATGTCTCTCCTTTCATCGCCGTCATGACCGAATGTTCACCAAACTGCTGTCTAGTCCTGAGTCTCTGTGCTCTGGAAGTTGTGACTCTGTTGGGGATGGGGGAGATATAGATGCAAGAAGACAGTCAGAAGTCAAGTCTGTACAAGTTTTAAAGAATGAATCAAAGAGTACCTAAGACTACTAAGGGAATTTGAATGTCTGTGGGTCCCAAGCACAGGGTAAGGGAGATTTCTCGACCATTAGGACTCCTAGGACTTCTGTTTCTGGCATGATGGAAAGACTTGGATCAAACTAACTCCCTTGTCGAGACAAAAGATAAAAACTAGAAAAAACCACACTTTGAAAGCACTGAGGAGTAGCCAAGTCAGACAGGAAGAAGTGAGAGCACATTTACTTCCCTTTACAAGGGAAATGATTCCCTTGGATCATTTGCCAATTTAAAGATCAAGGGAATAAAAACGTCATAGGTAGAAGCAGATTAGTGTTTCGACATTCTCACCAAGTGAGGAATCAGTCAGGTGTTGGAGCTTGAGGCTACCAAGGTAGCAAGGAACTGAAGACCAAAAATCTTGGAGAGGAAGGAATTTTGGAGAAATAAGTCTGAGATTTGGTGTGAAATTTCCTCTGAGGCATTCACAAAATCCTAGCTGTACTCACACGCGGTAAATAAGCCAAATCTCTGAAGAAAATAGTGGAGAGCAGCAGGTGGGAAGCTAAGTGGCTGAGCAGAGATGTTCGGCAGTTATCTAGCACTTAGTAGACAGAGGTTGGGGTTCAGGGCTCACCAAGATAGAGAAATCTTGGGAAATGTCTTCATGCTTTTTAGCTGAGACTCCAGAAGAGGAATGCACTAAGCATTTGGGCTAAGCCATAGCATTATAGGCAATCCTGAAAGAGACAATGTTTTTATTATCTCTTACTGTTTTACAAATCATATCAAAGCTTGGAGGCTTAAGAACAATAAATTATTAACTCTCACAGTTTTAGAGGTTGACAGACTCAGCTGCGTGGTTCTTATTTGGTGCCCTTTAAGTGTAGCCAGACTTTAAGCCTGGACTCATTTGAAAGCTTCTTCACTCAAGTATCTGGAGCCTGGACTGGGAGGTCTGGAATAGCTAAGGAGTGAATGAGTTGAGCATTTATCTCTCTAAGAGTCCTCACCACGTGACCAATTTGGGCTTCTTCACACACAGAAGTCTCAGTGTAGCTGGGCTTTTTATGAGATGGCTGGCCTCCTCCAGACTGGGCATTTCAAAAAAAGGGCAAGTAGATGCTGATACAGCATCACTCTGCCATATTATATTGGTCAAAGCAGTCTCAGAGCCGATCCGGTTGTTAGAGCAGACCTAACTCCCTCAGCTCAGTGGGAGGATTGTCAAAGAACATAAGATCATCTTTAACATGCCACAAACTAGCCCTAATAAAGCTATGAGCCAGGCCTTGACTGGATGAAGTTGATCCTGCCCGTCAGAAAAAATTAAGTCCTCCAAGGGGAAAGATTACTTCATTGAAAGATCCTACAAATTGTTCATACACAATGTTTGACATTCAATGAAAAACTACTAGGAAGGTTAAGAAGTAAAACCAAACCAAAAAGAAAATGAAAAATCAAACAGTAGAAGCAGGTCCAGATGTTGGAGTTATAATGTAGGGAACTTCAAATAACTGTGACTAACATAATAAAGAAAAAAATTTAAAAAGATAGTTTTGTCAGAAAACTGGTATCTATAAAAAAATAATGGAGTCAGCCTTGATCAGTGTGGCTCAGTGGGTTGAGCATCATCCTGCAAAGCAAAGGGTCACCCGTTTGATTTCTGGTCGGTGTGCATGCTTAGGTTGCAGGCCATGACCGCAGCTGGGGCTGTGCAAGAGAGGCAACCGAGAAATGCTTCTCTCACATGCTTGCCTCTCTCGCGAACTGATGTTTCTCTCCCTCTCTCCCTCTCATCCTTCCCCTCTTTCTGGAAATAAATACATAAAATCTTTTAAAAAATAATAGTCAAATGGAAATTCTAAAACTTGAAAACACAATATTAGATATTATGAATTCAGCAGATCAAACATAGAATAAGAATGGATCATTAAACTGACATATAGAGTACTGAAAAATATCCATGGGTAAACATACAGAGAATAAAAGGATTGAATATAAAGAGTAAGTGTTAAGAAATATATGATAGATGGTTAAAATGACTACCATATGTCCAGGAAAAGAAGAGATAAAAGGAAACAGAAATAATTAATTTAAAGAAAAACTGGCCAGGAATTTTCCATAAGTTGGAAAATATCAAGTTTACACAAGACAAGTATTATAAAAGTCAAGAAGGATTAACACAAAGGAGATCACATTTAGACACAAAGTATTCAAACTAAAAAATAATAATAAAAATAAAAGAGAAAAATCTAATAAAAAGAGACCCTCCTTCAAAACAGCAAGACTGACAGTTGATTTTTCTTTCTTTTTTAATAAGAAATTTATATCACTTAAAAGTTTTTACAAAAGCTAATCATTAGCTGCTTTAGAAATATTTGTACGTTTCCAATGGGTAGACTTCTAGAAATATTTTTATTTTGAGAGATGAGATGATGACTATGGTCAGGATTTTTACAACAGTTGACTTTTCAATAGAAATGTTGAATGCCAGAATACAATAGGTTGATTGATATTTTTAAAGTATTGAAAGAAACTAATTGCCAATTTAAAGTTCTATTATAGTGAAGCTATCCTAATAAAATAAAGCAACATAAAGACAGATTTAGACAAAAACAAAAAGAGAATTTGTCTCCAGAAGACTTACATTAAAAGAACTACTAAAAAGAAAACTTTATGCAGAAAAAGAAATATATGACTTCACATGAAAAAGAAATAATGCAGGAAGGAAATGAAAATCACTATGAGTGGGGAGATAGTGGGCAAATCTAAACAAATACTGATGATTAAGAAAAATAATTACAAAATATGTTGTGGTTTAAAATATGTAGAGTTATAATATATGAGAACAATAGCATAGAAAGATAGAAGATGATAAAAAGTTGAAATGTTTAGATTGTACTTTCTGGGAAGCAGTGAAAGAACTAATGTTAGGAAGACTCATAAATTGCGACTACATCTCAAAATGCCTAGGATAATGACAAAAGTCACTGCTAAGGGAGAAAATAGAAAAATAGTCATAAAGATACTTGATTGACTCAAAAGAAGACAAAAAAATATAATAGTAATAAAAATAGATTCAATTAATATAAAACAAATAATCAGATAGCAGATTTAAACCCAAATGTATTAGTAATTATAGTAAATGTAAATGAGCTGAAACACTAATTAAATGACAAAGATTGCTAGAGTATATACAGAAAAATAAAATCCAACTATATACTTCTTACAAGGTGCAAACATTAAATATAAAACACAGAGTAAAGTATGGATTAAGAATGTCATGTAACACTAACCAAAAAAAGCTGATATGATAATTCCATTGTAGGACAAAGTAAATGTCAGGCAATAGATTACTAAAGAGGTATTGTATCATAAGAAGATACGCCCACAATATACAAGGCAAAAATCAACAAATAAAAGAAGTCAAGAAATCCAAAATTATAGTTGAATATTTTAACTCAGTAGTGTCAGTGATAAAAAGAACAAGCCTAGGGAAAAAAAAAAAAAAACCCGAAAGCAGAACAGATCAAAGCTCCAGAAAAATTACAACTAAGTGATGAAGAGATAGCCAACCTATCAGATGCAGAGTTCAAAACACTGGTAATCAGGATGCTCACAGAAATGGTTGAGTATGGTTGCAAAATAGAGGAAAAAGTGAAGGTTATAAAAAGTGAAATTAAAAAAGATGTACAGGGAGTCAACAGTGATGGGAAGGAAATCAGGACTCAGATCAATGGTTTCGAGCAG
Organism: Glossophaga mutica; assembly: GCA_039655065.1. Taxonomy (NCBI): domain Eukaryota; kingdom Metazoa; phylum Chordata; class Mammalia; order Chiroptera; family Phyllostomidae; genus Glossophaga; species Glossophaga mutica. The sequence goes on along the minus strand of CM077307.1, from coordinate 138,225,403 downwards.
AAGGAAGAAACAAATCATTCAGCTACCAAATAAAACATTCACCCAGAACAAAATGGAGAAACAAGAATTCAAAAAAAAAGGAGGAGAGGCTCAGGAACCTCCAGGACAACTTTAAACATTCCAACATCCAAATCATAGGGGTGCCAGAAGGAGAAGAGGAAGAGCAAGAAATGGGAAACATTTTTGAAAACATAATGAAGGAGAACTTCCCCAATATGGCAAAGGAAATAGACTTCCAGGAAGTCCAGGAAGCTCAAATAGTCCAAAAAAAGTTCAACCCGAGGAAGCACACACCAAGGCACATCATCATTACATACCAAGATGAACAATAAGGAGAGAATCTTAAAAGCAACAAAAGAAAAGGAGACAGTTACCTACAAAGGAGTTTCCATAAGACTATCAGCTGGTTTCTCAAAAGAAACCTTACAGGCAAGAAGGGGCTGGAAAAAAGTATTTGAAGTAATGAAAGACAAGGACCTACATCCAAGATTACTTCATCCAGCAAAGCTATCATTTAGAATGGAAGGGTAGATAAAATGCCTCCCAGATAAGGTCAAGTTAAAGGAGTTCATCATCGCCAAGCCCTTATTGTATGAACTGTTAAAGTGATTCACCTAAGAAAAAGAAGATGATCAAAAATATGAATAGTAAGATGACAACATACTGACAACTACTAACAACCAAACCTAAAAAAAAAACAAAAACAAAATGAACTAAACAAACAACTAGAACAGGAACAGATTCACAGAAATAGAGATCACATAGAGTGTTATCAGTGGGGAGGGGGTGAGGAGAGAATGGGGGAAAAGGTACAGGGAATAAGCATAAATGGTAGGTACAAAATAGGGTGAGGTTAGGAATAGTATAGGAAACGGAGAAGCTAAAGAACTTATATGTACAACCCATGGACATGAACTAAGGTGGGGAATGATGGTGGGAGGAGGGTACAGGGTGGAGGGGAATAAAGGTGAGAAAAAATGGGACAACTGTAATAGCATCATTAATAAAATACATTTATAAAAACTCAAACTAATTGGCCCGCATAGAATGATACATCATAAACTACAAAAAAAAAAAAAAGCAATCTTTTCAAGCACACGTGAGATATTTGCCAAAACATTCATATGTTCAACTACAAAGTCTTCATTTTCAATAAGATGAAAATAATACTATGTACTCTGACAGGAGTGGAATTAAGCTTGAAATCAAAGCCAGATAAAACCAAAATTTAGGAAATTAATTAATATACTTCTAAATACCTATGGGTCAAAGAAGAAATTAAAATTTGTTAGAATATATTCTCAACTGAATAATTAAAAACAAAGCATATCAAGACATAAGGAAGTAGCCAAAGCAAAAAAAAAAATACTGCCTTAAAGGTCTGTCTTAGAAAAGAAGACATTGAAAATCAATCATCTAAGCAAATATCTCAGGAAGAAAAAGAAGAGCAAACAAAACTTAAAGAAGCTGAAAAGGTGTAAATAAAATGGAAAAGTGTAGAAATCAATGAAATAAGCAAATACACAATATTCAAAAATGGTTCTTTGAAATATTAATCAAATTGATAAGCCCTAGCAACACTAATCAAGAGACCGCACAAATCATCAATATCAGCAACAAAAAGGGAGGCTCAATGTAGATCCTAAAGACATTCAAAAATAATAAAAAAGTTAATATTCTTTATATTATTTGGCAACTTGGTGTTGAAAAATTTCACAATATGGATAAAATGTACAAATTTCTTGATAAAAAGAGGTAGAAAATATGGACCTTCCTGTAACTAAAAAATTCCAGAGCCAGATGGTTTCACAGGCAAATTCTACCAAAAACTGAAAAAAAAATAGCATTGTTGTTACCCACACTCTTCTACTAATGCCTAGGACTCTGTTAAATGCTAAAAACATGAAGAAGAGTAAGACAAGGTCCACACCCTCAAAACTCTGATAGAGCAACAGACCTGCAAACAAATAATTACAACAGACTGTGCAGAGCACCACTGAAGAGGCATAAGAATAGCGTTTTGACTACATGTAATCAATTTGTTTTGGAGGAGTCTGGACGACTTCAAAGAGAAGGTACAATTAAGTTGGGTTTTTAATGTTACGTAACAGAACCTGCCAGACAAAGATGAGGAAGAAGAGCTGGCATCCCAGGAAGAGAAAATAAAAAGAGCAAAAGGATTATCTTGAGTGATCACAATGTGTTAAGGTCAGGGTGAGCAGCTTGATGTAGCAGACATAGTTACATGAAGCAGGGGATTGTAAGGAAAGGTGATCAGTGAGCCACCTCTTGTCTCATTTCCTTCACTTGGACTCCCTAGACTGCTATAGTTGAGTTCATTGCTTTTTTTCTCTATGCCAGCATTTCAACCTTGGCTGGAGGCAGAGGCGTAGGTGGCAATAAAGGGAAAAGTGTCATGAGGATGGAAGGACTGTCAGAAGTAGGGAAAAGACAGCTAGTAAACGCCTCTGCCCCAGATATCTGATCCAGTAACAACTACTGCACTCTGGTACCCACGCAGAGTCCTAGCTATCCTCACTCCTAAATGTTGCATGGACTCTTGATCTTTTCATGCCCAGTCTCCTGAGAACTGGGGCACAATCAGCCAGGGTTGGGCTGAAGTTGAGCTGCTACTGGATAGATCACTGGGATGACAACCATAAAGGCTCCCAGATTGCAGCACTGCATTTGCACTTTGTCCTTAAGTCACAGCAAGACGATCAATTGTGCTGGGGAAACCAGACCAGTGACTATTAGAGCAGGGGTGTCAAACTCATTTTCACCGGGGGCCACATCAGCCTCTAAATTGCCTTCAAAGGGCTGAATGTAATTTTAGAACTATATAAATGTAACCACTCCTTAACTGTTAAGGAGTTGAAATTACATTCAGCCCTTTGAAGGCAAACGTGAGGCTGATGTTGCCCCTGGTGAAAATGAGTTTGACACCCCTGCATTAGAGGACAAAACAAGGTAGCATTATTAATTAAACTATTATATTGCTATAATTAAACTATTATATTGTTATAATTAAACTATTATATTGTTATAATTAAACTATTATATTATTGATGTATGATTCCAGTCACATGGAGCAAAATCACAAAGGAGAACAACAAAGCCTTCTGAAGTCAGGAAAGCCTTCAAATGAGTGATATATATATATATATATATATATATATATATATATATATATTTTTTTTTTTTATCATCACCACCCAGAAAAGAACACAGCATAAACAAAGGTAGAACACAATGGGAAAAATCCTGGGAGGGGGACATATTGCCTACTCAGGTGACTTAGGCTGTATTGATAAAAAAACCAAAGCAACCAACCAATGTTGGTGGTGCAATGTTAAAGGATAACATCAAGCTTGCTGCTTAATCAATTTTGTTCTTTGACTGAGTTTGTCACAGTGTTGAAGAATCTCTTGTCTTCAGAAAATTGAGATACGTTTATCAGCCATTCAAAAGGGTTAGTTTCAAACAAAGAGTTTGAAAGTCTCAGAAATGAGGGTGGTGGTAGGGCCAAAGACCTTGAATGCTCTCTGTGATTTTTCCCTTGATTAACTGGCCTCGCCAGACTTCTGTTGTGTTTTTGTCTGGGGTTATTTTGGATGACATTTCACTTGCCACATATAAGACTTTCTAGTGGGATGCTGCTGGGTTCTTACTAGTATCTCCTCAAATGCCTTCTGTTTGACATCATTTTCTCTTCCTCCCAAAGATGAATTCAGTAAGCCAAATGAAATGTCAAGAATATTGTGTGTAATTGACATTAGGAAATGCTTGGCTCCTTTTTGACTAGTTGGCACTAAGCTCTGGACCAAAGTAGTCTGTCTAACTGCCTGCAAACGTTTTGTTGACCTGAGAAAATTTTGTTGACTTGAGGGAAAATAGGTTCATGGAATCAAGTTGCATTTTCTGATAGAGAAACATTGTGGTAAAAGATTTAGGTTGGTCATTCTGGAAATTTTGGTTCTCATTCACTGGTCAAACGGTTACTGACAGCCTACTGCATTTCAGTACAATAGGCTTTGTGGGAATATTTAGGGCAGTGTTTTCCAAACTGAACATCAAAGAGGTTAACAGATGTTCTTTTGACAAAATGGTTTCTGGCTAAATGAGTTTGCAATATAAACCTTCCTGTTTGAATATAAAGTATATTGGAATAGTAAAGTTTCAGATAAGTCTTGCAGCAAAGAAACCAGCCTCATTTTTCTTTAATTAACTCAGCTTTTAAAAAATTATTTCTGGTCTTTCAAATTTCCGGCCAAGATGAAGGCATAGGTGGACACACTGTACCTCCTCTGACAACCAAAATTAAGGACAACAAAAATTTAGAACCAAAAAAACAAAAACAACCGGAACAGATAGAAAATTGAATTTTATGGAAGTCCAACAATGATTCACCCAGACCTGTAAGAGGGCGGAGTCAGCGGCCGGCGGAGAGGGATCACGGCAGGAAAAAGCAGTGGCTAGTGGTCCCAGATGCGCAGGCCAAAGTTGCTGGGTGTGAGGAGGCAACAAGCAGACCCAGTGAGGCGCACAAGGCGGCTGACCGAATGGTCACACATTTGTGAGCAGATAAACCAGGCAAAAACAAGCAGCGAGACAGACTGCGAGACCCAGGGCCCCAGCACCGGGAAATAAAGCCTAAAAGCACCGATTGAAAACACTTGTGGGGGCTGAAGTGCCAGGAGAGAATCCCAGCCTCACAGGGGGGACTGAAATCCGAGAGCTGAGCAAGTGCCATTGTTCCCTCTCTGACCCCACCCCCACATACAGCATCACTACCCAGAGACTGGGTTGCCCCACCCTGGTGAACACCTAAGGCTCCACCCCTCATCACATAACAGGCGTGACCAGACCACCCCCCCCCCCCGCCCAAAAAAAAAAGGCTCAAGTGAAAGAACAAATCAAACCACCAGAGCCAATTCATCTAAGCGACCAGGAGATAGCCAACTTATCAGATGCACAGTTCAAAGCCCTAGTGATCAGGATGCTCACAGAATTGGCTGATTTTGGTTGCAAATTAGATGAACAAATGAAGGCTACGCTAAGTGAAATGAAGGAAAATGCACAGGGAACCAATAGTGATGGGAAGAAAACTGGGACTCAAATCAACGGTGTGGACCAGAAGGAAGAAATACACAACCAAACAGAAAAGAATGAAGAAGCAAAAATTCAGAAAAATGAGGAGAGGCCTAGGAATCTCCAGGACATCTTTAAACGTTCCAACATCCAAATTATAGGGGTACGAGAATTATAGGGGAAGAGGAAAAGCAACAAGTGGAAAAATTATTTCAACAAATAATAAAGGAGAACTTCCCCAATCTGGCAAAGGAAATAGACTTCCAGGAAGTCCAGGAAGCTCAGAGAGTCCCAAAGAAGTTGGACCCAAGGACGAACATGCCAAGGCACATCGTAATTACATTAGCCAAGATTAAAATGAAGGAGAGAATTCTAGAAGCAGCAAGGGAGAAGGGGACAGTCACCTACAAAGGAGTTCCCATCAGACTGTCAGCTGATTTCTCAAAAGAGACCTTACAGGCAAGAAGGGGCTGGAAGGAAGTATTTGAAGTCATGAAAGGCAAGGACCTACATCTAAAATTGCTCTATTCAGCAAAGCTGTGATTTAGAATGGAAGGGAAGATAAAGCGCTTCTCAGATAAGGTCAAGTTAAAGGAGTTCATCATCACCAAGCCCTTATTATATGAAATGTTAAAGGGACTTATCTAAGAAGAAGAAGATAAAAAATATGACAGTAAAAAGACAGCAAACTCACAGCTATTAACAACCAACTAGAACAAAAGCAAACAACTAGAACAGGAACAGAACCACAGAAATAGAGATCACATGGAGGGTTAGCAACAAGGGAGTGGGAGGAGGAGAGAGGGGGAAAAGGTACAGAGAATAAGTAGCATAGGCGGTGGGTAGAAAATAGACGGGGGAGGGCAAGAACAGTGTGGGAAATGTAGGAGCTACAGAATGACACATGGACATGAACTAAAGGGGGGGTAATGTGGGTGGGAGGGGGTGTGCAGGGTGAAGGGGAATGATGGGGGAGAAATGGGACAACTGTAATAGCATAATCAATAAAATATATTAAAAAATTATTTCTGAACATGGAACCTATCATTTTGGAACATCCATTAAATCTCATGGGATACAAGGGGATTCTGGGAAAGGGGGATTGAATTAGCTCTCTCTGCCTCCTCCTCCCACTGCTGTATTTATTGGGGAGTGGAAATTGAAGACCTTTCATGATACATCACAAGTTAGACAACTACCCAACAGAAAATGGTTGTGACATAGAAATTAAAGTAAAATGTGTTAATGGCAGAAAAAGATCCATGCAAACATTTATTCAAATCACTTTTTCTCTCTCATTTTTCTCTCCTTGTCTCCTTCTTTTAATGTTACCTTTTAAGGACTTAGCCACTGAGAGGCAGTAATTCCTTCTTCCTGAACAGTCTTATTGGTAACTATACGGCCCCTCCTCTTTTTTCCAGTTTTCCTTAAATGACTTTTGATGCTGTACCTACAACATATGTTAAATTAGAGGGCTGGCTTTACCTTGTCATTCGTGATGTACTACCAAACCTCCTAAGTCAAAAGCTGACCAACAAACATGAAAGAGATGATTTTGCAGGCAGATGCCTAGTGTGGTTGGTTGGGTGTGAAGCCAGGATATCTGTCTTGTTTATGAAGAATGTCTTGAGAGTGGGTAGAAGACCAGAGAATTGCCCCAAGAGCAATATTGGGTTAGTTTTTCCAACAGTCAAGGGATCATTAAAATCCTAGGGGGTGTGAGACAAATGATTTGGTGCCCTGGGAGCATGGGGCACATTGAAAGGAGAAGAAAGTCTAAGCCAAAAAGGGGAACATTGATACATCTCATAGTTGTGAGAGCATGAACAAATTTCTCTGGAAACAAAAATGTCTCAGTTTAACTTTTTGCAACTTTGGGCTTAAAATATAAACTCTAAAAAATCCCTGCTTATTAAAATGTGCTTTTTCTTCGAATGTTCAGGTGCCTCCAAGCATGAGGGTGGTAAGATCTTGTCTTCTAACGACGTTCAAAGTCAAATATAGCTGTACTGAGCAATTGCTTTGAAATGTAAAATAAACAAAACAATCCACCCCTCCTTTAACTAACAGAATGTAGTATTGCTAGCAAAGTGGGAGTATTTAACATCCATTACCCATTTGGTTTGGGGATATAATTAAAGATACATGTTTCCCCAAGCTTGATTCTTATTCTGGTTTCAACAGGGACCTACTGATGGGCAGTTTGCTAGGATGCCAACCCTAGGAGAAAATCCTTCCTAGGAAGAGGAGACAGACTGTGAACAGACACTTTCAATACAGTGCTTTAGTAGGAATTTGCACATAGTGTGGTGAGAGCATGGGGGGTGGGGTTGGAATCTGCCCTGAGTTTGGGGAAGAGATAGTTTTGGGTATTTAGAAATGACTCTCTAGAGAAGAGGGTGCTTGAGCTAAGTTTTAATAGAAGAATAGTTTAGGTTGCAGGGATGAAAAGAAGAGGTTGGCAAAGGCACTCAGGGTAGAGGAAGCAACATGGATTAAACCGAAGCAGGAAATCTAGCAGTCCTGTAAGGCTGTGCATAGAAAAATACATTAGTTTTCTAACCTTGCCATACTAAAGCCCCACAAATTTAGTGGCTTAAAATAACTCAAATTTGTTATCTTACAGTTCTGAGGGTCAGAAATCTGGCAGGGATGTCACTGGGCTGAAATCAAGGTGTGTCAGGCATGCATTTCCTTCTGGAGGCTCTGGGAGAGAATCGATTTCCTCGGGTTCTCCAGCTTCTTGAAGCTGCTCACATTCCTTGGCTAATGGTCCCCTTAGCCAAGATCTTCCAAGTTTGCAATGTAGTATTTTGTGACCCTGACTTTCTGCACATTTTTTCTCTGACAAAACTGAGAAAGGTTCTCCACTCTAATGATTCATGTGATTAGAATGGGCCTACCTGGACAAACATGGATAATATCCTTATTTCAATGTCTGTAATCACATATGTGAAATCCCTTTTGCCAGCAAGATAACAGATTCACAGGTTCTGTGGATTAGGGTGTGGGCATCTTTGGGTGTTGGGGGGTGGTCATTATTCTGCCTACCATGGGCAGGACGACTGTGATGAGGTAGGCAAGGACCATGTCATGGGTGGAAAGCTCTGTGTGCCTACTGTCCACTGGAGCAAGTTTATTTCTCTTCTAGTTTGGATTGACTCACTTGCCAGTGCTCTGCTATTTGAGGGCTGGAGTTGGTTTCTGTGGCTCATTGACAAAGAAAGTGATTGAGGACTGATTGCTATTCATTACCCTCTGTGGTCCCCCTGACTCCATGCAACTTAACCTCTGTACAACAGTAATTAAAAAACTATTTGTCTCTTCTTCACTGTTTACCTGAACACACACCAAGATGAAAGGGACTTTGACTTTCTATAGCCATTCTACCAAGGCTTTGTTTCTGCCAACTATTCTATCCTTTTTTTAACATTTGATTTTCAGTTAAGTGCATATTTAAAAAAAAGATACAGCAGATTCTACATATATTTTCTTGAACTGACCTAATTATATAAATTTATAAAGGCAAAATTGGTCCAAGACCAGTTCTTTAAATTATCTTATTATGTATATCATAGAAGAAATCTGAGAAATTCCAGCATTTCTCAAGCCTTTCTTCTCTTTTCATTCTGTTCCCATGATCAGTCAATCTTCCCCAGGAATATCTCATTAAAATGAATGATTCTTAATGGAACATGAACCATGTTCTGAGAATAGCTGATCTAGTCAACCCTCAAAATTTTATGAACTAGGAAACCGATACTCAGGTAGGGTGAGTGTGACTTGACCAATATCACATAGCTGCTTAGCTGAAAATCCAGGATTTGACCCTAGTGTCAAACTTAATTTTATCTCAGGCTTTCCAACGATTACTTTGCTAAAAGCAAAAATAATGTTTACATTGTAGTCTCTTAATTTTTCCTCCTTTAGTTCTATATTTTAGAGGCTTCACTATCTTTACCAGAAAAAGTAACTTTCAAAGATATGCAGTTTCTTTTTATGCTGCATGCCTGCCTTCCTTTCTTTCTTTCTTTCTTTCTTTCTTTCTTTCTTTCTTTCTTTCTTTCTTTCTTTCTTTCTTTCTGTCAAGGAGAGATTTAGCTTTGTTGGTTCATCTTTCTCTCTCTTTTTTTTTTTTTATCTCATCCCTTGTATCTTCCTTGTAAGATTCACACTCCTCTCACTTCCTCTCTACTTCCAGTTCTCCTTCTTTTAATAATATCCCACACTCTACACACCTCCTTGTTTCTTCCAAAGGGCAGACACAAATAGCTGCTGCAGTGGAGGTTGATTTAAGTGCTTCGTCATATTTTTTACTTAGGTCTTCTTTGAGTCTTTCCTCCAGATGCTTGTACAATTTTCCTCCTCTTTGCTCTATTTTTTTTCCTTCTATATAAACTGTACCCAATTCCATCCACATCACAGGTTTCTGTCAGCACAGGCAGGGAGTTAGGTTCCAAAAAAAAGATGGCTATATTGAGCATTTATGTAGCATCTTCCCCCTCAGCAATTGAAAACCTTCCATAGGGAAGAGATATGACATCTCTATTACACTCCCGATGAGAAGTGGAGGCAGAGAGTAGGAGGAGGAGGTGGGAAGAAGATATATTATAAGTTACCCTTTACACATGCAACAACCAAAAAGTACAGATTAGGTTGTTCCAACTATTCCCCTTTATTATTTGAGGGCTTAGGTTAATTCATAATATTGGAGCATTGATCAACAGACTGGCTTGCCAAGAAATCAATCCATTCCTCTAGTGAAGATACCTAAAATAGAGAGATCTACCCAGCCCATGGCTTAACATTTAGGTAGAACCAACTGCTATAGAACATAATATGACATCAAAATGAAAAGCACTGTGAATGGCTGTAATATTCTGGGTTTGGACCACATTCAACCCCTTTCTCCTTAATCTCCATGAGCCTCTATTTTCTCATTTGTGAAATGGGAAAAAGCAGATATGCATTTCGGTCTTGTTTCTAGGTTTAAGAGAGGAAGAAGTCTTGAGTGTATTTAAAAGCTGTTGGGAAAGAGCCAGTATAGAGCAAAAGATTTAAAATAGAAAAGAAAGGATAATTTATAAAGCAAAGTCCCTCCCTGATAAAGCAGGCAGGGGACTGGTGGAGGGAGAAGCCTTAGTTAGAAAGAAAGGCACCTATTCTATGGTGGCAGGAAGCAAAGTGAAAGAGTGGCTGCACATGTGGGGTGGAAAGTTGAAGGATGTCCCTTCTGAGGGGCCTCTACCTTCTCTAAAAAGTTGGAGTTAATGCCACCCATTCTGAGTATTCAGGAGTGTGCGGATATTGGAAGACTGAAGACAGTGGAGAAACTACAGAGCCCTCGCTTTGGAGAATATGGGAGAGAACTAATGAAACTCAGTAGAATTTCTTGGCAGTGTTTCATGTCCTGTTGAGGATGCTGACCATGAACACAATGACAACACTCTGCCCTGCTGCTTTCTCTACAGTGATGCTCAGCTACCTTGGCCAACAGATAGATTCACTTGAGAAAGGTCAATTCAGTATGAGGAAAGGATATGGAGCAAGGGAATTGAGGAAGTCGAGGAGACTGGTCAAAGAAACAGATTCTTGACTATCAGTAGGATAGGGAAGGCAAGGAAGGCAGTGAAGGAAGGAGGACACCGATGAGTGAGAAATTGTGAAGGTGGTCAAATGAATTCAAGCAGCTGGTAGCTTCATTCATTGTTTTTATTAAGCGGGCAGTCTAAAGCCAGAGCCCACACTATTAAATACTCTTATACTATTTTTGCTTTGACAGCAGCTGTATTGCATTGTTTGTGTGAATGAACTTAAGATATGATTTTATTTTGAAATCATTTAAGTTAAATCTAAATTAAGTCAGGCTAAACTTTTTGGTAAATAGGAAAATTCTCAAATATGTGGCATAAAAATCCCACTACCATCATACACTCCTTGTGGGGCCAGGAACGGGCATGAAGGCCAGTAAACATTTTTTTTGAGCCTGGTGTCTCAAGGCAAGTCTGCAAGGCTATTTTGGATTGTTTTGTTTTGATTGATGACTATGAAATACCAGGGTGAATAAGGGGAGAGATGAAAATGAATTTGGAGTTAATGTAGCTAATAGTTGGAATAGGTGGAAATTAAAGGAGTTATGTTGGCAGGTGTGGAATTATGGGAGGGCTAGGAGGGAAGAACAAGGCTCTGGTTACCTGCTTCTTCTGGGGATCCGAGAAAGGACGGTGGAGCAGGCTGAGTGTTGTTAGGACCCTCATGGGTGTTGCAAGGGGCGAGCTGTCACTTGCACCGAACATTGTATCTAGCTTATCAGGGATGTCGGAGCATAATTTAGAGTCCAATAACTCGAAGTTTATTCCTAAGAGGGAAATTGGGGTGGTGGTAATAACCAAATCGCAGGAACATTTACCTGGCCCTGGGCACTCATTTGGATCTCCGAGTCCTCATTTAACTCCACACTGAATTTCTGGATAAACATTCTCATTCTTTCTTTCTCTGAGGAGCATACTTCCATGCAGCGCTGCACAATTTTGCCACCAGGACAGCGCCATTGCTCTCAGCCACGGGCACTGTGTTGAGATGAAAAGGGTACATAGAGTTTCAGGTTCAAACTGAGGACATTCCAGACCTCATCAGGGGTGGGTGTTAATGACCATCAGTCTGGTTGACACCAGAGGTGAGATTATCATGAGAAGGAATTGAGTGAATACTGATATGACATTTCCCTAAGCATTTTCTTTTTTTCTCCAAGGGGAAGATTCTTTTTGTCCCAACCCTGAAGGAACTAAAATGACACCTCAATTGATTTTTAACCCATTGGGAACCCTGCCCTATTATCTTTATCAGGTTTGTCCCAAAGGAATGAAGTAAAGGTGTTACTTTCCCAACTTATGAAGCAAAATGACCGGCCTGAACATGCTCATTAGCTGTTGGTACTATCTTGAGTACAGAAGACTTTAAAAAGTTCATCGAGAGCCAAAAAGTTCCAGGGAAATTTTTCCAAAGTACCCAGTAAGGGATTTCAGTCAGCCACATCTTTCTTTCATTTCAGCAGCCGTCTCTGAAGTGCTCAGTTCTGAGAATCATTAGGGAAAGACAAAAGTCTTCCTGGCAGGTACTGAGATGTTTGGTTTGTTTTAACTTTTCATTGATCCCAGGAATGTTAAGAGGCATGTTTTCATGCAAACCACACTTTAATAAAAAGATGACTATGGTTAAATCCAGTCCCATGGGGTAGCTAAAAAATAAAAATATGTATGTATTGGAAAATACAGTGCTTCTGTAGCCAATTCTGCCAGGTTCACAGAACCGGCCTTTCTGGAAGGTTTTATGCCACTCCTGTCTATTCTGATTAGGATGGAAGTTCCTAGCTTTTTCAATTATAATTTGTCAATGTTTCCATTGAAGATCACAGCTTCTCGGAACACAGACTTCTGGTGTGTTTCTAATCCCCGTGAGTCTTGCTGATGGCATGCAACCCAATGGCACGCAATGCATACCCTGCACCATATCTGTGCCTAACTTCTTGGTGTGAAATTCCAAGTTTTGTAAGCCTCATCTTTCCCACATGACCCTGTACAGCTGTCTTCAGATCCAGGAAATACTTGGACAGAAAATAGGAAATCAGATCCTGCTGCTTTCTGGAACGTGAGGAGCTTTATACAAGGGGTAAAGGATTCCTGGCATGTAAACTAGAACAAGTCTCAACTGTTCCACTTCATTTTGGGAAAAGTCAGCATTGTTGACCAGATGTGCGTCTGTTAGCATCCAGAATTACAATTAAAAAAAAAAAAAAAAGAATCAAAAAGCCTGATTTTGTCAGGAAGCCTAGATAGATACAGTCCCAGCTCTTCTACTGACTAGCTACATGGCTTTGGGTGATCACATACTCTCCATGGGAAATGGCTTACTCTTCTGTGAAATGAAATGGTTTGGTGTGTTGGAATTTAAGCCCCTCCTAGCTTTCAAATCCAGAAGATTCTGAAGATAATGAAAATGTCTCCTCATAGGTTTCACTGTACTACCCCACATCACCAGTAGATGGCAGACATGCATTGTAATCAGAAACTGATATCACAATGTGATACTGGTAGTCCTCATAGTGATGAAGCTTATCAAGATAAGTACAGACTAATGGTCATTAAAAAGAATGTTGTCCTTAACCAGCAGATAGATTCATGGACCTCTATGCAAAGATACTCTATTTCCATTAAACTCAACGGGGTTTCCACATTTGCATTTGACATCCTTTGAAATGATACATTGAAAGGCAATATATCCACTGGAACAAACCATGCCTTTCCTCTCTCATCCTCTTTTATTAATTAATTCAACAACTATTTGTTAAGTCCACTGTTTTCCAGATCCTAGACTAAGTGCTAAGGATGCAGAGATAAACAGAAATGATACAATCCCAGTATTCAGGAAGCCCATCCTTCAGATGCATAGATGTGCCATCAAACAAGTAATGGAGAAGTACACAGCAGACCATGTAACATGCTGAGGGGGAGAGGGGTGTCAAGAATAACTACTTAGGTGAAATACTGCATATTCAAGGGTGAATGAAGTTTGGTTTAACAAATAGAAAATTAGTTGGTGAAAGAAGTGGTCCAGGCAAAAGAACAGTGTGTTCAAAGATTCATAGTCAGGAGAGGGAGGAGTATTCCAGGAGCTAAAAGAAGCCAGAATGACTGTATCACAGAACCAGGCGGAGAGTGGTATGAGGTGAGGAGGAGACAACGTCTCCTGGGTCTTTCAGGCCATGAAAAGGAGAAAGATGGTTTTCATGAAATTCTTGATTTCTTCATGACTCCACTGGCAAGGGCAATTGTTTTCAGACTAGTTAGCTGACATCTTGGTGGGTGGAGAAGCCTGCTCCAATAGTTAAAGAGAGAACAGGCTCATTTGACTGGGAAGTGGAGGAGGGGGACATGGAGATCTTAGACTCAAAACTGGCTTTTAAATCAAAAGAATATTCATTGCCCTGGCCAGGTGGCTCGGGTGGTTGGAGCATTGTCCAAGAAGGGTGGGTTTGGGGGCTTGATTCCCAGTTGGGGTGTATGCGGTAGGCAGCCAATCGATGTTTCTCTCACAAAGATGTTCCTCTCTCTCTCCCCCTTCCTCTCTAAAAATCAGTACACATATCCTCAGGTGAGGACTGAAAAAAAAAAAAAAGGAACATTCATTGCATTTCTAGGATTAATTAATCTATCCCCTGCTGGCTAGCTGCACCCAATATAGTAGCAACTAGCCTGTCAGAGTGATGCTCTGTCCTGTCTATACACCACTGGCTTTATTCTCTTTAACACCAGTCATTGTGACCTGTGGGCCAGACACTGAAGTTGCCACTTGCACTAAAAGAATTTGCAGCACCATGCAACCACAATGTGTGACTGAAGAGGCCTGTTACCCCTCATTTGCCTATCAGCCCCTCGCTCATCATGACTCTGTATTAATGAAATGATTGTTTTTCTCTGAAAATCTCAGCTCTTCAATAACATGGCTGCTCAGCAAAAGACACTGTGAATTAGCCTCTGGAGTGTTTCTACACAGTAGAGAGAACAAATAACATGTCATTATGGATTTTCTGGCTGTGAAACACCAAGGCAGATATTGGATTTTAAAGAATTATAATCTGAAGACAGGTCATCACTTAATTTGAAAAGCAAAATTAGGTGTGTGATCTTCTGTAAATCTTAGAGTGCCCATGAAGTTGAAGGTAGGCAAAATTATATCTTTGCACTCAAATGACTAGTCCATATACTGCCCTCTCCTCCAGTTCTTTTTTAAATACCCAGAATAGCGACTGTTGTGTATCTAGACATTTACTTTAAAGCATGCTAAATCCAAAGTCGATGACTCTTTCTCACTGCCGTTATGTGGAGCTAAGCACAGGAACATAAATCAACTCTGTCTGCCAGACATCAGAGATGCTTTGGGGCCACTGGAAATTTTTCATTTAGCTTGTAGTGACATTCTTAGACCACCCAGCAAAAAAATTAAGAACTATTTATTCTCCCAAAAGGTCCTGGCTGCAGGTTGGCAGAACATAGTGGCCAGACATGTATTTTCACCCATCTCATTGCTTGATATAACCGTATGTCTAACCGCAGGTTACTATAAATATAATAAGGATCTATTTAGGTATGTTAGCCCAAAGACTTAGACAGTTTGATTAGTATTCATAAATATTTATGTTGTAGATATAATCATATTATTATAGTTTTGTATACAGTTACACATAAAATTCAAGAGGCTGCTTATTTTATCAACTCAATCATGCCACCAGTCCCAGGCAGCAAAATACAGAGTCTGGCACAAATAATGCCCCCATTTTATTACAAAATCATAAGCATGTAATTCTGTAACATAACAATATCACACTCAAGCACACCATGTGACATTTTAGGTGAAATGTTCACATTAAAGCTATAATTATACCCATATTATCACCTTACTAACCACACTCAAGCAGGCCTGACTTCTGACGGACCCTGCATGTTAGAGATGATAAAATTTAGCACCTGTCAGTAGCTCAGCCACACTTCTTCAACTAGACCCCATTTTCCTAGGACCATAATGCTGAGGGTAAGGCTGACCCACTGCTGGGTCAAAATGCCCTCCCATCCCTACAGCATTCTTTTCTCCTCCTGGTCCGAAGCTCCCGCCTTTAGAGACAGTCATAGGTGGCACCGTCAGTTCAGAGACTGGTTTCCACTTGAGGAGACATGAGAAAAGACCTTGTACATTAGACTCTACCATGGGCTGCCTGAAGTTATTTGTGATTCTTATCATTAATTAAACTCCATTCCCTTTCTTCTCCACTCAAAAATTACAGTTGTATCCACTCTAGTTTATATAAAAAGTAAACTGTCAGCAAACCAACACAAAAAGTGGTAGTAGTAACAAATAATCTGTGGCATATCTCATGCTATTGATGACAAGATGTAGTCTTCAAGGCCCCAGGTAAGATTCCAGAAAGCAGCCTAAGGGACTTGACTAACCATCTGAAGAGTAAGGAACTTTGTTGCAGTTATTGTCTCTGGGATGCTGAGGGGCAGCGAGAGAAGCAGCACAGAAAGCTTCCTAAGTAGTAGAAATGAAGCTCAGAGCACTTTGCCGACAGCATGGTGATCATCCAGGCAGTGAAGTTCTCTCTGCACATGTCCAGGTGCCCCTGGCTGGACAAAACAGGGCACAGGTATTGACCAGATGGCTTTGAAAAGTCAGATCTGGGGGGACCAGGAGAGCCATTCTCTATGTTTTGTTTCACAGACCTCACAGAATGTTAGAGCGGGAAAGACTTATTTTAAGAAGTTCCCTTTAGTATCCACGTAATTGAACCAAATCCAAAGAAGCCGAAGGTCACACAGGACTCATGACACAGACCTGTTGGGGCTTGAACCCACTTCTTCTAATTACCAATGAAGTCCCATTTCCTCCATACAGCACAGTGAAGCAAGTGGAGAAGGAAGGTAAATAAAAAAAACAATGGTTTAGTGGCATGCCTAGGAACCCCTTAGCTTGCTGAAATGGATACTTTCAGGAAATCAATTCTCCTGAGAAGAAACGGTACACTGCTATCCTCAGATTGCCTTGCCTAAATGATGTAATGGACACCGGGCCTTTGGTGTGACTGGTTGGATGTGTTCCTATCTTTAAGATGGTCTATGGTCAAGGATCTGTTCTCTTTGTCCTTCTGTTTCACATGCACACACAATCCTGGACTCCCTGTGCCTGTTATAATTCTTTACCCATGCCTGATCTCTTCCTTCTTTTGGCCAAAACAAGTATTTCCAAATGAAGCGTACACTTTTAAATTTTGTCTTTCGAGGCCAGTTGTCTTTTTACCAACAAGTTTCTAGCTCTATAATCTGTCAAACCTACCGAAGTCATCATGCTGAGGGGGTCTAGAAGCACGTGCTAGGCCATCTTTCCCCATCTAGCCACCATACCCTGCCTACCAGTACAGCAGCATAATGGAAAGATAGGACTTGGGTCTTAGCGATATGGCCTTGGGCAAGATTTAATGTCTTGAACTTCAATGTCCTCATCTATAAAACATAGATTAAAATCCCTACTGTCCATGCCTCACACAGTGATGAGGTCCAAATGTGGAGAGGTATGAAAGAGCTTGATAAAGTTAAAGCACATTTACGGTCAATGCATTGTTAGCAGCCCCTGTGAACGATGCTGCAGTAGGAAGGTGAAGCCAGGCGTGGAGAACTCCAAGTGTTCTGAAGATCCATGCCCTGGTGGTCCCTGCTCAACCTGCCCATGGAATCAGCTGTGCCACTAGGTTTTATAAGGGAATCTCTATCTTCATGGAGACACACAATTTTACATGGTCTTTAATACATCACAAATATAACTTCTTCCCACTGCTGCTACTAACCCAAAAGAAGAGATAGTTTGAGAAAGAATCAAGGTTGTTTTTTCATCATCAGGCAACCACGTGGGTCATCCTTATTCTGTTTCCAAAAGAGTTTCTGGTTTCTCACAATGTTCCTGTGGCCTCCTTGAGTATCTTGCTGATACCTTGACAGAATACTTCATCTGGTATCCCCACTTTTTTACTTGCACTCTGCAAGAGAATAATGTTTTTTCATATTGCCTTTTGAGCCAAGAGTCACAAAGTTTGGTCCCTGCATTTTCTGAATGTATTTCCTCTGAAACAAATCTTTGTAGTAAATCTCTCTTGAACCTGGCATATCATTTTCTTTGTACACACTTATCTCATAAGCTCACACCTCTGTTTTCTCACCGCTCTGACATCCTGAGAGACAGTATAATATACATAGTGAATTAAAGCTGCTCCGCCTTTGCCCTCCCTGGGGTGCCATCTGAGCACAACCTAGACACCTGCCTTTCCTCACCTGTGACGTTTACGGCAAGAGCTCCATCAACGGGTCATGTTTGCTTTTTTCCGGACTCAGGTTATGCTTGATCATCTTGGAATACAATTAGATCCCGTGTTGGGCATGTGGTAGACCATGTGAACTGCCAGTTCAGTCTGTGCAGACATCTTGGGAAATAGGTATTTATAGGCAGATGAAAGGATTTGAAAAATATTACCAGTTAGGTAAACAGATGCATTCTGAGTGTCCAGTAGACGCTGGAGAAACCTGGGGAAGCCCAGGCAGTAGAAGTTGCGGGGGCATCGCCATGCATCCCGCTGCCTTGGACCAACGTGCTCCTGACACTGTGATTGTTTCCAGATTTTTGCCCCTCAAAAGGATAAATACAACATTTCATAATAAAAAATTGTATAAAGCGATTAGATATTTCTAATTACAACAAACTAGCAAGAATGTGCAGTGGTAGTCACGTTCAGTTTCCATTCCTCTTATTGAGAAAGTGATGGCTAAAGGGACAGTTTTTAAAATTTGTATTGTGATTCATTTTTACCCAAGCTTATTATTTTGAAAGTTTTTACAGAACAATTTATTAGAAAACGCAGTGAACCGCTGTCTACCCTTCCCACACATCAGCAAATGTTCAGCTTTGGTCAGCGTCTGCTTGACCACTCTGCATTTCATCATCTGCCTTGGAACCACGGAAAATAAGCCACAAATCTCAGGATCCTTCACCCACAAACATTTTACAGTGTTTCTCCTAACCACAAGTTCATTATTACACCTACAAAATTTAATGTTGATATAATTTTTAAATAAATTTTTATTAAGATTTGATTTACGTAGAAAAACAGTCAGGTTAGAAGCATATAGTTCCATTGGTTTTGAAAAATGCATATAACATGCCCCCACCCAGACATGCTCCTATCAAGATAAAGGGCATTTCCATCACCCCAGAAGGTTCCTTCATGCTCCTTCCCAATCTTCTTCACTCCCAGAAGCAGCCAGTAGTCCAGTCTCTCATCACAGATTCATGTTGCCTTGTCTAGAGCTTAATATAAATGGAGTCATACAGTCTGCATATTTTCGTTTAGCGTTTTTTCTCTCATAATATTTCTGAAATAGTCATTCCAGTTGAAGGTTGTATCACTGAGTTTTTACTGTTGATTAATATTATATTAGCTAAAGATAACAGTTTGTTATCCATATCATCTGGGCTGTTCTGAGTTTTTGCTTATTATGAACATTGTTGTACAAAGTTCTGTGGACATATTGATACAGTAACATTACCTAAGATACAGTCCATATGGAGATTATCACAATGGCCCCCCAAATGTTCTTTATAAATTTTTTTTCATTCCAGGGCCAAATAAAGGATCATTTGCTAATTTGGCTGTTTTTTATCTTTGGTGTCTTTTAGTTGAGAACAATTGCACTTTTTAAAAATACCTTTTATTAGCTTTTTAAAAAAGCTTGAGATAATTGTGTTGTAGCATGTTAAACATTCTGGATTTGTTGATTATTTCCTCATGATTAGGTCAAGTTTAAATCTCTCTGTAGAAAACACAGGGTGAATGATTGTGAAAGCCACCCTCTAAATAACCCCCAATGCCCCTGAGCTCCTGGTGGCCATGCCTTTGTGTAGTACTACCTACCGCCCACACTGAGTCAGGTCTGGTCTGTGTGACCAACAGGATACTGCAGATGTAAAGATGTGTGATTTCCAAACCTAGGTTGTAAAGACATTGCAACTTCTACCTTGAACTTTTGATTCCCTAGCTCTCCAGGAAGCCAGCTGTGATATGATGAGGATACTCAAGCATCTCTGTACAGGGACCCAGGTGGAGAAGAACCAGCTTTGCAACACCAATTGGCAAGCCATGTAGCATTCTGAAAGTAGATAACCCATCTTCACTTAAGCCTTCAGATGTCTGTATTTTGGCTGACATCTCATTGGAACCACATGAAAAACCACATGAGAAATCCCAAGCTGGAACTTCTTAGCCAAAACCTTACTGTATTCTTTACAGAAATATGAGAAATAATAGTTACTGTTGTTTCAAGCCATGAAGTTCTTGAGGTATTTGTTATGTACCCTTAGAAAACTCACACAGCAACGCCATCTATTTCCCACTGAATGACCACAAGCATCATATTCCACTCTTGGTGGTACTAAGTTTGATCATTTGGTTAGATTAGAATCCACCAGACATCTCCATTGTAGTCATTTTTCTCCTTTGTAATAAATAAGGAATCTGTGGCATGATGTTTAAGACTGTCTGAATATGCTAATTTCTAACAACACTCCACCCAGTGATCTTAGAAACATGACCTGTGTCTCAATCAATAATTATACTGATGTTTGAAAATGCAGATTTTTCTAACTCAACCATTCCTTTTACATTCATTACCTGGCATTCTTCTATAAAGAAGCCTTCTTCACACCTTGCTAACCCCCATGCCTCCACCTCTATTTTTCCTCTTGAGTATCACCATCATTAAATCATGAGCATGAACCTATGGATTAATTTTTATTCAATGTATTATAATTCCAAACCATTATTTTTCTCCACTTATTTAAATTTGGTCATTTGGAGCCCCTTCATCGTATCTCCTGAGTCATTTGGAACATCCACAGTGGCCTTTGAGCATTTTGAGGGAATAATCTTAGTACTAGTACAGTTGAGATCGCTCTGTGGATCCCACATTCTGTACAGTGCTGGGTTTATGTTTCTTGTGACAGGTCTCTTATTAATAACTGCAGAATTCATGTAAACAAATATTCATTGAGCACCTACCAGTTCCAAGCATTGTTCTAAGCACTGGGGATATAGGCCTAGAGAAAAACGTGAACAAAGAAGAAAAAATCCCTGCTCTTATAGAGTCTATATTCTAGTGAGAATGTTCTCATATTTGCTTTTGTAAATTATCAGGTTGTGTAAAGACCAGGCCTTCATCTCCTGCCTCTGTAAGGATTTTGTTTTCTGCTCTTTCATGGTCCACAACCTGTTTGCTTCTTTTCTTCATTAAGATGGCTGCTTATTGCCACAGATCTCTCAGCTTCTGAATTCTTATATCTGAGTTCACTTTGGCAGTTATGTTTTCTCTATGGGATCAGCCATTCTTTGGTGCATCATTAAAATAAAAAAAGTATTTGAACCTTTTGGACATGGGAAAAGTCATTTCCATCTGAGTCTAGCTGCAGCTAACTTCTGTGTTATGCTTCTTTTTCTTGATACCTACTGTGCAACACCATTAACTCTCTCCCAGAAGCAGTAGCTCGGGGCATTACTGTTTAATCAAATAATTCTGAGAGTGTGTGGGCTGCCTGAGCACTTAACAATACCAAGTGCACAGTCAAAATGGAGACAGTGCCTCCTGGATGTCATTGAATAAACAGTTGGGTTAATGACTGAACTGCTTGATATAAACACGGCTTGCTCTTTTAGTATTACGTAGGTTTTTCATTTCATGTTGAGAGTTAAAATCCTACCCAAGCCTATTGTCATTTGAGGCTTCTTTCATGTACGGGAACTGCTAATTCTAAGAGATAAAGACTAAGAACCCGGAAACACCAATCCAAAAGAATCTATGCACCCCTATGTTTATAGCAGCACAATTTACAATAGCCAAGCATTGGAAGCAACCTAGATGCCCATCAGTAAATGAATGGATCAAAAAACTGTGGTACATTTACACAATGGAATTCTATGCAGCAGAAAGAAAGAAGGAGCTCATACCCTTTGCAACAGCATGGATGGAATTTGAGAGCATCATGCTAAGTGAAATAAGCCAGGCAGTGAAAGACAAATACCATATGATCTCATCTTTAACAGGAATCTAATCAACAAAACAAACAAAGAAGCATATTATAACCAAAGACATTGAAATTGAGAACAGGCTGAAAGTCACCAGAGGCGAGAAGGGAGGGAATTTCAAGGGGATAGGGGAAGGATCTACAGGAACAAGTATAAAGGACACATTGGACAAAAACTATGGGGGGTGGAAATGGGAGGGAGGTGGGGAGGGCTGGGGTGGTGGGTTGGGGTGAGAATAAAAGACAGAAAACTGTACAAGATCAACAATTAAAATAAAAATTGGAAAAAAACATTAAAAAAAAGACTATCAATCCCTCTTCGGTTTTCTTTAAAGATTTGCATCAATACCTCCTTCCACCTTTCCTTTATATCAGTGGTTTTCAAATGGGGGCAATTTTGCCCCCAGGGAACACATGGCAATGCATGGAGATATTTTCAGCTGTGTGACTAGGGGTGCTGTTAGCATCATTGAATGGGTAGAGGCCGAGGATGCTACTAAACATACCATAATGCACAGGGCAGCCACCCACAGTAAAGCATTATATGGTCCAAAATGTCAATAGGTCAGGCTGAATAACCCTGCTCTATAAACTTGGTCTGACTTACCCTACAATATGTAAAAGTACTAGTCTCCAGAGTATAAGGGGGTGTTGATTAGGTGATGCCTGAGTAACATAAGCAGTATCATTGGCAGAGGTAGCAGAATCTAATTACAGGTGCAAATGAACAATACATGAGTTACTGAATTCCTTAAAGAATGACCTACAGGTATGTTTGATTTTTTTCTACTTTCTATAGGCTTTGTGAGGGAATTATACCTTTCCACTTGGGCTCTTTCTTCACAGTTTTCCTCTGGGGTATGTCTGGAGACAAATGGTCCAAGGACCCAGCAAAACGTGCCTTTATTTTCTTCTTGCTTTGCAAAGCCTTTGTTTCCTTAACCTGGTTTGGCCTAATAATTGTCACCTTGTAGGTTATAGAATACCAACTCCACTGCCAACCCCACTCTACTTGAGACCCTGCTTCTGTCACTGGGCCATCAGCTGCCTCCATAGGCAGTGAGCAAGTGAGGTCACACAAGCTGTGGTGGCAGAGATTACCCCAGTTTTTTTTTTGCATTTGGCCTGGAATCCCGTGGGGGTATTCAATCCCCTCTCCTTTGGTGTCTTTGTGGGCCATCCCCTAATAAATGCCTACTTGTTCTTCCTCAAAGCTCACAGGGTGTCAGAAGCCAAGACTGAGCTCTTGTTTGCATTCCCAGCATTCACTGGCATGACCTCAGGAATCCTGCAGCTGCAGCATGAATGGGACCATTTGATGGTTTAGCTGAAGGCTTAAGTGGAGTTGGATGGCACAGAATCCTCCTATTAACAGCACTGTCAAATCTTCAACCAGACTCAAACAAATACTTTTTGGAAAAATCAATTGCTTGTCTGACTTCTCCAACTTGCAACCCTTTGCAAAGGGATCAGGATTCTGCGCCCCCAGCACCAGCACGGGGTCTGGTACACAGTGTTCAGTAAATATTGGTTGAACCAAATGATGGAAACTGAAGTGCCAAAATGAAGTCTTATGAGATTGGTTGGCACTGTAGCGGAGGGAATAAAAAGCTTTCCCCTACCCATTCTAGCTTTTCTGGCTGGGGCTCTGTAAATTAGACCGACAAAAGACAGATTAGCAACAGAAAAACAAACAAATTTATTATCCTGTGCCTCGTGCATATACATGGAGTACTCAGAGATGAATAACTCAAAGAGGTGGTTAAAAATTGGGCTTACATAGCATCTTAACAAAGGAACATTACATACTAAGAGAAGGAAGAAAACAAGGGGAAAAGACTGAGTTTCTAAGGGGTGGAGAATTATGGGAAGGCAAATACATGGAGACACTATTAACAGATAAGGGCTAATCTCAATAGATTCCTCTAGTGCTGCCTCTGGGCTGATAAGGGTCTAGAGTTGTCTCTGGCAATTTACTTATGTCCCGCTTGGTGGAGACAGGAGAGGAGACACCTTTACGAATTTATGTTCTACTTTTAGGCCAACAGGGAGAGGGCAGAGAGCTTTACTTGTATCTGATTCTTCTCAATTGCTTTCAGCTCAAAATAATCCTCATGCCAAAGTGGCATGTTTTGGGGTGACATACTCTGCTACGCTTCAGTACTATTTTTACTGGTCACCCATCCTTTTGCCCCATCTTTAGTTAAAAAGCAGCATTTTCTAAAAGGAGTAATTTTCAATAAGAGAAGTAACATGCTTTTTTATAGTCAAAGAGCTCCCGGATTTAACACCTGGCATGTTGTTCCCACACTCCCAAGTTTATTTCTGAAGGGCCACAGACCGATCTTTTTTTTTTTTTTTTTTTTTTAATTACAAACTGAATGTGTTTCCAACCCTCAAGGAAAACGCAAAGGCCTTAGGTTCTGGATAGTCTTCCGCCAATAGCTTCTGGAATCCTCTAGTGCATCACTTCTTTCTCTCTGACACTATACTCTGAGTTTACTAAACTCTTTTTATTCACTGAACCCACTTTGCTTTCTCTGCCACTGAGCTTTCGCACATTCTCTTTTCCATAATACTCTTCCTGCCTTTTTTGGTGGGACTAACTCCTACTCAGGCTGCATTTTGCTTAGGCACGTGATTCTAAAAATTTGCTGAATCACCCGGGGAAGCTTTTTACACCCTATCTCAATAAGACCAGAAACTCTGAGAGTGGAAGCTAGGCATCACTATTTTTTCTTTTTTATTTGCCAAGATGACTCCAATGTGCAACCACATTGGAGAATCAGCAGTTAAAGAGGTATTTCTCAAACCTTAATGTACATAGGTATCACCCTGATTCAGCAGATCTGAGATGAGACTTAATATCCCGCCTTTCTAAGATGTTCCCAGGTGAGGCCCCTGTGATACTGCTGGTCTGCAGACCATACTTTGAATAGCAAAGGCTGAAACTTTGATTTCTCTGGGACAGTGTGGCCCCTGGACTATCAGTTATCACCTGGAAAAATGTAGAAAATGTAAATTACCAGGCTTTACCCTATATCTAAATTGGAACCACAGGGTGAGGGCCAGTTGTTTGTGTTTTAACAAGTCCTCCAGGTGATCCTGTGCATACTTATGTTTGAGAACTGTGGTTCTGCAAAGTATGCCTGAGACCCCAAGACTAAGTTGCTTTATCTCTCTCCAGCCCCCTCTGCTTTTCCGAAGCACTATGTGCTTTTCTCTACGGTAGCACCTTGCATAAGTATTGGTTAGTTGTGCATTGGCCTATATCCCAGTCAGTTGGGCCAAGGGGATCCCCATGACCTAGCACAGTGACTGGCCTAATAAGCACTCAGCAAATATTTGTTGAATGTATTAGAGAACAGAAAGTTAAATGACACCTTATTGCATTGTTCTTCCCAGGTAATTTCCTTTGTGGCCAGACATAAAGAATGGGGAAAAGAGAAAGAACGAAGTTATAAGATACTATCAAGGGCACCTTAGTGCCTGCACTCTGTCTCAAAGAGTGACTTTTAGAGGGCAGGGTCCAGCTTTCTATGATTTTTCTCCCTAGCAAAACAACAAATGTCCGTTTAAAATGCTTTTCTATGAGAAGGCTGAGCTTTGCAAAATAAAAACTGGGGAAGGGGGAAGGGTTGTTGTCTGGTAGATTCTTTGCAAAATTAACTGGCAGTAGTTTTTTTCCCTGTTATGCTGCAACATGATGAAAAGAGAAAGTAATTCAGATTCCTTTCAAACTCTCTTCTCCAAGGTTTGTTTTCCCCTTATCTGATGGGGTCATCTCCCTGATACTCCTCTGAACAGTAACATCTCCATTTCTGTTAGGGAGCAAAGGTAAGACATGCGGGTTGCTAGGGCCCATAAACACCACTGTTTTAGTAGTAGGACAAAGGGCGAGAGGCTCTTCCCATCCTTCCCACACAACTATCTGCAGGTTTCAGGGATTATCCCTAGCACATTCATTTTGGTTGGTGTAGTTCTGTTGGAAGATATAAAATTGGTTCTAATCTACCAGGAGATGCATAGCATCCGCAATTCTCCTTCCTGGAATCACAGAATCCCAAGGCAAATGTCCAGGTCCAACTCTAGACTAATGAAATCAGAACTTCTGAAAATAGGGCCTGAACATCTGCACTTTTAAAGTGGCCCAGAGGATTCTAATGTGCAGCTTGAAGACCACTGGTTTGGTTTTAAGACCAGGTAGGGGCTTAGAAAGCACACACCCAATGCCATACAGTTGTTAAAGCAACT
This sequence comes from Glossophaga mutica, assembly GCA_039655065.1. Classification (NCBI taxonomy): domain Eukaryota; kingdom Metazoa; phylum Chordata; class Mammalia; order Chiroptera; family Phyllostomidae; genus Glossophaga; species Glossophaga mutica. Next base: position 138,199,387 of record CM077307.1, on the reverse strand, counting down.
GAACCAAACCTCTACACAGAACAAAATATCACAGCACCAAATGGGAAAAAAGAACAACAAATCACAGAATGGAAGTGCAGAAAGCCACAAAATAATGCACCCTCAATATTATATTGTCTCTGTATTGTTTATGTGTATGTAAAAGTCAGCACTAGAATTAGAAGGAAGTGCTTTAATTTCTTTCAGGTAGTAGCCTCTCCCGGAGACAGAAGGGATTGAGGGAGGAAGATAAAGGTGCTAAAAGAGGCATCCATCTTCTCCTGCTGTATGTACTTCATTTATATTTTTAAAACAGGTCTTGAAACAAACATTACAAAATGTTAACAGTGGTCTCTTTTGGCTTGAAGGTAATTATATTCGTTTGTGCTCCTCTATTTTTAAAAAAATTCTCAACATAAAAATGGCAATTAATTAAAAAAAATCTAGCCTCCGTGTTTTTCTAAATGCCAGCAATGAGTCCCAGAAGCATCGTGGACAGGGCCTGAGGCTCTGTGCTCCCTCCTGCCCAGGGCTCTGCCACTGGCTTCTGCTGAGTCACACACATCACCCTGCCTGGGAAGTCCTTCTCAGCCTGTGCACTCAGCATCCCCTTAAGCTTCCCTGACAGAGGTTCACAGGACTCACGGCTCATTGGCTGCTGGCTGCTTTCCCTGTCTTGGCCCCTTTCCAGTGTGGGGCAAGGGGGTAGGGAATCGGCAGTGGCTGTGCCTTGAGACCCCATCTCGGAGGCTGGCTAACCTGTGCATGGGGTGTGACTCGGAAGGCTGCTGCAGAACTTGCTCTCAGGTGGGCGTTCCCGAAACCCTGCAAGGAAGGCTAATCAGCAGGCTTGTACCCATGCTGAAAAACCCCCTCCGAAGGCAGCGACTCAGACACGAAGCCTGGATGAATGTGCTTCAGTGCAGAACATGCAGCTGGATTATTGACTGCAGCTGAGAAAGGCATTGCTTGAAATCAGGAGACTGACAAGATTTGCTCATTTGATTCAGGCTCTCCCAGGATTTTGCAGGCTCCAGACGGCCTTGGTCCACAACAAAAAAATCTCCCTGTAATCTTAGCTAAAATTTTGGGAACCCATCTGCATCATTTTCTCTTAATAAAAAGCAAGCACAGAGTTGCCCATGCTGCTTTTTTTCCCCTTCCAAGTTCTGATGTAGCTGGCTCACCTGCCACCGAGCTGTTTGAATGAGCTGGGTTTTTCCTCTTCCCTAGCAAGCCTTGGTGTAAAAGCAAGCCAGTGCCTGAGAGGAATTGAGGGGCCATGTTCATGGAGTAGGAGTACAGTCCGCAATTATACCAGGCAATCAGAGGCTTTATGGATGAATAGCTGTCAAAGCACACTGGGGTGTTTGATAACCTCTAAGGCTGCTTATTGTGAGTGGAAACCAGAAGGTGAAAAAAGAAACAGAGATGGATGAGCTCATGTTTCTTTCCCCTCCTTGCCTTTGAAGAGTTTGACAATACTGTCAAGTACTCCCTGGGGAGGGTGCTCTTGGGGGCCCAGCAGGATTCTGGTTTGAGGAAAGAGGAAGAGAGCCACATAATTAAGGAAGAAAAAGCAAAAATTGGGGGCTTGGGTGCTCATTTAATGCAGGAATTCGAAGAACAGAAGTACCATAGAAAGAAAGGGGGGGAGAAGCCCCATCCTCCAGTAACCCTGAGGAGAAGCTAGAGTCAGTAAAGTAGGAGCCCGCCTCACCCCCACCCCAAGGTCTCCAAACAGAAAATAGGGAGATGGAATCATCTGCTTCACTTTCAAATCAGTCTCTCTCTCGGGATTTTGTTAGCTCCAGAAATTGAGCTCCAAGTGGTGTTCTAGGCATCAGAGTGTTTTATTGCTTGCTTGCAGTAGGAGGCATTTTCCTTAATGCCTGGTAAGAGGAGGGCATTGACTCTATAATGCAGGAATATAAGACAGAGCTCCATTTGTTTGCCAACTCTAGTTTAGGGGCAGTAGCTGGCTGGAACATTAAATTGGGAAGGGTTTTAAGGTCAGATTCAGGACCAGCGGAGGAAGAACAGGGTTTGATTGATTAGTGATGCCTGTCTTAAGTGAGGAATAGTTAGGGAAGTATGTGTGCTTCCTATTTGTCATCCCTGTGCTTTCCCTTCTGTAGGGGCACTGCCACCACCGACATGTATGTAATAATATCAATGTAACGATCTTTGCTTTAGACTCCTCTGCTAAGGAGCTTTCAAACAAAAACAGAAGGCAAAATAAGTCAGCAATGATATATTTTTTTCTAGATCCTCTGGGCCCTACGGAATTGACCAAATACATGATTCGATTCACATTGAAATGCTCTTCCACCGGCTTGTCTCAGTTACCAAAATACCTACAGACCTTGTATCAGAGAGAACAGACCTTTGTACTTAGATTCATCCTCTGAAAATTAAACAGACCTCATCTTCCCAAATTGAACAACCACACATTTGCAATTAAGTGGCTAAAATAAATGTTCAGTGACTGAGAGTTTTTAAAAGTAGTTTTGGGCTTCTCAAGCACTAATAATGCTTATGGTGAAATAAACAAGGAAGAGGAGCTGGAATGGAACCCTGACACCAACGTCTCGCTGTCTGTGGGAGGATGCAAGAGCCCTGAAAAAATGACTCAGACCTTGAATCCAGACAGAGCTGAGTGGAAGGACCGCAGGATTGTGGAGAGGTGAGAGAGAAAAGATTGTGGGAGTGACTCAAATCCTTTTGGAACATAGCCCAAGCTCAACACAAATGTGAAATACTTAAGGTTATCTTTAGAGCCTATGGTAAGCTAAACAACCTGCCCCCTGCCCCAGCAAAAGACATCCACATCCTAACCCCCGGTCCTTGTAAGTAATAAAAGGGACTTTGCTGATGTAATTAAGGTTCTTGAGATGAAATTATCTGGATTACCTGAGTGGTCCCAAAGTAAGCAGTGGGTGTTTGTAAAAGGGATGCTGAAAGACCACAGTTGATAAAGGGGATATGATAATGAAGGCAGAGGTCAGAGTGACTGGAGCCATGAACCATGGAATGTGGGCAGCCTCTAGAAGCTGGAAAAGGCAAGAAAGATTCTCTGGCTATAGCCTCCAGATGGAACACAGTCCTGCAGACCCATTTTAGACTTCTGACCTATAGAACTGTAAGAGAATGAATGTGTATTGGTTTAAGCCAGTAAACTTATGTCAATTTGTTGCAGCAGAAATAGAAACCTAAGACAGAGCTCCTGGCTGACTTATGAAGTACCTCCCCCATCCCCACAGGTTTTAGGCTTCCTGAAGCCTCACTCCAGTAAACAATTGTTCTCGGAAGAGTGGACCCCATCATGTGTTGTTTATAACGAGTATTGGTCACACATTTCAATCAACCTCCACAGTGTTTAACTAATGGCAAATTTTGTCTATGTTACAGGAAATCCAAGCAAGGAGCCCATTACTAATCCCCCTACATGTAAGTCTACCAGCTTAGTACCAAGGGAATATTCATGTCCTGGATAGGAGAAATCTTAGGGTGGTAAATCCCTAAAATCCCAGCTTGTGAGCTATGTTTGCCATGATATGGTATCAGACCTACAATTTTAAATAATATTTTATTGTTCTGTGTCAGTTAAGAGGCTATGAGACTTGTCATTATATCAGCCCTCCATCTATCATGATGAAAATAATTATTTCAATTGGGCATATGGACTAAAAGTGTCTGCATCTTTTGAGGCTAGTTAAGGTGAAACACATTGAAAACTTTTAGGGAATTAGGCTCTAGGTTCCATCAGACCAGGAACAGGGCCTGCCTTAAACCTTCAGGGACTTCTGGCAACTGGCAGAGCACCTGGTGCAGAGTAGACATTCAAGCAATAGATCTCAGTTGAATACATGAATGATCTAAAGAGTAAATAATCTTTGATGGTGGCTGTTCACTACATGAATTCCCCTACAGCTAAATGACACATGTAGAAAGGTTATTGCTGATTTTTGCAAGAAATACAAGTACAATGGTCTTTAAAATGGAAGAAAAAATAGATTTCCCTGAATGTGATTTTTGGTATAATTACAGATTTTAATTTTCTCCTTTATCTTTGTCTGTGTTTTAAAATGTTGCATATTGAACATGATTTACATTTATTATCAAAAATATTTTTAAGAAGTATATTCTTGGAGAATATGGTTAGTTGGTGATAATTGGATCACTTTCTTTGGGGATGGCTTTGGTTGTCAAAAGGAGGCATTAAGCTCATGTGTATAGCTGATTATTGATCCCTGGTTTTCTTATAGGGAAGTGAGACATGGAAATAGCCAGGAGATATGACTTAGTACTACCATAAGGAGTGATGAGTTGAGTCAGACCCTGAGTCTGTCCCTTTCTAGTTGTTTGACGGTAAACAAGTTACCTAGCTTTTCAACTCTGATGTTCTCATCTGTAAAATGCATGACGCATGATAAGTACTCAATGTGCGTCAGGTCTTATTATTTTTGTTATGAACAAATTAAACATCCTTAGCCGTGGGGCTGACATTTCCTGCTGATATGCAGACTGATTTTTCAGTGCACACAAGTGGAGGGTGCTGGGAATTCCTGGGTTTTTGTCCTAGCAATAATTAGAAATGACAGAGTCATTAGGTGGTTAGAGGACATAATTAACCTCTCTGGCTCTCAGCACTCTTTCATGAGAGAAGGGGATAGAATTGGAAGACCTTTAAGAATTCTTCCTGCTCTAGGATATTATGTTTATAAGATTTGTTTTTGCATTGGAAACTTTCATTTGAAGGTTTGACTTTTTGTAAAAACTAACCATTTTAAGGTGAATAATGCCTAACTTTGTGATGGAGAAATTTCAGATTGTATCTGACTAAAACGAGTTGTAATTTTTTGTTTTATAGATCACTGCCCCATGACTACCCAGGGCTATCAATTATGGTGACACCTCCGCTAGCCTCTATTTACTCTGTCCTGTTTCCTCCTCATCAAAACTTACCTGTCTGATGTTTCATTCCCCCAGGGCCTTGCTTACAGTTGCTATGGCAACAGCTAGCAAATCCAAGCTTAATGTGCCCTTCCTGCCTTCTCAAGCAAGGGATACTTCTGGAGACAATCTCTTCCTGGAAGTGAAATGACACTAATGGTCAAATCTCAAACAGACTTAAGACTGATATTTTGAAACAGGTAGCTTGTGGTACCTCTCAAATTACAACATGGAAGCAGTGTTCCTCCTTACCCACCTTGTTATTTTTGTTCTTCCTTTTTGGTAAACATCTATCTCCTGTCTGCTGTGATAACAGTGACATGCCGGCTAGGGTCTGTCCTATGGAGAACTATTGAGTATTGTGACTGCAAAGTGATAATAAAATCCAACCAGCCAGCACCTTTCCCTGGACTCTCACTAATGCAGAAAGAAATGACATTGGAGGAAAAAAAAGTGAAAAAAACCTCTGGCAATTTCTCATCTTGTGTCTGATACTTCTTTTACACTGAGGGAAATACCGTCAAATCACCAGTCCCCAGACCTGCGCTGTCTTGGCGATGCTAAATTGCATAGGGAACGTATCTGAGTATTAAGGAGGAAGAGAGCTCTGGGGGTGCGATGTTTACAAAGTAGAGTATGTTTGGAAGAGCTCTGCAGCAGATCATTAGTCTTACATGCTAGTACCCTTGTTCTAAGATTTCCTGTCTCAGGTCCTCAGACCTTCAGACACTACCTCCTTTTCCTCAACCCTATTTTCTAGCTAAGGTGCACCAAGGCAGGTAAATGACTAACAACAGTTCGGTGTTACCCATCCCCACAAGTATTTGTTTTTGACACAAAGTAGAGAGGCAGTTCAAAATGCGGTAGAATTTAAGGGCAGAAGCAGGAGAGGGTGGAGAGAAATTAGAGATGCAGAACATTCTATAGTTTAATAACCTAGAATGAATGCCAACCACACTTCTGTGTTGGGGCAAGTTACTTAATCTCTAAACTTTCATTTTCTTACATATATTAGGGGATCATAATTGCTCCTATCTCAAAGAGAATGTTCAGAAGATTAAATTATATTATCCATGTATTAAAAGCATTAAGGGAAGGAAATTAAGACTGGTTGTGGAATTCAAAACATCCTTTATTTATTTATTCAGCAAATACATATTGAGCACCCATCAAATGTATCCAGACACTGTTCTAAATGCTGGGCTGGGAGAACAGTAGTGAACAAGATGCAAATGTTCTGCCATTGCTGAGCCTACATATTAGTGGGGGAAGGCAGGGAATCAACAAAAAACAAGTATAATATAATTTCAAGTAGCGGTAAGTACTATACGAGAAATAAGCAGAGGAAAGGGATAAAGAATGCTATGGAGGGGGTTATTTTGGATAGGATGGTTAGGGAAGATATCCCTCAAAGGGGGACATATGCTTTACGTGAAGTAAGTGAGTGAATCAGATGAGGCTCTGTTGGAAGAAATCAACAAATTGGTCATGTTTTTTGGGGACTATTTGCTTTTCTGGGAATTTCTTGTTACTTGTAAAATTATATCAATAGATGAAAATTTACTTAGCTGAAGATAAAATCAATCTTGAGTATGAGATTAGGGTTAGATGAAAGAAGGAAAGCAGAATTTGCTGAGTTCTTATTATCTGCCAGGGACTATACACCCTGCTTTAAACAGGTTCATTTTGTCCTTGAAACCCCTAATCAATCTGTCATTTTCATAACAGCCTATAATGAGATAGTTACTCTCCCAATGTGGAAACTGAGCTTTAAGAATTTTCAGCACTTGACCCCAAATCACAAGGGGGTGAAATGGAATCTGGACAGATTTCACCAACTACAAGTAAACTCTCCAAATAGTACCATATGCAGAGCAGGACTATGCCTTGGAAAAGCAGCCCTCCATTCCCTTCACCCCAATGCACATAAATAAAGTCTTTAGGAGATGTTAGCCCTCATATGGTCACTGAAAATGTATCCAAAAGCTCCAAGCCTAAATTGTTCACTCAGCGCAAGCAGAGATCACAGTAATCTGATATCGAGCCATCTTTAGACGGAGTATGGTTCCTACCTGAAAGCCTAGAACTGCACATATCTCAATTCACCGAGGAGGGCAGAGCTGGAATGTAGGCATTCTAGTGCTACAGGTGGCATTCTCTTGTTACCTTCCAGCCCCAATATACGATACTGGTAGGCTTAAAAAATTCCACACACCAGCTATTTTGCTCTATGGAGGGTTTCAGATGAATTTATGATTTTTTAATGTGCAGTTAAGTGGTAGATTGCCAACATATTGATCTTTGGTAGATTGCCAACATATTGATCATATTGACCTGTGGGAGGCATAGCTATAAAGAATACCACTTTTTTATCGTGTAAATGACCACACAAGGAAATAATTGTGGAATAGAAGGTTCACTCTTGGGAAACTTTACACTTACTTAAGATGCTACCTTTGTTTAAAATATTCTATCTGCCATTTAATCTGATCTACTTAATCTATAAGGTAGGTGGTTTTATCTTCTTTATGCCTAGAGCGAATAAGACTTGGAAATACTTGCTAAGTTTCCTGATATGAGCCATCCGGCAAACTTAGATTTGAGCCCATATTGATCCAAGTATGCCAAAGTCTATGCTCTTTTAATGAAAGCAGCCAACTCTTTTGGAATTTATCTATAGAATTGGCAGCACATTCTTTCAAATAAGCTCACTGGTAGTTGACCATTGTCCTTTCGAGGTAGATTTAATTTTGAAGAGTCAAATTCATTTGAAGCCAAGACTGAGTAAATGACTTCATTGCATGATGTCATTTCAACTAGAAAAAAATCAGAGAGAAGGACAAGACAACTGGCCCCTCATCTACTTTTGCTTCCCTCTAAAACAAGTATTGTGTCTCATATAACCAGTGTATAATTTTTAGTTAAAATTATTTGTTGAAATGTAACATATTGACCTATCATAAGCCATCTATACTTAGTATTAACTTGTTGATAAGATTTTCTATTAGAAAGGAGAACCCTGATAGAATAGGATATAAGGCAGGTAAATTCTGAGGATGCATAAAAGTCAAACCTCAGTAAAGTAGTTCCAGGAAAGCAGGTAGGGAAGCTAGGGGGTGAAGGGTAGGGAGGCATAGGGAGTGACAGGCAGGAATCTGGGGTTGGTGGAGGGTGGGGAAGCTGTAGGGGAGGTGGAGGGTAGGAAGATTGGGGGATGGGGGTGAGGAAGCTATGAGAGTGAAGCTTGAGGGGTGAAGACTGGGGAGGCTAGAAGTGATGGAGGTTGGGGAGTCTATGGGTGGTGGAAGGGGAGAAACTGGGGATGGTAGAAGATGAAATGGCTGGGGAGAGTGGAGGGTAGGAAGGTTAAGTGGTGAAAGTTGGGGAAGCTAGGGTGTTGGAACTTGAGGGGTGAGGCTAGGATGGTGGAAGTGGGGGAATGTATAGTAGAGGATGGGAAACTGTGAGTGGTGGAAGGTGGGGAGGCTGGAGGTAGGAGGTAGGCAGTTTGGGAGTGGAAGTGGAGAGTATTAGAAAAATGGATACTTGAGATATGGGATTAGACCCCAGAAATGGGGCTGGAGGGGACAGCATAGAAGGAATAGGGAAACCTGCTTTCACAATATTATGAGAGAAAAACACTCTGGGAGTAAAATATAATAAAAGGTTACATAAAATTATACTTTCAGGAAACACTTAGCACCTTGGAAGAGGTCATGGTAACCTCATTTGCCTCAGGGAGAGCTGAGTATTTTTCTAACTTGATTCATCACGTATTAACTCCAGCTAAAATATAAATCTCTGTTTTTTGAGAGCCTTAATAACCTTCCTGCCTTGAATGTAGTTGTGGCCATTGAGGAATGATGATCTACCTTTAACCTCATCTGTCACCAATAACTAGCATAGGAAAGTAATTAATAAATGTCTGAATATATTTTAATTTATTCAGGCTTTATGAAGTAGAGATGTGCAGGCTTCTCTTCCAGTTAAATATTTGCTGACAGTAAGTCAGTCATATTAAATCATGGAATTCTAAAAATATACATATGAAACACGTACATTTTACCTTAAGTAGGGGATAATTCTCAGAAATGGAACTTCAATAACATAGCTACCCTCATTTGTGCATCTATAAAAAGCAGCTCCGATGTTAGTGAGGCAACTAAAATATGTTATAAAATGTTGGCGTATAATTAATTCAAAATACTCTGTCATTAAATTGTGTAATGATGCTTTGTGAGCATACATAAGCTTAATTGGGAGTGATGAAACTAAGGGAATTGAGATCCAGAGTGCCATAAATAAAATAACCGTTGGCAGCTCCTGTAGTATAAATTTAGATCATCAGGGAATCTTGTAAAGTTCCCAAGATTTGTTCTGGGCTGACAGTCTCTCTCTCCTGTGTGAAGACAAAAATTACTGACTCCTAATTGGAAGATCTGAATAGTTTCAGTCTGTGGGGTCACTGTGTTATTAGCAGGTAGAGGATTTATATGGCTGCTGAGCTTCTTTGAGTGTGCAGTGGATGAGTGGGGATAGCACACTCAGAGTCCCCTTGAGGGTGTCGCATGATACAGTAGAAAGAAGGAGAAGGGTCAAGTTAAGGAACATGTATAAAAGGACCCATGGACAAAGACAATGGAGGTGGGGGGAGGATTGAATGTAGGAGGTGGGAGGTGGGTGGTGGGAAAGGGGGGGGAGTAGTAGGAGAAAAATGGGGACAACTGAACAACAATAAAAAATAAAAAATAATAAAGAGCAACATATTTGACTTCAATAATTTCAGTTTCCTCATCTGTAAAATGGGCAGAGTGATACCTGCTTTATGGAGTTTTTGAGGATGAAAAGAAGAGGCTCACACATGTCTGGCACAGTGCCTCATGGGAGGGAGGTACTCAATAAATGCTCTTGGTTTTCCTGTGCCCCCAGCACAGAGTGCCCTACACAATGTAAGAACAATAGATCATTGTTTACCTGACTGAAGTGTGCCCAAAGGGGTGGCCCTATAATTCTAGTCAGATACTGAAAGAACAAGTGTAACTCAAATCCAGTCTAAGACATGATCAGCCTAATGGCAACAGAAAAAACTGGGGAAAAAAATCGCTGGGTCAATAGTGGTAGCAGATCAACTCCTTGCTTTCCCATGATGGCATCCCCAAAGCTGAGGGCAGAAAAACAGACATGTGGCATTAATTCTGCTTCTCATACTTATGCAGCCATTGCTGAGTGCAGCCATCTGCTCTCTCTACCCAGATGGGTCCTCAGACTCCTCAACATGGAATGTGGGCAGACATTCATTATCTGTTAGTGTTGGCACTTGTGATACAGCCTGTTTGATATTCCAGTAGGATAGGACAGCCTTCTGCCTGATTGACCGTATCAGCTGAATAACAAGAGGAGACCAGCTACTCTTCTCTTTCTTCCCCCTTTTGGAATCCCTCCTAGAACAAGAGGAAAGAGCTCTGTTTCTTTCTCCCTGTACAGTGATGTTTTGGTGTGTGGTTCCTTACATTTGATATTTGATGTTTGGTTATTACTTCAGTCTATTCATTCAGATAATAACCATGGGTGAGAAGTGGGTTACATATTATTATTGTTACCATTCATAAGAGAAAACCAAGGCTCTAAGAAGGTAATGAACTTATCTAAGATGATAAAATCAGTAAGTGGCATAGCTGGAACTTGAAGACTGAGATGTCTGACTCCAAAAGATGGCAATTATTTAGAGACAAATGCTTCTATTAATAAGTAATGTCAGAGAGAAGCCTGTAGACAGTGATAGCACATGCCTGCTCATAGAGGAGACACTGCCTTCAATGAGAGGGTAAGACTCAGAATTGACAAGGCATGGCAGGATGGCATTCCAGGCAAGGGATCATGAGTAGTGGTACGGAGGCTCGACTGTAGGCAGTGGTGGTGTGTCAGTCACAGGGTGGAGATGGCTGTGACTGGTGTGGGAGGTCAGGTAGGGATGCTCAGGAGCGTTACAAGGTGAGTCAATCAGAAAGCTATATCTTCCAAGAGGAGACTTGAAATGCAAGGCTAAGCACATTGCCTCAATTTTTGATTATTGAGTTATAGTCTATAATTTTATCTATACCCTTTGGAATCATCATAAATTCAGTTTGTCAATATGGTCCCTGTCTGAATTTCCTTTCCTTGATCCTAAAACAATACCTTTTAAGACTCAAGGTGGAAATGAGAAAGCTTATATTAATATGAGTTGGCAAAAAATGTCTGTATCCTTTTCCTCCCACTCCCTGAATGACTTTTCATACTGCTGCTATTTGGAGCCATTGGTCTTTCCTGGAAAATACTAAATACTGAATATAAATTTGACATATAAAACAATAAGTTTTATATGTACAAATCCCAGCAAGTTAAATTTTATAAGGGAAGAAAAGATATCTTTCAAAATATCAAAGAGAAAACGACACCAAACCTATGAAATAAATAAAAACTAGGCTTAAACAAGAAATCTGCAAGATTTGTGTGAAGAACATTTTTAAATGGTAGTGCATGATATAAAATATGACTTAACAAATGAAAATACCATGTTTTGGGAACGATTCATCATAAATATATTTATGATATCCTTTAATGTAATTTAATCATGACCAAAATACCTTCAGGTTTGGGGGAACACTTTGTAAAGATTATAATTATCTCACCACTATGCTGTACACCTAAAACTCTGAAACTAATACAAAATAATACTGACTGTATACTGAATTTGAAAAATAAAGTAAAATAAAGTAAAAAAATCTTCAGAATTTATTTTTAGAACAGATAAGCTTATGCTAAATTCATATGGAAAATTAGGAAGCAATAATGGCCACAAAAATTATGAAATAAAAGAGTAATAATGAGTTAGGGCTAGTCCTATCAGATAGTAAATTATGAAAAGATAGTAATTAAAATAGACCAATTAATGGACTAAGGCACAGTCAGAAGTAGATATAAATATATATTTAGTATATAATAACAGTGGCATACATAATTATCACTGGGGAAAAGGGACTTCATTCTTAGCATTTTTTTTAAGTAGAAAAAAAGAAATTAGAGAGGTAAGTGTTAGAGAGAGGAAGGTTTTTCTAGGTGTGACATAAAAATGCAGAAATCAAAAAAATTATCAATATATTTATTGAAATAAATCTTGAATCTGCAAGAAAAAAACAGCATAAATAATGTTAAATGGACATCTAAGAAAAAGTATTTGCATCATATATCATAGACAGCATATTCATTTTATTAATTGATTAAATATAAGTAAATATGAAACAATAAGAATTTGATGGGAAAAGGTTGGAAAAAGTAAAGAAATAAATAGTTCATAAGAAAATAAAATATTATTAAACATATGAAATGATGTCCAATCTCACTGACCACTAGAGAAATGCAAATTAAAACCACACCGATATTCCATCTTCACCGATCCGAATGGCAAAGATAAACTAGTATGATACCTCATTGTATTAGCGAGATATGAGAAATAATCCATATTGGACAGACATCAGTGGTGGGACAGTGATTGGTGCAACTGTGGATGCAGTGATTGGTGCAACTCTGTGGAAGATACTTTCAAAATGATGAAGTCATATTCCCTCCATCTCAGAAATTCAACATTGAAGTGCTCCTACACGTACACCAACACATATATAGATAGCATACACAGAAACATTATTGTATATGAGAGTAAAAGACTGAAACAACCACCTGTCAGTTTGGTGCTGGTTAACTAAGCTTGGTAAATGCATATAATGAAATGCTGGGCAGCTATTAAAAATTAGAAGTAATTAGTTTCAAATGTTAGCTCTGTTTTGACCACTGCACAGCAACAAGGTCTCTTTTGTTTTTGGCAAAATCTCAAAAAATTGTCAGGAAAATGAGAGTGACTGGGAATGGTGAGTTCTTTCTCCAGTTAAATTCATTATAATAAAGAATAATTCATTATAAGGATAACTCATTAAATTTTAGACAGGCAGAGTGAAGAGATTGTGACTTGCCTTTAATGTATGTCCCTGAAAGTGAAAACAAAACGATGAAAAAGACAGTTGTATGTCATAGTCAGGAATGTTCCTGGAAGATCTTAAGGAGATATAAATAGAAAACTCTTAGGTCTGGTTTTACAAGAGATTGTATAGCGTGCAACACAGACACAGTGAAAGAGACATGTCCTCAAAATGTCAGGACCAGGACTTCAGAAGTTAGGCCTGGGGACAATGGCTTGCTGAAAGCATAATGCATGCCTTCCATGTAGTCTAAGATGCATTGGGTGCTGATACAGGTGGGAGGAGGGACAGGGGTAAAAGTCTGAAAGCCCTTTGCAGAGAGCTTTTGAGCCATGGTGGATTCCTTACTCTCCATCATATCTATTGTCACCACTGGGAGCATCCCTGTGACAAACTCACTTGGGTTTCTCATCAGGCTCAAGATGGAGGGAAAGAGAGAGGCAAACAGAAAGAGAAGGAAACATTGAAAAGGTGAATCTGACTGAGAAATATAAAAGACAAAGGGAATGGAAATGAAAGGGAAATGCTGAATTCTTCACTCCAGAATATATGAGCACAGGACCTAAAAATCTTCAGAGGTTTATAATACTGTGACTGGATTTTTACATGAACTTTAAGTTTGAAAGCTCTGATTTATTAAAAGGTTCATTTAAATTACAATTAATTAGGGAGCAGGTAGGGATCATTTGCTGACTGGTAAAGGGCGATGGAATGAATGGTTCCATCATCAAGGACACTTGGACTAAACAAAGGAACTTGTGCAGGCTGCTTGGAATTCGCAAAAACAACCCCATGAAATTGGGGGAGAAGAGGGCTTTATACAAAAATCGAAACTCAACTGCATCTACTTTTCAATGGCAAACCTAGCTGAGTTGGGCACTCAGAATTAGGCCCATTGATGACATAAATCATTGGATTTAGGGCCCATTTTAATCCCAGTATGACTTCATCTTGATTACATCTGCAGAAACCCTCTCATCAGAATTAAGATGGAGAGAAAGAGAGAGGCAAACAGAAAGACAGCCACATTCACAGGTACTAGGAGTTGATATGCCAGCACATTTTTTGGGAAATACAATTCACCTACTATAGACGCCTTGTGCAAAGCCACCTTCATTTTGGTTAAACCTATTTTATCCATCATACTGGCAGTGGCCACACTTTTTTCCACCTCTTCATTTACAGACCTACAGTATTTTTTTCAGAGTTGAACTTCCACTTGGTAAAAGTATAGCTGAGGAGCAAGGGATGGTGACACCTCATCACTTTCTCTGTCACCAGACTTATGGGCATTAAAGTACACTGACAAGACAGATACCCTTGGAGCAAATGGCCAATCTGTGGAGAAAAAGGAGTAGCAATCAAAGGATGCATAAAGACAGCTCATTTTAGAGCTCCTTTCTCTACCCCCACATTAGGATACTTACTTGACAATATAACAAGAAATTATCTGGCTTCACATAACCATCAATTTGTTCTGTTCCCAGTACCTGAATATCTCTGTGAGAAAGCACAGAATTCTGGAGAGGCAGAGTAAGTAGCCTCTTGGGATTCCTTGGGAACATTTTGATCTATTGTTTTTTCTGTTCAGAAGAAATTATTGTAAGAAAACTCTCCAAATCTAATTCCAATCCAGCTATTTTTAAATCCATGTAAATACCCAAAACAAGGAAACATCTTTGCTATCTGGCCATTGATTAGGAATAGACTGAGTTCTTACTCAATGAGCTTTTTATTTCCACTGGAAAATGTAGGCACAATATATTTTAAGTGGACAATTGTAATTCCAAATTGTCAGTGAAGACAGCCTTTAGGAGAAGGTGCCTAGAATCTAGGATTAGGGTCATAGAGATAAGAATGTATAGAGGAGAAGTACAGATAAGAAGAAAGTGAAGTCTGGAGCAACAGATATCAAAATCAGGCCATTGCGAAGCTGAAGGCTCTAAATTGGATTGAGGTAAATTATCATCACTGAGAATTCCTAGTGTCTCCCACACTTGACTGGACCTGGACATGCCTCCTTTCCTCCTCTAGTGCTCAAAGGTGGCTCCTGTAGCATCATGGGAGTTTTACCATAGCAGTTCTTTTTGTGGGAATCTTCATATGCACACTGTAGATTTTGTTCCTGTATTTAAGGGAGATGCTATAGGGTTAGAAAGAGGTGAAAGAGGATTCAGGACTTAAGTTCCTTTGCAGTCCAGATACATCATTTCTGTACAATATGTAAAATTCTTCTGTTTCTGAATGAACAGATGCTGTTTATGACTTTCCAGCTCCACCCTACAGGGGAATGATCCAGAATTATCTTTCCCACCTCATTTATAAATGATGTAAAGGAAGTTCCCCAGAGATGGAGACCATTCAATGAATGGTGTTAGAGTAAAGGTAATCTGACTAGATTGACTATGGCTGTGGAACCAGTGTTATAAAGAAAAGGAGCCAATTTGCGTGGCAGTGTTCCTCTTCCCAACAACAGTCCATGACAACTGTTAAGAAGAAGTCATTGGGGATGTTATGTGAGTTGGGGCCTCTCCTAATGTAAACAGAGGGCTTAAAGTAAGCTTGGTTCTGCAATTGATTCATGCTACTAGACACAATTACTTCACTCATATTCCTCTATAGCCTT
Source organism: Glossophaga mutica (assembly GCA_039655065.1). Classification (NCBI taxonomy): domain Eukaryota; kingdom Metazoa; phylum Chordata; class Mammalia; order Chiroptera; family Phyllostomidae; genus Glossophaga; species Glossophaga mutica. Next base: position 138,183,814 of record CM077307.1, on the reverse strand, counting down.
AGAGTCATACGTATGAGTCTAAAATATCATTGTTGGCAAATAAGAAGGAAAGTTATTATGTGGAAACATGGGAATATATATAACTAAGCACCCTCACTTATGCCTACATGACTTGAATGGGATAAATATACTAAAAAATTTTAGGTTGTAGCCATGTTGGCATTACTTGGTAAGATGTGAATGTTTCTTACATATGGAGATTTAAGAGATCCCAAGGAAAACATTGGCACTCAAAAAAAATTTTCCACCAGTATTCCATAAAATTCTCACAGCCTGAACTTCCTTGCAGAAAGTCAGGGCTCCCCAACTTAGAAATGTGTACCTCGTAATGAAGTTTGCAGCGTACATGGTAGCTTTTCAAGCCAGTCGTCAACGTCATCTTCTTCACTGCTATTCTGGCCCCTCCCGTAGGAAATCCCAGGGAGCATCATGCAGGAACGGCACTGCCTTCACTTGCTGTTCTGCTAACCGGCTCCCTGGGAGCACCATCCCTCCAGGTTTCAAGGAAGTGAACAGAAGCTTCTCCCACACAGGAAGGTTAAGGCCCCTTGAGTTAAAGCATTCAAGCTACCTGCTAACTTTATATAAGACGTTTAAGTCTTAGCACTTATTAAAATATGTAAGTGTACATTTAGAATTGACATAGGAGCAGGTGGACCTATACTTGGACTGAAAAGTCCCAAATTTAAATCTCGGCTTTTCGTATCATGTTGTAATTGGGTCAAGTTACGTAACTTTATTGAGACCCATTTTCTTCATCTGTGAAAGCAAAGTAATAATATTTATCTCATAACATTGTTCTAGGGATGGGATGTTCAGCAATAGCTGGAACATAGTAGAGAGTTAATAAATGTTTGTCTATTAAATAGATTTATATATACTCTACACTCTTCAAAATGCTTTTATTCAGGGGTGGGCAAAAGTAGGTTTACAGCTATTCATATGGAAAAGGACATGCAGGTTATGACTATTACAATAGCTTTATTAACTCTGCATTTCATGGATTCGCAACTGTAAGCCTACTTTTGCCCACTCCTGTGTACATATCATCCACTTGTTCTAGTGCCCAAATGAGGTAGACAGAGCCAACATTCAAACCCAGGACTTCAGACTTCCTAAGAGTAGATCTGGTATTTCTCAATAGTGTAAATCCAAAGGGAATCATGAGATAGCATCTCCATCTCCTTAATTACTTAGGACTTTAAAAAGTTAGATGGAAACAGTCAGAGGGTGAATGGACTTGCCATTCAAATAAAATATTCACTGTCACTCTTTATTTGATGAGTAAATTCATTTGCTCCCAGGTATTTCATTGTGTCTTAGGACTGTTCAATTTAGGAAGCTCACTTCGGGAGCTTACAAAGCAAGTTTCTTTCCTGTAAGACCCAACAGGCCATCAAGCTTGAGGTCGGTGCTGTCAGGCCACTTGGGGCAGTTGACACAATGGCTGGCTACTCATGGCCAGCTCCTCCGTATCAAGTCACATGTTTTCTCCAGTCCCAAGATGGACTCATTGTTTTTGTTCTGTAGTTAATGTGGAGTAGTTCCTTTGGAGGGGTACTGGTCCTCTTCCTCACCCAGGAGATTCAGACATACATTCATTGGCTTTAACCTGAATTGTTATTCTTGCTGGAAATGATTATTCTCTTCAGATTCCATGGTGAGAAAACAGGAATAATGATGCTTTATTTGAGGTATCTGATAAGTGAGAAGTGTATATGTCCCAGGCAAAATTCTCTTCTATCTTTAAATAACAAGAATTTACATAAGTTCATATAAGTACATGGGTATAAATTAATGTGCCTATGAATACAGCTTTTGGAATATTTAGTTAATTGGAAATGAGGACTTATAAGGTAATCTCATAATGACATCTTAAAAAGGGGGTAGTTTAGGTTTCTGAAGAGATTTTCATTTTAAAGACCATCTAGCAAAAAAAAAAACTCAACATAAACTTTTGTTGTTATCTTTGAAATGGCTCTAAATAGTGCTGGAAGGGTTTAGCTTGTTTCAAAGATGCTAATTTGAGCCTCAGACAGCTGCAGTGGTTATTAATATGAGCACAATGGCTGACAATTTGACAACAGCTCTAGTTTTCATTTGCTGCTTTCATACTCTATGCCCCTTTTGTGTGCCGGGCATAAAAACCACAGTCAGATGACTGACTTGGGAGACACGCCTGTATGATGACCAGCATCTGAGAGATCCTTTCTTTTTTTTTATTTTTATTTTTTTATTTTTAAAAGAGACTGATACTATTCTTTTAATAGGAAAATTGTTAGTGGTATATCTCATACTAGATTTTAAATCTTTAACACATTATTAGTGTTTCCACAGTATAGTGAAAATTCAAGGAGATGGCATTTATTAATTAGTGAGGAGTGATGTGCAGTTAATGCAAATTTACTCTAGATAAACTGACATATAAAAGCAGCAAGGGACATTGACCTAGAACTAGAACAAATAAACAGTTCTCTGTCATTCAGCTGAAACATGATTTAGAGGTGAACATTCTTTTTTTGAAGATTTTATTTATTTATCTTTAGAGGGAAAGGGAAGGAGGGAGGGAGACAAGTATCAATGTACGGTTGCCTCTCATGCGTCCCCTGCTGGGAACTGTCCTGCAACCCAGGCATGTGCCCTGACTGAGAATTGAACTGTGATCCTTTGGTTCACAAGCCTGCGCTCAATCCACTGAGCTATACCAGCCAGGGCCTAGAGGTGAACGTTTTAAATCAAATTTATTTTTGCCTGCTTATTCTTTGTAATTTTCCAAAAAGTAATGCTATCTAAATGAAACAGAGAAACAACAACAGAAATATACCTGACGGCATGTATTTTCTTTCCTTAGTTGGTTTTTATGAGTCTGCGCCAGATTGATGTGTGCTTGTGTATGGTCTGTGAGTTTCCTTACAAAGCACCATTTTGCTTGGTTAAATTTTGTCTTATAAATGCACAAAGGCTTAAATCATCCCGTGGGCATCTCTGCATGTGTCACATTCACCAGACGACTTATCTAGTTCTGTGAATGTGTTTCTTTTGAATGACTCGCTAAACCACTGTTTGAATAAAAGCAAATAACCAACTAAATGATGGAAGATATACAGCTTAATATCTGACCCAGGCTAAGCCAAAAGCAGAATTATGAAGTATAGGAATTTTCCTATAGTGTATGCTTTCACAATTAAAAGTGAGTATCTTAAGTGACTGTAAAGAGACTAATTGAGAAACACACTTAGCTTCAAGCAGCCTGTCTTCCCAGCCAGAAGATAAACTCTATAAGGCCAGAGACTGTGTCTGTTTCTGCATTCTAAATCCTCTATATCTGGTCTGGTGTCTGTCATATGAATGAATTTTTATAGGATTTGAATATTGATACAAGACTTGAATATAAATTGTTTAATTTAATCCTTACTATCAATGTGCAAGGTGGATATTCTGTAGTATCTCCATTTTACAAGCTCAGGTTGCAATGATTGTCTAAAGTTATCCAATGAGGAAAGACAGAGGTGAAACTTGAAACCCTATCTTTTCGCTTGTAAGTCTAGGCAATTTGTAAGTCCTTATAAGGTCAAATCTCTACCCTTAGAATTTGCTTCTGCTGTTATGGTATTTTTTTTCTGTTGCTATGTTGATCTTACAGAACACCCTTTATCCTTTAGGTGTAGGCAGACTTTCTGTGAAGGAACAGATAGTAAATATTTAAGGTTTTGCAGGCATATGATCTCTGTCACATGGTTGTTCAATTCTGACACTGAAGCACAAAAGCAGCCATAGATTACATATATAAACAAATGAGCATGTGTGTATTCCAATAAAATTTGGTTTATAAAACAGGTGATGGGCTGGATCTGGTACATGGGTTATAATTTACAGTCTCCTAGTATGGCAGAACAGAGGACCAGTCTCAGAAAATATCAAAGGATCTGACTTCTAGTTCAAACTGTATTATTACAAATGCAAATAGTAAGACAAAAATACCAAACAGCTACCATTAATTAAACAATTCAGGAAATATAATGTGCTTTATTCAATTTATCTCATTTAACCCCCACACACAAAAGTTATGCCACTCAATCAAGGTCATTGAGATATTAGTCACAGAGCTGGGTTTAAACCAGGTCTGCCTACTTCAGCATCCCCTCAAATCTTCAGAACTATGATAAGATGCTCCTGCTCTTACCAAGATCAAACAATAATACTGTAGAATTTTTAAAGACTCCATTATCTTTGATGACATGAAATCCAGAAAGAAATAATTCTGTGTGTTCCCACACGCTGGAGAATGGGGATGCTGGCTATGTCACATGAGCGCACCATTGCATGATGCATCCACCGATGGCACAGGACTCGGAGGACTGGGGGCTCTGGAGGGTGTCTGCCACCCCTCTTGGCATTGACTGCTCTCTCTGGGCCCTGACCACTTTCTAACACAGCATTGTAAATGTTTTCCTCTCTCTGAATATCTAATAAAGAACTAATTTAAACAGAATTTTGCAGACTGTATAAGGCAGAGTAAGACAATGTCTCTGTGCCAAATTTAAAGATGTGCAAACCTGCGCCCTGGGCCACAGCACCTTCTCACTCTGTTGCCTTTAGGAATGTGTGTCTGATGACAGGAACAGACCACCTCACTCAGTGGGCACAGCCACCAGATCGAGTTTCCCCGATTGGGAATGTTTATGTTACCCTCACGGAGCTTTGGGAGGGTGCTGTCACAAGGCTACCGAGCTAGGGTTTACTTGCAGGAATGGGGCTGGGTGGCAAAGTGAGAATTTTAGACAGGCACTACTGATTTTTCAATATATTAATGGTCTAAATTAAGAATGCCCCTTAACAGAGGCAAAACATACAGGTAAGTTTCCAGTAGGACTAAACCCAGTCTTCTGATTTTCTTCCATTGGCAATTAGTGCTTGAAATCATTAAATTGCCAAGTATGAACAACTCAGAGAATGTGGGGTGAAATGGGGTAGAGAATTATTCCCTGAGTGTCCCCAGGAAGAATGTGCGTTGTTGAGCAGTAACCAAAAGTACTAAATCTGTAGGTACGATAAGATGAAGAAAAGTTAAAAACGGAATGTAAATCAGGAAATCTGATCCATCTGGATGGCTACGTATCTCCTCAAGGACAGTGGTGGATGGTGAGGACCAGGTCGGTGACTGCTATCAGTAGTGTTTACTAATAATTCATAGTTCACTCAAGGCTTAGGCGAAGTAATTCACCTTAGTGTCTTTCCCAATAGCCTCAAATTTAGTTTAACACTGGCTGTTCTGTTGTAGAGACACGCATGATAGAGTTTTATAAAACCTTTTTTTCCCTCCAGTGGCCCTTGGCTTTTTGTATAAATTTGTACCTAGCACCGACTCTGCACATAGCCTAGTGCTGAGTGGAACAGTGAGAGAATGCCAGAAGAGTCCCTGTATGGTGTCCTGGGTGAGGAGGTAAGAATGGAAGTGTGTGAGCAGACACAAACACGTACACACACAAATGCACACTCATGTGTATCAGTTAAGCACACTGAAGGGCAGGTACATTAATAATTGCCAAACATTCTTCCATAGCCTGGAAGAATCAATGCTTCAAATGTTTACAGGTATGAGAGATCAAGGTAAACTGGGTAAATCAGTATTTCCTAAACTGTAATCCAATCCCCTGGGGATCCTGTTAGGATGCAGATTCTGGTTCAGTACATATGGGGTGGAGCTCAAGAGTCTGCATGTCTAACAGGTTTTTGTTTTGTTTATTCCTGTATTTGTTCATTATTAAATCTGCCTCCCACCGTACATTGTGCTATAAACCAGGAATAAAACAATGACTACAATATAGTCTTTCCCTCAAGGAGAGTACAGGTAAAGATTATAACTTCATAATTGATGGAAGTATTCCCAGGGTCCTTTTTGAGTCCCAAGGTAGGATGAAAGATGGAAAAGCATTTCTGTGATAAATAAGTTGCTATTGGGAATGAGGGGACGGGGTGGTTCAGCAGGAGGAACAATGTGTGCGAAGGCCTGGAGCTGTTTAACACTATTGTTAAGATTGTTTTAAGTCTTGTGTCGTGGTCAAACCAAAGGTTCTGGGTGGAACAGTGGAGATGGAAAGAGCTAGACGGTGGTTGTTGGGAACCATTCTGCCTGGTTTCAGGAGCTGTAACCCCACCATGGCTAAGGCTGAGTGAGCAACCTTCGTACTGTAAGTCACTAAGGAGAGAAAGCTTATTTCCCTGGCAGGAGCACCACTTCTGCTTCATCTATAACTGGCCCCCAATGCTTGGTTGGTTAGCCAATGGCAGGTAAGATTCCCTCAAGGGAGGGGTCACCTAAGACGGGCACAACCACTTGGAAGGCCCTCAAGGAAGGACTCGGGGCTGCAGCAAAGAGGGGTTGATGGACCCTCGCCCTCCAGCTATCCTGACATAGCCTGAGTCCCCAATTTGTCTGGGAGAAGTTTTCCTTATCTCTTGTCATCCTGGTCCTAATCCACTTAAGCCTGAAACTACGATGGAGGGTGGTGCAGCCATGTGCTGGCTAGGGCAGGCTCCCTGGGTGATGGGGCATAAGAAAGAATTCGTAAAGTCCTGTGAAACCTGCTCTGCTAAGAGTGCTCTCATTTAAATGATAAGGGTCCGAGGAGGAAATGAGTTCACTTCCCAAAGTTTTGTAACCCCTTAGCTGACAGACCCTGACTCAATTAAACCCTCAGTGTTCTTTGAAATGTTATCTATTGTTGGATCTTTGCCACCTGACATTGATTGATGAGCTTTACCTGTATTCCTGTGTATTACAAACCTAATAAAAGCCATTGAGGAAGGGGCTCTTGGCCCTTCTCCTTTGAGAAATTGGCCACCTCTTCTCCCCAAGCAGATCATGTCTTGGTAGTCTTATTTTCATCCATGATGGACGGATGGGGCTCTGTGGGTAGAGCCCCACCACAGGTGGTCAGGGTCCAGGCTTTGGAGGATCTCACGTGCCACGTCGAAACACCGCAGCAACATCCTGAAAGCTGAGGTGAGCTGAGGAAGGGAATCCTGAGGCAGCTCAGAAGCTCTCATATCCAGACTGTGTGACCATGCCAACGCCTCTCTAGGATGTAAGCACTTGATGGTATTTTACCTGATTTGCTGCCAGCACCCTACCCCCACCCCAAATATGTGAACGTCTGCTGTCCCAGTGTCTGTTGCTCTAGTGATTTTCTTTACAAAAGGTTAGTAATGAAAAAAAAAAAAAAAAACAAAACAAAACAAAAAAAAAACCGGATTTGTCCAGAACGGGTCCTCTCAGAGGTTAAGAAAAACCTCCAGCAACTTCCAGTAATTGAATCTCTTAGTTTATTTAAAAAGTAAACACATCAAAATAAAGATGACAAAGTTTTCATTATATTTTAAATATTCCCTTGAATAAATTATTTTACCATAACATGTATATTGCAAGCATATGCTATTTTAAAAATAATTGCAGTATATTAGAAGCAGAATGTGGCATACAATTAATGCCAATTTCAATTTTGTATCTCTGTGATTGTATACATAACCTAATTCATAGACAAAAAGTGAAAAAATGAGAACTTTTGCAAATGAAAGGTGAGGCCAAACTGCCACCCCGACTCCCTATTCTCCTTAACCATCCATCCCTCATAGGCCCTGCTCCGGGAGCATCTATTTTCTGGTTTAATCACTGGAGAAACAATTCACTAAGCTTCACAGAGGAGAACATCGCATTAACTGAAAGGTATGCAAGGTGACCAATGGCCAAACATCAGTGACCTTCAAAAGCCACTTTAAGGGCCGACCACAGAATTCACTGTGTTGCTTCAACTTAATGTCAACACAGACTCATTCAACAAAATGGCAAAAATCACTGAAGAGGAAACGAGCATGTTATCATGTGAAAGACAGATTAGCTGGTTCTCTATCATTACCTCTCCTTCTTTTTGGCTTAGTAAAAGATTTTCTGATTTGAGGAGGCAGGTTTATTTTGGAGACAGTGAAACACAAATGAATGCACAAACAAAAGGCATATCTAGCAGCATAAGAAGCAGTCTGTAGTTTAAAACACAATGAGATAAACCAAATTTAGCTCCCAAGCCCTCAGCCAGCTGAAAGAGCAGCCACTGCGTGTGCCTGGCAAGCCTCATGTGGAATGCCAATCCATCTCTGAGGTGCTTCTGTGGACCCTGTATATTAGAAGGGCAGATCTGTGCTTTAATAATTTTTTTTTTTTTTTAAGAGAGGGGAAGGGAGGGAGAAAGAGAGAGAAACCTCAATGTGTGGTTGCCTCTTGCATGGCCCCCACTGGGGACCTGGCCCACAACCCAGGCATGTGCCCTGACTGGGAATCGAACCTGCGACACTTTAATGATTTTTTTTTTAAGAAAAACAAAACAAGATCTGGGTTCATACAGAGTCCTATCAGAGAACTTACTGAGAAAAAGGCACTATTGAGAGTTATGAAAAGCAGTTGCATCACAATAAAGAAAAAAAATTAAATCATTGTCTAGTCACTTTGATAAATTAAAATTTTTCCAGCCTGGGCAAAGATCTGACTGGCTGAGTGAATTCTGGAGTGAATTTCATGATTACATCTTTTAAAAGCCATGTAAATCAGCAAGCATAAAGCTGACAGGACCTTGTAGGTTCCTGCAAGAATATGCCGTCCCTCTTGTTTATTCCAGGGAATGTTGCCCCTGCTCACGGACCTGCAGTGAGCTGTGCCAGTTCAGTTTGGCTTGGGCCACAGAGTGCTTGGTGCTGTTTGATGGGAAGGTGGGGTAGCTTAGAGAACATTTGAATGGGAAAGCATTCTGCTATGGAGATGAAAGAGTCACAGAACCATAACTGTTGGACTGGAGGATTCACCATTTTTGCCCTTTCAATGTAGCATAAGAGGATTGCTGGCATGACTGAGAACTTAAACTTCTCCTGAGAATTCTGAACTCTTGTTTCAGGAGTTACCTTTTCAGGGCCCAAGAAAATAGCTTACATCGATCATAGTAGGTTAAATTGATCATTTTGAGCCATCTGTGATCCATCTGTCCTGTTAAGATGTAGAGATGAGTATCTGCTCCAGAGGAGGAAGAAGATGGTTGGAAATCATGGTTGAAGTGGAAACAAAGAGGTTCGTACACTATGAGGATGTCAGAGCAGGAGGGGTTTCAGAGGTAACTTCACTGGATGCCCTCATTTATGATGCAATGGAGGGACAGACTCTGTGATTTGCTTAGGGTCACACAATGGCATGTTGTTGGGTGGAGTATTTCCAGCAAATAGAACTTCTGATTCATGTGAGTGTGGAAGGTTTACTGCAGAAGTGGCTCCGATTCTTTTCCTCTCCTTATCCCTCTCCAGCCAGAGAAATGCTTAGCCAGGCCTGACTAAGATCAGCAGAAGCAGCTGGCCAACTATGGATTTGTGAGCAATAAAAATGGACATTGTTCTAAGCCTCTCAGTTTCAGTGTGTTTTGTTTGTGGCGTTCTTATGGCAATAGGTAACTGGTTGCTGGCCCTGGGATGAGAGGCTGTCTTTGAAAGAAGAAAGGAGCAGAGAATCCCCCAACCTGTGAAATCCTGCAGTTTCTATTATCTAGGAATAGGGACCAATTTACAGGATGAGAACATATTCTGGAAATGGAATGCCAGAAAAATCTTCTCAGAGCCACTGTGGACTTGTGCTCCCTAAATACCAGACAATCCCAAAGCTTGTGTGTTACTGTACCCCAGAGCTGAAATGATGCTGGGATTTGTCCAATCCTGGTTTTACCAATAAGAAAACAGGAGCTGGACAGTGTTAAGGTAGAATTGGCTATATAATTTGCACGACCCAGTGCAAAATGAAAATGTGGGGCTCATCTTAAAAAAATCAGGAATTTCAAGACAATGGCAGCAGAACAATGAACCAAGTGCAAGGCCCTTCTCAGTGTGGGGCCCTTCTGCTACCGCATAGATTGTGTGCCCACTGGTTGGTCTGGAGTGAAGCAATTGCTCTCAAGGATGCCCCTGCAGAAGTCCATCTGGTTAACTTTTAGCAAAAAATATTAACTCCATGTATTTGTTCACAGCTAGTTGAAGATACAAGGCAAGAACCAAAGGCCTCTAGTTTCTGCTTCAGTGATTCCTGGGTTTTTGTCAGACTGATAAAAAATCTAAAACAGAAACAATATGGCTGGCTTGGTGTCTGCCTCAGAGGGAAGAATTCATAATTCTTCACAGGATATTTTTAAACATGGGAATTTGGATTAAAGCAAGTAAAATCTGAAATTACAATTCTTACATTAAGTATTTGCTATGTCCAATTATATCTTTATGATCTTTTTTTGTTGAAGTTGATTGCTATTTATTACAATAAATTATTTAAATTGTGTTTCTTTTTTAGCTCTTTCTTTCCTTGTCTTTAAAAAAAATTAAAAAACATTTTATTTATTTGTCTTGAGAAAGAGGGGAAGGGAAGGAGAAATAGAAGGAGAGAAACATAGAGAGTGGGAGAGAGTTGACTGCCTCTCACACGCCCCCAGCTGGGGGCCTGGCCTGCAACCCAGGCAGGTGCCCTGACAGGGAATCGAACCAATGACCTTTCAGTTCTCAGGCTGGCATTCAACCTACTGAGCCACATCAGCCAGGGCACTTTCCTTATCTTTGCTTTTTTCTCTTTTATTTTGTAAATAGAAAATTCTCAGGTGCTAAATAGGAAGAATTTTAATTTGTATTTCTCCTAAATTTTGTCCTACTGATGACATTAACAAATTTTCAGCAACTCTGAGCTCTTTCCTTCTGAGCTCTGGAAAAATGATAGCTTAATACGTGCATTACCCCATACTTAACCAACTTTGTCACTATTTTGAACATTCTTCTCTTTTTTTTGACTTACAGAGATACTGCAGTTAAATATTATTGGAATTTTTGTTTCTGTAGGAAATCAGTCCCCATTATTTTATTGATAATTAATTAATAAAGAAAATGGAACTCTGGGCTTCCATAAGGTTTTAAAGTTTTTCTCAGTGGCTTATGGGAAATTTAAAAGGTCCCCTTAGGTAACAGAAAAGGGTCTGTGGCCTTAAAAAAAAGTTTCTTTTAGAGAAGACAAGGTTTCCATGACCTCCTTTTTTAAAGACAATGAAAGTGACAAGGCAAGATTTTAGATGATAAAGTTAAAGCTATCACTAAAGGTGGAAGCCAGAGATAAGAAACAACTGTGAGAACACACACACAAATCAGTGGGGGTGTCACCAGGAACAGAGCTCAGTTTTACATCAAAGATCAAGCTAACTGAACACTGGTGCTTGATGCCAGGCAGAGTTTGTGCCCTGTGGGGGCTGGCTGCTTTCTGCATCAACACCAGTTCTTCTTGCTTTAAGAATTATAGTTGACCCTTGAACAATGTGAGGTTAGGGGTGTCAACCCCCTGCACAGTCAAAATCTGTGTATAACTTTTGACTCATGCTAAAACTTAATAGTTTTCTGTTGTCCAGAAGTCTTACTGATAATGTAAATAGTCATTTAACACATATTTTGTATATGTGTTATATACTGTATTCTTAAAATAAAGTAAGCTAGAGAAAAGAAAATGTTATTAAGAAAATTGTAATGAAAAGGAAATACAGTTACAGTATTTACTGAAAAAAATTTGCATATAAGTGGACCTGTGCAGTTCAAACACGTATTGTTCAAGGGTCAGTGGCACTTGCTAACTCACGAAAGACACGTTAGCTCTGTCACCTACATCACTCCTTTGTCAAGGCTCTCATCTACCCGGCTTTGACTACTCAGCTACTAATGAAGGCCAGGTTCTCAGGGCATTTGTCCCCTACCCACTACTTTTCCTTCAAAACCACCATTCTGGGCTTATGTTTGGCCAAGGATCCCTAAAAGAGGATTAGTGAAAGATGTAATTTAATTTGAAATAGTGAGCCTAGATTCTACTTTGGCTTGTCTGGGTTCTTATTGAATCAGAATAAATTTCCATGGTCCTTAGCAAAAATTCTTACTTTCTCCATGAAATTGGCAAAGGACTTCATTTACCAAAGAGATTTTCAAACCAGTTTCCAGAGGAGGTCCCATAGTGTCAGGATTGGTCAAAGAACTACGTAGCATAATATTCATTACTTGACTCTGGTTATTAACTTTGGGTATGGTTTTTCTTCTGCTATCTGCTGTTTCCACCCAACATATTTCTCACCCCTTTCTCACTTTCTCACCTATATTTCACCTCAAATGTCAAAGCTGTGATCCTTCTTTACCTTTTGCCAAGGTCACATCGGCACAGCAATCTTTCCTCAAGCTTGCCTCAAGGACAAACTCCAATTGAAAATTTCTGCCCTTAACCTAAAAGCTGTATGTCCTCTAGCTATTTACTTGGCTTTTGCTTGGTTTTTATTTTCTCTTGTGCTTTTACTTACTCTTTTTCCCTCTTACTCTCCTAAATAGCAAGTACCCTAGATTTCTTTCTCTGTCTCTATCCTACTTGCTTTCATTTCACCCTGATCAAAAAAAAAAAAAAAAAAAAAAGCTGAAAAGTTTCCTTTCTTTGCCTCATTAAAAAACTGTCATAAAATTTATAGGTGGTTTAGACCAACCATCACTGATTTTCTTCATTGAGTTACTGCCAAGAAGTGTTTTATGATTATTCACTGACTTATTTACAACAAACACAACAATGACCTTGGTGTTAGGAGCCCATATAGATCTTCTTATTTGTTTGGAAAATAGACTGGGCACTTAAAGATCCTGGTGTTGCACAGGGTGATTTGGGTTGACTTGCACATTTTATATGTAAAGATAAAATCCCCAAGCCTTAATGTGTAATAACATCGAATCATTTTGCCGTGGTATAGAAAATGCTTGTAGGCCTGAACTTCCCAATATTTCCTTAAGTATTAGTTTTAGGAGACCATTAGTGAGGCTGGTAATTGAAAACAAATTGTGTTGGTGATGTTAAAATTGTCTATTGGTGCAAAATGTTTGGATACCTAAATATAATGAGGTTAATCAATTATACAGAAGTGACTTAGAGGCTGATAAAATAATCACCAGCCTTGAGTCTGCTATTTGAAGGAAGAGTCAGAGCAGAAATGACTTACACATTTGAAACATGAATTATGTTGATCGCTCACTTGTGTAATTGAAATACGTGAAAGTGATCTCTTTTCTCTGTAAACCCCCCATATCATATTGGTTATTTTGTACATTTAAGGTTTTTAGTAGTACTCAACACTCTCTAATAGATGATGTTTTTGTCCTGAGCAAAACTGTGTTGACCTGGAACAGATCCATAAAGAAGATTTCTGATGTACGTTTCCAAGGAGAAACCTTGATTGTATCTTTTGGAAGTTAACTCCAAACTATGATGCAGTTGATGACTTGAGCACTTCACTGACATAGAAGGAATCTGATATCCGAGGAAGAGTTGTAGTATTCTGCCTTCTTTAGCCACTTTCTCCAATGTGGCTAAGGCTAGCTTTGGAATCTGGGATAGTGACAGTAAAGACCGTCTACAACTGCACTGCTGACTACTGTATGTTCCTTTGATGAGGCCAATGCTATATTATGGGGAGTTGCTGATGGACAAGAGCTTGGTGGTGAGGGTAGCTCACCCAATACATGTAGAAGCCAGGAAGAGTAATGATCATTTCATGGCCAACCTGTGACAGCACTGTTAGAGAAATGACACTTGATAATTCAGAAAATGTGGCTGCAGGAACCAAGTACAAACTGAAGCCCACAGGGTCCAGTATCTATATGATGCACCTTTAAAAAGCACAGGCCAGAAATCAAAGTCATCACTAAAAATTAACTGTTACTTTCATTTTGTAAAGATCCTGAAAGCAGATTCAATTTATAATTCACAGTAAAGCACCTTTAAAAATTCCTTTTACTTCCTTCTCAGTTTTTCAGACTTCAGACCTGCTCCAGAGACGCCTCCCAAAACACTTTATCACATACCACATGGCCCTCACCCCCTACCCCACCCCTTTAGCGCTTCATTTTGCAGGTCTACTCAGCTTCTATGTTTGTTTGTTTGTTTGCTGCTGTTGTTGTTTCCCTGCCTTTGGTTTTGTTTAATGTGCTTCTGCTTATTCTTACAAAAAGGTTAGAAATTGGTTTGGCAAAATTCTCTTACAGCATAAGGTAAAGGGAAGAATCTGAGCAGACAAAGCAAAGTTCTCTTATTAGCTAGTGTGAGAGCAGAAGTCTCAAATTACTACTAAAACTACAGTTATCTTGTCCCTATCATAATCTACAATGAGCGCCAACATTTATTAGTAGTTAATATGCTTCACTCATTTTGCTAAGAGCTTTTACATTATTTCATAATAACTAATATTATCTTGAAAATTTGCCATAGCACTGTACAAATAAGGAAACTATTTTGGAGAGGTTGAGCGAATTGCTCAAGGTTACACTGATGGGTACCAGCAGAACTAGGATTTCCTGGCCTCAGCCTCCTTCCCAGTCACCCTGTTCTTAACCATTACGACATTAGGTATCAGCATCTTCCAATTGCTGAGGTGATACTGAGAGTAAAGGAATCATTTGAACACAAGGACACTAGTTTGCATATAAAAAATACAATTTAACTCCACCTTTTCATTTTTTCCCCTTTTTACACAATTTTTCAGCTGAATGTAGCATGTAGGTTACCAATGTTGAATACTTGCCTACAAATTAGTACTGGAACTTCCCAACTATAAGCGTTTGAGATTTGGGGAAGCAATTCAAAATTTAAGTTTCTGTTAAATTTAAAAAAAAAAACTATTTGCTGTTTTTCTCCTAAAAGATCAGGAGGCCCAGGTTTACAATCTTGAGTTGGTTTCCTCTGTGTAGTTCACTCGTCTCTACTGTGCCTCAACTGTGAGGTTGGGGAAGGGTGTAGGAGGAAGGTTAAGAACTCATCAGAGCTCGACAGTGATGAGTGGCACACAGAGCCCAGGTGACGAACTCCAAAGGCAGTTGTCAGCTCCACTACTGAATATGCAACCTTAAAATTATCTTGCACTAAATTTCTACTTTATACAAATTTCCCTTTTTGTATAAATGTTTCTTTTCTAGCTTTGTATCCTGATTGAAAGTGAAATGTTATGCCTCTGATGAAATTCATCATCGTTCTTTGGAAGACAGTTCTTACATTCACACTTCCCATTTTTCTCTTGTGGCAGGTGCCTTCAACCTGGAATGCATGTGTTGAGTCTGTCACTTTCATTTTCAGGGTCTGGAATCTGTGTTAACTCACCATCTTGTAGTGAGTCTTGTGTCAACTCCCTGAGTTGCTGGTTGGTTCTTTTTCTATTGCAATTAGAATCTGAGCTAGTTATTCAAAAGAAATGGGAAAACAGAGGGACAGGGAGGCTGAATGTAGGACTCTAACCTTACATTTGGAAACCTGGGCCTTTTGGATTAAAACAAACACTGGAGCTACAAAAGGAATCATTCAAAGTCATCTGTCCCCAATTTCTTGAATCAATTACTAAAAGGGTTTATGGAACTATTACAAGAAATCTACACATTCCTATGTAGATGGAATAAATAATACATGTTACACATGTGCATGCGCTATTAATCTTTCACATGTAAATAGGTACTGTTGTAATGAATAAAATATAAATTATTTTAATAATATTTAATTTTACTAACTTTGGTAGTATATATTTTTCTTAGTCAATATAGTAATGAGGTAAGAAATCTGCCATCATGAGATATTTATAAATTCTTATGTTAGAAAGGAGTTCTCATTTTTAAGACAGTTGGGAATTACTAATCTCAACAATGGTTCCCGAATGGTCAGCAAAATGGGAAGAAACATGAAAGAGATCAGAAATATGAAGGCACTTCCACAAGAAAAAGGAGCAGGGGGCCCTTACCCAAGGCTGTCAATTCCTGTCAAGAAACTGGCTGACACATCCTTTCTTTAGCTTGGAGCCATGGCAGCCTGCTGCTTGATTTAGCATGGGTGTTAGGGGACACCGTGTCAGCAAACTCACAGGAAGAACTTGTCAAGTCTACTGGTATTCTGTCTAAGCTTCAAAATGGCATAGCACTTAGGTGCCCTAGTGTATCGTAATGTCTTTGACATTTTCCTGAGGAAAAAATCATAGATTATGAGTTGATGCGCAAAACAGAGAATTAAGGGTTGAGTGCAAAATTTCTGCTTTTAGTTGACGATCAAAAGGATCACCAAAAGGGCATAACAGTTAGCTTGTTTTGTGTGTGTGCATGTGTGTGTGTGTGTGTGTGTGTGTGTGTTTACCTGCCCCCGTTTCATCTGTCCTGCTTCTGATAGCAAAATTTCAGTTTTCCTTTAAAGAATCATCCATACCCATCACTGGGCACATAGCCTAGACCTGGCCTCAAAATTGCTGTGAGAATTATTGAGAAGGAGGTGAACGCCTCTGACTGAGGTGTTAAAGCTAGCTGGAAGTCATATTTTGCTGCTTGTGGTCATCTTCACCATCACTGGGGAGAGCCTGCCTAAAAATTGAACAATACAGGAGAACACTGGCCAGAAATGCGAGAAGAGTCCAAAACACACTATTTGAACATCTGATCCAGTTATTCCTGATTTTTGTGCTTTGGATTACATGAGCCAATCAAGTTTTCTTTGCTGGTTATACGTGAGTTAGGGTGTTGTCACTGGTACCGATAAGAAACCTTATCAATGCAGGCCTGTCCTTTATCCTCTGATGAAATCTTCCATCCTCTTTGCATTTGTTTTCCACATTCTAATTGCAAAAAAATCTTTATCCTGCCACGTCAGGACCACATAGTCTCACTCCATTAAGGACCCTCTCAGTGTGACCTCCAAGGACTTTTCCTTTAGTGAAAGTCCAAAAAAAAAATGCATAAATAAATGAAATGTGGAGAGAAGCAGGCACCCTGTAGTTCTCCTTGGGAACATGACTCTCAGAGAGATGGAAAAGTCACCTTAAACTAGAATGTTTTAAAATGCAAACTAAAGATTTCTTTCCTGGCGATAGATAGTGCATGATACACTACAGTACACACAAGTTGCCAATTTCCGATAGAGGAGCTTCGTAGCTCAGCTGGGGATTCTCGAAGACGGAAGATTATAATAAGTGCTGTTTTATGGAGATGGAGTATTTTGATGCTGACCCTTTGATTTTGCATCCATTCCTTTTTTCTGTGTTTCCTTTGTCATTCTTGTTTCCCCTGCTGTGTTCTTTTCCATTGTAACTCTTTTCTTTGTCTGAAATCGGACCCGCAGAAATGAGCCTGAAATAAGGAGACATGAGAATCCCCAAATTGCTCTCATTTTGATTTCCTTTGTTAATATTTTAGTTTATGAAACATACAGGAAGTAGTTTAGCTCACTGGCCCTTCAATTTAGTCATGCTCCTATCTAAACCATTGCCTGGAAAATTTAAATATTCATCACAGCATCTAAAAGCAACATTTCTAAAACTGTAGTTTATTATGTATGAAATTACTTCAGTCTTACTAGTACTTGAGAAATACTTATCATACCTCATTCCAACATCCTAGAAAAGAAAGCAAGTGGGGCATATTGTATGGAAGGAGAAGCGGGGAACAGTAATATTTCATGCAACCTACTGATAAAGATGAAACTGGCTTCCTCAGCTCAACTGATATGGCTTATCTGACTTTTGTGTCTCCTTTTGCTGCTTAATATATAATCGGATAAGATCATTGTTCTTTAGCTATCTTTCCACAGAATTTTAAAAGCCTGAGATTAAAGTCTTTAAAAACTTTGGGAAGTTTAAAGTTTTGTTCCTCCATGAAGCTTTCTATACTACTCCTTAACAAATTCAAATCTTTTTTTGTACATTTGATTGTAGTATCTTTTTACTTTTACCCTGCATTACTAGGTTATGATATACTACAGAACCCTTAACATATATGATGACAGAGAATTTACTGCTTCAGTTGTCATTGTGTTTGTTATCTGGTTTCCCCACTGGGTTACAAGCTGTTTGTGGGCAAAAACTCTCTTTGTTTTTTTCACCATTGAATCTCCTGTCTCTAGTGTAATAGCTGGAACATAGTGAACACTTGATAAATATTTGTTAAATAAGTGAATAAACAAATGAGTGAAATAGCTCAAGATAAAGTCACTGTCACTGAAAATTAGAATGGATCAGTAAGTAGTTATCAAACTACACGTGACAGGTGAGTCTAAAACAACAGTGACAGTAATGATAATATTAGCCTTGCCCTTAAGGATAAAACAGTGTGACTTATTACTTTGAAAGAGAAGATAATTATCTTTACTGAGAACCTATTATTTTTAGAGTATAATGCGGTATATGGATTTTTCATAACCTACAGGAAAAAATAAACTCCACAGCATGACCCAGTACACATGCACACACAACTAAACCAAACTTTTCACAGAATTAGTCACCTTTACTCTGTGGGGCATACTCATATTTCTATTCTTATCTATTTTAGGCTTTTCCTTCTATTTCATTAAAAAGGGCTGGTCATGACCCACTAAGTTGACCTCATGTTTCTCTCATGGGCTTGAAGACCTCTCTGTAGTGGTGAGGAGTGTGGGTTCTGAATTCTGAATGCTCACCAGCTCTGCCACTTACTCGAGGTGTACATTGGTTCATTCATCCAAAGTGCTGAGCCTCATTGCCCTAACTAAACAATGCAGATGGTGCTAGTGACTACATCATAGGGTGGTTGTATGGATTCAATGAAATAATGAATGGAAAGCACTTACATTAACCACTAACATGCACCAGGGACTATATGTGTGCTTCCTGGGCATCTCCTTTTATCCTCTGTAAGTCCCATCATGTAGTATTATCATTGCCATTTTATAAGGAAAGTGCAGTTCAGAGTGGTTAAATGAATCATCTGAGGCTAAATGGACAATAAGTGACACAGCTGGGGTGCTCAAACCAGGTCTGTCTGATTCTGGTGACCATGGATTGTCTAGAAAATAGCAGGGAACACTCAAAGAAAGCTTCATGGAGATGGTGCCTTTAAAGATGAGTGACTGGTATAGAACAATGTACCCAAATGTGTGTGGTCTGCATGTGGTTGAAAGAAGGTAGTGTTTAGGATCAGCCACATGGGTTCCATCCTTGACTCTACCACTTACTAGCTTAGTAATTGGGTATAATTTAACTTAGTCTCCTTGAGGCTCAGTTTCCTCAGCTTCATGCATTTACAAGACCAAACTTGAAGAGTTTTTGTGAGCAATGAGCTACACAGAATACATTTTTAATTGTCAGACAATTAGTTGCTTAACAAATGGAGTCTACTTTTATTAGTTAGAATTTGCTTATATGGTTTGTGAGTTACAAGTTAATCTCTCGCCCAGGGCTTAATTAAATTTGTAATAGGTAGGCTTAAATAGGTGCAATTTGTAGCCATTTTGAGAGAATGGATAAAATTATACTTTATGGACAGGTCTGTTAAGTTTTACTATCGATCATCTTACGTAGTTCCAAGTAGAATGACTACGAGTGACACTGAGATTTCAGCTACTGATTTTACTTCTAGTAGTAGAGTTTGTCCAACATTATCTCTTCCAAGTCACTGGAAATACTGTTTGGCTTCATGGCTTAACGTAAGTATATTTCCCTAACCTAGGAGCCATCAGAACTTTCCAGCGGCCTTTTGACAAGTATCACAGAGAATCAAATGACAATAGGGCCAACTTGGCAGCATTCTTCATTTCCATCTTAGCTTGATCACCAACTCTGCTGCCTGCTCATTAAGCCTTGGGTCCAGAAGTGAGTCAAACACTGGAAATATAAAGTTTGCTCATGTTATGCCCCCTCTCATTTCTGCTTTTGTGGAACTGAAGCCAGAGAAAGCCAAATTTCTTACTCCCTAAGGCACTGCTAAAGGTGTATGGTACAACTCAACTGGGATTGTTGCTTCAATTGCTTTTCAGCACTGGTTACTCTGAAATCATTCAGTTTAATATTTTCCCTGTGGATTCCATGGTGTGTTAGATGGTTACTAAACCTCTGGACATCAGAGGTGGAACACAGCTGTGATTCTAAAAGGCTCATTCACAGCTGGAGAATGGTGAGGGCAGAGCTTATGAAATTAGGACAGCCCATTAAGTCTGTTCACTGCTTAACCAACCCAGGACAAACTCTGTCCCACAAGTGAATTATAGAGATGCAGGGAGAATGAATGTTTTAGTCTCTAGGGCAATTAAAATACTCCTCAGACAGAACTATCAGTTGAGTAGAAACTTTCAGGATGGTAATTTTATACATATTATATTTTCTTAAGTAGATATAAATAGTTACACATATCAAAAATGGCCCTGAGAAGTTTTAGTTTTTGTGTGTTTGGCGATCTAGCAAAAACATGTTTTAGTAAAACACATCCCCTTGAATACTTTATTTTTAATAAATACTAGTAAAAAGTCTTGAAGTCAGGAGAAGAGAATTTGCATCCTCATCCCACTGCAATGGTTTGTGTTGACTTGCATAAATCACCTACTAAATTTGGTCTTCCCCCCACCAACTTGTAAAATTCAGATTTATCTCTATGGAATATAGAATCTAGTTCTAAGATTATACTCCAGTTTTAGGATTATTTGCCTGGGATTCTGAAAGTCTAGTGTCACTAAGCTGAACATTTTTTGATTGGGATTTAACTCCACTGATCTTTTTTTTAACAGAAGAAAATTTTTGCATTGTGCAAAGAGCTTCTCTCCTTACCCCATAAGTTAGCATGTAAGTTGCTAGATTAAAAAATACCATATTTTACTGTGTATAATGCACACATTTTCACCCAAATTATTGAGGGAAAAATAAGGATGCACATTATACACGGGGAGTACTAATTCTGTGTCTATATAAGTGTTTTTAGTTCTTTTATTTATGCTTATGCATTAAAAGTACAACTCTAGAAAGCAATAATGATATTCATATGCAAAATAACACCATGGAATATGATAATCAGTTAAATATATAAATAAAAATTAAATTAAAACAAATTATTTTTTCCCTGAAAGTTTGAACCAAAAATGTGGTGCATATTATCACAGCAAAATATGGTGTGTATGGACTACTTCAATAACATATATGCTTTCAAATACTATATTCATTAGAGTAACAATAAAACAATAAAAACTAGAGTTTTTAAGATTTTCACACATCTCACTTGATCCTCATAAAAACTATATAATGTAAGTCATCATTCCAATTTCATAGATGAAAAAACTGAGATTTTAAAAAGAGTAGTTTCTTGCCCATGTTTACATAATTAATAAGTGGCCAAGATGGATCTTAGCATTCATGCTCTTGACTTTTACCCAACTGTGAAATGCCTGAGTTCATGATAATATGAGGGGTCCTTTTGTACCTTTCAACTTTCAACAAAATGCTCATGACCATATACATTTTAGGATATCTAAAGCAGAAGCTGTTAATCTGTGAGATGCAGGCCCTTAGGAAGGTGGTTGGAATATTATTTCTAAAGGCATTTGAATCCTCATGGACACTGAACGGTATCTATTCACCAAAAGCCTTAGTCAGTTTGGGCTGCTATAGCAATGTACCATAGACTGGTGGTTTATAAACAACAGAAATTAATTTCTCACTGTCTGGAGGCTGGAAGTCCAAGATTAGTGCGCAAATATGGTCAGGTTCTGGTGAGGACCCTCTTCTGGTGTGCAGTCTGCCAACTTCTCATGGTATCCTTACATGGCAAGAGCAGAGATAGCTCTCTAGGGTCTCTTTTATAAGGGCACTAATCTCATTTATGAAGGTTTCACCCTCATTACCTAGTTACCTCCTAATTAATTACTACCCTTAAATATCACATTGAAAATGAGCAATTTCAACATATGAACTTTGGGGGACATAAACATTCAGTTCATAACACCAAATTAGTAATGCCTCAAATACATGTGAGTATTTCTATCACTCAAACCTTTCAATACAATTGCAATTATTACATGTAAAAATTACTGAATTAGTCATAATTTTCTGCCACTATATGTATTTTTTCAATCAATGAATACTGAAAATACAACAAATATTGCTTAGATTCTGCAAAGCTTTTGGATATTAAAATGAGACTCTGGGAACTTCCTGGGGTTATGGAAATGTTCTACATCATGATTTGTGTGTTGGCTACATGGATGTACACATTTGTCAAAGTGCATTGAATTATATGCTTAGGGTCTATACATTTCTCTATTAAAATTTTTACCTCAATTTGTTAAAACAAGACCTTGGGTACTTGGAAAGTAGATAACACAAATGTACAGCAATCACTAAAGTCCTGGTTAGCTTTCCACTTACGTAGGCAGTATTGGGGGTAATTTGAGTCACTTTTATACTCTATAGGCCTCTTGTGAGCTAAACTACTAAAAGTTAACACCAGTGGGTGAAATTTGCCACCTGTGAGTACAAACCAAGAAATTTCCTGTGTTTAGAAGTATGAAAACAGCTGCAATGTCAACCCAAGTGATCAAGACATAGATTTGTGAAGGCAGAAAGAGAACACAATTGCAATTAAGGAAATGGAATCTAATTGAATGCTTGGAGAGGAGAAAGAGTTAATGCAAGTGAGTGGTAGTCAATCTAGAACATAAAAGGAAGTCTGAGGACTATCAAATGTTGTCCTGAGAAGAAATGTCCTGAATCTAATAAATTCAAAGTCAGATGTTCTTTTGGGCAGCAATATGGATCATAAGACTTCATCTTGGTTCAGATAAAACAGGTCCAAATTAGCCACTTTTCTTTGTTCTGATTCCCAATCTTGAGACAAACTTCTGTTTGTTGGTTTGGTTTTTAAAATGACCTAATTCTGGGAAGTGAGTGCTCTAGGTAGAAGATGTGAATATTTTAGATATTTGCAAAGTTGTATTAAATTAATGTTCTGTATTATACATCAATCTCTGTTAAATTTGGTTAATACAAGTTAATTCCTTTGTGTTTGATAATTTCTGATGACCTTAATTTTAACTTTATGGATCTGCAAGATTGCAATGACTCCTTGAATTAGTCAAGAATTTTTGGTCTTCAAGTGACAGAAACACAGCTCAAACTTGCTTAAGCAAAAGCAGAAATTTACTGGCTCATTTAACTTAGAAGTTCAAGGTGGTACTGCTTTCAGGAGAGCAGGATGCAGAGGCTTGAATAATTTGGTTAGGAATATTACATTTTTCACTGCTTGGCTTAATCTTCCCTTAGCTCCATTTTTCTTCAGACTTTCTTTTTGATAAGAAAATGCTTATCAATAGGTCTAAATTAGTCCTAAATTTTAAGACATTCCAGTGAGAAAATAAACTCTATTTACAAAAGTTCCCCTGCAAAAAATTCTGAATGGGTAACTAATTGGCTTGATTTGTGTCAAGTAGCTATGCTTAAACTAATCACTGGATCCTGGGAAATAGGATGTGTAGATTAGTCTGAAATTGGGATCCCAGACCTTCACTGTAGCTTGGATGGCCAGTTCCTAATTCAGAATGATAAGGAATGGGGAGGGGAGAATTCTCAAATAGAATATAGAGGTATAATATCAGGTGAAGGAACAATGAAAGCTCGGCAGGGTATACACAATACACATCTACCACACCCCTCAAAGTCACACTAGTCTTTGAGGTTTGCCTGGCTTATTAGCCAATAATCCCTGATCTTTTTTGTTCCCTCTTTCCTTTGTCCCCTGCGCTTCCTCCAGCTTACATAGAAGACTAAGCAAGTATCGGTTGTCACAGGTTTTAAATGTCTTTTTAAAAACCAATATACTCCAAATGTAATTTGGGAAGTAAATCAAATATTATGTGGAGCATGTATTTTAAAGGCATGACCCAACAGTCATCCTTAAACAAACATGGATCTGTTAGGAACAGGAAGATACACTGAAACCGAAATGATATTTTTTGAGACATGACCTGCTTTAGATTCTCTAGTTTCCTTTAGTCCATGGAGACCAGCTATGGTTGGGATGTGGGATTTTGTGGTCATGATAAAAATAAGCAAACAAATAAATAAAGATTGCTTTGTAACAATGGGTCATTCATTCATTTTTTTTTTTAGTTCTGTAACTGTTTATTAAGCACCTACTGTATGCCCAGAACTGGTTCTAAAAATCAATATTACAATTCTATTTATGTGATTATGAACCAGAAAATTAGAAAAAGGGATGATTTTGGAAGTCATTTTATCAATGTCCAACATGATCATAGTTAAATTAGGAACAGAACAGGCTGGAATAACTCAATCAATATTTGTTAAACACCTGTTATATAAGCTATATAAGCCAGGGCACAGACATATGCCATGTTTATTGAAATATAAGTTATTTGGCCATGACTATGGAAATAAATGTTATTTGGCAATGATTATGGAAATAAATGTTATTTGGCATATGAGGTGGGTGACTGTATTGGTTCCTATTACTGCCGTAACAAATTATCACAGGATTAGTGGCTTAAAACACCACAGACTTATTTTCTTACAGTTCTGGAGGTCAGAAGTCTGAAATGGGTCTCAGTGAACTGAAATCAAGGTATTAGCAGGGCTGTGTTTCTTTCTGGGGGCTCTAAGAGAGACTCTTTCCCCCCTCCCCGCTTTTTTGCCTTTTCCAGTTTCTGGAGGGCCCCACATTCTTTGGCTGATAAAAGGCGATCTTTAAGGCCAGCAAGGCAGTTGAGTAATTGTCACATCACATCATTCTAGATTTTCCTCTTCTTCCTCCCTTTTACACTTCTAAGGATGCTTGTGATAAATTGGGCCCATACGAATAAAACAGGATAATCTTCCCATTTCGAGGTGGCTGAGTAGCAACCTTGATGACATCTGCAACCTTAATTCTCCTTTGCCAAGTAACCTAATATAGTCACAGATTCCAGGTTAGCATATGGACATTTTTGAGGGAGGCATTATTCCGTGTACTAAAGCAGCCAATCTAGATTTGGGGATCAGAAAAAGCTTCCCAGAGAAATCAACACCTAAGACGAGATTTAAAGAATGAAAGGAGTATCTACTTCTGAAGAGAAGAGGAATTTTTAGGCAGAGTCCAATAGCTGGGAGTGCACCAAATGGTCCTCCCTTCATGAAAGAACTTGTCCAGTCACAATGAGTGATTTGTCTGAGTGTCCAGATGCGGCGTCTTCAGGATCTGCCTTCATTTCTGAGGCCAGGCCATGCTTATTCCAGGTAGCCCAGTCAGTGACAGTGCAGCAAGAGTACTGGGGTCAGACCACGTTTACCCAACATGGGACTCCTCTAACAGGTAATTTTTGTTCTGGAGCTCCCCATGGGTTGACCAAGACTTTGTCAGATCTAAAACCTTACAAGTCCAATCCTGTTCTCTTTCACAGAGTGTCAGATAAGAAGTGTCTGAGGGCTTCCTCTGATCAACTCTGCATCCCCCTCCTTTATCACTCACAGGCATTGCCTTCATAGGCTGCTTGCACTCTGATATTGGTATTTGTTGTCTGGAGGACTCAGCTGAGAGACAGAGGAGCATCAGGAGCAGATCATAGGAGAGAGAGTGCAAGACCGGCTTGCAAGTAGTTCAGTAGAGCAAGAACACAAGATTCAAAGGTGGGCCTGGGCTTGGAATGACACATGCCCAATGAGACTTGTATTAGTCAGGACAGGCTAACGGCTATAACAGAAGTCCTACATTTCAGTGGTTTACACAAAAGTATTCTTTTGTCTCCATTCAAGAGACCACACAGTTCTTCCGGTCAAGCAACCGGCCTTGGGGTTCTGCTTCAACCAGCAACTCTAGAGGTTCCTTCAGTCTTTTTATTTGGTTTTTCTAGGATCTTGAGTCTTCTCCCTTCAGCCAGTGGTTGGGAAAACAGGCTGGGAAGATGGAGTATGTGAAAGTTTTATGGATAAGGCCAGAACATAGTACATCTCACATTTTTGGTGAATGGCATAATAGATCCCTGTGGTCACAGGAGTTAAGTAGCCTTAAGAGAAGAAAGACTCAACCCAACTATAGGCGAAGAAAGAATATAGACATATCTTAGTACACCAAATACCCCAGTACCTTGCAGTCATTCGATAAGTATTTGTTAAATGAATGAATTTGGAGTCAGACCTGAGTTCAAATCCCAGCTCTATTGCTTGGCCACTAAGTAAGTTTAGAGTTAAGTAAGCAGGTTACTTAACTCTAAACTTCTCTAAGCCTCATTTCTTCATATGTAAAATGGGTATAAAATATCTATGGTATGAGGTAGTTAGGGAACTTCTATGGGCTCGAGCATATAATAACCATATAATAACACTCACTGCCTGCCAAGCATATTGAGGTGATTTATATTTATTACTTCATCTGTTTCTCACTGAAACCTTAGGTGGTGGGTGATATCATTATGCCCAGTTTGTAAATAAGAAAACAAAGGCATTGAGGCATTAAGTATCTTTCTCTAAATCACATAGCTAATAATTAATAGAGCTACAATTTGAACCCATCTTAACTGTCAGTGTTCTTAACCACAACACTATATACTACTTGTAGTAAGTTAATTGCCAATTTTGGTGTCTGGTACATAACTGATGCCCAAGAAATCACAGGGAAGAATTATCAGCAGTAAGTCCAGGAGCAGGTGATGCACTGTGATCCAGGAAACAGGCTAGTCCCTGATATTAGCAAGGTTGGAAACAAACCCAGGTGTGTGGTGAAGATGGAGATCTTCGGAGGGTTTGGCAGGAATAAATGTGAGCCTCCATCCTGGAAAGCTGCTACATTGTATAGATTACAAGCATAAAGACTATACTACAGGGGATTGAAATACAGGCCCAGGTTCTAAAACAGTGTCACAAGGGAGAAATAAACAGGGCAGAAAGCAAGCAACTAAATTACAGATCATGCTTAGAAATGGGTGAGCAGATGGCCCTGCTAAGAGAAGCAAGAGAAAGGTGGTGGGAACAGGCATCAGGCAAATCATCCTAGCCATGTTTATTGATAAAAGTTAGTTGCTGGCTTAGCAATAGTGTGCGAGTGTGTGTACAAAAGTCTGTGGTGTTAATCAATCTCCTAGTGTGCATGGAGCTATTTTTTACAGTGCACCCTTTATTAGCCTCCTTTGGATTCTTGAAACATTTCTACAGCCACCTTATCAAGATGATTCTCTAAAAAATTAGGCTCATTTCTTGCAAGCAAGTTAATAACCACCACTAACAATAATAAAAGAATAAATTTAAAAAGTCTCAATCATCATAATAAAAATAAGCCTTTTAAAAACGGAGACTAGATTTCCAACTAAGTAGCTATTTAGACATCTTTAAAACTGTAGAATCTTTCTAAGCTTTCACCACATGAGAAAATAAATGCAGAGCCATGTAGGGTTACTAACCCAGGGATATTCTTAGAAGATTGTGAGGAAATCAGATGACAATAAAGGGCTTACCCTCACCCCATTTTCTCCTCCCTCCCTCCCTTTCTTCCTCCTTTCTCTTTCTCTCTCTTTCCTTCTCTTCTCTTCTCTTCTCTTCTCTTCTCTTCTCTTCTCTTCTCTTCTCTTCTCTTCTCTTCTCTTCTCTTACTTTCCTTTCTTTCTTTCCTTCTTTCTTCCATTCTATACAGAATTTCAAATAAAATGTGGCTTGGACTTAA
The DNA here is from genome assembly GCA_039655065.1 of Glossophaga mutica. Lineage (NCBI taxonomy): Eukaryota > Metazoa > Chordata > Mammalia > Chiroptera > Phyllostomidae > Glossophaga > Glossophaga mutica. The sequence goes on along the minus strand of CM077307.1, from coordinate 138,156,289 downwards.
GAAACGAGCACTGAATTCTAGTTCTTGAGGCTGTTTCTTCTCCCTTTCTTTGAAGGAAAATGTGGGACTTAGCTAATACCATCAGTGCAGGGTGAAGGACAGCTTCATCTCCATTCAAGTTTACATCTATTTCAAACTCACCGTACAATTAAAGGTGCTCCTTCGGTATCTTACTAAAATTAAGGCTCTGAGTCTATGTAAGTTTCCCATGAACTAGTTATTAAGGAATGAAAAAATCCAAATTCTTATCTGTGATCTATTTTGGCAAGTATCTTAACTTTTCTAGGCCTGTTATTTCCTCTGCAAACCAAACAGTTTTGATGAAATTCAAATTTTCAAAAATCCTGGTACTTTGGCAACATTGTTATATACATAGGCTAAATATAGGAACCTGCCCACATATGGCAAATTGTAATGAAGAAATAATTATACCAGTTTGAATCCTATGATCCATGAATTTAAAAAAAGCTCTGCAGATATGATTGGGAGACTCCAAAAATAATAACAATGTTAATGAAGCACTAAAATAGGATTAGGGTGAATGTTATAATACTATTTTTTCCCTTCCTTTTCATGTCACTCTTTTTCTGAGGCATGTCAAATTACACATTAATTTTCCACCATAAGGGGGCAATGTACAGTGGTCTGGCTCAGACATTTCTTACTATAGGGCAGGCACTCTCCAAAGCAATGATTTCACTTAATTCTTAACATATCCTCCCCCCAACGCACACACACCATTTTACAGATAAGGAAATTGAGGCCCAGAACTAACAGCACCAGGATACTGAGAGGCAGCCTTGAGAATGGAGCTTGATTTGTTTGGCTCCAAGCCTATGTTCCTTTCAACGTATATATAGTTTCAACACTGCCACTGAAGGGGAAGTGAGAGAGTAATTTGGGAATTGAAGAGGAGAACGAGGCTGCACACAGAATGAAAGTCCTTGCACAAATATATATTATTAAAGATTTATAATTTTAAAAAGGCTCCAAAGCCTAAGTCTTTTTGTGAAACAACTCACAGATCCTTAGCAAGCATCCAAGGAGGCCCTGAGCATTATAAAACAATTTTGAAAATCCCTATCTAGATGATGCTTAATTAAGAAGCTTTCAGTGTTAAACCTACATGTGTCCTTTGCTGATCTTTAATTATTAATATAGGATAATCTCTATTTTTAGAGAGCCAATATGTTACCTTACTAGTTTTCCTTCTAGAGCTCTACCCTTCTGTCGGAGGTTTGTCCTATGATGATGATTATAATGTCAACCCAGACAAAATTTGGAGCAGGTGAAGCAAGAAGAAGAGAGACAAGCACTTGGAATTAGTTGTTGTCTTAGGAGTGACAAGGGATGGACTAAGCAATTGACTCTCTCCAACCCAATCAGTGCCCCTTGGCATGGGGAGTTCTCCTGTAAGGGACTGGCTAGGCATGGGAGGGGGCTGATTCCATGGTGGAAAGAGATTGAATGTCTGCCTGCGATTCCAGCAGAGGCTGTGACTGATCGGGGAACCAAACCAAGCAGAGAGTAAGTGCTGGCCAATCCCTGAGGAAGAAGTCCACTCTTTCTGGGGCCTGGGCTCCAAAGGTTTTACATGATGTCTGAAACCTCTATTTGAAGGGTTATGTTCTAAGAATTATGTCTTGATCCCACCTTCCTGATTGGCTTCCTAAGTCCCAGCTCCATCATGGGGTAAGCCTGACAGAGGTTCAGATGTTCTGAGATATTTCTGGTACATGGAAGTGTAGACTGTTGCATTATCAAGAAAAAATAAACATGTATATACGTATATATCTATATCTATATCTAGCTATATAATTTCTCTCTATTTTTCCTCTCTCTCTGCACACACATGTACATATGCACGTACATTACATTCACACATTGTTCTTTCCTGACACTCATTCATACCAAAAGAAACAAGGGAAGAAGGAGAGACCTAGAGGTAACATGGAGTCAAGGTTTCCAGGCTCATCCTGCCACTAATTATGTCTAGCCTTGGGTGAGTCTGTCCAGAAAGTGACCTCCTCTTAGTGTAGTACATTATATGGTTGGAAAGATTGGGTGTTGAAAAATTGTAAACTCAAAATTCAACTACAGTTTTCTGTGGAGGAGTTACCATAAGCACAAAGTACCTGGGAAGTGGAGGGATAAGAAACTTGACCCAAAACAGCTTTGAATTTTCTTGGGTCTCAGGAAAGTTCCCGTTATTTCTGCTTGTGAAATAACCTAAGTCAAAGAGGCATTTGTTTTTATTTTCCTAATTTTTTTCAATGCTCACATGTATGCGAGAGTGTGTGACTGTGTGTGTGACACTAACTGTCCTCTCCATGCAGTTGGAGCCTGTCTGTAGCCTGTGTCTTCCCCCATACTCATTTTGTAGCATTCCATACACAATGAGCAATTACTGTTTTACTGATCATTTCGAGCAGATGAGAGGATGGGGTAGAAACCGCCTCAGAGCGCATAGCATTTTGCTTTAAAAATTTCTGTTCTCTATTTAGCTCCTAGCCAAATCCTCTCTCCCACTGGATAAGTTTCCCCCGTGTAGGCAGTTCTGCTTCTCTGCTCAGCTTACAAATACCAAATTTCAGCAAAAAAAAAAAAAAAAAGCTGCCATCTTGCTGAACAGCTACCGTGTAAAGTCCAGGTGAAGGAACGAGAATTATTTTGCCAAATATCATATACATAAGGGTATAGATATATTACTTTCTGAAAACTGTACTATCTATTTTTATCTCCTTTTTTCACTGACACATCCTCTTCATTTTCTTACGTAATTAAATATGCTTTAAGAAAACAATTTTCAATGCCTTTCCAATAAGAATGTGAACTTTTGACATAAGAAAAGCAGGTGGTAGGGGTAAAGGGCAAAAAACTGAACTTGAACAACAATTAATTAAAAAAACAAAAAACCAAACAAACGAAAAAAGAAAAGCAGGTGGATGTGACAAGGACTCGATGATCCTCACTCCAGGAGGCCACCTGGACTTTTATCCCCTATGTGCTGCATGAGGAAACTGAGCTTTTTCTGGGAGAGAACGATGGAGACAGGCAATCTAATACTGAGCCCTTTTGTGTGCTTTATATTTATTACCCCATTCAGTGCTACAAAAATCTTATAAACTATTCTCGTTTTGCATGTAAGGAAACTGAGGCCCAGGGAGATCAAGACAGCAATAATCTTGGATAGGCAACCAGAACTGCCGGAGTCTAGACCCTAGTTCTTTCTGTTTCACAATGCTGCATCTCTGAAAGGTAAATGGTGTGTTAAAATCAAGTTAGATACAATGCCTCATAGAACCACATAAAGACAATTTTTAAAAAACATTAGAAGTGAGAATAGGATATTTGATTACTCAATATCAGAGGGACAAATGCAATTTTAATGAGCTTTGTATTTAGTTCTTTGAAGCCTAAAATAGGAGTCTTGTGGCCAGGCAGGGAAGCCCCTCTCTCCTTGGGTGATCAGGAAGCAGGGGAACTGGACAAAGACAGAGTAGCTGTTAAGATAATGGGTAGCTCAGGTTAGGAGAAGTGGAGGAAGGAACTTAGAATCTGTATAAACCCCAAATCACTTCTAAAAAGTAGAACAGATTTGCTGTTCTAGTTAATATTTCAGCGATAGAGGGCTGAAGACACAAAGATAAGTCTTTTAATGTATATTATTAGGTAAATGCTTTGGGCAATATTTGATAATCTTTGTAACAAGTTTCTATACTGTATAAAACCATAATTCCTTAAGACATTAAAAATTTAATTGTTCGATTTGTATTTTCCTATCTCTGTTGGCCTGCCATTTCCAGCTGGGTGAGACTGTTTGACACAAGCAGGGGGCAGGACAAGCATTCAAGTAAGTGAGCCACCAAGAAGGCTGGCAATCCAAGCCATCTGTTAAAAGCCACCAGGAGAATCAGATCGCCACCTTCACTCCAGGATTTCTGCCATCTAGCGATGGTGGCAATCAGGACAGGCAATTACAGTACCACTAGACTTAAGATATTCCTTAAGCTGATAGAGAAACAGCAGGCAGGCATGAAGCCCAAAAAACCTCAGTGTGTCACTCAGGGCATCCTCTTTATTCACAACCCAAAATGTTCTCTATCAACTCTCAGTAGTGGGACCCAAACTCTCTCCAAGCCTACCATAGTTTGCTAAGTCCCCTATGTAATTTCTTATCCTTTAATAAACCTGTGTACCTAGTATAGGTTGGGGGAGACATTCTTACTGATGAGCTCATTCTTGCTTAATTCTACTACCTCAAAACACTTAATTCTACCACTTCAATATATTTAAATCTACCAAAATATATCATAAAATATTTCCAAGTATTAATGACCACATGAATTATGCCTTTTATAGAACCTAATGGAATGTGTATCTGTCATGCATATTGCTTAGATCTCTCTCTACCAGACTACAATAAATAGCACCACTACAATCTACATTCATTTTTACTGAATTGAAGGGAAAAGTTGCTATGAGTCAAGGAGATCAAAGAAGCACTAGGGGGTGCAGAGCCAGTTTGGAGTCAGAATAAAACCAATGACATTGGGACAATTCCTGAAGTGTACTTCTAGTAGCGAGGTGGGTAGGAGGGAGAGCTATGTCAGGAAATTTCCCCTTCTTGCAACATCCTTAGCGACTGTAGCTACCTTGCCCTACTAACTCTATGCCAACCTTACCTTTTCTTTAAAGGCTCCTGTTGCCTGTAATGATAGCCTTAGCAGCTGGCAGGGTCAAGAAATGTGCAAAGTTATACAGTTCCTCCTCACCTCTTTCCGAGATCTTACATAACCTTGTAATCTCTTGGGCTGAGCAGAACATCCTTTCAAAAGCAGGAGGTATCAGAAAAAGAGGAGGCAAAGACAGGTTACAGGGCAGACTCCCTAGTTCCCTCAAGCTTTGTCACTGATTTCTGTCACCTAGTAATAATCTGAACACCCCCTGTCCCAGCCTGCCCTCCACCGGAGGCACTCACATCTCTATGGCCCAGACAACAATTAGTGTACAGTGTGCTGCAGACGTGCAGGCCAAGGGAGGACTGACAAGATTAGCCTCACGTCATAAGGACTGGATGTGACAGAGATAGCAAGGGGCTTCCTTTACTGTAAAGCAGCATTTTATTTCTTTTAAAAGATGTTACTTAAATTTTACACTAGATATATATAAAAGAATTGAAAACAAGGATTCTTGTATGTCAATGTTCATTGCAGCATTAGTCACAATAGCCAAAAGGTAGAAGCAACCGAACTGTCCATCAGCAGATGAATGGATAAACAAAATGTGGTATATACATACAATAGAATATTATTTAGCCATAAAAAATGAAATTTTAATATATGCTACAATATTGATGAGACTTAAAGATTTTATTCTACATGAACTAAGCCAGACACACACACACACACACACACACACACACAAATACTGCATGGTTCCACTTGTATGAAACATTTATTACAGCCAAATTCATAGAGACAGAAAGTAGATCAGAGGTTACCGGGGCTAGGGGGTCAAGGGGAGTGGGGAGGTATTAATTGTTACAGAGTTTCTGTTTGGGGTGATGAAAAAGTGTCAGAAATCAATAGAAGTGATGGTTACACAACATTGTTAATGTAATTCATGCTACTGAATTGTACACTTCAAAACTTCTAGGCTATATATATTGTACCACAATAAAAAAAGATCAGTTACTCAGCTAGTACTTGTTTTTTCCTTGTTATTCACAAAGTCTATTTTGATTTTGCCAAGTTGCTGAAATTTTTTGATGTCATCAAATTGGCGCTTCTTTTCTTTTTCTGCCTGTCCCCATTGTTTGCTTCTCTGAACAACTATTAGTACAAATAATGACTTAACACTTACAGAGTCCTAGGCACTCTTCTGTTCTACATGAATTAATGAATTTAAATAATGTGAGAAGTACTATTATTATTAACCCTATGTTGCAGCAAAGGAAGCAAATATCCTTCCCAGTGCCACCAGCAAGTAAGGGCAGAGCCAAGAACTCAGTGCTGGACAGTCAGGCTCCAAAACTCACATCCTTAACCATTACTCGATGGCATCCCTGAAACCCTGTAATAAACGCTTCTAGGGAACCTATGAAAAACCAGACTCATAGTCCACCCCATTCTGATTGAATCAGAATCTTTGGAGGTGGGGCCCAAGATTTTACATTAAAAAAAAAAAAGATTCCCACGTGTTCCAATATCAAAACTTACTGCAAAGCTATAGTAATCAATGCCAGTATGATACTGGCATCAGGATAGACATAGAGATTAATGGAAGAGAAGAAAAAGTGCTCTACACTCTGGCAGAGCTTAGAAAATAGGCTGACAGTGGTTGGAGGTGTTTATATGAGATTATGAAAAGAAAAATTCTTAGAAAACTATAGTCACGTATCTAATTGAGAGATTCTGAAGACTGAATTATGACAAGGGGTGAAAGAGAGGAACCACTTAAAAATGACTCTATGGCATCTAGCTTGGTTGATCAGTAATAGAATAATGCAATTTTCTACTAAAAATATGGTGGGAAGAGCAGATTTTTTGAGATACAGAAGAGGACAATGAGTGATTTCATTTTTTTTAATTTAAGGAGGCTGTGAGGATATCCAGAATGGCTTGCCAATACCAGTCAAAAGGTATGGCCTAGAGATCTAGATTTGAGGTTCAAGGGGTTGTAGGTATTAATTGAAATCAGGAGGAGGTGAGATTCTCTAAGAAGATTCTCAAGCGACAGAGAGATGGGTTAAGCACAGAAAATTACAAAATAGCTATATTTAAGGGACAGGCAGAAAGAGGCACACTTAATGGATGTTGAGAAATAGATGAAGATATAGGGGAAGAGCTAAGAGAGATTGCAAGGCAAACTTTTCAAGGAGAATCTGGACCTCAAAAACTCATCAGTGAAGTACTTATGATACTTTTAATTGCAATTAGCAGAAATGCACTTGAGCTAACCTAAGTAGAAGAGGAATTTAATAACAGGATTTAGGAGCATTTCACTCATCCTTACGGCAGACCATGTGGCTGCGCTTCACAAGGAACTGGAATCAGAAATTGGACAGGTGTCAGGAACCAAGAAAGATACCTGCTCACTTCTCTAAAAAAACTGTTTGATCTCTCTGAAAACTGTCTCTTTGCTTCTGCACACCTTACAGTGCCTGATTTACATATTGAGTAGTTCTCTGAATCCCAATTGCAAGTCACTAGAAAGAGACTCACTTGATGGGCCTCATTTGGGTCCGGTGGCCACCCGTGATCCAGTCAATGATGATCGTGGTCGGGATGGGAAAGACACACAGAACAAACGTGGCAGTCATGATTCACTTCTGTGAGCACAGGAATCAATTCTCAGAGAAAGAATACTATGAATTGGGCAGATGCCCTCAAAGATACCTACTACAAGATTAACCAAAATGACTGCACAAAAATTTGGTCGCCCTTTCACGGAGGCATCAAGTATAAGGAGAGTTGTGAGAACCCTGACTCCTTTCCTCTCTTCTCTGTTCTTATTTCCTCTGTTAGCCCCGAGGGAAAGTTGCATTAATGTATATGTTGGTTTCTCCTTAACATAGACAAGAATAAGTTGCTTATGAAATGCCTTGACATCCTCAGGTCAAAGGATCTGAACAAATACAAAGGATTTTTTATTATTTTCTAGGGAGAGCTAGAGCTTTCTGGTTGTTTTTGCCTGTGCCTATGTCTCATTGACTTCCAAAATTGTACTAGCTGCTTTCTGGCTTTCATTAATCAAACTGCCACCTGTGATGGACTGCTGGTCCCTTGTCTCATTTTGATTAATCCCATTCTCACATTCATCTTACTGGCATAGTTTTCAGCGTTAGGAACACAGGGGGATGGGAGATGACTAGAGATTTAGAGTAGCTGAGTCATCTCCTGAATCTGACTGAGTCTATCTGTTAACAGAAATATTCCCCCACCCCATTCCTTCCAGCTCTAAGAATAGCAGTACCAGCTGTACTTGCCTGAGCCATATCTGAATTAATAAATAAAGTGGGATTATTGTCATTTTCTTGCTTCAACTAGCAAATGTGCATCTTTGAATTTTTGTCAGCTAAAATGCTCTTATAATGAAACATTCACAGGAGTGGGCTTGACATCAAAATGATAATGCAGACTTTACTCACACTAATTATGCATTTGTATTTGTCTTACTTACGTTGCCCTTTTATCTATTTTACATTTGAGAAACTAGTATTAAACTGAGGCAGGCAAAGGAAGGGAATGTAGCTTAGCAGTCAGGAAGGGAGTTTTGTGGTTAGACCTGTGTCTGCTCTCAGCTTGACTATCGAAGTCCCAGGTGCCCTGAGGAACATTATTTAATCTTTCTGAGCCTCCATTTTCATCCCTTCACAGTTATGCTGTTTTCATTTTTAAATGATGTGTATAAAGAATGTGTCACAGTATGTGATACATAGCAAAGGCTAACTAATATTAGTTCAAAAAAGGTATTTTTGCAGGGAGAGAGTGACTTCTCAGTCATACTATTCTGAATCACTGCTTCAGACATCAAGGTAGAGTAAGAACTTGATTATGTGGATAAGCCCAAAAGAGATCTGGGAGCCTGGTGTAGGAGGTAAAAATAGTGGATCTCTTGCTAGTGGGAATGGGACTGTGCTCTCTTTTGCAACCACAGCACCTTCACATCACATAGGAGGGTGTCACATATTAACCATTTAGGAACTCATGAGTCCTCTACACTTAGGATTGAACATGTCCAGGGGTCTTTGGGGCTGATCCACTGCTGTCCATTTGCATGAAGGCACAGGGAAGCTCCTGGGCAAGAGCTCTTCAAGCTTTAAGTGACTGGAGGCCACAGGCCAGGCTCAGTAAAAAGGGCAATACTAGATACTTGTATGTCCTGTGGTCCAGACTATAGGTCTCGGACTGGAACTAAGATGAAAAGAGAAATAACCTTCACTTACAAATATGTAGGACTTTCAGAGCACAAGCTCACATGGCTTCGTAACTAGTGTAATATTACAAATGAGAGTGAACTGAATTTTTCCTTCTTGAGATAACTCCTAGAACCTAAAATTTTAGCTAAGGACACAGCAGCCTGAGCAGCATATCTGATTACTCAGAAGATGAAACAACTGAAAAAAGAAACAGCTGAGGACTCTGGTGGCTGGGAAGGCTAGCTCACAAACACAAGCCTGACCCAGGGACAGAGCTGCCTTGGTGGGGGTAGGGGCAGAGTGAACAAAATGCCATTTGTGGCTGTTGCCATGATGCTAGTTTTACTCTCTTGTGATGTAGCCTAGGAAATAATCAGTACTTAATATGTGTTTATGAAATAACTTCCTACTAATTAAGCAATTTATATACACCATACTTGTGTATTGTCCTTTTTTATTAATTTTGCTTCTAGGGATTAATATTGAAGTTAAAAAGTTCAAAGGAGTCTGTATGGCAGAAACACAGGTTTGGTGCCTGAGAGGAACTAGGGCAAGTTACTTCATGCCTCTACACCTTTATTTCATCCATAAAAGAGGATTATTGGGCGATCTAATGGACGATATGTGAATGTGTGCCTGATCCTAATAATGAAGTTTTCTGCATAGTAATAATCAGCCATAAACTGCTTAGGTTGAATTCGTTATACAATTGCATTCCTTATTCTCACAGTTGAAGTCAGGAACATAAAAGGGAGCATTCAGAATTAATGTAAAATTAATAAGGAAAGACATCTTCAATGAGAGGAACAATTTGATTCATTTGTGTTATAAATTATAATTATTAAATTGAAAAGAATGTGTCTCATACTTGTTTCACACTTTCCAATGTATTTAGCACAGCTCTAGGTCCATGGAGGTTGGTGCTTAATAAACATATATTAGTGTATTGATTTGGGGGGCATCTCACAATTTGGTATAATAATACTGCAGCCGTAAAACCAGTGGACTAGGGGACTTAGGTCAAGACCCAGTTTTGCCACTAATTAGCCATGTGACCATGGCTAAGTCTTTAGGCATTAGCATACTCTTCCTTAAATTAAGGAGCTTCCCCCAAGTTCTTTCCAGCTTGAATGTTTTATACTTTTTACATTGGGTTAAGGACCCAGAACAGTGTTCTTCATGATGGACAAGGGGAGCACAGAAATAAGAAAGACCTAAATATGAAAATTCACAGTATTGTGAGCAGTAACACTTTTTGAGCTAGAGAAATAATAACAGCATTAAAAATAATATGAGTGCCTATTACATTTTAGGCATTGTGCTAAATATTTTACATACATTATTTCACTTCATCCTTACAATAACCCTTGAGATAATTGTTAATATTCTAAATTATAGCTAAGGAAACTGAAGTTTAGACACTCAAAATTTTTCCATTCTTAAGTACACTGGCATATCAATGACTATTTGCCTTATGGTACTAACCTGAGGGACTATTTGCCTCAGGTACTAACCTGAGAAACTGGTCTGCCCTTCCTAATAACAAAGAGAACTGGAATTCAGTATTAGGATTATATTCATAGCCTTGGTTTGTTTATGGTTCTTAACTTTCATTGCATTACAAGTCCCTTTGGAAATTTGGTGAACGTTGCGTGGATGGCAGCAGAAGTCACAGACCCTTCGAGGTACGTTTGTGGTTCAGAACACCCCTCAGATAAAGAATCAAATTCTGCTCACAGACTTAAATGACAGCTCAAGAGCATCAAAGAACATCTCAAGTAACTGTCTAGACAGTGCTTCAAAGGCCTAACAATATGATAAATACCCTTGCCATGATTATTCTTCCAGAATATCACGCAATATTTTCTCATCTCTGAAGTCTTCATCCATTCATGCATGTACTTCACTGAGGTTAGCATTCTTGCCTTGGAGCAATAAAATGTGACTCATTTGCCCAAGATTTCTGTACTGCCTTTGATCCACTTCCCCCTGGGCTTCCATTCTGGATCTTCATCATATCTGCCCTGGATTTGGTGGGTAGGGATGATCACTGAATACTTAAAAGGTATTTGTGATTGGCTTGACACTTCAGCTTGCTTATTATATTACCTGCAATCTGTCCAGGCTAGCTAGCTAGCTATTCATTCATTCATTCATTCATTCATTCATTCATTCATTCATTTATTTAATTTCCTCACCGAGGACATTTTTTTCACTGCTTTTTAGAGAGAGATGACAGAGGAAGGGCGAGAGAGAAACACTGATGTGAGAGAGAAGCATCGCAGTGTGAGAGAGAAGCATCGATTGGTAGGTTGCCTCTTGTGGGTGCCTGCACCAGAGACCATAAGTGTTCGGACCGGGAATCACAGGTGCCTAAACCTGGGACTGAATCTGCAACCAAGGTATGTACCCTGACCTGGAATGGAACCTGCAACCCTTAGGTTACGGGACGATGTTCCAACCAATAGAGCCACACAGGCCAGGGCTGCCATCCTGGCATTTAAAGATCCTTCATATGAAAGTGGCCAAGAGCCAGATGATGCAGGACCTTGTTTACATTACCAAGGGGTTTGAATTGTAAACTAAGAGAAACTATTGGAGAGTTTGAAGCAGGGTATATGTGACACGATCAGATTTAATTTTTCAAAATGGTACTGTGACTACAGGAGAAAAAGGGTTGGAGAAGATAACAACTGGCAAAATAAAATGAAGTAGAAAGCTTAGGTTATCCCCAGTTTTCCTTTGAGCTCCTTGACTCTCCTTCAAGGAGAGAACATGTCAATCTTTCTCATGTGTCCATATCACCTAGCCGAGAGTCTGGTACATGGAGATTAGTCAGTGAAGAATGTTGAATAACTCAGTAAATGAACACAAAATTAAAAGCTCCTTGAAGGCAAGAAGAGTTCTTTGTCACTGATCAATTTGTGAATGCTACTGTTTACAGAGTGCTCTTGGTACAGAAAGCACAAAGTGGCACAGCATCTTTTTCGACAAATTATAAGCAGCTGTAACTATTTTTATTTGCATCTTTGCTTGCCCTTCCTCCTGGGACCTGGAGCAGTTATTTGTAAAAAATAAGCCATTAACAAATGTTAACTGAATTTTAAAAATTCTGTTTGTAGACTAATTGAGGTTTTTAAAAGCAAAATGCTAGAACAGCATTTTCAACACCCTTTCTACACTTACCAGTGCCTCTGAGTGTAACTGATTCTGAGACCTACACATATGAACAACTGAAAGAAGTAGAAAAAATGACCAAAATTGTAGAAGACTTTAGAAGTCATCTGATTCAACTCCCTGTATTGTGTGCAGCAGTGTGGCTGCCATACCTATTGCTTTCTATTTTGGTCCCATGCTTGACCCCTGCCTGACTTCTCTGAGTTCTGTCCTAATTTCTTTCCAGTCCTGGGTGGTACACATTTGCATGACTCTACTAAAACCATTTGGAAATGTAAAAATAGAACGAATTCCTGGTGTGATCAGTGAGTATAATTCATTCTGGCTCAGATTAACATCTTTAGCATTACTTAAGGGAGGGTCCTCTGGGCCAGAAAGTTCTGGGAGTTCTAGAAATAAGAATGCACGGCCACTAAGATGTGTAGGGCATCTTTGTGTGTGTGTGGGGGGGGCATCTTAGTGGGATTTTTTTCAGTATGGAACTTGCTCCTTTCAAGGGGCAATAAACAAAGCGAAATAAAGCAAAAGTAGGCAGGGTGGATGTTGCGATGATGTAAATTCACTGTTTAATAACTATCACTAATGCAGCATTCTTGGGGCTCTCCACTGGAATTTTATATACCTCTTATCTATTTACAAAATGCCTTCATAGATCTTATTTCCTTTTGTTATTAATCATTTTTTCATTTAAGTTCTTGAAAACAGTCCTCATGAACACCTACTCTGTGATAAGCACTGTGTTTTGGGTCATTCAAAGAGGTAGGGGATTGGCCCCAGTAATAGTTAGCACCTTGAAGTTGTCCGCAACAGAAAGAATGACTAACTTATTGCAAGGCTATCAGGTAGTTCAAAGAAAGGCTAGCATAGCAGGTTTGGATCAGAACAGGATCTGGTTGATCTAGGGGGCCAAGTTTGAAGAAGGCAGACAACTTCTCCAGATCACTGCCACTAGAATAAATCAACTGTTTTCCCTGTGTTTGTGATACTCTGTTGAAGTTTCAAAGCCCTGGGAGAGAAATTCCAACTATCTCTTGAGTCACTTACTTACCCTTAGAGAAAGAAAGGGCAGAAATATTCGATGAAATGTCCCATCAAGACTGCACACAATGAAGAGAAATAATTTCCCAAATGAAAAACAAGCTACTTCCACCAAAGTAGAAATATGGATACTGAATAGCCAAAAACACAACATGTGACCACTCCACTGTTTTCCCTGGAGATTTTACTATCAGACTTGGAAGATGCCATATTATGAAGAGTTAAATAAAGAGATAAGGGTTGAATAGCCAAACAAAACAAAGCCAAATACCTCAAAGTAATGATCTGATTAAGTCTCACGTGAAAGGTACTGAGGATAAAAGCTATGAGTTTAGATAAAAAGAAATAACTAGTTAGACAGGAATGTCAGACAGCTCTCATAGAGAAGGAGTAATTTGAGCTGGGCATGGAAGGTAGATAAAATTTGATTAGTGGGTTATTATTCATCAAACATTCACTCCTGGGTAGATTAAAAATAAAAGGTCCAATGTATGTCTGGATTAGAATAATTCATGTAATTAAGTGCAAAAACTAATTATTGAACAGGAAAAGATAAGACATACAACATACTTAGAATATATTAGTACTTAATAAATTTTAACTATTATCATCAATATTATAAATCTATCACTATTCTTCCCTTATACAACACATTAATTTCTATAAATGTGTCTCCAAAAGGCCAAGCATATATATCTCTCATTGTTACAGAGTCTAGAATGAACATCTATCAAAAACTGAGTATCTGAACTGATTGAAAACTCATCTCTTGGACTCATATTTAAAAAGTCAGCCAAGGCAGCCACACTAGATCTTTACCTATATTAGCCAGGGTATTTTTAGATGCACCCAGGTTGATATAGTCATACAATCTCTACCATGCTGTTTTAGTGTCATTAGTCTCCTTGACAAGACATTCTTATTGGTGTCAAATCAAGTTATTTTGCTAAAATATTTACATGTGCTAACTAGTAGAAATGGAAAACAATCTGTCAGCCTCCTCCTTACAATCATTCTTATACTTGAATGCTATTGTTATTTTTTGGCTTCCTCTATTCCTAGCTAAATTACCCTAGCTCCCTTCATTTTTTCTTTATAGCTTCCCAGCTTTTAAAAATGCCTTCGTTGTTGCTTTTTCTCAGTATCATTTCCAGTTTCTCTACATTTCCTTTTATACTTTCAATAGAGCAAAATTACATATACTATGTGATCATAGGGAGTTTCCATGAATACAGCCAAGACCTCTCAAGGAATAATGAACAATTAAGAAGTGCTTATTATGTGCCAGGCATTGTGCTGAGCAATTTACATGCATTCTTCAATGTCAAAATGCTCCTATAAATTAGAATCCCTATTTCACACTCATGCAAAGTTTCAGAGCTAGTACATGGGATAGAGAGGACAATAACCAGATCTGTTCACTACCAGAGCCTGTGCTCTTAACCCTCATGCTGTATTACAGCCCAGTGAGTTTGGGGCCACAATAACAAACATGTTTGGATGATTCAGGCTCCAAAGTGCTCTACCTTAGAGCAGTGCTTCTCCAATTTTCCCACCCTAATTTGCAAAAGACAGGGAGACACCCCACCACAATCCATCAGAAATGGGAGAGATTCTTTGGGAACTCATCTTTATTTTAAAAATTCATGTATGTTTTGCATTTCATTTAATAATATATTAATTTTATTTATATACAAAAAGTTGAAATTATAAACATCAAAGTAAAACTAAATGCACAAAAAATGTATTATCTTTATTCTATTACTTTGAGTTCTCCAAGGCTATGGGAAGCCCCCATTGAGAATTAGAGCTATAGCAATCAGTGACACTGCATCAAGCTTATCCAAAAGTATAATCAAATAGTTATTATGTGAAGTTAAAAGAGAAGGAAAATGTTTTCTGCTTCATCAACCTAACTTTCATGGTAGTATTAGGGATATCTGTAGTTCTACATGAGTATCAATCGTTGAAGAAGGGAGAAAAGTCTGCACTGAACTCCTAAAGTTTGGCCCAAAGTAAGGGTGATCCTATAATTTATCATTCAAACTAGGACTCTCTGGAGAAAGAAAGGGGGTGCTATTAATAGTTAAGCCCATGCAAAGTCATAAAGTAGGACAGGCTTGGGCAAACTGGGACACACGGTCACGCTACCCATAACCAATTCCTCTCACAAGGAGTCAAAGGCCAAAGACGGTTGATTACACCAAAAATCTAATGCTATCCTCTCTAACCTCAGGTTGCTTTGTTGATAACATTCATGATTAATTTTTAGATGTGCGTGAGAGCTGGGAGCTCTCAAATGAAAAAAAAAAGAAAAAAGCCCTTCCCAATTTCCACTTGTACCATTCCTGTATCAATGCGAGGTACTTCTTCCTGTACTTTAGGTATTCACGTGTATGTCTATCTACCAATAATTACATCTAAACTAGCAACATTACTGCATATTCATATCTAACTTATGCTCCATTTTGATGAGATTCTTTTCACAGTGATAAAACAGTCAGTTTCATATACAGGGGTGTCCAATCTGTGACCCACAGCCTGCATGCAGCTCAGGATGGCTACAAATGCAGCCCAGCACAAAACCCTAAATTTACTTAAAACCTTTTTTTTTTTTGCTCATCAGTTTTCATTACTGTTTGTGTACTTAATGTGTGGCCCAAGACAACTCTTCTTCCAGTGTGGCCCAGAGATGCCAAAAGGTTAGACACCCCTGAATCTGAGTATGTGTTTGTTCCTAATTGTGTTCTGTATAATTATTGCATTTTCATTTCATTTTTGAAGGCTTTTTTTCATAAGCAATTTATAGTAAATTTGATTCCTGTCTTTAAAAGTGTTGGCAGCCCTTGCCAACTTAATCTAGCTGCCACCTTAATCAATGGCTGTTGATATCAATCACAGACTGCTTAGTGTGACACATAAAAAAGGTTTCTAAGGTCATTCTAACTGTCATAACAGATGAACTCTCAAACCTCAGCCGTTTAACAAAATAAAAGTTATTTTTCTACTCATTTCAAAACTAAAATGGGTATTCCTAACCAGCAGAATGACTCTCCTCTGAGGAGTGGCTGAGATACCTAACTTCATTCTACCTTCTTTCCCTTAGCCTAGGCCTGAAGATGGTACACAGCCTGTACACCCATCTTCTGTTGGCCAGAATTAGTCATAAGTCCATATCTCACTGGAAAGAGTTTGGGAAATTCAGTCTACCTGCATTCCCATAAGGAAGAAAAGTAGGTTTGGTGAATACCAAGGCAGTCTATGCCACAGAGTTAATTCTTCTACAGAGGTTTGCTTGGCACTTTAAGCAAGAATTGGGCTTTGTACAATAAGTTAAGAACCTAGTCTTTACCATATCCCCTTAGTGTGCGAGTAGGTAGGCTCTAAGGTTTTTATCAAAGCCCTTGCAGAGGCAATAGATTGAATAGATGGGTATGACCTTGAGTAATTCACTTACCCTCTATGAGCCTTAGTTTCGTCTTTTGTTAAGTTTCAATAAAAGTGCCTAACACTATTCCTGGCACACAGAAAGCTCTGGTAGCTAAAAGGATTTCTTACAGCTTCCTAATGGAATGTATGCACTGATATTTGATTCATTGCAGTTTTTTTTAATTTTTCTAGTTTTTTGTTTTTATAGTATCTTTCCTACTAAGGAAGCTAAATTAACTGCTATTTAATGGACATATCTATCCTAAGGCAGAATATTACCTTTCCCAATGCCCAGGGCTTCCTTCCATCCTCTAAGAGTTATTAAGCAATCATTGGTAGCCCAAGTGCCTTCTTGATGACTGATTTTCTATTATATTAATAATCCACAATTTATTTCTCCATTCTACTACTGATAGACTTTTTCATTATTTAAAATTTGGTGCTATTATGAGTAGTGAAGCCATAATATAGTTGTACTTTTTTTTGTGAACATGTGTACACATTCTGTTAGGTATATAACCAGAAGTGGAATTGCTGGTTCAAGGTTATGCATAAGTTTGACCTTAGTAGATATTTACAACACTTTTCAAAAGGGTTTTGCCATTTTATACTACTATCAGCAGCATATCAGAGTTTCAATTTTCCTTCCTCACCAACACTTGGTTTTTTCTTTATTTTAGACATTCTGGTTAGTGTATGAATCTGACTTGCATTTTCTTGGGAACTAATTCCTAGTCAATTTTGGCTGTGCTGTTTCATAGTTACTGCCAGTATCCACTCAGACATAAGGCAGAAGTCTGAGTATCAGTGTTGCCCCTCCCCTTCCTTTACCATCATGTGCAAATTTTACCACGTAGATATTTCTCAAATACCTCAACTCACTGTCATCAATGAGGGCAGTGAGATCCATGGTTATATCTCAATTTGTCTATTTCCATGGCTGCCTATGCATTATTACCTTCACTTAGTCTGCAAGTGAATTATTCACAATGCCATCAGAATGATCTACTCCAAATCTGCTATGTTTCTGCCACGTTTAACCACTTCTATGGCCTCCACATCCTTTAAGAGAAAGTCTAAGTCTCTTAAAATAGCATAGAAGAACCGTTAAGTACAGCATCTGGCTCCTGCCCTCCACTTGACCTTATAGCTCTTTTTTTTTTCACTAGCTCCACACTCCAGCAATACCAAACTATCTGCTCAGTGTCTCTTTTCCTCCAGAAATGCTATTCTTTAACCTTCTTACACCAAAATCTGAAAAAAAAATAAAAATTAAATATAGATTCAGCAATTAAATTAAATTAAATTAAATATGATCCAGCAATTTCACTTCTGGGTATATATCCAAAGAGAATGAAAACAGGATATGGAAGAGATATCTACACTCCCATGTCCATTGTAGCATTATTCACAATAGCCAAGACATAGGAAGTACATAAGTGGTCCATCAATGAATAAATGGATAAAGGTGTGATATATAAGGGAATATTATTCAGCCATGAGAAAGAAGAAAGTCCTGCCACTTGCAACAACATGGATGGACTCTTGTAGGCATTATACTAAGTGAGATAAGACAGACAGAGAAAGACAAATACTGCATGGTACCACATATATGTGGAATCTTTAAAAAACTTCAAATTTTTAGGATTTTTATATTTTAATGCAGAATGAAAAACCAGTCTCTAATTGTGGAATTTCTAGCATTAGTGTTCTGTGAAAGAAATAAAAAATTACACCATGAAGATAGTTTACAGCATATGCATAAAAACAGTCCTTTGAAATAACAACCGTTAAGTACATTTAAGAAAGAATAAATCTGTATCTTATGTAAATCCTTACACTAAATTAAATTCCAGGTGTATCAAAAGTTTAAACATTAAAAAAAGAAGTACAGTGTTAGAAGAAAATACCTTTTAAAATAATTATATGACAGGGAAGGTTTTTCTAAATACAAAAAAGAAATTATGAAAGAAAAGATGAATAAATCTGATCTCATGGTGAAAAAAAGCAAAACATGAATGTAAAAATAGTATAAATAGGGTTGAAAGAAAATGGTACAATAGGGTGTGGGGCACAAGGTTTTGTGTACATAGCATTGCCTGAGCTAATTGGTACAGTCTTTGTGGAAAATAGTATGGCAATTTGTGCCAAAAGGTAAAATGTTCATTTAATGAGCAATCTTGTTTTGGAGCCATCAACATGGAGATATATATTGATGGAATGTTTATGGCTTATTATTGAATGGAGAAATAAGTAGATTATTAGCTGATTTTAAAGCAATTTCATTTATGTAAAATTATATATGATCTAAATATTAAAAAATTATCTACATATATGTGTGTGTTTAGGCAAAGACATGAAGATCCTAAAGGACCATTAGATTCTGAGACCTTAAAGGACTATTAGATTCTAGGGTATGATTCCAGTGTTCTCTCAACGTTCAGTGCCTGTCACATAGTAGGTATTCAATAAATGTTTAAGGAAGGTAAGGGTACAGGAAAAAAGGGAAAGAGGGAGGGATGGACAGATTATTTGCCAAATTGTTGATAGGGTTTATGGGCTTCTGTATTGTTTTTATTTTGAACGTTGTACTTTTCTGTACCTCCATGGCTTTTTTCGTTCAAGGAGCATACATAATTAGAAAAGCATTAGCAAAACTATTTTAATAAATAAAATCTTTGTATATTGGTCAGATTTGAGTATCTGTGAGAGTTCCCAAAGGAGTACAAGACTAAGGAGAAAGGGTTTTCATACGACCAACCAGTAAGAATGGGTTTTCCTTTCAATTGCAGTTTTAGTGCTGCTTGTCACCAAAAAGGTGAGCATTTCATCCTCAGGTGAAAACAGGAGACTTTCACCCTAAAACAAACACAGCAAGCAGTCCCGACAGTTCCCTAAGCGTGCTTTCTTTCCTGTGTCGGTGGAAGTCCCTTGAACAACCCAGCCCCATCTCAGTCTCCCCTACCCCAGGCTCTTTGTCAGCAGTATTAGCCCTACATGCGGGATTTGCATTGCTGATCTAAATTAAAAGTCCTCTCTGCCCTCTATCCTCTCTCCATTCCCTTGTTACCTAGTGTCCTTTGCAGTTTTCCTGTCAAGTCACTGATTTCCATCTTTTAGGTGCCCGAGGCACATGATCCAGTTCTAGTTTCTGCAACAAAAAGAAAAATATCTGCCTGCCAGGAGAGGAAACAGGATGCTGAACTGGTGCCTCGTTTGCCCCACATAAAGTGCTTCTGTCTGGATCTTCTCCCAGAATTCTTGGGAGAAGAGGCTGCCGTCAGGGGGTATGCTTTTACAGATGGGGTTTGGCAAGTCAGAAATAGTCTCACTTCCCTCTGTGCCATGGGAACACTCAGCCTAGATTACAGGAATGTGGTCTCTTTGGGGTTTGCCCTCCAGAAGCTGAGACGGGTGTTCTGGTGTGTTATCTGTCCCGGGCTGGAGACAGACAGGCTCCAGTCAGCTCCGTGGGGTAACTCAGCAAGTGCTTGCAAAGGTCTTCCCAACCTGACCCCTAATGCTGACAGGCACCACCTATTTCTAAAGGAATAAAAGCCAACTTTTGTTTCAGGGCATTTTTTCCAAGCTATTGGCCTTTGAACAAGAATAAATACACTTAGACTTTGACTTAATATCTTAATATATATATGCTGAATATTTATTTCTGTGTTGGTCAACATCCCTTTTTTTCCCTCTCAAACTGTATTTTTTTTACTAAAAATTTCCAGCATTATGGAGAAGTAATTGATATATAACACGGTTTAAGTTTAAAGTGTACACCATAATGACTTGATGTATGTACATATTGTGATATCATTACCACAATAAGGATAGTTAACACATCCATCACTTCGTGAGAAGTTACAATTGTGTGTATTGTGAAAACAAGCATACTTTGTTTTATTGTGCTTTGCTTTATTGAGTTTCACAGATATGTTTTTTTTTAATGCAAAGCAAGACCCTCTACTAGCAAAAACAATATGACTCATTTTATTGTGGTGGTCTCCAACAGAACCCTCAGTATCTCTGAGGTGTACCTGTACCACTTTACTACCTCAGCAGGAGAAAGAAAAGTTTCCTTTTTGCCCGGTAACAGCTTAGCCAATGGGAGGCTGCCATAATTCAGCAATGAAAAGTCATATACCTCTAACTTTCAGTTTCTTCCAATGGACTCTTATTTACAAGAGCCCGCTCCCAAGTCCATAAAAGAATGCTCTCCTTCTTCACTTCTCTGAACTTACAGTGGTTTGCCATTAGACTACATGTCCTGAATTGCAATTCTTTGTTGTTCCTGAATAAACCCATTTTGTTGGAGAAATATCTGGCAACTTGTTTAAGATCAACAACACTCATTTTGAAGAATTATAGCACAGGGATTTTCCAAGGAGTAAACCAGAAAAATCTTAAAATGCACATCTGATCATGTTATTACTGTAATAATGTAGTGGAAATAAAGATCACAGACTTAACTTCCAAACTGTGTCTCTGTCATCTTCAAACAGGTAGACAAAATGGGAAAGCCTCACAAACAGCAGTGAGTCCATGTTCCTGCTGCTTGGTGTTTTGTAGTTACAATTGTATTTTTATTTTGCTTCTTG
This sequence comes from Glossophaga mutica, assembly GCA_039655065.1. NCBI lineage: Eukaryota > Metazoa > Chordata > Mammalia > Chiroptera > Phyllostomidae > Glossophaga > Glossophaga mutica. Next base: position 138,135,121 of record CM077307.1, on the reverse strand, counting down.
TGCAACTGGCTTAGTAGCTTAAGAACAGTAGGGGATCCTTACAATACCTGTCATTTTTCTGTTGCTAAGTGTTTTTATCCAAGATGACATTTTTCCTAAATATTTTTTATGCAGAACTTTTGCACAGAGGTTTATTAAGACATATGGGGCTTTAGGCAAAGCCCCTCTTTCCAAACAAGGCTAGGAGCTGTGGGCACTTCTGGCAGAGGAGGGGTTAAATGAGGACGTCATCACTAGTCAGTGTACCTGGGTGTTCCTGCTCAAAAACTGATTCAAAGTCACTCAAGCAATTAGAAGGCTTGGGTTGGGGGTGGGGATGAGAGGTGGTGAGAGAACAAAAGAAATCCCTGAAGAACTGACCAAGTTTTAGGAAGGAAGAACCGGGGCAGCTTTGGAGACCTACCAGTCTAGAAGGGGGGCATTAAAGGCCGTTCCAATTCTCTCTCTCATCTCATGATTTTGCTTGTTTCACCTCATGTTTGCCTCATGTTTCTGCTTTCATGTGTGTGTCCAAAACTGTATATTCTTTTCCAGACAGAAATGATCTTTCCTACCAAGTAGGGGACTGTCCTCTGGCAGCACCATTCTGTGTTCCTAGCTTTCCCGCAGCAAGTAAAGAATGCCCTCTCTGAGCCTGAGTGTGTTACTATGCACCAACCCCCTGGCCAGTCACTGAGTACGGAGCCGACATCCTGTGATTGGTCCACTTCTGGTCAAACCTCCACCACTGGACCAATTACCAGTCAGGCTCTGGAGGCGGGGTCATGAGGTCTCCTGAGAAGATCTCTGGTCTTATTCGGGGGATTTGTTAAAGCAGCTCTCTAGAGGTAGGGTGGCATTGAGTGGACTCCAAAAGTCTTCTGCAGCTCTGCTACAGAAGACTGTTCCATGTCCCCCACAAACACCGGTCCTCTAGGTCTGTCTTTGTTGTTTCATGCCTCGCTCTGTGGTTCTGAATGAATTTCAGTTTCTCAGTGAAGCCATCTGCTCCACTCTGGACTTGAACTTTCAAGATTCCATTCTGATGCAACATCCTTGGAGAGACAGTCCCTTCTCATTATCTTTTCCCAGGCCATTCCTTTCTCCAATGGGTCACCAAAACTTCTTATTCACATTACTGCAGTTCTTAGCATTCATGCATTTGTTTACGAGTTTTACTCTTTCTCCTCCAGATTAGGATGCATTGGATTCTATTCATCTTTGTACTTGGGGTCTAAACCAGTCACTGGCACTTCATTGATATTTGTACAATGAACAGGTGAATAAATTAATGGAAGGGAAGAGAGGGAAGGAGGAAAACTTTTAAAATCCAACCAGGTATAAAAGTACTATAGAAAAGAACTTTTAAAGTGTTGTGGACCGTTCGGCTTGGTTTTCAGGAGTTGTAACCCTCACCCCATGGTGGGCTGTGTAAGAGCCCAAGGGACCCACTTCATCTGGGTCTGTTCTGTCAAGAGGACGACGTGACCTACTAAGGAGACAGAGCTTATCTCCCTGGCAGGAATGCTGCTTCTGCCTCATCCACCTCTGGCCCCAATGCTTAGTTGGTTAGTCAATGATGGGTAAGACTCCTCACGGGAGGGGCAACCTAAGCCAGACACAACCACTTGGGAGGCCCTCATGGAAAGACTCAGGGGGCTGCAGCAAAGAGGGGGTGATGGACCCTCGTCCCCCAGCTATTCTGACATAGCCCGAGTCCCCATTTCTGTCTGGGAGATGCTTCCTGGCTTAGGCCTGAAACTATGACGGCTGCGAGCGGTGCAGCCCTGTGCCCCAGAGCGGTTCCCCAGGTGATAGGGCATAAAAAAGAATTCGTAAAGCCCTGTGAAACCTGCTTTGTTTGCTAAGAGTGCTCTCATTTAAATGATAAGGGTCCGAGGAGGAAATGGGTATGTCTCCCGAAGTTTTGCAACCCCCTTTCCTGACAGATACTGACTCAGATTAGGCCCTCAGATTTCTTTGAAATGTTAACCATTGTTTGATCCTTGCCTCCTGATTTACCTGTATTCCTGTGTATTTGAACCCAATAAAAGCCCAGTGAGGAAGGGGCTCTGGGTTATTTTCCTTTGAGAGTTTGGCCACCTCTCCTCCCCAAGCAGATCATATATTGGTAGTTTTACTTTCATCCATGAGGGAGGGGAACGGGGGGGGGGTGCCTGCAGACGGAGCCCCCCACATTAAAGGGTTGTTTTTTTTGTTATTATTGCAAATTATATCTTTTTACAACAGTTTTCCAGATAATGAAAGCACCGAAACTTCATTTTTATATAGTTTTGTATGAAATATTTCTGTCAAGTACTATAAGCCTCTCTGGCCAATTAAAGACTACAGAGAATACTTAAAGCTATTGATGATTCAGGATCATTATTATGAATATCATTTATAATGTTATGCTATATAATGTAGTAGATAGGAAGGTATGTAAGTTATTTGCTCTATGCAAACATTCTCTCCAAGTTCATTTTCTTCAGTTTCTTTTCTTGATACTAGACTTGCAGGTGTCATATTCCCCTCTGTGACCCACATTTCTGTCTTTATAATAAAATGACACTTTCTCCAGCTATCCGCTCTAATCATTTTGAATGGAACGGCCCCTCCTCTTTGGTGGCAAACGCAGCTGGGAGAATCGAGGCAGCATGCCATCTTCACTTCTAAGGGCTCGAGGCACTTTATCTGAGCCTCCACATCAGAAGAATGATTTGTACCATTTCCCAACCTAGGGTATTCTTTTGTGCCATTTTGATATCCAGGCAGGACGGGTAAGTGGTACAGTGGCATTTAGTTTATTTATTTTTTTATCTATTTTTTTAATTTTTTAAATTATTTTTTAATCAGTATTTTTAATTGTTGATATTGTACAGTTTTCTGTCTTTTACTCCCCCCCACCCCACCGCCCTAGCCCTCCTCACCTCCCTCCCATTTCCACCCCCCATAGTTTTTGTCCACGTGTCCTTTATACTTGTTGCTCTAAACCGTTTTCCTTTTTAAAGGGTTTTGTAATTCCAAAGCATTGGAACCATGTTTGTGAATTGGAGGGTAGTAGTTGCAGAGCAATCTCCAGCACTGTATTTAAATTAATTAAGCTACACCTAGCAGCTGGTATGCTGAGGGGAAGGAAGGAGAGGAGGGAGCTTGGAACAGCTGAGAGGTATAATTGAGAATAAGAAAATCACAGAGGAAAGTACATGTTTTGCATTTTCCAGGGAAGTTCTGATTTTAAACATTCTGTCCCATTGCCCCCTTAAGCATACTAGTTTCTGTTAAGATTGTTGTTTTGATATCTGTGGTGGGAAATATGGTAAAAATATGTAAAATTAATCCATCTGTCTAGTTGTTGATAGGAAAGAGAAGCATGAAAGTTAAGGCACAAAAGGACTAAAGGGAATGATATTCATTTCTCTTAATTTGAATCTTTCAACCTAGAATAGTCTGATGACCCAAGGCTGAAAAAACCCTAATCTATGTAAATTATTATGTTGTCATTCAATGATAAAGCATTAGGGTATTACATTTTGTTGAAGTACTCAGTATCTTAAATAAATGTTTATTTTCATGAAAACCTATTGTTTCTTTGTTTTTGCCAGACTTATGGGAAGCCTGGCCTCCAAATTAAAAAAATCAGCTCCCACTATTGATAATTCTTTTCAATTTTAAGAAAAAGTAAACTTAAAACAGTGGTTCCTAATCCTAGATGATCTTTTACTTTTATTGCAGGGATACTCTACAAGTCTTCTACCTCCTGTTCTCTTTCTAGATTCTGGCTCTTAAAAGCTCTGGAATGGAACTTATGGGAAGGCTTTTAAGTAAAGTGTCGCAGACATTTCCAATGTAGAGGGGTGAGCTTGTGAGCTAAGAGTTTCTTTTGATATGGTCCTGCTTTTACCCGATCAGAATCACCTGAGATCCATTGAATCAGACTTGCTGATGAAAAGGTCAAGAATCTGCATTTTAATTTTCCCCAGCTAATTCTCATGCACACCTATGCTTGGGACCCACGACTAGTAAGTTTATGATTTAGAATAAAAATTAATGACTGCTAGCATCTACCTAGTAATGTATGTTTAAAAATATCTTAATTAGCCAGAATGCTCAGAGAATTGGGAATTCCAGTAAATTTAATTTTATGGTGAATTCTCCCTTAACTGAACTGGAAGAGCTTCCATCTTACATGCTTAAATATAAATACTGAAATTCCTGGAGTAAGCCTACCATGCTTTTATTTACAAGCAGGACCCATGGACCTCCTGGGAAAGACAACCTTAAAGGAAAAGAAGTTGAAAAAACAATACTTGGTCCAAAATCAATGGACTGATGCCAGCAGGGAAGGCAAACTGGGAGAGGGAGGTAGTAAAATGAGACCTTTATTCACCAAAAAAGAAAACCAGTAAAACCTGTAGAATACAAAGGCTTGTGATATCACAGGCCAGACAAAAAGAGGATGAGGTAAGATTTTCAGTGTTAAGGTGGCCAGTTAAATGCACACTATATGACAAGGAGAATGGTAAGTGCTTGACCAGTCCTCACCGAGATGTCGAAGTGGGAGGGGACCCATGTACAGGAGCACAGAGAAAGTCAGAAGAAAGTCCATTGCGACTAGCATTTGAGGGGAAGAGCATAATGAGTGCTCTGAGATGTGATGAAATGATCACATTCTTTCTAGTACATGAGATGCAAGTGCTGAGAACTTCCTGAAGTTATTAGGGGACATATTTGGAATGGGTGGTTTTCTTATAGATAATTGATGTGCATGCAAATGGAGAAATACTCCTTTGTTACTGTTTTATGAGATTCATAATACTTTGAGCAAGATTTAGATTTCCTTGTGATCAACCTAGGGTTCTGCTAAGATTAAATTAAATGATAAATGGAAAATGCATACAAAGGTAATGTGGACTGATAGTAATTGAATTCACTCTTGATTGAGGAGCCTTGGTGATTAATGAACTGTTTTCTAGAGTAGTTGTTCTAGGGGTTGTACCTAAATGCATGTAGGACTTTTAATAATATAAAATATAATTTGGCTCTGCTCCTGGATATTCCAATGTGGAAGAGGGACAGCATCAACATATATATTTAAAATTCTTTGTGTCAATCTTAGGCACATCAGAGGCTGGCAGACACTGCTTTCGTGTGGAGGTCGATGGTAAGTGAACAGAACCCTAGCAACCTGAGTCCTGGTTTTGTTCCCAGCAAACATTTTTGTGATGTGAGAGGAAGCTTGACAGGTTGACAGGGGCACTAAAATCTCTGTGCTTCATTTTCCCCATTTGTAAAATGCAGAGCTGGACTCACCAGTGAACATCTACCTTTTTAAATCCAAGTACTCCTTTATTCAATGAGAATTTTACTTGGAAGCTTTAACATATAATACAGAGAGGGAAAAAAAAAGAAAGGAGAACTGCTTTGGTTTCTGTTCAGCAGGCCCCACAGGATTTCAGAAACCATTGGCCTGGAGGGTCGATAATACCTCTTCCAGAGCTAGAATTCTATTCAAGGCAGAGAAAATGTTCATAAATTTGTACTTGTTCTATTCAGGAGACTGGAAGTTTCATATCATATATATTCCGAGGACTGGGGATGAAGGCAAGTAGGCAGATAGAGCTGGAATTTTACCTGTTTGCTGTCTTATCTGTGTCCTGTTCTGCTCTGTTTTTCAGATGCACTTGCCACTGGCTGCCTGCTAAATTTGGCCCACAGGATGCACTGGCAGGAGATTGGAGGACAGGAGAAAATGTAATCCAGAATATTTCAACCCTTCTTTCTCTGTGTTGGGTGATGTCTCTGGAAGACAGATGTTTACCTGTGCAGGTAAATAGTCTAGGTAAACTGTCTAGTAAACAGACAGATGTTTACTTAGAGTTAGGGATACCTGTGCAGGTACCCCTAACTCTAGTAACACCCTCCTACCAGTGTCCCACAAGCCCTAGCTTTGGAGGCAGCTTCTACCTATGTTTATGTTCTAATGTCTATGTTGCCTCACCACCATCCCCTCTGTTTTTCTGACTACATTCTGACTGATAGTGTTGTGTTGGCATTACATTATGAGGACCTTGAAAAGGATGCTAAGGAGTTTGCATTTTATGACTTAATGTTGGAAACCTCATGTTTAGGGAAAATTAGTGGTCCCAGTGTGGATATTAGACTACAGAAACAAATGAGAAGACGTGAGAAACAACACATGCTGCCATAATACAATGGAACTCTTTCACTATTCGACTTCATTGTACCCATTTCCAGGTATGTTTTTGTCTTGAAGAAAATTTTTTCCAGCACCTTGTAGAATTCTGCCTCTAAATATCTCTTGGTTACCTAGCCCACCCTCTTTTAACATTTTGACTTTCAAAAGGAAGATGCAGATGGCTCATAGGGTGACCTGAGTCACTGTGTTAAAGAAATTCCTTGGTAAAGGAGGTGAGCATAACTTAAGAAAAGCAACTCCACTCCTTGGTATATACCCAAGAGAAATGAAAGCATACATCCACACAAAAACCTGCATAGTAATGTTCTTAGTAGAATTATTCATAATAGCCCCAAATTGGAAACAACCTAAAAGTCTAGCAACTGGAGAATGTATAGTCAAAATGTGCAAATTCATGTACTGGAATACTACTGAGCAATAAAAAGGACCAAACTACTGATATATCCTATAATGTTGATGAACTGCAAAAACATTATGCCAGGTGAAAGACACTAGACACAAGAGACTACATATTGTATGATCCCATTTATATGAAGTGTCCAGAAAAGGCAAATCTATAAAGAAAGTAGATTAGAGATTGCCTGGGGTAGGGTAAGAGTGGGGGTGGGTATTAACTCACAAAATGGTGTAAGCAATCTTATTGGAGTGATCAAAATGTTCTAAAATTGGTATGTGGTAATAGTTACCCAACTTGGGAAATGTACTAAGAAATCATGGATTGTACATTTAATATGAGTGAATTATATGATATGTAAAATATGCCTTAATGAAGTCATTTTTAAAAAGGAGAGAGGTAATAGACAGAGGGGCTGTTATTAATCTATGCCTTTTTAGAATCCAATTAGTTACTATGTGACTTTCAACCACATTATCCACATATCTATGTCATTTTCGTGGATTTTCATCCCAAAACAGTATTGAGAACTTTTCTGCAGTCTGAATAGATTATCATTATTCTGGTACTCCTATGCACTCATTCAGTTTCATCAAAAGAGATAAAATAGTCTGATGTGGTTCAGGCTCTTATAACTGTGTGCTAATCAAAAAAAAGCGGGGGGAGAGGTGATCATTTTCTTGGAGATTCAGAACTTTAAACTCCCACCATCATCTAACCCCAAAATGGTCCATAAACTGATAGTCTAATACCAGAGGTTTGGGGAAAATATTAACTGGCGCCAGACAGTCTACACTCAAAGGCTTAGAAGAGAATGCTTAGCTTTGTTCTCTGCACCTAATAGCTGGGAGATAAGTGATAAACAAATGCTTTCAAAAATAATTTCTGCCCAACATGGTAAAACAGCTTTAATTCCTACAATCTGGAGAATAAGAAGCCCTGTTTATCTTGCTGTATTGTGGCAATAAGGTGCTTGCTGTGAAAGGTGGCTGCTCGTAACAAAGTTCAATGATTCACATAATAATCTATTGATTCTTTCCACACTGAGTTTGCCATTACCTTCAGATTAAAGCTCCCTGCTTCTGACTTCAATATTCACAGGTCTGCCATCAATAGCCTGGTGAGTACTGGACCACAATTGAAATGATTGAGAACCAAGAAATTTAGTTTCTTAGTTCTATTATTTTGTCATGCTTTCTCTCTGGGAGAGAAATAGTAGACTTCCATCTCCCCACACCCAAGCCTGTACCTTGGCATGGCTAAGAGGGGGGTAGATTTCACTCAGCCCTAGCTCTGCCATCATTAATTGAGGGACATTAGGAAAATGACTGGACCTTAGATTCTTCATCTACAAAACAGACTTCTTACAGCACCTGTCTCCTTCAAAGCATGGTTGTAAAGAGGAATGTAATAGATGTAATCATCTTTTTAAAATATTTACTGGAGGAGAGATTCAGAAACACGTTGTTTCTGTGCTTAAATCAAGCTGAATTTCAAAACGTTGGACATATGTAGAAGGAAAGCATACTACAAAATTAACCTGAAATTTTCAAGTGCTGCATCACTTTCAGATTCTGAAATCTCCCTGCCTGGTGCTCCTCAAGCTAGGATCTTGGCAGTTGATTGCAGTAAAGGAGGGACAGCTGCAGGGTCCTTTGATAATTAAACCTTAAGAGGACTGACAATAAATACCATGACACCCCCTCCAGCCACATGTTATTCCCACATAGCAAGGCATCCACCCCTGACCAAATACTGCCCCCTGCACTTTTCTCCACTGCTCTCCTCTGCCCTGCCACATCTTATATTCTTTTCATCTCCCTCTAATAGATGCTGAAACGCTTGATGTGTGATGGCAATTCCTGTCCCCATGGAGCCGCTGCTTCCAGACAGCTCAAAACAGACACAGACAAGGCAGAAAATGGCCTCCTCAATGGGGATGAAACAAAGCTGCCCTGATGAAGAAATCGGTTCCCAGCTCCTGTCACTAAAATTCACCTCTTCTGATTAGGCTGCTTTGGGCAGGATGGGGAATGCAGGGAGGGACACATTGACTTGTGGCTCCAAGTTGTACTGTGGTTACATGTCTATCAGACAGACTGGTCAATTCAGTTCCAAATATGCTCATTCAAATAAACAGAACTCACTGTTTGTAAATTTATTAAAATTATAAAACTTCTATAAACAGAAGCCCACTTATAGTAAATTGAAAGAGTCAAAAGGCAAAGATCCAACCTAGCCTGTTTAAAAATGGGAAAATGTTTTCCAGATTGTTCTCAGCTCCAAAGAGAAAGTTATCTCATATAACACTAGGGAACTTGATTAAAATCTCTCCCTGCTCAGCAGCACAAAAACTCGCCCAAGAATTCTCAAAAGAGAGTCATCTCAGGATTGTTCAGAAGAGGCCTTGCGTCCTGGAGCTTGGTTGTATCTCTATACATGCTGTGTGACAGCACAGTCACTGTGAAGAGGACAGAACAGAGAGCAAGCTGGGAAGCTGGACTCCTTGTCTGAGGCATGAAGCCTGGACCAGGAGGACTGGATGCTTGAGAGAGAGAGATGGACCTCTTCTCAATGGGAACATCAGCATCAGTGCAAATTGATAATCTCAGATAAGAATCAGAAAACAAATCAGGCAGAGCTGTATAATAAAGCCAAAACAAGGCAAACTATTGGTAGCCACTCAGAGCTATGCACTTTCCCAACCTGTCCTTAGAGTAGAGTGACTGCAGATTTCAGAGTCATATTGTAGTTGTAGCTACCTATTGCCCAAATATGAGGGAGGATCCCCCCCAAAATCTGGAATTATCTTCTGGAGGGCAGGCCTGTTCTAATATAGGCTACCTCCACTAGGTGAGTGTTCTAAGAACCCATCTGTATCAGTATACTAGCTGGTGGTGGTGTGAGAGATTGCGTTTGGCTTCAGTGAATTTTTTGGAGACTTTTTGGTGTTTGCCCACTTTATGATGGGTGATTTACAAGCATACCTGCCCATACCATGCTGAGTGTTCAGCAGTTTTTGACCCAAAATTGCATGACCCCCAGGGCCCACACTTCCTATTTACACGATTTCAACTTGAGCAACTTTTTATTTGTTTCCCCAGATGCAAAAAGTCCTCAAAGGGAAACATTTTCCAATGTGGAAGAGGTGAAACAAACAACAGCAGAAGCATGAAAAGGCATCAAAATCAATGAGTTTAAAAACTATTATGAACAACTGACAGTAACTAGAGGAGAGGTGGGAGGGGATAATGGGGGTAAAGGGGGAAAGGTTGTCAGAAACATGTGTAAAAGACACGTGGACAAAACCAAAGGAGGGCAGGATCAAGGGTGGGACGTGGAGATGGCTGGGGTGGGGGGCAGTGGTGGGGGGAAAATGGAGACAACTGCACCTGAACAATAATAAAACATGTGAAAATAAAATAAAATAAAATCTACTCTATCTTATTTTTTAAAAAGCTGTTTGAGCAGTAGAAAAAAAGTCTCAATAGATGTATTATTGCATCAAATGGGGAGTACTTTGAAGGTGACTGAAGTTTAAACATGCAAGAATAAAGAATAAATACACAATTTTTAATAAATAAATTCCATTTTTTTGGTTCCCCCTCATAATTGCAATTAAGCTGGCTTAAAACTGACACGTAATTCAGTCAGTGTTGACTTAATGTTTTGCAACAAAACCTTTTTTCACCCTCTAAGGCAGGGGGGGTGTCAAACTCATTTCCACCGGGGTCCACATCAGCCTCACAGTTGCCTTCAAAGGGCCAAATGTAATTTCAACTCCTTAACATTTAAGGAGTAGTTATATTCATACAGTCCTAAAATTGCATTCGGCCCTTTGAAGGCAACCACAAGGCTGATGTAGCCCCGGGTGACAATGAGTTTGACACTCCTCCTCTAAGGCAATATTTCTGATATAATGGCCAGGGGACTCCTCTATCAGACTCTTGCTAAGCTTGTTAAAATGCAGAAAGTTGGGTACCTCCTCCAGCCTTCAGAATCAGATCCCCTGAAGACAGGGCCCAGAAATGTGCACTTTCACATGCTCACACAAGTGATTCTTAAGCACATGGAAGTTGAAGAACTTTCTACTTTAAGGTCCTTGGTTAAACAGCCCTCTCCAGGTCCCCTGAGGTACGGTAACAACCAGGAGCCCTCACTGGGACCAATCTGATGGAATAAAACTGATAGGGAAGTGGAATGGAATTCACCCCCCAAACAAGTGCAGTTACTTAAGGAAGTGAATGAAACAGGCCAGCTGTGAAAATATCTGAAGATGTGGATACTTGAATGAAAAAATCATCGAGTTATTTTGACACTGTAAAAATAGTCAAAATTCAGCTCTTTTCAATGTTGTTGCATCATTGGAACTGAACATATTGGGGAGACTAAAATAAATCAAACATGGCTCAGAAAGACAAAGAGAAAATCACAAAATAATAGTACTGGAAGAGACTTTAAAGACCGCTTGGTTTGGTGTTTCACCTTACAGATGAAGAAACCAGAGCCTAGGGAGGCCTAGTGATCAAGGTCATACAGCTCATTAGTACCTGAGAACCAAAATTTCCTGAACTCTGGCCTCGGTTGTTTCAATAGCACCTCTCCTGAGACTAGAATAAATTTCATGGAGTAAAAAGATAAAATACTCTTGTTTTCTTTTCTCTTAAAAAGTAGGCTCGCTGTGCCTGGTGTAGCTCAGTGGATTGAGTGTGGGCTGCGAAGCAAAGGGTCACCCATTCGATTCCCAGTCAGGGCACATGCCTGGGTTGCAGGCCAGGTTCCCAATTGGGACCACGTGAGAGGCAACCACACAGTGATGTTTCTCTCCCTCTCTTCCCCTGTCTAAAAATAAATAAATAAAATCTTTTTTAAAAAGTAGAAAGAGAGAAAGAAAAAAGTCACTAAAATGCAAATTACAAACTAAAATGCTGACACATGGGCCAAAAGGAAATGCAAACGACTTGATGTTCTCAAAAAACAGTCATTTGATCATTTCATTCATTTAATAAGCATTGTGGAGTGATAGTTCTCCCATATTCTGAGAGAGCAAGAAAAGCTTTGGCGAGGGAGGCAGTTCCATTTTGGTAAGATGACACCACAGAGAGCTTGCTCTTTGGTTGCTGAGGCCTCCTTCACCTGTCTTCACTTGTCTCATCCGGCCTCGCTCACTGTTTCTCAAATTGAACTGTCCACCCCAGGAAGTTAGGCTCATTCTCTCTTCACCTTTCCTTCCCCTGTGGCCCGAAGTGGTATGCCTTCCCAACCTCTCTTAAGTTTTCAAAGACCAAGTTTGAGAGTCTTTGCCTCCTTCGAGATCATTCTCTCTCTTCTTGGATCTCAAGGACAGTTCCTTCAGAGAACTGCTGTAATATATACTTAGTACTGAATAATATACTGGTACTTTTGTTTCCCACTAGTTAGAATTTTGCTCATGCAGCTCTGGTAGGGAATAGGATGAGGTTGAAAGAGCACAGGGTTTGTAGCTACATCGCTAGCTAAATACCTGGGTTCCCTGTCACACGTCTCACAGTCATCTCCAGCTCAGCAACTTTTCTACCCTTCATCCAAACCCTGACAAGTATGCTCTTCTTCCCTTGTTTCCTGTCTCACTGAAATATGTGCCACACCTAGCCAGAAACTGGGGGTCATTTTTTATCACTATATCTCCCTCCCGTAGTAACAATCTTAAAGCATAATCTTCCCTCTTAAATCTCTCTGGAATCAACCCACTTTGCTTTACTGCCACTCCAGCTGCCATTCTCTTAGGGCTGCCACCCCTATTTACCTTCACTATTATAACAACTTCCTGACTCCAACCATGCCCCTTCGATTTTGCTCTGTTCAACAACCAGGGTAGTCATTCTTAAATTCTCACACTGTCACTTCCCTTGATGCTGTCACTTCCCTTGATGCTATCACTTCCCTGTTTAAAGCTTTTGGCTCTCAGAGTAAAATTTCAACCTATTCAAACCTACTCATGATCAAGTTCCTTTCCAGCCCTCCAACCCCATCTTTCTACTTTCCCCCCTTGAATTTCATCTCCATCCAGACCAAACTGCTTGCAGAGTCCCCAAGAAAGTGGCCTCATTTAGAAATAGTGTTTTTGCAGATATAGTCATGCTAAGATGAGATGATTATGGTGCACCCAAATCCAATATGACTGGTTTCCCTATAAGAATAGAAAGAACCATGCAAAGATGGAGATACACAGGGTGAACATTATGTGATGACAGAGGCAGACATTGGATTGATGCAGCTGCAAGTCGAAAAAACACCAAGGACTGATGGTCACAACTACAAGCCAGGAAGGGGCAAAGAAGGATTCTACCCTCAGAGAGAGCATGGCCCTGCTTATACCTTAATTTTGGAGGTCTAGCTTCTAGAACTTTGAGAGAATAAATTTCTATTCTTAAAGCAGCCCTGTGAAACTAATGTACTCTTGTTATGGTACTAAATCATAATATATTTATATTGGCTGGGCATTTTTGCTTGTCTTCTTTCTTTCTCAATGAAAGGTGGTATCCAGTCTTTTTTTAACTTTAATTTTGTTGTTGATACTATTACATGTGTCCCCATCCCCACCCCCCCCCCCACACACACACATACTTTGCCAACCTCCACTCAGCCTCCATACCCACTTCCCTAGCTGTCACCACTCGGTTGACTGTGTCTATGAGTTATGCATATACGTTCTCTGGCTAAACATATTTGAAATATAGTGTATATCTCAGACCCTAGGACATAGAAATTGCTTAGTAATTAGTGGCTGAATGGTAAGTTCAGGGTTATAAAAGTGAACTGATATATTTTAATACCTCTAGCGAAGTACTTGACATGGAGAAGTATTTGGTGAATGCCAGTTGCCTTCCCTGTCCTCACCCTAATTATCAAAATATTCTCAGGATTAAGCACTTAGTCTTTGTCTTCCTTGTGTTCCTTCCAGCACCTGGAACAGTGCAACAGAGACCCCTGGGGCTTCCCAACCATCCATGTGCTCCCCCACATTCTCCAGCTTTAGGGTTAGTGTCATGGAATAGATTCTAGTCCAGTGCTATAGATAGAAGTGATATTTGCCAAATCAACCCTGCTTAAACCTCCAGGGGCTTCTTCCTGTGCCATGACAACCTTAGGGGCCCCATGGGCAACTGTGGGGGCCCACAGACTGAGCACCTACAAGATGAAGGGGGTGACCATTCTGCAAAAGATTCTATAGGAATGGGAAATAAACTTTTACTGTGTTAGCCACTGAGATTTGGGGGGTTGTTTATGACCATGGCAGAGCCCAGCCTATTTTGACTAATATAAAAAGCAATGTGGACACATGGGAGGTACAGAGAAGTGCCTATTGGTTGGCTAATTAAATCATCACAACAAATAAAGATATCAGAGGGTCCTGAATGAATAAAAACTATTTGAGAAACAGAGGCATCTTTATGCTTCCTCTTGGCATGCCTTGCGAGCTTGAAAAAGTGTCTGGGGCTTAAATGTTTGATTGAGAAAAAGACAGCTGCGGTGATGAGGCTGTCTCACGTGACTCTGGACTGGCCCCTGTGCCTGGGCTTTAAAATAGATTAGTTCAATGGGACCAAACTTAATTGAATGCTGTCTGTTCTTTCTGCCAGTAAAGGGGTATAATATTAAATTATCAAGCATGCTTTAGTAAGAAATTATTGTTATGCTGCAGCTCTTGCCATAAAGTTAATAGGAATAGTTAATTAGGACATTAAAATCTATGCTATGCTAATGATCTGAAAGTAAAGTAAACATTTAGTAAGCTAGAAAACAGAGCATCACCAATAAAAGACGTAAATTGAGCAGACATTCTTTAGTAATACAATTAAAATTTCACAATGTAAACTGGACAGCCACTTGTTACTAAAATATGAATTAAAGCTTTATTTGCAGAGAAACATAAATCCCCAAACATTTGGGGGAAAGTGCCAGTGCCTAATTGGTGAATTGGATTCACTTTATTTGACTATGCATCAGATGTCTTGAGGATAAAACAGGGGACTTGTTAACTACAGTGGTTCATTAATGACCAGACGGCAGGAGTCACCAGCATTTATTTATTATGATTGACTCCTGAAGGGCAAGTATAAGTGTATCCTGCTAGGAGTTCTCAATCTTAGTGAGAACTAGGACTTAAATGATGCTTAGCAATCCAACTGTTTTTCTTGTGTCCATTCTGTCTTCCACATATATGGATGACTAATCTGTGCCTTCTCCTTTCTTTTAGACTCAAACACTTCCTCCCAACTTCTCAGATATTGACAATGAATTCTTACTTCACAGGAAAAACAAATGCAATTGCAAGAGAATACCCACACATTTCTGTAACCACACTAATTTAACTACCTGCATCTGTTCCCATGTATTCTGCCTTCTCTTCTATTACTATGGAAGAAATGTCTGAGACCCTGTATCTGTGCAGCCCCTTTTACCTACTCAAGGCATTGCTCCAGAAAATTTCCCCCCTTTCTCCTCTATTAATTATGTTTTCTTCTGTTTTGGATTGTTCTTAGCTAATAAAAACTGTGAGAGGTTTGATGGATAGTAGCAGAAGTTATGAGACTCCTAGGTCAGAGATAAAGGACATTATTACTAAGGATCGGTATTTTATTGTGGTGGTTTCCTGAGCCCCAATCCCCCACATGGTAATGTGAAAAGAGCCAAGTGACACCTGTACACTCAGTCGATTGCATTAGAGGAGAGAAACCCTAGGCTTAGGGAACTTGAATTGTTTACTATATTGGACAGTAAACATGCCTGACCTTTGTTCTGGAGTGAAACATCCAATTTGTCTTCAAAACCTGTACATCCTAGAAAAAAATAATTCAGAACAGAAGCAACCCAGTGTCTCTGCTCACAAGAAGTGCAGAAATGCAAAAGATTCATGGAAAAATGCCTTCTAACAACAAGCGTGCTTTAATTCCTCCCATCAATTATAAAAACTTCTTTTTTGACCCTATATCTTCTCTGTCTACAACCCCATTTCTCTTCTCCTCTTTATAGCTATAATCCTCCAAAGGATTATGGTGGCTGATTCAGATTTATCTCTTGTTCTCTCTTGAATACATTACTATCAGGCTTTAATCCCTACACTGCTTTGTCAAGGCCACAGATGATCTCTGGTGCTAAATTCAGGGCTCAATTCTCTTTTCAAATTTCATGATCCCTTTTTACATGGTTGATCACTCTCTTCTCCTCGAAACACTTTCTTCTCTGAGATTTTAAGACAACATTACTTTCCTCTTTTTGCCTTCTGTTTCTTCTTAGTTTTCTTAGCTGGTTTTTTTTTTTTTTTTTTTCATCTTCCATCATGCTGGAATGTTTCCAGTGTCAGAAATAGGGCCCCTCCTCTCTTCTATCAGGATAGACACAGATATCTAAATCCAGGATATACAACCAGGATTGGATATATACCACTGTTGTATATACAGAATTGTGACTTTGAAACCTTCTATGGGATGATGACTCTACAGTCTTAGCCTATCCTTTGAAATCCAGATTAATATATATAACTGCCTATTCCATATCTCCTCTTGAGTGTCTTTTAGACATCTAAAGCCTAGTACATTCAATATAGAACTCTTGATCATCCTATCCCTAAACCTCTCCCTCCATAAGCTTACCCATTGCATCAAATGACAACTCTGTTATTCTGGTTGCTGAGGCCCATATCCTTGTTTCTACTCTATCTTTTATATTCCACATTTTATCAGTAGTGAATTCTGTTGGTTCCACCTTCAAAATATATCCAGAATCCAATCAGTTTTCACAATCTCCACTGTTAACACTCTGGAAAAGCTGCCCTTATCTTTTCCCTGTATTATTATACAAGCCTCTGAAAAGGAATACTTGTCTTATTTCTTTTCAGTTTGTGCTCAACACAGAAGATCCTGTTAACACATGTCAGAGAGTGTCGTTGCTCTTCAGACTCAAAACTCTCCAATGGCTTTCCACGATAGAGAAAAAGCCACAGTCTTTATAGGATCTTTTGCTTCTCATCAAGTCTTTGACCTTGGTTTCTAGTACTTTCCCTTCTGTTCCCATCCCCTGCCATGATCACACCTTGTGTTCTTTCTACTTACTCTTCTCTCTACTTACTATGCTCTTTCTCCCAGATATTCTCATGATTTCTGCCCTCATCTCTTTTACACCTTTGCTCAAATGTCACCTGAACACATAACTGTAAATGGAAAGCACATGCCCACCCTGAATGCTTCCTATATACCTTGTCACCTTATTTTGTATCAATAACATTAACTAAAGTCTGATCTAATGTAGACAGTTGATTCTCATTATTCATGACAGTTAAGTCACTGTGAATGCTGAATTAGCAAATACTGAACCATTGCTCTTATGGTGCACCTTGGTCAAAATGTCTTTTTAACCATCAATATATAACTTTGTTTTATGTATGCTTCTGTTTAAAGACTCTTGTTTAATACATATTTTTGGTTAATTAACATTGAACTTATAACTTACGCCTGAACAAAAGCTTATCTAACACATATTTTCTCCATAGGGGCCATCACAGACTTCTTATACTAAGAAGTACTAGAAAGTACATTAGCACTATTCTTAGGGCCCATTTTAAATAGCAAAATCATTAAAAGTACAAAAAAAAATGGCACTAAATAGACCAAGAAAAGAGAGTATGATAACAGAAACAAGAAGTTAGAGAGCATTGTCTTGTTTGACATCACCTAGGAATGTGTCTGTTGGGTGATTCAAGTCTTTCACAGCTCAGGCCTGTTTACAAATGGCCATGAAGCACTGCAGTAATTTAGGAGTTACGAATAACTTTTAACAAGCAGGAGATTATGTATATAGGGACTCTTCAAATAATGAGAATGGACTGTGTTTGTTACGTATACACATATTACTTATGTGTTTGTGTACGTAACTGTTAGGTTTATGGTACTTCCTCCTACTAAAACAAAAACATCAGCCTGGGGATTTTTTGTCGGTTTACCTCACTGATGTATTCCCAGTGCTGAGAATAGTACCTGGCACACTCAGTAATGTTGAATGAATAAAGGAAGCTGCCTTTCTCCCCAGGTCGGAAACTGTAATGTTTTTGAGGATTTTGAGGGTAAAGACTATTGATGTCAGGGGACAGAGCTGCAGCGGCACCAAAGCCGTGAAAGCGTTTATAGTCAAATGTCCAGGGGAAGTGGTGTGCTAGAGAAAGAAGTCCAAATAGGTCATAGGTCATCAAATGCAAAGGGAGAGCAGCAGAGATGGAGAAGGAGGGTGAAGCTGGAAAGCAGAGGGACAGCTGAAGAACTGCACTGAGCACTGGACCGAAAGAGAAATAGGACAGCAGTCAGGAAAATCTCTGATATTGCAGTTAATGCTTTGGCTGGACATTTCACAACCTTGGTAGTGAGGTTTGTGGGAGGGCCAGTTGGGTATAAAAATCCAGCAATCAGCTGTGAACTGCTTGAAATCAGCACATTTATCTGATTCAACCTTGTATTTCTAGCTTCTGGCATTACCTGGTATACAGTAGGTGCTAAAAAATGCTTATTGCACTGAAGAAACCTCTATTACCTATCACAATCTTCTTAGGCCAGAGAGAAGAAGAGAGCATTTCTGCAACCTCTTGGTTCTTATAAAGAAGGCCTCCATTCAGCCTAGACTCCATGTTAACCAGGGCCTTGACTCAAGGATGAGATTCCTCTTCTCTGTTCTCAGTCCCACTGTAGCTCTCTGAGCTAGATTTCTTTGCATTTCCTTAGCCTTATGTCCTGGTCCTAGAATAGACCCATCAAAATAAAAACAAATTTTAAGTTAATGGACTCAATTACCTTGTCTAGGGCAAGAGCTTTTAATCTGGAATATATAAATTGGCTTGAAGTCCTTGAACCTCTTGAAATGTAAAATGTGCTAAAGTGCCTGTGTGAAATTTTCTAGAGAGAGGATTCATAGAAGTCACTAAGGTGGACTTGTTAATCAGAAAAACTTGAGAATAATTCCTTAGAATGATTCTCATGGTTCTTACAGATCAGGAATAGAATAAAATATGATCAGAGAACTCAAATAGAGTATCCATCAAGGTGATTGGTTGCTAATTCTTATAGAAGGAGGTTCTAAAACTCCTGCATGTGTGGAAATCTCTTGGGGACCCTGACAGAAAAGAAATTTCTAAGGCTGAGAAATTTATTTATTTATTTTTTTTTTAATCAGTATTTTTTAATTGTTGATATTGTACAGTTTTCTGTCTTTTACCCCGCCCCAGCCCACCACCCCAGCCCTCCCCACCTTCCTCCCATTTCCACCCCCCCATAGTTTTTGTCCATGAGTCCTTTATACTTGTTGCTCTAAACCGTTCCCCTTTTCCCCTGAAATTCCCTCCCCTCCCACTCTGGACACTGTCAGATTGTTCTCAAATTCAGTGTCTTTGTTTATATTATGCTTGTTTGTTTGTTTTGTTGATTAGCTTCCTGTTAAAGGTGAGATCATATGGTATTTGTCTTTCACTGCCTGGCTTATTTCGCTTAGCATGATACTCTCCAATTCCTTCCATGCTGTCGCAAAGGGTAGGAGCTCCTTCTTTCTTTCTGCTGCATAGAATTCCATTGTGTAAATGTACCACAGTTTTTTGATCCATTCATTAACTGATGGGCACCTAGGTTGCTTCCAGCACTTGGCTATTGTAAATTGTGCTGCTATGAACATAGGGGTGCATAGATTCTTTTGGATTGGTGTTTCAGGATTCTTAGGATATAATCCAAGCAGTGGAATTACTGGGTCAAAAGGTATGTCCATTTTTAGTTTTCTTAGAAAATTCCATACTGTTTTCCATAGTGGTTGTACCAATCTGCAATCCCACCAACAGTGCACTAGGGTCCCCTTTTCTCCACAACCTCTCCAACACTTGCTGTTTGTTGCTTTGTTTATGAAGGCCATTCTGACTGGTGTCAAGTGGTATCTCATTGTAGTTTTAATTTGCATCTCTCTGATAGCTAGAGATATCGAGCATCTTTTCATGTGTCTCTGGATCCTCTGTATGTCCTCCTTGGAGAAGTGTCTGTTCAAATCCTTTGCCCATTTTTTAATTGGGTTGCTTGTCTTCTTAGAGTAGAGTCTTGTAAGTTCTTTATATATTTTGGAGATTAATCCCTTGTCTGAGGTATCATTGGCAAATATGTTTTCCCATACAGTTGGTTCTCTTTTTATTTTAATACTGTTTTCTTTAGCTGTGCAGAAGCTTTTTATTTTGATGAGATCCCATTTGTTTATTCTTTCCTTTATGTCTCTTGCTCTAGGGGACGTATCAGTGAAAATATTGCTGCGTGAAATATCTGAGATTTTCCTGCCTATATTATCCTCTAGAATTTTAATGGTGTCATGGCTTATATTTAAATCTTTTATCCACCTTGAATTTATTTTTGTGTATGGTGTAAGTTGGTGCTCGAGTTTAATTTTTTTACATGTAGCTGTCCAGTTCTCCCAGCACCACTTATTGAAGAGGCTATTTTTGCTCCATTTTATGTTGCTGCCCCCTTTGTCGAATATTAATTGACTGTAGAGACTTGGGTTTATTTCTGGGCTCTCTGTTCTATTCCACTGGTCCACGTGTCTGTTCTTGTGCCAGTACCAGGCTGTTTTGATTACAGTGGCTTTGTAATACAGTTTGGTATCAGGTATTGTGATCCCTCCTACTTTGCTCTTCTTTCTCAAAATTGCTGCCGCTATCCGGGGTCGTTTATGATTCCATATAAATTTTTGAAGTGTTTGTTCTATGTCTGTGAAATATGCCATTGGAACTTTAATAGGTATTGCATTGAATCTGTAAATTGCTTTGGGTAATATGGACATTTTGATAATATTAATTCTTCCGATCCATGAACATGGTATATGCTTCCATTTGTTTGTGTCTTCCTTGATTTCATTCTTCAGTGTTGTGTAGTTTTCTGCATACAGGTCTTTTACCTCCTTGGTTAGGTTTATTCCTAGGTATTTTATTTTTCTTTTTGCTATATCGAATGGGATTTTTTTCTTGATTTCTGCTTCTGCTGTTTCACTGTTGGTATACAAAAATGCCTTTGATTTTTGGATATTGACTTTGTATCCAGCTATTTGGCCAAATTCATTTATTACGTCGAGCAGCTTTTTGGCCGAGTCTATAGGATTTTCTATGTACACTATCATGTCATCTGCAAACAATGATAGTTTTGTTTCCTCCTTTCCAATTTGGATGCCTTTTATTTCCTTTTCTTGTCTAATTGCTGTGGCTAAGACTTCCAATACTATATTGAATAGAAGTGGTGAAAGTGGACAGCCTTGTCTTGTTCCTGATCTTAGTGGGAAAGATTTCAGTTTTTGCCCATTGAGTATGATGTTGGCTGTAGGTCTCTCATATATGGCTTTTATTATGTTGAGGAATGCTCCCTCTATTCCCACTTTGCTGAGTGTTTTTATCATAAATGGGTGTTGTACTTTATCAAAAGCTTTTTCTGCATCTATTGATATGATCATGTGATTTTTGTCCTTGCTTTTGTTTATGTGTTGTATTACATTTATGGATTTGCGAATGTTGAACCATCCTTGCATCCCTGGGATGAATCCCACTTGGTCATGGTGTATGATCTTTTTAATGTATTGTTGGATGCGGTTTGCCAATATTTTGTTGAGGATTTTAGCGTCTACATTCATCAGTGATATTGGCCTGAAGTTTTCTTTCTTTGTTATGTCTTTATCTGGTTTTGGGATTAGGATGATGCTGGCTTCATAAAAAGAGTTTGGGAGTCTTCCATCATTTTGGATTTTTTGGAATAGTCTGTGAAGGATAGGGGTTAGCTCTTCCTTAAATGTTTTGTAGAATTCTCCTGTGAAACCATCTGGTCCAGGGCTTTTGTGTGCCGGTAGTGTTTTGATTACTGATTCAATTTCACCAGCTGTTATTGGTCTGTTCAGGCTTTCTGTTTCTTTTTCATTGAGTTTTGGAAGGTTATATTTTTCTAGAAACTTGTCCATTTCACCTAGGTTTTCAAATTTCTTGGCATACAGTTCTTCATAGTAATTTCTTACAATCCTTTGTATTTCTGTGGTGTCAGTCGTAATCTCTCCTCTTTCATTTCTGATTGTGTTTATTTGAGTCCTCTCTCTTTTTTTCTTGATGAGCCTGCTTAAAGGCTTGTCGATTTTGTTTATCTTTTCAAAGAACCAGCTCCTGGATTCATTGATCCTTAGGATTGTGCTTTTAGTCTCTATGTCATTTAATTCTGCTCTGATCTTGGTTATTTCCTTCCTTCTACTTGCCCTGGGCTGTCTTTGTTGTTGTTCCTCGAGTTCTTGTAGGCGTAGGGTTAAGTCGTTTGTTAGAAATGTTTCTGTCTTCTTTAGGTAGGCCTGTATTGCTATGAACTTCCCTCTGAGGACTGCCTTCATTGTGTCCCATAAGTTTTGGGTTGTTGTGAGTTCATTTTCATTTGTTTCCAGAAACTTTTTGATTTCCTCCTTAATTTCATTCTTTACCCATTCATTGTTTAATAGCATGCTATTCAATCTCCATGATTTTGATGGTTTGGGGATTTTCCCCATCAAGTCGGTTTCTAGTTTTAGTCCCTTGTGGTCGGAGAAAATGCTTGGTATGATATCAATTTTCTTGAATTTGTTGAGACTTGTTTTGTGTCCTATCATGTGGTCTATCTTTGAAAATGTTCCATGTGCGTTTGAAAAAAATGTGTATTTAGTTTCTTTGGGATGGAGGGCCCTATATATATCAGTTAAGTCCAATTCGTCTAGAGTATTGTTCAATGCCACAATATCTTTGTTGATAATTTGTTTGGAAGATCTGTCCATTTTTGACAGTGGGGTGTTAAAATCTCCTACTATAATTGTGTTGCTGTCAATATCTTTCTTGAAGTCCTCTAAGATTTTCTTGATGTATTTAGGTGCTCCTATATTGGGTGCATATATATTTACAATGTTTATGTCTTCTTGGTGGATTCTTCCCTTGAGTATTATGAAGTGACCTTCTGGGTCTCTCTTTATAGCTCTTCTTTTGAAGTCTATTTTGTCTGATATGAGTATTGCTACCCCGGCCTTTTTTTCCTGTCCATTTGCTTGGAAAATTTGTTTCCAGCCTTTCACTTTGAGTCTGTGTAGGTCTTTTGTCCTGAGGTGGGTCTCTTGTAGGCAGCATATGTGTGGGTCATGCTTTCTTATCCAGTCAGCTACTCTATGTCTTTTGATTGGAGCATTTAATCCATTTACATTTAAGGTTACTATTGATAGGTACTGATTCATTGCCATTTTCGTATCTGTGTTCCTCACTCTCTCTTTTCCTTTTTTTCCTTAAAGCAGTCCCTTTAGTATCTCTTGTAGTACTGGTTTGGTAGAGGTGTATTCTTTTAGACTTCTTTTGTCTGGGAAGCTCCTTATTTGGCCTTCTATCTTGATTGAAAGCCTTGCTGGATAAAGTAGTCTTGGTTGTAGGCCTTTGGTTCTCATTACTTGGAATATTTCTTGCCATTGTCTTCTGGCTTGGAGCGTTTCCATTGAGAAGTCAGTTGCTAACCTTATCGGGGCTCCCTTGTATGTTACTTCCTTTTTCTCCCTTGCTGCCTTTAAGATTCTCTCTTTGTCTTGGAAGTTTGCCATTTTAATGATGATGTGTCTTGAAGTGGGCCTGTTTGGGTTCCTCTTGATAGGGACTCTCTGTGTTTCCTGAATTTGTGTGACTTTTTCTCTCACCAAATTAGGGAAGTTTTCCATCATTACTTTTTCAAATAGGTTTTCTATCCCTTGCTCTTCTTCTTCTCCTTCTGGTATTCCTATTATACGGATATTATTACGTTTCATGTTGTCTTGCATTTCTCTTAAACCCTCTTCATTCTTTCTGAGCCTCTTTTCCTTTTCTTGCTCTATCTGGCTGTTTTTTTCTACTTTGTCCTCCAACTCACTGATCCGATCTTCTGCTTCATCGATTCTGCTTTTCATTCCTTCTACTGTGTTCTTCAGCTCAGAAATTGTATTCTTCATTTCCTCTTGGCCCTTTTTGATAGTTTCTATTTCCTTTTTCATGTTGATATAGTTTGCACTGAGTTCATCGTAGCTTCCCTGTAGTTTCTGGTAGCTCATTGAGAGCTCATGGAGCTTCCTGACAACCATTTCTTTGAACTCCTTATCTGATAGTTGAGTTGCCTCTGTTTCATTTAGCATTCTTTCTGGGGCTTCCACCTTTTCTTTCATTTGGGGATTGTTTCTTTGTCTTCTCATTGTTGGTGAGACTCTTCTTGTAAACCTCTGCTTCTTAAGTTGATCTGTTCTGGCTACCTGCGTTTATGGTGTGAACTTCTGTGGTGGAATACCTGTGAGATTCAGTGTTATAGTCTTCTTCAGGTATCCTGGTCTTCACAGCTTCCACTGTCTCAGCTGTGGGAATACCCCCTCTTTTGGTCCAACTCTGGTTTTTCACAGTTCTAGGATTTTTTTGAGAAAAGAATAAAGTGAAAAAAAAGAAGAGAGAAAAAAAGAGAAAAAAAAAAAAAAAGAGGAGGGAAGGAGAGATAAAATTGGAAAGAAAGGAAGAAGGAATAAAGCCAGAAGGAAGTAAAGAGAAGCAAAAGGAATTGAGGGATAAAAAAGGTAGAAGTAATAAAGAAATAAAAAATATATAATCAAAACAAAACAAAAAGAACCCCACAAAAACGAAAAACGTACCAAAACAAACAAACAAAAAACCCAACTAAGCAGACAAAAAACAACTATCAAAAAAAACCCCACAAAACAAAACAACCCACCCCCCCGCCAAAAAAAAAAAAAAAAAAAAAAAAAAAAAAAAAAGAATAAGAAGGGAAAAAAAAAAGAAAAAAAAAAATCTCTTGCTATTTTCACACAGGCCAAACTGGATTTTCTGGACTTGCTGGCTGTAGCAGGCTGGGAGGCGACTCGTACCGCTTTTCTCCCTGTTCCTCACTCAGTCAGCTTTGGGCTACTGTCCTCAGTGCCAGCCCAGCACTGTCCCCAGGGCTAATGGCGTACTGTCCATGCAGGGCCTTGGGTGTGATTTCTGAGCCTCCTGCAGGGGGCGAGCTTTCCAGAGTTTATGGGTTTCAGCTGGAATCTCTTACAGATCCATCCCTCCCCGAGCCTATTGCTGTGAGCTCCGGGTCTCCTACAGGGCGCAGGCGCCCGCCTGAGACTACGGGCGTGGGCTCCGAGAGTTTCCCGAGTTGCGCGCACTCACCCCAGGATCACAGATGTGAGCTCCGGGTCTTCCAGAGTCCCCTTCTCTAGTTGCAGGGTCGCCTCTGGCCGCAGGGCTGCTTCCAACCCGGTCGCAGAGCCGCCTCCGGTCGCGCGGCCTCCTCCGGTCGGTTGCGGAGCCCCCTCCGGTCCCGCGGCCGCCTCCGGTCGGTTGCGGAGCCCCCTCCGGTCCCGCGGCCGCCTCCGGTCGCACGACCGCCTCCGGTCGGTTGCGGAGCCGCCTCCGGTCGCCGGGCCGCCTCCGGTCGGTTGCGGAGGCGCCTCCGGTAGCGCGGCCGCCTCCGGTCGGTTGCGGAGGCCCCTCCGGTCGCCGGGCCGCCTCCGGTCGTTTGCGGAGCCGCCTCCGGTAGCGCGGCCGCCTCCGGTCGGTTGCGGAGGCCCCTCCGGTCGCCGGGCCGCCTCCGGTCGTTTGCGGAGCCGCCTCCGGTCGCCGGGCCGCCTCCGGTCGGTTGCGGAGCTGCCTCCGGTCGCCGGGTCGCCTCTGTCCCGTCTCAGGGCCACCTCCGGTCGCTCGGCTGCCACGTCTAGTTTTCCAATGTCTGCTATGGATTTTGATCTCCTATTTTCATATATACTGTGGTATTGTTGGCTATCTGCTCTGTTCCTCTGTAGATCAGTTAGGTTTTTCTCCCATGTGCAGGAGGAAGGACAATCTGCGTCCTCCTACCATGCCGCCATCTTGAACCCTCCCTATTTATTTCTCCTAAGGCTGAGAAATTTAGATTCAGTAAGTCCATGTAACAGTCCTGGAATTGGCTGTTTAAATAAGCTAACACGAGGTCCCGATGCAGGTGTTCCCCAGAGCACACTTCTGACTTTCTAAAAGGTTTGGCCAAGTAAAGATATGGCTGTCCTCTATGTATCGATCATATCGATCATATCGTTGCTCCGGGCAGTGGTTTCCAAACCCGCTGGGCCCAAGAATCTCACAGTGAGATGGTGGTTAGGGTTGTTGGTGTTGGCAGTTCTAAAATACACATGTTTAAGGCTATACCCCAGAGACTCTATCCACTAGAGTGGTGGTGGTGGTCGGGCGGGGGGGGGGTGGTGCTGAAGATATACTTTCAAAAATCTCCCAAGGTTATTCCACACCAAGCCATGTGTAAATAAGTGTGCACTGTGAGTAAAGCTTTCCTTGTGGGCCTGGTCCCAGAAATAAACTGAAAGTTAAATATTATAACCAAGCTTTGCTGAGGAAATGGAAATTATTAACCTTTGGACTACTCTTAAAAAGGAAAGTAAGCAAGTAACAATTTAACACAGGTTAATGTTTTACTTTCACAGAAGTCAGTGGAGGGAAACATATAACCCATGGGTTGAATTTCAAAAGGGAGTATTAGCCATGCAAAGGCCAAAGTGAGATCCAGACTAGGACTTCCTGTGGTATTTTCATAGCTCCAAGCCAGCTTGATTAAAATGAAAATGATTCAATTGAGGAGCTGAGCAAAATCTCAGAAGGAACAATGGTTCCAGGAACTCCAACTATTTAGAACAGTGTGTTCTCCAAACACCAAATAAAAACAATTAAAATGCATCATTAATACTGAAAAATCACCTTCAGTTACAGACAAAGAGTCTTAACAATTACTTTTGCATCGATTACTCTCAAAGCTAGGAAGAGATGCTAAACAGTATCCAATGACAAAGAAACCCCACAATCACTAATTACCATTTATACAAAGGGTAGGCTAAAACTAAAACCCTGAAGAAAGTTTTAGTATTATTTTATAAGACATTCAGTTTAATTGAATAGATGTTTATACGGTGCATACTTACAATGATTCAAATGAGATAATGTATACAGAGCCCTTGCCATGGTATCCATTGTATAATAAGTGTTTAATAAGTTATCATCTTAATACCCTAGAATTCTGGAAGCTTGTGACAAGTCTGGTGTGCATGAAAGCTCCCAGGTGACTCTGGACAAGATTTTATGACTGATGGACAGGCTTGATTTAAAATTCTCACATCAAAGAGAGATGCGGACTGCTCTAATCTCCGCCCCAAGAAGACAGAGTCAAGGCACACATTCCTTCCCTATTTTAGAACACTAAATGCTCTAGCAACAGTGAAAAGAAAAAAGGCTCAAGTAGTTTCAGATTATTAGTTCCAACCCCCCAGGAAACGTGGTAAGTAGTAACCAGACAGAGAGAAATATAAACCATTAAAAGGAAGTCAAATACCTGAGCACCACCTGCGCTTGATTTGTCTTAAAGAATGTCACCCTTGGAGGGAAAACCCTCTTGGGAATATCTCCAGGCTTCTTCATCGCTCACTGCTATTTCTCCTTAGAGCCTTTTACTAGTTTTTTCCTACCTACTTTCTGACCCTAGGATTTAATACTTGAGGCTCTTCTTTGCTTCCTTAATTCTTGTCACCCAAGGTCTTGCCATGGCCTTGTTCTGAGCAATACCACCTCAGACCTGCTGACTCAGAACCACCTTTTATCAAGATCCTCAGATCATTCATATGTGCATTAAAGGTTGAGAAGCACTGTCCAACCCACAAATTTGACTCCCCTGTGCTTCATGGTGCCCATAGAGAATTGTAAACTGCACATTAACAAGCAGTTTTGTAATTCAGTAAACAACAGGCAGAGGGACCAATGGAAAATTTTTGAGCAGCACAATAAGAGAGTACATGCCTGCAATTTGTTTATTTTGATAGCCAATGGTAGTTTTATTGCAATAACGTTTCTAAATTACTGTATTTTGGCTTGTGAG
Source organism: Glossophaga mutica (assembly GCA_039655065.1). Lineage (NCBI taxonomy): Eukaryota > Metazoa > Chordata > Mammalia > Chiroptera > Phyllostomidae > Glossophaga > Glossophaga mutica. The sequence goes on along the minus strand of CM077307.1, from coordinate 138,107,577 downwards.
AGAATTTCAGTAGAAGCTGAGAACTTTTATATTAGAGCAAATAGCATTTACCTTTTAAACAATTCACTGCCTTAGAATCTTATAATTGAGAAGGAATAGAATTATGTCAAGTTATGTGTTTCAGTTAAGCCAACATCTAACTTCCTGCCAGAGGAAGAATCCTCACAAAGGCATGTTAATAATTTTCAACTGCAACCTGAAGAGGTCACAATAGTTATTTTTTCTGACATGCTTGTGATTTAGTCTTATGAGTCATCCTCGAACAGAAATTGGATCCAGAGCCATGGAATTGTACAGAAATAGCTCATATTTCAACTCTCTAGATCTCTCCCTCTGTGTTGACTGTTTTTGAAAAGAAAATTCTCCTAACTTTAGGATTTTTGACCCTAGAAACCAAACCACCAAGTCTAGATCTACACCATTTAGCCTTATTTTCAATGAACTGACCCCACCGGTTTAGTACACAAAAGCTAAACCAACCAGCAGAAACTAATAGACAGTGGGAAGAAATAATACACACAATGAGAAGGATAAGAAACAAAAGGAGAGCATTATACTAAGTGAAATAAGCCAGGAGGTGAGGGATAAATACCATATGATCTCACCTTTAAGTGGAACCTAATCAACAAAATCAAACAAACAAGCAAAATATAACCAGAGGCATTGAAATTAAGAACAATCTGACAGTAACCAGAAGGGAGGTGGGAGGGGATAAAGGAGGGGAAGAGGGAAAAGGTTTTCAGGAACTACTGTAAAGGACACAGGGATGAAACCAAGGGGTGGTGGAAGCAGGAGAGGGAGGTGGAGATGGCTGGGGTGGGGTGGGGTAAAGGCAGACAACTGTACTTGAACAACAATAAAATAATTTTTTTTAAAAAAAAGAAAGAAAAAGTGAAGACAAAGCACCAGGAGACAAAGTGGATAAGGACATTTCCAATCCAATCAAAAGGCAGAGCAGGAGCAGTGGTAACAGTATAAGCTAAAATTCTGGCCTCCCTAATGTAACATTAGCAGCTATAATTTATTGCGTAAGTACCAGATACTTTATATATATTTTCCCTAGCTCCCTAACAACTCTACAAGGTGGGCATCATTATTTGCTCTTCACAGATGAGCACATCAAGACCCAGAACTTACCTAACTTGCCCCGAATTATAGGCATACAGTATTAGGACACTGTTCCAAGTTTGATCATCTCTGCAGCCCATAGCCTGTGCTCTATACCACAATGCCTCTTTTGAGCAAAAGGTCCACTTCCATTGTATATCTGCTAATAGTTTTCTCCCTGTGCAGAGGAAGAGCTCCTGGACCTCCTAAAGCAGCATTTCCCAGACTGCTCAATGGAAAACCATTCCTGAGAAAACCATCTGTGAAAAAGAGATGCAGGGTGTCCAACCTGTGACCCAAGGGCTGCATGCGACTCAAGATGGTTATGAATGCAGCCCAACACAAAATTGTATATTTACTTAAAACACTGTAGGACTTTTTTGTGATTATGTGTCACAATGTATTTAATGTGTGGCCCAAGACAACTCTTCCCTACCTAGTGTGGCCTGGAGATGCCAAAAGGTTGCGCACTCCTGACAGAGGATCTCAGTGTCCATTTTAAAAGGCCTTGTGATCTTATTTCTCAAAGCATTTCTTCTAGTTTGTATTTTAAAGAACACTGTATGAAGACTTGCTGCAATGTCTTTGAGTTATCCACATCTAGGTAATTAATAAAAAAACAAAACAAACAAAAAAGCTTAAGCATTATGGTAAAACTATGGAGCATGTCCCTTCAAGCCAGATAAAGAACTCACACATTTGTGAAGGAGGACCTGCAAGGTATTAACGAACTCTGGAACTCCTCTCTCCTCTCTCTCCCACTCCCTGGACCTGTCTGAACTCTGGATTCTGATCTGTCCATGACCTTCAGATCTGATCTCTGCAACAGGGACCAAGTATCCCCACTGCCATTGCTTTGTTTCAGAATTTCATTTCCACATTTCATCTTCCACACCTCATTTTTCCAATCAACTTCATTTTCCATACTTCATCTGGAAATCTTTCTAGAAAATTAAATCTTAAAAAACAAAACTGTTTGTGCCAAATTTCATTTTAACACCTTTAACTATCTGTCTGCTGCTTACTAGATGAAGTTCAAATCTTTTAGTTGGTGCATGAAGACTTCATACTTTGGCTCCAACATATAATATATCTTGATACTCTCCAATCGAGTTGAGTCAACACTGTTCTCAATACGTTCCAGGTCCTTGGTGCATGGTGTTCCTCTGCCCAAAATAGCCTTTCCTCCCTTCTCTGCAAATCAAACCCCATTCCTCCTTCATGCCCAATTACTACATTCTTATTAACAATAATAAGAATTACTGTATTCTTATTAACACCTTTACATAACTTTCTGAGGTAAAATTTGTTACTTTCTTTTTTATACTCTTACAAACTTTTGTTCCTTTCTCTATAGGCTACCAGGTAGTTTTTAATTTAATTGCTTTCTTGTTTCTCATCCTCACAAGGCTGTAAATTTGAAAGTAAGAACTCTATCTTATTTATTTTGCAGAATTTTTTAAACATGTGATCATTAAATGTAGTAAAAACCAATAGCTTATTTATGGAGCACTCCAGATATAAAGATTTAGCTATAGCAGCTGCTGCATTTTCGAGGCTCTCATTTTGATGTTAAACTTCATCACACTCTACATCTCTCAGATTTTCGTGACTTTTCAAGTTTCACAATTATTCTTTAGGACTCCTGCCTGAAGTGTGACACTCTTATCACACTATTTTTTTTTCTTGACCATTCAGAGCCTCTTGAACCAGGCATATCATTTCTTGCACAAGTGTTTATGATCTAAACTTATTTTTCATGTAGAAGAGAAGTTTTTCCTTTTGAGAGGGATCCAAACTGTTTCCCAACAACCTGAAAGTCAGTGAATTGGCCACAGCTTCACCCATAGTGATGCGTTTTTTCTCTGCTTGTCTTGGAAATCATTGGCAAAATAGCATAGTGTATGTGTAAGACGGCAGCTCTGAAAGTGTGGTCCCTGAAACAGCGTTGGCAGCACTACTTGGGAATTGAGAAAAATCCAAATTCTTTGGCCCCATCTCTGATCTAAAGAATCAAAAATTCTAGAAGCGGGGCTTTGTAGGCTGTGCGGCAACAAGCCTTCCACGTGAGTCTGAGGCACACTAGTGTTTGAGAACCACGGCTACACGAGCCTGGGCTGTGGAGTCAGACTACCTGGATTCAAATATTGGCCCCAGCTCCGCACTTTGGGTGCTTCCCGATCCCTCCTGTGGCCCATCTCACATCCTTTCAGCCTGTATTGTATGTAACTCCTGAAACTGCTGTGATATAATTGTTTTGACTACAGTTTGCCTTAGCTGTACTCATCTCTTGCTTTGCTCTGTCATTGCCACATGGGACGCCTGTAGGAACCTGTTTAACATTCTAATGCAGGTGTAAGCCTGCAAATACAGGAGAGTTGACCACTTATGGGGCAACCTTTCACCAGTGGGAGGATGAGAACCAATGATTCCCTTCTTCTGTCTCTTCTGGACAATTTTGTGGCTTCTTCTGCCCAGCTCCTCAGAGAGTCCCAGGTGAATTGAAGTCCAGCTGGACATTCAGTGGCCATGTCAGTTACATAGCTTGTCCTGGCTTCCCTGCATCCCTTTCTCACTCTCCCTAGTTCCCCCATTCCTATTCTTTGTGGTCACCTCTTCAGATGAACTACTGGGCAGGCAACCCCTTGTCTCAGGCTATACTTTTGGGGGGTTCCAGGCTAAGACATCAGTCAAGTTCCTTCACATCTCCAAATAAGCCTCAGCCTCCAAACCTAATGAGCATAATATATGCATTTACCTTATAAGCTTTTCAGAGTATTAAATGTGATAATGTAGGTAAAATGCTTAGAACAGCTCCTAGAAAAAAGTAAGTATCAACAGAAATTAGGATTACTATTATTTCCTTTTCCCTTTAATTTTTCATGACTATTTTGCCTCCATCTCTGACACAATTTTTATTTTTTATATTAAAGGTAGAAAGCCTAAAGTCTCCAGAAACCATCTTTTTATTTTAGGAAATAAGTCAATTTTGAGAACAAATCTCATATTTTCTTCTTAGTCTCTCAGGAGAGCTAAAGTTGAAATAGGGAAGATTGTAGTTTTTAGGATTGGAGAGTACTGAATTGAAATCTTGACTATTAATAGTAGCTGAATGAATTCTTGAAAGTGTTATCTCTGATGCTTTATCTGGTAGACTTGTGGTACCTTTCAAAATTGTCATGAGCAGGAAGTAAATAATGCATGTAAAAGGTCAGGCACACAATAAGTGCTCAATAAATGGGGGTTCTTTCCACCACTTGTGTTGCCAGCACCCACATCCAAGACCCTATCATTTCTTCACCTCATCTCTTGCTGGACTTTCACAATAGCCTTTTGGTTTCTTTTCTCAGTGTAATCTTTATAGCCTTTAATTCATACTGCATACCCCTGTAGAAGGATCTTCTATACCTCTCTATATCCTTCTATAGGGGTACACGGTATGAATTCAGCAATCATACCTGAAACATTACTGAATTTTATTGCCTTTAATAATCTAGTCCCAACCTATTCATGCAAACTTACTTTTCAGTACTTAATATTATACTTTTCACATATTCTCCATTTTCTACTATGTTAGATAACCAAATTTTGTAAGCTCAGTCCTCTACAACCATCCTAACATGCCTCCCAGACACTTTCATTTCTGATCATTCTTTCCTCAGACTCTTTCATCTGGAATGTTCTTCCCTTTCCCTCTCAAACTATAGTGTTCTCATTTCCCCATTGCCAGCATCGCCATCGGCTTTCATCTCTTCCTCTTCTAACTCCTCCTAAATTTGTACTTAATGACACACAGTTGGGTGCCTATGAGCCCACTCTTAAGGCCCACCCTCCCAGGGTTCAGTGACAGGGCACTGGGGCAGAACCAAAGGACAATGATAAGAGGTCACCTAAACATGGGGAAGTTAGAGTACCTTATCTTCACTGTCATTTTGATTTCACACAGCCATTTAGTCTAGCAGCAGAATTTGAAATAAGAAGTGATTGCTTACCAAACAAAATCATCCCAAGGAAAACTGCCCAGGCAGAAGAACATTCCAGCTATTGCTCTCATTTCACTTCAGCTCATCTCAGATGCAGTTCTAAAAACTGCAACTGTCTGTATTCATTTAATTTGAGGAGAAGCTAAATCCACAGTTTTTTGCTTCCCTTTGCAGAGGGAAAAAAAGTTAAGATGCACAAATTTATGGCTCTCTCTCCACTGTCACTCTGGGTTACTGTATCTAAGTGCCACCAAGATACAAGTGATTTGTTAACAGGGTAGGAGCTGTAACAGTTTAGTGCTTCTTGGTGGTCCTTCATGGCCACTTTGTTTTGATGGTGGGTTGAATACATGTCTCAGGTAGGATTGCTGAAATCTTAATACCAAATATGTATAATTCATGACCATTTATTTATAATTTATGAACTTGCTTCTTCAAAAGTAATTTCAAGTTTCTCATAATAAAAATAAATATATAATCTTACACAGAGTTTAAAATAAGTAAGAAAAGGACATCAAAGATCACACAGAGGAAGATTCCAAGACTCTTAGGAGTTCACTAGGAGAATCAAAGGTTCCTAAAAACAACTGCCACTTTTTGGATCTTGGCTGACTCCCAGTCTCAACCAGATGATTTCTCTACAGATGACTATTTCTTCCCAAGGGTCATCTGGGAAGTTAGTAGGAATGAGATAAAAATTAGAGAATTAAACCAAAGATGAGCTGTTGACAGTAATTAAGTGCTGAGTTAACTCCAAGCTTCTCACAATCAAACCAAGGATGAAAAAAAGGAGGAAATAAACAAAGGTAGATATACCTCTTGTTTTAATAAAAGCAAAACTACCTGATCTTCAGAAGAGATGAGTTTTCTTTCTGACATCAATTTTTGGATAAATTAGTTATAAGAATAAATGTCACGAAACCAAATTATGGGAAATATTTTCAATAGCAATTCTTCAGAGGATGATTTTTGATGGCCATTTCTCACATGGGCTCACAATTGTAAAAAATAGTAGAAATGTAAAATTCCAGAAATAAATATATATATAATATTAAATTGGAGTTCTATGGAAGTATTTCTGTGGCGAGATGTCTAGTACAGTATGTTTTGATGCTACAGACAGTCCCTGTCTCACAATTGTTCCATTTAACAATTCTCCAGCTTCATGATGGTGTGAAAGCGATATGCATTCAATAGAAAACATACTTCAAACTTTGAATTTGGATCTAGCAATACACGTTAAGACACCCTATCATGATGCTGGGCAGCTGCAGTGAGCCTTAGCTTCCAGCCACCAGATATGAGAATAAACAGCTGATACTCTACATAGCACTAGATAATTTTGCTCAACTATGGGCTAATATAAGTATTCTGAGCATAGTTAAGGCAGGCTATGCTATGCTATGATGTTCATTAGGTGTATTAAATGCATTTTCAACTTATGATATTTTCAGCTTATGATGGGTTTATAAGGATGTAACCCCATTGTAAGTCAAGGAGTATCTAAACATTCAAAATTGTGCTTAGCATATGGAAAATCGGGATGGTAGCCCTTGAACAGTTGTGTGTTTGGGGGTGAGGTGGGGAGAGCCAGTTGGCCAGTTGGTGGGAATAGGATACATCAAATTTACAGTCTGACAATCAATGATTAAGGAAGGCATCCAAGGGTAGCAAGGAATTTGTCTTCATGGGCTAGCAAAAACAATTAGAACAAAGTTCTAAAACCACCCAAGATTACACAAAGGCAAATCTATCCCCCAATAGGATTTTTCTTTTGAAATCTGCACTGTCCCCTTTTGGGATGATTTTCCCTCTGGCCTTTATATTCATTTTGTACTTTATTTTATCTATGTAGTAATGTTGGTGGGGGTTGGAGGGTGGTCATGTGGTGACATTCTGCCCCAGATCCACACCCTCATGGAGATGGTTCGAAGCCCTTTAAAGCTTAAACCATTGTTTTCCTTGGGACTCACTGTAATACATTTTGTGAAATTTGAGTCTGGCTTTTAAAGGAAATTTATTAGTGCCAGAATTTTCCATAGGTTCCTACAGACTTTTAGAGGGAAAATATCATAGTTGGAGTACTCTCAGCATGAGAGTTTTCTCACTCAGCCAGCTGCAGAATACTTACAGTAGAAAAGAGTATTAAGGAAGCTTAGTTGTGTGACAGAGAAAAGTATTTGGTTGGTCAAAAGATATGTAGAAATTGGACTCAATTTCCTCAACATTTAAATAAAAGGCTTGAATTATATCATCCGTGAGCCCTGGCTGTATTATGACATGATTATCTGTAAATTATGGATATGAGCATAGTACGTGTTTCAGGTGGTGGTTGATGGATATATGTTTGTATATGCTCATATGACCGCACTATTTCACATCCTTCAGTGTCTCTTGGGTAAAAATCCAAACTCTTTACACTTGGATTATAAAACTCTTCATGATCAGAATGTGGTTTATGTCTCTATCTCATCTCTTGTCAGTTACCTTTTACATACATACTATATGTATAACATATATGTATCTATGTATACCATATATAGATACATACATATACCCGTACATATAATTGTATACTATATATGTATATGAATACTATGCAATATATACAATGTATATTTTATATACATACTAAATGTCCAGCTACCCCAAGCAATGATGTCTCTTGCTTGTAGCCCCTCATACATGCTGTTCCTTTATTTAACATGATCTCCATCCTTCCCTTGGTTCTCACTTACCCATTCTTTAAGTCCCAAATAATTATAAAACAATAATAGAGTAGTAATTTTGTATACTAGTGATAATAATTTGAGTAATAATAACGATAATACCAATTATATCTTTGCATAGCTTACTATGTCCAGCAACTATGCCAAGAACTTTGGATATATCATCTCACTTAACCTCTACTTCAAATTTATGGAACAGGATTGTTATTCCCAATTTAAAAATGAAGACACAGAGGCCCAAAAAAGTGACTTAGCTAGTTATTTCCTCCTGAAATGCCTTCCTGATTTGATCTTTCAAATCTCCATTAGCTGCCCATCCTATGGACTCCCTTAGCATCAATAATAGCAACTAATACACTGGATTATGATACTCACACTGCTCCACAAAGGACTTTTGCTTAGTATTACATTTTCAATGTCTGGCATGGTACTTGGTTCATAGTACACACTTAATAAATACCTATTGAATGAATGAATGAACTAATAAACCCACAGCTCTACTTACATAAAATTGTGAATTAGGCCTAAGTATGCATTAATGTGTCTCATTTCCCATTCTTTTGCCTATTCTCCCTTTGCTCTTTGTTCCTAGTTACTTAGTGGATATAGGCATACTTTGGAGGTGTCTCAGGTTTCAGACCACCACAATAAAGTGAGTCATTTTGCTGGTGGAGAATCTTGCCTTCAATTTGTAAACAATGTAATATCTGTGAAAGGAAATAAAGCAAGGCACAATAAAATGAGGTATGCCTGTGCTACTTGTCAGTTTTTGCTGCACAGCTGTTCAGTAGAAGGTAGGGCTCTATCTCTCATTACAGAAACCAAAACACTTATAAAAATGTTGCTTCAACCACAGCTGAACAGTGGATGCCATTGTAGGTACAGGATATGGAGCTGCTCCTGGCTCTGCTGCTTTCTGAATAATAATAATAATAATAATAATAATAATAATAATGCATGTAATATTACTTCCTGAGATGTGGATGAGGGTGAGAGAGACTTATATGTAGCAGCTCCCCACATATTCCCCATTGTCCCCTTGTCTACCCCACAATGAACAGGGCAATATAAAAACTTGAGGACTCTGCTTGCCTTGCCTCTGGAGTGGTCCTGAGTGTGGGCAGAAATGACTATCCCACTTGGCAGAAATAGCTCATAAAACAATGTGAGTTGTGACCTAGATGCAATGAATTTCTCAGTAAAGGAATAAACTAACATGCCAAAGTTTGTCCTCATTTGAGGTACTCTATTTAGCTATTTTCCTTTTTCTTGCAATTGGACTATAGGTGGATGTTTTTTCAAAACCCAGAGATCCCACAACTTAATGGGATGATCCTTCCCTGTTTAGTCATCAGAGGCCTCACGTGTGGAGTCTGCCACAGTCAAAAGGAAAGTTGGCAACCTCTGATGAAAGCTAAACCTTCACTTAACATTCTTGCAGAGATACAGGTGCAGCACAAAATAGCATTTTAGTTATTTTTTCAGAATCCATAGTTTATAAGGCATCATTTCCTTGGGTACACAGAATAATTCACTTAGAGTTCTACCTTAGCAGCTGGTTCATGTTATGAAGTCAAAAAAGAATTTCAGAAATAAGAAGGGGCTGTGTAATGGGGACTGCTGGGTGGGATCTGAGGTCCTAGATGTTCTTGAGTATATTGTGGATCTGATGGTTACTTAGGATGTCCTGTCCCCCACCATTAGCATCTGTTTCCAGATGAAATTGGACTTCAATAAGGGCATAAGGCAAATCTTGAAAAGCCAAAAAAATTTCCCCAGTGTCATCTGAGAAGTGTAGAAGGAGGAAAGGCAGTCGTATCCCATGTTTTCATTGTCACAACCAGAGCCTCCTTATCACTTTCCAAAGCTCCAGGCAGCCCAAGTTTATGGTCTGTGGAAATCGATCTAATATTCTAATCCAAAGGGCAGCTCTGAGTGCCAGTCAGCCTGACTGGGAAAGCACTTTGACAAACTGTCTAAAGTGAGAAAAACAGTGCCTTTGTGAAACTAAACTTTCCAGCTCAAATGGAAAATAAAAAGCCCTAAATTCAGATGTGTTGTCCCCAGCATTAAACAGTGAGATGTTTGGAAACAGCTGTCTCTTGGATCGATTTGTCTCCTCTAATTTTTAATCCACATGTGCACCAACACCAAGATCCAGCTGGAAAGTCTCACTGCAATTGCCTCTTTATTGTAGTTCCCTTCTTCTCATGACCACTCTGCAAATGGTGGCAGCAAAGGAAAGCTGTAGGAATGGAAAACCATAGCACTAATAGGCTTTGAAAACTTGAAACAGGACACTGATCACTTCTGGTCTGCCACATGACACCTTACAGGAGAGAAAAGGCCTGGGATGCCTGATTCCACTGAGCTTCCTCACTGTAGTCAGTAGCTGTTTGAGACATGTAATCTCAACCACAAGATTCTTGAGACACGATCACCTTGAAACTCTTGTTAAAAACACATATTCCTGGTTCCTGCCCTTAATATATGGAGTCAGAAATTCTGGTCAGGGAATCTGAATTTTAAACAAGTTTCTGGTATGATCCTTATGCACTCTAAAATTTGAGGACTTCTGAATATTCAAGAGTTCCGGCTCTATGTTCCCAGTACTGTTCCACTCAACTGCCTGACCATCATAAACAATATTTTTAAGTCAGAAAATAGCTCCCAAATCATTCAGTAGGCTCTCCATTCTCCCAGCTCTTACCCCTAAATTCCAATCTGTTATTGCTAGTTCTCACTCACATGCTATTTCTTAGTTCTTGCCCAGGCTTCTTAGTTGGTTTCTGGCTCTGCTTTTCATGAACATAAAATCTTAGAATGTCAGAGCCAGAACGGACTTCACAGATCACTTCTGACACCCACATTCCACAGAGGTTTGGCTTTGGTGGGATCCCACTGAACCTTCTCTTGAGAGAAAAATTCTCTTTAGGGAAAACTCAGTATATCCTTAATAAAACTCACATTTCTCTAATTTGATATGGGTACTGTAGGTCCAGCATTGTTTTAAAAGGCATATATTATCCTCTTTTTATTGCATGTCTGTTTGTGAATAGTTCTTTCTGAGTGCAGGTTTCATGTATTATCAGCATTATACTCCTGTGTACTTAGCAGAGGGCAGCATAGTATAGGTTCCTGGCAAACATCTAGGTAATGATGGAAAGAAGAGAGAAGAAGGGGAGGAGGAATTCTTCACTAAAACAGAATTTGGAGCTGCTCTTGATCATGAGCTACCACCAACAGTCTTCACGTGGTTAAGACTGCTGGTGTTCATCAACGTTCATGTTCTTTTCTCATGGGCACAGAGCCACACCTTCCAGTCTCCTTTGTGGACAGACATGGTCACATAGGTGAGTTATGGCCAAACGAATGTGAGTAAAAGTGATTGTGACCACTTTCAGTCTTGGCCCATGAAGACCTCCCACACAGAATTCTTAGTTTCTTTCTCTGTTTACCAACTAAATGGAGTCAACTATAAGGATCCAAACCACAGATTTTCAACCAGTGGGCCATAAGAATTTTTAAAACTTATAATACCTGACTATTTAATCATTGGCACTGCCCTCTTTTCTCTCAGGTTGTCAAATTAAAAAAAAAATGACAACAGCTAACACAATAATAGCTGTTTGTTGTGAGTAAATCAAAATTATACCTATTTTTTGTCAGATTGGCAAAAATATATTTCTTGGTGTGTGGCAGAACTTCAGTAATTATATTACGTGTGCCATGAGCTGAAAAGGCTAAGAATCACTGCTCTAAAAGAAGATGGATCAAAAAGACTGAAAGGACTTTGGTTTCTATGCAAAACAAACACTTCACTGGTCTTTACCGCACTATCTTGTGAGCAAGAAACTTCTATTGTTTCTGTACCCACTGAAATTTTGCATTGTTTGTTACATCAGTGAACCTGTTCAACTAATCATGCTTGGCAACAATGATGCTTATTTTCACAGTGTTTGCCACTTGCTATGATGTTTCATTGGTGAGGCATCATTGAAATCATGTTTCTCTGAGTCTTAAATTTCCTGGTTCCAGGGAGTCTGTATTTAACAGGTCTATGATCATCAGCCAAAAAGTCAGTATCTTCCTACCTTTCAAAGTTTATTTATGGGTGAATAATACAAGGAAGATTTTGGACTAAGTAGAGGAAGGTAATACTTAGGCCAAGTTTCACCATTACTAAAGTGACCCATCATCAGAGCCAACTTCATAGTCATGTGCTTAGTTAAATATTTACCTGTTGCCACCTTGAAATTCTTAGTACTTTTTGAACAAGAAGCCTTACCGTTTCATTTTGCACTGGACCCACCAATCATTTAGCCAGCCCTGCTCATCATACTATAGGGCAAGGAGGAGTTGCCCTTTGGCCCATCTTGGACTTTCACCTCCTGGATGAATGGCCTTTCTAAAGTTTCTAACCTTTAGAGACTTTCTAAACTACAGAGTATAGGCTTAACGACAAGACCTGGCCAGCAATTGTCTATGTACACAACCTCATCTCATATCTGCTCTGCAACCCTGGACAACTCTCTAAACTCTGACCTGCCTTGTGCATGGAGGGTGGAGATGATGACATATCCCAATGCAATTCCCCAGCAAGAAAATGGAAGCCCTCCTTTATAAAAACTGGCGATAAGGTACATCACCAATTTAAGGGCTCTCTTCCTTGCATTGCCTTGATAGAACTTTGTCGTCATCTTTAATGTTTGAATTATCTCCTATTTTTATGATGCTTTCTGATTCCTGGGCTACAGACTATCCTGATTTCTCATGACTGATTAGCAACCAAAATTACCTGCTTCCTCAGATAGCTCAGGTTCTTTCCTCTCTGTTCTTCAGCAGGCTCTTTATAGATGTCCTACTACATCTTCTAACCTGCTTTTCATCCAAGTCCTAGAATTTGCCCTCCAGTTCTATCAGTTTTTAGTACAGGTATTTTTTTGACTCAAGTCACTTGCTATTACTACCAGACGTATCCATCCCTTTTTTAAAAAGGCCTTAACTAGTGATAGCTGCTAAATGTTTAACAGCCAGCTCTTTGAGGGTATGGGTGATAAAAGCTTAATTAATAGTATTTGGTGATTTCTTTTTTTTTCTTTTTTTAAATATATTTTATTGATTATGCTATTACAGTTGTCCCATTTCTCCCCCATCATTCCCCTCCACCCCACCCACCCTCTCCCACCCACATTCCCCCCTTTAGTTCATGTCCATGTGTCATAAGTTTTTTAGCTTCTACATTTCCCACACTATTCTTGCCCTCCCCCTGTCTATTTTCTACCCACCGTCTATCCTACTTATTCTCTGTACCTTTTCCCCCTCTCTCCTCCTCCCACTCCCCTGTTGCTAACCCTCCATATGATCTCCATTTCTGTGGTTCTGTTCCTGTTCTAGCTGTTTGCTTAGTTTGCTTTTGTTTTAGGTGTGGTTGTTAATAGCTGTGAGTTTGCTGTCTTTTCACTGTCATATTTTTATCTTCTTTTTCTTAGACAAGTCCCTTTAACATTTCATATAATAAAGGCTTGGTGATGATGAACTCCTTCAACTTGACCTTATCTGAGAAGCACTTTATCTCCCCTTCCATTCTAAATGACAGCTTTGCTGGATAGAGCAATCTTGGATGTAGGTCCCTGCTTTTCAAGATTTCAAATATTTCTTTCCAGCCCCTTCTTGCCTGTAAGGTCTCTTTTGAGAAATCAGCTGACAGTCTGATGGGAACTCCTTTGTAGGTGACTGTTCCCTTATCCCTTGCTGCTTCTAGAATTCTCTGCTTCATTTTAATCTTGGCTAATGTAATTACGATGTGCCTTGGTGTGTTCCTCCTTGGGTCCAACTTCTTTGGGACTCTCTGAGCTTCCTGGATGTCCTGGTAGTCTATTTCCTTTGCCAGATTGGGGAAGTTCTCCTTTATTATTTGTTCAAATAAGTTTTCCACTTGTTGCTCTTCTTCTTCCACTTCTGGGACCCCTATAATTCAGATGTTGGGATGTTTAACGATGTCCCGGAGGTTCCTAAGCCTCTCCTCATTTTTTTGAATTCTTGTTTCTTCCTTGTTTTCTGTTTGGTTGTTAGTTTCTTTCTTCTGGTCCACTCCATTGATTTGAGTCCCAGTTTTCCTTCCATCTCTATCAGTTCCCCATGCATCTTCCTTCATTTCACGTATTGTAGCCTGCATTTTTTCATCTAGTTTGTGAGCAAAATCAACCAATTCCGTGAGCATTTTGATAACCAGTGCTTTGAACTGTGCATCTGATAGGTTGGCTATCTCTTCACTGCTTAGAGGAATTGGCTCTGGAGCTTTTATTTGTTTTCTGGTTTGAGCCATTTTTGGTAGGGGTTTTTTGTTGTTGTTGTTTTGGTTTTAGTCTGGTCGAGGCTATTATGTAGTGAGGGTGGAGCCTTAGGTGTTCCTCAGGGCGGGCAGCCCAGTCCCCGGGTTGTGACACTATAGGTGGGGGCGGGGCCTGAGAGGGAACAATGGCGCCTGATCCGCTCTCTCCTGGATTCAGTCCCTTCGCCACTTCCCCTCTGCCTGGACCGTCTGTGCGCGCAAATGTGAGACCACCTGGTCAGCCAGCCACCTTGTGTGGCCTCACTGGGTCTGCACAGTTGCCCCCCTGTGCCCAGGGTCCGCCAGCTGCTGCCTGTGGGCTTGGGGACCACCAGCTGCCGCCTGTGCACCTGGGAACTGCAAGCCGCTGCTGCTTGCGTTCCCGGGTCCGCACCTCCGCCCCCTTACCGGTCTGGATGAATGGTTGTTGGACTTCCGTACAGTTCAATTTTCTATTAGTTCTGATTGTTTTCTTGTTTCTAAATATTTGTCCTTAATTTTGGTTGTGAGAGGAGGCACAGTGTGTCTGCCTACGCCTCCATCTTGGCCGGAAGTCCAGTATTTGGTGATTTCTATGGTGTAAATACTTCCACCATGACCAATTTCAAGCTACCAATGTGATGTCACTGAACTCAGAGTTAGGAAGATATGTGTGTATTTGACTTGATTCACAAGCTTGTCTGAGGCAACTCCAGCACACTACCAGCTTGACATTGAATGTGCCTTTTCCTGAAGAGCAGTTGTACCAAAAAATCACCCAGATGCCAAAGTCAAAACCCCCCTGTTTTCCAAAGTTCCCTTGAGGGTGAACAAGTCATTTTATACAAAGGAAACTCAGAATTATACAAAGATATTAAATTTGATGGTGGGGTCTCTGTTTGACTTATTTTTCTCCTTCATCCTTGCGTTAATTGCTCACTAAATCACATATAGCTTATCTTAATATTTGATAAATTCACACCATCTTCTCCATTTCTTCTGACTGCCATTTTTTGGCTATCTGGATTGCTTACTTGGCACCTCTGTCTCTAGTCTTACACCCCTTCTGATCCTTTCTTTATATTACTTTCTAAAATGCAATGGGATCATATTATAATCTGAGTTAAAATCCTTTAATAGTATTTCATTGCCTATGGAAATAATCATACATGGTCTTTTGTGAACTGGTCCAAATTCACAACCTCATAGCTTCACCTGCTATTCTCCATCTCTCGTCCTGTGCTCCAGCTAAGCTGAGAGGTTTGAAGATCCCCCATAATGCATTTACCTTCTTGCCTGTGAGCCTTTACATATGGTACTTCTCTGCCTGAAATCTTCTCTTCCTTCTTTTCTTTTTTTTTTCCACATTGCTAACTCTCCTCAATTTCAGGTCGTCCTTCAGATATTGCATCATCCAAGAAGTCTCCCTAACATCCTCCAGGATAGTTTTATTTTTTATTCCTCCTCTGATCTCATAGCATCTTGCTATCCACACTAATAATGACACATATTTATCAATATCTCATAGGAAACAAATGCCATACTTCAGGTGGGCAGTTGGAGCAGAGTTTAATAAGACAAAGATGTAGGTGGAGTTTGGAGGAAGTAACAAGGATGCCAGCAGCATCAGAAAGTGTTACCACCTTAAGCCTGATAAAGGATAGGGAAGGGGGAGATACCACAACTCAGAGGGAGAGTACCGTGATGAAGGTACTTCACCTTGTGAAGGCAGTGGCCTTTGGTAGAAATAGCCACAGCAACTCTACATGAATGTAGCCCTGGAAATACATACCCCAACCTCATACCCCTCATGCTCTCCGATTCACTGCCAATGACTTCAATTGGCTAAATCCAGCCAGAAGCCAAAGAACATGTAGAGGAATGTGTAATTTATAAAGATCATCTTCCTAGTTCATAGAATAGGGTTGAAAGAAGTAGAGTGTGGATCCAGAGATACAAATGCAAGTTATCAGTACAGCCGATGCCCACTTTCTGAACACAATTTACTTGAGAAATGGTATTTTTAGTTCATAAAAGTGCCCTTTGTTATACAGACAGTTATCTCCATTTTACAAGCAATAAAACAGGCTCAGCTGGCTAGGCTAGCAAGCAGGTAGCAGGGCAAGGATTCAAATCCAGTCCTTCTGGGTCTGAAGGCTGAGGTTTTTCCGCTTTCTCATACTGCCATTTTTTGCAATATTCTGTCTCATCCACTAGACTGTGTTCTATTTGAGTACAAGGTTAACATTTCATCTATCTTTATTTTCATCTACCAGTGCCTTCATTTTCATCTACCAGTGCCTTGCATAGTGACTTGCCCACAGAAGATCATAGGTATTTGTGGAATTAACAAAATTCACAGAATGATTTCATAGTTTAATTTATGTGAGGGGGAACAGGGAATGGGAATATGCCAGGGGTTGTTAGTGAATTATATTTGGCACTAGGCACCTCTTTGTAATTGTCCTTTATAAATAACTGCTCTCCTCATAGCCTCATAGAGAGAAATAAAGTTTATCTGGTTTCTTAACCATAATGGTGTATAATGAACAGGACAATAAAAGGGTTATCTGTATGCTGATCATCTTCTACCTTCTCCCCGACTTGGCTAAGAGCCGGGGGTAACAATGGATTTTGCTACCCCCAGTCCTTCTTCTGAGACTTTCCTTTTGAACTGCCATGCACCTTTCTTTTTTTCCTTTCATTTAACTCAGCTTTTATATATCTGTCTATCACTGACTCTCTAACTACCAGCTAGGATGGCAGGGCATTTTTTTTTTTTAACTTTCACAGGAAGCTGCCTGCTCTGAATGTGTGATGTTAGAGAGTGGGTTTTGGTAAGTCCTTAAGAACAGTTGTTAATGTTTTTTTCAAAGGTTGCCAAGTAATAAATAGTTGTTTGAAAGTGAAGAATAAAGTGGTATTTCAACATCCTGTTCTCTGTGGTTCTTCTGATGGCTCAAATTATAAAATGTGGTGTTTCAGCCTTCACAGGGAGATGTCATCAGTCTGGGGTTACTGAGTGGGCAGAGACACTTGCTTCTCTACTCGGTCGGTACCCAGAGCACTACTCAATCCCAGCCCCGCTGGAATTCTGCGGGTTGGACCTTTGAAACTCTGAGGCTGATTGAAGCTTCTGAGCCAACAAAAGAGGCAAAGGGCCTTTGTACTTCAGTAAGGAAATGTTCCAGTTCTTTTGCACTTTCCTAATGAAGCCTGGCCGAGCAGCCCTAGTGTCCCTGGCACACGGAGAGGGGTTGTAAGAAATAAAGAAAACTTGACTCTTTGGGGTCACTCCTCTCTTCATAGGGGCTTTTATAGTTGGCCTTCCAACTACCTTCCAACTGAGGGGTTTGCTACTCCTTCAGATTTCACAACTTTGGATCTGGGTGAAAAAAAAAAGTGCTATTTTTTGTATGCTGAATTTCATCAAACATTCCAGTATATGAACTCTCACACATGACTTGTGTTCTTTTCATTAGCCCCACCTAGCTTCATTCATTTGGGTCACCTGACCAGCTTGTAGGAATTTCAGTTTGCCACCCTAAATTTACTTTGTAAATTACAGGCCTATGAAGATGTATATGATTTACCTCTACTGTTATTGTTGGATTTAGTTAAAGTGCTTCACGATATGGATTCAGATCTTAACTCCAGTACCATGTAACACTTTCAGTAAGTGCAGTTAGGGAACAGAGTCTTCCCTCTGGACATAATTTTAGAAAATGCGAGATTTTAGAAAGCTCAGGACCCAAATTCCAGTGTGAACTTTTGTGTTATATATCTGGATGTGGAAATTCAAGAAGTAGAATTGTAAACAGCAGGCCTGCAAGGAGCTTTAGAATTTGATCCCCAATCCTTGACTATAAATATGCTATTTGAGACCCAGGAAGATTCTTGGAAATGCATTAGTATGTAATATGATAATAGTGTCCTACTGGTCATCAATTGGAAATCTCTACATTTGCAGAACCCATTAGATTAATTTGATATAACATCTGACCTTACAATCAAAGAATACAATGTAAAAGATTGTTCTGATGTGATATAGAAACATGCAGGGATAAACCACACACTACAAAGAAATAATCAATGGTGTGGTTAACACGAACCCTTAAAACTCCTAACTAAGCAGAGTGTGTAAACACTCTGAACTAATTTCTGTTTCCTTACTTTCCCCTCCAATCATGAGAGTCACTTCTCCCACCTTACTGTGGCAGATGGGTAGAATCTGGCCCTAGTCAGACTCTAATTTTAGACCTAGTCCTACCTTACACTTCCTATAATTTATTACATCAGAAGATTCAAAGAGTTATTTTTATGCAGAAAAAATTGGACTAAAGTAAAAGTTATTTTCATTACTTCATCTAATTAGAAAGTTGAGCACAGGACTATGATTATTCAAACATATCGCAATGTAACAAAGAGAGTGAAATAGCAATGATCAATGATTTTGACTAGCTACCAAGGTAAATAAAGGTAGGAGAAATGACTCTCATGATTGGAGGAGAAAGTAAGGAAGCAGCAATTTCTTTTCAGAATGTTTACATACTTTGTTTAGTAAGGTATTTGAAGAGTTCATGCCAACTACAATATCAATTATTCCTTAGTAGCATGTAGCTTACCTTAGAAATAAAGCGTTTTTATTGCAACTGATTTCAAGGACTATGGTCTCTCAATGAGAAAAAGAGATAGACTATGGCCAGGCCAGGGAATGCGAATTTGAGTAAACAGACAGAGTCTAGATTTGGGATAACACAAAACTACATCAACCTTGAGGAGAAAAAAATTAGGCAAAAACAATACCTTGTGCTTAGAAGTACAACAGAAGAAAATTTAGCATGAGGTGGAAGAGCTCTGAAATCAGCCAACTATTCTGAATTCTTAAAGAGAGCAAAGAACCCTATTTCGCCCAGAAAGAAAACTTTAACTTCCTTTCAACTTTTAGTTCCCTTTTCTAATGCACTGCTGCTGAGGAGCAGTCTGAGGACAAGTCCAAGCAACCTGAAATGAATCCTGAAACATGCATGCAGTTTGCAGAACCAAATCCCTACCTCTACCTCCTCATCTGCTAAACACCTCTCAACCTCAACCTCCTCATTAGTTAAATGTGTAAATAATGGCTATTTTTAGGGTTGACTTGAGAGCTATGTGCAAAAAGATAAACCTCAATAAACAGTAGTTTTTAACTTCTGATGAACAGATTGTTATCTAAGACTCAGCATTATCAGTATATTTCCATTGTCTCTGGAAGTGACTGGAGGGGAAGTTATTTTCCTATTTATTTAGTTACTGTGGATGCCCAGAAACCAAACAATTTAGAAAAAAGATACTCCCACTCAAGATAAGGGTTGGCATTAGTTCAAGATATATTACTTCCCAACAGATGGAAGAGGTTGGAAAGAGGTGGAGCGAGTCATTTTCAGACTCTCATGAGCTAGAAGCATATTGTGCTTGCAGTCTGGCAAATTCCTGGGATTTCTGACACAGGCATACATAAATATATTATTATGTGAATATAAATGCCAGTGTATGGGGGAGTGAAAGACATCACTCCAAGAGCATGGACATTATAATTTTGTTTTAAATTCTTATTTATTGAGCATCCATTATGTGTTCAACACATACATAGTGTTTAGGTGCTTTATATATGTCATTTCACTTAATTTTCACCATTATCCAATAGCAAACATATTATCCTCATTTTGCACTTGAGGGCACTAACAGGGACGTTAGCCTGGATTCATAAGCAATGTGTACATTAAAAAGCACAGGTAGGAAAGACAGTTAGGATTCTTCTGCAGTAATCTAGTTGAGAGGAATTATTGGTCTGTGAGAATAAAAACACGTAAATCTTTTGGAAAGACACTAAGATGTTGTTTTTGCCCCAGTGGCATATTATAGAAATCAATTACAGTTGATCCATGAACAACATGAGCTAAGAGTACTAACCCTGGAGTAATGGAAAATCCATGTATAACTTTTGATTCCTCCCCCCCAAATGTAACTGCTAATAGTGAACGGTTGACTGGAAGCTTTACTGACAAGAGTCTATTAACACATATTTTGTATGTTATATGTATTATATACTGTATTCTTACAATAAAATAAGCTAGAGAAAAGAAAATGTTATTGAGAAAATCATATGGAAAATAAAATACAGCTACAGTATTTATTGCAAATAATCCATATGTAAGTGGATTCATGTAATTCAAACCCACGCTGTTCGAGGGTCAGCTGTAATTCAGTTATAGCAATTAAGTGTTCAGACATGTTCATGTGAATCTTCTGCATCATATCTTATACTTTCCCTTTAATAACTGTGGTTTATAAATAAATTAAATGCATGTGAATTTATAAATAATGTCCAAATCCCTATCTAGTTTCTATTTTAAAGACTTTTAGGTAGTGAAATTGAGAAATCTCCCATGTGAGGTGTTTACAGTCCTGATGGCCTGGACCTACTTTGGGAAATCTGACCAATAAAACTGGGACTTTGGTTGGTAGGCATTATTTTGCCCTGAAAGAACCTCTATCATCTCAACAATTTACCCTTTACCATGAACCTACCAAATAAAAATAGCCAATAGAATCTTGTTTTATTTAGCTGTTTACTTTATGCTGCCCCTTCCTTCTCTAATAATGAACCGTATGCATACACACAGTTATAAAATAAAGAAATATCTTTCAAAATATTTTCATGATCTGAACTTTGACTAAATACATGACTTATCTGTGACCAGATAAGCTGGATGTTTGGTGACTAAAAACATTTTCTCCACTAACCTGATGCTAAAGTCTTGCGTTTTATTATCAGAGAGACTTCTAGCATCGACATGCTAATTACTTTAGATCAGGATTTCGCAAACTTGACACTCAAATTGCCATTTTGAAATAGATAATTCTTTGCTGAGGGGAGTGGTCCTATGCATTGTAATCCTAGCAGCATCTCTGGCTTTTCCCCACTAAATTCCAGTGGCAACTGCCCTCCCCCTTCTTCCTAAATTACGATAATCAAAAATGTTTCCAGACACTGTCAAAGACCCCTGAGGAGCCATAATTACCTCCAATTGAGAATCACAGCTCCACAGCAAGATTATGTTACTCTACTTCCAGTCATAAACAAAATGATTTTGTTTGTTTTTCTACATGGACAAGAATCTGTAAGATTAAGCCTCAATAGATATTTTGTCATCATTATTATTATTAAAAATAAATTTATCCTTTAAAAACCAATGTATGCTCATGATAGATAAAAGCAGATAATATAGGAGAAAATATCAGAAAGTAATATTTAATCACTCATTCCATGTTCCAGGGACAATACAATATTATTTATGTATTAGTCTTGTGCAAACTCTTCAAAGTGAGATTATACCATACATATTGCTTAGTAAACTCATTATTTTTAAGTTAATAATATATAAAATAATTATCTATTTACAGCATAATTTTAAATAGAACAGCATTTCACCATATGGCTTTACAAAACTGTGAATCATTCATTCATTTAACGAACATAGTAAGCCTCTATGGGACAGGCAGTGTGCTAAGTGCTAGGGATAAAATAATAAAGAAGATAGATGGGCAAGAAACTGCCCTCATGAAGTTGGAAAGACCAACAAAGAAAGAACATAAAGCAAGAAAGAACAGGGAGGGAATGGCCTGACATCCTCTAGAAAGACAGGCCTTTGGCAGCCAGGGGAGGCTGATCAAAACAGAGGAGGATAGAAAAGTGAAGAGTGGCTAGTGCTGAAGACGAGCTGCTATCCTATTGATCTGTGTTTCCCTCCACGCATTTATCATTATACTGCTTAATAAATGGTTGAAGAATTTAAATTATTACATACATTTGAACATCCTCAATCATTTCTCCTCTTGGTTGGGAAATCTTTCTGCTATTCTTCCTCTCTCTCCAATTCCCCAAGATGTGAGGCAAATGTTTGACATTTTGTGGCTGTGTCCTTTAACAGCACCCTCTGACACCAGTGGAAACACCCATTATGTTAAAATGATGATTTTTTAAAAAAAGTATTTGAATTCAAACAGATGTAATATTCTAGACTAAATGTCTTTTTGTTTTACAGTGTTTCTTCTAAATGTAAGAACAGCCCTATCCCTCCTGATTTGTACTGATATCCTTACCAGGACAGTAATTTCTCTCCTTGCCGGCTGGTTCCCTGACAGAAAGAGCCTTGGAAGAAAGAGTTTAATGGGACTTTTGCCATTCCCTTTGTAAACCCGCAGAACCCAGAGTTTTGGGAATGGTAAGCAAAACTCCCCTAAGTCACCAGGAATGATGGGAAACAGGTAATTTGGACCATTCCTATTTTTTATTTCTTGGTTCCTGGACCCATGTATTTCATCAACTGAAGACATAATGTTGTATAATAGGCATTGATTTAGAGTGTATACTGAATTCTTAGAGATAGCATCCTATCCTTGTTCAGTATCATTTCCTACTTGGCACCGTAACAAGTAGTTCATCACTTTTTCAGGCCGGCAGATTTAGAGTGGTACAGTATGAGACCAAACTAGTAAATCTCATTGTCATGTGCTTATTGCTGCACTTCCTTTGCTTTAAAATAGGTCCTTTGGTCTGTGCAGTGTTATGTGATCGATATATCATATAACCTGTAAGCCTGAAGGCAGTAGTGCTGACTGAGGATGTGAAGACAAGAAAGACTCACACCAAAATAATAGTCAATTCTCATCAAAATGAAATTCATCACTCATACTCAACATTGGCTGTAAGTTCCACCAATGCAATATGACAAGAAATAAAAATAAAGGCATTCAGATTAAAATGGAAGAAATAAAACTACTTGTAGAAGACATTCTTATCTGTGTAAAAAAATGCTAAAGAATCTACAAAAGTCCCTGTGAGAATCAAGAAATGAATTTTAAAAGGCCATAGAATGTACATATAAACTCTTAGCTTATAACACTTACATAACAGTGGGATCAAAACACATTTACAAATGAAATAAAAACAAAATAAAATAAAGTTAACAGCACCATTTTAATGTCACAAGTTCTCTTCTCTTTGTATTAACATAACTATGAGACCCACTATAACATTTTATGTTGTTTTGGATGAGCATGCCTAATACGATCTTATTCCATAGGATAACTCAATTTCTTCCACTCTTTCTATTACAACTATTTATACAGTCTTCTGAAACCAATTTGCATTTTAATTGACTTGAATGCCTTATTTGTTTGTTAATTCTTGGTGACAAGTACCAATAAAAGTGATACAACTTTCACTACACAATCATAATCACTACTACCAATGTAAACTTTAATGCTGAAATATTGTGACAATACTCAGTTGTATGTTAATCACTAAAATCTTCCAGTAAATTAGTTTTTAAGTATTTTCATAAAAACGGACCAAAAATTACATAAGAACCTTCCATAAAAATACATCTGTGTACGACACTGGTGAACACCATTCGTTGGTAAGCCTTATAAAAATCTGATATATCTTGTATTATGTCCTAAGCATTAAATCTAAGAACTTTTCCAGCTTTTCTGATACAGATAGGCTCAGGGAAGGTTTATATTTTACTTCCTAACACACAATGGGTACCCAAACTCCACTTTAGTGAACAGAATGCCTTTCAGTTAGGTATATAAAATTCTGAGCTTCAAATTTTCTCTCTAGTTATAGAAATGAGGACATTTCATATGTGTCATCTAGTTTAAGGAGGTGCTCAATTTAATATTCCCTGAATACTACGCACCGAATGCTTTCATTTATCTCACAGAATATAAGTTTTATCTGACTCAATTCTACCACAGCCCTTTACAGACGGTTATGTTGTTATTCCCACTTACAATGCTCAGAAAAACACAAAGCCCTGGAGTATAAAGAGGGTAGACAATTTGCCTAACATCCTCTGGCTACTAAGCATCTAACCTAGGTTTAAACTCACCCAGATTAGATTTTTAACTGGAGCACTAGACTCCAATGATCTAAAGCTCAGTTCCTGGAAATTTCTTGGATATACTTGATCACATTTGCCTCCTGATTTCGACAGCTCACCCTCCATCTGACTAAGTTGCTTAGAATGCCTGCTACATAAGTATAAGTGAGGAAACTTTATGAAGAT
Organism: Glossophaga mutica; assembly: GCA_039655065.1. Taxonomy (NCBI): domain Eukaryota; kingdom Metazoa; phylum Chordata; class Mammalia; order Chiroptera; family Phyllostomidae; genus Glossophaga; species Glossophaga mutica. Next base: position 138,083,327 of record CM077307.1, on the reverse strand, counting down.
CCATAAGGAAAAGATCTTATTTCACAGTGGGGTTTAGTAGGTTTATTTGTACTCTAGAGTCTTGTGTATCTATTTTTAAATGATTTGATTTGGGCAGCTGTGGCATGCTACTTACTAATGTGCTAGGAGCACTAACATACTCAGGTGGAAGAACATGATTTTTTTCAGTAAAGAAAGAGATGATTCTAATTTTCTTTAATAATCAAAACTTATCACTCCCCCCTTAAACTACCCAAGGAAGGGAACTGTTTCTCCTCTATTTCCTACATTAACCGATATAGTTAGATAGTGCACTGTGTGAATGTGCTGGTGGTTGCATTGCTGAGAGGAATTGGCTTGAATAGAGAGAACCATGGATCTGGAATCAGGAATTCTGTTTTTTGTCTGGCTACTCTCACTAGCTTCTCACTTGTTTTTCTTTTATACAAAAAAAAGAAAACCCAGCAATATTCCTTCTGCTGCTTCATTGGGTTTTACTTTTTGCTTGATATTGAGTCATTTGGCAATGTTTCAAAGAGCAAAAATCACTGAAGAATGCAAAAGATTCTTTTGTTTTACTAGAGTAATGCAGAATTTAAACCATGGTTGGTATTTTTGGTGTGCGTGTGTGTTTACAACTTTTAAGATTTTACAATAACTAATACTCTTTCTCATTTGTGACTCTTTGACTGGACCAATGATGGGGATCATGGCATTGTGAAGCTCTACTTTTGAAGTCCAGTATCCCTGAATCACTTCTCTCAGCCATAGAAACCCTCTATTAGGCAATTGGAGTTTGCCTTTATTTGCAAACTTCCCCTACCCTTCTGATTTCCCTCAGGTTTCATAAGTTGAAATATTCATACATGTTTGCAGAAATTCAGAGTTATTGTTGATTCCGTACTGGGCTGAGGATTCCCAAACAGTTTGAATGAGAGAAAAGAATCTACATTCAGCTTGCAATTAGCCATCTGTGTCAGAGGGGAACCAGTTTCTATTAAGGGAAACTTCATCTGTATTAAACAACAGCAGTGTGCAGTTCCCTGAGTCTGGCCCCAGTTTGGGAATGTAGTTAACTCTGCACACAGTTTACTCTAAATCAAGATGTTTGCAGTCATTCTTATTTCATAGCAAAATATTTGGAAATTTGGGATTAGGAGTGTGTACTTAAAGAAAAATGTCAACTGTCCATTAAGCAGCTCACAGGAGGAGGGGTAAAAAGATTCTGTATCTCTACTTACATTAGATTCTCAGTACCAGTCTTGCTCCTTTGGGAAGTCAGAGGCAAATTAATATACAAACAACAACAATAAAAGCAACAAAAAAACAAATTAAAGCATCAAAAAACCAACACATGAGCACTGGAAAACTAGAAGGATAGGATAGAAAAAAAGTTTTTTTCAAGCACAATCTTCTAGGAGACTTAGTTTGATTTAATAGCTGGGAAGCATATTTTCATTAGTTTTCTTCCCCAGCATCAAACTTTAATTATGTATTTTTAAAATTTCTTATAAAAATATTTTAAAGTATTATTACAAAGATGACTGTGGTTTTTGTAGAAAAATTTTACATCTATTAAGAAACACAAATGAAATTAAGAAAAGAAATCAATTTGGTCAACTCATGGAGTTAATCATCATCCTGGCTGATGTTACATCAATAAAAAATTCAATCAGATAAGTGATGTGACAGTCCTTCAAAAGGTCCAGCTGAATACAGAATGGTAAGAGCTAACCCTCACTGAGGGCTTACTGTGTGACACACACAATTCTGATCCCTGTGCCAGTGTCCTTCCCACAATCCCAAGTAGGTACCTCTGTTCCCATTAGGGTGGTAACAAAAGAAAACAAAACAAGAACAAAACCCTAAAGGCCATCAATTAACCAAATCATCATCAACATGTGTTTATTAAGCCCTGCTCTGAGAGCTACACAACAGATATGAGAAAGATAACATCTTTATTTTTAAGAAGTATATAACCTTGTTGTATTAAAGATAAAGTTTATTTTCTTCACCAACTGGGTTTCTGGATGGTACATAATGCAATGTTTAAATCAGACCTTTCTGGTTATTCCACTTTATGGGGACTCTGAGTCTTTCATTGCCTTTGTAGTATTTTACAACACTTCAGGTTGTAGATAACTGATAGCAGTACACAAGAATTCTTCTCTATAGATATGCAAATAAATTCTCTCCAGTAGAAGTTCAAAGACTTCCTTCCTCCATTGTGGAAGCAGCCAGTTTTGCATTCCCTTTGCAAATTAATTTCAACATTCCTCATTATAATCATGCCTATTCTTTGGTTACTCTTTTGAACTGGTTATAACATCTACTAGATCTCTAATTTATTTAATGAGTTAAATAAAATCTTTGACATATCTTCATTTTATATTTGTTAAAAAATTATCTTTTAGCAGCTTAGGCTCTGAAGTCTGCTAGGCACAGGTCCCAATCCTATCTTGGCTATTTCCCAGCTGTGTAATATTAGGTAAAATCTTAGTCTCTATTAACAATAACTGCCTCACTGAATTTTTGTGGGATTATGTGACATGATACTTTTATTCTGAAACTTAGAAGCACTTGACACTTTTTTTTTAGGAATCAGCACAGCCAATGTATGAAATGGTTAATGTGTAAGAGTAATAAAATGGACCCCTTCGATTGACATTCAGGCAGTACAATGAATGTGACTGTTTTACACCTCTAAGTTCCTGATTTAAGTCTTACCACTCAACTACCTATAATAGGTCAAAATGTTTTTCAAAGCCGTATAAACGAAACAGGCTCATGACTTTCAAATTCCAGACAGACATATTTAATATGCGAAGGTTAATCAGGGAGTAATCTTTGCAATCATCTTTGTACAGAAAGATTCCTATAATAGTCAATTTCATACAGTTTTCCTGAAGTCCTTCCTTTCAACTGCAAGCCTCATCTAGTGCACATTCACTATGAGTTCCTTTTTAGTGGATTAAGTATACAGGGTGTCCTCAAAAGATTAGTAATCTTTAGCCTTAATTCTAGTTCCACTTATGAATATTATTAATTCCTCCTACAATTATACTTTGCCTTTTACATTTAAAAATCTTTTAAAAGCCCCCCCTTTGGAAACTGTAATAAATAATTAAATACTTTTTTAAGCGGCAAAGAGCCAATTGACAAAATGGTACATATTCCTATATGGCACTACGTGCCATTTATGTAAACAGCCATTAATTCCAATTTGAGGCCCCTTTCAAAAATCCTTTAGAGATTAAGAGGATCTCTGGATTTTAGAAACTTTATTATGAATCTTCTTAACTTGGTACAAAATTATTCCACCTACTCCATCTCAACATTCCCCATTGATCTAGTCAATTCTACACTTACATTTACACAAGTGGTATTTCCTAAATAAGAAACAGGAGAGTCTCAAAAAGTTCTGAGTAAAAGTAACTTTGGAATGCTGTATACAACTTCCCTCAGAGATTCATGAAACATTAGATTACTAAAGATTCTGAAAGGCCTAGAGCAAAGAAACCTGTTTAACTTTTTATTTTTTATTTATTTTTAAATCTTTTATGTTCAATTACAATTGTTTAACTTTTTAAAATCCAGTGCTTCCAAAGTCCCAGGCCTTACCACACACAAGACTCCTCTTTGCCGTCTTTCTCCAGCCACATTCACTCTCCTTCACTCCCCTTATATGTGCTAACACAGAGCCTATATAATGTTCTACTAGAACATTATAGACCCACACTGGATCTTAATGCTGGTGCATAATAGAATTCCAATCCCCAGTCTAAAGGGCACCGAGTACCAATATTTAGTTAAAGTGTCCCAGGTAATTCAGCCTGTGTGAGAGTGTCTCAGCCAGTGTGAGAAACCCTATCCTGAGCTCCAGGCTCCATGAAGGCAGGGCCTTCACTTGATTTTGCTCACCCTTATTCATGTAGTAAAATTTTAAAATGTCAAATAAAGGGTGAATGAATGAATGAATGAAAACATCTGTCAAATAAAGAATGAATAAACACACCAATTTGTCAAATAAAAGGATAAATTAATGAAAGGGAAAAATTGTGCCCCTTAGGAAACACTGCCTTAGGGAAACATTTGCTGAGCAGCCATGTTGCTTGGTACACATTTGTAGGTAGGGAGGGGTAGTCCAATTTTGGCATTTCATGAGGAACTCACCCCCTTTGAACTTCTTCCCGATGAGTAGTTCTAGATTAAACCATTCCGATATCAGCTCGAAGTCCAAGGCAAAGCATGACCCTGGGGTTAAACTCTGGGCTTGAGGGTTGCTGTCAGAGAAGACCTTGGGTGGTTCTGCAGCTGCTGTTGATCTAGTTTCTTTAGGGACTCTGAACCATGAAGATTCATGTGATGAGCTTTCTATACTCAGACTTCTTATTCACATTTGAAATTCTTGCCAAGGCCAGCTGAAACCATACCACCACTATGAATATTTTCTTTGCTTATTACATCTCACATGATCTTTGTAAATAGAATAAATGCAAAACCTTTGTAAATATAATTTGTTATTTCACTAAAGTTTTGATCCTCAGACCTACTGAAGGTAGGTCTATTGTTATTTTCACTGTAAAGAACTGACACTTAGAAGAGGTAAGTGACAACCTTAAGGAAATGTGGTATATTTGCAGGTGCACACTAGACTTGAAGGAACAGCAGGTAGCATCTGAGGAAGTCATGTTCAGGCCTCTTGCAACATTTTGCAGAAAAGTTTGTGTTCCTTTTGCTCTTTTTTCTTTTTGCCTCTTCCTAGGTCACTCAGGAAGGACAAATTTCCCCACAAGTAGCTGGCAAAGCTCTAGTGGCCAGATCCCCAGTCTAGCAGCCTACAGTGTAGGAGACTGTTCTGCGTGGTATGGGCCCAGCTCCCACTTGGAGATGCACAGGACCCACGCCCATGGTAGGTTCTCCTGTGGGGAATCAGACCTGTATTTGTACCTAAGCCACTTTGAGACTTTCTTTTGCTAAAACTCCCTCACCCTGAATTGAGATAACAAGTACTTATTGCAACTTCCTAATATCCATGTTAAACCTTCCTAGGATGGGTGTAACAGGTTCGACCACTATTAACTTTTCCATTTGCAAATATCTTTCTTTTGTGATGTGATTAGTGGCATTGGCTCCTTTGTTGTCTATAAAAGGTAACCCCCTAAAGTGAACCTGTGCATAGTAAATGAGGACGATCATGTAATGGGAGAAGAAATCCAATAAAGGCCTGTCATGGCAGAGGTGGCGGGCTTTTACTCACCTTGAGAGAAAAGCCATGCTGTCCTTTTTCCTCCACCTGACTTTGTAGTCTGTGTGAATGTCTTATTTCATCCATAATGACTCGGACACTGCAGGCTGGTGTCTGCATCACTACAGTTTCCTTTTTTACAGGTGGCATTGAAATTAGTTCTTGTGCTCATCTTGGAAGAATCAGTATAATGTCACCTCTACTCATTTCAAAAGTTTCTTTGCTATTGGACCTAAGAGTTTTATTCAGAAAAAAATATTGAAATTAATGTACATTTTGTCTCCTTTCAAGAGTATCTTTTTTTACACATAGAGTATCTTTTTTTCAAGAGTATCTTTTTTTACACATAGAGTTTGAGATATCTGGACTTTCATTCCTGAGGATCACACCTTTGCAACACTTTAGTCAAAGGAGACTCGTTAACTTTCCCTAGTGGAAAACTTAGAGGCATGGCATGCTTATTTGTAGCCCAAGTTTTATCCTAACATGGACACTATATATCATATGCTGTTTGGCTTGAGATCCTTTTTGGGGAGGATCTGACTGAACACTGACCCCAACTACTGTTTTGTTTGTTTTTTTTTTTTAATGTGTGTGTGTGCGGGGCGGCGGGGGGCACTTCACTGCTGGTGTTTTAGAATAAAAACCAATAATGCAAACCTACAGAGAAGCTTTATGAACTTCCCCAATGAGTCTGTGACTCATTTCTCTCTTTTCTTTCATGGTCACTGAATTGATTTTTCCTTGTGGCTTTTACATGGCACTCAGTTACAGAAAATTGCCAGAATGAGATGACAATCAGCTATCAGATAAACTGTAGAACTTGAGGGTAAAAACACACATTTTTAAGCCTTCTCCACTGACAACATCCAAACCTTTGGCTCTCTCATCAGGGTAACTTGCCAACATTTTTAGGTTGCTCTATCAAGTAGTTTTGATGCCTTTTTTGAGAACATATTTTTTGTCACTATTAAGAGTAATGTGTAAATTGGTTTAATTTTCTATTATATTTGAGGGTACCTCTAAAATATACATGGAGTAATAGTTTTTTCAGGGGTCCTTTGGACTTGATCTTAAAATCATACCCTTGAAAAATGAGTTAGCCTTCACCAAAACAAAAAAGTAATACATAAAGAAACCATGGACCCCTGGTTATAGGATCCAATACAGGAGTATGGCAAAGGGTAACAGCTGTGAGTTTCCAGTCCAGGAAACCAGTTCACATTGAAAGAAGAGGCCCATATTAACTCTAGAAGGTAAGTAGCTAGAAAAAAATGAAAGTGAAGAGTTGAAAGTTAAGTGCTCCAACATCCAAAACACAGGGGTGTCAAAAGGAGAAAAACAAGAGAAGAAACTGAAAACTTATTTGAACAAATGAGGAAAACTTTCCCAATCTGGCACAAGAAATAGACTTTCAGGAAGTCCAGGAAGCCCAGAGTACCAAAGAAATTGGACCCAAGGAGGAACACACCAAGGCACATCGTAATTACATTACCCAAGATTAAAGATAAGGAGAGAATCTTAAAAGTAGCAAGAGAAAAGGAGACCATTACCTAAAAAAGAGTTCCCATAAGACTGTCAGCTGATTTCTCAAAAGAAACCTGGCAGGCAAGAACAGGCTAGAAAGAAGTACTGAAGTCATGAAAGGCAAGGACCTCCATCTAAGAATACTCTATCCAGCAAAGCTATCATGTAGAATGGAAGGGCAGATAAAGTGCTTCTCAGATAAGGTCAAATTAAAGGAGTTCATTGTTACCAAGTCATTGTTATATGAAATGTTAAAGGGATTTATTTAAGAAATAGAAGAAGATCAAAATCTATGAACAGTAAAATGACAAGAAACTCAAAACTATCAACAACTGAACCAAAAAACACCAAAAATCAAGCAAACAACTAGAATGGGAACAGAACCACAGAAATGGAGATCACATGGAGGGTTATCAGTGGGGAGGGGGAGGGGAGAATGGGGGAAAAGGTACAGGGAATAATAAGCATAACTGGTAGGCATTAAATAGATTGGGAGAGGTTAAGGATAGAATAGAAAACAGAGAAGCCAAAGAACTTCTATTTACAACCCATGGACATGAACTAAAGAGGGTGGATGCCGGAGGGTAGGGGGTGCAGGGCAGAGGGGGGATAAAGAGGAGAAAAAAATAGGACAACTGTGATAGTATAATCAGGAAAATATACTTAAAAAAAGAAATGGAAGTGAGGAAATTATCTGTCAGTTTATATTTGTCAGCAATTTTATTGAAATGCTGATTGCCAGAGGATATGGAAAGACTTAAGTGTAAATACAGAAAAAATGAAGTCAATTCTTTAAAGAAATGCAATGAATAACTCTAGGAAAAACAAAAATTATGTTCACCGACGGAAATTAAATTATGTGCATTACTTGATCCAGTAGTGAATTAGATTTACATGGTTAAAAAAAGTTAATTCTCAAAAACATGGAGATAAATACCAGAAGAAACAGATATTTGAAAGTAGTTGCCTTTGGAGAGTGGGGTTAATGTGGCTGGGGGTGGGGGAGCAGTTGTCTTATTAAGTGTTATGCAACCGTTCAGGGCCAGGCACACGTTTATTCTGGGGTGGGGCGGTCCACGTGTGCTGCAAGCTGCATGTTGCACCATGGGAAGTCCCAACTCCCTTATAGACTAAGTGCACACAAAGCTGGGAAGGTGCCAATACTGACCTTCTAGTTATATAACAGAGCTTCATTCTACACATGTGGGCCCCTATTCAAGGTTATATGAACACTAGTGAGCTGTGTTTGCCCGGACATCTGGGTGAGGAAGCCTAACTGATTCCATTATCCCTACATTTAGTATGAACTATTTAAGCATTATTTGACTTTTAAACTTTTATACCTACATACTTTTGATAAAAATAAATTCTAAGCATTTAAAAGCATAAGTTTGTATTTCTAGCCATTTTAGGAAAAGTACAGCCTTGGCATGCCTTTCCCAAAGTTTAGCTTTGGAGCAATGCTAAAGGGAAGATGGCTTTTTAAGCATACAAATTAAGCTTCATTGGGTTTTGTGGAATGGAGGGAAAAAGCCTTAGGATTGGGGTTCGGTCTATAAGGGCCCTGACCATCCAATTTTGTTAATAATCTCTGTGGGCATTGATCCAGCCCTGATGAATAAGGAGAGGGACTTTCATGAACCTCAGAAGGTTGAATTCTGTGTGTTCATTTGGGTTGCTGAGTTTCTCCTTACCATTATTGTTGAGTTTCTCCTTACCAACCATATTTTTCATTTTGACAAATGTTCCTCTGGGCTGTTTGGGTATGCTTTGGGCTTGTGTTAAATCCTTGATGTATCAGAGCATCTTACTGGATATAAGGCCTTTAAATGAATATGAAACAAGAGGCTGAGGAACCAGAACACATGTTGAATCAATGAAAAAGATTTACCTTGAACTTTTGTCTATGAGCAGAAATGCTCTGTACCTTCTTACTCATCTTCAAAGCAATTTTTCTTCATTTGCAAAATAGGTCTCAAGACAGGACAGTAAGTCTTGGTTAGTAATTACATTTTTTCTTACTTAAATGAGTTTCAAAATCTTACATCAGCTGGCTTTTAAACATAGCTGATTATATGCAAGAATCAATGTTCTGTCATGCCTTACTCATTCAACTATAGCAAAAAATGTTTCTGAGACCAGCAACTAGTCATTTGAATTGAGGTATGTGATTTTTTACAATCTTAAATATGTGGAGCTGTTTGCAGTCTGGTTAAGAATTAAGGGAGATCAAACCCTTTTCCTAGGTATCATTGGCAAATATGTTTTTCCATACTGTTGGTTCTTTTTTCATTTTAATGCTGTTTTCTTTTAGCTGTGCAGAAGCTTTTTATTTTGATGTGGTGGGGAGTGGTGGGGGGGAAATGGAGAAACCGTACTTGAACAACAATTTTAAAAAGTTAGAAAGAATTTTTAAAAAACTTAAAAAAAATTAAGCGAGAAATGTATTCCAGTATAGGATCAGATAAAGAAGGAACATGGTAAGTTTGGGGGGAAAAACTACCATTCTTAAGCATCTACTATGTACCAGACACTTTACATACATCATTTCATCAATCTTCACCAGAAACCCTGCATTATTCTTATTTTAAAGATGAGATACAAAGAGGTCATATGACTTTTTTAAAGGCTTCTAGCTAGTAAGTTGTGGATCTAGAATTTTTTAAATCATTTTTTGTTTTTCAATTATAGTTTACATACCAGTTTCAGGTATACAGCCCAGTGATTGGACATTATATAACTTACTAAGTTATCAACCCACTAAAGCTCCTACTTATCCGACGCCATACATAGTTATTAGAGTATTATTGACTATGTTCTCTGTGCTGTACTTTACACATCCCCACAACTTTTCTGAAACTATCAATTTGTACTTTTTAATCCCTTCACCTTTTCACCCAATCTCCTAATGCCCTCATTTCTGGCAACTGTCAAAATGTTCTCTGTATTATCTATGAGTCTGTTTCTGTTCTGCTTGCTCGTTGATTTTGTTTTTTAGATTCAATTGTTGATAGGTATGTATTTGTTGCCATTTTATTGTTTATATTTTTAATTGTTTTTTCTTCCCCTTACCGGTTTGGTGATGATGAACTCCTTTAGCTTTTTTTATTTTTGTTTGAGAAGCTCTTTATATACCCTTCAATTCTAAATGATAGCTTTGCTGGGTAGAATAATCTTGGTTGTAAGTTCCTGCTTTTCATCACTTTGAATATTTCTTGCCAATCCCTTCTGGCCTGCAAAGTTTCTATTGAGAAATCAGCTGACATTCTCATGGGAGTTCCTTTGTAGGTAACTAATTGCACTTTTCTTGCTCCTTTTAAGATTCTTTCTTTGTCTTTAACTTTAGTCATTTTAATCATGCTGTGTCTTGGTGTGGGCTTCTTTGGGTTCATCTTGTTTGAGACTCTCTATGATTCCTGGACTTGTCTATTTCCTTCAACAGGTTAAGGAAGTTTTCTATCAATTTCTTATTCTCTCTTCCCTTCAGTATCCCAATGATGCAAAGGCTGGTACAACTGAAGTTTACCAGAGGCTTCTTATAATATCCTCATTTTTTTTATTCTTTTTTTTCCATTCTGATTGCATGTTTTTTGCTTCCTTATCTTCCCAATCTCTCATTTGATTCTCTGCTTCATCTGCTCCACTTTTGATTTCCTGTAATGTATTCTTTATTTAAGTTAGTATATCCTTCATTTTTAACTGATTCTTTTTTATGGTTTCCATGTCCTTTTTTATGCTGTTGAAGTTCTTGCTAAGCTCATCTACTCTCTCCCTGAGTTCACTGAGCATCCTTATAACAAGTTTTTTTTTTTTTTTAATTCTGCAACTAGTAAATTGTTTGTCTCTATTTTGTTTAGTTCTCTTTCTGGAATTTTGTTCTATTCTTTCATTTAAGACATGTTTCTTTGTCTCATCATTTTGGCAGCCTCCCTTTGTTTCTATGTATTATGTAGAGCTGCTACATTTCCTAGGCTTGATAAGTGGCCTAACGTAGGAAGTATCCTGTAAAGTCCAGTGGCACAGCCTTCTCGTTCATCTGAGCTAGGCACTCTAAATATGCACCTCTTTGAGTCCCTCATGCAGGCCGTGTACACTTTCCTGTTGTAGTTGAGCCTTAATTATGGTTGGTACATCAGTAAGAGAAATTTACCTCCAGGCAGATCAGCTACAAGGACTGGCTGCAACCACCATGGAGGATCAGCTGTGCAGGGGCCTACCTCACAGAGCAGGATTTACTTCAACAGGGCTATTGTTCCCCACTGAGTTGCAATCCTTGAGTGTGTTGCTTGTGGAAGTAGGTGGGTTGTGCTTCGATGTGGTCTGGAGCTGTCCACCGGGTGTGCTGGCTCTGGGGCCACCTGGGAGGTGCAGCAAAGGTCAGCTGATATATCTGTGTTCTGGCCAGGGCCACCTGGCATGAACTACAAAGTAATCTGCAGAAGGCTGCTATATGTGCTGGGCTTGGAGGTACACAGCAGAGGCCAAGCTGTGAATCAAAGCTGGTTGCCCCTAGTGTCAAGCCTGGGGCCACTTAGCAAGAGGTACGAAGTACACAGAGGCCAGTTGCTGCTTATTTGAAGGATTTTAGGAAAGTCTGAAGCATGAGATAAAATATGCCATTTGTACGGAAAAGCCACTGGAAACAGTTTGGGTGGGCCAGACAGTTGGGTAGAACAGGGCTTTGGGGAATCACCAGGATGGGTAAACAGTGGGGACTCAGATATGGTGCCCTGGTGCTGGTTCTTTGGGATTAAGGCCTACCAAAGAAATAATGGCCTTTGCCAGCACTTCTGTCTAGGAGAAAGTTTTCATCCTGATGACTATTCGATTCCTCCCTGTATGTCCTGGTGCCTTTTGTACTACTGGCCCAGCTCAGAGGGAGTAAGTATGAGTAAGTCCATGCTCAAGCCCTTTAAAAGGGGCTGCCTGGGACTCCAGAAGACCTCCATCTCACTGAGTCACAATACCTGCTGGTTTTTAAAGCCAGAAGTTATAGGGACTTCTCTTCCTGGCACTGGAACCCTAAGCTGGGAGAGCACTGGAACTCTAAGCCTGATGTGGCACTGGGACTCCTCACTCCTCAGGTGGGACCTCTGCAATTGAGACATCCTTCTCATATCTCTGCTCCTCCTACCAGTCTCAATGCAGCTTCTTGTTTATATCCTTAGTTGTAGGACCTTTGTTCATCTAGAATTCAGACAGTTCTGAATGATGGTTGTTCTATAGTTTAGTTATAATTTTGATGTTGTAGGAGGATGTGAGTACCTACACCACCATCTTGACCAGAAGCCCTTTGAAACTGGAATTTTAACTAAGGTTTGCTAGCAACAAAAAAGGAGAGTGGTTGAGCAATTTTTTGTGTGTCAACATAACTTAACTTGCAGCAAAATCTTTTGTAAAACAGGTTTAAAACATGAAAATTGTGGGGCTCCAGTCCCGACCTATTAAATCAGAATTTCTGGGAGATTGGACAGAGAATACTCTGTGACTTCTGTGTACCCTAAGGTTTGAGAACCACTGCTATATCATATATATAAATTATGCTCCCATTATTTTGCAGAATACATGGTGTTGTCCTGAAATTAAATTCCCTTGAAGTTTAACCTTGTTTTATCACCAGCTATTTCTCAATCCCTATGGAGGCAGTCAGAATTTCTGAAAACTCTACATATAAAAATATGAGAAGATTAAATTTTAGACTCAAACTGGGCTACAAAGACTTAGCAGTTTCCCCTTAGACAACTGTTATGAAGTAGTCATACAAGACAATGGAAGAGTAGGAAGAACAAGAGCTGACACATTTTCTGTGTGTGGATTCATGACAAGAACCATGACTGGGCTACATCTGTTTACTGTGGTTTCTTAACGACTGATGTAAGTTTTAACTGATAAAAGTATAGATTTTCCCCTACTCGTTCTGATAGACCAATAACTGTGTGCTAATCTGTTTTCCCCTTTCTTCCTTTCTTTTTTTTTTTTTTTCAGGCATTAAGTACAGTTAATGCCTTGAATAGCTTGGACTTTGAGAAGACAATGAATGTTCTTAGAATCCCTGGAAAGGTTATTATCATAAATTTAATTTAAAAAAAGTTAGAGATAGACAAAAATCAAGTGCAGTAAATTTTTTTTAAAATAGGAAAGGGGGAAAAAAGAATGGAAGAATTTGCACTGGACCATTTTTTCCATAAACCCCAAATAAATGGGCCAAGTCCTAAATATTTTATATTTAAGCAGACATGACAGAATGAAAAGAGATGAGGGCACTTTATGCTTTTCCTACTGTGATCCTTTCCCAAAATGGAAACTGCTTAATGTAGAAATGTAGGAGGTAGGGATTTTGGCACCAGCATGTGTTTTTCTTTTTCAATATCTCAGTGTATTCTAAAATAAGAGTATATATAAGCTCACCTGTTCAATCTGCAATATTCATTATGAGCTTAACAAATATTTATTGAATGCCCTTTATATTAAAAACCTCTGAGATTTAAAATACTGAACTCCTAGCCAGGGAGAAAGGAGACACAAGTTCAAGACTCAATTACTTGTGTGACTTCAAGCTGGTCGCTCATTTCCTCTGACACTCAATTTCTTTTTCTGTAAAAACATGCCAAATATTTTTGAGGGCCTTTCAGTCTGTATCTGTCTTTACAATTATGTCACAAAGAGAGTCAGATTTTTTTTGATGGATTAGGAGATTTTGAGTGAGATTAACATAAGTTTAAATTAATGAAAAATTACAATTGTACAGAAAGATACTTAACACCAGCATAATGGTCATTATTTTTGGATAATATATTCAGATAATATGAGTCCAATCAAGGTCCCTAGTCAGAGTCTGTCTGCTTCTGACACAGTTATTAAGTTCTTCTGCTAATAAAATAAAATGCTAATGTTTAAGGTGTAAAATGGAGAGAAGCAAGTCATAAAATATTTGCATCCTGATCACCCTGTGAGCTACTGCATTCCATTTACTTCTGAACAGCCCTACTGAGGTATAACTAATTGATGTACAATAACTGCACGTATTTAAATTGTACTATCTTATAAGTTTTGACACATGACAAATGCCCTCATGTTCAATATGACTTATGAATCCATCATCACAATAAAGATATTGAACATGGACAGCACTCTCAAAAGACTTATGCTCTTTTGTCATCCTTCTCTTCCACTCCTGCTCATAACACCCCCTCCTGCTCACCCTTCTGGCAACCAATGGTCTGCTTTCTGTCACTATACATTATTTTACAGTTCTTAAATTTTTTAATAAATATAATTATATAGTATATATTCTTCTTTTGTCTGCTGTCTTTCCAGCCAAGTGATTTTTGAAAATTTATTTATTTTTAGAGGAGAAGAAAATCAATCATAGCCTGATGTGATCCTAGAACTGGAAAGACCTTAGCAATTGCCTGGTCCAGGGATGGCAAATAGCTGGCATGAGGGGCCTCATTCCTCCATCCCGAGCTTATGGCTAATTTATCTATCATGAAACACTCTCCTGCTGCATCAAGATTCATCTCAGCTACCTCAACTCAGTACCCCAGGCAGCCACTACCAATCACTCAAAGTAGGACTGTAAGATAAAACCTATTTGCAATTCACCATCTAGTCCATTCTCTTAATTTTACAGATACAAGAACTGAAGCTTCCAATCAGTGGCAGGGCTCAAAATAGGACCAGATCCTCAACTGAGCATAATCATTGCTGAATGTTTCCATAGTCCTAAATGGCGAAATATTTTTGCATGAATACATGATCGCAAAGTAGATGTGTAGACACAATATGACAGAGCTGACCTGGTAATAAAGATTGAGACTTTCAATCTGTTTTGCTTATTGACAGACTGAGCCCAGGTAAGAAATGGAAACTTTTACCAATAGAAAAAAAATTTTTCCCCACTGATTTAGAAACTAATCCTGTTTGTCAAGCAACCCCAAAGAAAAGACTAACATGAGATTTTTGTTTGTTTGTTTGTTTTTGTTTTTGCCTAGCCAACTTTATATCGAGCCAGAAAAGAATATCCATATAAATTTCAGAGTCATTAGAAATCTCCACCCACTTCAAAACCCTTCTCCTATGTCAGTTCCTGGTAATATAAAGTTACTCTAGTAAATATACAGCCTATCAGTACACATGGAAGGCTATATATTCCTGTAGAGTGAAAGAATTTTTAATTAGGGTGTCAATAATCATCAATAGATTATTTTTAAGGGCAGTTTGTGATAAAGAGATGGAAAAGAGAAAGCACATTGCAAGAGAAAGGATGTAGATGGAGTCTGGGACAACACAGAGTATTTTATTTTTAACAATATTGAGGATAAGTGAGGATTAATTGATTTGCCCAAGTTCTTTCAGGTAAAACCAAATTCTGACCCTGAATCTCCTGACCTAATTCACATTATACACTCTACTGTATTGCACCCATCTCTGTCCACTCCTCAGAGACCTTGTTACAGAGACCTATTATTCATGATCTTTGATATTACTATTGTAATTGTTTTAACAGTACCCTGAACCACACCCATGTGACATCGAACTTAATAAATGTGTGTGTTCTGACTTCTCCATTGGCTGGTTGTTCCCTCATATGTCTCCCTCTCCTCAGGCCTCCCTATTCCCTGAGAAACTAGAATATTCAAATTAGGCCAATTCATAACCCTTCAATAACCTCTAAGTGTTCAAGTGAAAGGAAGAGTCACACATCTCTTACTTTAAATCAAAAACTCACAATGATTGAGCTTAGTGAGGAAGGCATGTCAGAAACTGAGACAGGCTGAATGCTAGGCCTCTTGTACCAAAGAGTTAACCATGCTGAAAAGGCAAAGGAAAAGTTCTTGAAGGAAATTAAAAGTGCTACTCCAGTGTACACATAAATGACAAGAAAGCAAAACAGCCTTACTGATGATATGGAGAAAGTTTTAGTGATCTGCATAGAAGATCAAACCAACTGCAACATTCCTTTCAGTGAAAGTCTAATTCAGAGCAAGGCCCTGACTCTCTTTAATTTTATGAAGGTTGAGGAAGTTTCAGAATAAACATTTGAAGCTAGCTGAAGTTAGTTCATGAAATTAAGTAAAGAAATGATCTCCATAACATAAAAGTACAAGAGTGAGGCAGCAAGTGCTGATATAGAAGCTGCAGCAAGTTATCCAGAAGCTCTGGCTAAAAAAATTAACAAAGATGGCTAAATTAAAAACATATTTTCAATGTAGATGAAATAGCCTTATATTGCAGGGGAAAGCCATGTAGGACTTTCATAGCTAGAGAGGAGAAGTCAACACCTGGCTTCACAGCTTCAAAGGACAGGCTGACTCTCTTGTTAGGAGCTAATGCTGTTGGTGACTTTAAATTGAAGCCAATCCTCATTTACCATTCTGAAAATCCTAGGGACCTTAGGAATTATGCTAAATCTACTCTGCCTGTGCTCTATAAATGGAAAAACAAAGCCTGTGTGACAGCACATCTGTTTAAAACATGGTTTACTAAATATTTTAAGCCCACTCTTGAGACCTACTACTCAAAAAAAAGGATTCCTTTCAAAATATCACTGCTCATTGACAATACACCTGGTAACTCAAGAGCTCTGATGAAGATCTATCAGTGATTAATGTTGTTTTCAGGCCTGCTAATACAACATTCATTCTTCAGCCCCTGGATCAAGGAGTAATTTTAACTTTAAAGTATTATTATTTAAGAAGTACATTTTGGCCCTGGCTGGTGTAGCTCAGTGGATTGAGCGCGGGCCTGCGAACCAAAGGATCGCGGTTCGATTCCCAGTCAGGGCACATGCCTGGGTTGCCAGGCCAGTTCCCGGCAGGGGACATAGAAGAGGCAACCGCACATTGATGTTTCTCTCCCTCTCTCCTTCCCTTCCCCTCTAAAGATAAATAAATAAATCAATCAAAATAAATAAATAAATAAATATTTAAAAAAAAAAAAAAGAAGTACATTTTGTAAGGCAATAGGTGCCATTTAGAGTGATTTCCCTAATTTATCTGGGCAAAGTAAATTGAAAACCTTCTGGAAAGAACTCACCATCCTAGATAGCATTAAGAACATCCATGAGTCATGAGAGGATGTCAAAATATCAACATTAACAGGGGTTTAGATAAAGTTGATTCTACTCTACATGGATGATCTTGAGGGGTTCAAGACTTCAATGAAAGAAGTAACTGCACATTTGGTAGAAATAGCAAGAGAACTATAATTAGAAGTGGTGCCTGAATATGTCATTGAATTACTGCAATCTCATGATAACATTGTCATGCATGAAGAGTTGTTTTTTTATAGATGAGCAAAGAAAGTGGTTTCTGGAGATGGAATATGTTCCTGGTGAAGATGCTGTGAAGATTGTTGATATGACAACAAAGGATTTAGAATATTAAATGAACTAGTTGATAAAGCAGCTGCAGAGTTTGAGAGAATTGACTCCAATTTTGAAACAAGTTCTACTGTGGGTAAAATGCTATCAAACAGCATTGTATGATACAGAGAAATTGTTCATTTAAGCAAGAGTCAATTATTGTGGCAAACTTCAATGTTGCCATATTTTTAAAAATTGCCACAGCCATTCCAATCTTCAGCAACCACCACCCTGATCAGTCATCATGAGTCACCAACATTGAAGCAACACCCCCCCACTAGCAAAAAGGTGATGACTCGCTGAAGGCTCAGATGATGATTAGCATGTTTTAGCAATAAAGTATTTTTAATTAAAGTATGTACATTGTTTTTTTAGACATAATGGTGGATAAGCATAATTCTTACATGCACTGGGAAATAAAACATGTGTGCCTTTATTGCAGTGGTCTGGAACCAATCTCACAATATCTGTGAGGTATGCTTCTATACTTACTGCTTCTCATATATATTAACCTCACTTAGTACTCATAGAAAACTAGGAAAGTAAATTCTTTTATTATATTCACTTTACACATAAGAAAAATGAGTCTTACAGAAAATAAGTAATTTGCCTAGGGACTTCTGGCTAGAAAATGACAGAGAAGAGACTTGAAGCACAATTTATCTGATTGCAAGCCAAACATTTAAATGCTACACTAATGTGCTTCTAGTCTTATCAGAGCCTAATAGAAAAATCTTAGCCTTGTTTTGTATGTTCCTCAGACTTAAGGATGTAATTATGGGACAATATATTATAATTCTAAGGAATTTATATTTTTTCTACTTTCGCTAAAAATCAACAAAAAATGTAAAAGGACATCTTATATAAGATTATGACAGACACCTAACTTCAGAAATCTACCCCCAAACCAATGCCCTTGATTAAAATTATGATATTTTGTACTTAAAAATGTCTGCTCAATGATAACAGTTTAATGTTAAATATATTTGTTACAAACCTCATCCTTATATCTGTTTACACAGGTATCTATTTACACATACAAATATGATTCCACAAATATGCAATAAACTTCACAAACTTCTGGTTCACAGCTGAAAGGCTTCTTCCTGGAATTGCTGTGAGCCTGTCTCTGGCTAGTTACATGGGCAGAGTTCAACCTAGGAACTTTTAAAGGGCTGGGGATGGCATGCACCTGTTTCACTGAGGCTAAAGTCTTTGGGATACTAGTGGCGATGTTCTCTAAGTGGATATTTCTCAATAGGTCAGTTGTTAGAAGCCAGAGGAATCTGGAGGAATCTAGATACAATGAAAAGCAGTGTTTAGAAATGAAGAGCTGGAACCTGAGGATCTACTAAAAGAATTAGTGTCATTTCCACTTGTCTGAAGGAAAGACCAACTTCTTAACCAGAGTAAACATCAACAAAGGAAAGCCTTTGAGAATGTGCCCATTTTTCTGCCCTCATGACTTAATCACCTTCCAAAGGCTCCAGCTCCAAATACCATCACATTGGGGATCAGAATTTCAAAATATGAGCTTTAGGGGGATACAACATTCAGTCTATAGCAGTCTTCTAGCATGCTCTGGGAAGGCAAGAGAGAATATCCATAGAAGGTTTAGGAGAGGACATGCCTGTTTCTCTGATCTGGGCAGTATTCTGAAGAGGATGAAATCACATGCAGTAGGGAGTGAAGTTACCACCCAGGAAAGACATTACTGAGGAACTCTGGAAGCTGGTAAGGGCTATTCTTGTCTATGGGGAAAAGAAACCTCAAGTCTCTCCTTACACAGGAATATAAATGTGTAAATTGAATACCCCAGTCTCTCTCTCTGTGAATTAGTATAAAGTCACTTAATATTAATATCTCGATCATTTGCCCAAGCTGTTACTGCTAATGTAGGACTTTTGGTTCCTTGCAACATTATTCAAAACAGGGATGGAAAATATATGGAATTAGATATTGGTGATAACGAATATACTAAAAGCCACCAGTATACACTTTAAAATGATTAAAATGAGGAATTTTACATATGTGAATTTTATCTTGAAAAAAAAAAAAGATTCCCTCAGAATATTTTTGGAACTTGTAAAACTATGTCTCACAAATGCTTACAAAACCAGTCCAAGACTCCTACTCACTTCTGGTTTCTACTACATCCCACTGCTTTTTAAATTAAATACACACACACACACGTATATATATATCATGCAGAAAAATGAACATAATATCCACAATCCAAAATCATATCACCCACCATCAACAAATATCAACATTTTGCCACATGATTAAAAATGAAATGTAACATACTGTTGAAGACTTTTTCATCTCATTTGTCTCCAAAGACAGTGACTTTTCTGAAGCTGTTTTGCTTCCTTTCTGTAACACATTTAAAAATATTTAGCACTCATATTTTTAATTTGTACACAATATTATTTCCTAAGTTTACATTTGATAAATAAATGGTATCTTATGGCACGCAAATTTTTATTCCATACTACGTTTTCAAGATTTTTGTGGAAACATGTAAATGTGTTTAATCCACTTTAACTGCTGTATACTATTCCATCATATGTATGTATTGCAATTATGATGCGCATGGACATAGTTTCCAGATATTTGCTGTTTCAAACAAAATGGCACTCATCATCACTGCTCATGTCACCATATACACATTTCTATGAGTTTAATATTTCTATGAGTTTCTCAAAGGTATATACATATGAAATAAAATATACGCAATATTTCCAAATTCCTCTCTAAAGAGGTTGTTACTATTTTCTCACATGTCCCCCCACATTTGGTATATTTGCACTCATTTTTGTTTTATTCATGGATGAGAAATAGCATCTCCTTGTTTACATTTCATTAATTATTATGGAGTTTGATCTTTATTAAGGTTTTTGGCCATTTGTCTTCCTTACTCTGCAAATTTGTAGTTCATAACTTTTGCCAGTTTTCTGTGTGCTGTTTATCTCTTTTATTAATTTATATAGTCTAAGTTCTACTTCTCTTTTAATTATACATCTGAAATTTCAGATGTATAATAAAAAGTTTAAATGTATATATAATCAAGTTTACCAATCTCTTCCTCATGGTTTCAGTGTTTATATCTGGTTTGAGATTCTTTCCTGTCTTGTCACAAAGACACTATTCTCTATTTTATTGATGACTTCATACTTTTGCTTTTAAGATTTAGGTATTTGTTCCTCATGGTAATTTTTCTGGCAATAGACCTAATGTTTTTTCCCATGTGTATAGACAATTATTAGAGCAACTGTTAGAAAATAGTGCATTTTTTTCAATTTAACATGTCATTTCTCTCACACACCGAGTTCTTTTTCTGCACTCTTTTCCTGTTTCAAGCATCTATTCATTTATCCTGAAGTTGTACCATGTTATCTTAAGTACTACAGCTTTATTATAAACAAGTTTTGATATCTGAAAGAGAAAGTCCTAGTGTGAGTTGGATTCCCAGGGGAACAAAACCCACATTAGCATGTGTAGAGTTTTATTAGGGATTCCTCTTGGGGTTAAAATACGTGGAAGAGAAAAGAAGAAAGCTGAATTGAGCAGAAGGAGAAGTTGAACTGTGATGCAGTACCAATGGTCTGAGGTCTCAGCCAATCACACTGGGAGCTCTGGCTGAGATCGCCTTTTAGAGTTGTCCCAAAAGGGGACAAAGGACTGGGTGGGCCTTTATACACAAGACTTGATCAGTAAACTACCTTGGACAAGGGGTTATAGCCTTGGGCTGGATGACTCTTTCAACTGAGGCAATATCCAAAGGCGGTCGACAACTAAGTGTCTATCAGCAGCACTCAGCATTTGGGGGCATTAATTCCTTCATTCCTACAGAGGAATGCACGGCACATCACATCCTTCCATTTTTTTCTTATTCATAATCACTTCAACTACCCATGGCTCTTCACTGTCAATATAAATATTACAATTTTCTCATAAAATTCCATAAAAATAAAACAACACCTGTTGGGGTATGTTTGGAATTTAGAATAGTTAAATTTTGTGAGGAGATGACATTTATGATACTGAATTTCCTCATTCATTGACCATTGTCTTTCTATTTATTGGTCTTCATTTATGTACTATAATAATACTTTTAATATTTTTATAATGGTCTTGTGTATGATTTGTTAAATTTATTCTTAGGTATGTCAGAGCTTTTGTTGCTATTTCAGTTGTGATTGTTTTTATTATTATTACATTTTTAAAATTGAGCGAAGTGGTACCTGGGAATTCAACTGATTCCTCTATCTTGATCTCATGTATAGCAACCTTAATGAAGCTTTATTATTTCTATTGTCTGTAAATGCCCTTAGAATTTTATGTAGAAAAAAGTACCATAGCTAGCTATGACAATAAAGTGCAATACTAAATAGATGCAGTAATAGTTGGCGTTCTTATTCTGTTCTTGACTTTAAAGAGAATGCTACATAACCTTAATGAGCTTAAGTTCCCTTGATATCCTAATTTTCCCCTTAAAATGATTTTTAAATCAATGTACTAAACTATTTAGAGAGATTAATAAGTTAATTCTGATGATGTAGGCACTATTATTATCTAATTTTACTAATGAGAAAATTGAGGTAAGTGACTTGTCCAAGATCACACAGCTGGTAAATGGTAGAGCTGGGATTTGAACACAGACATCTGTCTTCAGAGCACACGTTCTCAACCGAGACACTCATTGCCTCTCTCTCAAGCTCTCTAGCAAGCTCACCCAACTTCTTTGATGTTATTTCATTGTACTTCATTTCTACCTTATTTTAATGTTCTTCCCCAACTTTCATTTTTATTCAGACTTCTAGACTAATGATAAGATTCTTTGCCACTTTCAGACTTAATTTGACAGAAGAAGCAACACTTTTGGCATCCTGTCTTTGAGATTTGTACAAGAATCTTAG
This sequence comes from Glossophaga mutica, assembly GCA_039655065.1. NCBI lineage: Eukaryota > Metazoa > Chordata > Mammalia > Chiroptera > Phyllostomidae > Glossophaga > Glossophaga mutica. The sequence continues at coordinate 138,061,285 of CM077307.1, read as the reverse complement.
TTCCGGCTCTCAGCTTTTGACAGGGGCAAGGCAACATTTATGGCCCTTGCTGGAGCACTAAAACCCAACTTCCCGGACATTAGGATTATATTTGGGAACAATACCCCATTGGTCAGTAGTCATGGCATTAGCTCACATGTTTACTATTCTGTTTTCATGGCTTTTTTCATTTTTTAAGACGTAACATTTTTCAACATGTAACATTTTTCTTTTTAATCACATTTCATTATAATTTTTTGCTATATTTTTACCCAGCATTTCTATGTTTGGAGTCATCTCAGTCCCAATGTTGCTGGAATTCCCAGTGCTTGTTTTGTCCCTTCTAAGCTCTTCTTAGCATTTCCCCAGGCTCTGCCTCCAGTCACTGTGTTAACCTGGCTCAGTCACTCCAAATTTACTTAATGATGCTCAGCTTTGCAGTTTCTTGAGAAGCCAGAGAGAAGATTCTTTCCTCTGTATGACACTTAGGTGCTGGTAGGGGGACAAGGGACAAGGCAGGCACCTAGGCCTACAGATGGCTCTCTCAGCCTGCTCGCACTGGAGTAGATTTTTCTTATAATGATGAATTGGGCTTCAGTGGCACTGTCCTCTCATTAGCTAGCTGATGCTTCTGCTGACATTCAAACCCTCCACACCCAGAAGCCTCAGTAGATGCAAATAGATACTTGTGCAGGGATAAGGGCAGGGTAGAGAGGGTGTCACGTCACTTTGCATCGTGGACTTGCCCAATCTCACCTCTAGCCTACCATGACACACTACCATGTACTAAAAACAAAACAATCAAACATGGTATGAATTTTGTTTTAAGAGAAAAAATTAAAACTTTTGTTTCAAATGGAGCGGTTTTCTTTATAGTGATAAGCTAGTTCATCAGTTTTTCCTTCATAAAAGAGAAGTACAATGACGACAGAAATCCTGATTCTGGATTCCATTTTTATGAGGCTTTAAATTAGTATTTTAAGGCAGAATGTTAAGCCTAGATAAGGTGTGAATGAATATCCACAATTAAGGAGCTTATGTGGGTGGGGACCAGTTCTACCTATTTGGTAAAGATAAATTTCTTCGATATTTATTTATTTATTTATTTATTTATTTATTTATTTATCTATTTATTTATTTACGCTTTGCATTCCTTAAAACTCACTATTTTTGAAGAGTATACAGCTCTGAGTTTTAACACATACCTAGATCATGTAATTGTGATCACAATCAGGGCTGTTCCACTGCTCCCAAAATTCCCTTGTGCTGCCTCTTGCAGTCATCTTCCCTGACCTACAACCCTCAATAACCACTGATCTGTTTTCTATCATTTTGTTTTTTCCAGAATGTTGTGTAAAACAATCATGTTGTATGTAATTTTTTGAGACTAGCTTGTTTCACTTAGAAGAACACATCTGAAATTTATCCATGTATCAACAGTTTATTCCTATTTAATGCTGAGTAATATTTCATTGTATAGATTTACTATAGTTTGTTTAGTCATTCACCTGTTGAAAGAAGTTTGGTTTCTCTGTGTGTGTGTTTGTGAATGTAAGTGTTCATTTCTCTAGGGTAAATACTGAGGAGTAGGATTTCTCGGTCATGTAGTAAGTGTATGTTTAACTCCAAAAGACACTGCCAACCATATTCTACAGTGGCTATGCCACACTGAAAGTTCTTGTGGTTTCATTTTTGCCAGAAGTGCTAATTTTTTAAAATCCTTACCTGAGGATATTTTTATTGATCTTAGAGAGACAGAAAAGGAAACAGAGAAAAAAACATTGATGTGAGAGAGAAACATCAATCAGTTGCCTCCTGTAAGTGTCCTGCTCAGGGATCAAACCTGCAACCTAGATAGTGCCCTGACAGAGGATCGAACCCGCAACCTTTTGGTGTATGGGATGATGATCCAACTGAGTCCCCCCACCAGGGCAGAAGTACTAATTTTTTTGTGTTTTTTTTTTTATTGTATTTTAAACTTAGACATTTTATAATAGGTGTGTAATAGTATAGATAGCAAATAAGCACACACAAAAAGGTGCCAAATACAGTTAATCATTAGGAAAAATGCAAACCAAACTCTTTAAAAACTCTATTAAAAGGGCTTTAAACTGAAAAGATAAAAAATATTTCTTTTCGGGGGTATATTGCAGCAATGTCAGAAGTATGACTCTCAATTATACAGAGCTTGTGGATGGAAGAAGAAAAAAGAGACTTTCAATAAAGATTCTGGAAAAATGCCTCGTCTAAACACAAACACACTCTCTCTCTCTCTCTCTCTCACTCCTCACTGTCCTGAAAGTTACTTGCTGAATATCTCTAATCTGTTGGAAATTGGTTGTAGAACTGATTCTCAAATAATGGATTTTTGACAGTTGTTTTAAAAAAAGGTATTACATTTGCAGTTGAAAAGTGCAATTTTTCTGCGCTGTCTGAAAACTCAATGGTCCCTTCACTACAGAAACAATGTGTTACATACAGATAAAGACGAAGTATGATTGGGCATCAGTCCCACCAATGGGTTGCATAAAACTGAGGCCTTCTGTGGTTTGTACTTTCACACAGTGCCAGAAACTTGAGGTAAAACTATAGCCACAGACTTAAACCTCTGCCCCCTACAAGTTATCTCTCTCAACAAGTTCCAAGAGCCTCTGTTCCCCTGGCCTTCTCCAGTTTCCCCTCAGCACTTTGGAATTCCGAACCCTTCTCTCCTACTTATTTGCTCCTGAAACTTGAAGAACTCCCAAATCTAAGCCTCTTGATCTTCTTTTGTGTCTCATCCTGCCTCCAACTCACCCCAAACCTCAGCCCCAGACTTCTAGCCGAGGACACTTCTCACTCTTTTAGCCAGGCAGGGCTTCCCAGGATTGCAGGGATTTTTTTTCTCTGTGGTGCCCCTGAAGGCTCCCACAGAGTTCCTCCAATATTGCCTTCCTACACTGATATTTTCTTCTCCTTTTTTTTTTTTTTTTTTTTTTTTTGTCAGCCCAAAGGACATGTTTCTCTACATTGAGCTTTGGCAGCACTGTTACCTAAAATCTACAACTCACAGTTGAGTCCCAAGTTGCTTTTCTTTTCCCTCAGATTGTGGAAAGTTTTCAATTAGTTTCTTCCTAACCTGTTCCATACCTTCTCATTAGCTTTCTTTGACCACCTCTATGTCCATAGATACTGTTGGTTAATTACTTAAAGTCATTTAAGTCCACTCTTAAATTGAGGGCCCCACTGTCCAATGATTGAGTAGCACATTAAGAATGGTTATGTTTTTCATGGGCTTCATTATATAGCCATTTCTGTGGTACATTGCATCAGGAAGGTATTTTGGAGTCAATTATTTTGATCTGTTCATTCTGGAAACAGGAGATAATATTCTTTGAGAGGAAATACGGCCTGAGAGAATTTATGGTAAGAGCTTGGCACTTTGATCACAAGACAGATTCTAGCCCTTATTCTGTTGATGACTCATGATAGGACCTTGAAAAAGCTATTTGGAAGTATGCTTGTCTGTTAAGTGAGGATGAACCACCTCACAGGTTTCAGATGAGGAATATATTGCTAAATGACTTTCCTAATACATAATGTTAGGGACCTGAGAGCCAAAGAGTGGGGAAATGGCTCTCTGGATATTATCACATATTCCCCCCTCATAGGTGAGTCAGTTCTTTTAGGCAATGAAACTCATGCATGGAACCTAGAAAAAAATTACCAAATTCACAAATGAGACAATTCTTTCAGGCAACTACCATGTGGTGTGTGTAGGTAGACACAGATTTTTACATGAGGTTAATCTAATTTTTAATGAGATGGAAGGTTCCTTTTTCTTTTGTTTTGGTGTTTAAATCTTCTAAGGGGAATTTATTTAGTGCACTACAAATGTTGGACCTGAGGCCCAAAACCTGAGGCCCCAAAACACAAAAGGCTGTATTTACATGGGCAAATTAGATTGGACGTCTAAACTGGGTTAGGTCCACAGAATTTAATCATCCATGAAATATACCCATTTCTATCAACTTGGCCTTTCTACTCAGTCCTGTCTGTGGAAGCACCTAAGTTTTCTGACGTGTACTTGAGTATATACAATAATAATAGTCTCTCCCGACCTCCAGAGTTTTGTGCTCCTGGAACTACAACGTAGCTGCTCAGCTCCCTCTAGATATAGCTGAGGCTCCACTGGAGGTTGATCATTAAGCCCCAGGATCAGAACTACGCATGTTTTAATCTCAATGCTATGGTAGTCACTAATTTGGCAGCTCAGGGAATAACTTTTTCAGTGGTAATCTGCAATGGAAATCCCATATCAAAGTAGTATCCTCATGATGTTGTGTACAGATCTACAAAACACTCTCTCACCTTCCTTAAATGCCTCTAGCAAGTGGTGGTTTTTCTTCTGTCAGTCATCATCTCTTTTATTTTCATAATAAATTTTAATAACTCTTCCAACTCTTTAGTGTAACCTATCTGAATTGTAATCCACAATTCAAGGATCAAAACTACTTAACACTGCTTCAGATCCTGAACCTCAAACTCTTGTTCATGAGGAAGTGTTATTCATGTTGAAATGGAAAAAAAAAATGAGTAAAACTGTAAAGGCAAAAGAAAGAACTAAGGGTGGCAAGATGGTGGAGGAGTGAGTGGAAGCCACACTAATATTCTCCCAGGAGCAATCTGAAATTACAACTAAATTGTGGAGAAATTACCCAGAACAACTGAACAATAGCAAGAGAGAAGCCTTATAACAATGGACGGACAGAAGAATGAGCTTCAGCATTAATTGACTGCACCTGCACAACAGCATACAAGACATGGTGGGTGGAGCGACCCTTAGTCAACCAGCTGGAGGGAAGGGCCCACCAAAGAATGACCCAACAACAATCAAAACCCAAATACATCCAGAGAGCCAACATAAATGGCATCCCAAGAGCAGCAAGTTCAGGAGATTAAGGAGACTGCACCTCTGAATCTCACAGGACTTCTACCATAGCAGTTTATACCACAAACTCAGGGAGTCAGAACAGATCAATTTAAGAAGCAGAGGCTAAGAAGAAGAGTCTCACAAATAATGGGAAGACAAAGAAACAAACCCCAAATGAAAGGAAAGGAGGAAGCCACAGAAAGAGTGCTAAATGAAACAGAGGCAACTCAACTATCAGATATTGAGTTCAAAGCAAAGGTTATAAGGAAGCTCAATGAACTCACAGAGAATTACCAAAAACTACAGGGAAACTACAATGAAGTCACTGCAAACTATCAACATGAAAAAGGAAGTAGAAGCTATCAACAAGGGCCAAGAGGAAATGAAGAATACAATTCCTGAATTGAAGAAGACAGTAGAAGGAATCAAAAGCAGGCTAGATGAAGCAGAGGATCAAATCAGCGAGATGGAAAACAAAGTAGAAAAAAACACCCAGAAAGAGCAAAAAAAGGAAAAGAGACTCAGAAAGAATGAAGAGGGCTTTAAGGATCTGCAGGACAACATAAAATGGAATAATATCCGTACAATAGGGATACCAGAAGGAGAAGAAGAAGAGCAAGGGATAGAATACCTGTTTGAAAAAGTAATGATGGAAAACTTCCTTGATGCGATGAGAGAAAAAGTCACACAAATCCAGCAAGCACACAGAGTCCCAGTCAAGAGGAAGCCAAAGAGGCCCACTCCAAGACACATCATAATTAAAATGGCAAAACTCCAAGACAAAGAGAGAATCTTAAAGCAGCAAGGGACAAACAGGAAGTAACATACACGGGAGCCCCAATAAGACTAGCAGCTGACTCCTCAATGAAAATGCTCCAAGCCAGAGGGGAATGGCAAGAAATATGCCAAGTAATGAGAACAAGAGGCCTGCAACTGAGACTACTCTACCCAGCAAGGCTCTCAATTAAAATGGAAGGCCAAGTAAGGAGTTTCCTAGACAAAAGAGGCCTCAAAGAATACACCTCTTCCAAATCAGCTCTGCAAAAGATGCTAAAGGGACTACATAAAGAAAAGGAAGAAAAACAGTGAGAGAAGGAGGAAGGAGGAAGGTGTGAAGGAAGTAAAATGGCAATGAATAAGTACCTATCAATAATAACCTTAAATGTAAATGGATTAAATGCTCCAATCAAAAGACATAGAGTAGCTGAATGGATAAGAAATCATGACCCACACATATGCTGCCTACAGGAGACCCACCTCAGAACAAAAGACCTACACAGACTGAAAGTGAAGGGTTGAAAAAAATATTCTAAGCAAATGGTCTGGAAAAAAAAGCTGGGGTAACAACCCTCATGTCACACAAAATAGACTTCAAAACAAGGGACATAAAGAGATCCAGAAGGTCACTTCATAATACTCAAGGGAAAAATCCATCAAGAAGACATGAACATTATAAACATGTATGTACCCAACATAGGGACACTCAATATATAAGGAAAATCTTGGAGGACTTCAAGAAAGATATCAATACAAATACAATTATAGTAGGGGATTTTAACACCTCACTGTCAAAAATGGATATCTTCCAAAAAATATCAAAAATATATTGCAGCATTGAACAATGTCCTAGATCAAATGGACTTAACTGATATATATAGAGAGAGCCTTTCATCCCAAAGAAGCAAAATACATATTCTTTTCTAATGCACATGGAACATTTTCAAAGATAAACCACATGATAGGACACAAAATAAGCCTCAACAAATTCAAGAAAATTGAAATCATATCAGGCATTTTCTCTGACCACAAGGGACTGAACCTAGAAACCAACCTCAAGGAAAAAACTCAAAAACACACAAATTCATGGAGATTGAATAGCATGCTATTAAACAATGAATGGGTCAAGAAGGAGATCAAGAAAAAAATCAAAGAGTTTCTGGAAACAAATGAAAATGAACTCACAATAGTACAAAATTTATGGGACACAGCAAGGGCAGTGCTGAGAGGGAAGTTCGTAGTGATACAGGCCTACCTAAAAAAGATATAAACATTTCAAATAAACAACCTAACACTGCATCTACAAGAATAGGAAAAACAACAACAAAGACACCCCAGAGCAAATAGAAGAAAGGAAATAACCAAGATCAGAGCAGAACTGAACAATATAGAGAATAAAAGAACAATTCTAAGGATCAATAAATCCAGGAGCTGGTTGTTTGAAAAGATAAACAAAATCAATGAGCCTTTAAGACTCATCAAGAAAAAAAAGAGAGAGGACCCAAATAAACACAATGAGAAATGAAAGAGGTGACATTACAACTGATACCACAAAAATACAAAGGATTGTAAGAAATTGCTAGGAAGAACTATATGCAAACAAAATTGAAAAACTAAGTGAAATGGATACATTTCTACAAAAATATAATCTTCCAAAACTCAATGAAGAAGAAGCAGGAAGCTTGAACAGACCAATAATAGCTGACAAAATCAAAGCAGTAATCAAAAAACTCCCAGCACACAAAGGCCCTGGACTGAACGGTTTCACAGGAGAATTCTGAAAAGCATTTAAGGAAGAGCTAACCCCTATCCTTCACAGACTATTCCAAAAAATTCAAGAAGATGAAGACTCCCAAACTCTTTATGAAGCCAACATCATCCTAATCCCAAAACCAGATAAAGACACAACAAAGAAAGAAAATTACTTGGGAAGGCGGGACTGGGATGGGAGTAAAAGACAGAAAACTGTGCTTGAACAACAACAAAAATTAAAAAAAAAGAAAATTACAGGTCAATACTGTTGATAAACATAGATACTAAAATCCTCAACAAAACATTGGCAAACCACATCCAGCAATACATTAAAAAGATCACACACCATGATCAAGTTGGATTAATTCCAGGGATGCAAGGATTGTACAATATTCGCAAATCAGTAAACACAACACATCACATAAACAAAAAAGGAAAGATAAAAATCACATGATCATATCAATAGATGCGGAAAAGCATTTGACAAGGTAGGGCACCCATTTATGATAAAAACATTCAGCAAAGTAGGAATAAAGGGGGCATTCCTCAACGTAATAAAGGCCATATACAAGAGACCTACAGCCAACATCATACTCAATGGGCAAAAACTAAAAGCTTTCCCACTAAGATCAGGAACAAGACAAGGATGTCTGCTTTCACCATTCCTATTCAACATAGTATTGGAAGTCTTAGCCACAACAATCAGACAAGAAAAAGAAATAAAAGGCATCCAAATTGGAAAGGAGGAAGCAAAACTGTCACTGTTTGCAGATGACATGATAGTATACATAGAAAATCCTACAGACTCCACCAAAAATCTACTTGACCTAATAAGTGAATTTGGCAAAACAGTGAGATGCAAAGTTAATATTCAGAAATCAAAGGCATTTTTGTACACCAACAATAAAATATCAGAAACAGAAATCAGGAAAAAAATCCCATTTGATATAGCAACAAGAAAAATAAAGTGCCTAGGAATTAACCTAACCAAGAAGGTAAAAAACCTGTAATCAGAAAACTATACAACACTGAAGAAAGAAATTAAGGAAGACACAAACAAATGAAAGCATGTACCATGTTCATGGATTGGAAGAACTATCATTATCAAAATGTCCATACTACCCAAAGCAATTATAGATTCAACACAATCCCTATTAAAGTACCAATGACATATTCATAGATATAGAACAAACATTTCAAAAATTTATGGAACCATAAATGACCCCAAATAGCTGCAGCAATTCTGAGAAAGAAGAACGAAGTAGGAGGGATCACAAAACCTGATATTGAACTGTATTACAAGGCCACTGTGATCAAAATAGCCTGGTACTGGCATAAGAAGAGGCACATAGACCAATGAAACAGATTAGAGAGCCCAGAAATAAACCCAAGTCTCTATGGTCAATTAATATTCGACAAAGGGGGCAGAAGCATTAAATGGAGTAAAAATAGTTTCTTCGACAAATGGTGTTAGGAGACCTGGACAGCTACATGCAAAAAATGAAACCTAATCACCAACTTACACCATACACAAAAAGAAATTCAAAATAGATAAAAGACTTAAATATAAGTCATGACACCATAAAGGTGCTAGAGGAGAACATAGGCAGGAAAATCTCAGATATTCCATACAGCAATGTTTTCACCGATATGTCTCCTAAAGCAAGGAACACAAAGGAAAGAATAAACAAGTGGGACCTCATCAAAATATAAAACTTCCGCATGGCTAAAGAAAACAGCATTGAAACGAAAAGTGAACCAAGTGAATGGGAAAACATATTTGCCAATGATACCTCAGACAAGGGTTTCATCTTCAAAATATATCAGAAACTCACACAATTCCACTCTAGGAAGAAAAACAACCCAATTAAAAAATGGGCAAAAGACATGAACAGACACTTCTCCAAAGAGGACATACAGAGGATCCAGAGACATATGAAAAGATGCTCAGCCTCACTAGCCATCAGAGAGATGCAAATTAAAGCCACAATGAGATACCACTTCACACAGGTGAGAATGGCCATCATAAACAAAGCAATAAAAAACAAATATTAGAGAGGATGTAGAGAAAAGGGAACCCCAGTGCACTCTTGGTGGGAATGCAGACTGGTGCAGCCACTGTGGAAAACATTACAGAATTTTCTCAGAAAACTAAAAATGGAACTGCTTTTTGACCTGGCAATTCCACTGCTGGGATTATGCCCTAAGAACCCTGAAACACCAATTCAAAACAACCTGTGTCCTCCGATGTTCAGAGCAGCACAATTCACAATAGCCAAGTGGTGGAAGCAACCTAAGTGCCCATCAGTAGATGAATGGATCAAAAATCCATGGTACATTTATACAATGGGATTCTATGCAGTAGAAAGAAAGAAAGAGCTCCTACCCTTTGTGATAGCATGGATGGAACTGGAGAGCATTATGCTAAGTGAAATAAGCCAGGCGGGAAAGACAAATACCATATGATCTCACCTATAAGTGGTACCTAATAAACAAAGCAATAAGCAAGCAAAATATAACCAGAGACTTTGAAATAAATGACAAACTGACAGTAAACAGTGGGTAGGTGGGAGGGGATAATGGGGGTCAAAGGGGGAAGGGTTTTCAGGAGATAAAGGACACATGGACAAAACTAATGGGGGGTAGGATCAAGGGTGGGAGTTGGGGATGGCTGTGGTGGGGGGGAGTCAAGGGGAGGAAATGGAAACAACTGTACTTGAAGAACAATGAACAAAAGGAAAAAGAAAGAACTGAGGGAGAGGAATGCACATGTCTAAAGAACCATCAGTGAGGAAAGAGAGTCTGGCTCTTTTAAGGAGATGAACATTCAACATGGCAGGGTAAAGATGAGAGAGTAGAATCAAGAATTTAAGGAGGTAGATAGCATAGGGAATTGGGAATCTTAGAAGCCACACTAAGGAATTTGAACTTTATTTCAAAGCTACTGAAGGATTTCCAGCAGGGTTGTAAGAAGATAAACTTTTTTGATTTGGGGGGATAAAATATATATGACTCGTAGGAGGATGTTGAAGAAATCTGGGAAAGACATGATGTTGGCCTGAACTTGAATATTGCAGTAGGAATGAAGAGAAATGAATGAATTGGAGAGGATTTCAGGATAGAGAATTGGCAAGCTTTGGTGATATACAGAATAAAAAGGTGAAAGGAGAAAGACTTGCTATTCTTGCTAAATATGTAGTGTAAGCCACAGGATGGTGAAGAAAAGTAGTTAATTTTATTTTTGAAAAGTTTGAGACACCTGTCAGAAATCCAAGTAGAAACACTCAGGCAATATTTAAATAACTGCATCTGCCTATTATAGAAGAAAGGTTTAGGTTACAGAAGTAAATCTTGGATTTATCTACATATAGATGGTATTTGAAACCAGGGTAGTGGATGAGATTACTAATAGAAAAAAAGGGAGGGAGAGAGGGAAGGACAAAGAATGAGGATGGAGAGGAGAGAGAAGAAGAAGAGGAGGAGGAAGGGGATGAGGAGGAGAAAGAGAGGAAGAGGAAAGAGAAAGGCAAGAGGAAGGAGAAGGTTTATGTCTCAGACTTAGTTCTACAGAAAATAGAGTCCTGGGTAGGAGCTTCTGTGCTGCTACTTTGTTAGGGTGTACAATCCATTGGAAGCAGGAGTTGAAAAAGGAAATGAGTGAAAAAAGAAAGAAGGTCAAACAGGAGTTTGTTTTTCCCAAAAGGCTGCTGCTTAATATAAATTAGGACATTTTGAGAGACCTGTTCTCAGCACTATATGGTAAAGGAGTTAGAAAGCAAGAAGAATATATAAATCATGGCTCTCATCTCATTGGCTGCTTTGCCCAGTGACATTAACTTTCATACTTCTCCTTCACTTCTGTGTTGTTCCTTGCATAGGTGACCGGTAAGATCCCCATGGTATTGTATGAGTCATTGGCCATACGAAGGCCCCAAATTGGGAGGCAAGAGACACACAGTGGGCGTAAGACAAGGCACTGCAGGTTGGACTCATATGAAGTCAGTAGGGCAGCAATTGGTCAAGTCCACCCAGAGTTGATCACTATAGCTGTGGCAGGGATGAAAAATATGGCCAAGGACTTCTGAGACAGGTGAAACCAAGAAGGTTTAATCTGGTTCATACAAAGTGTCTGTGTACTCTAGAACAGAATGTAGCCAACACTAATATTTAGGAGACAGGAAGAGGAAAAGAAGTGGTAAGTCTAAAATGAACGCTGGAAAGACAGGGGTGAGGGAGGGGTTGAAAGTGGGGAGTATCGAGTAAAGAGACAGATGTGCTACATTCCAGCAAAATAAATGATCCCACAAGTTCTTTTACCTCTGTACTACTGTTAATGATATTCCCCCTTTTTAAAGTATCCTCCACCTCGATCTCAATGCTGCCAAGTCTAACCTTGTAACATTACCCATCTGGCAAGCACTGAATTACTTTTGCAGTCAAAAATTCTTACCCATCCAAACCAGAGGTCAGTTCCCCTCCTCAGCCCACTATGGCCCTTGAAACATCTTCCTTTTTGGGCTATGGCTACCTGTATATATGTTATAAACTTCTGGTTGTCTCTTTGCTTGCTTTGCCCATCACATGCAGTGGTGGTAATAATCTAGTTAATATTTCAAAGAACTGAATTCAAAAATTAAAATTCCCAGAAGCCCAGACTCTAGGTGAGTGTTGTCTGGGCCAGGAAATGAGAATAGATTGGGCTTTATCCCTTCATCTTCCTAGAACTCATTTTTGTCTGTCTCTTTACCTCCTCAGCTGTTTCCCCACATACTTACTCATTCCCCATCATTCTCTTTCTTCATTCTTCTTGACTACATCTCATTCTCTTCATTTCCCTTTCAGCTTATCTCTCATTTGTCCTTCTCTTTTTCCTTACCCATTTTAAAGCTTATTAAGCACCTATTATGTATAAGGCATTTAAAAGGAATCAAATTGACCTGAAAGAAAAGAAAATCTAATTACGTAAAAGGAACACGTATCTTAATGCAATCCTTCAGTCTCGAATGTGCATCCCTATTTCTATTATTTCTGCTTCCCTTTCTCCCTTCCATTGACACCCTTAAATTGCTTACAATACCTAATAACAGCACCTCATTTTCAACTGGTCATTGAATCACACATAGTTTTGTGTTTGTGACCTTGGGTTTCAACCACATGTAGGCCTTAGGCCTTAGTAGAGGGTCAGGTCTACCTGCACTTGCCAGCAGACTACCATGGACAAATTAAGCCTCAGTGTTCTCCTCAGAAAACAGAAAATAGTAATAGTGTTTCTTTCTTAGAATTATTGTTAGATTTAGAGATTATGTATCTTAAGCTCATAACAGAATGTCTGGTATGGAAGTATTGCTCATTAAAAAGAACTATGGTAATAACCATCATAGCTATTATTGTTGAGTCACATTCTACATTTTACGTTTAAAACTGGATTTGAAATTATTCCTTTATAGCTGTTAAAAAAAGCGGAAATGGTCACCAAGGAACCCATGGACAAAGGCAAAGTGGGGTAGGATTGGGGGTGGGAGATGGGGGTCAGTAGGATAGGAGAGAGTAGTGGGAGGAAAATGGAGACAACTGTACTTGAACAACAATTAAAAAGTTAAAAAATAAGTAAATGAAGTTGATTATGTATCACATGGCCTTTCATAGGGATAGTGGTAGATAGGAGGGTTATCTCACTCTGTGGGAACCAGCACAGAAGCATTTTGCCTGAAAGTGGATAAATGAGAGGCAATATTCCATCTTTTATGCCCTAACCTCTCATCCTTCCCCTTCCAATGACTAGATAAAGTATGCTTTCTCAAATGAAAAAGGATAATAGTTTCTTAATGTTTAAATTTAGTTCCACTCTATAAAGCCCTAACTCTACCCAGGGACATGGGCTGCTTTCTGTTAAGAAGATCCCATTGAAAGGGTCAGGCTAATGTTTTTTCCAGAATTGTGTTCTTGGTATGCTGTTGGCACTGACAGTCCCTATGGTTATACACGCTGTTAGCTAGAGCACTTCCCGCAAGCAAGCAGAGGAGTAGGGACCAGAGTGCAGGAGGCAGCAGGCAAATGCTCAGCAAGCAATCTGTCGGGGGAAAGTAATGGGGTAGGAATGGCAGATGAAAGAATGGTTTGTGAAACGAAGACAAGCACAGGCAAGAGGAATAATAACCAGGCTGAAAAGAACTTTGGATATAAAGCAACAACAAAAAAGAATTTACAAAAAAATAACATAGGGTAAAAATATAATAATTGTTAATACAAAGATAGATCACAATGTACCTTAAGTTCCTAAATTATTATGTGAAGAAAAGAAGATTTATTTTGTGACTATATGGCAATTAGAGTTATTATATAGCTTCAAATAGTTTTTTGCATTAAAATTCCAAAGTCAAACCTATTTGGCGATACCAAGTCCCGCAACAGCTCCACCTCCAGAGAAATGGTTCCTCAGCTTTTTGGAATCAAGAGATATTTTTATAAAATACTACATGCATAATTCTGTGAATTCCTGGACATGCTAAAGCCTATTCATGGACTCCAATAGTCTCTGATAAAAAGACTAGAATAAAATCTTTTGCCCTCAACTGAGTAATGTCTTAACTGAAAGAAATCATTATTTTTAGAAAGGAATCATGAGATTTTCAAATGGTAAACACTGAGAAAGGTTATTATTTAGTCCTAAATTCTAAAAAAACATTAAAACTTCACCCTGTTTGTTATAATACAAATTAAATAGAACATTAACAAAGCTGTCAGATTGATTTGACAACCTCTGCTTCTGTGTTTTCTCTAAAGGCCTGAATTATGTAAAGGAAAATGAAAATTGTACATTTCAGCTGATTTACTTTATGTAGATTGCTTGTCTGGTCAGAGGCAAGGGGTCTTCAGAAAAAAAAAAAAAAAAAAGAGGCAGGTTAGAGAGAAAGGGGGCCAAAGAGGGAGCGTGAATTAGGGAGAGATTTTCAAAGCTACTGTGTATGGGGAATGAATGGTGAATGCAAGATCAGAGAATTAAAATCAGGAACTAGCCAAAACATATAGTTTACATGATATAAAGGCTCTGTAGAGCATATATCTTAAGACTCAAAAGTGAAATTTAAGAAATCATGAATTGCTAAGTACAATGTAGAATCCTGGGTTGAAACCTAGGATAGAAATAGTTTATCTGTGGAAAAGCTGGGCCGATCTAAATAAAGTCTATGGTTTAGTAGATAGTATTGCAGTAATGTTAATATCTTCATTTTCATAAATATCATGATTATGTATAAAGTTAAGATTGGGGAATGTTGAGTATTATCTTTGTAACACTCCTATAAATCTAAAATTATTCTGAAATAAAAAGGTTAAAAATTTTTAAAGAATCCTGAATGAACTAAAAATAGATCTTGAAAATATCAAATCATCAAATATGATTTCTGAAAACTAAGTGCTGAACCACCCTACTTTGAAAAAAAGATTCTACCCAGGTTCTTAGTAAATCTATTCTCCTATTTTGACTCCCTTACTGTTGAATACTAAATACTTCGTATTCAATTTGGTCCCTGTGACCAGGCTTCTTTTTATTCAGGAAAGGAAAATGCCAGGTTGACCATACTTAGCCTCTCATATCTTTAATTAGCCCTTCTATTTGATGGAGCAAAAGAGTTCTCTTTAGCCTCTCTCATAGACAAAAGTAACCCAGCAATTAATCATTTTTGAACTGTTCAAATTTGCTTAAAAATTCAGTTCCTCCTAAGATCCTATCTATGCACATTCAGTTTAATTAGGTGGGAAAATATCTACTGTGTACGATTAAATGGATGCCTTGGAGTATGAGCAGTAGGAGAAGAAAATACTGCTTTTTCAATGTTAAGCAATTATATATGCCAGCTTCATATAAACAGATCTACTGAATGTTTTTTTAAATGTAATTCAATACAACAAATGTTTAAAAGCCTTTTATGAGTAATGTGCTATGCTAAATGATGGAAAAAGAAAGCTAATATTAAATTCCTAACTTCAAGATCTTCCATTTTTGGAAAGACACAAACATGAAAAAAGGTAATTTCAGTGTATTAAGTGGTATTACAGAAATATGTATAGGGTCTTATAGAATTGCACAAGGAAGGCATTGGGACTATGGATGGATGGGTATTTAATCATTCTTTTACTCTTTTGACCAATGTTTAACACCTATAAAACAGGCTAAAATGGTGTCTGTATGGCTTAAAAAATGATGCTTTTTCTTCACACAAAGGATCTTTAAATTCTTTTGCTTGAGACACTATGTGTCTATGACATGACATTTTCTATGAAACATATTGTTGCATTTTGGTAAACACACTACTTTACCAATGACTATTTATCATCTGTTCTGTGTTTGTCTAATGAACAGAAAGTGTGAGGTGACAAAAATAAACCTCAGCATAATGATAAAAAGGCAACCATGCATCATCAATTTAGCAGGGGTAAAAAAGGAACAAATGAAAAGAGCATAGAGACTCAGTTGCTTCTGAACACCAGGAAAAGATATGTGTTTCTGAACAAGTTAACAGCATCAACTGTGCCAACTAGTTGGAACCACTGAGAAAAAAAGAAAAAGCCAGCCAGATTTTAATACAAAAAAAAATTATTAAGCTGTATTCAGATTCTCCAACAGTATGCAGCCAATCAAGAAGCCAACAAAGCAGCCATAAGATTTCAAATGTGTCCACGCACAGTAATTTCTCCTACCACTATCACTAATTCAACCAAGAGAAGTATATCTAGAGCTACTCATGGAACCATGGTATGTTGTTATGGCCATTTGGGCTGCCGTAAGAAAACACTACAGATTAGGAGGCTTACACAGAAATTTATTTCTTACAGTTCCAGAGGCTGGGAAGTCCAAGATCAAGATGCCATTGAGAAAGGTTTCATTCTGAGGACTTTTCTGGGTTGCAGATGGCGGCCATCTTACTCTGTGCTTACATGGCCCCTTCTTTGTGAATTGGGGTGAGGGACAAGCTCTCTGGTATGTCTTCTTATAATGACATTAGTCCTATCAGATCAGGGCCTTCCTCTTTTAAACTCATTTAACTTTATTTCCTTATAGGCCCATTTACAAATATAGCCACAGTGCATGTTAGAGCTTCAACATGTGAATTTGGGGGGACACAAACATTAGGTCCATAACAACTCACAGAAGAAGGAGAGGTGGGCTGGAGGTGGGGGTGAAGAATGCAAAGCATCAGTTGAAGACACATTTTACAATACTGAACCATGGCTCAGAAGCATTTGTGTCAAATAATAATTATATATGGAAGAAAATATATGACAAGTGCCTTCATTAAAAGGAAGGGGTTACTTTATTAGTATTCACTCTGTACTCATTGGTTCATGGCAAAAGTGGAAAGAAAAAAATTGAGGCAAGGACAAAGAAAATGCTAGTGGCTGTTATGATTGTTTTGTATTTTTACAACACTGCACATATACTACACATCCCTCACTATGCTTACATGATACCAGATTATAGAAGAAAGACCTTACATGTTTTTAGCCAGATTATATCCTGGTATATTTACCATGGAAAGATCTATATTCTGTTCCTAAGATGAAGAAATGTTATTTTACATTTTGAAGGAAGCAAGTAATAAACAAGCTAGAAATTTATTTTGATTGTCTTAGAATTCATAATTAATATTGATGATTCATTTATGTCCTCAAACTCTTTTGATAACAGAAACAGTCTGGTTAAGGCAACTACATCCACATGAAAGATATGTTTCCTATCTAAAATAACATCTAAATTTTGTTCTAGTATGATTAACATAAATGTAAATGATCCTATGTTTTAATTTCAGTATATTTGTATTTAAACTTTTTAAATTAATGGGATCTATCAGAAATTTAAGATTTCTTTGTGCTTATTTGATTTTACTTTACTGTTTGTACTTACCTTTGAGAATATTGAAAGCAATATGTATTTTGATTTTGCTCTTTACTATATGTACTTTACTTTGTAAGATAAATGTTGAACTATTACTTAAAAAGCTTGGTAAAATAACCAAGATGATATCAGTATTTAACTAAGCCATTCTTAGGAAAAGTTACTTAAGTAAATTCTGGAATAGTCCCTGGAGATAATCAACTAAATTGTTAATGTCATGACTCAAGGAATCCAGAGCCATATGTAATCATAATCCAAAATTGTGAATATGAGCCATGACCACAGCTTCTGCAGAGATTAATCTGCAGAAGGATGAATAGGCTCTGGTTTTTACAGGATATTATCTAAGCATGAGAAGCAAATACCATAGGTGTATCTCATGTGATTTTCTGGTTCATCTAATGGAAATTGGGGCATTCAGTGTTAAAAGTGAGAAAGTCCTAGGCAAACCAGATTGAGTTGGAAACCTCACCAACTGTCCTTGCCTTTTATTCTACCTGGAAAGTGAATATAGTGTCTAGGGATATAACTTTCATTTTGAAGCTATAAGGACAAAAACTTTATGCAACTAGAAGTGCAAATAGACAGGGAAAAACCTAGTCTCCAACGTCCAACCTGAGCTGCTGTCAGCTTTCAATTGACTACCTCTAAATTTCATATTAGGAAAGAAAACCTACCTGATTTTTTTCAAGTCACTGTAATAGTATTTCCTATTAAATGCAGCGAAATGCATTCTGAACTCATGGACACATCTAGTTGAATACAGAGATTCAGAGAATCTTTTTGGAAAAGATGATAATTAAGCTGAGTCATGAGCAATGTGTAAAATTAACGAGGTAGAAATAAAAAGGATTTGGGCTTGAGGTAAAGCCACAGTAGGCACTTCATGGCCTAAAATTCCAATAGAAGACCAGTAGTCTCTCTGACATGAAGAACCAGAGGACAAGGTCCAGGACAGCCACAGCCAAAGGAAGGTAACCATGTGTGTGAGGGAGGGGGAGTGTGTAATTCAACAAAGGAGAAATCCAGAAACTATTAAAGGCAGCCAGAGAAAAATGACCTATAAACACAGGGAACCAATGATCAGACAACTGCTCATGCCTTCTTACAAACAATGGAGGCCAGAAAATAATGAAACAAAATTGTTTAAAAATAAATTTATTGAGATATAATTCATATATCATATAATTCACTCACTTAAATGTACAATTCACTGGTTTTAATATATTCAAAACTTGTGCAACGACTACCAACACAAAATCTTTAAAGTGCTGAAAGGAACAACCTATCAACCCAGAATGATACACTAAGTGAAAACATCCTTAAAACTAAAGGTAAAATAAATAAATTTTCAGATAAGAGAAGATAATTCATTGTCAGATGATCTACATTACAAGAAATTCTCAAGGAGGCTCTCAGATTGATGACAAATAGTATTAGATGGAAGCTTGGAACTTGAAAAAATAAATAGAATCTGAAATTGTAAATATATTGGTAAATATAAAAGATTAGATCTTCTTTTAATAGAACAAGTGACTGTTTTAAAAATATTATACCACTGTGTGGTAGGGTTTAATTGTACACATGTTATAATGATGAGTACAATATAAAAATGGAGATTTGCAATAAATCAGTCTATACAGGTACAAGGTTTTTGCATTTTAATTAAATAATGCTGACTCTAACCATGCTGTTAAGTGTTTACTGTGTATATTTAGAGGTATAGCTAAAAAGTCAAAAGATATTAAAATGGAATTCTAAAAAAATTCAAGTAGTCCAAAAGAAGGTAGTAAAGGGGGACCAAAGGGAATCAAAACAGAGGGGGAAGCAAAAATAAAATTAAATCTAATCATAGAAACAAGTATAATAAATGTTAGTGAGCTCAATGCTCCAAATAAAAACTACAGATAATCATGAAGGATTGACCAAGAAAGGCCCAAATACATGCTATCTACAAGAATAAACTTGTATTTTTTATTTTTTAAAGATTTTATTTATTTATTTTTAGAGAGAGGGGAAAGGAAGGAGAAAGAGAGGGAGAGAAACATTGATGTATGGTTGCCTCTTGTGCACCCCCTAATGGGAACCTGGACTGCAACCCAAGGATGTGCCCTGACTGGGAATTGAACTGGCAACACTTTGGTTCCTAGGCCCATGCTCAATCCACTGAGCTACACCAGCAGGGCAAGAATAAACTTTTAAATTCAGACACAAATAGGTTGAAAGTAAATGGATAGAAAAGATATACTAATGCAAACAAGTATAAGAAAGCTGGGTAGCGGCAGGGAGGCACACAATAAAATAAGACTTCAAGACAACCAGAGATAAAAAAGGAACATTTCATAAAGATAAAAGTTTACTCATGAGAGAAATGAGAGTCATAAATATTAATATAGATAATAATATCATTTAAAAATATATGAAACACAAGCACCTCTATGTTTATTGCAGCATTATTTACAATTGTCAAGATATGGAAGTAGTCCAAGTGTCCATCAGTAGATGAGTGGATAAAACAGCTATATGAGACATTTACCCAATGGAACTCTACTCAGCCATAAAAAAAGAAAATTTTACCCTTTGCAACAGTATGGATGAACCTGGAGAACATTATGCTAAGTGAAATGAGCCAGGCAGAGAAAGACAAGTACCATATGATTTCACTCATATGTAGAATCTAACAAACAAACTGAACAAGGAAAAGAGCCAGGCTCATAGATGGAGAACATCTAACAGCTAGTGGAGGGTTGGGGCAGGCGGCGGTGGTTAGGGGTGGAGGGATTGAACAAAAAGGAAGAAGGACTCAAGGACATGGACAACAGTGTAGTGACTGCTGCAGGGGAGGGGGTGTAAGAGACTAAATGGTAATGGAAAAATATAATAAAGATTAAATAAAAAATAAAATAAAATAAAATATATAAAACTAAAATTGACAGATTTAAAGGGAGGCATAGACAATTTCACTCTATGATATCATAGAGATATCAACAGCAGTCTCTCAGCAGTTGATAATCTAGGCAAAATTCAGTAAAGACATAAGTGATATGAATGGCACTGTCAATAAGTCTACCTGGGCTTAAATGATACTCCCAGTAACTACAGAATACATATTATTTTCAAGTGTACATCATATGTTCACCAATAAAGGAAATTATTCATACAAAGTATGTTTTCTTGCTACAATGGAATTTTAAAAGAATCAGTAACTGTAAGAGAGCTGAGAATGTACTGAATAGAGATTAGAAAGATATGGAAAGACAATTAGGATAGACTGCAAAAATAGTAGTGTTGAAACTTATGATCAAATACTGTCACATAGAATTATTATTTATCAAAATAACATAAAACAAAAGAATTATTTTAAGAGCCCAAACTCCAGTTTTGGGTAATAATCAAAGCCTGCAAAGGATATCTATGCATGAAGATTCTTAAATTAAATGTGGGGGAAGAAGAAACAAATTATTAAATAGACTAATTAGTACTTAGGGTAAAAATGAACATTTCTAGGACAGGTCAACAGTGGCTATTCCATTCAGAAACCCTTCCATGCATATGGAGAAAAACAAGCTTTACAACTCTGGTGCTTATTCAGTTTGGGGAACCCAGAGTGTACCAGTTCAACTCTTTGTATTGTAGTTTCCTGTTTATTCTTAACAAACTTGGCCATGGCTGTTTGAAGAATTAAGGAATTAACAATCTGAAACCATTTGGCGTTATTTGAGAAGACCTGATGTTCAGTGGCTATACTGCACACTTTTCTTCTAGAGCAGCAGTTTGTGAATACAATTCTTATTTGACCACAGTCTATTCTATTTGGTAGTACATACAGCTAACATTTATTTAGAGATGTCTAAAAGGGGCAAACCTAGGAATTAGAGACACAAACTTCAATTATCTGGCTGACAGTTGAGTTATACTTTCATAGCTGAGCAAATAAATGACTGGTGGTTAAATTCTCATGTCTAGAGTGAGTTCCACCCATGGGGCCCTCTCTCTCTAGGCATCCTTGTTGGCCAATTCTTCACCAAAGGCTACAGAATATGCAATCCTGATCTAATAAATGGTGGCACTGTAGAGGCACAGTGCTGTACATAGAAATAAAGCCAAGTTTTCATTTCTTATTTGGAAAACTTATTTAATTGTAAAAAGGTAAGAGTGGTTTGAAATCTTTATTGATTACTTAATGTACCACCATATTTGGATGAAGTACATTCTTAAAACAGATTTAAGCAATTTGTCTAAAAACCTGTCAGAATTATCTGACAAGATCAAATTTTTTTTCCAATGTTTTCATAACACCATGTTTCTTGAACATGTTGAATTTTACAGTTGTTTTTGTGATTGTTTGAACGACATTTTTCTTCCCTACCAGACTTTAAATTATAAGGGCAGAAGGTGTGTTTATTTTGCTAACAATTATATTTCTAGCACTTAGCATAATGACTGGGACAAGGTATGTATTCAATAAATATTTTAATAGGAAAAAATAGTAATCAAGTAGCAGTCTTTCAGCCACATCCATATTTCCCCCCATCCATTAATATAGATAATAAAACACCATTAGCTGGTTTAAAAAGATTAGATAATATACATTAATGTTCCTTATGAACAGCAAATTTCTTTGCAAATCTTATGCTATTTTATTATTTCTGTCATACCTATTTCCCTTACCTCTCTCAGTCTTTACCAAGAGTTCTTAACATTTCATTCCTTTCTCCACCTTCTCTCTTCTTCCTTTGCTCTGCCCCCCTCTCTGTGTCCTTTTTTTCTCTCTGAGTGGAAGGTATCATTACCTTCCTGAAATGGAGGATGATTACAGTGATGATGTCAACCACCACCACAGCTAAGAATCTAGGGTTCTGTAGTATTTCATCAGGATAAGGGTGGGGATATTAAAAAGAAAAGTACATGTGGTTGTCCTGGCCAATGTGGATCATTTGGTTGGAGCATCACCCACAACCAAAAGGTTGCAGGTTCAGTTCCTGGTCAGGGCACATGCCTGGGTGGTGGGTTCAATCCCTGGTCCAGGTGAGTATGATCCCCAGTATGGGCATGTATAGGAGGCAACTGATTGATGCTTCTCTCTCACATTGATGCTCTCTCTCCCCCTTTCTCTCTTTCTAAAAATCAATGAAAAAACTATGCTCAGATGAAGATAAAAAAATAAAATTAAAAATATTTTCACATGGTCATGGTTCCCCAAATCTGTAGAAATATATATTTGTATGTATTTTTGTCTTTGGAAGTTTCTCTACATTCTATGGTATTATTTAATACCCATACATTTCTCTTTGAAAAATAATAAAAGAAAGAAAATTGTAATAATGTTGATGTCTCACCATTTCACCCATCAGAAAGATGAGGCTATTTTATAGCCTTGTCTCTCTTCCTTTCCACTATGTGGTATTGTATAACACTTAAGTTTATTCCAGTTAAGGACTATCTCACTTGCTCAAACCCAAAGTCTTTGCAGTGTGTCTTTGGTTCAGTGTTATGGCTATTTCCTCAATCTTCACATATCTATAGCTAGTTGGAACACTTATTGGTCTAATACTTTCTTGCAGGATTTAGATCAGGCTTAAACATAGGTTAAGGACTTACAGAAGACATCTTGTTGTTTTATATAGGAGACCGTTCTGTGTGGTATGGGCCCAGCTCCCACTAGGAGATGCACAGGACCCACACCCATGGATAGATTTTCCCGTGGGGAATCAGGCCTGCAATGTACCTAGGCCACTTTGGGACTTGCTTTTGCTAAACACTCCCTCACCCTGAATTACAGCAAACATTTACTGCAAAGTAACTTCCTAAAATCCATGCTAAAACTCTCCAGTATGGAGTATAACTGGTTCAAACACTTTTCCCTTTTTCATTTGCAAATACCCTTCTTTTGTGATGTGATTAGCAGCACTAGCTCCTTTGTTGTCTGTAAAAGGTAACCCCCTAAAGCAAACCTGTGCATAGTAAATGAGGACCAAACCCAATAAAGGCCGGTCATGGCAAGGGCCAAGGTTTTTGCTCCCCTTGAGAGAAAAGCCATGCTGTCCCTTTTCCTCCACCAGACTCGGTTGTCGGTGTGAATGTCTCATTTCATCCATAATGCCGCGGACGCTGCGGGCCAGTGTCTTCATCAGTTTTAGCCTGTGTATTCCAAGTTATCTATTGCTATATTACAAGCTGCTCTCAAATTACTGACTTAAAATACCAATCATTATATCTGCTCAAGAATTTGGGTAGAGTTCATTTGAATAGTTCTTCTTTACCATGTGGCTTCAGTTGGGGTCATTCCCTTGGCTGCATTCAGCTGATGGATCAGTTGCAAGTTCTGTTCAATTGTGGCAGTTTTTAACTGTGGCTTGAATGTCTAAGATGGTTTCATTAACATATCTGTTAGCTTGATTGAGATAAAGAGAACAATTAAGGAATGAATGGGCATCACTTTCTTCTGTGGTCTCTCCATCTCTCCAGTAGAGTACCTGGATCTCTTTACATGGTAGTTCTGGACTCTAAGAAGGAAGAAGCAGATACTCTCTCAAGGTCCAGCATTGGAAGCTACACAGCCTTGCTTTCATCGCATTTTTTGCCAAAGCCAGTCACAGGGCCAGCCCAGAATCAAGCAGCAGAGAGGCTTCACTTCTTGATGGGTGAGTGGTAAGGCCTCTTTACAAAAGGGCATATGGAATGGGAGATACAGTCCTGACCATCTTTGGAAGCAATATCTACCACACTTGGGTACATTTCCTACTAAGTAGTTTTATTCTAATAATTTTGGAATTAGTGTCTTCAAAAAGAAATGAATATAGCAGTATACAAAAGAGATATTCTTGACTTTATGGCCTACAATTCAGTGGGAGAGACAAACAAGTAAAGTGTATAGGAAAGATGTCAGATGATTAGCAGTTAGGAAATTAAATAATGTTATAGTCAAAATGGGTAATATTGCAAGAGTTTAATAAAAGTCAGTAATTAATATAGTTAATAGAAAAAAAGAGAAAGGAATCATAGAAGTTGTCTAATCTAACATGTCAACCAATCAATAATCATATACATACATACCAGGCAGACTGTTAACTTTCTATGCCCACTTACTGTGATAGGGCACACAGCATTTTAAGAGGTTCATATTTGGACTACTTTAATTTCCTCTAGTTTTCTTAATCAGGATTTAAACAGGATCTTCAAATTGCATTTGGTTGATGAGTCTCTCAGATATGTTTTACTGAACGACAGAAATATTTTAATTATTATTATTTGCTAAAAAATTTGCTCATTTATCTTACAGAAATTGCCCCATTCTGGAATGGATACACCTTATGTGGATATTCATTTATATTTCTTCTACCTGATTGACCCAAAGTATCAAAGGGTACTTACTAACACAGGTAGAGGAAATGAGGAATCATCTAGTGAGAAAAGTATGTAGCTGAAAATCAAATATCTGGGTTCAAATAATAATTCTACAAACTCAGTAACAGTGTGACCAAGAGAAAATTACTTTGTTTCTTGGTGCCTGGGTTCCTTCTCTGTAAGAAGGTAAACAACACAGATTTTACTAATCTTGTAAAGTTTAAATTTAAATGTTATAAAGCACATAGCAGGATACCTTGAAATATATGTTCTATGTACCTGAAAAGTACTGGTCATGATTATTTTTATTGCATAATTTCAGTTTAAGAGTAATCAATATTAAGATTTAGTGAAAGGAGTTTAGTAACTGCATTAAATTCTTAAACTCCAGGCTATATAGTATATTATCACTAATTCAACAGAGGTTTAGAACTGGCATGGTAGTGGGTTGTGCATTGGGTTGGTTTGGCTTGACAAATTATTGTGGGAAAGTTGTAAATGTTCTGCTTTCAGCAATTTGTTTTCCTTCCTTTCTTTCACAAACCATTAAAAAAAAACTTGGAACATTTGAGGAGACAGATGAGAAGAAGATGTCCTTAAAAGTGACTACAGATAAGGCTCAGGGAATTGGCTCCTGCCCAGTGTTTTCCATTAGTTAAATATAAATAAAATGTAAATATCCCTATTCAGCTTTCTCCAATGAGACTTAAATCTCTTCTAGTAGTAGTATCTTATATGCCTGTTATCCTTAGGAGAAAAAAACATTAATTTCTCTAATTAAGTTTCTATTAATATCACCATAAAGGGCCAGGTATTCAATCCCTGAATCTAAGTCAGCTGGTCATGACCCAGCCCTTTGTGTTTCAAAATTTAACTGTGTTTGCCAAGTTAAGTTTATTCATAAATCTTCTCAGGTGTCCAAAGGTCTACATGATACTCATAAGTTGTTAAGAACTGCAATGCAAATTTAAGCTTAGCATCTTTTTAGACTTTATTTTTATTTATTTTATTTAAAATTATGCACTGAAGAACTGCAATAAGCCAAAACATCTTTCATAATTCTGAAAAAATCATTATGTTTTACTAATTTGCTCTCTAGTTGGCACTTCCTTGATTGATCATAGAAGATAAAATAAATTTTTCTTAAATAAAATTTACTCTATAACAATAAACTTTTCAGAAACCTTATCATTACTATTGTTTCATAATTAAAAATTTTTAAGAAATCTGTAATGCCCTATAACTGGGTCCATTGAAAGAATTGGCTCCTACAAAGAAAATTTCTCATGTAAGAAAACAATATTTGGCAAGGTAAAAATGCATAATTTCCAGCATGTTTTTTGAGGTATAATCAACATAAAATAAATGTACATACTTGAAGAATACAATTTTTAAAATTTTAATGTGACTTAGGGAAGAGATGAAAGAGAGATATCAATTTGTTCCACTTTTTTATGTATTGGTTTATTCTTGTATGTGTCCTGACCAGGGATCAAACTTGCAACCTTGTTGGGTCCGGATGATGCTCTAACCAACTGAGCTACCTGGCCAGGGCTCAGTTTTACACATTTTGACATATGTATATGTTAAATCAAATAGTAGTCAATCAAAATAGTAATTGTTTCCAATAGTTTTCGCATGCTCCTTTGTAGTTCCTCCCTTCCACTCCTCTCCCCACACTCTTACTGCTGTTTTATTCCTTGGCCATCACTGATTTGCTTTCTGTCCCTATAAATTTGGCTGTAATATAAATGCATTATAGCCATGAAATCAGTAGGTACTCTTGTATTATTTTTTTCACTCAGCATAATTATTTTGAGACTCACCCATGTTGCTATATACCACAGTTTCTTTTTCTAATAGCCTATTCATGAATATTTGGGTTATTTTCAGTTAGGGCTGTTACAAATAATGTTTCTGTGAACATCTGTCACAAATCTTTCTATGATCAAATCCTTTTATGCCCTTTAGGTAAATAGGAGTAGGGTGGCTGAATCATATGGTACATGAATGGTTAAGTTTTAAAAAGAAAAAAAAAGCAACCCTGCTATCTATTTTTCAAAATGGTTGTACCATTTTATATTCCCATCATCAGTGTTATCAAAGTTCCAATACATCCATATACTTTTTAAAAACACTTAGCATAATTAGTTTTTTTTTAATTAGCTATTCTTACAGGCGTGTAGTGGTAACTCACAGTGGTTTGAATTTGTATTTACCTAATTTAAAATGTTGAGCATCTTTTAAAGTGCTTATTAATATTCATATATATTTTTGAGTTGTTGGTTTCCTCATTATTGAGCTTTGAGAGTTATTTATAAATGCTGGCTACAACTCATGTACCAGGCATATGCATTTTAAGTATCTCCCTCCCTACCCTGAGTCTGTGGCTTTCTTTCCATTTAGGAAAAACTGTTTGCCTAACATGAGATCACATAGATTTTCTTGTAGAAGTTTTATAGTTTTAGATTTTACATTTAAATTTATGACCCTCTTTAATTTTTGTATATAGTGCAAGGTATATATAGATTGAAGTTCCTTTGTGGGGAGTAGATATAAACTTCTAACTGCCCAGCACCATTTGTTAAAAAGACTATCTTTCTCCACTGAATTACCTTTGAGCCATAATCTAAAATCAGTTCTCTAAACATATGTCTCACTTTCTATTGGAAAAATGAGACAGTTGCTTCCAGTCAATCTTTTAGCTCATACATTTTCTGATTTCCCATTTGGTCCTCTTTTCCCTATGTAAACACACAAGTTATTTCAGTTGCTATCCTTAGTTGTGATACAATGGTGGATATTTTTTCTGGTTAGGAGAAGAATGACAAGGATGCAACAATTTATTTATTGTGGACTTCAATTCTTTCCCCTTTTGGTATTGTTTGTTTTATTTCATTACTTGTATTTATAAATGTAACAATTTGGTAATTGTTGCCCCTATGTGTATGATTATAACTAAGGCACTGGGTGCATTATTCTCTGAGTGAGACACAAACTGAGCCATCAAAAGCCCTCCTGTACACAGGTGACATCTCTTCAGAAAAATCAGAATGACATGGCAGGAGGGCACACATTGCACAAAAACTTTTTACATGCCTGCTTCCTGAACTAGCCATGCAGAAAAGGACAAAAACATGCACATAACAGAAAGTCTGCAGAGAAAAAGGAAGGAAGGTGCAAAAAAAAAAAAAAAAAAGCCAGAGGCAATAAGAAGGGGGCATAAATAGAATTGTGCTTGTTCTTAGAGTCTGGTACCACAGAGTGTCTACTCCTAGAAAATCAGCAGTCCCTGGTATCACATGTAAATATAGTCAATCTTTCACAAAACAATGACAAGATCATGGGGTTCCTGCAAGACACCACTCAGGGTACTCATGTGTGGTGCACATACATGGTGCATGCATGCACCCCAGGTTGCGTTTCTAAAACATTTAGCTTCAACCTACACGAAAGCTGTTAAGTCATCTAAAATAAAATTCTAATTATGACACTGAATTGATAGTTAACTCTTTTTTCAGGGCCTTTACCATATCACTATACCTTATTCACATTAAAAAAATATTTTCTCCCTACATTCAAATGTCTACTTGATGATGAATAAAGAAATAATTATTTATAAATAAAGAAATAATTATGATAATTAAAGATAACCCTGCAGGTGAAACAAAGTAAATAATTTCTTTAATTATGATTGTATCTACTAAATACCTAGTGGAAGAGAAGAGACTCCATATAAATAATATAACTATACACTTCCCTAAGTTATCCATGAGTCATACCAGCTATACCTATAAATTCAGCCCCAAAGTAATTGTGGTTTTTCTTACCTATGGTTTTCGTTATCCAAGATATTTTTGCTCCTTAGCACAAAAAGGTGAGAGTTGGTGTCAGAATAAGAAGTCTTGGGTAATCATTACAAACTAACAATGATAATCAGTTGGCCTATTATTTTTATACCTAAACTTGGTCAGGTGATTGCTATATAATTTAAATAACAATGTATGAGACTTGTGTTTAGTACAACTTGGTGAACAAGTGTCACTAATTTCCACTAAGTTTTCCTCCTATGGAAACATATCACCCAGGAAGCTGGATATACTCAAGACATACTAATAATCATAATCTCTAAATAAGAAAATAAAAACAAATTTTAGTTGCAGCCAATGGATTTCTTAATAGCCTAGAACAAAAGTAAATAGTACATTGCCATCGTCATTAGTATTTCATAAAAAAACCACTAAACCGTCCTTTGCTCTGTGTGTGTGTGTGTGTGTGTGCCTGTGTTTAAACTTTGGTTACATCTAAAACCTCAAATTAAATTATTCTTACCCATAATTACTTCTGAGTCACTAGATAATAGAGGAATGTGAAAAAATAAGGACAACTCCATTGGGATCCTGTATATTTAATTATACAATAACTATTAAATAAAGATTCACAGTTCTTAAACCATATTTAAAAATATTAACATTATACACTTTAGGAGAAGTCAACACTCTCTTTTGGGTTTTGATCCCAAGTAGATCATCCTAAGGGCTTTGTCTACATATGACCAAACCACCACCTGCTCCCATAGGATGCCATTCAGTTGGCTCTCTTAAATGATCCAAGTAGGTCAGCGCACAATTGATTTGTATGCAGCCCATTCAGATAGATTAATAAATTTTCCAGTTCCATTATGCTTGTCTATTTTCCAACTGTAACAGTTCATGTAATGCGTGCATAACTAAAAATTGAGAAATAGTACTTTGGGGCACACTTTCCCCAAAGTTTAAACTTTTCCATAGAATGAATATATGAGCTACCTTAGATGTTAACAAAACAGAGTCCTGACTAAAAGTGTGTAAGAGCCCTGGCTGGTGTAGCTCAGTGGATTGAGTGTGGGCTGCAAATCAAGAGGTCGCTGGTTCCATTCCCAGTCAGGGTACATGCCCAGGTTGCAGGCCAGGTCCCCAGTGAGAGTCATGTGAGAGCAACCACACATTGGTTTCTCTCTCTCTCTTTCTCCCTCCCTTTCCCTATCTCTATAAATAAATAATTTAAAAAATTAAAAGAAAAATCCTGTTCTTAAAAAAAAGTGTGTAAGAAATGACAGACCCAACTTCCTGTTGTTTTGGGGTTAGAAAACCCATTCTTTGCATAAAGAGGGAATAGTTACAAGTATTGACATTATACCTATCATGTACCAGGTAATTTTCTGTATGACTACATTCATTACATTTATTATTGCACAACAACTATATGGAATGGATCCAATTATTATCCCCATTTTATAGAGGTGGAAACTAAGGCACAGAGAAGCTATGTGTAACTTGCTCAAAGTCTCACAGTAGAAATTGGCAGAGCTGGAATTGGAATCCTAACAGTTTGACTTTAGAGCCTTTGCTCTGAGCCATTAGACAACGATGTGTCTCCTTCCTTTCGACTCCTTCTTGTACTTTCCCTATTGCAAAGTTTAAGCTTCACTTTGGTTTCTAGAGAGAATTTTCACCACTGCTATCCGTTTTTCAATGTGTCGCCTTGCACACAGGCTCTGGTGAGGACAGGCTAGAAAGCAGTTGAGTTGAAAAGAAATAAGCTCAGTGAATAAAAATGATTTTTATGAATTAATATAAAGTTATAATTAAAATTTCAAATAGTTGAAATAACAAAAGTTTCAGGAAATCAAAAATTGAAGTTGATTAGTTTCTTCAAACAAGAGGAAACACTATCACACTGGATTTGAAGGAAAATAAAATGGGCACTTTAATAATGAGATCTCTGAGATGGCACAGAAGGCTTCTCTAAGCAACATGTATCTCTAATAATACCAACTACTGGCAAATTATGTTTTAACTATATTTCTGAAATCCTACATATAGCAGTTCAAGTGATAGCATTAAGGTAAGTATGAGTACTGAAGCAGAGTCTGTCTGTTAGCTTTGTAGTGATGTGCTAATGAAAGTTTAACAGTCAGCTGGGAGGGAGCAGAGGGATCCTTGATTTGTAACCTTAGTTAGCTGATATCCGTGGAATAAGTGCTCCTACTTTGTTTGATCAATTCCAACTATCAAGTTGGTATCACTGAACACAAAGTTTAGAAGAGATGTGCAATGCATGCTCTTCTTTGGTTTTTCCTCTATACAAATAAAATAAATGTCAGTAACTTTAAGAACAGAGATAACAGTAAAAATGTAGCAAAATAATGTGTTTTGATTATTTACAAACTTTGTTTATACATCATTTGTATTTTTATATAATTTAATTTTTGTTAATTAAATTTATTGGGGTGACGCTGGTTAATAAAATTATATAGGTTTCAAGTGTACAGTGCTCTAGTACATCATCAGTATATTGCATTATGTGCCCACCGCCCAAAACCAGATCTTCTCATGTCACCATATATTTGACCCCCTTTATCTTTTATCCTCTACCTCCCACCCTCCTTTCTTCTGGTAACCATCATACTGTTATCTGCACATATGGGTTTTTGTTTATTGCTTTGCTTATTTGCTGCTTTCAGTTTTATATCCCATATAAGAGTGAAATCATACAGCTCTTGACTTTTTCTGTCTGACTTGTTTCGCTTAGCATGATGTTTTGAAAATATTTATTCACAAAGATATATGTAACCCTATGTTCATTGTAGCATTATTTACAGTGGGCAAGACAATGGAAACAACAGAAATGTCCTTCAATAGATGATTTGATATATACTTTAACTTTTAATAATAGTTTTATTTAACAAACCAGCTTACCAAATTTCTGAAAATGTAATAATCATGTCCTGTGAGCTGATATAAACTACTGCAACAATCTGCCACCAAAAAATGTTTAAATGACTTTGTTGGCCAAAATGTCAAAAAAATAAAAGTCCATTAAATTTCTCAGGCCTACTATCAAGTAATTGAACTCAGAGGTGGGACAAAACTAGGTTTAGGGTTGTGAGTATGTGAAACACAGAATTTACTCTTGTATTATTATTTATTAATTATATTATTTTCCATATGAACAATTACAAACCTAGTTTTGCCCACCCTTGTAGAGGACACATAATCCCATTATCTTGCTCTGGAGTCCAAAAGCAAATTCTATACTTTAATCAATCACTAAGAAGGCAAACATGTTTATTACAAATATTTTCCTGACCAAGAACATTCCATATAGAAGACGCTGCCTGGTAGAAAACTATTTTCCAGAATTGCCTTAACTGAAACAACTCATTGTTTAGAAATTCTATAATCACTAAAAAGGAATACAGATTCACTGTGACAGACTAAATAACTGTCTGAAAACACACCTGTGATTCTAAATGAGATGAAGAAGCAGAAAGCCTGAACAGACCAATAACAGCTGACAAAACTGAAGCAGTAATCAAAAAACTCCCAACACACAAAAACCTTGGACTGCACAGTTTCACAGGAGAATTTTACAAAGCATTTAAGGAAGAGCTAACCCCTATCCTTCACAGACTATTCCAAAAAATTCAAAAAGATGGAAGACTCCCAAACTCTTTTTATGAAGGCAGCATCATCCTAATCCCAACCCAGATAAAGACATAAGAAAGAAACAAAACTACAGGTCAATACCACTGATGAACATAGCTGCTAAAATCCTCAACAAAACATTGGCAAACCACATCCAGCAATACATTAAAAAGATCATACACCATAATCAAGTGGGTTCATCCCAGGGATGCAAGGATTGTACAATATTCACAAATCAATAAACATAACACATCACATAAACAAAAAAGGAAAGATAAAAATCACATGATCATATCAATAGATGCGGAAAAAGCATTTGATAAGGTATAGCACTCATTTATGATAAAAACACTCAGCAAAGTGGGAATAGAGGGAGCACTCCTCAATATAATAAAGGCCATATACAAGAGACCTACAGTCAACATCATACTCAATGGGCAAAAACTAAAAGCTTTCCCACTAAGATCAGGAACAAGGCAAGGATGTCTGCTTTCACCACTCCTATTCAACATAGTATTGGAAGTCCTAGCCATAGCAATCAGACAAGAAAAAGAAATAAAAGGCATCCAAATTGGAAAGGAGGAAGCAAAACTGTCACTGTTTGCAGATGACATTATAGTATACATAGAAAATCCTACAGATTCCACCAAAAAACTACTTGACCTAATAAGTGAATTTGGCAAAACAGTGGGATACAAAGTTAATATTCAGAAATCGAAGGCATTTTTGTACACCAACAATGAAATATCAGAAATAGAAACCAGGAAAAAAATCCCATTTGATATAGCAACAAGAAAAATAAAGTGCCTAGGAATTAACCTAACCAAGAAGGTAAAAAACCTGTAATCAGAAAACTATACAACACTGAAGAAAGAAATTAAGGAAGACACAAACAAATGAAAGCATGTACCATGTTCATGGATTGGAAGAACTATCATTATCAAAATGTCCATACTACCCAAAGCAATTATAGATTCAACACAATCCCTATTAAAGTACCAATGACATATTCATAGATATAGAACAAACATTTCAAAAATTTATGGAACCATAAATGACCCCAAATAGCTGCAGCAATTCTGAGAAAGAAGAACGAAGTAGGAGGGATCACAAAACCTGATATTGAACTGTATTACAAGGCCACTGTGATCAAAATAGCCTGGTACTGGCATAAGAAGAGGCACATAGACCAATGAAACAGATTAGAGAGCCCAGAAATAAACCCAAGTCTCTATGGTCAATTAATATTCGACAAAGGGGGCAGAAGCATTAAATGGAGTAAAAATAGTTTCTTCGACAAATGGTGTTAGGAGACCTGGACAGCTACATGCAAAAAATGAAACCTAATCACCAACTTACACCATACACAAAAAGAAATTCAAAATAGATAAAAGACTTAAATATAAGTCATGACACCATAAAGGTGCTAGAGGAGAACATAGGCAGGAAAATCTCAGATATCCCATACAGCAATGTTTTCACCGATATGTCTCCTAAAGCAAGGAACACAAAGGAAAGAATAAACAAGTGGGACCTCATCAAAATATAAAACTTCCGCATGGCTAAAGAAAACAGCATTGAAACGAAAAGTGAACCAAGTGAATGGGAAAACATATTTGCCAATGATACCTCAGACAAGGGTTTCATCTTCAAAATATATCAGAAACTCACACAATTCCACTCTAGGAAGAAAAACAACCCAATTAAAAAATGGGCAAAAGACATGAACAGACACTTCTCCAAAGAGGACATACAGAGGATCCAGAGACATATGAAAAGATGCTCAGCCTCACTAGCCATCAGAGAGATGCAAATTAAAGCCACAATGAGATACCACTTCACACAGGTGAGAATGGCCATCATAAACAAAGCAATAAAAAACAAATATTAGAGAGGATGTAGAGAAAAGGGAACCCCAGTGCACTCTTGGTGGGAATGCAGACTGGTGCAGCCACTGTGGAAAACATTACAGAATTTTCTCAGAAAACTAAAAATGGAACTGCTTTTTGACCTGGCAATTCCACTGCTGGGATTATGCCCTAAGAACCCTGAAATACCAAACCATAAGACTTATGCACCCCAATATTCATAGCAGCACAATTCACAATAGCCAAGCAGTGAAAGCAGCCTAAGTGCCTATAAGTACATGAATGGATCAAAAAACTATGGTACATTTACACAATGGAATTCTACACAGCAGAAAGCAAGAGCTCCTACCCTTTGTGACAGCATGGTTGGAACTGGAGAGTATTATGCTAAGTGGAATGAGCCAGCTGGTGAAAGACAAATACCATATGATCTCACCTTTAAGTGGAATCTAATCAACAAAGCAACAAGCAAGCAAAACATAACCAGAGACATTGAAATTAAGAACAATCAGATAGTAACCAGAGGGAAGGTACAGGGAGATAGTGCAGGGGAAAGGCTGGAAGGGTCTTCAGAAACAACTACAAAGGACACATGAACAAAACCTAGGGGTTGTGGAATCAGGGGAGGGCGTTGGGGATGGCTGGGGTGGGGGGGATTCGTGGGGGGTAAATGCAGACAACTCTACTTAATAATAAAATTTTAAAAAATTCAAAGAGAAAAAAAAGATGAAATATAGCATAGTATTGAAAACCTTCAAATCCTGCTCTTGTACTCATCATCTGTGTGGATTTGAGCAAATAACTGCTTTGTGCCTGTTTTCTCATTTGTAAAATGGGAATCAAAATAGTATCTGCTTCATAGTATTGTCAGTATTAAGTAAGTTACCTGTAAGTTCTGAGAACAGTACCTAGCACATAGTAAGTGTTCATTTATTTTTTCTATTTCTTTTTTCCTAATAGTCTAATCCTCTTCCTTCACTATGTTATAACAGTAATAACAGCTTTCACTTATTGAACACCTACTCTTGCTAAGTTTTTTTAAGTATATGTGTATATGTGCACAAGGGTATTTACATTTGATTGCTCATAATTTAAAACCGAACTTAGGAATCTTGACACATATTGCCCATTCTTTATAGGTGAGTAAAACGAGATTTATTGATGTGACATGACTTTCATAGCTGATACAGCTACTAAGTGGTGGAGGTAACATTTAAACTCTGCCTCCGAAGAGACTATCTTTTCCCTAACACTGCCTCTCTATGATCCCCCATCATTTGAGGCTTTTTATCACAACCCATTGCTTGAAACACTCTCCATGGCAGTCGGATTCTAGATATATACCCTTAATCCCTTAATCAATTTATAGCAATTCATCACAAAGAAAGTAAACCTCTATTTTCCAATGGTATCAGTGTAAGTAGTTTTAACTTTTGCATTCTGCTTTTTATACCAAAGTCACAACTTCCACTTTGTAAACCAATTTGTATTTATAGATGCAGATGTAAACAGATATATACACACACGCATGGATATAATTATAACATATAAATATATTAATATATTATACATATAAACATTTATATACTTAACGTTCACAATAATCCAGCAAAGCTAGTTATCCATAATTTTAAAATGAGAAAACTTAGGTAGAGAGAAGTTAAATAAATTTCTTAGGGCAATCCGCCTATAAGTGGTAAATCTTCAATTCAAACCTAAATTTCATTGATCTCATTTCACAAAGCACACTGCCTCTTGTGTAAATTCTTGTCAACATAATTAAAGTTTGACAAATAATAGTATCATTGTATTAGTCATCTATTGACAAAATAATCCTACATAACAAATAACCACAAAACCTCAATGAACACATTTTTAAAAATGTATTTATTTCACATTTCCCTGTGGCTCCACTTACTTAGGATGAGCTTGCACATGTATCCGTACTCAGCAGTAAGTCAGGTAAACACACTTCTGATGTTGCTCACTCACATGTCATGGGACTGGTTGACTGTCAAATGATGTAGGATGATTTGTTGCAATGACAATAACAATTAGGCTCTGCTAGCCTGAATATGTTCTAATGGCAATGGCAGAAATTCAAGAGAAAGGGGAAAATATTGAAGTCTTTTTCAGGCTTTCACTTTTGTCATGTCTGCTAACAGTCTACTGGTCAAAGAAAGTCACTTGGCTGGGTCCCCAGTATCAGTGAGAGGACACTACAAGGTTACATGGTGAAGGGTGTAGATACATGAGGGGTGAAGCACTGTGGCCATAATACAACCAATTTCCTGCAATCACTGTCATTGGGGCTCAGTAACCAAGTCATAGAATTATGTATTTAGTATATGTGAGAAGTGATTACTAAACTTTCAAGAAATTTGGGAGCCAGTTGTTAAAACCATTCGTAGCTTGAAGCCAGCCCATAGTGAGAGTATTCATATCACAAAAACTAGTTAAAATCTGCAAACCAGGGCTTTATATTGTCAATTTATCAGCACACTGCTGTATGTATCTCAGAACTTTCAATTTAATGCTTCTCCATACAGAACATTTCAAATGACTATGTGAAGTTACTTTTCTATTTTTCATCAAAAAATAGTAAAGACATTATGATCAGGTTGCTATTTTGTTTTGTTTTCCTTATTTACCTTCTATGTATGCAAAGAGCCTAAAATTAATTGTTCTAAAGATAGAGATAGCTCATCATTTCTTTAACAGGTACATAAGAATAGTAATTAAGTAAAAATCATCAAAGAAATTACTTTTGAGTCTAAAGATTCCAATTTGCTATTTTGAAGGATATTTAATTCTCATTCATTCTGTATCTTTAGCAAATCCAGTGTAGATAATCCCAGGGCAGCATCAGGTTACAAACCTGTATGAATTTTTGTCTGTAGACAGTTGAAGCTAAAGTTTAAGTTGACCTAGAATCGCAGATCATATGTGGAGTTCCTTGTATCACTGAAAGGATTTGAACATAGTTGTGTCTTTTTTCACAAAAATAAAAGTTCATTCTATTTCAAATACAAGAAAGTGTTTCACAAACTGTGACTGATAAAACTGGGGATGGATAAAATGTGAATTTTTAAAGTTTTTTGCCATTCCCCAAGTCTCTAGTATCTCATCGCCATAATCTTTTAAAAAAGGAACAGAAAAGAAAAAATAGTTGCCAGTAGGCCGTGTTTCAAGAAATTGTAATACTAGAAAGTGTTGAAAATGACCCATATTGGTGTTTTCTTTCCTCAGAAAGGGTAAAGGAAAAAAAAGAGGGTAAGAAAAGTGTGCCATCTTGTATCCCTGCATGTATGTGCTTATCCTTAGCTCATCCACCCAAGACCCCCTGAACACCAAACCTCGTCCCACACGTGGCCCACTCCCTCCCCCCAACAAGATAAAAGAAACTATCGTGAACCAGGAAAAACTCACCAAACTGCAGGCACAGGTGTGTATTAGCGGGAAGGAACTTCTCACAGAAAGAAGGTGGTTCACAGAACAGCTGTATCAGATGATTAAAAAATAACAACAGCTTCATTTCTCCTGAAAGGAGTTAGGGGTAAACTATATCTCTGGTATTGAAAAAGTAAGTATGTCCACAAATCAAGGAACAGTGATCCACTTTAACAACCCTAAACATTAAGCCTCTCTGGGAATGAACACTTTAACCATTACAGGCCATCCTGAGGCAAAGCAGCTGACAGAAAAGCTACCCAGCATCTTAAACGAGCTTGGTGCAGTCTGCCTAGTTTAAGGAGACTGGCTGAAAAACTGCCCAAACTATCTGTGAATGATAAAGCACCTCTTGCTACCAAAGAGGATGATGATGAAGTCCCAGATCTTGTGGGGAATTTTGATGAGGCTTTCAAAAATGAAGCAAACTGAAATGAGTCAATTTCTGAAGATAAATTTGAAAAAGTTACTGGGAGCTGCTAATTTATATTGACTGCTTTCTCGAATCTTGTTGTAGATCTCATAAAATCTAGATTTCTAGTATTTTTAAGCCAAATCCCCTTGGACGCTGCAGCTATTTTCAGTTTTTGCTTATACACAAATCATTCTTTGCAGGTAATTAGGTTGAAGAAGCCTGGGAATAAAGTTTGAAACAAAAGTCTATAATGTAGTTCTTTGCCTAGTTTAAAAAAATGTGAAGTGATTCATCCTTCTCCGTGAAAAATTTAACTATAATAGTAAGTTGTGAAATTGTACCCAGTGTTTTTTCCTTATTAAGAAACGAAAACACTGCCCTGGCCTGTGTGGCTGTCTGTAAACTGAAAGGTTGCAGGTTAGATCCCCTGGTCCAGGCAGGTAATGATTGATGTTTCTTTCTCCTATCAATATTTCTCTCTCCACACCCACTTCCTGTGTCCAAAAAGCAATGAAAAAAATGTCCTCAGGTGTGGATAAAAAAGAAATGAAAACACTGAATTTGAAGCACATATAGATATATTCTCTCCCTTTATTTCTCTTCATATAATTTTTTTTTTTTTGGTAAAAATGTAAAGACTATACCAGAAGCCAGTGTCTGAGTTCAAACACAAGCTACAAGCTCTGTAACTCTAAGTAAGTCCTTAACCTCTCTGTGTTTGTTTCCCCATCTATAGAATGTGGATAAAAAGTTTCTATTTCATAGTGTTATAAGTATTAAAACAATTAGTATATGTAAAGTACTTAGAGTTGCCTATAAATTCTCAAAAAAAATGCTGCCTGCCATTATTACATGAAGCCCAAACCATTTTCATTCAAGTAGGTTTTTAAAACACTAATCAGTTAACTCAGAAAGTTCAATGTTATATCATTACTTAAGATACTGCATTATTTCTCAAGGATTTGTGCCTAACATCAGTATAGTTTAGGAGTTTCGGACACATTCTGAGGAGGGCATCAGTAGCTCAGGCTTACGGTGAAAAAAAGAACCTCCCACTTCAGCTTTAAATGCCAAGTATATTAATATGTAAGGAAGAATTTATAATAGAGACCTTATGAAAATGTGCTATCTGTGTCACTTATAATCCCATATCCCTTAAATGATAGGAC
Source organism: Glossophaga mutica (assembly GCA_039655065.1). NCBI lineage: Eukaryota > Metazoa > Chordata > Mammalia > Chiroptera > Phyllostomidae > Glossophaga > Glossophaga mutica. Next base: position 138,022,252 of record CM077307.1, on the reverse strand, counting down.
ATCAAATAGACCTAAGTGTGCTTAACAATTATTCTTTTTCCCCCCCAGAGGAAAAATTCATTTTATTCTTGATCTGAGATTAACTTTTCAATATGACTCTACGATTACATAAATAATAAATTCTTAAAATTAAAAAAGTATAAAGAAAAAAATCACTCCCAGATAACCGCTATTAACCTTTTGTATTCTCATTCTCTCTCCCTCTCTCTCCCTCTCTCTCCCTCTCTCTCCCTCTCTCTCCCTCTCTCTCTCTCTCCCCCTCTCTCTCTCTCCCCCCCCCTCCCTCTCTCTCTCTCTCTCTTTCAAATGCATTTGTAACCCAGATACACCTAGCTGGCTCTGGAATCCTAAAAAATATTTCCCCGTTTACTTTCCTCTTTGAATTCATTCCCATTCTCTCTTTCCATCCTCTCTCTCTAAAATAAAATTTAAAAGACAAATAAAACAACAAAGAAAAACTTTAATAGCAAGTAGATTTCACTGAATACTTTTTAGTGGGCTTTCTCTACACCTAACAAATTTAGAATCTGCCTTAGCCATTTTTCTTCTCCCAAACTCTTCCGTGCAACCTGCCCCAACCTCCTATGTAGCTCCCCTTTCCAAGCACTGCTTTCACTTTTCCCTCTCTGTATAGCTCTTCTCTAGATCCTACATTCAGTCTTTTTTTGTTTGGTTGTTTTCTGTTTTTAAAATTTTATTTTATTTTATTGATTATGCTATTATAGTTGTCCCATTCCCCCCTTCATTCCCCTCCACCCTGCACCCCTCTCCCACCCACATTCTCCTCCTTTAGTTCATGTCCATGTGTCATAAGTTCTTTAGCTTCTACATTTCCCATAGTATTTTTGTCCTCCCCCTGTCTATTTTCTACCTACTGTCTATGCTACTTATTCTCTGTACCCTTTCTCCCTCTCTCCTCCTCCCATTCTCCTGTTGCTAACCTCCATGGGATCTCCATTTCTGTGGTTCTGTTCCTGTTCTAGCTGTTTGCTTAATTTGCTTTTGTTTTGGGTGTGGTTGTTAATAACTGTGAGCTTGCTGTCTTTTTACTGTTCATATTTTTTATCTTCTCTTCTTAGATAAGTCTCTTTAACATTTCATATAATAAGGGCTTGGTGATGATGAACTCCTTGAACTTGACCTTATCTGAGAAGTGCTTTATCTGTCCTTCCATTCTAAATGACAGCTTTGCTGGATAGAGCAATCTTGGATGTAGGTCCTTGCCTATCAAGACTTGGAATACTTCTTTCCAGCCCCTTCTTGCCTGGAAGGTCTCTTTTGAGAAATCAGCTGACAGTCTGATGGGAACTCCTTTGTAGGTGACTGTCCCCTTATCCCTTTCTGCTTCTAGAATTCTCTGCTTCATTTTAATCTTGGCTAATGTAATTACGATGTGCCTTGGGGTGTTCCTCCTTGGGTCCAACTTCTTTGGGACTCTCTGAGCTTCCTGGACTTGCTGGAAGTCTATTTCCTTTGCCAGATTGGGGAAGTTCTCCTTTATTATTTGTTCAAATAAGTTTTCCACTTGTTGCTCTTCTTCTTCAATTCGGATATTGGAACATTTAAAGATGTCCCAGAGGTTCCTAAGCCTCTCCTCATTTTTTTTTAATTATTGTTTCTTAATTCTTTTCTGTTTGGTTGTTTCTTTCTTCCTTCTGGTCCACTCCATTGATTTGAGTCCCAGTTTTCTTCCGATCACTATTGGTTCCCTGCATGTTTTCCTTCATGTCACTTAGCGTAGCCTTCATTTGTTCATGTAATTTGTGACCAAAATCAACCAATTCTGTGAGCATCCTGATCACCAGGGCTTTGAACTGTGCATCTGATAGGTTGGCTATCTCTTGGCCGCTTAGATGTATTTGCTCTGGGGCTTTGATCTCTTCTTCCGCTTGAGCCATATCTTTTTGGCGGGGGGGGGGTGGGATCTGGTTGCACCTGTGTGAGGGGTGGAGCCTTAGGTGTTCACCAAGGCAGGGCAACCCAGTTGCTGGGTTGTGACACTGTATATGGGGGTGGGGTCAGAGAGAGAACAGATAGGGAACAATAGTGCTTGCTCCATTTTCTCTCGTATCCCAGTGCCCTCCGCCACTTCCCACAAGCAAACTGGCCCTTCTGGTGCTGATTCCCAAGCAGGCGGGCCTGTGCACGTTCCAGGACTCTGTGGGTCTCTCCTACGTACTCTTCTGTGAGGCTGTGAGTCTCTCCTGGTGCTTCAACACCAAGTGTTTTCAGTTGGTGCTTTTAGCTTTATTTCTTGGCGCTGGAGCCCTAGGTTGCGTGGTCCGTCTCCCCATTTTCGCCTGGTTTATCTGCGCGTGAATGTGTGTCCGTGGTCAGCTGCCTTGCACGCCTGGGATCTGCCAGCCAACACCTGCACGCCCCAGGCTGCCAACCACCACTTTTTTCTGTCTCCACCCCTCTCCATGGGCCACTAGCTCCGCCCTCTTACCAATCTGGAGGAATGGTTGTCGAACTTCCTTACAGTTCAATTTTCTGTCAGATCTAGTTGGGTTTTTTTTGTTTCTAAATCTTTGTTGTCCTTAATTTTGGTTGTGTAAGGAGGCACAGTGTGTCTACCTATGCCTCCATCTTGGCCAGAAGTTTACAATTATTCTTGTTTTAAGTACGTTTTAAAAACGAAAACACTCCCATGTATTGGAAATATTTACCTGTATTTTTATCTTTTAGTAACTCTAACTTCACACTGGGATGAATTCATCCCAGAATTGTTTAGGTGGGAATTGTCATCTCTTGATGGTATATGACTGGCAAAAGCCCTGAAGACATATGGGAAAAGAGAAGAATGCATGGTCCTGGTAATGAAATATTTATCACTATAAAAGATAACTTTACAATTTTATAATGTACTAAGCTGAGATGTAAAGATAGTTTTATATTTTGTAAGTATGGAGCTTATTTATACAGAATAAATAATTGGTAATCTCATATATACAAAGACATGTATACCTCAATAAAAACACAGAGGCAAAAATTGAAAAGTTACATTCCATAAAATGATTTTATTATGCAGTGCTTTTAGGTAGACAGAAATAGGTATAGGCTAGTGATGCTATTTATAACTCTGGAAAATCATGTGTTGTAGTACTATAAGGTAGCATCTATAAAACAGATCGTTTGTTTTTCTAGGCTTTGTTGGAATATATATATATTATGTAATATATATTTATATCTTATTATAGAACATACATTTTCTTATATTTATATTAATTAAGAAAAATATAACTTATTTATATTTATAAATTAAATAGCCTCAGGCACTTTCAATATAATAGGGAACATACTGTAAGGAAACAATATTAAATAATTTTAGGGGAAGAGTCAAGTAACAAATAAAAAGGACCCATGGACAAGGACAATGGGGGGAGGACTGAATGCAGGAGAGAGGGATGGGCAGGGCAAGGGAGAGTAATGGAGGGAAAATGGGGACAACTGTAATCAAACAACAATAAAAAATTTAAAAAAGGAAAAACAGAAAAATTAAACATTATGGTATGATAGCTCATCACTCAAAATCAGCCAGAGTCAAGTCAGTATTTAGAAGCCTAGATTTCCAAAGAATAGTACTCCAGACCAACCTGAGTGATCTTTATAAGTAAAACAACAAAATAAAGAATACTTTAAATATTAGCCTGGATAGAGGTATTTTATAGTATACCCAAGTACTTTCACTACATTATATGAAATTAAAGTTGTCTGTATAACTGTTCTCATTGTTCATCACTGTTGAATAGTCTCTGCACAAAAAGCACTCATCCTCCCTGCTCATTAAAAGGACTCAATCTTAAAGAACAGATCAGGTATATGGACACTGGGTCATTTAATCAAACAATTTTTTTCTGATACATCTACAGAAAAAGAAGAAAAATGTTTTTAGGGGTAAGATGAATGCTTTTGTGGATCCCTCTACAGGTTAGAATGGTTGACTCAGCAGCACTTTGTTGAGTGTAATGTAGGACCTACAGAAACAATCTGATGGCACTTTAGTTTATTGCACTCAACAGCACTCAGGACAAGTGCTACTTTCACACAGATTTCCCCCAGCTGAAATTAACTTCTCTCTTCTTCGTGCTTGCGCAGCACATGATTTCTTCCTCTCCTACAGCATTTGCCATATTGTGCCTTACTCTGAACTCTACTTTTTTTGTGTAAAAAGTGGAAACATCAATCTTTAAAAATATCTTCACAAAATTTAAAAAATTCTATTTTCCCTTCCTCCATATATCCTTCTTCTAAATCAGCAATCTTCAACCTGTGTGCCATGTGCTGCAAGGATTTTTAAAACATACAATACCTGACTATTTAGTCAGGGACACTGACCTCTTTTCCCTTAGACTGTCAAATTTAAAAAATGACAACAGCCAACACAACAATAGTTGCCCAATGTGAATGAATCAAAATTATACCAATTTCTTTGTCAGCTTGGTAAAAAATTTATTTTTTGGTGTGTCACAGAATTTTAGCAATTAGTTTATGTGTGCCATGAAATGAAATCTTACCTTTTGCAGCTGCATGGATGGACCCTGAGATTATTATGCTAAATGAAATAAGTCAGTCAGAGAAGGACAAATACCACATGACCTCACTTATATGTGAAATCTAATGGGCAAAATAAGCTGATGCACAAAATTGAAACAGTCATAGATACATGGAACAGACTGACAGCTATCAGTTGTGAAGGAGGAGAGGAGAGGAGAGAAAGGGGGAAAGAGAGAGAAAAGGAGAGGAGAGAAAGAGGGAAGGGGAAGGAAGGAAGGAAGGAAGGAAGGAAGGAAGGAAGGAAGGAAGGAAGGAAGGAAGGAGAAAAAGACATTTTTAACTGACTTAGTTTTAGCTGTCTTCTTCGTAATTAGAAAGTTGAACAGAATGCTGATCTAGTGAAGAAGTCAAGGATGAAACTTGAAAGCTTTAAATTATCTTATAACTCAGCTGTATAAACAATTTCACAAGATTACCCTTTCAAAAACATTTAGAGTCCATTATCTTGATAAAGGTACTGAAGGTTTAGGAGTGCAAGAGAAAAAAAGGAAAGACAAGAGCCTTGAAATAGAAACTAATATATCTAAATTAAGTCTGCATCTGAGGAGGCAGGAAAAAAAAATCAATCATAGGTTTTGACCCATAAGGATTTTGCTGCTTATCCGTAAGAAGGTGAGGCCATTAAGTGTCACGTGTACCATCCACTACTACAGATTTGCAGCCTCTTATGAAGATACAGGACATTGTCGTTATGAGCTGTATTTTAAGGAACTCTAACACAATTTCAATAAAAGTACTCAAAAAAGTACTTTAAAAGCATAAAACAGCCCTGGCTGGGTAGCTCAGTTGGTTAGAGTGTCATCTGCTAAGCCAAGGTTGCAAGTTTGATCTCTGGTCAGGGCACATACAAGAACCAACCAATGAATGCATAAAATAAGTGGAACGACAAACTGATCTCTCTCTCTCCCCCTCTCTCTCCCTCTCTCTCTCCCTCTCTCTCTCCCTCTCTCCCTCCCTCCCTCCCTCCCTCCCTCTCTCTCTCTCTCTCTCTCTCTCTCTCTCTCACACACACACACACACACACACACACACGGTCAATAAATAAAAATTTGAAGTATAAAGAAGTTAGATGCTTGATTTGTCCATGTTACACCAGACAAATTAGTTTGACTGAATACATACTGATATACATATTTCCTGAAGTAAACAGTTGTTCAGGGCCACATGTAATGACATCCTTAAAAGAGAGAAATAGAGAAATGGTCTCAATTAGTATAATACCTGGGTTTGGTTGTCCTCTTTTCCTTCCCTCTCCCCCATTCCACAGGGCATTTGGCTATTATGATATAAAAAAGAAAAAAAAGATCTAGAGAGAATGAGAGAATGATTGGTTTACGGATGTAAGATGTGGCATAATTTGGTACAGAAACAGGGCAACAGAATGTAGTGTGTGGCAAGAATGAAACTAAATGTGTCTAGTTCATCTTAGAAAGCTCAGTTTTGCCAGGTGGTGGCTTAGAAATTAACTTTGTACTTGTATCAGTCTTGTTCCTCGGAAGAATAGCACCTTTTCTGTAGGCTTACTGTCTATATAGTGTCTATACAGACTTAGGCTCTCTTTGGCTCTGTTTGGTTAAGGGCCCTTTATTCCTCAGTTTTACGGTATCTTAAACAATCAAACCACTATTTTAGCTGAACAGCATTTTTATGGAGGAAAAAATAAATGCAATGTGGGACCACATGAGAGACCAAAGAAATAATCTCCTTTATCAGTACAGCAGCACCAACTAAATCCTTATAAGGCTGCCAGGCATGTTGTGTGAATGTCTGAAATAAGACTTCTTTATTGCATTTCATGGACTGTCAACACCTTCTACACCATGGAAGATTAGCCCATGGTCTGTTTCACAAAATGTGTGAATACAAAAATACTTTGTGGTTTTATGACACTTAGCATAAACAGAAAATCTTATTATCAAGATTCATGACATATACTGATTTCAAGGTCTTAAGGACCATAGAGTAACCAAGAGGCTATATAAAACGTAACTACAATGCAGTAGTTATCTCATTTTTTATATATTATACCTAACTAACTTTAATATCACCTATGATTTGTAAAACTAAGACCTGTAGTCATTTCTTTCAGCACAGAAAAACAAAACTTGAAGAAGGATGTCATAAGAAATAATAAATGAAAGTTACAGTGAAGGACTTTACAAATATGAATAGCCATACGCTGTTGAAAATAATCAAAGAACATTTTTAATGTTAATGAACTGGCAATTTATGTAAAAGCACTTATTTGTAAATTAACGGTTTAGATGAGTTGCTTTGGTGTGATCAGACCACCCCCATTATACTGTGTTTAGGTATGAGCATTATATTCTAAGAGGGAAGTATACATTTTAGAGCATATTCAGAGGAAAAACAAGGAGTCAATATCCTTTGAGGAAAGCTGTAGTATTTGGGAAGATTTACACTGGAAAAAAAAGACAAATCAAAAGAAATACAGTGTTTTGAATCAAATGTATGGCTGTCATGTGAAGAATTAACTGTTTTCTGTGTCTCCAAGATAAGTGGGGAAACATTGAAAGGGGGAGGAAGTTTTTTATTCTGTATGATGTTGACTCTGGGGTTCTCTGTAGATAGAATAGGCTATCTCAAGAGGAAATATTAGGTGGACCAAAAAGTTTTGTCTGTTTTCTTCTGCACAATGGCTCTAGTAGTGCTTAGCTGTCTTTAACTTCATTCAAAACAATTTTGTTAGATTGTATTGTGGCAGCTATCATATCAGCGTGGATTTACAAAAACTTATCAAAATTGGTGAATTTTTGTGTAGTCACTTTAATATTGAAGATGGAAAAAGATATGCAGTATGTTTTGGCATATTATGTTTTATTATTTTTAAGAAATGTAAAAATGCAACTGAAATGCAAAAAAAAAAAAAGATTTGTGCAGTGTATGGAGAAGGTGCTGCGACTGATGGAATATGTCAAAAGTGATTTGCAAAGTTCTTAAGTACAACTGATATTTAGGCCAAATATTTCCTTACTGTGGGGCTGTGTTATGCATTGGAAGATGTTTAGCAGCACCCCTGGCTTCTACCCACTAGAAGCCAATAGTGGGAGATAGCTGACACACTCAAAATATCCAAATCAATAAAGTTATTGGTGAAAATGAAAAATGTGTCTTTTTTACAGAAAAAACTAAATGGACTTTTTGAATAACCCAACAGTTTTCTAGTTGCTAGACATATTCCCATACAATTTGGCATAAATATTGCGGAGAAGTTTCAAATGCAAGAAAGGCAGTGGAAAAGAAACAAAACTTCCAAATGCTAAAGTGTTTAACACCTTTATAAGTATTATACAATGACTATGAACACATATTAGAACAATAAATAATCTAATTTATGTGTCCTAGTAATGGGGACATTTTTAGGAAGAGTAGAAGGTGATAATTATCTATCTCCATGACTCCTATGAATAGCTACTGTGCTAATTTTTATGATGCCATCTCTTGATAAAATTAGTCAACCAGAAGCAACTCCATTTCTCTGCATTCTAGAATAACAGCAATAACTTAAAGTAGAAAAAAATGTTGGCATGGGCAGTGTCTCTCTTTGTATCATCACAGAAAACCTAATGGCCACTCAATAATGCTCAATAATTTAATTTATACCTACCTACCTACCAACCTACATACCAACATACCTGCATACATACATACATGCATACATAGCATTGAATCTTTATTCAGTGGATGTTACTTACTGAATAATCTCATTATTACTACATCTCTATAACCACCCTTGCGTTTTTCCCATAATGGATCTTGGAACAGGCCTAGTTCGGATGGAGTCAGGAAGTTAAACTCCAATTAAAGGCACTGTGGTAGTTTCTAAAAACAAATGTTACCGGAAAAGTTTCAAGGCAAGATGTAGTTGTTGTTAGGTTTCTTACTAATGAGTGTGTGGCAAATGTGAGCTATATAACATCACCAATGCCATAGTACAATTTGAGAGAGAGAGTTGGGTATTCAGAAAAATGAAAACGCTTTTAGAAATCCTGCATTTCTTTAGCTTAGAAAGAACTTTGGGAAAACAAAATGTGTTAACTGTTATAAAAGTCACATCTCTAATTTCTGCTGAGGTAAAAATCCTAGGAAATTTCTGTGGTTAGACTTAAGAGCACACTAACTAAATCAAGGTTTCAGGGAAGTGATTTTGAGCTGTGTTCAAGGGGAATAGACTAGAGATCCTGTTTGTCAATAATGTAAAGATGTTAGTGAATTTGTGTTGAGCCTGGTGAAAAACTTAAAACTAGGAAGACACATCTGTGAAGGCAAGAACAACCCCAAACTTGTTAATCAGCACACTGATTATAGCTGTATACTTACAACTCTCATCACCAGATATATTTTCAAGATTCCCTTGGCACTTTGGCACTTTGGGAGAACTGTGTTCTTGAACACATTCTGAAAATACTCTCCATGACACATACTGAAGAAAAGAGGAAGGACCAGAGAAGAGAAAGATTCTCAAAGTAGTCCAGTCTACAGAAAAGTTCTTTCTTCTCCATTCCTCCCAAGACTTATTCCTTCTATCACCAACCCTTTTCAAACTTTGACTAGTGACAGCAGAAATTATTCTAAGAAATGCTATTCTGGCAGCCGTTTTTTACTGAACTTTGTTTATTCACAAATATAACATAAAGATTAGATGTTGCTTTAGTTCTTCAGGTTAATATACTTTTATATCATTGGAAAATAACTATTGGGTTTTAAAATGAAAAAAGTATATATAATACATTTTCTTGCTTCATATGCCATGTGATGCTGTACTGTAATATCAATATTTATAGTATATAGATACTCATGTATTATTAGTGAACAATGTAATATTTCAAAATATCAAAACATTGAAGGATATGCTTTTAAATCTCAGAAACACAATAGTGTAACATTACTCTCAAATTTCTTCCTTTCCTTCCCCAATTCTACTCTCCTAGTCTATAAACACTGTCTTATAACTGTCTGAACTATAATAATTTCCTAAACTCCCGTCTTCCTCCATTCCATTCAGCTGATAAAACATGGGCAGATTAATTTTTCTAAAAAACTGCAGTTGTCATATACCTGCCTAAAAAACATTTGTAGCTCATTCTATGTAACTATAGAATAAAAATAGGTAGCCATTGTAATTTATTGAGCAAGTTCTGATCAGTGTTTTCAAGGATTGATTTTAATAGCACCAGGATTAAAGAAGGGAGATGTACCTGAGAATTTCAATAATCTGGTCTAAATATTGAGAACCTAAATGTGGTAGTGGTACTTATAATTCCAGAAAAAAAAATCAAGAAATACTGCAAATTTTAATTGCTTTGAGGATAGTCTGATTTAAAGAGGAGAAGAGAAAACCAAAACATTGGATGATACTAGGGACTAAGAGAGTACTGCTGCCAGTGACAATAATGAGGAAAATTAGAAAAGGCAATCAGTGTGGGGGATGAATTAATTAATTAGAAATATTTATGGGAATGTAAATAAAAACTTTGGAAATAGAGCAATAGCTTTATTTATAGTTGGGGACTTGAGGTAGGAATTTGACCATAAGGTGAGAATTTAAATATTAACAAAACATTAAAATTCATGGGAATGCATGCATTATCAGAAAAAAATGACTTTAAACAGGGAAGAACATAATGTCAGAGGATAAACTTTAAAGAATACCTACACTGAAGAGGGAAGCCTAGAAGCTAGAATTGATAAACATTAGGCAAATATGTAGGAAGAGATCCAGTAGAGTTCAGTGTTACAGAAGTTCAGCAGAAATAAACTACTGTAATAGCGAAGAGGTTGCAGATGATAAAATGCATTTAAATTTGGTGACGTAAAAAATCTCACCAAATCCAAAGATGACATTTGAAGGACAAGAATCAGAGTGGTGAAGGTGGATGATAAATTGTATGAGAATTAAAAGGAAACTGGGGTAATGAATAACACTTTTATAGAGCTTTGTAATTTATAATGGGCTCTTTACATACCATAGAATATTAATAAAATAGATAGAAACTGTTTGGTTCAAGTAAGACAACTTTTACAGTTAAGGAGATCTGGCAATCTTTAAAGACAAAAAAAGAAGAGTCAGAGGAAAAGAGGACCAAAGCAGCAGAAGCAGGTAAAAATAGGAAGCTAACTCTCTTCTATAGTATATAGGCTAACTCTATTCTATAGTATAATCTATTCTATATATAGTATATTCTATTCTATATTCTATTCTATTCTATTCTCTATTGTATAGATAACTCTATTCTATAGTATATAGTATATAGTATAAAGATAAGAACAAATGAAAAATATCATTGTGTTCACATTTTTTTCCAAGAGAGGAAGAGATCATCTTTTGAAAGTGGGTGGGGGGGCATGTTTCCAAGAGAAAAGTCTGCAACAGCTATTGAATTGTGAAGCAAGCTGAATTTTGACAGCATGAATTTGTAGTGGATCAAGTCATCAGAGGTCTCCGCCCTCTCCCATTATGTTATGACACAGAATTAGGAGTGTATAAATCAAATATTGGGGAGAGATTCAATATTGAGCATTTGATTATGAGCTTGGCAAAAATCTACCATTGAGCTAAATCCACCAAAAGTAAATATAATCTGATGTAATTTTAAAGGGTCCCAACACACTAACCAGTGATTTCCAACCAGTATGCTATAAGAGTTTTTAAAACATGCAATACCTGACTATTTAGTCAGGGTCACTGACCTCTTTTCCCTTAGAATGTCAAATAAAAAAATGACAACAGTCAATACAACAATAGCTACCTGGTGTGAATAAATAAAATTAATCCTACTTTTGTCAGATTGGCAAAAAATATGTATTTTTGGTGTGTCACCAAAATTTTAGTAATTAGTTTATATGTGCCATGAGGTAAAAAAAAAAAAAAAGAATTTTAGTCATTAGTTTATGCTTGCCATGAGGTTAAAAAAAAAGATTGAAAATCACCGTGCTAAATTATGAAGACATTTTTGAATATGGAAGTTCTTAATGTTTTCAAATAGCTATATAGGTATTAAAATATTTCCAGAAATTTGTACTGTAAAATTGACCAGATATCCTTTCTTAATGGCATTGTTAGTGTCCCATAATAACAATATCCTAATTTTGTGAGGTGGCTGAAAGTTCACATGTTACTTTCATATGTATTATCTCATTTGATATTCACAAGTTCAGGCACCACTTACTTGGGTCAGTATAAAGAATGTAGAACATCTGGATTGTTTTCAACTTTGTCTGTCGATCATAACTTTTCTCTTGTCCTACCATTTACAATGATGGCTTAGAAAAAGTTATGGTAATGTTTTAAGAGAAAAAAAACACTCCTTCATTTGCAATGCATTTTTTGATTTGCTTCTACCTATGGTTTTGGTTCTCACCTTTTGTCTTCTGCCTAGACATAAAAAAGTGGGGAGTGCCTAGGGCTGTGGTTCATCTAATAATGACCCTTGTACTTATAAGTTTAACTAAAGGACTTTGTAACCTATTTTTACTTTGAGTTTGATAAATTTCTAGGCTAATTGCAGCAATATAATTCTACACACTCAAAGCACTGAAGTTCAATCAAATAATTCAGCAAATTGTACTGAGTATCTTCTCTACATAAATACTATATATGATAAATTTTCACAGCACCACAGGGGAAGTAACAAATGTCTAGGAAAGAAGTATAGGTTTCATGTGATTATAAACTCAGGATGTGTGCCCGAGTGATACCACTGTCAGAAAAGCTAATGTGCTCCTGGGCTGTGTTACAAAATGTCTAATAGAGCAAGGGTTGTGGCAGACTACCATGTTCTTATTTATATTCTTCTTATATTTCACACCTGGAATGTTTATCTATGGACGCTTAGAAAAATTAGAGCTACCCAGAGGAAAGTGTCCAGTATAAGAGAGGTACTCAAAGCAATGTGATATCAGAAGTGTTTGAAAGAAGTAGCAATGTTTAGCCAGAGAATTGAACATGCATTGGCAGAAGATGGAAGAAAGTTTATCATTATTGTGTATGACTAACAGAGGAGAAAATTAAGGCCTCTGTATTTATCTTACAAGAGGCAGGTTTGGGCACAGAATGAGTAAGGCTTCGGATTACTTCGTATTTTAATTTACTATTTATTAATAGATAAACAACTTGTCAAAGGATTCAACATTGGATAAGGAATTAAAAAGGATATATTTAAAGTCCTTTTCAAATTTGAGTTTTATTCTTCATGTATACTAGTAACATAAATCATAGTGTAATTGTGTCTGTGGATAACTATAAAGTCCCATGAAATAAAACAAAAATATTTCTAGCAGAGAGAATAATCTTTACAGAGAATGTATCATTTGAGTCAGAGCTTGAATGATTGGTAGGATTTTGACAGTAATATTGGGCACCTCAAGCTAACAATTAAACAATTAAAATGTATGAGAATTCCAATCACTCACAATGCAACTTAGGTATGAAAAGAATTTTCATTTTATCTAAAATTAATTTGGTCATCTTCATGAAATTTCATTCACTGATTATATATATGCCTGTATATAATCGATATACACACACGCGTGGGCCAACACATCTAATCCAGGAACCTGGGTTCAGTCAGTATTTTAATTAGTTCCTTTAGATAAAGTTCATCTCTTTTAGGTAAGATCCTCAGCCTTTCATATTCCTACCTTTTCCCCAACATACTATTTGAGATTGTATTTGGGAATATCAGAAGAGGGGAGCTTCCATTACCTTGAGGCATTGGAACAAAGGGTCACTGGATTTGAATGTCTTTTTTCTCTTCTGGTCTCTGCGGGGACATCCTTTGGGTGCCTAGTTGCTTCTGGTCTCTCACCTGAAGTTGGTGGCTAGAGAAGCTCATGGTTTTTGCTTTCTCAGTTTGGTCAGGGCCTGGTAGCCATCTCTGACTGGCAGGACTCATCTTTTGGTACTTTAAACATCCCTGCTCTAGCAGTTTTCGCTAGAGTATCACCTTGCTCTTTTAACATCAGACTTCATGGCATGTCTGCTAGCTCTCAAGTCAGCTGCCTTCTGAGTACACAAGCTGTCTGGAAAGTAAACTCCTGACCTTCCTCTGCCTATGATGCCTTGTTCAAAGTTAATTGAATGTGGTAACCTAAGCCTGGCCAAGTGATATCCTTCCAAAGATCTGAGAATTGGGACAAAAATTTTTCTGCCCTTAAGTTTTGTCATACCTATCTCTATATTTCTAAAGCTAAAACTGCTCACCTTACATCCTCCAGGTGAGAATCAGACTGTTATTGGTGGCCTTTCTTGAGCACTTCTACCTCTTTTTCATAATTCTACATGTCAAAGAGAATAAAATTTTCTTCTACTTTACCTACCTCATTGCTACTGTCTTCTTTATATAATCTTGGCCTAAGCCTTTATGGTGGAATAGTATATCTTGTCTTCACTATGGGAGAAACTCTTATCATTTGGACCACTAGGCCTAACCTTGATATGTTAAGCCATAGGTACGGGACGACACTCTAACCAACTGAGCCACCTGGCCAAGGAAACAAATTTACATTTTCTCTCTTGACAATGTCTTGATTTGAAGTCTAACAACTTGCTAAAAAAATCTTACATTAAATGTCAAAAGTCAAATATTAACTCTTTCCTTTGTATTTCTTATGTAATCTAAATCCTCAGCAAAAAGCTGCCTTGGATTGAATAAGTCTTGTGCTCAGAAGGTTACATTACTAGTTCTCAAAACATCACCCCCGCTTTCCCATTACACAAAAATTTTGGCCCCCAAAATCTGATCATGTGAATTTGCCTTTTAAAGCCTTTCAATAATTTCCCATTCTCTTAAAATAAAATCATTTTAGAGGCCTTCCTGAATAACTACACTAGGTTAGGACCCCTGTGTGAGCTTCAACAAGTTCTCATAACATTCATATAATTTTGCTTTGTCATCCTTCTTTCCTGATGGACTTGAACTCAAAATTTCCAATATCCAGTGCATTGTCCTTGGACACAGCAGGTGCTTAATAAATATTTGTATGAGTTGTAGTTTTAATTATAAGCATGAGTTATAGTTTCATCTGTAAATCAATAAATTGGTAATCTAGTTTAAAACCTCCTTTTGAGGTTTTTAAAATTGATACTAGTATTCTGAAAGATGAACCCACCGTAGTTGTGTTGACAGTATCAAGTTCTAGTCTTCCAGAGCCAGGCTTTTAAAAAATTATTTTGTTTTATTTGTTTAATATATAATCTTTAATAAATATATTATATTTTAGAGGCAGGCTTTCGAACAGAGGAAATTCAACAATATGTGCACAGGAAATTCACCAATATGTGCCATCTTGTCATATTTCTTTTTTTTCACAAATGATTCTAAATGACCAAAGCAAGCTTTTGTTTTCTATTGTTCTATTACAGTTGTCATATTTCTTAACAAATAACTTATCTTTTTGGGGGGACACCCCTACCTTACACAAGAATTATCTCCAACTACAAGAAGGACATCCATCCTCATTAATACCTAAGTTCATAAAGAGGACACTTCACTTTAAGATACCCAATTATCTTCCGCAGATTTTTAGCAGCTTGCAGTTGTCCCAACTTTTTTCTCAGGCTTATTTTACCTTAAGCCAGTCCTTCTGTTTTATGAGGCTTCGATTAACTATATTTAGGCACGTTATGACCAAATGGATGTGGCTAGAAATGGTAGCACTATAACAATCTATATGTAAATTGTTACTTTATTGGCTAATATTTATGTTTGAAATTGAAAAACCAATAAAAAGGAACTTCAGTTTCGAACGCGCAAACACACCGAAAGGGGGGAGTCATTATTTTTTATCTTGAGATAACAACAGAACTAAAAACTATTCCAAAGAAGCAAATGGCAACAGAGGTCAATAGGCTGTGACATGAATCCATTTTATTTTAAAAACATTTGTACCTTCATCAAGTGCCCTGCAGAATCTTCACTACCACTAAAAACAATGGGCGGACAAGTTTAGGGTAACTTGAAGAAGCACATTTTTCCGTTATAGGGAAGGAAGGGAGGGGAAAAAATAAAGAAGACAGGGAGGTTGGTTCTGTCCCTAAACCCTGCCAGTCCTCAATCCACTCATTTCTCACATGGACAAAGCTGTTTGGAAGGTCCGGCTCAGCAAGCAGGGTTAGGGGTCTAGTAGCCAGAGACCTTGAGCGGGAGAAGAGAGCCCACTGGCTCCAAAACACCCGATACAACGGGTCTAGACACTTATTTTTCCAATAACCAATCTGCTCACTCTCACCTTCCCTTGCGGACACGCCGCAGTGCTAACCCGGGCTCCGACTGACACGAGGAGGAGGGAAAGTACACCAAATCACCCTTACCAGCAGAAAGGGCCAAAGAGGGCGCGCGGCGCCTGCAGCCGCCCACCGTTCCCGCTGGGTGGGCCGTCGGAGGCCTCACACGCGGGGTTACGCAGCCCGTGGTGCGAGGGCAGCCGGGGGCGCGTGCTCGCGGAAGGGTGGGGGAGAGGGAGAGCGCCTGGCGCCAGCAGGTGGGCGCGTCTTCTTGAGAGCGTGCGCGCGCGCGCCGCGCCGCGCCTACTCCCTCACGTTCCTAGCGCCGCGTCCCCTCCCAGCCAGGAGCGCGCGCCTCCCGCCCTTGCACGGGTCCCCGTCGGTGTCTCAGAGGCGCACACTCCCCTGAGCTTCTGCCGCGGCTGCCGCTTCGGCTGTGGCTCTCAAGCCCGGCGGTTCAGCCTCGGCCCCTCAGTGCCGCGTCTCGGTCCTCTTCCCCTCCCCTCCGCCACTTCCCTTCCCTTTCCCGCCCTTCCTTCCTACCCGGTCCACCGAAAGAGCCTGGATACGAAGCAGGCGGGCTTGAGAAGGGGGTTAGAAAAATGGAGGTGCCGCGTCTGGATCATGCCCTCAACAGCCCCACCAGCCCCTGTGAGGAGGTGATCAAAAACCTCAGCCTGGAGGCCATTCAGCTGTGCGACCGGGACGGTAAGAGCGGCCGGGACCAGAAGGAGAAGGGCCGAGCCCGCGCCCAGGCGCCGCGGCCGCTCCGGCTCCGCGGACCCTGCCTGCCCGGCAGCAAGGTCTTTTGTCGACCCCTCTGTGAAAATAAATGCAGGTGGGGGTTCCCCTCAACCCAGGTGCCCTCCCCTCAGACCTCAGAGACAAAAGGACCCCGGGGCTAGCGCGTTGGCACGTAAAGTCGCCGTCGTCCCCAGCCGCGGCACCCGTGGCTGTCCTCGCCTGCGTGGCCCCAGCCGAGGAGCTGCCCCCGGCTAGGGCGCCTTCCTGCCGGCGGCTTCTGCACGGCTCGAGGCGTTTCCAGTCTTTTCCGCAGTCCCGATTTCCTGGGTCTCTGGGCACCGAAAGGGAAATGCCCTCTGGATGTTTCTTGCAACCCGATTCGCCACCCCCACCCCCGCCCAACACACACACACGCACACACTAGTTAGCATTTTCTATCCAGAAACTTATCAGTTCCTTTTTAAAACCTCCCATCTTCAGACACCCCCCGGCCCCCAATACACACACAATTTAGAATTATTTTTATGGTCTCAAAATGGGATTGGGAATGACATTTTTTTTTCCAGTGAAGGGGCAGAAAAAGAGTTAGTTTCAGCACCAAGGACAGCCACAAGCTTCGTGGTTTGGGACCGTGATTGAGAAACTCAAAAATCTGTAAAGGTTTTATAATCTTTTTAACTAATGTCACCCTAATAAATTTAATTAAAATAAAATAAAAATAAGTTCAGACAGAAGAAAATCTGTAAAGGAAGTGGCCTAATATATCTGCTATGATTCAGAATATGTGACAAATATTTATCATTTTGTCTTTTTATATGGCTTTATTCTATTGTTAAAGTTGGCAGCCTCCTAAAGAATGAAATGGAACATAGGTCTAAGCGTTAGAGATAAGTTAGTAGTATGTGCAATATGGGTAGTTCTAGTGCATCTGTTAGTTGGAGTAGGTGAAGAGTCAGTGCTATTTGGATAACGTGGAATATAACTTCATTTGTAAAGAAGTCATTTGATTAGCAATTGATGGGTCAAATAATTGTGAAATTGTGCATCTGACAAAAGAAGAATAATTTATATTTTCAAAACGAGCCTGAACACCTTTGGTTGTAAATGATTAATGTTTAACTGTATGTAGAGATGATGATTTTAAAATGCTTTTTAGCCAAGGTTATGTAGAGATACTAATATGCTTACAGTAAGGTCATAAAATTTATCAGATTGTAATCTAAATAGAAAACAAGTCTTGTTTCCAGAGTCTTTTACATGCTAATAACTTGCCTAGGCATTGCTATACAGTACAGTATAGGTTAACTGAATACTAAATTTCTGTTTATTAATAAATTTAGGACACAGAATAACTGTTCTTTGAAGCCAAAATCACTTTAAATAATTTTTGAAACAGTTGTAGTATGGATAAACAAATACTCTTGCAAAAGCTGCTTATAGTTCCTTTATCCTTAGACTATTTTGGTCACCACAATAATAGGTGCACATATTTATGGCATCTAAAAGTCATTATTTGGGTATTCCAAATGTAAACCTGCATTATCAGCATTAAAGATTATTTTTAATATACCACATAAGAAGTCATATACATTTTAGTTTATACTTTTGTGAAATGACTTTTCATAATGTTACTATTATAAATATTTTGATTTTATTTTCATTTACTTCAGTGATATATCAAAAGCTCATTACTGTAATTATTGGAAATAGGCAATTCATGGTTGCTTCTCAGAACCAAGTAATTGTAATACTTAAAATTATCTTTACCATATATTTTAAAGATATTAGGGAAATAACTTTTTTATGAGCTTTATAGATTTAATAGTGTAGAGTGCAAAAATTGCTGCTGTGTTTATCATGGTCTCATCTAGAGTGATAGCCATTTTATTTTTGGCAGTATTTTTTTAGTTGTTTCAGTTCATATTATGGATCCCCCAACATGAGTAAATTATGTAACATTTAATTTTGGGGGCAGTGCTGGCACTAAGCAATATCTAAAAATTACTACTTATTTTCAGACTTCTAATTGATTGCATAATTAAATAAGGTTTCATTTTATAAAATAGCTTATACCAACAGATACAACAAGCCCAACTTTTCCATTAAAAGGTGTGTAAAAATTTGGAAATAGCTTGTGTAGAGATGTCGTTAAATACTTATTTTTTTACTTTGTGACTTTACATGTCAATTCAAAACAATAATAAGTCAACTACATAAGATTAACTTAGAGAAGATTATATAGTTGTTTTTACAGAAAAATTTTAAAATGTTGCATTAAATTTGCCAACCAGACTTTATTTATCATAATTTTTTATTGAAAATTCTTTAGATAGATGCTATTTGCTCCCTTCACTTCCTTTCACTTCCTCTCAGGTCTCATTATTTTACTTCTGTAAATATATAGCATAGAAAGATTAGGATATGGCAGAAGATTTCTTATGTGCTTAAGTACATAATATGTGGTATATTAAGTGCTGTATTGACATAATTTTATAATTATAGAAATACATTTGTCATGTTTGTTCTTTAACTTTCTATTTTATACTACTATTAATCTGACAATGGGGAAAAATGAGAGCAACATAAATTCCTTAGACATGGAATAAAACAGAGAAGGAGAGAAAATATTTTTGTCAAATATACATTTCTTTTTACCCCTTCCACTTAGAGATGTTTTAAACTTTGTTTTGCATATTACATCAACGAAGATAACATAACTGTATGTCTATTTTCATGTTTCCTTGGCTCTCCTCTTTTATATATTTTTTTGTCTGCCACTTGCCTTTTTTCTTATTTACATTATTATCAACAATTCACAATGTTTTTTTATTTCATAGTTTCTCAAAGTATTTAGTAGTCTGTGAAGAATGTGGAAGAATCTAAGTGGTCATATAATTGAGCAAGGGGTGCTTCTTATTACACCCATGTATTTCATGTGTGCTTTTATCCTACATATGTTTTCTTGCTTGCTAGTTCATGGTCCCTTCATGAACGTTACTTGTAGTTCAAAATGATGGATAGACTTCTATTGAGAAACCTAGGTAGATGTGCTGTGGATACAGTAGTTTGTATAATCTCTGTTGCAACTAGAAGACTGTTTCTGTTCCTCCTTTCTGACATATTGAAATATACTCAAGTTGTACATAAAATGTACTTTAATAGTGGCTTTCAAAAAATTGAGGGGAAAAAAGCATTAACCTCTCATATAAAAGCATTAATAATAGGGGAAACCTCTTATTTCTGGTTTATTTCTTCACATAGATACATCAGACTCTAATTTACCCATAAGGCAAAACAGTCCCCTACCTTGCACATAGAATTCCACATTACTTGTACTTTTCATTATATTTATCATGCACATGTACATAGAAAGTTTCTTTTCTTGCTAAAAAGGAAAAAATATCCATATGTTGCTTTACATACATCTGAGCTCCTTGCTCTCTCGTGTGACTGATGTGTTGTAAGTATAATAGTAAGAGAGAAAATGCAAAATTAATTTGTGGCATAGCACTTAAATCTACCCCCAAGGTTTCCTAGATTTAACAAGTATTTTTTCCATAATCAAGGCAGTTATGACTGCTTAGATATGGTTTATGGAGTTTTTGAAGCTAGGCAGCAGGGGAACACATTTTAAAGAAATTGCACAGACAGAAACTGACAGATTTCCCTGTCTTTGTCTGTAACAACAATTTTGTGGAGGAAGAGTTAAAAAGGTTTACTCCATTATAAAAGTTTTAAAAAGATAAATTTCTTTAAATTTGGACTTTATCTACAGAAGTTATAAATCAGTTGGGACTTCTTTATGCTTATTGACATGTGAATTAAATATATTTTAACTTTGGAAACAAAGTAACACAGAAATGCTTGGTGTCATAGTGCTGTATTAGCTATTCCTTAGTGACATTTTCTGAAGCGGACATTTAGGAGTATCCCTAAATGTTAACCTATAAAAGTACAGGGATGTACTGTAACCATGACTCAATCTCACTAGCATGAATATAGCATTGTGGTGATACTGCCTTAGAATCAGAAAGACCTCTAAGAAAATTGACTCTTGGTAGATATGCTTACTACCTTAAGCAAATTACTTTACTTTTGTTTAGCCTCAAACTTTCTCATATAAAATTGGTATACTAATGTCAATCCTGTAGGATTTTTAAAATAATTCAATGATGTATTACTTATATATCATTTCTCACAAGTCTTGACACAAAGTAGAGAACATTATTGTAAATGGAATATTATTCTCGACATACATTCTTGAGTAGAGTTGCTTTTTCTTTTTTTTTTTTTTTTTTTGGCAGTGTTTAGATTTTTGTTTTTTTCATTTCAGTTGTGTTTTATTTACTTAGCAACTTCTTCTTATGTCAGTTTAACTTCATGAGTAGTAAGTGGAAAGTGTAAATTCTGAATCTTAAAAGGAGAGTGAATTTTAAAATCACAGTTACAGTATCTATCATTTGCTTATATATTCCTATCTCATCAGAAATATCCTTGTCAGCCTTAATCTTGCAAGGTTTTTTTCAGCTTCTGCTCCATTCTGCTGTTTGCTGCACTTCATATGCTTTGTGACTTTGATACCAGCTTTGGGTATGCATTTGCATCAGAGTTGTTCTCTGTTCTTTATTTAACAATCTTTTCTTTATTATTTTTTCTAAGGATAAATCTGTCCTACCATATGAGACCTCTGGATTTATTTTTTGACCCAGATATAACTATAGAGATAGTGTAAATTTTTATTAGTATGAAACAAAAAATAAAAACTAAAACAAACTTGAAAGAAAAGCTTGAAAACCATGAGATTGTGTATACCAATTCATATTCTTGTTAAGGGTTCTAATTCATTCCCAGTAAAGAATAGGAAGTTATTAGAGTACAAGTTACATCGAAGGATATGTGACCAGACTCCCTCCAGTGGTAGAGTGCCTGATGTGTCATAAGTACAATAGTAACACTAGCAACTTGCTCTGTTGCCTGGGTAAGCCAGTCAGAAATTCACTCCATAGAACACTATTTAGACAACTTCCAAGTCACTTGGCTTATTGTTGCTGCTATTTCCCCCTCTTTAGGCCCAATCTTGGTATTTCCTTTAACTTTTGTGAGTATAGTTTTCTGATTACTTTTATATTTTATCTCGGGCTTCAATAATAACAGCAGCTGCATCAATTACTACAATAAGCATCATCCTATTTTCTTGTTTTCTTACTCTGTCCTTAGTAGGCCCATAATTTAAGTCTTGCCTTATAACATTTGCTTCTTTCTTGGGTTTTTCATTTTTGTTAAATTTCTCTATAACAATCTTTATTTGTGAATTATGTATTTAAATTCAGTCTTTACTACTCTAAAGCATTTGCCTCATTCTTTAACTGTTTAAAATATTTTTATTACTAGACAATTGTTACACTCTCTTATTGAGCAGGCTATATTTTATTCACATATGTTCAAAATTAAAATTAGTGTTTGGTAAAGGCTTCTAGCAAAAATGTATAGAGTTGAAGAATCTTGACAGAAAAAGGAGGTAGACAGCATCAGCATAGCACTGTTTCTATATGTAAGGATAATGAATGGCAATGGTATAAAAGAAATAATCACTAAGAATTTGTGATTGAATTTTCAAGCAAAACGGAAATTGATCAGGGATAACTTCAGAATTTTAAGTCTGGGAAACCATAAGATTCACTGACTAGAAATAAAACAAGGAGAAAGAAAATAATATTAATATCCCATGATGACAACTTTTTGCATCTCAAATTTTATGTCTCAGTGAACATCCAGATGTGTTCTACGCCCTTTTCCAGGGGCACTTCCCTTTCTCACAGAAATCATATTCCCAGAACAATAGTACATACTGCCTTGTCATTATTGTTTCAGTGTAATCCCCACTAGAAAACCTACTTACTTACACTTTAGACTTCTTTTACTTGATTCCTGCTCTTCAAAGAAGGCTACTCATAGTCCAATGATAATTTTTTGAGAATAATTACTAGGTAAAAAGTGAAGTAGAGATTTTTGAGTCATTTGTGTAAAGGTAGTTTTCGTGTCAGGAGAATTTGCAGAGGGATTTTGTGATACAAGCGTTTATGTTAAGACATTTGGAATCTAACATTAAGACTCCTTTAGAAACTTATATTAAACACTTAGCAATTTCTCTTGTGTTCTGGAGAAAAGAATTCTAGAATGAGGTAAAGATTGTTCATAGAACTTCATGTTCCACTGGGGAGACCAGAACTTAGGTGAAAAAGAGATTTGGGTTTGACTTTAATTTGAAACTGGCTCACCACTTGAAGGAAAGGAGTGATCGCATGCTAGGAAAGGCCAACTTTGAACCACAAACATGAAATAAATCTACATTCCAGGTTTGTTAAAAATGCCAACAAGAGCTCTGCATTTTGAAGTTGCCCAATAGATGTGAGTTAAACAAAAAGCGTCCAACTCTGAATTATAGTTTTATTCATGATATTATGACTATTTGGGTCAACTTTGTGGTTCATTTGAAAAGGGCTCCTCTGTGGGGATTATTGTACATATATTATTTGTTGCAGTGGTTGTGACAATTAGTGTAAATAAATCTCTTTTTGTTGTTTATAGTCAACAGGAGTGTTGCTATCTAATTATAGTATGAAAGGCCTGGCAGGGGTATTCAACCTTTTGGCATCTCTAGGCCACACTGGAAGAAGAATTGTCTTGGGCCACATACTAAATACACAAATGCTAATGAAAACTGATGGGAATAAAAAAGATTTTAACTAAATATATGATTTTGTGTTAGGCTGCATTCATAGCCATCCTGGGCTGTATGTGGCACATGGGCCGTGAGTTGGACACCCCTGGATAGCTTCCCTAGACATACGACATTAAAGACAAGGCATAAAAAGTTTCAGTATACTTACTTTGATTTTCTTTTTTCCTTTCTTTTTTTTATTGTATTTTATTACTATTTATCCACCTTATATCCTCTAGCACCTCCATCTCTTCCTCCCCCTGCCCCTCCGCAATCACCACACTATTGTCTGTGTCCCTGAGTCCTTTTTCTATTTTGTTTAATCCCTCCACCTCCAGCCCCCACCCAGAGCTGTCAGCCTGCTCTATATCTATGAGTCTTTCTTTATTTTGCTTGTTAGTTAAGTTTGTTCATTAGATTTCACATTTGAGTGAAATTATATAGTGTTTGTCTTTGAGTGGCTTATTTCACTCAGCGTAATGTTCTCAAGGTCCACCCATGCTGTTATAAAAGGTAAAATTTTCTTTTTTTATGGCCAAGTAGTATTCCGTTGTGGGAATGTCCCACAGTTGTTTTATCCACTCAACTGATGGACACTTGAGCTGCTTCTAAATCTTAACTATTGTATTAATAAATAACACTGCAATGAACATAGGGGTGCTTATTTTCTTTTAAGTTAGTGTTTCATGTTTCTTCATATAAATTTCCAGAAGTGGAATCTCTGGGTCATAAGGCAGTTCCATTTTTAATTTTTTGAGGTTTCCTCATACTGCTTTTCACAGTGGCTGCACCAGTCTGCATTCCCACCACCAGTGCAAAAGGGTTGCTCTTTCTCTACATCCTCGCCAGCACTTGTTGTTTGTTGATTTATTGATGATAGCCATTCTAACAACACACCTTTATAGTCAAATATTTGACAGAGGAAGCAAGCCCATACCATGGGCTAAATGTAGTTTATTCAATAAATGGTGTTAAATTGGACAGATATGTGCAGAAAAATGAAACCAGCCACTTTCTTGTGCCACACACAAGAGTGGGTTCAAAATGGATTAAAGACTTAAATATAAGACTCGAACCATAAAAATCCTAGAAGAAAACATATGCAGTAAAATCTTGGACTTTCATTGTAGCAGTATTTTTTCTGATATCTCCTTAGGCAAGGGAAAGAAAAGAAAAACAAACAGATGGGACTACATCAAACTAAAAAGATTTTCACAGCAAAGGGAACTATCAACAAAATAAAAAGACAACCCACTGAATGGGAGAACATATTTACCAGTACATGTCATAAGGGACTAATATCCAAAATTTATAAAGAACTTATAAAACTCAACACCAAAAAAACCAAAAAACAAACAAACAAAAAAAAACCCAACAATCAAACAATCCAACTAAAAAATGGGCAAAGGACCTGAATAGACACTTTCCCAAAGAGGACAAACAGATGGCCAACAGACATGAAAAGTGCTCAAGGTCACTAATCAACAGACAAATGCAAATTAAAACCACAGTGATTTTCATGAAAAATAATGTCTCGTGTGCTGTAAGCCTGAATGTTAACAGATCTCTCAGTCTTTCAATTTAAAAAGCTGATGATAAATGCCAAAAAAATTCAAATTTTGAGCATGTACTTTGTGATAGTTATTTTAATGATTGCATTTTTTGTTATATCTATGGTGCAGAACAGGGATCAACAATTTACAGTCCTTGGGCCATATCTGAAAACCTGCTACCAGTTTTTTCCAGTAATATTTTATTGGAACACAGCTGTACCCATTTCTTTATGTATTGTTTGTGGCCATTGTCTTGCTGAAACAGCAGAGTTGAGTAGCTGTAACAGCAGACCATGTAGCCCACAAAACTTAAAATACTTATCATCTGCTTCTTTACAGAAAAAGTTTTCCAACTCCTAATGTCGAGGACTGAGAACATAAATTAATCTCTCTTGATAGGAATAAAAATATTGAAAGAAGAGTTGCTGATGAAAAAAAGTATAAGTATTTTGCTTTTGTATGTTACCAGTGTTTTAAATTATGCAGGTCAGACACAGAGCTGGAGAGAGCTAAAAGCTTTACCTGGCAATAGGATAGCTAGCTTTGTGTGGAGTCAGTTAAAGATGAGTAGCCATTTGTGCCATTTAGTCTGATAGGTGGTAAGAGAAACAAGCCCTAATTTTAACTCAAAATCTAGTCTTCATATAAATGACTTCAGAAGGAAATATTAGTTATGAATTAGTATTTTTAGGGATAATTATAATCCTAGTAATATGTTTTAAAATTAAAAAACGATGATGTAAACTTTGAGAAATATGGATAGTTATATTGATGAATATTACAGAAATTTATGTATATATCATATTCTTCCTTCGAAACCAAATTCTCATTGAAAAAAAGGTCAAGGTCTCATTTTTCTGTACTCTTATCTTCCATACTTTATCTTGGTACTTCTCAGTCTATCTGTGTTTTGTTGGTTTTTTCAATATCCAATCTATCGCTGACTGATACTTTATAAAATATAAGTAAAATGAATTATTAGAAAAATGAAATTTAAAAGATCCAAAAAGATTCAACAGATATAAAAATTACTGTCATATTTCTATGAAAGTTTTTAAATGCTTAATTATTTTTTTAGATTTATCTCATCACAGACTGGTAAATATGTTGCTTACCACACTTTGAATACATTAGGCTAGAAGAAAGTACCATTCTATTCTTATTCAACAATTAATTTTTAGGTACTAAACTTATTCAGTTAATATCTTCACTTTATTTCCTTTTTTATCTACTGGCATTTTTACCATTTATTTCTACATGTATTTCAGCTTTAGGGTATTGAGAACAGGGGCTAAAAAGGGTCCAAGGATGAATATGACTTGGATCCTGCATTCAAGGGATTCACTGGCATTTAAGGAAATAATATATTTAAATAACTGTAATAACATGTGGTGATAAATACTATTATAGCATTTAGAAGATAAAGTGGTTAATTCTGTAACCACAGAGGAAAGAAACATTTTTCTCTGGGTTTTAAAAGTAAAATAAAATTTTCCAGAAGTGAGAGAAGGGCATTTCTGACATAGATAAAATCACGTATGTTCCAGGAATATATAGCATTTAATATTGCTCAGGGAAAGAAGTGTTCCTTGTGGGAAAATAAACTGAAAGCTAGTTAGGAATAGATAGATTATGCCATGATTAGGATATCGGATTTATCTTATCTGAAATCTTATTAGTAGATTTCAAACTTTCTAATTTGTAGAGAATGTTTAAAAAATACATTTTGAAGAACTCTAACAAGTAAAAGTAAGATATTATTGACATACTTTTATCCTATAATTTCAAACTTCTGGCATTCTCCAGATAAAATCAATCAAGAATAGTGAGAAATTAAAATTGCAGTTATACTTAAACATTTCTATTTTATATTAGCCCAAACTCCACTTTAATTCTGTGTTTTCTTTTTGTTGCATTGTTCTTGGGAAATTCTGGTTCATACAGATAACTAGTGGCAAATGGTAATATTTTTAAATTCATTTTACCTTTCCAGGGTACTCTGCAAATAAAATGATACAGACTTAAAGAGAAACAGTAAGATGTTTTTTCATGGTAGAGACAAAGAGCTAAGTATTCCTTTTGGAGGGAGGTAATGGAATGGATTCATCCCTGAGTTAAGTTCTTCACTGTTCATAGAGAAAATAATGTATTTCGTTATATTCTGAGGTATTTGTTGATAACGTAAAGAAAAAAACACTCATATCTTTTTGCTGACCTCTCTTAAATTTCAGAAGAGTGGAATTTATTTAACTTGTATAATGAATCTTAAAACCATAAGCATCAATTTCATTACTAACAGTTCTTCTGCGTTTTTAAGCTTGATAACATTGTAACTGTATTGTCAAATTGAGTTTCTTCAGCTTATGAAATAGCTGGATAACCAAATTAGTTTGCTCCTTATTTTTACTTGAGAGATGTATCAAAGGGTTTTTAAATTAATAAATAAAGTATTTCTTGTTTCTTTTGAAATATTTATATCTTCAGGATATACATCTAAATTTGGTATAAAAATGAGTTGGGAAATTTTGTATTCGTAACATTATAATTAGTTCAAAAATCTTCAATTTAAAAATAGGTTGTATGTGATTATCTAAAACTTTTAAAATATCTTGGTATTAGTCCTTATTAGGGAATAATTACTACTTTGTAAAATCTGGCAATAGCTTTTACAGGAACTACCACTCCTTAGATTTTAAAATTTCATTACTTCCCTTAATATATTTTTCTTAACACTTCTAACAATTTAGTTGATGGTATGTTAAAAACTGATTTAGACATTAAAATTTTCTTCACTGTTTGTCACTGTACCATCCTTGCATTTACCTATTTGGAAAACTTCTACAAATGTATGAGGAGTGATCTGCCATATTCCTATTCTCTCTCATTTGTTTACATTGGAAAGATTTTACATAATGTCACCATTTGAGTTAATCAAGTATATGTCATGAATAATTTTGTATTCTCAGCATTTTCAGACATGTAACCAATGTTTTATTTCAGTTTTTGGATAACAGTTGATTAACTTGTATATTTGTTGCAATGTCAGGCACACTTTTTTTTCAAAATCATCGAATTTGTTAGAGACCATATATTTATTTGCAAAACCTTGAACAATATCTAATGAAAAGTTACCACTTTCTATCACTACAATATACATTTTACTGACAGATGACTATCATTGATATTTAGAATTGTATTTTAGATTTTGTGAGTTTCCAGCATATTTATTTGATTTTGAACGTAGTTACAAGTGTATTCAATGTTACCTGAAAAATCAACTGGTACTACTTAATAGAAAGACTTTGAGACATCTTGAGTCAAATCAGTGTCAGTATATACACATTAACATTTCTCATTTTAACTAGGGATCCATTTCTGGTTTTATAGGTAATTATCTCATTGCTTATACTGGTAAAAGTATCCCCAAATTAGAATATCCCAAACGTAGAATAACATCCTCACAAATATAATTGAAGAAGTACATAAAACTCATAGCAACACATGCACCTGAGTCTTGCCTAAAACTATTTGAACTCTGCATGCAGGTATAGGCATACAACTCAAAGATAATTGCAGCTTTGGTTTCAGAGCACTATAGTAGGTAAGTATTGCAATAAAGCAAGTGGTAAGCTTTTGCTGAAGTGTCTTGCCTTCAATTTGTAAAAAATATGTAACACCTGTGAAGCACAATAAAGCCAAGCACAATAAAACAAGATATGCCTATAATAATGTGTTTATAAAATCTTACTTGAGTATATACTTTCTGACTTGAGCCAAAAAAAAAAAAAAAAAAAAAAAACAAACAGGAACAGAGCCATACCTTTTATAC
The DNA here is from genome assembly GCA_039655065.1 of Glossophaga mutica. Taxonomy (NCBI): domain Eukaryota; kingdom Metazoa; phylum Chordata; class Mammalia; order Chiroptera; family Phyllostomidae; genus Glossophaga; species Glossophaga mutica. The sequence continues at coordinate 137,993,603 of CM077307.1, read as the reverse complement.
ATTGTGACACTTTTTTGCTCTGAGTGCAGGCAAAGTTTTGTTTGGATGTTACCGAAAATCACATAATACAGCACAATATAGTGTATTTTTTAGACTATAAAATGCACTTTCCCCCAAAATTTGGGAGGAAAGGGGGTGCATCTTATAGTCTGAATGTAGCTTTCCTGACTCACTATGGAGGGGGGCGGTGGAGCAGGGTCACAGGAGGCAGGAGCAGGGTCACCACTGTGGCATATTATAGTGCTAGGGAGGAGGGTACAGGTGGTACAGGCATGTTAGGAGAGGAAAGCCTGCAGCGCCTGTCCCTGCCTCCATCACATGACCGGTGTGTCCCCATTAACATTAATAGGCAAATTCCACTGCAGGGTCACCTGTCAATGTGGCCCTGCAGCTGTTACAAAACTACAACTCCCATCATGCTTGGACAGGTTGGGATGATGGGAGCTATAATTTGGCAACAGCTGCAGAGCCACACAGGTTGTGCAAAACTGCTGTCCCCATACAAGAGTGTTACACAACCTGTGGCCTTCCAGCAGCAGATCTCCCCCATAACAGTGTCAGCAGCAGATCTCCCCATAACAGTGCATCCTCCACTGATGTTGTCAGCTACAGTGCCCCCATAACTATGAAGGACACAGTGCTGATAGTTCTGTCATTACTGTATTTTGTTGTAGAAAGATACGATAGCATGCCGTAGTGTTCTGCTAATCTACCATAATTGTGCAAAGATGTCAAGGCAGAAAAGGATTTCATATAAAATCCCTTTTAAACTAGAGGTAGTGAAGTACGCCAAAGAACATTGGGACAGAGCAGCGGAGAGACACTTTGGGCCACCTCCAACCGAAAAAAATGATATGGGAATAGAGGAAACAGGAGGGTCAACTGCAAAAAACAGACAAAACAAAACATTGTTTTCGTGGGCATGCTGCAAAGTGGCCACAGTTAGAAGTGGATATGAAAGAGTGGATCACACATCACAGGAACAATGGCTTTTCAGTATCTACAAAAATGATCATACGTGAAGCCAAACGTCTTGCTGCAGAGAAAGGCATTGAGGATTTCACTGGATCACCATCATGGTGCCACAGATTTGTGAAGAGATGTAGCATTGCTATGGCACACCAAAACTAGGATTGCACAAAAAGATGCCTATAGAATATGAATCCAAGATTATGCCTTTTCACAAATTTGTACTGGATGCAAGAAAGAAAAATGGATTTGAAATAAGCCAGATTGAGAACATGGATGAAGTCCCGTTAACCTTTGATGTTCCATCAAACAAGACTGTTGATGTGAAAGGTGCCAAAACCATAACCATGAAAACCTCAGGGTATGATAAAACCCATTACATGTTGTGTTGTCCTGCTGTGCAGATGGCACCAAACTGCCACCAGTGCTGATTTTCAAGAGAAAAAAACCTGCCAAAACAGGCAATCCCAAGAGGAGTTATTGTTCATGTTCATAACAAAGGGTGGGTGGACAAAAATGGCATGAAGATACAAATAGAAAAAGTGTGGTCCAAACGTCCTGGAGGGCTTATGAAAATACCTGCTCTATTAGTGCTTGACCAGTTTAGGGCACATATCACTGAAGCCGCAAAAAAGATTTAAAGAAGAGAAAACCCATCTAGCCGTAATTCATGGGGAACTTACCAGCCAGTTGCAACCTTTGGGCATTTCCATCAACAAGCCATTTAAAGTTTTTGTGAGAGAAGAGTGGAACAAATGGATGGCTGCTGGAAATCATGATCTGACACCAACTGGACAAATGAAGAGGCCCACTATTACCGAAGTTTGCAAGTGGGTGAAAACCTCATGGCAGTCAGTTAAGGATGAAACCGTTGTGAGGTCCTTCAAAAAATGTGGCATCAGCAATGCCTTAGATGGCTCTGAAAATGGTATCCTCTATGAACAGTCAAGATAGTGATACTAGTGATACTAGTGATACTGAGGAACTGAGCTTCATAAATGTGGGCAGTAGTGACAAGGAGTTCTTGGGGTTCCCTGATAATTAGAGGAGTTTCCATACTTAAAGTCAGTAATAATAGTTGCTAATGCTGCTGTTGAGTTCTGTTTACATTTACATTGATGAAATATTATGTTATTTATGTTATTAAATATTTTACCACACTTTTTGCTTCAAAATTTTTTTCCTATTTTCCTCCTCTAAAACCTAGGTGCATCTTATGGTCCAAAAATACAGTAATATATGCTATCTGTATTACAATTTCAAAATAGTTTAAAAATAATTATAAAGGAAGTTAAATTACAATGTTTTCTGAACCCTTTAATTAACTCTGTATTTAAAGAAAATTAGTACCAATTTAAACCATTGATTCTCAAAACTTGGTACCTGCAGGACTCGTTAAACACAGACCCCCAGTTTCTACCCACAGAGTTTCTGATTGATTGGATCTGGTGGGGAGCCAAAGAATTTAAATTTTCTAGCAAATTTCCAGGTGATGCCAATATTGGTAATTTGGAGACCACACGTAGAGAACCACTGCTCTACCTAGCATAACCAAAGAAGTTCTTGCATAGGGAAGAGATATTACATATTTGGTTTTAATAAATAGTATTCTGGTATCCATCTGAGGAATGAACTGGGATATTGAGGAGTTTAACCACTTATAAGGCAATTATAGATTAGGATTATTAAGACAAGGTAGATAAAAATTGAGAATGGAATTGAACAACATTTCTGAAGTAAAACTTGGTTGACATTGTGATCAAACTGGGGTGTGAGATACCAAAAAGGAATCGTTGATGAGGGCTTTATTTGCTAGATTGGATATGTTTTGACACCAGTAAATAAAATAGTAATTGTTGGTTCGGGGGAATGTGAAGGAGTGGCATTGATAACAAGCTATTTTACTAAAGTGTTTTTGGGACAAGCTAGGTTTCACATGCCTGTGGAATATCTACATGAAAGTGTCCAGATGGCTGTTAAAAATATCAATCTGAGTCTCATAGGGAGAGAGTTTGAGGATAAAGATGAAAATTTGGTAGTCCTTTTGAAGCTATTTTTCTGTTACTCCTATTTCTCCTTTATCAAGTGCTCCTTCCTTTATCTTTTAGTCAGTCTTTCAGACCCATGTCAAATTGTTGCACATGCTCATTAGAGTAAATTCAAATGCTTTTTTTTGTGGTGTCTAAAAGTACTTAAAAATTACTTTTGATATAACAGATTTGGCTTGGGTGTGGTTATTTGCGACAGTTAACATAGAAGAAATACAATTGACTGATCTAATAAGTTCTGTACTTGATAAATTTATCCCCCTTATTTTGACTAGAAAGAGAATTAAGTATATGATTTTCTGTGTTTACTATGGAAATACACTGGATTAATTTTTCTCTCTTTGGCAACATAGTCTGCAGTACATAAAATAAATGAACTGTTGGAACTTAAATTAGCAGGAAAATAACGACACTGGAGCTTAAAGAAAAACTAAAATTTTCACCAAAGCTATTTCTAAAGCTTTCATACTGTTCTAAAGCTTTCATACTGCACATATGTTTCCAAGGTTTTCTTTTGACTTGAACCTAATATCTTTAATGTTTACTAAGTTATCTATTTATTGCTAATCTAAATACGACATAATTTATTTCACACTTAATTGCTGTGCTTTTTTTGAAGATTCTTTGTGTTTAGATAAACCTTCCATTTTAATAAATATAATTTTGTATAATTTTTAAGCTGTGCTAAGTCTGGGTGTTTGAGCCTATTATGATGTAATTTTTCCTGTTGCAATTCAGTATATTCAATATTAATTTTCATGGAGTTTTTTATTGTTATTTTTAGTGATCTTTTTAAAGTAAAAGCCTAATGACTAAAAAGTGGTTCTGGAATTTGTGTTTATACTACTTGTTTTGCTGAAAGCTTTACTTATTCAAATTATAATAATAAAATTTGAGTTTGAAATAGTAATAAGTGTTTCAAATACAATCTAGCCACCACTATTAGAATTTTTATTCTGCCCATCTGTTGTAGAAGTATATCGTCACCTATACATATACATATATATTTCTTAGAGCCTCACAAGTATTTCTAAAAACTTCATGTGGATCAACATTCATTGAACATTTTCTTAGCTGATTTCATAATAATTTGAAGAATTCCCCCCCTTTTTCCCTTGTAGTATTAATACTTTTTTTTTAGTATATTTTATTGATTATGCTATTACAGTTGTCCCACTTCTCCCCATCATTCCCCTCCACCCTACACACCCTCTCCCACCCACATTCCCCCCTTTAGTTCATGTCCATGTGTCATAAGTTCTTTAGCTTCTACATTTCCCATACTATTCTTGCCCTCCCCCTGTCTATTTTCTACCCACTATCTATGCTACTCATTCTCTGTACCTTTTCCCCCTCTCTCCTCCTCCCACGCCCCTGTTGCTAACCCTCCGTATGATCTCCATTTCTGTGGTTCTGTTCCTGTTCTAGCTGTTTGCTTAGTTTGCTTTTGTTTTAGGTGTGGTTCTTAATAGCTGTGAGTTTGCTGTCTTTTCACTGTCATATTTTTATCTTCTTTTTCTTAGATAAGTCCCTTTAACATTTCATATAATAAGGGCTTGGTGATGATGAACTCCTTGAACTTGACCTTATCTGAGAAGCGATTTATCTGTCCATCCTTTCTAAATGACAGCTTTGCTGGATACAGCAATCTTGGATGTAGGTCCCTGCTTTTCAAGATTTCAAATATTTCTTTCCAGCCCCTTCTTGCCTGTAAAGTCTCTTTTGAGAAATCAGCTGACAGTCTGATGAGAACCCCTTTGTAGATGACTGTCCCCTTATCCCTTGCTGTTTCTAGAATTCTCTGCTTCATTTTAATCTTGGCTAATGGAATTACGATGTGCCTTGGTGTGTTCCTCCTTGGGTCCAACTTCTTTGGGACTCTCTGAGCTTCCTGGACTTCCTGGAGGTCTATTTCCTTTGCCAGATTGGGGAAGTTCTCCTTGATTATTTGTTGAAATAAGTTTTCCACTTGTTGCTCTTCCTCTTCCCCTTCTGGGACCCCTATACTTCGGATGTTGGGACGTTTAACAATGTCCCGGAGGTTCCTAAGCCTCTCCTCATTTTTTTGAATTTTTGTTTCTTCCTCGTCTTCTGTTTGGTTGTTAGTTTCTTCCTTCTGGTCCACTCCATTGATTTGAGTCCCAGTTTTCCTTCCATCTCTATCAGTTCCCCATGCATCTTCCTTCATTTCACAGATTGTAGCCTGCATTTTTTCATCTAGTTTGTGAGCAAAATCAACCAATTCTGTGAGCATTTTGATGACCAGTGCTTTGAACTGTGCATCTGATAGGTTGGCTATCTCTTCACTGCTTAGAGGAATTGGCTCTGGAGCTTTTATTTGTTTTCCGGCTTGAGCCATTTTTCGGTGGGGATTTTTTTGTTTTGGTTTGGTTTTAGTCTGGTCGCGGCTATGATGTAAACTTTCTGACATTCAAAGACCACGTAGTTTCATTATCATGTATTAACATTTTAATGAAATTCTTAAATCTGTTTCTCTAGATAACTGCATGGTGGTGTTTATTTCCCACAAATAATATGTGCATGTGTATATTGATTTTCACTGCATTTTAAATGCAGATGTGCTGCCCTTTAAGAAAATCTGATACAAAATCTAAATTTACAAAACCCATTAGTGAGGGAATAATTATTTTTCATATAATAGTGCTCTTTGTCACTTCTTTAATGTTCTTAATTGTTTCCTTAAGAATTTGACAGAAAGGCAAAATGGTGATGAAATGTAATACCAACTAAATTGTCTTAAACAATGGTTTCTTAAATTATTTCTGAAATTCTTAGGAGGGGAAGTATATATTAGGCATTGGAAATTCAAAGATTTAACAATTTTAGTATCATGTATTTTAGGCCATGTCAAAAATAGCTAAATTCTAATTGTGCTGACAATTACAGGTAAAAATTGTTGCATTTGTATCATTTTCCTCTGAGTTTGCAACAGTTTTTGCCCAGCATTTCCATCAACATTTAATTTTTTTTTCTTTGAACACCTAGAACTCTTGTGATATGTCAAAAGCATTGTTTTGAAGTAAAAAAAATGACTCCTAAGAAAGCTAAGTGTGATAATGTAAGAAAACAGAAAGGAGAAAAAGGATTTTACCCAGAACAGTGTTTGTTAAATTAAATAGTAGTTTTGCAAATTTTTGTATTGACTAATGTTATTATACTAACAATATAAGGTATAATTTATTTTAGTAGCTGAAGTTGCTTTGCTTTTAAAATGGCTTTTTGTTTTCTTGTATTATTACTGTCTGTTTCAGATATTTAAAATTTGAGATATCTATGAGACATACAGTTGGAGGTGTTAACTATGCTTTAGAGATCTTGAGGTATGAATTTGGGAAATTGTCTACAGCAAGATGATTGATCACTTTTAGGGAGAAGTAAGAAAAGAGGGCTTTCTCTAAGTTGTGCTTCCCCATACAGTAGCCATTAGGGTCAAATGGCTATATAAGTTTAAATGAATTAAAATTATAAACAATTTAAAATTTAGTTTTTCAATCATATTAGCATGATTTCATATGCTCAGTAGTCACATCAGGCTAGTGACCTATGTTAAACAGCACATATAAAAACATTTCCATCATTGCAGGAAGTCCTAGTGGACAGCACTGGTGTAGAGTCCTAAAAAATACTGACTTTTGATTGTGCAAAGGTATGGAGAATAGGATGGAGTAGTTAGTGAGATAAGAATAAAACTAACAGCATATATTAAGAAGCAGCAAATAGTCAACTATGTTAAATGGTGAGAAATAAAGTCAGGGGAGAGCTGTAAAGTATCCACTGGATTTGTTACCATGACATTTATTGGTGACATGACAAGAGGACTTTTACTGGAGTGGTAGAGGTAGAAACTAGATTTGACTGGGTTTCAGAGTGCATAGGAGGTGGCCCTGGCCAGGTGTCTCAGTTAATTGGAGTGTTGCCCCAAACACCAAAAAGCTGCAGGTTTGATTCCTGGTCAAGGCCCATATCTAGATTGTGGATTTGATCCCTAGTCAGGGCGGCATGAGAGGCAACAGATCAATGTTTTTCTCTCACATCAATCTTTTTCTCTCTCTCTCCCTTCCTCTTTCTAAAATTAATAAACATATCCTTAGGTGAGGATTTTTTTTAAAAAAATAGAGTGCATAGAAGGTGAAGAAATGGAGAGACAGCATATTTTGGCAAATTTTCAGAGAAGTTTGGTTATGAGGGAAGCAAAGATATGGATCACTATCTGAAAGGGTATATAAGAATAAGCATTTAAAAAAAATTTGTGTGTGTTTCTGTGTCTACTAGATTGTAACATAAGCCACTTGAAAGAATGAATTCTAGAATGTCAACTCATCTTTGAATTTTCTTGCACTTATGCATTCAACAATGGTTGTTGAACATAGTAAATCAATTGGGCTTCTAATTATCTGAAGAATTTATTTTGTTGTACTATTAATATTTTATTTTACTATTCTTGAAGTGAAATCCTAAGCCTCAAATTTTTCTAAAATATATGTTATTGGTTATGCTTTTAGTTGTCCCATTTTTTCTCCCCTTTATTCCCCACTGCCTGCACCCACCTTCCCACGAGTGTTCCCTCTGCTCCTTAATTAATGTCCATGAGTCATACGTATAAGTTTTTTTGCTTCTCCATCTCCTATGCTATTCTTAACCTCCCCCTGTCTTTTTTGTACCTACCAATTATGCTTCTTACCCCTGTACCTTCCCCCCATTTTCACCCACCCCCTCTGATAACCCTCCTTGTGATCTCCATTTCTGTGGTTCTGTTCCTGTTCTAGTTGTTGACTTAGTTCGTTTTTGTTTTTTTTGTGGGTTCAGTTGGTGATAGTTGTGAGTTTGTTGTCATTTTACAGTTCGTATTTTTGGTCATTTCTTTTTCTTAAATAAGTCCCTTTAATATTTCATATAATAAGGACTTGGTAATGATGAACTCCTTTAACTTGACCTTATCTGAGAAGCACTCTATCTGCCCTTCCATTCTAAATGATAGCTTTGCTGGATAGAGTAGTCTTAGATGGAGGTCCTTGCCTTTCGTGACTGCGAATAGTTCTTTCCAGCCCCTTCTTGCCTGCAAGGTTTCTTTTGAGAAACCAGCTGATAATCTTATGGGAACTCCTTTATAGGTAACTATCTCCTTTTCTTTTGGTGCTTTTAAGATTCTCTCCTTTTCTTTAATCTTGGGTAATGTAATTATGATGTGTCTTGGTGTGTGCTTCCTTGGGTCCAACTTCTTTGGGACTCTCTGAGCTTCCTGGACTTCCTAGAATTCCGTTTCCTTTACCTGATTGGGGAAGTTCTTCATTATTTTTCCAAATAAGTTTTCCATTTCTTGCTCTTCTTCTCCTTCTATGATTCAAATGTTGGAATGTTTAAAGTGGTCTTGGAGGTTCCTACACCTCTCCTCATTTTTTTGAATTGTTGTTTCTTCATTCTGTTCTGGTTGAATGTTTATTTCTTCCTTCTACTCCAAATCATTGATTTCAGTCCCAGTTTCCTTCCTTTCACTGTTTGTTCCCAGTGTATTTTCCTTTATTTCACTTTTCCCTCTATTTTGCAACCATACTCAACCATTTCTATGAGCATACTGATTATCAGTGTTTTGTACTCTGCACCTGATAGGTTGGCTATCTCTTCATCACTTATTTCTATTTTTGGAGCTTCGATCTGTTCTTTCATTTGGGTCATATTTTTTTTGTCTCAGCATGGCAGGCCTGTTACGTGGTAAGGGGCAGGTATTTATGTATTTGCCAGGGTGCGGCAACCATCAGGGCCACATTGTGGCACTGTATGTGGGGGAGGTGTCCAAGAGGAAACAGTGCTGCTTGCTGGCTCTCAGTCAGTTTTCAGTCACCTCCCCCACTACTCACAAGCAAATTTGGCCCTTCTGGTGCTGATTCCTGGTGGGTGGGTTGGTGTATGTCCCCTGTGGGTCTCTCAAAGGAACTCTCCTATGAGGCTTAGAGTTTCTCCTGCCTCCCAGCCTAATCCTCAAATTTTATATAGTTACTTATAGAGAATTGCTTTTGCCTTTTCAGAACCTTGAGATAAAAGTTATATATACTAGCCTACCTTTTACAAAAATATATTATATCCAATATTTATTTTACAATCAGGATACTTTTTCAGACACTTTTTAGTCTTAAGTGTAAAAGGAATTTGAAGTGATAGGAGAAATGGTTTATTTTTATTTAGGAAAATAAATTTCAGTGTGCTGATCAATTTTATAACAATGCTCTGAATTCAAATAGAGCCTCAGTTAAAAAAAAACACTTATATGATACATAGCTTCTCTGGTGTTCACAAGTATACTTGCAGATGAAAACTGGAATAAAATAACTTATCAATAACAAATGTTATGTATGTTTTGAAATTCCAGTTTTTGAATTTTTAGTGCAAAGAAAAATGTACATCTTTCTTCCTCATTTTTCTCTATAAAATACAGTTGTGGTATTTGTCTTTCAAAGAAATGTTTGCTCTTGAAATGTTTTCTGTATATACTGATATCTGTGGTATTGTTGTCAGTATATTTTGTATTTAAAAATTTTTTTGCAGCCCTGCCCACTGTGGCTCAGTTGGTTGGGTGTTGTCCTACAAAGAGAAAGGTCATTGGTTCAATTCCCAGTCAGGGCATATGCCTGGGTTGCAGGTTTGGTTCCTGGTCATGGTGCGTATGAGAGGCAACCAATCAGTGTTTATCTCTCACATCAATGTTTCTCTTCCTCTCTTTCTCCCTCCCTTCCCCTTTCTCTAAAAATGAATAAAATTATTAAAAATTAAAAAATTGCATAAAGTTATTGTGTATAACAATAAAGGGGCAGATGTGGATAAAATATCTATCTAAAATATGGTACATAGGTTCTTTTGAATTGGTGTTTCAGGACCTTTAGGGTATAATCCCAGTAGTGGAATTGCTGGGTCAAAAGGCAGTTCCATTTTTAGTTTTTTGAGGAAATTTCATACTGTTTTCCACAGTGGCAGCACCAGTCTGCATTCCTACCAACAGTGTACTAGGGTTCCCTTTCTCCATAACCTTGTCAGGACTTGTTGGTAGTTGATTTGTTTATGATGGCCATTCTGACCAGTGGGAAGTGGTATGTAATTGTGGTTTTATTTGCATGTCTCTGATGACTAGTGATGTTGAGCATCTTTTTATATGTCTCTGGGCCCTCTGTATGTCCTCCTTGGAGAAGTGTCTGTTCAGGTTCTTTGCCCATTTTTTAATTGGATTGCTTGTCTTCCTAGAGTGGGGTCATGTGAGTTCTTTATATGTTTTGGAGATCAAACCCTTGTCCAAGGTATCATTGGCAAATATGTTTTCCCATATGATTGGTTCATTTTTTATTTTGTTGATTTTTTTTTAGCCATGAAGAATCTTTTTATTTTGATGAAGTCCCATTTGTTAATTCTTTCCTTTATGTCCCTTCCTCTAGGGGTTATATTTAAGTCTTTTATCCATCTTGGGTTTATTTTTGTGTATGTTGTAAGTTGGTGGTTGAGTTTCATTTTTTTGCATGTAGCCATCCAGATCTCCTAACACCATTTGTTGAAGAGGCTATTCTTACTTCATTTTATGCTTCTCCTCTCTTCATTGAATATTAATTGACCATAGAGACATGGCACCCCAATGTTCAGAGCAGCACAATTTACAATAGTCAAGTGCTGGAAGCAACTTAAGTGCCCATCAGTAAATGAGTGAATGAAAAAACTATGGTACATTTACACAATGGAATACTACATCGCAGAAAGAAAGAAGGAGCTCCTACCCTTCACAATAGCATGGATGGAACTGGAAAAAACTGTGCTAAGTGAAATAAGCCAGGTGGGGAAAGATAAATACTGTATGATCTCCCTCATAAGTGGAACCTAATCAACAAAACAAACAGGCAAACAAAATATAACCAGAGATATTGAAATTAAGAACAAAGTGACAGTAACCAGGGGAGAGGAGATAGGGGTATACAGGGTAAAAGAAGGGAAGGGTCATCAAGGAACATGTATAAAGGACACATAGACAAAGCCAAAGCAGGGGTAGGATTGAGGGTGGGAGGTGGGAGTGGGTGAGGCAGGGGAGAGTGGTAGGGGGAAAATGGAGACAGCTGTTCTTGAACAACAAAAATAAAATAAGGTACATAAATTATATCTTAAAGTCATTCAATTTTAAAAATAAAATTTGTGTAACTTTAATGTATTTATGATGTGTAACAAAAATGTAAGAAAAACTAAATATATGTTACTACCTACTAAATACATGTAATATCATTTTATTATTCTTACCTTCATTTGAGAAACAGTTCTTTTTAAGAATGCGTTCCAGAAGAAACAGATTCAACTATTGTGTCAGCATAAACCTTTCTGAACTTGGACTAAGATAAAACACTTCTTCTCTTTTCACTAAGTGTTACCTTCTATTTGACCACTGAAATCTTCTAACGTTAGTGTACATTTTGTTGAAATCAAACTCAAAAAGTCACTGCCAGTTTTATAAGTCATCCAAGCCTCCAAGCTAAGGATTTTTGTTTAATTAGCTGTCTTTCTTTCTGAGTATTTTGAGCCTCCGTATTTGTATTTTTCTTATTATAGGTAGGGACAGATCCAAATTTTGTGGTGTCTGAAGTTTACACAATTTAGGGTGTCTTATTTGGAAAACATAATAGAAAATGAGGTACAAAATCAAGTATGAGAAACGAGTGTAAGTGAAGGGCCCTTGAAGCTTAGTTTCCTGGTAAATTCTACTCTCATGATATATTAAGCATCATTTTTCCCACTTTTAGTGTGAATCACTTGAGTATAAATGATTTAAGTAATGTTCCCCAAGATCAAATTACTAGAAGTGGCAAAGATATCAGTTTTTTAAATCCAAAGTCCATGCAATGTAGACATGGGGAGAACAGAAGAATATGTAGACTGTAAAATACTGACAAAATGCTGTAAAGGTTCTGAGAGAAGCTATCTGGAGACCCTGGAGTCATCAGGATAGGCTTTCAGAATGTGGCTTAAGATCAACTTTGAAGATTAGGTTACCTTTTTTTGAGGAATGTTTGTACCAATTTACATTCCCACTAAGAGTATGTAAGGATTCCCTTTTCTCCACATCCTCACCAATAGTTATCTTTTTTTCTGTTGATAATAGCCAGCCTAAGAAGTAAAAGATGATATGTCATTGTGGTTTTGACATGCATTTCTGGATGATTTGTAATGTTGAGCACCTTATAATACACCTTTTAGCCATTTGTAAGTCTTTGGAAAAATATTTTGCCCGGTTTTAATGGAGTTTTTTCTTTGCTATTGAGTTATGTGAGTTGCCTATGTATTTGGAGCGTACACCCTTTATCAGCTATTATGGTTTGCATATACAGTTGTACCTTGGTACTCATCGTTAATTTGTTCCAGAACTTATGACAAGTGCAGTCTGTGAGTACTGAACGTGACTAGTGATGAAGCGTTTTCTTTTGTGGGGCGGCATGATAACTCATACAATTTCTAGCAAGTACAACAAGTCCCAAGCAAGCACTGGGTGTTGAAAAAATTTTTTCTCATCAAAATGCGACTGAGTATAGGGTTTGACAGGTTCTGAAGTTGGTGATTACCAAGGTATGACTGTATTTTCTCCTAATTTGTAGGTTGCCTTTTCATTTTGTTGATGATCTCCATTGCTGTGAGGAAGCTTTTTATTTGGCTATAGTCTTATCACCACAAAGGGACTGGACTCATAGCGGGTCTGCCCCAGGCCAGCTGGTAGTATGTGGATTCTTAGTGCAGGAAAGATTTCACAGAATGAGTCCACATGATTTTGAGGGTATGTTTACTAAATCTGGGAGAGTGAAACAAGGAATGGTCTAGGATAGAAAAAGCAACAAGAGAAAACCAAAGTGGTGCTGCTGTCAGCTCACTGGAAGGTCAGAGATAAGTGGGCCACTGCTCATTCCTCACCCGGTTACAAGTCTTGCAATATCTACCACAGTTTTCTAAGGACAAGTAGTCAATATTTCAAGCTCCTTTCTACAATGGTGATTCCATATGTAAATTATATAACAGAGAATCCTCAGGAAGTGAAATGCTGATGGAACACTTTCATAATTTTTGGTGTTGAGGACAATTTTCCTCTATTTTCAGCTTTCCTTATTCATTTTGGCAAAGATATCATAATGGGAATAAGCTTGATATTTATGCTCAAAATTATTATTGTATTTGAGATTCTTTAATTAGTTTTAAAATTATTAAGTTTTCATCAGACTTTTTCCATCCTGTTTGTTTTTTAACTTGAATTGTTTTCTAGCAGCATTCACCAGACTGTTTTATGCAGTTTATTATAATATTATCAGATAAAAGTAAATAATATGATACATCACATAAATAAAATGAAGGATAAAAAAATCATATGATCATATCAAGAGATGCAGAAAAATCATTTGACAAAATCCAGTACATTTATGATAAAAATTCTCAGCAAAGTGGAAATAGAGGAAAATACATCAACATAATAAAGATGATATTAAGAAAAGTAAATTAATAGAGCTACCTATTTTAGATCGGCTATTTGTATTTCTTAGATTTGTACACTACTCTTCCTGAGCGTGGCTGTAGAGATCTAGTCAATAATTCTTAGACCCATTCCTTCAACAGACCAGTGAAATTTCAAACAAAACAAAGAGAATTGTTTTTAGTTTGTGTAGAGCCAAAGTTGGCTCTACATTATAACTGGAGAAGGAGGTCAGACCACACAGAATGCTACAGGTGACAAGCTGGCCTCTGATTAGTAGATTAACTAAACCAAGAGAATAAATTGAGATGAAGTTTCTGTGTTGAAATGCATTTCTCTGATTCCTGTTCCTCTTCTCACAGATTTCAGAATCCCTTAACCAGACAAATAAATTTATATAACTGCTGGGGACCCTGGCCTGGGCGCCAGATGTGGGGGGACTCCGCCCACAGAGCCCCATCCCTCCGTCACGGATGAAAGTAAAAACTACCAAGACATCTTGTGCTTGGGGAGGAAAGGGGTCAAACTCTCAGAGGAGAATGACCCAGAGCCCCTTCCTCACTAGGCTTTTATTGGGTTCCAATACACCGGAATACAAGTTTAACATGTCAAAGAAATCTGAGGGCTTAATCGGAGCCAGTGTTTGTCAGGAAGGGGGGTTGCCAGACTTTGGGAGACATGCTCATTTCCTCCTGGGACACTTGTCACCTCAGGAAGAGCACTCTTAGCAAAGCAGGTTTCACAGGACTTTAGAAATTCTTATGCCAATCACCCAAGGAGCCGTCCTGGCCAGGACAGGGCTGCACCGCTCACCCCCACAGTTTCAGGCTTTAAGGCAATTAGGAAGCAGGAGACATCTCCCAGATGGAAATGAGGACTCGGGCTATGTCAGAATAGCCGGGTGGCGAGGGTCCATCACATCCTCTTTGCTGCAACCCCCCCGAGTCCTTCCATGAGGCCTTCCAAGTGGTCGCGTCTGGCTTAGGTTGCCCCTCCCATGAGGAGTCTTACCCGTCATTGACTGCCAACCAAGCTATGGGCCAGAGAGGCAGAAGCAGCACTCCTGCCAGGGAGATAAGCTTTGTCTCCTTAATAGGTCACATCCTTGTGACAGAACAGACCCAGATGAAGTGGGTCTCTTGGGCTCTTACACAGCCCACCATGGGGTGAGGGTTACAACTCCTGAAACCAGGCTGAATGGTCCGCAACATATAACTTCCCCTTCAGATTAATACCTAAGAGGAAAATTTTAGTACCGTCCTTTTACAGCAAGTGAGGAGATCTATCCTATACAGGATCTAAAAAAAAAGTCTTGTTCAAGGATAAATACACAGGAAAACTAAAATGAGACCTACCTATGAAAAGATTCTACAAAGAAATAGTGGGGAAAAGTTTAGTAATTAAGAGACAGAATAACATTTCTGAGAAATATTTTCATAGTAAAATTACATAAATTTTATAGATTCTGATTTGTGTTCTCAAAATTCAAGATTGGGTTTAATGAAACAAAAATGAAAGATAAGATAAAAACCTAATTATGAACAGGAAAGGATATAAGAAAATTAATAATGCTATACCGTAATTCCATCAGCAGCAAAGAATGAATGTCACACTAAAGAAAAAAGAAAAATTAGATACACGGAGGAAACACTTAGTATTTTTCACTCAGAACAGAAAGGAAAAGACGGAGATGAAATAGAATATAATACATATGGAGGTTAGAAACAGATTCAATATGCTGATTCTTATTTCCAAGGAAGAGAGAAGAATAAATTGAACAGAAATTATCATTCAGTCATATGTTTAGGTGTCTATTAGAAAAAAAAGAGCCAACTGAAAGTGATAACTATGCCTTTATTCATTTACTGGAACAATACAAACAAGAGGCAACGAAAGTAGGCTCAGCTCCCAATGGTCCCCCATGAATATTGGGAGAGTGAGAGTGTGATGGTGGAATTGTCTCACTGCTGAGTATCTCCAAACAAAAGACTCCTGCTATTTTATGAAGGTGAGGGTACGGAGAGCCATCAGTGGAAAAGAACCAGTTACAGGGGAGAAAAGTGCCTCCGTCAGTGCCCCTTGTAAGAAGGTCTTGAGGAGGTACGTGATAAACAGGAGACACTTGGACTAGCGATACAGATGGGAAAGCCTGAGTCTTTGACTGCAACTTCCTTCATAAAATTGTAATGCACTGAGGCTAGTGTATGTAATTCACCAAGGCTAGTGTAGGGAGAGAACATCTCCCATGAGGTCTGCCAGGTGATACCTTGTAATTACCTATGATTGGATCTGAAAGATCACATGTAGAATTTTGGTTTGGATCTGGACTCCTGCTTGTGTTATAATTTACAATCTCATTAACAATAGGATAAACGATGTTAAATAAATTGAAGGAAAATCTGATCAGCCCCAAACTTCTCAACAATCTTCAATGCCAGAGGACAAGGTAGAGGTAGATAAATAGCTACAAAATTTTTAGGCAAAAATTCTATATTTAACAGATTTGTTATGTGCAAAGACAATAGCAAAAAACATTTTCAAAAACACAAGTACTCATAAAATTTTCTCTTGTTCTTAGAAACAAATGATTTGAAAATCTATTTCAGCCAAGTAAAAGAAAATCAAGTTACATAACTCAAGATTGGAGCAGTCATGTTAAAAGGATTGACACTGAGTACTTAAACCACTTAAGTAATAAGATCCAAAGAATTATAAATAAAGTTATAAAGTGGAATGAAAATACAATAAATTATTTTGAAGAAAATAGTTTATGTTTGTAAAAAATTGAAATATGTTGGATCTAAAATCCAGAATATACTATCAGAAATTCAAAAGTAAAAATATGTTTCTTCATTTTATATAAGGAGGGTTTTAATAGATACTTGTTTCACCCTTGATGCTGAAGAAATATAACTTCTAGTAGAATAAAAATGGGATTTATAACTTCCAAATTACTAGAGGAAAGAGGTTTCAAAGAAAATAGAGTCCGTATAGAGAAAAAAAAACAAAAGAAGAGCATGGAAGAATAAAATATATGAAATAACAGATCTCATAGACAAAAAGAAACAAATGTGAATTAAACACTTATACTAAAAAGCAAAATTTCTCAAATTGAGTGAAAGGAAAAAATACAAAAGATATGCCTCAAAGTTACCCAAAAATATTTAAAGCAAAAAATAAAATGTAGGAAAGAACAAAGATACTCCACCCACATGCACATTGAAATAAAGCAGAATACAAATTATTTTAGTTTAGTTAATATATCACACTTATTAATAAAATGGTTGCTTTTAATTAAAAACTGCAAGCCCCAATGAGAAATAACAACTGTGTGTGTGTGTGTGTGTGTGTGTGTGTGTGTAGTGGGGACCCAGAAAAGCCAGGAATTACCTTCTGGAAGGGGGACACCTTATAGTACTGCTTCCCACACTAGGTGAGTGTTCTACGAACACACGTGTATCAGTGTCATCAACTGGTGTTGTTGGGAGAGACTGCATTTGGCTTCAGTGAGTTTTTTTGGAAGACTCGTTCAATTGCCCATTTCATTATGAATGATTTACAAGCACACCTGCCCTGAGTGTTCAGCAGTTTTTGACCAAAAGTGGCATGACCCCTGTGCCCTGCCCTCCCTATTCACCCTATCTCACCCCCAGCAACTTTTTTTTATTTGCCCAAATGAAAAAGTCCTCAAAGGGAAATGTTTTGCCAGTATGGAAGGGTGAAACAAAAAACAGCAGAAGCACTAAAAGGCATCAACATCAATGAATTCAAAAACTGTTTTGAGTATTGGAAAAAATGTCTCCATAGGTGTATTGCATCAAATGGAGAATACTTTGAAGGTGACTGAAGTTTAAATATATAAGAATCAATACACAATTTTTCACAAATAAATTCAAGGGCTTTTTTGGTCCCCTCGTGTGTGTGTAGTATACACACACAAATACTTGTACCATTGAGATATAGCAATCAAAGAGTTTTAGACACATAGGGAGAAATTAGCTGAAATACAATGGTAGAAGGGCACTTCAAGTAGGTACAATAAGGGTGGGGAGGATCTACGTATTTTTCCTTTGATGGATTATACTTTTGGGTTAAGTCTAAGAATTTTTTGCTTAGTCTAATTCACAAAGATTTTCTTCTGATTTTTTTCTTTTAAAATTTTATTTCTCATGATTTTTAAAAAAATCGATTTGGAGCTGATTTTTGTGTATGGTTTTGGTTAAGGCTCTTTTGCTCTTTTATCTCTTTTAAGATAAAATTTTAAATTTTCTCCATGGATATTTTCAATAGTAATAAATAGAATTGGTAAGTGGCAGAAAACACAGTGGTGACTAAAGTATTATTACAGGAAAAGACTGGAAACAATCAACATGTCCAGTATTAGGATGACTGAATAATAGAATAGAATAAATCAAGATTAGAATTATATGTAGTCATAGAAAAATGTTCATCATACATTAAGACAAAAACAGGTTATAAAACATATGCACAGTATGTTAATAGTATAGATATTGGAAGCCTTTTTTATCCTCTTTTTTGTATTTTTTTCCTAAAAGTTCCAATAATATTCAATGTTACCACTAAGAGTATTTTTATTTTGAATGTTTTTGTAAATAAGGCAGTTTCAGGTTTTGTTGTAGTTATTATTTTGAGTTTTCTTACTATTTTTATTTCATGACTTTAGAAATATTACACCATTTAAAAGTGCTTTTTATGAAGAGGAAAGTAGCTTTGTCCAGCAGATTTTATCTCTGACTTTGAAGTGAAAATTATTTAAAAATATATTTATTTAAACATATCAGTCTGTCCAGAAGATATACAGCCATGTGATATGAAAAATAGAGACATTTATTGAAGAAGATACAAGAAACATTGTATATAGAACAATGATGCCTCAGTCCCCTTCAAAGTAGTCACCTTGGAACCTCACATAATTCTCCCAGAGTCTCTTCTACTTTTCAAAACACTCTGCAAAATCCTATGTTGAAATCACCATCGCTGCCCTGTTGTATTTTCCTGAATCTTGTTAAGAACCTGAAATCTCTTGCCTTTCACAGGTGATTTTAGTTTTGGGAAAACCCAGGAGTCTCAGGGTGCCAAATCTGGGCTGTAGGGGGTCTGGGTTACCTAGGCAATTTGATGTATCACCAAAAACTGCAGAGATGATTGGCCTGGAGGGGGCATACTCATGATGGACAATACCTTCCCAGTCAAAAAACACAGTTAACAAAATCTTGATCTTGCTGCAACATTGCCATTCCTTCTTCGGGTGTAGAGAACCAGGCAACTTCCATTGAGTTGTCCCCAAGTCTTCTGAATCGTTCAAATAGTTTGTGTAGAGGAATGTTCAAGCTTAATGCAAAATTTGACGCAGATTTGTTGCTCAACTCAGTCATTTTGAATGCAATGGCAACACAGTGCACATGCTCACTCAGTGGTCTACTGCTCCCATTGACTAGTGCAGTGAAGTCATTATTGTTCGCACATGTGCATTCCAGTCCTCTCTCCTTGGCTGCCCGGTTACATCAACATTGCACAAACCATTCTTGTAATATTAACAATGGCTGGACTTTGTCCAGACAGACCTCGTATATATGTAACTTTAGTCATAAAAATCATTCCTTGTAGCTATACCAAACCTTAGGAAAGAAAGTAGATTCTACATGAGAAAATTGTCGTTGGTTGTTATATTTAGGTGAAGTGATCTAATCCCTGCAACTTTTTTCCTTATGACAACTTAAGGCTTATCATTAAAACTAACTACCTTTATTACCGTTTTAAAAACTCTTTCTCTTACATTATTTAATGGTCATTTATGCCCATTAAATACTGTAACTAAGATTTTAGATTGTCTTCTTTTATAGCACACTAGGGAAGATAGCATGAAGAAGAAAAATTACTAGTTCTTTTCACAAGAAAACTGGTGGAGCTAGGCGATAGTGGTGGAAAAATATGTGAAAAACATATTCAAGACAAAACTGCTTTTTTTGATTAATCAAATGGGGGATATACTTCATGAGATAATCTTGATAACCAAGTAACTTTTCCCTCTGGTATACCTTGCAAAAAATAAATATATAATTAAAATTCCAAAGGTTAAAAACAGAGAATTTTAAAAGCAGCAAAAGAAAACTGTTAGTTACCTATAGGGGAGTTTCCATAAGACAATTATCTGATTTCTCAAAAGAAACTTTGCAGGATAGAAGGGATTAGCAAGAAATATTCAAAGTCATGAAAAGCAGGGACGTACAGCCAAGATTGCTGTACCCAGCAAAGCTATCATTTAGAACTAAAGGGCAGATAAAGAGCTTCCCATACAAAAAAAAACTAAAGGAGTTCATCACCACTAAACCATTATTATATGAAATGTAAAAGGGACTTATTTAAGAAAAAGATCAAAACTATGAATAATAAGATGGCAAAAAATACATATCTATCAACAGTTGAATCTAAAAAACAAACTAAGCAAACAAGAACAGAGACAGAATCATAGATACAGAAAGCATTTTGATGGCTGCCAGATGGGAGGGTTTTGTGGGGGAATGAGTGAAGAGGGGAGAGGATTAAGAAGTACAAATAGGTCATCACAGAATAGCCATGGGGATGTAAAGTACAGTATAGGAAATGGAGTAGCCAAAGAAGTTACACCCATGACCCATGGACATGAACAATGGTGGAGGGAATGCCTGAGGTGGGTGTGGTGCTGGGTGAAGGGATGCAAAGGGGGAAAAATTAGGACAACTGTAACAGCATAATTAATAAAATATAATTTTAAAAAGATAAATATAAAAACACATCAGGTTCTAAGGAATTTATGGACTTTGATAGCTAAATAATTTAAATTTCTATATAAAGAAAGCTATTAAATGAGAAAAACAATTAGTGTATCAGTATATGTGCATATAGTTTATTCACACAGATGAATCTATATACATATATGTATAAAATGAGACAAAAATTAGTGTATGAATTCTATTCTGGAATATCAACCCAAAATGAAGGAATAAGACTATAATGAGTAATGTTTGTTTAGAATAGTTTTTTCTAATTCTTGAGATGAAGGTGTTAAAAAGAAAAAAACAGGCAAATTTAAATAATTTCTATTTCTTATATAATGGATAATGTATAGAATATATTGACAGTACTTTACTAATATATAGAAATTCATAATATTGCAACTTTTTTTTACATACATAGATGAAAGTACATGTTCCTGAAAGAAGTGAAATGGGCTTATCCCTTGGTACACTTAAAATGTTTTAGTCTAGATCTTTTCAGAGTCCTTTAGATACAGAGCTTGTGTATGTACTTCTGAAGCATCTTCTTAAATATGTGGAATTATACTGGATACTCAGAGATACTTATAAATCACTTTTTTGGTATGTTTGAAGGGCACAGTTGAACTAACTGTGAGTCCGAGTTTACATTTTTAATGAAATTTTATCTTAATCATTGTACCTATTGAACTTACTAAAATTAGGAAGGTTTTTTCCTTAGAAATAATTCCTCAACTTTCTTGACACACTTTTAGTCTTCTTTTTTAGCATTTTCACTAGGTATTTTCTTCCTATACCATGTATTGAATTAACTAAAATGCACTGTTTTTAATGCTTTTTCTATTGCCTTCATTTAGAATGCCACATCCTCCCCTTTTTCACTACTGCCTTCATCTGTTGAAGTTCTGCTTCTTCCACAGCATTGTGATTATAATAGTACTGTATTACACACTGTATTATACTTCATAGTTGTTAAGAAACCAGATCTCAAATGTTCTTGCCGCAAAAAGAAATGATAATTATGGGACAAGATGGAGGTATTAGCATAATTCTATGGTGGTAATCATATTACTATATTAATATATATCAAAATGACCCATTGTATACCTTAAACTTACACAATGTTATGTCAATTATATCTCATAAATTTTATACTCAAAAAAGGAAGAGTGTCACATGTCTTCTGGAGCATTTCTTTATTTCTTTACTATGGTCTTTCAGTTAGATATGTGATCATTTTTATTATGGCATTTTTCACATTCTTTCCCATTTTACATCCTTGGAGCAGGAGCTAGTTCATACATCATTGCACCTCTTCTATTGCCTCCTTTTGATATGTAAATAATTGGTACTTAAAGTCATAATGACTGACAAATAAATATGAAGGAACACATAACTAAGTAGCAAAGTGATAAGTATCAACTAGCTTTACAAATCTGAATAATTTGTCATAGTCCATGTGAGAAGATACTTAGTTCAACCACCTGAAGAAAGTATAGCAACAGTCATCCAAGATAGAAATTTTATTTTAAAATCTTTCAAGAAGAAAGATATCATATTCTGATTTTTAGTGACCTTAGGAAAATTTCTTAGAGTTAATAAATCCCATCAGGTGGTTTTCAGGAAGTTTTATTAAAGTTAAAAATACCCCAAAAAATGCTTTCCAACAATGATTAAATTTAGCAAAGAGTAAAAATTGTTTTAACTGAATGTATCTGATTTTTAAATAGCTGAGGTAGTGACAGCTAACAAAATCTGAATCTTCCAACCCAGAAATTATGTAGAAATTAACAAGAAAAAAAACTTTCTCTGTAACTTTCAGAATAGAGAACTTTCAAATTACCCATAGTTAAAAAAAATTCAGAACTATTTCCCAAAATTCGGCTCTAAGTCCAATCCTAGGGCAAGTGGAAAGAGAAGGGAGGATTCAGGGAGACTGCAGGAATGAGAAAAGAGGAGAATGGAAGGTCTAAGAGTGAACTGTTAGAGAATCGGAGTGGAGGGTATGGGAGCTCTTAGTACTATTCTTACAACTTTTCTGTAAGGCTGACATATTAAAAGTATTATCAAGAAATTAAAAGGTGAAGTAATTCAAAGATAGGTAGTAAACAAATGAAACAAAAATAGCAAAATGTTGGTAATTGTTGAAGATGGGCAATGGGTACATAAGGATTCATTATGTTATTTCTGAACTTGGTGTATTCTTGTAAACCTCCATAATAGACTTTTAAAAGGGAGTGAATCTGCAGTGATGTTTTCATTGATAATGTAAATTTAGTTATTAAACACTGTTGCCTTTAGGGCACTTAAGATCTGAACGTGTTGAAATAAACTAACAGTAAGATATTCTATATTCACAGATTAGAAGACAATATTATTAAGATGGCTTTACCACTCAAATTGATCTATAGGTTCAACTCATTCCCTATCAAAATTCACCTGTTTTCTTTGCAGAGATTGACAAGCTGATCCTAAAATTTATGTAGAAATTCAAGGGATTTAGCCAAAATAATCTTGAAAATGACTATTATTGGAGGACTCACATTCATCAATTTCAAAACATACTACATTGTCACTTCAGTCATAAAGACAGGGTGGTAATGGAATCAATCATTGGAACTGAATTGAGAGTGTAGAAATAAACCTTACATTTATGGCCTACTGATTTTTGACAAGGGTATCAATGCAATTAAATGAGAATAATCTTTTTCAATAAATGGTGCTGAAACAACTGCATATTCACCTGAAAAAGAAGGAGGCTGGCCCCACTGGCTGCTCTGAAAAGCCATCTTTGCATTGTTCCTGTGTCTGCCTCTCAACTCGCTGCAGCCACCTCCACTGTGCGCCTCCTCAGTCTCCGCGGACCCTGGCAGCATTTTAGCCAGAGTACTCGAACTCTCGCTTTTTTTTTCTTAATCCACTGCATAGGATCACAGGCGTGCCCAACATGTCAGACGCGGCTGTGGATACCAGCTCCCAGATCACCACCAAGAACTTAGAGGAGAAGAAGGAAGTTGTGGAGGAGGCAGAGAATGGAAGAGATGCACCTGCTAATGGCAGCGCTAATGAGGAAAATGGGGAGCAGGAGGCTGACAATGAAGTAGATGAAGAAGAGGAAGAAGGAGGGGAGGAGGAAGGTGATGGTGAGGAAGAGGATGGAGATGAAGATGAGGAGGCTGAGGCAGCTACGGGCAAACGGGCAGCTGAAGATGATGAGGATGACGATGTTGACACCAAGAAGCAGAAGACTGATGAGGATGACTAGACAGCAAAAAAAGGAAAAGTTAAACTTAAAAAAGGTCGCTGTGACCTATTCACCCTCCACTTCCCGTCTCAGAATCTAAATGTGGTCACCTTCAAGTGGAGAGTCCCACCTGCCCACCTCCTACCGCAGGCAGCGCCATCCACAGATGATATGCGCTCTCCACACCCAACCAAAACCACAACGTGAATTTGCAACAGGGGAAGAAAAAACAAAACTTACAAGGCCCTGCTTTTTTTCTTAAAAGTACTTTAAAAAGGAAAATTTGTTTGTATTTTTTATTTACATTTTATATTTTTGTACATATTGTTAGGGGTCAGCCATTTTAAATGATCTCGGGATGACCAAACCAGCCTTTGGAGCGTTCTCTGTCCTACTTCCGACCTTACTTGTGGTGTGACCATGTTCATTATAATCTCAAAGGAGAAAAAAAACTGTAAAAAAAAGCAAAAACAACAACAAAAAATCTTATTCCGAGCATTCCAGTAACTTGTTGTGTATGTACTTAGCTGTACTATAAGTAGTTGGTTTGTATGAGATGGTTAAAAAGGCCAAAGATAAAAGGTTGCTTTTTTTCCTTTTTTTGTCTATGAAGTTGCTGTTTATTTTTATTTTTTGGCCTGTTTGATATATGTGTGAAACAATGTTGTCCAACAATAAACCGGAATTTTATTTTGTTGAGTTGTTTGAAAAAAAAAAAAAAAAGGAGGAGGCTGGACCTCTACTTCACACCAAATACAAAAATTAACTGAGATTTGATCAGAAACCTAAATTTAAGAGGTAAAATCATACATATAAAGGTCTTAGAATAAAATTTAGATGTAAATATTTGTGACCTTGTATTAGGCAATGGTGTCTTAGTTATGACACCAAAAGTACAAGCAACAAAAGAAGATAGATAATAATAAGTATGGATGAGGATGTGGTGAAATTAGAGCCCTCATACACTGCTGGTGGGGATGTCAAATAGTGCAGCCACTTTGGAAAGCAATCTGAAAGTGCCTCGGCAAACTAAACAAAGACATACCATGTGAACCAGCAATTCTATTCCTAGTTATATACCCAAGAGAAATGAAAACATGTCCACACAAAAACTCATACATGAATGTTCATAACAGCATTATTTGTAATAGCCAAACAATGGAAACAAACCAAATGTTCATCAGCTGATAAGTAGGTAAACAAAAACTGGTGTATCCATGCAATGGAGTATTATTTGGCAATAAGAATAAATGAAGTGCTTAAACAACATGGATGAAACTTCAAAATACACTAAATGAAAGAAGCCAGTAATGAAGAACAGTATATTATGTAATCTATTTATATGAAATGTCTAAATAGGCAAATATAGAGAAATGAAAAATAGGTTATTGGTTGCCTAGGGCTGAGGAGAGGGGATAAATAAGGGTTGGGGTATAATGGCTAAAGTATGGAATTTCTTTTGGGTAAAAACAAAAGTTCTATAATTGATTGTGGATATGGATGCTCAACTCTGTGAAGTTATTAAAAGCAATTTAATTGTACACTTTTTCCCTCCCTGCAATCACCAAACTGTTGTCCATGTCCATGAGTCTTTTTTCCTTTTTGCTCTTTTTTTGTAAAAAAAGAAAAAAATTTTACCCTTTGTGACAATATGGAAGAACCTAGAGAACATTATGCTGAGTGAAATAAGCCAGTCAGAGAAAGACAAATACCGTATGATTTCATCATATGTGGAATCTAATCAACAAACTGAACTAACAAGCAAAATAGGGACAGACTGAAAAATAGCAGGATGACAGCTAAGGAGGTGGGGAAAAGTTAGGGGATGATGGGATTAAACAAAAAGGAAAAAGATTAATTGTACATTTTAAATGAGTGATTATATAGTATGTGGATTATATTTCAATAAAGCTTTTTTAAAAAAAATCCGATCATTCTATTGTAAGGCAATTTAAGTTTTGTGAGAGAACAGCCATACATAGAAAATATGTTAGTATGATTTGGCAATGTTTTCAGCATGCATTTCAATAATTACTAGTTAAAAAAGTACTTTTGAAGTGTTCTGAAAAGAAGTTTTCATATTTTGAACAGATAAAAGTGTCATTTATTTTTCATTCAGTAGTATCTGTGGTATAGCAACAGATACTAGAATCATTTGGGATATAAGTATTAAAATGTAACTAGAATTACCCTTAAGATGAAGTTTTGCTAAGAAAGGGAAACTGCATTTGCAAGTACACTTGATTATACACATCTAAGATAGTGCTGGTTGGTTATTGAATATTAGTGTCATGCAGATCACTGTTCTTTCACCAATTTTATAGACAAAATCATTGTTTTCTGTCACTTATCTCAAAATCTCAGTTAAATATTGATTCTCAGAGTGTGAGGAGGAGGGATGTTACGTGTAATTTAGGACTAAGTTAAATTCTTTACCTGTTGTGACCAAGTAAGAAAGCCGCATAGAGGATAATCTGGTGTCTTTGTTAAGAACTGGGACTATGAGAGGCTGGATTGTGGGTAACTTTGGCTGTTGATTCTAACTTAATCCAGAATGGTCTCTTTGATCTTTGTGGATAAGGAAAATGGTGAAACAGGTACCCGAGTGGCTTCCAAAGATGGGCTGAAGCTGGGGTCCGGGCCTTTCAAAGCTTTAAGTGGAAGATCTCATGTTGCATTACTGCATGTTGGCAAAATGTGTGATGGTCCATCAGCCTTACCTAAAGCTTCCAGAAAGGCTTGGGAACTATAAACACAGCTACAGAAAGGTCAGTAATGACTAATGGACCTCTCAGACAGAGACAGAAAACCTTCTCTGCTAAAAAGATGACCAAGAAGACTGCTAAATCAAAAGGCTCTGTTCCTGCCTTGGGTGGCATGTATCCAGATATAGGAAACTTATTTCCTTTCAGTCCTCTAGATTTCGAGAGTTTTGACTTGCCTGAAAACCACCAGATCGCACAG
Organism: Glossophaga mutica; assembly: GCA_039655065.1. NCBI lineage: Eukaryota > Metazoa > Chordata > Mammalia > Chiroptera > Phyllostomidae > Glossophaga > Glossophaga mutica. The sequence continues at coordinate 137,967,113 of CM077307.1, read as the reverse complement.
CTCTCCTTGAATGGAGTGCCACCTCTCATGATGCTCAATGAGGAGAGGAAACTTGAAAAGGTTTACACCTCAGTCCTCCACCTCTGAAGATGCCCTCTCCACCATGGGAGTTTAACATTGCAGTCTCCTTCAAGCATTCTGTCAGTTCTGGATGTTGAATTGCCACCTGTTTGCTCTGCCTTAGAGATTTAAGTTTCTTGGTGCTTTATAGTTTATGTGTATGTATAATAGTTTGTATTAATAAAGCAATTCTTTAACAGACTCATCTTTAAAAATAAAAAAAAAAATAAGGATCTTAAAAAATGAAGATTTTCGATATAACAAATTCTTCATAAGTTTGAGCTTTGTATTGTTCTGAATGGGAAACTAAATTGAGCAAGTTTTCACATTTCAGTCATTTTTCTCAAGTTTTAATAATAACAAACATATAAAACAAAGTACTATAATTCCAGGAAATAATCAATTATGTGTTATTTTAAGGTTGAATAATATAATGATAGAAGTGGCAAAATACAGCATTTTATATAGTGTTAATATATTGAAGTTTTTCATTAAATTGAATCAAAGGCAAAATAGCTTTACTTCTTTCTATATGATCTTAAATAAGTTTTTTACTTAGTTGTGAAATTAAGTTGTGAAGTTGTGAAATATGGACAGTCATAATCCAGAAGAGTTCTACAGATATTTCTACCATTAGAGTTCAGAAAGATTTTCATTAGTGTTACTTATATTTTAAATATAACTGCAATTGGAATAATAGGTTAAAGTGTGAACTTTCTAAATAGAACAGAAATTACTAATGTTTATTTATTGCCTTTCCCTTCCCCAAGGCTATTAAAAGCATTTCACTTGGTATCTTCCCTTTCCCTGACTTTTGAAAGGCTAAGGCAAAGCAGTTTAGGGATTCTATGAGGTCATGTAGAGAAGAAAGAAAAAGATAGGGGATTGAGTTTTCTGGGAGTTTTATTGGAGAAGGAATCTGGTGAAACTGGAGCATGAGGGGAAGTACATAGAAGAAATACAGGTATTTAAAAGTATTGTTCAAAATGATAAAGAAGTTATTTTAAAATTAATTTTCAGTTGCCGTTGGGTTCTTCTAGCCATAACACAGCTTGAAATGAAACAACATGGGTCAAAGACTTAATAATACTGGAATTGTCAATAATTAGAATGGCAGTGTCAGGGCAGAGAGCATAATCTAATCTGGAAGTGGTAGATATTGCCACACGGTGACATTCATTATTTGTAATTTTTCCTGATCAAGATTTGCTATTTTATTCTTGTGAAGGAACAAGTTATGTAGCTGATTTATAACCTACCACTTTTTATCATATGAATAACATTTTTTTTTCTTCCAGGGCATTGAATTTTATGTTGCCTTGGGGGAAGGGAACATAGGAAGGAAAAATGGAGTAAAATTTGACCCAGGATGTCTTCCTACATATAAAACAAACTTGGCAAATCTGTGTTTTCTTTTCTTGCCCTGTCATCCATCCTACTCTTAATAAAAGTGATAATATTTTCTCTTAGTGGAAATGTAGGACATGGTCATTAAAGTAACCAGCTATCAAATTAGTTCTTCAGGATTTTAATATCAATCAATGTAGTACCATGTTTTTCAGACTATAAGATGCACTTTTTTACCACATTTTTTGCTTCAAAATGTTTTTTCTATTTTCCTCCTCTAAAACCTAGGTGCATCTATTTTTCGAACCATAAGATGCACCTAGGTTTTAGAGGAGAAAAATAGGGAAAACATTTTGAAGCAAAAAATATGGGGAAAAAGCTGCATCTTATAGTCCAAAAAATACGATAATTGTTTTTTTTCTCTTCTAGTGTTATTTATTGTTTCAGCACTCAAAATTAAATTTATCAAGATACAATAGGTAGAAGAGTTCTAGAATAATCCTTGATATAGTAACTTGAAAGAGAATGGTCTTTAATATTATCTGTATATGTAGTATAATCATTGCATGCTGTTTCTGTGTATAAATTTCCAAAATGGAAAAAGGAAGCAATTTTCATAGATTGTCACTGATACCTCATAGATTTTTTTAAAGAAACATTTTTTACTGGACTTTTCATCATCAATATTTATGATGTCATCTAGCTTAAAATACCCGATATTTATTTTAGAGCAGGATTGATTATTAGTCATGTAGGAAAAATAGTCAATTGGGGCCTTTCAGATGGAACCTAACATGTAAGGCTAAACTTTTATGGATTAGAAAGATGGATCATCAGTATTTTTGTTTTTATTCTGTGGAGAAGCAGAAATTAGAAAAATAAATTGAAAATGTAGAATTGGTGAAGACTAATTTAGTTCTGCTTTTTATTGGCAATATGACCACCTACTCTCATTACCACTCAAATTACTTCATTAACAAAGAGAAATCTGAGAGTTAGTAATTAGTTGAGTTCAGAAATATGTATACAGCTTGCAAACTGGAAAAACCTATTAGTTGGAAACTATTTGTGCATTGTTTTCTTTCAGGGAACAAATCACAAGACAGTGGCATAGCTGAAATGGAAGAACTTCCCGTACCACGTAACATCAAAATAAGCAACATTACATGTGACTCATTCAAGATTTCATGGGAAATGGATTCAAAATCAAAGGACCGTATTACACACTATTTTATTGACCTCAACAAGAAAGAAAACAAGAACTCCAATAAATTTAAACACAAGGTAAAATCCTAACTAACACATATTTACATCTTAAAAACTTCCTAAGTATGAAGATATTTTGAAAGAAGGAATAATGTTCTGTTAATTATATGATTCATTTGACATTGGGAAGAATAAAAATTATTTGTCACTTAAAAAAACTCTATCCCTCTAGGAAATTTGGAAAGAAAGTGAAATTCCAACTATGTTGTTTAAAAAAGTGAAATCATTACTCTCATACAGACATAAAAATGAACATATGTTAAAGATTTTATTTTACTCATTAATGAGGTAACTGGTGAGATATTATTACAACCAGTTCAAAGAATAATCCAAAAAAAGACAGTTACAGATCAGGATATTGAAATAAATGTGTAAGTGGAGGCAAAACTATTGGGTGTTAGAGGAGGGAGCAAGGGCAGGAGTGGAATGGAAGATTGTCCCTCCCACTGAACAAAATTCATTTGCATGTAATTAGACAAGGATAACTGAATTGTTATCAGCTATCTACAAATTACAGAGTTGTAAAATAGCTCCTACAGAGTCTGAAGAAGATAAGCAGAAGGGTGTAATATAGGTGATGCATAGATTTCCATTGAAGCACATATTTTTCCCTATGACTGTCAAAAGAATGGGATAGACCTTATAAACGAAGGGTATTTGATTAAAAATTTTATAACTAAGAATTGCTTTATGTAACCTTTTCTTTTATGGTTTGAGAATGAAAATAACCTTTATGTGTTTTAGAGATGTAACACTTCTCTGATATTTATTCTCATACTATATACTTAACACATACCTTTTGTATTACATGTTTCCCTTCAGAAGTAGCTATAAAAGGCTAATAGTTAACCTGGTTTAAGTAGTCTTTCTTATATTTCAGTACTTCCACTGATGACACAGTCTTTTTTTAATATTGATACTAAGGTTAACTTGACAAGCATTTTCAAAGTACTGTCTTGTCTGGAAATTTTTCATTTTTCTGTATGCACATTTATACATACTAACTATAGGTGAGGAAAGGGAAGGTCTCCAGTTCAATTCCTGGTCAGGGCACATGCCTGGGTTGCAGGTTCACTTCCTGGTCAGGGCGTGTAGGAGAGGCAATCTATCAGTATTTCTTTTTCACATTGATGTTTCTCTCTCCTTCTCCGTCCCTTCCCCTCTCTCTCTAAATAAATTAATTAAAAAATCTTTTTAAAAAATGTTCTCTCCCTTTAATGTAAAATGTTTAGTAATAGGCTACTTGTTAAATTATTGGGTAGTATTAATTAAGCAAATATTTAAAATACTAAATCTGTTGAATTTTATTCCTTTCATGTTTCTGTTTTATTTTATTATTTAGTATTAGCATCTTGTTCTAAGGAAGATATATAAGGAATGTACACATAAGAACATTATACTGGAAATCAAGAAAACTAAAATCTAAGTACATTTGTGCTACATGACCTTGGGCATGTCTCTTGATCAAGTTGGGCCTTAGTTTTCACATCTGCAGAATAACATTTGAATAAAATAATGTTTAAATATCTTTAAGCAGGAAAATTCTGTCATTAGCTGTAGAGGAACTTTTAATAAGTTCCTCTACAATGTTTATAACTACTCTGTTACACTGCTAAATTAACTTATGTCCTTATTTTCTTTCTTCTCTCCCTCTCTCTCTCCCTCCCTCCTTCCTTCCTCCCTTTCTTTCTTAGGATGTTCCAACAAAATTAGTGGCAAAAGCTGTTCCCTTGCCAATGACTGTCCGTGGGCACTGGTTTCTAAGCCCAAGAACTGAGTATACAGTAGCAGTGCAGACTGCCTCAAAACAAGTTGATGGTGATTACGTCGTGTCTGAATGGAGTGAAATTATAGAATTCTGCACAGCAGGTAAGAGAAATAGGTACAAATAAAGGAAAAAATCTTATGTAATAATTCCTGGAAAGCTAATTACAGAAATAATTTTTTGTAATTAAAAGGTGATATGTATCCCATAGTCATTGGTGCATTGCCAGTAACATTGTGTAACCGAACAAACTTGTGTTGAATTGATTGGAAAGAGCTGAGGTTCTCAGCAAAAGCTGGGTAATGGTATTAAATTAGTTCTTTGCTGCATGCATAGTTTGATTTTTCAAAGTGAAAGCTTTGAAAATAAAAATTGATGCAGTTTGAAAATACACTCGGCATATTTTGAGAAAGCTATGTTTTCTCTTTTTCTTTCTTTTTTCTTTTTTTCTTGACAGAAACATCCTTCTCTAATTTAGGATAAAAGAGGCAGATCTCCATGACTGTACCTCACCAGAAATATTACTAAATTTTCTTCACTTGAGTGCTAAAAATCTACCTCTAACTTAGTGTCTTGTAGTGTGTGTGTGCACCTGTGCACCTTTACTTCGTTAGAAAATAACCTCATAGCTATTTGGCATTGGGATATCTGATGTGGAGAGCCCATCCCCTTTTATCTTAAACTGTACCTTAGTATACTCTTGTATTTGAAATGTTAGCATTCATCTCTTCATTTATCTATTTATTTATTCATTCAGTCAAGAAACACATATTTATTGAGCACTTAAATAGGTGTTGAAGGGATACAAAGATATCTCTACCTGAATATATCTGTCATTCTCCCTTCTGTCTCTTGGAATGCTGCTTTATTTCCTCTTTATCTAGGTGATTGTTTCCTTAATAAATTGTAGAGAGAGGCTGAGTGTTTTACATAAAGGAGCTTGTAGAAAAAGTCTTAAAAACAATTTGCCTCACTTATTGCAGGTTGCTTAGCAACTTCTCTCAGCTGAGGTATCTTTCAGATAAATCAGGTATTTTTTTTTTTTTCACCACAACCTAATACTTGCATTATTTTACATAGAATTTGCTTAGGTACTGCTTTATCTCAATATGTTTTGTTGTTTCTTAATCTAAAACTGAGTATAAAAGTTCTATAGATATGCTGAATGGTTGAAATTTAATTCTATTATTTTCATTTTATTGTTAACCTTTTTGTTTATTCTATGAGAAAATTGCTAAGGATTGCAACATCCTTGTTTGCTAAGGATTTCAATGTTTGAGACTAAAGAAAACATCTCTCTGTTACTTTATTTTCTCTTATCTAAGATGTCATTGATTTTAAGATTCACCATTTTATGTATCACATTTATTGTTAGACTTATGTCAGAGACGCTAAAATATTTTTAAAAATACATTTTACAATAGATGAAATATGGTATTACACCATTTTATGTATCACATTTATTGTCAGTCTCATGTCAGAATGCTAAAGTATTTTTAAAAATACATTTTACAATAGATGAAATATGGTATTAATCATAGACCAGTAATCAATAAGGAAATAGCTGAAGATTAATCATAGACCAGTAATCAATGAACTAAAGGGGGGAATGTGGGTGGGAGAGGGTGGGTAGGGTGGAGGGGAATGATGGGGGAGAAATGGGACAACTGTAATAGCATAATCAATAAAATATATTAAAAAAATAATAAAAATTTGCATTTCTCTGAAAAAAAATAGCTGAAGATTTCAATAAGTGAGTAAAAAATTCTCATCATAATTTATACCTATATTTGATGTGTCTTGTTGGAATTATTATACCATGTCAAGTTTTTACCTGAATTAAAATTACTCCTTGGAATCCTTGCATTTATGTCTTTTATTGCATTTCTTTCCACCTACTTTCATTGTGTCTTCCCAGGGAGATTTGAATAAGACACAGTAAGATATGTACACATTTTCTTTGACATTGTTTGAATTTACACTATTTTTTATAGGACTGATGGAACTAAACTGTATCATAGTAGTTGTACATTAAAAAGAGCTATAATTTACCATGTGACATTAGAGAAAGGTGTGAAATATTATTTCTTCTTTATCTTAAAGAAAACCTTTGGCACTTTTACTTCTGAAATTATCTGTGTATGGATATCATCTGTCAGTCGATACACACACATATACTCTCTTCTATAATCTATTTAACTATACGAGTATCTTTTATTTCTATGTATATGAAGGAAAACCTTATGTCTTCTTTTATTTACAATGATCTCCCTGTTGTTCTTTTATTTAATGACACCCCATAATTCTTCTAAGGAAGTTATGGGGTAAATAATAAGGAAAATCCATCTTTTAAATTTGCCACAATATTTTTTATAATTTATTTTGCATCTTTATTTCCATGAGTAAAATGTATGAGGAACTTAAACTGTTTGAAGTTTGTCTCAGTTTATTAAAATAATTCAGACTGTTTTACCTCAGCTTTATCAATAACCCCCACTCCTAAATTTTAAGAAAGCTGTTTTGTATAAATTATATTTTAATCTGGACATCTCATTCACTCAAAATTTACTGAGCACATAGTATGTGCTATGTACTGTGCAAAGTATTGGATATAAAACAGAATGCCACAGGCTAATCTACTTTTAGCCTACTCTATGACAGGTAGAACCCTGTGCTTACCTTATAATAAGTGATGGTTGTCCATATATTTAGCTCTTTCTTTAGACTCTGAGTCTTTATTTTTTAACTTGATCACCCAGTTTTGCATGGTACCTTTGTATATCATATGTTCTAATCTAAATAAATGTTTGTTCAGCCAATGAAGCGGTGAGTAAACAAAACATGAGCAATTCAACTAGGTTGCTTTTATTTGGAAAGGCTTATAATCTTTGTATATGAAAATTTCTGCTCACATTCTGGTATAGGAGTTTGACAATCATCCTCAATTTCAGAGTTGGTGAAAAGGTTACTTTGAGAGATGCTTTACACTTTCAAAGAGTTTTGTATACCCAAAAACCATCAACTAAAAGCCAGAGACCTAGTCTCTAAAATACTAATTGTATAAACATTTGGCAAATCATTAAACTGTGACAAGCCATAGTTTCTGCATCATTAAAAAGACCATATTTAATCTACTCTGCCAACCTTAAAGATTGAGAGAGTAAATTAAATGAACATCATTATTTCTACTCCTTTAAGTTCTATTTGCTGTTGTTTTCAGGTTATAAGCTTTTCTTATTCAATTTATCAGCTAATTGAAGAAAAGCTTGTATGGTGCTGATTGACATTACTTGAATCATGCAGTGTCTGTATTCCTTATTAGGTTTTTGTTTCAGGATCTTTCATTTCAAAGCATGAAAAAATGTGAGAGTATTCTAAAAAGCACCATAAGCCATAACAAAAATATTTTTATAGAAAGAAAAATATGTCACACAAAGAATGAATGTTTGTATTGTTAAGTGCAATTTTCTGTTTATTAAGATGAATTTCTAAAAGTGAATTTTAATACTCTTCAATTTATTAAGTAGGCAGTTGGTACTTTTGGTAATATATTTTTAATAGACATTTTTGTAATTTTCAGACTATTCAAAAGTTCATCTAACACAACTGTTGGAGAAGGCAGAAGTGATTGCAGGACGGATGCTAAAATTTTCTGTTTTTTATCGTAACCAGCACAAAGAATATTTTGACTACATTCGGTAAGGATCAAAAGCATATGTATACTTATTCTCTTTACTAAGTGACATTCCAAATTCTAGGCTTAAGTTTTCCTTGAGTCTAGTTCTGGGAACTAGCAATTTTAGTTTTCTTTTCAAAATAGTTGATTACATTCTGGTTTTATTTCCCAGAATAATTAAGTAAAAAAAAAAAAAGATCATGGGATTTTCCCCACTTCCTTTAGATTCCTTTCCATAATCATTTGTAATACCAATTCCTGTCTATTTGAGTGAAAGATCTTAAAACCCCAGGATTTTACATTGATGAGCATTGCATGTACACACTCCTCTAATCCTCAATAAATCACTGCCTCTGTCTCATATCAACTACTGAATTTTCTCCTCCTCTTCTGGGTCTCTTTAAAACATTAAAAATGAGAATAAAAGAGTGATTATTTCCTGAAAAATTATGGTGAATCATGTGGGATTTTCAGATTTATGCCTAAGTGGAAATCTCTCAACCATTATCTTGAATTAATTATTCATGAGGACAGTCTCTTTTGTTTACTTTTGACTTCTAGTGTTTGGTTATTATTTCTGATATAGCCCATGTTTACCCGTGGGAGCAGTTTCCAAGAATTCAAAAGAATTTTAACCAACAGGTAGTTTCAGTACTTACAACCCTTTCATTTTTGTAAGGAAAGAAATCTCAGGAGAGTAAAAAGGCAGATGTGTTTTTTTAAAGTGAAATTAAGTATTTTAAAATAGTAAATCCTATATGGGTTCTAAAACTTTTAACTTATAATTACAAATTATAGTAATCCCTATAATTTATTTTTAAAAGCCTTGTTTTCATTGTAATTCTCAAATTGACAGGATTGTATTGGAAAAATATTAGGAACCTTTGTTGTTTGTTTCATAGCACCCTAGTTTTTCTTAAATCAAGATCATGGTTCCAGATTTAAATCAGCTTCAAGCTGTGGAAATGCCAAAAAAAAAAAAAAAAAAATTGTAGAGAGAGAAATGAATTTAGGCATCTTTGCTGTTCAAAGGAAGTATTTTACAGTATCATATGTTTTTATATATTTTGATGGCAAAAAATTCCTGCCTTCTGTTTGAATGTTCTATGAATATAGAATTTAGTTCATAACTTTTTTAGCTGGTAATTTTCTACCCTTTAGTTTATGTAACTCATGGTGGATACCATTCACTGAGAGAGTACAAAATGAGAGATACAATAGAAATTTTTATACCTGTCAGCTGTTGAAATGATCATATATACTCACCAAGAAAAGTATATTTTATATTTAAGCATAAAATTTGAAAACAAAAAATATCCACTATTTCTATTTTTTAAATAAGAAATACAGCAGTAGAATAAATGCATCTTTGGTTTAGATTCCTGGCATACTGCCAGTGTCTATTTTAGGTGGCCACTGGAGGTCAGTATTTCCCTGATTTTCTTTGTTCTTTGGGTGGGAACTGGCCTGTTTTCACGTTCTTAGATATAAAATTGGCTTCATCTGTTTCCAAAAATTCTTCCGAGAAGAAAGAGCATTGAAAATGCAAAAAAATTATCATATGTATTGTACACATAGTTATTCAAATATACTAGTGGGAAAGATGTATTTACTAATAAGGAAATTTATTTTGTTGGATTGTCCATGGTAGTTTTAAAATCCATATAAATTATTTTTTTTCTGACCAAGAAATTTGTTATTTTAAAGAACTCCAAGGTTTGCAGCAGAATATCTTTTCCTTAGGGTCAAAACTAGAACTTAGCCATCTATTGATAATATCAAAGATATCTTCTTTGATATTACCTATTTCTTATGATATAGGATGAGCATTTAGGCTTTTAATAGTAGACAGTTGACTTTTAGACCCATCACCATTCAAATCTGTAAATCAGTAGCTTTATCTCTATTGTACCAAGTATCAACCATTTCTTTTCTCTTGCAGAGACCATCATGGTAATGCTATGCAGCCTTCTGTCAAGGATAACAGTGGTAGCCATGGCTCTCCTATTAGTGGAAAATTAGAAGGCATCTTCTTCAGCTGCAGCACTGAATTCAATACTGGGAAGCCACCCCAAGATTCACCTTATGGAAGATACAGGTTTGAGATTGCAGCAGAGAAACTTTTTAACCCCAATACTAACTTATACTTTGGGGATTTCTACTGTATGTACACTGCTTATCATTATGTGATTCTTGTTATTGCCCCTGTGGGATCACCAGGAGATGAATTTTGTAAGCAGCGCCTTCCTCAGCTAAATTCCAAGGATAATAAATTCTTGACCTGCACAGAAGAAGATGGGGTGCTGGTTTACCACCATGCCCAGGATGTCATTTTAGAAGTCATTTACACTGACCCTGTGGATCTTTCTCTGGGCACCGTGGCAGAAATCACTGGTCATCAGCTCATGAGTTTGTCTACAGCAAATGCAAAGAAAGATCCCAGCTGCAAAACCTGTAATATCAGTGTTGGACGTTAATGCCCCCTTTTCTTACTTTTATCAGCCCCTTTCCTTCCCTTAGGAGCATTGATCATCTGTTGTCCTTTTTCATCACCAGATGTTTTCCACTGAAGCATGCTCATGTCGCTGGCACCAAAAGCAAACTGCCACTTTTCAAATTTCATTCAGAGTCGTTTTAGTGTTTCCTATCCCCTACCCTTCCCACTACTTTCTATGATGAAATATCCTGTTCTCCTGACACTTTATTGCCTAGATGCTGCAATGTTTTTATTTTTTCTTTATGCCAAACATAACAAAAACAATTATATAAACCGCTTTAGCAAAATACAAAATAACAGCTTATAAGTGGTGTTTAAATATGCATTCATTTTAATCTACTGAACAAATATTGGGATAACTCCAAACCGCATGAAGGGTGTAATTGCAGCATGAGTTAAATCTTGAAGCCTAGAATTGTCAGCACTTCCAACTTGTTGTTTGACAGTGTTATTTATGTTATTTATATTAGCTAACAGGAAACAACTACTGTGTTTCAACATAATAAATATAATAGAAAAATATTTTATTTGTATTGTATAAAATATTTACAATCATAGAATATATAGTTACATTTTAATAGCAATTGTGTACATGTCACGAAACGATTTCCCTTATCAAAGATGTAGTTTGTAAACCTCAAATAGTTGTGTATCTGTCCTGTTACAAGTAGGTGACTTCAATTAAACAAATTTATGAAGGACATTATTCTGATTCTTAAAAGTTACAAAATACCAGGTAAATACAGCAAAAACAATAATCCTCTGAAATAATCAATGTTCTTCCCATCCAGACTATATGAAAATGTGAATTTGCTCAACGTCATGCTTAAATATTACAGAAAATAGAACTACAAACATGGCTGGTACAAGAGAGAAAATGTCGACCTTATTTTTACAAAAGCAAAAATAATAAATGTGTTTTAGTACAAAATAACACAAAACAACATACACTGAAGTTGATGAAGCAAATAAAATATTCTGGCTTTTTTTCCAAGGTGTCATAGCAAACAATTCTCAAATCTTTCATTTTATACAGAATGAAGAATAACTATAGCTCATGAGAAATCTCTTTAACTTTACAAAGTATAGACCTTGGAACATTAAGAAAAATGCATATTCCCAATGGAAAAATAGTTATATAATCTTAGTTATAGTAAACAAAAAGATTAGCAATCATAACTATGATCACATTAGATATATACTGCAGACACTTATCTATCCAAAATACCTATTTTCAAATTTCAGTACAATATTTTATTTTAATATAAACATCTGTCAATCATAGACAAAGCTAATTCACAAAGTACATGCTATCAGAATGAACTTTGGTAATCAGAAATGTAAAATTTCAATTAACATAAAATAATGTGCTATTTTTATATAGAAATAAAAAATTATCAGTGACACATTTCAGTATATTTTAGGGTACTGAACGCCTAGCAGACATAGGGAACAAGGTAGTAGATTTTTTTTAACACTTAAAAATCTATCAGAAGTTTCAAATAAGTTACATTCTTACTATCTGTATTCCTTCCTACCTAAAAAGCAGAGTTTCTTCTCCTCCTCTCATTGATTTTTAAAAATCATGCTTTTTTCCCATAAATCAGCATAAGCAATCTTTGGACACTAGACTTTCTCTAACAAGTGGCCCATTGAACAAGTGGATGCTATGTATTATTTAGAATTGATAAAATATTAGGTGTTTTCTGAAATATACTGACTGTGAGTAATCTCCTTGGCATAGAGTACATTGAATTTTATTTTTCTAATTATACTGTTACATACTGTATTTCCCCCCTGTATTTATATCTCTTCATCATTTATAATTACACTTGCTATCCCTTCTTAAAAACAGCTAATACTACCACTAAAGTGCTTCAGTTTTCAGTATGTCAGAACTACTTACTCAGCAAGAATAGCAGAGGAAAATAAACTTTATCTTGGATGAAAGTTATCACAAACATTTCTTGAACTTCAAATTGTTTTGGCCACATCTTGCTTGCTGATTAGGACCTCTAGTAGTCTCAATTTGGCTTTTATGTGCTTGTATTCATAGTACTCATCTGCCATGGGTATCTTATCTTCCTTTTGTGGACTTCTGCAAAACAGAAAATACCATCTGTTCACACTGAATCAAATCATTAAAAATCCTTTCATAATTCTTGAGAATCTATGGGGTAGCACTTTCCACTTGATTTTTGCATTGTGTCTTTTTTAACTCCCCTTTCATCTTCATTCACTCCTTCTTCCATGTGTTATTACATTTCTGTATAATAGTACCCTTTGAGAACTTGAATGTCATAGGTGTTTTGCCAATGTATAGTCCAGTGCAAGACATATAACAATAGGACAAGTGAAAAGGTCTGAGAGAGAAAACAAGCACCAGAACCTTCAAGGCATTCCTTGTCTAGTCTTTGTCCCATTATCCATGCCCCAGGTCCATGCCTGTACAGAATATTCCACTTTTATAGTGATAGTTGTTAAAAGATACCAAGTAAAAATACTGCATAAATCATGCTAGCGAAAATAATTCATAAGTTTACAGTAATAGAAAAAAGCTCAATGGCTACCTTACAAACATGAAATATTTCCACATTTTCTTGTAATTGTGTATAGGATCACTGAGAAGCTCTTTAAGTAATTTATGAGTCTAATTTCAGCAGTTCTCTTGGCACACTGGTTCTAAGATGACATATGGTAACGCATAGATTTTTATACATATGCATTCTAACTACTACATATTCTTGCCCTTTACCTTGAATAACAATTGGGTAACATCTCTCATCAAAACCATTTGCCTTCCCACAAAAATAGGTTACCAGGACATGTTCCCTAGAGGACAACAATTGCTTCAGGATCTCAGAAGGCTCTTATCTCCTTGATTGATAAGACTGACAATTGCTTTTAAGACATTTCCACCCATGACTTTGAAGTAAAAGGGGTAGAAAACATAGATGAAGCACTGCAGTTGCTACTAAATGTAAAAACAAATACTCTTCCATATTAGAATGGCTGATAATGGGTAAACAGCAAACATCTGATGTTTTATCTATACACCCTATTTTCCCAGTACTGATAAAGACATTTATATCTCTTACAAATAAAACAACTAATCCCTAAAAATGTAGTTATCTACTTGTGTTGCACCACTGTACCCTGCCCTGCAATTTCTAGTGCAGAACTCAGTACTCAAAAATCTATAGTTTTTTTCCATAGGGTTCCTCTTAAATGTCTGAATTATATAACAATTCCTTTGCTTCCATTCTGTATTATGGGCCAAACTTATCATATATGGTGTCTAAATACCACCTTAATTTGTGTAAATATTCTAACTGAAGAAATGATCTAATTTCTAGGAAAACATGAATTGAATAATCTTATGCAACTTTTCCCTGGTCCTGCATTCTCCATTTTGGCTAATAAACAAAAGTATATTGGCCAGAACAAAAAGCTTTGCTAGTATTTCCTGAGGCAGTTTTCCCATTATAGAAAACATGCTTAAAGTGTTTATTAGCATAGTTCCCGAGTCATAATTGTTAATAATGTCAAATCTATATGATTAGGCCTCTTGTATGGTAAATATTAAAGCACATTTATAGTACCTTAAAATTTCTTGTAATCTAGTTGCATGATTATTTTACTTTATGGATAGTTAGGCCTTCCCAAGAAAATGTCTTATGAAAACAAGATTAAGATCCATATTTTATATCCATTCAACTAAATGATTTTATTTGTATTATATCATCACTTTTGCTTTTAGTTTAAGTATATTACCACAAGAGGGCAAACAACCTCAGTCAAACAGACTTATCTGAAGTTGGTTCAGGACTCACAGATGCAGTGGGATGCTATATGTAGAACATAACTAACTTTTCTGTATGTCAGAAGTAATGCCAAATACCACTGCACATCTATTAGGCAGGACTACATTGAGAAGTTCTCAAACTCTTTAAAATAGACTCCTGGGTTCAAATAGGTAAAAATATAAATGTAAAAGTTATATGGAAATTTTATAAAGGAAACAATGGAAATAGAAACAAAAAAACAAGAAATTATGTTTTATATTCTAAATTTAATAGCTGCATGACATACTAGATTAGTTAACACCAGCATTAAAAGTAACTTGGACTTGTAGCAGTCAACTGGTAAGGAAGATTCCAAGCAGAAAACTAGGTTGGTTACATCTTTATTTGCTGAATACAACCTGTTTCTGACTTAGTAGTTCCAGTTTTAGAGAATATCCCTGAAGGACTGAAATGGGAACACTGAGACTAAGAGGTGAGTAGAGCCAAGCTTTCACATGCTTTAGAAAACAGTCTCTCTCCATCAGGGCACTCTCATTCTGCTGCAGTGAAAGCACCGTCCAGGAAAGGCAGATGCGTAAAGGGAGGGAATACTGAGGAGCCTGTGCATCACTGACTCCCACCTCTGTCACCTTAATAACTTTGTGATTTGGGGCAAATTATAAGCTTTATTATTATTTTTAAAGACTGATGCCCCATATGACAGCTATAGTTTCCCAAAGTACTCCAGGAAATCCAGTCATTTCATCAGGATATCTAATTGGTTTGTCACTGTCTCTTCCAGGAGTAGACCAATAACCCGTATATGTAATTTTGTTGACTATGCACTAAAATTTAGAGGAAACTAATGGAGTTCATAATGAAGACACTTTGGGTGCACTGGGTTGACATACGAAAGAGAGGACAAATAGAGAATATAGCTACACATTTATTGAAGGGATAGAAACAATAACTATGAACTTTTGACTAAATCCTGAAAAAGTGAATTAGAGATCCTAAAATTTAAAGGATATATTTAAACTAAAAGAAGAATTACTTAATAAGATGGAGAATAATGTGGAACTAAGTACCAAGACCAAAGAAATTATGTGGGCTGAAAAATAAGGCTTTTTAAAGGTTTAGATAAATTCAATAGTTAATTAATGTTGCGATTTTTGAAGTTCATCTCTTATTTTTTAAACTTTGATGTCATACTTGGTAGCCACAGCCTTCCACAAACATATCTAATAACACATTATCAGAATGTTGCATTAGATGAATCTTAGGGTCTACGTCACTGTGACAATTGTTTATATCTCGTGTAAAGTCACTATTCTTCAAAAATTCTAGCTTATTCTTAAAAATAATTCCCTAGAAAATATTAACCTAAATATTCCTCTGGGCACACTTACCTTCCTGTTTGTTTAAAAAATTGTTCTTCAAATTCTCTTAAGGCTTTCCGAAGTCTCTTCTTGTCAGCCCTAGTTTCTCGGAGATGGTCAAGAAGTACAGGCCTATATCAGGTAAAGTACATATTTGCCATAATTGAGCTCTGGCATAATTGAGAGATCATCATAAATAGACTTCTCTATTTAGCAAAAGCATATTGTGATACAGAAGTGTTTTGCCTAAAAGGGTATCTTTGGATTAGTGGGGCACATGTAAAGCCACGCCATAGGGGTACACATAAACAGAGCAAATTACTTGACAAAAACAGTGTCACAGGAAAGGAGAGAGAACAAGGACAGATAGAAGGCAAGCAGACTGAGTCCATTAAAAAAGTGATGAAGGTAAAGCCCATAAGAATGAATGAGGAAGAAACAGATATTTTGAAGGAATACTCATCAGTATTTAGTTGGAGACTGAAGAGGAAGAGATTTTAAAGGAAATTCTATCCTTAATCGAGTATGGGGAGAATGGTAAAACCATTGGGAATGAAATGAAGGCCCAATAGAAAGCTACACTGTGAATTCTGCCTACTTCATTCTACTACGACGAGAGAGAAAGGTCATATACTTTAGAGCAGGAAATTTTATTTGGGGAACTTGTGTGGGGTTTCAGTAACTCTGAAATTCCTGAAATTGTATATATATGGACATTTTCTTTTAAAAAAGAAAAAAATTCTATTGCTTTCAAAAAAAAGTCTAGCATCCAAAAATAAGAACAGCTGCTTTAGAACAACTAACCAACCAATCAACAAATAAAAGAAAAAGGAAAGGGAGAAAGGGGAAGAGGAAGGAAAACTGATTTTCTGCTTCCAAACAGGTCGCTCATCTGTGAGCTGAAATTGACATATCAACTGATTGACATACCAACTGACTTCAAGCACACTAAAATCTCAATTTACAGTTTAGTCCATGATAATCACCTCATATTTGTAGGGATTCCATCCCTATCTTGGGGCATATACTTACACACTATTAATACATGTTGAAGGCCAAATGATCAAGAAGAATGCCAGCTGATGAACAATGATAATGATAACACTAATGAAAACCAAATAGCTTCTGACTGAGGAGCCATTAGGAGACAATGGGAGGCTCCACTACTTACAGCCAAGGGGATTCTCAATCTGGAGAAACCATTTTTATCTAAATGGAACAGACTATGATAAAGGCCCTGACAACTATTGACTCACACAGTATCTCAATTCCTTTTGGTCCAGCATTTTCAAAGCCCCACATCTAGACTGGTACCAGGCCCTGGTGAAAAGATGTGTAACTGTAGTAAACCAAACAGAAGCATTTATGGCATCTTTAGGACCTTACGGGGAGCCTTGGTTTCTCGTGACATTGTCTTCTCTATTCTCCAGTTAAGAAGCAACCAGATTATGCTTTTAAGGCTATTACTCTCTGGTTGATAGCATTTTTTAAGATTATTTTATTGTTGTTCAATTGCAGTTGTCTGCAGTATTTTCTCCCCACCTCCTTCCTTTGCTTCCACCCTCCCAGGTTGGTTGATAGCATTTTTTAAAGAGTCTAATAGCACTTCTGAATTTTGTGTGTACATATAAGTTACCATAGACCATTAAAAGGTGGTTCCACACTTAGGGTTCATACTCACATGGTGGCCTCATGTAAATTGGACATGGAGAGGGCTGGTGGTTTGCTTTCTTTCTTTTCTTCTGGTAGCAGGACCCTTACAGGCTCAGTCTCATTAGAGTAGGTGAGGTGATCGCCACTAGGAATGTGAGATGCTGGATTTGGCAAAGAAGGCTGTTGGCTTCCCTGTGGACAGTCTTCATCAGTGTCCTCTTCCTCCTGCTTATTGTATGCAGAGTTAAATAAAGTTACAAAATGCTAAGTGCCTCTTGAGGAAGCAAAAGTAAGAAGAGGAACCATAAATGCATACCATGAAAACAGTAGGTGACCCCTATGCCTACTGAGAATGGAAAAGAATACAACCAAGAGGAATTCTTCCTCAGTTGCATAAAAAACAACTTACAGAAGTTAATAAGCAAAGAAATACCTATGCTGGGATAAAATGCTCACCAAGTTCATCTCTGTTTGCTGGGCCAAAGAAGGCATAGGCATCTAAGATGCAGTGCAGTCTGGGCTGTGCTGCCTAGGAGTCCCTCCCTTTTAAGTAGACCTGGGCCCCAGCTTCATAACACTTATATGAGTTAGGATGGCAAAACATTTTGCCATCCAGAAATACCCTAAATCATATCCTGGTGTGGGCCACAATCAAATACAGAGGATACCTAGGAAATTGAAAAATTCAGGGAAGAGCTCTACGAAGGCCAAAGCAAAATGAAGTTATTCCTTAACCTATTCTGGTAATGCTTATCACAACCAAAACTCTCTTTTTGCAAGGGAATCTGAAAATCATACCCCATTTTAAATTATACTTAATGGGAAAATTTCTAAGATTATGAATCACTATCGTCTTTGTCTTTAAAATTGTGGAATTATAAATGTACTCCAGTGTATTTAAATTTATATTTGTTAATATTTATTCCATTTTATATTGCTGTCTTGAGCAAGTGACTGAATATTGATGGAGTAGAATTTGTGGTGCTTTTTCTAGTTATGTATTCCCATAAATTATTCTTTATTAAAAGTAGTCTAACTCAATTTCAGTAGTCATGTTTTCTATTGAGATGAATTGACATATCTTATACAGTAATGGTCAAATGGTACCAAAAACAAATGTTGCATTATATCAAGTCACATATTGTCAATTTTCTTATTAAATGAAAAAAATTAACTAACACATAGCATAGAAAGGCTGTCTAGCTATGCCATACTGAAATCCATTGTTTGTTCTCCTCATCCAACCAAAGGAAACAAATATTAAAACTGGCTTCAAAAACACAATTGCCATAGATTCCTGCTTCATAGTAGTTTCGATCATTAGCCACACTGTTAAGTAGAGTATTGGGGTTGAGGGAGACCACATTTCTACCTTCTGAAAATAACTGGCCTTGTTAGCAGCACATACTGCCAAGAAGGCTCCTTTATAACTTTCATAGTGCTGCTCCCTAACTAAATATAATACAAAGCACAAGTACAGGTTTCTAGTTAATGAAAGCATCCTGACTTACAATTGTTGGAATCAGGGAAGGTGTTGACAAGATTTGCTTGATAATTCTGCATCGATCATAAAGAGGCTTTATGAGGTTCTTGTCTTGCTTAGTTACCTGAAAAGACATGAAATTAATCACTGTTCCTTTCTCACATATTTTTAGCAGGCCAAAAAAAAAGAAGTTCTGAATCATGAAAGGGATTATAAGAAAATAATGCAATCATAATTAGAAAAGGGGAGATCATTTATAAGATACATGCTTATATCATGCATCTTATAAAGGGGAAATCATGTATAAAGCACATGCCAATTTGTTCCTAGGATAAGTTTCTTAAAGGATAGGTCCATGTTAGGAAGATGTTTTTTAAAGCTTTTTGAAGGAGTCCTCAGTGTGTAAATGGTAAGAAGCCTATTCCTTAATTGCTTCTTTATTTAAAAAAAAAATAATGGGTAATCAAGACCTATTGATCTTTCTTCTGAAATATATTTTATCTGGACTTTTGTGATTATATTCACAAACACTAGCCTTGCTCCGGTCTTCATCACTATATCCTTGCATTATATACTAGCTTACTGGCTAGCTCTGATATCAAAATTATTTTGGATAAAATATAACCCTGATACCAAAACTTGGCAAGGATAACACAAAAATAAGAAAACTACAGATCAGTATCTCTGATGCATACAGATGTAAAAATCCTAAACAAAATACTTGCAAATTGGATACAACAATACATTAAAAAAATAATGCATCATGACCAAGTGGGGATCATTCCAGGGGCACGGGGATGGTTCAATATATGCATATTGATCAATATGATACACCATATTAACAAAACAAAGGATAAAAATCACGTGATCAACAGATTATTCTGTAATGGATGCAGAATAAGCATTAAATAAGATATAACATCCAGTCATGATTAAAACACTCAGTAATATGGGTACAGAAGGAAAGCACCTGAACAAAGGCCATATATGACAAACCCTCAGCTAATATCATATTCAGTGGTGAAAAACTGAAAGCTTCTCCTCTAAAATGAGGAACAGGACAAGGATATCCACTCTTGCCAATTTTATTCAATATGGATCTGGAAGTCCTAGCTAGAGCAATCAGGCAAGAGAAAGAAATAAAAAGCCTCCAAATTGGAAATAAAACAGTAAAAGTCATGTTTTGCCAATAATATGACTATATATCCTTAAAGACTCCACACAAAAAAAACTACTAGAAACAGTAAACTAATATAGTAAAGTTGTAGGACACCCAATCAATGCACAAAAAAAAAGTCCATCGCATTCCTACATAATATGAATTAAATTTCAGAAAAAGAAATTTAAAAAATTCCTTTTTTCAATTATAACACAAAGGATACAACACCTAGGGATAAACTTAACAAAGGATGTAAAGGACCTATACACTGAAAACTACAAAGTATTATTAAAAGAGATTTAAAAAGACAATGAGGTCCTGGTTGTGTAGCTCAGTCGGTTAGAGCTTTGTGCTGCTACGCTAAAGTTGCAGGTTCACTCTCCAGTCAGGGCATTCACAAGAAGCAACCAACGGATGTATAAATAATTAGAACAACAAATTGATGTCTTTATCTTTCTCAAATCAATTTTTAAAAAGACACAGTGAAATGGAAATATATTCTGTGTTCATGGATTAGAAGAATCAAAATAGTTAAAATGCCCATATTACACAAAGCAATGTACAGATTTAATGCAATCACCATCAAAATCCCAATATCATTTTTTAAAGAAACAGAACAAAAAAACATCAGAGTTGTATTAGAACCACAGAAGACCCTGAAAAGCCAAAGCAACCCTGAGAAAAAAGAACAGCAGAGGTAACACACTACCTGACTTCAAATTATACTACAGAGTAACAATAATCAAAACAGCATGGTATTGGCAGAAAAAAACACACACAAAGACCAATGGAACAGAATTGAGAGCCCAGAAATAAAACCTCATGTATATATGCAAATTATTTGACAAAGGAGCCAAAAACACACAACGGAGGAAAAGAAAGCCTCTTCAATAAATGGTGCTAGGAAAATTGGAAAGCCACATACAAAAGAATCAAACTAGACTACAGTTTGTTCCCATGTACAAAAACTAACTCAAAATGGATCAAGACTTAAAAATAAGATCTGAAACAGTAAATTACATAGAAGGAAATATAGGTACTAAACTTACAGACCTTGGTCTTAGAGAAGATTTTATGAATATGACCACAAAGGCAAGGAAAGTAAAGTCAAAAATAAATGAATGGGACTATATCAAACTAAAAAGCTTCTGCACAGCAGAAGAAACTGCCAACAAAACAAAAAGGCAACCAACTGAATGGGAGATGATACTGGCAAACAGCAGCTCTTACAAGGGATTGATACCTAAAATACATAAAGAATTCATAAAATTCAACACCAAACAAACTATCCAATTAAAGAAATAAGCAGAGGACCTGAATAGACACTTCACAAGAAGACATACAAATGGCCAACACATATATGAAAAGATGCTCAACTTCACTAGCTATTAGGGAAATGCAAATCAAAACTACCTTATGCCTGTTAGAATGGCTATTATCAACAAGACAAGTAATAAGGTTGGAGAGGTTGTGGAGAAAAAGAAACCCTCATTCACTGCTGGTGGGAAGGTAAATTGGTACAGACACTATGGGAAACAGTATGGAAATTCCTCGAAAAAGGATAGAATTATCATATGACCCAGCAATCCCATTTCTGAATATCTACCCAACAAACTTGAAAACATTTACTTGCAAAAATATATACACTCCTATGTTCACTACAGCAGTATTTGCACTGACCAAGACATGGAAACAACCAAAGGGTCCTTCAGTAGATTATAGGATAAAGAAGATGTGGTACATATACTTGTATACTATGGAATATTACTCAGCCATAAAAAAGATGAACTGCTGCCATTTGGAGCAACACGGATGGACCTTGAGAATATCATGCTAAGTGAAATAAGTCAGAAAAAGCTAAGAACCATATGATTTCATTCACGTAGGTTATAAAAGTGAACTCATAGACACAGACAACAGTATGGTAGTTACCACAGGGAAGGGGTTTGGGGATTGTAAAGGGTAAAGAGAGCCAAATATATGATGACGAAAGATGATTTGACATCAGTGGTGGACACAATGCAATATACAGATCATGCAGAAATCTGCACTTGAAACCTATATAATCTGATTAACCAATGTCATCCTCATAAATTCAATAAAAAACAAATTAAATATTAAAGGGATGAAAAGTATGATCTAATAAAGAAAATCTCAAATGCTAATGAGCTCACTGATGAGTCACAAATAATACCAGCTACTTTGAAAATTTACAATCCTCTCTTTGCTTCTGTTTTGGCTTCTGGACTCCCTCTTCGAACCCACTTTGTAGCTAAGTAGCCACTTCATGGTTGACTATGTTAAAGCTCTCCCAGGAACAATATTGCAAGCTTTAGGTATCAAGGCCTATATGCTAATACAGATGCTCTCTATTTAAAGGGCCTAATGTTAGCCTACTGCATAGATTAGGTTTATCTGAACGGGCTTCTGACACTTACTACATTGTTCAACAAATACATTATTTTAGATAATGAACATAAATTGCCATTTAAATAAAGATGACATTTAAAGAACACAGAGATTTTTCTTTGATCTTCAGACTCATTTGCATGTGCCTGTTTTACTTAGATGCCCAGTTTGCCCAGGACTGAGGCATTTTGTAGGGTATGGAATTTTCAGTGCTAAAAACAGCAAAGTCCAGGGAAACCTTTAGGGTTGGTCACGCCATTCACTAAAGATCTTAAAATTAACATGTCCCAGACAAGCCTCTTGAGTTTTCACACCCACTCCCAATGACCCATCGCCATCTTGGATGCTTCCTTTCTTTCACTTTTTCCAGCCCAATAATTCAGCATGTCCTTTCACTTCTTTATCCAAAATATATTTTGAATATGTCTATTTCTTTTCATCTCCAAGGTTACTATGCTAGTCCAAGCCACCATTGTATCCTCCCTTTTCCACCCTTTTCCCCTATTATTCATTCTCCACATAGCAATCAGAAAGATTGTTTAAATGTAAATCACGCCAATTCACTTTCCTGCTTACAACCACTCAACAGGTTCCCAATACTTTCTATGGCCTCAAAGGTCCTGTGGGATGGGCCTGGGTCTATCTTTCTGACTTCATCTTATGTCATCCTGTGCTCCAGCCCTGAGACCTGAGAATCACAAGTACGCAAAGCTCTTCCTTGAAGGCCTTTATACTTGCAGTTCCACGTATCTAGAATGTTCTTTGCTGCTGTCTTAGCATGCTAATTCTTTTTCATTAATGTCACCTATCATTCTTCCTCATTACTCTGTTAAAGTACAAACCTTAACTATCTCTCCCATTATATATCTGTATAATTTGCACAATACTTATAAAAACATTGAATGATTTTATCTGAGTTGTTTATTTGTTGTTGTGTCCAAACCCCCAGAAGAACATGAGCCCCCTGAGGGTAGTGATCCCCCCATGACTTCTACATCTTATTTTTATAGATAGCATGTATCATAGTTCACAATGCATAGTAGGCACTCAAATCTTTTTTCAATGAATAACTGCCCACCAGTCCCCAGGTTATCTCCCTTTGTTGTCATCATAATTGCATGAGTAGGTATCATCTGTATTTTATAAATGAGGAAGTTGTATCTCAGAGAATTATTTACTTGCCAAGTATACATGGTTAGAAATGGCTCATTTAAGTGCTGAGTCCTGCTTTGAGTCTGTTATACCAATCCCAACTCATCCCTCAGTGTCCTAGTCAATTGAGTAGAGCATAGAATTAGGACTTCGGTGTTGACCAAGCTATTTTTAGAGGTGTGGTCACAGTAACTATAAAATGCAGGAAATTCCATCAGAGGCACCGAAGGATAGAAAATCACAGATGTGTTATTCACTTACCCACTGGCAATCACAAAAGTCTAGAAAATTTGCAGGAGAGGGAATGAGTTAGTTGACTGGATGAAAATCTTGTATTCACTTGTCACACTATAAATTGGTTATTTTTTAAGTCTAAAACTATTTCATAAAGATAAGGGTGGCCAAGGGCCCATTTCCTTTAATACTTGTATATACCATGTCCCAATGCAATGGACCGGTCCAGGGGCATATGGTAGCATTTTGGGATTTGGCTTACATTGCCATCTTGTGACTAAGATCAGATAATGCACAATAAAACAGGTAAAGGTAGCATTCTCCTCAGGAAGATTTCATTCCAAAAGTTAATATGCTAGTTTGTTCATGCATCTGTCCATTCGCTCAGGGAACATTTATTCAATACCTATGTAAAGACACTGTAGAATCATGAGCATTAGACAGCCCTTCTATTGAAGAAGTTTAAACTATAATACAAGAGACAAAATGGCAGAGAGCACAGTTAGAGCTACGATAGAGTAGCTACAACTCTCATTCAAGAAATGAAGGGCGACCACACCACCCTTACAGCTGAGACAGGAAGGATCATAAAGCAGGTTCATTGGCATAAATGAAATGTAGCATAGATAAGTAGGATGAGGAGGGATTAACCAGGTAAATGCTAATTGCCCACATCTTCTTCATTATAAAATATAATAAATTTTTCCAGACTCGCATATCCAAATGCCTAATTGACAACTCTATCTGGATGTCACACAAGAGATTTCTAAACTAAAATGTCTAAAGATGAAAACTTCAGATATCTTACCTAATACTTCTTGAGAAACCCTACCTCTTTATTCGTATATAAAATTCTAAACTACTTCCCTTACTATGTATACCTATCCCTGCTTTATTATTTTTAATGAAACATGGCAAAATGGGATCGTAATCCTAGTTTAGGGTTCATTTGCTAACTTCTCAGGGGAAACTGGGGGAGAAAGGGATGTGATAATACCCCAGTGTCTTTGCCATTTGCTTCCCATCAATGGGCAGTGCTATAATTTCCAGAATGGCAAGCTACCCTGGAATCATTGGCAACACCCACAGGTCACGGCCACTAGCCCCCTAGGAACTCATCTGACTGACATTTCAGAGCCAGTCTCCTAAAGATATTTATGCGATACCAGAGTGCTCTGATAAATCGGTCGAAACATCGCAATCTCACCAGCACTGCGTGGAGTGTCAGTCCTATGAAGATAGGGTGAGGTACCTTAGAATCCTCCTGAGAGGGAAGCTGCTCTCTCTTCTCCTTCAAGCATGTCCACACAGCATCTGGAGTCTCCTCTCCAGAGGAGCTTGGCTCAGGGCCCACAGCTTCTGGCTTCATGTTCTCTCTGGGGACTGTGGGTTGCTCACAGGACAGGTCTCTAGGTGGGCCTTTGGGAGTACTTCCTTGTTCCTCTGATAGCTTCAGTTTTAGTTCTAAGAGAAACACCATGAGTTACCATGAGCAGGGTCTCACTGGCCCTGATAAGAGCATAGAGACGTGTAGGAATCCCCTCCCCTGATGCCAAGGCAGAAGAGACAGATGAACAGTGCTGATGATGACTTTCCATGGGGCAAGGGCAGCTTTAATAGCCAGGCCTAATAGCGTGAGCTCCCAATCAGAGGTGAACATAGAGGGCCCATAGAGGCTGGGAGCTCATGGAGGATCATGCGTGGGAGCAGGAGTTCTCAAGGAAGACCAGTGCTACTCAGCCCTAAAGTTTTCACCTGTTCCCTATCATAGAGGCTGAACTTCTGCACACATAGATTCATTTACTCAGATTTTGAAAGTGTTGCAGTCATTAAGAGCCCCCATGGAAAAGCAAGTACTTCTGGAAGGAATTACACAGAGATGCCTGAGAAAATATAGGAGGGGTGGGAAAGGGGAGAGGCAGTGCCAGTCTCCACATGATAGATGTCGCAATTTTGTCTAATGCCAGCTTTTAAAATCCAGGAATCACCATGATTATAATGTGGCTTTATATAAACCTACATAATTAAAAAAAGCCACCTGGGACTTATCAGGGAACCACACTTCAGAATGTGTTAGGTAACTGGTTGTTTGGGTGAGGCTATTTAAATTGATTTCTCAATTACACAGCTCATTTTCTTTGTTTGATGTTTTTAGTGAGATGCTGGCATGGTGTTTAAACACTGCATATTTCATAAACCTGCTACAACATTACAATTTAACACCGCTGAATTAATATTCCTTTCCAGTTCTTTAATCATCCTACTTCTAGAAATTTGGAAACTCTTCCCATGTCTATAAGTATTGAAGTGAGTATGGAGAGAGGAAGAAAAAAATTATTTTTAAGTAAACACCTTTTAGAATGGATTTTTAGAGTTAATTAACACTCACACCACCGTTGAGAGAGAGAGAGAGAGAGAGAGAGAGAGAGAGAGAGAGAGAGAATTAGGAGTCAGGGAACTGAGGTTTACACCTAGCTCAACACTTCCCAGCTTTCCCTCTCTCTGGATGTAAATGTCCTCATTGGTACAACATGGTACAGAAAGTAAATGACCATTGAGGCCTCTTCTGTTTCTAACATCCAAGAATCCAATAACCCAAGGAAGTTAATGCTCCATCTGTTTAAATGTTCCCAGCGCTGAAGTAAACCATTCTACTTGGGAGTCTGGAGCTCCTCCATCTATTGATAAAAGACTTATAAACGGGGCCCCATAATGACTGAGATTCAGGACCCTTTATTTCAAGATAGGACCTCCATTCTAGGTGGGAGACAAAGTTAGAGGGTACAGGTAGAAAAGAATAAAAATACCCTGGAGCATAATGTCATTATTTTAACCTTTTTTCCCCCTCAGAAAAGAGACTCTTGGCTGGTTTTACCTTTGAGCTGTTTACGGCCTTTAGCCAAATCATTCATCCATTTCAGTACTTCAGGATTAGAAGTCTTGTCACCGTGGGAAGGCTACCAAGGGAAGGAACAATGTGGGTGGAAGGAAAGGAAGGAGAGGGAGGGGAAGAAAGAGAAAAAGAAAAACAAAATTTTAAAAATAACTGAACACACAAAGATAACAAAACACATAAAGCTGGGAGGTAAATTCAGGCATTAAAACTCCAGTTGATGGAGTTGCTTCCTCCACATTTTCACTATAGACATAGACATTATTTCGCATACTCCTAACCATGCCAGTGCACCCTGCAGTCTAACCCTCAGGCACCTGGTGGGCCACCCACACCCTACACATCGACAGGCCATTTTTTGCATCAGTGGAGGTGACTGCGTTGATACAAACCAGCATTACTTATTTGCTTGTGCTCACATCTGTAGCAACTTATGACCACAGCTTGCCTGGACAATACTGGAAGATTTAGCTCCTATCAACCATATGCTTCAAGCCCAAGAAAGGAGATCCCTGGATCTCTAAAACCTGACATTAAATCCATATGAGAAATCAGTATATCACGGTGATGCCCAGACTACCAATCGTCTCACTGTTTATGGACTCAATATCCTACTGGGCTAATGTTAAAATGAAACTTAATCAGATGTGTTTGCCCTTAAGAAAATTACTTAGTCTCTGTCCTTCTGTTTCATCTATCAAATGAGAATTATACTACTACTCCCTCACAGGGTTGCTATGGGACATAAATTAGTTAATACATTCAAAACACTGGAAATAGCTCCAGGCATATGCTAAACACTATAGATGCGTTAACTAGAATTACAAATATCACCGTTGTTATTACTGACAGTGATGATAGGTAGCAGTGTTACTACCAGACCTTCCAAGAAACACTGAATATATCTTCATCAACAAATATGTAGGGGTGTGTATGCCCTGCCAAGTAGCTAACCACACTAGGGTGTGGCAATGAGAATATATATTTGATTTTAGAAGGATATGACTCTGTTAATACAAATAATTCATCTTGATTTCTAGATTTCTTCTCAGAGCATAAAAGTGGATTTTCTACAGAAGAGCGAAACTAGGAAACAAGAATATCTAAACATATTTAGCCTCCATCCCCACAGGTCAGTAAGACCTAAAAGAGTTGGGGCCACCTTGGTAACTTAAATGCAGGCTCAAGAAAATTAAGTTACTTTGAATTGAGGATATACAAAGAAATAATCAGTAATTCTCGAGATGACATAATCAGAAACATCATAATAATAGCCAGTAATGTGTACAATGTTAGTGACCAGGTCTAGGGGTTCTGCTATATTTAAGAATTCATTAAATCCACATAACATCAAGTTTTTGGTGAGACAGGCATAGGGAAATGAACGTGTTCCTCTCAAGATCAAAGAGGAAAATCGTGCTTGTGTGACAGGATCATCAAATGTGCATGGGATTAGATTCATTGTGAAACATAAGACATGCTTTTGTCACTTCTGGAATGCTATAAAAACCATACTTTTAAAATCAGGATAGAAAAGGTGACTGAAGGAAAATGACAGCGATTATTTTGATTATTATTCCCTGGGAAGCTCAGAGGGGATACTGTGGTTTTCAGAAGGGAAGCCAGGTTCAGAACCATGGACAGTGATACAGTAGCCATGCCTCCAAAATACATAGCTTAGCCTGGTCCTGTCCACGGTTTGCTAGAATGATGCATTGTGCTACTTCCTTGTTAAAGAGTCCAGTGCTTTCGCTTAGGTAACAATCTGGCTATATGGACAGTCAATGTTTTATATTCAGTTTCTCTAAATCCTCACAAAATTCTCCACTCTAATCTGAAGAATCAGTCTTTGGAACCCGTGTTTTTCACTGGATATGCTCCACATACTTAATGCCATCTTCTGAAATACTGTTAAAGACAAAAACAAAAATCTAATACTCTTAGCCAATAACCACCAAAGAAATGAGCTTCCGCTTCCTCAAACAGGACTTAGAAGAAACTTCAGGCAGAATTTTCTGACAAAATATTTTAAAGCTTGGAATTTTTGGAAAGGAATTTTTTTATTTCCCTGCTCCTGGGAAATCTTTCAAAAGAAGTTAAATCAAGCTCATAAGGACAGCTGCTTTTAAATCACATGGAAAGTTTTCTTATACAAGCTGTGGCTCTTTCAGCCTTTTTTTAAAAAGGCGTAATCATATAGAATTTTATTTTATTTTTTATTGTTGTAAATGTACAATTCTCTCCACTTTCCTGCCACCACTCCCCCCACCCCACCTCCCACACTCAATATTTTGCCCCTTTGGCTTTGTCCATGGGTCCTTTATCCACGTTCCTTGATGACCCTTTCTCTACCTTCCCCTGTTATACCCCTCCTCCTTCCCCTCTGGTTACTGTCGGTGTGTTCTTTATTTCAATGTCTCTGGTTATATTTTGCTTGCCTGTTTGTTTTGTTGATTAGGCTCTACTTATAGGTGAAATCATATGATGGCTGTCTTTTGCCAACTGGCTTACTTCACTTAGCATAATGCTCTCCAGTTCCATCCAGTTCCAGGCTGTCATGAATGGCAGGAGCCCCTTCTTTCTTTCTTCTGCATAGTATTCCATTGTGTAAATGTACCACAGTTTTTTGATCCACTATTTATTGATGGACACCTACGTTGCTTCCAGCATTTAGCTATTGCAAATTGTGCTATTATGGACATTGGGGTGCACAGGTTCTTTTGAATTGGCATTTCAGGATTCTTAGGGTATAATCCCAGCAATGGAACTGCTGGGTCAAAAGGTAGTTCCATTTTTAGTTTTCCTTTTTTTTTGAGGAAATTCCATACTGTTTTCCACAGAGGCTATAACAGTCTACATTCTCACCAGCAACGCACTAGGGTTCTCTTTTCTCCACAACCTTGCCAGCATTTGTTGTTTGTTGCTTTGTTTATGATGGCCATTCTCACCCAATGTGAAATGGTATCTCATTGTGGTTTTAATTCTCATCTCTCTGATGGCTAGTGATGCTGAGCATCCTTTCCTTTGTCTCTGGGCTCTCTGTATGTCCTCCTTGGAGAAGTGTCTGTTCAGGTTTTTACCCATTTTTTAATTGGATTGTTTGTTTTCCTGAAGTGAAACAGTGAGTTCTTTATATATTTTGGAGATCAAACCCTTGTCTGAGATACCATTGGCAAATATATTTTCCCATACAGCTGGTTCCCTTTTCATTTTACTGATGTTTTCTTTAGCCATGCAGAATCTTCTTATTTTGATGAAGTTCCTCCCATTTGTTTATTCTTTCTTTTGTGTCCCTTGCTCCAGGGGACAAATTGGTAAAATATTGCTGCATGAAATATCTGAGATTTTCTTGTCTCTGTTCTCCTATAGGATTTTTATGGTGTCACAACTTATATTTAAGTCTTTTATCCACCTTGAACTTATTTCTGTGTAGGGTGTAAGTTGGTGATCGAGTTTCATTGTTTTGAATGTAGCTGTCCAGATCTCCCAACACCATTTGTTGAAGAGGCTACTTTTACTCCATTTTATGCCTCTGCCCCCTTTGTCTACTATTGACTGTAGAGACTTGGGTTTATTTTTGGGCTCTCTAATCTGTTCCATTGGTCTATATGTCTGTTCTTATGACAGTACCAGACTGTTTTGATTACTGCAGCCTTGTAATATAGTTTGATATCAGGTATGGTGATAACTTTTGGACTGAATAATTCCAGTTTAAAAGACCCCCAAGGGCCATATACTGAGAAATTACACAGTGTAAATTTTGTTCAGGGAAATTATAATGGGTCTCCAGAGTCCCTTACTGAAGGTACCACTGGGTTAGAATTGTGGTCTGCTAATGACAGTTCAAAAGACACATTAGAAAGATGTCTGGGTTAGGAGTGAAAATATCTGCATTGTTGTCCTGGCTAGATCAAGCCTTGGCTGTATGATGCTGGGGAAGTCACCTCTCTTCTCTGGGCCTCAATTTCTCAATGGCCAAATAAGAAACAAGACTGGCTGAGCCCTTCTAGTTCTAACTTCTCTAGCTACTATGAAAATGGGCATCTGGCTAAAGCAGCCTGTCCTAGGTCTATGAGTTTAACGACAGTTAAATGTTAAATCAATTGCCAGGAATAAACACAGGAATGTATAGGAATGTGAAACGGTTATGCTCAACAGAGAGAGGAAGATGACACCAGACTAGCTAGCACAGAGGCCCAGAAGGAGGTAAGATTGAAAAATTAGCAGCGAGTGCTATTCTTTCCATGGTCAGGCTGCCAGGAAGGAAAGCCTTAGGCATAGCAACCCATGGAAACCCACTGATAATGTCAAACCTCTAAGCCCAGCCTGGCACCCTGACAGGAAAGGTGAGAAGAAGCCCTGTTTCCTGAGACATGGCAGGTTCTGATTACTCCAAAGACTAGACACTGAAGCAGGGGTGACCGCGAAGCCTCCTGACCCTACTGCACTTGGATCCACCCATCTGCATGTGTAAGTGTTTAAGTGCGTGGACATGTGTCTGCTCTGCTTCTAAGGCTTCTCTAGACAAGGGCAGGGGGTGCTACGAGAAATTCTCTTTTAAAATAGGCAGGTTCTAGATAATTATAGTTGAGAAAAAGCTACAGGGCTTGTGGTCACATGGAAGAAAGTAGAGCTCTGATGTGTATGATTCCCCTTCAATTTCTGACAAGCAGGGGCTGCCAAGGTTTAGCTTGTTCAGATATCACCTAAATACACTGGAAGTTGGTAACACCCAGAACCACTTACTTCCTTTGTGCTAAACACTGGAATAAGCTTTATGTGTGTACTCCCTTATTTAATACTCACAAACTTCTGAAGTCACTACTGATACTAATTCTACTACACAGATGGATAAACTAAGACTCAGAAAGGTGAAGAAACAGATCCAAAGTCACAAGTTCCTATGTGGCTGTGCTGGACTTAAATCCAGATCAGCCTAATTCAAGAACTGCCAGGTGAGCGCAGTTAACAGGCCCTGGGAACGGAGCCCATACTTGTCACTCAACAGTTTCTAACACAAGGGCCTCGCAGATCAATAACAGTCTCGCAGCAAACAGGAAAGGTCAGCTTCTCTAGGATATCTGGAGTTTTAAAACATGGATGCTCATGAATTCTACTTCTACTCCTCCATTGTAAAACCTACTCAGACTTAATCTACCACCCAATCCTGAACTGACAGAACGTAACTCCCTTAGGCAAGTTATAAGCCTCCCTGGGCCTCACTTGCCTTACCTGTACTCCCAGTCTGTAGCGCACCCCCTCTGCTCTATAAAGAAGGTAGTATGTAGCTGTGACTCCCTGACTTCAAAGAAGAGAATAATCTTTAACACCCTGAGTTAGGTTGTCCTGAAAGTCAATCTGATTTTTTTTTCCATTTTGTAAAGCTACAATCCATGCCTTTAGTAAATGGAAAGCCACTGTGGGAAATACAAGATGGAACAGGAGAGTGGTTCATTACCCATTGGTGCCTCCCTCCCAGAACTTCCCCTCCACTCACAGGGACCTGCCGATTACCCCTGTACCAAGTGCTCAGTGAGCCTTTAACTGTTTCAGGATGTATGAAGCATTATTCCCTGTTCCCTTTTATTCTAATAACAAGCTGTTCTGGGCCCTCTGCCAAAGACCCAATATCTTTGTGCAGTTCCACACGAACATTATTTTTCTCTATGGTCACCACCAAAGAAGATAAATAAAACCAGCATTGGCTATCAAGACACTTACCTCTGACTTTACCGTTTCTTATGTAAGAAAAGGCTCACGATTACAACACTGCAGCACCAGCACGAAGCCAGTGTCTCTCTAACAGGAAAGGAGGGGTCAGGGTGTGTTTCCATGAGTGGCCCGAACAGATGTCACTTGAGAGGTTCCCCATCCATCAACCAGGAAGTACTTTAATGTCAAAGAAAACTCTCTCTCCCTCATTCATTCTGCAATTAGAGATTCTGCCCTTTGGGTCATTAATAGGTTCTTATAAAAATGCAGATGGGAAGGTTAAAGAAAAATAAGAACATAATTCAAAAGCTTTTCAAAATTGAAGCTTTAGGAACACTAGTGATAGTAGGGTTCCTTGGAGGAAAAAAAAGAAGAAGGGAGATCAATAATCACATCAGTTTGCAAATAGAGTTGTAATTAATTGCTAGGAGACATCTTAGGAGATGTCAGCTTACAGCATGTGAAAACGAGACAGACCCAAGACGGGAACTCAATTTCCAATGGGTTGGCCAATGGAAATGGAGCCGTCTCTGGTACAGAGGAGTACTCAAAAAGGAAAAGCCAATGCATCTCTTGACACAGTCCACGCTCGTATTTTAAACCCCACAGTCCTTACCCGGTATTTCTTTTCTTGTTCAAATTTTTCTTCAAATTTCCGGATTTTCCGCTTGAGGCTCTGAATGTGCTTGGTGAGCTGGGCAATGGTCTGCGGCTCCTTGCCCCCACCACAGCTGCTCCGGGAAGAACTTCGGGGCCTGCCATGATTGTGGGGAGGGAGAGAATGATCAAAAACAATGGTCTTCCAGTAAATGCTGCTGCTATTCTACAAACCAAGCTTCCTGGGTTACCAGAGCAGTCCAGAGGGCAGTGCATCATTTGATGAGTCTACCATAGTAGCATCTGCTCATTAATGGAGACCCCTGATCACAGCACAGCATTATGGGCAAACATCATCAGGGACTTCAACAAACAAATGTCGGAATATCAGTCCAGGGAACACATTTCCTAAAGCTTGGAGGAAACTAATTTAAGACTAAAAAGAAACAGCCCTATTGTAGCATGATTCCCAGTAGAGTATGCAAACTACACCTACTAACATTTTCATGGAAGATTTAAACGAGTAGTTAACTTTTCCTGACATACAGAGCTTTTGCGAATCAGATGAATGGAATGCGCCTCCTCTCCAGAAAATGCATCCACCCTCTCACATGACACACACTTTACAATAGCAATGATTCATGGACTCCATCAAGTCTGTCAGCATATAGCCCATGGACTCAGGTTGGAATAAATTCATGAATAGCAGCTGAAATTATTAAGGAGATACTAGAGTTTTTCCTGAGTGTATTTTAGCCAAGGGAATCTCATTTTAGCTATGAATCAAAATTGTTTGTGGAACTTAAAAAAAAGGGGAGAATGCACAGTTCCACACTTTTTCTTGGGGAGGCAGCTATTTTAAGCTCCCACTTTTCTAGAATCTAAGAAGAAACAGAGGTGGAAAACAAAGCATTGCTACAGTCCATCCACTGAAGCCACTGTTGGATGAGGAAAGAATATTGAACTCATGAAGAATGATACTCCTGCTATTTGCACACACATATACTTAAGTACCTAGGCATTTCACCAAAAATATTCAGTCATGCAAGCCCTGTGGTGGTGGCCTGTATCTTGTGACCATTTCTTCCTATGATAAGAAGGCTGGAAACAGCATTCCCACTTAGAAAATACACCAATTTTTGCCATTTATTGTTTAGGTGTCCCGGTTTCATTTGGTAGGCATGTTTGCACTATTTCAGACACACTTCACTGAAGTTTGTAAATGTGGTTATTAAAAAACTATATGAAATGAAAATAACAAAACAAGGTTTTCTTACATCATAAACTGCTGAGTGCTGGGTGGAGAAGGGGCTGATTCGGGGTCCAAGTTGAATCTCTGGCTTTGGCTGAAGATGGAGCATCGAGGGGACAGCAGTGGGTTGTCACCGTCAGTGATGTGATAGAGCAGCCGGCTGGTCCCAAAAGACTGAAGGTCTTCTGGGGCACCATCTGCTTCATTCTGCCCATCTCTGTAGACTGGCACAGGGTCTGAGGAAACAACATAAATCATCAGAGTTTAGAAGTGACAGAGGGCTCGAGACGACCATGTTCCTAAATAAGAATCATCAACATTCATTATCTTGTCTCTGTGTCGTTTCCTCCTTCTGGGGACATGAAAGGATTTCAAAATACTGTCATGTTTGTTTTCACAGAACCATGATAAAAAATATTACAAAGCCACCAACAACAAAGAAATGGAAACAAATTATTTCGGTATCAGTCATAGAGTCAGCATAGCCCACAATTACAAACATCTTCTCTTTATTTCATATTATTTTTTAATATATTTTATTGATTATGCTATTACAGTTGTCCCTTTTCTCCCTCGTCATTCCCCTCCACCATGCACACCCCCTCTCACCCACATTCCCCCTTTAGTTCATATCCATGTGTCATAAGTTCTTTAGCTTCTACATTTCCCACACTGTTCTTGCCCTCCCCCTGTCTATTTTCTACCTACCATCTATGCTACTTATTCTCTGTACCTTTTCCCCCTCTCTCCTCCTCCCACTCCCCTGTTGCTACCCCTTCATGTGCTCTCCATTTCTGTGGTTCTGTTCCTGTTTTAGTTGTTTGTTTTTGTTTTAGGTGTGGTTGTTAACAGCTATGAGTTTGCTTTCTTTTCACTATCATATTTTTATCTTCTTTTTCTTAGATAAGTCCCTTTAACATTTCATATAATAAGGGCTTGGTGATGATGGACTCCTTTAACTTGACCTTATCTGAGAAGTGCTTTATCTTCCCTTCCATTCTAAGTGACAGCTTTGCTGGATAGAGCAATCTTGGATGTAGGTCCTTGACTTTCATGACTTGGAATACTTCTTTCCAGCCTTTTCTTGCCTGTAAGGTCTCTTGAGAAATCAGCTGGCAGTCTGATGGGAACTCCTTTGTAGGTGACTGTCCCCTTATCCCTTGCTGCCTTGCTGCTTCTAGAATTCTCTCCTTCATTTTAATCGTCGGTAATGTAATTATGATGTGTCTTGGTGTGTTCCTCCTTGGGTCCAACTTCTTTGGGACTCTCTGAGCTTCTTGGACTTCCTGGAGGTCTATTTGCTTTACCAGATTGGGAAAGTTCTCCTTTATTATTTGTTCAAATAAGTTTTCCACTTGTTGCTCTTCTTCTTCCCATTCAGGTACCTCTATAATTCGGATGTTGGAACATTTAAAGATGTCCTGGAAGTTCCTAAGCCTCTCCTCATTTTTTTGAATTCTTATTTCTTCCTTGTTTTCTGTTTGGTTGTTTCTTTCTTCCTTTTGGTCCACTCCATTGATTTGAGTCCCAGTTTTCCTCCCATCTCTATTGGTTCCCTGTGCGTTTTCCTTCATTTCACTTATTGTAGCCTTCATTTTTTCATTTATTCATATTATTTTTAAACATTGAAGGGTGAATTACAAAATGTTTAGTGAAAACAGGACAACAATAACATGAAGCTGGAACAAAAGATGATAAATTCTCAAGAAGAAATGAGACAATACACTCTCCAGTGAAGGAAGAGAGGAGAAAACAAGAGAGGAAGAGAGGAATCCCCAGGCAGGAAATTATTTAGCAGTCATTAAAAATGATGCAGAACTCTGCTTATCAACATGGAACGATGGTCAAAATATGCTAAATTCAAAGCACAGATTTCAAAACAAAACAGAAATTATTCCATTTATATAAAAAAGCATAGATTTAGGTATACAAAAAATACACTAAAAGATCCAAAGAAGCTACAATACATAGCAACCTCAAAGCATGTTAAAATTCAGAATGGTTCTGTTTCTTCTCCAAAATTTCATATAGCATTTTATTTTGGACAAAAATAAAAAACAAGAACAAAACCTGCTCCAAACCCTCTGCTTAGGCAGCCCTGTGCCTAAATTCTCAGTGTGGTCATTCATTCTCTTTTTAAATGAGCTCATTAGCTCCCCACACCAGGGTCGGTCCAGAAGTGGGCAATCCGTGCTAGCTACAGTAGTGAGGACAAGCACAGTGAGGAATGATAGGGCACTGAGTCAGGGTGACCAGGATGAGAGTCTCTCCATCACAGCCTCGGTACAGTTATTCAAGAAGTAGCTACAACAAACTCCTTCTCAGTTCTGCCCAGTAAACAAGTCAAAACAACCAAGGTCTTCTCTTACACCTTCTATCCCAAAGAAGAAGAGAACAAATATTTTCTGGGCAAATAAGCAGAAACTGAAAATAATTACAATCCACTTTTCCAAAATAAACATTGATCACAATGTGGTACCGGATGAATCTTAATCAGGTTTAGAATGACCTGTGTTCTCTAAAACTTGAAATGCAATTTGCTTTGTGTAGGTAGCATCAAAGGTCTGATTAGTGTGTTTTCACTTGGCTTCTTCCCCATTGGATTGCAGACTGAGAGGGTGGATAACACCTCCTGCTGCACCTTTGAAACTCACTGACAGCACTTTTGTGTCTGTGGCTGAGGCTGGACAGAATGAGAGCTGGGGAGGAGTTGGAGCTAGAAGAATGCCAGGGCCTGGACCCACAGGCAAGATGTGCTGCTGCGACTAACACAACTCACCACAGGCAGTGCGCTTGCTCAGAATAATTTACCCAGAAAACAACACAGCCGTGGTAGGAGCCCTAGGGTGTAACAGGAGAGTTACTAACCAAAAAATAACAGCATACACTAAAAATCACCTTCAAAACCCACTAGGAGGCATAAACATTCCTCACCAAATCCTTTTCTTAAACCAACAGGCTTAGACCAGCTAAAAAGAAATGTATTTTATTCGTATTATCTGTTTCTGGGCAGTATCTTTTGATGATAATGATGGGGAAGAAAGGAATCTTTAGCAAGCTCCTGGGACTGGCACATTTTTGTTGAAGCGGGAAAGGCCTGAGGCCTTCAACCCTTCATCTCAGCTGTGGCCCCAGAGTCAAAATGGACATGGGTCCCCGGTGCTGTTTTGAAACGCCCAAGTGAAGGCACTCGGTTTCCCAACCACAGACTGAAGTAGAGGTAAGAAAAGAAACCCAGAGTCCTAAAATGTAACTTCAAAGAACCACAGATTATGATGAACAGCTCTTTTTTAACTGCACTACAATGGTAACTGTAATCTACATGGCGTCTGCTTCCTCTGGTACTCTAATAATTTACCAGTGCTGCCAAATTAATGTCCCAGTCCGCCTCCCTCCAACTCACCACTGAAGGAAGCAGTGAGCCAGAAAGATCCCAAAGTGACCAGCTGAAACCCAACAAAGAGTCAAAAACTCATAATTTGGTAGCACCTCAGATCTTTGCCCAAACTTAGCATTTGGGTTGAAAAGGGCTTAAGTAAATGAGCTGGTGCCTGTGCAGGTGTGCATATCTGTGTAGACAGAATTGCTGAGCTCCTTGTTCGGGAAAGGCCAGCGCAGCTTCAGAGCCAGCCATCACTGCTGCCATCCTGGGAACAGAGCCCAAGGCCACCACTTACAGGCCCTGCTCCCCAGTAGGGAGAAGCTTCTGGCAGTATTAACTCGGATGGCTTCTGATGGTTCTCTGGGGACACATTACTTTTCCTTCCAAAGGAAGGAATGGCTTGCCAGGGCCCGGCGTACAATGCAATGTGGTCTGGAGAAAAGGGTCTGGGAACTAGCAGTCTCAGCAGGCCTGCCTGCTCTCACAGGGCTCCAGCGAGTTCTCAGACCTCTCTCAGTGTCCTTGGTTAGCCCCTCGTACAGGGCTGTGGTAGAAAAGGAGAGGATCTGCTGTGCCTCTTGCCTCTAGTTGACAACACTGCAGTGTACGGTTAAAGTTGTTAGAAGCGTGGATCTCATATAAGTGTTCTTATAACAATAAAACATGTTTTACTTCTTTTTCCTTCTTTGTATTTTCTGAAATTTCTATAACAAATCTCAATTTCATTGGGAAGAAAAACAATAAAAGTTAATATTAAAGCTTTGTAAAAAGAAAATAAGCTTTCCTGAGAAAGGAGGTGAGAAACAACCCTGGAGGTGGCACAACAGACAGCAAAGATGGTGAGCTTTGAATCCCAGGCCTACCCCTTGTTAAGAGAGACTTCACAAATACTAGACCCTTAAACCTCAGTTCTTACATCTGTAAAATGAGAGTAGTGGTACCTGCTTCATTAGACTAAGTGAGAATAAAATGAAATACAACTATCTTCTATAAATTTTTGTCCTAACCTCAAACCTTTTATACTATATATGTATACCAAAGTACAGATTTTATATACACACACACACACACACACACACTTTATATATGTATAAAGTTATATATTTACTATGTATTTTAGACAGATTAATTTCAACCTGCAGCTTTTTAAAATTTCAGGTTCACACTAGGCCATGAGGGCCAAGAAATCATGAATTTAATGTGCTAGTTACATTTTTCCCCACTAATACACACGAAAATAAATTCCTGTTAAAACTAACACTGTTCATCCATGCATCTTTTATATAGCTCATGCATTTGGTGAAACATTGAGATAAGGCATGGAAACTGCTAAAAATAAAACAACCATGAGAACCATCATTTTAATAACTAATATCATCAAAGTAAGAAAGCCGAATATTACCTTCTCTTATTGAACAACACCTACACTAGGAGCCCCTCTGGGGATCATATTTGAAATGAGAGCCAACGTGCCCCTCAGCATATTGTCCCTAGTACCAGTGCTTATTTATAAGAATAATAACCATAAATAATAGTTATGGAGGGACTCACTATGTCCTCGAACTTGTCATAAGAGTTTTTGCATATGTTTAATCTTCCTAACAACCACATGAGGCTAGCAGCATTATGATCCTCATTTTAAATTCAGTAGGGAAAGTGGTGTGCCTGCGTGCACTCCATTCAGGGAGGGCGTGGCTAGTGCCTGTGGTAGAAGACTCCACGCCCCACCCCAGAGCCGAAGAGTGTTTCCAGCAGCCCGCTCACTGAGCAATAGGGAATGTAGAGAAGACAAATACTTATCGTTAGTGTGTGAAGGCCGAGAGAGTGGGGCTGATCTGGCTGCAACCCCAGGCCGAACCAGATGCTGCATTACAGCTGTTACATGAGTCAGTCAGATTTAAAAATATCTTTTTCTAATGTGACTTTTTAAAGTCTTTCAAAATTTCAGCAAATCTCTACCTGCAACCATTTGAGATGGACTGCTGAGATCTAACTGAGCAATAAATTAGCCATAGGCTTGTTGGATTTGTTAATTTGTCCTCTTGGGTTTGCTCATCATGGTGGGTTCTCAGGTAGCATTCCAAAATGCCAAAATGCCTTTGTTGCATTTAAAAGCCAAGTGAGCCTAAAGCATGATTCTCATGAGGCTCAAGCATCAGAATTTTCAACCAGCCTCACAAAAAGGGGGCCACCAAAACAAAAGAAATAACCCCAAAACAACTGGTGCAAACGCAATGATTTGGGTTTACAGTGTGCTGAATTTGAGTGCCTGCAGGCACTCGAGGTTAGCTGTGAGGTCACAACAGAGAACACAGGTAAGCCTGAAGTCATCCCAATAAGTAAGCCTAGGGAAACTAGAGAGCTTGTTTGCTCAGAGAGGACAGAGAAAGAAGCTACCTCTGAGGTTAGGATAGACAGGGTCGGAATGAGGACAGTTGAAGAGGGACTCCAGGTTAGTGAGGCTGACCTAGTTCCTGAGTGGTGGGAAGCTGGCATTTCAAGCAGGCTTCTGTGTGCCAGCTTCTGTGGACGGCCACCAGAAACATCGGGGAGCTACAGGGGTGGGAAATGTGTCCCTCTGAAAGCAGGACTGGGCTTTGTGACAGGCACCTTGCAGAGCCCAAGAGGTAGTTTGCCATCACAGATAAAAGCATAGCCTATAGACTCAGAAACACCTAGATTCAAATCCCAGTTTCATCCCATGTGTGACTTGGACACATTACTCAATTGTTCTCAATCACAGTTTTCCCATCAGTATAATGGGAATTCATTCATTCAACAAACATTTATCGACCATCTACTGGATGCCAAGTCCTGTTTCGGGTAAGAATGATAACAGTATCTACCTTATAAATTGTTAGGAAGATTTTAATAGATAAGGGAATCTTAAGTGCTTAGAACAGTGCCTGGGGGAGAGGGCGTAACCTACTATCCATAAATGTTAATTGTTGTTTTGTATTTTTTGGTGGTATCTTTTCTCTAGTTAGAGAATTCAGGAGGGGAGCCTGCTAGGGGAGGGAAAGATGAGTTCAGTTCTGGATGCTTTGAGTTAAGAGGCATTTTGGGTTATTCAGGTGGAGGTACCCAGTAGGCCCTGGATGTATAGGTAGGAAACTCAGGAGACAGAGCCTTCCTGGGCTCAAGGTCAGCATGCACTTCCTCAAAACCCACTTCTAGAGTAAGACTGGGGCAGTGAGCCTCATTTTCATTTTGAAGGAGCCCATGTACTGACCTCAATTAAAATGACCAGTCAATAGATTAGGGCACTTGGTTAGCTGAGCAATGAGAAATTCCAAAATCCCTCCTGAAAACCAGAAAACTACATGGATCAAGAAGCCTTGGGCTCAGATTTAAACCTATTCCTTGCCTCTGCAATTTTGGTTGTAATCTTGTAATTAAATTTCAATCCGTAAACACAGATCCGGGTTTTGGGTTTTTGAGTAGTTCTGAAGATAAATTTAATCCAATCATTCCTGTTTCCTGGAGAATTATAGAGGAATAATAATTTTGGAATATTTTTTTCATGCACTATTGCTATTACACCTAACACATACAGCACTTTTTACCAAATAAATGTAACATTTTAACTGCAGAAATGGATGAATGCATAAATTCTCAGAGTACATTATAACTGATTATTTAAAAAACCAATAATAACATATACACTTTCATAAAAGACATAAAGTTCCTTTTTAGTATTTTCATTGTCTCAATGTTAAGACTAAGGAATAAACAACCTCCAAAGGCCCAAACAAAGGAAAATCACACTGTCATTTGCACTGCATATTGTTTACAATATAATTTTGGGAGGCATAAACAGTCTGAGGAAGAGAAGCAGCCAGCAGTCTGTGGGGGCAGAAGAAAAACAGAGACCCCGTGGTGGTGGTGGGGTGGCTGAGAAGGAAGGTGAGGCAGGGGGACAGGGGCCACGTTCGCCTGAGGAAACGGGCTGTGGAATGAACTTCTAGCCTGTGGAAGACTGAGTGAGGTCTTCAGACTTTCGCGCTTTTACCCTAAATCGGAACCGTACCGTGGGCTGTGAAAATGTGACTCATGCTGAGGGCAGGTGCGAGCACTCCTGGAATAAGGGAGAAGTCCATTCTTTGCATTGTTTTGGAGAACATCTCAGGCAGGGATAATTCATATTTTTAGTGGCAGTTTCTATATGGCTCTAAACCAAATGCCTAATTTGGGGAGGAAAGAAGAAATAACCTTCCAGAGAAACCTACCGAGCGACTAGATAAATCTTTTCAGTTTCCTCCGATTATGCCTCTATGCACAATGTCAAAGAACAGTTGAGAAATACCCAAGGGAAATGGCCGATGAACACTGTCTGATCTCTGAAAACTTTTTTTTTTTGCTCCTGTTTCACAAAAGTGGAGCCATGTGCTCAGGTGACAGAGCTCTGCCTGAGCAGTGGGGACGGGAAAAGGCCAAGCATCATCACCGACAGTGCCCACAATTCAGAAGTGCCCTCAGGAGGAACATACAGAGAAAGAGGGGTGCTGGGATGCTGATACCTTTTAGCCTCCCCAGGTCTTCTAGTCGATTCATGCACCACCGATCAATCACCTCAGGAACATTGATAAAAATGTGCTATTAAGATAACAAGAATCATTTTCAAAAGGGAATTTTTATTTATGAGCTGATGCACTTTGCAGAAGGAAAATTAAACATACAAAGCAAACAAAGACTAATGAAAAGAATTCCAACATTCAATGGGGGCTGTATCTTTACTAGGGTCCAACTTCAGTTGGAAACAATTAGTCAGAAAAAAACTGTACCCCCAGCTTTGATAGACAGAGCCACAGAAAAGTAAGAGTGTTGGGGAGTTGGAAGAGGTGGGAGCGGCTGTCCACCATGGACCAGCAGGGCAGGGTGGGGGTGGCCAGCGGAGTGTCCGACACCAAGCATCTATCTAGGCATTCCATCTGGTCACCTCCACATTGTGCTCTTCATAGGCATGGAAGGATGAATACCCATAAAGAAAGGTTTAAAATGACTATAAAATATGTGGGGATTATGTGCAGGGGAAATGAGTATGTGACAACTCTCTGTACTGCCTGCTCAATGTTTGCAAAACCTAAAAACTGTTCTTAAAAATAAAATCTATTAATTAAAGAAAATAGCACAACTATAAGCCTGTTTGTTAAAAGCCCAGGCTGTTGAGTTGGAGCCCTGGGGTTGGTCTGAGATGCCACTTGCTCACTGCTGTTAGGTCCTTGGCCAGGCAAACCTTGTCAAACTCAGAATCCTCATTTATCAAGATTTGTAGTGAGGAGGATGGAAATGTACACATTACCACGATACTTGGCCTGCCTTAAAAAGTGAATTTAATTAAAAAAAAATCACCTGGAAGTTTCAGCTGTAGGACTGATTTATTCCTTCCCAATAAGGCAATTACAGAAATAACCTTGGAGAATTATATTGTCACTTATGAATTTTGAAATCATTTAAAAATACTTTTGCTCAGAAAACAAGCAGTTAATATGAAGCTCCCTCTTTCAGAGACTATTGAAGATGGTTATAAAAACATCAGAGAAAAATTTGTTAATAATAAAGATCTTTGCCAGCCAAGTTATGCCATAGCTTTAGCACAGGATAGATTTTATGGTAACAAATGTAGTTTCAATGGTAATAGGAGGTAATTATTCAGCCATTGGCTGTATAAATTATTGCTGTTATAAATACCTTTTGCTTAAGGGAATTAGTATAATGTCAATCATATGCAAGGCTCTAGAGGGGACGTAGGGAGTAAACAGTATTAATGGCATATCGACACCTTGAGAGTAGCTGGAAATTATGAGAGATGAGATTTTTAAAGACAAATGTAAGCAGTATCAATGGGAGGAGAGGCAACATAAACTCTGAATATTGCAAAAATGCCCAGCTTTTAAAATAATGATAGCTGACATTTATTGTGCATTTACCATGGGGATTATTCTAAGAGCATCATACACATTTAGCTACATCATTCTCACAACAGTCCTGAGAAATAGATACTATCCTTTTTCCCATTTTAAAGAAAAGGAAACTGAAACAGAGATCAAATAACCTGTCTAATATCAGCCAACTAATGCATCAAATTCTGCAAAGAACTGTGTTTCTGAATAAGGCAGAACCAAAGAATATAATTACTTGGGCTTTCAAGAGGTCTATGGCATGTTTTTCATATCAAAATTTGTTTAAAAACAAAACCAAATGATGATTGGGTTAAATGTTTTGTAATGGATATAAAATCTACTTAACGACATGCAGCAAAGAGCAGGGATGAATTAGTATCTTTATGACAAACATGTCAGTACTAACACTAGCAAATGGATCCTGAATTAATCTTATTTTACATTTCAGAAATAACACCGAAGAGGAAGCTGAGTCATAAGTCTGAGTTTGCAGATGATGTTGATGTATTTCAAAGAGTAAAATGCTAAGGAACCACAAACAAAGGCCACAGACCATGAGGAGGCTTAATAGTAGTAGATGACCTTCGCTGTGGGCCAGTAGGCAACACAGCTGGAGAAAACAAATATATGTACTCTTAAAAAATAATAAGCACTAAACTATTAGTTTGGTAGGAAATAAGATTTTTTGAAGTTTTTGCAGAATACACAG
Source organism: Glossophaga mutica (assembly GCA_039655065.1). NCBI lineage: Eukaryota > Metazoa > Chordata > Mammalia > Chiroptera > Phyllostomidae > Glossophaga > Glossophaga mutica. The sequence continues at coordinate 137,922,800 of CM077307.1, read as the reverse complement.
ATATGACAAAAAGGTCAAGAAAATAGTTGAATATCTCTAGGAAAAGTTTGGAAAACAATCCATCAAATGTAATTAACTTTGTAAGTATTCTATAAGACACCACAAAACAATATTTTTTAGGTACTTATTCAATTTTTACAGAGATCATTATAGTTTCACAAAAAGTTGTAAGAAATAGTGCAGGGATCCCTTGTAAACTTTGCCCAATTTCTGCCAATAATATCATTTTCTAAAAGTGTAACACCGGTGCCCATATTTACAAATAATACTCTGTTTGACTGCCTGGGATACACTACGCAGGTCAGGTAAATACACACCAGGAAAGGCACCGGCCTGGAGATGGCTTAGGTCAGAGGAGCTGAAATGACCGTGGAACAGAGGGGCTGTGACAGCTTAGTCGACTACAAATCTAGGTGTCTCCAGTCTGGCACAACGAAGTTAGGGATGGATAAAGGAAAAAAAAAAAAAAAGACTTCCAAAATACCACATTAGTTGTGTAGACAATATACAGGCTGACCATGGGCTTAATGTCAAATTCTAGAATATTAGGACTATGGGGACTTCGCTTTTAGACTGAATGGCAAATACCATCATGTGAAGCAGGCAGACTATGGAGTCCAAATGGGGAAACCCCCGACTCCGTGCCCTTCCTCCCACCGCCACACCTCCGCAGCTGTGGGACCATCAACAGGTCACATTAACCCTCTAAGTTTACTTGCTCATCTTTCATCTGGATATAATAATGCTACTACCAACCTCATAGAATTGTTTTGAAGATAAAATGAGAAAATCCATGTGAGAAGGCCAGGCGCAAATGAAGAGGTCATTGTTAGCTAATGCTGATGTTATTTAAAGTCTTTTAAAGTAAGGCTTCTAAACCTTGAAACTATTGACATTTTGACCAGATAATTCTCCACTGGGACAGTGGGGAAAGGGGGTTGCCCTGGGCCTTGTAGGATGTTCAATAGTACCCTTGACCTCTGCCCACTAGATGCCAGCACCACTCACCTTCCAAGTATATCTAGATATTGCTTGATATTCCCAAGGTGGGTAAAACCAACCTGGCTGATTTTTCGAAAACCACTGCTTTTAAAGTAACCAATTTAGGACACAAAGAAGAGGTATTTTTCACAGTAGGAGCCACTTTTTACTTGAAGTAACCAGTGTTGCATACTGAAAGTATAAAAAGGTTTAAGAAAGATTTAGGAATAATACAAACATAGACCCATAATGAAAAAAGCTTCTAAAAGATATTTGAAATTCTGTGCACTTCTGAGGTTGAAGTAATAGAGACCACCTCTTACTGACTTTCAAAGACTAGCTGAGGCTGCTGCCAGACAGAATAAAGCATCGAGTCATGTGGATGATCAGACTCATCTAGTGGGATGCCTGAGAGACTCCCTTGTTCCAGAAGTCCAATCATATGCTGCACCTGCAGCAAGAACACATTTCATGGCACCCTTAGAGGAACGCCATGTTCTGGAAAGTGTTCCTGAAGCTCCCTGCACCTCAGAATCACCAGGGGAGGATTTCAAACCTAGAAATGTTTAGGCCTCATCTTTATATTTTAATCTTGCATTTTAAGATTGGGAGCCCAGACATTTGTAAGTTTAGTAAGTACTCCCAAGTAATTGGGAACTTCTGGTCAAGGGGACGATGTTTGAAAATGTGAGAGAGAAGGTCCTCTTTGACTCTGTTCTGCCTCAACTTCAACATTAGGAGACACCTACAGACCAAGGGAGTAATTACAGACTGTAAGTAGATAAACTACATTAGTGTTCCCTAATAATCAACATTAGCAACAAAGCTCTTGCCCAAATGGAAAGTTCAACTTGAAAAATCAACATTTTACAACAAAAGAATTAATTAGGTACTTCTGAGGAATTCTTATTTCTAGTAATAAGCCTTCAGTTATCTCCAGTGACAGCTTTTGCTACGAACTCTGTGCCATCCAACACGTGCGGTCAGACAGAGCAGGCATTACTATGTTTAGTCCTATGAAACGTCAAACAGTCCCTATGCACACTTTGCAGAGAACAAGCAGTTAAACAGACAATCCTCATTTCATTTTCCATTCACAACACCAGAATAGATGCTTACTAATGCCACAGAGGAAACATTAGCATCAGCTCTAAGAGACTGTTGGTTCATTTAGAGGAATTTTGAACTGAAGTGTTGTATGTGATCTGCAACCTACAGGTGGGTGATTAGTTGCCCATATTGCCTGGGACTGAGGATTTCCCAGCATGTGGAACTTCAAATGCTAAAACAGGAACAGTCCTGGGCAAATCAGGGTCCTTGGTTACCCCACGGACAGTCTCAAAGCTGCCTTTCAGCTGGTTTCTTTTCTATCACTTTTCTTTAAGAGGCTCTATACCCCTCAAATCTGTCCCTGTCCCCATCCCTTGTCTAGGCTGCATCCCATCAATTTCTGACCTACAGACTTGGGACCTTGAGTCCCTCTCTCTTCCTGGTGAAAATAGACTGAGCCAACTGGTCACAGGGCCTGAGTTATAAGTCCTTGTGTTCCGGATGCCTCTTTTTGTTGGTGACACCAAGGTGAAGCAGAGTCAAAGAAAACCTGAGAGAACCCGAACTACTCTCTCCTAATTCAAAACACTGTCACTTGAATAGTGCTTCCCAATGTTAGAGAGGAAGCTTAGAAATATAAAGATTCCAGGATTCCACTCCAGACCGTCCAGAGATGAGGACTGAGAATGCCCATGTTTGAAAAGCTTCCTGGTACTTGTGAAGTTCAGGAAGGTTCAGGAACACTATTTAGAGCACAGTGCCCTCCAGAGCTGCCATGGCATGAGCTCTTACTGCAAGTGCAGTTTTTAAGTGGATTTCTAGAACAGGGAGCATTTCAGGTCTTTTGCTAGGTGAGACTGACTTTGTAACCCATAAATCCAAATTACAAGTCAATATTTTGATCTCAAGACACAGAAATTATAATACTTGGCTCAGATCATCATTTCAGATATCTAATTCAAAAGTTAAACTTCACTTAACTCATGCCCTAATCAAGTCTAAAGTAAGTTTGAAATCCATTAAAGTAACATCAATTTATATTTATGAATGTCCACTTTTAATAGTTAATTGGTAGCATGTTATAGCCAGATATTCCTGTAAAAATCACTTGGACTTTGTCTTTGTTACTAACTATTGACATTAACAATTATTAATTGAATGTTTACATATGTGTAAATCTCAGGACTATATGCTAGACTTTAAGAGAAAATTCTAATTTACTATAATCTTTTATAGACTTACAGCCACCTGTGCTAATCTTAAGCAATCACCCTCTCATTGGGAATTTACATACATGCACAAGAAAGTAAAGTTCCAAGGTGTTAAACCTCACTCCAGACACCCGACCACAGGCCCTGAAGTAAAAACTCCTGGCACGAGCTCTACAAAGATGAAAAACACCAGGATGGGTTCTATCTTTGAAAACGTGCCAGAGCTGTTGCTGCCTGCTGCACACGTGCACACAGAGAGACAGACAGACACTGAGACACACAGAATCTCCCTTTTACACAGGCTCTTGGAGAAGCTCTGAGACATCTCAGATTCACCCACGTTTTGGAAAATCCAGCATCCAACCCACAAGCCCCCTCTGTAAGGAGCCTTCTGCCCATGTCTGCCATTTGACACCTAACATGGAATATATTGACAGTTCCTTTGCACAAGCAATTCCTACAGAAACTCCTTGACAAGGAGTGTTAGTAAGTTTATTCACAATCCTGTCCACCTAGAATGAGAAATTGCAAAACAATTCATGATCTTTCAATAAAATAAGGCAGGTACACACACATTAAAGTCACAATTAAAAATATACATATATCCATATCTTATTTAAACACTCTTTTCCAGATACCTGTAGAGTGTACAAAACGTTAGATAACTCAAAAGTTAATTTATATTTGGCTTTGAGTCTTCTCTGTAGGTTTTGTACGTTGTTTGTTGGGGTTGGTGGAAGAAGACGGGCATTGTCTGGTAATCTGACTTCAATCCCTAATTGGATTGACATTGGCTCCTGTCCAACTTCACTTGCATCTCATCCAAACACAATGGCCAACAGAGCAAGGGAGCTCACCAGGCAACAAGGACGGCCAGCTGGCCACCTACATCGTGGGGAACAAATTTCCCACTTACTAGCGGTGTTAGACTAGGCCTCAGTGTCCTTACTATGAATAGCATTACTTGACAGGTCAGTGTAAGAATTGAATATAATGGGTATAAAATGCACAGACCAGTGCCTGGATCAGAGAAAGTCTTCAATGATAACAGTAGCTACCACCAGTAGCTATAACCACTATTATTCATAAGCATTCAAAAACTGGAGATAAGTATTTTGCCTGCTTAACCATGAGGGTCTGTTTTTAACAGTAATGTCTTAAATGTACTGTCACTAATGGTACTAAAATAGATAACTTTGTAAATCTCTTGCTTCAGTTCCTGGAGATAAGGAACATTTCAGGAAGCAAGCTCACCTAAGCCTGTTTCTACCATCTACCCAGAAAGCAGTCTGCAGACCTCTGACCCATTTGTGTTTAAAAAGAAAAAGTAATCTGTGCTCTCATTTCTACTCATATAAATCAATGTTTCTTTCCTGTCTGAGTCTTTGTAGTAGCATTAATTTCCCTTCTGCTTGCTAGCTAACCAATCATCCCCTGGATTAAAACCAGAGAAACTAAGATAAAATAAGACCCAATTTTGAGACTTTTCAATACAGAAATTAAAGCTAGAAAACAATGAGACGAACAGGGCAATACAGGATCAGAATGAGCTATACTACTCACCTCTACTTTCCCTATGTTGATAGACCATCTCACAAGCAGTGTAGAAGGAAGGAAGTAGCAATGTTGAAACTCCCCCATCCCTCAATACCTCAAAAATATCATGAGTTTCAAAACTCATGAGTTTTAAGCACAGATTATCAAAGTCCAGCATTATAATACAAGTACACCTCCTGTTTGCCAGAGGATACCAAATAGGAAAAGGAGGACTAGGAGTAATGATGGGTGCTTTCCACCTGACACCCATTTATATACCTCTGACTCTTGGCCCCCTCTGGAGAGAAGGCTCTATGGCACAGCACATCTTAATTCCTCCTGCTCCCTCTCAGCTCCCGGGCTATAACTCAAGCAACTCTTCAGCTTTCATGTTGCATCAAGCACCACTTCCCACCGGGGACCGGGTTTAGGATGAAACAACAAGAGGCTAAACTATCTTCCGAGGACAAATGAGGAGCTCCCCCCACCCTGCCTCTTACCTGCAGCATCTTCCCCTTTGGCCAGCACACTCTGGGTGGACGCTGAGGCTGGGTCTTTGCCTCCATGCACCTGAACAGCTTCTTCCTGGTTTGTCAAAAATGCAGAGCACAGATCAGTTTCGAGGGCTTGGAGCTTCAGCAAGGAATTCTGCCAGCAAAAGCAGAACATCGGGCTAGCTGAGGAGATGGCTAAGGCACAACAGTCGGTCTGCAGGTCCTACAAACCCCTTTTCTCCAGCACCTGGCAGGAAGAGGGTCGTGGTCACAGCTGCTTTAGCCAGAGATGGTTGTGCCAGAATCAGCTGTGCGACAGTCCACATGCAGCCTCAGTTTCTGCCACATTTAAATCCTAACGTATATGGATTATCTGTGACACATGGGACTAGTGATTTCGTCAGCAAGAGACGCTGTAGCCAGGGAACCAATCTGAGAAGGTTTCTGCTTCCCGGGTGCTTGAGGCTTTACGCTTTGCAAGAGTTCCATTCATTGTGCTGACATCAGGAGCAGATGACATTAGGCCCCTCCCAGGTGACCATTCACAAGAGCCAGCGTCCCTCCACTGCAAAGACTGCAGCAGACTGCAGTGCACAAAGAGTTACTGCTGCAGGGGCCGCCAGGCATCTGGGAGGTGCTCTGGGGCTCCCTTATCTACATTTGTATGTGGGAGGTATTTGCCTCTGTGTGTGCATCTCTGTGTGTGGGAATGGGGTGTGTGGGGGGGTGGGTGTATTCTGAAGTTACTTCTCTCGCATGAAATGTTTGCCACTGCCTTTTATCAAGAACAGAGTAGAGGGAGAAAAGAAAATGACCTTGGTCACTTAGTGTGATCCAGCCACTGAGGGAGAAGCAATTTATCTTTCATAGCTCCTGGCACAATTGCACCCCACCCCCTCCATTCCTCATTTTAAATTTCTCCCATGGTTCTTAACAAAGTCATACAGACTGACGCACGTATCCTGCCATGATGCAGATGCCCAGCAAATTAATTCCCCAACCTGGTGAAAGTGAGTCACGCCTGAGTCCCCGACAAGGCACTACGCCCCCACAGCTGGGAAGCACTGCAGGCCTCAGCAGCTCCTCCACCCACTGGGCTCCTGGCAGGGCGGCTACCTGGAGTGGAGCCATTGGTCCTTCCCCCACTGTGCCCCTCCAACACACACGCACATTATCCTACTCACACCCTACCTTCCAAATACCCTATTGCCCACATACCCTCATATCAACTGCCACACCTTCATACCCTGCTCCATGCACACACCCATCCCTATCCTATATAGGCCTTTCCCTCCACCGTCCATGCCCTCATACCTAACCCCCATCTTTCCACACTCCACTTCACTCACATACTCCAACCCCCAAATACCTCCCCTCCACTCCATATACATACTCCTTTCTCACAATAATCCCTTCGATCCCCTATTCCACACACATACACACACACCCATGCACTATCTACCACACACCCCCATACCCAACTCCCACTCTCACACCGTATTTCACATACCCACTCACCCCGACCAACCCTCACACCCTTATATCTTATCTCACGTAAGTACCTACCTTCAACGTTTCCCCACACACCAACCCCTGCCCCACGCTGCCATACATGCCCTAATTCCTTCCATTGATGTGAATCAATATGAACCTGCATCAGTGTTAAAGTTGCTTATTAAGAAACATCTTAAATGTACTGTCTTTTGGCCACTTTCAAAAGGGGCAGGTGCCTAAGCAGGCTCAGGGGCCCTTCTCCGTGTGCCCAGAGATGGGGTGAGATCCGGCACAAACCTCCTCTGTACTCAGGGGCTGCTGCCTGAAAGCCTGAAGCTTGGATGAAGAATCTACCTGAGACCAGGCCATTTTCACTGCTTCCTCCTCCTTTCTGGGATGTTTTCCCAGCAGCTAAGTATGGAAGCAAGAGCCCAAGGTTGCTGACTGGAGGTGCAGAAGGAGTGAGGGCACCGAGTTTCTGGAAAGATTCAGTAACCAAATATCTGAGAGGCAAAAAGAATAACTCCAGGCCCTGGCTGGTGTAGCTCAGTGGATTGAGCGCGGGCCTGCGAACCAGAGGATCGCGGTTCGATTCCCAGTCAGGGCACATGCCTGGGTTGCAGGCCAGTTCCCGGCAGGGGACACACGAGAGGCAACCGTACATTGATATTTCTCTCCCTCTCTCCTACCCTTCCCCTCTAAAGATAAATAAATAAAAATCTAAAAAAAAAAAAAAAAAAAAAAAGAATAACTCCAGGCTAACTTCCTACTGGGGGACCTTGGAAATCAGAGTGACCTCTCAAAAAGAGCAAAACTTCACAAAATTAAGAAATAATGCCATGAGAATGTAAAATGGTAGAGCTGCTACAAAACAACAATAAACACTATGGTGGTTCCTAGAAACATTAAAAATAAAACTATCAAAAAATCTGGCAATTCCACTGCTGGCTATATACCCCAAAATTATTAAAAGCAGGGACTCAAAGAGACATCAGTACACCCATATTTATAGCAACATTCACAATAGACTGAGATATGGTCTCCCCTAAACTAATACATTGAAGCTCTAACCCCCAAGTGACTGCATTTGTAGGTGTGCTGCTTAAAGAGGAAATTGAGGTAAAATGAAGTCATAAGAGTCCAATATAACTAATGTCCTTAGAGAGACAGACACACACACATACACACACATCAGGGATGCACACACACAGACTAAAGGTCATATTAGGACACACTGAGAAGGCAGCCATCCATCCACAAGCCAAAGAGAGAGGCTTCAGGAGAAATCCACTCTACTAGCACCTTGTTCTTGGATGTTCAGAACTGTGAGAAAACAAATGTTTGTTGCTTAAGCCACTCAGTCTGTGGCATTGTGTTATGGCAGCCCTAGTGCGGTATTAGTAGACTAATACAAAGTGAAAACAGCCAATTGATAAAATGTGCTATACACATACAATGGGGTATTATTTAGCCTTAAAAAGAAAGAAAATTCTGACATGCTACAACATGAATGAACCTTGAGGACCTTATGGTAAGATAAGCCACTCACAAAAGGACAAATATCTAGACTAGTAAAACTCATAGGGATGGAAAGTAGGCAGTGGCTGCCAGGGGCTGATGATGGGGGGTGGGATTAGTATTTAATGTGTACAGAGTTTCAGATTGGAAAGATCAGAATAAAGTTCTAGAGAAGGATGGTGGTGATGGTTGCACAACAATGTGAGTTATTTAATACTGCTGAACTGTATACTTAAAAATGGTTAAAATGGTAAATTTTATATATAAAGTCATATATATACACGTGTACATGTGTACATATACATGTATATATGTACATGGGTATGTGTGTGTGTGTGTGTGTGTGTGTGTGTGTGTGTGTGTAATATCTCCACAACTTAAAGATGAAAGAAAGGAAGGAAGGCAGGCAGGCCAGTCCCTCCCTACATTTAGAGGGAAGATGTAGAACCAGCTGTTTCTCGTAAGCTCTACTTGCTCCTGTACACTCTAGAAAGCAGAAGAGAACATGACCTTCACACAGAGCCAGAGGCCCTGTCAGCTCTGCAACATACTATGCATCTGACTTTGGGCAAGCATCTTGGCTATTCTAAGCCTTATTTCTTCATCTGTAAAAAGAGACAATAATAACACTGACAATGGCACCTGCTCTCCGAATTAAAGGAGGGCAGGCACAGAGAGCACTCTGTGCAGCACCAGCATGTGGCAAACCCTCAGGACTGGATGTGGTGGTTATTATAAATATCCCCCAGTCCCAGAAGCTGCTGGGCAGAGCCGTACTCCACACCAACCCTGAGGCCTTGACTCATCACTTTACCTCCCAGGGCCTCAGCACTGCATCTGCCTAGCAAGGGCCTGAGGCCAGATGACTTCCAAACATCCTTCCAACTTTAAAGGAGAGAAAAGCAAACATGCACCTAGCCTGGATATGGTTGCAGAACCTGGCACTGAGTGGGTGTGTAGACAGTGTTTGAACCAAGTATTCCTGCAACACAAACAGCAAATCGTTCACTGCAGAGGAGTATGTCAGTTCACATTCAGAGGCCTCTGAACTCCCAGAGAGAGTAAGGTATAATGTGGAGACCCTAATATGGCTAGTAGTCCTGGGGTTGTTCTCATCCATCTTCCCCTCCCAACTTCTCCCTCACTTGTACTCATGCTGAAGCAGAAATGAGACTGTAAGCTTCAAAGGAGATCTGCTTGCCTGGCTGGCTTATTCCTCTGAGACACTAGACAAAAAAAAAACATGTCCATTAGAATAGGAGAGAGAAGACGAAGGTCTCAATGGACACGAAGACCTCCACAGAGAAGGTTAAACATACACTGCTGTACATTGGAGACAAGAAGGCAGAACAGAAGAAACTCTGCAGACCACCTATCATCAACTATCTCCCTCACTCACGCCAAACTGACTCATGACCTGAGAATGACGTGCTGCTTCTCGGCCATGAACAGAGGGTAGGGTCTCGGACACCCTGTGTGGGACAGGGTCATGAAGGGATATCTCTCTGGATGACCAGGGACCCCAGGACCAGGGGCTTTACCGATGAGCAATCTATGCCACTACCATGTATATGTCCTTCCAGTGGGTGACAGAGGTCATCCAGCCTGTCCCATCAAGGCTGAACCCCAAAGAGCCACCAGGGAGAAGGCCCATGGACAGCTTGTACTCCACATGAAAGGGTCATGCCCTGATGAAGATGTTATGCCACCACGCTGTCCCTGGCTCTGGCTGCTTTCAATACACAGAGAGCTGCACCAGGCTCTGGAGCCTGAGACTGATGTCAGCCCCTTCCTTGTGTGAGATGGCTAGTAAACAAGCAAAGAAATGAAACAATAATGACAGTTATTACTGTCACAGGGCTATGCAGGAAAGAAAAGGCGAACCCAGGGAAAGAGGAAGTAGCTCTGCGATCATGTCTGACTTAGTGACTTATAATGCATGAATGTGTTTTCCCCTACAGAGAAACAAAGGGCAATACATCCCTGTCACCCTATGCCACCTCAATCCAGTCCTTCTCTTACCACGACTTCTGCTCCCTCCCCTGAGGCCAGCCTGCTACTACTGCTTTTCCAGGTTTACATGCAAAGTCTCCCTGAATGGTCTGTAGGATCTGCAGGAAACATTGAGCAAAGGTTGATGGACCTTCTAAAGAACAAGTATCTCTGCTTCCCTAAGTCTCCCATCTGGTTATGAAAGAAGCCAGAGAACAGTCCACAAAACCTAGGTGTGGTTTTCTGAAAGCTAATTTTTCTCCTTTACATAATAGAAAATATGCTGCTTGTTTTAGAAAATACTTCACTCATTTTCTCCCCTCTACAATTACCAGGTCCCACTTTAGTTGGGTTGGAATGGAGAACACCCACACAGGCTGATGGTTAAATGCTATTTTTGGGTGCCTTGGTCTGCAATTCACCAGTTGCACAACAGAAACAGCTAACTTAATTTCTACGAAGAGGTTTCGTGGCTGTCTCCCACCCCTTTATCTATCCAAGAACTGTAGATAAATTCTCCGTGGTGATATGAAGCAAACTCATATTGGAAATTGGCTCAAATCTGGGGATACAACTTAATCCATGGACTTCCCCATTTCTACTTACCACTCTTCTTCCCAAGTTTTCATATTTCCTGTGCATATTCTACACACACGCACATCCTTTCTATCTCCTCCTGCCCTTACCTCCCCAGGCTGAATTCAGCTGTAGTTGCTTCACAGTCAAATTGCCATCAAATTCTTGAGCCAGTTCTGATTACATTATCTAAACAAGGCCCCCCAATTTCTGAATTACTACCCTGTTTATTTCCTTCCTAATGCTCATGATAATATGTAATTTTTATTTGTCTACTTGTTTATTGGCTCTTTCCAGCTCCAGAAGGGCTGGAACCATGCCTCCCTTGTTCACTGCTGGATGTAGCACAATGAGTAGAACAGGAGGCAACCCTAAAGAGACTGCCATTGTATATTAGTTTTGTTTTCCTGGACCCTTTAGGCAGCACTTGGGAGGCCCTTCTGAGTATCCAAATTCAAACCCCCTCTGCTGCCCTAGTTCAGAAATAATAAAACACTTATAAATCACTGGGGAGTTTGTTAAAGATATGCACTCCTAGGCAGGAGTCACCCAGATATTTGGATTTTGTGGTCTAGGGCAGGGTCATGTAGATGCAGGACATCCAAGGTCCACACCTTAAGAAATATTTCCCTATTTCCTATAGCCTTGGCCCACTCTAAGTGCACCCTTGCTTGCCAGCTTAGCTCCATCTTTCCCAGGGACAAAAGCTTTCCCCTGACCCCCAACTCTCTGACATCCTCATTAGCCTCCTATGTCGTCTCTGGAGTTGTTTATGTCCCAGCATGCTTTGCAGCTACTTGTAACTGAAAGATGACACTCCCAACTCAGCCCTTCCCAACTTACTTTGCATGCATGGGCTGGTCTCACAACACCTAAAGAAACTCGGTGTAAAAGAACAAGCTATTCACTTCAAGAAGCCCGCTGCTGACAAGAAGATCTAGACCCTAGTCTGGTGCTAGTAGCACTTAAAAACAATGCCACCACAACACACTCTAACCAAACCAAATTTCCTTCCAGGCAGATGATTTCAGCCTGGGAAGGGGGGATCCTGTACTGAATTATACCTCATTATAATATCTTTATTGTGTTCACTTTATTGAATAAGCAATTAAACAAGATGTTCAAGAGAGAATAGTAGTTTCATTAACTCATTTTAATTCAGGACATTGAGAATTTCTAGATAAAAACTTGATTTTCTAAAACTAGAATATCTCATTCCTCGCCCATAGAATGGGCTTCAATTGTTTCTTTTTGGAGTTTCTAGTACTTAAAACTATCCAAAAGCACAGGTATTAAGATGGACAAATACCTGACAAATCATTTTTTTCCAAAGCATCAGTTATATACAACTGGCTAAGTCTGCAAATCTAGTCCACGTTGTAGCCCATATAATCATTATGTGTGCCTACTTCAGTTCCAATTCATTTTAGTGCTGAAAAGTATTCTGCTTAAAAACTACACTTAATAAAATGTGTGCACAGTAGAGGACCCGCTAGGGCTTTTAATCCCAATTCTACCACTGACTCATTTTGTGTCTGGGGGCAAATCATCTGATTATACTGGCCTGTAGGCCCCCCCCTTTTTTTCTCATGAAACTACTTTAATTTCAAGCCTTGACTGGTGTGGGCTCAGTTCATTGGGGGTCATCCTGCAAAGTGGAAAGTCACTGGTTTGAGTCTGGGTCAGGGCACTTGCCTGGGTTGCAGGGTCTGTCCCTCATTAGGTTGCATATGAAAAGTAACTGATCGATGTTTGTCTCTAACATAGATGGTTTTTTTCTTCTCTTTCTCCTTCCCTGCCCCTTTGTGTGATAATAAATAAATAAAATCTTACAAAATACTACTTTAATTTCTAAAATTGGACAAATATTGGAAATTAATAATTATCCCACTGGAAATCATAAAATGATGTGTCATATAAAATAAATGACCTACCTATGCTTTTAAAAATGGCAGGTCACACTGGAAAGCATTAGCCATTTCCTCAAGTACTAATATTTTGTTAGAAAACAAGAAAATTAAGCTTTTGCCCAACTTAGAATCTGAGTGTTATAGCCCTAAGAAATCCAACAATGTTCTAAAGAGGGTAAAAGACACCAACAGTGGCTAGGCCGGGCTCTCAGATATTGAGCTGATGTGTAGCATTCACTGTAAATCCCTGAAAAATGGGGGTGACCAATACAATTCTGCACCCCACACCCCACTCTAGTACTAAAACTGGAGCTGGGTACATATTTGCTTCTCAACAAATACTGTTGAAAGAAAAAAAATCATGCTTTAGGAAAAAATAGCCAAACATCACAGTTTTCAGGCAAAATTTTGGTAATATTAGGACCAGAAGAAACATTTTTTAAAAGTTGGTTATGGGTGAAGGGAGCAGAATATATTATAAAACCTATTGGCTTTCTCTTTTGACAAGTGAGAATACATGGGAAAATATACATAAAATTTTTAAGAACATTTCCTAAATTAAAGAGTTGTTAGTAAACATTAGCCTTATGGAAAATTCACTACATGGTTCTTATTTTTCTCCTTTAACCACAACACAGGCTGACACCTGGGAGCCACCGAACTATATAAAGCTCCTTCCAGCCTTCCATGAGAGGGCAGGAAGGGAAGTTAGTAGTGTGAAGAAGATTAAACAAAAAAGTGAGAGACCAGGAAAACAATTGAGATGCCATGCAAGACAGAGCAGGGACCAATAGGGCGAAGCTGCAATGGCGTGTGAAAGCTGGGAAAGGCTGGTAGGCAAAAGGCAAATACAAGCGGGACAGCATTGGTGAGTCTTGCCACAACTTCTCTGCCGGCCTGGTACCTCTCAAGTTTCTCCAAGTTAATTCTCAGACAGGGAAGAATATGGGCAGCTGCTGGCATGGCTTATGCCTTCTCTGCCAATACCACCCTAAGGATCCCCTGGGCAGTGAGGGCTACAGACCTGACTCTCCTGGAAACAAAAAGGCAGACTGGATATTTGCCTCTGAAAGACGGGCCAGAATAAACAAGCCCTGGAAACAGCTCAGTTTCTTTGCTGTGCAGTTCATCCAATTGAGAATTAAAACCAGAGTTCACACCATCATCATATTGGCCAAACGGTGTCCTCACTGACAGTGACAAGAAAACTTGGCTAAAACTAAATGCATCATAGGACATCATTACAGCTTCCAGCTGAGTAAGAAATACTGGTAGGGAGGCAAGGTCACATTGTCTCAGTTCAGAAAACCACACCAGAAGAATGCCAGATGGCATCCTGCAGTGGTTCAGCACACAGGAAAATTACCTTGGATACTGTGCTTCCAGAGACAACATTATTATGCAGCCAGCATCCATTCACCCATCTTTTGATAACAGCACTCCCAGATGCAAACTAGGAAGTGTGGTCTACAGCTAGCCAATCTAGCCAAACCCCAACCTCGTAATGACTGGGTCAAGAAAGGGCTGCATACCCCAAGCCAGATAAATGAGACTCATGCATGGAATTTTTCAGAGCTAGAAAGGATTTCCATTTTGTGGTAGGCAGAATACTAAAGATAGCCCCCAAGAGTTCTATACCCAGCTTATTCTACCAAATATTACTAGGTGCTGCTATGAAGGGCTTTTACGGATGTAACTGAAATCCTAACTCAGTTGACCAAGTATACAAAGATGATTTGGGTGGGCCTGACCCAATCAAGCGAACCCTTTAAAAGCAGAGGGTTTCTTCCAGTTGGTGGGAACTGGACAACATCAGAGGGATTCAGAACACAGAAGGATTTAGTGTTGCTGGCTCAAAGATGAAGGGATCCATTTGAGGAAAGTTGCAAAAAGCTTCTAGAAAGTGAGAGATGCCCCCAGGTGATGACCAATAAGGAAACAGGGATCACAGTCCTACAACTGCAAGACAGTAAATTCAGGCAACAACCTGAATGGGCTTGGATGTGGACTCTTCTCCAGAACTTCCAGATGACAGTACATTGCAGCCAATGCTTTAATTTCAGTCTAGTGTGACCTTGAGCAGAGAATCCAATTGCGTCTACCTGGATTTATGACCTACATAACTGTTAACCAATAAATGGGTATTTTTAGCTTCTAAGCTTCTTGGTAATTTATTACATGGTAATAGAAAAAGTCCAGCCATTGCTAATATAACAAGAATGGTTTGTGTGACTTTGATGTAACCTGGCAGCCAAGAAGAGTGGTCTGGAATGCACATGTGTAAACAATGATGACTTCACTGTACTAGTCAGTGGGGGTGATAGATGCTGTTGAGTGAGTACGTGTGCTGTGTGGCTGTTGTATTCAAAATGAGTGAGGAGAGCAACGAATCTGCATCAAATTTTGCATTAAGTTTGAACATTCCTCTGCAGAAACTATTTGGATGATTCAAAAGGCTTTTGGAGACAATGCAATGAGTGCAGTGCAAATGAAAGTCTGGCACAAATGCTTTAAAGATGGTTAAGAATCTGTTGAAAGTGATCCACATTCTGGTAGGACTGCAACAAGCACAACACCTGAGAATGTTGACCTAAGTCTCCCTACAACCCAGATTTGGCACCCTGCAACTTCTGGCTTTTCCCAAAACCAAAATAACCTTTGAAAAAGAAAGACTTCAGACTGTCAATGAGATTCAGGAAACTACAACAGAGCAGCCAATGGTGATTCCAACAAAGGATTTTGCAGAGTGTTTGAACTGTGGAAAAGACTCCAGGAGAACTATGTGAGGTCCCAAGGTGCCTACTTTGAAGGGGACTGAGGTGTCCTTGTCCTATGTACAATGTTTCTTGTATCTTCTTAAAAAAATGTCTGTTTTTCATATTAGGTGGTTGGATACTTTCTGGACAAACTTCATACACTGGGATTACCAGCTGTAAGAATAACCTGTCCCTAGAGAAGGGATGACCTAAAGATAAAGTCCTTAGAAGAAGGCAGAGTCAAGAGATGGAAAGAGATGGCTTCTATAAAACAAGTCTTTAATCCCTGAATCTAGCCATGCATGAAGCCTATTCCAATCCTAAAGTTTCGGTTGTGTGAATCAACAAAATCCTATTATTATTAAAGCCAGGTAAATTGACTTCCAGTGACACAGGGGAAAAAAAACTCAGATGCATGAAAAAAATCCTCAATCCATCCCGAACTAAGACCCAACCCCAACTGTATAGCCTGGGTTTGCATTTCAGTAGAAAAGTATAGTTGTCTATTCTATGGAAATAATACCATTCAGCACAACTTCTTGATCTATTGAATACTTATTAATATATGGACATGGGGGAATAATTAAAACCAAGGATTAAGGTGGATGAGACACTGACATATCTCAGGTCTAGAATATTTTTCAATTATGATCCAGGAGGCCCCAACAAAAAAAGTTTCATTATATCTCACAGAGGCAGAGTCTGATAGCTCAGGTCAATGGCAGGACGGAGACTTAATTAGTTTTCCGGAAACCAACTCCTACGGCATAGTCCCCGAGACACCAAAACTCAGACACAGGGTTCTAGTAAGATACCCAAGGTTAACGAGTGATACATTTACACAATGGAATACTACACAGCAGAAAGAAAGAAGGAGCTCCTACCCTTCGCAGCAGCATGGATGGAACTGGAGAGCATTATGCTATGTGAAATAAGCCAGGTGGTGAAAGACAAATACCATATGATCTCATCTTTAACAGGAACCTAATCAACAAAACAAACAAGAGAGCAAAATAGAAACAGAGACATGGAAATAAAGAACAAACTGACAGTAACCAGAGGGGAGGGGAGAGGGGGGTATTGGGGGAAAGAGGGGGAAGGGTCAAGACAAGGAACATGTATAAAGGGCACATGGACAAAACCAAAGGGGGTAGGTTCAAGGGTGGGAGGTGGGGATGAGTGGGGCAAGGGGTGTGGTAGGGTGAAAATGGAGGCAACTGTACTTGAACAACAATAAAAAAATAGAAGATACCCAAGGTCAAAAACTGGGAGCTTGAAACTGACAGAAGAAACATCCAGATGGGCGGAATCAAATCTATACACAGGGGTGCCAAGTGAAAACAAAAAGTGAGTTTTTGAGTTCCCTGGGAAAGTATCGGGGGTGCACATGAAGTCAGATGCTCATATGCAGACATGCCATACCACTTATCAATATTACTGAGTGTAGGAGACCTTGGGTTAAGTACCAGCTCCAGAACCAAACTAAGCTGAGCCTCATGTATCTGTGACAGAGCAGATGAAATTAAGAAATTCAAAAGGTAGAAGTGAAATCCCCGAGTGAATTTTGGGAAAATATAAAGCACACATATAGCACTTTCAAAGCATTATTTATGTACAACCTTAGGGCCCATAGGAAAGTATTTTTTCATTAGGCTTCTGTGAGACTCAAGAAACTGTTTCTTTGGCTTTAGACTTACAGGTTGGAGCAGCAGAAAGGGAGCAGATAAGGAACTTGTGTGTTCCTTTTAGAGAACTAGAAGGCGGGGTGGGGGGTGGGTAGGTAAACAAATAAAGGATTAAAAAACAATGAAGAGAGCTGAGATAAAAAAAATTCTTACAAGAACAATTAAAATAAAAAAAATTTAAAAAATATAAATATCCAGCATACAAAAAAAAAAAAAAAAGTCTACCTCAGATCTCCATTTAGAGACGGAAGGAATACTCCAGAGTAAAGAGCTGGCTGTACAAAAAAAATACCCCAAAAAGCAGTTCATAAAAAATCAGTTCGAGAGTAGGAGGCGGGGATAAGTGGGGTGGAGGGGAGTGGGGCGGTGAAAATGGAGACAACTGTACTTGAACAATAATAAAATTACAATCACTAACAACTGATCATAATAGTGAAAAATTAGAAATACTATACAAGGGATTACAGCAAGGAGAATAAAAACTGAAAGATATAAGTCTCATAAACATAAAAATGAGTAAAGGAAAACAGACACAAAACAGTACATGTAGTCTGTATCTAAAAATCTCAAGAATACAAAACAAATGTATGTCAGTCTGAAGAAAAGTTATCCTTACAGGGGAGTAGTGAGTGGAAAGAATGCCAAAGGGGTGCCTGGCATGGTGAGAATGTTGTTTCTTGATCTACGTGCTGGTTACGTACGTACTTTGTGAGAATTCATCCAGCTGTACCCTTAGAGTGTATGCGCATCTACATATTTTCTATCTCCATTAAAAATATCAAAGCAGAGCTTCCCACCTGTGTTTCATAGGACTCTGTTGCCTAGAGAAATATTATTACGGGGTTCTTCCATAAAGGAGTGGTTTCCGTAAGTTTGGGAAGTGATGGAAAAGATGCAGTTAAATATACTTCTACTATACAGGACATCGCTATTGATGAGTCTGAACACATTCACCATCCTACATGGTTTTGGACCCACTCATGCTGCCCTGTTCAAGATTTTCTAAGGTTTCCTTTGGCCCCCAAATTTTAGTCACAACAGACATGGCATGACAGGATGTGGACCTGCACACACAATGTGCCCCGACTGGAACAAGCCCACTTTGAGCACACACTCACTATCATCAACCTGTCCGGATCAGCGTCACCTCCTTTTCAGGAAAGAGCGCACATTTAAAACAAGGCACCACCTGCTCTTTGGATACTCGCCTCCCTTCGGCACTCTGGCACCCATGTAATCCCTGAGCAGCGAGCTGGCACATGTCACATAATTTGCAAATACAATATAGTGGAGGAATACAGAAAAGCCTATTTTCAAATAGAGCTTTTTGCAACTATCAAGTAATCTCATGGGGTTCCAGCTCGCAAACCAGAGTTTCTCCCAAGTATTTGAAACCTATCACAAGTTGCCTCTTAGGACCACCTCCTTTTTTCTAGTCACTTACATCAACACAAATCATCACTTGTTTCAAGCCACCACTTTGCTTGTTCATAGTGAGGCAAACATCTGCGTTCATTGATTCAGGCTCTTGTATCTTTTCTCTTAAACTCTTCCACTCTTGTCACCATGAGTGAGATTGTGGAATTTGAACGCTGTCTCCATGCACAAAGAAATAATGAGCAGCGTTCTGTGTCATTATCTTGAAGACATTTTCTACAACTTCAGTTATTTAACTTGATTCAATCAGGCAGCTGGTTTACATTTAGCTGCCTGATCGAATTCATTTCTGCCAAGTTCTACAGTTTAAAAAAATCACCTAAAGTTGGCTCATTACCCCCCCCCTTTTTTTTTTCTGATGGTGGAAGAAAGAGGAGAGATGCATCTTCAAATGACAAATAAACAATTTGCCGGAAGCCCATCATTTCTCTTCCTGGCATCTGAGCATCAACTCTTCATTCTTTTTGCTGTGATCCTAATCAGATATACCACCCACTGCTCCTTAATTATACAATTAGGACAAGAAAAACTAGACAGTATTCCAAGCCAATGTCTCAAGCCAAGGCATTTGTAATAACAGAGATCCTAATTTTATTATATTGATTTCCAACAGAAGAATTAAATTATACATTTCAAAGAAAATCTAGAACAAGCTTATTAACATTGTGATGCCCAGTTTGGTGGGAACTCAGTCGGACTGGAAAATACAGCTTCAATGTCTCAAAGCACACTTAGACCATAATGCAAACACCACCCTCCATCAGGCTCCAAGGATGAACAACAAGCATGATTATATTTGAGACAGCAAAAACCGTTAGGAAAAGGGGAGAGGTGAAATCAAATTAAGAGAAAATTTTACAAATATAACTGTCACCGTCATGGTTACACAATCCTAAAGCAAAATTGAAAAGAGTGTAATGAAGTGACTGCTGGACTTGGTTCAAGTCCAAGACATAATGAGCAGCCTTGCAAATAATATTTTAAATGTATTTGCTCCAGAGTGACAAAAAACATTACCCAAAGAACTAGAAGGAAAACAAGTTCACTTAAGAGCCAAAATACTTAAAGTTTTAATCAGGGAGAGATTTCCTAAGACTGGGAAAAAGAGAAATAAATTTCACGATTGGCTAACTCATGTTTCTACAAGCAGCGATGATTGCACCTACCTCATTTAAGTCCTGCTCAGTTTCAAAGGACTCCTTTGGCAGAGTGGCAGCCCTCTGGTCTATTCTGTAAAATACAAAGAAAAATTATTTCAATTTAAAAGAAACCTTTCAACAACGCACATTTGCAGCTGGTGGTGAGAGATCTGACTATGCCCCTGTTAGAAAAAATCCTCACTGGTACCCCACTGCCCATAGAACAGAGTCCAGACTCCTTACAATGGTCTGCAACACATTACAGTGTTTGGATTCTGCCTGCCTTCCTGGTCCTACCTCCTATCACTCTCACCCTTGCTCCCTATAATCCAGCTTCTCTGGCCTTCTCTCTGCTTGTTCCACACATAAGGTTGGTTTCCTGTTCAAACTTTTACCCTTGCTGCCCCAGAGCGCTTGTCCCCCAGATGTTCATAGAGCTGACTCTCGTTATCATGTAAGCTCAGCTCCTCCGTCACCAGCCAAGGAAACCCTCCCGATCTTCCTAACTTCCTAGACGCAGCCCTCGCCTTCACTCTCTATCACACCTTAGATTTTCTTCTCAGCATTTATCACTGTATGCTATTATACTGTTTATTTGCATTTCCATATTAAATGTAAGCTCTAATAAATCAGTGATTATATGCATTTTCTACACTGCTAAATCCTCAGTGAAAATTCAATATTTTTAATTCACTCAAAAGTTTTTTTTAATGAAATAATGTGACCTGATACAATTGTCATATAATGACACCATTTGTTCACTGAAGACAGCTTTTGGAAATTTCATCCTTTCTCTTAACTAACACCACAAATGTTATAGCAACTGCTGAGTAATATGGTGAAGCTGGCTTTTGCCACCACATAGTTGCCAATAGAAGAAAAAGAACTTAAAAATGGGCAGATCTACTCCAAATCAATTTTAGTTTAGAAACAAAAAACCAGGCTCCCCAATGGGCAGATGCTTAGCTCTAAATCATGATTCGCCAAATGCTATGGTCCAATGGCATCTATCACATAACATCCAAGTTTTTCCTGCAGCAGTTTTCAGACTATTATATAATAAACATATTGAATTATAGTTATTAACTTTATAAAAAGGCCTGCTATCTTAATGAATAAAAGCTTTAGTTGGTGTTCAGTCATTTATAAAAAGATTTACTGTGAGGCACAATTATTTACAGTTATTATTCTACCTCAATTTGAATTCTGAAGAAAATGTACGTGTCCTCTAAATGGTCAACAAGATTAATGATTTCTAAAAGTCAGGATGCACATTTAGAAATACCACAGCCTCACTTCAAAATATTCTTAAGAATGCAGCATTCTTTCAGTCCACAGGCATTGCTGACCGTGCAAACAATTTCTTTCTAATGAGAAAGGTAAGGAGGTAAAGGTAAAAATTGTGAAGGTCTTACTGATGCCTACCGTGTCTGCGCAAGGCAGCACGTTCCTCCTGAGTGTGATGGAAGACCGAGGGTCCCGACCGTGAGCTCATGGAGAGATTGCTCAAGTGAGAAAAGTGAACAAGTGAGGAAGAAGACCACTGGTACAGCTCCCTCTGCCCGTCAGGTCCCTGAGCCACACACACAGTGATTTCAGGGCTTCAGAAAATACCAAGGGGCTCTTTCCAGAAAAATGGGTGAACTCTCTTGGGGATAAGGATTAACCCATCCCATCCAGTAACATCTAAAACTCTGAATGGCTTATAATTTCTTTGTAACTTACAGTGGTTCTCAAATTGTGTTTCTATAGAGTTATGGTGAGAGCAGAAAAATGGAAGAGTGTTGATCTTTAATGGAAAGAATATTTATGTTTCCAAGCAGAAATTTTTCTAGGGCTTTGGTGCCAGCAGATGGTAAAACAAATACACAAGTAGAAAACATTAATGGAAGAAAGCAGATATAGACTTGGTTAAAAATATAGTATGTATTACTGAGATGCACAGAATAGCCTGCAAGTAATATAATCACATGATCTTCCAGGAAAACTACTCATCATCTCCAGATAAATCTCCAGATCAAGTTTGAGAACTGTGGTCTAAGGGTCAAAGGCACTTTAATAATCATCTGAGTACCTCCTATGTGCCTGGTACATTGTTGGGGAGATAATGATCAATAAGCAGCATCTATGCCTTTAGGAGCTTACAATCTAGTGCAATCTTAAGCAGAGGATACAACTAATTACAACCCAGCCTTGATGTTATCTCGGTAAGTCGAGGAGCAGCGCACAAGGGCTGGTATTAGAATTCTGGAGAGGACCTGGGGAGGTAGGGACAGATCAGAGAGATGTTTTCAAGAACAAAAACAATCAGAAGGTCACGGGTGTGGATTCAAAGTGTGTCATGAAAGAGAGAGTGTAATCAAAACTATTCCAAAGTTTGAGCCCTTGGGGCAAGGAAAATGACATATGGTTTTTCTAACAGATATATAAAAATATGTCATTTTGGTTAGGGGAAGGAGGAACAGATATAAAGAGAGGCAATTCATGAGTTTAGATTTAGATATTCGAAGTTTGAGGTGAGGCTGAAATAGGGAATTGAAAATGCCTACACAGGGCTGCTCCTAGGACAGGGTGCTCTGCAGTGTGTTTGACAGAGAGAGTGGTGACCACAACAATGACGTGCAACGGTCTCAGGTTCTGCATTGTTTGTTCCCATATTGCATGGCCAGAGCCTAGCATGGTGCCTGCTGCATGGTAAATGCTCAGTACACATCGTTGGAAGGATGGATGGATGAATGAAAAACCAGAAGGAACCAAACCCAAGAGTGACTTCTTATCTACCACTTACTAGGGATGTGTACCCATGGGTGAGATACTAACATCTCTAAGCCTCAGTTTCCTCATCTGCAAAGTGAAGATGATAATAGCAACTACTCATGGGATCATTCATCATGAGATGGACAGTTCATAAATAATGCTTATTACTACTGTTAGCTATAACACATACATTCTATAATCATATATAAAATACCATAATAATAATAATTAATTGTCTATTTTTTTTAATAGTAACTGAAGCCTATGAATAAATAACTGAAAGAAACAAAAGTTGGGACATCCTTACTCAGAGCCACTAAGCAGGTCTCTGAGACTGGCCAGTTATGGGACAGAAGGAAGCAGAGCTATGAAGAAAATGGAGACACACCACTAAGGAAGTAAAAAGCTAAACAGAAAAGCACTCTAAATGCAGAAGACAAAGAAATTGTAAGAAGAATATCAGTTCACCAGCCCTTTCCACTCCTGGCTGGGACTGCCAGGCAGTTTACTTATATTATGTTGTTTTATTCTCAAGGTAAGTCTATGAGATTAGCC
The DNA here is from genome assembly GCA_039655065.1 of Glossophaga mutica. Taxonomy (NCBI): domain Eukaryota; kingdom Metazoa; phylum Chordata; class Mammalia; order Chiroptera; family Phyllostomidae; genus Glossophaga; species Glossophaga mutica. The sequence goes on along the minus strand of CM077307.1, from coordinate 137,899,709 downwards.
TTATAAAACCCATTTGACCTAACAGGGCAATTAGATAATTTCACATTCATTAAACACATTATTAAGCACCAACTCTATATCAGGTTTTATTGCAGTATTGGGGCACAAAACAGTGAATCAAAGTCTCTGCCCGCGTGAGACTTCCATTCTCACAGAAGAAGAAGCGACCTAAGGAAATAAACCATCAGTGTACGGTGCACCAGATGCTCATACAGAGGAAAAGAAAGGCAAGAACAGCATACAGGAGGACAGTCCAAGCTCACACTGCTAGAAAACCTCAGTCATCTGCAGATAATGAGAATGAGCGAGTAGAAATAAGAGATTACTGGATTGCAAATGACAAAGGTCTTGGCAGAAGAAGAAATTAACAAAAGCTTCTCACTAGAGAAGTTTAGCAATGAAAAGAAATGAAACAGTAGCTAGGTATCTAGGATTCCTTCTTTTTAATATCTTCAAAGATACTGCTTGAACAATCTATAAACCTAGCTAGAAGCTGGCCTAAACACAAAAACTGGATCATACTCCCTCCAACTTTCTTTCCTCTCTCCACCCAAAACAACAGAAAACAGACCAAGCACATCTTCTGGAGAGGGCAACGATGAGTAGGGCAGTCAGGGCTTTCCGTCAGCTTCACCACAACCCTGCCCCCTAGCCCAGGTCCAGGCAATGGGAAACGCAGCGTGGACTCCTCAGAGCCCAATCCCGGCTCTCAGGACCGATCAGAACGCAATGCCTTCAAAGACCACCACCATCACCACCACTATTATGACCACCACCATTATCATCCCCACCAACACCACCACCACCACCCAAACAAACCCCACCCCCTCCACCCTACCGCCATCCCATTGCTGCCCCATGGTGCCGCCATATTACTGCTGCCACCAAATGGTAGAATTTAAAATAAAAGCACTTCTCAACAGAGAAACACAAAGCTTAATTGTTTGCTGATATTACAAGGGCTTCTTACCACATTGTGACTGCAAAATCATGGCTAGCTGACTGAAGAGCAACTTTTCTAAAAATATTTGGTGCTCCCACATTACTGGAACACGAAAGCACGTGCTGCGCCAGCCTGCAGGGTCATCCTGCAGTGGCCTTCCCCTGGGAGGCGGACTGGGACTCAAAATAGCACAGAGAACAAAGAATGAAGACACTTTTCTTGGCCTAAGAATATTCTCCAACCACAGATGTGATAATTTGTGAAGCAGTATTTTCATTTAGCATTTTTGATTTATACCAACATTTCAGCTTTCCAAAATTAAGTGAGCAGCTGGGCATGTTCCCTAAGTTAGTGAAGAGCTCTCCCATCTGCCCAACTGCTCATGGAAGGCATGTGAGAGTTACCTGACACCTTCCTCTCCCTCAAACCCGATAGTCAATTTATTACCAAGTCCTTTAATTTCTTTTCCTTTGTAGTTTTTTATTGTACTTTTTCCATTACTATTTATCCCTCTTATATCCCCCACGTAATCATCATACGTGAACTGCTGTTCAAGTCCACAAGTCCTTTTTCCTTTTTGCTCAATCCCTCGCCTCCTCCATTCTCCCTTAGCTGTCATCCTGCTCTCCATCTATGAGTCTGTCTCTATTTTCCTTATTAGTTCAGTTTGTTCATTAGATTCCACATATGAGTGAGATCACATGGTTTTTGTCTTTCTCTGACTGGCTTATTTCACTTAACAATGTTCTCCAGGTCCATCCACACTGTTGCAAAAGGTAAAATTTTCTTTTTTTTTTTTTTACAGCCAAGTAGAATTCTATTGTGTAAATGTCCCATAATTGATTTATCCACTCATCTACTGATGGACACTTGGGGTGCTTCCATATCTTAGAGATTGTAAATTACATTGCAATGAACATGCAGGTACTTATGTTCTTTCGTATTAGTATTTTGGATTTTTGGGGGTATATTTCCAGAAGTGGGATCACTTAGTCAGCCCTGGCTAGTGTGGCTCAGTGGATTGAGCACTGGCCTGTGAACCAACAGGTTGCAGGTTCAATTCCCAGTCAGGGAACATACCTGGATTATGGGACAGGTCTCCAGTTGGAGGCGTGCCCAATATTTCTTGCTTTAATTACTTATTTCAAATAACTTTTGCATCTCTCTTTTTCCCACCATCTTAAGCCAAGCCACCATTCTCTGTCTTCTTCTGGACTGCCTCCCTGGCCTCTCTACTGTTCCTCTACCCTCCCCACATCATTCCCATACAACACTACCTTGCCACTAACTTTCTGCACACTGTACTTATAATAAAGAACAAAATTCTTCAAGTATCCTATGACTTTCCGAAGGACCTAGCATCTGTTCACACCTTCATCCTCAGCGCCTACCAGTCTCCCTCTCTGTGCTACCGTTACACTGGCATTCGTTCAGTTCCTGAGACACACTGTGCCCCTGTCCACCTCGGGCCTGTGTATATGCTGCTCCTGTGCCCACAATGCTCTACCCTCTCCACTGTCCCTTCTAATTAACTCATCCATCCTTTAGACACCTGGCACCAAAGCAATTGGGCTTCCCTTTGATATGTCTTACTATACTCTGATCTTCTACCTCTGCTGTGTAGCATGTCTTAGTATCTACTTGTGTATTTGTATAATTATTGATTTGTCTCCTTCTCATGATGATGAGCTCTCTGGGGCAGAGATCATGAGTCTTGCTTAACATTTATTCTAGGACTAATCCTGGCATCTGGCACATAGTAGGCATGCAGTGCAGGCTGCTGCCAATTCTGATATATGCCTGAGTATGTACAATGATTATGGTAAAACTCGTGCACCCTTCTCCAACTGGAGCATGCCTGGCAGGAGGGATGACTCTCATTCCCACAAGCAAACCCATTTCTTCCCCAAGGAGACCGGCTAAAGATTAACAAGTGTCTTTCTAACCCATACATAGAAAACCTGGGCAGGAGAGTAAAAGGAGAGCATCCAGCACACTTTTCAGAGTGCTTCATATAAAGTTAGAACCTTAAAACCAAGCAATGCCTACACATTTAAGAGTTCCAGATGTTCTACTGTCTTAAATAGAGTCTCTGTATTAGAAAGCAACACGGGACACACCAAGGTATACCCAGATGACTGCCAGCTGGCTGTGTGACTGTTGCTTCCTGAAACTCTTGAAAACAAAAGATATATCCCAAGAGGACAACCCTCTGAGCAAAACATTCTTTATGAACAAACAATAGCTGTATATGCAGACATAGACAAGATGCCAATAAATTCCAGTAATATTATTAACAACAATAACTACCCTTGATGCCAGTAAATATAAAGTTTCTTTCTCTAGGGAGTCTGAGCTGTATTAAAGACATTCTCTTACTGTTTTTCCCCCAAATTTATATGCTAATGAATCGAGATTAAACATTGCGCAGCCAACTTCAAAGATAAAGTAACCAAGGCACAGAGTTTAAAATGACTCTCAAAGAAACCACTATCAAAACAAAACAAAACAAAACAGAATGAGAACTCAATAGATGTTCATGAACTGACTTTCCCAGCCAACGTATGTACTTGTACAGGTCAAAGAACTCCCATAGAGGAGACAAAGATGTAATCGGGGAACATTACCCTAAAGGCACAATAACCTGGGAAGAGACCGATGGCTAAAGGGCATAGGTGAGAGACTTCTGCGAGTGCTTCTGGCCTGGGTTCCAGGTGACACATTTCAGAAGAGGAAAGTGCTGTGTCCCTGGAGACACCATGAGAAACTCCAAATACAAGGCAGCCCAGCTGCTCTAAAATACATGCCTCTCCTCACCTTGGCGGGCTGAAACAGAGCCTGGAAACAGTCAGAACCACTCCAATGCCCAGAGAATGGGTAAGGAATGAGTCAGACCCACGAGGCAAATGTCAGAACTGGCAGAGGGAAGGAGGGGGAGTTGTCATGTGTATGGTTCAAAACACCCCATAAACCAGAAGGAAGAGTTTGGGAAAAGATATTCGGTACAGGGGATTCACTGGGAGCTGAGATCCTAATACTTTTTTATCAATAATAATGATAGCAGCACCTGGTTTGCTGAGCACTTTGCTTGTATCATCTCATTTACTGCATGCCTTTAATAAGTGATTATTAGACCCCTGCTCCCCGTGCCAGGCAGTGCTCAGCCCAGGAGACAGAGAGGTTGCAGCAGATGCTTCAGCTCCGTGGTCAGGTCTGCTCACTCCCATTGTCTGCCCACTCGCCCCTCAAGCACCTGCCAAGTCTCTTCCCTTTTTCACTTCAAGGACTTTGTGAAACAGAACTGGATCCCTCAGCCTGGAAGTGTGGGAGAGCTGCCTCCCCTGGGGGAAACAGAAAGGAGAACGTGTGGATAAACACTGAAGCCCCGAATTTTCAGAGGGATACATCTGGGAACTTTCTGTGCATTGCCTCGGAGAGGCCCCAGGGAACTAATTCCAGTTACCGAGAGTGTTCAGTTACACACCTACTGTCAGGTCTTCCTCCTCCTGTGCGCCTGCTTCCCAAGGTTACCTCCCTGTACCCAAGGCCTCCTATGAGGCTCTGATATCTTGAGGAACCTCATATAATAAAGTGAGCAATGTGACTAAGGAGACAAAATCCCTGCCTCTCTGGAGCTTTCAGAGACAGACAGAGAAAAAAAGTAACACATAAATGAAGAGTTAGTTCAGGTGCAGATACAGTTAAGGGCACAGGGATCATGAGTAATGATGGGGGAAGCAGCTAATTTGAATGACAGATGAGTATCTGATGACTATTAAATACAATCCTTATGGCACTGAGCACTGTGATATTACATCTGACACTTGGCCTTCCAACGCTTTGACTTTTAGATCATAAATCAGGATACTTCTAAAAACAAGAGAACTTAAAGAAAAGCACAGAGGACTTGTGTAGGCATTAATATTAAACAAGCCTAAATGTTACATGTGTCTAGTGAAAGTTTTCTTTCTCTCTCAAAGTGTTAAAAAGTTATGTCTTCTACCTTCCTCTGCCCTATTCATGCCTTCTTCATTGCTACCATCACCTCCCTCAAGGAGGATGCTCTAGCCTCCAAGGTGTCTCCTCACATCACACACTCATGACAGCAGTCTTTTGAAGATGTCATTTAGGAATGCCATTCTCATTGATATCCCACAATGGCTTCTCTCTGGACTTCCACAAAATCCGAATTCCACATGCTGGGCACCAGGCCCTGTGCAGTCTGGCCACTGCCAGCCTTTCTGACATCACATCTTCTCACAATTCAGTATTCTCCAGCCTTCCACACATTGGTCTGTGTCTTCAGTAAGCAGTACCCTGGTACCTGCTATTCCCAGAGTACATGTTAGTTAGGATCCTATTATTTCATTTAAAACCAAAGAACAAATGCCAAACATGCTTCAATACAAAGCTGTCCTTACCAACGTGGTCTTGGTGCATGATGAATAAAACCTGACTCAGTGTCTCTCTGAAGGGCAGGGGTGGATTACTGATCAGAGAGGCAAATCTACAGACTAAAACACTCAAAGAAAGAGGTGTCTAGGGCATAAATTCTGGTTTAAGCATCATCTGATCTTATAAAAGTCACCTTTAATGTTTGCTTTCTGATCCCAACTGACCCAAATTGTAAAAGCTGCAGGTATCATTGAAAATACCTTTTAAGTTTCCTTCACTTAACAAAAATTAAAAATAAATCCATTTTCTCCTAACATTCTACTAATCTTCCTGGTTACCTCAACTTGAGATAGAACAGCTCAAAACAAACAAACAAACAAACAAAACCAGAGCAGAGAAAGTAAAATTATACCATATGAGTGCAGAGATTTTAACAAATTTATTATGGCTCCATATTTATGAACAACTTCTTGATTTGAAAACTTAATAGGAGCTCAATGGGGGAAATTTTGGAAATCAAAAACAGTATTTTTTAAAAGATTTTCTTTCTTTATTTTTAGACAGAGTGGGAGGGAGGGAGAAAGAGGGGCAGAGAAGCATCAATGTGTGGTTGCCTTGCACATGCCCCCAGCTGGGGACCTGGCTCACAACCCAGGCATGTGCCCTGACTAGGAATCGAACTGGTGACCCTTTGGTTCACAGGCCTGCACTCAATCCACTGAGCTACACCAGCCAGGGCTAAAAACAATATTTTTTAAACCATCTACCATCATCCCACCTGAAAGCAACCACAATAAAATACTGACTTATGTCTTTCCAGTATGTTTCTGTACATAATTATTGTAAACAGTAACCAAAAATAGAATCACATAACACCATAATGTAACCACTTTTTCTACATATATAAATAGATCATGTACCCATGTTAATACTCTCCCAAAACATAATTCCAAACATCCATTGTACAGATTGGCATTTCTCAAGTGGGTAGTGGTATGTCCCCTAGGGAGCATTTAGAAAATTTGGAAGCTATCTGTGATTGGCTTAGAAGCTGGGGGTGCCCACTAGCATTTGGTGGGCTAGAACCAAAGCTGCCAGAGCCCCTGAGATGTGTGGGCAGTCCCACACAAGAACAAGTTGTTCCATAACCCACATGACTTCCAAATATCTTCTGGGAGTGTTAGAGCCAGAGACCATTTGCCCTCAGCAAAATCTGAACCAGAAAACTATGAGGGCTAGTGGATGAGACAGAAATACTGGAATACACAAGTAAGAAGGAAGGGATTGGACTGAATTGTCTCCAAGGATCCACCCTGAGCCACTATCCTATGACCACATACAGAAGTCCAGACATGACTTTCTATCTAGTTCTCTCAAAGTTATCAATTATCCATTATATGCCTATCTTCTTCCATGATCAAATAACTGGAAAATTTATATCCTAAGTTTTATTTTAGTTAAACATTTCAATTCCAATGCCTAGACAGCTTTGATCCTTAAGCACAAACCAACAACACTTTGTAATGCATGTACATAAAATATCTTTAGACAATCAAGATGGTGGCAGAGTAGGCAGAATTTACACTCACTTCCTCCCAGAACCAAACCATAAAACAACTAAATTATAGAACAATCATCATAAGTTAGTGAAAGAAGACTAATTAAACAGAAGTCTTATAACCAAGGATTTACAGAAGAAGCCACTTGAGACTGGTAGGAAGGAGACAGGCATGGAAAGGGTTGGCCCCACACCCACATGTGTCAGTTGGAAATCTGAAGGGATATTTTAGCTGCTAAGTTCCCCCCTGAAAACCAAGAGATCTCATTCCCATGCCAGCTTCCCAGCCTAGAGCACCAGAGCTGGGAAGAGTAGCTCACATAATCTGTCTTTAAAAATCAACTGGAATTTCATCCACCAGGGAGAGATGGGAGTCTGTTAGAAATCCAGGTGCCCTCTTGAAGGGCCAGCAAACACATCATTCACAGCCACTCACCCTGGGCTCCAGCAGAGGGAAGGCATCGCAGAGCAGACTGGGGTCATATAGGGAGAAACTGGATTGTGTTGCTTCAGGGAGAGCTGAAGGGACAGCTGCCAAGGTTGCCGTGCTGAGTCCCTCTCCAACACTGCCCACAGACACCATCTTTCCTGGATCAACCACTCTCCTTCATACAACATCAGTCTGAAGGAATGCACTAGCCCTACCCCCTGATTCCCTGTGGCCCTGCTGAGCTCACACCCTACAGAGGAATCTGCTGGCTATGGCCGGCCCAGGCCCATGGTACAGACTTTCTTAGAGGGCTCTTGAGGAGGTATGGGCAGACTTATAAGCTGTAAAAGATTCACAAGGAAAGACTGAGTTGTGTGGCTATAGGGCAAGGGCTAGTTTCCTCCCTCCACAAGCCCTGGTGCCTCCCCAATGAGAGATATACTGGCCCCACCCTTCCGACTCCCTGTGGCCCCACCCTTGCGGAGGAGTCAGCTGGCTGTGGCAAGCCTGGGCCTGCTGAACACACTTTCTTGGAAGGTTCTTAGGAGGTCCAGGCAAAACTGAAAAGTGCCAGAGACACAGAGGTTGAGGCCATATTTCCCTCTTACCCTTGATCAGCACCATTGTTCTTGTGCAGAACACTCCTTCCACATGGCCAAAAAACATGGTCTCTTTTAGCCTGATGTACCTGGCTGGCCTGACCCTAAAGACTCCCTGAGATTCTGCCCCACTACCATGGTCTGTTTACCCTAGGCAGGAGGCCAGCTGCCCTTTGTGTACACTGAGAATTTTGCTAAGTGGACTCAGACCCACGAATGGTGCTAAGTTGGAATCTGTATCAATCTGGTGAACACCACCTGAGCCTACCTCATTAATCACAGAGAACCTACCTCACACTACTGGCACACTGCCAGAGGCTCTTTCCATGACTGAGCCTAAGAGTCAAACAGCAAGTAGAGGTAATTTGAGCCTTTTTGCTGAACTGCCTCTGGGCTCAGTGCTAGTGGAAGCCAGACTTGGCCCCTTCCATGCAAACTCAGGACCAGTAGAGGCAGCCACAAACTATGGATTGCTTTATAGCTCCAAACAGGCAATCCAGGACCAGTCACAGGCTGCATTTGAACCAACACATCTGATGGCAGGCTTCAGACCATATCAGCATGACCCAGTTAGATCTATAGGCAGTATACCCAATGGGGGATCTCATCAGACACCAGACCCTGCTGGGAAAAATTAAGCTTCATAGGGTCAGCTGCCACACAGCAGCTCATACACTGTCCAGGGACTTAAAAAAAAAACTATTAGGAAACAGAGAAGGACATTACATAATGATAAAAGAATCAATCCAACAAGAGGATAAAACCCTTGTAAACATTCATGCACCTAACATAGGAGTACCTAAATATGTGAAGCACATCTTGATGGACATAAAGGGAAAAACTGAGTCATCCAGTTATAGTAGGGGATTTTAATATCCCATTGACATCAATGGCTAGATCTTCTAGACAGAAAAATCAATGAGAAAACAGTGGCCTTAAATGACATACTAGATGAGATGGATTTAATTGATATTTTTAGAGCATTTCACCACAAAGCAGCAGAATATACATTCTATTCAAGTGCACATGGAACATTATCTAAGATAGACCACATATTATGGGACAAAACAAGTCTCAATAACTTGAAGAAGACTGAAATCCTATTAAGTATCTTTTCTGACCAAAATGGGATGAAACTAGAAATTAATTACAAGAAAAAATTGAAAACACAGGGAGCCTAAAAAACATATTACTAAATAATGAATGGATTAACAGATCAATGAAGAAATCAAAAGATACCTTGAGACAAATGAAAATATAAACACAACAACCTAAAATCTATGGAACACAGTAAAAACAGTTGTAACAGTAATTTCAGAGCATTACAGGCCTACAGATCTGTTGTGGACTGTTCAGCCTGGTTTCAGGAGTTGTAACCCTCACCCCATGGTGGGCTGAGTAAGAGCCCAAGGGACGCACTTCATCTGGGTCTGTTCTGTCAAGAGGACATGAGCTACTAAGGAGACAAAGCTTATCTCCCTGGCAGGAGTGCTGCTTCTGCCTCATCCATCTCTGGCCCCAGTGTTTGGTTGGTTAGTCAATGACAGGTAACACTCCTCATGGGAGGGGCAACCTAAGCCAGACACGACCACTTGGGAGGCCCTTATGGAAGGACTCGGGCGGGGGAGGGGGGGGCTGCATCAAGGAGGGGGTGATGGACCCTTACCCCCTGGCTATTCTGACATAGCCCGGGTCCCCATTTCCATCTGGGAGATATCTTCCTTATCTCTTGCTTCCTGGGCCTAATCAGCTTAAAGCCTGAAACTATAAGAGCCAGCGGTGCAGCCCAGTGCAGACTAGAATGGTTTCCTGGGCCATCGGGCATAAGAAAGAATTTGTAAAGTCCTGTGAAACCTGCTTTGTTTGCTAAGTGTGCTCTCATTTAAATAATAAGGGTCCGAGGAGGAAATGGGTGTGTCTCCCAAAGTTTTGCAACCCCCTTTCCTGACAGACACTGACTCAGATTAAGCCCTCAGATTTCTTTGAAATGTTAACCATTGTTTGATCCTTGCCACCTGACATACCTGTATTCCTGTGTATTTGAACCCAATAAAAGCCTAGTGAGGAAGGGGCTCTGGGTCATTCTCCTTTGAGAGTTTGACCACCTCTCCTCCCCAAGCAGATCATGTCTTGGTAGTTTTATTTTCATCCATGACGGAGGGATGGGGCTCTGCGGGAGGAGTCCCCCCGCCCCTCCGCTGCCCCCTGCCACAGATCTGAAGTAAACAATCTAACCTGACACCTAAAGGAAACAGAAAAAGAAAAGCAAAGCCCAAAGTGAGTAGAAGGAAGGAAACACTAAAGATCAGAGCTGAAATAAATGAAATAGAGTCCAAAAAACAATACAAAAGAACAATAAAGCCTAGAGCTTGTTCTTTAAAAAGATAACAAGATTGACAAACCTTTAACCAGACTCATCAAGAAAAAAAGGGGACCCAAATAAATAAAATCAGAAATAACATGGAAAAGAAACAACTGATACCACAGAAATACAAATATAAGAAAACATTATTAACAACTATTTGTCAAACATTTCAAAATTGGGAATAAATGCATAATTTCCTAGAAACATACAATCATCAAAAACTGAATCAAGAAAAAACAGAAAATCCAAACAGACCAATTACAACTGACAAAATCAAAATGCTATTCAAAAGAACTCCCAACAAACAAGTCCCAGAGAAGATGGCTTCAAAGTGAATTTTACCAAATATTCAAAGAAGAACTAACACCCATCCTTCTCAAACTATTCCAAAAAACTCACATTTTATGAGGCCAGCATTATTCTAATTCTAAAACTAGTTAAGGACAGTACAAAGAAAAAGTTATAGGCCAATATCCCTGATGAACATAGATGCAAAATCCTCAAAGAAAATACATATTAGCAAACCAAATTCAGCGATACATTGAAAAGATCATACACTAAGATAAAGTGAGATTTATTCCTGGGATGCAAAGTTGGTAAATTTCCACAAATCAATTAACATGATACCCACTATACACAAAGTGAAAATCATATGATCATATCTCAGATGCAGACAAAGCACTTGACAAAATCCAGCACCCATTCATGAAAAAACACTCTCAGTAAAGTGCAAATAGAGGGAAAACACTTCAACATAATAAAAACTACACATGACAAATCACCAGTTAACAACACACTCAACAGGGAAAAACTAAAAATATTTTGCTTAACATCAGGAACAACTGCCAGCCAACATGGAGGCATAAGTAGATATATTTTGCCTCCTCACACAACAAAAAGAAGGACAACAACAAATTTAAAAACAAAACCAACCAGAACTTCCAGAAAATTGAACTGTATGGAAGTCCAACAAACAAGGAGCTAAAGAAGAAACATTCATCCAAACAGGTAGGAGGGGCAGAGATGGGTGGCTGGGTGGAGAGGACTCAGGGCAAGGTGGTGGCTGGAGCACTGGGTGGTCTGACATTTGTGCGCAGATAAACCAACAGGAACAACTGGGTAGCAAGAAAGACCACACAACCCAAGTTTCCAGCACAAGGAAATAAAGCCTCAAAACCTCTGACTGAAAAAATCTGGGGGGTTGTGGTGATGGGAAAAACTCCCAGCCTCACAAGAGAGTTCATTTGAGAGACCCATGGGGTCTGAGAATGTACACAAACCCAGCAACCTGGGAATTAGCACCAAAAGGGCCCAACTTGCTTGTGAGTAGGGGAAGTGAGTGAAAACCAGCAGAGAGCGGAGCAAGAGGCACTGTTCCCTCTCAGACCCCTCCCCCACATATGAAGCCACAATGCATTAATGTGGGTTGCCTTGCCCTGGTGAATACCTGAGGCTCCACCCCTTACTGTGTAAGAAGTGGGCCCAGGCAAAGAAATATGGCCCAAATAAAAGAACAGATCAAAGTTGCAAAAATAGAACTAAGCAATGAGGAGATAGCCAACCTATCAAATGTGGAGTTCAAAACACTGGTAATCAGTATGCTTACAGAAATGCTTACAGTATGGTCACAAAATAGAGAAAGAAGTGAAAGCTATGCAAAGAGAAATAAAGGAAAATGTACAGGGAACCAACAGTGAAGGGAAGGAAACTGGGAATCAAATCAACGGTTTGGAGCAGAAGGGAGAAATAAACATTCAGCCTGAACAGAATGAAGAAACAAGAATGCAAAAAAGTGAGGAGAGGCTTAGGAAACTCTGGGACAACTTTAAACATTCCAACATCTGAACCACTGGGATGCCAGAAGGACAAGAGGAAGAGCAAGAAATGAAAAACTTATTTGAAAACATAATGAAGGAGAACTTCCCCAATATGACAAAGGAAATAGACTTTCAGGAAGTCCAGGAAGCTCAAATAGTCCAAAAAAAGTTGGACCCAAGGAAGCACATACCAAGGCACATCATCATTACCTACCAAGATGAACAATAAGGAGAGAATCTTAAAAGCAGCAAGAGAAAAGGTGATAGTTACCTACAAAGGAGTTCTGATAAGAATACCAGCTGATTTCTCAAAAGAAAACTTACAGTCCAGATGAGGGTGGAAAGAAGTATTCTAAGTCATGAAAGGCAAGGACTTACATGCAAGATTACTCTATCCAGCAACGCTCTCATTTAGAATCAAAGGGCAGATAAAGTGCTTCCCAGATAAAGTCAAGTTAAAGGAGTTCATCATCACCAAGCCCTTATTATATTTAATGTTAAAGGGACTTACCTAAGAAAAAGAAGATAAAAAATATGAACAGTAAAATGACAACAAACTCACAACTATCAACAAAAACAAAAACAAAAACAAACTAAGTAAACAACTAGAACAGGAACAGAATCACAGAAATAGCAATCACATGGAGGGTTATCAGTGGGGAGGGAGAGGGGAACAAATGGGGGGAAAGGTACAGGGAATAAATAAAGTACAAAATAAAGTATAGGAAATAAGGTACAGGTACAAAATAGAACAGCGGAGGTTAAGAATAACATGGGAAATGGAGAAGCCAAAGAACTTCAAATGTATGACCCTGGGACATGAACTAAGGTGGGGGAATGATGGTGGGAGGGGGTACAGGGCAGAGGGGAATACAGGGGAGAAAAAACAGGGCAATTGTAATAGCACAATCAATAAAATATATTTAAAAATTTAAAAAATCAGGAAAAAAGATCATGAACAAGACAAGGATGTCTACTTTCACTACTCTCATTCAGCATAGCACTGTAACTCCCAGCCTTAGCAATCAGACAAGAAGAAGAAATAAAAGGCATCCAAACTGGAAAGAAAGAAAGTAAAACTGTCATTATTTATAATGACATAATACAGTATATAAAGAATGTTAAAGGTTCTTCCAATAAACTCCTAGAACTGATAAATGAATTCAGTAAAGTAGCAGGATACAAAATAAGCATTCAGAAATTCATTACACTAATAATGAATTATCAGAAAGGGAAGCTAAGAAATCCCATTTACATTTGTCTAAAAAAAAAAAAAAACAACTATGAATAAATTTAAACAAGGAGGTAAAAGACCTGTAGTCAGAAAATGATAAGACACTGAAGAAAAAAGCTAAAAATACACAGAATGGAAGCATATACTGTGCTCATAGTTGAAATGTGCATACTACCCAAGTCAATCCATGGATTCAACACAATTATTACCAGGACAACAATGGTGCTTTTCACAGAACTGAAACATATAATCCAAAAATTTATATGAAACCACAAAAGACCCTGCATAGACACAGCAATCTTGAATAAGAAGAACAAAGTAGGAGGTATCATTCTACCTAATGCCAATTTCTACTACAAGAACATAGTAATCAAAACAGCATGATACTGGCATAAAAACAGACATATAGATCAATGAAACAGAATAGACAGCCCAGAAATAAACCCACACCTACATGGTCAATTAATATTTGACAAAGGAGGCAAGAGCATACGATGGTGTAAAAACAGTCTATCCAATAAATCGTGTCAGAAAAATTGGACGGATACCAGCAAAATAATAAAATTAGACCACCTTCTTACATCATATGCCAGAATAAACTCAAAATAAAGACTTAAGTGTAAGACTCAAAACTGTGTAACTCCTAGAGGAAAACACAGGCAGTAAAAACTGACATTTGTTTAGCAATATTTTTTCTGATATAACTCCTTGGGCAAGGGAAACAGAAAAGATGAAAATGAGATTACATCAAACTAAAAAGTTTTTTGCACAGAAAAGGAAACCATCAACAAAATAAAAAGACAACCTACAGAATTTGAGAAGATATTTGCTAATGACACATATGATAAGGTGTTAATATCCCAAATTTATAAAGGACTCATGCTATTCAATACTAAAAAAAATCCAATTAAAAAGTGGGCAAACCTGAATAGACACTTCTTCAAAGAAGACATACAGGTGGCCAATAGACATGAAAAGAGGCTCACTGTAACTAGTCATCAAAGAAATGCAAATGAAAACCACAAGGAGATATAACCTCACACCTGCAGAATGGCTATCATCAATAAATCCACAAAAAACAAGTGTTGGCTGGCATGTAGAGAAAAGAGAACCCTCATGCACTGTTAAAGAACAAAATAAAAGTACAAACAAAATTGAAACAGACTCATAGATACAGAGAACAAACTGATGGATGCCAGACGCGAGAAGCACCTGGGGCCTGGGTGAAAAGGTGAAGGGAGTAAGAAGAACAAACTGGTAGTCACAGAGGTGTAAAGTACAACATAAGGAATATAGTCAATAATATTGTAATAACTATATCATTGGAATAACAATATTATTGTTATAATAATAATAACTATATTATTACAATATCGAATGGTGCCAAGTGGGTACTGGAAATCCTGGAGGGAATACCTTGTACAGTATACGATTGTCTAACCACTCTGCTGTACACCTAAAGCTAATACAAAATATTTTTAAAATACCGCTATTGTTTCAAAAATATTTTTAAATGATTCTTACTATTGTATCCAGAAATATAAATCATGGAAGTAACCGAATTACCCAATAATTTAGAATTAGCTAAATAAATAATGGTATAGCCACAGAATAGAATATTTCACAGCCATTAATATTTGAGACTATTTCAGAATATGGAAAAATGTAATAATTAAATGGAACAAAAAAGTTACACAGAAACATGTCTCTAAGATTTCATATGTATGAAAAAATGTATATATATGAAAATTATATATATGAAAAAATAAAAAACTTTTTATCTAGCATTGGTTAAGGATAAAAGAAAAAAATAGAGAGCGGGGAGGGTTGGGGCTGTATGCATCACTATACAAGGTCCAGCACAAATAATTCCCCTTTCATTACAAAATCTTTTATTATAAAATCATAATCATGTAATTCTATAACATAACAATATCACACTCAAGCACACCATATGAGATTTTAGGTGAATTGATCAAATTAAAACTATAAATTATTTCACCCATATTATTACCCTACCAACCACACTCAAGAAGGTGTTACTTCTGCCAGACCCTGTATATTATGTTAAATACTACACACACACTCAGACATAAGTCTTGTAGAGATAACCTGTTCGTGAATAAATACTATGACAGATGCATGAAGTAGCCGTTACCTCCTTGGGAAATTGAAGAGCAGGTTGAAGAATAGCCTCAATCCCATGGCCCCAGGAACACTGAACACTTAACAAGCTGGTTAAAGTTCTAAATTAGATTTAAGTTCATATACATTCTGTCTCCTATAAATCATTATTGAAATTTCTCTCAAATCTATTCCAACTTAGGCTAAGAAGCTTTCCAGCATGTTGAGATGGCAAGAACAAAGTTTTTTGTTCAATCTTCTAGAAATCTTATTTCTGACACACACAGCCATCTCATCACCACAGTTTGTAAAACATAGTTCCTATAGAAAATTGTAAGTCATGCCATCTGTTGAGTACATAAGGGTGGATAGATATAACCTAGGTCCTATATCCTCCAAGGCCACCTGATCTAGTGTGAGAGGGGACTAATAAACACATAAATATGATAACAATATGGTGAATGCAGTGAGAGGGAGATGTTTAGGGAATGGTCAATGTCCAACCATGGGCTTAGAAAGGGGGAAAAGTGGGGGCTTTAAAAAAATCATATGTTATTTCAAAAATATATATGGAACCATCAATGACCCTGAATAGCTACAGTAATATTGAGAACGAAGAACAAAGTAGGAGGGATCACAATACCTGACATCAAACTACATTACAAGTCCACTGTAATCAAAACAGCCTGGTACTAGCATAAGAACAGACACATAGGTGACTGAAACAGAATAGAGCCCAGAAATAAACCCAAGTCTCTACGGCCAATTAATATTCAACAAAGGGGGCAGAGGCATGAAATGGAATAAAAATAGCCTCTTCAATAAATGGCGTTGGGAGATTTGGACAGCTACATGCAAAAAAAAAAATGAAACTCAACAACCAACTTACACCATACATAAAAATAAACTCAAAATAGATAAAAGACTTAAATATAAGTCATGATACCATAAAAGTCCTAAAGGAGAAGATAGGCAAGGAAATCTCAGATATCCCACAAAGCAATATTTCACCAATTTGTCCCATAGAGCAAGGGACATAAAAGAAAGAATGAACAAATGGGACTTCATCAAAATAAAAAGATTCTGCACAGCTAAAGAATGTATCAGCAAAATGAAAAGGGAACCAACCATAGGGGAAAACACATTTGCCACTGATACCTCACACAAGGGTTTGATCTCCAAAATATATAAAGAACTCACATGACTCCACACCAGGAACACAAACAACCCAATTAAAAAATGGGCGAAGGACCTGAACAGACCCTGCTCCATGGAGGACATACAGAGGGCCCAGAGACATAGGAAAGAATGCTCAGCATCAGGAGCCATCAGAGAGATGCAAATAAAACTACAATGAGATACCACTTCACACCAGTAAGAATGGCCATCGTAAACAAATCAACAAACAAGTGTTGGAGAGGTTGTGGAGAAAAGGGAATCCTAGTACATTATTGGTGGGAAGGCAGACAGGTGCAGACGATGTGGAAAACAGTATGGAATTTCCTCAGAAAACTAAAAATGGAACTACCTTTTGACCTGGCATTTCCACTACTGGGTTTATACCCTAAGGATCCTGAAACACCAATTCAAAAGAACCTATGCACCCCAGTGTTCATTGTAGCATAATTTATAATAGCCACATTCTGGAAGCAACCTAGGTGCCCATCAGTAAATGAGTGGATCCAAAAACTTGGTACATTTACAGAATGGAATTCTATGTAGCAGAAAGAAAGAAGGAGCTCCTACCCTCTTCAGCAGCATGAATGGAACCAGAGAGCATTACGCTAAGTGAAATAAGCCAGGTGGGGAAAGACAAATACCATATGATCTCACCTATAAGTGGAACCTAATTGACAAAACAAACAAGCAAGCAAAACATAACCAGAGACACTGAAATAAAGAACAAACTGACAGTAACCAGAGGAGAGGAGAGCGGGAGATAACAGGGAAAAGAAGAAGGGTTGTCAAGGAACATGTATAAAGGACCCATGGACAAAGGCCAAGAGGGGGAGGACTGAGGGTGGGGGTGGGTGGGGAGAGAGAACCTGGTGGCGAGAAAATGGAGACAACTGTACTTGCACAGCAACAAAAAAGAATTGTATGTTAGAGTATTTGTTATGGAAAATCAAATTTGTTCACCTTAGCCATAAATGAGCTCACCAGCCTTATGATAAATAACCTATTTATTTATTATTCACCTTATATATAAAGATTGCATCTTCAGAATACATTCTGGTCTAGCTTTGTGCTCTGAGACCTGCTTGAAATAAATAGTGCTTCTTAGGAATTCAAACCCTAAAGCCTCGGGAAGCTCCTTTCGGACACAATTCTTTTTCATGTCTGCATTAAAACAGTAACAACAACATCAATATGCACACTGAAATGGTAACAGTGGTTAGATCTGGGTGGTAAGATAAGACATTTTTATGTTCTTGGAGTTTTCCATATTTTCGACATAACCATGTTTCACTTATTTTATTATTTTTAACGAGAGAATGTATGAATTTCCCTTTTATCTGAATGCGTAATCACTATCCAGTGAAAGTGCTAACAATTTTTCAAGTGATCATAGACTCCAAAAATAAAAAATAAAAAGAGGGTTTCATTTCCATAATAAACAAGTGTGGGCTCTTTTCCCATCCACAGTTCAAGGCTTTGGTGTAGGATGTTTTTGTGCTCTCCATCAAGGAGGGGGAATTATTTTTATCTGTGACCGCAAAAGCTGGTATCATTGAGCTAAAGTCTTCCCAAGTCTAATCCTTTAAACATCTAGGGTGTTGAACATTTTCAATGTAAGAGCCAGAAAGGGCCTTAGAAATCATCTGACCCAAACTTCTGTTAGAGGGGACTTAGGGATTTGAGGGAAGTGACCAGGGTCACCTGGTAGACACAGGAGCCTGTATTTAATTTGAATGTTTGTTCCATTCACCAGATTGTTTCTGCGCCCTTGGACGTGAAGGCAGAATGGGGAATGAAAGACAGCCCTCATGTAGCTCTCTTCCTAAGCAGTATACACCAAGTAAACTAGGTCCCACCCATTACAGAGCCGTCCACCAGGGAGTCTTAAACATTGTCAAGACAAGCTATTTTGTTTTAATCTCTACCTCATTCCCTGGTATTCCCCCTCGCCGCACTCCCCCGAGCCCCCCCCCCCCAAAAGAAAAGAAACCTTAAGAGCACACTAATGAGAAAGAACATGCTGACGACAGGCTGAGCTCCTGCTCTGGTTCAGTCCAAGAAGGCAGAACTTGTTTCCTGTATTATGAAAAAAACTCTGAGTGCTCACTCTTACTCATTCTTTCTCTTTTTAGCAGAACTCATTAAGACACTGCTTACTTCTATGAAAAACATTTAAATAAGAAACAATTAGCTATTAAACACGCATACAAGTTGTCTATCTCAAAAACAAAAGATGAAAGAATTTATCCCCCATGGAAAAGTGGCTGCCAACAAAACTTCCTCTTTTCATAGAGCAACAAAGCTTTTCCTTTCATCTGGAATGTCACAGAAATAGTCAAAGCCATCAAAGGCCATTGTCCTCGTTAATACCCCAATCTTCAACCCCCTCTAACTGGGGAATTCTAGATGAAGAGGCTAATGAACTTCAATTCGCAAATGTAACCACTGCCTTAATTAGAAGTAACACAATGCTATAGAATAGCTCCTGTTTATTTGGACAAGGTCTTTAACAACATTAAAGGTTTAATGCTGTCATAAATTTTAATACAACAGTTTAAACACAAGTGAGTTAATCACTCTCAAAAGTAAATTTACTTAGCTGGGTAAAAAGTCCCTGACTTCATTAGTATTCTCTTACATTTATAAATTCCCCTTTGTCCTATCTGAGGGTTCACAGTATTGGCATTGGCTTTAGCTATAAAAATCAATCACATTGATACATATTCATTAAGTGGCTGCTCCAAACAGATTGCTGGTACTTGTCTTGGTTCTATTACAAACAGAGTGAAGGCTTAAGCGAATCACAGTCTCACTGGGCATCAAACTAGAAAATGAGAAGGTTGTATTAAATGATTGCTAAGTTTTCATTCTTGTTCTAACTAAATGCAGTTCTATAATTATACATGTTCTGAAAAGCTTCAGGTACTGAGGAGCAGGCCAGAGTAGTGTACTATATAGCCCCTCCACTCAGATGCACTGAAAATCCAAGTTAAAAATATACACACACCATCTTGGAAAAGGAGGCATTGGGACAGCATCAGCCATCACCTTATTAGGGCTCAGCTACCAGCAGCTCGGGTCCCCAGGAGGAGCAGTTGCTCAGAAGAAAGGATTGAGGTAAGTATTATAAACCAAATACTTGTAGGAGCCAGGCAAAGAGCATAAATAAATGGGCAGATTTGGGTGGGAACTGTGAAAAAATGGAGCATTGCTCCTTGGTTCCAACTAATTGTTGCCTTGTAGGAACAGCGGCTCTGGGCTATCTCGTCTTCAGGTTTTTCAAGAGAATGCCGAAAGTCTGTAAAACCTGATTTTTAAATATTGAATCAGAATTTTATATAACACTCTACAGGCCAAATATATTTTCACCCTAGACATACCTACAGGACACTAAATTTAAGACCTCTGAGGTAGAACACTGTACTGCCAAGGAAGGTAACAGTGGGGTGAGGAGGGCATGGCGAATAGGAGGGATGCAGAGAAAGAGGATGGAGGGGCAGCAGTGACAGATGAGGATGGTTGTGTGGGAATCCAGAACAAGAAGTACATTTGGCCCTGGCTGGTGTAGCTCAGTGGATTGAGCGCGGGCCTGCGAACCAGAGAATCGCGGTTCGATTCCCAGTCAGGGCACATGCCTGGGTTGCAGGCCAGTTCCCAGCAGGGGACGCATGAGAGGCAACCGTACATTGATATTTCTCTCCCTCTCCCTCTCTCCTACCCTTCCCCTCTAAAGATAAAT
Source organism: Glossophaga mutica (assembly GCA_039655065.1). Taxonomy (NCBI): domain Eukaryota; kingdom Metazoa; phylum Chordata; class Mammalia; order Chiroptera; family Phyllostomidae; genus Glossophaga; species Glossophaga mutica. The sequence goes on along the minus strand of CM077307.1, from coordinate 137,879,326 downwards.
AAATAAATAAATAAATCTTTAAAAAAAAAAAAAAAAAAGAAGTACATTTGGAGGAGGAAGAGGCTAGGACAGTTATTCCAAACCTTTTTGGGGGTTATGGGTACCATTTGAGACTCTGATAGGAGTGTCCAAACTTTTGGCATCTCTGGGCCACACTGGAAGAAAAAGCATTGTCTTGGGCCACACATTAAATACACAAACACTAAGGAAAATTGATGAGCAAAATAAAGAGGTTTTAAGTAAATTTATGATTTTGTGTTGGGCCGCATTCACAGCCATCCTGGGCTGCATGTGGCCCACAGGCCATGGGTAGGACACCCCTGTTTCCCTGGAAAAATAAAGGTATACGTAGTAGGCAGGGTAATGGTCCCCCAAAGATGTCCATGTCCACATCCCTTGCCCACTCCCTTACCTGACATGACAAAAAAAAGTTTTACAGATATGATTAAGTAGGGATCTTGAGATGTGGAGATGAGCATGGATTATGTGATTCAGCCCAATACATGAATACTTAAAAATCAGAAAATCTTTCCTAGTCATGCTCAGAGAGATACTATGTTGCTAGCTTTAAAACTTGAGCGGAGGCCATGAACCAAGCAATGTAGGCAGCCTCTGAAAACTGGAAAAGGCACAGAAATGGACTTATTCTCCCCTAGAGCCTCCAGAAAGAATGCAGGCCTGCTCAAACCTGGACTCTTCAGCCCAGTGAGATGCATGTTGGAGGTCTAGACTATAGAATTATAAGATTATAATTCCATGCTTTTTTAAGCCACAGGTCTGTGCTCATTTTGTTACAGTGGCTTCTGAAGACCAATATAATGTACTTATATTCAAACTTTGGCAAAAACATTCATAGTCCTACTGGAAGCTCATCCACAGAGAGAGATAAAGGCTCCTTCTACTAGAAAGAGCTGAAGATACAAATGCTCTGAGAGCTGAAACTATGACACTATTTCTACTTGGCATGTATGGAAAAATCAATGCCGACACCGTAACAGTCAATTCCAAAACCTCACTTCTACAGGGATGGATTCATTCCCTGAAGACTAATCCTTCAAGTCTCACTTAAATGAAACATGAGATGTTTGTCACTCACTTGACTGCTCCTTGCTGCAGAAAGATGCTTCTTCCCTTTCTCAAGTTGTTTACTGCTAATAACATTCTCTCTCTAACCCCAAGAAGGCAGCATTTTACACCTGCTGAGATTTACTCTGGTTTCTTCCCTTACCTTGAGCCAGACCTAAGTCATACGTGTTCTGTTACAGTATCATGTCTCTATCAAGATCTTATTGGGCATGATATGCCTGAACCTGGCCACGTGCTGATGTTACAACGGAAGACCAAGGTTATCAGGAATGCGAGCTACCTGACTCAAAGTTGTTTTTAGCCTCGGATCACATTTCACCAGTTCATCGAGTTTCATAATTCCTGTAATATTTTGAGATTTTTTTCAAGTACCATTAGAATGTCCCTGGGTGACACCACCACAGTTGTGACAAATAACTGTAGATTAAAGGTTACCAGCCTAGTCTAAATACTAAATCTAAGAATTACAAACATAACTTGGCCTAACATGGCTCCTGATGTGCAACTTCACCCCAGATCCTGTGATGGCCAAACCTGGTGCATGGAATTTCTAGAATGCAGCTACACCCTGTGAAAGTACAGCATGGAGGCTAAACTGGGGTCAGGGGTGGGAGGTAGAGGGGTACAAGAACAACAAGGTATGTAGGGTCCTGCGGAGACTTACTTAGGTATAAAGGAAGAGAGATCAGGTCTGTATTTGCAAGAGGTGGGCAATCTGTTGAGAAGACAAGCCTGACTTAATGAGAAAGGCTGCCCGATAACCTTGTATCTGGTTCCCTTTCCAGACATGCAGAGGAGACCTAGTAACCACCTAAATGTTACACAGACTGTTGTGTGTATATGCATCTCTTTTCTCTAAAAAAACAGTGTCACGCATCTTTGGGAATCTGAATAAAACTGTAATTCCTACCCACCCCCCAAGGTAAGAGCTGTTTCCCTATGTGTTTCCTCATAGGGAGGGGCTTTAATTTCATACTCTTGGTCTCCCTAGTCACGTGTGAATGATATCCGCCATGTAATCCTATTATATTTCTGACCTGCCCTCTAATGACAATGATATCCCTATTTACCTTCCCCACCATTCAGGAGATAGAAAGTAGTTTTAAGTTTAGCAAAATTCAGGCATTTTTGAAAAGGTTAATTGCTAATACCATTTCCACACACCCCCCCCCCCCATCAGCCTCCGAATATCCATCCCCAACAGCCACCACGTCTTCCATACATAAATAAGAATGATATAGCCCTGGCCAAGTGGCTCAATTGGCTGGAGCATCACCCCATGCACCAAAAGGTTGTGGGTTCAACCCTTGGTCAGGTCTCATACCTATGTTGTGGGTTCAATCCCCTTTGGTCAGGGTGCAAATGGGAGATCGCAAATCAACGTTTCTCACATTTATGTTTCTGTCTCTTTCTCCCTTCCTCTCTCTAAAATCAATAAACATATCCTCGGGTAAGGATTTAAAAAAGAATGATTTCATTTCATTCTTTATTTGTTGTTTTGGGTTTTTTTTGCATGTCTGTTTTTACTTTTTTTGAAATGTACATGGGAATATAGTTGGCCTTATTCATGCTGAGAGAGGCAGTACCCAGTTTGGTCAGGGGAGACAGAGTCACTGCCTAAATTGTCTCTAGTCAGCCTAAAATAGCTTTATTACAATAAAGCCTCAAATAGCAAGGAGAATGTCCTGATCATCAAAGAAATAACAAGGTTGAATCTTATCCCACCAGAGGTCAAGTAAGAATAAATGGACAAGCGATGGCAACTTGTGAAAAGAGTGATAAATTGTGCCCATAAATCCAATTGGATAGTGGAATATCTCAGTCCAGGGTCCCCTCTAACCCTTTGGAATTCTGTGATTCTAAATTTAGAACATTGGATATTTTAAAGCACAATTACATAGCACAATCTCCTCTGTAGTTGTTGATTCATTTAGACTCTGCAACCTTAGAAAAAAATTTCTAAAGGTCATGCTCAGAAGCGCAGAACTCTCTTTCCACTGAGTCGGGGCTCCAATTACACTGTACACAAGATCCTACAACAGCTGACACAACTAGTGGTTGAATTCTTCCTTCTGTTTATTTCCAGCAGAAACTCCATAAACAGCTGCAATGCCATGCCCGCATCAGAATGCCAAGCCAACCTTGCTGCAGACAACATTTTACCCGTGCTCTTGCCCTCAACTCATGGCTGTTTCCAGCCTGGGGCTACTTCAGGGCCTCAGGAACCACTAGGATGGGCACAGACGCCACACCTGCTATGCCATAGACAGACATTTGTAGGTTCAAATTCTGGCTCAGTTTATTTCACTTGTGCAACATCAGGCAAATGCCTTAATGTCTCCCAGCCTCAGGCTTCTCCTCCATAAAATGGGGCTATGCGGATGTGGTGAAGGCTATATAATCTTACACGTAAAAAGCAACTGGCTGATGTCTATACTGTCATCACTATCATTATCGTAGAGGAAAACCTAACCATCATTTCTCTCCAAGGACAGGATTATCTCTACTTCTCTCTGAGACTTAAGGCTAGTAATCTTCAAACTAAAGATGAGACAGTAGGTTATTTATATCTCTCTTAAACTCAAACTCAATGATACTCCTTCTAGGCCCCATTAAGCAGATTCTCAGGCTACAAGGAATGCCAACAAACATCAGAATGCCTAGATTCTTGTGTGGGTGCAACAAGCACAAGGGAATGAACCCCAAGCACACCGAAGGCCCACCTTGGTTGAAGCCACACTGGTTCCTGGCCCCTGAAGGGGTGGCTTTGCGGACTCTCATGAGCTGGTGTTCCTGCTCTCCCCCGACATTCCGACTGGCTGGGCGCCACATGCTCTGTCTCCTGTAAGAAGAAACAGCAAAAGCAGATGAGCTGTCAGCAGCCATCAGTTTCACAGCATTCTCGCTGGCGGGTAGGTCTCAGGGCAGCAGAGCAGCAATACACAACACACACTACCAATCGGCAGTGGGGGAGGGGGCCAAGGAGTGCCCTGAAATTTAAAAAGCCTGTTTCTCTCTGTCAGTTGCTGCAAGATACCAGAAGAAAGAAAAATAAATAATAAAAAAACCTAATGTTCAAAACATATGATATAGCCATACCATAAAAATGTTACTAGATTAAAAATGATATTATAAAAGCATATTTAATGACTAAGTCTAAAAACATAATTTCTAGAATATTTTTGGTATGGGGTCATTTTTGCAAAAACAAATATATGAGTGAATGTTCACACATGTACACACAGAGCTTGGGATAATGTGAATCAAAATGTTAACAGTGAATGACTATAAGATGGCTTTTTTTTATGGCTGGAGGAAATTCACCTATAATTCTTACAATAAAAATACATTATTCCTGCAACAAGAAAGATTTAAATTAATCTGAAATAATTTGTATAAATTCCAAATCCCAAACATGTTTGAGCTCTTGATTGATCTCTCCTGTTTCTCCTCCTCCCCGCTCTTGTCCATCCCCCGACACACACGCCATTAGCTACATTGCATCCAAAGACATCGCTGCATTGGTCAGCCCATGATGTCATCTACTAATTTATAAAACCCCATGATGCTAAACTCTCTAGAGAATATCATCACAACCAAGCTAAAAGGAATGTAGATTCAATACCAGGATACACACATAAAAAATGAAAGATCTACATATGTTCAGCAGCTGAACTACTGTAGTCTCTGGGACATGTCCCAGTTTCACATAGAAGGGTTCTATTTGTAGACACTAGTTCCCTAGACTTAGTAGCTGCTGTGAAAAATTCTACAGCTTCCCAAATACTGGTCAGCCCCAAATAATAGCTGTCAAGTGAGATAAACTCTGCTTGCTACTTGCTGAGTAGGCCTCAGTTTTCTTGTCTGTAAAATGGGGATGATATGTCAATCTCACAGGCTGCCAAGCAAGACCTTATTTGAACCCTGTTCATTGCCTGCTAACTGGAGGCATACAATAGATGAGAGCTCTTGATGGTGATATTAATCCTTTTATAAAGTCCCCCTGAAGCTCAGTATTCTGAAACTAGTGTTAAGGATGATTTCAGCAAAAGAAAACCTATTTTTGTGGTGGAATGCTTATTTCAGGTTTCTAGACAAATAATGGCATTATTTCAAATATTGTATTTAGAAGTCTTAATACATATAGGCCTAAAGAAATGGCCCATTTAATTTCTAAAGTGTTTTAACAAAAAATTACCATTTTGTTAAAACTTTAGCCTTCTAAGAAAGAGTAGTATGCTTTCATTGTTTGTTGGTTTTTTTTTTTGTTTTTTTGTTTAAATTTTCACAGACAGTATTTTATCTAATCCTTTGAACCCACAGGAGGTTGAGAAGTGCCAGAGGCCACAAACTCCTGGACTCCCCTGGGTTTTCCTGTGTATTTCAGAGATTGACAAGAGGGGATCTGGAGCAAGTGCTGCCTTCATCTGCTCAAGTCAGAGGCCTCAAAGCATGGCGGAAAGGGGCCATTTCCCTAGCATGCTCGACTGAGGAGTGTTTGGGGACCACTGACAATCAAGTCCGTGATTGAGGTGGAGGAAGACATGGCATTGTCAGCTATGCTTTCTGCCCACCTAGAACTGAAAACATAGAGATGATGTGGAGACTTGTAGAAGTAAAGCATTTGGTATAAGTCATCCTGAATACTCACCAACAAAGTAGACCCTGACGCAAAAATCTAGGCTTCATTGTAATGCTGCCCTTTGCAGTGACAAAATTAGGTCAACCTCCAGAGTGCCGGTCTCCAAGCCCCCCTGAGATCAGAACCCAAGTACAGCCTCTCTCAGAAAATGCCAAATGGGTTCTTCCTTCCAAAGCTCGTGTGAGTTTGAAAGCTCTTGCATTCATAAAAAAAATAAGTAAGTAAATATTTTAAGTTTAGTCCCTTCCTCTCCTTATCTTTTCATGGACTATTCCTGTGTCAATTAATAGCCCCAGCAAAGCTCACATAGGAATCGGTGAGCCTTAGGATGATTCTAACTCGAAGGCTATGCATCTTCCAGCTGAGGCCCCAGATAGTGCGGAGCCCAGACAAGACCTCCCTTTTGTGCCCTCAGTGAACCCTGATTCACAGAAACCATGAGAGATAGTAAATGATTATTATGAGTTTTAGGGTTACCTGTTACACAGCTATAGTTAACTAACCTTTCCTATATTCTAAAATAGCATCAATAATAAAAACCACCATCATTTTGATTAAATAATGGCTTTTAATAGAAAAATAATGCCATATTAAATGCATCCATCAATTTTAAGGTGTAGTCAGCTATGAGAAAAGTAAAAGTATGAAAAGATGTGCGTGCACATCAAGAAACCACATAGCATGCCCCATGGGGCCAGCATGGTGCTGTGAGGGACACAAAAACTATCTTATCAAGGAGACACACACAAAAAAATCAACTTTTTAGAGTGTAATCTGGAAGACTCAATAATCTCATAGAAAACAGGGCAGTGAACCACAATCCTTATTTGGCCTGGTTGTAAAAATAATTTTATGCTTTCCCTCAAAGAAAGAAGGCAAATAGTAAGGGAATACCATACTTATTGAATTAATAGAGCAGTAGCTTTCAAGGGTATTGTGTTGCCAGTTACCCTTATAAGGATGTAAAGGAAAAATACAAAATGAGAACAATAATAATCATATTTATCTGTTTCTATATCAGTGATTTAGGCAGACACCTGAGAAAGCAGGGCCCACCCTCTTGGTGAGCTCACATCTCTACTCCAGCTGGGCTCCGCCACCTGGCCAGTGACCAGGTAAACTAGGACTGCCAAAGAAAGTCCTTGCAGTACACAATGTACTTGCAGATGAGTGAGAGCTAACATATTCTCCCTACCTCCCACCCCAAGGTGTCACATCTGGACAAGACATAAAGAAAATATTTGATTACCTTTGCCCATTTAAGCTTCATTACATCTTTGTTCAGAATCTGCTGTAACACGTAGCTCATCAAAAATTCTAGAACATTAAAGCAGAGTGTTTATCTTGAAATAATTAAAATATATTTTTACATTAAAAAAGTCATCTATAACATACCAAGGATGTAGATTATTAAGGCCATTATATTTATATTATATTTATAGTGAATAAGATATCCCTGCCCTCAAAGGACTTTTAAAGTCCTTTGTCTGACAGAGACCAAAATGTAAGAGGAAGACTCAAACTCGCTTACTTCTGCATTAAGGCATTTATCAAATGGACAGATCCCAGCTGATCAAGGGGAACTGGGAAAGGAGAAGCCAGGACCCTCTCCTCCTGCCACCTGGCTGGGTGAGCCTGGGTGGGCGTCTGTAAGAGAAGTCATCCTACATCTTTCCCTGCTCCCAGCCATCCTCCTTTACCCTGTGCCTCAGTTCCTGTGTGCCCCAAGCCCAGACTCAGTGATTTGCTGGTTCTCTGCTACATGCAGGAGCAATCAAACTGACTAAAATTGGAGATATTTCATATGAAAGCTGTCCACAAAACAAATGTTATTGATTATTGTTTGATTCAGAAGCAGAGGCTAGAATAGTATACATGATGAAATGAGAGATGCTGTCTATCTGTTATGCTGAGAGGCTCAAAACCCCCAGCTGAGCTAAGGAAAAATTAGCTGCCCCTGAGCAGAAATGGTGAAATATATTTTGTCCTTGTTAGGATTTCAGTGAGTTCAGCTGTCTCTTGTAGAACCTGAGAGAGTCTAGTTTGGATGCAACTGGGTGGCCACTGCCTTCAGGCCCCTTTAAGTTCCCCGATGTATACAAATGCAAGACCCAGAGAAAGAAAATAATTTTCCATCTTAATCCCGGTCCTTGACCATCTTCTCTAGCTTGCCAAATCAGAATGCTACCCTTGGGCCTCAAGGACAAATGCATCCTTAAAATCTTTCTTCAAAAATATGGTCAACCAGAACATTACCTTTTTCATCTCACCTTGAGCCTTATCTGTGTTCATTTTATTCCAAAACTGATAAAATCTTTTCTTCAACTGCTGACTTAAATTTTTAATTAAATAGTTTTATAACTAATCACTCCACTGCTAATAACAAGACCCTGCATTATGAGAGCATGTTTTTTCCCAAGAGCCTCAATTACTACATGATTAATGTATCTGATGTCTCCATAGTTTAGAAAAGCATATATTCAGCTCTTAGAACAAACAAGGGCAAGTGTTATAAATCTATTCATTCCTACATCACCCTAGTGTTCTTTTTACCTTAAATCTGTATATGTCTGTAAAAGTGACTTAAAGTCCTTTTGAATTTGGGAATCTTGAAGGCCTTTAGCCCTGACTAAAATAACTATTGGATTATCATATTCATTTAATAATTATAAGAAAGGCGGCCCTGGGAAAGCTGAGTTAAATTTCCTTTTTAAATTGTGTGTCTGATTATTACAGACATACCTTGAAATATTGCAGGTTTAGTTCCAAACTGCTGCAATAAAGCAATTCATAACCTGTTTGCTGGCGGAAGGTCCTGCCTTCAATTTGCCAAAAAAGGTGCAACATCTGTGAAGCACAGTAAAGCTAAGCACAATATAACAAGTAATGACTGTATTTAAAATGTTCTGGTCCTTTAAGAAAAGGAAACCAAGAGAAATGTTTCTTCGGACCTATTTTTTAAATGCTGTCTGCCTACCTTAAGTCACTATTTCAACGCAGAAATAAAATCTACACATATCCATGAATGGGATCTCCTATGATCCTATTTCCTTATCTGTGATACTGAGAGATCCCCCAATTTACTGCTTACAGTTGTAAGCATTTCTAGTGGAAAACAGACATTCAAATTATGTTTATCTTTTCCACTTTCCAAATCAAACAACATTCACTGATCAATATCAGGCACTAAACCAGGCATCTTTAACCTATTATTTCCTCATGTAAAATTGCAAGGTGGATTTTACTCTTTACCATTTTTCCCCAGTGAGAATCAACAAGACAAGACAGTGGACTTACCTAGGCCAAAGAGATTGTTTTTTATGCAAGAAATGCCTTCCTGAAGACCCTGCAAAATCTGACTGAAATTTATGTATTTTAAGATCATTTCCATGACAGAAGATATTGGGTATTTCTTTTCACTTGCTAAAGTGGAAATATTTCAATAAAATAAACAGCTTATTATTCAGCAAACCTGAAGAGCTTAGAAATTATGCAAGTCTTATGAGGGGACTGTATTATTTCAAATGGTTTGCATTGAGAAACTTAATACTTTACAGTCAGTATTTAGTTAATAGTTAATATTTAATTCAAAATTGCATAAAATAGGACTACGCAGTATCAGTCAAGTAGCTAAAGAAGCCAAGTCCTAACTCCCAAATCTTAAAATTCAAGTTCAGAGTTCTTTGCACTATGTTTCAATATCCCAAGTTTACTATCATCAAATGACAGAACTAAAAATTTAGCAATGAGTTTTATGCCCTTTATTCAAGAGAATTCAATCCATGGATTGGAGGAAGTACAGTGAAGTGCTCTTCCCGAGGGATTTGGGGATTTCTGGAGTCTCTTGCACTTCAATTTCCACCCTGTGAAAAATTGGAAGTCTCTCACACCCCAATTTTCCACTCAAAAGGATTGGAACAAACAAACTCAAAGAGCTCAGACAAAAAACAAGTGGAGCTCCATCCAAGAGAAGCTTACCAGAGATCCCGGAGGCGGCCAAAGAGGCAGCAAACCAAAAGGCCCCACAGGCACCTTCACCTGCATCTAGAAGCCGTCCCCGGAATCCTCAGCAGCTGTCTCTGGGTCCCATGTCATTGCCAAATGGTCAAATGACAAAACTGAAACAATTTAGGAACGAGTTTGATGTCCTTTTTCGAGGGAAAACAATCCATGGATTGGGGGAGTGCAGGCCCACACAAGCAGTGGAGCACTCCTCCCAGGGGATACTGGGCAGGAGTGAGTTTTGTTTACAAGTGGTGACACAGAAACAGGGCCTGACTGGCTGTGCGGCCAGGGACTTCCTTATAAGGCTGGTGGGTCCTATTCTCTACGGTAAGGTAAGCCAGCTGAAGCTGAGGTGTAGGGTTGTGATTGGTGTATGTTAAATTTCCTTGACAGGTGTTTGCAGTAAGCACAGGCTGACCTGGGTTTAAACTGGCGATGTGGGCTGGGCCCCTGGGGCTGCCTCCATTTTCTGGGTCCTGATATACAAATTAACTTTATCACTATGGAGCTCAGAAGTATCCTATGCAAATCAGCATGAACACAGTCACACTTAACAAAATGTAACAGCTGGGGAGCCCTAACTGGCTGGCTAGGTCAGTTGGTTAGAGAACTGTCTTAACATGCCAAAGCCATGAGTTCAACCCCCAGTCAGGGCACATACAAGAATCAACCAATGAATGCATGAGTAAATGGAACAACAAATCAATATTACTCTCTCTCCCTCCCTCTCTCCCTAAAATTGATAAATAAAAATTTTAAAAGGGAGTCACAAGACATGTGGGTTCCCAATGGTATTTATTTATTTTTCTTCTCTACAGCATGTGGATAAAGGACACAGAGACTCCAAAGTGAGAGAGACTCACAAGGAAAGATCTTCCTTTAAGGAGTCTGCACTAACTGGCAGCTGGAGGCAGGTGGGGAGTGGAAGGGTTAACCAGCTGTGAGAGAGGCAAGATTAGCTGCCCTGGGTGCGATGACCACATAACATCTAAGTCCCTCACTCCAAGAATTCTCACATTTCTGCATCTGCCCCATTGAGGACTCAGTACTTGTACAAGTATACAGCTCTCCTGCTCACTTGAATTGTAATGTGTCGCTGAGTCTACAGAAGACCCCAAACAGAACGAAGCTCAAAGGAAAGCAGAAGGCAGACAAATTATCATCACTTTGCTCTACCCGCTAAAGCCAGGTGGCAAACACAAGGACCGTGGGCTGAATCCGGCCCTCCACCTTGTTTTATCTGGCCTGGCACCTTGTTTCTACTAGGTAAACTCTCACTTAACTGTCAAGGAGCAGTTACACTTATACAATCCTAAAATTACATTCGGCCCTTTGAAGGCAACCATGAGCATGATGTGGCCCCCGGTGAAAATGAGTTTGACACCCCTGCTAGAGCAATGGTATCCCAAACTGCCATGCTCAGACCCCAGAAAGTGTTTACCCTGACCTTTGATCCAGCCTGATCCTTCAAGGCACATGGAGATTCTGACTTAACCAATTTAACTCTGGGGATTCTGGATCAAGCCATCCCCTCAGCTTTTTGGGTTTCTGACTACAGTCATTCATCATTCAAACATGTGGTTCCTATCAGGTGCTACATTCTATGCTCTTCCTAGTACCTGCCCTCAGGGAGCTCACACTCTAGTAGTGGCAATGGTGGCAGTGCTAGTGAGGGGCTGGGGGTGATGCAGACCAAACATAGGCAATTACAATATAGTAGGATCAATGCTACAACGGGAGAAAGGTAAGCGTGGGATGCTCCGGGAATGTATAGGAATGACACCTAACTCAGGTGGTAGGAGAAACATCACTGAAGTGGCCTAAAGGATGAAGCAGAGAGATGAGGAGACAGAATGTACCAAGGCAAACGTGTGTAAGCGAGAGCATGGCATGGGCAAGGAACTCACAGTGGTCGACTGTGTTTGAGTTAGAGTCGAAGATAGTTGGGGATGGTGACCAACGAGTCAGGTCAGGCACAGGCCAGATCGTAGGAACCCTGTAAGTCTTTAAGAGTTTGAGCTTTATTCTAAAGGCAACAGCAAGTTACTGAATATTATAAGTAAGACATATTTAGATTTGCCCAAGAGAAAGATCATCAAGGGCCTCTGAGGCAATTAGATTAGAAGGTAAGGAGGGGAAGTAAAAGGAGGGAAGGCAGTTAGATAATGAGAGCTCCCCAAGCAAGAGGCGACTGGCATTGCAGAGGTGTTGCAATGGAGAAAAACTGATTGGTTTAAGAGATATTAAAGAGGTAGAAACAGTAGACCTGGTGATTGATGAAACGATGTGGTTGAATGGGAGCAAGAAGAACCGAAGATGAAACCAACTTTCTAGCTGGGAAAATGGGATGAATAACATAACTGCCCCCTGAGACAGAGGCAAGAAGAGAAATAGTATTTGGGGAGAGGTAGGCATGAGTGCCCCAAGGCATCCAAGTAGGGAATGATAAACAGGTGATCTGGGGTCCCAGTGCCAGACCAGGGCTGGGAATGTGTGGCAATGAGCATGAGGGTGACTAAAACTGCAAGTGGTGTCTCACCATTCAGAGAGGGCAGAGAGAGAAGAGCAAACCTGGAAGAGAACATGGAGAAACACCAATATGGACTGATGGCATACTGTTAACTTAAAAATCAAGCCGCAACATAGTATATGTAGTACAAACCTATGCAGAGGGGTGAAAGGGAAGACCAGATATGTGTATGTCCATGTGTGCATGTGTGTGTAATTGTGAACTTATTTTTCATAGGACATGTTCATTTTTAAACCAGTCTACTCCTTGAATTGTTTCATGGGTATGTATGGTTTACATAATTTAAAACAAGAATACTTTATCTTAAAAAATATTTAAGAAACAGGCAGATAGAAAGGTGACTGCAAAGAAGACCAAAGGAGAGAGATGGGAAGAAAATGCAGAGGAAGCTTATTGCCTGACCCTTCTTATGTCTTACTTGAGAATGGTGAAGGATGTTAACTCGGGGCAAAAGAACGAACGAAATATTAAATATTGTACAAATGTACTCATTCAACTATACGATTTCTGACTGAAGATGTTATAAATGGTGTTCTTTAAAATAGGTGTCAGTTTCTTACAGTTTGCTAATGTTAAATTTTAGTACAGATACATAATTTTACTTATGTAAAAAGGTAAAGGGATTAAGCAAAAATAAAAGCCCTCATAGACTGACAGCAGGATGGTGACAGCCAGAGGGAAAGGTGGGGTGTGGTGGTGGGGGGACATAGAAGAGGATAAAGCGGGGACAAGTGGTGATGGAAGGAGACTTGACTTGGGATGGGGAACAGCACAATATACAGATGGTTTGTTACAGAATTGTACAACTGAAACCTATGTAAGCGTATTAACCAATGTAGCCCCAATAAATTCAATAAAAAAATAAAAACACTGAAGAAGAAAAAAGATACAGAGTTTGCAGCAAGGACTCAAAAATCATGACCAAATGGGACAACTGCAGCAGGGAGTCAGCACCTAGAAATATGGCAACACAAACTTAAGCCTTCCTGCTACTACTTGGTCAAATTCACAGCCAGAGGCAAGAAGGAAATGCAAAATGGTATCTTCCTCAAGTCTGTACTCCCTTCTGAGCCAGACTCCCTGTCTAGCCTATTTCTGAGGCTAGTGGCTTATTTTGACTGTAAAAGATCACTATAATTTTAAAAATCAAAAGTGCTAATTTCTGTGATTTTAATACAAATTAAGTATTTATGTATATTTTTAAATCATCTCCATTTGAATTGAGATTCAAACCACTTTAAATAGCACTTACTGATACTGTAGAGCATTGCCTTCCCAGGAAAACCACCTTTTATTACTCATTTCACTGAGAAAGTGAAGAGCCTGTTGCTATGGAATCTCTACCATGCTATTTTCTGGAATTATTAAACTGTCTATTATTCTTTGCTTTCAAATATCCTTCAGTGTTTCATTTCACAAGCTCCCTTGTTTATTTTATTTAGTTTAGCAAGAATCAAATCATTCTTCTATTCCCAAGACAGTCATAAGAAAAATTCAAAATTACCATTACAACAGTTACCGCAGCTCCTCAAGCTTCTTCTCCACCAATGTAAGGCACAAGGAGAAGTAGAGATCCTCCAACTCAGAGGAAGCTCCACACTCAATGAGCAGTGGGCCACAGGGGCCTTCCAATCCCGGATATTAACAAACTCTGTGGTTCCCTGGTGGTAACTTATTAAAATATTTACCAAATAGTTTCTACAGTGCCAGGGATACTTCTAGCTGTGGGACTATAGTGGCAAGCTAAAAAGATTATTACTAAGGAAAAAAAAAAAAAAGAAAGAAAGAAAGAAAAAGGAGGAGAAAGAGGAGGAGGAGGAGAAGAAGAAAGTTGAGGGTTTTTGCTCAGTCAAAACTGATTCCTCCCCTCTTCCTACCTTCTATACTAATGGATGATCAAATCAGTAAGACTAAGCACCACAGGATGCAAATATCTTCCGAGGAGATCCCTTTACACCCTTACCTCCACTCAGCTCATACCCACTGCTCTCTCAGTACAATTTTCTCATTTCAGGGAGGCCTGCCCTGCTCCCATCTTATTTATATCCTATCTTAGTCAGTTCAAGCTGCTGTAACACAAATATCATAGACTGAGTGGCTTAAACAAAAGAAATTTATTTCTCATAGTTCTGGTTGCTGAGAAGTCAGATCAAGTGGCTGACCAATTCAGTTCCCAGTGAGGGCCCTCACACTGGCTTGCAGATGTATGCCTTCTCACCCTACAACAGGGACAAAGGAAGCAGACTCTCCTGGCTCTTCTTTCAAGAGCACTGACCCATCTCCCAAAGACCCCATCTCAAAACACCATCACATTGGGGATTAGGGTTTCAACATACGAACTTTGGGAGAATTCAAACATGCATGCCCTGGCTGGTGTGGCTCAGTGGATTGAGTGTCAGCCTGTGAGCTAAAGGGTTGCCAGTTTGATTCCCAGTCTAGGGCCCGTGCCTGGGTTGCAGGCCAGGTCCCCAGCAGGGGACATGTGAGGGGCAACCACACATTGATGTTTCTCTCCCTCTCTTTCTCTTTCCATTCCCTTCTCTTAAATTAATTAATTAATTAATTAATTAATTAAAAAAAACACAGTCCACACCATATATACCATATATCATGGATCCCAGGTGGTCCCCCTCAAATCTCATCCCCTCTAATGACCTGAGCCCCCCGCCCCCCCCCCCCCCCCCACACACACACACACAACAATCCTGTCTCTCTTCTCTGGACTCTCCTCACATTGTGTGTGTTCAATCCTGTGCAGGCTTGTTTTGCAGTATGCACAGAATCTGTGTTTTTGGCTAAAGTCCCCCACATTAAAGGGTAAGCACTCCAAGGAGGGGATGTCTTTACCTTGCATTTTTTAACTCTCTTAAAGTGCTTCAGCTCCATACCAAATATTTGTTGATTCACTCAGTCAGTCTCAACCTCCCCACTGAGCACCAGTACCTGATGCCAAGGAGCAGTCTTCTGTGAATTTGAGAAAGCTAACCATGCATGTGCACACACACACTTCCGCAACATAAAAACTCTTAAGATTGGGACTAATTTAAAGAAAATTCCATTTTGAATTTCTAGAAAGTAGGAACCACAATATGTTTTAACTGAAATGCAGTTTCTCACTGCTTGCATGCTCATTTCTGTAACAGAAATGAGGCTAAGCAAGTTTGGCCTGGGGAAGGGCCCTGAACAGCTGTTTTGCTGACTTAATAAGAAACTGTTAAATACTAACAGCAGCTTGCATTTGCAATATGTAAACTTTTCAAACTGCTTTCCCATCCATGAGCATAACTTACCAAGTATGTTTCTTAAATGAGGGCATGTAAGTACTTGGAAAGAACTGGAGCTTTAAGTGCTTCTCCTCTCTACATTGTTAATATCTCTAACAGTTTTACATAGGTGGTCATATAGAACTCAACCCAGACCTTTTCTTACAAACTGTGAACAAATGAAAGCTTTAGGTCTTCCTATGGAACAATGAATTCCATCCAAGTACTAAACAAAATGCAGCATTAGACAACGGTGTTTTGCAGCTTTCAATGCTGAGCTGTAAACATGTTCCTTTAGTAACAAGGGACATGTTTCATTCATTCTATTGGACCAGTCATTGAGGACTTTAAGAGAAGTCTAAGTCTTCTCACCATATGTGACAGTTAACATACAAGAGAATTATGTCATTCTAATTTTTTCCTTTTAAAGACTTTGTAGAACCATCATATCTCTCTTATCTTCAAAGTACGTGGTTCTGATTTTGTGAGTTTTTTTCTTTTGAGAGAGGTTATGGAAGGCAGTGTAA
This sequence comes from Glossophaga mutica, assembly GCA_039655065.1. Lineage (NCBI taxonomy): Eukaryota > Metazoa > Chordata > Mammalia > Chiroptera > Phyllostomidae > Glossophaga > Glossophaga mutica. The sequence goes on along the minus strand of CM077307.1, from coordinate 137,863,273 downwards.
GGAGGAAGGGAAACCAGAAATGCCTAGATCAACTTTAAGTTCACAGAATTTATTCAAAAAGTATTTTATGACTGGAGTTAGAATAACCTTATTTCAAAGACTACCAGTCAAGATGGCAGCATAGGCAGATATGACTCCCCTCTTTGCACAACCACAACGAAATTACAAATAATATACAGAACAACTATCACTCAGGTGATTATTGTGACAGAACAGACAGACACAGAGTTGAATGGAAGTCTGAAAACAATGGAATTTAAGAAACCGCATCCATTTAGACTGGTAGGAGAGGCACACATGCGGAACAGGCTGGTCACACATTCATGTGTGGTGGATAAAAATTTGGGAGTCATGGCTTGGGAGTAAGGAGTCCGAGCCTCACAACAGACCCCCCAGCCTAAGCTTCCAGTGTCAGGAAGATAAGTCCCCACAATTTCTGACTGCAAAAAACAGTGGGGAATGCGTCAGTGAAAGAAACTTCTGGAGCCCTAAGCAGTTCCTCTTAAAGAACCCACATATGGACTTACCTACTCAGACTCACTCCCTCTGGGCTCTGGCACCAGCATAGCAGCTTGAGGGACACCAGGGGCATGCATGGGGGGGGCTGAAGTATCTGGCATCAAAGTGAGTAGAGGCCATTGTCCCATTTCTGGGCCTTTCCCCCACAGAACCAGAAGACTGAGGCCATATCTAAAATTCCATCAACTTGACTAACAGTGTTTGACTCACCTTGGAGATCCGCAGAGACTCCACCTCACCTAACTTATGGGCCCTCCCAAGCTGCTTTTTATATGAAGAGCTCATCTTGGCTCATGCTTCACAACTTCTAAATCCTCTCAAATAAGCCACAGTTGGCCTCAGTGAGCCCCAGGCTTGGAACTAGCAGCCTACATTCACAGCTTGGCTTCGCCTGGAAATCTCCAAGCCCAGCACAAGTAATAGCCATCTCTGATTGCTTTATAACTCAGGCAAATTGGCCCCAGAAAAAACACAGGTGAGGACTGATTTTGATCTGCATCACCTGGGAAAACCCAGGGCCAGTGCACCCAATAGATAGCTACAAACCAGTTGGAGCACCACCACCCTGCCCCTGAACCACTGATCCTCTACGGAGGGTGCAGGGTGGTGGGTAGGTGGTCACAGCCAATCCTTGCAGCTGACTGGCCCAGGTAAATCCCTCACATTGATCTACCAACAGCAACCGAGGCTCAACTATAAGAGTAGGGTGTACCAAGCCTACATGAAGGGTGTACCTTGAGTACCCCACTTGGGCGATAGAGAAGGCTGTGCCACTGGACCCTATAGGACACCTACTACATTAGGCCACACTACCAAAACATAGAGTCAAAGCAGCTCTACCTAATGCATAGAAACAAACACAGGGAGGCTGCCAAAATGAGGAGACAAAGAAACATGGCCCAAAGGAAAGAACAGATCAAAACTCCAGAAAAAGAGCTAAATGAAATGAAGATAAGCAATATACAGATGCAGAGTTCAAAACATTGGTTATAAGGATGCTCAAGGAACTTAGTGAGGACCTCAACAGTGTAAAAAAGATCCAGTCAGAAACAAAGGATACACTAATTGAAATAAAGAACAATTTACAGGGAAATAAGAGTGAAGCGGATGAAGCCGAGAATCAAATCAATGATTTGGAACATAAAGAAGAAAATATCAACCAATTAGAACAAGAAGAAGAAAAGAGAATCCAAAAATATGAGGACAGTGTAAGCAGCCTATGGGACAATTTAAGCAATCCAACATTTACTTCATAGGGGAGCCAGAACGAAAAGAGAAACAGCAAGAAATTGGAAATCTGTTTGAAAAAATAATGAAAGGAAACTTCCCTAATTTGGTGAAGGAAATAGACATGCAAGTCCAGGAAGCACAGAGGGTTCCAAATAAGATGGACACAAAGAGGCCAACCCTGAGACACATCATAATTAAAATGAATTAAAATTTCAAAGGTTAAAGAAAAAGAGATGGAAGCCAGATGTGGGAGAATGGGGTGAGAGGTGAGGGGATTGAGAAGCACAAATAGGTAGTCAAAGAATAGCCATGGGGATGTAAAGTACAGTAGCCCAAGAACTTACAAGCATGACCCATGGTCATGATCAAGGGTGGGGGTATTTCCTGAGGTAGTGGGTGGGGTGGGGTGGGGAGAAGAGGGGAAGTGGAGGGAAAATCAGGACAACTCTAATAGCATAATCAATAAAATATAATTTTAAAAAGCTTATTTTAAAAAGTATTGTATAACTGGAGTTGGAAAATAAAATACTATGACTATATGATCTGAAATTAAAAATAAATTAACAGCACTAAGAAAGTAAATCCTAATAAAATCTATCCTAAGATATTTAAAGATTTTTTAAAAAGCATTATCTTATGAATGCCTAACATTCTCTTGCTTTGTAACTTCTCATCTATTCTAACAGTAGTTAAAGCCAAGTCTTTGATGTTAGGTGCTTTTGGTAATACCCCAGGTACCAGACTTTGGAGGATTTCACAAAAGTGCAGAATAGTAGCTCCCTCTTCAATCTACAATGTTAGAACAAACCAGGACCTTCTCCAGAGGCCACACCTTCTCTTATTAAAAACTCCATAACCTCTATGTCTAATTTCCCAATTAACAGTGGGTAGGACTGTTTAACTCTAAGTCTTTTATCAGACTCTTCAGCCACAAATAAAATATGTAAAGTTTCTGCTTCAAAGGGGGTCTCTATTTAGAAAGGATGTTTCCTTCTACACAGTAAGATCAAATGACACAAATTTAGTGAAGATTTAGGGGGGTGCCAGATTGGGTGGCTCAGTAGGTTGGAACATCATCCTGTATACTAAAAAGGTAGCAGGTTCACCAGGTCAGGGCATATACCTAGGCTGCAGGTTCCATTCCCAGTCAGGGTGTGTACAAGAAGCACCCTGATTGATGTTTTTCTCTTACATCCCTCTTTCTGTTTCTCTCTCTCTCTCTCTCTCTCAGTCAATCAATCAATCAATCAATCAATCAAAATATCCTTGGGTGAGAATTTAAAGAAACTTAGGTGGAGAAATTTTTTTCTATTCAAAGAAATATATTAATAAAGTACAGTATTTACTCTGCACTTTTTAAACATGACATGCATATACCAGTCAGATTCTAAGCTTCAAACAATTAAAAACAAACTCTAATTTAAGCAAAGAATGAATTTATCAGGAACCTTACAAAATAACCCAAAGCTCTGGAGAATGAGACATGGGGCCGTGGGGCCAAACTTATGCTCAGAACTGGTCCAACATGGATACTTCCGCCATCACTGAACATTCTGCATCTTATTAGTTTACTTTTTAAGGAAAAAAACTAGATAATGCTGCTCATCAAACTGTATCACAACACTGATTGTAAGAAGCACCCTGATTTCAGCAATATTAAAATGTTGGGCATACATGAATCTTAAGATTGACGGAGAGCTACAGATTCCGCAGTGTGCATCAGCACGACGACCACCGCGCACAGCCATGTCTCCTGTTTCTACATCTGCTCCCACCCCAGGGTGCGGCTGTGTCCTAGCTGAAAGGGAGGCTGGAAAAGTTGGCATTTTCAGCTGTATAGTGGAAACAAAGAGATTCGGCTGTTTTTCCTGCTGTGGGAAATTCTCCAACCACAACAACAGAGTTCAGATGCTGGGCAGCTAAAATAGAATGACAAATATCCTCTATAGGGAGATTTCAAAGAAACTCCCTCCAATGGAGTTTATCCCACTTATGGTAAAAGTTTTGTTGCCTCTGCAGTTTTAAGACCACAAACTTCAAAAAACATTTGAGAAGCCCCAGAGCAGGGAAACTCCCTAGGATGGAATCCAAGGCCCTTATGATCCAGTCCCTACAAACTATTCCAGGCTAGTTTCCATCACCTCACTCTGTGCACACCCTACAGTTCAGGGATGACAAATTAGGTGGCAGCCCTTCAACTGCCATTATCACTCACGTCTTCACTCATAGTGTGTTCCCTCAGAAGACCTGTCCCTACCCTACAATTTTTCTCTACTCGAATTAAAACTTCCATTGCATAACTTGGACCAAAAGTCACCCTTCATGTGAACTTTTCCATATAGCCCCATGTTTCTGATCCCTTAGCACTTTACACATATTTCCATTGTTGAAGGAAGAGGTGCCCACTCAGTATCTGAGCAAAAAGCTGAAGGTATTGCTTTCTAGGCAAGGAAGAGGTGCATTTTAACAGAATTTCTCCCCATGCAAAGCAGAGAGAGGTTATCTTATATAGGGTTTGGAGACTCTTCAAGTTCAGGGCCTGGGAGACTTCCAGAAGCTGGAATGTTTAGGCATTAGCTGACTGTAGATGCAGAAGTGAAGCTGGAGTGAGAATGTGGTTGACTGGCTGACTTGCAGAAGCATGCACGCTGGAGTTAAGCTGTAGCCAATTGTCTAGTTTTACAACTGTGTGTACTGGCAGTGTGTGGGGGCTGCTGTCACCAATCCACCAGCTACAGAAGCACGATGATTACTGCTATTGATCAACTTAAACAGGTATAAAACAGATTCTAATGGACACTGGTAACCATGGTCACAGCACAATCAGTCTTTTCCTAGAAGGATTGGAACTTTTCGTTCTTACCATTATAACAATACGAGGTCTGTTCAGAGGGTATCCAGCCACGTAACATGAAAAATAGAGACATTTATTGAAGAAGAGACAAGATACAAAAAAGATTGTACACAGGACAATGACACCTCAGTCCCCCACAAAATGGGCACCTTGGGACCTCACACAGTTCTCCCAGGGTCTGTTCCACTGTTCAAAACACTCCTGCAAAATCCTTCATTGGAATTGCCTTTGGCTGCCCTGTAGTATTTCCCTGAATCTCACTGACAGTCTGAAATCTCTTCCCTTTCAAATGTGATTTTAGTTTTGGGAAAAGACAGAAGTTGTAGGCCGCCAAATCTGGGCTGTAGGGAGGCTGAGTCACCTGGGTGATTTCATTTTTCACCAAAAAACATTGTCCCAGATGTGATTCATGAGAGGGCATGTTGTCATGATGAAGCTGCCAATCACCAGTTGCACATAGCTGTGGCCTTCTGAATCATCCAAATAGTTCCCACAGAGCAATATTCAAGCTTAATGCAAAATTTGAAGCAGGTGCATTGCTCTACTTGCTCAGTCATTTTAAATGTGACAGCCACACAGTACACATGCTCACTCAACGGCGTCTACCACCTCCACTGACTGGTACTATGGCGTCATCATTGTTCACATGCCAATGTGCACCCCAGTGCACTCTCCTTGGCTGCTCAGTTACACTGATGTCACACAAACCTTTCTGTTATATTAACAATGGCTGGACTTTTTCCAGACAAACCTCGTACTTTAGGATATAATAACCATACTAATTAGCTAACATTCTAATATGTATAGAGTTCTTAGTATATTCCAGGTATTACAGTAAGTACTTTAAAAGAATATCTCATTTAATCCTTGGAATGACTCTATAGGGGGCACTATTATGCATCTTTCACAGATAGGCAGCCTTAGGGGCCTCACTGGGATCCAAGAACAAACAGAATGACAACAGAGGCTGCCTCTCACCCAGCGCACAATAAGGACTCCGCTGATGGTTCCTGTTGCTGTCTCCCCAGTGGTCATATACTCGCCCCAAGCACAGGCATCAAATCACCTGTCTCTGTGTGCCCAGAGCTATGTGGTTTCAGGGCCTCTCATGCAGAGAAACCCTCAATGTCCACCGTTACAGGAAGAGAGAGAGGGTCCTGAGTCACTCTATTAGTTCCAAACATGATCTGAAGGTCAAAGGCTCTGCATCTTGCCACATAACCATGGCCAAAGTCGGCAATAAAACCAACACCCAGAACAAACTGTCAACGACATCTGTAATTTTAGAAAGCCAGGCCTTAAGATAATATAGTCCACCAGGTTTCTAATTACCTTGTAGCTAATCCTCCATCTTTGATGCAGCTACTAAGCCTAAAAGATTGGTCATCAACCTGCCTCAACTTCCTTAAGGAACCTAAAAACAAACAGAAACACTAGTGGCAGAACACGGGCACTGTCTTATTTTGCCACTTTCTGCTCATGCACACACACCCACACAGGACAGCCTGAGCACCACTGCCGAAGGAAAGCTCTCCAGACTGCCTGAAAGAAGGAAGTCATATGCAGCACACCAAACCGCAGCCAAACCGCAGCCCCCACCCGACGAGGGCCCTGCCATTAATGACAAAGATATGCCATTAAAATATCTCCAGCTCCCTTCTATCACTCCTCAGTCAGCACCAGGAAACCTCTCTGCAATTTATTCCTTAATTACAAATTACCTATTCTTCTTAACCCTTACACACAAGAGGAAGGTTCAATCTCTCCTCCTGAGCCCAGCCAGGGCTTACCCTCCAAAACTGAAACACATTTAAAAGTCTGCAGTAAGCTCTTTTGGTCTGTGGACTGAAGGACCCACATGTAGTTAATTCATCCCTCACATCAATTTTTAATATGACCGTAAGTAACACCTGCTAATACCATTCAATTAGTTACTCAATTTTGTGGCCTTGGGCAAGTTACTTAACTTCTCTTGACTTCAGCTTCCTCATCTGTTAAAAGGGAATAAAAGTATCAGCACCTTGTAGGGTAATTATGAGAATTAAATGAATTATTATGTATAAGGTCCTCAAGTCAATGCTGTGCTCAGTTAATAATATGGCATTGTATACTGGAAAGCTGCTGAGAATAGATTTAAGCTTGTCAGCACAAACACACACAAAACCAGTTAATAATGTGTGGTGCTGGATGTGTGGATTATCTTGATCTTGGTGATCATTCCATAGTACCTGTGTATACCAAATCACCACGTCGAACACTTTAAAGGTGTGCAATTATATTTATCCGTTCTCTTCAATAAAGTGAAAAGACAAGGCTGTGCATGGCCATTGCCACAGAAGTAATATTTTCATAATGATTACAGCTCTCTAGGTACAACAGCGAGGGTCTGAGGCAGGGCTACCCCAGCAATGTTGACAAGAACACCTGGGAAAGATTCTGGGTGCGACTCATCCACCAGCCATGTCTAAAAACATACTTCATTGACAGGATGCTAAATAACTGCATGAATATTGAATACTTTAGTGGATGTCCACTAAAGAAACTTCCAATTACCCAACTGTTTCACATAATGAACTGCTTGACCCCCTCGCTCTGCCCCCAGGAAGAGGCCATCTGACCGTGCCTGCCTTGAGGTTCAGCTCTGTGAGGCTCTGGGGCCAACTCTGTCCTGTCTGAAGGAAAGGATGTTCAGCGCAGATAACACAGCAACAGACCTGTCTTGCTGCAAATGCCACTCTGAAGTTTTACTCCGAGTGGGTGCCCCATTCCTGTCCCCAGGTCCCCACTCTGAACCCCACTGCAGTCAGTGGATCCTGGTCCTAACGCTTTATCCCCACAGGTTTCTGCCCTGCCAGTCTGCTTAGGGCCCCACCTCCTCCTGGACCCGAACCCCACTGGCTCTTGCTGGTTCATCCTGGAGCATGGAGGAGCCAGCCCACACACAGCCTGACTTCAGGAAGCCCCTTGTAATAGTTACCTAGGGCTGCTCTAACAAATTACTGTGACTTGGTGGCTTAAACGGCAGAAGTTTATTCTGTCAGTTGTGGAGGCCAGAAGTCCAAAATCAAGGTTTCAGAGGGCCGCATTCCCTGCAATGGCTCTAGGCAATGAGCCCTCTCTTGCCTTTTCCAGGTCCAGGAGGTTGCTGGCGTTCCTCGGCTTGTAGCAGCATAACTCCAGTCTCCACCTGTGCCTTCACATGGCTTCCTTCCCTGTGCCACTCCGTGTCCTCTCTTCTTCTTACAAAGACACCAGTCATTGTCTTCTGGGCCCACCCTACACCCAGAAGATCTCATCTGAATTCTTACCTTAATAACACCTGTAATGACCGTATTTCCAAATAAGGTCACACTCCTCGACTGACCAGAGGGGAAACAGAAGCCCCACCTGGCATACTCAGTCCAGCATCACTGGCGAAACACCGTGTTACTGAACCTGGTTTGGCAAATCAAGCACAGCTGCTGGATGGCTTTGCCCCGGAAGGGCACATTAGTGAAACCACCAGTTTGGGAAATAGGACTGGTCAGTGAGTGTAGGCCAGGCCACCTTTGAAATAGAGTACCGGCCCCAGAATCACTCAAGCTAAAAATGGCGATTAGAATCATCCATTTTGAAATAAGGAGACAGATGATAATTTGTACGTGTGTTAAGAGACATTCTTTAGTCTTGTTTGCAGTGGAAAAAACTCCTCCTAAAGAATATAACATTAAAAGGCTCTGAGATAAATCACATTTAGTAATTAGCTCACAAGTAAGAGGAAGCCAAAATAACCCGACATCAAAAGTACCCTAATCAACAACAACAAAAAAGAATGTGTTTGGAGCTATAGCATTGCAATCAGACGCTATAATAAATCATAGATGTGTCATTTCAAAAATTGTAACCAAAGAATGAACATTTCGTTGACAGGAAAATAAAATAATGCTGAAGTACAGTTGCAGCTACTGCATTTTCTGATTTTTAAAATTGGTTTAAAATGGTATCTGCAAAGGCTTTCATTATTTTGTGATTAGAATTTTATCTCCATTGCCCAGAGATTAGATCCCTGTCATTTCCAGCGTGAGCTCCCTGCTCCCTCCTTATCCTGACGCCTGCTTTGAGCACAGCCCAGTCTCTGTGTGTGTGTTTTTACCTCTTGGGAGACTGCCTGCCTGGGCCCCTCACTTGTCACTAAACCCTGGAGACCAGACCGCACCCGCGGCGCAGAGCTCACAGACTCCTGCCCTGGGCGTGGCCCAGGCGCAGCTCCAACATCCAGACCCTGACTTCTCCAGACTCATCACATTCAGAACCGGTACACTGGGCTCCCATCCTGCTTTTTAGCATAAGATGGCAGTGGGGGAGTTAGAAATTCAATAGGGTGTTAGGTTTTTTATTTCTATGCCTATCTTGATGTTTCACGTCAGGTAGAAAAGGTTATAGCTGTCTAAGTCTTTATTAGTAACCAGTAAACAAATAAACAAAATGTTAAAAGGGGGCTTAAATTATGAGTATTAGCCCATTTTTTATTTAGAGCTGAATTAATTGGTCTTTTGTCCAGTCCTTTTGTCTTTCGCAGAGAGTGAAATCTGTGTCTTCAGAGGACCAGCTCTCCGGGTTTCATAATCAAATGTCAGTTTTGATCCAGCTGAGAAGACAGCTGGCAACAGGGAGAGAGAAACTGGCAGAGGGAAGAGGTGGGAGGGAATGACGCCCTCCTGTGGATCCACAAACACAATATGCAACAATTTCCTCTGGTGGCTTTTTAATCTGGTGGTAGGTCATACCTTCAGTACAGTTAGTGTCTGCTAGAATAAAACAAACTAAAAGCCAGCCACTTAGCACCACCACAATGGCAGATTGATTAGGAAGCTTTAAACCTTGACAGTATCCCTTTATTTAATGTCAGTTACAGCTGAAAAGCCTGAAAATCTAAGGTTGGGACGACTTTCCTACTGGAAATTTCCCCATCACGTGGCAACAACATTACCAAGAAAAGACATGATAACATTGTAATTCAGCATATTAAAGAACATTCTAAAGAAGCAGAGATGAACATCTTTGCTCCTGGAAGAAAGTCCCTAATTGTGGCTACAATTTATTACGTAGTAAAATTGCAGAGGGCTCAGCTATTTAAAATAAAATTCATAACAAAAGCAAGCACTGGGCTTTGTTGTTTAGGGAGACAAATTTCCATCATGATGACCCAAAGACCACCAGTTACCTGTGCCTGGAGTCAACTACATAATAAAATAGTACTTAAAATAGTAAAGCCATCTTTGCCTGTGACACTAGCATCAGCCTAGAGCAATAATTTTGAAGACAGCAATCCTCTGTCTGGCTTTATCTCCTGTAGAATGAGTATGCAAAACACAATGCTATCATTCTGTCTGTGTCCGGTACCAGTTATGTGTTTTTTGTATCATTTTAACAAAGAAACAGCCTCAGCAAAGTCAGTCTTTCTAATGACTCAATGAAGGTCACTGCCCATGGCCAGTACGATCCAGCGGGATAAATGGTCTGCCAACTTTGAAGGCAGATTTTCAAACTTCTTTGTACTTCCATTCAGTTTTTAAGGCTTTGTCATCCCAAGAGAGTGGGCTGCTTTTTGCAGTGTTTCGTGCTATTTGAGCACTAACGATGTAAAATAAATACTGCAATAAGCCACCTAGGCATAGATAAGCCTTCCACTTCACTTCCTATGCCTTCTTTAGCTCTCCTGGAAGAGTCAAACAAAAATAATCCCAATGTTCTCAGGCTACATCAGTCCACCCTGGAGGAGAAGGTGAAGGAGGTTAAATGTTCATGCCATTCATTCTTAATACAGTTGCCAGATTTAGAAAATAAACACATGATGGCTAGTTCAAAGGGCATCTCCAATAAACAAGGAATAAAGTTTGTTTACACAATACTCCCATCCCTGTTTAAAGCAATATCTACATGGGACATACTTATACTACAAAATCACTCGTTGTTTATCTAAAATTCAAATTTAACTGGCCACCCTGTATTTTATCTGGCAGCTACAGCTCTTGGAAAATGAGCCTAAAATTGCAGACTTGAGGTTGATATGTTATGTCTCAGTCCCAAAGTGATATTTAACCATGTTTGATAAAGTTTAGATTGGCAATCCTTAGTTACCAAAAATGTCGGTTCATTATGTTTCTGCTATCTAGACTTCCCAGACAGCTTCTCTCAGAAGCTCCAAAGCAGGCTGTCTACATTCCTGCTAAGCTGTTTTCTTTGCCTAAAGAACACCCTAATCTTGGATAAATATCTCCAAGTACACGAGGATGTGAATTTGCATATCTGTGTGTATGCAGAAACCTAGCTCTCACATCTGACAATATTTAAAATTGTCAAATCCACTTTCTACAGAAAGTATTATTTTTGAACCAACTTAAAAAATCTCTTAATTACGGCCTTACGGGTTTAGGTAGCATAACCCAAAGTCACTACAATCTTCTGGCAAGGGTAAGACTGCAATTGTTCCTAAGTAAAATAACAATTAAGGCACTCTGAAGTTTCATTTGGCAATAGAGAGGCAATCAATAACTAACCCCACTTATTTTTTTCTGATAATAATGAAGCAGGTGTTTAAATGAAAGGATGCTTATATAAAACTTCAGTTCCTATTCAAAACAATAATATAATGGTATGTGTATACTTTGGTAATACTTGATTAGCCTAATTAATAATGTTCTTTTCTTTTTTCTAGTCCTTGGTATCAATAACATTAATACTTCAGTATTATGAAGGGCTAGAAGAGAAGAAGGCGAATTAACTCACTGCTTTAGGTTATGTGCTGGTTTGAGTGGGAGACAGGGAAGTCCTTGGTGCTGCTGGCCAGCGCTTCCTTCTTTCGCTTTGGGCATGTTGTGGAATTGTACTTCCTGGCTCCTGGTGTTATGGGGTTGTGGTTATGGGGGGACTCCATGACCAGCTCTGGCCAATGAGCAGAGAATGAAAATACTGTGTGTTGCTTCAGGACTGAACTTTCTAACAATTAGTGCAGACACCTCCAGAGCTCTCTATTCTCTCTCAGCAAACAGCAACATTCAAGACTATGACTGCTGAGTTAGCCTGAGTCCTTAACTGACCACCACGAACCAACACTTCTGGTGACCAATGATGGATATGTAATACATACAAGAAATGTACTTTTGTTGGCTTAAACTACCAAGGTTGGAGTTATTGTTACTGCAGCAGAGCCCAGCCTGGCCTAACTCAGGGGACGTAGATATTTATTGAGTGTATAACCAGCCAAATGAGTCTATAAAATATTCTATGCATTATTTTAGCTCCCTGAAACTTGCTGAATGTTGAAGGTTACATCGTTTTCACTTTTAATTCTCAACAAACTCTTAAGGTAGATACAAATTATTATCTTCACTGTATAGATAGGAAAACTGACACAGAGCTGGTAGGTAGATGCTTAGAGTCATACAGACAGAAGGGGCTGAGCATATCTATCTGGACCTGCAGACCATGCTTTTTGCCACTTCACTACACCTCCATTCAACGCATTAGCCCTGAGATTTTTTTAAAGAAAATGTATGCATTATAGAAGGAGGAAGTATTGGAGCCCCGAGGGACAGCAGGTGCTAATAGGGACAGAGCTGTCCCATGGATGTTACTGTTCTTTCTGCGCATTACTAGTTCTTGACTGTGGGCTGAATTTAAAAGGTTATATAATGTTAGAAACGGTCTTTGAAACTACATAGGGAAAACTGGAAATTGTTTAAATTAGAATTGTTTATCTATGCAGAAGATACAGAGGAAGAGGAAAAATAAGACAATTTCAAGACCATCCCACGTGGAAGTCATCTACATCTCTGTAGAACATTCCAGGCAGCATGAAAACAAGGTCGGTCCTTGTGGCCAGGCTCCACTGATTCTCAAGAGAACCTATGCAATGCCTCCTTGTTCACTGTTTTAGGGAATTTTTCTGTAACTCTCATTATAGGTGGAATGTCAACCAGATAATGTATCCCCAAGCACTGCAATGCCAAAATTTCAAATTTCCTATTGATTGTAAACTTGTTTCAAATTAATTAGGGTTGTTTTGAACACAAACCTCTCAGAATGATAATTTTTTTAACTTTTGAGATTTAATGCCCAGGCAAATGAGTGTTATCACTTTAAGATTCTATCAGGTCAGTACTTAAGCCAAATTTTTTTTTTAAGTAATAAAGTGATGTTACAGACATTTCATGTTCCTCCCTAAAAATAGCTTTCATCAGCTTAATCATTTAAGAACAGGTTGGTTGTTAATTCAAAGAGAAGTTTTGGAATCTGATGTATCACGTTAAATCAGTAAAACCAAATATTGACTCAGATGACCTCCCTTTCACAGACCCTGAATTTCTCAGAGCTCTATCCCCATTTTACTCCTGGAGGAGTGAAGGGGAACTCTGTAAGCAAACCCAGAGGACCACCTTTCTTCCTGACCAGTAATAACAAATCTTCCAAAAAATCCCGACCTAAAAGGAATGGAAGTAAAACCTCTATGACGGAGCAGCAAAAATCAGGCAAGAGAAAGAACGCAACACAGACCAATGTGTCAAAACAATTATCTAACAAAGACCAATTGTCAGAATCACAGTAACTTCACGCTCTTGACACACTGCAAGAAGCAAGCCCTTAAAGGCATGTTCAAAACTTAAAAGTCTTCTCTCACTGAAAACAAAGTGAAAATCTCTTTGAAGTTCATTTTAGCTTTACAGTGCTCTCAATTTCAGTCATTCAGCTATACTGACTTTCTTGCTTTTACCATTTGTACTTGCTCAGTAGTTCAGTAATATATTAAGGAAAACATACAGAAAGTAGGTATATAGTTGGAAATAAAACCTTTGTTCTTTTGAGGGGAGAAATGACCCAGAATTCACTATTGTCTTTCATCTAATTCAAAGTCTAACACAGTAAGAATAAAAACTATCCTTATATAAATAAGAACCTTCCAAATGGAAATATAGTAAACACTTCATAGTTAGGTTATTTTTCCTGAAAAGTGTTTAGGAGGTTTTTATTACTGCAGAAAAATAAAAATGTAAATTTCACAATCAGACCTGAATTCCTTTCTCGCATCTTAACACATCCACTGACGCCAAGGGGAAGCAACCTAATGCTGGTGCACCCCAGACTGAACAGTTGGGCTCCCCACGGAACTGAATCAGCAGCATGATCACAGTGCACGACTCACTGCTGAAAAGCTCTCTATATAGCCTCCTACTTTTTGTCTTCTGCTAAAATAGCCACCAGAGGGAGGACAGAAGGAAGGTGTACAGCCTGATGCCAGCTGCCACGGAGTGAAGATGATAAGACTTGATCACCGGCACTAAATCTAATCATCCTCTGGACCGTTACTGTTAGGCAAGTCAGTCATCCCCAAATCAGATAGTCCGGGATTAATACTAAAACAATACTGTCAGAAGACATTATAACATACATAATCTATTACTTGTTTAAACCAGGATGTTATTTTTATCAGTAGAGGAATATTAATATATATGCATGTTTAAAATTTAACAGTGTGTTTATACATTTTCTATTGTACATTCAAAAAAGTGTAAATACAAGAAACCAACTTGAGATGAATAGTTCTGGGAAAATGTAGTAATTATACCAAGAACAAGACCAATCAAGGGTGGTAGTTACATGCAATAAATAGAAAATATGGGTGCATATTTTCCAAGATGAAGAATTACCCAAATATTCTAAAGCAGAGAGGAAATCTCCAGAGCTCACTGTTAATCATAATGAGATATGATAAAGCACACATACATTTTTATTGAGATATAATTAACCTATAGCATTATATTAGTTTCAGGTATATAACATAATGATTCAATATATGTATATATTGCAAAATGATTAGCACAATAGTTCTAGATAACATCCATCACCACACACAGTTATAAATTTTTTTCATAATGAGAACTTTTAAGATCTACTCTCTTAGCAATTTTCAAGTATACACAGTATTATTAATTATATGCAGTCTATAATATTACAGTATTACTAGTTACTGTCACTGTGCTGTACATTACATTCCCAGGACTGACTTATTTTGTACCTGGAAGTTTGTACCTTTTGACCATCTTCACTCATTTTGCTCACCCTCCATATTCTGTGTCATTTTTCACAAAATATTACAACATATATAACCTATTCCCTTTCATCAGTTCTCTTCCTAGAAAAATGTCTCTCCCAATAGAGTTTCTGTTCAGTACCAATTCACGACGCTTAACTTCAAGTTCATCATATCAATAAAGTAGAATTAGCATCAATATAACCTGACTTCTCAGGAGACAGGTCATTAAGTGGTGCTTATCCAAGCCATATTTCACAAAGCCCATCATCTAGGGAAGAGGGGGATAAACAAGCAGAAAGGAAAACTTAGCTGATCTTGCTTCAAATAAACATACTCCTTATTCCAAATTACTTAACTTCTTTAAAGACATTCTTGCGTTGCCTTCCTGGTTCCTGGACTTTTATTTATGCCTAATGCCCTCCTCTTTTAAATCATTCATAGTGGGTGCAAAACTGTAACCAGGCCTCCAGACGTGCACACAGAACCTCAGATCCCGCTACTGTACTACGGTTGCTTCTCAGAGATGTGGCCAAGACCAAGAAAAAAAAAAGGTTGCTCAGGTGTGATTTGAATTGGACCCTCCAGAAGTGAAATTTCCTACTGTAACTTGGGCTGACCAGAAAAATAAGAAAGACAGAAACTTCAGTGGTTACTACCAGGCCCCTTCTCACTTGCTCATATCCCCCACTCCAACCTGGTTAGGATCAGACAGAAGCTCTACTCTGGGGTTCTAAACACAAACTATGTGAAAGGGGAAACCCGAAATGGCGAACTCTTACAGGGATGCCCTTCAGCTTCAAAGAGGGTTGTTTTAAGTTTATAAAGGTTGTGCCCACAGGTTCTGTAAAAAATGATAATCCCGTAACAAGCCAGTTAGAACTGCATCTGGATGATGGCAAGAAATGCTGGGCAGGATCTGCAGCATTAGCTCCAGCTCCCCAAATAACCTGATTTCACAAACAGAACCACCTCTCCACCACAGTGCATGGTAAAACTAGGAATGTGACATCTACCCTGTGAGCAAAACTCATACGAAATAGTTCTAACAATTTCTGTATTTGTTCCACTCCTTGTGGAACTTTGCTTCTGACGGTACACAAAAACATCATAGTATTATCAGTGACACCTGGGATGATTATCTAAAACTCTGACCTGGCCACCACCTTACTTCCTTCGTTTGAATCTGGCATCATTCAGGCCAGCCAGTGGCTTTCAATTGGGGAAGAGCACCAGACTTACCCATCGAATTTAATAAAAATGCAGATGTCTTAGACCTAAACCAAACTTCATGAATCTTTTTTACTTAATTTTTGCATATTCTTTTGGGATTATTATATTATAGCTCAAGAGTTCTCATCTGTAAAAATTATTTTCTCCATTTTTATAAAATCAGATATAAACTCCCTGATTTCTTATAAAATAAGCTTATTCATAACTGTTTCAGGCATTTTAATTTGAGGAGAGTGACTTTATTATCTGTTTTTGCATGTCATGTTGTACATTATTCTTATTATGAACTCTCATCAGGCTTTTCACATTTGAAAATTATTAGGAGTAAATTAACCACAACCACTTTCAGTTTCTGTCATCTATACATCTGTTTTCCTCAGATGCCTGCCTGAAGTTTCTACTATCAGTTTCAGGTCAGATTCTGTGACTTCAACAAAGAAGAATGGTCTCAAGAGTCCCACAGTAAAGGCCCAGATACTTGAAACAACTGTCATATCAAAGGACAGACTCCGGGGACAGGCATCTGATGACACCAATGGGTTGAGTCAGGATTTACAGGCAAGTAGTCAAGAAGCACATGGCTTCATACTATGGCTAACCCAAGATCAAGTTGAACAAGATTTAATTACATAGGACTGAATGGACTGATAATGGAAATTTTACTGCGGTTATTTGTTGTGAATATTGTTTTAATGCTCTATTTACTGGATTTATAAGCAAGTCCTTTCTCTTTGAACTTCAACTATCTGTAACCCATACAATTTCATAGGATCTTATATTGACTAATTTTATTATTTTCTGTATTCTTGATGCTCTGGCATCCAGAGCCGTGCTGACTTGCTGACTGGGAAGAGATAGGCTGATTCTTAATGCTAGAAAACATAGTAAATGACTTGCTCAGGAGACTGTCTTTCATATACAAACTAACCAACCCAGAGCACACACTCAAAGCCACCTTCTTTATTTGGCTCATTCACTCCAGGAGGCAACATTCCTCTGCCCTAGTCATCCCAGAGCCAGCACCTGACAACTAGAGATAGCCCTGTATCCCAGAATCCACCGAAATTCTTCAGACTAGCCAATCCTAAACCAGTTTACCCTGCTTGCCTTCCCTGTGGAAGCCATAATAAAGGCTGCTGTTCCTGTTCCTGTCTCCCTTTTTGTCTCCAGGCCACCCTGGTGGTTCCCTGTGTGACCCCGCCAACATGGCATGCCCCCACGCCTCCTGAGAACTGGTAGTAGAGATCTTTTCAGATGGCAGTCATCTTCTGATCTGCCAGCCTCGCCACACTGAATTACAATAAAATCTATTTTAAAACCATTGTGTTTATGTAAACTAAAATGAATATTTTAAAAATGGCATCTGAGTCTCACTGAATTCAGAAATTTATATGGAGTGAACTTCCTTTTCATGAAATAAGAGTTATTCACATATATTCAATAATAATCTGTTTTCCTTTTCACCAGAGCAGAACTGGAAAAATCTAATATGCAACCTGAATGTCACATTAAGAAGGATACTTATTGAATCAGGCAGAACAAGCCATTTTTAAGGAACTAATGTGGCTTTACTTATGAGCCAATGCCTACAAAGTCCTCTAGCTTACAGTGCTCAACCCTTACAGGTGGTAATGACCATCACTTCCTGGCAGTCCAGGAACCTAAGGTTATTTTGGGGATGCCAAGAGAAGAAGTAACCCAGATGTATAGATACTGCAGGTAAAATATGGTGGAGTTACTTGAACTTGGTTTCTTTTCTTTTGGGATAGCAAATAATAGAGGCAGTAGATGTGCAATCTGAGATTTCTTATGAAAACTTCCAGAAAGAGAAGTCAATTTTGCAATTATTCAATAGAAGATGGCTCTAGATTTTGCAAAACATACTTATGAATACATATGATAAATTAACACTCTTGCTACACCTATGTAAATAATCACACCAAACCTAGTGAGACTTGCCTTATTTTGTGATCAAGAACATCTGACTATCACAAGGGAGAAGGTAGGGGGCAGGAGGAGAATGCAAAGAAAAATTGTAACAGACTTTTAAAATTTAGTGGATGTCCTGGCTAGCTCATCTATCAGGATAACCTCTGCTTTTGTCTGTAACTACGCTATTTTGCAAGACTATAGAGATAGAAGTAAACCTGCAGAAACTGATGGCAACGCAGATAATTCCTCTCGACAAAAACGCAAATTGTGTCCAAGGGAAAGTAATTGATTATCACCCTATGGATATTGCAAGTTTTGCCCAATTTTGTGTTCACTTTAAAATTTATTTTAGCATTCCTTGTCACACTACAAATATGTGATACATTGTATGTCTTTTGTACTGGTTGTAAAATCTTATTGACTCCCTTTCTAATTAATGATTAAAATAAAATCTATGACATGTCTTTATTTCATTATCTGTGTGAGAGTTTTGATTATATCCTCTCTTAAAATGTAAATTTTCACCACTGAATAAAGATATGCTAACATTTTATTTTTAAAAAATGATACCAATCATCTATACACCTTTCTTGGCAGTTTTGAGTCATTCAGCAAATAACACTGAATGCTTACCAAGTGCTGGAGATCCAAAGATAGACAAGGAGTGAATCACTGACCTCACGGAACTTACATCCCAAGTGGAGGTCACATGTACTCAAATAACATTTATCTAGCATCAGTGACCCACATCACAAAGCTTTCAGGCAGAAAAGAAAAATACACTTACAAAATTCTCTCCAAGTAATCCTTTCTTTTTTTTTTTTTTTTTTTTCAATTTCTTGGGGGTGACACTGGTTAACAAAATTATACGTTTCAGGTGCACACTTCCACACCACTCTATCTGTACACTGTATTGTGTGTTCACCAACCCAAGTCAAGTCTCCTTCATCACCATTTATCCCCCCACCCTCCTCCACTTCCCCCATTTCCCTCCCCACAGCAATCCTCACACTGTTGTCCGTGTCCGTTAGTTCTTTTTTTCTCAAAGTAATATTTTCTAAATAAGTAATTATTGCTTATCAACCTAATATATCACCGAATGAAAAAAATTCAGAGTGCAATCACAGGTTTTATATATAAATTAAGGTGTGAGCATCAGGAGGTCCATAAATCACTCACTAGACTCACAGTTGGAAGATCTGGGTACCTTTTGTTAGAAATGCTGTGCTTTTATGCAAAAGACATTCTGCTCAAGTTACTCCAAATCTGATTAAACACATGTAATTCCTCTAATCCTTAGTTTTTTCATTTTACAAAATAATAATACTAATTCCATGGGATTGTAGTAAAACATGATACATGCCCATAACACAGTAAATGCTCAAATAAGTTTTTGTTGATTCATGAATAAAATTATTTATAGATGCTCAGTTCTTGGTCAATACTCAACCAATGTTAATTATCTTTCTCCCAAGAAAACAGGAAGAATGAAACATGTTTCAAATTTTTTCCTAAATACAGAAAACCTGAAATAATATTAATAAAGTTCTCTTCCTCATTAGGGGAAAAAATCTCAGTGTATAGACAGAGATGTCAGGACCGCACTGGAAACTGCCCCTGCAGTTCAGGGTTCCAGTGCTGGATTGTAAGTGAGGACCGCATGAGCACGTGGCTCTCTGGAAATCTTCCATGTATGGGCATCAGGTTGGGAATTACACATCCCATTAGTACCTTATTACAAGTGATGACTGTGTAATTTCTGTGAGGCCAGACTACAGGACGACAAGAAATAGGACACTTCGAAGAGAGATGGCTGGTCTTCAAAAGCCCACAATGTCACAGGTGGACTCTTAGCAGGGGATTCAAGGTCAAAGCTTCCCTGAAGTCGGTCAGACTCTGCAGGCAGCCCTTTGGGTACCTGTATGCTCCCTAACACCATACTCCTAATCAAACAAGTGCTGGGTATATTCAGTACTAGGCAAGGTATCAAGATCAGCATAATTTTAATGGTATTGCACACTTATCTCTTCCTGCAATTCAACTTAGTTTACGATCATCATAACATGACTTCATGAATGCAGAAGGCATTTTACCTCATTGCAAAATTAACTGACAAAATAAGAGATCATAATGCCAAGGAAGAAATAAGATGAAAAAAATCACGGGGCAAATAAGAAAACTACAAGGTTAAATAAACTGCCTAGCCCAAGTTGTTCTAACAGAAAGAGCACCTGGTGCCCATTTGCCAATAGTACCGAACTTAAAGTCATAATTAACTTATTACACTTAGAGCCTCACACATTGTTTTGAATGTTAACAGTTAAGTGTTAACAAAAAAGTAAAATTAACCTTAATCGAGCATCTATGTCCCAAACACTATGTTAGGTGCATTACAGGTATAACCTCAGTATTGGAATTATTAACCTCCCAGTAAGATTAAAGTGGATTAATTTGTGTAATCTCTTTTAAAAGCATCATAATTATCTGAGGAGTTTTTAAGATTTAAAAAAAAAATCACATTTTTTGCTATATCTCTCTCCAACTAGAAAAAATTTAAATATATACAATGTAAATTTATTACTTAAGTCAGGCTGGAAAGGTGCTCACTCATTCATTGAAATGCGTAGTGGCCTTGAAGAAGCAGACACCATGTACACACAACAAACGAGCACGTACACACTTGAGTGTTTAGTTAGGGCTGGCAAACTGCAACCTAAGGAGAACAAACAGCTCCAGGTAAACCTGAGCGTTTCCATTTGTTGAGAAGAATCTCCAAGTTTGGTACAGGAAATCCATGCACTAGGGGAAAATACAGTAAAATCTCCTCCTCTACCCTCCCCAACAAAGAGCTTTTCTAAATCAGTGTCAAAGTCCAGTATTTAAGAGTATAAATTTGAATGGGCACTGTATTAGGTCGCCTGGAGTACTCCACTACTCCCCAGTGAGAACGCCCCTCTATTTCAGGCTGGCAATGACAAGTCGCGTTGATCACCTCCTGCAAAATAACACACTCAAAACATTGCCAGAACAGCGCCCTTGCCTGAGAAGCGCCTGTCTTGTAAAAGCCTGGAGGAGTGGATCCATTACCTGACTTTCTCCGTGGCTCTTCCCATTCTCTGCTTTGAAGATGGACTTGGGTTTCCTGGACTTGAAGTTGCCCATGCTGGGTCGCAGCACGCTGTCCACCAGCACGGTCTGCTCTACATGCTGGGGCTCCCGGGATGGCTCGGGATCCTCTAGAAAAGCCTCGGCGTTGGGGTAATTTTCTTTGTTGTCTTCATCTCTAAAACAAGAAAGACTCAATTTAGACAGCACCACAAAAAGTAATGAATTGTTGCGGGAAAGAGGAACTGACCATACTCATTGCTGCTCTATTTATACGGACCTAGCAGCAACATTTATAGTGTCGACCGAGCCAGTTTCACAGGAACCAGGATTTGAGAAATGTGGATTTCACTCCTTAGATTACTCCACGTTCCCTTCCAATCCTTGCTCATGAATACATACTTTTTGTAGTAGTAAGGTTGTACATACAATCATATTTTTTAGTTTTCTACTTTAAGAAGCTTTCATGCATATCATATTTTTAATCATATTTTCGTAACAATGTATTCAGGTCAGATAATGTCATCCCATCTTCAAAGAATAAGACTCTAAAACCCAGAGATTAAATAAAGTGCTGAATAGAAGGGCTGATTCACCCAGACCTGAGTGGTCAGGGAGGTCTCCAGTCTCTCATGCATGTGTCCTTGGTCCAGGCATGCTGCTTTCTCCTCACTGACCAGTCTATAATCACCTCTCTACAACCTTCAGACACATTCCAAAGTTAAATGGGGTCTATTTTAATAGGATACATACTATGTCAATTAAATAGAAGACAAGGGTCAAATTTTTCCCAACCAAGCCATCTGAGCAATGTCCTCAATGCAAAGTCAATGAGCCCATTCTCTGGCTTCTGTCAGTGTGGACTTGCTGGAGAACATGGAATGGGCTAGCGTTGCCTGCATGTACTCAGTGCCAAGATGGCACTTTTAATTTTCACTCACCAATCAAATTCAGTGTAATGTCACCCTGCCATTTCAATTTCCTCAAAAACAGTGACAAAATAACATTCTTATTGAAGTTACTTAGCTCTCTTAGATCTAGATGCATTTTGTTTTCTTATTTTGCTAAGAATCCAGCAAACACCACAGACAAAACTAAATGGGGCATTTCTTCATTCAGTCGATATTATCATCCTTAACCCATGGACAATCATCGGGCACTAGATTAGAGTGGCCACTTGTCCCAGCTCGTGTTTCACTCTCCTGCTTCCTCACTGGAAGCACCTACATAAGAGATGTTGGCAAGGTCAGAAAGCAATTCCTCGTGACTCAAGGACACATAAAGCCAAGAGACAAGACCAACAAAGGAAGGGCTTCTATGTCCACTGTTCAAAGTATCTTTTCGCAAATAAGAGGCATTCAATTCACTAAACTGATATTGGGAGGATGCGCTCCAGTTGGTTTCTGGGAAAATATCAAAGCAAACATCAAGATAGGAGGTCTGGAGCATGGCCAGAATGCAGGTGGCAAGGTGTGGAAATAAAATTATGAGAAGATTATATTATGCTTGTTTGTTTGTTTTGTTGATTAGGTTCCTGTTAAAGGTGAGAAATTGAGAACAGTCTGACAGGGACCAGAGGGGAGAGGGGAGGGAATTTCAGGGGAAAAGGGGAACAGTTTAGAGCAACAAGTATAAAGGACACATGGACAAAAACTATGGGGGGTGGAAATGGGAGGGAGGTGGGGAGGGCTGGGGTGGTGGTGGGCTGGGTGGGGAATAAAAGACAGAAAACTGTACAAGATCAACAATTTAAAAAAATACTGATTAAAAATAATAATAAAATAATAAAAAATAAAATAAAACTATGAGAAGAGTTAAGCTTAAGCCTCAGGTTGAGATGGGATAGTAAGAAGCTACGAAAATTTCTTGGCAAGTGGAACAGGGAAACTGAGACAGACAGTGGAACACAATGGCTGAGCAATTTACAGCCAAATACAAAAAAGGTCACCTCCCTTAAGATAACATCTAGGCCTAGTTGTGTTTCAGCTCCAGGCCCAGAAAAGCAGCAAAACCAGGTGGGGATGCCCAGAACCAACTGCAATGAATAAAGACCCCTGCCTTGTCACTGACCAATCAGAGGAGACCGTGACCCTGAATGGGCACACCTGGAGAACTGACGAATAGTCTACTGAAACCCTCCCCTGAGACCTCCCCTAAGATTCCCACCTGCAAGAGAGAGGTAAAAACCTCAAGACAAAGGAACCAGCTCGCTAGCTCTGGCTCTCCCTCTGGGAGCAGCCCATGCCATTCCCTTTCCTTCATCGTCCCTCCCCCACTTCCTTTTTCACAGGCACTTGTCTCTGAAACTCTAAGGCAATGGGCTGGCAGCTTGTCCCAGGCTAATCCTCTGAACCTGTCCCCAAAGCCCCTTTTCTCTGACTTCCCAGTGATCTAAGGCAGCTCAGTCAAGGCTCTCCTGTTGCTTCTTCTACACTAAGCCCTTCCTTGTTTCACTGTCCCCAGTTTAAACAAACATACCCTCATAGTCACGTGCACTCATGTTGTGAAATCTTTCCTACACAAAGTCAAGAACCCACTCACTACAGCTGGCCCTAGGCAGACCGGCTCAGGGTCAGGCCCCTGTCCAGTAACAAGGTCAAACTTACTGTTATCTGGCAAAGGAGAACCAAACAAATGAAGTAATTTTTTTCAGTATTAGTAACTGAAAAAAAAAATCAGTGCCAGTGACACTGGCTAATATTTTCTCTTACGTTCATTTTTAACTAAACCATGAGTTGGGACTACACCAGTTATTTGAAAGGCATTTTTCTCTGAGGGACAGCAGACTGCATGGCCCTACCGTGTGCCACTTTAGCATGCTGATCATTTCAAACTGCAGATAATCAAGGCCCAACAGGAGATTTAAGAAGAGCTTTTTAACCTTCTCCTTAACTGTCTGAAAGAACTTATATTGAGGGCCTGTAGCAGGAGAGAGCTAATCCCAAAGATAACTTTTTATATCAAAGACTGATTTGCATGGCCTGGCAAATACCTGTTTACTACAGAACTGCTCTTCTCATCTTCCTGGGGACTGTCTTCCTCCCCCTTGAGACCCCCGAACCCTGCCCTTCTCCTTAGCTCAGAAGAGAATATAAACCTCAATTACCTGACTGCCTAAGAGTCTCATATCTTTGAGGTTCCCATATGTACAAAATTAAATTTGTTTTTTCTCCTTTTAATCTGCCATATGTTGATTCAGCTATTAGACCAGCCAAAAACCATAGAAGAGAAGAAGGGAAAATGTTTCTCCCTGACGTCTCGCTAAAATAATGCTCATCCTCACACTCTAGGTTCCCAGGTGAGAGACAAAGGAAGGACAGCTGCCTTTACAGTAACCTAAATGTTCCTCATTCAAGGAGGATTCTAGAACACCTGAAAATAAGAAAAAAGTGACTTTTCAAATCTAAAATGACTTTTGATAGATTTGTTCCTAAAATAATACCTGAAACTTTGTTTTTGTATTATATTTTCAAGGTGCCCCAAATTTATTCATCTCATTTGCCTCCTTGACTTGAAAAGCAAAAAAGGTGGGTGAGGGGAGCAAAAAGCATCTTTCTCTCATTACATAAATACAAAACCTGAATACAAAAGTCATCTTTAGATACATATATTTCCAACCTATTAATGGCTTCTCAGAATCCACAAAACTGAAAAGTACAGGCTATGTAATTTATGACTCTACTTGATGGGATCACTCATCACTGAGAATGATCATGATGTTCTGAAAAAGCACACGAGTGCAAAGGATTCCCCCCACTCATCAGTTATGGAGCCTGAGCCACACCACTTCTTGACCCCTGTGTATAAGAAGCATGCCCTCTCTACCCTGCAGAGATAATAGTCTCTGTGAAATGCCTACCATAGAAAGTTGATTCAAGGCCACAACCCAATAAATGGGAGCTATTGTTATTCTCACAAGGACTTGTGCAAGTAATTATTTGCAAAGAAAAAAATGGAGGCCTCTTTTTAGTCTTCCCATACCTCCAGGATAAATTCCAAACTCCTTAGCAAGGTACACAAACCCTTTTAAATGGCTCTTTGTTTATCTCTGGAGATTCATTTCCTACCACTCCTGGCCTCCTCACTCCCACCCAGCTCTATGGATTCCTGACATCCTAAACTGCTTGCTGTTCCTTTAACTTGAACAATTTTTCTACCTTCTGTTGGCTTTCTAGTAAGTTGTTCCCTCTGCTTGATGGCATCATCTTTTTCTTGGCCTTAAGTCCCACATACACACACAAAAAAAGTCATGTGCCATGTGTAATTTTCTTCAGGAATCCATCCCAGAAATATCTCTGCGCTACTCAGTCTTTTTCAGTGAATCCTCTGTTTACCTCTAGTAAAAGAGTACTTAATGCACTGTAGCATCATCATCTATTGTTTTTGCCTACCTCCTCCAGTGGACTAAATTCTGGGAGCAGGGACTGATTTGTCTTTCCCTACCCCAAAGCCTGACGATGTATGTTATTGAACAAGTGGACTTCACACTCAGACAAATTCCAAATTCTGCCTCACAGTGGCTATGTTATCTCAGAGGTGCCGTAATCCTTCTGAGCCTCAGTTTCTCCATCCACAGTATGAGGAGGGAAATATCAGCCTCCTTTCACTTGTTTAGATTACATAATAAAATGTATGTGAAAGTGCTGGAAACAAGGCGAATGTGAAGAAATGGTTAAGTGTGAAGGCTTTGCTATCATGCCATGAACCACCTTGATGACCAAGACCACATCCCTGACACTCAATGACTTCCTTGGTGACTAAATCTAGAACCTCTTCCTTAAGGTTTATGATGGGAATACTGAGATGGGCAAATCAATGTTTAATCCAATGGTCACTTATTGAGCATTCCCCATAAAAAAGGCACTGTCCTGAATGCTAAGGTTGGATGGCAGGGAGGTGGGGACGGGACAAGATAAAACTTCCTTTAAGAGCCGATAATCCATCAGAAAAAGTGAGACACAAAAACAAATGATTATAATTCAAAAAGACACTATAGACCCCAGACCCAGATGGTTTCTGTCCTTCATAATTAAGCACAAAGCGCTGGTGGGTCATACCTGAGACTGGAGCAATCAGTCTGGTCGTCATGTACAGACACGACTATGTCTTCCTCACTCCTGTGAGAAGAAACAAAACCACATCAGAAACGACGGTGCGCTGCAGCAGAAGCAGCTATCGTCCAGAACCATAGATTAGCACAGTACACTGAAGAACAGAATAAAAAAATACTCACCGCTCTCTCCCAAATCAGCTCTGACTCCCAACATGTCTACCAGGTAATGATATTAACGATGTCATTTCATGTGAGTTTAGAAGCTCAGAACCAGAGGCAAGCTCTTTTTCCTGCTACCTCTGTGTTTCACCTAAGCTAACAAGATCTTAGCAAGGTCCTAAGTGTTCACAGCACTTGAGGGGACACCTGAGACCAAGGTTTGTGGCTCAAAAGAGACTCCACTACACACCTCTTGGCATTTCCTCTGTTCAGGCAGTCCCAAAACAGGCCAGCTCCCATTAGGCTTACTCCATTGTCCTCCAGACTTTTTTGACCCCCTTCCTTTTTTACAAAACTTCCGTAATAACCTCATGAAAATACTGAACAATCTACAGTGCTCCACACAGTCCAAGGTATCAGGAGTAGAAACATTCTCTCACTCTAGTGTAGGACAGAGTGTCTGTGTGCCCATTCTCAGCCACCCCAACCTCACTCCATCACTCTCCAGCCAAAAAATGCTCTTTTCTTTTCTTTTTAAAATATATTTTCTTGATTAGGCTATTACCCTTTGACCCCTCCACCCAGTAGCCCCCATTCCCTCCAGCAATCCTCCCCTTAGTTCATGTCCATGGTCATGCATATAAGTTCTTTGGCTTCTCCATTTCCTGTACTGTTCTTAACATCCCCCTATCTATGTTGTACCTATCAATTTGTATTTCTTAATCCCTGCACCTTTTCCCTCATTTCCCACCTTCCCTCTCCCAACTGATAACCCTCCAAATGATCTCCATACCTATGACTCTGTTTGTGTTCTACTTGTTTGCTTAATTTGTTTTTCACATTCAATTGTTGATAGTTATGAATTTATGGCCACTTTAATGTTCATAGTTTTCATCTTCTTCTTTTTGTTAAATAAGTCCCTTTAACATTTCATATAATAATGGCTTGGTGATGATCTCCTTTAGCTTTACCTTGCCTGATAAACACTTTACCTGCCCTTCAATTCTAAATGATAGCTTTGCTGGATAGAATAATCCAGGTTGTAGGTCCTTGCTTTTCATTACTTTGAATAGCTCATGCCATTCCCTTCTAGCCTGCAAAGTTTCTTTTGAGAAATCAGGTGACAGGCTTATGGAAACTCCTTTGCAGGTAACTTTCTTCTTTTCTCTTGCTGCTTTTAAGATTCTCTTTTTAGCTTTAACCTTTGGCATTTTAATTATGATGTGTCTTGGTGTGGTCCTCTTAGTGTCCATCTTGTTTGAGATTCTCTGTGCTTCCTGGACTTGTGTGTCTATTTCCTTCACTGAATTAGGGAAATTTTATTTCATTATTTTTTCAAATGAGTTTTCAATTTCTTGCTCTTTCTCTTCTCCTTACAGCACACCTATAATTTGAATGTTGGTGCATTTGAGGTTGTTTCAGAGGCTCCTTAGCCTATCCTGGGTTTTTTCGGATTCTTTTTTCTTCTCGCTATTCTGACTGAATGTTTTTTTTTTCCTTCCTTATGTTCCAAATCATTGATTTCATTCTTGGCTTCATCCACTTCACTGTTGGTTCTGTATAAATCTTTCTTTATTTCACTTAGTGTAACCTTCATTTTTGCCTCAGTTCTTTTTGTGCTATGGAAGTACCCAATGAGTTCCTTGAGCACCCTAATAACCAGTGTTTTGAACTCTGCATCTGATAGATTGCTTATCTCCATTTTGTTTAG
This sequence comes from Glossophaga mutica, assembly GCA_039655065.1. NCBI lineage: Eukaryota > Metazoa > Chordata > Mammalia > Chiroptera > Phyllostomidae > Glossophaga > Glossophaga mutica. The sequence continues at coordinate 137,835,408 of CM077307.1, read as the reverse complement.
TTCTTTCTCTGAAGATTTGTTCTATTCTTTTAATTCAGCCATATTTCTTTATCTCCTCATTTTGGAACTGTCCCTGTGTTTGGGTAGAGCTGCTTTGATTCCCTGTCTTAGTAGCATGACATATTGTAAAAAAGTGCACCAGTAAGCTGGATGGGGTGGAGCCTTAGGTAATCACACAGGGTAACCTGTGTGAACCAGGTTGATGGAGTCTCCATTGTGGTATTGCCATTCTGTGGCTTTGTGTGGGGGAGGGCTCAGAAAGGGGACAATGCAGCTGCCTGGCCTCTGGAGTTTTATCCAAGAGGAAGCTGTTCCCCAGCACTTGTCCTGATGCCAGACACTTTGGTTTCTTCCCATATGCTACTGGTGCCCTTCTAGCCACATGGTCTGGTCTGGGGTTGGGATCCCTCGCTCCAAAGGTATCCCTCCCAATTTTTATCTGCCACAGGTGGGTGTAGGACTTCCCATTCCACATCTCTATGTCTCTGCCCCTCTGACCTGTCTGGATGACTGTGACTTCTTTAATTCCTTGCTTGCCAGACTTCCATATGGCTCGATTTTCTGATGATTTGGAGTGATAGTTGTTTTGCAGTTTAGTTGTAATTTTTGCTGTGGTTATGTGAGTAGGCAAGCTGTGTTTACATATGTCTCCATCTTGCCCAAAAATGCCTTTTCATCTTCAACTTTTACTTATCCTTCACTGCCCAAGTCAGGTGTCACAAGCTCTGGAACCTTCCTAGCCAAGTTCATCCACCTATCACATTCCTACTTTGACTTTAATATGTAAATGTTTACTCTTCACTAAGAGGTTTTGGTAACCAACTTTATCTTGCCTCATACTGCTGTGTAATTATTTTGCATCTCTGAGATATTTTTTAATTAGTGAATTCCATGAGAAGAAATAAGCATAATTTCTTTTTCTAGATATGCTGCCACAGTGCTAACAGTGCTGCCCCAGAATAGATGCTCAATGAGTGCTTGGATCGAGTCACTGACTCTGGTGCATTAGCTAGTCTGGTCCCTGAAATAACTTAGCAAGCATTTATTGAGCATGTATTAACTTCCAGGTACTGCATTAAGCATTGGAGCTGTGCTTCTCAAGTTCTGTAGAACTTGAGTCTGTTTTCTATTTCCAATCCACTATGGATAGATACTTTTGTAAAACTGTCACAAGAGTGTCAAATTCCTACAAACATTATTAAATGCTTACTCCCTATCTCTATACTGTTCTTGTCTCTGACAAGCCACAAACAATTTAGGGACCCACACTTTGAGTAACACTACTTCTAAAGGACACAAAGTTGAAAAAGACCTGGGCCCTGCTTGAGAGATTCACAGCGTAATGAGTAAGCAAAAATAAGTAAATACCTACATCCATAAATATAACTACAATATAGAGTTTATACTATATGAAATCATTTAAAATTTTTAAATATTCCTTACCAGCAATGGTTTATAATTTACCCATACAACAAATTGATGAAAGATCCATCCTCTTCCCTTATCATCTCTTTTAAATTATGGTTTTGTACAGAATAAAACAAAGGCCACCTACTGACTCTACCCCTCTCTACCTGATGAAATATTTGCTCACACTGGCAGTTAAACAAAATCGAGTGAGTTCACAAAATGCTCTTCTTAATGAAATGAAATAAATGTCCTTGTTTTCTTGTCTTTGGACCATCAGTAACCCACTCTGTCCATCTCATGGAAAACAAAAGCTAAATTCATAAGTATTGCCTTCTTCTCTTCCATTTAAGGCATTCACTTAGATCATCTGAGCTTTGTAATCCGAACAAAAATGTTTCCCAACAAAAGTTACCTAGCTAAGCATAAAAATAAATGAAGAACAGAAATCTAGAATTGTTGTTTCCAAAGAATTAGGATTCAACCAGAGGTTCAACCCTAGAGGCCAACAATACCTACTGTTTGGGAATTTGGCAAGGACTTATTTTTCTCTCCCTCATTACATGTGTTAACCTTTCTTCTCAAAGTGCAACTAGTTAAAAATGGAATCTCAGCACCAGAACTTAGAAAGTTGCAGATGTTTTCTGAAGTATGAAGCCAGCCCTAATTAGCTGATCCAATTTTAAGGCCTACTGAACAACTTCAGTTGCCACACAAAGAAACACAATTGCTCGCTCACAGATACAGCAATGAAACAGATCTCCCTGCTGCTTACCTGGCCACAAGCTCCTTTAGTTCAGCTGGGTTTTCTCCTTTTGATGAAGACTACTGGGTTTTCTCCTTTTGTGAAGTTCTACTCAATTAACATCTCTTTTCTGATTGTTCTATTGATTCCTTGCCCAGCAGCCCCTGCAATGTATATACTAGCCCAATCATAAAACTGGATTCCACAGTGGGAATCCATATTTAGATACCCCTACTCCTGAAAGAAAGCCAGTTCTGACCAAGTGCCTAACTGGACTTGGGCATGGCATTTTCTTCTAGATTAGAGCCCAACACAGAAGTTAAAAAATGAGACTTCCGGCCAAGATGGAGGTGTAGGTGGACACTACTGTGCCTCCTCTCACAACCAAAATTAAGGACAAAAATATTTAGAAACAAGAAAACAACCGGAACCGATAGAATATTGAACTGTACAGAAGTCCAACAACCATTCATCCAGACCGGTAAGAGGGGCAGAGTCGCAGCAGGAAAAAGTGGAGGTGTGAACTCTGGCACGCAGGCAGCAGGGGCTGGCAGTTCCCAGGCATGCAGGCAGAGGCTAGCAGACTCGGGCACAGGGTGGCAACAGTGCAGACCCAGTGAGGCTGCACAAGACAGCTGGCTAACCAGGTGGTCCCACATTCACACACAGATAATCCAGGCGAAGGGGAAGTGGTGGAAGGGACCAGAATGAGAGAGAGCAGAGCAAGCGCCAGTGTTCCCTCTCAGACCCTGCCTCCACATACAGCGTCATTACCCAGCGACTAGGCTGCCCCACAATGGGGAACACCTAAGGCTCCACCCCTCACTACGTAACAGCCACAACCAGACGAAAAAACAAAACGAAACACCAAAAATGGCTCAAACCGGAGAACAAATCAAAGATCCAGAGCCAATTCCTCTAAGCGACGAAAAGGTAGCCAACCTATCAGATGCACGGTTCAAAGCCCTGGTGATCAGGATGCTCACAGAATTGGCTGATTTTGCTCAAAAATTAGATGAAAAATGCAGGCTACAATACATGAAATGAAGGAAAACGCATGGGAAACCAATAGAGATGGGAGGAAAACTGGGACTCAGATCAATGGAGTAGACCAGAAGGAAGAAACAAACAACCAAACAGAAAACAAGAAAAAAACAAGAATTCAAAAAAATGAGGAGAGGCTTAGAAACCTCCGGGACATCTTTAAACATCCCAACATCTGAATTATAGGGGTACCAGAAGGGGAACAGAAAGAGCAACAAGTGGAAAACTTATTTGAACAAATAATAAAGGAGAACTTCCCCAATCTGGCAAAGGAAATAGACTACCAGGAAGTCCAGGAAGCTCAGAGAGTCCCAAAGAAGTTGGACCCAAGGAGGAACATGCCAAGGCACATCGTAATTACATTAGCCAAGATTAAAATGAACGAGAGAATTCTAGAAGGAGCAAGAGATAAGGGGACAGTCACCTACAAAGGAGTTCCCATCAGACTGCCAGCTGATTTCTCAAAAGAGACCTTACAGGCAAGAAGAGGCTGGAAAGGAGTATTCCAAGTCATGAAAGTCAAGGACCTACACCCAAAACTGCTCTATCCAGCAAAGCTGTCATTTAGAATGGAAGGGAAGATAAAGTGCATCTCAGATAAGGTCAAGTTCAAAAAGTTCATCATCACCAAACCCTTATTATATGAAATGTTAAAAGGACTTATCTAAGAAAAAGAAGATAAAAAATATGACACTGAAAAAATAACAAACTCACAGCTATTAACAACCACACCTAAAACAAAAGCAAACAACTAGAACAAGAACAGAACCATAGAAATGGAGATCATATGGAGGGTTAGCAACAGGGGAGTGGGAGGAGGAGAGAGGGGGAAAAGGTACAGAGAATAAGTAGCATAGACGGTGAGTAGAAAATAGACAGGGGGAGGGCAAGAATAGTGTGGGAAATGTAGAAGCTAAAGAACTTATGATGCATGGACATGAACTAAAGGGGGGAATGTGGGTGGGAGAGGGTGTGCAGGGTGGAGGGGAATGATGAGGGAGAAATGGGACAACTGTAATAGCATAATCAATAAAATATATTTTTAAAAAAAGAAATTAAAAAATGAATCTCTTTAATGATCTTCCAAAACCAGGTATCTTCTAGCATAATGTTTTTCAAACTGTAAGTTGTAACCTACTATTGGGTCTTAAAATTATATGGTGGCTACCAGCATTTTGGGGTTATTGTTGTTACATAAACAGAATAGAAAATGTCAATATAGTAAGAGTTCAGTGTTTTTACACAAAACTTGTTTGAATAAATCATGTCTATATGATTTATTCATGTCTAATGCTTGATTGCATTATAAAATGTTTTTCTTACCGTTGTTTGTAGTAAAAAGAAAAATGAGAGCAGCACCTCTATTAAATGACTTCCTTTGAAGTTCTCATCAACTAGATTGTAAGTCCCAGAGTCTTTAATTTGTGGTTGCCTAGACAATACGTGTCCTTTCAATTATGTCTTTGTGAAATGCTCAGGGTTGTCAGCTTTTTCTCTGCTCAGACTTTTACTCCCTCTATCAATCACTAACAAGAGGAAATACATGGTACTTCAAAGCTCATCTTCTCTTTCATATTATCTCAATAAAGCCTGACAATGAAGTGGAAATTTCCTTGGCAAAAGAGGTTAAGGAATCGCCCAGGATCCAAGGTGTACAGCAGTGACTCTGCTCAAGCACACCAAGCCTACCCAACTGTCTCTTCAGTGTCATTCCCGGAGGTCTAAAGGAAAGGGAGGAAAACTTGCTACTTAGAATGATGGTGGTGACAGAAGTGCCCGTGAAAGGTTCTCTTGTTTGACTTACAGTAAATAAGAAGAGAGGCCTCAGGTTGGTTATTAGATAAAATGCAGTTGTGCCAGGATGAGGACTGTCATTCACCCCGGAGTACCATGTTCCCTGAGGGCAAAGTTGCAGAGGTGCAGCCTGAAACCCTGTGGGAGGTCTCACAGTGTGTCCCCAGAACCATGTGCATTAGCACTACCTGGAGTGTCTGCCTGAAACAGCAGGCTCTGGCCTCACCCCTATTCCAACCCTGCTAGAACAACTCTCTGAGGGTAGGGCCCAGGAATGTGAATTTTGTTGCCTTTCCCTTCATTTAATTACTATGCTCCTAAACAGTTTAACACTGACCTAAAGGTTTACAATACTCAGACCAGCACTGGGCTGACTCCAATACAATTGCCCATTCTAGGTTTCCACTTTGGGATAAAGCCTCAGAAGTTGGACATTTTGCAAGCCCCAATCCCCTTCCCCAGTTGATACCGATGATCAGTTGGTTTTGAAAACATTGTTTCAGAAGGTAACTAATTCATTGATAACTAAATGAGAATTCATTGTTGGCCAGATTTCATTTCAAATAGCAGAATTGCCCTGGCTGCTGTGACTCAGTGAACTGAATGTCAGCCTGCAATGCAAAGGTTGCCGGATGGACTCCCAGTCAGGGCACGTGCCTGGGTTGTGGGCCCAGTCCTCAGTTGAGGGCGTGCAAGAGGCAATCCATCAATGTTTCACATATTGATGTTTCTCTCCTTCTCTTTCTCCCTCCCTCCCCTTCTCTCTAAAATAAATAAATAAATTTTAAAAAATCAAATAGCAGGTTTGCCAGGACAACATAGGAAATGACCATGGAAAAATGATAGATGAAAGAGTACTGCAGATGCAGAAAGGAAAGGCCAAGGCCATTCTGATCTTGGAACATTGGGTAGAAAAAGAAATTGAATTGGTTCGCAGCTGCACAGATAGTGCCAGGCTTGGGAAAAACTGGAAAGAGAATAAAATCTGTCCTTGAGTCCCTCCGGATTCCCCTTCCATTTGACCCTTATAAGACCCCCAACTGGCCAAGTGGAACCCTATTAGGTTAGACAGACTATCTGATGACATAATTTATATTAAAGGAATAATGACAACTTGAATCCACCTCCCTAGGGCACAGACTTTTTAATTTCTATTTTAATAAGAGTCATCACCAGAGGCCTTAATCAAAAAAAAAAAAAAAAAAAAAAAACCATGTCTAGGTGGAATTTCAGGCACTAAAGAAAATAAATTAGCATGGGTAGGAAGAAGTAGAAGTGTACAGGAGGTAGAGAAAATTGTTGTGTATCCAAAACATAAGAAAGGCAAGCACCTCCTCTATGTATGCCAAGTCCATACCCCAGTGTTTACTGAACACCTACTACATCTATGTCTCAGGACAGTGTATCCTGGTCCTATTGGCTTTGGGGTCTCCCCAAAGAGCCAAGGAAAATGGTTCATATTACTGAGAGGAGGAGAAAATGTTCTATTAAACAATGACTAGTTTTAAACAATCCTATTCTGTGTTGTATTACACCTATGAAGCTTTTGGTACGTTTCAAATATGCTCCTTAGATTTTTAGATTAGCCAGATGGCATTCCAATTGTCACTCGGTGGTTTTTAAAATAAATCACTGTCACTTCTCTGAAAACAACAACGGAATCTTATGCAATCAGAATTCCTTGGGGAGTGGCCAAAAACAAGGTACCAGACTTTCCCCAGCATTTAACTATAAAAGCTCTACCAAAAAAAAAAAAAAAAAAAAAAAAAGTGATCTGGGCACACCAGGCTCACAAGAAGCAGGCTCAGAAAGCATTCGGCCCTTATAAACACAGCAAAAAGAAGGGGAGCAGTACCTGTGCACCTGAACCAGGAAGTCTCATCTCATTTTAGGCCAGCATACTCTGGCAGGCATCTTCCCCTTCTTTCAGGCTTTTAGAAAATGCAATGTGGCACACATTACCAAGCCGTCTCATTATCAACACACAGATCCCATGAGTATTTTATATTGCATCTTCTAAATAAAGTCAACCCTGTTTTTGCTTTTTTGGTTTTTTTTTAAGTAACTCCACTTGAGCTCAGAACTCAACACCGAGAGAGGAGCAATTCCAGAGAAACAAAATAGTGTGGAAAACAGGAGGGCCTCGAGAGTCCAGTAGGATTTTATCCCTTCATTACCAAGTTACCGAGACAATGGTAAGACTTGAAACTCACCAAATACCTAATTCCGTATTTACTTGCCTGTGAGGAAACTTTAGCAAACAGCTCCCAAGTTACTGGGCTTTCTCTATTAAGCTTGAAGCATTTTCTTATTGTAGGCAGGTATAACACCTTATACACCCTTTTTCCTAAAAAACTGTTTACAGTGACTTCTACCAAAAGGTCCCAGAAGTAAGTATCATGAGTTAGCCTAGAGAAAAAATGGTTAAATAAAGTCTAGACAGTCCCTGCATATATGTATTTATGTAAATTACATACAAATTACATGCACTTTTAGCACAACGTACTATCAGTTTTTAACATATATGTATATTATAATATTAGAAAAACATATTAATGAAGAGATGACAAAAATCTACATCATAAACTATAAATAGCTAATAAAAAAATACTGTGCCTGCTAGCCTGGAGTAAAATATTACACTCCTTCATTCTATGTTTAAATGGTGTTAGCCACCGCGATCAACACTTTAACCATAGGACAAGATGACTCATTCCTCTTATAGCCAGATCTTTGAAGTCAGAAGACAAAAATGACAAAAGAGCATACAAGAAAAGTTTACTCTGTTGTGTCTTAAAAATCTGTGGACAAGAGAGGGTGAGGATAAGTTTAGTCTGTTTATCACATGCTGGAATTCAACTCAAGTCAGCTTACAGCCATCTCCTATTTGTTGTCAATGTATACAACACACTCCATGAAAACTGACACCAATGTTGGCAAAATACAGCAGAGCTTCCTTTATGAGATGTATGACATGTCAAATAGGTTTTTTTAAATCTGAGCTCCAAGAGCCCATATCTATCTTACTGCAGGGAGCTTCAGCAAGCTATCATCCTGTTTTAATATCTCTCAAGCTGCTGCTAAAAGGCTAATTTGAACCTGTAAAGATTTCTGGGCCCCATCATTCAGCACCTCCCCAGCCCAGATTACAGGAGACAATGCATCTAATATGAAGAGTGGCTGGGGACAGTAGAGAGTACGTTCATGATAGTTGCTTCCAGAGAAAGGCATGCAAGTCTTATTTTAATGGCAAGAATCACTTACTCTGTTACAGCGGTGCTGCTGAAGGAATTATCCTGAAGGCTGAAACAGAAACAAGAAAACATCAGCCAAGTCGGGCGGGGGAGCCGCCTCCCTGATCGCTCTCCGGGAGTTAGAGCACACACACAAACATGGCATTGCAAGGCAAATCTCAGGGCTCGCCCGGCACGCTCGCTCTACCTTGGGCTGCTGTCTGCACATGCTCGTAACGACACCCCCAGCAGGGGCCCAGACGCTGGGCGAACCACAAAGCCCGGCAGCCCCCGAGGCTGAAAGGACAGATCTGGGCGGGGCGGGGTGCGCCACGGAGCAGGGACCTGGGAGCACCTGGAGAGTTACCACACGACCCCAACCTTAACAGCCCCCTGCCGCATTTAATCCAGGCCTCTCGGTGCCAGCCACCCCCGGGGCTGGCAATAGAAAAGCCGAACTGTTTCTGCCTAGGTGCTGAAATCCCCTGGGGACTTGCTTTCTTGCAGACATCTCCTACCAGTTTCGCAGAGCTACCCCCTCTAGAGATGGAAGCTCGCAGAGCTTCATCCTACGTTCAGAAAAAGCCGGGAGGGCACCAGAAGGGAGAGGGGATAAAGGCAGAGATGGCTGCTGTTTTAGTTTTATTTTATTTTTTAAAATTTGTGTATTGTTGTATACGTATTGCCCGGGGGCAAGTGGAGCCTCTGAAGCGGGGCTCGCAGCGTCACCCCCAATCTGACTGCATGCTGTTATTTCAGTCCCTCAGAGGAAGCGCCAGGCCCTGGGACAACAGAGCTGTGAATGAACCCACGCAGGGCGAGTAAAGAATTTATTCCAGGCATTAGCTGGTGACTGTGGGAGGGGGGAGGGGGGTTGTGCAAGAGGTGGGGCTTCCCATGCCCAGGCAGCCCGCCTGAGCTCCGCTTCCAAGCACCTTTACAAAGAATGAGAAATAGCATCCTCAAATACTATCCGCTTTAAATAAAGGCAGCCCTGTTGGGGGAAGGGAAAGCTCCCCATTTGCTTCCTCCTGGAGATGTTTGTCCTGCCCTCTTTCCATTGTTCATTTCTCCTGTCAGCTTGACCTTGATATGGAATGAATGGTCATCTGTGAAAGATGCTTATTTTGAATTTTGAATTTTGAATCAAGAGGGCCCATTCCCACACTTTTTAATCTCTCCGCCACTCTCAGCAGCCGAGATGGTGGTTTTTAGTCCAAACTATATAAGCAGATGAGTTTTAATTTATAATTTAAAAAACTCAAATTTTTATTTTCAGATAATTAGAAACATTACCCCAAACTTAGTAATCAGGGGAAAGCACGACTTTTCAGTGTCACACTGAGACATTGTTTCAGAGGCTCACCCCAAGGACCACTTAATTCTCTCAGAAAATGTACTTTCGCTTGACTTTGCTATTCATTAGTGGTTGGACCCCAGACACTGCAGAGTTACAAGTTCACTTGTACTTTTTGTCCAGTCTGTAGGGAGGAAAACATAACCTCGACGGTATACTTTTATTGCGTTGTACAACTTTGACCTATTTTGCATCTAACCTAACAATCTGATACCAACATTCTTTCCAAATGCTTGTGAATATTCAGACCCTCAGAATGCACTTGGAACCAAGAGCATCCCCATCTTGTACATTCTCTCAGTGTATGAACAGGTCTCTGACATGTGCCTATGTTTGCATGAGTCATGTTCTCAACTTTTTTAAGTTGTACTTTGGAAAGTCAAAATAGAGTTTTCTAAGAAAAACAGGCTTCATTAAGGTCCTTTGCAATCTTACTTTCCTCTCTTGGTATTTTTTTAAAAGTAGCTAAAAGCCCAGATGGTCTTAGACCTAAACTCTGTTGACTGAATAAGTTTAGAAATGTTTATCCCTTGAGTGATTAAAAACACTCTATACAGGCTACAGCCTCATATGAGCTAGGTTCAGGAGTGTCAGGCATGACCATTTCTTTGTATGTGTGTATTCATTATTTAGCCATCACTAACTGAGGTCTATTCTGTCTATCTATTGAAACTGATAAAAGGTTAGTCTTCTTGGCTTTAAAGATTCAAAGGTAGCCAGTTTTCAGAAATTCTTAATGCAGAGAAAGATGATACTTTTCTCATTTAAGTGTTTCTACAGATCCATCTAGAATTGAAAAATGTTTCAACTTTGAAACAGGACTTAGACAATCATATAAAATAGTGTGGGCCCTTTGAAAATAACATGAAATAACTACATAAAATTAATGCAGGTATTCAATAATGTCCACAGAAAAGAAATAAGAATTCTCAGTAGCTCATAATTGGTATAGACCAAAATTAGAATGTAGGTAAATAGTATTCATATGCAATGAAAATAATTTGTTATAGCAAATTACCATTTTTAAAAATGTCTGAGAAAAAAGGTTATTTGACAGTATGCAAAAAAATCAACCATTTTAATTTTTACTTCTCCACCATTCTTCTGATATTATTAGTTTTCATATTAAATCAGGTTTGGACATTATTTTTATAGTGCCTGGGGCCTTGTTTTACTTGTTTTGATAATCTGGACTATTCAACTTGGAACAGGACAATACTGATGAATAATCGTACAACATCTGGCTATTTTAAAGACCCTGTTTGGCTAAACAGCAGTTCAAGCTGAATTCAAAAAGATAAGCAAAGAAACTAATATTGGAGTTATGGAAGAAGGAAGTTCTAGATCAGTGTTTCCAAAAGTGTCTTCAATAAAATTCTAGTCTCCTTAATTATCCAAGAAAAGGAAAAAGAAGACTTACATGTTCAAAAATAAGTTTTGGAAAAGATGTATATTATAAATTCACAATGCACATTAGGCAACAAAGAAAAGTATTCCACTGTTTTTTAACCATTTCCCAAACCCACTAAAGACAGAACCATTTTGTTAAATATATTAACATTATTTTGAACTAGGAATTTTGAGAAAAGAGTTACTAAGTATATCAGAGAAAAATGCAAAACAGATTAACTGGTATAATTATTCACTGAACAAATGAATGAATGAAAAGATGATACTACAGGTAAGTCACTAGTCCATAGCCATGAATAAGACAGACACAGTCCTGTCACTGTGATGTTTTTAGAGTAATTGTGTACATATGTGTGTAGGTGTGCATATACACAATATACAATCTGTACTTTATATGTGACCTTATTTTATACATTGTAAGTAGAATAAGGGAAATGAAAATGCTAGGTTTAAATGGTTAATTCACTTACATGTTAAAAACTATAATGTTTTAGTTTGTCTATCAGTGTTCCTGGAGCCAACATCTAAATTTCAGATTTAATAACAACAGTCTCTTTAGTATAATTGAAAAAAATTTGATTCTAGTCTATTGACCTGCTATACTCATATACAAACTATAAAGCAACAATGTAGTGTCAAGAAGGAAATCTATAGAGTTGCCAGAGTTTAAGACCCATCACTCACTAGTGGTTTGAACTTGGACAACCACTCCATGCCCAAGTTTTCTCATCTGTCCTATGAGACAATAATAACCTACGCCATGGATTCTAATAGAGATTAAGTGGCATAAGCAAAAACAACAACAAAAAGGTCAATGAATGCTAGTATTATTTTATTATTATAATAATAAATAAGAAAATAAAAATATAAAGTTGGGAACAGGATGATCAAACTGCTATACTTGGGTAATAAGCTTACAGATGGTATTTTCTTTCTATTTTCTATAATGGCACAGTGTTTACATAGTTTTTTTAAAAATTAAAATTAAAAACTTTACTAAATGTAGAGGGACTGCTATTCAAATGAAATGAGCTCCATCCAGAATGGCTTTGTGCTCACTTTACAACTCTTTGATTTAAAATACTCACACATCCCTGGAGGAACATTCAATTCTGAGAAATCACTTTCTGCAAGATGCTATGGCAAGGAGCCAGAATCTTTACAATGCCAGGAAATCAACAGAGGCCTGCTCTACTGGCCTGGACACAGTGGCTTGTACCTTCCTGCCAGGACCCTGGGGAATGACCAGGCTTCCCTGTGGAAAGAGAGGAGTTCTACCTAAAAAGATAATTTTCCATGAAGAAAATTACCCCCAACTCTGTCCTCTAATCTTGTTCCTCAGTGGCCCCAATACCTGATTCCGTAACTAGAGAGGCCTCATTATTGGAGTGGTCAGAGATACGGGGAAAGCAAAGTTGTGATTCCAAAAGTATAAACTTATGCCGGACTGGTTATAATATCGGTCTCCATTCAAACATCCTTCCCTAATTAATGCTAGTCTCTAGCAAATCCACTTTTGTCTGACAATCCCTTTGATTCATCTGATGATGAAATGCAGATACTATGTAAATTGACTGCTGAGGAAATTTCAGTTTTCGCAAAAGACTCAGGATTTCATGGAGCCAGTGGCAGCGGTGTTGGAGAGTAGCTGGAATCACATTCAAAACCAGCGACAAGGAAGGTATTGGTGGTAACAACCAAAGAACAAGAAACTGACAAGGATGGTGATAGGTCAATTCTAAAGGGAATGGTATCAAAGGATTAAAAGTGGGAAACATTTTTGGAAAAATTTATGAAGCCCTGAAATTTTAAATGTTATCTTTTTATAATTATGCAAGCGAGCTGCCAATGTGAGATGAAGCTTATCATTTTAAGCTACATTTTTTTTTCAGGAAAATCATACATATATTCTTTCCAATGGGCATGATTTATTCTCTATTGTGTCTAAGAATTAGCTCACTATTACAACAATTATATGCACAATATAAATTTAAAACATTTTTATCATTTCTTCACTGTTTACCATGATCTACCAGGTCCTGTGTGCTTCTGTCCCTGGAGACAACGTTGAACTTATTTCCAATCACACTGGCCTCCCTGCTGTTAGCACAACAGGTGAACTTGATCTATCCCTAGGACTGTTGCACTTGCTCTCCTTTTGCTGGTAACACCACCCCCAGGCTTGCTCACATGTGCTCCCTCCCGGAAAACTTCCCTGCCCACACTCCCTAAATTAGCAGCTCCCAACACTTTATTCTACTTTATTTGCTTTGTAGAACCTGTCACTACCTGATACTTAATATTAGTTGATTTATGTTACAATTGCCTCCCCCAATAGAATGGGGGCTGAGGACAGTATCCTCAGAGCTGAAATATTCAGTAATGTTCGTGGAATGAAATGAATGAGTATATATTTAATGCCATTTTTCAAGGTAAAGCTCTATTCATACCTTATTTTCCTATTTCCTCGTAACATTAGCTCTTGTTTTAAGTGATTCACTTTAAGGTGGCTTTTTCCAAGTTACCTTCAGGTAATGAGGCTTCAGGTATTAGGCACTCCTTCCTTTGCTTTGCAGGGGTAATGAACAAATATGCTGTTAGGCCAACACAATTAATGGTACTGGCTGCCGAGAACATCGTTTCTGAAGGATGGTCCCAGTCTAGCCAGAAAGAGCACTGGGATTGACTGATTAGCAGTGTTTGCTATGGGACAGGATGAGGGCATGGAAGCAGAATTATTGACCTAGAATTATTGACCTAGAGCACCCTAGTAAAAGAAACATTTTCTTAGGGAAAAAACCCACATTTTATTATCAACACTTTAATTTAAATTAATTTTCAGATAACCAAATACACCTTCTTATCGATGTGATTCTTAGAAACCTCAGGAGTTATCTGGTGTCATTCTTTTTTCTTTTTATGTTTTATTTATTTATTTTTATCGATTTGAAAGAGAAAGAGAAACACGGATTTGTTGTTCCACTTATTTATGCATTCATTGGTTGTTTCTTGTTTGTGCCCTGACAGGGGCTCAAACCTACAACCTTAGCACATAGGGAAGATGCTCTAACCAACTGAGCTACCTGTCCAGGGCCAAATTTTTTTTAATACCTAAACTTATGCCAGGACACCCCCAGCTGCTGCTTAAAACCTTCAGGGACCAGAAAGTCATACCCCACAAATTCATTTATTGGACTCCACTAATTCTTGGGGAAAAATCCACTTGAATATTCCCTTGCCTCTTGTTACTTTACTGGAGGCCAAACACCCCTAAAAATTATCAAATTCATCTTCTGTTCTCCTGGTCAAATACTGCATTCCTCTAGCAGATGTCACATGGCATGACTTACAGTCCTTTCAGCATTCTTCTTATGTAGCATTGTATAAAGTGTGATAATGTCCTCTCAAAGTACAGCTGCTACACTACTGCTCAGGTGTGGTTTGTTCAGTGAAGAGGGAAACGGGACTTGCACCTCCTTTTTTGACATTGTACTCTTGGAGGCGACTCAAGTTCATTGAGTGGTTTTGGCAGTTCCATTGTACCAGAGACTCAGACTGTTGGAGCTGACTGCTATTCCAATATCCGAATCTGTGCCATCCTAGCTTTGCATATATTCCTGTCAAATTCTATATTCTTTTAACTGATATTTTATGCTATTAAATTCAACCATTCAGATCTTTCAGAATGTATATTTTAACAAAAATTATGTTGGCTGTCACGTCTAGTATTATATAATCAGTACTCTGTGGATATAGTCCTTCCCAAAACTTGGAATATACAATAAATATAGTTTTAATAAGTCTTTTGCTTATATAATCAGGGAACTATATTAATTAGTTGTTTAATATATAAATCCTTAGACTATTTGAAATTATTTTACTTTAGGAATGGTAGGTGGAAAGAGAAGAAATGAGAAAAAAGTTTGGGGCCTAGTATTCGGGGTGGGCCTAGGGCGAGTAATAGCAAAGTGGGGGATCCAGGGTTACAGGGTAGCAGCATAATAAGTCAATAAATCAATTGATTTATACTGCTACCTTGCAGTAGCATAAAATCAGCAAACACTTATTTATTGATTTACGTGGCTACACTGTGACCAGCATAAAGGTACAAATCAATTCAAGATTGGAGTGACACTTCTATCCTGATCAGCACCTTCTTCCTTCCAGCAAAGGAATAGTTAAAGCCCCAGTCAAGCACAGACTGCAGTTTAGTGAGTCATCCAGTTGAAGAAGAGCAGCCCCATACTTCCTTGGACACGAATAAGCAGGAAACATCCAAGACACCTGGGGCCCACTAAGGAAAGCCTCCTCTGTTCTATGAAAAGGAAAGGGTATTTTTCTCTCCATACTTCCTCCTACACCTACAAAAATGTTTTTAAATTTTTGTTTCCCCTCCTATGGTTCCATTTACTACTTTGTTGTTTTTAAATCTTGATAGCATTCACTTTACACGTGTTATTAGAGCTTTGGCCCATGTAAATCTGTCTGCACTTCAACTGGTAATCATCTTCCATAAATGCCTTTGCTCCCAACATGACATTCTGCATCTCTTTAAAATTCTCTATCCATGGACATTGTTCTGGTTACCTCTTGTCTTAAGGGCTTAAAACAACCAGTTTATTTTGCTCTTGACTTTGAGAGTTAGGAATTTTGAAAGAATTTAGCTGGGCAGTTCATCTCTGATCCATATGGTGTCAGCTGGGGCAGGTGGGGTTGGAGGACCACCTCCCAAGATGTTGTCTTCAGTCACATAGCCAATAACTCAATGCTCTTTGACCTCTCTCTGCACCTGGCAGCAAATCCTTCAAGGCCTGTCCATGTGGCTGGGATGTCTCACAGCGTAGCTATCTCAGGGTAATCTATCTTCTTACATGGTAGCTGACTTCCAAGAGAACAAGGTAGAAGCTGCCAGTTCACTTAAAGGTTTGACCCAATCTGGCGTAACACTACTTCTGCCATATTCTATTGATCAAAACAAATAAGAGTTATATCAGATTCAAGGGCAGGATAATTGACCCACTGCTTAATGGGAAAAGTATCAAAAAAAGGGGTAATCCTCTTTAATCTGCCACAGACATTTGCATTGGTGCATCTAGGAATAATTATTGTTGGTTTCTTTATCCTTAGAGTCATGATAACGGAGAGTTATACTTCTCATTTCAATAGAACATTAATCTATACTTTTGGGTTACTTCTATGTGTGTGTGTATATATACTATATATGAATATATACTATGTATCATTATTACATACACGTATACATACATATGGAAGATATAGGTATATATAGAAGATAGCTCTTTTGAAGAGAGGCAAGATTTCTGGTATTCTCCAGGAACAAGAAGTCTGGCTACTTACTTTAACTAAATCAAGCAACAGTCCTCAACAGTGTTGTTTCAACAGCCTGACGTGATATGATTAACGGCAAGGTATACTGGAATTTGCAAGTCATTTGTCAAATATTGACATTTGTGAATAACTCCATTTCTAAATAATAAATTAGAGCAGATCCAATTTTTTCCTACAACAGCATCGTTGTCTCACATGCATTCCTAACTGCACTCTCCAGTGGAGATTAAGGGGTGGAGCTGCTGCAGTTCTTCCACTGGGAACTGCTCCTAACCCTGGCACACCGATGGGAAAATTTCACACCCCAGCCACCATCCATCCTGTGTGACTGGAAGGAGAGAGAAAAAGAAAGAAAAATTAAGAACTCCTAGCTCAGAGCAGGTTGCTTATGAAGCCAGTTTTAGTTAGCTAGATGAAAGGTGAACAAAACCCAAATATAAAGTGATTTTGAAGTTCATTTTGCTCAGTATCAATAGAGAAAAATCTTGTAGTATTGTCCTCACTTTTCTCTTCAGCCTTGACTGTCTCTCTATTTTGCCTTTCTCTCTCTGTCCCACCAGCTCTTTCCCCAGTGGGCTCAAAATGAAGGCTAACAAAACTTAGTACAATGTTTATCAGCCACCTATCATACTGGAAAAATAACTCAAAAGTCATACGTTGTTAAACTTGGACAGGAATACTATTTACTGAAACTGAAAACTGCAGATGTATTTATAGTTCCAAAAGCATAATGTCTCACCCCACAACTATTTCTAGTTACTAAGTGCATATTAGCATAAAATAAAATTTGCCCTTATCACCTCTTTGGGAGATCTTCCTCGGACCTTCCCACTGCCCTTGGCTATGGAGCAGTTGGGGCTGCTACAATTTTGTATTTGGTATCAGTCCCTCCATGCAGGATTCAACTCATGTCACTGCTGGGCCTGTTGTCTCTGAGCTTGACTCTGCACAGAAACAACTAACTTATTTTTTATGTATGTATGTATGTATGTATGTATTTTATTATTGTTCAATTACAGTTGTTCCCATTTTCCCCTGTTACTCTCCCCTGCCCTATCCAACCCCCTCACCTACATTCAATCCTCCCTCCCACCATTGTCCTTGTCCATGGGTCCTTTATACAATGTTCCTTGACTTGACCCTTCCCCTTCTTTCTCCCTGTATTCTCTTTCCCTCCCCTCTGGTCACTGTCAGTTTGTTCTTTATTGCCATGCCTCTGGTTCTATTTTGCTTGCTTGTTTTGTTGACTAGGTTCCACTTATAGAAACAACTAACTTCTTAATGGTCCTCAAGAAATCATTAAAATTTCATTGGTGATATTGTAACTTTCAATCAAAATAGTAAATACCAAGTCCTAGAATCAACAGGACATGAATTACTGGTCCAAAACATATCAGAAATGGTCAATCTAGTGAGGAAAAAATATAGAATATACAGAATCAACTTTCAAGGAAAGATAAATTTTAAAATGTATATCATCCATTAGACATACTTTTCATCTAATAACTAAAATGTTGAAAGTTCAAAAGCTTAGAGAATAGTATCATATGAGAAAAAGTACAGCAGGGAATTCTGGGGCCTAATAGCTGCCTCAGTGCTACCATTAACACATCCGACCTTGTGCAGTGAGTGGCTAAACTTTTCTAGGCCTCAGTGTCCTAAATTATGAGGCAGTCAGCTATGATGATCTTTAGAGGCTTTTTGAGCTTTAAAATTCTGTGATTTGGTGGAAAGGTAAAAATAAAGTTGCATGACACATTTTTGTAAGAAAAAAAGAGAGGGAAAGAAGGAGGGAGGATGGGATGAAGAGAGTGAAGAGAGGGAAGGGAAAGAAAAAAAGAAAAAAAACAGAAAAGGAAAAGGAATGGGGGGAATATAGGAGTTAAAGCTCTATCTGAGCAGTGATCACATCAACATAATAAATGACTAAAGTGGTACAGAATTTGAATTAATGGTATTACAATACTATGAAACATTGATTGGATCATTTTACAGAATATTGACTTATGGCTTCTACTTATGAACTTCTAAGAAGCCCCAACAACCCAATCAGAAAGTTGTGTTCTTACCCTTGAAACCTATATAATTTTATTAACAAATAACACCCCAATAGATTTAATAATAAAGAAATAAAAGACTGGCAAAAAAAAAGTAAGGAAGAAACTATTAAAATAAAAAGGTAACTTAGGAATGGGAGAAGGTTTTTGCAAACAGTTTTAGTCCATTTGGACTTCTATAACAATGTACCAGAGACTAAATGACTTATAAACAACAGTTCTAGAGCTGAAAGTCCTAGGCCATGGCACCGTAGGTACCATGTGGTGGCTATGAGAGCTGTCTTCATTGCCATAGTCTCACCTAGAGGAAAGGGGCTAGTAAGCTCTCTAGGACCTTTTATGAAGGTGCTACTTCCAGTCATGAGGGCTTTGCTCTCATGAGATAATCACCTCCCAAAGGCCTCACCTCTTAATACCATCACATGGGACATCAGAATTTCAACATATGAATTTTAGAGTCACATGAACATTCAGGCCACAGTACAAACCATATATCTGATAAGTGGTTAATATCTAAAATATGAATATATAAGGAACTCATACAACTCAATAGCAAAAAATATCTGATTTAAAAATAAGCAAAGATCTGCCCCTGGCTGGTGTAGCTCAGTGGATTGAGCGCAGACTTGCAAACGAAAGGATTGCGGTTCAATTTCCAGTCAGGGCACATGCCTGGGTTGCAGGGCAGGTCCCAGTGACAGTTCCCAGCAGGGGACGCACGAGAGGCAACCATACATTGATATTTCTCTCCATCTCTCCTTCCCTTCCCCTCTAAAGATCAATAAATAAAAATCTAAAAAAAAAAATGAGCAAAGATCTGAATAAACATTTTTCCAAAAAGGACACATAAATGGACAACAGGCATGTGATAATATACTCAACATCAGTAACCATCAGGGAAATGCAAATCAAAACCACTATATGTCATCTTATTACTGTTAAGATGTCCATTATCAAAAAGACCAGAGGTAACAAGTTGGTGAGGAGGTAGAGAATAGCTGTACCAATATACATTCCTATACTGTTGGTAGGAATGTATATCGGTACAGCTATTATGGAAAACAGTATGAAGACTCCTCAAAAAACTAAAAATAGAACTACCCACTATATAATCCAGCAGTCACACTTCTGGAAATATATCTGAAGTAAACAAAATTAGTATCTCAAAGAGACATCTGCATGTTCAACATACCAAGACTGGAAACAACCTAAGTGTTCATTGATGGATTTAAAATGTGATTTTATTATATATATATGTGTACAGATGAGTATAAATGGAATATACATACAGAATATAAGAAGTATACATGTAATGGAATATGTGGATTATAACTCAGCCATTAAAAGAAGGAAATCCTGCCATTTGTGACATAAATGAACCTGAAGGACATATGCTTAGTAAAATAGCCCAGATAAAGACAGAGATATATGATCTCATTAATGTGTGGAATCTTAAAAATGTCAGACTCACAGAGACAGAGAGTAGAAGCATGCTTGTCAGGGCTGGGGGTTGGGAAAAGGGGCAGTGCTGGCCAAAGGGCATGGACTCAGTTACGAGATGAAAAGTTCTGGGGAATCTACTGTCCAGTATGGTAGCTACAGTTAATAATACTGCGCTGCATATTTGAAGTTTACTGAGAGAGTAGATCTTAAACATTCCTACCACATGTACAAAAAAATAAATGGTAACTATGTGACATGCTAGATGGGTTAATTAACTTGATTGTGGTCATCATTTTACAATGTATATGTATGAGCATATCAAATCATCACATTGTACACTTTAAATATATACAATTTTATTTGTCAGTGATATCTCAATAAAATTGGTGGGTGAAGGCAAAAAAACAAAAAAAATTGTGTTCTATTTTTGGAAATTGAATGGAACTGTCTCAGTACAGTTTGCCTCAGTTTTCCACTGAAAGTAGCATTCATTTCTGCTTCGTTATTGGCAAACTGGCCTCTGAGGGCAAGTGTGGCTTCCTATGACTCTACCAATTGTGAAGTTGTTTCTATGGGAGAAAGTCAAAGGGACTGAGATGACTTCTTCCACCCGCCCACCCCAAATTTAATCATGGAAGGTCTGGGAGTAGAAATGAAGGAAGAGAAGAGTTTGGAAACTGCTGAGGGCAGAGAGAAGGCTCAGAAGGAGAAAACTAAATGTTATGAGAGGCATCAAAGGAGGTGTGGAAAGAAGTGGCAGGCAAAGTATATGTGAATATTAAGCAGTAATGGGGAGTGTCCAGATTTCCAGTCAGGGCCTGGGATTCTCTCAACTGCATAACTCCTGTATTTCACTCCATAAGGATCCCCTTGTCTTATTTATTTATTATTCACCTCTGTCTACCATCATGAGAAATAACACAGTAGAAGAAAGCTCACTTCCTACTCCCCAAGCTCTAGAGTGAACTTGACCACCCTGGACCATGTGTTCATAAGAACAGTATGATAGAACAGATCCGCTTTGTACCACTGAATGGGCAGAAATGCTTTGTTGTGCTGTAGACTGTCAAGAACTGGGCCAGGAATTTTATGTTCACACTCCTTAAATTGAGGGAGACCATTTCACAGGGCTATAGGAAGCTGATACCAGGCTACATTTTGCAGTCTACTTATCACATTGTCTTGAGCTCTCATCACTCACTCAGCAGTTCCTTTCCTTGGCCTCTAGCCCAGGCTAGGCTTTAACTCAAGGATTTTAGCTTATTTTTTTTTTAACTTTTCCAAACATATACAAAAGTAGAGAGACTAGTATAATAATAAAATTATAGGCCTACCACCCAGCTTCACTTATCATCAGCATTCAGCCACACATTTTTTTGTGCCAAACACTGACTCCCTCAAAACATCATCAAAATGGCCTTTTGATGACAAAGCTAGGTTTCGTTGTACCTAAGTTTTTTCATACAAGGAGAATACTATCTTGCCAGAATTTTAAGTAAAGATGGCAAAGTTGGGATATTTATGAGAAATTGAAGTCTGCCTTAAACTGGGTCACTCAATGGAAAGGGGGCATGATTAGGATCATGATATAATAATGTATGATCCATAGATACAGTGAGGTGAGAATCTTGAGGGATGGGTTCACAGAGTGTTGGAGCATAAATGGTAACCTGATGTTACCCATTAAAGAGGGGAATAATTTGATGTTCACTTAAATGGGCTTTATGGGAAGCTCCTGAGACAATACGTTTATTTGCAACTTTTATTTCCCTGGGCAAATAACCTGGAATAGTGAAATCAAATTGGTGAAGGCCGTGGAATAATGAAGTTACACTGGTAAAAAGGCTGAACAGGAAAGCCATGTTAAGGATTCTGTGGGTGTATGTCTTTTGAGTTCTCAATGTCATCTAGACCCCCCTTCTTACTTTTAGTATTGTTGTTATTTGCTAGAGTATTTTTAAATTATTGCATATTTTAAAAGTTGCCAAATGGTATCCAGCACACATACACAGTCTGTAATTAGGTAAAGTCTCTAAACACCAAACCCCTCATGTACATGCAATTTAAAAAAATGCAGCTGTTCTGTTCTTAGCTTTACCAGGAAAGCCAAGGAAATAACTCTCATGCTAAGAATTCACTGTCACACTCTGGAATAAAAAGTGTCCAGGACTAGCCAGAATCTCAAAGAGCTCTAAACAGAAACAACAGCCAGCCTAAGCCATAGTAACAAAAGAGAGAACCAGCAAGTACACATTCAATGTGGGCTTTGTAGAGAAAGTGCTGGGTGAAGTCAGCTCCTTTTTAGTAAATTAAGCCATTCTTCTGAAGAAAAAAAATGCCTGAAGAGAATGTATTGCGGCTTTGGACATCTATTCCTTTTGGGTTCTGGTAAAAATATTAAGTATAGTCAGGTTACAAATTAATTGATTATATTTTAAATGCCAGGCAAGGAGGTACTGTGCATAAGGAAAAAGCCATCTCTGGGTTTTTGAGAAAAGCTTGCCTCATTGGAAAAATTACCACCTTTGGAGTCAGACCGGGGTGGGAATCTTGAAGAAATTATTTAACATCTGATAACTTCATGTTTCGAATTTCAAATTCTATTATAAATAATCTTGCAAGATTTTAAGGATGGGAAGAAATAATGTACATATCCTGGCTGGTGTCTAGAATTTATTATTTTGATGCAGTTTCTGCCCTCAAGGAGACTATTAAAGGCCAAGAGTAGGAGAGAAAGGGAGTGCAGGGGACTGTGCTGGGTCTGAGCATCCAGGGCCCCAGTGCCATGTTTGACTGCATTCTGTGTGTCTGCCGACACTCCTGAGTGGGACCCTGGTATGACTGGAGCCTCGCTTCCGGAGTGTGAGTTTGACAGCCAGTGTCACCCTTAGACTCAGGCAAAAAGAGTTCCTGTTCTGGGCCCATGCTTTAAAGCACTGTTAGTGAGCATGTGGTGACACATGGGGACCTGGTGCTCAGCGCTGACTGAGTGTGACCAACAGTTAAAGTAAACACTCCCTCCTGCCTCTAATACCACTCCAGGCTCAGGGCAACACTCCTCCGCATCTCTTGCCTTATATCCTCAAAAAGAAAAGTGTCTAAATTCCCCGGCAGTCTGCATGTTTTTCCATAGACACTACTCCAGAGTACTGGGAGGGTCTGAACGACAGAAGAGCTTGAGTAGGAGAGAAGACATGTTGGATAACGTGCCAATTCTTCCTCCCAAATGTGCTGGACTTGCATAACAAATTGTTTCACAGTAGTGCTGAACAACCATTTTTGCCTCTCCTCTTTCCTAGTTGTAATTCTAGAGAGACACACAAATTAGTGAGGTATTGGCAGCTAATGAATATTTTACAGTATGAAACAACTTTTATAACTTAAATATGTATCAGGCTGAACACTGTCCCTTTTCTGGCAGATTAAGCTGCATGACTCAAACACACCCATGCACACACCCCTACATCCAAAGACATACATGCATGAGGCATGATAGCAATTCTTTATTTTACCGTATGGATATAAAGTTACTTTAAAATAGGGTGAAAATTAAGGAATAAGTTGTATAGATTTATATAATAAAATTAAAGAATCTGATAATACTTCCTGTGATCATATTTTAACATATGTAATCCTAATCTAATGTTTGAGCATCATATGTAAATTCATGACTGATATAATATGTAAAATTTATGATTGTTTCAAAATCAAAGTAATTGCTTTTAGTATTTTCCACAATTTCAATTGCTATTGTTTTAGAATGAAATTTCTTTAAAATGAAATTGGTTATAACTATCTGAAACCCGCAATGACTAAATTATTTGCAAATCATGATTAGAATAGCATAAGTATTTATTTTGTTGAAGTAAAAACAAGAAATACAAATGTTATGAAATAATTTATAATTTATGT
Source organism: Glossophaga mutica (assembly GCA_039655065.1). Lineage (NCBI taxonomy): Eukaryota > Metazoa > Chordata > Mammalia > Chiroptera > Phyllostomidae > Glossophaga > Glossophaga mutica. Next base: position 137,811,657 of record CM077307.1, on the reverse strand, counting down.
AGGTCTTTATTTCACTACTCAAAGAACAGCCATATGTGCAAAAATTATTATTAAGTTCAGTTAGTCATCTTTGGCATTTTGCCAGATTTATTTCTATTAAAACTGTAAGTTAAAGGATATTCTTGATTTGTTATTAGGAAATCTGTCACAGTATGAAGATAGGAGGAATTTTATTTGTTAACTTGCTTTATTAATTTTAAATGTCCGTATTCTTGCTCCAGTTCCCTCAGATGTTAGAAACAGGCCTGTTTCCAGTAATATTTTTACTCATTAATCACAGTTAATCATCGTCACCTATGATGTGTCAAGTAGATTGAAGAGAATAAATATTTCAAGGTGATTAGACTATAGAAGAGATTCTTGCAACAGTCTTTAATTCCAATACCCAACAGGCCAGGCAGGTACCCTAGGTCAGTGAAGGGCATTCTAGAAAGCGGAGGTGACAGAGCTCCTGTTCTGTCTCAAGGAGACACCTGTTGCTCAGCTGCAGGCCCTTTTTGCAGGCAGAGAATGTGGGTCAAAAGTGGCCAGATCTTATGCTTTTTTAAAAGTCAGTAATATGAAATTTTTAAATATAAAATCTCAGTTGGACATTATTTTTTTAATTACATAGATCAAACAAAATGTCTCTACAGGCTGGATTTAACCAATAAACTACCTACCTACCACTTTGCAATCTTTAGACTGAGCCAACAAGGACATGAACTAGTAGTTGCCTTGTGCTCTTTTGCCATTTCTCCTTTGTTTGCCTCACTGCTGATTATGTTCCTCCTCCTCCACCTTTCCTCCTCCTCCTCCTCCTCCTCCTCTTCCCTCCTTTCCCTTCCACTTCCTCTCTCCTTACTTCCTCTCCCTTCTCCTCGCTCTCCAGTCATTCTCTCCATTTGGCTTTCTCAGTTTTTCTGTTCCCATTGTGAAATACAGCTGCCACACACTTTTCAGTTACAACCAGAAACTAACTAGCCAAAGAGAGAAAAGTCTCTCGACACCACCTGTGCATGAACAAGGGGAGGACTTCCTAGAGGCTGTGGTTTTGGCACCAAAGGCATCCCCGACAGGATGATAGCAAATTGGTTGATCAAAAATAAAACTGCCTTGAGAAGGAATATTTGGATTAAAAAAAAATCAAAGGAATTTTTGCATCCAAATGACCAAATATTTTCTATTTCTCAAGTTTACTATTTTATACCAATGTTACCAAACTTATCAACCTTGCATACTCTTGCACTGGAATAACAAAAGCCAACTTGGACTAGTAATAATGATTATTATTCATATATGTATATAATCATGATTTAATTATAATTGTTGCATATACTCAGACCTAATGATCATTATCTGAGGAGATGTATTCTCTGTGTTCACACCTGACAGAGTTGAGTACATCTAGAGCTCGATCTACGTGCAAACATAGTTACTCTCACACAAAGGCAATGGGATAGAAAGTAGCTGCAGCACGAAGACAGAGGTGCTGAGAGAATCATCACAAAGAAACCAGCAAGAGAACTGGCAAGCTAAATGCCATCGGTCTCATAGTGTAGCTGCAAATGACCGAACAGGATAGGAAAACTGCATTTTGCTTAATGTTCCAACAACTGACCTTTCCAAATCTCTTTGAAGCCAACTCTAACTGGCTGACTTCCCCTGCTCATAAGGCAATAGTTACCTTCTCGACACGCCACAGTGCCACCTTCCCTGAAGTCCCTAAGATGGAAGGTGTGAGTTGAATCCTCAAGCCCTCATGGCCCTCATCTCCCTCATGCCAAATCACCTGTGCCCTTCAGGATGTAAATGACACACACTAGCTTCCTAAGCTGCTGCAGGGGCTAACAGCACAATTCAGAAGTGTGGAGGTGTGGAATTCCTGCAGAGCAAAACTTGATCTGTGGGAAACGGGGGATGGAAAGGAGCCAGGCATGTCCATCTGCCCTCCTTTTCCACTTCCATGGACTCCATGGAGGTGCAGGTCCCCCTCATGGCCCGGCTGGAGCATCCTTCAGGCTAAGTCAGCACGCCCCCTGAATGAACTGCCCTGTCTCCTTGCAGCTCACTTGGACATGGTAGCAGCATGGAAAGGGTCCCATCACACAGCTTCACATCTTCCTTTTTTGACTTACTTCTCTTCTTCCTTACTCTTGCCACCCCAGGCTTATACTTCCTAAATAAAATTTCAGTACTTTAATTCTTGCCTTAGGTTCTGCTTTCTCACTATTTTTTATTGAAAAAAATATTTATTTTATCATTTTAAATTATAACACATTTCCAGAGAATAATTCCCTCCATCTTGTTTAGGTCATCGTATTAACTCTAAGCTTTTAAATCTTTCTGGCTTTAGATCTAAAATATGAATCACTCAAACTTCAAGCTTTCAATTAACCCCTACCACTCCTATCCTGGGAACACCAAAATCAGATGATGCTCAAGTCCCTTATATAAAATGGGATAGTATTTTCATATAACCTATCTACATCCTCTCCTATACTTTAAATCATTGCTAGATTAATAATACAATATATGTGCTATGTAAATATTTGTTCTACTGTGTTGTTTAGGAAATAATGAAAAAAATATCTGTACATGTTCAGCATAAACACAATTATCATAGGTGTTACTACATAATAAATGTCAGCAACAACATAACATTTTTTTAAATATTTTTGATCTGTTGCTTAAATTTGCAGATGTGGAACAAGTGGATATGAAGGGCCAACTCTACTGCATACAGAATCTGCAGAATCTGAAGATTTTTCAGTGTTTTGAGCAACATCACCACCATTAATCATAATACCCTATAATGTTAACAAGTATACCAAACAAAAAACATGGGAAGCTAGGCAGTTGACCATCATGGGACAGCTTGAGATCTCTTTAACCAAAAAAATCTGTGATATATCTTCTCTTAAAGTGCAAAATTGAGGGTTGCAAAATGGTAAGTCTCAGATAATCAAGATTTTCCTATTATGGGCTGAATGTTTGTGCTGCCCACCCCCAATTTATATGCTGAAGCCCTAATCCCCAATGCAATGGTATTTAGAGGTAAGGCCTTTGGAGGTAACTAGATTTAGAAGTGGTCATGTGGGTGAGGTCTTTGTGATGGGATTAGTAGCCTTACAAGAAGAGAGCAGAGAGCTTGCCCTTTCCCTCTCTGCACCATGTGAAGACTCAGAGAGAAGATGGTTGTCTGCAAGCCAGGAAGAGGGCCTCCCGCCAGGAGTGGAATCTGCCAGCATCTTGATCTTGGACATCCCAGCCTCCGGAATGGTGAGAAATAAGTGTTGTTGAAGCCACTATGTCTATGATATCTTGTTATAGCAGCCTGAGTAGACTAATACAGCCATAACTCATTTTATTCCCTTCATTGTGCTTCACAGATAATGTGTTTTCATCATCATTGAGGCAAGACCCTCCACCAGCAAAAAAGATAATGATTTGCTGAAGGCTCAGATGATGGTTAGCATTTTTTAGCAACAAAGTATTTTTCATTAAGATATGTACATTGTTTTTAGATATAATGCTATTGCCTACTTAATAGACTATAGTATAAACCTAACATTTATATGTACTAGAAAACCAAAAAAATTCCCTTGACTCACTTTATTGAGACATTTGCTTTTTTGCAGTGGTCTAGAATTGAATCTAAAATATCTCCAAGTGCGCCTGTACATCAATATTGATAACTTACCTAGATTCAACCTTTTCCCTGTTTCTCTCTAAACCAGTCTACAGAAACAGTCAGAATTAGTGGTGTGAGAGTACCAAAGGCAAATGATCAATGAAATGTTCAGAGTAAAGTTGAAATGCAGTAATTCTATCTGAAATCTTCTTTAAACATAAACCATTAGAGAAATCAACTTCCTTTGAAACTCAGAATTGCTGATGTTGACCTTGGCCTCTCCAAATACTTAGGACATCAGAGCTGAATGCTTAGTAGTTTCACCCAAAGTCACAGTTAGAGCATACTCTGATCAGCAAAAGGAACAAAAATATCATCTGCAGTTCCTTAATTATATTTGCCCCAAGAGTTAATTTAAATTTGTTTAGTTTATTATGCAAAGGAAAAAAAAAACATTACCTAAAAATCCCAGCTTTTCATAAAGCCAGGGATCATAGAAGTCAAACCACAGATTCAGTCACTTGCATCACCAATAATAGAGATTCTATAATTAGAGGTTAGCCAGCTGCAATCATTTCTGATGCTCAGATAGCTGGATCAAGCTGATTTCAAAAAATGCCCCATTTTTTCCTTTTTAAAAGAAATCAGCAAAATAGTGTGACTCAGAAGCACAGAGAATCTCTTTCCCTTACCCAAATCTGTAACAAAGTCTTTTTTGTACCTATACTCTTTTTTGTAGCTTCACACATCTCTTAGATAAAATACTTTTATTGCCACGAAGCTGCTGGGTGAGATGCCTAAAAAATATTTCATCTAGATTTCAAATTGATGGCATTAGGAATGGTTGCTCTGAACTAAAGTCTATGTTCAGTCCCACACAAAAAGAATCACTTGGTTTATTTTCTCAGCAGCAGACAATTGAGAAAGCTTGAGGTTAATAATCATGGCAAGAGAGGTGACAATGAAGACATTAATACTTTCGTTATTAATGGAAAAGTCAGCCTTCTGGGCTGGATGTTCCTTCCTCCTAATTCTAACTCATTGGGAGCTCCCGCCCAGTCGGCACTCTGTGCCTCAAAATCCTCTCTCCCATTAACAGCTGAATTTGTTGATGCTATTTTGGCCACTGTTCTCACCATTTTCTGTCTTAAGAGATGGGAGGTGGGCTTTACATTTTAATGTAGATAACAGAGTAAGAATGTAGCAATAAAATATCGCTCAATGTCATTTGCTTCTAAAATGGCATCACAACACCAAAGAGCTTCCACAGTTTAGCAATTTCCCTACTTCACAGTTGTTAGCATCAAGGTTTATAAGAATAGCCAACATCATTCTAAGGATATCCAGGATATTCACAAGAAATACAGGGTGGAGCAAAGTAGGTTTACAGTTGTTCATATGGAAAATAATACAATAATTAATTAAAACAACGCAAGAATGAACTCTGTGTGTCCAGTACTCACAGCCGTACACCCACTTTTGCCCCACCCTTTATTGTTCTCTTCCTTATTAAACTGTCAATAAAATACTCACCATCTCCACAAATTAAGCAAAGACTCAAGAAATATACCTTGACCCCATGACACAGATATTCCAGAGAAAAGATTTAGTCTATCCCTAATTATTTAAACAGTTGACAAAATAAATATGTAACCTTTGAGAACACAAGTTCTATTTGTTGGACCATTACTTTTAAAGACTGTTCTACACAAAAGCAAATGTTCCAATTATGAAATTAATATGATCTTATGCTCCCTCTTCCACCAATAAAATATCTCATGTTTGCCACTAAGACTGCCTCTATGACCTGATTCAGATAACACTGAATTGAATATTAATTACAGTGAGAAGTCTGTTCCTTACCATATAGGTTAGTGCTTTCCAAACGTTGTCAAGGCCAGAAGTTCCATTTATTAATTTTTTCATAAATCTCATATTTTGCAAGATTTTATCAATGCAATAAGATACTTCTATTAAATAATGAATTTTTCCCACTTATTACTCAAAAACACATCTATTGTCACTCAAGGCAGGAGATGGGGTTAGGTCTACTTAAATGATTGGACTAAGAATGGGAGAGAGTTCAGGGAGTTGCTGGGTAGACAAAAACACTTTCAACACAAATCCCAGACTTCTTTTACTTCCTACAAAATCCCTTTTTACCTTCTCTGCTCTAGGCTTACCCATTATTCCCTCTTTCTTCTGCCTTATGCCTTATCTTTGTTCCCTCAGTAAGATGTTTGCACTACGGACATAAGGTTCTGTTTACGCACCTGTTTCCCACACCAGAATGCGGGCCTTATGAGAACGATTTCTTTGCTTTCCTTACATCTTATCCCTAGGGTTGTGCACAGTGCCTCACACACACTATAGCACTGCTAACACTTTATTTACTAATAAACAAGTAGATGAACAAATGAGTAAATGTGTACTGTGTGAATCCGCTGCTGTTGCTTACAAAGATAAATGTTCTACGAGACTCTAAACTGGCTGAAAGTGGGCAAGATCTAAGAGATGAGCTAAGTACGGCAACAGTCAAACGTGGTTCCCTAATGGAACAGAGTATTGGATTTGAGGCTTTTGTAGCTAAGAGTGTACTGATATTTGTTTTCAGGCGCTCCTCCCACAATTTTCCACTTAAAAACAGTCTTTTGCTTCTTAGCCAACAGTGATACAGTACTTAATAGGTCACATGTTGCTTTTTATATCCAGTACCATTTGATCCACATGCCGACTTTGTAAAGTAGGTGCTATTATTGAGGCTCTTTTATAGGTCTAGAAACGAAGGCTCCTTTGCCCAAGGTCATCAAATTAATAGACACAAGATGGAGTTTAACCTCACATCTGCCTTTTCCATGGACCACACAATATACTTCATGTACTAACTACTTCATTATTACTGCTACCTGATCATACACCTGGGCAAAGCAAGAGGACACAGTGCAGGAGATGGCCCCCAGAAAATTACAGAGTAGCTCGTACACCCAGATGTGAAACGGACACCACCAGGATTCACTGCCGGATGACTTCCATGAACACCATGCATATACAGTGTGAGCATGTGTGTGGGAAGCAGAAACAGACACAAACACACACACATTGAACTAAAATGACAACAAAAGGTTAAGTACAATACAATTACAGATCATTTTAACATTAACTTTATTCTTTAGAATTTCCTGTTCCCCATATTTTTGCAATAAAGCTGCTATCTACATAATTAGAATATGTTATTTGAATGGCAATAAGATATAAATTTGAGTAAATGAATAGCTCTATCAAATAGCTTAATAAACACAATGTCTAAGAATTTAGCACAAAAGTTCACCTGCTTATCTTAGAGATCTAAGCAGAGATTTCTAAAACATCACCAGCCAGAGCAATGTCCCTCGTCTTTGCCTACCACCAACAGATGGCACTAGTTCTTGCTGGTCTCTTTGGACTTAGAAGCAAATGGACTTATACATGATGTGCAGAACCAACCTGTTTGTCAGTAGAAGTCCCCAAACATGATGAAAGAAGTGGTACAAATAAATGGAAAGTTATTTTTAAGAGTACTGACTTTTATGAACAAAACTACTAATCACAGCATTATTATAAAAGCAAATATTCTGAGTTCACCTAAATATCTAAAAATGGGATAAAATTAACTATAAAAAACACATCTAGATTATGGATTATTACACACTTATTAGTTATAATTACTAAGAATTCTAATGACTTTGGGAAATTATTAAGATATAATGTTATTTTAAAAAGCCAGGATGCAAAATTGTATGTAAGCATAAGTTCAATTACATAAATATATTATGTACAGAAAAGAAATTCACAGTTAACAGTAAATATTTCTGCATAGGAGAAAATGTGGTAAATTTTATTTTGTGTGAATATTTTTTCTATATTCTATAATGTCTTCATTGAACATGTATCAGAAGGAAAAAAATTTCACTCTCTTCTCTGTCTCTGTCTGTCTCTGTCTCTGTCTGTCTCTCTCTCTCATATACATACACACAACCCTGAAGGGGGAAATACAAAGTTCGAATCAAAACAGATTTAAAATAGAAGCAGACAACATGCTAATAACCAAATAAACTCTTGGATGAGCCAAATCAAATGATTTTGCTGTAAACAGTCAAATCCTTGACTGACCTTGGTTTTTACCTGCACAAAGAACCCAGAATCCTGGGTTTAGAGCTAGATGTCAAATACAAGATCTCCATCATCCTGAGACAATAATGCTCATGTCTTTTTACCCACAACCTGCTGCTTTTGTCAAGGTACAGACTTCTCCAGGCAGCCATGTTTGGAGCTACAGTGCAGCGTGACCAAAAGTCAAACATGTTACCTTGAAATTCCTGTTAAAAGTGAGAATGGAACTGTTGGATCGCATTTATGGTTTATGAATTATAGTTCCTATTTACAAGGCACTTTGCACATACATTGGCTTACAACCATAATGCCAGGTACAGAGCACACCCATTATCATTGCATACTTTATGAATGTCTTTACTTTTCACAAGTACTCACAGCTTTTCTAAGTACCCGAGCCTGATTTGAACTCTCAAGATTTCAGTACAATTCTATGCTCCTTTCATGAGAACGTGATGTTATCCCCCCAAAATCGCCCTGATGCCTTCAACTAGAAATGTATTTATCTTGTTCATCTTTAGAAAGAGGACACCATGTCATGTACAACTTCCCTAAGATTCTTAAGATGATTACAACAGTGTTAGAGGGTTTCTTCCACCACCATGCATCAACTCAGGCACCTGATTCCATGCTGAAGCACAATTTTGTGAAAGCAGTTTTATGGGAAGATGAATGGACTGCTTATCCATCAGGTAGTTTGCTTGTTCTACCAAATGTGCGAGTCTTGAATTAAGCTTGAAAATCATGCTCCTGTAGAATGCAGGACATAGAATTCAAAGTGACAGGATCTAATTATCCAGCTTCACCTTGGAGTCATCAGAAGAAAAGAGGTGCAGCTGGGCCTCAGAAACGACTGGAACCAGAGCGTCGACCACAACTGCACTCGCTTCCTCTCTCATCTCCAGTTCCTAGGCTATTAACTTCATTCTCTCAGACCAGCTTCTTTTCTTCAGCCTACATCCCAACCACGGCCAGTACTGAATCATAAGGATCTCACACATGACCTCATTTAACCTCAGTTGCTTCCTTAGAAACTTCATCTCCAAATACAACCACACTGGAGGTTAGGGTGTCAACAGGTAAATTTTGGTGGGGGCATAGGTCAGTAATTTTCTAAGGAAAAAGGCTGCTACTTTCAGAATACAGGGACAAGGCTTGACAAAGCAATAGATGACCCAGTGGCTGCTGTCAAGACCTGGACTGTAGTTTCTCTAATTAAATGTGAAGGCATATATTTTACCAACCAACCAAAATGGAGGAGGGCTAATTTTCTCTTATGAGAAATGTGGAGACTGATATATCACTCAGCTTCTGAGCTAAGAATCTTTACAATGACCAAGCAGCCCCTCAAATACCCTTCCATGACCAATACCCCCTGTATTGTTTCTTTAGTATACACATGAAAAGGTAGTCATGTCCCCAATTCTACATGACAGATTATAGCCAAAATAGTGTTAGCTTGAAAAATAGTTAATGTGTCAGATACCTACCTGTGCAATTAAAAATGTAACTGTCAGGAAAGCCAGGCAATATTTAAATTGTGTATTCTGACATAGTCTCCAAAATAAAGCAGGTGCAAAATATAACAGAACTGAAGAGTTAAAATTTGCCATGTAGAAGTGTTGGCTAGAACACAGTTAAATGTTAGGGGAATTCTCATCTTCCCCAAATTGTATCTTTGGTATTAAAATATTTGATCTGACTCCCTTCTTTTTCTTAGTAACTGCAGAGCCTGGTTGGTTACTTATTAGGAGCACAGCTGGTTCATGATGATAAAATCATTACATCTGCATATCAAAGAATGTTTATCTTTCTACTTTCAACAGAGGAGAGGTATGCCTCTATCTCAGGCAAAAGGAGTTTCTGGACTAAGCAAAGCTTTGAATTAAAAGGAACAACGAACAGAACATACTCCTGAAATGAAAATTGCTATGTGATTAATCAAAATAGCAATCAACCCTGACACTTGCAGTCACATTAAGTCTGCATGTATCAAAAACAAAGGATTTATTTTAAGCTAATCAACTGAGCCCAAAACTGGTATCTGTGCATGGACTCAAAGGCAGAGGAAAAAGTGGCTAAAAGCACTGAGCTTCCTTCAATTAGCCCTAAAAGAATTTTCATTTAGGTGGTAATGAGTAAAACAGCTTGTATTTGCTCCTTGATTAGAATCCTGGGCTCCAAAGCCCAAACTTGCAATCAAGAGAGAAACATATTTTAGATGAATTGTGTAATAAGGTAATAATCTGTAATTTTTGCAGAATATAGGATGTCTTTTCAAAAAATAAAATACATTATTACTTTACAGCTTGAGTAATGTATCATGTTCTTTGTAAAGAAATGTGCGGTTGGCTCCCAGTGTTGATTTGAGCATGAGTCATGAACCAGCCCACTCTGCACACCTATTTTAATATTAAACTATAAAAGCCACTACAGCCTCTCCCCCTCAGTCCCTCACAGTGCTTTGGTGACGAAAGAAGCACCCCATCTTGCGTTTGTGTGTGTGGGTGATTTACAGCACAGCTTCCTCCAAATTAATTTTCAAAACAGTCTCACTGAATCTCCATTCTTTCTACCCTTTGTTATCCTCTATCTAGATGAAGAATCAGAAGTTATGACCAATTCTTTAATATTTTCTTTGAAAAATTGCATATGGATTTTTAATTGGCCAGGAAGAAAAGAAAGGAAAATTTCAACTGAAAAACTATTATAGTTTATGCATGATGCTATTTATTATTACATACATTTTTCTTGTTTAATTCTCATTGCAAGCTTATAGAGTTGCCATTTTCATATTCATTTTTATAGATAACAGAATGAGAACAAAGATTTTTAAAAAGTGAGCAAGCAAGGGAGAAAGAGATAATCTAGAATTATTTACTTCTCTTGTAATATTGTATCCAGAAGACCACATTAAATTTTAAAATTTTTTTGTCCACATTTTCATAAATAATAAATTCCACATTAAAGATGGAATAATTGAAACAAATAAATAAATATTCATAAGAGAATGTTCTCTAGAGAATCAATCTTCTTGTTCCTCTTGATTCTAGGTGGGACCCTATAAGACCATTGTGAATCCTAAAATTCAGGTCTCAGAGGAAGAAAACCTCTGCTACAAGAAACGTATAATAAATAAATGTTCAATGCTCTTATGAAATCATAAGAAAAAAAAATGAACATTCCAGGAGAAAGACAGGCAAATGATATTATTAAGAGGGGATCTGTGAAGGTAGGGTAGGCACAGAGAAAAGCGTCCAAATTCCCCAGTTCTGATACAGATCTTCTCTGCGCCTCATACCTCTGTGATTGCACTCTTTGTCAGTCATGACAAAAATATTAATTATGGAAAAATATAGGATCAATTTTAATAATTAAGGAAGGAGAGATTAGAACAAGTAATATTAAAACACTGCAAATAAGAGAGCAAAAAATAAAAAGGAATACAATAAAGGTTAAAATAGGAGAATGAAAAACTCAACAAAGACCAAAGATTAGTAGCCAAAAATAATAAAAGAAATAAATGGCATTTCAAATAAAGTATAAAAGGACAATGAGGTCAATGAGATTAAAGACTAAATATCTAAAAGCAAAAGAGATAAAGGATAAACATCCCTGAAATAAAATTTTAGATAAAACTCACATAAATATAGGAGATTAAGGATTAAGAACAAGAATTAGGAGATATAAAAGCAAAAGGAAAAAAATATATTTTAAAAATCACTATGAAGAGGATTAAGGAAAATTATGTATAAAGACCTGAAAATAAAAGCTAAACTTTAGAGAAATCATTGGGAAAAAAATAGTAGAGCAGGAGAGTGGACCCAACACAGGGTGATACAGAAACAGCCCTTGGTCTGAACCTTTCCCTCCCCATAAGGATGTTCCCTGTAACCGGGGTGGTGCTTGCAGGTAGAGCACACAGGGGATGGAGAACAATCTTACAAATATATTCCATGAATCTCCCTAAAGCATACAACAGAGAAATTCCTAGCAGACTGACCTCTAGACACTCCTAAGTCAAGCCCCACAGAGAAGCTACAGTTCCAAAAGCAAAGGCTTGAGGAAAAATGGTCAAAGCCAATAAAATAAGAAGTTAGAGAGAGGGGGTGAATAGGGATTTCTAAAAATCCTCACAGAGGATATGTTATTTGGTTTTAGAGAGAGAGGAAAAGAGAGAGAGAGAAACATTGATGTGAGAAAGAAACATTGATCAGTTCCCTCGCACATGCCTCAGCTGGGGATCCAAACCATAACCTAGGTATGTTCCCTGACCAGGGATCCAACCTGCAGCATTTTGGTGCATGGGATGATGCTCTAACCAACTGAGCCACCTGGCCAGGGCTGAAAATGGATTTAAAAACAAAAACAAAAATGAAACAAATCTTTTATACCATCCTTGGAAAGAGGCAAATATAGGCAATTTGCAAAAAGACATTTTTACGCAGAGGTTAACAAACAGGGGACTGACTGCTTCAATAACTGGTACAGGTAACACTTGCATAGCTGTCAAAAGGACTTGGAAGATATAAAGCTGGCAGAATATAGTAGAAAATAATTTGCAGACATGCCTAGGTTCCTGTTCTAGCTCTGCCACTAGCAGCTATGAGACCTTAGGTAAAACACCTTAAGTTCTTGCATCTCCCTTTGCTTTTACATCTCTAAGAATAAAAAGGGTTGGATCTGATATTCTCTAAAACTAACATTTGAGTTTCATTTTAATAAAATGAATTTTTTGCCATATACTGAATATTGGGCTGAATGGGTCATAGATCTAGATCTGTAAACAAGGATTGAAACCATAATGCTTAGAAGAGCTGGAAGGTAAATGAGAGAAATGCCCAGGCACATAAGAAAACAAGGGCTGTGAGCAAATGGACATCTATGTCTCCTTTAAAGGTCGGGGTACTTCTCAGCTATACATAGTGGTTGTCATGTTGAAATGTAGACAGCCAAATCTTCCAATTTTTCTGCAGAAGTCAGAAATTTTTAAATGTAAAATCTCCTGGTTTTTACATTATCATCAACTAACTTAAAATTCTTAAAAATCATTGGGTGAACCAGCTGTATAACATCTGCTAGCTCAAAGTGGCCTCTGGATCATTATTTACAAACTCGGCTGATCTGTAATGCCTCAGTCATTACATCTGACTCAAACATGCTCACGACTGCTGTTTTAATGACCTTGGAGCTAATTTCAACAAGTGTATCATGTCTGGTTCCACTACCTGTTTTTTCTTCTAAACATTTTCTTGATCTTTGTATATAATTTTTATTCTATGTGAGGCATTATTGATGCTATACTGTTAAAAGTCTCAATGAGGTGGGGAGTAACATCTGAAAGATGGAAAATAGGAATACCCAGGCCTCTTCCCCAAAAGAAACATCAACTTCATAATCACATACAGGCCCAATTGTATTTTTGAGACCTCCTGATACCAGTTAAGAGGTTGTAGCACAACAAGTGAGCACAAAGCCAAGAAGAGCTGCATCAAAGTGGTTAGAAAAGCTCATTGCATGTGATCACTGGAGCCCCATACCTACACAATGTGATGTGACCCAGAGAAAACTCCCAACTCCCAGATTCTCCCTTAGGAAGGAATGAGAAGAGCAAATAATGATCCAATATTCTGGCTTTTAGGGTAATTCCCAAGGGACCTGTTTCTGAATCGCCTGACTTAAAGGGCTGAAGGGAATGGTAATATACTTTGAATACCAGGTTGGGGGCTGCTGAGAACAAAAATGGGTATTACTGCTTGCTATATAACCAGAGAGGTTACACTACTACAGAAAGACGTGTGGTGGGGGAGTAAGAAATCACAGACTTGCATTAGGGATCTCCAGAGAAACAAAACAGGATGCATATACATGTAGAGATTTATTTTAAGAAATTGTCTCACAAAGTTATCAAGACTGATAAGTCTGAAGATTGCAGGGCCATTTGGGAAACTGGAGACTCAGGATAACCGATGGTGTTTTTCCAGTCTGAAGGCCAACAGGCTCGAGACCCAAGAAGAACTAATGTTTCAGTTAGAATCCAAGGGGAGAAAAAGAAAACTCATGTCCTGATTTGAAGGCAGTAGACTAGAGAAATTCATTTTTATTAGAGAGAGGGTCAGGTGTTTTGTTCTATTCACGCCTTCAACTGAATGGAGGAGGCCAAAACATATTAGAGAAGTCAATTTGTTTAACTCAGTTTACTGACTTAATGTTAATATTACTTCCATCCAAAAAACACTCAGAAATATCCAGAGTAATGTCTGATCTTATATGAATGCACTCCATGGCCCAGTCAAGTTGACATCACAGTGTACTTCAGAAGAAACAGGGTAGCCTCTTCGATTTGGAAATTAAAAGCCCACGTCCAGAGAGGACACATACCTGAAAAAGTTTACAAGGCCAGGAATCTCTAGCTGGACTGACTGGTGAAGGTCTTCACCTGTAGTAAACCAGTCCACAAAGCCTGGAGTTAGTGGCTACTTTTTCAAATGCCCAAATCTCAACAAAGGCCACAAAGCATACAAAGAAACAGGGAAACATGGCTCAACCAAAGGGTCAAAGTAAATTTCCAGAAACCGACTCTGAAGAAATGGAGATTTAAGGAAGGCAAGGACCTACATCTAAGATTACTCTATCCAGCAAAGCTTTCATTTAGAATGGAAGGGCAGATAAAGTGCTTCCCAGATGAGGTCAAGTTAAAGGACTTCATCATCACCAAGCCTTTATTATATCAAATGTTAAAGGGACTTATCTAAGAAACAGAAGATGAAAAACTATGAACAATAAAATGACAACTAACTCATAACTATCAACAACTGAACCTGAAAAACAAAAACTAAGCAAACTAGAAGAGGAACAGAATTAGAGAAATGGAGATCACATGGAGGGTTATCAGTGGGGAGGGGGAGGGAGAGAATAGGGTCAGAAATGTGCAATGAATAAGAAACATAATTGGTAGGCATAGAATAGACAGGGGGAGGTTAAGAATAGTATAGGAAATAGAAAAACCGAAGAACTTATATGTAGACTCCATGGACATGAACTAAATGGGGAGGGTGCTATAGGGTGGGGCATGCAGGGCAGAGGGTGGATAAAGGAAAGGAAAAAATTGGGACAACTGTAATAGCATAACCAATAAAATATACTTAAAAAGAAAGAAAGGAAGAGAGAGAGAAAGAGAGGGGGGGAAGGAAGGAAGGAAGGAAGGAAGGAAGGAAGGAAGGGAGGGAGGGAGGGAGGGAGGGAGGGAGGGAGGGAGGGAGGGAGGGAATATATAATAGGATACATAAATAGATGTGAGAAGGTATGCTAAATCCACAATACTGGAGATGGAAGTAAGGAGAAGAGAAAGAAGAAAGGGGATTAAAAATTAATTAAGAAGAAATGGAAAGCAAATGAGGAAGAGGGCAGCTTGTAGAATTTCAGAGGGAAATAAGAGCCAAAAAGAAAGCTTAGAGAATAAAGAAAGGAAAGAGAATATTGTTTTATTTTCTAATACAGCAAATATGTTATGTACTGCCTTTGGGTTTTAATACAAAGTCCTAGGGGCACAAATAATAAAAACAATCTAGTTATTTTCCTCAAATATCTCTGTCCTTTAGTAGAAGAGATGACATGTAAAAAAATGCATAAATATAATCCAAAATAAATCATAACAAGTCATATAAGACAGTACTGTGGGAACACAGTGATATCAAAACCCTGCCCAGGGGTCTGGGAAGGTTTCTTGGAGAAAGTGACTAAATTTGAAGGACAAACAGAATTTCAGCAGATGGTGTAAGAGGAAACAGTTTGAAGTTGCAGGAGGAGAAGGAATGGACGTGAACCAGAAATTGCGAGATTTTCTGATTGGCATTTTAACAATGTCTGAAAGGCACTGGTGGGAAAATAGGGTGGAAAGGCAAGTTTAAGTCTCATCGAAGAGCCTTGACTATTGTGCTAAAGTTTGAACTTTATGTTCAAACTTTTAACCTTTGGGAGCCCCTGAAAATTTTTCAGTGAGGAAGCAATAAGATCAGAGCAGTGATTTTAGAATATAAAGTAGAATAGAAAAGGGAGGAAATAAGTCAAAAGAGATAAGGCAACTTTATTTAAACTTTTTTTCTTGAAAAAGCACTTCAGGCACTCAGGTCTAGAAATGATAGAAAAACAGATGGAAAGCTGTTTGCACTGGAAATGATGTTATCACTCTGTTTCCATCCTGCTCAAAAGAGCTTGCCTGTTGTTGTTATTCTAAGGATCTTTTTTACTTTGAGCCATCTTCTTTTGGAGACCCTATAGCCTGACATTGCTGATGTCTGCCTCCCTTAGTCCCTTTGCCCCAATAGGAATTAAAGCTCATAAGTCTGTGTATCTGAAAAACTCTGCTACCCTAAAGTAAAAAATTAAATGGAAAACCATCAGTTCTCAGGAAACAGCCCTTCTCTGCAGTAAGAGAAAATAGAGGATTACATTCTCACACTCTATTTTATTTATGGGATTAAGTTGGATTTGGTGTACAGAATATATCTATCTCAATAAAATTCAAGTGTTGCAAGGAAGATAAATAGCATTTATTTTTAAATGGAATTGCTTTTCATCTTGGCATCAGGGTGATTGGGCATCCAGGCATGTTTGTCTCTCTCTTTTCACAGAAAGTCATTCTAAATGTATATTGTAACTAAGGAGCTTTTCTTTGCAAAAGAAGGACCTTAGGGTTAGCTCTTAAAGATTACTTCTAAGTCATTTCAAGTGTCTGAAATGTCTTTCAGGTATACTCATTCAGATTGATTCGGTAATCCTGGGCAATAATTGTTTTGGGTAATACTCCACAGTGTTAAAAAATAATCACTATACCCAGAACAATCTGAAAAGAGAGCTAATGGGATGTTAAGTTACTTAATTTTGAGACAATTCAATATACATATAATGTATAATCACTCACCTATGCATACAATAGAAGAGTGTTAATAAGAGTAATGAACACTTTACATTGGTACATCTGATATTTCATATCTGTTGGGGAGTTTCTTTCATCACATTTTACCTTCCTCCTTTAGCAACTCTCTTTACTATTCCTGTGTTGACCATAAATCAGTTGCAATCATTGCTCCCGTGGATATTCTGCAATGTGTTCTCCAATAGGTGAATATTTTTTATTGACCACATTAATCAGTTTCTTAACTTGCAGATCTCTTCAGTTCCCTGTCCATAGATTATGGAATTTAAAAGGTCCCTTAGGAAAAAAATATGACTGGACAAATATATGGAAAACCTGATAATTGGAACATTTAACCTTCAAATCAAATTCACTATGTAGCCAATCCTATTAAACTGTGAAGCCATTAGCTGTGAGGAGAACAACAAAAAAAAAAAATCAGAAACCAAAAACCCAAAGTCATTAAAAAAAGTGTAAAATGACTGATTCAGTGATTGTACACAGGGCTGGAAGTGTTCTTTGTCAACTGAAACACTTTTCCCAGAAAGGCAGTTGCTAGGATTCTTGCAATCAACTTTTCCAGTAGAGCAAGTGCAATAAAACTGTATGGTTCTTACATTTTTAAATGGTCAGAAAAACTTCAAAGAATAATATTTCAAGATATGTGACTATTGCTCTGACTGGCATGACTTAGTGGGTTGGATGTTGTACTGCAAACTGAAAGTTCGATTCCCGGTCAGGGCACATGCCTGGATTGTGGGCCAGGTTCCCAGTCGAGGGCATAAGAGAGAGGCAACTGATTGATGTTTCTCTCACACATCAATGTTTCTCTCCCCTCCTCCCTCCCTTCCCCTCTCTCTAAAAATAAATAAATAAAATCATTTTAAAAAAGCTGAATATTATATGAAATTCAAATTTCAATGTCCATAAATAATATTTAGAACCAAATATTTATTCCATCTCTATAAAAATGAGAGTGACAGAACCACACTCATTCACCTTTGTATTATACATGACTACTTTCTTACTACAAGGGCAGAGTTGAAGAGTTGTGGCAGACTTCACAGCCCACAAATTCTGAAATATTTTTTATTTGGCCTTTTACAGAAAAAGTTCACTAAACCCTAGTGTAGAATAAGAGCCAGTTGTTCATGGGACTCTTTTTATTGCTTTCAGGTTGGATTAGTTAGAACTCTTGTCTGTAACTGACAGAAACCCAAATCAAATATGGTTTAAATAAACAGAAAGATTTTTTAGATCATATAGCTTAGGAGTAGGTTTGGTAACAGGCATGACCAGATTCAAGGATAGACTCCTGACCTAATCAGGGACAACCAGTGATCTTTCCTGTGACTGACAGTCAGATCCTGAGAGAAAGATGCTGACCACACTCTCTTGCTGGTGTTGCTAACCTGGAGTGTCTTAGGCTTGTAGCTCTCCCCGGTGGTGACAAAGATGGCCATCGGGCATGTTAAGTTACCAGTGGGAAGAGCCCATCTGTTTTCCAGTAATTGCAACAAAAGCCCCAAAGCTAACTCTACTTGTTCTTAATTGAGTGCAGTACAGCATTCCATCAAGCAAAGCACATGGGTTGAGCGTGAGGAGGGGTGTTTGTGCAAAGAAAAATTGGGAAAGATGAGAAATATCTACCAAGCAGGAAAAAACAGCAGATGGTCGCTATAATAAGAAAGGCATTTGTTCTTCCTTTTTAATAGGTAAGCATACCTAATCTCAAAAAAGTTAACAGACTTACTCAAAATTACCCAGATGGAAAACACAATCTTTCTTACTCTTGGTCCATACATTTTATCAAACCCTGCTGTCTTCCCAAAGAGTAGTATTCAGGTGCCAACTGTGCACATATCAGCGTGATGGGAAGTTTTCAGTCTTCCATAAATAAGGTTTCTCTGGGTCCTGGCCAGGTAGCTCAGTTGGTTAGAGCATCATCTCAATTCACCAAGGTTGCGGGCTCGATCTCTAGCCAGTGTGCGTTCAAGAAACAACTAATGAATGCATAAATAAGTAGAACAACAAACCAATGTCTCTCTCCCTCCCTCCCCCTTCCTCTCCCTCTCTCTCTAAAATCAATCAATTAAAAAAATTAAATTTGGTTTCTCTGATATTATATAAGTAGCTCTTATCAAGTACTCTGTCCCATACATGTATGCAAATCTATCTTTATGAAATTAACTTCAACCATCTAGCAAGGCCCAAGGGAGAGGAACTTGTAGAACAGATTAGTTTGGTGCAAGGGAGGGAACATGGGAGTAGCGAAATTTTCGGAGCAGAGGATGTTACGCTGGAATAGAGTCACAATATCCCATCATCAGAACCCAGGAAATAATTGTGTAGGAAGAGGAGAAGAGGAGAGAGAGAGGGAAGAGGAGAGGGGTGGAGAGAAAAGGGAGGGAAAGAGGAGAGGGGAGGGCACCAGAGGGGAGAGGAGGAAAGGAAGGGGAAACACTTGGTTCCTGAGAGGTAGGGGTAAATATACACTGAAAAGGGGCTTGAGAAGAGCTGCTGAAAGTCAATTTCTGCCTATTTAACAATTTTGCCCCAGCAGGATCCTGGCACACTCCCCAGGTGTAAATTGGTCTCTATCCAAAGTGTAAACTGGGAGTGGAATCAATATGCTAGACATTTCTATTTGCATTAGGCAAGCAATGATTTCTTGATAGCTTTCTGAGGATAATAAAAGCACACAGCTCAGCAAGGGTGACTCACTTGGTGAGTCAGTTTTTTAATGCTGTCTTTTTATAAGTCATCACTCAAATCAAGTTCCAGTGTTATGCCAGTGATTGGGCCCCATTTCAACCCAACTCAAGAGAGTCTTCCAGCTCAACCCTCAATGGCCACCTGCCAAGTTCATCCTTTACTTTGGGAGAAGGTACTTGGCATCTGAATGCACAGAACATGACAATCTTGGGTGCTACAGCCAAAAGAAGTTAAAAGTTGCCATCTCTGCAGTTTTGTATTCAGTTTCCAGATGCGCAAAATGCCTTAGCACCTTCATTGTGAATTCAATCCAATTCCCAAACACTGAAAACAGCAGGAATGTAACAAAGCAGACATTTAGTGAACAGTGAGCTGAATTCTGATTTGCCCAGAAAACATGAGCTAGATGTTAAATAAATGTCAATATTCATCAAACTGTTTTCTATTTCCAGACTTGAGAATTTCAACTCCCCACTAATTCTTCAGGAGTAAAAGCATAACCCTAAGCAGACTTTTATTAATTTGGCTCCTCCACTTGTTGTCTCATTCGATTTTGAGCTCCAACATTCCTTGAAAGGATGTAATTCTTTTAAATTTGAGAGAAATGTTCCAACACCTATCAGACAAAGGTAAGCCTGGCATGTCAGGGCTGTAAACAGGTAAATCATGCTGCCATCCCATCCATTACCCTTTCCTAGCGCAGCCACTTGTACTGTGTTGGCAGCTCTGGACTGATGGGCGAATTAGACTTTGAGAAAAAGAAATGTAATCAACATGAACCCTGTAATGGGTATGTCAGGGGGAAAAATAATTTTTCCTGTTCATTCTCTGCTTAAATTCTTTCCTCTCAAGCTTGACAGTGGTGCAGCCCAGGCAGGGTAGAGAAAGCGGTCCTTTTGAAGATTGAATGGGCTGTGATGAAATCAGCAAGGGGCCGACTAATAAGAGAGAATGTGGGCCAAAGAGTTGGTTAAGATGAAGGCAGAACAGAGGCTGTTGACAGGAGAATGAGGCCTTCCAGGGTCCATTTTTCCCCTCTGGAGCAATGTCAATGTCAATGTCAGGAAAAAAAAGAATTTGCTCTGGGCTCCAGGGTAGCATTTTGAGTTCAAAAAAATGGTAACTGGCAGGCCATGCAGTGGCTCTTGTCTGCCCATCTCTTTTTCCAGTAACGGAAAGCATGGCTCTCCTCCCCTGCTTTCGGACTGTGTGGGTCGCACAGGCTGACCACAGCTTTTTTGCCCTACTCCTCACTACTCACGTTTTGGGTGTTTGATCAAACTGACCATTACTATTCCCTGAACTTCAGTGGTTGATTCAGGGTTGGGTGTGCAAGGTGGTCCAATGAGAGCCCAAGTGTTTCTTTGTATGTACTGGAAGAGATTCAATGATATTTTCCCCCATTTTCCTCATATTGCTAAACTAGCAGATTGAAAATTGAATGCAGTAATCTTTCTCACTTTCAGGGAAGAGTCTGCTCCAGAATCAGACCAATATAGGGAACAAAGGACCTGTGTGACGGACACACAAAGATAATAGCATCCTTTGAGTACCTGAACCATGCCATGCCTGGTTTCCCTTGAACCTCCTAGTTATATAAGCCAATAAATCACTCCCTTTTTAATCTTGCCTGAGCTGAGTTTTTGTTGATTTTTTTTCTTACTTGCAGCTGACCTGATTTACACAAGTTATTTATTTTCATTTTCATCCTGGTTTACAATAGGAAGCCAACAAAGGAAAAAGAAATATGAAGAGGATAAGGAGATATTCTGCATTGCTGTCAAAAACAGGTATTCTTCAAATAATCTCTTACTTTGGAAACCAAGAGAAGATATCTTTTGTTTTTCAGCAAGCTGTTTTTCTTTGCCTTGAAACTTGTAGGAGGATTATTATCTCAAGAGAATTTTCTCCTGTACATTTTATTACTCATCCCATCTTCTAGGGCACTCTCAGTTTGAATGAATTCTCATACTTTAAGATACCCTCTCCAAGTTGAGTTATGGCAATCTAATCTTCAAAATAATCTGTAGGTTCTAAATGACGCCTGGGTTAAGACTGAGTCATAGCATTGGAAAAGCTTATAATGAGTAATCACGATCTGTTATATATAATATGCCTCTAAATCTTATTTTTATAAGCCTCTCATCTATAGCTATTCTTTCCAGAAATAACTACTATCAATTTTCTCCTATATATGAACCCAGCAAAGAAATTCTATTGTCATGTCATTTAGGTAATGAAGATTTGCATATTGATGCTTTTTAAAGCATTTTACCTGGCTATAGTATTTTTGTTGTTGTTTTACAAAAAGAAGAAGAGGAAAGTGAAACAAACAACTGACCAATTCTGAATAGAAGCCAATATTCCCTTGGACTCTTGTTCTTTTCCAAGAGCTATGAGTCACAAAGCAAATGAGCTTATGAATCACCATGCCCAGCACAGAGCACATTTATAATAAGCACATTTGCCTTCAGTTGCATTTATTATTTATATTAAAAAGATTTTCTTAGAACAATCCAAAACACTAACTTATCTACCATTTTTAAACCATATTTAATTGGCTTAAAAGAAGCACAGTCTAGTTAACAATGAGAATCAGGAAATGTAGGTTAAAGTCTTGATTCTGGATAAATTGCTGAACATCTCTGGACCTATTTCCTCTCTGAATGTGAAATAGGACCAAATTGTACATTGGGCTTTGATTGCATCCATGACAACATCAGATGTGGGTAATAGTTAAGGTTGGCCTGACTTTTGTGGTCAAAATAGTGTCATTTAAATATTACTTCTTGAGGAGCTGGAAAGACAATTCAGTATCTTATTTGTATTAAACCTATAGATTCTATCTACATAACACCAAGAATCTAATTTAAAGTGAAAAAATAGGTTAATTCAATTGGTTATCACACAATCCCTATTTAATAAGGTGACCTGCATTTTCCTCTAACACAATGGAATTTAGTAATTAACTAAGGTTAAGGAGACTATTTTTGCTTTTTTAGGGTAAGGGTCCTCCCTCAGTGTCAAGCTGCATATCTGCTCATGCATGAAACCACAACCTGAGGTTTTCCAGTTCTTTTTTTGGACTTTTTCTCTTAAATAATAGAAAAGTTTTGGCTTATCCCTCATTTTTTATTATCAATCTTGATGACTTAGGTGCATTGTATGTCTTCTCTGTCCCCCACGTGATTGTCAATCTTTGGCATGCTTCACCCTCTGGCAATCTATCTCACTCGTTTTCATATGCAAAGTCATTTGACTTTGCTTTTGGAAGTGGCCAAGTCCTTTTCCTGAGCAAATGGGAACAGCACAGGATTTAGAATAATGAGAACTGGAGTCTTACCCTAGCATGGACTTTGCTCCCTATTGGCTTTGTGACAGTAAGCAGGACATTTTGCCTCATTCACTTTGGATTTTATATATATAAATGGATATATATATAAATGGATAACAATACAATTCAACTTTTAGCAAATTTAAAAGTGTTCAGCAAAGTAAAAGTATATTATAGTACATTAACAATGACTTTGGTTGACAAATGCTAAAGTTCAGTCCACTGTACCCCACAATGGGCTGATACTGCCAAGTGGAATACAACACTTTACTACTTACTAAATCTTTCAGAGTTCTTTTTATCCAGGGTAGGAGCAGGTGGAAATACTGCGCTTCCATCAGTTAGCATATTCACATTCCAAAAATTTTGAGGGGATCTCAGGAGCACTATTTGCACTAGTTTGGGGGAGTGTATCTTCTCCTACATAGATCTCCCAGTCAGATTTATCAGTCAGCACATATGGTCATGGTTATTAAGTGCTTTGAGTGCAACTCCACGTGTTAAGGAAATTACCCTGATCTCAGAACTGATTTATATCCCACTTTCATACCTATATGACAGCTGAAGAATAGTTCCTGGTAGCCATCTCCCCCTAACTCTGTGTTTTTCAAAATGACTGCATATCAGAAATGACCAAGGACCTTGAATTCTCTGGATTACCTCTCAACCTACTGAATCAGAATCTTTCAGACTGGAGTTACCAAAGAGAATAAGACATTTAGTTCATTTCTTAACTTTGGGTCTTACTCCTCTTCCCTTCAGGTCAAAAATCCATTTACGCTCTGATATCATCATCCCAATATTACAGGTACACAGAGGCCATGGACCAGAACCTGGGGCACTGCTTCCAATTTCACTATCTCTATTCTACAGGTGTGGAAATGGAGACTCAGAAACGCCCAATGAATTGCCTCAAAATGGATAAAGAGCAGGTAACATGAAACCTTCTTAATAAATGCTTTTTCATTAGTTATGAGTATTTGTTATCCTATAGATCAAAAAAAGTTAATTGAATTTTTATTTCTTCAGCTGAATAGTGCATGAGTGGGACTCATTGTGATGAGAAAACCAACTCTCCATTACACTCCCCATTATCTGCTCAACTCTCCTCTTAGAGTTCATTCCCATTTAGTCAGTGAAATCTAGGGAAGGTCCCATAACTTTCCTGATGATTATCAGAGAACAAATCATCCTCTGGTCACTTTTAGTCCCAAGAGTATTCATTTAAAGCATTAAAATGCTCAGTTTCGGCAAAAGTAGAAACTCAGAACACCATTCAAATGTAGAGCCTCTCCCTTCCCAGGTTTGGGGATGCTGCAGATGGGGAGGCTTCAGACAGCAGGATGAGTTTATTTTCCAGGAGGGTGTTTCTACTCCTCCCTCCCTGCTTACAAGGCTGCTGTTGACATCTCCAGGACTCAAGCAGGGTTGGAAGAAGTCCTGCAGCTGTGGCCATTGCCCTGCCCACAGCCCTCACACTCAGTCCAGGGAGCCAACAGCTCCCACGCGCAAGTGCCCTGACACCACTGTTGCGGACCGTTCAGCCTGGTCTCAGGAGCTGTAACCTGCACCCCATGGTGGGCTGTGTAAGAGCCTAGGGACCCACTTCATCTGGGTCTGTTCTGTCAAGAGGACGTGAGCTACTAAGGAGACAAAGCTTATCTCCCTGGCAGGAGCGCTGCTTCTGCCTCATCCATCTCTGGCCCCAGTGCTTGTTTGGTTAGTCAATGACGGGTAAGACTCCTCACGGGAGGGGCAACCTAAGCCAGACGTGACTACTTGGGAGGCCCTCATGGAAGGACTCGGGGGGGCTGCAGCAAAGAGGGGACGATGGACCCTCACCCCCCAGCTATTCTGACATAGCCCGAGTCCCCATTTCCGTCTGGGAGATGTCTTCTGCTTCCTAATCGGCTTAAAGCCTGAAACTATGAGGGCAAGCGGTGCAGCCCTGTGCCGGCCAGGATGGTTCCCTGGGTGATCGGGCATAAGAAAGAATTCCTAAAGTCCTGTGAAACCTGCTTTGATAAGAGTGCTCTCATTTAAATGATAAGGGTCAGAGGAGGAAATGAGTATGTCTCCTGAAGTTTTACAACCCCCTTTCCTGACAGACACTGACTTAGATTAAGCTCTCAGATTTCTTTGAAATGTTAACCATTGTTTGATCCTTGCCACCTGACATACCTGTATTCCTGTCTATTTGAACCCAATAAAAGCCTAGTGAGGAAGGGGCTCTGGGTCATTCTCCTTTGAGAGTTTGACCACCTCTCTTCCCCAAGCAGATCATGTCTTGGTAGTTTTATTTTCATCCGTGATGGATGAGGGGCTCCGAGGGAGGCCCCCCACATACCACACTGCAGGACTTTCTTTGGCCCACTCCATATGTGTCCACAGAAGGGCAGAACTTCTGAGGAATTAATGTTCCAAGGAGCAGCCCTCATCAAATGACTAACAAGAACTGACAGAGACCTAGCATCCTTGTCTGGAGTAACTCTGAGGTACATTCTTTACTATAGTCCAGAGCAGGACGGAGCTTCAGTTCCCGTAGCAGGAACCTACTCATTTTCTTACATGTTACGGCCTTCCTTCTCTTCCTTAGCTCACTACCCTCCTGCTCCCTGTGCTTCTTGGGATCACCTCCCTAATAAACTGTTTGCGCTCACGTCTATGTCTCAGAGTCTGCTTCTGTGGGAAGCCAACTAAAAAAATAAAAACAGGGCAAACAACATCTTAAAACAAAGAGATACATACTACTGGTTCCCTCTGGCTGTAGCAGAGAGTTTAAGTAACTATCTCTGAACTTGCTGAATGCTTAAAGGGATTCACTTTCTTGGAGGCCACATACAAGTTCTTCAGAAACCCCTCCATTTCTAGAGCAATCTCATCCTATGTTCGAGCTTTTCATGTTTAGATAACACTCCCCTATAGTTGGCTGCTTATTATTCTGTATTAGCCATGGTTCTCCAGAGAAACAGAACTAACAGTATACATGGATGGGTGAAAAGTTCCTCAATGTGCCATCTGCAAACCAGAGACCTGGGAAAGCTGGTAGTGTAATTCTAGTCTGAGTCTCGAAGCCTGAGCACCCAAAGCACTGATGGTGTAAGTCCCAGTCTGAAGGTAGGAGAAGACCAGTGTTCTATCTCAAGCGTTAGAGAGATAATTAGAGAGTGAGAATTCTACTGATCTCTACTTTTCAATTCTATTTCAACCTTCAACAAACTAGATAATCCCCATTCAGATTGGGGAGGGCAATCTGTTTCACTCAGGCTGCCAATACAAAAGTTCATCTCTTCCAAAAACAGCCTCACAGACATACCCAGAAATGATGTTAACCAAATATCTGGGCACCCAGTGACAAACTCCAGTTGACATATTAAAGCTAATCATCACAAACTCTTTGTTGGCCCTTGTTTTTTTGGTGGGCCACATCATGCAAAAGTGAGAGTTTTGTGGTTCCTTGAAATGCTTTTCATGTCCAAAGTCCCTTTGCAATGGCTCTAGGCCTGCCCTGTCTAGCAAGACAGCCACTTCTCATGTGTCTTTCCCCGGGACAAACCCTGAGACTGCAGACTATTCCCAAAGCAATAATTTCTTTTCCAGCAAACCTCACCTTCTAGTCCTTAGGCTTTTTCTGACAAAGGTTTTTCATTAGCCTTCAGTTTTCATGGGTCACACACCAAGTTTTTCAAGTCTTTCCCTTGAAATCCTCTAATCTTTTATGGTCACAGAGGTTCATCCTCCTCTCCTTTCTCATGGAAACACACTGCATCTCCCTCTGAAGATATTTTATTTCTAATTTCCTTTTCCACAGCCACTTTACTTTCAACCTGCATAGATCCTCAAGGGGGTTTACTGGGACTACAAAACTGATTTCAGCTACCTCTTTCCAAGTCTACCACTGATAGTCCAGGAATATGCATATAGGAGTTTTTCTCGAGTATTATCTTGAAGCCACAGCTAACACTGATGCAGAGTGAGGCTCATTTGAACATTTTGTTATGTATACATTATGATTAAGTTTTTATAAAGTTTAATAAATGTTGGTGCCCATATTTTGTGTGGGCATTGTGCTGGGTGAAGAACAAAACCCTCTTTTTGCCCTACAAGAACTTCTACCTTAGTAGAAGACAGACAGCTAGGTAAATAGGAAAAATAAAATAGTAGAGTTTTATAATGCACAATCTTATAGGGAGGAATTAATGATTCATTCTATCAGAGAAGAGAGAGGAGTCAGGCAAACCAGATATTGATGAGCTAACAGACTTTGCCAAGTACACAGGGAGGGGCAGGCACACAGCCCACAAAGAAGTGTGAAATGCAATGGAACCCAAAAGTTTAGTGTTGCAGCTGGCGTGTCAACTTTGCAGGAGAACCTAGAAAGGGATGGGGCTGAAGAAGCAGATAGGAAGGGAATCAAGGTCTTTCTAAGAAGTTTAAACTTAAACCTGAAGGTTCTTGGGAATTTTTGAAGAGTTTAAGCAGGCTATAGGCTTGTAGAGATTCCGAGGTTAGAATGATGACTAATGCATCATTGTGAAGAACGGATTGGAGGAAAGCAAAAAAGAAACAGGGAGGCTAGTTAGGAGTCTATGCTGTCCAGGGAACTGGTACCATGGGCTTCACTAATACACTGGTTGTGAAGACAGAAAGGAAACTGTAAAATATACACACTCGAAGACAGGAACTTTGTTTTATTCATTTCTATATCCCCAGTACTTAGAACAGTGTCTGGTGTATAGTAGGCTATTAGCAGGAATCACTGAATAAATTAATTAATGACTTGATTAACTAATTGCCCTAGATTAGAGATTCAAAGTTTAGACTGAATTACCTAGCAGAGATGGGTGGAAGCTCAAGATTTAGGCAACGAATAGAGACACATTTGGGAAACCATGGTAACAGATGAAATCACTCACAGAGAGCTCTTAAAGAAATGAAAAAGATGTTCAGCTTAAATCTGTCCATATTCACCACATCCATTAATCACATCCAATGAGCTCTGAGCAAAGGACTTTATATGCGTTATCTCAATTGTGTCCACAGAACCGATGAAGGAGCTACATTTTACATAAGAGGAAACAGAGGCATAAAGGATTAAAAATTCTCCAAGCTCACACAGCTGGCAGGTGGGAAAGCAGGAACTCAACTGATTTGATGGACTCCAAGTCTATGCTCCTAACTCTATGAAAGATCTAGAATCTCAAATGCTGCTTAGGTACCTCAATTGCCCTCCTCGGGCACAGTCTGCACGTACTACTCCATGTATGTGTTCTGGAGAAACAACTCATCTGAGCAACTCCTAGGATAAGACTTGGATACAGGTGTAGGTCTCGCATTCCTGCCAGGAATTGCCTCCCTATCCACCAAAAAAGGGAAACAATAAGTTCAAAGGCATCAAAGGAAAACACTGTTTTAACAACTGCCTTTGACATGGTAGGACATTTATTTCAGAGACTGAAGAAAATCAAAGAAGAATATAGGTCAGTGGTTCTCAGCCCTGGCTGAACATAAACTGATCTGAGGAGCTTTTTAAAAAATACCATACTGCCTATCCCAAACTAATTAACTCAAATCTTGGACAAGACACAGACTCAAAACAACAAAAACAAAAAAACCTCCAGATAATTCTAACACGCTTCTAATGTTGACAACAACTGGTACAGAGAGAGGTAATTTTAAGGTGAGGAAGCAGGATACTTAGATATTCCACAGTAGATGGCTCCCATTTTCCTGGAGAAGCTAGTTCCCTAGGACACATGATGCGACTGAGCAGGTGGGCCATGGATATAATGCTTGAGGAACATGGTTAAAGTTTAGAATAGCACTAGGGAAAAATGGGAAGGGAAGCTGACCAAGGACAAGAGAGCTATAAAACAGACAATAGCCCCAGCTGGAATTGAAAACTCTTAATTTTTGGTGGTCCCAGTTTTATTGTGTGATGTTTTGTAAGAGCAGCTGCATATGGGGTGTAGTATCCAGGGATAGACATGGATTGTATCAGGTTAGGAAGGCAGAAGGACCAAAGGAACCATAGCAGTCACTGACATGATACACTATGTAGCCTAGATCGTAAACTAGATGTAGTTTAGATTACAAAAGTCTAGGGAAGATGGAATGAATTAAATGCTCAAATATACATTTGGGGGTAGTTATTGATATTTCATCACTGGGGCAAAAGAAACATCTAATACTGATAATAGCAAATAGTTGCCTGAAGACTCATCAATAGTTCATTTCTCCTACTTACAGCAGGGGCCAGGACCCACAAGTCCCTGGATCCACATAATGTGATGACCTCAGGGAGTTTGTCTTTCGGTTCCTCCTGGCTTGTATTATACAGATTCCACTGCTACTCTGGATACACTACCTCAGTGTGGCCCATGGCTCTTAACCAAACTTATTTTTTATTTCCAAGTGCTATTTACATGGATTCTATTGGTTACTGTTGTGCCCATTTTTCAGATTCTCTCCTCTGGTTACCAGGCTACTACTTCACATTCATTTTTAGAATTACACCCAGAGTAAAACCTAGGCTTGTCCATTGCTCATTAATTCAACAAATGTTACATGATCACTTATTAGGGGCCATGAATTTTGTTCGGCAATTTAGCAAATATTTTCCCTCATTCAACAACTATTCATTGAACACTTGAGGGAAGACAACTTGCAATGCTCTCAGACACTCACACATGCACACATATACACACACAGGTAACATGCATCCTCTTTACACACCACCACCTCACCCTACTACTACCTGGGTGTTCCTCACCCAGAATCTTCTGCTTCATTCCAATTATATTTTTATGCCAGATCTACTAAGAAGGAATTATGCCCATCTGCAAAGAATGAATTCCTCCTCTCAATGGATTCTTGACCATTTCAATTTATGGTAAACACTAACTCTTTTGTTCATGCCTCATTTCTTTTGGAAACACAACTTTCCCTTTTCCTAAAAGTTTCTGTAGAAATCGCCATATTCTCAGGTGACCCAACCACATCCCTATCTCAGCCAGAGTTGATTGGAACTTGGGGATGGGGGCACCTGAGCCAAGCTGGGTCAAAAATCTCTTCCCTAAACTATCTGAAGGGTTGTGCAGACTATCCTTCCTCAGACACCGAACTTGTAAGGTGTAAATCTTGGGAACTTTTCGAAGTTGTGTGGGAAAAGTCCACATGTAGAAAAAGAGAATGGCATGCAGGTAGAGGGAGAACCAGAGATATGTATTGATAAGAGAACATTCTGGAAAATATCTGGCAAATATCAGGATGGAAGGCTCTTGTAGTTGGAGGCTTAGCTGAAGCCCTGCTCCTTCCTCTTCCTGATAATTCTACCCTACATTAGTAAACCCCTCCTTTTTTCTTAAGGTTTTTCAAGATGGGTTATGAAAAAATCCATAATTAATATATATTTGTTCCTTATGCACACAGACCAGGAAATGAACTTAATGATCATCTAGATTATGAACCTAATTTTAAAGGTTGTAATTAAAATAATTACTGGATACATGCCATATGGTGGTATTTCATATATATGTGTGTATATATAAGAGATTTGGAATATAATACACACACACACACACACACACACACACACACACACACGATTTGGAATATAATAGGCACCCAAGGTCCACATCGCTATCTCCAGTTAATAGGTAAGGAATTTGCAGCCTCGACAGGTCACAAAAGCAGTTATTGAAAATTAAGAAGCCTCAGTAGTTTCCACAGTTTATTTATTCTGTTGGGTCATATTAAATAAAGAAAATTTGTGATAAGGTCTGGCAAAGCCAAGTGTGTTGATTCACAAACCTATTAAATCCTCGATAAAAATAGTAGTGGTTTAAAATAGAAGATGATGATACTAGTGGTAGCTAAACTAATATTTAAAATATTATTAACTCCACATCAAGCTATAATTTTACATCTATTACATTACATAACAGAACGAAACATAATTCTGCACAAGCACAGTATAATATAAACACATTATATGCTGGGGAAATAATATTCTCATACATTGCTCGTGGGTGTAGAAACTGGTAAAAGCTTTTTTGGAGAGCAATTTGGAAAAACATTTCAATAGCCATTAAGTGCTCATATCTTGTGACACATAATTTTACTCCAGGCAAAAATAACCTGAGGAAATAATCCAAAAGTATAGTCACCAAGATGTTTATTAAAACTAAATTTATAGCAAGATAAATTGGACACCTCTGAAACACACAAAAATCAAGCTATGCTTAAGGATAAATTTGTGGATTTATTAACTTATTTCATCATCAATGATGAAATACCGTATGCCAGACACTGTGCTAGACACGGAGGTGTAACAGGTAAACATGGCAAACACACAGCCCTGCCCCATTCAGTGGCTGCCTGTCTCTGTGAACGAAAACTAGAACATTAAAGAATTTTATATTTTTATTTATAACTGTTCCTCTTCTTCAAAGGATGGGAAGAAGCATATTAAACCATAGAATAGAATAAGCAAATGCAGAATGAGAGAAAGTATATATCTTTATAGAAAATCAAGCTCAAGGAGAAATGGTACAGACATATAAGGTCCTATGTAGTTACTAAAGTTGGAGCTCAAACTTGGTTCTGAGATTCCAGGTAGGCAAAGGAAAAGGGAAGTATTAGTGGGTCATTGACCTTGTTCATGAAAATAAAACATAAGAGCTCCTCAGGAGAAAGCAGCTATCCTTTGCATTTTGATCTAAAAGATAGCTTCTTTTTGTAAATGGTCAATATAGGACACTTTTGACATCTCTGAAGCGTTTGGAAGAGTTTTAAAAATGAAATATTTCAAGCATATGAAAATGTATATAGAATAATGTAATGAGTAAATGTGTATCCTACCCATAGCCTAAAAAATTAAAATATTGAAATTAAAGTCTTTTTGTACCTCTCCACAATTCTATTTGTTGGTATCCCTGCCCAGAAATAGTCATTTTCCTAATTTTGGTGTCTCTCATTTTTAATTTAAGTCATTCAGTTTAAATAAAATCTATTCAATTTAAAGTTAACTCAATTTTTAATTTTATTTATATGTATGCATCCATTGAAATATATAGAGTTATTTTCATGAAATACATAACATTTCTATAAGCGAGAGGTGTAGGACTCTAGCCCATTCACTTTTTACTGCTGAATAATATTTTATTCTATAATATGCCAAAATTGACCATTTGGAGTGAAATCACTGGCCAGAGGGTATATGCACATTTATCTTTATGCAGTATGGCCACACATGGCTCTCCAAACTAGTCATAGCAGTTTAAATGGAGGATAATTAAATGTGAATAAGTGATGCAATGATGCTTTGCTCACCACCATCTTTCTCCTGTCCCTGCAAGGTTCCTACTCAAGGGACAAGATGAGATTGAAATTTTAAAAGTATCCTTCGAACCAATATCTGATGACACCCGAGGCAGAGGTAAGGGAACAGAATTGGAGCAAAAGGCGTAGGTCTTCTACTGCCTCCTAAACCTAAACCCTAAATTCTGTCAGACACGTGGAGACAGAGCTCATTTTCAGGATCACACCTGAGCCCACACAACCTGAGAAGTCCACGTCTAAAGAGCAAAACCTCTCAACTCACCTACCTCACACCTGCATGGAGCAGAAGGTAGAGTGAAAAAAGTCTGCAAGATGGTACCCTTAGGTAAGTGTGGTCTAACTGATGTTCACACGGTGAGAAGCTGCTCCTCCCAGAAAGGGGAACTAGTTAGGGTGCTGGGCAGGGCGGGGGGGGGGGGAGGGCAACACACAGAGTCCCCATGTGATTGTGGCTATTTTATTTGTTATCACATTCATAAAAACCAATTCTTTTACAGTTTTCCTTAAATCATGGTAGTGGCTGAGATTTCCCTGTCTCCTTCCTGCATGAAATTATAATCTTCAGTGAAGGAAGGGAATGATTGGGAAGTTCAGACACAGCCAAAGTTTCTGCTCTGGGAAGCTTCCTTTTTCAAGTTACAGTGAAGAGTAAAATTTCATTTAGCGTAACCTAGACTACCTTGAATATAATTTAGTCTGTTTTTTCAAACAATAAGTGACTCGGTTAACTTCAGGATTACTAGTTTATGTCTCCCATTTTTTATAATTACCAGTATTCAATCTCTTCTTATAGGTGAATTTATGAGTTCACTATACCTGCAATGTCATTTCTACTGTAATAAGAACTTTAAAAAGATTTCCAGACAGCTGTGTATAATTGTAAAGGAAGAATGTTTGTATAAAAAGGCTTTTTTCTCTGCTTCCTGCCCATTTGTGACCACCAAAGATGACCTAAAACACTTTCTTCTCTCTTTCTTAAGATTTTACAAAGAAAGGAGATACAGTCACGGCCAAAAATCAGTATATTAATAGGCACGAAATAGCCATTACAAAGTGCATTTCCCATTCCTCACGCCTTCCCACTCCAACTGCAGATACAGTCAGTAGACAACAAAGGGCTTAAAGTGGTCCGAGACTGTGAAGCTTGTGTAGCTTCTGACTTCACAGTTTGTCCTCTCTCAAGGTCAATCAAAGAATGGCGAGCACCTAGCCAGTTATTACTTCTTGTTAGAAACACTTGAAATTTCCTAAGGAAAACATTCTGCCAGCCCCTTCCCTTTTGGAAAGGAAACATTTTTTATTTTGTATTTGTATTTCCCTCTTCTTTATTTTAAAAAGGTTGGTCTTACTCTCAGTAGCCCAATATTTCCACCTGAATTTTTCTATAAGATCAAAGGAAAAATTGCTTTATGTGAATTCACAGCCACCTACCTTCACTCTCCATGTTACAGGAGAAAATATTAATTATTTTGAAATTTCTATTCCTTATAGCAGAAATACAATCAATCTTAAATGATACATCCCCATATAGTGACTCAACAATTACGAGTCACTATATATGATCAGTGTTCACCAAAACTCCATATAATTATTTCTTTCCCATAATCAAAAAGCTTTCATGGTTCTGTATTAGTTTAAGTCTAAACACACAGCCTGCTATTCAGAGCACTCGGTAATATGGTCCCTACCTGCCTTGCCCCTCCATTTTCAACAACACAATATGCTGTAGTCCTTGAGTCCACACCTAATAATATCATCAGAGTCCCCAGGACACATATGCTCATTCCCACCTTTGTACCGTTCCTCATGTCTCCTCCTGAAGAGATCAAATGCAATTTGCCAAATGCATGCTCACCAAGCACTATATATAATGCTAAGTGTGGAGAAAGAGAGAGCAAAAATGAATAAATCAAAGTCCCTGCCTTCTCCTCTTTACCCTGTTATAGACTGAATAACAGCCCTCAGAGATGCTCATGTCTTAATCCACAGATCCTGTGAATATGTTACCATGTATGGAAAAAGGGTCTTGGTAGATGTGGTGAAGTTTAGGCTCTTGATTTGGGGAGATTATCCTAGATTATTAGGATGGGCCTAAATGTAATCACAGGATCTTCACAAGAGGGGGCAGAAGGATCGGGGAACAGAGGGGTTGGAGAGTCACAATGGAAGTGAAGACTGGAGTGAGGAAACGGGGAGCCAAGGAATGCAAGAAGCCTCTGGAAGCTGCAAGAAGCAAACAGACTGATTCCTAGAATACGCGTAAGGAAAAGAGCCCTGCTGACAGCTTGACTCTAGCCCGGTCAGACTCACTTCAGGCATTTCATCCCTCCAATAAGCTCCCTCATGCTCATTTGAAATTCACCACTGTTGCATCCCCACCTCCAGGAACCACTAAGCTATTTCCTGTCTCTACAGATTTGCCTTTTTTAGATATACCATCCTCCCTGTGAGTCTTTTGAGTCATATCAAACATGTTTTATGTGACTGTATATCTGAAGACCTCATGTAACTCAAAACTGATATATTTTCATATGGATATTCTCTTTGAGAAGATACATACAATTAATGTATAAATCTATAATCACTGTAGATTTGCTTTAATTCTGCTTCTTTTCTTCACTATTATCTTTCATCTTTAGAAGAAATTCTTGGAGGGTAGGAATTTCTTTAGCTTCTTTCATGTGTTTTATTCATTATCTTTAATTATTCTTTCAAAGAGCTTGGTTTCCAGGCAAGGTTTTTTGTTTTTTTTTTTAACATTAGCATTAGCACTTATACCGGTGTAACCACATAATGAACACTTTGATGATTTTGTTATAGAAAAAACATTTTAAATTATAATAATAGTACAGAAATCATCAAAATCACATGTATGCAACTCTGACAAGGGATGCTGGGTATTTTTATTTACCACCGATAATGGTCCAACATTTTATCACAGCCAAAATACAAAACACAATTTATAGCTCATCCAGACAACCAGCTGTGAAATTTGGACACATTTTTTTTTTAATTTGGAGAGAAAAACATGAATCTTATTAATAATTTTGTATTGTTCCAAATTTACATAAAATCTGATCATACTGATTTTCTTTACCACTTATGTAACACAAAATACAAGACCTTGATTATTCTAGGTGCTCAATTTTTTAGTACGCTAGAAGCTTTCTTAAATCTTAATCTTTCCTTCCCCACCAGCTGCTTTCCCCTCCTTCACTTTCAGCTCTGTCTAGGCTACTGAATAGCATTTTGCACCAAAACTATTCAATCTATTGAAGACAATTACTTCTTTAAAGCTCTACAAGTAATCACTCTAAGCATATGACAATTTGTTATAGTAAAATTAAGTTTTTATTCACGCTTCTAAGAATAAAAAGAGGGGAAAATGAATCAACATCAATTTTAGATAAATATTTTAACTTATATGACTCTGGTACCTTAATTTGGAATAACATTTCTAAATATCACCAGTATCAGTTCCCCAGAGTTTTTATCTTTTTTGGCATGAAAAATCAAGTTCATATAAATCTAAGACTCCTTTTCCTTAATAATGGTCATGATCTTAAGCTGGACATAGACTATGTAATTAATTTTTTTGTGAATGAAAATATAAGTTTTATCTCAAATTAAAATGTCTCCATAGACTGCTTAATAGATCTCAAAAAAAATAAATAAATAAGAGAGTCAACAATGTTGTATCTAGCAAAAATGAAATGATGGCATTTTAATTCACATATGTGATTCTCCAAAGATAATGAATTCGTTTAGCATTGATTCACAGGTGGAACTTCAAAATATTAATGTGAAGTACAAAAGAATAATTGTCATTAGCCTTTTAAATGCTACTCCCAATGAAGCATTTAAAAGTGTTATATCATTTTCACAGTGAAATATTTTTCAAATAATTTAGTGCATAAAATAGGTAAAAATAAGATTACAAAGTTATTTAAATTCTAATTTATAGCTTTTGGAATTCTGCCTTGAGTCCAACTTCAAAAGTTAGGTTGTTCTATACCCTTAATTGATTTTCACCTGTTTCTGTTAACCAGGTAATATAAAATGAACAAGGACAAGGGAATCCAGTTACTATGCTTCATGGATTTAGATATCTTGATTAAAACTTAATTGTAATTTGTCATAATGGGACAAGAAAAATAGGACAGAATAGTTTATCAGGGGCAGGGGGGTGGACTATAGTTATCAGATACAAAGTTGGGGTTTTTTTTGTTTTTATTTTTGGTTTATAAAATTATGCATCCAAAGAAGAACAAGTTGCTGTTTTGGAAACCCTCTCTTATGAGATAGGAGTCTTGAATTCTGCAGTATGGGGAGTCAAAAATGTAACCCTTCATTTCCTCCACCCCGATGGCCAAGATAGCCACAAATAAGATTTTGGGAGAAAAGATACTGACCTTCAAAAAAAGGTTATTATCATATACTTTTAAACAAAAATATCTAATTTTTACTTAGCTCCTGTTAAATGCAAAGCACTTTTACATGTATAACCTCATTAAACCCAAACAGTAACTGATGAAGTAGGTAATATTGTCATCACTTCCATTTTGGTTAGATAGAAAAAAGTTAGAGACATTAGAGAATTTGAACAGCATCACGGAGCTGAGCATGGAAGAACTAGAATGTGGTCCTTGGCTGTCTGCCTCCTGAGCCTGAGCAGAGAATCACAGTGTCACAATCTGCCAAGCACCATAAGGACACAGGTAGATTGTGTGTCCAGGCATCATACGCCATCTTCCCTTTTGATTTTGAGATTTGTGTTAATGTTCCATAATGATGCTATTTGTTCCAAAAGATTCATAGTTATATTGTTATTGTGAATTGTACCATTTACCATTGTAAATTCATCTGCTAAGAGGGAGCTTTGAATTCCTATATCATAGATGATGACATGGAAATTCAGAGATTTGGCAAAGAACAGGCCAGTGCCAGGGTTCAAAGGTAGGACTTCTCACTCCCATCTCAGTGCTCCTTCGGCACACCAAAGTGGTTTAAAATTTGGATTGATGTGCATTGGGAACACCAAGTTTATATTTAGTTTGGTTACTAGAAGTAATTTAAACAGTTCTAGAAGCTTACTCAAAGCCTGGATACAATGCTGGTTAAAAGTGAGCTGAGCTGCTGCAGACTCTTTGTGTCAGCACAAAACAGTCTCTTTGTGGAAGGCGCATATCCTTTTCTCTCAGCCTCTGTGTGAGGAGATACGGATGTTTCCTACATCCTCCCCAGCTGTCACTGTGCACTGCCCAGGAAGCTGACATGCATCTATTGAACACCCTCTGTGGAATAAAGGAGTCGAGACAAAATAAATGTAAAAGGAAATCAAACCATTAGGAACCTAAAGTGTGGACAGATATGAAAGCCCATAGCACTCGCTGATGCCTTTGGGCTCAAAGTGTAATCCCTGCACTTGTCCTCATTGTGGTCTAGCCTTTGAATAGAGTCACATGGAAAAACAGTAATTGAACTCCAGAGGCCTCGAGGGACAACGTCCATCATTACAGTTTTCCTTATAGAAGCAGAGGGGGATTTTACGCAGCATCCCCAAACATTTCCTTAAAACGTTGTTCCTAGACATTCTCTTTTCTCCAGTCACCCTGCTCAGGGAAGTAGCTTGATTCTCCCCCCATCCTACCTACCCTTTGTTTTTCTCACCACTTGCTGCTGTTTTAATTCACTCCCTTCTATCTCAAACATGCAGGGCTCTATCCGTATAAATTCCCTATCACGGGCACCCCCTAGCAACTTTCATTGTTCTCTGGCTTCAGTTCCTTATCTCACTGGAATCAGTTATCTGGGAATTGTGGTGAAAGGAATTGTTTCATGGGACGTGCAACAGAGCTCCCACTGCCCGTGCCATTGCTTTTTGTTGAAATGGTTAAAAGAACCAAGAAAGTATAGCAGCCGGTTATGGTAACAGGAAATTTTACTGCTAACAAGTCTTTGTCTTCCCAGCAAGAAAGCTATAGGCTTCTTGATAGAAAGAAATCTGGATCTATGTTCCCGTGCCAAGGAAATTTCCTTGGGATTTGTCTCCTGCAGCCTTTTAGAATCCACTCACTTTCTTACTCCCTATGGATTTGCCTTGGTCATAGATTCTTGGCTTCTTCTGTAGTTTTTATCTACGGAAGATTATTCGCTTATATTTTTGTCTAGTCCTTTTTTTCCCTGTTGTGATTCCATTTTGCCATTTCTTTGCATATAAGCGTTCATTGGAAAACAGTTACAATAAGTAAAAAGTAAAAGTTTTCCCTCTGCCTGACCCAATCTCCAGTTAGTCACAGTTACTAGTTCACAGTGTATCTGTATGTAAATATTTACACACAAACACACAAGCACATACACAAAGGCATAGACACTTAAAAACAATGTGTTTTTACTGGTAAGTAAACTTTTTTATTTACTAATACATCAAGGACAGATTCCTAGTTTAGTATGCATAGATTTACCTTGTTCTCTTAAAAACTAGTTGGAACAGGGCATTTTATTAGGTCTCCTTGGTTTTAGATCCTGTCTTTCTCACACAAACTTTGTCTTGTTCCCTCATGCTCCATGTTTCTTTCCCACACTCAGCTCAGAGCCAAGGAAACTACAGGGACAGAACCAGTGGTGAGCTGGGCTTGGCTTTAACTATCTCAGGAGAGCCAGTTATTAAAATTTCAGGAATTCTGAAAGCTTGTTAAACTTGGTCATTAAAATTAAATTATACAAACTTACAATTAAATAAATTAGATTAGAAATAAGGATAACAACTCAGAGATTATCATTCCTAATCATTTTATTATATCTTGCTGTTATATGCTGTTGACATTATTTAAGTCTAAGAAATCATTTTATTTCTGACTAGTGACAACAGCACATAGTAGTATGCTACCAGGTGTCTCTCCCCAACATCTGTCCCAGTGCGGTTTCATTGGCAGCTTGAAATCAGTCACGATGAGAACATTCATGTTATGAAAACTGATAGCCCTGGCTGGTGTGGCTCAGTAGATTGAGTGCAGGCCGGCAAACTGAAGGGTCACCAGTTCAATTCTTGGTCAGGACACATGCCTGGGTTGCAGGCCAGGTCCCCAGTTTGGGGTGCAACCACACATTGATGTTTCTCTCCCTCTCTCTTTCCTTCCCTTCCCCTCTCTCTAAAAAATAAATAAATAAAATCTTTAAAATAAAAAGAGAACTGATAAATGCCACAAATTGGGGCTTGACTTATAGTTTTGTTGATTGTTTAGGCTAAAAAGGTGAAAAAGAAAATATTAAAAATGCATATTGAACTAAAAAGTTTGGTTATCTATAGTTATTAGATTGTCAATATCGTAGTATTTGAAAACTACCATCAGTTCCAGCCAAGAAATCATTTACCTCATTATCAGATGAGTTGTTTCACCTGTACATACTCAACATTTACATTGAAACTACATTTGATTGTCAATGAGGTGAGTAACTTTTTGGTCAAAATGAATAGTCATCAGAGCTTGGTTTTGTGATACTATTATTGACAACAGCATTATAAAAACTGATAGCAGATTTTGCAAGAAATAATGTCACACTGAAGCTATAGGTACATGGAATTTATAATAAGGTATATTGTACTATGCCATTATTTGTACATGGTATGATATACATCCTTTATACTAATAAAGTCTATAATATAATTACATTTA
This sequence comes from Glossophaga mutica, assembly GCA_039655065.1. Classification (NCBI taxonomy): domain Eukaryota; kingdom Metazoa; phylum Chordata; class Mammalia; order Chiroptera; family Phyllostomidae; genus Glossophaga; species Glossophaga mutica. The sequence continues at coordinate 137,771,911 of CM077307.1, read as the reverse complement.
TGCATATATACCTACTTCTTTATTTCAGTTTGTTCCTTTTTAAAATAAAGACTTTGAGTGATTTTTTAATTTAATTTTATTTTATTATTTTTATTTTAATTGTTGATCTTGTACAGTTTTCTGTCTTTTATTCTCACTCCAACCCACCACCCCATCCCTCCCCACCTTTGAGTGATTTTTTTAACCAATTTTTTTCCATCAGGGATTCCTTTGGGAAGCTAATGAAAGCTTTGGGCACTGCCTAGAGGAAAAATGCATATAAACACACATTTGCAATTATTTCTTGGGATTATGGATTCCTGAAATTCATTCGGGTATTCCAGGCTAAGGATCTATGTACTCTAAAAATCCTTCTGACTCCAGAAGCTAGAATTCTGTGATGTCAAAGCCTAATCTAATAAAATATTTATAAAAATATTCAGAGAAACTAATCTTTCTTTCTATATCAACAGCAAAATCAGAGTATTGCAAGTTGGAGTTAAATCAGCAAATAGATTTATTTCCAAAAAAAAAAAAAAGAGAGAGAGAGAGAGATAACTGAAGAACAACTCACAAGCTGAACCCACGTGCCAAGTCCTCCTGCAGAAAAACCCTTGTTCCTAAATTTGCAATGTCCCCCTCCTCCTGCACATAAGATAACATGATCATTAGCAGACAGAAAATCCATCATGACATGGATCTCAACAAATATTTATTTGGCATTTCTAAAAAGTGGAATGCTTATGCAGGGAAAGTAAGAGCTATGTTGATAAATGTAAAAGTATTCCTAATTAAGAAGGGGTAAGCAGGATATGAAGAAGGGGGTGGAAAATAGGATACGCATTTCTTCAAGCTGCCTGAAAAACTAATCCCAGTTTCTCAAAGAACATTGCCCTATGTATGAGGAGCAGCGTATTTCTTTTCGAATGAGGGGGCCTGAGAGTTTAGATATCTCCCAACAACGGACTCGGTAGCAGCCCTGGCCCAGCATGTCCTGTGATTGCTCAGTAATTGATAAAGTTCACTCAGCATTCTCACTTTGGAGACCTGAAAGCACATTTTAGAAGCAGGCCAAGAAAAAGAAGTTTTAACAAATGTGATGGTAGTAGCAAAACTATAACAAAATAAATTTCCATTACTACCTGTAAATTTGTGTCATGAAATTTCCACGCAGTCATTTAGATTGCTATCTATCAAAACTCAAAGCCAAGTATATATAGCCCAAAAAGGTGAGTTACAAAACTGTCTGTTTTAACATGACTACCTATACAAAACTTTTAAAAGGGATATACATTTCATTGAAAAAGTAAAAGGCACAATATCAATGATGGTTATTTCTAAATTTAAAAAAAATCTCTGTATTTTTATTTTTTCTTCAATGATTGTTATTTCCATAATCAGAAAGAAACATAATAAGTGATTCTCATCAGAAGAATACAAGATCCTACTACATCAAAACCATCACTATCTAGACTTTTTATTTTGGTTTACGTTTACCCAAAAGGTTAAAACTCCAAGTAGTTTGTTTTAAGTGCATTAATTTTTAGCTCCCTTGGTATAAAGTCTGTCCTGAATATTTAAGTTTTAACCAAAAATAATTTTTATTGTCTCCGATAAATTGAAAGCAATCACTTTTTATAATTGTGCTTGACAATTTTATTAATTCTATTGAGTCTCTTTAATCTATTCCATAACTTACAGGGGTGGAATCCTAGTATGGTTCAGATAGCAAAAGTACACCCCCTCTCTATAAAATGAAAGCATTTCACAGTTCATTCAGCAGAAACTTAGCAACCATTGAGATTTCACCCAGGCTCCATCAGAGAGAAGTTGCCTCCCCTTAGCTCTCAAGTAGTCCAGTCTCACAAAGCAGTGAGTGAAGGAAGATCACCCTTATTTGTCTTCTTTACTAAGCATTATTGGCTCTAAACTCCTAGGAAAGGAAGTAATCATTTTGGTTTATTGGTGCTTGTTGTTTGGAGTTAAACAGACACAGAAATTGGAACAGGTATATTTCTCTTTGATGAACAGAGCAATTGTCTTCATAACTCAATCATTAAAGAATTATTGAGCACCTACTTGTGTTAAGTGTATTAAAGGATACTTAGGTTCATAAGATACAACCTCTGCTCTGAAAGTACTACATGAGCTATAACTCCTAGGTGTTAAACCTGGAGATAGTGCAGAACCCAAGCTCAAAAGAATCTGCCACCAAAAGGATTAATTAACACTTGGACTCTTAAGTGTACTTTAGTAAATTCTTCCTTTCCTCTCCCATCTTCTGAATATACTGACTGCATCCAGGTGTATGTCCAGAGCCTGAAAAATTTCAGCTGTCAAATTCTGTAAATAAAGAGGGTCAATTGAGCCTTGGAGTAAAGTAGGTAATGGTTCGCTTGGTGTGAAATGATATGTGTCAGGCAATCCACTGACCAAAAGGAAATCTGTCTCAACCAAGAAGACCTCAAGCAGTCTGCCATTCTACTGTTAGAGACTGAATGCTTTGAATTTTGAATATTTTTTAATCCATGAATAGACAGTGTCCTTTGGGTGACAACAGCTAAACCAGTATTGGTTCACATCTTGGGAAAACTAGTAAAGCCTTTTTTGTCTGGAATATAGATATCCCAGGAAGAAAGGAAAAAGAAACGGGATACCAGCAGAGGGTAGATTGAGGGACCCCACAGTAGAGGTGGACTGATGCATGATGTAAACACACACACACACACACTTTTTTTGGACCCAGGATTGTGCCCAGGACTGGCTCAAGCTGGAAAGGTTTATATTCCCTTATACTTTATTAGTCAACACTTGCTATTAATAGCTAATAATGAATGCCCCAAATGACTAGTGGTTATTAAGATTCACCTGCAAAGGGGATATGGGTGAGAAGGGGAAGGGGAACACAGTCCTGCTGTCAATGCTTTGAACGAAAGAATCCAATATCTGAAAAATGATGCCAGACCTAATAGTAGCAATATTATTCATAATATCAGCCATAACCTAGCCAAGTAGCTCAGTTGGTTAGAGCATCATCCCAATATACGCCAAAGTCACAGGTTAAATACCCAGTCAGGGCATGTACAAGAATCAACCAATGAATGCGTAAATAAGTGGAACAACCAATCAATCTTTCTTTCCTTATTTTCCTTCCTTCCTTCCTTCCTTCCTTCCTTCCTTTTCTCTTTCTCTCTTTCTCTAAAAATCAATAAATAAAAGTATTTGTAATAATAACCACTTTAAAATGCAAAATGTTAAAGATCACAAGTAGATTTTCATATGGCATCAAATTAAGCACATTCTTGTTTTCACATTCATGTTTTGAGAACGTGCAAGACACCCCCAACTCTTCCTAAAGTTAAAAAAAACTAATAAAAACCAAAAAATACCTAACCTTGAACACTTGCCTCTATCTTTGTTATTTTTATCTGATCTCTTTTCCAAAATGAATAACTACTGACATTCTAGGGTATTCATAAATTGGCATAGAGCTATTATTTCCGCTGGTCGACCTTAGCATGAATCAGAAGCAACTAAAGTTTTTTGTTTCTGTTAATTACAATTTCTGGGGTGGTCAAAACTTCATTTGGGTCAAGGCCAGTTTGTGGAAAGTATGCAACACAGACAATTGAGGCATCTGTCAAAAAAGAAAAAAATATACTTCTCCATCACAGTGACATTTAAGAAGAGACCCATCTTCCAATTAGGAAAGTGCTTTGCACATGTGTCAAGCAGAAACCAAGCAACTGAAACCAGACAACCTGTTATATCTGAATGCCTGGACATCTGGAAAGGCTGAACCTTAAGAGAACGAATGAATGGATTTGGCAGTCTCTTAATGAGGTCTCCAAACTTTTCCAAGCCAGTGGAAAAGAGTAGTGGTGGGCGTAATGACTCTCCATCCTGAATTCACTGGGAGAACCAACATTTTGAATTATTTCTCATTGCCCACAAAAGTATTATCATATTTGTCATATGAACCCTGATTTTGGGTTCAGAAATAAATAGCCCATATATTTATGGATCAAGTCACTTCCTGGAAAAATAGTTTATGATTATAGGATGATGCAATAGGATTGTTAGCTTGGTTTAAATATATTATATAAACAATGGGGGAATTAATCTTGATTGTAACCTTCTTTGCTTCATACACTGAATGTTACAGCCTAAAATGTCACTGACTATAACTGACTTTCTATCTGACCACGGTCCAGGCCAAAGGACAATAGATCAAAGAAATACATTAACTAAAATACTAAATGATAATGGAATTTTCTTGTTAATCAGGTTTTATGATTACCTAAGGATTAGGCAGAAATAACTTCTGCAAAAATAAAGTTTCTGGAATGTATGAATCATTTGTAAAAGTACAAATATGGTGAATGTAATTACATCTCTTTTTATGGGTTCAGGGTCATCATTCTATCTATGATTTTTTTCAGGGATTATTTCTGAGAATACACTGTCAGACAGTGCAAGTCAATGGACTAAATCTGGACATATTTTAAAACTGTTTCTAAACAGTATTTGGGACAGTGAGCTTTAAAAAATTGTATGGAAAAATAGCTATTTTGTTTTTTTAACTTGTGTAATGGATTTCCATTTGGTTTAAGATCGGAGGTTTTATTGAGTAGGGTGCTATATAATAAATCTGCCTACTTTCTATGCATCATCTTTTGCTACCTGCAGTGATCATGGGGTCAACGTTTTGCCATTTTTTTTCAGACAATTTCTCTGAATTTTAGATGTTTATTCTTATTCTCATTCTCATTTGAATGCCTGACTATATCTTTGTCTGGTGTTAGTGGGAGGCATCTGTGAACCTTGAATAAGAAACACCATCTGTAGTTCATTTCTTAGGCATAAGGATCCATTCAGAGAGCCCATTTAAATGCTTTCTTGGCATTTCAAACCAAACTGCTGGGCAGCCCTCTGGCTACTTTGGATACAATCAGAAGTTTTGGCTACCTTGTTCCCCTACAGGTCTTTCTCATTCTGGAGTTCCATGGTTTGTATCACAGCCTAGTTGAATATCCACCCATCCCATCAGGTAGATGCATTTTATTTTTCACTGGTAGGACTGCTGATACATTTTGAAAGAAGTTAGAGCAATCCTGCTTACTGCTAAAATGCTCCCTAAAACTGCCTGTGCACCCTTGTAATTTTCCAGCCAATAAACTGGAGTGTATTTTCCAACAGTTCTGCTATGCTGTTATTTTCCACTTTCAGTTCTCTTTGTCTGATGCCTGCAGACCAGGGAAGGACCAGGGACTACTTCTGTGCTATACATTTTGCCAAAGATTTTTCACGGACTCTCTCTGCCAACATCCAGCCGAGGGATAAATGACCCATGCTGTGACACATAATCTAATTATGATAAAATATCACATCTTTCCAATTAGCTTCACCTCAGACTCAGAAGGCTTAAATGTGATCTATATTGAGGGCATATCTTCACCACACCCACCCAGGAATCAGAAATAAATCTCTTCTTTCATCATTCAAAGAGCAATTCCTTTCTTCTTTTTCTAAGATGACAATAATCTGCCAAATTCACAAAATTTTAGCAATAATTATACCTTGGCTATAATATAGAGGGCCATTCATCAAAACTACTTGTTTGAAGGAATTTTTAAAATCTAAAGATGAACATTAAGAGAAACGAAGTTTTACCTCCGACACGTAAAGAACTTGGAAATTGTCACTCCCATCCTTAGAACAAGAAAAAGCTAGACCAAGATGCAATGAATTTCTTGGATAATTGAAGTCGCCCAGTGGACAGCCACTCTGAAATCTAGAGAGACAAGAGAACACAAAGAAATACAATCAAGATCAGGTTATTAAAAAAATCATCTTATCCAGAGCAAAAGCCAGTGGAGCCATAAATTGGTAGAAACACTTAAATAGTCCTTTTGCTGAATTGCTGGAGGCTGAGCATAGACAAGCATGAGAACAAGAAATTCTTGGGGGCTGCAAGAATTTAGGGAGACCCACAGTTTTATGGATATTACCTCCAAGAACCAAATCGGGTTCTCACAATGAAAAACCAAGGAAAATAGCCTCGGATTTTTGGTAAAGGTAGGGGAAAATAATCTTTTAAAAATATGGTCAGTATGTTCTCCGTAACAAGGGGCTACTCTACACTGAAAAAGACTCCAGCAGAGCCCGATCTCACAGAGGCAGGAGAGCGACCACCCAACCACAGCCCTCTCTAGCCCCCTGTCTCACCCAAGGAGGACAGAGAGAAAAGCAAAAAGGTAAGAAACTTCTGTGGAAAATAATGGAAAATTATTTAGCCATTTGAAAAAAGGAGATCCTGCTGTTCGTGACCATATGAATAACCTTGAGGGCATGGTGCTCAGTGAAATCAGTCAGATAAAGACAAATAGTAGACTATCTCTCTTATATGTGTGATCAATCCTAAGAAGCCAAAGTCACAGAAATGAGACTAGAACAGTGGTTACCAGGGGCTGGAGAGTTGGAGAATGGGGAGATTTTGCTAAAAGTAAGAAAACTTAGAGTTATAAAATAAATAGGGTCTAAGGATAAAACGTCTGCCATGGTGACTAGTGGATAGCACTGTGTCGTGTAAGCGAAATTTGCTGAGAGAGCAGAACTCGGTGTTGCCACTCCCTGGAAAGAGGAGGGGACAACTCGTGAGGTGATGGGTGTATGAATGAACTCAGTGGGGGGGTCCTTTCATGTTGTGTATGTACATAAAATCATAACCGTGTACACCTTATATATCTTACAATTTTGTCAGCTATGCCCCAACAAACATGAAAAAATTCTGACATAAAAGAATAAAAACTGACAAAATTCATCATCAGAAGTTCTTCAGGGAGAAGCAAAATGATATGGATCAGAAACTCAGCTCTGCATTTAAAAAGTAAAACATCAAAGAAGGAATACATTTTGATAAAATCTTTTATGTTTCACATTATTACTTGAAAAATAGACAAAAGTAATAAAAGTAACAACATACTGTGTGATTATGGCATATGATTAAGTGAAATAAATGATAATTTTATAAGGGACAAGAGAAAGGAATTGCAAATACTCTATTATACGGTACCTGCTTTACCTAAGAAGCCGTATGGTATTTATTCAAAAGTAAATGTTGCTCTGATTGGTGTGGCTCTGTGGGTTGGGCATTGTCCTGTGAAGGGAAGGGTCGCCAGTTCCATTACCAGTAGACACAAAAGTAAATGTAGATTAATTGTAAATGTGTATTGCAAATTCTAGGCTAACTGCTAAAAAAATTTTTCAATAGGTATAATCAATGTGCTAAGAGAGGAATGTGGTATCATATAAAACACTCATTAATACCAGAGAGGGCAGAAAAAGAGGGGAAGAAATTAAAGAAATAAAGAACAAGGGCAGCAAACTGAAAACAGTTCCTAAATGGTACATACTATTCTACTATATCAATAGTTACTTTAAATGTGAATGTTCTAAATATTATAGTTAAAAGTCAGATTGTCAGAGTAGATAAAAACAAGACTCAATCATAATACTGTCTACAAAAATCCACTTTAAATATAACAACATAAATCAGCTAAAAATTTGAGGTAGAAAAAGAGATATGAAACATGCTAACACTAATGTTAATACTAATTAAAAGAAAGGTGAAGTAGTTACATTAATACCAGACAAAACAGAACAAAAAAAAAGTATCAGGGATAAAGAAATCAAAGAAGATCTAAGTACATGGGCAGATATTTTATGTTCATGGGTTGGAAGTCTCAATATTGTTAAGATGGCAATTCTTCCCAACTTGATCTATAGAGTCAATGAAATTCCAATCAAAATCATGGCAAACTATTTTGTAGATATGGAGAAGCTGATTCAAAAGTGTATATGGAAAGGCAAGACCCAGAAGAGCAAACACAGTGGTACTGAAGAAGCAGGAGGAGGAAAAGGAAAAAGAGAAGGACAATAAAAGCAACAAACTTTGAGTCTTATTATAAAGCTAGAGCAATCAAGAAGACAGCACAGTATTGTCAAAAGAATAGACACATAAATCAATGGAATGCAACAGAAAGCCCAGAAATAGACCCACATAAATAAAGTGGATTTTAACAAAGAGGCAAAAGCAATTCTGTACAGAAATAATAGATTTTTCAAGAAAATGATGCTGGAACAACTGTCATTCATATGCAAAAAAATTAAGTGAGACACAGACCACATACTTTTTACAAAATTTAACTTAAAATTAATATAGACCTAAAAATAAAACAAAACTCTAAAACTTCTAGAAGAAAATATGGGGCAAAATCTGGTTGACCTTCGATTTGGCCATGAGTCTTTAGGTACAACATCAAAAGCATGATCCATGAAAACAATTGATATGTTCGACCTTCCTGAACTTAAAAATATCTACTATGTGAAAGAGAATGAAAAATAAGCCACAGACTGGGGGAAAATATGTGATATAGGAGTTAGAGTTAGGTACAAAAGATGCAAAAAAACTCTCATACCTCAACAATAAGAAAACAATCCAATTAAAAATGAGCAAAAAAAATCTAAATAGACACCTTATGAAAGAAGATACACAGATGGCAAGTAAGCATTTGAAAGATATTGAACATCATCATTATTATTAGGCATTACAAATTGAAACAATGAGATATCACTATATATTTATTAGAAAAGGTAAAATCCAAAACAGTCACAAAATCAATACCTGTGAGGACACTGAGCAACAGAAATTCTCATTCATTGCTGGTGGGAACATAAAACGGTATACGTAAAATAGCCAGTTTGGCTATTTTCACAAAGCTAGACACAGTCTTAACACATGATGCTGCAATTCTTCCTCATGTAGCCACCTAACTAATGTGGAAACTCATGTCTACACAAAAGCCTGCTGCAAAGTTCACAGCTGCTTTAATCATAACTGTCGAACTGAAGCAGCAACCAGAATGACCTTCAACAGGTGAATGGGTAAAATGTGATGAAACCAGACACTGAAATACCATTCAGCAATAAAATGAAATTAACACTATCATTTATGGCAATATTATTCACAATAGCATAAAAAGGTAGAAACAACCCAAATGTGCATCAACAGATGATTGGATAAACAAAATGAGGTCTATACGTACAGCGGGATATTATTTAGTATGGAAAAGGAATGACATTCCAACACACGCTTTAGCATGGATGGTCCCTGAAAATACCATGCTAAGTGTAGGTGGGAGTAATTGGGGGGAAATGGGGACGACTGTAATTGAACAACAATAATAAAAAAAGAAAATATTCTACTAAGTGAAAAAAGCTAGACATAAACAGACAAAGGTTGTATGATTTCCCTTATGTGAGTTTCCTAGAACAGGTGAATTTACAGAGACAGGAAACAGAAAGAAGACAGAGGCTCCTCGGGGCTGAGGAGAAGGGAAAGGGAGTTGCTGTGCGGTGGGTGTGGAGTTCAGCTGGGGTGTCGGAAAAGTCCTTGAAGCGGATAGTGGCTAAGGCTGCACAGCAGTGTGAATGTGCCCGATGTCACTGAATTGTATTCTTAGAAATGATTAAAATGGTAAATTTCATGCTACTTATATTTTATCAGAATATATTATAGCAGTAAATATTGAATAAACATTTGTTGAAAGGAGGGAAAATGAAAGGAGCCATCAAGCTACAAAAAACATGAATAAATCTAAAATGCATATTGCTAAGTGAAAGAAGGCAGTCTGCATAGTCTATATAATATATGATTCCAATGATATGACATTCTTGAAAAGATAAAACTATAGAGAGAAAAGATCTGTGGTCGTCAGGGGTTTGGCAGTGACAGGGAGGTTTAAATAGGTGAAGCATACAGGATATTTTCAGGCAGTGAAACTATTCTGTCTGATACTGCAATAGTGGATACATGACATTATGTATTTGTCAAAACCCATGGAACTTTGTAGCAAAGAGAGTGAACCTTGATGTATGCAAATTTAAAAATCATTGAGCAGGTAGGAGAATCCAGGATAGAATTCAGACTGTGACAAGAAACTCTAACTATATTAAAAAGTATGAAACTATTTCACTGAAGGAGATGAGGCAGAAAGTGCTGATCTTAGTAAGTTCAGAAATGAGTGGAGTCTATAAAACTAAAGGCAAAAGGAATTGCACATAAGCACTGTGCTCTGGTTAATGAAACTATTTCCCACAGAAGTGTGGGTTCTGATACTGCTGTGCATGAGTAGGAGGACAACTGAGTATATGTATTACGGATGGTGGGAGCCAGCTCTCACTGTTAGAGTGGGAACTAACAGATGATCAACGAGAGGAGACTAGAATAATCCATGCAGTAATGAATTATGTTGAAGATATCAGTAATAAATCATATTTAACTTAATATAGACAGACATATATATGTACATATATATGCTAGTTACATATATATTAGCAATTATACCCTAGTAATAATGAACACATCTAGCACCCAAATTCTGGTTTCTAATACCATTCTCTGATTAAACAACAACAAAAAAAACAGCGCTCTTTGAAGAAATGTATGCTTTCAGGACTGGAATGGGACATACAGAAGGGGAGGCTAGAGTATTTTTAAGTGCCATAAAGTAAGGAGGGGCTCAGAAACAAAAACAAACCCCACCCCCCCTTCCCATGTAGGTGTGGGTCAAAGGAACACAGGAGCCAACTGACAAAGACGGAATGGCCAAGCTGGAATTTTTGAGAAACAAAATAAATACAGTAGTATTGCAATATAACCCAAAGTATAAATACAATCCATGAGTTCTTAATGATATAAATGTTTCTATAAATAGATAAAGAAGAATAGATAAGTCTCCCATGAAGAACAATTCCAGATAATTTATTCCAGAGGAGACACATCCCACCTTCAAGGGAGAGGCACATGCCTCTCCATTCCTTAAATGCACGAGACACACAGAGACGTCCTTCCCAAGAGGACAGTATGGAGAGCAGGGGAAAGAATATGTTTACAGTGGAGAAACTTCAGCCAGATGATCAAGGTCAATATCAAGTGATAAATCATTTTGACAGTAAGTACTCTTAATATGACATGATGAAAGGGCACTTTACCTCTGTGGCCTTTCTCCCCCAAACCCATAACACACGTCTATTGATGAGACAAACATCAAACAAACTATGATAGAGCAGTATGCCTACAAAGTTCTCGAGCAGTATTGCTCAGAACTATCAAGGTATAAAAACCAAGGAACGTTAGAAGAATGGGCACAGCCAAGAGGAGCCTGAAGAGACAGGGCAGCTCTGTGCACTGTGGTGCCCTGGGAGGGCTTCTGGAACAGAAACGGGGCACTGGATACATTTAAGGAAATCTGAGTGAACTATGATCTTTAGTTAACAGTAACACATCAGTACTGGTTCATTAGCTGTAACCAATGTATAATGCAAGATGTCGATAATAGGGGGAACTGGGGATGAGGACAGAAGGGAACTCATTGTACTACTCCCTTCACAGTTATTCTATAAATCTAAAAAGTCTAAAACATATTATTTAAAAAAAGCAAGTATCAACACATTGACAACAGGAAAGAAGAATGTGCTTACTGTTTCGTTTTGACTTTTTTTTCAAGAATTCGTGACTTCGCAGTTACAAGAAGGGAAAGCATTTCAGATTGAAGAAATATTGTATGATTTTACAAAAACAAACTAACATTTTCACTGAAACACTTCAAAACAATTCATATTTAGTTTAAGTAAACAAATTCTATTGTGTGTTAAGATAAATTAAGATATTCTCAGATATATCCTCCAAACTCTTATTTATTCATCAGTTCGCATGGAAACATAATTTAACTTTTATGAGTTAAACTCCTGTGCTGTGTTGTGGGATGTAGTGATAAATCAAACTCAGCATACAGTTTCAGGGAGCTTGGTCTGATGCAGAATTCACAAACAGAAAACGCCAACACGATCAGACCCTTACCAGTAGGATGAAATCGTGCTATGAGCACACAGATAGGAAGAAGCGAAAGGATGCCAGGGAGGCTTTATGGAGGAGGTGACATTCCCACTGAGCCAGTGAGGCTAAGTGGAAACACCCAAGACCTCCCAGGTGAGACCAGAACGCCCTTTACCCTCCATGTGTTTGGGTACAGGGAACAAGGTGTGCGAAGGTCCTGCTGCCTGGGGCAGCACAGGACATTTGGGAATCCTGCATTTTGGCAGGTGGCAAAGTGGCCACCATGTGAAGGGGCTTGCCCTGAATTGTACCAGGCTGGTGTCTCTCTCCAGTATGACCAGCCACAGTGAGAGTCACCAACCTGTCTTTTTCAAGGTTGCTGAATGCCTTGTCTAAAGCTTTAGCTGTTTTTGCCTCTATTTTTTTTTTTTTTTTTTGCTTCATGCTACAAATGCAACTCCTTTCCAGTATTGTAAAAATGACTGTTAAAGGTGACATGCATGCTTTTTTCTCCATGGAATAAGATAAACTTTATTGAATGCCATGATTATTTTTAGATAAATGATAACTTCTGACATGACACGGGTGCCATCTGTAAATGCTGTCTCTTACTATTCAGAAGTCCGTAATTCCTGTGTGGCTTTTCCAACAAAACTTTCTGTGCAACATCTGTGGTTTTATATGCAGATTCATCAAACACACCTCTACAAAGAACCACATTTGTTCACTCGTTTACTTAAAAACATTGGTTGAGCACCTACTACTGTTTTCAGGAACAAACGTAGATGACCCTACTCATTAAAATGATACTCTGCGCTGCAGAATATAAATGGCAAACTCTCAGTGGCCTAAATAGAACTTTGTTCTCACTCATTTAATTCATGCAAATGCTGGTGCAGGGCAGGCAGCAATTCAGGAACCCGATGTTTTTGATCTTGTGGCTCCACCTTCCTTTAGGGCCTCAAAGCCCTTCACTTCCAGAAGGCAAATGGGGAGAAAGGGAAAGACAAGGCACACCAGCTTCATCACCATGTCAGTCTACAAGTAATATACCACCTCTATTCACATTCCATTGGTGAGAACTAGTCACATGGTCACAGGTAGATGAGTGGTGTTGAGGAGGGAGGTGCTGGGAAATGTAGTCTCTGGCTGGCCCGGCCACAGGTGTCCGCACCCCAGAGAGAGAGTATGATCTCTGGTGAGTGGCTAACTCTCTGTGCCACCTGGTGGTGAGCATGTTGAAGATGCGCTATGGACCTTCCTCCACCTGCTCTGCATCGTTGCCTCGCCAATCACTTGCAAGGGCAGTGGGCCTCCTCTCTTTCTTGCTCCCAGGTAGAAAGCCCATCTGGACATGGCCTGTCTTCTAGACACAAGGCTGAAAGCTTCTGTGCCCTGGGGTTTCCGAATCTGTCGAAAGCTCCATATAAGAAGAATGCTGTGACACTTCACTTTTAGGTGAGTGAACTCACAGTTTATTTTTGCTCCAGTACCTCCACCCCTGAGCCACAAGGTCTAAGGACGAGCACCTGTTGCCCCTATGTTGACCTTAGTCTCAGCAACTTTCTCCAGTCCTGCTTTCCCAAGAAGCCCTGTGTTTGGGGACCACTGGGTCACCACTCCTGAAATTGATGTACTGATCCCCATTGACTCCTTAGGTCTGCTTTCTACCAGTTAGAGCCAGATGGGAAGAGTGCTAAGGGGTCAGAACGCCTACCCTTCAACACAGGTGAGTTAAATTAAGGGCTCCAAATAAGCTTATTATTTTCTACCCATTGTCTTACCAAATAATTAGAAACATATCATTTGTCATTTACATACTTCAGGGGAATGAGAAAAACGGCAGGGGAACTGTGAAATGTATGACTTATGGTTTCTGGGTGTCAGTTCTAGTGTTTAGTGACTACCCGGTTAGTCACATCCCAACTGGGATGAGACATTTGTCTTAAGTAGCAGCAACTCATCCCCCCACCTCGCTTGGTGGCAATGTATTGTCCCTGCACCACTGAGCGGGGCATTTTCGCCTCATGGTATGTCCTGGAGCAGGAATGCCCCTCAGTGAAATTCAAAAAGTGAACTCTTGTCTGCGGTAGTGGTGGGACAAGGGAGATGGGAGGCTAAAAAAATTACATTGACTGTGTCTATATTCAGAGAAAGCCTCATTATAGATGAGTCCCTTCGCTGAGCGTCAGGGAAGAGAAGGCCCGATGCAGTTTCTCTGCTCCAGGGGGCAGCCAGAAGCAGATCTGCACTTGTATTCGGACCACATCAGCTGTGCCAGACACCGCACAGGCCTCATTGCCCGCCCCTTTTATTCCAGCTGTGGCAACGAGCTGCGCATGGAAGATGCAACCTGACAGCACCTTGCTTGGCTGCACATGGGGCTTCTTGGCATCTGCTGGAACCTTGTCAGTCGTTCTGATGATGTGCACACCTGGGAGTATGAGCTGCCCTGGACCAATAGAATTTCCTGGATAAATTAAATGCTGCTCTCTTCCCTGTCCGGAGGAGACAGTTCTGAGGTGTAGGCTACATGGCACCTCAGGGGGGTCTTGGCAGGACAAAGGTTCGTTTACTCTTCCAGGACTCCCACTCCCATCTGTCCTTGAAAGTCACTTCCCTGTGTCCAGGTCTGATCTCCACATAAGCTCTGGATAGAGTCTCCACCTTTTCGGGGGACACAGGCTAAAATGCTAGTTGACTGGGCTTTTCGGATGATAATACTAAAAGACCACCAAAAACTACAGCAACTTCAAGATACGTACACACACAGAAGCTTATTTCTTTGTGTCTTTCCTTTTTGTTGTACAGGAAATATTCAAGTATCCTCAAGACCCAAGAAAATGATGTGAACCCTCATGTATCTCTTTCCACACTTCAATAATTATTACCCTTCTCCCTTTCCCAGCAGATTTTAAAGGGTACCTCGTTTACCAGTAGATAACATTGTGATGCCCTCACTGTCATGACTACCTAAACTACAAATATGAAAGTACCTGTGTGTTATAGCAACCAGCGCTTTTCCAGAGTCACAGTGATTGGATCAAGGACTGGAGTGTCCTGGAGGCCTCAGCCAGGGCATGGCCTTCTGCCCCTCTCACCATGACTGCCATTTAGGTCAGACGCCACACCATTTGGTTGGGGGATGGGCAGACAGGACCTATTAAGCCACTCAAACTGGAGCTCAGCATTTTGTTCGATAGTAGTAGAAAGTGATTTTCTTATTCCCACTGGAGCAAACAAGGCAGTATGCATTCCTGCAAGCTACCTGCAGCCATCCTGTGTTCACGGAGCAAGGTAGCCTTCAGCCAGCACCATAGAGAGCAAAATAGGGACACAGAAAAGTACTGGGTCCTCAGGGATATCACTGACCCATTGGGTCAATTGCTGTCTGATGTGCCCATACCCTAGACTTTTTGGTTATAAGAATGATTAAATTCTGATTACTATTTAAGATAATATGGGTTTTCCATAATGTTCATACATATACAGTCTAAGTAATATATTTCATTTAGAAGTCATAGCATTTTTCAAGTGTTTTAGAAGTATTTTCATCAAAGATGGTTATAATAAAAGTAAGACAATTTTAGTTAAGAGGAAGATAAATTTATCTTTGCATTATGATTTCAAGATTAGCAGATAAATGAAATATTAGATAAGAAATGAGAATGGCAGAACTTGTCGTTTTTTAACCATCAGATTATCACTAATCACTAGTTGTTTCAAGAAGGCTCATAAATTCTCCAGCATTATAAAGAACTTACTTTAAAAAACGATGCATATACTGGCAAGAAGGTCTGCTCATAATTGTTGCTGTTTCTGCCAAACCCCAAATATCACTGCCACCCATCCCTCCGCTGCTGGAACCACAGCTCGGTCTGTGACACTCTCCCTGGACCATCCGGAATCCTAACTGGCACGGTGACAAAACAGATGAACACAAGAACTTGCAGTTTACCGAGTTCTTCTTCACCAGCCTAACACTTTGGGATGTTAAACTACTATTTCAAACTCATCTTCTCCCTGGGATTTCCTACAACCAACAATTTATAGCACTAAATGGGGAAAAAAGTTCTATAACCTTAAAAACTTATGTTCTAAGCTTTATGAAATAAAAATAGGCAGAGCAGCCATTGAAATTTATGTTTCTTCAGAAGGCAGCACGAACGGGCTCAGCAGAGAAATACCCTCAGGAGTCCTGACCCCTATTGCTCCCCCCTCCCTTCAATGTGAGATGAATTTGCAAAGTCACTGCACACTCTGTTGAGAAACAAAGAAAGCAACAAGATTCCCACTGTGACACACACCAAAAAATGACAAATACTGTCAGCTGGAGAAGTTTATCCAGCCCTTGCTGGAACAAGATCACCATGGGCTCTGAAGAATAAAAATTGAGACAGAGGAGGATAATGGGCACAAGATGAGAAAGAGGGAGAAATCGGGGGTAGGGGAATGAAGAGAGACAGAGAAGAAGAAATAGGCTGGAAGAAAGAGAGGCCATGTTCACTGGGATAAACTTACTGCCTGTAACACCGGAAGAGAATATACGCTGAGGATTTGCTCCTCTGCAGGCCATGGGCCATGGTGGTGTGTTACTAAAGTGGTTTCACTTAGCCTTGCCTCCAGAGACAAACACTAGAGTGACAGACACTGAAGGTGGTTCATGATATGGCTCCGTTCTAAATGCAACTCGATATCCCCTTACTCCCTATTGGGGAGCTCTGCTCCCACCATGCAGTTACTCCCGGCAAATCTAGTGGGGCATTTGTGCCACCTTGCCCTCAGTGTCACTGCTGCGTCTCCCTGGACTGCCTTTCTCATTCTACACAGACAAATCTAATCGCTACTAGAGCCATCTTATGGAAAAAAAAAAAAATGAACTTTTTAGCCAACCCAATATCCTTTTAGTTTCTTACCCCATTGACTGACCTTCCATTAATATATTTTGCTAAATCACTAACAAAATGATAATTCAGGCAGGGATGAAGGCAGAGTCCTGTGGCAAATTACCAGAGACTTATTCCAAGTTTATCATTATTGGTCAACCAATACAAAATTTCATGTAACTATAACACAGTCCTTACAAGGAAAGAAAGATAGACATTGTCAATTACCTCATTAATATCCAGACATACTGTATCAAAGAACTCTCTGAATCTATTGTTCTGAAAAAAACTATCAACATCAGGAATTGGTTTAGTGGAGCATATTGAATCCATATCAACTCTCAGTGATCATCTTATTTCTTGAGTCATCTGTTTAGTATTATTTCCTTCCAGAATTGTGCCTTGGAAGGATCTCAAGCTCACCAGAAGAAAAATACCTTCTTCCTTTTAAAAAAATAATTTATCTGTTTTTTTTCTTGCCAGCCTGTTATGTTCTGAGTATTTGTGTCCCTCTCCCCCAAATTTATATGTTAAAATCTTAACCCCCTATGGTGATGGTATTAGTGGGTGGGGCCTTTGGGAGGCACTTAAGTCAGGAGGCTGGAACCCTCTTGAAGGGAATTAGTGTCTTACAAAAGAGCCTCTAGACAGACACCTACCTCCTTGAACCATGTTGAAGATACAAGGAAAAGTCTATGTCTCAGAAGAGGGTACTCAATTGACCATGCTGGCACCTTGATCTTGGATTTTCTAGCCTCCAGAGCTGTGAAAATTACATTTATGCTGTTTATAAGCTAACTGGTCTGTGGTATTTGGTTACAGCACTGCCTGAGTGGACTGAGACACAGTCTTTTCATACGTCATCTGGTCTATAGGGGTCCTTCAAGGTACTGAAATGCTTCTCATTGCCAAATTCTCCCTGTGCCCTACAGGGTCATCTCTTCAGATCAGGAGACTTGAATTAATTAGGGCAGAAGAATATTCAACAGAAAATCACTCCTGCCTGCATCTTCAGCTTTCTCTCATGGAACCAGTGGGGCTGGCCTTTTGGTCATTCTTTACAACAGGAGTTAAATAGGACTTAGGCAGTTTCCCCTCATCTTCAGATCTCTGATGTCCACCTACAACTACTTGGAGCTTTTAAAATTTTGATGCTCTCAAGTGCTTGTACATTTCCTTAAGAATCTAAACTATCTGCAAGATTCTTATTCAACTGCAACCAACCCCAGTAGTAGTCTGAGAAATACCATTTTCCCAGGAGCATTCTCCCTAGCCCTCCGAGGGAGAAGGGACATCCATTTCCATGCTATTTATCAAAGTTATTTCCTTTTAAAGACTGTTTATAATTTTACATCCTCTTCTACTTTATTTATAATTTGTTCATAATTCACATTCTGTTTTAAAATGTTTCTTATGCTTAATACCCAAGTACGGATTTCTAAATGCATCCTTGGTCCAACACTGTCGTCTCCATGCCAAGGGAGCCACTGCTCACCCCCAGGCCTCAGCTGCAAAAGCAGCGCCAACATGAGGCAGGCACAGGACACAATGTGTCACCTCATAGGCATTAGAATTCCTGTGATTCACTCCCATTTCTATTCCTGAGGTGGCAGCAAGAACCACAGTCAGACAAGTTATTTTCCAACATAGTCCCTCTTTGTCCCAATCCATGATCTGCTGTAGAGTGTGGTCCACTTTGTATCTGCTACGAAATGATTGCATTTGGGTCTTTTTTGTTGCCATGGAGGTGTTCTGTTCTCTGAGAATGAGCAGATGATATAAAGGTCATGCCCTGGAGAGATTCCTCTGGAAGCCTTTGCCACAAAAACAGAGAGCACTGCAAACTGCACACAGAAAAATTCAAGGCCAGCTCGATGTGGGAAGGGCAAGACTAAGATCAGTTCTTCCTATTGATGCAGAAGGCCAGCTTCCCTTGGGGGCATCATCAGTGAAAATGAGAGCTATGGAATTAATTAATCTTGACGGTTAAAAAAATCCTTCCTTTTGTGGAAATCAATTTCAGCAATGACTGAGTATTCAATAAATCTTGTAAATTATTGTTATTATTATAATTTCCTAACAGCAGTAGGAAATTTTCTATTTCCTTTCTTTTCTTAAACATTCGGGGCCAGTCCTAGATGAGATCGTGAAATAAAAGTCTGGCTTTAGCTCTTGCTAGCACTGTCACCTGATCAGGGCCTCCAGCCGAGTTTCAGGCCCCCTTCTTCTCCGTGGTGCCCACTGGGTCTCAGATTCCCAATTACATGCCAACTGGACAGGCACTACTGCTGGTCTAAGGCCTGTCCACATATTTCCCAAACATGTTTGGGTTCTGTAGCAACAAACTCAGAAAAAGACTTGGCCTCGAGCAACTTCCAGTCTGGGAATTGGGGGCAGGAGGGTGTTGAGGACCTTCAGCAACGACTGTCTCTGTGCCTGAGGGAAGCGCAATGGGCAAGACCCACTGTTCCGCTGGATTACCTAACTCTGAGGTCTATGGGGCACCAGAATCAGTGAAGTCATCTTCCTGATAGATCTTGGCCACCCTCATTCCCAGACCTACCTTCTGTCTTCTGAGCACAATTTTCTAGGGGAAAGACCTAGACATCTGAATTTTAAATGATCTTATCATGCAAATTGGGAAACCCTACATTATGGGACCCGGCCTTTCATTTTGGTAGCCATTTTACAGAAAAGAGGTGCCAGACGGCTACCAAGACCCAAGGTCTTAGAACTAATAAATGATAAAACTAGGATGTGAGCCAAGGGCAAGCTCTTTCTGTGCCTCAGCCTACTATTTTCTCTGCCCATTTCATCTCCTTTGGTTCCCTTCCATTAGGAAACACAAGCATAAGCATTGAAATAGAATGTCCTTCATCTGAAATTCTCTTCTTTCTGACGGTGACATACTAGTTACCATGACAAGCCTCAGTGACAC
Organism: Glossophaga mutica; assembly: GCA_039655065.1. Lineage (NCBI taxonomy): Eukaryota > Metazoa > Chordata > Mammalia > Chiroptera > Phyllostomidae > Glossophaga > Glossophaga mutica. The sequence continues at coordinate 137,752,209 of CM077307.1, read as the reverse complement.
AGCCTTGACTCAGAGAGTCACACTGGAGGGAATGAGGAGAGGCACCCAGGGACTCACCTCGGTTATGCCAACTCCAATTGACAATGCAAATCCACGTATCACAAAAGCTGCGTTTAGGCCACCCAGAGATCCACCCATCCCCTTGACCTTTACCCCTGCTACTGTGAGAGAAAGTGGAGAAGAGCGGACAGCACATTATAGGCTCTGCAGTTGAATGAACCTGGGTTCGAACCTTGACTCTGCCACTTGTTAGCCTCCCACTCCCAGCCTCAGTTTCCTCATCTATAAAATGAAGGCAAGAGCACACAGCTATCCTGTTGTGTTATGTGCTCAGGACACAGTAGATATTCAACAAATTGTTTCCTCTGCAGCCAAGACCCAGGTCAGAGAAAAAGAGAGGAAGAAATGTGTCTTGGGACCTGGTGACACACAGTTGTGGAAAATTAAGGAAAGCAGTTGGATAAACATCCTGTCTTCCCAGCAATAAAACCATCCTCCCCCACCCCCAAGTACTTTTACAATGCAAATACAGTGTAAAAAAATTTATAAGGGTCTGACTCTGTTGGCTCTGTGGGAAGCCCCTGAGCCCAGAGTAAGCAGAGGTGCCCAGGATGGTTTTCCTAGGCCACATTTGCAAACAGGGAGATAATTAAAGAGCTAATGACAGCTTTCAAGAGCTTGCATGCAAAGGTGCTCTAGCTGATATTACAGATGCTGAACTGAAAGCCCTGAAGGATGATAAAGTCTCTAGACTTGGCAAGGGGAGTCCAAGCCCTGTGCTTCTTTCTTGTTATTCTGCCCTCCCCTGCATCACTAGGGCAGAGGCAGGTCTCGTTTAGAGTCACTTACCTGGAACTACCCTGACACTCGTATTCCGCATGTAACAAGATCACTAGGAAACAGGGAGGAAGAGAATTAACAGCACATAGCCATTGATGGAGCAATTTCACTGGCTAATTCTAGATCAGAGGTTCTCAAAGTGTGGTTCCCTGAACCACTTGTGTTAGCATTACCTGGGCATTTGTTTGGGGAATAATTTCTTGGGTCACACCCCAGACCTACTGAATCAGAAACTCAGGTGGGTGGCCCAGCAATCCATGTTTTTCCAAGCCCTCCAGGTGGTTCTACTCAAGCTAAAGTTTGAGAACAACTAATCTAGACGTATTCTCATTCCTGCGTGAAAATAAATACCAAAGTATTTTTGCAATGCTGTTTATAATTGCAAAACAAAATTTTTTTTAAAAAGGAAAGAACCTAATGTCCATTAAGTGATTTGGGTACATCTATGCGATGAAATGCTATGCCGATATGTAAAAGAACAAAGCAACTCTATATATTCTGATATTAAGAAACTTCTAGAATATATGCAGTTAAATTAAAAAAAAAAGAGTAAATTGCAGATATATATTATCTAGAGTAAGTTTTTGCCATGGACTAGAAGCTTCTAGAAGTTCTGGAAACTAGAACTCTAGGTTCTGGAGGTAAAATGGTGTAGGCCATACGGTCTCTTCAGGAATTGGAAAGAAAATGAAATGTCTGTCATTGAAATGTCTTTGGATTGTTTGATAAACTGTTAACCCCATGCACCTTGCACTTTCCCCTTGCTCTGTGCAGCAAACCAGGAGGCCAAAAAGACTCAGCTTTGTCCTATTATCAGCTCAGACGTGAAGGATGAGGGTCCTTCTCTGACTACAACTTGGTGAGAGACAATGTGAAAAGGGTCACACACACATGTTCACACGCACGATAAAACCTCCTGTCATCTTCGGGTCTTTGAAATAAATGCAAAAGAATTAAAGATGTTTAGAGAGAACAGGAAACTTCAGGGGATGTGACAGTCAGCTTCAAGCATCTGAAAGGAAGATGGATTAAACAGACCTATGTTTAGACTCAGAGGACAGAAGTGCAGTCATAAATTTTTAAAAAGTTAACACAGATTTCAAATCAATATAAAAATGTTTCTAACTGTAAGAAAAAAATAGGCCTGGATGACTCACTGGGTAGTGAGTTCCCTATCACCAGATGTTCAAGCAAAAGCTGGTGTTGTTTTAAAAAGAATTAAAGTAAAGTAGTCCCTCCTTAACTGTGGGGGATTCATTCTAAGACCCTCAGTGGATGCCTGAAACTGCAGACAGTACTAAACCCTACGTATGCTATGTTTTTTCATATATATATATACATATATATATACATATACATAAGTTTAACTTATAAATTAAGCACAATAAGAGATTAACAATAATTAACATTGTAACATACTGTAATGAAAGGCATGTGAAGGTCATTTCTCATGAAAGTTCTTAGTGCTTGTACTCACCCTTCCTTTGTGATGATGTGAGATGATCATAACGCTACGTGACGAGGTGAAGTGAGGTGGGTGACGTTGGCAGAGTGGCTTAGCATTAGGCTACTACTGAGCTGATGATATGTCAGAAGAAACATCATCTAACCATGACTATGTCATGTCTTCCACCCACAAATTTAACGCCTTTTTCATCTTAACAAAGCACTTATCACTCACTGTGGCTGTAACTTCCACAGTTCGAAGTGTGACAGCAAAACCAGCACAAATTTCTTCTTTCTTGTTCTCAATTTCATGGATATATTTGTTCTTACCACAGATCTGAGCAACCTCAGCACACAATTTTTTTTCCTTTCCTTATTAAGTCAAGAAATTTCAACTTTCAACTTTCATGTAAAGGCAGCACCTTAAGGCTTCTCTTTGGCATATCCGAATTGCCAGCATCACTACCCTTGTGCTTTGGGAACATTAATAAGTAAAATGGGCTTATAGGAACACAAGCACTGTGGTACCGGGACAGTGGATCTGGTAAATGAGACCGCTACTGGAGACTAATGGGCAGGGACAGCATAGCGATGCTGGACAAAGGGACTGTTCCCCTCCAGGGAGGGACAGAGCAGGACATGCAAGATTTCATCAGGCTACTCAGAACACTGGCAATTTAAAAGATACTGATTGTTTATTTCTGGAATTTTCCATTTAACATTTGCAGAACATCGGGGTAACTGAAAGCGTTGACATGGGAGCACTACTCTCTTGGGAACATAAGTGGATTATAAAAGCTTCTAGTTTCTTTCATTTCTGAGGTACTTAAATTCCTACGCTGTGGCTGTGGACACAAAATCACCGGTGTAAGCAGTCAAAGGAAAACCATTTGCTAAGTAGAATGGAAACAGCTTGTGCTCACTTATTTTGTAAAAACCCTTGCTTTCCCTTATTCTGATGGCACTGAAAGTGCATCATCATTATTGATTTATCAGTCTTCCAGTCACGCAATGACTTTGATAATCAGCTTCCCTGAACACTTAGGAAATGTGCCTTTCTTCTGAGGGAAGACCCTGAAAAATTAATATTCAACTTATAAATTAGGGCTACTTGTCCAATGAACATGAGAGCTCTGGGTAAGAAAATGTGGTATGTTTTGTCTTTTTATTTTGAGGACTAAGAAAAAGAAAATATGAAAACATTCATAGGGAACATGAGCAAGGCCTTCAAGCATTTGAAGGACCACCTCGACGAGAACTCGAGTGGTGCTGAGAGCCAGCCGAGGCCCAGAGCACATGTGGCAAGAAGATAATTCTAGAAGAGGACTTGACAGCAGTTGGAGCTGCCTGAATGGAACGGGGTCCTTGGTGAGTCTCTGTCACCACTGAGATGTTCAATCCGACTATTTGCCCACTTACACGTTGCAATCAATTTCCAAAGCACTGGATCCATGGTGCTGGCAGGCCAGGGAGGTCTTCCTGACAGCCTAAAACTGATGATACACACGAGTCCACTACCCTTTTCTGTGGCAAATGATGCATGGCTCACTTTATAAGTGAAATTAACACAACTAATACTAAGAAAGTTATTAAGGATAACTAAACTTTGCTATAACATCAAATGAATTAAACAACTAATGCTCAAATACATTTATATGTTATATATTGCTGCAGAGCTCATTAGTACCATATAATGGCTTAAAACAATATCCATTTGTTATCTCAATATTTGTATTCAAAAACTTGGGTATGGTATGGCTGTGTTCTCCTGGGGTCTGAGAATTAATGACAAGTCAAATGTCTGAGGAGTAAGTTACAGACATTTCAATACTCCAGGTATCCAAAGGCTAAAGTCAAGGCGTGGGCCAGACTGCTTACCCCAGCTATAGCTCGCGTTCCTATCCCAAGCTCACAAATTTGGGGCAGATACAGTCCCTTACAGTTGTAAGACTAAGGTCCCTGCTTCCCACCTGGCGGTTAGCTGGAGGCCATGCTCAGAACCCTAAAGGCTGCCTGTACTCCTTGACGTGTGGCCGCCTTTCTTTTCTTTTTTTTTTTTTATTTTTAAATATATTTTATTGATTATGCTATTACAGTTGTCCCATTTCTCCCCCATCATTCCCCCCACCCTGCACACCCTCTCCCACCCACATTCCCCTCTTTAGTTCATGTCCTTGTGTCATAAGTTCTTTAGCTTCTACATTTCCCATACTATTCTTACCCTGCCCCTGTCTATTTTCTACCCACTATCTATGCTACTCATTCTCTGTACCTTCCCCCCCCCCACGCCCCTGTTGCTAACCCTCCATGTGATCTCCATTTCTGTGGTTCTGTTCCTGTTCTAGCTGTTTGCTTAGTTTGCTTTTGTTTTAGGTGTGGTTCTTAATAGCTGTGAGTTTGCTGTCTTTTCATTGTCATATTTTTGATCTTTTTCTTAGATAAGTCCCTTTAACATTTCATATAATAAGAGCTTGGTGATGATGAACTCCTTGAACTTGACCTTCTCTGAGAAGAGTTTCTCCTTTTGCTTTGAATCTCTAACTTGCTACTGCTTCTGACCTCTAGACCCAGCTTTAAAGGACTCATAAGGCTAGGTCAAGCCCACCTGGAAAAATCTTCTTTCTTAATCAACAGTGCCATAGAAAATAACCGAATCATGAGAATGAAATCCATCAAATTCATAGTCCTGGGGATAATGCAAAATGTGTACACGTGGGGGTAGGGATCTCAGGAGCCATCTTAGAATTCTCTCCAGCATTTTTTTGTCAAGTTAAAACATGACAAAATGGCTCAAGTCCTAACTGACCAATAGCCACAACTGCCAGAGATTTCCACTTTATAATTTGACATTTATTCTTCTAAACCCTTTACTACAAACATATACATATATATGTTTAAAACATGTGGTGCATTTTAAAGAGAAAATCATTGCATTGCTTTATAGTTGTTATATAGTTTTATAGTAAGCTATTTTCTCTCAACAGTACCTTGAGGATATTTTTGTATCAATACATATGACTCTACCTCAGTTTTTTTTATGCATTGTATTGCTATGTCATAGTTTATATAATCATCCTTCTATTGATGGACATTCCTATTTTGCCACTTTTAACTACTATGAACAATGTTGCAGTGAACATCTTTGTAGGTTGCTCCTGGTCTCTGAGAATAAATGAGGAGTAGAATGCCATGTCTTAAATTATGCACATTTTAAATTCTAGTAGATACTGCAAAATGGAGTGTTGGTATTTTAAAATACAAAATTCTATATTAAAGGTTAAATTTCTAGGAGCTCCTACCCTTTGTGACAGCATGGATGAAACTAGAGAGCATAATGCTAAATGAAATAAGCCTGGAGGTGAGGGACAAATACCATATGATCTCACCTTTAACTGGAACATAATCAATAAAAGAACAAAGCAGGGAAAAGATAACCAGAGACATTGAAATTAAGAACAAACTGACAATAACCAGAGGGGATGTAGGAGGGGATAAAGGAGGGGAAGGGTTTCCAGGAACAACTATAAAGGACACATGGACAAAACCAAGAGGGAGGGTGGAAGCAAGAGAGGGAGGTGGGTTTGGCTGGGGTGGCAGGGAGTGGTAGGGGGAAAATGCAGACAACTGTAATTGAACAACAATAAAATATTTTTTAAAAAGGTTAAATTTCTCTCTTATAATGCCACTTACATGTGTATCTTATTTATCCTTATTATCATTAAATTCTTTTCCACTAGAAACTATGAAAGCATACATGGGGTAGGCCATGGGGCTTGCTGCCCTACCTAAATTGCCCAACATTTTATAGGTGTTACCAAGGAAACTAAAGCATAACAAAATACCTGGGCTCTATCAGCACATGTAACTCGTGAGTTTATTTGAATATGTGTGACTTGGGTGCAGGTACTCTCTGCGGTGGGGCAACCCTCATTGCACAAGTTTTTTCCCAGATGGGAGTATCTAAGGTGCGAAGGCCAAGTCTTGCAGTGGTTTCCACAGCCCACAGGGGTGCTCCAGTTACACCTTAACCCAATACCTGCCAAAATGCTACAGACTCCACAAAAGAACTACTAGAATTAATGCATGAATTCAGTAAAGCTGCAAGATACAAAATCAATATACAAGAATTATTGCATTTCTATTCACTAACAAGAAACCATAAGAAAGAAAAATTAAGAAACTAATCCCAAAATAGCATCAAGAAGAATAAAATACTTAGGGATAATGTTAACCAAGGAGATAAAAGATCTGTACATTGGAAACTATAAGATATTAATGAAAGAAACCGAAGACACAAATAAGTGGAAAGAGATTCCATGCTTATGGATTAGAAAAATTAATATTGTTAAAATGTTCATACTATCTCAAGTGATCTACAGATTCAGTGCAATCCCCATCAAAATTCCCATGGCATTTTTCACAGATAGAAAAAAATGATTCTAAAATATATGGAACCACAAATGAGCCTGAATAGCCAAAGCAATTCTGAGAAAAAACAAAGATGGAGGCATCAGTTTGATTCTAAACTATATTACAAAGCTATAGTAATCAAAACAATATGATATTGGCATAAAATAGATACATCGATCAATGGAACAGAACAGAGAACCTATAAATTAACCCACACATATATGGTCACTTAATTTTCAACAAAGAAGCCAAAAATATACAATGGCAAAGAAGGGTCACTTCCAGAAAATAATGGTGTTGAGAAAACTGGATATCCACACAGGGGGAATAAAGAAAAGAAAAGAAAAGAAAAGAAAAGAAAAGAAAAGAAAAGAAAAGAAAAGAAAAGAAAAGAAAAGAAAAGAAAGAAAGAAAGAAACCAGACCCCTATCTCACACTACTCACAAAAATCAACTCAAAATGCATTAAAAACTTGAACATAATAACTGAAACTGTAAAACTTCTGGAATAAAACATAGGTGGTAAGCTCCTTGACATTGGCCTTGCCAATGATTTTTTGTATTTGACACCAAAAGCAAAGGCTGCGTACATGTGGGACCACAGCAAACTAAGAAGCTTCTGTACATCAAAGGATATTATCAACAAAATGAAAAGTCAACCTATGGAAGGTAAGAAAATATTTGCAAGCCACATATGTAATAAGGGGTTAGTATCCAAAATATATATGGAAATTATACAACTCTATAGCAAAAAGACAAATAATCCGATTTTAAAATGGGCAAAGAACTTGACTTGTCTTTGGACATTTTTCCCAAAGACACGCAAATGGCCAATAGGTACATGGAAAGGTGCTTGACATCACTAATCATCAGGGAAATGCTAATCAAAACCACAATGAGTTATCACCTCATACCTGTTAGAAAGGCTGTCATCAAAGGGACGAGAGACAGCAAGTGCTGGCGAGGGTGCGGAGAAAATCGGTGGGAAGGCAAATCAATGTAGTCACTATGGAAAGCATTTTGGAGGTTCCTTGAAAAATTAAAAGGAGAACAACCATATGCTACAACGGCCCCACTTCTGGGTGTATACCCAAAGAAAATGAAAATAGAATCCCAAAGAGATATCTGCAGCCTCATATTTACTGCAGCATTATTCCCAATGGCCAAGATATGAAAACAAACTAAGTGTCTGTTAGTGGGTGTCTGGATAAAGAATATGTGCAATATATTTACTCACAGATGTAATGAATAAAGAATATGTGAAATATATATATATGTATACACAAATAATTGAATATTTTTCACTCTTAAGAAAGGAGGAAAATCCTGTCATTTTCGACAACATGAATGAACTTGGAAGCCATTCTGCTAAGTAAAATAATCCAGACAGAGAAAAACAAATACTGCATAATATCTCTTATAAAATGAAATTTGAAAAATTGTGATAAAAAGCGCCCTGACTTGTGTGGCCTAGTTTGTTTGGGTGTCATCCTGAAAAGCGAAAGGTTGCTGTTTGATTACCAGTCAGGGCACAGGCCTGGGTTGCAGGTTCGGTCCCCATCAATGTCTCTCGTATCAATGTTTCTCTCCCTTTCTTTCCCCCCTCTCTCCCTCCCCTCCTCTCTAAAAATAAATAAGTAAAATCTCTTTAAAAAAGTTAAACTCATAGAAACAGTAGAAAAGTAGTTGCCAAGGACCTGGAGGTGGAGGAAATAGGGACAGGTTGATAAAAGTGTATAAATTTTCAGTTGTGTAATGACTAGCATCTGAGAACCTAATGGTGTGTATAGCTGATAACATTGAATCATATCATTGAAATTTGCCGAGAGAGTAGAACTTTGAAGTTCTCTCTCTCACGCACACACACACAAGGTAAGTATACGAGTTCAATGATGTGTTAATTAACTTGATGATGGGAATCTTTTCACAATGTATACATATAGCAAATAATCATGTTATAAACTTAAATATCTCACAATTTTGTCAATTAAACTTCCATAAGGCTGATGAAAAATATAACACCAATACCCAGAAGAACTCTCTGAAGAAAAATGGTCAGACCACATAGCCACTTGCAGGAGGAAAATATAATTTTTTCTCCTAGAGGCCTTAAGAATCTAATAAACACCCATCACTGTATGAGGCCAAGCTGAGGAAGAAAACATAACTAAAAGCCTTGATAACATGACCCAATAACCAGATTGCCTCCAATCTCATATCCAGCCAAAGATGCATAATATATACTTTGACCTCTGCAAAACCTTACAATTAAAGGAGGTTCCAAATAACGACATGCTCTCCACAGAATAACTTATTGGAAATGAACAGAAATGGATACCTGGAGTCCTTTTGGATGCATCAGGCCTCCCGCCTTAACACCATCATTCCTTTGGGTATAAATGCATATGAAAGCTCCAACGACCTTGAGTTTCACTTGGGGCATGTGTAATTTTCTTCAGAGGTAACAATACATAGTCCCTGTGAATTTTATAGTCTAAGTCTCTAGTAAAGGTGTTCAATCTACACCAATTTTAATTTTTCATAATCTGTCATTTTAATACTTTCCTGAAGAGAAAACAGTGAAGCCCAGAGAGTCCCACCTACAGAGCTAATCAGAGACCGTATAACAATATTCAAAGGCTGCTAAACATCTGCTCATTCTAAACATTAGCTGACCCAGTTGCAAAATAAAGAATGTAATATAATTACTTTAGAAGATAAAATTAGAAAAATTAAAACTTGCTAGTGCTGCCAAAATAAATACTCTTCCCTGTCGTCTACACAAACATTTGACAGAATTTCAAAACTTTAAGCTATTTTATTTTTCCTGGGAGACTTCATTAGAAAGAGGAAACAGTGCTGGGTTAGGAGTCAGTAAGCCCAAAATTCATACTGCTTGGATGAGACACCTTCTCCGGGGTTCAGTTTTCTTTCTCCAATTGTAAAATTAGGGAGTGGTTAAATTTTTCCAAGTTACCTCCAGCTCTGATAATAGAGGAAGAAAAACAACAATTGAAAAACATATTGTATTACTAACATGAGCAGAATTTCATTGTGATGCGCTCTAGAGAGCATTTCTGAATGGTTGTTCCTAAACCTGAGAGTGCCTCACAGTCATCCGGGGAGCATCCCAAAGCACAGATTCCCCAGCCTCACTCCGGACTGGCTCTCGTTCAGAATCTGTCCAGTTTTCCAGGGCATCTGTTTGCTTATTGGTGTTGTTTTTAAAACACTTCCCAGGTGGTTAAGATGCAGATATGGGATCTTCTAGGGCTTGACTGAGACAAGGAAAATTTGGTCCCAGCCCTGAGGCTTAATGCTCTGTAATTTTGGATCAATTTTACATTCACTGGCAGTTGTTTTTCCCGTCTGTAAAATAAGGGAAGTGATGACATGCCCTTTACAATTGCCCCAAATCTAACTGTCTGTGTAGCTAACAAAGTCAATGGTCAGGATGCTAAGGAAATCAATGGGTGCCCTTTTAAAAAAGCAATGCTTTAAGTCATTTAATGGGCACGTTTTCAGTGGCAGAGGGAACTAACTACAAAATCATTAGCAGAGTGGGGGAAGATTGATTTACCTCCACTTTTATTTTGAAAAACTCAACTGAACTGTGTGTGCACACATGCAGGTGCATACATTACAAGGCAGACCCAGTGAGTGCATTACGTTTGCTTCATGACTCTGGCCGTACCATGGTCTTGTTGGAACAGATGATTTTTGTATTTTCACAAAGGTGTATGTGTTATCTTATCAAACAAGAAATGTTTCGACATTAGCACTAAAGAGTACTCAAAGCTGAGAAATAGTGGGCATATTTTAGTAGGTCAGTGGCTTAATTTTGAATATTACATAGGAGTTGACTTTTGCAGTCAACTTGTATTTGGAGGTGAGTGGCCAGCAGGTGGGGTGAGGGCTGTTTATGCCTTACTAGAGAAGTTCATAGGTGTTCAGTTTAATGGGAGCCAACTTAGAAGAAATCTATAGTAAGGTGCTACGTGCTCAGGGAGGGGAAAGCCAGAGCTTATTTGGAAAATAAAGCAAAAAGAGAAGGAAAATACTTGGAATTGGGCCTCATAGGGGAGGAGCAAAGCAGGAGAGAAATGGAAAAAAAAAAAGATGAGCGAGCAACAAACTACATTTCGAAACACAGACAAAGGGGTGATTTGGCACCACCCACCAAACAGCGTCCTGGGCATGGTCCCTCGGAAACTCCCAAACTGGGAGTGGGCTCCTAATGGGACCTTGTTGTCACACACTCTTGGCCATGGCATTTCTATTTGGGTTTGGAAATTAGCACAACAGTTTTAAATAAGTGACCCAAAAAGGTAGGTGAAATTCAACTAAAACAAGTGAAAAATCTTACAGTGAGGTCAAATCCTCTAGCTATAGGAGTACTGGAAAGACAGGCCATGGGAAATCAACTTAGATTTTCAGTCAAGGCAGGCTGGGGATGAAAGTTTCACAGGGGTGCAGACTCTTTGCCAGTGAACTTGTGGAGACCAAAGTCCATGGAGAGTCTGTATTGACAATGATATAATAATAGCTACTATTTATTAGGCCGTAATTATGTGCTAAACACTTGACATCATCTCATTTAATCCTCTTGGGTAGGCACTGTCATTAGCCCCGTTATACATGTGAGGAAGCCAGGGTTGGGCAGGATTGAGTTTCTTGCTCAGGATCACACAGCTGACATGAGGTGGGGCTGGGTTCAAGTTCAGGCCACTTGGCTCCGGGACCCACACACTCATGCGTCATGCTCTTTCGCCTTCTCTGTGCAGGAGCGGTAGAGTCGTGAGAAAGCAAGCTTCATATGCCAGATTCTGTGACACTAAGTACCCTGTTCATCCTCAGTCGTGTATGATTCCGGACACTGCTCTGCCACCAAACAGGTACGTGGACTCTGAGCCCCTGGACCTTGTTCACCTTCCCTGTAGGACTAGAGACTGGAAAAGTCTCAAAGACATGTTAGGTGCTGAATTCTTCAAACAAAATCTCACTGAAACCCCAGTGTTAATATCAGATGAATCAGGGCTGCCTTGATTGAAGCAGACATGGGGGGACCCACTCTGCCCAATTTAGAAGCCCCCAGTTCTCTCCCACCATTGCCTCTGAGGCCCCTGCTTTTCAGCAATAGATTCTACTGAACACATTTATTTATTAATTTTAGAGAGAAAGAGAGAGAGAGACATGGATTTGTTGTTCCACTTATTTATGATTCATTGGTTGCTTCTTGTATGTGCTCTGACCAGAGAGCAAACCCACAATCTCGGTGTATCAGGACAACACTCTAACCAGCTAAGCTACTCAGCCAGGGCTACCTGCTGAACACATTTGAAAACCACTGGGCATATTGTTTCTAGGATCTCTTCCAACTGCAAGATTCATAGATCCATGATGTAGATATTATCAAAGTCACACAATTTTAGCAAATTAAAGTTGGCCCTTTAGCATTCAGAGTAAGCTCTACAGGTTAAGTTGGAAGGGTTGCTCCTTCTGTTCTTTTCAGAGCCTGGGGAGAAAACTAGTGGCACAATTTGTTCTGAGAGATTTTTTGCATCCTACAGAAGTGATTTGCTTGGAAGAACAGTCAGTTACCAGGAATTCATTACAAAGACACATTAACATTAATGAAACATGTGACCGACATCGATAACGTCCACTTCTTTGATGATAGTGCAAACAGCAGGGTGAGAAAATGACAGCTGACACCTTTCTTTTTTTTTGGTAACAGTATTACTGAAATATAATTCAACATACCATACAATTCACCTATTTAAAGTATACAATTAAATAATTTGTATATATTCAAAGAGTTGTGAAACCATCACCATTATCCATGTTAGAACATTTTTATCACCCCCCCACAAAAGAAACCTTACCTTTCAGCAGTCAATCCCAGCTCCCTCAGCCCTAGGCAGCCACTAACCTACTTTCTGTCTGTGTAGATCAGCCTATTCTGGATATTTCATTTAAATGTAACCATACAGTCTAAGCTCTTTTGTGACTGGCTCCTTTCATTTAGCATAATCTTTTCAAAGTGCATTCACATTATAGCAAGTATCAGTATTCCATTCCTTTTCGTGGATGAATATATCGTTCACACTGTATGGATGTACCATAATTTGTTTATCTGTCCACCAGTTGATGGAATTTGGGTTGTTTCCAACATTTAGAAAAGGAGCAAGTGCTATGGCTCCCCATTGGCTGTGACTGCTTCCTTGAGAGATCAGATTAGGGAAAGGGGCTCTGTGCCCTCTCTACCCTGAGGAGGGTTGTGGTGGAGGGGAAAGCAGAAATAACCTATAAGATCCTTTCCTTTCCTGGTTATTGTTTTCAAGAGCCTAAACTTATCTGTCGGGTATGCTGTGTATTCTAGGGGGAGAGAAACACAGGAAGTGTCTCTGAGGAAAACACACAGAGAGAAAGGTAATTCTTAACTCCCTGTTTCTAGGGATGGCAAGGGCTAAGTGGAAAAAGAGACTCTGAGTCTAAGGAGCACAGGGGCCCCTCCTAGCACTTCCCTGGGGCTCTCAGCAGGAAATGATGTTCATTCCCCCAAATGAGGCCAGCAGCAGGGGAGGGCCCAGGTCAGTAGGCAATTCCTTGAGGTGAGAACCCCAGCAGGTTTTAAAATTTAATCCTCCACCATGACCACACACACACACCCCAGACTTATAGGCTCAGAGTTAATACAATTTTAGTTTACAATTTCATTCAGGTTGGGTTTATGGACTGAGTTCATACTCATAACACAAGGGATAGAAATGAGTCAAGAACACTAAATAAGTAAGTGTGTAATTACTACTCAAAAGACCAGCACCTAAAGCCTTCCTTCTTAGAGGTAAGCAAAAGCAGAAGAAAAGCAAGTAAGCAATTCAGATAAATCCAGACCTGCTGCCACTCCCTGACATTTAGGATGAGGTGAGGCAGATTATCAGAGGGTAGAATCTCCAATACCCAACAGATGCTCAAAAAGGAGACTGCTAGGCACTCTGAGCATGTCCTTGAAGTAAACTTCCCTTCATAATACATTCGTTTTCTGAGCTCCACTGAAGGCTTTTTTCCCCCATAAGTAAAGACTGCAGTATAAAAACTACATGTTGTATTGGATAAGGATATATATCCTTGTGATCATAAGCAATTCCTTTGCTCTAGTATAGTGATGAATTTCTATAGTCACAGCTCTCTCACTCCTGCCAAAACCTATTTCACAGCCAGCTTGCAGTCATGGAAAACTAAAAGTGGGTGGATAAATGTGAATTTGGAAGTAAATTTCAGTAATGCCTTAAGATGTGCTTTTAACAGAAAATTCCCCTCCCACAGGAGGTGAAGTCATTACTTTTGTCCTTTCCACCAAAGGAGAGTTTGTGTGTGTGTGTGTGTGTGTGTTATATGTATACGCACAAGTGTGTGTGTATGTATGTATCATATGTATATGTGTGAGTGTGTATGTGTGTAGTTGCCTTTCACCACAAGTCTTACCTTTCCAGGCACATCACCCACAACTCCCCTCCATCCATTGTTTATCAGCCAAAAGGACCTGCTTAACATTTCCCACTGACACACCAGTCCTCTGCGTCTTCATGCAGAATGTTCCATGTGTTCTATCTGCCTACGCAAACCCTCTATTCTTGAATACTTTATAGGTATGTCTCTCTCTTGACTTTTCTGATAAAGTCAAATTCTCATTTCTCAAAAATGTACTTAACTGAAGATTCAGTTACAGGGTGGAGCAAAAAGTAGGTTTATAGTTGTGAGTACACCAAACACAGAGTTTATTCTTCTATTGTTTATTAATTATTGTATTATTTTCCATATGAACAACTGTAAACCTACTTTGCCCCACTTTGTAAAGGCCCAACCTTAGGGCAACTGTAAAAACAAACAATCTCTAAAAATGGAGCCTGGAGACTATGAGATCTTAGAGCCAGGGTTTTGTTCTGTCTTCCTAATTGCATCTCCAATGGCTAGAAAAATGTCTGATGCATAGTTCCATAAGTATTTGGTGAACCAATGAATAAGTGAACAATTCAAGACCCACAGGTTACTCTATCCTGTTTTGCCTTTAAGGGTCATAAAAAGATCCTATTTTATATTTCCTTTTTTTTTTTTTGAAGCCATCACCATGGGTGTTTTGCTTGACCCACCCTCTTCTCCTTCCTACTCAGGCTCTTTCTCTCCTTGAGGAAGTGTCAGGAATCTTACGTGGAGACGCAAGACTTGGGAGCTGATTGCTATTATAGAAATGTGAAGTTCAGTACCACTGTCAGGTATCTGAGAGGACAGAAGAACTATCAGGAAAGTATGCTGTTAGCTTTGCTTTCCTGACCTCAGAGGTACTCTTCTCACCTCTTTAGTGCCCCACTGATACAAGTTTGTTTCCGTCTCTGTTGCTTTTCTCATAGCTGAAATTATCCTTCATTACTTAGGTACTCATCATCCAACTAATGTACTTTATTGACATGTTGCAAACCAAGAACATTTTAACTTTGTCAGATACCTCAAAGGGAAGGAAATAATTTGCAGTCTTCAGAGCTACCCAGAGGCATATATGGCTTTTCATTAGAGAAAGGCAATTTTGGCAGGCATCATGTTGGCCCAACATTCCCTTAAACAAAACCCTGATGCTAGTTTCTCTCTGGCTAGCAAATCCATCATGACAATTAGTCGGTTCAGCATTTCACTTCCCATATAGCAAATAGCCACACAACTTGAGAATTCTCCTACAGATTGTCTGCTGAAAGCAGAAATTCTGGTAGGCAGCTGGGCTTGGGTGTGTGCAGAGGGGTGCTCCCAAAAGGCAGGTGGCCTCAGTGCATGAGGTGGGAAACGGGTACATAAGCAGGTTTCCAGCTCTCTTTTTAGCAAGCTCAGTTCTCCAACCCTTCACCCCCTATCAGAGAGGGCACCCCAGAACTATGTTCTTTCATGCCTTTCTGACTCTTTGTCCCACACCTAAGTCCCATTCCCTAGTCCAACAAAATGGTCAAGGAGTGGGTTTGGTATAGGTCAGTATGGGTGATGCTATTCTCATTGCTCATGATCCTCTCCTATAACCCTGAATGACCCTGATGATGGCACTTAAGTTCACAAATAGACCAAACATCCTGCAGTGGTGATTGAGATCCTACTGAGCTCAGGGCCAAGGCAACAGGGAGCAGTGGAAGCCCTGGGTGCAATTCACAAGACCTGTGTTCCCAAGCATAATTCGTTATCTCAGGTCTAGAGTTAGTCTGCAGCCCGGAAACCCCAAGCAAGTCACATATTCTCCCTGAGCCAGCTCCATTCCTCATCTGTCAAAGGAAGATACTATACAACCTTGCCCTTTTGTTATGAGTCAGAACAGAACATGGAATTTAGTGACGGATAATTGTTATTTGCTTAGGTCCCTGCTAAATGTGGCATCTGTAAATTTTGTGGGAGCTCAAAAAATGATCCTCACTCTGTTCTATATAGTTTATTTCTTTATTGAGCTATAATTCACATACCATATTATTTGCCATTTTAAAGTGTATGATTCAGTGGCTTTTAACATATTCACAAGGTTGTGCTATCATCACCACAATTAAATACCAGTATGTTTTATACCATTTAATTATAGTAAATCAAAAAAGGAACCTCGGACTCATTAGCAGTCACTCTTCCTTCTCACTATCTCCTAAACCCCAGACAAGCAATAATCTACTTTTTATCTCTATGGATTTGCTTAGTATGGACATTGCATAAAACTGGAATCACATAATATTTGGCTATTGCATATGGCTTTTTATTACTTAGCACAAAAATTTTCAACACTTTTCATCTCACAGCACACATAAACTAATTACTAAAATTCTTCAGCACACCAAAAAATATGGGTTTTGCCAATCTGATAAAAAACAGGTATAATTTTGATTTACAGGAAAAAATTATAATAGTAATTATATACCCTTTTTGCTCCAAGGTAACTTTTAAAAAAATCAGGTGCCTATACTTGTATATAAGGATTTCTGGTACCAAGAACTAACCAATCAGACACAACCTTATTGTGCAACATGAGCAATAGGATGCAACTCTATTATATGACCTATATATTTATGGTTCAAGACAGGGCATTCATACTGCATGGCTTTTGCTGTGTAGGGTGCTGTCACTTTTTAAATTTGACAGTCTCAGGGAAAAGACATCTGTGCCCCTGACTAAATAGTCAGGTATTACATTTTAAAAATTCTTGCAGCACATCAGTATGCCTCTTGCAACACACTGATTGAAAATCACTGACTCAGCATAATCTTTTCAAGGTTCATTCATGTCATATGTATCTACTTCATTCCTTTTTAGAAATGAATAATATTTCATTGTATGGACACACCACGTTTTGGCTATCCATCCATCAGTTAATAGACATTTGGTCATTTAATTTTTCAGCTAATATGAATAATGTTGCCAAGAATATTCATGTACAAGCTTTGTGTGCACATTTCCATTTCTCTTGGAATATACCTAGGAGTGGAGTTACTAAATTAAATGGTAACTAAGTTTAATTTTTTGAAAAACTGGCAAACTCTTTTCCACAACATCTGTGCCATTTGACATCCCCACCAGCAGTGCATGAGGATTCCAATTTTTTATTTGTAACCAAAGAACAGCTAACTTCATCTCTATGAGAAATGATATGCATGTAGGATTCCTATCATTTTTACAGGGTTAGAAAATGTAATGCTTTGAGAAATCAGCATATACTCTACTAAGTGTTCTCCAAACTAGGGATAGTCTTTAAATTTTTTCTGTAATTGCATCTGTCAACTTAGATTATACACTTTAATTTTGTTCGGAAATTTATTTCCTTTATTGCTTATTTTTTCTAAACATTCTAACGCTTCCAATTTTTTGTCTCGTTTTTAACTCAAATTAAAGCCAGAACGATGTGGTCATTTTTTAAATTGCATTGCTTCATTCATCACTTTCTTAGTTTACTTTCCTCCTGCCTAAGCAAGAAGCCAGCTGGCAGGATTTTAACCATGGAGGGGACATTAATCAAACCCCAGGCTTTGAGATGATACATTTATAATGTAACCACAAATTATTAATAACATCCTCTTCATGAGGCAGAGTAGAACATTAACATGAAAAAATAATAAGAGAAGTATGGGAGAAAGAGTCCTGTTGTACTGAAGTGGAATGTAAAATTAACTTCTTAAAAAATGAAGAACTTTCCCTAAAAGTTTACATTTTTTACACTTTTACTACTTTCATCTTTAATCAACATCTTCTAAAACCTATATTGGCCCATATTTTTATTTAGTAATTAAGTTTCAATATTTCCTTTTATTTCATTTTGAATTTTCATCACGCTTTTCTGGGATTTTCAATGTTTACCCAATTGGGACAAAGATTACAGTTGGGGTTTATGAAATTTTATGAGAGGGAATCACTGGATTAGAGTACTAATGATTCAGAGAAATTCCCATTAGAAATGTATCCCTAATTCTTGAATAATGTAATGCCATGCAATGAAATAATTTTTGTAGCACCTTCAAAGGAATAGTGAATTAACCAGTTACTGGCAACATAAACCCAATTTAAAATAGATGAAACAAAAAAAGAGAATTTACTGATTCATGTAATTGGAAGGGAAAATTTCTGATGGGAACAGAAATTTTCATCTTTTTATTTCTGTCTTCTCTTTGTTCACTCCTTCCTTCCTCCCTCTTCCTGCCCTCCTCTATTTTACTGTAAGATCTCTCCCCAAGTGTTAGAGGTGAGTGTTTGTGCTCCCCCAAAGTTCATATGTGGAAGCCTAACCTCCAATGTGATGGTATTTGGAGGTGAAGCCTTTGGGAGGTGATCAGGTTTAGATGAGATCATGAGGGTGTCATCCACCTCATGGGATTTGTTTCCTTATAAGAACAGGAAGAGAGACCAGGTCTTATCTCTCTCTGCCATGTGAGGACACACCAAGAGAGTGCCCATTTGCAACCCATAATAGAGACCTCACAAGACACCGACCCTGCTAGGACCTTGATCCTGGACTTGCCAGCCTGCAGAACTACAAGAAATAACTGTCTGTTACTGAAGCCATCAGGTATATGGTATCTTTTTACAGCAGCCTGCACTAAGTCACCAAACTAACCAAACATCTTTATAGTGATAAACTGATATTTTTATAGTAGCAATTTATAGCAGCAATTGATCTGTTCAATCACAGTGAAGTATGAAATTAGTGGACTTTATACAGCAGAGCAATTTTTGAAAAGTTGGTGCTTGCAGAATGTATGGATGAGTTTCAGAAGCCTTTGGAATTGGAGACTGAACTCAATACCTCTCTCTTATCTCATCTCATCTCAGCTTATTTTTACCTGTTGGCCAATCTCCTTATCTCCTCCCACAGACAGGCCTTCCCTGAGTGGCAGAAACATGGCCACCAAGAGTTTGGCAACCCTACCACAAAGACAGAATGTGTTTTTTCCAGCCATCAACAACCAATGTAGTCCCAAGGAAGGCCTCTGATTGGCCTCACTTGGGTCACATGGCCGTTGCTGTGGTCAGAATCTTTCCCAGAAGAGGGGTTGAAAGGCTTAATACGCAGATCCAATTAGCCATTACAGTCCACTACAAATGTGAGATTTATTCATTCTCTCATAGTGCCTAAGTATATCACATAATTTTAGGATGCGAGGAACTTAAGTAAGCCCCATTTTCTGATAGCTCACTAGGCTTCACACAAATGTCCACATTGCCAGTTCAGGCTCCCCAGTGAGCCACACCACTTTAATAAGTCCTGGGTAGACTGACAGACCATTAGAAATCACTGTTGATATTAAAATAGCAGAAGTTACTATAACCTTCAAAAATGTTCTAATCTATATCCTTACACATTTCTTTATATTTCAACAGAAACTGGGTATTGCTGTATCTTTTTTTTTTTTTTTTTTTTTTTTAAAGATTTTTTATTTATTTATCTTTAGAGAGGAAGGGTAGGAGAGAGGGAGAGGGAGAGAAATATCAATGTATGGTTGCCTCTCCTGTGTCCCTTAGCTGGGAACTGGCCTGCAACCCAGGCATGTGCCCTGACTGGGAATCGAACCGTGATTGTTTGGTTCACAGGCTATTGCTGTATCTTTTAAAATAAGACAGTGCTTGATGAGTGTTTAGGCCTCCAGCTGCACAATTCATTGACTTTTTAAAAAGATTTTTATCACAGACGTTGATAATGTGCGAACCCAGCCACGGCCACTTGATTTATCTGCTTTTTGTGAGTGGTAGGGATTTTTTAAAAAACAATAAAAACAGAAGTGGCTTTTGCACTAAGACATCACTTTAAGCTTTACATCACACATATTTAATCATCATTGTGAATGTCTGAAATCTCCACCAAACTTTAAAGCAGTCTGTTCATTTGGTAATTGTTTGCCTGCCTCAGAACAAAGGGAAGGCTGACATTTTCACCTGATACTTGGTGCCCAGATCCAACCAGCCGTTACTGGTGCTTTCCAGACCGCACCAGTGGTGAGTTACAATTCACATTTCAGGTTGGGTAAAAATGTTTCATTTAGAGTTAATGGTAGCAGAACCTGGCTTACTGGTAAGCATTGGATAGTGGCATAGGGAACGCAGAGTCACTTGCCATCGGCAATTTTCTCTCATGTTGTACTTTGCTAGTAGAGAAACAATAGAGGAAATGTTCATGAAATTTTCTCCCTGGTTTGGAAAGCAATTTCCACAGAGAAAAAAAAAATACAGGCTTATTGTCAAAAGTGAGATGAAGGACTGAATCTCAGCTCTGCCACGTACGAGTTGTGTGACATTAACTAAGTCACTTCACCTTTCAGAGACCCCGAAAGGTAATCATAGTTACTTCACAATGCTGTCATGAGGAGTAAATGAATATGTGAGTGTGCATATTTTAAATACATGATAAATGCTAGTTTCTTTCCACTTGATAAAACTGAGAAACAAGACACGAGACATAAAAGGATTGCGCTCAACTGTTTAAGAAAAACATCTGCCCTGATGTTTTTATCCTATTACGAAAGCCCTCAGTTGTCCCAACTTCTGAATCCAATTTTAATTGCCCATTTCTTGGCTCCCCTTAGAATAAAAGCACAAAAGAATAAACGATATTTGTTGTAGCCGATTTCATTCCTCACATTTCTTCTCAAGCTCCCCCACTAAGAGAAGACACTCTTGATGAGGTCATTAACGACTTCTCACAGTACTCTTCTCTTCTCTACATATTTATCAACTACGTATACAGCAATCTCAGCTGATCCTATGGCCTTAGAAACTACCAACCCTGTGCTGATGAACTCCCAATTTTATCTCTATTTTGGCCCTCTCCCCTGAATTTTAGTTTCTTATATTCAATTGTCTACTCAATACTCTTGTTTGGATGCTATGACAGACATCTCTGATTTAACAGGTTGAAAATTAAACTCCCGATTTTCCCTTTAATACCTGCTCCCCCCATCATCTTCCCATCGCAGTCGGTGGGAATGTGATCCTGTCTGTTAATCAGGACTAAATGCTTGAAGGCATCTGTATCCTTGAGTTTTTGCTGCTCTATGTTTCTCTAACAAAAATCCAAAATCTCAGCAGTTTACAAAACAATGTTTATTACTTGCTCATGTTACATAGCAGCAGAGGGTGGGCAGTTTCACATCTTCTGCTCCAGGATCCAGGCTAAAAGAGCAGCCCCCTTCGAGACACTGCATTTCTCCTGGCAAAGGACACAGAGGCCCCACGCAGTGGCATTCAGAGTTACTGCTAGAAAGGAGAACCTCACTTCCATTCCTAATTCACTAGCCAGAGGAAGTCACATGTCCAAGCCTGATGCCAGGGGTCGGGGGGGGGGGGGGCGGGGGGGCGGCTCAAGGATGACTCTCCCAGGGGGATAGGCCCAGTAGAAGGGCCAGCAAATATTTTGGTAATAATACAAGAATTGTTGACTCCTCTCTTTCTTTCAGACCTTATAAGCAATGCATCAGAAATTCCTGTAGGTTCCATCTTCAAAATACATCCAGAATGTAACCATTTCTCACCACATTCACCGCCACCTCCCTGGTCCAATATGCCCCCATCGTGTGCCTGGAACATTGCAGTAGCCCCACCTGGTCCTTATGCTTCTGCCCTTGCCTTCTTACCGCCTATTCTTAACACAACACCCTGGATAATTCTGCAAAATTGAAATTCAAATCATGTCACCCTCTGCTTAAAACCGTCTGATGGGTCTTCATTTCTCTAAAAAAAAAAAAAAAAAAAAAAAAGTCTAAAGTCCTCACCATGAGCAATGGTCTGCAAGACTTTGCATTATCTGTCCAACATATATCATTTCTATTCTGTCTCTATCCCCTTAAGTTCCCCCATCACCAACTCCAATGCAACCATACTGAATATTTTTCTGTTCTTCAAATCATAGGTTTACCCTAGCCTCAAGGTGATGCAGACACCTGCTAGCAGTGTCCACGTCATTATGGATGAAATAAAAACACACACGGACTAACGAGTCCAGTGGAGGAAAAAGGATGACAGTGTGGCTTTTCTCTCAAGGGGAGCAAAAGCTGCTGCCTCCGCCATGACAGGCCTTTATTCTATCTCTCCTCACATTACAAGATGGTCCTCCCTCACTGTGCACCAGTTACAACAAAAGGAGCCAATGCCCTAATCACATCACAAAAGAAGGATATTAGCAAATGAAAAGGCAAAAGTGGTTGAGCCAGTTACACTGGTCCCTGCAAGGTTTAGCATGGATTTTAGGAAGTTACAACAAGCATTTGCAGGGTGAGGGAGTATTCAGCGAAAAGCAAGCTTAGGTACATTGCAAATCTGATTACCCACGAGAGAACCTATCTGTGGGTGTGGATCCTGTGCATCTCCAAGTGGGAGCTGGGCCCACGCCACGCAGAAGGGTCTGCCACATCAAGGCCTTTGCATTGGTTCTGTTTAGTGGGAAACCTCCCTCAGACAGGTGTCTGCCTTGCTCCTTCCTGCCCTTCAGGTTTTAAATGTGCCTTCTTACTGAGGCCTACCCTGGCCATCTATCTCAATTAAAATTTCAGCCCCTATCCCATGCTAATTTTTACTCTGAGATGATACACTTATAATGTAACTACAAGTTATTAATAAAATCCTCTTTATGAATCAAAGTAGGACACATCATATTTCAACTTACTACGTAATTTACTCACTTATTCTGTTGTCACACCCCACTAAAATGTAAGCCTCTCAAAAGCAGGAATCTGTCTCATTCTCTGATGCATCTAGAGGCATCTAGACAGACTCCAACGAGAACTATTATTGCCCCCAACTATTATTGCTGGGCAATAATAAGGAACTTAATAATGTTAAATGAATGAATGAATCTCGCATAATTTTCTTACTCTGCCTCATCAATTTCCCTTCCTAACATTGTGAAGGTTACCTGGTCCATCACTTAGGAGATATTCCAACTAAGTACCTATAGCTGACATCAGAATTTCTTGTTCTTAATACTTCATTAGTTTCCCAAAGAAAAAATAAGGATGGGATGAACTAAACTTGAGATTCATTTTGACTGAGAAAATATCTTGCCATGTCTCTAACTGCATTATAACAGTAATATTAACATCTAAAACACCTTTCTTTTGTTGTTTTAGATTGGTAGGGGAAGGGTGGAAGAGGTTGCAGCAAATATTTTGAACCAAAGCTTAAGTCTTAGAGACTTTGAAAAAGGAGCCCCAAAAGAATTCATTTAGAAACAGTGAGTTCTTAATTGCAATTGTTTGTGAAAGCAACAGCAGATATATACAAAATATTATAAGTAGTTCAGGAAAAAATGATAAAGGAAAATATTTCCAGATAATACTGTAATTTTTTTTTTTTTTAGTAATACCCTGTAGTTAAGTTGACATATTTTTGCAGTCTGCAGTCTCCTTGGAGGAAAACCAATTTCTTTGGTTACTGGCTCCCTCTTAATCTTTTCAAAATATATTGAGCAAATTTCTGTCTGGTATTTCACATGTTATCATAGATAAAGTCTCAACCAGTTGCCCTACATAGTAACAGAAGTCAAAATAATTAACCAGAATGGTGTAAGCATTAAAATAAAAAGTGACAGGTAAAATTAGTCCAAGAAAAAATGTAAAATTGCAGTAGTAGACACATTGGCTCTACATATAATAAACAAGCCTTATGAACAGATTACTGAAATTGATTAAGACCAAATGTATATCTTTTTTCATAATCAGAAATAAATAAAACAAAAATATTTCATTGGGGGCAGGGGTGGGGACTGCTGGGTAAAATGTACCTATTTATCAAAATGAATAGTGAGCACATCACTAACAATCCAAAATGGCAGAAAGGACTAATTGTCCACTCAAAATCCACAGTCTGCCTCTGAGAATACACATACAGCTCTTCCTGGGAAGTGCCTGCCCAGCCAGGGATTACTAGGCCAGCACTTCCTGCATGCAGGCAGGACCAAGTGGTGAGGTGTCGTCAATGGAAGGAAAATAGAAAGGATGAGTGGCCCTTCTGGGCCATGGGATTAGGAAGCAAGTATCTTCTATGCTCTTGCCCCTTCTGCTACCTAGAAGCAGATTCACAGGCCCTAGGGAATGGGCCGCTTCAGACAGGAGGTGCCTGGCTTTGTGAATCACCATGAGGGGAAACCTAAAGACCAAGAACTCGATTGAAGTGTTATCTTTTTTAAAAATTCCAATTTAGTAAAGAAATAGTCATGAACAGGTAGGTCCCTTTAAAATATTATATAAAACAAAAATGAAAATCAACCTTAATAGGAAGATAATTAAGTAAATGATGATACATTTTCTTAATTAGTTATTATGTATTAAATTTGAAAAAAATAGAGAAAATATACCTTAAAGGTGGTAAGATAAGATTGATGTTACAGGAAAGATAGTGTGGATAACTGATAGATAGGGAGATAGGTAAGTAGGTAGGTAGGTAGACAGATGAGTGATAGATAGATAGATAGATAGATAGATTGATTGATTGATAAAAGAAGGATATAGGGTGGAAAGAAGCAGGGAGGGGAAATAGAAAACAAATTACCAAAATGGGCAAATCACTAAAAGCCTGAACTTTAGGGGAAGAATCGTATCATATTCTGAGCCACAGCTGGGAAAGGAAGGGGGAGGGGAGAACACGTACGATGTTATGCCGTCTGGGGAGATCTCAGACTAAGACGAGAGGAGCTCAGTTTTTACCATTTACACCTCAGTGGTGTAAAAATGAGTATACTTCCCCCTTTCTCCATTAGGGGCTTTTCAATCTTTTTCCTTCAAAAAGGTAAGCTCCTTGGGAGTAGGATAATGGCTAGTGTCCCTCTACACCAGTGCCGATGCTAGCACACAGAAGGCTCTCCATGAACTCATTAATTCTACAAATATTTACAAGCCTGCCGTGTGCTAGACCTTGCACTAGGCACAAAGATAGAGCAATGAACGAAGTCACTCTCTTCCTGCAGCTCACCTTTGGAAAAATATATTGGGTTGGTGTTACCTGCTTTCCTTTCTCACTGACACAGAATCCATTTGGGCTTAAAGACATCACTAAAATACTTTTTAAATAGCTTTAAGTACTTTCACCACTACACACCCACTAAGATGGCTATAATTTAAAAAGACAGATAAGAACATATGTTGGAGAAAATACAGAAAAACTGGAACCCTCAGACACCGCTGGTGAGAGCACAAAATGGTGCAGGCACTTTGGAAAATAGCTTTACTGTTTCTCCAAAGATTAAACATAGCGTTACCATATGATCCAATAATTTCATTCCTAGGTATATACCCAAGGCAAATAAAAGCATGTCTGCGCAAAGACTTGTACATCAACATTCTCAGTAGCTTTAGTCATAATAGCCCAAAATGAAAACAACTTAAATGTTCATTAATAGAGCAACAGATAAATTATGGCACATCCACACAATGGAATATTATATGTGCCATTAAAACAAATTAAGTACTGATACAAGCTATGACATGAATGAAAACTTGAAAACACTGTTAAGAGAAAGAAACTAGTCACAAGGGATCACATATCGTATGACTGCATTCATGTGAAATGACTAGAACAGGCAAATCTATAGAGACCGAAGGTGGATTAGTGATTGCGTAGGGCAGGGATGAGCTGGGGGACTGGAGAGAGTTGGTAGTTAAGGAAAGCAGAGTTTCCTTCTGGGATGATAAAAATGTTCTAAAATTAATTATGGTAATGATTACACAGCTCTTGTAAATATACAAAATATTAAATTGTACAATTTAAATGAGGAAACTGTATGGTTTGTGAGGTATATATCGACAAAGCTGGTTTAAGGAAGGAGAAGAACAAGCAGAAGGAGGAGGAGGAGGGTGAGGGGGTAGGTAGTTGGAGCCACCACAAAGGTTCTGCATGAAGGCTGGCAATTATTTTGCGGATCTGAAGCTCCTTTCAGTGCAACTCAGTAGTGTTTGCAAGAGAATGACTCATCAGCACTTTTAAATCTTTTTGAAAAAAATGAAAATTGGTATCCCATGACAACAAACTATCTTTTTTTTTTTTTTTTTTGATGGAACGGGCATTATAAAACGTTGCCAACCCTTTTTTCAGTGGAAATATGATTTTCAAACTTGCACAGCTGGAACACATCAATTGACTGAGCAGGTTCCTGCTTCCCTGACAACTGTTAGCAACAATGAGTCAGACAGAAAACAGATAGATCTGTCTCTGTCCAGCTGGAATACACTCATTAAATAATAGATGAGAGGAACAATAATAGACTTGTTTTAATATAAGCCTTAAAGTAAAATAATCCAAAAAACCTTTGCATATTGCAATCAGATTATCGTATTACAGAGCAGTGAGCAAATTGGTCTCTATTATAAAAATGCAAATGAATACATGACTTTGATTATTTGCAGCATTCTAAAATTAATCCATTAGCTGAATTATTATGCTGCAGTTCAGACCAGCCCGGAAGACTAGCCATGATTTATACCCTGACCACATGCAATTCCTTAATGACAGGGGAGGAAGGGGCTGTCGGGCTCAGCGTAGGGCTTGGTGAGGCTATGGCGTTATAGCTGGCTCTAAGGGGTCATCTGTGTCATGCCCTGGGGCGTGCCTGGCTGTGGACCGCTGTGTTCCCTCACCACACGTGCTATCTGATTACAGCAAGCCCTTGTAATGTTTACTTCTTAGTGTTGTTGCTAATAATGAACAGCATTTCCATGTTTCATTCTGACAGGGCCTTCCTCTGGGTTCTGTCTGTTGGTTCAGACTTCCACACCATTGCAAAAAAACACAAAAATCTCTTCTAAAATCAAAGCTGCCTAGGACATCAGGTGAATTTGTGCCGAGAGTTCACTGGCTTTTGCACTTAAATAAAGAGGTCCTTTGGGTGCTGATGCTACCCATGTGGCATGCTTTCTGTGTTTTCATCTCTTAGCTCTAAGGAATCAAACCTCACTCTTGGGATATGCCTGTGTAAGTAATGGCAGACAGCACTGCTGGTAATGGAACTGACACACCTGAGTGAGTCCTGGGTGAGCTGCAGATCATCACCCTCCTTGTGGACCCAACCGCCTCTCAGGCAAAGTTTTTGACCTCTCTGGTGCCATAAAATAAAGGGATTACACTAAATGTTCTCCAAGGCCCTTTCTGATTCTAAAACGTTCTTCCTTTAATTCAACTAAAACTGGCCTCCATAGAACTCAATTAATTATATTTCTTATTAACAGGCAAAATTACTATTATATGAGAAATTAACTCTTGGTTACTCATTCAAGGAAAATCATCAGAATTTGTAGCAAGCGGCATTTGATTTATCTTTTTGCATTCAGGATTTTGGCTTTAATTTGAGAATAATTTCCCGAAATGCAAAATGAAAGAATCTAAAAACAAGAAGGAGCCAAAAAGATTCCTAGCCAAGTGGTTGCCTCAGCATGATCTTGATTTCTCAAGTCACTTTTTAGATGTTAGCCTGCAGTTGTGTTCTGGCAAATCTGATCAAATCAATGTCTTTTATAGCCAGACTATGTCCTCTGGCTTCATCTATCATCTCTTCTAGAAAAAGCCATTAAGTCAGTAAAAAAAAAAAGTTGTGGGAGGTTTTACTGCAGAGAATGAGTCGTTTTCACTACAAACATTGACCCCACTGGAAAAGTTTGAGTGAGTAGTTTCAAAATCAAAGTCATCTTATCCATCAGCATAATACATTGTGGCCCTGGGCTGTGAGAATTGGTCTAGTGAAGAGTCTACCAATAAAATCTCTTTCTCCCTGACCCTCCCGTAACCTCAGACTACAATAGCAAGTATCTCCTTTAGATCAGCAAGCATCTTACTTGAAAATGTAAACTTTCTGTTAGGATGTCAGAGAGGAAAATGAAAGTGGTGGAAGTGCAGGGCATTGCAGGGACCAGTGATGCAGTGGGACCAGTGACGCAGTGGCGCTGGGCAGCAGGGATACTGCCCTAGGGTCACCAAAGAGCAGGAAAGAAAATCAGTCCTGAGACAAACCTCTCACCTTTGGGTTTCATTTCTTTCTCAACAACCTGGACATTTGTTTTTACATCAGGCCATCTTCTATGCCTCTGGGGAGCAGGCAACGTATAAAACAGAAAACTGCGGACTAAGGGTTGGTGCTGGCTGAAGCACAACGACAACTGCTGTTTTTTAACGGTGAAATGAAAAGCCTTCATTTTCCCTTGTCTGACAAGGTTCTGTAGCTACAAAAGCTTGTAAAGGCCAGAACTTTGAATTTCTTCTCCACCTTTCCTAGCTGACGTGCCTCGAAACAAGCCAGTACAACAGTTCTTTTCTAACTGAAGGTACCATCTGTCCACATTCCGCCTTGGGAAGACCTAGACGGTAAGCAGTCACAGCAGGAGGCTCAGTCCTTCACGTGTAGGCGCCGTGTGAGCACCACACAGCTTTAGGCCCTGTTCCGAGCACAGAGGAGCTCCCATTACCCTGGGGATGCTGCAGGATGAGGAGTAGCTGCAGCACCATGGTTTTCTCCCCATTCAGACGCGCTTCTCTTGGGGCAGTCATTGCTCGAGCCCATTCAGCAGGCAAGCAGAAACCTTAGCTGTGCTGTAACCAGCCACTGTTACCCAGCCCTGTGCTCCACAGGGTCAGCGGTCACCTGCCTCCCACTCTCCTCCAGGAACAATCATGCCTCATGGAGAGGCACCTTTGGTTTGGAGGAGAGGTCAGTATGTGAGATGACTGCTATGGATGGAGCCAACCACAGTGCAGCCTTGCCTCCGAGCTGCCAAGGCTGAAGTCTCTGTGGATGCTCTGAGCTTTCAGTATCAGGCAGCATCTAGTACAGGACCCCGTGTGTGAACCTTGCTTTATGTTCAGATCCACTCACCTTCTCCATGAAGCCTTCACCTGATCTCTGAAATATACAGTAATTTTAACATGACTGCCTTCCTTCAACTGCTTAGACTTCGGTGTACATCTTACCTATGGATTCCAGCTGTTTAGTGTGGCTCTTAGGAGGACCAAGTGGGAGAACATCCTGAGCCAGTGCTGGCCTTAGTAAGACAGAGTGGCATGGCTGAGTGGTGCACTATGCGCCCTGAGCCCAGGAAGTGAGAGTTATATTCCTATCACGTTTACCGGCAGTATTGTTGCTTACATTCTTGTTTACTTTCCCTTTCTAGTGGGACTATGAGGTCCTTCAGGCCAGACCATGTATTCCGCTTCTCCTGAACTACCACCTCCCACCCCCAGCGCAGTGCTAGATACATTAAGTCACTCCACTTAAACTTGCATCACAAATTTCTAGCAGTTCTAGAAGCAGTGGGGCAGAGTCTGCAGGGCCATCATATAAGTTCATTACACAATCTCTGCAATCTCAGAACCTCCGAATTTGTGAACCCTCTGTCTCTTCCCCTCTCCCACTTGCTCGCTGTCTGTGTTAGCGTAGATAAAATGACACGCATCACAGAACATTACCATATGGTGTATAATCAAGTGCTAAATCATGTGGCACAAATTGCAGGAATTCAGAGATAACGAACATCAACATGTAGACATACCCGGTTTGTGAGTAGATTCTCTTATTCCACAAGTACCTGTTTATGAGCCAGGTACAGTGGCAATCACTGGAAAATGATGGTGAGTCAAACTGGCATGGTCCCTGTCCTTGTGGCTTTCCCAGGTGCTTCCGCTCCCAGCTGTGTATACCTAGATCACTGGTGGCAAACACAAGGTCCGTGGGCCGAATCCAGCTCTCCACCATGTGTTATCCGGCCTGGCACCTTGTTCCTACCCAATGGCAATGCTGAACTCCTTGCCCCTAGTTAAGAAGTAGTTTCTTTTTACACAGTCCTAAAGTTACATTTGGCCCTTTGAAGGCAACCATGAGGCTGACATGGCCCCTGGTGAAAATGAGGTTGACACCCCTGACCTAGATGGTTACCCAGTGCGTGAGGAGCAGGTCCTGGATCAACGACCAGCTCCCGGAACCACCAAGGTCAGGGACCTCGGCACATACTTCCAAACAGAGCACCCATTGTTTGGGCTTTTTCCCCCACCATACATTAGTTTTTCCCCCACTCTAGAATTTTATATGTATGGAGCCACGTCGTATGTACTCTCTAGTGTGAAGCTTCTTTAACTCAGTACAATGCATTTGGGTTCCAAATGCACCTCAGCGCGTTGCAGCAGTGCAGTCCTTTGTACTGCTGCGTGGCATTCCATTATACGGCTGCACCAGGGCCTTTTTCTCCATACTGCCCTTTGTGAACATCTGGACTGTTGCCGCTGCCTTCTGTCTGCCTACGTAGGCCTCTTCCCATGACTAAGAGAATGGTCACTGGAGTCACACTGACAAGGGTTAGAGGTACTTTCTGAGTGACACTGGGCAAGTCACTCAGCTTCCCTGATTCTCCGTTTGCTCCTGCAAGGGTAATAGTGATAATACCCTAGAGAAGAAAATGGCTCTAAGACCAGGACCTGAAACACAGCTAGTTCTTAATAATGGGAGCATTTTTATGACTATGTATTTGTTTTCTAAGGCTGCTGCCTCCAAGTACCACAAATTTGGTGGCTTAAAACAGAAATGTATTTGCTCCCAGTTCTGGAGGCTACAAGTTTGTATCAAGGTGTCAAAGCAGCTATGACCTCTCTTAAAGCTCTAAAAGCAGAATCTGTTCCATACCTTTCTCTCAGCTTCTGGTGTTGCGGGTGAACCCTGGGATTCCTTGGCTTGTAGACACACCACTCTAGTTTATGCTTCCATCTTCGCATGGCATTCTTCCCTTTTCTTATAAGGACACCAATCATATTGGATTCAAGGCCCACTCTGCCCCAGTATGATCTCATCTTAACTAATTACATCTGCAAGCACCCTATTTCCAACTAAAGTCACATTCTGAGGTTCTAGGAGGAACATGAATCTGGGGAGGGGATGCTATCCAACCCACTACAATTATATCCCCAACTTAATTTTAAAATCCTTTATTTAAAGATTCGTGTCTTACACAATATAGCTCTGTATCCCTTGCTTATACTCAGTGGTCAATAACTGTTTGAAAAGCAGAAACTGATCATAATAATGCATTTAGGCTGTATTCTGAGGACAAGTTTTTTTAAAAAAAGATCCAACAACAGAATGTAGGATAGATTTTTAGCCTCATTTCCAGTGGGTTTCACTCTATCTTTTTGAAATCTTTGACCTCCAGAAACTAATACAGTTCCATAAGAAATTAGCATTTTTACATAGCTAATCAGAGGTCCATGTTGCTCCATCCAGTTTGATTAACAGTTAGAAAAAGACTAAAAATGATTTTTCAGATTCTATTTCAGCTATAGTAACACATCTCTTTACTATTTGTTCTCAGATACACCAGTACTACGACATTCTACTAGACCTGGCAGATTTTTCCTACGAGGCAGAAACTGCTAAAAAATGCAAACACTTTACCACATAATCGTTGGCTTCTCAGTTCTTTAGTTAACAAGGAAAAAACATTAAATTCAAATTCTTTGTTTACAGAAGGGTAGATATAAATAGAGATCACATCTATTTAATTTCCCTTGTATCTTTTCTGTTGTTTATGTAATTTTTCTTTCATGGCCTTCAAATCCATAGGAATAGAGTTTGTCAGGCATCAGAATCACAATTAGATATGTCAGATAATAAAGGTCAGTGTTACTGCTTATGAGATCTACAGGTAGGATATCATAAGGCCTGCCTGGTTTCTTCTTAGGGCTCTCAATAACTTTTTAGGGTGAACAGATTTAAAAAATCCCTAGTGGTGTTAAATCTCAAAGATGCTGAAATAGTAAGATTTGAGAGGATCAAAAAATAACAACTATTTTCTCAAATCGTCTGTCACAGATGGCAGTATGTAAACCATGCTGCGAATACACAGAGGTGAAACCACTCTGCCAGTCCATGTTCTCTCAGTACAGTTCCCACTTGGGAAGTAGTTTTGGTATCATCTCATCAAGCTCTCTTTCTCACATTGGTTGGCTTGGTTCACCTTTGTACCCAGGAAGGAAGGTCACATCTTTTAACTACAGATTCCTCTAAGATGGTGAAAGCCCAGAGGTAGGAGCACTTCTACATCCACTTTTATCAATTTGCAGCGAATGAAACTGCCAATATTTGATGGCTTATAATCTTTACAGGGTTCAACTTAAAACTTCCATTTTTCAAGGGAACTTCTGGAGACACTTAGGTTCTACTATTTGGACTTCTTTCCATTTTCAATTTTTCTGCTTCATTTGTAACTTGAAAAAGCCAGTTAGTTCTAATGTGGGATTCAAGATTTGAGGGTGTATTTTCTAAATAAAGATATTTCTTTTCTCATACTTAAGCACTAGCTCAAATCTTTCTCAAAATAAAAATACGTAAGACAGCTATTTTATAAATATTTGAGGAAGTAACCAGTGTGTAAAGGAACCACCAGCTCTATCAGGCATACAGTTTGAAGAATGCATAGACAATATTGAATATCTACTCAGTCACAGCTTAATTTTACCTTGTCCTGAAAATGTTTAATAATGATATTTAACCAACAAAAAACATAGGATCACAGAAGAAAATTAATGCAGCATGTGTTGTATATATTTATACATACAACAAATAGCAAATTTATTTCCTAGCTCTGCCCACAGAGACAGCCTACAAGATTAACATCCCAAGAGCAATGTACCTATATCATGGTTTCCACCTATTATTACCTAAAAGAAAGAACCAGAAACAGTTGACTCCAGGGCTGGATCAGGACAATGTAAAAATGAACACTTTGTGATACCAGAAACTAAGGAAGTGTTCGCAAAACTGGATGAGACTATAATGAAAGGCACAGGAGCACAGGAGCCCCCATTTAGGAAAGCTTGTATAATTTGAACAGAATGAATAATAATATTAGAACACAAATAATAAAAATTCATTTTTCATACTAATATTAATAAAAACTGAATAAATAAATAAATAAATGAGGGAAGAAGGGATCACTGCTCCTTACAAAAAATCAGTGAAGATATAGAAAATATGAAAAAATGGGATATTACAATTAGAATAATACATTCATAATTGCTGCAGGCTTGATCCACCCACAGATACTGTAATTAGTAGGCAAGAGTTTAAAAATAAGCAGGGTATTTGCATAGTCTCAATGGATCACCTTGAAAATAAACATTTATTAATTACAAAAGAAAATAGCAGCTCTACAGTGGAGAAATCGAGCAGGTGCCACCTAAGCCAGCAGTGAAGGTCACCATCACTGGGAGCAAGATGTGTTGCCATCACGTGCCCTCTTGGGAGATGATGTGCTGAGAAGAGCACATCACCTGTGTGGTATCCCTCCCAAGGCAAAAACCTCAATCTAATCAAGAGAAAACACACACAATCCCAAACTGAGAGACTTCCTACAAAACATCTGACCAGAATTCTTCAAAACTGTCAAGGTCATGAAAAACAAGAAAAAATGGAGAAATAGTCTCAGATTTGAGGAGAGACAATTAAAAGCAGTGTGGATGCTGAGTAAGACCAGGGGAAAAAAGGACATCAGTGAAAAAAACTGATTAGATACAACAAAACTCTAAAATTTTGTTGATGGTGTTATATCGATGTATACTTCTTAGCTCTGATCATTGTTATAGGGTTATACAAGATGTTAACATTCAGAAAAGCTGCATGAAAGGCATATGAGAACTATGTACTATATTTTCAAATCTTCTACAAGTCTACAATTATGTCAAATTTAAGCCAAAACACAATTTAAAGTAAAAGAAATGCATAATATTGTGGAACAAATGCTATAAAAGATGTCCCCAGAGTTGCACTCAAGTCTGAGTAGTATCAGTATTTTGCTGTGAGCCTTTTGACAAGTTATTGCCCTCCCTTGAGTTTTGGTTTCCTCTCTTAAAATGAAGGGAAGAGACTAGTTAGTCTTTAAGATCCTACAATCAATTCTGAGTCTTGTTCGTTGTTGTAGGGTATAAGAACATTGCCAGTGCTGTCTACCTGCCAGGTAATAACTTCAATTGATTTTCTTTTTTAAATTTATTTTAAATTATATTTTATTGATTATGCTATTAC
This sequence comes from Glossophaga mutica, assembly GCA_039655065.1. NCBI lineage: Eukaryota > Metazoa > Chordata > Mammalia > Chiroptera > Phyllostomidae > Glossophaga > Glossophaga mutica. Next base: position 137,717,979 of record CM077307.1, on the reverse strand, counting down.
AGTTAATCCCAATTTTTCTCCCTTTGTCCCCTCCAACCAGCACACACCATTCCCTCAGGCAACCACACACCATTGTTCATGTCCATGGGTCATGCATATAAGTTCTTTGGCTACTCCATTTCCTATACTGTATTTTATACCCCATGGCTATTCTGTAATACCTATATGTACTTCTTAATCCCCTCACTGGCAACCATCCAAACACTCCCCATATCCATGACTCTGTCTCTGTTCTTTTTGTTTGCTTAGCTTGTTTTTTAGATTCAACTGTTGATAGATACATATTTATTGCCACTTCATTGTTCATATTTTAGATCTTCTTTTTCTTAAATATGTCCCTCTAACATTTCATATAATAATGGTTTGGTGATGATGAACTCCTTTAGATACTTCTTGTCTGGGAAGCTCTTTATCTGTCCTTTGATTCTAAATGATAGCTTTGCAGGCAAAGCAATCTTTCTTGGTTGTAGGTTCCTGCTTTTCATGACTTTGAATATTTCTTGCCAATCTTTTCAAGCCTGCAAAGTTTCTTTTGAGAAATTAGCTGACAGTCTTATGGGAACTCCCTGTAGGTAATAAACTTCTTTTCTCTTGTTGCTTTTAAGATTCTCTCTTTATATTTAACCTTTGGCATTTTAATTATGATGTGTCTTGGAATGGGTCTCTTTGCATTCATCTTGTTTAGGACTTTCTATGCTTCCTGGACTTGCATGTCTATTTCCTTCACCAAAGTAGGGAAGTTTTCTTTCATTATGATTTCAAATAGATTTCCAATTTCTTGCTCTTTCTCTTCTCCTTGTGGAACTGCCTGTGATACAAATGTTGGAACTACTGAAATTATCCCCCAGGCCGCTTACACTATCCTCGTTTTTTTTATTCATTTTTCTTCTTGTTGTTCTCATTGGTTGTTTTTGCTTCCTTATGTTCCAAATTATTGATTTAATTCTTGGCTTCATCCACTCTACTGTTGTTTCCCTGTAATTTGTTCTTTATTTCAATTAGTGTATCCTTTATTTCTGACTGGATTTTTATGCTGCTGAGGTCCTCACTAAGTTCCGTGAGCATCTTTATAACCAGTGGTTTGAATTCTCATAGATTGCTTATCTCCATTTTGTTTAGTTCTTTTTCTGGAGTTTTTTGTTTTGTTTTGTTTTGTTTTTAAAGATTTTTTTTTAAGTACTTTTTCTTTTCCTTTTAGATTTTATTTATTTATCTTTAGAGGGGAAGGGAAGGAGAGAGGGAGAGAAACATCAATGTGCGGCTGCCTCTTGTATGTCCCCTGCAGGGAACTGGCCTGGCAACCCAGGCATGTGCCCTGACTGGGAATTGAACCGCGATCCTTCGGTTCGCAGGCCCACGCTCAATCCACTGAGCCACACCAGCCAGGGCTCTTTTTCTGGAGTTTTGATCTGTTCTTTCGTTTGGGCCATGTGTCTTTGTCTGCTCATTTTGGCAGCCTTCCTATGTTTGTTTCTATGTATTAGGCAGAGCTGCTATGACTCCCTGTCTTGGTAGCGTGGCCTAATGTAGTAGATGTCCTGTAGGTTCCAGTGGCACAGCCTCCCCTATCACCCAAGCGGTGTACTCAAGGTGTGCTCTTTGTGAGGGCCTAGTATACCCTGCCCTGGTAGTTGAGCCTTGATTGATGTTGGCAGGTCAATGGGAGGAATTTACCCATGCCAGTCATCTGTAAAGACTGACTGTAAACACTGACCACCAACCTTTGCCCTTCATGGAGGATCAGCTCTGCAGGGTGAGGTAACTGTCCACTGGGTGCACAGGCTCTAGGGTTTCCTGAGTGCTACAGGCCAAGGTCAATCCCCACCTGTGTTCTGCCTAGGGCCACCCTGACTGAGCTGTAGAGCAATCTGAGATAGCTGGTACTTGTGCTGGGCTTAGAGATTCCCAGGAGAGGCCAAGCTGTGAATCTTGGCTGGCTGCTGCTAGTGCCAGGCCTGGATCTCTTAGCAAGAGGTATGGGGGCTGGATACTCACTAAAGCTGGCTGTTGCTTATTTGATAGGATTTAGGGAGTTGTGAAGCATGAGCAAAGACCAGCCATTCATGTGGAAAAGTCACAATGAACAGTTTGGGTGGGCCCCTAAGTTGGGTGGGATAGAGTCTCAGGGGATCTATAGGGCAAGGAAAACTGTATTAGCCAGGTTGATGGAATCTCAGATATGGCACCTGCCTGTTGGCTGTGGCTCTGTGAGGGGAAGACTCAACAAAGGGAAAAAGGCCTCTGCCCACCTTTCTGTCTGAGAGAAAGCTGTCTCTCCACTCCCACTTTGATGCCAGACACATTAGTTCCTCCTTGAATGCCACTGGTACCTTTCAAGCTGATACCCCAGTGCTGGAGTTCAGAGGGAATAAGTCTGAGTAAGTCCATGTGTGGGTTCTTTAAAGAGAACTGTATCAGACTCCAGAAGTTTCTTCCACTGACTCAAACCCCACTGGGTTTTGTAGTCAGAAATTATGGGGACTTATCATCCTGGCACTGGGATCCTGGGCTGGGGGTCCTGGTGTGAGGCTGAGACTCCTTGCTCCCAAGCTATCCCTCCCAAATTTTTATCCACCACATGTGGACTTGGGACCAGCCCATCCTGCATCTCGCCCCTCCTACCAGTCTGGATGGATGTAGTTTCTTTAATTTCGCAGTTGTTAGACTTCCATTCTACTCAATTTGTGACGGTTCTGAGTGATGGTGTTCTGTATTTTAGTTGTAATTTTGATGTGGTTGTGTGAGGAGGCAAGCCATGTTTACCTCTGCTGCCATCTTGCCCGCAAGTCTTTAATTGACTTTTTATTACAAAGAAACATGTGGTCATTTTAGAGAATTTGGAAAATTCAGAAAATCAAATCACTTCTACTATTTTGTATTATATTTTTATGAATGCCTGTGTCAGTGGTGTTATATTTATGAAAATGAGATAACAGAATACATATTTTTTCTGCTTCTAAAAGCAGAAAAAAATATGATTTCCCTGAGTTTTACTGAAATGTAAATGACATAAAAAACTGCATACTTATAGTGTACTATTTGATAAGTTTTGACATATTTTTATACCAGTAAAACCATAACTACAATCAACCCAATGAACATATCCATCACCCCAAAGAGTTTCCTTGTATCTCTTTATAGTCCCTTCCTCCTGGCCCTCAATGCCTTTCCTTTTATCCACCTCTCCATTCCTTTCTGAGGTAACCACTGATCTCTTTCTATTGCTATTGATTCCTTGGCATTTTCCAGTATTTCCCATAAATGGAAACATAAACTATGTATTTCTTTAGCCTGGTTTCTTCACTTAGCTTAAGTATTTTGACATTTATTCATGTTGCTATGTGTATCAAGAGTTCATTCCTTGTCATTGCTGAGCAGTGTTCTATTATATGGCTAGAAGACATTTTGCTCACCAATTCACTTGTTGAAGGACATTTGGGTGGTTTTCAGTTTGGGGCTGTTGTAATGAGAGCTAATATAAATATTCAAGTACAAGTCTTTGGACGTATACTTTCCTTTCTCTTGGGTGGCATGGCTAAGTCATATCATAGGTATATATATAACTTGTAAACTGCTATACAAGTCTATAATCAATTTTGAGTTCATTTTTATATATTAATCAAAGTTCTCTTTTTGGCATATGAATATCTAATTATTTCTGTTCCATTTCTTGTATCATTCTTTTCTCAATTTGATTGTCATAGCATCATTATAAAAAGTCAGTTTTTATGTATCAATTATTTCAGTACTCTCTGTTTTGTTTCATTGATCAATTTGTTTATCTTAACACAATACCACACTATAGCTATAGTAAGTCTTGAAATTAGGTAGTGTTAGCCATTCAATATTGTTCTTATTTGTAATTTGACTATTTGAGGCCTTTTGCATCTCCACATAAATTTTAAAATCAGTTTGTCTGCATCTACAAAAATCCCTCTGAGATTTCAGTTTGAGTATTGAATCTACACGTCATTTTGGAGAGAACTGACATCTTAACAATATTGAGTCTTTCAATACATGACTATGCTTTTCCCCAACTAATGAGGTCTTTTTAATGTCTCCCAGCAATGTTTTGCAGTTTTTATTGTACAGGTCTCACATATCTTTTATCAAATTTATTCCTGATTTTTTTGCTTTTCATATTAGTATAAATGTTTTAATTTTTTTACTTTTTTAATGCTAATATACAGAAATATGATTACCTTTTGTATATTAGCCTCAGAGTGAAAAAGATTGGACTAAATACTTTTTGATCCTCATAGCTCCACTGTTTTTGCTTTTCCAAAGTGGCCAGTTCATATTTTCCTCTTGCTTCTAAATATTTGGGATTTATCTGAAAAAGAATAATGTATCTATTCTTCAAATACCTCATGCCTGTGCATGGCTATAAACTTCTATATATGTTGCTGCCTCACCTAGAATGCATCTTTCTCACTTTCTGCCTGGAAAATGCCCCCTCATCCTTTAAGATCAGCTTCTGTAACCTTGACAAACTAATTAATTATAGCAGCCTTTTGGTAGATTCCATAGAATTGTCTACATGACATGTCACCTGCCAGTATAAAGCAGTTTTACTTCTTCATTTCCAATGTGTTTACTTTTACTTTCTGAGCATCTTTTCAAGCAACACAATGAGCCAGTTAAACAAGAGACTTGTCCTCTTTCTCCTTCCTCCCTGTTTCAAAGTTATGTAGGGTTTAAAGCTCAGAAGCAGGAGAACAGAAGGCCAAATGAGTTCATTCTGTCCCCCAACATGAGTGATGCAGAATAGAAGGTCAGAGGATATTCCCATCGCCTCACATAATACACATATACACAGTACAGTCAGTATGATATGGAACTATGAAGAGGGAAAATTTTGAATAAGATATATGACTGGAATTTCAAACAAGTCATACTTCTAATAACCAGTGACCAGGAAATGATTTGTTTTCCTAAGATGCCATTAAGGGATCAGCTATCTAGGAGGGAAGGGAGATTTAATGTAAGTCAATGGGGGATGTAACAACAGAATATTAAGACAGCTCTCCATGAATCAGATGTGTCTGATTTAATGATGTATCTATCAAATTAGTTGATAAAATATAAATAATAAATTTATCTAGATAAAACCTGTTCAAAGACCTTCCTATTTGATGTCAGAACATCAAAAGTATTCTAGCAGATCCCATGATCTGGGGTGCTTTGAACTGAGTGGCAGGAAGCACCTATGAGCTCTCCAAGCCAGTGGTCCTACAGAATGAAAAGATTCATTTAAAATGCATCTGTTGGGCTTCCGTCTCCTTGATAGTAGAGTGAAAAGACTGGACTAAATACTGTTTGATCCCCATAGCTCCACTGTTTTTGCTTTGCCAAAATGGCCAATTCATATTTTCCTCTTGCTTCTAAATATTTGGGATTTATCTGAAAAAGAATGATTCATCTATTTCTCAAATACCCCATGCCTGTCTGTGACTATGAACTGTATATGTTACTCCTTCAGCCTAGAATGCGTCTTTCTCACTTTCCACCTGGAAAATACCTCTTCATCCTTTAAGATCAGCTTCTGTGAAGATCTATGTCTCACTCCCCAGATGAAAAGGGCTGCCTGGCCTTCTGTGACTTGCACTGCACTCGGTTTATTCCTCCATGGCAAAGATTTAGAAAAGACTGAGTTGTATCTGCTTTGTTCTCCCTAACCCACCTTTCCTTTAGAAAGAAAACACACCTTTTGGCCAATCTCCAATTAAGTCTTCTTCATATAAAACTTGGGTAACAGAAGAACAAGAAAAATAAAAACAATCAGAGAGGCTAAGCCAATCTATCTAACACAGAGATGAGCCTGAGCAACTGGACAGCAACAGGAAGACTGCAGGGGATAAGTTCATGAAAGAGTTTAGGGAGCTGGCAGTGAGAAGAGGAGAGAGCTTTCAACACACGATGCTACAATAATGCAAAAATGGTACCTCCATGCCATTTTTAAAGCTACTGCAGGTATGAGTTACATGGGGAGGGGAGGAAGCAGATGTTTTGTTATGGTATATAAGTGGGATTGCCTTTGGCATTCTTAAAGAACCTTCCAGAGGGTTTAAATTGCTCTCCAGTCATTCTACATTGACACTATCGTTTCTTGAACATGACCATGTAGTGAGACAGGGCTTTAATGCTAATGATATCTGTCTTGAAAGTCTTAGCAACTTGTAATTATATTTTCATGTCTGTTTTTCCCTGTCACTCGCCCCTCTCACCCCACCTCCAAACTCTCCTCGAGAGCAAGAATTGTTCCTTATATGTGTGTTTCCTTTGCTTCTATAAATGAATGATTCCCTTAAAATAGGATTTTTTCTTGACCCCCTACACAAAATCCCCAGGTGGGTTCTGGAGTCATACAAATGAATACTTAACAGAAGGTTTAAAAGTTCTGGGGAACAGATCTGGATTCTAGCCCCAGCTCTGCCACTTGCTTGCTATGGAACCTTTCACTCCCTGAATCAGAGCCCTTAACTGTGAAATGATGAACACTGCTGTACCTGCTATATAGATTGTTTATGAGGATTAAGTGAGATTATGGGTGTTAAATGCCAAGTAGTGCCGAATGCAAACATATATGAGGGGACCCAAAAATGGAATTTATTTATTAAAAATTGTGTGTTTATTCTTACATGTTTAAACTTCTGTCACTTTCAAAGTACTCTCCATTTGATGTAATACACACACAGAGATGTTTTTGCCACTGTTCAAACCAGTTTTTGAATACACCAATTTTGATGTCTTTTAGTGGCTTCTGCTGTTTTTTGTTTCACCTCTTCCACATAGGCAAAATATTTCCCTTTGAGTACTTTTCTCATCAGGGAAACAAAAAAAAAAGTTGCTCAGGGCAAGACTGGGTGAAAGGGGAGGGTGGGGCACAGAGGTCATGTTGTTTTGGGTCAAAAACTGCTGAACACTCAGTGTGGTATGAGCAGGTGCGCTTGAAAATCACCCACCACGAAACGGGCAAATGCACTGAAAGAGTCTACAAACAATATTCACTGAAGCTGAACGCAGCCTCTCGCTACAGCACCAACTGGTACAATTATACAGATGGGTTCCTAGCACACTCACTCAGAGGGGGATGCCTGTACTAGAGGGTCAGCCCTCCAGAAGATAAGTCCAGTTTTTTGGGTCCCCTCTTGTGTATAGGTAGACATAGCATATCTAAACACGTCCAAACACACAAGCATATTATTCACCTTTCCTCCTGAACCTTCCCTTAGAAATATCCTGTGTCTTTGATATGCATATATTAAATCTGGCATTTTCTAAAAAGGCAGACATACATCAACAGTAACACTCTCACAATTATTAATGAGTATATTTAATCGACTGAAAGAGAGCATTGGGCTCATGAAAACTGAACGTATACATCACTTTAAACTATCAATTTAACTCATTTTGCATCATACATGTATCTGTCAGGCAAAGGTTAATAGAGAGTTTATGATATTCTGAATGCAATTAAGTCTCATAGGAATCTCAGTTGGAGGCCATGACAGTTTCTATGGCAACCAGAGGGCTCAGGCAAGCAGTGGGGGAAGGGGATTTAATTTAAAGGCAAGATAAGCACATAAATATAGCTCTTGTCTACCTTTTCTTCTGAGCTCCAACAAGCAATACTTGCTGCATTTAAATTAATATATAAAAGAAAATATAAATCAGATTGGATTTTCCCTTCCTAGAACTAAACACATTTTTGTAAAATGTTTAAAAGTGGTCCTGGTTTTTAAAAAATGTATCACTTCTCTGGATATGTAATTTAAGAGGTATGTCAGGTATGAGTGTCAAATTCTTCAGGAAAAATAGAAAATGAGATTACAAAAACAGAACAAGATGTCCAGGATGATTAGAGTAGCCTGTGAATAACCTTATTTCCACCAGTTAATTAGGTTTCATTTATGATCTCAGAAAATGCAATCGGACCAAAGGGAGAAAATGTGGTCACAAGCAGATTTGGTTTTCCTATCACGAATTTCACATCACTGAACTAAATGAGATTTTAGTGATCACCTGGTCAATAAAACCTTAATTTTATCACCAGAAATACCCACCTTGAGAAATGAACTTGGCTCCCTAATTTAGTTGAGGAAGCTAAATGCCAGCACAGCCGTGGCCTTAGCAGTAGATTCAGCTATAGCTGCCAAAATTCAAAAGCACTGTATTCCTATCCATTTACAGAGAGAAAAAGCAAGTAGTAAAAAAGCAAAAGAAACAAAGGTTACAAACTGGAGATGGAAGAGCTGAATCCATGACCGTGGGAAAGCTGTTCACCACAAGAAGCCATCTGCTTCTGAGGAGAAACCTCCCTAGTTAATTTGAACTTCAGATCTCCAGCTAGTGGGCAGTTCCAAGTGCCTGGGTGAGCCCTTTTCAAGTGAGGGATGCAGACGCAAGGTTCAAGTCCCTGAAGTCTGCGGGCTACCTGGGTAGTGAGGAGGACCTGATATGGACCCTTCCAAGGAAGTTCAAGGGTAGTCTTTGCCTTAATGATTCGGAATCAGAAGAGTGGAGGGAAATTGGAAATGTTAGTTTGGAGAGTTGTAGCAAAATATCTGAAGTAACTAGAAGAATCCAGGATCAAGTTCAGTTTACAAATCTATGACAAAATATCAAAGACACTGAACAGGATAAGAATCCAATATCCACAGGGTTGTGTTATAATTTTCCACTGAAACACTTTTTTTCTTCTAAAATCAGCCTGATTTCTATCAGACAATCATAGTAAGACTAATTTGTCTGCAAAATAAATCTAGTCTAATTAAACCTGGCCTGATTGTTTACATAAGTGCAGCAAGAATAGTGATTGACCATATAGGCTTTTTAAAAATCTGCTTTGTTGGAACTTTTTGTAAGGAATCATAGATTGGACTTTTAAAAGTCTCTCTAGGCTAGGAAACTAAGCCAAGAACTTGCCATTAGATTTCACCCAGAACACCTATAGATTTCAGTTAATTCCTTTCTTCTTGAGGTCCCCAAGATATCCTGGGGTTCCTGGGTCTGCCAGGAAGTGACCTTCCTTACTCACCTGGTAAACTGCCTGAAGCCTGTACGTGAGATACCAGTTTTTTTCAGAGGGCTTTTGTTAGTTCCATAAAATCAATCTTAGTTCCTTTAAACTGTCTCATCATATCTGATTGTATGCATATTCTCAAATATGACGTATCAGTCAAAGCCCTAGTAATATAACCAATATTTCCAATTGTGTCCTTTTATAAGGAGAACAGATTCTTATTGAACCTATGCAAACAACTATATTGCCCTGAAAACAGGCTAGATGGTAAAAGTGTTAGGTGGGCTCTGAACTGTGTCTAGAGCCACCTTTCTGTTCTTGTAAAGACTAAATTTGTAAGACGGTACTTTTGTTTATAATTCCTCTAAGCATGGGGTTGCAACCTGAATTTATCAAGAGGCTGTTCCACATAACCAACTACATTATTTTCAACTTGTTTCTTGATATTAGCGAGAAAATCTTCAACTAAGACGGAAACCAAAAAATCCCAGTGTTCTAGATTTAGAGCTGCTTTTTGGAATGCTTTGGTAAATCCTTCCACAATGGCTTCAGAACAATCTTCCTTTCCTCTGGGTACATAGTTTCATTTTGGCTTAGGGTTAAAGGCCTAAAAAGAAGTTCCTATCAGGCTCTGAATATCAGCTTCCGATTGGCCAAAGTCTATCCATAGAGCTACTTTACAAAAAAAAAAAAAAAAAAAAAAATCCTTACAAATATCTTGTCAGGTTTCCACCACAACGAACAGTAAATATTCCTGGCAGTGCTGAACAGCCACGTGGGCATAAGAGGCATCGACAAAGAGGGTGCAAAATACACCACCCTCCCAAAATCCAGAACCACTCCCAAAGACGACAGAAGGAAAGAAAGATGCGGACAATTCCCCTGAGAGCTGGCAACAGTCAGTAGGACCCGAGCTGTGTATAGACTGCATCCCACATTTCTGGCCAGCCATACCTAGCTACAAATAAGGTACAATCAATATTTCTGTCTGGCCATAGTTTGGGGGTCGCCAGCTTGATGGTTGCCAAGCCAAGTTCTCGGGACACAAAATGAGATAAAGAAGAAGGCAGTAGCTATCTCTGGGAGAGAAAAGATAGACGACCAATGTTTTCCCCTGATAATCTGAATATGGAAAGGAAGGGTCAATGTCAAATTTTACCTTCCTCTCTCAACCAGGCACCACAGGTACAGAGATCTTGGAGAGTTAACTTTGGTAAGAATTTTTACCATTTGCCAGCTTCTGCCAGTTTTCCCAGGATGCCATGTGAAAGCTCTGGAGAGATGAGGTGTCCCTGAGGTGTCTCATTCTAGTCATCAGAAACTGTAGGGGAGAAAAAATAAGTTCCCCTCTACCCTTTATGGAGAGTGCCTAGCTGAAAGCCCTTTTCCTCTAGTGTACCCATAAATGGATGAGCTCATCTACGATGCTTTCAAACTCTCCACTGAGGCCACTATAATTCAAAATTATCTTTTGTGAGATTCACATACATCTCCAGCTTCAAAACATAATTTTATTCACCCAAGGCCTCACATTAGACCCATTCTGACCCTGGACCCAGTCTGGTGTCTAAGTCAGAATCAGTCCAACTCTAGCCAGTTCGCTCACCCAGTCCAGAAAAAGATATGTTCAACTAGTCTGAAAGCTCATAATGCAAAAGCAGCCGAGCCAGGACCCTGGTTTCAAGAGGACTTGCCTGCAGCCTCCAGAGGCGGTGAGAAATAGTGAGCTCAAGGGACCCCACAGGTAACTACGTCCGGTTAATCATCGCTCCTGGCCACCAGGGGCCTCCTTCAGTTTCCTCTTCGGACATCACAAGTGTTAAAAGATAACCTGAGGCATATCAACATTTCTAAGAGTTTTTTTGAGTGAAAATCGATTCAAATCAGGCAGGGCCAAACTAGAAGCAGTTCTGAATGCTCCTCAACATAAAGTCTTAAACCTACTTTTCATGAGTTAACTTGAGTGGGTCTCTGCAACCAAAGAGTCTTATGAGTGCTTACTGGTTAGCCTTCACCCTTGACCTAGGAAAAAAAAAAACTTTATTCAAGTGTTGCAGTAACATTTGATTTGACTGCCAAGACTTGTGTGAGTTTGTTTTTCTTTACAAACAACACACACACACCCTATACTATTGCCTGGAGTTTTCAGTATTAATATGTCTTATGCTAGACAGGGCATTTGTTCCCCATTTGAGAAGTTAACATACTGATTGGCTAATCCATTAGAAGGGATTTGCTTATATGATCAGACCTTTTCCTTCTGTTTAAACAAAGAGTACACAGAATAGTAACTTAGGGATGGAGGAGTGACTCAGAGAGGTTAAAGGAAGTTTCAAGAGCAGATGGACGGCCAGACAACCAAATAAAGGTCCTAATACAGCAGGAGCCTGGTTTTTATTTGTGGGTCAGCTAATCCTACAATTCACAAAAAAAGACACAGAAGGAGGCACTGTAGAATGTTCGAACCGAAAGAGACCTCTGAAGTCATCTACTCCACCCCAGCCATGGTCAGAAACCAGGCACAGCCAGCAGGTCCCATGCCTTGTCTCAGACACACTGTTGTGAGGAAGGAAAAGACTTACGAGCAGGACTCAGATCCATCTGCTTCCCTGGTGGAGCGCCTCCCCACCACACCAACGGCCCTTCTCAAAACCCAGCTCCTTTTCGCTATCTCATTTGGCCATTGACAAAGTTTTATCCAGATCCCAAAGACCATCATTTTAGAAATAAGGATGGCAGAAATAACTGGGAGGGTCTCAGTGGTGTCTCAAAAGTGAAAGCACACTGCTTGAGAGGCTCATCAAGACTCGAAGACCTTCTATAACTCCATGTTTCCCAGCCTGACCTTTTACCCCCAGGGACACCATCCACGGTTATCTGCAGGGGCTAGCTTATGTTTATGTTTAGATAAAGGATAATGAACAAATACAGTAATTTATTTTCCAGTGTTTGCACTTCTCTAGCAGCTTCTGCTATATCTTATTTCTAGTTTGAGAGAAAAGAAGATAATGACCATGAACTTTTTGATTTCCTGACTTGAATGTCCCTCTCAGTCTCTGCTGATACACTGATAGTTCTTGGCTTTTTTATTTTCTCTCTCCTTTCCTTACTCACAGGTTGGTGACTCTCTCCCACAGTTGCTTCCATTTTCCTGCTTTCTCTGTCTCACTCCCACAACCCACAGAGAGACGCTCACTCTCACTTCGCTCTGCAATCACACGTTTTCCAGCACTTGGGTCCCTAAAAAAGTTTTCTGAGTATTTCAGGATACTTCCCAGATGACTCTGTGTGATTCATACTGTTAAGTATTTAACATTTTTAATTGTTCCAAGCTTCACTACGAAAAGACTTTTGAGAATAATTTTCCAAACTCCAAGTTACAACAGCACCATGATGCCAATATGATAGATAAACTGCAAGATTTCCAAGGCAAATCCCTTCAACGAGTCCTTAATATCATTCAGTGATATTTTTCAAGTCTTCTGAAAAACTTAGGTGACTTTGCAAAGTTATGCAATAACTATGCAAATATTAAAAGGTATTTTGGCTGACCACGTTACATTTGGTAAATTCGTGCTGGGTATGCTTCTTTGTAGTCTGTTTCTGTGGATGTTGGTACTTGATGGAATGCAAAGTCTCAGTGAACTAAAATTTTCAGTCTTTGTGAGGAGCACCAAACCAAGGGCATGAGGACTAGGCTCCCGGTGCTGGCTTTGGGAACCAACTAGCTGTGTGACTGGGGCAAGATACTTAATTGCTCTGGATCTCAATGTTCTCATTTTCCAAATCATGGGAAATCATAAACATCTCTGAAGCTTCTTCTAGCTCTATAAATCTATCATCATGGGGTTTAGAAAGGACATTAGGATCATATAGTGCATAAGAATCAACATTGTTCAATTTAACAAATATTTACTAAGAAACTTCTAAGGCAGGATATTAGGGGAAAACCTATGAGAGAACAAAAAGCAGAAACAGGGCATGATCCCTGCCCTCCAGTTTCCCTCGATCTAGTGGAAAGGAGGGTTATGTAGGAGTCACTGGCCATAATGCTTTGTGTCCCCACGCAAAACAGCATCATAGCAAAGCAGCACTGGCCCGTATAAGTGTCAGCCTGATGCCTCTTCCACTGCACCCCACCCTGACCTCCGACTTCACTCAACTTTTTCAAAATTGCTCCAGATTCTGCATTCCTTACATCTCCATAAATTTTGGAATGCAAAAAAAAAAATAATAATAATTTGCTGAGATTTTGAATAGAATTGTATTCAATCTACATGGCTCAGCTGTTTGATATGGCAGACATGAATTGCATGTGGTCACTGGGGACTTGAGTCTTGTTGGTCCAGAATGAGATGTGTTGTAAGGATTGCAAAGACTTAGTACAAAAAAGGGGGATGTAAGATAGCTCATTAGTAACTTTTATAGATTAGACTGTAAATAATATTTTGTATGCTTTGGATTAAAACAACCTGCAATAAAACTAAGACATAAAAAGATAGCATCATTACTATCCTTACGGCCCACTCCAGAAATTCTGTTGCAGGGAAGAAAGAGGTAAGAATGATTAGCCATAATGTTCTGTGGTCAGTGGAATGGGCATTGCTTTTCCTACAGCCACTCTAGAAGTTCTTGATAGTTTCACTGGGTTCATAAACACCCTTTGTTGAACATTTGACATTTTTTTCCTGTAAAAAACTAGACCAAATCAATTCTGTTTCCATTTTTAACCCACATGATTAATCTGGCTCTTCCTTTCCATCGGTTATTAATTACATCAAGCAGTGGACACGTTTTTACGGGGGAGGGAGAGAACAGGATTGCTTGTGAATCCTTTGGGAAACTTCCCCTCCTCCAATTTTAACTCAAGTGGTACGGGTCAGACCCCTGGGTAGACCGGCACCTCCTCCGTCATCAGGAAAGAGGAACACACACTCGGGGGTCCCTTGTGGAGCTGCAGTTTTGAAGATGAACAAAATAAATGGATGATACGGAATTTTTTAAAACTAAAGTATTTATGGGTTATTTTGGCTATCACGAGGAGAGAGTCTACCTCAAACTCTGAGAATCGTGGCAAGAAGTGGAGAGAGAGGGAGGGAGCGGGGGAAGGAAAGAGAAATTGATTTAATTTCATCAGTGAAACCCCAGGACCTTGCTATGCCTTAAGCGAAATGTACCCTCACTTCCCAGTTATTTCAGTTATGTGAGCCAAAAATATTTCCTCTTTTGCTTAAATTAATTTGAATTTGCTTTCTGTCACTAGCAAACAAAAGATTTCTGACTACTACACATCAGCTCAAAATAAGAAAACTGGCAAGAAAGAGGAACATGATTTTCATGGTGCTAAGATGGTGTTTTTACACCTCATTTTCTTTAAGTTCAATAGAGAGTATGGTGAAAATGGAAGGAGATGAATCCCAAAAAGGCCTATGCAAAAATAAGGCAACTGTGACTCAGCATGGCTACAAGTGAAGACTGGAGTTCCCTGTAACCAAGGAAAAACACTCTTGTCCGGTACTCACTACAAATGGTCACTATTCCTCACAATGTGTTGTCAAATATAGATCACCCCAGAAATATCAAGGCCGCTGAGAAGTGGTGACTGCCAAGGACTCGCTCGCAATGCATGGCCACAGTTCTCAGAATTCTCGGACGAAACGCACATTCCCTGCAGCAGCTCAGAGGGGAGATGTTAAAGGGAGGAAGGGGTGCTGAGAGTGCAACATAAAAAACCAAGGCTGGTTATCAAAAAGCATTAGCATCACTTTTTCCACATAAAGAAAAAGAAGGACTTGCACTGACACGTTCCAAAATGTGAGGAGTAAATGATGCTACTGCTCTTCCCATAGCAACCTGGGCCTCATGTCAGTGCTGACCATGCCCCCGCCAGGGGCTGAGGGTCTACAGCAAATTCAAAAGACACCAAAAGACTTCCAGATGCTACTGACTTATCCCCCACCCTACCTCCTGGCCCTGTTCCTTGAAGCCAGACTAACTTGTTCAGCTCCACAGACCCTCCCCTCAGATCCTGCACCAATCATTCCAATGATCCCTCTGGCGCCTCAGTCACCCTAGGCCACCAGCTCCTCTTGCCTGTTAGTGACAAAGCAGCCTCCTAAATCGCCTCTCCACAGGCACTCCTTAGACCCCAGCAATCCATTCTCCGAGCCACAACTGGAGCGATTTCATCTGCGATTTTGATATAACATCAAACTCAAAGTTGCAAGAATAATACAAAGAACTTACATATACCTTTTATCAGACACACCAATTATTTGCACTTTTCCCCTCTCATTCAGTCTCATTTTCTTTCTCACTCAAACACACACACACACACACACCCTGTACTTTTTTTCAAAATCATTTAAAAATAAATTGCATATCATGTCCCATTTCCTCTAAAGTCTTCAGTGTGTGTTTTATAAGACACAGACCTTCCCTCACATAACCACAGAGTAATCATTTTAAAAGGCAAATCTGCTCACTCACTCTCTTTCTACCTTCTGCTCCTAAGATAAAGACCAACATCCTGAACCTGGCCTGCAGGATGAGTACGACCTAGCCCGCTTCTTTCTTTAGCTTGTGCCACTTGCCATTTGGTTTTTGCTGCAGCCACACTGGCTGTCCTTTGGTGCATGAACAGCCACGTTCCTTCCACCGGCAGGATGTGCCCGTGCTATTCTCTGCACACAGGCACATATCCACGCACTTGCACTTAGCCAGTCTCTACTTACTGTTCAGGTTTTGGTTTTCTCTTCTGCTTACTAAAGTGTCCGATCACTTTCTAAATTGTCTTCACCATCAAATCATAAGCTCCTTAGGACAGAGGCTCCATCCTTTGTGTTTGTCCCTGTATCCCCACATCCATGGCATTCCTCAAATAATAATATCTCCATGTGAGAGAATGAGAAGCTGCTTCTAGGTTAATGAGCAATGACTATTTATTTACTGTCAGTCCCCCATGAAATGCAAACTCCTTATGATGCAGAGGTGATTTTTTAATTTTATTTCTTATATCCAGCGCTTAACACATATCCTGAGACATGATGGAGAGTCAATGAATATTTGTTGAGTGAGGGATTAATAAACATGTAGTTATTAAATGCTTTTTTGTACCCAGGCTACACTAGGCATAATGATGGGTACTGTATTTATGACCCCTGGAAAATTTGAAATCTTGCATCTTTATATATAGTATTTTTTGAGATTTCAGTAAGTTTGTAAATAATATTTCCTTCTTGTTTCAACTTATAATTTTCTCATTGAGGACTTGAACCAAAAGCTGTATCAGTCCAAGGACTGTGCAGATATATAAAAATTTGATTTCCATAACTTTAGTACATATATATGATTTGGTTCTGATTAGAGTAGTCAGGTATCGTGTTTGCAAATGAAAAAACTATAACTACTTTAGGCAAAAGGAGAACTTATCAAAAACCTTTGGTTATCTGACATAAAGCTAACTGCAGAATTTTTCAGAGCTTAAGTGCATTGTGAATCCTTACTGAGAACATTATTTATAAACCTCTCCATCTTATTTGGCCATGAAATTATATTTTGTGGTTGGTATCTTCCCTGAATACCTATTAACATCTTGTAAAATACTGGGATTTCAAGGAACACACTCTAGAAAATGCTGGGTTGGAAAAAGACCTCTTTATCATTTCTCAGCTTCCCCCCAGCTTACGGCCATTGGTATGTGTTTGGACTGTCTCAAACACTAAAGCACACCCCCCAGATGTGTGGGTAGATGATGCCATCCCACCTGTATGAGGGCCGCGAACTAAGAATCAGACTTGGAGAATGTGGAGTTTGGTGCCACCTGATTGAACAGCAGGACAGAGTGAACCCTTTTGCTCACTGTTTTGTTTTTCTATGCTTTGTTTTAGGTCATAATGAAAGGGCCTCTATGCCCTGCCATGGAACAATTTATGTATTAGTAATGAATCAATCTCCTTTGATAAAGAAGGGTTTTAAAACATATGAACAAAATCCATTTTAATTACATACTGCAATGGTCTGAATTAGCAATTTTCAACCAATGTGCTACAGGAATTTTTAAAGCATGCAATACCTGACTATTAGGGGCACTGACCTCTTTTCCCTTTGGTTGTCAAATGAAAAAATGGCAACAGCTGACACAACAATGCTGTTTCATGTGAATGACTCAAAATTATATCCATTTTTGTCAGATTGGCAAAAGATATATTTTTTGGTGTGCTGTAGAATTTTAGTAATTAGTTTACGTGTATCATGGGATGAAAAAGGCCAAGAGTCACTGAATGTTTGTCTAAATGATTTAGATCCCTCTAAATACTCAAACACTAAACACTCAAAGAGTGTTCCCCCTACTCCCTGCAAATACGTATGTTGAATCCCAATCCCCCTACGTGATGATATTGGAGGTGGGACCTTTGGATGATTAAGTCATGAGGGTGGAACCCTCATGAATGAGATTAGCATCCTTATGAAAGAGACCCTAGAGATTCCCTAACTCCTTCTGTCATGTGAAGTTACAGCTAGAAAGTGCCATCTCTGAACCAGAAAGAGTGCCCAAACCAGACACTGAATCTGCCAGGACTGCATTCTAAGAATTGCAGCCTCCAGAACTGTGAGAAATAAATTTCTGTTATTTATAAGCTAACCAGTCTGTAGTATTTTATTATAGCCACTACAATAGACTCACACACATATGCTGTAACTCTTCAAAGGAATCAGCATTTTGAGAACTTAGGCTACAACAGAGACAGAATTCACCTTCCTTTATGAAACAACTTTAAAAAAAATGTACAAAAGATACGAAATGATGGTTCTCAAGACATTCAATATTAGGCAACAAAATACAGTGATACCAATTCTCCCAGTTTACTACCTCGGAAAAATCCTCAGGCCACAGAGCAGGGAGGAAAGTCTCCAGTAGGGCCCAGCAATAGCGATGAGTCGAGAGGACCAAGGCAGCTACAGCCTGCAAGCCACAGTACCAGACACAGCAGAGACACACAGAGAGACAACACTAAATAACTTGAAGACTGTTCCCCTCAAGTATCCATTGAGTACTGATCAGCACATGCATGTAGAAAATTATCTGATTCAGGTAATTCAGTCCACTTGGGTTGATGTGATACTGCCAAGAAATAAGTTGGAAGCATTCAAGAAATACTTAAATCTAGACAGGCTTAAGCCTTCACAGAAATGTTTAGAGTTTAAGGAACAGACATCTTTGGCCAGCTGCCTTATCTCTTCAAAGATTTAACTCCCTGAACTAGTGATCTTCAAACACCAAGGTGCACCAAAAAATCACCTGAATAGTTTGTTTTTACTTATTTCAGGATGTTCATAAATACTTACTGAAGCATTTTTAAGATGTTTCAGTTAAAATACCAGATAATTCCAACATCCGTGTCTTCTCCATATTGGCATCTGTTGATTCTCCTCTCTTGCTCAAGTTGAGATTTTCCTGGTTCTTGGCATGATGAGTGATTATGTTGTGTGTGTTCTGGACATATTTTAAGGGTGTTTTAAGACTCTGGATCTCATTTAAATTTTTGTTTTAGCTAGCCTATGCTAAAACTGGGCCAGTAGTGGAGAGAACACCCCCTGCTCTCTTCCTCTTTATCACTGGGAAGGGATAGAAGTCCAGACTCCCCCACTCAACCTCCACCAACACCACCATGGTAGGGAGGAGGGAAGCCACTCGTTACCACCAGATGGAGGTGGAAGTTCAAGCTCTTGGTGGCCTCCAGGGTAGTGAGGTGCAGGAAGGGATACCTCACCACCACAGGATGGGGATAAAAACCAGGCTCCCTATTGGCTTCCTTGAGCACTGCCTGGTCATGGAGTAAGGAGAGCATCTCATTATTACCTCCAGTCCAAGGAGGAAGTGTAGGTCCTCTACCTAGACTTACTGAGCTTTTGACAAGGTAAGGATGTGACATAGTTTCTTCTCTGGTGGTTTGCTGGGAGAGGGTATGTATTGTCAAAAATTTCACATCTTTCCAGGTAGCACCTTTCCCAGTCTTTTGACAAGAGAGGGAAGGCTTTTCTTGGGACTTTGTTGGCTTCCATTGACGTTTCTGGGTTGCGGGCTTCTCCAAAGTTATATAGGAAGGAAAAAGAAAACCCAGAGTACTCACTGTCAGGTTATTCCTTGAATCCTGGGGTCCTTTGCCAGTCTACCTTTGTCTCCCCATCTTTCAGAGACTTTTTATGTTTGTTCTACATTTAATGGTTGTAGCTATATTAGTGATAAGACTAGAGAGAAATGAATTTACCGTATTTTGCCATGTAAAATGCACATGCATTTTTGTGCATACTACACATGGGATTATTATACGCATGATATGTGATGATTACACCTATGTGTAATGTGCATCCTTATTTTTCCCTCAAAAAACTTGGGCAAAAAATGCACATTATACACAGCAAAATACGGTATTCCATTTGTTCAAAACTGGAAGCCCTATGGTTTATTTTTAAAAACGCAGATTTCTGCCCAGCACCCATCAGCTTGAAGCTCAAGAACACTGAAGTCATCAAAATCCATAAACAAGGAAGAGGATGCTGTTTAAGCTCCATAAATACAATAAAACTGAGTGATGTGTTTATAAAAATGACCATAATAATGAAAATCTGTGAAGCACAGTCTGCTTTCCAATGACTGTCACATCCCATGACCTTTGGTCCTTAACACTATTTACAAAAGAAAATCCCAAGCTCGTTACCTGTCCAAAGTTATATCAATAATCAATAAAATGGAGGGAAGTACAAACCAGTTTTTCTGATTTTTGGTTCATCTTTAGCCTGTTTTTAACCCTGGAAATCTTCTGAATTTACAGTCAGCTCCAGCACTCCACGTTTTCCTTTAGGTCAGTGGTTCTCAATCTAGTTACACACTGAAGTTATCTGAAGAGCTTTTAAAAAGGCTTATTCCTGAGTTCTTTTCTCCTCCCAGATTTCCATCTCTGTTCTAGGTTATGGCCTGGGTGATCTTAGGCGATCTTAAAATGCAGCTAAGGAAGACAACGAATGTTTTTTGTTTTGTTTTGTTGTTTTCTTTTACTTCAAACATGTAATTTCAATCTACCTGCTTTAAAGAAAAACCCAATGGGTTTTGCTAATAGCAACAAGGAGAAACAACCGGAGATAAAATACTGCTTTCTAGGCCCTGTTTATGCTAAGCCTTTGTCACCATTGTGTGATGCTAAGCTGTCACAGCATGTCCTGTCTCTAAAGCATAAGGATAAAAAGATTCAGAGGTAATATTAAAAGAGAGTGCCAACACAAAGGAGTTAAAATCGGTTGGCCACCAAGTTTGCTACAATGTGACTTTGCACCTGGCAGTCAAGGGGGCGGTGCACTTTTGTTACTGCACGGATGCTTCCACTGAGTACCAAATTAACGTTTTTTTAAGTTACAAAAACAAGAACACAGCAGCAATCAGGAGCACAATACTGACCCCAAGTGGAACGAAACCTAAATGGCACTTCTATGTTCCTGCAGAGGCAAGAGAGCCTCAGGTTCCTCTGGAAAAGAAATACAACATTCAGGACAAAGCTGCTCAGCTTTGAAGAGGATTGGAAGAAATGAGAGTGCTGAGTTATTTCTTTGTAATAAGTTTTGATACAAAAGATAGTGGCAATTCATGAGAGAATATTAACTTTCAGGCGAATGCCCCCAAGGTCATCATGCATATAAATTTCCAACTGTCACTGTATATAGATAGGTAAGGTTAATAATGCTAAGTTTAGGTTATGATCTGAATTTTTCCTGAAAAACCGAAATCAAATTCTGAGGAAATTTTCAATAATGTGCTCTAAATGGAAATAAACTAATTTTTACCTAAATATTTAAAACATGGTTTTGTCACATGGTTTCTCAAAATTTTGAAACTCATTTCTGGGTTCATTGTTTAGGAGTAGAGGCCAAAGAGCAGAAAATACAAGCACCCTGAAAAGGAAGGTGAGTTTGGCTCCTCCTAAGGTGAGTACCGGATGCTGCCAGGCTGCCTGGGCATGCTCCTCCCTCCCCTTCATCTGTCACTCAGACATGTTCACTTTCCCTGCATGTCCTTAGAGGGGAATGCAAATCACGGGAAACTTAGAAAGGGATTGTACGAGCTTTTAAAATCACCCTGAGCAGCTGTCTTTCTGCATCAAAGTTAGTCCAGCCTACTTCTTTCCGTCCATTTCCTGGGGAATACTCTATGGCCAATGAACTCTTCCAAAACATTTTTTATTAAAAGTCCTGCTTCATTTGTTACCCTAGGGCTCCTTGAGGGCGCAACATGGGGCGAGGGGAGGAAGGGGCTGATCTCAGCCATAACAGACTCTATAAATGAAGAGGACATACACCAACATCATTTGCACAGACCAGGAAGGGGGCGCTAGGTAAAGCAGATGTGACCAAGGCTCTCAAGAAGAAAACGTTCCTGCCATCACCTCTCCTTCTCCCCCAGAAGACAGATAGTATCACTAGTCTGCATCAAAAAAGCAACATATTATTTTTTTAAATGCAAGTCTTTCTACAAAAGACATGGAACAAAACCAGTAATTGGACATGGAAAATACTGTCTCTTCTCACACCCTACCAAGCCTTGCTCCAAACCAATTGAGCCTGAGTCTCAGGCCAGGTTTTCTTGGTGATAAGAATCACCTGGGAGCTGGTGAGATGTAGAAATTCCCAGACCTCTGCTCCCTGCAGTGCCTATCTGAGATCCACCAAATCACAGTCCCCAGGGCCTGGGAATCTGTAGGTTTTGCATGGCCTCAACTGGTCTGGAGTGGGAAACTGACATTTAGTAGAAAGTTACATAAATATCTAGTGTCACAAAAAAAAAAAAAAAAGAGAGAACAAGGAATTGTGAGGGCACCTGACTTAGTGTGAGGAGTCCAGGAAAGCTTCCTAGATGTGTCTTTTGAACAGTCATCTAAAGATAAGGCTCAATTAGGAAGGGCAGGAGGTGGGGAGGGGAAGTAGGACATATATATTTTCAGGTATACAGAAAAAATGCACAGAAGCCCGAGGCAGGTTATAGTGTAATAGTAAAAACCAAATGCATACCCTCAAACATTGAAAACCAAGGTAATATGTTTTCTCATGGAGCAAGAGACCATCCAAAATGCAATAAAAATTCAGTCCGAATAGGGTTTGGGAAAGCGTGGAGGTGTGGGTGTTGAAGGACTCAAAGAATTTCCATCAGAGGTTTAGGCTTTCTGAGTATAAGGGAAGGGCAAGCAGAGACAGACACACGTGCCCCCAGTACCTCCATGAGATGGAGGCAGGGAGCAAGTGGAGAGAGGGCAGAGAGGGAGAAGAAGCGTATTGGGCTTGGAATATCAGGCTTAGGGATCTTTTTCCCTCCTGAGTGTGGCATCACCTTGAAAGTCCATTTCTGATCTAGCCCTTGGACTAGTTTTGCCTTTTATCAATATTTTTACTAAAAATCTTCTCATATCTTTCCGTCTTTGGGACTTCCAATACATTTTAGAATCACCTGAAAAGATTCGGTTGTGACAGATCTCTCATCAGCTGGCCTCGGTTTCCCAAGAAGCGAGAAACTGTAGACAGACTTATACAGGTATATGTGCATGCGTGTAAAAGCTGTGGTATGGATGGCATTTGCTGGTTATTTTCCATTTTCCCTGTGTTGATTTCACTCAGCTTAAATTAGCTATGATTTTATTTTCAAATTAGTGTTCTCAATGGAAAATATATTAGATTGAGGAGGCTTTTCATTTCGAAAACTGTAATATTCTCATTACCATTTCAATGTCCATTTGGTTATTAAAAGTAATAATTCAGGCTCATGGGCTGCAGCCCTGAATGAAGGGCAATGGTGAGCGAGCAGAGCATTCATTGTTTAGGCCTCAGGTGCTGGCCTCATCCAACCTCACCACCGTGAGGGTCTAGTGTCTCACAGCGCCCAGACCAGTCGAGCAGACGCTATTGAAGTTATCCGTGGTATGATGCTGCTTACAACAGATTTTATGATTTAAGTGGGTCTCTTATTGGAGATTAATGTAAATGGAATGAATGACTATTGGCTGAAACCATACTGATTTGTCTGGCTCTTTTATTTCAAGAACAGATTCATTCAGGAATAAGGGGTTTGGTTTAGGCATCTGTAGGGAGTCTGATAAAACTAGACAACCTTCAACTCCAGAAGTGGATCTGCGGCTCACCTGCTCCCTCTGCCCCTCTGCTGGGCCATCTGCTCTTGCTCACAGTGTCGTTGCTTCTTATGTGCTCTGACTGCACCCTGTGCCCAGCCTCTGCAGCTCACTGGGTTTCAGTCTCCTCACATCTCAGTCTTGCGCAGAGCCCACCTTGGTCATAACTTCCTTCACAGTCTGCTTGAAATTCCAATTCCCAGTTAAAGGTTTTCCTATCTTGTCTTCTGGGTACAAATTCTTGAGGAAGAGGATATGATTGGTTCAGCTCATCCTATTGTACCAAAAAAAGTGAATGCCAAGCTGGGGGTGACATTCAAATTACTGGATTTAGCAATTAGCTCTGCACTTGCACTGAACAATCCCAAGCCTGGAGCAGGGTCCTCTAAGCCCCTTAGACTTCCAGGGGTTAACTCTTTAATTCCTGGATTGTGGGAAGATGAAGGCAGAGAGGGGTTTAGACAACCAGGTCAATAGGAAAGCACTAGGCAGACTCAGGGAAACCATGACTTTCCAATGGATACGGAAATATTTCAATTTTAATAGCTACTATGGTCATACTACTTCAGCACACTGCTGAAAATGCTAAATCCCTGGGGTTGGGGAAGGACAGACATGGTACACACAATACGGCCACCTGAGAGGGTGGTCTGAGCTTAATGGGCTTTTGGGGCTCAGCCTGCCCAATACCTATGAATATATTTGAAAGAGTTATATTTAACCTTGAGGGCGGTGAAGACTTAAGTGTTTAGTTCTCATTCAACCGCTCATGCTCGCCTGCACAGAGAGGAGCCCATCTATGGTTCAGCGCCAGCCACTGATTGTGCATGCGGGGGGGCCCCCCTGGGGCGGTCCCGGCTTTGCAGATGTCTAACTGTGGGGCGTGGACAAAGAGTCTTAGTTTCCTCAACTCTAAAACGATGAATTTATATTGAATAAAATCTGCAATTCCCTCCCCCACTTCAGAATCTTCTCACCTCCAGGGTCTTATTTTAAAACCTGTGTGTAGTGCCAACTCCAGGAGGGGGAGGAAAGGCAGGCAAATACACTTATTTGAGAAATTCAAGCACGATGACGAAGAACACCGACTCTGGGGTCAAATATGCTTCCTCAGCCTATTGTAGTTTATACCACCTTGAACCAATTACTCAGAGTCTCTCTGCCTCATCTGTAAAATGGAAATATCGTGTTGGCCAAAAAGCCTGTTTGGCTTTTTTTCTGTAAGGTGGCCCTAGCAGTGCTTAGGTGTCTTTAACTTCATTTGAAACAGTGTTGTTAGATTTTATTGTGACAGCTGTCATATCAGCATGCGTTTTTAAAAAAAACATCAAAATTGCTGAATTTTTGTGTAACCGTTTTAATATTGAAGATGGAAGAAAATAAGTGACATTTTCAACACAGTATGCTGATTATTTCAAGAAAGGTAAAAATGCAACTGAAACGCCAAAAAAAAAAAAAAAAAAAAAAAAAGTGCGCACTGTGGAGAAGGTGCTGTGACTGACTGAACGTGTCAAAAGTGGTTTGTGAAGTCTCGTGCTGGAGATTTCTCGCTGGAGGATGCTTCCTGGTCAGGCAGACCAGTTGGAGTTGACTGGTCTACTAAAATAGAGACATTACCTGAGAACAATCAATGTTATACTACACAGGAGATAGCCGACATACTCAAAATATCCAAATCAATAAAGTTATTGGTGAAAATGAAAAATGTGTCTTTTACTTTATGGAAAAAACTATACAGACCTTTTGGCCAACCCAATAATAAGACTTCACAGGTGGTTGTAAAAAATTAATAAGAAAATCCATGTAAGGTGTTTAAGTCAGTGCCTGACACACAGCAAGCAAGCAATAAATATCAGTCGGCATTATTATTAGAAAATGTACTAGGAAATTTTTATAAACTAAATTATTTAATTATTTCAACAACCATGCAAGATAGGTGTTATTAATCCCATATTACCAATGAGAAAAACTGAAGGGTACTTTAATTCACCTAAGTCAGGGGTAGGTAAATGTTTCTTAAAGGGCCTGGTAGTAAATAGTTTGGGCTTGGCAAGCAATACAGTCTCTGTAACAAACACTCAGTACTGCCATTATAACTGTAAATAGCCAGAGACTATAGTAAATTAATGGGTAGGGCTGTGTTTCAATAAAACTTCATTGATAAAAATAGGCTACAGTGTTTTGTCAACCCCTGTCCTAAGCTCACATAGCAAACAATTACCAGTCAGGATCTGAACCCAAGAAAAGGAACATATTCCTTCTTGAAACACATTCTTCTAGAAACATTCTCTATCCACTGCACCAGAGATTTTGTAATTCTTCTTTTAGTCCTGGAAACAACTTTGCAAATATAATTTTATTTAGCCCCCAGGTGATAAATTAAAGCTAGAAACTCAGTCTCTTCTTAACAATCCCAGCTACTGCCCTTGAGTAAGTCAGTGGTCTTCCAATCATGTGGGCTTGTTAAAAATGCAGATTCGGGGGTCCTTACTTCCACACCCCTGGTTCAGATGGCTTGGGGCAGTGCCAAGTGATGTACAATGTTTACAAGATCCCCGGGTGATTCTGACTCAGGGGTCCTTAGACCACAACTTGAGAAACATGTATTTAAAATATTCCAGTAAATGTAAAATAATTTAATTCTTGAGGCTGATTTAACTGAAGATAGGAGCACAAAACAGGAGGCATCATGAACCAGAGTGAGTTTCAGTGGCTTCACAATTTTGCCTTGAGTTTGGGACAGAGATTTGTCTTTTTTTGTATAATCAATGTCTTTGACTAAAAGCTTGCCAGTCGCCTTGAAAAGCAATAATTATCTCCTACTTATGTCATAGATTTCCTTGGTGCCTGGTCTTATTAATGTGAAATGCATACAAAAAGTCCTTCCTTAATCCTGCTGTGAGTCGAACAGGAAACTAGAACAGCAAATAAAAATTCTACTAAGACTTTCAGATAGAAGATTAGTGATAGGAAATTACTTCATAAACTGTCCCTTAAAAGGAACCTCCAAGTGCTCTGACATACTACAGAGAGTAAGGTCATATGAATCATATGACAGAGATATCATAGTGTATGCCCCAAGCAGTCAGTGACAGCTCAGTGCCAGGCAAGCAAATGTCCAAGAAGTGTGGCTTGGTTTCTAGTTCAATTTCCAAAAGAACGCTCTTAGCTGAGCAAAACACAAGCATTCCATTTTAGTATCATGTGGGGAGATCTAAGATGGTGGTAGGGTGTGTGGAAGCTACACTCACCTCCTCCCAGGTCTAAACTGGAATTACAACTAAATTATAGAACAATCAACCTGAATAAGTAGCTGAACAGATGTCTTATCACCAAGAATTTACAGAAGAAGCCACATTGAGACTGGTAGGAAGGACGGAGACATGAAAGGGCTGGCTCCGCACCCACGTGCAGCAGCTGAGAATCTGGAGGAATATCTCGGCTGCAAAGCTTCCCCTGGGGAGCGAGGGATCTCAACCCCACTCCAGATTCCTCCCAGCCTGGAGAACCAGAGCTGGGAAGAGGAGCCCACTTAACATCTGGCCGTGAAAATCAGCGGGGATTCTGTCTGCCAGGGAGGGACTGCTAGAAACCCAAATACCCTCTCCAAGAGCCAGTGTACTGAATCCCATTTATAGCCATTCACCCTGAGCTCTAGCAGAGGGAGGGCAGACTGGAGTAGAATGGAGTCCTACGAGAACAGAGTGGGTTGTGTGGCTCTGGGGAGGGAGCTGAAGGGACAGCCGCCAGGGTCCCTGCACTGGATCCCTCTCCCACTCGGCACACAGATGCCACCTTTCTGGGTCAGCACTCCCCTCCATACAACACCAGCCTGGAAGAATGCACTAGCCCCACCCTCTGGACTCCCTTACACCCTGCAGAAGAGTCAGCTGCCTGGACCCATGGTGTAGACTTTCTTACAGGGCTCATAAGAGTAAACTCAGGAGATGTAAAGACCAAGTTGTGTGGCTCTGGGGAGGAGGCTTGCCCCACACCCCCATGCAAGCCTGACCTCACCTGATGGAGATCCACTAGCCCCACCTTCTTGACTCCAAGTGTCCCTGATCTGCCGAGCTTGTGCCCTGCAGAGGAGTTAGCTGGCTGTGTGCAGCTTGGAGTCTCAGTGCATTCTCTTGGAAGGCTCTCGAGGAGGGAGATATTGAGTTGTGTGGCTCCAGAGCAGAAGGCATTTTCCTCATTTATGCCTAAATGGTGCTACTGTTCCTGTGTAGTGCCGTCCCTTCACATGGCTAAATCTTGGTCTGATGAACTCTGCGGGCCTCATCCTAATCACTCCCTGAGATCACATCCTACCGCAAAGGTCCATGGGCACAAGGCAAGTTGCAGTGGGCCTTGATTTACTGAGAATTTTGCTGAGGCCTCAGTCCCAGCACTGGCACTGAATCTGTATTAATCTGATAAACATCACTCACCCCCACATGTAGTATTATTTATTGGGTTGTCCAAAAAGTCCATTATGTTTTTTCCATAAGATGGCTCTAGTAGTGCTTAGTAGTCTTTAACTTCACTCAAAACAATTTTACTAGATTGTATTGTGACAGCTGTCATATCAGCGTGCATTTAAAAAAATCAACATTGGTGAATTTTTGTGTGGCCACTTTAACATTGAAGAAGATAACATTTTTGGTGTACTATACTTTATTATTTCAAGAAATGTAAAAACACAACTGAAATACAAAAAGAAGATTTGCACAGTGTATGGAAAAGGTGCTGGGATGGATGGAATGTGTCAGAAGTGGTTTGCAAAGTTTGTTGGTACTATTGACATTTTGGCCAAATAATTATTTGCTCTGGGGCTGTCTTATGCATTGAAAGATGTTTAGCAGCACCCCTACCCACTAGAAGGCAATAGCAGGAGACAGCCAACATATTCAAAATATCCAGATCAATAAAGTTATTGATGAAAATGAAAAATGTATCTTTTATTTTACAGGAAAAAAAAGTGTAATGGACTTTTTTGGCCAACCCAATACAATAGCCAAGATATGGAAGCAACCAAGTGTCCATAAATAGACAAGTAGATAAAAAAGTGATGATACATACATACAATGGATGGATGGATGGATGTACACCTATTACTGTGCTATAAAAAAAGAATGAAATCTTATCATCTGTGACAGTTTGGGTGGAGCAAGAGGGTATTATGCTAAGTGAAGTCAGTCAGTCAGAGAAGGACAAATATCATTTGATTTCATTATATGTGGAATCTAAAGAAAAAAATAAATGAACAAACAAAATTGACAAAAGACTCACAGACTGATGGTTGCCAGAGGGGAAGGAGGTTGGGGGGCTGGGTGGAAAGGTGAAGGGATTAAGAAGTATGAAATGGTGGTTACGAAGCCGTCACAGGGATGTGAAGTGCAGCCTAGGGAACGTAGTCACCACGGTAATGACCGGGCATGGGGCCAGATGCGCACTGCAAATGTCGGGGAAACCACTTTGTAAAGTCTGCAATTATCTAACCACTGTGCTGTGCCCCTGAATCTATAACAAAAAATATTGACTGTAACCTGTAATTGAAAAATAAAATTTAAAAACATTTAATATCCTTGTAAATGCTGGAATGCCATCATAAAACTTAAAAAAAAATTCTGTGCTTGTTGGGCCCACAGAGAAGTGTCTGCACTTTTCTGGACTACAAAGTTGCTTTCGTGGAGAGCCAATAGGAGCGCGGGCTTTCCCTAGGCAGCCAGATACCTCCTTGGTGTCTCAGAGGCCACCTGCAGAAAGGGGTCTCTAACAGCAGTGGGAGCCTACCCTTGGCTTGTTCCTAGCAGCTAGAGGTGCTGAAGACAGACCCACTAAATAACCACTCCCTGGATAAGTGAAACCTGGGAACAGCGTGGGGACCTACTTGTGAGTCTCCCCATTCCCTCCCTACCTACCCTACTCATACTTACAAGGGCACAGCTCCACAAACACTTTGTCAAAAGCACCGCCCCCCCCCCCCGCCTTTTTTTTCAGGAGTGCTTCTAGGGATTAAATGGAGAGAGCACTGGTCTGTAGTTGGAATACATCGATAATGTTAGCAGCTACGACTTATGGGAGGTATACCATGTGTCCGGCTATTTGCTAAGCACTTTTTCTACACGACTTTATTAAATCTCACCACATTGTCAGAAGGTTCTTGCTACTCAAACTTTGATCCATGAACTAGCAGCATGGGCCTCACCTGGGAGCTCCTTAGAGATGCAGCTTTAGGCCTCACCCAGACCTGCACTTACAACAAGCTATCTGGGCAACTTCAGTGCACATTATACTTGGAGAAATACCGATGTAGTTCACAAACTAATAGCTCAGCCTTCTACCTTCCTTAATATTGGTTTTATTACCTAAAAAAACGAGGAAGTTACTAATAATTGCTTCTACTTTTTGAGCACATTAACGTGCACACATTGCCTCTAGCCCCCACAACAGTCCTGAAAAGCTATACTTAGATTCCCATTGTACAAGTCAGGAAACAGGCCATAGCAGTAAAAATCGCTTCCGCGTTTGCAAAGTTAGTAAGCAGTCCAACCAGGATACAGATCCTCCCCACGTGACCAAAACAGTAATACTTTTCCCTCTCCACCTTGTCGCTTCTCTCAGATGACCTCAGGGATCATTCAGCTTAGCCAACAACTGGCTTGACCCAATTGCTTATTGTATGGACATATTAACCAGCCATAGGTGTTCCATGACCTCCCCCTAGTCTGCTCCGAAAAACTCGTTGTTCTCGCCCAGCTACTCACCTGCCTTGGTACGTGCCATCTGTCCACCCCCATGAGGAGGCCCCAGGCCTTTCAGACCTCAGATCAGCTGTCTTCTGATTTGCTGACTGGCCACGTGCTCTCTGGAAGGCTTCACCACCACCAGCTCACCACCGATTTCTAATTACACCTGCTCCTCAACGGGTCAAGACTCAGCCTCACCTGCAAACTCCCTAGGTAAGGGCCTACCCTTTCCCATCCCTTATTAGATCCAAGGACATTCATAAAGCAGTGTCTCATTAAGACAGACAGAACCAGTTCAGTACATTGTATCGCTGCATCTGACACATTCCTGGTGAGGGGGAAATACTGACACATTTGAAGCCCTGTCACATGTCATCTGGCTGGACCTTCTACCTTACGGTGGGGCAGTTTGAGGTCCAGAAAAGGGAAGTCTATTCTCTTTCTTCTCGTGGTCAGATCCGTATAATGGTTGCCCTGAGTCTTTCGAAATGAAATTTTAGATCATCCCATTATATCCAGCAACATTATTACTATTCATTTATTTATCATTTACATTCAACCATCACAAAAACAAACAAACAAACCATAAACCCTGCAACATGTCCTATTTCTCTAGGAAGACCAGTAGAATTGTAAAGGTTTAAAGAGAAGATGAAGTGGAAGAGAAGAACAGAAAGATGAAAAGAAGGAAGAAATACAGAATCTTGAATGTTTTCATCAGCTCAGAATAAAGTTAATTAAAATGTTTAACAGTAATAGTAAAAATAGCTACTGTTTATTGTGAATATACTATGCTTTAGGCACTCTTAAGCACTCTCCAGCTATTCATTTAATTCTGACAACTCCAATGGGGTCCTGTTAGGAGCCCCCAAAGGAGAAAAGTGAGACTTAGTGATTTGACAACTCACCAAAGTCAGTAAGCGATAGGACTAAGATTCAAATGCTGTCCTAAAGCCCACCTTCTTCATCCTGAAGCAACTGGAAGCAGGAACTTTCCGCCATCACAAACTTCCACAGGCACCCAGGAATGTCAGCTTTAGCATGACTGCACTGAGCCCTGAGCCCTGAGCCCGGAAACAGCAGGGGGACTGTATGCAGGAGAGATGCAATTTGGAAGAGCTTAACTAAACAGGCAGTATTTCTCCATCTCTCGGATTCTTGTGTTCAACTCCTGCCCTTCTCCTTGGAAAACCAGAAGGTTCTCTAGTTCCACATTAGCTGATTTCTCATTATTTAAGCAGTCTGAGCCATCTTCATTCAATTTATTGCTACATTAGTCCCAAACCTGGCTAGGGAAATGCATTAACTTTTAATAACATGCCTTTGATGACTTGCAGAAATCAGTCCCTGCCACCTACCATCTTGCATTTATCCTTGTGAATCAGGGAGCAATGGAGGAAAGTGGCAAATTAAACCTAGTGCCCTTCTGCAGCTGAGGGAAAGGAAGGATCTGGAATTCTTGGGGAAACTTTAAAAATATATATCTAATCCTTAATCATCTGCTGGTAGCATATGGTGATAAACAGTCACTTGTCAGCAGGTTCCTTGTACTGCCCATGCCTTTTCTCAAAATCCTGGCCATGGTCCCAACTAGCATGAGGGAAAGGGAGAAACCTAGAATTTCTTTGGGAATTACTCTTCCTGATGACAGTTCTGCTCTCTGAAGTAGGGAGAAATTTAGGTTTTATTCATTGATGTAATGGATCTAAAATTAATTAAGAATGTAATTATAAGGAGAGCCTGGAGAATCACCCAATTTTCAGTCAACATCATTACCATCAGCATCAACAAAGTTTGTTGAGCATATAAGACACTAGCTGCCAGGAATACAAGGAAGCCTGAGTCCTCCTGCTCTGAAGGAACTGCAATAGAGAGAAAAATAACACATAGGAGAATTCACTTAAGACAAAAGGTATTGTAGCCTACCTAGTTAGTACAGAAGGGCTAAGGACTAGGAGAGAGCCTAGAAATTAGTGAAACATTTGCTATGCTTCTTTGATATATGGAACTCAAACAGTTTTTACCTGAGATGTTTTCCTTCAGGACCAGAAAGTAAAGATAAGGAAGCTGCTAGAAACTGCCCTCGACATGTTGGACCTGACCAAAGGATCCTTCAGTGGCCTTGGTGTGATTTTTTCTCACTATACTCTCATATAATGCTAAAATCCTCACCCAAGGCAGGACTTACTCACCATTTTCTGTACATGTAATGTATGTATAGCTGTCCCCTTACTCTGCATGCTCACCCCAAACATATCTCAGCGTGTTTTGTTGTAAGCGACGAGCCCCATGATACCATGTGGCCTTTGTTCTCAGGGAGGCACTGCTTTAGGAATGATCCCCAGCACACTCCTTGCTTGGTGGCTTGCAATAACGTTCTTACTAACAAAATCAATTTGGAGTATTCTTTTGGCCAACACCTGCCCAAGCGGCCAGACCCCAGCTCAGGTTGGTTACAGTGTAACAGGAGATAGGCTGGGACAGCAAAGGAATGTCAGAAAGACGAGGTAACATGGGCAGAGGGCTCCAAGGTCAAAATTCAGAGAGGATGCCCTCAAGGTAAAATTCTGAAGTGGGTGTGAGATTTAGACAGAGTGCATTCAGGAAGATTTCCAGTGGGCTTGTGCAGCATGAGATGGTCCCCAATTAAGTAAGGCAGATACAGACCCTAGGGGTGGCCGTGGGAATATAAAATAAAGGACCGATATAGATGCCACATTAAGAAACCCATAATGCCCTGCTATGTGCTTCTAGAATTATCTGCAACTTCCCACTGATCTTTCTAGCCACGACAGTAAAATAACAGAGAAACTATGTTGAAACACTTCATTTTTTTCTCTCTGATCTTACATTCTCACATAAATTTTCTTTGATTTTCTTTCCTCCCTTGGTGTATTTTTTTTATGTTTCACATCAATGGAAAGAATGTGGATCTCTGAAAATATTAGCAAGATTTTTACCTGGGCCGAGCTGAGGACTATAGCCCGAGAGCAAAGCTTCGAGAAACCTTGAAACAGTGCTCCCCAGCTTCGGAAAAGTGAGCACTTACATAGGCAGAGGCATAAGCAAAAAGTACGCCTGCTGTGTTACAGCTTTCGGTGAGGGTGCAAACAGTTCGATGATGAACAGTTTTACATGAAATCAAAGGAATACATAGGGAAGATAAAGCTGGGTCATTGTGCCCCCTGGTGTCAGGGAGTCTGGGGATATAGGCTGGAAATAATTTACTTTGAAATTCTTTGGGGTGATTTTTATCAGGCTGTAGAAAGAACAGGCGCTGTTGTCGATAATCACTGATCTTTAGTGTTGAAGCTGCAGAGGGATAGATGTGACTTAGGTTATGGTTTGTCTCGGTAAAGAATTTTAGAAAGGTTTGTTGTTTTATCTTAGTTAGTGATGAAGTAAGCACCCTCTTCTTTTCTCAGTCCTAAGCCCAACCCCAAGAAATTGGAGCTCAGGAGGCCTGGGAGGATCTTTGCTACCCTCTCCTCTGCAGCTGGCATTGATCACTCACTCCGTGTGGCTACTCACCAAAGGACTAGGACTGGGAGTGAGCAGGGAAGGTCAGCCTGAGAGCACAGCTGCTCTGCAGTAGAGCGGAGAGGCAGAGAAGAGGGGTAAGAAATCACGAACAAGCTGCTTTGAGGCAGCATAACCAGGTAGGCTCTTCCCATGGGGTAAGGGCAGCACCATTTGTATTGAGAAATATGATGGAAAGCCATAGACAATTAGTCAGGCTGCAACCACATTGTTGACCTTAAAGCAAATGTCAGCCAGATAGTTCACCAGCAAAGCGAGATTATTCCAGAACCACAAAGAATTGCAATCAGGAACATGCAATCATGGCAGACCACACCTAAGTCCGCTAAAACAAAGGAGAGAACAGCCTCACAGAGGGGAAGTGGAAGTTAGGAGGGTTCTGACAATGAGTTCTCTCTGCTGTGGGATCAGTGTAGGGCATGAGAGCACTACCCTCCGGCCTATCTACTTCATTTTAAATGAGATTTCTATTCACTAATTTTTTTACAGCATCATGGAGAATCATTCATTTTTAACAGATGCCACTTGACATTACAACAAAACTCACTCCATACACTAATTAAATATGCAATGTTCAGATCAAATTTCTAAACATTTATTTATATATTTTTATATTTTCTTGAGTAATCAAAGTGATGATATGTTTTGCCCTGGCTGGTTTGGCTCAATGGATTGAGTACCAGCCTGCGAAGCAAAGCATCACCAGTTCAATTCCCAGTCAGGGCACACGCCTGGGTTGTGGGCCAGGTCCCCAGTAGGGGGCCCTCGAGAGACAACCACGCATTGAGTTTCTCTCTCTCTCTTTCTCTTTCCCTTCCCCTTTCCCTAAAAATAAATAAACGATATCTTTTTAAAAAATTAAAGTAATGATATGTTTAACTATGTCCCATTTTTTCAGAGTTAACACCACTTAGGAAATACCCAGAAAGAGGAAGGAGAGATATGGACTTGTTTAGCAGTCAATAATTCTCTACCACTATATGCTATACGCTTGTAGTGTATCACCATACGAGTACTCTATGGATAGACTACACACTGTGTCACTCCAGCTACTATAACAGCACTATCGTTACCCCACCGAGACAAAAGCTCCCCTCGAGGGGCCCCACATCTATCTAGTTCACCACTGTGTTGCCAATGCCCAGCACGGCAGCTGGCACATAAACAGTAGCCACCCAATGGCTATTCCTGCAAAATACTACAGGATGTGATTGAGTGCTAAATTCCATTGCACAGTCTCAAATGGTGTAGAAAGACCAAGGAATAGAAAGATAGATATAGGTTAAATAATGAGGAAAGTTTTAAAAAGGAGATAAGACTGAACCTAAGTTTGTTTTCTTTTAAGGATTTTAAGCCCATGGACAGCTTCTCTCCTTTCTCCTCTCCTTCTAGTACCTCTTTTCCCCTCCTTTATCTACAACCACTCCTTGGTAAGTTCATCCAATCCTGTGACCTCAAATACCATCCATAGTACAACAATTCTCAAATTTGTATCTCCAGGCCTCAATTCTCTCCAGAAATCCAGACTCAGATATCCAGGTCCAACTCAATTCAAACTGACTGTTATTACCCCCCAGCACCTAACAGCCATGTCAATCCTGCCCCTTCCCAGTCTTCTCCATCTTGATAAATACATTCTTCAACTATTGCTTAGGCCGAAACCCTGGAGTCATCCCTGATTCCTCTCCTTCTCTCGGTCCCCACGTCCAAAAGAACGTCTTGTCTCTGTATTTATAACATATCAATAATCTGATCAGTTCTCACCAACACAACCATCTCCTGCCAGGATTTCTTCCAAAACTTTCTGATAGCCACCTGTTCCCACTGCTGGCTCCCTCCAATCCTTTCTCCATACAGCAGCCAGGAGAACTCATTAAATATCCATAGGATGATGGAAATCTTTTGTTCAAAGGTCCCCACTGGTGTCTCATCAACCTAAGTCTTCACATGGTGCCACCTAATCTCACTGACCTGTTTCTCTCTAGTCCCCATCCCTGGCTGAGCTCCAGCCACACTGGCCTCCTTGTTATTCCTTGGATCCTCCAAGCACACTCTAGTCTCAGGTTCTTGGACCTCACTGTTCCCTCTGCCAGGGAAATTTCTCCAGATATCCCCATAGGTCACTCTTTTACCTATTTCAGGTCTTTGCTTAAATCTCCCTGACCACACTGTTTAAAAATAATGACTCACTCAATGTAGAGTAAATGGAGGCAGTCTGGCTTCCTCACCCAGGTTTCTGGGTAGCTAAGGGAAGCAATGTTCCCATAGCCTTGGAGGGGCCTGATAACTAGCGTTCTCATAGCCTTGAGACTGGGTCCGATAAACTGTTCCCATAACATGAAGTGGGCTCGCATGCCCAGAATTATGTTACGTTACATTATGTTATGTTATGTAATGTTCTGGCAGTTTTCCGGCTTTGTTCCCCTCTAGTACTTAAACAAGTAGGGACTCCCTGCTGGGGCTGATGATGGACATGCAAGGGGACAGGTGGCATGATGGGTGCCATGCTGGGGAGCAAGAGCCATGACATGTGCTACCCAGAGACATGCAGATAGACACACAGCTTGCAGCGTGCGTGGCTTGCCCACCTGTGAATAAAGGCATGCCAGACATCCCAATGGCTCCGTGAATATTTTTCTGTCTGCATGAATACCATAAACCTGCCCGGCCTTGAACAGTCGCAGCACACTCACTGACATGATTCTCTGCCCATGTGCCCAGCTTTCACCATTGAACATCTTATGTATCAATCCATAGACTACAATCCATGAGAGTAGGGACTTCATTATACTCTATGCCGTGTCCCTAGCACAAAAAAAAAACAGTGCCTGGAACACATTAGGTCCTCAATAAATATTTGTATAAATAGCCCTGGCTGGTGTGGCATGCGGCTCAGTGGATTGAGCACCACCCTGTGAACCACAGGGTCTCTGGTTTGATTCCCAGTCAGGGCGCATGCCTGGGTTGCTGGCCAGGTCAGATCCCCAGTAGGGGGCGCGCGAGAGGCAATGACACAAAGATGTTTCTTTCCCTCTTTCTCCCTCCCTTCCTGTCTCAAATAAATAAATAAAATCTTAAAAATATATATTCGTATAAACAAATTAATAGAGAATGAAAATGAGTTAGGTTGATGGAAAAGGGGATAAAGATCTGCAGGGATGGTCCCAGGCTAAGCAAAAGTCACAGGCTGGGACTGTGTGTGATATGGGAAACAGAAGGGAAAGAACCTGTCTAGATTGTGGTAGGAAGTTTACACTAATACACAGTCAAAAATGGCTGAGTTTAAAAGAAATCTCTAATGCTATCTACTAAGATAAATACCACCTAGATTATCAGGGATGATTATCACAAGACAGGCACGCCAAATAGAAAGAATAATGTATGATATATATGACTGTACACAAAAAGAGAGAAACTAGCAAATAATT
The DNA here is from genome assembly GCA_039655065.1 of Glossophaga mutica. Taxonomy (NCBI): domain Eukaryota; kingdom Metazoa; phylum Chordata; class Mammalia; order Chiroptera; family Phyllostomidae; genus Glossophaga; species Glossophaga mutica. Next base: position 137,681,084 of record CM077307.1, on the reverse strand, counting down.
AATATAAGTTTTAAAGTGATTTTGAGCTAGACCTGAATGACAATATGAGCCACCCAAAGAAGGTGGAAGAATTTCTAAGCAGAAGGAATAACAAGTGCAAAGGCTCCAAGGTGGAATAAGCTTAAAGTGGTTTATGCTCACTGAACTTATGCAAGCTGAATTACATTCTCTTTCTGCTGTATGAAAAATGAAAGGGGTGGCTTGGGGAGCGTGATAGAGGGAGGCAAAACTAGATCATGGGATACAATTAAAACAGCTTATACATAAAACTAAAAATATCCCTAGTCTGGTTTAATACCATAGGATGGAAAGAAGTAGAAAGAGTTGAGACCCATGTTAAAGACAGAGCTAACCATACTTGCTAATGGATCGGTTGTGGGAGGTAAAGAAAAAAGAGAAATGAAAGAAATGACTGCCAAGTCATATGGAATCTACCCTAAGCCACCGGCAGCTTCCGAAGACATGTAGATTGGCGTTACACTTAGAGCAGGACAATGGGAACCCCTACATTATTTCTCCAAAGAGAGCCACACCCGAAGGGAGAAGTGTTGATTACGCGCCCTTTGGGTGCTGAAGCACTGCTGGGGCACTGTGAGACACGGTGTAAAAGCAATGGAAGGGATGAGTCTTTTGGTCTCGAAGTTTATGAATTTATACGTGAGGCAGGACAGGAACAAAGGTAAACATGACTTTTTCACATGCTTAGCAATGGCATGAACAAACTCCAATTAAAGAGGCCAATGTGCTTGTTGCAATTTCATCAAAAATTATAGTTCTTAGTAAATTACACTACAAAATCCAACCCCTTGATTCATAATTACAAGATGAAAATATGATCACTGTTAAAAATATTAATGCATACATGGGAGTCACCGTCATATGGCCATCTTTAGCCTTGGTCTTCACACAATGGCATGTCACTCTGAATGATAGGATCATCAGTTTACTTTATTCTACAGCTGGCTTTACCTGGCACCTAACAAGAAAAGGCCCTCAGAATGGCAGGCTTAATTTTAACTTGTCACATATGTGGGGTTTTTTTTTTTTTAAGGCTTTATTTATTTTTAGACAGAGGGGAAGGGAAGGAGAAAAAGAGGGAGACATACATCAGTGTGTGGTTGCTTCTCATATGCCCCTTATCGGGGACCTGGCACATAACCCAGGCATGTGCCCTGGCTGGGAATCAAACTCGTGACCCTTTGGTTTGCAGGTCAGTGCTCAGTCCACGGAGCTACACCAGCCTGGGCATTAGCACATGTGTTCTGAATTCCATAATATAGAATGAAAATAAAGAACAGAGGAAATATAAAAAACTTGCCTTCTAGAGAAGCTACCAAAGACAAATTTGCCATCAGAATAAGCCAAAAATAGAGTTGGAAGAATTTCTGATAATCGGGTGTCACATGCAAGTGTAATATGTAAACATGAACTCTGAGAATAGAATAAATGAAAAAACTTAGGCAATTATGACATTGTTTCTAAATTAAGAAACATTCCATACTGATAAGTCACTGGATTCTGGACGATTTTACTTATGCTTGTAATAAAACTAGAGAATAAAAATAATTATCAAATTTAGATTTTTTTATTCTGCATTGTTTAAACTTATTGAGTTTCAACAATCTTCAGCAAATGATTAATCAGTTAATAACTTTTCTTTCTCTCCTGGTTGAACTATAACTGCTAATTTTATTTTTCACACTTTCATTCATTACCAGGAAGAATAAGAATTTCCCCATTTGTTCAGTGCCAAAAACCTACAAGGCCAATCTATTAATAGCATGAGGAAGGTTCCCTTCCTTCCTGAGAAATAAGTTGTAAATAGGCTTTAGGGGCTGGAAGATCTAGGTAGTCCATTTTTTTTTTCAATCTGGGAGCTGCTGACAATGGGATCAACACAAGGTAATGGTTAAGAACACAGGTATTGGAGTCAGATATTGGATTTTAAATCCAGCTAGTCTGTGTATTTAGAGTGGAACCATTGCATGCTAAGCCCATAGAGACCAAGTGAAATAATGTATGTCAAGTTTTGGGCACAGTGCCAAATACAATAGCAAGAGTTTTAAATTGGCTATAAGGATTATTCATGAAACTCTCAAACTCTTTGTGTAGCTTACCATTACTACTGTCTTCTCCAGGTTACCATGGCTCTTAAAATGTGCTCTTTCCCTGTTCTTTGGTTTATGCCTTCACTTACTCAATTCACTTATTCAACAATTGTTTACTGAAACATGCTGATTGAACCAATTACTCATGCCAAATGTCAGTACACGTGCTAAAGACACAGCCATAGATAACATAAATGAATTCTCTACCCTTATGATTGTATAGCCTACTTATATTTATAAAATAAATATAAGATGATATAATATTACATTTGTCTTGGTGGGAGAAATTTAGACTATAACTGGATCCCCTAGCACGCATTAGATTGAAACCTAGACTTGAGAGTCAGGGAAGGGTTTCTTGTGGACAGGATATTCAAGTTGCAAATAACAGAGGAAGCGGGAGTAACTAGAAGAGACGAATGGTATTTTGGGAGAAAAAAATCAATGTAAGCAAAAGCTCATGGATGGATGAAAGATGTTGGTGCAGCATTCACAGTGGTAAAAGTGCAAGAACACAGGGAAAACAGTGGAGCCCAGTCATAAAGACACCTATTGCTTTTTCTACCCAGTGACAACCCACCCGCCTCCCACTCTACCCAAATCACTTTCACAGGAACAGCGATGTGTTCACCAGACTCCGTTCCCTCTCTGCCGTTGACTGGTCCAGGAGTGGGCACCTGACCTGAGCAGGGCAAATGACCACCTTCCTGAAGAGTATTGGCTCTCAAGGTGATGAAGTAGTACTGTTCCTTCCCTGCTGGATGAAGCCGTAAGATACAAACTGAGGAGCCACCGGCTCACATTTCTGCCATGTGGAGAACGCCAGTCTATGGCAAGAGAAAAGGGTGAGAATTCAGAGAAAATCAGAGATGATGGGCAGAAGCTGGATTTCGACTGCGGTCTTGTCCTTGTTCTCAGCTGTTACTTCCTGAGGCTCCGTGGCACCGCTGTCGTTTGCATGGCTGGCTTTTCCACGAGTACCCCCGCATCCTTCCGCTATTTCCCTCCTTTTACTTAACCTATTTTGAATTGGGTTTCTATCAGCAAACAACAAATTTTTAAAAACTAAAAATATAGATTTTAGTAATTTTAATCTAGTTTTCCACTTAGTTCTCTAAAGAAGTCTCATTTTGTGTTAAGTGCATGGACACTTCTTGTTCAATAATGAAAATAAAACAATAAATAATTGAAAAAATGTTCCCTCCAGCCTGACATAAAAGGATGATGAGATGAGAACCAATCTGTACTCACCATCATCTGAGAACATTTCATAGGACAAAGCATGTTAGTTTGTGAAGACCTGGCCATGAGAACTATTCCTTAATTATCTGAGTCTTTTATAAGAAAGAGTGCATATTGATTAAAATGCTCTCTGACAAATTGTGTGATATTGTTGTCAGTCACTGTAAGTTACAAACTTTGGAAAATTAATCTTGTTAGGAAAAAACTGTGAAATACATCTTGAGAGTTTAGAGCCCTGATATGTTTTTACTTAAGTATTCAGAACCCTGATTAGTGAATTTGCCTTAATTTTATAAAGATCTGTAAATATTAGCTTTCCATAATGCTTCAAAATTGATTGCTTTGAGTGAATTGTGATGGCACAATTCACTCAAAGGAGAGAGAAAATGAAACTTTGAAAATGTCCTGTCATCCGTCTGTCGCCCTCTGCAGGCTTTCACACGTTATTTCATTTAATCCTAACAGCTCATTCACAGAGGAAACTACCCATATTTTGCTGTGTATAATGTGCACTTTTGCCCAAATTTTTGAGGGAAAAAATAAAGATGCACATTATACATGGGTACAATGATTACATGCCATGGGTGTAATAATGGGCATGATAACCCCGTGTATAATGTACACAAAACGTGGGTGCGTCTTACACATGGCAAAATATGGTGAAGTTCAAAGACATTGATCTGCTTGCTGAAGATCATTTGAGTGTTTGGATGGGTAAGATACAGTCTTTTGGATTCCAAAGCCCACAGCTGAAATTATAAAGCTCTAATTCTTTACAATTTCAATCCACCAATTATTATTCAAAAGAAATGAATCAGTGACAGGACTTGAAAATATTTAAAAATAAAGATGATATAGTACTTTTCAGTAAAATGGGAAGTCTAAAAATGTATGATTTAAGGGTTGCTTATTAAGACCTAGAACTATTACATTAGAAGGTGAGACCCCAAATAAAGTGAATATTTAAATTAGCTAATGACTTTTTCTTTGAGGTATTGGGTTTGGTGGGGGAGACAACGTTCATGATCGTGTTTTTATTTTTATTTTTAATTTTTTGTTACTTGCTTTCTTTTTGGTTTTGATGTACACTGCATTACATCTCTAGAGGCAAAGATTTAATACTAATATATAACAGAAGAACAAATGTGTTCACTCAGCTCCTATTTTACTTCTGTCTGCTCTGTCTAAAAGCATTGTCATCACACTGGGAAAGGTGAAACTAATATTGTTGAAAGGGAATTGAAGCCACAGTTGGACAAGGAGGGTGTAAATTGGGGCCCAGTTGTTCTAAGTGAATTTCAAGCCAGACAAAGAACAAGGGCAGGGATCACAGAGAAACCGCTGTTGGTAATCTTTGAGGAATCAGAGGGAAGGAAAGCATAATTATAATCTCCACTCTCATAAAATAAAAGAGGAAAGTAAAGTGGATTCTACAAACTCCAAGTAATATAAATATCTAAAGAAAAATAGAAAACCTAATACAGTCTACCATTGGGGCTAAGGGATGTGACTGGCTGGGAGGTGACAAAAAAAGTCGAACTCATTTCTCTTCCTCCAAGCAATTTCAGCTTTGTGCGTCACGGGGATAAAGAGGAAGAAGACTATTCACTCACTGTGTGAACAAAAAGCAACGATTCGGAGCAAAGATACATAAAATGGTCTGGGTTGAGCACCTGAAGAAGCTTTCCGGGTGTCTAATGACCACAAACATTTAGTGCCAGTCTTTCATCTATCAGTTCAGTGGTGTACCCTTACCGGCAGGGGGCACACTCCAAGACCCCCAGGGCAGGCCTGAAACTGCAGACAGTATCAGACCCTATATATACTATGTTTTCCTTACACATCCATACTTATGATAAAGTTTTGTTTATAAATTTGGCACAATAAGAGATTAACGACAATCATAAAATAGAACAATTATAACAATGCACTATAATAGAAGTTATGTAAACGTGGTCTCTGTCACTCAAAATGTGTTATTGTCTGCACTGCCCCTTCTTCTTGGGATGACGTGAGAGGACCCAACGGCTACGTGGTGAGATGAAGGGAGGGGAACGACTCAGGCTTCGTGATGCCGAGTTAGGTTACTGCTGACCTTCTGAAAACAGGTCGGAAGGATCATCGAGCTGTGATGATGTCATGCCTGCCACCAAAAGCGTGGAATGCTTTTTTATCTTAACTAAGCCCTCATACTGTACCCATAACTGTAACTTTTACAGTTTGAGGTTCGGCTGCAAAACCAGCAAAAATTTCTTTTTCCTTCTTTACCACTTCACAGATAGAAGATCCGTCCTTGCCATAGATGTTAGCAACCTCGGCATACATACACTTTTATTTTCTTTCCTTATTAAATAACGAACTTTGCCTTTTCACCAAAAGGAAGCCCTTTACAGTTTCTCTTTGTCACTACTCTTGAGCTTTGGGGCCCACATTAAATAAAATCAGGCTTACTGGACCTGGAGCAGGGTGGCTCGGTGCGCTGGGCGTTGTAGCGCAAAGCGGAAGGTCCGGGTTCCATTCCCACTCGGGGCACACACCCGGGTGGCCGGCCAGGTCGCCGGTCACGGCGGGTGCGTGCGAGAGGATGTTTCTTACATCAAATGTTTGTCCCTCTCTTCCTACCTCCCTCCCCCTCTCTAAAAATAATAAATAAATAAATAAAGTGTTTTTTGTTTTTTTGTTTTTGTTTTTGTTTTTTAAATCGGACTTACTCGAACACAAGCGCTACAAGCGCGGCAGGCTCTGCGATACCGCCCCGGTCCATCTGCTAACCAAGACTGACCAAGACAGCTCCAGGAGAAGGAGGGACAGGGCGCGGCTCCAGCGTGAAGACGCGGCACATCGAGGTAATGGGTGTTCCCTTCCGAACCGCGAGATAGTTCCTCGCGCAGCTCAGAATGGCTCAAAATTTAAAACGCATGGATTATTTTTGGACTTTACCTTTTAATATTTTTGGACCATGGTAGACTCCAGGTAACTGAAACGGCAAAAAGTGCAACCATGGATAAGGGGGGACTATTGTAAAAGTATAGAGTAGATAAAGCACCTGAAAAATCAATTTTTTATTTACACATATATTTCTTCCTGATATGTGTACCTATTTGGCACCTTTTGCTAAAACTACTTTGGATACTGAAAATAAAAGTTTGACATTTCTATTACACAGATCTTCCAGCATTCTATGTGAGAGTATAATTAAAAGTATGTTACAGGTTATTTAATGTAAAATACTCCTGAAAGGAAAATTTCAGTAAGAACAAATTGTATATGAACAAAATTAACAGGAAGATATTTCCGTCAACCTACATGGCTTTTGGGTTCACCCCTCCAACAAAAGGTCCCAAGCTGTGTGCCATTGGTGGTGGAGGGTGAGATGTTTATAACATGTAGATGAGTTCTATTGTGCTTCTGCTTAATCCTGGAGAACTGTCAGCCCCGTTGCAAGGGAGCATGGAGCCTGACTCCCGCTGAGAGTTGGAAATTATAACCTTTCAGTAGCACATCAGTCTTCATTTCCCAATTTATTTGTAGCATTTTCAGACTGCGAGGCATTTTTATAGCATACATATATTACCGTGGTTACATAAAAGTCACATTTCATTCTAAAGCGAAGTGGGTGATAGATAGGCTGTCATTCTCCGTCCCCCAGAGAAAGTAGACTGTGGAGGATGAGCTTACCAATATAATTTGAGATGCCAAATGAAGTGAGATAAAGAGCAGTTTAGTGAGTATAAGAATACTAATAGTAATCAGAATCAAGAGGCCCAGCTGTGCTTCTAAAACCCATGACGCCACCTTGAACATGTTAATTTTTTATTATTCATCCTTCTTTTTGATAAAGTCATAATGATACTCAAATATTACCTACCTTGCAGGGCTGTTCTGATGCTGGTGTGCCACGAGAACTTTCAAAACATGCAGTACCTGACTACTTAGTCAGGCACGCTGACCTTTTTTCCCCTAGATTGTCAAATAAAAAAAATGACAGCAGGAATCCACAGGTTTGCTGATACCAGTGGGTGATACCACATGTTTCTAGATGAGTGGGTCTGGCAACAATGTGGTTGGTGCGCCACACCCAGGGATCCCTCTGTGTTCGCCATTTCGGGCGGGTCTGCCCAAATCCCCACAGCCCATGCTGTTGCTCTTGGCCTACGGGGCTTTCTCTGACCCCGGGAACCGTCTCTGGCCCCCTGGACAGACCGGAAATGCCTGAGAATTAACACTCCCTGGACAGCCTTCAACCAACAACTGACAGGAACTGATGAATACCCCAACTCAGGCCTCATTTCTAGACCAGAATCAGCTCTCTGATCCAGGGCCAATCCACTAAAGCCACTGAAAACATTTTACCAGCAAAACCAGAGCAAGTATGTATAAAAGAGTTCCCCAAATCCCACTCCAAAAGGGCCTAGAGCCGTCAACCCCTATCCTTGTACACAGAGGACACAAGAATGGCCAGATCACTTGGGGACTGTTTGGTAGACATCTGAGCAAATTGCTACACGGCCCCCTGTTAGAGGGGAGGAAGTGAAGCAGAGCCTAGATGGTGAATGGAGAACTGGCTCAAGTCTGTCTCTCAGTGGGTCATTTTCTCAGCTCTCAGATACATAATGAAGATGATATCCTTACCCCAGGTAAAACTCCCACATTGGTTTTTGTCTGGATAACAAGACTGTGGGTGGGCCTCTGGTGAGGGGAACATTTCAACTAGAGAAAACAGTAAGGGTTCCACCAAAATCTCTCATCGTAAGCAGGTAAAGAAAGGAGTTCTACCTTTCTAGAGACCATTGTCTCTGATAATTATAGTAGATAGGGTTGTTGCTATATAATAGGGAAGGGGGAGTGGGTCTGGAACTCAGAGAATTCATTAGAGCCCCTCCTGATGCTTCCATGCCCTCCAGGGGGCCAAAAGCATACAGTACATTCTCCTTCAGACCACTATGTTCTTAAAAACCTGGATAAGAGAGTAGGAGCAACTATGGAACTCTGAAATTCTTCACAATGGGTGGAAATAATGTGAAGGTGAATACATACAGAAAGGAAAGAATAAGACCTTAACAAGTGATCTTTGTTTAGCATGCCCGTATACGAGACCCTCTGGACAGGATTTTGCATGCATTATTTCCTATTCTCCCGGCAACTTTATGAAGTAGTCAGGATTGCTATCCTCACTTTACTGGTGAGAAAATGGAAGCATGCTGAGTTCAGAAGGCTTGGAAGATTCAAGTTTGGGCATGGCTGCCTGGTCATTTCATACATGCCCTTTCCGCTATGCTCTAGAGACTCACTGAGATAAAATAAAACAGACTTTGTACATCTTCGAAGCTCATCGCTTAAAGCACATACCAACTTGTGAAATTCTCAAAACCAGAACCACTAAAAAGTCTGGGAAAGAACATAAATTGTGAGAACAAGGAGCAAAGTGCCTTAATAAATGCAGTTTGTACTCACCAGGACTCCAGAAATCCCCTGCACTGCTCAGCCACCTGTAAAGCAAACACTCCAAGCTCGCCCAGCAAGAGGAGCTAGGTGTCTGGAGTCTGAGGACGTAGGGAACTTGCATCAGACCTGTACTCAGACTTCCCTTTCAGCTATATATGCGCATTCCTCAAAACACAGATGGGGGAAAAAAATAAAGCAAGACACCAAAAACATGATTCATAAGAGGAAAAACCTGGGAAGAATGCAGAGAAACTGGATCACTCACACATTACTAGTGGGAATGTAAAGTGGTACAGCCACTCTGGAAGGGAGTGTGGCAGTTTCTTACAAAAATAAATACGTACTTCCCATGTGACCCAGTAATTACTCTTGAGCATTTATCCCAGAGTAATGAAAATGTATGTTTATACAAAAACTGGAAGCAACCCAACGGGTTAAACAAGCCCTGGTACATCCATATGGTGGAATAATACTCAGCAAGAAGAAGGAAGAAGCTATTGATACGTGTAACAATCTGAACGGATCTCAAGGGAATCATACTGAGTGAAAAAAATCTCAAAAGTTTGTACACTGTGGGAGTCCACTTAGATAGCATGCTTGAAGTGACTGAATCATAGAGATGAGGAACAGATTAGTGGTTGCCATGAGTTGGGAGGTAGGGCTGGGAGGGAAGTGGCAGTGATCACAGAAAGGTAGTACAGGGGTTCCTTGCAATGGAACTGTTCTGTACCTTAACTGTGGTCATAGTCCCACTATTCCCCACATGTTGGGAAAAAATGCATTGAACTAAATACACACACAGTACACACACAAACGAATGTAAAACTATTGAAGTCTGAATAAGGTCAATGGATTGTCCAATGTTAATTTCCTGATTGTGACATTGTACTGTAATGATATGAGATGTTACCACTGGGAGAAGCTGGGTGAAAAGTATATAAATCTCTCTGTAATCACTTTTACAAGCAGAAGTCAATCCACAGTTACATCATATTTTGCCCCTCATCCAAGGACATTTTTTTGTTGCCTTTAGAAAGAGAGGCAGGGAGAGAGAGAAACATAGATGCAAAAGATTGATTGCTTGCCTCCCATACGCACCTGGACTGGGGATCAAACAACCTAGCCCTGTGCCTAGACCAGGAATCGAACCCACAACCCTTCATCTACAAGACAATACTCCAACCAACTGAATCACACTGGCCAGGCTACATCAAAATAAATTTCAGAATGTTTTTACATATGGTAGAATTGGACCATGAAATATATAGCAATATTTATGTTTGCTTATATTGATTGAAATGTAGTTTTACCTTCACAAAATAGTAAATGAGGAGGCTATTTACAGTTTTATGCCAAGGTTGCTTACTATTTTAAAATAAATAGAACAATGAGATTCAGTGATAAAATTAAAGCATATGTGATCTCCAACCACAACTCTGGTTTTTATGCCTTACAAGTCAACAGAGCACAGTAGAATGATCTCATCACGGTAATTAGGAGCCTCACATTCTCAGTCCAGTTTTGCCTCTTTCTAGTCTAGCCCAAGTTTGATCTTTAGTAATTAATAATACAACACAAATATAATTTTCTTTAAAATATCAGTATTTGGAATGTCCCTGCTTACTGAGTGTTCTTAATGTATCTTATTTAACTTAAAATAGGAAAGAACAATTTTTCTTATATTTCTTTTCCTGAACTCATATACCACAATCCAACATTTATTTTAAAAAATAGATGGAACACCTCAATTATATTTAAGAAATCTTTAGACATCTGTTCAAATAGCAAAATGTCCCTAAGCCCAAACCTTTCAAATCTCCTAGCACACTGCCTCCCTTACGTAGGTACATGGTTGATATTCCAGTAGAGCAGACTTTTCCCGATAACTTGCTCCCTCTTCGGCTGAAATAAGACTCGTGTATTCCAAATGACTATGTCGTTAGAGGAGCATTTGCTAGCTGTGTGCGGTGATCTAGCCCCACCTGTACACAAGAGGGCAGTCGTGGTTAAAATAGCCAAGGAGCTGCACGTTGACACGAGGTCGGAGCTTTTCTCTGCCTTTGGTTCATATTTGGACAGAAAGGTTATGAACTTTAAAAATGCCAAACTGTGACTTTATCTTACAAATGCGTGGCTGTGTTCCCATTCTAATACATATCTGAATGAAACTATATTTTTTCTCTCTTGAATGTTGAGTCACAATATTAGTGGTGGTTGGGGAGATTTATGATCCCAATACATCTTATTTATGCTTTTAAGTCAGGGAGGCTTTAAAGAAACTTTGGAAAAAGAGATGGCCATTCCAAGAAAATACATGTGATAAAAAAGAATCTGGTAGAAATCTTTTTGGATTATTGTTCCAAGAGAAGGTTTTTATTAAAATAGTTTGCAGCAAATATTATTTATGGTAAGAAACGCTTTAAATTTGGGCAAATACCATTTGAAATTTATAAGAGGTGGTAAATACAAAGTGTTATTTGAAATGAATTTTAAAGATCAAAACAGAACAAAGTATGATTGTACAGGGTTGTGTAAGTAGGCAACATTTAAAGCTACCTTCATAAAGTGAATCAGATCTTTAAGTCACCATGTAGGGTCTAGAAGGTCTACATGTTTTTTCCTTTTGTTTTCTTGTGTGTGTGTGTGTGTGTGTGTGTGCATTTTCTGGGAATAGGTCTAAAATTACGAAGCATCCAGGACAAAGAAAAAGAACTTACTCCAGAAACTAATGGATTCTTGTCAAACAGTAAGTAACAAATTATTAACACTATTTTTTATTTGTCTGTAAAAGTACAAGTAAGTAAGTAAATAAATAAATATTGGGTTGGCCAAAAGGTTCATTTGGTTTTAAAGTAAAAAGACACTTTTTATTTTGACCAATAACTTTATTAAAGTATTCACCATTTTGTTCCACCAACTTCTGCCATCTTTCAGGCAACTTCATAATTCCATCTTCTCAAACTTTTTATCTTTTTGAGCAAAGAACTGTTCCAGGTACCTTTTGTAGTCTTCCAGGGAATTGAAATTTTTTCCATTAAGAGAAATGGAGTCTTTACTTTGTAAAGACCGAAATAAACGGAAGTCTGAAGGTGTGATGTCTGGTGAACATGGCGGATGGAGCAGAACTTCACAGCCAGGCTGTGGCAGTTTTTGCCTGGTCATCAAAGAACCATGTGGTCTTGAGTTACCCCAATGGGAGATTATGCATTTCTGTTGGCTAATTCTGAACACTTTTCATCAAGTGCTGCTTTCAGTTGGTGTCACTGGGAGCAGTACTTGTTCAAATTAATTGTTTGGCTTTCCTGAAGGAGCTCATAATAGAGGACTCCCTTCCAATCCTGCCATATACGTAACATCAGCGTCTTTGGAGGAAGACCGACTTTGGTGTGGTTGTGGTGGTTCATTTTGCTTGCCTCACGATCTCTCCTGTTCCACAGTATTGTAAAGAATTGACTTCCACCACCTGTCACAATGTGCTCCAAACCAGAACATGGTTGCAGGGGGCAGGAGTATAAGAGGATTAAATGCTAATGGAAAAATACAATCAAAAAAATTTTAGGAAAAACAGAAGGTTTTCATTATGTTTCAGTAGAGAATCACATGTGGAAATACAGTCAAGGTTTTTTTCAGTTAATTTATGTGGAACCCAAACATCAAAGCAATTAACGGAACCAAGATCATGGAAACAAATAAATAAAGGCAGGTGAGGAACGGGGTGACAATGCAAAGAAAATAGTTTCCTGGATTTCTCTCTTTTTTCTGGAGTGCCCACAATTTGAACTGTGCAGAAATACAAGTGGCTAACCACCCATCACGTGTGCCACAGGGACCAGATTCACGGTGCCCTGGGGCCTGTTTCCCGTTGTCATCCACCGGCCTTCAGCAAAGTCTTCTTCTGACTTCCAGGTGTGCCTCACAGGTATTGTGAGAAAAGGGGGAGGGTCAAGGGTCCATAGTGGGCTGGAGTTGCAGAAAGAAAATTGAGAGCATGGAGACGGTGGAGGGGGTTAGAAGCCATCCCAACAGGAAAGTTAGCCTTTGGAAAGCTGTGCTCCTGCCACCTCACCCCGCTACTAGCACATCCTCTGTGAGGGCAGTTTTGGAGGCTCTGACCTGTGCATCCACAGAGTTACTTTGGTGATGAGGTTTCCCACTCTCCCCCACTTCTGATACCACTTCTGAGCCCATGCACGGCCTCCCGCCTCACTCCATGCATCAAAGCTACTGATGCCAATTTGTCCAAAATAGTATGATCGGCTAGATGGAGAACAGGCCTTAAATGTACCCATCAGGCCTAGGCAAACTATGGCCCTGTGGCCAAATCTCTCTGGCCCACCACCTGTTTGTTTGTTTGTTTGTTTGTTTGTTTGTTTATCCTCATTCAAGTAGGGAGAGAGAGAGAAATATCCATGTGAGAGATAAACATTGATCTGTCACTCCTGTACGTATTTTGACTAGGAATTGAAATGGTAACCTTTTGGTGTACAGGATGAGGTTCCAGCCAACTGAGCCACCCGGCCAGGGCCCCACCACCTTTTTTTGTCAATAAACTTTATTGGAATACTGCCATGTCCATTTGTCTTGTCTATGACTGATTTCACATTACAAAGTTGAGTAGTTGTAAAAAAGACCACATGACCCACAAAGCTCAAAACATTTACTATCTAGTCTTTATAGAAAAGTTTTGCTGATACCTGGTATAGATAGTAAAAAATAAAACAGTGAAAGAAATGGATACTTCGTACTGAACTCTTCAGACCTCCTTTCACATGTATAACACTGTTCCCACAATAACCTTGAATGAGAAAAAAATAGTGTGTGTGTGTATATATATGTATATGGTACAAGTCTGTAGTACAGTATGTGATAATAATCTATTTACTGTAATTTTCACATATTCTACTTGCTTGAAAGGGAAAATACCAATCATGTTATTAATATCGAAACTTCTCAGGTCTAGAGTAAAATTAACCACAGATAATTTCACTGGCAATTCTCCTGCTGACTCTAGGGATGTGGCAGGGACAGCAGGAGGACCCGGACAATGGTGACCATCTCACACGGTGGAGGCTGCGGGCCACCCTGTCAGCCCTGACCTTTGAGAAAGGGTGCAGGCACCAGCTCCATCGGATGGAAGGTGCCTGTGGAAGAGACGCAGCTCCCTGTCAGGCACCCTCAATGTCATGTGCGTGGTGACCTCTGTGTTTGACATGGCTTTGAGTGTTTCTTCTTTGAGCTTTTTTTATATTTTTTAAAAATTCTAAGACAATGTATATTATCTTTGTGATCAGAAAAAATGCTATCTAAGCATAAGTTACACTGTTTTCATATGTGCTATTTAGATTATGTAATCTTACAAAGCTAATCTGCTAAAGAAATAGCCCCCAAAAGTGACTGAATTGTCATACCACGTTTCACAGCCTCCTAAGTGTTTAGGGTCTCTAACAGAGCAGTTATCCTAAAGGCTCACCCCTAAGGTTCAATGCAAGATCTCCCCTGAACTCCTTGGCAAAGAATGCACGTTTTAAAATACAATTTACTTTTTAGAATAGTTTTAAATATCTTTTAAAAATTGAGATGATAATACAGAGAGTTCCCATATACCCATCCCACACACAGGTTCCTTTATTAACACCTGACATAAGGACAATTATATTTATTACAGTTAATAAACCAATACTGATACTTTATTACCATTAACTGAAGTCACTAATGTATTTAGACTTAGTTTTTACCCAATGTCCTTTTTCTGTTCCAGGATCTCATCCAGGACACCCCATTACATTTAGTCCTTATATCTCTTTAGGCCCCTCTTGGCTCTGAGAGTTTCTGAGTTTCCTTGTTGTCAAATGCTGTGACAGTGTGAAGAGTATTGTTCAGGTATATTGTAGGAGGTCTCACTGTTGGGATTTGGCTGATGTTTTCCTTATGATTTGACTGGGGCTATATATATGTTTTGGGGGTAAGGAAGATCACAGAGGTAGAGTAACATTTTCGTCACATTGTAGCAAGGGTATGTACTATTAACATGCTATATAGCTATTGATGTTGACCTTGATCAACTGGCTAAAACAGTAGTGTTTGCCAAATTCTCCATTGTACAGTCCTCTTTCTGCCCTCTCCCTTTCCACACTGTACTATTAGGGAGGACGTCACTATGTGCAGCCCACAGTTAAGAAAAGGGTGGAATATCTACATAAATTACATGGAATCTTCTGCATAGGCGATTTGCCTCTTCTCCCCATTTATTAATTTATCCAGTCCTTTACTCTTACTAATATGGGCTCATGAATATTTGTCTTGTATTTTGGGCAATACAGAAGGCACTTTTACAGTGCTTTAAAATACAGTGTTCCAGAGGAAAGCAGGAACAAGGATCCAGGCCCTGCCTGCGATGCTGAAACAATCAACACTGTTTATTGGAACAATTTCTTTCTGTGTCCTGCACTGTCCCTCAGGGACAGGGGTGGGAGGGATGTGAGTCTCCTGCCATGGAAAATAGGAAGGATTAAAAGGTAAATGCTGAGCCCAGCCTTTCCTATTTCAGCTGCACCTGAATTGTGGCTTCTGCCTGCAATACTCATGTAAGAATTACTAGCAAAATGATTAATCCATGAAAGAGTGAGTCCCTAAATCCCTTAAGAGGGCTATTTGCATGTCAGAAAATGGGGTAAAAAACACTTTCCCCAGGATGCACTGTGGTTTAGACAGAAGCCCTTATTTTGCATAGAAGTTTCTCTTTTATTTTCCCACATGTAATCGTTGGATTATTGACTTTCCCAGTAAGGAGGTACACTGTGCTCCTGTAATTTTCCCAGAAGGCACAATTTGCTCCTGTAATTGAACTTTAATGTTGAACCAAGAATCTCTCATCTATCATGTGAAAATTCATACAAACACAGTTGGATGTTTAGTTCATTACCAAAAAGACAAGGGTCTTTTGAACCCAGGGACAGGCATTCCTGAGAAACAATGCACCCCTCTGAGAGAGGGTCAGATTACAGGCAGGAATGGTGCCTGCATCACTTTACTCCCCTTGGTACCCACCTAGAATAGATGATCAATAAACACATGATGAGCGAATTAATTTATCGGAAGAAAGAAAATCAGGAAGCCTGTGTTCCTGTCCTCTAACTAACTCTGTCCTTGAGCGGTCACTTCCTAATGCGGGGTCTCAGCTTTGCAGGGGCAGGGGTGGGGAGAGGCTGTTCATTCCAACAATTAACAAGCCAAAGCATTTATTATACTTGTACTGGAAATTCTTAGGCTTTCAAATATGTTCCAGGAGCCCTGCGGAGAAAATACCTTTGCTGGGTGGAAGTGGCCAGATGGATTACAGTTGCGTGACAGACAGGAAATATTGAAGGCGGCTGCTTCCAGCCGCTTTAACAATTGCTCCTGAGATGAAATGGAGAGTGAGAACAAACAGTACAGCTATTCATCACAGTATTTTTTCTAGATCAAGTCAGATTTCAGCAAAGTTGAGAATTAAACACTTGTGTTTTCCATCCTCTCCCTTGTTTGCATGATTGGTTTAATAACTTTTAAAACAACCTTTTAAAAATAAGCTATTATTACAGAAACAGGGCATATGCATTGTAAAAATAAAATAAAATACAAACAAGTGAAACTCTTACCATGCAGAGATCACCACTGTTAACACCTTAGTGTGTGTCATTCTCGGTCATTTTCTGCAAATGTGTGTACATATATGTGTGTGCTTAACATCTACTTTTTTCAATCAGTGATCTCTACTACATTATATTTCAATTAATATCCAGACAATATCCAAATTTCCCAACTGACTTCAAAATATCTTTAGCTGGTTTGCTGAAACCAATATCCAGTCCAGGACAATGATAGCATTGCATCTTTTAATTATTTTCCGTCCATCTCTTTTACCCTAATTCAATTCGGTGCCCCCCTGACTTGTGAACTATGTGGCTGCAAATATTGGGGAGAATTCCCAATCTGGGTTTTTCTTTGTTGCTCTCTTGCACAGCAGCAGTTCTTTTACAGTTCTTGTACAATAGCAGTTCAATCTAAAGGCGTGGGGGATTCAAGCTGCATCTCATCAGAAGCACCATCGCAGCACCATTGCTGAGCGAAACCTGAGCCCTGGATCAGTGCAATGGCAATGTGCTAGCACACTGTGCTGCAAAGTGTTCACCTTGCACCTGAGTTTGTGTCCATGCAGTATTACTTTGGTGCTACAGGAATGTTCCATTGTCCTTCAACCACCCGTCTAGTGGTTTTAACACAACTTAGTCATGCCTGCCTAGAGTAGTACTTCCATTATGGTTTCCAAACCAGTATTTTCCTACTTTTTCTTTGTTTGAATATGAATTGCCCATCCCCCTTTGAGCATCACAACTGTCCTGGCCTTCCGTGGATTCTCAGGGTGCCTTATCTATGGTCTCTGTAACCTTCCCACCAGGATGGCCACATATGAATGTCCAGGCAATCCACATACACCTCGTCGGCAAGGGGCTGTCAACCAAGTCACATTGGCCGGGACTGGCATCTGCTGTCTCTGTTTTACCACAACACTGTTTGAACTGGCACTGATGGAAATGCAGCTGGGATAGGGTCCTCAGCTTCCTAAGTGGGATCGTGGAATAGGTTTTAGGAATAGGCACATTCTGAAGTGCTTTGCTCATATCAGTAGGAAGCATTCTAAACCATCTTTCCTCCTTGTGAAATTTACCCCCTCCTGCTCCTTCTTCCTTATCACCACCCTATTGTGCTCTTCTCTAAAGTCTAGCCAGAAGGGGTTGCCTCTATTTAAGTCAAATTCACTTACCCCCATCATTTGTCCTCATGAACCAAATCCACATGGCTATTGGGACAATACGCTCCTGAAATTCTTGAGCTATGGATACTGAAGGTGGAGGAACAGCCTCACTGAGCTCATCTACTGTATCAGGCATTCTGCTAGGACCATGTCTTAGCTCAGGCTGCTGTAAGAGAATACCATAGACTGAGTACCAGAGAGTGTATTTCTCACAGTTCTGGAGGTGGGAAAATTCAAGAGCAAGATGTCTAGTGAGGTCTGCTTTGTGGTTCATGGATGGCCATCATTTCATTGTGTCCTCACACGGTAGAAGGGGTAAAGGAGCACTCTGGAGCCTCTTTATAGGATAACTAATCACATTCATGAGGGCGGAGCAGTTGCCCAAAGAATCCCCCTTCTCATCCCATCACACTGGATATTACGTTTCAACAAATGAATTGGGGGTGGGGGAGGAACACAAACATTTGGTCTACAGAAGACCATCATTCTGAAAGACCCATTGATGGATGAAGACACCGAGGACCGAGAAATTAATGTTCTCGCCCTGAGTTTCAGACACTTGGCTGCCTGTCTGACCACATTAACCTCTGCCGGCAGAGCTCGCATCTCACTCTAGAGGCTAAAAATGTGGCAGCTAGGGCATGGGCTTGCGACTCACCCCAGCCAGCGGTTCTCAGAGAGAAGTCTCGAGGGGTTTCTGAGATTTCCCTTCCTTATAAAAAGGTGTACATTAGAGGAAACTGCCTCTCCCCACTTTTTTGTCTTTAGTTGTAATTGTGTGGGAATGGGATGCCCAAAATTATGACACCCAACTTCTATCATAAGATAATATGACCATATTTTTGAGGACCAGGCCAACATACTGATGACAACAGAGCAAAAGGATAAAGAGAACCAAATACCTGATGGAATGAATGGAATTTACCATTCCTTTACCAGCCTTGGAACCACCCAGGATCTCAACCTCCTGTTATATGAGGGAGTGAATATTATCTAAACATCCTAATTAATACACTTAGCAAAGCAAAGAGCAGGAGTTTGAACCCCATTCTTTGTGTCTCCTGTGAGGACAAGAGTTTCAGTCCCCTAGTTCTTCTGGTTTGTTTCTAGACCCTGGAATTCAGAGAGTCTCAGAGACTGCTCCCCCACCAACCAATTCATAAGAACTTTAATCACTCCCTTAGCAGAACTGTACTTTTAAGGACTTCCAATGCCTTAACCCAAAGGAGAGATTCACACAGGAAGTATGTGTGCCAAGGCCACCTGGCGGGAAGCAATGTTTAATTCTGAGGTTTTTCCTGTGCCACTTAAGCCCCTTTCACAGACACAGATGTGACTGGTATAGTAGCCCAAGAGCCTTAGTAAACATTTGAACAGTGAGGTCAGGAGCTGGCAGGACCCCAGGGTGTGGCCTCCAATCCAGGAGCCTTCAAAGTCAGTTGCTGTGTCTGTTTTTACTTAGAATTTGGAATTGCACGTGCCTTCTGACCCTGTCGAAGGGGGGGCAAAACAACAACACAGGCCACGATTAATTTGGGAGGCAGGGTGTAGAGGGCTTAAACTGCTCTACCCAGTTACTTAATCACTGTCCTTGGCCCTTGTTAGAATATGTAGTTAGAATCCTGTCAGCAGATGTGCATTTCCGGACATGGGAGGATCTCTGCTCATTGTCAGGCAGGCCCCAGTTCACTTGTGTCGGACAGAAAGGGTCAGCAAAGCCATGCTTCGCCAAAAGCCACGGGCCAGGGAGGCCCTCGTCCAGGGCCTTTCAATCTACCCCTTTCGTGCTTCCTCCCTCTCCTCTCCATTCCAAGCCTGTCTACCTACACAAGTCTGAGTCTCTTGCACTGTTTTTCTCTCCAGGAGTCCCCGTTAAAACTTCCTCTCAGGTAAACCTCCCTCTCTGCTCTCTGACGTGAAAGCACACAATGAGAAGACAGCCATTTGCAAACCAGATGGTCCTCACTGGAACCAACCATTTCAGCATCCTGATCTCAGACTTCCAGCCTCCAGCAGCATGAGAAAAAATGTCTATTGTTTATAAGCCACCCAGTCTATGGTACTTTGTTTTCACAGCCCAAACTGACTAAGGCAAACGCCATGTAAGTGTTACTTCCATCATCATCATTGTTGTCAGGGCCAGGGCTAGTGTGAGGCCGGTGAGGCACTCCCTTTCAGGGTCATTTTGCATCCTCGCTTAGTCCCAACCCTGACCGTCATCATCAATGAGTCCTGAACAGGTCCTAGGCCCTGTTTAAGGCCGTTATATGCATTAATTCATTGAATCAAAACCGGAAACTGAGGCACAGAAATATCACCAACAGACATTATGCCCAAGCTACACATCTAATGAAGGGCAGAACTTGGATTGAAACCGGTGACAATAGTTAAACAGGTTCCCTCGGGCCCTTTCTCCCCAGCTTTATTAAAATATAACTGACAAATAGAAATTGTGTATATTGAAGATCTCAAATGTGATGATTTGATATGTGTATGCATTGTCACATGATTACCACAATCAAGTTAAGGTACTGATGTCAAGCAACTGGGAGACTCAGGATGTCAACGCCATTCATCACTCTCAGCGCAAGCAAATCTCTGCCAAATTCTGACTCATTTTGAATAGGACATCTGTGTGATGAAGCAGTCAGTCGTTCCGAATGACAAGTTAGCCAATAAGGTTCCACCAGTTACTTACGGTGTGACCACGAGCCAATCAATCAGCCTCTCTGGACCAGTAAGGAAAGTGCAAACTTCCACACCATCCCAGCAGAGGTAAATGACAGCAGGATTAAGGAGTAGGGGTGTAAGATGACAGGAAGCATATGAGGTGGTGGTTTTCAGTACAGGCTCTGTCCCACCTACTCATTTTTCTGATGCCATTTATCGTCGACCTACACTGGCCAGACCAACATGTCTGTCAGTGAAATTCAGCTGCAGATTGGGTGGCAGACCCATGCAGTGAACACAGTTTCCAGGGTGTGTCACTGATGGCCAGGAGCTAATTCCTAGCTTGGAGAGACTGAAAACATTAGCTCAACATTTTACAGTAACAGCAGATGTACATGCCAGGCTCACTGGCTGAGCCAAGTCATCTGTGAAATGTGGATACAATTCAATTTAAACAATAGAACAGCAGCCACCTCGGTCTGTGTTTCTGCATGACTCTCTGATTAGTTCAGATTGGACCCACTACACCACCTGATCTCTCCGTAGGCAGTTGAGCCTGTAGGAGACGTTTCATATTCAGTAACAAATCTCATTTCCTCTCAGACTGAAGGAGACAGCAAAAGCCAGATGGCCTTTCAAGGCCGTTAATTACGCTCTGTGATTTCAAGATGGATGCAGCATACTTCGGGACTTCTCCCCCTAAACCACAAGGTGGTGCTAAAGCCCCAAAAATGCTTCCCAAGCCCGCAGGTGTCACCTGCTGTGAGGAAGAAAAGAAGGGAAGGCAAAGATCCAGGAGCTCAAGTGACTGAAGAGAAAACAGTGGAGCAGACAGAGCGTGGAGGGAATGGCTTGCCCATCTGAATGCAAAGAGCTTCATGAGATTTCCCAGACTCCCAGGTGCTTCTACTAGGAAAGAGGTTTTTCTCAGAGGCATGGGCCCTAAGAGTCAGGCAAAAAAAAAATATTAAAAAATGATTTGCAGCCTACTGTGCTCCGACACCATACTAAACATAGCTTAGTCATAGAGCAGACACCATCCCTACCAGTTTTCAGCAAGGACCTGTCAGGAAAGCCATATGTTCGGACTTCCCCTTTTCCTTAACCTCTCACTGATAATGCATGAAGAAGCCCATTGAGTTAGCCTCCCAAATTTCTCTATCATCATCTCCTCTGCCACAATTCAAGTATCTAATATCTTCACTGGACTTTGAAATGGCCTTTTATAGCCTCTCTGCCTCTGTTCTCACCCTGCGTCCTACATTTGCATGATATTACTACCAGAGGGATATTTCTAAAATGCAAATTTGACCACATCACTCCTCAGCGCAGAATTCTTCCATGGAGTATAAAATGAAAGACTTAGAGTTTGTTTTAACAAAAAAAAATCATTTCTACCTCTCAACCCAGCGATCCTGCTTCTAGGTGTTTGTCCCAAAAGAAATAAAAATATATAATCACAAAAAGACTTGTACAGAATTTTCACAGCAGCTTCACTCATAACCAAAAACAACCTAAATATCCATTAATGGGAGAAAAAAATCAACTTGTGATACATTCATACTGTAGAGTACTACTTAGCATTTTTTAAATGGACTACTAAAAACACAACAATATAGATTAAATGGCTTACCAGATTTATCTAGTAAAAATACAAATATTTCATGGGACATACTTTTACTAGTAATTATTTTTTGTTTATCTGAAATTCAAATTTAAATGGGCATCACATATTTTATCTGGCAAACTTAACATAGCTAATCTCTAAAATATTCTGTTAAGCAAATGAAGTCAGACAAATGAGTAGATCCTAAATAATTCCATTTATATGAAGTTCATGAGCGGGCAAATTAATACTTAGTGACAGAAATTAAAAGTTATTTATGCTTGGGGGGTGTGGATTGAGTGGAGGGAAATCTAAGGAAAATTTCTAGGGTGATAGAAATGTTGGTTGGGATGGTAATTACATGTTATATACATTTACCAAAAGTCCTCAATTTCACACTTAATTTTACTTCAATCGTAACACCAAAAACTTTCTTGCATGGATTCTCAATACTATACTTACACTCCTGATTACAGCCTATAAAGTCCTTCCATCTCTTGCCATGACTTATCCATTATCCTCCCTTTATCCATAATGAGTCCTACTGGTCAAGTGAGATGAACCTCCTACTCATTATTTCAGTCTCAGCTTTGGCTCTCTCCTATAAGCTAAAGGCTTGTTAAGAGAGATTTAGGCCCACTTTCTTCTCTCGTCCCTGTAGGTTGCAGTCCACCTCCATTTACAGCCTGTCCCTATTGCATTCCTGTCACTATCTAGCCCGCACTGAACTGTATATTCCTTTAGAGGAGGGATCTTTCCTCTGTTCCTAGCTAACTAGAGGCCGAACTACTGTCTGCTCTATTATAAAGTCCATACCCTTCGCAAAGATCCCCGGGGGATGATGGGATAGGCAACGTCCCCTAAGGCAGAGCCAATAACCCTCAGAAAAAGTCTACCTTGAACTTCCTGAAGAAGCCCAGCTGAATGGAGGCTTCCTCTTGCCTAAAACACCACTGAGATTTACAATTTTCAGGTCTTTCTGGAAAGACTGGGATGCCTCATGTCCTGAAATGAGGTCTTCCTATTTCATAGCTGTTGCCATAAAGACCTCTCTCTCCCTCTCTCCCTCAGGTTTCTTTGGGACATCTATTCCCAGTTCCACCAGAACTGGCTTCTAGGGTTCCTTGATGCTTCTGTTGCCCGCTTTCCTTGGTCCATACTACTTCCCAGGGCTTTGAGAACCAGGCACAGACACAGCTCTTGTCTCTGCTTATGCCCCTCAGCTGGTGACTGCTAAAATGCCCTTGAAGATACAGTTGTTTTCAGTCTTGGGCAGAGGAAGATCCCATATATTACCTATTTTAATCAGACAAACCAACACTTCACGGTTCTCTCCATTATGTAGTGTGGCACTCTCATTAGCCTCAAATGATTCTTCCACTGAGCCCTCGATCACACTTGACCTTCAGGCAGATGCCTTTCCTTCAGGGGGGTGCCCTGCCCAGCAGTTCTCAAAATGGAACCCTCCCAACAACCTTAGAGACTGTATGCAAATGAGTGCTGATGCTGGCCCATCATCTTTTAGAGGCTGACTTAACCAGTTCCACTTGGTCTGCTTAGTTGCTAAGGTCCCAGAGGCATTTGGCCTACTTTTAGAAACTCCCTATTAGAACTGTAGATGTTCCAGAGTTTCAGATCTAAGCTGGAGAAATTACAACTTGCCTTATCACATTAGGAACTTTGCCTGGAAGAAAACAGCAGGCGTATCTCCGTGGCTATGTAGGTTCTAGGTGACCTACAGCAGGATAGCACCTTGACCAATGTTAACCAAAGGTTTTAGTCTATCACTTAGAAAAAAACTGCTTAAACTTTAAAATGTATGTACATACATATTTTTAAATCTTTGCAAGGAGAGAGGATAAAAGTAAATGACTCTTTAGGACAAGGAATGCATGTAGGAAAAAGGAACTAATGTCACGGAGACCTGCTAGGAATAGAATCCCAGAAGACCTGACCAGGAATTACACTCCCTCAAGAGTAAACCTCAAAGGCATGCTGGGAAGGCAGTGAGGTAAGGGTGCTGAGCTGATACTAATTAGTGCTCAGTAAACAAATGGGAGCATTTTGTTTTCTGCCCAACTTCAGGTCCGCCTTCCTCGAAGCTGGTGGGGGGGGGGGGAGGGGACAAAAACAGTTCATATTCCCATAGCAATTCACTTTACAAAGAAGATTCTATTTGATTTGTGGAAGAACAGCCTGTGTTTTGTTTTGTGTCACAGCTTCTGAATGGCAATTCCAAAAAAAAAAAAAAATGCTGTCGTGAATCCTTAGGGATAAAGATTTTGACGTGAACGTGATTGGGAGAAGGCCAGAGCTGTGGCGGTTATACCGCGTAGGGACAATAGAAGGCTCCTTATTCCTCTTCGAAATGAGGCCCTTCAGGGCGAACATTTGCTCCACACCTGTGCCCAGGAATGCTTGGCACCTCCCTTGGGTACTGGGGAGACACACAGTAAAGAAGAATAGCAAAGATAATAATAGCCAATATTTACTGAGCATGTGCCAGGCATTTATATAGGCCAGCTTATTTGATTCTAACAATGGCCCTGTGACATGCTTGACAAGTGAAGACACTGAGGCTTTGACAGACTAAATAATTTGCTCACAATCACCCAGGTGGGCTACAGTTGAATCCAGGAATCACATCCTGAACAAGTATACATACTACATCTCCGAATAGTAGCTTTGCATTCATAGATTTCTAATCATTTTAACCACTTGTGGTTCAACTCATTATTTAAAGAGGCATCTTATTAATATCCTTCAGACACAACTGACTGTAGAGCAAAATGCCCTGAGATTGCTGTTTATGAAGGAAATCATCTGGCACTGCTAATGCATATTGTGTATTTTACATGTCCAATACTCCTTCTAAGTAAAAGAAAAAACGAGACACTCCTTAAAATTAGAGTTCTCCTTTATTTCCTGGGATTAAGATAATCCTGTACTCAGAGCTGCAGGCTCTCTGAGGCCACGGGACTTTCCAGCCAGGAAAAGGACTGACATACCATTAGGTCATGACCTCCCAGGGCTGGAACTCCTGGGTCTTGGGTATTGTTCCTCCCGAGGCCTTTAAAAGTTGTCTGAACCTTATCCCCTGATGTCATGGCCACCCTACAGAAAAACAGACACCAACTGACTCCTGGGAGGGGAGAGAGAGAGAGGCTGAAAAGAGCAGTGAGGCAGCATTGAAGCGAGGGAGGGGGTCCCTAGTAAGCTGTCTTCCTTTACACCTTTTCCCAGCTCAGCCCAACTCGCTTGCAATGCCCAGAAATACCTTTTGAGTCACAACACAAAGACTGTATTCTAATCAATAGTTTCGTTATTAAGTGTGTTTTGAAAGACTAATTCTTAAGAAATGGGTAAGTTATAAATATTTATGTAAACATGACATCTCTACACAACCCTCCCAGCTATGCCACATATCCCAGCCAAAAGGTTAGAAAGCAAACCTTTTTCATTTTGCTTTTGGAATTGACTTACATATGTTGTCCAAACCATGACAATTATGTTTTGAAACATACAATTACCTCCATACTCCCCGTCTCACAGGGCTATGAGTAGGAATAAACAATATTGTATTACTGATTGATGAGATGATTGTTAAGAATCTTGAAATCTGTCCCCTCTTCTTCAAAAGAATTCTGCAGGACTGATATAACAGCTTTTTGGAAGGCAACAGTTAAAATAATTTAGCAAATTGACTTTTGCATATACCGATGTCCGATCATCAAATTCTGGAGACTAAAGTAGATATAGCAGGTAAGTTATATTTTACGTTCAAGCGAAGTGTCACTTTATGTAATTTGGGGGTGGGGAGGGAGACTCGCCAAGAAGAGAAAAAGCAACCAAATGGATGCAAAACAAACAAAAATATTTTATTGTTCCTTAAAATTCATCCCTCAGACAACGGATAATGCACACATGAGACGACCTTAATACACACAGACATATGTTTACAATTATCAACATTGATGAACATGGGGAATTCATAAAAGTTAAACTTTATCAGGTTATTGGACTTTCTGAATATAATATTGGCAAAAGGAACTTCAACACAAGAAACATTTAGTTTTATTTGTTTAATATCACTAATTTTATCTACCACTTTGGACAGTGACTAAAAAATGAGGTACAGAAAACCTTCCTGAAGTCTGAGCAGAGAGCAGAAGTCCAAGGCACTTCGGAGCCCCGTTATTTCCTTATTGAGTAGGATGGACTCGGTTCCGAAACTGCCCTCACTCCAGGGTTACTGCGTAGAAAAGCACTGTTTACCCACCCCAACGAGGAGTTGTGGGGATTCGTTTTTATAAAGTGCTTCATGTGCCTTAGAAGAAAGGCAACATAGAAGTATGAAATAATCTTACATATTTCACAAATGAAAAAATAATTTTGGCACAATGGGAAGAGTGCCTCTTATTTTAAAAACCACACCTGCCTATTTATAAAACCCCATCACCTCAATGGCTTCTTGTTTGTTTTTTAATTAAGAGAATAAATGTTGTGCCAGTTTTATAACAGTCTCAACCCAGGCTGTTATCAGAATCTCTTTAAGAGTCCGTTAAAAATACAGGTCTTTGGCCAACAGCCTAGAGCTACAAAATTAAAGTTTCTAAGAGTGGTATGTTTTTAAAAGGATCTATAGAGGATTCTGATGCATACAAAGTTTTTAAAACATTTCTTTAGAAAAATGTTAATTTATTAAACATTGATTTTCTTCCTAGAACATTTTTCTTAAGAATGAATGAAGTTGGATCAGGGTATCAACTTGTTATTGCCCTTTCCCCTTCCTATGCCCCACACAGGCTCAGAACATCTCTCTCACACACACACACATGTACACACACACACTTTTTAGTTCTGCCCTTGAATTAAAATGTGGTAGTGGTAAAATGCGATAGTAGCAGATAGATGGAGAAGAGAGACAGGACTTGCAATTCCTCCCCACTGTGCCCGAAGCAAATGGATGTTTCCCATTTGCCAGAACGGAATGGTTTAAATATGCATTTCCAATTTGGAAACAGGTAAAATCAGCACTTCCTGGGAAACATCAGCTTGAAAAGATGCTGACAGACAAAAGTGAGCGAGGTTATAGCGGCCAACCGTGAAGAAAGGCTCCAGCGACTCCTCCTCTGTTTGGAGATCGCCTGCATCTCAGCAAATGCATGATGCTCCACGGGCACCAAGCCTGTGGTTGCTTCACCAAGGTCAATGAAATAGAATGATGGAACTGGTGACTATCATATAAAATAGCTTTTTTTTTTTTTTAAATGATCAGTCTCTTCCACTGCAATTATTAAGGCTGTTTTAGTAAGTACTTTCATTTTTTGACTGGCTCAATGTCTTCTATGTCCTAGCTGGTCTAACTTAGAGAAGGGAGTGCTCATCCCTAATGGCCATCACACGGAACTCATCGTGATGCCTGCAGTTTTGAAACAGGAGTCCCCTTGGGGTGCTTTGCAATGGAACTAATGAAGCCTTCAGAGAAATTATTTCTTTACACAGAGGAGGTTCTCTGAGGCTGGCCAAAATTTTTACCCTGTCAAGAACTCATGAATAATAGCAAAACAAAGTAGTCCCACTTGTTGGGAAAAGAAAAAAGAAAACAAAATGCAGGAGATAGAGGCTACATAGAGAATAGGATATGTTTTTGTTTTTGTTTTAAATTCATCCAGAACCAGCCACAGGGAAATTTCACTATGAAAAACAGTCTTGCACTGCCTTCCAATGTTCCCCTAAACATGTGAGGCAACTTTGTACAGAAAGGTTGTTGGGGCTGGCTTGGGGAGTTGCCTGTTGCATGTTTCCCAGGGGGGCAAGGATGCCAGCAGCAGAATAAAACCTCCCAGCAGGATGCAGAAGCCGCTAAAATAAAATGCAATGTCATAGGTCTGGGTCCAGTCATAAAACCAACCTGGAAAGAGAGTAAGAAAACAGTGAGTTTCATAAAAATAGTATGAATATGAAGCCCTTACTCTAATCTCATCAATTTTATATGCACTTAGTATTAGAATATATATTCCATCTACTCACACGGTGGCCTACTGGGAATTGGAAAAGGAGAATTTCTCAAAAATGTGCACAAGAAGCAGGAATTTGGGGTTTCTCCCAAGTAAAGATTAAACACAAATCCCTGAGCAAGAATATTGGCTTTTAAACTACAGCAAAGTGATTCTGAGTAAAACATTACCGTGCAGATTTATTTTGTGCAAATCTGTGCTATTATTACAACCTGAATTTCTATATCTGGAGAAGTCACAAAGAAGAGCAGTGAGATGGTTGACTAGTATAAATATCTTACCAACAATTGGTGGTCCAAGGCTATTTCCAAGTCCAGCAAAGAACATTAGTATCCCATACGCATGGGCTAATTTTTCAATTCCCACAGTCTTCGTGGTCACATAGGGGAAAATGGACCAATTACCAGTAAGAAACCCTAGGACCCCAGAAAGTACTGCCAAGGTGACATAACTTTTGGCGAATGGAATAGCACACAAGGCCAGGCCCATGACCATCAAGGTGGCTATGTAAAGATACAAGGTGTTAATCCACTTGAAGTCAGCCAGTATCCCCAAAAGGAGTTTACCGACGGCTGTCATAATGCCCATGATGGAAATAAGAGGCACAATAAACTCTTCTTCTTTCACATTTGAACTTCTTGCTACATCTTCCATAAGTAATGAAGGTGGAAACCCTCCGATGTCAAAAAGAAAGATAGCAATGAAGAGGGCTGAGAATACTTTGTTTTTAAAAAGAGCCACAGTTTCTCCACAGTAGTTTTTATATAATTGCCACTTCCTCTTGGCAAGCTGTTTGCAAAAGTATGTCTGTTCTGCAACTTTCTTTTTGTACGTCTCAGTCTCTCTCGTGCAGTGCGCCATTGTTGTCAGGTTTTTGTGAAGGAGGCTTTCCTGTTTCCAGTCCCCATTGGCTAAAGGGCTCTTGCATGTCTCCTCACTGCTGTAGCTCTTTTCAAGAATGCTTATATTCTCTTCGAGGTTCTTTTCTTTTTCACTGTAAGTGGAGCATCTATCTGGTACATTTTCTAGAGCCGTTTTTTCAGGCAAAGGGCAATCAGAGGACTGGAGGGGTCTCATCAGACTGCCACAGGCTAATATATTTAAAGCTAAAGCACCCACAATCAGCAGGCACCCATCCAGTCCATAGGACTCAATCAGCAGCCTCTGCAGAGCAGCGTATATAAAAAGTCCAACGCTTGAACCTGGAAAGGAAATGGAAACTGTTCAGTCTTAATCTCTCATAATCTGGGACTCTCAGGACAAGGATTTCCAGTATCATGGCTCAATTTCTTTTTGATACTGGCACACACATGTGGCTTCATACAAAAGTCACAGCCAGGATATTAAAGGTGATGATAATAGCAACAATCACAGTAATACTGATAGAATATTTATTTTAAGAATTAGCATTTGTAGTTCAGACAGTGTTAAGCACTTTACATTGCACGATCTTGTTTAATCCCTATAATTATCATATTGTGTAGGTCCTATAATCATTCCCAACCTACCCCTGAAGTGACCTGGGGCTAGAAAGGCTGAAAAATTTGCCAGAGGACACAAAGCTATAAATGGCGTTAAGTGAGAGTCACATTCAATCCTGGAGTTCACACTCTTAACAAAAACCTTATACAACTAACTTTTTTGCACTTATTATGTGCAGGCTCCATGCACATAATATGTTTATTCCCTTTGGAAAAGCAAATATATTTTAGTTTTGAGATATAGAATATATTTTAATTTGGGGGGATATTTGCAATGATGTGATAGTTCAAATCCATTGCTGAATCACCAGAATAAATAATTCACAGTACTAAACTTTGAACACAGTAAGAGTAAAGTGGAATTTGATGGGGTATTTAAATCACAGAATACGCCTGATTTGCACACCTTGGAAACACTGTAAATTCTTCAGGGTTTTTTTTGTTGTTGTTTTTTCATTTTGCATAGATCACCGTAAACACATCGGAATGGCATGTTACATCAGACCAATCAATCTGAAGTATTTTCATATAATTCTAATTTCAACTTCTTAAAAATCAAGTATTTTAAATTTTAAATATCATTGAAAATGTCACACAAAAAGCAGAAGAGAAATAATTACATCTGTTAAAAACAGATAAATAGGCTGATCATACTTTTAAAATGATCTGTGCCAAATTACTTCATAACCCCGACAGGATCCCATGCCTGCAGCAAACAGCCATCTGATCAAAAATTCCTACCAGCGACCAGATGACTTTGCCTTAGACTTGGAAGAACACATTTTTCTTTGGGACCACAGTTGTCCCTTTCTAACATTTTAAAAATTAACTTTTTAATACCCCCCAATTATTTGCATGAAATATTAATTAGTAGCTCATGTTAATGTAATGGTGTCTAAAATAATATCTTTTTGTGGCTAGTAAGACAGTAAGTATCTTCTTGGCTGACACTGAAAAATAGTAAGCAATCAAATTAATCCTCCCCTCATCTTTTTAAAAGTGGCACATAATTCAGCAGTTCAAAGCACTTCAGAGAATAAACGGAAAGAATGGAAAACAGCCCTACGTCATGTACTTCTGCACTGCATCAACACCTATTCACTGCTAACTGACATTCTTGTCTAACACAATTTCTTTGTACAGAGTCTAAAAAAGCGCCATACCATTAGATACCTAGAAATCCTAGTAGCATTTTGCAAGTTCTATATTTTGACCTCAAATTGAGAAAAATAGGCAACTTCTCCATTGCCCACCAGCTAAGTGTAGCTCTCAACATCATGAAATATGAGGAAGACATATTAAATCAATCAACTGAAATTTACTGAATATCTATGATGTGCTAAGTACATGATGCGCTAAGTACACAATCATATTACACATGAAACACTAGTTTCCTCAGCCTCCCACAAAAATGCAGCTGAAGCTTAGAAAGATGCAGGAATTCTTTCAGGGCAATAAAGAGTAACTCAGAGCTTTCTTGTGGAATGGGGTAAACTGAAAACTATACTTTTTAATTTTCAAAAAGAAAACTCTAATTTAAAAATCATCAATGTAAAGGGTAAAGTGAAATAAAGGATGAATTATGCTTCCATGCACATCTAAATTATATATTCTCAAAGTGGGAAAATGTTAATAGATGCTCAGGGAAGCTGAGATAGTAAAAGACTCACTCATGCTTTGATTAACTATTCATACCAGGGGTCAATAATCTTTGTCTATAAAGGCCCAGAGAGTGAATATTTAAGCCATAGTGGGCCATACAGCCTCTGTTGCAAATGCTCAACTCTGCCCTTGAAGCATGAAGGCAGCCAGAGAAGGTTTGTAAAGGAGTGAGCAGTTATGTTCCAACGCAACTTTATTTATAAGCACTGAAATCTGAATTTCACATAATTTTCCCATGCCATAAAATAGTCTTCTTTTGATTTTTTAGAACTATACATAAATGCAAAAAAATCATTCTTAGCTTGTGAGCGGTCCAAAAACAGTCAGCAGACCAGAAGTGGCCCATGGACGTTAGTCTACTGACCCCTGTTCACCACTGAGCAAGACCGAGTCCCCAGATCCTTCCTGTCATGCCCATGTTCCTTTCTTTTAACGAGGTCACAATATTTCAAGTACTTTCACTACTAGTTTCTTTTCAATTAAAAACAATTCTACTGTAGTTTTATGTTGCTTGTCATCTCTTTCACTGCAGTGGGATGCCAGAGACTGGATGCTTGTGTCCCCCCTAATTTCTATGCTGAAACTGAGCCCCCAGGGAGATAGTGTGGCCTTTTGGAGGTAATGAGGTCACGATGGCAGAGCCCTCGTGAGTGGGATTAATACCCTTATAAAACGGACCCCAGAGAGCTTCCTCTCCACTTCTGGAGCCTTGTCAGGACACAGTGAAATGACAGCCATCTAGGAACCAGAAAGTGGGCCCTCACCGAACTTACAGGTGCCTTGTTCTTGGACTTGCCAGCCTCCAGAACTATGAAATACATTTCTGTTGTTAATAAGCCATCCACCCAGTCTTGGTGCTTTGTTATAGCAGCCTGAACGGACTAAGATAGTGGATTCCTGCTTCTCCCTAATTTTGCTTCACCTAGCTCCCTTTGAGTTGAAACTGAAAACTCCTTAATTCTGCCAAATCTTGACTGTCCATAGTAGCTCCAGTTTAGATTCAGCATGCCATGGCCCAAGCCCATAGGCCCTCTTCCCTAGACAGAGTGAAGAGCAGGAGCAACATACAACTTTCAAAGTCTTCAGCACAAATAAACCTGGACATGCAGGGAAATCTAGGTCATAACTATAATGGCTAATACTTTTAGAACCCTTGACATACGCCTTACACAATAACTCCTTCAATATTCCCAATAACCCAATGTAATGAGGACTATTTTATTCCCATTTTACAGTTCAGAAAACTGAGGCTTAACAATTAACAGAAAAGTTAACTAACTTGCAATCACCAGACAGCCAATGGATGACACAGGCAGGATTCAAACCAGGTCTGTGTTTATTACTACATTACAGTGCCTGTACAGAAAATGTATAGTATAGGTAAGACCTACTGTCCTTTAAGTTGCCATACGTACTCTCATACTCCAGGTTCTTAAAACTGCATTCCAACTGCTCTGGGTTCTCTATCTTGTTTTTTCTACTTCTTCTCCCATTTCTGCCTTACATGTCTGCCATTTCTGTCTTCAGATGCTGGCCCTATCTCTTCCTAGGCCATGACCTACACTTCTTAACTGACAATGCTTCTTCTGTGAATCACGTGGGGTAAATACCCAGCTAGATGCAAATAGATCTGGAATTGCTGTGTAGCCACTGGTTGGCCTCAGAAGCAAAGCACTGATTTGGATCCTGTTGTCAGATATACTACTAACGTTATTTGGCTTATTTGAAAGCCTGGCTTCCCAGGCACACTCACTCATAAACAGGTAAACATACACCTTCTAGTAAATTTGGCAGCTTTATCTCCCAAGCAAATTCATAAAATACTGGCTACAAAATGTTTGATAAGTTCCCTAAACTGCTTAGGAAAAAAAAAATCCATCTGAAAAATAAAATACCACTTTAAACTACCCGAGAGAGTCCAGAAATTTCATATTTACATTCCCCCCATCCAGTGATCACCTCTTGATGATTAAAGGATAGCAAGAGTAAACAACCCATCTTTTGGATGTGCACAGAGGTCAGGGACATGTATTCATAAATCAGTCCTCTCCACTTTTTTGTGAAAATTGTAAATTTCACAACAAATGGAGGCTGAGAGCTATCAGCATCAGTCTTTCTGACAGGGGCCTCAGGGGCCTCCACTTCCCTTCTGTTTCTCCGTCTTTCTCGGGGATAAAGGCCCTCACATGTGTACTCTCCACTTCTTTCAGCACGATTCTCGCCGGCAAGTGACTCTCGATTTACTGGGTCCATAAGTTTTCTTTTCCTCTTTTATATTTGTGGATGAAGAAAAAGGGTTCTGTGGAGAGTAACCTCACCAGGTGATCTGATCATAAATTCCTAACTGGGCAGGTTACCGTGGGCAGTCACGCCCCAGGAATATTTCTTTTAAGTAAAGGGCTTATTTTCACCTCAAGCAAGCCCTGTCCATTGCTTTTGTGCATCTAGGTTGACACCTTTGAAATAATCATCCTCCAAAAGGCACATAATCTTGATTAACTATCCTGTGATCCACATCTCCACATCGCTTTTTCCCTCACCTCCTTGTAATCTTCCTTACATTCCCTCCGTAATTTAAATGCATAAAGAAGCTGAAAAACTTCAAATGCATAAAAGAAGCTGCAAAAAAGGAGCTTCCCAGCATATGTCATCAGTTTGGCTTAAATAAAGTCTTATAAAAAAATCTCTACAGGTTTGGATGTTTCTTACTTCAACATACAGGAAATCTAACACCCCAGATTTTTTATATGTATATCTTAGGCTTTTCTGAAAGCTACACCATATTTACAGTGGAAACTGAAATTTCCTTACAGGGCTAGAGTAAAAACATTTTGCCACCTGATTGGTAGCTGGGGAGTGGTTGTTTAAACATATTTGTGCTTGGTAACTTTTAACTTTGATTAGAAGGCTATATAGTAACAATGCTGTACTTATTTTGAAAGTGTACCTGTTGAAATCAGGCCAAGTGCAAGGCCTCGGCGGCTGTCAAAATACTGGCATGTGATGGTCACTGTTGCAGTGTACAATAAACCACATCCGAGACCTAAACATAAGAAGACATTGCATGAATTAAGACAGACTATATTACTTCAATGCAATAACCCCCCCCCCCCAAAAAAAAAAAAACGTGAAAAAGAGGAATGATTCCAATAGGACATTCTGTTACTGACTGGCTAACACCCTTCAGAGCATGGGATCCTAGATCCCTTCAACAGTGCACAGCTCCAAGAGAAACACTTGTGAAGGCTCAGTTTTCATTCTACACACCCTCAAAGGTCAGGGTCAAGTTGGAAAAAAAACAAAACCCCAATTTATAAAGTATAAAAGAAGAATGCAAATTTAAATTAAGACATTATGGAGAGAGAAAATAGTTAAACCACACACCAAATAGCAAACTTTAATCATAGGTACCCATTTGATATCTCTGTCTCTCTTCCCAGTTCTCATCCTTAACTCTGTTTTTCCTTCTCCAAGTCCTCTAAACAATGTTTAAAATCCCTTTCATCATCCCAACCTATTTTGCTAGAGCTCGTAGCTTGCACACCTCAGTTGGCAAGACAAAGACCCCAGGGCAAGTCCTCAGCTGTCCTCAGATTAACACACCACAGTGAAATGTACACTTGTAAGCTTCATCTTGTAGTGCTGCAAACTACTGTGAACAAAAAAGGGGGGCTGTGTAATAAATCTGACATGCTCAGTGACAGAAAGTGACCTCACATGGTGATCTGATCATAAATTTCTATTTGGGCAGTCATGGTAAGTAGTCAAACCCCAAACCTATAACTCCCTTAGTAAAAGGTTTATCTTTTCCTTAAGGAAGACTTGTCCATTGTTCTTGTGCATCTACATTAACACATCTTTGAAATGCCAGAGTAATCCTCTTTTTCAGACCCCTCCAGAGGTGTGTAACCCCCTCAAGGGAGCACATGATTGTTTCCTGTGTACCACCCCTATCTACTGTAACTGTTAAATGTTAACTACCCCGTACCCTCCAATGTAAAAGAAGTATTTCTCTCTCCATTTTTTTCCAGTCTTGGAAATTTCTCTGACTTATTTCTTCCACTTCTGTAATCTACCAGAAATGGACTTCATGTAATGTACCTTATGTGCCCTCCTTTGATTCTAAATGCATTTAAAAATAAACAAAAAGAAAAAATCCCGAAACTGCCATTCTCAGGAGCATTTTCTCAATCTATTGCGATCCTACTTCCAGGTATGTCCTCAGCGTGGCTCATATAAGCTCTTCTAACAGACTGGCCATTCTTATGACGACATTACCTTATTTCTAAGTATGATAAAATGTCATGATGTTTTTAATTTAAAGTATCTTCACAAAAAAGGGGGAACAAATACAATAAAATATTCACAACTGTTTAAGCGGAAAGCATAGAGCTGTTTGCTATACTATTCTCTACTTTTTTGTAAATTTAAAGTTCCCTTTCTTGAGTCCCAAGGGCCTCACCTGAGGACATGCTTATGGATTTTAGAGAGAGGAGAAAGGAGGGAAAGAGAAAGGGAGAGAAACATTCATTGGTTGCCTCTCTATGTGCCCCAGCTGGGACCAAACCCACAACCAGCATGTGTCCTGACCAGGAATTGAACCTGCAACCTTTTGTTCCACAGAATGACACTCCAACCAACCGAGCCACAAGGGCCAGGGCTCCAAGGCTCTTGATTTGTTAGCCTAATTTTTTCATACCTAGTAAGCACCTGATAACCCCAGTTTGTTTGCCATAAAATTTTCCTCGGGCTTCTAACTCATAATTTCTGCCTTTCTTCTACAACAGCACCTGTTCTTCAGAATCACTCTATAAACAACACAAGCTACATTTTAAAAACAGAATTTTAACCACGGCCCATTAGGTGAGTTATTAAGATCATTTTCATTACCTTTAATTGCTACCTGGACTATAATTAGACAGAGTACACGGGCTTACCAAATATACTGCATAAACATTCTAGGAAATTAGATCTTAAAATAACCCAGGACTCAGATGATCATCTTTGATTGCATAAAAATTCTTAAAGAAATGAGATGGATTAAAACAATTACATTTAAATAAATCTTTTAAAATAAAGCACCCATTTGTATGAGCTGAAGAAAGAAATACTATGCTATTAACTAAAACAGGAGCTGGATTAATTTATACAGTTATCATTACTACATATAGAACACTTTCAGACATGAAAGAAGACTTGTTTCTGAAAAATCAATTTTGTAAAGTCAGAAAAGAGTCACTCTTTTACTAAGGCTTCACTTCAGAAATCCTTTGGAGGAGGAATGCAGTCACTTTCCTGTGATTTGGTTGCCAGGGCTCTTACAAATTTTAGGCATTTTGAGACACGGGGAAAAAAAAAGACATATCCACTTACTAAATGCCAGTGTAGAAAAGTTGAAACAGCAACGTTTAATTTTAGACTAAAAAGAAAGTAGATTTTAAAAATTATTTTAACGTCATGGGTTTCAGAGAAGATTATCTCACTTTTTTTTAATGTAGCATAAATTTGAAATGCCTTTTCTTTAAACTTTCAAAAAGCAGAAGATGGAATGAGAAGGACCTTAAGTCAGCACTTACTAACAAGAGGTCTCCAGAGTCCCCAGGATCTGTCATGCAGCCTTTAAAGTCAAACTGTTTTCATAACAATACTAAGATGTTCTCTGTTGTTTTTTTCCCATTGTGTTCACACTCATGTTGATGGTGCATAAGAGACCGTGAGTAAAACCAGAAGAGCCTTAGCACAAATCACGGGATCGGTACCAAACTTTACACCCTGTATGCTTCACCCCCACATGCTTACAGTAAAAACAAACAAAACTTTCAAAAATGCTTCATCTGAATTACCACAATTGTTGCAAGGAAAAGCACTTATGCAATTGTTTTAGTCATCCGCTAAAACAGCCCCTTTTGTTCATGTAACCCTGTTTGTATTTGAAAGAATATCTGACAAACCACGGTTACTCAGACTGGGGTATTTGGCAGAGTTTCCTTGAAAACAAATTAACAAGGGAATCAACTGACAGCTTTCCAGCAAAAATAAGAATTTTGGACATTTGTATCCATCGCCATAAATGTGACAGCTTTCCAACACATAAAAATTTTCTGATAAGCCCATTGGTAATGCTAACAAAAATGATTTTTTTGATATTGTATAATGAAATGTGTCAAAATTTTAAAATTCTTGCATAACTCAGTGAACCAATATTTTTCAAATAACCAATTCATGAGGTGACAAAATCAGGTTTGAATGCAGATCTGTTCAAAGTACAGAATAAACAAATGGATTTAATATAACAACACAAAAGTCTACTGATGCAGTATCAGGTTCAAAGCTGCAATAAACCTTTGGAAAACTGTTATTTCCTGAGTGACAAAGAAGAATATCTACAATTACCTAAACAAGCTGTTAAAAACTCCATTTTTCAACTACATCTTTGTGTGAGACCAAATTTTCTTCATACGCTCCAGTCAGAAAAACATATTGCAACGGATTGAGTATAGAACAGAGAGAAGAATGTAGGTGTTTTCTATGAAGCCAGATATTAAAGATATTTGCAAAAATGTGAAACAATGTTGCTCTTCTCACTTAATTTTGTTTTGTTATGGAAAATAGAGTTTTTCTCATAATAATTATGTTAGTTATGTTAACATGTACTGGAATTGTTATTATCTTTAAATTAATTATTAAACAAATATTTTCACTCCTCAGCTTTTAAGATAGTAAATCTTAACAGGACAAATGTCCATACATATAATCTACATAATCAAAAGCCCCTTGGGTTCATGCTAGATAAAAGTGTATAAAGGGACCCAAAACTAAAACATGTGAAACCACCTCCTTAAAGCATTCCCTGGCCCCCAGTCATTTTTTATTAGACTCCTACCAGCGAAAAACTTCTGAGCACCAACCTCCAGTACAAACATAACAGTTTTAAAACTAAGTATCTGAACTGCTAACATTTCAAAGCCCAATCATTAGTAAAATATAACTGTTTGCCTTTACTTAAATAGGTAAAAACTAAATATATTTACATCTTTTAACATTTCCTTTCCACACCTCATGTTCCATTTCACACACCTGGGGGTGAGACCACAACTTCAAAGGCCCTTTTGTCCCTCATCTGTCACATCGACCCAGACATCGAGCTGTTTATGACACCCACGGCTTAAGTTATTACCCGCCCCTGCCTTTCTGCATGCCACTGCCTCGGTTCACCTCCTCATCTTTTCTGATCTGAACTACAGCCCCTCGGTCTCTGTCGCAGCCTCGGGTACCTTTCCCACCACTCTCCCTTCTAAACAGCTGTCAGACAGTTCTCATCACATCTCACTTCCACAGTAGAGTCCACTCGAAACCTTTTATCACCGGCCTCTGTTACAACCATGCTTTGACACGTGTGCAACTTCCCGTATGATTCGTGCATCCCTTAAACAAACATCCGTGCAAAGACGGCATTCTAGTTCATGGCTGTGAGCATTTCAACCCTTGGGATGTCCTCGTCCCACCACACTCATTCCCCTTCCTCCTGTGTTCACCTGACCACATCCTACCACCCTTCCAAGACTCAACTCAAGCACAAATTCTCACAGGAGGCCTCTTCAGTTTCCCCTCTCCCCCACACATGCACATTACACCAGTGCTGAACTTGGGTTTCATTTTATTATTGCATTTTGTTTTTGCTGTGTCACAAGTCATGTATTTACAAGTCTATCCTCCTTACTAGACAAAGAACTACTGGAGGACAGGTTGTGTCTTATTCGCCTGAGTATCCTGGTTCTGGGACTGAGCCTAGCACGGAGTGAAGGTTATTAAAAAATATCTATTGCAGTTGCCAAAAAAAATTATGTTGTAGAAGTATACTCACTGAATAGAAAGATGTCCATGACAAGTTTTCAAAATTTATAAGCAGAATATACGGAACAATATAAAATAATTGTTCTGTACATTCTGGTTTTTGTATATTCTGTATTTATATGGTTATATACAGAAAAATATACATATATTTTTAAGAATTGAAAAAAAAAGTCTGTTGAATATGGCGAAGTAGGTAAACACTGTACTTACCTCCTCCAAGGACAACATCAAAATTACAGCTATAAGACAATCATCAGTGAGAACTGCCTAAAGTCTAGCTGAACCGAAGTCCCATAACTAAGAGCATAGAGAAGGAGCCATGTGAAGACTCATATAGGGGGTGGAGATGAGGAGCAGGCTGTCCCACACTCGTGTGTGGTGGTTAAAAATCGGGAGGAATACCTTGGATATAGAGGTCTCCGCTGAGGAGCGGGGAGTCCCAGCCCCCTACCTGGTTCTCCAGCCCAGGGTTCCAATGCCAAGAAGAGGTGCCCCCACAACACCTAGCTGTGAAAACCAGTAGGGATTTTTGGCTGATTGAGAAGATGGGCTTCTAGAGTCCCAGGCGTTTCTCTTAAAGCGCTCGCACAGGACTCATTCGCTCAGAGCTCCCGTGCTAGAGCAACATCTAGAAAGGAGCCAAGGAAATATAAGGAGGAATTGAATTGTCTGTCTTCAAGGCAAGGGCTGGAGAGGAAGCTTTGTCCCAGACAGGAGTGCTGGCGGAAGACATTGTTCTCTGGCTGAGCCTTCCAAGTGCAGGCACCATATCTGAGTCTCCATCAACCTGGCTAACAGTTTGCTCCACCCTGATATTCCATAAGACCATGCCCCACCCTACTTTGGGATGCATAAGCCATTTTCAATGGCTTTTCCATACATATGGCCTGTCTCAGTGCATGCTGTGTACTATCCTAAAATCTCTCACAGGTTCACAAACCCTGAGCAAGCAGCATCTGGCCTCTGTGTGCTGCGTATCTATCATTAAATGGCTCCAAGCCCAGGTCTATAAGCTGCTGGCCTCAGTTTGCAGCTTGGCTTCTCCCAGGCACTTCCAAGCCCAGCAGAAGTGGCAACCATTTGCAAATCACTTCCTAGCTCATACCAAGTGGCCCCAGGCAGGGCACAGGCAGTGGCTGAACTTGACCTGTACCTCCCATGAGGCTCTATAACCAACACATCTAGTGGCCAACTTCAGACCACACCAGAGTACCACTCAACCCCATTCACAAATGACACACTTAAAGGGCAGACTCATTAGGCACCAGAGCCCCACTAAAATCCTGCTCCATAGGCTCAGCCCCTACACAACTGCTCCTCTACTATAGTCGCAGTCAGTCCTCACAACCAATCGGCTTGAGGGGCAATCCATCCCATTGACATGCCAACAGCAATCAAGGCTCAACTACAACAGGAGGACACACATGATCCACACAAGGGACATTCCTGGAGTAGCCGGCTCAGGTGACCAGGGAGAAGGCCCCACCAGGCCCCACGGGCATCCTACTATAGGAGGCAACCCTAGCAAGACCAGAGACGGCAGCGCCACCTAATTCACAGAAACAAACAGGGAGGCAGCCAACAGGAGGAGACAAACAAACATGTCTCAAATGGAGAAGAGGTCAAATCATCAGAATAAGAACTAAACAAAATGAAGACAAGCAATATACCAGATGCAGAGTGCAGAACACTGGTGATAAGGATGCGCCATGATCTTAGTGAGAACATCAACAGATAGGAAACATTAGTATAGAAACAATAAGATGGAAAACATAAAAAGAACCAGTCAAAAATGAAAAGTACAATAATTGAGATGAGTACAATCGTATCTTGGTACTCGTTGGCTTTAGAACTCTTACATGGAAGCTATGTAAGTATCCATTGATAGATGAATGAATAAAAAAGGGATGGTACACATATACAATGGACTATCACTCAGCCATACAAAAGAATGAAATCTTACCATCTGCAACAACATGGATGGACCTAGAGGGGACTATGTTGAGTGAAATAAATCAGAAAGAGAAAGACAAATGCCGTATGATTTCACTTATATGTGAAATCTAAAAAACACAAAATAAATGAACAAACAATACGGAATAAACATAGACACAGAGAACATTTTGATGGTTGCCAGATGGCAGGAGAGTTGGGGAGATGGTTGAAAAGGGGAAGTGACTAGGAAGTACAAATTGGTGATTACAAAACACTCATGAGGATGTAAAGTACAGCATAGGGAATATACTTAACAATATTGTAACAACTATGTGTGGTGTCAGATGGGTAATGGATTTATTGGGGTGATCTCTTCATAAGCTATATAAATATCTAATCACTATGTTGTATACCTGAAACTAATATAATATTGTATTTCAATTGTAGTTGAAAATTACTTTTTAAAATGTCTATTCAATGAACCTCCCCACAGAAATTACTATATTACCTTTTCTCATAAATCTCATTGGGTCCCCCATATTAAGTCACACTGGCTAATTTCAATCATTTCTATTTTTACTCTGTCGCTCTTTCTTACATTTCCCTCTTCATTTCTATGTGTCACATTTTTTCTAACATTTAACAAATGCACACACTATATATATTCATGTATGTGTGTATATATTTTATAATATTTTGTCTGCTTTCCAATTAAACTATGTTGGGGGGTTTTACTTAGACCAAAAATTAAATCTTAGCTTAAAAATATTAAATATATTTTTATTTCACAATAATTCATACAACAGGATAGCATCATTAGAAATGCAGTATTAGAATTATATGGTTTAAAATAACGTATAACTCATTTAAAACTGCTACACATTATAAGATGGTGTTTTATGCAAATCACACTAAACTGCCTCATTTACTCATTTTCCTCAATCCTTATCTATAAACTCAAAAACACCTGAATCAATTCAACTAATAAGAGAGTTATAAGAAGACATAACTGAAATAAAATTCTGTAATATTGTAAAATGCTTCTTAATCAGAATATATAAAGCAAGCACCTCTAAGGAACTAGCATATAAATAAAATCATACAAATGAAACCTTTTTTGGGGAAGAGCAATAAAACATTTGAAATTATGTACACATTTTGAAAAGTGTCGTGAATTACTTTTAAATATCCTGTCATTATATACATTTTTGTGTATAACTGAACAGACATCTATTGAGCCCCTGCATTTATAATATAAAAATTTCTCCCTGCAATATTATCTTTATGAAAATAAAACATTTTCGTAACAGTGCATTCTAATACGGTGATGATTTTCAATAATTTTCATCTCATGGCACACATAAACTAATCACTAAAATTCTGCAGCACACCAAATATATTTATATTTCTTGGCAATCTGACCAAAAAAAGGTATAATTTTGATTCATTTATACCAGGCAGCTACTACTGTGTTGATTGTTGTCTTTTTTTTTTTTTTTTGACAATCTAAGGGAAAAGAGGTCAGTACCCCTGACTAAATAGTCAGGTATTGTATGTTTTAAAAATTTTTGTGGCGCACTGGTTGGAAAATCATTGTAACATGGCAATCTTAAGAAGAGATAAGGGTGGAGCTACAGCATACAGACCCTATGTGGGGGGAAGGGAGCCACTCATTCAGATTCACTCAGGAATTTCCTAGTTTGACAACTAGAGGCCTCACATCCAGGAAAAGACCTTAGTCCTGGGCAAACTGGGAGAGTTGGTCACCAAAGCATGGGGACCTTTCTCCTGTTCATTTGGAAGAACTTTCTGTACATTCCGAAACAAACATTTCAAAAACCTCTTTGAATACCTGAGCCAGGTTTATATTCCTGTTCAAAGGTTAGGATAAGCAATTGCAAATAGTATTCCAGAAATATCTACACCTGGAAAT
Source organism: Glossophaga mutica (assembly GCA_039655065.1). Lineage (NCBI taxonomy): Eukaryota > Metazoa > Chordata > Mammalia > Chiroptera > Phyllostomidae > Glossophaga > Glossophaga mutica. The sequence goes on along the minus strand of CM077307.1, from coordinate 137,638,334 downwards.
GAAATTGTAAGAATGCAACTTAGGATGCTGAAAAAGATAAATAAGGTTACAGTAGCCAAATGTCGGGTAGCTAAGTGTGGGTACTGAGATGTTACTGCCCTAAAACATGTGCATGGAAAGGTAAAACACCCAAGGCTATTTTTTGGCTTTTTTTTTTTTAATAGACATGGCTCTAAACTTCATATACTTAGTCTCAGTACCCTGAACATGACATTGACTGGTTAAGAGCACAGGCATAGATTCAAGTCCTAACTCTATCACTTATTATGTGACTTTGGGAATTTTAGTTTACTTAAACTCTCTAATTCTTAGTTTCCTTATGTTTAAAATAAGCTAATTGGAAAAAACATAAGATAAAAATGTAAAAGATTTAGTATCTGTACCTGGAATATAATACAGTGCTAAAATATAGCCATTATACTTGTATATTTTTTCACTTTTACCCAAGTATGATGGCATTATATAGCTATAGCTTGAGACAAATTAGAAAATCATAGTTCCTTATTATAAGTAAGCATCCATGAGAGACAAAAAATTATCTTTAATAATATAACCACTAAAAACCAGAAAAAAAGGGCTTATAAAACTTTAATTGCTAAAGTAAATAATAGGAAATAACCTTTATATCATTCTTCTACTCAAATAGGAGAATCATCACAAGTGTGACTTTACCTTCCCCAAGCTCAATGGCTTATGCAGCTGTTACCAAGAAAAGGCAGGAAAAGAAAATTAAATTTTTCCAAAAATCAAGAAGAATGAAACAGTACTATTCTATGAAGGAAGAGACTGAAAGAAATTGATTTTGAGTCCCGCTTTTCAGAAAAGCAAAGAGAAATTATTGGGAAGGAGCTTGAGCAATTTGTTAAGGGCACGTTTCCTGTGGCTCCTCTTCCCACCCCAACCCCAGTCTCCCACCACACTTTCTTTCTCTGATTACAAAAGTTATTGAGAAAGCAGGAGCCTGAATTACCAAGTTTGGAACCATGGTTTATAGTCACTTAAAAGACTGGCAAGCTGCCATTTATTTTAGCTACAAAAACTAAACAAGATAACATCATATATTCAAGATGTTATTTCTTAAAATATCAATTAAAAGGCAAAACAAAAGTATGCCAATTAATACTTCAGTATTCTTTTGAATTTTTATATCATAATTAAATATGATATATAACTTTATTTTTCTATATACTTTAATCTGTTAGATAAATATTTCTGATTCAACAGAGCTTCTTTAGTAGGAAAAAACTGCTGCTGTGGTCTTGAACTAAGAGGTCAGAAAATACGTAGGGAGAGGAGAACAAATACGCATTCAATACCTCTGCATGCTTCCCTATATCCATTATCTCGGGAATAGTCACAATATCTCTGAACTTACATTAACTCCATTTTGAAAAAATAAAAATAGAAACCAGAGAAATTAAATAAGTTTCCAAAGTCACAGAACTAATAAAAATGGTTAGGTTAGCTAATATTTATTGCATTATTTCATCAATCCATAAAACCCTATAGGTTGGATGTTATTATTGTTCAGTTTTAAAAATGAGAAAACAAGATGAGTAACTTGTCTGCAGTCACAGAGTTGGCAAGCGGATCTAACAACGTTAACCCACATGGTCTGCCTGTTGGTCCTCGCTCCCTCCCTATGCCATTCTGTCTATCTTACAAGCCCCATTTAATTCATTCCTGACAAAGGGAAATGCTTAGAATACAATTCTACACAGAGGTGGTGCTCAATGAATGTTATCATCAGACTGAATCTTTCTTGTTTTTTTTTCCCCCTAAAGAACTCATAATACAGGAAGGAGAATGAGTTTAGACTGCGTAATAACTTCTGTCACTTCCTTTTCAATTGGGTACTGTACTTCAAATGGTGACAAAATGGAAGTGTCATTATTCATTATTATTGCATTTATTTATCCCACAAATATTCTATGAGCCCTAGATTACAAGACTACTGTTGAAATAAAACCACAAAGAAGTCAACCATGGAATGAGTATTAATAATCTGTTAGCAAGGAATACCTCATCAGGCCCCAGTAATTACCAGAGTGAGTTTTTTTATTACTTGAAATACAGCTCAAATCTTTTCTTTATTTTATTTATATTTTGCTTTACTTCATGTAGTCCCCACAGGATCTATATGGGATAAGGTGCTAAAATCTGCCTTCACAGATGAGGGGGACAGTCACTTGTGGAAATCAAGGTGCTTGCTCAAGCTCACAGAACCTACATGTTCTGACCCAACGCCCATTGGTCTCTCCATGAGCTGACAATTTCCTTCTAGTTTCATGAATTCAAAATTATTGCCAAATCAGAGTAATATATATTCTCCAGACCTGAGCCTGTTTCGTGACCCAGAATCCATTGACTGTAGGGAAGGCTGAGATTCCAGGAGGAAGGACATTGCAACAAACACTACAACAAGTAGATAATTATACCCTGAATCTTTATCCAAAGGGAACCACAGCGGTATTTAGGTAACAGTACACTGGAGTAAGCGGGATATGTTTTAAGCATCATTGGACACTGGATACAAGCTGACATTGTTAATTAGGAACCTGAAATATTTGCATTGTCTTCCCTTATAGTGGGGTCATATAGGGGGTGCCCACATCATTAATGGGGGATCATGGCCCAGGTCTGGCTCACAGTGGGTCTGCTGAGCCCACAGACCCACCCAATAGTCATTTCCCCCAGTTGCTGGTATTTAATTGGAGCACACATACATGTTAGTTAGCATAAACCCCTACATATCGTTCCTCGGACAGCAGAGTAAGAGTTACCATGGTGGGGAAAGCCAAGTGGAAGCTCTGTAAACCCATCATCACTACCACCAGCAGCCAGAAGAGTAAATCAAGACCAGTATCCAGTTAACTGAAGACCATGTATTCATAGGAGAGGGAGAATGGGGTTAGCTATTGAGAGTTTGCAATCACATGAGCCAAATCAAAATCTATTTCACACGTTTGTAAAGCTCTCTCCATTAGTACAGAAATTTTAAAATTTAATTTGGGGAGTTAGTTAATTTTATATTTAATTTTCTTTCTATATAACCTTAGATATTCTTCCAATATAATCAAATGTAAATAAATCTTAGACAATATCAGCCAATATCTTTCTTTTTAAAAATTCATTTTTACCTCTAGGTAATGCAAAGGTGATGCTATCTCTCACTTTTCATTAGTTTTTAGGTCAGTGAGAACTTGGCATATGTACTCACAAAGGCTTTCTTTAGAAAACATGAGTAGGAGTAAATCCCTGTGAAATTTTAAATGGTTGGCCCAGAGTTTGGTAAAAATACCCAAATCATACCAATGGCATAATGATTTGATTTTGCATATAAAAAGAATAACCCTAAAAAGAATTTTATTCTAAAAAGAAATAATTTGTCCTTTTGTCCTATGTTCTGAAAGGAATAATATCATTCATGTATAAATACAGATATCTACATTTTTATTTTTATTACTTTAGATAAGAATACAAAATGATTATTCAATATATTTGTAGCTATAGGTTCAAAACTGTATTAAGCTCTGTAGGGAATATAAAATACTAAATACATACTATATGCTCTCAAAGAACTAACAAGTGACCTGCTCATTTAGATTACTATCTGAGTAGTATCGGGGCACATAGTTAAATTTAAAATAAACTTTGAGTTCTAAAGGCACTAAAAACAACTTCAGAAAGGTAAAACAGTCAGAATGTGGTGTCAGACTGAGTGGATCCAACCCCACATATCTTCCCTAAGTTGCTTTAGTTGGTCATTTCATTTCACTGAGCTTCACCCTCCCTCTCTGTAAAATAGGTTTTGTGAAGTTTAAATGAGATCAGATACAGCACTTAGCACAGACTCTGGCACACAGTAAGTACCCAGTGAGTATTAGTTACTATTTTTCCTATTATTATTATTGGGGAAATAGTCGCAAGTGAAAGAGAGGAATATTAGTAGTCAACAAACGAGGTTCTTTCAGACCTTAAGAAAAAACTTCAAAGCTGGAGTCCTTTTCAAATCCCCCACCAGCAGCTCCTGCAAACAATGACTGGTGACGCTGAACATGGGATACAATTAGTATAGTGCAACACAAAAGCATATCCCCAGCGCCCCGCAAAAACTCTCAAGCCCTAAGCCCTCTACTTTTCCTACCAAGATCATCATCCTATCCCACCACTCAGTTTTCTTCAATCTTGCCTTATCTTAAAAAAAAAAAGATGACCTGCTTTACAATCTACTTCTTACTTCTGCTGTGACTTTGTGACTGAGGTCCTGGCAACAGAGGGTGTAAAGCAGCAGGATGTTTAGAACACAAAAAGCTCAACAGGCCCTGCCTAACCGACCCATATGAAAGGGACCACTTCCTAAGTCAGTGAGAAGTGACAGAGGTCAGTCACATGCAAGTCAAATACTCTACCCGTCCTTTTGCCCTTTTGTGTACTTTAGAGATAGGCGCTGAAATGAAAAACCTCCTGCGCCTGCAAAGAAAACATTGTGTGCGCTGTTAAAACACGTTTCTCCTTTCAAATATTTTGATGCCCTGGGAGACAGTTTGCCAAAGCAACAATTTTTGGTGAAGTGGCCGCTGGAAGTAAATTGTGACTGAACATCTTCACTAAACTTCTGTTAACCAAGTAATGAAGCTCACCTTGCTAAAACTAGGATTAACTCCTGAAGCTGAGAAAGGTTACAGTGATCAGGTTTCTTACCTACAATGATGCCATAGGAAAAAAACAGAAAGTAGATATTAGGAGCAAAACTGCTCAACATGAGGCCTCCAGCCACCATGAAGCCACTGAAGATCGTCACGGGTCTGGCTCCAAAAGACGAGACACAGAGGCTGCAGATGGGACCTAAAAAAAAAATAAAGGAAATCTTACTTACTTAACAGCAATCATATTACTGTTCACAATCATATTACTCATTTCATCATAAGCTTAAAATGATTCCCTCCATCTTAAAGTAACAACGCTAAAATAAGAACGAACATCTCCTGTGTATTTACTATGTGCTGGATGCTGCGTAAGTACTTCGCATAAACAGCCTCATCTCATTTTAACTTTACTGCAACGCTGAGTGGTTGATACTATTGTGATCCTCATTTTTTTTTTTTTTTTTTTTTTTTGGTTAGGGAAATTAAGATTTCAGGATGGTAAGATCACATAGTTAAGAAATGGGGATTCCGGAGTCACCGGAGTCAGACTTTCTTCAAACTTGAGCTCTATTCCTTTCTGGCTTTGATCTCAGGCAACTTATTTGATCTCCGTGCCTCAGTCTCTTCATCTGAAAATTGAATGAATAATAGCAGCCCCTCCTAGTGTCACTGTGAAGACAAGTGAGAGCACAGATGTGAAGCTGGTCACAAGGTCTGGCGCAAGTCACTGCCCAATCAGCGCTCGTTCTTCCGTGATGTGAGTGGCAACGGTAGCAGAACAATCGCAGAGTAAAATCCCAGTTAGTCTGACTCCTGAGCCCATGGCCTTAACCCTCATATTCTGAGGACTTTTGTCTCCTGCCTGTCCCATGTGTGCTTCCTATCCAGAGCTCCTTTTCAGCACAACGCCAGTTTTATTGTTGGCAATGAAAACAGATGTGTTCACTGAATATAAATAACAGCAACCCTGTAGAGGGAAGAGGTGAGGGTGAGGTAGTTATTTTCCTCCTAGAGAATATTCTGGCAGGTGGGGCTAAATGGAAAAGCTCCCTATTCGTCCAGGTATAGGTCTGTCTGTACCACTGCCCTACATTCCATATATAACCTGGAATCGGGGGAAGAAAGCACACTGCTGATTGCCAGGCAAAAGTGACCATTGCCAGGACCTGTTCTCTGCACAGGTGGGCAACTTCTCATGTAACAACATTTAAGTGCTAGTGAAATTCTTTCCCACTAGCACTGTACCTGGAAAGCACCTATGACTACAGAGCTTAGCATACTAGAAGTAAAAGGGTATTAAGGGTTATTCAGCCCAATAGTCTCATTTACAGGGAAGGAAACTAAAGCTCAGAGAAGTTGTCCAAGCCTAGTGTAGCAGAAAGAGCTCAGGATTTGGAACCAAAGAAAAGTATACCTTAATTGAGTTGACAAAAACCTTTCAACAATAAGGAACACATTATTATCTCTAATTTTTAAAAAGCACAATAACCAGACTCACCAAATGGCTAACAACAGACAATAGTGTTAGTAAGAATGTGGAACAATAAGAACTCTTATAAACTGCTGGCATTTATCTCCTAAAGCTGAACACAGCACGCTGTATAACCAAGAAGTTCCACTTCTATGTATACACCCAATAGAAAGCAATAGATGCACCCAATAGAAACACCTACCTCAAAAGTTACATACATAAAATCTCACAGCAGAACTATTCATAGTAACCAAAACCGAGAAACCCAGGTGCTTATCAGCAGTGAATGTATAAGTAAATTTGGTATGGATTATTGTACGGCAATGACAGTGAATGCCCTACAACCACACAGAGCAATACAGATGCATCTCACAAACACTGTGGAGTAAAGGACACCAAACACAAAAAAGTACACATCATGTAATTACCATTATAAAAAGTACCCCCCAAAAGACAATACCAATCTACAACTGGAGGTCAGAATAGTGGTTATGTCTGGTAGGAGGTGAGGCGTTACAACCGGAAGGGGGGACAGCCCAACTTCCAGGGCCCTGTCAGTGTCCTGCTTTTTGATGTAGATGTGCTCATTTCATGGGTGTATTCAGTGCGTGAACATTTCATTGGGCCATATGCTCTCATGATATATATATATATATATATATATATATATATATATATACTCTTCTATGAATATTTTTTTCTTTTTACTTCAATTTAAAAAACGTTTTAAGAAACCACACACGCAGAAACGATGCAATGTGTCCATAGTCTCACTGTAAGTGGCAGAGCCAGCACGCAACGACCCCAAGCCCAGCATTCTTGCCAGTTACAGCAGTCACCCTCCTCCATGGTTTCCCTTCCCACAGTTTCGCTCACCCTCAGTCAACCGTGGCTGGAAAACATTAAATGGAAAATTCCAGAAATAAACAATTTATGCATTTTAAATTGTATGCCGTTCTGAGTAACAGAATGAAATCTCTTGCCACCCCACTTTGTCCCACTGAGGATCTGAACCAACCCTTTGTCCAGGGCTTCCACAGTGCGTGGTCTCCACGAGCACACACACTGGGCACTCAGGAGCCACCTTGGTTATCAGACGGCTGACTCAGTGCCACGGTTCTTGTGTTCGAGTAACCCTATTTTTGTAATAATGACCCCAAAGCTGTCCATGTAACTGCTCTTACAGTACATTGTTATAACTGCTCTATTTTATTATTAGTTGTTGTTATCTTTTAATGTGCCTAATTTGTAAACTAAACTTTACTACAGCTATGCATGTATAGAAAAAACATAGTAGAAATAGGGTTTGATGCTGTCTGTAGTTTCAGGCATCCAGTGGGAGTCTTGGAACGTGTCCACCTCGGATATGGGGGACCTACTGTACCAGAGAATCCCTTAAGAGCACATTTAAGAGCCGGTTATGATCACTGAGACAGCATATAGCTCTCAGAGCCTGTGGCTCTCTCACATCCCTCCCTGGTCATGAACTGGCCCCTGCATTTCAGGTCCTCTCTAGTGCGAGGCAGTTCAGAAGAGTACACAGACATATTGACATGACAAACGGGAATATTCTGTGCCGGGGCTTTACAGGAAAAACATATTTGAAATACCAAACCTTTCCAACAGTTTCGCTGTCTGCATACCCAGTGAGAAGTAACTTAGATACTTCAAAGATAGAAATGACTTTAAGAGTCAAATCTCCTAACTGGTTCTCTGACACCACAAAGGCAAGACCCTTCTCTGCTGTTTACCAAATTGCACTGGCCTCGAGAGTCAGTGTTTATAAGTTTAACCAGCACAGTGGAATTAAAACATAGAGATGATTCCTGGCATACTGGAAAAGTTTCCAGCTTCATCCTAAAAGTAAGAATTCAAATCTATGCTCCTTAAAGCATATTATTAACTCCACAAGGAAATCTAGAGTTTGGGAAGTTGGGGGTGGGGATGACGGGTGATAATTTCCATAGCATATACACTCAAACCCACTGTTTTATAAAATACATAATTTATTATCATCTATTTAATAAATTCTTAAGGCATTTTTGCCTGTTGTATGAATCTTTGAAAAAAGTTAAGCTTAAGCAAAAAGTGAGCAGAAATTCTTTGACAGATGAAAACAGCAAATTGAAAACTGCTTTTAAAAAATTCTCTATTTTCACACTGCCACCTGCTGCTTACTTAGAGGAACGTTAACATCATTTTTTAATTTATTTTTATTTAGGTGTAGTTGGTATACAATCTTATATTGGTTATATTAGTTTCAGGTGTATAGTACAGTGGTGCAACATTTTGAAACCTTAAGATATGATTGTTTCACTAAGCCTAGTAATCATCTGTCACTGTGTAAACTTATCACAACATTGCTAACTATATTCCCCTACCCCTTTTAGCCATTCCCCCACCCACTCCCTTCTAGTACCCATCCCTTTGGGCTTTGTTTCTATGAGACTCTTCTTGTTTTGTTTATTTATTTTGTTTTGTTTTGTTTTTAGATTCCATGTGTAAGTGAAACAATATAGTATCTGTCTTTGACTTACTTCTTTTATCACATATGCTCTAGGTCCATCCATGTTGTCACAAATGGCAAAATTTTCCTTCTTCTTCATTGCTGCATAACATTCCATTACATATATCTATCACATCTTCTTTATCCATTCATCTATCAATGGACATCTGGGTTGCTTCCATATCTTGGCTATTATAAATAATGTTGCAATCAACATAGGGGTGCATATCTTTTCAAATTACTGTTCTCATTTTCCTTGGATAAATGCTCTAATGTGGAATTTCTGGGTAGTATGATATATCAACTTTTAGTTTTTGAGGAATCTCCGTACTATTTTCCACAGGGTCTGCACCAGTTTTCAGTCTGAGCTGCAGTGCACAAGTGTTCACTTTTCCCTATACCCTCTCTAACGCATATTATTTGTTGACTTTTTGATAACAGCCATTCTGACTGGTATGAGGTAGTATTCCATTGTGGTTTTGTTTAGCATGTCTCTGATGATTAGTGGGTTTGAGCATGTTTTCATATGTCTGCTGGCCATCCATATGTCCTCTTTGGAGAAATTTCTTTTCATGTCCTCTGCCCATTTTTTGATCAGATTGTTTACTTTTTTGTTATTGATTTGTATGAGTTTATTATATATTTTGCATACCAATGCCTTATCATATATATATCATTTATGAATATACTCTCCCAATCAATAAGGTTTCCTTCACTGTATGTAGGCTTTTTAGTTTGATGCAGTCCCGTTTGTTTATTTTTTCTTTTGTTTCCCTTGCTTGAGGGGACATTTCCAAAAAGATATTACTCAGACAGTTAGGTAGTTTACTTCCTATTTTCTTCTAAGAGTTTTATCCTTTCAAGCCTTACATTTAAGTCTTTAATCCATTTTGAGTTTATTTTTGTATATGGTGTAAGAGAATGGTGCTGTTTTTTAGTGTTGTTGTTTTGCACAAACCTGTCCAGGTTTTCCAACACCACTTTTTGAAGAGACTGTCATTACTCCAGTTTATATTTTCACTACTTTTGTCATAGGTTAGTTGACCATATAAGCAAGGGTTTCTTTCTTGGCTCTCTATTCTGTTCCATTGATCAATGCGTCTGTTTTTATGCCAGTATCATGCTAGTTTGACTGTTATAACTTTGTAATATAGTTTAAGATCAGAGAGCACGATAGCTCCAACTTTGTTCTTCTTTCTCAAGATTGCTTTGGCTATTCTGCATCTTTTGTGGTTCCATATAAATTTTAGGATTATTTATTCTAGTTTTGAGAAGAATGACATTGGTAATTTGACAGAAGGTGCATTAAGTCTTTAAATTGCTTTGGGTTGTATGGTCTTTTTAACAATATTAATTCTCTCTATCCATGAGCATAGTATATTCTTTCATTTATTTGTTTCACCTTCAATTTCTTTCTTCAATGTCTTACAGTTTTCACAGTAGAGGTTTCTTCTATCCTTGGTTAAGTTTATTTCTAGGTATTTTATTCTCTTTGACACAATTGTGAATGGGATTGTTTTCTTCATTTATCCTTCTGATTGTTTGTTATGAATATACTGGAACACAACAGGAAACCCTGGCATCCTTTGACTAATCCAAGACTTAAACCAGAAGGCAAAACAAACACATATCAAAACCTAATGACATGGGCAATAAACACCAAAAGAAAGGTCTGGATTGTGTGTTTTTGGATTTCAGAAAAGGGAGATCACCATGCACTAAGGAACTGAGCCTTGCACTGGGCCATGGAATAGGATTATGTCCACAAAAGGGGTGAAAATACATTCTAATGGGAGGAACAGAAACAATGTGGTTTTCCGATCTGTAATTATCATTACTTTGGGAAAGTAATGATTCCCTTTGTGGAGTAAATTAACTTCTACACCCTTCTGTCTTCCAAAAAGCTTCCAAGTCCCAAAAGTGGTAGGATGGCCAGGCCTGCTGCACTGAGACCATAAGTAGGCTGATGGTAGGGTGAAAAATAAAATACAACAGTAGCCAGGTTATGTGACTCCAACGGAACAAGTATTTCCCAGTGGAGTAAAGTGGGCCCACAAGAGTCCTACTCCTTCACCTATAATGCAGGGAGCCAATCAAAAGAGCAGGTTCCTCAGTCCTTCCTCCCTCAGACCAGGAATTTTAAATCCATCATCTCCCTGAGGAAGAGAAAGGCGCTAATGAGCCTCATCCACTCAAATCCTTGATTCCACGTGTAGTATTGTCTGCCTTGCTTGTTGGCTGATTTGGCAGCATTCTATGGAGATGGAGAAAAGCGTAACTGAAACCTGCCATACTTCTCACCAATCCTGGAACTGCCTAACACCCTGTGAACTGGCCACTGGAACAGAATCCTTGTAGGAGGCAGAATTTCAGTCCTGCTTAAAAGAGGTAATAGTGCTTGGGTGTAAGATCATAAAGATATGATCATACCCAGCTCTGTCAGCACTCACAGCTCACTCAGCAAGCCTGCTGGCCATACTGACTCACTAGATTAACCTCGGGATAGATTTACTGACTCAGTAATTTGAGGGCCTTTGGAGAAACAAAAGATCTCCTTGAAGTTTCAGCAACTCTGTTGTCTGAAAAATGGTCCCACCCTTCTTGAACTAGTTGAGTTACCTTTCATCCTTCTGTATCATTCAGGTTTCGGCCAGGAAACAGAACCGGAAGAAGACATACATCTATTAAGAGATTTATTACAAGGAACTGGCTTATGCAATTGTGGGATCTGGCTAGGCAAGCACAACATCCACAGTGCAAGATGCGAGCAAAGGCAGATCTGAACTCATTGGCACAGGCTGAAGTTACAGCCCACAGGCAGAATTTCTTCTTCTGGAAAAGTGCATCTCTTCTTTTTGTCCTTTCTACAGATTGAATTGGGTCCACCCAGATTATGCAGGATAACTGGCATTACTTAAAGTCAACTGATTATGGAGTTGGAGCACACCTACAAAATACCTTCACAGCAACACCTACGTTAGTGTTCAAATAACTGGGAACGTTGCCTAGCCACATTGACACTGACCATCATGCCTCCCAACAGTCACAATCTCTCCTTCTCCAGACAGATTGCCTCCACCAGAATACGCCATCTGCAGTGCAGAGTCCAAGCTTCTGCAGACAAGGACTCTGCGTGGCCTGCCCTCTCCATGACTGTCCACCTCTCACAGCCCATCCTCCCACATGTCCCACCTATCTCTACAAAACTCCAAAAATTGTCATGTCCTTGAAATTCTCCTTGGTATCTGGGATGTCTCAAATTATCAGTAACTATTTTTTTCTGTCTCTTCCCTGAGACTACAAATCCCTTAAAAAGCAGATGATGCCTTCTATTGTAGCATCCCTAGCACAGGGGAGACGAGACTGTATGGATGGATATAATGATGGTGAGCTTGTTCTCAGTGTGAAACCCAGAAGTGTAGGCTACTTGATACTCAGCTTTATGCATCCTGAGGATCATCTGCAGTGATAATTTAGGCCAGAAAAAGAAGTATATTCTCCTTAATTACTCAAGTCTCAAAGAGAAGGAATGAAGATTATGAAGAATATAAAGTCAAGAATTGCATGTCTTTTCAGAGTTTTAATATGCTACTTTGAGCTACAGTCCAAATCTACGTTTGTCAGAGACAAGTGTTGGGCCTTTAAATTCCATATATTTAGACACAATCTTGACAAAGTTCCAGCTCTCCCTCCTGCCCACTCCTCTAGAAATGCCTTTGTCTTTCATCCTGAAGGGACCCTTTCGTTTGTAGATTCTTTAGCACTGCTTAGGAAAGTAATTTTATTTGTGAGTGATTCCGGTCCTCTAATAACCAATGTTTGTTGAGCACTTACCATGTGGCCAAGGAGCATCTCAACTGTTCTACACAACAATCATATAAGGTAAGTACTTTTATTATCTCCAATTTAAAGATGAAGAAACAGGCTTAATAGGTTAGGTAAACTGGGGCTCAGGTGCCACTTCCTCTTAGAGAATGGGCTTCTGATTGGGTAAGTCACTAACCCTTGAGGACAACAATGCCCATCTCAGTGTATTGTTTTCAGGACCAACTAGGATCAAGAAAGTGAAAGTGGCTGGATGGAGCCAGGCACACAAGGGGCACTTAGTGAACATAAGGGGCAAGTACAGGAAAAACAGAATTTGTATGTTGCTTGTCAATTGTAATTATTCTGCTGTGCCTTGCTCAATTATAAAGTTCCATAGGTCATATCACAGAACTGGTCAAAGATGGCAGCTATCATGCCTTCCCAGGACAAAACTGAGTTAAGAAAATAACTCATTTTTCTCAGACATGATTTGGCCTGCTTGCATTAGAATCCCCTGGGGAACTAGTTAAAAGAAGATTCCTGGGCCCATCCGCATTGCCACACCACTCATGAATGGGTAGCAAATTGGTTTTTTAGACAAGCTCAAGTAACACGTACATACATCTGAATTTAAGAACTATATATATTTTACACATATACGTAAGGCTCATCTTTTATCAAAAAGATGTATACATATGGACACATATGTATACACACATGTATACATTATTTTTTATCAAAAAGGATGCAAAGATGTCCATTTACATGTATTTTTCAGCTGAGCCCCACCAGAAAAAGGACTGTTGGGCACCGTTTATTTTCTGTGATTGCATGGTATAAACAGTGCCATACGTAAACAGAAACATACAGTAATTCCCTTTAAAAAGAAATCTAAGCAAATCATGCAACAAGGAATTATCAAAAAGCAAATATGAAATCTAAATAGAGGTGGCTTAAACCAGCCATATTTCCCAACTGGAATCACTTTTGGGGATTTAAAAAAATTCCCATATCTGGGCCCCGTGGTAAACTCACCAACACAGAATGCCGAAGGGTCAAATCCAGGTGATTAGATGCCAAAATTTTTCTACAGATGATTCTAATTATCCCCCTAGTTAAGAACCACTGATAACCATCTGAGTCACCAACACAAGATAGACTTTTCCCATTTCCAAGGTATTGATCTGTTTGTTTCTCTGTAGAACAGTTTTCAACAAAGGGTTAATGTGATTCACACTCTTGTAGACACCTCTTGCTAATACTACATGGCCATTGTTTTCAGGATTTGTCCTTTAATTTATGCTATAAAGAGCCAAGGGAAGCCAACACCACATCTGTTGGGTGGACACCAACCAAAGGCACACACATCTAAGTAATAGCTCTTCATTTCTTCCCATTTCCTCACTCTTGAGCCCTTTGGTTTCCTTATTCTAGGCCTGTCTTCAAAAGCTTTCATTAGCTGGTCCAAGTGCCTCCTCATCTAGCTGATGACATGAAAGTTAAGTGATTTGCACAAGTCCCCTTAGCTAAATAGTGGTACATCCAGGACTTGACTTCGTCTTTGACTTAAGACCAACGCTTCCCACCTCCCAGTACTTGTTGTCTCCCCTGAACTTCAGTGGGATGCTCTCTCCATCTAACCTCAGTCAGGGCTAGCTTCACGAGGCTGTGATCTATGCAACTGCACAGGGCTGAGCCCTCAGCAGGACCACACACTTGATGAACTACCTGTTCTGTTGCTGTCTTGAATTCTTAATTTTTTTTAACAAGGGACCCTGCTTTTCTTTTCCTTTTTTGCACTGGGGGCCTGCAAATTATGCAACTGATCTTACCTACAAGAAAGGGGACTGTTCCTGGCCATTGAGACAGAATGAACTTAAAGTATAGAACTGCAATTCAGTTCTCATAGTCTCAGCCTCAGCTCTGACCATCAGCATATTTACATTTCTGTTTAACTTATTTGCTGATAGAAATGATGACCAACTGGAAAACATTAAAAACATTCTCTCCCCTTCACATTAGATCATTTTCTCAAAATCAATACTTTCAAACTCCTTTATTAACATATCAATGATCATCCGCTTGTACCTTGAAGTTTTACAAACAATTCACATTTTGAAAAACCCTTTCAGATGAGATCATGCACATTCATGGTGGTAAAGCATCAACTGGAAGTAACTGTTTTTGTTTTGTCTTAAGAATACCCCTTAAGGATTCAGGAAAGACAACATTTTAAAAAAGGAATGGCTAATTCATGTTTTTCATGAAATTATTTTAGAGCTGAAAAGCACCTTACAAATCTCCACATTCAATGTCCTTACCTTTTCCCTAAGAATAGATATTGTGATTTACGCAACCAATCACGTCAAGTTCAGAGCACAAAGGAACAGAGAGACCCCTAGGCCAATGACCGAACCTAGATCACCGCTTTAGCACACCTGTAAATTGTGCCAACAAAGTTATAGTGATAATCACTAAATATTACTGCAGAGTTGAAACTATTACTCCAGAAATTAAAGTGTCATATGATTTTAAGTCTTAAAATGAAAATGAAAACCTCTCTGCTGTTCTCTGTAAAGATAGGAATTACCATTATATAAGATGGAAACATTTGTCAAATCTATTACTTTTAGAGACATTATATGAAGGTCACACAAAATACATCACATATATCTTATAAATAACACTATATTAAAATCCTTAATAGCACCATCATTGTGAGAAGGGATTACCCTTTGCCATGTAAAATTTTTCTTGTAAAGGTGACACAAATGTAGGACATGTGATTTGATCTGAAGTGGAGAGACATAATTATGAACCATGTAAGAATTTCTTACAGGACTGCTGCTTATCGTTTGGTCCTTTGGTCACAGCACTCATTGGACACAGCCGAGTCACTACTCTTTTCCCTGGATCGTTCTCACTCATGAACGTATGTCTCTCACTAGACTGTGAGCCTCTTAAGGCCAGGAATGATGTGTTTGCTGTCCATCTTTTCATACTCAGCGTCTGGCACACTGCCTTGCACATAATAGCAAATAAATAGATAAAGGAATGAATGAATGAGTAAATGAATATCCTATGCAATTTCTGTATTTTCAGTTTATTACAGTGAGAGAGTGGTTCTATAATCTCAATGCAGGCAAGAGAATATGTGTTATGCTTTAAAGACAAATAGCCTACTATGCACAGTGTGAGGATGCAACAAATATAATCAAATGACTAATGAGTGAAGAGAAGAATAAATTTATCCACTTACTTGCAAGCAAGCCAACTCCACTTGCCAGGGATCCGACCCAGGCTGTTTTTCCTTTTCCTTCACCAAAGGCATCCAGCCATTCTATGTACAAGACCCCAACTGCTACCGGGGATCCATAACACAGAAACTGAGTGAAGAAGGAGACAACCACAATCACCCAGCCCCATCCGCCGTCAGGTGACTTCTTAATTTCCATTGTGAGGAGATCAAGGTGCTTCTCCGAGGGTCTTAAACAAAAACAAACAAAAAAGAAAAGCATGTTTAGAGTGTGGCAGGGCACAGTATTTTGGATTAAAAAAATCTATATCAAAACATAAAAGCCATTTTTGAGAAATACATGTGGAAAGGCATAAAATATCATTGGCATATTAAGTTAATTTTAATTTTTTATTTATGAATTAAATACAGAATATATCTACATGGTTCAAAAAATTTTTTTCATTAGAAAAAGGCATAGAGTGAAAAGTGTCCTTTCCAAGTTTGTTCTTCTTTCACCACATTCCCAGCCTTATCCAGCCACTCAAATCACTGATTTTGGTCTTTTGTTACACTTTGGGTTCCCCAGGAAGCAGACTCTTAGCAAGAAAGTTTATTGGGAGTGTTCTCTTCCTATGAAAGGGAATGGACAGCAGAAGGAGAACATAAACTGCCCTTTGACATGAAAGAAGGGAATTTCTAAAAATGAGGACGACCATTCAGAGTTGCCCAACTTGGGAGTTGGCCCATGTTGATCATTCCCTCAGTAAGGACCACCCAGAAAAGGGGCATGCATGGCCTTCCATGAGGTGGCTCTCCTCAGAAGAGGCCATCAGTCTCCATAGGGGTTGCCAGCTGAAGGCCATCTGCCAGCAGCCCTCTCAGCCCCGAATGCAAGGAATCTTTCATTTTTTGAAGGGCGTCTGGAGGGGAACTGGGCACACATCACAATGTTCACCAACTTGAGTTTCCTTCCTGAGCTCCTTTATGCATAAACAAGCAAAATCAAGCAAATCACCTTAGATTTCCCTCTTTTTTGACAAAAGAATACTGTACATTGTATTCCATACCTTGTTTTAGTCATTTAACACCCTTAGAGATTTTTCTCTATCAAAACTATAGAGCATCCTTATTCTTTGTGTGTGTGTATAGCATATACTCTTTATACACACAAATACACACACACATTATATCACCATATAACTATACACTTGTTTATTTATTTACTTATTGAATAGGGAAAAAATCACAGAGTTCAAAAATAAAAAAAATAACAAAGGTATAGAGTTTTCATCTATTTCCTGCCTAATTCCCATATCTTCCATGTCTCTTGTTTCTTTTATATCCTTCTAGAGATTAGGCATACACAAGTAACTCAAATATGGATTTCCTCTATTATTTCACACAAAGTAGCATGTTATATATACCTGTATGCCTTGCTTATTTTTACTTCACAAATATCCTTTTTAAGTTTTTCATTTGACAAATATCTTGAAGACCCTTCACATCAATGCATAGTGACCCTCCTTATTTTTTTTTCTTTCTCCTGCATTGTGTTCCAGTATAGGCTTTCTCGGAACTCTTTAACCAGTCCCCTAGGGCTAACAATGAAACACAATGCTGCAGTAAATAACCTTGTATACACCTGCCACTCTTTGCATGTATGCATATCTGTTAGGTAAAACCCCCCAAAAGGAATCTCTGAGTCAAAGGGTATGTACATTTGTAACTGTAATTAACATTAGCAAATTGGCTTAAAGTGATTGAATCAATTTATATTATCCCCAGCAAGTTTGGGTGTGTTGTGAAAATTTTGGATTTTTGTCAATTCATTGGCTTTAAAAGTGTATTTCATTATAGTCTTAATGGGCATTTCTTAGCATTCTCTGAAATGCCATTTGTAATTCCTATCTAGTTTTTGGGTATATGTGGGTACATTTCTGGATTTTCTATTCTGTTCCATTTATCTATCTATTCACTCACCATAATCACATTAGTTTAATCACAAAGTCTTTTTAAAAAATCTTTTAAATAAATTGTAAGTTCTAGTGGGATAAGTTTCCTTCTCTCTCTCTCCATCATTGAAATGCTTTTCGGTATTTTCTGAGCTCTGCTTGTTTATTTACTTTCTTATATAAATTCCAAACTCAGTTTGGCTCTAAAGAAATCTGATGGTGTTTTCATGAGGACTGAATTAAATTACATGTTAATTTAAGGAAAATGAATACTTTTATGATGTTGAGTCTATCCAGGAACATGGTGCTCCTTTCTGTTTGTTCAAGTCTACTTTTGTGTTCGTAGTTTTTAAAGTTTTCCCCAACAGATCTTTTTATTTTATCTTTAGATATTTTATCCTTTTGGCTAACATTATAACTGAGGTTATTTCTTTGATTTGTCTGTTGATGTCTGTATGTTAACTTTATATCCCATTAACT
The DNA here is from genome assembly GCA_039655065.1 of Glossophaga mutica. NCBI lineage: Eukaryota > Metazoa > Chordata > Mammalia > Chiroptera > Phyllostomidae > Glossophaga > Glossophaga mutica. Next base: position 137,620,231 of record CM077307.1, on the reverse strand, counting down.
TACTAAATTCTCTTATTTGCAGTAGATCTTTGGATAATTCTCTTAGGTATATACAACATACAATAAAATATAGTTATATTATTCATCTATAAACTGATAGTTTTACCTCATTTTGAACTTTTATCCTCCTAATGTCCTTCTTTTGTCTTTAAATTGGATAGGACACTCAGAATAAAGTTAAGTAATAAGTGTACATCTTTGTTTATTTCCTAACTTCAGTGGGAATGCCCTCAGATGTCTTGGTGCTGCCCCTGAGGCTTAGATAAATGTATTTCACAAAGTTAAGAGACCATTCATATTTTTCTATTTTTTGATTGATATAAAGAATGCTTATGACATTTTATCAAATGCATTTCCAGTACTCAGAGAGATGATTATGATTTTCTCCTTATAACTTTTAATCTAATAAAATATGTATTTTCTACTATTAAACTACCCTTGAATTACTGGATTAAATCGCTCTTGGTTAATGCACTATTTTGATCATATCAATCTACTTGGGGGGATTTTTAAATTTGTAAGTGTCATTTGTTTATTTTTATTTTTAATTTTGACTAGGTTTTGGTATCAAAATAATATTTTTTAAAATTTTGAAAATGTTTATTTTTTCCCCTAAGTTCTGCAACAGTACATGTGGCAATGTATTTGGAGGGTCCTGACCCCCCCCCCCCACTCCCAACAGGGTCTCCCACTTAATCTACATCCTGTTATCTCTTCACACTAACATGGTTTATAAGTACATCCAGCAGAGTCCTCCTTGCTAAAGGTCTTACTAAGCTATTGCCTTGGCTGTGGTCTCATCAGATAACAGGGAAACACATTAGGAATATCATTCACACACATCCTTAATTAGATAGATGGTAAGACATCTGGCTACCCGAAAAAAGTCCTAGTTACACCCACCAATTTACCTAAGCTTCAGGAAATACCCTCACTTTGACTTTCAGAGCACTGGGCAAAAATCATGTCCCCGCCTGCCACAGGCCTTTGTCAAAATAACTTGAATATTTAGTAACTAAATATTCGATATTTTAATATTTAATATTTCAATATAAAATAACTGAAAACTGAAAGATGTTACAATTTGTGCAGAACACTTTGGGAGTGCAAATGCAGTCTCTCAGACCACACTATGGTGGTAAGCAGACAGAATGCTCCAAACTTCCAAATATTAAAATCCTTGGAAGTAATCAAATATGTCCCTTCTCTAGTTTACTCCCTCAAGTACTTACTCTATCATAAAACAAACAATATCATTCTGGTCCCTCTCATGACAATTTAATACTTTGCAATTTTTGTTCAGAATCCTTTTTAAAGAAAATAAGAGTCTTAATTCCTTAAACTAGATAATATGTGATAGCAATAGCCAAACATCTAATGAGACTAGAAGGTTGTGTTAAAATATATATATGCATATGTGTGTGTGTGTGTATACCTGGATTATATATATAAACACATATATATATGCATATGAGCCCTGGCTGGTGGTTCGGTTGGTTGGAGCATCATCCCATACACCAAAAGGTTGCAGGTTCGATCCCCAGCCCGGGTACACATGGGAGGCAACTGATCGATGTTTCTCTCTCACATGGATGTTTCTCTCTCCTCCCCCTCTTCCCCTCTCTCTAAAAATCAATAAACATATCCTCAGGTGAGGATTCTTTTAAATGCATATAATATTCTCCTTTATTTAAATCTTCAAGTTATAGCATATTAGCAACTGTATTCATTTAGATAGGTCCCCCAAAATACCAGAATCATGAAAATGCCAGTATTTTCTGGAGGGGGCAGAATGAAAGGGTGAAGAGGGGTATCTTCCTTCTCAGTTTTCACACCAAAATAGACAGAAATGCCTTTATACACCAAATAGACCTTCTTTGCCTTGCCTTAGATGACATTTCAACACACAGGGCAGGAGCCAGAGAAATTCTTCTCAGTAAATAGTTGGGAGAACAAACCTTTGAAATACAAAGCTCTCATGTGTATCAACTCTGACTAGAAAAACAAGTTTTCATAAAGTGTTGGCTAACAGCTTCTGACATTTAATTGCTTCACAGTTTGAGATACATATAGCATCGATAGAACATAATGGAAAATACCATTTTGTGATTTATTGTTTTCTGTCAGGGTAAGACCTTTCTCCTGTAGTTTTCTCTCTTCCTTATATGTCTCTCATTTGTTATTTCTCTGACATTCTATATTCTGTAAGGTGATTTCACAGACTAGTTTTCATTTTCTCGCATTCGTAGTGGTACCCAGTTTCCTTTGGGGTATTTGGGTCTTCTTTAAGGGTAAACAGCTGGTGGGACTATTAATCAAGTTCAATGATCTTGACTTGTAGAGTGGTACCTGACCCAAGCAGGGTTAGTAGGAACTCTCTCCCAGGACCCTGAGTCTTGAGTGAAATGCTGTATATAATGAAAGAAAAATACCTGGAGTTTATTGATCCCAACAGTCTTGCACTGAAGAGACCTTCTGTCAGTCCTTCTACCTTGAATCCCCAGGGACACCTAGACCTGGTTTCTCCAACCTTACATTTCATTCTATCAACTAACTCAGTAAATTATTTTGCTAATTTAGCTGGCATTCATTGTTTTTATGTGCAATAGAATAAACAAATGGTGAGTATGCAGTAATTTCAAGTTGGTAATTTTACGCAACCATACCCAACTTAGTCCAAAAAAGTTAACTTGGGCCAAAAATTAAGCTCCTGAGTACAGTCTATGACCACAAAATATGGGAAATACAGCTATGTCATATCTTTTTTCCTGGAAATTTCATCTTATTAGCCTTCCTTCTTCATCTTATGATCCAGTATAAAATATCTTTGCTGACATTCTTTTAAATAAAAACTCTAAGTTAACTAAAATTTCTACTAACCCACTTATCCTAATATTTACAGAAATATAACATTATGAAAATAAAGCTCATTAAAAAGTTTTTCAATCGCTTCCAATTTTCCTGGCTGGCGTAGGCTCTGTGGATTGAGTGCCGACCTATGAACCAAAGGGCTGCTGGTTCGACTCCCAGCCTAGGGCACATGCCTGGGTTATGGTCCGGGTCCCCAGTACAGGGGTGGGCAGGGACGTGGAAGGCAACCACACAGTGATGTTTCTCTCCCTCTCTTTCTCTCTCACTTCCCCTCTCAAAAAATAAATAAAATCTAAAAGCAAATTTTAAAAAAGGTTTTGATCACTTACAATTTAAATTATATTGCACCAGATACTAAGGGAAATCAGAAGAATTTGCCCTAGAGGGAAACAGGGCAATAACCCAGTTAGGAAGGTACAATATGTGCATAAGAGGGTATGTGGTTGAGCACCGAAGAGGTGGATAAATCTTAAAGGTTTAGGAGTCAGAAGGAAATGAAAGGAAGCAAGTCAGGAGCTGGAGTGGAAGGCCTCATGAAGCAGGTTGGTGCTAAAGAACAATGGAGAGACTCACGGCAGGGTGGCTCTGGCATGCGTACAGCATGAACGAGGGCGTGGAGTGAGGACAGGGCTGACAGATTTGGTGGGAAATGGAGAGGGCGGGTTCTACAGGGCTCAGACAGGAAACCAGGAAGAGAAGATGTCACTCTCAGCTGAAATTTAAGGAAAAGAAAGTGTCTCAAGGAGCCTTTCTTTTTAACCTCCAAATGGAATTTGCAGTTATGTAATAAATCCAGCATTAATAATCCATTTATATTATCTAAGTGCCAGATTTTTTTCCTAAAAAAGAAACCAAAAAAAACCCAAAGCAACAAGTTATGTAAGTTCCAAAGGTATTGTTTTATTTGGACTAGTGGGCCATTAGTATATTCAAAATCTGGGGCTCTGATTCATTTGCTTCTAGGAAACACATACTTTGTCGTATGTTCTAGTACACTCTTTGAGAATCCGGAATCTTTTAACCAGAGTATTAACAAACCTTGACTCTGTATGACAAGCTATCTTGTAAAACTCAAAACCAGAAACTATTTCAAGAGACCATTATAATTTAGGGGCAATCTTGTAGCACACACTACAGGGTCTGATGGGATATCACAAATGCCAACTTATGATCTAAGTGTATTTCTTATCTTCAACTTAAAAATTAAATATATTCCATATATTATAAACCCCCCTTAAAGAAAAAAGAGCACAAAATACAAATAACCATAATAAGATAGTATTATTCAACAAAATTTGATGATCACTACTATAAAAGATTGCATAACTCCTAAAGCTACAATGTATTGGTAAAGGACAAGGAGAATTAGGCATTTTCCAAGACATTTCCTTCAGAAAATGAAAAGGACTGCTGATGAAAAGCTTTTCCGTCATGGTGTAAAGCTTTTAAGCTCTAAGGCCTTAGACTGCATTTAGTTCTGTTCAAATAATGCCAATTCTTTGTTATTCCCTCAACTCTACGCTGGCTGAAAATTTCTATTCTCCCAGATACAGGATGTCAGAATTGCATATTTGATGTTTATGAACAGTCAATGTTAACATACAAGCTTTCTGTCGCTGAAAGGCATCCATATGAGCGATACTGTTTTGGCTCATTCACATGGTTTACAATTGTTTGATCCTATTTTTAGTTGACAATTCTGTCTTGCCTTTGTTCCACCAACAATAAGCATTCTTTTGAATGCTATCTATAAACATCTCATAAAAGTTACATCTTTCACTTGAATTACGGAAGGAGTTAAAAACAGCAAATTTGTATTTGAATTTCAATCACTACCAAATTACCTGGCGCTGAAGGACTTTATTTTAATCAGGAGCCCAGGATCCTGTGACTACATGTTAGGAGAAAAAATGGTTGATTCCAGGTTGATTTTGTCTTAATCTGGTCATCTGTGAGGTGTGTCACAGGTCTACATCCCTGGGGGTCCTGACCTGCCTTCGGTTACACTAATGCCTCTCTTACTGTGCGGGAGGCTCTAATCCCTGAGCCAGGACGTGGACCGCGGGAACCCTCATGAGCAGCTGTGGGAGGGAACAGGCTGCCTGAATGGCTGGAACAGGGAATGACTGCTAAAGGGGACAGAGTTTCTTTTGGGGGTAATGAACATGTTTTTAAATTATTTTAAATGCTTTAAAGTAGACTGCGGTGCAGTTTACACAACTATTGAATAAAATCCACTTAAGTGTAATACATTAAATGGGTGAACTTCATCATATGTGAATTTTTATCACTCCATTGAAGCTGTTAAAATAAAATGCATTCGAAAGCTACAGAAAATCATGTTTTGGTTCTGACTCCAATACAGGTAACAAGTTTCATAAACTAAACGGCACACCTGTTCTGCCAGAAGCAGTTTCCGTCTGTATTGGTACTGATCTTTCCCTGATGGGACCTTTGCCCCTCCAAACATCCAGCATTTGTTTCCCACCACTGCGGTTTGGATGAAGGGATTCTAGGAATTGAGGGAAAATTCTCTGGGAATTCTCACACACATCTCATGAAAGCAAAGATAAGTAATTCTTTGGGAATTCTAATAAAATATAGGTAAACAAATATACTTAATATATACTGAAGCTCGGACTTCAAATATAAATTAATTATTATCTATTTCCTTTCATGGGAGACAGGCAGAAGGAAGGTAGTTAATATGTGAAGGTGCACATAATAAAAGGAGAATCTAGGAAATGAAAACAACATGATTTCAGGGTTTCTAATGTAAACATCAGCGACCTTTGGCTGCCTTATGTACATATAGAAGGATGTAAGGAAAATGATGGAGAGTGAGTTAACAATACTGTCGACAATACTATTGCTTGATAGCTTTCCTTTATTCCTCTTAGTTTGACTATAAAGATGGAGTGGAGAGGAAGAGGGGACATTTTTTCTAGTATCTGGTTCTCAAATGGTAGGCATGGAGTAATGGTTAACATCCTGAGCTTTGTTACTAGATGCATATCTGAGTTCCCATCCAGCCTCTGCTACTCACCAAGTGTTTTTGAGACAGTTACTTAATGTCCCTGAGCTCCAGAAGTCTCATCCATAAAATGGGAAACAGTGAATTTAAATTGTAATGATCAGTGACTGCTACAACAGTAAAAAATGTCAATAAAGGTTAACAATTACTTTAATAACCATATGGAATTTCTGGTAACTTGAAAGCCACTTTCTAGAGAATAGTTACTAGTTAGTCCTACGAGATATCTATAGTAACCGATTACCGAAACATTTATAAATCTTTTTAATCTTTAGTTATTTCTTAATACTTAGAACATTTAAACCAAGATCTGAATATTGGCAGATTGCAATTTGGAGTAATTCAAAAGAGATGTTTATTAGTAGGATTTGTTTTCAAGTTTCGGATGCAAGGCCTACCAGGGGGTCCAACCTTTTGGCATCTGTGGCCAAACTGGAAGAAGAAGAGTTGTCTTGGGCCACACATTAAATACACTGTGACATGTAATCACAAAAAATCTCATAATGGTTTAAGTAAACTTACAATTTCGTGTTGGGTCGCATTCACAGCCACCCTGGGCCACAGGTTGGACACCGCTGGACTGTGTTAGGATTCTCAGAATTTCCAGTTTTAGAAAGTCACCCTGTGATTCTGACCAGCACCGTCTACAGATGTGCTGTGAAAAACACTGCCCAGCCACAGTGGTTCTCAACCCTGACTGCGCGGAATCACCTGGGAGTTTTTCAACATCGCTGCTGCCAGGTCCCATCCCCAAACTTCTCTGGGCTGGAGGCTGACTCTTCCTGTCATTCTAATGCGCAGCCAGGGCTGAGAATCACTGCCCTAGGCGACAGAAGAACAACTCCTGACCAAATGTCAAATCTCCTGTCCCAGTGGAGGAAGGACATAGGTGAGGGAGGGAAGAGGATAAGAGACAGCTGGGAGTAAAGTGGGGGCAAGGGGTGGGGGTCTGCTCTCAGCCCACCCACCCCCAAAGCAGCAGCCAGCACCTGGCCGGATTCTTTTTAGCTCTGTTCTGTCATCTATGTTAAGGACAAAGTTTATCTGCCCCTGAAAATCTAGGTTTCAATAGAAACAAAAGCAAAAATTCTTATAGGAGTGATGACCATAGCAAAAGTTATTTTCTTGACTTTCTATAAAGTGTTTGGGCAAACACAGAAAGGGATCATTGTCTATGATACAAAATTTAAAAATGATTGCATCCACTTGTTTGTGGATTTCTAAGTTTTTTTAAAATGAAAATAGAAGAAAGTGGCATAAGAAAATATCAAACAACTCAAAAAGAATAAACTTCTAACATGCTTATGCACCTAAGTGAATTGGAAAGTGATAAAAAAAACTAAGCATCTCTCTCCAAAAACTCAAACTTTTACAAAACAAGGAAGCAGAAAAACTGGACCTTCTCAAGAGGGCATGGATTATTTTTCCAAGCACAAGGAGTGCAGAGGGAGGACAAAGGAATGGGTAGTTGTCTGCTCCCTCTTCACTGGTGACATTTGGGTCTGTTCCCAGCAGCGGCAGCAATGCTATTAACCCCACCTGTACTTTGATGTGGCAAACCCCCAAAATTTCTAGCTGACGTGGCTAGGGAATGAGCTCAGTTTCTTCCTTGTGGCCCCAGAACAAAGACACACCATTGCCAGCCAGAAGAGAGAAAAGTCTTTCCTGTCTCTTTCCCGTCTTCCTGATAGCCAAGCCTGGGCACACTGCCTATAAAGAGCCACTCAACCAACCACAGTGCCACCCTCTGCTGTACAGCAGCCCAGGTAAAGACGTGGGGAGAAGCAGATCCCAGAATCTCCAGGCAGCCAGTGCCAAACTAGTCCCCCAGGGGTCCCAGCCGCATGCCCGGCCAGCCGCTGCAGTCCCCAGGACGGCAGGCATGGAGGAGGCAGGTAAAATTCTGAGAAGATTCTAATGATGGTGAGGATGCTGCTGATGATGGTGATAATTATAATAAAGCTTTCAATATGATGATGGACTCATCTATTAATTTGTTCAAATTAGCAAAACAACCTCTCAGTTTGTGGAAAATTAGTGGGGCAGAAGCTGGGATCTTTTGCTAATAGCATCATGTCATTCCAAACAATAGTTAGAACAATTTCCACATATTTTTGTTGTGTCAATGGCTTTAGTTTCAACAAGTACACACATAGACATTTATTTCTATAAATATGTGAAGATGTATATTCTAGAAAATTTAGCATAAGGAACAGGAGCATGGGCTTAGGTCCTAGATAACCTGAGTACACATCCCAGCTCTAACAGTAGCCAAGAATGTGACCTTCATCAAGTCACTTAAATATCACTGTGCCTCACTTTCTTCAAAAGAAAGTGAGGGGGAATGAACTGGGGGAATGATAGTACTTACCTCATCGGGCTGTTGTGATGAGTAAGTAGGTTAGTTTATGTAAAGCACTTAGCACAGTCCCTGGCATACAGTAATCTCAAGATAAATCATTATTTTTATCCTTTTAAATGTAATTGATTGTTATAAAAATTTCCTTTTAATCTTTATGTAGAAAGTACTATCCCTATAAACACATCTAACCAGAACATCCACGACTCCCCTGCTTCCTGCCACAGTAGTGTACATGCGCATGCGCACACACCATTTTTACCCAATTCCTTCCTCAGAAAGAGAGATATGGAAATGGCATTAATCAGCATCCTGGATAATTTCCTGACAGTAAGACAAAGCCAGGGAATGGAAAGAGGGAAGTCTCAGTGAGCAACAACCACAGTGACAAAGACAGACTGCTCTTGGGTCAGCTGGGGCCTCAGGTCACCAAGAGCCAAGGGAAGACAAAACAAAGAGGCACTGAGGTCCAAAGAAGGTTGGCCTTCGTTTTCCTTTCTTTCAATTTCTTCCTTCTCTTTATTTCCTTCCTTCCTTTCTGGTCAACTCCAGAAGCCACCTGGCTTACTAGCACCCCTTCCCCACACACTGCTATGCAGTTATTCAGGTATTTGTTGGTTGAATGGAGGTGAAAATTAATCATCACCGCTGACAAGGGCTACAAGTGACTTTTTAAAATCAGCTACTTTGTCTCTTACACACGGCATGAAGTCAAGTTTGTCTTTACAGTCTTCATACCCCAGGTTTCTACTCTTCCCCAGTTCAAGGAGACCTCTTCCTTATTCAGAAGACTCCTAAGCTTTTCCTTTCTAAACTAGTTCTTGGGAAAAAGTGGTAACTCTGTGTGCACCAAAAAAGCAAACAAAGGACCCCATTTTAGGGCTATGTCTCCACATGAGCGTGTTTCTAGACATCAAAGCATACACTAAGACCTGCAAGGGACTTCTCACCTGGCTGCATTGTACAATCTCCTTGGGAGGTTCAAGTGATCTCTGCCTGGGCCCACCTCGACACTGAAAACGGGATCTCTGGGGTTGAGGCCAAGTGGTTAAAGGGCTCAAGGTGACTTCAATGTGTGGTTACTGAGCAAAAGGACTGGGGGGGTACAGCACTACAGACCATCTTAAATCATTGCACATCTCAGTGTAGAAGCATAAAATGAAAGACTGGATTGCTTTTACTTATTTAAAATTGATCTTTTCACCCACTTCAATCATGGCTATGGCAAATATTTCAAATGTCCTTAAATCCCATTAATGGTACCATCCTTTCTGAGGAATTCTCTAAACAGTGAGATTAATAATAATACCTTTCAAATGGCATATTTTTAAATTATATCAAACTCTATCAGATAAACATTAATATGCCTCATTCTACCTGTGTCTACAAGGCTCTTTGCTAGATTCTATTTAAGGCTCTCTCCATCTAATTCTAGGAGTTATCACCTAATGCAGGTTCATAAGTGTCCCTAGGCTCACATTCTTTTACTCTGGAAAGTTGACTGTAAATTTCTTTTAACGAATACTCCTTGATTAACTTTAAAACTTTTTAAATGGATATTCTTTAATATGACTAAACTTGCTCACATCATTCAGGGGCTTACAACTGAACAAAATTATATCGAAATAACAATGATATTACTTTGACATTGCCTTGAAAAATAACACACAGAGTATTATGGTCTTTAAATCTCCTTTAACCTCGATTCTCTGAAGTCTTTTCCAAAGACATTTCTATTGATTTCATAAAAAGTCTTTTAATGTTCTTGCAGCACAAAAACACTAAACATTCCCAGTCAACACATATTTATACTCAGCGTTAATCATTGCTTCCCCTATGTGCTACTTATACCCTCTCTTTTTATTTCATTTTGGCATACATTTTAATTAGTCACTTATTTGTCTTCTTTTTTCTTCACTACACTGAAAATCCTCTGGGCTCAGGGTGCATGGTTTAACTCACTAAAACACTGACAAAAACAGTTTTATGGCAAAAACTATACTACTGGGAGCCATCTCCAAAGGTAGCTTCCCAAGTATAGTAAAATTGCTAAATCTGTACAACCTGGAAAAACCCATACCTCGATGAGGCATTCGCCCTGACTTTAGGGCCCTTTAAGGTCTTGCAAATGGAGGTCTTTTTGGAGTAAAAAAGGTCTTTACTTACTTAGCTCCTCAAGGACACACATCTGTGTTAGTAGCGATTTGTTGGGGCTTTTTCCCAATGGGTGGAAGCATTCCCATACCACAGAGCCAAAGCATCAGCAGTGAGTAAAATACTCCAAGAACTTCCCTACTTGGGGAATCACCTCAGAGCTCCATAGTGACCAGGGAACTCATGTCACAGGACAAATTATACAATCTGTAAAACCTGGCTGATTTGATAAATTGTGCTATCATCCCTCGTCCTCTGGTATTATAGAATGGACTAACAGGGCAATCAAACTCTATTGATAAAACATAGATTTTCAGGCTGCCTTGGCCTAAGGCTCTTCCTTTGGTATTGTTCAACGTAAGATCTAGCCCCCCTGGCAAACACAGGCTGTCTCCTCTACAAATTATTACTGGCAGACCTATGAGATTTGAACGAGACCTCACGCTGCTGAAAAGAAGACTTCCTATTTACTATAAAGAACTCATAGGGCCCTTAAAACTAACTCACAGCCAGAAAGGCAATCTTTCCATAGTGTGCTCCTTGGAGACAAAGATCTACAACATTGTGATCCCCAGTCAGGAGATTATGTCTATTGAAAACACTTTTCTCTTCAGCCACAAAGGAAAGGGCCATATCAAGTCTTACTACTAACCTTAGTGCTGCTAAACTGAAGGGTGTTGACTTATGGATTAGCGTTTGTCATTTAAAAAGGACACTTACACTTGAGTGGTCATCTTAGCCTACTGGAGATTTTAGACTGAAAATCTCTAAACAACACAAGACCACCACTAGATTCTCATTCTAGGATTGAGGCAGACAGCACCTGATGCGAACAGGTCTCCCAAAACCCTGCACCAGGTTAGTCATACGTAACGCCAACCAGCAACCCCTATATTTGATCTTCCTTTTGACCACATTTGTTTTACTTACTGATTATATTGCTATTATAACTTATTTTTTTGTATGAACAAAACTCTTAAGAAAATATTCTTCCTTTTCCTAAATCTTTAGTCTAATTTCAAGATGATCATACTCAGATTCTTATGTCTGCTTACTACGATGACTACCCTGTTTGCTCTTCAACAGTTATCCAACAGTGCCAACTTAACTGACTCTTGGTTATACATACCTGAGCTAATCATAATTATGAGGAATTAGAGTTAGTGGCTGGCCCTTAAGCCTTGAAAGCTTATACAACCTATCTTGACATAACACTAGATTTAAAGTCATTTTTCATTCTCAAATCTCAAAAAAAAAAATGTTGATGAAACACATGACCTTTTATCCATAAGGTTTCCCCAAACCACAAAGGATTACCCATAAATATAATCTGGACTCCGATAACTTGTCTACCTGCTTTGAAGATATAAATGGTTCAGGCAGAATCTTGGGTTTTGTCCTTTTAAGCCTGCGTAACTACAATCTTCCATATCATTCAAATGACCGTCAGTTCACACCTCAATGGGCCTTAAGTGACTACAATGTTACCTCTTACAATGTCTCCCTGATGTGGGGAAATTCCAGAAGAAATACCACTCAGTCCTGGAAAGTAGACATCCTTCCACTCTGGAATACTACTTAGGGACTAGATCAAACGTCTGGTGCTTGGTGGAAAACAAATGAAATCTATCACTTAGGGAATCTCAGCCTGAAAACTAGGAGCAATCAAAGGCTAATCTTTCAATCCTGACCCAAATATATAGAGTCTTCAGGTACTCTTTTAATCACTCTCATGATAAATCACATGATGACTTTAATGTCTTCTGCATGGGTTTGATCATCCAACACATGCTGAAGGTTGAAGTCTCTGCCTCAGAAATAGGACTTAATACTTCCCTCAAGTTTGGGTTGAAGGATCTAATTACACACCCTCACCTGAAAGCACCAGTCATTTCCTCTTATATGAGACCCAAATACATGTTGTCTTACCAACCCGATGGCAAGGCAGATGTGGTATTTTTATGCTAGTACCCGATGCTGTCACCAGAAAGCCTCTTTCGTCCTCTACCATTATCCCTAATCTATGCTATTTTGCCTATAAACTTCAATCAACATGAATCAAATAGAATTGGGATTTTGGGTATGGTCTTTTTGGTCCTCTCTCCATCCAAGACCCCATAATAGACTGAGGCTTTATGCCCTTGCTAGAGCTTTCTTCCCTTGGTATGGAGCAGCTGGATTTAATAAGTCTATCAGAAATCTTTTTATTTGCGTGTCACAGCATTGAACACTATTCCAAACGACCCTGAAGAACAACAGAGAGCAACTGACAATCTGGGTGAAGTAGCACAGCAGAACTATGGGGCTCTAGTTGTTTTCGCCAACCAACAAGGTGCCCTATTGCGAGATACATCTTATTTCTAATGTCAACAAATCAGGTAAAGTGAAATAATAGTTTGAGATTCTAAAACAAAATGTTAAAATCCTTGAACAGAAAAAACATTACGCTATAAATTGGGACTGGACAGACTTATTCAGCTGGCTGCCCACAAAAATAGGGACCTGGCCTTTTTATTTTCCAGATGTTATCATATTGGTTTTTGTGATTACACTATTTAGATGTCTTACCAGGTGCATCAAACAACAACAGCCACTACCACAATAAGGTCAACTAATACCCAGAGATGTTACAACAAATAAATCCAACTGAGACCACCTCTACAAAGAACTTTGATCTGAGGAACATGAGACTTAGCTGCGCTCCAACAAGCCTCCTCGTTGCCCAGACAGGACCACCGCACACTCAGGAAACTGCTCTCCCTCCTGTGTGGGGCATGCCACACCAGGAATGAACCTTCCTTGATGAGGGCTCACTGTTGCTTTTCAATCATGGACCAATAATATTTCCTCATGGTTGATCATCAATGCTTTTTAAGAAAAAAAAATCTAGATATAAAGAGGAAAATGTGAAAGAAAAACAGCAAAATGAGGTTTATATTGTCAAGAAAGCAATCTACATGGATCTGAGGAGAAATCCAAGATGGAGGCAGAGTAGGTGGAAGTTACACTAACCTCCTCCCAGGACCAAACTGAAATTATAACTAAATTGTAGAAAAATCACCCTGAATAACCAACTGAACACAAGCTGGAGAAAAGCCTTATAACCAAGGACTTACAGAAGGAATCACACCACCACAATGAGACTGTTAGGAAGTGCAGAGATGCGAGAGGGTCAGCTATGCTCCCAAGGGAGACAGCTGAAGTTCTGTCAGGATAATTCAGTGGTTTGGAGGGCTCCACATGAGAAGTGTGGGGTCTACACCTCAAGCTGGGCTCTCCAGCCTAGAGCACCAGAACCAGGAAAAGAACTCAAATAACATACAGCAGTGAAAAGCAATAGGGTTTCTGTCCACCAGTGAAAGACATCTAGAGATGCAGAGAGCCTCTTAAAGGGCCAATGCACAAAGTTTCATTTATAGAAACTTACCCTGGGCTCCAGTAGAGAAAGGGCAGAGCAGACTAGAGACACATGAGGAGAGTCTGGGGTTGGTGGCTCTGGGGAGAGAGCTGAAAGATCAGCCACCTGGATGTCTGTGCTGAGTCATTCCCCATACTGCAGAAGTCATCTTTCTTAAGCACAGCACTCCCCTCTAGGAAGCATTAGACTGGGGAGAAGCAATAGCCTCACCCACAGGAATCTCTCTCATCCCACTCTGTGGAGCTTAAGCCAGGCTGCTGAGGAGCACAGCTGGAGGCTATTCAGTGATTAAGCCCAACACCAAGCTTCAGGCAAAGGCAGATCTCTGGGAGCTCTCATACATTAGCTGGCAAAAGCCAGCCTACATGCACAGCTTGGTTCTTTCTGCACACAAACAGGCCGAGCAGAGAAAACCACAAGCTGTGGGTCGCTAATAGTGCCAAACACGTTGCCCAGGACCAGTCACAGGAAAGTCTTACATAGGCCTGTACCAGGGTCTAATACATAGAAACAGACACAAAGAGGCAGCCAAAATGGGAAGACAAAGAAATAGGCCCCAAATGAAGGAACAAGAGAACTGTCCAGAAGAACTAAAGGAAATAGAGGCAAGCAATTTATCTGATAGAAAATTTAGAGTAATGATTGTAAGAATACTCAACAGCATTAAAAAACACATAGAAACCATTAAAAAAGATCAGTCAGAAATAAAGAATGCAATATCTGAAATAAATAATACACTGGAAGGAATAAACAGTAGATTAGATGAAACACAGGATCAAATCAGCGATTTGGAGGACAAGAGAGAAAAAAACACCCGAGCAGAGCTGCAAAAAGAAAAAAAGGATTTTAAAAAATGAGGAGAGTTTAAGAAACCTTTGGGACAACATAAAGTGTAACAACATCCATATCATAGGAATACAAGTAAGAAAAGACAGGGAGCAAGGGATAGAGAAACTATTTGAAAAAATAATGACCACAAACTTCCCTAACATGATGAAGGAAAAAAAACCCTCAAGTTTAGGAAGCACAGAGAGTTCCAAGTAAGATAGACCCAAAGAGGCCCACACCAAGATACATCATAATTAAAATGCCAAAGCTTAAAGACAAGGAGAGAATCTTAAAAGCCACAAGAGAAAAGCAGTTAGTTGCCTACAAGGGAAATCCCATTAGACTGTCATCTGCTTTCTCAACAGAAATATTTCAGGCCAGAAGGAATTGGCATGAATGTCCAAGGTGATGAAAAATAAGGTGGTAACCTACCACCAAGGCTACTTTACCCAGAAAACCTATCATTTAAAATTGAAGGAGAAATAAAGAGCTTCCCAGACAAGAACATGCTAAAGGATTTTGTATAGCAAAAAATACAGATACAACAAATATTTGTTGCTATTTGTATAGCAACAAATACTGGTTTGTATAGCCAACCAAAATATACTGGTTTGCTCAAACCAGTATAGCACCAAAAGCTAAAGTGCTTGCTTGAAGAAGAACGAGAAGAAAGAGAAGGAGGAGGAGGAGAAGAAGAAGGAGGTGGAGGAGGAAGAGGAAGAGGAGGAGGAAAGGGAGAGGAAGAAGTAGGAAGAAGGAGAAGAAGAAGAGGAAGAAGAAGGAGGAAGAGGAGGAGAAGAAAAAACAGAGGAAAAGAGTTAAAAACTAAAATGGCAATAAATAAGTATCTATCATTAATCAGTTAGTGTAAATGGCTTAAATGCTCCAATCAAAAAACATAGGGTAGCTGAATGAACAAGAAAATAAGACCAATATATATGCTGCTTCCAAGAGACCCACATCAGAACAAAAGATAAACACAGCCTAAAACTAAAGGGATGGAAAAAGATATTTCATGCAAATGGAAGTAAAAATAAGCTGAGGTAGCAATACTTATATCTGACAAAAATAGACTTTAAAACCAAGACTACAGTAAGAGACAAAGAAGGACACCACACAATGATAAAGGGATCAACAAGAGGATATAACCTTAGTAAACATTTATACACCCAACATAGGAGCACCTACGTATGTAAAGTAAATATTGATGGACATAAAATGAGAGACACACAAAAATACAGTCATAATAGGGGATTTTAACACCCCATTGACTTCAATGGATAGATCTTCCAGGCAGAAAATCAACAAGGAGACAGCAGTGTTAAATGACACACTAGATAAAGTGGATTCAATTGATATCTTCAGAGCATTTTGCCACAAAGCAGAAGAATATACATTCTTTAAAAAAATAGATTTTATCTATTTTAAGTATATTTTTATTGATTATGCTATTACAGTTGTCCCATTTTTCCCCTTTATCCCCCTCTGCCCTGCACCCCCTCCCTCCAGCATCCCCCCCTTTAGTTCATGTCCATGGGTCCTACATAGGTTCTTTGGCACCTCCATTTCCTATACTATTCTTAACCTCCCCCTGTCTATGCTTCTTATTCCCTTTACCATTTTCCTGAATTCTCCCTCCTCCCCCTCCCCACTGATAATCTTCCATGTGATCTCCATTTCTGTGATTCTGTTCCTGTTCTAGTTGTTTGCTTAGGTTTTGATTGTTTGTTTTTATTTTTTAGGCTCAGTATTTTTGAAGAGGGAGAGAAACATTGATGTGTTAGAGAAACATAGATTGGTTGCTTCTTGAATGCCCCCAACCCTCCTGGGGTTGCAACCCAGGTATGTGCCCTGACCAGGAATCAAACTGGTGATCTTTCGGTCTGTGGACGCCATCCGACACACTGAGCTACACCAGTGGGGGCCAGAACATACATACTTTTCAAGTGCACATGGAAAACTTTCTAGGATAAACCACAGGTTAGGAGACAAAATAAGTCTCAATAAATTTAAGAAGATTGAAATCATATAAAGCTTCTTCTCTGACCACAATGCTATGAAACTAGAAATCAATCACAATTAAGTAAACTGAAAAACACACAAAGATATGGAAGCTAAATAACATGTTATTAAACAATGAATGGGTCAACAATGAGATGTAGGAAGAAATAAAAAAATAACTTGAAACAAATGAAAATGAGGAGGCAAAAACCCAAAATCTGTGGGAGGTTGGAAAAGCAGTCCTAAGGGGGAAATTCATAGCATTACAGGCCAATATCAAGAAACAAGAAAAAGTTCAAATAAACAGTCTGACTTTAAACTTAAGGGAACTTGAAAAATAACAACAAACAAAGACCGAAGTGAGTAAGAGAAGGGAAATAATAAAGATCAGAGCATAAATAAATAAAATAAAATCTAAAAAAAATGGTACACAAGATCAATGAATCCAAGAGCTGGTTGTTTGAAAAGATAAAGGAGATTGACAAACCCTTAACCAGACTCTTCAAGAAAAAAATAGAGAGGACTCAAATAAATAAAATCAGAAACGAAAGAGGAGATAAAACAACTGACACCAAAGAAATACGAAGGATTGTAAGAAAATATTACGAACAACTATGTGCCAACAAACTGGACAGCCTGGATGAAATGGATAAATTCCTAGAAATATACAATATTCCAAAACTAAATCAGAAAGAATCAGAGAATCTGAATAGACAAATTACACCTAGCAAAATTGAAACAGGAATTTAAAAAAACTCCCAACAAACAAAAGCTCTGGACCAGATGGCTTCAAGGTGAATTTTATCAAAGATTCTGAGAACTAACACCTCTCCTTCTTAAACTGTTTCAAAAAATTCCAGAAGAGGGAAGGCTCCCAGGCTCATTTTATAAGACCAGCATCACCCTTTTCCCAAAACTACATAAAGATACCACGAAAAAAGAAAATTATAAGCCAACATCCCTGATGAACTTAGATACTAAAATCTTCAAGAAAATATTAGCAAACCAAATAAAGCCATACATCAAAAAGATCATACGCCATCATAAAATGGGATTTATTCTGGGAATGCAAGGTTGGTACAAACATTTGCAAGTCAATAAATGTGGTACACCACATTAAAAAAATGAAGGATAAAACCACATGATCAGATCAACAGATGCATTTTATAAAGTCCAGCACCCATTTATAAAAACTCACAGGAAAGTGGGAACAGAGGGAACATACCTAAACATTATAAAGACTATATATGATAAACCCCCTGCCAGCATCATAGTCAACAGGCAAAAACTGCAAGTGTTCCCCTTAAGATTGGGAAAAAAGAAAGGGATGTCTGTTTTCATCCCTCTTATTCAACATAGCACTGGAAGTCCTAGCCACAGCAATCAGACAAGAAGAAGAAGCAAAAAGCATCCAAATTGGAAAGGAAGAAGTAAACTCTCCTTATTTGTATATGACATGATACTGTACACAGAGAACCCTAAAGATTGCACCAAGTAACTGCTAGAACTGATAAATGAATTCAGAAAAGTAGCAGGATACAAAATTAATATCCAGAAATCAGTTGCATTTTCATATGCCAATAACAAACTACCAGAAAGAAAGAAAAGTTGAGAAAACAATCCCATTCACAATTGCTTCAAAAAAATACCTAGGAATAAACCTAACAAAGGATGTAAAAGAACTATACTTGGAAAACTATAAGACACTGAAGAAAGAAATTGAAAAAGATACAAATAAGTGGAAGCATATACCATATTCATGGACAGAAAGAATTAATACCATTAAAAAGTCTATTCTACTGAAAGCAAACTGCAGAGTCAATGCAATTCCTATCAAGGTACTAATGACATATTTCACAGAACTAGAACAAATATATCAAAAATGTTTATGGAACCACAAAAGTACTAGAATAGCAACAATAATCTTGAAAAAGAAGAACAAAGTTGGAACCATCACGCTACCTAATATCAAATTATACTATAAGGCCACAGTCATCAAAACAGAATGGTGCTAGCGTAAAAACAGACCCATAAATCAATGGAACAGAATAGAGAGCTGAGAAATAACCCCACACCCTTATAGTCAATATTTGATAGAGGAAGCAAGCACACACAAATGGCTAAAGACAGTTTATTCAATAAATCATGTTAGGAAAATTGGACAGATACATGCAGAAAAATGAAACTAGACCACCTTCTTAAGCCACACACAAGAATAAATTCAAAATAAACTAAAGACTTAAATGTTAGATCCATAACCATAAAAATCCTAGAAGAAAACATAGGCAGTAAAATCTTGGACATTGCTCATAGCAATATTTTTTTCTGATGTATCTCCTTAGGCAAGGGAAACAAAACAAAATGGAAACAAATGGGACTACATCAAACTGAAAATTTTTTGCACAGAAAAGGCAACCATCAACAAAATAAAAAGACAACCCACAAAATGGGAGAACATATTCACCAATATATCTGATCAGGGGTTAATATCCAAAATTTATAAAGAACTTATAAAAGTCAACATCAAAATACACACTGAATAGACACTTCTCCAAGGAGGATATACAGATGGCCAACAGACATGTGAAAATATGTTCAATGTCACTAATCCTCAGAGAAATGCAAATTAAAAGCACAAAGAGATATCACCTCACACTGGTCAGAATGGCCATCATCAATAAGTCAAGTGGTGATGATTTGCACAGTTGGTGAGAATGCAGATTGGTGAAGCCACTGTGGAAAGCAGTATGGAGATACCTCAAAAAAATTTAAAATGGAACTGCCTTATGACCCAGCAATGGTCACTTCTAGGAATTCATCTGAAGAAACTTTGAAACACCAATTCAAAAGACTATAAGCACCGCTGTGTTAACTGCAGTGTTATTTGCAACTGCCAAGATTTGGAAGCAGTGCAAATGTCCATCAGTAGATGAGTGAATAAAACAGCTATTGGACATTTGCACAATGGAATACCACTCGGCTGTAAAAAAGGAGAAAATTTTACCATTTGCAATAGTATGGATAGACCTAGAGAACATTACGCTAATGAAATAAGCCAGTCAGGGAAAGACAAATACCACATGATTTCACTCACATGTGGAATCTAATGAACAAACTGAACTAATAAGCAAAACAGAGACAAACTCATAGAGAGTAGGCTGACAACTCAGGTTGGGGGGCAGTGTTAGGGGGTGGAAGGATTGAGCAAAAAAGAAAAAAGACTCATGGACATGGAAAACACTGTGGTAATTGCAGGTGGGAGAGGGGTATAAGGGGGATAAATGGTAATTGACTAAGATACAATTAAAAAATAAAAAAATAAAATGGATCTGGGAAGCCTTCAGGAAGATGAGCTAATGTACTCCCTCCATGTGAAACTGCACTTTTGAACTGGGAAAAACCAAATGGCTACATCCCAATATAGTTCCTGGAACTGGCTCTGTATCACTGAACTCTCTATCTAAATATATATATATTTTTTCACCCAGCCGTAGACACAAGGAATTAACATACTGTACGTCAGCTTGCCAGCACCAATCACAGCTCTTTCAAAGCCACTTGTGTAATCCTCTGGGAAAGCCCCCCCTTTTTTTGTCTTTAGAAACTCTGCCCCTTCCTTTCCACCTCAGAACACAGCTGGGTTTCTACCCAAATCTGTGTTTACAGAATTGCAACTCCAAGAAAGGCCCCCAAATAAAGCTTTTGTTTGCCTTGCAGTTTTTGGTTAAATTGATCAACATCCCTGACTCCTCGGAACTTACAGCCTGCATCTGTCATCGAATCTGAAGGGCTAGCAAAATACATGGGTGATGTTTTGAATCTCGCTTTTTTACCAGTATAACATTAGATAGTATGTCAGATGATTTGGTCAAATAATTACCTGATTCTTTCCGAAATGGTTTTAAATGTTAAATATCCACTGATAGTTAACACACTCTCTGAAGTGCAAGGGAGGGTTGATTCATCACTGGAGCCAGGACGAGAACAAACTGCAGCTCAGAACCACCATTCAGAAGCTTCTGTTTGTCCTCTCAGAGTCCATCAGCCCCAGTTAGGTGTGTGGGTGTATGTCCGTCACTCTTGTTTTATTAACTCAATGCTTCTTTCCCATTGTAAATGTCTGCCCTAAGCTTTTCAGATAGAGTCAGGCCCACTTGTCTGTAAAATAGCTCATTGATGTAAAGAAAAGAACATATCTTAGCTAGTCGAATCCAAAATTTCCAGTTAAAAAATTTATTAAAGAATTTGACTGCATAGTTCTCTTAGGAGCTAGAATTATTAAAAATAATTTGAGATTGGAATAATATGAAAATTCATTACTTTTGTTTTATTATTTTTTTGAACCATATAAATATGCTTTAAAAAACTAAACCACTATACTAACATGACTCATAAAAAACAATCCTTATCTTATTCACCTAGTTGCAATTCAAGGACATCCTGAGATAGCTCTATGTTTAAGAAGAGAGACAGACTAGGTAGGGAAATCTTGCCAGGGTTAAGATGATGAAGATTACTTTGTCTTAGCACCACCAGTCAAGCCTATAAATACACCTTGTCCAAGTGGAAACCAGGATCAATTCCCCAACTCAGTTATTATCTCACATTGGGGTGAGAAGGAAGAGCGGAAAGGAAAATGTTTAGAGAAACAACTCTGGGTCCTGGAATCAAATCAGACTAATTGTCCCTAAAAGGGGTAATTAACACAAGCAATTAATTGCGGAGGACTCTGAATCATGTCAACAGCATGGCCATCAAAGGCATCCTTTGATCTTAAAGGCCTTACAGATTTATTATACATTGTCCAGCCCGTGTCAAAAAACTCCTCTGAAGTCATGATAAGGTAGATCTGGTGAGCACCGAAATATGTCTTAGTAAAGGGGAAGAAATGGGTTAGAGATAAAATGGATCAAGTATAAGATCATGAAAGTCTGAAACCTAAAGGAAACTTGGAAATCATCTAGAAAACTGGCAGTACTCAGGCCAAATCTGATTTCTAGACCTCTGCAGGTGTTTTGTTTGGCCCACCCAATTTTTACTTTATTTTAATTTAATTTAATTGTTAGCAATTTTGAATGAATTTCTCATGTTTTAAAACTGGGAGATTTCCTGGCTGGTATAGCTCAGTGGATTGAGCGCGAGCCTGCGAATCAGAGGATCGCGGTTCGATTCCCAGTCAGGGCACATGCCTGGGTTGCAGGCCAGCTCCCAGCAGGGGACACACAAGAGGCAACCCTACATTGTATATTTCTCTCCCTCTCCCTCTCTTCTACCCTTCCCCTCTAAAGATAAATAAATAAAAAAAAAATCTTTAAAACTGGGAGATTTTACATAAAAATATATATTTCCAGATTCTCTTGAAAAATGAGAAGATCTGGAGACACGGGGCCCTCAGTCTTAGGTAAAATCGTCTAGAACTGAGTAGCCCTGACCCTCACTGAATGGGCATGCTCTCTCCAGCTCCTTCCGCTCCCTGATGGCTCCCTGATGCAGGACCAAGATCCACCTGCATTTAGAGTCTCCCCTATGCTCTCCTTGCATCCTCCCACCGCAGCCTCCTTTGCTAGTTTATGATGCCTGTCCCCACTGGGTAAACTTGTGAACTTGCTGCCCCGATCTTATCAACCCCTCAATTTCCTTATCTGCGTGAGGAAACTGAGGTTTAGAGACTTCATGCCAGGGGAGACCGTAACAAGATCCATTCCTAACCAATCCAGGGAACGGGCACCTATTCCCACGTCCTGCTCTCTAGTTCAGAAGACAAAATGGCAGAATTTGTAAATCACTCAGAGTCTGAAAATAGATGAAAACATCTTGACAAAACATTTTGACACTGGTTGATTGGTACAGCAGAAGCCTCCCTACATCCCAAGCTCTTACCCATGCTCCCTATGCTGCCCTGCTCGGCGCTCCGCACCACCCGTACCCCTCAAAGCCTGGCCTGAATCGTAGTAGTGTTCTGACAAAAAAATCTATGATAATGCTCTCTAAACTGGTATGGTCTTTTGCATAATACGATTTTCATTGTTTGTACATGATAATGTTGAGTCTAATCAGTATGAGAACACACACTTTAGTAATGTCATGTACAAACTAGTATATTTGCTATACCACTTTCAGAATAAAAATCAGGATGCATGGCAACATATATGAGATGCAAAATACAAAAAGATCTACTGCAATTTGGGGGTTTATTGAATAATAATAAGAATATGTAAAACTGATACTCTTCCGGAGAATCTGGCAGGTCTGGTTTTGGGTTTAACACCATCACATTCATTAGTGTTTTTCTTATCCCACATCCCATCTTTGCTCAGAGCTTAAGAGCTTCTTTTCAGTGGGTCATAAACGTACAAACTGTGTAGTAGTTCGAAGATGTGTTAGCACGTTTAGATACGAAATTACGGAAAGAAAAAATAATCAGAATGTTGTGTAAGGTACAACATGATGACTAGAGTTAACATACTGTATCATATACATGAAAGTTGCTAAGAGATCTGAAAAGTTCTCATCAAAAAAAATTGTAACTGCACACAGTGGTTGATATTAACTAAACTTACTGTGGTAGGCATTCTGCAATATATACATATATCATCGTGATGTATCACTGAAAGTAATACAATGTTATATGTCAATTATATCTTAATTTTAAAAAATAAAATAAAATAGAATGACAGGAATGAGGAGGTAAAGAAAAACATAGAGATACACGCCTCTTACAGGTAGCAGGCCCAATTTCTAACTTCTGTTAACGATGGTTGTCCTAACCCTTGTTATGTGATAACCCAGTTGTACAAAGGACAGGCTCTCAAGACTGACTTCTTACATTCAAATCCTGGTCCCATCATTTACTCACCCAAATAACCTTATTAAAATTCTCAGTCTAAGATAAAAGTTATGCCTCCATAGATAAAATAAGATGTGTTGGCTCACTTGACATATCATGTTTAATAAACAATAATAATAATAATTGTTATTATTATTGGCAATTGAAACAAAAAATAGAAGGCAGCTTTACTCTGTGTATTGGCCCAGGAAAGTAGAGGTATTTGCCTATCCAAAGTTTTAATCAAACTAAGAGTTATTATACCATAAAATTGCAGATCTTTTTTTTTGGGGGGGGGACTAGATTTAAATAAAAATTAGATTTAAATAATAAGTTATTTTTTCTGGAAAACTGACATCACCACAGTATTGATTCTACAAATCAGATTTGGCCTGAGCACTTCCAAAAAACTGAAGGCTATTTGGAACACACTTCAGTAACATTTATAGGAACCAAATATCACTGACATTTTATTCATTTACTTCTTTTAGAGGGAAGCTCACAAAATTAAACTCCAGGGTATGAACTACAGTTAAGAAGGCTAACGTTATTGGTTTAAATATGATAGCAATGTTCAATGACATTTTAATTTCTTAGCATGGCTTGTCATGTTCTCCATAATCTAGCCCCATCCTACTTCTCAGCGTATCTACCTTAAATTCCAGGCTTCAGCCATTCCAACCTGTTCTTCTACCTGTGGACACAACCAGACTGCCATACCTCTGTACTATTCCCTTGTTCCAGCAGGCCATTCCATTGAGAAAATCCCTTCCTTCCTCAAGTTCCAGCTCAAATGTGACACCAGCACACAATTTTTCTCAGTTCTTAACCTTAAGTGAACTTCTCCTTTTCTCTGCCATTTAAGATCATACTGTTGATATCTCTGCCATATGACGCCAATCACACTGTCGGGTATTGAAGGTATCTGTAAACATGCCTCCCTTTCCCCACAGGCTAAACTTCTTGAAGGCAGGGACCACATAATTTTCCCAGGAATTTAGTTTCAAGTTATAGTTCAGTCTCATAATCTACAGAGAATGCTTTGATGTTTACAAAGAACCCCCCAAAGAGAAGACCAACTAGATCAAAAGGTATACGTTCTAATTTTTAATTAAAGTGGCCAGGTGATTCTTGTAAAGCTATAGTTGTATAAGCAAAACACTTTCTTTTGCACTTTCCCACTGTCGTTCTATACCCAACTGCATTCTGTGAATTAAGTTCAAGAAATATCTCACTTAAAAAAAAAAAAAAAAAGACTACAAAAGCTGGGGGTTTAAAAGACTGAGGAGTTAGGAAATAACGCTTGCAAATCTGACCACATCTGTCTAATTGTCATCCTGTAGCACGGGGTTCATGATCAGATCCACCCCCTAAAGCACCGTGATCTGCTGTGATACAGTTCCAGACACCAAACAATGCACACCATCGGAACCCTCTTTCCAAAGGCGTAGTCAGGAGTCAGAAGTCAGAAGAGATTTCCCAGCATCCTGATCCTTTGTCCTTCCCCATATCTTTTGCCCTTCCCTATGTTCATCTTATTGATATGAAGGGTCCTTGTTACACCACTTGCCTACTCACAAAACAAACAGAGAAAGATATTCTTGGGCAGTCAGTGGTGCTAAAAGTCTGAGTTGTCATAAAATTGTAGGTTAAACTATCTTGTTATGTAATTTCCACCTCTTGGGGCCTTAAAAACACACACACACATTTTGGCAATGACATGGGTACTTAACCTGTTACTTGCATTCACATGTTATTTAAAAGGAGATGTAACCGTATAATGAATAATTGGTGGCTTCACTTTAGAATCTTGTCTAGCTTCCTCAGTCCTCTGCCTGAACCATCCCAAACAATTTCCCACAGCTGAAGCCAACCTAAATCTAAGAAATTGTTAAGATATACACCAAATTAACAGAATTTGGTGGAACATCTGACTACTCTGGAGTGGGGGGGTGTAAATCTACCTACAAAATGGTAGCTACGGTCCAGGTTAATACAAGATTTAAAAAATAAAACACACCCAAACTAACTGTGACACAGGAGAGTGGTCAAAAATGTTATATTAAATAACTTACTATGTAAATAATATATTTAGTGTGAATCTTGCCTAAGCTTCTGAGATGGATCGACCTGTGCTGGGTTAGACCTGGTATCCCAAGAAGTGTTGATTTGGTTTTTTGATGACCAACTTTTAAATGATTCTCCGTTGTTTCCAAACCTCTGAGCGCTGCTGAAGCCAGAGTAGGTTGTTATCAAGAGCGAGCCACAGATGGACCGGATCAGCACCAAGTCCTCCCAGGTTCCCACCCTGTGTCCGGCAGGCCCAGGTGCCAGTGTCTTCCCTGGCATCACGGAGACTGGGCTCCGCTCTCGCCAGGGCCGACCGGGTGGTGCTGAACTTGGCGCGGCGGTGCACTACGCGCCCAACCCTCGTACTGCTTTCCTCACAACCCCTGAGAATCCCAACCCCGACCCTCCTTGGGGCACCTATGAGCACCAACTCCCAACCAAGGCACTTGGAGGTCTCGATGCCCTCTGGGAAATAGGGGCCCCCCCTGAGTCATACGCGCCCCGACCCCCGCTCTGCAGCACCACCAGCAGCCCCAGATACTACCTCCGGAGTCCCGGGACAGATCTCTCCTGTGAACCCAATCCGAGGACACCGTCCTCCTCCAGGACCCCATTTCTCTCTCGCTCTCTTCCAACTCCGTTTAAAATGCCGTCCTCAGATTGCTGGGGAAACTTGCCCACCGCGGAAACTCACCCCACCAAAAAAGAGGGCTGTCAAGGGGTGGGCGCGAGCGCACCGAGTACACATTCAAGCGTCCGGCACATACCCCAAACAAGAAACCGGTTCCAAGCTCTTTGGCCGCGGGTGACAGCGTCGTTGCCGCCTCCCCCTCCTACTCAGAGTCGGAGGAACTACTTCTAGCCTCCGGGAGGCTAGACTGCAGGGGCGGCTGCCGACCCTTGGGACCCTCCCCGCGCGCTCCAGCTCTTTACCTGTGTACCGGACTCCGGGGCACAGCACAGGACACGTTGCCGGGGTGGGCCGGGCAGGTAGTGCAGTGGAGATCTTGGCCGCCGCTGTCCCCTGTAGCTCCGGGCCTGCCGGGCGGCTATTTATCCGGGGGCCCGGCCCCAGCCCCGTCCCCGGCTCCTGAAGGAGTATTGAGCAATCGGTCCCGCTACGCGCTGCCGCGGTAGCCACCACCCTCTGCCCGCGCCGAGCTCCTCCGCCGCGGCGGCCACATGGAGGGATGGAGCCAGCCCCCTCCTCCGGGCTCCACCTTCTGTTTCTCCTCCTCCCCGGGAAGTTATTCCCTGTGTTCCCCCCTCCCCACCCCACCCCACCCCACCTCCACACACTCCTCTCTTCTTTGCGGGGCACCCTGGCCAGTCTGAACCGGTTATGAATGCGCGGTTGCTGGGCGAAAGAAGGAGGAGGTGGAGGAGATGGAGGCGGAAAAGCCGGCGGTAGGGGCGCTGCTCCAGCTCTCGCGGCCCGGAGCCGTGCTGGGCCAAGCCGGCCAGGCGGAGGAAGGGCACCGCCAGGGCCCTGGCCGGGGCTGGGAGCCACTAAGGCGGCAGAGCTTGGCACCACCGGCCAGGCGCCCTCTCCGTGCGTACACGAGCGTGCCCTGGCGTCGCTGCGCCCCTGCTGCACACCGCGTGCCCGCGCCGTCCCTCCAAAGACCGGTGCCCATTTGCGAGAGAGGCAGGGTCTAGAGATGAATGTGAGTCGCCCCTGGTCTCCCAGGCTCCTGGGGCCGCTGGGCGTCTTTCTGGCCAGAGCCGCGGGCAGTGATCCCAGAGAAACGGGCACCAGAACTCTTTGGAGTTGGTGCCCCTGGGCAGTGAGAAATGAGGATGCCAAGTGCTGTCCTTTGTGACAGCTCCGCGGAAAGGAGGGCGCCCCCGCAGTGCACACAGCGTGCTGAAAGGGAGAGGTTGCATCTGAGGACGTTCTGTCTGTCCTGCAGGTGGACGACACTGACAATGCACTCGTACCTTTGGCTGAAAGGTATCGGGCATGGGCGCTGTGGTGGATGTGTGCTGTATCCCCACAGAGAGTCCCTGAAGCAGACTGAGGACAGGGGCTCACCTGGTGTGGGAAACCTATAGCGGAATATGCACCTTTTGTTTCCTGTGTGTGTAGGGATTTCTGGGAAGGGGCACCATACCTTCTGCTAGCTTTTCAAAGGGGGCCGGGGCCAGCCATCACCGGGAAGAGAATTCCTGTATACACTGAATGCTCTGGTTTTGATTTGGACAAAGATCCTACAGCTTGCAAAGGGTTGGTTTCTAAAGTCCAGATTAGGCTGTCTGACCTTCCTGAGCCTCCAGTTTTCTCTTCTTGCCTGTGAGATGAGAATTCAAAAAAACAAACACACAAACAAAAAACCTGCGGCCCCCAGCCACGCATGTCAGATCTTCCTGCGGATATGAAAGCAGCAGTCTGTCACTTTGTCCCACACCACTCCTTTCTATCCAATTTGCTGACTTTCAGATTATGGGGAAGAGAATGGCCAGTGTTAGCTGATATTATTTTGTTTTGTCCTAGGAAGAAGAAAGATTAGGGGAAAAGATTAAGTAACAGTAATAATAAGAGGGAGGTGGTTCCAGGAATAGTTTCTGGAAAGAAAAATGGAAAAGGGATGCTGTCAACACCAAAACTTTATTTCTTAGGTGAAGGCATTCCATAGGGGATTCTCATCATATTCTATTTTTGAACATAATGGTTACTCAAGCGGTGTGGTTACTCAATCAAGTGTGTCTGCTGTAATAATGCATTGACCTGTGCATTGGTCATTTTTCCCTCTTCTCTATATGTTTCAATAAAAGATATTTTAGAAAGTTTTTCTTTGATCCAAATACCCCCTAACCATCAGAGCAATCAACATATATGAAGTTACATTGGGAAAGGGGGGTGGCAGTTGAGGAAACCCTGCTGGAAAATGTTTGTGTTCACCAATTGGCCTCTGCAGTTGCCATGTGCCTGTGCTCATCCCCACCAAATGTTGCCAGATGTCTTTTAAGGAGAATATATAATCATCTCTCCACGTCTGCTCAGGCCAGTCCATGCCTATCAACTAAGAACTGAAAAGGACTTCATCCGTACACAGCATCCGCCAACTTTAGTATAAGACTGGATCTCAGGGGTCAAAAAATGAAATGTCTGGGAGTCCAGATTCAATGTAACTTATGAACTGGGCAAGGGGAAGCCTGGAGAACTTACCTTGCATGGAAGCTGGCTCTGGGGCCATTGGTTTAGGGAATTGCTGCCAGGCTGAGTTGTGAATATTGCCCCCACCTCCCTGTGAAGGTTCATTGTTCAGTCACACCTCAGCAGAGCATTTAGACAGGCAAGAGAACGCAGAAATCGAATCCCGGATGCTTTACCCATGAATGGAATTTGAACCAGACATGCGAGGGATGTGCTCCCGATCACCCCCCAGGGTGGAGTGGGGGTGGAAGCAGGCTGGCAGAAACAGGACTGAAACCATCGCCCTACCCGCCAAAGTTTTTACCCCCCCGCCCCAGTGACGTGACAATGCAAGGTCTGCTTGCAAGATGATGGCTTTCCAGCTCTGTGTAGCCTCTGCCCTTTGTGTCTCTCTTGAGCCCAGAACTCAATGTACTTTCAACAGGATGCAATGAGAGGGAAAGGCAGGTCATTTAAACAACCCTGATTTATACAAACCTCCCTTGGGAAGAAATTAAACTGAGGGAAAACATTTAAAGAAAAAACAAAGGAGTTCCTTCTTTACCTTATGTTGTTATAAAACATTTATTAAGAAGTTTGTGATTTGTGAAATAGTTGAAGGTCTCCCCTTCTTAGACAACTTGTGGCCTCAATCTTTTAGCGAATTGGATGGAAAGATAAGCCTGAAATTGTTCTGTTGTCTTCAGCCCAGCAGAAGCAGAGGGCAGAGGAAGGCATGAGTTGGTCAGAAGGGGGTGGGACATTTGCACAGCACCTGAGTTGCTGGTCCAGCACCTGCCTGGCTGACCAAACTTTCCTTCCTGACTGACTATACCAGGGTATATTTCTTTTCTTTGTACACATTTTCCTTCCCCTGTTTATGAATGACAGCATAGCTGTATATGCACTGCACTTTGAAATAAAAATAAGCAAGGAAAATAGAATTTAGAGTTTCTATAGTAGTTAGATTAGCAATTTAAAATCATTCTGTTAATTCCATTTCATTCATTCATACTCTAACAGATAAGAGATCAGAAAATAATAGAAGTGGCTAAATCTTTCCCTCTGATGTTTGTAGAGCTTTCATTGAAAAGACAAATTTTCAAATATTAAAAATAACCTTTGTTGTTATTATATGCCATATCATATTTTTACTTGATGTTCTCCAGAATATTGTTTCATCTTTTCTTATTTTTACTTTCATCATAATATTTAGCTCAAATGATTTTAATTTTAAGAGAAGTGGGGGAGGGATAAACACTATTTTCTGAGCACCTGGTAATTGCCAAGAACTATGCTATTTCATTTACCCCTCAAAGCAACCTTATGTGGTTTAGTATTGCTCCATTTTACATAGGAAGAAACTGGAGTTCAAAGACATTGGATTACTTACTGGGTCAACCATTAAGTGACAGAGCAGGATTCAGACCCTGTGCCCTTCCCACTTTACCTTAGAAAAATGATTCCAGACTGGTAAGAGCTAACACTGAGGACTGACGTTTCACACATATGAACTCATGTAAGGCTCACAATAAACCTAAGAATTAGGTGCTGTTTTGCTGCTGATGAAAATGCACTAGAGAGAAGTTAAATAATTTGCTCCCAATCACACAGTTAATGAGGGGTAGGCTGAAGTTCAAATTCAGGCATCCAGGCTACAGAAAACCATGCTCTGAACTACCACTCTCGCTTCTCATGAAAGTGGAAATCAGAAACGTATAATTGATAGAATATGCGTGTCCTGTATGTGTGCATACGCATACATAAACCTTCCAGTTCACATCTTTCTAATTGCATTATACAGTTTCAAGGCCACAGCTAAAAACAACCTACACCTTCATGTATACCAGTTTCCAGAGCACCCAGTATGTTTCCTTGTGCAGGACTCATGACACCTGGAATGTGTTCATGTATGCTTGCACAGAGAAACTGTGAACTCCTGAGAGAAGGTGCCAGGTCTGTCCTGTCCATCACTGTTCCCTAGAGCACACTGAATGACGAAATGAGCAAATGAATGAATCCATGTTCAAACTGGCAGTGGTTTATTT
Organism: Glossophaga mutica; assembly: GCA_039655065.1. Taxonomy (NCBI): domain Eukaryota; kingdom Metazoa; phylum Chordata; class Mammalia; order Chiroptera; family Phyllostomidae; genus Glossophaga; species Glossophaga mutica. The sequence continues at coordinate 137,589,486 of CM077307.1, read as the reverse complement.
TTGCTGCAACATATCATTAAATTCTTTAGTTCCCTTATATGATGAAGGGAAAAAACGTGTGATCTATACTCTATGTACAGAGTCTGTAGAGTCCAAAATTTGTGGACAGTTGAATACTTGGTCCCATGGTTCAGCAAGTAAATGGTTTTTTGTATATGATCACTAATCATAGTAGATCTACTCAACATGCTGCAGCCATGTTTTGTTGGGTATGATTTAGAAAATGGTTGCTAACTCATGAAACGAAATGTTATAAAGAAAAAAATGTACCCTTGAGGGGAAAATGTAAAGTCAATCATGTTCTGTAAGAATTTGAACACAGACTGAAATTGGTGTAGGTAGAATCAAATAACAGGATAAATGAATTTTACTCAAGATTCAAAGTCCTAGAAGGAAGAGCGTGACTGGCCTGACTTGGGCAATATAACCATCTCTCAATTAGGGAAAGACAGAGGACACTTGGAGAGCACTCATTGGGGAAGAGGTAATTCTCCAAAAGCAGACTGGGATGCAGATTGTAGAAAATACAATAAGTGTCTTCCACAATGGGTTAGACCATGAGAGTTCTCATCTCCATATGGAGGTTTTAGCCAGGAAGCCAAGAGGAGTCACTGAAGGATTCTAACAGTGGGGGGACATGGCTGAATTTGTGTTTCAAAATGCTCACTCTTACAATCCACATTGGAGAATGGACTGGGAAGGATAGGAATTAGAAGTTTGGTTTAATAGCCAAAGCAAAAAATTGTAAAACTGTAAAACCTATAAACTATTAAAAGGTAAGGGACCAATGTGAGAGCTTAAGAAGTGCCATGAAACCGATGGGTATGGGGTTAGTAAAAGGAAAGTTTTGGTATGACTTCCAGCTTTCCCATAAGAGCTTATAAAGAATTACTGGAAACTATAATAATTTCAAGTATTATATCTCATCATTCCAATAAAACATAAAAATATTTAAAACACCCCAAATCTAAAATGTTGTCTCCAAGATAGTTTTGCAGGTAGAAACAGTACCAAATTATTCTGTCAACCTCAAGTTTTCTGATCTGTGATTTGGATACAATCATACATGGGTGAACATATGCAACAGGAAGAAAAAGTAGGAAACCTATTCATTACCAGTATCGTGAGTAGTGGTGCCTATAAAGTAAATGCTGAAGCTTCACTGGAAATAGGCCTCATCTAAGCATGAAGAACCTTTGTTGATTGTTTTCAGAAGATCTTAGAAGGAAGAGGCCACATCCTTTTGCAGCAACAAGCAAATACCAATCTAACACCAGTTGTACAGCTGGCTCAGAGAGAGCCATGCCAACAGCTCTATTATCCACAACCAAATCCATCACTCTGTGCTTAGAGAAAAATCATTATAGTTCTAAATCTAGAGTGGTATGAACCACAGTACAAATACTTGAATTGTGGCAGCCACCAAATGAAAGCTCATTTAACTCTCAACATCATGTACAATGATAATTATGGTCATTTTCTTCCATTGAACCTGGTTGTCCAGAAGTACTTGGAAGTTCAAAGAGGCTGCTTCTGGGTGTTTGAACATTCCCAGGATAGTTTGTGCCTTGATAATTTCCTTTAGTCTCACATGGTCATGAATGCTTCTTTTGATACTGCTGAATTTGAATCAGTCTTAGAACCAGAATAGACAGGCATTAGAGATTAGCAGGTATTAAACAATCTCACCCTCAACGTAGCATTTAACTTCTAATTTTCAGATGAAGAAATAGATATTCCAAAGGTTGAATGATAAGAGGCAAAGGGAGGTGACTCAGCTAGTTGGAGTGTCATCCCATATAGCAAAAGGTTGCAGGTTTGATTCCCAGTCAGGACACCTATGAGAGCCAAACTGATCCATATTTCTCTCTCGCATAATGTTTATCTATCTATCTGTCTATCCCTCTGTCTATCTATCTATCGCCCTTCCTCTCTCTCTAAAATTAGTAAACATCCTCAGATGAGGATTTTTTAAAAAGTGGGGGGAGGGCAAAGGGAATGGAGGATTAGAGCACACAGCTTTGAAGCCAAATTTACCTGTTAGCTTTGTAAACTTGATGAGGTTCCTTATCTCTGTGTCTAGTTCCTCATCTGTAAAATTGGGAGGCAGTAATATCTATCTCATATGGTGGTTTTGAAGATTCAGTGAATTAAACCAGATAAAATAGCCTAACACTCAGTGCTCTTTGTGTGCTTGCTTTCACAAGTACACCCAAGAACCCTAATCAGGACTCCCATCCTCCCTCTCCTATACATAGTTAGAAGAGAAAAATTATATCTCTTGACAAATTTACAATGATTATGAATGGTTGTCACACATAACTTCCTTTCAGGATGTCTTGTCAAAACCTGCATCTGAGTTTTTGAAATTCATCCAAGAAGAGTTTCTGTAGTGGCAGGCAGGTATGATGACCAGTCTAGGAAGTCAACGAAGTCCAGCAACCAACCAAGCCTGAAAATTTGCCTTTTAACCGAGAAGACTTGAATTTAATTCCTCAGTGTCAACTTGGACCCATCTTCTGTCAACAATGGTCTTAGAGAACTGAAGGGTTGGATTCTGACTTCAATGTAATTCTTGGACAGGCTATTAGTTCAACTTTTCTTTGGCTGGTCAAGATTATTTTTCAACAAGTTCTTTAGCCAATAGTGATACACTATATCACAAAATAAATCAAGAAATAGACTTCCAGCCAAGATGGAGGCATAGGTGGACACACTGTGCCTCCTCTCACAACCAAAATTAAGGACAGCAAAGATTTAGAAACAAGAAAACAATCAGAACTCATAGAAAATTGAACTGTACGGAAGTACAACAACCATTCATCCAGACCGGTAAGAGGGGCGGAGTCGCGGCAGGAGAAAGTGGAGGTGCGGACCCAGGCACCCAGGCAGCAGCGGCTAGCAGACCCCAGGTGCACAGGGTGGCAACTGCGCAGACCCAGTGAGGCCGCACAAGGCGGCTGGCTGACCAGGTGGTCCCACATTCACGTATGCAGATGATCCAGGCAAAGGGGAAGCGGCGGAAGGGACTAGAATCCAAGAGAGAGCAGAGCAAGTGCCATTGCTCCCTCTCGGACCCCACCCCCACATATAGCGTCACTAGCCAGCAACTGGGCTGCCCCATCCTGGGGAACACCTAAGGATCCTCCCCTCACTACACAACAGCCAGGACCAAACCAAAAAAGGCTCAAACCGGAGAACAAATCAAAGATCCAGAGCCAATTCATCTAAGCAACGAAGAGATAGCCAACCTATCAGATGCACAGTTCAAAGCCCTGGTGATCAGGATGCTCACAGAATTGGTTGATTTTGCACACAAGTTAGATGAAAAAATGCAGCCTACAATACGTGAAATGAAGGAAAATGCACAGGGGACCAATAGAGATGGGAGAAAAACTGGGACTCAAATCAATGGAGTGGACCAGAAGGAAGAAAGAAACAACCAAACAGAAAACAAGGAAGAAACAAGAATTCAAAAAAATGAAGAGAGGCTTAGGAACCTCCAGGACATCTTTAAACATCCCAATATCCAAATTATAGGGGTACCAGAAGGGGAAGAAGAAGAGCGACAAGTGAAAACTTATTTGAACAAATAATAAAGGAGAACTTCCCCAATCTGGCAAAGGAAATAGACTTCCAGGAAGTCCAGGAAGCACAGAGAGTCCCAAAGAAGTTGGACCCAAGGAGGAACACACCAAGGCACATCATGATTACATTAGCCAAGATTGAAATGAAGGAGAGAATTCTAGAAGCAGCAAGGGATAAGGGCACAGTCACTTACAAAGGAGTTCCCATCAGACTGTCAGCTGATTTCTCAAAAGAGACCTTACAGGCAAGAAGGGACTGGAAAGAAATATTTAAAATCCTGAAAAGTAGGGACCTACATCCAAAATTGCTCTATCCAGCAAAGCTGTCATTTAGAATGGAAGGGCAGATAAAGCGCTTCTCAGATAAGGTCAAGTTCAAGGAGTTCATCATCACCAAGCCCTTATTATATGAAATGTTAAAGGGACTTACCTAAGAAAAAGAAGATAAAAAATAGGACAGTAAAAAGACAGCAAACTCACAGATATTAACAACCACACCTAAAACAAAAGCAAACTAAGCAAACAACTAGAACAGGAACAGAAACACAGAAATGGAGATCATATGGAGGGTTAGCAATAGGGGAGTGGGAGGAAGAGAGAGGCGGAAAAGGTACAGAGAATAAGTAGCATGGATGGTAGGTAGAAAATAGACAGGGGGAGGGCAAGAATAGTGTGGGAAATGTAGAAGCTAAAGAACTTATGACACATGGACATGAACTAAAGGGGGGAATGTGGGCGGGAGGGGTTGTGCAGGGTGGAGGGGAATGATGGAGAAATGAGACAACTGTAATAGCATAATCAATAAAATATATTTTAAAAAAGAAATAAACTTTGCTGTGGGCTGGAAAAAGAAACACCCAATGGAAGTTCTGTCATGCTGAAAACTATAATCTGCAATAAATTTTACCCACTAAGTGTGGCCCAAATAGTATATTTTATAAGGAGAAGTATGCAGCTAATGAATAACAAGTACCAAAAACTCAGTCTGCAAAGGGTCTGCTTATGGAAAGGAGCGATGAGAATCATTTGTACTGTATAGTACTCCTCTACCCACAACTGATAAAGTGAACCTCGTACAGTGGAAGACAACAAGGAAAATACCCAGCCCCTCATATATGCCTGGCTTAGAGTAGGTATCAAATGAATGAATACTGATTGAATAAATCTAATCTCCATCAGTGAAAAAGTATCCCACGTTAATGCGGATGCTTTTTATCTGCCCAAAGGTACTTGAAGGAAATGTGAGGAAATTCTGATGTAATTATCTTTTTGACATAAAATGGGGTAATAAGGAACCCAAATAATCAGCTGTGATTGCTAGACATCATGGATACTTAAAGAAAATCGGTGAAGGCTTTAAAACTCAAATCAACTTAATAATTTTATCTTTAACCTTCATTTCTTAACCTACCTACTGACATTTGAAATCCTGAAGATGATCATGGTCACAAAAATGTTCTTTTTCTCTAGAGATCAAGAGAGAACCTTTCAAAAACTGTACATGTGAGGCAGCCAGTTTGTAACATAATTTACAGTTCCTCAAGAGGTTAAAAGTAGAGTTAACATGTGACCCAATAATTCCATTAACAGGTAAATACATAGGATAACTAAAAATATATGCCATCACACACAAAAAACATGTACCTGAGTGTTCATATTAGCATTATTCAGAATTGTTAAAAGTGGAAACAATCCAAATGTCTGCCAACTGGTGAAGGATAATAAATGTGGTATATCCATACAATAGAATATTATTTGTCCATAAACAAGCCAAATACAAAAGGCTATACAGTGGAGCCTCGGTTCTCGCACTCAATCACTGTGAAAAACTATTTGAGAAGCAGTTTGTTCAAAAACTGAATCTCCTTTGTTTGTTGCCTGAGAGACGCATGGCTGATCATGCAGGCATCAGCATGAAAGGGTTGTTGGGTAGAGAATGGAGGACCAAAGTTTTGTTAGACAACTGAGACATTTTTTTCTCTGAACAACTTGGTTGAGAACCAATTTGTTTGAGAACCAAGACATGTGAGAACTGAAGTTTGACTATATATTGTATAATTCTGTTTATATGAAATGCCCAGAATAGGCAAATCTATAGATACAGAATGTAGGTTAGGAGTTGCCTGGGTGTGACAGAGGTGAGGGTTTTAAAGGGGGATAAGGCAGGGGAAAGTGGGGAGTAACGGCTTGTGGGCCCTCATGAACATGTGGTTTCTTTTTGGGATAATGAAGTGTTCTAAAATTGACTGAGCAACAGCCTAAAAATAATTGAATTTCACACTGTAAAAAGATGAACTGTATGGTATACAAATATCTCAATAAAGCTGTTATAAAAGCTATAGCACATAACATTTTTGCTTTGCTTATGGTTTTTAAAAAACTGTCCTAAAAAGCACAGATTTTTCATTTAACTTGCAGAGTAATGGAGCTGCCTGACGTTGTGACAAAGGGGCCCAACAAGCTCAGCCTGGAACAACCGTGGAAAAAATGCCACCCCCAGGGAGAGGGTTCATTGTTTAACATACACTGTGATGTGTGCTGGCACAAAGGACACAGAGCACCAGAGGTCTTCACATTCTTTCCATATGCTGCCATGGCCCAGTATCCCTAACTACCCAGGTTGTGGGACAAATGTCAGAGAAGTTACATAGAAGCTGCCTTTATCAATCCTGAAAAATTAACTCCCGTGTTTACCAAATTGCAGTTACACTGAACTTCCTAACGTTTTGCTGAGCTCTACCTACCTCAGGGCCTTGGTACCTGCTATTCCCTGCATCTGAAGTCCTCACTCTTCTCTGAGATCTCTACCTCACTGGATCCTCATCAGTCAAGCTTCTGTTCCAATGCTATCTTCTCAGGAAACTTTTCTTAGATCCTCCTAGCTAAAACATTCTTCCTTATAGACACCCTCCTCTCATTGCTGTGTTTTACTTTTGCCAAGGCACTAGCACTATCTGAAAATCTCATGCGTTTATCAGTTTGCTGTCTGCTTTACCCATCAGAAAGCAAGCTCCATGAGGGCAAGGGACTGCAGTATTTCCCTGCACCTACCACATTACCAGATAGTCAGTAAGTGCATGATAAATATTTATTGAGCAAATGATCTCCATGGTACAAGTCATAATCAAGTTCATAAATAACATCTAAAAGGTCAGTCTCTGTACCTGGAGATCACACCTTCTGTAAGAGTCCAGGGACACTGGCCCTCCAAAGAATAGTCTGTAGCCAGCTCCTGGCAGAAAGGGCACATGGCTCAGACTAGAAACCCAGTTGGCCACCAAGGACTTCCTGTGCTCTTGCACTGATCTTCCCTCATCATGATCCCAAGTCAGATGGCAGCATGAGCTCAGGGGCCTCTCCTGTGCATTTATAAATAAGTCTGGGCTCATTGCTGATCCCAGAATGGCCTACAGGGCAACTTGCCCTCAGCTTGCTCAGTTAGTAGGACTGCTCCCAGTAAGGTCAGCAAATAACAGTTATAGAGAGCACCCCAGAACAACAACCTGGCCTGCAGATCTCATTAACACCACACGTTTAAGACCTTCTCTCAAACCTTGATCCCAGTTTCTACCAAAGCAGTTTTTCTCAATCATGGCCCAGAGTTAGGTTTTATTTTATTCATTGAATGCCTGAGTGTAGGATTAACATGCTTCATTGTAGTATAAATGTCTTGCCTTTCAAATGAGGAGCCAGTGGTAATGAACTTCTTAGGCTTGATACAGTCAGGCAGAATAACTGAATAGGTAGGAGCTGGGCTCTAGTGGCAGATGGTTTTGAGTTGAGGGTCTTGGTTCTCTCACTTCGTAACTGGGTAAGTAAGCACAGTTGGGATGTCCTGTGTGAACTTGAGCATTTTACTTAGTTCTGCTGAGCTTACACCTCCTCATTTGTAAAATGGACATAACTCATGGATTTATTAGTATAGATTAAATTACGTAATGTATGCAAAACACTTAGCATGGTACACTCCAATGAGATATTGCCATCTGTAAATAACAAAGATTCTAGCAGGCTTTTTCCGACTTCTCTTCTTAAATTCAGAATAATCTCTTCGAGGGACCACGGAACTTGGAAGGCTGCAAGGCCACATAAGTTGATATCAAGAAACTATGAAATTAACAGATTGTAGATACCTGAATTCAGGCATGGCTAGATAATACATACCTCCTAGTGGCAAGTTAAGAAACACCATTAGCTCACTTTCATCATGGATGATAACAGTGCATGTGGACATTATGTTCTACACAACTCCACAGAAAGCCACCCAATGAAAAACATGTCATCTCACCTCAAGCTGTGTGTAATGCAGACATGCCATGAATGTTGTGGCCATTTACGAAAACAATCCTTTTCCAACTCTACTGAAGGTAGTCACAGGTCCCTTACCTCACAGAGCTGCTTCTGTCTTCTTCCTATGTATAACATTGGCTTAGATTTATGCAGTTCCTTCCTGATATACATTTTCATGTAAGTTTCAGTCCAGTTCACTTAGTATTCACAGTATTTCAAGGTGATACACAAAGCAAGTACTATTGATGCTGTTGTACTTTTTTTCTTGGTTCTATTTTGTTTTGCGGGAGGAATTATGAGATGCAGAGAAGTTAAATAAGCAACTTGCCCTGAGGTCACATAGCTGTTCAGTAGCCAGACTGTAGGAACACTTAGTCCAGTGGGCTCCCGTCCACAACATGCTACTCAGACGGCAACATGCGTGGGAATCACTGGGGATCTGATTACAATGCAGTTTCCGAATTCAGTATGTCTGGGGGAACTAGGATTCTGCGTTTCTAACAGGTTCACAGGAATTGCTGCTACTTGTAGAATATTCTTCTCCACACCCTCATAACACCCCAGGAATGCCCCTGCAATAACTTCCTCAAATGCAGTTGAATCATTTGGGTGTTCATTCATTTCCCCAACTAGACCATGAACTCCACAAGAGCAGGAGCTATGTTTTGTTCATGACTTTGACCTGGCTGCCCAGCACCAAGCCTAGCAGAAGGGAAAGGAACATATATTTTAGAAGAATGAAGGAAAAGCCACCTATTTTCTTTCTTGCTTTATTTTTATTTTTATTTTTTATTTTTTGTTCTTCAGTTTTTTTAAATTTTTATTTTAATTGTTGTTCTTATACAGTTTTCTTTTACTCCCACCCCAGCCCTCCCCACCTCCCTCCCATTTCCACCCCCCCTAGTTTTTGTCCATGTGTCCTTCATACTTGTTGCTCTAAACCCTTCCCCTTTTCCCCTGAAATTCCCTCCCCTCTCCCATCTGGTCACTGTCAGCCTGTTCTCAATTTCAGTGTCTTTGGTTATATTATGCTTGTTTGTTTGTTTTGTTGATTAGGTTCCTGTTAAAGGTGAAATCATATGGTATTTGTCTTTCACTGCCTGGCTTATGTCACTTAGCATGATGCTCTCCAGTTCCATCCATGCTGTCGAAAAGGATAGGAGCTCCTTCTTTCTTTCTGCTGCATAGAATTTCATTGTGTAAATGTACCACAGTTTTTTGATCCATTCATTTACTGTTGGGCACCTAGGTTGCTTCCAACACTTGGCTATTGTAAATTGTGCTCCTATGAACATAGGGGTGCATAGGAAACTCGAGCACCAACTTACACTATACACAAAAATAAATTCAAGGTGGATAAAAGATTTAAATATAAGCCATGACACCATTAAAGTCCTAGAGGAGAACATAAGCAGGAAAATCTCAGATATTTCACGGAGCAACATTTTTACTGATATGTCCCCTAAAGCAAGGGACATAAAGGAAAGAATAAACAAATGGGATCTCATCAAAATAAAAAGCTTCTGCAGGGCTAAAGAAAACAGTATTAAAATAAAAAGAGAACCAGCTTTATTTTTATTTTTATCCTCACCTGAGGACATGTTTATTGATTCTATAGAGAGGGGAAACTGAGAGAAGGAGAGAAAAGTAAAACAGCTGCCTCTCACACATGCCCCAACCAAAAACCAAACCCACAACCTTGGCATGTGCTCTGACCAGGAATCAAACCCATGACCCCTCTAGTTTATGGGAAGATGCTCCAACCAACTGAGCCAGGACTTTTGTTTTTTCTTAATCCCTTCACCTTTTTTACCCAGCCCCACAGCCTCCCTCCCTTCTGACAGCGGTCAGTCTGTTTCCATTTTGTTTATTTTGTTCATTAGGTACCACATATGAGAGAAATCATATGGTACTAGCCTTTTTCCTACTGGCTTATTTCACTTAGCATAATGCTTCCTAGGTCCATCCATGCTGTCACAAAGTATAAGATTTCTTTCTTTTTTTACAGCTGAGTAGTAGTCCACTGTAAAATGTACCATAGTAAAGCAACCCATTTTCAATGACAAAGCCACAATATTTGAATGTTAAGACTTTTGTTACTTATTGAAAAAGGATGTTTACCAAGTAACCTTTGTTGTCTCAAGTCAGATGATGATATCTAGTTGTCATCGACACATTTCAAAATAGCAAAACCGAAAGAATTTTAGTGTGGTCATCTAGTTTAGACACCTCTCACAGAACGATGCCAGGGTCCAGTGCAATACAGCCACATCTGGGGCCAATTGGATGGGGTAATGTGAGGTCATTCTAAGGGAATGGGGGAAGTGTAGAACAAGCAGGGTGATTGAGGCTCCCTAACACTGAGCTAGAAGACAGCCGCATCACCTCTGCCTCTACCTGATGATGCTGATAACACCAATCCACCAGAGGTTGTGGGTTTTCCAAATACTAAGAATTCTGCTAAGCACTTCACACAAATCATCTCATTTTATCCTCTCTCCACACCTATAACATAAGCATGTATTTGTAAGTAAGGAAGGAAAAACATAGCATTATTAAACTGTAAGAAGCCAGCTTTGGACCCAGGCAGTGTGGCTTCAGAGTCGATACTTCTAACCATGTTGCCTACTGCCTTGGAAGCACACAGGAAAAAGAAGCAATTGCCTGAAGATGGGAGTGACTTTACTCCCTTCTCGGTAACCTGATAACAGGCTCCAACAAATCCCAAATAGAGGGAACTGGGGAGAAATACATCACATGAGCAGAAGATGACCCGTATATTGAAAAGGAAGGGTCTGAAAACATAGCGCAGAAAAAATAGGATTTCCTGTTACAGCAAATGCTCAAATAGTTTGATTCTATTTGGCTTATAGTTAATATCCAAAACCACTGAAAGGTTAAGTACGAGTCAGTTAAGCAGTAAGTCTCAAAGGTCCGAGGTTCTTTTCACACTCCATTGGGTCTCTTATGAAACTTGTTTTAATGATTGGGCAAAATCTGAGATGGGCATCACAGGAAGAGATCAAAGTTTTGCGAAGCATGTGTCTTCAATTCAGAAAGTCAAAAAGTCTAAAGGACAGAGAGAATGTTTTTTAAAAGCTTAAAAAGCAGAAGTTCAATTGTTATATTTTAACACTGTCAGAAAATGAGGAATCAAGAAAACAGGGGAAGAGAATGCACTGTCAAATTGGATACGAGGCCCTGCCCAGCGTGGCTCAGTTGGTTGAGTATTGTTCTGCAAAACGAAAGGTCACAGGGTCAACTCCCTGTTAGGGCACATGCCTGGGCTGTGGGTTCTGTCCCCAGCTGGGCATGAGAAAGAGGCAACCAATCGATGTTTCTCTCAAAAATCAATGTTTCTCTCCCTCTCTTTCTCACTCCTTTCCCCCTTCTCTATAAATAAATAAATAAATAAATAAATAATTTTGAAAAAATTGGATATGAGAAAAGGGTAAACAGTCTTGCTTGTTATAAAATATTTTAAAATGTGAGATAAGAAAATAAACCGGAGCAATACTGTAGTCTCTCCTTATCCATGGTTTCCCTTTCTACTGTTTTACTTACAAGGGGTCTACTTACCATGGTCCAAAAATACCAAATTGACAATCCCAGAAATGAAGAATTCGTCAGGTTTAGAGTGCACACTGTTCCAGAGAGCACAATGAACTCTCAGGTGGCCCAGCCTGGGACACGAATCAACCCTTTGCCCAGCATATCCACGCTGTGTGCTCTCCCTGTCCATTAGTGTCTAGTAGTCATCTCGGTTCTCAAATCGACTGCAGGGGCATCACAGTGCTTGTGTTCACGTGACCTTCATTTTACTTAGTAATGGCTCCAAAATACAAGGGCAATGGTGCTGGCAATACAAATATGCCAAAGAGAAGCTTCCACTTAAAATGCTTCCTTTAAGTAAAAAGGCGGGTACAGTGCAATAAGCTATTTTGAGAGAGAGGTCACATTTGCATAACTTTTATTACAGTATATTGTTATAATCTTTCTATTTTATTATTAGTTATTGTGTGCATCACTTACCATGCCTAATTTCTAGGTTACATTTTATCACAGGTATGTATGTATGTATTAAAAAAATACAATATATGTAGAGTTTGGTACTATCTGAGGTTTCAAGCACCCACAGAGGGTCTTGGGACGTACCTCCCACAGGAAAAGGGGGACTAATGTACTAAAATACATCCATGGGGTCTTGAATAAAACATTACGATAAAGAAAAGTTAAGCTCTGCAAATTTGTTTTTAAACACACTTGTCTTATTATTTATCTTTGGAGACAACATGATATTGTGGATTGGGAAGGCCAAAGACCTGGTATGCCACTTCCTAGTTATGGTCTCGAGCTAGCCTAATTCTTCCAGGACTCAGTTTCTTTATTTATAAAATAAGGGTAACAAACACCTATCCCCTGGGATCACCGTGAGCCTTACGTTAATGACATACTGCTACCTACACACAGATGAATGTGTTTATAAGAAAATAAGTATAAATTACTGGTATATTGTATGAAAAGATTATCATTGTATGTTAACCCGTGTGGGTTAAAAACAAAACCATATAAAATTTCACTTAGGTAATGGACCCTTAAAAAAATCAACTTCATTCATACTACACCTACAAATTTTAGTCAATTTACCAAATAATAATCATGTTAAAAGTCAGAAAATTTGCCCTGGCTGGTGTGGCTCAGTGGATTGAGCACTGGCCTGTGAACCAAACATAACAGGTCAGGACACATGCAGGCCCGGTTCCCAGTCAGGGGCATGCAAGAGGCAATGAATTGGTGTTCTCTCACACACTGATGTTTCTCTCTCTTTTTTTCTCCCTCCCTTCCCATCTCTCCAAAATAAATAAGTAAAATCTTTTTTAAAAAAATCAGAAAATTTTATGACTCAATAGTGTAGATTTGGGGGGTTGGAATTCTACTTCAATTTATGGAAATGTTTTATGAACCATAAAGTACTAAATAATACACAATATTCTTTTTACTGTAATGTTCTGTTGGTTTCTAGAATAATTGGAGATGTCATCAAATTAAAATCACTCAACACATTAAACTACAAACTTTTAGCCACAGGTATTTAATATGAAATTTACTTGCAAAATAAGGGAAGTTGGCTTCCTAAGAAGTCACTACAACATATATAATAGACAATAAATCAACAAAGATAACAAACAAAATTTTTAGAAGTCTTCCCACAATTTCATCTTCCAGGCTTGTAGGTGTAGTAGTAGAAATTAATATCCAGTTTTTACACGTCATATCCAGAATGCTCCTGCTTCCTGGGGGGGGTGGGGAATAGAAAAGCATCCTCAAATGAACACATAGCTCTGATTGTTCAACTCAATCTAATATTTACGCAGTAAAGAAATAGTGATAAGGGAACATCTTTAAGGCAACACCGGACATATTTGTTACCAACCAATAAACTAAAATGTTTTATTCCTTAATGAATTAAAATATTTTTCATCTACTCATTTTGACCACTTTATGTCATAGTCATAGATTTTTCTATATGCCAAACTTGCTTTCTTTCTAAAAGAAACAGTTCAACCACTTTGTAAGGTATATAAATATCTAATCACTGCTGTACTTCAAAACTAATATAATATTATACATCAACTGTAACTGAAAAATAATTTTTAAAAGAAAAGAAACAGCTCAAGGAACTATCAGAATAACTCTTCTCTTTTTGTATTATCAGTGTTTATGAAGTCTTAGATACTAAGTCATTTACATTATTTTACAACGAAATCAGTGAAATTATCATTCTTCCAACCCATACGGTATTATCAGGAAATTAAAATTTGAAAACATGGAAAAAGGCATAATTTTTTTTTAAGTTTTAAAAAATTAAACAACAAAAGGTTTTTTAAATTTTCTTGATTTTTCCTCAAGATCCTCTCTCATATTCTGGTCCTTTAATAAGGTATCCATCAATTTCTTCCACATTGCAGTGTTAATTAAACAGCTTTAAAATAGCTGGAATTTTTTAAAAGTATAATGGAATTTATAAAAGTACTAAGTAGTGGTTGGTTTAGCATACTGTCAGGACATTTTACCTCATGTCAATTAGGTAGAAAGTTTAGAACCATTCTGAACTCCTTTTTCAGGAATGCAAGGTCAAATAAGCAATTTTCAAGCACTTACTTACATCCAGGTCCCTTATATACACTCAACTTATAAAGGACATCAGTACTTTTAAAAAGTGGCAAGACTGGGGTAGTGCTATTTTCACTCAAAACCCAAAAAGGCAGGTTGAGTTGTAAGAGAGGAGACAGAGAGAGGGGGAGGTATATATGATCTATGCAAGTGTAATTTTCTCCCACTTGGAGCAATCTTGATTAATTTCTGTAATAACTAGCCCCATTCCTAAAGGAAGGACTTGTGCCCCAAATTACACAGCAATCACCAGCAAAGAAAACACCTAGAATACCCCTTACATTCAACAATTCCTTTTGCCTCTGTTACAGAAACAAGGGGTAGGAACAATACATGGGTTTACAAAATGACTTTCTCTTTCTCCTATAACCTCAGCCTCCAAATTGTGTTTCCTTTGTGCTCTGAGGGGTACCTTCAATTTTCTTCAATGACAATAAGAGAGAGGCTCAAATAGGAAGTGAGGGAAAGACCAGACAATTGGTAAGGATTGAAGAATAGGAACCCATTTCTCACCTGACTTAATCCCAGGCCGTGGCAGACGACTCTGCTCTGTGGTTTTCTCTCTGCTCTGGCTAGAACAAAGTACAGTCAGCACAGGTGGTCTCTTAGCAACTTTTGTTCCTGGGTCAAAGCACATTAAAAGGTTTTATTGGGTAGTGAGGCATTGTATACAGTTGAAGGGCAGGGAGTCTACAGAGAGAAACTCTAAAATTACTTCTCAGAAAAGTCAGGAAGGAGATATTAAAGAGGACTTTGGAAAATATGACACTTTAATTTCATTTCATCACAAATCCATATAGCTAAAAACTACCTTTAACAGAAGAATTAAACTATATTCTAGGATTTTCCTAGCAGGGCAAACATTCACGACACTTTTTAAAACAACTATTCTTAGGGGTGGGGGGATGGGAGAAATGTTTAATGTACATACTTATAACTAGTAAATAAATAAGTCCTGGAGATCTAATATATAGTACAGTGATTATAGAAAAAAACTATTATAAACGTTAAACTTGCTAAGAAACTAGATTTTAGTTGTTCCCAACTCTAGAAGAAATGAGAATTATGTGATCAGATAGAGGTGTTAGGGAATGCTTGTGTGGCAGTCGTATAATATAAATGTATCAAATCAATGTCATATAACTTAAACTTACACGATGTTGCATGTTAAATATAACTCAATAAAACAATTTCCTAAAAATTATTTTTAATATATTTGCTTCAATATCCACCATGACAACAAATAAAACTTCTCTGTCTACAGAAGGGACCACAACTCATGAAATTGTATGTCTGTTATAAATTCAAAAGTTTTACGATTTTTATTGCTTTCACGAACAAATTAGAAAACACAGGAGTGAATTTACTCCAAGAGACCAGGTTATAAAGTTCAGTCATAAAAGGAAGATTTTTTTTTTGTCCAATAAAATGATGATTATTATAACTGTGAAATAATAGAAGCACTATTTAGAAAATTGTTAAAACATTTAAAGATGAATAAAACCAATACCTCTGACCACCAGTTACAATCTTAGGTATGTACCCTGAGGAAATGCACAAATATCCACACCTAGGACACATATCCAAACACCATCTATAATATCTTCAACCCAAATGCTCATTAGTAGAGAGATGATAGATAAGAGATAAATTCATGTGATGGATTTTTTACAACAATGAAAATTAAGCTACAGCTCCACAAAAAAACGGAGCTGATTTTCACAAGCATAATATTAAATTTTTTAAAAGCAACATGTAAAAGAAAACACACAGTGCAAGTATATTCATGTAAAGTAGAGAAACAGAGTTAAAAGTGCATAGTTTAAGAAACAAACTAATAGATACAAAAAATAAACTGATGAGGAGTGTGGGGAGATGGGCAGAAAGGGGAAGGGGATTAAAAAGCACAAACTTCTGCCCTGGCCAGGTTGCTCAGCTGGTTGGAGCGTGCACCAAAAGGAGGTTGTGGGCTGATCCCAGTTGGGGCATGTACAGAAAGCAATTGTTCTCTCCCTCTTTCTCTCCCCGTCTCTCTCAAATCAGTAAACATATCCTCATGTGAAAATTAACGGGAAAAAAGTACAAACTTCTAGTTATAAAATATGTCGTAGGGACATGATGCATAGACATAGAGTCATATTGCTGTAATAACTATGCATGGTAACTGAACAGTTACTAGATTTATTGTGATGATTGCTTCGTAAGGTATGTAAAGGTTAAATCACACCTGAAACACACTATTGTATGTGAACAATGATTAACAGTTTAATTTAAAAAGTGCCCAGTTTAGTGGCGATGTACAGGTGGCAACAGTGTAGTGGTAAATATATCAAGAAAAGTGAGGCACTGGCTGCCATAAATTCGGGAGAGTGGTGACTTCAGTGGGAGTAAGAGAAGGGCAGGTGGAGATGAGGAGCTTCTGGCAACGTTCATTCCTTATCCTGGATGTGGTTACACTGACAGTCACTGCTTAACTACGTGTTAACTGTAAATAGAAGTTCCATGTGCTTTTCTGTATGTTAGACTTCACAGTTGAAATATTTTAAAAAGAAAACAGAAATACCTACAAATGTAAAAGGTGGTCGTAACAGTCTGGTTTGAGCAATTTTTTTTCTTTTGCTTTTTCCATTACTCACATTTTCTTTCAAAGAATGTTGCTTATGTAACTTTAGAAAATGAAAAATGGTGGTCCTGTAACTATTAGTCCTCTTCCTCCCCATAAATTTGGAAGTAATGTATACTGATTTTATTTCTGTCAAAAGAACCATTTAACAACTGGTTATAGCCTGGTCTTTTGTAATAAATTCATCTTTTGCGAAAGAATGTGTTCTTATCTCATTCAAAATGCGCATGAGAATCAGGAATGCGCATGATTCCTGTTTGGTTCTTCCCCTTGATATTAGATGTTTGCAGATCTAAATCATCGGAGGGACACAAATTGGTGTCATCACAAGATTACAAACACTCAAATTCTACTGTGTGGTACAATTATGAGTACGACAGCACTTTGATTTACATTAGCTAGAAGCTCAGTAATTGAGTGTTTTTTATTTGGAATTGCTGGGACATTATTTTGGGGGAAAGCTATTTAACAACAGCAATTTTTTAGGGAAAAACTGTTATTGGATAAAACATGCACCAAAAATACAGTGTATTTTTGGGCCATAAGACAGACACACCTAGGTTTTAGAGGAGGAAAATAGGGGGAAAATTTTTGAAGCAAAAAATGTGGTAAAATATTTAATAACATAAATAACATAATATTCCACCAATATAAATGTAAATGGAACTCAACAGCAGCATTAACAACCATTATTCCTCCCAAATTTGTAGGAGGGGAAAGGTGCATCTTATAGTCCAAAAACTACGGGTAAATAAATTTCAATGGATTAGGACACTTTTGAAAGTTTAGTAGAACATAAATAGTGTGACTATCTCAAGACCATGGTCTTATCTTGGATGCAGTATTCAAAAACCATAGCTAAAATAATGTCACTTCCAATTCTGCAATACCACATCATAAGTTGTTTCAGCCCAAACATATTTCATGTTGAAATTTCAGATGATTGCAAATACTTCACTCTCCCATTTGTAGGCCTCTACCTAGCTTTTACCCCCCTCCTATTTCCAGAGGACACTGGGAATCAATTTATTATTCTATAGAATGTTGTACTAGAAACGGAATGAATATTCTCTTACCAAGTTTATTTTTTCTTTTGTTTCCATCAAGACCCCAAATGATCTAACTCAAACTGACCTGTTCACTGTTTATGGAATGGTTGAACAGTGGCATCCCACAAAGTGAGTCAGACAAATAGAGAGCAGGCGTAAGCCTTGGTCTCTGGAGTTGAACTTCATTGAATTCTCTGTTCTTCCGTCTGATATCTGCTTGTAGGCTCTTTTCTTTTTTTTAAGATTTTATTTATTTATTTTTAGAGAAAGGGAAAAGGAGGGACAAGTAGAGGGAGAGAAACATCATTGACATTGATGTGTGAGAGAGACATCAGTCAGTTGCCTCTCACACATGTCCCAGCCAGGGACCCAGCCCACAACCCAGGCCTGTGCTCTGACCTGGAATCGAACAACCAGTGACCTTTGCTTTGTGGGACAACACTCAACCGACTGAGCCACACTGGTCAGAGCAGCTGATAGGCTCTTCGCTAAAACCTTTACAAACATGTTTTTATGAAAAACAGGGTATTTCCAATCAACTTTGACCCCTGAGACTAGTGCATTGACCATATGGTTTGGTGCCCAGGCAAAAACAAAACAATGCAAAACAAACACACCAAAAAACCCATACCCCTCTATTATATAAAATTATTCCCACTAATTATTTCTACTAAGATATCACCCCTTTCTCAATTTCTCTCAACTTCTACTCTTTCGTTTTATGTGTTAGGTGTGGATTCTTGGTCAAGACAAAATTGTAAAGTCTCTTTTACAAAAAGAAAAATGCTTTTCGTTGGATTCAAATTTATATTCTTAAACACGAATCACATTCTAAATAATATTTTCTTTTTTTGACAGGAATGTGCTAATCCTACATCTTGTTTCCATCAATACCTAATGGTCAGGATAATATTGACAGAGTTGCCTTGAGACATATGTTTAAAAAATGAGATATAATTGAAATCTGTCCATTTTTGCTTAATAGGTCACTTATATAGAGTACAATAATGACCCTTCATTGAGGGTCAAGTATGTGCCAGGACATGTTATGGCACAATCAGGATAGGGAGCAGCTGCCCAGGCTACTCAGCACTCTATGTTGGAGCCTAGATTCTACTAACCTGGGACTCCAGTACCCAAATCCTCAACTACATGGATTTATTAATGTTTTCTCATAGAAAGTCACATGTGAAAAGATCTGTATTACAATGGAAACTGACTGTGCTGAAATGAAAATATCCACATGTAATGATCAACAGCCACTCTTTTTCTTTGGTCCCGGCTCCTTTCTGCAAAAGTGAACTGCTGGTTGAACAGCAGGGTGGACAGTCTTGCAGTTCCTCTCTGCGCCTGAAGACCCTGAGGTTGCCAGAATATCTTTACAGCAGCAGTCGTTAAATTATTCACATCAATACAATCTGCTCTTTGTAAGTGGAACCTTCACAAACCACCACTAAGAGGTTATTCTCTAGCAACCAGATTAGCTGAAAGTGCAGTTTTTAAATCTATTTTTTCTTAGCTTCTACTACCAGCAGTTTTATTCTTGTTTATTATTGGTTCATTATCTACCTGCTGATCAGCTTATGACTGACAAGTTTCTCCCCTTGATCTCAACATCAGCTGGACAGAGAAATAACGAGAGCACTGTCAGGACACAGTGGTTGAGAGATGGGTCTGGATTTAGACTGATGGGGTTTGACTCAGATCTGCCACTTGCCACAAGAACTTAGACAAGTTACATCGACTCTCCATGCCTCAGCATATCTGTAAAATGGGGTGATGATAACAGCACCTACTTCTTAGGGTAGCGTGAGAATTAAATGAGCTAATACTTGTGCCTACCAAGTAAACATCTAATAAGAGAGGGTGACTATTATGAATTATCATTGAGCCTATTACATCCTAGATGATACCCTTTGAATGAATGATTCTTTTCAGGTTCTTTTTAAGCACTTAAACAGGCAAAACTGTCACATTCCTACTTATCCTTTGAAACCCAATGTTACCTCCTCTGTCATCCATCCTGACTTCTTCTGGTAGGATTCAGTGCTCACTTGTCTGTAATGTATTGCAGCTAACTGCACTGTATTATGGTGGTTTGCATGTACCAGCTCCTAGGGAGTTGCTATCTTTCTAGAAAGTGGGATGGCCTTACCCATCCTGGATCCTAGTGCCTCGTACATCCATAACTGCATGTACAGTAGAAGCTTTCTTGGAAGACTGAAAGTTCATTTTTTTTAAAATGACAATTACAGCAAGAACAGCAGATACAGCAGTGGGCAAAAGGATTACAGTTGTGAGTACGCAAAAGAATTTATTCTTGTATTTTTTATTTACTTTTGTATTATTTATCTTATTATTATTATAATTTTGTATCTTTACTTATGATTTGTCCTTTAGGTAATGATGGCTGGTAATTTAATCTACTTCTGCTCACCCCTGTATATTAAGTCTATTTTTCCCAGCAAATATTTTAAAACTACAATCCCAGAGTTGGGAGTTTTAATTTGTCTACACATGGAAAAATGTCTCTTGCCCATTAAAGTTATGTTCAATAAAATTATCTTTTAGAAACTTGAGAAACCATATGGTAATTATGTCTTGTTGGCATTTTCATTTCTGCTTTTGTTTTGTTTTTGTTTTTTCCTTGTAATTAGGAAACCAAGGCAAGTTGTTGGAAGGCAGCGACAAATATATGGCACCAGCCCTACAGGTTTCAGGACAGGAGTGTCCTGTGGGGAAGATCACCATTTCTATGACATAATGGAGATGTGTCCCCTTAGGACTCCAGAAATGGATGCTGGTCTAGCAGGGCAGGAGACAGAAACTCCTGAAATCGGAGTTACTCAGAAGGTAAAGAAAAGCTGGGCATATTTAATAGTAAACGGATTTCGTATGTTCTGCAAACTTCTAAAATTTAAGTTCGAGTTGCATTTTCTGAACTAATTAAGGCTCCATTTGATTTTTCCAAAGCTCAGTTATGTGAGAAGGGAAATTTAATGCACATCTGAGAAATTAATTCACTCACAATATGAACCTTGAAGGACAAAAAGCTTGAATGAGACTCATAACAAACAGCACATGGCTTTATACTTAAATGACTGCCAGACATGATTGTTGGACCTTGTTCACTGATTAAAACGGGATTTCAAGGAAATTTTTCTTTCCCAATAAGAAAAACAACGGCAGTGAATGGTCTGCACTATCACAGAAATGCTGACACTGGAAAAGATATTTGCGATTTTGTAAAGTTCTCACTGGATCAATGAGGCCCAGAGAAGCAGAGTGACTCGTCTGAGATCACACAGTTGCTTTTCTTCAGAGCTACTATCATAAATGCCTTGGCGATTTTTCAAAATCGCTGATAAATTAGATTCTGCATTTCGTAAGATGTGGCTATTTGGAGATATTCTACTGTCATCACCTCCCAGCTTCTTTGATTCACGCCAAGGAAAGACCAGAGGGTCCTGAACAAAGGAGGTGGCAAGCGAAAACCAGAGAACTTGGCCAGGCAGACACACAAGGTGCAGCACTTGACAAAGCGGACTTCGACTGAAAACAAACACTTACACTCTGTCACACATGGTTGGTGGAGTGGGGCAAGGATGTAGATTCGGGGGCCAGATGGAGCTGGTTTCAGATCCCGGTCCCAGCTGGCATTAGCTCTGTAGCCTTGGCCCAAGCACTTACCACCACCTGCTACCTCACCTGGAGAACCACGATAATACCTGCCTTCAAGGGCGTGGAAAGGGTTGTATTCATTACTACAGTTAAGAAAGGCCTACGTGTGGTTTGATTTTAATCTCATAAAACCTTACGAGGTGAGTTATTACACTTCTATTTGCTTAGTTGGACAGATGGGCCTATACATGCTTTGATTTTAATCTCATAAAACCTTATGAGGTAAGTTATTAAACTCCTGTTTCCTGAGAGGTTAAGTAACACGACACAAGATCACACAGCAGGGATGACCAGAGATTTGAAGAGAGGTCTGTTCAGCTCGAAAGCCGAACAGGACTGGACAGAGGTAACACAAGAGCCCAGCAAGCTGCCCCACATGGGATAAAATAGTGATTGGCATGATGAAGCAGCAGAAGCAGGAAGATGCCGCTTCCCTGCAGCCCAAGTACAGTAAAGAGACTGGAGTGATCAGAAAGATGAGAGGCGAACCTGCTCCTCCGGAGGGGCAGGCGCCCCAGACCTGTGTGGAACCGCTCTGCCGCTTTCGTCTTCAACTCTACCCCCCGGGCTTCCTTTCTGTGTCAACACCTGTCTGGCGTTAGCCTTCCCAAGCCACCTAGGACCATGACTCAAAAGTTTTAAGTAAATATTTTGACCCTAAAATGAACTATTTTTCTACACATGAACAGACATCTCCTCTTAATCATTCACTCCCAAGTATCCTGAAGGCTGAAATTCCCCGTTCTCACATTCCTGCCCCAAATAGGAGATTGGGCATTGTCCCTAAGAAGACCTAAATTACTCAATTACACGCACCTTACCATGAAGAAATATTCTAGAATCAAAATGTTTTCAGCCTTCTCCCTGCCAAGTTCCCCACCCCTCTCTATGAACGACAGCTGTAGTGCACTCTTACAAGGCCCAAGCACAGCAGTGCAGCCCAAACCTCATCCTTCTGTGTGACGAGGAGTGGGACTGAGGGTGTTTGTTTTTTATCTGCAGAACTCACACATCCACACAAGTGACTGCTACTGTATCATAATACAGTTTCCTGTCTGTGCTTCTCATGTATCATGGAAGAAGTCCACTCCGACCCATATCATGAAATGTCTTCTACATTAGAGCTTACTGACCCCTTCCTAAGTTAGTACTGTGTCTTGCACACACTTAGAATTGCATGAAAGTTTGCAGAATGAAACCTTATAGAAGAAAACAAAAATCTCATCCTATCTGCTGAGTTACATTTGATGTCTGCATGAGGCAGAAAGGAGGGTTGTCTCACACAACACCTGCTGAGTTGGCACTTTGGGAAGCAGGTGTTGTGTGAGACAACCTTCCTTTCTGCCTCATGCAGACATCAAATCGAAATCTAGCAAGGCAGCAAACCAGTCCTTTGTAACCGTAACCACAAGAAAACATTTAGAATACTGATTATGGCAGAGCAGGTAAGTGTGGTAAACAACAGCTTATGCTCTGAAAGTGTTTTGTGAGGTTCTCCGCCATCACTGATTTTAGCCATGGCCTCGCGTTCTGAACTACCAACGGTACATCACCCTTCCAAGCCCGCATCCTCGGCATTCACAATGCCTGTGCATCCTGGGGGTGCAGTTACTCAAAGTGGCAGGAGCCAATTATTGTCTCAACAGTTTAGATTAATGTTTCCCATTCAAGTACCACATGGAAGGCTCTAGGAAGGGTCTGGCACAGATAACGCCCCTTTTTATTACAAAATCATAAGCATGTAATTCTGTAACGTAATGATGTCACACTGAAGCATACCATATGACATTTTAGGTGAAATGTTCAAATTAACTGTAAATTATCACAACCATATTACTACTCTACCAACCACACTTAAGCAGGCATTATTTCTGCCGGACCCAGTAGGTTTCAATTTGAAAACAAATGAGAGGTGATTGAGAAGATTCAGGTGCTGGAGTTTTTGAGGTGATCACTTCATAAGTTATCTAAATGTCTATTCATGGGTGGCACACCTGAAACTAATATAATATTGTCTATCAACTGTAATTTTAAAATAAAAAATTTTTAAAAAGAAGATTCAGGAAAAATTCACATGAGGGATTTCTTAAACAATGTTACCATACTTGGCCACTTATACACATTATGGGTAAACCCCACTACCCTGTGAAACAGGTGACACCTCGAATTCCACAAACAAGGAAACTGAGGCTCAGAGAGATTGAGTACTTGCATAAGGTCACCCAATTGGTGATGGGTCCAAGCCAGGGCTCAGTACCAAGTGGGCATCTGCCTCCTTCCAATTCACTATAATGCCTCCCGTATACATTTTATCTAGAAGCCCGATGCGCATGCTCAAGGACACTGAACGTATGTAACCAAACCAGAAAGCTTTATCAGTTTATAGTCCTGAAGAAGGACTGGAGGGTTAGGTTTCATCCTTGCTTTCGGGGACTGAGCTGGGCACCAGCCTTTCTGGGCATCAGGGTCCTCCTTTCCAGACAGAAAACACAGTGACCTACTTTGCAGGACTCTCAGGAGCAACCATTATAGAAAGGCTTCATAGACAAAGCCTTTGCCTAAAACAGCAAGAAGGCAATGAATCCCTGGAACAAGACAAGTACCCTCTCTAACCCAAATCTCAAGCATGGAAAAATGACAGGACCCAAATCTCCTATCCAACACTCCCCTGTGATACTTTCCATAAGCGAAATTTCTCTTTGAAATCACAGAAATCCTCTGTTTGGAGAGGAAAGGGGGGAGATGAGAACATCAAGCATAGCCACAAGGCTTGCTCAAGTAATTTAGACATCTTTAATCCCTTGCTTTTCCTCCTGCCTTTATTAAGCCAGGAGGAAATGGAAAGAATAGAATGCTAATTCATTAATTTATCCAGTAAGCAGCCTTATACAAATTGAACAGATGCTGAAATGCAGGGAAGGGAAATAGGCTTTACGACTCTAAGTTTTAACTTACTATATTCTCTCTCTATTAGAAACAAACAACAGTCATACTAAACTTTCCTCCTATATCAACATTTTAAAATGCCACATTTTTTAAAACCCAAAACTTACTGTTTAGGGGTTCAGTAAGCGAAGTCCGAAGCCAGGGAGATGATCTTTCTCTTTTGTGAAAAACACCATATGCTCCTAGATGGATCAGGAGAGTCACTGGGCTGTTATTAATAACTGGCCTAGAGCTTTATGAAGAAACATGAGCCAGACCATTACAGGAGGAGGCCAGTGGAAAGGAATTGACAGACACAGGTGGGATAAATTATGACCAAATGATACTTAGGCCCACACAGGAGCTCAAATACCCCATGGGGAGGGCCCCGGCCCTTTCACAATCAATAGATCCCGTGTCAAACACTCTAAGAGTTCAACAATCAGCTAACAAAAATATCCTTATGTTTAACTCCCTTGAAAAACAACATGACTCACTTAATGTTATGCTGTCCTTTGTTCTTCCAAGAAATGCTTTCCTGTGGATATCTGAATATCTTCTCAAATTTATCCATTTTTCCCTTCTTTACATTGACTTCCCCTATTTTTACAATATATGAACAAATGGATTTTCAAGCCCTGGCTGGGGGGCTCGGTTGGTTGGAGCATTGTCCCACACACCAAAAGGTTGCAGGTTTGATTCCTGGTCAGGGCACAGATATAGGAACATAGGTTGATGGTTTGATCCCTGGTTGGCACACGTATGGGGAGCAACCAATCAATGCTTCTCTCCCACATGGATCTCTCTCTCACATCCCTCTCTCTTGCTTCTTCTCTAAGATCA
Source organism: Glossophaga mutica (assembly GCA_039655065.1). Lineage (NCBI taxonomy): Eukaryota > Metazoa > Chordata > Mammalia > Chiroptera > Phyllostomidae > Glossophaga > Glossophaga mutica. The sequence goes on along the minus strand of CM077307.1, from coordinate 137,564,314 downwards.
ATAAATATATCCTTCAGTGAGGCTTTTTTTAAAAATGGATTTTCAAGTGTACATTATCAGTATTCTGAGATTTGTTTACCTGTGAGCATATCAGCCTCTCTCCCTCAGGGATCCCAAAGCAATCCCTGGAATTGTGTGTGTGTGTGTGTGTGTGTGTGTGTGTGTGTGTGTGTGTGTGTGTTGAGGGGCAGGGAGGTTGATCTTAGGAAGCTGTAGAATTGAAGTCTGAAGAACAACTGTTCCCGGCACTGACATCAAATTGTCCAGACCATTAGCAGTGTGTCTTCAGACCTAAACTATATTAAACACCGGCTCTGCACAAAGTGTTAAAAGAAAACGAATGATAAGACAAAAGTTATTGAAATATGTACAGGTATTAATTGAAGGGGAAAATGCTTGTGAAATTTCTCATTCTGAAGGTTCCAGCTGGCTGTCACCCTGACTCAGGCCTGGAAACTGGCCCTTTTTCAACTAACTGCTGAGAGTAGGGAGGCTGGAACACCTTACAAACCTCACCCAGTGGAGTGGTGTTCTGCTGAGGCAATTGCCCCCCCCCAAAAAAAAAGTAATATGCCTCTTCAATAGATAGGTAAGAGTGTATAAAGTAGGAAAAAAATAATTTTTATTACTCTGATCAGTTTTAAATTTTTGAATATCAACTGAATACACATATTTTATAAAACATATTCACAAACTACTGGAAATGTATGATGTTCATCATATAACACAAATAGAAGTTTTTAAAGATAAAATTTAAGAATAAATGAGCATTCTTTCAGCACTACCCGTGGGTCCCTGGGACATGAGCACCCCAGTCTGCAGATGGCTGGGGAGTGGTGCCGAACCGTAGCTTCGCCACTTATTGGCTGTCGTGGGTTGAATTTTGTCTCTCAAAAAGATGTGTCCAAGTCTAAGCCTGTCTTAACCTGTGAATTGGTCTTATTTGGGAATGCCATGTGACAAAGGAAACAGACACTTGAGTGATGTGTCTACCAGCCAAGCCTCCCAGGCCTCTCGGGCAATTCTTAGACTGAGGCTCTCTGCTTGACTTCTCATGTGGTACATAGAATCACAGAAAGTCCAAAGGACTTAATCATTCTCCTAGCACAGCCCTTCACAGATGGGGAGATGGGTCCCAGAGATTCCAGCATGTGAATTCCAGTCGGGCATCTACTGAAACCTCCTTGAGCCAGGCAGAGCAGATTTGACATCCTTAAGGAACTCAGCCAAGTGAGAGAGATAGGTAGATGAACACACCCAACAATTTCTCCAAACCTCCCAACCACGTCTTGGCTCTGAGCTTGCAAATGCCCTTCCTTCTGTCACCTGGAAACAGAAGATCATAACAGTCACCCTCACAGAAAGTTGTTGCAAGGATTGAGTTAACATGTGGGGAACCTGTAAATGCACAGCAAAGAACTACAAAAGTTCTTGCTATTTTTATTATGTTGCCCACTTCATCCTATAGGCAAGATGGAGGCTCACATTTCTATTCTAAGCAGGGGTGCAATGTGGCCAGCTTTTCCTCTAGAAAGGCTTGTGGAGTTGGGGTTACTGAGCAGGTCCTGAGGCCAGAAAAGCAGCTGAAATTATTTCCTACAACAGCCCAGGAGCGACGAGGACCAAACTGACTTGGAGCAGGAGTGGAGAGGACAAGCAGGAGTAAGCAGCATTTAGCAGGTGCAATTGGCAAGATTTAGTGTCTGGCTAGAATTGGGTGGGAAGAGACTGCCCGAACTAAGAGTCGATGAGCACTTTCTATGTATCAGGCACAGCGCTAGACTCTTGATGCCAAAAGATGCTGAGGAACCAGTGCAGGGCCACAGTGAGTGAGCAGGTGGGCAAGGGAGACTTGAAACTCCGTCTCCAGGTGTCCAGTCTATGCACTTTCTAACACACCCTGCTGCAATCCGGGAAAAGGGTCCTTCCCAGGGATAAAATTTTTGCCCTTCACATAACAGTTCTTAACCCATGAAGAGGACCAACAAGGAAAATTCGGCACTGAAGGAGGTGGGAGGAGGACTTTTGAACATCCAGGGCCTTCCACACCAAAAATAATGAGAGTTTCTTACCTCAAGCCACTCACATTAGCAAATTCCTTTTACTCCATTCATTTTGATGTAATACGTTTTATGCAAATTTGAATACTTTGCCTCTCCTTCCCATTTTTATTGCTAGAGGTAGATCTCTCACATTTATTTAACTTTCCGAAAATGTTGCAGTCTCGCACTGCCATTGAGTAGACGGAATGAAAAACAGAATCTCTGCCTCCGGCCCCAGCCTCACAACTAAAGGTGGCTGGGAGGAAGCCCCAGCTCCAGTCGAGATCCTAAAGAAGCTGGTGATGGAGGGGAGGGGGCTGTGGGAAAATCTGCCCCCTCGTTGTCTTCAGCAAGGGCCAGCTCCAGAGCTCTACTACATCCCCACTGTCTCCGAGAACTACATTGCAGACACAGAGGCAGATGGTGAGCAGTTGCAGCTGGCCCTGGGGACACAGCAGGGCAGGACTGTGATCACCTCCAGCCCCTCTCCTACCCCAACAATGACGTCATTCTCTTGGACAGCCTGGGAAACATTCCTGAGAAGCAGACTGAGGAGGTGAAGCAATTCGGCCCCAACCTACCCATCATCCTTATAGGCAAAGGAGGGACCTGAGGCAAGACCAGCACACCAGAGAGCTGGCCAAGATGAATCTGGAGCCCGTTCCATCTGAGGAAGGCCAGGACACGATAAGCCAGATCAGTGCCTTTGGCTACTTGGAGTATTCAGCCAAGACCAAGGACAGGTCTTGTGCGAGAGGTGTTCAGATGGCCACTTGCAAGCTGGCCTCCAGGTGAGCAAAAGTAAGCGCCTGAGGGCCTGCCTCATTCTCTGAGATCCCCAAGACCTCCCCCCTTTCCCACTGCACCTGCCTTCTTCATAAGGGTTCAGAAACCCCCCCCTTTTCCCCAGCCGCACTCATCTTTTTCATTTCCCTCCAGCCCCAAGATTGCATTGAGTTTCCCAAGCTCCCAGCCCCCATGGTGGTGCTGGCAGGCCCCTCCTCCCTCTCAACAGGAGGAGAGTTCTGCTGCTGCTTTTGCCTGGGTCCAGGGCTAGGGTCCTTGATCCCTTTGGCCTTCCCCAGAGGCTCATCACACAGCAGCACTTGACACGCTTCTGGCTCATGGGAGCGTGCATGGGGTAGGGGACTTGGAGGGTGTAACCCAGAGTCCGGGGTTTCCACTCTGGCTATACTTACTTGGTGGGGGGCATGAGTAAAAAAGCCATTGGCTCAACATGTTAAAGAAAAAAAGAAATGAAGAATACCCTATGGAATTATGTATTCAAGCTGTTATTAAAGTATCTTTCCCTCACTTCCATTTCAAGAAGCTGGTTTGAGGTGTTTTGTTTTGTTTTGTTTTGTTTGTTTTGTTTTTTGTTTTTTTTTTGTTGTTTTTTATTTTTTTATCAGTATTTTTTTAATTGTTGATATTGTACAGTTTTCTGTCTTTTACCCCATCCACAGCCCACCACCCCAGCCCTCCCCACCTTCCTCCCATTTCCACCCCCCATAGTTTTTGTCCATGTGTCCTTTATACTTGTTGCTCTAAACCGTTCCCCTTTTCCCCTGAGAATCCTGGGAATTCCCCTGAGAATTCCCCTGGGAATCCTCCCCTCCCCCTCTGGTCACTGTCAGACTGTTCTCAAATTCAGTGTCTTTGTTTATATTATGCTTGTTTGTTTGTTTTGTTGATTAGGTTTCTGTTAAAGGTGAGATCATATGGTTTTTGTCTTTCACTGCCTGGCTTATTTTGCTTAGCATGATGCTCTACAATTCCATCCATGCTGTTGCAAAGGGTAGGAGCTCCTTCTTTTTTTCTGCTGCATAGAATTCCATTGTGTAAATGTACCACAGTTTTTTGATCCATTCATTAACTGATGGGCACCTAGGTTGCTTCCAGCACTTGGCTATTGTAAATTGTGCTGCTATGAACATAGGGGTGCATAGGTTCTTTTGGATTGGTGTTTCAGGGTTCTTAGGATATAATCCAAGCAGTGGAATTGCTGGGTCAAAAGGTATGTCCATTTTTAGTTTTCTTAGAAAATTCCATACTGTTTTCCATAGTGGTTGTACCAATCTGCAATCCCACCAACAGTGCACTAGGGTTCTCTTTTCTCCACAACCTCTCCAACACTTGCTGTTTGTTGCTTTGTTTATGAAGGCCATTCTGACTGGTGTCAAGTGGTATCTCATTGTAGTTTTAATTTGCATCTCTCTGTTTTGTTTTAAGTAGAACCTGGCTTGATAAATGTGTGTTGCATGAAAGAGTACATGAAGCTAGAAAGAAAACCAAGCAAATCCTCAAACAATAAAATTCAAGATCCAACACATTCCCTTCTCACAAGTTCTCCACCCTTCCAAGTGCCCTCAGGGCAGCAGAAGGAAGTGGCCCTTGAACTCCAGGCTCCGAACATCGCTCAGCAACACTGCCCAAGTCGGAGAGAGCTGTTCCTGTTGTCACTGAGGAATGCCCAGGGTCCCAGGTGGCTGGAGCATGGTTTGAGGAAGGGGGTCTTGCTTCTTGTAGGAAGGTTCTCCCAAATGAAGGCAACCGACATCAGGCACACAAAGCACTGCCCAGCAGTCTCGGGTAATAGTTATCCGGAAATGAACTTCCTGCCCTTAATCAGCCCAGTATTTTTAAAGAGATGAGACTGGCTTGGGCATGGTGGGGGACAGTATGGAGGAAGTGACAAAGAGCCGTTATCAAGCCGTTGCACAGTGTCTCCGTCCTGTCCGGCTCCGTTTTGGCCCAGTTTCAATGCCTGGGCCAGTCCGGGGAGGGCCGTGGGACTGATGTGGGCGGTGACAGGGTGCTCTGCCCCGGTTTCAGGCCTGCCAGATGTGCCATCACGTTTTTGAGGCGGAGACTTGGGAAGAACAAGCACGGAAGTACAGCACTCCAAATGAGATTACATGAAACTCAGAACAGTTTGGAAAGGTGATCTGACATCTTTTAGACACAGCATTCACACTTCACCACTGCCAAGAAAAAGAAACGCTGGTTTTGAAGAATGCCATTGTCTTTTTGTAAAATTACATTTTCGGAAAGTGAATACGAGAAAGAAAATCTTCGAGATATGACAAGCTACCTTGGTGTCTATCATCAGAACAATCCTGCCACTGTAAAGCCACAGGACAGAGGAATTTAAAATAACAGCGCTCAAACCTGTCCTATGTTCAAAGTCCCTGCTGTAAAAACTTTATAAGTAGAAACACATTTATTCCACACAACTCTGAGGAAGATGTGAGAATGGACTCAGCAGTTACGCAATTTGCCAAAGGACCTCAGGGTCAGACCAGTGCCTGAAGTCAGGCCTGTGGGTCCCAGTGCCCCTCCTCTCACCTGCCCTCTGAAAATAGACATAAGGAACTAACACAAAAGCATGTTTTGATGAAGGAAATTTTTTTTTATTAAACCCTTTGGTTTAATAGACAAGATTAAATACATGATGGTCCTTTTAGAGATGGAGTTCAGAGTATCCTAAATGTGCTTTGACACCCTTGCGGCCATTTAACATTTTTTAAATCAAATTTTTAAATATCAAATGAACTGCTTACCCAGTCTCCCTGTAACCAGATTTGACAAGAGGGTAAATATTGGAGAAGTATAATTTGTAGAAACTGATTAACCTGGAGAGACCAAGATGAGTGAGTATTGGCATCCTCTCTACATACAGGCTAAACTTTCCTTCAGACACAGAAATGGGCTTGATCGAACAAGCTTAGAGATAATTCCATTTATCATGCGAAAACAAAGAAAAATGCAACTCATGGTGCAGGCTCATAGGTATTTCAAGTCAAACCTGGCTCTGCATTTGAAATATGAGGGTTTTTTCCCTTTTCCTTTTAGAGGAACTCTCAGTGCATAAAATGGGCCAATAATATGGATAAACCTGCACTTTATCTGAAAGGTAATAAACTTGTTTAACAAGTGAGTAGCTTAACGTCAATTTACACACTTGTTTTCAAGAAGCACACAGAATAGGTCATATAAAAACAGTCACTTGGTTTTTAATTGCTTTACAAATGAAATCACTCCTTTTCCCCTCCAAGTGGCTATAGTTCCCATTTCAGTAAATCAAAGCTGTCTGAAGTATTTTCTTCATGAGCAAGGAAATCAGGGACCTCTTTTCAGGTGAGGGTATGAAATTTGAAGACGGGGTTCCTCAGATTAGGAAGGAAAAATGGTTGGAAATCTGGGTGCCAGGAGAATCTAATCAAACTTTTGCTGCTTCCATGGCTCAGCTGTCAGTCCTAGACTCTACCATATCGAATTGACAAATTTTATCCTTGTAAAGAAGTTAGGAGGACAGTAGAAAATGGTGGCGGTTCCCTGTACTCTACATTTTTGTAAAGTTGTATTGAACCATTTGGTTTTAATAGACAAAATTAAATACATGATGGTCCTTTTAGAGATGGAGTTCAGAGTATCCTAAATGGGCTCTGACACCCATGTGGCATTTAAATTACTTTTTTTTAATTACTATTCTTAAACAATAATAATAAAATTATTATTCTCGCTAGTGAGACAAGAAAGTTAGAAGCTACTTAAAGGTCTGACATCAGCCAAACAGGACATTAATCACACCTGGGAGCCAGACCCGCGAGGACTGGCCCCTTATTCTGCATCTCACCTGGACTTAGGCGCGGTCGTGTTACTCAGCCTGGGAGCACGTTGTGTCATCTGAAGGCACGTACAGTAACCACTACGGAGAAAAGGCCAGCAACTTAGAACCACCCAAAAGCCGAGCTCATATTTCCACAGAGAGAATGAAAAGTCAAAGTAAAATAAAGCCCAATGATTTCCTCTCCCTAATCACATTCTTTTTCTTTTTTTAAAGATTTCATTCATTCACTTTTAGAGAGAGGTGAAGGGAGAGAGAAGGAGGCAGAGGCAGAGAAACATCTATGTGTGGTTGCCTCTCATGTGCCCCCAAGTGGGGACTTGGCCGGCAACCTAGGCATGTGCCCTGACTGGGAATCAAACAGGCAACCCTTTGGTTTGCAGGCCAGTAAGGACCCCAGCCACTAAGCCACACTAGCCAGGGTCCTAATCACAGTCCTAAACTCAGGTGTACTAATGGTGGGGGAGTTGTCTCACTCCATACTTGTTTTAGACTGTTTCTTTAGAAGCCTCATGACTGATATACCTTCTCTGGGTCTCATGAATTCACCCTAAACCTCTTTTGGTCCCAAAGTTCCATAAAGTCAACTGAAAATGTAATGACAGTAACATCATATCTCAACTAAAAAATTGGGACCCTAAGGGACAGTTGTAGTCAGTGGCCTTTTCCGAGTGAAAGGGAGGCTCCAAGCATGCAAGTCCTATTATTTGTGGAAATATGTACATGGGAACGCACAGAATAAAGGACAGAACTTCGTCCTGTTTCACTTCACCAGGATATCCATCACTCCAATCCAGTTGTCCGGAGTCAACGACTCTCGTACACCCATAAACTGAGGCTCAGGTCAGGACCGATGCTCACCCCGTTTCCCACTTCCGAGCGCAGCGCACAAAACCACCGCTGCCTTCCTGCGCAGATCAGACTTTCTGCAGCGGTGTGGCTAGCACTCTTTCCTCCTTCCTCTCCATTCCTCTCTGCTCTTAAAATCTCGATCCCCTCCTCTCCATTTCTGAAAATTTTATTATGAAAATGATAAACACACAGAAGTAGAGGCGACTATAACACACTTCCAGGTATCTCTCACCCAATGTAGGGAAGCAACATCTTGCTTTCTCATTGTTAGCTGGACGTGTGCTAGGAACTTCCCACGCAGGCCTGGCTCCAAACGGGGCTTCGATTCTCACCTCTCAGCGCTTTCTCCCTCCCTGCTCTCTCTTTCTCCCGCACGTGCACAGCCTCTAGCAGAGCCAACCTTCCCTCATTCCGCAAGCACCTTGTGCTAGGGACTCGCAGACTCCGTAGGCTGCAGGGACCACACTCTGATAACTTGTGTGGTGGGCAGCGTGACCACCATGCCTGCAGGGGCGAGGCCCTGTTGCCATCTTGTTTTTCCAGAGAAATTAAGAATATTAATTTAAAGAAGTAAAAGTCTCCATTTAAAATCAAAAACTATTTCAAATTTTCATCAACTGTAACTCTGTGAGGCAACGGATATGTTAAGTAAGCTCACTGTGGTAATCATTGCACAACATATACACACCTGTATCAGATCATTACTTTGTACACGTTAAACTACACAAGGGTATGTGTCAATTAGTTCTCCATAAAGCTGGGGGAGAAAAAAAAAGGAAAAGAAAACATGCCACATTTGTTTCCACCTTTGGGGGAAAATTTTTTTCCATGAATACTTCAGGCCAAACAACTTAATGATGGTGAGAGGTACTTAGCACCCAGGCCACCCCCGGTAGCAGACCTGGTGCAATTCGGCACACCCCTTGGCCCACCTGAGTTCACCAGACATCATGTGCCCTGCCAGCATCCCTCATCAAACTTGGGGTGGCTGCTCTTGACTTTGCTGCCTCAGGTTGTCAAGGAAGTCTCATGTGCAATGCAGAAAATCCAAATGTGGGCATCATTCTTCCCATGGGCACCTTCCACCAATAGATGAAAGAGTTGGTATGGATCCAAGCCCAGCATCCCTGTTCTCTGGGGGTACAATTCTGAGTCCCCTTCTAAATTATTCCCTGGGGAGACCCCATGGGACTGCGCTTTAGTTGCCCACAATGCTAACAAGCTCATTAACCCAACTTTCACTGGTTTCACTTTCTCCATGTTCTCATTCTTCTTTCTGGAATCACCTCTCTCAGTAAGCTTCCTGCACCAAGTCCTTGTCTCAGTCTGATTGCAGGAAACCCAGTCCTCACTTGGATGGATGCTCCTACTCTGGGCTTTGGGTTTCGAACATGCTGCTCCCTCTGTCCCTAACACTCTTTTCCTAATTCCCACCTACTCTACAACAATCTGCTTGAAGGTCAGTTTTTCTGGAGTCTTCTCTGCCCTTCCCTCTTCCAATGCCGAGGGATCCTGCTGCACTGTTTCCACAGGGACGACACTGACCACGCTTGCAGGTTAGAAGCTACAAAGGAGAGGGAACTGTAGCCTTCTTGCCCTCCACCACGTACATTCCCAGTATTGTACACAACGGCTAGCAAAATTTGTGTTTTAAAAATATTTGGAGAATGAAATTATATTGGAAACAGTTAAGAAGTTGCAATGCAATGGAAGAACTCAGTACTCTCTATAACTTAGTTTACAATATATTGGACTCATTGGACTCTAATGACAATATGTTCTTTCATTGGGTCCTAATGGCCCCATTCTCATTCCTATTTTGTAGGTGAGGAATAAACTCAGAAAACTGACTCAGACCAGACTTGAACTCACTGGACACTTTCTACCTGAATAACCTGACTACGTTACACCTTGAGGCTCTGTGCCCGACATTAAAGTGACTAATAGGTGATTCCGTTCCCCAGGTTAATAATTTCCCAATAGTGGTTGTATCCAGGCAGAGCTATTATCCCCAGGGCATGGGGGCAGGGGAGATTTGGACAAAGTTATTCAACCAGACTTAGCTCGAATTTCAGGAATTGCCTTTTTATGGTCCTTTAGGAACATTTAAAGAGCACACACCTAAATCCACAAGACTTAAAGCAAGTTTTTTGTTGCTTTAAATTTGAAATATTGTATTTTTCATCTTTAGAAGTTCAATTCGGTCTTTTTTTCTATTTTCCATTTCTTTTACATGCTTGTGCTTCTCTCTGCCTTCTTGAACACATGGAGAATGTTTAGAACAGCTATTCATCACTCCGACTGTTAATTCTTTCACCTGTTTCACTTCTGGGCTGGGTCGGCCTTTGTATTTTTAAAATGAGAAATTTAAAAATCAATTACTAAGATCTTTTTTTCAAATAAATAGTAATCTTGAAAGTTGCACTGTCATTAGTAGGGTATAGGGTGATATGTAAAAGAACAGAAAGATTTAATGGACAAAAATTAAACTTCTCATGTCTACATAAACATCAGACACAAACCATAACTGACCATGCACCAATTTCTTCCTCTACCTTTTTTCATTTATTTTATTGTTCAAGTACACTTGTCTGCCTTGCCCTCCCACCTCTCCCCCTGACCCCAGCCCTCCCCACCTCCCTCCCCTGATTCTACCCTCCCATCTTGGTTTCATCCACATGTCCTTTATAGTTGTTCCTAAAAACCCTCCCCCACCCATTACCCCCTCCCACCTCCCCTCTGGTTACTCTCAGATTGTTCTTAATTTCAGTGTCTCTGGTTATATTTCGCTTGCTTGTTTTGTTGAATAGGTTCCACTTAAAGGTGAGATCATATGGTATTTCTTCCTCTATTTCTCAAGAGAATGTGTCAAAGTTTGGGCATGAATTAGTGACTGAATACAACTGCATGTCCAATTAAATTTTTTTAAATAGCCTATATGATAAAACAAGAACCCAGATTTAGTTAGACTCTCATGGACACGAAAACTTTCTAAGCCAACCGTCTCAATTTTAGAAGAAACATGTGAACACACAGTCTCTCAAATGTATTAAAAGGAAAAAAGGGCACATGCAGCTTAAACTTTACCTTCCTGTTAATGCATTCTGTGTAAATCCTGTTTTCTTCAAATGCTACCTGAAATCAGAATGACTATCCCATTATACAGGTCAGAAAACCGAGGCTGGCAGAGGAAACCAAGACTTGAATTCAGACTTCCTAGGTCATTTCCTGGGCAACATTTTCATCAAGTTACAATTAAAATCTAGCCGCCAAGAGCAGAGAAGCATTTTGAGATTTTGGCCATTTCAATTTACATGACTAACCCAATTAAAAACTCATTCTATTAACTAACGGTTCACATGGAATCTTGTTCAAGCCAGAGTCAAGATTCACGATTTACTTAGCGCTTTTAAATAAAAAGGGGCCCAGGTTTAAACAGTGTGAGCTCCTAAAATGGTATCACAACTGGGTCCTGGAAGACTGTGCTCCCGAGACAGGATCCTGCGAGGTACTGTGCTCTCCCCCTCAGAGTGTGGACGCGCACTGCGGGGGCCTCAGTAAACGCGACAGATGAGCCACCCACCCCCACCCCGGGCAAACACGCTTAAAAGTCGTACCAAATACTCATTCTAAGTTTCTTCCTGAGTGAATGGGCATGGAATGGACTTATCTTGTGTCTTATTGTGTGTGAGGAACTGTACTAAAGGCTTTCATCTGAATTTCCTCATTTATCTAGTTACACATAGGTAAGGAACTTGAGTTCCAGAGAAGTTCAGTAACTGGCCTAGTGAAAAAACTAGTACTCGAATCTAGAACTGATTTGAAAGCCATGCTTCCTACTTTGTAGGAAACCATACAGATGACTTTCTTTAAAATTTTAAGAAAAGCTGATACACCAAATACAATGTCCAAAGCCTGAAAAAATATATACATTTGTTTATATTAACATTTTGGGAAGTGAGAGTGGCTTTATTTTCTTTATCCAAATCTCCTAGGTTTAGGGTTTTAAATTGATATATAACACAGATAAAGAACAATGGACAAATCACAAGCATATAGCTCAATGAACTTTCAAAAACTCATTATATCCAGGTAACCAGCCCCTTATGTCCTCTTGTTTACTTTCTCTAAGGTAGCTTTTAGTATTTAGAATCTAAGTTTGATATCTATGAGAAGCAACAGGGAAACTATGTTCATTTTCCGACTCAAAGACCAGAAAGAAATAAGGTTTCAGGGCCAAGAGTTACATTTTAAAAAATTATCTTTATTTAGGTTTCTGATTCAGCACATGTATCAAAGACTAATCAACATAAAGAAGTAAATAAGACATTAATTGGAAATCTTACATCTCTCTAAACTCTGACCAAGAATGTCAAGATTGCCACTATTACCAGAACTCCCACCTAGTCGAGCTGTAGACAAGCTACCATGAACGCACAGTGCACACAGATATGCAGAGGCAAAGACATGCGAGCGCTTGGCTCTCCTCTCCTCCTTGCTGACGTCTTTCAGTCTGACAGTTCACTTTTGCTCTCCATGCTCAGTTCCAAATAAAGTCCAAAGAATCCTCAGGGTGAACCTGACCAAATACTCCTCCGGAGGAATGCATTCTTTAACTGTTGTGCCTGCAACTCTGTTTTTGCCAGGGTGAAGTTCAGATCAAGATGTACAATACAATCTAGATGACGGGGCAGACTAAGTCAAGAACTCAAGTTGAGCAGTAACCCGAGTTAAGGCATGAATGCGCGCACACACATGCACACACACAGCACCCACGCCATCACCGGCACAGGCTTCCTCCAATCGCCTAACGAGAGGCAACCAGGCCTTGGTGGTTCAACACAACGGCTGAGCATTCTGAAAAATGCTCCCCATCATTTTATGCTAACAGCTGTGTATGTTTTATCAAAAAAAAAAAAAAGAGAGAGAGAGAGAGAGAGAGAAAGAGAGAGAAAAAGAAAACTAGAAACAAAACAAAAACCTAAAAACCCCTTAATCTCTTACAATGGCTCTTGAGCATGGAACTCACGTAGCAGCGTCAATGGCTGGCTCTTGAATAATTTGGAAATAAAAGGTTGTTTTACTATATTTCTTTGGTAGTCATCACTACAAAGTTCTCAGTGTTGGTTACTTACAAGACAAGTACTAGACAGAAGAATGAGTTACACAGAAATAATTTCTTCTGTACTGATTAAGATAAACATATTGAGCTCTTAAAGCACAACTTACTACGCTTTTTCTTGTCTTACTGGGCACCCTCTACAAGCAAGGCTCTGGGAAGGAAAAGTCTGTGTCTACCTAGCAAAGGGCCATACGTGTTCTGTTTCCCTACAACTGAACAGTCAACAAAAATTCACATTATCAATTATTTCTGGTCAAATCAGAAGCCAATTGCAAAGGGACAGCAGCACCTGGTGTCAAAGCCACATTCTGGCCACACATTCATTCCATGGTGGGGGTCAGTATCTCAGGAGCCCAGAATTTCAAACTCCTTTCAATCAACAAAGGGGCAAGGTAAATGAAATCTTAAATACTTGCACCATCTGCCAAATTTCTAGAATTCTGTCTACAATGCCAGCACACTTTTCAGAGAAAGCAGTTCAGAGCCCAGAGAGCTGTCAGGTATTAGGTAATTTGGTTTCGTGTAAAAGGCATGGTAATCTGGCAACAAAGCACTTATCCTATTAGCAGCACAGTGGTAGCCAAGGGTCTCTGTCAGCAAGACAGCAAAATGAAGCTGCTGAAGCTACTATTGGCTCCCGCCTGCCTTTGGGATGGCTACTGATTTTACAAAGGCCTCTGGGAGTCCGTCCAGGGTAACTCTGGGCAAGTGGGCAAGAGGAATGGCAGTAACCATTTCCAGCCCCCATGGGAAGCGGCTGAGGTAAGGCAGCTTCCCATGGGGAAGGGAGCTCCTGCTCCTGCGGGCTCGGGGTCTGAACCTGATGGGTCCCCGGTGGCTGAACAGCTGCCAAGAAACTGCCTTTGCAGGTACTACACAAGTGTGACAGGTTCCACATGGGGCCATAAAACACTTTAAAAAGACATGAAACAGCATAAATTCAAAACAGTAGTGTTTGTTCCATCAATTCTGAGCGTCTGCAGGGAGAGGAAGCTAGATTTATGCTGGAAGGGTGCTGTTTGGAGGGGCTGTGTTTTACTTTAAAATGAAATGACTCGTCCAGGGGACTCAGCACTACATTTCGGCAGAAGTCTGGGTGTCAAGAACCTTGTCTCTAAAAGGCATTTGTCAGGAACTGTTTGCTCACTCCAAGTGCTTTGTCATTCACCATATGGCAATGTTTTGACATTTGTGCTTTCAGGAGGTAACTAAATTGAGAGGAGGCAGAGGGAAGATCATTCCATTATGCACTTTCTTGTCTGAGTGCAAGACACTATCCAACAGCACTGAAATCTATGAACTTGTAGAAGATTCTTGTAAACATATACCATGTTTCTCCGAGAAGAAAAACCAAGAACTGTACCATGAAGGCAAATTTTGTTTGCCTGCTTTCAGGATGCCTCGGAATGGCAATGTACCAGGGCGGGCAGGGAGCTGTTGGGGAAATCCCGGGCTTGATCTGACCGGGTCTGATCATGTTAAAAATCTAAAGCCTCAATAATATGCCAGACTTCTCCCCCTACTTGAGAACTGTACTATGATTATGTATATTACACACACATTATAAATAAAATCTATAGAGACATAGGATTTCTTCCAAACAACTGAGGAGTGGCGTTCTCAGTTTGGGGGGGGCGGGGTAGGGTGGAAGCGGGAAGAGGTGAAATATCCTATTGTTGCTTTTACTCTCGAGTTCTTAAAATGCTAGTCAAACACTATCAGCCAACAAGACTTTTTTCTTTCTGTAACTCTTAAATATGCATTCAAAGGCAAAAATGGAGGTTTCTATACTGTACAATATTAAATATCTACAATGTCATTCATGGTTCCTTATTTTTAGGAGTGTGTTCAATAAAGAGCTAGCTATTAGAGATGGTTGTCACAAAACATGGACTCTTAAAAATTACTGATAAATTAACTTTCAGTCCTCTGATTATATCCAACAGATACACATTCTCATCATAAAATATACATTCTCTAGTAAGTTATTTTTGTCCACAGCATATATAAATATGCAAACACAGGTGGTAAAAATCACTTTACTACCAAAATACAAAACAGTAACTGCCAAAAAGCAAAAATAAAGATGTTGCAAGTATTAAGAAAAGAGTGACTCACCATGTTCCACTTCAAAGTGAAACCAAAGAATTTATTTGTGCTAAATGAATGGAAATAATGTATTCAGAATATACTTCTTTGTACACACTGCACTCGCTTATACTGGACAAAATAAGCAGTCATCAATACTAATGTGCTACTTCCCTCTACACCTCTTTTCTGCCAAGCAATAAAGCATTGTGTGGCCATTATGCCCAAGGTATTCCTATAATGTTCATTTCAAATAATATCTTCTAATCATTTTGCACCTTTAAAATATTTGTCAAACTCTACTGCAGGGGAACACAAAGGATGGAAAGGGGAAATAGCTGTTTTTGTTATAGTCACATTGCCTTCAGTAGCAGAAATCAAATAGCACGTTCTAATCAGCCATTGCAACCACTGCGGGAGGACATTCACGGATTCGTGTCAGCGGGGGCCAGTTTGGGCGGATTAACATTAAGGATAAAGAATCACACTTCAATATACAATATTTATCCATCCCATGTAGGTGGAAAAGGTACAGCCATGTGATCTGTCACTTTTTGGCCATCTGTTTTACGAGAGGCATGGATGCTAATACATACCGAAAATAACCTATAAAAAGTGTATCTGTAGAAAGCTCTATTAAACAGTATATTGTCTTGGGCACTGATCTATCTAACTTTCCATTCTACACTGAAAGCTAGATTTTCCAAAAGTCTGAATTGTAGTGCTAAATTATTGGGATGTTTGGTAAACACCATTATAATGGGGGGTGTGTGGTAATAACAGCTCAGTGATTTTCTGCAAATTCATGGAAAAAAATATAAAAAAGATATCCCTTTATATTTTACAAACCTAAAAGCCAGGAAAATGAAGCTCTGGGGCCAAGCAAACAACTGCACACTGCTGCTGCTGAATTACCAGATATTGAATAGCAAATGTTCCAGCCAGGGAATGGACATACATGTCGATTCAAGTAAAACACTGATGGAAAAAGTCGTCTGTTTAGTGTTGTAACCCACAACACTGGCTGCGTTTCTGACAAACATTTACAACACAATTAATAGTGAAGCCTAGATAACCTCAGTGCAAATAAGTCAGATCCAAACAGGCCAGGGAAGGAAGCCTTTGGCATTGAGTAGACGGCTCCACTGGATGAGTCCCGACATGAGATTCAGACTAAGCACATGCATTAAGGCTGGGAGGAGGGGTGCACCGAATGTGGCGGAGGGGCGGACGGCGTGGTGGCTGCGGAGGGGACTGTGGGCTGCATGGGCGGTGGAGGTGGAGGCGGAGGAGGCTGGACTGGTGTCTGTGTGTTGGGAGACGGAGGCGGCGTGGGGCGTTTGAATTTGTCAGGGCTGTTGCTTCTCCGTGGTGAAGGCCTCTGCGGAAAGGACAGGAATATCAGGAGGTCAGTTTTGGTACAGACAGCTCATTTCTAACACTCCCTGACTCGGAGCTGAGGCCAGTGAAAAACTGACCAACGAAGAAGAGAAAGCAGCGGTTTCCTTGTCCATCCCTACTGGTTTCTAAAGTAGTAATGAAAACTTAAACACGGTCAAGTTTACACCTATACCTATGAAAAAGCAAAATTACTGTGGAACGTGCATTGACCAAACTACTGGACTTGTGCCCCTTCCATGAGACAGCCCTAATATTAAAACACAGTCATCACATCCTCCCCTTAAATCTATCCCAAGTTCCTTTTATCACTAAAAAAAAGTTTTCAATATCTTGAAAGCTGAAGATCAACCGAAAAGTTTCTGCTTTTACACAAAACCCATCAAACCAGCAGAACAACTTCCGAAGGACATTACATGCTTTTATAGAATAGTTTCTTTGAAAGATTCCCTTTTTGGGATCCTTCAATGCTGTCCTATTCTCAAAGCCCCTATTAACTACACTTCCAATTGCTCTACCAATTGACTAAATAACTAGTTCTGAAGAAAAAAAGAAAGTCCCCTGAGTAAGGTTTGAATCAGATACATGTAAGGTTCCTTCTAATTTCGGGAGAAAAGTTCTGAGTGAAACTAGAATAAGGCTAATTTCAGAATACTGAGGGTCAGTGAACTGTGAAGGTGCAGACAATAAGTATTTTAGACATTATGGCAACTAACAATAATTTGTTATGGCAAGGAGTTGGCCAGAGTTCAATCAAGGCACTGGCCAGAGTTCAAATTACATTTCACAAGGGTGATGTTTCAAAGAAAGTGAAGCTGAAATTTTGCTTCAGGGATGGATTTTAGTGTCAGCACCAGAATTTGATATATAACTGTTAGGAAGTCTCTATAGTTTTTAAGGTGAGAAGGAGGGAGGGAAGAAGAAATGTAAATGTCTAGGTGCATCAATCCCAGTCTCCTAAGGAGGACCAGTTGCTCCCACCATCTGGAGTAAAGTGCTGCTTCCCACCCCATGGATACTTACTGTGATACCGTGGGAGGCTCCCATATGCTGCACATGAAGACCCGGGGAATTGTAATACGACATTCCGGCTCTAGTGAGTGAGGTCGGCGGGGTGAAACCAACTGTGTGACTTGCATACGATAGACCTGAAATACAACAACACCTTGTAAGTATTGTTTCAAACTCAAATGATCTCATGTTGTCAACCATCTAGGAGGCTGTAAAATGCAGAAGTTCTCAGTCACCCACAAAAATAAAAGCAGATGAAAAGCACAGTAAACTTACTGAATGACCTGCTGGATAGCAAGGGATATAAAAGTCCCACCCTGGAACAGAACAGAGAACCCAGAAGTAATTCTGAGCCTGCATGGTCAAATGATCTTCAGCAAAAGTGCTGAGAATTCACAACGGGGAAATGGTAGACCTTTCAACACCTGGTGTTTGAAAAACTGAACATCCACATGCAAAAGAATGAAGTTGTACCCCTACCTTACACCAAACCCAAAAATCAACTCAGTGGCTTAAACACTTAAATGTAACACCTGAAACTAAAACTCCTAAGAAGAACACAGGGAGAGAAGCTTCCTGATACTTCCTTGGCAATAATTTCTCAGATATAACAGCCACAAAAGCAAAAACAGACATCAAACTAAAAACGTTCTGCTCAGCAAAGGGCACAATCAACAGAAGGTAACCTATGGGATAGGAGGAAATATAATTTCAAACCACATATCAGATATGGGATTACTATCCAAACTACATAAGGAACTCCTACAACTCGATAGCAAATAAATAATCCAACTAAAAAATGGGCAAAGGACTCAGACATTTCTCTAAAGATGACATACAAATGACCAACAGGCTTATAAAAAGATGTTCAACATCACTAATCATCAGAAAAATGCAAATCAAAACCACAATGAGACAGCACCCTACACCAGTTAGGATGGCTATTATTTAAAAAAAAAAAAAAAGGTAAGTGTTGGCAAGGAATGTGGAGAAATTGGAACCATTGTGCACTGCTGGCAGGAATGTAAACTGGTGCAGCCACTACGGAAAACAGTGTGGCGGTGCCTCAAAGATTAAAAATAGAACTATCATATGACACAGAGATCCTCCTTCCGGTTATTTATGCAAAGAAGTGAAATCAGCATATTGAAAAGGAATCCACAGCCCCACGCTCACTGCAACATCCACACGGTAGAATCCACCTAAATGTCCACCAATAGGTGCGTAAAGAAAATGTGGTATTATACATACAATGAACTATTACTCCATCTTTCAAAAGAAAATTCTTTTTAATGAATACATAAATGGACCTTGAAGACACTGTGTTAATAGAAGCCAGTCACAAAAGAGCAAGTGCTTACATGAGGTATCTACGTCAAACTCAGAGCAGACAGTAGGAGGCCGGGGGCAGGGGGTGGGGGTGGAAAGAGATAGGGAATTGTTCAATGAGCCAAGGTTTCACTTACAGAAAAAGTGCTGTACAGCGCTGTGTATTACAGTCAAACATTTGTTCAAAGGGCAGATCTCATGTTCAATGTTCTTACCCCAAATGAAAAAACAGAGGCGAGCCCTGCCGGAAGAGATGAGGAGACAAAACCGCTCTGTGCACAGTGAGCATGAATGTGTCTGCAGCCCTCCGGTGAACAAAGATCACCACGCGCCTTTGCCACTCTAGGATATTCAATGAAGAAAACAAAAGCTCTACGTAGGCCAAAGTGCCCCAAAAGAAAGTTACATGTAAGGAAGAAACAAGCCCCAGCGCACTGCAGTGTTCTACAGTCTTATCTAAGACCCGGGAATTATCTCCAAAGTGTTTTAGAAGTACACGTGCCCAGACTCCCCACACTGTTAGATAGGTCCAGGTAGAGGTCCAAACAGGTTTTCTTTGCACAGCTTTAGGGAACCCAAGTACAATCTTAATTCCATTTCTTAGGAAAATGATGAAATTTAAGAGAAAGGCTATGAAAGTGGATCTTTATCCCCAGATAGAGAAGCTCAGAGGGTTCAATTCATAATAACAAAAGTAAGATCTAGCCTATTTTCTAGTATTACAAGGTTAATTACTATTATGTTAAACTGCTAATCAAAAATCTTCAGGTTTAAAAAAAATCTTCAAAGACTCCCTATTATCTACCTAAATTTGAAAGAAAAATTCTCTTTTCTGGATGTTATAAAGGCCTATGCATTTGGCTCCAAACTATCTCCTGATGTTCTGGGTTGATGTATCTCAAAGCCTCGACCAAGCCAAATCAAACAAGTCAGAATCTATGGGGAACAAGGTCCCAGGGCAGCAGGTGTTTGTTAAGAACCACAGAGACTCTATCACTCTTGATTCTGACATCCATGTCTCAGTTCATACCATGCCCTTTGCCTGGGATATCTTTTCCTCACCACAGAACTCAACTTACTCCTTCCTTACCCACCCCCTCCTGCCAATCAGGCCCTCGCTCAGCCTTTCTGAAGAGGCAGAGAGTCCAGACTCGACAGCCGACTGCCACATTATCTCAGACTCTAGTTCTGCCACTGGGCATTGAGTGACTGTAGACTTTTAACTCTTCGGTTGTAAAATGAGATTATCGCAGTGACCTCACAGGCTGTTGTGAGGATGAAATGCGTTAATATCCCAAAGTGCTCGGAGAGGGCCTGGCACCAAGTAAAAGCTCAGTAAGTTCCAGCTTGTTAAGGTCTCCTTTGAGGCTCATCTCAAAAGCTCTCTAAGCTGGTCACTCTCTGTTGTTTGAACCTTTTATAAAATTAGTATTTTTTTATTAAAACTTATTTTAAAATAGTTTATAATTCACAATAAGCTGCAGAAATACTACCGGGCTCCTGTGTACCCTCCCCGCAGCATCCCCCAGTGATATCGTATCTTCCACAAGCTCAGCACATGAGGAAAACCAGGAAACTGGCATCACTCGAACACCAGCAACTCCAGTACAGCCTACTGGATGTCATCCGTTTTTACATACAGCTCAATGCAGTTTCATCACACGTACAGATTCAAGTAACCGCCACCACAGTCAGGACCCAGAACCGACCCTTCACAGAGAAACTCTGTTGTATTCGTTGCTTTAATAGTCACACCTTCTCTCTAACCCTGAACCCTGGCAAGGACTAATCTGCGCTCCTTCACTAGGATTCTGTCAAATTGAGATTATTTCAAAAATAAAATCATATGGTGTGTGACCTTAGGAGATTAGCTTTTTTCATTCATTGTTAACACCTTTGTAATCCATGTATCAAGTCAATTTTAATTGCATGATCAAGTTAATTTTTTTTATTGCTGAGTCATATTCCAGTAGTATTGCTGGAGTAGTTGTACTACGGTTTAACTACTAAGCTTTTTAGGGGATATAAAATTCATTACAGTTGCCCTTGTGTTAAGAGTTTCTTTTTTCTTGTATTTTTTCCCCTACTTCTCAGGCCTTGAGGTTGATTATAAGCTCGTAGAGGCCAGAGACAATGTCTCACTAATTTTTGTTTTCCTGTGAGTTCTAATCATCACGCATCTGGCCCAGGAATATAATAAAGAATAAGAATCAAACCTGGGCTGAAAATGCCAAATCCCCAAAGGCAATCTACTTAAATAAAATACTATGGCTTTTTGAAGCTATTGCTGGCATAAATTCCTTTGCTGTGATACAGAAATGCATTAACTACATACCTCTTGAACACTGCAGTATTATTTCCAAATGCCTACCAGAAATACTACAGACGCTCTAAATTCAATGTTGAGAATCAAACTTAGTATCCCTCATCTGGAAACCATTCCTTTTCCTGTACTCCTTCTTGCCTAATAGAATTAAATGATTACTAGAATTAAACAAAACAAAACAAAACAAAAAAAACCCGAAATGCATTAACTAAAGTAAAAGATTAGGACTTCATTGTCCACAAGCTCAAGACATTAATTAAAAGCAATTCATGACCAAAAAAACCCACTAAGCAAAATGAAGCAAGATACAAAAATGTATAATCTATATAAAACCAATCACCTATAGAAAAATTGCAAGAAGTAGGGGTAGGGAGAGGAGCCACTTGAAAACAGTAAAATATTAACACTGCCTTTGGGTAAAAGGATTCTGGATGATTTTATTTCTGCTTCTTTATACCCTTCTGATGGACGCCTCAATTTTCTGATATATTTCTGCTAAAGAAAAAAAATATATAAGCAACCTAAAAGGCAGAAATGTTTTTTCAGTTACACAAGTCATATGTGGAAACACTTTGTAAAAATTCATACCATCTAGATATGGTTTCCTCCTCAACTCTCCCCGGCCTGGCCCCCTCACCACCACACTCCATCAAGACTGCTCCCTTTAAGGTCAGCAGCCTCTCCGAGTTGCCAGCTGCAACCGCCAATACTCATCATTTTACTTGACCTTGAAGCAATATTTGACAGAGCGGACCATTCCCTTCTCACTGAAATGCTTTGTCTTAACTTCAGTGACTCATATACCAATTTTCCTTCCACTTTTCAATCTTCTTTGCCACGTTTTCCTCCCATACTTGACCTCTAAATATTACAGTCGTTTCAGGATTAGACAGGAGGTTTTTTCTTTGTTCTATCTTTTATGACTAGCTGCTCTCATCTAATGTCAGTAGCTTTAAAAAAATGTTTTAGAATAGTTTTAGGTTTACAAGAAAGTGGCGACAGTAGTAGAGAGAGTTCCTGTATATACTATATTCAGATTCGCCTATTATTAACATCTTGTATGTGAACGTATGGTATATTTGTCTCAAAGAATAAACCAATACTGACATATTATTCTCAACTCAGGTCCCTACTTCACTTGTATTTCCTGAGGTTTTTACCTCATGTCCTTTTCCTGTTCCAGGATCCCTGTTATATTTAGTCATCGCGTCTCCATGGGCACTTCTTGGCTGAGATAGTCCCTCAATTTTCCTTGTTTTTGATGACCTTGTCAATTCTAAGGTGTAATGGTCAGGCTTTTGTAAGCAGACTGTCCCTTAATGGGATCTGTCTGATGTTCACCACGTGGTTAGACTGAGGCCATGGGTTCTGGGGAGAAAGACCACAGAGGCGCGGTGCCATTCTCGTGACATCACAGCAAAAGCACACACCACCGACGTGACATCACACTGCCGACACTGGCCTTGATCATCTGGGCTGATGCGGGGTTTTGTCAAGTTTGCCCATGGTAAGGTACTCTTTTATTCTCCTTTTGCGTACCATATTTTTGGGAGGAGGTCCCTATGTGCAGCCCACACTTAAAGAGTGGGGAGTTATTTCCATTTCCTTGATGGCAGAGTATCTGTGTACATAATTTGAAATTCTTCTGCATGAGAGATTTGGCTCTGCTCCCTTATTTATTCAGTCATTTCTTTTAATCGGTGTGGACTCACGGACATTTGTTTTATGTTTGGTTTATAATCTAATATTATACTGCCTATGTTACTGTTCCCATTGTTCCCATTTGGACCTTGGGGGGCTCTTATGGTGAGCCCCCATGCTGCTCTGACATCTCACCTTCCTTTGTTTCTGAGCACCTCCTTACTTTCTGGCATTACCAGGTTCTCCAGGTTCACCTTGTACGTTCCCTGCCTCAAACCTAGAAACACCCCTTTCTCCAAGGAGCCCTCGGTCTTTTCCCTGGAGAATGGAATTTGCAACCATGGTTTGGGTGGTGGGAGTGCATGGTGCTGGTGGGAGGCAGACCCTTTTGGAAACATCACTACTCCTCATCCCTGATGTAGGCACATCGAAATATGCTCACTGGGAATGCCTCCTCAAGCTGTATAAAGTAATGGACAACTTGAAAAGTAATCATTGAAAAGTAATACTCTCCCCATAGATAATCCACATAAACAAGTCCACATATAATCAGGAAGAGGATGCTTCTTCAGTCCTAAGAAATTTACCTTTCAAATAGTGAAACAAGATTCAACATAAGTTGCTGAAAGTGCAACATGTTCAAAAGTGCAACAACATCAAATGGTAAGGGAGAAGAGCCCAAGTGCTCAAAATGGAGATGAAAACTATAGGAACAGCACCATTCCAAAAATTCTTCCAGTAAAAACAAAAGTGAAAAGCACACTTGAAAATTCAGGTGTTGCTGACGCACTATGTACAGGACTGCAATGGACTAGAACAGGAGTAATTCTGCTGCCAAATAGGAGATAAAACTTACTTTGATGATATTATAGGACTTAAAATAGGATACAAATGTTCTCACTTAGCCTGGCTGAAAGCAAAAAAAAATCTAGGTGTTACTATGTAGTTTAAGGAAAAACTAAATACCAGCAGCTTATTCCTACATGCAAGCCCCACACTACAGGGACAGAGTGTGACGAAAGTCAACATTATGAAAATGGAATAAGATCTTCCTACAGAATATCTGTTACAATAAATGTTAATACTGCCAGCAAACATCTGACTTTTTCCCCCAATGACCACAGCATTATATTTAATGAACTGGATATTACAAGCTTCTAAAGATTTCCTTAGGCTTAAATAAACAGAGCATTAAACTCTACTTAACAGGAATCGGAGTCACCCATCAACTCTAAAGGATTCCCTTCACCTTGCTTCTTCCTAATGCATGTCTTCCTTTTAGGACAATAAATCAGAAAGCAGAAAAGACCTTTACTATGGTAATGAAACCCAAGTGCTATTTGGGGAAAAGTGAGAGGCAGCAAGAAGGGAAGCTTTCAGGGAGATTAAAGACCACTGGAAAGTAGGAGAAAGAGTTTCAGGAACATCCTTTGGGCCAGAGCCAGTGGTGATGCCAAGACATAGATCCAAGCCAGAAAGTCGTGTTAGTTTGCAAACTGCTCCTCTCTGTGCTGCTGGGTGCCAGAGACAATATGTTGGCCCTGAGTGGACAAACGCTGCCATGCTTTGTGTAGAATTTTGTTTTGATTTCACCTCTTTAAAAAAAAAAAAGAAAAGAAAATCACAGCACCACAGAGCTGGGCTGGATTCTAAACTCACAAAACTGAGCCGTTTCTACCTGACGCTTTATCGCTGGCCACCTGCCTTCCTGCAGCATTTCCTCTTTACCAACCTGAAGGGCCTCTCCCATTTTTGACTTTCTAATTATTATAACAGATACTATGAGATGTCACCTTATTAATATAAGGTTCTTTTACTTTCCAAACCACAAAACCTCTATTGCTGCTGCCCTTCCAAGAAGTCACCTCACTTTATTCTGCTGGGGAACTGCTCCACTCTCTTTTCCCCATACTCTGTTGTGGAGAGGCTTCTTCCCCCCGCCCCCCGGCCCCCGGCAACTCTGTTTAAAATCTGTTTACCACCAAGCACAAGAAAATCAGTCTCTTCCCTTCAGTCACAAGACTCAGTCTTTGGCCCACTACCTTTTCTTTCTTCCCTCCACTCTACTAGCCAACCTCCCGCCCCCCACTGCTTCCTCTTTCTTCCTTGCTGGATCATTTACTTGCCCTCCTGGCCTGAGAGCTCCATGCTGTGCTGGTACTGGAGCCAGAGACCTGGGGAGAAAGTTTTCGGGGTCAGATGAAGACAAGCATGCCTTTGAGGGAGAGGCTTCTGAGGAGCAAAGCCAGAAGCAGAGGCAAAGCCAGCTCCTTCCTGCATGGCCTGGCTACCAGGGCCGAGTCCCACTCACAACTCACTGGAAAGAGCAGGACGTAGCTCTTGCTTGAAAGAACACAGGCTTTGCAACAAGTCATGCCCCTACTCGCCACTTCCTGGCCATGTGACCAGCAGCTTCCCAATCACTGCTTCCTCAATTTTAACATGGGAAAAATAATGCCTGCATTAATCCTTCCGTGAATGAAAATGAGATACTGTATGCAGTACATAAGGAAAGAACCCATAAAAGATGTGCTATGATCCACCTTAAAAGTCTACCCAAGGTTTTGTCAATGTAGCACCACTTAAAATCACAAAGACAGTCTTTTAAAAAAAGGTTTTTGCACTTAAATTCCGTTTAGGTAAAAAAAAACAAAAACAAACAAACAAAAAAAAAACAACGAAGAAAAACACCAGCTGGCACTATAATGTTTAGGCTTAAAAATTACACACTGAGACGCAGTTTAGATAGTGACTTGTTGTTGATGTTTCTCAAAAACATATAACCATCCTCTCTGTTTACAAGATTTTTATATGCTAGAAGGGATGCCTGGTAATACACCAGCAATCAGTCCCAGAAGTAGTGAGAACTGGTACTCACCGGGTGATATAGGCCTGCTTGAGCTTGGAGAAGGAGTGTAAGGGATCGGGCTGGACACAGTGCGAGGTCTTAATCCTTGTGCAGACATCTCGTTAAAACACCTAAGAGGAGGAGAGGGATAATCAGAACCGCCTGTATTTCAATAGTCCTTAAGGGGCCTCCCAGGAGAAAATGTTTGGGGTTCACACTTGGAGGTCTGGCTCCTGAATGTGTACAGAGTGATGCTGTAGCTAGGAGATGTATACAAGGGACTCCTGCTGCTCACTGCTCAGCAACCTCTCTCCCCAGGGCTACAGGTTGGGGTATCTGAATGTCCTAGCTCAGAAGGGGGACCTAGTGACAGAGCTGCACCACACAGTAGACAGGACAGGGCTCCTCTGTCACACAACCTCTGTGTAGAAGTTCACTTCCAATGTCCCAAGAATTACAGACATGTCCATGTTTTAACGGCCAAATTTAACTTGTTACTTGAAACGCGAACCCAAAAAAGCCCTCTGAGATTCATGTGATCAACTTAAAGCTTAAAGATATGTATTCCTATGAACTGGATGTCAATCATTTACAAAGGTAAGCCTTCCTTAACAAGCAGTCACATGTTAAAATATTTTTAAAAAGACACTTAAAAGAACACTGATGAGAAATTTCTGCTTGAGAGACTCCCTACTACGCTACCCGCCGCAGGCCTGACAGCCAAAGGAAGACACGGGCTGAGCCTGGGGAGGATCTCAGCCCTGATACTCAGTCGGCTCACGAGAGAGACTGGAACGCTGTCATTTCTACGCTGGCTTACTTGACGCAAAGAAAACCAGGCCCCTGAATTTGGCATGCATCTCTCAATTAGCCACCCACTGCTAGTTCACCCTCTGCCCTTTAGAGCGGCCACCATGGTGGCACCAGGCTGGACTCCTTCCTTGTATTCTACCATCCTGCTAGCAGCTAGGACTGCCTCTTGGTTTTTAAGAAATAAACTCACTTGTAAATGTCTCAAGCATCCAACTATTTCTTTCTCCCAAATGTGACATCATCATTCCCGGCAGGGAGAGGAGACGTCTTTATTAAGTAGCTGTGCTCTACCTGAGATAATCTGACCTACAAAAGATAAAGCAAACCTTCTGGAGTGAAACCAGTTCTAGGAAATAATACTTATCTGGGCTCCCGGGAGCCTGAAGTGGCTTTAGTACTGTCACCATAGTTGGAAGAAACTCCCAAGTGCATCTGACTCAAAATCAAGTACAGGGTGCCGTGTGTGTTAGCAGATGGTCTGCTCTGTGTCTTAAGACCATTAATAAAACAGTTAATAAGTTATTTAGTACTCGAGCTGGTGTTTTTCATCAAATGGTCTTCAGAGGATAAGGATTTCAGAGAGAATGGGACATTGTCAGAAAGGAATCAATGAAATTCAGAGTTAAGGATGATAGTTTTATGGTATAAAATTTTAAGAAAGAATAGTCTTCATTCTTTTCAAATGAAGAAGTATGCACACAGATATTATAAACAGGATGACCCATTATTGTTTTTATAATTTTTAAAATTATAAAGTTATAGACCTTTGTTATAGAAAATCTCAGACTTTTCTTGAAATAATATCACCATCTACAACAGACTGATCAAAAGTCTTGTTAGCTGGGTCTATTCAATAACACAAATAAGAACAGAGTGCTGATGTGGTAACACTGCCCACGTGTTTTCAAGCAATGTGCTCTTGACATCGACAGCCTGTAAAACTCATCACACCATTAGCAGGCCCTGGTCTCAGACACTGGCTACTCAGTCCTGTTGGAGGGGCCCTGGAGGAGGTTCAGTCTTGCCTCTCACATGGAGATGCCCACCACGTGAGGCCAGGGCACCCCTGACCCAGACCAGGGAATTCCCCTGCAGAATGATCTGGTTCAGACACAGGCCAATTTCCCAGCTGCTGGGGTTCTGTGCCGGCTAAACAATTTTTCCAATGTGAATTTGTAGCTTATCCTAACGATCACCTTACTCTCAAGTACAGTGTTGGGGGTGGAAAGGGGAAAGAGAGGAAGAGGGGAGGGAAAGGACAGTCTGGATAAGAGAGAAATGCTGATACCATCTCTTGTTAACCCAGCGATGGCTCTTATTTCAGCCCATTTCTCAATGGGACAATCAGGGAGTTTGATGTTTGGCTTCAGCAGATAAAGGCATTGCATAACTTTTTTTTTTTTTTAAGTAGCTACAAAAAGGCTCAAAAGTTACTAAGTGTGTTAAGGCAAGGCCTCTGGCTTTCAACAACCTCCTATCTCCTGTTGATTCTTTCAACCGTGTGTATACATCCATTTCCTTGGGTTGTATGATGGCTTGCTTACCTGTACCTATGACTTAAGGTGCTCCCATACTTTAAACAGACACAACACAGGATTAGGCAAATTCATCAACAAATGCAAATTCTGCTTCTTGACACATAACCTTGCCTCTACTTCTCCTTTCACCGAATAATTTTGGAAAGGCAATTTCTTTTTATCTTTTTGGGTTTAAGGAAAATGGTCCACCTTCTTCATTTACCCCATTCTCAGCATCTACTGGGGATGATGAACACTACTGCATCCAACAAACAAGTGAGGAAGCCATTTCTTCCCCATCTAACAAGATGTGAGGAGGGACCTCTTGGAGCCTCTAAAAAGTAGGTTCTTTTCTTTAAAAAGAACACAAAAAACAAGGATCATAAGACACATGCACACCTCTCGTCATCCATCTCCAAGCTGGACTCGCTCTCAGAGAGCTGTCGGCAGAGGGCTTCCCTCCTCTCCATCTCCCTCTGCAGCTTCCTCTGCAGCCGCAGGTTCTCCTCTCTCATGTGACGCTCCTCCTCCAGGTACTGCGCCATTTTCTCCGAGTCTGAAAAGTCAGAGTTCTCAGTGAAACCATGTCATGCAACCATCCACAGACCTTAACAAAGAAGACGGCAGTCCATCTCCTGTGCTATAGACCAGGGCTGTGTCCAGACCAGAGTTCTCACTCTCCCACACTTTCAATCCGGGTTTCAAGTTTACCCCCAAGTACCAAAGCTTACCAACAACCTGCATTCAGAAAACCATACAAAAAGCAGCACTGGGAGTTTCGGCATCTTCACTCCCACTTACTTGCCTTTGAAAGTGCCTGGTGTGGAGGAGGGAATGGTGGAGTTGTAGCTAAGTCTGGGTTGAGCAGCTACCAGAGCTCTTTGAGTGGCTGGAGCTCAAGGGGAAGGAGTGCAGTCAGGGAAACAGATCCAGCTCACAGGCGCCCCTCTGGGCAAGAAGTCTGCTGCTGCTCAACTCCAGACAGAGTGTGGCAAGTCATCCATGGGAGCCTATCACAACTGTTAGCACGCCAGTGCACTGTGGTGGAGGCGCTTGGAAAACCAATGTACTAGGACATGGTTGGTAATAGTCACAACTCTTATTTTTAAAAATAGAAATCAACAGAGTAAACAACTTTCATATTTCAAATGAGTCTAATGTTTAGTGTGTGTGTGACTCACATTCAGCCTTTCTGAGTCAGAAAGCAGGTAAAGACCTGCATGCAGCCGGGCTCTTGGGATGGCGTCTTCATTACAACAGACACCCCCCTTCTGAGGAGCTGCACCACACAGGCGTGGGCAAAAGTAGGTTCACAGCTGGGAGTATGCAGAACAGTTGATTCTTGCGTTATTATGTATTATACTATTTATTTGCATTACTGTAAAGCTACTTTTGCCCACCCCTGTATGTCAGGGCCTCTGCTACAGCACCAGTCTGCCAGGCCAGAGCTCTCTGGCCCCATGGTGCAGACTGGATCCAGGAATCTGACATGCAGAACTGACATCTTCACGAGGCTCTGCACGCCTTCTGTTGAGCTCCCCGAGGTTACTGAGGACAGGACTCTGGCGCACTCCAGCACCGGACCGTTAAACAGCATCACGTGACTTCCTGGCTCCTTTTCTGCTTTACCTCAGACAGAATCTGTGTTACTAAGTAACCAAAAGAAACCTTTTTGCAAAACTCAGCATCTACCTATCTTCCTGCTTCTTCCTTTTCCCTGTCTTAGCCCAAGAATTTGGGAAAAGTACAATCTCAAAAAAAAGGTGATATCTACTTCTCTATTCTGAAAAACAGCTACATGTTCAGAGTGGCCATAATCTCATCTAAGACAGAGTCCTTTGGGTCACTGCTCCATACTATGGGCCCATGTAAAAGAAGGAGCAGAATGCCACATTGGCCATTTCTCTCCCATGAACTGACCCTGTTTCTTCCATGTCCACCAAATTAGTTTCAGCTTTAAACAACTTGATGAAAGTCTGGTGTTTTAGCAAATAATGACTTTTGATGATAAATATTTAATGATTTCCAAAACATCATCATTACAGAATATATAAAAGTGCTTGACTATCCTTACTCTGGAAATTCAAATAAAAATACCAGAATTATTAAATTCTAGTATGTACATAAACACTAAATCCCTCAGTTATTTTTGCTATATCCAAAATCCTGCTGTTTAATCCAGTTGCAAAAATCTAATTGAAGGCACGCTGGGAAAATCTTTATAAAGCACACTTTTAATATAAACATTTACATTATTTCATCCCAAATATGCAAGTGTGCAGCATTTTTTACTATGTCTACAGGAAGCACTAGATGCCCCTTTGGAATAATTATTGTTTCTAGACTCAGAAGAGCGGGTGCCAGAGCAAGTTGCCTTCTTTTCCATAAATAGGAAAGTTTTGCAGAACTGAGGATTCATGAGGCTTCAAGAACAATCCGTTAAAAGGAAATGTTTTTCAAAGAAAATGGCAGTCCTTTCCCATCTTG
This sequence comes from Glossophaga mutica, assembly GCA_039655065.1. NCBI lineage: Eukaryota > Metazoa > Chordata > Mammalia > Chiroptera > Phyllostomidae > Glossophaga > Glossophaga mutica. The sequence goes on along the minus strand of CM077307.1, from coordinate 137,534,210 downwards.
GAAATCAATGGAGGAATCCTTAAACGATCGTCTACAGACAAGAAAGCTGGTCAGCAGGAGTGATGGCTGAGGACTTCCTAGCCCTCCAGCGAGTAACAGAGAAGCACGGGCACAGAGAAGGCTCCAGGCCCCATACCTCTGCACGCTCCTGACCTGAGGCGTTCCCTGGCTGCCATTTGCTGGCACACCCACACCTGATTTCAAGAGACTGGACTCACTGCCAGGAGTCGACACTTACCTTCTTTCATACAGACCTTCCTAAGACTGAGGGGCCACAGTTCGTGTTTCCCCTATCTTTAGCCATCTTGCAATATTTAGTCAAAGGACAGCATTAACCAAGGGTGACTTCCTGTCAGAGTCCAAAGAGGTGGTCCCCAAATGATCCAAAGGTGGCCTATACATTTTGCATTACCTTTCAAGTTTATGGTTACAAAACACTGATGCCACACCCAAACCAATTAAGTCAGAATACGTGAGGATGAGGCCTCTCCACTGATATATTAAAAACTCCCTAGGGATTCCAGTGTTCAACTAGCATTGAGAAATATTGGGAGAGAGCTTCAGGTCTGCTACAGTTGGACTTGGAGGATGAGGATGAGGTACGTAGGTGAGGGAAAGTCATTAACTCATTCTTTAAATCCAATCTAAACCAACTGTGAGAAGCTAAGCGTCCCTTGTTGCTGTTTAGTTGGGCTCCCAAAGATTCCCAAATCCTAATTGCTAAAGCCTGTGACTATGTTACCTCACGTGACAAAAGGAACTTTGCAGATGAGATTAAGTTAAAGACCTTAGATGGGAACTTAGCCTGAATTATGTGGCTGGGCCCAATGCAGCCACAGGGTCCTTGTAAGAGGGAGGAGGCAGGAGAGTCAGAGTGAAAAGGAGGTGTGATCACAAAAGCAGAGGTGGAAGGGATGGCAATGTGAGGATGGGGCCATGAGCCAAAGTGTGCAGGCGTCCTCTGGCAGCTGTAAACAACAAAGGAACAGATTCTCCCTTAGAGCCTTTTCCTGCTGACTCCTTGATTTTAGCCCAGGGAGAGACCTCTTCTGAACTTCAGACCTCCAGAACTATAATACAAGTGTGGGCAAAAGTAGGCTTACAGTTGTTCTTGTGGAAACAACAACTCATTATTTTAATAAATAGTAAAACAGGAATAAACTGTTTCATGCACTCACAACTGTAAACCTACTTTTGCACATCACTGCATAATCCATTTGTATTGTTTTAAGCTATGAAGCTTCTGGTCTTTTGTTACAGCATCAATAGGAAACCAGCAAACTGTATTTTGTAAAGGCTCTTGATGTACCATCCCAGATGCACCACTGGACAAGAGTAGATCACGATGAATTTTAGAAAAGGAAGCAAAGATAAAAGTCACCAAAACTTTAAATATATGTCCCATTTGACTCAGCAAATCCATTTCCTCGTATTCATCCTGAAAGTGTTCTTAAACAGTTATCAAACATGTATACGGATGTCCACTGTAGTCACAGCATCACAACCAAAAATGGTCCGTTGTAATGGAGCTGATTAAACGAAGTATGGTCTGACCAAATAATTGAATACTGACGCTGCCTTCTAAAAAAGGGAATAAGGCCACTCTATATATTGGCAAGGAAAAAGTTGTAAAATACAGTAAGAGAAAACAGAGAAGTGCAAAAAGAGTATGTTCATTGTACTACTATTTGTATTTTAAAAGTTTATAAACACACATATCTGGAAACATATATCAAAAATGTGTAATTGTGAGAACTGAGTGGCTGGGGATCAGATGTGAGACAGAGACTTACTTTCCCCTGCATACCTTTCACTACATTATCTATTCCAACGAATTGGTCTGAGCAGCCTAAAGGCAGGTAACGTTAGAGACCCACACAGATGCACAACGATCTCATCGAGTACTCAGAAATCTAGTTCCTTTCATTTCCAACTCAACATCTCAACCTTTTCCAAAACAGTAAGTATAAATTTCAAAAGCATTTATTCAAGTACCATGAACAAATGTAAGCTACAGCTACAATTTAGCAGTAAGGAAGATAAAGGTTCTAATCGCTATATTAATGCCCCCCCAAATACACTGCGGTCTCCTGTAATATTTTGTTAGCACAATCCTAGAGATGAATGCAGGGGAGAAGATTAAAAATAATACCTGTGAGTTTAGAGCCTCCTGAAATTTTTTGAATTATTTTTTAGAAGTATTCTAAACTAGTTGCCCTGCCATACTGCAGTAATTTTTTAAAATAATCTATTCCAGGATGACAAGATAAATGTGGATTGATAATGAAGTACAATATGAATCTGATTAGTACAAATTAAACAGTAAATGTCAGTAAAACCCTATACTTGGTAAGTGGACTGATTCTGCAGACGGAAGACCAGTGAAACCAGAGACTACATACGCTGTAACTGAGCGGCTCTCAGCTGCTTCTTCAGCCGCTCCACCTCGTTCTTTAAAAACCGGATGTGGCGCATCATGTTTTCTGGAGAGTCGATCTCCATGGAGATATCTCTAGGTGATGGGGGAGCTGAGACTGGCTGGTCTAATTTCTCCTGCAGGATTCTGTATTAAAAAAAAAAAAAAAAAAAAATCCAACCATGAGAAACAGTTCGCCTTTGAAAGACAAAACAACATACTAGCTGCAGGATTTGTTTTATAGAAGCTCCTATAATGAATGAATTACAGAATAAATTGATAGGGTAGCTTATTTCCTCTGCCCACTTTATATCAACTTCTGGTCACCCTTACCTGGCATTCAGGTCAAAGGACAGGGTGGAAGGATCCACCCTCCCTTTTTTTTTTTTCTTTAAAAAGCCACTGGTAATTATGCATTCTTGAAAAAAATCCCTAACGCTTGCTTCTAAATAGTGTATCTGGCATACAGAAGGCATTTAGTCATCTGTTCACAAGATATTTGACATGTTGGTTGAGGACGTGGAGATACTAGAGGAATTTCACTCTCTCAATGCTTTTGGTTGAAACTTATTTACTGCACAGTATGAATCTGGATGGTGGCGTAGCATGGAGAGTCAACTTATAAAATTCCCTCCTGAAAAATCAATCCTGAGGGCATGGCCAACTGGATGAGAGGCCCTTTGCTTCTGGCAATAGCTAAGGCAAAAAGTTAAAAACAAAACAAAACAAAAAATTAACAGGTTAATAATTGGTAGTGCCACCCCCTCCACCAATTACGGTTAGTTTGAAGCACACAAAATGCTTACTTATATTCAACAACTTCTGACTTACGAATGTCAATTTCATATTACTCAACCCAATAATTGCAATATGCGACCTCGACTGTGTTCTACAAAGGAAGACCGAGTGGCCGAAGACCTTCATGTCCCCTTTGATAGGCTGCTGGGGTTTTTGTTGTTGTTGTTTTACATTCGAGTTTGCCCTAGGGCAAATGGTGAATTGGGCCTGCCTTAGTTGAGCGGACTAGGATGTTAATTAAGTGTTGTAATGGTCTCTACATTAATTATGTTAAATATTTCCTAATTCCATTTATTAGTACCGATACAAAATGCAAAACACAGTTGGTTCAACTATAGCTTGAATATTTCCCTGTAGATATACCTCTAATTTTCACTTTTCTTACAGCCTGTGGTATGTTTCTATTTTGCAGATCTTGAGATGAACTCAAAATAATTTATAATGTTCATTCAAATCCAATAGTTATGACAAAAGCTTGGTTAGCACATAAGATCCTGGTGAAATGCATTAATAAGCATCTTTAGGAAACACCTTTTCAGTGCCACCCACACACAGAACTCCTGGCCGTTCTTCAAGCCCTGCTCCAGCCCCCGGCAAAGGGTGCAGCGCTTGGAAATAAGGACCTAACAGGATCTCGCACAGAAGGGTTCGAAAAATGTTTGCCGTTGAATGACATTTCAGATCCATGTGCATACGTTTAATACAAAGAATCCTAACCTTAAATATGTGCAAGTATTTCTTTATAACAAGTTTTAAAATAGTTATAATGAGTTAATAGCTATTCTATCAGAATCTCAGCCTTCCTGACCAAGTACATTCTAGTGACATGTAATAGTTAACGGCACGCAGCACATGTACTGTGCGCTTTAGAAAGGAGTGGGGATGTCGGTTCAAGAAGGTAAAAAAAGTGAAACTACAGCCATCCTTCCAGAAAGGTCAAAGGTAGCACCTTGACCAGTTTCTTTATAGCCTTGACACCAAATGAAAAGACATCCTACTGGGACAGTGTGAGGGAATTATAAAGAGGTGACCAACATGAAGAGAGTTAGAAGGCTTCCAGCATGTTTTCATTTGACGAAATTAAATGGTGCGCATCAACCACAGAATAAAACGTCTCTTTGCTATTCTTCAGTCACACCCAGAATAGTACCCTAGTCACACATGCACGTCCCACACGGAACAGCAAGACTGAACAAACCGCTTTTCAGCTTCGAGTTTATCCATTCTTTTCCAGAGACGATTAACTAGTGCTTCTTGCTCTTGTTCCAAAGTATTTTCAAGGTCAATCTTCTCTCGTCTCAACTAGAGGAAGAAAAAAAAGTTTTACTGAGAATAGTAGGCCACTTAAACTTCATTAATTAGATTTCTTGATTGGACCATTAAGACCCCTTTACATGGAGAAAACTGCAAAGAAATGGCCAATTTTCTGGCACAGACACATTAAGTGCATCTAATTCTTAAACTTAAACTGAGAAAACCAAGACAGTTCATTCTTTGATGCTAAATCTTAGTTGTTGTACAGTACACTGCTTGTGTTAGCACTTATTCAAGACACACAGCAAGTCTTCCTTAAAGAGGGTGTGGGGGAGTTCTGCTCACTAGCCACACCAGGACTCATCTGAGTTTATTGGCCCCAACCCAGCCCCCAAGTCCTGCATGTAGTTCAACATTAAATCAGAAAGGTTTTATCAGCATTTATATAAACAACTCAAACACCTGAAGACAATTCTACATGCTGGTCAATGGGTGCATATCAATATGTCCTAAAATACAAAAGTAGGCACAAAATGATAACCCGGAATTCGCAGTTCTGGTTACTTCTGCGGAGGTAGGGAAGAAGGGAGATTTGATTTGGGGCAGGGTATGCAACTGTGGAGGGAACCCCAAACTGCAGTTTATTCATAAAAAGAAGCAATAATGAAAAAATTCATGTCATCACTCAATATCAAAAAATATGAAAATGTTGAAAACAGTGCCAGACACTGGTTAACAGGATGCAGCAGGGAAACAAGAAGTCAGAAAGTTCTGCCTTTGTGGAACTTACATTTTAATGGTGTCAAGAGAGTAAATGAAACAAATTATATACTTGGTAGAGGGTGAAAGGATATGAAGAAAAAGAGGGCAAGTGAAGAGGGACAGGAAGTGCGATGATAAATAGACTGCACACTGACAGGGAGAGGAAATGGGTTATATCAGTTTTCGTACATGTCTATACATTTGAGAAGTTAAATAATTTTAACAGGGATTTTCTTTAAAAAGAGAGAAAGGCTATGTGACTGCCCTTATGCTGTCCCTGCAACCGAAAGCAATCCACCTTTTCCATCACTGAGTCAACAAATTATTTTTGATTGCACAGCTGCAAAAATGCCAAAGTGGCAGATTTCCCATTTCCTTAGGAGGTCACAGAGGCAAGCCCTACACTGACCAGAAATTCCCACATAGGCAGTGAAATGGGACCAATACTGTGTGTAAAATGTGCCCTTTCAGAGCAACCAAAGTACACGCCATTCAATAAGTAAATGAGCCAGATCACAGAGTCAGCGAAGAATACAGCTTTAAGATATTTTCTTGGCATGGGGAAGGAGGGAGGGAGGAATGCAATTTCAGAGTAAGTCAGAAGCATTTTGTGCTGTGAGGTTGGGGTAGGCTAACATATGCTAGCTCCTCAGAATTTTCAACAGCTCCTACCTGAAGCCATGAGGAAAAAACCTAGACAGCCTCGCAGAACTCCTACATAACTTAGCGATTCTCTGTACTGACCACATGTTTGGCCAAGCTTTGAATATAATTCACAGCCATTTTTTTCAAACAAAATTCGAAGGCATTTGCCCGTTAAGGACCCTGTTCCTATGTTTAACTAAAAGTATATTATAGTGAGTACTTTGTAGCAAGAAAAAACTCAAGCAAGGAATCATGTTGTAGTAGAGAAACTTACACCCAATTACTGTTCATTTTAGAGTATAGTATAATCATGCATAATGCTAACAAATAACTCTGAAAATCAAAAGCAAGATCAAGCTGTCTTTGCCTATGGATAACTTACTAGACATGTGGTTCTAGCAGGTATTCACCCGTGAGCCTCAACATCCTCATCTGTAAAAGGAGAGGTGGGCCTAGTTGACTTCTGAGGCCACTATCCGTGCTACCCATTCTATCATTCTCTATCATTCCCAAAATGGTAGCTGTCTTTGGTCTAAACTAGCTCAGGCATGGATTTTCAGAGCTAGAAGCAGCAAGACAAATCATCTAAACCCACACTCTTGTTTTAGAGCTGAAGAAACCACCAACTGGCCTGAGAACTGAGAATTGGCCTTAGAGCTGAAAAACCACCAATTGGACTCCAGCAAAGTGATACCACCAGGAGAGGAATGCAGACACTATGGTGTCCAAAAGAGCTGGGTCCCATCCTTCCAACAAGTACAGGGCATCTTCAGGGGAAAATAGGATTTGGTTTGTGAGCCCATCTGCCGACAAGTCTTGGGAGTAGCAGAGTAGGGGGCAATTTCGAGGGTGTAAGGGAACAGATGAGAGCAGGGCAAACAAGTTGGAAATGTACATGAATCGCAGCTTCTTTTGGCACCAGCTATCCATTTACCGCCCACTTCAGCAAACCAAGGCTTCCTGGGGGTGACGCTGGGTTTGCTGTACCAATTTGCTCTCCTAATTTATTTCCATGAGGCAGGCCACACGGAAGGCCCCAGCTCAGCAGCTTTGACTTGGGTGTCTCATTACACAGGCTGGCAGCACCGGAGGAACTCATACAGTTAAGCCCCTGAAGAACAGGGTTTCCCGTCTTGTTTCTCCACCTCCAAAAGTTCCCACTTTTCAGCACCGCTGAGGATTTCTCCCAGACACTGAGGGGCAGTGAATCAAAGAAAATGGTATTATTTATGATTATGATTAACTGCCCCTTCAATTCTTTGTCACAGTTGCCCTTCCACCCCTCGCTCGCTAATTCCACAATCTACACATTTGGAGACAAAGCGTCCACACCAGTTCTGCCAGTTCAGGGAGAAGGGGATTTTCAGTGCCTGTTACAGTTTCCTGATTTCAAACAACCCTCAAATCTCGCAGTATGTGTTAAACTTACAGGGGATTCAGAAAGGCATGCTTAAATCAGAATATCAGCCCAATGATGCATTGCTTTCATTATGCTGGTCTCTATCTGTACTACTATCTCCTATTTCCTTCCTAATAATATCTAATCACTTTTTAATTCAGTGTCCATGCAACGGGCATTGTCATCCATCACCAAGCATCAGATTCTCAGGCTAACCTGAGCCCTTTCTGACTACTTCTTCTGCAAGCACCAGTGAATATAGCTGATTTGTAGAACACATTCATGTGAAAGGCTGCTTTGTAACTAAGTTCAACGGGCTGCCGAATTCTTTACTTCTCTTCAGTAGCTCTGGGGATTAACCTTCTCATCACAGGTTAATTAACATCAGACCAAAAGTTCTTAATTTGTTCCCAAAATAAATATAGAACCTTCTTTAATGGATAAACTTAGTGTGTACAAATATAACAGACACATTTGAATTCAAAGCCCTTCCAACCTGTGTTCTCAGTGGGCAGATACCAACTTCCACCAAGAAAGCAGAAGATAGCAAGCAGCTGAGGAACAGCTCCTGGCACTACCAGACTTCTGTCTCACTGTAGCATTTTCCCATTTGAAGGGAACTAGGACGGTGGGGTGGAGGCAGAAGTGAGGGGAAGGAACACCTGGCAAAAAGGACTGATGAGAACGTTAGCCTAACGACTGTATTCAGTCACAGACTTCTGAAAGGTTTTAGTGGATCTTTTCAATCTACTTTGAAAAGTTTCAGTCTAACTACCATACAGTCATCATTTCTATGAGAAAATATAGTTTGAACCCCAAACATATGACTTAAAAAACAAGTTCTGGGTTTGGAGGGATGAGTGAAAAAAGGGAAGGGATTAAAAAGTACAAAGCCAGTTATAAAAAAACATGGGGATATAAAGTACAGCATGGGGAATATAGTCAATAATATTGTAATAACTGTATATGGTGTCAGACAGCTACTAGACTTATCAGGGTGATCCCTTTATAAGCACAATGTCATACACCTGAAACTAATATAATATTGTACTTTGACTGTAATTGAAAAAAAAAGTTTTCTAAAAGGCAGCCCATTACAACTAATACGAGATACTAGAGAGAGGGGAGGGCCCACGGTGGGGCTACCATATAAACCGAACACAGACGCGAAGTCCGTTACCACATACAGTAGAAAGCACTCAGAATGCTGATGGTACCTGGAGTGTAACTGAGGTTTAGAAAAAGAAATAGAGTACTCTCTAGGTCCTACATTAACCAAACTCTTAGACTTGGCTAGATTTTTTTTTTTTAACAGAAAGAGGCAGACCCCAAGAAAACAAGTGGGTGATGGGGATTAACACAACAATCCCCCAAACCTCCCAGGTTAGGTAGTAGTATCTGAAGGCCGTTAGCGGCTCAGCCCAATTTTCTATCAATTTATTATGTAATACCATAGATGTTCAAAGTGGTGACTGTGGAGGTATATCAGAATCATCTGGGAAAATAAAAAGCACAATATTCAGAAAATGACTGAAACAAAGTCAGAAAAACAAAGACAGTTTCGGCAACGGACTGAATGCGCCCCAGCCCCACCCAAATTAACATGTTGAAGCCTTAATCCCCAGTTTGATGGTTTGGAGCCGGGGCCTTTGGAAGGTAGTTAGGGTTAGTTGGTATCATGGGGGGGGGGGGCCCATCATGGGATTCGTGCCCTTTCTAAGAGTCATGAGAGACTCCGCAGCTTGCTGCAACCTTGAGGATGGTGCTCACCAGAACTTCATCAAGCTGGCTGATCTCAGACTACAAGACTCCAAAACTGTGAGAAATAAGATTCTGTTCTTTATAAACCAGTCTATGATATATGTCATAGCATCACAAATGGGCTACGACAGTTTTGTTTCTAGTAAAGACAATAAAAGACCTTACCTCATTCCACCCTACTTTGCCAATACGTTTGAGTTAATCAAGGTTTTACATATACAGGTAGTCGTCGCTTAATGTTGTTGATTGGTTATGTGACTCTATGCAAAATGATGTGTAAAAAAACCAACTTTACCCTAGACTAATAGATGTAAGCAAGAGTTAAGTTCCTACGGCATCTCATCAATGTTATAAAGAACCGATGTTAATCAGGGACCTGCAGTACACATAGAGAAATGACTCACAGGATTCATGAGGGAGCTACTGAAATATATCTGTGTGTACTGACATGAAGAGCTGAGAACAACGTACAACGGTCCTTGCTCCTTGCTCTGCAGCAAAGCCTCCACAAATTAAAGCAACAGAGACGAGTCAAACTTAAACACTGCCTCAGTTGGCTCCTGTTCAGGCAATCAGTGGAATTTCACTCGGTCCTGCCAATTCTCCTCGGCTGGAAGACGTCTGACCCTTACCTTCCGGAAAAAACCATTTTTTGAAGAAATTAAGCAGCCGATTTGTGTTGCAGATGAGTTAAGACAGGTGTTCATATAGCACAGGGCCCCCCCCCCGCCGAAGTACCTATTTGATTAATCAAGCCGAGGCTGGTTTCAGAATCGAAAAGAAGTTGTAGATCATCCCCACAGCCTGTGCAATGCTGAGCACAAAAAGAGCCAAGGGAAGCTTGCCAGGGGAGAGGAAGAGAAAAGGAAAGGGAAGATGGCCACGTTCACATGTAGAAAAGAAATTTATCTACGCACCTCAGAAATACACCGACAGAGAAAAAGAAACATGCAAAAATCGCAAAGCATTACATGTACAGCAAGATAAACAGGGCTGCCCCTTGGATGAAAGTAACACTGGTGATAACTTACCTTCCTACCTTTTACAACCCCACCTGATTTCATGAAATTTATTATTTTTAACAGAAGAAAAAATCTAATTCTAATAAATGACTATTTCCTAATATAATTTGTATATCCCTTAATTTAGGGTGTTAATTCACATATATAAAATACAGAATGAGCCAATAAGCTCTCAAAGGACAAACGGTAGTGACAATTTGGCTATCTGGAAGACTGAGAATTTTCCAGATTGCCCAGAGTTAACCTTCTTTACCAAAGCTTACAACTTTTTCTTCTCAAAAACTGTGTTCCTAGAAAAATTAGTTTTTTGAAATGGATATAACTTCAGGACAGTATTAACATCCCATTAACCTTAATGTGTGGAAAATAGCACCATGCATTTCACAGTTTACAAGCTCAGTGAATTTTGCTTCTGTCCAATGATGCTGAGAAACGAAGGTTTTTAGGAAAGACACATATATAATTACTCGGACTTCGACAGTTTCTAGACTTAAGTTTCCATCACATGGATATCAGCACAATACTAAACAAACTTGCACACTAGGTTTACACTGCTAGGGGACTCTTGTACCAAATAATTACCATGGATGGAAAGCAGGTTTCAATGTCCTGGGTGGACGTTCTTTTGGCTGCCTCAAGAGTACAGTGGAAAAGTCCTTGGGAAAGAAGTCCTATCATAGTGTATGTTGCAAATGCACTGTTACATCAGTGGCTACCATCTGTCCATGATCTAAAATAAACTTCCTCAACAAAATAACATTAGGGAAACGTTTCTTGATGTGCTTTATCCAAAATGGAAATTCTTGGATAAAGGAAATCACTCCTCTCTAGTCATTACCACACCCAACCCACTGCCTTACACAGAGTTGTTAGATTTACTTAGCCATTCATTTATTGGCTGTGGCTCAGCAAAGGGAGACTGCCTCTTCTAAATCATCAACTGAATTCTTGTTTTGGTCATAAAGAAATAGACTATATACATTTCGAAATTCAGAAGCAACTAGGAAGTCTCAGGATAGTATCTCTGGACTTCACTGCCCTAACTGCAGCACACCGATGCCCTTCAGTTTAACAGGCAGTCTTCACCCTCAGTGCAAGACCAGACGTGCACACTGCTGGATTGTGATGAAGTTCCTCTCCATGCAGGAAACAGATTTTGAGTATTTTCCCTGCCATCACATACCACTGTCTGTACAAACTGATCCATGTGGCAAGTGGTACCAGATACTTCAAAATAGAGTCAAACAAGATGGAACAGAGTGAGTTTCTGTACTTCATTGAAACAGGATTTAGGGAAGGAACCCTAGGGATTGGGAGGGGATGTTGTTGTCACATCCTATAGAGCCCAGGTGGCAAACACAAGTCCAAAGGGCTGAATCAGGCCCTCCGCCCTGTTTTTATCCAGCCCAGCAGCTTGTTTCTACCTGGCGGCAGCGTCAAGCTCTCGCTTAACTGTTAAGAAGTAGTTACATTTATACAGTCCTAAAATTACATTCGGCCCTTGGAAGGCAACCACGAGGCAGATGTGGCCCTGGTGAAAATGAGTGTGACACCCCTGCTACAGAGACTTGTCTGTGTCTCTGGCAGAGCCCAGTGTCTATGTTCATAGGTCTGGAGTTGGGACCTCTTGGTTGGCATGGGGACACGCTGACAGCTCCTTGATCACCAGATAAATCCACTGGAAAGAGAACCTGCCGAAGCTTCTTCCGAGTACTGCATGTTGCCCTTAGTTTGCCTACTTCCAAGGCACCAAATCCCACTCACTTTTCACCTATGCTCCAAGGCCTCCCCGCTTCCAAATAAACAGCAGGTAGAATGCTTGCACCCAAGCTTCTCAAATTGCCCAAACATCCTCAAGGATTTGCTACAAATTCCCACAAAGTGGACGTTAGGGTTTACTATGATCATGTCTGGCTGTACCCCAATACAGCTCATCTGAATGTGCACACACAGGTTATTAATTTTTACCAAATAAATAAATAAATAAATAAATAAAAGCAAGGCAGCAAGCTATAACACACCATTTTTAAACAAGAGGAGGAGGAGGAGGGGAAAGAGGAGCTAAGAAGGGAAATGAAAAAATATAAATAGCTGTTGGTGAAACTGCAGTCTAGCTCATGTTTTATCATTTTTGTACTTACACGTTTTCCAAGTTTTCTTTAAAAAGCAATGGATTAATTTTATAATGCAAATGTTTAAAAATACAGATTCCTAGACTTCCGTCAGTTGAGGTCAGTGTTTGAAATCAAATTTCAAAGGAAGCATAGTGGTCACTAAATTTCGGCTCCTTAATGCAAGTGAACCCTCAAGGAACATGGATGCTCTTTGGGGAAAAACGTGGTACACAGCCCCAGCAGGTGCTGCCCAGAGCAATGCGGAGGGTCCTCCCACTGCCAGGGGCTGCAAGGGCAGCTGTGAGCGTGAATGAAACACTTAGAAACCCAGTATGGTCACACTGCCCATGAATTTAAGAAATACTTGATTCCATCTCAGAAGAAAAAAAAAAAAAAATCAACCAAGGATGCAAACCCAAACATGAGCCCTTATCTGCTCAATTCACAGCTGTCTCAGTCACGAGGACACAGAGGTTTACCTGTGTACCTCACTTGAGTCAGTCGTTTTGGCTACTGAAATAGATAGCATTGGCACTGTGCGCAGACTGGCGGTGCTGTCAGTTTCGTTTGTACTTGGAATGAATTAACTTCCAGACGTCTTCCAGACGTTCTTCACTAAGAACCAGTGTTCTAAGAGCCAGGAACCTAAAACTTCCCTTTCGTCCTCACACAACTTAAAATATACTTTGTTTCCTTGTTTCATTTTAGAAAATGAAATGAAATTTTGTTCTTTTTTTCTAAAATAGTAATGCTGCTCCTCTCCACCACAACACAACACAACACAACGCTGCACAGAGCATCTCTCATCACTATCCCTAGGGTCACTGGCCTCCCGAGATTGGGCTCCATAAGGCCAAGGACCTTTCTTAGCAGAGTTTGTGGCAAATGCCACGCACATAGCATAGGTGTGTGGAATTCACATAGGATGTGCGCCATCCTAGTGCACCAACTGCGGAAAGACATGAAGGATATCAAAGCGGTAGGGTCACAGATGAGATATGAGTACACGGAGATGCATGAATTAAATAGGTAACCAGGTGAAGGAAGGTGAGCCTCAATATTATTTGAGACTCGGATAAAATGCATGCACATTTTCCTGGACATTTATATAATATGTCACTTACCATATAGAATAATATAATGTCATTTACCATAGACATTAGGTGGAAACTTTCATTATAAATGGCAGCAGCTACAATTTTTGGAGAGCTGATTAGATGTGAGTCATCAGGGACTTTACGTTACAGGGAATTTATAGGGAAGAAACAATTTAACTGTTTGCTAATTACTATTTGTGTGCCAAGCGTTACAAGGGAAGGACTGAAGGTTTGGAAATACTTCATAGCACAGATACCATAAGTGACTGGAGGGGCGTGTAGGTAAGACGAACAAGGATGGAGATGGGGAGGGAGAAAGAGGTCCAGGTGGAGGAAACAGACCCCTGGAGATAGATCTATGGCAGGAAAGCACTGGGCACATCAGAGCATGTTTTCAAACTGCAGGCACAACCCACTAGTGGATTGTGAAATTAGTTGAGTCAGTTGTGACCTACATTTTGCTAAAAATGAAATAGGGTTGAATGAAAATCAGTGCAAAGCATGTAAGGTTGTTTGATGAAACTTGTCCCAGTCATATATACAGTTACATTTCAACTGATTCCTGGCTGTGCAGTCCGCACTGGAACAACCTCAGCAGAGGGATGAAAGGACTTCAGTATGCATGGCAAGTGGGGGGACACAATGGAAGATGAACCCTCCCAACAAACCTGCAGGTTAGATATTGTGTCTGTTTCTGAACAGACATCAAACTGCTTGCCTGACACCACTCAGCTTATCCAGATGGAAGGAAAATTTGAACCTAGAGAAGAGTGTCCCTGAACTACAACAGGCTAAAACACTGTCAGTGCAAATGAATGCTAATGAGTGAAATTACCATTCAAATTCGAAATCCAACCTTTAGATGTGGGCCTCTGTGGTTTGAGAGGAAAGGACATCTTGGACAGGAAAATGTACCCCAAATTTCAGGAGTGACCAAGAAAACTACACTGGACCCACTGCAGGGAAAGAGTACGGTGTCTCGTAGGTGGTAGGCAATCCTGTTCATCACGTTTCAGCACGAATGCTCCACTAATTTATCCCAGTGTTCTTCTATTGTACCACCTAACACATATACAGTGAGGTACGCAGGTCCACCTGTTTATGGCCGCTGTTTTCTTCTTTCCCATAAGACCATTTTCTAAGCTGAGTGCACAGAAGGCCCTCATATCTGCTGAGCTGAACTTCACTTAATAAGGAAACCAGTATGTGCCTTTTAATGCCAGTTATCCTTCTCTAGAGAAGAAAAAAATCCTTCCTAGTTGGTAGAAATCATTGAGATCAAGATTTCTTGACTCTGAGAATATTCCAATCTCTAAATGTTCTTACCTAACAAGATGCGAATACCAAATTAGAGACTAACACTGAAGACCTGTGTGAACGAAAGTCTTCCGATATGGGCCACCAGTGTGCACAGAAGAGTGAGAACAGCACTCAAGTCCTGGTGATGAGACTAACCTAATTAATTAGACTAATAGTGCTGTGAAGACCTTGTAATCTTACATTATTCTGAACATGATTTTTCACATCATCCCACAAATTGTCTTTTGGAGTTAACCATTGGAATGCTAAATAAATGCCAAAAGGGTAACTACAATAAATGATTAAGAACTCCTCCCTGGCTGGGTGGCTCAATTGGTTAGAGCATTGTCCTGATACACCAAGGTTGCAGGTTCAATACCCCAGTCAGGGCACATACAAGAACCAACCAATGAATCATAAATAAGTGGAACAAAATCTCTCTTTTTCTCTCTCCTCTCTCTCTCTCTCTCAAATTTAAAAACAAAAACAAAACAAAACTCTCCTTAGCTGTGTAATTTGAGGAAAGCCTCTTGTTCTCTGTCTGGACTTCCATTTCTGAAAAAGCAGTATAAGCAGGTTAGGCCACTTATAAGCCAACTTGGTCTGTCACCAAGCAGCAAGCCACACCACACCCTCCTCTGCAGCAAGTTCTGGGCAGAAAGAAAAGGTGATCAGGAGGCTGTTGTCCCAAACCCTGGGAGGAGATCTGATGTCCCTGCCTCTGGATTTCCTCAAGATTTCCCCATCATCTCATGTCTCCACTAGAGTCTGGGGACAAAGGCAGTCTTCCCCCAACACAGTCTTCCAGCTCCGAAATCCTGTGAATTCATATATGGCAGAGCACCAACAAGGATAGACAGAACCATAACAGCACAGAGACCTGGACGATGATCAAGCTGTTCACATTCCCGATTTGAAGAACGAAAGGATCCCAGCTTCTGGGTACAAGGGGAGAATAATTGCTATCTGACTGATTAAGTGCGCATGCGAAGGCCTGCCTTTTGGGGACAGAAAGTTACAACGGGGCCTTCTGGCAGGTGAGCTGATTGGGGCCTGCTTTGAAAAAAAGGCCAAGACAAACATTGTTAAGTCTCAAACACTGTTAAGTTCTCCTTTACACATAATGGGCAGGGGGCTACTCGAAAACCATTATAATCCAAGCTACGCCTTTAAAACATATTACGGCCAACACAAACCCCTGGTAGAAGACCTTCAATATCCCTTCTGCAGGTCCAATCCCTTAGGTTCAAAAGATGGATTATTTCAAAATTAATAGCAGCAACCACCTCATGCTGAGTGCTTACAAAGCAGCCTGTGTGAGTCACCTTACACTCTCCTCCATTCACTGTATCCAACGTAAGTTTGCTAACGCTGCCATTTTATCAGTAAGGAAACAGGCTCAAAAGTGGACTGACTGGGACAACGGGACTGAGCCACAGACAAAAGAATGAATTTGGAGCCCTATCTCACACAGTACCCAAAAGTTAACTCAAAATGGATCAAAGGCCTAAATGCAGAAGTCAAAAGTATAAAACTCTCAGAAAACAGGGATAAATCCTCATAACCTTCAATTTGGCACTGAAGTCTAAGGACAGCAAAAAAAGGAAGAGATAAATTAGACTTCACCAAAATTAAAAATTACTATGCTTCAAAGAACATTATCAAGAAAGTAAAAAATAAAAAAATCAAAGTAAATATTTGTGAATGATATATTTGATAAGGTACTTGTCAATTCAATAATAAAAAGACCTTGAACAGACATTTTTCCAAAGAAGATATACAAATGGCTAGTCAGCACCTAAAAAGATGTTTAACATCATTAGCCATCAGAGAACTATAAAAGCACAAAGAGATACAACTTCACGTTCACCAGGATAGCTATAAGCAGTATAGTGCAGCCATTCTGGAAAACAGTGTGGCAATCTCTGCAAAAGGTAAACACAGAGTTACCATGTAACCCAGCAATTCCATTCCTAGGTATGTACCCAAGAAAAATGGACACAGATGTCCACATAAAAAAAATTGTATATGAACGAATGTTCACTGCAGAATTACTCATCAAAACCAAAAGGTTGAAACCACCCAAATTTCCATCAAATGATGAATGGATAAAATGTGGTATATCCATTCAGTGGAACATTATTTGGGCAGGAAAAGAATGAAGAATGGACACGTTACATCATGAATAAAAACATCATGCTAAGCGAAAAAAAGCCAGTCACAAAAGACCACATGCTATACAATTCTATTTATGGGAAGTATCTACATAATGGACAAATATGTACAGACATAAAATAGAGCAATTCTTGCTTAAGGTGGGTGGGGGTTAACTGGTGAAGGGTATATGGTTCCTTTATGAGGTGATGAAAATGTAAAACTGACTGTGGTGATGGTTACACAACTCTGAATAAACCACTGGATTATACATTTTAAATGGGTGATTTGTATGGTATGTGAATGATATCTCAATAAAGCTGCTACCAAAAGAAAAAAAAGGTGAACCAAGATATTAAGCAGAGGAAACAGGTTCACATCTGGTTCCTTATAAGTTCTGTGCTCAGGTCCCAAACGGTGCACTGAACCGCCTTCCAAATGACAAATGACCACTCTCTAGTCACCTGTCCAAATCCACACTTCTTCCAACAAGGCAGTGGTAGGGCATGAGCTACATTGAAAAACTGCCTTCAAATTAGCTTATAATTTTGTCAGAAAAGCAAAGGCATGTACTACACATACATGATTATAAGGCATAGTGTAGTGCATGCATTCACTCATCTGATAATAACCTGTAGTGTAGAATACACTATATAACATAGACTATGACATACAGTGTATAACATAGTACAGGTGATAATTCCAAGAGATGACCACAGAGAAAGTCAGAGAATGTCCACGGAAACAGAAGAGAGATTTATTTCCACTGGAGGAGAAAAATAAACATTTCCCTTAAACAATGACTAAAGTTTCTTATAGTGAAACAAAGTACGAAGTAAATTTCCCAATATTTAATCAGCTTCAACCTATCCAAGGCACAGGGGAAAATGTTTCACAGGGTGATATTAAATTTCTCCACCTTAATTAAAATAGGGACTTGATAGCCTGGATCTGAGGTTTATTTCTTCTACAGGGCTTGGCAAAGCACGTAGTCCAGTGTGGAAATCCATTTCTTTGCTGTTGAGATCTGAAATAAGTCTAAAAACACACTAAGTCATTCGCTCAGAAAGAACGTACACTTTGGACCTCATTTTAAAGGGGTTCAGTTACTGAGGTCACCAAAGAGTCTTAAGAGGGTGCAGGTAAGCCACCTCTTGGGGCCTGACTGCGTTTCTTTGACGCTAGGCCACTACCACCCCCTGGTGGTCGCAGCGAAATGCTGGGGCTTACAGCCCTATTCCCAAGATCTCCTTTGGAGCCTGTGAACAAGAGCAAAGCTGTTTACATTATTGACCACCATCACCGTAAAGGCCATGACCAAGTGAAGTTCTCGCAATACCAACTACAGGGAGAATTTACAGGGAGAATTTCACTTGGTTAAGTCTTTTTCAACAAGTACCACTAACAAGTACTTGGTGTATCAGGTACCTGAACGGGGTTATTCGAAATCTTAACTTCAACAGAACTAACTGGCTAGTGCCTATCCTGGGAATTAAACAAAATGCTTTTAAACTGTGCAGGGAGGAGAAGCCTTCTAAATTTAGATATTGTACCTGAATTCTAAAGATAAATGGTAAAAATAGATTACTCTGAATAGGTATAAAATAGTCAATCCCTGGGAATGGAACGTTTTTCTTTTATCTGAAAGGGCGTAAAGAAAATTTTAAGGCCATTATTCATAGTCTCGGAAAACCACTAACATTCCTCCCTTTGACATACAGGTAGGTACAAGAATAACACAAAAAGTCAGCTAAGTTTCAAACAAATCCTGACTTCTCAATCCTCACATTCCCATCACCATTCATTCTCAAGCATATTGACAAAGCTGGAGTGGGAGGGTGAATTTAAGAACCCGTCAGCATGGATACACAGAAAGATCCCAACATCGGGATAAATCAGACAAATTAGCATGAAAGGGTTAGCCAAATCATCAAAATGGCCATAGGGATCCAAATTGTTGAGAGCCGGAAGATGTTAATCAATATACTGAATTTTACATGGAAACCAGGTAATAGTACACCATGGTTGGCCTCTTATTTGTCTCAGGGAAGTAAAATTTCAGGACACCAGAGTGAGGGGAAAGCACTAAGAGCGGATCTAAGCCAGGAAATAAGAGACAACTCTGGCACGCCAGCCTCGGTGGACCAATAACAGCTGCCTACACTTCTGTGTGTCAGAGTCCAAGGACCTGTCCAGACGCCCACAGGCAAGGACTGTGACCAAATGCTAATATCCGCCAAGGGCAATGGACAAAGGGATTATGCACTGTTCCCTTCTACCCTTTGTACATGTTTAAGCTTACCATTCCTGATTTTAGTTTGTCCTTCTCTGTTAACAAACGGGAAACCTGGGCCCCAGAAGTTAATGACGTTAACTCAAGGTTATACAACTAGTTAGTGGTTGAACTGGGTGTGCAACCAAGTCTCTGACTCCATATCTGAATCCACAAATCCAGTGAGGAGAAGACACATTTCACAAAAGGTTGCTATGCTAATAAATAAAAATAAGAAATGCTAATGTTTGTTCTGAAGAACTCTTGAAATAGAAGTTTTAGTTCCACAGCCACACTGTCTCAGGAACTTTCACACAAACTATCCTGTGGTTAAAAACACATTCTTCCCCCTTTGCAAAAAGGAACCTAACATTTCCTGTCTATAAATCAGTACAACACAACATATCTCCTGAAAGTTTATTAACTGTGGTTAGAAAAAGAGAAAGTGCATGAGAGAATGAGCAGGTGCTACACAGACCCTCAGTGCTGACTTCAGAAACGAAGTCTCCACTGTAGCAACAAAAAGCTGAAAGATATTTCTCATTTATATTCCTCAGGGCTCTTAAAATCTTAAAAGAACAGTTGATGATCTGAGAAAAAAAATGTGCAGAGAGCTTTACATTCTTACCTGCTCTAATGTCAGCTGCTTAGAAATGGTATCATTCTCCAGTTTTTTAATTTTCTTCATCAGCTTGTTGACCTGGAATTCCTGTTCCTGTTCGAGGTGCTGTTCTAACTCGGCTTTCTCATGCTGCAACTGGAAGGCAAAAAAGACATAGTTGTGGAAATCAAGACACTAAAAGTGGCTTCAAAAGCTGGCTTCACTGAGTAAGAGACATCACTGCAAAAGTTACATTACTCGTTTATGCTCATCCATTCAAATGTGTTCCTAGTAACCCGTTTCTCACTGGCTGCTTAACTCATAACCAACAACTACACTGTGCACACACAGGCACTTGGTCACAGCAAAGGCCAAGAAATGAAAGGGCAAATATGCGTGAGCATCAAGCCATGATTAAAGACAGATTTCAGTTTTTATGAACATAAGTGATTGACTCTGTAGAGAGGAATGGGGAGGCTAGGAAATGAGGTAAGGAAGGAAACTTATTTTTTAACATATAACCATAGGCATAAAAAATGAGTAAATTGTAAAAGAAATTCTGTGCTGTCAGTTTTTATTAAATGAATTAGTTTACTCAGATTTATATGCAGTGACTTTGCCATGTATAATGCGCACCCACGTTTTTGGCCCCCACTTTCAGGAAAAAATTCTTTTAATTTTTTTTAATTCAATTTATTTATTTATTTATTTATTTATTTATTTATTTATTTATATTTAGAAACAAAATCAGTGATCATATTCCAGACTATTTTGCATACAGAGATCATTGTTGCTTTCTAGAGTTATTACACTTTTAACACATAAGCATAAAAGAATTAAAAACATTTATATAGATAGGGAATTAGCACTTCCCATTTATAATGTGCATTTTTATTTTTCCCTCAAAAATTTGGGCAAAACAGTGCACATTATATCTGGCAAAATATGGTAATGTGCGTAGAGTGGGAAGAGACGTTACAATCACAAAACATACATACTTAATTATTCTGAATGCTATTTCCCAATGTGCTAGTAAGCATGCTTTGGCAAAAATAAGTACAACTCATTATCTTTCTATAATGAGATCGTACATCACACCTCCTACCATCTTCCCTAAAAACCAAGGGGAAAAGTGTCTTATTTACGCACTTAAAAGGTTATGGTGCCACTGGAAGAGAATATTCAAAGAAATAATTTACTCCAACCTTTGAAACCAAAAGGAGTAACAAAAATCCAGTGGGCACACAACGGGTGCGGTTCTCATTAATAAGGATGCACAGTTTCCCATAGTCTCAACTGGGGAGTTTTGCTGATCCACAGCAGGGACTGAAAGAAACGATACCCACAGAGCCTAATATTTTCAGAACCAAGGAGAGATGAAAAGTAAAGCCTATTAAAAACAATAAAGCACACCCAGTTTTATTAGGTTTAAGATGACACTGCCCCCGAGTCCGTCCTTTGGGCAGACACTGTGTACCATGCGTTAGGTAGGTACGATTGCCCCATTTTATGTCACAGAACAGGTTACTGGACCAAGGCAACTCAACAGAAACTGGCACCCAAACCCTGCCCTGAACCCCAAACCTGTGTTCTCCCACTGGCATCTGGGCAAACCTAAGAGGGGTCGACTTCGGACTCTCCACCCACTATCTCCATTACCCGCAAATGCCCTGTGCACCTCTGACATTGGAAAGTCAAACAATTCAACGCAGAAAATAATGAGCCATGCAGGCTGGCCCAGAGGATGCTGCATCTCTTTGTAAACCCTGTCTAGGGTGCAACGGACAACAGAGGAAGCTCATCAGGACCCGATCAACCTCGACACCTACCCCTCCCCGCATTCAACGATCTCCACTGCTCTGAAAGCACATATTTGGTTTAAAAAAAAGGAAGTTTAAAATCCAACATTGTCTTCTAATGCTGGAAATGTTGACTGAACAGATGCTGTTTTTCCTCCAACTGTTTTGATGTGCAACTCCAAAAAAAACCTGGTCAACCTTGCAGGGACCCAGGAAAAAAGCAGATGTGAGGAGGTGCTTACAGTGACAAGTCTATTTTTAGCTAGCTCTTTAAAACTCAGGTTCTGCAAGATCAAGCAGTAATTAAAAGAACTAAGAAGAATGGACAGAGAAGAAGAAGAATTCCTGGCATTTCAGACACAGAAGACCCAAATGGGAAAAAATATGACTTATGAGGGAAAAAACAGCAAAATATGTACATCTTCAACTAACATTTTTATTCTATAAACATTTTCTAAGTGTTGTATATCTGCGGATGCTATGCTAATAGTAGGTAAAATCTATGGTTAAGATATTATCCTGACCCTAAAAATAGTTTATTAACACTAAGCTTAAATCGTAGTTATTGGTTTTAGAAAAATGAACTTTAGCCTTATAACCTTTAAATCATTTACATAAAGCTTTTCTTGGAGTAACTATACTTTCTTCCAATATGTTTTCAATTGGTACTATTTTTATTTGAAAGAACTTTGTCTCCTTTTTTTAAACATTAGGCTTCTGTCCTGAGGGAAATTAACACAATAAAGGATGCAATCTAAAATTGAAAAATCTCTTCCCCACCAAGCAGCATTTGTCACAGAATATTAATCTGAGAAAAGAGAAGGTTCTCATTGGCTTACTGGAAAATATTCATATTTAGACAGACGGTCTAGTACGATCAATATCTGATTAATAAAATCTATAAAGGCTCTCAATTTTAAGAGGTAAAGCTCTCAGAAGCTATACCCCAAGGAAAATTTGACAGTAAAGATGTCATAACGAGAACTCAAGTAAGGTCCCTGGGTTATACTACCCCATTTGGAAAATATCAAGCCATCCTGAGATCTGTCTGCCAAAAATTATTTTCGTCTTTCCCCAAAAGACAGAGCTAAAACGAACAGCTTTGCTGTCTGCTGCGTTCTGCCATCTCTCAGGTGACATGCAATGTAGAAGCCGGGCATAAAGTTTCTGAGCAGAACACCAGAGACAGAAAACATGCTTCTTCTTTGGAACAAAGAATCCGGTAATAAAAAGAGAAAATTGTGAGACGAGAGTTAAGTTGAACGAGGAGGAGGAGGAAGAGCAGGGGAAGGGGCCTTGATAACATTAGTCACCACAGAGTTCGCTTCATTACTGTTTGCCTGAGAAAAACCCAGAAATTGATTGTTTTAAATAGACACTACGTAAATTCAAACCATTTGGCCCCACGGGGTTTAAAACAATACCCTGAATTCACCTGACTATTTAAAAGCTGCAGTCTTGAGTACAAACAAAAACCCAGAAAGGAAGGTGGTGTAGGCTGACCCAAGACTATCGGAAATAAACTCCAGTTTCATCTCAGAGTAGCATCTTCAATATGGGCACAAAATTCGAGGCATGATTCTAAATTTCTAATCAAAGGTCTTAATGCTTTTATGAACACTTTTAAATATTCCAAGAAGGTCAGAGATCCTGAACTAAAACAAACCAATGCAAACTAAGAACAGTCAAGCAAATTCTATTAATGTGTAATGTGTTTGAAATACAACTTACGTATTTGCCTTAAATATATTTAAAGCAAAATTTTTACTTAGGCAGAATTTCCCCCAAATCGGAATTTTCTGTAAATGCACTTCTTATAAAGTAAATCTCAAACATTATGGAATACTCTTATTTGTGCAATCTAAGGCTAACATCAACAGAAAGAAATCCCTAGGAAACCGAAGGTGCATCACACAGCGGATGACGTGCTACAGTGCAGCGCACTTTCATTGGAATTCGGGTTGTACGTGTAAAGATTTGTTCCCTAAGGTCCTGAGTGAAAACTGCATCAACGTAACTGAAAAAGCCATAAGCAAAGATATAACCATGAATCTGTAAGTTTTACATAGTAAAACTTGGAACATTTCCTCATTGTATTTGATTATATGTGGAGTCCCAAAGCAAACTTCCAGCCCATTAAAAAATATAAGTATAGCAATAATTTTATCTAAAACAGGCTACATGTAAGCATTATTCAGTTATCAATAACTGCTGTCTAATAATTTACAAAGGCTTTCTGAAGACATTTCAGTGATCCAGTCCTCTTGTATAGGAGATTCAAGAACTCTTCACTACATTTACTCCAAGCAAAATTCTCTCTAGCAGGTAGAAGTACTGAAAATCGTTCACCTGAGAAAAGCACCATAGGTGCACATGTAGGTTGGCTGTCAAGGCAGGCCAGCATGCAGCAGGTATGCCAAATCCCAGGCTGAGCCAAGTGTGTTTGCAAGTCTGGGCTTGTCAATCCAGCTCAGGCCAAGTAAGGCAAGCCTTCTGGCTGCCCATCTCAGAACCCAGCTTTCTTAATGCAACTTGAAAATAAATTCAATCCCTGGACAGGTAGCTTAGCAGGCTAGAGCACTGTCCCATGCATCAAAAGGTTTGTAGGGTCAATTTACAGTCAGGGCACATACCTAGATTACAGGTTCAAGACCCTGTCTAGGCATGTACAGGAGGTAAATGATTGATGTTTCTCTCTCACATCAATGTTTCTCTCTGTCAAATCCATGAACATATGCTTGGGTAGGAATTAAAAAATAAAATAAAAATTATAGAGGAAAAAGAAAATAAACTCAAGATGCCACTACCTCTGTTTTCACTAGTCAACACTAATATTTCTCTGTGTACTAAGGACAGTCCCACACCATCTGCACTGGACCAAATAAAAGCCATCATAAGACAATAGCTGCATTAAGTCATTGTGATACAGGCAGACCTGGCCAGACAGACCGGCCAGATGCAGGGGGGTGAGGGAAGGGCCACAGAAAGTGCCTGAGGCAGCATAGCAGCACTCTGTTGCCCCAGTAATCAAGCTAGCACACCACGTAGCAACAACAGACTCCCTGCTCCCTGGCAGAGACAGGGCAGGAGAAAGTCACTGTGCAGGGTTTTCACAAGGCTAGAGAGTGATGAACAATGGAAAAAGCCCTCCTACCCTCTCTGGTTCCTGATTACAAGGGAAACCATAGAACACAGCAACACCTGTACCATAAAGGTCCATGTGGCGGCAGGGGGAGGTGCTGACCTGCCAATCTAGCCCGGGAAAAGGACAGGATTGGCTGGGCAGCTAGACCCTTTTGGAGTGTGCAGAAGTCTCCCATGGGAAATTTAAACAGAGGGAAGGCAGAGACTTGAGCTTCTTCCTCTGGGATTCATGGTATAGATGCAGGGGCTGGAGCATTTGTAGAGCCAGTGGGCCCTGGAAGCCGTGTGACTGGGCAGCAGGCACTGGGCCCTGTGGCCAGCATGACAGAGCCCCTGCAGAGCCAGCCACAGCCTTTGGCGGCGGCCCTGGGCCCGTGCGCAGGTAGGAAGTGGCAGTGGCTGCAAGGCAGAGCGGGCTGTGTGGTAGACTCCAGGGAGAAGCCTGAAGCTGAATGTAACCAGGAACAACTAAGCCTCCTAGATAGTCATTCTGCAGCCACCTATGGTTCCCAAAGGAAGGTATTTTTAAATGGGAGAAGGAACTTCAGGCACAGCCTTGGACTGCTCTGGCAGGGGGTGCTGGGGTTGTTTCTCTAGGTTTTCTGGAGGGGAAAGGCTCTGAGGCAGAAACCTGTTATTCTTTCAAATTGTGTAGCTTTTGAATAAAAGACCTCTTTCTGTCTTCATCAAACCTCTGCCTCCAGAGTTTGCCTATGGGTGGCAGCTGGCAGCAAACCCCACTTTCTGTCTGGTAACGATTGGACTGTCAACAATCATCATGTCATTAACATGAGCTTTGAAAAGAATGTACAAAACTCTCTCTCACAACACCGAGTCTCTCAAAAACCAACTTTCACAACGGCTCCACTGAGGCAGCCTATGCAGAAAGTCAGCCTCCCACCTCAAACTCAGAACATCACCACTGAATGCCTCTCAGACCCACACTAATTCCCACCTCCTCCCCCTGCTGTTCCTGGTACTGGTATTCTCAGTCAACACCTCCCATCTCATCATTACCAAACAGCAGTAAGGCAGCCTCCATAACAGCTGTCAAACACAGCCTCTCTTCCTGTGCCCATCCATGCCCTGGTCTTGTTTGAGCCTCTCACTCCTCTTCACTGAACCACTGTCAAGGCCTCCTAACACATCTTCCCAGATCTAGTTCAGGTGACCCTACCAGACAAACACTAATTCTTCAATACCATGTTCAAAACTCTTCAACAGCTCCCTATGACTTGCAGACCATGTCCAAACTCGTTAGCATGATGCTCAAGTCGTGCCAAAATCTAGTCCCTTTATAAATTCCCTGTGCTTTTCTTGTATTATTTTCACACTCAGCCCAAGAGATAGTCTAAGGTTTGTAAATATAAATGCCTTCAGGGTCTAGGCATCTGACAAAAAATAGATGACTCTAAGTACAGGGAGTGGTGGCAACTGCCGTTAAAGGCAAAGCTGGCAAGTTTTTAAAACGAAACCACTGTGCTGGCCAAACACTCTGGACATACGCTGGTCCAGGGGCTTCCTGGTCACACTGAACCCCTCTAACACTAGCTGCTGCACATGTCCTTCCCCCTCCCCCCAGTCACACTGTACCCTGTGCCCAGAGTCCCTGAACCTCTCCTCCCTCCAACTTACAGAAACTGGGGGGACTGCTCAAAAGACATCTGGCACTGTGCCTTCCCATACACCCTAGCATAAGGTACACTCCCCCTTCTTAAGCTTAACAGGCACACAGTGTACTCAGTGCTCATTTTAATGCCTCGTTCATTGTGTTGTTTACATTCTTTCTACTTCTAAAAGTGGCTAACACTTCAAGGCACTAGTTCCTTTGTGCCAAGCACTTTATGTTCATCAATACACTAAATCACCATACTCTGTGGTAGACACTATTGTCTGCAGTTTATAAAGGATGAAACCACAGATTACAGAGATGAGGTAAACTGCTCAAAGTCACACAGTTGTTAAGGGGTAAATTCGGGGTTAAAACCTAGGTCTCTAGCTTCAAAGCCTTTGCCCTTTTACCCAAGGGCACCTGGGTGCACCCTCGAGCACATTCTCAATCACCTTCATAGGACTGCAAACTCTATGAAGGACAGTGACCAGGACTTATTCAATTCTGTTCCAGAGATCTAGAGAACATCTTATCTACTGATTAGATATACAATATCCCCATTTCCTATAGACTGTTTTTCCCTAGATTAAGCCTCAGAATGAGAAAAACGAGGCACAAAAATCGTATAAATACCATTAGCACGTGTATAGTATCCTCAGGTGACCAACACCCATATCAAGGAATATGGCACTGCCAGCTCCTCCAAAGCCTCAAGTGTCTCTTCCTGATCACAGTCCCATGACTACCAGAGGTATTCACTCGACTGATTCCTTAGGTATTTAACTCCTTGCATTTTTTTTTCTTAAAATATTTACTATTTATTTCTAAACGGTAACTTTTTTTCTACCTTCTTCTCCTAAATGAACTTGTGATTTCATTCACCCATGTTATTGAGTCTAATTGCAATTTGTATTGCAATGGGATACTATTGTCTTATTAGTATCCCATTGGTGAATATATCATGATTTCTCCATTCTATGAATGATGGGCATTTGAGTCATTTCTAGTTTTTTACTATTACAAACAATGCCACAGCGAATATTCTTCTACACATCTGGTGCACATATGCACACATTATGAAGTAGATCCGGGAGTGCAACTGCTGGGTCACAGACAATGAGTATTTCCAACTCCATTAGGTAGTATAACAAAGGGTTTTCAGAATGGTTGTAACCATTTCCGTGCTGAGAGCGGTAC
This sequence comes from Glossophaga mutica, assembly GCA_039655065.1. Classification (NCBI taxonomy): domain Eukaryota; kingdom Metazoa; phylum Chordata; class Mammalia; order Chiroptera; family Phyllostomidae; genus Glossophaga; species Glossophaga mutica. Next base: position 137,506,864 of record CM077307.1, on the reverse strand, counting down.
ATGAGAATTCTCTCCTAAAGCCCTGTTGTGCTGTATGCCCCCTTTCCTGATTACTAATGGGGCTGTGTACTCTTTCATGTTTACTGACCATCTGGCTACCTATTGATGTGAAGAGCCTGTTGAAGTCTCTTGCCATTTTTCTTCTGGGTTGTTGGTTTTTCTTACTGATTTGTAGTTCTGTGTCAGTTATATAGGTTGCAAATATCTCCCTCCACTCTGGTTTGTCCTTGCTTTTTCTTTACTAGACTTCCTATTTTCTGTGGTTTTCTTCCTAGACAACACTCCCAAACTTACATCTCTAGACCAGGCTTCTCTGTCGAGAGAACCATTGTCCAGGTACTTATTTATCTTCATTTGGATGTCTAGATAGCTCAACTAAACTTCTGACCTTCTCACTCCAAGTCTGCTCTGTACTTGCTGTCTTTCCCATCTTAAGTGATTTCTTCCAGTCATGGAAGCCAATATTTCTAAGTCTTCCTTGATCCTGTCCTGCTCACACCCATTTCTAATCCATCCTCAAATCCTAGGATATTCCTTTAAATGCACGCTAAGTCTCCGGTCACCATCTTCACTATTACCATCCTAGAACAATCTACCCAGTCTCTTGGTGTGGATTACACAACATCCTCTAAAAGAGCCCCTTGCTTCCCCCTCTTTGCCCCCACTCCATAATCTCTTCTCAACATAGCAATCAAAGCAAGATCATTTCACTACTTGGCTCAAATCCCCTGATGGCCCCCATCTTAGAGTGAAAGCCAAAGTCCTGACCAGAGCTCAAAAGGCTCTACGTGATCTGCACGCTGGCCATCGAACCCCCAAGCCCATTACCTCCCAATCTCATCTCTCACTCCCCTACCCCCAAGATTCCACTCACCTCTCTGCTGCTCCTCCAATACAGCACGCACAATACCACCCCAAGGCATTAGCAATTGCTTGTTCTCTCTGGCTTCACCGCTCTTCCCTCAGAAAGTGACTGTTTCCTCTTCTCCAAGATTTCGCTATTACCTCACTGTCTAACTTAAAATTTCAACAGCCCCTTACCTGTCTTCACAGTGTTCTATTTTTTTTCTGTAGCACTTAATATATTCCCATGGTGTTTGAAGCTATCTTTTAAGTTTTCACATTCAACTAGTTATTGTTAACTATGGAAATACATTTTTATGTGAAAAAACTCAATTATTTACCTGGAGGTTCTTTAAGATTTTCCTCTTACCCAATCATAAATGAGGGGCAGTCTTAATACCCCTTTTCAATCCTTATATCTTTTTTCTTGACTTTCTATACTAAAACAATGATGAAGAGAAATACAGCAGGCATCAAAGTCTTATTCTTGATTTTAAAGGGAAAGTTGTTAAAACTGTCATAATTAAACACAATGTTCAGTAGCCTTCTTGAAGACACTAATAAAGTTCTTGGTTCTCTATGATTTTATCATGAATTGTTATATTCTTATCAAGTCCCTTTTCTCCATCTATGAATATGATCACATTTTTCTTTTGACTCTGTGAAACGGCAAATTACACTTACTAATTTTCCATTGTTAAAATAACCTTGTATTCCTTGTATAAATGCAATCTGGTCAAAGGCATTGCCCTTTTAATATACCACTACATTCATTTTCCTTATATTTAAGATTTTTGCTCATAATTGATATTTCCCTGTAACTTGCCTTTCTTGAACTGTACTTAAGTTTAACCTTATGGTTATGTTAGTCTTAAAATGAGTTGAAAAGCATCTTTTTTTAAATTTTAGAGTTTACAGAAGATTGGAATTATTTCATTCTTGAATGTTTGGTACAAGTCTTAACTGAAACCATTTAAGTCTGAAAGTCTTTTTCTTAGTCTGCTGATCAATGAATTAATTTCTCTCATAGTTTAGAAAACTCATGCTTTCTGTTTCTTCCTCATTTAGTTGTAGAGTTGTTTCTCTAAGAATTTTGTCCATTTCACCTAAAACTTCAAATGTACTGCCATATACTTAGTCATAAGTTATTCACTTATCTTTTGTCTTTTGAATGTTTGTTAGAAAAGTTGTGACGTTTCCAGTTTCCTAACAAAGATTTCAAGGTTGGTCTCTTATTTCTTTGAATGCAGTAAGCATGGTAGTCGATGTGTGATAAATCCAATATCCAAAGTTTCTGTAAAGTCCACTTCTGTTACGTTCTTCCCACTGGTTTACCATTCATGAAATCTCCTATCCCCATCTGCCTGGCTCTCCTTTTGTACTGTATTAGACAATGTATTTGAAATTTTAATTAAAGGAGAAACTTGGGGTATAAGATGATGGCATTTCCCCCCAGAAAGTTCCATTGTCTTTCGCCAGTGTGGATCTATCTTAACCCAAAACCAAAGCTTCACGTTCTCTACTTCCCCCAACTGATGCAAAACTGGTAAGCTCTTATCCTGAAGGTGTGGCTCTTCATGATTCAGCTTGAGGTGGGGGTGATCTATCACTGTCTCCACCTCTGGCCAGCCCCGAGATCTGACTGCTGTAACATCAGCCCCACGCAACTCCCAGAGGCACAACTCGAGTTCTCAGCTGTTTCTTAATGAATAGCAAATGCTCTCAGGACAAAAGCCGCCTTCAGTGCTGGGGTCTTCTCCCTCAGTTCCCATCCTCTCGGAATTTCAGCCCAATAGGTTCTTCCTATCTTGTTAATTGTTTGAAGCTTTTAATAAAAATTTAAAAGCATTTTGTTTAGCTTTTATTCATCTTTAGTGAGGTCTGTCAGAATTACCTAGTCTGTCATTTTCCAGAGAGGAAGACACACATAACTTTTCAAGGGAGTGAAATAGCTAGGTCCTTCCAGAAAATTAATTATCCTTTAAATGTTATTTTCTTGTCAGCACTGTCAACACCAAGGCCTGGAGTCAGGCCCTCACTTCCGAGCAGATGGCCCCAAGAGAACATCAGACTTCCCATCCATTCAGAATAACTAGAAGGGCTAAGTTTGAGTTTCCTGGATTTCCAACACTATGATGCTGCTTAAAGCAGTAATACCTTTAGAGAAATCTGGTTAGGAAGAAGGTTAGGAAACAATGCTCCATAAATAAGATAAAGAAGTCCTGCAGGCTCTGCAGTCAGCCTACTAAATTAGAAATCTATTTCATAAAAACCAGCAGTTTTTTTCTTCTAGCAGAGAGTGCTTAGCCCAAAGCACAATTCATTCTAAACTGAGACATTATTATAAATTAAAGTTAAAAGCCTCATCTTTCTTATTCATACCTAGTGTATGAATAAAGAAGGAAAAGAAAGGTTAAGACTGCCATAGGATATAACTGTATTTTAAGATAATTACTGGGCTTGCTGTAGTTCATAGTTTGAAAATAAAAAGGACCCTATACCAAAAATGCAAAACATTGCAACATTTATAACTGCAAAGCTTTAAAAGCATTTGAAAAGCGTTTCCAGGGATACGAAAGAATCCTTCATTAGCCGAGATTTACCTTTTCAACTAGAAATAAAATGCTCACCTCTACTCTGGTGAATAAATCAACCTCTTAGACTCAGCTTCATCTAATTATTTTTACTTTCATTTTTACTTTTACTGTTAATTTCTCTCTACCTGCATTTTCTCACATTTTGTCAGGAAGTCAGCATAAGAAGCTTCTAAGCCCTTACTCATGCCCTTATGGTCCATAAATCTAACCACAACGTCAACACAGACACACACACTTTGAAAGAAACTCAATGAGGACTTCAGACTAAAGGGGTGCATCAATGCTACCATATTTTCTAATCATTATGCACTTTATATTGGACTGAGAGATTTTTGGCATGCAACTAATAGGGAATTTCGAGCTTCTAGTTTGCCCTTTAATGGCTGCAGCATTTAAAATGCATTAAAAACATCCCAGGAGCTCATGGCAGATATATCATGAATGCAATGCAAAAGCTCCTGTTCTGTGAAAAGAAACAAGGGACAGACAAAGCTGAGGATCAGCTAATTTGAAATGAAAAACTAACTCTCTCTCTCTCTCTCTCTCTCTCTCTCTCTCTCTCTCTCATACACACACACACACACACACACACACACACACGGCTCTGCCCCAACTGTTCTATAAGCTGTTAGGTGATACCAATTTTTTCTGACCAGCTCTAATATCTCTGAAAAATTAAAAGCTAAGCAGTCCACTGGTCTACACCTTAATAAAGAACATATTTCAAGTCTCTCCTCCCCTGCTGTTGGAAGAACCAATTAATCTGAATGGATGCAATGGCAATTTTAGTCCAGGTACCCTTGAAATTAACAAATGGAATTACATACATTTGTATCTCTATAATATGAGTTTACTGCCTGCACAAATAAAAATCACTTCACTGCCATCTTAATGACCTAGGTAACCTGGAGGGGAAAAAAAGATAGCCTCAGATTCTGGTGTACATGCTTGAGAAGAACAGTACTGAGAGTCTCTGCTCACTTCTTATATCTGCAGACACGTGCCCGCTATCCAGAGACACGACACAGCCTTTCTGGGGTTAGGGAAGCATCTGCTCCAGAGGACCGAATTCGTTAAGATGGTATTGGAAGGAGAAACTACTCCAGAACTGAGGGGAGAAGAGGGAGAGGGCAAATGATGTTTGGTAAGCCTTTGTCTAGGTGAATGGGCAGGCTTAGAGATTTGTTAAAATTCTTCCTCCCAGGTTTTATTCCTGTGCTAACAGAGATGAAAGAATAATGCATTATATGATATCATTCTGAACTGCTGCTCCGCTATAGATCATTCGGTGGAGGCAGCTTCAGCAGTGGTTTCTGCCCACAACTTCCTTCCTTTCCGCTATATATCATCTTTCCACAGATGCTAGGAAACTTCAACCACTTTAATTCCAGGAGGCCTTCTAACCTCAGGGACCAAGCTAATAAGAATAAGAATAAGCCATGCCACTTAACAAGTAATCCAGAAAACTTATTCTTAAGTACTTTCAATAATCAGTAAGAATCTCGCCTCCCCCAATAACGATATGGGTGTCATAATTCCTATTACAGCTATAGTGGCATTTTCTGAGGACCAAATCCAATTTCAAATGCAAATCAAAATTACAACACTACAAGTCTATTTATTATTTTAAGGTTTGAAATTTCAAAGTCAGATTAGATTGAAAAGAATCAGAGATGTATGTAATACTCAGTATTCCTCTTATCTCAGTCCTGTTCCAGGGTATTAAAGAAAGGGAAAAGTATTCATTAACTTTTGGCAGTGGGATGGTTCAGAAGACTGTAGGCAACAATTGAACAGTTTATTTTCCCAAAGAGCAGGAAGTGAACTTGATGTATCAGGCTTACATAAAAGTGAGAAAACCCACAATTGCTAAAACCATTATTCACATCAGCAATGAAAGGTCTTCTAGCTGGCAATGGTGAATGGTGGTTAACCGTTAGCCAGGGGAATTAGGAATTTTTTTTTAAAAAGTTTGAAGCCAGTGGAGTGAATCATATCAAGAATGACAGGACATCATCAGCTAATCATCAGAGCGTTCTGTGTACACCAGTTATGAACAATTTGGGCAGTCTAGAATCTTCTATCACCTGCAAATGAGCCTGCCTCTGCAGAGAGCTTCAATGCATTGCTATTCATGATGAACAGATGTAACCATAATACAGGACTGAGTTCTCAAAGGCAGGGACATAGAAGGAGGTTTCAAAAGGTAAGCATAAAGCAAGCATCAGAATTTTAAAATATCCTCTTCAGAAAATAAGATAAGTGGTCCCCCTTTTTCTGCAGTTTTGCTTTCCATAGTTTCAGTTACCAACAGTCATTTGTGGTCCAAAAATATTAAGAGGAAAATTCCAGAAATAAACAATTTCTAAGTTTTAAATTGCATATCGTTCAGAGTAGTGCAATGAAATCTTGCACCATCCCGCTCCATCCTGTCTGGTACATGAATCATCCCTTTGTCCAGAGTATCAACGCTATATAAGCTCACGACCCATTAGTCACTTAGTACCATCTTGGTTATCAAATTGACTATTGCAAAACCACAGTGTTTGTGTTCAAGGAACACTTATTTTACTTAATAATGGCTCCAGAGCACAAGAGTAGTGATGCTGGCAATTCAGACATGACAAAGAAAAGCTGTAAAATGCTTCCTTTAAGTGAAAAGGTATGTCTGTATAGAAAAAAAGCATAGTACATATAGTATAAATCCATATATACAATACTATCTGCAGTTTCAGGCACCCACTGGGGTCCTGGAATGTATTTCTTGTGGATAAGGGAAAACTACTGCATTTTGTAATTGTGAAAGAAATTCATGTTGTTTTTACAAAATTAGAATGAAAAGGGCACAAGAAAATTAACCTAACTTATAAATTTGGTACCTGAATATAATTCCAGCTAACATTTGGAGAACAGCCATTCAGACTTTTTAAATATCTATATTTGACATATAGCACTGCATGAATTTAAACTATATAACATACTGACTTGATACATTTATACATTGTAATATGACTGCCATTGTAGTGAGAGCCAGCACCTCCATCCCACCACAGAATTACCATTTCTTTTTTTGAGGTGGGAACACTGAGATGTAGTCCCTTCACAAGTTTGATGATAACACAACATTGCTGTCCACCTTCACTGTACTGTTTGTTCGACTTTATTTAATGTGCACGTTATATATCAAATTCTGATGAGTTTGCTCGCACAGCATTTCTTATAAATTTTAATGACAAATTATGATAAAACTACAAGCTCTTTTCAAGGCACTCCAGGGCAGAATTTAGTTCTGATCAGGTTTATGCTGAGTTTACCAAAATGTATAAGGAAGTTCTTCATTGGATGATTCCTCACTAGTCAGGTAATCAATCCCAGTCGAAGCTCAGAAGGATACAGATTTTTCAGACAAGAATTTTTATAAAACGAAGATATAATTTTGTGCCTATTTATCAGATATATGCAAAAGCAAGGGAGAAGAAAACTGCATGTCCTCTTTGTGTGTGTTTATTTCAGTGTACATTAACATATTTGGAGGTGTTTAAGCTGTCTCCCAAACTTGATCTTCCAGAAGAGCCAAGAGATCTCCTCTCATTTCACTTGAAGAAACTGGATTCAGTTTATAAAGGTGTTAGATACCAGCTCATTCAGCAAATGGGAAGGAAGGTGTCTCCTCCATAGCAATAAGCTCATTTTGTTCTCAGGCCCAAAGAATTCCTTTGAAATGCACATAAAAGCAATGTCCAATCAGTCTGAGAGACAACAGCCAAAGTATAATGACAAAACCAAAATTGTTCAATAAGCCGCCTCTCCATGGCCTTTGGGTGAAAAATGCTCAACACTTTCCTGGTGAGCAGGTCAATTCACTCGTTTTTCCATCAGTGACACCTGCAGTATGTTTCTCTTAGCAGGCTTTTCACAACCAAGTCCTGTCCAGAAGCAAACATCCTAGAGAGCCAGATTAAAGTAATTACATAGTTCAAAAAGTCTACTGGTACCAATTACTCTAAAAGTCTTCCAGATGGAGATCAATCCTTCCACACCGGGTGGCAGAAAATGTGAGTCATCCACGAAGGACTGGTTGAATGGAGGAAATACGCACTGAGGAGCCTGGGGGACGAATTACGTAGGCCCTCAGCCTTTCTTCCCTACAGTATCCAAGATCTCTCCAACTGGCTTACAACAGAAGAGGGCTTCTTGGGTATTTACCACAAAATGGCATGTAGTGATACCTGATGTTTAAAGTGAGAGATCACCTATCATACCACAGAACAGACACAACTCTAAAGAGACCTCAAAACCACACTCCCTGCCACCCATCTCCATTCACAAGTCTAAGAACCAGGAATGGGAAATGACGAGTTATTAATGTGTACAGAGTTTGTCTGAAAAGTTCTGGGGATGGATAGTATGATGGTTATATAACAGTGTGAATGTATTTAATGTCACTGTATTACATCTTCAAAAAATGATCGAGATAGAACATTTTATGTTTATTTTACTATATATGTACCTCCTAAGAACCAAGCTAGGATTCATGAGAGATTATCTCAGAGACATGCTGACCACTCATTTGTCCAGATACTATGAATTAGATCACTAACAAGCTACAGACCCATCCAGAGTTCCCTAAACAACAGAGTCACGCCTTCATACTATACCCTTTGTTTTGAATGAGGGCAAACACAAGACCAACACTACACTGTCCAGAAAGCATCCATCCACATACTATTAAAAAATAGAGACATTTACTGAAGATACAAGGTACAAGAAACACTGTACACAGGACAATGACGCCTCACTCCCCTTCAAAGCAGGCACCTTAGGATCCCACACAGTTTTCCCCAGAGGGATGGACTCGTGATGGACAACACCTTCCCAACCAAAAAATACAGTTAGCATGGTCTTGATCTTGTTATGACTTTGTCATGCCTTCTTTGGGCGTGGAGAACCAGGCAATTTCCCTTGGGATGACTGAGCCTTCATTTCCAGATCACAGCCATAGACCCACCGTTCACCTCTGGTTATGACCTTGAGGAAATCTGGGTCATCGGTAGCGGTTTGAATCAAGTCATTAGCAACTGCAGCACAATGTTCCTTCTGCTCTGGCAGCAGAAGCCACAGAACGAATTTTGCCACAATACATTTCATACCAAGATTCTGCATCAAAATCTCAGACCCAGTAGTTTTTGGAATCCCCAGATCAGCTTCTAGTTCTCGCACTGTCAGTTGCCAATCTTTGTTGACTAGAGCCTGTACAGGGTCAACTTTCTCAGGTGTTCTGCTTGTTGCAGGCCTTTCAGAACATAGGTCACTTTCAACAGATTCTCAACCATCTTTGAAGCATTCTCAACCATCTTTGAAGTGGAACGCAGATAAAAGTGCCACACTTTTATCTGCGTTCCACTCACTGCATTGTCCCCAAAAGCTTTCTGAATCATTCAAATAGTTTCTGTAGAGGAATGTTCAAGCTTAATGCAAAATCTCATTCAGATTAGTTGCTGTATACACACAGTCATTTCGAATGTGACTGCCACACAGTACACATGCTCACTCAATGGCATCTCCTGCTGCACTGACTAACACAGTGAAGTCGTCATTGTTCACACATGCGTATTCCAGTCCACTCTCCTTGGCTGCCAGGTTACATCAATGTCACACAAACTGTTCTTGTTATATTAACAATGGCTGAACTTTTTCCAGACAAACCTTGTATTACTTTTGGCAAAAAGAGTTTAGTGTGTTGTTCAATTTATATATTAGTTTCTTTGGAAAGATCCAATGCATCTCAAAAAATTTTGTTTTTCATATAGAAAAATTTTTCTTCTGACCAAGTAAAACTATTTTTTAGGTGTATGAATAAAAAAAAAAAAAAAAGAATCAGTATATTTCTCCAGGTTATGGATTTATAGGATGCTTAAACTTTAAGCTTAAACTTTTTTATGTCAAGTATATTACTATAACTAACTCCCCATCCTGCTACACATGGCTCTTAATGTTTTTACTCCTACTTAGCATCTTATTTTAATGTCCTTGGAAAGTAGGTGGGGCATGATAAGTGAATGAAAGGCTGATTATAAACTACACACTAAAGAAGCACTCCCAATGAAGATGAGTCCTTACTGAGAAAAGGAGCGTGATCTGGCTAGGTTTTGACAGTTTTAGAATGTACTTTGGTCAAATTGTCCAAATATTAACAACCATGAAAGGTGAAAAAAAAATGTTTCTTACAATGTTGAAAATTAGGGCACCTGATTACACACCAAATCAGAACAAAAAACCATCATTGCATCCCTTTACTTCTAGAAGCAACAGGGAGAATAAGTCATTTAATGCTGCCGAGGTGAGGTATCCTCAAAGGCCAAACTAACCTTCTCCCTCATTTTTTCTCAAGATCAGAATGCACATGAATAAGCAAAAAGTGTCCATGCAGAAATTCTGCCATAAATCTCTACAAATGCCTGGGTACTTCCATTCTTCACATTTTGACAGCTGCCATATAAATCAAAATTTTCTGCAAGATTATAATGGTATCTTTATTCAGTACCCAGGTAGAAAAATGGGAATAAAACAAAAGTTGGGGAAAAGTTGCCCAGGCCACTATATAGTCTTAACACTAAAGTTTCTATACCAAAGTTTCTAGTCTTTTCTTATAAGATAATCTATGTTGGATGGGAAAAAAAGACTTCAGGAAGCTTTTTTAAGAGCCTTGAATTTCCTTTTATTATAACCTCACTAAAATACATATGTCAACCAAATCAAGGAAGGACATTGTTAGTGACACCAGTGAACGGAAAACACAAGAGAGTGTTCCTACCTTTCACCGCCTTGTGACAAAATGAGCATTATGGTCCTCCTGCAATAGTTTGATCTCTGCTCACTGTTTTGAACAAGCTGTGTTAAACAGTAAAAACTCAATATTCCACTTATTCTTGAGTCCATACTAAGTAACCCAGAAAATGTTTGCCCTAAACAAATTTTAGTTTTGTACTTCCCTAGTAAGCTCTCGGTGGGGAGGGGCAGGGAGACACCCTTTGAATTAAAACAATCAAACCTTCCTGTATGTTTTGTGTGGTGTCTTTTACATACTATTATTGGTGATTAGCGTTAAGTTTTAATAAACGTCTGATATTTGTTCAGCAACATATTACTCAGCCATTTGAACACAACAGATTGTGTGTAATTTTAACCACAGATTGCGAATATCTTTTCTTTTTTTCCCCTAAGGGGACATCTTACTTTATATCCTATTTTAGCGCCAAAGACCCACTTCTGACTGCCAAAACTGTTTATGCATTCATTACAGATTCAACATAAAAGGAGAAAGAAACCTCACATTTGATATTAATCCTCTTATTTCTAAAAAACTGCACACTGCATTCACTCCCAGGCTAAGGCCTCCGGGTCCTCAGAATTTCTTGAAATGCTGGATAAAACATCTTACATTCCCTAAGCAGATGAGCTATGGAACCACATCCTTGAGTACCACATCCTTGAGTACCACACTGCTGCCATCTCTACCCAGTACTTTTTAATCTCCAAAGAACATTAGCTACAACCTTATCAGCAAATGTTTCAAACAAAATGCTCTATCAAAGTCATTTTTCCCTACAAAGGACAACAGGCAGAGAAGATGAAAGGGGAGAAAAGAGAGTTTACCTGCATCAATTTTCTGGAGAGCTCATTAGTGAGGAACTCTTCTTCCTTCTCATAATTTACAGCAAGGGTTTCTTTCTCCTTCTGCAATGCCTGAATTTTCTTGAATAACGTGTTACTGATGAATTCTTCTTCCTGCTCAGCCCTGGCTTGCTGTTTAAAAAAAAAAATTAAAAGGGAACAAACAAACAAAAAAGACCACATGTTAAGGAAACAGGAAATTTACTAATTGAAATATAGTTCTTATTTCCAGAGAGAACACCCATTTTAATTAGAGCTCTATTTTTAACTGTGAACCAACATACTTAACAAGCACAAAACAGAGGAACTCAGCAGCAATCCTATTATCCAAGGTCCTCCTTGTACTATGTATGGTCCCTCTTCTTAAAGCAGTATTTCAAAGAAATTAACAGATTGTTTTTGCAGTTTTTAGAAGCAATCCCAAGTCAATCGCCAGAACAGAGAAAGTTCCTGTTCATATGGCAAGTCAGTCCAACTCTGAGGTATGTGCATCAATTCACATCCCTGTAAGTCACTGTATCTCAAGCGTTCATACAGCAGGTCCTCACATAACGTCGTTTTGTTCAAGATCATTTCATCATAATGTTGATGAGATACGTAGGAACTTAACTCTTGTTTATATCAATTAGGCTGTTAGGCAGCAGTTCCAAGAACCTATCCACAATGTTAACTGAGGACTTACTGTAATTAAAATATCTAGGCAAAGAATTTCAACTCACTGAAAGTAAAATTACATCACCTCTACTGAAAGAGTTGGCACATGTCATTTAAAAGGCACTACAAATACATGTGGCTTTATTTACATGTTCACTGAGTAGTTACTGGAAGGAAATAAACCAATAGCTGAAAAGTAGTTCTGCAAAGCAGTAGGAATCCAGGGGGTAAAGACTAAGGGTGGACAAAAGGAGTTTCATTTCTTACTTTATATATTTCCCCACTGGGAATTTTTTGGAGGTATGAGAGAGAAAGGTCAGGCATTACTTAATTTTTTTAAATTTTTATTTATTGATTTTAACAAGCAGAAAGAAGGACGGAAGAGGGAGAGGAAGGGAAACATCAATTGGTTGTTCCACTTATTTATGCATTCACTGATTACTTCTTGTATGAGCCCTGACCGGAGACGGAACCAGCAACCTTGGCATATTGGGACACTCTAACCAACTGAGTCGCCTGCCCAGGGCCAGGCATTACTGAATTTTAAAAACAGATTAAAAGGGGGTCAGGCATAATTCAATGGAGTTGAAAATATTCTTCTGTAGATCCTCTCCTTCTATGGAATGTTTGAAAAGAATAAACAGAAAAACCAATCATCCTTGAAGCAAATTAATGTTTTCAGAAAGAATGTACTCATTTCAAATGGAGCCAACTCCATTCAGAGCCCTTTTTAAACCGCAACATTTTGATGCATTAATCCCCAGTAATGAATTCCTGTTTCATCTGCCAAGTCAAGGGAGGGAAAGCAATTCCAAGCCTGGTCCAGCACCTGTCACTCAGAATAACAGGAGACCCAGAGCGTAAGACTCAAAAGGGCACCTGCATTAAGCAATTACCACCTTTTATTGTAAAAAGTCTGACAACCACTTGTGACTCTGGTGGTTTAGATTTCTGTACAAATTCACTAGATGCCCCAGCACCCACACATGGACAGGCACGCTTTCTGGGGGTCCATCGTTCCTGGTCTCCATCATGGAGGCCCAGAGGAGGCACGTCTGTCCCTGGAACTGCCTGCCAGGCCATCCCACAAAAAAGAGCCACAAGCAGTGAGTACTTAGATGGAAAAACACAGTTACATAAAAAGTGGAAACCTTGGAAGAAGCTCCCACACTCCATTCCTCTAAGAAACTATTTGGGATAGTCCAGGAGAGCCGAGCAATTAGGAACACTTCACAGCTAATAAATCTGCATCACCAGCCAAGAGCATCCAGTGTGCAGTCCCCACATCCCCAGTGGCTCCCTCACACACGGCATTTTGTGTCAGCGCTTCCCAATGTCCGTTCTGTCCACTACGATCAAGGAAACCACTGAGGACTGGCGCTTCCCCTCCCCCTTAAATTAATCCCCATTCATCTTCAAAACTCATAGACTTCAAGATCTCATACAAGTGCGATGGGCAGCAATCCAGAGAATTCAAAGCATATCTGACGCATATATCCAAGCCCACAATCTGTTCACGCTACCTGTTTTTCTGATTTTGACTGACAAAGTCCTGCATGACTTGAATTCTCCTTATTCTAAAGTTACATAACAAAAAGGTAGAGAGGAATGCAGTGCTTTTGTCGTCGGTGATTCCGCATTTAGAATTCAAAAGGGTATTCGCCATAAATTGATTTCATTAGTAAGTCGGACTCAACTTTTTGCAAGTTACTACCAGACACTCAATATTTTAGACTGGTAAATTTAATCACAAGCGGTAAGAGAGAACCAGGCTCACAGGCTCAGCTGACCACCTTGCTCTGCGCGGGGGGCCTAAGGGGGTCTAGAAGTGAGAAGTGGAAAATAAGAGGCTAGGCCCTAAGAGCTTGTTAATGTAGCTTCCACCCACTTTCCCTTTCATCTAACCATTAAGTCATAAGACAACAGATTTCAATGTAATATAAAACAGAATATTCGACACAAAGCAGATTAGTGGCGGGGGCAGGAGAAAATGGGGAATGACTGCTAATGACACAGAGTTTCTTCTTAGGGTGATGAAAATTTTTGGAATTAGTGCTGAGTTTATACAACCTTGTGAGTATACCAAAACCCACTGAACTGTACACTTTAAAGGGGTATGGGAGTTGTATCTCAAGTAAGGAAAAGAATTCTGATAATTAACTGAGTCAATATTTCACAGAACACCTGGTTTCCTATGCAATTCTTCCCAGTGTTAAAAAGCAACAAAAGATCCAAAAGGTCCTCATGGTAAACCCCACCAAGACTGACTTCCTAACCTAACTGTAGTTTCAGCCACTCCCAGGAATGGAATTTTAAAACTATCAGTCTGGACTTTCCTGGTCTGGGCTAGTGAGGTATTCTGCCTGACAAAACCTGCAAAACTCACTGCCTTCAGGGAGCTGACCTTGCCTGAAATAATCCATTTCTGTTCAACTTTCTTGCGTCATCCTTTTTTTTTTTGCCTGAAAACACCTTCCATTTTGTACAATTCCTCACAGCACCTTTTTCTTTACTAGATAGCTGCTGCCCAATTCATGAGTCGTTCAATAAACCAATTAGATCTTGAAGCTGATTCGAAATGTTGCTCTTTATTACCAGGCAAAGTGGCAAAACTTAAAAGGATGGGGGCAGGGAGATGTGGAAGAGCTACATCTGCCCTAGAAGTTCCTCTCAGAGTAAGTGACACATCACCAGTCGTGAGAGACAGAAGCCTTGGCAAACAAAATCATCTGCCACTTTTGAACAGCCAGTTATTCCTAGGCAAAGCTCATTAATTAAAAAAAAAAAAGCCACTCTCAGGACCCATTGAATAGCATGAGAAACTATTGTTCTTCCAAGCTGGGTAAACCAATCTAACTCAACAAGGGGGTTAACAGAGCCTAACAGATTTAGCTAAATTTTTGCTACTTAGTTGTTCTCGCTGGGGCTGTTCTGCTTCCCACAGCATCTTAACATCCACAGAAAAACCGTCCATGGGGAGGACAGGATTCCAGGTCCCCGAAACATAAAGCCCTACTTCACCCTTTTCTCAATTGGTCACAGATCATTCTAGAAATTAACACATAAATGATGACAAAACACAAGAGGCTGTATCTAATTACAGCCTCAGAGGAAATTGTTTTTAAAAGATCAGATAAGGCCTACTGACAAAGTTAATTATCAGAGTATGAGCAGTGCTTTACAGAAAAGCAGTAAGTATCCACTTTGATCTTAATCTTAGTCCTGGCTTTTTCGTCCCCTAATTGCAAAACAGGCCTTTTTATTTAAGCCATAAAATAACTTACCTTTCCAATTCACCAGCGCCCCCCAGGAGCAAGAAGCAAACTCCACGTACTACTTGGCAGCAGGTGCCCCAAACAGGCTGTATGTACCATATGGACGCTCATTAGTTTTAGCAATATATTTGCCTTTTTATCTGAAACGCTTAAAAGCCTCAGCACTCCTAACTATATCCCAATTCAAAAATAAAACTTTATTTCAAAAACTAAATAAAATTGTATTTCAAGGTTTACATACAACTCAAAAGAAAACATAAATTTAAAAAATTAGGGAATTTTTGAAGGAGGAAACACCTTTTCCTAGTGTTTTGCATTTATCTGTAGATTGAAGATTGGAAAACTCGGGGGGGATCAAAAAGTCTGTGATTATACATTCATGTACAATATGGTTCTAATTGTTATGTTTAGAAATAGAGTGAATTTGGTATAATCTTATTCACTTACTTGTATCTGTCATGTTGCCCTCACCTAGCAGTAATTTCTCCATATCTACTAATGCAAGGACTAGAGTATAAAACATCATCATTCTTTCCCCATCCTCCCAAAACCCAATATAAAAATGGGGGGAGGGGAACAACAAAGAATTGGGGAGGGAAGCAGAGGGAAAACAGAAGAAATTTACCAAGTCCACTGGAAGAAATAAACACCAAAAGAATGATTAAAGAAAACTGTTCTCCCCTGAGTGAGCCCTTACTTAGGCAACCATCCTCCAAATGAGCACACTTTTCTGCAATAAGGAAAATCCGGTTTGTTCTGAGTCACTGCTATTATGACCAAGACACAAATTGGAGAGCAGATCCCACTGTGGCTGTTTGGTTGTTGCTGTTCTTCATCAGTGGCATTTGGAGACGGAGGGTCAGCGCAGAAAGGGGAATGTAAAAACTCTCAACAATGGCACTCGCTGCTGAGGAGAAAATCCAAGGGCCAAAACCACAGTTACGTGGGATGATGCAATTCATGATCTGTCAAGAATTTCCTTAAAAAAGTAACTTTTCAAAGCAAGAATTATAAGCAAAATCAATTCAATAGCAGCCATAGGTAAAGCATATAATCGAGAAAGTTCAGGTGACTACCAGATAATCAAATGATTTCCAAGATAAGTTGCATTTGTTTTTTAAAAAATTCCTTAAGTTGATTGCTGACTTGTTTTTATACCAAAAAAATCATAAAACTAAGATACAACACCTTGAAGCTCTAATGCATAAGAATCCAGGCAGGCTCTATTTATTATTCAAATCATTTAATTTAGGAATATATTTAAATGTATTATTAAATTTAGGAATAGATTTAAATGCATTATTCTAATTATTTAAATTTACCATTTTGTTGACTAGTCACTTACAGTCCATATTTTAATAATTTTAACATCTCAGTTTGAAATGGCATCTAACACCAAATTATTACAAAAGGCAAGAACCACACAACACAAAGCCAGGCAACTGAATAAAATCCTGTTCTTTCTCCACTGTCATTTATTAGGAGTACCACTGCACTACAGATTTTTCTGGGAGATGTTCAGAGTTCAGCAGAACTCATGACTCACGGCTAGCACCTCTTACAGGATTAGCTCAAATATCGGTCATCCCAATGGGTTTAACACCCCAGACCACTGTCCTGCGCTAACATTTCAATGTCCGTATGGCAGGGATGGGGGAGGGTGGCAGGTGATGCTTTCATTCTTCTATTGGAAAAACTAGGACATGATTTCCATTACATGCTTGAGAATTACAATTCTCTTATTTAGTCAGAGGAAGCACTACGTTATTTTGTGCCTCTTCCACATATTGCATACTATCTTATATTTCAAGTAATTAGTAGTCAACAAACGAAAACATTATTTATTAAATTCCAGCATTGCAAACAAGTCACCAAGTACACGGGGATCAGAGGAGAACCCTGATGAGGCCTGTAACCGTGCAATTCTGCTCCAGACATATGCCTGAGCCACTTGTACAGGGCTGCAGGAGAGACAAAGCAGCAACAAAGGATGACTTCCAGGACAAGAACTCGGACCGTAACAGTTACCAGGTATGACAGAGCTGCAGGGCCTCTCAAACCGGTGGAAGAGCAGCCCTCACCACAGATCTACAAGAGGCCAACACATATAATACCTCGTGCATGTCCTATTACACACGACTAGAACACAACTCTGAATACGAGCCTCACCACTTGAATTCAACACCACCCAAACTGGTCCACACCCAACTCAAGTGACCAGTCCACTAGGCACATGCTTGGATACAGAACAATGAGGAATTGCTAGAGAAGTCACTAAATGTTTATACTGGATTATGAATTTATCTCCTTGTGGCCCAGGACAAAGGGAGTTCCTGGGCGACACTTTGAATGACACTGGGTTGGGGGAGGTTCTATACACCACCAGGCTCTAGAGTCATGTAGTTACCGGATGGCTGTGCTCACCTCCAGCTGTGTAACCCCAGGGGAGTCACAGGACCTCTCTGGGTCGTTGCTCTGTCCTCTATAAAGTAAAAAATAGTGGCGCATCCCTCTGCATCAGTTGTGAAGATAAATTCAAATAATTCACATAAAGAGCTTATAGTACCTTGCATGAGTATGCACTCAAAAGATACAGAAAGGCTTGGAGAGGGGGCCTCTCCAATGTATGGGGGAATTAATGAGAAAACGCTAACAGCTTCTGGAGTATTCCTGTATCTAACTAAAAGAGGAAATGGACAGGAATATGGTACATCCATAGAAAAAAAATATAGCGGAACCACTGAAAATATAAGATTTGTACGTACTGTCCTGAAAAGATGTCCAGTAGCAAATGGTCAAGTGAAATGCCAAAACTGAATGTGTGTCTGTGTGTGTGTATGCGAGGAAGGAGGGAAAGAAGATGAGCACGGGAGGCGGAAAGACTCCATGCTGAGCTCGCACACAAAAACCTGCATCAAGGATACAAAACCACTGTGACTAAGTGAGCAGAAACCATCTATCTAGGACTCCTCTCACACGATCACTACTCTACCCTCACAATCTGCAAAGGCTTCAGATACTCCAAGTCTCACAAACTATAAAATAATTTTATCTAAAACAGTACAAAGAAATAAAATATGGTAAACGAGCAGCACAGAACCAAAACAGATCAGACAGATTTGAAAAAGGAAACAGAACCTCTTGAAATAAATGCCTAAATCCATCTCGAATTTTGCATTTCAACAGCCAATACAGCACAGCTGAGTAACAAAGACTGACTGAAAGACCTAAGAACTAATCTAAAATGTAGACAAAGAAACAAAGAGATGAAAACTGTGAAAGATATCAATAGATATAGGAAAAGGAAATGAAAAGATTTAACACACTGAAGTAAAGACTAAAAGAATAGGAGAAGAAAAGGGGGGGAATATTTGAAGAGATAATGGCTGGGAATACCCGATCTTTATCTGTACCAACATATACAATCTGAAAATATCCCAGAATTAATGAAAGACATTATCTATAGATATAAGACGCTCAAAGACACATTTTAATCAAACTGCACATTAACACAAAATCTTAAAAACACCCTAAAAGAAAAAAAACACAGATGATCCACAAAGAAACGAACTGATTGACAATTACTTTTCAATATCGCCAGGGGAAGGAGACAGCAGAATATTCTCAAAATACTAAAAGGAAACAACTGGCAAACTATACTAGGATATCAAGGAAAACTGTCTTCCAAGAAAGAGGCAAAACCCATACTTCCAACATAAACCAAAACTGAGAGTGAATCCCCAAGAGACCTCAGCGAGGGCCTCTGCAGAATGGCAACTGATGGATGTTTCTCTCTCACACTGATGTTTCTCTCCCTTCCCTCCCCTCTCTCTAAAATCAATGGGTATGTCCTAGGGTGTGGATTGAAAAAAAGACATTAGAGATTTACATGAGGAACATAAGTCTTTACTGACGTACAATAAAAAAATACATGAAGCCCTGGCTGGTGTGGCTCAGTGGATTGGGCGCGGGCTGTGAACCAAAAGATCACGGTTCGATTCCCAGTCAGGGCACATGCCTGGGTTGCAGGCCAGGTCCCCAGTGGGGGGGTGTGTGAGAGGCAACCACACTTTGATGTTTCTCTCCCTTTCTCTTTCCCTTCTCCTCTCTCTAAAAATAAAGAAATAAAATATTTAAAAAAAAAATACATGAAGATATACAACACTTACTTCTGTAAAAATGTCAATTCTTCCCCAGTCCATAAAATTCAACACAGTTTAATCAAAATAACAACAGTGTTTTGACAACCTTAAGCTGATTCTAAAATTCCCATTAAAGCACAAAAGCCAAAAAGAGGCAAAACTCCTGAAAAAGAGTATCAGGAAGAAACCTGCCCTCCCCGCTGATTATGAAAGTAGAGCTATTATCTCACACACACTGCTGGTAAGAATGTAAAATGCTGCGACCACTTTGCAGAACGGTCTGGCAGTTTTCTCCAAGTTAAACCTAGAATTATCAAATGACTGAATCCACTCTTAAGTATACTACCGTATTTTTCATACCGTAAGACGTACTTTCTTAACCACCCTCCAAATTTGGGAGGAAAGGGGGCATCTTATAGTCAGAATGTAGCTTACCAGGCTTACTGGGGCGGGGGGCGGGGGGGCGGTGGTGGAGCAGGGTCACAGGAGGCAGGAGCACATCCAAGAACATTGAAAACCTACTTTCATGCAAAAACTTGTATACAAGTGTTCATAATAGCAGCCACAAAAAAAAAAGAAAGAAAGAAAGAAAAAGAAACCAACTCAATGCCATCAACTGATGGACAGATAAGCAAAATTTCTATGACTGTTAAAAAAAAAAATAAAGAACTCCTTGTATAACATGGACAAACCTTGAAAACTTTTTACTAAGTAAAAGGAACCAGACAAAAACAGCCATGTATCATATGATTCCATTTATATGAAAATAGATAAATCCAACAGGACAGAAATGAGTTTAGTGGCTGATTAGGGCTGAAGGTATTGGGGATCTGAGAATTGACCAGTACAAGGGCACCCGGTTTCTTTTTCAGGGTGATACAAATGTTCTGCAATTAAAGAGTAGTGATAGTTGCCTAACTTTCCCTAAACTACTGAACTGTGTGTTTTAAAAGAGGAGGGTGCCTCTAGGATAGACAGCAAGACTTCCAGTCCCCAGGGCCAGGCAGAGCCCCTGCTTCGGGAGCAGTAGAAGCCAAACAGGTTTGTGTGTGGAGCAAGGGAGGAAACCCTCCTCCCCAGGACTGGGGCAAAGACCCACTGCCTCCAGGGAACAGGAAGGAAGCTCTCCTGCCCAAGATCCAGGGCAGGTTCAGGTCAGAGACTGGCCACAGAGGAAGAATGCTGACAACACCCTGTCTCCACAGCCCAGGCTCACAAACCCTCCTAAGATTGGACCAAAGAACTGAGAACGACCCTGACCCTCTATGAGGAGCCTAGCAATGAGAAACAACCAACAGTGCTCTAGTAGTGAAGGGGCAAGGATGGGAAGATGTAGCCCAGGCATTCAGGAAATGCTGAAAGCTGTGTAGGCGGAGCAAGAACCTGAAGGAGAGTGAGGTACCACAGGCTCCACTCTAGGTATAAGGTAGTAATAGCAAGCAGCCACTACTGAAAGAATTTAAAGCTTATGGTACAATGTCAGAAATAATCCCAATGACAAACTCAAACCCAGCTCTAGTACTGATCAGACTGGATCGGTCCCATGGCAATGGCCTAACAGAAAAGAAACATGCTCATTTCTCAGTCTTCGACAGATAGTGTCTGGAGTCAGTCAAAAATTACAAAAATCATAAAAATGCATGAACAGAAAAACCATCATTCAGAGACAGCAATCAACAAATTTTACTTAGAGATGACATAGATGGTAGGGATTATTAGACCATTATTTTATAACTATGATTAAAATGTTAAAGGATTTCATGGAAAAGATGAACAACATGCTTGAACAGATGGGGAATTTCAGTGAAGATGGAAACTAGATGAGTTAAATGGAAATGCTGGGAATAAAAAAAAAAACAGATGTGAAAAATTCCTTCAATGAGAGATAATCAGCAGACTTGGTGCAGCTTAGGGAAGACTCATTAAATGGAAAGATAAGCCAAAGCAAACAACTAGACCAGGAACAGAACCACAGAAATGGAGATCACATGGAGGGTTAGCATCAGGGGAGTGGGAGGAGGAGAGGGGGGAAAAGGTACAGAGAATAAGTAGCATAGATGGTGGGTAGAAAATAGACGGGGGGAGGGCAAGATTAGGGTGGGTAGTGTAGAAGCTAAAGAACTTATGACACATGGACATGAACTAAAGGGGGGAATGTGGGTGGGAGAGGGTGTGCAGGGTGGAGGGGAATGATGGGGGAGAAATGGGACAACTGTAATAGCATAACAATAAAATATATTAAAAAAATTAAAAGAAAATTACCCAAACTAAAATAAAAATTGGAAAAGAAACAAGTGGCAGGAAGAGACAGATCATTAAAACAACAGTATCAAAAGGTCTAAGAGGGTAACTGGAGCCCTAGAAGAGAGAGCAACATAGAAGAATTACTTGAAAAGGGAAAAGAATTTTTCAAAGTTAACAAAAATAAATCCAAAAAGTTCAAAGAACCGTAATCAGAATACCAACTGAAAACAGATATGTGCCCCAAATACTCATAATCAAACTGCTGAGAAATCCAAGAGAAAAAGAAACCCTTGAAGGCAGCCAGAGAGAAGACCAACGGCATGAACAGGCCGTCCTCAACTGACAGAAACGCCATGTAACGAAGCAATGACTAGTAGCCAGAATGTAAATGAGGTCAGTCCTGAAAAAGTCCAGCCACTGTTAATACAACGAGAACGGTTTGCGTGACATCCGTGTAACCTGGCAGCCAAGGAGAGTGGAGAGGAATGCACATACGTGAACAATGACGACTTCACTGTACTAGTCAGTGGGGGGGGGGGGTGGGCAGCAGACACCACTGAGTGACTGAGTGAGCATGTGCGCTGTACGGTCGTGCATTCAGAATGACTGAGTGAGTAAAACAACAAATCTGCGTCAAATTTTGCATTAAGCTTGAACGTTCCTCCATGGAAACTATTCAGATGACTCAGAAGGCTGCAGCTGTGGGCAACTGGTGACTGGCAGCTTCATCACGACAACATGCACCCCTTACACAATGCATCTCCTGCAGAGTTTTCTGGGGAAACATCAAATCACCTGGGGTGACTCAGCCCCTCTACAGCCCAGACTTGGCACCCTGTGACTTCTGGCTTTTCCCAAAACTACGAGTAAAATCATTTTTGAAAGGGAAGAGATTTCAGACCATCAGCGAGATTGAGAAAAATACGGCAGGGCAGATGATGGTGACTGGGAGAACTGTGTGAGGTCCCAAGATGCCCACTTTCAAGGGAACTGAGGTTCAATGTTTCTTGTATCTTGTGTCTTCTTCAATAAATGTCTGTATTTTTCACTTTACATGGCTGGATACCTTCTGGACAGACCTCATAAACAACTACTATAAAGAAATACAACCTCTAATAGAAAAATGATATAAGCAAACATTTTAGAAAAACAAAGATTTAAATGGCAATTAAAAAATTTCATAAATCAACAATCTCATAAGTAATCAAAATGGTGCAAATTAAGATCATCATTTTTGCCCAGGCTAGTGTGGCTCAGTGGATTGAGCACCAGCCTGCAAAGCAGAAGGTCACTAGTTCGACTCCTTATCAGGGCACATCCTTGGGTTATGGGCCATGTTCCCAGTCAGGGATGGGGGTGGGGAGTGGGTATGAGAGGCAACCACACATTGATGTTTCTCTCTCCCTCTTTCTCCCTCCTTCCTCTCTCTCTAAAGGTGCATAAAATTTTCTTTAAAATAAATCGCCATTTTCTATACCCAAGATTGGTAAAAATTAGGAAGTCTGATAATACTAAATGTTGATATGGATCAGTGAGAAGTCTCATATAATGCAGACACATGTGTAAATTGGTACAGTATTTTTAAAATTAAACACTCTTTTTTTTTAATGTTCAATGAACTCTGAACTTTTTATTGGCCTCCTGCCCCACCATGGGATGCCCCACTTCTGCTGCTTTTAATGCCTCAAAACCTTTGGTGCCGTTGCCCTCAGACACCACTCTGCCGTCCACAGTCCTGTGGGTTGTGGTCCTTTGGATGGTTTGCAAGGAGCAGCTCTTGCCCAGGGCATCAACAAGATGGAAGTCCTCCCCTTCTTCCAGTAGGCTGCAGTAGGTGGCAATCTCAGCCTCCAGCTTGATCTTGATGTCCAGCGGGGCCTCATACTCCTGGGCCTGGCGCTGCCCCTCTGCCCACGTCTGGGCCAGCTCTGACGTCAGGGGCAGCAGGATCCCACTGAGTTGTTTCATCTGCATGGCATGGCACGTCTCTACCTCCCTCAGGCCGTTCTCCAAACTGGCCTTCAGGTCAGTCTCCAAGGACTGGACCGTACGTCTCAGCTCTGTGAGTGTCATCTCAGCAGCACCTATATCAGTGGTCCGAGAGGTGACCCTGTGGTGCTCTCCTCAGTCTGATGGGACCAGTATTTGTCTAGCTCCTCTTGGTTCTTCCACGTCAGCTCAGCATACTGGGCTCGGATGTCCGCCATGATTTTGTTGAGGTCCTAAGAGTTGGGGGCACTCAACTCCACGGTCAACTTCACGGTCATGGTTGGCAATCTGATTTTGTAGGCCATTTACTTCCTCCTCATGGTTCTTCTTCATGAAGAGCAGTACCAAGTGATATTGGTGTCATCAATAACCTTTCAGAGCCCACTGATGTCATTCTCCACAGACTGGCACATGGCCAGCTCCATCTCATACTTGATTCTGAAGTCATCAGCAGCAAGACGGGCATTGGCAATCTGTGGAATGATGTGGGCATTGTCCACAGAATTTTCAAAGATCTGAGCCCTCAGGTCCTCAGTGGTCTTGAAATAATGCCCCCAGTCCCTGACCTGGGGTCCCTTCTTCTCTAGATGTTCCCAGATTTTGGTCTCCAGTCTCTTATTATCAGCTTCCAGGCTTCTCACCCTCTCCAGGTAGGAGGCTGGGTGGTCATTCAGGCATTGAGAAGAAAGGAATCCGATTGATCTAAATTATACTAAAATGTGAAAGGCCTTTTTCCTAATCCTGATGAGTTTTTGAGAGACTAGGAGAACATAATAGGATCCCCGTGTTCTTTTTTTTTTTAAGCTCCATATTTTATTTAATTTTTAAAAGATTTTAATTATGTATTTTTTTTTTAGAGAGAGAGGGAAAGGGAGGAAGAGAGGGGAAGAAACGGTATGAGAGAGAAACATCAATCAGTTGCCTCTTGCACGCACCCCAATTAGGGACCAAACCTACACCCTAGGTATGAGTCCTGACCAGGAATCAAACCAGTGACCCTTCACTTTGCAGGACAACACCCAACCAACAGAGCCACACCTGGTCAAAGTCCTGCCTGAGTGTTTTCATCCAGAAGAAGTCCACTCTATCAGTTATCTATCGCTACGTAACAAACCATCCCAAAATGTCACCATTCTTCAGATGGATGGGTATGATTCCTTGCCTGTTTCACCGAGATCACTAATGAGGCTGCATCAGCTGGAGGTTCAGCTGAGCCAGACTGTCCAAAATCAAGAGGGCAGGAAACAGACTCAAACAGCCTCAAACAGCCTCCATCTATATCTAAGTGGGAGGAGGAGTAAAATACTGTGCCTGTAATTCTCAATGGAGCATACTCAACCACGAGACTTCCCTTTCTCAAAGCTTCTTTCTTTCTTTCTTTTTTTTTTTTTTTGAAGGCACAGATTTCCTAAAACTTCTCAAGGTGTTTTGGTAACATCAGCATGGGAGAGGAGCAAGGCTAGAATACGGTTCATACTTCAGGTCAGCTGTAAGCAGGAGAACAATCGCCTTGTTACTGACCAAACTAAGTACAGTCAGAAGCTTTCTTTCTCTTTAATCTTACACAATATACTCAGAGTGTAAAACTCATTTCCTCTCTTGTTGACAGCACCAGAGCACCGAGTGTCTCCCAGTGGAGTCACAACCCACTTTCCCAATCACAAACGCAGGCACTGCTCCTGCAGGGTCATGATGGGTAATCTCAGATTTATAAGCAATATATAAAAAGAGATCAAAGAAACATCTGTGTGTAACAGTCCCAAGGCACAGACATTTGCAAGAACAAGTGTTACACACTAGACAGAGATCCGTGGATAGAAACACAAAGGGAGAAATGACTACACATCAGTGTCCTGTGTGAGCCACATCACTGATTAACTGAAATCCGTGGTCTTCATGCTGATGAAATTACTACCTCCTGGGCACACCTTGGTTCAGAAGCCACAGGGGAAGCTACCCACTGCTCCTGGAAGATGTGTTATATTAAAACTGAGGTCTCTATCATTTTTTCCAGAGGAAAACCACCAATGCCACACCCTGTACACCTCTACCTATTCCCAGCCACTCGGAGGTTTCCACGTCTGGCACTGGGGCAGTGAATGAGGCCTGGAGAATAGGCATATAACATGTCTACCACTCTACTGCTTGGAAAAGCGAGGGTACTACTCAGTTGCCACCAGTACAGAGAGGAACGAGTCAGGTAAAGATGCTGAACTCTATAAAGAATCAACGAGGGGCACTTTGGGAAAGTGACCTCTGGAACAGGAAGGAAGGAGGGCCAGTTACAGCAAAAAAAAAAAAAAGAATCCACTTTTCCCATTCTTCCCCCTACAAGGTACATTTCAAAAGCCAGCGAAATTGTTGAGGAAATAAAAAATGACCAAAAAATTGAGGAAAAAATAAACTCACTGGCAGTGAGTTTCACCCTGGGAGTTAAGTTGATTTGCAAATGAATATTATTTCCAGTTCAAATACTGGTCAGGCACCACTCACCACGTGCCTAACTCGCAGCTTCTCCATGCCAGGAGCCCTGTATTTCTACATGTCCCCACTACTGCTGCAGTGTCGGGGGTGAGCTTCAACACTCCTCCCCGGAGGCATTCTCCACCTGTCTCCCCCCAATAATAAGTTCCCACCCAGAACAGCTGACAAGTAGAGGCGGCCACTACAGTCATTAAGTTTTTTAAATTCAATTTGATACACAGAACAGAGCAGCTCCTCCATGGCAAGCGCTGTTTGGACATGGCAGTGAATGCCAGACAGTGTCCCTGCCCTGGAGGGGGACGTAATCCTCCTAACAATTAAAGGAAAGTAACATCATTAATCTATACGTTTAGCAATTGGCCTTGGCTACAGAAAACAGCCTGTAGAATCAAGAGATTTGAAATGAGATTACACTACACAGAAGGAAAAAGGCTAAGATTTTATCCATGACAATCACCGAAGAAATGGCTTGCACATCATACTCTGAAACTCGCAGAATAATGCAGAGCATAATGGCACACAAATGCACAAATTTCATGTTCTATTATATGTGTGTGTGCTTACATGTGTCTGCATATATAAACAGATATGTGTATAGGTGAGTCTATATATGTTTATAAATGGATATTTAACTCTAGGGACTCCTCTTCTACAATAAGCGACAATGGCAGTCAATGCTTAAGTACTGACTGCATTTATGGAACTGCAGCAGGCTCTCCCACACATTCACCTCATTTAACCCACGGACTGGTGGCACACATTTCAGCCCCGCATTAGGCATGGGGAAATGGCCTGTGAGAGAGGTCAAGCAACTTGCCCAAGGATCCAAGCTAAGTACCAGGGCTACAAGTCACACCTCCACCCCAGAATGGCTCCAAAGCCCCCAGTCTTCCTATGGCCTACCCCACCACTCCAGTAACAATGTCCTTCGCTGGCCCAGGGGATGTAGCACCATGCTCCAGAACCAAAACCCATTCCCTTTTTACTGAAGCCAGCAGTACCCACGCCACAGCCAGTGCCTCAGCATCACAAAGCAGCTCTTCTTCGGGAGCAGATACCCAGTAATTTCCTTTCCCAAAGAGAGTGGTGTTGGGTAACTGACAGGCCATTTTTACAAACTGCTAAGGAGCCAGTTTTTGCTACTGCTACCACTGCTGCTGCAAGTAGGAGATTACAGAGCTCCTGATGGCATACATGCCATGTGTGCTGTTCCCATGTGATGACAGCAAGCTCTGGTCATTCGGCTTTTCTCCACATACTCCCTCCTCTGTGCCTGGCAAGGGTAAACAAAGACACGTCAAAGAGATCATGGGGGCAGGTCTGCCGTAGGCAGGCCAGTGAGGATGTGGATTCAAGTGCACAGAGAAACTGGAGCACAAAGAAAGTCCTCCAATGGCTATCCATCACACTCAGAAATAGCAGTCCCTTCCCATAATCTACCACAGCTCCTATAAGGAAGGACTTAGTTACAACATGGATACACAACACGCATTCACTTGTATTGTACACATACATGCACCAGGGAGGGGCTGCCTTGTAGGCAAGGGATTCCCAAAGCCCAATATCAAGACAGCATCAGCCACACCTAATACCCATTTAAAAAAATCAATACATAAATAAACAAACAAACTGCTGGGTGGGCCAAGGCGTGGGGCCCAGAGGTCCAGACGGGCAGTCCCGGTGGAACACCCAAAGCAGATGAAAGGACACTGCACTAGCCACCAGGGGACCTCTGCTCTGGTTCTGGTCTTATTTTAACTTCTCACTAATCTCCGCGAGCTTTCTTCCCTAAGCCTGCATTTTGCCCTCTGAAAACTATGAGATAATCTAAAGTCCTTTATGACACAGCAGCTCACAGGAGAAAAAAGGAGTCACACCTCAAAATGAATTCTTGGCACACCTACTGTGGCCTGAGGACACTGAGGCTGATTAGGAGGGAAGTGGGAACCAGAACACACATCTCCCCCTTCCCTGCTCCTCTCAGTCATCATCCTGCTCTGGGAGGCGGGGCGGGATCTCACCCTGCTGTGAACAGCAACTCCTATGAAGTAACCCCCAAACTCAGTTGATGCTTGGCAGTAAAAGAACAGTTCTATGATTAAGTATAAGGGAATACAATTCTGCCCCAAGAGTAATAAGGCCTCTGGATCAAGGGACTTAGAGGGGAGGAAGTGAATTAAAAAAAAAAAAAAAAAAAGAATTGCTACATAAGAGTAGAAAACTCCCAAGTATATTTTTAAAAGTCCATTATGAAAAGCATGGCTACCACTGTTGCCCACTCCTGCTAGACTCTATGCTAACAGGTGTGATAAAAATGGTTCACGTTACAGGCACAGTGTATCCCTTCATCCAACTTATTAAATCGTGTCTTCTCTGTGATTAAATGTTCCTCCAGCCTTTTTTGATGTCGCAAATATCCTAACATGAATGTGCCCCAACCAGCTCCCTGACATTCCAGACGTTTCCAATCCTTTCTGCCGTAAGAACTGTTACAACGAATGTGCTTACACTATGTTTGATACTATACCAGCCAGAGGCTCTTCCAGCAGGTTCCCCAAACTGGGGTTTCCGTTTGCAGTTCAGACATGGGGATTCAGGCAAACCACGTCCTACACTCACAGCTACCAAGCTGTGTCTGCTTCCTGTGCAGATGTAAGTGAGAAAGTGGCAGCCGATTTACTTCCTGCTCATCCTTCCTGCTCATCGTCTGCTTGCTCATGCAAAGGCATCAAGGGGTTTGGCCTCACACTGACTTGCTGTGGAAGCCAACCACATGCTTCGGTTCAAGTTGAAGACTGGCTTTGTGATTTGGGGGTTGTTGACACAGGGAGAGTCTGTTTTCCTGAGAGGAAGGAGGAAGACAAGGGTTAACTTCTAGCAAGGGCTTAACTTTCAGGATAGTTTCTATTCTAGATAGACACAAGGACATAGTGGTCAAACACCTACCTCCTCGATGCCCAGAGCTGGGTCTGTGCAGCCAAAGAGCACAGCTTCCCAGAGAGGGACAAAAAGAAAGAGAGGAGGATAACAGCATTAGACAGTACATGAGCAGTAACCCTCCCCTGACAGAGCTTCCAAGAAAGCTCACTGATCCACTGTCATGAATTAGGGTGAGACCACAGCACAGGTCCTCAAGCCTTTAAACATAGCTCCCAAACCCAAAAGATTCTGCAAACCAAAAGCTGCATCCATTTGGCAGAAAGCTCACCAGCCAGACCATTTATTTGATGGCAAAGCCTGATCTGAAATGAATAAGCCTGTTTGCAGCTTTATTAACACACTCAGGGTGACTGTTCCCGTGTGTTGCTGGACTGCTGCTCTAGCTCATTAGAAATGTTACGGTCTAGGCATGTGCTCAGTATTACCTTGCCATACCCACCCCATTATGCACTGAATTGTGCCCCAGCAAAAAAAAAAAAAAAAAAAAAGGTATGTTGAAGCCCTAACCCCAAGTACCTGCAACTGCGACCTTATTTGGAAATAATGTCTTTGTAGATGTAATCAAATTAAGACAAGGTCATTAGGGTGGGCCTTCATCCAACAGGACTACTGTCCTTATAAGAAGGGAAAACAGACACACAGGGAGGTGCCACATGACTGCAGAGGCAGAGATGAGCACTGCAGTCAAAGAACAACGCCTGAACTCCCGCCTGAACTCCCGAGGCTGGCAGATGGGAGGAAGGAGCCTCCCTAAAGGCTTCTAAGGGAACAGAGGGCCCTGCCGACCCCTTGATTTCAGACTTCCAGCCCACGAAATGTGAGAGAACAAATTTCTGTTGTTTTAAGCTACCCAGTTTGTATAGTATTTTGTTATGGCAGGCCTAGAAAACTAATATGTTGCCATCCGCACCACTGGAAAAAAACCTTAATTCCAAAACACATCTGGCCCCATGGACAAAGGGCTTTGGCCCTGCATTTTAATGTGGGATTTCATTTTGCCTATTTCAGAGTAACTCGAGGCTTCATCTACTGTTTCTGGCAACCAGTTTGTATATAAATTTGTGAAGATTCTGTCATAAACTGTTGTATTTTACAAGTGGGGAGGAGGGGTAGAGAGGGAGAACACAGGACAAGTATACAGCCTTTAAAATTAGGAAGACAGAACAGAAAGCATCTGCAATACTTTATATGAGAATAAATGTCCCCCATTTCAATGATGTGGAGGCAGGATTACATTTAAACACAAAACAGCTGTCAAAATGCTGCAAAATTAACCATGCTTAGTAATTCACACAGAATTTCAATTGAGACTTTATACTGGAAAGGAAACAAAGAAAAGGAGTTTAATGCTGAAATGTGTGTGCATGCACGTGTGTGGGTAATAAGCGTATTCACTCATTTTCGTACTCACTTATCTAGCAAATATATACCAGTAAATGTGTATTACATATTCCAGAAGGCACAGAGAATATAATACAGCTATAATGAGAGACGAAACTTACACTCTAACAGGAATGCTACAAAAGGGCAAATTAGTCTTCTTCCAGCTCTGAGAATTTCTTTTTGGCACTAAACTTGCCTTCTATTCTCCCATACAACCAAGACTGAAGTTTCAGTAATTTGATAATTTTTGTCAAACATATTAAAATGATCACTTTGAAATATTCCATTTACAGAAAGGTGGTACCCGAACTGATCACAGACAGACAGAGGCTGACACATGAAGGCACGCACTGAACGGCCATCTGTACAAATGCAAACCACCCGTTTATCAACAGGAGACTAGTGCAGGCAGAGTAATGCCACCCCCTTCCCCACAAAAAAGATATCCATGTTCTAAACCCAAGAACCTATAAATATATTACTTACATGGCAAAGGGATATTAAAGGAAGAGATGGAATTCAGGTTGCTAATGAACTGACCTTGAAGTAAGGAGATTATCCTGGGATAACTGTGTGGGTTCACTAGCATCATAGGGGTCCTTTAATATGGAAAACAGGAGGCAGAGAGGTGGTCAGAGTGACACACTTGAGAAGAATTATAAGGGCCCACCGACAAAGGAATACAGGCATCCTCTAGAAGAGGGGTGAGGGGAGGGAACAGATTCTCCCCCAAGCCTCCAAAAAAGAAGGCAGGCCTGCCAACACCTGGATTCTTGCCCAGTGAGACCTGTTCTTGAACTTCTAACCTTCCGAACTCTAAGATAATAAATGTGTGTTTTCAGCCACTAAACGTATAGTAATTTGTTATGGCACAAACAGGAAATACAGGCATAAATGTTAATGACCCTGACAATGGAATAATGATGCTGCCCTAATTAAAAACAAGCGACAACTGTCGTAATATATTTTCAGTAGGAAAGCGCATGCTGGGAGCCACAACGTGATCTGGACTTTGCTTGCTGAAAAGATTCACACCAGCGTTTGGATGCGTGAGAAATGACTAGAAGCACGTAAGCCAGAGCAACAGAGGTCACTGTACAGCACTGATGACACAGCCTGTGGACAGTAAACATGTTTTTCAAAGTTTCTGCAATAAACAGTTATCTACCATCAGAAAAAAAATGTCCAAAATCTGGCAGAGATTGCTCATCTAGGTCAACTACACAGGCTGCCCAGTGACTGAACCAGGTAAGGCCTGGGACAGGCAAACCCTGAGGGGTGAGGAAGAGCATGCAGAGGAAAACAGGTTAAAAGTGCCTAGAAGTTCCAAGATTCTTGTCCAGATGAACTTCAAGGACACAGACCTTTAGACTGAGGTGGGCGCAAAGTGAGCACCTCAAGCACTGCTGGTTCATTGGAAAATCGCTGATCTGCTGAAGACTGCGCCACAGGTCCAAGCTGCATCTCCCCAGCTGCCAAAAACTGTTAGGTTGGTTCTCCAGTTACGACATCGCATAGTTTGAGTGAGTGAATGGGTTGCCCCAACACGACTGATAACTTCAAGCCCTAATACGTTTAGTGTGTGATTTTACAGAATGCAAAGTTTTTCAAGAACACATATATTGTGTTAGGGCAGAAACCCCTGTCCCCAGTTTGATGTTTTAAAGGACTACGTAGGCACCAGACCGGGAAAAACTAACCGAACCAAAAGCTCTGATCATTCCAAGCCTGCCACATGGTATAATAAGTGTTTTTTTCTTTTTATGGAATTTATTGGTTAATAAGATTATATAGGTTTCAGTGTACAATTCTATAACAACATATCATCTGTATATTGTGTTGCGTGTTCACACCCCAAGTGAATGTGTTTGATATTCTGCCACCAATATTGATATCTGGATATAATTTGGTACTATACACTTCTACAAAAATACTAAAGTAAATTCTGCAGTCCTGAAAAAAATGGTTGCTAAAAAAACCTCGAGGAACAATTTCAATCCCAGGTATGTGCATGAACAACATGCACATAGACAGACATGAATGTGTGTACATGCCTGTCAATTCACTTTTTAAATTTGGTTTATTTATTTTTGGAGGGGGGAGGGAGAAAGAGAGGGAGAGAAACATTGATGTTTGAGAGAGACATCAACTGGTTGCCTCTTGCATGCCTCCAACTGGGGACCTGGCTCGAAACCCAGGCATGTGCCTTGACTGGGAATCAAAACTGGCAACCTTTTGGTTCAGAGGCCGGCATTCCACACCAGTCAGGGCCATACCTGTCATTTTTGAGGAAAAGAAAAAAATCATCATTGACGTGTGACATGCCCAGCTAAACATTCCTTGCCATCACTATTCTACCACCATGAAAGTTTGACATTTTTAAAAGCATCTCCTACGTAGAAAGGACAGCAGTTCTAGATGTTTTTTACAGGCAAGCTCCACCAAGCTTAAGATAACTGTCATGTTATGTAAACTCTACTTGTTAATTAAAATAAATCAAATCAAGGCAACTAACCCCCTAAAGAGCCAAAGGTACTTTTATTTAATATGTGAACAGAAATCACTCATATTAGAGAAGATGAATATAGGAACATATTAAAAAATTATCACCTAGCAGGCTTTATTGCAGGAAAAAGTGGACAGTTCAACATTAAATGATGTAGCATGTATTTCATTACATTAAAATGTTTTCAGTATCTTCTTGACAAATGTAAAACATGTGACCAAACTCTGCTCATGCATGACGGCAAACAAAACAAAGGAAACATCTTATGTCCAAACTTCTACCAAAAACTTTCGTCGGACCACATGGTTAAGAATGAAGCACTAGAAGCACTAACATCACAGCTGGGAACGAGAAAGCATGCCGGCTGTCATCAGTATTATTCAACACTACGCAGAACGTCCTAGCTAATGCAATAAACAGAGAGAAAAAATGGTGGAGGCGCTTCTTATGTTGGGATGAGCTCCCAAGGTCAGCATGTAAGTGGGAAATGGCAAAAAGCCAATTCTCCTTTGCTTATGATGTGATTAGGGTAGGGTTAGGGAATTCCTCTCTAATACAAAATCATGCCCCAGTGGAAGAGCACAAGGGAACACCAGCAGCCAACTGAGCAAAGGAGAGACTGACCCAGAGCCTACAAATGTCCATGGAATAGGGAGCAGAGGAGCGGACACTGTTTACATTAGTACTCTGTTTACTAGGTATAAATAGCTGAGCATGTTAAGTTAAACGATCTGATTCTATGGTAATTGGAAGATGCTAGAAAGGAGAAACATATACCTGTCATTCCAGATGTCATCACCTGAAAAGTGCAGAGAACCAATAAACAATTTTAGTTCAGCGAGGTGGCCAGAAGCCAAGCAACATTCAAAACATGAAAAAAAAATGAAATAAAACATTCCTAAATATGAGAAAGTAAAATGAAAAAAATCCTACTCGCAATGGCAAGAACAGGATACCCAAGAAAAAAAGATGGCAGGCCTGCAAATCCTAGATGAAGAAAAGTATTTTTAGAAGCCTCACTAGAGAGTTAGAATAAAGAAACATAAACCCTAATAGATAACTAGATTTGTAAGAGAGAAATTCCCCCAACATAAAATCCCCACAGGGTTTAAGAGACTTGCCGTGTGGCGGAGGTGGTCATGATAGTCACAATGATTCTGAAAACAGTATGTCAGAACTTGCATATGGCACAGTGGAAACCTGCTATAAACTAGTAATAATCAAAATACAGCTATTAACACAGGAACACAGAGATTAAGGGATCACAAAAAAGTATATACATAACTAAATCTGGATGGTATGAAATTTCAAAGCATTTCAGTGGGATAAATGGCCATATATTTAGACAAAAATAAAATTAGACAAGGTCTCAAAACACAAAATATGCTACTTGAAAGCAAAACTATCTACTTTCTAGCCACCCTCCTCTCTTTTCTCCCCACCCACTTGCATGGGTTTGACACTCTTTTTCCATTGATCCCAACACTCCCCATCTTTTCCACTTCATTTTCTTGAACACTGTCAGGCAGGACGTTGCCAGGTGAAACTCCCCATTCTAACCAGCCAGGTCCACATTCTGCTCCATGAAACCAGAAGAGAATGCATACACAGCTGCAGCTCAGAGATACGGCCACATTTACAAGCATGCCAGTAGCAAAGCACAGGTGCCAGAAATCAGAAGGTTAAATACTGTTAGACAAGAATATTAGAAAAGCGTCTGCTTGCTGCTCAAGGCCCACTCCTAGCTCATGTGAAAGGGTCAGGAGCCTAAGGTAACCCAGAATGTGGCCCACAAGCCCCTACCTCCTCACAACCAACCAGAACACTGAATCGTCACAGTGCAAGCCTTCTGCTCAAACACTGCTTTAAAAAGTGATCACAATGAGGTATTTCAGTAGTTCCATGGGCATCCATAGATGAAATTTTCTTAGACTGAAGACCCCCTCTTTCAGAAAATTTTTTCTTTGCGGGCAAAGAGTTGTTTCCCAAGGGTGACTGCTCATTTAGGCCAAGCCATGGAAGAAGGGAAGGGGAAGGAAAGAAACAGCTCGAGTGCTCAGGGGAAGACACGTCAGCTCAGGCAGGTCTCAGCCACCTGGAATCCTTGCAGGAATTAGGTGCAGTATAAATTAGCAGGCATCATCTGGTTGTGAGATGGAACCATGACGTCACAAGGGGCCACTAAGAAATTTGGGTCACTGTTTTAATTACCCTCACTCAACAGGTAAGAAGAGAAGGGTCGAGTGCGATTAAGCAATTGCCAACGGCCCATGTGACTTCACAAGGATTACCTAAAACCTCTAAAAACCAGTCCACGCTGGGCAGCCCCGGTCACTAAGAAGCCTGGAAACAAGATCTGAAGGGTAATGTCCTAAATACGCTTTCTGTTCAAATTCTTATTTAGTACCTTCAGAAATAAGTAAATATCCACTGAAGATCAATCTTCTTTTAAGAACACCCTTATTATAAAGTGTAGATTTATGAAAAACGAAAGCCTAGAAATTCTCCTTAAGAAAAAAATAGCAGCATCCCCTGATATCCATGAGCTGATCCAAGGCTCACAGCTAAACCTCAATATTATTACAAATCAATGCGACACTTACATTAGGTCAGGTTGTTCTCCTCTAGGACATAATCAATCTCACAGAACAACCACAGCCAAGGTCACTCTGGGACCATGACAAAATGAGACAAAACAAAATTGCAGAGGAAACCCACAAAACATCAAACGTCCCCCTTTCGGGCTAAAATGAGCGACCAATGCTTCTTCACCAATCACAGCTTTCCTCTGACTCTGTTCTGCCCTCTGCATGGGTAAGATTTATTGAGATACTCAGAGAACTGCCCTCACTTTTTGAAAACACCCAATCTAGAGAGTACCACTACTTTTGTAGGCCCTCCCCAAATTATCAACTAAAACCCAAATCCTGTAGTGGTTCCTCTCTAACACTCTCTGTCTCTAGGCTGCAGTAATACACTCAACTGGCTCCCTGACAGGTATGCTCCTGGTGGTCTCTGGCTGAAGGGCACAAATTTCACAGGGCAAATTTCCAATTTCTTTCCCCAGAATCCACCTATGTTTACATTTTGATACAAACCAAATTTAACCTCATTTACAAACTTTTCAGGCTCCTGGATATAGCATAAACACAAGTTATGTCTGCAAGACAAAATGTGTCTGGCCTAGACTGTACATTCATCAAGATTTTCACTCCATTCTTTTATTTTTTTTAACTTAATTTTTATTGAATGTATTGGGGTGACATTGGTTAATAAAATTATGTAAGTTTCAGGTATGCAATTCTACAACACACCATCTGTACAGTGAATTGTGTGTTCACCACCCCACGTCAAGCCCCCTTCCATCACCATGTGTCCCCTCTACCTTCTTCTACATCCCCTCGCCCCCCTTTCCTCTAGCAATCACCCCACTGTTGTCTGTGTCCATCAGTCTTTCTTTCCTTTGATCAATCCCTTGACCCTTCTCACCCAGCCCCTCTGACAGCTTTCAATCTGTATCCATGAGTCTCTCTCCACTTTGTTAGTTTATTTTGCTCATTAGCTCCACATATAAGTGAAATCATATGGTACTTTGCCTTTCTCTGTTCTTTTAAAAAAAATACCAAAATGCATTCATTCCCCTGGTAATATATTGAACCCTCTATCCCAAGGACTCTGAAACTCCAGATAGCTTTTTCCCGTATAGTTCATGATACTTTATAGGCTACATTTTTCAAATTTACAAGTTTTGAAAATACCAACTTACAATTAGGGGATTTTATAGCCCTATAGTACAAATATTTTTTTCTAGACACTCAAGGTCTTGAAACCCAATCTCAAAAAAAAAAAAAAAAAAAAAAGAGGGAGAGAGAGAAGAGATCAACAACATAAATGACTCACAGACATAACACTGGGGGGAAGAAGTTAAACACGAAAGGGCCCATACTGTATGATTCCGGTTAAACAGGGCTCCGCCTCAGGCCAGCAGAGGGATAATGACTGGAGGGGGCAAAGCAGGGTCTGTGGTGTTATAATGTTCAGTTTCTTGAACTGGGTGCACGTTAAACAAGTGCCTTCAATCTGTGAAAATTCATCAAGCTGTATATTTAGCTTGTGTGTATATCATGTATACTTCAAAAAGTTTTAAACAGTGCGGGGGAGTGAGGATGAAGTAGTAGCTTGTCACAGTGATGGGGGATTCAAGAGCTGGAAAATTTCAGTGCAGGTAATAGCTAACAAGCTTAGTAATGAATGCACGTAAAAAGCTTTTGTTCCAGGAACTGAAGGTATGACCCGCCCTGACTCCAGGAGACCAGGAACAGTTCCACCTTCGTGCCTCAGGAAGACTGCAAGCAATCAAGATGGAATCTGAGCCACTGTGCTCCGGGGCGAGATGTCCACGGCCAAGGACACAGACAAAGACCACCACCACCCAGGACTCACGTAATCATGGGGCGACAGAGGAAAGAATGCTGCAGGCTTTATCTGATTAACATTTTCCCTGAATTCCAAACCCCTTACCTACAACTTGTCTCTTCTCCTCATACAAAAGGTCAGTTTAAAACGGAATGTAAGATGGTCTGCTAGGGTACATAACTCAATCTTTTCAGGTCTCCAGCCATCTGAGCAAAGCACCTGTACAGATTCAACCCCCTGTCTGCCTAGTGGTTCTGGTCGTGACAGGCAGCCCGAACCCCGGCTTTTCCAGTTGCAACGCAGCAGCCTCCACTTAATTGAGACTCTGGAGATAGGACATGTCCATCATTTAGAACAGTTTAACTTCTCTGAGCCTCATTTTCCATCTTAACTGAAGCTAACCACATACTTCATAGGGTTTGTTTAAGGGTCACATGAGAATGGTTGTCCACAGCCAGTGCCTGCTACATAGAGCATGGTGACCCAACGAACCAAACGGCCCAGTCTCTACCCAGGGTCTCCTCTCTCCAGCTCAGGGCAGGGTGGTCATCGCTGACAGGAGGCAAACAGACGGCGCCAGGCAGATCAGTATCTGACGGACCCCTCCCCTCCCGCACTCTATCTCCTCCTTCGCGACCTGGCTTAGTCCCGCTGGCAAGTCCCACCAGATTCCTCCAACTGCGCATGTTCTGGCCATCTCCACAACACCTGCCATTTCACATACTACCCGTCTCCATCCTCAAAACTCCCATAGCACCATCAGTACCATCCCGCCAGCGCCCTTTCCACTGTCTTCGCTTTGTTCTCGCAGACCTAACCATCACTTCCCACTAGTGGCACGGGCCCTGGTAACAACAGAGGCCGCAGCAGGCCGTGCTTGCCCTCAGAGGACATGGGCTGTGGGCCCTCCCCAAGGAGGGGTGTGCACTAGAGTGTGACATTCATGTCCTGTAAGACTTAAGACGAGAATGTTTCTAAGATGAACATCAAGGCAGCATATTCAAAAGAAAAATACCAAAATACCGGGGCTTTAGGTAGGGGAAATTCCACTTTCTCTTGGTGTCTCAGAAGGAACAGAGTGAGATGAGACAATTGTGACCCATTCCTCTCAGAGGGGTCAGCTGAGAGCCCACTGCAATTACAGACCCCCTTTGGGATAATTGTCATATACCAGTTCATTCTAAAAGGCACTGTTCTCTGCATAAATCTGTAAGATTTTAAAAGGGCAGGAGGCATAAGCGGTCAGAGGCGGGGAAAGTCTAAGAACCAAACGGAGCTAAGAGTCACACAGATGCTCATCAACGGGTCCTACGCATTTTGAAAATTCAGCTGAGTGTCCTAGCAGCCTAGCACCTTTTGTTGTCCTAAAACTGAGGAGCTTCACTTGGAATCAAGACCTAAGAAAACAATTTCCTCTGTGAGTCCCCATAAAGGGAACGCTGTGTGATAGGGCTGAAGGCAGCCTCGCAAATACTCTCGGTCCCATGTCCCTGTTCCTGAGGCAAGCACACTGACTACTCAGGAATGAAGGGACCTGATATCTGAAACCTCCTTTTCAGATGCCTGGGCAGAAAGGAAGAGACACAGACAAGTGAGAGAGGAAGGGGGGAGGGAGGGAGGAAGAGATATATATGATGTGGGAGTGGTATAGATGCTAAAATCTGGTGAATTTGGGTGAGAGCAGAAGGGTGTTCATTGCACTGATCCTTCCACGTCAGGGGTGTCCAACCTGCGGCCTGCGGACGGCTATGGCTGCGGTCCAACACAAAGCATAAATTTACTTAAAACATGACTTAGTTTTATTACTGAGATATGTACATTTCCTACATTAGTTATCACAAACTTGGGACCTACTTGACGATTTTAAAAGATTATCGAAAGGGCCAGCATGTAACTAGGGCTATTATGTGAGGACATCTTTGCTTATCTATGGTGGCGGATATCATGAAAATTATGCAAAGACCTTTTTTTTTTTTTTTTTGCTCATCAGTTTTCATTAGTGTTTGTGTATTTAATGTGTGGCCGAAGACAACATTTCTTCTTCCAGTGTGGCCCAGAGATGCCAAAAGGTTGGACATCCCTGGTCTACATTTTAAATGAAAAACACTTAACTTGGCAGGAAAAAGGAAAGAAAAGGAATATGTGGTTACCCCCAGAGCACAGTGAGTAACAGGGATTCTGAAAAGTCATTTCAAGGTAATTATCAGCTGGGTTCACTGCCCATCATGATCTCTCGTCTCCGTTTTTCTGTACTAGCAATGGCCCCCAGAATCCTAGTTGTGAGTTAAATAGTACGTATCTTTGCAGCAACCATACAAACATATCAGCTCTGCAAAAGGCTGAAGTAGAGCCATGAATGAAATGTGGTACTGGGAACAGGGCAGGTAGGGGCACAGGGAACTACGAAGGGAAATAGTCTCTTTTTGTGACTCCCAACTGAGTTGATGGCATCAATACCTTGTAAAAGATGAAAGGGTCAAACACTGAGCTGCACTCGGATGTAGCAGACAGCCCGACTCTCCTGAGTGATATAGAAACGTGTTGCTACCTTTCATGGGAGCCATCTCCTCCCTCCTGAGGTTGTCTTCAGAAATCCAGGCTTTCCTTTTTGTTCTCTTTGCTCTTTCCTGTTCTATCAACTAAACCCAACTAAGCACAGGTTAACAATAGGAAAAAAGCTAACTAATTAGAAAGCTTTATTATAAGGTTACTCAAATTATAAATCCTGTTCAATTGAACCATAATACTAAAAGCTTGTGTTCCTTTGATTGCTTCAGCTTACATAAATTAGAGTGAACACAACTGATCATGTGCTGAGTAAGGGAATCCACTTTTACTCTAAACTCCCTAACGTATGTTCGATAACAAGAGCTAAGATTCCCATCATGTGAACTGATGGTGATCAGGGTAGAGCCTGTTTTAAAAAAATGGACCTGTACTTTGTGCACACTTTACACCAGAGAGTTTAATACATTGTCAGAACTCAAAAACCTCTACAGAGAGCCCCAAAATGAACAAATTTCCTAACATTTTATAGCATTTTACAAAGACTACCACTTATTTATGTGGCTAAAAGATATCCGTGCTTAGTGAAAGAGAGTTTTAATGGTACTCCAAAAACACTCCCAATATCCCCCAATTTGCAGAGTCTTACTAAAATGAGAGTTTGGTAGTAAAAGTCATACATCTCTGTCCTCTCACTGACCTCTAAGTTATTGAACCAAAAGAAGTTTTCAATGCTAAGAAAGCTAAGTTTCAAAGGGGATAATGTAAAAAAAAATGTAAGCAACATGGCGGTTACTTCTAAGGAAAATCATTCCCTTCAAAATTCAAGGAATAAAAGATGTTTCTATACAAAGAACAAAAAAATGGCCAAAACAGACAACAGGTTTTATATTTTTAAAAAAAAAGGAATTAGAAGTGAAGGAAAACAATAAAAAAAAACCTCAATACTGCCCAAGTGAACATAAACAAAAATATTTAAAAACACACACTCCTCCAATTGATAATTGCACTCTTAGATATTTATCCTATAGATAACACAAACTATTGCTAAGATTTATGTTTTTAAAAATTCCTAAAGAATGTTTAATGTGACTTTAGTTGTAGTAAGCAAAAGACTAGAAACAATCAACAGAGAAAGAGTTAAAAACGGCGCCCCCATTGCATGGAGCACTTTAGGAGCACTCCAAAAGAATGGGGCAGCTCTGTGCCCACTGATAGGGATGAACCCATGCGATGCACTGAGCGAAAAAACCAAGGCTCAGAACAGCATGTACAACGTGTTCCCAACTCTGTGTATTTTTTCAAAGGGGACACTATCGGCATAGTGTACCTGCATAAAATACATCCAGAAAAATACTTTAAAAATGCCTAAGAAACTAGTCATAGTGGTTATGTCCATGAAGACAAACTGGGGTCAAGGATAAGACTTACTTACCTTTCACTTTTATATGGCTTGAATTCCAAACGCACCAGTTATTTAGTGTTTAAACCTACCTTTCCTAAAAATACAAAATCCCTTATGTTTTCAGTTTTAACACGGAACCTAAGCGTTTCATATTAGTGAAATACAAGTCTCAGAGGATCTCCGCAAAGTGACAGAGATCTCGGTGCTGGGGACAAGAGATGAACAGTTAGTAACATTTAATAATGGAATGGGGGAAAGCACACACAATACATACTGGGGAAAATGCCAGTAGGATATTCCTGCTTGTCTTCATTTACCGATTAAACTCACCAGCACTCAAAGAGATGCAACAGCCTCGGGCAGGACACACTGAAGGAGCTCTCTACCTTCCAAGTCAGCAATGTCCGTCCCGCGGTGCCCTCCGCAGAGCCGATCACGCGCTGCATAACCTGCTTCTCCTCCGCTCACCACCCTCGGCAGCCGATCCACCAGGGGGGAACTTTCCTACATCTGACCTCTGCCTCTCCGAGCCTCTGATATCAATTGGTCCTCCTCACTGACCTCAACCTCTCCTCTGGCCCACCTCACTGGTAACACCAGTGAACCCACTTTTCCCTCCAGGTTCCCTTCCCATCCCCGCCCTAAGTGGCCAAGACCTGAAATGTGCACGTGAAACATTTCACGTGAAACACAAAGGTGCGCAGGCTCTGCCACGGGAAGGTCTTCGGGATCCGACTCACTCCCAGGGCAGGTGAAGGGCTCCTCGACACATCAGTAAAATGCCAAAAAAATCCCACTAAGGCTGGGAAGGGAGAGAGCTATTTTGGATAAATTTCCTGTATATCAACAGTCCCTCCATCTTCATTCCTTCTTCAATCCCCCAGCCAAGTCAGGAGGTTTGCTTAACAAGCAGTAAATCTTTTTGCCACATTTGAATTTTAAAACATGAAAACTATTGGCAAAAACACATCCCAATGAAAATATAAAAACAAATGGGTTAAAATGTCATTTGGGGGAAGGGACATTTCCCCCACAGGCCAAATGTACTCATCTGAAGAAAGCTGTGGACTAGCATGATCGCTGAACTAAAACCTATTCCCAATCTCAAAGGCGCCTGTGCCAGCACGGCTCCCCGAATCAGACGTTCTAAGTACCAAAGGGTGTGTGTACAGAAGCTACAGGGCTAGAAGCACAGTCGTGGCCTTGGCACATCCCACATTCTGGAAGACAGTCTTCCTTTTTGTGTGGTATTTTTAATAAATGTTACTCATCAAAATTCTTAAATGATTTAATCTATATACCTCTCACACCAGTTGGGGGGAAAACATTTCAATTTTTAGCCAGAGCACATGTTTTTTCAGGGAAGAGGACAGGCAGAGTACAAAGAATAGTCTACAAATCAGGAGACCTAAGTTCAAGTTCCTCCCCTACTACTTCCCCTAATGACTGTACTGAAGTCATTTGATTTCCCTGGTCTAGCATTTGGAGGGAAAAAAAAAAGTGTAAGACTAGCAATAAGTGACATTTAGGGTATTCTCGGCTCAGAAATTTGAAGATAGCAAGAGATAAAGCCAAAGGTCTCTTCCCTTCAAATGCACACCTTACATATTTTACTAATGGTTCAGGTTTTATTCACAAACTCATTACCATCAGAAGATAGACTATAAACCCTGTCTAAACTGGCCCACCTACTTCCAGATTCTTCCTCAGGCCACATCCAGATCATACTTTGACCACACTCGTCTTTCGGTTCCTCCAGTTTACCATGCTTCTGTCGCTTTCAAAATTTTTGCACAGCATGTTCCCTCAGCCCAGGACATGATCTTACCCATCTTC
This sequence comes from Glossophaga mutica, assembly GCA_039655065.1. Taxonomy (NCBI): domain Eukaryota; kingdom Metazoa; phylum Chordata; class Mammalia; order Chiroptera; family Phyllostomidae; genus Glossophaga; species Glossophaga mutica. The sequence goes on along the minus strand of CM077307.1, from coordinate 137,463,971 downwards.
TGCATGGTTAACTTGTATTCATTATTCAGCCCACATGTCACCTCAGGGAAGCTCTCCCGGGCTGTCCCAAACTAGCTCAGTTGCCCCTGTTCATATCCTCTGAGAACCAGCTGCATATCTTTTGACGTACCTTTCACAATTTTAGTTCTGTAACTTGAAATCAGTCATCTGATATCTACCCCCACCCCGATCCTGCTAAAATATAAGCTCTAAAGGCAGGACTGTGCCCTAGACCCTAGCACAGTACCTCAGAGACGATCCTCACACGTCTGTGAGGTCAACAAAGATGACTGGCTAATCGGTCAGTACAGAAGCAGATTAAATTTAAGGGCCAGAGCTTTAAACCTATCTTTAAGCAGGGGAAATGGAAAATACTGTAGAGTGAAATAAAACCACCAGATAAACAGAGCTGGAAACTGACCAGGAGAGAGAAATCATGCCAATTAAACTTAACTCTACTTAAGAAGGTTCTGGAGAGAGGAAAAGGCTCCAATAATAGTATCCAAAATGCAAACAATTCAGTAATTTATGAATTCATCGTGGGAGATTTATCCTAATTCAAGAACTTGTATAAAATACAAAGTAAAACTGTAGAGAAAGATAAGGGGGGGAGAAAGATACCAGGAGATGTGTTTCTAATATTCAGCTATGAATTTAAGTAGTTTAATTCAGTTTAGAAAATCATCATTACTTCTATGATTTCTTCTGATTTCTCTTAAAGGCTCTGTACATCATTTAAACAAAAACACAAAGTAGTCTGTTCTACTTTTTTTTTTTTTGAAAAGAGCAAATACAGTGTAAGGTTTATCATAACATCACAACAATATTTCCTGTAGATTATAAGTGACATTAAGAAAACATTAAAAAACTTAACTGTGGCTTAAAAAACACCTAAAGCCAAGTCAAAAGGTAAGTGACAAATGGGAAAGTTTTTTGCAAATCAAAATTAGAAAAAAGGACAAGAGAGAAAGGATAAAAGACCAACATCCCAACAGACAAATGAGGAAGACTACAAACCAGGCATTTATAGAAAGGGAAATGCAAATGCTCTTACAAACATATAAAAAGATGCTTACCCACTCACCCCAGAGAAATGCAAAGACTATACCAAGATGCCACTTTTCAAGTACCAGATTGGCAAAATCCAAGCTGACAAAAGCATGATTTGGAGTCAACACATTGTCTCTCTCATATCCAAATAGTGGGGTATAAATGAATACAAGCTTTATGGAGGGCATTTCGGCAACATCTATTCAAATCACACATGTATAGGACATCTGACCCAGCAGTGTCTCTTCTAGGAATTTACCCAGAAAGGTGGTATATGTATCTCAAAGTGAAGGAACTCCTCTGGAGTCAGCTTGCCTAGGTGTGAATTCTGGCTGTGCCACTCTCTGGGGTATGATTTTGGGGATATGACCCAATCCTCTTCGAGCCTCAGTTTCCTCATCTGTAAAACGGAGATCATAATACTGCCTACCTCACAAGACTGACATGAGGACTGAGCCAATATAAGGAAATGGTTCAAGAGAGCGTTAGCCAATGCAGTGTACCTTCTTAGATACATACTCAGCCACATACAAAGTGGCCCATGTTCAAAGTTACTGTAACATTGTGAGACCAAAGGCCGAAAGCAAATCAGATACCCAGTGGTTAGAGACAGCCACACAATGGCTTACCATGCAACTGGAAAAAAGAATGAGGAAGTAATCAGCGTACTATTAGGAAATAAATCTCCAAAATATAATTAAGCAAGAAAGGGGAAAAAAAATCCCACAAAGAATTATCTACACCTTTTGCATAAAAGGGAAGAGACAACCATATCATGAGACACTTTTCCTACTCAAAAAATTCAATTAAAAAAATAAAAGAACACTATAGGTAATTATGTGCCACAATACAGGTGTTAGGTAATGTTATGGTGGCATTCCTAACACTGTACTCATTCTGCCATAAACACAAGGCTATCAAATCAACAGGCTGAACACCTTAAACTTACACAACATTATGTATTATTTTGTTTTCTTATTTTTTATGTCAATTATATCCCAATTAAGCTGGAGAAAAATAACTAATGGGGGGGAAAAAAGAACATTTTAAAAAGCACGGCACTTTCTCAAGCCTTGGGTAAAAATATTATGCACTCTCAAATGTGTTGACCACTGATTCCCAAACTTTGTTCTTAGTCAAAAGCAATTTAAAAATTAGCTCAGAATCTAAAAAAAAATACTAATGCCTGGCTCCTATCCCCAGACCCTGAAGGTGTGACCCCAGGTATCATGACTAGAAGTTCTCCAGGTGATTCTGATGGACAGCAAAGTCTCAAAGCCACAGACTGAAAGGTGCAAGGCTACTGACAGAGGTCAAATTATACCCACAAGGAGCAATGGCTTAAAAAATAACCACTGTCACTAGCCCCCAACTCAGCAGCCCACTTTCAACACTAGCTGACACAGGCAAGTGAGAGCAAAACAATCTGGACTGTCCCTGGAGGTAATTTCCACAGCCAGGGCTGTCCACGTTTGTCTCCCGTGACTCAGCCTAAGTGAAGGATGGGCCTGTCCATCCCGTCCTGACTGAGGCTTCACTTCCCGCCTGTACTGGCCCACCTCACCCAAGTCCAGCAAGTATTTGAAAAACTTCTGGTAAAAGGCAACTTGCTACCTTTCACCCCATTCTCCTTCATGAATTACAGTCAAAGGTAACTCAGTCCCCTTCCGTTTCTAAGAGCTGAACTACCAGACCCCTTTTCTCCTTCTCTGCCAAGGAGCTGCAGAGTGGAAGTAGCCCAGGCCTGGGAGTCAGGCCATCTACCTTGCAAGCCCACCTGCCCCATTGACCTACACTGTTTCCTGGCCAATAATTCCACAGCAGTTCACCCGATCCTTTGTCTGTAAGACAAGGCTCCCACCCCCCACCCCAGACTCAAATGAAATGCCGAAACCATCCTATACAGATACTGCACAAGGTACAGATTTCAGGGCTGGAGATTCTAGGCAAAGATGCTTCTTTTGTGTGGGGTGGGGGGCTGTCCAGAGAACATCTGTTTGCACACAATGCCCACAGCTTCTTGTCCGGTGCTCTCCAGACCTGTGTGGCTTCACACAACAGAACTTCTAGAAGCCCTACACGTCAGCCCATGTTCTTACGGCATAATTCCTGCATCACACCCATCAGATATTTCCCAGCTAAAAATCAAAGGATTCCTCACTTCAGATTTCTTTGAGGCCGAGCTGTAAAAGCCAAGATTCTTGCCCCACATGCAGGCAGTGACGTCCTGAGATTCACGTGGCTGTGTACCATGCGGGCAGGAGGCCGCTCTGCATACCATTCTGGGGGCAGAACCAGCATGACTGGGATGCCTGGGAGACTGATACCAAGAAGCAGGACAGCAGGTAAAAGGTCCCAAAGCATGCTGGCGACACACTGGGGGACAGAAGTGATTAAGATCAGGAGCCAGCAGTCTCAGGTCCCAGGGGTAAAGGCTTAACGCAAAGGGAAGCAAGGGCAACCTATTTGATTCCAGAAAAGCCTTTGCTGTTTACCTTTCAAACACAAATTTACTAGAGAAAATATTATTTTTTAGATGTAATAATAGTATAGGGCTTGTAAAATCCTTCTCAGAGGTGCAAAATGAGCTATGAATGAAAAAGCTTTAAGACAAAGCCTGTGTTGGAGAAGCTGGGTGGTTTGTACATTTACTTTTGTGTATATGTGAAAATTTCTATAATAAAAAGTTTACAAAACCCTCTATCATCATAAAAACCAATTTCACAGCAGGGGAATGTGAGAAACATATTCTAACAGCATGATCAAGTGCCAGACGTGTGGGGCTCGGAGACAAGGCCACTAAGGCACTAATGTGAGCAGCTATTTTTCCTCCCAGTGCGTGAGCATCCTCATCAGAGCCCTGGGTGCAGTGGGACCCAGGCACCAAATGTAACTGTCGCTGGCTGCGAACTCCCTCCTGGGGTTGGCGAGGCCCCCCTCCCTGAGCTGTGTACCACTGCCGTACAGCACAGAGACGATCAGGGTGCAGAGCTCCCCACCTGGCTTTCTCCTATAAGAAAATTCAGGTCAGCCGTGGCAACATGGACACACGAGAAAGTACGCTGCGGAAGGGGCTTCTGAGGCCAAGGAGGGGCCAGAAAGACCCCACATGATCAATTCAGTCGCTCAGAGCTGCATGCGATGCTGACAGTGGAGCCTGCTGTTTCAAGCTTTGTCCAGACAGCTCCTTCCTGGCGTGCCCTTCACTCACATCCTCTTGAGGGAATAAAAACCCACAAGTCTTCCAACATTCTGTCATCTGTGAAGTGTTCAATGACCGCCCAGCCAAACGCAGTCATTTCCTTTTCATTTCTTCCTGAGCCAGTCCTGGGTCTGCCTGGCCCAAGATCACTCCACTGACCTCCCCTGCTCTGCAACGTAGGGTGACCTCTGCAGGTTGCGTTTCCCAGTTCCCAAAAGTCAGCTAAGTTCCACCTAAATTTGGCCAATGAGAGGCACTGGCAAGAGTCTGGAGGATGGGAAGAAGGAGGGTGTTTCTCCCCTCTCTTCTCCACCTTGGGCAGCATTTCTGTCTCAGGGCCCACCATTGTTCCAGCTTTCTGTGGGTGACCCCTGCGCCTGGGCTCTGATGACACCACCTCCTCCCTTTGCCTCCAGAGGGCATGGGGGAGTGGTGTCCTCCGATTCAAAGCACCTGGCTGCCTCACAGCACCTCCCAGTGGGTTGTTTTCTCAGCAACTCCACCACTGGGATGACCAATTCCCTGGAGTAAGTTCTCTCCCTCTCATTCCACATAGTTTCTATTTTCCTGTGTGAACTCTAACTGGTCAACTTACCATCTTCCCCTAACCACGGTGTGGTCACTGCTATCTCACCTGTCTCTCCTATCAGCCTCAGAGCTCCTTCCCAGCAGGCCTGAGGTATTCTTTGGCCTCGGGTGCCCTTAGCCCAGGGCCGGGCAATCCATTATTATTCATCCCAGCCTTGCTCCTACAAAGGCATCTCCAGCACACAGTGGGTGCTTAGAGGTGTCTAAAAACTGCTGAGTTAAATGAATGCCAAAGAAAGCTCATCATCTATAAAGGTTAGAGAAAAGTCACAGGAAAAGAAAACTCTTAGAGACATGTTTATGGGCAAAAGAACAAGCCTTTTGAAGGGAAATTAATTATAAGGGTTCATTAGTCAAGACTCAGAGGTATTGCCCACATGATAGGGCAAGGACTTTCATCAGGAATTCTAAAAACAAACCAACCAAACTGTGCTATATTCTGAATTCCTACAGAGAATTTCACGGGACCTCACAGCTGCAAGCGGTCACAGAAATACAACACAATGGGTGAAAGCAGGGGCCTCCGGAGCAGGAGGCCAAATCCTGGACCCAGCACCTACCAGCTGAATGAAATGACCCTGGCAGGTTAACATCTCTGTACCTTGGCTCTCTCAGCCTGTAGAGTTGCAATAGCTGTGCCCTGTGGCTTTGTTTTCAAGAGCTAAATCAAACTGTGCACATTGGCTTCATCAGTCATTATCTGCAGCACAGCTCCAGGGGTCTCAACCTTGACCACCTTCAGAGCAGGAAGCAAGCAAGCATGTGACAGCCACAGAGGCGAGAAGCAACAGGGACAGGTGATGCCCAAGACAAACCAGAGTGTCTGTGCCTTTCCTAAGACACTCTCTTTCCAACCAGGGTCATTCAAAACTCTGGAGCCAAACCACTCACCTGGGGCCAAATGCCAGCTGCCAGTTTGCAATCCCTGCATTCTAAACAAGTGTTCTTGGTGAAATGAGAAAACCAAGACCCCAAAAGGATGCATGTTTGTTGCCTGGCCCCACAGACAGCAAGAGACCAAGAAGCCCTGTTCTCCCTGAGCCATTTTAGGCTCAAGAGGAAAAGAGAAATGAAACAAGAAGGCTGGTAGCACGTGGCCCGATAAAGGGAGACACCTGAGACATGCAGGCAAAGATGGCCTTCAGGGAAGAAGAAATAAGGAAGTAGGTGGTGGAAGGACAGAACAAGTGAAAGCAGAGAGCTGCTTTTGCTCTCACTTTGAGGATAAGGAGAAGGTAACATCCTGAGAAGACCCCAAAGAGACACATCAAGGAGAGGGCACTTGGTTGGTTTCACAAAGAAGGAGAAGGGAAAAAGAGAGAAGATGGGCAAGATGCAAATCCAGAATCATTGGCTAAAGCAGGAAAAGAAAGACATGCTGAATGCATCCTAGGGGCTTTCATAAGTGACAACATTTATCCTCAAAACCTGGGAGGTGGGATCAAGATCCCTTCGTAGAAAAGGAGGTGTGGTGGCTCAGGGGTCAGGTAAGATGCCATATGATTACAGAGCTAGGAAGGAACAGAACTGAGAATTTTCTAATCCTACGGGTTTATGTTTATAAAATACAGGATGCCCAGTTAAATTTGCATCTCAGATAAACAATGAATAATTTTTAGTGTACGTATGTATGTTTCATACAACATTTGGGACATACATATACTAAAAAAATTATTCATTGTATCTGAAATCTAAATACTGTTCCTCGTCCTGTTTTTATTTGCTAAATCTGGCAACCCTATCTGATTTCCAAGTATCTCTCCATTATACCAAGTTCTCTCAAAGAACCCTGGGGTGGAATAACAGAAAGTAGTTGAATAAAATTGAAAGGAAGAATAATTCACAGATAGCCTAATGGAGGCTGCTAATCTGCAACACAAAATTGAAAGCACAAAAACAAAAAAGGTGAGCAGTGGACCCCACAGGAATTAGAAAATACAGAAAGAATACACTGGACTTACGGAAAGCATCAAAGCCTACTGGTTTTCATTTGTGGGCTAACAAGTGAATTCCAATCACCTGATCACGTCACCCATCAGGCACCAATGACTCAGAGCTGCAAGGCTCTGGGCCAAGTCAGAACCAACCAAATAAGGATTAAAGTCATTAGTGCAAATCTGTCTTACCTGAAAAAGAGTTCAATGGGAAGGCATTCGCAGTAGCCTTGGAGGGAGGCAGGGAGAAACCAAGGACTCCTTCCTGGTAGTCTTGGCTAGCACCCCCCACCCCGGTGGGCAGATGACAGTGGGAAAGCTAAGGGCATTCCTGGTTCAGGATCGCTTACTGTAATGATTGCTTACTGTAACTCGTGTACTTACAATGCCAGCGGAGTCCCTGAATTCCACAAACTGTCTCTCCTGCCCCCTTTCATCATACCAAAAGGCTTCACAGCAGGACAACAAAATCTCAACATACCCCTAGTGAAAAGCATGTTCCTTCAACCTTCAAAAAGTCCCCAGGCTACCATTTCTATTGCTAGAGAGATCCAGAGGTAAGAGAAAGAAAAGAGGTCACTGAGTCCCTGCAAACAGACCTGCCCATGCCCCTCCCCCACCCCTCACAGGGCTCACAAGCTGGGGCTGTCCTTCTGTTATTTGGGGACTATAAGGGCACTCCTGCAAAGTCAGCCAATGTCAAAGCTCTTGAGTTTTGGTTTCTCTTCTTTAGACCAGCAGTTAAGCAGAAGTGGTACCTGTGTCTCAGCCGTCAAAGTCTGCCCTCCAGAATCCACACCCCTGCAAAACAGGAGTCAGAAGTCACAGGACAGAGAAGCAGGCTCTGATTGGCGCTGCCCACAGTGCTAAAAACAGAAAACTGGGAAGAGGCACACATTGGCTCTTTTTTCAAGAAATAGTGGAAGGAACCCTGCAACCAACCTACAAGGGGGAAAAATGGATCTTTTAGGAAATGCGTTTGTCTCCTGCTGTCCTATTACTCTTTACAGGGCCACACAGGCCGGTTTAACCCTGACTCACCAAGCCCTAGGAAATGGGCCGAGTTCCCAGGCATCCATCCGCAAGTGCCAGAGAAACGCAGGCCTTGGGAAGCCAGGCTGCAGACCTCCCCAGCCTGCGGTCTCCGGAGTTCGGAGCTTGTTGCCTCCACTGCACCCTCTCGGCTTTTCAGAATGTATTTTGCTACCATCATCTGACAGGATAATCAAGAGTAGTTTTTGATTGTAAAATACATTTTGGAGAACAACAGAAAGGGTTGGTTACCAATAACAGCCCTGCTTTCCTCCCCAGTTTCATTTCTTTCCCCACATTCGGGTTCTTCCCAAGTAAGGGAGGCATGCCTCCTAATGCCACAACCTTCAAATTATCCTTCACCTCACAAGAGAGAAAGAGCCCTCCCTGATCATGGTCCCAACTCCCCAGATGTGGTCTCATGCCAGTTCTTCAATATGGCACTCTGCCTGGCATACAGCAGGTGATCAATTCATGTGCTGGAAAAAATCCACTATTACTGTGCTGGCTGGACTACTTTTAAATAGGGGTTTAACCTAAGTACTACAAAGAGACTACCTCCAGACTGGGAGGGGAGCCCAGACAGCAGAGCTATAAGCAGAGGTGGCAATCTCCTGGGGTACATCGGACAGAATACAGGGATGGAAGAGACCCAGGCCCAACAACGGAGCGGGGCAGCGCCAGCAAGGGGCGCACAGGCTGCCCCCCCAGGCACTGAAGGCACCCTGTCCATCACTGTCTCTTTTCTGAGGCAGGGAGTTTGTGGCCTTGGAAATACTCCACGGGGCCTGGCATCCTGAGAATTTGCTGTGGTAATGGGGCAGCCCTGACTACGGTAGCTAAAGGAATTGAACAGTGTAGAGACAGCTAAAAGGAAAACTGCCTATAAATTAATTTCTATCCCACCCTCCCACAGGCTGTGGAGCCTTGTGCTCAAGCTCTGAGGCCAGACCTGGGTTCAAATTGCAGCCACAAGTTACATAACCTCTCTGAGCCTGAATCTGCAAGTCTGTACTAATGGCTAACATCAGTACTGATCACACAGAATGATGGTGAGGGTTACGTGAGAAGATATGTGCAAACCTCTCCCAATAGTACCCGTCCCACAGTAGGCATTGGATAAACACTGGCTGTTAACACAGCAACACAAAATAATTTGGAAGTAGAGGGATGCTGGTAAATAAGAATTGTTATTTGTTCCTTCAAGCTTTTCTTCAAACTTTCATAAATTACGGAATATTCAAAATGCTATCAAGGAAATCAAACACCCACAACACACTCTTTTTAGAAGACGCACCTATCATGTATTTGGTGTCAGGGCAAAGGCCCTCCTTCCTCAAGCACAAGCTGCCACTGTGGATTACTCCTTCCCAAGGTTCTGCGCCCCTCGGTACTTACTCTGAATGCAAATCAGAGGGGGTGAAAAAGGAAAGAAAAGGCACCAAACCCAGGGCTGATGGGCCGTACATGTTTGTTGAAGACACCAGATGTATGACAGCCAAAAAGAAAAAAAAAAAATTAGGTGGGAGCAAGATATCAACAGCATTTTAATTAAAAGGCTTTCAGTCCAAATTCGTAACTTCAACACCAGGGCATTGAAAAGCAGCTAGCTGTTTCTGTAGATGAGTAAGTTTCTCCTTCAAAAAACAAAAACAAAAATTAAACTCCTAGCAACAGAGGTTACGAGGGGCTGGTGGCAGGGGGAAATGAGTTACCGTTGAATCAAGACAGAGGTTCTGTTTGGGACGAGGAAAACGTTCTAGAAAAGGAGAGTGGAGGTGGCTGCGCTATCCTGCGAACGCACTCAGTGCTGCTGAATCGTATACTTAAAAATGGTCAAAATGGTAACTTTTATTTGTACATATTTTACCACAAATTTCTAAACCACTACAAAAAAGTCACTGGCCCCAATCTCTGGGGCCTAAGGTACTTCTCGATAATTAGCTACAGGCATTCAAGTTTCAAAATGATTTGAAATAGTTAATATACTTTCCAAAAAGACATGGCACTTTAGCAGGTAGTGATTTGAACCTAAATGAGTTTAAACCTCTACTTTATGGTGTATATACTTAAAATTGTGCTCTTTGGCTAGCAAAAACATTAAAATCATCTAGCTGATCTTCCCTTCTCAAATTTTAGTAGCTTCTATAACCGGAAGCTACTAAATGAAGCAAAGACACAATGTTTTGACTCTCAACAAAATTCTTTGTTTACATAAATTAAGGCCTGTGCAATGAAGAACCAAAAGGCAACGACAAAAATACCTCAATCAAATAAAAGTTATTATTTGAGTTGGTGTATTAGGACAGTTGGAAAAAAAAAATCACCACTTATCTGCAAACAATTTCATGGATTGAGAAGCTCCTTCTATAATAAAACACCAAATAAATTTTTCCCGAGACCGTGTCAGCCCTTTAAGTCAGTTTCGAAAAGCTGGTAACACAGAAGCCCGTGTCCACGCAGGGAAGCAACGCGGCAGCACTGGAAGCAGGCACGAGGTTTCTAGGAACCTGCTGCAGCTCGCCGGAACTCCACGCTGCTTTCATTCTTTCACTTTCCTCTTTCCTTCTAAGGAGAACTTTTTTGAATCATGACCTATGTCTGGCTGAGTATCCCAACCCTGCGCCTCAGTACCGAGTGGCCTCATTTGATCCCCAGTGCCCTAAGATGCCCTGGAGGGCATTACCCAGATCACTCTGGACACACACCTGGCACCCAAGGATGACTTGATCTGGAACAGATGCGTGGAAGATTATCCTGTCAATCAACACTGTTTAAAAAAAAAAAAAAAAAAAACAACAACCCTGGCATTTTAAATTGCCCAGAAACTAGTATCTCTAATTTTAAGATAAGAAGTCTTTTGCTTCACAGATTTCAGGCTGAAGACAAGAACATTTCAGTGCATCCAACAATATTCTATGAGAGGAACATGGGTGGACCCCAGAATGTGATAAAAGAGGAAAAACCACCTAGATAACTTCGATCTACAGGCAGATGTAAATCATAACATTAAAACATCAATGGCATTTCTTTTCAATCATCACCACATAAAAAGGAAAATTAAAAACAAACAAAAGCCTCCCATGCCACCTTGACATAGACAAACTGAGCAACAGTTCTCCCCATCTATGCCTTACAAAATAAACTACAAGCTAATTAAACTGAGTGAATACGACACACTGTTCTCCGTAAAGGTATTCACGAAACAGATGAACCTCATTCCCGAAGGTGGAAGGTAATGTAGCCCTCCCTGGGCACCTCTACAGGAGCACGCCTGAACTCCCTTTCTTGCTTCCATTTATCTGTTATCTCAGTACTTCACGACTCCCTGGGCTGGAAAATGCTGGAGAAGGCAGGCCCATTCCCTCTACTCTGAATTCCCTACAGCGCCCAGCAGGGCCAAGCTGAATGAAAGTCAAGTGCAATCCTTGGCAGGCTGCTGGAGAAGCCCTTACATTCCTTCTGAATATTTCGGAATATCTGGCACACAGTCAGCCCTTCACAAGTACTTGTAGGTTGAACCCTGCCTATTTCAGGCTGTATTTGTCACATATCATTTTGTCCCTTCCTGAGGAGGCAAAGGGAGGGGAGAAAATCATAGAAAATTTCCCAGCACTAACCATGTATAATAATAAATTGAAATCATTAAACTACACCCCACACATCAGTTCTAGGGACCAATAATAAGGAATGGGATGAAGTTAAACCTAAATAACCATCCATCAAACTATTAACCCCTTTTTTTTCTTCTTTTAGCATTCTTCTCCCTAGAGGAGAACACCTATACGATGTGAGTTTGCAATCTACTGAGCACTGGGATAAAATTCACATTTGTGGGGCTTGACAGCCCTGGAGAAGAAGGAAGAGTTAACACCGCTCCAAATCCTGACGACTAGAAATATTTTGCAAAGCATTAGTTGCCCTGTCAAGAAAATTTCAATCACCACCAAGCAGGAACATACCTAACCTGTGAACATTTACTTCCCCAGCTTTAACAAGAATGCCATCTACCTAAAAGCAACTGCATTGTGATTGAAAACAAAAATCAACACGTTACCCAGGAAAGAAACAAGGAAAATGATTGCTACTTCTTTGCTCCTCCCAGCTGTAGTATAAAAAGCTCAGGTTAGTACTTCTAGGTGTCAATGCAATTATCTTCACAAGACATGACTTGAGGAAGAAAAAAAGAAAAGAAACCCATGTACACTGTGTGTGATGCTATAGCAAACTCCCAAACCCCACTCTGCAGGCCACATGTGACCATCTACTGTCCAAGGATTCAGCAGTTGGCCCGATCTTACTTGCTGACACTTCCCCAGCTGAAGCTCCAGGTCCTTGCATTGACACATCCTCCCTGCCATGGTCCACAGTTGTTCCCCAGAGGCAGCTTGGGGCGTTTCAACATTAAAGAAAGTTAAAACCAACACCTGGAGCGATTTGTCAACATGAGCAAAACTGAAATGGCAAATCTGAACACTTCTAACAGAGCCACTTCTTCCCCTAAGCCCTGCTCAAAAACCCTTGGTGAAGTGAACCTGAAGAAAACTGTCCCCTTTCAAAGGTGAAATGTATCACGAACTCCAGGTGTACGCTACAAGGTAGCCTACAACATCCCAGAGAGTTGGAAAGCAGGAGCTTGGGGCACACACTGATTGCAGTTGTCCCCCAAAGTATACAGTGTATCCATTCATCCATCTAGTTTGTTCAACAAACTATGGAGAAGATGGTGTTTGCTTGCTGTTGTTGAGGACACATGCAAGAGGGTGACTCTAGGAGCACAAGGTCGGGAGACAGTATTGCTCACCCCAATTAAAAAAAAAAATCCCACACCTCTGGAGTCAACCCAAACACTCTACCACACCCAGGAACTGAGGAATGGGAGTGAACCAGCCAAATTCTACATTCCCCCTGGAAAAATTTACACATCCGCTGGGGCAGACCTATGTGATGGGAGTGGCAGAATGATAGATGGCTCCCGTGGGACACAAATGGGTGCAAAACCAAGTGGGTGGCTGGCCAAGAGGCAGTGCCAGCAGATACTCGGGAAGGGGAGAGTCACAGTCTACTTGGATTGCCAAGGTAAATGCAAGGGTGTGAGGGGGAGAAGTCAGGAGGAACAGTTAAGGACACGAGGTATATCCTGGATGAGCCAGAGAAACCTGCTAAAATTAATTCCCACAACTAGCAGTTCAGCCCAGTGAGAGCTTCGAATGTGTGGGGTGTGTCTGTGCAGCCAGCAGGGGCCAGATCATACCGGAATGTGCACCACAAGGATGTTTACTTGATCCAGAGGGCAGTGGGGAGCCCCTGGAAGTTGTAAAGCAAGCAGTGACCACTTCGGAGTTTTGATTTACACCAGTCTCTCTGGTTTTAAACAAGAGTCATCACAAACCAGACACTGGAGATTCTCTGAACTGGTCCCCAACCCAGCAAAACAAATAAGGAGAACACTGACAGATTGTTACAACTTCCACCAGGTTTTATGTTTTTGCAATCATATACAAATAGATTACATGAAACACACAAAAGGAACCTAACAAATGTAAAGAACTTTAACTGCAAAAGAAATCTAAGAATAACTTCTTTAGGAACTGAACTTGTGTACAATTAGACCTAACTGCAAGGTTGTACTTTTCTCAAAATTGTGTCTAAAGCTGAATGTTTCCATGAAAATCTAAGAATTTTTTTAAACAGAAAAAAAAGAAAGACACAATATACCTCTTTACAAGGGCAATGCTGACCTGCTATCTTCAGAGTCTGCCAAAATGAAGTCTTTAAAATGGAAAATGGTGAATTAGGCTTCCAGGATAAATAATCCAAAATCCACAACATTAACTATATGGTGGCTTTTATTGGTTAATGAAACCATTACACTGTTAATGTTCAAAATAGCCAGGTTTTTCTAATCATGCCATACCAACATGTTTTTCTACGATAGCTTCCAAATGCCTTTGTATTTCTGTATTTCCATAAACTTCTATGATGGACTAATTTTATGGTTAGAAAGACACTTAATAGTGCCCTTGCTGGTGTGGCTCAGTGGATTGAGTGCCGGCCTGAGAGCCAAAGGGTCGCTGGTTCAATGCCTGGGTTGAAGGCCAGGCCCCCAGTAGGGGGCATTTGAGAGAAAACCAAGCACTGATGTTTCCCTCTTTCTCCCTTCCCCTCTCTAAAAATAAATAAAATCTAAAATGTATATATATATGTATATATATACATATCTATACTTAATAGTGATTTATAATAGCTTTTATTTTCTAACCAAACACATGCTAAAGGTCTTAACTAGAAAAGCACACACCTAGAGAATTAGCCACTAGGTGTGAGGCCCTGGCTGTACTCTGAGAATACCAGCACCTAGTCCAGAACGTTGAAGCTATCCACTTACTACCCACAATTGCATTTCTTCACCTTCTCAGAGACCACCACTCCTGAATACCTCTCACTAACAATGAATTAAATCAGGGTTCCCAAACTCTGGGCCTTGGATGGTACCAGTCCAGACCGTTAGGAACTGGGTGGCAGAGCAGGAGATGAGCTTGAATGTAATGCACTTGAATCATCCTGAAATCATCCCCCCACCACGGTCTGTAAAAAAAAAATTGTCTCCCACGAAACCAGTCCCTGCTGTCAAAAAGGATGGGGACCACTGGATTAGAGAACCTCCAACTTTCACCCACAGTACAAGCTGGATGGATCTAACCCAACATCTACAAGCTACCCAACAGGGTGACTGAGCATCTGTTTTTTTTTTTTGTTTATTTTTTTTTTTCACTGTAAAGAACTTGTGATCTATAATCAGCAGCCTGGTTCCATCGCTGATTAGAAGAAATTGAAGAAGCACTTGAAACATTCCACTCCATCTCTAATTCTTAAAAAACAAAAACAAACACACACTAGGGGCAAGCTCTAACTCCCAGATGCACTTGCAGAGAGGGACGAAAGGCCTCATACATCTGACTCTTCCCCACAGATGGTGTTTACCTCTAAATGCTGAGAACACAGACCCAAGAAACCAGTCCTGTATTAAATGGGTAGGTAGATTGATCAGAACAAACACTTATGTACAAAAGAGAGAGAAATGACCATTAGTTACAACTTTCAATTGGTCTTTGAACTTGGCCCCCAAAAAGAGGGCATAACAATGAGATACCACTACACACCTGTTACGGTGGTCAAAATTCGCAACACTGGCAAGAATGTGAAGCATCAGGAACTGTTTCATTGCTGGTGGGAATGTAAAAAGCCACTTTGGAAAGACAGCTTGGCAGTTTCTTAACAAAATAAAATGCTCTTACGTACAATCCAGTAATTGTGCTCCTTGCTGTTTACCCAAATGAGCTGAAATCTCCTCTCCACACAAAAATCAGCACAAAGATGTTTATTACAGCTTTATTCAAAATTGCCAAAACTTGAAAGCAGCCACGTCCTTCAGTAAGTACATGAATAAACTATAGAATATTCAGATAACAGAATATTATTCCATGCTAAAAAGAAATGAGCTATTAAGCCATAAAAAGACATGATGGAAACTTAAATGTCTATTACTAAGTGAAAGAAGCCATTCTAAAAAGGCTATAATACTGTATGATTCTAACTCTAAGACATTCTGAAAGGGCAAAACTATGGAGAGAGTAAAAAGATCAGTCGTTGCCAGGGGTTAGGAAAGGATGGAAAGGGGGAGCACAGAGGATTTTTAGGGCACTGTGTCTCCTCTGGATGATTTTAGTGGATATGTGTCATTACCCTTTTGTCCAAACTCACAGAATGTACAACAAGACTAAACCCTAATGTAAACTCACAGAGTTCAGGGGATTATGATGTGTCAGAGTTGGTTCATTGGTTATAACAAATGTACCACTCCAGTGGGGGAAACTGATAACAGGGGAAAGGATTTAGGGCAGGGAGTACATGGGAAATCTCTGTACCTTCCATTCAATTTTGCTGGAAACCCAGAAGTGCTGTAAAACATAAAGTCTATTTTTAAAAAAAAAAGAGGGCACCTCTCTCTTCTCCAGGGTGTGGCTAATTAGCTATGTACCCTCCTGATCGTGTTCAGGGAAAAGACACCCGTAATCATCTTTTTGTGCTCATGAACTTGACAATTAGTATTATTAACTAGAAGAACTAATAGGACCCAGAAAGGCAAGTAATAAGATTATGGCTCCATGTGTGCTTCAAATGAACTAAAATAGTGAAAAATCTAGCAAGGTCATCACTGAACTGAGTATCTAGGCCTTGCCACAAATTTCCCAGGCAGCTACTAGCAAGGGCTATGTTTAAGTTAGTGTCATCTGGGGTTGTACTGCTTAACCGTGACATAAGTGACAAAGCAGTGTTGTTCAAGGGACTCCTTACATCCACAGACCATTTCATGTAGTCACACATTCTGGTCATAGTTCAGTTAACAAAATTTTCAAAAGCTTAAAGGAACCTCTTCTCTGCATATGCCTTATGAACACCTGCCAAGTACTAGGGAACAGGTAAACCACAAGCACTTTTGTCTCCCTGAATATGCTCATCAGAGATTAAGGAAGAATTGAGAGGCTTCTGGTACTTGTAAGCTGTCATCTAAAACAATTTTAAACTTTACTCATAAGGACATTTCACAAAGTACATTTGATTGGATACCAGTTTTAGCGGAGGGTAAGTGCTAAGAAATAAAGCCACCACCTCACATACTCTTTAAATGTTCAGAAGGCCTCTGATTTTACACACCAGGAATGAACATGTTTACATGTTTGTCCTTGCAAAACCAACATGTTTATGTACAGTTTACAGACCTACTTATACTATGGTCAAGGGTCAAACAGATAACCCTTTCATAGTATCTCCACTCCACAGTCTCCCTCCCAAACAAATAAAAACAACCTGAATTGCTTACTGTATGCGAGAGGCTAGAGATTCTGTTTCATGTATGTTTTACTACTTTCCGTGGTTCACATTCTCCAAGAGATTCCCTCTCATTTACTAACTCAAACCTTAAATAAACTGCTTCTCCCAGCTCCCCCCCTCATCTCAAACCCTTGCTCAGCAGAGACATCTCTCTTGGCCAAGAAAACTACAGAGGAGGCTGGGAAGTGGCTGCCTTTGGAAATGTATCCCCCTTTCTACCAAAGGGGCACACTTCAAGAATTTTACAGTTCTAATTCCGATCACCAGGACTCGATTTAGGCATGCAAAATGTCTTTCTACAATCAATTTCTATGTAGGCTGCCAATCACACTGAAACTTTAGAGGAAACCTGCTTCCTAAGCAAATTCAGACAACCATCCAATCCCCATGTGTGAACTAGCATTAGGGGAGCAAACACACCCATTCACACATACACACTCACTCCTCCACTGAAGACTTTCACGACAAGAGGGCATCATAAACTTGCCCCACTTCACATCCAGAGTGTGATCTCTGACCCATCCCCAAACTCATATCTTTCTCCATTCTGAAGGTTCAGTCTAATCAGCTATTGTGCAGCAGCTATGACAATTCATTCCTTTAATTTCTTAACGTTTTCTTCTCTGCTCCTGGCTGGGAAACTGTTTTGATCTGAATAAAGTCGTCTGCATGGGGATTCTGCATATTAATGATGTGGCTAGCTGGCAAGGATGTTAGGTGAGAGCACTTGGTGTACTTTCTCCAGTTATGTTTCGCCTCATCACCACTATAGTGGTCTTTCTAGATGCCTGTTACGAACATGACGCTCTTCGCTCTTCGGAGCAGCCTCCGGGAGCCAGGTGGAAACAGAACAGACAGCCTGTCCTCCCGGCCAGTACCTGGACTCAAAGGCAAAATACCCCCGGACACTTCATCATCAGCGAAAGGAACACATGTATGTATGTCTTGCTCAGCAAGGGAGACGCTAAAGTCGCTAACCTCTCACCCTGGTTTCTGCCTGTTCAGGCTTCATTACCCTTCACCCTGCCCAGACCAGGGTAAGATGCTGCATTCTCCCGGCTGTACATCGCCTCCTACATCCCCCACCTCCACCCTCCCCACCAAGGAAAGGACTTCCAAAGAGGTAGGAGCATCAACTCCGGTACCCGCCCTTCCCTCTCGATCCTGGCCAGAAAACTCCACTTCCCGGATTCCCGGCCACTCTCTCCCGCCCCCTCCCCGAGCAATCCAGTTAGCGCCGTCCTGATGCCAACAAAGTGCCGACCCTAGCTGGGTATCCCTACCTCCCGCACCCCAAGGCAGGTCCCCGAAACAGGCCCCAGCTTCCTCCCTCTTCCCTAGGGTAAAGCGTGGAGATTCTGGACGCACCCCTCAGTCATGCTAGGACTGAAAAAGTCCCACCCCGCCCCCCCAGCCACAACGCCAGCTTCTAGCTCAGCCCGGGAGGGGCCTTCTCTCCAGAGGTGAAAAAAGAGCGTGGGTAGGCTGTCCCAGCAGCCTTCTCCCACACTCCGCAAGGGGCCTGAACCCCCAGGGAAGACAGACTCCCCTGGCCCCGAAGAGACACCTCCCTCCCCCGACCCCGTGGAGGCCGTCAGGTCGCGAGAGAGTGAGCTCGCTGCGGGGACCCCCGGGAACCTCGGGGAGACCGGGGACTGCCTGGGTCTGGGTACGGCCTCTCCTGGGGGTGGGCGGAGGTCAGTGTTGCGGCGCAAGCCCGGGGGACACTCACGATGGTCACGCTGGCTTTGCGCAGGTCGCGGTTTTCCTCCTGCAGCGCCTTGCACTTGAGTTTGTAGGTTTCCAGCTCTATCTTCAGCACCTTGTTCTCCTGCTGCAGCGAGGCCAGGCGGTTGGTGAGCTCCTCCAGACGGAAAGGCGAGATGACAATGCCCCCCGATTTCCCACCACCGCTACCTCCGCCGCCGCCACCACCGCTGCTCCCGCCACCACCGCCGGAGGTCGACGAGCAGGATGACTGCATGGCGGCCGAGCTGCTGCTGTTGCCCCCCGCCCCGTCCGTGTCGCTCTCGCTGGCGCTGTCCGCCATGGCCGCGGCGGGCTGGGGTAAGAAGGAGGAGCAGGGAGACGGCGACGGCGGCGGAGGCGGCGGTGGCGGCGGCGGTGGTGGTGGCAGCGGCGGCCGCGGCGGAGGCGAAGGCTGGGCTGCGAATGAGTGGGCGCGGGGCGAGCACAGGGGAGCGCCGAGCTGGGCGCCTGGCACCAGGGCGCAGACTCGGAGCGCGGCGCGAGAAAGAGAGGGAGCTTCCCGCTGCCAAGGGACCTCCTCTGCCAGAGAACAGAGACCCCGCCCGGGCTCGGGCAGTATTGCACTGAGTCTTGCTCCAGCCGGCCTGGCGCGCTTGGTAGGCCGCCCAGCTAAGCTATCCGAAAGCTCCGGGACCGGCTGGCCGCGGCCACGGGCCCGCCCACTGGCGTCCGCCAGCAGGCTAGGGACGCGCGGCCGCTGCGAGAAAGCCAGGCTAACCTCCGCTCCCGCTGTCCGCTGGCCACACGTGTTCTGAGGGAGGGCCTCCGAGCCCCCTAATTTAAAGCCAAGGCCGTCCAGCCTCTTCCGGGCTCGCGCCCGCCCCTGGGAAAAAGAAAACCAATGCCCCACTAGCCTTGCAGGTGCTGGGGACACGTGGAGAGGTCAGCCGGGTTCCGGCAGCCCGCCCTGGACTCGTCTTGGCCCCATCTTCCGCTGACTGTGTGTGCTCGTGTCTCCCTCTGTCTGTTTCAAACATCCACGCAGCCCTTTCAGTTTTGTGCTTGTGAGCCTGACAGGGAGGCGTTGAAGAGCCTGAAGAGAACAGTAAGTTCCCCTGCAAGGAGCAGAGTGGGATGGGGCGAAACACCACCAGCCACAGGTTAACCTCGTTAACAAAGATTTGCAGAAGAACACGCCACCTTCTTTACTCCCCCTAATA
This sequence comes from Glossophaga mutica, assembly GCA_039655065.1. Lineage (NCBI taxonomy): Eukaryota > Metazoa > Chordata > Mammalia > Chiroptera > Phyllostomidae > Glossophaga > Glossophaga mutica. Next base: position 137,444,340 of record CM077307.1, on the reverse strand, counting down.
ATTTAATAAACCCCACTCGGCTCAACTGTTAAACAAGGTGCAACTTTTTTTTCTTTTTCTATTTGCATCTTGCAAACAGTACCAGGACACGTAATGTAATAGGATTAAGACGCTAACATCTAATCCAAAAAGAAAAAAAGGATAATACTTTCTGTGGATTGAAAGTCATCTCTTTAAGTGCCAGTTTTCCAAAGTAACCGGAGACATAGAATTATGCTCTAGAAGTAATGGTGATTAAGTAGGACTACAACATAACCATCACCTTTCTTTACTATAGTCCTGCCCACTCCTAAAAAACTTTAATAAATCAGAAATTAAACCAATTACTCTAATGTGGTCTAATTCAGTGTTCTAGTTTTGAAGCATAAGAAATTTAAAATGAAAACTTTTATCCCCTGTCTCCCCTCGCAAAGGACTTGTAGGAAATTGGCAGGTTAGAAGATTCTAAACACTGTTGACACAGAACAGCTTTCACTCATGTGTAAAAATTGGAAAAGAAACTGACCAAACTAGTTTTATTATCCAAGTTTAGTCAAGGGAAGAACAAACATATGGAAACAAAAAATACCAAAAAAAAAGTAAAAATTTTTTCTATTCCTTCGAACTTTTGGAAAAGTTTATAATGTGTTAGGTATAAAGAGGTGGGGAAAAGAATGATTTTTGTTTCTACTCCTTCATTATCTGTAAACCTAAATTTGATCTAATGATTAAACTGTTATTCAATGGCTATTGGAAACTGCTACCTCGGGAAAAACTAATACTCCAGGCATTCCAAATGACATCATCTTTTACCAAGATGGCTGCTTCTAGCAGACAGCTCGGAACTGCAACCGCAATTAACCCCCAGATTTCTCCTGTTTTTTTATTTTAGTGCCAGAGAACCTCTGAACTCGGTCACTGTTGGTGTGTGTGAAGCGGGGTGGGGGTAGGGGGTGTGGCTGTACTCTGCAGAATCGTGTAGCCAATGTAATCATTCTGTTAGAAGTGATCCAGTGTAATGTTCACTGAAACTTATTTCTCTCCCCAAGTTTTCCTTTTGGGGATCTGGTACATGAGACAAGCAGCTCATTAAATTGGAAACGGCTTCTGGAAAACTCACTTGCTGGGTGAAATGGAAGAGTAAAGCTAGCAGGGAGTAGCACCACAGGGGGAAACAGATTTAACAGCATTCTTTCCACTTTATTCAGCACCGTGATAGAATCTTAAGGGCCGGTCTGGCTTCCATACTCACAAGTTTCTATTGTCCCCTAACCCACAGTATGTTTAAGCTTCCACTCTTAGAGTTTATTGCAACAGAAACATTCCTTCCAAGCAGAGAGGGAGGAAAATTGGCTAGTCTTAGCTTTATCACCAAGTGCCTCAGAAAGGCGGACTACTGCTTCAAGTCAGCCCAGGGGTGGGGTTTAAAGTGCTTGGCTTTCTTAAAGGGCCCACATTATAGTAAACTTAAGAATATATTGGTCTTGAACAGCATTTGGAGAAAAAGTACATTTTGACATGTTGCTTTTAGGCAGTAATCCTGTTTTACTTTAGGGGGAAAGTATCTTCTAAAACTTCCCTGCTTATATAGATGGGAATAAACTGGAGAATATTTTTTTCACTGTGGTTTTTATTGTTATTGCAAAGCAGAAGCGTGTCTAATTTTCTACTTCTTGTAAAACTGATTTCTCTTATAAACAGGCCATTTATCACAACACTGGTTCAGTAATAGCATTACAATGGAAACACTAGTTACAAAACCAATAATACCATTATAAAACTCCTTCTTAGCTTTCTGGGGGAAATGAATCAGAAGAATAAATGGTACTTTGTGCTGTCTGAAGAAGAGATTAATTTAGAAAATCACATCCATTTGAGAAATAATGATATTTACCTCTGCCCTAAATTCAAGCTGGAAAAACATCACGAAGGAATAGAATACCTTAGAGTCTAATTGCAAGGTACAACATCAAAATCTTTCACTGTCTATTGCCATTTGTGCAGCTGATTTGCTCTATGGCCTTGGAACTTTCAATAGTAAAATTGGAATAACGGCATGAATCATAGGGGAATTTTGTTTTTTTTTAATTTTAATGGCTATAAATAAATTGCTGTACATATCTTTTTACATTAATGTCAGAATGAGTAATTGTATTCAAACTCTGAATGGATTTGGTGGTTACAGGACCCACATTACAGTTTTGAAAAGAATTTGCATAGAATCGTATAAGAGTGTGCCACTATGGTGCTATTGTTTCTTGAAAAACAGGGTTTATTTAAATATAGTTTTTTAAAATATTTATTTTATTTTAATCTTATTTATTTATTTATTTAAATATACTTTTGATTTAGAGGTTGGTTCCAGTCCCCAGATCTAGTATCTAGTATAGAGTGTCTCAACCTTGGCGTTATTGACACTTGGAGCTGGAAAATTCTTTGTTGGGGTAGATCTGAGGATCCTTTCCTGTCCTGTGAGATGTTTAGCAACATCCCTAGCCTCTACCTACTAGATGCCAATAGCATGCCAACCGAAAAAGTTATCCAGATGTTACCAATATCCCTACGGTGAAAAATTTCCCCAGTTGAGAACTACTGATCTAGTTGAACAAACACCTTTGGAGGGCAAAAGCGAGGTCATCTTGGAGTGGCTCTCCTGACAACACATAGATTACGTCCCCCTGAACCATCAAGAGAATTCTCTCTCTCATTTCATATTCCCGGCATCAACTCTGCAGGAGATCCTGAACCCAAACCACCATACCCACACTTCCTACAATTGCTTGTCTTCAGCTACCCCCTTTCTTTAATATGCATTTTCAGTATTTCATACCTATTCATGTCAAACTAGCTTTGCATCTGCAGCACCCACCCAAAGAATCCACTGTGCAACACTAATTATGTATCTCATCTCTACCTTCGTTTTTGTGTTTGCTCATCATTAGTTCACCAAATCAAAAGCATTTACAAATGCGGCCTGAAGGAACAAGCCAAAGGCTAAATAAAGTATGTCAGCTAAGAATCAAGTAAGAATGTCAACAAAAACTGAAACATATGCTTGTATGTCTAGAAATTTAGCAGCCTACAAAATCTAAAACTTGTCTTGACACAGATCATAAGCAGAATTGCTGAATAGGAAATTCTTTTTAAATTCTACTAAATACGCAGCAGAACTTGAAAGGACGTAAAGGGAAATCCCATGCTCCAAAAGCAAAGAAGAAAACTGGAAACAACCCAAATGTTTACTTACTACCTAAATCCTGTTGCATTCACACAATGGAATAATATACAGCACTGGGAATGAACAAATGACAACTACACGAAGCACCGTGAGTGAGCTTCAAAACATAATGATAAGCAAAGGAAGCCAGAGACAAAAGAATTGTGCTGTATGATTGCACTTATATAGAGTTCAAAAATAGACAAAATTAATTTATAGTGTTAGAAGTCAATAATGATTCTCCTTGAAAGGAGATAGCGTTTGGAAAGGATACGAGGAGGTTTCTAGCAATGCCCATCGTGTGTGAGTACTTGTTACGAAGGTAGGTTCAGTTCTGAAAAGGAATAGAGTGATATATTTATAATCTGTGTACTTTTCTATGTATATATATACTTTAATAAAATGTATGATTTTAAAAAGGGGGAGAGTCTGGGCACTATAATCCAGAATAATAGCCTTTCAGCTGAAACTGGGGCAGCAGCATCGTGGGTCTTGTTAGTCATGGCATTTGAGTTCTGTGCCCCTCGGGGATAGGACTTGAGGCTTCGGGTTTATGCAAGGCAGGAAGATGTAACTTAGACACCTGCAGAATGCCAGACCATCCAAGAACTTCACATAGACTGCAAGTCCGGACTACTGGGAGAAGTCTTCCAACCAGCAAATAGAAAAACAACAAGGAAACTTGTTTAAGTTAAACTGAATTCAGAGCTTTAAAAAAAGTCTTTTAGAAAATTTATTATCTGGATCTAAGCTTCACAGAGTCGGGAGTTTCACATACCGTATTTTTTAGACTATAAGACACACTCCCCGCACCCCCAAATTTGGGAGGAAAATGCAGCAGCGACCCTGCTCCTGCCTCCTGTGACCCCACTCCACTGCCGCCCCCCACCCCCCACCCACCACCACAGCGAACCAGGTAAGCTACATTCAGACTATAAGATGCACCCCCCTTTCCTCCCAAATTTGGGGGGAGAGTGCGGCTTATAGTCCGAAAATGTGGTGCATAATTTATATTACCTACATAGTCCAGAAATCCCCAAGTTGGCATAACACCTAAAAGTTGGGCTGGCATGCAAATTCTCTGGGTGATGCAATTGTCTATATCTTGACTGTGGTGGCAGTCACACAAATGTGTACATTTGCCAGATTTCATCAAACATACTTAAAAAGGGTATTGGTACTCTATGAAAAACCCAACTAAAAAAAACTGGTAAAAAGGAGTTGGTGTTGGGATGGTACTAACCCTAGCCCACCTGACAGAAGCAAGCAAAAATTCACCTGAAGCAGTCTCAACATGAAAATGGGGTGGCAATAAAAAACTATAAAATGCAGAGAAATGATCTATCATGAACAAAATTAGCAAACAATAAATAACAGGATGTTATCCCTTGAACTTCCATTAAGGCAAATATTGACTGTCATTGAATTTAATAAGATTAAGCATGTTTAAAATAACTAGAACCATGAAAAAAGGAATGGAAAGCATAACAATACAAAAGAAAAGTCAGAATTGAAGACAACAATCAAATTTACAAAAGAACCAAATAGAACTTCTAGAACTTAGAGGAGGTTAAAACTCATTAATCCAGGGATGACAAACTCATTTTCACCGGGGGTCGCATTAGCCTCACAGTTGCTCTCAAAGGGCCAAATGTAATTTTAGGACTGTGTAAATGTAACCACTCCTTAACTAGGGGCAAGGAGCTCTACATTCGGCCCTTTGAAGGTGACCTCAAGGGTGATGTGGCCCCCGGTGAAAAGGAGTTTGACACCCCTGTGCTAACCAAAGACCAGGACCACACCTGCAGTCAAAAAGCCAGCTTTATCTAGCTTGCTGCAGCAAAGAAAAGTGTACATCAGCACAATGGTGGGAGGGAATTATTACAGGATTTGTGCTTGAACCGGGTAATTCTAAGCAGGGTTTAAGAAAGCAGAGGCCAGTTCTGGATCAGATGTTGTTAAGAAGTAGAAGAAATGTGATGACTGTGCCCTGGCTGGTGTAGCTCAGTGGATTGAGCGTGGGCCTTTGAACCAAAGGATCATGGTTCAATTCCCAGTCAGGGCATATGCCTGGGTTAAAGGCCAGTTCCCAGCAGGGGACGCACGAGAGGCAACCATACTTTGATATTTGTCTCCCTCTCTCCTTCCCTTCCCCTCTAAAGATAAATAAATAAAATCTAAGAAAAATTTGGTGATTGAGTATCTTGATAATTTTTATCTAAGAGGCAGGTGTATTAAAGTAGGGCTAGAGTTATCATTGGCAAAGAAGCAGTAGTTACTCATATCAGTGAAGAGTTCTTTCAGTTACTTGTGTGGCTGCAGAGTGTTTTTTGTTTTGTTTTGTTTTGTTTTGTTTTGTTTTCTGTCTTGCTCCAAACATCGAAAAGAAAGGCCTTATTCGATCACTTTTTTATTTTGTGAGTATTGTTTTCTTTCCATTAGGAACATCTGAACTGTCACCTGAGCAGTTTTTCATTTTATTAAGTGATTAAATATTAAAACCCTCAAGGAGTAAACCAATGAGCAGACTGGACACAGCTGAAGAGAAGATTAGAAAGGAGATAGATCTAGGAAAATTAGAATGCAGCACAAAGACATACAAAGACATAATAGCATATTAGAGACTGAGAGGATAGAATAACAATGTCCAGCATCCATCCAATAGGTATTCAGGGATTAGAGAACAACAAGGAAGGATGGAAAGGCAATACTTAAAGTGATAATGGATCAGAACTTTGCATAATTGATAAAAATATGAATAGTCATATTCAGGAGTTAAAATGAGAAAGGAATAGGGTAAATAAAAGAGTTGTATCAAGAGAAATTCAAGGCCGACATGGTTCCTCTTCACACAACCACATCAAAATTGCAACTAAAATATAGAACAACCATCACTCAGAATTGTCAGATATCCATTTGAATGGAAGTCTGACAAAGTAATTAAAGAAACCACATCTGTCCAGACTGGTAGGAGGGGTGCTGATGCAGAATGGGCTGGTCCCTCACCCACGTGTGGAGGATAAAAATTTGGGAGGAATACCTCAGGAGTAAGGAGACCTAGCTCCACACAAGGCCCCCCAGCCCAGGGTTCCAGTACAAGGAGGGTAAGTCTCCACAACTTCTGGCTGCAAAAACCAGTGGGGGTTAAAGTCAGTGGAAGAAACTTCTGAGTCCCAAGCAATTCCTCTTAAAGAACCCACACTTGGACTTACCTACTCAGACTCACTCTCACTGAGCTCCAGCAGTGGGGTAGCAGCTTGAAAGGCACCAGTGGTATACAGGCAGAAACTGAAGTGTCTGGCATCAAGGCAAGCTGTCCCTTTTCCAAACCCTCTCCCCATATATCTCAGACTCTGTCAACCTGGCTAACAGTGTTTAACCCACGTTGGAGATCCCCAGAGACTCTGTCCCACCCAACTTACAGGTCCACCCAAGCTGCTTTTCCATATGAATGGCTGATCTTGACTAATGCTTCACAACTTCCTAAATCCTCTCAAACAAACAACAGCTGGCCTCAGTGAGCCCCAGGCCTGGTACTAGCAGCAGCCAGCCTTGGCTTCACCTGGGAATCTCCCAGCCCAGCACAAGTAGCAGCCATCTCAGATTCCTTTATACATCAGGAAGGCAAAACACAGGTAGGGACTGACCTTGGCCTACACCACCTGGGAAACCCCAGGGCCAATGCACCCAGTGCACACCTACAGACCACATCGGAGCACCACCACCCTGCAAGCTGATCCTCCACAGAGGGCAGACGTTGGTGGCAAGTGGTCACAGCCAATTCTTGCAGCTGTCTGGCCTGGGTAAATCCCTCCCATTGACATGCCAACAGCAATCAAGGCTTACCTACAACAGGAGAGTACTCAGCCCACACAAAGGTTGTAACTTGAGTACCCAGCTTGGGTGACAGGGGAGGCTGTGCCACTGGACCCTACAGGACACCTACTACATTAGGCCACATTACGAAGACAGGGAGTCAAGGCAGCTCTACCTAATACATAGAAACAAACACAGGGAGGCTGCCAAAACAAGGAGGCAAAGAAGCATGGCCCAAATGAAAGAACAGATCAAAACTCCAGAGAAAGAGCTAAATGGAATGGAAATAAGCAATCTATAAGATACAGAGTTCAAAACACTGGTTGTAAGGATGCTCAAGGAACTTACTGAGGACTTCAGCAGCATAAAAAAAAATCTCATCAAAAATGACAGATACGTGAATTGAAATAAAAAACAATTTACAGGGAAACAACAGTCGAGTGGATAAAACTGAGAATCAGATCAATGATTTGGAACATAAGAAAGTAAAAACCAATGAGAACAACAAGAAGAAAAAAAGAATATAAAAAAAATGAAGATAGTATAAGCAGCCTCTGGGACATCTTCAAGAGGTCACAGGGTGCCAGAAGGAGAAGAGAAAGGGCAAGAAGTTGGAAATCTATTTGAAAAATAATGAAAGAAAACTTCCCCAATTTGGTGAAGGAAATAGATGCACAAGTCCAGGAAGCACAGAGAGTCCCAAACAAGATGGATGCCAAGAGACCCACTCCAAGACACAACATAATTAAAATGACTAAGTTTAAAAATAAAGAGAGAATCTTAAAAGCAGCAAGAGAAAAGAAGTTAGTTACCTAAAGGGGAGTTCCCATAAGGCTGTCAGCTGATTTTTCAAAAGAAATATTGCAGGCTAGAAGGGATTGGCAGGAAATATTCAAAGTCATGAGAAGCAGGGACCTACAACCAAGATTGCTCTGCCCAGCAAAGCTGTCATTTAGAATCAAAGGGTAGATAAAGAGCCTCCTAGAGAAGAAAAAAACTGAAGGAGTTCATCATCACCAAATGATTATTATATGAAATGTTAAAGGGACTTATTAAAGAAAAAGATCCAAACTACAAACAATAAAATGGCAATAAATATAAATCTATCAACAATTGAATCTAAAAAACAAACTAAATAAACAAGAAAAACAAAGAATCATGGATTTGGAGAGCATTTTGGTGGTTGCCAGATGGGTGCGAGTGTGGGGGAATGAATGAAGAGTTGAGGGGATTAAGAAGTACAAATAGGTAGTTACAGAATAGCCATGGGGTGTAAAGTACAGTATATGAAATGGAGTAGCCAAAGAACTTATATGCCTGACCTATGGACATGAACCATGGTGGGGGGATTGCCTGAGGGAGTGGTGCATACTAGGTGGAGGGTATTCCCAAGGGGGAAAAACCAGGACAACGGCAATAGCATAATCAATAAAATATAATCTAAACAAAAGAAGTTAAAAAATATACTGGTAGAAATTTTGAAGGACAAATCGAAATAATAAATAAATAAATAAATCTTTATAAAACCAGAGAGAAAAGAGAAAGCAGAGATTACCTATAAAGAACAATTACCTATAGAGTGTCAACAGATTTGTTAATAGAAAAGACAACCAGAAAAAAATCAGAATAAATAGCAACCAGACACATATACAAGGTTATAAAAATTTGTGCAAATATATCAGGAAGCATAATTACTGTAATTGAACCTACCTATAAAAACAGAAATAATCAGACTGGAAAAAGGGGGAAAAATCCAGCCATATTTTTTACAAGACTATAAGACATTAACACTAAGTACTTAAAAAGTTTAAAAGCAAAAGAATGAAAAAAGATACACATACACAAATACCTACCAAAAGAAAACAGAAAACTGAATAAGCCATATTAAAATGAGCCCCTGAAAGAAATCGAAAGCTCTATAGATTTTTGAAGTAGACACCTAATAATTAAAGAAAATAACAAGAAAATATAACAATTAAAAATTTTATGTGCCTCAGAATATAGCCTCAATATATGTATTAAAAGTTAACAGAATTATAAGCATAAATTGACTAATCCACAATCGTTATAGGTGATCATAGCACATCTCATTATTGAAAGATTACACAAATGAAAATTTGAAAAGAATGTGGAAGGTCTAAACACAATTAACAAACTTAATCAAGTGTGTGTGTATCTGCACCCAATAACTATAGAACAAATATTCTATTCAGCACGCAATATATCAAAACTGACTATGGATTAGGCCACAAAGCAGATCTCAGTACATAACATCCCTATCAGATGCTTACTCAGTGCCAGGCGCTGGTTACATGTTTTAGTGCTTTACGTGTATTAACTAGTTTAATCCTCTGAACAACCCCACTAGGGTAGGTTACTATGCTTATCCCCATTTTAAAGATGAGGAAACTGGGCTAACAGAAAATAAGAAAGTTGCCTGAGCTCATCAACTGATAGATCGGAGGACTGTGGTTCAAGACAATGCCATCTACAGACATGCACTTTTCTTTTTTTCTTGGAACAAATTCAAAAAGATACACAGAAGCACACATTGTCAACACCCTGAATTAGTAAATTTTGCCATTCGGTCACATTCTTTTAGTATTTTCCTTTTCTAAAAGACATAGAACATTTACAGTTAAGCCCCTTTCAACTCAGTTTTATTTCCATCCTCTTCTCCATTATAGATATGTATCCTTCCAGTTTATATTTTATACATTTATAATGACCAAATCTGTCACTATTAAAAATGTTTAGCCCTGGCTGGTGTGGCTCAGTGGATTGAGTGTCAGCCTGCAAACCAAAGGGTCACTGGTTTGATTCCCAGTCAGGGCACATGCCTGGGTTGCAGGCCAGGTCCCCGGTGGGGGGGTGCATGAGAGGCAACCACACATTGATGTTTCTCTCCCTCTCTCCCTCCCCCCTCTAAAAATAAATCAATAAAATATTTTTAAAAAAATGTTTAATGTTGATTTTGGTGAACATGTATATGTATGTGTACACATATACATGGCCATTAATTTTAACAGTTATATGAAGATAAAGGGCATTTTTAGTAGGAAAAATAGCTTATGGTATAGACCAAAAAACAGTGAGAAATTCAGTGAGGCCAGAGTATAAACTATATGAAAGCAAATGACTAGAAGTATAAATGGAGAGCAGATTTGAAGCTATTTTTTTATGCCACAAGAAAGCATTTGGACTTTATCTTTCAGGAAATAAATCAGAACAACTGTTTTTTTTCTAAGGAGGAGAGTGATGTATTCAGATACTTTAAAGTAAAACAGAGACATCATAATGTTTCACCCAAAAATATTGTTGATGTAACCACAATGCAATGATTATTTCTAATACAATAACAGTAATTGCCTTAGCATTATAAAATATCCTATTGATATCAAAATTTCCCTGATTGTCTCCAGCATGTTTTTTATACCTGGCTAATTCAAACCAAGATCTAGTAATCAAAGACCATCTGTTGTGCTGCTTTTGGTTCTTTGTCACTCCAGTCTTGTTTTATTTTAATAAAGCTATCTCATCACTTTTTCCAGGTCATTACATACTGAAGACACTTGTAGAGTATTGCACTTCTAGATTTGCCCAGTTGTTTTTTCTTTTGATGTTGCTTTAACCTTTTACTCTGCCCTTTGTGTTTCTGTAAACCAGAGTGTTGGTCTAAAGCTCATTGAGATTCGGGTTAAAACTTGTAGCAAGAATGCGTCAGAGGTGATTCTGTGTGCTTTTACACTGCAACGCACCAGGAAGCAACAATGTCTGGTTGTTGACTTAAAGTGGATGCATAAATTAATCACTCAGTTAATGTGAGGACACCCAGGTTTCATTATCGCAACGTTATGCTTTACCTTTTTCTCCCACCACGTAATTGGTGGGATGGTATCTCAGCAATGGATGCATTGTGTTCCTGCCTCCCATAAGCACTTGACCTAATGGTTTCAACATCCATGGATGGCCCTAGTTTCCGCCAGTAATTTCTTTAAGGGTTTCAAAATGATAATTGTCTAGTTCTGTCATGTCTTCTGCATATATTAGCTGTCATTCCTTTTGTAAGGAAGAGTATTTTCTCATTAGCTGAGATGATTTGGTTGCCTTGATATACAATTCCTACTGGAAAAAGAGAATAAATATTCTGATACAGCGCATACACTCCTAACAACTATGATCTCTCGCCCTTCCAAAGAATTAATATTAAGCCTTCTGATCATAATGCAACTAAATGAGGAATTACTACTAAAATATAATTAAAATAAATATATCTAGAAATTTCAGATAGTTTCTAAATAAACTGTATGAAGGGAATTAAATATGAAAATTCACAGACATTTATAACAATGATAAAATCTACTTACCAAACATGTAGAATGCTGCTTAAGTGCAAAATACCAGATAAATATACAGTAAGATTCAGCAAGGAAAAAAGATAGAGGGAAAATGCCTGTAAGCAATTTTTTTTTTGGCAAGAAATAAACATTTAGACAAAAGGTACAGTTTTAGGAGAAAAAAAGTTCGCTGAAAACAAATAGAAAATCTGAATGTAACCACTGAACAAATTGAATCAGAAGTTTAAAATATTCCTCCAAGAACCCCCTTCCCTGAGGTCTAAGAGATTTATTACAGAGTGCTACCAAACAATCAAAGAACAAATAATCCCCGTCCTCTACAAATTGTTCCAGAAAATGGAAAATAAGGAAATAATTCACAATTGTTTTACAAGGGCAGTAAATGTGATACTAAAGCCAGGCAAGGACAGTGAAAAGGAAAAGAAAAAGAATGAAATTTAAATGCTGTTAGACTGCTAACTGTTCACCAGAATTGTTCTTTTTTTTAGACCAGAGAACATCTCCTAACCTCCCTTGCAGTTAGATGTGAGCATAAGACAATCCCCAGAGTAGAATATAAATGGAAGTGATATATGCCACTGCCACACATAGAGAATAAAAAATTTTAAGCACCTAGCCCTAGCTAGTGTGGCTCAGTGGACTGAGTGCCAGCTTTCAAACCAAAGGGTCACTGGTTTGATTCCCAGTCAGGGCACATGCCTGGGTTGTGGGCCAGGTCCCCAGTGAGGGTGCATGAGAGACAACCACACACATTGATTTTTCTCTCCCTTTCTTTCTCCCTCCCTTCCCCTCTCTAAAATTAGATACATAAAAATCTTAAAATTTTTCAAGTGCAGTCTTCCATGCTCTTTTCTTTTACAACTAACTATAATGGTGACCCCCCCAAGGCCACCACAGAGGACCCCAATTTAAGATGGCAGAGCCCCTGTCAGCCTGGACCCCTGAAAGACTACATATAGAAAAGATACTTGCACTTACATAACTGACCAAGGATTAGTCTCCAGATTATATAAACAATGACTATAAATACATAAGAAAAAAGATAATCCATTAAAAAATAAAAAGCAAAGGACATTAATCAGACAATTCAACAGAGGCAGAAAACCAAATTGCCAATAAATAAATGACAAAATGCTCAATCTCACTAGTAGAAAGTGAAATCCAAATAATATCACATTGAAATACTCTTGCATAGCCTTTAAATTGGCAACAAAATTTAACCCTAACAATATCAAGGATTGGTAAGAACACAAAGTAATGATAACTCTTCTGTCATTCATTGCTCATAGAGGTATAAACTGCAGAACAATTCAGTGATGTCTTATAAAGTTGAAAATGCACATTTATTACATAATCCAGCAATTCCATTCCTTACTGTACCTTCCAGAAAACAACCACACATGTGCACGAGGAGCTATTGACAAGAATCTTTGCAGAATTGTGTGAAAGAGCAAAATACAGGAACAAGTAGATGTTCATCAACAGCAGAGTGGATAAATCAACTCATTTTGTATAGCAAGGAAAATAAATTCTCTAGAGTAGTATGTATCAATATGGATGATTCTCAAAAACATGTTAAGGGGAAACAAAACAAGTAGCGGAAACATGGTTCCTACGATACAATTTATACAATGTTCAAAAGTAGGCAAAACAATGATCATTGTGAATCCTTACATTTGTAGTAAATATGTAAAGGCATGCATAATGATAAACACCTAATTCAGGATAGCGGTTTCCTCTAGAAAGGGGGATAACAAAGGGCTTCAACCATTTTGTGATTCTTTATTTCTTTAAACATGAGCATAGAAAGGACTGTATGGAAATGTAGATTTGACCCAGCGGGATCGTGCATGCCTGACTCTTCAATACTTTTTGGTGTGTTTTTCACACAGCTGGTCCAAATTATTCACGAATTTGCCTGCCCCCTAAAATTTACTTGTAACTCTCAAATCAGCATATGTGGTGTTTTGCGGTCATTCGCAGACACGCACACTGGAAAAAACTCGAGTCCCGTGATAATGCATGTTCTCTGCTGAGACAGAGCAAGGCAACACCCTGCATTTCAGCTTTTATAATGTAAAAAGTGTGCTTTCCATGGTCTGTTTAGTGCCTCATGCTTTGTATTTTCATGCTTTCGGTTGACAATTTCATTAAAATGACCGAGTGCAGTGCCGAAGTGCGGCCTCGTGTTTCTCACCACAAGAAGACCGTGGCATACCTTAAGGACAAAATACTCTGTGTTAGATGTCTCCTTCAGGCATGCGTTACAGGGCTGTTGGCAGTGATTTCAGAGCTAATGGAGAACAACATGTATTATATAAAGTGTCTTTAAAGAGAAACATACATAAAACAAGGTTGTGTATTGGTGCGTTGATGAAAACGTTGTCACCAGAGGCTGGCGGGAACCCAATCTGTACTTCCCCTAGGAGCAATGGCTCCCAATTCAGTGTCTCCCGATTGGCTAATTCACTGTTTGCAGAGATAGTATAGACCATCACTACTGGGACGAATGAGTCCATTGGATTTAATTAAAAATATTATGACATGTATTTCCAAGAAAGGGTCAGGGCGTGGTATTTCTCTAAAAAATCTGAAAAAAAAAAAAAGAATGTTAACAAGAAAGAAGACCGTTTTCAGGATGAATCTAACCTAACTACAGAATGATTTGGACAGTATTTCCTTGTATTTTTGTATGGCACTTTTTGTACTTTTGAAAGGGGAATATACCCTATAATCTATGTGTTCATTCAATGCGGAAGTATTTCTTTTAACATCCTCAAAATGTTATTAAACTGATGGTGGGTTGTACCATTGTTTTATAGTATAGAAATTATGGTCAGCTTAAGTAATTTTTATAAACTTTATTGATATCCAACAATTTCCAGAAGAACCGAGCAAGGTGGTTGGTGATTAAGAATGTGCCCTGTATGTTCTGTCTGAAGCTCTGCTGTACTTGAGCAATAGGTGTCTTAAACATCATCATAGATTTTTTTCCTCTTTCATGATGGAAGACATAAGACAAAAAGGGGAACGACTTTTGAAGAATAATTGTCTCAAATAAGAAAGGCTGAGGGATGTCTCAGCAATGTGGAGTATCAGCAGATCAGAGGGAAGACAAGAGCGTTTTCATGGGAGGAGGGTGAAATGGTATGGAAGCCAAATCTCAGAAGGTACTAGTTATACAGTTCTTGAGTTTGAAACCATGTAAATGTTTTGCATAATTAAAAAACAAAAAAAATGTTTTAATTAAAAAATTAATTCTTAAAAATGAAAAACTGACAAAGAAATATAGGAATCCTCTGTACTGCTTTTATAACTCTTCTTTAAGTCAAAAATTATTGAGAAAAAAATAATTTCATTTAAACTAACTGACTGAAATAAATAATCTTTTTTTCTTCACCTGAGGACACGCTCATTGATTTTTAGAGAAAGGGGAAGGGAAGGAGAGAAACAACCACAGAGAGAAGAATTACCACCAACCATTGGTAGTTGCAGGTTCAAAGAGAATATGGAGACATGAGGGATGGGCCTAAATCCAGCTTGCACCCTGGAGTCTGGAGCCTCTGTACAGAGCTGGGAGATAGCCAAGTCCAGCTGAATCCAGGTGAGAACAGACAAGCACAGCCAGACTACGGGTGGAGACAGAACAATAGCCCTTCAAAGACCTCCTCACTCTAATCTCTGGAACCTGTAAATATGTTACATTAAAATGGCAAGAGGGAGTATGCAATTGTAATGAGGATTATGGACCTTGTAACACAGAAATTCTGCTGTATTATTGGGATGGGTCCAATCCAATCACACGGGCCCTTGGAGCAGAGAACTTTCTCTGACTGGAAATAGAAGTGGTGTGGCAGAAAGGGAAGTCAGAGAGGTTCTAAGCATGAAAAGGATCCAACATACTGTCACTGGCACTGAGAGAGAGAGGCCCCTGTGCATGAAATGGAAAGAGGTTTCTAGAAGTTAACAATGACCCCATGCTGATAGCCAGCCAAGAAATGGGGACCTCGATCTTACATTTACAAGGAACAAGTGTATGCAACAACCTAAACGAACTTAGAAGTCGAGTCTTTACTAGAACCTCCAGATAGAGAATCCAGACAGGCCAACGGCATGAGTTTGCCCCTGGGAAACCTGAAGCAGAGAAACCAGCCAAGTCAACTGGGCTCCTGACCTACAGAACTATGAGATACAATAATAAATTTGTGTTGTTTTAAGCTGCTAAATTTGTGGTAGTATGTTTTGGCAGGAATAGAAAAGTAACACACTATAAAACACAGTATTTTGGCTGCATATTCCTGGAGGGATATATTGTTAGGACAAAAAGAAGAATCATAAATAAGAAATTTCATACAGGGAAGTCTTATTTTTAGTATTTACATTGGCATTATTAATTTGAAATGATTAACAGATTTATGAGTCATGGTTCTGGGAAGAAATAAATAACAGTCACAATTTAAGATAATTTGAGGAGAGGTTTTCTTTTTTAAGATTTTATTTGTTTATTTTCAGAGAGGGGGAAAAGAGGGAGTAAGAGAAGGGGAGAGCCATCCATGTGTAAAGAGAAACATCAATCATTGCTTCTCGCACATCTTCATCTGGGGACTCAGGCCACAACCCAGGCATGTGCCCTGACTGGGACTCAAACCAGCAACCTTTTGGTTTACAGGCTGACACTCAATCCACGAGCCACACCAGTCAGATCTGAAGAGAGTTTAATAAACACACTACAGAAGTGTGAACAGAGTGTAAGGAAGCACGCAAAGAGTGATGCAGGAACGTACCATTCCTAGACTTCAAGGACAAGGGAGTCATTCCTAGAATTTGTAAGGAGAGAGCTGTATGAAGGCAGCTACCTGATAAAACCAGTGAAAATTGTTAAATGAATGAATACATGAGCAAATGAATGAATTAACTAATTTGATTAAATAGTAGTTCTAAAAAAATTTGCCCATACAAAATACATGAGCAGAAAAAGAGCTCTGTGTCTGTGAGCAGAGTGTATTTCCTGTCCTACTGACACGAGAAGAGCCTTTAAAGATGTTTTCATGATCTGGGCTTAGTCTCTTGCTCTTCTATGACACACCAATCATTGGTAGCTTCAGGTTCAAAGAGAGTGTGGAGACATGTGGAAGGGATCTAAACCCAGCTTACAGCCTGGAGTCTGGAGCCTCCCTCTAGAACTGGGAGATAGCCAAGTCCAGCTGAACCCAGCTGAGTCTAGACGAGCACAGCCATGCTAAAACTTGGAGCAGAGCTTCTCAGCCAATCCATAAGCTCATTCCCATAGACTCAGAAACCTTGTTCTGGAGGTTGTAGCCAAAGCAATTGGGCAAGAACAAGCAATAAAAGGCATTTGGATTGGAAAAGAAGAAATAAAACAAGTCCATTCACAAATGAAATGGTCTATTACATAGAAAAACCTAAAGTATTCACTAATAAATTACTAGAATTACTAAGTTCAGTAAGTTCGAAGAATTCTAGGTTAATGTGTAAAAATCAGTTGTATTTCTATACACTAGTAGTGAACAATCCAAAAATGAAACTAATAAAATAACTACATTTACAACAGCATCAAACATAATAAATATTTAGGAATAAATTTAGCAAAAGAAGTACAAGACTTGTACACTAAAAAACTATGGAACATTATTGAAAGAACTTAGAGAAGACATAAATAAATGGAAAAACATTTAACTGCTTGAAAGACAATACTGTTAAGATAGCTATACGTCCCAAATTGATCTCCATGTTCAATTTAATGCCCAGCACAATCCTAGCTGTCTCTTCCACAGAAAATGTTGAGGCAATCACAAAATTAATATGGAAATCCAAGTGATCCAGAATAACAAAGAAGAACAAATTCGGAGGACTCACACTTCTCAATTTTAAAACTTACTGCAAAACTACAGTAACCACAACAATGTACTACTGGAATAATGATAAACCTATAGCTCAATAAATAGAATTAAGAGTCCAGAAATAAATTGAGTGAGATTGGACCCTCAACTTCACACCACATAGAAAAATTCACCCAAAATGAATATACACATAAATAAAAGGGCTAAAACTACAGGACTCCTTGAAGAAAAATATCTTCATGAATTTGGAGTAAGTATTGGTTTCTTAGACATGACAACAAAAGTGCAAGTGACAGAAAAAATAGAAAAACTGGAATTTATTAAAACTAAAAAGTTTATGCTTCAAGAACACCATGAAGAAAATGAAAGATATCCCACATGAAAGAAAATATTTGCAAATCATATATCTTACAATAGAATGTAAGTAGAATACATAAAGTATTCTGACTATTTAACAGTAAACAGGAAATTACTGAAATAAAAAGTGAACAAAGAACTTAAACAGAGATTTCCCCAGAGATGATGTACAAATGGCCAGTAGCACATGAAAAGATGTTCAATGACATCAAAAGATATCATTTGTCACTAGGGAATGTCAAATCAAAATCATGAGATACTATTTCACACCACAAAGAAAGAAACGAACAAAAATAGACATTATCAAGCATTCGTGAGGTGGTAGAGAAGTGGGAACCATCATGCATTGCTGTTTGGATTGCGAACTTGGCAGCCACTGTGGAAAACAAGTTGGAAGTTTCTTAGAATATTAAACATATTATTATACCCAGTATTTTTATTCCTATGTATATACCCAAAAGAATGAAAAACATATGCCCACATAGAAACTTGGATGCAAATGTTCATAGCACTATTACTCATAATGGCCAAAAAGTTGAAATAACCCAAATGTCAATGAACTGATGAATAGATAAATAAATGTGGTATATCCATACAAAAATATTATTCAGCCATTAAAAGGAATGATGTACTGGGACAGGTTACAACATGGGTGAGCCTTAAAAACATATGCTACATGAAAGAAGCCAGACATAAAATCATACATTATATGATTCCTTTCCTATGAAATGTCCAGAATAGGGAGATCCACAGAGACAGAAAGTGGATTAGTGGTTCAAGGACTTGGAGGAGGGGGAACTGAGGGATGACTGTTAGTAGTTAGTTGTTCAAGTCCACATAGACAAACAGGGGAGCTTCACAGTTTGTTTGTTTTTTAAAATGCATGCTCTCATATAATAAACCAGAAATCACAAAGCAGGGTGTTGAGCTTTAGTTACCATCGTATTACAGGTGATCATCGTAGACAGGTGTGTTACTCTGTCTTATCCTTGCTTCCCTCCCTTCCTCTTTTCCGTTTTATGCTTTTCTTTCCTCTACAGAAATTTTAAAACAGATCCAAAATAGATTGTATAATGACTTTTTATTTGAGAGGACAATGAACGGTCAGACATACACATCATCTACCTTTTAACACTTATTATAACACATGGCCAATTTGTTCACCTACCATCCCATTGACCCCTGTGTTAGGTTTGGTACTCTGAGAACTAAGTGTGAAGATGGGATAAGATGGACAACAGATTTATTGGGGAAAATATCTCTCAGGAGCTTCGAGAGTTGTCAGGCTGCACTGCAAGATTTGACCCCTGGTGGAGAAGAGAAGGGAGAGATGAAACTTGGGGAGGAAGGGTCTTTGACCTCAGTATGGTTTTAGGAAAGTTTCAGCAAAACCAGTGGGGAATTCTTGAGCCCAAGTGCCATGTCCTAGGAATGGGCCTGCCTTAAAGGTCTCCTGCATTCAATCATTTTTTGAGGAGTGTGGCCTCAGTTTAAACTGGTGATGAATTGATTTCAAAGCTCAGTTCAGGTGGGTGCAGTTTAGTACATTCACCTAAGGTTTTCACAGACAAAACTGCACATAAACACAAAGTTTGTATTATGCTCAAATCCTTCCCTGGTAAATCAATTGCATTGGAATAAAGTCTCATTTTCAAAATGAGTCTCAATTTTCAAAACAAACATTATAAGCAGAACTGACAGAACAGCAAAAGATATTTCCACCTCCCTTTCAATTAGCACTGAAAAAAACACTGGACAACTATGGGAGCCTGGTGAAGCACCAGGAAAGACCGTGTGCCAAGGCTGTTCCCAGACTGCAGTTCCATCTCATGTCCTTGATGTGTATATTTATTGGTCAATTTCTACATGTTTGTCAAAAAGAATGAAGTGAAATCAAATATGCCTTTGATATTTAGCTTTTGCGTAGTTAAAACTCAAAGAAAATTCTCTAGAGAAGTTTATAGCATCTGGAAAGTTACCTTTATCCTTTGATTCTTTAGGTTGTTCACTGTGAGCATTTTAGTTTCTCTGTTATTTACCTTCCCCAAAAGGTCATCAATTTTAAAAGAAATTTTACTAAGGTTCTCAGGAATAGCTAACCACTTAGGAATACATTTCTTTTGTCTAAGAAACCACTAATAAAAAATTTTAAAGGCCTTGAGTTCCCTGTTCCTCTCAGGGAAAAAATGATAAAGCATACATAATGTTGGCAGTATTTTTTTAGAGCAGCAAATTTATTTTAGAAGTTTCTTTTTATTTCTGTAATTTGGGAAGGAATGGGGCAGCACAGGAAAATGGACCAAATGAACCTAGAAAATTGATTTATGTAGGTTTTTAAAATTTTATCGTAATATATTAATAATTTTATACCTTATTCCCTGGAATGAACAGGTACTGGAACCTACTCCAAAATAAATTTTAGAAACTGTATATCCTTCTGTACTTAAATTTTGATTTTTAAAAACAATGTGATGAATTAATCATTAAAGAAGCAATAGTTCACTTTTTAACCTTCATATATGTATATTATTTTCTCCCACAACTGTTTACAATTTATCTTTTTAAGTAGAATAGCTTTATTGGACTATAAAAAATAATAAATCATAAATCTAATATAATTTTATGGGTAAAAACTTCCCACTTTTGCCAATAAACCTCCACTTCTTCCAATTAGTTTTTCATTCCTTTAATGAAAGATATTCTAACATTATTCTTGAAGTAATGTTTGTAGTGGTAATATATGGTAATGAATTATTAGCCACTAATTACTGCTTTTTGAAACATTGTTGAAGATGGTGAATTTTCAGTTTAACTCTTATGCACTGATATAGTAATTAAAGAAATAAATTGCATTTTGTAGATGGTAATTAAAATTCTGCTTTCCTCTCCTTTTACTAAGATTAGAAACAGTTTCTTGCTTTTGGTTTTGAGGATTTTTACTCTATTTCGAAGAATAGAAACTGTCTTCTTAATAAAAACCATTAAAAAGCCTCATTTTAAATGTTTTTTTCTCATTTGTTAAAAATTAAAGGGAAGGAATTCAGCATTTAGTGTAACTTTTATCCCAATTAATGGGATACATGCTCCTTTAAAAAAGATATCAGCTTATAAATGTAGAAGAGATTATATGACTAGAATGTCAGAATTTTACATCCCTCTCCCCCATGAAACGATTGATGTAGGCAAGGCTCATCAATAGGTACTAAATAATTTGTTGGAATATTGTTGAAAAACAGAATACTCTCTTGATGCCAAAGCATTTATTCGAAATAAAGGGGGAGAGTATCTAAAGCAAACTGGCAGTCATTGTCACACATAGTCACCACATTCAGAGATGCAAACACCACAAATAGTGGTGTAGCAGATTAACTTCCAGGGCCTGAAGTCTTTTTGTAAGTAGGTTTTACTGAGTAAAAAATGCTAGCCAAAAGCCTAGTTTTGGGGCATGAAGTCTAGACTACCAAGGTAGAAAAGGCAGTGTGTCCGTCATCCCAGAATTTTGCAAGCATTTTTATACATCCAGTACAAGGAAGGGAGAAGAAAGAGCCAGTTCTGGGAGAGCATAGTCCCCATAAAGAAATGTTGGCTCCTGTGGATTGGCTGGGGCAGCAGTCTGGAAAGTACACGTAAACAAGTGAAGGCTTCTGGGATTAGATGATGCCTGGCTAACATAATCTGCAGAAACAGACACCTGGAAATTAATCCAAAATTCCAAGAGGCCACACAGAGAGGTGAGAAATCTTTTGTTAACTGGCAGTGGTCATTGTCAGACTAGCAGTTGTGTCTCTTTCTGTCATTCTCCAGTCACTAACTTTATTTAGAACATCTCAGAAGTTTCTTCTTATTGTATATATGTCACACGTTTTTAACCCACACTGAAAGAGGCCTTTAGATCTAATTTCCAGCTTATAACACATAGAGGTCGGTGATAAAGGATCAAGTTGAACACACTATAAGGAAACCATAAATCAAATCCAGAAGGTAGACACAGCAGAACTACCTGATCTCATAAAATACTTAACACCATCAAAGAATTGGAACAATAGTCCATATGAAAAGATATGTAAAAGCCAAATGCAATAGAAGGACTTGATTGAATCCTAATTAAAAAAAATAAAAAGGACAGCTATGGAAGACATTTTAGGATTGTTAGAAAAATTTTAATTTTACTGGGTGTTAAATAACACTAGGGTATTGATGTTAATTTATTTAAGTTTTATTTATTTATTTATTTTTCAGAGAGGGGGAAGGGAGGGAGAAAGAGAGGGGGAGAAACATTGATAAGATAGAGAAACATCAATCAGTTGCCTCTCCTACATGCCCAACTAGGGGCCGAACCGCAACCTAGGTATGTGCCCTGACTGGAAATAGAATCGGTGACCTTTTGCTTCACAGGATGACGCCCAACCAACTGAGCCACACCAGTCAGGGCTGGTGTTAACTTTTTACATATGACATTGATATTCTGGTATGTAGGATAATTTCTAATTTTTTAGGAGCTGTGCCCTGAAGTACAGGTAAACTGATGTATTGTCTGCTGCATCTTTTCAAATTATATATATATATGCAAACTGTAAAAATAATGCTGAATATAAATGGCTGATTATTGAACTAATCTTTCAACTTCCCCACATATTTAAATTTTTCATAATTAAAACATGGACGAGGTGGGGAAAGCTTCAATTTTTATTTCAGCGAGCTGGGCATTATTTCTTACAACTTTCATAACTATTTCAAAGACTTAAGACTATGTGGGATCTCAGCAGCCCAGAGTAAAAGTGGAAGGGAAGTGCAAGATTCAGTCTCTTACCTTCACACAGGTTGTGGGCCAAGCTCCTTGTGTAGAACCAGAGCCTTATCTGAACTGAGGCAGTTTCTTGAGTGCTATCTCAAGGTAGGTGCCCATAGGAGGAAAATAATTCTCCAAGATGCTAAAATTATCCAATAATATAAATAGAAACAGGAAGGAAGGAAAGACAAGCTCACGACTCTGAGATGTCACCCTCAAATGATCCTATTGTTGTGGGCCTTTGCTCAGCTTTTGAAATACTGACACTCCTGACCGGTTCTGAGATAAGAGAACCTGTAGACATCATTACTGAATCCCAGGGCGAAGGGCTCTTAACTGACATTAAATTGAGTCTTATGGAATTGCTGATAAGTGACCATATCTGACCGAAAAGAATAGAAGTTTGATATGGCTGGTGTTACTACCTGATTCTCCTCTAAATTCTTGACAAAGGGTCACCAGTTCTTCACACACAGTGGGAAGATTAGGGAAGCCCATTTCACTTTCATTCAGCCATTTTAGGATAGTCTTTCTTTTGTCCAGATGACACTTGCCACTCTGTAAGTACCATCCTCTCTCTCTGTAGCCTGTGGCCCTTAACATTCTCCAAATTTTCAAAAGCAGTTCTCATGTTCCCCACCTACCCCTATCTCCATGTTAAACATTTGTGGCCCCTTCAGCCACTCATCATTTGGTACAATTTTAAATTCTGTAACGACCATCTTCAAATTTCCTTTGGAGAAGTTTCTGTTCTTCAATAGCCCAGCACTGCTTCATCTTGAAATTATTGGCATTTTGGATCAGATAATTCTTTGTGTGGGGACTGTCCTGTGCATTTAGGTAGTTTAGCAGCATCCCTGGCCTTTATCCACTAAGTGCCAGTAACACAATATGCCTTCACCCCTAGTAGGGACAAAAAAATTGTCTATAGATGTCCCCTGAGAGCAAAATTGCCCTTGGTTGAGAATAACTGGTTTAGCCACCAAAGAAGAACAAGAAGAAATTGCAAATGTAACAAAGACAAACTCTCTAATTGAAAAACAGGAGACCCTTGCACTTTCTGAAGAGTGGGTTGCTCTGCATAACAAAGGAAGGATTATTTGTAGTTCAAAAGGGAGAGGATGAGAATAAGAGTTTGGACAGGAAGCACACACCCCTGAAAGTTCTGACATTTTCAAGCTTGAAGAGATCTGAGTACAGATGTGTCTGAAATGTGATTTCAGAATCTGCTGCCATGTTTACTCTGGAACAGACTTCGATAAAATTTACTCTGTCCTGAAAGCTCTGGGTTAGGTTTGTCAAAGAGAAAACCACAGGCCCACAGTGTCACTTGTGCTAAAGCCCATGATGCCAGAGATTTAATACCTGGTTTAATTGTAGTTTCAACCTCTCCCAGAAGTAGAATCTTAACCAGTCTAAAATTTTCTGGTCAAGCACCAGTAATCTGTCATGTGGGTTTTCTCTACACGACCTGCCAAAGGAAAAATAGGCAATTTGAATGATAAAACCCTTGCAATTCCCTGATCCCTCCCCCACCAAAAAGAGGCCTTGATCTAAAAAGAATGCTTTCTCTTCTAATAACTCCCCTTCCACCCCCTTCTTCCTGTAAAAGCCTTCCGTTTTTGTACAACCCCTCAAAGTGCCTTTCTGCTTGCAGGATGGGATGCTGCCCAATTCATGAATCACTTAATAAAGCCAATTAGATCTTCGAATTTACATGGTTGAATTGTCTTCTTTAACAGGTTGTATGACTTGTAATGTTAAAAAGGGATTCAGTTCCTCATCTGGGTTTGTTACCAGAAAGGGGATCTGGCCCTTTAGCGGGACTGCCCTGGGGCCAGCTGGTAGTGTGTGGGCTCTTGACTTCGTGCAGGAGAGGTTTCACAACACCAGTCCAGGTGACTGTGAGAGGACTTTTACAAAGCTGGGGACAGTGAAACAAGGGCGGACCTAGAACAGAAGCAGAAGAAGGTGAGCCAAGGCTGGGCTGCTTTAGCTCACTGGGAAGTGAGAGAAGGGGGCCTTGGGGACAGTTTTATGTGTTTTGTGGGGTTAGCCTGGGATGAGCTCCCAGAGCCTGCTGCTCACCTGGTTGCAGCAAGTTTCATGGGGTCCCTTAGAGTTTAGAAGCACACCACAAATTATGCTGAAGATTCGTGTATGTGTGTTTATGGAATATTATTTTTTTAAAGATTTTATTTTATTTCTTTATTATTAGAGGGGAAGGGAGGGAGATAGAGAGGGAGAGAAACATCAATGTGTGGTTGCCTCTCACACACCCCTCACTGGGGACCTGGCCTGCAACCCAGGCATGTACCCTGATTGAACCAGCGACACTTTACTTTGCAGTCCGGCTCCCAATCCACTGAGCCACACCAGCCAGGTCTGTGGAGTGTTATTTTAACACGGTAGTTAAAATCACTGACTTGAGTTAGATAGCTTCAATTCAAATCATGGCAGTGCCATGTTACCTCTGCCACTGTGCTATGCTACTTGAACTTCAATGTCCTCATACTCTAAAATGGGGATAATAAAGCGACCTCGCAGGACTACCTGTGAGGATTGAAGGAGCTCATAGAAGAATCTGAAAAAGCATAAGCCCTCAACAAACGTTTGCTCCAATTATTTAGATGAGTCTTCACTCGTTTAAAAACATGTTTTCTTCCACATGCGCTGACTTCCATAATTCCTCATCATGGGCTTAAGTTTTTGCTGTCGTTTGGCTCTCAGTGCAGGAATTTACATTCCTCTCTCGTTAATTTCATTTTGATGAGAGCATGACACCCAGAATCGGATAACTTTTGTTTCAATTTCAACTCTACCCACCTCTTACCAGACTTAAATTTTTCCAAATGTGGCCAAGGACTAAATTAGTGGTTCTCAACCGGGGGTGATTTTACTTTCCAGGTGACACTTGGCAAAATTTGTGAGGAGATGTTTTTGGTTGTCACAACTGGAGGTGGTAAGTAGTATCTAGTAGGTAGAAGCTAGGGATGCTGTTAAACATCTTAGAAAGCACATGACAGCTTCTCACAACAAAGAATTATCTGGCCCAAAATGTTAATAGCACTGACATTGAGAAACCCTGCATTAAATTGCAAATGTCAGTTGTTGTCTGTTCTAGCACCAAACGAGGCTGTTGAAATCATTTTGAATTCTGACTCTGACCTCTAATATTTTAGTGCCTCCTCCCTGCTGTAGATTATGCTTAAATTCGATCAGCATGCCATCTCCACCTTCATTCCGATTATAAATAAAAACTGATAGTGTCTACGGACAGGGTGTTCCAGGCAGGCTGCTGTGAGGTGTTCCGCATAGCGGTTAAGCATGAGTGCACTGACACGAATGTGCTGGAGTTCTAGTCCCCTCTCTGTCTACTGCCAGGTGCATGACTGTGGGGGTTATTTTACTAATGCGTGCCTCCACTTCTCCACTTGTAAAACAGAGAAGGAATAGTAACATTCCTATAGCATTGCAGTGAGGATTAAATGAGACTAAAGCAGGTAGAGCATTTAGTCAGGTGACTAGCCCACAGCAAGTGTTCGGTGTTAACCAATCACCAGCCACTAATAGAGTGAGTATTCTTTCAGTATAGTTGCTCAAGATTTATATATTCCCTGTTCTGTACCACAATCCAAACCACATTTTACCATTTTGTGAAAATAATAAATATTATGATACTACTTGTTATATGCTCTGCTGAAATCCTGTCATTATACATATTTTATTAAAAATATTAACTCTAACGGCATTTCTTTTCTCTTCTTTTTGCCAAGACCACTGTGACTGCCCCAGAAATCTGAGCTCTGATTACCTTGAATGCTCCCTTTGAAGTGACTGCAGATGCTTCCTAATTTATTCGTTGGAATTCTGTTAAAATTTAATGAGACAATGCATGTGAATAACTTATTCCCCGGCTTGCCACATCCAGTGTTCTCATAAATCTTAACTCTTATTGTTATTAAAAACATGATAATTTATAGTGAATTAAAAACACAGTTCACATTTGATCATGACAGATTTCTCATAGACATGATGGCTACCAAGATTCCTTTTTGGAGAAGTGGCCAAAATACCAGGCTGAGTTTCCCAGCTGGGGGAGTTGCTTGGGTTAAGAATTCTTTAGGAAAGTAGCCAGTGGATCCAAGGAGAGGATCAGGTTACCTAGGGGAAGAACCATTGTCAAGAGATGGGGCTTGGATGGTGCTGGCCTCAGTGCCCTAGGGCCTATAGAAGGCCTGGGCAATAGAAGAAAGGAGTCAGACCCCATTCAAGGGCGATATTAGGAGAGGTGTGAGCATCACAGTTGGGTCTTTGTGTTCTCCAGACACCCGCATTTGGCACAGTGGGAACAGTGAGCAAGTGAGTGAGGCAGGGTAGAGAGCCACGCAGGCACACTGGCAAGCTGGATGACCACTCCCAGAAAGCACCGCCGCCCAGAGGACGCCAGGAAAAAGGACTTTGCTGTTTCTGCAGATTCTGGTGCCTCAGAGCTGAGCTGCAGCCACTTGCTCCTGGGTACTGGGGCAGACAGTGGTGGGTCCATAAACGAATGAATGTGCTTAGGAGTAAATAAACACGATGGGTTAAAACTCAAAGTCCGGGTGCATCCTTTGAGGTGTGTGGAGGGACCTGGCTGGTCTGAGGCCACTGACTCTGCCCAAACCTGAATTCCTTGAGGTGCAGGTGGGATTTTTCGTGGAAGTTTCCGAGCCCAGTGAAAGTGATATGCCTGATTCTGGACTTCTGGAATGCCTTAAAAAAATTAAATTCACATGACATAAAACTTATCATTCTAACCACCTGGAAGCGTATAATTCAGTGTCAAATATATTTACAATCAATTTTTATTTGTTAAAATCAATTTTAATAATAAAGAGTATGTATTGAATTCTTACCATGTAGTGCAGCACTTAGAATAAAATTCAAAGTTCTTACCACGGCCTACAAATGAGTTGCTTTGACCTTCTGGAAGGATTGGACATAGTCATTCTTTAAGTAAGTATGTATGTTGATCAGCAGTCGGTCTAAGTGCAATGGGCAGAATATCTCTCATCCAAGAGAAAAGGTGAGAGTGCCTCTTTGCAAAGGGTAGTTGCATCTCATTAGGGGAAAGTCCCTCTGTGGAGGTTCACACACACATAGCAGTTACAGAAAGATGAGTAGCTGAGGGGTGAACAGTGAAGACGTTTAAACTACGACTCTCGGCAGCCAGTTTGTAGGATCTCAAAGGGCAGAGGAGTATTTGAATTTTGCCACGTGTAGGCAGTCAGCAAGGCCAGGCTGTAGGAAACTCTCCCTAGAGGGAGAGAAGGAATGCAGTACGTGCGGAGGGGGCTGTCTGAGGAATGTCCTGCTCGGAGACAGGAATGTCCTCACGTGTTTGAGAAATAGCTAGGAGCTAACGTGAAAGAGAGGGAGCAGGAGGGAACAGTGACAGCAGAGAAATGTGGGAATCTGAGAACACTTGCATGCCACTAAAAGGATTTTGGAGTTCATTTCTAATGAGATAGGAAGCTATTGGAGGGTTTGAACAAGGATTCCGTCACAGTGAGGAGAAAGTAGATGGACTTGCAGATGAAACAGGAATGGCCATGCATAATAATTGTTGAAGCTGGATAACTAGATACAGGGTTTCATTATGTTATTCTCCCTTCTTTTGTATTTGTAAACTTCCCATAATGAAAATTAAGTAAACAAAAAAGAACCCTTCAGCTTCTGTGTTAAAAGTAGATGGAAGAAAGGCAAATGTAGAAAGCAAAGAGGACCAGTTCAAAGTTCCTTCTCTAGGGAGACTTGATGGTGGCTTGTGATGGTTAAAGTGAAGGTGCTGAGAAGTGGGTTGGTTCTGGATGTATCATTAAGGGAAAGTGGAAAAGCTCAGTTAATGGATTTGGATGTGGAGTGGGAAAGAAACAACAGTCAAGGATGACTGAGGAGCTAGAAAAAAAGGAGTTGTTATAACTGAGATGGAAAAGAATGAGGGATGCACGGGGGAAATCAAAAGTTCAGTTTTATGCCTATAAAGTTTTACATGCACATTAAAGTAAGTGTAGATGTCAAGTAAACTGTTAGATGCAAGAGTCCAAGGTTCAGGGGAGAGGTCAGGCTAAACATCCAAATTTGAATTTAGCAGTGGGTAGATAGCATTAAAGCCCTGAGTGAGACGGGATGAGATCACCAGCTGTAATGCTCTAATATTCTGTGATTTCTTTTCAAAAACAGACCGTCCTCCTTATAGAGCTCACACACACACACACACACACACACACACACACACACACACACACACACAGTTGGTTTTCTCAATGCAGGAACAATAGACCATCTGAGAAATGACCGCACACAGAGCTCTGAGTGCACACATATTAATCACTTTTATGAGGACTTCCAAGTGTCATTTAATAAATTGTATGGTCCTTGGCCACACTAAATGGAGTCCATTTGTTCTGGCAGCATGAAAAGAAATAATTTTACATCTCGAAGGGTACAATGGAAGATGAATTAAGTCATTCTCTCTTTCAATGTCAGTAATCTCAGGGGTTTTATTGAATATAAAGTGTTTAGCTTATTAACATGCTAGTCACCTTTCTAAAAATATACCAATGAAAATGCCCATAATTATTTAAGCCAAAAGCCACATGTGAGGGCTAAAGGGCTAAGATGGTGCTTTTTCACCTTGGGCCTGCGAAGCATTGTGCTCCATGGGGTCTTTTAGGTTTTTCCCCAGAGATATTTATGGTGTTTTCCCAACTGGCTGATCATTACAATTGCCAGAGGTGATTGTTGGGCTCCACCTTTAGAAACTGAGTCAGTATGTCTGGAGTGGAACATAGGAATATGCATTTTTAACTAGTGACAAATTTGGGAAATACTGCTAAGCACTTTCAAGAAGTATTTGATTTCTTCTCTCTCTACAGGTGTGCTTCCCATGCCCTTTTTTTTCCCTGTTGCATTACAAGTTGGGTTTTTTGTTGGTGGTGGAGTGTGTGTGTTTTACATCTGCTTCCCTTTTTCAGGTGGCAGCAGGGAGCCAGAATCTGAGATGAGCTAGGGTGGGCTGTGGAAGTGCTGGATTCGGGTGCTGGGGACTCTTCTGTCCTGACCCCAAAGTCACTCTCAGTCTGGTCACTTTACATAGGACTAGGTTTGTCTTCGAAGCTAAGCCCTTGAAGTGAGCAGGCCTTTAGGAGAGTTTAGATTTAAACACTACCTTAAGAGAAAAAGGAAGAGCCTTCTTGTCAAGGTGAGACTCCTGCCACCATGGCACTCAGGAAATCAGAAAGAATCATTTTGATACTTTGGAGGAAATAGAGGAGAGACAAAATAAAACTATTTTGAGATATTTACTGCTTCATGGGGCCGGGCCAGGTAATTTTCTCCCATTCAAGGTAATGAACCCCCTGAATTCTGTCTATGGACTGGGGAGAGTCTGTGGACTTCATGTTGGGAATCTCTGCTCTAAATATATTCTCCACGGAGCAAAGCTTAAAAAAATATAGATCAGAGCATACCACTTGCCTGTTAAAACTCTCCAGTGACTTCCTCTTGGCTTAAAAGGCCAGACTCTTTTGATACTCTCTTCCCCCAAAGGCCTCCATGATCTATTTCCAGGCTTACCTCTTCAACCTCATTTCAATTCCCCCACCCCCATGCGATATAGCCACTGGCCTTCTCCCGATATTTACCCTGAGGCCCTTTTCCTCCTCTTCTCTGTACTTGCAATACCTTCCCTCAGTCTTCACTGGGCTGATTTTATCTTCACAGTTCAGTTTCAGGTATAATATTGCCAACTTATCTTCTGCAAAACATTTCTTACCAGTTAGTATTTTCCTATTTATTAATTTGTTTGCTGATTTATTGTGGATCTCTCGCTACAGTGTAACCCATGGGAAGAGGGAAATTTACCGGATTCAGAAATAGCTATGTTTAGAATAGTGCTTGGCCCAAGGTGCCCACTCAGTAAATAGCTGCTGAATCAATACATGAATAAGCAAGAAAGAAATTAGCAGAGTAAATAAGGACCAAATAGATAAATGTGGTTACCTCGGGGATGGGCCTGGTGAAATTGAAGGGGAGGAGGAAAAGGCTTGCTAGTTTTACTTTATACTCTTTCTTTTTTTTTTTCTGTATTTTTCAAATAAACATGTTTTACTTAGGAATCATAAAAGTGAAATAAAATGTAAATAGCGATTTTAGTCACTTATCAAAATTTGCATTTGAGAACCTTGCCTCCACATTCTTGCATAAACACCATTGCTTTTGTTTTCCACAAAAGACCTAGTCATCTATTTTGGTGTAAAGCCATATATTAGAATATTTTTTGAATAGGTATCTGTCTGGGTTTTCTTGGATATCACTAAGGAAAAGCTTAATAATTAAATGGTCTCTATGGTAACTAACTCTGAGCCAAGATGGATCCTCAAGGATAACAACAGTGGATATTCCAGCCCTGGAAAAACTGTTTGGATTTTCCCCAGGTTGGGAGCAACCTGTGTGTTTAGTTATCTGAGCAACAGTCTTAGGGACCTTCTTTAGCCAAAGACTTTGCTTTACAAACATGATCTGAATCCAAACTGGGAGCAACCTCCTCGGCCTGTAAGATCCTGCCCCTGCTACACAAGTCTCTTCCTATCAGAAACTTACTTATCCCTCCCCCTCCAGATAAGAAGTTAACTCTTAAATGACATGTTAAAGTTGAATCCTTTACACCCCTCACATGATTTTCACATGTCTGTTCTTCTCCTGTGATATTTTTTTTTTCTAACAAGTTTTTTTTTTTTTTTAATTTTTTTTTATTTATTTATCTTTAGAGGGGAAGAGTAGGAGAAAGGGAGAGGGAGAGAAATATCAATGTAGGGTTGTCTCTCGTGTGTCCCCTGCTGGGAACTGGCCTGCAACCCAGGCATGTGCCCTGACTGGGAATCGAACCGCGATCCTCTGGTTCGCAGGCCCGCGCTCAATCCACTGAGCTACACCAGCCAGGGCTTCTCCTGTGATATTGATGACAAAGACAAATGCAGGCAGAGAAACATAAATAAATGTGATGGATAATTTTCTGTGTTAACTTGCCAGGGCCACAGGGTGCCCAGAAATTTGGTTAACCATTTTTCCGGCTTTCTGTGAGGGTGTTTTTTGATGCGTTTTACATTTGAATTAGTCAGCTGAGTAAAGCTGATTATTCTCCCTGATGTGATTAGACTTCACTCAGTCAGTTGAAGGCCTGGACAGAAGGAAAAGGCTGAGGAAGAGGGGCCTCCTCCTACCTGGCTGCTTTTCAAGCTGGAAGTTAAGTTTTTTTTTCTGACTTATTGAAGTAACTTCCACATAGAAAAAAAAGTGTTCATTACAGAGCAAATAATAAAAAGGTGCTAATTTAATACTTACATGTATTACTAGAGTTCAATAATAATAGCAGTTGTTCAGAGCAGCAGTGCCGGAACATTTTATTTTTAGGACTTCATTGCACTCTTAAAAAATTTCTGAACTCTTTGCTTTTTTTTAATGTACTAGATTTATTAATAATGCTTACCTATTAGATATTAAAACAGGAAAAATTTTTATATTTTAAATTAAATTTCCATCTTAAAATAATTAAGCTATTGCATATTAACATATAAATGTTTATAAAAATAATTAATTTTTCAAAACAAAACAAAATTTAGCAATAAGGCTGACATCATTTTACATTTTTGTCATTGGAGTCTCATATAGGCTTCTGCACTCAATCTGCTGTGATACCTTGCTCTAGTTAAAGTATATGAAAAGAATCTGGCCTCATACAAATATGTAGATGGACAAGGTTTTTTAACAGTCTTTTAAAATAATTGTACTGTTCAGCTAGACTTCAGGAGGTTCTGAATGGTGGTCAATCTGTAGCTTAGCTGTAATTCGGATGTGGCCATGGGAGGATGTAAGCACCTTGTTTACCTACGCTGCCATCTTGACTAGAACCTCTCTCTATAGGATTTTCATGTATGTTTCTTATCAGGTTGAGGAAGTTTCCTTCTAGTTGTATCTTCTGAGGTAACTGCAAGCTACAAAACCAATTGTCTTCTTGGCATAATTTTGAATAATTAAAATATTATATCTCAATTATGTTCTTCAATCTTGATGTATATTATTTTTCAATAAAATATTCATCAGTAATACCTGAGTCAGTTAGAACTCTTTTCTTATTTCGGACAGAAAAAAACAAATTGACTAAGGTAAAAACGGGTGTTATTTGATCGCATAGCTGGAAGTTGTGCACAGGGACTTGCAATGCCATCGGGGCCTGTTTCTACCTCCCAGATTCTCTGATCTTCTTCTTTCTGGCACCATTTTTAGACATCATCTCTTCTTGTTACGGTAAAAATAGCCAGCAATTCCGGATCTTATGACTTCTCATATTAAAAGCCACCAGAAAAGAGTATCTCTGTCCTGGAAGTCTAAGCAAAAGTCTTGCTGCATCCTTGGCATGGGTTGGGTCACTTGCCCCTCCCTAAACAAATTAGCTTGGCCTGGGGAGTGTGATCAGTTGAGTGGTCCAGGCCTGTGTCCAGTGTACTACCTGGAACTGGGGTGAGGCCAAAGCCACCAAAACCATACAGTCCGAAAGTAGAATTACAGTGAGTGATGGGGAATGTTGGGAAAATAGGTGAGAAAGTGAAATTTCAGGTTGATGGTGAAATTGAGGAAAAGGCCCTTCATGAGTGGGGTCAGTACTACCTACAGTTGAATTTTGTGGTGGCACAGAAATAATTCCTTACCAAATTTCTATTAGGATCACTGTGCCAAGCGGCTATAGAATAAATGCCATAGTTGACAACATGTGGGTTCTACAGCATTTATAGTCTGAGCTACCTGCTAACACCGTTAGGTGGCTGGGGCCCTGAGCCCAGGTTGGCCCTGATGAAACCATAGAGCCTTGCCAGCTGGGAACTCTGGGTGTGGCTCTCGGGGCTGTCACCCTCAGGTCTGGAGGGCAGGCTCTTCAGGCATTTCCTTCTTCCTCTTCTCCATTCTACTCTGTACATGTTTCCCTCTGAGTCATCTTCTCATTGCTTCCCAATGTTGACCTCTCTCACAGCCCTCAAAAACTGCTCTCTGGCAATCTTATTCTATTCTCTACAGCATTGCCAGCCTCTTCTCAGAATTCGTTATGTTCTTGTCTTAATGTAAATGTGGCTTTTCCTTGATGTCATCACTTTCCAGGCAGTTTTCTTTAAAGAAACTGGCCATTCTTTCTTCGCCTGTATCTCTGCACCAGGAAGTGGTAGTCCCTTAGACCTTCATTGTCATTTCAAACCTTGACTCTCCGATCGTGTCCAAAAAGTCCTCTTTCTTTGAGTTGTATGAAACCCAACTCTGACACCCACTGCTCTGCCTCAACTAGTCTGGTCACTTCTCTCACCGAGGATGATGACACATAGTTCCTCATCAAGAAAAATGTGGAATGGAAACTATCTTTCCCCTATATCTTCTGGTCCCCCAGTAACCCTATCTGGAAACAACTATTATCACCAATATTTGGATTTCTTCCAGAGGTAGTTTATGCAAATATAATCATATGTCTATTTGTATATGTATATGTATATTTGTAATCACATACAACTATATACATATGATTATATTTGCATAAATATGTATATTATATATAGTATCTTAGAAATACACAAATGGTAGAATGTTCCATACAATGTTCTGAATCCTGTCTCTTTTTTTTGATTAACAAAATGCTTAGAATAATTATTCTTATCAGTACATACAACTTTTCCTTTTTAAAAAAATTCTTCTGCCATTATAAATAATTGTAGATATTCTTTTTTTTGATACTACAACAAAACTTGGCAGGAAGTAGTTTTTTGTAGGTTAGTTAAAATGTGTGGTGAAACCACATAAGTATACTTTTCATACTATTACATTAAAATCTATTGGCCCATCTTACCTTCTGAATGAAAGTCATGCATGACTCTATCATCATGCATTGTTGATTTGGAAATATGACTTTCCTGAGTTTGTGCAGCTTTTTTAAGTGTTGACAAATTTCATTTTATAATAGCAAAAATGTTACAGTTGTTAATATCATCATTGATCTCATTATAAGAGTCTGTCAGCCCACAGAAGATTTTAAGCTCACAATAGCTTCTCACATTCAATTTTGGTTTGATAGCTCAAATTTAAGGTAGCAAATATTTAAGCCATTTTCTTTGAAATGCCATGCTCACTTTGTTCATTTTTGAGAACATGCTTGCTAAATAACTAGGGCTCTAAACTATAGTCTATTAGTTGTTTTTTCAGGTGAAAATGGTATTCCATTAAAAAAATAGCTAGATCAGCTCACAATTCAATGATCACTAAAATGCTTCTTCTTGAGACAGCAAAAGCACTTTATTTTCCATTTCATCACACACACACACAACATGGCTGCTCTGTTTTATTAGGGATATTCTTAAGTAAAACTGGGTTTTTTGCTATCATTAACTTCACGCATAGTGGTGAAAATACAATATGAACTAGTGTAATCTGTGTCACTGCCTTCACTCAGGCTGAGAAGGAAGCAGATTTACTCACCACTGCTGCAGTACCATCAGTGCACATAATACAGCGAGAAAGCAAGTAATGTTTTATATTGTTATGAAAATATTTTTGCGCCATAAACTCTCTCAGAGGATCTTAGGCTACTTCAAGTCTGTGGATCATACGTTAAGTTTAGAACTTACACCAACAAAAGACATTTTTTTTCTAGGCAAATAATTTATTATTATATTGTTTAGAATTTCCCTAGCTCATGGTAATAAATTGCAGACTTGCTTTTAGCCAGTTTTATTATTGCTTTTACATTCTCCAAAGACAATACACCATTTTATTTCCCAGCCCTGCTCTTGGTATTCCACTGGATATTTTATCTATCTATCTATCTGTCTGTCTGTCATCTATCTATCTGTATGATACCTATCATATATA
Source organism: Glossophaga mutica (assembly GCA_039655065.1). Taxonomy (NCBI): domain Eukaryota; kingdom Metazoa; phylum Chordata; class Mammalia; order Chiroptera; family Phyllostomidae; genus Glossophaga; species Glossophaga mutica. The sequence goes on along the minus strand of CM077307.1, from coordinate 137,409,015 downwards.
TATTTAAAGATTTTATTTATTTATTTTTAGACAGAGGGGAAGAGAAGGAGAAAGAGAGGGAGAGAAACATCAATGTGTGGTTGCCTCTCGTGTGCCCCCCACTAGGGACCTGGCCCACAACCCAGGCATGTGCCCTGACTGGGAATTGAACCACGACCCTTTGGTTCACAGACTGGTGCACAATCCTTTGAGCCACACCAGTCAGGGCTATCATATATATTTAAGTGGGTTATTTATTAGATGGATTTATTATAAATATTTTCTCCCAGTCAGTGGTTTGTCTTTTTCTTCTCTTAGTGGTACTCTTAACGAATAGAAATTCCTTTTAAAAATCAACTTTATTTTAGAATAGTTCTAGATATACAGTAAAGTTGCAAAGGTAATACACAGAGTTTTTATATCTCTCTCACCCAGTTTCTCCTAACATTAACATCTTACATTGCCGTAGTACATTTGTCACAACTAGGAAGCCAGCATTGCTATGTTACAATGAACTAAACTCCAGACTTCGTTTGAATTTCACTGGTTTTCCCACTAATGCCATTTTTTTTCTGCTTTTGAATTCAGGTCAGGATTCCACATTGCATTTTGCCATCCTGTCTCCTAGAATCCTCTGTTCTGTGACAATTTTTTAGTCTAAGTTTTGAATGACTTTGACAATTTTAGGGAATACTTGTCAGGTCTTTGGTAGGTGGCCCTCAATGTGGGATTGTCTGATGTTCTTCTTGTGGTTAGACTGTAGCTGTGGGTTTGGTGGGGAACGCCACAAAGGCACAATGCCATTCTCGTCACATCATATCAGGATTCATCATATCCCTACCCTTGTCACTGGTGATGTTAACTGTGACCACTGGGCATGGTCAAGTTTGACGGGTAAATTGTTTAACATAATGTTGTATTTATTCTTGAGTGTGGTCATTTTGTGCTTTATATATTTTGGAGCTATAATGTTAGATGCATACGGTATTGAGATTATTGTATCTTACTAATTAATTGAACTTTTGTCATTACACAGTATCTATTTCTAGCAATGTTTAAAATTTTTAAATCTATATGTTTGCTATGGATATAGTTATACTGGTTTTCATTAGGGCTAGTTTTTGTTCCTTAATATATCTTTCCATTCTTTTCTTTTTCACTGTTTTTATTGAGTATAATTGACATATTAATTCTAGGCGTACACTATATAATGATTTGATATTTGAATATACTATGAAATGATTATCACAATAAGTCTAGTTAAGATTTGTCACCATACATAGTGACAATTTTTTCCTTGTGATGAGACCTTTTAAGATTTTCTTTTAGCAACTTTCTAATACACAACACAGAATTGTTAATTACAGCCATGTGGTGTATATTATATCCCCATGAATTACTTATTTGATAATTGGGAGTTTGTACTTTCTGACCACCTTCACTCATTTCTACCCTCTTCCCAACCCCTGCTGCCAGCAATCACCAACCCATTTACTGTGTCTGTGAACTTGGTTTTGTTTTCCATTTCTTTTTAAAATTTAAATTCCACTTGTAAGTAAAATCATACAGTGTTTATCTTTATCTGACTTATTTCACTTAGCAAAATGCCCTCAAGACTCATCCAAATGACAAGATTTCATTTTTCATGGCCGAACAATACTTCACTGAGTACATATACCACATTTTAAAAATTCATCCATCCATCCATGGATGCTTAAATTGTTTCCATATCTAGGCTATTGTAAATAATGCTGCAGCGAATATGGGAGTTCACTGCTATCTTTTCAAGTTAGCGTTTTTGAGTTCTTCAGATAAATACCCAGAATTGAAATGTTTGGATCGTAGGGGAGTTCTGTGTTCAATTCGTCGAGGCACCTGCATACAGTTTTCCACAGTGGCTGCACCAACTCATATTCCCACCAACGAGCACAAGAGTTCCCTTTTCTCTGCATCCTTGTCCACAGTTGTTACTTCTTGTCTTTTTGATATAGAAATTCTTAATTTTAGTGAAGTCTAACATTTATAATTTGTGCTTTTTATGCTTATTCCAAGATTACATTTCTGGCATAAATCCCACTTGGTTATAATATATTATCCTTTTTACCTAAAGGCAGAAAACCATATAATCATCTCAATAGAGGCAGAAAATTTTTCATAGTTAACAATTCTTTATGAACTCTTAGTAATCTAGGAATAGAAGAAAAGTTGAGGTTATGCTGATTTTTTAAAATGAGTTGGAAACTATACCCTCCTTTTTTCTGGTCTGGGAGAGTTTTTTTTTTTTAAATATACAATTGGTATTATTGTTTTCATTAAATGTTCAGAGGAATTCACCACTGAAGCTATTTTGATTTGAAGTTTTCTTTGTGGGAAGGTTTTTATTTTAGGATGCTATGTCATTGATACTTAATTTCATTCAGACTTCCTGTTTCATTTGCATTAGCTTTGGTAAGTTGTGTTGCTTAAGGAATTTGTCCATTTCATCTACATTTTTTGCAGCTTTCTTGAGATGTAATTAACGTGCCATAGAGGTCTCTCATTTAAAGTGTACAATTCATTTTTTCAGTATGTTCTCAAAGTTGTGAAACTATCACCAGAACCTAATTTTAGAACATATCCATCACTCCAGACAGAAACTGCTTGCTCTTTTGCAATCCCTCCCATTTCTGTCCCCAGGCCTAAGCAACCACTAATTTACTTTCTGTCTCCATAGATTTGCCTTTTCAAGATATTTTGTATAAATGGAATCATAAAATATGTAGTGTTTTACGTCTGACTTCTTTAGTTGGTATGTTTTTAAGGTTCATCTGTATTGTAGCATATATCAGTACTTGGTTCCTTTTTTCTTTTTAAAACCAATTTTTATTAAAAGGTATAACCTACATTTAGATAAGTGCACATATTTTAGGCACAATAAAATTTTTTTTAAGTGAACACGTTCATAAAACCACCAGACACATCAAGAAATAGAACATTATTTGGACCCTGGAAGCCCCCTCATGTCCCGTTCTTAACTTTACCCCTTCCTTATGAGAAACCCATATCCTTAGTAATAGTATAGACTATGTTAGCTAGTTTCTGAACTTAATAACAATGGAATACTGTAGAGTGCATTATTCTGTATCTGCTCCTCATCAACAATATACTTTTAAAAGATTGTTTTTTCAGAGCAGTTTTATGTTCACAACATAATTGAGAGGAAGTTAGAAATTTCCCATACACCTCTAATCCCCACGAGTGCATAGCCTGTGCCACTACCAACATCACTAACCAGAATGGTGCATTGCCCAAGGGTGAACCTCCATTAACACATACTCACCCAAAGTCCAGAGTTTACCTTAGAGTTCACTTTCGGTGTTTTACATTCTGGGGTTTGAATAAATGTATAATGACATATAGCCCCTGGTATGGTATACTACAGAGTATTTTCACTGACCTAAAAACCTACTTTGTTCCTTTTTATTGCTAAATGTTATTCTATTATATAGATAGATACTACATTTTGTTTACCCATGCACCAGTTGATGCACATTTTGGTGTTTTGAATAATGCTACTACAAATGCATTTAAGTACAAGTCTTTTTATGGACATTCATTTCTCTTCTGTTGATAGCTAGGAATGGAATCGTTGAGTCATATGGAAACTCTGTGTTTAACATTTTTGTAAAATTGTTTTCAGAAGTGGCTTGTACTCTCTTACATTGCCACTAGCAACACCTGAGCCTTCCAGTTTTTCAACATTCTTGTCAACGTTTGTTATTTTCTGGGTTTTTTTCCCTAAAAATACAGCCATTTTAGTGTTTGTGAAGTAGCATCTTATTGCAGATTGATTTGCATTTCCTTAATGATGAACGATGTTGAGCATCTTTTTTGGTTTATTGACTATTTGCATATCTTCTTTGGAGAAATGTCTGTTGAAATCTATGCTTTTTTTAAAATTCTGAAAGTGTATTTGTTAGATTTCTCTTGATTCCATGTGTCAGAAACCATCTCTACCTCTCTTAAATGAAAGAGCAGAACTTATTTTGAGGACGGTATAGTAGCTAAGGGCACAGTACAAGGAAACGCAGGAAAGATGGGCCATGAGTACTGGGCACTGTAGAGTACCCAGGACATCCTCTTCATCTTTCCTTCTCAGTTGCTTCATTCTGATCTCTCTTCAAGGTCTGGCTGTCTCTTTTCAGGCCACACAGCAGGACATAGTTATTGCTAATCCTTAGGTTTCCCTGTCTTCATATTAAAAGAGCACTTAGACATCTTTTAGCCATATTCTAATTTCCCAGGGAAAAGAAAAGATTCTTATTATCCGAACTTGGGTTATGTACCCAGCCCTAGACCAAACAACTGTGGCCAGAAAGGTGGTAACCCATATGATAACCATGTGGATACAGGGCAGATATTGGCAAGTCTCTCTGGCCCGTAACCTTTTTCTGTAGAACCATTGAATAGAGAATGATTTTTAAAGAGTTAGGGAAAAACTAGCAAACAAAAAAGAATATGTGACAGGGATGTATGTGATCAGAAAAGTCTAAAATATTTATTATCTGATCTGTTAGAGGAAAAGTTTGCTCATCCCATCTAGGCAGAGGAGAGCAGCTTCTCAAAAAAGCGGGGTGGGCATTGAGATGAATGGTTCTACCACTCTAAAAGAAACCTGCAAGCCGCCAGTTTCATAGGGTATGAACATATGACCCCATGCTCAGTGTGCTTGGGAAACCAGATAGCAAAATGTAAAAAAACCTGTGTTTTGCAGAACTTGTCATGATATTTGATAAGCTAGAAAACATTGTGAATCTTCAAGAATCTACAGGAGGAAGGTATAGCATGTTCTGTTTCCCAAAATTATTTGGCCACAGAAACTTTATTCCCTCCTACCTCCAAGGAAATAGTATTTCTTGGAAACATGTTTTGGGAAAATTTTTATATGTAAGCTCTCACATGTACTACTATGATCTTTATTTCCAGTCTTCCTTAAAATTGAGTTCAGCAGTGACTGTATTCCAGGCCTGTGGTGCTATATGTCATGCAGACCCACCATGAATAAAATGAATTCTCTGTCTTCAGGGAGTTTTTAATCTAGTGGGAGAGGCTGATAAAAAAAACCCAACCAACCAACCAACCAACAAACAAACAAACAAAAAGACAACAAGCTACGCTATAAGGATATGGAGAAGGCTATAAAAGGCAACACACCATATCTAGAAACATGGAGAAGGGACACTTCCTCAGCCTTGTGGAGGAGGGGTGGGGACACCCAGAAAGGCTTTCATGAAAATGTGATGAGTGAGCTGGAACTTAAATATCAACCAATAGAAGTTAACCAGGGGTAAAAGGAGAACAAAAGATGGACTTTTGATAAAGGCAGGTAGAGGCAGGTGCACTGGATAGAATTGCATCATTTTAAGAGTAATTGGGTAGAGCTCAGTGATTGGATATAGGAGATGAGAGAAGAAAAAACAGAAGATAACTGTCAAGGTTATGAATTGGACAATTTGGTGGGGCCGCGTAGTGAATTCTCTCTTGGGTTTGTAGGGTTTGCTGCCCCGCTGGCCGCCCTACTTGAGATGCCCTGTGGTGGCTGGACACACGAGGCTAGAGCTCAAAAGACAGGTCTGGGCTGGAGATACATACGGAGGAGTCATTACCCTGCAGATGACAGTTATGACTGTTTGCCTACTTTTTAATTAGGTTATTTGTCTTCTTAATGTTGAGTTGTAAACTGTCTTTATGTATTCTGAACACAAGCCTTCATCTAGTTTGGCACATATTTTCTCCCAGTCTGTGGGTTCTCTCTCACCTTCTTTTATGGTATTGTTTGAAGTACCAAAGCATATTTCTCTGATTTCTGTGGATCTGATGAATGTTGTTTCTATTATGTAGAAACAATGAATTCTGTGTAATTTGGAAATTTGAGAAGGTTTAGTTCCTTAATGGGCACATGACAAAATGTGTGCTGCTGAATCCTGGATCCCTGGTAAGGGCTGCTCTGCTTTATGTTTTGTGGACAGAACCTGTGGGAAATAATTTTATATTGGGAAGAATTTTATAGTGTACATTGCCTTTCTGTTGGAACAGGAACAACTTTAAAGTCATAGCTGTTTACATACAGATCATAAGTAAATCTGTTCATCAAAACCAGATGTGGATTCTAAAAAGTCCTAACGCCAAGGATGCAGCTATGACCAATTTAACCAGAATTTCTAGGAGAAGTGGGAACACCCAGGCATCAGTGGATTTGAAAGCTATCCAGGTAATTCCAATATTTAGCTAAAGTCGAGAACCACGGTGGTAGAGTCCCCTGCTGGACTTCATTTCCGTCATTCATTAAGTCAACAAACATTTATTGAAAGTCAGCGAAGTTCTGTACACACTGTCAGGTGCTGGTTATTTAGTGGTCAATAGGACAAAAATAGTCTGTGCTCAAAATCTAGCTGGGAGAGACAGATGCTAAACAAAACATTGTATAAATAATCATTTTATTGTGGTTTCAAGCTAAGTGTCTAGTAGATATATCTCCATTGCATATCCTCAAGTTCATTATGCCAAAACTGAACTTTTAATTACTCCCTCCAAATCAGTTCATCCTGTAGGGTTAATGGCCATTTCAGTCACCCAAGTCCTGCCTCTCTCTCCTTTACACTTCTCATCCAGTCAGTAACTAGGTACCATGTTCTGCCTACACATTGTGTCCCATAACTGCTCTTTCCTCTCAATCTCCATTGCTATTGTCTTAGGGCAGATCCTCATCATCTATTGCCTGGATTACAGCAGTTACCTATAATAGGTATTCCTAGTCATAGATTGGTTCTCTTCCAATACAGTCTCTAAATACCACCAAAATGATTGTTCTACAACGCAAAATATTTAATGGCCCCACGAGACTTATGGGATCAAATGCAAGTTCTTTACCTGGCTCTCCATGATCTGCCAACTTTTCTAGCCTTAACTGCAACATGTAAAACCCACTTTCCTCCTATGCTAAGTGTTTTTGTTATATATTGCTACATAACAAACCATCTGCAAACGTAATGGCATAAAACAACAACCATTTATGACCTAAGAGTCCCAGAACATCATTTCTACTAATCAGGCAAGTCAGTAAAGCTAGCCCAGGGGAGAGGAATTGCACCCCCACCTCTCGCAAGGAGGAATAGCAAAGAATTTATTTGTGGATGCCTTTAGTCTACCACACCAAGTATATGACAGCTGTTGAACCATAGGTCTCTTTTTTCCTAAAATCATTTCATTTGCATCTTCCCTAATTCCTCAGCTGAGGAGATTCATGCTCTTCCAGGCTTAACTCTGATGGTCACAAACACTTTCTTAAGAGGGCAACTGCATGCTGCTTTTTCTGTGACTTAGCATTTACTGAGTGCAAGGCAACATGCCCTAAAAAAAGAATAAACCACACCCTGGCTGACAGGCAAGGGACCTTTCAAGCAGAGTTAGTCCTTCTCTCTTTTGTGCCATGACTATATATTGTATTTCTGCCTATATCACATTTTTTCCAGTCATTTACATATGATTGCTCTGCTCCTAAATTGACTTCATATTCTTTGATTCCATCTAAATATTCTCAGTTGTATGTAGCTCAAATCAGTGTACACAAAAAGAAAAAGTATGCATGGGAGGAAGGCAAACTTTATTGACTCAAGATCAAGAAACTGATTTTTTAAAAGGGTGCGGCGATACTGGTATTTGACATGACTGGATCCAGGCAGCAGATAATGCGAAGTGGTCTCCCTTGACCCTTCCTTACACTCCCTTTTATCTCTCCTCTCTTTCTTCCCCCTCACACTCTTTCCTCTCTTCTCTCTTTCACCTACTCTCTACTTCGCTCTTTGTGGTAACTTCCCTCACTTCTACTATGGACATTTTCCCTCCACCTGATGAGTAAATTGGCCATAGTGGTGTTAGATTTCCAGAATTGTGTCCACAGAGGCAAATGGCAGTCTTTCCTGTTAGTCCCAGATGAAAACTCCTGAGGAGGAAAGGCTTCAATTAAGGCTGGGGAGTGGAGCACTTGTGGAGAGAAGGACCAATAAAATGGCATTGGGCATTGATCTGGTCAAAATAGCATAAAGCGTATAAAACAAAATAGAATCAGTCATGTCAACCAAGATGGCTGCCAGTCAGCCATGACACTTTGGTTCAAGAGGAAAACTACCTAAGTCACTCTAGACACATCTGGCAAGGAGACACATCTAAGATATCTGCACACATGATCAGAACAGCCATGTCTGTGCAGTGGGACCACCCATAGATAGGCTCCTGGGGAAATCTCCCACTTGGCATCAGGGGTGCCAAGACACTTATCAAGAGACCCTGAAGAGTGGAGTTCACCACTCCCAAGGGTGTAACTGAGGCAGGCTCCAGACCACTGCTGAGACAGCGAGCTCCACACACCAGAGTGCTGCTCCACGCCACGCTGATCTCCGTTGGCACTGGCTGCCAGAGGTTCTACCCTGCTGCCTACCTGGCTTTGGAGGCTCTCCCTTGAAAGACACTGATGGCTCCCTGGCTCACCGTGCTGTCTCCTGGGCCCACAGACTGAGACTCTGGGACTTGTGTTCATTGTCCCCTAATTCTCTCATGCGATGTTATTTCTGATTGTTTCTGAGTGATTAGTGTTGTTACTAGGTTAGCATGGATTTGAATTGAATCTGCATTAATAATAGCTGAATGAACCCATGTTAAAAAGATCCCAGTGAATAGCACAGTCACCTGTGTTGGTTCTCTGTTATTTCTTGGTGCTGGTGTCACCTGTAGGACTGGTGGTCGTATAGGTGGCTCGACACTTTTGGTTCTTAAGGTCCAGCTCAGACGATCTGAGTGGGGACCAAAGGCTGGCTTACAGGGAAGACTACTGTGAACATATACTTGAGACAGCACTGTGGTTGGCCACCCTGTGGTGCTGGGGAAGGGCTTCCCTAGTAGTAGAAAGGTGGTGAGGAATTGTCCCAGGTCAAAAACTGTAGGCTACGTGGTGTTTGTCTTTATTTCCCCAGGCCTCTGCTGAGTCACTGGCACAGAGCAGGGGCTTCCTAAATGTTTATTGAAGGAAATGAATGAATGAATGAACAAACGAAATCTTGGCCTGAAATGACTCCCTCTCTGCACAGAAGCCCTGACTATGACACTCTCTCTCAGACTTTTCTCACTGCTTACAAAAGTCAGGGATGCTGCTTTTTAACTGCTTCGTAGCCACTCTGTGTGAGTCTACCTTTAAGGTACTGACATGTGAAAGAACATGATTAAAATATTAAATCCCTAGGCTTTATTTGGTTTCATTTTTAGTTTGAGTTTGTTAGGTCAAAAAAGGTTTAATAGGTGTGGTGTGTCCTAGTGCAAGATCCTTGAGGAAATCTGAGTTTCAGTGTGAGTCAGCATTGAGGTTGGGGCTAAAATGCAGCTATGAGTCTCAGCCCCTCATAGTTACCAAGTAATACGTGCTTGACCTGAAAGCTAACACAGTTTCTGGTGACCTTATCTCAGGAAGCAAAGTTGGGTCATGACTTTAGCCTGGATCTTCTCAGGTGTAATCTGAAACTAGCCCTTCTACGAGAGGTGGGGCAGGGACAGACCCAAAAGCAGCAAGATAAGTAGTTTTATGCTCCTGCTTGCCAAATCTTTAAAGTTTGTATGGAGACCTTACCTGAGGTCAGTCACGTACACAGAGGGCCCTTAGCAGGGCTTAGTCACACGGCCATTCCAGACAGTCTCATCACTACATTTCTATCTCAAGGATATGTCCTTGGGCAGCTTCTAGTTGTGGGAAACGCAGAAAGACACACATTCCAAGAACAGGGGAGGAGGTTTGCAGCCTCCAAGTGCCTGGGGTTCAGCTCATGGGTCAACTTCACAGTCATGTCTTCTTTATGACCTTCCCTAACAAGTAGTCAATCCACAATTCCTCTCAGAGGCTGGTGATTGAACAAGAAGCTTTATGAAAACTGGGATATTTTTGAAGTATATTTTATTGATTATGCTATTATAGTTGTCCCAATTTTTCTCCCTTTGTCCCCCTCCACCTGGTACCCCCCTTCCCTCCTGCAGTTGCTGCCCTTAGTTCATGTCCATGGTTTGTGTGCGTAAGTTCTTTGGATTCTCCATTTCTACCGCTATTCTTAACCTCTTCCCTGTCTATTTTGTTCCTACCAATTATGCTTCTTAATCCCTGCACCATTTCCCCCATTCTCTTTCTTCCCCCTCCCAGCTGTTAACCCCCCATGTGATCTGCATTTCTGTGATTCTGTTCCTGTTCTGGTTGTTTGCTTAGTTTTTTTTTTTTTTTTAGATTCAATTGTTGATAATTGTGCATTTGTTGCCTTTTTAATGTTTATGTGTGTTTTTTTTTCTCTTTCTCTTAAATAAATCCCTTTAACATTTCCTGTAATAATGGCTTGGTGGTGATAAACTCCTTTAGCTTTACTCTGTCTGGGAAGCACTTTCTCTGCCCTTTCATTCTAAATGGTAGCTTTGCTGGATAGAGTAATCTCTCTAGTAGGTCCTTGCTTTTTATCACTTTGAATACTTCTTGCCAGTCCCTTCTACTAAAGTTTCTTTTGAGAAATCCACTGACAGTCTTATGGGAACTCCTCTGTAGGTAACTCTCTGCTTTTCTCTTGCTGCTTTTAATATCCTCTCTTTATCTTTAACCCTTGGCATTTTAATGATGATGTGTCTTCGTGTGGTCTTCTTTGGGTCCTTCTTGTTTGGGATTCTCTGTGCTTCCTGGACTTGTGGGTCTATTTCCTTCTCCAAATTAGGGAAGTTTTCTTTCATTATTTTTTCAAATAAGTTTTCAGTGTCTTGCTCTTCTTCTTCTTCTCCTCCTCCTCCTCCTCCTCCTCCTCCTCCTCCTCCTTCTTCTTCTTCTTCTTCTTCTTCTTCTTCTTCTTCTTCTTCTTCTCCTCCTCCTTCTCCTCCTCCTCCTCCTTCTTCTGGCATTTTTATGGTTTGGATGCTGTCACATTTGGAGATGTCCCAGAGGTTCTTCAGCCTTTCCTCAGTTTTTGAATTCTTATTTCTTCTTTTTGTTCTGGTTGAATGTTTACTTCTTCCTTCTGTTCCAAATTGTTGGTTTGAATCCTGGCTTTCTTCCCTGCTCTGTTGGTTTCCTGTGGATTATTCTTTATTTCACTTAGGGTGACCTTCATTTCTTTCTTTATTTTTTTGCTGTACTCGAGGAGTTCTCTGAGCATCCTGATACCCAGTGTTTTGAACACTGAATCTGATAGGTAGGTTATCTCCATTTCACTTAGTTATTTTTTCTGGGGTTTTGTTCTGTTCTTTCATTTGGGCTATTTTGCTTTGTGTCCTCAATTTAGCAGCCTCCCTGTGTTTGTTTTTGTGTATTCAGTAGCACTGCTTTTACTCCCTGTCTTAGTAGCATGGCCTATGTAGAAAATGCACCTGTAAAGTGTATAGGGTGGAGCTTTAGGTAATTGCCAGGGTGAGGCAACCCACGTCACCGCTTTGTGGATGTGTGCAAAAGGCTCTGAGAGGGGACAGTGCCGCCACCTGGCGTCTGGCAGTTCGTCCGGCATTTGCCCCATTTCCAGTCACTTCACCCTCATTCTGTGTGCCACTGGCACCCTTCCAGCTGCTGCTCCAGTCGTGAATCCCAGAGAGGATGTGTTTGCATACATTCTAAGGCTATGCTGGCCCTTTAAGTGGTAAAAATCCAGCAGTTTCTTCGAATGCCCCAAATCTCGCTGCGTTTTACAGCCAGAGGTAACAGGGACCTGTCTTCCCAGTGCTGGAACCCTGGGCTATGTGGTCTGGCCTGGGGCTGGGATCACTGGATTGCAGGGTATCCCCACCCCATTTGTTCCACTGCCACTGCTGCTGCCACCTTTCTGCTCCATAGTGCCTCTCTGCCCATCTCTGTGACTCTGCCCCTTGTACCCGTCTGGATGAATGTGTCTTCTTTAAATCCTTGGTTGTCAGACTTTCATATAGTTTGATTTTCTGGGTGTTATCAATTTTGAGATACGATTGGGAAATTTCTAATTCTTTCTATGATTGCATGAGAAGGCAAAGCATATCTGCCTACACCTCCATTTTGACTGGAAGTCTCTTTTTGAGATTTTTAAAAATTCATATTCGCTGTGCTCAGAGAGATAAGAGAATTTTAAAGACCCTTCATCATTTCATTCTCACTAGAAGTTATTTCTTTTGACACTAGTAAGAAGAAACAGAATCTTACAGAGAAAGAGAAAGAAAGGCTAAATGATTTCTGCAGCTCATTACCTTCCAAGAGCAATTCTAAGTCCATCATCCATAGCCTGGTTCATTTTATTTTAGGACATGATGCCTGTGCTCAGTAAATGCTAAGTCATAGACAAACAGGTAATACTCTTTCATTCAAAGAAACCTTGTACCATTGGTGTTGCCACTGGGCTCTCACCTCAAGGGATACCTGATTCTCTCAAGATACCAGGCAAGTGATAAATAAACTAAGTCCTTGCATTTAGTGGCCTTTCTCTCTGATGGAGAACTCAAATAAACCTATAAACAAATACACACATGAAACAATTTCAGTTTATAATACATGTTATACATGTGTCTTATAATGTGTTCAATATGATAGGATTTAGGGCAAACTTTAGGGATAATGGTTAGAGAAGGCCCTCTGAAGAGGTGACGTATGAGCAGAAAACTGAATGAGAGGGAGTCAGTTATATGAGGATCCATGGACAAAGAAACAGAAAATGCCAGGGAAAGTGAACTTGATATATGTGAGAGACATGAGGGTTTCTGTGGCTGGAGTGTGCTGAGCTAGGGGGAGAAGGTAGGCAAGGGCCAAACTATGAGGCACCTGGTGGGCCAAGCAGGGATTTTGTATTTTATTTAAACTGCAGTGGAGGATTTTAAACAGATAAATTATATGATTAGACTCCTGTTCTTTATCTCTGCTGTCCAATACAACAGCCACTAGTCTCATGTGGGTATTCAAATTTAAGTTGATTAAAATGTACTTCCTCAGTTGCAACAGACACATTTAAAGTAGCTACATGTGGCTAGCGGCAACCTTATTAGACAGTATAGACACAGAATATTGCCATTGAAGGAAGTTCTGTTGGATGGTATTGTTCTATGGAGAGTGGAAACAGAGACCAATTAGGAGAGATATTGATAGTTTAGACTAGGGGCTGTAACCAGAGAGCTGGTGAGAAGTGGTTGGACTTAGGGTAGAATTTGAAGGCAAAATCAAACAGGGCTTACTGATGAATCGTTTATGAGGGAATGAAGAAAAGATGTAAATTAGTTATGCCTGCATGTCCACTTTAGGGAGGCAAAGGGTTAAAAATGTTTACATGCAGAAGAAATAGATCTCTGTTAGCTCGATGGGATAGAACTCATCCTTTACGCATAAGGCAGCAAGAACTTTTAAAAATCACTGAGATACATACATGATCAAAAAATAAAAATGCCTATAGAAGTTTGTGGGGAACTGGTGGATTTTGGACTTGTAAATACCTGTGATTGAAAGGTAAGTGAGGTCTAACACTAAAATGATGGGTATCATTCTCAGGGAATTTTGGTTACCATTGAGTCAGTGTTGGAACATTTTTGGGGGGCCCAGAGACTGAAGAAAGAGGCAGATAACTCCAAAATTACATCAGGAATTTATTAAGGAAAATTATGGACAGAAGCAGTGTCTTGGGTGGCAGCAAGATGGTGGATCCCCACACCCTAAAGGACCTGGGGCTTGTTATAAGTAGCCACATGGCATATGCCAACATAGGTGACTTATAGCCAAGTGTCACAGGCTAACACAGGTGGCTCTTAGCATGTGCTTGTTAAGGGTTGTATAATCTAAAGCAGTAAACAACTAAATGGGCCCACTTACCTGTGCAAGAATATTCCTTTCAGGTGATACGGGCCCACCTCTTCTGGGGTAAACTGGCAGCCAGCTTGCTTCATAAGATGGTGTCGGTCACATTAAGTGCCAGGAATCATTTCACCTAATAGTCAAGCACATGGATACCCTGATTCAAAGAGAAGAGCATCTTTTCACAATCTGCTCCAACAAAACTATTTTCTTTGTTGTTAAAAAAAACTGCTTTACTTTTTCTCAAGTTGACAAGTTCGCCCTGACATTCTAGGTACTGAAGGTCATCAACAGGAAAGACTTGGGTTTGGGGAACTGATTATGCACTTTTATGGGAAATTAGTAATTCGAAAACTATAAGAGCAAATATAGCAGTGTGGTCCATTGTCATTGCTCATAAAGGGATTTACTTGTGGAGAATATGTCTGTACTGGAGAAAGATTCACAAGTTCTTAAATGTTCGGTTGACTCCTTAAAGGCTCTGTGATATCAGGCAAATCATTTACCATCCCTGGGCCTTCATTCTCTCACCTATGAAATGAAATTAGAAGTCCTTGTTCTGTCTCTCTTATGTAAATGTTATCAGCTTTAGATTAGATGAAAATAATAGCAATGACATTACTTGACATTTATTAAGTGACATTTATTAAGTGATACTTAGATGCCAGGCACTCTGCTAAGCAGTGTGATGAATCTAAGACAGACACTGTACTAAACTCTGGCTTAAAACAACAACCATTTTAAGGGCCAGTCACGATTCTATGAGTCATCATTTGGGCCTGACTCAGCTAGATGGTTTTTCTGCTCTTCTTGCCTGTGGTCCTGCATGTGGCTGCAAATTATTTGGCAGCTTTGATGGACTAACTTGTACCCCCTCATATATCTGGCAATTGGTGGTAGCTGTTAGCTGACTGGTCTAAGGGGCCTCAACTGGGACAGCTTGCGTCTCCTCTATTGACCTCTCATCCTCCAGTAGGCTAGATGGGGTTTCTTCACATGGAGTTTCAGGGCAGAATTCTAAGAGGTGATAGCAGCAGCTGCAAGGCTGGCTGAGTTCTAGGTTTGGAAGCCCCACATAGCACTTTCACCACCTTCTCTCAGTCACAACAAATCACAGGCACAACCCAGACACAAGAGTAGAGAGGTAAACTCTTCCTTTTTATGGGAGGAAAAATCACATTGCAAATGGGCAGGCATACAAGGATAGGAAGTTATCAGAGTCATCTTTGTGAACAATCAACATACTATCTCATGTAATCTGCACAGCAACCTTGTTATCCTCATAGGACGATGAGTAAACTGAGGCCTCATGCAGCTGAATAACTTCCTCAAATTCACCTAGTCAATAAGTGTCTAAACTGGAATATGAATCCAGGCAGCCCAACTCTGCAGGCCATGCTCTCTCTTTTTATGGACTTCAAAACAGAGATTACATTATGATAGATGATTTGTGTTTGCCTATGTCCAGTTCTCTCCTCCAGGGACACAATAGACTAAACTTCCCACCCTTATAGTTAAAATGCAGCCATGGAGGCATTTAACATCAGGTGTGAGTTCTTCATTCTCTTTGATCCCCTACTTCTGGGACCCTAGAAACCAAGGTTGAAATAGTGGAACTATAAGACAGAAGTAAACCCAATTGCTGAGTTACCATTCAAAAGGAAACTACCTCGTAGAGCTGCCAGACAGCAGCAGAAAAGAAATAAAATAGCCCATGTTAAGCCACTGAAATTGTGGGGTTTGTTATTGCAATGATGCCAATTCTGTCCTGACCAATACAATTCTTCACTGTGTTTTTCTGCTAATAAAGTGAGTTCAAAATCTTATAAAGGTTTTAATTAAACAGGAAATAATAAAGAAAAAATTTTAAATTACTCCAAATCCTACTAGTCAGGGTCACATTTCTTAATCTTTGGGTTAATATCACTCCAAATAATTTTTTGTGTACAAAAGTACACACACAATTTGTATAAAAGTTTCATACTTTCCAAATTTCCTGGTAGCTTTCTTTTTATCATCAAACCACATAATTTCAGAAAACATTCTTGGTCATGTAATGGAGACTTGTGTAGGAAGCTGTTTGAAATATATAACATACAGAAAGAAGGTTTTGAGAGCTTATAGTATAGGGATTAAGAGTATGGGTTCTATATCTGAGTGCTTGAGAGCAAATCCACACCTCATCATGGACTTTGAGAAAGTTACTTCATTTTTCTGTGCCTCAATTCCTTCAGTTCTAAAAAGAGCATAATAATAGTACTTCACATGAAGAATTAAATCAAATAAGGCTTGGAGAACACTTTGCACAGTACCTGGCATGTAGTGAACACTCAATAAATGTTAGCTGTGATAGCAGGGTAGCGAATTCATATATTCCACATAGATGTGCAAAGGAAATGTAACTTCTTTACTTCCTCTGACAAAGAATCTTTCTTATATCCCTGCTGGACGGCAGAGGGCTGCTTTTGGGGGTGGAAGAAACTAATGTTACCTCCTGGTTTTAAAAGTCTTCCAAGGAAATATTTAGTCAACTAAAGTCCATTTTCATAATGGGGCTCTTACTCCCTCCCCTTGTCATTTTCCCCCAGAGGTGGCATAAAAGAAACCTCAGTCTTCCTCCTGTGTATCTTTTATTCTCACACTACTATCACATTCACATTTATGACACAGATGTAGGGGTTTTTTTTCACCAGCCAGCAATTCACTGTGACACTACCTCGGTGTCCTACAGCTGAACTCAGTTGTGATGCTATCTAACTGAATGCTCTACAGGTTAAGGGCTCAGTCCCACAAGACTTTCCCCTTACCCCCAACTTCAGACGCCAGTCAAAAGTCCAGGTTGTTACCTGTGCTTCTGACCCCTCAGCTATAAATCAGAGGTTCCCACGACCCCCTCCTTGGGTCCCATTAATTTGCTAGAGCAGCTCGCAGAACTCAGGAAAACAGTTTACTTACTATTTACCAGATTATTACAAAAGGACATGATAAAGGAGATGATGAACATTCGGATGGAAAAGATGTGTAGTGCAAGGTGTGTGGGAAGGGGTGTAGAGCTTCCATGCTCTCTCCAGTAACCTCCGTGTGTTTACCAACCTGGAAGCTCCCTGAGCCCCATATTTCTGGGATTTTTTATGGAGGCTTCATCACATAGGCATGATCCATCATTAACTCCCCTTTCAGTACCCCATTCTGGAGCATGGGGGGTGGGGCTGAAAATGTCATGCTTCTCATCTTGACTTAGTCTTTCTGGTGACCAGCCCCCATCTAGGAGCCTACCCAGAGCCACCTCACTAAATTAAAAGATACTGCTATCACCTAAGAAATTCCAAGGGATTTAGAAGCCCCGTATCAGAAATGGGTCAAAGACCAAATATTAGAGTAAAAGTAGCTCCTAGTTCTCTTATCACTCAGGATATTACAAGAGTTTTAGGATTCTTGTGCCAGGAAGTCAGGGTGGGGGAGAGATCAATATATATATATATTTCCTATATTATCTTCCAGGTGGTTTCTCTGCATAGGGAAAAAGCTGATGAGGTCTCTTGTCTTACAGTAGGCTGGGTGATATGGTCTGCACCAGCATCTGCTGCAGAAAAACTAGCTCCATTTATTCTTTTGGTGAACAATGGTATCCACTGCTGTCTGTTGGTGATGGCATTGCCTCCAGCCATTGAAGGTCTTGACCTTGCAGGCCTCCTTTTCCCAACTCCAGGTTTCTGCAAATCCAATGGTCCTCCAAGTCTCCCCAGGACCACAGGAACTTTCTAGATCTTTTGTACATCATGCACAGACCTTAGGGAACAGGGAGCACTGCCTCTCCTTCTACTTTTGCTCAACCCATCCACCCTAACCCCTTGCCAGAGGTTGGAAGAGTCCCTTACAGAATGTCTCATTCCAGGATTCCAAATAGAGAATGGATCAGAAACCCCTCTGATGGCTTTTTATTCAAACCTATGCTATGATCTTCGGCTCTTAAGGCCAAAGTCAGTTCACCTGTCATGCAGCTCACTTCCCCACCCACCCACCTTGTCCATGATTTCCAGGTGTTGATTGGGGCAGGCTTTCTCCTTCATTTTCTTTTCTACAGAGGCTGGGCTAATACCACAAGACCTCATCACTCAACTTTAACAACAGAGGCAAAAATCTCTATGTGATAAAGAAACTACATGGCTCTTGATATGAGAGATACAAGTCAGGTAACTCAAATCAGGAACACAAATACATTTGACACTATCTACCTGGAGATTGCCCTGTTACAGTTTTTATTATGTGAGAAGTGTTTATTCCCTCCTCAATGCCCTCTCACCTTCGCCATGGACTTACATTGCTTGCCAGATTCTGGAATTTGAAGCAGCTTTGTCTGTTAAGACAGTAGGAGGGCAGTCCACCTGCTGTTTGCCTAGAGCGCAGGAAATGAGCATCATACCATATGGATTCTTTAACACCCACCCACATGGCCCAAACACAAGCAGCAGGTCCCTTGGCAACCGTGGGCCAGGCACCGCTGGGGTGGCTGCTTTGCTTGGGGATAAGACATTGTTATCCCACTAATACATGATTAACTTTTGGTATTTCTCTTGTTTATAAACTCATCCGGGATCTCGCTCCTTTCTTTGTCTATTCTTCGCGCAGCCAATAAGCGTTCATATCAGCGGCAGCTGCATAATTAACACTCTCAACAAGCAGTCCTAACCTTACATAGATTGAATGAGAAACCTGCCTAGGTGTGAGGGCAGGGGCTGCCACTAAAACCTCTCCTAACTATGTGCTAAAGCCCCAAATGTCACATTTTGGCATTTATTTCTTTCAGTTAAAACACAGTTTCTGTGCCTTTAGATCGGTGGATTTACCAAACCGTATAAGGAGTCTGGTAAAGATTCATCCAAGGAGTCTGGATGAATCTCAACTTTTAACAAGCACTCCAGGTGATTACTGCTTTCTTGATGACTGAATACTATTTCAAAACAAGACAAAACCTGTTATTCCTTTGCTTCCTTCTTGAGGTTAAATTATCCCAATTGAGTCCAGTTAAGGAGACCTCCTGGATTCTGTTTAAGCTGGGATCAGAAAGTTCCAGCAAGCTTCTATGTATGGAATTTTTGAGCTCTTTTCCCTGACATCATTGTAGCTGAAGTACTTCATTTTAAAGTCTTTCCAGACTAAAAAAAAAAAAATAATAATAAGATCTGTGTCTTGGGGACAGAGCTGCAGAACTATAGCAGACTCTTGTGTTTCATTTAAGACAAGGAGGTCATCCTAGAAATCAGTGTATGCCTACCCTCACCTGTTAAGTAATCACACAGGTGAGAGTGCGTGGGAGTCAGAGCCTGTGCTTGCTCCTCCTCCTCACCCTTCTGTCCTAGATGAGATATATTTTGCTGATTTGGTCCTAATTGCTAGGATTCTGAACCCCTTCTCAGAGATTTCAGAAAGCAGCCTTTAGATGCAAGTTCCAAGGTAAGATTTATCTAACTTATTTTGAATTAGTGAGGACTGTACTGAGAACTAGAGTTAGAGTGTTTTAACCTCAGGAGAGTTAGTTCCATGGTTGTCAAGGTTGACAGCAAACACTGGTATTGACTTTCAGTGGAAGGAAATGAATGTAAGTGGCAGTGCTGTGGAAAAGTGCTTTGGTTTAAAAATGTGTGAATACCGATGCTTCTTTCTTACCCATGAGTTTTTCCTCTTTCTGGCTGAATGTCAGTATTCTTTTATTTGAATGTTGTTTGCTGAGTAGTTTTTTTGGCTAGTGTGATAGGAAAGATTAAAATGGTTATTGGGGAAAAGATCCCATCAAGCTGCAGTTTCAATAATTAAGTCTCCATTTGGGCT
Organism: Glossophaga mutica; assembly: GCA_039655065.1. Classification (NCBI taxonomy): domain Eukaryota; kingdom Metazoa; phylum Chordata; class Mammalia; order Chiroptera; family Phyllostomidae; genus Glossophaga; species Glossophaga mutica. The sequence goes on along the minus strand of CM077307.1, from coordinate 137,389,367 downwards.
GCTAGGAATACGTTTGTTGTGCAGTTTCTTTAAAGGAGGATTTCTAATCTCATAACATTAAGCCAAGCCTCGGGGTCATCAGAAAAGGAGAGTGTGTGTGTTGGGCTCTGTATCTGCATGCAGGTGGGTGCGTTGCAGCTGCTCCAGCCTGCTGGAGGCCAGAGAAAGAGGGGCGGGACTGGATGGATCTTTATTTTTATTTTAAAAAATTCTTTTAAAATTATAGTTGACATACAATATTACTTTCAGGTGTACAACATAGCGATTAGATATTTGTAGAACTTGTGATTATCCCTGCAAGTCTATACCCATCTGACACCACAGACAATTATTTTATTGATTATTTTGCCTTCGCTGTGCTTTACATCCCTGTGACTTTAACCGGCAATCTGTACTTCTTAATCCCTTCACCTTTCTTGTCCAGCCTCCCATCTCCTCCCGTCTGTCAACCGTCAGTTTGTTCTGTGAGTTTGTTTCTATTTTGTTTCTTCTTCTCCTCCTTATTCTATTCCTCCTCCTCCCGCCTTTTCTTCTTTTTAGATTCCACATATAAGTGAAATCATATGGTATTTGTCCTTTCTCTCTCTTACTTACTTCACTTAGCATAATACCCTTCAGGTCCACCCATGGCACAGATCTTTAAAATAATAGATAACTACGAGGTGCGTAGAGCCTCTTTTGTTTAGTATCTCCCCACCTCCTCAGCTTTGCCATTCTCCATCTGTGTTCCTTTGGGGACTTAACAGATTTTTCTACTATTACATCATGTTTACTGGTTTAACGAATTAATTATATTCATCATAGTTATTCTATGTATTAGTCTGCCCTCCCTTGTTCCGCCTCTGAAAATGTATGTTCCCAGAGGACAAGGACCTTACTTGCCTTTGTTTGCCTCTGAATTCCTAATGCCAAATAAATGTTCAATAAAAATGTGTTGAATGAATGAAGGATTAATGCCCTAAGCACTTCAAATATATTACCTCTCAATAATTTATGTTCTAGAAGAATTTAGACTAGAAATAGTTCTTGTAACTTTTTTTCCACTGTTATGTATACTTAACAAAAACCTATGGGTGAATAGTTGAAATCCAAGAGTTTAGAGGATAGCATTTGCAATATGATCACCATATCACTAGGTATATGGCACCATTCCATTACTTTTATAAAGACTATACACATTTCTCTGATAAACAAGGAGTTCAAGAGAGTTTATGAAATTTCATCTAGTCTATTTTAGGAGAGCTAGTCTCTGGTGTCTGCGCACAACTGTTTAAATGCATCTGTCATTTTAGTCTTCATTGTCCTAAGTCTAGCCCAGAGCCGCTCTTCACCTTGGCAGAATTCCAAAGTTAAAATAAAGATTGTACTAGAGCTCACATTAAGAGCCACATAGCCCACCTCCGCCTGTGACTGCTTCCTAAAAAAAAGCATCTCAGAGCTTTACAACTTGGGTACTTGTGTAAAGAAAGTTTCAAACCTTGGAACAGGGTAGGTAGATGAATCAAGTGTCAGAAAAACATGGGCTATTTTTGGATAATATTGGTGCATAAATTTTAATCCTTTTTATGACTCTGTAAAACCTTTCAAAGGATATCTCTAGATTTTGCCCTTTCTGACTTTTATCCTCTATTATGCACAGCTTTGTTTTTTACAAAGTGTAACAGCTTTTAGGGAGAGTATAAAATGACAAATTGACATCCTTGTTTTAGTAGTCCATGATCCCAGACTCCTTATTGACAGAATGTCCATGCAAGTTTGCAGTTTCTAAAAGAGGAAAAGGAATTATAAATAGTACATATTAATAATGTATATTTTCAAGAGACTTAGAAATAGGAAATGTACATACTTGCTTTTATTTTTGTTTCCTTTCTTTGGTGTTAATTCTCTTTCTGAAATTTAGATTTTAATTTATACGATATCCACTAAGATGTAACATGTTATACCTATTATATTAGAAAAAGAAAAATAAGATAATGTCAAAGACAGGATCTGCTGCATTATAAGTGAACACTCACACACACACACTCACACTGGTGGGTGGGTGTGACTCCACTGGTGGTGGAGTGACTCGACAATTTTTTTGAGAACAAATTTTGCATATTATACAATAAGAGCTTTTCATAGATTTTTGTCCCAATAATCCCACCTTTCATTGAAGCACTATTCATATAATTGGGGAAAATAAAATGTCCAACAACTGGAAAATATAAATTATGTATATTTTATAAATTATGTATCTACTGGAAGGAATAGGTAGAATTAGGTTATATGTATATGCTTATACATAGAGCTATTAAAGTAGATTTATGAATATCAGCTATGGAGAGAGGACTTTCATTTTTTAATATAAATGGGAAAAACAGGAAGACAAAGTTATATCACTGCGATTCTACTTGTGGAAAATGAATAAATTAGATGCAAACTGGAAGGAAATATTTGTTTAAGGAAGGTAGAATTAAACTTGGTCTCTTTCTGTGTCATTCTTGTAACAAAATGAAAAAATCTAAAAAGATTCTGGAACTTTATGTGATTTCTAGGAAAAAAGTTGGCAAAAACTTTAACCAAAACCCTGAAATCAACCAAAAAAAAGTGCATTTGTTACACAAAATATTTTATCCTTCAACTTCATTTATCCCACCGATGCAAATATTTGCAACCCTCCCAAGTGTCTCTCCATTGTTTCTGAAAGCTGTTCAGAAACATTTGGAATTAAATTTATTACTATTCTAGGTGTGTCCAACAGCACAGTGAGGGAAATGAGGGCCCTGATCTCACAAATGCCAAGGGCTGTTGCACCTGGAAGCACAGGTGGAGGCATGCAGAGTGATCAGGGAGGAGATCTCTCAGTGGGTCGGCAACCGAAGCTGTATTAGTTGGGGCTCTTGTTTGTAAGGGACAAAAAACAATTCAGAGTATATTCAGCATAAGGAGACTGTATTAGCTTGTGTAACCAGGAAGTACCTAACTTGGAGGAACACAAATGACTTTATCCAGAACCTCTCCACAAACTGACTCCCCCTGCCCTCCCCTACCCCTCCCTCCTGTCCCCTCTCTGTCCCCTACCCCTTCTCTGTTTCTTTATTCATCCTTCAGAAGAACTTCTCCTGGTGTGTGGGCCTCCCTCTCTCCTTCAGGTAGCCTTCATCCAGGCAGCAGGCTTTGCTATGGACTGACACAGGTTTCTCTCATCGTTTGGAGACCCCAAAGAATAAGAGCTCCAGGGGGCTCACTTCCGGTTGTATTCCGTGTGCTAGGGGTTGTCTTACAAATGCATGGTGGCCAGTGAATTATGCTGACAAGTGAATGCCCCTGGCTGAGGATGCTGTGCCTGGGATGCTGAAAGTCAGGACAACCTCTGTCACTGATAAAAATGCTGATGATAAGAATCTCTCATAGCATTAGTGAAAAGCTAGCCAGGAGGTAATAGAATATTATTGCAAAAACTCCCATTAGAAGTAGTTGTCTTTTTAAAAAGTTCTGTTTGCTAACCACAGCTTTCTATAAATATGACATTTCAGGCAGTAAAAGAGTTCAGTGAACAGACTTGAAATATGCTTGGGAAGACAAGCTCAGTTTCTTTTTATTTTGAACCCTTGATTCTCTAAAACCTTTAGTTTTTTATCCCCTTTCCTGCCTCTGGTGGTTGCCATGGCAACAGCAGCTTGCCGGGTTGGGGCTGGGGTAGGGTAGTAGTGTGGGTCTGAGTCATTTGTTAAGTTGAGTGTGTACAAAATGGGGTCTGTATTGCATTAGTCATTGTATCTTACCCTTTAAGTAGGTCAGTTGTCCTTTCTCTAACGAGGAAGTATTTGTTCTCTGAACATTCTGGCAAGCTTGTTTATTCTCTTCCTCATCCAAGTCATACAGATGAATGTGTTCTCAGCTTTTGATCTGCTGGAGGTATATGGAGTAAAAGGAAACCTTGAGCATGGGAAAGAGGAACAGGTGGGAGTAGCTGGAGTAGAAGAGAGTCGTCAGGCAGGAGTAGTCAGCGTCTGTAAGAATGTTAGTGATTCTGAAATCATTCAGTAAGGTAGAGGAAACTGTCATGACAGTAAGTAATCAGTTCTATGTGAAAGTGCAAACATTTGGTGGTCCTCCTTACTGAAGTTCGTTCCAGCAGACTATTAGTGGGCCTTGACACCTTCGTTAGTTGTATTTCTTGGGGATCAGACATGGCTGATTTCTGTTCAAATAGGCAAACGTGAAAAAGTGCAGGTCGTGGTCTCACTCATTTTTGTGTCTCCTGTACCAGCGCCAGGGCCCAGTGAGCACTGAGGAATGACGTGATCGACATGATCAGCTAAGAATAGTTCGCATTCAGTATTTCTAGCAGATTAATTCTAGTCATTTGTCTAATCATTCATTCAATATGCATTTCCTAATGGTGAGAATAATAACTTCTGTTGTGAATATAGCACAAATTAGGCAAAGAGCTGAGAATTTCATGTACGTTCTTTCAATCCTCACAACAACCCTGTGAGGCAGGTACTATCGCTATTACCATTTTGCAGGTGAAGAAACCTGAGCTTAAAGAGGTCAAATTAATTTCTCCATGCAAATTGCTGAGAAATAACATATGCAGAATAGGACTGTAAATCTCTCTGATGCTGAAAGTCTGTATTTTAAATCCCAGTGCTGTTGAGTGTCAGATAATTCTGCCTGATTATATTGCATTATTTTATTGTAACTTTTTGGTAAAGAAACTAGGATATTTATCTTGCAAAATTTCCCAGAGTACGCATTTTTCTGATTGCATCTTTAAAGTGTCATTTATTTTCACCTTTCCTCTGTACTTTCATCAGATTTTAGCTCAATTTTGTTGGCAAACCTACTCAAGTGGCATTGTGTTCTTCCATATGCCAGCAGACATATGATGACCTCTCTTCTGCATAATATTAGCAGCCATTTATATTGACTATTTGGTTCAACTACTTTTTAGAGTTTTCAGAATAGTGATTTTTAAAAATTATATTGGTTATACATATGTATGTTTGGTGTGTTTATGTGTGAAAATCTCTTTATTAGATACAATACTTCTAGAAAGAGAAACTTCCCCTCAACCATTAGTTGGTAACTTAGCAGTATGCTTTGTTTAGGAGAGAGAGGATGAATTTTAATCCTTTTTCTTACAAATACAGAAGTGGAATCACTGGGAGATACGGTGGTTCTCTTTTAAATGGAACTCCACACCGTTTTACACAGTGGCTGGACCACTTTGTATTCCCATCAGGAATGCAGAAGGGTTCTAATTTCTCAATATCCTCACCAAGACTTGTTATTTTTCTCTCTCTCTAGCCAACAAGTAGTAATGGGTGTGATGTGGTATCTCATTACAGTTTTGACTTGCATTTTCCTAATGATTAGTGATATTGAACATCTTTTCATATGCTATTGGATATTTTTATATTTTTTCAGAAATATTTATCGAAGGCCTTTGGCCATTTTTGAATGGGATTGTTTGTTTTTTGTTGTTGAGTTTTAGTAGTACTTGTTATATCCCAGATATAATCCCTAGCAGATGTATGATTTGCAAATATTTTCTACTATTCTGTGGGTTGCCTTTTTAATCTGTTCATATTGTCCTTTGATGAAAAAAACTTTAATTTTCAATAAGTTTATTATACCTCTTTCTCCTTTCGTTGCTTGTGCTTTTGGGGTCACATCTGAAAAATCACTGCCAAATCCAATGTTATGACACTTTTGCTCCATGTTTTCTTCTAAGAATCTAGAATTTTAGGTCTTACATTTAGATCTTTGATTAAATTTGAGTTAATTTTTGTATGTGGTATTAGGTAAGAGACCAATTTCATTTTTGGCATGTGGATATCCAGTTTTCCCAGCACTACCTGTTGAAAAGATTGTCCTTTCCTCGTTGAATGGTCTTTGCATACTTGTCAAAAATCATTTGACCACCCTGGCTAGTGTAGCCCAGTGGATTGAGTGCAGGCCTGTGAACCAAAGAGTTGCTGGTTTAATGCCAGGTCCCCAGTGGGGGCGATGTGAGAGGCAACCACACATTGATGTTTCTCTTCCTCTCTTTTTCCTTCTCTTCCCCTCTCTCTAAAAAATAAATAAATAAAATCTTTAAAAAAAAATCATTTGACCATATATGCAAGGGTTTAGTTTGGGGCTCTCTGTTCTATTCCATTGGTCTACATGTCTGTCTTTGTGCTAGTACCACACTGTTTTGTTTTGTCTTGTTATTGAGGTATAATTGATATACATCATTTTATTAGTTTTAGGCATACAGCATAATGATTTAGTATTTATATATTGCAAAATGATTATCACAGTAAGTCTAGTTAACATCCACCACCATATATAGTTACACAATTTTTTCTTGTGGGGAGAACTTTTGAGATTTATTCACTTAACAACTTTCAAATATGTAATACAGTGTCATTAACTATAATCCAGCATGCACTACATTGCATCCCATGACTTACTTACTTTATAACTGGAAGTTTGTACATTTTGAGTCCCTTTACCTATTTGCCCACTCCCTGACTCTGGCAACCTCCAATTTCTTCTATGCATCATAAGCTTGATTTTTTTCCCTTTAGATCCCACATATAAGTGAGATCATGTGGTGAGATCATATAGGCGTCTCAGTTCACTAAACTCTATCCATGTTGTTGTAAATGGCAAGCTTTTGTTATTTTTATGGCTGAGTAATATTCCATTGCATATCTGTACCACATTTCTTTTTTTTAAATTTCAATTACAGTTGACATAGAATATGACATTTGTTTGAGGTATATAGCATAATGATTAGACATTTATATAACTTATGGTGTGATCACACCGATAAGTCTAATACCTGTTTGGTACCATATATGGGTATTACAATATTGTTATCTTCCCTATGCTGTATTTTACATCCCTGTGACTATTTTTATAATTGAAAATTTGTACGCTTTAATTCATTCACCTTTTTCACCCATCTCCCAACGCCCCCCATCAGTCAACCATCAATTTGTTTGCTGTACTTATGAGTTGTTTTTGTATTTTGTTTATTTTGCTTTCAGGTCCAACATATATGAGAATCATATGGTATTTGTATTTCTCTAGCTGACTTATTTCACTTAGCTTAATGACCTCTAGGTTCATTCATGTTGTTGCAAATGGCAGGATTTTGTTTTTTTTAATGTCTGAGTAATATTCCATTGTGTTCATGTAACATATCTTTTTTTATCTGTTAGTCTTTCAATGGACACTTAGGTTGCTTCCATATCTTAACTATTGTAAATAAAGCTGCAATGAACATAGCTGGGGGGTTCCTATATCTTTTGAATTAGCATTTTGGATTTCTTTGGATAAATTCCCAGCAGTGACATTGCTGGGTCATATGGTTGTTCAATTTTAATTTATTTAGGAATCTCCATCTTGTTTTCAATAGTGGTTGTATCAGTTTGCAATCCTACCAACAGTGCACAAGTGTTCTCTCTTCTCCACATCCTTTCAACACTTGTTTGTTTGTTTATTTATTTTTATTTATTGATTTTAGAGGCAAGAGGGAAGGGGAAGAAAGGAGGGAGACAAGGAGGGGGAGAGAGAGAGAGAGAGAGAATAAAAATTGATTTGTTGTTCCATTTATTTGTGCATTCATTGGTTGCTTCTTGTATGTGCCCTGACCAGGGATTGAACCCACAACCTTGGCTTATTGGAACAATGCTCCAACCAACTGAGCTACCTGATCAGGGCCTGTTGATTTATTGATAATAGCCATTATGACACATGTGAGGTAAACTCTCATTGTGGTTTTAACTTGCATCTCTCTGATGATTAGTGATGTTGAGCATCCTCCCATATGTCTATTGACCATCTGTATGCCCCCTTGGAAGAAATGTCTATTAGGTCCTCTGTCCATTTGTTAGATTATTTTTGGTGTTAAGTTTTATGAGTTCCTTATATAGTTTAGATATTAGCCCCTTATCAGACTTGTCATTGCCGAATGTCTTTTCCCAACAGTAGGTTGTGGTTTTTTTTTGTTTTTGTTTTTGTTTTTTGGTTTTCTCGATAGCTTCTTTCACTGTGCAAATACTTTTTAGTTTGATGTAATGACATTTGTTTAATTTTTCTTTGTTCCCTTTGCTTGAGGAGACAAATCTAAAACAAATACTACTGAGAGCCATGTCAGAGAATTTACTGCCTAAGTTTTCTTTTGGAAGGTTTAAGGTTTTGAATCTTACACTTAAGTCTTCAGTTTATTTTTATTTTAATCCTGTATATTCTTTCTTCCTGTGAAAGAAAGTGGTCTAGTTTCATTGTTTGCACGTTTCTGTTCTGTTTTCCAAATTCCTTTTATCGAAGAGACTGTCTTTATCCCATTATATATTCTTGCCTCCATTGTCCTAGATCAATTGACCATATAGGTGTGGGTTTATTTCTGGGTTCTCTGTTCTGTTACATTGATCTATATGTCTATTTCTTTTTGCCAGTACCTGCTGTTTTGATTACTACAGCCTTATAGTATATTCTGATATCAGGTAGCATGATACCGCCAACTTTGCTCTTCGTTCTCAAGATTGCTGTGGCTATTTGGGATCTTCTGTGGTTCCATATAAATTTGGGGATTACTTATTCTAGTTCTGTGAAAAATTCCATTGATATTTTGATAGGAATTGCATTGGATCTATACATTACTTTGGGTAGTATGGGCATTTTAATGATGTTAATTCTACCTATTCATGCGCACAGTTTATCCTTCCATTTATGTGTGTCTTTTCTTATTGCTTTCTTCAATATCTTATATTTTCTGAGTTACAGGTCTTTTACCTCCTTGGTTAAATTTATTTCTAGGTGTTTCATTCTTTTTGATGTACTTGAAAATGGGATTATTTCTTAATTTTGCTTTCTGATATTTCACTATCGGAGCATAAAAATGTAACCAGTTTCTGAATATTATTTTTATATCTTGCTTCTTTGCTGAATTCATTTATTTTTTTAATAGTGGGATCTTAGGGTTCTTTATATATAGTATTATGTCATTTTCAAATAATGGCAGCTTTACTTCTTCCTTTCCAATTTGGATAGCTTTTATTTTTTTTTAAATATATTTTATTGATTATGCTATTACAGTTGTCCCATTTCTCCCTCATCATTCCCCTCCACCCTACCTACCCTCTCCCACCCACATTCCCCCCTTTAGTTCATGTCCATGGGTCATAAGTTTTCTAGCTTCTACATTTCCCATACTATTCTTGCCCTCCCCCTGTCTATTTTTTCCCATTATCTATGCTACTCATTCTCTGTACCTTTTCCCCCCTCTCTCCTCCTCCCATGCCCCTGTTGCTAACCCTCCATATGATCTCCATTTCTGTGGTTCTGTTCCTGTTCTAGCTGTTTGCTTAGTTTGCTTTTGTTTTAGGTGTGGTTCTTGATAGCTATGAGTTTGTTGTCTTTTCACTGTCATAGTTTTATCTTCTTTTTCTTAGATAAGTCCCTTTAACATTTCATATAATAAGGGCTTGGTGATGATGAACTCCTTGAACTTGACCTTATCCGAGAAGCACTTTATCTTCCCTTTCATTCTAAATGACAGCTTTGCTGGATAGAGCAATTTTGGATGTAGGTCCCTGCTTTTCAAGATTTCAAATATTTCTTTCCAGCCCCTTCTTGCCTGTAAAGTCTTTTTTGAGAAATCAGCTGACAGTCTGATGGGAACTCCCTTGTAGGTGACTGTCCCCTTATCCCTTGCTGCTTCTAGAATTCTCTCCTTCATTTTAATCTTGGCTAATGTAATTACGATGTGCCTTGGTGTGTTCCTCCTTGGGTCCAACTTCTTTGGGACTCTCTGAGCTTCCTGGACTTCCTGGTAGTCTATTTCCTTTGCCAGATTGGGGAAGTTCTCCTTTATTATTTGTTCAAATAAGTTTTCCACTCGTTGCTGTTCTTCTTCCCCTTCTGGGACCCCTATAATTCGGATGTTGGGACGTTTAAAGATGTCCCGGAGGTTCCTAAGCCTCTCCTCATTTTTTTGAATTCTTGTTTCTTCCTCATCTTCTGTTTGGTTGTTAGTTTCTTCCTTCTGGTCCACTCCATTGATTTGAGTCCCAGTTTTCCTTCCATCTCTATCAGTTCCCCATGCATCTTCCTTCATTTCACGGATTGTAGCCTGCATTTTTTCATCTAGTTTGTGAGCAAAATCAACCAATTCTGTGAGCATTTTGATGACCAGTGCTTTGAACTGTGCATCTGACAGGTTGGCTATCTCTTCACTGCTTAGAGGAATTGGCTCTGGGACTTTTATTTGTTTTCCGGTTTGAGCCATTTTTGGTGGGGTTTTTTTTGTTGTTGTTGTTGTTGTTTTGGTTTTAGTCTGGTCGCGGCTATTACGTAGTGAGGGGGTGGAGCCTTAGGTGTTCCTCAGGGCGGGGCAGCCCAGTCGCTGGGTTGTGACGCTATAGGTGGGGGCGGGGTCTGAGGAGCAATGGCACCTGCTCCACTCTCTCCTGGACTCCGGCCCTTTCCGCTGCTTCCCCTTCACCTGGATTATCTGCGCATGCACACGTGCTGTTACGTAGTGAAGAGTGGAGCCTCTGGCGCTCCCCAGTGCGGGGCAGCTCAGTCGCTGGGTTGTGATGCTGTATGTGGGGGTGGGGCCTGAGAGGGAGCAATGGCGCCCGCTACACTCTGTCCTGGATTCAGTCCCCTCTGCCACTTTCCCTCCGCCTGGACCGTCTGTGCACGCAATGTGGGACCACCTGGTCAGCCAGCCGCCTTGTGCGGCCTCACTGGGTCTGCACAGTTGCCCCCCTGTGCCCGGGGTCCGCCAGCTGCTGCCTGTAGGCCCAGGGACCGCCAGCCGCCGCCTGTGCACCTGGGAACTGCCAGCCGCTGTTGCTAGCGTTCCTGGGTCCGCACCTCCACTTTCTCCTGCCGTGACTCCGCCCCTCCTACCGGTCTGGATGAATGGTTGTTGGACTTCCGTACAGTTCAGTTCTCTATAAGTTCTGGTTGTTTTCTTGTTTCTAAATATTTTTTGTCCTCAATTTTGGTTGTGAGAGGAGGCACAGTGTGTCCGCCTACGCCTCCATCTTGGCCGGAAGTCTTATTATTTCTTTTTTTTTAATTTTTATTATTTTTTTTTTATTTTTATTTTTTTATTGTCTCTTTCTCTGGTAATTGATATCTAGTTTCATACAACTGTGATTGGAGGAAATGCTTGATATGATTCCAGTTTTCTTAAATACCATATATTGAGACTTGTTTTGTAGCCTAACATATGGCCTATCCTGTAAAAAAAATGTTTCATGTGCACTTAAAAAGTATGTATATTCTGCTTTTAAGTGAAATGTTCAAAAAAATATCAATTCAATGCACCCGGTCTAATGTGTCATTTAAGGCCACTGTTTCTTTGTTGATTTTCTGTGTGAATGATCTATCCATTTATGTCAATTAGGTGTGTTAAATTCCCGTACTATGACTGTATTACTATCAGTCTTATGCCTGTCAATATTTGCTTTGTATGTTAAGGTGCTTCTATGTTGGGTGCATAGCTACTTACAAGAGTTATATCCTTTTGTTGAATTGATTCCTTTATCATTTGAAATGTCCTTCTTTGTTCTTTTGACAGCCCTTGTTGTAAAGTCTATTTTATCTGATGTAAATAGCACTACTCCAGCTTTGTTTCCATTTGCATGAAATATTTTTCCATCCCGTGTGTCTTTTTATTTGAAGTGGGACTCTTGGAGGCAGCGTATGTACAGGTCTTGTGTTTTATTCATTCTGCCACCCTATGTCTTTTGATTGGAGTATTTAGTTAATTTACATTTATAGTAATTCATAGATGCGCAGTTATTGCCATTTAAACTTTTTTTCTGATCGTTTTTATAGTTATTTTCTGTTCCTTTCTTGTTTTCTTGCTTTCTTCTCTTGTATGTTCATGACTTTCTATAGTGTTGTGCTGGGTTCCTTTCTCTTTGTTTTGTGTATGTTTGTTGATTTTTGGTTAGTGATTACTATTTGTTCCCTAATACCAAATTACGTTTATAGCAGTCTTTTTTAAGTTGATGCTCACTTAAGTTTGAAACATTCTAAAATCACTACCATTCTTCCCCTCCCCCTTGACACTTATGTTTTGGTCTTTATTTTTTTTTACTTTTTATTGTTTGTGTGTGTCCCTTCATTTATTGTAATTACATGTGACTTTCCTACTTTTGCTTTTAACATTTGTACTGACTTTATAGTTGGTCAATCTACTGCTTTTACAATTTGTCTCTGTCAGAGCATTTTTTTCTCCCTTATATTTTTTATCTTTTCTACTTAAAGAAGTCATTTTAACATTTCTTATAATACTGGTTTAGTGGTGATGCACTCCTTTAGCGTTTTCTTTTTGGAAACTCTTTATCTCTCTTTTAATTCTAAATGGTAGCCTTGCTGAGAAGAGTAATCTTGTTTCAGGTCCTTGGTTTTTATTGCTTTGAATATTTCTTGCCAATCCCTCAGGCCTGCAAAGTTCTTGTTGAAAAATCAGCTGACAGCTCTTATAGCAGCTCTCTTGTATGTAAGTGACTGTTTTTTTTCTTGCCGCTCTTAGGATTCTCTTTGTCTTTAACTTTTGGCATTTTAATTATGATGTACCTTCATGTGGGCCTGTTTGGTTTCATCTTGTTCGGGAATCTTTGTGTTTCCTGGGCTTGTATGTCTACATTCTTTACAGGTTAGGGAAGTCTTGGTCATTATTTTTTCAAATAGGTTTTGATTCCCTTGCTCTCTCTTCTCCTTCTGGTACCCCATGAAGCAAATGTTGTTATGCTAATGTCCCAGAAGTCCCTTACACTGTCCTCGTGTTTTTTTGGATTCTTTTTTCTCTTGCTATTCTGATCAGGTGATTTCTGCTACCTTATCTTCCAGATAACTGATTTGATCTTTTGCCTCATCTATTCTATTGTTGAGTCCCCTTAATGAATTCTTTTTTTTTCTATAACAAAGAGAATGCCTCTCCTTTTTAAAAAAGATTTTATTTATTTATTTTTAGAGAGATGAAATTTATTTATTTAAGGGAGAGAGAAAAACACCAATGTGGGTTGCCTCTCACATGGCCCTCAGTGGGGACCTGGTCCACATGCAACCCAGGCATGTGCCCTGACTGGGAATCAAACTGACGACCCTTTGGTTCTCAGCCCACGCTCAATCCACTGAGCTATACCAACCAGGGGCCCTTAATGAATTCTTCATTTCAGTTATTGTAGTCTTCATTTCTATTTATTTATTTATCCTCGCACAAGGACATATTTCATTGCTTTTAGAGAGGAAGGGAGAGAGATTGAGAGAGAGAGAGAGAGACAGACAGACAGACAGACAGACAGACAGACAAAGAGAAAGAGAAACACATTGATTGGTTGCCCCAACTGGAGATCAGCCTGGGTATGTGCCCTGAATGGGAGTCAAACCCATGACTTTTGGTTTATGGGATGATGATCCAACCAAGTGAGCCACACTGGCCAGAGCTGTTTTCTTTATTTCTGACTGGTTCTTTTTATGGCTTCTACCTCTGTTGAGGTAGGTTCTCACTGAGTTCACCTATTCTTTGCCTGAGTTCATTACAACCAATTTTTTGAACTCTGTGTCTGGTAGATTGCTTGTCTCCATTTCATTTCATTCTCTTTCTGGAGTTTTGTCCTGTTCTCTCATTTGGGACATGCTTCTCTGTCTCCTCAATTTGGCTGACTCCCTGTGTTTGTTTCTATGTATTAGGTAGAGCTGCTACATCTCTAAGACTTGGTATAATGGCTTTATGTAGTAGGTGTCCTGTGAGTCCCCATAATGCAGTCTCTCTGTTCACATGAGTCAGGTGTTCCAGGGCTGTCCCTTATGTGGGTTGCATGTGCCATTCTGCTATAGTTGAACCTCAATTGCTGTTGATATGTCAGTGGGTGAGATTAACCCTCAGGCTGACTGGCTGTGAGGACTGGCCATTATTTCAGTGGACAAGATGTTGTGCAGGGGCTCACCCCATGGATGGAGTTTGTTTAGTGGGACTCTGGTGGCAGCTGAGTCTGCCCTTTGTGTACATCTTTTATGGAGTTGGTTAGGCGATGTGGTCTGAAGTGGGTCATGGGGTACGTTGGTTCTGGAGCCTCTGAGGAGTGGCTCCAGTTCAGCTACCATTCGTGCCCAGCTTAGTGCAGCCTGGTGTAAGCTACCACATGATCTGCTGTTGGTTACTGCTTGTGCTGGGCTTAGAGGTGATTGGGAGAGACTACACTGTGAACCTGATTGGGAGATACAATGCAAGTTGAGACTGGTTGCCACTTGTGCCGGGTAGGGCCATTTAGCAAAAGGTACAGGACACTCTGAAGCCAGATGCTACTTGTTTAGGTTTTGTGGACCTTTGAGAGATTTTAGAAAAGTCCACAGCATGAACCAAAACAGGCCATTTGCATGGAAGAGGTGATGGTAGCAGTTTGTGCCAGGTGCGTGAGTTGGGTGGGAAAGTGTCTCAGGGAATCACTAGGGTGCTGCAAATAGCATTATCCAGGTTAATGAAGAGCAAATATTTAGCACTTGCCTGAGCTTGCCGGCTGGGTTGGAAGACAGCTCAACAAAGAGACAATGGTGTCTGCCATTGCTTCCATCCCCAAGACAGCTGCCCTGATCCCTGCCCTTCCAGCCATCACCCTGAAATTAGTAAATCCTTTTCCTCTCTGTATTTCCCTGGCAATTTTTTAGTGCCGTCTGCTGTGCTGGAGCCCAGTCTGAGTGAGTCTATGAGTAAGCAGTTCCATGCCTGGGTCCCTCAAGAGAAACTCCTCGCACTTCAGGAGCCCTCCATCTGACTTGGACGCAGTTCCCCCTGGTTTTCACAGCCAGATGTAATGGGAAACTCCTCTCCCCAGCACTGGTGCCCCAGACTAGGGAGCTAGTTGTGGGGCTAGAACCATTGCTCCTCAGCTGGGGATCTACAGCCAGGACATCCCTCCCAGGTCTTAATCACCATACCATTGTGTGGGACCCGTGCATTCCACCTCTCCGTCCCTCTTATTAGTGTCATCATGGCCCCTGCTTTATATTTTTAGTTACAGGAATTCTGTTCTGCTAGTGCTGAGGTGGTTCTCAGTGCTGGTGGTTCTATAATTTAGTTGTAACCATGATGTGGTGAAGGAGGCAAGTGCAGCATTTACCTACTCTGCCATCTTCACTGGAAGTCCCTGTACCACATTTTCTTTATTCATTTATCCATTGATGCACACTTAGCTTATTTTCCTAGGTTGCATCTCGGCTACTGTAAATAATGTGGCAGTTAACATGGGAGTACATATTTTTGTTCAAATTAGCATTTTTGTTTTCTTGAGATAAATACCCAGAGTTGGAATTGCTGGACCATATGGTAGTTCTATTTTTAATTTTGGGGAGACCTTCCATACAGTTATACATAGTGGCTGAACCAATTTACATTTCACCAACAATGCACACGGGTTCTCTTTTCTTCACATCCCAACCATTATTTTTTTATAACAGTATTCTAAAAGGTATGAGGTGGTACCTCATTGTGGTTTTGATATGCATTTCCCTGATGAATAGGGATGTTGAGCATCTTTTCATGTATCTGTTATCCAACTGTATGTCTTCTTTAGAAAAATGTCTATTCAGATTCTCTGCCCATTTTTAACCAGACTATTTTTGCTATTATGTTTTATGTGTTTGTTACATATTTTGGATAGTAACTTCTTGTCAGATATGTGATTTGTAAATATTTTCTCCCATCAGTAAGCTGCCTTTTCATTTTGTTGTTTCCTTTGCTATGCAGAAGCTTTTTAGTTTGATGTAGCTAGCCCCACTTGTTTATTTTTGGGTGTTTTTTTTTTTTTCTGCCTTTCCTTTCGGTGTCAAACCCAAAAATCATTCCCAAGACTGATGACAAGGCACTTATGAGCCTATGTTTTCTTCTAGGAGTTTTATGGTTTCAGGTCTCATATTTAAGTTTTTAATATGTTTTGAGTTCATTTTTGTGTATGGTTTAAGATAGTGGTTCAGTTTTGTTCTTTTGCACATGGCTGTCCAGTTTTTAGAACAGCCTTTATTCAAGAGATTTCCTTTCCCCATTGTATATTCTTGGGTGCTTTTTCATAAACTGATTATATATGTGGGGGTTCATTTCTGGGCTGTCTATTCTGTTCCATTAATCCACTTATCTCTTTTTATGCCAATATCATACTGTCTTGATCATAATAGTTTTGTAATATAGTTTGAAATTAGAGAGTGTGATGCCTCTAGCTTTGTTCTTTTTTTCTCAAAGATTGGCTAGTCAAAATCTATTATGGTTTCCTACGAATTTTAGAACATTTGTTCTATTTCTCTGAAAAATTCCATTAGAAACACTGTTTTGATTACTATGGTTTTGTAGTAACTTTTGAAATCAGGATATGTGAGTTTTCCAGCTTTGTTTGTATGTTTCAAGATTGTTTTTAGTCTTAGGTAGCTTTCGAGTTTTAATATGAATTTTAAGATGGTTTTTTTCTATTTGTGCAAGGAAATATGACTGAGACTTAATGGAGATTTCATCGAATCTGTAGATTGCTTTGTGTAGTATGAAATCATAACAATATTAAGTCTTCTAATATATAAACATGGATGTATTTTCATTTGTCTTAATTTTTTTCAGCAGTGTTTTGTAGTTTTCATTGTATAAGACTCTCATATCCTCAGTTAATTTATATGTATTTTATTCATTTTGATGTTATTGTAAGAGGAATTATTTTTTTATAATTTGCTTTTCAGATTGTTCATTCTTGGTATATGGAAATATACTTAATTTTTGTGTGTTAGCTTTGTATCCTGCTACTTTGCTGAGTCCATTTATTCTAAAAGTGTTCTGTGGTATCTTTAGGGTTGTATATATATAAGATTATATCATCATCGAAAAGAGATAATTTTACTTATTTCCAATTCAGATGCTTCATATTTCTTTTTCTTGCTTAATTGTTCTGCCAAGAATTTCTAATACTATATTGAATAGCCACAGCAAAAGTGTACATCTTTGCCTGTTCCTGTTGTTAGGAGAAAGCTTTGTCTTTCACATCAAATAAGATGTTTGCTGTGAGTGTTTCCAATATGACTTTTATTATGTTGAAGTAGTTTTCTTCTATACTTGAGTGTTTCTATTACAAAATTGTGTTGAATTTTGTCAAATGTTTTTTTCTGCAGCAATAAAGATTGTTATGTGTTTTTTTCTTTTCGTCCTGTTATTGTGGTATTATCATTGTAATTGTTCAATTTTTGTATGTTAAACCATCCTTGCAATCCAGAAATAAGTCTTACTTGGTCATATTGTATAATCCTTTTGTGTGTTCTGAATTAGAATTTTGAGTATCTTGTTGAGGGTTTTTGCATCAGTGTTTCTAAGAGATAGTTAGTCTATAGGGATTTTGTTTGTAACGTTATTGTCTGGCTTTGGTGTCAGGGTATAGGAAGTCTTCTTTTTCAATTTTTCAGAAAAAGTTTGAGAAGATTTGGTATTAGTTTTTCTTTAAATATTTGGTAGAATTCACCAGTAAAGCTATCAGGTTCAGGACTTTTGTTGTCGTTGGGAGATTTTTTAATTATTGATTCAATCTACATCCTAGTAATTAGTCAATGTTGATATTCTATTTCTTTGTGATTTAATCTTGGTAGGTTTCGTGTGTTTAGAAATTTGTTCATTTCATCTGGGTTACCCAATTTGTTGGCATGCAGATGCCCATAGCACTCTTACATTGATTTTTATTTTTGTGACTTTGTTGTTTTTGTATTTTCTATTTCCTTTATTTCTGCTCCGATCTTTATTTCCTTCCTTCTGCTACCTTGTGCTTAGTTGTTTATTTTCTACTTCCTTAACTTAGCTTGTTAATTTGAGTTGTTAATTTACATAAAAATGTTTTTTAATGTAAGCATTTACACCTATAAATTTCCCTTTAGCATTGCTTTTGCTGAGTTGAAAAATTTTGTTGTGTTTTTGTTTTTATTTACCTTTAAGTAGATTCTAATTTCTTTGATGTTTTTGTTCTCTGATCCATTGGTTGTTTAAGAAAGTGTTGTTTAATTTTCCCTAATTTGTGAATTTTCCAGTTTTACTTCTGTTACTGATTATCAACTTCATCCCATTGTAGTTGGAGAAGATAACTTTGTATAATGTCAATCTTCTTAAATTTATTGAGACTCAATTTGTGACCTAACATATAGTGCTTCCTGGAAAATGTCCTATGTGCACTTGAGAAGAATGTATGTACTATTGTTTTGGGTAGAGTGTTGGGGTGTATGTCTGTCAGGTCAAGTAGTATATTGTGTTATTTAAGTTCTCTATTTCCTTTTTTATCTTCTGTCTGGTTGTTCAGTTTATTATTGAGATTGGGCATTGATGTCTCTATTATTGTATAACTGTCTATTTCTCTCTTCAATGCTGTCAGTTTTTGCTTCATATAATTTGGTGGTTTATTAGGTGTGTAAATTGGCTATAATTCTTATATCCTCTTGCTATATAGAACCTTTTAGTAATATACAATGTTTTCTTTATCTCCTATGATCTTTTTTAATTGAAAATCTATTTTGTTTGATATTAGTATAGCCACTCCTACTCTCTTTACATGGAATAATCATATATTTTCATCCATCCTTTTACTTTAAATATATTTGCATCTTTGAATTTAAAATGAGTCATGTAAGGACTTCGGCCAAGATGGAGGTATATAGAGACTCATTTTACCTTCTTGCACAACCATAAGAAGGATAACAACCAATCTAAAAACAAAAACAACCAGAACTTCCAGAATATTGAATTGTGTGGAAGTCTGACAACCAAGGATTTAAAGAAGAAACATTCATTCAGACAGGTAGGAGGGGTAGAGAGGATGCAGTGTGGCATGGCAAGGTGGCAGCAGCTGGCAGAATGGGTGGTCCCACATTCATGTGTGGTGGATAAAAATCAGGAGGGACAATGTGGGAGTGAGCAACCCCAGCCCCAGGAGAGTCTGTTTAAAGGACCCACAGGGTTCTAGAATGTATGAGACCCACCAACTCTAGCAATTAGCACCAGGGCAGCAACTAGAAGGATACCAGTCACTTATGGGAAGCAGGGGAAGTGACTGGAAATGGGTCAGAGCCAAGCAAGCAGCATTGTTCTCTCTCTGATCATACCCCACATACAGCATCACAAAGTAGTGAGGCAGGTTGTACTGCCCTAGTGAATACCTAAGGCTCACCCCTTACAACATAATTAGTATGCCAACACGGGGAGTCAAAGACACACTGAAACACAGCTCTACCTAACACACTGAAACACAGAGAGCCTGCCAAATTGAGATAACAAAGATTTAAGGCCCAAATGAAAGAAAAGATCAAAACTCCAGAAAAAGAACTAATCTATCAGATGCAGAGTTCAAAACACTGGTGATCAGGATGCTCAGAGAAATGGCTGAGCACAGCCACAAAATAAAGGAAGATGTAAAGAGTATACAAAGTAAAATAAAAAAGAAATATTCAGGGAAACAACAGTGAAGGGAAGGAAGCTGGGATTCATATCTATGATTTGAAACAAAAGGTAAAAAAAAAAAAACTGAAACAGAAAGAAGAAACAAGAATTAAAAAAAAAAAAAAACCCAATGAGAGGCTTGGGAACATCTGGAACAGCTTTAAATGTACCAATATTTGAATCATAGGGGTGCCAGAGGAGAAGAGGAAGAGCAAGAAATTGAAAGCTTATTTGAAAAAATAGTGAAAGAAAACTTCTTTAATCTGGCAAACAAAATAGACATATAAGCCCAGGAAGCACTGAGAGTCCCAAACAAGTTGGACCCAAAGAGAGTCACAACAAGGCACGTCATAGTTAAAATGCCAAAGATAAAAGATAAAGAGAGTATCTTAAAAGCAGCAACAGAGAAGAGCAGAGAGTTACATACAAAGGAATTCCTGTAAGGCTATCAGTGGATTTCTTAAAAGAAACCTAGGGTCCGGCAAGAAGTATGCTAAGAGATGAAAAGCAAGGATGTACAGTCTAGACTACTCTATGAAGCAAAGCTATAATTTAGAATGGAAGGGCAGATAAAGTGCTTCACAGACAAGGGACAGCTAAAGGAGTCTATCATCACCAAGCCATTATTATATGAAATGTTAAAGAGACTTATTTAAGAAAAAGGACAAAAACTATGAACATTAAAATGACAACAACAAACCCACAACTATACCACAGAATCTGAAAAAAAACAAAAAACTAAAACAAACTAAGCATACAGTTAGAACAAAAACAATCATAGAAATGGAGATCACGAGGAGGGTTATCAACTAGGAGAGGGAAGGAGGAGAATGGAGAAAAAGGTACAGGGAATAAGAAGTATAATTGGTAGGTACAAAATAGACAGGGGATGTTAAGAATAGTATAGGAAATGGGGAAGCCAAAGAGCTCATATGTATGATCCATGGACATGAACTAATTGATGGATTGCTGGAGGGAATGGGGTACTGGGTGGAGCAGGTCAAAGAGGAAAAATGGGACAACTGTAATAGCATAGTCAATAAAATATACTTAATTTAAAAATCAGTAAAATGAGTTTCATATGGACAACATATTGTTGGATCATATTTTTTTTTTATCCATTCTGCCAATCTGCAGTCTTTTGACTGGAGAATTTAATGTATGTTTACTTAATGTAATTATCTATAAGAAGGGACTTCTGTCATTTTGATATTTGTTTTCTATAAGTTTTCTAGCTTCTTTTCCCTCATTTCTTACATTACTGTCTTCCTTTGTGTTTAGTTGATTATTTTTGTAGTGAAATGTTTAAATTCCTTCTACATTTCTGTAGTCACTTTTGTTCATGGTTACCATTGGGATTCCATTTAACATTCTAAAGTTATAACACTCTTAATTTGTATTTCTATCAGCTTAACTTTAATAACACAGAAAATCTCTGCTTCTTTAAAAGTACCCTCCCCACTTCTTTCATTTGTTGATGTCACAATATTGCATCTTTATTCATGTGTACCCCCAAACATAAACTATTAATTCTTTTAAATGCATTAGTCTTTTAAATTATGTAGAAATGCTCAACCTTTAGTATTTCTTTTTTAAAATTTTTTTTCAAAGATTTTATTTATTTTTAGAGGGCAAGGGAGGGAGAAAGAGAGGGAGGGACACATCAATGTATGGTTGCTTCTCACATGCCCCCTACCAGGGACCAAGCCCTCAACTCAGGCTGTGCCCTGACTGGGAATCAACCTGGCTACCCTTTGGTTTGCAGGCCATCACTCAATTCACTGAGCCGTACCAGCCAGAGCTCTTGAGTATTTCTTGAAGTGCAGATCTAGTGGTAACAAACAGCCTCAGCTTTTCTTTGTTGGATGATGTCTTAATTTCTCCAGTTGTGAAGGATAGTTTTCCTGGCTATAGGATTCTTGGTGGGCAGTTTTTTTTTTATTTATTTTTTTTTATTTTAGCACTTTGAGTGTAACGGCCCACTGCTCTCTGGCCTCTGAAGTTTCTGATGAGAAATCTGCTTATATTTTCATAGAAGATCCCTTGTACATGAAGAGTTACTTCTTTCTTGCTGTTTGAAAGATTCTCTCTTTGTCTTTGTCTTTTGAGAGTTTGATTACAATGTGCCCAATTATAAGTCTCTGAGTTTATCTTACTTGGAGCTTGTTAAGATGCTTGGGTGTTTATATTCATGTTATTCGTCAAATTTGGACATTTCCAGGAATTATTTTTTTCACATATTCTCTCTGCCCCTTTCTCTTTCACTTTTCCTCTGGCACTCCCACAATGTATATGTTGGTTTGCTAATAGTTTCCAAAAGCTCTCTTAGACTCTGTTCAGTTTTCTTCAACATTATTTCTTTCTGTTTCTCAGACTTGATAATAGCCATTGTTCTACCATCAATTTCACTGATTATTTCTTCTCCCTGCTCAATTGTGCTTTTAATCCCTCTATTGCTATTTTTCACTTTTATTTCTTGTACTTTTCAGCTCCAGACTTTTTGTTTCTTTTTTAGTTTTCTCTTTGTTGATATATTAGTTCTGTTCATATTTTTTCTTAATTTTCTCCATATATTCCTTTAATTGTTTTAAAATCTTTGTCTAGTAGATCATCCATAAGTTCCGCCCCCCCCCCCCCCCCCGGAAATGTTTCTGTTGATTTATGAGGTCTGTCCAGAATGTATCCAGCCATGTAACATAAAAGAGACATTTAGTGAAGATGATACGAGGCACAAGAAACATTGTATGTAGGACAATGATGCCTCAGTTCCCTTCAAAGTAGGCACCTTGGGACCTCACACAGTTCTCCCACTTGCTCTCAGCTGCCCTGTTGTATTTTCCTGAATCTCATTGATGGTCTGAAATCTCTTCTCTTTCAAAGATGATTAGTTTTGGGAAAAGCCAGCAGTCACAGGGCACCAAATCTGGGCTATAAGAGGGCTGAGTCATCTGACTGATTTGATGTTTTGCCAAAAAACTCTGCATGAGATGTGATACATGAGTGGGCATGTTGTGATGAAGTGCCAGTCACCAGTTACCCATAGCTGTGGCCTTCTGAATCGTCCAAATAGATTCCATGGATGAAAGTTCAACCTTAATGCAAAATTTGATGCAGATTCCTTGCTCTACTCACTCAGTCATTCTGCATGCGAGGGCTACACAACGAAGTCTACCATCCTCCACTGACTAGTATAGTGAAGTCATCTTTGCTCACACATGTGCACTCCAGTCTACCCTCCTTGGCCACCAGGTTACATTGATGTCGTGCAAACCATTCTCATCATATTAACAATGGCTGGGCTTTTCTGGATAGACCTTGTATATTTTTTCTTTGATTCGAGTCATACTTTCCTGTTTGTTTGTATGCCTTATGATCTATTGTTCAAAACTGGATATTTGAATCTAATAAGGAGGTAACTGGATATCATGTTTTCCTTCTTTTCCAGAGTTTGCTGATTTTTGTTATTGTTTTTATTGTTTTGATTGTCATAGGCTGTCTCTGTGCCAATGATTAGATTGAGGTGTAAACCTAATGTTTTCTTGGGTCTTTTCTGAGTCTGTACATTTACCTGGGCATGCGGAGTCCCTTTCTAATTTTTCCAATATATGCAGTTGCTTTTGAATGTCCTCATTTCTAATGTCTGTCTCCCAGAAGAGGAAAGTGAAGGATGGGAGGGAGTGTGAGTGTGCCAGCCCTTTAAATCCCCTGGCAATCACTGCAGTCCGTGGAGGACAGAATGGGGGGAGGTGCAACAACACTGGTTGACTGCTCCTGTGTTCTCAGCCATCAGAAGCAGCAACCAGTGATCAGAGTGCAGATTCCTGATATTTGGAAAAGAATCCTTTATGCCCATCCTGGCTCCTGCCAACTATTCCAGATGTGTGTGCACATCTGCCTATCATGGGTGTGGGGGTGGATAGATTGTGGTAACTGCTGAAATTGACCAAAACTAACCACAAGTTACAGACCAAGCTTTCTCCTGGACATTGCAAGCTTGCAATAGACTCCAGAGTTCCAAAATAATTACACCAGAGAAATTCTTCCACGGCAATTACTATTGTGTAGGTTGGGTGACAGATTCCTGATGCTTCCCATTCCACCATCTTCCAGCATCCTTTGATAAATACACTTTTTATTTGGATTTATGGGAAGGGAAAAGCACTGATGTTTCAGTCCTGGCCAGGTAGTTCAGTTGGTTAGAGTGTTGTTGTGATATGCCAAGGTTGAGGGTTTGATCTTGGGTCAGGGTTCATACAAGAAACAACCATTGCATGTATAGATAAATAGAACATCAATTTGGTCTCTCTCTTTCTCTCTCTCCCCCCTCCACGCTTCCCTCTTCCTGTCTCCCTCTCTTCCCTTCCCTTGCTCTATCTCTAAAAAAAAAAATTAATGCATAATTTTTTAAAAACCTTGATGTTTCAAGTGAGATTTTAATTATTTTTTAAGCTATCATGCTTGAAACTTTATGATATTTACTTAATACATTACATTCATTATTTAATTTCTCATGCTAGCTTTGAAACACAGGTATTATTTCCATTTATCGATGAAAAATGGAGACATGGAGGGTGTGTGTGTGTGGGGGGTGCGTGACTTCTGGGAGGTGTTCTTGTGCTTTCCTTTCCCTTCTTGCCCGTACTGTTGAAGATAATGGCTTGACCATTTTTCAGCATAAACATAACAGAGGTTCAATCAGAATTAAAGTTTATTTCTCTCTCACAATGATACAGTGGAGGCAGATTGAACTGGGTTTGTAAGTAATTTTGTTCCATGAGGACATCCAGGGACCCATGTCCCTTCTGTTTTGTTATTCTACTATTCCCTGAGGTTAAATCCTCATCCACATATTTGAAGGTGGCTAACCAACAACCATGGAAGGATTAAGGGGAATGAAGGCCAGTGACGCAGTTGTAAAAAGTGAAGAAGTTTTAAGAATGCATTACTCCTGCTTATATCCTGTAGGCCAGTGCTTAGGTCAGTTACATGACCATGGTTAAGGGCAAGGCATGCTATGTAACCTTAGCTAGGCAGGGGAGTTATATTCCAAAATTATAGAAAGGATGAATGGATATTAGGGACATATTTAGCGACATCTTCTACTCTTCCAGTTCACACCTCTCCCTCAGCAAAACACATGCCCTAAAATGCTGCCTACTTCAGGGAGAAAAGTGAGTCTTTATTGTACAAAATGAGCCCCATCAGACTTTGCAGAGGGGCAATGTTAATAATTGTGGAGATGATCCTGCATGTCTTTGGGATACTATGTAAGTCCTAGGAACACACCTGGAGGCAAGGAGGTAGGTAAACTGGAGAGCAGCTGACAGCAAAAATTCAGCTGCTTCACAAAGAACTGCCAAGAACAAGTTCTTGGTCCAATCCTTAAATTCTAACTTTAAGCCTAAAATGATCCCCAAAACATTTTGTTTTCTAAGATTCTGAACACTGGAAGTCAGCGCAAACATCCTTACTATACAGGGATGAGTGCATTTTCCACAAACTGCACTGTGCTTCAGAAGGCGAGTTCTTCTCTGCTGTCGGCCAAGGTAAAGAGTTCGTTCATTTATCAGAAATAAGAGCCAATATAGGTCACTCTTAACTGAATTTAAGCGAACTAATCTGAAATTCCTTTGTTCTTACCAGGACATTGACAGGCATTTTCAACTGGTTTTCTGTGCTATCGGTGTTTCGAGTGTATGCAGCTCTTCAAACCTGTTTGCGCTTGCCTGTGAAGCTTTATGTAATCTAGTACATTCTCTGCTGTACCTTTCACAGACGGAGAGAGCAGGAAATCTAAAGCACATTTTTACTGCCTGAGAGCTTTATTTCTAGATCCCTTAGTTTCTGTAGAAAGAATGGTCTCTGATTTCTTCTAAGTCAGTAACAGCCAGAGAAAGAAGATTCATGAGCGATTTAAATGTCTCTAAAGCTGTATTGTTGGCCTGCACACTGGTGTGGGGAAGGAGCACTGACTGGCGTGGGTTTGATTCTGAAGCTGCTGCTTATTTTTTAAAAATCCTTACTTATTCTATTTAATATTTTATTGTTAATTTACAGGTACCATTCAATATTATATTAGGTTTGGGTGTATCATAGTGGTTAGACATTTATATAACTTATGAAGTGATCCCCCTAATAAGTCCAGTGCCCACCTGGCACCATATATGGTTATTACAGTATTACCAACTCTATTCCCTATACTGTACTTTACATCCCCATGACTGTTCTGTAACCGCTGACTTATACTTCTTAATCTTCTCACCTTTTTTAGCCTCCACCCCCTTCTATCTGGTAACCATCAATTTGTTCTGTGTATCTATGAGTTTGTTTATTTTGTTTTTTAGATTCTCAATGTAAGTGTAATCATATGGTTTATGTCTTTCTCTGTCTGACATTTCTTTTAGCACAATACCCTCTACGTCCCTCCATGTTGTCACAACTGGCAGTATTTCATTCTTTTTCATGGCTGAGTAATAGTCCATTGAATATATGTACCACATCTTTATCCAGTCATTTATTGAGAGACACTTAGGTTGCTTTCATATCTTGGCTATTGTAAATAATGTTTCAATGACCTGCATATATCTTTTCAAATTAATGTTTGGAATTTTTTGCTGAATCATAGGTAGTCTATTTTTTTCCTTTTTATCAGCATTTTTTTTTTTTTTTTTTTGCTGAATTTACCCCCAGACCATAAGTTTTTGTCTCTTCAGTTTCTTCTGGGTATTGTTTTCTTCTTTGCAACCTCCTCTTCTGGTTTAGAAACAATTTTCTCCTTATAAGTAAGCATGAGCACAATGTGGCAGGGAGAGCTCATGTTTGGCTTAATCTGCCCATGAGCTTTCTACATTCTCTGCTGGATCTCAGGAGTTTTGTTCCCTGGATGTGCTCAATGACCAGAGAATCTACATCTAAACCCTTAAGTTCAGCATTACTTTGCATTTTTAAGCATGGGCAGCAAAAATTCAGCACTGTATTTGTGCCACTGACCCTGTGTCCAGCTCCACTATCTGACCTGTGCACACCTACCAATTCTACTATTGTAATGATGGAATGGCACAGTTGCTTCTGTAAAGTGACATCCTTAGATACTCGGTGGCTTTTCAAATATGCAAACCCTTAATGGCCTGGGCAGTTTCATGAGTGTTCTTAAAGTGAACACAAAGACTTAAATCTCTTGACTTGCATGATTTTGTGGAGTATTCTGGGTCAATTGAATATTGGACCATTTTCAGAGGTAACCACAGTCCACTTGTTGGGAAGAGCTAATTTTAACTTTCTTCAGAAGAATCTTCATACTCTTTTCCTCTGGCTACCCCATTGCAATCCCACCAATAGGGCATGAGGGGTTCCCTCTTCTCCACATCCTTGCCAACACTTGTTTGTTGATTTATTGATTACACTCATTCTGACAAATGTGAGGTGATATCTCATTGCGAATATAATTTGCATTTCTCTGATGATTAGCAATGCAGAGCATCTTTTCATATGTCTATTGGCCATTTGTATGTCCTTTTTGGAGAAATGTTTATTCAGGTCCTCTGCCTTTCTAATTGAATTTAGTTTTTTCTTTTTTGGTGTTAAGTTGTATGCGTTTTTCATAAATTTTGGATAGTAACCCCTTATCAGGTGTGTCATTTGCAAATATCTTTTATTGAGTAGGTTGTCTTTGTTTTGTTGATGGTTTCCTTTGCTGTGCAAAAGTTTTAGTTTGATGTAGTCCTATTTATTTATTTATTTATTTATTTATTTATTTATTTATTTTTGTTTCCCTTGCTCAAGGAGGCAAATCTAAAAAGTATTATTCAGGGCCAGGTTAAAGAGTTCACTGCCTATGTTTTCTTCTAGAAGTTTTATGGTTTCAGGTATTAGATTTAAGTCTGAACCCATTTTGATTTTATTCTTGTATATGGTATAAGAAAATGGTCTAGTTTCATTCTTATGCATGTATTTGTCCAGTTTTCCCACTACCATTTATCAAAGAGACTTTCTTTACCACATTGTATATTCTTGCCTCCTTTTTCATAGATTAATTGACTAGATAGGCATGGGTTTATTTCTGGGCTCTCTGTTCTGTTCCATTGATTTGTATGTCTGTTTTCATGTCAGCACCATGTTGTTTGATTACTATGTCCTTATAGTATGATATCAGGTAGCATGATACCTCCAACTTTGTTCTTCTTTCTCAAGATTGCTATGGCTTATTCAGAGTCTTCTGTCATTCCATATACATTTCAGGATTATTTATTCTATTTCTCTGAAAGATGCCATTGGTATTTTGATGGAGATTGCATTGAATCTATACATTACTTTGGGTAGTATGGGCCTTTTAACAATGGTAATTCTTCCTGTTTATGAGCACAGTTGATGCTTTCATTTGTGTCTTTTTAAATTACTTCCTTCAATAGTTTTCTGAGTTACAAGTTTTTACCTCTTTGGTTAAATTTATTCCTAAGTATTTTTAAATTTCTCTTTTCTGATAGTTTGCTATTGTATAAGAATGCAACTGACTTCTGAATATTAATTTTGTATCCAGCTACTTTACCGACTTTATTTATCAATTCTAATTGTTTTTTTTTTTTGTGGTGGAATTTTTTAGGGTTCTCTATATGTAGTATGTCATCTTCAAATAATGACAATTTTTCTTCTTCCTTTCCAATATAGATACCTTTTATTTCTTTTTCTCATTTAATTGCTAGGGCTGGGACTTTTAACACTATGTTGAATTAAAGTGGTAAAAGTGGACATCTTTGGTTCCTGACCTTAAGGAAGACACTTTTAGTTTTTCACCATTGAGTATGATGTTAGCTATGGGTTTGTCTTTGTTACGTTGAGGTGTATCCTGCCCATCCTCACTTTGCTGATAGTTTATATCATAAATGGATGCTGCATTTTATCAATGGTTTTTCTGTACCTGTTGATAGGATTATGTGATTTTTATTCTTTGTTTTTATGGTCTATCATGTTATTTGATTTGTATGTATTGAGCCAAACTTGCATCCCAAGAATTAATCCCACTTGATCATGGTGTATGATCTTTTTGATGTATTGCTGAATTTGGTTTGCTAATATTTTTTTTGAGAATTTGGCATGTATGTTCATCAAGGATATTAGCCTGTAATTTTTTTTTGTTATGTCTTTGTCTGGTTTTGGAATTCTGTCACTTATTGTGTGAATTTAGGTTAGTTACTTGATCTCTTTGAGGCTCATATCTCTTGTTCAAAGTGTAGAAACAATTATCTGTACACCTTTGGGTTGTTAATAGAATTAAATCACAGTTATACAGCCTCCCAAGTGTATGGCCTTAATCAAGTTACTAAAGCTTCTCGTGATTCAATTTCTTTATCTGTAAAAGTGGGCTAATAATAGTATCCAGTATATAGACAGGGTTTCTAAGAGATAAAGTGCTTAGAACTGTGCATGGCACACATAGTCAGCTCTATGTACATGGGAGCTTTGTTGCTGTTCTTTGAATATGTAATAGCCACCTGTGTGCATTGGACTTGTTTGGGACTGTGACAAAGTAGGAAAGAGTGTCAGTCTCCAGCCTGGTTGTTTAGTGCAGGCCAGAATTCTGTTTAGAGGCCAGAGCTGCACAAAACTTCTAATGTAACTGTGGGGTAAGCATCTGAGAGAACCTAGTGCCACAAGTTTTAGCCGAAAAGGGGGAAAAAAAAAATCTTATAATGAGAATGTCTTCTTAGCAAAATGCCACTATGTGTAAACGAGAGCAACCCTAGAAGTAGATTTTTGTGAGATCCATTTAGTGATACACTTTTCCTTATTTTAAGACAATAGTCCTTGGTAATGTGAGCCTCATCCTCCTTAAATTCATGATTTATTTTCCTTCATCTCTGAAAACCCTTTCTGGGAAGAAGGGCTCAAACCTAATGCAGGTTGGCATGTTAACAGGAGATAGCAGATAAATTATTTCACAGGCACCCTTATCAAAGTCTATCTCGGGAAGATTTTCTCAATAGGCTACCCAGATATACTCAGTTCTTCTATACTTCGTCCTGCAATTTTTCCTGTTTTAAATTCAGCATATTTAAGAACATTTAACTCAAAAGAATGGGTGGTATTTGATTTTGGAAAACGTATTTTTAGTTTACAAAACTGTATTGTCACTTTTTAGCTATCTTGCGTTCTTTCCTTGATCCTGGAAGAGGGTGGAGATTTACAGGCACGTTTCATTGATACGTTTCTTCATCACATAAATGATAAGTTATTGAGAAGCCATTTGGTCTATAAAAATGAAATACACAACCCATCCCCTTTGAGCATGCTGTTTGGATTGGCGCTGACTGCTGTGAAAGGCTAGGGCCCTGCAGTTGGAAAAACAAAGCAAATTCCTTACACATTTTGGACTTGGTCCTTTGCAAAGGGATAGAGAGAAACAATAACCTGATGGACTGTTGGCTTTCAGGATGCTACCGAGGGCCACAAACAGAATTAACTCTTGTATTGCCCTAGAAGGATCTTCTGTTCCTATGAGTACTGGAGTTCAGAGATTTGGCATTTCTATTATAATTGGTTCTTTTTGGATTCCAATCAGAAATAGTCATAGCTTCCAATAAATGACAGGGTTTTAATTTTTTTCACATTTTACCACAGTCAGTCTTAACCCTTGTTTGGGTCACATACTCCTTTGAGAATTAGATGTTAAGAACTCCCTTCCCTTTCCTCCCACCAGCTGTACTTTATACACAAGCATACACAAGACTTCAGAGTGTTCGTGAATCCTCTGAGCACCAACTCCTCAGCTCTGTATAGGTCCGTGAATCTCTCTCACCAGATTATATGTTCCCTGTGGTTTTTAAAAGCATATGTTTGATAAACTTGTATTTTATTTCTCTTTCAAAAATAGAAGGTTCATGATTTCACTGAGACCTTGTCTTTTTTTTTTTTTTTTGGTTTGCCAAATTTATTTTTTTAATTATATTTTATTGATTATGTTATTACAGTTGCCCCAAATTTTCCCTCTTTGCTCCTCCATGCAGCGCCCTCCATTTTCTCAGGCAATCTCCCCACCATTGTTCACATCCATGGCTTGGGCGTATAGTTCTTTGGCTACTCCATTTCCTATCCTGTACTTTACATGTTCATGGCTATTCTGTGACTACCTATTTGTACTTCTTAATCCCTTCACCTCTTCACCTGTTCTTCCACACCTCCTCCCATCTGGCAACCATCAAAACGCCCTTCATATCCATGATTCTGTCTCTGTTTTTCTTGATTGCTTAGTTTATTTTTTAGGTTCAATTGTTGATAGATATGTATTTATTGACATTTTATTGTTCATAGTTTTGATCTTGTTTATCTGAATAAGTCCCTTTAACATTTCATATAATAATTTTTTGGTCATGATGAACTCTAGTTTTTTTTCTTGTGAAGCTATTTATCTGCCCTTCTATTCTAAATAATACCTTTGCTGGGTAGAGCAATCTTGGCTGTAGGTCCCTGCTTTTCATGACTTTGAATATTTCTTGCCAATCCCTTCTAGCTTGCAAAATTTTCTTTTGAGAAATCAGCTGACAGTCTTATGGGAACTCCATTGGAGGTAACTACCTTCTTTTCTTTTGCTGCTTTTAGGATTCTTTCTTTATCTTTAAACTTTAGCATTTTAATTCTGACGTGTCTTGGAGTGGGCATCTTTGCGTCAATCTTGTTTGAGAACTCTATGCTTCCTGGACTTGCATGTCTATTTTTTTTTAAATCAAATTAGGGAGATTTTTTTCCTTATTTTTTCATACAGACTTCCAATTTCTTGCTCTTCTCCTTCTGGTATCCCTATGCTCCAAATGTTGGAATGCTTGAAGCTATCCCAGAGGCTGCTTACCCCATTCTTATTTTATTGGATTCTTTTTTCTTTTAGTTGTTCTGATTGGTTGTTTTTTTGCTTCCTTATATTCCAAATCATTGATTTGATTCTCAACTTCGTCTACTCCACTGTTGTTTCCCTGTAAATCAGGGGTGTCAAACTCACTTTCACAGGGAGCCATATCAGCCTTGTGGTTGCCTTCAAAGGGCCGAATGTAATTTCAGGACTGTATAAATGTAACTACTCTTTAATTAGGGGCAAGGAACTTGGCACTGCTGCTGGGTAGAAACAAGGTGGAGGGCCAGATTTGGCCTGCAGGCCTTTTGTTTGCTACCTGTGCTGTAAATTGTTCTTTATTTTAAGTAATGTATCCTTCCTTCATTTCTGACTGGATTTTTTTATGCTGTTGAGGTCCTCACTAAGTTCCTTGAGCATCCTTGTAAGCAATGTTTTGAACTCTGCATTTGATAGATTACTTATCTCCATTTTGTTTAGTTCTTTTTCTGGTGTTTTGATCTGTTCTATCATTAGGGCCATGTTTTTTGTTTTTTTTTGTCTTCTCATTTTGGCAGCCTTCCTGTGTTTCTATGTACTGGGTAGAGCTGCTATGATTCCCTGTCTTGGTAGTGTGGCCTAATCTTGTAGGTGTCCCGCAGGGTCCAGTGGCACAGCCTGCCCTGTCACTCAAGCTGGGTACTCAAGGTGTGCCCTTTGTGTTGGCTGAGTATACCCTCCTCTTGTAGGTGAGCCCTTGGTTGCTGTTAGCAGGTCAATGGTATGGATTTACCCAGCTGCAAGCACTGTGACTACCGAGTACCAACCTCCGCCCTCTGTGAAGGATCAGCTGTGCAGGGTCAGGGTGGTGATGCTCTAACTGATTGCAGCTGTTGACTGGGTGCGCTGGTCCTGGGGTTTCCCAGGTGGTGCAGACGAAGGTCAGCCCCCACCTGTGTTCTCCCTGGGCTCACCCTGCCTGAGTTATAACATAAGCTGAGATGGCTGCTACTTGTCCTTGGCGTGGAGATTCCCAGGTGAAGCTAAACTGTGAATCTAGGTTGTTTGCTGCTAGTTCCAGGCCTGGGGCCACTTAGCAAGAGGTACAGGGTGGCAACCATGAAGCTGATATGGCCCCCTTAGCAAATAGGTGGCGGGGGAGCGGAGCTGGGAGCTCATTGAGGCTGGCTGTTGCTTGTTTGAGAGGATTTAGGAAGCTGTTGAAACCTTGTCTTTTATGTGATGGTAAAATCAGTTGAGGTTTTTAAAAAATAAGATAGTTTTATTTTAGGACACCTGTATGCCTCAAAGCTTAACATTTTATAGCTCAGGTTTAGAACCAGACATAGGTGTTTGTATGACAAAACCTATAAGACTGTTTGAAAACTAAAGTCCAGGAAGTTCCAGGATTCATCTAGTTTTTCTCCAACTTAAACTTGAATGTACTTCAACTCATCTGCTTGCAGTGTAATATAATGCCCATTATTCTGTCCACCTAATAATCTTCTAGCACTATATCAAAAGTGTTGTGGGAACCATAACTGGTCAGATATTTTTGGTGAGCTGGTGCTAACGTGCTTGAACTGGAGGTGTAAAGGAATCCTTACTACCCACTCTCTTCTACATCCTTATGGTACCACTGATAGACTCATCAGTATGGTTTCTAGAAGGTGCTATGTCATTGGCAGGCAATTATTGCTATCTAAATCTTGCTTCCTATTGTCTGTCTGGAAATAGCCTTATAAGCATCTATTAGGTGCTTCATTCTTTGACTTAATGTTTTATTTCTGGGTATTGTATACTTGGCTGCCTTTAGACTCTGGATTCCTTTATGAAAATTGGCATCTTCTCTTTACTACTGCTGTGTTGATCTATTACAGGCTATCACCTCCTTCTCTGTCCTTGCTGTGTGCAGTGTCACCAAGGGCTTGCTGACCATGCTGGTGAAGCCTCATTCCTTAGTGTGTAATCATCATAAATCTAATGGTTACCATTCGTTTGGCACAATCAGAATCTCCAAAGAAGTCATTGTAGGAACTGGGCTTTGTGTGATGTCAATTGGCCAAAATTCCAGTTCTCCATTAGCTAAGGATGCTTTTCTGTGGTTGACTTGACCTAGTAAGTCCATGGCCTAAGGTCCCAGGCTATGGTTGTAGGTAGATGTGACAGCAAATCATTCTGTATGGGGCTTATCCTACCTGTCTTGTTGGGTTATTCTAAGACTGGAAATAGTATCTGTAAAGCACATCTTATGTGCTTAGTAAATGTAGCTGTTTTTACTATGATTTCCTAGCCATAATCTCTACCTCTGAAATGCTAAAGGGAACCAAAAGGTATTTCTGTTTAATTTACACAGATGTGAACTAGCAGCATATTTGATGCCGGGATGGGAGAGCCCATCACGGTAAGTGAGACAGAGAGAAGGCAAGGACCTCTGCCAACTGGAAATGCAGTTCTCATTTTGGAACAGTGCCTCCTTGGAAACACATAGTGCAGACGCCCATGGTAAACATTTGTTTCTTTGAAAAGATGCAAGCGAGGTGGAGATCATTAGCTACTAGAAATCCTCATTGGTTTAAAAAAATAAAACTCCGATCAAATTGTACCCATGAGTGCGAATAGGCTGCCTGCAGTCGTTATAGTAAGAGAGAAAACGGCTTAATGTTTTGCAGCTTCACAAAAGACAGAAAGAAAAATGGATTTTTAGTTCTTCTGAGTGAAAAAAAATAGCATTCTTACCGAAATTCTGCCCTATTTGATGTTTAAGGTCTATCACTTGGCCTTTGAGGCCGTAGTCTGCTTTGGGGCCATTCTTATCGGAACCTGCATATACGCAGGCTGCCTCAGCCTGTTTGCACTCCGTCCCACATCTGGAAGGGAAAGGGCACCATGGGTTCCTGAGGGCTTAAAAGGGGCCCAAGGCTCTGACTGTGGCCCACGTTTAGATTAGGTTTACCTGTTTTTCATTTACTCTAAATGGACTCAGTAATACTTCTTAAAAATCCAGACATCTTGAGAAACAGCTATTGTATTCACTGTTTGCTCAACTTAGTCCCCTTGGGAAAAGGAGCTCAGACCAGGATGGACTGCTGAGGTATCTTGGCCATAAATCCTGCCCCACACTGAGCTCAGAGGACTGGGGTGAGGTGGTTTCACACAGGCCACTCAGCGGGCTCATTTCTGAAGACATGAAATGCTAAAAGCTCCTGTTGTCTCTGTACTGTTGCAAATGGCTTCTTTTCTTTCCTCTCACCCTGCTCTGGAGTTTACACAGATGCAAACTCCTTCTGTGCTTATGATGCAGCGATGCTAATGTTCCCGCTAATTAGTGGGTGTCTGCTGGGATCATTGCAAACGGCTGCGCAGGTTGAACAGGGCACAACTCCAGGGGTGCTGTTCACGTAACTACAATGTGTTTGGGGCCCTGGAGCTGAGCACTGCTTGTCTTGGACATCTGTTCATGGAAGCCCTGATACTGTTTTAAATGCGGAGTGGCAGGGGTGTGGGATTCTCTTCCCTATGGTAATTGCACTTCAGATGTTAGCTTAGCCTGGCAGAAAAGGGTGCTCTGGTCCTTGAAATACGTGCAGAACAGCAGCAGTCAGAAGTCCTTGTTCCAAAATTTCCAGAAATTGTGTTATATCTCTGTTCTTCACGGCTAGTTCCCAGAAACTTTGATTCATCAGCAACAGTACAGTTCTGGCTCAGGGCTAAGCTGCTAAAATCTTGCAAGTTTCCTCATAGTTTCTCTTCAGTGAGTCAGTCGCCTCAGGGGCTCAAATGATAAGACTCCTAAACTACTGGTTGCTGGGGTGGGAGTCAGGGACGAGGCAGATTTGGTCTGTGATCAGAGCTGGCTCTCGGCAAGGCCGCACTGGAACTGGTTTGCTTCAAAGTCCTCTCTACCGGCTGGTTCAGGGCCCTTTACATTAGAGGACACAGAAAACCACTCTCAATGGCTTAAGTAAAAATAAAGAGGATATACTGGCTCATTTTCCCGAAAAGTATATGGTTATGTCTGGTTTCAGGTGCTCAAATGATGCCACTAGAACCTAGTCTTTTTCTCCCCCTTCCCCTCCTCTGCCTGCCTTTCCACCTCTCGCCTCCCTGTATCTGCCTTATTCCCAGGCAGGTCTTCTGCATCTGGTGGTCCCCAGCATCCCCAGGTAGATATCTTATAAGCTTAGTAATTCCAGAGGTAAGGAACCCAAAAGTTCCAAAACAAACCAAACCCAACTGACACCAAACCAAAACAAAAACATAAAGAATCTGGGGAGTGTTGCTATGGTCTGGCTTGGGTTATGGTCTCATCACTAAATGACTTGATGTGGCCAAGGGAATGGAATCCTCTGACTGACCAGGCCTGTCTCATGGGCCCACATGGTGGTTAGGGAATATCCATCCCAAACCAGGCAGACTCCGAGTGGTGACGGGTTAGCTCTCTAACGAGACGTCAAGATGCTATCACTGGAAGAAGGAGGAATGCATGTCTGGGTAGGAAAACAAGAGTGAGTCATCAGATCGGACCTTTACATCTCCCCTCTTGCATCTACCACTCAGGGCCAGTGGGCCAGGCCGTGCACTGTGGCTTCTACTTACCTATGCCTTTTCTGGAATATGCATATTTCCCTGTTTTGGGGTAATTCTAATCATTCATAAAAACTGTTTATGCTGCTTTTAACAAAATCTTCAGGCTAAAAGCCTCACGAATAGCAAACCCAAACGAGTATGTTCCTGCTTCCATCTGCAATCCTCTGTGATCTTTCATCACGCTAGCTGCCCTGTGCACCAAGATGGAGGCTAGGTGGGTTTCTTGTCGTCGTTTCGCCTCTGAGAGGCAACTCCTTGGCTCGAATGTGGCCTTTTGGATGACGTGGGTTAAGGCTCATCTCACCACAGCACTTGAATTTAAGCACTCCTTATTTCTTGGAGAGATTTGGAGGACTTCCCTTTAGTGCCTTAGCCAGTTACGTGTCAGGATTTTCAACACTGTATACTAGTTGTCGTTTATGTATAAACCCAGTAAAACTGATCAAGGAAGATGGAAGAACAAATTCTAGAAATCCTATGGGCCGGGAGAGTCTTTTTATACTGTTTCACACTCTTGAGAATGAAAGAAATGCATAAGGGGAGGGAGAAATAAAAACATAAAAGAATGTAGGAAAAAGAATAACAAATAATAGAAGGCATTTTTTTCCTTTCTCCTAGCACCCCTCTGCCAAAGTCTCCTAAGGCCTTTATAGTCATATGCCGTGGTCTAAATTCCTTTATTTTTACATATCCATTGATTCTGCGCCTTTTCTTTTTAGTCTATTTATGCATTCTCTGAAGGGAAAGAGAATATATAAACCATAAACATAAAAGAACACCTTCTGTGGGGGAACCTTTGTATTTGGCAGACTGCCTAACGCATAAGCCTCCTTCTGTCTGGGGGCTGCGGTAGGAGGTGGGGGTTCCACCTCCAACTGTGGAAGTTGAAAAGGTCAGATCCTTTTGACCTCTGGCCACTAGGACACAACGGTGAGCTCAGCCTGTAAGACCATCCCATCCCACCCATAACCTTGTATCTAGCCTAGGTGTCATGAAGAAGCAAGGACTATTGGGCTTCACTCCGCTGCCAGCAGGGGTGGCATTGTGTCCCTGACATTTGTAAGGTCTCCCTAACCAGGCTTCTCTTGTGATGTGACCCGGCACCAACGTCTCCCAGCTTCTCTGGGTTTGTGCCTGTTTTCCAAAGCTCTGACATTTCCCATGATTCTGTGAGCTGTTTGACATTCTTGCAATAAACTCCTTTTTGCGCAACTTAGGGTGGATTTTCTTTGTTTTCCACCAAGAACCCAGACTGGTAACCCTTCCTTATCAGCATTACTAAAGTACAGAGAAGGAATATGCCATCTTATCTTGTGGTATGTATTACCTAAGTCTCCTCTTTGATTTTACGCTTATCTTTCTTGTCCGTTCCCTCCTCCTTTTCATTCTGTAGCTGTCGATACTGCCTTTCAACTCCATTTCAGTTCAAGGTAGTGGATTAAATATGCCAGGTGCTTGTATTTTATCTGAATTCTAAATAATCAGCTTTCTTCTATAGAGGTTTGGCAAGAGTGACAAATACTGGAAATCTCTTTACAGAGAATGCAAACATACCTAACATATGATGCTCAGGGAATGTGTTTCTATGACAACAGGACGTTTAGAAGTTTAGACAAATGAAGGGATGCAAATGTACTTAAAATTACTTTTCTCTTTTCTATACTACACACAATAAGCATACCTCTGATTTAATATCAGCCCACAGAGCTCATTTTTAGAAGTCAAGAAAATGTACTTAATGTACCTTAAGCAATGTGAGTTTTCTAAGACAAAAGCAAATTTATTTTCTTCCCCCTCTTTAGGGAAAAGGTAAAGTTAGACATTTTTAGTTTCATCTCACAAAAATAAAGACCTCTTATTTAATTAATTTTTTAAAATCCTCACTGTAGGATATGTTTATTGGTTTGAGAGAGAGAGAGGGAGGGGGAGAGAGGAACATCAATAGGCTGTCTCCCATGTACATCTGACCAGGGGTCAAACCTGCAACTTAGGTATGTGCCCTGACCGGGAATCAAACACGCAGCCTGTTGGTGTAAGGGACGACGTTCCAACCAACTGAGCCACCTGGCCAGGGCAGGCCGACTTTTTAAAAAACAACTTAATTTCTCCATAAACAATTTGAAACCTGTATCTTTAGGATAAAATGTTTTCAGAACAATTACAGTGGGACGCATTTAAAGATAGAAAATGTCTTTGACCCCCGCCCCTCCTATATCCCTTCCTTCTGTTACTATCAGTCATGCTGCATTCCTGCCACAGTGCAAGGAACCTGGTTACCGAACTCTGCTTTGCCTCCAGGTTATTGCGTCCAAAGGCCTCTCAGTGTCCTCACGAGAATAACCATCTCCAGGCCCTACTGTGGCCCTGACTTTGCTGCCTGTGTTTGTGGATCTGTAGTGTGGCGTGGTCTCCCGGGCATGCCCGTAACTCAGGTGCTCCTGGTTTGGACACCTTCCACGGCTGTACGCGGAAGAGGCAGTGCCCCATTTTAATATCCCGTTTGATTTTTGCAGGGAATTCGTTCTCATTTCTAACTGGCAAGCTCTGATATTTCGTATTATTTTGGATGATGAAGAGGTAGATAAATTGTCCAAGAATCAAAATCTTTTTATTGTAAGCTGTGGGTGTAATATTGGGCCCAACTCACCAGAAAAGGTTCTGGGCACAAGTTTCCCCCGACACCACTCCACCCCTCGACCTGGACACACGCACATTTACACCTCTGAACAATGGCAACAGCAAACACGTTTTTCTGAAGCACATGAAGTGGACTTGGAGAAAAAAGAATGAGGTTAGAGACTCTCGTGTCAAGACGGGAACTTCCTGCCTTAGAAAAGAAGTCGTGACTAACTCTGGAGAGGGCTGGGGTAGCATGGTGGTGACAGAGGGGAACTGTCTAGCAGGATGCTCACTTCTTTGTCCCTTGGCTGGGAATGGAGGACCATTAGTCCAGGGGCAGGGGTGGGAGAGGGGAACACTTGGAGGGTAATGGGGTGAGGCTGGACTACAGAGCCCCCGGGTAGCTGTCCCCTGGCCTCTGGAGCAGCAGCAGGTAGCATCCTAGAGCATGAAGGATTGTCATAGGCCTCCTACCTACAGCACTACTCACCAACCACAGAGGCCAAGCCAAGCCTTCTCTTCCGTTTTACCTTTCATTATCATACACCGCCACAACTAATAAACACATAGGTAACACATATGGAGCACTTTATTCTGTGCCAGATGCTTTTTGAAGTGCTTTATGTGGATGAGCTCATTTCCACCATTTGCAGTTGATAAAAACCATCGCCTGCATTTTCCAGGTCATACAATGAGTACAGTGTGATGTAAACTGCGTAAAAGCATGTGGGTACACAAACTCTTCTCCATGTCCTCAATATCTGAAATGCGGGGCTGCTCGTGAACACTGGCTTCGCTCTTGGCCAAGCAGGCATTTGTGCAGTCCAGAGCCAGGTTTTACGGGGCGCTCCAGTGCTTATTGGGATCCACATGGGGTCTTGAGGGGCGGCTCTCCGTGGGGAATTTCTCTCTCCATCCCAACCTCCTACTCTTTCTTCTCAGGTTCTGACCAAAACAAACTGTTTATGCTTCTCGAATGCCTTTGTCCTTCTGGCCTCCTTTTTTTTTTTTTTCCATTTATTTTTTGATTAGGCCTCTTTTTTCGCGTTAAAATCCTCATTTCTCAAATCCCTACTCACGTAGCTAGTGTTTATTGAGTGCCCAGTATGAGCAAAACTCTCTGCTAGGCCTTCTCCAATTTCAAGAATAATCCTGAGGTCATAGCATAGTTGTGACGACGATGTAATAATACTCTTAACGATCCTAACAATTAGTAGCCAGTACATGGAGCATCCCCTTGTGTCAGGGCTGTCTTCTGCTTTATATACATTTCTGAATTTCATATGTGGTACCCCAGATTGTTGTATGTTCCATTTATTTAAGAATATATCTCGACATATCTTGGTTTACTGATGAGATTAAAGCTTTTGGAGTCTAGTCTACAGGTCCCAGCTCTCGTTCCTTTTTATTTTTGATAGATATCCATCTTAGATACGCATCTGTCTATCTATCTAAGACAGTGACTTGAATATAGTATAAACTGAAAAAATAGCATTTGATTTGGATTTGATGTATATCCATACTCATATACACTCATACCCCACTTCCATCCCCTCATCCAGATTTCAGTGTTCTAGAAAAATAACAAAAGATGGCAATCCAGCACCTGCATTTCTAATATTTTGTTAGAATTAACCAACCACTATGGTTTTAGTTGGCGCATGTGCTCTCAAGTTTTCCACAGTCCCTACTACTCTGTAATGCTCTGCACCAGGTGCTGTAGTGCCTGCTTCTGTATTTTGATTCCTGCTGCAGGCTGGCCCTGCCAGTGCAGGGAGAGTTGTGGTCATCACACAGTAGAGGCACTCCGGCTGTCTGAGCTGCTCTTTTGTTGTTGTTCCATTGACAAGATTTCTGTTTCATCCAGAAGGATAGTTCGTATTTGTAGTACCAGGTTAGCAGGGGCGGTGTTGTGTTTGGGTGATTCAAAGAGTTATTTGAAGATCTGATGCCGTGGCACATACCAGATAACTTTACCAGCCTTCCCATCACATGGCCTCCGCACAGGATGGAAAAACACCATGATGACACCTGACAGTATCGAAGCTTTTATAAAACGCTGTGGAGGAGGAGCTGAGTTACAAAGCTCTTCTTAGCAAGCCTTTGCTGGGGGTGGGAAGCACAACAACCCGCACAGGCAAGCTGACGTCTTTTTGATTCTTCACAATGAGTCACTGAAGATGTTGCTGTTTTCTTCATATTCACAGCATTCAGATATGTGTTCTATAGTTTGTTTGTGCTTTCCTCTTACCCCTTAATTATTTATTCAACAAATGTGTGATGAATACACTTATTCATCAAATATATTTTGTACCTACTGGTACCAGGCCTTGTGCTAGATGTTTTGGATATAGCAATGAATAAGGAGGAGAGAATCTACTCTATTGTGCAAATAAACAAAAAGGTATATTATAATGATAAATCGTATAAATGGAATAACTATGGTTATAGGACAGAATAATGGGATCAGAGGGAGTTGGGCTACTTTAGAGGGGCGTGCAGGGAGGGCCTGAGACAGTGACACTTGGAGCTTGAGATGAGACTTTCTCTGGCACAGGGTAAGTACAAATGGGATGGGAACCATGTAAAGAGGAGCCTGGCATTTCTGAGGAGCAGAAAGGAAGCTGGAACTGTGCTGTGGAGAGCACACACCTGTGACAAGATAAGGGAACTGCACCAGATTGCAAATCTCTGCACCATTTCCTTCTCAAGGAAGCCTTACTGTGTTTTTTTGTTTTTAAGTCAAAGAACTAAAAAATATGCTTAGTAACCTAGTTGGTTTGCAGGTTTTTAAAACAATATCTGTTTGCCGCTAGGCACCCCAAATCGCTCAGGGTAAGATGAGTGCCCGGGCTACACTCTATCACGGGCCTGGAATGCGGTGAGAGAAAACGGTGAGAGGACATGGTGCGGTCACAGGGGCAGGCAGGGGCCACATCAGGTCCAAATGCACAGATGGAGATCAACCCTTCAGTAAAATGCTGTCAAGTACAGTTAAAAAGCCAGGTGAGCCCTTCAGAGCCTGAGCGGGTTTCAGCATTTGAAAAGTACGTAGAGAACAACAGAGCTGCACTGAGGGGAGGTGTTAGGCAGGCCATCGGGCTGACTCGGAATTCAGCTATTGGCTTATGCACCCCAGCTTGATGGTATGTAACTGAAAATCACACATCAGTACATTTGCATAGCATGACCTTGGTATGTGTTCATTCTGCAGATGCCGAGAGCCAGAGGTTGAAGACCAGTGGCCCACAGGCATGTTTGGTTTGAC
This sequence comes from Glossophaga mutica, assembly GCA_039655065.1. Taxonomy (NCBI): domain Eukaryota; kingdom Metazoa; phylum Chordata; class Mammalia; order Chiroptera; family Phyllostomidae; genus Glossophaga; species Glossophaga mutica. The sequence goes on along the minus strand of CM077307.1, from coordinate 137,347,622 downwards.
CCACACAATACTGAAGAAGAAAAATCATGTTAATTACCAACATTTAAAAACCAGGAAAATCAGGCAGAGCTAGGCTTGTATTCCCACAAGTCAGACTCCTTAGAAAAGGAGCGTGCTTACCTAATACCCACTACCCCTTAATGTCTTCTGCATGACTTGAATAATACTTGTAGGTTAGGCTACAGTAACAAATGACTGGAAAAGCACAGTGGTTTGCTAGAAAGGTTTATTTCTTGCTCACATTGCATGTCCACTGTGGGGCAGCTGTGGCCGTGCTCCACGTCACCTTCCCTCCAGCAGCAGGCCCCGGGTCGGAGGGGTGCAGTCTGCGCAGAGCCGTCTCTGGTGTCGAAGTAGGGGAAGAGGGAGCAGGAAGGAAAGTGCACTCGCTCTTAGAACCCCTTGGCTAAAGCAAGTGGCACAGCTCAGATGAGGGCAATGGGGAAGGGAAGTGTAATCTGCCACCAGGGAGAGGCAGCCAATAATTCACGCAATCTATCACAACCCATTTGCCTAATTTAGACGAGCTACCTAGTCTGCACAGACATTTGAGATTGTGACTTCTTTGGCCTATGGAACTTGAGAATTCCAAGTTTTATCATACCAGAAGCATGAGTTACTCTAAAGCTAACCATACTACAGCTGTCCCCACTATATCCATCTACCCATGTAAGCATTTGTCTATATGACTGACTGTCTATCTGCCTTGAGTGGGTTAAGGTTTCACAGGCTTTTCCTTAGATACCCTTTATTTACTTGCTTTAGGCTTTCCCCAAGGCAAGGCACATGATGGCTGTGTTAGCAAGCCAGGCCTCGAGGGGGCTCTGGTTCTGCTCTTCCCTGTGCCCAAGCACTGCTGTCCAGGGGTGGGGTGTGCCCCCAGGCTGAGCCATCTGTGTGTCTTGCAGCAGAGCTGGACCTGGTAAGACTGAACCATTGAGAACAAGTAACTGATCAGGCATGTGAACCTGAATGTTTATGATAGCTTCTGTGCACCCAGCTCTGCTCTTGGAACTATGGATAAGCACAGTCCTTGTTCTTGAAGAACTACTTGTCCAGAGAAGCCTTCCAGGACACAGACCTGAGAGCTGAATCATGGGACACTCATTTAGTTTTTATGAGTTGCCATGCGGGTTGGCATGAGCAGGGAAGGCTTTGTGAAGAGGTCAGAATTATGAGGGCCTTGACGTAAGTAAGTAAAGGACATTGAGCATGAGTTCAAAGTTTCAACTGGTTTCATCTAGATCAGAAATTTTTGGAAGCACGATGGGCATGTGTTTACGTACAGAGTTAAACACCTTTGAAATATATTAAGTTTTCTACCAAAATTGACCTTTTTGTCAGGGCTTGCTTCTGAATTGTGCAACTACATGGCAGCCGCAAAGCTGGCTCTTTTGCACCTCCCACAGCTTGATGCGTGTGGCAGCAGTTTCCTTTCCTGGAAGCTTTAGATTTGGATTCCTCACCGAGCTTTTTGTGTTCTCATTTTGAAGGGAAGTGGGCAAGAAACGAATGTATCCTGTACCCAGGAGAGCATCTGAAAAGTGGCAGGCACTGATACGTGTCAAACAGGATGGGTGGATGGGTGGGTGGGTGGATGGACGGGTGGGTGGATGGATGGGTGGATGGATAGGTAGGTGGATGGATGGATGAATGCTTGAGTTTGGAAAACCACACCATCCACCTTCTCACTTACTTCTTCCATCTTTCATTTGGCACTGAAACAGGATGAGAACGAGATAGTTGTTTTGCTTGTCATAAAGAGAAAGAACTTAAGCATGATCTCATCATTTTGCTTTCTTCCCCTGCCTCCAATCCTATCTAACAGAGAGTGGGAATAGAAATGAGTAAAGTGGATTGGGTTTCAGAGGCAACAGGAAAAGGATGGATGGCGGTGAACGGTAAGCACATGCTTACCCAAACACGGCAGGGGCGGCTTTATTCTAAGTGGTCATTATTGTAAGGAATTTTGAAAACAACACGGTCACTTCTTTAGATTTTAAAGAGAACTCAAAACTTGTTTTTTATCTAAAAACTCCTTTTTAAAGAAATGTTGGCCATCTTTTTTCAAACTCTGTACTGTACAAACGAAACATCTCTGCAGGCTGGATGTGACCCAAGGATTTCTAGGATGTAATTTCTGTCTCTTCTGGTCTTTTACCAATCCAACAAACACTTTGTAACACTGAGGTGGAATTTCTGAGGAAGCCAGTTTTTAAAGATTTGGATATCATGTCCGAAGGAGATGAGACCGATCTGACTTTCTCATACAGATTGGGACTCGTGAGTTCTGCACACTCTTTCCCAGCTTCTCAGTGGCCTGATGGTGAGGACGGTGCGGACCACAGCCCACGGCTGTGGGAAAGACACCACGCTCGGCAGCACGACGGGAGTGCTGTTTGCTCGTGCAGTGTCGGACAGCCAGACCCAGTTATTTTAGACTTTGTGGCTAGTGAGGGGATTGTGCGGCTGGAAAGGACTAGTAGAAGATAGAGACACAAGTTAGTACTCAGTGAGTGAAGTTATTAGAAGCAAAAGCTGTGCTTGCTTTTGATTTTCAACTTGCTCGAGCCCGTGCAGAAAACGGCGCACACGAGGCACAGAGGCACCTTTCCTATTTACTGTTCCTTGCCCTCTGGTATTTGAGTCATTCCCTCATGTTCTGAACATGCACTTACTGAGCACCTATGTGCAAAATGTCAGCCAGTACTCCCGGTGCTGTGCCTGCAGCAGACAACGGAATGAAGTCCCGACCCTCAGGCAGTATGCAGTTTAGTCCGGGCACCCGGTGGCATGCGTCACAGGCTGGAACTGCTGAAGAGCCGACAATTGATCACTCCTTCCCAGCTCTCAGAACTGTGCCATTGCTTGAGGTAGATTTTGGAAGAGAAGTGGCAGCTGAGGATATTTGGGGAAACTAGGCAGGGAGATCACCTATTTCTCTGGGTTATCCATGGGACATTTTAAGGTGGGCCTGGAGGAGAAGTCCTGACAGTTCTGGCTTCTGGGGTACCTCCCACGGCCTAGTGTTTCTTTGAAACCCCTTTATAATCCTCTCAGCAAGTGCATCTCTGCTTCGGAACACCTTTGGAATTGGTGAGGAGTCTCAGGATGTGCTGTGGGAAATGCAACCCTTGGGGTGTTTATTCCTTAGCTCAGAAAGCACCAAGGAATAAAGAATAAAATTTCTCCACTGCAGGATTGCCTAGCTGTACAAATTACTCACAGCTGTCAGTCATTGAGTGTGGCAGATATAATGGTAAATTTCATTTTGATATGTTTTGAATGGTCTGTGTTTAATTAGCAGGTGTGTCCAACCCACAGCCTGCAGGCCACAGGTGGCCCAGGGTGGTTATAAATGCAGCCCAACACAAAATTGTAAATTTACCTAAAACCTTTTTTTTTTTTTTTTTTTTTTTGCTCATCAGTTTTTGTTAGTGTTTGTCTATTTAAGTTGCGGCCCAAGACAACTCTTCTTCTTCCAGTGTGGCCCAGAGATGCTAAAACTTTGGACACCCCTGCATAGGGCCTACTACTAAGGATGTTTGTCAGAGTCCCTTCTGTTATTAATTTACATATATATTTATTTAGTATCAGTGCATGGTTAGCTACATAACCAGGTAAATTACACTGCTGTCTTTTGTCTCTTAGTAAAAGAGCTCCTGTTAAGTTTGGCTCAAGTATTAATGTCAGAAATGTTTATTTCTGGACTATTTGATCATAAATTCATGAAAGAGAAGCAGTGCCATATGACAAGGAAATCACATATCTTTTAAAATGCCAGACTCAAGAACCCTAAGACTCAGAAGTTAGTTTTTGGATCAGTGGCTTCTTCAGAGTCAAGGGGATGAATTATCATCACTCCTGCGACTTTTATTTCTGGGCTTCTCACATATCCCTGTTGTGACCTGATGCTCATAAAGGCAAGCAAATGGCTTTTTTGTTTATAAATCAGTCTGGATGGAGCCTAGGAAGATACCAAATGAACTTGTTGGAACATAAGAATGTCAAGGCAGTATTTATTAATAGAGGAAAGAAGTCGACTGCTTACGTGTTCGATGAAGGAGATCCCTCTTAGAAATGGTGGAACAACTCTGCACAATATATTATTGTAACTTGGCAATTTAATAGAGATAGTAGATTTTAACAAAGTCAGCAATTTGATAGGAATATAAAAATTGAAAAACAGCAAATATCAGGAATCTATCATCACAGTTCATTTTTTTTATAGTGATGTCAATCAAGAAAAAACTTAAATACATTTGATAAGCCAGGAGGTCAAAGACTATGTTAAGAATATATAATGTATGCCTCCAGTTCAATCCATGCAAACACATATGTACATATACACACATATGCAAATAAAATCTTGATCATCCTATTTTGGCTGCTTCTCTGATTAAATTTATGAATTTTTGCTTGACCTTTAGTCTATCCCTAAAATCAAATTTTCAGGTACATACACATAACATTGAGTACCCAGATAAGTACACCTCACTGACTTTGTAATTCAAGATAAAACACATTTTTGTCAAGGACTTTGAGCCAAAAATTCATAAGCCTTAGATGGAAAGTTAGGACACCTGGACTCTGATCCTGGTTTTACAGAGAGACTTTTTGGGTGTTTTTAAAAATCTTTCAGTGGGGTGGGGTCGTAGGATAATTTTGGTGCATGGGGTGGGGTGCATCTATTTATTTGGGACACCATACTCATGCAGTCTAGCCCCCTTCTTTATGCAAAGTCGCTTGTCTATGCCTGTGTTCTGCACTGATGTTGAATCCCTCCTGGGAATAACTCATTCCATTTGGCAGTGATCTTTGACAGACGGGCAACACGTGACTTTGCTGAATGGGCCTAAGCACCTGTTGACTGTTTACGTGGGGACTGTCACCACCAAAGATGGTACCTACTGCCATAAAGCGGTCACGAGGACTAAGTGATTTAATAAATACAGTACACTTAGAAGAGTCTGGCATAGGGTAGCATTCCAATTTTAGCAATGATGGTAAATGCCACTGTCACCACTGCTGTGTGCCAGGCTCTGGGCTAGAAGAAATATTAAAACAGCCACAGCCTCTGCCTCTGTTGAACTGATCACCTAGTGTCTGATCGCAAACTTCAGTGCCTACCAGTCAGGGCACGCAGATATAAGAGGCAAGACCGACAGGTGCCTGGAGACCACGTGCCTGGCTGCAGAGGGCGACACGGCCTGGCAGGTTGTTGCCAATTGTTGCTCTTCAAGAGAAGCTGGAAAGGTGGGTTAGTATGTGAAATCTCCCAACTTATAATTGAATGTCAGTTAAAAAAAAAAAAAAAAAAACAATTGTATAAGGGCTCAAAGCACTGGCAAGTGGAGTCGCACGCACATGTACAACTTCTGGACATGCTGGCCCCTCCCTATGTCCAATACCCCATGTTTTTTGGCGGGGAGTGTAGCCCAACCCAGATGTGGGCAAAGATCATTTGCAGTTAATCTTTAATTCATGGCTCCTCCACAAGATGCCCAGAATATATGGCGGTCTGGAGTGTGCAGGGCAGGACTGAACGTTAGGGGTGGTCTCTTTGGTGGGCACAGAGGCAGAGGCACGAACAGGTCTGGTGAGGGGGTCAGGGCGGCCAGAATGACGAGCAGATGGGCAGTTACCTTTTGTCAGAGAAAACAAGGACACTGTAGAGCACAGGTAGGTGAAGAGTTTAACACAATTTATTTTATGCTTAAATAATTGACTAGGTCATCCAGTGTATGGTTTTTCATACATATGTCATTAGAGCGATGTGTCAATGAATGCTGATTTTATATGAATGTAATCAACAAATTAAAGAATTTCACCAAAACCCAAATAAAAATGCCCTTTAAAACACAGCAGCCTTATTAACCTAATATGACACTGCTAGAATGGTTACAAACGATTGGCTTACTGAAAGGTGTCTACATCTTATAGCCGGTACACGATACAGTAATAGTTCACAGCGTGCTGCTGTTCTACTAGCTAAGGGTTTCTGTTCAGTCCATTTTAAACACCCCCCGACTGGGGCCTCTTATGAGCACCATCCACCTCTAAAGCGGCAAGCATTACCCCCTTTGAAGCACTAACAGAGAGCATCCCCCCTCCCCCTAAAGCAACTACTGTATAGGGTTTTTTTTTTTTTCCATTTTCAGGTCATTTCATTGGAAAATTGGCAATAGCAACAAATATTAGATGAAGGGCTTTGTGTTTACAGATAAAATCTTCTGTGTTGCAGTATGCTGTAGTGTTTGCAAAATTGGAAAAGGTTTAATCAAAATAAGGTGATACACATGCATCAAAATATTAGTATTCTGAAGAAAAATTTTTTTCACAGAACTACAGAATTCCTCACTTTGGGAATTATTTAAATTTGCAGCAGATTTTAAAGATTTGCTTTTTTTAAAATCAAGCTAGCAGTTTTGCATATACAAACATTATAATTGCTAATATACAAGAATCAGTGAAGGCCCCCCAACCCCCCAGAACGCCTCCGTCCTCTGCTAGGGTGAAGTCGCTCCAGACCTCTATTATGTTAAATGCATTTGCAATATTCTGTGTTCTAAGAGGCAGTGCCTTACCAACATTTATTCTATTTTTTCTGTTAGAATTTATACAGTGTTATTATTTACAGCAAAACTAGATGTTTTAAAAAAGAAACAAATAGTGTTTATACCCTGACAGTTTGGGTCCAAGAAAAATAAGGCGAGCTGTTGTGGATTTAGTAATTTTAGTGTTTCTCTGTGATCTCATCAGTCCATCTCCTTCCGTCTCTTCTGGAGGCAGGAATTTCTTCCTTTTGTGAATGATACCAAAGTACTGGAGATACACTGTGACGGCATGGCTTCTTGTATGTACACTGCATTGCTAATTGCACACGTGCCAGTCCCGGGAATGAAAGTGGATTACCATGCTCTGAAAATTGGCTCATGCTAAATTAAAATGTGGGTGGTTTTCTTTTTCTTCTCTTTTTTCTTTTTGTGAAAAAAAATCATGCCATTAATGTGTGGAAGCAGCAAACACACACACCCTTCTCCGTGAATTTTTACTTCCTGCTGATGTGTCTTCCACGAATTTTTCAATACTGGCAGTAAAAACACATGATCCTGTGGAAAGACGGACAAGTAGGTAGTGAGTTTAGCTTGCTTTAGTTTCTTTCAAAAGAGACCTTGCCTAAGCCTCTCTTGCCATTCAACAGAAAAGTCACGGATTAGAATGGGGGCCCTCTGCTTCCTAACAGGGCGGTTTAGCACGGTACTTTGATTCAGGCTGCGGCTAGCTGCCTCAGAGGACAAGGCCCCGAGGTGTGCTGCAAAGTTCGTTGAAGGCAATGACCTTCTCTTGGTGATCTTCTGACCTCCACATAACTTGTTTACTCTGTTTGTGGTTTTAGAGACTGAGTAAGAAAGATCATTTTCTAGATCTGTTTCCGATGCTCAGATCACTCACTCAGGTACTCCGGAGAGCTCCGGGGGCCTCTGTCTTACCTGTGACATGAGGCGGACAGAGGTGCTCTCTGATTTCCACCAACAGCAAAACATCAGGAGTATGAGGTTCATGGACACCAAGGGCCAGATAGACGGAGGCAGGATTGAGGAGATCAGTCATGACCGTGTTTTATGTCTCTCCCCCCAAAGAGGGAGGACAGTGTCCTTACTATGAAACTGCTTTTCCATATGCAAAATAAGATGAAAGACTACCATCAACCATTGGAAGAAGTATTTCCCTTTTCCTGCCTCACGTCAGTCATGATGGAATAAATTAATTTTTTTCCCCTCCAAATTGAGGCTCTTCTAAGAATGTCTTGCCTTGCTGGATAATACTTGCATAAAATATCTGTTTTATAGCCAGTCTTAGCATGTCAAAAAAAAATCAACATTCTTTGCCAGAGGCTTTCATACTTTTGTGCAGTATGTATTGTTCTTGGTATGAACTTCTCCATAAAACAGTACTATTCCTACATGTACGTCCTTCTCGTTCAGTGTGGAGGGTGACAAACTTGAATGCCAGACTGAGAACAAGACATGGCCCCTACTGAAAAGCTGAGAAAAAGGCAAGAACTTTAGGAATAAGCCTGTTCACTGACATGCAAGCGACAGACTGCTCTTGCAGGTCTGGAAGAACCTACAGATTGTTTCTGTTAGGGCCCCAAAATGCTCCCAGTGACCTTGATGTTGTTTACTTATCCTGGGAGTTTCCTTCCCTTTAGATGGATCTCCCAGGATACCTTGGCTTATGTAAACACGTTAATTCAGCACTTCCTCAGTCTGCTCTACTGTGGTTCTGGCTTCCTTTTCTGTATTAAAAGTGCTACTGACCTCTGTGCCCCAGGTCACTAATGCTTGGGGCCAAGAACACCAAAGTATCAATTCCTTCTGGGGTGATTTCAACACCTGCCCCCTCCCATGACTCTGCAGAGGCTCCAGGGAAGGAAAGTGACTCATTTGGGCAGGCCACGGCCCAGAAGGTGTGCAAATCGGAGTAAGAAGATCAGGATTTTCTCACCTCTCTTTTTACATTATTCCTAATCTTCCAGGCACCAGGCTTCTTAGATGGTCCTATAATGTTACCCTAGTGCTGTGCTCTTGGGCTGTTTTCTTAGGGAACATCCTCAGCAACTTTTTCTAATCAACACCCCTGAGCCCTGCTTTTTACAGCTCAATTGATATATAATTTATACATCATACAATTCACCTATTGTAAATATAGTTTGATAATTTTTAATAAATGTATATAGATGGGCAACCCAGTTGAACTTATTTTGTTTTACTTCGTCTCTTTAAAAACCAATCTAACTTCCAAGGTTAACCTTGAGATAAGCAAGGTCTTTCTCTTACCACCCAATGTAAATGGCCATTATCTTTCTAGAAATAGTGGATATGTTTCTATGATCTTAAAAAATGCTATTAATTATCCCCATTTATATTTAGGTATGATTTGGGTGATGGTTTACAAAAAGTTAGGAGTCAATTCCCCTTATAAAAATTTCTCCTGTTCTCAGTCACGCAATCAGAGTGTGTTGGCCCCAACCCATACAGGGTGCAGGAAGGTCATTCATTGGATAAAAAAGTTTATACCAAGTTGCAGGAACAAGCATTGGAGCCCTGGCCGAGTGCCTGTTATAAAATATTGACACTCTGTATAAACTGTGATAAGAGCGACATCTGATGGAAAGGTATGAGAGGGCAGGATCCATCAAGATGACATTTCAGAAAAGAATGAGTCACCTTCCCTTTCTGGGTTTAGGTAATAGATTTCAGAAATATTTGCATTTAGGAATCTGTCTTTGGGTTTTGCAGGCCTTTCAAACACAAAGGTAATAGAAACCAAATCAAAAGGTTAATCATTCCTTTTAGTCATTTCACTGTAATTCTTTTTCAATTTTAAGAAACACTTTGAAATATAGAAAAGCAGCTATTCAATGGATTTTCATGACAGTTTGTTTCACAGAGGAATGCTGTCCTTTCCACATCACACCTGCAGGTCGGGAGTATGTGTGAGTTATAACCAACCTTTCCCTGTAGGTCCGCATACCAGTGGTTATTTGCCCCTCATGCTTAGAGCTTGAAAAAAGCTCTCTGCAGTTCAGCTCAAAGAACCTCTTCAGGCTTAATGCCCACTGCTCTCCACTGGAAAGCTTTGCTTCTTAGTCTTCAGTGGTTCTCACACTTGGGTGCACATTAGTATTATCTGGGGAGACTTAATTCCCAATGTTCTGGCCATATCCGATACCAGTTTATTTAGAATTTCTTGAGGTGAAACCAGCATCCAAAGAACCTTAAAAAAACTTTAGATGATTCCAGTGTTCAATCAAGTTTGAGAACCGGTGTTCTGGAGGAGAGCTTCTCGAAGTTTAAAGTGCACATATATATCATCTAGTAGATTGGGCTAAACCCAGAGATTCTGCATTTCTAATGAGACTCCCAGGTAAATGCTGATCCTGATGGTCTGCAGACCACACACACCAGCAGGATCTAGACTGCATGTCATCAACACATTGGTTCCCGACTCCTTTTATATCCTCATAAGCTCATATCCTCTTATACTCACCTTCCTAATCTTCATCTGTATCTAACCCCCTCGACCCTTCAGGCTGGTTTCAAATGCCATCTCCTTGAAAGTGCAGACTGCTCTCCCTAATGAGATCCACCTTTTGCAGGCTAATGCTTCCTCATCTTTAAAGACTTAGCTCTGCCACGGCTTGAGGAAGGCCCTTCCTGATACGCCTTCCCTAGAGCCCACTGAGAACACAGGGCATTCGTTACTGTAGTCCTTCCTTTCTCTTCCTGACCACCTCTCTTCCCTTCTTTTCTGCTTTTCATTGGGCCCTGGATTTTCTATTTTTAACCCTTGAACATTTGTTCCATCTCTTCCCTCCTTGCCGGGTGAGAGTTCCAGAAGGGCAGGGGGCCATGGAAGTTTTATTCATGATTGCATATCCAGCCTTTTCATTCTAAGCCAATTGAAATGTTGAATAGTTTTGAAGGAACGAATGAAACTAGTCAGCTTTTGGACTCAGCTGTAGCGTTGCCCTGGCAGGCATGGGCACGGCTGCCACGCTTGGCTTCTGCATGGCTGTGAGATCCGGGGCATTTCCCCTCCAGAGGTCTGGAATACAGCTACTCTGCAGTCTTCTGCAGCTTATCTCTGGGGGCCTGCCCTTGCCACAGCCTCCCTGATCAGCCCTCCCATGGTACACTAAAGTAAATGCTTTATAGATTATAGCAACCTTAAAAATGAAATTAAAAAAAAACAACACTAGGGGTGTTTTTACTATGTAGAGTATGAAGAAGTTTACTACAGGTTGCCTTGTATTGGGTTGGTCAAAAAGTTCCACTTAGTTGTTTTTTTTTGTAAAATAATAGACATATTTTTCATTTTCACTAATAACTTTATTGATTTGGATATTTTGAATCTGTCAGCCATCTCCCGCTATTGGCTTCCAGTGGGTAGAGGCCAGGGGTGCTGCTAAACGCCTTCCAATGCATAAGACAGCCCTACAGCAAGAATTATTGCCCAAAATGTCAACAGTACCAAGAAATTTCAAAAACCACTTTTGACGCATTCCATCAATCACAGCACCTTCTCCATATACTGCACAAATCTTTTTTTTTTTTGCGTTTCAGTTGCATTTTTACCTTTCTTGAAATAATAAAGCATAACATGTCAAAAATGTTGCGTATCTTCTTCCATCTTCAGTATTAAAATGGCTGCACAAAAATTCACCAATTTTGATAAATTAAAAAAAAATACACGCTGATATGACAGCTGTCACAATACAATACAATCTAACAGAATTATTTTGAATGAAGTTAAAGACAACTAAGCACTGCTACAGCCATCCTACGGAAAGCACTAAGCAAACTTTTTGGCCAACCCAATGCAAACTTTGATTCACAGTTTGCTTTTAGTTCTTTAATAGTCACCAAATACTAATATTTAACTATTAATAAATAATAGTTATGAACTAGGTACTGGATAAGTTTAAACTTCTTGGCTTTTGATCACCGGCTATAGGACCTTAGGTAAGTCATTTAACTTTTCAAAATTTCATTTCCTCATTTATAAAAAAGGATGGTAGTACTTAACCTTATAGTATTATTTTAGGCATTATATGAAAATATATATGTGTGTGTGTGTGTGTGTGTATAAAAATAAATGATCTTACCTAGTACCTGTCATACAATAATCATTTGCTAGAATAAGACTAATTATTATTCATAAATTCTGAAAGACAGCTTGGTGTAACAGAAAGGGCACCAGGCAGACTGTCAATGATCTCGAGTTCAAGTTCTGGCTCTATCAATCATGAGCTGTGTGACAGCAAAAATGTCACAAGACCTCTCTGAGCCTTAGTAAACAAAATGGGACTGACCTGCCCCCAGGCTTGTTTACCGGACCACACAAGAAAATGGCGTAATACTTTATAAACTACAAATCACTATGTACTATGTACAAATCTTTGTAGTGAGTTTAGGCCACTGGCTTTCCCTTACATTAAAAATAGAATGGCTGTGATTCAACACTAAAGAAAAGCAGGTGCAGGGTTCAGATAACTCAAAATTCCACTGGATCTAAATGGGAAGTAAAAATCTGATGTCACCATCTGAGACTCAGTGCAATTTGACAGCATCCCACTTGCTTAGTAGTTCTGTTATTTTTTAAAAGAGCAGCCAGCAGGGCTATACAAATTCTCAATATATCTGCAAATTGATTTCTCCAGAGCGCACATTCAGTGTTCTGGACTTCCAGGCAGTATTCTTGGACTCATTTCCTAGGTTCACTGTGGAAGGTCAATACCACCTGGAGAGTAAAGGGAGGCTTGCAGTCACATCACCATTCTTGCCACCTGACACATGGAGTCTACTTTACCCTGGTGTCGTTTTCACATTCATATGAATTCTCCTGAATTTCTCTCTCCTTTGAGTGGCATAGCATTGTTGTATAGTTTTTGGTGTCATTTATTCAGGAATGTTAGGTATATGTTACTCTAGAAAAATGGGTTGGCTAGTGTAGGTGACTTTTCTAGTTTATTCCCGTTGACATCTGAGTCTATAACTAAATGAGATGTTAAACTAGAAGGGACATACTGAAGCTGATTGAACTGTTTTCTATTTTCATTTACCACTTAGAATTGCTTAAACAGATCAATTCAGGACAGAAAACTCATGCTGAGTGTTTTATTAACCTGCTACATAATGTCTTTCATCAAATTTAGCTATAAAACATGCATAATAGGTGTGTTTATTCTAGATACTGCTATACCGATGTCATCTCTAATTTTCTCAGCTCTTACCCTTGTCATTCAATAAAAAGTACCACTCGATTCAGCCCACCTTTTACCAGCCTCACTGCTCAAGCCAGAATCTACAATAGGCTCTTAACAGGTTTTCTCCTCATCCCTTATTGCCACTTCCAAATCCTCCTCTGCCCAGCTGCTAAGGTGAGTGATGCGGAACATAACCTGAATCACATCTCACCCTTGCCTAAAACCTGCACAGTTTCCCACCATTCTCATCTTTGTTGAAGACCAGAATCTTTATAGAGAGACACACAAGGCCTAAATACTCAGTTCTTTCCTACTTCTCCATATACATGGGCAAAACTCTTCTGTCAGCTACACGACCTGTTCTCAGTGTCAGCGTTCCTGTTCCTCCCTCCTTTTTGCCTTTGCAGAATGCTGCTGCTGTGCCTAGAATGGGACCCCAAATACTATCGCATTTGCCATCCCTCACCCACTGAGTCCTACTCATTTTTTTTTTTTTAAGATTTTTTTTTTTTTTTTTTATCTTTATAGGGGAAGGGTAGGAGAGAGGGAGAGGGAGAGAAATATCAATGTACAGTTGCCTCTCGTGTGTCCCCCACTGGGAACTGGCCTGCAACCCAGGCATGTGCCCTGACTGGGAATCGAACCGCGATCCTCTGGTTCGCAGGCCCGCGCTCAATCCACTGAGCTACACCAGCCAGGGCCCTACTCATTCTTTAAAACTCAAACATTACTTTTCCAAAGAAAGCCTTCCTGTTACTCAGACCCAGGGCAAGTCTCTGGTTCTGGAGGCAGCCTCGTAGGGTTTGTGTACCCTATTTTTGCCATTTTTAATCCATGTGACATTGGGCAATTTTGGGCCTGTTTCCTCACCTGTTAAATGGGGATGATAAGGGCACCTATCCAAGATGCTGGGTTGAGAGAATTAAATGAGGAGCACAAGTGAAACACTTGGAAGAGTATGTATAGTAAATATTGTTTCCAGAACACTCTACAGTTCTTAGTTTTCTCAATGCCCTTAAATACTGATGTGATTGTTAGACATGATTGGTCACTGTCATGTTGCCTAGCAATGTTTTCTCAGTGCCTCCACAGGAGAAGTGAATAAACAGTGGTAAGGGATTTTGGGGAGGAGGTATTACAGGTTTATTTGGGCCTTACTTACAGTTACCTCTCATGAAACACAGGCTAGATAATTTCTAAGTTCCTTGCCTTCGCACTTCAATACCAGGATTCTGGGTGTTGGGGAGCAGCAGATGTATGGACGCAAAAACTGGAATCTGTTTGCTTTCTTCGCTACTTTGACCAGTGGGGCTAAGAGAACCATTGGTGAATGGCCCTACAGAAATCATCGTGATTTACCTTACAGACTTATGGGGAATTGTTCAAAGCTACATCTGCTTTTTCTCCCCACATTGCCTTTCTAATGGTGGCTATGTAGAAGCAAACAGGACAAAGTCGAATTTAGAAGACAATGTTAAATGAAAACACTCTTCTGTATGAAGAAAGGTTCAGACAACTGTAAACATTTTAACTTAAAAAAAGTAGTACCACTAACCTCCTATTTAATTCGGTTTATATAAAATAGTGTATAGGGGTTTCATTCATTTAATTTGAACTTGGCAACCACTACATTTCAACCAAAATTACATTTTCAGATGCTGATCAGCTGAAATGATGAAAGGCTGGATCAATATAATTCTGAGTATATTTATAAGTTATTCATCACCAAATTGTCTTCCTGTTTGATAGCACAAAGCTACTTCATTTCATACTGAGCCTTTGTTCTTAGAGGAGACACAAAAATCACTATTTACATTTCCTTGTACAAACATCATTTAAATTCCTGTCTAATCTGTGAGAAAGTTCATGGACTGTGAACTGGAGTCAAGTTTTAGTGTGTGTACATATACATAAACATGAAAGTAACTCCGACGACTTCATACTGGACATTCAAGGCTGTAACACAGCGAAACAGAGGAAGGGGGAGATCTAAATTATTTAGTGAAATCACTTATTTAGCTTCATAGGGAGTTAAGTCCTACTCTTGTTGAGATGAGCATGCTTATCGCCTTGACTGACCGTTTACTGTTATGAGTGGCTCTTCTTCTCCATGTGCCGGATTTCTTTCTTTGTCTTCACCTTAGAACCTTCTCCCTGCTTCAAAAGGAATGCACACATTAAGGTTTCATGGCAAAGGAGTTTTAGTTAGAAAGCAGTTCCCATTCCGGTTCCTTCAGCCTGGATTAGGATAAGTGAAACACAGTTTAAAGCACTTTGTCACTTCATGTCCAAAAATACAATCTATCTGCTTTAACCACACAGCTTAGCATCATCAAGGCAAGCTAGAGAGCACCACCAGAATAAATATGACATACCTGTTCTTCACAATAATTGAGTAGGTTAGTGATGAATTGAAAAAATGAGCAGCATGTCCATTTCCAGTAGTAAGCTAGAAGAAATCATTGCTAAAGCTCTCCGGGCACCAAACCCCAAAGATAAAAAATATTAGTTAATTATCATTTATACCTTTTTCAGCCAGCAGAATTTTAAGCGATCTGTTGTAATGAGACTGAAAGTTCTCAGTGAAGCACTAATCACAAACACCACTATGGAAATGGTTGAGCTAAGGAACTTTTTTTCTTTTTTAATTTGTGGAATTACCAACCCCTCCTTCTATTCCAGACCGAGCAGGCATCTATTTTCCATAAAACAAGACCTCTCTTCACCAAGCACTGGAGACACACTTCTCTGAGAGCAAAGCTTTTGCACAAATACTCAGCTTTTACCCCATTTATAATGGAGAACACAGTAGCCTTTCCATTCTGATTCAGTCCTTCTGAGAAATTTTCAGTTCACTTGTTTCTTATGTCAAGACAGGCCACTAAAGCTTCCATTTTTAAAAAGAAAATATCTGAATAAAGGAAAGAGGAAATCAGTAGAACTGTTTTCTCTGGAAGATGGAGACTGAGTTTAGTTTAGTTTATCAGCACATTGGAAACGGGTGGTTAGAATTCCTCCCAATTAATATGGAGGAATTCAGATTTCCCTGTAGAATATATTGCAGAAGGAAAATATACAGATTTGGTACGTGGGTCATGACCTGAGCTTTTTGTCATTTGAACATTTAAAGCCTGCGCCTTTGCTGGAAATGAATGCCCTCCCCGAGTGAGCCCCATCCGTGCCCAGGCAGGCACTGGGCAGTGGGGGAGGCACTGCCGAGCGGTTTGGTGGTAGAGGGTTTTTACTTCCTCTGGGAAGCTTGTACCGGCATGTTCTAACCTCCATAAATGAACGTATCTACGAAATCTCTAAAGATAGTAAGAGCATATAATGTTAAAGAATGTTAGGAAGAAACGTCTTCTTCTTCGCCCCCGATCAAACGCACAAGATATCAAAAGCAGCCAATGCTTCAAGCTGCCACACCGCAGAGGCCAGCCTAATAGCAGCATATTCTAGAGAGTTTCCAAAGCTTCCATCCTCTACTTTCTCTTTGGAAGTCCCTCTCCATTACCACGTCATTATGTTTTCTCTCTTGTGGGACAGCAATTCGTCTTATTACTTTCCGAGTGATCTGTAGGAAGCAACAGTGAAAAGCAGAGATTGTCCGGTTTTCTGTTCCAAGAGGTGACACTACAGCAAACAAACAGAACATCTAAATTCCAAGAGAAGCATGAAATCCCAAAGGTGATTACTTTTCTGGTGATGAGGGTGCCTTCTTCATCAGTGAATTGTTCTTCTGTGACAGATTCACCAGGAATGTTTCTCGCCTCCTCTCCCTAAAGGATGTGGCAGAGAGGTTAGCAGCACACCAGGAGAGCCCGCCACAGCACTCCCTGCACCACACACATGCTCTGCGGAGCGTTAGGAAAAGAAGGCACAGATTCTCCTCGCTCTTCCAGTGCAAGGGGAAAACGCTGGCCCCCCGATGGTTAGTCAGCAGTCACCCACATTCAAAGCATCAAACCCCTCACATGTCCAAGGATGATGGTTAGCAACAAACTCCAACAAGGAAGACTTTACAAATACATAACTATAGAATTTACAGTTAATCACTGCTTTACAAAGATCAATGTTTCATTGGTTGAAAATCATTGTAGCCAACGAGTAGGACTCGAATTATGGTAGATCATCTCACTTTCAGTAGAGTCCATTTTTGTGGACTGCCTTATGTCTAATTTGAATTACAATAGTACCCTAGCTGGGGAATTGTATTTATCACCCTTTGTTAGTTTGTTTAACTTAAAATTTCACTTAGTAAGGGTGATACACACATTTTTTGAAGCACTGTGAGAAATTTCAAGAAAAATCTTACATTTTTTTAAAGACTGAGCCTTTCATAGTTCTTAAAAGAAATGAAAATAGCTGTCTGATGAAGTACTTAGTTTCAGAATACTATTTTCAAGTGAAGGGGTTCTATGTGACGATTATCTAATGCCTATTGCCACAAATCAAAAAGAAAAAAAGAAAAGACATTATAAAAGGAATTTAAGATAATCTTTTTTTTTTTTAATTTTTATTTTAATTGTTGATCTTATACAGTTTTCTGTCTTTTATTCTCACCCCAACCCACCACCCCAGCCCTTCCCTCCCATTTCCACCCCCCCATAGTTTTTATCCATGTGTCCTTTTTACTTGTTTCTGTAAATCCTTCCCCTTTTCCCCTGAAATTCCCTCCCCTCTCCCCTCTGGTGACTTTCAGCCTGTTCCCAATTTCTATGTCTTTGGTTATATTATGCTTGTTTCTTTGTTTTGTTGATTAGGTTCCTGTTAAAGGTGAGATCATATGGTATTTGTCTTTCACTGCCTGGCTTACTTCGCTTAGCATGATGCTCTCAAGTTCCATCCATGCTGTTGCATAGGGTATGAGCTCCTTCTTTCTTTCTGCTGCATAGAATTCCATTGTATAAATGTACCACAGTTTTTTGATCCATTCATTTACTGATGGGCATCTAGGTTGCTTCCAACACTTGGCTATTGTAAATTGTGCTGCTATAAACATAGGGATGCATAGTTTCTTTTGGATTGGTGTTTCAGGGTTCTTAGGATATAGTCCTAGCAATGGAATTGCTGGGTCAAAAGGTATATCCATTTTTAATTTTTTAAGAAAAATCCATACTGTTTTCCATAGTGGTTGTACCAGTCTGCACTCCCAAGGAATTTAAGATAATATCTTAAGTTAGCGACTGTTACCTGGTTTAGGAGAGGAAAACCTGTCAAGAGACTTTCCTTTAGTGATTTTTAAAAATGGACTAAAATTTTCAGGCTCCAAGGTGGATTCACATTTTCCTGCACATAGGAAGCTTGGTAGATT
Organism: Glossophaga mutica; assembly: GCA_039655065.1. Taxonomy (NCBI): domain Eukaryota; kingdom Metazoa; phylum Chordata; class Mammalia; order Chiroptera; family Phyllostomidae; genus Glossophaga; species Glossophaga mutica. The sequence continues at coordinate 137,329,536 of CM077307.1, read as the reverse complement.
CAGATGGCTCCTTAATATCTACTAACTCTCTAATTAATTGTATGATGATAGGAAGCACACGGAGAGAAAAAAAACAGGACTGTGTTTTGCAATACATAACTGTCGATACTGACACTCTAGGTTAGTGCCACTGACAGTTTGGAGAACAAGGACAAACAGCTTAAGTACAGGCCTATTCTAGAGACATATTTACTGATTAGTCAAAGTTCTGTTGAAAAGGTGACCTGGATAATGCTATACTACTGAGCACAGAAGTTATTGTACACTGGCAGGTTTTCTTTAGGAAAAGTGGCAGATCATAAAGAAGACTGCTTAACTTCTGGGACAACACTGAACTTTCAATGTCACTGTCATGGGAAAGGGAGCTCTGAATATTCTGTCAGTGCCAACGAATGGTGAGAAAACTCTGTGATCACTTTATGTTGCAACAGGTAGAAAGGCAGTTCTGGTTTAAAATGACAGTGTAGAGACTTAAACACTGTCTTCTTTTGCTAGTAAAATTCTTCTTTGTTGTTATAAAGTGACTTTGTATTCTTACAGTTTTGTGGGCTAATGGGTGTTGACAGTGTGTGGGACAAGGACTCATTTCACCTCACTGAGGTATAGAGGTGGGATGAAAAGTAAAAGATGTTCCCTGCTGCTCAGGTTTCATTCACCTTGAATCTTGCTTATGGTTAGTTTCGATCAGTGCAGTTAACAGAGGGAAGAAAATTGGAGGTCTTATGTCTAAATGCACTAAAATCGGTTAAGTTTTTATGGGAATATTATTTATACTTAATATCTGTAAAAACATTTTAAAAGTAAAGGTAATAAAAGATCATGAACGACTTCACTAAATATGAATAAATAAATGTTTTTGGAAATGTCCAGTCCTTAAGAGTGTTAGAGGATCCCAGGAAAATCCAAAAAATAGAATCCTATTGATATATCATGAATGGACTCTTTTGCAGGGAAATATACCAATTTTTAAATTGTTTGGTCAGTCCCTGAAAGAAATGTGAAGTAGGTATATATATAAGCATGTAACAAACACATAGAAGTATACTAATTTATATTAACAGCCTTAGAAAAAAGCAAAGTCCTACGTATACGTAATAAGCCATATACGTTGTGGAGATCGACTCTGGTATGTAGGCATTTTCGTTGTTTCCTACTGAAAATTCATACTGTTTATGTATAATTAAAGTTATAGGTATATCTCTTCATCTTAAATGGCCATCAAATAAAGTTAATTAATGCTTTAATGAAGCCAAAATAAGTTGTCTGATTATGTAAAAACTCACTAAAGTGGATTAGATAGAAATTGTTTAGACAGGAAAGACAGTAAGGATTTAGAGTACATTTTTAAAAAGTCCATTTAAAATTTTGTCAAATGTATTAGAGACTAAATGTTATCAAGAAGAGGTCTTTGGGGCCTTTCCTTAAAGAGAGACAGTAACCTTGAATTAGTTTCTAAAGTTCTTGAAAACATTTTGTACTTTTAAGCAAACAAAATTCCCTTGCCCTGTCCAGTCAATGGTATTAATTTTGGCGATACCACCCCTCAAACTTCCAAACGCACATTCTTTTTTTTCCTATTTCAAAGGAAAATTATAGCACTTATGGTGTCGCAGTATCACCCCTGGTGGCCTGAATGAAGGCTACTTGTTAGCATTGCATTTTGTAATTTTTATTCCTCTCTCCTTGACTTTTTGAATAAAATGAAAGAATAAGTAAATAGTAAATGTACCAATTTGCTTTGATGTACAAAACATTAATACTTTAACTTTCCAAACAATGGATATCACAGATATGGCACACACATAACTTAGCAAATACCTATGCCAGGTATCTCATATAATCTAGTTCTGTGTTCTGAGAAACCCAATTGCTAAGGACACTGTGCGTGTACATATTAGTATATGTGTAGAGAAACAGCGGGAGCTCATGAGCAGTGGTTGCTGCCGGCAACAGAATGGTTAGATCAAACTGTATATGCTTTTGAATTACTTGGTTTGGGGAAAAACATACATATAAACTCTTATTCTGAAACTCAGTAAAAAAAATTTCAAAAGTAGACGTAAACACACAGTTGAATTATGTAGTGAAAATTCAGTTATTTGAATCTGACTAAACTTTGTAATAGTTTGGCTGTGAGTTGGTTTAAAACTTTACATTTTTAATCACTGAAATTTGCTATGCGAATAATGTATAAAACAATCTCACAGGACTGATTAATTTTCTTAAGCTGCTTTCAAGCATTTGAAACCACTGTGATATTATCAAATTATATAGAAATAAATGAATATACTTATGAAATTTAAAAGATCTCCCAAATAAATGGGAGTTTGTTGATTTGACTAATTCCTTAGCAACTTAAACATATTAAATGTAAAATAAATAAATCTGCATATGAAATTAAAGAGAAAAATGGTAAAATTATATTTTCGATTCATTCATTATTCAAAGTGAATGGCTGAGAAGACAGATCTGCCCAGACTCGTATGGGGAACCCTGAGCACACCACTGATGCTTCCCAGGCAAAGCTTGTTCTGGGGGAGTGCAGGGTAATTTTCCACTTTGAGATTCTAAGTGGCAAACAATCTAAATATGTCGGTTTAGTCCAAGGTTGGATGGCCCCGTGAAGTTGAATGCCAGCTCCATCAAAGAGTTTTCAGGGGAGATAGCCTAAGTTAGTCTAGAAAGTTATTTTTATTTGTTCTGGAAGAGAAAGAATATGGTATTATAGAAAAAGCCAGGAGAAGACACTTTGCTAGAGGGCCAGGGGTTAGGTGCTGGTCCCAGAACTGTTATTGCCCTGCTGTGATTCTGTATAAATCCACTCATGTCTGACCCTCAGCTTTGTCATCCAGTAAAACACTGATGATCCCTTTAAGACCTAAGATTCTCAGTTTATGTTTTTGACAGAGACGGTTCCCATGTCACATTTACCATATACGACTGTAGTCTCAAGCTCTTTTATATTAGAAAAATACTAACATAGGAGTAAAGAGAGAAGCCATAGAAGTGTGACCGACCCTTTTCTACTGCCCTGAAAATCTGAACAGGAAAATATAACCTGAATGATTCTTATGTATGACTGTTATAGCTTCAAATTACTATTACAGCTATTCTTTACCTTTTGATTTCTTTTGTATGTCACATACAGAAGACATTTCTCAAAGCTTATTTGAGTGGTTCTATTGCTTTACCCTGTTATAAAACCCATTCTCTGATGATGCCACCAACCTCCCCTAAAATTCCACTGACTTTAAGAAGTGGGGACTTGGGGACAACACCAGCTTCTCTGTTTCATGATGCCCACAGCATTATAGTGTATTTTGGTCTTTTAAACTTCAGTTCTCAATGAAAATGTTAATATATTTTATGTAATTAATTATATATTAAGCTCATATACATAATAACTAACAAAAGCTAACTTGGTGCATGTCTATAATGCTAAAAGAACACAAGAAATAAGTCTCATTGACTTGGGGGCAGGGGCTGATGGTTTTATTGTTTTATCTTTTTCAGAGTAGTATTTCTTTAACCTCCGCCTTCTCACATTTTGCAGGATTATGTTTATTTATTTTTCTGTCCTATACAGGGGTGGGCAAAATAGGTTTACAGTTGTGAGTATGTGAAACAGAGTTTATTCTTTTCTTTTCTTTTTTTTTTTTTGAGAGAGAGAGAGAAACACCAATTATTTGCCTCCTGTAGGTGCCCCCAATGGGGATCAAACCCAGAACCTTTTGGTGTAGGGGATGATGCTCCAACTAAGTAAGCCACCTGGCCAGGACTATTTTTATATTTTTATTTATTATTGTATTATTTATTTGTATTATGACTATAAACCTACTTTGCCCACCCCTGTGTAAAGGAGAACCAGCTTTTACAGAGGGCAGCTATTTTAAAGGCACAAGGTAGATTTGCATGCAGCATGAGTATATAACATGTTAAGCATAAGATGCAAGTTACCATATGTCTGGTGTGCTTTTTCTAGACATTTCACTTTAAAATACTATTTCTTGGAGACCTTGATTATGGGAAGAGCAAAGCCTGGGCAAACAAAGAGTATGGCTTTAACTCCTTCAGAAAACTGAATTATCTTTTTTTTCTAATTCCAGGAACATGAGGGGAGTGACTATGAGGATTTTATGGATAGCAGGTTGAATACTTGCAAATATGCTAGACACAAATAAGTGATTCATGCTTTTTTTGATAGCTCCCTATTGAGCTCAAGGTTGACTGGGGGATAATTTAAGATTTAGACAAAAACTTATTTTCTTCCTTAATGTTTCCAGAGTCTGAAAAATTGCATTAGAACATATTAAAGAAGAGAAGAAAATCTGCTCTATGTGAAAAGTGCAAGCAGCAGGATTAAGAAGTTTAGGTATTAAGATACCTAAGCCAACACCTCTGCTCGCTTGTTGGGTCTCCTAACACGTTAGACATGGATGATGTTTGATAAATGGTTTTCAATACACATTTCCCTTCCTTTCTCTCTAGAGCCGCCCTCCAAAGAGCCTCAAGTTATTTGGATCACATTCAGAGGCTGGTACATTGGAAACAGCTTCCTAGTTCTCTGCAGTCAATTATTTTAACATCAAGAAAGCTCTCTAAAGACAATAATACAGACAAGCAGCAAACTGAGACACATTCTGCTGGACCTTACCATGCCTAAGGCCAGTGCTTTAAAAGGCCTTTGTGGGGAAAAGCAAGATTCTTTCATAGTTTTCAACTGTGCTGTAACAGGTGAAATTATTATTTTTTTTACTGCAGTAAAAATTGCTTCCTATGCTTTAACATACAAAAAAATCAGGTTGCATTTTGTCAAGGTTAAAACCTTGACAAATTTATTGGGGTGACACTGGTTAATAAAATTATAGGTTTCAAGTGTACAATTCTATGATACATCATCCGTATGTTGCATTGTGTGCCCACCATCCAAAGCAATTAACCAATTTCACCTCAACAAATTTGATTTAAAAAACCTAGAAGTTTTTGCTTGATTTACATAATGTCACATATATGCAGGCTGTAATGCCAAAATTCTCAGTCATAATCTTCCTTCTTTGTCTTATCACAATTGAATATTTTGTTTGATATGGACTATTCTCTCACCAAGAAAGAATCTTTGTTCACACATATAACACTTCTCCAGGGAAAGCAGGATCCAATTCACAATTCCCAGATAAAATTACAGTTGCCACGTGTCAAACACAGGCCTAGACAGACACTGACTACCAAGCAACATGTAGTCATGTTGCTTTTTGTTATGTTTATAAGCTTCCAAGTGTGCAGACAAACATACACAGAACCACTTAGTTATCAAGCATGCCGAATTTTCAAACCATGAGAAAGGACCCGCTAACAGCCACACAACCCTGCCCCCATGGAGCCGGCTGCAGGGCACCTTTATAATCAAACGTCGGCGAGTGACTCGGGTGGTGACTCTCCGTTCCTCCTCTGAGCTTGAGTCACTGTCTTTCAAGTCCTGACAAATGTATTTTTAGCATAATTTTACCATCACATTTAAGATAAAAGACATTCTGAGAAGGGAAATCAAAAAAGAATTACTTTTACTTGCTGATTTCCCCCCCCCACCCCAAGGAAAATCATGATGTATACTTGTGGAAAATCTTAATTTTGAGCAGGATTCTAACTGAATTTCACTCTGTACATGTGTGTATATATGTTTATGTATAATTACCTTGATTTTTACCTGCATATATATGATAAAGTACTAAAAATAACAATTACAGAGTCTTTTTGGCATCAGAAAGTACATGCTACTATTTATTAGTTTGAAGAAACATTAATACTATTTTTAAACTAGTTTTAAATCTATATACATTTGACTTGAATGTACAATCTTATAGCTCAGGCTATGTTTCACTTGATTACAAAGATAGGCATGGGATTTCTTTTGGTCAGATTTGACAAATTTATCAAAAACCATTTTGAATGTTATAAAAAGTAAAGAATTTATGTCAGCATAATTAGTACCTAGCACATACCTGATACTCAGGTAAGAGTTTATTCAAATGAGAAGGAATATGTAAAGCATGTTAAATCTTGAGGTCTTCTTTTAAAGAACTGATATGAAATTAGAATACAAAAAACATTTGGCAGATAAGAATTATGTTACAGATAGAATATGGTGATTACACAGATATTAAATTTAAGACAATAAGGACAGGAATATGGGAAAACTACCCAGAGGTAAATAGTTCATAATTCAAAGGGAAAAATATCTTTGGCTTCTCATTAAATGTCATAGTGAAGAATATTTACTGAATGGTTTTGTAGTTAAATTTTAATGATGGAATTCTGACAATAATTCTGATATTATTTTCTGTTTACTAGTTACCTCAAATCTGATAGTCCCAGAGTTAGAAGTTGTAGTTACTATCCATTAGAAAAATCAATGGTAGTAATGGTAACAAAAAAGAAACATGTAAAATTGTTATGGGAGGTATAAATGCCAGCTAAAATGGTTTTTGAAATGTTAGTCAAATAATAAAGTGGGCCATTTTCACCCAAGTTAAATTTCACAAATATGTAAAAGTATAATATCAATCTTGACTTTGTAGGAAGTTTTATCTGAACAAAATATCCTACCAATACGGTGTCAAATGGAAACAGTTTTTGAATTTCTTACTCGTTGCAAAGATATTGGTTGCTAGGTTTTCTATTACTTTTCAAGTCTTTTCAAAAAAGGACCATAAATTCAGGCCACCTAGAATGACCTAATATGGTAGAAGGAGGCCCTGCAATGGCTCAAAAACCACACAAAGGTGAGAGGAATTCATACTGTGAGAGAAAGAAGGTACTAATCAGCCTTCAGGGACTAACACATCAGATAAGCAAAGGGGGACTTCAATCTCATTAACCAAAGATGGAATCCTAAACTGGGGAAAAGTTTTCACTTGGATAACATTAAAAGCAGAAGGACAGATAATGCAAACAATAACAACAAATCTCGATGCCAATAATATCATAATCCTGTGAAGAATCATCTGAGACCAGTCCCTCATATAAAGAAAAAGTGGCTGTTTGGCCAATATTTGAGTTTCTACCCTCTTCCAGGAGTCTGGACTGATCTTAAGGTGATGGGAAGAGAGAATATGGTAGTAGGATCTCCTCAGGATTCCTTCCAGAGAATTCTCTAGGAATTGGTAAACAGGGTTAACTAAGAGGCCAACTGGAGTTTTCTCAGTACTCCTTGCCATGAATTGCTGCATAGGAAGAGGTGGAAAACAGCAGAATTTTACCTTGTAACAGCAGACAGTCATCCGTGTAAGAGCCGCGCCAGGACTTTTGACCTGATTATTTAGGGGACAAAAAGGGGGCTGTTTTCTGAAACCATACATCAGCTGACCTAGTTAGTTGCTACTATGCTATGGCAGAGCCACAAAAGACCCATCCTCAACAACTTTGGACTTCTTGTGAGGTCAGGCTTATATCTACCAGAAACTTGAACTCCATTATGAATTTCTATGCTCATAAAGCCTTTATGCATTGGAGTAGGACCAGTGACCAATACCAAAGAAATGTACGCGTAAGAAAGTGTGGAAACATTTCCTAGTAGAAATTACTTCCACTACTGACGAACTCAGCTGAGTTTCCTCTCAGGGTTAAGACTTTTGTTTTTAAAGTCTTTTCTCCCTGGTTCCCCAATAGCCAATCTGTATCCACATGTATGCACATAGAAGTGCTTATTTATAATTTGATTTCAGAACTTTCTGTTGGTTTTAATAAGCTTTTGCAGAATGCAGCTTCATAGTTAAACACCAGTCTATTTAAAGTCAGACTGCTTACACAGACTAAGAATGAACTAAAAGACAGAAACTGATAGTCATAAGCACCCTCGTCAGGAAGGAAGTGAAAGAAAGGCCTGGCAATTTCACTTCCTTTTACTTTTCCTCCTAACAAGCAGGAAAATGGTCAAAAGATAGTCTGCAAAAGGGAGAAGGAGAGAGTATGATTAGTTGACAAACTGACAATTAGCTCCTGAGTGATTGGGAGTTTATACATTTAAGCCTCAAATTAATCATGAACTCATTATTTGACAGAAGATTTTTCTACCTAAAACACTGTGGTAGATCTTAAGTGAACCAGACGTTTTAGGGAAATTGGCAAGTGCTATTATTCCAAAGATGTATAATTCTCTATCTACATCGATTGCATAGTATATGAAAAGACATAAAACTTGACAGCAAAAAACAGTAAAAAAAATAGGAAAATGAGCTGAATTTTATTTTCTGATATCCATCTATGAGTCATAATTTCAACTTAAAATATCTAAAAGTGATAAACTTCAATGAATAAAAAATAACTATTAATGGTACCACAAAAACATATAAGTGGAAAGAGCAAGCAAATAATTCTGTGGCAGTAGGTTTTAAAATTATTCAAAATGAACATTAAGATAATTATCACCTTAGATATAAAACTATTAAAATGACACTTCTAAACTTTAAATTTCTAAATGCTGTCAACCAACAGTGCTACATGCCCACCTTGTTTTAGTCTTGGGCACTGTTTCTTCAATTTTTAAAACACACTTTTAGACAACAGACCTTACGGGTGGCATGCTATAAACTCTTTAAATTATGCGAAATAACCAGGTAGGGTCAGAACAATTATCCTCCTTGCAGAAGAAAAAAGACTGAATTGAGATTAGGAAACCTAAATCCCAGACAAAGTAATACTGGACCTTAAACTAGTTACTTAGCATCTCTGTAGTTCTTTTCCCACCTGAAAATTGGCTAAACAGATTCTTATTTCCTTTTTCCTACCTTATGAATGATCAAACAACTTATGTTCTACTCAGAAATTTCTTTACTCCCAACATTAGATAGTTAATAGGAGAAAAGCCCCTTTCTCAGGCCCTCTCCCAGAGCTGGCTGGACCCCACAAAGGATGACTGACCCTAATTGTTTTATGAGCCTTTATCCTCAGGACTAGAAAATTCCTGGAAGCGCCCTGAGGCTCAGAGGCTCCAGTAATTTATGAAACAGGACACACCAGACCACGATGACTGGACCCTGCACCCAAAGATAACATCGAAACAAGTCTCAGCCTAACTGAAACATCCTGCTCTACAGTCCTGCAGCTGCCCTATCACCTGATAAAAACTCAGCCCCTACCCACCCCTCAGGGCTGGTGCTGGTTCACTTCTCCCCACCGAACCCTTTGCTTATCTTGGGAAAGAAAAAAACAAAAAACTTTGCTTTCTGTACTTCCCTTTGTGAATTTTTTCTTTCACATCCCACATCACTGACCACCCTAACGTTAGTGTTACAATTTTTAATTATGCATTTATAATTTGGAAAGAATAAAGAACCTCAGGTCAAATGCTACAACATTAAATGAAATGAAACATCAGTTCGTTCAGTTTAAAGAAAGTAACTTAGATGACGTACCTTCTGCTCAGACCCACTGGACCCCTCTTCTTCGTGGAGGTTGAGCCTGGGCTTGCCATCTGCAGGGGAAGTCCTACTCATCTTTTTCATACTGACAGGCACACAGGGTTTAGGCTCTTCTATGACAAACTTGCTGGTTTCTTCCAGAGATTTCTGATATGCTGCTAGTGATGATGCTGGTTCCTCAATACGACCATATCCATGTATTTTTGGTTTCAGTGTCTCCTTAGTACTCTGTTTCCCTACATCATTTTGGGATTCTGGAAAGTAGGATTTCGTCTTTGCTTCTGTAGTGACTTCTGTATGGTTTCCATTTGCTTCAAATTTTCCAGGTTCTCCTTTGAGATATGAGGTAATGGAATCTCTACACTGGTCTGGGCTGCAAAAGGTGAAATGTAGACATTTACAAAAGAAACACGTGGCTGACAATGGGCTTTAGAGGGCACAAAATATTGGCTCGGCCAAAAGGTCAGTTAATGTTTTTTACTGTAAGATGGCTCTAGTAGTACTTAGTTGTCTTTAACTTCGTTGGAGATACTTTAGATTGTATTGTGACAGCTGTCACAACAGTGTGTGTTAAAAAAAATCTAAATTGGTGAATTTTTGTACAGCCATTTTAATATTAAGGATGGAGAAGATGATACACATTTTCAGCATATTATGCCTTGTTATTTCAAGAAAGGTAAAAACACAACTGAAATGCCAAAAAAAAAAAAAGATTTGTGCAGTGTATGGAGAAGGTGCTGTGACTGATAGAACATGTCAAAAGTGGTTGACATTTTGGCCAAATAATTCTTGCTGAGGGGCTCTCTTATGCATTGGAAGATGTTTAGCAGCACCCCTGGCCTCTACCCACTGGAAGCCAATAGCGGGAGACTGCTGACACATTGAAAATATTCAAAATCAATACAGTTATTGGCAAAAATGAAAAATGTATCTATTATTTTAAGAAAAAAACCTAAATGGACTTTTTGGCCAACCTGACAGGCCTGAAAACTTCGGTCACTGGATTTCAACCTGTGTGAGGAGCTGTCGTGGGTGTGAGGGCAGCCCCTGCACTCCTGCTAGCAACCTGGCTGGGCTGTTGGTTTGTGTTTTGTGTTGTTTCACCGCACTTCTATAGCCACCTGGACTCTGTATCTTAAAACGTAATCCTGAGCAGTTAGTGGACCACTCAAAGTCCCAGGCCCACTAACCTAAAAGAGGAGAATATCTCAAAATGCTTTTATACTGCCAGAGAAAAAACTGCCGATAAGGTGTAAAGTGAGTTCCTGTGAAGAGAGCTTGGCACCCCCAAGAACCCCCAATTCTAGTCTTTGTATGGGTTTCCACCGTGATTCCTGCCATCACACTTTCCGGCTGTAATGCCCTCCCTGACTTGGCTCTCTCCTTCCCATGCTCCTGACCTCTGCTGACCCTCACTGGTGAGCAGGCTGCTGGTGCTCAAACACTGCTGCTACTTCCAGGAGGACTGTTTTTCCTTCAATCATTAAGTCTTTCTCTTCCGGGACTTTTACAAATTGATTTCTAATTTTTTAATAGTTTCAGTATAGACTTATTTTGTAGTTTGTGCATTGTTTTCAGTGTCTTGTTACCTGCAGAATTCTGAAGGCAATAATTGGCACAATGTTTTATATATATAAATATATAAATACACACACACACACACACACACACATAGAGAGAGAGAACATATTTTGGGTACATGCATGTGAGTATGTATGTGTTTATGCTTATAAACACATTGATTATCTAAATACAGCTATGAAAATATCAATGGCACATCCTTTTCTGTATGTGTGAGGACAAACAGTCCCAGCAAACTGTGAAGAGCCTATGACATAACTGTTTTTAAGTCTGTTTCCTGCTGTACAACTATGAATTATGTGACCATGTCTGAACACAGACATCGAAATTAGTGCTTTTTGTTTTTGCAATTATCTCTTTGGTAGATTGACCACAGAATTCACTGACACTACCATTCTGCAAAAGGGGTTTTGTAAACTCATCTTTGCAAATTTTGTAAACTCCATCTTTGGGAATTTTTGTGGTTATGAAAAGAATCTTTTTTTTTTTTTGCATCAAACTTAAGTTTATCACTAGTTGCCACTGAAGTGAAATATATTTCAGTCTGATGTATGCATAAAAAATAATGCCAACTATTACTAGGAGACTATTTGTACTGGTCATTTGGTATATATGCTATAAACTTTCTTTTTCAATCTATAAACCTTTTTGAGCAAATAGTCATTTCTATTTTTAAAGCTGATTAAAATGACATTCTTAGAGCTTCGAAATTCATCCAAAGTTACAAAGTGCAAACCTAATGATGGTTAGATCTTAACCAGTGTCTATAGGATGTGAAACTCCCACCTTTCTAGAGTAAGGCTGCTATGAAAAGAACCAGATTCATAATTAGGGAATTATGTTGGTTATAAACAAATTTCTATCATGACAGTATCATTTGGGGTAAAGAATTACATATACTACGTTGCAAATCATGTAAAACACTCATGTATAAACAAGGAAGGATATTATATAAAATGTATTTTTTTAGTGTGGTAGAAAGGCAATGACTTTTCTCTTTCCCTGCTCTGCATTTTCTGTGTTAAGAGTTTTAAAAATGTATGTAATAGAAATCCACCAAAATTTAATGGTGGTGCTGCACTGATTTTTTTAAATCAGTATTCTTAAAATTTATTTAATAAGCATATTTATGTTTGCAGTCAGGAAATAATAGAAGTGTTTATATTTCTAAAAGATGGGGAATTTTATTTATTATATTATTTTGAATGAACATTAATTACTGGCTATGTGAAAAGAATAAAACAAGTAATGCACTACAAAAGAGTGGTATTCTCAAGGAAACAATACATAAGTCTTCGTCATGTCTCTAAAACTTTTTTCATTTCACTTCAGGCTGTCAATAGTTTTAAGGATTATATCTGAGTTTAATGCAACTTCCCCTCTCCAGTTTAGCAGAATCAACCAGCGTTTAAGGCATGTATTATCCCAAAACTGGGATGGTAATTTAGAAAGAGGGTAATTGCTAAGAAGCATATACAGTATTCGAAACGAACTGTTAACATATAGTCTGTGCTTCACTTTCCTTTCTCTGTAATAGCCATACCTGTCGTCCAGTCGATCCAGTAACCCGCCTGTTATTCTTCGCGCTTGAGCCGGGGACTCTAGGTTTCCACTTGTCTCGTTCTGCCAACCTGTAATTGAAGACATTTCCAGTTCTGCTTGCTGAACACGTTTAAGAATAGCCTGTACTTTTTCTTCTGTCATCTCCTCAGACTCTACTCCTTCTTCAAGTTGAATGTCCTCAAATAGAGATTTGAGTTTTTCTTCTGTCATCTCCTCATCAGGACCAGATTTTCCTTTCTCTTGCTGCTCAGAGCTTACTCTCGCTTTTCTAGTTTGTTTCAACGGCTCTGCTGGTTTAACATCTTTTGGGAACCCAGCCAGACTTCCAAGGTATTGAGGATACTCACTCAGACACACATTCTCCAACTGGCTCTCATCTACATCCACTGCTTCAGGCATTTCTGTTAAAGGCATTGAGTCTTCAAGTTTGCTGTCTTCTAGGGAAGTGTCTTCTGCAGTTACAACGGGAGGTCCATCTGCTGAATGCTCTACATTTCCCTGGGAAGGCACTAGCCCATCACTCAGTCTACTGGGGGTTCTAAGGGGTGATTCTATGCTAGACAGATCACTAAAATAATCATCTTGCTGGAAAGGGGTGGGTGGTGTGTAGTGCAACCCTGTGGGAGTTTCCAGTTCCACTTGAAGGGAAGAGTAACCTATGGAAGACAGTACATTTGGGCTGACTGGAATGAATTAAGAGTACATCAAACAAAAATACATGGAATGACAAATTATATCAGGTATGAAAATGTATGATGAGTTACAGAATGATAAATTTATTGGTTTAGTTCAATTAAATGTAATACAATAAAATAAAAGACTACTGCCAACTATAATAAAATAGAATATTAAGATATAGATTGTTTCTATGAAGTTTGATAATTTTAATACAGTAACTTAAATACACAGACTAATCCAATATAAAGTTACTTGTCATTATATAAGATACATTTATTCCATGGCCAAATTCATTATCTTTCTACTTTTAGCATGTAAAATCTATATTGTGCTGGACTAAATACAGCAAGCCATAAGAAACCAATTTTTATAATTACTTATAACATATTAAGAACTATACATATGAGCGATTCTACCCAACTCTAATTTTTACTTATTTCACATGAAATTTATAGCACAGAAAAATGAATTTAATCTTTGGAAAGAAATGATTGTTAGGTTTAGGAGCAGTAGCACTGGGAAAAACTTCTTAAAAGGTGTTAGGAAAAGGATTGAAGAAGCAGATAAAGGAGAAGAGACTCCTTGTAAAGTCTTCGGGTGCCATAATGTGTCAGAGATGAGGAGGGGTGTGGCGTACATGGAGGCTTTGGTAAACTTGGTGGCAGGGGCCACTCAGAACCATGAATCAAATAAAGAGAAAACAGAAATGATGCACAACAGAGACAGGAGGAGAACCACTCGCAAAGAGCTCTGAATATTCGCGACAAGGCTATGAAACACGGCGGTTTATTAAGCACACTACACAGAGGGGACGGAGGGAGCAGTTCTCCTGTTTTAAACTTCTGCATGGACTAAGGGAGCATTTTGCTCCTTGAGCAGCGAGAAAAGTCAACAATGGTCTGGTCATGGTGAGGAAGTTTCCAGAACTTCAATGAAGAGGAGAGACAGGAAAAAAAGGTCAACCAAGCACATTTTCTGTATTATTAGTCTACAAAACGAAAGCCTGATTTTTTTGATCAGTTCAAGATAAACACCAATAGCTTTTACTGTCAATTCAAATCACTATAGGTAAGTGAACATTTTTCTGTTCTGGGCACCTATAAACCACAGTCTTGCTGAAAAGTTGGCTATGATTAGCTCAGGTTTATAATCTGCACAAATGAAACTTATTTCATATGCATATTCCTAAATTTCCCTAAGAAGTTATAAAAGAAATATAAAATATTAAGATGTAGTAGCAAAAAAGCTCTTGTGAATTTATTTAATACTTTGATTTTAAAAGGTTAAAGTTAAATGCAGCTTTCAATTCCATTGAATACTTTTATTTTCTGGTGATTTTATTGAGCTACTATTAAAGAATATTAAAAGATTCTATAAACTAACTTGGCAGTAATTCATAATTTGATGTGGTGTGTTTTTAAGTGCATAAAGAGTGTGGCTACCAATATATGGTCTCACATGTAAGATAAGAACTTGAGAGCTTTTTCCCAAGGTCCTATAGTATTTATAAGATTAAAAAATAAAAAAACACTTTGACATTATTATCCGTAATGCTTACGTTATGTGGATAACAGGGTATGCTTAAAATTCTGTCAACTCTGAGATCTTTTGTCACACATTCCAAATTATAAGTTATTGATTCTCGTTAGTCTAACATTGCTGGTTTAAAATTGGGGGAAAATCACCATATTATTCAAAACTTGAAATAGTGGAAAGATGTCCATAGTTCTTGCCTTCACACCATTATCGACAGTTTTTACTCCAAATTGATTATAGGAATAAGTTCCATTTGTGAAAAAAGATGAAAATCTTTAAAAACATGATATTTTTCACAATACTTTTGATTAAAAAAGCCCAAATTTATACAAGATGACATATTATATATAAAGCTAATGTAAAAGAGGAATTATATTGTTAGAGACATCCATGCTCACTGAATTAGAAATTATGCTGCCTTTTATAAACTATAGATCAAGTAGGAATTTTTCAAACAAAAAGATAGCACATGAAGTTAAAATGATGCTGAGTAACTAACTACAATACTTTTTTGAGTGATACATTAGACTTTTTCATTACATGTTTGAATACTTGGTCCCAAAAGCACAACTCAGCATTTTACTTAACAATTTGCATAGTATATGCTTAATTTTGACCTAATACCTTACTTACTTAGTAAAAGAGTGCCCAGTTTGTTTAACCTACATATGAATAAACTAGTTCACTAGTTTTTAAGGTTAATGTGAAAATGACAAAAGTAAAGCATCTTTAAATATTTTTTTTCCATTTGGTCACATAAAATACTTGAAATAGAATTCTTTCAGATCACTTATGCTCATTATTTATGTTTTACATAAGAGACATTTATCATTTCTTCTATTAGAGTATATATTTCCAAACTCTGGCAGAGAAAATGCTGTGAAAATGAGAAATTAAGTCAAGCAAATCACCATTTATCTAGTTTTAACTGACTGCACTACACTTGGTGTTACTACACTTTCCAATTTTATCAAATGATTAAATAAATATGAACGCTGAATTCAATTACCATCGACAGGGTCATGGAAAACATTGTTCTCATCTGCAAAACTTCTGGTGCCTGAAATATTTCCATAATCAAATATTGGTCCTTCTAGCAGAGTCACTATATCTATTCGATTAATTTTTGTCAAGACCGAAGTTAAGGCATCAGCTGAAAAAGGAGAAAAAAAAAGTTTGAAAATCCAATGAAATTATTTTCTCCCAGTCATCACAACATCCACACAAAGGCTTGGCTTTTGCAACCCCGCTGGCTTTTTAGCTCTTCCTTTACTGCAGCTCTGAGAACCAGAAGGCTCAGAAAACCCGCTGCGGCAGGGAAGATACATGAGGGTCCTGAGAATCGCCCTATAAAGCTGTGTTTGATGACAGCAACGTTCACTCCATTGTAAGATGCGGAGCAGATTAGCCTAAAAATAGCTAAACTCCTTTTAGTAATAAAGGGATCTAATAAAATGTTAAACATGTTCCTCTCCTATTAGAATGTCAAAGTAGGTCGCCCTCATACTTGATATTTAGCATTTTAATGCCTTACTACGGTCAGGCTGATCCAGGCAAGCCCACACTAACTTGTTCCATGTGGTTGGGTTGGCACTTCTCATAGTATAGAACCACGCCCCTGGCATGAGCCACAACGCCACCAAGCCCAATAATATTAGAGAATTCTCTGCCACCACAGACCAAATGGAATCAAATGGCTTGATCTCACCATTTGATCCTGGTTTTCTCTCTCAGCCTCCCTGCAATTCCATCTCTGACCGTAACAGTAACTTCAGAGTGTGTGACTACTGCCCCATGATTTAACAACTAAAATCCTGTTTCCATTTTTGATCATCACAGAGAGAACTACAGATAAAAATGCAGTAAATTCCCTACCAATTGCTTTCTGAAAGCCTCCTAAGGTAGGTTAGAATAGTTGCACTAAATTAGGCAAGTATAATTTCAAGACTTATTATTACTTTTTGATTACTCTGACTTTATTTATAGGCTTATCAAAATATTGGATATATGCAGTTTTAAAAGTTAAAGTAAAATAATTTCAGCATACTTGTAGCATTTTTTCCGTCTCTGGTAACCCATTTTTTTAATAACATGAAGCTTTGAGAAATTAAAGAATTTGGATTTTCCACACGTATTTGATTGATTTCATCCACTGAAAAATTCAGTTCCCTTGCCAGTTCTGTAGAAAAGAAAAAGAGTTACTAAGGCTTTGTATTCTACTTTTATCACACATATTTCATAAAAGTAATGCTTGACTGCCACAAAAAAAGGAAAGGAATTTTACACTAAAACCTATGTACAACCCTTGACCATTTCATTAATCTTTATATACTTGATTTCACAGGAAAGTGGTGATCATACACAGGCTGTGATTTAACTCTTAGTTACAATTAGATTTAAAGATTACATAGATTATTGATTCGTACAAACAAGATACTGAGTTCTTTTACTGCAGGCAAATTCTTTCAATTTCAGCAAACTTCATACAAGATATGTAGGGACATATGGTTCATAAATATATACGGCACGAGAGACGCTGGTTGTGTTCACCCTCCGCAGTCTTCATGAAACGCATGTGTTACTCCTATAGTGCTCTACTCTACATGCCTTCAAGTGTCATGAACTCCACTTCAGAGGTTCAATGATGACTCTAGACCAGATCATTGTCTATGATTCACTGCCACTTGTGTAAAAAAAACAAAAGGGAGATAGCTTTCTGTCCCTCTAGATGCATATACTCAGTCTTGTTAATGCAGAGAGTGTCTTTGGAAAGACACATGTGAGTAGTGGTGGCTGCCTTGGTAGAGTGAAAGGTGGGAGTCAAAGATGAGAAGGCTCACTTTTCACTGTATATTTTTTTGTACAATTAAAAAAATGTATTAGGCATGTAGTACCTTAAATAATTATAAAAAGAAATGAGAAAAGTATCCTTGCATGGAAAAAGATTCTATCCTGCTTAAAAAGTATTTTTTATATTGCCTGTTTTAAAAACTTAATCAAAAGTACATTTTTTAAACATTCAATATTATTTTGTATTAGTTTCAGGTGTACAGCACAGTGGTTAGACCATCATATTTCCAGCAATTTGGCAAAATGCAGTTGGAAGTTCAAAAAAGTCCGTATCCTTTGAACAAATGATTTTACTTCCAGAAATCTATCTTGAGAATACATAGGGTTGTGCACAATGATTTATACATGTCAGTGTTCACTGTAGGCTTGTACTACTGAGAAACTGAAAACAGTGCAGGTGTTGAACAAAAGAAGAGTAAGTTAAGGTGATGCAGTGCCTTGCAAATTGTTTTGATCAGGGCCCACAGCAAGAAATACACAGTATTGATGTAAGTGAAACCAGATCCTTATACAGCAAAACTGGCCTTAATACACAGACATCTTCTTTTCCATTCTATTCCATTTAAGTACAAAACCAAAGCATGCCTTGAGTTCATGACTCACTAGTGACCCACAGAACAATAACACTGTAAAAGGTATGTCTACTGGTTATTTAGCCACTAAAACCAAGATCAGAGAATATTTAATTTTTGTAGAAACTGTGTAATTACAGATTAAAAAAAAAACAAAAAATCGCATAATGTATATAACATTTTAAAAAGCTTTTCCTAAAAAAAAAAAAAAAAAAAAAATCAAAGTACGCTAAGATTACTTCACAGTGAGTCTGAAGGACAGATTTAAATTTTGTTCTTCTAAGGTGATAGTTTTCCTAATAATCTTCAGTGAGCCTATAGGAGTTTGAATTTAAAAAGTCAGATTTGTTTTTAAGTTCTTTATCTCTCCATGTTTTAAGAGACACAACTAATGTACCGCCCAACAAGCCCTCAGAACCGGATGATGTCGTTTATCTAGAGACTGAGTGAGGCAAAGACACTCTCACTTGGGAATTCTATCGTTTCATGGCTTTGTCTGGCTTATTCTCATATCACATCATCTCCAAAAATTTACTCTGACATACAGAACTGGATTTGCTTATGGAAAGTAATCTAATAGTTACGGACATACGATACTGCAAAATCAATATTGGCTCCAGCACATTTTCCCATTACAATGTCCGATGTTAAAATATAAATATTATTTTTAATTTGATGTTAGCAAATATTTATGTATAATGTGAATTGCTTAACTCTCAACAACCTGCGAGTGATTACTCAGACCACCTATCTTCTCAGAGCTCCACTAGGCCCCCGGGTATTAGCAGTGTGTCTGAGAGCAAGAACTGGGTTGGAGGAGGGAGGAGTGCTTAGTAGGCAGGAGGGGGAGGGACTCATGGCAGGCAAAGGAAAAATACTTAGATGACCTTGTTTGTCAATATCTAGTTTCATGTATTCCCTCTTCATAGCATAGATAATTATTTTCCTGAGTCTAGAATGTATGTCACTGATGGTATGCAAGATGACTTTAGATATGACAATAACATTTTTTAAAATTTTATTTTAATTGTTGTTCTTGTGACAATAACATTTTTAAATGGTTATGTTTTTTGGCTATGCATTAAAAAATATACTCAACCTATAAAACTTAAAATTTCTCTAATTCAGAGCAGGATTATCCAATTGACACAAAAATCTTATTTTCATTTTTAATAAAGCAAAATAAAGCCAAATATTCCTTTTCTACACAGTGATCATAACTAGTTTCATTCATTTCATAGAACCTAACTAGTTTTATAAAGTAATAGATTTGTGTATTCTATTTAAAACATTTTTAATTCAAAAATTAAACTTACTGTCATTCCTTTGTTTTCTTATATAATTATTGAAAATGGTCCCTGTTTTCCATTATTAAATACTAGAGCATAAAACTGAGTTTGCTTAAAGCTATCAACTAAATAAACATATAAATGTGTACTTCATAAAAATTGTGAAGATGACTTATGAATGATTAAAATTCGTTACACCTAGGCATGGGTTAAGTGAACTGTTGCCTAAGAGAGCTGCTCAACGGCTATAAACCATGCTTAAAATTTTTGATTCACTCAAAAGTCATAGGCCTTGGCTATGTTTTCTTTTTTGACATAAAATAAATTTCCTACCAGATAAAAGGATCTTTCTACATAATCAGAAATGGCATTGTGAAGAAAGTGCTCCACTGCTAGGTAAAATATGATTAAATTTCTATTCTTTAGTGAATATGTATAAAAACAGCTTTGAAAAACAGTATACAGGCACTATCAGTAACTATCTCTGGGTACGCAGAATTACGGGTAATAAAAATATTCTTTACTCATTGCTTGTTTCTGTTTTTTTTTATTATAATGAAGCACTTGTGAATCAGACAACGAAGAAAGTATTTGTTTCATTCAGGAGCATCCACACTTACCTGTCCAACTAAGTCCCAGGTGATCGGCTACTATTGCCATCCTGATATCTGTCCGCTCACATGGACTCTGTGGACCTACGATTTACAATTTCTTAATTAAAATAATCATCAAGAAAAATACGATACTGGAAAATTGCTTTTACCAGTACTCAGCTTTCACAGAGACTAATGCTAACACTGTACATTTAAATGTGTCCTAATCACCTACATGAACACTTGTCTTTTCACATGACTCACTAGATTTTCACCTGGGTCAGGCTGAATGGCACGCTACATGGATGCTCAATGTAATGGAACTGAACATGCTGACACGCTGGCTACTGCACAACAGTTACAGGAGTGTTGTGTCGGTGAAAACGCCATGATGGGATTTCGACATCTGTGCTTTTACTTTGACAGAATCATATTCATTAGCACATTAAAATAAAAGAGTTGCTCATCGTGAATGACACCAATGATCTTCAGCATGCTTCCCTAGCTGTCTACAGTGTAGTCAGGTTAAAAGGAAGAAAGAGGAGTATATAGACAGCACATACAGATGACAATGACAGAATGAGAAACTACGATTAAGTCACTCCACAGGCAATCACGACAGTTCATGCACTAGGGTCTACGAGTTGGAAAGTGTTTACGAACTATGCTCGTTCTCCAGGATGTGAGCAAAGAGCGCTCGAGAAACCTGACTGCCTTCATTCTCACCAGTCCTCCTACTGCTCCTTTTCTCACTGCCGGCCTTTTCACTCTTTGATTTTAAAGGTGCTGCCTCTGTTTTCTTATCTCTAGCAGACTTCGTTGTAACTGAAGGCTGGCCACCCCGGGAACTCTCGGACAACGATGCGTTTCTTGAGGTACTGTCTTCCTCATCCGACAACTCGGACTGCATCTTTTTTTCTTCTTCAGAGAGGCGGTCCACAAGCTTTAGGGTCTCACCACTAATTCCCTTAAAATATTCAATGGAATGTTTACATACTTCCTTAAGCTGACTTTTCCTGACTTTGACTGTGGTGGTGGTGGTGGTGGTGGTGGTGGTGGTAGTGGTGGTGGTGGTATTGGTGGTGGTGACACAGGTGGATCTTACCTTTATTGGCAACTTGGATGGAAGATGTTTGGCCTTGTCTTTCTCTGGCTGCCCTTGCTTTTGTGGGGTGCATGCCTTTCTAACTGAAACTATGGTATCCCTGTGTGTGTTTTTTACTGGAATCCTGGACTTTACATCTATACATGAAGAAGTGAGGGTTTTGGTTTTCTCAGAGTGACTAACCTGCTTCATTTTACTCACTTTAATGTTTGGCATATGACTTGGTGCAAAGATAGCTTTTGATGAAGTGGCCTTTATGGGAAGTTTGGATTTTCGCCTCATCCCTATCGATTCCTTTGTCTTTTGCTGCTCTCCAAGAACTTTCTGCTTATCTCTTACACAGTGTCCCTGCAGCACCCCTGTCTTTTTTCCTGATGAGCTTTTCACGGGATTAGCTTTCTCTGTGGTACAAGTGGGTGCAGAATGTTCTGTCAGCACTACGTTACTTGTAATGTTATCTGCCTGTATAGTGGAAGAATCCAAATTGTTGTTGTTATTAAAGTTATCTTTTTGAAAATCATGTTTTTCTTGGGGCCTAGTGCCCAGGTGGCTATCGGCTGAATTGGAAATCACTGTCATAGTTTCATTGTCTAATCCCTGACAACTGGTCATCACAGCTTCTATCTTATCTGTGACTTCTCCAGGGCCTTCTTTCTTCATGGTCATGGTGGATGCAGAAATTCCCATTTTTATAGGCGTGCGCGACTTGGGGTCAGCTTTCAAGGTGTTAGTGGCTGCTGCTGCTTTCTCCAGGGAGCCAGTGCTGGGCGTGCCTTCCTGACACTCTCCGCTGGTTGGGATGCTGGGGTTAGGGTCGACTGGAGGTGCCTCTACATTTCTCTCTAGATTGGTTTCTACAGTGGTGTCCCCTGACTGTGGCTGTGGTGTGGCAGTGACCATACTTTCATCCCCTTCCCCCTGGTCCCCTGACTTCCCTTCAGGAGTATGCTCACCAATCTGGAAAAATTGGAGCCTCTCTTCAACAAAATCCCTCTTGCTCATGTCAATTGCACCACTGCGAGTCATCTCAAACATTTTTCCTTCATGAAATGGGAAGGGGTTAGGCTCACTAGTTGGGGTACTTTCATCAGTTGGCGTTCTGGCTGGCGTTGTATCAGGGGTTGTTGCTGGAGAGCGGTCTTCTACAGCCAGGCCAAATGGCTTAGTCTCATCTTCCCGTGATTTACTGTCAAAAATTTCATCATCCCCTCGGTTATTAGACCAAGGGTCAAAATCTAGACCTTTGGTTGCTACTGTTTTAAAAGGAGTGGCAAATTCTTCATCCACTTTGTAACTGAAATAAGTATCAGGAAACACTGATCTATCAGGATGTCTGCCTTCTAGTGTGAAAAACTGGGTCCCTGACTTCTGGTCAGTCTTAATAGGAGTCTTTTCCAATGAAGGACTTTTAGAAGGTGGTTTGTCTTCATCAGGCCCCACCCTTCCTTCCTCCTCAATAACTTCCAGTTTACTTTGGCTAAAGGAGCGATCAGCTGGCTTAGGAAGGCCCTCTGTGTTCCAGACATCTTTCTTAATTTCCATGGTTTGACTCGGGAGTTTGGAATCACTCTCTGTCAAGCCGTCATCTTCATCTTGCAGGTCATAGCCATCAAGAGAGTCAATCTCTGTGGCATCTGTGTCATGAGAAAACTCTGCCGTGGTAGCAATGGAACACTCAGTGATGGACTGGTCATTGTTCCCGTTCTGGGCACTTTCATTCTGAGGCGAATCAAGGCCAAGGCCGAATTCATGATCTTTTCCAGATCCATTAGTTTCTGATTCTTTCTGGTTGGAAGTCTTTTCAGCTGAAGCTTTGGATTTTGTCATTTCTTTCTGTTCATTGTCTGCTTCCTTTAACTTGAAGGTGTATTTTTTAACCGGAACCGGTTGATAAATAGATTCATCATCGCTCGAATCACTGACGTCTGCCCCAGGAGGAACAGGTGAAGGCGGCTGCACTCTGATGACTGGTTCAGCCAGCTGGTACCTGTCATGCTCATCTTGCAGACTGACTTCAGTCATGCCAACCTCTCTTTCAGGGAGGTAATGATTCTTATCTGACTCAATCTGCTCTGCATCCAGCGGTGGAGGAGGGGGAAACTCAATATAGGCAACTCTGTTAGTTTTGGGTCTTTGGTTAGAGTCTTTGCTCACATAGGTAGGCATTTCCTGTGCGCCTGCTGCTTCCTCCACCGCAGTCTGCTTTAAGGAGGACGACTTGCCTTGCTCCTCCTCCTCCGACTCCTCAGAAACCTCGGGAATGGGGCTGGGTTTACCTGGTATATAAGCTATGAGCGAGTCTGGTGTCTTAGATGTAAATTCATAACTCACTTCCTCTGAACTGGGGGTTTCTGGGGTTAAAGGGCTTTTCCCAGAGCTGTCTAGAAAGGAAACTTGCTCTAGAGTATCATCTTCTGGACTACCTTGGGGAGAAGGAGGTTGCTTTTGCTGTCTAGTTGTATAAAAGGTCCCCCTGGTCTCTTGTACTGTTTTACATTCCTGACTTATGATTTTTTTTACACTTCCTTGCTGTATCTCTTTTTCATATTGCTTCCCCACCTGTACAAAACTGACATAAACAGGTAAAGTTTTTATCTCTTTCCCTCCCTCCGTCTGTGCTAGTGGTGCAAATTTTTCCAATCCATCCATGGGACTGTGGTCAAATACTTCACTAGAGGGAGATTCCTTTCCTGGGCTAAAGTCTAAAGAATCAGGAGATTTGGAGGGGGAGGTTTCGGTTTCATCGAGAGGCGAGCATAAACCTATGTAACTCTGATGCTTGGAAACTTTGCTGATCTCCGAATAGGCAACTTTTTCATCTTCCTGAGAATTCAAGTGCTGTGTCTCAGCTGTCTCTTTACTCAGACTTGCTTGGGGTGACGTCTGCGATAGTTCGTGTTTTGGAAACGGCGACTGCTCACGAAAACCATCAGAGATGTTTGGAGACGGCACTCTCCGTCCCTCGGCCGCTCTGACTGGGATGTGTGACACGGCCGAGCTCTCCCCGCTCCTGAAGGGTTGCTCGGGAGCTCTGCCAGGACGGTCCCCTTCTTTCACAACAAATTCCCTATATAGGACTTTTTTGGAGGGGGATTTTACAGTCATTTCCTTAATTTCTGAGAGAGAGCCATTTGTTAACAATTTGTGTTCTCTCTCAGTCACAGACAGAAATTCACTCCTCTGATCAACACTTTCACTCTCAGGGTGACCAACGTGATTCTCTCTTACATCATGAACAAGTACATGTGAAAGTTTTTCTTTCTGAGACTTATGGTTAGTGGCTCCAGAACTTTCCCATGTTCTAAAGACCTTTTTGTCCCATGGTCCCTTAGTTGCTAACTCTGAGGTTACATGACATGCCAAGTCTTTAGCCTGTTGCTCAGAAAAATGGTCAGGCATTGCTTTACTTGACATTTCAGTTCTCTGTTTTTTCACCTCGTCAGAGCCAGCATCATTTACAATAATTTCATTGCTTTGCTCATGCTCATCTTTAGCTTTTAATACCATACAATCTTTTTGCACAGATACACTTTCATCTGAGAGGTTTATGGCCTTCTGCTGCTTTTCTCTAGCAAACACTTGGTAGACGGGTAGCTTGCTCTCCTGGATTTTTTTAACTGGGATTCTGGATTGGCCATCTGGCTTTTTGTCCTCTTGAGCCATGTCCTTACTTTTGGCCTGTGCGCCTTGTTCAAATTTTAATCTAATGGAACTGAGTTTAGATTGTTTGAGCTGAAACCCAGACTGGGGCCCATCTGGTGCTTTGCTCTGTGAAACACTTCCTTTGGCTTCCTCTGTGGACTCGCTGTCCTCAGCCTGTTGGGAAAGAACCTTCTTCTCCGGGCTGCTGGGCAGACTGGATGCTTTCCTCTCATCGACTCTGGGGAGGCCTTGTCCATCTCGGCCACGCTGCCTTGACTTGACCCACTCATCGTTGGACGCCAACAGTTCTGTCAACAGCACTTTCTCAGGGCTGCTACTGGTCGAGCTTTGTGAAGAGTGTTCTTTGCCATTTCTAGGGCGTGCCTTTTTCTCTGGGGACTGCAGTTCATCATTTAGCTTTTCGGTTTTGTCACGAAAAAACTGTGACACTTCAGTCAGTTTTTCTTCAGCTTCCTTCACGGTCCTGTCCACCCTATCTTCGTATAACAACTTCTCTCTACCTCTGTCTAATCTGTCCTCAGTAAAGCGCATCCACATGGCATGTTTTGGACTACTAACATCGCCAGAGTAGTGCAACACTGTCACTTTATCAAAATGCTCATCTTTAGACACTTTACCTACACCATTTTCAGACACATCTTTATAGATTTTGGAGAGAATTTCTTTTTTGGGGGCAGTGACTACTTTTTCTCTGGACCGCTTATCAGACCCCTGTAACTCTGAGCTAGGGGGTCCTGCATGGTCTGTAACCGATTCCTCAGTATCAGAATGAGACACATCTAGCTTTTCTGACAGAAGCATTTTCTCAGCAAACCTGTAAGACTCCCCTCTTAGTTCTGACAACTCATCGTCATGGTATTCTATTGAGTGTTGACTCAAAAGCTTCAATGTTTTATAAGAGTCATCAGATATGAGTTGAGCAGAACTAGGGCGACTATCTTCTTCTTGGGACACAGGAGTGTTTACTCTGGAAGACTCCAGATAAGAAGGCAATGACTCTTCAGCAGTTAGTTCTTCTTCTTCTTGCTGACCCTGTTCCTCTGAACAAGGAAAAGCATCGTGTTTTTCTGGCAGAAAATCTTTTAGGTTAATATCTCCCCGGGATAAGTCTTTCTGATATACATACATTTCCTTTTCTGGATGCTTTTTGGTTTCTCTAATAATGACTTCAGTGGGCTCAGCTTGGTTACCTTTTTCGATGTGGACTTCTATTATACGCTCCAGTTTGGGTTTCATTTGGTTGTCCTTCTCTGCATGCTGGGCTGAGGCTTCAGCAGCAGACTTGTGAACATCTGGGGACACTGCCGACTTATGCTCAAACAGACCTGCCAGTTCTTTGGAAGGGTCCCGCCCGGACTGAAAGGCCTTCATGATGTCATGGACTGACATGGTTTCTTCAATCCTTTCGGAGCTGCCTTCAGTGCCTGGTGGGGGATGATAAACCATCCTGGTGGTGGTGGTGATGTGAGTCTCTTCTTTAACACGCATGCCTTTGCTCAAAACGCGACTGTGGTCATCTTCTTCACTACTGGCTTTCATCTGAAATGCTTTCACTTTTTCTTTAATACTAGAAGTGGTGGGTTTTGGCTCTAATTCCATAAAGGTCGGTGACGGTTTGGGTGACACGGGTTCCTCTGGCTGGGACTGGGGAGCATCTCCGGCTGAGGGCTCATAGCTCCGGATAACGTGAACCACTTCAGTCCTTGTTTCTGTGATGACGGGAGGGATGGGGACTTCATGAAAAAGCGGTTTAGGACCAGTGCTTTCAGCGCTTTGCGGGGCTGAAGGTGTTTTTTCACTTCTTGTTTCAAAGCCGCTGTCAGACAAGGGACTTTTGTCTTGGTCGTGTTGAGAAAAGTCATCTGGAGACTCTAAGATCGTATCTGTTCCAAAAAAGGAATCAGCCATTTTACACAATTCTTTCTCAGAGGTGGAAGTCCTCATGGAGGCTGGAGGCATTTTGAGTTTGTGTTCCTGCAAAGCAATTGCTGGTTTTAAAATTCTTTTCTGTCTCTCTTCACCATCCTTCTTTGCGTCCTCAAACTTGTACTTCAAGTTTGTCAATGAACTACTCCCAATATCATTTGTTAGGTAGTCAATAACTTTGGTCAAGTTGTAATCCTTGTCGGAGGCAGCTTTTGCTTTCACTTGCACTCTCTCTGGCAGAGTGGCGGAATGGCTTGCCGTGGCTTGCTGTCTTGCTTCTCTTATTTCTTCTGAACTAAATTCTATCCAGTCGTCTTCGGGAGAGTGTCCTTTGTCACTCTTCGGTGATTTGGGTGGTCCTTTATTATCTACACACACATCTTTTTTAAGGATTTCACTAACTTTCACTAAATCCTCCTTTACTTTCTCAACAATTTTGAAAGGTTCTTCATCGTCAATTCTCCCTTCCTTGGGGAGTTCAGGTTGGAATGGCTTCTCCTCAGGCACGTCTGTTTGTAGTATTGCAGTCATCCGCATTAGGTCCTCTTTCATTTCAGCCACGTCTTTCAGAATCTCCTGACTGGAAGATAAAGAAGATGGTGCAGACAACTTAAGGGCAGAGGGTGCAAGGAACAGAGATGACTTAACTGGAGATGAAGTTCGATTGAAATGGGGCTGGGGACGGCTCTCCGTAGTCAATGTTTTAATGGGGGACAGCAAGGCTGCTGCTGATTTTGCAAGTGAATTAGAGTCTGGAAGTTTCTTTAATGCTGGTTCTGGCAAAACATTGACTACAGAGTATACTGGCACTGTTATTATTGATGAAGTTACAGATGAGGTAGTTGCAGATATTGACGACCCAAGGGATGTATAGAGTGCACTTGCGGAAGGAGTTCTTAGAGACTGAAAAGCTGATGGTGCTGAAGAAACATACGACCTGAGTGGGGAAAATGGCATTGCTGTTGTGGTAGAAAACACTTTCTCAACTGTGTCGGTGGCTGCGTTGACCACAGAGCTCACAGAGTTTGTAGCTGTAGAAATTTTTTCCTGTAATGTGGCAGTGGCTTTGCATCCATTAATTAAAGTTGAAGATGAGGGATATTTCAGAGGGGAAATAGATCCATTGACTAACGCTACCTCTGCGTGTCCGGGCACCTGTTTCATGGGTGAGGAGAGGGAAGAGGCCATCGTCACTTTAGCTGATGAAATGATATCGACCGCTGATTTAGCCGGAGACACCACTGACTTTAAAGGCGAAGATATTAGCGGTGCTGCTGATGTAATAATTGACTTAAATGGCAAACTTGAGGAATACATATTAATGTTTGATTTGGGGGAGGCAGGGGGTGTCATAGTAATTGATGACCTCTCCAAAAGAGACCCTGCTGTTGTCACTGGAGAGGTTCGAGAGGAAAACGGAGAACTGGATGCCAGCCCTTTCAAAGGCGAGGCCTCTGTGACTGGGGCAGCTCTAACCAGGGTACCAGAGGAAACCTGGACATTGTATGGAGATGGTGACACCACTGTTTTTATTGGCGAAGAAATTGTCCGAAAGGATCTAATTGGAGATGCCACGTCACTAATGGATTTAACCGAAGATGTAGTTGATGCCCCTAATGTGGATTTGATTGGAGAAGGAGTCGAAACAGACCAAATTGATTTTAACGGAGAAGCTGATGGCGTATTAGAGGAAGAACTTGATAAGGAAGTGAAGCCTGACTTGGCTGGCCCGGGCACTGTGGTCGGAGCTGTTGTCCAGGACTGGTATGGTCTTGTAGAAAAGAATGGCTTGTATGAGTAAGAGGTGGGGAGGGATCTTGTTGCTCCTGCACTCCGTTCAACTGTTTCTTAAATTTTAAAATGAAATCAAACACAAAATCAACGAAAATGGTTGAGAAACAGAGAGACCAGAGAAAAAAATTGGTCAGTAAACTTTGAAATATTACAAAAAGCAAGTACAATTGTTCGCATGATTTAGAATGGAAGAAGCAAAAGGAACAACTAAGTAAAGGAGGAAAAAAATTTCTATTGACATAACTAATCCAAAGGTAAAAGGACTAAATAAATAAAAAACAGAGCCATGTGAAATGAAAGACAGAAAAAGCACATCGCAACTGAATGGGCCAACAATGAAAAACAGAAAACACGAGGAAAGAATTAATGATGAAAAATAACCACAATGGAAAACTGTTCCCTTACTTCCTATTGACTTTCTCGTGTGCTGGTTCTGAAATATCAGCAGCCGTTGTTTTGCCTGTATAGGTACACGTTTACGCTGTGCAACCACAAAACTCTCATTTTAGTAATTTCTAATGGTCCCTTGCCTTGAACTTTGGTGACACAGATTGCACCTATTAGGAACATGTCAATGTATGTAGCTATACATTAAATACCTAAAGGTCTTTTTTAGAAAACCACTCAAGCCTATTTCATGCAGAATCCAAAATAACTTTTTAGTGACAGGCAACTGATGTGCAAACTGTGAAGCCACTGGATTTTAAATCTGTATCTTCCATGCACAATTCGGTTATGCTTCACACCCATAAAAAGCCAATAAGAGCAAGAAGTTCTCTGAGTCAGAATTAAAAACAAAAACAAAGAAAAGGAATGTTTGCATTTATCTTTTCCATGCAGTATATTCCTTTTGGTGAGGGGGAAAAATGTCATATGAAATGATTTTAAAATGCATGTGTACATACACACACAAAAGGGGGAAAAAAACAGAAAATATGGTTCATGGTTACCAAAAGCAAGCAAAGCAACAAAACATTTTATCATGCGCAATATATCATGGCAAACAAGCCAATGAAGTGACACAATTCTTATGCCATAGTGTGCACAATATACAACCTTTAAAAATACTTTCACAAGAGCATTTAAAAAGAAGAGTACACTTTTTCCATGAGATGTGAAGTCTTGGTACCTTTTGAGATTTTAGGAAAATATTTAATACTGCATATTAAAAATACACCTGTTACTAAACATATCCATGTCTGGTGTTGTCTTCATTTATGGATAAAAGCACACAGTTTATTTCATATTTTTTCATAATCCATTATTCTTTTAATTCTCAAAAGGTATCGGAAAAATCTAAAAAGCACATTCATATTTTTAACACCCCATATTTAGGTATCTACAGTGGGATACAGTATTTTTCTGTATATATATTTATCAATGGCAAAGGTACCAATTCTGGTGCCTTCCCAGAATATTCATGGGGCTCATGGATACCTCAAACACTGGAGCGGCCATGAGACGGACCTCATGGAGACCTCTACCGCTAGGAGAGATGGATTTACTACGAGCATTCTTCTGGCAGCGGGACAAGAAACACACAAATGAGGTAAGCACGCTTGCTGGGGAAAGCAAACACACACTTAGTCCTCTCTACTTCTACAACTCTAACAAGCACACTGAGCTGGTCACAGAGATTTGGAAAGCCTGCCAAGGGCTAATGTTTATGTCAAAGTGGAGTACAGTCTTGCTCCCAGAAAGCACTGGTTCAGATAAGAGTGAAACCCGGAGTGAGAATCTGCTTCATCTTTACGCTCCTCTTCATGCTCTGCTCCTGCCACTGCTACAATCCAGTCCTTGGATTAGCAGCTACGCCCTCAAGGGTGCAGATGTTCATTCCTAGTGTACATTTAAATTCAGACATTCAGAACATACTCTTTTCTAGGCTTACATATTACTCTAAGGAAGAGTGGAGTTGAAACACCCATTCACTACCGCACCTAACCATGATTCTCAATATTATGTCGCTTAACTGTGTTACAAATACCGTATTGCAAATGGAAGGTTTGGGGATTCCTTCAATTCAGTGATTTGGGCTCAGTCCAATGTCTCCAGAGAATTTATCTTTGTCACTAGCAGAAACTGGCAAAGCATCTCTCCTTACCACTGAAGGCTGGCTCCATCACCCAAAGAAGTCTTCTGAACTATGTCAACTAGGCACAAAGCAGCCAACTTACTGATCAGTTACATTGTATGCTTTAATGACACATTTAGTGGTACCCTTTATAATAAAGGCAATTTCCTGGATGCCAGGCAGAAGGTTTTTGGGGGGTGTGGGGGTAGAAAGGACAGAGTGGGGAGAGAAAAGCTGCATTCGCTGGGCGTTCTGACACCAACTCAGGGGCCATGACGTGTCCTTAGTTTTACTTTAGCCCCTTCTTACTCCTTTAGTTCCTCTGTTCACCTCCCTTCTGCTTGCTTTCACAAAACAAAGCACCCTCTTTCTCTTCTCACAAGTCAGGGAAGACAAGCTACATGCACCTGAATTGACACTAACCAAAAAGCAGCAACACTTTCGTAAGTGGGCACAACTCAATTGACTTAGCATATACCTGACCTTACAACTCATATTTCCCCCAAACAAATGCCTTAGGGACCAGAACCAGATGGGAGCTCCCCTGTCCAGAGCGCGTCTGGCCTCAGGTGGCATGCAGCCTGCTTAAAGCCTAAGAGGATTGCCTGGGAGTCCCAACCAGCTACCCAGTGAGCGTTTCAGCTTGGGGACAAAACGGTTTTCCAGTGAAAACTTCCACCCAGCAGATTTAGTTATTAAAAAACCATCTAGTTACACACATATATACCTTTCCTGCTTTGTAGGAGAATGGGAGTTAATTTCAGCCTTTATGATTTTGGGGGGATTTAGACATTTATGCTAGAGAGAGAAATGAAAATCTGGAAGAACATTCATGTGTATCGTAGGTCTTCGTTTCTCTCATGCTCCCTGTCTGGTGTCCTACTATCAAAGCTTCCCTAGTAGTCAAGGTGCTGGACTCCAGCAGATTATGCTATGACCCAGGGGAAGTAGTGTTTTCCGTCATCCCATTTTAAATGCTACGCTGGCCCGCAGAAACAAGAATTCAGAAAAGGTGGGGAAAACCAAAGTTGTGGTTCTTACTGATAAATTTTCAGTTTTCCCTGAATTCAAGTCATTGTAAGTAATGGACGATAGCTAGAAATGATTCTAACTTGGAAATAAACTTTTGTCTAAACCTTTCTCTGATGGTTCAAGTGGCACCACTATGTCCATCAAACACTCTGCTGTTCTCACTCTTCGTTCCTGCTGGTGGAGGGGTCATCAAAGGGCTGCAGAGATCACCAGAGGTGATAACCACAAGGGTGAGTGAGGGAAGGAGAGATGGGCAGAGCGAGAATGAGTGAATACGGCTGAATGAATCCATACCTTGACATTTGCAGACCAGTTAACAATGAACCAAAACCACCGAGAGAAGAGAAGGGTCTAACCAGTCTAGTGAAGACTTAGAACATACTTAGTAAGGGACAGGGGGAGGGATGGACAGACAGGGAAAGAGGAAAAAAGAAATCAGTAAATGAGCGCTACCTCAAGAAGGTAGGAAAATAAAATCCTTTCAAAGTGGGCAGAAAAGGATTTAGGTCTAAGATATGACCTACTCATAGTAAGGAAAGTGAGACAACTGAAGTGACTCATCACCCTTTCTACCATCCCAATACATAAAAACAAATATTTTCTTTTTTGAGCACAGATTTAAAGCAACATGGATACAACACTGTCTCCTAGCATAGTTAACAACCACAGTTTTAAAGGACAAGTAATAGATGATTCTAAGTAGAAAAAAATGGTTAACAGCTTTTAAAAAACTGGTTTGGACCTATGATCTAGGGGTGGCTGTGCCTCTTCAGCTATGTACAATATATTCCTTAGATTTCATGGTAAAGTTTTCTTGCAAACAATGTTTCTTATGCAATTGGGTTTTCAAATGACCCTAAAATTCAGATTGTATAGAAAAAATGTCTCTTCTCATAAAAATCGACATAGATTAGTAAACATGTTAGAAAACTCACTCATTCCAGGCTCATTCAAGTAGCTGTAGCGCTTACGTAAAGCTAAAGACGCAAAGCTTTGTCTTCTATCTGCTTTCTCGGTCTGAAAAAGAAAAACAAAGACTGTGTCCAACATCCTTGTAACATTTTCATAGCTTAGAAACATTTTGTAGGATGTTATGTTGATATCTTGTTTATCCCTTTTTTCTTCTTACGCAATTTCTTCATAAAAATATGATTCTATAACCCCACCCCGATGTCTCAAACAACCATCATTTAGCAAATATCTGAGCATCAACACAGCAGACTACAGGGAACTACAAATAAAACATGAGCGTTACAGAGACTTCTGATGCTGAACAGTAAATTTTCCCAAATTCATTTGTACCGAAAGCACATATATCACAACGAACACTCACTCTGTGTGAGTACATTCCAGGAAAAAAGGCACACAAAGTTTATTATTCTGATTACTGCTGTTGTTTCTGTGTGTTAATAGGCATAAAGTATAGATGAGGAGATTAAAAACAGGTTAATGGTTTTATTAGGAATAAGGCCACTGAGTCTTAAGGCTGCTCATCTATTATTACTGAGATGTGAGTGTTAAAAATCCAATTATCATCTAATTTGGAGAAATATTAGGAGATAAATTATTAGAAAAAAATTCATTCAAAGCTTAATTGAACAACTATGTCCTTAAAAATGGCCAGGATAAATTTTTAAAAATAGAACATAAAATATTTATCAATAGCTATTGAGTATCTATTTTACGTTATATAAAACATAGGTTAATTTGTAGAATAAAATTTCACATATTACCCGTGATCCTGATTGAAAAGTTGTAACACAGTTTACTACGTGAAAATATGCACAAACTTACTTATACTTGATGCATGCCGATCACATTTTAGAATGCTTAATGAACTTTAGTTTGTCTTTTAAAATCATTATCAGGATTATGATTTTACTGAATGTACTGAAGTACTATTACGTACATATATGTGGATGAAGAGTGAACCATTCTTTAAGAAAAATATACACCCTTTTTACTCACTTAAGCTAAAAAAAATATAATACATTTCCCACACTTCAGCCCCCTGCAACTTTTTTTATACAGACTCAATTTCTATTCTATCTCTGACAGAATAAAAGCAGAAGTATTCGTATTACCTCATCATCTTGATCTGACTCTGTCTCCTTTTGGTTCCAAGATGCATTGCAGAGACAAGGAATATTATAATGGACAGCAGAAAAGAATATCAGGATATGAAAAGGACTCAGTAGGGAGCACAAAATGCAAGCTGATTTAGAAGGCACAGCAAATCAAAAGAAGCCAACAAAATATATCAGGAATGGTACATCCATGGCAAATTAATGTGATGCTCTCTGAAAGCATAAAGCTCTAGGAACTACCAGCAGAAGCAGAAGCAATAAACAGAGGACTCCATCATACAAACCATAAGAATCTGACACCACAGTAACAAGACTTGGTCAATCTACACAAAGAGACTAACTGAACTTGAGTTTCAAGAGCTTTAATCATGGTACAAAGCATTCCTTAATTGCATACCAAGGGCCCACTTCTTCAAGACCAGGGAAAGAAAGTCAATATACACCAATATTAAAAGATACCTTTTTATGTGCTGGCAGAGTGATATTTAAGTTGCAAACAGCTGTTTGAGGCAGTCCTTTTGTTGTCTTTGGTTCTTTCAGGAAAGACAGACGGCCACAGGGCTCTTGGCTGGTGTCTCTAATCTAGAAGAATTTATGTAGTTAACAGTTATAGAAAGAGACTTTTCTGAGGATTCCTGTCTTTACAACAGTTAATCATGTTTGTTTCTGGAGACCTTCAAGAGGAAACGTAAAGGGAAAAGATGATGATAACAATTACATGTCAACCAAGGGGGTCACATTTACACCCAGCAAGGTTTAGAATGCCCAGTGGCTACTCTGAACACAGGACTGCTGAGTCTGCTTGTCTTACCCCAACAATCCATTGTAGGGTCTGGGTTATATGTATTTGCTTCCTGTCAAATAACTTCTTTTTCTCAAAGCCTCAGGATTCGCAACAATACTAACAGCTAACAATAATGACAGTAAAGTAATTGTCCCATGTCCTTCTGTTCTCTGAGGAGAAGGAGAGTCTCTCCAGAATGTCCCTGGGCCCCATCAGAAGTGAAGGTGGAACTTGATTACTGAATTTCAACTCCATGCATTAGTGATTACTGAGCATTGACCAGATATGATGCATTTTGCTATTCTAGCGTATTTGGTCTTATACACATTTGCTTAAACATGAACGATTATTTAGCTGTTTAAAAGGTAAAAACTCTTTAACTAGTTATAAAGCTTTCCTAGCTGGAAAGTACACTCAGGTGTACTAAGACAAAATCTGACCTGTTCCTACGACTTCAAGTTTGGTGGGGTATTTCAAACCAAATAAATCATTTGAATCTTTTAATTCTCTTAAGAGCATTTTTAAAATCCACAGAGTCTCCGTTGAAGATAATTTACCTTGATGGAAAATGGCAGTCTATTTTCTTTGAAAGCATAAAAGTTAAAAACAAGCTGTTGTCCCCCTTTGGTCAGTGGAGCCAAATTTCCATAACAATCAACATAAATAGGTTTTCCTTCCAGCACCTTTTGGAGTAAAAAGAAATACAGAATTTAATGTTAATTTTAGTCAAAAGAACTTTGAAATTTTAAGTCACATAATATTGAAAGAATGACATGTTTCTGTGCCACATTTGCTTCCTTATTAGGGAATTACTTCTGTGGTTCTGTGTACCACAGAGGAACTCTCCTGGCTCATAGTTCAATAATTATGACTGGCTACTGTATTATGGAAACATACAAGACAGAATTCTATATTTCTACTCTAGCAACTTGTAAACATGTTTGAGAAAGTATCTGACACCAATCGCTATTCAGATAGACTTTGAGAGGTTTTTCTTTTTTTTTCCCTTTTTTTTTTGACTCTTGAATACATATCTGATGGCTGGGTTTGAAAAGGATAAATCCTGGTAATGTGTGCAGACAGTGACCGTGCCCATAACATAACTCAAGTAGCCACAGGAACACGGAAACTGTGGCTTGGATTCCTTCGTACTACATTTTAACCAACTAAGATAAACTCAAAACGCTTAAAATAATTTCAGAATGAATCTATATTGATTAAAAAAAAACTAAAATCAATAACATACTTGAGAGTTACAGTGAGTGCTATTATCTCAAAATAAAACCCTGTATCTGGGGAATGTAATTGAATAAACTTGTTCTGAACAAGATACCTCAATATCTTTGCTTCTTGCAACTTCCTCAAAGTTTTCTTGCTGCTCTAAAGTTTTGTCCACTTTGTCATCTGTCATGCAGAAACATCGCAGGGAGGATTCTACAGGATCATTCGTTTTGGCAAAAACAACAAACTTGGCCATGTAAGGAACGCATATTAATTCTCTGTATAGTTGTGTGGCTAACCCCACCGTTTCTAAAACTTGATGGCAGTCTGCGAGCCAAAATCTGATAAAAAACAGAACCCAAACAAAAGTGTGAAAATGAAGTGATTCAAATGTCAAATCTTGAAAAAAAATTCACCATTAAAAAATTAGAGTATAAAAGGAACTAAACCAAAACATTAACTTGCACGTCTAAACAAACAGCATGGATTTTTGCTGTTTATCAAACACAGAAAATGCTAAGAAGTTTTTTCTCCGTTTTTTTCCCATAAAATTCCTGTTCCTCTGGAACACATACCAGTGATAAGCCTTCCTTTCTACTCCTATTTAAGAGTTTTTACCCTATTACTTTACTATTGGAAGAAGCAAGCATTTTATGGGAGAAAATTCCAATCAGTATTCATGAAACAAACTTGCGAAGAATTTTTACTGGAAGAATCACGTCTAGCACCTTATAGCTTCCTTTAAGAACTGGATTAAATGACTTATCCCAGTGAATTTTAAATTTCTGAGTCAGATCCAACTTCACCAACAAAACTGTAAAAAATAACCATACTAGTATTGAGCACAACAATTTTTACTTTCCAAAAGGTAATACAACTAATTCTGTACTGCTTTTTGGAATCCTTTATTTCCATACCTGGCTGAAACATTGGTTGTAAAAGAGACACAATCCTTTATAAATGTC
Organism: Glossophaga mutica; assembly: GCA_039655065.1. Lineage (NCBI taxonomy): Eukaryota > Metazoa > Chordata > Mammalia > Chiroptera > Phyllostomidae > Glossophaga > Glossophaga mutica. The sequence goes on along the minus strand of CM077307.1, from coordinate 137,292,807 downwards.
AAAGGAGTAGTTCCCGTGATGTCTTCCCACTGAGCAGGTGAGGTGCCCCCTACAAGAACAACAGCAGATGTTTTAACTCTATTATGAGAGAAGCGCCTTGTAATATTTGCATCATTATCCTGTTCTTCCTGAATTGCCAATAACTTGTGAAACTTCCACACTTTCAATTAATGATGGCACGCACAAAAGGCAGTTTATACTTTTATCGGCTTATAGTGACCTCCTTGTAAGATATTAGATTAAAAAAATACTTATCTGTTCATTTGGATACTAACGAATGGCTTAAAATTGGGGTAACCAGTTTATAAGTGGATTTCGTAAGTGCAATTTTTAAGTGCCAGGATTTGTTGTTTCAGAAAGACAATATAATTATTTTACGTTTTAATCTTTAAAAAGGTAAGAACTACCCAGAAAGTTCAGAAGCAACTCCTTTGTATTGACTGAATCATTTAATTTTCCGGAGTAAGAGGGTGAATGCAGCCATCACTGCAAATGCTGGCTGGCATCAATAGCAAGTACAGCAACAATGTAACCAAACCTGTAATGCTACAGAGAAGGCGCAGATTCGGTGTGGTGTCCCCCTTGTACCCGTTGGACACGCCTTCTCCCGAGGGTGGGGGCACCGGAATGGTCATTGTTATAGGTTTATGGAATTTCCTTCTTCTTGGTTCCACAGTGACAATTGGGCTAAATGTTGCTTTGTTTCCAAGGATCTTTTTCACAATTTCATCTGGAACAGGCTGAGCCTACGGATAGAAAAAGGACCATAAATGAAAGTGGACTCTTTTTTTAAATCTCATTGGAAAGTTGATTTCTTTTTTGAAAGTTGACTTTAAAAAAATTTTTAAATTATTTTACTGTTGTTCAGTTATAGTCCATATTTTCTCCCCTGAAAGTTGATTTTTTAAGTGAGGAAGAAAACACCAAAAACACACAACCAATAAATATCTTTTTTCTTCATCCTTTCTATTTCAGGAAGGTGTAAAATAAATAAATAAATAACCAAACCAAACCAAACCAAACCAAACCAAACCAAACAAACCTCAAACAACCTAACACTGAAAGAGGAACCAGTCATCTTGAGTATTTCCCCAATGTAACACACAGCATGGGCTTGTGTGACCGAGCGGGAATCCAATCTCACGGCAGAGAAGCACCCTAATCTAATGCACAATAAGGAACAACAAATACTATATCCAATATATTTTAAACCTATGTAGGACATTCAGTAAAACATTACAAAGGCAACTTGCACCCATGTAAAAATTGAGGTTTCTCAGAGTTAAGTAACAAAAAGGCAGTCATAATTGCAAAAGATTTCAATTCCAGTTTACCAAACTTAACTTCTTCCTTTTGGTCTCTTTGCTATTTGGTAAAACATTGACTATGGAAGAGAGTTGAAGGGAACTGCATCGCCCTGGAATGTAAGGTGGTCTCTTCAGCTAAGTGTTTACCGAAGGCCTTCCTAGGACTTAGAAAGCTCAGCTCTAAACAACCCAGCTCTCTGGGCTTGAGAGGCAAGCCTCACAAAACAAACATGAACTTTCAGTTAAAACATTAAATACTGTATTAATTACCAATGTAAATTAAGCTATTTCAGGCTATTTTCCTTATTCAGTAAGAAAAAAAAACTGGTTAAGTACTTATTCAGTCTAACTGAAATGGATAAATACATGAAAGACCATCCTTGCCAAGATTTTCAGTCAGCTCTCAGACCAAAACCAGTTCCAACTGGTTTGGACAGATAAAACTTATCATTTACAATTTACTTAAACCAAAATTTGAAAGCGTGCAAGTTTCACCATTGCTAATTTTTACGACATGACATATTCTAAACTACATCAAATATGGGCCGTTTCTTTGACGGTGTATTTGCCCTCTGGTGCTTCTGTCCTCCACGTACAGAAACCAACAACCTATGGTTTAAAACACTGATCTTTCATCAGGACCCAGGTAATATTTTCATACAGAGAAAAACTATGTTCATGTATCAAGGAAAAGAATTGTTTTGCGAACATTACCTGGAGGCCCACTCGTATTCTTTTGGTTAGAGCGCCCTCTGGGAAGGAGGCTTGGACGAGGGGCACGGTGGTGCTGCTCAGAATTCCACCTTCAGGACCGATCTGGTTGCTTTCCTGCTTAATCCGTGAAACTACTGCAAAATACTGCGGGAAATCCTTAGTGATGATCCTGCAGATTCGCTTTTTCCCTAACTCTTCTGGGCTATCAAGTTCTGAAAAAACAAACGAATGAAAAAGCCATGAGAACAAGCCTATTTCCACAATACCTTGAGACAAACCGGTGTGTAATTTTGATAGTTAAAATGACTTACATTCAGTAAACAGTTTTTTTTTAAGATTATGAAGAAACTACAGTGAGTTTGAAGTAATACCAAGCTTTGCAAAAATAAAGCTATTCATATACAGCATTTGTAGAAAAAATATTTCTACTGAAGAGGAACAAGATCTTAAAAAACTGGCATTTTACCATATATGGGAAAAAATTCTACTCTTGAAAAAGGAACACCTCATTCTGTGATTATTTACATAATCTTCCCTCTATAGAAGCTGCCAAAAGTAGGAATGAGTCAGAAAAAAGTAGGGACCCACAAGAGAGTGAATAAGGACTTAAGTATGTCTGAAAGGCTCTAAATCTTTATTGGAAAACCTCTTCAAATATTTTAAAATGACCCAGATGATTAGTGACAGCACCACCAATTTCTGTCTTCCACTAACGGCCCTCCCACGTAAAGTCAGCCCGTGTGCACATGGACACGCTGCCGCTCTCCTTCCGCCACACCGGCCCCCGCTGCCCCGGCAGCCCTAACTCCTGCACAGGGTTTGTTCAGGCCTCCACCCTAACAGCTCTGACCCACTTTCCTCTGCACATCACATCTCAAGGTCAAAGCCCAGATAACTGAGACCACCTCCTAACCAGCTCCCTGCCACTCGCCTCTCCTTACTCCAGCCCATCCCATCCAGCCCGATGTTTCTTTCAGAAGCCAGATTTTTATGCAGTTTTGACAGGTTCAATGGAAATAAATGACTTCTAAAAATCATATGCAATAACAATTATTTGAGACTAGTCGAGAAAAGTAGACTTGTGAGGGAAAATTTATCTTTTAAGATTTAACAACTTACCCAGAAATATCATAATAAAACAGTTATATGGAGAGATATATAAAACTACAAGATGCACACATACGCACACAAATAGGTCAAGGGACAAGGAGAGAGAATTAAGAAATAGATTCAAATTTATATATGTATATACATACCCACATATTACATAGACATATACATAGTATATAGGTAAGTCCATATCTTTTATATGTGTATTATATATTTAAATGAATATATTTAAATCAAAGCCACTGATTTATACTTCAGATCTGTGGTTTAAAAGATGGTGTTGAACATAATTGAAAATTTGGAGAACAAAGCTAAATCACTATATCATGTATAATAAAAATTCCCGCTGAACAAGAGACTTAATTATTTAAAAACATTAAAATATTACAGAAAATCAAGATATGTTTTAGCCTTGGTTAGGAGGAACTTTTCTACTCTAAACTGAAAATCCAAAAGCCAAAAAAGGCAGTTTTGACTATATAAAAATGATAAAATTAGTAAACTTGAAAGATGAACAGTAGAATGGGAAAGATAATGGGCCACACACCTATGGCAAATAAAGGATTAATATCTTCAATACCATCAGCAACTACAAGTTGATTAAATAAAATGAGAAAGTCAAGAGTAATGGCAAAGTGCTATAAACAGGCAATTCACAGAGGCTGAAAATGATCAATAAACATACATTAAAATCTTCAAACTTGATAATTTACATGGAAATACCAATTAAAAGATCTCCCTGCACACCAGCTTCTTGTAAGATGGAAGACAGATAAAGTCTTGCCCTGAGAAAATTTTGGGAATACAGGTGGTTTCATCATTGCAGGTGGGGTGCAAATGGCAGTAATCTTTTGACAACGTAATTGGGCATCATCTGTTCAAAACGAAAATGTGCCTGTCTTTGGGCCCAATAATCCCATTTTCTGGCATCTTTCTTACAAGCACATGTAATGGCTAAAACCTGAAAGAGCTTGAATGCCCATCAGAGTAAGGAAATAGTTAGATAAGCCATGGTTCATCCACACTCCAGACATTCCCACGGCTGGTAAATTGGATGTTTCACATCCATTCATTTTCCGAGTATTTACCGAAGACCCACGATATGCAGGCACTGGTCTAGGCACTGCAGATAGAGTAGAGAACAAACTAAAGTCACTGCTCACATGGAGATCATGTTGTAATGTGGGGAGGGGCACATGCCACTAAACAGATATGAAGAAAATAACAAACTGAGGGGAGAAAATTCAGGGGGTAGGGAGGAAAGGTGAACGGGGGATCAGGAAGCAGCTTTCTGAGGATATGACATTGGAGGAGATCTGAGGGAAGGAGGGGCCAGACAGGGAGTGACTGAGTAGTGTAAAGCATGTAAAGTGAGGCAAGAAGCAAGATGCAGAGGACTATGCAGCGTATGATCCTTTTTAGGGGAAAATGTAATCTGCACATTTGCATATTTTTAAAAGAGAAATAGGTAGAAGAAACATTCTAGGACACTAGCACTGGTTACTTCCAAGGGATGAGAAATGGAGTTGGAGCTGAGAAGAAGGTGGGAAATAAGACTGCACTGTCTTTGCGTTTATATAGCTGCAGTAGTTTCACCTGCTACAAAATAAAGAGGAAATTCCCAAAGTTCAGGGAGGGCTGTGCTTTTGTTTTTGTTGTTTGCTACTCACACAGGTCTCTCTTCATACCTCAGACACGTACCGCCCCTGTGCTACCGTCCCTGAACTATGAAGATGCCTGCCTCCTTTATTACATACACAAGGCTGAGATCATGGCTTACTGTAAATAAAAATTTGTGAAATGGTGAAATGGACGGTTAGGCAACTGGATCAGACATCTTCTCATTTTACAGAGTAACTACTGAACTCTGACATCACAGCACCACATTAATTGCCCACTAGGAGAGAAACTGGGTTTAGCCTGGATCAAAAGCGGACTGGGAATTTTGGTTCTTTTTGTTACTAACCACTTCTTTCCTCTTTGCTCTGTCGAAATCTAAATACTCAATCCCTAGTGAAAGAAAACAAAGGTGAAAAGAATATTAAAAAGGTTAGTATGATAAAACAGGAAGGAATTATATTTGCTCAGGAAAATACTCTGGGCAAGTTTTCACCTACTCAGAAACTGGTGGGATATTAAAGGTTTCCTTCCATAAAGAGTAGATATATTTCCCTTCCCATAATATGGCTCATTTTAAAAAGTCTAAATTCCTCAAGTTCATAACTCCCACTGCAACCGACAAAGTGCTGTTAATTTGCTTAAATTTCTGTGCAGTACATTGTCATCAGCTAAGAAGATTTTTTTTTTTTTTTTTTACTTTCTGCCTCAAACTTGTGATTACGTTCTTCTTTGGAAATGGCTTCAGACTCCACATAGTGCGAGCAATTTAAGAAGACCCTTTTATGAAATGACATCCTTCAAATAAGTCAGAGGTCCTAACTCTCCATGTAACAAGCTGTGGAGCCTGTGGGTATGAAATTTTCTCAAAATCAGTCTGGACCTACCAGAGGAGTGAGGCATCTTTTGGGGGACGCCTCTTACCTGTGTGTGTGTTGTGGGTACGTGTACATCTATCTGTGAGGAGCTGAGATACAGAGTGCTGATATTACTCCTGGAAACTGTAATAGCAAAGGGTTTGGAAGAGCTGCCACTTTGCGTAGTGGAGGCAGCCTGGCCACACTTACACTACACGACCTTTGATAAAGCATGAATGCCACCCCAAATATAAAATAAGTGTGCACATCTCAGATGCCCCAGATGAGTGGCAAATGGAAAAGCACAGATGACTCACAATCAACTTCTAACATCTTTTGGGATTTGCCAATGGTTCAGGGTCCTTCTGTGTTGTACTTTATTTCAAAGCTTTTAGCAATTCTCTGTCACCATTAAAATTTGCATACTTATTGTCCTTCAATGTATATTTTAATAGGTATTTTATAGATAAGCCTCAACCCAAAAGAACAACCAGTGTGGAAATTTTAGGCATCGGAGTGTCCGTGAACCATTCATTAAACAGAATCACACACACATTCATTGCCTTCTTGAATTGCTCAGGTTCCCAGGCCTCCACATGATGAAATGTAGAAAAGATATTTTCCCTTAACCAAGTTATACTGTTTATATGTGTTCTTAAAATAGTTTAAACTTTTTTCCTGAGAATAAAATCAATAGAATGTAAAAAAATTAAAAAAAAAAAAAAACAACTAAACCTTGGCTTAGAAAAAGCAGCATAATTTCTTGGGTAGGGGGAGGTAGAAGAAGGTTTAGGAAGGATAAATGGTGGTGGAAGGAGGCTTGACTGAGGGTGGTGAACACACAACATATGGATAATGTGTTGTAGAACTGTGCACCTGAAAACTATATAATTTTATTAACCAATGTCACTCCTGTAAATACAATAAAAAAATAGAGAAAAAGAAGCATTACTTCTTTAAGAGTGAGAGTTGAATATCAGGCTCTTTTACTCTAGAAAATACGAGTAAGTCAGAAAATAAATGATGTGGATAGTAGGTAATGTGAGGAGGCAAGAGGAAGAGGGGAAACCAATCAGGAAAGTCACTATGCAATTCTTATGACCTCAAGATCCATCACAAGATCTTATGGGGACCTCCAGTCAAGATGGTGGTATAGGCAGACATGGCTTGCGTCTTCCCACAAACACATCAAAATTACAACTGAAAAACAGAATAACCATCATTCAGAACCACCAGAAATCTAGTCTAATGGAAGTCTGACAACTACAGAATTAAAGAAGCCACATCCATCCAGACAAGCAGTAGGGACACTGATGCAGAATGGGCTGGTTCCACACCCATGTGTGGTGGATACAAATTCAGGAGGGCTATCTTGGGAATGAGGAGTCCCAGCCCCACCCCAGACCCCAGCCCAGGGTTCCAATTCCAGGAATATACATCTCCACAACCTCTGGTTGCCAAAAGAAGCAGGGATTGAGTCAGTGGAAGAAACTTCTGGAGTCCAAAGCAGTTCCTCTTAAAGACCCCACACACAGACTCTCCTATTCAGACTGTCTCCTTCTGAGCTCCAGAAGCGAGTAGCAGCTTGAAAGGCACCAGTGGCACATAGGGAGAAACTGAAGTGTCTGGCATCAAGGTGAGCAGAGGCCATTGTCCCTTTTCTGAATGCTGTCCCCACAGAGCCTATAAGCTGGTGCCATATCTGAAACTCCATCAACCTGGCTAACACACTTTGCTCCATCCTGGAGATCCCCTGAGACTCTGCCCCATCCAAATGCGGGCCCACCCAAACTGCTTTTCCATATGAATGGCTGGCCTTGGTTCATGCTTCACAATTTCCTAAATCCTCTCAAACAAGCAACAGTTGGATTCAGTGAGCATCAGGCCCAGCACTAGCAACAGACAGCCTGGATTCACAGCTTGGCTTCCCTAGAATCTCCAAACCCAGCACAAGTAGCAGCCATCTCAGATTGCTTTATAGCTCACTCAGGGTGGCCCTGGGCAAAACAGAGGTTGGGACTGACCTTGCCTTGTACCATCCAGGAAACCCCAGAGTCTACATACCCAGCGGGCAGCTATAGACCATGTCAGAGACCTCTACCCTGTTACTGCACAGCTGATCATCCACAGAAGGCAGAGAGAGAGTGGTGGTCAGTGGTCACAACCAGTCCTTGCAGCTGACTGGCCTGGGTAAATCCCTCCCACTGACCTGTCAACAGCAATCAAGGCTCAACTGCAACAGGAGGGTGTACTCAGCCCACACAAAGGGTACACCTTGAGTACCCAGCTTGGGTGAAAGGGGAGGCTATGCCACTGCACCCTACAGGATACTTACTATATTAGGCCATGTTACTAAGATTTGGAGTCAAAGCAGCTCTATGCAATATATAGAAATAAATACAGGGAGGCTACCAAAATAAGAAGACAAAGAAACACGGCCCAAATAAAAGAACATATCAAAACTCTAGAAAAAGAGCTGAACAAAATGGAGATAAGCAATCTATCAGATGCAGAGTTCAAAACAGTGGTTACATGGATGCTCAAGGATCTTATTGAGGACCTCAACAGCATAAAAAAGATACAGTCCGAAACGAAGGATACACCAGTTGAAATAAAGAACAATTTATAGGAAACAACAGTAGAATGAAGCTGAGAATCAAATCAATGATTTGGAACATAAGGAAGCACAAAACAAGCAATTAGAACAACAATAAGAAAAATGAATCAAAAAAAAAAGTGAGGACAGTATAAGCAGCCTCTGGGACTACTTCAAGAGGTCCAACATTTGTATCATAAGGGTGCCAGAAGGAAAAAAGAAAGAGCAAGAAATTGGAGATCTATATGGAAAAATAAGGAAAGAAAACTCCCTCATTTGGTGAAGGAAATAAACATACAAGTCCACGAAGCATGTCCCAAACAAGATGGATGCAGAGACCCACTCTAAGACACATCATAATTAAAATGCCAAAGGTTAAAGATAGAGAACCTTAAAAACAGCATGAGAAAATAAGTTAGTTACCTATAGGGTAATTCCCATAAGACTGTCAGCTGATTTCTCAAAAGAAACTTTGCAGGCTAGAAAGGTTTGGCAAGAAATATTAAAAGTTATGAAAAGCAGGGACCTATGGCCAAGATTGCTCTACCCAGCAAAGCTATCATTTAAAACTGAAGGGCAGATAAAGAGCTTCCCAGACAAGAAAAAATACTAAAGGAGTTCATCATCATCAATCCATTATTATATGAAATGTTAAAAGAACTTATTTAAGAAAAAGAAGATCAAAACTATGAACAATAAAATGGCAATAAATACGTACCTATCAACAGTTGAACCTAAAAAACAAACTAAGCAAAGAAGAAGAAAAGAGATAGAATCATGGATATGGAGAACATTTTAATGGTTGCCAGATGGGAGGGAGGTAGGGGTGAATGAGTGAAGAGGTGAGTGGATTAAGAAGTACAAATAGGTAGTCAAAGAATAGCCATGGGGATGTAAAGTACAGTGTAGGAAATAGAGTAGTCAAAGAACATATATGCATGGCCCATGGACATGAACAATTTTGGGGGGGATAGCCTGAAGGGGTGAGGGTACTGGGTGGAGGGGAGCAAAGGGGGAAAAATTAGGACAACTATAATAGCATAATGAATAAATCAGAATTTTTTAAATAAATAAGTAAAGAAAGAAAGAAAGAGATTTCACGGACCATGAATAGGACAGAGGTTAAGTAAACTTTGTTATATTCATACTATGAAATACTGTGCAGTTATTAAAAAGAATGAGGTAGAAGTACACATAATATTTAAATCTCCAAGTCATATTAAATGAAAAAGTCACAGATAATATAAAAATGGACTAATCACATCTTTACATATCTATGTGTAAATTCATATAATTTACATAAAATTAGAGAGGAAAAGAGGAAAATTATAATGAATGTTTTTACACATGCATTATTGCATGGGTCATAATACTTTGTGTTAGTATTAAAATAATAATACACACAAATGACAGGCTCTTAGTGTTTTAAAGAAAGTTCAACTCAAGCACATTTTTTTCCCTCTAGTTCCTGCTTCAAATAGTGGAAACTGGAAGACAACAGGGAAATGACTGCAAGTCTGCAAACAGGTCACTAAGGACCCAGTTGGGTGAGGCCATGAGAGGGCGTGAGGAAAAGGCTGTTGACGCTCAGCTGCTGCGAAGCCCTGCTGGCTCATGGCCTCGTTACCGGCGACCTTATAGGGCTTTCGTTCTTCTTAGAATTTTGATAAATTATTAATGTGTATTAAAACTAGATTTTCTTTTCTTAAAATGTATAGTTACCACGCTTAAATTACATTAAATGAAATGATGTTTGATATTGAGGCCTGGCCCACTGTAGGTGTTCAGTTAATAGCACTGAAGAAAGAAATCAATTGGGAATCAATGAGGGACTCGATACTTTTCCTACCAAATCAATAAGGAATCAATTGGCACTCATACTTTCCTATCAAATAACTGAAATAATTATTTAAAATCTTTCTCTAAAATATGTGCAGTAGTAGAAACTGGTATTTTTTATTCTTTTAATAGTGATTTAAATAAAAAATATTATATGTGAAAAAGTAGCTCTAGTTTTTAATCCATAATAAAGTCTACCATGTCCAAGTGTTTATAACTCAGAAAGTAGTTCACTTCATGGGTATTTACCCAAGCTGAATTACAAACTCATGAGAATATAAAATTCTTCTGAAAAATCTGTGATACAATCTAAAAAGGCATATGGTAGTTTTCCTTTAACTATGGGGGATACATTTAAAGACCCTTTTCCCATTCATACATATCTCTGATAAAGTTTACCTTACAAGGCACAGTAAGAGATTAATAATGACTAACAATAGAACAATTAACAATATATGCTGTCATAAAACTTAGGTGAATGGGGTCTCTCTGTGATACCGAATCTGAGAAGCAAGACAGCTACTAAGTGACTACGAGGTGGACAGCACACACAGCTTGTGCAAAGGGATGGTTCATGTCCTTGGTGGGGCAGCGTGAGCCTTTATCATGCTACTCAGGATGGCATGCGAGTTAAAATTTATGAGTTGTTTATTTCTGGATTTTCACATTTAATATTTCAGGACTGCAGTGGACCACAGGGAACAAACTATGGGAAGTGAAACCACGGGTAAGGGGGATGACTGTATCAGAAAAGTCAGATTTCCAGGCAAATAGTAATGAAGTCTGATAATGTAAAAATGGAATAATGTCAACGTGCTTTCCAGGACTGTATGTATTCAGATTTTAAAATGCTCTATTACTTAGACCCTGGCTGGGTGGCTCAGTTGGTTTGAACATTGTGCCCATACACCAAAAGAACACAGGTTCAATTTCCAGTCAGGGCACTTACCTAGGTTGCGGGCTCGGTTCCTGGTTGGGGCACATAGGACAGGCAACCGATCTATGTTTTTCTTCTCTTTTCTTTCTTTCCTCTCTCCCTCTCTCTTTCTCCCTTCCTTATTAAAATCAGTAAGCATATTCTTACGTATGGATTAAAAATAATGCTCCACTACTTAGGCTAGAAACAGGAATTACCAAATATCTTTGCTTTGCCTCCATCCTTCACATTCAGAAGTAAACCCAACACAATTATCTGCAGCACAAATATGATGCCTGTATCACATTCACAGCCACCAAGAACTAGGTCCTAGCACAATGTAGCCCAGACTAGTCAGACCCCAAGCAACACCAGTGCTACCTATTAAAACCACAGATTTCTAGGTTTCTCTTGCGAAGATTCTGACTTGGCCAGGAATGAGACCTGAAAATCTGCTTTTAGCATTCAATCCAGGTGACACCTGGGAAGCACGTTCTTAGTAGACTCTTACCTTGTACCTGTTCTCACAAATTCTGAATGCAAAGTATTAAAAAAAGACAACAGGATCCTATTAAAAAACAACTCAAGGATAGTTCAATATGGGAAGAGGAGTTTATAGGCAATAATAAATATCTATTACTTTTAAATGTTTTTTTTAAAGGATATACTAAAACTAAATCACTCCATGGTGATAGGATTAAAGGAGAAAAGGGCATACAAATCAAGAGTTTCTACCTTTCAGGGAATTTATAATGCCACAGAATAAGAAAGGACCTCCCTTCTTTCTTTTTAATCTGTTACCAGTAAAGTTTAAACAACAAAAAGTAAACACTGGGAAAAGACAGAAGTGAGTTCTAAAATAGATAGTTCTGGCCAAGAGGAAGGCTAAAATTTACATTTACTGAAAGCCTACTTTTTAGTAGGTCAGCTATTATATGACCTACATAGTGTTATGGCAAAGTAGGTGTCCAAAGTTCAGAGAGGTTATGTGACTTGCCCACATTGACTTCACTGGTCTGCTTTAAAGCTGATACTGGAAATTACGTCTAGAAACAGGGATGGGGAGAAGGGAATGAAGCCAGGCAGGCATGGCCTTCAACCACTATCTCACACAGCGTCTGCAGACTACCTGGCGCATGGGTAGTGGTTTATAAATGGATGAATACTGGATAGATTTCCAAATACCCTGGTTCCAAAGGTGATGTGACTTCTTGTTGGCCCCCTCTACGAGCAGAAAGCCCTCATCACAGTGGCACTTCCTGCTGTACAACAAATAGAAGCTAATGTTCTACAGCTTTCTTGCCTCAGTGATTAACGATAAATATCTTAAGCACCTGGCAACTCATTTAGTTTCTTTAGTTGTACAACAAAAGGTGGGGCAGTATTCTCTGTAACTGAGATTTTCTCACAGAGCAATAAGGATTTAACAATGCTTTACAAATATGAATGGTTACGGAGCTCATAATACAATGAAACATAAATAACAGAATTGAAATGCTGTTCTCACTAAATAAGTTACTTTTAAAGCTTTCAAATGGTCATCCCAATCAGTTTTGCCTTACTCTTACACACACACGATCAAATGTCTCAATGATGTGGTCAAATGGGGCCACGACTCTCTTCCCTACATCAAATGTGTTTTCTGAAGGCCATCTGTAACCTGGTCAGAAGGAATACAACCTCAAGGTTTCAAGGGTGAGTTCCATATCTAGGGTTAAATTTCTGGTCAGGTGAATGCTCTGCTCAGCTTACTCCTCTACGAATGGAGTATCTGATACTGAGGGGCAGGGCAAAAAAATGGAAACTTAGAATGTTAGATTTCAAAAGGGCAAGCTTACTAGTACGGGGCTGTGGCAACCCCATGGGAGGCAGGCACGTTGGGTTCAAACCCAGCTCCCCAACCAGTGAGACTGGACCTCAAACAAGTCCCTTAACTGAGTCCAACATTTCTTGTCTATGAGATAAGTATAAGAAAAGTTTTGTCTGGGTGAACATGACAAATAAATGATAGAAAACCAACAGCACAGTTCTATTCACAGAAGAACTTGGGTTACATTCTTTCTAAGGTTACACAGCTGGAGAGGAGAGGAGAGCAGAGAGCCAACCTGTGGCCGTTCTAAGACTGGATTTTTTTATTAAGTATTCCACTAGCTTAGTTTTGTATCTCTACAAGCATATAAATCTGAATTGCTATCATTTTAATTTCATTCCATTTTTAAAGGAAAATTTCACCAATTACAGAAAACTAAATTTCAGATAAATTAGGGGAAATGAAGGAAATAAAAAGATAAATCGACAATATTCATCTCAAGCTGCAAAATATAAGAGCACTTGTAACAATTCACTGAAGTATTTGAAAAATTACAGGCATTCATTTCTTTGCAATTAAAATTCAGCTCCATCTGAACATGCAACTTTTGTACCAAGCCCACCCAAGACGTTACCAGAAAAATAAAACCTCAAAAGATGTAACTCAACCCTTTTTCCTCAAAGTAACATAATAGGAATCTTTCCAATTTTTTTTAACTTTTAAAATAATTATAGATTCATGGAAAGTTGCAAGGACAGTACAGAGAGAAGAGATGGTACAACTCTACAATTTTAGTAATTTAACTTGTATTCTGATTCACGTCTGGTATCTGCTTGAAGTTGCTTTGGATCAGCATTATTTCCCATCTTTACCCAAGGCAGGGCCCTGTTCATTCTTTCAGATTTGCTCACTGCATGAAGTGTTCATGATGTGGAATGTCTGGAAACAATGATACACCTGTCTGTTTTTCTTTCCAGTTTTAGCAATCTATATAATTTCTGACAATCATGTATCTTATTTTCAGAAAACTAATTTTTAATCATTATGTGCCCTTCTCCTGTAGCTTATACCTCCTCTCCCCATGTGGCTGTGACATCCCTTCCTTTACAAAGTCACTCTCTCTCTTGGGTCTGGTTCTGTGGATTACTACCACCCAAAGTGGGGGCCTGGATAAGAACCATTCATTTCTCCATCCATTTAACAAGTTATGATGAAGTGACACCACTGCCAGGAGCTGTGGTCTGTACTGAGCATAAAAGCTGTCAAGACATCAGAGCCCGTTCCTGCCCGCATGGACTTTACAGTCCACCCAGGAAGAGAGCAAAGTTCAAAACTGCTTGTTACAGAGGTCGGGCCAGGTGTTGTGTGCACATTACCACACAGGACTTACTCGGCCTGGGCTTTAGAGAAGCTTCCTGGAAGAAGCGAAGTGAGGGTGCGTGTGGAAGCTAACAAGTTAGTATAGTGTTATGATTTGGTTACCAGTTGTTGGTATGCCCTTTGTTTTGCACCCCACCACCATCCTGATTTAAGTTCAATGTTTCCTTTCGCTCCAGGAATTTTCAAGATTGTTAATGTATTTCTCCAACAGAGGGTGCTGTGTACAGCATAAAGCAACATATTACACTATTCATTTCTCAAATGCTCCTACAATCTAACTTGACACTTTAAGATTACTATTTGTCTCATGTCTCATGGCTGATAAATTAAAAACAAGTAAGTTGGATGGAAAAGAACGAAAGTAGCAATTTTTAGCTGAGAACTCTGTTTCTAAAATATTCTTGATATAGTTAGATAATAAGTCATGGGAAGCTTGTTTTCTCTTACATAATACCACAAGTACCAATTTTCCTTTCCTGACTCCAATCTCAATAGTGAAATTTACTAAATCTAAAAAGCAGTATCTTAAAATCTCATTTGCTCACATCTGAAACTTAAGGAGTGACAAGTGAGAACATACTTTCCTAGTGTTCTAACATTGTCTGGAGAACTTCAGCAACATTGTGTTCCAACAGTGACTGGGATTTTAAAATCCCAGCATAATTCATATATCTTCAAAGCATTCTTGTGATACCTCAAAGGTGGCAATGATTTTGATCTTAAAACCTAATAGATGTGTAAAACAAAGTCTGCACCCTGTCCAGATCAGCGCTGTCTAGAAGAAATATACTGCAAGCCACATATATAACTGTAAATGTTCTTACAAGCCACACTAAAAAAATAAACAGGTCCATGTCAAATTAATTTTATCAATATGTTATATTTAGGCCAATATTTCTAAAACAATTACCATTTCAACATGTAACCAACATAAAAATTATTAATGACATATGTATTTATTTTGGGAGATGCACTAAATCTGTGTGTATCTGATGCATTTTATATTTGTAGCACACATATCTCAATTTGCACAAGCCCCATTTCAGGTGCTGTGTAAGCACGTGGAGCCGGTGGCTACTGTGCTGGACACTGCAGGACTCGAGCATTCCTCTGTCTCATCAATCAATTCTTAGATTCAGATCTCTAAGGATTCTCCCACCAACAAGCACTCCCAGGTCCAGCATAACTGCAAACTACAAAACACCCCTTGGGGTCTGACTTGAGGCACAATTTTAAACATGTTTAATTGAACTCTGTGAGTTTAATTAAAGTTTTTAATTAAACTTATGAAGTGGATTCATTCAATCTGGTACACGTTAAAGACGAGCCTTTGGGGGAAAGCAGAATGGTACTTTTTGTTTTGCTGTATCTTTTTCTCTGCTGAGAAGGGAGGGATTGACAAGTGCTAGACTCTGTCCACAGCCAAAGAGAAAAGCTGCTCCCATCGCATGATACCTGTGTGGTAACAGCAGGTTCTTCACACCCAGACCAACTGTCCTGCATCGTTCTAGCCTCTTACTTGAATAGAACTTTGCTGACACACCTGCTTCATTAGCATAACCATTGCTGCTCTCACCTCTGGGCTTGCTGCTGACAGAAATAATCCTAATTCCAACTTATTTTGCAATAGCAATTTTTCCTGAAGACATTCCATATCCTTTTGAATCCTATATGAACTAAGACGGTTACTTGATTAATAATGGAAAATTTAAATAGCAGCTGACATTTATGTGGTACTTTTGTCCCACACAAAGTACTTTCATAGGTATTCATTTGAGGACACACAGAGGCAAAGGATTATTATAGAAAAACAGCTAGGGTAAGAGGCAGAAGCCCAGAGTTTGATGTCTAGATCTCTTTATTTATTATTTCCTGAGTGGGCGGTGGTGAAGGGATGAAAATCACCACCAGGGCTGCCGCTAGCCCTGGGGGTGCCTGCGTGGTTTGGAAAAGGGTGCCCACATGGGATGGACACGGACCTGCAGATGCACGACTTGGCAACTAGGCAGTGGCTTTGAGAAAATTAGGTAAGACTGCCCCTTTGTCCTTCAGGCCAGTGTCAGGGCATATGGCTTGGCAAGTGCAAGAGGCAGGATTTCAGGCCCCACTTGCCATCCTGCACAACCGCACGTGGCGGCCGTGGCTACGACAATCCCCGCTGGAGTGCCTCTCACACATTAGACGTCACTGAGAACTTCATGTGCATTCACTCATTTGTTCCCCTTTGAGCCCTAGGAGGAATCCTCACTTTACAGATTTAAACTAAAGATTAGAGAGACTGACTGTTAGGGCCACACACCTGGTACCTGGTGGAGCCAGGATGGGAATTCTGGTCTGCGTGACGCCCACAGATCGTGGTCCCAACATGCCCATTCCAGTAGGCTAACTATCCTCCAACCTGAACTTGCCTTCCCCTGGAGTCAGTCTAACCACTAAATTTTATTGTGCACATGGAAAGTTATTGCAAGTTTTAAAATACTATAGGAACGATCTAATTCTTATAATTGTGTTGTTTAGTTAAAAAAAATCAATGATCAAAATATTGGCTCAGATGATTTTTAAGTACTTGAGGTTTTAAGACTTTCAGAGAAGAGGGTGCAATAAAACGGGTTATAAAAGTAGCATACAGAATTCATTCACAAAAAAGAGTTAAAAAGGAGACATTTGTGATGACAGATATTATCCTGGGTCACTTGCCACAGATATGGCTTCAATGTCATCAACTGGGGAAATCAACAAGTTAAATAAAATAGTAGAATGATTTCTCTCTCTCTCTTTTTTTTTAAGGAAGTCTTGAGTGATCTGGTCATTGGTTTATCAGTGTATTTTATTTACTATTTTCATCCTGGTAATTAACAACTATTCAGGAGCCAAAAAGGGAGGGGGACAGAGTGGAGAGAGTGGAGGGTCACATCAAACCTCCCGAATGCACTCAGCCTTCTCTGCCCTGGAAAACTTTCACTAGCTGGACCTTGAAGGAGAAAGAAGGGTTGCTTCTTTTTTGTTTTAAAGAGCGAGACTGCTTTGTATTCCTGTCTGTTTTTCTGTCTGTTTTTCCAGGGGGAATGTTCCGATAAGAATGTGGTGTCTTTGGGAACAGGGGAAAAATGGTGGTGAGTGGGGTGTGAGCTTGGCATGAAATCTGGTTAGTGGAGATTTGGTATAAAAGATGTGTAGTGGTTTCTTCGTTATTATAGTTAAAAATTCAAAACATGAAGAAAACCACGGTGCCTTGAGAATTTGGCCCTATTCTGGCTGCAGTGGCTCTCCAGTACTTGATTCTCTAAAGTTGGCAGTGTTTACATTCCTCTCACTTGTCTAAAATGGTACCAAAATGTATCTGGTCTTTAAAAACATGGCACAGAAACTCCACCTACTATTTCCAATATAACACACAAAATCCAGGACAGTGGGCCATATATCATTTCTTTAAAACATCTTGTGTTTGGGGAACCACTTGTCTAGGCCAAGATATGACTAATTCCTATTTGAAAACTAGATTATTAAAAACAAAATAAAGACATGTCAGCGTGAAATCATGGGAGTCCATTCCACATAAATTAAAAAAAAATTCTACTTCTGCTTGATAGGACATATAATTTATACTAAAAAATGAGGGAGAGCACATTCTCAGAATATCTATGTTTTTGCTTGAACTGCAGTGTCCAACGAGGTGGCCACAGGCCACATGTGGCTATGTGAAATTAAACTTAAATAAAATTTAAAAGTACCTTCCTCTGTTGCACGGTCACATGTTGAGTACTCAGGAGTCAGTTGCGTGTGACTAGTGATTGCTGTTGAAAAGCGCAGTGCACATAATTCCATCATTGTGGAAAGTTCTATTGGACAGCACTGCCTTAGAACATTCAGTATTCTTGCTAGAATATTGTTACTTTTTCAGTACTTTCCTCAAAGTATGTGCTCCTCTTTAATTTTTTTTTCTCCTGGAGATCGACACTAATGAATTTTGGAGTAGAGGAAATAAACTAATGAGAACTTTCCTCCATAAAGCTACCTATTGTAAAGAGGTTCCTCTTTCTGCCCACTCACCAGGATTGGGTGAGTGTCTGAATCAGCACTGTGCCTGATTCTGGTGACTCAGAGGTAATTAGGACTCATACCCTGCCCTCAGGAGCATACAAAATCAAGGCAGCTATCCATGAAAAAGGAGAAGATTCTGTGTAGTAGATGCTACATTTTAAAAATCAGTAATCTACATTTGCATTTAATAAACACTGGGTATATGAAAATATGTTTATATTTTATTTTCCTTAAAAGAAAATAAAAAATTATCCTCTATGGAAAGCCCACTTTCTTATTCTCTCCAATTTTTATTCTGAATTATCTATACTCTTTTATTATTTTCAAAATGCTAATTCAATTCATTCTCTTAGGATTTATTCTTTTTAACTTTTGATTGTATATTCTATAAACCTCCTTCTAAGAGAATGACTATATTTCATGCTTTAAAATAAGGGAACAAAAATTAGAAATTTTAATTACCATTGCATGTTCTTATCCATCAGAAATCATTTGAAGTTGTAGATTTATGTGATATACTTATCAGTAGTACGTAGAGACATTTAATGTTTGTTCATTAAATACGTAACATTTAAAATGACTATATTTCTGGACCTTTAAATCTGGAGGTGTGTAGGAATTTTCCTCTTTAGGTTTATTTTCCTTTCTACAAGCCACACATTCCTAAAATAAGGGGGATGTAGTTAAACGCCTTTGAAAACAGGTAGGACTGGATTCTAACCCTGATGGGGCTATTTAGTTGGAGTAATCTGCTATGTTACTTGACTTGTTTGAACTTCAGTTCCTTTACCTATAAAGTGAGATTAAAGTTTCCCACTTTGCATTACTATGATGTCATTTAAAGTTTTCATTTAAAAAAGCATTTATCAGCATCTCATGAATGCTAGATACTCAACAATTGCTAGTTTCCTTCTTCCGTGCTGTAGGGACACCCTGAAATTCCTGGTTGGCTACAATTAACTGTGTCTTACACAAAACTTTTGGCATGGCAATTTTTTTTTTGTCTATAGAACGAATACAATAGAGACAGCAGCTGATATTTATCAAGGGCTTACTATAGACAGGGACTTTATTTCATTAGTCTTCATATAATTATTTTTCCTTAACAACCCTAATAAAGGAAGGAGGGTAATCCACGTTTTCAAGAGGGATTGCAGAGTTTGCCTATGGTCATCCCTACGACACCCTGGGTCTGTCACTCCTTCGTCCACCCTGTGAAACCAGGAGACCTTCCTGGAAGCATGCCAGAAATCAATGAATTAATCTCTCAGAGAGTGAATTTTAGGGTATGTGGATTATATCGCCTATAAAGCTATGATTTAAAACAACTGAATTTGCAGTGATTCAGTATAAAGCAAAGATTAGCTTTATTTTATGGTGAGCTTGGACTGTAATTGCTTTTTATATGTTTTGAGGAAAACTGTACATCAAGGATCTACTCTCAACATAAGTCCATTCCCAATGTCCACTAAGAAAAGCTGCTATGATTGCAAGGGTCAGACAGCCTGAGGGTGGGTATGAAGAAATGACATGTCTGGTTCTATGTCAGTCTAGCAGGTCAAAGAATAAGACACGGAAGCTCCAAAGATTCTAATAATTAGCCTGAAACTTACTTTTTTAAAATGGAATATAGGCCAATAAAAATTCACGAAGAATACTGAAAGAATCTGGGGGAAAACAGATTAAAAAGTGTCCAGAAATAATAATTCCCAAAATAAAATATGAATGTATTTTCTTAAAGATGTTCTGCATACTTTGCATACCTTCCATTATTATTTCATCCCCTCCTTATATATTTTTGACTTAGAAAACTTTGTTGGGTTTTGGAAAGATTGATGTATTTGATTAAAGACTGAAACTACCACAACTGCAGCTGTACATTGGTATTATGGGGGAAAATGTTTGTTAGATTAAATGGGATTCATGCCTTAGATACAGAAAACAACAATAAAAGTTGAGGAACCTGACTCCCAGCTTGACATACAAATGTGAAATTCAAGGACTGTTTCCTTTAGTCTAGTTATTCCTTTGATTTTTATTCCTGCAGAGTCACAGAAACAATGAGTCCCTGGGATTACCTTCATCCATGCCATTTAGTAATTCGGTTAAATCTTCATTTTTACTGTCAAACTGATGCTCCTTCCACGTTTCTCCATTTTCGCTTCGAAGAACAATGAGTTCTCTCTCTTTTCCTCTCATAGACCCAAAGTGAGGTATTTCCACTATGACAGGGCTGGAAAAAAATCCACATTATTTCGGTGTCATATTAAATATATTTACAGTATCATGCTTTAAAAAAATGTTTCATTAACAGTATCCATTTGAAAATCAGAGGTGCCACTAGGGTTGGGAATGACTTCAAAGCTGCAGAATCATTTGCTAATTAAATATATTAGAAGCTGGAAAACATGCCATCATTCATTCATTCACAACCAATTCTTGAGGGCCGACTGCAGGTTAGTTAGGCTTTTGGTTTGATTGGGGTGGGGGTGGCAGAATATTTAGCACGTATGAAAAGATATTCTGATGCACAGAACTGATCATTATAAAAAAATAGACCATAAGAAAGAAACTTGGTCCATTTAAAAAATTACTATACGTATATTGTTATATTATATAAAATGCTAATGATTTAAAAGGACACAGTCATTATTTTTAAAAAGAAATTTTGTAAGTTTCCTAAATATCACTGATTCTTTTCCCCTCAGCAAGAAAACATCAGTATAACAACCCATTCCTCCCACAGTCAGTTTCCATGGCTTCCATGGCCTGTTCAGTGCAGACAGCTTCTCTGATTTTCAACTTGTGAAATGGCAGAAGGCAGCTTCATTTCCTAGCTCTAATATAACCTGCAGAGGAATATTTAAATTTTCTGAAAAAGCACTTGTTTGTTTGAAATTCTATAATGATCTATTAATTTTTGACAGTGTCCTTTTGAAAAAGAATGGCTGCAAATTGAAGACAGCCAATCAAGCATAGGAATAATTTTTATTAAATTTTAAAATAGGATAAATGCTAAAAAAGAAATGAATGGAAGTAAGCAGACCACAATCACATACAAGTTATGTAGTTGGATTGTGCAGCTTTCTTTTATGACATTTAAGTAGACAGTATCATTATTCTCCTACAGAGCTTGTATGTAACCTCACCTCTTCACCTGTGCATTTATGTACATATGATAACAAGATAAAGGCTTAAAGACCATAAAAAGGTACAGTAGTTGTAATGATCAAATACCACAATAAAAACATGAATATTTGATGTATTACAAATACACTCACTTAAAATGTTGTGACAAATACAATCATTTTATTTTTGGCAAAATAATTGATTAATTCAAATTAAGGATTAAAAAAACTTTATGCCTTTATTTTTTGACAGGTCAAGGCAAAATCAACTATTGCTGGTAGTGTTAATAATTTCAAGAGTTATTTACCATAGTTTTTATTTTTAGTGACAGCCGATGATTAGATATTAAATATTTTTGAGAACTATATACAATCTTTGCAGGTTAATGCATCAGATACTGTCTCTGTAAATATTTAAGGAATGTGACTTTGTGCATGACACTCAACATCACTGGAGAGAAGGTATGACAAGGGTCTCTGACCAGGGTGAAAGCCGAGCATAACTTTTCATTAACAGGTCTCTTCATGCAGACTGCCAAAGCACATACACCAAACAGACAAGCAAACAAACAACGAACACCAACACATTTCAGCTTAAACAAAATAAAACAAAACAGTTTAATAACAGTAGAATATTCTATCTGCTATTTGGTTTTCTTTCTATATCTTGTATTTCCAACAGTTTTGAAAATCAGTTGTTGATCCACTTTTCCTTCTCAGAGCCCATGAAAATTAGCACATAAACTTTATTTTTAAATGTAACTCCACACACTTACACACACACACACACACACACATATCTCACTTATAGTAAGTGCTGATTTCAAAGCCTGTAAATACCTTCTTCTCTTACACTGGATTAAAATTGCACTGTCAGTCTGTCTTAAAAGCTATGATGTTCAGTCGAAGCATTTCAAATTAAAGAAAGGCTTGCAAAAGCACAGAGTAATGGAAGCGGAATGCTGGCGGTGAGTTCCACATGCTTGAAAAGCACAAGAGAGGTAGCGGTGCTACATCAAGTCAAGCCACTATGGTTTGGTTTTCTTTCAGTGACACACATCAGCTGAAAGCATTAACGATTGAAAATACAAAAACAAACTTAAGACAGGAATAAGACCATGAGTATGACAGAAGAAAAATTGAAAAATGAAAAGAATTGTAGACATTCTGTATCTTGTCTATGAAGAGCCTACCCAATAAATTTTGTTCCTTGAGGCCCAAGCTGCAGGATTCGGCTAACCAAGCTCTCACCCTCATTTACAGGGGGAGGATTGGTAGGAAGATGCAGTTTACTGAATAACATCCATGCAGCAGGAAGAGAAACAAGAAGGGGAAATCGTGAACAAACTGTCCGTCACGACAGAGCCTGCCTGATTTGCACCCAAGTGCCACCTCAGAAAATGAATGAAATTTATTTACTTCTTTTTTATAACACCATATCACAATGGATTGTTTTCCACAACGGTGATCCTTGTAAAAGGACGTGTACCCAAAGTAGCCATTTGTTCAACGTGGTGATATAATTCCAGGACCTATATTTTTTTCCCTAAGAACGGTGCCTTGACTGCTAGGGGGCCGTGCAGTCACTGAGCGGAGAACATGCTTCTTGGTTAGTAAAAGCTTTGACCAGCCAACTGAGTTAAGGAAGTATCAGCCTATTAGCTTTTCACAGAATTACACAGCTTTGTGACCTCTCACTCTGTACAAAAAGTGTACTCAATCAAAATCGTCCAGCTGAGTAGTTTGAACGGTTAACTTCTTGCGGTAAAGAAAAATCAAAGGTGTGGTTATGAGGGCCAAGATTAAAATTGACAAAATAACTTACCCTAAAAATTGTGCCCCTGCAGGACCCATTTCTACCAGCCTACTGGCTAATCCCTCTCCTTCCACCATGGGGGGTGGGTTGGCCAGTTTATGTCTCTTTACCAAACGGCAGGTGATGCGAGTGGGGGCCGTACACTTGCGTGGAGGAATGATGATTCTCATCCCGTGGTGACGGCTTCCTCTCATGGAGCCACCTCTTGCATCCACCATAAAGCTCACCAGAAACCTGCAGGGAGAAGATCAGAGGCCAAATCAAGGATAGAAATAAGCCATCTTCAGAGTAGGTTTTGAAATTAAATGTTGAAATTTAAAGCCACAGACAATGTAACTATAATTTCCTCTCTTAAAAATAAATTGGAAGTAAATACAGTGGAGTCACATCAAACATGCATTTAACTTGTGAAGTGGGCGAAGGGTGAAACACGACAACGTAGTTTCAGTAGAATACAGCCCCCCGCCCCATAAGCCAATTGTTTGTCAATCACTCAAAGGGAAGGAAGAGTGACTGTTTCCAAGTTGGAATAAAAACTGGCTATTTAAGAGCTGTCATGCATTTAAAACCAAAAACAAAACCACTGCATGTGGTCTCCTGTGGGTGGTTTAAGCTATACTCAAGGTTTGTTTTAACTATAAATGGTTTTAGCCATTTGCTGACTATGGAATCTCTCCCTGACAAGTAAGATGAGACTCCACAGTATGTCCTAACATGTACGACTTGTAAAATGAGGGCGTATTTAATCACATCAACACTCTAATTTTTACTATCACAAAGCAGAAGGTAATAAAAGCAGAAGATGACTAGTTTTGCTAAGGCAATTTTGATGGAAAGGGATTTAACCTTTTCAGTATAAATGTCTTTAAAATGGTTTAAAATAACTTACATTTAAGTATTTCTATGGCAATACAAAATATCGTGACTTGAATTTTTGAGAAAATGTCTCCAACCCATGTAATTCCGTCATTGACCTTGATATTAAAGCTAATGAGAAATACATGAAAATGTAGATACGATCACATAAAGAAATGAATTGTATCGTATCAGGGCAACAGCATATCGCAATTTGTGATTCCTGCCGTGTGCTCATGGAAAGAAGTCTCCTGGAGAGTTCTCCCACCTTTGCGACGGTGCTGTAAAGCACTCCGGTGAACACAAACCAATGAGCCCAACACGTGGGGGAGGGCAAGCCAGACAGGCAAACAGAGACATGGACCTGCCTGTTCTCATTTTCACATGTGCAGATGTGTTTATTACTGGGACAGCATCAGACATTGATGATTAGAAAATTGTTTGAATACCTACAGTGTTTTAAGGAAAAAAAGATAATCCCATCCATCAAAATCCTCTGTTATTTATTCTATTCTAAAAAGAGTTCTAACACCCTGCAAATAGATTTTAGGACCCTGCATGGAGGTCCTCGCTGGGGACCCTTTCCTAAAGAGTCTCTTCCAAGCACCTCTTAACCTTGGAAGAGTAACGCCTTCGATACAGCAAATGGACTCACTATCCCCCTGGGGAGAGCCATAGCATGGGGACCTGTTTTTAGCCAATCTGATTTTCAGAACCTACTCTCGTCATCAGAGGGGGAATCAACTTCACACCCTCTTGCTCATTTTGGATTTGGCCATTTTCCTCTGGATTAATTAATTTATTTTTTTTAATAACATACCTACTATGAGGGCCTGGGGCCACTATGACATTCAAAGTATGAGGGGAAGAGACAAACCACCTCAAAAAACAAAACAAAATAAAACAAAACAAAAAACACTTCTTCCTAGTCAAAGACAAAGATGTATGTTCACTTACAGAAGTGTCCACGTGACTGTCTCCAGTGCTACATGTTACAAGGTTCACCTGAACCTACTCTGGGGAACCTACATTTTCTTAGACACATAAATGTTTAACAGCTACTTTTAGTCAGTAACAAAGACAATGTGGCTATGAAGTCTAAGACAAAATCTGATCTTTCCCAGCATTTAGTAGTTAAAATCAACTTGTGATTGAGAATAACAGTAAGAGAATGGATTAAAAAATGATTCAAGACAAACTGTGGGTTTGAAAATTCAGTCACATTAGTACAAATAAACACTGGGGTGTTTACAGTGAACGGGCAGTGTCTGCCCTGGCAGCAAGCCGCTGAGCCTCAATAATACAGATCGTCTTTCCGAGCAGGTCTGTCCTGCTCACTGCTTCACCTGCAGAGCTGAGCACAGTCCCTGCACACAATGAACATGCACTGAATGAACTAATGAACAGAACTATTTGTTAGCTGTGCTTAGAAACTGCCTAGGGCAGTCTTGGTTAATAATAATAACAATAAATAATAATGTGTGTGTGTGTGTGTGTGTGTGTGTAAACACATTTGTAGCTCAGCAGTCTGAAGGCAGTGTAAGGTAATCAGTCCTGGCTGGTGTAGCTCTGTGGATTGAGCACGGACTGGGAACCAAACAGTTGCTGGTTCAATTCCCAGTCAGGGCACATGCCTGGGTTGTGGGCCAGGTCCCCAGTAGCGGGTACACGAGAGGCAACCACACATTGATGTTTCTCTCCCTCTCTTTCTCTCTCCCTTCCCCTCTCCCTAAAAATAAATAAACAAAGAAACAAACAAAAATCTTTAAAAAAGAAGGTAATCAGTGTCAATATTAAAATATCCCAACTGCAAAGAATATCAGAATCAAATTGAAAAAACATGGCTTAGAAGATTTTAATGACAAATTGGAATAATCTCTGTGTTCGGTAGCACCCAGTGCAGAACTGGATGGAGCTCAGGACCAGTTATTTGCTGCTCTAAGGTCATCAGTGCTGTAGAGCCAATAGACTGAGGAAAGGGGGGAGCACAGGTTCAACAGGGTAGGGGCCCTACTATCCAATTACATTATGAAATATAATGATTTGCTTTCCAAACTCATTCTTCACATATTCTGTACAAAATAAAACTCCATGCGGTATAACTTACAGAAACAAATTAAAAGGTGATGTTTAATTATATGTATCGTATCGTACTAATATTTAAACGAAAGCAGGAATTCTACAAATGATCCTAAAATTAACACATGAATATTTCTAGTTTTAGGAACAGCAAGATGACAAATGCTGATACACTACAGACACCGACACAATCTAACTGCAGGGAGAAATTCACATAAATTAAAAATACAAAAAAGGATGGGTCACATAAAGGACACAGTTATCACCTTGAATCATACTGAGGAAGTGGAGAAGAATAGCTGCAAAATAATTTAGAAAGCAAATGGGAAAAATTAATGCAAGATAATTACAAGCAAGCAACAGAAAATGTCAATGATAAGCAAAAGAAAAATAAAAACCATCAGAACATGAAACCAAGGCATCTGGCATTTGTAAGACGATTTGACATAAATAAGCTCGTCCACAGACCTGGTGTAAGTGAACTATTTCTAAGTATATACCAAGTCTAGACTTTCTTTTCAAATAAGCCCATATTAGCTGCCATTACTTTTGCTTTCCTGCATATATGTCTGTTGTCTTTAATAAATTCAAGGAGAGATGATTTGCATATTCAAATACTTCATTGTCTCCAATATATGGGAAAGTTCATTTCCGATTGTGTTACCCTATGCTCCCTCAACTTCTCGGTTAACTAAATTAATGGTAGTACTTTCCTTTCCTACG
Source organism: Glossophaga mutica (assembly GCA_039655065.1). Taxonomy (NCBI): domain Eukaryota; kingdom Metazoa; phylum Chordata; class Mammalia; order Chiroptera; family Phyllostomidae; genus Glossophaga; species Glossophaga mutica. The sequence continues at coordinate 137,266,019 of CM077307.1, read as the reverse complement.
TGGAGGGTACAAAATGCTGGTTCTAGATCTTTTTGTAACATGGGGGCAATTCACCAAGCTTGATTCAAAGAACTCTTCAACACGTCTGCCTACCGAATGTATTCCACGTATTTTATATTTTCCTTCTAAACATTGGGTGTTTTTGCTTTTGCAATTTTAGACCCATATATATCTAATATAAACTGTGTAACTATTTTCAGCAGTTTAATAATGACCATTACTATAATTAAAGGTTTTTCTAATGTAAAGAAATACAATGTTAATGACTCAAAGACCACCATGTAGTTTACAGTTTATAAAGCACTTTTGTGTAAATCACTGCCATTTGAATGACACTGCAGTGATTTGTTTTTCAAAACTGTGGTATTCCAAGCTACAATTCTTTAAGAACACTTTAACTAACCAGCTACTCTGAATCTTAGACTTTTCATCTGCAAACCTGGGATAATGTGTAAAACTTTTCTCACAGTGTCATTTTAGGTTCGAAATATATTAAATAAGGTAATACATGTAAAACATTTAGTACAATGTCAGGTACATGAAAAGCACAAGGTAAATGTTAGCTTTATAATTTATTTTAATTAAAAGCAGCATAAAATACTTCATATAATACATATGGAACTTAATGAATGTTAATTATTGTTAATTTATTTAATTCCAAATTAATCAGCCCTTGTCCTGGATCACAACTAATCTGTGGTCTAAGTGCCAATTTCAGAGGTGAAAATACCTTGTAATTTCACCATCTGAATGCAATTAATTCTATTCCATTTGTATGGGTAACATCTCCCCCAAGTTTTAATAACCTGTAGGTAAAGAACCCACTATTTAATAATACATTGATTATCAATTCAGCAGTGGAAGCAGGCCAGCTTTCAGCCAGTGACCTCCGGTTTTGCTGCCAGCGGGACAGTGAGGAGGCCGGTCTGATGTGGCTCTTACCAAAACCCGTCTTGTGCACATATGTTGGTGCAGTTATTTTTTTAAAGTGGATTTCTTTATATTCTTTTTTTCTAATTGCAATTTAACACAACTTAATTATAATTTTATTTCAGGAAGGCAGAAGGTACCAAACTTGATCTAGAGATTTTAAATTTATATTTCCTTTTTGAAGGAAAATCACACAAAACCAATTGTTTGTCAGACCAAAGGCCTATATCATGAGAAAAATATAGGAACACCAGAGTTTACTGCTTGTTTAAAAACTGAATTTTTGAGTGAAATTCTTCTGTCATTTGACGCAAAGCACCAACGCACTCAAACCGAGACAGCACAGGGACTTGAGCCCAGGAACTGAAATCACTAAGGGGCCAGGAAGCCAAGTTAAGACTAGGGGGGGGGGGCGGTTTTTACCCAGCGTGCCTCTTGCGGCACGCTGGTGTGTCCCAAGAATTTTTAAACAAGCAATTCCTGACTCAACGTGGTGAGGGGCACTGACCTCTTTTCGCTTACATTGTCAAATAAAAAAAATGATAACAGCCAACACAACCAATATAATGATGTGAATGAATCAAAATGTTACCAATTTTTTTGTCAGACTGGCGAAAATATATTTTTTGGTGTGCCGCAGGATTTTAGTAATTACTTTTTGGGTGCTATGAAATGGAAAAGGTTGAAAATCACTGGACTACGTGGTCAGAAGGAATCTGGCATAAGCTGGCCACAAACATGTCACCACTCTCCATTCTGTGCTCGGAAGTCGCAGAGGTAGGTGATTTTATCTCCCTTCTGTCTGCTTAAACTATATACCTAGTTGATCAAGGTTTGTCTGCTATGTAACCTCCCGACGGAGGCGGTAGTGAGCAGTCTGCCATTTTGCCCCACAGCATCAGGAGGAAATGCAGGCAGCTGGAAAAGGAAGTCACCCAACCCTGAAGTGGAAAGTTCTGCAAGCCTCCTTTTTTTCCCAAAAACCCTGCTCACTTTGTTCCCAACGTATAAGAGCAGCCACACAGAGCCAGCCCCTGAGCCAGTTTGGAGAACCTTCCTTTCCTCTAGGCTGCCTCCCTTGTGCTTGAGCATAAGTTTAATAAAATCTGTCTGGACATTTCTCTAGGGTTTCCTCTCAATTTCTGTCTTGGGGAATCCAGGAACCCCTACGCTGGTAACAAAATGGTGAGGTAAATTAATTAAAATACCTGTGTATGTATTTTTTATTAGAAAGGAAAATCAGATACTTAATTAAAAACCTAGAAATGTACCAGCACAGCCAGGAAAATTTTAGGCACCAAAACTTTAATGAATTTCTTCTCTAATACTGTGCTTCCATTAATAAAAATAGATACACAAATTTGCTTAGAAAAATATTTACTAATGAGTTGTAAATATGCCACATACACTCACTAGTGAAGCTCTGTAGAAGGTCAGTATTTCATACATACAACACTTGTCATATGAGTTTATAACTGCAAATATTAAATGCAATGTAAATTTAGTAGGATAAAGAAAAATGACTTTTAGGTCACTTACCCAGAATGAACAGGACTTGAGACAAGATTGACATTGTCCAAGGTGTCTGCAGCCCAGCTATAGTGTCTAAGAGAATCTGAATCAAATTCTCTAGTGAATGTTAGATGCTGAAAAATAAAATGATAGATTGCATCAGCAACCCACATAGACACTGGCTTCGCTGAACTTACAATATATATCCATATGTCTCTATAAGGACAGATAGTACCCACGTGTCTCTGTAAGTCCAGAGAGCCTAACGTTCAAAATAAATACTTTTTATATATTTCACTACAGGTCTTCCTTGATGTTTCAAGAATCAGAAAATAGGAGACTTCCAATCAAGATGGAGGCAAAGGTAAACATGGCTCGCCTCCTCACACAACCACAGCGAAATTACAGCTAAACTACAGAACAAGTATCACTCAGAACTGTCAGAAAATTGAGCTGTATGGAAGTCTAATAACTAAGAAGTTAAAGAAACCACATTCATCCAGATAAGTAGGAGGGACAAAGGGGTGGAGATGCAGAGACATGGAATAGTCTGGTCCCAAATCCATGTGTGGTGGGTATAAAATGGAGGGATATCTTAGGAGCAAGGGATCCCAGCCCCACACCAGACCACTCAGCTCAGGATTTCAGTGCCAGGAAGATAAGTCTCCATAACTGCTGGCTGTAAAAACCAGTGGCGGGCGGGTCAATGGAAGAAACTGCAGGATTCTCAGGCATCTCCTCTTGGGGGACCTGTGCACAAACACTTACTCAGACTCACTCCCTCTGATCTCCAGCACCAGGGCAATACCTTGAAGGGCACCAGTGGCATACAGGGAGGAAATGGGGTGAGAGCCTCTGGCATCAGGGTAAGAGCCAGGGAACAGTTTCCTCCCAGACAGAACTGCAGAGAGTGGCCACTGTTCCTTCTCTGAGCCCACCCTCACATAGAGCCAGAGTGAGTGTGGTACCATATCTGAGTCTCCATCAACCTGGCTCACACGGTGATAAGCCCCTCCCTAACAATTACCTAAGGTCTGCCCCACACAACTTACAGGCTCACCCAAGCTGGTAGCAATGGTTTTCCTTGTGAAGGATTGGGCTAGGCCAGGCCTCAGACCTTCCTAGCTGTGCTCAAACAAGCAATAGCTGGGCCCAGCCCCTGTACATCTCACAGAGTGGCTGCAGGCCCAGCACTAGCAGCAGCTATCTCCAGATTGCTTTATAGCTTAAGCCAAGGGACCCCAGACAGAACACAGGTGGAGGCTGACCTTGGCCTGTACCAACTGGGGAACCTGAGGGCCTGCTCACCCAGCAGACAATTACAGAGCACAATGGAGCACTACCCAGCCACCTCCACAGGCCACATATGGACATGGATGCTAGCCAGGGGCACAGCCAGTCCTACCAGCTGTCTGGACTGGGTAAATCCCTCCCTTGATTGGCTGACAGCACTCAACACTCATCTATAAGAGGAGGGAGTGTTCAGCCCTCACAGAGGGCACACCTCAAGTACCCAGCTTGGGGGATAGGGAAGGCTGTACCACTGGACTCTATAGGACAACTAACTACCACTGGACAACTACTACATGCTACCAAGACATGGAGTCACAGCAGCTCTACCTAATACATAGAAACAAACACAGGGAGGCTGCCAACATGAGAGGACAAAGAAACACGGCCCAAATGAAAGAACAGATCAAAACTCCAGAAAAAAAGCTGAACGAAATGGAGATAAACAATCTATCAGATGCAGAGTTCAAAACACTGGTTATAAGGATCCTCAAGGACCTTACTGAGGATCTCAACAGTGTAAAAAAGATCCAGTCAGAAACAAAGGATGCAATAGTTGAAATAAAGATCAATTTACAGGGAATCAACAGTGAGGTGAATGAAGCTCAGAATCAAATCAGTGATTTGGAACATAAGGAAGAAAAAGACATCCAATCAGTACAGCAGGATGAAAAAAGAACCCAAAATACTGAGGACAGTGTAAGGAGCAACTTCAAATATTCGATATTCAAACTTCAAACATTCGAGATTCGCATCATGGGGGCAGAGGGAGAGGCAGAAGGAGAAGAGAAAGAGCAAGTAATTGGAACCTATTTGAAAAAATAATAAAAGAAAACTCCCCTAATTTGGTGAAGGAAATAAACATACAACTCCAGGAAGCACACAGAGTCCCAAGGAGGATGGATTCAAAGAGCACCACATCAAAACACAGTGTAATTAAAATGCCAAAGGTTAAAGATAAGGAGAGAATCTTAAAAGCAGCAAAAGAAAAGCAGATAATTACCTACAAAGGAGTTCCCATTGACTGTCAGCTGATTTCTCAAAAGAAACTTTGTGGGCTAGAACAGATTGGCAAGAAGTACTCAAAGTGATGAAAAGCTAGGACCTACAGTCAAGACTGTTCTACCCAGCAAAGCTATCATTTAGAATGGAAGGGCAGATAAAGTGTTTCCCAGACAAGGTAAAACTAAAGGAGTTCATCATCATCAAACCATTATTACATGACATGTTAAATGGACTTATTTAACAAAAAGAAAACCAAAACTATAAACACTAAAATGGCAATAAGTACATAACTATCAACAATTTAATCTGAAAAACAAACTAAATAAGCAAGCAGAGCAGAAACAGAATCAGCAATATGGAGTCACTGGGAAGGTGGCCAGTGGGGAAGGAGATCTGGGAGAAGCAGGGAAAAGGTGGATTAAGAGGTACAAATTGGCAGTTACAGAACAGGCAGGGGGATGTTAAAAGCAAGTACAGGAAATGAAGAAGCCAAAGAACTTACATGCATGACCATGGACATGAACAAAAGATCAGGGGTTGCTGGAGGAAGTTGGGGTTGCTGGGTAGAGGAGGGCAAAGAGAAAAAACAGACAACTGTAATAGCATAATCAATAAAAAAGAATTAAAATATAAAATATATTGATATGTGATGTCACTTTCATCTTTTAATAAAGCATCATGGTATACATTACTGGTATGGTAAGAGGAATCAGAAAAATAATTCTGACCATGATTTTAAGCACTTCAACACATATTCAAATTAATTCTATGACAACTATAAAATTCCACATTTCAAAATAAAAATAAAGAGTTCAATCTTGGTGACTTCTGTTTCCAAGTGGTGCATAGTAGGCTGGTGCTGCTGCCAAGCACAGCAGATAAATATGGAAATCACCTCAGGATGCAGCAGAGAACAGCTGAGGCATGAACTGGAGGAGCTGTACTCTGGGGAGGGGAAGATTTTGAACAGTAGAGCTGACATTTTGTTGCCATTTTTAACTTGAGCATTTGTCAATAACCAGCGCAGAGGGGCAGAGGGAATTTGGGCTTTTGTATTTGCAGGGACTACTGCTGGGGAACAGAAGAATCAAAGAAGTTTGGGAGAGACTTGGGTGGCCTCGAGCATGCCTTCTGTAAGAACATTGGTTGAATTCTGGGGCTGCACAGGACAGGAAACTGAAAATCCAACCAGAAAATCTCTGAAAGGCACATGGAGCTTTTTTGGCAGTTTCATGAGAAATAGATTTGGTTTGGGACTTGTCTGCGGAGGAGACTTGAAAATCACACCAGCATTGCAAATAAAGACCCTGAAGGTCTAGGGACAAACCAGGGGTAGTTTCAGCTTTACCCCAGCTGCAAACCAGCCTCATTTGAGCAGACTCTTAATAGGATTAAGTACCGAGCCCCCACTGTCCCCTAGCAGAGGGAGGGTGAAGCCTCTGTGGAGGACTACATTCTCACTGGGTGTGTCGTGCCTGCACCTTTCCTACACTTCACGTCTAGCATGCAATGAAAAATTGCCAAGCGTGGCCAGAGCACATGAACAAAAACAGAAAAAAATCCAGATACTATAAACAGATTCCCAGGTCATCCTACATGTTGAAGTATGCTAATAAGAACTTCAAATAACTACAATTAGTGTGTTTAAGAAAATAGGGAAAAAGAGAGAAAAAGGAAAATAAAAGGATAGTTCAACAAAGCACTGGAATATATATAAGAAAGAGTCAAATGGGCATTTGTCTGGTTTTCAATACAATATTAGTTCTTGACCAACACAATAGGAAATGAGGTTAGTGAATTGGAAGCATAAATAGAAAACCATACAAATGAAGGTTAGATTTTCTTAAAAAGAACAGAAAATACAGAAAACAGCCAGAGACATGTGCAACACAGTGAACATTTTTAAAATTAGTGTAATTTAGAAGAGGAAAACAAAGCAGAAGCTGTATTTGAAGAGAGGATGGTTAAAAATATTTTAAATCTGATATAAGATATTATCCCACAGACCAAAAGGGGAACGGTTTAGAGCAACAAGTATAAAGGACTCATGGACAAAAACTATGGGGGGGTGGAAATGGGAGGAAGGTGGGGAGGGCTGGGGTGGTGGGCTGGGGCGGGGTAAAAGACAGAAAACTGTACAATATCAACAATTAAAAAATACTGATTAAAAAAAAAATAAAAAAAAAATCTGAAAAAAAAAAAAAAGATATTATCCCACAGACCAAAAATAAGATCAATCTCCATTTTTGTCCTGTTAAATATCTGTTCAATACTGCAACCCCATTAAATGACAGAACTCGAAGAAAAGAACAAAAATGATAGCATTAAAGTTGAAAATAATGCCTAGAAACAAGGGCAACATTGTTTAAAATAAAAAGTAGGAGAGAACATATAAGAAATCAGTTCAGGAATTTAAAATCTTCCTCCCCTCTCCAAACGAAAAAATTCTAGAAAGAGAAAAATAGTAAAATAGAGAAGAAATCAAGGAAATAATTCAAGAAACTTTCCCAGAGCCGAAGACCTGAGTCCCAGACAGAAAGGACCCACACAGCAACCAGCCCCCAGGGAAGGGCAGACCCCGCTCCAGCACATCGTCGTGCAATGTCGGAGCTTGGAGACACCAAAGGATTCTCCAAACTTAGAGAGAAAAAATGGTCACAGATGGCAGAGTTCCACCAGACTTTTAAGGAAAAAAACTGAAGTTAAAGGTGATGAAGCAATTCCTTCAGTGTTCTGAAGATATGATTTTCAACTCCAAATTCTATAACCAGCTAAGAAAAAAGTATAACTATAGAATTAAGAATAGAATTCTATAAAAACCTCTCTCATATTTATATACATATGCGTACACACACACACACGAGTATGCCTGCTGCACTCTATAAAGGAAACTACTGAAAGATGTACTCTACCAAAATGAAGGACTGAACCAAGAAGTAAGGCACAGGGTCTAACACAGGAACGGGGGTTTTCATGGTGACGAGCGGGGAGGAACCAGGGGCACATCTGCTGCAGCACGCCTACCAGGAACTTGACAAGTAAGAAAGCTCTAGGTGAGATGAATTAACTAGATGAATACAGAACACCTAACAAGTGTGGGCATATTGAGAGATTCGCACAACTGGGGAGGAGTGTGTGGGTTGAACTGGTGATTTGCACAGAGAACACCAACCAAATGTAAAATTCTAGGGAAAGCAAAATACTATGCTGGAAAGAAAATGCAATCATAATATACTTCACATCTGTAAATAATATTTATGTAGGTATGATTATAGAAGCATGGAACATATACTGGCATAACTGAAATAAAAATACAACTGCTGGGGAAAAGAGGGGGATGGGAAAATAAGTGGGAGAGAAGAGGTATTTAAAAAATTAAAGCTTCCATCTTCCATTTGGGTGAGTCAATAAATAATTCCTGAAATGAGGAAAAGCCAATGAAGCAACATACTTATTATTCAGAGGCATGACAGTGTGTGAGCGTCATCGAAAGGCACGCTACGCTAAGCACTTGCCTCTGGAGAGAAAAAACTGGGGGCTGAAGGTTTCTATGGAAATTCTTTTTTCCCTAATGAGTGTGTCTTGGAAAATGGCATGACTTTCATTACCCAAATTTGTTTAACTTTGATAATAAAACAAATTTTAAAAAATTACTCTGAATGATGAAGACTTTTTTAAAAGCCCTGAAATCAAATTGAAAAAAACCACCGCAGAGCACGAAAGTGCACGAAAGTGCAAGTCGCCACGCCATCTAGAACGCGGAACAGCTCTCTCTGCTCTCAGTGAGAGGGGAGCCCTTCGGGGGATGGATGTGCGATCAGTGGTGTTAATAAGAGTTCACAGAACCAAGGTCCTAAGCCCAAAATACATCACATCAGAAAGTTCCCGAATTCTGTGTAGTTAAACCAAAGGCTAGGTGTTGAATTTAGTGTAGCCTTATTTGCTGATTTTACTGACTTTTGGACACCCCCACTAACCGACCTTCAGAATAGGGCAAAGTATTTAGTATAAAGTGGGTGGTGCTACATATGGTATTTTTTCGAGCAAACTACAACTTCTACATTCGAGGCCCGGAGGTTACTTTTCACATTTTTTAAAAAGTTCTAATAAATAAATAATATCACTCTCCTTTGGCAATTACAGTAAATTATTTACCTTTGGCACCCTTAGAAACGTGACATTAATTATTGAACCAATGAATTATATCGCACAAAAAGATATCACTGCCATCATGCAACATTTATCAGGGCAGGAATGTGCCGGCACACTGGGATTCCGCGCCCCTTCCAGTTATTCCCACCCCGGCTCCTTTCCTCTCGCGACGCTTCACCCCTCACTGAAACTTCGTCGTAACACAAGTGAACAAACGTATAATGAACAAATTACTCGTTCTAAACTATCAGCTACATGTTCCCATGTTTGTCCCATTTTTTTTCCCATAGAGGTCTGCTTAGGTTTATGGGCAGACTGAATAATTCTAATAACTGCAATACTGACAAACAAAATGTTCTTACTACAGTGCGTCCATCTACATAAAAAAATAGGGTAATTCCACTGAACCTTTGGCTTTTAAAGAAGAAGAATGAATCGGTAGCTTCATTTTCAAGCTACCTATTTCTCTGAATACTTTTTTCCTACAGATTAGCATTTACTTAAACCTGAAGTGTGAAATTTAAACTATTTACTAATTTTAATAAAAAATATGAATTTTGAAATATTCCGGCATGTTTGTGCATGGCACCATGGTAGCAACAAAAAGCTTTCATTATGTAAAATAATAAATAGGAAACCACATGTGAAGATGGTTAAAAAAGATGAAGTGGAGTTGGCTCCCGAGTTTCCCACCGCAAGTAGGGGTGTTCCTGGCTTTAATGGAAAAACTTGGCTTTGACATCGAATCACAGACTTGGATCTGAAAACTGCCGTTGCCACTTGTTAATGGAGAACATTTCTTTCCCACTCCTAAGTTTTCCATTCTGGAATGGCAGCTCCACTGTGTAAGTGTGGGTCTCTCCCTGGCCCTTTAGATTCCTTTTGGTCCCTCAAAGGCGAGTGGTTGATCTGAGTGGTGAATATGGGAAAAGTAGCTGGGAAGGCTCTGCTCACATCCGATTTTCACCCGCGTAGGTCTGAGCTTGGTTTCAGAGCACACACATCCTCCTCTGTCCCCTAACTCTATCTCCATGAGGGGTGCACCTGCCCTGGGCAGGCAGTGCTGGCCACTGGCTAGGACGTCTGTCAATGTCATGGTTTTAGTTAGCAGGCCCACTTGGCTCAGACAGTAAGCCAGTCCTCAACCTGGCCTCCAGTGGGAATAAAGAAAATACAATATTTTGCCTTTGACCTTTCCTTATCTTTGTTTATTGAAAGCCCTTTGGAGATGCCCAACAGTACTTGCTGGTTTCATGATCCACTGCATGTTTCTTAACTCTCCTCAGTTTCAGTGTTATTTTCAAACTGAGGTTTGGTTGATAGGGAAATTAAATGAAAATATATATTAAAAATCTGGCACCAAAACAAGTGTTGGCTGGAAATTATAACATCTGTTTATATGTGTAGTAGTTTCTACTTTTCCAAGGACTTACATTTATATTAGCTCATTCATTAAACTCTGGTAATCTGTGGACTAGAAAAGTGTTCCAGAATCAGCACTAACCATTTACAGTTGTATACACCAAATCAAGAGAGCCCATTCGGTTAAAAGAATGCATCTTATAAATGCTTAAGTGTTATTGATGTAAAAGTATTTAAATTCCTACATTAACAGCAACATCTCTAGGCCTTTTCTGTTTATTGTTCTTTGACTCCTCAGAACCCAGTAGCTCTGGGAAGTAATATTATATCCATTTTACAGATGAGTGAATTGTAGTTCACAGAGACTTCAAACATTTCACAACACTAGGCTAACAGCACTGGGTGGCTTTAGCAGAATACTACGTTAAGGAAAAATTCATATTGACTTAATAAGACCTTATACTTCTGTATCAAAAATGATATAAATAAGCACATCATTTTTCCTCTTGGCAGTAATGTCAGGGCTACTAGTAAAATCAAAATGCACATTATTCAATAGAGTCCAAAGCCTGACTAATGATGATATCACCGTCTCCAAGAGTTTACTACTTTCCAAAAATAGTTTCTCACCACTCCTATTCATCAGAGGAAACAGGAGAGCAAGTACACACTGGCCTTACCAATGAGGACACACCCAAATGCTCAGGTCTGGAAATAAATGTCCAGGCACAGAAGAAAAGAGGCGGGAGACAAGGGAGTATTTGCAAGGAAAAGAAAGAGAAATTTAATTAACTTGGTACTAGATTCTCCAGGCTGCTGGCTGTCAACCCCTGCTGTTGGATGACAGCAGTTAAGGTTCTTGTCTGTCAACTCTGCTTCTCCTAGAAGCCAGCAGATTAGTTGTTGGCCTGGACAGGGCCAGGGCAGGGGGAACCCACATGGGTGTCAGTTCCCTCAGACAAAGAATAGATGACTTGGTCTGCATCACTTCATAGCCCAGTGAATGACAAGTCATAAAAACCTCACTGAACCTCCACTTCGCCACTCCTAATTGACCCATTAGGGGAATGGGTCAATTCTATCAACTGCCCAAATTCACTGAGAAAATGAAATGACCCAAGTAATATGAAAGTGATTTGAAAATCCTAAATTGCTATGCAAACAAAAACACAGATAGTAATAACTCTAATTCTCTTTCCTCAATAATGGAAGATAATTTATTTCTTAAATTTGGATAACATTACAGTCATCTATGTAGTTTTTTAGGATAGCATATGTTTTATCAGACTACAGAAATGTTAATCCCTGCTTGCATTAACAAGCAATAGGGGTGTTTTGGCTGTGACAAAAACATGTCTAAACATCCAATAGACATATGAAAAGATGCTCAATGTCACTAATCATCAGGGAAATGCAAGTTAAAACCACAATGAGTGTCATCTCACACCTGTCAGAATGGCCATCATCAATAAATCAGCAAACAAGTGCTGGCGAGGATGTGGACAAAGGGAACGCTTCTGCACTGTTGGTGGGAATGCAGACTGGTGCAGCCACTGTGGAAAGCAGTATGGAGATACCTCAAAAAATTAAAAATGGATCTGCCTTTTGACCCAATGATCCCACTTCTGGGAATATATCTGAAGGAACCCAAAACTACTAATTCGAAAGAACATGAGCACCCCTATGTTCATTGCAGTGTTATTTACAATTGCCAAGATATAGAAGCTGCCCAAATCTCCATCAGTAGATGAGTGGATAAAACAACTATGAGACATTTATACAATGGAATACTACTTGGCTGTAAAAAAAAAAGAAGAAAATTTTACCATTTGTGACACTATTGATGGACCTGTAGAATATTATGCTAAGTGAAATGAGCCAGTCAGAAAAAGACAAATGCCATATGATTTCACTCATATGTGGAATCTAATGAATGAACTGAACTAATAAGCAAAATAGAGACAGACTCATATATAGAGAGCAGGTTGACAGCTAAGCAGGGGGTGGGGGTAGAAGGACTGAACAGAAAGGAAAGAGGATTTATGGACAACAATGTGATCATTGGGGAGGGGGCATAAGGGGAATAAATGGTAATAAAAAAATACAATAAAAATGTATTTTAAAAAATCAACTCTTCCTGAGGTGAACGTGCTGTCCTCGGGTCTGCTACACTTCCTTTATGAGAGTGGCCCTGTGGCTGGGTGGTCAGCAGCAGAATGGGTTCAAGTGGCCATCAGACTGAAATTCTATTCTCAGCTCTACCATCTAATGCCACCCAATGTGACACTGCACAAGTGAAATGCTCCTCCCAGCCCCAGTCTGTTGGTCTGTAAGGTGGCAATGATAATACCTAATCCATAAGGTGGCTAAAAGCATGAAATGAGAAGACCCCTTTAACAAAATGTTGTGGCAGGTACTGCACTAAGTCTTAAAATTATTGTGATTGACAGTAGATATTGGGCAAAAGAAATGGCAACCTGATACCAAAATAAAGAGTAGGTCTGTGTGGACACCCAGCACAACTACTTGCAAATATTCTTTTAAGAAATGACTGCCATCTTTAAAAAAGTCTAATTCATAGTCACAGAGAACAGAATGGTGGTTATCAGAGGCTGTAGCACAGAGGAAAAGGGAAGATATTAATCAAAAGATTAATTAAGTAATCAACTTTCAGTCATAAGATGAATAAATTCTGGAAACCTAATGTATAGCACTGTAACTGTAGTTAATGACAATACATCATATACTTGGAATTTGCTAAGATGTAGATCTGAAGTGTTCTCATCACACAGATTAAATGAGAACCACCGAAGGTGATGGATATGTTAATTAGCTTGATTGTGGTGGTAATCATTGCACAATGTGTGCATGTATTGAAACATCATGTTATGCACCTTAAAAAATAGATTTCATAGAAGAAAACCTGATTCAAGCAGCAAAATAAAATAGAATTAAAGACTTACTAAAACAGGTCTTTTTTTTTTTTTTTTTTAAGTAATTCTTCTCTCTTGACGTCAGCTAATATTACCTCTTAAGACCTATTGAAAACTATTATACTAACCATAATGAAGCTGGGTTCTTCGGCGTTTCCAAATCTGATTGATTTCAAGATAACTTAGCTACCAACTTCAACAAAATAAGGTGACTCAAGGACAGGTTGGAAGCTGAGATGCTAACACACCAACATCCAGCTCAAGGTGTCTAAATGAACTGCACTACCTTAAGTCAGAGCACCAACTTCTCGGCCTTAAAAGAAAAATCTGTAATCTTGCTGACCAATCTGCCAGAAGTGTGGAATGGATCACCCCAGTAATGCTGGCAAAGCACTTTGAAGAGAAAAAGCAGCATATTAAATGTCACTAGTCAAAGGTGCTTATCTTCTAGGGGACTATCTCTAGCCCATCTTTAATTCCAGGCTGACTACTTTCTGCCACCATGCACATTTTTTAGAATACCTAAGAGATTAGCTTAAATGAAAGACTAGGAAGGTAAAGCTGCTGCTGGGAGGAAGGGTGTGTGTGTTTTGGGGAGGGGTTGTGGAATGGGGTTGAGAGATAGAGGAAGAAACTATTAGCATAACCAGCTTTTGGATTAGGCATTTGTCTCCTTTTCTATTACTGAGATAATTGAAAATTGCTAGATCTTGAAAAAATAAATGTGAAATTTCTCCTGAAGAGCCCTCCAACTTGCCTAACACATGACTTACTAACATATCAAGTAGTATATAACACAATATATGACTAAATATACATGTGATCATCTTTAGCTTCAAAAAAGGCCATGTCTAACTCAAAGGATCTGGAATCCTCGGCCATGAAGTAAATGAGAAAAGTTGCCTCCAGGTACAGGGAGACTATAATAAGGCCTCAAGATATTAACCACAGACTCATCTCCACAGTTACCACTCAAACAGCCAATGCATCTGTCTGCACACTAGTTAAACCTTCTCAACTGGTGGCCCTTTGAAGCCTTGCCACTTGTCCTCTTACGCATAAACACTTGGGCCAATCTGGTCTGAAAGGGAAAGTCTGCCAAATGAAAGCAATCTACTCAGAGAGGGACAGGGCTGCGCAGCTGCCCCATTTTTCTTTCCATTGACATCTGCCTCTCCATCAACAGGATGGAAAAGAAGTGGAAGGTGCTCATACCTCAGTGATCAATGGGCAAAGAACTCCTTTCTTAGAGTTTTTGCTTGGAAACACCCAACTTCACAGCTATTCTCTTAAATCATAGCTCATTTTCTTTTTATTTTGTTAAAATTAGATTTATTCCTGGACAGAAAGCCTATAATGATAGACTCTCAATGCTGAGTGGCACCTTAAGATGCCAGGGGACTTTGTGCATTGCCTTTGGTATGCGGTCGTTTCATTGCGGGTTTGATGACCACCAGCCACAAGCACATTAATGAGGACAGAAACCCAAATTAAACTGGCTTAAGACACCCTCTCCCCAGGGGTCGGGGTGGGGGAGTGGACTGTGATGAATTTATCTGTTTACACAGTGGGAAAGTCTGGGCAGCACTAACTACAGGCGTGGCTGAATGCAGCCATGGCTCAAACGATGCAGGAATCCTTGGTCTTCATGTTCCAACCCCAGCAACTTTGGATTCACTTCATCTTATAGCTTAGCAACCCCCGGATGGCTTGTCCAAGTCTCACATTTAAGTCTTATTGGACTGGCTAAGATTTTTCATTTCATCCTAAGACAATGATGGTAATCCAGGAAAAGGAATACTCTGAAAGGCCAGGTCTGGGACTCATTCTCGGAGCAGGGGGAAGAATTTCAACCCCTTCCAAACTACACTGACTGAGAAATGGGGGGCAGAGGGTTTTAGCATCAGGTTCTATGACTGCCACGTAGAGAAAGTGGGATTGGTGTATGCGGACAAAACCAACCAGTGTCTCTTACGTGATTTCTGCTCTCCTTCCATCTTTGAATAACTACCAGAAATCATACTGAATTAATGTTTCTGCCGGCAAAATACATCCCTTGGTCTTACAACTGCTCCTAGGGCCATTCAAAGAAAGTGTAATTAATTAGTTAGCCTGCAAAGTATTTTTAGACCATGATCATGCCTTCTACCTCACATCCATGTAAAGGTCAAATATTTCCATTCCTTTAATGATGTCTTATATGCCATAATTTTAAGCAGAATCATTTTCTCCATAATTTTCATAACTTGCTGAATATAAGTTGTCAGTTCCCTTTAAAGCGCATTAAATAAGAACTTATTATTAGAGTTAGAAATAGGCATAATGAGTAACACATGTCTAAACATAATCTTTCAGGCTAAAAATGGATGAAGATGATGGTACCACACCCATAGTAAGAACACCAGTGAGTATGAGATCCTGGAGGACAGGGTAAAGCTTGGACTCTTCACTGGCTTCCTGCTCACTCACACTGAGCAGTGCAGATGTGTGCTGGAAGAGCAGACTGGTGTTAAAAGGAGGCACCCTGGAGCCAGGTGGCCAGTGACGGCCATTTACCAGCTGTGTCCCCTGGGGTGAGTTACTGAAGCTGTCTGTGCACTTGAGTTTCTTCATCTTTTTAACGGAGTCAAGAAATTGTCTCATAGGATTTTTGTGAACTGTAAATGAGTTAGTGCTGGTACAACTCTTAGAGTAGTATCTGGCACATAGTAGCAACTCAAAATTAGCTGTTTTCACCACCCTCACCATAAGCATCACCACCCTATCTCCTGACGCTTATGGCCTCTAAGGACTAGAACTCCACTAAGGTAATGAGGACTGGCTGACCTGGATCCCACACAGCAATGTAAGCCACACCAGATGGGGCTTTCAATAATGATGTCAGAAGGTAGGAAAGAACCAGTTTGTTCTATTCATCTTAGACAACTGGGCTTCAGTCTGGAGTCATCCCTTTCCTTTAGTACCACCTATTTGGAAGGGAATACTTCCAAGCACAAATAGATATGGCTCAAAGGCAACCTGACATGCACAAATCTGAGCTTATAACACAAATACATCAGATGTTGACTGACCAACACACAAGACCCTGGCCAGAGCACTTTAAATCAGAGATTCCTATCTAGAGGGGCATTCAGAGCCACCTGTGGAGCTTCAGAGACACACACGTGCCCAGGAACCCAGGCAGAGAAATTCTGGTTCTGTAGGCATCTTGTTTTCCAAACAGCCACAGAGGGTTCCAATGCTGCTCCCAACAAAGAACTCCCACTAGGCTTCCGATTCTGGGTGCACCCCAAAATCTGGTGCCCTGGCTCCACCCAGGTCTACCAAATCAGGACCTGAGCAATTGTCTTTTTAAATGTTTTCCAGGTGATTCTCATAAGTGGCCAGGCCTAAGTGTCACTGCTTTAAGTAATATCTTTTGACAAACACAATATGTGATTTATTTACATACAATTTTCAGAAGCGTATCTACAAGTGGCTCTTGATTAACAGGTAAAGGGAAAGTCCAAGAATAGGAAGTTCATGGATAACCCTATTATACAAAGCAAAATAAATAAATAAATAAATAAATGGTCCACTCTTGACTGAGGCAGGGGTGGGGAGGGATTAGCGGTTTACAAACTAATCCTGACTGAGGCCCAGAAAGAATGAGGACAGGCTTACTTGCCCTACCTCCCTTCCCAGCCCTGGCCTCCACACCTGCCTTCAACTGGCACAGTTCTTAGGACCGTGGGGGAGGCGGGCCTGTGCGGATTATCCTCGGTCTCCACTGTCCCGAACCAGTGGTTAATGTGCAAACTGATTAATCAGCAGCAGGATAATGAAAGGGCAACTAGGCTTTGTGTGAGTGAAGTCTGCTCATGTTGAAAGAAAGCAGCATGCAGGGAGTTAATTTTTATTCCTTTTCTGCCATAACTTGTCAAAGGAACTTGAACTGGGCAAAAACAGGGCAGTTTTCAATCTGACAGTCAGTCAGTTAACTTCGCTTTAGGAATTCTAAATACTGAAGACTTCTTGCATACTTTTTTTTTTTTTTTTCCGGTTCAAAGCTCTTTATTGCTATCTTCTAAAATTTGGTGTTCTTCCAGATACCTCTTTTCTTTCTTTTTTTTTTAAATCAGTATTTTTTAATTGTTGATATTGTACAGTTTTCTGTCTTTTACCCCGCCCCAGCCCACCACCCCAGCCCTCCCCACCTTCCTCCCATTTCCACCCCCCATAGTTTTTGTCCATGAGTCCTTTATACTTGTTGCTTTAAACTGTTCCCCTTTTCCCCTGAAATTCCCTCCCCTCCCCCTCTGGACACTGTCAGGCTGTTCTCAAATTCAGTGTCTTTGTTTATATTATGCTTGTTTGTTTGTTTTGTTGATTAGCTTCCTGTTAAAGGTGAGATCATATGGTATTTGTCTTTCACTGCCTGGCTTATTTTGCTTAGCATGATACTTTAAACAAAATCAATACTGTGGAGAAACTCCATTTTGAAATTTTTAAGTATAGCTTTAGAGGCACGATAAACATAAATTAATGATTTTGTACTTAAAGTCTTAACACAAAAGGTGTAAATGAACCTCCACGGTAAACACTTCTCAGTCTTGCACAGAGTAACTGGACTCTTCCCTCTGAAAACGTCTCTTTTGAGGGACTAGCCTTTTCTCTCCTACAATGAATGAGATACTAGGGACTAAACAGGTTAATGTACTTCTTTCAGGAATTGTCTTCCCCTGTCCTCCAAGTTTTTATTTTGAAGGTGTTCATACAAAGTTAAAAAACCCATATAAGGAATGCCTGTATATGCTCCACCTAGGTTTAACACTTAATATTTTGCCACATTTGCATTTTTCTTCTCTCTCCACCCTCCTCATACTTTTTTTTTCTGAATCACCTGAAAATAAATTGCTGACTTAACAATTACTTCAGTTCTGAAAACTTCAGCATGCATACCCTGGAATACAGCTATTCCCCTGTATAGCTTCAATTCTGTTATCACTGCCAAGAAAATTAACAATTTCCTGACAGTATCGCCAGTACATTTTCAAATGCCTCCAACTGTTCCTAAAATGTCGTTGTACCTTTCATATGTTTTCCCAAATCTTTGGTGAATTTATCACAAAGGTGGGTTGCCAGGAGTAAGGTTATATACTCTTTAAACATGTTCTTTCCACAAGGAATGCCTGTCAGACCATGGCACTCTCTGTACTCATCAAAGAAAGCAACCTGCTGCTTCTGCAGTTACTAACTTAAGATTTCTGTGTAAAGGTTTCAAGATGTCCTGAACCTTCCTTTCCCCTGACTGGTCAACAGAAGTGCTGTGACATCCACAGAGGTGCTTTTGAAAATGAAGCAGCAAACTGAACAAGAGAACATCAGTTTTACCCCAACACGTCTCTGTCTTTTATTTCTTTTCACAAATCCTTCGTTCTGAGTAAATGCTGCTGCTCCACTCTACTCGAGTAAGCAGGTCCAGGTAGAGACTTATTGGTCGGTAATGGGTGGAGTGGAACCCTCAGAAGTCTGCTGGTAGCCTTGCAGCATCGCAGACGTTCCTACTTCACTAGAAGGTTGGTGTGCAGAACTTGGGAGGTAGTGTCACTAGGGCAGTGATAACAGTGGCAGCAGCAGTGGAGGTGGCAGTGATGGGGACACGGTGGTGATGGGGACACGGTGGTGATGGTGGGGGCTACAATAATGGTGAGGTCACAGTAATGTTGGTAGTGGTCCCAAATTCATGCCCTTGTCCCAAAGCAAACATATATTCAGAAATATACACCACAATTAGGTTCAACCAAGGATTTGCTATTCCATTACAGAATGAGACACATATTTTATGTAAGAGAAAAATGTCACTGAGACCCAAGGAATCTCTTTTCACCTGCAATTTTATGTTTTGTGGGTTTTTTTTTTTTTTTTGCCATAGAGAATAACAGGCATTTCAACACTTGAAAGTATTACCAATATACCCACTAACATCTTGTCTCAGTTGGGAACACGAAGAGGTCAAGGTTACCTGATTAGGGTAATGTCCACAGCCAACCAAGCAGAGTTCTGTGGAAGACCTCAACCAATACTCAGGTAACACCTTCCACTCAAGACCTTAGCTCCACTGTTTCAGACAACGGATTTTTTAGTGTTAACACCCACTTAAGCCATGACATGCTATCGCATCTGTAATCATTCCACAAAGGGTGTTTGTTTTGGTATGACAAAACAATGAATAGCTGCTGTATCCACCTCTGTAAGGCCCGCTTGCTAAGAATGTTCTAGAGAGTGAAAAGTAATAAAGTGTTTATTGTAGGTCTTTGTGAAGTACAATGTGCATCTGTGTGTCTGGAAACCAGCATCTCCAGACATGTGGGAGTCCCAAAGGTCTGACTGTCTGCTGCTTAACCTCTAACTTGGTTATAAGTGACTCACTTACTCATCTGTTCCAATTTACCTTCATTCTGCAGTGAAGAAATCCAGCATCGTCTCACCAATTACTTACACTGTTTAAATATTATAAGCCACCTTTAAACTTAGTTTTATGCTCCAAACAGTTCCATCCATCACCAACACATGACTGCAAGTATAAACCAGGTAGTGTGTGTATCTAGAATAATGAACCATCCTGAGCCTGTCTGCAGTGGGACTGCAATCATCTATTATCTATACAACCACAATTATAGTGAAAAGGGATTACGCAAACACCAAAAGAACCTGGCAGGGATTCTGGTAGAAAGCACAACACATCACATCTTGAGAAGGCCCATTATAGGCAGCTGTAAAAGTAAAAGACCAAAACCAAGAAGGATCTAATCTTTAACTATCTGCTGAAAACAATTCTAGCAAATTCCAACATACACACAAAGTTTGTTTAGTAAAATCAAATATTCATGTGGATAATGTCGGCAAATTTAGCTACCAATTATTATTAACTCTGTTTTTAAGAAGTTAAAATAGATTTGACCTAGAAATGAGAAAAGGGATCCATGCCTCTCCTAGGACTTTCCAAGTTTCTTTCTATGTGTGAGTCTTTAGTGAGTCACACAAAGAAGAGAGGGATATTTCCATTGATGGCACAATTAATTTTTTCTTAAACTAGCAGTACCAGAAGATTTATAAGCGTAAAATCGAACATGTCAAAATATAGTTTTTGTCATGGGACAAAGAGGTTGATTCAAATATACAAATGACAGTTTAACAATCAAAGAATATTTTTAAAAGAATGCCTACCTGCTCTTTGGATGGCACAAGGAGTTCTTCAATCATCATGCTGTCCCGGGCATAGGAGCTTCTGTTCAAGGTGTAGGACCTATCCGAACTGAAGGAGCGGAGGCTGTTGTAGTTACAGTTACCCATTCAAGAGTGGTGGATGGTGATGAGATGAATAAAAGAAAATTAATGCATGCAACTTTAAAAACAGGCACAATGGCTAAAAAAAAAAATCAACAAAATTTGTTCTTGAAAAGATATTGTCAAAAACGAAATCCCTTCTGTTTGAGGAAATCTCTTAAGCTTGGACAATCTCATCATCAGGTTTTGTTTAAAATTAGGGCAACTGGTGTTAAATCTGTGAGAGGGTGAAATGCATAACAATTTTGGATGTTGCACTCTGACAGCTGGACCAACATGACAATGGAGAAGAACCGGATGAGTCTGGATGATCTGATAACTTGAGAGATTTTCTATGGTAAGACCTTACATCAGGTTCCCCTCTCTTTCTGGTCCTTATCTGTCTAGTGCGTACTATTAAATGAAATTATGTCTGCTATAAATGGTTCTGTTTATATGTCTTTGGGAACTAGATAAGGGTTTAACTTATTGAGAGGTTTATAGTCGCTACTCATGGAAAGCATTGGAAGGAAGGAAGTAGTGTTGTAAGTACACCTCGCATGATTTCCTTTGTCAGCTTTCTGGCCTTGACATTTCCAATTCCATGTGTGGTTGCGTGTTCTTTCCTTGCTCTACTCTTTTCTTACTCGCTCCTTCTACCCTTCACCTTTCCAGTCACTTACAAATCCTCTACACAGCCCCTGAACATCCCAGAATGCAAGCTTTCTTGGGTCCTGAAGTGCTACTCACCATATTGACCTCTAAACTAAAAATCAGTAAGGGGTTGGGGGGTGGGTGAGATGGCTGAAGGTGGTCAAATGGTGCAAAATCCCAATTATGAAATAAATGAGTCCTGGGGGTGTAATGCACAGCATGGCGACTATAGCTAATACTACTGCATGTATTTGAAAGTTGCTAAGGGAGTAGGTCTGAAAAGTTCTTATCACAAGGAAAAAAATGATAACGGTGTGGTAGTGGAGGTTAACCAGGATTATTGTGATAACTATTTTGCAATAGATACATATATTGAATCACTATGTTCTATACTGGACACTGATATAAGATTATTTGTCAATTATATCTTCAACTTAAAAAAAGGCAATAGAGAAAGAGACCCTGGAAACCCTTCACGTATCTACATAGGACATGCAGGCTGATTGGCAGAACACCTTGTGATCCTACAGGAAGGCAAAGGATGGAGGCTTGGGAGGAGCTGCTTCAGGCTGTCTCCCACGTGCCTCCCTCTCTTAACTGCCACGACAGGCTGTCACCGGGCAGCTTTCCATAGCTTCCTGAGGCTTCCTGCCCCCGTCTTCCTTGGAAGGAGTGGCAGAAGATGAAGCCGCTTAGCTGCACTCTAGAACTGGCTCCTCAGCAACAGGGCACCCTGCAGCTAGTGTGGCACACAGGCCCTTGGTTTTGGTGTCATAGTTTTTGGTACAGGGTCAAGGACTGTAGTCCTTGGCATCTGTCACTGCAGAGGTAATTAACAAACTGTCTGACTATAAATGTGGCTGCTTGAATCTTTACCAGTAGACTCAGTCAGACTCTGGCCTTGGCCTTACGTGTACTAGACAGGGAAAAGAGCAAAGAACAGGCAAGTAAGGACTCCTTGCTTTAACACAAAATGATTTCTTTTCCCCTCTGCAGTAACTACACTAAAGGTTACCCAAAGTGAGTATTTTTTTAAATCAACACACAGAGGCCCCTGAATTATAGGTATTATTCTAAGTGTCTACGTAAATGGGTAGGTACATTCTTCTAGGATTAAGCCTTAGCTTTCACCAGAATCTTAAAGGGATCTTGGAGTCCAAAATAACCATTATTCTACAGCCATTACATAGTGTATTCAGCAAATATTTACTAAGTGACTGTTATAAGCTAGTCAAAATATTAAAACAGGATATAAAACCAAGAAAATAAAAGTAAGCATGACCCCTGCACAGAGGAGCTTACCTAGTAAGCCACATGACCTTGAGTACTGCACAGTCGGGCCTTCAGTGCTCAGCCATGACTCAAATAGCCCCTCCCCCACACCCGCTTCCAGCTGTCAACATTTCTTTGTTATTCCTGTTTCCAGTCCCTTTATGTTCTCTCCACTACAATATAAGCTTCCTAAAAGCAGGCATTCTCTTCCTACCCTCTCACTCAACACTGTTACCAGGACTTTTTGTGATGGTGGACGAGTTCTAAAGCTTCACTGTGCAAAACAGTGTCCACAGGTCACCAAGGGCCACTGTGCACCTAAAGTGTGGCTAGTGAGTGAAGAACTGCGTTTTTAATCGTATGTAATTTCAACTAGTTTTAATCTGAATTGCCATGTCACCTAGGGGACACACTACCAGACAGTGCAACTTCTAAGTACTCAGGCAAGGTTCTGTTTGGCCTCAGTGATGAGATTTGAGAAGCTCACTCTTGGCATCAGACATTCATTTCCTGAAGTTACGGTTCCTACAGCATGTTAATATTGGCGGTACGTGAGCACAGTTTTACTGTAGATGTGGACTAAGCCTTAAAGGTTTTTAAAAATAATTACATATTTACTTTAATTTCAGTTTTTAAATGTATCTAAGACTTGTTATGTTTTAAACATCCTCTCTTTCTTTTAACTTAAACATGCATGCCAACTACACAACAGGGCCCAGAACTGGGAACCATCAACAGAAAAGCCGAAAGATGTCTCCGTTTTATGTGTCTACAGTTCTTACTCCTGACTGTCCCAGACTGACTTACAATAGACAGATGGAGCCAATTAAATCCATCAAGCTTCACTCAGAATCCTTAATACAGAGAAGTAATTTCAGCTACTAAAATTAGACATTATTTGCATGGGGATCTGGAAAGCATTAAATTGTTTTTAACTAAGGTCAACTATATTATTTGTAGTCATCAGTATACCCTACGTGTTAAATACAGGAAGTGTTAGAAAACCACATGCCTACGAATTCTTAAAACTATACTAATGTGCCTAACACAACTCAAATAAAACAGCAACCAGCAAACAAACAGCTGTTCAAGACTGTGATGTCCAGTGAAATTTCTCCAGTTTCTTCTTCATGCACTATCCAAACTTTGTTAAGGGAAAGAAGTTCCTTAAATATTCAGTCAGTTTTGCACGGTAACATTTCTTATCATACATTTAGTTACTTGCTAATTTCCTCAGAATCACAAAACTGATTTGCTAAAGCTGAGCAGACAAAAAAAAAAAAAGAGCACATGTCAGAACAACACAGCACAGCACGGCACAGCACACACAGCACAATGCCGCGGAAAAGAAAAATGAGAAGGTGAGTCAGGGAAGGGCAGGGGAACACTGGGAAAGGGCCATTTCTTACCTGATCTTGGGACTATTTTAAAGTATTTTTAGAAAAAAATCAGGAGAAGAAAGCAAAAAAAAAAAAAAATGAGACAGGGAAAAAAGAAAAAAAATGTTATGGTTGAATGAGATACACACTTAATGTATTACTTTTTAAATGTTACACTCAGAATATTATACTCTAACGGTACCTTTAAACATTGGCTTTATGATTTATTTTTATATTTGCCTCTGAGCATAACATGAGTTGCCAATGTAAAAAAATGAGTTACATATAACAGCAACAAATAATAATAATAATGGTGCAATCAAAACCAGAAGTATGAAAGCCTTAGAACTTTCTTGGGAAAAATTTATGAGACAACATTCAGTTTCATCACTCACTGGATGTCAGCTGCTACAATTTCTTATACACAAATGAGTAATCCACAAAATGTTACCTTCTCTAAACTATCTCAGGAAGAGAATCAGCTAGCTACTGGATTACAAAAGCTATTATATCTCTAAATAGAATTTTCCTTTGAAATCCTCTAAGATTCTGCATATTTTCAGTTATAACTTGTTGCAATCTGTTAATACACAAAATACTACACATTATAAAAAGTTATTTCCCCTTCTTGTTAATGATACCTGTTACAAGAGAATTTTGTCTTCCGTATATTATATATACATTAATAAAGCAAAAATTCTAGTAAGTTGCATGAGATTCCAACTTCTGTTAAAAAAAAAAAAAAAAGACTAACTAAAAACAAAAAAATCAAGTCAGTATCTAAACTGGCCACATCAAGGACAGTGAGAATTAACTCTCAGGTTTACCTTGTGGGAAGTGCCATTTACTATTAGACAATGAAACTTTTTACAACAGACAAACTATAGGAAAATGTCCCCGGGCTCTGGCTTAGGTGGTTTAATTATTAGCTTTAAAATAACTGGACTGTCAGCAAACAAGCTGTTAATCCAACCAGGGAAAAGAAGTCCCCAAATTTTGGACGAGATCCTGTTTCTTTCAAGCAGTGTCAGACAGGCCTCAGCCAAGCTTTTCCACATACCAAAGTTTTGCGCTTTAGTTGTGAGGACTGACTTCACCACTATTCCTGTCTGTGACTCTTGGTCAGTCAGTGTCCCACTCCTGACATGTCCCTCGTAAACAAACTAATGGCAGAGTTTTAGAAGAGATACTCAAACTCTTGGCAGGCCATTCTAATAAACAATATGTAATTTTTTAACCAAAAATACCTTTTCCAGTCTCAATCATGCATTATTCTTTCAGTAATGAAGAGAGAATAGTGAACAATCAACATCAATATTTCTTATTACTGGAAAATAAGATTTATCTTTTAATATAGAACCAAATTTAGTTTTGAAACATGTAACCCAGATCGGCTCTCCCAGTTTTGTCTGTGAACTCTTTTGCTACTATGCTTGAAGCATGACTGCAAGGTGGGAAAATACAGAACAAACAACTAGCACGTTCACTCACATAAAATTAAGGACTGAAAACCACGAAAGAAAATAGCGGAGCATGTACACTTGAGTTGAGAACATTTCACCAAATTCATCTCCTCATCCGAACAGCACATTTGGGGACCATGGGGTAAATGAAAATGATATCGGTTTATGACAAATCATGGTAGTTTGAAATTGCCTATGTAAAAACAACAACAATAAAATACCTGGCAGAACGGGCCCCGAGACTAAAGCCCATGTAGCCTTCAGCAGGCAGAGAGTCATCACCCAGTTCCTTAAGGTCCTGGGGCCCCAGATACTTGTCCGTGTCCCCTGTCATCGCATCTTCACCTGCGGACGCACAAAGCAAGGCCCAGGTTAGAAGCTGCCCTTTTGAGAACTGTCTGTGGTGGAGAAACCCGCTCCTCTGGTCATCAGCAAACACCCATTCTGTCTCAGTCATCTTCTCCTGACCCCTGGACAGTATTTGTAACTGCAGTTTAGCAGGAAAAAGTACAGGCAGAGGTTAGTTCATAATTTCAAGAGTAAATTTAAGTAGCAGAAAGAGGTCCTGGTGCTAAGTACCAATTTTAATACATTTCCTCTGCCTCCTTCCTCCCCCTCAAGCCCTGGCAAACCAGAAAGAAGGATCTTGTAGGTCCATTAGTTGTCCGCAACTCACTGTGATGAGGGCAGCTTTTTTGAATGGATGTTGATGCAAAATAAAAATGATCTCTTCCTTTTCTGTGAATTATAGGTGGAAAGGGACTTTTGTTTAAATGGTCTTCTCACACACAGGATTTCAGTTTGGGGCTTAGGTAAGAAACTAGCACATTACTTAACCTGAACTATAACTGTTCAATTGGAGAATATTGAATCATTTCAATTTTCAACTGTTTCTAAACCAATCAAATTAACAACCCAGTCCAATGGCCCCAGTGTCTAAACCCTCCTTGCAAAGTAGCTCTTCCTTCCATACAGATCAAATGGAGGTTTCAGCAGTTTGAAAAGCAGACTATAGACAATCAATTGCTCTTTAGCCATCGATACAAAGAGTTAACCACATAAAATGCTTTTACTAGCTACATATGCATAACATGACCTCACATGGAAAAACCACATTCCAAGAGTGACAGGGCAGGTTTTCCAGATGCCTTTTGCCCTTAGTGACGGTTCCCATCCTTGCAAAATGTAGCCCAGGCTGTGGAAAAGTTCCTTCCGCAAAGGCAAACTCTATCTCTTTTTGTATGACTCTCATTCTCTTTCTGGACACAAATTTGGCTGGCGGGGTAAAGATTTCAAAAGCGTGTGTTATGTTTTCTCAAAGGTAAGTGATTCATCCACTCCAGCTATATTTTCCAATTCCCTTCTCAGTCCCGTTTATAATTTCCATTCATTTAAACTCAGGAAACCACAAGAGCTCAGCCTTTAAACTACCAATCAAGTCTAAAAATACACTGTCAACTACTGTTTTTGCAAATGTAAAAACTAAACAGATTAACTTTCTCCTGCGACCCAGTACCAACAGATTATTTTAAGTAGCTATTTACAACTGGGCTAATTTGCACACTCACCGCACAGGAGACAAAAACAGCACACACCAAGTACAACTTAAAGAAAGATCTTACTCTGTCGTAAAGCCATTTCCACCAGGCGGGGCTGATCAGACGCTTTCCTGATGTTTCCTGGAATTCCTTAACCAGTGATTTAGAATCTACCTCCAAAGCAACCCAAACAAACCAATCCTTGAGTTGTGGCCACCGTCTTCACCACCACCGCCGAGTTCCTCTCAGCATCTTCTTGTAGGCAATTGAGGAACTGCACATCGTTTGCTATTCATCAGAGTTCAAAGATTTTCAATATTTCAGGCCAAAAAAAAAAAAAACCCACAAAACAAAACCGGGCTACTCTTAATTGAGATTAAGATCCTTTTGATTACTCCGCAGACATCCTTTTAAAGCTCCTTCTGATTGGATTAAAAACTCCTCTGGCAAGCCTCTAGCAGGACCGAATGGTGACATAAATGCAAGCCCTGAGTTATTTGTATGTAAATACGAGGGCAGCTCCAGTGTAGACTTTCGGTAATTTGATACCGGTGCTCGGTGCCTAACCGGGTAACCGAGACAGCCCTAAACCGAGGAAGAATCAGCAAGCGAGGTGCTGCCTTTAATTATGAGGTGACTCTTTCCCAACAGGAATGAAGAGCTGGCCAACCCAGGTAGAGAAAAAACAAGAAAACAAAGAAGTGGCCCAGGCGGGGAGTGGCAGGGAGCTGCAGGCAAACTTTCAACTTTGTTCTCAGCTGGGAACACCGGGAGCCTCGGTTATTTATGGTCCCTGTCAGGTGGAAGGAGGGGGAAAAAAAGACAGAGGGAGGGCTTGCCCTTGAGGTGGGGTTGTGAAACTGTGGGGCAGAGGCAGGAAACAGTGATTCCCATAACTCTCCAAGAAGCTCATGAGAACACACTCATCACTGCTGCTTTTCAGCAAGAGTTTGAGGAAAAGGAGCAGAAACTGAGACCATCTGGAAAAAGCAGTGGATGTTCAGCTTTATTTGTGGCACAGGTTCTTTCAACTCTTTAATACTCTGGAAGGAACTAACTGGCTCTCGCGCGCTCGCTCTCTCTCTCTCTCTCTCTCTCTCTCTCTCTCTCTCTCTCTCTCTCTCTCCCCCTCTCCAGATCCCTGGAGGCCGGCCCGCGCGGGTGGGGCGGGGTGGGGGGGTGCAGGGGAGCTTGGGCTGGAGAGGTCTTTGCAGCAGTGGGTAGGTGTTTCTGTCACTTTGCTGTTACATTGTTTCCCTCTCTCTGGGACTCCTGGCCAGCCTTCACAGCTGCTCCACCCTGTTTATGTTGGCAAGTGTAGGAAAAAACTAAGCAAACTAAGCCTAAGCGGGACTTCTGCACCCTCCATCTGGGTACACTGCAGAGGCAATTTCATTACTCTTTTTCAGGCTAGAAAGGATGTGAAGCTTTCTTGCTGAAGTAGGTGGTTTGCAGCACTTTTTTCATGATAGTGTGTCTATCTCTTGGGTTGTTACCTAAACATACAGACTTTTGAAACTGTAGAACAGAAGAAGTGGGAAACGGATTTGGTTTTCCTGGATAAATGCATAAATAACCGTAACAATAAATGACTCATGGAATATTAAGACAATAGGATACCTAGTGTTTTAATTTGACCAGCCTGGCTGTAATCGACATTGTAAATATGTAGAAATAGGAAGGAAGCCATTTATAATGCCTGGTACATATTGAAAAACATTCCCAAGCGAAAGAATAATTTCCAACCTGGAAAGAATGGAAGGGAAAGTCATGGCAAAAATGAAGAAAATGTCTAAAACCTTAATCTGTATTCCACAATCGCACTTAAAATCCAAATACTCTAGCAAAGCCTTATTCAATGACTGTCACTCAAACTTCCTCACAAAGACTGCAGTGAAAAAGGTTATTCCCCTGACTTCTCTCCGGCCTCTCCCTGGCCATTCCTCCACACCCATCCCGCCCTCTGCTGCACAGAACTATTTTAGTCCTTAGAATTCCTGAAAGTCTTGTAGACTTTGCACCATTGCATAGGATGTATTCTCTTGATGGAACCTTTACCCCTCTTCTTCATTCCAGTTAATTTCTCCAAAGTTTGACTCTTTCCAGAACTCCTACCCTCACTCATCATCTTAAGTGAGGTGTCCCTGTGTGGACTTTCTTTATCAGAGCGCATTGCCAACAGAAACGTCTGCCAAATCTCTCCCACTGGATGATGAGATCCCTAGATTAGGAACCAAATTTTTCCTGGGCCTGGCATGTTGTAAATACCCCATAAATATATTTGAAATCATGGCTGCTTTTATTAAAGAGGTTGGTGTTTCTGCTTTCCCCCCCATCTAAATTCCACAGTAACTTAAGACCCTTTGGGCATGTCAAGCTTGATGACTGGTCAGGATACCGCAAAATGTCAATAAAATTAAGTTTTCACTCCTCTTTACCCATGCTCCTTAGCCTTCAGCAACGGTCACTGCGAAACCGAGAGGCTGGGGTGGGAGTGGCAGCCATCAAAACAAAGATTAATTAAAATAGATTAAGAAATTATGCATTTACCACTTTAGAAAAGTGAAAGCACTTCTTACAAGTTCGAGAATTTAGAGTTCAAGGCAATGGTATTATTTTAATGCAGTTTTGCTGCTCTGGATTAAAATCCAAGTTCCATCATTTCTGAGGTGACCTCTGGAACACTTTACTCTGAGTCAGTCTCAACCTACACAAAACGGGGAGAGTAACTCTGCCTCTATCCCAATAATCTCTTAGGGTATTAAATGAAATAATGCACAAAGTAAGGGCTTAATGGGCACTAATTGTTACTATTATTCTGTAGCATAGTGTTCTCTAGTGCCCAAGCATCTGAATGTATGAACTCATACAGTTAGCATTTAAATTGCTGCTATTTATATTGGTGAGGGCAAAATCCTACCACAGCAGCAAACTGTCCCTGCTCTCTATTGGCTAACACAGAGCATGGCTCCTCACAGGTATTCAACAAGTATTTCTTGACTGAATGAATAAATGAACAACAATAATAAAGTGAACTCACTTTCAATAAACGCAATATTCTATAATTATTGTACAGTACAACATACTACTGTACTGAAGATTAGAAAGGCGTGAGATGAAGTATACTGAGTGACTTAATAACTGCCTCTGATCCATTCTATAATCTAAAAACATTTTGATTAGTGGTAGCTCCGGACCAATACTTCTTATACAAGTTGAGTATAAACCAACCAAAGTATTCTATTATCGGACAACACTCATACAACACCAGATATATTTAGTTAAAAGATATACAGGAGTAGGCCAAATATATTTACAGTTATGCAAATAAATAATAATTAATACTAACACAAGAATAAACTCTGCTTCATGTATTGACAACTGTAAACCTATTTTTGTCCATCTGTGTGAGTGGGACCCTCCAAAAAAACCAAAATTATCTTCTGGAGAGCAGACCCCTTATAGTACAGGCTTCCCTGCTAGGTGGGTGTTCTAGTAACCCATTTGTATCAATGTACCAGCTGGTATTTTTTTTAAATATATTTTATTGATTATGCTATTACAGTTGTCCCATTTCTCCCCCATCACTCCCCTCCACCCTTCACACCCCCTCCCACCCACATTCCCCCCTTTAGTTCATGCCCATGTGTCATAAGTTCTTTAGCTTCTATATTTCCCACACTATTTTTGCCCTCCCCCTGTCTATTTTCTACCCACCATACATGCTACTGATTCTCTGTACCCTTTCCCCCCTCTCCTCCTCCCACTCCCCTGTTCTTAACCCACCCTGTGATCTCCATTTCTGTGGTTCTGTTCCTGGTCTAGTTCTTTGCTTAGTTTGCTTTTGTTTTAGATGTGGTTGTTAATATCTGTGAGTTTGCTGTCATTTTACTGTCCTATTTTTTATCTTCTTTTTCTTAGGTAAGTCCCTTTAACATTTCATATAATAAGGGCTTGGTGATGATGAACTCCTTCAACTTGACCTTATCTGAGAAGCATTTTATCTGCCCTTCCATTCTAAATGACAGCTTTGCTGGATAGAGCAATCTTGGATGTAGGTCCTTGACTTTCATGACTTGGAATACTCCTTTCCAGTCCCTTCTTGCCTGTAAGGTCTCTTTTGAGAAATCAGCTGACAGTCTGATGGGAACTCCTTTGTAGGTGACTGTCCCCTTATCCCTTGCTGCTTCTAGAATTCTCTTTTTCATTTTAATCTTGGGAATGTAATTATGATGTGCCTTGGTGTGTTCTTCCTTGGGTCCAACTTCTTTGGGACTCTCTGAGCTTCCTGGACTTCCTGGAAGTCTATTTCTTTTGCCAGATTAGGGAAGTTCTCCTTCATTATTTGTTCAAATAACTTTTTCATTGTTCCTCTTCTTCCCCTCCTGGTACCCCTATAATTCGGATGTTGGGACGTTTAAAGATGTCCTGGAGGTTCCTAAGCCTCTCCTCACTTTTTTGAATTCTTGTTTCTTCCTTGTTTTCTGTTTGTTTCTTCCTTCTGGTCCACTCCATTGATTTGAGTCCCAGTTTTCCTCCCATCTCTATTGGTTCCCTGTGCGTTTTCCTTCATTTCACTTATTGTAGCCTTCATTTTTTCATCTAATTTGTGAGCAAAATCAACCAATTCTGTGAGAATCCTGATCACCAGGGCTTTGGAGGCTGTTACTTAGTGAGGGGCGGAGCCTTAGGTGTTCCCCAGGGCAGGGCAGCCAGTCGCTGGGTAGTGACGCTGTATGTGGGGGAGGGGTCCAAGAGGGAACAATGTTCCTCTCTCTCTCGGATTCCAGTCCCTTCCGGTGCTTCCCCTTCTCCTGGATTATCTGCACGTGAATGTGGGACCACCTGGTCAGCCAGCCGCCTTGCGCAGTCTCACTGGGTCTGCCCATTGCCACCCTGTGCACCTGGGATCTGCCAGCCACTGCTGCCTGCGTGCCTGGGTCTGCCAACCTCCACTTTTTCCTGCCGCGACTCTGCCCCTCTTACCAGTCTGGATGAATGGTTGTTGAACTTCTGTACAGTTCAATTTTTCTATCAGTTCTGTTGTTTTCTTGTTTCTAAATCTTTGTTGTCTTTAATTTTCGTTGTGTGAGGAGGCACAGTGTGTCTACCTTCACCTCCATCTTGGCTAGAAGTCCTAGTGTTGTTTTGAGAGGGTGTGTTCAGCTTCAATGACTTTTTTTGAAGACTCTTTCAATGCAATTGCCCGTTTCATGATGGGTGATTTATAAGTGCACCTGCCCACAGTGCCATTTTAAACACAATTAAAAAATGAATCCTAGTTTTTTTTGGGGGGTCTCCCTCATTTATTACCAAGAAAAACAAATTTTCACTTACTAAGAAGTACTTGTGTGGGTTTATGTTTCCTGTAAGTGTTTGGTACATTGGCTTGACTTTTGAACAATAAAACACAGGGGAAGTGATTGTGCAAGACCTGAGTCTGCGTTAAAAAGAAACTTTATAGCTTCTGTCTAAGTCTCTTGGAACACTTTTTCAGGGGAAGCCAATCCCAATATAAAAAATTTGACTACCTCGAGAGCACCATGCTTGAGAAGGAGCTGAAGGTAGCTGTATAGGGAGGTGGCACAGAGATCAGCCCTGAGCTGTTGCAGCCAGCCTGGCTGAGATGACAGACCTTTGAATGAAGACACCATCTTGAACATCCTGCTACGATACTCCTGCCTCAGCTGCTATCTGACCATAATCTCATGAAAGCTCTCAATAACCCAGCTGAGCCCAGTCAACTCACGCCACCATGGGAGATAAGAGTAAATTAAATCACTGAGTTTAGAGATGGGCTATTATGTTGTAATAATCAGTGGAAACAAAGCGGAATGAGAAATGAGAAGGTCCAAAGGTAAGTCAAAGAGGTCACGTACAGACTGCCTAATGCATCCCTCATGAATCAGAGTGAGCTCATAGTGCATTATATGATCAGGGTAGACACAGTCCAGGGGAAGGGCACTGGTAAATGCCACTAGAGGCCTCATCGTTTTAGTATTGATTTGATGCCTTTCAAAATTTGGAGGACTGATGTTCTTTTGTTAATCCATTTCTGACAACATAATACCAGAGGCTGGAAAATGTTTAAAGAAGAAAATAACGCCCCCCCCCCCAAAAATCTATTTTGATCCCACCATTAAGCAAACAATAAAAGCTGTTCAGGGGGCCCTGCACTTCAGTGGCCCGGCTATCTCTACGTAGTCCCCAATTGAGACTCGCTGAAGAGAAGAGGGTTCCGGGACCACCATCAAACTTTCAAAGATTCCTATATTTTGTCTACCAGGAAGTAATATAAAATAAAACCAGGGACAAAGGACAAAAGAGAGAATACGAACATTAAATGACTGTCAGGACTGTGGGCGATCAAACAGGTATGCCCTCATTCCTTTTTAGTTTTCATGTTGGTGGTGCAGGGGCAGTGCCTGCTGGAACACACCTAACCTGAGTTCCTTGCAGTCCTTCAGTATACCCACTAATGATCCCTTTAGGCTGAATAAAGGACACAGTTCTTGGCTTAATATTTAGAAGTGTTTTCATGTCCTAGAAGTACTTCTTTTCTTTCTTTTCTTTTGCATGTAATTTTCTCCTGCTCTCCCCACCTCCTTAAAATCCATCATCAATGAATACTTTTCTTGCTTTTCTAGGGGTTGAAAATTGCTTTGCTATCTAAATGGAGACTAGAATCATAAAGAAAGTTCCTTAAAGTAACAACAGCAAATTATATTGTCAGAAACTTTGCTTAATTTCTTTTCTGTGAAATGCAGAATCTCCCCGAGGTATGTATTTCATAACATTATACAGATGAAATTAATAGCATAAAACACTTCAAATGATTAATAGAAGACCTTCAAACTACATGGGATTTAAAAAAAAGCTAGATTAGAAAGCACGAAGGGGTACTTAGCTTAAATATTCTAGTGATTTATCAGGAGTTGGTTTCTTACTGGAATTCAGCAAAGAATCTTATAGATAAGCAGTTAATGATCAGAATTTAGAACATTCAAATTTACTCTGCTCGTTCTGAAAAAAGTAATTTTTTTGATAATCACACAGCAAAGAGAGGAAATGAAAACCATCAGAAAAAGAAATCCTTTAGCCATTTCTTGACTACATTATAGGAGAGTAGAATGAGATCACATCATTAAAATCAACACTACTATTTATTGAGCATTTACTATGTTCTAGGCACTGTTTGGTGTTTTGTAAGTATTATGATCACAATAACATTATAAAATAGAATTATCTACATTTCAAGATAAAACTTAATTCACACTTGTTGGAGTAAGATCACTTAGAATATGGAGAAAATTAAATTTAAAATCAGTTGGTTTGATAGAGTTCTACTTTTAACTAAGGCAATATGCTATGCTACTGAACAAATACTATAAAAAATTAGTAACCAAAATGTAAGCTCCATGAGGGCATGCTTGTTTTCTATTTAATTCCATGTCCAGTGCGCAGAGCAGAGCTGGGCACACACAGTACATGCTCAATAAACGAGTGCAATGAAAGTTTAGTGATTGCCTCAGGACACAGCAACTAGATTACTTGAGTGAGGAGAAGGAGGGAGACTTACTTTTCACCGTCAACTCTTGTACCTTGGGAATTTTATACCATGTGCATCTAACACCTATTCAAAAAATGAATAAAATTAAAATAAAACAAAAAACAGGGACCGCAGGTAAGTCAGTAGGCTGTGTGTTCTATATAACTGAAAAGGTATTTTAACATATAAAGATTTGCCATGTAGATATTAAGATGTGCATGTATACCAACCAGCATGTATCCAGCAAGCATGAAGAGGAAACTCCAGATTTTATAATATTTGACTTTACTTGCCTCTTTAAGAGATGGAGCAGAAAAAAATGAACTAAAGACAGACAGAAGGAGATGCATCATATCAATGTACTTCTGGTAGCTTCCCAATCTTCTAAAGCAGTGGCTCTTGACCCACAGGATGCAACAGAATCACAAGCTCCCATGTGAATCTAATGCTCCTGGTCTAGAGACCACACTTTGATAAACCCTGCTCTAAAAAATCCTCACAAATTAATGACAAATATCTAATGGCAGGATTGATTCTACAGAATTAAATATCTATTTTCTTGGTGGGAATTACTAGAATGAGCAAAACATCAGCTTCAGCAACTGAATTCAGTGGATCAAGTGGCATGTCTCTCAAATTTCAATGTGTATATTTGGATCAACTGGAGACCTTGTTAAACTGCAGATGCTGATCCCACAGGTCTAGGGCAGACCCTGAGATCCTGAATGTGTAACAAACTCCTAGGTGACTGCGAACTGTACTTTGAGTAGCAAGACAGTACAGCACTGTGCTAGGTAGGACCTATGTTATGAGTAAAGGCAACTATTGCCTTTGAGTCGCATTATAGTTAATGGGAAAGTTACTAAGATTACAGATCTGCACATATTTGACCTTGCAGCTCACACTTGGGATCAAGCCCTTGTCTTAATTGAGGTCTCCTGTGAATGTTGAGAGATGGATATGAGACCGTTGGGGATGTGCAGATGATGGAGTTGTGCCCTCTACTTCAGAGACTCATACGTGTAGCACAGGCACGGGTGTTTGGTTGGAGGCTCAGAGAGAGGCTGATGGCCCCAAGGCCAAGGTGAAGAATGGAGGGAGTTCTCTTTCCTACTCCCTGCACTCTCCACCTGCCCCTTCTATCAGGAACTAGCAGACACTCATTTAACCATTTGTTTTCCAGCATCTCCTGGTAGCAGTGGGGGTTCTTTCAAAATATAACTAAATGCTGGAATACAATCTTTTCTTGCTTTCTTTCTCAAACATGTGAGAACAACAGGATAAGTTGAGAAAATGTTTAGATGTGCAATGAGTGGAGTAAGTGGCCTTCGGGAGGCTGAAGAAGTGTGTGTCATTTTAAGGGATCCGAGAGCCTCTTGCAGGAGGACCACCCTCTGCACTGTTTCTCTCCTTTCCCCAGCTCTACCTGCTCAGAAGATCGTGGCTTCTTCACAGGTGGCCAACAAGGAATCAGGCTTTAATGTCGAAGTCTGCACATCTCTTAAACAATAACAAGTGGCAGTGGCTGTTACCCTACAGAACAAATGACTCTTCTTGCTCAGGCTGATTTGTTTTTATAAAGAGAACAAAAGTTAATTTGCTTTTTTACTTTTCAACATTATTCTATTCTTTGTGGCTAGATGTGCTTCTTTAAAAAATGGTATAGTACTTCACTGCTCCTTAATTTAGGCTAGATATAGTTTCAAAAGTAAGCATGCATGACTCAGTGTTGGAACTTTTCCAGATGTAGCAACAAAAACTGTCCCCTGTGAACTTGGTTAATAAATAAACCCATCCCAGCAAAGAAAAAGAATTCAGTGTCTTCCCTGTGAAGAGGTAGAAAAAGACAATGTTGTAATAGTCACTATCATTTTTCAGATATTCCTATCAATAGTCCTTAACCCTAACCCAGAAATTCCTCTCAGTCATCTAAATAAGATTACACAGTACACTGATGTGGTTAAACGAACATCTCAGACTAACAACAGAATGCAGTCAGGAAGGAGTGCAAGGTTACTTACACTCTTCTCATTATCTAAAATCTATGCCACTTGTAAAGAAGCCTAGATGATGAATAAATTACTAGCCACAAGCTAGCCCTGTGAAATCAGGCACAAAAATGCTGGTTCTTACTTGCAGAGAAATGAGGTAGCTACCTAAATTCGAGGTGGCAGTGGTCTGCCAATGGGTTCTTTCTCTTGTTCATCCTTTCTTAGCGATTTGTCTAGCTTTGACTCCAAATCTGAACCTTCTTAGCCTTGGTCCTTCATTACTGAAATGCCCAAGGACCATTTGTACAAAAGGCGAACATGTTCACTGTCCCCAGGTACAAAGGAGTACAAAGACTATGTATACTTTGTGGGCAATGCTTTGGCCTCTTCCTTCTCTTGTATCCAAACTGCCTTTCATTGCGCAGGGCAATAAATATCTGCTTTTTAGTTTGTGTCCTATCTCTGAGCTAAAAGATATATACATACAAGGTAAAGACACCCAGGCCTATTGTCAGTGCTCATCCTTACTGTGGTTCTGGCCCAAGTGGTCAGACCACCCCTTCCCATGTGTCCTTGGTTGTCTAACACCTCCTGTTCCCGGCTCTCTGCCTCCCCGCAACCCCCCACTACCTGCTCCTGCCATTCACTCTCAGTGCTGATGGTGCACTTTCTTCTCTCCGTAGTAAGAATGTCAGTGTGAGGGGGAGGCGACTGGGGTGGTTTGATTAGGACTCGCTTCCACATGAAGCAGGTCCAACTCTGAAGGTACACGGGCAGGGGTTAAAATAATTTGGCAGGGTAGGGAGAAATTATGTTCAAAATTGCAATGTGTTTTGGGCAAATGAAAAAACAACTTATTGTCCTTAGTCAATAAACATGATCCATTTCCTGCCCTCTCTTAAGATAATCATCCCTCCGCCCACTCCTTCCACAGGTTTCTTGGGGGAAAAATACACCCACTGTCTGACTTTCCTCTCTGTACTAGAAACCCTCCTTCTGAGTCTACATTCACGATGTCAGGGGCGTGCCAGAGGCTGAGGTCACCAGGGATCCCATGTTGCCTATGCTCACTGACGGGACCTTCCCAGGGAGGCTCCTCCCATGGCCTCCCCTAGAACTCACGCTCAGGCCTTCTCAATCCACTCTTCACCCGCTCTGTCTCCAAAGCCTTTGGCACTCCTCTTCCTCTTAAATGTCAGTGTGTCCAGGGTTTTGTAGAACTGCTTCTCTTCCGCCATGGCCTGTCTTGGGGTCCTCATTTTAGCTGGTACCCGGCTTCACCTCCCCTTGTGTGCTGGGCTCTACCACGGAGCCCTTTGCTCCCGTCTCTGTCACTTGGACCAAAAAGTTTTCTGACCCGGCAACACTTCTTTCCAGTACCCACCCTCTCCCCTCGGCCCCAACTCCCCCCCAAAAAGTTGTTTGTACAAATTCTATCTATTCCTTAAAATGTTTCCTCCTCGAGGCCTTCAGTAATCTCCCCTTCTTTTGAATTTCCTTGTCATTTTATCTATTCTCTTGACTTAAAGCATCTCATTGAGTAGAAGAGTCAAAGCAGAAAAAGTAAATTCATTTTCCAATTTCCTTGGTACATGCACCTGAACAAATATCTTAAACTCTTTGAGCTTCAGATTCCTTACTGTAAATTAGAACTAATAACACTTTAAATTAGGACTAAGTGCAAATTAGGAGTAATAATAATACAGATAATTCACTCCACTACTTTGACAAAATTAAGCAAGGTAAGGTACCTTGTAACTAACATTTCCTGAGGTCTCTGGGCTCACCCCTTCATACATCGTTATCTCATTCAGAATTTACAATAATCTCTCATCTAAATTATCAGGTACCACTGACTTTCGAGTTGAGGTTACGGACAGGGGATTTGAGTATATGCACTGCGCTGACTCGTGTGATCTTCATCGAAGTCTTTCACCTTGATGGAATGGGCTTTCCACATCTGGGATGTGGAAAAGCTTGGCTCTAACTTAGAGGATCACCGTGAGTGTTAAGTGACGTAATGCATGAACCTGCATGTACCTTAAGGCCTCACCCATAGAAAGGGCTCAATAAATGGTTAAGTGCTTGTTTAGGATGTTGATAGTGTTTATGTATATGGGATCCTGCGGAGGGACAAAGACACAGTAAATGTGTGTCACTTAACCAGTGAAATGTGGACCCATGTATGAGGGCCTCTGAGTGTATGTCCTAAGAGCTCGGATAGTGACAAGGGCAGCTCTGCCCCTCTAGGGCTAACAGGCTGGTTTGAAAGAAAATAAACAAAATTACTCACAAGTTGTTAAACTATAGTCTGTGGGTCAAATGCAGCCTGCCCTCCTATTCCTGTAAATCAAGTTCAGTCATGCATCCATGTCTACCTGCAGAGGTGCTATCTCCACTGCTTTTGTGTTGCAAGGCAGATTAGAATGGTTGGGAAAGAGACACTGTGGCCCTTCACAGAAAAGTTTTGCTGCCCCCAAATGTATGACTAATACACTGAGATGAGCATTAGGAAGAAATCAAAAGATATGACTGAGAAGAGAATGGAAGGGAGACAGCCAAGGGGCTATGCCCCACAGGATGTACCGGCCACGTGGAGGGACAGAGTTTCAGTCTACATGCAACGGAAAGCCTTCAGAGATTTTTAGTTTAGTTGTGTATTTTTGGGGTGTATCTGTATTATTTGGGGGGATGACTACCTTTTTCCTGAAATACAGCAACCACACAAATGACCATGTAAAAATGTAAATACACACCTTAACAAATTGTTATAAAATAAACAATTTTATAACAATAAACATCCGGGTTAAGAAACGGAACATCAACACTTCAAAAGCCTCCCAAATCATAGCCTCCTCCACATTTAATCACCCGGCTCACAATATTCTTGTCCTTGTGTTTTAAAAATAACCTCACAATCCTACCTGAATTTGATGGATTTTCTCTTTGCATAATCCACAACCCAGCAACTACACTCCTAGGTTCTGACCCTGCAGAAATGTGTGCGTAAGTGTACCAGGGAACGCAAACAAGGAGATTTGTAGCAGCTTTGTTTGCGACAGCCCCAAATTGGCAACAAGCCTGATTTACATGAATAGAAGAATAGATAATTATGGCATAGGCGGACAATGGAATATCACATAGAAATAAAAATAAACTATAATTATATGCAACAGCATGAATGAATCTCAAGAACATTACTCTAAGCTGTGGAGGGTTTTAAGCTGGGGAAAGGAGTAACAGGATGCAGTGTGTACTCATGAAAGACTGCTGAGGATGCTGTGAAGAAAGAAGGCTGGGTCTATGGGGGGAGAGCAGGACTGGAGCCCTGCAAAGAGCCTCCTGCAGTCAGCATCCCCTGGGAGAAATGGTTGGGGTGGGGGGCAGGATTAGGGTGGTGGCCATGGGGATGCAGAGGACACCGAGGATGGAGATGTGCTCTGGAAGTAGAATTAATAGGACTTGCTGATGGACAGGACATGAGTGGTAAAGAAAAAGAAATTACACTTAACCACAGGTTTTGACTTGGGTACTGGACTCATTCACTGAGATGGAGAGGGGTAGGAAGAGGCGCTGTTTAGCAAGGGTATATTCAAGGCATGATGAGGTAAATCATCTGTGAGAATGTCAATGGAAACAACAAGTACACAGCTGGAAATCCCAGTGGATAACGTGGATGAAAATCACTAAACAATTCCAATTCCAAAGAAAGGCTACCCAAGGTAGGATGGGCTCCGTTTCAGAATAAAGGCCTTGGTCCTAGTCCACAGATCTTTTTCTTTAGCTGAAAATTCCTTTAAATTTATTGTTGTTTCAGATGCAAGCACACCTTGGGGGAGTCATTATGAAGCTGTTTATCAATTTGACACACGGTCTAGGACCGCCTCAGTAGAAGGGATTTAACAGACAGAAAAAGGAACAGGCACATGTTTTCCATCCTGCATTTTCAGAAATCTGTGAAACTATCCCTTCTCTTGAGTCTCCCTCCACTCTGATGCAACTGACCAAACGCATATGGAAGGTCTGTGGGGCACCAGGCGCTGTACTGGGATCTGGGGATACAACTGAGAATAAGACTTGGTCTCTGCTTCCGGCATTTCACTTTGACTTTATCACTATGAGTTGTGTGCAATTACGTAATGTCTATTTGAAAGGTCAGTTATGAGCAGAGAAATATCAAGCAAAAGGCTAGATGATTTAAGAGGTATTTGTACAATGATAAAATTTCAGGTACAGAACAATTTCTGCATGACAGAACCGCCACTCCTTTGAACCATGTAGGGGCAAGCTAATCTCCAAGCGTTTTTCCAGAGCTATAAAA
Organism: Glossophaga mutica; assembly: GCA_039655065.1. Lineage (NCBI taxonomy): Eukaryota > Metazoa > Chordata > Mammalia > Chiroptera > Phyllostomidae > Glossophaga > Glossophaga mutica. Next base: position 137,225,360 of record CM077307.1, on the reverse strand, counting down.
CTAGAAACATAATCGTCTGGTATACTCATTGGGGTAACAAAGAGATTAGGATGGCAGCATAGTTCTTGACATTTGGTGAGGCAGGGTCCTAACAGGTATTTTTCTGGTGCCGTTCTTGATATCTAGCTTCATATTTATCAAACTAATTTCTCCTAATTTTTTGAGTCAGATTATGCCAAGTAAAATTCTAGTTATTCTCCCCTAATTGAGAATACTTGGACATATTTACTAAAATGATTTGCTTTTGATTCTTAAAATCTATTCTAAATCATGTTTATATTTATTTTACTTGAACTTACATCTCTTGGTCAGCATATTCCTTTTACCCAGATGGCCAGATGAAAGTATATTTTTATTGTAGCCTCATTAAAGTCTTTAAAAAATAATTCTTACTGCCTTGCGAAAATTTTGAAGAGCATGATTTGTTCCCTCTCCTAACCATATTATTTTTAAAAAAGAAATTTAAAAATACATCCTTGAGCTCTGTATATAAGGGACAGATCGTGTTAGGGTATCAGTGAAACATGTCATCTGAAAGCCCAGGCTGTCTGCTCCAGCTCCTGGTCCAGCTCTGCCACTCTCCTGGCCGGGCAAGCCACTCAGCACTTACCTGGGCTGTGCTTCCTCATCAGTTACAGGACACCGACCCCGCCTTTTCAGTTCTTTGAAATCTGTAGGTTTTAATTTGCCCTGGCTTTCTATCGGGCACTGAACTTGGCACCAAGGTGAACTGAGCATGACTGTCCTCACCCCTCATGTCACTCTAATACAAGATGAAATCTTATGGCTTTATCAGATCTCAAACTCTTACCTAGTTGATAATTACTTCTACCACAGACTGTACTTAGAATGCTATTTTTCATTGTAATATTTCGGATCTCCACTTGATCCTGAAGAGATTTTGCAGCCCTATTAAATCTGTAAGTACCTAAGGATTAAATCATTCTTCCCAGCAGGTTTGCTCACCCAGATGTCTCATAAATCTGTTTAGTAGGGTCGTATTTCACAGAGCTGCCTTTTTGGATTTTACTTTGCATGGTTTAATTCCATTTCTCATTATGTCTCATCTACAGTTTTAAAATCTGCTACCCAATCCACAAGAATTATGCAAGTTAAAATAATATTTTATATACATTTTAAAAATTTTACAAAATACATTTTATATGACTTTATCATTTAAAACCAATTTTGACCTAAACTTAACTGAATTCTCTTGGGAGGGGACCCGTAATTGGAAGACAATTTAAACCTTAATCTCAATTTTCTTTCTCCTTCCCTTCCCTTCCTCTTTCTTATTTTTATCTCTTTTCTTTTCCCCCTTCCTTCTACTCTCTTTGTTTCTTTCTCTCTCATCTTTTCTTCTCTTTCTTTTGAATTACAATCTCAATTGTAAAACAGAAGAATCTAACTGGCACTAGAATCAATATGTTAATGTTGTATATACGTTAATATTGATGCATGTGCCGTTTTCTGGGAAAGAAAACAGCAGGGCATTAAGATACTTGTGATCCAGTCTAGGCCTTGGAGGAGCTCTGTTCCCGTGTCATGCTCCTTACCTGTCTAATGCTTGGGCTTAACATCCTACTGTAGACAAGGTTGCTTATCTCCTTTTCTGCTGCTGCGCTGCTTTGCTGAGCCTTAGTCCTTTGCTCTACTCTGTAACCTGACTCCTTTGTGCCCCTAGGTCATTGACTGATAGCATTGTCTAGACTTGCTTCTTATAATTTTTTTTGAACAAGTAATCCAAACATTCTTTCTCCTACAATGATTTCTCACAGAGGACCAAAGTAAGAGGAGAAGAAGGAGAAACCAAAAAAAAGAAAGAAGAGAGACTACTGTTCTGTTAACCTTTATTCAATTTTTAAATTTTAGAATTAAAATTATATTTTCCCATATTACATATTCATTCTTCTATTTTTTTTCTTGAGAACACTGAACAGCATATATTACCGTTATTTTTATTTGCTGTAAAAAAACTGCTGATATCAGCATCCTGAGATACCAGTGTAGTAATCTCTTACTAGTTCTCGTAGAAAGATATTTTTACAACATGTGGTTTCATGGGAATAATCATGTTCCACAGTCCCTAGGGCTTACTGAAGCAGGCAGCCCCAAATCCAACTAAAGCAGCAAAGTTCTGGCCAAACTATCAGGCAAATGAATCAAAAGTAAAAACTATCATTAACATTGTAGGGGCCTCTTAAAATTAATATTTCAAAATGATTTGTTTTGGAATTGGGAGTATTACAGAAATGCTAGTTTCTGTAGCAAAGAATGATGTAAGCCACATGACAGAACAACTGTGGCTTAACAGTGCTCCTATGAGCAAAATTCAAGGACATTAGCTGACAGTAATATTCATGTCAAGTTAAATGTATATTACAACCTCAAAAATATCTTACTCTTCAGTAATAGATTTTTAATATCATCCATGGACAAAGCAATAACTCTTCCACTGTCTGCTTTGACCACACCACATCTAGAATACTGTGTTCAGGTCTGGCCACCTCACTTCACAGTGGGTAGAGAGAGGCATACTGAAATGTGCATAGGAGATTGAGTAGGATGTGAGGGAACAGTGGAAGGCAGTGGTGATGATATGCCTAGAGAAAAAGAGACTAAGAAGAAATGTGAAAAGTGTTTTCAAATATTGAAAGGATTATCACATGAAAGAGGCAGATTTTGTTTTAAGTAGTGCCAAATATATCAGAGCCTGAATCAATGAGTAGAAGCTACAGAACACTGAATGAAATGAAGAATTTTTAAAGTCAGAGTTGTTCTCAGTGGAGCAGGCAGTTCGGGAATCAGGAAATTCCTATCATTTGAGGTACCTGGGAAAAGGAACTCCTAAGCAGAGGATTCTACGGAGGCAATTCTCGCACTAGATGGTTGTTGTTTGGACTTTAAGGAACCCCTTTCCACATTAAATTCTACCACATTATGAAATCAAAAGCCATTTGACTCCAACAGTCCATGAGCACACCCACAGAACAAGGGCCAATGTGTTTAAAGAAAGATAAAGTTGGAATCAAAATTTTCTTATTAATTTCAAATTACCAAACTGAGATAAATCTAAAGGAAATGACTGTCATTTCTAGTTTAACAGCTAGATCCAGTAGCTTCAAACTAAGAGATTCAAAACTTCTTCTTTTCTTGAAATCATTTGGTTATTCACATGAATAAAGGCTATATTGTATAGTCCATTCAAACTTGGCTTCTCATCAATGTGGCTCTTTTGGGATATTTTGTTAAAAACTAGCAAATTTTTAGGTCTGTGACTGTCATATTCTATTTCATATAAATTTCATCTGAAAAACATACTTTTGATGTCATGGGTCGCATGTATACACATCTACGTGAGAACATCATTTTCCTTTTATCTTCTGCATATCAGAAATTACTCTGAAAATGTGGCATAAGAAGAAATATCATGACAAGAAAGCATACTGCTCTTAAAGATGATACAAATATTATCTATTTGGGAACAGAACGGACATAAACATATAGCTGATGCTTTAGAGGAAAGGAAGGAAAAGTGAATAAAACCTTTAACATTTGTCAAAACATTTACAAACAATGAGACAGGTCCTTCCTGGTCCTTAATGACCACATGGCATTAACTCTTCTGGACGCTCAGTCCCCTTCGCCCACTAACACACCAATAGTGGGCTGTCATTGTGAGGCCCGACAGTGAGAAGCCGGGAAAATTCCATGGCAAGTGGAACAGGGAAACTGACACAGACAGCTGAATGCAATGGCCAAGCAATTTACAGCCAGGGAGGAAGGCCCCTTCCCCCATGCCTGGCAGGAGGCAAGACTGGGAAAACAAGGACCTCACCTCAGGCCAGGTAATGTTTCTACCTCTTCTCCTCTGGCCTTTCCTTCCAGCAGATAACATCTAGGTCTCAGTTGTAGTTCAGCTTCAGGCCCAGAAAAGCAGCAAAACCAGGTAGCAATGGCCAGAACCAACTGCAATGACTAAAGACCCATGCTCTGTCCCTGACCAATCAGAGGAGACCATGACCCTGAAAGGACACACCTGGAGAACTGATGAATATTCTACTGTAACCCTCCCCTAAGATTCCCACCTGCAAGAGAGAGGTAAAAACCTCAAGACAAAGGACCCAGGTCTTTAGATCAGTTTGCCCTCTGGGGAGCAGCCCACAGGACTCCCTTCTTCTTCCCTCACTCCTTTCCCCACAGGCACTTGTCTCCTAAACTCTAAGGCAATGGGCAGCTGGCAGCTTGTCCCAGGCTAATCCCCTCAATCTGTCCCGAAGGCCTCCTTTTCTCTGACTTCCCAGAGAGCTAAGGCAGCCCAACCTAGGCTCTCCTGTTGCTTCCCGTATGCTAAACCCACCCTTGTTTTCACTGCCCCCAGCTTTAATAAACGTACCCTCATAGTCACCTGGACTTATGAAATTTTTCCTACACAAAGTCAAGAACCCACACACTACAGCTGGCCCTAGGCAGACCCGCTCAGGGTCAAGCCCCTGTCTGGTAACAGTTGGATCCAAATAGTTAAAGTGACTTTGGATCAGGTAAATTTCCCCACTATTTTGGTTTTCAATGAATTTTGTGCAAATCAAAGAAGGAACTGATAATTAAAATAGGGAAGACTACCTAAAGGCAGAGGAAGACTAGCAACACTATGACTGATCCCAGAGAAAAATACTGCATGTGAGAAGGCAAATGGAGGGAGCAGTAAGAGAGGATGCAGTTGTGGAAAGTCAAATGATGCAAGAAAGAAACATAAATATAACACAGATTCTCTAAGTAAACATTTCATTATTTCAGCAACACTCCATGATTTGCCATCTTTATAATATTGATTCATGGTAAAAATGCTAGTTTTCCAATAAGCCTTGTAAACATGTCATTAATAATGAATAACCCGGTCAAATGTATTAATTTTTAAATAAGGCAGAAAACATATTTCTTTTAAGCACATGAAGTATAGCTATATCATTTATATTTTGATTTGATTTCTTTTATGAAATCAATATTGAAAATTTATATTTTGAAAGCAATTTTGTTCGGGTTGTATTTTCATTATTAGTTCAAGATCAAAAGCTGCTTTCCCTACAAAGCTGAAGGAAAATCTGAGAATGGGAAACTGATCTCATGCCTATAAGGATATCGTCTCTTGCTTATTTAAAGATATTTTAGCTATAAGCATGAATCAATTTTCCCTTTTGAGATTTTCAGATGTAAACAATAAAACATCAATTTCCTGCTTATTAGAAGCAAATAGAAAATCATCTAGATACTGAGTGAGACTTGTATTTGCAAGCTGGAGAATGGGTTCAAGAACAGGTTCAAAGAGACTAAAAGAAGATGATCAGTAATAGCAAATAGGCATTGTTTAAATGACACATAAAATTAATAATCTAAAGAGAAAATGAGAAGTTAGTAACTCAAGGAAGTATTACATTTTAAAGATTAGAAATGGAAGATAAAGGTGGTAGTTAAGTTCCATCACAATAAAAATTTGCAAATACCTTCTTCAACATCTGAGATATATTCGCCATCACTGAGCATTTCAGGGGCGTTGGCTTTACGAACTGCATGAGTTAAGTGAACAATGTAAGTGTGTGGAAAATCCATACTCTTGATACTACAGCAACACATTTTAATGTTTTTACAAATATTTTTGCAATGAACTTTCTTCAGGAAAGAAATACACAGTCACTCTTAATTATTATGAACTCAAAGGAGGTTTTCATACCTTCATCATCAGACATGTCAAGAACTTCATTCATTGTTTCTGGAACATTCATTTTGTGCTTCTCTGTGACAGTCTAGTAACAAGAAAAAAAGCAGCGACTTTAGTGTGAGGAGAGTGCCTATTTTAATGAGGCTATTTCTTTTCTTTCTAAACTAGATGGTTTATTATTAGTTGATTTATGTGTTGCTTATCCTGAAGCCCCGATCTATAAAATGACATCAAAATTGTTCTTTAGTAGCACTAAGGTCCTCACCAGATACATGGCAGAGAAAAAAATACAAGGTGAACAATTTTAGGGACACAGCACACCAGCTTAAAGTATTTAAGTCGCTAATAAGGCTTTTCAAACAACAAAGAAGAGCAATATTGCCTATACTTTTTCTGTACTTTTCCTGGTCTGATGCACCTGCCACCTCATTTTACTAAATGTCTTGGCCGAAGATAAGCCAAATGAATGGCAAGAAATATGTCTTTACCACTTGTCAAACCAGACATTTATTTTGTCTTCCCTACCTAAGTATACATTTTAATTCCTGGAATAAATTGATATTAAGATTGCATAAATCACATTAATGACTGTGTATATGAAGAAAATACTTTGGAGGTAATGCATTTGCAAGATTATTTTAACCTCTACGAAAAAATTTAAAGAACAGTATAGTGTAGAAGAAAGGCCTTACTGAGTCTCTTACTTGCTCTGGTAACTTCTTACCTACAGAGATTGTATCCATCTAAAGACACAGGCAGCATTACTTGTTAGAAAATCTTAATGACTTAATGTTTCAAAGAGTCCTCTTAATTCTGAGCATATGAAAGATTATGGAACAAAGGAAGACACACATCTTAATGAAGCAACTGAAATAAAGCTACCCTGTTAAAACTCAGAAAGGGTGAAGTCCATAGCTGCCTACAGCAGTTCTTATAATACTTGGTCAATGTGATTCATACCCTGTCCTCAATTATTGTGGTGAGGTAAAGGACTAGTCGGCGCCCCTTCCACCATGTAAAACTGCACTTGAACCTTGTTTTAAATAAGCTTTTTATGTTAGAGTGACTTTAGATTTACGGAAATATTGTAAAGATAGTACAGAGAGTTTACTAGTTTCTCCTATTATGAACATCTTACATTATTATGGTACATTTATTATAATTAATGAACCAGTCTTAATATATTATTATTCATGAAAGTCCATATTCAGATTTTTAAAGTTTCTACCAAATGTCCCTTTCTTCTGTTCTAGGATCCCACCTAGGATACAATATTATCTTTAGCTGTCATTTCTCCTCCTGTCTGTGAGAGTTTCTCAGACTTTCCTTGTTTTTAATGACCTTGACAGTTCTGAGGTGACCTGGTCGGATGTTTTGTAGACTGTCTCTCATCTGGAATTTGTCTCATGCTTTCCTCATGACTCGACTGAGGTAATATGGTTTTGAGAGAAGAGCGCACAGGTAAAATGCCATTTTTATCGCATACCATCAATACGACTTACTGACATTGACCTTAACCTACGTCATCTGGCTGCCGCAGTGTTGGCCTGGCGTCTCCACCATACAGTTCCTTCACTCCCTCCCAGTGCCCTTTCCAGGCTGTTGTCTTGGAAAGGAAGTCACTTTATTGGACCTGGATCTAAGCAGTGGGGAATGACATTCCACTGCCTTCAGGGTGGAGTATTCTCAACAATTATTTGGAATGCTGTTGCCTGAGAAATTTGTCTCTACTTCTCTACCTGTTCAGGTATTTATTCGTCAGTATGGATTCTGGACATCTATTATGTACTTAGCTCTATACCCCAACACTATTTATTTATTTATTTTTGCTCAAACTGCTCCAGCTCTGGCACTGGGGACTCTTTCTGTTGATTCCTGTGTCCCTTTGACATCTCCTCACCATTTCTTGTGTGCTTATTTATTAACTTATTTATTTGAGAGAGGCACTTCCTTTTTTTTTTTTTTTTTTTTTTTTTTGGCAGTACAAGATGCTCCCTTCTCATCTTGTATATTTCCTACCCTGGTTCTAGTTGGATTCAGCCATTTCTCCAAGGAGCCCTGGTCCCCTTTGTTAGGTAATGGAATTAGAAACATATCTGAGTGATAGATGTACTCTGCTCACTGCTACTCAGGGAATCGAGTATTTTAAACAAAGCAACTTAAACAGTTTAATTCATATCTCTTGAATATCACCTTCGAGTCAGTTTGCTATGCTGCATCTTTCTCAGAATTGCCACATATACATGGTGCTCCTATGGAAGATGCGGTCTTTAAGGTGTTTTTAAAAACTAAAGTCTGCTTACGGAGACAGTGGGGCCCCGTAACTGGCTGTTCAGAGGTCTCCCTCCAGGAGAGACCGCGCTGTGTTTAGTGACTTTAAGATCAGAGACTCCACCCTGAATGGCACCCATCCTCCAGTAAGCTGGACTACATGTAACTGCTATGGCAGGGCTGATGAGGCGGTGTCTCCGCTTGAAACAGTCTCACATACCGCAGTGCTGGGCTAAGTCTTAGGGGCTTGGACGGACTCTTTTCTAATCAATGTGAGTATTTCACTTGGTGGAAGCCTCGTTTCTTTCATTAGGCCCACTGAACCTTTCCTGTCAGTGTGAGTCCTGTCAACTCGCTCTATGAGAAACAAGTCTGCTGAGGAGGTTGGGAGTGAAATGGTTCAGCCCAGCCTGCGTCTGTCTGTCCCCAGGAACCTGTGCCTTCAAACCCTTCTCTTTCAGGTGAGTTCCCGAGGCTGTAATTTGATTCTGTCTGCAACTTTATTTTCTCTGAGAGCCTTTTTGGTACCAAAGAAACTATTTGAACTTTCTGAATGGGTGACAAATCCATTTTCATTCAATCATTTTGTATTTTGAACTTTTCGATGAGTTTCGGTTCACTAACAAGTCCTACGTGCTTGCTGGACTTCAGGTCCTTTGTAGCATGGTGACACTGGGCTGTTGTTTAACCCCTTGTCCTCCTCTTTCCTTCCCCACCCTAGAAAGAGCTACGTGAGATGTCTATAAAATTGAGGTTGAGAAACACTATTTGTTTAAATTCGTTACTTGAGAATTTCATAATAAATTTTAGGATGATGAAATGTTCAAGAGGTATGGGAAAGCAACATGAGGGACTTTATCTCCTATACAAAGGACACATTGAAGTTAGAGATGTGTCTGGGCCAGGGTAAGAGGGGGAGGGGTCAGTGGTGCCTTGGCGTGCTGAACACACAACATACAGGTGATGTATCCTAGCACTGCACACCGGAAACCTATATAATTTTATTAACCAACGTCACCCCAACAAATTCAATTAAAAAGAAAAGAAATGTGCTCTGATGGGTAACCATCATGTTAGTCCATCAAAGCTATTATTTTCTCTTTTATGCATTATCAAACTTCTTTCTTGTAATCAGCAGGCTTATTATTTAGTTTCTAAAGCATGCAGACAGCCAAATAACTCAATCTGCAGGTAGCTAAAGAACCCCTCAACTCGTGTGTTTCATGTGCAGCACTGTGTGTATACAAACTGTGCAGATGCCAATTGAGCCTTCTTTCATGTTGGAAGGTGGGAGATGAGAAGGCAGAGACGGTAGTTCCAAGTGTTCCAGAGTCTGACATTTACCACGACAATCGCAGGGCCCTGTGGTGAGTCATTCAGTCTGGGATAACTCAGATAAGGCCCTGAGGTGGTGCGGTATCTGCTCTGCATTCCAAAGTCACCGAATCTTGATGGGGTTCCAAGAAACCAGGTGGGGTTACAAAAATGACTCATCCTAGAGGCTGCAGCTGGTAAAGATGTATCTGATTCAACAACGCCTCCTGGCAAAGGTTTGCTTTAAATTTTAATAAAGCAGCTATTGTTTTCCCCATGAAAACACCCGTAGATGAATGGAAGATGAGTGAGAGTGGTGAAAAATCAATCTGATCCTATCTCTAGTGTTTTATTTTTATAACAATGTAATTGTTACAATAATGACAACAATGTACCCATTATTATTTCTGATTTAAAATATTTCAAGGAACCAACTTAGAATTTCCAATTTTCTTACACTGTCAGAGAAGGATGTTAGAAACACTTCTGCCTTCATCTCATGAAAACTTTTTACAATATCAAAAGAAATAAATACATTTAGTTTTACATGAAACTAAAAATTCTATAGCCACTACTGCAACTTTTAAAGGGGTGTTTTTAGTATTGAAGTTTTCTTGGTGTCAGAAACGAGAGTTTTGCTGTGCGACTGGCAATAGCAGGGTGACAGCATCTGGAAACATGGCTTGTAGCCTGGAGAGAGGAGACAAGGTCTGTCTCTGCAAAGCCCAGGACAATGTCCTGTCTGAGAAGTGGCTCCCTTGGTCGCCACGGCTGGCCCCCACTACTCACCGTTGTGGTGATGGTCTCTTCAGTCACGACCTTCAGCGTGTCGACCACTGAGATGTAGCCGAGCCTCCGGGCAATGGCCAGGGCAGTGTTTCCATTCTGGCAGGGGGAAACGTGGACGGGGAATTAACAAGGCATTCCAGACATCTCAGCGCCTGAGCCTTTCCGCATGTTTCAACCTATACAAATGCTAAGGCGAGTGTCTCATCAGCCCCATCCCATTGTCACAGGCAAATCGCTGTTTCATCACACACATACTTTGCGCAAAACCCACCTAACCTGTTCCTACTCTTACAGCAGAGTCTGAGCTGCTACAGACAGACTCCAAGAGGTGTTTAATGTCCTAAGTTATCAAGGAAACAAATGCCCGTTTCCTCCGATTATGTACTTCCTCCTAGGTGGCAAGGCAATCAGTAGTTTTTAAGCATAAAACTCTAATCACAACTCTCTCTCTGGACAGCTCACAACAATATAACTATTGTCCTTTTCTTTTCACTCTGCTGAAGGCTTGTTCATGCTTATTAGTGAAAGTGAGAAAACAACACTGGTGCACAATGAAAAAGGTAAGAGGATCCTGGCGCCCAGGCCCATCTCCTGCCTCTTCCTTAGCTGGTCCTTGGCTCTTACCACAGTGAGTTCATTGGGGGAGGCGTTGTTCTGAAGCAAGACGTTGATTATGTGTGTGTGTCCTTGTTGAGCTGCTTGATGTAATGGCGTATACCCGTTCTGCAGAAGGAAGACAGAAGAAGTGACTCACATTTCCTTCGACACAATCAATGATTTTGGTGGCTATGAAGGAGAAAGGACTTTACCTTTGTTTTGGCATTGACTTTTGCAGAATGCTGGAGTAGGAAGTTAACAATCTTGATGTTTCCATAGTGGCAGCCCACATGCAGTGGTGTGTATCCCATCTGTAATTACATATTTTTAAAAAGAAACTTTTAGTAGCAGTTTTAGTAGCAGTTATCTTAATTAGAAGCCAAATTGTTATTTAACCTTTCTGAGCTGACAAAAATAGCTTTTTCCTTATTAAAAAAAAAAAATAAACAGCAAGAGAAAAGGAGATAGTTACCTATGAAGGAGTTCCCATAAGACTATCAGCTGAATTCTCAAAAGAAACCTTACAGGCAAGAAGGGGCTGGAAAGAAGTATTCAAAGTGATGAAAAGCAAGAACCTACAATCCAGATCACACTATCCAGCAAAGCTATCATTTAGAATGGAAGAGCAGATAAAGTGCTTCACAGACAAGGTACAGCTGAAGGAGTTCATCATCAACAGCTCTTATTATATGAAATGGGGCTCTTATTAAAGGGGCTTATCTAAGAAAAGGAAGATGATCAAAAATATGAACAGTAAAATGACAACAAGCTCAAAACTATCAATAACTGAACCTAAAAAAAGAACCCAAACCAAAACTAAACAGACAACTGGAACAGGAACAGAATCACAGAAATGGAGATCACATGGAGGGTTATCAGTGGGGTAGGGGAGGGGGAGAATGGGGAAAAATGTACAGGGAATGAGGAGCAGAAATGGTACGCAGAAAATAGATAGGGGGAGGTTAAGAATAGTATAGGAAATGTAGAAGCCAAAGAACTTAATGTACAACCCACGGACATGAACTAAAAAGGAGGGGAGGAATACAGGTGGGGGGGTGTGCAGGGTGGAAGGGAATAAAGGGGCCGAAATGGGATAATTATAATAGCATAATCAATAAAATATATTTAAAAATAAACAAAAAACACCCTTGATAGTTCTCAGAGCTAGTCTTAAGTATAAACAATAATACCATATCACATATAATTGTTATGCATATCACTTTCCAAAGTGCTCTTTCTTGCATTAGCTAATTTTATTCTCATAACACCTCTTCAAGACCGGAAAGAAAGATGAAGTGATTGACAGACAGCCTGGATAAACTGATCAGCGGCGTTTTGTTGAGGGGTCAGATGAGTGTTCTATGGAAGGACTTAGGCTAGAATTTATTGAAAATTCTATTCTCTTAAAAACGTATCAAAATTAAAAAATGAAGTGGCTAAATGATAATACAATGTACTAGATGAGGATCAGAACGCATGACAGAGATAGGAGGAAAGAGAGCAACACTAAAGCTGAAGAGGCTGTTGTGAGTTCAGGAGGTCTGAGAAGTTTGAACTCGATGTAGGTGCACATGCTCTAGGTAAAGCGTCCTGCCTAGCTAACCATGGCGTGAGAACCACCAATTCAGACAAAGCAATGGATTGTTTCTTGAATGAGTATCTATGGATGCCTGAGGGGTTATAAGCTCTATTTAAAAATATATTGTATAATGTGTGTGTGTTCCAGACAATGACGTTTGAAAGTAAGGGTATTCCAGATACTTTTCTAGATGGATGCACTGTGACAGACACCACCACCCAATTTCAGTGCCATGTTCGATCTCTCTTTATGACAACACTGTGGTCCCAGGTGGCTGAAGGGGAGACGACGGGCTTTTTAGACCAGTTCTAAATGGGCATGTGGTGGGGAGTCCATGTTTTCAAGGGTTTGTATCTCATATGCAATGGCACTAATGTGTGTGTTTATGGGGACTTTGTACGGTAGCTGGAAGGTATCCTCAAAATTAGTACACTGCTGGGGAATTTGGGAGGTAATGAGGTCATGGGGGTGGCAGCTCAGGAATGGGATCAGTGCCCTCATTCCCCTTCACCCTCTTCTACCTTCCCCATCCCCTTCCCTCTGGTAATCACCATACTGTTTGTTGTCTGTATCTATGAGGAATTTTTTCTTTTTTTTAACCACTAAGAATTTGAAAGTTCATGGAATATAATAAACTCCTCATTATAAGGAGTTTCTCATGTTATTAAGGTTAGGAGGACTTAATTATATTATTGTATATTCTTATATAATATACTAAGGAGTTTATTATATGGTACGATTAGGAAGGCACCCCCTCGTTTTTGCACTCCTGCTTCACTCAGCTACGGAACAATCACAGCCTCACCTCTCTTCGTGTTGTGACCTTTGCTGAGAAGAGAAAGGAAGGAATTTTTTTTCTTTTTAAGAAAGAGAGATGCTTTCTGAAGTGCATCACTTGTGAAGGGCAGGAAAAATATATACTTAAAAATATTATAATACACGCCAAAATGTTACTGACTGTGAGCTGAGTTGGGCTGGGTGAGGAGGAAACCCTAGCAGAGACCTGAGACTCTTAGCCTGAGGGGCCGTGTGTGCGGAGGGGGAGCAGAGGGTGCACAGCACCCCTTCCTCTCCTCAGAGCCGACCTGTGAGAATCATCGCCACGCCTCCTGACTGAATTTTGGTGGATGCCTTGGATGTGTCGAGGCAAATAAATGTTGAGATTCTTAACCCTGTCCATGCCTTCTAGAAGTTTTAATATGAAAAGAGAGAGGTAACCCAAAAAGTGTTTAAGTCTGTGTTTGTGTGTGTGTACATGGAAGAAGACAGGGTGAATGCATTTACCATGAAATTGCACATTCTGGAGTTTTCTTTGTAATTAAAGAATCAAGTAAAACAATGAATATAAGCTAACTCTTGTGTTTTATTTTTCTGAATTAAAAGTGCTTTTATTTTCAAAATGTGAAGTGCGAAGAAACCGTTCAGCCACTCCCACTGTCTTTGTTGATTTCTCTGTAAAAAGCTCAGCTACCTAGGAATGCCTAGGAAGGCATTCAGGGCTAAGGACAACAAGATTTTTTAGAAGGAAAGTTTGGGCGCGAAATCGAGTGAAGGGAGAGCTGGGCAAGTGGGCAACCAAGAGCAGCTGCGGAGTCTCGAGGGCCCAAGGCATTCTCAGAAGGGAAGTGGGAGGAGCTTGCTAATGCAAAACCTGCCTCAGACTGTCCTGGCTGAAGGACCAGGGACCGTTATATCTGTGTTACTATTTTAACACAGAATTTTAAAAGCTTAAAGGATCTTGCCTGGTAAGGTCCCTCTCAGGCAGCTCCCGTGTGACAGACACAGTATGTGTGGAGCAGCCACAGCCAGAGAGCCAGAGCAATGTCCCGAAGGTGTCTGCTCCGGTCTGCTCCCGTCCGTCTGGGCCAGTCCCGTAACTCCAGCCTGGATTTGATGTCTGCACACCTTTTTAACCTGGTTGATTACCAGTACCTTCACTATCTGTCCACACACCCCAGAATCTATCTGTATTACACACAGAAAGCTTTGTATTCATAACATAATATTTAATAAGCATTTGCTTTTTTTATGTCAAAAAAGTGCCATATAGAAAAAAAAGAAGAGTTACATTTTAGGATAGATAAAACAAGTTTGATATAAAGAGATAACAAAATTAAGCACTGAAAGAAAACGTTCAGGGAAATCAGATTAATATAAAGTCACGTCTTTGATGGTGACACAAAGTATCCATTTTTCTTACTTGAGCTTGAAATTGTGGCATTATGTGAGATTAGTTAATATTCTATATTCTTGAAAATAACTATTTTGGCAGAGAGAGAGAGAGAAAGAATGGCAGGCTAGTGACTACACACCATAATGAATTTAGCAAGCAGTACTGACTGAATAACACTTTTCTGCCTCCACAGATTATGCCCACATGAAGTTAGAGGTCACAAAGTGCTGAACGGTTTTCTGCCTGCATTTCTCACGTCAGTCACAGGAACTGAGAGAGGTACAAGCTTCCCTACTCTGCTCTTGAAGGGTGGATCCGTGGTAACAAGGATCAACAGTATTAACACAGCAGGGTATTGATGAGCAGCTAGGATAACACAGGCAGGCCATAAGCGAGCAAAGCAGCTGGGACACTACAGTCAGAGACTTCAGTGTCCCTGCACAGATACACACTTGAAGTGCTATGTATAAAAGCTAGGAAGGTGGATTGGTTCTTTGCCCTAAAACATTGCACTTGCTTCCGCACAGGGATCACTAAATGACCCTTCGTGTGGGCGCATCCTCTCTGTATACCTTTGTCTGGGCATCCACATGGGCCCCTTGGTTTACGAGGACTTCGGCCACATTCACTCGGTCTTCTTGAGCAGCCAAATGGAGTGGAGTCAGGCCATTCTGCAAAAGAGTCAAAGTAGAGTCGCCTTATAGCAGGGGATGCAGGACACACAGGCCTGTTTGGGAAGCAATTTTCATAAAATTGTTTTTAGGCGAGTAGAATTTCTACATTGAAAAAAGTTCGGGAGAATAAGTTTATACACTAGCATTGTGACAACATTATCTGCAAGCTTAATAAAAAACTTCAAACACTCAAAAGTAGACAGAACGGACTGCACTCGGTACTCATCACAGACTCAGCAGTCAGCAAGGTTTTCCTGCACTTGCTTCATTCACCCCCGTTTCCTTTGCATCATATTTTAAAGAAAATCAGATATTATACCACTTCTCCTACATACTTCAGTGTTCATCTTGAAAAATACTTTTTTCAAAGTTATGCAATTTTAATACATTATCAGTGGTACTAGCTTCAGCAAAAAAAATATTAAAACAAAAACTATTCATAAATTGAATTTTGATATATGGTAATATTTTCTTGATTATTAATATTTAAAATGGACAAAATTTTCTGTATGTTGTTTCTGGGTGAGAATGATGGCTTGTGAAATGTAAAACAAATGCTATATCATGAGAATTTTCAGGTCATTTAGATGATGTATTGGTTTAATGAGACTAAATATTTGAAATTCGCTGTACCAAAGAATATGCAGGCTACAGGATAGTACTCATTGTAAAAAAAAAAAAAATTACTAGGACTATGCCCTTGTTTAAAAATCTTTGGTCTTGTGAAGCTTTTTTTTTTCATAAATAGTAATTAAGAGAAAGTGAGTTGGTGCAAGTGCGCCTAGATGATTTCCTTCCATCCTTCATGGACACAGAAGTTAACGTCTGGAGGCTTTCTCTCTCCCACTTTGCCGTCAGCATGATGAGAACATCAGCCTGTCCCATTTTTCAGAGAGAAGTACTGAACCAAAAGCAGCATCAGAAAGGGCTCAGACCCCTCTAGATGCTGCACATCATTCATTCAGGGGTTGTTGTTCTGTCAGACCAACTACGGACTCAGGAAGGGTAATCCACTCTTGACTTTTTAAATAACGTCTACAGAATTTTGGAGGAAGTTCACTGAAACTGAACAAAGGGGAAATATGAAAAAGTGAATGATGCATTCACTTAAACTCCAAGAAAAATATGCCAGGGCCCCGATGGCACCACCCAAACCTTGACATTTTCATAGAAAAATGTTCCATGCTCTACATCAGAGAAAACAAATATTTTCAGCCATGACATATTATAAAAGTGTCACAGTCATCTACTGTCAGTTTGAGACTTCAAACTCAGAAGCTACTTTACTGCGGGTTATCAGCAGCTTTGGGGACATGTCCTGCCCTCCGGTGCTCCTCTGTCTACATTCACGCGTGCTGCGGGTGACCATCTACCTGTGACACAGGGCACTTCCAACCTTCTCAGGCTTCCTTCTCTCCCACCGCACACAGCACCTCCTGCTGCACATATGTGCACACTGGTGCTATAAAGACCGTCGTAATCCTGCATGTCAGCTCTGTTTTCTTGCCTGTCTTCTGCAAAGCCCTGAAGACTTGTTGGGGCAAATATTGTATGTTTAATCTCTATATAACCAGCGTCAGGAATCTAGTTTTTAATCCATCTACTAATTGAGGAAATCATAGGACAAAAGCAAATGCTTTCTGGTAAAACAGAATAAATTCAATAAAGAAAATTTTATTTTTACATTCATGATTTTGGTTAAAAAGATTTAAAAAAAATAATAATATGATGGTTCAAACAGTCCTGTTTGAGTTCAGAAATTATCTGTTAATCTTTTATGGGGTATCGACCATCGACCATTGCTCATTTAAAAAATGGTATCTACTGGGAAAAGAGAGAACAGCACCACGTCAGAATAACAACTGCTGTGCTGAATATTCTATTTGCTGTATAAAGAAATACAGACACCTGTGGGCTGCAAAATCTTTGTGAGGAAACATTGACATCGAAAGCAAAGTCGAAGCAAATCAGATGCTAGCGCTTTAGCAGTAACATATGTCCACGGTCTCCTTTCCTTAACATGCCCGGGAACTGCTGCTTACCAGTAAGGAAAGAAAACAATGAAGTGTTTAGTTTTCCATAAATTTTCATGAAAGCCAATTTTTGGTTAATATTTACTTTTTAGCAAGGAAATAGACTCTAGTGTTAAAAGGGAAGGTGGGGTGGGCAGGTGGGAGGAGTAGTGGGACAGTCACTGCTGTTTAAACTCTGGTGGTTCAGGAAAAGCTGACAGAAACATGGTCAGAGCTCCCTGCTGGGTATCCTGCCTTCCCATCAGGGCTCACTTAATACTTTAACGGAAAATGACAAGTGAGAAGGGAAGCAAGGATTTACAAATGCCGTTATGCTAGACAGTTTCTTGGTTCTTTGGAGTTCTTGAAAGTTCCTTAAGTGCTACAAGTGCTAATGGGAATCCAACTGATCTGCTCTTTAAAATTTCTTTGGAAGTATCTCTGCGCGTATATACACACAAGTATACACACACGTGTGTGTGTGTATGTGTATATATACACATATATATGTATGTATACGAAGGTGGCTGATGGTTTATTATGTATGTCATTTGTCTTCAGAAGTGCCTTACTGATGTCCAGTCTACCAAAGCAAACACTGACAAATTCTTTCTAAAGTTTTTCAGCCTGAAAATATTCTATGATTCCAGGGTGAATCAAGACAGGATACACACACGCACACATGCACACCACTTTACTGGAGCATTTTAAAGAAAAAGAAAAAGTCAGTCACACTGAATTTTGGCATCACACCTCCTGAAAATGTCAACCTGTTAACTGATTTAAGGTCTACATTGCCTCTGGGAGGATTAGTGAGATCCATTGTTCCAGGCTCACAAAAGGAAATACACTCTAGTGGATGCCAGAATGTGCTTCCATTTGTGAAGGCCAGGTTCTCTACCTCATTTATAGAAGTTGAACTTCTCAGCAAACTCTTGCAAGGCTATTTTATATATCAGTACTGAACCTTAGAAAATTCAAAAGCTCAAACAAATCCTGATTATAATGACTATTTAAAATTGCTTTGTGATTCCCATTAATGCTGAGACACGCATTCCTAAAAGGGATGTTTAAAAAGATATGAGAAAAATCAACTTGATACATCAGAAAAAATAAAACGAGAAAGGTGTTTGCTCTGTAATGATCAGAAAGGATTTTCAAGGTACTATAACCGCAAGGAAGTTTTCCCTGGTCCCTTATGTAAGCCTTTTGGTCTACAGAATGTTAAATTACAACCTCGGGGATTCAGACTGGTGCAGAGTAAACTTTTTTCCCAAAACTGTGCAAAGTCCAAAATGAATATGATTACTCATTTCTACTTCGAAGGTGCTGAATGTTATCTAGTTAACCCTCATGCCATTTTGTGAGGCAAATACTGTGTTTATTTACTAGAGGATGAGCCTGAGGCTCAGAGAGCTCACACAACTCACCCAAATGACCCATCTTAGTAGGAGTCAGATTTAGGATTCAAAGGCTCTGTGATTCCAAAACACGGCCACATATGTTTTAAAAATAATTAAATTACTTGTTATTTGTCACCATAAAACTATTTCTGCGTTGAAACTCTATTCCAGTATCTCGGCTAGGGCTGAGAAATGCCACGGTGGTGCCGTCACTCTCCGGCCCAGGAAGGGCTAACTAACGCTGGGGAGTCTGGAGTAGGCAGGACTTGGAGGCATTCTTGCAGGGGGTGCGTTGTTGGAGGACTGAGAAACATCTGCTCTGGGCACAGGGCAGTTCTCAGACGCCTATCAGAAGTAGTTAGCGAACCCTAAATCTCTGATACATACAATGTGGGCTACACTTTCGCTTTGTTTCATGAAACTCTGGTGCTTTTTTCACTAATAATAGGAACGTCAAATATGAGGACAGGAGTTTGAAGAATGTTGGGAACAGTCTCTACAAGATCCTCGGAGCTGCCAGCTTACATACTTGGGCTAAATGCGTAAGCTAACAACCTCTCCAATCTATTGAATAAGACAGCTACTCTAGATTTCTGTTATTAAAATGAACTCTCTGAAGGCAGCACTTTTCAATTTTCTCTTTGTAATCTAGGACTTAAACTGGGCCAGGCAAGGAGTAGGTGCCCAAAACATGTCTGTGGAATGATCCAACAGGCTACCATTTACAACTTCTTACTTGCTGCATTCTGGTGAGGTAACAGTGTTGCTCTTTGAATTAACACTATAACAAAACTTCATGTTTTCAGGTAAACTTTGTGGACTTCGTTTTCATGACTGTATGCTACTTAACTGTGTGACTTTGCGATTACTGACTTACCATTCTCTCATTGTTTAAACAGATTGCTTCCAAGTTTTTACTAAGTGAAATTACACTTTGGTAAACATCGCACACATGTTACACATGTTGTCTAAACAATACTGCACATTGCATGTTCTATCTGACCCAGATTTTTTGTGACTTCTTAATGACCTTTCTGGGAGGTGAGGTTTTGTTGCATTATATGCTTTGCAGAGAAAGAAAAAGGTTACCTTATTGCTCAGATTCACGTTGGCATTTCTGCTGAGGAGCAGTGACACCATGTCCACGTGTCCTTCCTGAGCTGCAAGATGGACAGAAGCAATCCCTTGCCGGGTAACTGCGTTTGCATCAGCACCATACTCCAGCAGAGTTGTCGCTATGTCCATCTGGTTCTTTTTGGCAGCGATGTGCAGTGGCGTATAACCATTCTGTCAACGCAAACCACTTGGTCACGGGCCCAGTAACAAGCTAAAAATGTGTGCAGTACATTTTCAAATCATCTGCCCCCTTTTCTAGTGATTTGTTTCTGATGGTCTACAAAAATCATGATTAAATCAGCCGTGTTTGGTAAATTAAGCAGTGCCCTTATTGTGGCGCCCTCACGTCCCCCACAGCTGACCAGAGAAAGCACACTCATTAACAGTTCAGTGCAAGAGTCAGAGTGCCACCAGTTTTACCAAAGGAATAGGGGATTCCCTCTTACAGGTGGTTATGTTAGTAGGTGCTCAATAATCCTTGCTTTATTTAAATGGGGTGAGAGGAAAACCTACTAGGAAGCAGCAAACAATACCGGGCATGTTCAGACCCATTATTCCACCTTGAAAATCCCCTTCCTGGCCATTTATTGCTCACAAGTTGAAATTTTTAATTTTCATGGTAGTCGAGATGCTCTAATCTACCCCTATTTGGTTCTCTGATTGCCTCTTTTAGAAAACTCCAGTCTCTATGCTATGCTTCGGCTGCACCAGTCCCCAAAACAACATACAGCTCACATTTCTGTCTTGCCTACTCTACCAAAAACACATTTTCCTAACACGCCCTCTCGGACAGCATCCATCAATTGAAGACTAGTTCAAGGGTCACACCCACATGAAGTCTTTTACCTCCCCCTCCTCTCCTATACCTGTTCCCCACTTGACTGATTCCAGTTAAAGTCCTGGAGATATTTAATGGCTATCCTAGATATTTAGTAACACTTGTTATTATTTACAGATGTGTCTCCTCCTACTAAAATAGAAGTTTACTGCTGATCTCTGGAGGCTGCCCAATCGGACCCTGGCCAACCATAAAAGATGACAACAGCAGCTTGGCCAGCTTTTGAACCTGCGAGAGGTGGGAGAGGAAAAGGAGAAGGTGATTTGAGGCAACTCTCAAAGCAGCATTCTAGTAGAGACCACCTTCCAATACAAAGATAGCATACAGACAGGGCACTCAGGACGCCCGGGAAGAGGTCAGAAACTGTGACTTCAGAAGAGAGTCGGGAGAGAGAGAGCGCTGCTGTAAAGGAAAAGTACAGAGATTGTCCAACTCGAGAACACACAACCTTCTCTTCAGTGTCAAAGAAGTCTCATCTGGACCAGATTCCCTTGACGCAGGTGATCCTCCAACAGGTGAGGAAGATGAAGATTTTGCAGAGGAGAGTGATGATGACGACACTGCAGCCTTTCTTGCAGAATTGGAGAACATTTAAAAAGAAAGAACAGAAGAGCAAGCCAGGAATGAGCAGGAACAAAACGCTGAAGAAGAAAGGATTCGTTTGGAAAATATTCTGAGCGGAAAGCCTCTCTTTAATCTCACTGGCCCATCCCAGCCTCAAGCCAGCTTCAAAGTTCAGCGAAGGTGGGATGACAATGTCCTCTTCAAGAACTGTGCAAAAGGTGCAATCAGAAGGAAGACAAGAGAGTTGTCAATGATGCGCTGTGATCTGTATTTCCCTAAAAGTTCATCGGGAAATAGATTAAACAGTACAGTCTTATGTGCTTAAAGACTATAAAATGTAAATGATCACTGACTTCATTTTGGTTTGTTTTTTTCTTTCCCCCCATTTAAATTGTGACTATGCTTCTTTAATTTTAAGTTCCAAACTATCTTTTCCTTGGTTAACACCTTATTTGATTAATGATTTGGGAATTGGATTAACCCAGTTTCCAGTCATAACACGAAAGCATATTTAATTTTTTAATAAAAAAATTAAAAATAAAATATAAATTTATTGAAGGCCGCTATTGTGTTGTGCTTGCCTCTGTATCTCTAGTGTCTCACAATGACTAGAGAATTCCTTGGAACTCGAGTCAAGCTTACTAGGGCTTTCCTAACATGCTCTGACCCTCCTTTTGGCTCACCCTTAATGCTCAGAGGTACAGGCAATCAAACAGACAAAGAATTTGACAAATTATTAATTAGCTGTGCCGTGGGAGCCTTCAGAGTCCTCTGCCCCGAGAAAGAAAGATCCCCTGGCCTTAGCGAACTTGTTCTGGCTCACAGTCATTTAACAGAAAGGCACGATTACATTTTGACATGAGCATGAATCTGACTACATAAAACATGTCAATAAAACTAGACTAATTTTTACAGACAAGGGAAATTAAAACAACAACAACAACAACAACAAAAACCAGAATCCAAGGATTTGTATTTGGAAAGATGATCCAAATCCAGGCAATGGATCATTCACAACCTTTCCAAGCCACGTGGATGGGTCAGACACAACGCAGAAGGCAGGGTGGGCTGCTGCCCCGACTGGCCAGCCTGCTGCAATTACTCGCATATTTACATCACTGGCATGTCCTAGTGTGAGAGCATTTTTCACTTGACAAGTACACTATCTGTAATCGGTTGTAGAGCAACAATTTAAGCTGGTGGGTATGAACCCATGGAAGTGGAAATGGCACTTCCAGACTCTTCTGAAACCAGCTTCTGCCACAGGGGATGAGCCAGGGTAGAACAACAGTTTATATCCCTATTTTTAGTTTTGACCTATTGCCATCTGCAAACACCAGCTGACCTGGGAAGCATTTGGCCCTCAGCTCAGACACACCCTTCAGCAACCAGATCACCTTCAGAAACTAGAGCTTCAGACTGAGCCCAGCCCTGCAATGAGTGACAGGAGGGGGTGAGCCATCACCATCCCCACCCCAGCGTTAAAAGGAAAACTCACAAAGCCGTGCTGAAATAGGAAGTCTGATTAGTCGATAAGTCTAATGCACGTGAATTAGAGAGGTAGAGGCAAGACCGTGTTTAGCTTCTCAATACACATCTTGTCTTTTTTTTGTTGCTTTTGCTACTGATATAATCTTCAAGTTGGCCACTTCTCAAGCCCAAAGGCAGATCAGTAGCCTCTAATATATCACAATCCTCTTGATTACTTCTAATTTCATTTAAAAAATCCTGCATTCTAAAAACACGTATTTAGAGAGAAGCCTGGCATCTCTATGATGCATACCGATTCCAGACTCACTCAGGGGCTTGCCTGTGCTCCTTATCTGAGATACGAGGTAAGTATAAAGCAAGAGGAAAACAAATCATGGTATTATTTTAGAAGGGGAAGTTAGTTTTGCAAGACTTTAAATAATAAACATACAGTTCATCTTGAGGCCTGTAAGACCTATGGGATTTTCTAAATGTCCTTAGTTCCTTCTAATTTTTAAAAAGTAAAATGATTCTTACTTGGCACGCTAAAGGAGACAGATGCATTTATTGGAAGAGAAATAAAATAGAGATTCAACTGTAAAAAAGCATTAATCAATATTTTTCCTCTCGATGTAGATGACAAAGTACGTGTGTGCTTTTGCGTTGCAAGATAAAAACAAAAGGAAATGTAATTTTAAATTGTTAGAAGTAATATATTTATATCACACGTTGTATTTTCCCCAAGAATTTCAGTCTCTGCTGATCCATATTAATAGGTATATTGTGCATGTTTTGGAAGAGGAATCTGACAAAGAGTGAGTTAAGGCTCACTGTCCCCCCCACAGTGAGTGCCCAGGTCATGCCCAAAATGAAGCCCGTCCTTCTGCACAGTATCTGCCTCAGGACATAGGTCGGCTAAAATGGATTTTGGAAGCCCATCTGCTTTTTAGGACTCCTCCATCCCACATTGCCTGAAATCCCGCCATGTTTCTAGGACAGGTACGGCTGAGAAAATATGCTGTCAATCTTACACAAGAGAAGAAAGGGCGAGAAGAAACATCGCAAACTCTAAGAACCAAGAATGTGAATTAAGGAAGAGCTAACATTGTTGTCACTGCTGTCATATCCATATGCAAATCATGCCCTTGTCCTTCATTTCTCACCACTGCCAGAATTCAGGTACTCTCGAGCTCCCTGGAGTAAAGGAGGTTATTTGCCTACCCTCTATCCATTCTCCCTCCTTCCTCAATTAATGAAACTATCATGTCGTGTCCAGATGAAAACTACGTTTCCCAGCTTCTCTTGAAGAAAGAAGTGGCCGGTGAGAGGTAAAGCAAGTGGCCGGGCGGAGCTCCCAGGAATACCCTCTTGTCTGACTTTCCTGCCTGTGGCTTCGAAAGGGACCTGGCAGACTGAGCAACAAAGATCTCTGGAGAGAACAAACGAAAGACTGCCTACCTCCTGACTGTATATGACAGGAGAAAAATTGGCTCTCAGTGGTTTAAACCACTGTGCTAGGTCTATTTCCTAGCAAATGAAGCAAGTCCCTAAGTGATGAAACCGCCTGTGCTCGGCCAGTTTCATCAAAGCCTAAAGAAAGCTCCTGACCAGGACCCTGCCCTCGACTGTGGGGGGAGCGGGAAATGCCACAGAGACGGCTGCACAGAGGCCCAGCTGGAAGCAGCTGCACTGTGGGAATGGGAAGGAATGCCCCTTTGGAAGAGCCTGTGTTCAACGGACTGTGAAAGATGTGCCTCCGGCTAGAGCGCTGCTACAAAGAATCCCTTCAAGAGCTGCTTCTTAGCTCCCGGTCAAACTTGTTTTGCTGATACAAAACCATGAATACAAAGTCTTGTTGGACAAATTTAGAGCTAAAAATTCAACTACAAACATATCATCCTATTGACTTAAGGGTTATTTGTGGTTGGAAAGGTGGACTGCATTTATTTTGTTGCACGTGTTATTTTATAATGCTTGTCAATTCTAAACTGCTCAGCACTAGTGTGTCAAAATTATTGTTCTCATGTAAGAAATAAATAGTTCACTAATTAATTATTTACTGATTGTCTACCAAAAACCTGTGGTTATTTTTAAAATATTTAAAAAATCGGCCTCAGCTCAAAGGCATAAAAGTGAACCAAAATGAAATTGACAGGCATTAAATTTCATTATAAGTTTTTATCATTTAAAAAATTGTGGTAAAATACACGTAACATAAAACTTAAAACGTTCACGTTGTTCTGCAACGATTACCACCATCTAGCTCCAAAATGACACTGTCCCCATTTGCTCCGCCTCTCAGTCCCTGGCAACCAGCATTCCACTGTCTGTCTCTCAGTAAGTGACATCACATACTAGTTGTCCTTTTGTATGACGGGCTTATTTTTCTTAGTCTAATGTCTTTGAGGTTCATCCATATTATATCATGTGCCAGAATTTCCTTCCTTCTTAGGGCCGAGGAGCACTCCTTTGTATGAATATTCTACATTTTGTTTGTCTAGCCATCCTTCAGTGGACACTTGGGTTGCTCCCACCTTTTGATTATTGTGAATAATGCTGCTCTTTTTTCTCTTTTTCTTTTCTTAAGATATAGTTTTTTAAAAAATTGAAGGTATGGCTTTTTATTAGAAAGAATGTTTGTCAGAGTCTGAAATTATGGGAGAAAAGCTGCATTTAGACGCCAAGCAAGGTTGGGGGCTTGATTTTGAAGTATAGATTTCATGGGGTATAATTCTGGAGAGGATGGGGCAGGAAATGTTTGGGTCGGACACAAAAAGTGGTTCTGAGGAGAAATTCCTGCCAAAGATAACATATTCTCTAAATGGAGAAGGCACCTAAGACTTGTTCTCTTAAAGTATCCAAAGTAATCTAAAACAGCCCAAGTTCATTGATCTGTGTATATAAGAGATTTGACCTGAACACCAAGTTTAAAGAAGAGCACTGTAGCTTCCCCAAAGTGGAAGAGGAAAACAAAAGCATAAAAAGCATTTTTTATAAGGATGCTAAAGTTCCTTCAACCCATAATGTTTAGTGAGAGAAATGGATAGCATTTAGGTTGTGGTTTGTACTGTTCCAATGTTCTTGATTAGAGCCGCTTGCTCAACAACAGAGATCGGACTAAAGCAGCAGGACGCCATTTACCTCCCTTTCAACAAACTCTTCTCTCTTCATGACCCACCCCTCAAATCGAAATACCAGGGTGATAAAAAAGCCATATACTCTTTGGCTTTTCTGACAAATCTAGGTTGTCTACTGCTAAAAAATGCTTTAACAATAAGAATAATGATTTTCTTTAGCAATACTAAAAACACATAAACATAAGCTTCCAACTTGCCAAACATTACTTATATTCTCCCCAGGCTGAGAATGTCCTGCATTTTCAAGGAAAATCAATTGATAAGTAAATATTTATTGAGCATCTACCACAAGAGTTGACTAAGTAGCTGAAGGCACAGATTTCCTAGGGGCTTATATTTCTGTGATTACCAGGTGGCATCTAAACTGGGAGGGTGTTGTAGATGATGCAAAAGTGGAAGTGGACATAGAGATGGATGGACACTGCCCGTCAGTGTCCTCACGCTGTTGGATTACAGATACCTTTGCAGCCGCGTGAGGTGAGGCTCCTTGGTCCAAAAGCAGAAGGGCCACCTTCTGATTATCGTAATGTGCAGCTACATGCAGTGGAGTTAGCCCGCTCTGAAAACACGTGCAGAAACAACAACCAGTGTCAACAGTGTCTTAACATTAGAGGCCTCGATTTAGGAGGTGGGATTAGATCGGGTACAACACAGTGTGTCATTTACATTCCAGTCACCACAACACTTGGACCTCAGCATTCGCCTCCTATTTCCAAAGGGTTCTTTGTCCTAGGAGACTTACATATGGTTCGGTTATGATTTATGTGGCTGGTGGTGGGCATTAGCAAGTGCTCATTCTGCTATCATGGAAGTGGCCTGTTACACAGGGTGGCTGATGACCTCATACCTTCCCAGCAGCATCTGGAGACGCACTCTTCTGCAGGAGGAGATTGGCTACTTCAAGCTTCCCATACTTTGCTGCCACATGAAGGGGAGTAAATCCTTTCTGAAAATAGAACGTAAAACTAATGAACGATAGAAATGACATGGAGGCACTGCTTTTCTGAAACTGATGAATTATTCCGATGATAAAGATCAGTTTAGCCTGCATTTAAGAACCACAACTGGTAGAGAGCAGTTAAAGAGTCCCCTTACCAGCAAGGAAGAGCAGGATATTTCATTTTTCTCTGTCTGCTGATTGAGCCCCAACAGGCCACTAATGTTAGGACTAAGCAGTCACCTGACCAAGATGAAGTTGGAGAGCTGGATCTGGGGCTTATTCTAGGGCCATCCTGGGATTTCACGTTGTAGGAATAATAGGTTCCAGAGTCCCAGGTACCATTTGGAATTGGTGGGCTTGGGTACATACAGGGCAAGACTGGACCTCCCTTAATCTCCGACTGGAGCCTTTTCCTTCCCCTTCAGCCACTTCCACATATATACACAAATCCTTGTTTGTTCCAGTCTTCAAGAGTACGAGCCAGAGATTCTCACACCTTAGGCACCACAGGCGCCCTGACTAACAACACATGGCTCTAGCCCAATAAATATGTTGAGTTGGACACTGAGCTTGAGTAGGTAATCTCCCTTGCTCAACTTCTACGGGATCTGGATATCAAGCAGTCAATCAGCTAGCACTGTTAGGGAGGGTGCTAAGTAATCAACACATTTGTCCTGATGAGATTATAGCCAACTAGAGCCAATGGGAGGATGGGGTCCTCAAAATCCCGTCACCATTACTCTCCCTCATACGTTGAATGAGATCCAAGAACTTACATCTCAGCTCTATCAAAGAGCCTTAAGAACCACAGGGGGTGAAGTTTGAGGTAGTCATCACTTTTTTCAGATAGTTTGCCAAGTATTTGTAATTACTGTCATTATCTTGTGCAATGGTTACACATTAATGCTTCTGCTCTGCACCCAAATAAGAGAGTGCGACACCATTTCTAGCTAAGATATGCTGTAAGCCAATTGATTTTCCTATCACACTTACAAGGTTTACACAGTATCATAAGAAAAATGAGCTCTAAATTTTGCATTCTACACCTGCAGAGAGAGTAACTTTGTGGAGTGTTATCACTCTAAGACATCAGAGTTAAGATTTAAAAAAAAAAATCAAACCATGAATCAGACAATAGTAATAAAAGAAACAACAATAAACAAAAGTAACATAAGAAAAATTCTGAGTTGAAAGTATTATAAAAGTATCAACCAACTGAGCTTTGATAATGCAGTCTGTACACGTGGTCTTAGCCAGAGAAATCTCTGGCTGTGCTTTTAAACTACCATTTAAATC
Organism: Glossophaga mutica; assembly: GCA_039655065.1. Taxonomy (NCBI): domain Eukaryota; kingdom Metazoa; phylum Chordata; class Mammalia; order Chiroptera; family Phyllostomidae; genus Glossophaga; species Glossophaga mutica. The sequence goes on along the minus strand of CM077307.1, from coordinate 137,197,471 downwards.
TATCAAATAACATGCAAGAAATATCTGACTCTAGATATCAATAGGTTTTCATTAGAAGATAATGTATTGAGAAACTTAAGACAGACAAGCTAGACCCACAGACACACACAAACTTACACATGACCTAATCTACCCTCCCCCACCCCAGGGCTTTGCTGACCCTGTTTTGACTACCCTGGGATCCCAAGAATAGAGATGTTGTCCGGCCTTTGTACCCATCACTGGGGTTGTAAGGAGGATGTATTTGGAGAACACAGCAGGAACTGAAAGGACACACTGGGAATTGTAAGGAGGATGTATGTGGGGGCAGAGCAGGATCCCAGCACTTGCTTTCATACCTTTGTTGTTATAGATAAAGATGCACCGTGATCCAAAAGGAATGCGGCTACGTCCTCATGCCCTTCTCGGGCTGCCAGGTGGAGTGGGGTGTACCCAGAAGTCGTGGCTGCGTTTGGAGACGCTCCCTGCTGCAACAGCTGCTGTACTATATCTGCCTTCCCCAGTCGGGCAGAAATGTGCAGTGGGGTTTGGTCATCCTAGACGGCAAGGCAGAAACGTGAGGCCGATGAACTAAGGAAACGATGGTGTCGCTGTGAAGCATTTAACTTAAACTGCTGGTATCGGAAGCTAAATTCAACTCTTTCGTTCAACACTAAAAAGCATCTCATTTACCTTTTCTTCGAGGTTCAGAAAGGGAGAGATGATAGACCTAAGCTCCTTAATTACCCTTCTACTAAACTATTAGCATGGAGGTATGAAAGACAACTCTATCTATAAATTATCCCCACTACCACCTGCTGTCCTTTATCAGACAGTTTTTAAAATCGAATGACTCCTTTTTTGGGAGATAAGGAAATGTATCCTGGTAAACCTCAAGTACCTGGGTGGGAAATTATACTTCCACCAGTTATTACATTCATGTGACGTGGACTCTTCCATTGGTGCTGCCTTCCCACCACCAAAAGCTGAGGGGGATCAGGGCAGTAAGTATAGAGACACACAGTTACTCTGGCAAAACGGCTCCCAGCCAAGAGGGCCCCTGGGGGCTGAGAGACAGCCTACCCGCTGTTTGCCAAGTTGAAATCCTGGCTTAGGCGGCACCTGCTTCAGTGGAGGGGCACCTTACACACTTCACCCAAAGGCACGAGGCACTCACTAAGTCCTGTACGCTTATCCCCAAGTGGGAGGGACATCTACTCCTCATTTGCCCAAACACGCCCTGTGGTGGTGCTCCAGAGACATATCCCCTACTTGAATGGGAGAAAGTTCAGGAAAATGCTTTATGTAGGAAGGGTAGAGAGAAGAGCGTACAGCACAGGATACTGCTTTAGAAAGGTAAGAAGGTTGAGAGCCAAGCACAGCAGGGGATCAAAAACAAGGTTCAAAACTTTCTACTGTTACTAACCGAAGTGCCAGAAGAGTTAGGGGAAATGCACAAGGAAGAGATATACTGAAAACAGAAAAAGACAGTCGCCAAAGGAAAGTTTTATAAAACTCTACAACTGCCGCCACCACCGCTAGACGGGTACTGCACACCTGCCTGTCCCAGGCTGTTTCGAGTACTCCACCTACACGACTTCTTCAATCATCACAGCAGTCCTATGAACTGCAGCTGCCACTGTTCTCATTTTCTCTGTGAGGAAACTCGAACAGGACGGGTGGCACAGAATTGTTAACTAACCTGCCCAGCATCACATAGCCAGCACATGGCAGACCAAGGTTCTGACCCAGGCAGTCTGGCCCTTAACTACGCTACACACTCCCTGCCTAGCAAACTGATGACTGTAACTCCCATCCTCAGTTTCAGTCTGTGGGTAGAACTGCTCCTTTGACACAACGCTCGATATGTAATAATGACATTAACAAATGAGAGGTTTCTTGTAATCCATGGTCCAGCCTCTCTGGACTATTCCACTTAACTGACTAAGTGCATTAACCAATATCCTCTAGATCAAGGGTCAGGAAACTACAATAAAACCCAGGAACCAAATCCAGCTGCCACCTGTGTTTGTAAATAAAATTTTATTGGGACACAGTCACACTCATTTACTTCTATACTGTCTGTGGCTGCTTTGGCTCTACAATGGCAGAGTTGAGCAGCTGTGGAAGCGACGTTGCATCACTCAAAGCCTAAATATTTCCTATTAGGCCCTTAACAGAAAAAGTCTGCCGACCTTTGTTTCTATGTAGATTCTCTGCAAAATCCACTGACGGGTGCCACCAAACAGTAGACACTCGAGGCTGTGGTCGGCTGCTCAGAACATCACAGCCTTTGTTCCCACCTGCAGACTCTATGCTCACAAAGACCTGCTGGTGTCTCCTCCCACAGAGGTATGTTCGCACTAGGTACTTTACTAATTTCTATGATATCTGCACTAATTACTTTAATTATACAGTAAATAATATGTTAACAGGTTTCACACATAAGTATGAAAAGAAAGGTTTATTTTTCCCTAAGAATACTGAGTTGAAAGCTTTGGAAAGCCTTGATAGATGTTGATAAAAAGACAATTATGATCTGACAATCTGACAATAATTAGACATGGGGGACAAATGAATACACTGAGAGAAAATCATAAAAGGCTACAAATATTCTGTTCTCACGCCACTTCACAAATGTCTCAGTTTCCTCTCAACCCAAAACTAGAATCTATAGAGCATGTAAATAAATAATAGCACATATATACTTATGTACTATAGGTTAAAATGAAATGATCAAGGTATTTTGTGATTGACAATTCCTGACCTGAACTGCCACTTTGATAACCAGACCAACTACACATCCCCACAGGGACAGACAAGTTGGTTCCTTCGGGAGGGTAAAGGCCAGGCAGAGAACGAAGCATCACATTCAAGCCTGAAGTTCTTTCTGAGTATCAGGGTTTATGGTTTCACAACTTACTCTTATGAAAGAGTAAAAACTTCCTTTTTCCTTCTGTGGCTGTGACAGCTGACAAGTGTGTTAACCCAAAGAGCTCAATTATGCTTCCAAACTATGCTTGTTCTAGAAGCTTTGTGCATAAACCCCTCTCTACAGAGTGTGAAGAACTATGGACCAAGTCTAGGTTTGTTTCTTAATCTGTTCAGGACTAGCAATGTATCAGGGACACAAAGTTCTTTCTGGCACAAAGTACCTGTTCTTTTTAATTCTGCTAAATAATTGAATGGACGAATGACAGCTTTTTTACAATAACACTTGGGTAGAGACTTTTCCCAATGGAGGTTGTTCACTATTTTAAAACAGCGTTCTTGAAAGACAGCATGCATATAATTAAAGGTTTTATTAAAACCAAGGGTTTCCCCCTCCATAGCAAATGCTTTCGTGTATTGCACGTACCTTAGCTTTAGCTTCTACCTGCGCCCCGTCTTGCACCAGATACCGCACGACCTCGGCTTGGCCGGACCGAGCAGCCATGTGCAGCGCCGTCTCCCCTCTCTGGAGGACAGGAGGCAGAGCCCATTAGTGGCAGCTCTGAAGAAGAGCGGCGTATTTTATTTGCATAAAGCTTATGATATAGGCTTAATTTTTTAAAAATAAAAAAGTCCCAAGCACTTTCTTAGTGAAAACTAGGAGAGGGAGGAAATGAAATACGCAAGAATTTCAGAGGAACCTGACCCATGATGGAAGAAGGACTTTGGTACAACCCTAGGGAGCCTAGTCATCAACAGCACCAGAAGTGTTGTTCAATAATTTTCCATGTGGCCTCAGGAGGGTTGAAAGGTGAATGCTCACCGGGGTCAAGAAGGAGGGTAAAAGGGTGACGAGGGCAGGTGTGGAGGGAGCAGGAGGAGAGCCCTGGCCCTGCTCGAGGGAGGCAGCCACTACTTGACCTCTGCAGGCTGCGGTGGGGGTATGTAGGGTGCCAGCCACTTCATGCCACACCTTCCTATTCAAAAGGAGTGGCAGTCTGGTTATTTGGGTACAGCTCATGCTCACAAAGTCAGAACTGAAAACAAAACAAAAACCGAAATGCTGCACGCGCAGCACAGACACACGTGAAGGCCAGACTTGGCTTGTTGGCCACTGGTCTGCATCCTTTGCTTTTATCTCAGCAGAACAGCATGCCGGTCTTTAGGCATCATCCCAGGGGGTCATTTTCTTTACTACTGAACCCCCCTCACCTGCCCCTCCACTTCACCAAGGAGATTTTAATTCAGATGATCTATTCATTTATTTAACAACAAAAAGTGAAATGAAAATAGTATACAAGACATGGATAGATAGAAACGAAGTCATAAAAATCAAATATATTCTGTCACACAAGGGATATGTAACAAAGGTGCATTTCACACGTAACTGCCTGGCATGTTTACCGGGAAGGCCTTGAGGGTGTAGCTGACCACATTACCCAGGGTCCTCTGTAGGAAGGAAAACCTTCTCTCCATGGGGTTAGCACCAAGAAGGCTGCATTGCAGCTGAGAAGCTGGTCTGTTCCTATCTGTGGACGTGCTGACTCCGGCGGCTACTGGAGAGCCCTGTTGGTGGCACACCCTTGGGTCTGTATGCAGGACACTTACTTACAGCCTGCTCCTTCTGTGCTGGAATGTTGCTTGTTCTATATTTACTCACGAGTCCAACTAGTGTTCTTATGCTGTGGTGCGGTGTGCCACTATTACTGTGATGTCAAAGGTAAAACCCTGTAAAACCCTACATGTCCTGTCAAATGCCACATGTGGATCTAGGGTGAGTAGCTACTCCTCTTACATTTATCCTGCAGTGAGTCTCATGGTTCTGACAGCGATGCCTAGTGTGGGAAAAGAGCACCATCTGATAATCTGCGAGCTGAGTTCCATGAGTTTGCTGTACCTGGTCGAGCGCACTACAGAGAAATTACTCTGAAGTTACTTGAAATCACAATAATGATAGTGTTTGAATCACCTTCTCAACATTGAACACTTCCTAATGCTTCTATTGCAAAAAAAATTTTCCCACTCCACAAAAACTTTATTTTTAAATGCATAACATCAAGCAGTAATAATGTACACTAATAATAAGTCCTAACAATTAGGGACCCGCTAGTGACTGAATGGATCTTACCTTCAAAGTAAAGGAAGCCATAGGTATTCTCAAATTCTGTCCTTTTAAGGTAGTCAAATTAAATAGTAATTAATTTACTTAAAAAAAAACGTAGATAAGAGCAACTTTTGCCAGTTTCTTATAAGTGGACCTTCTCTGTTGAAGGAATACTTACCACGTTGGTGGTGTTTGGTGAGGCTCCATGATGCATTAGCTGCGATACGATATTTACATGGCCCATGAAGGCAGCAACATGGATTGGGGTAAGGCCCGACTGGGGGAGAAAGAGGGAAATGCTGGTTTGTTGTCTTGTCATAAAAAGGGGTTTTCTCTGCCTGCCTGCCATCTGCCTCCTGCTGTCCAACCACTCACCTATTTTAAGATAACCAGTTCATTGATCATAGGAGAAAACACCTGGATGGTCACCTAGATGCCACAGCTTTCACAGGCAAACACACCAATACAGAATCATCACTTCCCTAAAGCAAGTCCTGTGAGTACGACAGATCTATGTAATAGCCATTAAAAGAGAAAGATTTCACACATTTTATATAGCTCTATGAGGAAAATTTAGAGAGAAATAATTTGAAGGTTTTTTTTCCCCTTGCTACTTCCTTCCTTATCCATATGACAGTGTGTGGGGGTGGTGGGAAAAGGGGGAGATGTGTTAGTAAAAAGTTGACTTTTACTTCAAATCCTATTCTGGCCTTCACAAAGAATTCCCATGCATTCAGAATAAATTCATTATATTACATGTGAAAGAGTATGGAGCCTAATACAGAGTCATCCCTCTAATAAATGAGCAAATCAGCATTAACAATCTCAATTATTTAATTTGAACTACGGGAATATTATAAATTAAGGTGATATAATTAAGGTAAATATTATAATGGTTGCTAGGTTTGCCCTTAATTGTTAAGTTTGCTTCGAAGCACAAAGACAACCCCTAAACACTTCTGCTTTTTATATAAAATAATTCCATTTCTAACTTTTCAGAATACAATTACACTTACAACATGAATATCCTAATTTGGTAAAAAAATTAAAATGGCTAGGACAAACTGACTTGTTTTTTCAAAAAGGAGAGAGAAGGAGATAACAAATCTGAAAAGAAATTTGAAAAATGTCAAGAAAAGGTAAAAAAGAATTGTCTGTGATAAAAGTGAGGTAAAGGACTGACTGAAGAGGAAGAATTCTAGTTGCCCAGATTTCCAAGAGTGGGAGCTGAAGAGAAAGGGGACGAGGAGAATTTTGCTATAACTTGGAGCCTTTCCACCATCAGGAGGGCAGCAGTCAGACCGAGGGCACAGGGAAGCCCTGGGCAGGCCTCAGCTGCTTTTCAGAGCTCTCAGAGAGCACAGGGCTGGCCGGCGGGGCAGCCTTCTCGCTCTCACTGGCTGCCGTGCACTGAGATAGACTCGTTACTTTATCATGAACATAACAGGGTGCCTACTATGAAGCTGCAAGACTGATAAAAGTAAATCAGTATTAATATTTCCAACCATTTAATATTCAAAAAATTGTGAGTGTTACAGATCAAGGCAAGTATTTCACTTGCAGATAAGAGACTGAGGTAATGCAATAATCATGAGACTAGATCTCAATTTTTATGCTTGCTTCAAATCCTATCCTCTTACATGCTGCATTCCACAAACCTTTACTGAACGATCTCCTGTGGGCCAGGTGTAGTGGGCATGTGAACACCAGTAAGACCCACACCTGTCTGGATGGAGCTGGAAGGGGGCTGGCTGCGTCACAAGTGAACCAGCTGAATCAGTGCTTTGATGGAAACATGCACGGGGGTAGCTGATGGTCCTGGGAGAAGCTCCCACACCAGCCAGGGGATGAGGGGAGCTTTCCTAGAGATGGTGGCCCAGATCTTGCCTACAGGATGTGCAGGGTTAGCCTGGCAAAGAGGGTGTGAGACACACGGTGGAGGTGTAGAGAGATGGAGGTGAACAAAAGGGTGTCTGGTTCAGGGCAGTGTTGGTGGCCAGAATCCATGGAGCCCAGTGTGCTAGGATGGGGAGGGGCTGGGATGAGTCTGGAGGGTGGATGCCAGCCTCGCTTCGCTGTGTTGAAGGCTCAGCCCTGATTCTGACGGCTCTTATTCTGAGTTCTGTGTTGGTTTGTACAAATGAACCCTAGAGCTAGTCCTTCACTAACTTCAGCAAGTCTGTGTTTCATTAACTCTGGGAGTTTATAGAGAGGAAGACTTCATTTATAAACACACAGAAGTTGTACTATGCAGGGTGTCTCAGCCTCAGCACAGGTGACATTTTGAGTCAGACAATTGTTTGTGGTGGGAGGCTGGCCTGTACACGGTGACCTGTTTAGTAGCATCTCTGGCCTCTAGCCACTAGATGCCAGTAGTGACAAGTAAAAATACCTCCAGACATTGCCAAAATTGCCCCAGGTTGAGAAGCACTGCATTACAGGATTTCATATAAATCATACTTTCAGTGACAGAGTCACTCCCCTTGGAGCGTGAAGCCTGTATTTGGGGTAAAGCTTGTAGTCAGGGTGACGGATCCACACTGACCCACCCCCAGCCTTCTCGGTGCTCCTTAGGGCTGGCAGCCCCTTGGGGGAAAGGCTCAGAAAGTAGTCTGCGGCAATCATACACAGCAACACTCGCTGGTCATCGGGGCTACACTTTCAACACCTGGGGATCCCGAAATCCTACTCCTCTCACCTCGGTTACAGCTTGGATGGATGCACCATGTTTCAGAAGGAGTTCCATTACTTTAATTCGATTCTTCTTGCAGGCAATATGAAGAGGGGTAAAGCCATTCTGCAAGGGACAAAGACACATATCTACTTGACTACATTCTATTGAAATCCAGGTCCCCTGTGTGTGGTAACATAGTTTTGCTAAAATGATGTTCTGCAAAGATTTGGAAATGAGCAGTAACATGTGGTGCTAAACAGAATATAGGTTCTTTTGGGAAGCACAGGTAGACTAGTGGGACCTAGGAACCCAAGGTGGCCTGGTAATTTTGAATTTTTTGTCACAATCCCTGGAAGCTAAGGCAGGGTGGCCATGCTATTTCTTTTGATTATTTCATTTTAGAATTCACTCTTCCAAATAATATATCCCTCCTCTATCTTATTTCAAATATAGACTAAAAACAGCTGGCCCAGCCACTTGTCCTAAAAGCTAAAACCTCACCAATGCCTAGGCTGATGTCTCTGGTGCATTCAAGGGCAACTATAAGACCGGTCCCAGAATGTTTTCATTCCTTCCAGCTTTAAGATTTAAGTAGGTGCTTAATCCAAGGAAGCAGAAAGTTAAACAACCCCACATTATTTGGATTATTTGGTTTAATATTTAATCTGGTAAAAGGACTTGCTTTACAACAAATCACCTACCAAACTGTACTTACTCATAACTGAGACATCGAGTGTATTTTAGTCATCAGAGAACAACAAAATATCAGGGTCCGCTATAAAAAAAGCTCAGGTCAAAGTCATGGCAGGTGCCGCTGCGGACATTCTGAGACCATTTGCCTGGCCATAGTCCATGCCAGGATGACTGGCTACAACCTTCCCACGTTGTGAAATCTTCAGAGTCAGAGGAAAATGAGAGTGCGAGCCCACACCCTGTTTGAAGGCTTTTTCTTGAGTGGAAAATGAGTCATGATCGCTAATTTATCTCTCTCCCTTCTCAGAGTTTGGAGAGATGTCTGATATACTGGGCCGGTCCACAGCTCTTGAAATGCTGCTCTGATAACAGCTCTCAGAGTGACGATGGCCACGTGGCTGCCCGGGGGTGGAGAGCTGCCCTCTGCTCCATCCTGTCTGCCCCTCAGAATGTCAGAGCCAGCGCAGCATGGCCGGGGCAGCCCAGGCGGCAGCGGGAAAGGAGCAGGGACCCTGCCAAAAATGGTTGATTGGAAGACAGCCTCTACCTCAAAATTAGCAGTAAACTCACAAGTTCTCCCTAGTGTTCGGTGATTTATTTTTTCCTAAACATGGGTGCTTATTCTGAACTAAATTTAAACGGCTTACTAAATTGGGACCATTTATTTTTCCTAAGACAACAAACACCATCTTGTGGAGCAAACCAAAATATGGTACAGAGCTAAGGGTTAAAATAGCAAATTGTTTTTGGAGTTTAGACTACAGACCAGACCAAAATTTAGATGTGTCAGTAGGAAAAGTAGATGACGGGCAATATTTTATTAACTTACATGGCCAGCTCGTAAATTCCTAGACTTGTCATGTTTAAGATAAAGACTTTTTTCTTTATCATTTTGCCTCAGATAAAAACATTTAATTCACCAAATTATACCTTTACCTACAGTAAGATAAGGTTGACCACTTCAGTATTTTTGTACTTGTACAGTATTTCATTCATGTAAGAGAATCAGCAGTGTGACCCTCAAAGGTATTAACAATTTAACCCTAAAACCCTCATTTATGTCAGAAACAGATGGTTTTATAGATTTCCCAGATAAGAAGTATACTTTATTCAATTAGACCTTGCATTTTTACTTCCTCTAAAGCAGTCCCTTCACATACAGAGGTAGCACGTTGTCAGCAAGACAACACAGTCTGGACCTGTGGGCAGAGCCACTTACCAGGGCTTTGGCATTGGGATTAGCTTTCTTGTCCAAGAGAACCTTGGCGACTTTGTAATGGCCACAGTGGGCAGCCACGTGCAGGGCGGTCAAGTAGTCATTGGTGACGTCGTCCACAGGCACGTTGTGCTGGAGGAGGAGCTGGACACAGTTTAAGTGATCCCCTTGTGTGGCCATGTGCAACGGAGACAGCCCATTCTGGAACACAGAGGCAAGTCAAAGTTCATTGTTTTACCTTGTAATCAACAACGTGCCAAACACAAAACACTGTGCAAATATGAACAGATAAAACTCTTATTTTCCACATGGAAATACCTTCTATTTTTAAAAGGTTTTAGCAACTGTTTTGTACTACAGCTACTTTGAAAATTTGTCCTCCAAATTTTTATATCAACAGAAAACAAATTTTCACAGATAACTTCTTTTTCTGATTCAAAAAGTGTGAATTGCACTAAAATCGTATTGCTTTCCTAGTGAATTGGAATTCTTAATTTTTAAGACTGAAAAAGATAAAACAAAAGCAGGAACAGATTAGAGTTCAGTTCATTAGACTAGATTTTATTTTGTCCTTATGGGTTACTAATACCATTGAATACTGTTTTGATTTCAGTGAGTAAAAAGTTCTGCTTACAAAACAATACATCTCATCTCACATCAATGTAGAAAAGAAATGTTTTTTCATTTTCCATCAGCTGGTGCCCCCCTGTGTCTATGATAAGGAAAGACACGGCAGTGGCCAAACCATTAACTAAAAAGCTTGCCTCCGTTAGTTTAAATCAATTGGGTTCAATAAGACAGTTAATTATGTGCGATAGGAATGAGTCAAAAATTCATTTGAAAAGCTGAGAGAAGACATGAATGGGTTTGAAGGTAAATAAAACCTTAAAATGGTTACTTAGCATTCTGTACATTTCCTAATGAAGGCAAAAACAAGGTATTAAGATGTCAGCGTGAAAGTAATACGATATTGTACATCAGCTGTAATTTAAAAATTAAAAAAATAGGATGTCAGTCTTTTCAAGCATGTTTCCTTTAAATATGCAGGTAAATTGGAGGAGCCTGGGAAATTCCTAGAGAATCCAATTATCAAGAAAGGCTCTATTAATTACTGTAACATAATTTAACATTTTAGGGGGAAAAAAGTGCCAGCAAATTCAGTTTCCAAAAAAAGTAGTCATCAGTGAACTTTGAAAATAATGACATGTTGGTATGAACTGATGAACTAAGTATTTCTGAATCCTCTAGGCCAAGTTATTTCCCTAATTTGCCAGTGAATAACATAAAACAGAAGTTCAAAAGAAGAAGAAAAGGCAAGCTTTCCTTTGGCCACTCTCATGGGTCATTCACTCAATGCCGTATATTTCAACTATTTGCATTCCTTGAAAGCAAGAGGTTCATGGGTTATAATTTCCCCATGTTGGCCAGCAGAGAGCCTTGTATATATAGAAAAAGCTCCATAAATACTATGTAAATAGTCAACCAGGACACTTCTGCCTAAAAAATTCCCCACATTTTGAACCAAAGTAGAAACTAAGGTGCGGAAAATTATAGGAACATCGCTCACCGGCAATACTGCCAGCCCCAACTGAGCACACGTACTCACTTACTTCCTACCAAAACACTCTTTGGCTTTATGTTTTGATACAGTCTTTGAGGAAAACATGAAGTAAACAAACAACAACAAAATAAAACCTGGAGAGAACACATGACTCAGTGAGAGCCGAAAAGGAAAGCAGTGTCACAAAAAAGAAAGAAATTTTCTAACGATATGCAAAATAACGATATAAGTGGGTAACACAGGTCACTGGGAAAAGATGAGAAGAAAGGTCATTTGCCTTCTGGAGAGGGGTATTATTACATATGGGACCTTCACCAAGCTGAAAATATGGGTCCATGGTGACGGGTTTTCTTAGCTTAGAAAGATGAAGGTACCGAAGAATCAGACTAAGATCCTGAAGTTAGGAATGCATTTATTCACTTAATATTCATTCAACAATATTTACTGAAGGTCTACCGTATGTGTTAGGCACTGATTTAGGTGCTTGGGCTACCATAGCAAACAAAGCAAAGGCCTTGCTTTCATTTTAATGAAGAGAGAGTCAGCAAATAAGTAAATAGACTAAGAGTTGAGTTGAAAAGCATGGAGATTGCTGAGATCCAGGGCAAGCTGAGGGAATTCAGTCTGAGAGATGAGGAAATGAGAAACCATTGGTGTATTTTAGGAAGTGAAAGAAAGCTAGTTGTCTGGATGATAATAAAGAGCTGAATGAGAGGAGATGAGGCAGAAAGGTGGTAAGGAGCTTATTCTCAGTACAGTGGGAAGCCTGCGGGTAAATGTGATGGATGTGACGTGTGTTTTATTCATCCTTTTCCCAAATATCACTAAAAAGCATTCAAGGAACGTGAAAGGTAAACTTCAAGGGCATGTACGTGTGTGTGCATACACCCCTGCCCCTGTCACACACCCAGGAAAGGAAACAAAAACTGATGGAATATGAAAAGAGAGTTTAGGTGTGTTAACTTATCCAGTGGAAGAAGGGCTGAAACCTTAGTGTCCGTGGAGAGGTGTAATCAGCGGTGTGTTGATAAATGTTTAACAGCAGCTCTTTGAAAAAGAAAGTCCTGATGTGTAGTATCTGCCAATCTCCATGATGTAAAGACTCCTATAATGACCAATTTCAAGCTATTAACAAAGTTATTGGATGCAAAAAGGGAAGAGATGTACGCAATAGGCTCAACAACCTGGCTCTCGCATGCCACTGGGCACAATAAAGACAACTGATTCACCTCTCAAATGCTCCAAAGCAGGGCATATGGATATCTGGTACCTGGAGAGCAGGACTGGTTCGCCTCTGTACAGAGCTGTCAGGTGTCCAGGCCCTTTCAACCCAGCAAAGTCAGATGCCTGCCCCTTGTAGCTTTTTAAAAAATCCTTACCTAGTGGTATGTTTATTGGTGTGTGTGTGTGTGTGTATGTGAGAGAGAGAGAGAGAGAGAGAGAGAGAGAGAGAGAGAGAGAGAGAGAGAGAGAGAGAGAAAGAGAAAGAGAAAGAGAGAGAGAGAGATATTGATCGGTTGCTTCCTATATGCACTCCAACTGGTGATTGAACCTGCAGCCTAGGTATGTGCCCTGACTGGGAATCAAACGAGCAAATTTTTAAAAAGGTTTTATTTATGTATTTTTAGAGATTGGGGAAAGGAGGGAGAAAGAGTGGGAGAGAAACATGATGTGTAAGAGGAACAGTGATTGGTTGCTTCTCTCAGGCTCCCAGCTGGGGACCTGGCCCACAACCCAGGCACAGGCCCTGACTGGCAATCAAACTGGCAACCTTTCCGTCCACAGGCCAGGGCTCAATCCCTGAGCCACACCAGCCAGGGCCAACCCTGCAACCTTTTGGTGCATGGAACGACACTGTAACTAACTGAACCATCCAGCCAGGACTAGCAGGAAACTGGTTAGTCTCTGGTGAAAGTGAACCAGAGAGATTCTGGATACAGGGGACCAGGCAGAGCAGAGAGCCGTGGTGAGGCTCTGGGCGAGAACAAGTGCTCACGGAAAAAGACAGCATAGGTGTTGTGTGGTCTCTGGTGTTAGACTGCCTGGGTTCAAGTTCTTGTTCTGCCACTAGCTGACATATCTTGAGGAAGCTACTTTATTTTTTTTGGGGGGGTCTTGGTTTTCCTATCCATAAAAAGAGTATAATAGTAATATTAGTACCTTATAGAGTTATTATGAGTATTAAATGGGTTAGTATATATAAAGTATTTAGAAGCTGGTATGCAGTACTAACTCTATAAATACTAGTTATCATTGTTACAATTAAAGTATGCATACGAGACAGGGACACTGATAGTCCCTTTTCCTTTTCATTACTGTAAATCAGTGATTTTGAACTACTGTGCTGCAAGAAGTTTTAAAACACACAATACCTGATACTTAGTTAGGGGCACTGACCTCTTTTCCCTTCGACTGTCAAATAATGACAACAGCCAACATAACTGTAGATGTCCAAAGTGAATGAATCAAAATTATACCTATTTTTTGTCAGATAGGCAAAAATTTTATTTTCGTGTGTGCTGCAGAATTTGTGATTAGTTTATGTGTACCATGAGATGACAAAGGTTGAAAATGGCTGCGCTAAGTTACTCACACAGGTGTGCACTGCAAAAGGTTGGAGGACTCATTTCTCAAAACACTGAACTTCCCCCAGGAAAGGACGCCTAATGCTGACGTAGAGGGCGCTCCAGGCTACCTGACACGCCTGCGAAGAGCCCGGACCGCACCGTCACAGACCTTCCACCGAAATGCTGGTGCCTGACACTGAGGGTTGGGTGTAGACATCTGTGGGAAACTCCAACGTGGAAGTGAGCCAAAGCAACAAAGGGAAAGTAAGAAATCTGAGGACTTATGGACATATGAGAGGCAGAACAATTACATTAAAGAAAAGTAATCTTGAATGTTCTCAGAAAGGTGACAGAAAATATTGTATCCATAAAACACGAATTGGATGCTTTAAGAAAAGAAGCTATCAGAGAATAAGGTAATGTTCTTGAATATTAAGGGCACAGAAGAAAAAACCAAGAGGTGTTCTCAGAAAAAAAATAGATGAGATGAACAACAGGAGAAAAAATGAGATGATTTGATTTTTAACTCTGCCTGTATTGCTTGGATAAAATAAAAATTCACTTTAAAGGGGACAGCTGAAATTAATCAGAAGGTTTTTAGCAGGTGGTTGACAGTTCATATGGCCACTCAGACTGCAAAATGGAAGCCAACTGTAAAGAAGCAAGGATGGCAGTGGGAAGCCAGGAATGAAGCTATTACAATGGTTCAGTGAGAGAGGCTGTGGCTCAGAAGACAGCAGTGGTGAAACAAAGACAGATATGGACTATACGAAAGAAAAAAGAACAAATAGAGGGCTTACCTGAGAAGCACTCAAAAGGCCCAATAAAAAATTGTAACCATATGATCTCACCTATAAGTGAAACATAATAAACACCCGTCCCCGCCAAAAAGCCAAACAAACAAACAAAATAGAACCAAAGACATGGAAATAAAGAACAAAGTGACAGTGACCATAGGGGAGGGACTGGGGGGATAATGGCGGAAATGAGGGGAAGAGTCAAGTCAAAGAACTTGTATAAAGGACCCACTGACAAGGACCGCAGGGGAGGATTGAATGTGGGAAAGGAGTGGTGGGCAGGGCAGGGGAGAGCAATGGGGTGGGGACAACTGTAATCGAACAACAATAAAAAAATTGTTTTTAAAAATTGTAACTGCTTAATTCTGTAGGATAATACCTCTGTTAGCTTGCCAAACTAAACTCTGCATTTCAAATGAGTGGTGGAATTGTCAAGACTGCCTCAACCCTGCTGATCTTCACTAGAGCAGGAAATGCTGATTAGGGTACAAAGGGGAATAATGTGTACTTTTGTTGTTTTGATAATGTTGGGAGATAAGGCTCTTTATAAAGCTTAATAGAGCTTCCACAATCAGTGATCAATAAAAATAGTAGCGATTATGAGGAAGTTCCAAAATTTATTTACAAATATTCTTTTTTTGAAATAGTGTCAAATGGTTTTACCATTAAAAAATCTAGGAGGCACTTAATAAAACCATTTTTTTCCAGGCAATCTTCGTGTGTTCTTTTCACATATGTGAGCTTTCCCTGTGGCACCAATCAAGGTGCTGTCTTTCCAAAGTTTCTAC
The DNA here is from genome assembly GCA_039655065.1 of Glossophaga mutica. NCBI lineage: Eukaryota > Metazoa > Chordata > Mammalia > Chiroptera > Phyllostomidae > Glossophaga > Glossophaga mutica. The sequence continues at coordinate 137,182,161 of CM077307.1, read as the reverse complement.
TCTTGATCAAACGCCACCCTTGGCCTCTTCACTAGGCTGTGAACTCTCAAGGAATAAACCAAGAGGCTGAGGAAAGAGAGCCAGTCTCAGTCTTTCCTTCCTCAGCAAGCAATCATTTCTGAGTGATGAAAATTTCATAGAGGAAAATCAAGTACTAAGTGCTCCTGATAACACACACACACACACACACACACACACACACACACACACACAGCTGTGTGGTAGACTGTATTCTTTCTGAAGTCTTCATAAACCCACATTGATTTTGAGGTTAGTCTCTAAAGACTTGGTGAACATAGTCACTCTAACTGCTAAACTGAAACTATAGCATTTTCTGTGTAATTCAAAAGGCTAGATTAAATAACCTATAAGAAGATTTGAAGCTAAATACAGTATACTGTCCCAGAACCTAGGAAGAAATTACCTTGGTTTTTGAAAGAATGGGGGCGGCTCGATCGAGCAGCATTTCCACCACCTGCTCGTGGCCACTGCGGGCGCCACAGTGCAGCGGCGTCAGGCCGTCCTGTGGGACAGAGAGCAACAGCTTCGGTTAGATTCACTGGGAATGGCTATAAATGCCGAGTATTTCTTCAAGCTCCACTGCAGCATCCAACGTTCTGTGGACCAGTGAGCTGCAAACACTTACGTAACAGATACAATAATTTCGTATTTTAATGAGAACTAAAGTTTTCATAGGTTTAAGTAATTGTAAAGTGTATAATTTCCCACTGACATTTAAAACTATAACCGTCCCACTACTCTTGAAAAGCCAATGGAATTTAAATACTGTAAGTAAATTGATATCTATCATTTAAAGAAATATACAAATAAAATTTGAAAACAGAAATTTGTTACATTGGTCATTTTTTCCTCTTGCATTTTTATTTTTATATCACTTCTGCCATATAATTTTATCTTAATGTATTATAGTTTTATGCTTGAGTGGTTTTTATTGATTACCATATATTTCTCTGCCACAAAAATATGTAAATTGAAATTTAAAAAAGGTTTATAGATTTCCTGAGAACAAAAGCTTTAAGTGTTAGGCATACATTTCCTGATTAAAATGATGGTAATTATTCAAACACAATTAACTGATCAAAACATCAAAAATGCATTACAAATACTGCGATTATTAAACAACAGTAACAATTTATGAAACATGCCTCTCTCTTTTAAAAAAATATTTATTTTTAGACAGAGGGGAAGGGAGGGAAAAAGAGAGGGAGAGAAACATCAATGTGTGGTTGCCTCTTGTGCATCCCACCCCAGAGAACCTGGCCTGCAGCCCAAGCATGTGCCCTGACTGGGTATCGAACCAGCGACCCTTTGGTTTGCAGGCTGGCACTCAATCCACTGAGCCATACCAGCCAGGGCTAAACATCCCTCTCTTGATGAGATATATTTTTTCACAACTAGTTCACATATCTGCTAATAAATATTACTTACTACTGAAATGGTTTAGCATTGATAGTCTCCTAATTTTTGCTCTTATAAATGTTAGTGCTGAGAAATATTGTCTGCATAAATAAGTAGATGGACTTTTGTTATAGCAATGTCACTAATTCTCTGAACTCCTTCTGAATTACAGGCCAAAATCACGTAATAATTTTTTACCAAGGATTTTTTAAATGACCCATCTTAACTCCCTTAGGGCCTTAGTTTTTGTTGGGAGCAATAAGATTTATGGTCATTCAATATGCAGCAGAATATGTAATCCAGTCATTATAGTCATGTAATGCAGTTCTTAACAGGATGCCGATATTTTGAACTCTTCCCTTTGCTCCCCTCATATCCCCTCGCCCCCTTCACTCTCAAAGGTTTTTGCAACTTGTCCATGTGGGGTGAGAGAAAGTTAGACTTTTCTATCATATTAAGAGAAAAGAACTATTGTTTTAAGAGTAGGTGGGAAAGGAGAATTAGCAGGGAGTTAAGGAAGTAGAAAGTTACTCACTTAAAACCATCTAAGTGGCCCTAAACCCTGTGGAGGAGTTTCCGCACACCCCAGCTTGCGTATTCCCCAGGGGGAAGCCTGCCGTGGTTGACGACACCTACCCCAAGGAAGGTCACATTTTCTAAAATACATCAAAATGCAATTCACTGTACTTAATCACTTTTTAGATTGTGCAAGCAGTCCTTGAAAGGAAGCCTAATTATCCTAATGTATAATCAATCCTATTTCTAAACTACTAGCTAAATCTCAGTAGAATTAAAATTCCATAACAATTGAAATGAGATTCACAAACAGTATGTGACCTGATTTGAACATTCTCTGAGCATGTTTAAATGCTCTGCCTTTTATACTGATTTAAAACATTTGCTCTTACAAGCCAAAGTAAAGCAATATAACAGTCTTTCAAGTTGGAAACAGCATTTTGCTAATAAGATAAAATCTGAGAACAAATAGAAAACATTATTAAGTCCAAGTGCCTTCCTAGTAATGTAAACCTGAAAATATCTTAAGGGGAAATAACAATAATCACATCTACCTTCCAGTACACAAAAATATTTCACATTCTCTGTGTTATTATCTTTTATGAACTTAAAGGTCAATTTTTTTTTCATTTTTCTCATAACCATACTCTAAGACATGACAGAAGATGTGTAGACATGCTCAAAGTGTGGTCACACAGAAAAACATCATTTTAGCCCAACTCATTTATCTTTGAAAACAATCTTCCCCTAAGCAAAATGTCACATAGAGAATTCAAAGTATTTGGCAATCTCAGAGCAAAACCATCTCAAGTCCTTAGTCCTTCGAAATATACTGTTCCATACAGACACACATTTTTACTGATTTCACCTTTAATAAGTTGTTAACTACGAAAAACCCCAAACACAGTTCAGACTGAGGGAGCCTGAACAGCACAGTGATGGTGCCAGCACTCGGTGTCAATGACTGTTGCATAATGATCAGTCTTGATTCATTAATATCCCGACCTCTTCTTCTCTCTTACATTATTTTGAAACAAATCCAAGACATGGTATCATTTTATACTCACAATTACTCCTGTATGGAAGGTATGATCTTTGTTTTACACATGAAGATTCTAAGGTTCAAAGACGTTACATGATTCACCCAAGGTCACACAATTCAGACCGAGGCCAGTGCTGACTGCGAGAGATCGTCACGGGAGGTCTTGGGAAGAGTTGCAAAGACAAGGGCCCTTTGCTCAAACTTTTGGCCAGTCTCAGCCTTCCCTTATCTGCATTCTGAAGCTGCTACCTCTGATCTTTGGTGTTTACTTACTCAAAACTTACAGAATCTAGAGATGCAGGAAGAGTAACCTTTTTCATCACTGCAAGAGTTGTGAAGTGCTATTTTTGTTCGTATTTATTTATTTATTTATTTCCTCAACCAAGAGAAACATCAGCTGGTTACCTCCCATATGCACCCAGACTGGGGATTGTATGTGCCTGGACTGGGGATCGAACTCACAACCTAGGTATATGTCTTAACTGGGAATCAAACCCTCAACCTTTTTGGGCCACTGCTCCAACCAACTGAATCACTCTACCAGGGTGACGTGCTATTGTTCTATCCATTGCTCCTTTCATCGCCATGTTTCAATGATAAAGTTGGCTAGCTCTCCAAGTCAGGTTCCTAGCTGAACAGCAAAGAGCCACCTGAAGCACAGCTCTTTGTTTTTATTGTTGTTCAATTACAGTTGTCCCCATTTCCCCTCATTATGCTCCCTTGTCCTACCCACCCCCACCTCCCACATTTAATCCTTCCCCGGCCCCATTGCCTTTGTTCATGGGTCCTTTATACATGTTCCTTGATGACCCTTCCGCTTCTTTCCCCTGTTACCCCCTCCCCCTGCTCTCTGGTTACTGTCACTTTGTTCTTTATTTCCATGATACTGGTTATATTTTGCATGCTTGTTTGTTTTGTTGTTTAGGTTCCACTTATAGGTAAGATCATATGGTATTTGTCTTTCACAGACTGGCTTATTTCACTTAGCAAAATGCTCTCTAGTTCCATCCATGCTGTTGCAAAGGGCAGGAGTTCCTTCTTTCTTTCTGCTGTGTAGTATTCCATTGTGTAAATATACCGTTTCTTGATCCACTCATTTACTGATGCACACTTAGGCTGTTTCCAGCACTTGGCTATTGTAAAATGTGCTGCTGTGAACATTGGGGTGCATAGGTTCTTTTGAATTGGTGTTTCAGGGGTCTTAGGGTATAATCCCAGCAGTGGAATTGTTGGGTCAAAAGGCAGAGCCATTTTTAGTTTTCTGAGGAAATTCCATACTGTTTTCCATAGTGGCTACACCAGCCTGCATTATCAGCAACAGTGCACTAGGGTTCCCTTTTCTCCACATCCTAATCCACACTTGTTTGTTGGTTTATAATGATGGACACCCTGACCGGTGTGAAATGGTATCTTACTGTGGTTTTAATTTGCATCTCTCTGATGGCTAGTGATGCTGAGTGTTCATTTGTCTGGGCCCTCTGTCGAAGTGTCTGTTCAGATCCTTTGCCCATTTTTTAATTGGGTTGTGTTCCTGGTGTGGAGTTGTATGAGTTCTTTAAGTATTTTGGAGATCAAACCCTTGTCCGAGGTATCATGGCAAATATATTTTCTCATCTGGTTGGTTCCATTTTCATTTTGCTGATGTTTTCTTTAGCCATGAAGCACAGCTCTTTCAACTGTAGCTTTTACTTGCAGTATTTTTAACATTGATTACAAGTGGGTAAGGCCTTTGGATCTTCTAGAAATGTCCTCTGGCACTTTTCAAAGGTGCATGGCTCTTCAAATAGCCAGAATCCTGGCAGGAGAGATGCCTCATCAGGAAGCTGCACAAGATGTCACGACTGCCTGGCTCACAGGCAGTGCTGGCCTGGCTGTTGGGACCTTCACAGGTCAGTGGAAACCTGTTATCTAGAGTTAATGTAAGATTTTTAATTAGCATCGCCGTTTTCATCATTATGAAGATGGAGACCAGACCAGCTGATTCACAGTGAGAGAGAAAAGTACCTGCCATTCAGTGATTCACACTTAATTCAGTAAAAAAAAAAAAAAAAAAAAAAAAAAAAAAAAAAAAAAAAAAAAAAATAAATAAATAAATAAATAAATCAGGCATTGACTTTACTTAATACCTATTTGGAGGCACAATGCAAATATTTAAATTTTGAGTTAATATCTTTGGTTTTCAAAGAGGTATGACTTATTATTCACTTTCCTGAAACACTGTTCTGATTATGATCTTCAGCAACTACCATTCATGTCTTAGCCAAGTTCAAATTCCTCAGGTTAACACTCAAAGTCTTCCAATATTAGTCACAGCTACATGTGGCCTTCTCTGTCCCTTCGTATCTATCCCAACTAACAAACTCTTTTCTGCAGTGCCGGGCAAAAGTTTATCATTTTCTTGCTTTTCTGTTTTGCCCACATTACTTTATATACCTGGAAGTTCTCTTTCCACTTCCTCCAAAATACAAATCTCTGTTGGTTTAAAGTTCATTGTTTCTTTGAATCCTTTTCCCAAAGTAGATGGGACCATTCTGACTTCAGGGTTCCTAACTTTAATCTGTGCCTCTTTGGGGAACCTATAGCTTTATACCTGGTATTTAATTTTTTAGTTATTTGTGGGCATGCATTATTATCTCACCCCTTCCGCTTTTAGGACAATGTAACTTTTTGAAAATCTTTACCCAGTGATATATAGTTATTTATTTTTAGTGAGAGAGGAAGGGAGAGAGATAAGAAAGAAGCATCGCTGTGGCAAAGAAACATTGCTTACTTGCCTCCTGTCTGTATCCTAACTGGGGATTGAACCTGCAACCTAGGTATGAACTCACAACCTTTTGGTGTATGGGATGACACCCCAACCACTGGGGTAGGGCAAGGTTACAAGGTTTAAGGGAGACTTAAATCTCAGAAAGAAGGTAACTCAGTACCATGTCCCTGAAAGTTGCTTCAAAAGATTGAGTTAATTAATAAATAGAGTGAGTTAATAAGTAAATTTTTGGTCTAGCCTTTTAAAAATTGTTTTCTAGTTAAAAATTGCTTATCTTTTTATCATTTTTATACTTCAGAAACACTATTAAAATAGCTTGTCTTACCTTCCAGAAAAATAAAATTCTCAATAGGTAAGTGACTTGTAAATGGGGACTAGACAAAAGAATATGACTTAGTCTTTTTAGCTCTCAGAGTAAGAGAATAAGAGAAATATAAGAATGTTTGCTCTAAAAAGAGCAATTTTTTTCCTCTTTCAAACTCAGAATAATATAAGCTTTCAAAAAGGGCTATTGTGAATATCGTACTTTACAACACGGCAGTGAACTCACTCCTTTCTCTAAAATGAGAGCAATGCATTTTCTAATACCAAATGAGGATTCTTACATGCTCCCAACTCCCAGAAATGTACACTTAATATACAGTGTCACTTAGAATGGGTCCTGGGCCAAAAAGTAGTTCACCTGCATACAACAGCGTCCACCTCCAGTACAAAAATGCTTGACAAGGCTATTCTTGGGGCTCAAGGGAGGCTGCCTCAACAAAGGCAGCATATGCATTTGGACAGGAGAGAAAGAGCGAGTTGCCATAGTAACATTATGGGAGGAAAATGAAATTGCATGGAGTTAGTAATTTTTTTCCAATTCCCCTGATTTTTAAAGCACAGCATAATGGACAAGCATTCCCTTGGGCCGAATTCTGAGGCAATGCAAACAGGCTAGGCCAGGTCTCATATTTCATTTCAGTGACAGCAATCTTATTAGTGAGGTGGGGAGCTGCACTTCACTGGGCTAGGAAAAAAAATGCTCTGTTGTGTTAGCTTAAGAGCAAAACCTTGCTCACTGGAAGGTCAGAAAGACTTGCTTTCACATCCGGTTTTTCGGGAAAGCATGAAGCAGGGCATTAAGGCATCACACGTAGGAATACTGAAGCCAGAATATGTCTGTAACAGGTTGAATTTGCTCAACGTCCAAACTGAAATGACACAAATTCATGACTTGGGATATACTTTCAAAATGAGACACTTATTTTGATTTATATCCTCTGGTTTCTTTTCTATTCTTTCGTCGAAGAAAAAAAAAATCTCACTATGGAGAAGGAAAAGGAAATCAAGCAGAGAGAACTCTATGGACATATACTTTTCCTTGATCATGGATGTAAAACAGGATGTGACATTTAACTGAAAACTGAAAACAGCAGGCAGTGTTTCAGAGAGGAGAGTTATGACGACAACCAGATAAATTAAAGAGCATCAATTATAGTCTAATGGCTATTGTCACATCTGTATTTTTTCCTAAAAATTCTGATTGTATCCTCATTTTGTATGTATTAGGCAGTTGTATTTGGCCTAAGAAGAAGTAAAATAACATTTTTGAAACCCCTCTATTGCCACGGGTGCTTTATACTTGTGATCTTATTGAATCTTTACAACTCATGAAATGGCATGAGACGTTCCATTTATAGATGAGAAAGCTGCTCCATAGGATTAACATACCTACTCAAGGTCACACGCAAGTAAATGCTTGAGATTAGATTTTAAGCTCAGGCTTGCCTCTGTCAAAGGGATTGGATTCCTTCTACTATACCAAGCAATTTTCTTTTAGGATAAAGAATTTAGGGGAGATCCAAGATGGCTGTAGAGAAGCTGGAAGCTCTGTCCACTTGCTCCTGGACTGGCCCAGTCTAGCAGTTAAATCACAGAGCAACCAACTTGAAAATCCAGTGGAGAGTTGAGAGCGTGTGTGTGTGAGTAAATACGTGGATGAGAGTGCAGTGTGTGCATGAGTGGGCCTGCAGGGCCTCAGGAATAGGTGTCCTGGGCTGCCCTAGCAGAGCAACTGCTGCTGCTGCTGCCCAACCCAGCACTTCTGGCTGTGCAGATTAGAGGAGGATGCAGATTGGCTCAGAGACATGAGTCCCGGGGGGCAGAGATGGCTGCAGAGCTGTTGGCTGCAGAAACAGCAGAGCGGGAGCGGCCTGCCCGAGGCCGAGAATCACTGGTGGGAGCTGCAGGAGCACCCCACCACCGCCCTACATTATAGTATCACTGCAGCACTGTTTGCAGAGCCATCCGGGAGAGATCCAGAGAGAAACTTTATCTAAAACTGTCAGAGGCTCTGACAGATTGTGGCCAGCCCTGACTGAGACTTAGTGATTTTGGGGGAGGGAGGATGCATGGAAAACAGGCCCCCCAGGGCTCAGTGCTGCAGCATGGGGTCCACACAGAAACTCTTTTAAAAGAGATCAGGCAAGACTCGAGACTTGGCAGGGACCCGGTGCTGGTGTGCGCATAGCGGCTCTGCAAAGGAACTCAGAGGGATAGAGTCATGCTGAAGGTACCTAACCCAGCATGTCTGGCGAGCAAGGGACTGCACACAGTAGAGAGTTCAGGCTCGAGTCTCCAGTGAGAGAATGGTAGGCTGGGGACTAGACAACCAGGAGCTGAATGCCTGAGATTTGCTGCAGCCCAGAAAGTCCTCTCACAGTCAGGTGAGGCCAGCCCCCCCCTTTGGGATTATAGGCTCTGCGCATCAGTGAGGCCAGGCTCAGGAGTCCCCTGCTGGGTGCATCTACAGAGGACAGAAGAAAAGGCTCTGAAAGGGCCCTTTACCAGATACTATGAGCTACACTGTCCCTTGGGCTCTGATCCTCTGAAACCAACAGAGCAGAGAGATTAGAGACAGATGCAACAAGGCGTGTTCAAGGCCCTGCCCAGCCTCAGTGCCTAGATAGAGCTGCTGTCTGTGCCAAGAAGGAAAGGACTGCCCCTTTTATACAGATTGACCCCTCATAGGAAATGGACAGCTAATTCACCAGAAACCATACATTATTGGAAAGACCAATATGTGTTAAGAAGGAACAGGGAAACACTCCCACTGTCTTCCCTGAAGACTGAGTGCACCCCAGGGGGTAACCCAGGGTTCCCAACTTCCCAATCTCACCAGAGGGCCCCTCTGAAGGCAGATGGTAAAGGTACTTGCAGTTGTCTCAGGTCATTAAATGAACCACTACTGGGCCCTGGGCTGATGGAAAGCCAGCAGGGCAGAACAGTGGGGACCAGCCAAATCTGAAGGAGACAGCCACAGCTTGTAGTCTTGAACAGGCACCTAGGGCCAGACTAGGACACCATCTGACATCACAAGGGGCAGACCCAGAAAGAGCAGACAGTGGTAAATACTACATTCTACTGAGATGAATTCCACCATGGCCTTCATGATTTGTGTTATTTACTTTCCTGTATAGCTTTTTAACATTCATATCTTTTCCATTAAGTTTGTGTCTATTATTTCACTAGTTTTCATATTTTAGTTTATTTCAAACCTCATATTTTGCTCCTCCCTTCTCTTCCTCCATTTATCTACTTCCTTCCTCTTTTTTAATTTTATTTTTTCTCTTGCTATGATGTGTATTTATTCCATACTCTGACTATTTCTCCCCGCTCCAGCCTCTCAAAACCATTTTTGTCATTAGTCATTTTACATTCCTTTCCCATTCTTTAAGTACCCTTATTCTCTTTCCACCTTTATCAATCTTTGCTCATTGGTTGTGGATATGGTGGTTGCTGTTGCATTTCTTAAACATTATTTCTAGATCTTCACTATTTTTGTATTTCAAATCTCAAATTTTACCATTTCCCTCTACTGCTCCATTTTGCCTTCTTCTTACTCATTTTTTTTGTTTTAAATTTTAATTTTACCCTGTCATAGCCTGTTTTTCATTCCTCATTCCTTGAACTTATTCTCCCTCTATCCTCTCAAAGTCACTTTTCTTTCCTCTAGACCTTTCATAAGCTTTTCTTTCTTTTTTCCATCTTTTCCCTATTCCACCTAAATTATTCTTTGCTCATTTGTTGTTGATATTGCTGTGATGGATCTTTTTCTCCAATTTGGTTCCTATTTTTTTCCACTATGTTTTTAAAAGTTTTTGTTTAAACCTAATACTATGCTCTTCCCCTTTCTTACTCCATTCTGCCTTCTTCCCCTCCTTTTCTATTTATGATATCAATTTTATTTTTTTCTTTCTCTGCCTTGTTTCTGTTCCCTACTCCTATTATTTCTCCTCCCTCAACCCTCTCAAAATCATTTTTTCTTTCAGTTAGTCATCTCATATTAGTTTTTCCTTTCTTATAATAATCTCAATCTCTTTACACCTTTATTAATATTTGCTCATTTGCTGTTGATAATGTGGCTGTGGTTGAGGGTTTTGCTGATGGGGTTTGTTTCCTGTTGTTCCCCCCCCCACCCCCCCGGAAGCACCTGTACAACATCATATAAGACAGAATGGGCAGTGTGACTGTCAGCCAGCCAGCCAGAGCGAAGGACCCACCAAAGAATAACCTAACAACTAGAACCCAATTACAATTAGAGAGCCCACATAAATGGCATGAATGGCATCTCAAGAGTATCCAGCTCTTGAGGAGTTTAAGAAGATTGCACCACTGAGTCCCACTGGTCTGCTACCACAGAAGGTCACACCACAAAGAGAGTCAAAACAGATAAATCTAATGCATAGAAACAAAAAAGAAGAGTCACATAAAATGGGAAGACAAAGAAACAATCTTCAGTTGAAAGGAAAGGTGGAATCCCCAGAAAGAGTGCTTAAGGAAATTGAGAAAAGCAAACTATCAGAAATGAATTTCAAAATAATGGTTATAAGAAAACACAATCTGCATATATGCTGTCTACAAGAGACCCACCTCATATCAAAAGATCTGCACAAGTTGAAAGTGAAGGGATGGTAAAAAAAAAAAAATAATAACTTAAGCAAACAGACACAAAAAGAAAGCTGGGGTAGCAATACTTATATGAGACAAAATAGACTTCAAAACAAAAGCCATAAAAAAGGACAAAGAAAGTCACTACATAATACTTAAGGGAACAGTCCAATAGGAGGATATAACCTGTATGAATAGATAGGCATTCAACATAGGAGCACCTAAATATATAAGGAGAATCTTGGAGGACTTCAAAAAAGATTGACAACAACACACTCATCATAGGGTTTTAACATCCTACTGTCAACAATGGATAGATCTTGCAAACAAAGAATCAACAATAATATTGTGGCACTGCTTGACACTCTAAATGAAATGGACTTAATTGATATATACAGAACCTTTCACTCTAAAGAAGCAAAATATGTATTCTTTTCAAATGCACCTGGAACACTTTCAAAGATAAACCATGTGGTATGACACAAAACAAACCTGAACAAATTCAAGAAAATTGAAATCATATCAAGCATGTGCTCAGGTCACAATGGATTGAAACTAGAAACCAACCCCCAAAACATTCAAATACACGGAGACTGAATAACATGTTATTAAATAATGAATGGGTCAACAATGAGATCAAGGGAGAAATGAAAAAGTATCTGGAAACAAATGAAAATGAACAGACAACAACCCAAAACTATGGGACACAGCAAAGGCAGTCCTGAGAGGGTAGTTCATAGCAATAGAGGCCTACCTAAAGAACAAAGCACTGAGCAAGTAGAAGGAAGGAAAAAATTAATGTCAGGGCAGAATTACATGACATAGAAACTACAACCATTCAAAGGATCAGTAAGTCCAGGAGCTGGTTCTTTGAAAAGATAAACAAAACCAATAAACCTTTAACTAGCCTCATCAAGTAAAAAAGAGAAGACCCAAATTAATAAAAGTGGAAATGAAAGAGAAATTACAAACGTGACCACAGAAATACAAAGGATGGTAAGAAATTACTACAAACAACTATATGCCAAGAAATTGGACAACCTGGGTGAAATGGACAAATTTCTAGAAATGTACAGTCTTCCAAAACTGAAATCAAGAAGAAGCAGAAAGCCTGAATAGACGGATAACAACTAGTAAAACTGAAGCAATAATAAACTCATGGCACACAAAAGCCCTGGACTGAATGGCTTCACAGGTTAATTTTACCTAACATTTCAGGAAGAACTAACTCCTGTCCTTCTCAAACTATTCCAAAAAATTCAAGAGGAGGGAAGACTCTCAAACTCATTTAATGAGGCCAGTATCATCCTAATTCCAAAACCAGGTAAATACACAACAAAGAAAGAAAACTACAGGCCAATATCTCTGATGAAATTAGAGGCTAAAATCCTCAACAAACTATTGGCAATTCAGATTCAGAAATACATTAAAAATATCATATATTATAATAAAGCAGCATTTATCCTGGGATGTAAAGATGGTACAATATTTACAAATTAAAAAATGTAATACACCACATAAACAAATCAAGGACAAAAATTACATGATTATATCAGTAGATGCTGAAAAAGCATCTGATAAAATCCAGCACCGATTTATGATAAAAACACTCAGCAAAGTGGGAATAGAGGGAGCATTCCTCAACATAATAAAGGCCATATATGGAAACCTATAGCCAACATCATGTTCAATATGCAAAATCGCAAAGCTTTCCCCTTAAGCTCAGGAAGAAGACAAGGGTGTCTGCTTTTACTACTTCTATTCAATGTAGTATTGGAAATTCTAGTCAAAGTGATCAGACAAGAATAACAAATAAATGGCACTGAAATTGGAAAGGAGGGAGTAAAGCTGTCACTGTTTGCAGATGACATGATAGTGTATACAGAAAACCCTGTAGTCTCCACCAAAAACTACCTGACCTAATAAGTGAATTTTACAAAATAGCAGGAAACAAAGTTAACATTCCGAAATTGGAGGCATTCTTGTACACCAACAATGAAATATCAGAAATGGAACCCAGGAAAAAAAATCCTGTTACTACAGCAATGAGAAAAATAAAATAAACTTAACCAAGGAGGTAAAAGACCTGTACTGGGAAAACTAGAGAACACTGAAGAAAGAAATTAAGGAAGACATGAACAAATGGAAGCATATACCATGTTCATAGATTAGAAGAATTAACATCATTAAAATGTCCATATTACCCAAAGCAATCTACATATTTACTGCAATTTCTATTAAAATACCAATAACATATTTCACAGATCTAGAACAAATATTTAAAAAAATTTATATGGAACCAAAAAAGGCCCCAAATAGCCTCAGCAATTTTGAGAAAGAAGAACAAAGTAGGAGGGATCACAATACCCTATATCAAACTATACTACAAGGCCATTGTAATCAAAACAGTCTGGTACTGGCATAAGGACAGACACATAGATAAATGGAACTAGAGAAATTAGAAATAAACCCAAGTCTCTATTGTCAATCAATATTTGACAAAGGGGGCATGAGCATATAATGGAGTTAAGATAGCCTTTTCTTATGTACTTATTTATTTTGATTACTTTTAATATTTGTTTCACATTACCTTTTAGTACTCTTACACCCCCCACCTCTCAGAATCACCACACTGTTGTTCATGTTCATGAGTCTTTTTTCTTTTTTGCTCTATTTGATAGCCTCTTCAATAAATGGTGTTGGGAGAACTGGACTGATACTATGCAAAAAAAGAAACTAGACCACTAATTTACACCATACACCAGAATAAACTTAAAATGGATAAAAGACTTAAATGTAAGTTGTGACACCATAAAAGTCCTAGAAGAAAACATAGGCAGTACAATTTCAGATATCCCACACAGGAATGTTTTTGCTGATAGATCTCCTAGGGCAAGGGATAAAAATGGAAAAAAAGAAACAAATGGGACTACATCAAACTAAAAAGCTTCTGCACAGATGAAGAAACCATCGCCAGAATGAAAATGGAACTGACCATATCAGAAAATATATTTGCCAATGATACACTGGACAAGGGTTTGATCTCCAAAAAACATAAAGAACTCATACAATTCCATACCAGGAACACAAATAATCCAGTTAAAAAATGGGCAAAGGACCTGAACATACACTTCTCCAAGGACATACAGAGGGCCCATAGACATATGAAAAGATGCTAAACATCACTAGCCATCAGAGAGATGCAAAGTAAAAGCACAATGAGATATCACCTCACACCTGTCAGAATGGTCATCATTAATATAAATCAACAAACAACAAGTGTTGGTGAGGATGCTGAGAACAGAGAACCCTAGCGTACCGTTTCTGGGATTGAAGACTGGTGTAGCCACTGTACCAGTATGGAATTGGAAAACAGTATGGAATTTCCTGAAAAAACTAAAAATGGAACTGTCTTTTGATCTGGTGATTCCTGTGCTGGGAATATACCCTAAGAATCCTGAATCACCAATTCAAAAGGGGTGAACATATGTACACCTATGTTCATAGCAGCACGATTTACAATAACCAAGTCCTGGAAACAGCCTAAGTGCCCATCAGTAAATGAGTGGATCAAAAACTGTGGTACATTTACACAATGGAATACTACACAGCAGAAAGAAAGAAGGAACTCCTGCCCTTTGCAACAGCATGGATGGAACTAGAGGCATTATGCTATGTGAAATAAGCCAGTTTGTGAAAGACAAATACCATCTGATCTCACCTATAAGAAGAATCTAATGAAAAAAATAAACTAACAAATAAAATAGAACCACAGGCATGGAAACATGTAACAGACTGACAGTGACCAAAGTAGAGGAAAGAAGGGGATAATGGTGGAGAGAAGGGGAAAGGACTAGACAAAGAACTTGTATGAATGACCCATTGGACATGGATAACAGTGTGAGAATTGACTGTGGCGGGAGGGATTGGGATGGGCAGAGGAGGGCAAAGGGGGAAAACTTGGGACAACTGTACTAGAATAACAATAAAAATGGTTAAATAAAATAAAATAAAATAAAATGCAAAAAAAAAAAGAAAAGAAAGAAATAGAATGTGAGGATTACCAACCTGTATAAAGGGAAAATAGGAGAAAAAGATTACTTTCTGAGTACCAGTACTTGGAACTACGTAGCTCTGATATAAGAACTGTCCTGAGCCTCTTTTGTAGACCCTTTCAGAGAACAAGGCTTAAGGGGCATATTAAATTTACCCAGTACTTTTAGGTCTCTAATTTCATTAGGGAAATGAGGTTTCCTGTATGCTGTTGAAGTTATTAGGGGAGGAAAAAAGGGAGGGAGGAAGAGAGGTAGAGGGAGAGAGACATGCTCCCGTCATATTCTCAGAACTCTTTTCAACTCTCAAAAAAACATTCCTTCCTTCAAAGAGATTTTCATGTTTGGAAAGCAAAGGACATTTCTTGATTACTTGTGCATTTTTAAAAATTAAGGCTATGTTTTTGGAGCAGTTTAAGACTCACAGAAAAAAATGAGGTGCAGGCATTCTTGACCTTCTTTGATTTCAAATAAATTGTTTCACTTAACTTTTAGTATTTGTGATACAAAAATTAAAACTGAATGTATTTTTAAATAACATATTTTCAAATTAGTCTCAATTAATGTAGAACCCTAGAGTCTTCTGCACTATTTCAAATGCTCTCATCGACATGTCTATATTAGAACTCCAAGGAAGAACATTATATTAGAATCTTCTCTTTGATACAGACCAGTTTATGACTATTAAATATTCAATATATTTGTCAATAATTTATTTTTTACCAGTGCAATCACACTTTTGGAAATATAATAGAAAGTAACAGTCAATACCAATAATTTCTTTACTTTCATATTTAACCTAAGAAATAGAATCAGGTGCATTTCTTGGAACGAATAGCCTAAAATTAAAGGACAGCAAGTGTCCCAAGAATAGTAAGAATTTAACAATGGACAGATTTGAGGTACTCTAAAAACACTTAACCCACTTATGCACAAATATCTCTTTATTCTAATAAATCAATTGCATGGCATTAACTTCAGGAGGAAAAATTATATTGCCACAGTTCCAGTATGAAGTCAAGTAAATTAAGACCTTTTGGCAAATGTACATTAGGAATGTATCTTATTTCTACATATTCAGCAAACACTTATTCCATCTAATATATGCCAGAAAATGTGATAAGTGCTACAAATACTAAGATGAATGTGTGGCTTTCAGTGTCAAGGTGCAGCTTTGGAGGTAATGTATTAATGGGATTATGTAAAGTGTGGGCAGTGGCCCATTGCTAGGAAAGCTGGAATTTGGGAGAGGCAAGGTTAGAGCATTATTCTGGGAATCAGAGTATTGTTATTGACTCTACCCGGAACTCCTGCATCTTTTCTGAAGCACTAAATAGGAGCACAGCAGCCTTTATTACTGGATGGAGAAGAGTCAGTAAAAAGAAAGACAAATACCATATGATCTCACCTTTAACAGGAACCTAATCAACAAAACAAACAAACAAGCATAATATAACCAAAGACGTTGACATTGAGAACAGGCTGACAGTCACCAGAGGGGAGAGGGGAAGGAATTTCAGGGGAAAAGGGGAAGGGTTTACATGAACAAGTATAAAGGACACATGGACAAAAACTATGGGGGGTGGAAATGGGAGGGAGGTGGGGAGGGCTGGGGGGGGTGGGCTGGGGTGGGAGTAAAAGACAGAAAACTGTACAAGATCAACAATTAAAATAAAATTAAAAAATTTTTTAATAAATATGATTTTCATAGTAAAAAAAGAGATGGAGAACTCACAAGATGCTACAAAGTCTTAACAAGGTTCTAAATTTAGGGTTCACATAGAACCTCTGATTGGCTTTGAAATATCAGGCTTTGAACTGATGCAAGAGAAAATGAAAATGACAAGAGACCATCCATTGCAAAGTACCTTGTATCTATCTTCCTTCAACAAGTATACAAATACACACTAGCTGCATAGAGAGCAAGAGTTAAATAGAAAGAGATAGCAGCCTACCGTAAGTAGCCATTCTTAGCAAAACATTTTAGTCTATCAAGAAACAAATAAAGCCATTAAGATATTGTTGAAAAAATAAACACATTTCAAAAATAATTTTAAAATTAGGATTGAATATTTTGCCTTGATATGTGTTTAAACCTCAGTACATTTTGCTACCACTATTACAGATTCCTTCCTTACTTACTCTGGTCAATTCTGCAGGATAATAAGATAACAAGCCAGTTGATAATAGCCAGCATTGCAGTACTGGGAAAGTAGGAAAAGTTTTCTTGAAATGAGCAATATAGAAACAGAACCACAAGGCTCTGTGGTTCGTCAGGTCCTAGCTAAACTCCTTCAAGAAGATTCACATAGAATCATCCTTTATGATCCCCAGCTTCATTGACATATAATTGACATTACATTGTGTAAGTTTAATGTGTGCAATGTGGTAATTTGATACACATATATATTGTGAAATGTCTGCTACAATGAGGTCAATCAACGCAGTCTTCACCTCACACAAATTTTGTTGTTGCTAAGGTGAGAACATCCAAGCTCCACTCTCACAACAACTCTCAAACACACAACACTGCTCACTCTGGTCACCACGGTGCACCTTAGATCCCCGAACTCAATCACCTTCTGAGAGTCTGTACCCTCTGACCAACATCTCCCCGCTCCCCTCACCTCTCACCCATGGTCAAGCACCCTTCTAGTCCCTGTCTCTGTGGACTTGATGTTTCCACATTCTGCATAAAGGTGACATCATGCAGTACTTGTCTTTCTATCTGACTTATTTCAATTAGCATAATGCCCTGCACTTAGCACCCATGTTGTTTTGAATGTCAGGGGTTCCTTTTATTTTTATGGGTGAAAGATACCCACCCCCCTTAAACACACACACACACACACACACACACACATTTTAATCCATTCATCTATTGATGAACACTTAGTTGTTTCCATGTCTTGTCTATTGTGAATAATGATGCAGTAAACATAGGAGTGTAGATATCTCTTCAAGATAGTGATTTCATTTTTCCTTTGGATATATACCTAGAAGATAGATTGTTGGCTTTTATTGAAATATTCCAAATCATTTTTTTGAAATGCAGTTTAAATGCAATAAAGCTTTATCAACTAATCAATAAATTTTTTTTGGCCTAATACTGTGCGTGCTTTTTCATTAATAATGTCTCTTAAAAACTCCAACTCTTGTTCTCTAGGGGCATCTGTTTCTTTGTCCAGTCTCCTCCCCTGCTGACCCTACAACTCTCCAGGTGTGGGCTGGTGTCATAGTCCTCTTTATTGGTTAAGACATCTCTGACTCTCTCTCTCTTCTCCTTCTGGGTCTCCAATAATGGGTAGATTGTTTCACTTAATGGTGTCCTACAAGTCTTGCTGCTGTTGTTAATTTCTGTTCATTTTCTTACCCTTTGCTCTTCTAACTAGAACATTTCAAATACTCTTTCTTCTGCTCAGACCAGTCTGCTGTTAAAGCTCTCTATTGAATTCTTCAGTTCAGTCATTGTTTTTTTACCTTCAAAATTTCTATTTGGTTCTCTTTTTGTTTTCTATTTCTTTGTTGAAGTTCTCATTTGTTCTTGTATATTTTCCCTGATTTCTTTAAATTGTTTATCTGTGTTTTCTTGTAGCTCTGTATCTTTAGGACAATTATTTCAAATCCTTTCTTGTGCAATTTTTATCTCCATTTCTTTGAGGTCAGTTACTAGAAGTTTACTGCATTCCTTTGGTGATGTCATATTTCCCTGATTCTTCATAATCCTCGTGGCCTTACACAGATATCTGTGCATTTAAAGAGGCAGTCACCTCTTCCAGACCTCATGGGCTGACTGGTATGGAAAGATCTTCTCCTGCCAGTGAACATGAGCTGGAGCATGATGTAAACTTGGGTCTAGTGCTGCAGGGCACCAAATGCAGGAATGTGCATGGGGGTGCTGGATCCAGGAAGGGCTGTGATATTTCATCTGCTCAGGCTGCTGGGGTCACAGCATTGACAATTATGTGATCCTTAGTGAGCACTGTGGGGGGTCCTCAGTGTCACCTCCAGGTCCAGTGACTAGGGACTTGGGCAGGCAGTGGTGGCCAGAGCTGGTGGTACACATGTGCTGAGCTGTGGGGGCCAGCGGCAGGTGCCTGCGTGGTGGCAGGGGCCAGTTTCAGAGATACATTTACTGGTGGGAGTCAGGAGCAGCTTCAAGGGCCCTGCCTGTCACTATGCATTACCATGGCTACAGGGTCCCTCTGTGGGTGCAGTGGAGGCTGGTTTTGGGAGTCAGGCTCAGGGCATGCAGGTACACAGCTGTAGGGACCAGCTGCAAGTGAGCCCAGTGGTGCAGGCCACTGACAGGGGACAGGACCAGATCTGGGCCCACAAGTAGCTGTGGAGGCCCTGGCTATTGGTAGGCACTCCAGGGTCTCCCATGGGTATGTGCACGGCAGTGAGGGCTGCTCATGAGGATCTGGTCAGGGACGTGCAGGTGCACAGCTGAGGGGTTAGCTGTGCATGTGCTCAGTGGCAGAGGCCAGTGACTGGAGATAGCGCCAAACTTAGGCCCATAGCCAGCTGTGAGGGCCACAGAGCTTTGGTGCTTTCCTGAGGATGCAGGAACTTGCCACAGGTATGTGTACAGCAGCAGAGGCCAGTGCTGAGGCTCGGGCTGGTGGTGGTGTGCCAGCGCACAGCTGGTGGGGCTGGCCCCAAGCATGTGCACAGTAGTGGGGTCAACCATGGGCATCCAGGCTGGCTGCTGGTGTGGATTCTGGGGTCTGGCGTTGGGGGATTTGGGAATGGGTAGGGAGCAGGAAGGGCCTCAGCACCTGCCAATGTGACCATCTGTGGGACACACACTGGTGAAATCTGCAGGGGGTCTGTGGGAGCTGTGCTGGCTGTTGGTTAAGTCAGTGGCAAAATCAGCCAGGGCCTCTGCAGAGCGGGTCACAGAGCAGCCACTCCTGCTGCAGGGCCAACACTGGCAGTTCCTGCTTCTTTCTCTTCCTTGTTCCTTCCCACCTTTGTTGATCTTGGCTTTGCCGGTCTGTGCTGGGGTGAAGCTGAAATGGGTCCTTTGGGAGGCGCCCCTGCAGGCTGGGGAAGCTGGCCACTCACCCACTTTCGCCTTCCTGGTGAGAGGGAACTCCTGGCTGGGGAGGGCTAGCCTGCGTGTGGTATGATGCAGGCGAAATGAAGCTTTGTCCTCCCCTTTCTGTGCAGTTATTTCAGGGCTTTTTTTTCTGTTGTTCCACCGTGTCCCTCCAGTTTCTTAAGCAGACTCCTGAGCTCTGTCAGAGCTGATTTTGTTTTTGGATAGCTGTTTAATTGCTGATCTTTGTAGGGGGACAGGGCTGGGTTCTCCTCCTCTGTCTCGGTCATGTCACCCAACCATGTATCATCATAATGTTTACAGTAACGAATTATTCTTAGAGTTATAATATCCAGTGCCCCACCAGCAGGAAGAGCTTGTGAAATCATGGGGACAGCTTCTCCGTACTGGGTGGGAAGCTGAGACTCAGGAGGGTGAACTTGCCCGAGGTCACCATTTCACCACTTGCAGGTCACATTAATACTAGAGATCAGGCACAGGAGGTAATAAAATTCACTCTCATCCTGCTTTTCCAGCTGGTAAGATCTTGCTCAGATCTGACCTAAATTACTGTGACCATCATTCAAATTTACTTCCTTCAGTGGAAGCGCCCTTAGGGTCTGCTTTGAAACAGAACCCTTCATAAGGTCAGCAGCCCATGCAATGAGCAGAGCCAGGGAACTCAGCCCCTTAGAGTGCTGCCATCTGAGGTGGATCCAGAGTCGTCGTCTTCTCTACAGGGCGACTGGTAGGTATCAGGTGTGATTCGTGATGCAGCAAGGCAGCCCTAACAGGAGCATGTACCTTGTAGGAGCTGGATGGGTAGATAACAGTATTTTCTCATAAGCCCCTGGATCGGGTTGCTAAAAATGTGTATTTATGAAATATCTTGTTTTCAGTTTTGGGGCTTGTCCCCAGGGCTTTCTGACATTTTAACTGGCTCCTTCCCTTTCAAGCCCACACACCAGATCATTCAGTTATTTCAGCAAGAGAGAAGGGAAACTTTGATGAGGAAAACACAAAATAGTTTACATATTTTGAGTATGTGCTGCACTTTGTCCTATATAGTCAGCCAAGAATTCAGTATGTGCCCTATGGACATCCCACTCTGGGCAGGACAACCGAAGAATGATGGCTTTGCCGTTCTCAGGTTCTCCAAGTGCCCCTCACATTCACAGGTCACGCAACGCAAGAGAAAGGTAGCCAAAGTTAAAACCAAGTGAATGGTAAAAAGGAATCTGCAGCTTGTTTGAAATAAGACAGCCTTTCAGAACAGGGAGGCAAAGTGGCACAGAAACGACGTTTCATACTCACGATCATCACCCAGCCCTCAGTATATGAAATGTTAAAGGGACTCATCTAAGAAAAAGACCAAAACTATGAATAATAAAAGGACAACAAACTCACAACTATCAACAACTGAACCTAAAAAACAAACTAAGCAAACAACTGGAACAGGAACAGAATCACAGAAACGGAGACCATATGGAAGGTTATCAGTGGGGAGGGGAAAGGGGAGAAAAGGAGAAAAGACACAGGGATTTAGAAGCATAACTGGGTAGGTACATAATAGACAGGGGAAGGTTAAGAATAGTATAGGAAATAGAGAAACCAAAGAACATATACGTATGACTCATGGACATGCACTATGTGGGGGGAATGCTGGAGGGAGTGGGAGTGGAGGGAGGTAAAGGGGAGGAAAAAAATGGGACAACTGTAATTGCATACTCAATAAAATATACTTTAAAAGTTTCACAATCAATTTGCCAGGATTCATTATTTCACTTCTGATACTTTTATCCAGAAGAGTTTTTTCATATTTTTACATTGGCCCTCCCCTTTGACACTATATGCCCCATAAAGATGGGGCCGAAATTTCCTCTATACCCTTTTCATCTCTGTTGGCACCCAAAATAGCACGTGTTTGGTAAATGATGCAAAATGACTGACAAGTGACTGAGGGCTGTATCAAGAAGGGCGAAATGAGATAATTCCTGATCCACACACCCACTAAAACTGCAGAGGGATATGGATACATCGCGTCAGGCTTCTCTTTCCTGCTTGGCTGCATCGTTCCTCCCTGCCCTCCACTGAGGTTCTCCCTGTTTACAATCGAATTGTTAGCTCCCAGTGATCAGCCAGAGGCACAAGCAAGATGTCTCTATCTTTTATGCCTTACAACCTCTTTGAACAGTCTATACTTAGGAGAAGACTCCTGGTATTTAAAGCAATGTTTCTAGCATTCTTTATATACTGGCAATTACTTCTTATTAAGTGATGCAAAGTCAGTTCAATGAGATTTTTATTCCATTTACTTCTCCAGTCAGACAGTCCTTTACAGGTCAACCTTCATCTTCTTGCACTCCTTTTTTAAGAAAGCTTGTTTCTTTTAAAATGCATACATGGTTTTCAGGTTCAACAGTTATCGGGAAAAAGAAATCTGGGTGTCCTGCCCAATACCCAAGGCCGGGCTACCTTGGGGTTAGAATACGGGAGAAAAACTACCCAGCAGCTTCAGGAGGGCATGACAAATGTCCTGTCTTGGTCCATTGCCCTGCTACGTCTGGCCCAAGTAGGCACTCAATGATCATTTACTGGTTATAAGTAATAAATGATGGAGTCGAGTTAGCAGTTACAGGAATCAAGTTCAGGTTACCAGGTTGGTTTTAGAAAACATGCAGATCAGGATTCTTGAAGGAAGAAGCACAGGATTGTGGGGGGCACAATTGCAAGACAGGAAAACTACCCAAAATTCTTAGATAGCTGGATGTTTATGGCAGGATCACCACCTTTTCATTTGCCTGGCTCCTGCTCACACCTTGTAACAAATGCATGGAATGTTGCAAGATAATGCCTTGGTTAGAAGTCTAATGTGAATTGAAACTGAGATATTCTAGCAATGGAGGGGATTTATTTCTGGCTGACTTTATACTAGCACAGTTTACAAATATTAGCTTGATTTTATGACAATGCTGCATGGTGGCCATTAATTTTCTTGACTTGCAGAGAGAAATTACATGCAGAAGGTTAAACAGCTACCTAAGTCAACTAGCTGAGCTCAGGAGCTGGGATTCAAGCTTGATTTGGTGTCAGTTCTTTCCTCACTTGCAATCCACACCGAAAATGCAACCTGCCAAACAATGATCTCGACAGCTTTTCTTTAAAAATTTTAATTGTAAAACAATACAATAATAAATAAAATTTACTTTAACCGTTTTTTAAGTATTTAGTTCAGCAGAGTTAACTCTAATCACACTGTTTTATAACATCTCTAGAATTTTTTCTTCTTGCAAAACTGAAACTCTGCACCCACGAAGCAACCCCCCGTTTTTTTGTTCCCAGGCAACTACCTCACTACTGTTACACTCAGTATATTCCCAGAAGTGGAATTGCTGGATCATATGGTAATTCTATTTTTAGTTTTTCTGAGGAAACTCAATAGGTTTTCTATAGCAGCTGTGCCATTTTGCATTCCCACCAGCAGTGTACAAAGGGAGACAGGTGTGTTTTTAAATAAATGTCAGTTTTAGTCTCAAACTGACTGAACGGCTAAGCCTGCAGTGTCAAGTAGTAATTCTCAAAAATTTAACTGAACTAAAAATCTAGGCCTCAGACCTTAGCTTCTATAATTAAAGTCATGCACTATTTAAACGTGTATTAAAGACTTGTAAGAATGAGTCTTCATCCCATTTTAAGAAGAAGAAACTTAGCAGTCATTTTCCAAGAGACTATAACAAATAACAAAAGAATAAAGCAGGTGTTGAGCCAGGGCAAAGGTATTCAGAAAAGTGCCCCTACTCCCTGAATGTAAGCATAAGCGTGTCCATAAATGACACTCTTACCCTCGTTTTGGCATCGATTTTAGCTCCTCGATCAAGCAGTAGTTTTACCATATTGGCATTTCCTCTTTTTGATGCAACATGTAAAGGAGTGATGTCATTCTGTGGAAGAAGAGAATACAAAATTATAGTTTGGGTATCTTCGGTTTGACCAAAACATTGCTTCCTAAAGTGTTTCCAGCCTTTACAGTTTTTCTTATTTTTTTTAAAACATTTTGAATAGTATGCTTCCAAACATTTCTGACAATAATTGTCTTCAGAAGAAGCCCCTCCCTCCCCCCAAAGGCATGAATTTTAACAGACATACATTGTAGGGTAGAGTCCAAGCTCATTTGTTTTATTTACTTGAAGTGATTGATAATTTTATTTTTTGGCTTTAAAATTCTGTACCTTTAAGTCAATGTGTTTTCCTGTGGATTTGTGGAATACACATTGGATAATGAGTGGGTGACGAAGAAGCGGCCGATTACGTCAGCCCAGCCTGAGTTAAAAAGCAGTTTCGTGTTACCCAGAGCCTTCCCTGGGTTCAACTGAGAGCACAGGAGGTCAGAGGGAGATGGCAGAAACACAGTCTGGGAAATGTGTCATTACTGTGCGTACTCACAGGGCTTCCCAGGCATGGTTGGCTAAAATGTGTTCATGGGCACTTGTCAGCAACGGCATAGAACACTATGGTTTTTGTTTTTTTTTGTTTTTTTTTTTTTTTTAGTAGAATGTTGTTTTATTTGCATAAGCCTAACATTTTTTTAATTTTCAATTTTTATTTTAATTGTTGATCTTGTACAGTTTTCTGTCTTTTACTCCCACCCCAGCTCACCCCCCCAGCCCTCCCCACCTCCCTCCCATTCCCTCCCATAGTTATTGTCCATGTGTCCTTTATACTTGTTCCTGTAAACCCTTCCCCTTTTCCCCTGAAATTCCCTCCCCTCTCCATGGTTTTTTAAAAAATACAAAACTACTGTGGAGAAATCTGAAATTCCAATCATGATCTCGAAGCTGCGGTTCTTCCTCTATACATCTTTATAGGTGTGGTAGTTGTTTTCAGACCTCCAAGGACATATGTGTATACCGTGAAAAACATTCTCTGTTTCAGTTCCTTACTCCCAAGTAGCAGAAATATGGGTCTAAGAGCTGTTGTTCCCAAAAGTCAATGACATGATAAATGAACTAGGCTCAAAAGGGGTTATATTTTTGTTCTTTGATAACAGATACAATATAATAGCTACCAGGCATTAATTATTTCCTATGTGTTAGGCACTGTGATAAACTTTTTACTATCTCATCTAATTCATATAATCCTCATAATGTCATATACAATTTGAACTATAATGACCATTTTACAGATGTAGAAACTTGCAAAACCAGGTTTCAAATTAAAATCTGACACTTAAATTCATGGTTTAAAAAAACACTTTATAATGAAAATTTTCAAACAGGCACAAAGTTTCAGAGAAAAGCATATACAGCATCACCCTGGTTCAATAATGATCAATCCCTTGCCAATATATATTTTTTTCTGTACTCCCCAGTATTTTTTTCTTGCTGAAGGATTTTAAGAAGAGAAGAAAACATTCTAGGAATCATGTTTTTTTCATCCATAAATTCTACAATGTAATGACCTCAAACAGATAAGGATGTTTTTAAAAAATGCCACTGCCATTATAACTAACAAAATACAAACAACTTCATAACGCCAACACCTGTCAATGTTCAGATTCTCCTATTACCTCCAAAGATCTCACTTGGGTTGTTCAAACAGGACAATCTACATTTAGGTTGAATGGGCTCTTGGGCCTCTTTTAATCTCCACAGGTGCCCTACTCTATCTTCTTTCCATGTTCATATATTTATTGGAAAAAAAAAAAAAACCATGGGCAGTTTATTGTGCAGAATTTTCTACATTCTGGACATGGCTGATTGCATCCTCATGGAATGTTGTTTACCATGTTCTTTTTGCCCTGTATTTTCTATAAACTTTTCTAGTTAAGTCCTTTTAGCAATTATATATTCTCCCATCTCAAGAACTTTTTATATCTCATTATTCTCAGATGCTAATGTATAAATCAATAAAAATTCATTAAATGAAAGAAAAAAGAGACATAAGTAAAATAAATATTTTGGTGATGCTGATGGGGAATGGATGGGACTCATATCATTGCTCAGGGATAGCCAACCTTTTTCTATGAAGGGGCAGATAGCAAATATTTTTGGCTTTGTAGGCCATACACTCTTTATTGCAACTATTCAGCTCTGCCACTATAGCCCTAAAGCAGCCCTACACAATATGCACAGAAAAGAGAGTGGCTGTGTTCCAATACAACCTTATTTAGGCAGCATTTCAGAATTAGAACTAAATTGTAGAACACCATCACTGAGAACCACCTAAAGACTAGCTGAACAGAATTCCTGTAACTAAGGATGTAAAGAAGGAGCCACGTTGAGACAGGGTGATACCACGATGCATTCTTGGGTAGCCTTCACAAGCCTCATACTACTGTGGACAGATGCTGTAGTTTCTCAGGTACCATTGAGCGGAGCAGTGGGTCAGTCTGTCACACTACGTTGTACCTACCCAAGAGCTAATGAAGTCACAGCCAGGTGCTGGGGCAGAGGCACATGTAGTTGTTCTCTATGCTCGAATCAATTCCCTGGGACTAATGGATACGGAGTCACCTTTCAGAGGAACAAGCCTTATAAGATAAATGGAATCATTTAGAAAGGGAATGTATCTTTAACCATAAAAAATGAAGCCCAGTTTGATAGTGGCATATATTATTTCCATGATAAGCACTCAGGGTGGCATAATGACTTAAAAATCAACATATTGTTAAACATTAAGCCAGCTTGACCTAAGATCACTGGTGTTCCAATATCACCTAGCTTCTCTACCTCTGCTCCTGTAATGAATGCCAGCATCCAGGCAGAACCTCAACATACCTCCACCTAAGATCACTGGTGTTCCAAAATCACCTAGTATCTCCACCTCTGCTGCTACAACACCAAAGCACATGCAGAGCATTGTGAGAGAAACCACTTCATTTTCCCAATGCCAACAATAGAAACCCAGCCTATCACAACCATGGGAAACAAATGTGAGCAGTTCCCATTGAATGCTGGCCCAGTACATAGGGGAATAGCACTGGAGCACGGCCTTCAGGTGGCATTTGGCAACACAATGAAACTCACGTGAGCACAGAACAAAGTCCATGAATGAGCACCAATGAGATGCTCTACCTTGAAATCTCCATAATTGCCATGATATTGCTCACTGTTTTGGCTCTCATAATTACCAAAAAATAGTTATGCACAAGAAGAAAGGTGGTAAAAATCAGTGAGTTTTCATCAAATGGCCTTAAGAAGGGCCATTGCAAAATACAGCTGCAGTGTGCTTCAAGATGACAAAATATACCTTGAGAACAATCTTAACAGAATGTATTAAGGCTCCGTGGTCTTCTGAGGCCTTATGGTCTTGACTGCAGAAGACAATGACCAATCACCATGTCAGAGTCTTTTTAGGATCCAGAATGATTTTTTTGTCAATTTCCATGGCATTTGAACATGGAAGTGATGTTGGGTAGTCAAGTCACTCTAGATTATCTGTGTATAGTCAACCTTATTGGTAATAGAGTCCTAGTTTTTTATATAAAAACTTTATTTTTAAAAAGAGATGGTGAGCCTGATTTGGCCTGGTGTTGGTAATTTGCTAACCCCTGCTCTAGACCTACTAGCTTACAACCGAAGATTTAACCATATGTAGCAGGTTCCAACAGAGGAAGTAAAAGTCTATGCTGTGCATTAAGCATGCTTTGGTCCTCTTTGGTGTGGACTATTTTTGATGTGAATGAAAGCTGGTCAAAGCAGATAAACTTCCTTATGACTTTTTAATTGTCTTGCTTGTCTCTTCGGTCTGAGTGCACTGTGTGTCACTTTAATGACCCAAGCAGCACCGTGGATGAATTCTATACCTGAGACAGCAGGTGGAGTGTCAGGTTAGGTCTATTGGCAATACAGTCTGTGACAGGAGGCTTACTGAGTCCAGTGTGAGATATAACACGAACTCATCACTTTCCTGCGAGAGTCAAGGCTTGCATGTTCTATCTCCCTTTAAAAATGTGTCCTTGCCTGGTTGAGCAAGACTCAACTAACCTTTATCACAAGTAGGCTAATTTTAGTGAGAGAAAACTCTATTTCTAATTTTGTTTTCTTCATGTATTTTCATATATTCATTCAGTCATGTACTCTCTTGTAGTATATGTGTAGATGTCAAAAGGGTGTCTTGAATATTTCTAACCCCTACGCCTCTCTGTCTCTGCTTAGAGGAATATTTCATATTCCTATAACACTTAAAAAGTACTGTAAAGGGCTTACACTATATAACTTCATTTTATCTTCACAATAATCTACTGAAGCGAAACAAATATCATTAACCCTACTTGACAGATAAATAAAATGAGGAATAGAACCAGTCAGTAACTCATATATTTAAGAGACAGCTAATTAGATGCAGAATCAGGATCATAATTCAGTTACAGACCCTGGGGCAGCGGTATCTTCATTCAGGGGTTGCAAAGCCTCTGTTTAAAACTACTGCTTCTCATCTCTGTCAAATGTGGCTTCTGAATAAAATATATACTTTTGAATTTCTGAATCAGGTAGTAACTCCTGTCAATCGGAAACAAATCTAAATGACAGTGGCACCTTTGGACTACTCAATAGGATATTTACACTTTGATCCCTCAGTTAACCAACGAAAAGGTTTTATGCACTACTTATGCCCAAGGCCCATGGCTGCATTTCAATTACATATGGGAGCAACAAAGCAATGGAATCCTAGCATATCAAAAGAGCCCAATGATGCTACAGCCCAAAGGCTTGTTTAATAGAACTTTTGTTTGCTGTTGGTTAAATGAAAGTTTGTACTGCTTTCTGGGATGCAGTTTGGCAGTATATAAAACGGCCTTTAAACCTACCACCACGGATACAAAGAAGAGGTTGACTGCCATGCAGAAAGGGCAGGAATGCTAACAGAGACCTGCCTTGAGGCCTAGGCATGCTCCCTAAGACTGAAGCTGAGCCAGAATGAAAGACCCTCAGCTCCGGCGTAAGCCTAGCAGGGACAGCAAGCAATGGTAGCCAACTGCTGAGGTCGGGCAGGAGCTTGGCGAAAGATGTTTTCTGTATAACAGGTATGCAGGGAAAGCTGAGGTGGAGCACTAACCCCAAGTAAAATTCTCTGACCCACACCCTCTCTGCTAGCCTCAATATAAGGCAATGACAGTCCCTTCTCCAGAGGAATTAAAAACCTGTGGTGCACTCAGAGAAAAGGTAAACTCAGTTCAACTCTTGACTAAAATGGTTCAACCTTCCACATTTACAGCCTTATAGAAGACAAAGTATGCCCAGTTCCAGACAAAGACACTATTTACCTCATTTTCTCCTGTTCTGCACACAATACTCAGTATTCTAGCTAGTGAGACAGAGGAACAACATGAATCAAAAGTTAGGGAAAGAGCCCTGGCTGGGTGGTTCAGTTGGTTGTAGCATCACCTTGTACACCAAAAAGGTTGCAGGTTTGATCCCTGGTTGGCATGTGTACAAGAGGCAACTGATCAATATTTCTCTCTCAATCTCTTTCTCTCCCCCTTTCTTCCTATCTCCCTAAAATCTATAAACATATCCTTGGGTGAGGATTTTTTAAAAAGTTAGGAAAAGAGTCAAGTGAAACACTTAGTAAGAAAAGCCACAATGTCAGAAATGAATTCCTTTGACTGGCTCGTCAACAGACTGTACAGAGCTGAGGAAAGAACCAGTGAACAGAAAGACATGTCAATAAATGGTCCAAATGAAACACAGAGAAAAAGAAAGAGTAGAAAGAAAGAAAAGAGAGTCCAGGAGCCATGGGACAATATAAAATGGATGACTAGAATCATATAAGAAGAAGAAAGAGAGAATGGAGCAAAAGAAATATGTGAAGAGATAATGGTCAAAAACGACCTCAGAAGAATGAAGTACATCAACCCAAGAAACTCAAAGGACACAGTCAGGAAACTCAAAGGCCAACAATCAAAATATCAAGAAACTCAAAGGACACAATCAAGAAACTAAAAGGACAACAATCAAAATAAACAATAAACAAACTCCACAACTAAATACGTCAGCCAAATTGCTCAGAATGAGAGATAAGGAAAAAAATCTTGGTAGCCAAAGGAAAAAGGACATACTTCTTGGAGAGAAAAAGTTAGTACTGTTATTACAGGAGACTGCTCATGAGAAATTATGCAATCCTGAAAAAAAGTGATATCTTTACATACTGAAAACAGAACTCAAAGAAGAATTCTATTCTCAGTAAAAATATCTTTAAAAAAACAAGGAGAAGAACTTTTAAAGACAAATAAAAGCTAATAAAATGCATCAGCAGCAGACATGTGATACCAAAAAAAGGCTAAAGAAAGTTCTCTAGGCAGTTGAAATATGATAGAGGACAGACACTGAGATCTATACAAAGAAATATAAAAATAAAAATGAAGGTAAATATTAAAGCTGATTGCCTAAAGCAAAAACATTAACAATAAATTGTGAGATTTATAATATATGCAAAATAAAATGTAAGATGCCAAGTGCACACAGATGATAGAGAAGAATTAGAACAATCCCATTCTCAGGTTCTCACACTTGGTAAAGTGATACAGCATCTCTGAAGGTAGACTGTTATAAATGAGTAACATAGGAAACATGATATAGCAAGTAAAAAGTAGGATATAAAAGAACATGAAAAACATGCTCTCGTTTTTTGTACATAAGTTTATGTATAGATACATTCTAAAAGGCTATAAAGATGAATATTGACACAAATGTTAATGATTTATCGCTTGATGGAGATTACAGATGATTTTTTGCTTCTTCATGCTTTTCCAGAAATTTCTTTGTGCATATTTGTACAACGTACGATGGAAAACAGATTGCATTTCTTTGTTATTATTACCTAGTTTGCAGTCCATGACCATGACCTCTGTCTCAGTTCCTAACATTAGCATGGCCACAGAGAGGTTTAACTTTCCTAATATTTGAACTTTTAAGGAAGCTTTTAAGCCTGGAGATATCTTGAAGGTAAATATATTTTACTAATTTTTTCGATTAATGTAGAAAATAAAGTACAACTAAAGACCTATATGCCTTATCTGTGAAGAAACCTGAATTAAAACTTGGATAAAAACAAAGTCAGCTTGGAGTTCTGAAGCTAACCTGAATTTAGTGAAAACAAAGTAAACAGGACTCTAAGTTTGTGTGTTAGCTTTAAATGCAGTATTTTTTTCTTGTATGGAAGATGTAACATCCAATGGAATGTAGTACATTAGCATTTTGGAAGTTTTTGTTTTTTAACTGATGAGGACCTCTGAATTCATTCATTCTGCTTTCCTATTTTATAGATAAGGAAGAGACCAGAGAGGTTAAGTGATAGCTGGAGTCACAGAGCTTGAACCTTGGCCAAGACCCTGGGGCTCCCAATTCTCAAATGTTGCCCCTTACACATCATGAAGTTCTTTGGTTTAGTTAAAAATCACTGTTTTCAAGTCAGACAAAGAAAAGCAAATGGCAGATGATTTCACTTAATATGTGGAATCTAAAAAACAAAATAAACAGATAAGGAGAACAGAAACAGACTCATAGATACAGAGAATATTTTGAAAGTTGCCAGATGGGAGGGGGGCTGGGAGAGTGGGTGGAAAAGGTAAAGGGATTTAGCAGCACAAACTGGCAGTTGCAGAATAGTCATGGGGATGTGAAGTACAGCACAGGGAATATAGTCAAGAATACTGTAGTAACTATAAATGGTGTCAGATGGGCACTAGATTTATTAGGGTGATTACTTTGTAAGTTACATAAATATCCAATCATGGGGGCGTACACCTGAAAGTAATATAATTTTGTACATTAGCTGTAATTAAAAAAAACACAACTATTATCTCTAGCACAATAGCCACTTATTTAACTTTTTCATCACACTATTCAATTTAATTATTATTTACTCTAAAAAATTCTTAAAGTGTGAATCTGATTAACCAATCCCTTCCTTCTCTAGTATTTACTTCTCCTCAACCCTTTTTACGAAGATGGTGGATAAAGACAAAAAATCACATATATACATACATTTTCCAAACAACATCAACACAAATTGGCTCTAAAAATATTGTATGGAACATTAACATGAGTTGGATATTCAGAATTTTGACCAAACAAAATCAAAGTACTCAACAGGTTTAATTCTCTCCAATTTCCAGGGCAATAATCTAATCAAGTACTTAAAACAACATGGATCACCGCTGTGTCCCCAAACGTGAGGATTTGTGTCCTCACTGCACTTCTAGCCACCCCCACCTGCTTATCCATGTTCTTCTGTGCTATTCTCCTATTTGACCTGAAATAATTAGTGAGTTCTAAGAGGATATTGTTGCAGTTGGCAGTTCTTAGGATGAATGCAAAAGGTGCTGGAGAAGTGTCAGCCCAGCACAGCACAGCCTGTGAAAACTTCAGAAGTCCCATGGCTGGGCAAACAGTGACAGAGAGGAAGGGGAGGAAGAGGCAGAGCTGTGGCTGATGTAACATGTGTTATATAACATGATATATATATGATAGAACATGAGAGAAACCTGTGCCACTTTTAAAAATAAGCACCTGGGAAAAACAACTACCTCTGCTGGAGAGTGGTGAAATTGCTTGCCTATTTCTTCCCTCTTCCCTTTTTTCTGAAAAACCCAGCTGAGATGGTAACCAAGTTCCTTTATGAAATAATCACTAAAGCAAGATCATTTCTGTGTTCTCATGAAGCCCAATCCGGGCCATTCCTACCTTACTTGTAATAAACAGCCAACTTTTTGTTCCATTTAAATATATAAAGGGTGGTGGACTTCTGCTTTCTACTCTCGCATCTTTCCTGTTAAAATGTCTGGGGAGGTTATCACCAAGTGAAAGAGCACTAGGGGGATGATGGCACTCAAAGTCTTTTATTTTTCAATCTTTATTTTGAGAGAGAGAGAAAGGAGGGAAAAACAGAAAGAGAAACCTCAATGTGAGAAACACCGGTTGGTTGCCTCTTGTACACGCAGTGCGTTTCTGACCTCCTCTGCTCTCCATCTGTTTCCCCCCACACAACCTTAGCTGCACACACACAACCGCGTCACCAGGGGGCAGGGAGACTGGGACTGAAACTGGTCTTGGACCTCTTCCCTCAATTACAAACTCCTCCTCCACCTAAGCACCATTGGATGTTACACCCTGGTTTTTGGAGATATCTTGTCCCGTGGTTTTCAATATATTCTTTAAATTAAAAAAAAAAAAGTTTGTGATAAAATACATATACAACTTCCACCTCAACAATTTCTGAGTAAAAACAATTAAGTGTTAAACACATTCACATTGATGTGTAATGAACCCCCAGAGCTCTTTTCACCTTGCAGCACTGAAACGCTGTACTCATTCAACAACTCCCCATCCCTGCCTTCCCCAGGCTGCGACAGCCACCATTCTACTTTCTATCTCTATGTATTTGACTCCTCTTGGTACTTCCTGTAAATGGAATCACAGGGTGTTGTGTTTTTGTGAATAGCTTAGCTTAGTCAGCATAACGTCTTCAAGGTTTATCCATAGTAGAGCATGTGTCAGAATTTCCTACCTTTTTAAGGTTGAATAATATTTAATTGTATGGATGCACACCATTTCGGTTCCTCACTCATCTGTCAATGGCCACTTGGGTTGCTTCCACCTTTTGTCTATGGTGAATAATGCTGCCATGAATGTGGGTTTATAAATATTTCTCTGAGACACTACTTTCAATAGTATTTTTGTATATACACCCAGAAGGGGGAACTGCAAGATCATGTGGAAACTCTCCATTTAGTCTTTTGAGTAACCTCCACACTCTTTACCATAGTGGTTGTACTATTTCTCATTTTCTACAAACAGAACACAAGGGTTTCAATTTCTCCAAATCCTCAACTCACCAACAATTGTTCTTTCCTCATTTTTGATAGTGACCGATCTAATGGGTATTCAATATATGCTTTTTGAATATTTTTAGTATACATTTCAAGATTTCCATAATTCCATAAGCAATGAGAAATTTCTGGTCACTGAAGGTCGAAACAGTAAATGCCTTTTTTCAAGAATTTTTCAAAAATTCTGCAAGAATTTCTTTTTAGGAAAAAAGAGTTCTGCTACAAACAAACCCCCAAAACCCCGAAACTTGCTGATTTGGACCAATTAAGTTCTTCATTTCATTAGATGTAATTAAAATAAAAAAACAATCCTACCATTTATTAAGCTCCTCCTTTGTGCAAATCCTGTGTGACATACATCATCTCACTTAATCTCTACAACAAGCCAGGAAATAGATGCTACCACTCAAATTCAGAGGTGAACAAGTGAAGCTGGAAAGGGCCACAGATCACGTGGCTGGAAAATGCCTGTGCTGGAATCTGAACCTAAGTTATCTGGGTCTAAAAGCTGTGCTGGCTCTCTGCAGGGGGTCACATAGGAGAAGTCACACCGAGAATATGCTTGTCGTCTTTATTTGGGCAAACACTAGCTCTAGTTCTCAAGAAGTGTAATCTCTAGACTGAAAATGCTGAACAATTTCTAACCAAAAGGAAACAGCGTATCTTAAACCTGATAAACATGTTCAGTATCTCAAAGAGTGGCTAGTTCAACTCTGTCATTTTAATAAGAAAAGCTGATAGCGTCCTCATTTTTTTAAAGGTGTCACTATTGGTGATGATTCAAAAGTAGCCTGCCATCTGTTACAGCAAAGAAAGCCCCTCCTAGCTAGAAATATCTGAGTAGAGACATATAATAATTAAATTGAAAGGGGTATTAAAGATACAGATATAAAGTAATCAATTGCTTTCTATACTTTGCAAAAAGTTGTTTTAAAATGTTTATTTAAAATGAGATAATCAAATATTAGATTTTCTGTAATATTTCTGAAAATGTTATATTAAAAATGTCTACCCCCTTTTTAAAACACTTTAAAATTCTTAAAAACAAAAATAGTAAGGGGCATTACAATGATACATTTTCTAGACACCTACAGCATTTCTGATACATCTGGAACTAAATTCGTATCTGAGTTGAATATTTTTCTTTCCTCTCCAAAAAAGGAAATCACTCCTGTAGGCTTTTGAGATGTCAGTTAATGTTAAACTATTGGTTTCTCAGGTATCCTGCACTCACTTGGTCTTCGGATAAATTAAACTCTTGCTGAAGTTTCAAACGTCAAAGTGGTTAAACAACATCCTTGAAGTTTCTAGAGAAAGATGGTTTAGAAACACACAAAGTCGGTCCAGTGCAAATAGCCTTGTCTGTGTGCAGCACCCCCAGAATAAGGAGACGAGGCTGCTCTTCCAGGGTCCTGAAGACCCCAGCCACCCAGAGGCTAACACCCCACCCTCAGCGTCCATCAGGCACTGGTGCCATCGGGTGATGGTAGCACCCTGAGGCAGAGGCAACTGAGTTCGAAGATCTCAATGCAAACTCCTGTTCTTCCATTTAACTCTCAGTAGGATCTGGGACAGACAATGTCTTCGGATCTGTCTGCTCATCTGTAAAAACGTCTATTCTTGTGAGCCTCAAATGATGCAAAAGTATTTTGTAAGCTCTAAATATGATGTAAATTCAAGGTTATATTATGAAGGGGTTATAAACATAAAGATAACTGTTACAACTGAATGAGTGTCAAGATTTCTATGGTTCAACTTCAGACAATTTATATAAAGGTTTTCATCGCATGGCCTCAATCAGTGCTTTTTAGTCAGCCCCGAAGAAGCAGCCGAGGAACTTGGTGGAAACACAGATTGCAAGGCCCCGCCCTGAATGAACTGAATCCAAACCCAGGGCGATGGGAGGCTGCTGGCCAGCTGGAGAAAACTGGGTGCGAGGCTCGGACTTGGAGGCTATAGGAAAATGGATTTAATTTTCAAACTCAGAGAAACTTGCTCTTTCTAGAGATGAGCCTGCTTTGTCTTTCTTACCAGAAAAATGCATGTCGAACGAACCCTTCTGTCATAAGGTCATTAAGTTTCTAAATATCAACAATCCATACTAAAACATGATTAGGGATGCAAAATGTAGACCGTATAGAAATAATAAATAGAACACAGTGAAAATGTGAATGTAGTATATTTTAGAGTGAATTTGGTAATTTGTCAGTTGTTTAGGTCTATTAATCTTTCAAATAAAATGTTCTCAAATGGGTAATGGGATTTCTTAGTAAGAAAACCCCCTTTAAGATCTTTTGAAAAACGTCCTTAATTCATTTCGCAGTGCTAGTGCAGGCAGAGAACGGTCGCCGGCTGGAACAAGGGAGGCTGCTGCCAGTTCTGGCTTTCCTGGGGTGACCCTGGATTAAGTCCAAAGCTCAGCACTCACTGCCTCCGATTACCATAGTATGAACTGCACAGTTGAATGTAGTTTATTTCACTTCATTGTTTTCATTGTTTTATTTTGCATTACTTACTTTGCCATTTCTTAGCTCAAGCTCTACCACCTTAAAGCTGTGTCACGTTGTACAAGTTGTTTAACTTTTTGCGTCCTAGCGTAAAATAGAAATCATATGCACACCTCGCAAGATTACTGCAAAGAATAAATGAAATAATGTATAGAAAACTGACTACAGTACCTAGTACCTAGTTATAAATGAAAGGTATTACCTACATCTGTTTGATTTGTGTGTTTTTTCCACCTCATAGTTCAAGGTCTCAGTAATAAGGGTTGAAAGGGACCTCAGGGTCTTCTAGCCCAACTACTCTTAAGAGTCACATCACTGGGGGAAGCTCAATGCCTCTGAGGAGCTAGTCCAGACTCAACATGAACTTCTGCAACCTCCCCAAATCCTGGGATATCCCACCTCTCTATCTCTTGGCTGTAAAGAGATGTTCAATCCAGCATGATGCAGTGAGGGAATCGGTGGCCCTTTGGTTGGACATTGTCATTTGCATCATTATTCTAAGGAGGGCAGTGCTTCCCCTTCTCCAGCAGAGAATCAGTGGAACTTGGAGGACTCCTGAGAAGTCACCTCTGAGGGGCAGAGCATCATACCAGAGTCGGACACGCTTCTCCCTTGTCTGAGGTCCTTTTCCCTGTGTAACTGGAGTCCGCCCAGCTCACAGCCAAGCCTCCTCATTTCCCTGCATGTGCACATCGTCACGCACCACGAACACTACTGCCATCAACCCACTTCTGCATCCACAGACCTGTGATGATTTGTGAACAGAGAGCAGAAAGGTGGTCACCAGGCACTGGGGGAATTGGGGGATGTTGTACAATCTTGCACCTAGTAGATAAACATGTTTCGAGATCTAATGCACAGCATAGTGATTACTATCAACAATACTGTATTATAAACTTCAAGTTGCTAAGAGACTAGATCTTAACTGTTCTCAACTGAAAAAAAAGGTAATTGAGTGATGTGATAGTGGTGTTAGGTGACAGTGTTGTAGGAATCATATTGCAAAATATGAATATATCAAACCAACACGTTGTACACACCTCAGACTGACAGAATATTACATGCCAGTTATATCTCAAGAAAGGCAGAAAGCCTGCCACAACTCTCTCTCCCACCTGCACAATCAAGGCCAGCGCCCTCAGCCCAGTGCCAGGGTTGGACTCCCCATTCACGTCCAGTCTCATTTCACTTGTGCAAAGTGGCTTCACTCTCCATTCCCTGGAGTTGATTCTAACCCCTGAATTTCCATCAGGTTAGCTTTTCAATTTTTTTCAACTGTGCTAACTGAACTTGTTTCCTTGAAACCTCCTGCTTTGATTCAGGACAGTCAATGACCGGGCATGTGTCCCAAGTTTACTCCTTTGCAAACTTTTGCTTCTGCAACATCCTAACCTCTTCCCTCTGGGTGCCCCTTCACCCTTCCTGCATATTCTTCAAACCATCAGAGGAAGAGCAGCAAGATTTTCTCATGAAAGAACCTGCAGCACTCAAGAGAAGACCAAGGTGCATCTGAACTGACCCAAACGCACCATCGGACAACAGTGAGTGTGGACAGTGGCCCTTGGCGGAGGGCCTCAGTAGTCCTCGGCTGCTATTCGCACTCACGGGAGGAAATGAAAATTTTACAACTAAGGAATGGTTCTCTTTCGAAATGCATATGAAGAAAGCAAGCTCTACCAAGTCCTACCTTAATAGAATGTAACTTTACAGAATTTCAAAACAGAATTCAGTTGGGCCATTTAGAAAGGTTCTCAGAGCAATAGTTCTAGAGCAGCACTGCAGGAAGCAAAGTACATACTGAAGGAGGAAAAGCGAAGCAGAGAGACATACGCACCTTCCACTTTTTATGATTTTTCCACTGGCATTCTTACTATCTCAAATGATGCCACGTTAATGGTTTCTTGAAGATTGACCTACCTATGTTGACAAACACTACTGCAGACAATGTAACTGCCACGTTCTGGGAAGCAGCATTTATGACTAGTTCCAGAACTACTCTAGAGTGCTGCTGTGATGCCACCTGCTTGACATGTCACCCTTTATAGGTGAATGTGTCTCATGATGGGCCCCCTCTGGTATAGAGCAGTAACTACCACATGCATGGCTTTGGCCCTTGCCCATGTGGGTCAAGCACTGTACAAAGCAATTTACATAGGTTATTTCATTCAGTCACCGCAATGACTATGCACTAGGTATTAGCATTGGGCCCATTTTATGGGTTATAACACTGAAGCATTAAAAAGCATACAGAGTGAGCCGCAGGGCCGGCGTGGGACTCCAGCGGTCTGACGGCGACGCCGTTTCCTCTGACGCTGGGCTATACCTACTCTGCTGTGGAAGGGAAGCCCAAGGCTCCTTCACTGCTGCCAGACAAGGTGGCTAGGCAGAGGGGAAGGGCTTGTGGTGTCTGAGATCTCTTTCCTCCCACTGTTAGAAAAGCTGCAGGCCATGTGACAAAGGAACTTGTCCTGGTCCTCATCGGTGACTGATGATACAGCAGATCGAGAGCTGGGGTCCAGCATGCATCTGAGGGCTCCTCCCCTCACTCCATGCTGCCATGACTTAGACACCTCACCTCTTCGGGTGAGGGCCAACACAGATCCCCTCACACACAGCCAGGTGCTTGTGTGTTCAAATGTGCTTACAGGTTTAAGATGACGATATCCCTTTAAGATTATGAGATTTTCTTCTTCGATCTGGCATTCAGGGAATGAAATGCAAAAGGCAGGGATAAGAGTGCATGGCAAGCTTAGAGCTAGTTCTCTATAAAAGGTACATCCCCCACCACTCTGCCCTCCACTTCCTGGTTTGTTCCTCCTGAGGTGTTACTATCACTATGGCAACAAGAATATGGTTAATGCAATAGCCTTGTAGCTACTTTCTCATAACCCACATTCCTTTTCTAAGGCTCTCAAATCACTGTTTTCATTCTGAAGGAGGATTATATAATCCATTTTAAAGACTGTCTTTGTCTTTAATGCTGTTGAGCCTTATACAAGGAGATAAACCTAAATTCGAAAATCTGTATCAATTACAAAGAGTGTATTTATGTGTGTGTTTGGACTTTTTAAGGACAGGTATCAAAATGTTAACGAGAATATAATAAGACTGTTATGGGTGGTTTTTATTTTCTTTCTTTTGCTTTATTGTATTTTATTTTAAAATGAATTATATAATGAGGGGAAAACATATTCAAAAATATATTTGCAGTGTTACCACCATACAGAGCTAAGTAGAGTCTCCAGAGGGCCTGCACCCTTATAAAAGCCTTACAGAGCTCAGCTACACTCATTCTGAAGAGAACCACATCTCTGCAGCTGATGTCCTTTCTAGCGCCCTCTGGTGGTGGCCTTGACCGGGTCTGAACAGCCCACATGAGAAACTACTTAAAAACACCCTGAAGTGATCAAAGCTTGTCTGCAGCCCTTGGTAATTAACCCTTTGTTCTAGGCTTGTCTTCCAGGGTCATGTACACTGCCCAAAAGAAGTCTCCCAGTGCAAACAAATGTGCCCCTCAGCATCTGACATTCAATACTTGGGTTTGGTGCCCTGATCTAACACTCCTCTGTTAGAATCCTGTGGATTTCCCCTCTCCCTTAGTGATATCAGTCTGGGAAGCAGTTCCCTAATTCCAGGTAAAGTTCAGCCTGAAATTCTGATAGGCTAAGACGACGACCAGGGCCTAAGGAAAGCAGGTTTAAATAGATGCTGGGTGTCCAGGTGTAGTGGATAAGGAAGACTGGAAGTTATTTCTTCATTCATTCTTGAATTCCCAGTGCTAGGTGCTGGGAATCCAAAGTATGTAATAATACATACGGGCCTGTCCTTGAGGAATTTGAAGTCTTGCAAATAAGGGGAAGAACACATTATGGAAGGTATATTTCATTACACCTCCACTTCATTCATAAGAATGTTGAGATAATACAGACAACATGCTTAAGAAAGAAGCTGCAACTTAGTAATATGAGGGCAAGTCCCCCCAAAACCCTGGTACTGTCTGTAGGAGGGTGGGATCCTTATAAGTACAGGCTTCCCCCACTAGGTGAGTGTTCTAGGAACCCATCTGTATCAGTGTACCAGCTGGTGGTGTTGTGCAAGGCTGCATTCAGCTTCCGTGAATTTTTTGAAGACTCTTTCAATACGTTTGTCCATTTCATGATGAGTGAGTTACAAGCGCACCTGACCATACAGTGCTGAGTGTGCAGCAGTTTTTGACTAAAAATGGCATGACCCTATTGCCCCACCCTCCTTATTTACCTGATCTTGCCCTGAGTGATTTTTTTGTTTTACCAAATAAAAAAAGCCCTCAAAGGGGAAAGTTTTGCTGATGTGGAAGAGGTGAAACAAAAGCCCCCAGAAGCACTAAAAGGCAGCAAAAGTGATGAATTCAAAAACTTTTCTGAGCAGTGGAAAAAACATTTTGATTTGTGTATTGCATCAAATGGAGGGTAATTTGAAGTTTAGACATGTAAGAATATACAATTTTTTATAAATAAATTCTATTTTGGGGGCCCCCCTTGTACTCAAATTATAACTACTTTACATCATTATTACTGTCAATTCCACCTGTGGAAGAAAAAGCACATCTACTGAGCACTTATGTAACAATCAGTGTCCTTGATGTTCATATTTGGAGCCCTCTGGCTGAATGGAATGCAGTGGAAAATTCCAGTGGCTCTGTTAGTACATCCAAGGTACTACTTCATGAAAGGCAGATAAAGGCCTGTCAGGCAGCAAAAACGAAGGTCATGCCTTTCTATGTAGTCCAGCAAGGAATGGTTCTCTGAAACAAAAATGCCCACCTTTCCCCCCAAAAAATCTAAGTGGCAAGAAACACGTTCTCTGTTGCTGAGTTCTTCATTGGAAGATTGAAGTTCACGTTCAATAAAGCCATTATCACGGAGTCAGGAACAAGGTGAGCA
Source organism: Glossophaga mutica (assembly GCA_039655065.1). Classification (NCBI taxonomy): domain Eukaryota; kingdom Metazoa; phylum Chordata; class Mammalia; order Chiroptera; family Phyllostomidae; genus Glossophaga; species Glossophaga mutica. The sequence goes on along the minus strand of CM077307.1, from coordinate 137,141,129 downwards.
CTTGGGAAGAGGGTATTTACCAGGTGGGGAACTGGAGACAGAGGATGAATAAGGACCTCAGCCTTCAAGGGGCTTAAAGAACAAATAGAATGTGTAAGGCAAAACAAACAAACAACCATATAAATAAAACAATATAATGCTTAAGGTTAGAGAAGGAAGTACAGGGTGTGATGAACACATATAGCATGGTGATGGGGTAGTGACGTATTTTAGGGAGTTAGAGAAAGCATCTTTGAGGATAGGATACTAGTACCCTTCTCACAGATTAAAAGCTAAGATTCACAGATGTTAGGTAACCATGTGGCACAATATCTGGTAACTAGTGTCCTCACTTGAGATCTATCTCAATTTTTGATAAGTCTGAATTCTTCCTAGCATGCTTTGGGGAGAAATTACTATTTTATAGTTTCAGTAGTGACTTTTATTCCTGTTTGGAAGAGAATTTCCATTCTATTGTTGCTTTTGGTGACAATGGTGGTGGTGGTGGTTTTTGGTTACATAATGGGAAAGGCAAAAATCTTCCTTTGGAGCCAAAAGGGGCAAGTCTAACAGGAGTAAAATTTCTTTGCCTAACTATTCAAAGGGTCATTTTCCTTGCGGCACAATTTGCCTGCACTGATAATGGTGGCATCGGAGGGAAGGAGGGCCTCAGGCTGATCACGTTTCACCTTTGTTCGAACTTTCTGTGATGATGGGAATGCTACGCATACTGTGTTCATACAGTAGCCACTAGTCATACGTGACTACTGAGCACCTGTAATGTGGTTCTGGAGAACGAGGAGCAGAATTTTAAACTAAACAAATTTAAATTAAAGTTAGTACCCACTAGTTGGGTACCGTGTGAAGACTGCCCAGGTGTAGAGGAAACAGGGTTTCCCAATGGGCCCTGAAACTAGGTTAAGGGGCCTGGACTCCGGCTGAGAGAGACAGAATAAAAAGGGTTTCCACTGGCGGGGAGTGAGACTGACTTGGCAACACCATGGCCTTTGGGTGATCTGGAGGGTGGTACTCAGCGACACCCTGAAGAAGGGCTTGTAGCCTTTGGACTTGGGGGACAATGTTGCCCTGAACCAGTCCATCAGCTTTGCCCTTCTGCTTTGAACTCTCATTGTCAGTCCCTAGGAGTTTGGAAAAGTCCCTTTGGCATTAGAGCCTATATTAGTCACGCTTTGGGGCATTAAGGGAGAGAGTCTTTGGAGACTAAACAAATTAGTAGAGTAAGGACAGTAGGCCACTCAAGTTGGAACCTCTTCTCTTCGTCTATCTCATAATAGCTCGTTTGCTAGTTCGAATTTAATTTTAGAAAGAAATCTCCACATATTGTCTATCCATAGATACTGTTTTGCTCCTGCATATGCTGAACTGTGGTGGTCTCATATTTGGGCAGAAAATAAGTCCGACATTTTTAGTTTTCCACTAACAGGCTAATAGTTCTGCCATCTAAAAACACTGCTCTCACTTTAACAAAAATTAAATTACTATTTATTAAGTAAACTTTTGTATGATTTAATTGAATTTTTTTTAATTCTCACCTGAAGACATGCTTATTGATTTTAGAGAAGGGGAGAGAGGGAGAGAAACATTGATGAGGGAGAGCAACATTGATGTGAGAGAGAAACTTTGATAGGTTGCCTTTCGTAAGTGCCCTGACCTGGAATCAAACCCACAACCTAGGCATGTGCCCTGACTGGGAATCAAACCTGCGACCTTTCAGTTTATGGGATGACACTTCAACCAACTGAGCTACATTGGCCATGGCTTAATTGAGTTCTGAATGTGGTCCAGCACCTGCCAAAGCCTCATTCAAGACATCTGATATTTGAGAAAGGCAGTCCAATGGACCTGTTAACCAGCTGTTGATCTATGATGCACATGCTAAGATCTATTGCACACAATTGAAGTGTCATAAAGTTAAGTACCTGTGTTAGTTGCATAATTCACTAGTTATTAATAAATAGAAGAAAGCAAAGAGAAATTGGATACTGAGCCTGTTTGCTTCACCAGGAAGTTACAGCTCTTCACACACTAGGGTATCACAACATCTGCTCTCCTCCCTTCCCCCCTCCAATACCAGATTGCTGGGGGAGCAGGGGAAGGCAGATGCGTGTGCACAATAGAAGTCAAAATGGTGCAGGGGGGGAGGTGCTTGACCACAGAGACCTGTCAGCTTAGCCTGGGAACAATGGCTAGAGGGTGGACCCATAAGAAACTTGCAAACGTTTGGAAAATTGGTTATTTTGAAAAAGCTACGGGTTAAACCACAGGGGAAACAAAGAGCTCTCTCTCTCTCTTGCTTGTGACTCGCACTTGCCCCATGCACTCATGCATCCTCTCTTCATAAGCATGGGTCCTTAGCAGCCACGTGGCTGATGGCCATGTGGACTCCACATGCTGACACCAGGTGGGAGCCGAAAACCTCAGCACAGCAACGGACTGCAGCCGGGAACATGAGCTAAACTAGCTGGATGCTGGACGGGACTAAGCCTTGACATGGCAGAGGACCTCTGGACACTGACTCCAGTTCTGGCCCTAATTTTTTCCAGAAATGGGACACTGGAGCGGCATCCTTTTGATTTTGCTTCCCAAATAAATCTTACACCAGATCTCATCCTCTTTTGTGGGTCTCTGAAAATGCTTTTCTCATGACACTGCAGGAAGCCCATTTCCATCGGCAACACCTGGGTCATTCTCTCAGCCTCCCTCAGCAAGGTGGCTTTGCAGGTAGAGATTCAGCATCAACCGGCAGTATGGGGCAGTGGGAGCTGAACATTTTGAAGTGCAGTGATTAAAGATTTTGTCACCTTTGTAACCACTGTTCTTAAGAATTCACATGATAAAAATCATATTTGAGTTATTTCACACACACAAAATTGTCTTTGTAGGTAACTAAGATTTCCTTGGCCAAAAAATAAATAAGTAAAAATGATAGACTGTTGGTCCCCTTTCCATTATTATATCAAAGCCCCTTAGACCTAACTTCACTCTGTAGCTGTATTCACTGGTTTATTCCTGCTGCTGGTAACATTTACTTTTTTGACTTCACTTTAACATGTTCCACGTTCTATATTTTCATCCATAAACTACCTGAAGTTCTTTTAGAAACAAAGGAGGTATAGCACTCGAACACATAAATTCCTAATCTTTTGAGATCAAAACCAAAAAGTATTAAATAACAAGACCAATAGAATGATTTTTTATTCAATTATCTTCCCCAAATGGGAAGTTGAATATTACGTTACAAAGGAAAGGTCAATGACAAGAGTAAAGATGATGTGAGGTGGTCCACTACATTTGATGAAAAAACTCTTAGCCAGCAAAGTATCAGTCTGTTTTCCTCAATCAGTAAATGGGACTTTGCAGGCATCTGCATAATACGATTTAGCTTTTGGTTATGTCAGTGCATAAACGCTCCTTACTGGAACGATAGTAGCAGCTCTGGTGTGCCTTGTTTTTACCTTCTTTTCCCCAAGAGAGTTAGAATGATTTGCTAAGAGGGCAAGGGTCGCACACAAATTCAGACAGTGATGATGCCATCTCAGCAGACTCAGTTCAAAGGATGAAGGATGCTGACGCTGCATTGCAGCATTCAGCAGCTGCTCCATTAACTCCATGCAGCGGACCCGTGAGGCTTCACGGCTAATCCGGAAGGAAACATTTACGAGGTCAGACAGGATACCTTACATATACACAGCAAAGTTACGATACAAAAACCAACACTGACATCATAATACAAATTTAAGGAAAGGCGGTAATAAAATAGGTCAGTATGGGACTAATCTGTTACCATAATTGCTATGCAGGGGTACACTTTCTCCACTGGCTAGGACCTGCTTTATTGCGGCATAAATTAGCTAGTCCTACGAAGTAGCATAGAAAACAATCCATTTATTGTGGTTTCCCTTTAGTGATACCATGTTTATTTCTCCTTGTATCTGCTTTAGGAATGGATATCTACTGCATGCAGGAAGTGATTTCAGAAGTGGCGGCCTTGCCCCAATTCCCCAGGCCTCTTTGCTAGAAGGTAGCCTTACTCCTAGGTCATTCTCTCCATCCACAAAGAACTACAAGACAGTATCTGCTCGTCTTCAATGATCTGTCACCTCCAGGAAACAGAAATCACAGCCCTAAGGCAAAGGCTGCTGTTGTTGTTTAATTCATCTCTAACCATGTAATCAGTATCTCTACCTAAACCCGGCTCCTGAAGCATATGACTGATAGTTATGATTTGCAGCTAGTTCTCAGCAACTGTATCCTAATGACTCCGTTGTTCTGACCGGGTAAAATTGAATATCTGTGTTCAGGGCATCTTATTTTTTCACCTGATATTTCAATTCTTCCTGAGGGCTGTGACCTGGAAAAATCCCACTGAAGTTGGGAAAGGAGAGGCATCTGTAGTGCAAAAGTATAGATGCTGCATTATCATGGAATAGAATTACTAGAGATTTGGAACCAAAATGGGTTTCTTGAGGCAACTAGCAGTTGCCTCAATTTAAATTCTTTACAAAGACCAGTATTTCTCTGACAACCTAAATGCAAGTCATCCATCACCAACTGCAGAGGGCAGCATAGCGCAGGCAGCCTATAAGGTCATAATCAAATTCTGCCACAGCCCTCAGCTCAGAATGCTATTAAGCCTCATTACTTAGGAATGACTGGAGCAAATGCTTTCCAAACCAGTAGCAAGTCTGAATTTTAACATATTTTAAACAAAAACATAATGTGATTATTTTAAATCTTATGTGGTAACTCAGGCAAGGTTAACAACATTTGTTTGAGGTCGCCATTGATGTTTGGTCAACAAATCAGCAACACTTGTAATTACCACATCATTGTTTTAATGTGAATGGATGCTTTGGAATTGCTTGGAGTCTGAAAATACTGTAAGTTGCTTCCTTAAATCGCTTAAACATTGTCCCAATCTCTTTCTTTTCAGTAGCACCGGGAAATGCCTGAACAGTGGCACAAAGACAAACTTCAGCCACCACTCGGACATGAATTTTCCAAATGTAATTAGAAGATGTGGCTAAATTAGGTTCTTATCATACTGTAAATTACAGAAATAAAACCAGAATAATATCTGAAAGACATGAACTTCCGTTTAAATTACTGATATGCCTAGTTTCTACCTGACTTAAAGAAGTGCTAACTTTGTCCTTCAAAATGTCAAACGAGGTCCCAAGTCTGTCCTGTCACTGAATCCTAAGGATGTAATAAGAAATCAGGAAGAACAGAGCTCTGGAGTGATGTGAGCTGACCGGCACTCCTGAGTCACATGCTCCATAAAGGCTTTCAGCAAGCTGAGGATGACAGGGTAGGAAATAGCAATCTCTATTTCTCTGTTAGTGCCATCTGAGCTCTTATTACTTTTATAGGACTAATGAATTAGAAGGAAAAGAAAAATGAACCCTTAAAGTTACCAAAGAGAGGCAAAACGCTGGAGTGGTTAAGTGTTTTGGACTGAAATCCTGCCTTTGTAACTGTCATCCTGGATGAGCTACTTCTTACCTCTAAGTCTTGGTTTCTTCTTCTGCAACAGAGGGTTAAGTAATACTTTTCTGGATATAGGGATAAATAAAACAAAAATGCTTAGCCTGGCATGTGCAACTCAGTAACTCCTTCCAAGATGGTATTAATTTTACTGCTCTGCTACTGTTAGGACAAGTATTATTCCCCATATCCCTATGTGATCTAGTCCAATTTCTCCTCTAACAAGTGAGCTTTCAGAAAAAAAACAATCCTTCAAATGCTATGTTCAAAATCAGTGCTACTGCTGACAATAACGATACGTCACCAGTCAAGATGGAGGCACAGGTAAACCAGCTCACCTCCTCACAGAACCACAACAAAAGTTACAACTAAATTACAAAACAATTATCACCCAAAATCACCAGAAAATCGAGCTGTATGGAAACCTGACAACCAAAGAATTAAAGATGTCACATCAATCCAGAAGGGTAGGAGGGGTGGAGATGAGGAGACACAGAATGGGCAGTCCCATACCCATATGTGGTAGATAAAAATCAGGAGGGATACGTCAGGAGTGAGGGATCCTTGCCCCACACCAGACCACCCAGCCCAGGTTCCAGAGTTAGGAAGGTAAGTTCCCCTAACTTCTGGCTGTAAAAATCAGTGGGGTTTGGGGCAGTGGAAGAAACTGAGGGATTTTCAAGCATCTCCACTTAAGTGGCTTGTAGTGGTCTTAGGATTTAGGCAGACTCACTCTCTCTGGCTCCAGCACTGGGACAGCGGCTGGAAGGGCACCAGTGGCATACGGCAAGAAACTGAACTGTCTGCCATGAAGGCAAGTGCCAGGGGATAGCTTCCTCCCAGATAAAACTTCAGAGGCCAGGCAGCACACATTGTCCTTTTTCTGAGCCCTTCCCTACACAGAGCTACAGAGCAGCGACAATATCTGAGACTCCATCAACCTGGTTCCAGCAACCATGGGTTGCCCCACCTGGTGATTACCCAGGGCTCCATCCACCCCATCCAATTTATGGGTGTGCTCTTCTACAATAGGCCATGCTACTAAGACCGGGAATCAAAGCAGCTCTACCTAATATATAGAAACAAACGCAGGGAGACTGCCAAAATCAGGAGACAAAGAAATATGGCCCAAATGAAAGAACAGAAGAAACTCCAGAAAAAGAACTAAAAATGGAGATAAGCAATCTATCAGATGCAGAGTTCAAAACACTGGTTATAAGGATGGTCAAGGAACTCACTGGGTACTTCAATAGTATTAAAAAAAAGACCCGGACAGGAATGAAGGTTACACTAAGTGAAGGAAAGAAAAATTTATAGGGAATCAACAGCAGAGTGGATGAAGCCAAGAATTAAATCAATGATTTGAAACATACGGAAGAAACAACATTCAATTGGAACAACAAAAAGAAAAAAGAATCCAAAAAATCAAGGATAGTGTAAGGACCCTCTGGGACAACTTCAAATGTATGAACATTTGCATCACAGGGGTGCCAGATGGAGAAGAGAGCAAGAAATTGAAAAGTTATTTGAAAAAATAATGAAAGAAAACACCCCTAATTTGGTGAAGGAAATTGACATACAAGTCCAGGAAGCACAGAGAGTCCCAAACAAGTTGGACCCAAAGAAGAACATACCAAGACGCATCATAATTAAAATGCCAAAGGTTAAAGATAAAGAGAGAATCTTAAAAGCAGCAACGAGAAAAGCAGATTAATTATGTACAAAAGAGTTCCCATAAGACTATCAGTTGATTTCTCAAAAGAAACTTTGCAGGCTAGAAGGGACTGGTAAGAAATATTCAAAGTGATGAAAAGCAAGAACCTACAACCTAGATTATCCAGCAAAGTTTTCATCTGGAATTGAAGGGCAGATAAAGTGCTTTCCAGATAAGGTAAAGTTAAAGGAGTTCATCATCACCAAGCCCTTATTATATGAAATGTTAAAGGAAATTATATAAGAAAAAGATAAAAACTATGAACATTAAAATGGCAACAAATTCACAACTATCAACAACCGAATCTAAAAAAATAAACTGAGCAAACAAGCAGAACAGAAACAGAATCATAAATATGGAGATCATTTGGAGGGTTACCAGTTGGGAGGTGGAAGGGGGATCACAGGGGAAAAAGTTCAGGGATTAAGAAGAACAAATTAGCAGTAACAGGATAGTCAGGGGGATGTTAAGAACAGTATAGGAAATGGAGTAGCCAAAGAATTTACATATGACCCATGGACATGAACTAAGGTGGGGGATTGCTGGAGGGAATTGAGCTACTGGGTAGAGGGGGGCAAAGGGGGAAAATTGGGGCAACTGCAATAGCAATAATCAATAAAATATATTTAAAAATATTGATAGGTAGGACACTGCCAAGTACTTCACATACATGCCTTTTAATTCTCACAGTGACTCAATGGGGGAGCGATAATATTATTATATTGTTATTTAATATCATAATTCATATTATTTTTATCTTACAAATGAGGAAGCTGGTGAACACAGAGAAAAAAGTTGAAGGCAAAATTTGAACCCAGGGAGACTCAATCCCAAGTCCATACTTTAGCCACTGCTCCAATCTGTTTCCTTCTTCATTTCTACATCCGAAGATGATGTTTCTGATGACTAAGCCTAGCATGAAACCAATTTTCCCATTCAGAGGAGTATTACTCTGGTCAAATGTCCACATTGCTGTCTAGTGATACAAAAGACCTTAATCCCTTTCTCCATGAATATGAGCTTACTCGGGTTACAGAATCTTGTTACTCATTATGCAAGTTTATCGGGGATAGAAGATAAAAGCTAGAAGATGGTTTCTATTATTTGGGTACTGAAGTTCAGGCCTCATCCAGATAGTCTAGCACATTTCCACCTGTAAGGTCAAGATCGTGATATCTAGGGCCCTGGTGGCTGCCCCTTGACTGAATTCTAATAGTCACAGAAATTTCAACTTGGGGAAATGTTTGTGGTTTCCAGTCATTATTACTTGAATTACATCTTCCGTATATTCACATATATAGGTATCGCTCCCCACCCCCATATCTTGGTTTACTTTTCCTACCAGGAAACAGGCACATCTGATTAAAAGCAAGACAATGTATCTTAAGCTCCTTCCCATGTTGGGAAAGGAAGGTTAAGAATTATTTCAAATACTTTAAAGGCACATCACATCGCAGTGCTCTTACCCTTGCAGTGAAGTCCACAGCAGCCGCTCGGTTCAACAGCAATGTGGCTACATTGATATTTCCATAGTGAGCAGCTATGTGGAGCGGAGTGAAGCCACTCTGTAAAGAAAACACAACAGACGTTCAATTGATTCCCGCTGGCCCCTGCTTTGACATATTAATACCAGCACCCTGCCCAAATAAAAAATGAGGAAGCAAAATATGCTGAGGACCACATTCCATTCTGTACCAGGTTTCTTTCGGTTAGTGCCAATTGCTCATAGGGTTGCAAATAAATGCCAAAGTCACAGGCAGAGGAATAGCCAGGAAGGAACCAAGGGTGGAGATAGAGCGATTTTAGTAACCCAGTAAGCAGTACATAGAGAAGCCAACATTTCAAAACGTTAAAATAGGAATGACAAGAACAATCTTTAGAGCTCATATAAAGTTCAATTAGTACCAACTGTTTTATTATTGATGATAGAATTGTCCATTGAAACTCTTTGCCAAAATCCAATTAGCTTTATATATACAATATAAGGTCGAATTATAACAATAAGAGCAATTTGGGGGAAGAGGTGCACAACAATCAGATGATTGCATTCTATAAAGAATCCACAAGTTGGTCTCTTTATTAGCAAATGCCTATTCAATAACACATTTTTTCTGGATTATTTATACCAAGTCATTTTACTTCCTTACAAATGCTAAAACATGCAGTGATTCACTTAGTCCCCAAAGATTGAAACCTTAAAGGAATTAGATGCATTTCTAAATTGTTAGCAAGCTGTGTAGCCATGCTAGCTATCTTACTGACTCTTGTGGAAGGGTGGATCATATCCGTATTGTTCTGAGGGAAATTTGATTTTGCTGACACCACTGAGGGTAAGTGTCATGCAGAACTCTACAGATCAGTCCTCGAAGAGTAGAATGACAGGGTTGTCTGCAGCTTTAGGTAGAGCTGATAAGCATCTAACGTGTTGGAACTCTCTGTTCCATACACCTCTATGGCAATACTCTTAAGTTTCAAGGATTCCTCATTCTTCCTTACAAAGACTGGATTCAGCTGCAGAAAGCCCTGGTAATCAAACTACTATCTTCTCTGGCACATGCTACTTTGGGGTGGGGTTAGAAAGCAGGTATCTAGCCTACAGAAGGCAATGCAAAGAAGAAGGAAAAGAAATGAGGCCGCAGCACTAAGGAATGGGAAAATGATAATGCAGATATAGGTTATATGTACACATGTATATATATATATATGTACCTCTGTTGTTCTATTCACCACCATCTAGGTTAACACATTTGGAAGCAAAGAGGAGGAAAAAATGAACGGTTAGTTCACTATCGGTGATAATGGACTGCACAAAGCTCATGGCAGCTAAGTGAAGAGGATGAAAGCTATGATGGAAGGACAATAGGCACGGAAAGAAAGCTAGACTGAATGAAAGACTACACAATGGCCTACTCCAAATGCCACATTTCCTTCACAGAGTCTCCCCAGTAACACATGTCAGGACACTGGGAATTTTTGGCTGGGACTCTGGCTGCTGGCATGCTCGCCACAGCTGGTCAATACTCAGTGCATTGCCTGTCGTCTAGATATCAACCAAAAGGTGATCTGCACACACTGTTGTTAGCATTTTGTAATTTTTCACCCTGACGTTTGAGCTGAAGTGTTAAATACATTACAGATACATTGGAAGGAAGGAGACTATCTGGCTCATCTCAATCCACATAGAGGTGGCCTCCCAGTTAGCATGCATAGGGCAGCATCCACAGTTACTTCCTGGCTTTATCGGCTAGGGGGGGACATGCTTTGATTGGCTGGCTTGGACTCACACTATTATCTTTTCCAGCGAAGTTGAATGTTGGCATAAGCTTGCCAAAAGGGAGACCAAGCATCCTCAAGTTAGGGTGCCTAACCCAGGATGGCTGTGGGACAGGCCGCTTCCCTGGTACCTCACCTTTGATTCCACGTCTGCATTGTTGTCATTCTGCAGCAGCAGGGCAGCAGCTTTCGTGTCATCTTTTCTGGCAGCGATGTGAAGAGCTGGAAGACGCACTTTTCCTTTAGTGTCATTTTCTAGCAGGAGGGAAACTACTTGATCGTGACCTTGTTGCAAAGCTACTGCCAACGGTGTGAAGCCATCCTGCAAATAAATGGATGGGTCAACATTGGTTCCAATGCATTTTTACCTTTTGATTAACAAGTAAAGAAGGTGACTGAGTGCCAATTTTTGTTCAGGGTTATTAAATCTAACATATGCAAGTAAATGTATAAGGCTAGCAAAAGTAGGTTTATGGTTGTGAAAATATGAAACACAATTTATTCTTGTATTATAATTTATTAACCATTATATTATTTATTTGTATTACAATTGTAAACCTAATTTTGCCCACCCCTGTTTAAATGAGAAGACATTTTCAAATATACATATATCAAAGGAGAAAATAATCAAATATTTGCAATAAGCTTATGGGGTTTTTCTCTCTGTTACAAAGTGATGGATATTAATTGGGTAAATTTTGAAAATACACAAAAGCACTACATAAAAAATAAAAAGAGCCATATGCCACAGTAAAATCTCAGTGAAAACAGTAACATTTCAGGTTAAGTCCTGGCACGTTTTTCAAAGGATCCCAAATGGTATCACTGGTTTACATGTAAGAACATAAAGTTCAGAATGTAATTTAATATTGTGAGAAAAGTAATCTATATTACCATATAAATATATGACATTGTTTTCATAAAGAAAACTATGTGTGTATTGGGTACATGTACAACATTTGCATAGCATTTAAGTAAGCTATCAAAATTTCCACTGATATTTTCACATTGGAGAACCTGACTGGTTCATCATCGTGTTGTTGCCTAGTGGTGTTCACTCAGTATGTATGTGCAGATCAATGAACTGCCATCATTGCTCTTTTAAGTAAGGTCTACATAACAAACTCCTGGCTTCTCTGACCAGAGAGGGAAGAAGACACAGGGACCATGCAGAATATGACTAGAATAAATCTGAACACACATATTTGCACATTTTGTATTGCCCTGGGGCTGGACAAAGAGGAGACAGCTACAGATTTCACTGTGGTTAATCAATCTGTGGATGATCTAGTGTTGTTGACTGCAGAATAAATAGCACAGAGGGAACTCCTAAGACTGGCTCAAAAATTTTACTTCTGAGATGCTTTCATTACCATACACTCAAAAGACTGCTTAAAAGTTGTTTTCACTACAGAACTGGCAAGCTACTTATTATTTTATTGGGGTCAAGATATTTTATTTCTGTAGTCCTTGTGGTACAGACTGAGGACTACTCTAAGAGAAAAGCATTTGTGAGAGAGAAAGAGAAAACCTAGTTACTTGCATGCTGGTGTCTTGCTGGTCTTTCTAATTTTAAGACCACTTTCCTCATTCTTTCCTTGCTGGCAAACAGACAAGGCCTCCTACCACTTATTTGACTGAATGCAAATCAGCACACTTACATTCAAGGATGTGGAAAATATTGGTCCCAAAGCACCTAAGGGACAATATTGCCCAGCCTCTTCTCATATAAACCCCTTCGTCCAATCCCTTCACTCACTGTGGACGTGCAGACGATTCCTACCCTGGCATCCACACTCATGCTGATTTCCCCACCCTGGCATGTCCTCCTCCTCATTTTGCATATAACAGTTCTCTCTACTCTCCATGCTTCAAGATCTGGCTGAAGCCCCACCTACTCCTTCAACTTTTCCAACAAGACCCAACAGAGGAAAGGGATGAGCACTGATGTAACCAGAAGAATGTTCCAGGCAGCCGTAAGTCAGATAACAGAGAAAGGCTGCAGCCAAGACATCACCCAAATGGTATCACTGGTTTACTTGTAAGCACATAAAGTTCAGAATGTAATTTAATTTTATGAGAAAAGTAATCTATGTTACCATATCAACATATGTTGTTTTCATAAAGATAACTATGTCTGTATTGCATACACATACAAAAAATCTGGATGAATAAACAACATGATATCTTAAGGGAAAATTAACAGTGGCTTTTTCTTCTTTTTGCTTTTTTTTGCACTTTCTCATTTATGTACTATATTATTTCTGTACAAAACAACATTTTTTTTAATGGATAGAGGCTAAAAGGAAATGTTAAGAGTTAACATTCCATCTCGCTTTTGAAACCTGAACAAAAGGTAAGGGGTAAAAATGATAATCCGCTTCTGTTCTAAATCAAAACTAAAGGGCTGCATTTCCACTGATATAAATTTTTAAATCCACAGAGCACATACATAAAGAAAACCACTTTGCACCGAAAAATAAAGGGCAACTGAGATTATTGGCATCACCAACAAGAATGAGCTGCCAGTGTAATCCAATTAAAGACAAAGATACCAGCTCCACGGTGTTAATTGCTAATATCAGCAGCTGTATATTTTGTTTCCAAACCAAGTTTAAATAGTTTGGTTTGCTCTGTGCAGTTGTTTTGAAGAGAAAAATACATGGCAAAAGGAGATGTGACCGACGCTCCTTGAGAACCTTCACTGCTGTGTGGAGTATCTGGCACCATGCTTAGTAAGTGCTGGTGGACCACACGAACAAACACGAGGTGGGCAAAAGCAGGTGTACAGCTGTGACTACATGAAAGTTCATCCTTATACTCTTATTTATTATTGTATTATTTATTTGTATTATAGCAGTAAACCTATTTTTGCCCACCCTTGTACATTAACCTCATGCTCCAAAATCTTAATTAACAAAAAAGGAAGATATATATGGAACCGATATCACATGCAGTACACCATAATATAGTAATGGTTTAAAAACCACAATTGTGCCAAAGATTTGATGCATAAGTGCAACATGCATATGAAAAAATATGTATTGAACAAACTTAGCAATATCACATCATTTAATGAATTAAAAATTCTGTTAAAATTTGCCATCTAAGAGATCCTTTAGCTGCCCCCACTGTCTGTTCTGTAAATACAAACTCCTATAAAAATGACACCAATATAATTGCTAATGAGAGCAATATTGTGCTTAGAACATTTCATGAATAAAACATCTTATTTCTTGTTGTTTTGGTAATTGTCTAATACCAGAATCCAAAAGAAGAGACAAAAATTCACTCAAAGGTTCAAACACCTCTAGATAATTAGACAGCTGCTGTTGATGGAGAAAGGCACCAGGAAAGCTCGTGCAGACATGAATGTGACTTATTTTTTAAAATTTATTTATAGTATTTTTAAAAGCTACTGAAAAAGATAACATGAAATTAAGTTAATGGAGAAGTAAAAATAGTTTTTAATACATCCTTTGTCAAAAGACTGAATTAGTGGTTTGAGGATCGCACACACTGGTTTTCTTTAAGTTAGTTGTAATGCCTCCTTTTGGACCTTGAAAGCTTAAAACAATACCAGAGAATTAAGTGAGTTTTTGATGATTAGTTTACCAGGTAATTCAGATCGACTAGCAGGAAGTTGGGCTTATGTTTTCTTCTAAAAGAGAGATATTTAGTGATCTGTACATCACTGTCAAAAAAAAAAAAAAAAAAAAAAAGAATTCTACCTGTCCTTCACAGACAAAAAGTACTATGAAATCACTTTCGTTCGGGTTTTTATTTATGTTGGGTTTCCATGCAAAAATGGGAGTGGACTTTCTCTTATTCCACGACGTCCACTCCCACCCCCACTTCCCCTGCACCTCGTACCTGAGATACTGCAGCACTCGAGCAAGCTGCCCGCCAGCTGGGATGAGAGGCTCCGCCTGTCTCTAGCACATGTTTGTTCTTTTGCTATAAACCCAGCAGTTACTTCCTAACTAGCTTTGAGGATATTATTATTTTTAAAAATCCCATTCTTACGATAAAAAATCCCCAACAGCACTGAAGGGTGTAAAGTTAAAAGTAAGGCTCCCTCCTAATTCCCAGAATAAACCATGTACAACATTATACTAAGAACATTTTTCTGTATCAGTACATATAGTTTTACCTCATTTTTAATAGTAGTTTTTACCTCATTTTTAATTCCTGAATAGTATTTTATTTTGTAATTATAGCAATATTAATGAAATAGGTTTCCTAATTGGTGCACGTTTAGGTTCTCTCTAGTTTTTAGAAAATGTTATTAATTATGTTGAACTTCTTATACACTATTGTTACATTCTCCTCTAATATACCTTTAATGTGAATTCTTAGAAGTGTAACTGCTAAATTAAAATGCGTGAAATATTAACTTTTAATAATTATAGCTAAATGTTCTGCAAAAGTGGTGCAGCCAACTACCACCTTCACCAAGATTGTAAGGAAGTATTGATTTCTTATAACACTCAAATTTTCCCCTCAACTCATGGGTGTAAGAATAGACCTCATTTTTACCTGATTAATAAATTAATGTTTCCTTGACTATGAGGGAAGGGAAGATATTTTCATATATTTAAGGTAATTTGCATTTCTTTTTGTGTGAACTCCCTCTTCAGTTATTTAGTGGTTTCCCCAGAAGGGGATCTCGAAGGCTGGATGGGGTTATATGCAGTTCCCTTATTCCGAACTTTCTTGTGCCATTCAGGACACACCTCTGAATGCAAGTACGAGGAGTGGTATTATGACACAGAAAGCCCTGCATTATCTGTTCTAATTAATATTTTTGTTAAAATATACAGGACACCCAAATGCTGTTCCTTTATTATTAGCAATAGATTTCTAGTGATATACTTCATAAGTATCACAATCTTCCATCCAAACCAGTTTAAAAATTAACTGTATTACCCATGATTTAAGTAACTTTTTATTTTAAAATTATAGTTCTATTCAAGACTGCAAATATGTTTCTTCCAATACCACTTTTATTTAGTACTTAAAAATATATACTAATGTTGTTTGAAATTATGAATTAAATCTAATTAGTTGACTTTAGAAATCTATAAATTCAATTATTATACTAACTTAAATTTGGAAAAATACAGATTTAAAACATATTTTATTATAAAAATACTCCAAGCCAGTGGTTGCCTTTGAAGTAAAATTATAAGAAGAACAGAGAAGTGTTCTCAAGCAAATATGTAAATATTAAATAAATAGCTTAATTATAGGGTAGGGCTAGGCACTTAAGAGCAGAAGGGGCGTCTATGCAATGGAAAATTCTTTAAAATTAAAAATAGATGTTCTCATGTACTTCATAAAAATGTATGAACCCACACATTAACATACAACTGCAATTAAAATACCAGCAAGATAAATTATAAATGTTTGAACTCCAGGTTTACAAAATGCCCCATAAACACGTAAACCTTCGCACAGAAAGAGCCAAAGGGCCTCACCTCCGTGGCCAGGCTCTGGCTTGCTCCGTTGTCGAGAAGGAACTTGACGACTTCCAGGTGGTTTTCCTGGGCTGCCATATACAACGGCGTGAAACCATTCTGCAAAATAAAAATCGAATGTCTGCGGCTTTCTAGAGCCAATGTATTTTTCTACTGTGCTGATGATATTATACGTTTCAGGAAGTGCTCACATATAATTTTAATACTGATGATACTTTAATGTAGATGTTTATTAATATAGATATTTATTAATGTAGATATTTATTAACGTAGATACATAATAGTATAGATAAAATTTATAATATACTTCATAATTCATAGTTTGAAAGTAGTTCATAGTTAATAGTCTAATTCATATGAATATATCCACTTTAGTTAAATGAGTACATCCATTTAACCACTTGAGTGCCCACCATGAGTAAAGTATCTTACTAGATGTCAAAAGAATATGAAAAAAAATACATTTGATCATTATAGCTCCCAAGCATCATCTATTTAAAACAAAAGATGTAATACTTTTACATAAAACTAAGCATCTGAAATAGTTCCTACTTTGAAAAGAATTTATATTAATTTCAAATGGCTTCGCACTTACCATGGATGGACTAATTTAGAGCAAAGGAAAGAACACCAATTTGGAAAAGGGTATACTTCAATTTCGAGGTAGAATTTGATAAGCAGTCTATTTTAACTTTTGTTCCTTTCATTATTTTACAAAAACATAGTATTTTCATGTTCAGAATATATACACATATATGTATATGTACACATATACATATATATTTATAAATATACATGCATACACACACACTCTGTATGTGTGTGTTTGTCTGAAATGTGCCCAACTGACAAAGAACTTGGATTCAAGCAAATGAATGTGTACATTTGAAGCTTCTTATTAAAAACATATTGCATGTGTTTGTCCTTTAGAACAATATGGCTAACATCTATGAGATACTGTATTTTAAAATCTTATTGCAAGATATATACATCAAAATGTTTTAAACTATAATAAATTATCTTTGAATAAATTCTTCAGAATGCAATTCTATTTAACTGAAAGTTCTAGAAATTTTATTGTATAGATATGCAATTTCAAAGAATAAAAATAAATTCTTAATAACATGTTATCGGATATTACTCAAACGTTTGCAATTTAAAAGGTTAGGCTCATCATTATATATATCAATTACTATATAATTACCTTCCTTATCAGTAATTCAACCTCTGATGATCTTACTTTTTGGCTTAAAGCTGAGAATGAAGAACTTAAAAAGATCCTGAGCAGATAAAAGCAGTCACATAACAGATCTACCATGGCACATATACTTCATTCATCAGAGAGGTCCTCTATTCTACTTACTCTGTTTTACATGTAATTGTAACAACCTAGGTTATCTGGTTTCCAAGCTCAAGATTAGAGACACAAAATTAGAGGCAGTAGAATATGATGCAGTATTCAAACTTCTTTGTTTTTTTATCCTCATCTGAGGACAGATTTATTGATTTTAGAGAGGGGAAAAGAGGGAGAGAAACATCAGTGTGAGAGAAACATCGATGGTAACCTCTCCTATGCATCCCAACTTGGATTAAACCCACAACCTCCACCTGTGCCCTGACTGGGATTTGCATCCATGACCTTTCAGTTGAAGGGACAACGCTTCAAACAACTGAGCCACACCCAGCAGGGCTCGAGCTTCTTCCTTTTAAATGATCTGTCTAGTAACACCAGTGAAACTCACGTTACTCTGTTCTATCATAAAGGCTTTATCCACAGCAAGCATGAAACACGGAGTAACTGCAGCACAGTGTGTCTGTCCGTGTGCATGTGTGTGTCTGTGTGTGTTTCACCTCTGTCACTCCTCCCACAGCTATTCAGGAAAACTGAACTGTGATTAAGATTATCCTTATCACACTGTTGGCTATTTTCTCATTTGACCAAAATAAAAGATCATTCGTTTAATCCTTGGTTGATTCAAATATCCCTTAAAAATCAAAATCAAAAGAAAAAAATGATAAAAAATACTAAGGAAAAAATGGTGAACACTGTGTGGATTTTTTGTACATCTCAGTGAACCGACTGAGTATCTTTCCTCATCAGCTGAAATTTCCGGATGGAAGGATCAGATTTTAGAAATAAAGTTTTTAAGGAAACATTCCAAAATGGATGTTATTCTTTCAGATATAAATATCATCTAGATAATTTGTGTCAGTGGATTCTCAATTTCAGGGGGAAGGTCTGCTGGAGTTCAAGATTATGTAAGGAACTCTGGTCTACCTACAGATGCCTGGCTTCTAGGCCAATGTACGTCCACTGTTCTTGAGGTTACTGTCCAGAACCAACTGTTTTGTGACCCAGAAGGAAATCCAAAACCAGGCACTGAGATTTAGGGGATGCTATTCTTATAGACCTGGAGCTTCCAAGGGTGATTCTTAAGATGTACAATTTTTAAATCCTTCCACCGTCCTTTTTACAATGTCAAAGGGTAAAGTTCGTAGAACTGGAATTACTCAGAAATAAGAAGATAAGAGTCAAAGCAAAATGAGGCCACGAATAGAAATTTTACCATTATTCTCTAGCACAAAGAATTCAACGTGCTGTCACTGGACAACCTTCAGATGAAACCATTTTCTGTGAAAGAGCATCTGGATTTGGAGAATGATCAGATTACTGAAAAATGCTATTTTTCTCTTAAGAGTAGAAGTACATCACTGTTTTTATATTAATTTCCTAACTTAGGAAATTTCCAAAAGAAAGAGCTGGCCAAAAAGGAACATATGGGCACCCAATTTACATTTTCTTTTCTGTAGCAACAATCGATGCAATTCTCAAAAGGCAGAGCTGCTCAACACTGAGCGAGTACGCTCTTTAACGTCCAATTTAACCCAATATCCTCAATATCTTTGCTCTGAACATTTACTGTGGTCTTATTATATTCATGCAAATCTGCAGACTTATAATTTTATAGACAGTACTGAAGCATGCTATCTTGTATTCACTACATAAAATAAAATGAAATATAAGTCCTCCTGTTATTTAATTTAAGAAAGGGCTTAAAATTCATACATGAGATTTTCTTATCCACCCTAATTTCCTAGGGCCAGCCTTTGTATGTCAGAAAGTGCTGCTCTTAATTAAAATGTTAAGGGCATGGTGATCAACTTGCACTGATTTACATACAAAGGTGTGCTATGAGGTTAAAGGTCAGAGAGGATCTACCGGAACTACACCCATTGCTTCACTTCATCAGGACCTGATCTCCCCACCATTAGGAAACATTAAAAACTACAGCAAGACCAGAGGCTCTGGCTTAAGGAGTCTTTTCTTTGTTAGCACAACTATGAGAACTTGTCCATTTAGAATACTTTGATGGTTAAGATAAAATATTACGTGACACAGACTTTGCTTCTTTATAAAAAGAGTTGGCTTCTTTTGGTGTCTTATAGTATATATTAAAGACGGAAGGAGCAAACAGTGAGGGTGTCATCTGACATGGCAGTTTGGCCTTGCTGCTGTACTTCGCACCATGTATTAAGGACTTAATCATAATAGAGTTATTTATAATCATAATTTAATTATTCAACCAGATTTCTTTCTCCAGGCAGGCCT
Organism: Glossophaga mutica; assembly: GCA_039655065.1. Lineage (NCBI taxonomy): Eukaryota > Metazoa > Chordata > Mammalia > Chiroptera > Phyllostomidae > Glossophaga > Glossophaga mutica. The sequence continues at coordinate 137,121,565 of CM077307.1, read as the reverse complement.
AAATGATTCCTGGGATATGAAGTAAAATAAGAAAAAGTTAACACCTAAAATCAAGGCAATGACAAGAATTAGTTTAAAATAATATGTACAAATTTGTATTTTACAGAGCCTTGGTTTATGAGATCAGAACTTGATATTGCCCAATGTTATTTTTATTTTCGAGGTAAGAGAATTTTTTATATTTAAGAAAGGTCAAGGATTCTCCTTGCACTCTTTCCTACTGGCTATTAAATAATGCCTAGAGGGTAAAATTTCACCTACACAGGGATGCCATCCTTGTTAAATATGAATATTCCTGTGATGTTTTAATGTGTTGCCACATAAACGGAATTTATCTCATTTCCTGGAGTTACTGTTTGTTCTTTAGAAGAGCTCCTATTGAAAAGTTGCTACCAGGAATTATCATGGCAACTCATTCTGCTGCCTGGCCATCTCATTACTTATTCCGTCCACGGAACAATGCAGTGCAGAAGGCACTTGGGGACAGGTGTCCAGCTGAAGAAAGGCGTGCTCTACCATGAACTGTGCAGCACGGCATGCCAGGCACAGCTGCACGGGACAGGGCGTTTCCCAGTCTGTGTTCCTCTCCTTCATTCATCATCACTAGGGAATGTGTACAAATTGAAATCGAATCTGGTTAGGATTTCACTTTGACTGCAGCTTCTCCCAGATGATGCGGAGAAGGTTTAAAACTATAGCTGCTCTAAACATTAGTCAAGAATGTGTGCAATGTTTAAAAGGAAGAGGTTTACTTTTCTTCCCTTGGGTGAAAAAAGGAAATGAAACGGAGATTTTTTTCCACTATCTCAGAGCTTACTATTACTTATTTCCCAATAAAAAGTTTTAAGAGCATTTGAAAAACATTGGTTTAAAAGCCTGATGCTTTCCTTGCGGGCAGCTGGTCTGTACTATACTTGTCAATATTCAACTTTATAACTTTTCTTTCTGGAGAAGCATTCCTACCCCAAGTGAACTCTCACAGGGAATCAGAATAAGTGGCATGGACCAGATAAGAAAGGTCTAACCATAGGGAACCAGAATGAAGTTAGACCAGACATACAAGAACTCAACTCGTGGCCGAAAGCACTGTGATGTTCCTTTTCCATGACACTGACATTGAATGGCATCGGAGAGTTCATTGCTATGGCTGTAGTGACACGGCAGGAAGTCCCTGCCATTCTGTGGACTCATACAATACAGGCAGCTCCTGTTATCCCAAGATAATCAGTACTGAAGAAGACTGAGGAAATCAAGTGCACTTAAAATAGAGATCTAAAGGAAATGAAAAGTTTGACTGAGACTTCATCTTAAAAGATAAAACTAGAGATTGTAAAACAAGTTTATATGATTTAACAAAATGAAGGTTATAACAATGTTCATGCATGAGATCTTAGAATGAAAAAAGATTAAACCAAATATGAATCTTGTGAAGAGAAAATGTAACTTTTCCAACAAAATTGTCTGATAGTTTGACATCTTTCACTTCACTTCCCCCCTCCCCCACAGCATAAGCAAGAACACAGTCCTTTTGCAAAAGTTATTTGAGAACCAAAGGCCTCACCTTATTTTTTGTGTGTCATTTAATCACTTGATTTTCAAATCATTCCCATTTGAAACACCTATCAGAAAATCATCCTAATACTCCACACACTGCTTGGTCTAACACCGCCAGAAAGCCACATACCCACAGCTTAGCTGTACACCCAGCAATTCTCTCACACCCCTTTCTCTGGCTTCATAAAACCCTGTTTCTCCTTTTAGAAAACTTTCAGTTTTGTTGTATAATCCAGTTGTTCAACATTCAACACCCTGGGGTAGCCTGAAAAAACAGGATGGACACCAGCGTTCATCTGGAAGGAATGTTTGAGTGGGGACCAGCTTCGAAAATGGTCAGGTCCTCAGTGAGTATTTGTGTGTGATGATGATTGCTTTCCTATACAATCTCATGCCCATGGGGACTCAATTAATGAACAATTTGAATAGTGAGGATCTATATTTTTAAACCAATAAAATGAAGTTAATTCTTTTAGACTCAAAGTTTATCAAATGATAATCTATTAGTGTTCTTAGAACTTGATGCAAGATTCTGAGACTTTTTAGGAGGACCTACTCAATGAATTATTAGCATGTATTCATTACGAAGAATCTGGAAATTTTAAAGTTTATTCTGCATTTTTTTTCTTTTTAAACTGTTTCAGGGAACAATAGTGATAGGAGACAGGAATTAAGGAGTGTCTTCCCTTTTTCAACCGGATAAAGCACTGAAAAATTCTGAACCTCCAAGAGGATCTCCCCATTTATAGCATCCCCATTTCCTTGGTAGGTTAATCAACACTGAGACTGGGACTGAGCTAGTATCCTGAAATAGTATAAGACTGTGCATTACAGATACCCCCAAACACTGTGTCTATGACAAGTAGTCATACATAGATGGGTGACTTTTAAATACCTCTACCTCTCACATATGCATTGTAAATAAAAATATACATAAATTTATATAATCTATAATATATAAGTATTCATTGTGTATAGCTCTTAAGTATTATTTTCTTAGAGGATACTTATATATGAACCAAGCAAGGACCTGACCCAAAGAACATTATTTGTGAATTAAAATAACAAAATTACTTTGCAATAGATTTGTTGGTTTACCTGAGATTGTGCATTGACATTGGCTCCATTTGTAACTAAGACCTTGACCACCTCTGCTTGCCCAGCCAAAGATGCTATGTGCAATGCTGTGTTTCCTTTCTGTAAGGGGAAAAGCAAGATACATCAGCACTCCTATCTCGTTCCCTGTGTTTTGACAGTTTACAAAATATCAAATCCTTCTGTTTTAAGTTCTCCAAAAAGAACAAAGTTGACAAGTATCTCATGAGAAGCGTGCCCTGATTCTTATCAAGAGCTGAATCCTCGCTGAATTTGGAAAGTGATATAACATGCACTGAATGTGTGATACTCACCTTTGTAGCTGCATCCACATTAGCTTCTCTCTGTAGCAGTTCAGAAACAACTTCAACGTGGCCTTCTTTGGAAGCAAGATGGAGTGCATTCAACCCATTCTGATAAAAAATAAAAGGGATGCTTTACCCAGCAGGTTGAAAATAGAGCAGTAAAAACAGTCTACCAAGAACTCAGAAGACAACATCTCACCAACCACCACTTGCATGTGTTCAGTGTAGGAACTTGACTTAGGAATAAAAAGTACTTGAAAATCAGGTCTAATATCATTACTTTCTGAATTTTAGGAATTAATCATTAAAGGATGCATACCAATATTTCTGAGTGTTCCTCTAGCCACGCAGAGAATAACTTGATTATTTAAGCTATTGAAACTCAACAGAAACACACTGGCAAAAAAGAGGAAGTCTTGGTAATATCTAACAAAAGGCTTAAGGAGTTTAAAGTCTAGGTTTTTTAAATTTTAACTAGAAAATAAACGACAAAACCACCACTCACCTGATTGCAAATGTTGATGTCAACGCCGTTTTTGATGTAGTCAAGGGCCTTTTCCAGGTGTCCCGCTCGAGCTGCTCTTAAGTAACTTGCATTGGCATCAGACTAAAAGAAAAAAGAAACACATTTCAATGAAAACTGAAGCTAATATGCATGTTTGTAACTACTCAGCTTATAATGCAAGCTAAAAAAAAGTAAAACCAATTTTTTAATTGAACCACAGGCACACCTCATTTATTGCATTTTACAGATGTTGTAGTGTTTACATATTAAAGGCAAGACCCTCCACTAGCAAAAAGATTACGATTCACTTTATTGTAGGGGTCTGGAACCAAACCCACAGTGTCTTGAAGGTGTGCCTGTATTGTATTTCTAACACGAAAATACTAATAAAATGCCTATGTAAGGTCACTAGAAAAAAAGACCAATTCTTTAAAAGTTAGTTTCAAGGATACAAAGTTACTTCTTTTATGATATTCTAACTGATTCTGAATTGAAAGACAGTATTTTCCACCATGGATAGGCACCTTCAATCAACAGAATTTCCAGAGAGTAAAGAGAATCCTGTAATTTCCTGGTGGTTACATGATGAAAACCTCACTATTTTATTCTATCAGAAATTTAATATCTACTCTGTTCTTTCATAACTATCATAACTAATTTTACAATAGCTTCACAATTACATTTATGTTGTTATACTAATTTAACAGGAATTTGAGAGTAATGATGTTTTCTCAGATTTTCTTACAGATTATACTTGAAAAGAATTTGTAAATATCTACACAGATTGTGACATGTTACTTCCCATATATTTTCAAGCCAGTTAAAGCCAGAGCCTTGCCATGGCTGGTGTAGCTCAGTGGACTGAGCTCGGGCTGCGAACCAGGGGGTCGCCAGTTCGATTCCTAGTCAGGGCACATGCCTGGGTTGCAGGCCAGGTCCCCAGTGGGGGGCCATGTGAGAGGCAAGCACAGAGTGATGTTTCTCTCCCTCTCTTTCTCCCTCCTTTCCACTCTAAGTGAATAAATAAAATCCTAAAAAAAAAGAAAAGCCAGAGCCTGAAGAAAACTCTACTAGAAGCATTAGCAAATCAATAAATATATACATTAAAAAAACCCCAAATGTGTAATTTATTCCCTGAAAATTTACAACTCTAAATTGCTAATAAACTTTAATACCTATAATTGCACAGTTGAAACTACCTACTACTGAAATCTTTTTTTTTTTTTTTAAGATTTTTATTTATTTATCTTTAGAGGGGAAGGGTAGGAGAGGGGGAGAGGGAGAGAAATATCAATGTACGGTTGCCTCTTGTGTGTCCCATGCTGGGAACTGGCCTGCAACCCAGGCATGTGCCCTGACTGGGAATCGAACCGCGATCCTTTGCTTCGCAGGCCCGTGCTCAATCCACTGAGCTACACCAGCCAGGGCCTACTACTGAAATCTTTAATAGGAAAAAGACAGTGAGAGGAAAGCCTACAAAGTTGGGCTTGCATGATTTCTAAAGGAGTCTTGTTCAGTGCAGAACAAGATGATATGGAAGCAGGTTTTCCTGAATGGGCAGCCAAAGCCACCTCATCACTGGTTATCCACGCCATCATGCAGCGTATGGCTTCAGAGAGGAACATGTCTATTATCAGCCATGTGGCAAATATTGTATCTCCTTCAAAGTTCCTTTTCTGTAAAGGCTTCTCAGACCTCTTCAATAGTTTAACTGCTCAGTGCTCCCAAAACATTATCCCAAAGCATTAATTTCTTGGAGCTCTCTTGGTATTTATCGCACAGCATCATAGTTTTTGGTGTATCTGTCCTTCTTCCTCCCTGAACTGTAAGCCCCTTACGAACAGCACAGGCAGATTAAGGAATAGGCAACTGGAAAGCCACCAAAGTGCCAATCTGTGAGGAATGCTAATTCATCTCTGGAAATGTAATTGAGATGAAGGAAATTCCATCCTTTAGAAGGATCTTTAATTCTAGTGTGGGTCAATTTAGTAAGAACTCACTTGCTCAGGATGTCAAAGGAGAGAGCGCTGCCTTCAGGGTCTCTACCCTTCCTAGGAGTACTGCACTATTGGCATCGTGCTATGGATAATTCTTTGACATGGGGGACAACTCTGTTTGTGTCAGTGTTTACCAGTATCCCTGGCCTCTACCAGTCAGGCTCCACTAGTACCCTCTATTTGCGACAACCAAAACTGTCTCCAGAATTGCCAAATTTCCCATGGGGGGTGGGAGGCACAAAATCTTCCCAGTTGGGTACCACTGCTCTAAATAAATAGTAAAACTATTTATTTAAAGATTGTAGGCTTTTGTAGGCTTAAGTCTTTGGACAGCCTGGACTGCCACATGACTTGACTAGCACAAGGCAGTGACTTCATGTATATATTTATCTTCCTGTTTCTCTTGCAACCAGAAGCATCCCTGGCTCATAGAAGATGCCTATAAATGTTTTGTGATTAAATGAATGAATCAATAAGTAAATTATGTGGAGATAATTGTATTAGATATTATATTGCCTGGAACAATAGGGGAAACTTTATTAACAACAGCAGTTATTTAAGTTGAGAATCTGCTAGGATACAAAACTGAGTACCAGAGATTGTCAGCTAAGACGCTGAGTTTGGTATCGGGGAGCATATATAGATATTGATAAAATAAAACTGGGATTTGATTCCAGCATGCAAATCATTTACTCACTACAGAGAGTTAAGAAAGAGGAAGATAAAAAGCTACAAACCAGACAAAGGTCAAACCATAGCTTCCAGGGATTTAAAAAAAAAAGTCTTTAAAGAGGTGTGTTCATTGAGAGGATTAGTTTTTTTTGTTTGGTTTATAAATTCAGTTAGAAATAAATTAGCTATGCAAGGATGGCTCACTGAAGCATCATGTTCTTTGTGCCTGCTCAGTGACTTATCAGTGGATTTGCCCTGAGGGGCTCTGATGTTGTTCTGGGAACAAGTGACATCAGTCTGCCTGGGTATTTCAACTGCCAGGGATAACAACTGTGAGTTAAGCATCCCAAAGTCAGACCTCTGGTTACATAAAAACAAAGGGCAGCCAAAGAAATTTTAAAAAGAGGCTGATAACTCAAGGACAGCCTCTATTGATCCCAAATCTGAAATGGTTTGGCAATCTCACACCCTATCCATTTTCCTTTAAAATATTCTCAGAATTTTCCCATCTGAAACTGTAAAGTAAAACCAAATATAAACAATATAAACCAAATCTTTTAATTCAGTGGTTCTCTACCTATTTGGAGTTCATTTCTTTTGAGAATAACAAAATATATCAACAGATTCTTTTCCTTCAACAATTGCACATATATGCATGTACACACACAAATCTGCACAGACACACCGAATGTGCACATGTATACACGATTCGTACAATATTTCATGAGGCTCAGGATGGCTAAGTCTGCTCATGGAGTCATGTGTAAGAACAGCTGCTCATGAAAGAGTTGTCTCTGAGATACCTTCACTCTGTCTATTTCACCCAATGACCCTGGAATCAAATAATTCTCATATGTAGCAAAATTTTCACCTGAGAATTTTAGAAAGAGAAGCGACAAAAATCTTTTTACTTTCACTTTTTTCAGCCCTCTGTAATGTGCAGACATGCTAAACATGACAATATGTAATAATCGGCTGTGTTATACTTTAAAGTATAGGGAGAGAAAGAGGGAGGAAAAGATAAAAGCAGAAGAGGGGAATAAAACTTGATTTGAAAAAATTGGCAACTTAAAAAATGAAGTTAATAATGCCCACAGAAAAATAACAGAAGTTCCTCCTTTCCTCCCAACTACCTGCAAGCAAAGTCACGTGGTCTTCCCAAAAATATCTCAGTATCAATGATGTGCTAGCTGTGCCAACATCTGGCTGTGTGGCTGTGAACAAAATAGACGTGGTACTAATTAAGACTCGCTAGCCTTCATCTCACTCTCTTACACTATTCCAAATCATGTTGCTTAAATGGCAGAGTAACTAGTGGGTTCTTCACTTTCTTTCATATTCTGCCTGTAATACCTAAATATTTTTATTTTCTAAATGTTAAAGAAAACATTTTGTATTAGGCTCAGCATCAATGTGCTGTATCTTCAAGCTGTCATTTCATTAAATAACTAGGGGCTACTCTTCATAGGTTACAGCCTGTTTTTTAATCTGGAGCATCCAATCAAAACAATGCCTTTTTAAAGCCAGTTGTAGACAAATTACTATGAAAGGAAATTAGGTCCCAGGAGAAGCCGAGCTCTGCTGTGTGGAAAGTCACACAGAGAAGGTCACTGACTAAGGACAGTTGGCACAAAATGAATGCAAGCAGGCTAGTCAGCATTTTTCCCCTAAATGATCAAAATCTGAAGTAGAATTTTGGAAACTGAAAGTATCTTTTGTCATTATTTAATATCTTATCTACTTAGTCATTTTACTAGACAGGAGAGAAATATGAGGCATGTCAAATAAATGGCTTCAAGGACAGAGTTAAGCAGTACTATGAATTAATCTAATAACAATGGCATTTCTACCTGTACTAGAATAATGATATTTATTATTCAGCAGAAAACAGCGATTGGAAAGAATAAGCATTTCCTGAGTGTAGGCCTCAGTAAGAATTAATACTTCAAAACTATTACAAGTGGACTTCCGGCCAAGATGGAGGCGTAGGCGGACACACTGTGCCTCCTCTAACAACCAAAATTAAGGACAACAAATATTTAGAAACAAGAAAACAACCAGAACTTATAGAAAACTGAACTGTACGGAAGTCCAACAACCATTCATCCAGACCGGTAAGAGGGGCGGAGTCGTGGCAGGAGAAAGTGGAGGTGCGGACCTGGAACGCAAGCAGCAGTGGCGTGCAGTTCCCAGGTGCACGAGCGGCGGCTGGCGGTCCCCGGGCCCACAGGCAGCAGCTGGCGGACCCCGGGCACACGGGGGCGGCTGTGCAGAACCAGTGAGGCCGCACAGGGCGGCTGGCTGACCAGGTGGCCCCACATTCTCACGCGCGGACGGTCCGGGCAGAGGGGACTGAATCCAGGAGAGAGCGGAGCAGGCGCCATTGCTCCCTCTCAGGCCCCACCCCCACATACAGCATCACAACCCAGCAACTGGGCTGCCCCACACTGGAGAGCGCCTAAGGCTCCATTCCTCACTGCGTAACAGCACTCGCGCGTGCACAGATAATCCGGGTGAAGGGGAAGCGGTGGAAAGGGCCAGAGTCCAGGAGAGAGCGGAACAGGCGCCATTGTTACCTCTCGGACCTCGCTCCCACCTATAGCGTCACAACCCAGCGACTGGGCTGCCCCGCCCTGAGGCTCCACCCCTCAGTACATAATAGCCGCGACCAGACTAAAACCAAAACAAAACAAAAAAATCCCCACCGAAAAATGGCTCAAACCGGAAAACAAATAAAAGCCCCAGAGCCAATTCCTCTAAGCAGTGAAGAGATAGCCAACCTATCAGATGCACAGTTCAAAGCACTGGTCATCAAAATGCTCACAGAATTGGTTGATTTTGCTCACAAACTAGATGAAAAAATGCAGGCTACAATACGTGAAATGAAGGAAGATGCATGAGGAACTGATAGAGATGGAAGGAAAACTGGGACTCAAATCAATGGAGTGAACCAGAAGGAAGAAACTAACAACCAAACAGAAAACGAGGAAGAAACAAGAATTCAAAAAAATGAGGAGAGGCTTAGGAACCTCCGGGACATCGTTAAACGTCCCAACATCCAAATTATAGGGGTCCCAGAAGGGGAAGAGGAAGAGCAACAAGTGGAAAACTTATTTCAACAAATAGTCAAGGAGAACTTCCCCAATCTGGCAAAGGAAATAGACCTCCAGGAAGTCCAGGAAGCTCAGAGAGTCCCAAAGAAGTTGGACCCAAGGAGGAACACACCAAGGCACATCGTAATTCCATTAGCCAAGATTAAAATGAAGCAGAGAATTCTCGAAGCAGCAAGGGATAAGGGGACAGTCATCTACAAAGGGGTTCTCATCAGACTGTCAGCTGATTTCTCAAAAGAGACCTTACAGGCAAGAAGGGGCTGGAAAGAAATATTTGAAATCTTGAAAAGCAGGGACCTACATCCAAAATTGCTCTATCCAGCAAAGCCGTTATTTAGAAGGGAAGGACAGATAAATCGCTTCTCAGATAAAGTCAAGTTCAAGGAGTTCATCATCACCAAGCCCTTATTATATGAAATGTTAAAGGGACTTATCTAAGAAAAAGAAGGTAAAAATATGACAATGAAAAGACAGCAAACTCACAGCTATTAAGAACCACACCTAAAACAAAAGCAAAGTAAGCAAACAGCTAGAACAGGAACAGAACCACAGAAATGGAGATCATATGGAGGGTTAGCAACAGGGGCGTGGGAGGAGGAGAGAGGGGGAAAAGGTACAGAGAATGAGTAGCATAGATAGTGGGTAGAAAATAGACAGGGGGAGGGCAAGAATAGTATGGGAAATGTAGAAGCTAAAGAACTTATGACACATGGACATGAACTAAAGGGGGGAATGTGGGTGGGAGAGGGTGGGTAGGGTGGAGGGGAATGATGGGGGAGAAATGGGACAACTGTAATAGCATAATCAATAAAATATATTAAAAAAATAAAAAAAAATAAAACACTTTTGTTTTAAATGGCAAAAAAAACTATTACAAGTACTTATAACTTAGTATATATTAAGTAAATAGTAATATAATTAATTTTATAAGTCATTATGTTAACTTAGTCCTTATAATATTTCTGTAAAGTAGTGTAGTGGGTTGAATAGTGTCTACCAAAATTCACGTCCATCTGGAACCTCAGAATGTGACCTTATTTGGAAATAGGATCTTTGCCAATATAATTAGTAAAGGTGAAGTGATATTGCATTAGAATGGGCTCTAAACCCAATAACTGATGTCCTGATAAGAAGAGGAAAAGATATACAAACACTGAATAATTATGTTGTACACCTGAAACTAACATAATGTTATGTATAAATTACAACTCAAATAAAAGGAGATGAGACAACACATAGACACATAAGGGACCATGTAAAGATGGAGGCAGGGACTAGAGTTATATTACCACAAGACAAGGAGGCACCAGAAACAAGGAGGCACCAGAAATGGAAAGAAATGTAAAAGAATTCTTCCCTAGAGCTTCTGGAGTGAGTGGGGCATGCTGACATCTTGAGTGTGAAGTCTGGCCTCCAGAACTGTGAAAGATTCATTTCTGTTATAGGCCACCTAGTTCATGATGGTTTGTTATGGCAGACCTAGGAAACTAATACAAGTAGGTACTATGACTAGTCCTGTTTTATAGATGAGGAAACTGAGCTTTAGCAAGGATGAGTGACTTTCCCAGAAATATTAACACAGAAAGTCTGACTCCAGAGTCCAGGCTGTCAATCACTACTCTAAGACAGGGCTTAATAAATATTGATCTATTGTTTAGGTTCACTAACTCTTGATTCCTTTATTCATCTTTCATTAATCATCCCATCCATCCATCCATCCATCCATCCATCCAACCTTTGAATTAAATATGTAGGTACCTTCCCATGTATCCTCTCTAGACCAGAACTCCTTAACTGAATTTATTGCAAGCCTCAAAGCTAGGCTAACCGTGGATTGCCAGAGGAGAGCAGATGAGAGTCTTGGAGAGTAGATAACCAAGCTCCATTCCATTGCTTCTAAATCCCAGGGTACAATCTCTGCAGGCCATTAATATCTGATTTACCAATCTTCTAATCTTTCTCCTTTATTGCATCTTCCCAACTATCTGGGAACCATGTGAAGGGTAAGATAATCCTTCCTATAAGCTTCAGATTCTTTTTCTCTACTGGTGTCCTGTACTTTACTTTCAAACATACTAATGTGTTTCAAAAAAAAAAATCTTTCTTTTCACTTTCTTCCTAGAACTCTTGTAAGTGATGCTATTATTCAGAGGAGTGGACTGGTTAATAGGTCTGTACTTCAGCTATTCCACTGACTAACAGTGTTACCTTTGGCAAATTTCTTAATATACACATATCTCATTTTTCTCAGCTGTCAAATGGGGATAAAATAATCTACTGTTAGAATAAAATTAGATAATTCATGTGATTAATCTAATGTGATTAGATAACTCAAGATGAGTAACAGTGTGAATACATAGCGAGCACTCACTAATATTATTTTATTTTGAAGTTAATTTCTAAACATCAAACAGGTGGAAGAACTGGTTTAGGCTCATTGCGTCTCTGCCCTTAACAACTAATCCATATCCAAGTCTCTAGCCATAGGGCTTCTCTTATTGGTCAATGAAGTCTCCCCATACAATATCACCATGACCATTTGATACTAACTATTACATTACATTATTAAATTTTTATTCTGTCCTCTCTTAATGTTGAACAATTCACGGCACTGATCACCTTCTCTTTCTTAAAAATCTTTCCTTTAGCTTTTTTCATCTTTTGCTCACTTGGCCCATCAGTGAAAAACTGGCCTTTTCCATGTTCAGAACTCATACTTCTCTTTTGTGCCTGAAGTGACCACATCACTACCATGACTTCTCCTACTCTAAACCCACCATTCTGTATCTTCAGTGCACCACCCCTATTCCAAAGCATGCCCACTTCCACATCCCACAATCCACTCACTGCAAGGGCAAAAGCAAATGTTTAGTGGGAACATATCAAGTATCTCACACTGAAACTACATACTAACAATAGAGATCTGAATAATTAATTCCCTTAATTTCCTTATTTCTATTTAAAAATCCCTAGATTACCTTAGACACCCAGGAATACAACTTTGGTATGAATCTTTATTATTTTCTTTATTTTTTTCCCCTCAAACCCTCTTCCAGAAAGTTACATGTAAGTATACTATCAAATATTCTGTCTCTCTCTGAGACTTTTATAGTTTCAATCCTCCTTTAAAAAAGCATTTATCATAATGCATATCATACATACAAAAGAGTACCTAAAACATATGGGCAGTCTAAAGAAAAATCGTAAGAGAAACACCCACATACCCATCAGTCAGTTCAAACATGAAAGGAGCTTTGTAGATGTCCAATAAGCCCTTCCTTGACTGACTCCCCAAAGGCACCCTCTGTTCTAGTTCATCATTCTCAGGCCTTTCTTTACAGTTTTAAAACCTTCATAGACCAGCCTAAGCTAAATGTAGTTGACTATCTTAGCACTCTATGTAAGTGGAAACCACATTATGGATTGTTCTGTGTCATACTTCTTTTGTCTAATGCTGTATTTCGGAACATCATCCATGCTGACATGTGTAACGGTACTCTATCATTGCGGCTTGTGTCACATTGCGTTATGTGAATAACAGAATCTATTTATCTCTGTAGAGTGGATGGATGTTTGTGTTGTTTCCAGTCTGGGTCTGCTATGAACGATGCTGTCATCAACATTCAGGCCACTGGTCCTGGCACACACAGACAACACTTTTTAAAAATAGGATCTTAAATTCTGGGTCATTGGGTATGTGCTTATTCAACTGTACTAGTTAATAACAAATGTTTTTTGAAGTGATCGCACCAATTTACACTCTCTCTGGTTTGTGATTATTGATTGAGAGCTCGTATTCCTCAGAAATTAATCTTTGGGAATACTTTCAGGCCAGGATTAACATTGCCATATCCCAAAGAAAAATTTATGATTGCTTTTACCAGTTGCCTAGAGGTACTAAAAACCCAAGATTATCTGAAAAAAATGCTTGCCTTGAGGGTTTTGGGGTTTTATTTTAAGACTACAAAGACAAATTTAGACTTCACACTGGTGTAGATAGGAGGGATTCCTTGTGGTTACAAATACTCAGGGGAGAATTTTTTCCCCCTTCCATCTGGTGACAAATTGAGACAGGGAAGTTTTTGCTGTATTTTTCTCTGTGCTGGGTTTATTTCTTGTTCAGTCTGACATTGGAAGCCATACCATTCGGGGCCCCACTCAGTGTGGGGTATCTTATTGGACTCTCCACTCTACGCATATTCTAGGCTTTGCCTGCAGCACCCTATGTCTACGCAGCCAAATAAAACTGGTTCTTGCTGGAAATATGCTTAACCTTTCTTCTTCTTCTTCTTCTTTTTTTTTTTAAATTCACCTTACTACTTGCTCAGTTCAGGTCCCAGCCATGTGGTGCCCCTATCATTTAAAAAACCTTCAGGAGGTTGTAGTCAGCACACTGTCCCTAGCTGATTATTCTGGAAGCACTGAACACTATTCAGGAGCTCATGAGGAGCTGCTGAGGGTCTGAGGAAATCACTGCAAGGATGACAGCTGCAAGTCAGTGAGTGCCTGCTACAGGCCAGGGACTGCACTAAGCTACATATAATGCATGTATAATATATTATTTGTCATGCATGCATTATCAAGGTGGGAACCCTCATTACAGATGCCAAAACTGAGTTTCACAAATGTTAAGTGGCTTGCCCAAGGTCACACAGCTAATAAGTAAGAAGCAAGGGTTAATTTGAAATACATAGCTTCTCATCTGATAACAAGTCCAACTCTCTCTTCAACACCAGTGGTTCTGTGGAGCCCTAGGGTTTGAGAATACTGAGATCAAGACTAAGCTGAGTAGGCCGAGTTCCATATGTGTATCTTTGCTTTCATTCCAAGTAGACCTACCTTTACATGTTTAAATACTGACATTTGATGACGTGCTTCATTTGTAAAAAATGCTGCTGCTTTTAAACCATAGTATTCAATCAATTACTATGGCATACGTGGCCTCTGAGGCCCTTTAAAACTTACACCAAATAAACACTTTTAGTCAGTACTAAACCCTGAATACTGAGCATGAAGGCAATCCACATCGTTTATTATTCCTCTAGGGCTTATTATTTCTCGACAGGCTCTGCAATTTCCTGGCATGGTGACTTCACCCAGGACACTGCTTTGACACTCACCTCCGCTACTTGCTCCCCATCACTCGCCAAGAGAGTCACCCACTAAATCCTAGGTCCAGCTCAAATGTCACTTTTTTTTATCTTCCCTGATGAACACTGGGCATGACTGCTTCTCTCTCCAGACTCCTACAGCACTTGGTCTGTTCAGGTTAGGTGCCACCTATCCCTTCAAAATTGGACAATAATCCCTTTTAGGGTAGGTCCATGCCTTGGTCAGGGCTTATTTTTGCATGGCAAACTCTCAGTAAGTGTTGAATGAGGAAATGCTGATCTCCAACATATAATCCAATGCTCGAACTATCCTCAAGAAGCAAAGGCCTATACCAACTTAATTGGGGACAAATCTGCTTGGTATTTTCTCCAGTCTCTTGCTCTCCATCCATTTCGCTGGATGAAGAAAGAGAAGAGTTTAGTGACGGAATCAGTACTTTTTCTTCCAAACTTCAGGAGAAGATAAAGGAGTAGGTTTGAGTTTATTCTGATTTCTTAACTCACTTTGGGCGCATGGCTTGATTTTTAATATGCTTGCTGGGATCACCTACGGAACAGGGTTATTGTTTTAGTAGTAACTGACAGAAAGACCATGCAGATAAGGTCTGTTGTGCCTAATGAATCATAAGGCATTTAAGAGTCCCAACACAGTCATTGGGCATTTATAATATGGGAGACATTTTCCATAGATTGCCACATATTCATCCTCACAAGTCTGTGAAGTCTGTGCAGTTACTATCTGCACTGCGCAAATTAGCAAAGTCAGGTTAGGTAACTTGCTGAAAGAAATTGTTCTAGAAACTGGCAGAGCCAGGATTAGAACTCATGACTTTAATGTCAGTTCTGCTCTTAACCCCTATTATCTACTGCCTTTCTTGGCTATGTGTTCCAGAGAAATACAATATAAGGCAGAAAAAGGCACTTACATGTGTTGAGTAAAGAAGGAAGGAAGTATCAGCAGCATTTATTTAATGTCATCAAACATGCAGACACTGTTAGGTACTCTGCATATATCAATAATCCCCAACATTTGATATTTGTGTTTTAGAAGCACAAATGGAAGCTTGAGAAGATGCATCATCTCCCACAGAGAGATAGGGTTAGCACTAGAATCTGAATTCAGGTCTGTGTGGTATCACACCCCAGAGTATACTGCTAGAGGATGGTAACCGTTCTTTTAACCACCCTCCATTATTCACCATGCCTTTTGTCTGAGGACTGGTGCCCAGATAGAGACGGAAGACTCAACGAGAACGACAACCATGATGACACTCAGGTCCCACCCCCAGAGATTCAACTGGTTGTTTTGATGAACAAAGCTCGAGAGATTCTGATGTGTAACTAGAGGTGAGAGCCACTGAATGAAGTTACTGTAAAAACAGGGCTCTCTGTGTGATATGGAGGTTTGTGGGCATAGCAGGGGTAATGAAAAAAAAGAAAAAGGAATGCTATGAGAGGCCTTCTGAAAGTCTGCTGTCAGACTTCTAACTTCACAGAAGAGAATATCAATTTCTCAATTCTAGATTTTAAAATTTTGGCTTTTATATTTACCTTTCTCCACTTTCTCCTATTCCTCAATGCCCTCTACCCCCCTTAATAAGCAAACTCGTAGGGCCAGAAATCAAAGATGTGAGGCTTTTCTTGGTAACATCAACCATTAATTTTTGGTGATTAAAGTAGTACAGATTCGTAAATCATTCTCATTGAGGAAGAGGACTTACACAGTATGGAGCCTGCTTATCCAAATCCTCTATGGCGCTGATCTTTAATTAGTGATTTCAACGCCAATTATAACTTTGAAATAAAAAGGGAGCTGCTTTGCAGAACTTCTCAAAATTTAAAACTGGTGTGTTTACTGGGAATAAAATAACTTTCAATGGAAAAAAGTCAACTAACTTGAGAGTCCTATTCTTCTGGGTTTAAGGATTTGAGATCAGACATGGGGCTGTGATCCTGCCCCAGCACATGAGGGGAGAGCAGTAGCAACAAATGGACTTTTTTCCCCCACTAGACTGCAGCAGAATCACTGCTTATTTCCTGGGACATGTACATTCAGATAGGGCCCATTCAAAGTTGTCAGATACTTTAGAGTAAGATATCATGTGCTGCTATTTTATAGATATCTTGCACAGTGATCTAATTTCTGACCAATTTCAAAAGAATGTGCCCAATTGCGCAACTCAGAACAACTGTGACATTCATGCAACAATCTGCCTCCTGTCAATAAAAACCTTAGATCTTTAGGGGCTATGCCCCTCCCGCCCCCTGCCATCCAAAGGGGTATTAGGTCTTTATGTTAGCAAATAGACACTTTTTAGGTCTGTGTTTAGGGGTGGGGTACAGGGATCTTAAAAAAAAAAAAAAGAGGAATTTTATATGCTTTCTGCATGGCAAATGTTTAAAGAAACTTGAGCTCTTTTAGTTAGGGAATATCTTTGGTCACTAAGATTTTTATTTTATTTTATTTTTTTTTAATGGCTGCCCATTTATCGGGAATAAACCAACATTTTTTATCCGTACGGCAGTAAGAGGAGTACAGGCAGTTGGGGGCTTAACCGATAAGAAAAATACTGCAAGGCTATCTGTACTGTAATCATCACTATAAAAACACTCAGTCCAAGGGGCTGCTTCCACAGATTCTTTCCCATTGCTACAAGGCTGTCTTTGTTTGTAAGGATTTTGCTTGGAAGAAACCTCAGTTCATCCCTGAAAATGAGGTCACTGCCCCCTAACACATGTTAGGCGTGGTCAGCATCTTTACACTGGGGCCTCCGCCAGAAAGGTCCCTGCTGTCCCACATTTCAAACCTGCCATGGTGTCCGTGCACGGTGGCCCCTCTGAATCCGAAAAGCAAACAACATTCCCATTTTTATCTTTACGTAAAGGGCAGTGGGAACTGGTTTAAAAAATAAATATAGTGCTGGCAGGCTTTTGTTTTCACAAAGGCAGTGTTTTTAAGAGATTTACTCTGCCATACTGATAAAACCCACCCTCATCAAGTCTGTTTATGATGACCTGGTTTACATCAAAAGGAAGATCCAGAATCCTGGCCCCTTGTGAGCTCTTTTCTCACTCTGATTTCAGACTCCTAAAAATTCTTCTGATCACTGATTAGAAGCAAAAACAAATACAGAGAAGAAAGATGTTTCCCACAGGAAAAATAAAAAGTGCACGCTGAGTGTTGTTGGGTGGGTGGGTATTTCCAGTATTTATCAACGTGAAGTAGATTCTGTTCACAGCTACAAAACAGGACTAATTAACTTGAGTTTGTCTGAAAATTTTTGAGAACATACAGTAAAATTTTAAAGAGCCAGTTTCAGCTGTCTCTCGAAGGATATTAAACCATATGTATCAGGGGGTGGGAGTTGTATATGTCTTAATAATATGAAGTCAATATAGTAATCTTTTGTCCCGATCTGTCCTAGCATGGGGCAGAATTTCAAACCATTTGGACTCAAAAGGTTTGTTTTAAAAACTTTCCTCATGCTATAGAAGTTGCAAGGTATCTTAGTATGCCTGGATACAGATTATGTCCTAACACAATTATATGTTTGGTAGAATGCTATAAATGATGTTAGGAAATAAAAGATTTGATAAGACTTCAATATAATTAGATAGACTAAATAACAGGTGAGCCTCCTTCCCTGAGAAGCATCATAATATTGTGCAATATGAAGTGTCTTGCAGCTAATGATAGTTTATTCCCCAAGTGAATGAAAATGAAAAAGTGTTAATAAAAAGTTTTGCTGTAGCCAGGGTACTTAACGCAAGATGTAGAAAGGGTGTAGCTCTTAATCCAAAAAATATTTTGAAACTTAAAATGAAAAAAAAAAATGAACTCTTTCATTTTATCATATTTAAGGAGTTTTAGGACATAGTGAGCTTGTCTTTGCTTGCATGAGTGAAGTTATACAACAGTAACACATGAACCTTAAACTTTATCAATATTTATCTTTGGTTACTTTGAAATTTAAGGATCCAAATAAATAAACCTGGAAAAATAGCCACAGATGAAGAAATCATTTCTGGAAAGTATGTTTTGCGGGTATCTTTATTACCAGGCTTGTTTGAAACCTCTTCTGTGTTTGGACATGTTTCTGGTTGCATCTTGGGACAAAGAAGCACAAGAGGGATGCCATACGTCGCTTTGGAAAAAACAAGTCCATTCGCAGCAGTCTAAATGCTCAGCAATTCAGAACATATATCATAGCTCTGGAGACTTTTCTATGTTTTCTATCTTAATCCATAAAAACGGAATACTAATATGAGGAAGATTTAGTCCTTTTGGAGCTTTTAATTATCTTTATTTTTGGAAATTATTTTCCCTGTTGAGTTAAAAACAAGGATGCAATTGAAGACTGCATAAAATAGTTGGCAGTTGATGCTGGTTTGTGACATGGATATTTTGTGGATGTCAGGCTTTCCAAAACAGCCACTGGGTCTTACGCTTTCTCATTATCCATTATTCCTTCCTCTTTTCTTTCTATGCTTATTTGGTTCATCTATTTCAATTATTTCCCACATGAATATGTCTTTTAAGAAATTCTCTGTTGTTCTCTCATGAGTGAGCCACCTATGAAGTATTTAATGTATAACCTGTACTCCATTGTTTATCCAAGGAAGTGGTTGCCTTAAACCATCAGGCTCTCCCACTCTTGGAACCGGGAAGCGATCAGTTGACACGTACCTCACCACGCCTTCACTTACTATTGTGTTAGCATGAGAGACACGTATGGGCCCTCAACTCACCTCAGCAACATTGACTAAGTAATCTCAGAGCTCTTAGCCCTGAACTAGTAAACTGGTGAGCAAAGATTTAATATAGTAACAATTATATGTTGGTCTTCATATGTAGACTGCTTTGCATAAACAACAAAAATATGTTTCTATTTTTATACACATCTTATTTTTTGAGTTGTGTAGAGATCGCCAGATCATCTCTATTTGTAGAAAGAGGAAACTAAAGCAAAGAGAGGTGTGATTTGCTTAACTGGTTAGAAAATGGCCAAAAGTTGAATTTGGGATTCCTGGATTTAATGTTTTCCCTAGTACCTCAGGTACAAGAACAAGAACAAATTATTCCAATGAACATAGTGGCTACAACAATACATAATTGCACCAACAGTGCATGAGGGTTCTCTTTTTTCCCACATCCCCACCAACAACTGTTGTTTGCTGATTTGATGATAACCATTCTGACAGGTATGGGGTGAAAGTTCATTGTGGTTTTAATTTTCATTTCCCTGATGCCTAGTGATGTTGAGCATCTTTTCATATGTCCATTGGCATGTCCTCTTTGGAGATGTGTCTATTCAGGTCCTCAACGCCAATTCAAAAATATATATATATACCCCTATGTTCACTGCAACAATATTTACAATATCCAAGATATGAAAGCACCTTAAGTGTCTATGTATAGACAAATGGATAAAGAAGATGTGGTACACATGCACAATGGAATATTACTCAGCCATAAAAAATAATGAAATTTTTACCATTTGCAACATGGATAGACCTAGAGGATGTTATGCTAAGTGAAATAAGTCAAACAGAGAAAAACAAATACCATAGGATTTAGAATTTTTGGACCTCCCCCCAAATAAACAAAACAGGAACAAACTCATAGAGAATAAATTGATGGGAGCCAGACGAGGTGGGGTGGCGTGGGGAGGATGGGTGAAAAAGATGAAGGGATTAAGAAGTAACAAAGTGCCAGTTATAAAAACAGTCATGAAGATGTAAAGTACAGCACAGGGAACATCATCAATAATATTGCAATAACTATGTATGGTGTCAGATGGGTACTACACTTATCAGGGTGACCACTGCATAAGGCCACAAATGTCCAATTACTATGTTGTACAGCTGAAACTAATATAGTACTAGATGTCAACAATAATTGAAATATAAAAAAGAAATTCAAAGAATGAATTAGTCTAGAATTCTAAAAAGCCTAGCCAAAGATTTTTCCACCAGCCTCCTAGGTTCAACAGGATCTCCAAGGTCAACGGGTCCAGCTGCCCTTTCCACCAAATATTACGCACATAGTAACTCTCCCAGCAGTTCTGCCACATGTCCTGGGGGAAACAACATCTGAACGCTGTGACCCATGCCTCACAGATGAAGAGGGCTAAAAATGAGACAGCTTTGTCTCTCAGACAGCAAATGAAGTTTCTCCGAGCTCCCAGTGCAATAAGTAACGTTGTGTAGCCCAAGTTTGAGAGTCCGTGGGCACAACAACAACCAACTTCAGAGTCCCTCACAAATACACTTTGTAATACCAAGCTATTGCTACTTGTCACTTTGGAAATGCATAGTAGTTACTTCTGCCATTGTACATGGCGGATTACATAAAACATGTCAACTGTTTACGAGTTTTTCATTTATTTGGTATGTTATGAATGAGAATAAGGATGTCAGGGCTTCATGCTGAAGGATCCTTATTATGTAGGGGGTATTGGCATGAGTCTTAAATAATTTAATCCACAGAACTATTCACATTTTAAATATAGCAACTGAAAATAGTGATAAGCTAAAATTAGTCTAGATATCAGGAGAAAAGAGAAAGAATTTACTTAAGTAGATGAACACTTTCCTAACAGTTTATTCTATTAGAGATCATGAAATAAATAGCTTGGTTTTAAGTGTGGATAGATAATATTGCAAACACAACTATTTTCTTCTAACGCATAAATATACTTTATATGGTGGGAATCAGCCAGGAAATCACAATACACTGGACTGAGCTTCCTGGCCAGATAATTAGAGGCCTGGGCTTGAAAGCCCAGGGGAATTGAAGGGTGAGGCCCATGGTAACAGAGGGAGAGGAGGCGTTGGCCAGTGAGAGGAAGGGTTCTTGAACTTGTCATCCTAAAATGTTGTGTGTTGGCTGGTGCAGCTGGAGCCTTGCTGGTAAATGAAAGCACCTGCCTTTTCTGGGGGCTTGTGGTGGGGATGTTTGCATACTGATTCTTTTAAAAACCAATATACCAAAATGTTATTGCTTTTTCCATTTAAATTTTCATTTCCACCTGAGTCTATGGTCAACAGAGGAGTCTCTGCTCTGGGTGAAAACATACTCTCATAGCTAAGGAAGTTGTTATTTGAATAAAGGAATATATTTAAAAAAAAATAAATAAAAACAGATTAGGTCATTAATGAAGTCAGAGATAGATACGTAGGTATATACATTAACAGACCGATTTGTGAATCTTAAATAATCTTCAGGCAGCATTTATATTTTTCCTGGATAAGATTTATAAAGGAAAGGCTTAATAGCATTTTATTGAATATAATAAAATGGAAGAGAGACAAAAAGAGCATGTATTGCCCAGATGTGCATAGGATATTTCTTCAAGTACAATGAAAACATAGTAAAGATAATAAGGATGTTACTTTTTATTCTATAAAGTAAAACATTTAGAGTAGACTTTATCCCAAAGTTGAGGTAATCTTTGGCATGCGTAGTCACAACATGATAAGTGACTTTAAAATATTTGGCTATACAATAGTCTAATAGCTAAGACATATGACAAGGACCCTGGGAGAAGTCTCCTACCTAACGCAAGCTGCCCCTCAGATATGAAAATAAAGGTGCTAAATGAGGGTTAGCATGTTGTACACACTTTTGAAGTGTTTGAAGATAGAAAGTGATGGGTTAGGTTAGATCTGTCAACAAATTAATATAGTTTGATGGTTTCGCAGTTCAGACTCTGGAGCCAGAATGCCTTGGTTCAAAACCTGGATCTGCAATTTACAAACCATGTGACCTTGGACAAGGTACTCAAACACACTGCACTGTAGTTTTCTTATTTGTAAAATGAGGATAGCAGTAAAATTTAATGTATTGGGTTGCTGTTAAGATTAAGAGAGCTACTGTACACAAAACAATTAGAAATGGCCTGACACACAGCTGGCTCTCAATTAATAGTATACCTTATTATCAGTTAAACATTTTTAAAATTATTATTTTTAGTTGCTTGGCTATGGCTATAATCATGAGAGTCCAGTGAACATAACTGGTCACACAGGGACTCTGAATTTGACCTTATTTAACCAATGCCTTCAGTAACTGTCTAGAAGAGTGGTTCTCAAACTTGTCTGCCTTAGGGTCCCTTTACACTCTTACATATTATTGAGGATCACCAAAGGACTTTGGATTAAGAGAATTATAACTGTTGTTATTTCCTGCATTAGAAGGTAAAGCTGAGAATTAAACAAATGATTATTTAAAAATAACACTTATTACACAGTAACTTAAAATATATATTTTAAGACAAATAACTGTATTTTCCAAAACAAACAAAAATGGTGAGAAGACTGGTATTGCTTTATAGTTTTGCAAATCACTTTAATGTCTGATGGAAACAGATTCTTGTATCTATTTCTATATACAATTTGTGACCATGTGCTGTTTTGCTTGAAGTGTGTGAAGGACATCTGGTCTCAGATAGATAATGTAGTTAGAAAAGGGGGAGGTGGAAGTGGAGGAAGCAGAGTGCTCTGGAGGGGTCTCAGGGACACCTAGGGGTTCTTGGCCACACTTGGAGAGTGGCTGCTCTACAGCAAAGCTGTCAAAGACAGGAGGCCTCATGGTATAGAGGCCTCCTGCCTCCGAACAGGAGCACCAAGTCTGAGTAAAAGCAGTGCTGCTATTTTTATAAAGTACAGACCAGGCTCCCGCTGATCGCTGCCTTTTTGTGGCCTTCTCGTCCCCCCACTTCAGCCCTCTCCCTGACAGGATCTTTCCAAGGGGCCTGGTCCGCATACTCCAAATACTTTGACACTGCTACACATTTCTGGGG
Source organism: Glossophaga mutica (assembly GCA_039655065.1). Classification (NCBI taxonomy): domain Eukaryota; kingdom Metazoa; phylum Chordata; class Mammalia; order Chiroptera; family Phyllostomidae; genus Glossophaga; species Glossophaga mutica. The sequence goes on along the minus strand of CM077307.1, from coordinate 137,098,409 downwards.
GATAACACTGTCCTCAGAACATCAATTTAATGTTAATGGAAGCGACATGTGAGAAATGAACAACACATACTATTGCAATTAGTGCCACCATATCAAAAAGAGAGCATAAAAATTCCTTATAAACAACTTGTCATTGTTGTGTAAACACAGTTACAGATACAAATCCTGTATTCTGGGAAACTTCTAGACTGGAAAACAATCTCATTTTGGTTACTAAAATGGAAAGTTAATTAGCACATTTTTCTGTTTAAAATATTTTTAAAACATTTAAATATTTTAAACCATTGTCTCTTATTATCAGACTAACTGGGGGCCAGAAGGCTAAACATTATTTTAACTCAAATCTATTAAATTTTTGGCTCATTTTCAGCTATATAACTAATACCAAGTTGCAACTGAATTCACTTGCAACTGAATTCAAATACTCTTTTGATGAGATGCTTAAAATTATGACAGGCTGCATTCTTTAAGGATGAGGATTTGATTTAAAATTCCAACAAATATTTATTGAGTGCTTAGTATGTGCCAGGCTCAGTAGACCAAATGATGACTAAGACACTGTCCATGTTTAAAAAGCTACAGAATTTGAAGCAAATTTTTGCTTATTGACACAAGTATTTTCAAAATATAACAGAATAATCATTAAATTACGGAAACATGTAAATCAGTAAGATATCAAAATGCTGAGTCAGAGCACACTATATTCAAGACTAAATAAAACTGAAGCAAAGCAATTTTAAACATTATTGACTTTTTATACTTTAAGTTGGTCATATCACTTGTAACTTGACCAAAGAAAAATAGCATTTACTTCTCAAAATTCTTTTCTAGAAGTGAGTATTTATCATGAGTGTCTACATAGACCTTTATTTAATATACTTGTCAAAAGTACATCCTAAAAGAATTAAATTCTAGGTATTTATGTTTAATAAATGATTAATCACCAATGGTAGATATCTACTTGATATACTCTGAAATTATATAATCTAATGATAAAATTATTAGTGGTCCAATTAGAAGATGTTTTAATTTTTATTATTAGATTTTACAATATATTCTGAGGACAATAGTAAAAAAAAAACCAAATATTTGCATTGGGATAAAGAGTTGGCAAATACATTTTACTTTGTGACTAAAGACTGTTCAAATAGTCATGCCACTTAAATTTTAATTCTTTGTCTTATAAATACTGCTTAAAGTTGATTATCACCCAAATTTAGAACAGAGAGGAGGTGGTATTTTTGTGTTTTCACACAGAAGAAAACAAAGTAGTTGAAAAGTAAATATCATACTATGTAATTAAAATCTTACATTTCAAAAGAAATTACAGGTAGTCTCAGTAACAAAAAAAGACAAATTTAGTGATTCCTTGAGTTTAACTATATAAATTTTCCTACTTGATCCCAACATCCTCAAGTAAAAATTAGCAACAATAAAATTAGCAATTCTCTCCCAATAATTAAATATGCATTCATTAATTGATTATTGAAAAACAGACATATAAAATAGAACACATCTGATTGGAAGATAAAAGTTAAAATAACACCAAGGATTTCTATTTGGTATTATAGAGTTTTTACAAATAAAAATAATCTTAAAAAATTTAAAAATAATTCCTATCTATTGAAAGTTCTTATCTTTAGCTGCCTCAAAAATGCACATTAAAACTGTACTAATTTGAGCTTTGCTCAATATTAGAGTCTAGCTTCTTTTTCCCATGAGCATTATTTAAGAATTCAAGGTCGAGAGTTAATTTTTCATCAATCATTTATGGCAGAACTAGTTCTTCCATAAAGACTTGATTGTTAACAACCCATGAGAGTCTCTAAAACTGACAGTCACACACATCTACCTTTCTAGAAGGTATGTACAGCAAATATTTCACACTAACAAGTTGCAAAATCACTGAAAGTTTCTTCCAAAACACAGGCTAAGCTAACCTATAGGAAATCTCTAAACAGTACTAGAGAAACCACAAACCAAACAGAAGTAGTAGGAGGTATCAATGATGATTTGTGAAAATGTAATTATCTACTATACCCTCTTTGCAAGGATTTTATCCATAGTTCAGAGCTCAGGCAGGCAGACTGTTCGGTCTTCCATTCACGTCAGAGATGAAACCAGGAGATGAATAATTCTTATTCATTGTCCAGCTAACCCCAGCACAGCAATAGTACATGCTACTCTATTGTGACGGGACTTCTGTGTAATGTGTCGGGTCACTGCCCTTCCAGAGTCACTGCTCAGGGCAGGAAAATTTCGAATTCAGTCTGTCATTCTATTACACGTTTTTAAACAGCAGGCCCACCAAAACAGAAAACGCTGCACAGATGGGCTGAGAGCAAATGCGTTCACCATCTAGTTGATATATTCTGACATGAGGCAGAAACAACAGGGTCTGCTTTTATTTGAGCTTTCCTTTCATATCCCAGATATTTTTTAAATTAACTCATTAACTGATAAAAAAGCCACAGCTTGTCAGGTACATTCTGTAGGATTTGTTATATCTGCACTTGGCTCCAAACTTTCTAGCAATTAGTATTTCTCAAAGCCAAGCCACACTAGGCAATCAGCAAATGTCATTATGATTATATGTAAAGTTTTCAGTCCCACAGCTAATGGAACAGAACGCACATCCAGAATTCAACCTTCAACACAGCTCAGAGTTTTTGATAGGTTAGTCAATTATTTTTAGAGTACCATAACATGATTTTCAGGACTTAACTACCAATACACTTATGTTACTAATAAGTCATAATTAATGTCTGGGGTTCATGAGCAATACCTTTATCATTTATGAATCTCAAAGTTTAACCTACAAAGGCCTTTCTCCAAGGCACACAGAATATTTTGCAAATATTAAAATCTCAGATTAAAATCTCATAAATGTCTACTCTAGAATATAGCAACCTTCTGGAAGGGTCATGAAAGAATATTCTTTGCTAAAAGATTAACCTGTCTCTAAGAATACAAAGATTAAGACTGAATCCATTTAAAAAGTCCAAAACTGTTGCTTTTTATTTGGAAATAACAGGTCTTTTCTCAAAAATTTTAGTACGCCTGACCATCTGATATTAGACCTATCACCAATGTCCTCATTTCTTGTGTCTCTTCCTAGTCATTATGACCATTTCACTAAATTTTGCTTAGTGAAGCAAATGTTCACTCATGGGATTTAATATATTGTGTTAATAACAAATACTATATGCAGCACATGTATATTCTCATAGTTACTAACTGAAAAGACAGAAACAGGAGATCATATAGAATCTTGAACTATGCCATAACCTAAACAGTATTCTATTAATCCCTTAAGAATCAAACTTCAAAATTTTATAACTATAAAGCAAGTATTTACTCCTATTTCCCATGTAGTAATCCTTAAGGGAATCATGGCTTACTGTGCTGATCCTTTAAAATTACAAAGATGATATATTTATGTCTATGTGCAAACCTATTAAAATGGAAATAAAATTACATTCTGCAACCTAATTACCTCTTCCATCCACTATCTATATGAATTTCTAAAACAAATTTTAACTGTATGCTGCTTTTCCCCCTCAACTCTAAAATTCCACATTCCCCCTCACAATTAATATACCAGGAAAGCTGAGTTTTAAAGCCCACAGATTTCTCTTGAGAGAAGAGGGAAGACTTAAACCTTCTGACATTCTTGGGTCCACGAGGCCCTTCCTGCACCCCAAATCACTCACCATCTGTTTGCATTTCATTAAGCATCCTCTTAAGACAGGCCTGAGCTGAGCACACTCCAAATGACATCAGAGGCAAAACGTACCTAGAATTCAGATCTGGGCAAAACAGAAAGAAAGGACAGCCCATTGTCCCCCACACTCTGAACTCAGGCGATCCATGGTGCAGACAGGCTAGCTTCCTTCCTATCCGGCACCAAACGTTTTTAAAAGGACGACGACCCACAACAAAGCAGCACTTCTATAAGGAAAAAGCATTTCATTCCGAAACTGTAAATGCTTACTTGTTCTGGGCAGCTCTCTCCCTCATCCACTGCCATTCTGTGTGGCCAAGTATGAAACCTGATAACTCAATTAGTTAACACTTTGGACTGAGCATTGAGTCTAAAAATATCTGCCTTGGAAAATGTAAAGGTTTCCCCTACCTCCTACTAAAGAGGTAGAAGCTGATCAGAATTTTCTGAACTGTTTAAAGGGGCGGAGGGCAGACGGGAGTATGAAAGGTGCCTTACAAGTAATGTAGCACCTCCCAGAATTCCCCACTGACTTACCATATTTGTGGCCTCCAGTCAAGCTCAGCGTATTTAGTCATGATATGGGGAATACTGAAAATAGCAGGGCAATCAGCTGGAAGCATACCCTGGCTGCTGGGAATCACTCATGAAACCAGCTTTTGTCATTGCGCTTATCAGCATTTTCCTCTGTTTGCAGCTACTCTGCCATTCCTTCCAAAGACAATACCACCATTTTCTCCTCTGCCTCTGGAATCTAGTCAGGCCTGCCCTTTACTAGTGGGCTTTTAAAACTGAATTTCTTTCACTACTTTAGCTTTACTATAGAATATACGTCTGCACGCACACAGTGAAAATACTGCCAATGAGAATTAGCTTATGAAGCTAATTGCCTTCTATCTGAGGGCAAATACAATTGATATTTAAAAAAATATAGCACTATACAAAAGTCATGCCTAAAACTAGAAAAAAAATATCACTGAATGCATCTGGTTGGTTGGTTGTTTATTTAACTAATTGAATTTAGTTATTCAGATTTTGGGGTACATAATACTTAGGCAACTTTTTAATAGTCTTATACTGAGTACAAGGGTCAAAGTCCTGGAAAACCCACCATCATAAGAAATTGCATGTATGTTGTATTTAGAATGGTGCTAACCAATAGCTCCCTCAAACCTGCAAGGTTTCAAGTAAAGTGTCTGTGGTGGACTGAATTCAACTCTGGAAAGGCCAGTGTGTAAGTCCATTTGTTCAACACAGATTTACAGAGAGCCTACTAAGTGCCTGCTCTGGTAGGTGCTGTGGTGGGGTGGGCAGAGAAAAACAAACAAAACAGAGAAAAATCCCTCACTTGATGAAGCATATGAGGTCTGTCCAGAAGGTATCCAACCATGTAATATGAAAAATAGGGATATTTATCGAAGATATAAGAAACATTGTACATAGAACAATGATGCCTCAGTCCCCTTCAAAGTAGGCACCTTGGGACCTCACATGATGGGGCAGCTGATGGGGCCACTGCCATCAGCTGCCCCCTCATATTTTCCTGAATCTCATCTACAATTTGAAATCATTTCCCTTTCAAAGGCGATTTTACTTTTGGGGAAAGCCAGAAGTCGCAGGGCACCAAATCTGGGCTGTAAGAGGGCTAATCATCGGGGTGATTTGATGTTTCACCACAAAACTCTGCACGAGATGTGATGCGTGAGCAAGCATGTTGCGACAATGAAGCTGCCCATCATCACTTGCCCATAGCTGCAGTCTTCTGAATCATCCAAACAGTTTCCATGCAGAAATGTTAAAGCTTAATGCAGAATGTGATGCAGATTCCTTGCTCTACTCAGTCATTTTGAATGCGATAGCCACACCGTACCCATGCTCACTCAACGGCATCTAGTGCCCCCCACTGACTAGTACAGTGAAGTCATCATTGTTCATGCACATGCAGTCTAGTCCACTCTTGGTTACATCAGTGTTGCACAAACCATTCTTGTTATATTAACAATGGCTGGGTTCTTTCTGGACAGACCTAGGGATACACCAGCAGGGCGGGGCAGACAGACTACAATCTATAAACATAAGTTATTGGGTTTGATCAACAGTATAAGTACTCTAGGAAAGATACAGCAAGAAAGGGGCATCAACAATATGTGTTTAGAAAATGGGCAGCTAAGCTTAATATTAATAATAATGAAAAATAATGTCTATGCAGTATGATTATATATTAAGAATATTATGTTGAACTCATATAAAATTGCCATTTTCATAGGTCAAATCCAGATGTATACCACTAATATATGGCTCAATCTAATAATATAATCACATATTAATATATTATTAAATAGTTACCATATTTTCAGACCATAAGACACACCTACATTTTAGAAGAGGAAAATAGGAAAAAAATTTTTGAAGCAAAAAATGTGGTAAAATATTTAATAACATAAGTAACACAATATTTCACCGATGTAAATGTAAACAGAACTCAACAGCAGCATTAACAACCACTATTCTTCCCAAATTTGGGTGTGGGGGGGGATGGTGCATCTTATAATCCAAAAATTATATGGTATCAGGTACTCTACATGCAAGGCATTATAATAATTTATTACATATTTTTGTTTAGTCCTCATAGCTATGCTGGGCTTTTCTTTAGTGAAGCAATCTTTATCTCTACATTTGTGAGATAGAAACTAAAGTTCAGAAAGGTTAAGTAACTTGCTAAAGGTCACCAGCTAGCAAGTAGTAAGCATTTGACTTTAATTCTATGATTCTAAAGGGAAGGTTACACACTGGCAGCAAACAGCAAACACATGTTTTTTTGGCCCTCCTTGTGTTTTAAAAATACATTTTTTGTTGCCAACACTTAAAAATCGTGAGATTTAATACCAAAGTCTAGAGTTCCTGTTTTGTTTTATTCCATGTATTTATTTATTTTTATTAATAACGCGAGGAACTGGTCGCTCCAAGCCCGTGTTTCTGTTGGGCCACAGTCTCCCGGTGCTGAGTGACTGCTTCCCACCGCAGCTCTCAGTGTTCCCTACTGTCTTCCCACGGTCTGCTTTACCCTTTCACATCAGGTACCTGGCTGCCCAGAGGCATTTCAATTTGGGCCTATGTCCTCAAGCCTATGCTTCTGACCATAGTGCTGGTGACTCCCAAGGGAGTGTGACACCCCAGCAGGACATGAGACAACCAAGAGAGGTGTGACCCTCTGGTAGGGTCCTGCATTGCTTTGAAATGCCTGGAGGAGTTTGCTCACTTTGGACTGTACCCCTTCTTCTTTCCTCTCTCCTGCATTCATTCATTTATACAATCACCACATATGGGGTAAGGACCCAGTACCCGCTGGAAACCAGGCCTGTTTCTGGACGGGTGCAGTGAGATGTAGCCAGAGTCACCTGTGGAACACAGCAAGTCTGATCCGCCTGCTGCAGACACAAGATGTACGGGGACAGAGTTGGAAGGGGGAAGGTCCCATCCACTGAAGCTCTGGAGAAGGTGAGGCTGGCTTAAGAAATCCTCACCATTCCCAGGCCCAGTGCTGCCCAACTGAGAGCAAACTCTTCAATCAAACCCCTGGCTGCGTCCCCAGGATCAGCTCTTTCCTCTGGGGTTGCAGACCTCCTTCCAGTGACACTTGCCACATATCTTGTTGTCTTCAAGGCTGCCCTTTATGTCTGGAGTTAGCCACACCTGGTTCTTCCAGAGTGCTGGGAGCCTGGGAGTGCAGACCCATGGATCTGCTGCTCGGATCCCATAGGCAGCCCCTCGTGTCCACAATGGAAATCAGAAAGCAAGATGTCTGGCTCCAGGCAGGTCACTGAAGCTCCCTATCCCCACAGACCCCCCTAAGGAACTCGCATTGGTGTTTAATCATGCTTACTGGCAAGGCATGGCTTCCTCACATCTAGTTTAGACCTCTCCCACCAATTTCTTCATCTTCTACATTCAACGGGAAGACAGAACAGTTGGTTATCATCTTACACGTATTCAAAACCCTTGTTGAGCTATCCTCCTCCCCTCTGGTCTTCTCTTCCCTAGGACAAATAACCCCTATTGAGTCAGCCTTTCTGTGGGGCTCTTCAGAAAAAAAAACCCTCTATAATTTTACTAAGTGATAATAATAATAATTCTCATAATTGTATCTTTCAACCTTCCCCCTGGCTAGGACATATTGTTTCCCAAACTATCATTGCTCATTTCATAGATAGTGGAGCTGCAAAAGGAGACACAGGGACAAGAGGCAAACACCCGTACATGGTTATTAGCACAGGCTGACATTGGAGGCTGGTGTAGCCAGAACCTGAGGTCTGGTGGGTCCACTGAAAAACAAAATGCTCCATAGTGGGATACGATGTTACCATCTCCTACCTCATTTCATAAGAACAAGTGGTGTCCTCCCTCAAGGAAACCCAATATTTAAAAATACATTTTTACACAAAAGATAAACAGCAGAGTGTATCGCCATCTCAGAAATCATTTAATCAGAGTCCATCATTTGAAAGATGAAGAAATGGAAGCCTAGAGTTGTTCCATGATGGAACAACTGTGATGTTGCTGTGCCTAGAATTCATGATAATATTCTTTTGATAAGTAAAAAGGCTGAGGGTTTTTACATAGTGACTCAATTTATAAAATGAGATTCTGCTTGCAATTTCCAAGGTACAATAATACTGTTCAACAAAGGAGGGCAATGCTCATGAAGAGGATGGTGCGAGCATCGCTTCTGGTGTTCATCATTTGAGGGCTCAGGTGAAAGAACAGAAATTTGCATCAGGCTGTGCAAGAAAGAGCCACTGGCTCAAAGGAAAGCCTCGTAAAACTCTTCCGCATGGACCTTTAAAATACGTAGTGATTTAGATGGCCTTTTCCATTAGTCCAGGGTGCCGACTAGGCGGAACCAAGGACCTTGGGTCTGCTCATATTAAGCCACCCTGAATCATGAGCCATTCAGGTGGGACTGGCCAGTGAAGTTGTCTCTGGAAGCAGGAGATGGCATCTGCGTGCTGTGGAGGGCTGGTGCTGGGGATGTGGCATGCTGCTGGGGCCAACAGGCTGCTGGCCCTTCTGCTCTGCCCTGGCCGTGTCTTCCTGTCACCAATCTCTAACCAAAGGGCTCCACAGGACAGGTGCCTAACACATGTTTCAAGAAGGTGGGAGGAGGCACAGAGGAACCCAGGGCGGGTGGTGGCATCTGCATATTCAGCAGATTACGAAGATAATCCTCAATGTCAAAAACCACTTCAAGTAAGAGAGAGAGGGTTTTTGTGCCTGTGCTAAAGTCATTTGGAAATCCCACTTCATCACAAATCCTTTCAAGACCTGACAATGCCTGGAGAGCTGCCCCTCTCCCATCCTGTCCATTCTGAAAATGGGCCACCTACACACCAAACTCTAAACTGTGAGTCGGATTTGTCCTGGGATGCTGCTGACATCCAGAACAGGGAGTCTTCATGCTGCGACCTGAGGGCCAAAACTGATCTGCTGCAGCCTGTGTGCTAACACTGGGTTCCAGATTTTAAATGACTGAAATAAATTAAAAGAATAATAATATTCTGTGGCACGTGGAAATAATATGCAATTCAAATTTTAGTGCTTACAAAAAAGTTTTGTTGGAATATGCGGGATACCCTATGGCCAACAAATCCTAAAATACTATCTGCTGCTTTTCAGAGAAAGTTTGCAAACCCCGGATCTACCAGGGGTTTGGAGCTTGTGTCCCTATGATGTTTTTTTTGGAAAAGCAATGGAGTATCCTGTGTACTAACATGCTGTTTCATCTCTGAGATTGAAAAATGTCCCCAGTAGGACGCATTCACCCGTTAGCTTTACACAATGTAAAATACCACTTTCTTTTCGTGTAATAATTTAAAATATTAAGATACTCTCAATTTTCTCTGTGTATTATACACAAAATATTGAGGACCTAGATTCTGTATAATTCTCGGTTCAATATTCAGCATAAACATAAAATGCCTTTTAAAAGGAAAAAATAAGGACAGCATTTCTATCATCGCTGATGTGACTCCTGAAATCTTGTAGTAACAAAGTGTGCTCTTTCTTGTTTTCCCTTCTTTCAAGCTGAGACTGTGACATAGGCATTATTCACAGGAACACATGGAAAAAGCAGCTCACTGAACTTTTAAGAGGGCAAATGAACTAATCTACAAGGGAGCTTTCAAACAGCACAGTAATCTGGATTGGCTGTTCTCATTATTTTCCATATCTTCATCAGGGCATATTTTATTCCTTATCAGCAGGGAAATAAACAAGATAAAGGATAAAAGAAAAGTTTAGAGGGCTAGTTTGGATAGCAGATCCTTGACACTGGCAGAAACTTGATTTTGGGTGGCCCCGGTGGGGCCCTGGGGTCAGGGACGCAATGTGGTGAGCGTATAGAGGAGCAATGTGGTCGGGGAGGTCGCCCCCTCCCCTTACTGCCCATTTCCCGGACCTCAGGCCTCTGCCATTCAAAATCTAGGGACACCCTGTGTAGGCAAGGACAACAGCAACTACCTCAGGGTTACTTATAGTAATGCAACGGATTCTATGGTGGGAAGGACCCATTCACTGAGCCTTCAGGAGGCTTGATTTATCCCCAACAGAAAGTAGTTACAAATTCCTCTTGAGCTGAATGTCTGGGAGACTTTTCCTTGGGGGGGCTGCTCCTCCCACTGAGTTCACAGCCTCCTACCCTCATCTTCACACACTCCTGACTCCCCAAGCCCCACTACCTTACCCCCTTCAAAATCTTGTATTCCAGGAGAAAGGGAGTAGATGGACTCAATATACCCTCCCTCCCTCCTTCCTCCCTTTTGCAAATAGCTCTATACGCAAATGAGGCCAGAAGAATGAAGATTCTACAAAGATACCAGAGAGCAAACGGTGTGTGGTAGCGTACAGTCTTCAGCTTTCCGTATACATGCATTCTCAACACCTGCACACTTTATAGTTAACAGATGATAAAGGTGCTGTCCAGTAATGACCAAGGCATACTTTTTTTTTAATGCACCCAAATACTATTAGGAAAGTCAAGTTATTTCTGGACTACCAAAGCTGTGTTCAGGTAGCCTGAAGAAACTCAATGGTGGGATATTTCTGCATTATGTCATATATAAACATGAAGCACGTGAAATTCAGAGCTGATTATGAATGAGGTGATGGCTTCCTCCCCCTCCTTCTCAGAGGGGCTCCATGGAATGTAAACATTCAGAGCTAGATGAAATTGCCCGAGTCTGCTGCAGTGCACAATCAGGGCTTCAGATTTTGCAAATGTAACGAATTCGGGGGCGGGGTGGGGGGGGGGTCTGACTGGCCTGAAAACACCACCTTTAAAGATGATGAGTTTACAGCTGTGCATTCTCAACACTGACACATTACTTCAGGTGGGTGTCCAGAAGATGCGATGCCCAAACACATTTCCGAAGATGAATTAGAAAGCTGGGATAATTTGCATAGGTAGTCTTCTCTGCATTTGCAACACTCACGTACTCTATTTAGCACTTGTGAGTAAAAGAAGAAGTTGCAGAAATATATCAACTCAATAGATAATATCAACAGATGATTAAAAATTATCTATTTAAACCATCGAAAAGGAAGAAACCAAAGGTTACAAATAGAGGAATAAAACGTAGTTCTGCAAAATCATGTACCCAACAATCCAGGCATTAGCAGTTCCTAAATTGTGTTTTATCAGTCAGAAGTCAGTTTACCCAATTTCTTTAACAATCTCCTGCTGCAGAGTTCGAATGTGTGTGCGTACACACAGGCACGCACAATGGCCAAGGTTTGCAGAAATCTCCTGATTACTATGCTCTCATTCTGAGCTTGACTTACGGATGACAGATTTTCATCCATAGGTAAAAGGAATTAAGATCCTTTTTTAAGCACTGAGTTTGTAACACACACACACACACACACACACACACACATACACACACACTATAAAAGATCTGTTAAATGGATAATTCTTTAAAGAAAACTGGTTGTCTTTTATGAATGGAAAACACTAACTATTAATTGAGAAAACTATTCTTTGGAAGAAATTATACATGCTTTTGATACATTATGGAAAAAAGTAAATACTAGTTTAATATGAGGAACTGAAAATGCAATTACCACCCCCCATAGATGTCAACGTGCTCTCTATCTGGGAGTGTGTCTCTATTTTGCTTGTTAGTTCAGCTTCTTCCTTAGATTCCACATATAAGTAAAATCGTATGGTATTTTTCTTTCTCTGACTGGCTTACTTCACTTATATAATGTTCTTCAGGATGGGGGAGGGTTGGGGGTGGAGGGATGGAGCAAAAAGGAAAAAGGACCTATGGACATGGATGGCAGTGTGGTGACGGCAGGGAGAGAAGGGTGGAAGGGGAATAAATGGTGATGGGAAAAATACGGTAAGAGAAAAAAATGCATTTATCAACAAAAGTTCAGGAGACAGAAAGAATAATGTATGTTTTTCTTTTCTTTCTGTCTTTTTTTTTTTTTTTTTTGAAAGAGAACGATTTAATTAATCAATGTGACTGTTATTAAGAAGCAACTCGAGACTGAGGAGCCCGGAAGCCTGTGCAGACAGACCTGCAATTTGAGTGCGACTGTGTCGAGCCCCAGACTGCAGCACAAGCACCTCTCAATGTCTGTAATGTATAGAAGTTATATAATCAGTGAAGCCATCTCCATTCTACTGAAAGAATTTTTTTCCCCCAAGAAAATAAAAAAGAGGGCAGAGCTAAATATCGTCGCCCATTGCTCCTATCTGCAGTGTCCTTTCCTTCAACCCTGGGACTGCACAGAGCGAGTGGGGCGGTCACATGACGGCCGGCTGCTCTGCAGAAAGGTCTGGCGTATGTCATGTGTTCTGTGCTAAGGGGTGAGAACACTTAACGACTCTTGGCCCACATTCCAACCATGTTTAATCGCTCTCGGGCCACAGAGGATGAAGGGGGGTTGGGAAGCAGCAGCCGGTTATCAGAGAGGAGAAAAAGGACTCCTCTCATCAAAATGCCAGGCTTCGTAGAGAAAGGCCATCTTGTGGTGGTGATTGTTTCATTACAAAGATTTGTGCGCACGTCCCTGCCTCTTTATCTCCTAAACCAGATGGAGGTCTGTTGGCTACTGGCTCAAACACAGCATGCAGTCAAAACAGCACATGGATGGAGATGAACTAGGAAGAAAGGGAAGATCATTTGTTCTCATGTGGGTACTGCCGAAATGGCAGCTGGACAAACATTCACTCCTTCAGCCTCCCAGGCTGTTAGAAGCAGCCCGTTCTGAAGGCTCCTGAGTCAAACCACAGTGAAATGTAGCTCTACTTCGCTGCACCAAATGATATGAGTTCTTCATACTTAGTTATTTAACTAAGCAACTGGGTGCTACAAGAGACAAAAGACAGATTAGAACTATTCCCTTCTTTAAGGAAATTATACTCCAATGGGAGGGAAAGAAAACATATAGCATAATTTAAAAAAATCTACAACTAAACAAATTATGTGATAGCACCTAATACCTTTGCCCTCTCCTTCCAATTATGCTCCAGCCACACTGGCTTCTTTTATATCCTTCCAAATACTAATTTTATTCCTGCTCGAGGGCCTTTGCGCTTACTGTTTCCACTCCCTAGAAAGCTCTTTCCCTAAACCCCCCATGGCTGATTTCTTATCAGCGAGGCTAAAGAATAGATAAGACCTCCTCAGATGAACCCTCCTAGCTCCTCAATCTAATGTAGGCCTGAAATAACTACCATGTCACCATTCTTTTCTATGTAGCACTATTTGATAAATTTATCATTTATTAGTTCATAGTTTGTTTCTCCCTTTCTTTTCTGCTCCCTTAGAATTTTAGTTTGTAAAAGTAGAACCTTGTCTGACTTGTTCATTGATACAACAAGAGCAGGAATATAGTAGATGCTCAATAAATATTTAAATAATGAAAACAACCAGAGTTAAGAGTTTGTGGGCAAGAATGAAAGAGGGCAGATTTGTGCTGGCTTTGAGAATACTTTAAATTGCTAAAGAAAGATGAGTGCATCCTAGACTGAAGGAAAAAGTTGAGCAAGCTGAGTTCCAGAAAAATTCTCCATAGGGACAGCTTCAGGAAGGGGGAGAGGAAAGTTAACAATTATCGAGCCCTTTTCTGGAGTCCATCACAGGACTGAATACTTTGCATTTCCGAGTTGGAAAAAACAAACCTTCCTCTCCACATAAAGATAGTTAAAGGACGAGACTTGGCACAGAATCAGCCCTCATTAAGTATCTGTTGAATGCAGGAGGTGTCTACTTCCTGTTGGTAAAATATATTTACTAGTGGTCCAGAAAGGCAGAAGTGTGGATGCTTTGTTCCCACACTAAAGGGGGCCTGTGTAGGCAAGGCAGGCACTGTCCCATTACCTAATGACCTTGTCACATCACAGAATTCACCTGTGGTCTCCGAAAGGCAAACATGGAATCTTAAGTCTGGATGGGGCCTCACAGACATTAGGAACCAGTTTTCCTGATAACAAACTGCACAGAAAAAATGACTTGTCCACAGTCACACCACTCTTTAGTGGGTTTCACAGCTTCGTTAAAACCCTCATGAAGGTTACAAAATTTTTTTAAACATTAAAAAAAATTTTATTGCCAAGAGTCACATAGAGAGAGTTCATATAGAAAGCCAGGTATCCACCTCTTCAAAGAAATAAATCATATGATTTGGTGTAACCGGTCCGTCATTTCCATATGGCACAACCAGCCAAAGCTGTGACTGTCAGCTGGGTGTCTCCTCTAGTTTTCCGGCCTGGCCTTGGTAGACAGTGGACTTTCTACCACATGGAACTTCAGTGCAGTTCCATGATGGAGAGCCATAAACTAGGTCCAAGTGAGTGCACCTCAATCCTCTCCAGGGTATAGAAAGGACGTGGTGGGTTCTTGCAGAGGAGATCAGTCTTGGTAGCAAGCAGTTACCATCAGGGACAGGTGTCCTAACCCGTTTTGCACCTCTTTCACTTAGCACAATACCTGAGCTGTGCTTACTGAACTGACCAGAACAGAACTGAGTTTGGAAATGGCATGCACTGCCTGGGCCCGGGATGAGAGGGGCCGTGGCTTTGTTGAAGTCAGCGCGACTACTGCAGAGGTATCTGCAAGAGACTTCAGAGTTTCAGGAAGCCAGTAACTTTTGAGTACTATGTGAGTCATAGGAAAAGAAATAAGCATACTTCTCTGTAATAACCTATAAATATCATAACCTAAATGATAGGATTGAAAAAAAAATGAGCCTCAGTTGACTCAGGTGGATAACATTTTGTGCGGAGAGTGAAGTGCTGACTTCACTGTATCATTAGTTACCTTTACCGCAGGCAAGGGTGAGCTGGAATATACAGGCTTTCTCCTGCTGTCCAGTGCTTATCGTCCAGCCTGTCCGCTGGAGCCTCAATTCCTCTTGAACTTCTTTAACCATTAATCACCAGATTTTCGGATTTTCTTGCTTCTCTAATTGGTCTTTCTTTGACTTGGATCTCCCCCTGCAGTTTATCACCTCCCTAAAATATTCCTCCCTATAGTTTCAAACCCTGCTCATTAAATTCAGCTATGGTAACATGTTCAGCATTTACAGAAATGTTTCTGCAAAAAGAAAAAAGTCTCAAAGAAACCCAAGAATAAATAGTTCAACAGATGACATTGAATGGTTTGTAAATCACCGCTAACTGATCCCAGCATCTCAGATGTTACCTTGTCAGAGATATCTATCCTAAATGTTTTAGCTAAAAAAAACCCCCAAAACAACCCCCCAGCACTTCCTGCCCATCCCATCCATTACCCTGGCTCCTGATTCTTTTACTTCTGTTACTAGCTCTTATCTCTGCGAATTGGCATGTATCTCTATTACTTTACTATAGGTCTCCCTGCCAGAATGAAAGCTTCTTCAAGACAAAAAGCTGCCTGCTGGTTACTGCAGTGCCCCTCATATCTAGGACACTGCCTGGTATTCAGGCGATAATGACCTAGTGATAGAATGAGTAACAGTTACTCGGTGGAGATTCTGATTAGGATTCTTTGAGAATCAAGTTAAAATGCCAAAGCTTTCAAATTGTCAAATGATAAAGTTTTCATGAAATGCTACCTAGTTAATGTGTTTAACACAGGCAGAAATATGTAATGCTAGTGATATTAATTGAACACTTTATGATATATCCCAGGCACTGCACTAAGAAACGTGCATTTATTTTCCTGGTTAACTTTCATAACACCGTAAGAAGTCAGTATTAGTTATTCTCTAAGTGAAATATGCAGTCTCTTTGCTATTGTGTTATTCTGGAGAGAATCTGCAAAGCACTACCCCAACAGGAGTTAACTACATTAACCCTTAAAATAGCAACTTTTCAGTTGTGTTATATACATAGAGCTGGGTCTGGGCCAGGCAAAAGTGCACATGAGGGCACGGTCCTGGGAATGTGTGTCGAATGAATAGTATGTGACTTGCCAGGAAAGGAACAAGCATATTTCAGCGGAACAGTCACATGAATATCAAACTGTAAAAGTATGACCAGGACTGAAAACTCGAGCCCCGCTCTCCTGGGGGGATCACTCTATGTGTGGGAAGTGCAGGTATTGCAGACCAAAGGCACAGGTTTCGCCTGAAGGCGCAGGGCCCACCCAGCTCAAGATGGTAGATGGGTCTTCTAATATCTCAGGAAATGGGTCTTCTAATATCTCAGGAAGTTTGTGAATCTGCATGTTTTTAAGTGCAACTCTCCATTTTTTAATATATTGGCAACTAATTTAAAAATGGGAAGCACACGATGAAGGACAGATCCGAAAGGAAAACACGTGTCCCAGATCTGAGGGCCGTGTCAAAAAGCGGTGTGATTTTAAAGGTAAAACTCCACTGCTAGCTCGGACCTCCACACCACACAGTTATAGAAATGTAGAGAGATTGATCGGCTTCACTCATTAACGATAACTTCCATCACCACAGAATTTCCCAGTTTACGAATCCCATTACCCTTCCTTTTCTTGTTCCCCAGCAGGGCCCAGCACAGCCCTGCACTGCACGGGGTGGCAGGGGCTGGGGGAGGATGCACAGGAGTCTCAGTTGCAGCCACGGGAGCCAGAGGAAGACATCGGTACATGAAAAAGCTTAGTAGCACCTAAAAATCCTTTGATAAATGGAATGAACTCCCAACTCGACATTGTTTTTATAATATTTCTTAGAAAATTACATTATGTTCTAAGTTGTTAATGACATATCACATTTTAATCTATATAATATCTAATGTAATATCTAATGTAATTTCATTAGGGTGTACAAATTAAATAAGCAGATTGCTTGTGTGAATTCAAGGGTACTTCCAGAATTCTGGCACTGAACCCCAGTGAAGTCCATTAAGATTGTAATAATTCAAATACATACTGATTAGAAAAGTAAAAGCAGGTTCCAGAGTCACTGTGATTTTGCCAAAAATCGCTGTAGAATAGAGTCCTTTGTAAAAACACTAATAATTGAAATAAAAAATGACCTAGGAAGTTGTCTAATCTATCCACCTGTCACTATGAAGAGAATGTTTGGAACAATTTAATGTAGGATTTAGTTTCACTTGCTTAATTTGTTCCATGGGGTTTGGGAAAGTTCTAAAACAAAAATAATGCACTGCTGTTTCCCCTATTCCTTTGCTAATCTCAGCAATTCGTGGCAGTTTGGAGCTAGGGGTGAGCTGGTCCCATTTACTACCAGCTCTCCCTAAGTAGCATGCAAAGGATTAATTTTAGGTATCTCAGTGAGATTCCACCAGTGGATATTATGAGCAAGAAAGCAACCATTCAGAATACTCCAGTGCTTACATTTCAGGTTTGTAGTCTCTCCATCTTCCACTCCATCTACTGAGGGAGACTAATTCTGATGGAAATGTTGAAGAAAAGCTTTCAATTTTCAAATTTACGCCAGTCAGCACAGAAGATAGGATCTCCTGAGACACAGGGCTCCCTCGGCATCAAAAGACTGCTGAAAACAAGGTCCCCACTCTGCAGCTGGTATAGAGAGACAGGGAGGACAGGGGAATTCCCTGAATCTGGAGAGCCACGAGGACAAGTTTATGAACCCATGGATTTTTCTCAGCTGCCAGTAAGGGGCAAGCTGGTACTTCACCCCCATGAAAACTGTTTACTGTGAGGAAGCAGAAACAACAAGAAAAGCTAGATAAGTTTACGATCCCTTAGCAAACTAGATGTCCTCATAAAAATGTAGTGGCAGTGAGTGCCATGGCTCTGAGTGTGGGTTCTAGGGTTTAAGGTCTGGGTTTAAAAGGTGCCCTGTCCCTTCCAGCCCTTGATCTTGAGCAAGTTACTCAGCCTCTTATTTCTCAGTGTCCTTGTCTTTGAAATAAGGACAATAATAGTTTTCTCCTTCACAGGGCTTTTATAGGGAATAAAGAAGTTGGTGTATATAAATATATGTAACATATACAAAGAGGTTAATTAATATATACAGGGCTGAGTAAAAGTAGATGGACAGTTGTGAATATGCAAAATAGTTTATTCTTACATTATTATTAGTTATTATATTACAACTATAAACTTATTTTTGTCTATCCTTGTATGTATGTACAGTTGGTACTCAACACATATTGTAGCTGTAAATACCAATACTGCTGTTTAGAAAATAAGGGAAAATGCTTTTATAATTATCTTATCAAAAACAATGTAGCCCTGTCTCCTATACATCCTTATCATGGATGTAGCTCATCCATCCATCCATGTATCATCACATGAATTTCGATTTGCATATAACATGGGGAAATTTATCCGTAAATGCACATGGCAACCTTTACTGAACACCCGATATGTGCCAAGTACTTTGCAGACTTAGAGAGACCTACCAGAAAACCTTCTTTAACGGCCATCCCTGTACTCAGCATCCCCCCATGCTCCTTAGCCTATTTTCCCCTTCTTAGTACCTTCTACCATATTACATAACTTCTTTTTTATCTACTAAAAAGAACACTCATTGGATATATTAAAAATACTGAATTTCTATAAAGTAGGTATTGTTATCTGCCTGGTAAGTCAGTAAAGGGAGGTTCAGAAAGTGTGCCTGAAACAAAATCGCCAGCCATAGAATGAGCTGTAGTTATGCTCCCGAATATTGATTTATGAAAAAAATAGTCATAAGGTCATAAAAGTAATACATAAAAGCTTCAAAGACATTTCACTGACCATGTAAAGTTCATACAAATAATTTACTTTGGACTATTTAATATTTTTAGATCATATTCTTCAAACTATCTACTAAATACCCAATTTTATAAATACTTTAAAAACTACCTTTCTTTATGATTTATATTGCATCATATCCTTCTAAAAAATTTAACATCTTAAAGTTTAAATTTCTAAGGTCGGACTCTCAAATCTATGACCATAGGCAATAGGAGTGACCCCTTCCCACGAGCCAAAGCCCACCGGGCTCTGAGTTACTGCACGTGCCTCCTGGACGACAACATACAGACTGGCTCCAAGAGGAGCTCTATGGGAAGGAATATCCTAGACCAGGAGTATGGGCTTCAGCAGGTCTCTGAATGCTGGAGAACAGAATGCAAATTGGTTTTGTGTTTCTGCATATGGGCACTGAGGAGGGGTTCACAACCAAAAAATCAAGAACCACCACTCCAGAAGGTCAGGAAGAAAGAAGGAAAGTAATGACCCCCTCCCTCCTCTGCGCCCCCCATCAGAACACTTTGCCTTAATGCTAATAATGCTCTGATGCTTAAATATCTGGTTTAGAAAAGTATATAATGCTAATTTATGGAAGGAAACTTTCCTCAGATTAAGAAATACTGACAATTACCCCAAGAGCCCCGGCATTTGAGATCAGTGTGTTCCTAAGTACGAAGCCATTTACTGCCACCAAGTTTTGAAGAACACTTCAGTAATCAGCAACAGGGCCTCACAGAGCCTCCGGCACTTGGCAATCAAGGTTTGCACACTTGCCCCTTCCCTGCAGAAGACTGGTGAGCTGGAGTCCCTATCAGTCTTTTGGATTCCTTCAAAATATTATCAGACCGTATAGTAAATTCCTGCCTTTGTGTGTGTGTGTGTGTGGGGGGGGACAGTATACATCAACTGTTATAATAGCTAAGGGATGTTAATAGTTTCTGAGTCTTTGTTACATTTGTTATTTCATTTGATCAGCACCAGCACCTGAGAGATAAGGTACACTGTGCAGGTGTTGTAATCCTTCTTCAACTGACTAGAAAACCAACACTTGGAAATATTTAAAACCTTGCACCAAATTAAGTGGCAAGACTGGATCTGAATGAACTAGAAGTAGGTCTTTTAAATTCCAACCTCTGCACGTTAACAAGTCTCCCATCACCGCAGTGGAAACAGAACAGAGCAGCAAATGCCAGACTGGGGAAAAACCATTGAATAGTACTGTTGAATTTGTTATAATGAAATGTATCTTCTTTTCTATACCCAATATGGATGGACCCAGAGAACATTATGCTAAGTGAAATAAGCCAGTCAAAGACAAATATCCTATGAGTTCACTCACATGTGGAATCTCATGAACAAACAGAACAAACAAGGAAAAATAGAGGCAGACTCATAGATGGAGAGCAGGATGACAGCTGGGGTGAGGGAGGTTAAGGGGTGGAGGGATGGAGGAAAAAGGAAAAAGGACTGATGGACATGGACAACAGTGTGGTGATTGTGGGGGCAGAGGGTGTGAGGGGGATAACTGGCAATGGAAAAAGTACAATAAAAGTTTAAAAATATATCTTTTTCTTGGGCCTCCAGCTTGCTTTAAAGCAGTTATTTAGAGATTCAACAAGCATACCAGGCATCTGGCACCATGCTCTATGCTGGGCTCTACTGTAAACAAAGCTTCACTTTCAAGGAGGTTACCTTCTTGGGGAATATATGCCACCCATAGTTGACAAAGCCTTCGGAGACATAGCTATGCCATGAAAACATTTTCTCTACTTGACGATAAAAAAACTATGATCTTTAGATTTCAAAGAAAAATATTATATTACAGTATTGAATAACCTGAGAGTTCTACCCCTGTCTTGTGCATAAATCATGCCCATTCATTACTCATGATGATTACTCGTAAACTAAATCCTCTTCTATATTCTCTGCCCCCATTCACTCCAACTTCTTCCTCAACTCTAGACCACTGTTGTTCATACTGGTGGCTCTAGAGGAAATCCTAGAAAAAATAGACACAATTTTTCCTCCACCTTCAATGCTTCCTCTGCATATCCCATCATGCCTACCTAAACAAGGCTCTCCCCTTTCTTAAATGCCTTGAAGTGTCTCAGATTCCAACCACTTTTGTTCCTGAAATAGCAAAGGGACTGAGCCCTGCACCTACCTTGGTGACAATGGCCCTGCTACTACCCATAATTCCTTTTCAGAGTGTCCTGGAACCATTTGTGTGACTTTATCCTGATTCTGCCCATCTTCATGCAGAAAACACAAGGCTGGATAAAGAAGAGAAACCATACTCTAGTCCTGCCTGGGCTTGTATTCAAAGCACCAACCTGTCTAAAGGCTGCGGAGCATGGGGGTCTCAGTGGTTATAAAGATCTGAAGGAACAGACGGGATGTAGCGAAAGCTGTACAGGTGGCACTGCCTGTCCATTTTGGAGGGACAGTGTGAGTGGAGAGGAAAGGTTTATTTGTGTCACAAAACTGGGAAACACCACCGAACAGGGTGTCCTCAATCTGTGGATGCAATCCCTCCCCTTTTCTCTTTTCACCCCATTAGTAAGAGTGGCTTCTTGTGACAGTGATTCAGAATCTTTAGTGGGTATGTGCAGAGTGACAAAATCCTCCCAGCAAGCTCCTTTGCCACGTCCCGGCCTGGCTGAAAATCACTATTACAGGGAAACTTTCTGTGCTTCCTTTGTGAAATCGGGATGATAATACATCCTCTTCTGATTACAGAGGTGCCATTCTGAGCATGAAATGTATAAAGCATTATACAAACATAATAATGATGCTATGAGAAGGCACAGCTTATGCCTTGGAACTTACAGTGTAGTCCGGGACACATGACAGGTAAATACATAAACCAACCAGAGAAGGATATTTCACACTTTCTGACTGTGCCAGGCACTCCGCTCTGAATTCTGCACGTATTAGCTCACTTAACCCTCATAATAACCTCATGAGATAGGCACTGCCATTGACCCCATTTTGCAAGTGAAAAATCTGAAGTTAAAGAGGTCCCATAACCTTGCTCATGGTCATGCTGTCAGTGAGCAACGAAGCTGAGACTGAACTCAGCAGGCTGACCTCACCTCTCTGACACCCTGCCTCCAATGGCTGCCCCCCGTTAATCATCAGGGTCACTAGGACAGGTGATTTACTGACCCTGGAAGTATTCACATATTCAGAGTGATCCTGGCAATCACAAATTTGCTTTCAAAATACCTTAATAGATGTGTTGCCCATGTAAAACTGTTGGGATGGCAGAGGTGGGAGGAGGCAGACTTCGTTATTAAAAATAATTCATTAGTCATTTCATCGCCCCATCTTGGCAACATAGCATCTCGCTGTGTTAAGATCTGACAGTGTAAACCGTGGGTATCTGAAATCCCCAGAGGACTGTTTTTTCTAACTATATAAATTTCTTAATAACAAACAAAGATGTTTGCTTTGGCAAAAAGTAGATTCATCATCTTCAAGCATGTTATGCGGTGTCTTTTATCCTTTCATCCCCAAAGCCTTTTCTCATTCACCATTTTCTTTCTGCACCCATGCAACTCATTCTGCAAATATTTCTGCAGGTTCATCATGTTCCAGACTCTCTTTTGGGCACTGAGGGCACAACAGCAGGCAAATCAAGTGAACAATCCTTTCCTCACAGAATTACGTTAATTGTTTGGAGACAATTTAAACAATGTTGAATATCATACCTTGCCAGAGAGGGAAATCCTAAGGAGAAAAACAAGTGGTTGAATTTTGAAGGTAGATTTGCTGACTAATTGTGTATGAGGTATGAGAGAAAAACAACCATCAAGTGTTTTTGACATGTAACTGGAAGAATTACCCTTTCACTGAGACAGGCAAGACAATGGGAAGAACAGGTTGGAACGAAGATCTTGAGCTTAGTTCGGAATATGTTAGTTGAGATACCAATTTGACATCTGTCTTAGTTTGGGTTTTCCCATCAGCAGACCCTGAGACACGTATTTGAATGCAAGTAGTTTACTTGGGAGATAATCTCAGGAAACATATAGGGGATTGGAGAAGTGAGAGAAGTATAGGAAGACTCCCTAAAGCATGCATTACCAGGCCAGCAGGCACCATGGGTAAATGGAGCTCAATCTCTCTGGGAAACTATGGGAAATAGAATATAACTCAGAACATAGATGTCCCTAAGGGTGAGGGAGCTGTAACTCTTACCCATCAAGTCCATTCGTCACTTGTTGAAGGGCACTCCTAGCGTTAACTTAGTCCCACTCATGGGCCAAGTAGACCGCATGGACTCTAGCAGACAGAGGACATCCTTCAGCAAAGTCACAGGCATTTGCAATGGGAAGTTAGATCAAAATGCATGGAAATGTGAGTTCTGATGAAATATGGATGGGACAACAACACTGCCTATCCTGCCATGCAAATGGAGATTTTGAGTAGGTTATTAGATATGCATGCCTGGATTCTGGGGAAAATGTGTGAATAGAAATATAAACACGGGAGTCTTCAATATATTTTGGGAGTCTTCAACATATTGAGAGGTTTTTAAAGCCATGAGACTAGAGGCGATGACCAGGGAAGAAGGAAAAATGGAAATGGGATGTCATCTGAGGACTGAGCTCAGAGGTATGCTGACATTGAGAATCTGGAGAGATGAGAAAGGACTGGCCAAGAGAATGAGAAGAAGTAGCTCTCAGGGTAGGAAGAAAGCGAGGAGACCTGTGTTCCAGAAGTGAAGAAAAGGAAATGATCCGATGTGTCAAATGGGCCAAGAATCCACTATAGAGTTCGGCAATGCAGTGGTCCTGCACCTGCAACAGCGGTGGTGGTGCAGGGATGGGAAGGGAGAATGCCTGTTTGGAGAGGGCTCATGAGGGAGGGGAGGGGAGGCTTGGACAGTGAGTAGGAGCAACTCGTTAGGAGATTTTAATCATAAAGGGGGACAGAGAAATGAGGCAGTAGCTAGACAAAGACAGGGAATAAAGATCTTTTTTTTCTTTAATGAAAGCAGAATTACATATGAAAATGCTAATTGGAGCTACCCACAAAGAAGAGAAAAAATATAACATGAGGAGAAAGGCTAAGTTGTGACCCAGAGCTGGCAAGAACAGAAGAATCTAGTGTACACATGAAGAGTATGGCCCTAGATAGGAAGCCAGACAGTTCATGCCAGGACAGAAGGCCAAGTACAAGTAGCAGGCAAGTAGGTACGGTGGCTGGGACGCGCAGGCACAGCGAAAGCTGAGGTGCCCACCTGGGTCTCCACATGAGAATTCTACTCAAGGGAACCTATGGAGGGCTCTGTTGCCAACACACAATGTTTCCTCCCTGAGGATCATGTTGCTCAGATTCTCTCCTTCCACGTCTCTGCTTCCCAATGACAATTGTACAGTCGTGCTCTCATCAATTTATTGAACTTGCAGCTGGAAGAAACCTAAGTAAGGTTGCTCTCAGTCTCTCACATAATGCAATCCTTCCATAACATTTGCAATAAATGGCCAATCAGCTTCAGTTTCAAATCTTCTAGGGAAGAGAAGCAGACACACCTCCTAAAATCTCTCTCTCTTTTTTTTTGAGAGCTCTCACATTGGCTGCCTAGACCATGTAATCATTTCCTACCCGCATGATTGCAGAAAGTTCCCTGCATCACCAAACAATCCACCGACCATGACTGTCTGACCATTGAAAACACTGGTTCTGTGAGAGGGACGACTTCATCTACTGCACTCACAGTTTTGAGAAGAGCGCACAGTGAGCGCTCCTTAAATATTCAGTGAATGCTGAAACCAGAAGCTTCCTGGCTGCCTCTCAATTGAAGTGGATATTTTTGCTGTTTAACAAACACCTCACATTCACACCATAGGCTGCTTCCTAACAGCACCTGGATTCCATTTTGTTTTAAATTTTAGCCATTGTTACCGCCCATCCTGTCCCCTGATGACCTGGGGAAAACTGGTGAGCACCTGAACCCAGCCAGGCTGATCAGACAGTTCCTCCCTGACATCTGAATCTCAGTGACAGAGTCTTGAGTGTTGTTTGGATTCGTCCATTTTAGCAGAAGCACCCACACAAGACCATCCAGGAAAAGGTTTCTGTTGTCCCTGTTTCTCGGGTTTCACTTCCAGCCCATCATAGAGGCACCCAATGCGCACCTACATCTGGTTTTCTTCTTTCTCTGTGCTTGTGGGAGGATATCATCTCCTGGCATTTGGGAGGAGATAAGTGACTAATTTTGGCCAGTGGATTGTGGGTGGAAATTACACATGTCATTTTCTGGCTGGTGCACCCAATTGCCGGTATGAGACTCCCCAGGGCTTTCTTTCCCTGCTGCAGTGAACACAGGCATGGGTGACACGGTTTGGAGTACCTCTAAGGAGCTGATTGGCACAGCCGCTACTCCTGACATGTAGCATGAGCAATAGACTTTTACTGATTCTTTGCTATTTGCAAAGCCTGGTTCTCCAGTCCTGTTCTAGCAGGGAACTCAGATATCTTTCAGTAAATTAACTTTTTCTTAAGGAAAGCCAAAGTTGGTGTTGATTTGTTGCATCGCAAAAACTTCCATATATGTCATTGCACTCAAGATCAAGGCTTAAGTTCTGATTACGGCCTTGAAGAATTTCCTCCAGGAGCCTGTGCCTTACCTGCCAACTTTTATTTCCAGATCCTCCCTATCCTGATGTGGCTATTTTTGCTTTTTTCTACCCCTACCTTCGCCGCCATGTCTAAGTAGTTGGACTTGAGAAAGCATTTTCCCCCTCCAGTCTCCAGTATCACACTCCTCCTCTCCTTTCAAGCACAGACAGGGCTCCCAGAAACACTCAAAGTAATTGTTAGTCCTGATCATTCTCATTTTTATGCCTGTTCTTGAATAGACGGCAGGTGCTGCTGATATATTCAGTGCACATAATGGGTTTAGTAAATAAATATTTGGAAAGATCATGTCCTCTCTCTTTCGAGATAGAGAGGAAGCAAATAATTTTCTCTTAGGTAGGACAGCAAACTCTAATTGTTTTTTTCTGAGTAAGTGAATAGATACAATACATAATTAGTGTGTAGATTTAGAACAATGGGATGGTCAGTAACTACTGCCTTATATAAAAACTTTTTTGCATGTGTACTTACTTTCACATTCTACTTATCTTTTTTTCTTCTTATAGTGAAGCAAAGCAGTGCATAAAAGTTACAGTCTTCCAAACCCAGAGTTCCTGTCTTCTTTAATGATCAAGAAAAGAATAAGGGTAAGGATATGGGAGAGTACTGTGGGATTTCTTGGAAGAAAAAGAGTTTCAAAGGCTGTGTTTCCTTAACTCATACAGTCTCCTGGTTCTTCTACATGTCCTTCCTTTTGTCTGATACCCTTTTAAATCTAAAAGCATCATAGGATAAAGGCTAAAAGATGGCATTGGCTCTGCAGCTCTTCAACCTGGTGGACTGTCAGAACCAACTGGTCAGATTTTTAAAGTACCGATTCTCCAGGACCACCCATTGGGTAGTCTGATTTAATGGGTCTAGTAAACTGCATTGCTAAAGCATTCTTCAGGTAACCTGGATACTCAGCCAAGCTTGCAAACAACTACTATAGAGTCCAAATGATTTATTTTTAGAAAGGTATGTGTACACTGAAGTTTTGCGAATTTGACTACAAAGCACACTAGGGCTGACACCAATAAACTCTTTAGTTCAGGGGACCCCAAACCCTGGCCACAGACCGGTACCAGTCCACAGCCTGTTAGGAAGTGGGCCGCACAGCAGGAAGTGAGCAGCGGGCAAATGAGCGAAGCTTTGCTGCCATCACTGCCCCGTCCCCGCCCGCATCTGCAGAAGAATTGTCTTCCATGACACAGGTTTTTGGTGCCAAAAAGGTTGGGGATGACTGCATAAACTTTCTTAAAAAATCATTTCTAAAAGGTGCAATCATTTTCAAATGGGTCTCCTTTATCTACTCAAATTTAGGTCTGGTTAATTTAAAGTAGATATCTCTAAGGTAAGAAGCTGAAGTCTATGTAGCTATGATACTCCTGAGGCAGAATAGTTGATGAAGCAATGAAAGTGAATACAACAAAAAATTAAAGTCTCAATGACATTTTAACATCCTATGACTCTTCTATAGGCTTACAAAGTTGAATACAAGGTTTGTATAAAGTTTAGATCATGGGACAAAGATGGAGTTAAAGTGTTATTGCTAAAGAAATAATATTAAGTGTCGACACGGATTTACCAAACACCGTTCACTGCAACCTTATTTATGGAAAGAA
The DNA here is from genome assembly GCA_039655065.1 of Glossophaga mutica. Classification (NCBI taxonomy): domain Eukaryota; kingdom Metazoa; phylum Chordata; class Mammalia; order Chiroptera; family Phyllostomidae; genus Glossophaga; species Glossophaga mutica. Next base: position 137,071,245 of record CM077307.1, on the reverse strand, counting down.
CAATTAGAACCAATGTCTAATAACAGAGGAGTTGTTAACTAAAGGGATTGTATTACATCCCTGTGGTGAAATACATTGCAGGCATTAAATCAATATTTTCAAAAATGAGAATGATTACTTCCATAAGTTTTAAAAAAAGTTAAGAAGTCAATAAAGTAGAGGAAAAACCATACCAGGGAGTTAAAATAGCCTCATCAAACGAAGGTCATTGTAGCTACCACACAGGTCCTTCAGCAGTTCGCTCAGTGCGCTTGTGATTCAGAATCTGTTCCCTGCTCATCTCTCCCCCACTGTCAACCCACACAGGCCACTCCTTTCGATAAACACATTAGCCTGTCCTTGAGTAGCACAGGCTAATAAATAAAGCAAGAGATTAAAAAATGAGAGTTTATATTCTACCTTAAAATATCCTATTTAATCAGAAGTAGCAATCAAAACTGAAGAGTGATGACTTTATTCAGATATGAATACCCAATGCAGTTTACTTCTGCACAGGAACCATTCTAAAGATAGTAAATCAGAAAAGAAGAAGAAATCGGCTCATCGCCTTTTGCTTCTCAAACTGGATCACTCTCTCTTTTGCAAACCACAGATCTAGTCCTCTTTAATAACTCATTTGAAGAGCTTACAGCATCAGGACGTTCGTCCCTGTAAGTAACTCAATTTTTGTTGTTGTTGCAGTCTAAGCCCATTTTCTCTTGTGCTGAGCTCAGCATAAGTGAACATCTAGTTACCATTCTCCTCATGATTAAACTAATGAAGACAGTCTTCTATCTCTGCCACTACAAGTACATGCAAATGGGAATGTCTCCTTAATGTTCTTCTGCTCCTAAACCGAGAAAAGTACGAAGAAGCCACGCAGGGCTTTATTCCAGACAACTAGAGATTTCCTGTTAAAGAAGACCTTTGCAGCTTAATTATATGCATGATATTTTAATACAATGTAGAGCGAAAATGAAACACAATGCTTTTCCTTTAAAAGCTTACATTCGATCAAATACATATTCACCTAAAGCAAATATAAATTTTGCGCTGTGCCTGCAGATAGATGCTGGCTCCACAGCTCCGCTGTCAACATCCAGCACACATAACATGTATTTGTTCTAACTTCCAGAGCGATATTTACTAATTACTGCCATTTGTACCTCTTTGTAGACACCTCACAGTTGGCCCAGCTAGAGGAACACATGGAGGGGGAACAGAAGGGAAAGGCAAGGCTGCCGAAAGTGGCAACTGTCAGGATTGCCACATTTGCTCGGCAGGAGCTGCTGTAGGGGGAGAAAGAGGGATACAAGCAGGCATTCAGAAAAGGCCAAAAACAAATATACGAATAAAAGCACCCTAAATTCTAAGCCATATGAAATAAAGGCATTGCTCTATTTTAATAATTAATTTCTGCAACAATGAGTTTGAGGCTGCTGGCTGTGTGCTGCCTCTGGGGTTTCCTCGATGCTGTTTAATTTTGACCCCTCTGAGAATCACTGCATTCAGACAGTACAGGTGAGGCCGCTGAACTGTGAAAAGTGATTACAGGACAAAGAGAAAGGACCTGTGGGGAGAACAGGTAGAAACAAGAATAAACCACACCATTCCGGTGTTGCAATTGTGAGCAAATTTTTGACTTATTTGGCAGGGTCTACTTAAAGTGGGTATATACGTATTTATTTTTTTCAGTAGTTGAAGCAGCAAAAATATACAACTATATTTTTAAAGGCCCTTTAATCTTTTAATTCTGCTAAAGAACTCCAATATGGTTGTTGTGAGTATGTACATCTGCAGTCCCCAAATCTCCAGGGTGTATTCAAAGTAAAGTTCCCTTTCTTTTCTACAGAAAGAGCCAAACAAGACATATATATTCTGCTATTGTGAATCTTAGATGCTATTTTAATTTCTAATTACATTATCCTTTTCTTTATTTCCATCAGGTGTCCACTAACGATGTATAATATATATTATTTAGCTATGTTTTGTTTCATTTCCTAGTTCAGTGCTCATTGGAATTTCAAAAGACAGCAAAAAAAAAAAATAATACTTACTGTATTTTGCAGACTATAATACGCACTTTTTTTAATGATATTTTTTGCTTCAAAATTTTTTTCCTACTTTCCTGCTCTAAAACCTAGGTGCGTCTGGGGTCTGCACCATATGGTGCACCTTGTCTTTAGAGGAGGAAAGTAAGAAAAAAATTTTTGAAGCAAAAAATGTGGCGAAATGTGCATCTTATAGTCTGAAAAACACGGTATCTATAACAGGTTAAAAAAGCCAGGTGAGAGCAATTAGGTTAATTTCTACTAGTATTCACAGCTCTTATACACTGTTTGCAATGTTGGGTACCAATTATCTTGAACTCTCTTACCTAAGATTTTTGTTTTTACCAACACTTACAATTAACATGGCTTCACAAATTTAGAGGCTGGCCACATTAAATAATCTTTTTAATTTGTTAAATTTGAAAGTGTACTTCAGTAAAAAATATTTCCCAATAAAGAGGATATTACATAGCGTCTAAAAGTTACCATAGTCCTCCCCTTCCCTTGTTACTTTACTAGTTTAGTTAAAATTCTCCTTTTCAGCAATCTACCCCTGCTTCATTAGATATATTCCAATGAGAGAAGCTTAAGAGGTAAAACAATGCGGCCAGTCCAGGAGTGGGTGGGTGAACTGGAAAGAATCCAATTCCTTTCCTCGGCAAGTTCTCTGATTGGTCTGTACGTTGCTGGGCCAGAGACTCCTCTTGATCCCAAAGGTGCAAAGAAAAGAAATTGTCCCGCAAATCTCTGTGGCAGGTTTTTAATGTCAGATGACATATTTCAGAAGTCTTTTGTGATGCAGTTAAATTTTTCTTATCTGACTTAGCTTGGGAAAATGGGAACTGCTGTATCCTAACATTGAGAACCGGGCCAAGGACCATCCCCTTCTAGCAATATAAAAAAAAATACATACAAATGAGCATTTTATGGGTATAGAAATAATCGCCTAAACTTGAGGATTTTTTATTTATTAACTTGGACACCAAAGGTGAGGAGAGTCATGAACCCTAAAAATGTATGTGCCTATTAGGTGTTAATGAACATCTGGGGGTGGAAGGCGGCGTCTACTGCTCTCATCAGATTGTCAGAAGTTTGAAATACTGGCCTTACATGGCCTTAAACTCCCACGCATAATGTCACTCTCCAGGAGGCACTTGGATTTTTATTAAATATAAAATCCTGGGGACTGCTCATTTATTAAAACTTGTAGCACCATGAGAAAATGGGACTTTAGAAAAGGACTGTGTGTATATTTCTGAGAGTTGGGAAGGAGAAAGAGCATGTTCCAGGGTACAGGACGTTTCTGAAGTGAGCAGTGGGTCCCTAGGCATCCGGGAGAAGCACGAGGCTGTGGGTACTGGGGGAAGTGGGGGCTGCAAGTGAGAATCTAAGGACACACTTGTCTATTTCACATTCCACCTCTAAGCAGCTCAAAAAGAGAGATTTTGTTTTCTGGAAGGAATAATGCTTCATATATATATATGATTTCTGTATAGAAGGGGGAATTTTTTTTGATAGCACTTAAACTGAAAGTTGTTTTCCTCCAGATAATTGATGAAGTTTTATCCTCTGCAAATAAAAAAATTCAGGCTATTCCTGCTGTTTAGCAAAGAGCACGAGGAAAGTAAGCACATCTAAATTCTAGCCTTTACAAATAGCTGCAGGGTACCAAATAGGGGCAAAGAGTCAAGGTTCTACAAATGCAGGCAATGAACACAGTTCCCAGGACTTAGAATTTTGACCAATTATGGATGGAGTGATCAGAATTTTAATGAACTCCTCAGTCTTCATTCAAAAACTAACCTGCATGAAATGAGCAGGCATGGAAGATGTCATCCACAAGATCACTGTAATTGTATTCTAAGTACTTTGTTCATTTAATCTATCTTTAAAAAGTCCTACATGTTGGAATATCCCAGAAGCCCAGATACTAGGTTCTTGTACTAGCTCCAATTTAAAAGTGGGGCAAAGGGGTTGAACAGACACTACTCCAAGGAGTACATACAGAGGGCCCAGAGACACATGAAAAGATGCTCAGTATCGCTAGCTATCAGAGAGATGCTAATTAAAACCACAATGAGATACCACTTCACACTGGTCAGAATGGCCATCATAAACAAAGCAACAAACAGCAAGTGTTGGAGAGGTTGTGGAGAAAAGGGGACCCTAGCGCACTCTTGGTGGGAGTGCAGACTGGTACAACCACCATGGAAAGCAGTATGGAATTTTCTAAGAAAACTAAAAATGGATCTACCTTTTGACCCAGCAATTCCACTGCTCGGATTATATCCTAAGAATGCTGAAACACCAGTCCAAAAGAACCTATGCACCCCAATGTTCATAGCAGCACAATTTACAATAGCCAAGTGTTGGAAGCAACCGAGGTGCCCATCAGTAAACAAATGGATCAAGAAACTATGGTACATTTACACAATGGAATTCTATGCAGCAGAAAAAAAGAAGGAGCTCCTACCCTTCACAACAGCATGGATGGAACTGGAGAGCATTATGCTAAGCACAATAAGCCAGGCAGTGAAAGACAAATACCATATAATCTCACCTTTAACAGGAACCTAATCAACAAAACAAACAAACAAGCAAAATATAACCAAAGACACTGAAATTGAGAACAGGCTGACAGTCACCAGAGGGGAGAGGGGAGGGAACTTCAGGGGAAAAGGGGAAGGGTTTAGAGCAACAAGTATAAAAGACACATGGACAAAAACTAGGGGTGGGGGTGGAAATGGGAGGGAGGTGGGGAGGGCTGGGGCAGTGGGCCGGGATGGGAGTAAAAGACAGAAAACTGTACAAGAGCAACAATTAAAACAGAAAAAAAAGAAAAAAAGTGAGGCAAACATATGTCTCTGGGCCCTCTGTATATATGAAAGGATGCTCAGCATCACTAGCCACCAGAGAGATGCAAATTAAAACCACAATGAGGTACCACTTCACACCGGTCAGAATGGCCATCATAAACAAATCAACAAATCACTTGTTAGTGCTGGCGAGGTTGTGGAGCAAAGGGAACCCTAGTGCACTGTTGGTGCGAATGCAGACTGGTGCAGCCACTGTAGAAAACAGTATGGAACTTTCTCAAAAAACTGAAAATGGAACTCCCTTTGACCCAGCAATTCCACTATTGGGATTATATCTTAAGAACCCTGAAACACCAATTTTAAAGGACCTACACACACCAATGTTCACAGCAACACAATTTACAATAGCCAAGTGCTGGAAACAGCCTAAGTGTGCATCAGTAAATGAGTGGATCAAAAAACCATGGTACATTTATACAATGGAATACTATGCAGCAGAAAGAAAGAAGGAAATCGTACCCTTCGCAACAGCATGGATGGAACTGGAGAGCATTATGCTAAGTGAAGTAAACCAGAGAGTGAAAGACAGATACTCTATGATCTCACCTATAATAGGAACCTAATCAACAAAACAAGCAAGCAAACAAGAACCGAAGACATAAAATAACAAAGTGACAGTAACTAGAGAGGAAGTAGGGAGGAGGTAATGGGTAAAAGAAGGAAAAGGGTCATCAAGGAATATGTATAAGGACCCAAGGAGAAAGACAAGGCGGGGGACTGAATGTAGGAGGTGGGGGATGGGTAGGGCAGGTGAGAGTAATGGGGGGATGGGCACAACTGTAATTGAACAGCAGTAAACTAAATAAATAAAAGTGAGGCAAACAAAGCATAGAGAGGTTGAGACAGCTGCCCAAAATTGCACAGCTACCTCTAGATGGCAGAGAAAGGCTGTAAACTCAGTTTCAGTCACAGAAGCCCAGACACTAGACTTTTAAGGAGCAAAAATCCAAAGTGTCAACTGTAGCACAGAAGCCCTGTCAGAAAAGAAAAGAATGTTCTTTGGACTTTGAAGTCTGATGATTTGCTGGTGCATTATTGAAAATACTGTTAACACAGTCCGGGGACAGACGAACCTGAGAGCAAGGACCAGGCAAAAGTCACACTGGGCAGGTTGGGGATGAAGGCTGTATGTAGGGTATTATTGTAAGAAGTGAGCTAAAACAGAGAGGGATGCGTTGGGCAGGGGGATTGGGGCACCCTAGGCTTAATTAAGATGGGGAATTGGGCACACTTGCAGGGGGATGTGAAAGAACTTGGAAGGAGAAAAGTTTAACCTGTAAAAGTGAAAGGGAATGCATGAAAACCCGGGTGTCACTTGCTCACATGGTATCCCTTGAGTCAGTAAATTACAGTAACTGATAGACCACATTGGAGAACAAGTCCTATGAGACAAATATACTATCCTGCCATTGCAATTTCCTGAGAGGATAGATTTACTTTTTTCCAGGACACTGACACACACATGAAGAAAGTGCAACACCAAAATGGTGACAGTTGTCATTTCTGCTTTGGTGGAATTTGGAGAAATTTTTATGGTTTTTTAAAAAATGTGTGTGTATATATACATATAGATGTATATACACACACATGGATATATACACACACACTTATTTTAAGAAAAAAGTGACTGATTTGTCAAAAAAAGTTAAAAAATTTAAAAATGCAGTTTGCTTAAGACAACTGTAAGTGAAACACATGCATATCTATTAATGCTGGCTGCTGCTTTTGACCCCACAGCTGGGGCTCCAGGCAGCCCCAGGCACTGGCTGAGAGTGCGCTTGAACCACAAAAGATGGAGGTCTCCAATGTTGAGACCAAGAGAAGGGATCCTGCCTCAGCCCAGGCCTTGCACCTACGGTCTCGTCAGTCAGTCAGGCAGAGGGGCAATGGCTCCTGAGTGAGGCGCTGACCCTGGAGGCTGCTGGCCCTTCCCTCCTGGTGTTTAGGGACACACTAACAAGGCTGAAGAAGGGACTGCCACTCAGTGGCTGTCATCAAGAAAAAGCCTCTCAAACCAGCTACAGGGAAACAACGTGCGTTGCCAAGACCCAAAACGTCCCGCGGGGGCTGTCAGGGAAGCCAGTCAGCCAGCAGTGGGGACACTGGCAGACAAATAATTGTGTGAGTGGGCCTTTCCTTTGATGATGAAACAATAAGGCTACAATGAACTTTAAAGTCCTGCAGTCTAGCTGATCAAATAAAATATAAAGTTCTCATTCCCACCCCTCCCCCACGCTTTTAATTCTCTCCTACCACGGACGGTATTTCATATCTTCCATCCAGTCTTGTCTGTGCCGCCCCCAGATTGCTCCGTTTGGTTTTCTGAATGCTCAATTCTTGTCAAACACTAACTGTCCAAGTTTTCCTCTTCATACACAACTCTGTTTTTCTCCAAACATCACATTTTCCCACATTTCCTTTTGTGTTTCAATCCCAGATTCATCTTTCCAATCACTGCATTGTCTCTCATCAGGCTCTCCCTGAATATTTTCCCGATTTGCTTCCCCTCAATCTCTGCAATCTCTTAAGCTTTCCCCTGGTCCGTGCTCTTCATTTCCCTTTCACCTGGGTGATGTCACACTCGGCAAGCATGAAGCTCCCCGCAGATCAGAAGGGCTTGACTTAGTTCCACAGATATCCATTGAACACCAGACCAGTATTAGGTATTTACTAAGGAACAAAACAAGTGAATACAGCATGGTATCCCCCGCCTTCACAGAGTTATGGGCATCGAGTATCAGTAACTCCCACGCACGACAGGAAGGGCTACAGCAGCAGTGTATATCTGAGGATGGTGTAGTAGCTAAAAGTGGACTGCACATAATTGTCAATCGAGTAGCACTAGATATAACCTCTTATGTCTGACCTTCTGCATGACATTTTGTTTAGTCCCATTTTTTAAAAAAAAAAAACAAACTTGAATTCCATAGTTTGGAAAGGCAGGAATGGCTGCTGTGAACTGTTAGGAGGAAGGCAGATGCCTGACCTCTTTCACCTGTGCACCAACACCCACATACCTACCTGTCCCCTCGTTTCTCTCTCTGTCTCTGATTTCTTTCTGAGTATCGGGTTCCGTGCCTCTGAACAGTGAGGTTCATTCAGCACAGCATGTAACAGTGACCTGACTAACTTCCAATACATTCATTCGGACATAGTTAGTCGGTATAAAAATGGGCAATAGGCTATGAAAAATTCCTTCCCCTTCCCAGGAGGCATACAATTAATACACAGATTAACTCAGTTCTTGTACCACTGGCTCAAAATCACCTGGAGGCCCCACTCTCAGGGGCTTCGGTTCAGTATATTTGCATTGGGGCTTGCGAATGTGCACTGCTAACCAGTTCCCAGGTGATGTTGATGCTGCTGGCCCAGGAACCGCATGCAGAAGATGACTGGTGTTAAGTGAAAAATACGCGACAAATAAACTCATTTCTCAAACTGAACAGTTTATAGAATCTTTCTGTTACTGTTGTTCTCTAACGTCAATGGCATCAGGCCACACACACAAGCCACATTGACATGTGTGAGTCCATGAACACACAACAGTGAGTGTGACATTGTGCAGTCCTGACTGCTGTGAGGTCTACTGCCAATTTTCATCGTCCACTGTGGTGCGTTTATGAGGTAGAGGAGCCTGGGCTGAAAGTGTCCTACGTCCTTTGGTAAAATCTTGAGGTTGCTTTTAAAAATAAATCCCTGACAGAAGCTTGCTCTCTGACTCTAGAAAAAAATTTCCCCATAGAAGATGAATGTAGAAAATTTTACTTATTTGAAGGTTTTCTTTCTTTGGTTATTTATTTATTTATTTTTTGTCTCCAGATAAATGAGGGTTGCATTTGAGTCTGGAAGCCATCAAGTCTGAGGGAAGCTTTACAGAGGTTTGGTGAATTTTCAAAGAGAGAGTCAGTATATACTCCAAGAACAGAGTGCAACAGAATGTGTGCTTGTTTCTTTCCTTTGTTTGTACAAAAATAGATTTGTGTTTATTTGCTAGAAAAAAATTTCCAGCATGATTAAAAGGTTCAGACATTAAGTGGTACATTTTGAAAATGCTGCAAAGCTATATGGCTTCCATTAACATCTGTGGGAGTTAAATCCTCCGCATTGCTATGAAAATGTAGTCTACTCAGAGGCCAAGAATATTTCTGGGCTGCAGAATAAAATGCAAACATTAGCAGAGAGAGAAAACACAGTGAGCCTTCTTTGAGCCCTATTACTTTAATCTCAGGAAAGGAAAAACCTTAGGACTGTGCCTTACGTCCTCTACCTGCACATGTTAGTGGGACCTCCTCCGCAGCCACGCTTAGACTATAAGCATGTCACCATTTCACATACTTATTTGACCATGACCCTCTCATACAGCCCGGAGGCAGTTCCCCTGTCCTTTAAAGCAGGATGGACTTTTCATCTGGACATGCCATATATGTAAATGAAGAAGGACATCAGACCGACCTGGGTTCACATTCCAGCTTTGTCACTCTATCACTTAGGGGCCGAGAGCCCTTCAGAAAGAAGAACGATTTCCTCTTCTATAAAATGCAATACACTATTTATCCTGTGTAGTTTTTGAAAACATCTAATGAAATAATAGAACTAGATTAGATCTTCTTATTTGTCCAGACAATGTTCTCCTTCCAGGGCAGAGGTGAAGCTTCTGAGGGAAGGACATGTGAGCAGAGCAGAGGTGAAAATCCTCGGGCTTCTAGCAGAAGCAGCAATCACAGTAGCTGGTAGCAGTTTTGGTATCAGAATTTAACATGCACCCACTGTCTGCCTGTCCACTGTGAGCAAATATGATAACTTTGTATAAAACGGAAAGACATGCTCCTTCCTCAAGAAAATGCACTGATAACTACTCATTTCTGATGACAATGAGGGGACTGAGTCCCCCTGGAGAAGTGCAGTGCACAATCATATGACAGTAAGCAGTAGCCCTAGCTAAACATTGTGCAGTTTTATCTCATTTAATTTTCACACGCCAACATCTATGCAGAGCTACCATTACTATCCTTTACAATCAAGGAGGAGACCGTACTGGTGATGTAAAAGTGGCTGCTCTGCGTTGAGTGGTACAGCACCCACAAGTGCGTAGTCTGTGCAAACTCTTTCTACGTACTTCATGTGCAGTATTTCATTTTGCCCTCACAACAATCCTGTAAACTGTGTAACAATAGAGTTCCTGTTTTGTTAATAGGAAAACTTAGGTGTAGGAGAAGATGAAATTTGCCCGAGGCTTTACAATGAGCAAAGTAGTAAACCCGCGGCTCAAACCCAAGATTATTTAGAACAGAAACTCTAAATCATTATTGCATTGTGTTCACCGCTTGTCCCTTCTGGTGTCTGCTCTAAACCACTCAAAACCTGACTGCTTCCTTAGTCAGTGACAGTGTTCCTGAGAATTCTGACCTTTCTTTTCTCTCCAGCCTTATACAGGCTACTCAGCTCTACACTTTTATTACTAAGCATCTGGGACATTCTAATTTCTTGAGAACATGTAAAAGACTAGTGGAAGCCAATAGGAAGGGTTTTTTGAAATGCAAATCAACTCATCTGGTGATTAATCATGTTCTACTTTACGACAGCTCATATATCTTTTAGCTTACTCTGGTTACTGCTTCTATTATTATCTAAATTTCTGCATTCATGGCTTGTCTCTTGATCAAGTTTTTCAAGGGCACAGACCAGGTTTTATGTTTCTTTACAGTCCTCCCAGCATTTACCAGTTGGGATGCATTGTTAGGATTGGATAATGTCAGAGGTTCTACTAAAATAACCTAAATATGACTATTTTGAGCCCACCCCAACTCAAAAAGAACTGTGTTCATGGTCCTGTTGCATGGCATGCCTCTGCTTTGCATTTTAGGTACCCATACGTATGTCCAGTGTTCCCAATCCAACAGTGAATATTTAAGGGTGAGGAGACCACCTTGCCCACTTTGTGCTTGGCACAGTGCTTTGCTCAAAGTAGGCAATTTTGTAATTGGTTTTTGAATGAATGGTCATGCAAAATTCTCAATTTGGTTGAAGGAAACAGGAACTGGTCATTTTAGTTAAAAAAACATCTGGATTGGTTTTTGAGTATCTCAAGATTGGATTAATCCACACAAGGCACCGGTTTCATGTGAGAATGTCAGGGTATGTGGTCAGTTTGATAAGACAAAGTGTCTCAAAGGCGGTTCAGCTGGGTTCACCATCCGGAAAGATAAATACAAGTCCACTTCCTTCTGACTGAGAGATTACACATTCATGAAAAAGGAAAAAAAGAAAACTAAATTTGTAGCAGCAAAGGAAGGAAGCTTTCATTTTGCCAAAATTGATTAAAAATATTTTTATTGAACATCCACTCTGTGTCCATTTACTGTTGTACTTACTTAAATTCTGCAATATATCGCAATATGCCAAGGCCTCTGTATGCGAGAATGGCATATCCTTAAAGCATGAATCAGACTGAAGTGAAATGTTTCCTATGTTGCCACATTCCAAAATAGTCCTTTCTAAAAGAAAAGGCCTTCTATTTAAGTGGCTAAGAATTCGGATATTAAATCATGAAATCTTAAGAACTGAAAATGTACTCCAGGAGTTTTCTCATATTAAATAAGTCAATTTACTAGGAGCTGGCTCTGCTTTTCAGAAAGAAATTACCTTCTGAGGAATAGATGGTTAAGGTCACTATCTCTAAGATAAACTAGGAAAAAACAAAACAAGAGAAACCAAGCATTTAGGAAGCATGCAAATCCCAATCATATCATCCAATAAAAGAAAATCGCCGAGTGAGCCCCAGCAGAGGCAGAATGGTGTTGGTGTTACCTGACTACACCATCAATCACACACACACGGCTCTCACAGGCTAACACGGTAGCGGAGGGAAAAGTGCTTTCTCGGGTCAAACAAGGCAGGGCTAGGATCTCGGTGAATGAAGGCTCACCACGTCTGAGCATCAAACTAGACAAGTGAGGTTCTGTAATTGGCAAGAGGTAGAATCTAGGTAGAAAGGGTGTCTTCTGGGTCAGGGGATCCACAGATCCCACAGGACAACACTTTCCACACATGTTCTAGACCAGACTGACTCCTTGGGATGCCTTATGAAAAAGGTGTTCCATTTGAGAAACGCTACACACCAATCCCTCTCTTGTTTAGTAACTTTCATTAGAAATTAAAGGCTTTGAAGAATCCTACAGTGAGTAGTGTCTTTAAGTTGCCTTGAGTGTTTCTCAAACTCACTTTGCCATGTTTTTGCTTAGCGACTCCAGAAAACACTGGGAAACGTTACGGGATAGTGGAAGGCTGCGGACCAGGCCCGGCAAGCAGTCAAGGACGGGGCACGTACTGGTGAACAGGGCGCGGCGTCAGAGGCCGTCCCCTTCGCTCTGCTCGTACTGTTTACATAACCGTCCCGCTGCAAACACTACTTGTAATTTTCAGAAGCAGCACATGAACTATTCATCACCAAATATTTTATCATAGTAAAATAGAATGTCAACAGTCTAAAATTATCTGAAAGAAGGAAGAAGAAAGGAAGGGGTGGGAAGCAGATGTCAATTTCTTCACTTTATATAGTACTAAGTTCAATGGGTAATACTTAAAAACTGAAGCATATAATTTAAAATTATAAAGATAATCTCAGGAAGAACCAAAAATAAAAATTGTAGGTGATAAAAAAATTGAAGGGGGCAGGAGAAAGGCAAAGGAATATGAATAAGTAAACTAAATCCTTATTTCTCAAAGAAGATGGCAATAAATACTTTTTCAGGTGATACATAAAGAAGAATATATTTTAGGGTATACAAAGTGTTACTAATATATCTAAAACCAGAAATGGTCAAAAATCATTCCACTGAGGAGTGGGAGTGTAGGTAGATTCATGGGTACCTCCCTGTAAAATGTGAAATTGCGGGGTTTTATGAATTATGCAGTCAAAAGTAAAGAGAGGAAACAGCAGTAAGACTGTACTCAGAGTCTCCGTTCTTGTAACAGTGACGGTAGTTAAACTTGAGCGTGCATCATAACCACCTGGAGGACTTGCTGAACCACAGACCTCGGGGCCCACCCCAGAGTTCCTGATTCAGTCTGTCTGATGTGGAGACTAAAAATTTCTATTCCTAACAAGTCCCGGGTGATGCCGATGTGGCTGGTCCAGGGTCCAGGCTTTGAGAGCCACTGCTGCAGGGCAAGTCCCAATTCTGAGTGTCCACAGACCTGGCCTTGTATTTTTTGGAATAATTTCTCCTAGCTGAACATCTAAAGGGGCAGAGTTAGAGACAGATTCTAATAACCACTTAGTTTTAAACCATCTCCATTGAAGCAGACCTTGCCTGTCCTTCACTGCCAATTCCCCCTAAATTACCTGCTGTCAATGTCCAAAATCCAACAAGTAACTACTTCTCCAGATGGAAGGAGAGCATGCAAAGCAATCTTTGAACTCATTTTAGGTGTCTAATAACATGACTGCAGCTTTCTATTCCACATGGAAGCCAAGACAAATGTCATCCAGAAAGGCTCAGCCATGGGAAGAAAAAACCAAAGAACAAAATGAAAACATAGATAAGATAGCTATTAAGCCAGCTGGTCCTGATGCCAAAGACAATATGTGAGAGCCCAGGTTTAATGGGAGGAATGAGGAACAGAAATGAACAGCTTGACAGGCGGTTTCAGGAGCATGGCAAAGACATGCAGGAACAGGTCACAGTGGGTGCTGTGTAACATTTGCATTGTTACAAGAACACTCCACTTAAAACTGTGGTCTTCCCCTCTCACCCTGAAAATACCTGGTATCTTTCATATTTGCTATTGGTGCCTAGCATGAAACCCCCCAAATTCTGAATTTATTAATTTTTAGAAGAGGAAAGGGAGGGCAGTTGAGGGAAGAGAGAGAGAGAGAGAGAAAGAGATTGTTCTCTTATTATTGCATTCATTGGTTGATTCTTGCATTTGCCCTGACTGGGAATCAAACCTGCAACCAGGGCATGTGAGTACAATGCTCTAACCAATTGAGCTATCCAGCCAAGACTGGAACTTAAAACCCTTAAAACAATTTTTTAGATCACATATATAGCTATGATATTTGACCAAAAATAAGATTTTACCAAATTGTACAAAACTTTGAAAACAGAGTTAAAAAATGGATATTCAGTGGAAGGTAGTTCATTTCTTCGTGTCTTATAGCCATGCAAGTATTCACAGACAAGTGCAAACAATCTAATTTACTGTGTGACTTGCAAATTCAAATGAAATGTTTGGTTAACTCTGAAAAATGAAAGGATTTAAATAAATGGGATGTGCGTGCACACAAAAAATAAAAAGTAGACATCATTTGGGGCTTCTTCATTCTCAAAAGGCTAGTGAAACTTTGAATATTTGCATAGGTGGGTCTTCCACAAAATACCATGCTTATAGATGTCATTCTGTTTGACCCATTCATTCCTCACTGCATAAAGCTCAAAATGCAGAGTCAGCAGCCAACACTGTGAAACAATGCTCAACTAAGGATGCTGCCTGTGCCTCATTCAAACATTAAATTAGATTTATGATGTTATTTATTTTATTACTATGCAAGCAAAATGCTACCACTGCAAACATTCTGAAAAATAAGGGAATAGAGTCCAATATATCACCACCAGCAAAACTAATCATTTTGATGTTGCTCATTCTAGGTGTTTTTTTTTTTTTTTTACCATAAATGTGTGTGCACACATGTATATATACATACGTATATGTATTTATAGTTGATATATCATATCCTGATTTATGCTTCTTACATTATTTTTTCAGTATCTTATTGGCCATTTCAGTTACTTGCCATCAATATTTAGCTATATAAAGTGTTACCATGAGACTTTTTGTACATGTAATTTTCCCCTTTCTTTTTGATTTCTTTCTTTTGATTAGATTCTTAGAAGTAAATTTTACTGGATCAAAGATGATGAAAAGTTTTATGGCTTTTGACACATTGTAGCAAATCCATAATAGCTGAATCATAGTCATTTAGGTGTGACTTCCTTACTTAGATGAAAAGTGAAGAGCAGATACAATGTCACTACCAAAGCACCAGCTCACCCATCCAACCATTCTTTATTGAAAGCGCATTCTTCAGGCATTGCTCTAGGCACCCATGGGTTTACATTCTTGGAGAATATATCATTACAAATCATGAATCTTATATTCTTGATGAAAATACCCTTTAATGATATTTGCATTTCATGCCTTTTCTGTAAAGTACACAGAAGGCAGTGTTCAAAGGAAGCTGTTAACAAGTGTGGTCCCTGATTAACTAGCAATTCATTCTAGGAGCATCGACTAATCTGGGGAAGTTGCCAAGAAGTCCAAAAACTGGTTCAAAAATTCACTCAAGTAAACTTGGAAGTTTAATATATAATAGAGGTCGAATTTAAGTCAGTGTATTATTTATAATGATAGGTCTAGAGTATTTGGACATTAGAAGGAAAAATGAAGCTAGGTTCTTTCCTCAATCTTCACCCCGTTATAAAATTTAGATTTCTTACAAATTTACATGTATAAAATAAAACCATAAACCAACTAGTTGAAAACATGAGTGCGTATTTTAGTTCCTTTGAAGGAGAAAATTCTAAGGAGGAAACAAAATCCAAAAGTCGTAGAGAACACAGTTTGTATTGTACGTTTGTGTACATGAAAACAGGATGCTTCTACATGGCACAGCACCTGAGTGAGGTTAGAAAAGGACAGA
This sequence comes from Glossophaga mutica, assembly GCA_039655065.1. Lineage (NCBI taxonomy): Eukaryota > Metazoa > Chordata > Mammalia > Chiroptera > Phyllostomidae > Glossophaga > Glossophaga mutica. Next base: position 137,055,637 of record CM077307.1, on the reverse strand, counting down.
GAGGAAGAAGTGCATGCTCCTCGTACGAGGGAGGGCTGCCATCCACACAGCAGGAGGGAGTCTTCCAATTAAGGAGACCCTCCAATAGAAGATAACAGGGAAAGGACACAGAGACAAAATAAGCATTTGAAAAATGACCCAAACTTTTAAGTCTTTGCATAAATACAAACAAAACATTAAGATACGGTTTTGCCTGTTAGGTTGGTAGAAATTAAGAATATTGATAACATATATTCAATGTTGAAGAAGATAAGAGAGATCAGCATACATTGAGAGAGACTATATAAACAGATGCACCTATCCAGGGAGCAATTTAGCAATTATTGTTGAGATACGAGGTGCACATAAACTCTCACAAGTGTTCTCTCTCTTCCTCCCTCCCACTCTCTGCTCCGACCCTCCTCCTTAGTAAATATGCTGCCTCAGGCCTCTTTGCCCTCCGCTCAGTGCAGCCCACTCCAGTTTACTGTTGTTCCGACTCATTCCCCTGCAAACACTGGTGGGGTGAATTTCTTAGAGAGAATGGATGTTCTGACTCGCACTGATCTCACCCTTTACTCAGCCACTATTGCGTCACCTCACTCAGGCCCTGGTATTCTCTTTTATTGTTTTCTAATGAGTTCATATAATGAATCTTCCCAGTGACTGGAGACCATCTATTATTTCTTTTTTTGTTGATTGTACTCAGTACCTAATGTAATAATGGGCACACTAGATGCATGTTTTCTGAATAAATACGCCCACTAAGAGGTGTTCATAACCTCATAAATTTAAAATCTTACCATTTACATCAAGTTCCATGACTATAAACTGTAGAACAAAAAAAAACTGCATGTTTAATCTCTTTACCTTACCTCTTGTCAGGAAGGGTTTATGTGGGTATTTTTAAGAGAACAAAGAAATATTAGCTTTGTTAACACTCGGTATACTAAAAAAGGTTAATTCACTACCATGGAGGCATACAGAGATAGCAGGGTTTTCTAGTTTTTGCTCGTGTGTATCTTCCTGCTTGACTGCGAGCTCCTTAGGATGGGATATCTTGTCTAAATCTCTGTGTATGTGTCCAGAAACTTGGATCAAATCCGACAACAGTTGTGTGCTATTGGATAAGTCACTTAGTGCCTCCTGACCTCTGTTCCCTTGACTGTAAAATGAGGATAAGAACATCCCATGGGTTATTATAGAAATGAAATACATTAACATCTGTCAAAATGCTTTGCAATGAGTGGTGAATGAACAAATGAACAGCTAAGTTCCAGACAGGTGAGTTGATACCATTATAAATCAGTTCCTTTTGCTTGTTTCACCAGACTTAATTTTAAATGATGGAAAATTAAGGTATACCTTAAACCAGTGGTTGGCACATTCTACTCTGCACCAGAATTTTCTTTTTAAAGCCCAAACTGCTGGGACTCATCCCCTCTTGAACTTCTTATTTAGTGGATGTGGTCTGGGGCTTAAGAATTTGTATTTTCATCAAGTTCCTAGGCGATGCTGATCCCACTGGCTCGGGGACCAAGCTTTGTGAATCACTGCCTTAAACATTTAATAATGCATAGCTACTTTGAGACACAGCTTCTTTTTAGCCTGAGTGAGAGCAGGGCTCTGAAGTTTAAGACATGACCTTGAATTTGTAAGCCCCGTTCCCTCAGTCCCCTTATCACCACCATGCTTTGCTTGCTTCCCTTGCACTGGAGGAGTGAGACAGAAGATGGCTTTGCTTCCTACACTGATTTACAGTTCTACTGTCTTTCCAGCCTCATCAGCAAGAGAGCAGGGATAGATTACAAAGTCTTTGAAGGGCAAGAGGGGATGCTTCCATCTTGTTTGCAGTTATTCCCTAGGCTAACTCACGTGGAGTGTTAAAAGTCTTCGTGGCCCCAGCTAGTCCATCCTGAGTATGGGTGGTCCAGAGACTTGGGTCCTTGGGTTTTAATTATTCGTGCAGCTGTTTTATCTGCTATATGAAAGAAGGAGCCAAAAAAAAGAATAACTGGTTTCAGGAAGTACTGGCATTTGACAACTTCCAGGAAAAGGAAGAGGTAGTGACTAAGGACACAGAGTAAGGGGTAAAACAGACTTGGGTTGGAACTTCAGCTCTGAAACACACTAGCTATGTGACCCAAGATGAGTAACAATCTCTTGAACCTCAGGCTTCCTGGCTGTTAAACAGATAAATTACCCTTTTCAGAGAGCTGGACATTTTAAGTGAAATGTTATACTTCAAGGGTTTATAATAGTGTCTGGCACAGAGAAAAGCCCCCGTGCTATTATTAGTAGTAGTAGTAGAAGTAGTAGTAACACTCATGAGATATTATATTTCTATTATATAGGAGGGGTGCCTCTAAAGGAAAATATGCTGACTTCATAAGCCACAAAGGAAATCAATTCATAGTACTTTCAAACCAATTATATAGGCCCACAATGCCTGATACAGTGTGAATGCACATGATAGGTTCCCAATAACCGTATGGTGGTGAAAGGAACATGGATAAGCTGCAAGATCTGCTGCAGGACCTCACAGTGTAACTTCTAGAGACACGGGGAATGCTGAAGCAATGTGCACACTTCTCATAAATATTTTCTCTTCTCTTGCCATGTCCGTCTCCCCACCATAAACTGGTTTCTGAGGAATCTTTGCTAAGTGACAGTACGGACTCCTGAGAGAAACACGGGAAAAGGAGAAACACTAACACCGGTGGGCGGAGCAACGGTTGCATCACGGGAGAGAAATGCAGAACATTTCTGGTGCAAACTCTTTGGTGTTACACTTGGCCTTTTATTTGGTACTTGAACTTCAACCTTTCATTTAACTTGTGATCTCATGAATTCAACCAGGGAAATCAGAAAAAGATTTCTTTCTGCAAGATGTCTACCCAGACAATCTGAATGCTGGATTTCATCAGCTACTGCAGAGAGAAGTACAAAGGCCTCGTGTGTTACAGCCCTGGCAGGCAATGCAAAACTGAAGGAAACATCTCTCAGTTCTCATGAAAATAGTAAGCAAAGATTAGTTAGGGAAAACTGTTCCATGCTAAGGAAGATAAACACTCAACAAACAAACCCATGAAATATTCAGTGCATCTAAAAACCCATCCCATACACTTTTTTAACACATATAAAAACTCTAAAATATAATAAAATCTTAATCCTTCCTATTCACTTATAATTGGTACTTCACATAATGATGGACTCAAAATAACTCAGGTTCTTTGGATATAAATAACTCATTTTATCTGCTCAAAGCCCACATGAACCCCAATTCTTTCTAAATACAAAGAAAAAGAGAAGAAAAAAATAAATATAAGAGCAATCATTGGAAGAGAAGCTAGAAGAGGGTGGAAGTAAAGATTGTCATTCTCTCTGTTTTTCTTTTTGATAGGCACAGATACTCATGCAAAAAAAAAAAAAAAAAAAAAAAAAAAAAAAAAGGCTTCCAAGTAACGTGGGACTCTAGACAAGTCACATCCCCCAGAAATAAGCGGAAACCTAGAGGGCACAAGTGATAATAAGATAAGAGAAGCAAAGCGGAGGGCAGGGAGGAAGTAAGGATTCCATCTAGTTAATAAACACTTTCCTGAAAACAAGTGGAATAAGACAATGATATTGAGACTACATGCCTAATAAGAAACATATCTATTATTTACATTCTTTTCAAATTGACTGAAAACCATATAGTGCTGGCTACATTTATTCAGCACTATGTGCAAGGTGGTACACTGGGGAGAATCAAAAAATGGATAATGCCTTGTATAAATTTTAATGAATGTGTAATCTAGTAAGGGAGATAAGAGAATGTACACAAATATCTATAATATAATATGCATAGTAGGGTACATAGTAAACATCCAGTAAATGAGGGCTAATTACGGAGCTTAGATGGCAGCTAAAGCTTCTTGCTTTGAGAAGAGACTGAATGAATATGATGGAAGAGGAATGACTCAGGGTGGAGTGGTCTAACAGGATAGGAGGAAAGAAAAAGCTAAGGCTTTAAAAGAATGTGTTCCAAAATGTTTACAGGATGAAAAGACCTTCACTACACCCTAAGCAAGCAATATGGGTCTTCTAACTCTTGACATACTACAAATGAAGTGAGACAGGAAGATATTAAGTAATTTGTAGAAGCTATTCCAAGTTGGTCTGCGAGCAGATAAGGCAGGTCCCTTCGGTGGTTCAGGCCAATCCTTTCAATCCTGCTTCTCCAGGAAGGAGATTTAGAAATCTAACCCAGAGAATCTCTTGAGCCTCAGCTCAGATCTCTAAAGAAAAAAAAGCAGCTGTGGAAAGCTACAAATGTTAACTGTCACCAAGATACAAAGCAGAGAAGGTTGGAGAAACAGGGGGAGGAGAAAGATTCCAGTGCAGGAAATTAAGGTCGATCAAGAAGGGTCTCGGATCGAAAGTGCTGGAAGGGCCCTTAAGGCCACAGCAGCCCCTCACTCAGCTTGCTGGGCTAAGATACTGATGCTACTGCTGCCCCGCCTTGAGTTCCCCTTGTCCTTCCAAACTTCCCAGGGCCACTGACTGGCTGTGGTCCAGGGAGAAAAATTTAGCTCCAATTACTTAAGCTGCTTTATTGGTTTCACAGAGAAAATCCCCTAAATCGACTTTCACAAAACCAGACAACGCCACACAGAGGGCACAATCATATTTCTTCAAATGCTTCAAATGTTTCTTTTAGAAACAACTAGAATTTAAACAATCGAAGATGCCAGGCTTCCTGCTCTCAATTTGGTAGAACCCCTCCTCCCCCTGCCCAATCCAAAAGCTTCCCACAGTTAACAGGCCCACAAACATTTAAATATAAAGGGTCCATACTCAGAAGGTTTTTCTTTGAGGACCAACATGCAGAAAATAAAACAATGAGGGGGCAAGTCCTTGGTTCTTCTGCCTTCATTATTCCCCACCCTCAAATCTGCTGATAACCAGTAAATAACCCCCCAGATGCATGCTCGTGGCAGTCACCCAGAATGTACATCTGCTGTGTGTATGAAACTTGCTTTGACATATAACTGCCAAATATAGAATTATTCACTTTAGTGCTATCACAGGCTGCTCCATCCAAGGTCAGAAGCATTTGAGAAGATCCCTATTTGAAAAGAGAAAATAAAAGACCACCCATTTACATCTTTTAGTCCAAGTTCTCTCTTAGTAGAATATGCAAAACCTACAGACCAAGTCAAGGTGTTAATTTCGATTTTAAACCTTAATGCCTAGAGCCTTTGCAGGGATGTCCAACCTTTTGGAGTCTCTGGGCCACACTGGAAGAAAAAGAGTTGTCTGGGACATTAAATACATTGTGACACTTAATGACAAAAATGTCTTGCCTGGGCTGATATGGCTCAGTGGACTGAATGCCCGCCTGTGAACCAAAGGGTCACCAGTTCAATTACCAGCCAGGGTACATGTCTGGGTTGCAGGCCAGATGCTGAGTGGGGGGTGCACAAGAGTCAACCACACATTGATGTTTCTCTTCCTCTCTTTCTCCCTTCCTTCCCCTCTCTCTAAAAATAAATAAATAAAATCTTTTTTAAAATCTCATAATGTTTTAAGTACTTTTCTGATTGTGTGATGGGCCACATTCATAGCCGTGCTGGGCCACGTGCAGCCCCTGGGACGCAGGTTGGACATCACTGAGGAAGAGGAAGACTGTATGGCAGGATAAGGCAAAGAGGGAGCTAAGTACAATTCAGGGTCTGTACAGATCAAGGCGAGTCACTGGGAATTTGGAGGGGGATGGGCAGGGGACAGCTGCTCAGGCCATCGGGGTCCCACAGAACAGCTTACTGAGCAAACATCTGGGGATAAAAAGGTACATCCTCAGTACTTTAAAAACTTATTTTCTAACAAGGATTATAAAACAAAAATTTCAGATGACAATGCATTAAAGGCACCCAATGCATTAAAACCATTTTTTAAAATGAAAAAAATATAGTTTTTGCTTTTTTGCTCAGTCCCTTCACACCATCACCCCCTCCCGCTGACAGCTGTCAGCCTGCTCTCTGTGAACCTGTATCTCTAGATCTATCTTACTTGTCAGTTCATTTTGTTCATTAGATTCTACATATGAATAAGATCATATGGTATTTGTCTTTCACCGTCTGGCTTATTTCACTTAGTATAATGCTCTCTGGGTCCACCCATGCTGTCATAATGGGTAAGATTTCCTCCTTCTTTATGGCCGAGTGGTATTCCATTGTGTAAATGTAACCACGGCTTTTTTTATGCACTCATCTACCAATGCGTGTGTGCTGTTTCCAAATCTTGGCTATTATAAATAATGCTGCAATGAACATGAGAGTTAATACATTCTTTTGAACTAGTGTTTTGGGTTTCTTCAGATAAATTTCCAGAATGGAATTTCCTCGTAAGGCAGTACCCTTTTTAATTTTTTGAGGTAACTCCATACTGCTTTCCATAGTGGCTGTACCTGTCTGAATTCCTACTAATAGTGCAAAAAAAGAAAGAACTCATAGACAGTGACAATGGTGTGGTAATTGCTGGGGGTTGGTGGTGGGGAGGTGGAGGAGGGAATAGGGGAGACAAATGGTGATGGAGGAAGACTTGACTTGACTTGACTTGGGGTGGTGAACACATAATACAGTGTACAGCTGACGTGTTATAGAACTGTGTACCTGAAACCTGAATAATTTTGTTAACCAGCATCACCCAAAATTTTTAATAAAAAGAAAAAATAAAATAAAAAATAAAATGAATTGAGCGCGGGCCTGCAAACTAAAGGATTGAGGTTCGATTCCCAGTCAGGGCACATTCCTGGGTTGCAGGACAGTTCCTAGCGACAGTTCTTAGCAGGGGACACACGAAAAGCAACCATACATTGATATTTCTCTCCGTGTCTCCCTTCCCTTCCCCTCTAAAGATAAATAAATAAAAAAATTAAAAAAAATAAAATGAAGAAATAATATCACTTTAAAGTACAGGTGCACAATGGCAATTTATTTCTCATGTCTCTGAATTATGGAATTATCAATTAAAATAACTAGCAAATTGAAAAAAAAAGACTGAGTACAAAACTCTCCCAATTCTGATATAAAGCCATCACTTAAGGTTTGCCTGTGGACTTCATTCACACACAGGCACAAATACGGATGCTCATAAACTGGGTAAAGGTGAGTCTCCGCATTTAGAAAAGTGCATGTTGTCTGATTCCACAGTAACTGCAGGACTCAGAAGTTCAAGTTGGTGAGCAGATGTGCAAGTGCAGCACCAATTTCAGGAAACTATGGTATCTATGGCCCTGCGGGCACAGGTGAGACCTTCCTTCCTACAATCCCACTTGGGACTGCTCCTTCAACTCTTCCAACTCTTGTTTCTCCCCTCATTTATTCTCCTCCTAAAAGATGAGAGGGCGGGATTATCACCAACCATAAAATATAAGTTTATGAACCATTAACTTTTCCCTTCAACTAAAATTTCTAAGACTTGAATATTAAGTACTGTATCGTTGTATATACACGCCCACAGTGCAGTTACATTAGGCTCGTATTTAGCTTAAGTAAACTGATCTGACCTTTAATAGAGGATGGAAAAGAGGCAGAAAGAGATAAGAGAAAAAGAGTATGAATAAATGAGTAAAAAACAGGAACTGTGGATCTTAGATCTTTAAATTCGTTTAGTCTGTATGATTGCCCCATAACAGTTATAATATGCACTGTAATAAGCCAGGATTGGAACATCATGTAGTTAAATATCTACTTATTTAAACTTATTTCAATATAAGCTCCTTTCTAAAACTTTCCTTGATTACCCTTCCCAACATATCTCTTGGGACTCTCATACTATTCGCTCTCTAGAGGGTTTCTCTTGTCATACAATCTTCTTTTTATCATTAATTTTGCTGCCTGACTAACACAAACTGAGACTACCTTTCTGTGAGAGAGTTGTCTGTTTTGTAGATGCTACCTGTGATGAGACCCGTGGCCCACTGCGCAGCCCGGGCAGAAAAAGTGGCCCTCCCTTACTCTATTCTATGCACCTGCCCCTGCTTGTCCTAGGGGACAAGAGAGATCAGGAACACCCAACATCCAGTGAAAGAATGTGAGGATCACAGGGAAATTTCTTGAAGAAAGACCCATTCTAAAAAAAAAAAAAAACAACGCTGCCCCAGAAAACTACTGTTTCACTCTATGAACCTTTGCATTCTTTCTCTTTCAGGATTTTCTAGGGAGATCCCAGCCCGTTAATTTTTCCTAGTAGATGTCAGCAGGCAGGCCCAGGAGGGCCATGTGCATTGTGGTCATCATCAGCTCAGCCTGTGACCAGGCACGAAGAGGCTGTGCTTGGCGTATGTGTCTCCATGCCCACGTGCAGCCCATGATGTCATGGAGACTGTGCTGTCTCCGGCAAAGAATGCTGTATACCGTCTATCGAAATCAAACAAATCACCCAGTTTTCAGTTCAGTCCCACCTTCCATTAGAATAATTAGCTAGACCTGACCACTGAATATTTTGTGAATTGTGAATTGTTCAATGACTGTGAAAATAAAGCATTGGTATTTAAGCTTTATTTGTTAGAAGAAATGTGAGACATGATTTGAGAAATCTTTAAGTGAGAGTGCTTCAAGGCTTTTAGATAACCAAGTGGTTCTCCAGGAATTATAGGTGTTTCTAAAGATGAGAGATGAACTATCTTCACTTGCTTGAAAAACTGTTCTAATAAACTGCTTTCATTACTACAAAAAAAAAAAAAAAAAAAGATACTATCTTCCAACCCAACAAAAAACTGAATTTAACTTTGGTAAATCCTTAAAGAAAAGTAACGAGAACCAATTTTTAATAACACATTTTGAAATAAACTGAAATTAAAACACAGTTAGGAAACTGCCATCATTTCTCCTGCAAATCCCAGAAATAAAGAATATATATCATAAAAATAGCTCCTTGCCCCAGTTCTCCCTGGCTCTTGCCTAGATACAAAATAAGAGGAAGAACTGTGGTGCTAGTTGGGTGTTTAATGTTAATTCTTTGCTTTTATCCTGTTTTAAGGAGTTCCCCTCTAAAATGCAGTTGTAAAAAAAGTGGAAACTTTTAATATAATACAATTCTATCTTATGTTGATGGATTTTTAAATAAAAATACTTTTCCTTTTATGCTAACTTTTAGACATTTGTAGTTTTGTGTTCTTTACAGAGAGAATCCCACATTCAGTAGGATACTCGAAGTCAGACACATGTCCAGGGCCTTTGCACACGCTGCTTGATAAACTCTTCCTGGAAAAAAGGAAGTCTTTTAGGATTCAGATCACAGCCCAAGCGTCATCTCTGACCGGCCTCTCTGACTAGCCTATCTAAGGCAGCTCCCCTGGTGATTACATACCCACCTTACCAAATTTACCTTCTTCATAGTATTTATTTGGACCTGAACTTGTCTTATTGGTCCACATGTTTTTTTATTTGATTTCCTCCACTAGATACAATCTCCAGCCTCAGAGCATCTCAAGCTGCCTCATTTACTGCTGTATCCTTGGTACTTAGAAAGGTGTCTGGCACAGGGATTCTCAGGGAATATCTGGTGTTTGACTGTTTGCCATGTCTACACAAATGCAAACAAGGATTCAATCAGTTAGCAAAGTGTCCTGACTACACCCTCATTTGTAAGCACCTGCTGCCCTCGTTTCCACACAGTGGCCAAGGCCCAGTGACTCGGATGACCTCAATGGCCATCTTCTCCAGCTGAAGCCTAGGACAACTGTGACTGGGAAGCTCGGTCAGTAGTTCCTGTCACACAATTTCTGTCAGAAAATATATAACAAGCCATAATGTGGTGACAGCTAATGGCATCTTTTTAGATAATACCTAAATTAACTACTACTACTTTTTATGAATTACTTGGTCGTGTATTGGTCAATGTGAGGTGCTTTAAAACATTTGTCACATGGGTTCTTCACCCCAAAATTTATTTTGTTAGTGTGATTTATGCTTTCCTTTGAGTAATTTGATCTAAATCCTTATCAATTGGTCTTTTTTAGATTTTATAAAAAAGAAAGCTGAATTAAATCTTATGCCACTGTGAAACAATAGTTCATCCATACTACCTGAAATTTAAAAATTTCTGACTATAATGCTGAGAAATCTAATTTAATCAAATGTAGAATGTTAAGCTTAGTTCTACAATTCATTTCTAAAATTTCCATTTGGTATTAGTAATTCTCTCTGTCCTTCTGAACTATATAACCAAGAGATATTAAATTAACTGACTCTTTAAAAAGTCCACAATACCTCATTTTTTTCAGAATCCAAGAAACAGTTGCTGACAGATAAAAAATTTGTTGAAACCAGAGGTTCGAGTCTCGACATATCTGGCACTTGGTGCGTGCATGCACGTCCCTGCACGAGCGCACACATGTGAGCCTGTGTGTGTCAGAGCAAAAGACGGCTGTGCCTTTAGGCTTCTTGTGTTCACCTGTTTTGACCTTGAGGCATTAAGAGCAGGTCTAAGTTTTTTCAGACACAATTGCTTTATTCCAGGGAGCTGAATGAGCAATGGTATTCAGCTACGAGGTCAAGAAACTTGGACAGTCTTATTTGTTTCACTTTGCTTAAAGTGGATGTGAAGTATTTCTTACCATATAAGGAGCAAATGAAGGATACTATCTAAGATAAAGTACTCTCTTTTTTACTGACAGGAGATTCAAGGAGACGGGTAGTTTTATTTATTTACTGAAGTGAAAAGAAATCTTTTGAATGAAAAATCACTTTTAACCTTTGAAGCTAATACTGTGAAACACTTATCTGAAAAAAGAAACTAAGAATTATTTTTCTTAGTTTCTACCTGTGAATCATCCGTAAAACGAAAAGGAAGTTGTCCTTTGCAGAGAAGCATTCTTTCTAAGTGGTTCTGTCTAAGAAAGTTTGAAGAAAATGAAAAAGAGCACATTTGCTTAAGCTAATAATTAAAAACAAAACTCCAGATAGATCCATTTTACTAAGAAACACATTTGAAATGTTTAGTCTTTAGCCTCAAAACTCTACATTCGCATGTGGGCTTCTATCTACAAGAAGATAGGAGATGCTAGGCATATTCTAAGAGAATCAAGACATTAAATTAGGTCAAATCTGTTTTTGAAATTTTTCTTCTGAGGCCTTCTTTCTCATTTTCCTAAGTTATTCAGTATTCCACAATACTGATGTGTGTGCTCTTTTCTCATACATTTCCCACTTAAGTCATCCAGAATTTTGCTAACAATTATGCTACTTAGAAAAATGGAAGACAATAGGAACCTAGAAGTGAATTACTCTTGAAAGTTTTCAGCTATACTTTTGGCCTTCAGTAACAGTAAACTGATATATGAGAATTTCACAGTCATGCCCCACCTCATCCTCCAAGCCCATGAATCCTGTACTCATGTTCCTTGACTTGCCCCTTCCCCCCACTTCTTTCCCCAGTACTGACTGTGGGAGGGGGCGGGGGACAGGGTAGAGGAGAGCAATGGGGAAAAGGCAGGACAACTGAACAAGGATAAAAATTTTTAAAAATTTCACAGGGGAATTTTTAAATCACTCCTTCAAAGTTTCTACAGTAAGTTCCTTATTAATTAGAATTCAGGAAATGGAACTGTGGATTGAATTTAAGATTTAACCTAAGACCTTTCAGGAAATGTTTTTTTGTTTAACCTTTGATGTTGAAAATATGTCACAAATGTGTTTTGTATCGTTCAGCCACTTAATTCAGTAAGGTAAGAACTGACAGAGGTTGCAGCTGTAGATTATTCAATGCGGTAGAATAAGGCACAGGGGGACATGAAGGTGACATATTCCAAGACGAATTCTGAAAACTATACTTTGCAATGTAACCTTGGTTATAGTTCATTTAGTCCTGATTTCCAACCCTTGTGAACATAAAAGAAAATAGTCAACTCAGGTTTATTGTTAATTTGGTTCTATTGAGTGGAAGTTTCATGTATGGTAGGTAGGTCACACTATTTTTCCATTAACCTAAGGTAAGGCATATTTTGTGAAAATTATTTTTGTGAAAGTTTTACCTTCTGATTATAAAGCAAATATATACATACTCTTTAAAGAACAAAACGAGACCATTTCCCGCCCCCACAAAACAAACAAAAAATCTTAACCTGGCTCAGTTGGTTGGGTGTCTTCCTGCAAAGCAAAAGGTTGCTGGTGTGATTCCCAGTCAGGGCACGGGCTAGGATTGTGGGTTCCTTCCCCAGACGGGGCACGTACGAGAGGCAGCAGGTCAATATCTCCCTCCCTATCTTTCTCCCTCCCTCCCCCTCTCTCTAAAAATAAATAAATATAAATAAAACCTAAAAACTAAAATAAAACCCCTAAAGAAAGTAAAAAATTCACCACCTGGAGACAGCCATGGTCTACCACTCTGGTCAAAAGACCCCCATCCGTACCGGCATAACTGCAGCTGTGTAAACTGAGGGCATTCGGCACCCCATGGACACAGCCTACGTCATACATCCAGCAACATTTCTATGCTATCAGGCTATGCCCCTAGTGTTCATTATTTTTAATATTTTACTTATTTTTTTACAAAAGATTTTATTTATTTACTTTCAGAGAGAGGGGAAGGGAGAGATAAAGAGAGGGAATGAAACATTGACGTGCTAGAGAAACATGGAGAGGTTGCCTCTTGTATCCCCACAACTGGGACCTGGCCTGCAACCCAGGCACGCGTCCTGACCAAGAATCGAACTGGTGACCTTTTGGTCTGCCAGATGATGCCCAACCAACTGAGCCACACCAGTCAGGGCATGTTCCATTATTTTTTAGCCCAACTCCTAATGATAAGTTAGAATGTTTTCAAATTTTATCATAAAACACTGCTATAAAACCCTAAGCTTTGCACACGTATTTTGCACACTTGTTTAATTATCTTCTTAGTAGAAACTTCAGGAAAGATAAACTATATTTTAAATTTTATGCCCATTTAAACACAACCTACAATATTTCATATGAATAGATATTGTGTAGTTTCCCTTTTCAGAGAACTGTACTGGTTGTTACGCTGAGCTTAGATTTATATCATTTGGAGACCAAGTGACTATATTGAAAACTGTGTATAAACGTTCTAGGAAGGCAGACAGCTTACTGTCCCAAACTACAACATTTCTATTACACGTGAGCCAGCAGGCTTTGGCCCAAAGCTCCTAGAGCACCTTAATGAAAACAGCGGTCAGGGCTGTGGTTTCACATTTCATCAGGGGAATGCCCTCGGATGAGGACGGAATGAATGTCAGGTGGAGGCGAGATTTCCTCATTCAGCACTTTCATTTACCTCCAGCAGCTGGCCTCAGGTAATGTCCAGGGAGGGGATGCACACACCCGCAGCATCATTCATGCTCTTGGCAAACCGCGCAGAGCACTTTCTCTCGGGCACTGTGCGTGGTCACGTGGCGCTTGCTCAGAGGGCAGCACACTCAGCCTCGGTGATGATGAATGCCAGACCGGGGGTTCCCAGGGAAGAACTCTGCTGGAGCAGTTCAGGTGAGTCTGCACACCAGGACATTCGAGCAGGTTCTGCAAGGGTGAACTTGCTGGGCTACCCCAGCCAAAGGAAGACTTGTTCCCTGGGTGCCCCCTGCATACTTCCCCCACCTTCCTTTACTACCTCCAAAGCAGAAAGGCGAGTTTACTCCCTTTTCTAGCCTCCCTGTGGCTGGAGGGGCTGGAAGATGCAGTTCTGGCCAGAGAGACCGAAGTCATCTAGGGGCTTCTGAGAAGGGATTTTTTTTAAACCAGATATTTCATATTTTAGTTTTCTTTTTCTGATGTCTTAAAATAAACTTACAAGCAAGGCAAAAATCATTTTCAAAATGAAGAAACCACATATTAGCTTTTACACCAAGAATATCTTACCAATGTATAACATTAATAATAGCTAGGCAGTCCTAGGTGGTGTTATGACGCAGGGGAAATTATTTCAGCTAGATAACATCCTAGACAATGGCTAGGTGGCAGCCAAAATGACATTAATATGTATCAGCTTTGGACGAAATTGTCTTTTTCTTATGAAAGCCCTGAAAGTAGCTAGTCCTGTCCCCCGTTTGTCTTTGTTCTGAGTGCAGATTTGAGGCGCGGAGCTGGTGTGAAGGCCATCAGTGCTGCAACTCTGAAGTAGCGCCAGCAACCGTCTACCTTCAGAAGCAAGGACAATAACAATCTTTCTTTGTTTATACCATGTTTAGCCAGATATACTGCTATCTGTAGCTGAAGGCATTCCTCACCAATACATGACTTCTCCAAACAAGATGGTCTCTTGATAGAGACAAGAAAATCAGTGGTGAACACGGACACAAAACAGGGAAGACTGCTGCAGGCTTCAGACTTTGCCGTTTAGCCCTCGCGGGCCGAGCAGACAAGGCTCGGTCTGCAGGGCCACGTTTCTCTCGAGTGTCAAGGCCTCAAAGGGCATATGAGTGTGTCTCATCAGAAAAACGTGTTGACGCTGGCCGATAATGAATCGAAACATGCCCTCCTGAAGATACACCACCTTCAAAAGTACCCAAATCGAAACAAACCTAACATAAATCACAGAACCAAAAAGTATATGATGTAGGTAAAAAAGGGAGAGTAAAAAGGGCAGTGTAGCCAGGCAAAGGGAACACACGTGTTGAATGTCCTTTTTATAACCTGTCTTCTTCTTACAGAAACATTAGAAGCTTCTCTGAGAAAAGGCCATTTTATACGGAAAAAACCAACAGTGACAGGGCTACCTACCCATTAGAATTAAAAGGAAAATGATTTTTTTTTTTTTAAATCTTAAGAGAAAAGAAAGCAATACCATCTGGACTATCATGTCTCTTGGCCAACTGAGCAGCCTAAAGGTAAGATTAGTCAAGGATGCTCAAGTGATCTCGAAATAATGTGAAGAGGTGTCTCATGAGAAGAATTAATGATAAAAAATATAAAATTTGTTAGAGAAATAAGATAATGAACATGGGGGTTGTTATAACAAATGGCCTAGTAAACTATTTTCCAAGGTAATGAGAAAATAGAGTCATCATTTTAGCATGGGTATTTTATAAAATCGTAAGTAATGGGGAAGAACTATGTGTTTTAAAGAAAGTAATTAACAACAACAAAAGCAATGAAACATAAATACAGAGAGTTTTCTGTATCCTGCAGGGTGAGGGGTAATTTCCTCACAGGTGCTGTTTTGTGGATCTGCTCCCCTGGGGCAAATAACCAAAAATCACCCCCTATTGGGGCATGAAACAGAAGATGTGTAATTGATTTCCCACTATGAAAAACATGGGCTTTAAAATCCACAAAGACAAGTCATTGACTTATTTGCCACTGTTTCCCAGTATCGTGTATGGTGCCTGACAAATAGGTGCTAAATACGTGTTGAAGAAATGGGGAAAAATAGAAGGAAAAGAGAGAAAAATAAAAAGCTTCCTACATGAACAAGATTTTTTAAAATAGACTTATTTTTCTCAAGTCATGGAGATATCACTTAATATAAAATACACATAAAATTGTCAAATGCTATTCCAGAAATAAAAAAAACAACAGATGATACATTCTTAGGAAGTAGGTTACAGACCCACACATTTTAAAGATCACTCCAAATTCCATTGTAGATGATATTAATCAAAATCTGACAGATAATATCTATTATCTCTAAAACAACAATGGATACTGCTTTGAGAAGGGAAGATTGGATTATATTATTTTGAATGAGGTTATAAGCATTTATCAGTTAGGAGCAGTTCTCTCTTGATTGCATAATATGTAAGAAATACCTTCTGTTGGCTAATAATGGGAAACGTATCTATGAAACTGTCAACTGCAATTTAAATTGGAGTATGTTCTTTACTGGGACAAAAAGAGCATCAGAGATTTATTTAGCAGTTTCAAAACACTTTATGTTGACCATTTCAGGTCATTTCCCAACCATCACCCTGAGACAGGGATTACTGCTGTTTCCATTTTACAGATGAGCAAACAGACTTTGTGAGGTTAGTTAACAAACCCAAAGCCACACAGCTAGAAAGTAATGGAAGAGAGAGAGATGAGCACGCAGAGCATGCGGAATGCAACTGCAGAGCTGACCACTAAGGTAACTGTAATTGTGTCAGTGGCAGACAGTGATAACAATAACAGGTAACCAACAAATGACCATACACACAGTTGCCGATGACTTCACACATGCTTAATCTTTGTACATTACACCAAACCTCAGATGTCCCCCTCCTGCTGAGGGCAGAATACTTACTTCTTAGGACCAAGCACTGAATCACAGAACCGAACTTGGAAATTCTTTATCAAAAGCCAACTGTTTTCTCTCCCTTTTGACCTTAATGCTAATGACCTTGCCAGGAGAGGAAACACTTTTAGCATCCCCTCCAGGCCTCTGGGATACTCACCAAACCTTGATTCCCTGTTCTGATTATGGTGGTTATATGCCTAAAATTCTTAAATGTCTGGAGTTGTTCCTCAGGCAGAATAAGGGAGCATGTATCAGATCTGCCATTGCCTGGTGCCTGAGGGAAAATGAATAGCTACTGTAACTGTGCTCTGAATGAATACTTAAGAGATCTCATGTTGGTTTTCTAATATAACTTACATGGAAACAACAAAGTAGATTCACTTGGCTTAAACAAATTCTGAGAACTATTATCCATGGCAGGTTCTGCTGCAGTCCTAACTTGGTCTTCTTTACCCTATTTGAAATATTAAAAATCAGTACCTTCCTTCTGTGTTTCTCTCGTTCTAGTTCATTGATTAGGGAATAGGCTATTTAAAAGTAGATCTTAGCTTTCATGTTTTATGTTGATACCAACTCAATATCCATATGTTTATGGTATGTTACAGTGATATGACAAACCATATGAGTTGGCCTTCCTAGTTATTTGTGAACTGACTGATAAGAATTATTAAAGATTTTTGGAAAAGGACAAATGCAGAAGGTAAAAGTTAAGTGACTAGGCAATTCATAAATAAAGAATGCCAGTGGCTGGCAAACATATGAACAATACTCATTTGCACTAGTTAAGCATTACAAATTGAAACAACAATGACATGAATATTATTCAATTATGGAATTGGCAGAGCAAAGAAAAAGTTAACACTCAATTGTTGGAGGGTATAATGAGGCCAAAACACTACAGAATGTGAGCTGGTTTATCTGGTTATGGGAAGCAACTTAATAACAGACTTATCAAATCAGGAAAATTTCCTTTTCTCTCCAGTTTTAGTCCACACATAGGAGACACATACACACCATAATAGTACCTTAAATTTGAGCCCAAATACCACTCCTTTGTCTCAAGGCTTAAACAGTTCTCTGGAGAATCACTGGACCCTGAGGACGGCAGTCTGCCTGTCCCCTGGATGCCCATGTTCATATGAGGACTTTCTGTGCTAACAGGTTGAAGGAGGGGAGCAAGGCTGGAGGGAGGGAGCGAGGGAGGGTATCACTCAGAATTCAGAACAGCCTGGTACTCAGCTGACCTCGAACAAGTAGTTTAACTTCTTGAAAATGAAAATGTCCTTTTCATAGAATTATAAGGATCAAATGTGATAATGTATATGAAAGTTCCTTGTAAATAACAAATCAATAATACACATCTTTGGAGACCTCAAAACAGTTTTTCCCTTTCCCTCTTCAGTGTCCTTAGACGTCCCTCTCAAAACACTGTCGTATCTGTCCCTTGATCCAGGGACAAACTTGCTCTAATATTATGTTTATTCTTACTAAACTTACATAAGTATCCACTGTACGGACACTGTATTTGACCCTCTCAGGACCCTCCCACGCCACCTCCACCAATGTTGTTCCAACCGAGTAACATTGTTAAAATTTCCTTCACTGAGGCAGAAATACCACAAATATGAAGTCTGCAGGGACAGACCCACAAGCGTTTGAGCCCTGGATTCAGGATGGAAGCCTGTTATTTAGCTAGATGGCACTGGCCGCCTTACATAACCGTTCCAACCAAAGGGGAGCTTAGCATGACATCAGAGAGACGTGCTCCTAAAAGAGTTTGTTTAAATTTTTCATCAGACTGCCTTTATAAAAAAATTGAAACAGAATATTCTTCAAGTGGGGGAACAGTTTGCTAAGAAGGTCAGAATTTACAATTATTTTTTAAAAATCATCATTTTTAGGACTCTATGCTCTCTATGCCTAAAATGTCAAGCAAGTGTTTGGCTTTTTATTTAGGGAAAGAATAAAATGAATTCTTCATCTAGCCTGAGAAGGAGGTTTTCACTTTTACATGCTTTAGAACAGCAACCTCCCATTATGAAAAGCCTTTGTCCCTCCGGCAATGGGGGAACATGTGTTACAATGACAATGGGTGCCTCTCTTCTGGACGGATCATCTATGGTAGGCTGTGTAAAAATACCTTTTTGCCCTTTCAAGGTGATTAGGCTGGTGGGGTGCCGAAAGCAGACCTACAGCAGAATCACCATTCATTTCCTTCTGCTGCACTGCAGATTCTTTCTGACCCGATGCCCGCGTCCTCAGTGACATTTAAGTACAAGAGGCGAGCTTTCCTTTTCAAACGGATGCAGCAACCCAAGAACAGATGAGCAGATCCATCACTTTTAGAAATTAAACATGATGACTCTGTTGATCTCCAATATTAAAATGTTTCAGTTCTGGGTGTTTTAGAAAGATGGGGGTGGGGAGTGGGGAGAATGTGTACTTTGGATGGTGGGAGCCTGCTGTGAATACAGATGGAGATTTTATGGTTTGTCTAATGCTTGTCTATTTTAATAAAGAGAGTAAATTACAAATGCTGTGCAGTTTCATTCTATACTCCTTGTGTTGCAAGACTGAACTAAAAGTAGCCATCTATCCTGGAATCTTTTCCCTCTCTACATTGTTCAGTTTACCCCAATCCTGGCTCTGAAATTTATTTATCAAAAAGAGCACATGAACTAAAAGCAGAGAAGAAAAATTTTCTAGGGGCAATATGGGATGTCCAATGCTCAACACTCTCTCTCTTTCTCCACAGGAGATAACAGAAGTACCTAGTTTACTATGAGAATCTAATGACAGAGCCTCAGCATCGAGGCAATGGTACAGAGCCCTGGAGAAGAAATAGATTTGAGAACATTTCTGCTATTACCCCACAGAGGCTGACTGAACCAAAGCAAATGCTGCATCTCTGTGTTCAGGGGGATGTTTCAGCTCCATCCATGACATTTATTGATCATTTGTACCAAATTTCCATTAGTTGATCATTTATTTTACTCTACACACAGGTTACACACACCACACAAAATTAAAGGAAAATCACAAAGCATGGCTGGCATTTCTTTTATAGAAGAAGAAATTAAAATAGAGCCAAATTAAAATACAACGAGCAATAAAATTACTTGAGATCTTTTTGACAGGTTGGAAATGGATCTGCTTCTCTTTCAGTAACAATTTAACACTTAGGATGTTCCAATGGGTTTTAGAAGCAACATACGAAATTCTACGTGGCCAAGTTTTAGATCCCCATTCTTGCCCTATGCATATACATCAGAATGATTCCGTGGGTGGGCAGTGGGGGAGAACTCCTGAAAAGAAGTGCCTTTTAAAGACACGTCTCTGACACAGGAGGTTCTAAGGCTCAGCAACGGTGCGGGGACTCCTCGCACTGGCTGCTTCCAGTGCAGGAGGGACACTGGCAGGAAAACGGCAAGAAGGGACTTCCGGGGGCGAGGAAATGTAACATATCTTGTTAGGGGAATGGGTTACACAACTGTGCCTTCCTCAAAACGGATTCAATAAACACTTGGAATCACTGCATTTGTCTCAAGTAAATTATAATTCAATGAAAAAGAATCTCCCTGGAAACATTATAAAATAGTAAGATTCTAAACACAGAGTTCCTTTCAGTATTTTCTGGAAATATAATTGTAAGGCAAATAAAAAGAATGCCTTTTGTTGAATGTTTACACGAAAGCCGAGGGATTTCTGGTACCACCTGTCTCTGCTTCGGTGCCACACCTGACTGAGGCATTACCGTAACAAGTTTACTGTAATGAGATGGAAGCAAATATTGCTGAACTGCAATTAAAAGCTCTCCATTAAATTGCAGGTTCAGGCTAAAATTCTGGGCTAGGCATTCCTGTTATACTCTCCATGATGACACAGGGGACCTGGGGACTTCCCAGTCACATCTGAGATAAATGTCCCAGCTGTGGTCTACAGCACAGAAGATAGAGTATAGGAAGGCTTCTCTCCATAGAATATGTGTGTGTCTCATTTTATTATACTTGGAGAGCAGGCCTCAAAGACAGATATATCAAGACATCATTATTCTAATATAAAAGGATCCCTTTATCACTGTAAACTGCCATCATATATTTTACACCTACCCAGGGAACTTCCTGTTTAACACAACTATGGATTGCATCAAGCAGTAACAGACCTGATTTATCTTTTTAAAAAGCCAACAAACTGTGGACTGTTTTCTCCTGTTTTGTCTACTTTGACTCTCAGCTAAACTCTTATTAGATGTCGGTTTATTTCTGCTAGAACTAACTGAAAATACCGATTCACAGTTCTCAGGCTAATGAAATTAAAAACACAGACAGACATCTGAAGGTTTCTGGAAATCCAGATTTCAACTCTAATTCTTTTTACTACTACCTGTGTGGCCTTAGACATGTAAATTAACCTAACAGAACCTCATTTTTCCTCATCTATGAAATAAAGAAAAATAGTACTTGCTTCTTAAATTGACAGGAGATGGGAGGGGACGGAGCTAGAAGCTAAACTGCTTTGCACATTCCTTATTTAGTAGATTTTGGTTTTTGAAAAAAGATTTTACTTATTTGTTTTTAGAGAGAAAGGAGAGGAGGGAGAGAAACATCCATGAGTGGTTGCCTCACATGCACCCTACTGGGGACCAGGCCTGCAACCCAGGCATGTACTCTGACTGAGAATTGAAGTGACGACCCTTTGGTTCCCAGGCCGGCACTCAATCCACTGAGCCACACCAGCCAGGGCGAGTAGAGCTTATTTTGGAAATGAATACTTGACATAAGTATAAAACAACAATTATTAAAAATTGAAAGTGTAATGAGACATGAATGTGTGTCCAGTTGGTGGTCTAATCAACATAACCACTCTGAGAGAAACCATCTCAAGCAACTTTTGAAATCAGGAGTTTGACTGTACACTTTTTTGTACTAAAATCAATTTCAGTAATCAAAAAACCCCACACAGACTTACAAACACACATGAACACATACACACACATACATGGAGAATTAGAAAAAAATTAATCTCATAAACTCTGGGGTAATGGCATTCCTTACTGGTAATTCAGGCTTTAATATTAAAGCAACAAATGTTTTTCCAGACATGTTTTATAAAAGGTGTACTAAGTGCATTAATATTTTTGAAGAGGTCTTTAAAATGCAGCTTCAAACTTGAACTATTCTTTAGATGAAAGCACATTTCGGAAAAGTTAAATCTAGTGCATGTTGTTACAGTCAATTTGGCAAATTTTCAGAGTATTCTTATATCACAAGTATAGCCAAGCCCATTTTTGTTGATGGACATATCTATAAAGAAAAAAACATTGTAATAAATTGTTTTTCAAGATACTTTCTTTTCATTTCTCTAAACTCCTTATAATTAAACTTTTATAAATGGGTTGTACAAAATGACCATGAAGATTACTGTGGATGATTTTCTTCTATTTTTCTACTTCCCTCTTTGAAAGAGTCACTCTAGACTTATTGCTTGCAGACTGGAAGAGCACAGTAAAACATCTCACTATTTCAAATGGTTCATTGTGACTACAACAAATAGTGATAGTATACGGGGGGCGTAAACATGACATCACAGTTCTTATCAAGAAGATTGTCATGAATCTAAATCTGAGATGCCTCTTCACTAGCGCTTCTAAATTCATCATGCCCAATGAGTGACAGCTCAGACAAAAGGCAATGGCTTCAACACTTCTCAAAATAATTCAGTCATGATTCTCCAGGTGTCATATTTTTCAGCTCAGTGGATTTCTGTTCTCTCAGGTATTTCAAGTACAGAGCTTTGGCATTTTCTGAACTTGTAGTGAAAATCCAAGCTGAAAGTCCATATGAAGTAACATTTTTTACTTTGCAAAAGCATTAGTAATAGTTGACAGGAATAAAGGAAAGCAGAAGGAAGGGAGAGGACACATGTTACACGAATGTCAGTCCACCCCTCTGCACTCCTTTTGTAATCCAAGGCGTAACCAGCCTCTCGCATTCACAGCCGACGTTTCTGACACAGCCTGCTGGGCTTTCCCCGCTGCTCCCCAGTAAGCCATCATGTCCTGTCAATCCCACTTCTGCAGGTTTCTCTCTTCTCTGCACCATCTGCTCACATTCTCAGTCTTCAGGTGCAAGGTTCAATGTCCCGTCACTCTGCGCTCTGCCCTGGCGGACGCGCCCATTCATGAGGCCTCCATTTCACTTGATATACATTTTCTGTATCGACTGCAGCAGACCCTCAGATGATGTTGCTTTGTTCCATTTCAAGGAACAAAAATCAATTCTGGTGCGGGCTGCTGTGTGTGGAGTGGCATGTCCTCCCCCATCTGCGTGGGTTTCCTCTGGGCACTCCGATTTCCTCCCACATCCCACAGATGTGCCCATGAGATGGACTTGTGTGTCTACATCGTCCTGGTCTGAATGTGTGTGGCTGCGAGTGGCCCTGGGAGGGAAGGGTGTCTCATCCAGGGTGGGTCCCACCTTGCACCCTGAGCTGCTGTGATAGGCTCCAGCCACTGGTACCCCTGACCTGGAATCAGCACGTTTGAAAAGAATTATCTAATTTGCTTTTATTCACCTTTATTAAGTATATGTTTAGTTCATATTTACTTTAATGTTTACTATTAGAAGTGTTTTGAGTCTTTATTTAGAAGTTTGGTGATGGTTTTACAACAACAACAACAAAAAAGCCACAGGAACTAAACTCTTGTTTATAATCAATTAGTCTATAGTGAAATTAGTTTTGTTATGTCTTTTCACATAAAGTCACAGTTTCCAAGAACCTGTTGATGATACTAAGGACTTACTGTGTAAGACTATTTAATTCTTTTAAACTTGTCTGTCTTCCTTAAACTACCAGTTCGAAAAAGGACTAGAAGCATGTCTTATTTCTCTTTGTATCCACAAGGCATATAAATATTTGTTGAACTGAAATGTTGTTGACTAAAAATAATGTTTCCTATTTACTGCACAACAAATATTTCAGAGTTTTGTTCTTTTTAAATGCCTGTTATTGGCTAATTTTCCTGCCAAGATAATTCCACATGCTTTAGTTTCTAAGGATTGAGTCCATAAACTTTCATCTCTAAAAAGCCAACTTTTTTCCTATTGCTTAATCTAAAAAAAAAAAATCATCTTTTGATTAAGTATAACACCTTACCTTAAATTGTTGGCTCTCTGGTATGTAATTAATATTAGAGTAGTATCATCTATTCTACTGAATTCTAGTGAATATTTTTGTGATAAAGAAGAAATGAAAACAGAAACAAAAATGGATGGACAGAAACTATGAAGAGAAAGGCAAAGAAGAATTCAGGACGTAAGATTGCTCAGGACTAGTCTTGTGTCTCCATCGTCCTGGTCTGAGAGCGTGTGGCTGCGAGCGGCCCTGGGAGGGAAGGGTGTCTCATCCAGGGTGGGTCCCGCCTTGCACCCTGAGCTGCTGTGAATTACTTAGAAAATAACTTCCTAGAAAATAATTACTTAGAAAGTAATTTCTAAGTATAAGAGGTAAAATAATGGGAAAAACTACAAGGGAAAATACAGAAGATAACTATTAGAGGAGTCAAAGCTTTTGCATCTTTGTAAATCTACACTTAGCTGCTGTTTATAAGTATTCCTATGTATTTACCAATTAGTGAAATGTATGTATTTCAATACCAAGTAAAAGACAAGACTAAAAGTTAAAGAATAAGGATAAAATCCACATGTAAAACAAAGTTCCCATGAAAAGGGACTGAAAAGCACCTTCTCCCTAAAATTGCTGTGACCCTGGCCCCAACTGTGGCAACAGCAGAGGCTGCGCTGTATCAATATATTACGAGCTGGACAATCCACCCACAAATCACTGTGTCAGTTTGGGACACCACCTGATGGCTGAGGGGGAAATTAAAGGGTCCTTGCTACTGTGCCCTATGAAAACCGGCTAAAGAAACAAGGAGCATTTCGCTTGCAGAGAAGACGCAGCACCAACACAGCACTATTTTCATCTATACAAATAGCTGCCATATGGGTGCTAGATTTAGTCTCAAAATGGGAGAGTCTATTCTCACAATCAGGACTGTCCAGAAACAGGGTGGGCTATGTTTAGAGGCAGGACACATCCAAGCACAGGCCATTTATAAGCAGAGGCTGACAGGCAATTCCTAGAGTCCTTGTCAAGGGCGGGCAGGATGTGCAGAGGGCCCAGCTCGGTGACCTCGCAGGCCCCTTCCACCTCCAAGACTCCACGATTCTAGACACTCTGGGAATTTTCCACACAACTCTGCCCTTCAGAACTGACGCATTCGTCCTTTACGTAAGTACTATAGCTTGAGATTCAGATTCTATGGTGTTTTTAAAAATAAAAGCATTCATTTACTTACTCTAATGAAGTGATTGAATCATATTTTTTATTTTTTAAAGATTTTATTGTATTTATTTTTAAACAGAGGGGAAAGGAGGGAGAAAGAGAGGGAGAGAAACATCAATGTGTGGTTGCCTCTCTTGCACCCCCAACTGGGGACCCTGCCTGAAACCCAGGCATGTGCCCTGAATGGGAATTGAACCAGAGACCCTTTGGTTCACAAGCTGGCACTCAATCCACTGAGCCACACCAGCCAGGGCTGAATCATATATTTTAAACTGCAATCCATATAGGTCATTACTAACACATTAAATGTAATTTGAGCAATTGGTATGAACATGGAGGCAGGATCAATGGATTCCCCCCAATGTTCTTTGTAAAACAATTTGAAATCATGTGTGTTATCTCAATCATATAATTTGAGTAACATGTGGGCCTCTTGTACATATAACATTTGAGTTATGTAGCTGTGTAGTGGCCCCCATCAAAACATTTCCTAATAAAACAATGGTGAATTCCTGCTGACAAAGACATTAGAAAGTAAAGGAGAAATCAATTGGGAAGTGGTCAAGTTCATTATATGTTTGTGTGCAATCCCCCACTGCCTGGTGTCAGGTTGTGACTGGGCCTTGGGCCTCCCCAGTGCTGAAACTAGTGGGAGGTGGATGTATCTATTCCTGGGCTCAGGTGGGGTAGGTGGAAGGAGGAGACAGCTTTCGCAATTTAATGTCGGGAATAATCAAAACAAAAATACAAGTAAAACATATGATCAAAGGAGTTAAAGAGCAAGAGAGACGTCTATAAGCAAAGTGAAGTAATTGGGTCCTTGATGAGACCCTATATAATGAAAGCAGAAACTGTTGCCCAAAGCTAAATTTTGTATAGTACTTTTCCTTGTGTGCTATGGCATGGCCTGTGAAAGGCTCCACTGTGCTTAAACAATCAAGAGATGACAAAATTTAGGAAGAAACAACATCTACTGATAACACTGGAAATCAATGAATTGGGACTTCTACAGGGACAAGAGTGATGGCATAATCAGAAATGGAAGTCAAGACCTCACAGGAAGCAATGCGGACAGGGTTTGAGAGGCAGGAGGCAGAGAGGACTTCTCACTTGCTCTTGCACTTTGCTCCCCGCCCCTAGCATATTCCATCAATCTGAGTGTGCCAGTGAGGAGAGGCGCAGGGCTGTCCTGACTTTAAAAGTCCCTCATCCTGAGAGACCCCTCGGTCCTGGACACAGCAGGCTGGCTGGTCACCTGGCCCAGGTGCATACCCTCCTCTCTCACCACTGACAACCACAGTCCCAAAGGAATCTTAGATGAATTTGTGGATCCTGGGGGGAAAAGCAGAGAGCTGTGTAGCCACTGTCATTTACTCATTTAATAGGACAGTGTCAAGGGCACCTAGAACAGGACACTTCAGAAATCCAGAGTGATCCTGCTCTAAAGAATTTATTGAGGGTATAATCCAGTTGGAGCACAGGGGAACTACTGGATCTGGGAAGGCCTCTCCAGGCCACTGTGTGAAGTGGCTGAAGTGGCAAACTTACAGGCCTTGCCAACATTCAGAATCGAGACTTGCAACCTTTTCCATCTAGAGGCCTTCATGTACAAAGGACTGCAATTTTGTGCACAGTACCTTAAGTTTCCTAAGAAACACAAACAGTTGTAAATAGTCATGGCAGGAGGAGAGAAATTGCCTTCAGCTGAAAAGACTGGTGTCTCAGGTGGGGCTGCAGATGAGCATAGCAGCTGGCAGAACAGGGGGAGGGGGTAAGGCAGGCAGAGCAGCACCCAGAAAAATGTGGGAACACAGGGGCACATCTGGAGAGGGTGAAAGCAGAGTCATTCTGACCAGGATGAAGGCCAACCATTGGGTTCATGATAAATGAGGCTGTATAATAAATGCTGGCCCTCACATACTAATGGAGAACCTGGAATGCTATGCTAAGGAATCACCCGAAATAAGTAGGGCAGGAAATGAGAGTGTGGTGGTTTAGGAAAAAGACAATGTCCCATTGTCCTCTGTGCCATGTTTTCATAACAAAAATTGAAATGAACTAAATATACAAAAATAAAAAATCAGTTGGATGCATTTTTGTCCATCCAGGATATAGAACACCACAGATTTTTTAAACGAAAATATATCTATTGGCGCAGACAAACATTCATGTTATATTGTTTGGTGGGGAAAATGAGGCTACAAAACAGGAGGTACCACTATTACCTCACCATTAATTTGTGGGGGAAAGGAAAGAACAAAAGAGAGGAGGAAGGAAAGAGAAAGAACAGGAAGAGAAGGGAAAGAAAGCGAGGAAAGAATAACTGGAGTATATACAGGAAAACACTGGAATAACATATTTCAAAAGGATAATAGCAGTGCTTTATCTGGATGATCTTTCGCCTCCCTGTGTTGAACACTGTGCCAATGATGGACATCCATTATTTATGTGGCGAGAGAAAGGCAGGCACTGCCCTGGGATATCACAAGGAATCAAGCAGGGAGTACAAGGACACGACAGGTATTAATACTGTCACAAGCCTTGAAAGAAGTCTTCCTTGATGGTACTATTTAGCAAGAAAACCTGTCTGTGGTTTGCCTATTTACCTTTAATTGTTCTTGGGAAATACATATCACAGATGGCCTCTGAAGCGTTCTTGGGAGAGTCGCTAAAACTGAATTTTGCTGAGTAGTTTCCTCCAAGCGGATTTTACTCTGAAAGTCAAGGAGCAGCTGCCAGAGGGAGACCTTTACTGGAATGCAAAGGTCTCTAGTAA
Source organism: Glossophaga mutica (assembly GCA_039655065.1). Lineage (NCBI taxonomy): Eukaryota > Metazoa > Chordata > Mammalia > Chiroptera > Phyllostomidae > Glossophaga > Glossophaga mutica. Next base: position 137,028,315 of record CM077307.1, on the reverse strand, counting down.
GAGACTTCCCCAGGGAAGAAAGCACTGGTTTTCCCTGTTGAGAAAACCTTTCACAGAGATGCACTCAGGGGAGGTGGGGTGCTCTGGAACAGGCTAGAGCTGTATTGAGTGATCTTGGGAAAATCACTGCATCTCCACAGGGCCAGAGCACACTCACAGCCCGTACCACCTTCTTCCTAATAGAGATGACCAGGAATTTGGCTCTGGGTTTAACTGTCTTATTTGGAATACACACACACACACACACACACACACACACACACACACACTTAGAGTTAAACCCAGAGCCAAATTCCTGGTCATTTCTATTAGGAAGAAGGTGGTATGGGGTGGTATGTATTATATATGTATTTATATATATATATTTATATTTATATGTGTATGTGACACATGTGCATATATAATTATTAAGTATATTTTATTTGTTTATTTTTACCCCCATGGGTAATTAACTTCGGCAAATTTACTTTCCACATTTTAACTGACAACTCTCGCTAAGTATCCTGAGCATAAAACAAACTCTCATTTCTCCCAAATGAACAAGGGGGAAGAGGAAAGAAGTGGGGAAGTGGGAGGGGAAGAGGAAAGAAGTGGGGAAGGGGGCGGAATTAATAACATTTGCTGAATCACGGTGCTGTGCCGGACACTGCATATTTTAGTTTTGTCTTTGTAACCTTCCTCTGCAATGGGTGTTATTACGGATGATGGCACAGAGGCTCAGAGGACGGAGGTTACCCACCTGAGACTGCACAGCAAGCCTGACAGTGAGGAGGCTGCACAGCTCAGGCCCAGGCCCATCTGCTCATTCCACAGAGCCTCCAAAAATAAATCTTCCTATTACTTCAGAGATCCCGGCAGCACATGAAAAGGGGGTGGATTAAGTTCTCTGTGCAGGCACAGCGCAGATCATATTAATAATTTAGGTTCCGCTAGAGCTGCAGTGATGCTCTAGGAAAGCAGGTCAAAGCCCAGAATGCCAAGTGCACCTACGAACACCCTCCCTTCCTGACATGCAAACGAAATCCTAACTAATCCACCAGAAAACAAACAGATGAGGCTTCTCAGATGCCAAATGGATGGCTACATAATTATTTTAATCTAATCCATGGAAAATCCACTGAAATACATGAGTAAAATCATAGTACAATGGCCCACTGAAGATGAGGCTCTTCCATAAAAAACTCAGAGATAGATCAGGATACTGATTCACACACAGTGGAGCAAGAGAAGGCCACGCTGCCTTGTGAATTTGTGAATTTCACATGCCTGAATTACCCAGCATTAATACATTCATTCTATCTGGGATAAATGTGGATGGAATAAATGTGTACAATGAAACCATTTATTTTGGGGTGGCGAAGAAAGACTCCAGCTTCAAAGTCACAGTGAAGCAGGGATCGTTAACAATGGCCATTCTTCAAAGAAAGAAATTAATTGCAGTCAGCATTTTTCAACACCAGCATGGTGATCTTCCTGTTACTTAAGGGCAGGCAAATGTATTTTGAGTGTTGACAGAGCTAAGCAAATAGACTCACGATATTATTGAATCAGGTTAGAGTAGCCAAATTGCTGCACAGAGGAACAGCAGGTTCTTATAGAGGAGGAAGGGAACAGTGGACAGTGTGGGGATTCAGTGACCCCAGAACCGTCTTGCACACCCTCTCTCACTTACTCCTAACAAGCCAGGGAGCAGGGATGTGGCCAGAAGTTATGAGATGGGACATTGTTGGGATTTACTAATAGGAAACAAAATGCATTGTTCAAGGTTATAACTTTGGTAAATGTTGCTTCCCTAGGCCACTGCACATCCACAGCGCCAAAGTCAATTATGATCTTTTTGTACCTGATTCAAAATTGCTCTGTGCTTTGCAATAATACTCAATGTCCCCATGTACCATTTGAAGGCAAAAATATAGAGCTTAAGTCATGCATCATTATTTAAAAAGTGTTTCTTATCTGATATTTATCATATAAAACAAATGAACAATAACATTGCTAATGAAGAGCAGCATAAAAATGATTTAAAAACTGATCAGAAAATAATGAAAAATGGAAGTTGAAATCATCTCTAAATGCAAGGATCTTAGGCGACCAGTAAATCGCCTGGAAGCAGAACGGTGAAATGGAGCGGGTGGGAGGGAGAAGTCTGCGGTTTGAGAGCCATGGGTTCAAGCTCTGCCAGCGTTTTTGCTCACTGTCCCTGATAACTTCAAATTCTAAGCCTTAGCATTACCACCTGCAAAATGAGAAGAAAATGAACTCGGAGGGTTCATTTAGGTATTAATTGAGATAAGAGCCTTTGGCATCTACCAATTATTTTATTGTAAATAAAACCTAACATTTGCTAGCAGATTTCCTATTGATTCAAACCAAGACTCCAATTTTTGCCAACTCCTGTCCCCAAGTTAAAATTTTTTACTCATTGTTCTTACTGTCAAGAGGGAAAAGTGTTATTTTATAAAGCCTAAGAGATCTTTCCTACCCTGATGATGACAAAAGAATTTTAACATTTTTGTCTATGTCATCAGCTGAAAAAGCTTTTTGATACTGGTGTTAATTTCTTACCCTTCTACAAATTGTATCTTAATATCTAACCTAGACTCTGAAGATTAGACTCTTTTGAGGCCCCCAGTGAGTTATTTAATAAAATCAGCTTCTCCCAGTTTTCTTATAAAAATGACAAACATAAAATGGAAGGCATCAGCCAACATGTCGGAATATAATCATTTCAAAAACCAAGAAATCAGCCAACACAAAATATCACTGCTTATCTTTGAAAGATACAAACATTTTGGGATTTAATTATGTACACATTTATTTATTTTACCATTAAGATGATTATGATCCTGTTAAGGTACGATGCATTTCAAGTAACCATGTGAAGTACAAGTGCCTTGAAGACATGCACTTCTTATATCCAGCACTATCGCCCTCCCACCATCCATGCCCCACTGCATACTTCTCTTTTGGGGGGAAGAGAGAAATCACAGATTCTTTCAGGAATTTTCTAGGGGCAGAAACCCCAGCATGGCATTCTAAGGCCCAGGAAAGAGTCACCTCACGGAGTCCTAGACTCCATGGGAATGGCACTCTCAGTGGTGGCCTGAAGAGATCTGGTCTGGTGGGGACCAAGGAGTAAAGGGTGAGTAGAGGAATAAATGCAGGGCTGGGAATTAGGGTGACCCGGGCTTGCAATCCAGCCTCACGCTTATGATCACTGTGCAACCCTGGGCTTGCTGAAACTTCCAGGGTGCAGCTTCCCTCGTAGAGAACTGGGATAATACCACCCATGCAGGAAGATTCAGTACAATCATTTACTTGAAGCACTCGGCCCACTGTAGATTCCCACTGTAGAATGCCTGGCCTGCTGTAGTTTCTCCATGGATTTTAGTTCAATAGAGAAAGGGTAAATTCTGCTCTGCATATTTTTGCTGTTGGGTACCTTGCTGTACTGTTCTCTTTTAAAAAGTGAAATCACAGAAGCTGTATTAAAAATGTTGAAGGAGAGATGTCCAGGTTTCAGATTCAGTCTTTCTATTTGGTTTCGGGTGGACAGGAGCGTGTAAACACACCATTAACTCTAAGGGGCAGTTATAAAAGTGAGCAATTTGGTCTGGGTCAGGGCAAGTTGCTGTGTCTGATGGGAAATCATAGAGGCCATCACAGTGGCAGTCTGAGGAAGTCAGGAGAAGGGAACGTGCTGGTAAAAGGAGGCAGTCAACAGACCACGTCGGCTTCTGAGACCAGGTATAAAGGTGGTGACTCTGGATTGGTCAGATCATTCACTCTTCCCTCAGTGCCCACCTACCCTGAAACTGTAACACTACCTCTCTAGTGGTCATGCTGCCTAGGAAAGGTGACATATTGGCTGGTGACAATATATACATTTCCTGTAGACATTACGTACAGGTAACATTTTGTTCCCCCCCCAACAATATAAAAACTATACAGTAAAGATTGTTTCATTTAGCCTGAGTAGGTATTTTTTCTTCTATACATATTTTAATGTTTATGCCTCAGTCTGCAAGTAGTTTGTTAAAAATGATTTGATACTCCTTCTCTATGTACATATGGTTCTTAAACTTTCTCTAACCTAGGCTATCATTTAACTACTGAGAGAAGCTAATTAATAATAGTGTTAATGAATGGAAAATGTATTTAACATATGAGTCTTCAAGAGTGTTTCTCAAAATGTTAGATTTAACTCCCTGAGGGTTGTGGAAAAAGTTTTTGAAGAGCTGAACTGCAGGGCTTAACGGGCTGGCTGAATGAGGATGTCGGTCTGCTAGTAAAATCGCATCAAATGATTTCTGAGTGCTTAGTGGGTGTCAAAGTTCTGAAAAGCATTCCCTTGTTCTCTCTACCTCTTTGTTGGCTAGTCACCTGATTACATCTGGTAGCCCATATGATGAGGAAGGAAGGCTGGAAGCCCTTGCAAAGTACTCCCTTTATGCCTTTACAGTATTTCTACTCCTTGAAATATGCACACAACTAAAGGGTTAATGTTCCCACTTGACCAATGTGAAAACTGAGGCTCAAAATGAATAAGTCGTAGCCGCCATATGAATGCCCATCCAGGCCCAAAACACATTTTTCCACCACCGTGGCCACACTCAATGTCGTTGATAGGGATTAAGACTTTAAGTGAATCAACATATCAGGAAACCAAGTTTACGACAGGCTAATTGATATAAACAAGAGTTGAGTTCCTATGGCATCCCATCAGTATTATAATGAAAGATTATTTGAGGATCCACTGTCCTTTTTGTGTGTCTGTTTTTATTAATGGCTTTAATCCTCTACTAAACAAAAGTTACCATGTTTCTATACCCTTTCCAACTGTGTAGAGATCTTAGAAAACTGCATTTCATTAGGATAAAATAATGCTGTGCATACTGTGGACATTACAAGGTTTTTCAGCCCCTGGCTTCCAGTTGCTGGAAAATCTTAAACTTCCTGCCTTCCAACCCTTTCCAGCCAAGGCCTCTCACCCATTCTTTTCCACACAGTCATGTACCCTTCTCATGTGGCGATGCTACCAGCTGGCCTCTGTTCTGCCACAAGGGAAGACACAGACCTGGGAGATATGAATGCTAGTCTCTATTCTACCCCCTTTAATGGGCTTTATCAAAATTCAAACAGAACTGGTGATATGATTTTAGTTAGTAGAAAGTCACCTATGACTGAGAAATAACTTACTGGAAACACCTAAATCTAAATAGAAATCTACACTTTGTACAAGTGGCTGCCACATTTGACAGTGATGAGCCATTGCATTGCATGGCTCAGGACATGCGTGGGCTCAGGACAGTATGATGCTGAGTGAATGGGATAAGCTCCAGAAAAACCTAAACTATATGTCAAAGATTCACAGTTGATTTTTATTGCTTTCAATTCTTCTTTTAATTTATACACATTAGAAACATCAATTTGTGAAAACTATAGTAGACAGCTTGTATTCAAGTGTTACCTTTCTATACAAATATTCCTTTGGATCAATATTTGGATCATGTAATTGAAAGGGTAACATTGTATCTGGATGTCCTCCTTCAAAATTTAGCGTATATGCCAATCAATAGATATAAGCTAACAATTCTAGTTTTTGTTTCAGTGACTAGATTCCCTTGAAAAATGATTTCAAATGTAAAAGTACACTAACTTAAGTGTAGTGATCTATACAATATTTAGATTTTGCAGTTAAATTTAAATGATTAAGTTACAAACACTCCTATTACTAAATAACTTAACTTTTAACATTCCAAAAGTGATAATTCTTCTCTTGAAATAGTAATTCACCACAGATGTCTATTCATAAGATCCTCCCTTTAAAAACCTGTCCTGTGGAGGTGCTGGTGACCCAAGCAAAGGACTTCAAACCACAGAGACCTTGGTTCTAAGCCCAAATACTTCTGTGACTTAGGCGGGTTACATAGGAAACTTAAACTTGGGCAAATGCTTCTACACATGTGGGTGACACTATAGCATAGTGTTAACATAAATTCAAACAAGGTGAGGAACACAGAAGGCAGAGAGGAGGTCCACCAACATTTTTTTCATTGCTTTCTTCAGTCCACTCCTACCTCACTATGTAGAGCAGGATGAGCAGAATCCAAAAGAGCACTGGTAGATGGGCCCACGGGTCCCATTCTTTATATTACCAGTCCCAGGGCAGGTACAGTGAGGGTGTACAACCCATTGCCATTAAGTGAATAGATGCAGGTAGAATGAAATGATTAATGTAAACTTTTCTAGTGATATAAACTAGAAACAACTGCCAAATCTTCTTCCTTAAGCATGACTAGGAAAAGGTAACACTGTCCCATATTGAGATTCAACACACACACACACACACACACACACACACACACGCAGTGTCATTTTGTGAGAGGAAAATTCAGAGACAGAAAAGATCATGGGCCTGAAGAATAATGAAGAAACAGTTCAGTTGCCACAATATGCCACAATGGCAAAACCAACACAAAATTTGAAAATAACATATTCAGACATTAATGAATATAAAATTTATACCTAATAAGATCTTGCATTGATTATAATGGTAGTTGATCAAGAGCATGAAAGTATTAGTTTTTAAAAAATGAAAACATAACTTTATTGAGTAAAAATATACTACGATAGTAACAGAGTACAGAGAACCAATCAGCTGACAGGTGTTACCTAATTGCTTCCCTATACCTGAATATCATGGAACAGCAAAGGACAAAGGTTTGCCACCATTCCTCTGAGTGAGCTAAGCCCCTTTCCGTCCACCCTCTTCCAAATGGTGCAAGAGCAGGGATGAGGTAGCAGCTGGATGTACTCCTAGGGAGCTTACCAGCCCGGCGTCAGTGAGTTGATTTTGTAACTCCTGAAGCCTGAGGTTGGAAACAGCCCATTCATTCCTCTGTTCGTTACGAACGTCCACAACAGCAGCAGCAACCACCACTATATGACTCCTACTTGTGCCAAGCACTGTATTAATCTTAACTCATTGAAATCTCATTACAACCTTGTGGCTAACTAAATGCTATTATTATATTCATTTTGCAGGTGAAAACGCTGAGGCGCTAAGAGGTTAAATAACTTCCTCAGGGTCAGACGTGCTAAGTGACAGTGCCAGCATCTGAACTCACACAATCATACTCTATAGTCTATGCTCGTCATCGTTACATTATATTGCCTCTCACATCCATCTATCTGTCCATTTGTCCATCCATCTGTCCACCCATCCATCCTCTCCCTCTTCTACCACCTACCCTCCCACCCACCTACCTATTCTGCAAGCCCCAGTACAGTAGTAGGTAATTACAATACCACCTCCGCCTCAAGAAGCCCATAGTTTCTTTTATGAGACATTCATGTAAACACATAATTACAGTGTAGAATATCAAGTATGCTGATAGACTCCAGATCTCTAGGGAGCCTCATTTCTCTATGTGCTTGGCAGAGCAGGAACCAGTAGGTTCCCTTTATCTCATATGAATCCTCTCCCCCAGAAGTCCAACTGCTTAAGTATGAAACCTCACCCCACCTGGCATCTTTCACCATGGGTGCCATAGGTAACGAGGTGAGGAGGCCTGGGAAAGTCTGTAAAATGTCAGGAAGCACTAATATTCCCTAGCAAGAGATGATACTCAGTAGTTGACATCTCCTGAAATTTATTCTAAGATCCTTCAAATGCTTTAGTCCTAAAAGAGACTGCTAGAGTTTCATTACAATAAACCCAGCGGTGAAACACAGATTCCAAAGTCCAATGACCCAAGTTTAAGAGACCACTACTTATTAGCTGTATGACCTCAGACAACGTATTTATTCTCTTTAAGCCTTGCTTTTAGCTATGAAAAATGGGGATGAAAATAATACCCGCCTCACAGAGAAGCTGTGAGAAAAAAAATAATTTGATTCACGGGACTCACTGCGTCCATTGCCGGTACACAGCAAGCATGTAACCCTGGTGCGTTGTTATTATAGTAACATTTCTCTAAGGATCTGAAGTGCTGGCGTTAGTAATTTATATTTCATTCTCCAAAGTAAAAAAAAAAGACATTCTTAAGGTTAAACATTAAAACATATTGAAAAGGGTAAAAAAAGAAACCAGACACATTACTATACTGAGTTACTTGGAGGGGGCCTGTTTTTTCAGTTTCCTTGTGTCCAGGAGATTATCTGAATCAAGTCCCCTTTGATTATAGCTATGAAAACATTAGCTACATACACTAAATAGTAGCATAGTAGTTAAGACCACAGGCTAGAGAGTTAAAGTATTGAAGCTAAAATATCAGCTCCATCACTGATTGCTGTGGGACTTTGAGGGAACAGCTTAAAGGCTTATGCCTCAGTTCCCTCATCTGTAAAATGGGGATAATAAACACTTTCTTTGTAGGGCTGTTGTGAAGAACAAACAGGCCTCCACCTACAAAGCAGTTTACAACCCTACCTGGTGCATCTTAAGTGGCAATAAATGTCCTGGAGATAAGTCATGAATCTAGGAAATGTAATTCCTCATCTTCCCCTTCAAGCCAGGAATTTGGCAGTTACACCAGAATCTGATCGCTCCCACTCACATCCTACGTACAACCCACTGCCAAGTTCTGTTGAGTCTTCCCCTCAGTCTCTCTCGTATGCACCATCCCCTCTCTACTGGCAGAGTCTTCGCCTGGTTCGGACCCCCACAAAGCTGTCAGTCTTCTCTCCCTACCACCACCACTGGGTCAGCCCGGGTAGCACCCTCGTTGGAGGAGGATATTCCCTGCCCTGTGAAATGACCGACGCCTGACCACTTTTCACCCATTTTCCCCTGCCATACACTCATGCCCCCTTGCTCTAGGTATTCCAAAACAATGTTTGCTTCCCACACACAGATGTTCCCTCTACTTCCATCACTTTTTATGCACAACTGGCTGGGGATTGACTGTGGGAGCAGGGGGTGGGCAGGGCAGAGGAGAGCAATGGGGGGAAAAGCAGGACAAATGTAATTGAATAACAGTAAAACAAATAAAAAAATGGGAAAATTGTGTGCTTCTGCTTGTCTATCTTGTCTACTCCTCCTCTGGGGCTTGGTTTTGCTAAAAACCTCCTCTGAGCCCATGTGAGTTGAACTGGGGGTCCTTCTGTGGGCTCCTGTGGCCTATTTCTCTTGCTTTGTGTAGGGTGTTTCATGGTGTGCTTACCTTTCTCCCTCCTCAGCTGGGAGCTACTGCACTGTTACCACTAGGCCTTGTTCAGCTGTGTCCCCAACAATGAATGCCATGCCGACCCATAGAAATTACTCAGTGTTTGTTGAAAAACGAAACAAAGAATATTCATTCCTGCTCTGTCCCTAAATAGCTGTATGAGTTTGACATCAATCATAGAATTAATTGTCATTTTATCCCAGGACATCCCTGTGTCAGTCATATATGCGTATATGGAAAAGGGCACTCCATAAAGTTTCCTTGTTTAGTATAAATTTCCTAAGGTCACCTCAAACATTTTTTTGTCAGGACATAATAAATACATACAAGCCACATGCATACATAATAAAAATTGACTGAACAAATTGAGGTCAATTATCCTAAAACTCCTCACTACTGAAACATACTTTAGTTTCTGTAAAGAGGGCAGAACAGGTAGGTCACATGGCACCAGGAGCCGGTGGAGACAAGGGAAGTGCAGGCACTGAAGAATGTTTGTGACTTCTAACCCTCACTGGTCCACGGCAGCTTGGGCCACTACCGGCCAACACCTGTAGAATGAGACCCAGCTGGGTGCAGGGGATATAACTAAAGACTTCCTCTCTGCAAGTTGCTTAGTGAGGGTAGGGATCGATATTAACCATACCAAAGGCAACCACCTACCTTGTGTTCGCCTCCCACTTACTGCCAACCAAAGTAGCCCAGCAGCAAAGGAGAAGGAAAGGGAAAAATACACCGGGAACAAGGAAGAGCAATGGAAAGTGTGGGCAAGGGAGATCTGTAAATGCAGTAGGTAGAAACTTCTAAGCTAGACACTCATTGAAACTTTTTTCTCTTTTTTCCTTTAAACCAGAAAAAACTGGTGATAAAAAGATTAAGTGTTCATCCATACAGATGCATTTCTTTTTAACAAATAGAAAGATCTCCTTTTACTTAACACTAAAGTTGTGCCAAGAATAAAAACACATCATCATTAAAATTCAACTCAGTGTAAATTTCTAGATGTTTCCTACTTTTTGGGACTGGTAATCACTTATTCATAGCTATCAATATTCACAACAGACCATGTGTGTAACTTACTGGGTTTATAAAAACCTGCTGAAATGTGAAGTAAGTGTTAATTTTACACACATATTATAGTTTGATTATAACCCTTAGTAACACCCTATGCTGTGTGATGCTGTGTCATGCAGCTACAATCAAGAAAGTTTCATCTTGGGCATAATCAGACCTGAATTGCAGGGGACCATGAAACAAATTGCTTCTTTTATAAATTAGATACCTGATAAGTTTTTTTTTTTCTGTAACTAAAAGATCCTAGAACAAATTTATGCACATGAGCAAGAGGATCTATCCCTGTAACAACACACGAAATATTTAAAAGCAGCTTTTTCAGTTGACATGAGGCCTATAATATGGAGCAAAGTAGCCAACAAGCCTTAATTAGGATCTTAGGAATAAGTAGGAAAAAGAAACACCAAATCGAAACAATTCACTTTATAGGGAATAAGTGTTATACATGCTACACCATTGAAAGAAATCTTGGGTGTAACTTCCAAGTAATTTAGTCCTAACTTTGTGCATAAAATGTAGTCCATGAAATACCACAGTTTATCTGACTATGAATATTAAGTCTTCTCTAACACAAGTAGCTTGGACAGGGAATATACGTTCATACTGTGTTAAGAATAACAAGTAGAACAGCAATGTAAGTGCTATCCAGCAAGCCACTTCTGGGTCTACTCTCAGTGTCCTGAGAACGAAACACTGAAATCTGCTCGCACATTGACAATAGGGGTATGGATATTTCTCCATGTTCCCTTCTGGTTGCTAAGAGATTTGCATTGGATGGACTCCGTGGTACTCATAACAAAGCTTTTTGGTCTACCAAGCATTTGCTCCAGCTCAGTGAGCCCAGAACCCCGTTTGCCTCACTCTTGTCCTACTTGCTTCCAAGTCAAACTGGGGCCCAGGCGCAGAGGCCGCAGGCCTGTCATTGCTACTATAGGAAACTGCTGTACGTAACCCTGGCTCAGCCTACAGCTCTCACAGAGAGTGCTGACAGTAAAGATGACTGTATCTTTACACAAATGCATGTACCTTTCCCCATGTCTCTTAGAGGCCAGTTTATCATGGTGAGGGTGGACAGAGGTGCATGGGGAGGAGCAATCAATAGTAACCTACCCACAGACAAACCTCATACAATGAATGCAATTAGACCAGAACCTAGCAAGACATGGCAATTTCCTAACAGTTCTGCTGTGCAAGGCTTTGAAATATGCCTACATAGAATTTCCTAACTGAAGTTTGTACTTTTGTGAACAAATATTCCAGAAGTTTATTGACAAGAATACTGAGGACAGAACTATCTAAATTTAACATCTTACAGCAAAGCAACTGCAGTGCTCAAAACTCAATCTCATACAGTCTGCCATGTAACAAAAGGCAGAGGCGTCTCCTATAGATTCCCACCTCTAAAGAGGAGCTGGGTACGTATAGGAGGAGGAGAGGGGTATGCAGTGGATGAAATTTGCATGTCATTTAGAAAGCACATGCTTCGCTGCTCAGAGCAAATTAAGATGATCTTTCTCTTGGGAATGCTCACAAAGAGACATAAAAATGGTTTATGACCTGACTTCTGTATTCAGATCACAGAGTTTTCATCAGATTTTATTAACTGCCATGGAAAAAATTGTGTTTTGGGGCCTCTCTCCTGGGTCGACAGCGAGGAGTTGTATTTAAGGGCGCAGCCCCAAACACTCAGTGAGTAACCAAACACCACTGACCCAGAATATTCCTGGGTTTTGCCCTGCATTAGAATAATGGGAGAGGATGACCGATGCCTGTGCTTTGATTTAAAGCCATCGGCGCCGAAGGGTGCAAGGCTCTGCCGTGTCATGGGGATTCCTGCATTCAAGTTTATCCCCTGGACCAGCAGACAAAAACAAGCCTCTAGGATTTTAGCTGTATTTAACAAGAAAAGTTATTTCCAGCAGCTTATTTTCACAGCACAACTTAAGTAAAAGCACCATATAGGAAAAAGAAGCACAGGAAAGGAAAAGAAAACACACACACACACACAGCAGGAAATGACTTTTTCAGCTCCATCCTTAAGGTCACGGATCTGGCTGAGCAACACACACATGTGACACAGTTCTAGCACAAAAGCTTCTTTTCCAAAAGACAGACCTCTAGAAAGTACAAAGCCTGGCTTGCTGGCCTGTCCCTCAAGCCTAAGTCACCGCAGTCCATTTAACCTTGACTGGCCTGGGAAGAAACTACTTGTAACTCCCGTGCACACCTTTCTCTGTCATGGAAACCTGCGGTGCCTATGTGGAGCGCAAGCACACTTTCCTCCCGCATCAGCACTGCAGTCGCCCCCACAAAGGGTACAATCTTCTCCTGCCTCGCCCGTCCTATGGCCATGGTGGGCCATAGGACTGTATCATCTGTTCCCAATTTACACACCCAATTTACACTCTACACAGCATAAAAATAGCCCTCACTGCTTCTCACGGATGCTGGGAAGAGATTAAAACAAAAAGAAGCCAGGCTAGATCCACGCTCTGGCACACATAGCTACCTTTTTCTTCCGATCCCGGGACCGTTTGCGGTGTTTCCTTTTTTTCTCAGTCTCTTCTTCAGCATTGATTTCTAAATCCCTGTTTTTCTTTAATTGGGAAGCTGCATGAGCCATAATGCATTGAAAAAGATCTTCTCAAGCACGCAGGGCTTCCTGGTAAAAGGTGATATCCTCAGGCACCTCTAATCAGGCTTACAGCAGCATTCCAATCACTGGAGAGAAACCTTCGACTAGAAGCAGGAAGACATTCAAAATGCAAAGATGCTGTCGAAGCTGAAGCTTTTAAAAACCCAAATGACGGTTTCCAGACTTCATCCTACACCTTCCTCTACCTGGACCTTTACACAAGAGTGCAGCCATTGTAATGCATTTACCGTAGTGAAAAAGGCAGCTGGGACAGAGGAGGCTGTATTATGGCTGTATCCCCGGCCACCAGCTGGAAGTGTCTAAGTGATTCCTCAGAAGGGGGAATGCTGCAAAGGATGCTTCTCCGGAGGAAAAAAAATCAAGAGTCACCACACATGCAGGAGCAAAAATCCAGCACTAATTCTGAAAACCTATTTTAGAATCCTTGGAAAAAAAGACAGGGCTGCAATTTATGCATCACCACTAGGTCTGCACAGAGCATGATTTAACCCGCAACAGAATGGAGCAGTTCCTACTTTAGCTGAACTGCTGATGGTGACAAAATGTATAAAATAAGATTTCACAAAATATACTAAATTCTGCTATGGAGAGCCTGACTGCATTACAAGGAAAACAATGCATGCATTGCCCGTGGCCACAGCATGGGCTTTATGCTGAACTATCAGCCTAAATGCATTTTGTGGGAGAGGACTACAGAAGGGCCTGTTGTCTTTTAAAAACAACATGCTGATTACAACACATCACATAGAAAGACGTGAGCATGTTGGTGTATAGAACAGATGCCTGATTCACAGGAGTCCCCAGGACTCTCCTCTCGTGTGGTCTGAGGGTCAGAGAACGGGGGGTCTGGGCTGTCATCAGGGTTTCTGAGTCACAGAAGCCAACATAGATTGGCTTTCACATCAGGATTTGCTTCAATCACCTTACTATTTTTGCCACCTGAGTCCTCAATGACTGCAGCCTCTGAATATTCATGATGTGAAGTGAAGCAGCAGCATTGTACAAGGCCTGCTGGGGTATCTTCTGCTAGGATGCACGCACTGGAAGAAATTTAATAAGTCAGGGATTACTTACACACACGCAAACACACGCACAGTGTTCCACGGCTTTAGCAAGAAACAGCTGAAATAGCGGACTGGACCTAAAGCATTTGGGCCCTGGTAAGGAACCCTACATTCATCCAAAAAAAAAAAAAAAATAAGCAGAATAAAACAAGATGATGCTCTGCTGAAAAGATGTAGTATGCGTGCTTCCAGTACCCAAAGTCCAGAACTTTGGGGATCAGTGCACTTAACTTTGCAGGACTGATGAAAAAAGCATGTGAAAGCCAGAGCAAAAAGTCCAAAGGCATTGCGTGAGGACGTAGTGGCGTTCTCTGGAGCTGCTGTTCACCTGCTTCACAAAGAGCCCCGTGTGTGAGTCCCTGCAAACTGCTGCATACTGTATTTCTGATCTGGAAGGTAAGTCCCCTCCTAAGGTGCTTCACAATCTCTGCCAGGCAGGGATAGGGGATGAAAGGGGAAGGTAGTCGGACCATGGCCTTTCCGGTCCTCCTGCAGGTGGACTGCACTCTCCTTTTGGGGCTCACTGAAAACCACTCTGGTCAAACAGTTCCTGAGGGCCTACTGTGTGTACTGGTGCTTCTGTGCTTACTTCCCCAGAGAAACTCTCTTCAGGAAGAAAGTGTTCCAGAACGGTTCTCCATTGCCTATGAAACCATTGTTGGGCAAACAGGAGGGGAGAGTGAAGGAGTGGAATTAAGTGTAACTCGGATCCAAAAGCAATAAACCATATTGGGCCCTTCACAGTACAAGTAAGTTTTTTTAAAAAAACAGGATTTTTACTGTAACAATAATATATGGGATAGAGAAAAGAATAAATATTAAAACTTTGGTATGCTTTCTATGTAAAATCATCCTGTACTTTTGAGGAATGGTCATACAATTTCCTTCCTTATTTTCAGCAACTTGAAGAGGGCAGCCAGCTCAAAAACTGGCTGGTGTCCCACTGGCACTGGGCTTCTTTTTCCCTCCCTTCCTAGACACTAATGACACTTTAAAATGTACTTATAAGTATGCTTGATCAAGGTACCTAACTCGTCCCTCTGAAGCTGGCGAAGCTGCACTTTCCCATTGATCTCTACCAGCCAAAGATAGTTGGAAATCAGGAAAACAGGCCACAGATATTTCTCTTTTCTTCCTTCCCTTTCCCTTTCTTTCTTTCTTTCTTTCTTTCTTTCTTTCTTTCTTTCTTTCTTTCTTTCTTTCTTTCTCTCTTTCTCTCTTTCTTTCTTTCTCTCTCTCTTTCTCTCTTTCTTTTTCTTTTCCTCTCTTTTTTTTTTCTTGCCATGGGCATCTTTCCACACACTCCTCTCTAGAATAATATTGGCTTCCCTAAAATGTTCTTAACAAGCCATTATGACTTTTAAGCTGTCATAATACACATTTTTTTGTTATGTTGGATTTTGCAGTATCTCAGTAAGTGGTTAACCTTCTAAGAAATAGCTTGTTTAGGTTTTCTTTTTTACAGAAAATGTGGGCTTTTGCCCTCCATTTTTAAACCAGAAAAACTTTCCAAAGTGACCTTGCCAAGGAAGGCAGTCCTGTGGGTCCGGAACTTTGATGGCTACATGACTACGGTCTCAGTCCCTTCTTTTTCCTTACCCAGTGTGCTCCCTGACAGGTAACTCTCCAGCAATTTGTGTACTTATTCTCAGCACAATGATATTTACACAAGAGAGCCACACATATTTTTTTCCTCACAAACTGAATTGACAGATCTGTCCGTAATTCTAGAAAGCAGGTCCTGCCGCCGATACTGGCCATGTGGGGGTGGGGGGGGGGGTGATAGGCAGGACTCAAACAGGCTGGCAAAGGCCTGTGCATGGGTGTCAAAGCTCCTGAAAGTTAAGGAAAAACAATTCTAATGCCACTTCTCTCAAGGAGGAAAAAAAGTTTGTTCTGGTTTTAGAAAGTTCCATGTACAAGAAGTTTGAAACCATCCTTTCAAAATAATTTAAAAGAGTGATCTTTCAAACTTCTATTAGCTGCAGAAATTTTTCTTTGGATAAATCCTATAGGAAAGGCAATTATAATAAACGTAGGGTCCGGCACAAATAATGCCACTTTCTTGTCACAAAGTCTTTTGTTACAAAATCATACGCATGTATTTCTGTAACATAACAATATCACACTCAAGCACACACTACGATGTTTTTGGTGGAATGTTCACATTAAAACTATGAATTATTATAGCTATATTATTACCCTACCAGCCACACTGAAGCAGGCCTGACTTCTGCTGGGCCCTGGGTAACAGCGGCGCTGCTCGGCCAGAGAATCAGTGGCATCCCAGAGCCCCCTGGTTCTGGCTCCCTGCCCCTTCCTCCAGAAGGCAGCCCAGCGAGCACAGTTGGAAAATCAGCACGCTGCCTGCGGCAAGGAGTCCTGCTCTGCCTCCCTCGAACCGCCCTCGTCGCCAGAATTTATGTTAAAGAGTGACTCCTCCGGTTAAATGTGTCCTCATGATTTTGTCCAAAATCATTCCGGATTTCTTACCAGAAGCAACAAGTTCCACTTAGAATATTTCCTATCTGTGCATGATTATAGCATAAAACTAGTACAGAAAAGTAAAAATCACTTTCCAGTTTGGTATCTAGAGTAATGTTTATACCCCAAATAATTTCTTGCCCAAAAATATTTTAAAAATTGTGACTAAATATTCCACGGAAAATAAACGCAATCGATTCATTGGGATGTTTTACAAACTTTAGAGACCACAGCCAGAAATATTTCCCCTTTAATTTTTGCACGCACCTTTGCCAGAATTAAAAGATGAACTTTGGTTATGACTTCAGCCAAGTAATAACTTGGCTACTCTTGGTTGTCACTTTATATTGTTGTCTCCGCATTGTTGAGCTGAGGTGACACACAAGCAAACAATAATATATGTGATTTCTATAGCGAAGATACTGTCACTTGGTAATTTTAAAGTTACAACAGCTTTGCATTTTGAAACGATATCACATGGTGATGTAGCAAAGTGGAAAGTGGGATGTATACAGGAGAATGGAGGATAAGACGCAGGAAGGACAAGAAAGAGAGAAATGGCTCGGTTTCCCAGCGAGGCTGCACCTTCCCGACCCCATCCCCGGCTCTGAGTAACGAGCAAAGTACGTGTTGTGATGGAATGAAAACTATTTCGCGCTGCGCCCACTTCAGTTTTCTCAGAGGCAGAGCAACCTTGCCATAGGAGAGTCAAAATATTTTTCCTTTACAAAGAAAAATGGATCCATCGTCATTTCATTAGTTTTGGCATTCGAGATAAAGATGATGTCAAGAGAACTCAAGCAGGTTCTAAACACATGGGGAATGAGAAAGGAAACAGGCTCTAAACCTGTCAGTGGATACAAATGACACGAAAAGCACCCTGGGAAATGCTCGATCCATAGTCACATATTCTTCATTTCCAGATGAGATAAATGAAGTCCTAAAATCTAAAATAAGAAAAATGGGCTGTTACTGACGGGTGGGTGATCCTTTCCACACTCCTCATAGGGTGGCAACTTTTGGATAAATAAGCACTGGCCTCGGTTCCATCCGTCTAAGCACTTGGTCTGCCCCTGTGCCTGGAGCAGGCTGTCTGTCCAACTAACCGTCCTGACCTCAGCACTGGAGAGCCAGCTGGCCGCAGGCTGCCAGCTGCTTGTGCGATCTCACAGAAGCACCTGGGGCAGACACGTGGGCTGGCTTCCTGAAGGTCTCTCTACCACACCCATGCTGGCCAGCAGAAAGAAGCCGGATCCTTCATCATAGGTGGAAGACCCCTGAAGGCATGTCCCTACACTCTCTGTCCCCCAAAAGTACACAGGTCGTGATAGCACTGGGAGCAAAGTCTGCATCAAAAGTGGTGGGCAAATGAAATGTACTGGACAGGCCACCTCCTCGCTGGGCCCCTGGTTCTATAAAAGGAGGGAGATAGACCACATGATCTCAAAGACACTCGCCCATGAATCCAAAATGCTGTGATCTGAGGTGATAGAAGGTTGTGGGTGTTTGCAAATAAAGGAAAACATATAGGAAAGGTTTATTTAAGAAGAGTTTATAATCTGTGCTGGTCAATACAGTAGCCACCAGCCACCACTAAAATAGGGCTAGTTTGGCTGCAGAACTGAGCATTTACTTTTGTTTAAGTCTTTAAACTTGAAAATAGACTCAGTTGAGATACTAAAACACATTAAACTGTGTTTGGAACAACTTGGATTTGTGAATCTATTTTTTCAAAATTAAATTGTATGAAAAAATAGATATTTCCCATGATAATTTAGCATCTCACTGAGATATAGTATACACACTGGATTTCAAGATTTAGTATGAAAAAATTCAATGTACAATATCTCAGTAATAATTTTATATACTAACTCACACTAAAGTGAGAATATTTTGGATACATTCAGTTAAAATATATTAAAATTAATTTCATACTTTATAAAGATTTTTAAGTGTGGCTATTAGAATTTGAAATGTGTGGCTCAGATTACATTTCTATTGGATAGTGCTAGTCTATATAAACAGCTTATATGAAAAAAAGAAAGCCCCGTTATCTTCCTGAGAACAAATGATTCTCCAAACAAGCATCAGAAGCCACTTAGTAGTCAGTCATCATGCTTCCTACTGAAAGAGGTGAAGCACGAAAAGATGGTATGTTCTCAGGTGCTTGTGCCAACAGCAGCATTCATGCAACCATGGACTCATGCCCCTGCTGTGCTGGTCACCATGGTCAGCACCTAGGACATGAGATTTGGTCCCTGCCCTCAAGCAGGCGAGGAGACAGAAGACAAGTAAGCCAACAATCACAGCACAAGCACAGGTGCTTATGGAAGGGGGCATGGGAGCACACACGAGTAAAACAGAATGAAATGGTCGGCACTCAGAACAATGCTTCTAGGTCAGGTGTAAAGTCTTTCGTCCCCATGCAATTGTAAATTTTGTCCATGGATGCTGCTTCTTTCCAGTTTTAGATTCTCCAAAAAGAGTAAATCAAGAGAGTAATAAGCCAATTGAGATGAGCCTTCCATTCTGTCAGGGTAGTAGTTCTCCCAAAATAGCCCTCTAAACCAAGACACTGATTGCAGTGGCTGAGAGTGAATGTGAGTGGTTCTCAAGCCATGTGCTCAATTCAAATATATTTATTGCCAAAGATGAACAATAGGTATGCTTTTGTATCACTTATTTCCTACCAGGAGTCCAAAAACTCTGGGCCATGGACCAGGGCTGGTCTGGGCCTGTTAGGAACCAGGAGCACAGCAGGAGGTAAGCTTGAATGGGAGGAGCTTGAATCATCCTGAAATCATCCACCCACCCTCTGATCCACAGAAAAACTGTCTTCCACAAAACCAGTTCTTGGTGCTGAAAAGGTTGGGGACCACTATACTATCTGGTTAATTATAACTTCTATTACCTTTTATTAACTTGGTTTCATAACTCTTCCAAAAGATTGATGGAGCACATCAACCAAGTAATGTAATAAATTTTTCTATGTATCTTGTAGAGGTAAGTCTCATTTCTATCTCACTAAGTGCTTGTTATTTTCATGTAATAATCATATTTAATGTGCCCCAAAGGAATGACAATGCGAGCCAACAAGAGAGGGAAAACAGGTCTTTGTTACCAGTAGCTGTAGGACCTCAGAGAATTCCCGTATCCTTCCTGGTTCCCTGGTTCCATACTGGTAAAAGGAAAGTGTTTCCCAAGTCTCTCTCCAAGCATACCCACTCTAAGATGCTGAGATATAATCACAGTAAGGATGCATGATTGATTGAGGTGTTCTTCAGCTAGTGTGTTCTGATCAAGCTCAAAGGAAAGTAGGTTCACTTTCAAAATACTTCTTTGAAGTGGTAACTAAAAGTCAAAGGTATAAAGGAAATAGGTTTTGAAGACTGAGGAACCTGGCAGCCTACTCAGTGATCATTTGCTGCCCCTGTACATGAAGGATGGAGTGGAGCACGAGAGAAAACAACAGTTCTTAGTTCTAGAAAATGAAGCATCTAATTCGGTTGACTCATGAGGTGATATTATAGCAGCCTAGGGTAGGACAACTAAACAGTATGCTGAATGCTATAAAGTAAACCAGTCAAATATTCACACCTAAACTCAGGTACTTATTCTTTATTATATTGTGGACCACATTAACCAAGCTGAGACTTATGTCTGAGAAGAAAAAAGAAAGAATCATCCTATTTTCTTGGATTTGGCTCTTAGTGCCATAGAAAGAGCTACTTGCAGAATTTATAGCCCCTTCCACTTATGAAATTGAAATAACATGACATGCTTCTTGCCAGTAAGTTTCAATAACAAATGTTTATGGAACAACATGGCCATCACAAAGGACAAAAGCAGCACACACAAACCCAAGGTATTATCGAGCTGGGGTTGAGCTACAGGGACTGGCACCAGGGTCCCTAAGCGCATCTTCTTCCTCCCTATCCTACTACTTATGTCTTGGCAGGTGTTTTTGTCCATGTTGCTTTACAAGACCAATTGCAAATAAGACTAATATGACTAATTAAACTCCATTTTACTTAGCTTTCTATTATATCATGTCAGGATATAATCAGAATAGGTAGTCAAGTTTGAATATTCAAAACATCTTGTTTGGGATAATAAGGGCACATGTTTTGGGGGGAAAAGTTATGAGGCCCTTTTAAAAAAGATAAAAGTTGAGGACAATTTTGTTATTCTTTTCCAATTTCTCTTTTTTAAAAAGGGCAGGGCAGGGGAATATCTTTTCAAATGCTGTGAGGTGTGGCATCATGATTCAGGCAGATTTCATCCTACCCACTTCTTGTATGTTCTGAGGTAGGGGTCAGCAGACGTTCCTGCGAAGGGCCAGAGAGCACATATTTAGGGCTCTGCTGGCAGAGGATCTTTGTGGCACCTACTCAATGTTGCTGCTGTGGCACCAAAGCAGCCAGATCATGTAAAGGAATGGACATGGCTATGGTCCAACAAATCTTTACGGATACTGAAGTTAGAATTCCATATCATCTTCATGTCACCAAATATTCTTCTTCTTTTGATTTGTTTTCAGCCATTTGAAAGTTGCAGCCTTCTTAGTTTGCAAGCTATGCACACAAAGGCTGGATGTGACCCAAGGGCCATAGTCTGCTGACCCCTCTTTTAAGGCACCACATGGTTAGTGGCATACAGTTCTGAGGGTCTCTGAGAAAGAGAATGTATGGACGGTAGGTCAAAACCCTAGTGATGCTTGGAATATTTATGTATATATGCATGCACATGTACACATATGCATATGTGTGCGTACATGTAAGTACTTACATATATAAATGTATATTTACATAATACCTATGGAGAGCTAGCCATTGGACCTATTATTTGAGTGATGGAATGACATGTTACCATATACATTCTCTATACTGTGTAAGTCAACTAGAACTTCTTTATTAAGTCACTCAGTAACAAATGCTTATTTGGCACTTTATTGAAGTAGGGTCCAACACACGTATTTAAGATGCCTAAACTCAACAAGTGCTCAGTAAAGTGAGAGTGAGCAGGAACAATCTGAATGAGTTCAGCTGATTCCATATGCCATTGCACTGGGTGGGCACCTGTTCCGGAGTGCACCTGTCACAGGACCACACACATGACATCCTCTATGCAATGCACAGAACATCTGGTTCACTGTGTTCTACCTCCTCTGGGGAGGGGACAGAAGCTCCTGCTTTATATATTAATTTACTATTATACTCCACATACGTCCTACTCAGTTACTTCAATTCCTTTGTAGAAAGAGGCACAGGTGTAAACAAATGTTTATGCAGTATCTCCCATGTTTCTAATACGGTGCTAAACTTAATATAAAATTAAAGAGGAAAATGCATAACCTTTTTTAAAAAGTATGTGAATCATGATTGCAGACCCATGTTTTCTCTGAGCATTATTTCATTAAAAGAACCAAACTTGGAGGTTTGTCAATAGTTAATGAATGGTGCAAATTTCAAATAATTACCTGGCAATTAAAGACGTGGAAGCTATGGGAAGAACATGCTTAGGCCTCTGACCTCAAAGAAACTCTATCTGCTCTGAAGGACGTGGACTGTCCTTTAGGAAAAGCAAGACCAGTTTGTTCCCCTTCTCCCGCCTGCATCTCCACCCCGCTGCCCATACACACACTAAACTGCTATTTAGAGAAAGGGGAAGGCCAGATGGTTTTAAGGATTAGCAATGAGGAAAGGCCTAAATTTCACCTCAAGGTTGTTATTAAATTCTAGTGCAGATTGGCAGGGATACAAAATTTGGGCCATCTGAGAGCTCTTTGGGAGTCTTGGTCCGGTTCCTAATGAGCAGGTGTTGACATGGAAAAAGCTGCCTGTGCCACGGCGCTGCAGGCACAGGGCTGCTCCCGCCGCTGTGGAGGTGTGCTGAACCTTCCCCAGTCGTTCCTCCTGCCCAAGAAGCTAACCCTGCACTCAGCGCTGCACGCCCAGCCACGTCTGCACCCAGCGGCAGGAAGCCCAGCAAATCATCAGTCAGTAGCACATTCGGACTGTGATCTCTTCTGCAGTTGTGGTGATTTTACACTGTTTTGTCCCACTTTGAAAGTCTCTCCAGTGTATACTTCATTTGAATCTAATTTAATTTGGGCCCAGAAAGTTTCAATGCCCCTTGTAGACATGTTTGTGCATCCAGATCACAAACTACGTTAGCCATTTCTTAGATGGAAACTGGCCTATCCAGTCTATTCAATGAGGATAAAATATACATCAACACTTCAAATACGGTGTTTTGTTTTGCAGCTGTGGGACTAAACTCGTAAAACTTGGTCAAATTCTATATTCCACCAGTGACAACAGAGACTGCAGGGTTAACTGGACAGAAACACCACCTTAATACAGGCACGTGTCACCCAGTTAGTGAACTCATCGGTTACATTGGCAGGAGAGAATTCTGGTCGGCAGTCTAACACAGATGCAATACCTGTATCTATTTTTAACAATAATTTCCCAGCCAACTTATTTTTTAAAGACTCCAGAACATATGAATACTCGAATTATAAAAATAAGAATGCTAATTCTGCTTCCAATCAATAGTTTTACGAGTTTTATAATTTTTTTTGGTAAACTCTTTTTTACTATAATGGTGACATTTTAAAAATAAAAAGGTGATGTTTATTAGAAAATAATTTCCCCAGTCTTTATAAATACTTGTAAATGTTAACAGCAATAACAAAATTCCTCAAGTAACTACTGTATTCCATGAGGCCATCTTCTATTAGAATTGCAATAAAACCAGTCTTCTCATAAACAGATCATCCTGAGTTTTAGGTAACTTGGATTTTATAAAGCTTGATACCTCTCATTATGTAGAAAGTAACAATAAAAATACAAATAATTCTAAAAAATGTGACTGCGTAGGGCTTTCTGTAATTTTTATTTATTTTTCCTGTGTCATGGGTTAAAAACCCCATTGCCATTACCTCACACCTGCTAGAATGACTGTCATCAAAAGGACAAGAACAACAGGTGCTGGCGAAGCCGCGGAGAAACAGGCGCCCAGTGCACTGGCGGTGGGAATGCAGACTGGTGTGGCCACTGTGGAAAGCGGTACAGAGGCTCCCCAGAACTGCACCATGGCCCAGCACTTCCATGTCTGTGCATATATCTGAAGGAACAAAATCTGGGGGTAAAAAATATGTACAACCCCATGTGGACTGCACCGTTATTTATTGTACAATAGTAAGGACTTGGAAACAACCTAAGTATCCACCAACAGGTGAAAGGGTAAAGAAAATGTGTTTACACATACGGTGGAATGCTATTTAGCCATTAAGGAAAAAAAGGGGGAATTTCTGCCATTGGTGGTTACATGCAGCTGACCAGAGACCCATGTGCCCTGCCTGGACCCTAGAGCTGCCTCGCTGCTCTCAGCCCAAACAGCCCACCCACGGCTAAATGAATGTTATTATTTTAATCACTACGTTTGGGGTGGCTGGTTACACAGTACAAGTAACAACTGATACAAAAAAGATAATACAAATTATAGACACTAGGAACATAAGAGGGACTACCACTACAAAGCCTACGGATATAAAAAAGACAAGTTAATATTATACATGACTTTATGTCAATACACTGAAAATTTAGGTGAAATAGACAAATTCCTGAAAAAATGTGACTTACCAAAACTGACACAAGAAGAAAGTAAAAATCTTAAGAGCCTATGTTTTGTCTTTTTTTTTTTTAATTGAAATCACAAAACCATCCCACAAGGGGTACTTTGTGCCATTTTGTTTCACTAGTAACTTCCATCGATCACTTAGGAAAGAAATGTCAATGTTGTACTGACTTCCTCAGAAAACAGAGGAAATGGGGCAAAATCTAACAAAAATCTATATAAACATACAGATACACCACATTCATGAGCTGGAAATCCCAACATTGTTAAAATGTCAATTTCATTCAGGTCTACGGATTCAATGACATCTCAATCATAACTCCACCAGTTTTTTTCTAAATAGATAAGTTTATTCTGAAATTTGTAAGAGAATGTAAGTAACCTAGAATATCCAGAGAAATATTAAGAAGTAAAGTAGGAAGACTTACACTAACTGAATTTAAGATTTACTATAAAGCCACAATCATTAAGAGCATATGGTACTGTTTAGATAGACAAATCCTCATAGATCAATGGAACAGAAACATACCTACACTTATACCTTTGATTTATTTGCAATAAGGGCACAAATCAATTCAATAGGGAAACAAGACTCTTATAAACAAATTATACAGAACTGCATGCATATCCACATGGATAATAAATAATGTCTATCCTCACTTTACACTATACATTAAACATAATTCCACTTTAACTTACACATGGCCAACACACAAAAAGTTGCTTATCCTACTAGCCATCGGATAAATACAAATTAAATCTACCATGGGATACCGCTATCATCTACTAGAAAGGCTTAAGTTAAAGAGACTGACACCACCACCAAATGTTGGCAAGAATGTGAGACAAACAGAACTCTATTGTTACTGGAGCTGTGAAACTGTGTATCTACTTTGACAATTTCTTATAAAAATACTCTATGACCCAAAACTCCACTCCCAGATGGTTATATGAGGGGTTAAAAAAAGCATAGGTCCAGAGATTTGCATAAGAATGTTCACGGCAGATTTACTCATAACTAAAATCTGGAGACAGCCTAGATGTCCATTGACACTCGAATGGATAAACAAACTGTGGGCATTCACACAATGACTGTTACTCGGCCACAAAGCCCAACAGCGTTGGATTCGAATGCATTGTGTTGAGAGAGAAAGATCAGAACAGCGGTTGCCTCTAGGAGTAGGGGGAGGTGGGAACTGACTGAGAAGGGGAATTTTTTAGAGTAATAATGATGTTTTATATCTTAGCAAGAGTCACCTGTAAAAAGTCATCGAATGGTATATTTAAGTTTTGTGCATTCCACCCTATGTACATTTTACCTAAGAAAGTAAGTACCGTACTAATACCTAAGCCTTGCTTTGAAATGCATTACAATTAAGATGGATTGATGGGTAGAGAGAGAGAGAGAGAGAGAGAGAGATTGATAGACAGATATATAGAGCAAAATGTTGATTATAAACTCTAGGTGGTAGGTATATGGGTGCTTATTGTACAAGTCTTCCAACATTTCTGTATATTTGAAAATTCTCTTAATAGCATAGGCCACTTTTGTTTCCACACAATTCTCATAATCAAGACATTACTTTCTCACAACTACCTGGTAAAACAGGCAAGACCAGCATCACTGACTGTGTTTTACAGCTGAAGAAACTGTCTCATAAAGGACCTTGGCTGAGGTGTGCTGGCAGTAAACCGTGAACCAGTAGTTCAGGAGACACCAGACTTTATCTAAAGTAAAGGGTCTGACAGTGAAGACCTTAAGCCACACAGACCCCGCCACAACTACTGTACCCTGCTTTTGTAGCGTGAAAGTAGCCATACATAACTTGTAAATAAATTAACATGGCTGTGTTCAATAAAACTTTATTTGTAAGAAAAAGTCAGGGCCAGGTTTGGATCATGAACTCTAGTTTACTGACCCCTAGATGATAATCCTGGTTTTTTTTCACTGTAGTGGTAACAAATGAAAGAACTGGCTGTAGAGTCAGTTAAATTTACGTTTCACAGGCTACGTGGGTTTAATATGACAATTAAATTAGGTAACACCTATGAAGAAACAAGGACAGTGCCTGTTTTATAGCAGGTATTCAATAAATGTTGGGTTTTTTCTTTCATTTACCTTGGTTTTTCTAATTTGCTGTTTTTGCCATTACACATCATAGCCTAGATGAATTATAACAAGAAAACAGCTGTGTAATGTTGCGCAACAAAATTAATTTACCATGGTATCTTTCTGTTTAGTAAGTCGGTAACAGTTGCACTGTAAATGGAAATGCTTGCTTCTGCCTGCACGGTCTAGGCTAACTTTTAGACAGAAGTTCCCTGGGAACCCTCCAGGCTTTCTTCTCTGTGACATCACATGGAGGTCCCAGTTGTCTCCCTCCCTCCTCACCAAACACATTGGCTAACTCCTGCTTCTGGGTTTCAACTATCAGGCCATTTCTCTAACCTGTGTGATTTCATTCATTTGTGATGCCAAACTGTGTTCATAAACAAAGTCCCACCAAAGACGAGCTTTTTCTGAAATGTGCAGTGCCTCTATCTTTGGCCTTTCTTCAAGCACTATAAAGCTACTGAGGCAACGAAATACTAGTGATAATTCTAATTTATCCCCTTCTGCAGAAATGTGAGGATGCAAATTATCCAACCATAAGTTTATTAATATATCAATTGTGAGGTTTAGTCAACCATTAGGTTGTAAGGGAAGAGATTATTTTACCCTCTTTAACAGCTTACAAAGTAATACTGTAATAACAATAGAGCTATTAAAATGAGCGTTTATTATGTGCCAGGCACTTTTTGTAACCATTTCATTCAGTCATTCTCACATGCATCAATACGTATAAAATACCTACTGTGTGCCAGGTTTTACATAAATTATCTAATGAATCTGTACCCAAATTCTGTAAAGTAGGTATTGAAATTCCTGTTTTACAAATTGTACGAAATGAAGCTAAAGAGTATTAAATTACTTTTCCAGTTTTCCATGGCTGCAGATTGTCACAGCCACTGTCTAGCACAGATCCAGCATTCTGGAGACTTTTAATAGATATTGTGAATATATTTTTGATATCACTTGTTTAAAGGGTTTCTGTATGGCTTTGACCGGTCTCTTTTTGGACGTTTGTCTTGTGTGTGCCAGGACTGAACCAGGAGGCTCACCCTGTGTGACTGGCCCTCGCAGCTCTGTGCGTGGTGGAGGATCAGTAACTTTTGCTGATTCCTGCCCTCAGCCTCCAGCACCATCTGCTCAGGCAACTCGTTCTCCAGCACACCCCTTACGTCATGTTTTCTCACTTTATTCCTAGCTTCTCTAGAACTAATCTGCAGAAGGCAAGAGAATCAGGGACTCCCTCTCTGAAAATACTCTTTCCACTTTGAACTTTGCAGTCGCACTTAATCAGCTCTGCTGCTCATGATTTGTCACTTTAGCAAGAACGAATGTCTCTGGAGGAGTGCCCAAAAGAGAGAGAAAGCATCAAGCTGTAAACTCCTTTAGAGGATAATGTGCAATCTGAAGAGGTATTTCCTCCTAAGTGCATTTGTGTCTTACACAGCAGCCACCAAAGCCTGATGTTGAAGCATTCCACTCATTGCTGAGGTTTCTTCTCTTTCATTCTTCCCCCCAGCAGGCTTTTACGCTAACTCAGATCCCTCTGAGTGAAGACTCCACCTTCTCAGATGTACTTCTGAGGTCAGCTAATAACACTGGGAGCATTAACTAATTAACAATAGTAAGGAGTTCAGAAAACAAACAGGCATGGAGCAATGCTATTATTATGTAGCTTCTGCCTGACACTATTGTCCTCATTAAGCAGGCAGTGATGTCAATGTATCTAGGAAGAAAGGCAAATCCTACTGCAAATTGCCGGCTGGGCTCAAATTCCTTTTCACTGAGATTATGGGCATAGCTACTACCACTGCAGTGAGGGCTGCAGATAATTTTTCACCCTCCTTTTTTAAGTTTAATTTTTGTAGGTCTCCTTTTACTACTGTACCATGCAACCTCATTTTGCATTGCTTGAAAATTTGGTTCGTGAAATGTACCAAATACCAACTTCTTAAGTTCTAGGAAGCCCAAAGCGAGTGACAGTCTTATTTTAACATTTCTCATCAGTTGGTACTAGTGGCTCCTTTCTGAAACGCGTTTACTGCAAACATCCCTCATACACCACAGTGTGGAGAATATTGGTCTGCTTGCATGTTACTCATTTAAAACACAAAGTTCTTTTCTGACCAACAGAAAGATGAATATAGGAAGACTTTGACTGATTTATTTCTCACTGGTTGCTTATTATTAAAAAAAAAAAAAAAACCCTGAAGCTTAGAAAGTAGCCTCTGTAAAAACGTTTTTGGCTCCTTCTCTGCCTCCTTTGCAGAACCAGCCTGCTCTCCTGTTGAACATCGAAGTCTTTCACGTCCCTGTTCTGGGCCCTCTCTTCTTTTCACTCTGCACTCTCTGCCTAGGCCGTCTCGTCCACATCCATAGCTTCAATTATCACCTACACTGAATGACTCACAGGCCAGACCCCTCTTCTCAACTCCCAACCCCAAATTTCAACCGTCTCTGACACCCAGGAGGGTAGGCATGGGAAACACGAAGAGCACCAGCCCCCAGTTGGGGGTGGGGCACCTGTGTGCCAAGCTAAGCAACACAGATAAGTCTGAACACAGATGAATTAAGAGAAAGTTGCTAAAAAAAAGTAGGGGGTGAAAGTTCTCATCATGAGGAAAAAAATGTAACTATGAGGTGATGAATGTTCAGTAAACTTACCATGGCAATCATTTTGTAGCGCAA
Source organism: Glossophaga mutica (assembly GCA_039655065.1). NCBI lineage: Eukaryota > Metazoa > Chordata > Mammalia > Chiroptera > Phyllostomidae > Glossophaga > Glossophaga mutica. The sequence continues at coordinate 136,999,425 of CM077307.1, read as the reverse complement.
AAATGCATCAAATCATTATGTTGTACACCTTAAACTAATACAAAGTTGTATGCCAATTATATCTCAATAAAACTTGTATGTGGGAGTTCCAGGGAAAGCACCACTGGGTCTTAGAGATAAGCCCAGGCTCTTGAATCCGGCTCCCAGAGAGGCCACTTACTAGCATAATGGCCTCAGACACGCGACCGAACCGCCCTGCACCTCAGTCTCCACGCTTCCTGTGGAGATGAGCACACAGAAGAAACCACTTGGAGTGGTTTTAATGGAGATAACATGAGTTAGTATTTGTAAAGCACTCATCTCAGTAAGTGCTATACTGTAAGTGGGATTTAAAAGAAAGAAAGTCTACGAGAGCCAGAGCAATTAATTTCAGCTGTGTGCCATTTACTCACAACACGTCTTACAATTTTTCTTGAAGAAAAATTTGTAATTTTGAACCTATAAAATTCAAAATTTGCTTTTGTATCTATAAAAGGCTTCTGAGCACCAAAGAAGAGCCGAGAGATAAAAGAGCCCTAAAGGTAACACTGGTGGGAAGGTATGTGAGGAGGATCACTTCGCACTGGCCGCTAGTTAGAAGTATTTGGGGAGATGCTGTAGCCACTAGGAAGGAAAACTATGCATGTGTTTAAATTCGCACTGTCCGTTACTGCCCAGCTGCTGGGCCAGCTGAGGAGCTGTAACAGCTCCCTGAGAGCTGATGCTGTGCTCTTTCCGCTACAGTATCGCCATTGCTAATGACTGTACCCAGCACAGAGAATATGTGCAACAAACATCCAACGGACTGATATTACCTCTCGCAAGACAAACTTCCTATTTAGAACTATGATTATTTTCATATGCATATCTTACCTCCCTCTAAAGTCACTTGAAAGCAGAGTCCAGACCTCATGTACCTTTTCATTCCCACCTGCCACAACACATACATCTCATACATAAAAGACTTTAAAAAATGAAAGAATTCATGGATCAGTCAATACAGAGTGAACCAACCATGAAATCTACTCATTAATAATCTTTTTCTCCAATGTGTAGAATAACAAAATCTGAGTTTACAACACTCAACTGCGAAGTACAAAACAGTTATCACCCTTCTGTGATACTGATCTTGAGCCCTTTTATAAAATGGGATTGTGGCAATCCAGCTACTTATTTCTCATTAAAGTTTTATGTCTGGGAATGAAGACTTCATTTTAGCCAATTTACTAAAAGGAATGTTGAGTTCATAAAAGAAGTCTATTTCCTCTTCTGATTTTATGCCACAAAGCACCCAAGTGAAGAACTCATGACATGCAGAAGAGGTGGCTATCACGCTGCTTTATGTTAGCGCCTGGGATACTTCCAGGCCAAGTGCCTCCGGTGAAGCTCTACAGAGTAACTTTTGAAAGGATGAGAGAAAAAAAAATCATTATTATACTAACAAGCTTCTCATCTAACTCCCAGGAAGGCTACTGAGTCATTTCTCTTTGGTAGTGATATAAAATTTTGTAAGACTCATTACTTGAATTACAAAGCAACATTGATTGCTATCAGATATAATATTAACATTTGGGAAATCTAGGAGATTCTGCAAAGTAAAAAAAGTATGTAATTTGTTTCAGAGTAAAAGGAGTTGGAAATGTTTTATTGAGAATTATGCAGAGTATTTAAGTGTTTAATAAACTAAGATATACTGAAGTGCTATGTGATTCCTAATAAAATTGAGCAAAAAAGGGTATCAACATTATAATACAGATACTATTATTTTACCATAATTTTTAAAACATTTAGCTTGAAGAAAATCATGGTTTTTATTATTCACACAGCACACAAACTGTGGCATTTTAGTTTAGCAGCATTTATGCTCATCATGCAAAACCTGCCTACAAGAGATCAGTTCTGCTCAATAGAGCTGATCCTGTTCTCAGCAAATCCCTAAACCTCCCCCCTGCTGGGCAGAGACACACTGAACTACAGTCTCTTTGTTTTCTCAGTTACTGAATGCACTCCTCACTCTCCTGTGGAGGAGACTGCAGAACATGAAGGGAACACCCAAATCCATGTGCATTTCTCCGAAGTGTACAAGGTTATTTATATAACAGAGATCGATCTTCAGTGCAGTTCAACACAAGGCATATCCACAAATAACTACAACAAAAGACAAAATCTTACAAGTAATTACAAAAAAGAAAAGGTGGTGCAAAGGAGGAGCTGAGGGAGAACAACTCTGGAGATCAGGGAAGAAAGCCACTTGAAGAACTGGGCTTTGGGGACTGGCTAGGGTTGAAAGTAACAGGCTTTCTCTCCTACAGGCGATGGACTACTGGAGGAAGGCTGATGCCGTAACGCTGGCAAAAATCGTAAGCATCAAAATTGTGTATGTGTACCAGGATGTTAACAAGAGACTGCTTCCATCTTTCTTCTGGCTGAGGAATAAGAACTCACTGGCAACTATCTCCACCTTTCAGAGTGAGGTATTAGACACCTAAGCAGCATTTGCAGAGTGTCTGAAAGCCAGATTTACGACCTAACTTTACTCATCACCTCCAGACTATAACAGAGGTTAGAAAGGCTGAGTGCAGACCATTGCAGATTAGAGAGGGATCATTCTAACACGTCAGTACACCGAGTAATCACCACCCTTTCATCCACAATGACTGCAGAGCAGAGGCCGCATTTTCTGGCCTTCTGGAGTTCTAGGAGCAGAATGACCATGGAAGAGGTTGTGGCAACTGACCGAAGACAGCAGGCAGGGGAAAGAAAACCCAGGTTGCACTGGTAGCTCCTGCAATGCCCTGTCCCACCTGCAACAAGACCAGAGTGCCCATGTATTTCTTGTAATCATCTGCAGGCCACTGGGTGGAAAACAGTCAGTCTGGAGCTACCAGAAATCCAGCCCAAAGGACTTCTGGAAGGAGCAGCCCACCTGCAGTATCCCAGAAGCTGAGGGAGAAAATATCAGTGGCCAGCCTGTGTCATGCCAAAGGCAAACATGAATATTTTCAGAGGGGGACTCCTAAAAACTATACCAGAGGCAGCTTTGATTATCTGCAAAATACAAACAGAAGAACCTTTCGACTCCTCCAAGAAGGCTGGGGGGAACTGCTGCCAGATTACATCAGTGGTGGTCCCTGGCTTCCTCCCTCCACCTGCTGCAACCCCAGAGTGGCCATGAACTAGCTTTGGTAGCCGGGGAAGGGAGGATTAACATACAATGAGAAAGAAGGGACAAAAGCCACACTCCTGCCCCCTGCCAAGAGCTTCCCATCGGGTTCCAGCAGGAGAAGGAGAGAAGCTTTTTTAACTTTCAATGAAGTTCCATGTTTTAAAACTATTAGTTACAGGAACGTGTTTATTTCCTAGATCAATGTTGTATATATACTTGTGACAGAGAGTAACCAGAGGCCTTTTGTTATGTGGCAATGACCACATGAGCCATGGGCAAGCCTCGAACCTCACCGAGGCAGCAAAGACAAGGGCCCTTGAGTGCGGACTGCGGGGAGCGACGGGAGCATGGACAGAGTTCTTTCTCATTCATGGCTCCTGCTCGTTCAAACACTGCACACAGTTTATATTTTCGTTTCTATTAAGACAGAAAACAGATGAGAACAAACTAGTATGACATGTAATTATATGAATAAATCCTAAACACTTTATGTTGAGTGAAAGGAGCCCCACATACATGGCTATGAATATACTAAAATCCACTGAATTATGCATTTTTAACTGTATGCATTGTGTGGTATGTGAAATACAACTCAACAAAGCCATCTTTAATAGCCAGACATAAAAGAGGATAAGCAATATAACTCAATGTATATGAAGTTCTAGAGTAAAAAACCAAAATCCAGTACCAGTGGCACCTGGTGAGTAGGGATGGGGGGATTGACTGGGAAGAGGAATTAGGAAAATTTGGGCGTGATTGAAAAGTCCTACGTCTGGGCTGCATAATATAAATAGCCATCTGTGGCTATTTCAAGTCATTAAAATTTTTTAAAAAGTAAACAAATTAAAAGTTCATTTTCTCAGCCACACTATCCACATTTCAAATGCTCAACAGCAACTTGTGGCTAGTGGCTACTGTGTTGGACATCACAGAACAGGCCATTTCTCATTGTCGCAGGCAGTTTTACTGGGCAGCAGTAATGTTCGGTATCTTGATTTCACTGGCTGCTGCATTGCTCCTTGTTCGTCACAACTTACAAACCTTACTCTTAAAACAGGGTACTTTGACATGTACATAAACTATAAATTATGACATGTGTAATAAGGCTGACTCAAATAGTCTTTGAGAGAAGATAGCCCTGACAACAGACTTGTCTGAGGTTAAGAGAGGAGCTAAGGGAAGTGGATGGGGGTACAGAAAGGATGTCTGAGAGAAGTGGAAGGGGGCAGGTCTCCGGAAAAGGGGGTAGGATTTGACATAGGATGCCTTGCAGCAGACACCAGACTGAAAAGAACTGCATTAATGGACTAGAGTTGAGTGGACAAGATCTCTGAGGAGCAGAGGGGAAAGTGGGTTCTGGAGGAAAGATATGAGACATAAAAGCTCTGAAAGGTGTGGAGGAAAGATGAATCCCTTGGCCAAGATTCAAGCGGTTTGAGAAAGAGCAACTTCACTGGGGCCAGGAGGGACGACTGAGTGCCTCCAGGGTCTGGGGAAGAATCATACACCTGGCCAGGGCCTGAAACCTGGTGCAAACGCATTCAGAAACTGATACGCTGGTTTAGCTCGTCTCACAGTGCAGGCCTGGTTCCAAGGAACAGGGGAATTCTGCATCGGCGTGGTGTTTCCGATGGCAGTTTTGAACTCGGACACAGACATCTGAGCGGGCATTACATGAAGGAGGCTGTAACTGGACAATGGGTCCAGAAAAACATGTTTGGGAAAGGGTGATAGGCCACCTCTGAAGTGGTCATCCCCGTGCAGAAAGAGGGGATGAAAACAACAGAGGTTCGTATAGTTGTCACGCTGGAGGAGGCCAGAACAGCAGGTGGGTGATGGTGGCACAAGGACCAACAGAAATAAATTAGATGCTACTTCTCATCGAGAACTTTGGGGAAGGAATGTTAGGGAAATGAATGCCAGTATCCTTTTCTCGAATACCCAACGACCGCTTCCACCTGCCTGGCAAGCAGGTGTTCAGCTAAATACACTAACAAGATAACCACCAGAAAGAAAACTTACACATTTGTTCATTTCAATGGAAATTGTCTTTTAAAAATTGTATGTTTAGGACATACACAATCCTTTTGGCCTAAAGCGAAAACACTTGTTTAGTAATTGTCTGCTATTTGTAAGGCCTACATTTAACTAAAAGGCAAGGACTGGTGATTTTTACCTCTGGAAAACCAGTTTCAAATGACCAAATTTGCAAATGGGTCCTGTTCCTTCTTCAATTATCCAGCCAGAGTCCCAACTCATCATTTCGGAGGTGAGAGGACTACTGTAGGAGCCTCCAAGCTGACTTCCTTACCTCCACTCCTGACACGTACCTTCCAAGTCACAGCAGGATGCTTGGTCCCAGGTGTAATTCTGGCGAGCTTAAAACTCTCCCCACTCTTTGCCTCTTACATCAAACACACATCCTGCTGATTCCTACTTCTTAGTTTCACTGTTCCCATCACTTCTGGCTGGAACAGCCTTTGTGTGTCTCATCACATGGTTAACTTTCTTCCCCTCATCTGTTAAACCTGCGCCCAGGTATCAGTCACCACAGAAACCCTCCCCGTTTGAATCACCAGGTTGACGGAGCCCTCGATCGCCGCTCTCTGAGCTGCACTCAGTGCAATGTTTACCTTATCTGTCCAGATCTGCTCTAAAACCCTTGAAGACAGGTTATTGATTTCGTAATGCCTAGCATCTAAACTGTTGATATAAATATCACAAAAAACAAAAATATAATCATATTGTCAAAAATTACAATGGAAATAAGGTTGTCAGATTTAGCAAATAATATATAGGAATTGCAGTTAAATTTGAATATCAGATAAACAAAACTTTTTCAGTATAAGCATGTCCCGAACATTGCATGGGATATGCGTATACTACAGAGAATTATCATCGTTGATGTTCAGCTTTGTTGCGGACTGTTCAGCCTGGTTTCAGGAGTTGTAACCCTCACCCCATGGTGGGCTGTGTAAGAGCCCAAGGGACCCACTTCATCTGGGTCTGTTCTGTCATAAGGACATGACCTACTAAGGAGACAAAGCTTATCTCCCTGGCAGGAGCGCTGCTTCTGCCTCATCCATCTCTGGCCCATAGCTTGGTTGGCAGTCAATGACGGGTAAGACTCCTCATGGGAGGGGCAACCTAAGCCAGACTCGACCACTTGGGGGGGCCTCATGGAAGGACTCGGGGGGGCTGCAGCAAAGAGGATGTGACGGACCCTCGCCCCCCGGCTATTCTGACATAGCCCGAGTCCTCATTTCCATCTGGGAGATGTCTCCTGCTTCCTAATTGCCTTAAAGCCTAAAACTGTGGGGGCGAGTGGTGCAGCCCTGTGCCAGCCAGGATGGCTCCCTGGGTGATCGGGCATAAGAAAGAATTCCTAAAGTCCTGTGAAACCTGCTTTGCTAAGAGTGCTCTCATTTAAATGATAAGGGTCCCAGGAGGAAATGAGTATGTCTCCCAAAGTTTGGCAACCCCCTTTCCGGACAGACATTGACTTGGATTAAGCCCTCAGATTTCTTTGAAATGTTAACCATTGTTTGATCCTTGCTGCCTGACATACCTGTATTCTTGTGTATTGGAACCCAATAAAAGCCTAGTGAGGATGGGGCTCTGGGTCATTCTCCTGTGAGAGTTTGACCACCTTTCCTCCCCAAGCAGTCATGTCTTGGTAGTTTTTATTTTCATCCATGACAGAGGGATGGGGCTCTGCGGGCGGAGCCCCCCCACATCTGGCACCGAGGACAGGGGCCCCCGCACAGCTTCACCTGGGTGTTCTGTATTTTACCAGCAACTATAAGTAGAAATTTTCAGAGAACTTCAATTATTTTTGTTCTCCTTATTTAGGCTGACCTTTTCAGAGAAATGAAGTACACTAAAGTTTCATTTTCTTAAACTGATTAAAACCCAGGCTCTAAATCCATATTTTTATTAAGTCTTTTAAAGGTAAAAATGTTAGACCTTTGTTTATAATCAGTAGCTGGAGAAAATAATTCTTATTGTTTTTAAATTGAAAAAACAAAGTACAAGTTTTAGATTCAAATAGTAATTCTCAGTTTGATTAGTTCCAAGAGCTAATGTGTGAATCCAATCTACTGGATATAAACATCTGTGTTCTCAAATGAAGCTTAAAATTTTAGATTATAAATGTCCCACAAGCTCTAAAAACACATCCTTTGAAAAGAGATATATTTCACAGAAAGAGTACTGACCCAAGAATTTGAAAACTTCAGTTCAGCCCTACCTCGGTCATTAGCTTGAAATGTGAGCTTGGATATGACACATAACGCATTTTTCTCATGTGTAAAAATGAAGGGCAATTTTGTAGCTATCTCAAAGTCCCCTTCTTCCAACTCTAACAGTGAATAACTACAGGTGGCCAAAGCCAGGGGACCTGGGAGGAAGGAATGAGTGTGGGCTCTGAGCCAGCAGACCTGGGCTTCCTCCCAAGCCTTCCAGGAAACTCTCATAGTAAGTGCACCCGTGTCCAGGCTTGGCTGAGAAAAGCTCCATGCACCCTACTCCCTCTGCCACTAGCTTCACATTTCTCCTTTGGGTTCAGTTCACTTTTGCTAAAATAAAACATTACTAAAGACAAGGGAGCCCTGGCCAGTATGGCTTGGTTGGTTTGAGTGTCATCCTATAAACTGAAAAGTTGCAGGTTCGATTCCTGGTCAGGTCAGGGCAGGTACCTAGGTTGAGGGTTTGGTCCCCAGTCAGAGTGTGAGAGAGAGGCAACCAATTGATGTTTCTCTCTCACATTGATGTTTCTTTCCTTCTCTCTCCCCGCCCCCTACTTCCCATCCCCCCTCTCTAAAATCAATAAGCTTGTCCTTGGGTGAGGATTTTTTTAAAAAATGGACAAGGTAATGTCAGAGGCAGAGGGAGAGTTTGCATCGGTATGTTGGGTGCCCTCTTGACCTGTACCATGCATGTAGGGGACACAGGGACCGTTCTCTTGCCCACCAAAGCTTGCCTTCTGATTTCTGGTTTAAGCACCTGACTTTTTAACAAGAAAACAGACTCCTGGAAGTAACATGTACCTTCTGGGAAGACCACACTTTCACAGGCAGTAATACCACAACATCGGAACACAATACGACAACTCCCATGTTCCTCGGTGAAAGTTACATCTAGTTACATCTAACCTCTCGGAGCCCTTTCTTTTCTCCACTCATTTTAGCGTATATCTTCTAGCAGCCATTACCTTTGCTTGTCCATTAGGATTTCATTTTCAGAGATAGTAAGTCAATCTCTCACTAACATCTCACCTGGACATCTCACGTGGACAGCCTCCGACTAACATGTCCACCTTGATGCTGTTTAGCAAAATGTTGTACCGGCTGCTCCTGATGGTGGGAGCTCCAAGCACCAGAGCAACTCAGTTCACGTCCCATAGGGCAGACATAAAGAGCAGTCTAGGAGAGTCACCCAAAACGGGTGGTTTTTCTTTGAGGACCAGAGAGGCATATTTTATCACCCAACTTATTAAGTGTCTGTGTGAGGCTACTTAGAGACAGAACAAAATCTATGCACATCACTGGTACTATGCACCAGCTCTTTATTGGTCAAATACCATGTTCAAGGTGTGATCTGTGTTAAGAGCCTAGGTGTCAAAAGTTCTTGCCCTCAGAATGAAGAGAGTGAAGAGAGAAGCCGCTTCGTGAATAAGCATTGAGAGAGAGTAAATGACCCAGTTCTATTCCCACCATCTTCTCTCTTTGGAGTGTACATGGTACAGCTATGGCGACAGTTACTGGTCAGCTATTGAATGAACACAGTGAAATTCCACCAAGAACAGATAAAGGAGAAGTTCCATGAAGTAATAAGTATGAAGAGAATGTTCCCACTACAATATTGTGCCTTAAATTAATCTGGGTCAGAACAAACTGTTACCTACTGTCCTTTTCCCCTGAATAAGCAGGGTTTACACATGTGACACAGATTCTGAGGTACAAATAAAACCACAGCTTTGATAACACGTCTGACCATCTCCACACTTGGGGAGAAGAGGAGATGATCCCTTTCCCAAAAGGGAATGGAAGGTTATAGTATGGTGATTCCTCAAAAGTTAAACATAGAATTACCATAAAGATCTAGCAATTCCACTCCTAGGTATGGACCCAAAAGAACTTTGTTAGTTAGATAAATCTCTAACCACTATGGTATCCACCTGAAACATACAATATTGCATATCAGCTGTAACTTAAAAATAAATAAAAGCCTTTGCAAAAGAAGTGAAAACCTGAGTTCAAACAGATACTAACCACCATGTGAAATGTTCATTGTAGCATCATTGACAACAGCCAACAGGTGGAAACAACCCAGGTGTCCATCAGCAGATGGACGGATGAACAAACCAAGGAACAGGCATGCAACAAAATATTATTCTGCCATAAAAAGGAACACGGTTCTGATTCATGCTACAACATGGACAAACCTTGAAAACATTATGTTCAGTGAAATAACCCAAATCCATAAAGACCGTATGATTTCATTTACATAATATATCTAAATTAGGCAGATTCAAAAAGACCAAGTACATTAGAAGTTACAAGGGGTGCTATTGCTTAATGGGTACAGAGTGTATGTTTGGGGCGAGGCAAGAGTTTGGGAAAGAGATAGTGAAGACAGTTGTACAACATATTTAATATGCATCTGACCCTTGAGCAACACGGGGGCTAGGGGCAGGCAACGAGAGCCAGCACAGTTGAAAATCTGCGCATAACTTAAGTCCACACCTCCAAGTGCACAAATTTCTAACTGCCAGTTGACCCTTGAATGATGTGGGTTTGAACTAAGTATGTCAGCTGAAAAAAAGCCACATGTAAGTGGATCCAAGCAGTTCAATCCCAGCTGTTCAAGGATCAACTACAATTAATGCCACTGAATTGTACACCTAAGAAGGGGAATAACCTCTCAGCGCTCCATGCAAATTACAGTGAAAGTGATAGAGAATGAGGAGGGCACGCCCGCACCATGTGCAGCCCTGTGGGACTGGAGAAATCCAGTCTTGATTTTCAGAGGGGAATCGAGTAAGGAACAATGAGCAGAGGACGTGCACCTTCTACAAGGCAGTTTCCGCAGATGTGACAGTGACATGGCCCTGTAAGCTCACCTTCCTCCCAAGCCCGCCCTCTAAGAGGTGAGCCAAGGGAAACTTAGCTCTTCTGTAGAGCAGACAGGCATTCGAGGAGCATGCTAAACAGGCACAAGTTATCCCAACAGAACTTTAAAACGTATTGTTAAAATTCAACTGCAGCCTTTCATTGCAGACATAGCATTTGTGCCAAAATTCATTGAAAGGTCATTGTCATCAAGCTGCATCAATCGGGTCTATGCGTAAAGCCTGCAGGCTTCAATGAATTTAGGGAACATGCTGATGGCCATACAGAGAAAGTTTGCTAAAATATGGCTTTTGCTTGAAGGGCCCAGACCCCAAAGTGAATTGTCAGAACTAGGTAGTACATATTACAGAATTGTGCCTGTATAATGAAAACTGATACAATTTTATTAACAAATGTCACACCAATAAATTCAATAAATATAAAAATACAAATAAATTAGTAACAAACTTGGTCATGCACTATTAATAGTTACTAGATTTCTCAGTTTTTAATGCTAAGAATGTTTAAAAGTTTTAGTTTTCCTTTTAATAAAAGTAAAATGACAGCTCTCGCCATGTGACTCAGTTGGTTGGAGCATCATCCCATACACCAAAAAAGGTTGTGTGTTAGATTCTTGGTCAGGGCACCTACCCAGGTTGTGGGTTCGATCCCCAGTCAGGGCACAGAGGGGAGACAACTGATCGATGTTTCTCTTTCACATTGAGGTTTCTAGTGATACAGAATAATAATGAATGTAAACTGCAATTGAAAATTTAAAAAATGGATTACTTTTAAAAATAAAAAAACAGTATAAAAATATAGAGGGCTTGGACAAAACTTCACTGCAGACATTGTGAGCAGGGTTTTGGAAATAGGTTGGGTTTTGTTGATAAAGAACCCATTTATTTTCAGATTCTGGTCTATACTTGGAGTATTTTTAAAATGCTGACTTGTTTTACCTTTAAATTTTGAATAACTTTCACTAAAGTTTCCCCCAAATTATTCTACCTTTAATTACACTTGGCTGTGGCTTAGAGACACAGAATCCTGGGTAATTAAAAGCCACAAGAAACACATACATACATTCATTCACACTTATTCGTATAACTGCCAACAAACATCAGTTGAGAATTTTCTACCTACAAAATTATCCTGCTTTTGTATGCAATTAGAAATGTAAATTTCAACTGAGAAAGACTGTTCTAAACTTTGGGTAATTTGCCAAGATATCTAGGCCCTATATCGCTATCCAAATTAGTTGAAATAATCATAAATATCTGCCTAAAAGTTAAGCTTTCAGGGTAAAATACAGAACACGTTTTTTATAAGATTCTTAACTTTTGTATTTTAGTTTAGTTTGAATTCAGCAGCACATTATTTTATTCATTTCTAGGTCAAAAGGCTTGAGCACAACAATTACTTTTTGCCTTTCGTTAATTTGTTTATTGTTTTTCCTCTTAATCTGTACTGGCTTTTGTATAGCTGTTGCAATAAGGTAAGTTTTTAAAATGCAAATAGCAAGCAGATACATTACACAAATTGAGAGTGCTGCTAAATATATTTTTTAAATGTTCTCAAATAATCACACAGACTAACAAAATAAAAAGCTAACTCCGGAGTAGCTTTCCATAACTTTAAAACCCAAAGACTGGGTTTCACCTCTCCCACATCAGGAGAAAATGTTAAATGCTACCCAAATCCGAGTACACACTCTCCCAGGTATCCCACAAAGGGGTATGGTACTGACATAGGGGAAAGACGAGTCTTCATTGTGCAGAACAATTCTGCGAATCGAAGGGTGAAGGCTTCTTACTATCCCTGACCTCCAGCTACGAATGCCAGTGATGTTCCTCCAGTCAAAGTGACAATCGAAACACCTCCTGATGATTCCCAAAGACCTCTGGGGAGGTAGTGTTAGTCCAGATGAAAAGCAACAGAGTGAGTTGCCCAGGTATATGTTCTAAATATATTTGTAGAGCAAGAAGAGAACTAAAGAAGGTAAACTTAATTGAGTCCAAAACACTTGCTTGTGGCCTATTTCCCTCTCACACATCTGCACATGACATTTCCTTTATCACTAACGAAGTTGAAGGGTAAGAGAAACAGGGGAAACGTCCACAGCTGTCTCCAAGTAAAACAAAAATCTTAATACAAGCTGGCGTAGAGCAGAATGGAATTCCTGCTCCATGACAGTGCTTCTCAGTCTTTCTGTTCTCACAGAACACTCTGGTATTTCACCGCCAGACTTTTAGTAATCAAACTATAGTGATACACCAGTTTACAGTGGCAATAATGTGCCTGCAATTGTCCCAATCTTCATGTGGACACACTTCAGGCCGAAGCGACTATTTAAAGACACCTGCCGTGATTTCTTATGAACAAACAAAGCAGAGTTTTTGGATATCCCTGGAAAAACACTGTCTGCTAATGGCTTCATGTTGCCAAGATTTTCTCTCTTAACTAAGAGCCAGTTGGTCCCTATTCTCCAATGCATTTCATGGCCCATTAACACCAGTCAGGCTGTCACCAGAGAGGCATTTTAGTAATGGCGTGAAGACCCAGAACATACATTTTACACGATGACCCAAACTTGGCGATGCTCCTGTGAGAGGCGCACAGGACACTGACGTTCCACAGCCCTGGTGGCACACAACTTCCCTACCACCTTCCACGAAAACCACCTCTGATGGGGTCCCAAAGAGGCATAAACGTTGCTGCTCATGCCAGCAGATCAACACAAGGGGGGACCCAAAACACAGAATTGATTAAAAAACCATGCATTTTTTCTTACATATTTACACTTCAGTCACCTTCAAAGTACTTTCCATTTGATGCAATACACTACCAAGACGTTTTTGCCACTGAACAAAACAGTTTTTGAACTCGTTGGTTTTAATGCCTTTTGGTGGCTTCTGCTGTGTTTTGTTCTATCTCTTCCACATTGGCAAAGCGTTTCCCTTTGAGGATTTTTTTTTTCATTGGGAAAACAAAAAAAAAGTCCCTTGGGGTGAGACTGGGTGAATAGGAGGGTGGGGCATGGGGGTCAGTGCCAGTTTTGGTCAAAAACTGCTGAACACGCAGTGTGGTTGGGCAGGTACAATTGTAAATCACCCATCGTGAAATGGGCAAAGGCCCATTTTTGAAAAAGAATCTTCACAAACAATTCACTGAAGCTGAACAAGCTTCTCACAACAATGCCAGCTGGTATGCTGATACAGGTGGGCTCCTACAACACTCACCTATTCAGGGAAGGCCTGTACTACAAGGGGCCTGCCCTCCAGAAGATAATTCTGGTTTTATTGTGTTCCCCCCACATTAGCATATACATATTTCTTCCTTGGCCATTCCAGAGTTCTCCCAGGAATTTTACATTTTGAGAAGGTCTGGTGGACTGCTCTAGCTTTTCTAGAATTTTGGAAACTCAAGACAACGCCAAGTCTGATTTACAAGCTTAGTCAAAAGGATTGGATTAAGTCTTTCCTGTGTGTGAAAGGAAATGTTTCCAGTGATCACACACCCAGGTTTGCCCACGACTGCTCCAGGCCCGTCTGTTCTCTTGATGTGATTATTTACAGCACTCACTTTTATTCTCAAAAGTGTGACCAGTTATATGGTCGCTCATTATATTCAGAGTTGCTGGGAGAGAGACGACAAAGTCACCAATAAAAAGGCTCTACAAAACTGATTTTAGGGGGGAAAAACAAGTCTTTTTTGAATATTCATTGGTTTTAAAATTGTTTAAATAGTGGCTTCACCATATATTCAAAGATAAAAATGTGTATATTCAAAGACAAGACTGTACTTCAAATTTTTTAAATCCTCGTAACTAAGTTTAGCTTATGGGCAGGACACATAGTGGGCCCTTTAATAAAGCCTTGCTCAGGGTTTTGTTGACTCATCAAGATGGCTAAATCTGTCTGCATAGTTCCACAAATATATTGAAGATGAATGTGACAATATGTAAGAGGTGCTTTTAGCTCTTGTAGGAAAGAAACTCCAGCAATCCAAGAGATTATCGTTTCAACTGAAAGGCCATCAAGCAACTTCCCACTATTACTTATTTATAGCTGTAGAAGCTTTTAGCAACGCAAAAATCAACATCTTTAGTTAGGTCACCCAAGTTCTATGTTTATGAAGGGAGCCAATGTGTAAAGAGCAGCTGATGGGAATAGTGGCTGTGGAAAACCACAGGAGTCATACAACCCTATGAAGGAAGAGGCCACAGCAAAGCAAAATCAGAGTGACTGATTCCCAGAGAGGTTCAATCGTAGTGATTTTGGATCCTCGGTTTTCTCATCTGTAAAAAGGAGAGGGTGAATCTGACCCCCTGAGTTTTTGTCAAACTCCAACATTTTATACAATCAGGCTGGAAAAATACTGATAAAAATATGTTAACTCATGAAAAACTAACAGCATTCAATGAAGGTCATTCCGAGAATAACCCATATTTAGGGCAATATTTATGCCCAATTCCACTGTAGGCATCCAAGTCAACAAAATGCTACAACTAAATCAAGTAAGCCATCAGAGACTGTCAAAGAAGGCACCACGAAACAGTTCTTTTTAGAGCAAATTAACTACTGAAAGACATTGAGAAAGAGACAGACAAACAGACACATTCAGACCCTGACCTGTACATCTGTGGGCATCTGATGGGAAAGTCTAGGGCAATTCATACCAAGAATAAAGTAAAGTGAGCTTTCCTGCTAGTCTTGCTGACAAAACCATACAGATAAAACCACAAGGCTGTCATTTAAAAGCACATTTGTATCACTACATCTTATGACCTAGAAGGCAAGGTTTTAGAGCCCTCTGAAACCTCCAGAGTTCAGATTTGGGAGGTGCAATAAATGGCATGTTGAGTCTGTCAAATATCTTTCAAAAATAACATGCTCAATGTATTATTTTGATTGTACTCACCATGGGCATTTTGTGATTTCAAAAACAGCATGGAAATGAAAATTTAATGACTTTAAAAGGGTTCATGGGTTAATAAAAGAAAAAGGGTGGAAAAATACCAACGACACCCAATCTTCATGCCCAGAGAAGCGGAGTGATTTTTCCGAGGTCACCAAGTTAGTTGGCGGCTTAGATGGAGAGCCAGATGGAAACCAAGAACTTCTGCAAGTGCACAGAGTAGGTTAGCATCACCCAAATTCTTTCTGGGAAGAACGTATTTGCATAAGTAGTCAGACAATGCGGTTCCTAGTGAGCATCCTAGGCCTCAACTCTTCCAGGCACCCTTGTTTCTCTTTGGTGGCAGCCAGCACGCAGTTCAGAAGGCAGCCAGCACTAACATGTCCTCCCCGGAGCCAGAGTCCCCACCAGCAGCCCCTGCCAGCAGCAACCAGCTACATCTTTCTCCACTTGCTTTGTTTCCTCCAGAATCCAATTCTAAATGGCTAACTCAATTGCATGTTCGTGTAGTGAGTGCAGGAAGTGAACTCTTGGTAGCTGTTTATAAAGTCCCTCAAAATCCTGCTTGGACCATTACTGAATTAAGCCAGCATATCGAGAAATGAAGTTCAAACAATGAGGCTGTCTGAAACACAACCAAGCATGAGGCGCACAGTTCTATCAAATTCCACGTGCGGAGCCGTTCCTTAATTCCGTGCTCAGCGTTCCTTTGAAATATGGGTAGCTTCTGTAAACACAACTCGTCATTTCCAGGGTGCTGAGACTCGCTTTCCTGGCTCAGTTCCAACACACAGGAGCCTTAAGAAACCATTTATCTTAAACATTCCCCAAATAAGCTGCTCCTCAGTTTCCTTGCTCCTCGCAGTTAACTCGTAAGTGACTTGACTGCCCCACTACTATACGGTGGCATCGTTTCCAGTGGTGCCAAAGTCATAAGAATGACACCACAATCACAACCCTGAGAACATGGACTTACTGGCAATGTAACATGGCACTTGTTTCCAGAAACTCCATCAGCGCTGAAATACATCCTGTGAGTTAAGAAGGGCCTGGAAATGAGACAGGCCGAGTTTCCCTGAATAAATCAATCCTGTTCTCTCCTTTCTATGTCCATGAGGAAGAGCTGGGTGGTTTCAACCTCGTTTCCATGCCACGGGATGGGCTATGTCATTTTGGAAACCACATCTGCCTGCACGGAATATGCACAAGCAAAGGAGAAACCCTAACCGGGGGTTTTCACTGTCTGGAAGGAGAAAGACATGTCATAACTTGCCTTCCATGTTGTGAGTAAAGCAATTCAATGCCAATTCCTAATCAATCCCCAGGAACAAGCACTGATCTTTATGTGGAGACTTCTACATGTTTTCCTGGATAATATCAACAACTTAACAACTAATGCATTTCACAGTCCAAAACTTCAGTATTAAAATCTGTCTCTAATTCCACTGCCAAAAATCAACAAGATTAAAGGGGCCCCATTTTCAAATATGAAGTCACGTGGTTTTGAAGTAATGATCCTGAATCTTCATGGTCTACCAGATCCAACTAATTGACAATTGTTGCATCAGCTGCAAACACTGAAACTTGAGGTATTTTTCCCTTTTCCAAGCAGCCTATATTCCTACCTGCATCTCTAAAACACTAGGAGAAAGTAGAATGGAGGTGAAAGAGACTGATGTAACGAAATGATGAATCGAGAGAAAGACGGGGGTATGGAGGGAGACAGGGATAACCACTTCCAGTGGCAAAGCGTGTGCTCACTCCAGAGTAAGTATAATCAAAGTGAGCATGATTTGTAAGCTTTTGAGCTAATGTGCTGATGAAATGAAAATGAACAGACAAGGCTTATTTTGGTTTTGTGGAAGAGCCTTGGTTGCGGGGGGCAGTTGCTGGTTTTGGCCTTGGCTTTACTTGAACTGATAGAAGTCACTTAGCCTCTCCCTAGCACACATGCTTCCTCTATAAAACAAGTAAATTTATTGCTCTACTTTAATCACAGGAATGTTAGAGGATCAAATAAGGTAACAGATGCAAAACCTCTTTGTAAAATGGGAACAACATAAGGAAATATGATATTAATAGTATACATTATTTAATATTTTATTACTTTTGAGTAAAAATATAGGATGAAGTGAAAACTAAAAAAAAAAAAAACACTACTTTGATCCTCATACTCTTTTTCTCAAAGGCAAAGCAAGAGTTTGAAGACTGCTAACGCTACTTGTCTGCGAAGACTAGTAAAGGTGTTTGTTTAGTCCATGTGGCTGCAGATCTATTTATGCACAAGTCATTAACAATCATACGAAGTTGTATTTTTGGAAATATTACTTGAGCATCTTATCTGGTCCATAAGAATACAGTGTTGGTTAGAAAAGCTAGTACTTCAAGTTTTTCTGACCAATGCATTTGATGAGCACCCTTGATTGGTCAATGGCTAATGGGCCTTGAGGTCGGAACAGAAAGTTTTGACACTGCCAGAGGCTGATTACCAAGGAAATCAGGAAGGGAGAGCTGAGATGTTTAGATACAAAAGTGTCAGGAAATACTGCCAAGAACTCATTGATCTGCAGTGCATAACCATCTAGACTCCAAAGACCAAAAGCTGCCACTCCTCTAAAGACAACTGTAGTAGGTGGCACAGGTGGCCCATGGGAAAGCAAGAGACAGCTAGCCATCTTCTCAGGGGCCCCAGAATGACCATTCCATTCTCCTCAGGTCTATTCTGGCAGAAATGAGATTATATATAGGGTAACTATAATCTGTTGTCAAAATTGGGACTCTATTGAGAGTGAAAGGGGGTGCTACCAATACATACAACAGGACAACAGACATAAACACAGTTTGCCCTAGGCAACCCAAGGCTGTAGTCATCCTAGTCATATGTACTATTATTGTTTTGTTGTGTCCACTCCCAATTCATATGTTGAAATCTTATCCCCAATGTGATGGTATCTGAGGAGGGGCTTTTGGAAGGTAATTAGCTCATGAGGGTGGAACTCTCATGAATGGGATTAGTTTCCTTAAAAGAAGAGGCTAGGGACCTAGCTACTTCCTGTTCTGCAGTCTGCAACCTGGACGACAGCCCAGGAAAATGCTACTATGATTCTGTAGAATTTCAAGAACATGCTTATTTCTATAGAAATAAGTTCTACAGAATTTCAAGAGCATCTTTCATAACTCAAAGTCATAATTTTGGAATCAAAGATTTTGATTTGAATTCTAACTCTACTACATCCTACCTGTGTGACCTCAGGCTAAAGAAAACCCTCTCTGAACCTCAGTTTTCTCACTTATAAGCAGGGGGGGAAAAGTGAGCCTTATAGTTTTGTGTTTGTGGACTAAATGAACTAATGCATGTTAAGAATTTATCATAGAACCTAGAACATAACAAATGTTAAATTGTAGTACAAGTGTCATTAAAATGTTAAGTTCTAGGACAAAAACCAATACAAAAATATCCAATGTCAAACCATATACTTCTGAATGATTCTTTTTAAAAATGTTTATTTTTAGAGAGAGGGGAAAGGAGGGAGAAAGAGAGGAAGTGAAACATTTCACGAGAGACAAACCAATCAATTGGTTGCCTCTTGTACACACTCCGACTGGGAAATGAACTCACAACCCAGACAAATGCACTAACCAGGAATCGAACTGGCAACCTTTCACTTTGAGGGACAATGCCCAACCAACAGATCCACACCAGTCAGGGCTGAACGATTCTTCCTGTGTCCCTGCCCTTTTGACTTATTCCTACCCATCTGCCTGTTAGCCTGTTTTCCAAGCCACCTGGGTCACAAACGCCCTCTATGCTATACTCTATCCTATCTCATGGATTGAATTAAAAATTCAGACCGTTCAAAGAAGCCTAGAATATGTATAAAGAGGTGACCAATAAATGCTGTTCTGGTGGCTATATGCAAAGTGAATGTTGATAACCTCATACCAAGTAGCCCTAAGGTTCAGAAGGGCAGAACAACTGTTCCTCAGAGTAGGGTTCTAGGGCTGCAGTCTTCACAAATGGTGAATTAGCTTAACAATTGCTACTAACAAATGAATGCTAGTTTTCTTCAAACTGGCTTTTCTCTACCTTTATTTCAGGGCCTTGAGAGTTAAGTGCCCCAAGTGCCCAGGACAGAACTGGTCTAAAAGGTATTTTTTGTATTAAGTTCGGTTGACTCAAAGGTGTTCCCTGAAGGTTATTAAGCCAGCAGGATCTCACGCCCTGTAAACTAAGAGTTCCTGGGTCCTCCTTTGATTCAGGGTCACACTGACAGTAGAACATCTGCTAGCACATAAAAAATCAACCGCCTTCACTGTGCCCTTCACTCAGACATCTATTTTATTCCTTCATAATTCCAGAATTGACTAGACATGGAGGAGTATGGTATCTACCTTCTCAAAGAGCAGTGACAAACTAATAAAAATGGACAACGTTAAAAACACTGTGAGTGCATTCAAAAAAGCTGGACAAACGTGAGACCAAACATTGCAACTTATACATTAAGGCTGAGGCCTGGGAGGAGGCCCTGCACGTGGTCGAGAATAAAATGTTTATCGGCATTATTCTAAGACTTCACAGTAATGAAGAGAGTGAAGCAAATTCTCTCCAAGAGAAATTATCCCAGGGCAGCTCCGCAGCATCCTCAGAAATCATTTACAGAATAAAGCACTACAGCTTTTTGACCAAGTTGAGTATTTCCTGTGTCAGGTAACTCTACCATCAAAAATGCCCCCTTTTCCAGCGTTCGCCAATGGTTGGCCATGAAGATGGAGCCTCCTTTGAAACAGTGTGAGAATGGTAATAGAAATTAACCCTAAGGCTCTTTCAAATATTACCTGACTTGGAAGGCTGTGTGTATGTGGGAGCAGATGAGAAACATGGAAAATCTCTGGACATTCCCCTTCATTCTGAGGTGAAAAAATAAAGTCTACCATAAATTTAAAAACAAAATGCCACATTTCCAATATCAAACACAGCCTGAATAGCAAGATATTGTAGTTTTAAAAAAGAAACATAAAAAAGCAAATGAAAAAGAACACTGAAAATGGAAATATAAATAGTGGAAACTAATCCTTAAGTAACCTGGGGGTAGTAAGGTAGGTGGAGGGTGGGAAGTGAGGGCAGAGACAGAACCAGGAAATAGAAAAAAGGCTTGAAATTACTGGATTATGCTTACAGGCTGTTTTAGAAAAAGCATTCTTGGTATAGCACAGATATAACCACTCAGAATACACCCAGGTTCTTGATCTGCCTCCAAATTCTGAGTACACGCGTATATCAAATGCAGCTGAGTACCACTCTCCTTGCTCAATCCCACCACCAGTGGGATGTGCACAGGAAGAGTAATTCTGAATTTCTCCAACTAGGTACTGTCCCAGCCGATAAAACTTTCAAGACTTAACATGTATCAAACAGGTTTTGTAGAAATTCACAAGTATTGATTACATTTATTGTTCATTAACTTAAAGTTAAATGTGTCATAGAAGTGAGGCAAATAGTATAAGCAAGTAATGTAAACATACCTTTAAAGCTACGTACAATAAGCAAAGTCTTGGTTAAAAATTCAAGATCTCCATGGAATATCAAAAACGCTCTGTGGGAGGCGTCCAAGTTGGTGGCTTAGGCAAATGCTCAGCATGCCCCCACCCAAGAACATCTTGAATGTATACCTATATTTAGAGCAATTCCTCCTGAGAGACAACTGTGAGCCAACTGAACAGCTTCTGCACAATGAGCAACAGAGAGAAAGGGATCACATAGAGAAGGCAGAGGAACCATGAGAGAGCTTTAGGACATAAGGGAACAAGCCAGGATAAAGGAATGAGTAGCGTCATTGCTTAAGCTTCCCTTGCACAGATAGCTGGCAGGAACTCTATCCAGGTTTGCTGACCAAACTGCAGGGTACTGTAGCACATCCTCAGCTACCCCTACTGGAGCTGGATCCAGCAGGAATAGGAGGGCATCACAGCATGCACACAAGGCACACCTCCACCCAGAGACTGATTAAGTAGCTGCTACAGGGTGCTGCTTTGAATACCCACTGGGCTACATGTGGGGCTCCCCTGCCTGGAGAAAAGGCACAGAGAGCACATGCTGAAGTACTTACCTGCAGGACTAACCCTGTTCAGAGAAGGTGGGGAGACAGTGGGATACTACTGTGTGCCTGTGTGGGGTTCCCCTGCCTGAAGAGGGTGTGATACTAGCAAAATGCCATGGGATCTGCCTGCAGGGTTTCCCTTAAGAGGGAAAGTGTGGAGATAGTGGGGCACTACTGCATGTGCATGTGGGCTGTCCCACTTGGAAAAAGGTGCAGAGTTAGCAAAACTCTGTAGTACCCATACACAGGGCTGCCCCATGAGGAGTGAATGGGGTGCAGCTGTGCACCTGGGCAGAGCTGGCCCACCTGGAGAGGGTGCAGAGCTAGCAAAGTGCAGCTGTGAGCACATACAGGCTGCCCACCTAGAGAAAGGGTGGAGCTAGTAGGGCTTTCAGATTCAAACGCTCAGAACAGACCTCACCCAGACCCTAATCTGACAACACAGTTAAAGCAATAGGGCATCTACACCAGCAGCACCAGCCAGATCTGAAAGGAATAGAAGCAGGCACACACAAGGCTGGCCCATCCAGGATCTACTCCTTCAGACCAGAGGACACACCAGACACAGTATGCACCTGCCCTGATGACAACTGGCCTGCCAAAACTATTTGATACACAGTCTACACTGAAGCCACTTTTTTCAAGTCTAGGAGAAATAGCTATTGCATAAAACTCAGAGGAACAAACACAGAAGGTCAAACAAAGTGGGGAGATAGAAAAATGTGCCCCAAATGAACAACAACAACAACAACAAAAAACCCTAATAAAAACAGAAATAAGTAATTAGCCTGATAAATAATGCAAAGGAATGGCCATAAGGATGCTCAACAAACTTCATATATACACACCCACACACACTCAACAAACAGGAATTCAAAAATAGAAACTTCAACAAATAGAAGATGTAACAAAAAACCAATCAGAGATGAAGAATTAATAACTGAAATGAAGAATACATTAGAAAAAAATTGACAAGAAATTAGTTAACACAGAAGAATGAATTAGCAACCTGGAAGACAGAACAGTGACAATTACTCAATGAGGACAGTAATATAAAAAAGAGAATTAAAAAAAATGAGAACAGAGTAAGATCTTAGGATAACACCAAATACACTAATATTTGCATTATAGTGTTTCCAGAAGGAGAAGAGAGAAAGAAATAGGAAGAATATTTGAAGAAATACTGGCTGAAATTTTTCCAATCTGGGAAGGAAACAGACATCCAGGTCCAGGAAGCACAGACAGTTACAAACAAGATAAACCCAAAGAGACCTACACCAAGACATATGGTAATTAAAATAACAAAAGTTAAGGATACAGAGACTTTCTTAAAGGCAGCAAAATGAAAATAACAAGTCCATACAAGGGAAACTCCTGTGGTTATCAGCTGATTTCTCACAAGCAACTTTACAGGCCAGAAGGGAGTGGCAGAAAATATTTATAGTGCTGAAAGAAAGGAATCTACAACCTCAGATACTATACTCAGAAAGGTTTCTGTTCAGAAATGGAGAAATAAACAGTTTCCCAAACAAGCAAAAACAAAAAGAGTTCACAACAACTAGATGGCCTTACAACAAATATTAAAGACTCTCCTTTGTGCAGAAAACAAGAGGACACAACCAGAAATAGTAAAATACAGGAAAGAAGGAAATCTCACTGGTAAAGGAGAGTATGTAATAATCACAGTGAATCAACCACATCAAAAGCTAGTTTGAAGGTTAAAAGACAAAAGTAGAATAATTAATTATAACTACAAGAAATAATGAGGGAACACACAAAACAAAAAGATATACAACATGAAGTCAAAAACAGAGTGGAGGGAGGGAGTAAAAATGTACTGTATTTATAACACAATTGAATTTAAATGCTTATCAGCTTCATATGAACGGCTATAGAGGTAGATGGATATACATGAACCTCGTGGTAACCACAAACCAAAAACATACAAAAATACAGCAAAAAAAGAGAAAAAATTCAATCAAAACACTAAACACCAACAAATTCAAAGGAAAGAGATCAAAAGAAGACAGTGAACAACAAAAACAACTAAAAAACAATTGACAAAATGGCAATAAGAACATAACAATAAATATTTTAAATGTAAATGGACTAAAGACATAGGGTGGCATAACGGACAGAAGAAA
This sequence comes from Glossophaga mutica, assembly GCA_039655065.1. Taxonomy (NCBI): domain Eukaryota; kingdom Metazoa; phylum Chordata; class Mammalia; order Chiroptera; family Phyllostomidae; genus Glossophaga; species Glossophaga mutica. The sequence continues at coordinate 136,976,009 of CM077307.1, read as the reverse complement.
GCATCACCTCTCTATACGTTGCTTACAAGAGACTCACGTAAGATTGAAAGACACACAGACTGAAAGAGAAGGGATGGAGAAAGATATTCCATGTAAATAGAAATGAACAGAAAGTGGAGGGAACAATACTCATATGAGACAAAATAGACTTTAAAACAAAGAATGTAAAAAAAGACAAAGAAGAACTTTACTTAATTTTAAAAGGGTCCATCCAAGAAGATACACAATTGTAAATATTTATGTACCCAACATAGGAGCACACAAGTATATAATGTAAATATTAATGTATATAATGTAAATGTAGAAATTAACAGTAATACAATACTAGTAGGAGAATTTAATACTCCACTTACCTCAATGGATAGATCATCTAGACAAAAAATTAATAAGGAAATAATGGTCTTAAATGTCACATTAGTTAACAGACATTCATAGAGCATTTCATTCCAAAACTGCTGATTACACATTTTTCTCATATGCACATGGAGTATTTTTCAGGATAGATCACATAAAAAGGCCACAAAACAAGACTCAATACATTCACAAAGACTGATAATTATATCAAACATATTTTCTGACCACAATGGAATCAAAAGAAGTCAACTGCAGGAAGAAAACTGGAAAAACACAGACATGGAGATTAAACAATATGCTTCCAAACAACCATTGGATTAAGAGAAAATCAAACAGGGAATCAAAAACATTTAAAACAAACAAAAAAACTTTCTTGAGACAAAAGAAAATGAAAACACAACCTTACAAAATTTAAGGGATACAATAAAGGCAATTATAAGAAGAAATTTTATAGCTACGCAGGCCCCCCCAAGAAGCTGAAAAAAATCCCAAATAAACAATCTAAAAGTTACATGTAAAGGAATTAGAAAAAGAGGAACAAACAAAACCCAAAGTAAGAAGAAACAAAATAAAAATCAGCGTGGAAATAAACAATATAGAAGGCAGAAAAACAATAGAAAAAAATCAATTGAACTAAGGTCTGATTCTATGAAAAGCTAAGTAAAATTCGCCTTTTAGTAAGACTTAAAATTTGGCCTTGGCAAGCCTCATCAGAAACAAAAATAGAGAGAGTACAGAAAAATGTATTAGAAATGAAAGAGGAGCTCTGGCTGGTGTGGCTCAGTGGATTGAGCACCAGCCTGAACCAGAGGGTCACCAGTTTGATTCCCAGTCAGGTCAGATGACTGGGTTGTGGGCCGGGTCCCCAGTTGGGGGTGTGCAAGAGGCAACCACACATTGATGTTTCTCTCTCTCTCCTTCCCTCCTTTCCCCTCTCTAAAATATATTAATAACATCTTTTAAAAAACATTAAAAAAAAAAAGAAGAATGAAAGGGGAGAGATTATACCACAGAAGTACCAGAAGTACAAGAATCATTAAATAATACCGTGAACAATTATATGCCAACAAACTGGACAATCTAGAAGGTGGATAAATTTCTAGAAACATACAACCTTCCCAGACTAAACTAGGAAAAAGCAGAGAATCTGAACAGATCAATTATTAGTAATGAAATTGAAGCAACACACACACACACACACACACACACACACACAGAAACTCCCAACAATAACAAAGTTCAGGACCAGATGGCTTCACAGATGAATTCAACCAAACATTTAGAGAGGAATTATTATCTATCTTTCCAGAAATATTCCAAATAACTGAAGAGGAAGGAACACTTCCAAACTTATTCTAACAAGGCAAGTATTACCCTGATACCAAAACCAAAGACACTTTCCGATAAGGCAGGCCAGCATCCCTAATGAACACAGATGCGAAAATTCTCAACAATATACTAGTAAAGCAAATGTAAATCTCCATTATGTATAATCTTGAATTATACAAGGGGATGCAAGGGTAGTTTAACATCTCTAAAACCATTACTGTGATTTACCACATCTATATAACCAAGGATAAAAATCATATAATTATCTCAATACATGCAGAAAAGGCATTTGACAAAATTCCACATCCATTTATGATAAAAATCCTCAACAAAATGTGTACAGAAGGAACTTACCTCAACAGCTAACACCATACTCCATAATGAAAGCTGACAACTTTTCCTCTAAGATCAGGAACAAGACAAGAATGCTCATTCTTACCGCTATTATACAATACAATATTGGAAGTCCTAGCCTCAGTAATCAGACAAAAAAAAAAGGCATTCGAGTTGGAAAGAAGGAGGTGAAACTGTCACTATTTGCAGATGACATGATATATACAGAAAACCCAAAAGAATCTCCAAAAAATTAATATAATTTTAAGAGTCATTAAATAGCAGGATACAAAGTTAATATACGGAAACCCACTGTGTTCCTAAACACTAATAATAAACAATTAGAAGGAGAAATGTTAAGAAATAACTTCTACAATTTCATCAAAAATAAAATACCTAGAAATAAATTTAATCATGAAGGTAGAAGACCTGTACTCTGAGAACTCTAAAACATTGAAGAGGACACAAATAAATGGAAGGCTATACCATGTTCATGGATTGGAAAACTTAGTATGTTTAAAATGACCATACTTCTCAAAGCAATCTACAGATTCAGTGCAATCCCTATCAAAACACCAATGACAGTCTTCTCAGAACTAGAACAAATAATCCTAAAATTTATATGGAACGACAAAAGACCCCAAATAGGCAAAGCAATCTTGAGAAAGAAGAAAAAACCTGGAGGTATCATGATCCCTGATTTCAACTATACAACAAACCTATAGTAATGAAGAGAGTATGGTACTGGAACAAAAGAGACACATTAATCAGTGGAATATGACAGAGAGCCCAGAAACAGACCTGTGTTTTCATGGCCAACTAATCTATGACAAAGGAGACAAGAATATAAATGGAGAAATGATACACTCTTCAACAAGTTGTGCTGAGAAAATTGGACAGATACATACAAAGAAAGAAAAGAAAAGAAAAAAGAAAAGAAAACTGAAGCATTCCCTTACACCATATAAAAAAACAAACACAAAACAGATTAAAGCCCTGGCCAGTGTGACTCAGTTGGTTGGAGTGTCATCCCCTACACAGAAAGCTTGCTAGTTCAACTCCTGGTCAGGGCACATGCCTAGGTTGTGGGTTCGATTCTGGTCAAGGAGCCTATGAGAGACGACTGATCAATGTTTCTCGCTCACATGGATGTTTCTGTTTCTGTTCCTCTCTCCCTTCCCTCTCCCTCCCTCCCTCCCTCCCTCTCTCCCTCCAAGCAATGAAAAACGTCCCTGGGTAAGGATAAAAAAATATTTAAAAAATTGACTTAAATCTAAAATCATAAACTCTTAGAAGAAAACATGGGCAGTAAACTATTTGACATCAGTCTGAATAACATCTTTTTGGATGTGTCTGTTGAGCAAGGGAAACAAAATAAAAAGCAAAAAAAATGGAACTTCAAACTAGAAAGCTTCTGCACAGTGAAAATACCAACGAAACAAAGACAACCTGTTAAATGAGAGACTGTATTCACAAATGATATATCTGATAAGGGGATGATATCTAAAATATACAAGGAACTCATACAAGTCAACAAAAAAATAAACAATCTGATTAAAAATGGCAGAGGACATGTCTTCAAAAAAGACATGCAGAAGGCCAGCAAGCACATAACAAGGTGCCCAACATCACTACACATCAGGGACACGCAAATCGAAAGCACAGTGAGATACCACTTGACACCAGCCACAAAGGCTATTATCGAAAAGTAAACAAAGAACGTGTATTGACCAGGATGTAGAAAATGGAACCTTATATACTGTCAGTGGGACTGCATTTTGGTGTAGTCTATGGAAACAGTATAGAGTTTCCTCAAACAACTAAAAATAGATCTGCCATACTACCCACAGATTCCACTTCTGGGTATTTATCCAAAGAAAATAAAAACTAATTCAAAAAGGCCCTATGTTCATGGCAGCATTATTTACAACAGCCAAAATATGGAAACAACCTTGGAGCCCATTAACTAATTGATGGATAAAGGAGACGTGGTATATACAGAAGCAGCAATAAAAAAGGATGAAATCTTGCCATTTGCAACAACATGGATGAACCTTAAGGTGTTTATATTAAGTGAAATGAGTCAGAAAGACATATACCATATGGTTTCATTTCTATGTGGAATCTAAAAAATAAAAGAAATAAACAATAAAAACAGACTCATAAGTACAGAGACCAAAGGGATTGTTACTAGAGGGGAGGAGGTGAAGGATGGGTGGGAAAGGTGAAGGTGTATGAATAGTCAATAATACTGCGATAAGTTTGCATGAGGACAAATGATTATTAGAATGGGTGGGATGATCATATTACAAGTTATAAAAATGTTGAATCACTATATGGTATACTTGAAACTAATGTAACTAATATAAAACTGTATAACAACTATACTTTAAATTTTTTCTCTCATACTTTTTTTAAGAGTTTACTTATTTATTTTTAGAGAGAGGGGAAGGGAGGGAGAAAGAGAGGAAGAGAAACATTGATGTGAGAAAGAAACATTGGTCTGCCTCTTGTATGTGCCCCAACTGGGGACCGAACACAAAACCCAGGAATGTGCCCTGACCGAGAATGGAACCTGCAAACCTTCGCCTTGCAGAATGATGCCCAACCAATAGAGCCACACTGGCCAGGGCATCTGTCGCATTTCTTGATTAAATAATACTGTTTTTGCCTTTACTTCTGAATATCCATCCCACTTTCAACTCAATATATACATACACGTAAGAGCTCTTAAGTTTTCAAAATTGTATTTTCATTGATGCGGCTTTATCACAGCCCATATTTGCAATGTTTGGGAGCAGGCCTGTCTAATTACCACACTACGGGATTACCGGGTTGTGTTGTGGAAATCAAATTACATGCTGAACGATGTCCATGAACTCACTGTGTAAGGAATGCTTTTGGGTATAAAACAAGAACAAAATTAAGCCAAACAATTTTGTAATGTAAATCATCTTCCATCTTGTGTTTTACTTAAAAAAATCTAATCTAGTTTTTCACTGACTCCTAGTTCAGAAAACAGTCTTTTGTAGGTGGAGTGCCTTACGTTCTTTGGCAGGCCCCATATGTGTACTGGACTGTTCACCCCGCGTAGAATTTAAGAGTATAAGGCTTTCCTGCACTGCCACCCTGTGGAGCATTCAGAGAAGACACTCGGACTTGAAAGCAAAAGGAGAGAACCACCACCACCACCAAGAACAACCACACCCAAGTACTCAGCTTCTGTTAGATAGTACAGTACATTCATTTTGCAACTCAGATCAACTGGTGTCAGAATTTATATATCTAAAGTGACTTTAGGCTGTCGAATTTCTCACTGTGCATTCTCCAAGTAACTGAACATTCATTGATGTTTCATTTTCAAGTAATGTGTAAATTTCTACCTCATGTGAATGTTTAAGCATGTATACTTTTTTCACTAAACAGTATTTCAAGTAAACCTGAGAAAGCATCTGATGGAAGGAACCGAGGGAGTTCATGAGGCAATGCACTGTGTGGTTCAACCTTACTGAGAGAGGGGGCTTGTCACCTGAACCCTGCACCTGCTCCTGCGGTCCGTCCTCCTTCCTGAGAACTGTGAGTGGTACCGTAATCGTGACCACTGGAACAGCACAGGGAACAAAGGGCGGTCACAGTGATCTGCTCGAGATGGATTTTAATACACTGTTTTCTGGTATTAAATATTGGTATTTGCTTTTTGTGTTGGTTGTTGGAATGTTCATGTTGGAAAGTCAGTAAATAAATTTTATTTTCCTGCTGGTTTGATATGAACTATGTCTTATATTAGAAATAATGTTCCACCTAACAAAACAAAACTCAACAAAAAATATAACTATAATTCTTGTCTTGAGAAACAAGTTCAGTTCTATCTTCCTGTTTTTTTTTTTTTTACTTCTACCACATTTTCTTCCCTTATAAAAAATTTTTTTTGATGAACTCTAATCATCATGGAGGCCTTCCTCAAAAAATCTTCTTTGGTATAAATTCTAGAATGTGTAAAAAGAGTTCTTGTAATTCTATAATAAAAAGATTAATGACCCAACTAAAAATGAACAAAGAATCTCAATGGACCGTTCTCTAAAAAATATGCACAAATAGCCAACAAGCACATGAAAGATGCCCAACACAATTAGCTGTGAGGGAAAAATAATCAAATCAAAACCACAGTGAGATACCACTTCACGCTCCGAGGACAGCTATAGTCAGAAAGATATGCGAAACAGGTGCTGACAAGGACGTGGAGAAACTAGACCCCTCACATATCGCGGGTGAAAATGTAAAAACAGTGCAGCCACTTTGGACCACAGTTTGGCAGTTCCTCAAAAAGTATCACAGAGTTGCCATATGAACCAGCAAATCCACTCCTCGGTATACTCCCAAGAAAAACTAAAAGCATACTTCCACACAGAAACTCATACACCAATGCTCATAGCAGCATTATTTCTAATAGCCAAAAAGTGGAGACAGTCCGTCATCAAGTGATGCTTGGAAGGCAGAATGGGAGATACCCATACTATGGAATGTTGTTCGGCCACTGGAAGGAAAGCAGCTCTGCTACACGTTACAACAGGGATGAGCCTTGGACACATTATGCTAAGTGAAAGAAACCAGACACGAAAGGGCACATATTTCAAGGTTCCATTTACATAAAACGTGCAGAATATGCAAATCCAGAGAGCCAGAAAGTAGATCAGGAGTTGACAAGGGCTGGAAGAAGGGACACGTGGGAAGTGGCTGCTAATGGGCATGGGACTTCTTTTTTTCTTTAGAGTGATGAAAATGTTCTGGCATTAGATGATGGTAATGATCGCACAGTGTGTAAACATACACTGACTCTTTGTCCGATGATGTGCAAATACACCTCACCCCTGCAGATTGTCTTTTCACTTTTTTGATGGTGTCCCTTTGAAGCTCAAAAGTTTTTTTTTATTTTCATAAGTCTAATCTACCTAATTTTTCTTTGGTGGCTTCTGGTTTTTGGTGCCATAGCAATACAATCAATCTCAACCCACAAATACTGTGTGTGATTTAAACAGAACAACAGACATAACTACGCGATACTGCAGAGCATCTGTTATCACACAGTGCCTAATCTTTGTTCGGTCACACACACAGACTGCGGTCAGAGTGCATCATGCTCATCAGCATGCTCATCAGTCTCCTTCCTTAGCACATGCTGTTCCTTCCCTTTACCCAGAACACTGTTCCTCCCAGCACAGCTTCTCTTCCACACAGCTAGTGTACATCTGACTCCAGACATTTGTTTAGGCATAAAAAATTCACAAATACCATCTACAGTGGCTGAAAGAAATGTGGTCTTCAGACGCATCACACCAGGCAGACAGTGCCAATCCGAGGGAGTGAGAGTCCGAGGGGACGCAGCAGTAGCTGAACAGCAGATGGGCCAGAGTTTCAGGGTGCCATATTTTAAGAAGAATTAAAAATTGAAATGTAACTTGATGCTGGTGAACAGGAAAGTAAGAGGGCTGGAGAACTCGGTAGAAGATATTTCTGGGAAGGAAAGAGGCATAGAAGACATGCCTCCCTTAGCCAAAGGGCTGCTGCATGGGAACCTGAAGGAAACCCCAAGGACAGAAGTTCCAGGGTTATGGACTCGGGATTCAATATAGAGAACAGCTTTCTAGTGCAGTGCTCAGCACCGATGAGGGGCTCATTAGCTTACTGAATAAAGAATGAATGAATAGATTAAAACTCCATAACTATGCAGATGGCTATCCAAAGAATTAATGAGTTCTTTCCCCTGGAAATACTCAAAGCAGAAGGAGATGGTGGAAAGAATTCCTACTTGGGGCATTAGAGGCAGGGCAAACTGAGATACAAATTCATTAATCTCTTGACCTAGAACAAGTACTCACAACAAGCTTATGTATTAGAGCTCTTCATCCTAATTGTTTTATCAGATGAAGAAACAGACTTTAAAAGGATTAAGTATCTTATCTGAGACGACACAGAAACTGAGATTTGGGTGAGGGCAGGGGAAAGGCTTACTGGCTCCCTCTGCTGCCCAGTCAAGGCCACCAGAGGCCTGAAGCAGGGGAGCAGGTAGCCACCCGCATGCAGGCCGCAGGGGACTGAAGAAGGTGCGTCCATCCTACTTCCCAGGTGTGTGAATCTGTGAAATTAAGACTGCCAAGATGATCCAGTGTGTTTTAATTGTAGAGATTCTACTTCCCCAGTTTTTGGCCCATCCAGGCTTTTTAACTTCAATCAGTCAGACTACTTATTTGATTTTATTACAGAGAACGATCTGGTGACTTCCATGAAAGAGTACAGTAAGGCAGAAGAAGACAAATTAGAACAAAAAAAAAAAATAGGCAGACATTGGATTGGCTAATTAGCACAGCGACAAAAGGTCCGAAGGGTTTGTTGGGCACCCTGTAAATGCCTTCTGAACGCTGAGTGCAGCGAGCTGGAGAATGTAGTCCTCAAGGATGTGTCAGATGGCTTTATTGCTAACCTGACAATTCAGAGACAGTACTTCCCTAATAGTGATCAGGTTCCAGCAGCTAAAGCCCTTGTTGCATCTCCAGGACACCTGCAGTTTGGATACAGATACCATTTCGAAGGGCAATCTTCCAGGATTAAAGCACAGATCTTTTCTAACTGTTAAGGACTGTTCTGAGTTGGGTCAAGTGGCCTACACAGAAGTTATTACCATACACAACTGTGGATGGAACAAGCACCAAAGCAGCTGGAGGAAGGCAAGGTTTCTACCATGGATACCATCTCTGTTCTAGATTATTTGAGCTGTGAGGTGTACCAGCAGGAAGACCTCAATAAGGCACTTTGGCTCACAAAGAAGCTTCTTGAACTAGATCCTGAACATCAGAGAGCTATTCAAATATTTTGAGTCTATAATGGTTAAAGAAAAAAGATGCCACTAAGTGTGCTTCAGGTGACCAGTCTGATCAGAAAACCACACTGAAGAAAAAAGCAGTTGCTGTGCATTACCTGCCAGGGAGACAGAAGTGTGAAATGCTGTGTGTGGGGAGGGCACCAGAGCGACGCCTCACGGACAGGGAAAACTCTTTTGCGGCTACCAGGATGGAAAACGGAATCCTAAACTCATTCTGGCTCCAGCCAAACAGGAAGATGAATGGGACAAGCCTCCTATTATTTGCTTCCATGATATTATTTCTGATGCAGATATTGAAATTGTCAAAGATCTAGCAAAACCAAGGTTGAGCCATGTGCTGGGGACCCTGGCCTCGGTGCCAGATGTGGGGTGGCTCCGCCCGCAGAGCCCCATCCCTCCGTCACGGATGAAAGTAAAAACTACCAAGACATCTTGTGCTTGGGGAGGAAAGGGGTCAAACTCTCAGAGGAGAATGACCCAGAGCCCCTTCCTCACTAGGCTTTTATTGGGCTCCAATACACCGGAATACAAGTTTAACATGTCAAAGAAATCTGAGGGCTTAATCGCGGAGCCAGTGTTTGTCAGGAAGGGGGTTGCCAGACTTTGGGAGACATGCTCATTTCCTCCTGGGACACTTGTCACCTCAGGAAGAGCACTCTTAGCAAAGCAGGTTTCACAGGACTTTAGAAATTCTTTCTTATGCCAATCACCCAAGGAGCCGTCCTGGCCAGGACAGGGCTGCACCACTCACCCCCACAGTTTCAGGCTTTAAGGCAATTAGGAAGCAGGAGACATCTCCCAGATGGAAATGAGGACTCGGGCTATGTCAGAATAGCCGGGGGGCGAGGGTCCATCACATCCTCTTTGCTGCAACCCCCCGAGTCCTTCCATGAGGCCTTCCAAGTGGTCGCGCCTGGCTTGGGTTGCCCCTCCCATGAGGAGTCTTACCCATCATTGACTGCCAACCAAGCTATGAGGCCAGAGAGGCAGAAGCAGCACTCCTGTCAGGGAGATAAGCTTTGTCTCCTTAATAGGTCACATCCTTGTGACAGAACAGACCCAGATGAAGTGGGTCCCTTGGGCTCTTACACAGCCCACCATGGGGTGAGGGTTACAACTCCTGAAACCAGGCTGAACGGTCCGCAACAGCCATGCACTACAGCACATACTGTAGAAAACTGACCAAAGCAATGTGCAGAGAATCTACGAGTGCCCAACTCTCTGGTTATGACAACCCTGTGATGCCTCAAATTAATATGAGAGTACAAGATCTAAAAGGACTTGATGTTTCCAAAGCAGAGAAATTACAGGTACTGAATTATGGAGTGGGAGGACAATATGAACCCCATTTTAATTTTGATTTTGGAAAGACGAGCCAGATGCTTTCAAAGAGCTGGGGACAGGAAAGAGAATTGCTACATGGCTGTTTTATACGAGGGATGTGTTAGCAGGAAGAGCCACTGTTATTTCTGCAGTAGGAGCCGGTGTTCGGCCCAAAAAGGAAACTGCTGTTTTCTGGCATCATCCAGCTGCCGGTGGAGGAGATTATTATAGCCCACGGTGTGCAGTGTGTCCAGTGCTGGTTGAAACATGGTATCCAAAAAATGGCGCCACGAATGTGGGTGCGCACTGTGAAGACCGTGAGCCTTGTCAGAATTGGAATGACAGATAGGCTTCTCTTCCTCCTCTTTTGTATTCGGATGTGTCAGATACACACAGTTCCCAGTCTTAACTTCCAAGAGATCACAATGGACTAACATAACACTCCGTGGTTGATTCAATTACGGACCTCACCCCATGTCGCATCTGTGGGCAATCGCTAACTTTATGGGGGTTTTTTCTTTTAAAAATAACACTAACTCACCACATTGCACATACAAAACCTTAAAGTTCAGTTGATATCATAGAGGCCAAACAAGGCAGAGTGGAAAATGAGGGGTTTTTACATTTGTCACACTTGTTAAAGAGCTACTTGGTTAGGTAAAAAATGCTTGAAGAATCTGATTATAGCGTATCATGACACCACAGTTGGTGGCTGGTAGGCGAGAATGGGCCATGTGACTAAGGAAGAGATGCCTTGCAGTATGTGCCTAGGTGATCTGATCTGTCTGAAGACTCGGAATAAACTAGGACTCTAACCTGGGTCCCAGACAAAGCTTACCCCTCCACATTCTTTCTAAGTTTATTTTTTTTCCTCCCAAGCCCTTTTTAAAGAAAACATACTTTATTTTACCAATCCCCCTTCTCTCTCACAGCTCCTTTTTGGTGAACTAAATCTGTTTGAGGTGAAATAGTTTGATTTTTAGAAAATTTTAACAGAAAGTTCTACATAACACTGGGGTTCTCAACCAAAATGATTATCACTTGGGCTGTTTGTCCTTTTTCTTAAATGACTGATGACTTTTTCCATAAAGTTTTGTTTTTATTAATGCTAATACCTTGCCTCATTCTCGCTACAGCAGAGTGATGATACTGGCATTCTGAGTAAATAAATACTGTGCCTTAAAAAACAAAGGAAAGAAAAGAAAAAGTAAGATTTGAAGTTTGTCTCCAGATTGTGTATCTTTCCATTTAATCACAATGGTGTGTTAGCTCTGAAGTTTAATAAACTCCAAGGTTCTGGGCTTCTTTTAAATTTTTGATCATTATGATATAAGAGCAAGGTGCTATTTGCTACTTTTTTTTTTTTTTTTTTAAGATTTTATTTATTTTTAGAGAGAGGGGAAGGGAGGGAGGAAGAGAAGGAAAGAAACATCAATGTGTGGTTGCCTCTTGTACTCCCCCTACTGAGGACCTGGCCCCTAACCCAGGCATGTGCCCTGACTGGGAATTGAACCTGTGACCCTTTGGTTTGCAGGCGGGCACTCAATCTACTGAGTAACACCAGCCAGGGCTACCTACTACTTTTTCAAAATAGAGAACGCGAATTGTCTACTAAAGCTCAGCAGAGACTGAAATCTACCTGAGCCAGAAATTCACAACGACCGCTCTATGTGATTATTGCGCATATTTTCCATTCTCTACTTCCTAGATTCACTGGAGCTTTATGAACTTATCTAGCTTAAAAATAACTTTTGATAGATCTGTGTTGTTCTACTCCATAATTACATGTGTGCGTGTGTGGCCTGAGGAGTGAGGTTGGAATGGGCAGGAGGACAAGCTTTAACATAACAAAATAAAAAAACTAGGACTCTCCTTTCTGAAGTAACAGGGTCCCATCCCAACCCTGCCTGCCATTAGGCCTACATTTAAAGGACAAGACACAAAGATCCTACCGACATGTATTCCAACTTCCTCCCCCTTTACTCTGTCTCTTTAAGTACCTACCCAATGCCCCAATAGTCCAACATCTGGTGCTCTATTTCTTGAGTTAAAGCAATAAAAAGCCTACTTTAACATGCAAGGTAGGGGGAGGAAGACAGCAAATGTGATTGCATAAGCCATTTTCAGCCATTAATGACCTCACAACGATCAGTCTAACTGGTTTTTGGATTTTGAAAAAAAAGTACATTTTAAGAGACGAAGACTGAATAAGTGCCTAGTGCAAAACCTCACCAGAGTCCTGAGCAGCCAGCAATAATCACTCGGGAAGGAACTGGAAAAAAGTAACGATTGCGCTATCATTCATCATAAGGGACAATGCATCAGAGCTGCAGGGTATTTCCCAGAATGACCCTTGCTTTTGATTTCCCCTTTGCTGCTGGGACTGAGAGAGTGACAGAAATAATTGTAAAAGCACAGACAATTCTTTTGGCTGTTCTACAGAGTGAGTGTATGTTCCCCAAGCCCCCCAAAACCAAATGAGCAGAGTCTGTCATGCCCTCTGAAAGTCTCAGGACATCCAGGATGTGGGAACCCCTGTAATTCTAGTGTTATTAAATGTTAGAACCCTGTGAGCCTTAGGGATGTCATCCCGTCTTGGATAAGAACAAATACTAGAGAGGAGGTACTTGGGATGGTAAGTTGTACATATGACCCTGCCCATGACTTGCTGTGTGGCCTTGAGCAAGGTATCTCACCGCCCTGGCCTTTACTCCTCTTCTCTGTGAAATAAGAACATTGGCTCCCATGACCTTGGAAGTCCTTGCAGCTCCAATAGTTCATGATTGTATCTTATTGTGTCCTAAATTCTCACCTTAGCTGGACATCCTCCTTCTAGCAGCTGAATAACCTGTGTGAAAACCTAAACAAATTCTAATAGATTTCACTTCATAGAAAGAAATCAGGTAATGAACACATTCTGCATCTTGAGTTTTTGCGTCTGTACCGAGTACACTTCACTAGGTCCTTCCCCACTGAGTGTGCCCCCCGGGAACCTTCCAGGTTACATAGAACACTCAAACTGACAGCAAGCATTTCTAAGTTTGGCTGCTCCAACAGTTTATGAAAAAAATTTGGTAAGAATGGGAGGAAGAGTAACAATTTAAATAACATTCACCTGCCTGTCCTTGAGGACATATGGAGCTTCGGGAACTGTGGGCTTGAGACCAGCTGGGCCAAGTTACCTGGGGGTGAGGGCAGTCTGGAAAACAAAGCAGATCCCTGAGATGCTCACAGGAACACCCACCAGCTCAGGGTCACCAAGAGCGGGAGCAGGAATCAGTTTCCTGGGTGATTTCTTTGCAGAGTTTGAGAGTTCCCGAGGTTGAAAGATTTATGTGGCAAAATGTACACAAATGTCATCCAACAGCCTAAGTTAACGTAGGAATTACAGTGTGTGAGGGGGCAGGTTGCCTCCACAAGTGACATTAAAATGGTATTGAGTTTGAGGAGCTGGTGAGACACAAGAGTGACAGGAGACAGATCTGAGCAGCAATATTGGTTTGAGGGTTAGTAAAACCCGACTGGGAGGGCACTGGGCAGCAAAAGGACGGGGGTGGGGTGGGGTGGGGGGGCGAGACAGAAGGGAGGGGAAAGGTTAGAAACATATTCATTCATCAAACACGCACAGTAGTTGTTTCTAGTAACATAGATTGTGGATGATTCCTACTTTCTTCATAGTATCATTCCTCTTACGTTGTTTGGATTTGCTTTTCCATGAGCATTACTATTTTTATAATCATTCATCAAAATACCACTTCCTGACTGATACAACAGAGATGAGGAAATTAATTTTTTAAAAGTGAGAAAAATAATTTCTTGAGAATTGAAAATCCAAGATTATAATCCTAATACACTTTTTAAAATATTTCTATTTGAAAGTATATTAATTATTACATAATGAGTTAATACAGTGAAACCTCTCATTCATGTTGTCAAATTACATTTTTTCCTCTTTATATTTTGCTAGTAAGTGAAGTTTCTTCAGCTTAATTCCTACTTACTAAATTTAGCTTTTCCCCCTCAAAAATGCTTTATGTAGTTCTTTACAATACAAAAATGCTTTGTGTATTTTTTAAATACATTATACAATTACAATTACATGAGAATTTCCATAAAATATGTTAATTACTTAACTTCCTTAGGTATGAAAATGTTTATATCTAACAAAAGTAAATAAACAAAATCTAATAATTATATTTATTGTAAGTATGGTAAGATCTCTGAATTCCTCTGCATTTGTGTTCATTTTCTATTCACAACAGCTCCCTCTAGTGTTCAACTAATGGAAAGGCATAGCGGTGGGGAAACAAAGGACAGGGTGCGAATAAAATCTGTATTGGAGGAGGGGAAGGAGGTGAGGATGGATCACTGTTGTCTAATGATCTAGATGAAATGCTTAGCTTTTTTTGCACTCCATATGATTCCTTTCTAGGTCCCTGAGACAATGATGAAAGTGGGAAAAACAAGGTTTTGTACACGACTTGAAAAAATAAACGACCAATTTCCAAAATTGCCCTATCACATCTTTCAATGTTTATTTACTTCCACTAAACTTGATTTCAGAATCTGCATTACCTTTCACCCAGTTTACTTCCTGTTCAAACAGTATCCCCTCCAGGGGAAATTGCACTGAGGAGGGGATCACAAATAAAAGCCTTTGAAATGTCAAGGAGAGTGTCCCACTGGGATACTGACAGATGCTTGGGGGCAGCTGTCTTGCTCTGTGTCATCACAAAAGCCCTGCTCAACTTGAGATTTTCCTTCCTCCTCAAAGCTCCGTGTAAGTAGTGGGGCTACCTCACTCACCCTCCCAGCAGACGTTTTCTGACCCCCTGTCCGGGTAGGTGCCAGGAAAAACTAACCGCTGCCTAGGCGGGAGCCCTCATCTCTCTCAGGTGCACTCACATCGTACTGTACTCACCCTTACATTTTTCCAAGTATCGTACACCCTTGAACGCACCTTCATTTAACCAGTGGGCCACCCCACTACTGCTTATGCACTGTCATTTTACATGAAAATGTCCTTTTTTTCATTAAAATATGAGAAGAAATACGTATAGGTCTCAAATGTTATTGGTACTTTTCTCCTTCTAACGTATATCCATTTACTGTGCATCACTACAACTGAAATTCTGGTAAGTGATGTAGTGTCAGGACAAAAATTTTTAACTCTAACTATAGAGAAAAACTGAGTATTACTGAAGTTAAAGAATGTAAAGTAATTCCAAATTGACCTCCAGGCTTTCACATTTGAACCCATTCACATGATATGATATGGCTTCTCAAAAACAAAACAAACAAACAAAAAACTCACAAAAAACCACAAACCCCACATACACAAACATTATGAAGCTAAAGACTACTAACAAAAGACTCAAAAAGACGTGTCTATTAGTGCTTAAAACTGAGAGTAAATGTTTTCACTCACATTTGCATACTTTAATCTCTATTAATTACAGTCATAAATTAATGTTTCAACGGAAACACAGATCTTTCCTTCTCCAATGATTAGAATTTAACCCAATTTCATTTTGGTGTTAATTTATAACTTGTCACTAGAGGGAGTAGTTGTTCTTTTCTTTTTAAGCAAGATTTGCTAAAACAAACAAAAACATTTTCTTTAGTGTGCTTAGCAGATATTTAAGTTTTAATGGGTGACTATGTTGTAAGGCTGTGGGCGGCAACAGGGTACCTGCAGGATCTTCTGATTTTCTGTGCTGTTTTGGTTACAATTTTGTACCTACTCCAGCTGAATTCAGCACAATCTTGAAGCTGATAAATTAAATCTCTAATGACTTTTTTGCATTTTCAGTTTCGAAAATGAATTCCTCCTGCTAGCATCATCATTACATAGCTATAAAAGTAAGATAAGGAAAAGGCAGTGTTCCGACAGCTAGTTTTATCCTTTAATTAACTCGATTTTGAAGTAATTCTGCAACACAAATTAATGCAATGTTCCAGATTATGAAATTCGCTTGAAATTCCATGTTTAGAAAAAGATAAAACACGGTGGCTAGCACATGCTAGGATCACAACAAATATTTATTAAGCTGACAACACTGATTTTTAAAAATTCAGGGATCACGGTTCGTTTACCTCTAATATGTTCCCTCTACCTTCTACCTTATTGCAAAATGAGTTCTGAACTTCAGATGTGAACGCCCTTCTTGGTCTCACAAGTCTTGCTATCAAATGCACCCATCATCAGCAAACAAACTTTCTTAAATGACTGCAATAACAGCTGCAAATGTGGATTTCTGGATAACTCCCAATCTGAATAGCAACCTCAACAATACACTGTAGTTCTCAAGCTTTTTGGTCCATCCAGGTTGTCAGGGAAATGTTTGAAGGGACTGATGCAGAGTTATGTTTTGTTTCCCAGGCCCATCATCAGCACATTCATCAAGGACAAAAACACACTGAGAGTGCGCCAAGGCCATAGAACGTGAAGGAGAGCCTGGGAGCCCAGAGAACTAATGTGTTTTATACTTGCCTGATGTATCCACTGACATTTATTGACATTATTTTTTTTTCCATTAGCACCATTCTTAAAATTACAACCGGTTTGCTCAGAGGGAGGAGGAGGAAGAGGAGGCAAGGCAATCTGTGGCCTGCTGTGAAAACTCATCTCGGAAGCACAGCAATGTGGTGCTGGTACTCCGATGCCTTCCTGCTTTGACAATGGAGAGCTATTTGCAATTTTAAGCCCCGGAGGGTTTTATGTTTCTCAACCATGGAGAGGCATATTTTAAAGAATGATTTTTCTTGCCTGCAGTGAAGAAAAACATTTCCAGGAAGCCAATAGCTCATCCATCAGAACAGAACGCACCTAGCCAGCGCCAACCGAGTTGGAGACCGCTGTGTCCCAGGGCATGCTGCATGATGCCCTGGGGATGCATCCTCATCCAAGCCTTCAGCAGATTGACTTGGGATCACTCAGTATTCATTCTGAGCGGCATCTGATATTCTCGGCGTGCTCCCCTATCTTCTTCATGTCTTAATCCCTGCAGTTAGTGTGAACTCCCATGAGTTCCCAGTTTATAGGCCGATTGGATATTTAGAGGCTCTTTGGTGGCCTCCTTTGCGTTCAGAATGACATTGGGTGACAGAGCTTCATCAAAATAAAATATTTTCTTCCCCTTTATCTCTCTCCTAGTTTGTTCTTTTGAACTTTTTCTATACAGCCAAGGGCAGATAACACGTACAGGCTATTGAGCCTGATACTGTTATCAAAGAGCAATGCCAAGGTTGTTTCAAAAGCAGCTCTGACTTCAAAGGTTACCATGGGGGCTTATCTATGGGAAAGAGACTAGGATACAGCCAGGTATTTTTATGTCATCAACACAAATTAAGCCTTACCTGAAACTACCATAGATCAATGAAAATGCCTTTGGGAAAAAAATCATAACACAGCACCCAAGAAGTATCTGGTAGTAATGTGCCACCTAAGATTATTTAGCCACTTAGTCACTCTGTTTTATCCTCAGATTACTCTGTGTCTTGTATATGAGAAGTGGTACGGAAGCAGGAAGTGTCTGCTTAAAATACAGACCTTCATGAGTTAGCAAAGGTAATAGGAAACAAACGCCACAAGAGACAGGAAATACCAGTGGAGTGTGAGACTGGGCAGTCTCCCAGTGCCAGCAGCTCTGCCAAATGCCACACTACCACATCACCGCCGTCTGCGCACAATGACTTGTCCTTGAGGGAAAAGGGAGCTGTGTGTGTTCAAAGATGAAAGGGCTTCCCCAGGTTGAGAAAGAAAAGCCACCAAGAAAGTAAGGCATTTTACTTTAAAGTGTTCTGAAAATGTCACAGCCTGTGTGACACAGCGGGTATCAGGACAAAGGGAGAGTAGAGATAAAGTCTCGGCACTGAGTGTGTTGAGAAGGATGGTGATGGTTCAGGGAAGGCAAAAATAGAAGCATGTCTACTGCTGCTAGAGAGGATAATTTTCCTGTGGGAAACACACGTTCTGAAGGATGCTGAAGTTCGCTTATTTTCCCATTTAACACCGAAGAGAGGGGCCCGTGCTGCCCCCCGTGAAAGCATCTGGGTTCCTGTCATCTATATTGACTGAGACCAATGATGGCTGCCTCTGAAACAGATGCAGGTGGGGATTCCAAAGTCCCTGTGGGGCTAGGGGTTCCCCGGGCCAAACACAGCGTGCACAGATTTTCACACTTTATGCCAAAAAAATGACAGTTGCTTATTTCTGACCTCGACTGAAAACTAGGCTCTTGTGATCCAGCTTCCTCCCTTGAATGAAACTCGGAGTTAGAGGTTGTATAGTGAAAGGTGGGGGCCTGGTGTGGTGGGGAGGGGGCGAGGCCAGCAGCTGGGAGACCTGGATAGTGACACTGCTCTGGGACTTAACCTCACTGGGTCGCCTACTTTGGAGGATGACAACAGATGATTTTTAAGAATCTTTACCATCTGGAAAGCTCTATGGTTCTTCTCTCTTTAAAGGAATGATATTAATCTACAGGGACTCTTGACATTAACATTATGCTCTGTAAATGAAGTAGCAGCAGATGGACCCCCCCCACACCCGCCGGAAGGAATCCACCAGGACATCATCTATGAAGTCCATTAATTCGCAGCCTAGTAGTTTTGATAGGACTCAGTTCTGGGCACCTAGGAAATCCAGAGAAGTGGCAGGAAACACCTCCTGCAGCACTCCACAACTGCTCATCAAAGACAGCCAGCAACACCGCAGCTGAGGCACAAATGTCTAGGCTCTGTTCCTGCAAAGTCAGGGAGATTCATGATGTTTCTGGGGGTTGACAGAGAAACTTAAAGCACTGAAGAAAATCCAAAATAATTACATCAAACTATGGCACTCTGGAGAAATATAAAAATGTCATCGTAGCATTTTCAGAATTTATTTCTTCATTACAGAGGAGAAAATTAGGGCTTCCACACCGTGTCTTGCCTTCTGACTCAGCTGGAGCGTGTGAGAGCTCCCCTGGCACAGAACGGAAAGCAGCGAGGCCGGCGCATCTCTTTACTGATATGTGTTGGTGTTCCATTTTCTGTTTCCTAAAAGATCTGACCTATTTACACAAACCATACATCATCTTCCCTTACTACTTGCCTCCTGGCACTAAAGAATGGCTAGATCTTAGTTATCTGCTCTGTATAATTTCTCTGTTCATGCGTTTGGAAGTGACTCTCCATCCCCATGACCTCACTGGCTGGCTGGGGAGAACTGTGGGATTCTAGGCCTATTTTGTGTTTACTGGAAGCAGCTTCCTGTGCTAAAGGAAGAGAGGAACTGATTACTAGTTCCTTTCAAATATCTTCTTTTGAGTTGTGGCTCCCCTCCAACGGAATGGACACAAGACTTATTGTAACTGATATTCACAGATTATGCACAGATAATATCTTGGCCAACAGCTCCAGCCTCCTTCCACGACTCCCTAGATGCCCGACCTTCTCACAAGATACCAGTTGGACTGAAGCACTGATCATTTATCCCTTTATCCATCATGAACGCCTAATCCCAATGGGTCAGCGAAATGACCAAAAGGCAAACTGCAGAGGAAGTTATGGACATGTGGGGCAGGCCCTGAATTATCACATGCGGGAGCCCTGAACTGGGTGAGTGCAGATCCCTCTGAATGTGTGAAAGCCAGCCCAGTAATGTGGCGGTTAGAGGTCCCAGGTCCTAAGAAACAGTGATCTATATTTCCACAGAAATAGAATGGAGCTGCATGTAGAACTTAAAATTTTCTAGTAGCCTCATTAAAAGGGCAAAATTTAATACATGTTTTGTTAAAGCCAACACATCTAAAACAATACGCTTTTAACATTTCAATATTTAATATGTTTTTTCACACTAAGTCTTTGAAATCCCATCTGTGTTTTACACTTAATTTGACTAGCCACATTCCAAGTGCTCAGTGGCCGCATGTTAACTAGTGGCTATTCTATTGGATGGCAGAGGTCTGGATCAGGAAATTTCAACTTATTCAAGGAAAAAATTTCACTTAGTATCTAAGAATTTGGCTTAGGAATGAGACTTTGGGCTTACCTGCTAGCTGTGTGACTTTAGGTAAATGCTACTCACTTACCTACACCTGAGTTCTCATCTGTAAAATGGGTCAATAATTGTACTTGTTTTATGAAACTTCTGGCACAGATTGAGCAGAGGGTGTCATTATTCTTCATCCCATTATCCCCCTTCATTTAACAGACATTTACTGAGCATCTCATATGTAGTAGGTACTGTATTAGTCTGCTTGGACTACTATAACAACATACTACAGACTGAGTAGCCGACACAATAAACATTTATTTCTCACAGTTCTGGAAGCTAGGAAGTCCAAGTTCAAGGTGCCAGCTAATAGGTTTCTGGTACGAGCTCTCTTCCTGGCTTACAGATGACTGCCTTCTACCTATGTCCTCACACAGCAGAGAAAGAAAAGGCGCTCATTCTCTGGTGTCTCTTCTTATAAAGAAAGACACTAATGCAACTGGGCCATCACTGCAACCACAAGCCCTCATTTAACCTTAATTACCTTCTTAGAGGCCCTGTCTCCAAATGTAGTCACATTGCAGGTTAAGGTTCAACATCTGCATTAGGGTGAGGGAACAGCCTTCAGTCCATAGCAGGTGCTAGAAGGTATCAGACAACTCTACTTGGCCTCAAGGAACTCAAAATCTAGTAGGAGGGATGCCTATTCACAAATCTAAGTATAATAGGTAATGTTTAAAAATGCTAAAGTAGAGGTAAATGCAAAGTGCAACAGAGGTACAAAGGAGGGGAAAAAATCAGTGATGTGTTGGGATAAAAGAAACACAAAGCTCTCACTTGTAGCATTTGCCAATTTCCATGATTTAAACACTCCCACCATGGCCAGTTTCAAGCTGCCAGAGTATTACTGAATATTTAATAAGTGTTCAACTCTCTCTAGTTAGACTGAGCTAGCTCCAGCACACTCCTGGAAAATTTCAACTTAGGAAAAGAATTAGCCAAAAAAGCAGGGTATCAGCACAGCCTAGCAAGATAAGTAGAAGAAGAAAGAGAGCTCAGAGCAAAATGGAAGACTACGTCGGAAAAACTGAGAAGGATGAAAGTTGATGATTCAAAAATAAGTAATCTCTTGGGGTTGGATTATATATGATAGGAAGTGAATCTCGAAAGATAGCTTTGGATCAGATCAGAACAGAGACTACGAAAATAAGAGTGTGACTTTCTTCTATAAACAGGCCATTTACAAAAGCCTCTAATTAGAGAGTAAGAAGGATAAAAGGTGGCACTTCACCTTTCAGAAAACACTCAGCTGTACATTATCTTGCTTCTTCCTAACACAGATACTACCACTGCTGTTGTGCGTTGATATGTCCACTTGGACTTCAGAATGTCACCTTATTTAGAACAAGAGTCTTCACAGACGGTCATGCACTGCTTAACAATGGTGATATGTTCTGAGAAATGTGTCATTAGGCAGTTCTGACATTGTGCAAGCACCACAGGGTGCACTTACACAAACCCAGAGGTTTGGCCTACCACATACTGGTCTTTATGGCATCCCGCCATCCTACGTGTGGTCTGTCCTTGTCTGAAAACGTCACTATTTGACACATGACTGTAATTAAGGTGCAGATCTTGGGACGATATCAGCCAGTTTGCTGAGCTCTGAACCTGATGAACAGTGTCCTTACAAGAGACAGAAAAGGAGAAACACAGGCACACAGAGGGGAAGACCATGGGAAGATAGAAGCAGAGATTGGGATGATGCAGCCGTCAGTCAGGGAACGTCAGGGATCGCCAGCCACCACCAAAGGCTAGGGGAGAGGTGTGGAATGAATTCTCCCTCTGCCTGCACAAAGAACCAACCTTGCCAACACCTTTATTTAGAACTTCTTGCACCCAGAACTGTGAGCGCATAAATTTCTGTTGTTTAACTCACTCAGTTTGTGGTAATTTGTTATGGCAGCCTTAGGAAACTGATTAAATTTCTAAAGAGAGATGAGCCTTAAATTAAGGCTTCAGAGAAATGAAAGTATTTGCTCAAACCCTTTGGTCTACAACTTGGTGGGACTAGAACTGGGTCCTATGTCTCTTAGCAGCCGGTCTAGCGCTCAGTCTATTGTTTCACATGTCCTTGCCTTTCAAAGAACACATGGGTCCCAGGAAAAGTGTGAAGCTGTACAAACCTGCCTTGGGACAGGGAGAAGTTAAATGCAAACTTTACTTCCCACCCAGAAAATGGATTCCTGCTTTTTTTCCTTTTTCCTCCTTTCCCTAATTAGTTGTATGCATGGATGTGTCTAAGAGCACACAGACCAGGGCAATCTGCTGGCTCCCAAGCAGGGTCAGCTGGTGTCCTGGTGGTGCTGGACCTTGGCGCAGCTCCAAGTGCTGTGGTCTCTAAGGCTGTTTGCTCTCATAACTCCCACTCTGCTGGTGTGTGTGAAGCCATCCTTCAGCCATGTTCCAGAAAGAAAAGTCACTTAAAGAACTGAATGTTTTTTTCCATCATTGAAGGATTTGACAAGTTTATCCCAAGGGTTTCTACCCTCTCCTACGACCCTGAACATACACTGGAGGCCCTGTGGCAAGGTCAAGTCTGAAAATGGTGGAGTCTCACCAGCACAGAGATGTCAGACACACTGTCTACGTCTTTTTTCATAAACTCTGCAGTACTTTGCCTTCTGGGTGTGACGGGGGGACCAGAATAGCACATCCCTGAGAATTTATTGAAAATGTTATCTTGATGATAATTCTGGGGCTAAAAGAGGTGACATCCACCCTCTAGTAGAGAATGTAGTGCACACCAGCAGAATGGATTGATCAGCTCTAAAATGCTTTTTAGCCACCCTTTTTCAAGGACAAACTTCAAGGAACTGTTTCTTTGCCAATCACCCTGCCAAGAATGTGCCCTTATTGATCTCGGTGTAACCACCATGGCTACAGGTACCCTCAGCACTGACAGTTCTTCTACTGAGGTTTCCTTGTAGCAATCAGTGCTGTTCCTTTGCGATGAAAGTCTGGCAGGATCCAAGAATGGCTTCTCACTACCTAGAGCAACAGCGATCTTGTTCTTCCGAGGAGATCTTTGGGGAGCATCGGGAACACAAACACCAGGTAGCCCAACGGTTCCTCTCCCTGAGGACAAGACTTTCCTACAGATGTCTACATTTTGAGAGAGCTGCTAACAAGAATGGCAACCTAAAGCTCAAATGCAGAGCTTTTGCTGGAATGCAGAAATGGTGGAGCTACCTGCCCCCGAAGAATGAAGGAATGGCCAATGTCCCAGCCAGTCTTTGTGGCATCTTTCAAAAGGAAACACTACTTACAAGTATAAGCCACCCATTATACTCTTTCAGCATTCTTGATTCTCTAGACTCAGTGAAATGAAGAGGGACCTCAGGGATCCATTCCTTTGTCTTCAGTATCTCAAGTGTTTTAAAAGAGGGCTGGGCTTCATAATGAGCCTGCTTAACATCACCACCAGTGGTAAGTACCAAGTGCAGTTCACAAAGCAAACCTTCTTAAGTTCCTCTGAACTTTACAAAGCTATCTAGTGACTCAAGCTTACCCCAAGCATGTACGATTTTATATTTTTAATGAGGTTTTCAAAGGTTTTACTTTTGATCTAAATTAAATACAGGTCACCTGCAGACTTGGGATGTCTCTTCTGATTTCATTTCTCCTTTTACGGGTGTTGTCGGAAGGGTAGTTTGTGTTCTGGCTACTGGAAAGTTTCACTTAAGCTAAAAATCAAGGAATTTAGGTGTTTCCAGCTTTGGGGAAGAATGCCATCATGCATATCTGGAAACATCCCCTGAGATGCCCAGGGCAGAGCTGGTCACATCAGTGAGGTGTCTGTTCTGTTTCACACAACGGCAGTAGCTGAAATGAACTCAGCACGTCAAATTTGTTTACATCAAAGAAAACGAACTTATAAAAATTCTCTCTAGGGGAACTGCTCCAGTTCCAGGGGAACTACTCCAGGGGAGTCGTAGAACATGACTCTTAGCAACAGGAAGACTTGAATTGGAATCCGGGCTCCAGCATTTACGGGTTGTGAGCCCGTGGGCAAATTGCTTAGCCTAAGTCCACTTGTTCTTGTATAGACTATTGAGAACAGGGTGCAATTTGCAAAGTGGTTGCGAGCACTGAATGTGCACAGCCCTGGTGAAACGTCCGCAAAGAGCAGGTGTTCTTCTCCCTCCTCTCACCGCTCAGTCCCAGACGCTCTGGGGAATAAAATGCTGCGCTTACTTCCCTAATCTGTTCCAACCCCTGAAAGTTAAGAATTCTTTGTTTAACTTAAATACGTTTTTTCCAGCCATTTAAACTGTTCTCATAATTTCTGTTCTCAAAGGAATCTAAAATGCCCCAGATTTATCTCTGTGTGCCACTACCGAAGTCTTCACATCTTAGAGGCTCCAAAGTTAAATAGGAAAGGACTTTGGGGTTCACACTGGATCTGGAAGACATACAGGAACAAATGGCTAAATAAATATTTGAGAAAGTTAAACTTCTCTTTTATATTTTTAATAGAAATCTAAGTAGGAATGTCCCAGATTATGATTGCTTCTGAAATAGTTTTAACATCGTAATTTATGAGGCTTTATACCTAAATATTAGTAATCATCTGGGATATTCCCATTAGCACTGATTTATGAGAATCTGGTTACTATTGGTAACCAGAGACTGAAAACTAAGTGAAACATAAATTAACAGGCAGACACTGAATCAGACCGATTTCTAGGTTTGTCATTATTGAAGTCTAACAATAAACCAAACATCTGGCATGTTTTCTTTCTTATATGCAAATTTGGTAGTTTAAAAACCATTTTTATGCACCATTCTTTTTCTCTTCTTTTTTGAAAGTGCGGATTTAAATTCACAAAGGACTGGATACTTCCTTTGTATTTCTGTTCCATTTACAAAACCTTAATGGTGCTGGAATGGTAACTAGTGAACTGAATGTTTGCTCAGAGTGGAAACCACTCAAGGACTGCATCCTTTGATAACACTGTTTGTCTTCTCTCAGATAAAATGTACTGTTTCATGTGCTGGAAAATGAGAGGGGGAGAAAAAGCACAGTCCGCAAAAAGTCAGAAGTACAGAAGAATCGGGAATGACAATTTTCTCCTTCTCTTCTTCTACCCACAGACTGCCCTCCGGCCCCTTCCTTCAGTTTCCATCAGTGCCAGCCCCGCCTCCCAGGGTCTCTCATGTGTCCCGCGGCTTCAGAGCCCCGTGAAATTGTAACCCCAACATTGATAAGGACAGGAAGAGCACTTCCTTCATAATGGGAAGAAGGCCAGGCAGGTCGGTTTACGGGGCGCCCCTTGCCAAGGAGAAGCTCCATTCAATGCACTAGGATGAAAATAGGCCACCCTTGGCTCTGCCTGAACTAGGACATCCTGGAATGATGTTTTTATTACACACACAAAAAGGTTTTTCTGTTCAGCTTGACTGTACCTGAAAATCAAAGATAAAATAATCTCTCTCCCTACTTGAAGTTATTGAAGTTCACAAATAAGATTTCTGGGCCCAGAGCACTATGAATAGACTATTACCAAGAAAACTCAGCCACAGAAAAATCTAAGGTTCTGTTGGTAGAACCTGATACAGCATCACACACAACCAGGCTCTCAAATAATTCTTTTGAAATCACTCAAAACAAATTGAACAAGTGAGAACAACAAAGCCACATTCTTAAATTTGAAAATGTTGCAAATGATTGTGAAAACCTCATTTCCGTATTATAGTACATGGCGATAAGCAGTATTTTTTGGTGTGGTATGTCCAAACATTTATTGTTGTTGTTGTTAAAATGTTTTTAAAGCAATGTAACCATTTCCAAACCTTATAACAGAATCTCAATACACAGAGCAGATAAAAGAGGATTTAAGTATTGAACATTTTACTTCCCAATTTACTCACTCTAAAGTTAATTAATAAGAACAAAGTTGCTTTGATTGACCCCAAAATTTCAACTGAGCATTACAGATATTTGCTTCAGCATTCAAATTATATCTGTATTTTTTATAGTTGCATGGTACCAAAAAATGCCCAATTGATACAGACAAGTAGTTTCAAGAATAAAACATTTTAATTTTCAGCCTGCTGTGTCAAGACAGTCTCCCATTAAACACAGATGACGCAAGTTTCATTCAATGTATACACAACGTGACTCAACCAGGTGACGGGAGTTAACGCAGGGGGGCTTCCGTGGGCCAACCTTTCGTATTTCATGATAGTTTTAAAATAGCTTATAATTGGTCGCTGTAAAACTATTATGTTTATTATTATATTTAAGCACAGTTTAAAACTCATTTCCTTTACTTTGCCTATAAATATAAACCATTTGTCCATACCACATTAAAAAACTTAGAGTTTGACATAATATTTAATTCTCTGTAATTTTAATTACATGCTTGTTTCTTCCTCATACATCCTTCTAATTCCCTACAACTGAGGCATGCGATGCCATCAGCAGGCCGACCCTGTGTCAGGCTCCGGCCCCCTCCTGGCTGGCCCTCCCCAGGCAACGGCAACTCAGTCTGGGCTGCTGGCCCCAGGGTGAGTCCTTCTTAGGTCTCAATGATGCCAATCCTTCTCCCTCTGTCACTTCCTTTAAGAGTCACTTCTCTTGGGAGACGTGATGATAACGCATGTGAGATCAACTGCAACAAGGTTTTTAAAGAGTTCCCTACTCAATCTACCCAACCAACTCATTCTCGGACAAAGGTGACTCATCTTACTAGCAGCCTAGGGAGGAAAAGCCAGGTTTTCACAGTTGGTTTGGCTCAGCATGTCTTCTTTTGAAAACGCCAGGCATGCAACATAGTTTAAAGGTCTGTCTATATTAAAAAGCCTGAATTCACTGCCCTCCAATTACTGGAGAAGACATGCCAGGGATTCCTTCTAAGAGCCCATGCTTCCTTCCTGCACCTAACCAGGGAAGCAAATGCTGGTGAGACCTGACAAGAACTCCAGGGGGGCGGGGGGGGGGGGGAATGTGTGCACAGCTAGGCCCCCTCTGAATAAACAAAAATAGGTCTCCTTCCCCAGGAATTCTCGTTCTCTTTCTTAAAATCACCAAATTTCCTATCATTATCACTCCCCCCCAAAAAATTCTCATGGAGCTTTAGTTTCTATACTCTATTATAAAAACAATAGGGCTGTCCTTCTTAAGAAAAATAAAAACATGGATCAATTTTTTTTTTCAAAATACCTTTTTCCTAGTCTGATCTCATAAAGAGAAAACACTTTTCGTAAGTTTTCCATCCTCCCACCACTTTGCAACATCACTCACCGAACTGAACGAAACAAGGATCCAATTATAACATGATAACAAGTGAGGCTGAAACTAACCATTGTAATTTTACTACATGTCTGTCTCCTTATCCTGAATCCTCTGCCTCCCTGCACTGAGGCAATGTGATCATCAATAGCACATCCTTGCAGCAGGCTCAGGCACCTTCAGATCCCACGAGCCAACATCAATTCTGTCTAAGCTGCTGGCCTTGTTTCGATCCTCTACTCAAGTTTTTCTAAAACCAAGTCTTGTGCAAGTTGACTTGTGAGAGTCAGCTCAGGGATGGGTGTCTGACTCCCCAACACCAGTCTCCAAAACTAGGTCTCTGGCTCCGACTGTCAGGTTCCTAGAGCTAACCGATCTTAGCCTATTCTCTGACTGCCCTCTACCACTGAATAGGATATTCCTCTCCCTGCTCTGTCCTATCCTGAGCCTGGGTCTTCAACTGCCAACTCTAGTTAGAACTTTTCTATTCTAGCCAACAGGCCGCACACTCCCAGAGACAATCACTTGAGGAAGGAATGGTCTCTCTTAAGAAACTGGACCTGTGTGACAGCATTAAGAAATAAAGAGGGCCTGTCTACCTTGGCCTTGACCATGGTACATTCACAATTACTCAGAAGGGGTCCTGAGTTAGAGGGTGATAAGAAGCTAAACATGCACAAAGTTAGAGCAGAACTGTGGATACCAGAAAGGGGTGGAAATGATGAGTGCAACAATTACAAAGGGCTACAAATTCGCATGCACAACAAGCTCTGTCCTTAGCTAACAAAGTTATTTTCACGACGAAGAAACCATTAGACTCACCATGTTGATATAGGGATATTGAAGAAAGTGGGAAGAAAAGGATCTCCAGTCCTGAAGGAAATGAGGAAACAGTGAAGCCAGGGAGAACAGACACTTGTTAATATGTTTCTCCCCGGGCATTTAGCAATTTCCAGTGGTCTCTGCTACATTAATGGAATGAACTAAAGGAGGGGATGACCCCCTCTCAGAATGGAGGTCACAGGATTGAAATATTACCAGTGTCTCCAGGGGTAGGATGGTGGACGGAGAACATGCAGGGAAGGAGCCTCATGGCAAAGGTGAAACGAGGAGGAAAAGAGTTAGAACCTCATGGTTTCCTTCAAGAAAACCTCCTTAAAGGTTCTGGGTGCTGCTTTATTCTTAAAGCAAGCAACTCTCTTCACATCTCTGGGTGCTCACTGTTCCTACTCTGCTGTGCCCAGCCAGCAACCAATTGAGTCTGAGGCCGAGTTGGCAGTAGAGGTGGAGGAATACAGTTAAGAGAAGATGGGATCTGGGTCAGAAACAGGCTCAAGGATGGGTGTGTTTTGCCATTTCTAATGTGGCCTCAGGTAAGTTACTTAACCTCTCTACATAGTCGCCTATATAGAAGAAGATATAATCTTTTTCATAGGGTTATTCTAAGGATTAAAAGAGGTAAGGAATGGGAAGTACCTTTGAAAGTACCTTTGAAAGCACACAGCATGAATAAAATAGTTGGTTGCTATTATTTCCCACATGTAAAAATTTTCCAGGCAATTTGTGCTGTTCTGTGCAAAAAGCATCTTCTCTGAATTGACATCCTACCAACAAGGAAGGCAATTGCTAGGAAATGGAAGTGCACTCCCTTCTGTTATGTTCTTCCAATGATTTCATATTGCCATCAAAATAATTTGAGGAAATGAAATTTGCTAGCATTGCAAGTGGCCCATACTTCACAATTATGCTTCATAATTCCCCTTACAGGAAGATACAATGAACATATCCTAGGGTCCGACTATGTGTAGTGGCACAGTTTAGCCACTGTGAAGAATGATACCCACCCCCTCAAAAAAAAAAAAAAAAAAAAGAGTTCACAGAAAGGAACAAAAAAATGCAGGCTGACTGTGACATCACATACAGGTTGTACATTACAACAGCTGAACTGAGAAAATTCAGCAAGAACATGAGGAAGAAAGAGATTGGTTCTCTCCTTTGGCAGCAGAGGAGATTAAAGCAGAAAGGTTACTTTCCTTGTATACTTGCAATATTACTTCCAATAGGCAGATGAAAGAGACACACAAAAAAATAAGGTTAAGTAAAAATACCACCACATAGCAATGGGTAGTCTAAGGGAATTGTAGCACGTGCGTGTGCGTGTGCATACACACACACAAGCTATTAACTTCAGCCAGAGTTATATGAAGCACCCAAATCATCTCACTGGAGTTTTGCCTGCATTAAGATGAGAAAACAGCTCATGTTTTAGGGCCTATAAATAATGTAGTGAAAGTTAAGAAGTCTGTTATTCATACCCAAAACCCACAAGGAGTTCATGGATATGTATCTCCTTTATCAAAGAGAATCAGATTGGCCTTCATGCTACTGGCAAAAAAGAAAAAAAAAATAGATGACACGTTTTTCTAATTACAATGAGTGGGATTTTTATAGGAAATAAAATGCAAACTAAAAAGTACCATAAAATATAGTAGTACATCAAAATGAATTATGGTGCATATACCACAGAGAGTCTAAACTGAAAATTAGTCATTATGCAGGTCAACTGTTTGCAAGGAACAAATATATTTACAAGGAACAAGTATATTTGCTTTTCTAAGGATAGATGTGTTATATAAACAATATGGGAATCTGTTCCCATGACATTAATAGACGTAAGTCGCTTGGTCCAGTCAAAAGTTTTTGCCAATATTTTCAGTGTTTCTTTTATCTAATGGCTGTCCACCTCTGTAATACACAGCCTCTCTTTTGCCATATCCTCGTTTCAAAGCCCCATAAGATCTGGCAGGTCTGAGGAACCACCACTTGGTCCTGCAATCACTTCAACCTTACAATCACACACACCCAGATGGGACAAGTGAGGCTCCCTGGACTTTCCCAGATCCTGCAGCCTTAACTGTCCCTGCACTTTCCTGGGACCTTCCTCCACCTTATTTCAATCATCTGCTTTCGGTGCTGAGCTATTGTTCTGGGGTGCTGAGCCATTGTTCTAGGACGGTTCTCTCACTAATTGCTTCTTTTGTCAGCTATAACGAATGATGCATGATGGTGTTTACAACGGTTTCCATAAAGATTTCCCAGTCCTTAGGACTCAGAAAGTAAAATGCAGCCACTTTATCGAATGTGATCTTAATTAACCAAAGTGGTCTTAGATCAATTTGAATTTCTTCAACAGACTGTCCAGGTGAGGACATCCCCAGTAACGTGCTGCTTTTAAAAACCTAGACACATTTTCTTAGATATGTTCCCAACTGGTCTTTATCAGACTCCCTGCACTCTGCCTCTGAAACATACAATGGCTCCAGTGGCAGCAGCTTCAACAGCAGAGGCAAGTGTGTGAGACACAAGCCTGAGAGAACTGGAAGCTCAAAAGAGCATGCGGCAGAGCAGTTTTATCACCCTGCCCTCTGAAACAAGGTCTAAAGAGAAAGCCAGTGCAGACTGTGTGACCAATTACTTTGAAGACATCCATGTTGCAATCACCTGTTCCAGAGCTGAGCTATACCCACTTGCTTTGCAACAACTGTGAATTATCCGAAAGGAAGCCAAAGAGCAGAAACACCTAAGCTGATGATATGTAGGTAATCTCTTCTCATCAGGAGCAAACCCTTCGGGAAATAACTACATCTCCCAGAGGCACAGGCAATGATTCAGCAAACTAAAGCAGCCAGAAAGGCAATATTGGAGAAAGCAAGATTCATTAGAAACTTTAGGAGAAAATATAGCTGTGCACGGTACTTACCTAAGCAATTTAAAGGCACAAAAAGATAATTGCCAGGAAGTACTGTTAGAACAAAGAAACAAGCACATCTAATCTAGAAAAGGTATGGATTTCAAGAATTACTTTAAAACAACAGCTATAACCATCACCACCACCACCCCAGAGAAGACATCTGGGTTATTTTGTCACTTATCCTAGTTGGATACAGTCAATACAAGCTCTTAATTTTCACAGAATTAAAATTGGTGTCCAAAGGTAGGTAGGGACCTATTGCTCAAAACACAATAGAGGCCATGCAGTTTCAATGGATACATTATTCTTCCCACGTCTCTTGAATTAGTCTTAAAGCCGAGAAGCTGTCTCTTCTGGCATTTAAGTTAGACTAGCTGGCATTTCAGGGCTTTCAGAAAGGCACTGTTCACATTTTATGCCTCTGGATTAGCTATTTTGTATCATTTTATACTTACATTTATGTAGAATTTATATTCTTACTAATAATTTGAAGTATCTAAGAACTGGAGGAAAATATCTTAAAATGTCTCTTCTTTTGATTTTGAAAGTATTACCCCCCAAAACCTGTACACCTCAGAGTCTTAGTTGTTCATAATCCTAAAAATTATTTTTATTCTCATATTTTCTATGTACAAGACAGTGACAACACAATGCAAGCAGAACAAGTTTGTAAATATGGATGAACATCAAAATTGCTGCTAAATCTTATTGAAATGCAACTTGATGGCATGAATACTACATCTACAAGTGGGATATGGCTATAATTATAATACCGTGGGAGTTTGAGTGAGACGAGATTTTAGAATTATTCTAATCAAATGCTCTCACTTTACAGAGAAAGTCAGTGAAGCCCAGAAAAGCTGTGATTCTAGTCAGTGACTGGTTGGAAGCAGGGACATGACCTCAGCACAGGTCACAGGACTCTAATGGATGGCCACTTTTAGCAGGGCACAAATCTGCCCTGAATGGTCCCATTGGACTTCTTTGCATGGCTCCCCCTAGAGGCATATCCTGCTAACATCTCATTAGAATGAAGGCCCTGGTTTCTGACCCATGCCCTCATGGAGTGTGCATCCTTTCCCTGACACCAAATCTAAAGGAAGAAACCTTTGTCTCAAAGCTAAACATCAATCAATGAATGCTATACTTTTTTTTGCTATGTCTTTATACAGCCAAATGTTATAATTAAAATAACATATGTTAATAAATGACACTTTACAGTTACTAAAATAGAATCACCATAAAAATAACTGGATCAAAATGATAATTTCAGTGCACAGACTGATTGGCAATGCACAAGAATTTCCAAACATCTGTTATGGAGAATGTCACCTGCTGATGTTGTAGACACATCAACAAAGCAGGGGGATACAGGCTGTCAGCCAAGATGGGTTCAACAACACATGTGTTTAATGTGAATTCTGAGCACATAAGACATGCTTGGGTAAACCAGGTGTGCGTTCTCACTCTAATATCCCATCAAAAATCATGGCAAACTTTCCGCAGGAGAAATCAATCAGTAACTTGAGGACCAGTTAATAAAGTGCAAGTATAACTCTTACCCAAGAGTTTGAAATGACTCCCTTGCAAGCTCAGATCGGGCAAGGTCAAGAATCATGTAAGCAAATATAAATTCACACATTTCAGTCCTGGCAGTGTAGAGACTGAAGTGAAAATAGTATTTTCTCACATTATTCCCTCTTCCATCACCACCAAGCCAGTCCCAGTTGCCCATGTACTGCAAGACGAGGGAGAAAAGAGAGGTTCTTTAGAACACTGCTCAGAAGGAAAAGCAGCGCTGAGTGGTTTGGGCTCTGAAGAAACCCATAAGAAAAACAATGAAAGTGTAGGTTTATGAATGTGCAATTTGTGCTCTGAGAAATTAATGTAACGAAGAAGAAATTTATAATGCCATTTCACAGAGACTGGCAAAATGGGGAGGTGTGGTCAGGGGCTGTCAGCAATCAGTGCTTTTCCATGATTGGAAGGCCAGGGTTCTACATTCTTAATTAGTCTGCTGACAAAAGTTTTAAAAATTAAAAAAAGTGTTGATCCACATGCCCCAAATTGTCAAAAGAAGACTCATTTTTTAAAAATATATTTTATTGATTATGCTATTACAGTTGTCCTGTTTCTCCCCCATCATTCCCCCCACCTTGCACACCCTCTCCCACCCACATTCCCCCCTTTAGTTCATGTCCTTGTGTCATAAATTGCTCTTTCCAGCAAAGCTGTCGTTTAGAAGACTCATTTTTATGAGGTCCCTTTTTCTTGCAAGAAAGTCTCTAATATTCTGAGTCCGTATAGACAATCTGACCTAACATTTCCTTGACAACCCTGAGTACAGAAGTACGCATGCTGAGATCTCTTCTCTAAAAATGTTTACTGCCTTATATCTGTTTACATTATCCATCTAAGCATTTATAACTTCTTAAAGAGTTCTCAGGTAAGACCCTTAATCACTTCACCGTTTTCATCTGTTCTTCTGTTTTCATGCTACTCTAAATGCAGGCTGACCAATCAAGAAAAAGAGGTGGGCAGTCCTATCTTACTGTTACTTTCTTATTGCGTTTATAATCTACAATATAAACAGACAGACTGGTTTTCTATCTCAGATGCGCATTGAAGTTACCAGGGGAGATTTTTAAACATGCCAACACCTGGGCTGCGCCCCCAGAGATTCTGACTTAATTGCCTGGAGTTGTGCCCAGGTATTGGCATTTTTGAAACGCTCCCCAGGTACCCATTCAGGTAACCCTAATGTATGACCAAAGCTAAGAACTTCTGCTCCACATACTTTCAACGTTCAATAGCTAAGAGAATTCTCTTCTTCTGAACTTGTTCCATAGATTTGCTTAAACCTTACATCTGTTTCTAGTCATGCCTTTTATCGACTCAGATCTTGCTACAGTATTTTTGGCCAGTCAGTGTATTTCCTGCCCTTCCAGATTTGAGGGGATGTGTATGATGGGAATATTTTGTTGACTTTTACCCTGGCCACTGACAAAAGTGGTGGCTGTGTCGAGACCCAGGACAGAATCTTGTGGCATGCCCTTATAAACCTCCCTGTCATTTTTTAGGTAGGATCATTCAACTGTTTACCATTTTCTCCCTTAGCATTTCCCCATCTTTTTTATGAGAATATGAAAAAAGTGATTTTATCGAATATGCACCAAAATTCCCTGATCTACCAGGCTAACCACACTGCCAAAGGAGAAACTATGGAAACTGGCGTTGACTGAACTACTTTATTTCACTTTCAGCTCTCATGGTTTAATCACTTTGCTTCAAAAATGCCAAGTATGCAAGAATTTTCCAGATTTCTTTGAGACAGGTAATTGACTAACTTTGCAAATACCTTCCATTTCATTTTCACACCCAAGTTTAATGAACAAACATAATAAAATAGACTCACGTCTTCCTCCTCTAGAAAGATTCTGACTCTCTGGAGGAGAGGAGTTCTGCAAGTGCGAGTGTTCCACAGGAAACGATGGCTTCATTCTGTCAAGAGGACATTTTAACTCTCTACTGAGGAACGAAACAGTCCCTACGACTTTGCCAAGAAATGCATTCCACTAAAACTTTGAAATGGTCCAGAAACACAGAGAAGATGAGTGTTGTTTAATGTGGAGAGTTTCTCTCTAGCCTGTACTAAACTTTGTGCTTCCCTTGTAGACACTCTAAGGCATGCAATTATGAAAAAAACAGCTAAAAGTCTACAGGGAGATGGTAATGCTAGAGGTTGAAGATGTTGATGCTGCTTTTCATTAGGACAACTTATATCATGGAGCTAATCAAGAGGTAGGCACAGTGTAAATTACTTACTCAGGACAGAAAAATCCTATGAATGAGATTACTGGGGTTTATTTCTTACATTTTAAATTATGAACATTTTTGTTCATGTCTTTCTTTATAATGTGGTGCTTCAAATTAAATCATTTTTTCTTAAATCATTTCTTAAATAAATTTTTCTGGAAACCAGAGAGTAATTGAAGAAGAAATGATAATTACTTCAAGATTTCTGTAATAATTGGTCAAAGAATCATAAAGTCTTGATTTATAGAGAAAGGAAGATATTCAGTCTTTACAAAAATAATCTGACTAAAGCATCTTAAACGTTAACTAAGCGTGATCCACATGCATATAGAACACTCTGACATAATGTACTAAGGAACTATTTGCCAAAGTTTCTTTGTCTCTTTCTTTTAGCACATGCAGATGGAACATTTTCGCTCTACTTCTCATGTTCAAAACTCAGTATATTATGCTTAACCTCTACTTGGTACCTACCAATGTCAAATTGCCTCATGACAAACATTCAACAAAATCATAACAGAAATGTCACTTATGGTTTGGTTGTTATGTGTAGAACTAGCTCTGAACCCATGTTACTAAAAAATGCAACATCTTTACCCTAAAACCTTTTAAAAGCTTAATGCTTTCCTTTACCAGCTCACTCTCCAACTAGAAATCAATGAATCACATCCTATGTCTGTTAGGCTCTCCAAAGTAAATGTTGCAAAGCTCTATTTTATTTATTTTTTACCATGTTTCTATGGCAAACTAGAGTCTCATGAGAGGTTCTTCATTTACTACTGAGACCTATGTAGGAGTTTTATTAGTGAGTTACAAAACTCCAGGAAGCATTTAAAATAGTATTTCCCTTGGATCTAACAGGGAAGAAACTCAATTACTGCACCCTATGCGAGCCATGAAAATTCCTATGTATTCTGTGGAAGAGCACAGCAATATTTATTGTTTCCAAGTAACTGGGAATAACAAATCCTTATCTACCCATTCACAGGCTAGCAAGAGTAAATACGTCCCTGATCAGTCATCACTAATCGTGTCCACAGGGCAGGAATCTGTTGAGCGCAGAAGAAAGGAAAGACATTCCCCTAGAAGAATTTTGGCACAAAATTAAACCAAACTCAAATGAGCCAGGGAGTGAGACCAGAGAGAGACGAGGAAACCAGGCAGCTGCTTTCCCCAGGCTCACAGGCAGGGATACCCGTTCTCAAAAGACTCCTGGAATTCAGCATTAAAGCCTTGACAAAGTGCTCTGTAGCGGTGGAAGAACTCCTAATGGGAACGCAGTTTTCAATAGGAAAAAAACAGACTTAGGAGAAAGGATTGGGGTATTTCATTGGAAAGAGTCAGGATATACACAAAGCTCAGCTATTTTTCTGGCTATAATAGAATCCAGATACTAAGTGGCAGTAACTCTAGAGATCATCCCATGAGTCCTTATTTTATAGGTGCATTGTATTATTTTATTAAACCAAAAATATTTCCAGTAAGTCATGCAAAATATAAAGTTTCTTCATAGCAGAGGAGAACAGGTAATTAAAAGAAATGTAAATCAGTTTCAAAAGAAAAAAGAATGAATTTTATTCCTTGGAATTTTTATAAACTCTTTATGAATACACAAGTTGGGGCAAACTAATAAATATAGTCACAAATCAATGAAAGAGAAACTACCTGAACTCACATATACAAAATGTTGAAATTAGTAACTAAGACAGCATTAAACTTAAAACAATTATATTTGCAGATAAAAATGTAATAGAAAAAATTTTACATATTTATGTGATCTAATATCATACATACTTAAAATAGGTCATGCCCATAAGGTTGTGGGGACACTCTCATTTGTGAATTAAGCATAATAGATTTTTGTATTACATATCATATTTCTGAAAGAAAAATAGAAATATTTGGCTGTACTCATGTTTAAGCATGGCTATTTGATACTCTTCAAATCTACGTTTCAACTAAAATAACATGATTACACTATAAAGAGCATGTCTCTCTTCCTCTTCCATTCGCAACTGCCCCGTAACCAACCTCTTGTTTACTGTGGTTATCAATTCATCCATGCACATATTCCAGCCTGGTTTCAAATTCCAGCTCTGCCACTTACTAGCTGCGTAGCTCTGGCCGATTTATTCTCCTTGACAGTGGCCCTCCCAGTAAAGCCAACATACAGTGGCTCTACAACAACACAAGTGAAGCAGCCCAACAGAACACCTCATGCCTCAGTGAACGCTGGTTAATGTTGTTGGATATTCTATGCTGCACATGAATTAGCGAAGAGGTAATGCTAAAATAAAATGCTAAAACAGTCTTGTGTTGATCAATATACTTTTCTCTTTTTCCTTTTTTAAATTTATATTTATTTTTAATTTTTTTCATCACAATTTATCCCCCCCTCTACCTTCTTCCCCATCCATCCACTGCCCTCCCTCCCACTGACCAATCTTCTTTTAAATATTTCTTTGTGGTCATCATCCTAGGTATCACTTTTAACTCACACTGAACATGGGCTGGACATAGTATTTCCCTTACAACTGCACACTTTTATTAATATTTTAAAATTGGTTATTGGACACATTATCAATGAGTCACATTCTTTCATTCACCAGGTTGGACAATGATTCTGTGCCAATGAAACCCATTTCTCTCACCTAATCAATTGTGGCACAAAAAATAACAGCGAGGTATCATAGGCATTGAGCTTTACAAGCTAGATGGTCACAGATAACTTCTACTATAACCCATTTACTTGGATGCGATTTCTTTCCCCAAGCTTTTAACTTTAGAGTTTGTGATACAGAGATGCCAACAGGGACCACCATCAGAATTCAATATTGTTTTTCTTGTGGAGAAAAGAAGATAGTTATAATAATCCTCCATGTTGGTGTGCAAAGTGCTTTGGATTTTCTTTGGTTTATCAACCAGTTGAGTCAGAAAAATCACAAATATGGTAGAATGTTAAGCATTTGGGCATCAAGAAATGCGCAATATCACAGGGGAAACGTGCATGGCTCTGCGCTTTTGTGTAATCGTTTAGGGATTATCAGTTTGGGTAACTGTGTCGTCGTCAGCTGTTCAATCATACAATCACACAGCAGGAGAGCTGTGTTTGGTAAATTAATGAGATAACATTATGATCATAAATAAGCCACCATGTTTTCTTGCAAGTCAATATTTTCTTCCACCATGCAATGATTCTCATTTTCCAGTAATATCAATAAAGTACCATGGTTAGGCAATTTCATAACCATTTTTTAAGGGGAAAAAAACACAGCAATCCACTGCCTCCTAGTGTATGGCTAGACCGTGTCAGAATTAGTTGATTTAAAAGGAGAAGTACCGTGACAGCCAGTCAGGCTGTGGTGGAAGGCATCGACCCTGCGGATTGCTGGTGGCGCACTCATGAAGAACACTGGCGTCCACCTGGCAACAACACTCGAATCCCCACTCTTCCCCACAATCCCAACCTCGGACGACAGCAACAAAGGGCGCCAAAATGACCAACGCCTGGGAGTGGGAGGAAATGGACCAGCACAGAGATGTAATCCCATATTAAAGAAGATGTACAGAGGGCATACAACTTAAAAGTGAAAAAAAAAAAATAGTTGGTAAAGTTAAAAGCAGTCACGCTTCCCTGCGCTTCCCAAACAAAGCTGTCATTTCACATATTTTTCCTGACTGCCCCTCCTCTGACTCCCCATGGCACATTTATTACCTTTCATCTCCTTGAGCCCTTATTTCTGAACATTAATTTTTTAATATCATATTGAAATAGTAATGTAACACTGCTCTAGGCTTTTTTGTGTGTGCAATGTTCATTCAATCCCTATAAAAAAGAACCCCTATTGTCAAAAATATAATTAATTTAGAAATTTTAAATACAGAAAAATATAAAAAGGAAAATATAAACCACTTAAGTCCCTATCTCCAAAGGAAACAAGGATGATAGTTCTTGTGTATAGCTCTTGAGAACCCCGTACACACCCCCCCCAACACATGCCTGTGTGGTGTATGTATGTATGTATAACCTTTTGATAGTGTTACTAATTTTAAATAAAAGGTATTCTGTAGAAGCCAGTCGGTATTTTGCTTTAGTGCACTTACTATTATATACTGGAGATCTTCCCATGCAGATATATTTATACTTTTTAATGGCTTCCTGATATTAGTTTCATTAATTGCATATCACAACATTTATTTAATACATTACAGAAAGACAAAGCTCAAATGACTATCTTTGTACATTATATCAGGTCTTCTTTTTAGGAAGTTGTTCACTTGATAATTCCTAGCAGTTAAATTACTCAAAGACTATATATATTTTAACTATTGAAAAAATTACCAAACTGTCTTCTAATCATGTTAGAATAATTTAAAACTCCCATCAGTAGTATAAGAAACTACCAGTTTTCCCATACTTTATACACACCAAAATATATTTTTTTGCCCATGACCTGCCAACAGGATACATATCTAAAACACTGTGCCAGAAAATGTATGGGTACCAAATACATAAGTCAGCTGAGACTGAAGTGTGGCTTAGAAATACTTGTCAACATTGCTTTCATTAAATGATGCTACCACTGGATACTGGAGCACTCCTATACTGTTAATAAAAGCTCTCCAGAGAAGAGTTACAAAAAGTAGCCAGTCTTCCATAATATTAATATCTGATAAAGAGTCGCTATCAGTAAAAGCCCTTGAAATTTCAGAATTTATTTCAGAGAAATTTAATAGAAAAAGTTTTAGAGGAGAGTTAAGATCTTATCAGATCAAGTGGCTACTTCAGCATTTCAAGGCATACTTATGACAGATGGCAAATAACAGAAGAAACTGAGCCGCCTTCAAGCAGGTGTACGTGGTTCAGCAGCACTGCAATTCTCTTCATAGTTACCGGGCAGTACTGACAGCTCAGGACAGTATTTGGTATTGATGGCCCTTATGCTATTATTTGAGATTACTTCAAGATAAGAAAAAAATAGCTAGTAGCAATTTATTCCACCACATTGATTTTTCCAGTAACAACCCATGTCCATGCCAGACCTAAAACAAGTAAATGATTTCATAAACATACAGAAGCAATCACAAAGTACCGTGGTGCTAAATAATCTACTACATTCATTAGGAGAATTCGGGGGAATCCTAGTGTGTTAGTATAAAGATTTCTGTGATTAGATGAGCTCAGGAAATGCTTGATTTGATGAAGCTACATAGAGGTTTGGGGTTATCTCCCGCTGCAAGACATTTTAGAGACAAAATAAGCTCTGTGAGACTGCAAGAGAGAGATAAGAGCTGCAACACTTTGCAAACTTATCAGACCAGTGAATGCTTCTGCCACTAAAATACTTATTCGGGCCTTAAGGACCATCACTGTGATTTTCAAGAGACTGTGTCATGCAACTGCACGTTCCTTGAGGATGGGCCTGTGTCTTACTCTTTCCCTACTACTCATGTGTTCCCTGGAACAACAGAAACTCAATATATCTACTATTTGCTGAATGAAGAACTCACCACTATAAAGTAAGAAAAGCTGAGCTTTAAAATTTACCCCACATTTGTAAAATCATAGCATTCATTGTTCTAAGGGCACAGTCTCTTCCACACAGTGCACGTAAGGCCCTTGAAGGCAACCTGAGCACTCTGAGCACTCAACACAAGCAACAACCACTTACCAAGTTCACAGCACACCTTCCGTGCGAGTCCCAGCCTCCCCCACACACAGCTGTATGGTAGGGATTATGTAATATATAAGTAATGGGGTGCACAATTGAGAATATTTTTAGGACAATTAAAAATATTTAATGACACCAATAAATGCTCACAGTCTCACATCAAATAAAAAGAGCAGGATGTAAAACTGAATATTAAAAAAAAATTTCAGTTCTGCAATACCCACAGATATTCACACTCACATTTGAATAGACAAAAATTCTGGAAGAAAATGCCTAAAAAAAGTGATTTTTGTCTGAGGAATAGGATTGCCACTGACTTTTTTCTTTGTATTCTTCTATTCTACATTTTAACAAATAACTACATCAAGAGCCTATATTTAGTCATTTTACAAAGGAAAACCAGGGTACAAATATACTTTTCAATGCTGCAAATTTTCCAGATTCCTACGTGGTTTCTATCTACCTATTAATTCTCTATTCAAATACAAAAAAACATAACTTCAGGGTTTCATATTTACTATCATGATTCAGAGCAATATTGATGCAATACTGCTGCTGGCTTAAATGTGACCCTGTCACAAAAATAACAAAGGCCCCCTTCAGAAAGGCACCCCCTTTCCCATCATGTTCACATGGGCTACAGACTTCACTGAATGAACGACTTCGGT
Organism: Glossophaga mutica; assembly: GCA_039655065.1. Lineage (NCBI taxonomy): Eukaryota > Metazoa > Chordata > Mammalia > Chiroptera > Phyllostomidae > Glossophaga > Glossophaga mutica. The sequence goes on along the minus strand of CM077307.1, from coordinate 136,934,610 downwards.
GGCTTCCTGGCCTCAAGTCCATCTGCCGCAGGTGAGGAACTTGGAGCAGAAAACCCAAGGATCAGTGTGACAGCCCCCTGGAGCACCTGTTTAACCCAGGGAGGGACAGGTGGTAATGGCCTGACATACTACCGTTCTAGCAAAACAAACGTTGATGTGTGATAAAACAGAATGCCAAATTTGCATGGTTTTCTAAAATAAGAGAATTCCAAAAATTTCCAAAGAAATGTAAAGCTTACTAAAGTTTGGGATGGATATACATTCACTATGCTGTAGGAGTTTTTCAAAAAGTTAGGGGCATGCAGGAAAGGAAGATGAGTACACACTGGGAGAGGATGGTGATACACAAACTTCTTTATGGTGACGGCACTCCCCCACCCCCAAACGCACAGTTATGATCTTTGGGGCATTCTGGTGCCAGGGAGGAGGGCCGCAACTTCTTCAGATCGCTCACTTCCTCGGAAGAGAAGGCAGGCAATGACAGTGGGCTGCAGATGGCTTTGCTTCTCTCTGCAAGTGGGAGGGTCAGGAGCAGTGGGTGTGACCAAATGAAACACACATTCACCAGCTTTATATCAAACATCTCAGGAATGTGCAATAGAACAGGAAAACTGGATGACCTCTGGATCTGTGAGTTTGTCCTCTGGCCTCCAGCAACAGGTTTTCAAAAGATTTCAACCTGAATTTTTCTTTTGGTTAAGAAACAATGTGACTTAATGAGAGGCTCTTTGAGATTTAGGGGAGTTTCTGGTATAATTTTAAAACCTAATTATTGTGTGTGCAATTATACTGTTTTAAAGAAATACACTTATGTATCTGTAAAATTTTTAGCACATATATATGATGAGTAGTAATTTGCAAGATTAATCTTTATAAGTTTCTGCATTGAAATGTTTTTCTAAAAGGTTTTTATATCTAAAATACCTAAAAGAGAAACTGTCCACTGCATATGTCATTTACAGGTATTGTTCCATAAATTCTCTGAAATATATGCTGTTTGGGAGCTACCATTCAAATCCAATCAGAAAGTCAAATTTAAATTTCATAAAACATGTTGGCAGCACTGACATATTGCAAGATATCAAAGTATTTCATACAAATGCTGAATGAAAATGGAACCAAGGTCACAAATCTTAACTCCTTTTTGTATGAAAGCAAAGGGATGCCCCTGACAACCATACCTGCCCACCATAATCCTTATCGGGAAAACGCACATGGGGTAAACTGTGACAAGAGGACAAGGCAGCTCTACCATCTCGCTGTTTTATATAAATCCAAGTTGAAATTAATAATCACACTGTAACTGTGGCTACCAGTCACAGATAAGGGTTGCATTTTCTGTTTATCGGTGTTAGTAGCCGTGTCCATAAATTTTTGGCTTCTATTTGTCACATCAGCCCTACAGACATGTCTTAGTCCTATTTTAGAATGGATACTGGAACTCAGATTTCACCTATTTAAAAAAGAAAGTACTTTTATTTCTACAGTATGCATTTTTCCTAGCCCAAACTAATACATCTGAAAAACTTTTTTAAAGAGGCCATATAATTAAATCAGCCGTTAACAAAATCCACCTATAAAGTTTAGAATTACCTTTTTTGTCTCAAAGAGGGGAAGACCTTAGCGCTCATCATTCCCAATTACGCACAAATGCATTTCTCCTCATTCGAGAGCCCATCTCAGAGACTCCAGCATGTCTGCCCATCTCGCCCTCGCATTTACTTTAGTCTCCTAGCATGCAATTGCTTTTTAGAACTCTGATTCCACAGCAGCCGCAAGGAACTGAAGTCACATGGACAGCATGCCAATCGATGCTTCAGCTCAACCTAAAAGCAGCAGCTTTAAAAGTAAATGTTTGTAAATCCTAAACATCTCACTTCTGATCAATGTGCAGAGAAGAAAATAACTAAAAGGAAAGTTCTCATTAAATTAAAACAAAAGGACTTAACAGAAAGTGCATCTCCATGGTTTGCTGTTGTTGTGTTAATAATATTTTGTTTTGAGCTGTAAGGCCAGAAGCTAAGAGAAATAACGTGGTATCTAGACATTATAAATTTGGTGATGAGGATCTTAGAGTGAAAGAACAACTAAAACCATTTTAGAGAGAACTTGAATAGAGGAAAAGAGAATAATGGAGCTCTACACTAGCTCTCCAGAGTGGTTTTCATAATGAAGAAGGAGGGAGATAGTAGAGTTGAAGGAACAAACGGAGTACCCTTAAGACCAATCAACATTCAAAACCTGTGTCAGCCTACCTGGGATCTGATTACCTAAAAGTTGTCTATTTAGGGGATAAACAATTATGTAATCTCTCCAGGCACTGCTGATTATGATATCCTTAAGGAAATTTAACTTGTTCAAGGAACAATGAAAAGTAGGCAGAACTGTTTTGTCCCAACTACAAAGAACTTCACATAAAACTGTAAGCTCCTAAGGGTAGTTACTCTGCTAATTTAAACTATTTTATGCAATGCCAAAATTTTATATAGAAATTCAACATATGCTTTTGATGAAGTTTAAGGAAGAAATTTCCAAAACTGTAGCTCTGCTGTAGTGGTAAAAATACTGGATTTATACTCAAAAGTCTAGGTTTGAATTCTGGTTCCATTATTTATACATACACATGTTGTATAAATCTGAACCAGTCCATGAATCTCTGGAGATCTACTTCTTTTATCTGTGAAATGAGGTTCTCACTTAAAAATTAAGTTAGATTATGAATGCAAGTAAAAAATAACAATTATTCATTTTCCACCTGTTGTTGGAAAACCTAATGCAACCACAAATGGAGAGAATTTTTTCTCCTGAATTATTGTGAAAGATTATTTATGAGCATCTTCCAGTTTCGAGACTGCTAAACATAGCACACTAATGAAAATTAGGCCTGAAAATGATCTTCCAGAACACCAAAAAAGGTCGCTGTATTCTTCAAATTAGCGCCCTTTAGAAAACATATGTAATTCCACAAGTCTGCACACCAGAGAAAATTATTACTTAAAATACAACATACTAATTTCAAGAATAGGGGAAGGGGTAGGGGATGGATAACAGAAGGCCTTTGAAGCTACCATCTTTAAAAATAAAAAATAAAATTTTCCCCCTGGAGACTTCATAATTATGAGAGTAAATTTCCAGGGGATAAATAGGCAACAAATGAGAAGCATAAGGGGAATGGCCAATTTCTGTTTGAGAAAAGGAAAGATCATAATGTTCAACATAAACTGGAATGAGACCATGCAAGGCCAAGTACCCAAATTACATGGAATGAACAGCAAAATGCAACAAAAGAAATACATGGATAAGATCTGTAAGATACTAAAAGAAAAAAGTACATGCGTGTAGAAAGCTTTTAGCAAGCTCACAAAACTCCGGCATAAAAATTGTCAAAATGACTGGGGAAAAAAAAACCTGTAAGCAAACAAAAGAGGGTAGACCCATTTTGAAAAACATTTAGGAAAGCCTGAGTGTACATCCCATTCTTTCCAAAATGCAAAAACAACAAGATTAAGAAAGGCTGAAAATGAGCAGGTTGAATCAGTTTCACGCAATCCATAATTATCCCACAGGAAGGACATCCGGGATAATATGAAGGAAGGTAAAGTTGTAAAGTGTAAAACTCGCACTCTATAATTATGTAAGAAATCAACTATCGTTACCCACTAAGTAAAATGTACTTTTAGTGAGAAAGGAATCCAGCCTTCTTTTGGGAGAATCAATTTGAAAGAGATGAGTTTCTCTGTTGTGACATAACATTTAGGACAGATTTTCTAGAGTCAGTCTGAGAAACAGGCCACAGTTCTAGCAAAGGAACTTGGATGGGTCACTAGTCTGAGATAACGGGGTCCTTTTCATGGTCCTATTAACAGTTCGAATTCAAAGCTTTAGAAAATTGTCCTTTGAGCCATACTTTCTGATTCTCTTCAGAGTCACATATTCTTATCAATGCTAAAAAAACTTCTGCAGGTATATTATAGGTTATATGGTAGGGAATTTTACACAATGGTAAAAACAAAAACCGAATGGAAGGAAGAGAGACTAATAACACTTTATGCAATTACCATTATATTGCTTCATTTCAAATTGAAAGCAAGATTTAAAGGCAACTGATGATTGAATAAATGGTAATTATTTCAAATCTATACAGATTTTAATGATATCAGCAAATTATTTCTGATAACGAGAGAAAACTGTATAAGATAAACACCTTTATTGTACTTTAACTTACCTTGACAAGTAATTTTTCAGTCCGATAAGTATGAGGAAGATGAAAGAAGAAAATATTTTTAAGGTAATCATTGTCATGGATGGAACCACTCTTGTTAAAAGAAGCAAAACTTGATAAATATCTTTCATTAACACAAGTGACTGAGAACCAAATGGCAGCATGCCAGTGGTTAAGAGTGCAGGCTTCAGGGTCAGGAGACCTGATTCACCACCTCTCTGAAACTTCATTTCCTGATTTGAAAGCAAGGATTATAATACAGATCTTGTAAGATTGTGATGCAGTCTGAAAAAGGTAGCATACGAAAAGTACATAATACTGTTCTTAGCACATGGAAATGGCTGTTGTTTTCATTACTATCAATATTGTTGACATTTTCTAGAAAAGGGTGCCATTCCCAAACCACTGTCTTGCCTGTACTAACCAAGTATCTCTAAATGTATGCAACTACAGCCATATCCAGTATTTATTCTATTCACCAATTTTCAACAAGTTAAACCGAAACTGATGGGTTGTACTAGGAATTGATTGAAATTCAAGTTATAAAAAGAGATCTTGGCAACTGAATGATTTTTCCTTCTTAAAAAACAAACTGTTTTGAGAGGATGTGCTAACAGCTTCAGTTTGGGTTTTTGAGAGTTTTAGAAACTGTAGAATCATAGTACAGAATTAACAATCAGCTAAACAGTTTTCAAAGTCATCAGGTGAAATATATATCTTTATTAAAGGCAACAATGGAACTAAACAACCCCAAAGAGATGGAGACATTCTTATGTAAAAAAATCTCATTACAGGCTGGTGACATACATGAGGACTTTGCCAACTATGTTCATGAAAATCATAGCCTTTAAGGCTCAGTTCACATACCATCTTCCAGAAGCCTTCTTAATACACAGCCAAAATTAGCCTCCAGGATTTCACAACACTTTTAATTACTTCCTACACATCACTGACTTGTGTTCAACATTTGTATAACAAGTCTCTTCTCCTGATTTCTTCTACTACATTATATACAGTAACTACTCAGTACTTGGAGGGTAGCAGTGATGACAAAGAGCTGGGATGCAGCCTGGAGAGACGAAAATCATTGTGTAGGAAAGGTGGCTACTCTTGAGCCCTGACATACCAGTACTGATTAGATGACTAGAGAAACAGAGTCAGGGATTACACCTGGGCTTCCTACATAAGCACCTAAGTCATTACTGAAGGAGAATTCTAGAGAAGATTTGGGGACCACAATGAGTTCAGCTTGATCATGTTCAATTAGAAGTGGCCATGAGACCTGAAGACCTATTACATTTACAAGTAGGAATCATCAGCATTTACTTAAAACCTTGGAAATGGATGAATTCACATAGAAAAGTGTTTAGAAAGGGGAAAGGGGAAGAAAATTTGAAAGAATTCACACTTAATGGGTAAGATCACAAAGTAACTCAATTTGTGGTCCAGAAATTTGGAAACATTCAACTCCCATCAGAAAAGGAGAAAAAGATGCGAAGACTAAAATAAACCCTATGGTTACTCAATTTTAACAAAACTCAAAGCAATATATTTGAGTGCCTACCATTCATTCAATTGTTTAGCAAATATGTAATTGATAAGCGCTTGCCAGAAACTGAAAACACTACGATAAGACAGAGTTGATCCAAGAAGACAATGGACATGGAGACAAGGCAGGGAGCTCCCCGATCAGGCACCTTGGATGTTCAGTACTTTCGATACTTCAGTCTCCGAACTCCAGCTGGTATTACAACTTGACACTGCCCAAGGTCATTCAACTATTTCCCCAACCTTTGATAACAATGGCCTTTCCAGGTAAAATTTCCTATGGACAGAAAATAGTTAACAAAAGTTTGGGAATCCATGGTTTCTATGTCCATCAGCATTTTGTAGATTTGGTTTCTTATGATCCGTTCCCTTGAACTAGTGTGTCAAGTGAATGCACTGACAAATGATGCTTCTGGACTCCCACGCTGAGCACCAGATTTTGAAGTTTATGACCTCACTGAGGAACGGCTGTTTTGTGAAGCTCTGCCTGAGTAACCGTCCATTCTCACTGGTTGCATCTCTAACTATGCATTTTTCCTTAAAGGTTGCTCAGAGTGACCTTATTAAGCCTGAACAACAGAGGACACTGTTTGCTAAAGAATAGCAAGGAAAACTTTACTACTAAACGCTGTTTTGTCTACCTGCCTATGTCTAATACCAAGTTGTCATGTGAACATTATGTTTTTAAAGTGTTTCATCATATCTGTCAGCATGGCTAATATGAAGACCTCTAGCCAAGCCATGCCTTATATTCTGCTGCCTGGCTCTCTGAGTGAAATTCCATGGTTTCCATTGGCTACAAACATAAGCCACATCTGAAGCTCCTATTAAACCTGCAAACAAAAGCCATCATGTCATACTTCCGTTAGCATCACAGAAGTGACATCACAACATCACAGAAGTGACATCACAACATATGGCTTTATCCTCATTGAGCAGCAAAGACCTAGGGATTCCCCGGAATTTGGGTTTGGAGTACACACTCTTTGAAAGATTGTCCCTTTAAAAAACCATGTACCAGAAGCAACAGTGGACACTGCTATAAAATCCTAGCATTATTCAAAAAACAAAGTCAGATCAAAGTCCTGGCACGGCTCTCCTTTTCTGTTCTCCGGTTCGCTCATTCCTCCCACTCCCCATATTGCTCCCTCAATTCTGAAAAGTAATGCCTTCTGTCATCTCCTGTCATGCGCCTCCATTCCCAACTCCCACCTATAAGCCTTGCTCCCGTGTTTTCTCTCAGACTCAAATGGCATAGCTCTACCCACCCAACAGCAATCATAGGATGTAATACCAAAAGCATCTGCACCCTCATCTATTCAAAACCCCTCTTCTATAACAGAGGACACTGGGGTCCAGACAGATTAAGCAAATTGTCTGAGGTCAGCAAACTGGTTCTTGGGAGAACCCAGATATCCTAATTTCCAAGTTCAAGGTACTCCCAGTTTTTCCTTCATTCACTCTCCAACAGTCTTAAAACTCTCCTTCACGGGACTGACAATTTTCTGAGAAACCTAATCAGAACAAGCGCAACTACCCTCTACCAATATCTAAGATGTCTCATTTATTAAAGTGAAGTAAAAACAAAAATACTTAAGATTTTATCCAAGATAAGATACTCAAATTCAAAGGAAAAGAAAAAGCACAATGCAACACAGGAAACAGAACCATGCTTAAGAAAAATGAAAGAACGAATCATAGGATTATCCTAAATCTGAGTATCAAAGATAGCTCTCTCTCACACTTGACATGTATGTGTCAGTGCTAAGCTGTTAGGTACATGACCTTCTTTAATCCTTATAACAATTTGTAAGAATCATTTTTCTATTTTGTAGGTAAGTAAACCGAAACTTGGCAAAATTATGTATCTTGTTAGTTCCAAGAGAAAGGTTAGTGGCAGAAGTAAGATTCGAAGCAAGGTCTGTTTGACTCCAGGGCCCAGACTTTCAATCAGCCTAAAACACCATTTCTTCAGGGGAGAGGTATTTAAAAAAAAAAAAAAAAAAATCAAGATCAGGATTCACAGTAAGCAAAGAAACTTCTGCTTTAACATCTCTACAACAAAAAAAAAGTTAATTCTGAAAATAATGGAAATACTAACTAACATTTCCAAGACATTTTTACATGTAGTAGCCCATGTAATCTCTGCCAAATATAAAACTGTGGTATGTAAAGTATAGGTCCATGAACAGCGGTGTGTCCTTTTCCATTCCTTGCCCATTTTTTGCTTCCTTCGCACTCATATTCCTTCAAAGAGAATTTTCAGCATCATAAGAAATAGAGTGAAACAGAGCTTCGACTCAGTAGTCTCATTCAGCCCTCTTTATGCTAACAAAACTAAAATTCACCACCGATGGTGCTAAACACGGCATATTACACATGTGTAAGGCATTCATTCACCAAAGATCTGAGATGGGCAAATCCAGAAAAGAGATCACAAAGAAAACGAAGTGAAGAGAATATAGAATAATGAGAAACTACTGCAAGTGATGAGTGACAGCCAGGCTTCCAAAGCAAAGGACACTATGAGAGTAAACTTTATCAAATTATTAATAAAAACAAGAAGCCCATCTAGAGGATTTGCTATTCAACCTTTGGTTCTTCCAACTGGAGGAATTTAAACACATGGGTATTAAGTGATATCAAAGGACTTTTAATATGTAAAGTAGGTTTTAAAAGTAGTTTAAATCCTTATCTATTAGAGATAAATATGAAAGTATTTAAAGAAATAATTGCATGTTTTGTGGTTTTGCTTTAAAGTATTTCAAAAATAAGTAAACAAGTAAATAGTGTGTGTGATAGGAGAGACGAATGAACCAAGAATGGCAGTGAACTGATGATTGTAAGTTGGAGACAGGTAAGCAGTGGTCCGCTAGTTTACTGTCTCTTTAAAAAAATGTCTAGGCTGTTCATTATTTGAGAGAATTAAGTGAAGGGCTTAGGAAACACACTAAAGGAGGAACAGGAATGTTTAACTAGTTGCAATTCTCACCTCCTGATGACAGACTTAGTATTACCTCTGTAGAAATAAAAACACAAAATTCAAGAAACTTCCAACTATTACACAATGAGCCACAGAATCGAGAAATGAGAATTTCTAAGTTAAGTTTTTCAGAAATTACTACATGGTTATATTTAAAAATTTAAGATGATTCCAATGTTACTGTTCCCATATGTTTGTATCAATAATGATTTTTGAAACTATATATGTATATATCTCTACATTTGTAAAAATGGCATTTACTTAACTATATCATTGATATTGCTAAGTTTAGTCATATGACCACCTATGAGAATCACCAAAGAAAAATAGAGAGCCACTAATTTCAGAAAATCATTATGGGAGAAAAAGCACTAGAATAAATGAAGAATTGGGAGACGTAGGTAATTATGATGGATATAACTCTTACTATGTAAATTCAGGCAAGTTATTCAACTCTTGAATCACAGTTTCATCATCTGCACTTAGACTTGATTCCATTACATGTCATCCAAGTTTCCCTTGGTTCTAACACCCTGCAGGCTGAAATCTGTTTTTCCCCATGTCTACACCTGTTCAGGAACCTAGAGCTTACCACAGATTATGACACCTCCAATTTTTGGAAGGCTCTAGGTTTCAACAAGTCTAGCTGATGGAACAGCAAAGAGAAGTCTATTTCTGGCCTTTCTCATCGGATGCAAGTGAATCCATGCAAATAGGCACAGAATCTTCGAGTTTTGTCCAGGTCATGTGGAAAGGATTATCCTCAGGGAAGAATGTACCATGTACTCAGTTCTGTAACTGTGATTTGTAGAAGGAGGTTCTAGGGACACCAACAAGGGCCACAAGGCCTCTGGGTAAGATGGAGGGAGGCAAGCTGGTGGGGAAGGTGTTGCTGATAAATCACCCCTGAGCACAGCTCTCGAAGCGTGGGTTAGATGTCCCTACCTAGTATTCCCGTAGTCTCCAGGAATCTCTGTGCATGTGCCATAATGATTCATAACTAGCTGTGTAAGCTATTGGGGCAGAGCCTGGGGATTTTTGCTCATGGTGTATCTCCAGCATTTAGAACGGTGGCTGACATTCTTAACTTGTCTTTGCTGGGAGGGGAATGATAACAAAGGACAACATGGAAAATGTGAACACAGTTGACACTTGGAGCACATCCTATCTAAAGCAGCTGAAAACTATAAGTAGTAGCTTTAAAAAATTGGCTTTTTGGATACTAAAACAGTAGAGGAGATTGGGAAAATTATATTTAAGTGTGAATATAGGAAGAAGGAGAAGTTTGCAAAATTAAGCGGGGGAGAGAAGGAACCAATGAAGCAGGAAGGGGGCCTTTGAAGAAAGAGGGCTACTCAGATTAAAGAAACTTACTTGAAAAGAATGGAGTATCTTATCTTATAGCCTAGTGTGCCTCAGTTGTGCAAACTGTCAAGAGCTTTACCCCATTAGAAGCAGTATCTCTGATAGAAATTCCATGGCATTGATATAAATACATGCGATTGAAAGAATTACATAATTCTCACTTATATTCTAATGTAAATAATAACAAACAAAAGTTGCTTATTTTAAATAAATATTAAGCCTCAACTAAAATTTATAGTTAATAATAATGAAAGTGTGATCAAATTTTATAAGCATATTTGAATTTCAAACTTTCTGATTTTATTCTGGCACCCATCTGCAGTCAATATTTTATTTTTAAAAAAATTCCAAGCCATGGAATGTCAAGAAAAAAATTTAACAAAATACACAAAAGAAACCAATTTACTGATCTATTCATGAAAACACAACGCATCATCCCAACTTTGGGTAGCATACACAATAACACAGCTTTTAAAAGATGCTTCACACACACGCTACTGTGTTCAGATAATGTGCTATGGAATTGTGCACCTGAAATCTGTATACTTTTGTTAACCAGTGTCACCCCAATAAACTCAATAAAAAGGAAAAACTATGGGTATGAAAATCTAAAAAAAAAAAAAAAAAAAAGATGCTTCTCAACATAAACTTTAACTTCTAAAGTTACATGGCAAATGTTACTCTGTATAATTATTCATAGCCTTATAAACAAAATTTAATTTTTCTTTATTAAAATGCCATGCTATACGCTCAATGCTCAATTTTTAAGTTGTAGATATTTTTCCACATATATTTTCCCCCAAATTTAATAATGCAATTACATTACTTGTTCTGAAAGTTATAGCTATGAGCAGTTAAAAAAAAAGGGGAAACATAAAACACCTAATTCTTCAGAGGGAACAAAACAAAATTGTGTAGTGAGAAATCTATCCTGTAGGTCTTTGAAGATGTCAATTGTATTTTATTCATCCTGGAATGCCCAGAACATCTAGTACTGAATAGCACATCTCCTAAAATCATCCAATATGTTGTACTGAAAGAAGAGAAACAGGAAGAGTTATAAAAACTAAACATCCAAGGAAAATATAAGACATTTTAGAAGCAAGCTTCAAGAGGTAATCAAATATCTCAGAGAACCATTTTGGCCCAACTCTTCAGTAAGCAAAGACTAAATCAAAGGCGTGTCCTAACATCCAGGAAGAATAAACCAAATGAGATAGAAAAGACATGAACAATAGTTGAGCATCATAGACGGACAGGACCTTTAATTAATGAACAGCAATTCCCAAATTTTAGTGCACATAGGATTCAGTGGGGAGCAAGGGCAGGAACACCTGGTGAAATGCAGATCTCCAGGTGCCGGCTGAGAAATTCTAACTTGAAAAACATATTAGGTGGCCCCAAGAATCTCTGGCAATTGGACTTAGGACACTCATTTTTAATGCTATAAATTCCCCAGATAATTTTGATATTGTTGGTTAGTGCATTATCCTTTGAAGACCCCAGGTATCTAGTCAAAGTTTCTTCTCATGAGATAAGAAAAATTATACCTAGAAATACAACAGAATTCATATATTGAATGCTTTTCTACTATACCGAAGAAAGTATGGGGGGAAAAATGGGTGGGAAAGAGAACTACAAACAAGTCTTTAAAGTGTTCAATTTTATGAAAAATGTCCATTTTTTTGCATATCAGCTAATGAAAATGTTTACCAAAAGTAACTCAGTTTAAGAAACTCCATTAGGCCAAGTTTTCTTTAACTTCAAAGTATAAATGCTCACACAAGTTTACACACAGTGCGGAAGAGGAGGGGGAAATGAGCTGGAAGGGACGTCTGGGAAGGTCTGTGGTAGTGCCAGAATCAATGACCAACCAAGGAAAATGGTATGTCACACTCTGGATGAAGAGCTCCTTAACAGAGGTTGAGAAATATTTAAGAAACAGGTTTTTTGTGATGGTTTTATTGAATATGTGACTATAATTCACATACCATATACTTTGCCCATTTAAAATGTACAATTCAATAGTTGTAGTATATTCACAGAATTATGTAACCATTACCGCAATTCATTTTAGAACATTTTATCACCCCCCATAGAAACCCTATACCCAATAGTAAGTACCCCTGGTCTCTCCCCTTCCTGCCCCCAGCCCTGGGTAACCAGACTTTGTCGTTACTGATCACCCTACTCTGGCTCTTTCACACAACCGTATGTTGGCCTTTTGTGTCCGGCTTCTTTCGCTTAGCGTACATTGTCTAGATTCACCCACCCTGTAGCATGCAGCATATACTTCATCCTTTCTGTTGCTGAAAAACTATTTTTAAAGCAAATATTTGGAAAGGAAGAATTTTATAAATGTCTTTATTCATTTATCAGACTACTATACCATATGCTGGAAGCTATTTAGTTGTAGAAATCATAGAATAGATCCTATCTGATATGATTCAACACTGCCAAACATGTTCTTGGCTATTTTTGCTCATATCTATAAATAGATTCAATCCAGTAATGCAAAATTACATACTACATTTTTTACACTGTCATAATATATTTAATAATTTATTCTAGGCAAAATTATAGAAATCGTTACCAATGACAATTTCTGCAATGACTACAATTCACAACCTCAAAAATTATAATCCAAAGGGGGCAAACAACATATATGAATAATTACTTCAAACTAAAATACAGATTTGCAGTTACCCTGTGCTGAAGTATCCTAGGATAGTTACCCTGTGCTGAACTAGCTAGGATCAATGAGCTCACTGAGGTGCAGTGAGTTTTATCATCAATGTCCCAAAATATAGATTCTAAAGAGAAAGGGACATTTTACTTGTTTATTGATAAATACCAAGCCCTCAAGGCCAATACACTAAAAAGGAAAATCAGTTTTTAGGCTGTCATTACATTATCCGGCATTATATTAGTTAGCACAAGTAGTTTGTTTGTAAACAACTTTCTTGTGTGAAAATAACTTACATTTATTTTATAAGCATGAAAAAACAGAAAAATTATGTTAAAGTTATCTAAGAAAACTCAGAAAAGCCACAGCTAATATTCAGAATATTTCCTTCTAGTGTTTTTAATTGGTAGACTGCATATATAGTTCAGGTCACATTTCACCATTGCTTTTCAATAGAATTTATATATATATATATATATATATATTTATATATATATATATTTATATATATATATATTTAAGGCCTTTAAATTATATATATATAATTATATATATAAATATATAAACTTTTATTTATATATATTTATATATAAATTATATGTATATTTATATATAAATTTTATATATATAAAATTTAAAGGCCTTAAATATTTCATGGACAATACTTTTATAATCACAGTCATGTGATCTTATTCATAATACATGTGATATGTAACATATACACCAAAGGAAAGCATGTACTTGCAATTGAATTATGTACCAATCTTAAAAAAAAAAAAAATCAAAACTGCATTAATGAACTTCCTAAAAGCAAACCTTTACAAGTAGAAAACCAAACCAAACTCTCTTATCATCTGAAGCTATCCTTGTGTACACTGGACAGGGCAAAAACATTCATTCACCCAGGTGCAGGGTACAGTAAAACAAGGTGACCTCAGCAAGATTTGTTTCGGCAACCTCAGCTTCTCCTTTCTCCAACTGTCCTGGCTAGCGTGCACCCCTAGTTCAGCTCCGGCACCCGTCGCTTTACTGCTCACGCTTACTGAACTCAGAGAGTGTCTGTGGAATAATCCTGGGCAGCAGGCAGCAGCAGCCGAGCTACTTACTCATCAGAGTTCTGGCACCTTAGACCAATCATTTTATTATTCAAAGCACAGCTGTCTCAGCAATAAAATTGAAAGCTCTACACCACTGGTGGTTCTCAGAGTCTTGTCCAGATCAGCATCATCTACAAACTTGGCACATTCTCCAGTTCTTCCTCAGCCCTAAGGAGCCAAAACACTCTAGGGTGGGGCCCAACAGATTAGTTTTAACATGTGCCATGCTTCTGATAAAGTTTGACAACCTCTGCTCTAGACTTCCTCAAACCTGTACCTCACCTCCTCCACCCTCACAGTGAACTGCTGTCCTGGCTTCCTACTATGGGGGTTGGGGGATGGGGGAAGCAAAGAGGACTTGTGTAGACTCAGAACAACAGAACCAACAGCCACCCACCACCAGTACAGCCACATACTCTGCCTTACCCACACCCTTTCCAAAGCCAGTCCCTCCACCCACGTACATCACTTCACCAGTTCTTCATTCTTTTTTACTCGTCCATATTTCTTCTTCAGCTGGATCATTCTCACTAGCCTACAAACCTGCTGATACTTTCCCCATCCTAAATTCTTATCGATCCCACTTCCCTCAACCTAACCCTAATGCCACCGTTTCTAAAAACTGAGGTATGATTAACATACAAAATACAGATTCTAAGGTTACTGAATTTTTTATAGTTATCTAAACTCATGTAAAATTAAAGCATGATAATTATCTAAATCATGGAAATTATAAAGCATCTCTATCACCCAAGAAAGTTTCTCCCTGCCCATTTTCAATGAATCCCACTCCACCCACTCGGGCTACCACTAATCTGATTTACTGAACCAAGATTCACTGTTTTGCAATGTCACAGAGATGGGATCACGTGGCCTGTACTCTTTGGTGTCTGTTCTTTCTTGCTCAGTATAATGTATCTGATATTCAATCACATGGTTCCGTGGTATCATTTGTTCATTCCTTTTTATTTTTTTATTGCTGAGCAGCATTCCATGACATGAACCCTGTACTCTATGATTATCCATTCACCTGTTGGGGGTATTTGGACTGGTTCCAGTTCTTTGTATTACCACTACAGCTACAGTGAACATTTGTGTATAATTCATTTTGTAGATTGATTTATGTTTGATAAAGAAACATATACAGTGAGGAACTTGGGTTAGGTGTCCTGAGCAAATCATCTGTTCTTAATGTTCCAGACTTGGCAAAACACAGGAAGACCTCTTTCTTAAAGACACTGACTATTCAATAAAAAACCCTGCTGCTATGAGAACAAAGCTGAGTAACAGATTTGAGAGAACAGTTTTACAGCATTTGAGAGAAATGTCTGACTCATTTATTTAGCCACAAATACTATACCAAACATTGTTTTCCCACTTCCTTTTGTCCTTATCCTAACAATGCTTTGTGCCTACTGTACTAAGAACTAGATGTAAATAAGAATTGCTCCAGCCTTCAAAGAACTTTTGGTATAGTTGGGGAAATTAGACTGGAAATTAGTGCACTGAAATGTTTTTCAATGCAAGAATAAAAATATGTTTACGGCACAATGCTGCCCAAGAAAAGACTGACCAAATGATTGAGTCACTGTAAGATGTAATGCCCAAGAACACAGATCCAAGAGCCGGATTGTTTAAAGTCAAATCACAGTGTCATTGCTTATTGCCTCCGAGTTCTTGTGCCTCCGAGTTCCTGTGCCTCCGTCTCATCTATAAGACAGATGTACAACAATGCCTACCTCACAGTGTTTTTGTATGGAATAATAAAAAGCACTGTTCTAAGTGCTGTATACTATATGCATTTACTGTTCTACTTCTTACTATACATATTTCTATATACCAAAATATATCAGTCATCTTCACCACCACCACCACACTGTCATTATCCTCAGTTTTTCTGGGGATGTAAGGACAGTATAGAGTTTTGAAGTCTTTGAAAAGGGCATGACTGAACTGAGACATAAAAGGTAAGTAAATAAAACAGCATAAAGAGAAGCATGGTCAGGAACAGTTCTGCATGTCTGGGGAAACAGTAAGAAAAACTAACTGAAATGCAAGTTTCGAAAGCAAGCGTACTAGGAGAGGCAGGGAATGAGATGAGGCTAACATGCAGAAGATCCTGGTATGTCACGGGAAAGAATCTCACTTGACAAAGACTGTAAGAAATATCATGACTAGATGTAACTTTGGGTGGTGACTTGGTAGACATCAAGAAGACATTGCAAGGGGGAGCAGCATGAGCGGATATGGACAGGTCAGTTAAAAGACAACACTCATGACCAGAAATAACAACAGCCCAAGTGAGGCAGTGGCAACACGGAAAGGAGAAGGAAGAGGACAGACTGGGAGAAGATACAGAAAAAGAATCAACAGAATTGGTTACTGACCGATAAGCACGGTCAAAGACGACACATGGGGTTTTGGTTTAAATGACTTGCCAAGCTGGGATTTTTATGTAAAGATAAGCTCTGTTTTGCACTATAGTGAATCTGAAACTTTGTTGGTAATTTCAAGGTGAGTTTTCCAGGAAAAAATTAAATGTATAGGTGTAAAATTCTAAAAAGTATTTTGGGTTCATTATATAATGTGGAAAGTATCATCACATACAAAAGTGGGAGTTCAGTCATAGGAATGGGTAAAATTACAGAGAGGATACAGCAAGAATGGGAGAAATTCTCAAATACACTCCTTGGGAATATAAGATTTTTTCTGAGTCTCCAACCCAGCCCCCAGGAACGAACAATTTAAAGTGGGCAGAAAAAGAGGATATTGGACACCAACATCTATTCTACCTTGCTATAAATGATCAGAACATATCAGTCATAAGTTCATGTCCCCTGCTAGTAACCAGAACAGATACAGACTCAATCAAGGCCAAAGTGAATTACAGTGGGAGATTTCTGGGAAATTTTTCCTTGTTTATCTGAAAAGAAAGAACATGACTTTTATGAAATTGCTGGACTAATGTATCAACCAGATCTGATGTCTGTCCTACTTCTGGACTTTCTGTTATGTGAGAAAATAACTGTCTTTAATGTGTGAGCCAGATGAGACAGGATTTTTATCACTTGAAGTAGAAAACACCCTGACTGATAAAAGGCATCCATGCTGGAGATGGCAAGAAATTAGAAAAGAAACGGAAAAAAGAGTGCTATTACTAAAATCAAGAGAAAAAAATTCAATATGGAAAGACAAGCATAAAAGATATACTATGTGATCTATAAATACAAGTATATGTACCTATAACAGCATTCTTTACATTGATAAACACAGGATCCGGTACAAACAATGCCCCTTTTTATTACAAAATCTTTTATTATAAAGTCACAAGCATGTAATTCTGTAACATACTATATCACACTCAAGCACACCATGTGACATTTTAGGTGGAATGTTCAAATTAAAAGTGTAAGTTATCACATCCATATTATTACCCTACCAGCCACACTCAGGCAGGCCTGACTTCTGCCAGACCCTGTATTTCTGTATACCACAACACAGGTGTTCTCTCTCTCTGCATTAAAAATGCATGATTCAGAATAAAAATAGTAAATATTTACCTGTTCTCTCTCCAAAGTCTTACCTAATGCCTGGCATATAGTTTGCAGTAAATAAATATTTGTAGGATGAATGAAAACTGGTTCCAATAAGGTAAAGTGTTTTTAGGCTTCTTTGTAAAAACTTGATCACTTTGATTTTCAAATTGTTTACAATGCAAGTTGGTCTCTCAATTACACTCAATAAATACACACTTTAAAATGTAGGAATCTTGACACTTTCATGGGGACAGAATTTGATTATTTTTAAATATTGGTACTTCAAGTTAATATTATGGATGATACAATACAGACTTGATGGTCTTAATAAAAAGATTATAGATACACCCTAATGCAAGCAGTGAGCTTATCATTCTAAAATATTGCCACAGGATAAAAGGAATTGTACAGAATTGGCAAAAATATTTTAAGCCTAGATAACTTTAGCTTTCAAAGTAGGTGAGAAATGTAACAATACTTTCTCTACCAAAGGATCAGATTAATAACAGAAGGTAAGAATCAACATAGAAATCCTCATTTCTCATTTTTCTGTAAAACAAATCACTATCTCCTACAAGAAATGTCCACAAAGTAGCAAAAGGTTTAGGTGAATAGCAAATGGCAATTGTCTTGTAATGCAGACCAATGAGGCAATTTGAAGATGCCCCATCCCATCAAAGCTTTATAAAGCAAAGCTAACACTCCAAGGTCAATATCCTATAAAACTATACTAAGACCTCTGAGGTTAAGACTCATGCCACAGCTGTAGAACCTTACTACTCTGAGTGTGTCCCATGGACCAGCACCATCACCTTCATCTGGAAGGCCGCTGAAAAGCAGAGTTGTGGGCTCCACCCAGACCCACTACAGTTTGAGAAGCACACTTATATAGAGTATTCTCCATATGACCTCCTGCTTAAATTCTCAGTTGAAATACAGAGCCCATGACTCATGATAGCTAACCTCATAATTCGAGTGCAGCGCTTAATCATTCATTGCACACAGAGGGCTCCAGCAGAAAGCAAAGGGCCAACAGTCTGATTCAAGACCACACAATGACATGACATCTGCATTTTTATTAAGTAATGTGAAAAGCACTGGATGCAATTTTTAATACTTAAATTAGAGAGATAATTTCTATAATCTTACTGCAAATTTCAACATAAGGGGTGGAGGGAGAAAGAAAAAAATAAACTTGCAATTGCATAATTATAGCATGAAGGGAGGCAGAGAGAGTTAAAAGATATCAAGCCTCAAACAGAGAGGCAACCATTAGTTATGAATTCTTTAGGAGACTCTCAGAGGCTTGTCTTTTAATAATTAACTTGTCTTTGCAAATCCCTATTCCAAAGGCATTTAATCAGTGTTTTTATAGCTGATGGAATTGAAATTATGGACAGATCCATGGTGTGTGCATGTTTCATTTTTCTTTTTCTCTTCTTTGCCCCATCCCACCTACCCAGCCCCTAGATTTCAAAACTAGCAAAACTGCCTGCTCCTATTCTGTATGTCCAGGTTCAGCATAGAGACTGGCTCATAAAGGAGCTCAAGAATGAATGAACGCATGCTTGCACGCATGCAGACAAGAACGACTCTTTGCTTCTGTTGATGAGTGATGTTTACTATTTGGGTAGGGACCAACAGTGACACCGCCAAGGTTCAATCTGGAAGTCATCTTGCTGTACTCTCTAGTTACCCACTGAGCCCAAGAGTTGCCTTGAGTAACTAATAATACTGGGCAGTGTTTATCAACTAAAATGAGTGCTGGACATAAATATTTACTTCCCGCTCTTCCTGTATTAAACCACTGACTCTAAGCAGACTCCCTTATGCTCATAATGGCAGAAACATGAATGAAGCCCTTTCGTGTGTTTTGAGCAATTTTGATTGTTAGAAAATAACTTAAGATAAGCTCAAAACAAACTGTTGTTAAAAATAAGGCAAAATTAAATATATTCTTATTTTCTTTATAACTATTTCTTCATAATTAGAAACCTGCATAGTATTCCATTTCTAGAGAAATCTAATCTCACTGTTCTCCAAAACGACATTAAGAAGAAAATTTTCCATATAAACATTAGCTTTCCTTTTTATTATCATGGCTCAATTTATTCAACTTTAATTATTTTCAAAGGCAAGAGAACCCTCCTTCCAAAATAAGAGACTCCCATTTGGTATTCCTTATACAATCTTTTGAGACCAAAAATATATACAATAAATCAAAGAAGACAGACACAGGCATGGTAAGCTTAAACTGCTTGGCTGGGAGTTACTCCAGAGACAGAAATGAAAGAAGAGAGTCCCGTCTCGCCCCGTCTCCTATTTCTCACCCATCTGTACCACTTCTTTGCCTCCTTTTAATTTACCAAGATTTGGATAGACTACCACCTCACATTCAACCCTTTCTGAGAAAGGACTTATTGCAGGAACAATTTTTTTTTAATACAACAAGGACTTTTGAGAAGGCTCCTTGGCTTGGGATTTTGTGCATTAATATTCACCTAATAAAACTGTTCATTTGATTAGCACTGTAAATCAATAAACTCTCGCGCCTGTATTTCCAATGACAGAACTTTCAGCATCTCTCAGTAAAAGAAAATGCATTTAGAGGTTTTACCTGCAGCTGTGTCTCCCCTTGGGGAGAGAACATCCGTTTTCCCCGTCAGACTCCTGACAGCCCCCACACTTCCCAAGTGTCTCTCCTCCTCTGGTTTCCGCCTAGCCTCCTTCCCGTACCCACCTCTCTGTCCCCCGACCTGTGTCTCCTCTCTTTCTCCCTGAACCACAGGGCACTATTTCGCCTTCCATGTGGGATCGGAAAAGTTGCTCCTCACACACTCCTGAGCTTTTGTAGCTCAAAGAGAATTTCCCAAGAAACTCCCATTTCCAAAGCACTTTTTCTCTGTGACATGCAGTTCTCTGAATATGTTAAATCTGAATAGCATACTGCTTAAAAAAGAATATTTTGAAATAACACTGAAAATTTAAAGTTTTCAATGTATACACCAACTCTTTCATTCATCATTCTATCCCATTCCGTCTTCTTTGACTTCCACAGGTAGACTGTCATGCAAAAAGACAGATATTGCATTCCATTAAAGTGCCAAATTTCAACGTGGCCAACAAAATACATTTGTAAAAAGATCAATGTGGCCACGCTAAGGAGAAAGATTATTAGAAGCACTTCATACTAACCCAATGAAAATGATTGATTTTAATGAATATACACTTGTCATATCAAGTGATTAATTAAAACAATCTGGTCACATTATCGTCTTAATCAGAAAATGGTAAAGTGGCAGTTATTTTAAGCACTGTTCATTTATTCATTGTCATAGTCAAAGTCCCTGTTACACTGTCCTTCATGGGTGTTGCAGGGCAGAAAAGACAGATGAAGATGCATTCCTGGCTCCACTCCCCCATAGGTTCTATCAGCCTAGATTGGCATAAAAACTAGTCAGTATCCTGCTTACTTCACAAAAATATACTGTCTTCCTCAAAAAGGTCATGAATATAGCCATAGAATTTTTTTTCTGAAAAGTCATGCAAATCTTATAATATACCATGCAAAAAAATTTAGATAACTTATATTCAGCTGCATTTGGGGACCTGTGAGTAGCAATTATCAGTCTTCTATAAAGTACATGATTTACAATGCTAGTGTGTTACATATGCAACACATTTTCATAAACAGTCAAAAGAAAAAAAACACTCAACCCTTTTGAAAACTACTACACAATTCATGAGACATTATGAAATGTCAAAACCAAGGAGTCAAACGAATATCCCCAAAATATCAATTTGGCTTGACTTCTTCTGTCCAAATTAAAATGTAAGACATGGAGGGAAATACCACCTTAATGAAGGTTGCTTAAAACAAAATGTTCCCTTAACACCAGTCCATTGTGGCCTCCTGAGCTCCGCCGCAGCACAAGCACGGCCCCCAGAGGGGCCAGACCCTGAGGACACCAGATTGCAACATTTCTGAGGGACTAGTTCGAGGATAGCAAAAAAGAGTGTGGCCAAATTCAGGGCAATGTTTTTAGTTCACTGTCTTTAATTCACTGTCTTAGCACAAAAAAAAAAAAAAAATCATTACTTAACTTCACTGATTAGCATATAAAGACAATCTTGTTCCAGCCAGACTGCTTGCAGTCCCTCCCACCACATACCTACTGAAGTCAAGAATTCAGAAATGTCTTTTGGAAACATCTGGGCTGACTAAATGCCACCCACTATAAAACTGACAACTATGGCACTTATCAAAAACCAGAGAGCGCAGTAAATTCCCTGAGTTGCTGCCATACCTGTTATTTTTATTGAGGTTTAATTGACATATAACATTCATTTTGGGTATACAACGTAATTATTTGGTATTTGTGTATCTATCTATCTATCTATCTATCTATCTATCTATCTATCTATCTATCTATCTATCTTGCTGCATGCATTATCAGCCAGAAAAAGCCAAAATATTAGTTTGGTTTACTTACTAATAATATATAGCATTCTAAATACAGTCAACGTGTGTTGTGTGACTTGCAGTAGTTCCAAGAAGAATGACCCTTTGACCCCACTCATTTCTGCCACCACCCCATCCCCCAAGTATGTCTCCTTAACTAAGTTTTCACCACAAGAGTTATTCATCTGGTTTTGGAGACTGCACGTTGGGAGGGGGGAAACAAATTGAGCAGGGACTGATCATCAATATACAACCTCAAATTAGTTTTTTGGTTTTTATTGCAGACAGCAAACTACACATGGTGAAGAAACATGAGTTTCTACCTAATAGAAAGAATTGGGAATACATCTGAAACAGACAATCAGCACAAAAGCAACTGAGATGATATGTTAAATACAGATTCCTGGGCTCTGCCCCATACCCACCCACTCAATCAGAACTTCGACTGGTGAGATCTAGGACTCTGCATTTTATAACAGGTGCCTCAGGTGACTCCTAGCAGTGCCAAAGTTTGAGAATCGTTGCTCTAGCAGGGGTGTCCAACCTATGGCCCTGTGGACCAAGTGCAGCCAAGGATGGCTATGAATGTGGACCGATACAAAATCACAAAGTTACTTAAAACATTTCAGGACTTTTTTGTAATTATGTGTCACAATGTATTTAATGAATGGCCCAAGACAACTCTTCTTCTTCCAGTGTGGGCCAGAGATGTCAAAATGCTGGGCACCCCTGCAGAGGGTTTTAACACCTTTCATTGAAGGACTAAAATTTTCACCATAAAATCTTTGTCACATGCTTCATATAGCACTTCTCAATTAGATGGTTGATTTTGGTAATTTTATCCCTCAATTAAACATATGTTACTACCTTGAGAGATGCAAGTAAGCTCTATAAGTATCCTGGTTTCCAGGACTTTAGTCTCAATATATGATCGTTGTAAATTATGTCGTTAAAAAGTAGAAAAATAGAATGCCATCAAGAAACAAAGAGACTTTCACTAATGTTGTAATAACCACATAATGGTGCCATGTGGGTACTAGACCTATGGAGTAGGATCACTTTATAAGTTAGATAAATGCCTGAAATTAATATAATATTGAATGCCAAGTATAATTGAAACGTTTTCTTAAAAAGGGAGAGTCTTACATTCAAAACTATGCTTTACCAAGAAAGGAATTCACTGCAAGCCCAAATCAATACATTTCTAAGCATTTTAATAAGCCGAGGAGGAAGGGGATGGGGAGGTCAGGGGGCTGAACGCAGACAGCAGGTGCAGGGAGAGGACAGAGCTAAGGGTGCAGTGCTGAACACTCACTCTCATTTGCACCCTGGGAGCACGCAAACCACGCCACAGGGAAGTCACTTTCTCATGGAGAGGACATTTTGGTTTTGATATTACAAACCACAGTGCTGCCCAGAGAGAATGCATTTCTTCGTACAAGGGGCAGCACTTAGAAGTGAAACACAATCCTTAAAGGAGAACACATTTCAAATATTCTTCTAAATAACTACAGAATATCCTAAATTCCACTAATAAAACAGAAAATGCTTTATCTAGAAGTTTTTACAGCTAGAAAAGCGTTATCTGAAGTGACAAAGCTGTCTGAAGCCTCAAGGATGAGCTGACAGTAACCAAGGGGCCTGAGCTGTAGTGAAGGTTCAGGTGGTCACAGCCATAATTGAAACCCTCAGAACACAAGATGCAAACACCCTTCTCTCATGAAAACAGATCACATTAGCAAACAGAAGCCAATCTGAGGCCCCTTCATGAACACTAGGTGGCAAAAATCAGAAGGCATGTAGAAGCTAACATACGGCTCTAGAGTTAGACCTGAGTCACATCCTAGATCTCCCATGATTTAGGAGTGTTACCTGGGCCTCAGTTTCTACATCTGTAAAACTGGGTAATAATGGCACAAACTTACATGACTGTTATAGCGATTAAATGAAATATCTACATAAAACACTTGCCAGAATATTTGAAAGCTCTTTGGTTAGCTGTTAGAACTACAACTCTAATGGTTCATCATATGGAATAGTTAGAAAATAGAAAAAGCAATTACATATGCATGCTTAATATAAAGCCTCATATATGTGGCTCTTACATGCGCTTGAAATTTTTATTTTTATTGATGCAAACAATCAGCAAACAGGCTGATTGCACTTCTGTTGACATGTTGGTCTTTATTTTTTTTTAATTATTTAGTTTTATCATTAAAGAACTTTAATATACAAAAAGCAATTTTTAAAATGAAATAACTATCATTCACTAAAAGGAGTACAATTTATAAATACACTTCCTTGCCAGGATTTGCTATGAAGTTCTTAATGAAGGGAACAACCATTAGTTAGTATCATGACAATATTTATGATCATTCCTGAGTAACAGAACCTTATGCGGATTACCTCAATAAATCCTCATTAACAACTCTGAAAGTCTGAGGCCTACTATTACTGCCACCATCTTCCAGATGGGGAAACTGAAGCACCTCAAAGTAAATATTCTAGGGTCACATATGTAAGAGCAGTGATGCTAGCTCACCAATGTGAATCTGGAGCTCTTTCTCTTGCCCTCCAGCCTACACTGCTTGAAATATAGGACCAAAATAAGCATCTCTTTACTCCCAACCCACTGTTCCTTCCATGGGCCACAGAGCCTGGGGTAGGCATTATCAATATAATTCAGTTTATCAAAACGAGAGTCAATAATCCCATTTGGTCTCACACTCTCCTTTGGAAATTCCCCTACTTCTACGATGGGACTAGGTCTTCACGGGCTGCTCTCAAGTGTCCAGAGCCCCAGGCAACATTCCCCACATGAGTTGTCCATCCAAGGTCAAAACATTCCTCAAATGGTGCTCACTGGGACCACTGCCTTGGTTGGAGGACTGTCAGTCTTATATGTTATTCTTCCCAGGTAACGTGACACATTAATTCCATTCTAATACACATTTCCAGAAAGCCCATAAAGAATGATCTTAATAGACCTGGCTGGTGTAGCTCAGCGGATTGAGCACAGGCTGAGAACCAAAGGGTTGCTAGTTCGATTCCCAATCAGGGTACAAGCCTGGGTTGCAGGCCAGGTCCCTGGTAGGGGGCATGTGAGAGGCAACCACACATTGATGTTTCTCTCTCTTTCTTCCTCCCTCTCCCTCCCTCTAAAAAATGAAAAAATAGTATCTTTAAAAAAAAGAATGATTGTAAGAGTAAAAATTTCACACTCTGGGTAGAAGTAGATGAGATGTTGAATTAAATCTCAAAATACACAGGGAAGAAAATGGTACTAGCAAGGTTGGTGAGCAAACCAAATATTATCATGTTGCCCTGTGATCTATTTCATTCCTGAATGACATGTGCTAGATGTTCAACCAAAACCGAAAAACAAGACCTTTTAATATAGTGATGGGAGTAAAACCTTGCTGGACACTAAGGAGCCGAATGGCAGGCCTGTGTCACCATGAACTCTCTGTAGCACGGAAACGTCTGCTCGCAGCAAGGCTGTGTGTGGGCAGCAGGTTCAGTCTGGCCGGTCATTTTCAGTTTATGACAGATACAGGAAAGGCAGAGAGGCTGAAATGTCTACTTTGATTCTCGTATTTCACACATCTATTAATTGAGGTTGACTGTTCATTCTAAAATATTTAATTACAATAAATAAGGCAGAAAAAGGCTCCCTGCCCCATCCCAGGAAATTACTTGTGAATAGTGTAGTAAGAAATCCATTTGAAGAATAGAGTGAACTGAAGATCGTTATTAAACAAATGTGGTTGGGATATTGAGAGAATCTATTAAAGCTGCACCTATGAAATATTCTTATTGAAAAATTAAAACTAATTCAAATCAGTCTTTTAGATACAACTTTCAGTTTACAGAAAGTATAAGGGATGGTGGAACAAATTAAAGATGCCACTAAGATGAAATCAGAATGTAGGGTATTCTATAGGACACATGACCAAGCTTTATCAATAAGTCAACGGTTTAAAATAAAATTTAAGAGGGAGAAGTAGAAATTGTTCTAAATTTTAAAAGCCTTGAATGTATAACCAAATGCAACAAGTCAAAACTTGTTTGGACCTTGATTTAAACAAACTAGCAGTAGTAAGTCACTTTTGAGTCAACATGGGGAGTTTAAGTAGGAACTAGGTATTAGAGGGCATGAAGGGATAATTAGGAATCTTCTAGGTGTGATAATATTGTGATTATGTCAGAAAATGTCCCCTTTTTTCATGCACATTGAAGTATTTAAGAGCAAATGATAATATCTAAAGTTTGTTTTAAACTACCCCAGCATTCCCCACCCCAAAACAAAAGATAGCAATTACAGCAAAAAATTGGTCATTGTTAAATCTGGAATAAGATTCACTGGATAATTCTCTCTTGCATATGATGAAATTTCTAAAAAGTTTTATTTAAACAGAGAATCTACAAAGTATACAAATGGCCAACAGATATATATATGAAGCTGCTTAACTTCACGAGCTATTAGGGAAAATGCAAATTAAAACTACAATGAGCTACCACCTCACACCTGTGAGAGTGGCCATTTATCAACAAGACAACTAATAACAAGTGTTGGAGAGGTTGTGGAGGAAAGGGAACCCGCATTCGCTGATGTTGAATGTTCTTTAACAGATGATTGGATAAAGAAAATGTGGTACATATACACAATGAAATACTACTTAGCCATAAGAAAAAAAAAGAAATACTGCTATTTGCAGCAACATGAATAGATCTTGAGAATACCATGCTAAGCAAAATAAGCCAGATTGGAAAAGTCAAGACCCATATGATTTAACTCATATGTGAGATGTAAACCTGAAAGCAACAAATGAACAAACAAGACAAATAAACAAAAACTCATAGACACAGTCAACAGTATGATAGTTACCAGAATAAAACAGGTAGGGGGAGGTAAAGGGAGTCACACATGGTAACAGAAGAGACTGAACTTTAGTAAACACACAATGCAACGTACAGATGATGTACTGTAGTGCTGTGCACTTGAAAGCTGTATGTTATTAAGCAATATCAACCCAATATATTTATTAAGAATATAAAATAAAAAAGAACCTAGAATTATAAATGTACAAAATACTCTACATAGTGTTTTGAATTAACATGAATTACAAAATGCATCATCTTTGAAAATTATAACTTAAAAGGCAGAGGTATAAAATTGTTTTTAAAAGAGCTGATATTTTACTTAGACTAAAAAAGTCACTTCTATCATTTGACTAAAAGTTTATTCAAAGTTTTTTTTTTGTTTTTTTCCATCAAGATATATTTTTGTGTCTTTAATATTCAACTCCTGAGGGCTAACCATTGTTCAAAATAAGCATTAGCTATTTTTCTTGGAAAAATACAACTAAAAGTTCATCCTTGTCAAAATCATGAGTTAAACCTTGTATTTACTGACATTTGCAGCCACACGGGTAGTTCTTTGATATGCAGTATGAACAAGTGCTTATGATGCAAAATTGGTCCTTCAGAAGCAGGGTCCAAGGAGCAGCTGGAGTGGAGAGAAAATGAGCGCCCTAATCATTCCCCCTCTCCAGCTGATCAACAACAACCTCCCAGTGTCTTTGGATCCCCAAGTTTTCAGCAGCAATATCAGGAAACTGTGGAGTTAGATGTCTTAGAAAGTAATTTTTCTTCTGATTTCATAAAAATTAAACTCTATATTTTCCAATGACAATAAAAATATATTAAATCCCTTACAGATCAACTAACCTCATGGTTCACACAATGAAAATATGAGTATCACTATGGGAGGTAAGTTCAAACTTATCCAGCCAACCCTCAAAAACAACCTGCTTCTACAGCCACCTGAACAAGTTTCCTCGTCTGATTAGGTAACTATTCTATTCATAGTAAGCCCCCAAATCTATTTCCTCAGAAGAGCACAGCAGAGCAGAAAAGAAACTGGATGATTATTTGTTTTTAAATGTAAACAATGAAGCTGATGAGCATGCTCACTGTCATAGGAAAATATGCAAATACACTTTTTTTCCATACAGTGACATTTTCATAAAGGAAGGCATGGTCCTGTTATAAAAGCCACTAAAATGAAACAGCTCCTACATGGAAAGCAGTTTGGTGACCACCAGCATTATTTAAAGAACTAGGCAAAAATCACACTATAGACAAAAATCACTCCTGGAAATTCCAAAGTAGCTCTAGAAAGCTCACCTGATACTAACAACTATGGCTATTTCTGAACTTCTGTCAAAGAGAAAGACATTGCTGGGCATCTTCTAGGACTTAACAAGATAATATGGTGTGAATCATATACTCCATACATAAACACAATTTACTGAGTATTATAAGTTATCATCAAGCATCTTGGAGGTTTTTAAGGAACTCTTGATTTCCCCCAAGATCCAAGGCTCTGATTTCAGCAGTTCAGTGAAGCAGACACAATTCTGCTTCTAATCACTTTCGTGACTAGGAATGCACTGGAAAAATCCAAAATACATGATGATAATATGATGCATAATGTTGATTAAGATTTCTATTTCCGATGAGTAAACTATAGTAATAAAACTTACAACATATAAGATTTAAGAGTCCAGAAGAAGGTAATCTGAAGGTTTCATAAATAGGTCTGAGGTTCATGCCCAATTCTCTGAAGGCCTCATTTTGAAAAGTTCTATCATTATACCTTCTTTTTTAAGGGATATTCCCCATTAGCAGTAAAAGTAGTTACATTACAAATAAATTACCAAGGCAACATTGTATTTATAAATCATAGTTCCTCTACTTGCGACGGGAAAGATAACATTTCATTGAGAAGCAACCACTGTAAGAAAATGAGATTGATTCACACATCCATCCAGCATTAGAAACTGGCTGTTTGAAAGTGTCAGATGCATGAAACTTGGTGCTTTGAGAGGGAATTTGTTTTGTACGACAATAATCCTCCCCAAAGATTAACCTGTCACAGCAGTGCAACAAGGGTTAAGATAATCGTCCTGAAATACACAGAATCCAAACCTAACTTTTTAGGCAAAATGCAATTAAAACATCTCAATGCCTGGACTATTCTTAACATTGAGTCTCTCAAATAAAATACTTAAAGAAAATGGCAGTATTTCTATTCACTTATCCCAGATGAAACAGATGAATCAGGTACTTGCTATCTATGTCAACTTCAAAATACTTCTATACAATGTGTTTTTAATAGTAAATTAAAACAACAAGCATAGACAACCAACAAAAATGAAAGAAAACAATTTATATTTAAATATCACTTCTCTGGCTTAATTTTTAATCATTCATAGTGAAAAAAATAATGGTTTTCAACATAAAAAACAGCTAGTAAACTCAATTACAAATTTCACACAAAAAGTAAAACTGTCACTAGACTTTTTACTTCTATAGAATTAACGATGGAGATATTTAAAGGATTTAGCTACAGCAATCCTATATTATTAAAAAGCTACTCAATGCTTAAGAGCATTTAATGAAACTGTATCTGTTCAACAGTGAATTGAATAGCAATTCAGTCCTATTTGGCTTAAAATGCTTTTAGCTTTCCTTCTAAATATAGATCTAATATTTGAACATCTACATAGTAAATACAGTCTTCAAATATTTAAAAAGGAAACTCCAATTACACTTCTTTGAGTTAGAACTGTGAATTCAAACAAGATCTAATAATATTCTAGTCCTCAGGCAACTATTAATTTAGAATGTTTTACCTAGGGTGCAACCTTAGACTCTCCTCTCTCAGCCCAGAGTTCTGCTTTTCTCTGAGCTACAAGACCATTTCATGATCATCACCATACTGCCACAACATTCTGAATTTCACTCCAAACTGGCGTGATGGGAAATATAAAGTGCCATGATGCCAGTTGACTTAAAATACCACTAATGCCAAATGATTTCAGGCTTTTGATAAAATCTGTCCTCTGAAAACACATCCAACAGAACTGCAAAGTGAATCTCTTTTTCCCTTCTTTTAGCTGTACCAACCAGAAATGCTTATTCAACCAATAGAGCCACTTTCACTGGGAGGAAGCGGGAATGGGGCCGCCCAACCTGGTATCACAAGGTGTGGATAAAATGGACAACACTTACCATCTCCCTTACAACACACACTCCAACAGTATTGACAGTACCTGCAGATCGGTGTTTTCCTAACTGCTTGTTGAATTTTAGTCCATAAATGGCAACAGAGGTAAGAACCAGATGGGAAGCATAATGAATTATGCCAATGCCACGTTCACTTACCTGCAAAAGGAAAAGCAAAGATTTAAAACACCCTAATCACGAGACACAATTGTCTCCTCACATCTCTACTAATTAGCTTTGACATAAAGCAGATTATATGACGATGGAAAAAGACAAATATAACCTCGTGGGCTTTCACAACACTATGTCGAAACAGTAGTTCCCTTCTGCCATCAATAAACTATGAACTCTAACAGGTACAAGTTAATTGGATGTAGAAGTAGAGTCAGTATTTTCATGAGTTGATAAACAATTCCTCTACAGTTTATTGAAGAGCAGATGTGACAATAAAATAAAAATAGAAATCTCATAAGATCTTGACGGTGTTTCCCCAGAAAGTGCCTAATGATTGTCATTAGATCAGCTGCAGCTCTTTCTCTACAGGATAAAATGCTGCTACTTATTGCTGGAATTTTGCCAGTGATCTCCTAGACAACTGACAGCTACAAGAGCCATAAATAGAACAGCAAACACCATCACTGTTTGCTACTCCGAAGTATTTTGTCCTTATATACTTCACTCTCACGCATTCTCAGAGGTATGTTTTAGCATGAACATGTCCTCTTGTCATAGGAAATATACAAATTCGGATATACCAGGGACATATAACCAGGAAAGAAAAGGAAGGAAGGAATGAAAGAGGGAAAGAAGGAAAGAAGGAAGGAAGGAAGGAAAGAAAGAAAGAAAGAAAGAAAGAGCAAGCAAGCATCCCTGTATCTATCTACCTACCTAAAACCAAAGTAACACCTAATATTTTTTTAGCTCTTCTTATGTGCCAAGTACCACAGCACTTTACATGTGTAAACTCATTTTGGTTTTTTAGGTATAGTTGATATACAGTATTATATTAGTTACATTAGTTTCAGTGATACAATATAGTGACTTGCTGATTTTTATACCTTACAATGTGATCACCCCATTAATTCTAATAATCATCTGTCACTGTTCAAACTTATCACAGTATATTGACTATGTTCCCCTTCAGCTTTTTCAGCCTTTCTCCTATTCTTCTCGCCTCTGGTAACCATTCCTTTGGTCTGTTTCTGAGTCTGTTTTTATTTTGTCATTTTGCTTTGTAAACAACTCTTGGAGGCAAGAACTAGTGTTATTTTCATTTTCTAAAGTTAAAAAAAGAAATTAAGAAACTTGCTCAAAGCTACATGGCCAGGAGTGACAAAGCTAGAATGAAGATATGTATTATTTTATTATTACCAACTTAGATTTCTGAGTCAAAACATCAAGTTCTTTCCCTCATGGCATTCATTTTGACATGTTACTGAAAGACTGAGGAAGAGTCTATAATTGTGCACTTCAAAAAAAATCAAAATGACAATATGGTTATATAGCTGTTTTTTTATAAGACAGAACATCATTCCCTTAGAATAAATTAGTAAAAAGTGCTTGATAGAAATAAAATACTTCAATGTTTCAAAGTTTACAAGTATCAAATCATTATTTGTCCTCAGACTGCTACTATCAAACCGGCCTCACAGAAGTTCCTTCAAGGACTGATCATAGGATTGTTACCTGGGAATGGAACGTAACAAGCATACATACAGCACCCGTTCTAGCCACTGTGCCTCGGCTCCTTCTGACCTGTCCCCACATGGAAGCTATGTGCCTACTTCACTACGGCAGCTGTTTCTCCAGTTTGGGAACCCTTTTTTGGGGGGGATGAGGATTTCCACAAGACAACGGTCTTGTTACTTTATTTTATTTTTGATTCAAAAACATATTTGGTGGGAGGAGTCCTTCACCTAGTGCCAAATAACATTTTCAGAACTCAAATTCACCCATACAAATTATTTGTGTTCGTGAAGTTTAACACAGATGAACAGGCAGGTAGACAGGCAGATGGCATAGGTAATTAGGTAGAGCTTACTCAGGTATCTGTTTTTCAAGGTTATTCTCTCTTGAATATGCACAGTACTTTCTGGAATGAAGACACTAAAGGGCAAAATATTCTTTTGAATGTTCTGGTATGTGTGGGTTTTTTTCCTCCACTAATAACCTTCTTACTGAAACCCATCATGGATAAAGTATCTGATTCAATTCATAGTCATCATTACCCAACATGTGCCAAGTACAATGCTAAGCATTTTTACATGTGAGCTGAGTTTACTTTAGTAAAAATCCTCTTAAAAAAGATGATTCCTATTTTACAGATAAGAAAACAGACTTAGAAATAAGCAGGCCCAAAGTCAATATGCTTATTCACTGGAATCTTAGCCTGGGTCTCCAGAAAACCAGACATTTTTTTTGGACCACCTGCTTCCGTATAACTGCACCACTGATCATCATCTCTTTGTAAGGATAATGTGAGATATATGGCTGAGAATAATTTTTTTAAAGGGAGAAGGCATTCATCAGGCATAGTCACCTTTTTCCTTATGATTTATATTTAGATCTCTAACACATATTGACTATTCTGGATACCACCTGAATCCTGGAGAGAAATTAAGCATGCATATTTATTTACAAGACAATTTCAGTTTAAACAGAAATGATCAAAACTGTCCAAAATTTTCTGCCTTAAATTTGTTAGCAAGAAAATGCTAGCCATTGAGGTATGTCTGGGGTGGGCATTTTGTTACTATGGGTACAATTTTTAGTTGTTGGGGAATTACAAAGGGAATAAGACAAGGAGTCAGGCTAAATAGGGAAAGCAGCCCCCCAAATCATTGCTTTTTTGTGAATTCCAGAAGATTAGAAGGTAATCGTTGTGGTAGAAGAATAGCACTAATACATCTGTGCTTTGTCCTACTAATAAAGTTCCATTCTAGAATTGCATAGTAAAATCTATTAGCAGCTAATGGTAAAATAAATGCTTAATGCATTTTATAGAGAATATCTTCAATAAAGGAGTTACTTTATGCAAATAGCTATGCATATGTCTCAGAATATTATTTTCAAAGCATTTACAGATGACTGCATGGCCTCCAGCTTCTTGTTAAGCACATTCCTTCAGCAGCCAGGCCTGAACTCCTGCAGAGTATTGAGATAAACCAATTTCCGCCCCCCCGGGGCCAGACTGCCTTCCTGCTTCTCCAGTCCTTCCTCAACCCTTCACTCAACCATCATCAGGACAGTGGTGAAGCACATTTCTTTAATGTGCTAGAGACTTTGCAAACTGAGTACTATACAGAATATTTTCCTCTCCAAAGGGGGAGTCAAATGTCCCTGGTAGTGCTAGTTTCTGAAACATTTAAAGGTCTCATCCACCAATGTAAACAAATCTCAGGCATAGGCCCACTGAGTCAAGACTGAAATAGCCATTCTGGAATTATCTGCATTTTGGAAACATTAGCAGTTCTCCATGAAGTCCAGGGAGAACACCCTCATTGTGGTGACAGACAGGGAAACTACCTTCCACGGACAGACGTACACATCACTGATTTCAGAGAACCTTAACCTTTTCCGACAATTAAAAACAAAAGGTACAATAATATGCAGACATCAATGCAGGTCTATCCTGTGCATTAAAAAAGGTCATCTTCACCTCCCAAAAGACAGGGAGCTAAATTTAAAAACACACACACACACACACACAAAAATCCCATTAAAAAATAGAATTGAATAGGGTCATTTTGCATCAGCTGTCTTAATGCATTGACTAAAAACACCACTCACGTGTATCTTGAGCTCTTGTTGGCCCCTGCACTGAGCAATACTAGAGAATAAAAAATTCTAAAAGAAAATATTCATCCAATTAGTGAAAAAACCCTACTGGTTTTAAATGTTAAAGTTACCACCAGATGGGAAAGTGTTATGGCGTATACGCTGGAGGTTATTTTCACACTGGGGAAATAGCACCAAGATCTTTCCACAGGACAAAAGAAAATTCTTAAGCAAAATCAATTATTCATTGCAAGGGAAACGATTTAGCTGCGGGCCTCGGATGCTATCAATCATTTCCTGGCTTTAGACATCTTTACTCTCTGAATTTAATGGGAGGGTGATTCTTTCAAAGATTTCTGACAACTTGGAAAAATTGTTCTTGAGGGAATAAAATTTTATGTAACAATATTAACTGTCTACGGTTTTGATGCAAAACAACTATTAGGCATAAAAAAATTATTTATTATTTGGACAGTATATGCATATGTGTGTATGTATATATACATATTTATGTGTATGTATATATTACACACACACACACACACACACACACACATATATATATGAATGACCAAGTAGTATTAAGTACTGTAGGAACAGCTGGGAAATAGCAGCATAGCAGCAATGGCAGGCTACATTGCGGGGAAAACCTAGGAATTCACCTAAAGTAAATTTAAAAATAAGGAGAAACAATTATTTCCATATGTAAATATCCATATTCATTTTCATTGAAAACCTGCACTGAGAAATTTTCTAATCATAAGCAACTTTAATGTTAAAAACAATAGCTTTGTCTCAATTCAAGAGATAGGGAATGAAACATCAGACAAAGAAACCTGAAGTATGAAGCACACACTTCTATCAGTGTTTTTCTCATTAAATCATGTACCTGCCTCCCTCATCAATTATTCATTGCAATGCAAGAAAAACATTTTAGCTGTGGGCTGAGGATGCTACCAATAAGTCCCTGGCTTTAGACATTCTCAGTCTATTCATTCAATTATCAAATACATTTTATTTAATACAAACATAACAAATAAGTGAAAGGTGCATTTAATGAGCTGCTTCTCTCAAATATTTCATATGCAATGTCAAAATGTATTGCGACGAGCTGTATCCTTGGTTGATGACACTAACAAGATCTCTAAATAGTCTCTGAAATAATAAGACTGCTAATTTTTAAAAGAAAAATTCTACTGCCATTAGATAAATGTGATATGTTGAGTTTAAAACTACGTAATTTTAATAATAAATAAGAATACTAGACAAATACCATTTAAAACATTAATTTAATACCACTTAAAACATATCATTCAAAACATTCTGACCAGGAGCCTGCCTACAGTAGGTGGTGTATTACACTAGACATTTTGGGCTGATGCAGATATGAATACCTCCAGAAGGTAGCTGACATCATAGGTCAACAGGGGCAGAAATAATTAAATCAACTTATCAACTACCTTCCAGTTTTCTTATTACTTAGGAAATAAAGTGTGACTGCAGGAAGCATGGCCAGAAATCCTCCCTAGTGGTTCCAGCCTGTGCACATTAAGCAGGTCTGGTCTGGTCTGGCTTGAAATGAAGATGAAATTAACAGTTCACAAAAAGTGATACATCCAGAAAAGTTTATCATGCTCACAGAGGACCTCTTCTGGACCACCAAAAGAAGAGAGATAATTTTTCAAGATAAATTGGTGACATATAAGGCCCAGGATAGTACTTAATTAATTCACTGAAATAAAGTGCTGTGATGTAATTATAAATCATTATTAAAATCACAGTGGCTGGGATATAGATAAGGCCGTGTGTATCCTCGTGGCTCACAACCAGCGGGATATTTCAGAACCACCCCGTCCCTTATCAACATCACGTTCTAGTCTCAAAGGAAATGGCTACGGGACTCAGGGCCACAGCACTGAAATATGAGAAAATCCCTCTTTGCTCATACTGTTTTGCTTAGGGCTGAAGTCAAAGAAAGCAGCTGAACAGAGAAAACCAGAAGCAAACCAACTGTCAAACACTGAAAGCTAAAAAAACTTCTTGTTGTATGGGTAAAAACGATGCATTCCACTGGAATCGGGTGGGCGGGGGGCGGGGGGGAACCAAGCATGTGCCAGGCACTGTGCTAGTTCTGGATAAACACAGGTGAATGTACTAAATATGTCCTGTCTTCAGGAAATTTGCAGTCTTAATGTGGGAAATAGATGACATCAAGCAAAAAAGCTAATAAATGTTCCAATCAGTACCAACTGTGAAATTCGCAAGGGCAAGGACAACGTAATAAACAGGAAACCTTGATCAAGAATAATAACTAGGGAGGGACCTACTTAGGGGGCCCAAAGAGGAGGTGACAATGGGATAGGTCACCTTGATCCAACAGTCACAGGACTCAATCTCACAGCACTAAAGAAGAAGTAGAGAGCACTGCTTTGTCTTAAATCATCAAATGTTTACAATGGTGGTTCTGAAAAGAAAGACCTATCATGTACCTTTTGGCAAAACAGCAGGAAACTGCTTCTAAAACAACTTCATATGACTGAGAGCACAAGTATTAAGAGCCAGGCCCTGTTCTGGTAAATATTTTATCGTCCATCCAACCGGTTTCACCGATCAGGAAATTGAGGATCAGAATCAATCAGATAACTTGCCCAAGATCAGGAAGAGCTGATAAGACTCAAAGCCTGGAGAAGCTCTATTGGAAAGCTGTTGCCACCGACTATTTTCCTGAGGTCTAAAATGATCACGGAGGTATTAGAACGGCATATCCTCTGCCCCCTTTTTAGGAAAGGAAACGCTTGCCTTGTGATCACCATTAGTGACAGCTAAACTGACAGGTTTGGTGTGCCTTGCCTGGCAGCGGGGTGAGTGGAGGTGGTGGGAAAAGATCTGCCTAAGCAAGAAGAACCGCATTATATTTTATCTACAGGAGTAGCTGCTACAGTTTATCAAGACATTATGCATTCGACTAATCAAAGTCCAAGTTTGCAGTGGAAACTACAGACAGAAGACAGGAGGGGAAGTTCTGCCAGAGGAAAGCTACGGGGAGCGAGGAAGACACAAGCTCCCTTCCGCTGAGCTGGCTTCCAGCCCTGGTTTTGCCTCTGGGGAAGGAGACACGTGGTGGGGAGCCCAGACCCGGAACACTGGCAGCAAATGGCTTTTACAAGTGCCCTTCGTACCCAGTGAATTTTGTGCCACACGCATTTACTACCTGCCCCAGAAACTTAATTTTTTTTAAACACAAAAAATGAAGGAATCACTGCAATCCTGGACAAGTCATTACCTTTTAAAACTGTTTTCTCATTTACAAAACTTGTCTCTCTGGATTTGGGGGATATCACACAAAAGTTTACATTTGAAAGTACTTTGTAAATTGTAAAATACAGACCAATGTAAGAAACTATTTTTAACAAGAAATGAAGAGAAGTGCACTCTGGGTAAGACAACAATTAAGAGGACTCTCAAGGGTACATACACATGGAGCAACCATTGGAGGCTCTCTCCCCAACACACCACAGAGGGTACCCGTTAAGAGTGAAGCTTAGGAACCAGAGCACCACTGCCCTGGCCTGATGTCTCAATCCTGGCTCAAACTAGCCACTCAACTTCCCTGTGTTTCCATTACCCATCTCACTGTAAGTCTGAGAACCACACTGAGGGCACTATGTCTCAGGGAGGTCATGAAGCCTAAGCAGCATGATTCATGTGCTTATTCAAGCCCCAGAATGAAGTAAAACATAATAGATGTTAGCTATTAATAAGAGTCGCCAAAATACCTTAGCGCCACACCACCTCAGAGGTTGCCTGAGCCAAATCTAACTCTAAAGCCTGAAGTAAGAAAGAAAGCACCAAAGATATTCCACATTGCTGGAAGTTCCTGGTGTAGTTATCAAATAATTTACGTAAAATTCACTTACTTTCCCTACCTTCAAATAACATGGTGCATATCAGCAAACGTCAAAAGGGAAAGATAGCAAGCGTCTATTTCCCAAAGGATGAGACACTCAGTGTGATGCAAGACAAGGCTGTACCGGGGCTGCTCCAGACACCATCTGAATCGCATGGGCGCTAACATTAGCAATGGAACTGGGTTCCTTAAATACAAGCATCAGCACGGTTTCTCGCTCACCCTATCACAAGAATCACCTGAGACACTTGTTGAAAATTTAGATGCCCATCACAACAGAATCCCTGAATGTGAATCTCCGTGGGACAGCCCCAAGAATGTATGCCCCAAATGAGTCTTACGTTGGGCCTGTTTGGGATACACTACACAGCGGCCTAGCTGACTACTAGGGATGTCATTATTTGGGTACCATTTTCTCCTCCCTTCCAACCCCCTTGCTTGTAAAACCATTCTCCACAGCTTTTTAGATAAACATGTATACACTAATCAATCTTAATGACAGAAAGACTATTTTCACCTGAAGACTACCAATGGGTTGAATAAAAATTTGCTGAAAGAAACAGCTTGTAATTATCCAAGCCAATGTGCAGATGTGGTTATACAATCAGTGCCTGTAGGCATTTTGATACTTTGTGGCTGATCCAAAAGGATCTAAGGCCCCAGCCCCACTGCTGCTGGGAAGCACTGGGAGGCTTCCCGCCTCACCCTTGGCTCACTTCCCAGTCTCCTTTCTACTGGGTTCCCTCCTGCCTCGGGGTTGGAAAATTAAGGTTCCTCCCTTCTTCATCATTAAAGCCTTTCCTGTATAAGCTGGAGAAGGCAGTGAGAGAATCTTACCTTTACTTCCCTCCTTGCTGTAGGCATAAGGAAAATAAAGAAAAGCAAGACTGCAATATCGGAGGAAATGAGAGGTGCCCCTGGCCCAGACCCAGTGCCCTGGGTGAGACATTAAAGAATGACAAACTCTAACAAAGAGACTGACAAGGTACCTGCATGCCTCAGGGCAGTTTCTGCAATACCGACAAGTCCTGCTGTCTATCTAGTCACCAACTCCCAGTGTCTTATGTATTGAAGGCTGCAGCCAGTTGCCGTGGGAAAATATAAGCATGTTCATACAAAGTCCCTGCATTGAAGGACCTTAGTCCAACCAAGGCTAAAACATTAATGAAGAACAAATGAAAGTGTGTCGCTGAGGTTTGGAGGAGGGAGAAATAATTTTTCCACTAACTGAACTGTAAATATCTTGGAGAAATTGATCTTGCTCTGGTCCTTCATTTTATCAATAGGAAAGTTCTCTCTAAATTCTGATGTTTCTAAATGCATTTGCAAAGATGATATGAGACTTGAAAATTAGCTAAGAAAAAGTCTCAGGGTTTTCTAATTCTAAGTCAACAAATGTATGTGAAATGCTCTGTTCAAGGCACTGGGATGCAGGGTAAAAAGACTGAATCACTGCTTTTAAAAAGCTTAAACTCTGGTGTTAATTTTATTAGACCTCACCACAGTTAGCACAAAGGCATAGATAGAATCATAAAGAAACAGCTGGGAAGTGTGGATGCCATCAAAGCTAAAGGTGTGTGTAGGATCAGGAAGGTG
This sequence comes from Glossophaga mutica, assembly GCA_039655065.1. Taxonomy (NCBI): domain Eukaryota; kingdom Metazoa; phylum Chordata; class Mammalia; order Chiroptera; family Phyllostomidae; genus Glossophaga; species Glossophaga mutica. Next base: position 136,895,358 of record CM077307.1, on the reverse strand, counting down.
GGTGAAGGGGTCAATGAGTTGTGAGATTACTGAAAAGTCTGTCATGAAGTGATGAAGCGTGTTCTGATTGTGGGCCTTAATTTAAGAAATGTTCATACAAGCACACACACAAAATCACATAATTCCGTCGAAAATGGTGGGCCGACAAGTCAAGCCCAGGTGTGCTAATTTCAAACCCCATTCTCATTCCTAATCAAGCACAGGGATGGAAAGAAATTGTGAAGTTAAAAGATATGTCAAAGGAGTAAAACAAATGAAGATGAAAACAATTTTTCAACCAAGACGTCTTGTAAAAAAGCTTGCCCAATTTATATGCAATTTCCAGTACACTAACAATCCTTTAATATTTCTTACTCTGTGAATTTTTTGTCCACATAGTCTGCCTCCAGTGAAGGCACAGATTTTTTCTATTCTTTAAATTACTCCCAGAATACTTATTATGGTGTTTTTGCCCACTGCTGTCACTTAAATCACACTGACTGGCAAAGGAAAGCTTATTCTTCTGAAAATTTGCATGACATGACCCTTTGGCAAAAATAAAAATCCAAAACAGTTTTCAGACATTAAAAAACAGTTTTAGACCAATTGCATGTTTCAAATTCTCTGATGCACATCACACTTAGGAATCCTAATCATTTTTTCATTTTGTAATTTTGTCTTAAATATCTTGCTTGCTTTTTAAATTTTTATTCACAAACTAGCTCAACAGTGTATTGTGAGTATTATGTTTCAGCAGCAAACCAGCCACTATTTTCTACAAAATCCATTATTTCAAAAATAAAAGTAGTTATAGTCCTTTGGCAAGTACTGCCAAGTTTCATCTTTTTGGGGCAATATAAGTTATGGCTGTGAATAATCATGCACTTACCATTTTCTTTGTAAATCAACTATAAAAGGGTGTTTGTTCTTCTTTGTAGGAGACCACCAACATGTTCACATCTTTTGAGTTCTAAATAATCTGCCTTATGCATTAAGTCACAGTATGTTAAGAATGAATTGTATCATACTGTAAATAACTATTTAAAATATCTAATACAGGGACTTCCATCAGATAATGGAATGTATTATACATTGTATAATGGAAAACACTAATATGTCTATAGCAAAGACATACTCTACTAGTTATTAGCTACTCAGGTTCCTTATTAGAGTATACTTGGGGAAAATCATATTTGTATTAAGTACCTTAGAGTTTAAATAAAGCCTGGAGTTCTGAAAACAGGTGAAGATCCTGAGAGCAAAAGATAATTACCAAATTCATGACAGATCTGATTAAATTTCATTTGTAATCATGGTGAGTTAAGTTCTCTAGATCTCATAGCTAAAATCAGAGATTAATGTAAAATGGCTGCGTCATTGGATGTGGTGTGGAATAAAGCGCCAAAGTCACTTTAACATCTTACATTTTAAACCATCACTCATGGTTTCTCACAAGCCATGCAGGGCCTAATCTGGAATCACTTTTTTCCTTTGTCATGTAACTGATCAAAGCCAAGAAAAGAGCTGTTTTAATCTAAAGATGGTCCTACTCTAGCAAGTAATTACTGAATTTCCACATTTCCTAAATCATTTCCAAAACATCACCATTTCCTGATTCTCTGTAGCAGATAATCAAAGCTAGCAAAATACCTACCTTGCTTCCAAATTAGAATGGCAGCAACATAACATAAGGAATAATTTAAAGTGGAAAAAAAAAAAAGACCAGGTAACTGTTGCTACCTACCATCAAAAGACAAATATATATCTTGGCCAAAGAAGTTTTTTTCACTTTGAACACTATCTGATTAATCATAGTAGTAAGAAAATGTCAGCTCCATGGGGACTGGGGAATGTGTGCAGTTTTTTGAAATAAACCACATGGCTAAAAATCAATGCGATTCCTTGCAGCTGAGCCCAGCTGAAGGCCATCCATTGTCCTTACCTAGTTTCCAGGAGTCGCTGCCTGCCTCAGCCCACAAGCGCCTCTGTCGGGCCAGGTGGTTCCAATTTTATGCTTAGTTGAAATGCCCAGGCTGGGCTGTTTCCTGCTGACACAGGACCCCATAATGGCTCTAACACAAAGGGACTGCTAAGGCTCCATAGCTAGACATAATTTGGGGGGAAGCAATGCATGGTTTTTGGTCAGCCTTCTGTGATCACAGGGTCCTTATTTTCTAGCTGTTTTGGGAGATTCAAACTTTTCAGCTCATCAGCCCAATATCCACAACTGTGGTTGTTTAAGTCTTTGACACTTGACTTTGCATCCGTGGCCCAGACTTGGCATTTGTGCCCACCATCTGGCTGTGGTCTGATCTCCACTTCAGACTGCTGTGTTCCACATCCTCTGATCCAGCATAAGCAGGAGCTCCTAATTTCATCCACATCATCTGGAGGTTTGGGGACTCTGGATCCCATTCACTGGGTCAATTTTTCTCATATTAAGTGGAAATAATAATGCCCATTTATATACCCTCACAAGGCTTTATAAGGATGATATGAGTTAAAGGATAATCTTTTTAAAGGATAACATGATGATTCTTAATGTGAATATAAATAAACATGTTCCAAATCTCATGAAAGTTATTGAACTCATGGAGAAACCAGTAAGACACTAAACCGGCCTCTTCCACAAGGAAGATGGATGGTGTCAACTGAGTCTCCACAGACAAAATGTATTCGCCTTACTATCAGTGTTCTGCACCTATGTTAGAGATAAAGGAAGACAGAAGCACTCCTCTACAGTATTAGGTACCTGGGATGCACACGGTAGGCATCTGTATTCCACTGACTTTTTTTTGCCCATTACAAAGGCTTTTACAGTGCAGCCTGGGGTACACATAAGTAAATCTGTGCAAAAGAGCTTTGTGAATTAAAACATTTACTTACCAAAAGTAATTTATCCAAAACATGTATTTCTCTATTGATAAAAGATGTGGTCGTGTACTCTTTTGTCACCACCGTTAAAAAAAAAGTTGTAGCATCAAATAAGACCAGGCACAGGACCTACCACGTGCTTACCAGATAGCAGCTGTTTAGAGGCAGCACACCTGTACGTGCGCGCACACATGTACACACACACGCTGGGCTACTCAGAGTGTACACAAGGCTTTTGAAACTCTTAGTTGCCTTGCTTTGCAGTAGGCAGATTTAATCAATTGTTCTCAGAGAACTGTAAGGAGGGTTCTCTAGAACGATTTCATCAATGTTATCAAAACAGTGAAATCTACAGCAACTTTACCAGCAGTATCCATATCAGCTGAGGCAACTCTAATAGATAACATTATTCTGGACACTGATTCTCTCTGTACATTGGAGTCCCTTTTATTGTGTGTTCCATCAGACAGACATTCTTTGAATTCTATGGTGACTCATAAAAACATCCAAAAATGACTCATAAAAAGTAGTGATCGTTGTGATAAAGCGGTTCTTTAATATAATATGCTTACCCATAAAGAATTTGAAATAAAAAACATACCATTATAGGGATACATCAGAATCTTTCTAAAGAGGCTGTTAGGAGACAGATAATGAGCTTTTTCCCAGTGCCAAATTAATGCTTTCTTCAACAGATTTCCAAAGAAATCATGTCAGTGCAGTGGAAGAGGACTGGGAGACTGGCAGTGGAGTATTTGGAAAAGAACTAAAGTATAAAGAAATAAAGAATATAGATTGGTGACAGTGCTATTTGCTGTGTTTGCTTTTGTTTTTTTGTTTTTTGTTTTTTTTAATATCCTCATGGGAAAAATGCAAAGTGGACAAGTAGTGAGTCTCCTTTCCACACAAACTCCAAATCTTACCTAAGGAATAAGGACTAGCATGTTGGTACTTCTCTCCATAATTCTTTTCTGAATATATGTGCATGTCAGTGTGTGTACACACCGAAATACATAAAACACATAACAATACCTTGCTTTTTCACTTAGATATTGCAGAGCTTTTACACAAAATGCAATTATATTTAAAAAGAAGTTGCAAGACACAAATTATATTTAACTTCTAAATCAGCAGCTCTCGGTTCTAACTGAAAGCAGAATCACCTAAGGGCCATGTAAAATATACTGATGTTAGATACCTACTCCAGATCAGGCATCTGCATTGTTAAAGGCTCCTGAGGTAAATTCAACGTTTACCGCTCACATGCTAAGACGATAATCACTAAATCTCTTCAACAAGCTTTAAAAGGTGAATGTTGACCACGCAACCACATGCAGGAGATGTTTTTTGTTTTCAGTAATCCACAGTCATTGTGGAAAAAAGAGTAAAGAATACAAAAGAATGGGGGGGTTGGGAAACACCCATACTTCATGAACTCTTAATAAATACCACCTGATAAAGCAACAAGTCAAAAATAATATATAACCCTACCTAAGAATAAAAGCCTTAGATAAATCAGATTATCTCAGAAGATGTTATTAAGAGAAAAGTCCCTCCTCAATTTAAAGTCTTCCTAAATTTAAGCAGAATGTCCTCTGAAATTCATTCAGAAGAGCATTTATTGAGCAGCTACTATGTGAGTCATACTGAGGATAGAGAAAGGCGATAGTTATCCCATTTTAGAAGATCACTGTCTATTGCAGTGGTTTTTAAAGTGTAATGTTGCCTGCTAAACCCTCTCTTCAAATGCAATCTAAATGGAAGCTTGACATCTCAGCCTTTGCTAGAGAGAGATATTCTGATTGAGGTGGAAAATGGGATTAGAGTCCAGATTCCTACAGGTCTGCCCTACAAGAAGCAGCCATTCACCCCAGATACCACCAAAGAACCTGTAACTGTACCAGAGTGAACAGTATGATACACATTAGCCTAGAGAATCAATGGCAGTCACCTCAAACCCCGGTGCAGTTTATTAAGACTAGAGCACTACTCTCCATGGTGGGATACATACAGAATGACCCACAGGGACCCAAGAAGAAAATGTTAGAGCTCTCTATATATACAGTATTTACATTAATAGCCTCTATTAAAGGGGCTATTTTGTGAATTACATAATGTAAATAATTGGTTGGTAGAGTACTTGACTCATACAATTTAATTACACATATTATGTTGAAATGTACGGAAATGCTATTTTTATAAATAAAAATTGATGGAATATCAGCAGTTGCCTATGGTTCGACCTAATACCTGTAATTAGAAATTGTGTGCGATTTCATATGGTTCAACCCTGTATACCTGGATTGCTCAACCTCAGCACAATCAACACCTCGGGCCAAACAATTCTTCGTTTTGGGGGGGACGTACCATGTATTTATTACGTTTACCAGCATCCCAGGCCTTTCCCCACTGGATGTCAGTAACAACCCCCCTCCCCAGCTGTAACAAACAAAAAGTCTCCAGACATTGTCCATTGTTCTCCAGGGAGGGGAAATCATCCCCTGTTGACCATCAGTGCTATATTTTGAGTATACATGCTTATTTTTTACTAATAGAGTAAATAATCTAGGTATGGTAGTACAGACACCAACAGCCTAGAAAGAGGAATGCTGCCATGAACATTCATAAAAATGCCAGGAAGCTAACCCAGGATGGACATTTTCATGAGTTCCACATCTGAGCCATCTGTTAAAGAGAAGATAGCTTCCTCGTCACCACGCATGCTGTGATCTACAACTGAGGACACTCATGACAGCGCCATGCTGTGTACAGAAGGCATGTGTGAAGACCCATTCACAAGGAAAGGCAGAAGCAGCTGCTCTCCTGAGCTAAACTGGGCGTAGACAATGAGGGTGAGAGAAAACATGTCTGTGAAGCACCAAAATCAACAGTCACAGACAGATCAGACTATCATGCAGCCGTCAGGCCTGGGTTTTTCCCAAGCAAAGGCTTTCAGGAGGCTCTGAACACTGGATCACAAAATGTTCCCAAGTGCCTAATCATAAACACGATGAGGTCGCAATCAGGAGCCAAAGTACTGACTTCCCAGATGCTCCCGGTGGAAGAGGCTGTTATTCACTCACGAACTGCTCTTCCATGAACCACCCCCACATACTGATAGAGGTTTAATCAGTACAATTGATTTTTGAAAACTAAGGCTGATGAAATACGGGCTCTTGTGTGCACACGTGGGTAAGTACATATATACACCTAGTGCTAACTGAGCTCACTAGCCTCCTGTCAAATGTGAAAGTTGCAAAGTTGAAACATGTGCATGTACTTATCTCATCTGCGAGGGAAAAAAGCATGCTTCAGAAATATCAGGTAAATAGCTTTTAATCATGAATCAGTTTGTCTTGGTTCCCATTAATCATTGGCATATATAAGATGTGACAACATAGCAATTGGATGTCATCCCCATCTACACACAAATACCAGCCTGTGACTCCTTGAACAATTTACAAATACATACCGATATGTGACAGACATTTTTGAAGTACTTACTTAAAAGCCTCAGAATTCACTTTCTTTCTTAGGCATTAATATTTTGGGGTATTGAGTGGGAGGAAGTGTGGGAAGGAGGGAATTCTCAAAAGGAACTGAATAAAAGCTGGCATTAAGTGAGAGCTGGGATTCCCCCATCCCACCTCCTTGCCTATCAAGGGGGATAAAACAAAATCTGAGTCACAAGAAAGCCTGCCCCTGGCCTGACCCCTGGGGGCAGGCTGACCTCTGCCAGAGCCTTTGCCATCCTGCCCCTAACCCCAAGACAGAAGCCAAGCTCAGTGCCCAGACAGCGGTTTCTTTCCGCCAGATCCTCAGAGGATGAGGACTTCAAAGGAGACATCAGGATCTTCCTATTTAAATTAAGTCATGAAAGAAACCTCATAAAAAACCATAAAAATATTCCTTTGTTCTTTGAAAAACTTTTTATCTTCCAGAGTTCCAGTTATTTTAAGCAGGGTTATGACTGTTCTATACAAGTGAATAATCAAGAAACTGAACTTTAACTAACTCTAACTAGAACTTACTGCAGGCGAGGCATTGTTTTAAATGCTTTATGTATGTAAATTCCATTAATCCTCAGTTTCATTGATACATGCACACACAAAGCCCTTATGTGCAATTTTTATCCCCAGTTCACAGATAAGGAAACTAAGGCATGAGGTCTGCCTGGGGTGAGGCCAGCAGGTGAGGCACGGTGCATGGCTCCTCCTTAAATTTTATGCCCTTGGTGCCTCGCCACACTGAGGAGGCAGAGGAGGCCAGAGAGGCCACAGAAATTGGGAGTGGTACGTCTGGGATTTGAACCCCCAAGGTCTTAGGCACACCCCTAACATGAGGAGAGTCATGAAAGAAAGCATGGGGTGCTGAAGTTAGCAAGAAATGAGGTAACCCCTTACATCCACTATTTACTAGCTGTAAACCTTAATTTCTCTGAGCCACGTGCTACTTCTGTGAAAAAAACAGAGTATCTACCCAGCAACTGAGTTTGCGAATGTGCTCATCAAAAGGCCTGGCCCCCAAGGTGCACACAACAAATGTTATTTTCCACCCTTCCTCACCCACCCAAACTCTTCGTTTAATGTTTAGATGGCAATTTTTCAAGTTGTATTTTTTACCGACCCACAGTAAACTTTGTTCTTGTTTAGTTAGAATCAATGGGAATATATAATTATTGGGCAATGCCAAAAAGTGATCTCTTCAGAAGTTAATGGAGAGTATTGGGAAATTTGCTCATAAGGTTCCTGGACTTTGGATGTCTGCTTTTTTGGTTTATTTGTGGACTCCTAACTAGAAACTGAATTATGCCCATCAGTAGGAGGGTGTTTAAATAGATTATGGGACAATCTCCCAATGACTGCCATGCAGCTGCACACAAAGAACCTGGAAGCCCTGTATGTACTGAAATGGAAAGAGTCACACGATACATTAGTTAGGAAAAAAGAAAAGCAAGGTGCAGAGCAGTGAATGCTAGGATTTTAATTAAAAAGGAGGTTCAGTGTGTGTACATTTATGTGTGTAAATCCACATAAACATAAATATCTCTGAAAAGATACACAATTTGCTAGCAATGATGGTTGCTTCTGATGAGGAGAAATCAGTGGCTGTAGGCCAAAAGAGGGAATATATATACATATATATATTCATTCCTCACTTGAGGACATTTTTTCATTGCTTCTAGAGAGAGAAGAAGGGAGAAAGGAAGGGAGAGAGAGAAACAGAGAAACATCCATGTAAGAGAGAAGCATCGATTGGTTGCTTCCCATATGCGCCCAGACCAGGGATCATTTGTGCTCGGGCCAGGGATTGAACCTGCAAGCTTTTGGCTATGAGACAACTCTCCAACCAACGGAGTCACGCTGGCCAGGGCTATTCTTTTATATTTTTTAAAATCTTTATTTATGTGAATTATTATCTACCTCAAAAATATGAAAAATAAAAATAAATAGGAGACTGGGAGGTGATTATTACAAGTTACGGTGCACATATGGGAGCAAAGTATGACATCTACTTGGGAACTCAGAAGTTATTATTGCGATGTTCTAGATCACAGCTCGCTGAGGTCCAAAAGCCATCATCACTTGGAAGCCTGTTAGAAAAACAGATTCCTGGTCCCATCCCAGACCTACTGGACAGGGGTCTCTAGCAGTGGGGGCGAGAATCTACTTAAAGAAGCCCTCCAGGTGATTGCGATGCTCACTCACAAGCACTGGTCTAGATCCGTGATTCACACATATTTCCCAGACTGGCTGTAGACACCAGCAGAGTTTATTTAAAACAGGTGCCTGGGCCCTACCCTAGACTGAATTACAGTATCCTGGAGGAAACACAGGAATGTGTACTGTTTAAAAGCCTGAATCTGATACATAGCCAGAGTTTAAGAATCACTTCCTAAAACTAAAGTTGGCTGTGATCAATACAGAGGTTTTACTGAGATTAATTTGCATATGGCTGTCTAAAGAGACCCAAAGCCATGCACATTTCCCAAGATTAGTCAAGCTTCTCCGTTGAATATACATGTAGTAATAATTCTCTTTGCAAAGTGGATCTCAAATTCTGGCACCCATCAAAATGGCCTGGAGGGTTTGTTAAAACACAGACTGCATCATTCCAACTGCAGAGCTCCTCATTCAGTAGAAGGGGGAGAAACAGGCTGATAATTCACATTTCTAATGGGTTTAGCTGATAGTACTGCTGATGCACCTAGGGAACCACTTCTCTCTCTAGTCCACTGGTCCTCAGCCAGGATGCTAGAGGCCCTTTTCAAACATGCTCTCAGATATGGTCACTATGTACAGTAACTTTTCCCTAACTAAAGATGCAAAACTTTATGGGTATAGGTGTGAGACAGAACTTTGAGCTGAGCAGGCTGTGCTGTCCAATGCTGGGTAAGGTGCACCAAAGGAAGATGATTAATAAGAGGCGTAGCGTAAATGTTTAAGAGTCACTCTCAGGAGCATGTGAGGAAGCCTGAGCAGGGCTGCAAACAGTTCTTCTCCAGCAGAAAAGTCCTAAAATAGAGTGTAACACGTAGGGATGTAATTTAATCCCCTAAATCAGGGGTGTCAAACTCATTTTCACAGCGGGTCACATCAGCCTCACGGTTACCTTCAAAGGGCCGGATGTAATTTTAGGACTGTATAAATGTAACTGCTCCTTAACAGTTAAGCGAGAGCTCAGTGCTGTCGCCAGGTAGAAACAAGGTGCTGGCAGGATAAAACAAGGAGGAGGGCCAGATTAGGCCTGAGGGCTTGTGTTTGCTACCTGTGCCCTAAGTTGTTCCTCCAACAGGTCTTATGTGTGAAATCAACCATTGAATTCCAGAGTTTGAAACCCTACTGCTCTCATTATCACAGCCCCCACACATCCTGTCTGGTGACTCTGCAGCACAGCCTGGACTGGGCTAGGGGACCAAATGGGGACAGCACCAAGCCCCGCCACAGAAAGGCTCCCTGGCTATATAAATGAAGGTGCTTTATGATAGGTAGACTTTATTAAGGTATGATTGTAGAGCTGGACTGAAAAATCCCACCATGTTACAATGAGGAAGCTATAAACAACAGCAGATGAGGTGCTCAGCGCTGCCCCGAGGGGAGAGCCCATTGCTCCTCCAGGCCGGGGGCTCCATGCTCCCCATGCGGGGCTCTCTGCATCTCAGGATGGGTGCTCTCCCTGTCTCATCCACTCAAACACCTGCACATACCAGTAAATGCTTCTCAGGAACAGAAGGCAAAACTTGAGGCTGTTAGGGCTAAGCAGCATCACAGGAGGTGGAGTTAAGAAAACATTTCTGTGGGTTCTAGGGGAAGTATCATTGACTTTGGAATAAGCAGCCAACCAGGAGTGCACAGCGAGGGAACAACAAAGTGCTGAACAAAACCAAATTAGTTTCTGATCTCCTATCTGTAATGCATGTGATTTCTCATAAGTTAGGCTGAATTGTGTTTAGAAAATGGCCATGGTTGTTTTATATTCCAAAGGCAAACTTACAAGATAAAAATAGCTAGTGGAGGGGAAACTGAGAGGAGAAGCTAAATTGTTCACAGGCCCCCTTTACACTCTTCTTTTACTTATCTAATTTAGAATTAGACTCTTAATAATTAATTAAAGCAATTAATTTAAAGACCATTAAAAATCATTCTACCATCCATTCAAATAACAATAAGATATCTTCTTGTAATATAGTAACACTGGATATATGAAAATATTTGGCAAGTTATATTTCAAGCTGCATTCAAATTGGTTTCTGTCCTCAACTTCTTTTTCCTGCCCTGGCCCATCAGAGGTTTTATGAAACAACCCTATCACTACGGAAGTGATTCTCACAAGGGCCGTATTAGAATATCCAGTGGCAAGAAAAATCATCACTCTAATATTCCAAAAGAGCAACGATTACAACAGAATGCTGGCACATAGAACTGAAAGAGCGAGAGGACGCTGTGGCTCCCTGAATCCTGGATCCTTCTACAGGTAATTTCCTCCACATGCGTAAGTAACAAGGACCACAGGACAATTAAGGTGTCATAGGCAGCAGCAAGTGGGCGGAAGGATGCCCAAGTCACTTGTTTCTGCACCCCAGCCTTCAGGCACTCCCTACGCATCCATGTCTCAGCAAAATTACAGATGACTCCAGGTCACTTGGGAAGTGCTGGGACCGTGCTGTTAAACCTGCCAGGGTCCAGGGTCAACTATTCAATGAAAGATAAATGGGTGTTTTAAAGAACAAGAAAAAGTCAAAAGTCTTCAAGAGGTATACATTTTTTCTCCTTGAAATTTTTTCGAAGAGTCCTCTGGATAAAATATAGAAGTACTCAAGAAAAATAACACATCTCATTACAGTAGGTCAGGGTGTTAAATTTGCAACAATCTAAACGCTCTCCAGGGTATATATGAAGTTTCCATTTCTCAGAAGCTGGTCAGTTTCACCTGAGAGCATGATTATTTTTAAAAATTCTAAGTTAGAGCTAATAACATATTGAGAAAACTTTAATTAGTGTGAAATCATAGCCATAAGCCAACCATAAGTTAAAAATGACCACTTCCTGTCTTCAAGTATGAGAAAATGCATGTGTCTTATTACTGAAATTGGCTTTGACAGAAGTCCCAATGCTGTAGGATGGAAAAACATTTCCCTGATGTTCCAGCAAGGAAAAAAAAAAACTCCAGAAAAGAACTCCAGCAGGATCAACCAGTGTTAATCAGCCTCCACCCTTAAGCCTTCACAGGTCCTCAAAACCAAACCCAATTTCATCCAGCTGGGCGAGTATCCACAGGGCCGGCCGCTGGAGGCGAGCTGTGCTCACTGTGGCTAGAGCAGCAGGGCTGCCACCCTGCACACATTTTTCCTTCTGTCAGACTGTTGAGCATTACCACTAGAAATGCAGGTCACTATAGGCTGCTGACATGTGTCGTTTTTAAAACAACAAAACCTTTGTTGGGCTCTGATCTTTGCCATTTCACAATCATTCAGTATCAGTGGGTTTTGAGACTTAGCCCAGGTAAAAAATTAATAAACTCTGTGAGCCAAATCCAGACTGTGAAATTTCTTACTTTTCATCTCTCTCTATTAACAGGAGACAGTGAGGTGATCAGAAATTTCTGAGCCCGTGATATCCACCCAAATTTGTTCTCTCTGGGTATAGGCTCCCTTCACTCGAGAAGGCTCCGAAAGCCCCTTTATCGGAGGATGCCATTGTTATTTTCCCTTTGAATCATAAGTTGTAAATACTGAGTAGCTACATGTGGTAGAATAAGATGACACGGAAGCCTTTTGTTATAAGTAAGAAAAGTACATACTCTCCACATAACTTAGCCACAAACAGAAGGGGCCATAATTTCTTGGGCTGATACTGATCTGACCTCATTAAAGCTGAGCGCAGTCTGCTGTAGGCCATGAATTCTTAGTGGGGCGATACTGCCCCCGCCCCACAGGGAAATACTGGTTCTGGGCCGTGGCGAAAGGTGCAACAATCTTAGATACCATGCGTGACTTTTGTATATAAAGCACAGCTATACATACAGCCTCTAAAGAGATATACAGTATATCTATCATATAAAATTTCATCTGTGGGGCGATTAGGAAAAAAAGCGATGTCTAGCGGTTGAGAAACACCGCTGTAGGTATCAGCAAAGTGACTGTTTGAAATCTCCAACCCAAACAATCACGATTATTATTTTGAAAGTAACTATTTGTTGTGTAAACTCAAGCTTTCAATAACAATCAAATTATTTTCTTTTTGAGGAAATCCATTGTAAATCACTACAGAGCAGAAAATAATTCTACGTGGTTACAAATATTTTATGAAATGCTTGTGATCTTGTTAGGCATGACTGAAAACCACTTTCAACAAGTGGATCATGTCATTTTTCAGGAATTCACAAACTCTTTCTCCCTTATTAAACCTATCATAAAAATAGATAATTATCTTCTGTCAAAACCTGAATCATATTTTATAATTGCTGAGGAAAAATTGAACAAACTTATTTTAAAGATGTAATAATATGCATCCCTTTTGTTAAATTCCAGGAAGCAAATTTTGCAGAATAATGCACTAATTACAAATGCATACATGAGAAATTGGACAAGCTGTGTACTGTTTAAATGATGTAATAACAAAAAATGATACAAATGCCACCTGCAACTTCTCTGCTTCCCCCCAATTCTTCCAAATAAAATTCTATAAGCTAAACATAAAAATATTCCCCTCATTAAAAATATTAATAAAGGGTAAGTTTCTAAAGCATTTCACATTCAAGGAAAGGGATATTCATTTCTGAATATCCTGAAACACACCCCACAAAGAGTTTATGTACAAAACTCCCTTTTGTACATAATCTCTTTATGCCACTTCAAAAACACAGGTTATATAAACAAAAATGGCTACTTCTGCCATTGAAAGTAAGGGTAAGCAGAAAGCTTCCAACCAGCTAATTGTAAGTCAATTGGTGACTTACAAATATTTCCATGACTGAATCTGTCTCATTTCTACAGACAAGTCATGTCTCCTTCCTTCCAGTTTATTCTCTTGAAGTAATAGTCCATCCGAGAATTAAAGAGCCAAAAAGACAAGCCTGCTGGCCATAAAAACTTCTAATTTGATTTATGCAAGGATAAATCATGCTCACAAAAAGGGACTGGCACTCTTCTAAATTAAAGTAATCCCAATAACTACAATCAAAGTTCTTCAGTTGGCTGAAACAAAGCCAGCAGAAGCATTAACCTAAATGTCTGCTTCAGCAAGAGCCAGAAAATGCTAATGTTGACATTCAGCTTCAAGACAAATTATACAGAAAAAAAATGGCACACACAAAAAAATCACATATCAGTGGAAGGACTTGTAAGGAATGAAAATCTGAGGAAAAGATTTCAATTTCCACATTCAAATAAACAAGAGTTTTGTTTTCCTTAGGGGACTGTCATTTTGCAGAATAAAAACAGTTATTACCTGAAATGCATGTTAGAGCTATTCAGCATTTTAGTACTTGATACAGATTTGGGGGAAAAAATTAAAAAGTCATGTCTGACAATTCAGCAATTTAATGAGATGTCACTCTAGTCTTAACTGTTTCATTTATTTTTTGGATATACTAATTATTTTAAGGTTACTATGTGAAAGTACTTTTAAAGATAACAATGGAGATCATCTTCAACTGAGAACCTCAAGCAATCACACCCACAGAAAATAGAGGAAGTAATAGCATTAAGTAGAATTTCCACCATATAAACCACCAAATTAATCAGTCGCTCTTAATACACATTGTTGTATTATATTCATAATGCCCAAAGTCACTGGCCTAAATGAAACGTTTGCTTTTGAAATTTATGAAAGAAAATGGGAATCAACATATGGTATGGAAACAAGATGTACTTATGACTTTCTATATTATGAAAATAAATTATTCCTTAAATGGAATAAATACTATTGAGCAACCTTATTTCATGGAAATAAAAATTCATACTTCATTTTCAAAAACAGGATAAAATTATAATTACATTAGCTACATGATATAAAATCTCAAATAAAATCTGAATTGTAAGCCACACTTAACATCATGGGACAAGCAAGGTGACACTTCATTTTCTGTGTGTCACCATTTCATTTGTGTCTAATGACTAAGATGCTCCTATAATGTATGATTCATGATGAGTCATTCTTATAAAAGAATTTTAAGTGTATTAGCGTAATGAATAAATTTTAAATTTTTAAAAATAACAGTAAGGAATCTACACACACCAAAAATACTTTCCGATAAATGCTACTTCACTGTGAACAGGACAAACGGGGTTATACCTAATTTTGTGTTATTCTTTAACCATGAGGCCACTGACTATGGTCTTGTAATTGGGTTGGGTCACATGTCCTCTGGCAGTTGTTTTTAGAAGTAGAACAGATATTTCAGGATGTTGATTGAAATTAAGAAAGGCAAAGAAAAGGAACCAGTGGAACAACATAACAGGTAAGTGGAAATTTACAGAATTGCAAATTAAACAACCTATTGTCTACCACTTAAGAAAGTCTTGCACACTATAATTGTCCTATTGTCTAGTGTACAAGAGTCTTAATGACCAGCACCTCCTCGCAGATATGTGTTTGTCAGCAGGTTTTATGCCACAATACAATATCTATTGTTTTCTTGGAAGAGAAAATCATTATTAGTATTGGTTCCCTATGTCCAAAATACTCTCCTTCTGGTCCCTGAACTGCCTCTTAAAAGCTTACCTCTTCATCAAGACTTTTGCTTTAACCACTCAATGTTTGGAAGTTTGTTCAATTATTCAGCCATTCATTTATTTAGTCATTTAACAAACATCTACACAGGTTATTCTACATGCTGTAAAGTCTACCAGACGCTGGGCCAGCTATGAAGAAAAATGTTCATATACATTCTAACAGTGTGGCTTGGCGGTTATTTTCTGAATGTAACTTTTCCTTCTTTACTTAAAACTTTCAAAAGCAGGAACTATCGCCTTCCATAGAGAAAGTAGTAAATATACATTTAGGGTTGGACAGGACACCTAACAAGAGTGTCCACTAGAACTACTTTTACAGTTTTCCAAATGAAGTGGTATATTTAAAATTATAATCTCTGTGTTATAGTCATTAAAACAGTAATTTCTAATAGAGACACTTCACACATACATTTCAATGTAGTATTTATTGTTGATTTTATACATTTCACTGACCCAAGCTATATCCACAAAGTTCCTTATCCATGGCACAGTAATCCCTCTGTTAACAGTGAGTGAATGAGTAGTGACAAAAGCTGAAGGAAGGGTGATACCAGCGTCACAGCATGCATCCTGTGGTAATATATCTTCAGAGATCCGTATCCAGGGAAAGCATACAATAGGTGATCAGTACAAACATAAAACTAACACTTTACAATCGAAATGTAATTATACTGATACTATATTATAATACAACTTTATTAAAATATGACACAATTAGAAATTTCATGTATATAAAATGATTCCACAGGAATTTTTTTCTTAAAAAGGTTTATGTTATAATACCATTGGTGTTTTTTACATGGTCCCTTGTTTGCCTTATTAAGAAATGACACCTTTGAGCAGCCTCATTTCATTTTCAGTGAACTAAAAATTCCTTATTAACCCCAAATAATTAATCCTAGGAGCTAGGAAATACTGTGATTAACCCTAGCATAGGAATCAGAACACCTGGATTCTAGAATGGGCTCCATTATCTACTAGATGTTTGGCTTTGCACAAAATGTGCAAAGTGCCTACTGTGAACCAAGCACTATTTTAGGCCCTGGGATTATAGCAATGCATACATTCTGTTATTCCATGAAGCCAACATTCTACTGGAAGAGAAAGACAAAAAGTCTCGATACCAAGTGCCATGGATCAACAATGCATAAGCATAAGAGGAAAGTCATGTGCAAAGGGCACATTTTGGGTGGGTGGGAAAGTACTCTCAGATAGAAGCATCTGAGAATGAGGAAGTGAATGATAAGAAGAAACCTTCAGGTATGTTGATGCTCCTTCATCTTAATTCCCTATCCCAGGTATGGACATGTGACTAAACCAAACAATAAAATATTCTGCCTAGTAATTTGGAATCAGGACTTTAAGAATATTATCTTTTGCCCTGGCTGGTGTGGCTCAGTGGATTGAGCACCAACTGTGAAGCAAAGGGTCACCAGTTTGATTCCCCAGTCAGGGCACATGCCTGGGTTGCAGGCCAGGTCCCCAGTAGAGGGGTATGCAAGAGGCAACCACACACTGATGCTTCTCTCCCTCTCTTTCTCTATCCTTTCCCCTCTATCCAAAAATAAATAAATATTTTTAAAAAAAGAATATTATCTTTTCAGTGCTTGAACCAGGCAGTGTTGTAAAGATGGCCGGGGGTAGCTTGTTTCTACTTGACAGGCCAAGACCTTTGATCATCCAAAGAATGGAAAAGATGAGCCCAAGTAGAAATGAGAAACCACATGGTCCTAAGGCAATAGAGTGATATCAGTTCTACATGGCTTTCCAGTTCTTGGTTCCAGTCTTGTCTGAGGTATGGCTGTGCTTTAACATCCCGAGGTCCACAAGGTCCATCTGGAACCTTCAGATAAATTCCCTTGTTTCGCTTGAAGTAATCCAAATGGGTTAATCTTTCTAAAGTGTGGTTATTACAGCTATCTTACAGTGCTACCTTAACTCCACCTGGAAGCACATTTGGAATTCATTTATCAAATTAATCCTAAACACTGTCAGCTAGGAGAAAGCATGGCATGGTGAGAGAGGGTCATGCCAGGGAAGTGGAGGGCAGCGAGTCAAAGGGACACCTTGGTGAGAGCTCCACACTGGCACACAAAGGACAGCTCAGAATGTCTCTACACCTCAGAAAACTGGGCACACTCTGCCACCATGGCCCCTTGAACGGAGAGTTGACAGGACCTACCACCAATGTGGCCATTTGCTTTAGGCTCAACCTGGTTTCCTAAAGTAATTCTACCTTTGAAGAGCATGTCATGACAGTACTGATTTGCTCATTTTAAAGTCTTCAGTTTTTTAATGTGCATATCAAAATTTCACTCCAAATGTATTACAGAAATATTTGCATGAATGCGCATTCTTACATGGAATATTTATTGCAGTAGCCCTAACGGTCAAAATTGGGAATAACATAAAATATACACCAAAAGGCAATTGATTTACTAAAGTATGGTATAATCTTAATGAAACATCAGTAGGTAAAAAGTAACTAGGTTATTCTCCATGCAATAATGATCAAATTATAATAGCAAATAGAAAAAAGAAATCTTTAGGAAAAAACATATAGTATTATCCTAGGTTCAAAAATAAGCATATATTAGTGTTTACACTTACACATGTAATCAAAATATGCAAAGAAAAACCTGTCAGGTTCTCCTTCCAACTCCTTATTGAGGAGACTGTGTGAGGCTGGGATTAAAGCAGGGGTGACAAATTCATTTTCACCGTGGGCGCATAAGCCTCGCACTTGCCTTCAAAGGGCCGAATGTAACTTTAGGACTGTATGAATGTAACTACTTCTTAACTAGGTGCAAGGAGCTCCGCGCTGCCGCTGGGTAGAAACAAGGTGGAGGGGCGGATTCAGCCTGCAGGCCTTATGTTTGCCCCCTGTGGATTAAAGGAAGGTTTTCATTTTCTGATTGGTTGTTTTCTACATTGTTAACATTTTTGACAAGTATTAATCACTCTTCTAATTAATGAACCAATAAAGATATTACACTCCATCCGTGCCTGTGCAGAAAATAAAGATATGTTCAACTATATGAAAATGGTGAGCAAACTTACAGACTTAGAAATGTGAGAAAATATAAATTTTTTCTTTCTCTTTTTTAAAACTGCACTACAGTCCTGGGGGAAAGAAAAACAACTGTGATTTTACATTTTGCTCACAGAAGCCGGCAGTTTTAAGAAAGGCAAAAAGTGCTGAACATGCTAAAAATAATCCCGGTACCACCACAGCACCCAGCTTTCATTTAACTGCTTTTGCTATTAATATCTTCAGACTAACACCCCTACTCTTTACAGTACTTCTAACAGTGTGGCTGGAGAGGAAGTCACACTACTTTCTAGGCTAGAATATGGCTTTGGCAAAGGAGAGAGCTCCTTTGGGGAAGAGAAAATGGGGTTGTCATAGCACCCTGCCAGGCTTTCCCTAAAGGCTAAATTGGGAGATCACTGCACTCAGGTTAAAAATAAAGCAGAGAATCTTCTCCAAAAACAGGTGACTGGAGTTTTGCCTTATTTGTGAGGACACTTTTGTCTGGCACAGCAGGCAGAGCACCTTGCAGGACTTCCACTTGTGAGCAACACAAAATCCACCTCCGTGGGACTGAGCTGCCACCGACTAATGTGCTCTTCATTTGTAAATACGTGTGTAGCTTATTTAGAAATACAGCAATTGTGCCAAGAAACATCCTCTCACTTCCCCTCATACTTGTGAACACCACATCCCAATTACCAACTGTTTGGTTGGAATTTTTTTATTTCTTTTCTCCCCTTATTGTGAATTCTGGACTCATCTGATGGTGCTTAGGAAAGAAATACAAGCGTCCCCACCCTCCAGCAATTGTCTGGTTCTTTTCTTGTGGCTGAAGTCCACCTTGCAAATACAACAGCAGAAATTAACCCTAAAATCCTGCCTTAATCCTCTCTAACTTTGGGGACAGCATTCCCTTCAATCCACCCGCTACAACACAGAAAAAATGCTAAAAATGTTTGAATTGACTGTATTCTCCCTTACAGCAGTATTTTTTTTCTACTAGTAAAAGAAGCCCCACAGCTTTATTAAGTTACAAAGGGCATCATAGCAGGTGTGGATATAAAGAAGGGTGGGTGGGGAGAAACCCAGAGGCATTTTATCTATAAAGTACATTACTTAACAATTTCAGGACACCAAGGGTAATAGAATGCATGTTCCTTCATTCTGTCTTCAACTAGTTGTTGAGGGGGATGGGGAGTAATTAAATAAGTAGATGATTAGAGACTAAAACTGGAACAGGGGGTTTGTCTTTTTAACCTCTGAAATCTCACCTTTCTTTTTTTTTTCATTTTCACATTTTTTTTACTGTTGTTCAAGTAGTTGTCTCCATTTCCCCCCCCAACCCCAGCCATCCCCACTTCCCACCCTTGAGCTGAGCCTCCTTTGGCTTTCTAAAGATTAAGATTCACATTCGTTCACTAAGTGATTCCTTCAAGGAGCTGGAAGTCCACTCAGAGGGTGAGGTGTGAAACTCTACAGTCCCTTTTACTGATGTTAATGGGGTTTCAACTACGGAAGCCAGAAAAATGTACATGCAATTTGTACCCCTTATACCCAACATGATTCAGCTTGCCCTCAGTGTGACCTTTTGAGCTATTACTGACACTTTATCCAATGAGTAATCCTTCTAGTAAAAAATTGACAACGAATCTTTTTAAAATGTCCTGTTTTAAATAGTCCATGAGGAACTGTGCTATTTATATAACTTAAAATCTTGTGAAACTAAGAAATGCAAATGTAATCCCAGTGACATACATTTTTCACCTTTCGCATCAACACATACCAGGAAGTCTAACGACACTCTGCGATGTCACAGCTGTACGGGGACAGGACACACCCCATACATTATCTACAGGAAAACGGGGGAGAATATGGGAGGTATCTTGTGGGGGAAATTTGGCAATATCTACATGCGGACAACATACACATCTTTTGCTCCCTGAATTCCATTTCTAGAAATGTATTCCACAGACACACTGACATATATGTGCAAAGATAAATGAACAAGATATCAGTGCAGCACTGTTTGTAAAAGCTAAAGAGCAAAACTAAGCCATCAGTAGGTGAATAATTAAAGTACTTGAAGTAGGCGACTTCCATATAATGAGACAAGCTATAGCAAAGAATGAGGCATCTCTGTGTGAAAAATACAGTTCTGGGAAGAAATACAGACATTGACAGATAGGTAGACACACACCCACACACACTGAGTACACACAGGCTGCCTCTGCAAGGACACTGCTAACAGCACTGTCTCTTGGGAGAGGAGGATCCTTATCACTGCATATGCACTCAGGGTTTATACGATTAGAGTGCACACATCAGGTACATGTATTCCTTATTCTTAAATAAAAAATAATAAGATTTTTAAAATCTCATACAATGTTATCTAAAATTTCCAATAGTTATTTCAACAATTTTCAAGTATTAAGCAACTGTTAATACAAATTTCATTTTCTCACAATATCTACTTTCTAACACCTACCTCATTAAATCTATTAAACTCGTCAAAGTTCAGTTCAAGCCCCAGCTTCGGCATGCAGCTCTGCCCCAGCCACTCTGCCCAGACTCAGTGCTCATTCTTTCTAAACTCCTACAGGACTTAGAGTCCACGCCTCCATTGTGCTTCCCATTCAACTAGGTTTGCTGTTATTGTTGCTTAATTTCTCATCCTCTGAATAAGAATGGGACACTCCTTGAGGGGAAGGACTGTGGGGTGGGGCTTTGTGGATTCCTCTCTCTGTGTCTTGCTACAGGGAAAAACCATACAGTGTACTCTAGACATGTGGACGCTATATGCCCAGAGTTTACAGAGAGCAAATGCCCTGGGTAAAAGACAATACCTGAAAGGCAACCCAGAGTATGGGGCAAGCATCAATAAATACCTATATATACTTTCATCTAAGAGCCCATTCAACGTGTCTTGACATGAAAGAATATTCATCTTGTAATATTTCAACTCTTTTTTGAGATATTACCCTTTAACTCAATTGATTTCAATGTTATTGTATCAGAATGTAAAATTAGAATATCGTTACAATTTCTGAGAGAGAAATTAGAGCAATGAAAAGATGATTACTAAATTCTAAATGTATAAACTAAGAATATAACATTCTCATTTGCCACCCTTACCACATCCTTGCTTCTTTCAGGACTTCAGTTGAAATACTGCTTTCCATTTTTCTCTCATATTTAATCACCATGAATAATCTTTAATTCTGACAGGTTAACAAATTTCTCCTTTAAAAAATAATGACTTTGCACTGAACTTCAATCTATCTCTAAATGGCAGTTACAAATATGAAAATATTATTGGACAACTCACTCTAAAATGACAGACTTAGATTTTGATCTAAAACAAATACAAATACCAATATAATGTAAAATAAATACATAGGAACCATTTTTCTCATTTAGAAGGCTATCTTGATAATTGTGTTTGTTTTAATCTACAGTACTCTCTTATCCTAGGACATCTGAAGAAGTATAATTATTCATTACAGATGTACAAAGTTCTATACTGCTTTGTCTCAATGAGCAATATTTTAACACATAATATTTATTCACCTAAAATTCTCAAGGAATTCTGTGATAAATGTGTGGTTATCTGGTTTTCTAGCAAATTCAGCATTATAGGAAGTAGATAATCTTTTTAAAAATGGAATAAAGAGCCAAGTTATTTTGGCTAAAATTGTCCCTTCTTGATTCTTCTACAGAAGTTTCTCTTAATTGACCTACAAAGATCTATACATTAAAAAAAATTAAACCACCATAATCATTGTATAAAAGTTCCATAAAATAGGAAAATCATTTTCATGATGAATAATGGTGGCATTGTATCAGGACGAGGAGAGGGGCAGTCAGAGAGCAGGGGAAAGCTACACGATCAGCAAAAAGATAGAAAGATAATCAGCAAAGTCAGGCAGAACTAAGAGGGAGAGAAAAGATGGGAACTGTGTGATACAAGGAATGGCCAACGTCGAAGGAAGGAACAGAAATGTGAGGTCAGTGAGCGAGCAGCCTCAGAAACTACCAGTCCAGGGAGAGCAGTCTCATCCTGCGTTCCAGCTCTGCACCCCTGATGAGCATCCCAGTGTCTTTACTGAACTAAATGTTTTCTGAGGTGCTTAGCAAACTGAAGCTCTATGGTTCTAAGTCAGATGAAGAAAAACAATACTTTTAGATTTACTAGGGTTTCTGGTGAGTTTTGTGCAAGTGTCACAGACCCTGGATACAAAATCTGAAACACAGATATTCAAGAAGCCTTTAAGGCTACAAATGTGATGGCAAAGAAGGTTCGTTCTCATGAATAAGTTTTTCAAAGGATTGAAAAAAATCAGATTTAGCCTAAAGCAGTCCTCAAGTCAAGTAAAGGATACTGTGTATCAGAGTGAACTTACGATGTCAAAGATCAGGACAGATACAGAGGGAGCACGATTAATTAAGAACTAGGTCTATGATATTTTACTTCCTCATACTAAAGACATTGTACAACAGCAATGTCACCTCAGTTTATATCATTAAAATTACACAAACAGCACAAGCCGTGGTCTGTGCTGTTATCCACAGACCAAGATGATAAGATGGTAACGACTTTTCACAGGGTGGCCTCAGCCTAGGGAGACTGAGAAGCAATAGGCTCTGCAAACCAATACACTAAGCCTCACGATGTCTTCTGGAAAACAAGGCTCCCCTGCAGAAGGCAAAAGATATGATGGATGGAATAACTAACATCTTGATAGGCTTTTTATAATTTATAAAGTATGTCCACATTCATTATTTTAGCTACCATGCAATATTACTGCAATCCTCAATTCCATTTCTATCCTTCTGAAAGCAATTGTATTTCTCTAGAGCTTCTCCCTGAATGTAAGAGGATCCACAGAAATGAGTGCCCATTTAAAATGTAAGGTACACAGGGAGCTTTGTGTACCTTCAGGGTAAACTAGCATATTCTAGCATATTCTGTACTGACTGTAACTTTGCAATGATTAACATTCTATTCCATTCAACTGGCTGTTTATTCCTGCACTACCTTCATTTCCTGTAGACACATGGTCCCGCCTGTAGCAAGCAAATGAGCTTAATTTTGGCAATGCAAGAAGTAGAAAGCATACAAAGAGGAAAAACAACAATTACAAAACTGAAACCGTATAGAGTAAATAATCACATCAGAAGGAAAGATTCGGAAATGGTATAATATGTAGGCACTTTATGTGGCAGAAGCTCATAATGCTTTCCAGGGCTGGGTGATGCTTTAACTCATAACAGTCCTATAAGGTAGAAAATACTAGCTCCATTTTACAGAAGATAAAACTGAGTCATAAAGAGGGGAAAGTAATTGGTCCATGTTCACACAGCTGGTAAGTGGCAGAGCTTAGATATGAAACCAGGTATACTTTTAAGCACTGTACATGCATACACTGCCTTTTTTATGAGTTTTAAAAAACAGATATAATTGACATATGACATTGTACTAGTTTTAGGTGTACAACATAATGATTTTGTGTATATATTGCAAAATGATGACCAGAATTAGTTTAGTTAATATCCATCACTCACACGTAGATACATCTTTTCTTGTGATGAGACTTTTTAAGATCTATCATCCCAGCAACTTCCAAACATAGAATACAGTATCATTAACTATAGTCACCATGCTTCAAGTCACAGCCCCAGGACTTACTTACGTTACTACTGAAAGTTTGTACTTTTTGACCCCTCATCCATATGCTGCCTTTTCTTTGTGATCTTCATCAATTCCTTCAATTAAATTTTTTAAACAACCTTTGCAGTTAACCAGATAAAAATTATATACATACACACATATATGTATATGTGTCTATATCTACATCTATATCTATATCTAATCTATATCTATACCGAGAGAGGAATTGCCCTTATTATAATAACAATGTGTTTAAGAATAGGACAAAGCCAAAAATGTGAGGAAATTAAGTACCAGTGGGTAGTCACAAAACAGTCACAGGGTTGTAAAGTGTAGCACAGGGAATATAGTCAATGACATTGTGGCAACTATGTATGTATGGTACCAGGCGGGTACTGGAAATTGGGGAGGGAACACTTCGTGAGGTATATGAATGTTTAACCACTATGCTGTACATTTCAAACTAAAACAAAATAATATTAAATGTGAACTATAATAGAAAAATAAAGTTTAAAAATGTAAAAAGAACAGGACAGAGCACAAGGCATGCTCTCATCTTTTCAAACTTTAAAAAATACTATAAAACTCTGTTTTAGGAACCACCAGCAATGGAAAGGATGGAGCTGTGTTAATATCACAGCTCTAGATTTTATTTAATTTCTAAAGAGAAAATCTAAAATACAAAATGAAATTATTAGTAAAATTACAAGGCACTGCAAGGGGAACACACACCAAGTTCAAAATGGCACAATGACCACCGTTTGCCCTCTGGACACATTCCTAGTCTTTCCTCCCAAGAGGAACACTTCTCAAAGTAAATACATAAAAATACTCACAAAGGACATGCACAAAATCGGACAATAATGGAGTTTCAGGTAATATCAATCTATGTGTTTTATATCATCCATGAGTCTCAAGACCAAGTCTCAAACCCACTTCTACAGATCTCCCAAACAACTTTAGATCTGATAGCTCAAAATGGTTTATTAATATCCTTCCCTTACAGACTTAGGTAGTTAAACATATTGTACTAGTTCCCATTGATTGTAATATTTCATCACCCCACTTCTCAGAGATCTGATTCTTAAAATGCTGTTAGTGTAAGATGGTTATGATAACTCACATTTATACTATTGTTCTACAATTATAAACTACAGAACACATTCATGATCTTAAAACAATCTCATGAGGCAAGCAAGACTTCATCTTATCCCTGTTGAGAAGGATGAGGAGATTAAAGCTGAGAGAGTTCAGGACATTCTAGCATCAGAATTTATAGCTTCTGCTCATTCAATCCACCCATCATACCATACATAACAGGAAGTATATTTGTCAAATTTACTAATTACAATTCCATGGGCATTCTAATTCCAAAAGAAATTAAATAAGCAACCAAGCCGTTATTATGATTCCGAATAATGTATTTCCTTAGGAAATCAGCTATCCAAACATTCCCACACAAATGAGTGAGAGAGAAGGGCTCATTCAAATGCACATGCACACACACACAGGCCTACAACAGGCAGGCCCACGGACCGCTACGGTGGCTGCTGGCATGTACACAGAAGCACCACGGTTTTCCAGGACATGTTACATGCCATGAATTTAAAATACTTAAACTTTGAAATAGATTTCAAAAACTGTAGTTAAAACATTAATAATTAAGAATTGACTTATGGCTTATGATTCAACAATGTCATCAAGTTCTGGAATATCATGAAAATGTTGTTCTTACCATTAATTTACTATGGTTCAATATTTTATTCTTGCTCTTCAAGAGTAACTACTATATAAGATGTTTTTCTTACCACTAACATAAGTGCAGTTCAAAGGCAAAATCTCCATTGGGGAAGAGACCTAATACTTTTTTCCTTATTGTACATAATTACTTGAATTAATGCTTATAATGTATTTTAAACTAATTTAAATTTCATTACAAGCAAAAAAGAGATTATTTATCCAGAATTCTAGGCAATTTGGCCATTTCACTTGAAATCTATTGAGAACTATCACATTTCTTATTAGGTCAGAATGAAATTATATGTTGAAGTTCTTTCTGTATTTAATCCAAATATTCTTAATCATAATTGACATTTGGGAATACAAATAAAAGAGAAGATTAAAAACAATACATGTGCATGTGTCATTCAAAAGTATTTTGATGAAGATTTGCACTATGAAGTAGCCTCAAGGCACACTGGATTGTCAAGTGAAAATTGTGAGCTCTTTATGGGGTCACTAGGTGGGTTGTCACTCTGGGTCGTCTGCACAGGTGTCTACAAGGAGCTGTTACCCAGGAGGAGCCGAGGACAGGGAGCGCCTTCAAGAAAGGAGCAAGAGTATTCACTATGCTTTAATAAAAATCTTTGTGTTGATGGGAACTAGAATTATTAATGCTAAAGCAACAAAACCATTCAGTAATTTGTTGTCTCTTATAAAAAATTATTGAAACTAAAAATCGCAATAGTAAAATGTGTGTTGAACTGTGCCACAATCTTTTTCTTAGTAATTACAGGGTTATAAAACATGATATGTATGCATGTACATATAACATTTAATATATATAGTTTATGTATTTATATATTGCATATTTTTATATTTTCACATAAAAACAATCTTGTGTGTTAGAAGTTTGATTGAAGGAAGGTAAATGAGCAGGTTTCTTTTTTTCTTGAGTAGCTTAATATTATCATTAACAGATTCCTTTCCTGTAACTAACAGAATAAGAGGCACTTCCTTGGTATAAATGTAATTTATTTCTAAAAATAAATTCTAAAAAACCTCAGGCTAATATATCGTTTTTATAAAAGGGGAAAATATATGTGTTTAAAATTTTCTAAATAGTCAAGAAAGGATAAGAATTTCTAGAAAGTCTAAAATATAAAATAGAATTTTTAAAAATATTTACATAGCTTTCTTTCTTGCTTTCTTGTATTTTTTGGTATTTGTTGAACAAATTGTATTACTTGTATTCTTAATAAACAATAAAAGACATTCTCTGGGGGGGAAGGTACAGAGAATGAGTAGCATAGACAGTGGGTAGAAAATAGACAGGGGGAGGGCAAGAATAGTGTGGGAAATGTAGAAGCTAAAGAACTTATGACACATGGACATGAACTAAAGGGGGGAATGTGGGTGGGAGGAGGCGTGCAGGGTGGGGGGAATGATGGGGGAGAAACGGGACAACTGTAATAGCATAATCAATAAAATATATTTAAAAAATAAAAAAGAAAAAAAAAGACATTCTCTAAAAGATAAATAAAACAAAATGGCAGAGTGAAAAATGAGAATCTAAACATTTAAAAATAAATGACTTTTTACTCCACCATTATATGTCTACCTTTTCCATCCAGCAGCAAAGCATAAACAGAATGTTATGGCAGCTCACTTGTCTTTGGAGAAGTCATTGCTGTAATGATGTAAATTTTACTTTATAACATCATGGCATTTTTATAAACTGGCAAGGATTTTGTCTCTGCTTTTACTTTTGTATTGCATATTATGCCATTTTGTATTTCTGCTTAATATTCCAATCACTTTATTGCAAATACTGTTCCGTGTCTTTTCAGAAGTAAAGTCAAATCTCTTTAGTATATCTGTAGCTTATCAAGAATTTTCTACAAAGTTAAATTACATGTTTGCTATTTCTTCAATCATGTATTTGACCAATATCATGATACTGGTTCTCTGTATCACATAATAAATTGTCTGTTTGGGACATTTTTCTCTGGTTTGTTTGTGTTTTCAACTTAATGTTTAATACATGAACTGAATATTCAAGGACCTCTAACAATGTAATACTTTAAAATTATGCTTTGAAAATGAAAATGTATGGCCAATACATTCGATAAGCAGATTAAAATATATATTTAAAACAAGACTCAGATTTAAAGAAAAAGATAGGACTATTATTGATGAAAACATATTTACAGAAAGACAAAGGGAGAGCCAACTAACTTCCAGGCCATTCAATTATATATTTACATTTGATTTACTCTTATTTACAAGTTTAAGTTGGTGTCCAGTGCTGACCTTTGGGCTGCCATTTACAAAGTAAAGTGAAAGAACTTGAAAAGAAGATATATACAGTTCATATATTTATTCTGACTTTGGTTTAACCTTGAAGAAAAATGTTACCTTCCAAAACTAAATAAGATCTTTTTTTATTTTTACTTGTTATTTATTTTTTATTGTTTAATTATAGTTGTCCCATTTTAAAAATTATAATTCAACACCACAATATTACTCTAGTATATAGTAGAAACATAACACCATTAATTTCTAATTTTAGTCATAAAAATACAAATTGTTTCTGAGCTTTGAATTTTAATTTGAAAAGTTAATTATTTACTATTATATTTCATAATCTAAGATGCCATTGATTATGAGGGGCATTGTTTTTAATGTAATATAAAGAAAATTACTGTCAATTAAGTTGTAACACTGCATTATCAAATTAATTCTTGTTGAAAAAATTATTTAGACTCATTTATACATACACTTTTATCATATATTACCCTTATGTGCACTAAAATAGGAAGATACAAGTAAAATAAACTGGTTAAGGCATTTTTAAAACTTTTGCACATTCGTTCTTACTGTATTGCCAATGCTTTGAGGTTACATTATCAATGTGTTTTCACGCACAAGATCAATCTCTTTGCCATCAAGATGGTAGTTGATGTGGCATTTCTTAAAGTGCTCCACAATTGTCTCCAGGATTTTCTCCCAACACACTATCACCCTTTCTGCAAATGCCTCCCTCAAAGCAACCTTAAGTAGCTTGTTGACTGAAAATCGGAGGCATTGCAGTCATGTCACCTGGAGTAACAACCAAGTTTGCACACAAGGCAATGACAATCACGTCGCAGCTGCTGTCTGGGCAGCAGCAAGGACCAGAGGTCTTGGATTGTAAGGTGCACTCCAAATTGTAGAGACATTAAAATGTGTAAGACACACTGTCACTTAGAACTGAGGAAATATGATGTTCATACTCATTTCTTGTTAATCTGCAATTAGAAAAAGGAGTTTTTATACATCTCCTATGCTATAATTATAAAATCTAAGATAATTTTTATGCTCTTGACTAAGTATTTAATAAGATTGACTACATCACACTTTTTAAATATCCATGGCTGAACATTCACAACCAACTAAAATGTACATATGTTAGGTTTCAACAAAATGCTTTTATTACAACAATTACTATGAACATCACCAGTTTTAAAGTTTTATGTATAATGACATAGTACAAACATATGTTTTTGTCATGGATCTTGGACACCTTGTGAATTTGGTATGGCACTTGAGCAAAAATAGATTTACTTGCTACTACTATTCATGTATCAGTCATGAACTTCAAATATGTGAGATCTGAGCTGTTTTTATAAATTTAGTTTGCTGTAGAATCCTAGAAATTTGCTGTATGCGGTAATAAGCATAAAGAACTTAATTGCTTTGCTAAATCTACTAAAGCAGGTATTTCTGCTTTTTTATTTCGTGTTAATACCAATTGATAAATTACAGTAGCTTGAATTTAATTTTACTGCCTAAATGGCAAATTTCCTTAAAATATGGAAGTACTAAGGGTAGGAGAGAAGAAATTGGGCTTCGGATTTGGATATGCCACAATTCTGGGCTTCCCACATACCCACAGCGAGCTCTGACACCTTTCTCAGGTCAAGTTTCATCCCCAGCGAAAGAGAAGAAAACAGTTAGCTTGCTGTACGGCTTTTAAAAATGAGATGAGTTGTGTAAATCTCATAGACTATAGCCGGTACAGAGCAGAGTTTCCGAAAATGTTAATTTCATCTTCTGATTCACAATACATTTGTAATAAAATAAACTTCTGCCTGACACACTAATTTGGAAATCTGAAAGTTCAACCTCCATTTAGAGCTCGTGTGCGGCTTGAGTGTCTCTCAGATTTTCCCAGCTACAGGTTCTCTATTACTGCTGCCACTTGAAATGATCTCTGGTGTGCTTTGAAGAGCATGATGCAGAGAGGGTTCATTAAAATCATTTTTCTAATGGCTTTGATTAGGTGGGGGGAGGGGAAAATCTGTTACCAGTACTTGAACCATCAAAAGGGTAAAAAAAAATTTTAAACCAATAAAATGAAGGAAGATAGATTTACATTAGCTAAACATTTACCACAGTTTCAAGGTTCTACCCAGAAAGGACACAGCAGCCAACCCTTCAGAACACAGCTAAAAAGAGAGGTGCACACTTGGACCCAAGAGACTGTGCTGGTTGGCTTTCTGTTTGCTTGATTGCTTTAGCCCATGCAATGATTTTTTAAATATGTTAATTTGTTTCAATATTTCAATATGAAGAGATGTCCCATAGAAATCTAGACTTCTGGCTTTTCTTAAGTAATTACTAAAAATGGCCACCAGCTCCAATTTATTCAAATACATCGTTTCACTGGCTCTTTAATCATATGAACTTGCCAGCCTCTGGTTCAGCTCAAGCTCTCTCTGGAAAAGCCTTTTTGGAAGAACACCGTGCCATATACCAGGGCACAAAAGACTCCCTAAGTCTGTGTCATTAGACTTAGATTCTGGTCCTAGATTCTTCTTTACTTTTTACATGTATTGCTGTTTCAGGCTACATCACTTAGAGCTCTAAGTAAGATTCTGAAGGATTCGTCCCCTGAGATGACAGTGTCTCAAAGAGCAGGGACAGGGCGGGGCCAGGGTGCATACGGTGCGTTCCACCATCTCACCGTGAGCACACAAAACTGTGGGTGACACTGCCAGGCTCCAAACTGGTGGCAGCTCAAGAAAAGAGTCCTCAGGTGCTAAATCCTAAGCCTTTCTTTTCCTGGAGCAGCTTTCTACGAATGCTATCTGCTTACTGCTGACCAGCTCCAAGACCACGAAGCCAGAAACTGCAATGAGGTGAAGCTTATAGTCCAAAGGGAGCCAAGAAAATTTTAAAGTATACACTAAGTGAACAACTCCTGTGAAACTGCATTAATAAATCTAAAACCTACCCAATAAATACTCGGATCTTCAATGATGTGTGACAAGGTGCACTCCAATGTGGCTTTTGTTCTATACCTGTTTATTAGTAAACCTATTTTCCTGATAAAATCACCTGTATTTTACCTTTTATCTTTATTATACTACCTAGTAATTAGTTTTTTCATAATTATTACATACTTTTATAGGTTATATGTTATGATATAATATACTTGTATCATGTAAGAACCTAATAAAGATTCAGGGAAAATTTTTAGGGGGAATGAAAAATGCCAACTAGCTTCTAAGTTTATTCATCAAGAATATTTCTAACTTCTCAGTTTTATATTTCTTTTATTTTTAAATGTGACCTGTGTCCAAAATTCTTCCAGAAGTGGGGAGAAAATAAAGAGAAAAAATGATAAAAGAAATCATGACATTTTTTATTATAAATAAATTTAAAACAAGAAATTTTAAGAAAATTGGGACATATCCTCTTAGAATTGAAATTGTAAAATGATTCCAGTTACAAATAAATTTAAAGCAAGAGAAAATCTGAAAGCCCTCATGTATGAAGATATATTTCATTTTGTATCTGCAGACTATATATCAGACTTTGAGCGGCTTTCCTGAACAGTTAACCCTAAATCTTCAATTTTGTAACTCACGTCAAGATCAGAAAGTACCCTCTGTGGTAACAGGAATTTCGCCCAGTGGACAGGGAAATAACGTAACTGATTGCTTACTTTCATGAGATTAGGTACCACCAAAAAAAAAAGAAACACAAAATGACAAACCTACCCCCCTAAAAGGGATACAGGAACAGGGTATCTCTGGAATTTTTCCACTTCTGTAAAGATCATGTGACCCACAAGCAAATACCTTTCCAACACTTTTCTCTTTCCGCAGCATCCACCACAGAGCAAAACAGTCAATACTTGTTTATTTTGATGTCAACCTTCTTATTACAAACCCAGATTCAGTAGCTCTTAAGAAAAAAGAGAGAAACTCTCAGTGGTGCAGCTCACCTGTTTTCCCCCAGAAGAGTTGAGCCAAATAGTGGCAACAGTTGTCAGCCACAGCCCACCTGGTACAGAAACCTCTTTGTAGCATTGCCCAGGGGCATCCTCTCACTCCAGATGTTAAAAGAGAAACAGCTGAGGATGGTTGAAAGTACACTATGAAATGAGAATTATATGCTATTGCTCCACAGTTAAGTTAACCATAAACACATGCAACACAGAGGGCATCTGATATATTAAGCCTCAAAATTACTTCTCTCTGGGAGAAACCTTAAAGCCAGATGTGGCTAAATGCACCATCTATTTTTCTGGCCTTTCTGAAAGGGTCGGAGTTCACTTCATGCATTCTGTTCTGGGATAGGCAAAAACTTGTGCTGAGAGATGTAACCTAAGTTGCAAAGACTTACTTCAGTCACTGTTCCAAGTTCATATTCCAAGTAAAAAAGTCCTTAACAGGAATGTTACCACGATAATTTCCATTTTCTGCCATGCACTAGAATATAGCTGTTGCCGTTTCCATTTGTACTAGACCAGTGTCGCTGTCTTTCTCCACAAGCCCCTTCCCACCATCTCCATCTCTTTATGATAAACATACAAATTTTCACTATATTTTACCCAAGAAACTCCCAAGAATAATATATTATGTGACAGGATAAGTAATAAGATATTGAAATATGAATACAACAAAAATCATACTGTAAAAACCAATCAGAAAAAACTTTGTGAGAGTTTCTCAATAGGTTTTATATTATTTATAGAATCACTACATGACCAAACAAAATACACCCCAAAGAACTGGAAACAGACGTTCCAACAAAAACTTGTACATGAGTGTCTGCCGCAGTCTATTTGTAATAACTAAAAGATAGAAGTATCTCCAATAATCTCAACAGAAAAATGAAGAAACAAAAAGAGGACTATCCAAACAATAGATTATTATTCAGCAGAAAAAAAAAGAGAATAAGGTACTGATACACATAACACGGATATAAATTGAAAATATGCCAAGTAAAAGAAGTCAGACACAAAAGACATATATTGTATAAGATATAAGCCATTCGTATGAAATATTCAGAGTAGGCGGATTCACAAAGAAAGAAGACAGATCGTGGTTGTCAGGGACCGGAGAGAGCAGAGGGCATGGAGTGATGGCTTTAATGGGCATCGGGTTTCCATTTGGGGTGATGAAAAGTTCTGCAACCAGATCGTGGTGATGGTTGCACAACATTGTAAATGCAGTTAATGCCACTGAATTGCACTGTAAAAGGGTCACCGTGCTAACTTTTATGCTGTGAGTATTTTACTGAGGTAGTAAAATAAAGTCAAAGTGGTGAACTGTTCATAATCCAGATGCAATCAACACATCAATTGTTTCTGAAGGGACTTCCACAAAAGGCCCAGAAATGAAAGAGACCAATGACTTGCTTTGCGTTTAAACGGCGTGTTCTTTCTAAAACTACTTTAGATGCCATACTTTAAATTCAGCATGTTTCATGTGGTGGTATTGTTAAATATAATAATAGAATGGCAGTTGGGATTCTACTTGAAGGGGGGAAATAATTAGAAAGCATTCCTCATTTACTTAACACTTCAACTATAAAAATACAAGAACTGGAACGTAAACTGGTAAATAAGGTAGCTATATTGTTAGAGACAGTGAATAGAAGGTGACAGATACAAAGGAGAGGTTCTCTTGGGCTTCTGCCCCCCTTCAACAAACACACAGCACTGCCCCAATATCATGGACTGCATTGTTGCTTTGAAAATATGAATTCAATATTGTTTGTAGAAAGTAATGTCTTAAAAACCCTAAATGTCCTAAGTACCATCTGGTTCAACTACATGTCAGAAATTAGAAATGTGGGGTTTTGGTTTACCACACACAGGTAAACTCCATAAACACTTTACCTACATTGCCTTAAGTGTCTTCAGTGTAAATATCAGCTGATTTTGAATCTTACGTTCCTTCTTCCACACCACCTCTTGCTGCTCTTCCACCAAAACCAAGAAGAAAACCCACAGGGCGTTGTTGTTTATATATCACTCTATTCTACCTCATCATAAATGGTTAAATACATCACAAAGTGCCAGGATTTTTTGGAACACAAATACGAGAGAGAGACAACACTACTGTGCTGATATACTAAAGTTAATAAACCAACTCCTATCTGGCAGGTAGCATCAGAAGTTAACATTACACAAATAGATAATAAACTCTCTGCCAATTTTTATGATTATAGTGCAGTATGTTCCAGAAATCTGTTTCTAAATCAAAATTTTACTAGAGAGAGAGTAAACATGTAATTTTCTAAAACAATTTTAAAAATAATTTTACAGATTGTTATATTTGGAATATGAATTTTTAATTTTCTAACTAAAGAGAAAGAAAGTCAACATTACACATTCCTTTTACCATTATGAACAAACAATCTGATTTGTAAGGAAGGAAAGAGAGCAAGCGTCATACTAAAATGATCACAAAAATTCTGATTCGGGTTGACAATTCATTGTAATTATATCCCCCAAATTTTGCTTTTCTTCATAGGTGATAAGTAGTACCCAAACTAATCTTATCAATGCTTTTAACACTTTTAACAATTACCCTATGCTTTATGCCCACTTTTGGCCA
This sequence comes from Glossophaga mutica, assembly GCA_039655065.1. Taxonomy (NCBI): domain Eukaryota; kingdom Metazoa; phylum Chordata; class Mammalia; order Chiroptera; family Phyllostomidae; genus Glossophaga; species Glossophaga mutica. Next base: position 136,860,952 of record CM077307.1, on the reverse strand, counting down.
AGAGCCTGCTTGACATATACTATTTAGCTGCTTGATATATACTATTTCTAAGCCTCACATTGAACTTCTATATAAGCAAAATACCTCCTTTTTACAGCCCGGGAAACATGGGCTTAGAACATTTAAGTAGCTATGAATTAACAAGGATTCTAGTGTCTACGGTTCCATTCTCTGCTCCTGCCAGTTCACCATGAAGATGACCTTCCTCTGACCAAGCCTGGGAGTGTAATAGTTTTAGGAGAACCTCCACTTTAAAGATTATAGAAAAGTTTTAAAAGTAGAAGATAAAAGGCACATGTTGACCCATTAGTTTTATGCAGCTACATTAGTAGATGTATCTATTTTCTAAAGACAAAACCATAATTGCCATATTTATAATTTACACAAAGCACTCCTAAAAGACCTTTCGTCCAAAGATACGGGATTAGTTTAAAAGCATTTCATCAGATGGACTGTTTAGAGAAAAATCAGTCATTAATTTAAGCAATTAAAATTAATATTGTGTTGTGTTCACACTGATAATATACAGGACCATCCTTCATTTTTAGAACTCTGCTTTAGAAATCCCCTAAAATAGCTCGGGACTCGAGAGGGAAGATGGCGGCGTGGTAGGAGGGAGCAGACCCTACTCCCCCTCCACACACGGGAGAAAAACCAGATCAATCTACGTAAAGATCAGAACAGACACGGAACAGTAATACAGCATATTGGAGAATAAGAGGTCTGAAATTGTAGCGGACACTGAAAAACAAGCGGTAAGGAGAGCTCTTCGGAACAATAAGAGCCCAGGGTTCCAGCGCTCGGAGAACGGGGCGGCCAAGGCCCCGGCCCGGCGCTCCGCCAAGCCTGCCCCAGGGCCCTGGGGAGGGAGCTGGGTCAGCCGCTGAACCGGCTGGGAGATCTCAGGGGCCACCGCGCGACTGCGCCCGAGCAAAAGTGGGTGCCCTGCGAGGGAGCGAAAGTGGGTGCACCCCACCAGGTCACTGCGCGACTTTGAACCGAGTTTTCGTGGTCGCCGCGCGACTACGAAAGCATAGGCGCCCCAAGAGAGACAGAGGCGCGGGCGAAGTGAGACAGCTGAATGAAAATAGACACCCTCAGGGGACCGCACACGGTCTCGGGCTAGTGGACACTCGCGAAAACATAGGCGCAGGCCACTGGAGACAGCTGTGGAGCCAGAGGTGCCAGTTCACCGGCGGGTTCACAACGCGGACAGCTCAGGCCCAAGGTGCAGGCGCCGGATAGCAGCTGGAACACAGGCCTCTCTCAGATCCGAATGCAGGCAGCTGTGCCCGAACACTGAAAGCCTCCCAGGGACAAAGGCAGGCGGCTGTGCACGTCTGGAGAACCTAGCTCACACCCATAACCTCGGAGAAGTGCGCACACATCAGGAAGTTCAGATCACACGCTGGAAACCCTGTGGGGAGAGGTGCCCACTAACGCTGGGATACACAGCACAGTGAGGACTGAGTTCTGAACACAGAGAAAAGCAATAAGATCACCCCTCGGCCATTGTAGCCAGCAAGACCTGAAAAAAACCGGCTGGCAAGTTTGAAAACAACAAGAGGGTTTTTTTTTTTTTTTTTTTTTTTTTCCCTTTTCTTTTCTTTCTTTTTTTTTTTTAAATTAATAATTTTTTAAATTTTTTATTTCTTTAATATATTTTTATTTTTTTAAATATTTTGTTGTGCTTTGCTTGTTTTTTTTTTTTTTTTTTTTTTCTTTTTCCCCCCTTTGGCTGCTTATATTTGTGTGGGGGTGTCTGTGTGCGTGTCTCTTTTTTGTTTTGCCAGTTTGTTAGTGTCTTTTTGTTTGTAAGCCTGTATATCTATATGAGTTTTTAAATACTCCTTCTTCATTGTTTATATCTTCTTCTTTACTCCCCAACTCCTTTTGCCTTCCTTGAATTCCTTCTTCTCTTATCCCCTCTTCCTTTCTCTTCAATTTTTATCTTTTCTACCTTCCTCTTGTTTCCCCTTTCTTCTTTTTTTTATTTTCCCCCCTCTTCTTTTTGTAAATACACACGAGTGAGACAAAACAAACAAACAAGCAAGCCTGGAACTGTGGCGGGGCGAGATCCAGAGTTGGCCCCCAAAAGAGGGTATTCCAGCTGATGAGTCAGTGGAAGCAGTGAACAACAGGATATCCGAAGGAGAATCCACCATTGACTCTCACAGATATTCTACCACAGAAGGTCATACCACAAACCCAGGGAGCCAGAACAGATCAATTTAAGAAGTTGAGGCTAACAACAAGAGTCTTACAAACAATGGGAAGACAAAAGAACAATCCCTAAATGAAAGGAAAGGAGGAAGCTCAAGAAAGAATGCTAAATGAAACAGAGGCAACTCAACTATCAGATATCGAGTTCAAAGCAATGGTTGTCAGGAAGCTCAATGAGCTCTCAATGAGCTACCATAAACTACAGGGAAGTTATGATGAACTCACGGCAAACTATATCAACATGAAAAAGGAAATAGAAACTATCAACAAGGGCCAAGAGGAAATGAAGAACACAATCTCTGAACTGAAGAACACAGTAGAAGGAATGAAAAGCAGAATCGACGAAGCAGAAGATCGGATCAGCGAGTTGGAGGACAAAATAGAAAAAAATACTCAGAATGAGCAAGATAAGGAAAAGAGGCTTAGAAAGAATGAAGAGGGTTTAAGAGAAATGCAAGACAACATGAAACGGAATAATATCCGTATAATAGGAATACCAGAAGGAGAAGAACAAGAACAAGGGATAGAAAACCTGTTTGAAAAAGTAATGATGGAAAACTTCCCTCATTTGGTGAGAGAAAAAGCCACACAAATCCAGGAAACACAGAGAGTCCCAATCAAAAGGAACCCAAACAGGCCCACTTCAAGACACATCATAATTAAAATGGCAAAACTCCAAGACAAAGAGAGAATCTTAAAGGCAGCAAGGGAGAAAAAGGAAGTAACATACAAGGGGGCCCCAATCAGGTTAGCATCTGACTTCTCAATGGAAACGCTCCAAGCCAGAAGAGAATGGCAAGAAATATTCCAAGCAATGAGAACCAAAGGCCTGCAACCCAGACTACTTTACCCAGCAAGGCTTTCAATCAAGATAGAAGGCCAAATAAGGAGCTTCCCAAACAAAAGAAGTCTAAAAGAATACACCTCTACCAAACCAATGCTGCAAGAGATACTAAAGGGACTGCTTTAAGGGAAGAAAGGAAAAGACAGAGAGAGAAAGAGAGAGAGGAACACAGGTACGAAAATGGCAATGAATAAATACCTATCAATAATAACTTTAAATGTAAATGGATTAAATGCCCCAATCAAAAGACATAGAATAGCTGAATGGATAAGAAAGCATGACCCACACATATGCTGCCTACAAGAAACCCACCTCAGGACAAAAGACATACACAGGCTCAAAGTGAAGGGCTGGAAACAAATTTTCCAAGCAAATGGTCAGGAAAAAAAAGCTGGGGTAGCAATACTCATATCAGACAAACTAGACTTCAAAAGAAGGGCCATAAAGAGAGACCCAGAAGGCCACTTCATAATACTCAAGGGAAGAATCCACCAAGAAGACATAAATATTGTAAATATATATGCACCCAACGGAGGAGCACCTAAATACATCAAGAAAATTTTAGAGGACTTCAAGAAAGATATAGACAGCAACACAATTATAGTAGGTGATTTTAACACCCCACTGTCAAAAATGGACAGATCTTCCAAACAAAATATCAACAAAGATATTGTGGCACTGAACAACACTCTAGAGGAAATGGACTTAACTGATATATATAGAGCCCTTCATCCCAAAGAAGCTAAATACACTTTCTTTTCAAATGCACATGGAACATTTTCAAAGATAGACCACATGATAGGACACAAATCAAGCCTCAACAAATTCAAGAAAATTGAAATCATACCAAGCATTTTCTCTGACCACAAGGGACTGAAACTAGAAACCAACCCCAAGGAGAAAAACCCAAAACCCTCAAAATCATGGAGATTGAATAGCATGCTATTAAACAATGAATGGGTCAAGAATGAAATTAGGGAGGAAATCAAAAAGTTTCTGGAAACAAACGATAATGAACTCACATCGACCCAAAACTTATGGGACACAGCAAAGGCAGTCCTCAGAGGGAAGTTTATAGCGATACAGGCCTATCTAAAAAAGACAGAAACATCTCAAACAAACAACCTAACCCTTCGCCTACAAGAACTCGAGGAACAACAACAAAGACAGCCCAGAGCAAGTAGAAGGAAAGAAATAACCAAGATAAGAGCAGAATTAAATGATATAGAGACTAAAAGCACAATCCTAAAGATCAATGAATCCAGGAGTTGGTTCTTTGAAAAGATCAACAAAATCGACAAGCCTTTAAGCAGGCTCATCAAGAAAAAAAGAGAGAGGGCTCAAATAAACACAATCAGAAATGAAAGAGGAGATATTACAACCGACACTGCAGAAATACAAAGGATTGTAAGAAATTACTATGAAGAACTGTATGCCAAGAAATTTGAAAACCTAGGTGAAATGGACAGGTTTCTGGAAAAATATAACCTTCCAAAACTCAATGAAAAAGAAACAGAAAGTCTGAACAGACCAATAACGGCTGGTGAAATTGAATCAGTAATCAAAACACTCCCGACGCACAAAAGCCCTGGACCAGATGGCTTCACAGGAGAGTTCTACAAAACATTTAAGGAAGAGCTAACCCCTATTCTCCACAGACTATTCCAAAAAATCCAAAATGATGGAAGACTCCCAAACTCTTTTTATGAAGCCAGCATCATCCTAATCCCAAAACCAGATAAAGACACAACAAAGAAGGAGAACTTCAGGCCAATATCGCTGATGAACATAGATGCTAAAATCCTCAACAAAATATTGGCAAACCGCATCCAGCAACACATTAAAAAGATCATACACCACGACCAAGTGGGATTCATCCCAGGGATGCAAGGATGGTTCAACATTCGCAAATCAGTAAATGTAATTCATCACATAAACAAAAGCAAAGACAAAAATCACATGATCATATCAATAGATGCGGAAAAAGCATTCGATAAGGTACAGCACCCATTTATGATAAAAACACTCAGCAAAGTGGGAATAGAGGGAGCATTCCTCAACATAATAAAGGCTATATATGAGAAACCTACAGCCAGCATCATACTCAACGGGCAAAGACTAAATTCTTTTCCACTAAAATCAGGAACAAGACAAGGCTGCCCACTCTCTCCACTTCTATTCAACATAGTATTGGAAGTATTAGCCACAGCGATTAGACAAGAAAAGGAAATAAAAGGCATCCAACTTGGAAAGGAGGAAACAAAACTATCATTGTTTGCAGATGACATGTTAGTATACATAGAAAATCCTATAGTCTCGGCCAAAAAACTGCTCGACCTAATAAATGAATTTAGCCAAACAGCCGGATACAAAGTCAATATCCAGAAATCAAAGGCATTTTTGTATACCAACAATGAAACAACAGAAGTAGAAATCAAGGAAAAAATACCATTTGATATAGCAAAAAGAAAAATAAAGTACCTAGGAATAAACTTAACCAAGGAGGTAAAAGACCTGTATGCAGAAAACTACACAACACTGAAGAAAGAAATCAAGGAAGACACAAATAAATGGAAACACATACCGTGTTCATGGATCGGAAGAATTAACATCATCAAAATGTCCATACTTCCCAAAGCAATCTACAGATTCAATGCAATACCTATTAAAGTACCAATGGCATATTTCACAGATATAGAACAAACTCTTCAAAAATTTATATGGAACCATAAACGACCCAGAATAGCGGCAGCAATCTTGAGAAAGAAGAGCAAAGCAGGAGGGATCACAATACCTGATATCAAAATGTATTACAAGGCCACTGTAATCAAAACAGCCTGGTACTGGCATAAAAACAGGCACGTCGACCAGTGGAATAGAATAGAGAGCCCAGAAATAAACCCTAGTGTCTATAGTCAATTAATATTCGACAAAGGGGGCAGCAACATAAAATGGAGTAAAAATAGCCTCTTCAACAAGTGGTGTTGGGAGAACTGGACAGCTTTGTGCAAGAAAATGAAACTCGAGCACCAACTTACACCATACACAAAAATAAATTCAAGGTGGATAAAAGACTTAAGCATAAGCCGTAACACCATTAAAGTCCTAGAAGAGAACATAGGCAGGAAAATCTCAGATATTACACGCAGCAACATTTTTACTGATATATCCCCTAAAGCAAGGGACATAAAGGAAAGAATAAACAAATGGGATCTCATCAAAATAAAAAGCTTCTGCATGGCCAAGGAAAACAGTATTAAAATAAAAAGAGAACCGACTGTGTGGGAAAACATATTTGCCAATGATATCTCAGATAAGGGTTTAATCTCCAAAATATACAAAGAACTTACACGACTCCACTCTAAGAAGACAAGCAACCCAATTAAAAAATGGGCAAAGGACTTGGGCAGACACCTCTCCAAGGAGGACATACAGAGGATCCAGAGACACATGAAAAAATGCTCGATATCGCTAGCTATCAGAGAGATGCAAATTAAAACAACAATGAGATACCACTTGACACCAGTCAGAATGGCCCTCATAAACAAAGCAACAAACAGCAAGTGTTGGAGAGGTTGTGGAGAAAAGGGGACACTACTGCACTGCTGGTGGGAGTGCAGACTGGTACAACCACTATGGAAAACAGTATGGGTTTTTCTTAAAAAACTAAAAATGGATATACCTTTTGACCCAGCAATTCCATTGCTAGGGCTATATCCTAAGAACCCTGAAACACCAATCCAAAAGAAACTATGCATCCCTATGTTTATAGCAGCACAATTTACAATAGCCAAGTGTTGGAAGCAACCTAGATGCCCATCAGTAAATGAATGGATCAAAAAACTGTGGTACATTTATACAATGGAATTCTATGCAGCAGAAAGAAAGAAGGAGCTCATACCCTATGCAACGGCATGGATGGAACTTGAGAGCATCATGCTAAGCGAAGTAAGCCAGGCAGTGAAAGACAAATACCATATGATCTCACCTTTAACAGGAACCTAATCAACAAAACAAAGAAACAAGCATAATATAACCAAAGACATAGAAATTGGGAACAGGCTGAAAGTCACCAGAGGGGAGAGGGGAGGGAATTTCAGGGGAAAAGGGGAAGGATTTACAGAAACAAGTAAAAAGGACACATGGATAAAAACTATGGGGGGGTGGAAATGGGAGGGAAGGGCTGGGGTGGTGGGTTGGGGTGAGAATAAAAGACAGAAAACTGTACAAGATCAACAATTAAAATAAAAATTAAAAAAAAAAAAAAAAAGAAAAAAAAAAAGAAATCCCCTAAAATAGCAAAATTCTGAAAATAGTGAAAACTTCTCAAGTACTAATGTGTTGTTGCAAGTTACTAATGCCTATTTCATGCACACTCACATAATTGAATTCATCAGCAAACATATGGAGCAACATTCTTTAAAAAGGATGGGATCATGGAACCTAATATTGGTACTCTAATTTCATAAATTTCCTGTGTATCTTTTTGCCTTGCAGTCAAGCGCTCAATCCACTCAGCCACACTGACCAGGGCTTCCTGTGTATCTTTTTAATTTTAAGACAAAGACAGTTGAGGAGGATGAGCCCTGCTTAATAGGTCAGAAGAGGGAACTTGGAATATCTGAAGCCAAGCTGTTTCCTGTGCCTCGCTCTTTGTCTGAAACAGCAGACGGGGTGAAACCACCCCACAGGTACAGTAGGCGGCAGCCCATTAACTTTCTCATAAGCACCTCTGTGGGTGCAACAGGGTGCGGATCCATAAAATCATAACCGTGGCTGCTTTTGTTTTTGAGAAGAAAGGTTGAAGTTATTCATAAATACAGGGTGGGGCCAAAGTAGGTCTGTAGTTGTCCATGTGTAAAATAATAATTAATGAATAATAACACAATAAATTCTGCTTCTTATACTCATAACTATAACCCTACTTTGGCCCCACCCTGTATTTACTTGAATACATGATTCACTTAATTACCTATAATTACACACAAAATCTTTTTCATTAATATTCAAATGACTGTGGTTCAACCTGGTGTTTTGATGTCTCTTCTACGTTAAAATGAGCTAGTTTAAAAATGGGGAATCCATCACTGATGATAACATGATAATGTTCCAAAGAGATTCTTCAATTTCGTAAAATGCCAAGGTAAATTATCTAGTGATGAAATCACTGCATGTAAAGATGAAATATACCAATATCATGAAAATAACAAAGAAAAATTACACAATATTCCTAAATGAATTATCTAGAGATTAAGCTCTGTGCCAGTGAATTAGGTAGGTTTGCTATACTTGTTGCTTAATTTTTCATTAAGTACCCACAAAATGCTGACATCAGATATGACACAAATGCTTAGAATTGTAGAGCCTACATTTTAACACAATGTATATTTCATAGGCTACATACATTTTATTACAAAAATTACTGTGCACATTCAGTTTCTGCTGTGGGCCTTTATTTTGTATTTATAATTTATTGAGTAGACTCTGTACCAAGGAGGAAAGTAACTGTTAATTGAAGGCTTAAGAAATGTGAGTTTCTAAAACAAGTTTTTAAATTCCTCACTAGACTTACCAATGAGTAACATTGAAGGGAAAGCGAAAAGTAGAATAAAAGTTCTTTATTCTCACAAGTTCTCTGGGTACTATACTGCTCATATGCAATGTATTTCCAAATGACTCCCTAAAATATTGTTCTCTACCCTTAAAACTCACAAAATATTGACTGAATTCCAAGAGGAAAAAGGCATCTGAGATCTATGTGTAGAAATCTTTAAAGTTCAAGACAACTGTGAGAGTCTATTAAAGTGATGTTACTGCCTCAGGACCCAGATATCACAGGGCCTGTTCCCAAACCCCAGGTTTCTTCCGTCTAAAATGTCATCTTTCTAGAGCTGACCAAGTCCCTGTTCTGCCTAAGCTCACCTCAAAGGTCACCTTTTCAGAGGGGCCTTTCCTGCCACCCTGGCTCTAGGGGTTGGCCCTTCTCTGAGCTCTGGTCTTCCTCCCTTAGAGCAGCCTCTAGTGGAATTTGCTGATTGACTTATTGCTGGATACCCACTTTGTATTTTTATTGTCTGTTTTGGTCCTTGAAAAATCCCTTGCACCTAGAATAGTAAGTGCTCAAGAAATATTTGTTGAAGGAATAAATGGTATGGTATCGAGGTAGAACCCAAATGATGGACTAGATGAAATAACTTTGCATGATTATAACATACACACATCCTCCCACACACTCACACTCGTGTGCAGTAGGATTGACAGACCAAAAGTGGGTTTTATATATAATTTTATATATAATTTATATGACATAAATTATACATTTCACAGTGGGCTGTGAAATAAATCATTTAAAAGATTAGTGAGTTGGAAGTGAGGAATGAAAATTTTGAGGCTATCTGTACAAACATCCAGCACTTAACAGACTGTTGAATTATGTTCTGAGTTTCACATCTAAACTCCACCTAAGCGTTAAGACTCATAAATGATTTAGAGTTTTGTTTTTCTTAAGGACACTGTTAACACCAGAATATCAATTGGTATCTAATAATATTAATGAGATGTCCTAAACAGAATGATTTAAGTATACTTTGTTCTTATTACTTCCCAGGTGGTGGCAGGACCAATGGATTTCAATAACTAAAGTTATAAAGTTAATAAAGGAATAAGAAGTTAAGAGAAACTTCTGGATTTTAAGCTTAAATAGCCATACAATAAATTACTTTATATTTACAATTTTGTGTAACAGACAAAAAATAGAATAAGAAGTTTTTAAAATGAGTTATGTAAAAAAAAATAACCATAAATAGAAATTTTTATTTGAGATGGATGACAAGGAAAGTAATTTTATGTGCTAATTATTGAAAATTAATTACCCTTTATATGATTTACATTTTGTTGGCAGGTAAGCACAGTAATTCAAACAATAATTTCTCCAAGGTCTGTATGTTTTCTTTCAAAAAACAGATAACTGAGTTATTTTGATGACTTCATCAATGAACAACAAAAATCAAGAATTTCTAAACGATACATTAGCAACTATTTTTTCTTGATAAGCCACAATTCACTACTTTAAAAAACAAACAAACAAACAAACAAACAGGACAACCAGACTTTATAAATATCAACTTCAAAACCCTCCTGTCCAAATGTTCAGATTTATAACCAGGCAAGCTGATATCTATTAGAATGCTTCTGGAAATAATTTTTCCTACAGACTGAAAACTACATTACAAGCCTTTGATATAGTGCCTGACACTACAGAGCACCGCTTTACCTGGAATTTCTTAAGGACAAAAACAAGCCCTCTCACTCCAAGCTAACCTTTAGTCATACTAGCTCATCGCCAGTCCCAGCTAAGAACTCAATACAGATTCACAAATCATTATCTGAAATCTTTCCAGCAGGAAAAGCTTTGGAATTCAAACTTTTCAGATTTAGATAGATATATACCAATATTATGAACATCCCCAGAAGGGCCTTGGGGCAGTACTCCGTGAGCAAAGAATTTTTACTTCTGCAACAAAATACACAAATATTCACACTAAGGAAGATAAATAAAGACTATAAATAGCTTCACATAAGGTCAAAACAGGTTTTGCGGCCAAATGAGTTCAGATCAGGTCAGATTTTGCCGCCAAAGAAGTTCGGACAAATAATACGATTTTCATTTGGATTTTGGAATTATGGAGCAGGGATTTCAAAACGGAAGACTTATCAGTGCCTCTCTTTGACAGCCGTGTTTAGAGTTCATGTCCCAAGGCTGCTACACATTAATAAATTTTTATCAAGTTTCTTCCGCCCTCTAACAACTAATTTGAAGAAAATCTCAGGGTAAATCTAACTCACTAAATTTGATTTTTTTTTTAAAGCCAGTATATTTTGTTGCAAGTGTATTATTCTATGAAATTCTGAAATCCAGAAGTAATCTCAGGTTCTCTTAATCCATTCGATCTCTCCCTATAAAAAGTCCCAAACCCACAAACACCCGGTGCAAAAACAACATGGAAATCCACATAACATACTAAAATGAGCAAACTCCAATACTAAATTCAAGAAAATTTAATTATTGGAGGAGTCAAAATTACTGCTTCATGGATATTTAAACATTTTAAGTGCTTATTAACTATAACATTGATAGCATTTATAAAGGCAAGATTAACAATCAAGAGAAAGAATAATAGAGAACTTAAAATCTTTAAATTTCTAGCTATGTAAGACTAAAAGCAGAAACATTTAATAGTGATGCATAAGGGAGGTGGAAACGTATGTAAAAGCCCCTTGACCTGGCGTGTACCATCGGCCCCTCAGAAGTCATGGTACACTGGACATGTGATCATGCTCAGTGAATGACTTAAACAACTCACTCTGTTCACTAACAAAGGACTTGGAAAGGTATTTGCTTGTAGAGCAAAGTGAGCGAGGTGAGCGATGGCCAAACACACAAATGAAAATCACAGTCAACACATGTGCCATGTGCCCCGGGCGTGCCAGCACACCACCTTCTCATGGAGGGCGCCCTGTGCTCCAGGCAGCCTCATCAACACGTCTAGAACCACAGAAAAGGCCAACAGTGCAAACCTCAGCAATCTTTAACCAATGTACACTGATAAATTTAATTTTAAAAATTAAAAGAAAAGCCCTGGCTGGTGTAGCTCAGTGGATTGAGCGCGGGCCTGCAAACCAGAGGATCGCGGTTCGATTCCCAGTCAGGGCACATGCCTGGGTTGCAGGCCAGTTCCTGGAGGGGGACACACGAGAGGCAACCGTACATTGATATTTCTCTCCCTCTCTTTCTCTCCTACCTTCCCCTCTAAAAGATAAATAAATAATAAATTTTAAAAAAAAAGCTAGTTTAAAAAAAAAAAAACATTTAAAAAAAATTAAAAGAAAAAATAAACTCCAGCAGCATTAGAAATATTAACGAAAACCAGAAATGGACATTCCCTTGACTCTCCCTTAAACAATGAATGTATGTGTGGTTAATTTAAGCTCGGTCAGAGCTCAAACAAGCACAGCTCTCACACGTAAGTAAGGCAAGCACATGGCGGTGGGGCGGGGAGAGGGGGAGAGAGGGGAGAGAGAAAGTTGTAAAGTCCACCCTCAGAAGAAATATAAATGATAAAAACTAACTTAAATAAAGTAAGCTGTTTTGATTTCCTAGGATGAAAAAGGCAACTTAACTGAAATGGTGAAAATGCCTTCACTAAATTTCTCTAGAAAATAAGTAAATTCACTCTTATGAGACTCACTATCCATTAGGGTATGAATATTAAGTTTTTTCCTCCAACCTGCCACACAAAAATATCATGGAATGAAACACCCCAGGGACCATGTCTGCAGTAATTACTGGCAATGAAACTATATGACATATATTCCTACCAGATGGAATGATGATGCAAAATGAAGACCTAGTGTGCCTACCAAATACTAGGGATGTTTTTCTCAGAAGCAAATCTGAGTTGGATATTCATCTCTTCAAAGCCTTTTGGTGAATGCCAGAACAAAAAAATAAAAAGAGTTTTTGCTCAAACTCCTTGAGACGGTGCTTGTCTTTTTCTCCATTCTTGTGTCTTACAATAGGACATCTTTGTACTATACACTCCAACCACACATAACAGTGTTTAGATTCCTGAGCAAATCTGGCTGCTTCAAATCTTTCTTACATCTCACCCTCTCTACTGAGAAGGATCTGACCCTCTGGGGAACACTTGGGAAACACACAGCCTTTTAACATCAATTCAAGCATGCCTTCCTCTACCTATCCTTTCCTAATATCATCCTGAAGTGGAACTGACCACTCCCTTCTTCCTGTCACTGATGGAACTTCAACTCACCTTTATTTAGCACCCTTGATGCTTTCTGCATGTATCGGCCTACCATTGCTGGCTCTGGCCCAGGAACTGAAAGCTCTTCACTAACATCTCCTCTGATAAATAACTAAGGTAATTGAAAGCACCATCAAGCACCATCAAGCACTTCAAGCACCATCACATGTTTTATTAAGCATATTTAAGTTGGGAACCTGGACAACACATCCTTCTTTAGATGTCCTTCTTATGGACTGAATTACATCCCTCTCTCAATTCATATGTTGAAGCCTTAACTCCAAGTGTGACTGTATTTAGATATGGGGCTTTTGGGGGTAGAGCTATATGGGGTCACATGGGTGAGATCCTAACCCAATAGGATTGGTGGCCTAATAAGATGAAGAGGAGAAAGGGTTCCTTTTCTTGCTCCACTTGCATGTGCCAAGGAAAGTGATATGAGCATAGAGAGAGAAAGCTGTGATCTGCAAGCCAGGAAGAGCTTTCACTGGGGCCCAATCCTGCTGGCACCCTAATCTCAAACTTCCAGCTTCCGGAACTGTGAGAAAATAAATTTCTGTTGATTAAGCCACCCAGTCTATGGTATTTTAAGCAACCCAGATGCTAAATAAATGAAATCATTAAATGTCACTTTTTACACGTATTCTTTGGTGATTGGTTAAACTAAGCACTTCTAGTAGTATCAATAAAATAACAAGTGGACAATATATCCTCACTGCTCATTTCTACCAGAGAATCAGCCACTCTATAGTAAGTTTAAAATTCCATGATGAAAACCACTCTGAGTTTAGGAGTTACCATTTTAAAACCTCTTATGAAAATATGGTCTTATTAATAATTTTCATTTTCATCTCACAATATCCCTAGTAGCAGTACCAAGTATATGATCCCCATTTCATAGACAGTTTGTCCTTTCAAAGGCAAGATAGCAAGTCAGAAGTAGGACTAGAGTAGAACTCAAGTCTCCTGAATTTTAGTTAATCCTTCTCTTATAACCGGAATAAGGAGAGGTAACTAACTACAAGATGTGGACATACCCTCTTCACATTCTAGAACAAGGTACAGAAATTATTTTGCAACAGCATGGATGGAACTGGAGAGCATTATGCTAACTGAAATAGCCAGGCGGCAAAAAACAAATACCATACAATCTCATTTATAACAGGAAACTAATGAACAAAACAAACAAATGAGCAAAATAGAACCAGAGGCTTGGAAACAAAGAAGAAACTGACAGGGACCAGAGGGGAGGGGAAAGAGTCTAGCTAAAAAAATAAGTATGAATGACCCAACGACACGGACAACAGGGTGGGGATTGCCTGTGGGAGTGGGATGGGGCAGGCAGGGGAGAGCAATGGGGAAAATTGGGACAACTGTAATGGAACAACAATAAAAAAATAAATTTTTAGAAGAAAAACACTTCCTGACATCAGTTTGAATCCTTATATCCCCAATAAAAATTTAAAAAATATATTTACTATGTGCTGACAAAGGAGTAACATAGCAATTTCATCACATTTATCTTGCTCACTCCAATATTAAATATGTCCAGTGTGAGACTTTATATCCAAACACCCTAAGCATGTGATCTGTTCTGAAAACACTCCACACCAAAGCATAATTTTAAGACAATTTTGAGATACATTCCTACACAAAAAATTCCACACTTCATTTTATATCAAAATAATTCTATAAATAACTAGGAAATATCTAAAAAACTGGATGAACTTGTTGCCACAGAATCTGGCAGGTTGCATAAACATCTTACCTGAAATGCTCTCACTTGACCACACCCACCAATGCTGCATACAGTGTAAGTCATCTGGAGTGCCCAGAGGCCTTCTGAGGTATTTGGTTCAGAAAGACATGGAACACACATACACACACACACGTGTGTGTGTGTGTGTGTGTGTATTCAATAAAAATATTATATGCTTTATCCAAAAATGTGGGGGTAAAAGCCTATTATTTTAAAAGAGATCTCCTACTTGATATATATCTGCTCTAACAGTAAAAATTATCAGTGTTTTCTGGTCAGTAAATTGTAGAGATAATTCAATGAAACACTTATTTAGTGTCAACTGCACACACAGAGCATGCTGAGTGCCTCCTGACATGAATACCAGTAGGTTTGATGTGGACAAGGGAATAGAGCAGGTGCATGATAACTTGCAAAAGAATCAGAATGTGTTGGGTGTCCTGACAGTATATGGTACTGTGTCAGTCTAGAAGACTGGCTGACTTCTCACTAGGGTGAATCGACAGATATCAAGAGGGCAAGATCTGGGTTGGACCTGCATCGATTGGTAGGAGTTTACCAAAGCAGGATGGCATGAAGTGCTTTCTCCATGGACAAAGAACAAGCTTCAGAAGAAACAGATTAATTCATGGACTGCTAAGAATACACTTTGGGTAGAGTCTGATGTGAAGGAAGTAAACGGTGAAGGGGGGAAAAGCCTAGGGTGTGGGTGCAGGTTGGACTGGGAAGGGCCTCAGGCTCTGTGGTCAGGAATTTGGATTTCACTGAGCCAGCAGAAGGGAGTTTGAAGGTGAAGGGGCCCCGTGTGATGATGAAGGCTTTCATAAAGAGCACCCTGGCAGCAGCTGGGAGAGTGTGGAATGGAAGGGAGAAGGCTTCAAAGCAACTGACTTATCATTGTGCTCTGAGTGGGATAACTTTGTATGAGAAGAAATGGAGCACAGCTGGGGAAATTTCAAAGAAGAGAGGAAAAATGCCCATGTTAAAGGACTGCCCATAAAAGCTCAATGATTTACAACCAACCCAGCCACCGCTCACTTTCATCTGGATTGCACTGCTGTGGCTCATGATGCTTGTCTGGACTCCCCATGACACTTTGTGTGCAGAATCATGGTGGAGCCTGTCAGACACTCAAGGCCGTATCTCATAAACATGAGCAAAGCTGACAGCTTTCCTAGAGACCAGCACCACCATGTCAGGCATTAAACAAATCATTTGTGCTATGCAGCTGGGGCCTGCTCCCTTGGGAAATCAGAATAGCACCTTTACAACATCATCAACCCCTGCTGAGACAATGCACAAGAAGTCAAAGCCAGTCTGCACAGCTTCACCATCTGTAGGATGTTGAAGCCCTAGAACGCTGGCATGTTCATAAACCTGCCCTCAGAGTCTGCTGAGAGTAGCTCCTTTCAGAACACCGTAGTCAAATGAATCTTTTATAAATAATAAACAGATTACGAAGATATTTTTAAATGTCTGACAATTCAATGAGTGGTTGAAATCTTTATCCTCTCTACTATAACCATCCATTCTCTCTGTGTCCATTGGCTTAATGACCATGACATTGGGTCAAAGAAGTAGTTTAAAGAATCATAATTATATATTACATTCTGTAATTAAAATATAATATCTGAAAAATTTGTAGAATAAAAAATATAGTACACATTTTCCTTAAATCACTGTGAAATCTAATCCTATTTTAAGGATTTATTTTCTTTGTTACAGATACACAACTATCTTTTCCATTGCTGGCACGCCCTGTGGTATAAACCACAATGAAAAAAAGCAAATGCCAGACCTAGGGAATTACATTCCCCCCAAACCCATTTAAAATGTATTAAAAAGTTAGGAGCACATTTTAAGACATACACATTCAAGGAAACCAAAATGAATCTACAGGTTCGCAATAATCATTTATTTATATTTTGAAGATTCTTCAATTTACATGTCAAACAAAATTTATTTTATAAATTGTAATGAACAAATCAGGCACGCGGATGCACAACTGCAAAGTCGGTTGCAAATCTGAGATTTGTCAGCCATAAACTGATCGATAATTAAAATGGAGTTCACCTCTATGCTGTAATCTTAAAGTGTAACTACAGGTTTCCCTAAGTTTGCTTAAAATATGTATTAAAGCTAAACATCTATACCATAATAATATTCATTGTAATTGTACCCTGTTGACTAACAAGCATTCTGGAAAATTTAAAGGGGGAAAACACACCCACCCACATAATTAGGACATGTGTTTACTTAATAATCCTGAATATCACTATGAAAAACACACCACTTCAGGGAAATCTAAATGACTATATTTAACTGTTGAAATATTTTAGCCATGTATCTGAGTTGTGGTGTTTTTCTCTAACACAGAACACACCCATTAATAGACCAGAAAAACAAAAGAATTCTGATTCTAGCAGCTTCTTAAAATCCAGTCTCTTAATAATCTAGCTGGAAGATCACTTACTCAGAGAGCCAGAGAACAATACAGAGAACATGTTGCTTATTCATTTCTTACCTTTTTTCCTTTTCTTTTCCTATGAGCAGGTTTTGCATTTTTCTCCTTTGGTTCTTCACTCATCTTTCCTTGAAATCGGGTGAGTTGATAAAAGATAGATCACTGCCCGTATTCCAACATCCAAAACCACGACAAAGAGTCAAAGCATTTAGACCAAAGTCCATTTACGGGGCTCCCCAGGCAAGCCGCCTCTGCTTACACCCAGCCCCTGCTGCTGTCAGAGCCGCGGCTGCTAATGTAGCTCCGTTCAGCCTTCCTCAGGAAGAAACTGGGTGTTCTCTACATCAAACAGTCAATTATTCCTCTAACAAAAATCGGTATTTTAGTCTTTCATTTCTAACTTATCATTACCCTGAGATAAAATCTTGACAAGACTTTGTTGCTTGTTCCTCCACAGTGATTCCAGCCTGTAAATGGTGAGAGAGAGAGAGAGAGAGAGAGAGAGAGAGAGAAACACACACGAACACACACACCCTCACACACAGAGAAATAAGCTACAGACTGCTGACAAGTCTCTGAAGCCTTCCCAGAGGCTGATTTGCTGCTTCCCGCAGACTGGGAAGCCGAATGTAAATCGCTCTCAGTGCTGCGAGCCTCCCATATGAACACATGTGTTGAATACATCAGGGCATACCAGAGGAGGAGGCAGTCCGGAGAGTGGTAACAGATCAGGTTACGTACGGGCTGGTGAAAAACACTCAATGATTCAAACAATAAAAGAACCCTACCACAACTAGAGAAACCAAAGGTTACACTTTCTCCATTCTTTTTTTATCTGATAAGCAAAAAGATAAGCAAATTGTCAATTTTCAGCTAAAGATTTCTAATGAAGGGCTAATTACAGAAGGCTCCATATCTAATTTGCTATCATTCATATTTAAACATTGGTTCCCTTCTATGATTATACCAACCAACCAACCAAACTGACTGCTCAACCAACAAACCAGAGAGCCTCCAGGATGTTCAGGGAATACAAACAGCAGGATAGAAGAAACATTCTGCGCTCCTGCTTGTTCAGGGCAATGCTGCTCTCAGATCAAGGTGCGCACTCCATGCTTCGTGCCATCCTGAGACCCAGGCTTCAGGATGTTTTCTGGATGTGTCAGGGTGTGGTGGGGTGTGGCAGGTGTCAAGGGGTGGTGAGCTCACACCTGGGTGGAAACTCCCCCACCAGGCCTTCTATCTATTTAAACATAACTGAGTTACCTTCAGAAGCTGTCATTTAAGCATCTCTTGAAAAGTTCCAGATGCATTCTGATTCAGGAAGAAGCAAGATTCTATGAGCTGCCACAGGCAATCACTAAGATCAAAAGAAGTCTTTCGGAGCGGATAACTGACACAGGTGTAGAGAAAGAAGAGAGGAACAGGTGGAAAGAAGGAAAAGAGAGAAGTAAATGGGCATCAGGGTCAGATCCACCCTTAGGGGCTCAGAATCCAGGGATAAATCATGTGATCTCCGCACTCTAACATCTGTACTCAAGAGGCATTATATTAAAATTAATATTAACATTTGCATTCAGAAGAAATTGGATTAAAATAATATAAAGCACAGCCTTGCAGGGAAAAAAGACACAGGAAGGGCTAATTTTCAGTGATGTGTGTCAAAGGATTTAACACTTTAGAAGAAATGACCCTTAAATATTGAGCCAAAAGGACAGATGTCTATGCTAAAATATTTCCCATTCTTCACCTATCATATAAAGGGGGGCTGTTTCTATAGTATGTGCAATTAACATTCCTTCCCCTCCCCTTGAACCACAAATCCCCCAGAAAGACCAGAGTCTGAAGGATGCTTGAGATGGCTTTCCCACAGCCAAGCAGGCCGGGGACAGGGGTGTAAATGACCCTGCAAAGAGCTGGGTGGATTTTACAAATGGTGGGTTAGCTACTTGAGCTTCTTTTCCACTGTGACGTTCCACACTACTGAATTACAATAACATACAACTCAGTAAGTCTTGTGTGGCCAGAGTTCTAAATGGTGTCAGCATATAATTCTCACCTTCCAAGTTTCAGTTCGACTTTAAACAGCTACCTACCCATGCTCCCCATATTCTGCTGCTGTTCCACAAAGTTCCTCTCATCTTGCAGTAAAAGATAGAAACTCACAATGTGGCAGAAAAAAATGATTCAACTTCTTCCATGATTCAACTCTCCCTCATATTCAAAACACTGGAAAATCTGAGGAACTGGTAGTATTTTTCCCACCTCTATCACTCATTTACTTTAATTGGATAAGCCTGGGTTTGTTAGTTGTGGCCCTTTTAATGAACAAGGGTAAGATAGGTGCTATACACAAATTCTATATAAGGTAAAGCATGTAAGCAGGTGGACTGAAGTCAGACTAAAGTTCAGTCCAGAACTTTAGAAGCAGAGCGAAGAGGACAGACCAGGTGTAGAAGGCTACCAGGTGTAGAAGGCTACCAGGGCAGAATGTCCCAGGTGCCTTGCAACAGACAAAATAGGGGAAACAAGGACCTTGCCCCAGGGTACCCTTTCCTCACCTAGCATGTCACTGGTCATGTGGGTTAGGCCCCCTGACCTTTCGTATCACTGGTCATGCAATTTGGACTCTTCCCTGACCCTTCCTCCCCTGGCACGTCGCTAGTCATGTGGTAGGCCCCCTTAGAGGAGAAACGAGGGGCTGAAAAGTAGCCTCGTGTGACCCATGCTGGCCCTTGCATGGCCACTCCCTTAAGCATTAACCCATAGGGATATCATCTAAGCCTCAACTGTGTATTAGCTCCAGGACCAGAAAAGAAGCAACACCAGACAAGTGGCCCCATGAGTGACATCAGGACCAGCTGCAATGACTAATGACCCCCCTGGCACCGACTGATCAGTAGAGACCCTGATCCTGAAAGGACACACCTAGAAAGTTGATGAATATTCTACTGAGATCTTCCCCCTAAAACCTCCAGATAAATACCCTCCTGACAGAGGACCCAGCTCACTCTCCCTCTGGGGAGCACTCCCATGCTCCTTCCATTCCCCCCCCCCCACCCACCAAAGACACATTACCTTATCTTTCTCTCTTTCTCCTCAGCTCCAAGGGCCCTTCTTTTGTCTCTGTAACTTGTTTCCTGAGCCCATTTCTTCTACGGCTCACTTCTTCTAGCTCTTTGACTTTCTAAATAAACTTCCTCTTATTGTTTGAGTCTTGGCTCTGAATCGTTTCTTAGCCAGAACTCAAGTACGGAGGTTGCTGAACCAAAGTCAGGTCTGACTCCCCTGATCTAACACCTGATGCCCATTTGTACCATAGTCAACAAGACTATCTCACTTAAGAGATAGTTCCTCCAACTATACTGAATCATATTTTGACCCCTAGTGTCTATAGAATTACTAAGTTGAATCACCTCCTCAAAAATCTTTGTCGACAACTATTTACTGAGTATCCACAGGGTGTGAAGCTATTTAAAAAAAAGTTGAAGGTGTACAGAAATCACAACTAAATTTAGTTTATTCATGTAAAAGTTTGCAAATTAATTAAGATTATAAATATACAAAATAAAACTAAAAGAAAAGTGTCTGGCCAAGTACACAGCAAAGAATGTGTTTGGGGAAAATGTTATATAACTTTTTAAGCTATAAAAGGTTATTATAAATTGATGAAAATTCTAGAAAATTAGTGAGATAAACTGGAATTGACAGGACATGAATGAGATTGTGACTGAAGATAATTGTCAGTCCATTTCTTTGATAAACACTGACTGTATTCACTTATATATACAATGCTCATGCTATAAGCTAAAGTGCTCTCTGCTGGTTGGATGGGAAAAAAACAGGAGTTTTAGAGAGAGGATTAGAGGGCATATTTCTACAAATGATCATTTTAGGGAAGAAAAATCCTTACTGATGAGAAACTCATAAATCTGATTGAATATATTTCAATATGTCACATCATGTAATCAAATCTGATAGAAAGCCCAGTTTCAAAAATTAATTTTAAAATGTCAAGTTGTATAACTAAATAACAAAATATATAAGCTATAATTTAATAATAAAAGTATGTGATGTATAACATGTTTTATGTTTTTTTCTGTAACTTGTTAAGTTCTAGACTTTTTAGAGTGAACAAATGATTACATCTCTAAGAATCTATAAAGCAAAGAGATTTTCTGTGTTAAAATTGCCCCCAGTGAGGGCTTAAGACATCATAAAGTCAATATTAATAATTTCTAACAATATGAAACATATTTTCACCTTGTGAAATTTAACATCAAATTTCATTTAAAGGTTGAAAATTAAAACAATATAGACATAATAAATAGAAAAACTATTCCTTATCGATGTTTAATGATGTTCCTAATGCTTGTACTCTGGAAATATGCATTCACAGAGATATTGATGGTTTTTAATACCCAAAGGCATACTAACGTGTTTAAATTAAAACTGCTCTAGGTAAAAGAGAAATTTGATTGATCTAAAAACAGTCTAGGGCTGATTACTTGTTCCAAAAATGTTACATGTTAACTACTTTTCAATAGTAATCTCTCTCACCCAAATTATAAAATTCCCCCAGCCCTTGAGAAACTTCCATTTACCCTAAGAAAAAACTCACAAGCTAAATCCACTGAAATCATCAACCTGGAACTGAAACTCTGTTCTGTCAGGACACCAGAAAGGAAAGCACAACTGGACTCCCACGCTGCCGACCGTGACTCCACAGAACCGACCGCCCAATTAGCGTTTACGCCGGACAGAAACGATCACAAACTGGTTGATATAGATCTACTGAGATGGTTCTATTTTTAAATTAAATAACTCGCATAAGAGGACAACAGCCAGAGCCAAGTTAAGTCTCATAGAACAGATCTATTTTTAAAATGAAAGTAGCTTACCGTAGGACAAGTAACTGAACTAGGATTATTAGGAAGCACATTTTTAAAAAATATATTCTGCATAAAATTCACTTGAAAACCCTAACACAATATTATTTCTTGACTAAAATTAAAGCAAAATGTTAAAGATAAAAAGAAACAACTTCTCATTTAAATTCAGCAGAAATGCCTACATGAATAGGTGGATTTTATTTTTTTAGGCAGGGACATCATGTACTTACCATAAGTTACACTGCTGGTTGGCACAAGCTAAAGTAGTTACTAAATCCAACAGCATTCCCTTGATACTATTCATTAGTCCGCAATGTTCAAAGTACTTGTAAAGTTAAAGACAAAAAACTACAGGTGAGTAAGGTACTTTTCCGCAAATTTCTCCTGGGAGCCAAGTGAAACATTGAGATATTCTCTCTTCCTCTACCTGTGGCGCCAACAGTTCTTCCCTGAGGTCACCCAGCCAGTCAATGGCACAGCTGAGACTAGGAGCAGTTTTACTGATTCCTCCTCTGAAGGGTTTCCTTTCCACTACATGGGTGTCTCCCAGAGAGGGTAACGTGAACCCACAGTGAGATTTGAGATCACATTCAGTGGTCAGCAAACATGTGTTCAATAATTATGCATTTACCTAAAGTCAGAAAAAATATATAACTAGAGTTCACTGGGTGCACTCCATGGAACCTTCACTGTGGGGTTTCAGTGAATGCCAGGAAAGAAAGAAACAGGGGAGAGTGTGGCAGGAAATAGGGGGTTGCTTCATAAGCCCAACTGGTCAATCTTCATCACACAAATTCAGGGTTGCTTTAGGCAAAGGATGGTCCCTGGGTATCTTCCACCGTTAGCTCCACTACTGCTTCATCCTCCTGCTGGCCCACTGCCTTAGGTGCTGTGCCAGGGCCTCTGAACTCCTGGGTCATTCCTAGTGATGATTTATAAATATAAAGAGTATCATAATGGAGTTTTATGTATCAAAGCCACTATGTTACATACAATGTCTTGCTATTTCTTTTTTTAAATATATTTTGTAGATTATGTTATTACAGTTGTCCCAGTTTTCCCCCTTTACCCCCCTCCACCCAGTACCCCCATTCCCTCCAGCAATCTCCCCACCTTAGTTCATGTCCATGGGTCATGTATATAAGTTCTTTGGCTCTCCATTTCCCCTACAGTTCTTAACATCCCCATCTGTTTTGTACCTGCAATTATGCTTCTTAACCCCTGAACCTTTTCCCCCATTCTCCACCTTCTCCCTCCCACTGATAACCCTCCAAATGTTCTCCATATCTACGATTCTGCTCCTGTTCTAGTTGTTCGCTAAGTTTGTTTCTTAGATTCAGTTGTTGATAGTTGTGAATTTGATGCCATTTTAATGTTCATAGTTTTGATCTTCTTTTTCTTAAATAAGTCCCTTTAATGTTTCATGTAATAATGGGTTCATGAACTCCTCCTTTAGCTTTACCTTGCCTGAGAAACACTTTACCTGCCCTTCTATTCTAAATGATACCTTTGCTGGATAGAGTAATCTAGGTTGTAGGTCCTTGCCTTTCATGATTTGGAATACTTCTTTCCAGGCCCTTCTTGCCTGTAAGGTCTCTTTTGAGAAATCAGCTGACAGTCTTATGGGAACTCCTTTGTAGGTAACTCTCTGTTTTTCTCTTGCTGCTTTTAAGATTCTCTCTTTATCTTTAACATTTGGCATTTTAATTACGATGTGTCTTAGTGTGGTCCGATTTGGGTCCAACATGTTTGGGACTCTCTATGCTCCCTGCACTTATATGTCTACTTCATTCACCAAATTAGGGAAGTTTTATTTCATTATTATTTCAAAGAAGTTTTCAATTCCTTGCTCTTCCTCTTCTCCTTCTGCCATCCCAATCATTCGGATGTTGCCATGTTTGGAGATGTCCCAGAGGCTCCTTAGACTACCTTCATTTTCTGAGTTCTTTTTCCTTCTTGCTGTTCTTTTTTTTTTTTTTTTTTTTAATCAGTATTTTTTAATTGTTGATATTGTACAGTTTTCTGTCTTTTACCCCGCCCCAGCCCACCACCCCAGCCCTCCCCACCTTCCTCCCATTTCCACCCCCCCATAGTTTTTGTCCATGAGTCCTTTATACTTGTTGCTCTAAACCGTTCTCCTTTTCCCCTGAAATTCCCTCCCCTCCCACTCTGGACACTGTCAGACTGTTCTCAAATTCAGTGTCTTTGTTTATATTATGCCTTGCTGTTCTGATTGAATGCTTTTTTTCTTTCTGATGTTCCAAATCATTGATCTGATGCTTGGCTTCATCCCCTTTACTGTTGGTTCCTGTAGGGTTTTTTTTTTTTTTATTTCACCTAATGTAACCTTTATTTCTGCTTGGGTCTTTTTTATAAAAGACTCAATGAGTACTTTGAGCATCCTGATAACCAGTGTTTTGAACTCTATATCTGATAGGTTGATTATCTCCATTTCATTTAGTTCTTTTTCTGGAGTTTTGTTCTGTTCTTTCATTTGGGCCACATTTCTTTGTCTCCTCAATTTGGCATCCTCCCTGAGTTTATTTCAGTGTATTTGGTAGAGCTGCTTTTACTCCTTGTCCTAACAGTGTGGCCTATAGTAAAAAAGGCACTCATAAATTGTGTGGAGCAGAACCTTAGGTAGTCACGAGGGTGAAGCAACCCATTTCACTGTTTTGTGACTGTGTGGCAAGAGGGTTCACAGAGGGGAGAGTCCCACTGCCTGGCTTTGGAGGTCTACCTGGGAGGAGGCTGTCTCCTGACACTTGACCTGTTTCCGGTCACTTCACTTTCTCCCCATATGCCACTGGTGCCCTTCCTGCTGTTGCTCTGGTGCCGAATCCCAGAGGAGGTAGGTCTGTACAAGTCCTAAGTCCATTCAGACCCTTTAAGAGGAGTTTCCTGAAAATCTGGAAGCTTCTTCCACCACCCCAACCCCACTGGTTTTTACAGCCAGAAGTTATAGGGATTTATCTTCCTGGTGCTGGAAACCTGGGGTTTGCAGTCTGGCCTGAGGCTGAGATCCCTCACTGCTGAGGTGTCCCTCTTGATTTATATCCACCACATGTGAATGTGGGACTGCGCATTCCACCACCTCTCTACCCATCTCCACATCTCCGCACCTCCTACCTGTCTGGATGAATGTGGCTTCTTTAAATCCTCAGTTGTCAGACTTCCATATAGCTCAGTTTTCTGATGGTTCTGAGTGTTATTTGTTTTGTGGTCTAGTTATAATTTTTTCTGTAGTTACGCGAGAAGGTGAAGCATGTTACCTATGCTTCCATCATGACTGGAAGTTCTTAAGAAACCTTTTTTAGAAACTTTTTCAGGGCAAAGCAGCTGCTCTCAGTGGTGGCCAGCCAGCCAAAATATCCACTGTCTTGCTATTTCCAATGTGTGTGAAAACATCTGAGAAAACACACTCTATGTATTCAAGCCTATAGTCTTCTTTGAATCTTCATATTGAAAAATGACATACATTGACATTTTCACATCTGCTTATAGCAACTCAGAATTCAGATAGGTGTCGGCATGAGGTAAAGTAAAGTGAGACCATGAATTGTCTCCTTTCTTATTTTATTAATTTTACATTATTTTTATGGTATTTTTTCCATACCATTTATTCTTTCTATACCCTCTTCCACCTCCATACGCTCCTCTTCCTCCCCACCACCCCACAATCACCATACTGTTGTCCATGTCCATGAGTTCTTTTTTTTTTGCTCCATCCCTCCACTCCCCCTCCCCCTCCCCCTCCCCACCCAGAGCTGTCAGCATGCTCTCTTGAGTCTGTCTCTATTTTACTTATTAGTTCAGTTTTTCAAAGACCCACCGATTTTTGCCATTTCAAATGACCATCGGTACTACTCATTAATATTTTAAAAATAATTTCTTAAACCTAGCTTTGTTCTAAGCAACATTATCTGTGAAATTACAGGTTTGATGACCTAGCTCTATTTTGACAATGTGTTGGAACTCTTTGGGCAGATCTATAGCAGGATTTTCCTGTTGTGTTCTGGGTGCCCTTTATTTCCTGATTATTTAGCCATGTGCCCATTAAAATGTAATCATGTAATGCAAGTAGATTAGGGAAACAGGGAGAGACAAAATGTTCAAAAAGATATAGCCTATAAATGGGTGATGTGTTTTTTTTTTTGTTTATTTTCTTTCCTGAATCTTTGCATGTTCATCGGTATGATTTTCTGACCAGAGTAATTTTCTTTCACTACAAAAATAGTTCTCTTTAGAGGCCTGGTGGTATTTATATGCCAGGTACCCATCCTTTTGTGAGGTGACCCGCCTGATGAGTCATTCCTTTGATCTTCATTAAATCCATGTGTCTTACTTAGTAACAATAGAGATGCTAAATGATTTTTAAAAGAACCATGGAGACAGATTCTAAAGACATTCCCTTGCTTTGTAAAAGATAATCTCTATCAATGCTAACATTAAAATAATTAAGAGGTGTGATGCTTATGTTTGGATCCACATCCAAAAGGCATCAGCAATTTTGCTGGATTTTCCTTTACTGTTGTGAAAATACTACGTATAAGATGCAACTCTACTGGCATCCTTTTTTCATCAACTGCCCACAAAAACAGCAGCTTCTCAACTGTCCGCATTCACCAACATGATAATTTTGAGACCCTTATTTTTTCACCTACTAAAATAAAACATGTTAGGAAAAAATAGATTTTTAAAAACTTGAACTGAAGCCAGATCTCATAGTACAGCAAAATATTATACTGATGTTAATGTTACCTTGACTAAAACTACCATGATATAGTGACAAGTATGTTACCTTATTTTGCTTAATAACTGTTGGCGCCAATACCTGAAATCATTTGTTTGTAGAACAGGAGAAGGAAAAGACTTGAGAGATGTTTCTAGCAGCAGAATTAAAAAAATAATAATAATAATAAAGGAGAAACTACAATGAAAAAGGAATTGGTTATTGCAGCAGAGTGTGTGGAATAAAGAGCATGACGGCTGCTCCAGGGGCCTCCTGCCTCACCGCTGCCCAAACACCTGTGAAACCAGGATGTTGTCTCATTTCACCCCATGATGCAGAAGATGCTGGAATTAAAGCTAGGCCCAGGATCCAGCCAACGATGTTTCACCAAGTCATGATGAGTCCTCAGATTAGATGCAAGTACAACATGTAAAGTTGATATCCTTAATTTTAAAGTAAGTCTTTTATTGATTGCCACACATACGTGGATCTGTCATGGCCCTTTACCCATAATCCTCCAACCAAGTAAGTGAGAATGCAAATTCCCCTTGAAGTGAGGGATCCCAGGTGATGTCAATCTTTTCACAATCCTCCTCATATTATTTTTCATATTGGTGCTTTTCACACAGAAAATACACCACTAATTTTAAAGAGTTTGTACATTTAAGACATGGTAATATGATTCATGTCAGGATAAGCAATAAGAACAACTTTCCTCCAGAGTTTACCACTCATTATCAATCTAAACGTTCCTCAACAGTGTGTTTATTCACACCTTCACCAACATAAATTAACATCAATCTTTTGTACTATTTGTCACATTGACAAAGGAAAAATATTATTATGCTCAGTTTTAATTTGCATTTCTCTGCTTGGTAGAAATGTTGAATGTCTTCATGTTTACTAATCACCTCCATTTCTTTTTTATGGATTTTATTTTTATGGATGTAATCAAGTCTATCAGGACAATCTGTGAAGGTGAATTTCTTTTTAGACCTAAGAATCAGAAACTGAAAAACACATAGCTTCTACTCTAAATCAAAATGAGAAATAAGGTAGTTATTAGGAAACCATAACTAATATCTAAATTATTTTCTAAAAAGTCCCATTCGGATGCCAGTCAGCATACACACGGTTTTGTGGCATGCCATCTTTAATTAACTGAAGC
Organism: Glossophaga mutica; assembly: GCA_039655065.1. Lineage (NCBI taxonomy): Eukaryota > Metazoa > Chordata > Mammalia > Chiroptera > Phyllostomidae > Glossophaga > Glossophaga mutica. The sequence goes on along the minus strand of CM077307.1, from coordinate 136,833,046 downwards.
TCAGCACTGCAATAATCAACATGTCTAAATTCTGTTTCTTACTAACACTCTCTACTAAAGATTTTTAAAGAACAAGAATTTTTCCATATAAATTAATGTTATGTTGACACAATTTATGGTATAATTCTGCATGGGAACTTATTTATTCTCTGGGATTATTCTCTATATCTTACAAATAACGAATCTTGGTATGCAGGCATTCTTTCTTATTCAGCTCGTGCAACAGTCTGTGAAACAATTTCCTCAAGAGCAAATTCAGCTTTTACAATGACTTTGACTTAAAATCCAAAGATGTGCTCATCCAGAAAATGAAAACATCCTCAGATAAGTAAATAGAATGCTTTTCATGCTTGAGGGTGAAGAAACTTCCCAGAGAAATTGACTCCAAGCTTGTCTCCCTTGCCTCTGAGGCAGAAGATACAGTGAGTATTCTGGAGGGTCACATCTATGTCCATGAAATCTTTTATCACCTTCAAAACTGGGATGCCCAATATTATACAACATTCTGTAACTTAATAACATTCTGAAATGTTATTAAGTCCAGTGCAACATTCTGAAACTTAATAAATTACGTTACCTCTAAGATCCTGGCACAATGCTCGTATCATGTTGTGTTTGTCCTAAGTACCAGTGCAGGGCCTGGTACAGAACAGGTGCTTCATAAATACCACCTGGATTAATGAATGACAGGATTATAGAGCCCTGAGGAATACCTGACATTGTCCTACACTAATAGTGTTATGCTCTCTAAAATTTGCAGGCCTTTCTTTACATTTTGATGTGGTGTGGAAGAGAGCATTGACACAGAAATCTCAGCAGGCTACTTCACACCCAGCATCATAATATAAACATTTCCTCCAACCACCTCTTTCCTTAGCCATGGCCCCTTTTGCCTCAAGTATGACCTCCACCCCTCCTTTTCCCCATCACCAGAAGCTCAGAAATGGTGAGGGGAAGATTGGAAACCAGGCTAAAGGGACAATGTTGAGTCAATAATTTTGTAGGCGTTTTAAGCTAAATATTAAACGGCTTATTAATAAGATTATATTAAAACTTCTATCTCAAATCTATGCCATCAATATGTCCTTAGAAGTTTTACTAAGATTTAAAGCATGAAAATGTACAAAAGATACATAATTTAGATTTTCTAATCTATATTGTTGAGGCATTTTTACTGAATTTCCAATTGTTTCCTGAATTTTCCTTCCTTATTCTCTTTTTGTCTGAGCCTCAGGGAGGCCTCATACAGTTAGAATTCATCTTTATTCCCAATTCAGTTTGAAAAATATTCATGCGGCCTCTAGTATGAGCCAGGCTAAGCTAGGGCCGAAGGGGCACAGCTTGTCATGGCCCATCGGGCCACTTACTGCACGGCCTCTGGGTGACTGTGTGCCTCTGGGCAAGCCTTCACTATTTTCCTGTCATGGCTCCCAATTCCTAAAATGAAGAGGAATTGGATGTGCTGCAAGATCTCTAAACTCCTTTTTTAGTTCTAAAATTCTCTAATTCTGTGACAGTCTCTATTACAGTAGCTAACATTGCCCGAACGAATACAGAAATTAGTACCTTCGAGTGATGGGCTGCCATAACAAATATCTAAAATTGGCCCAGCAGGCAGCAAGGAAGCTGATGCTGGAGGCTGGAAACCTGGAGATCCTTGGTGTGTACTAGTGGTGAAGTACTTGGAAAGCTTTCCCATGGTAATTTAAAAAACAGACTGCAAGCTTACTATGCCTGTAGGTTTTGTATGTATTGGTTATTATTGGCAGCATTTAGCAAGGCTTTGAAAGAAAGAGATGAGCTTAGAAAAAATATGAAAAAAAGAATGGACTAGAGGAAGTCCCAAAATTTGGAGACTTAAAAGGATGGAAAAGTCAGGTATTTCAAGATACTAAATTGTAAGACAGAAGATTAAGAAAGGCTTCGAGGGGCAAAGTCCCATTAAGACTCAGCCTTAGGGTAAAAATCAAATTAAAAATATGTTTTTCTTCCTACTATTGCAGGTGGCCTCTTAACAGTACCTTTAGGATGAGAGATATAGCCAAAGGAATTGAGGCACAAGGAAAACAGTATCTGTCAGTTATATCTTGGGAGACCTTCAGATGAAGTTACTGACATATGGAACTAATTGGAAGGATATTGATCATGACCCTACCAAAAATTTAAAAGATCTGTATTGCTTGTTTCTTTTTTTTTTAAAAGACTTAGATAGTATGAAACTTAAAAATAAAAAACTTTGAATCTCCAAAGTTACCTTTCAACTTGCAAGTATAGGACATGGACTACAAAAAGTATACAGCTCCCAATGATGATACAGTCTTCAATATCCAGTTCAAATGTGGACAGAAATGAAAATGAATAATGACAAACTTTTCACAGAATACAGGCAAGAGCCCACAGAAGTCAATGAACAGGGAATGTCTTCTACCAATTGAAAGTGGAAGTCTAGTAAAAATAACAATTTTACATCTAGAAGTACTAAGTCAATTCCAACCCAGACTTGGCAAAGTTTATCAAACTCCAAGGATCCAAGATGGTGGAGTATGTGGAAGGGACACTCGCCTCCTCTCAAGACCAAACTGAAATTACAACTAAAATATAGAACAATCTACCTGAATAATCAACCAAAGAGTAGCTGAACAGGAGTCTTAAAACTAAGGATTTACAGAAGAAGCCACATGAAGACTCGTAAGTGCAGAGATGCAAAAAGAGCTGATCCCACTCGCATGGGCAGCAGCTAAGATTCCAGAGGGATATATAAGCTGCAAAGGTCCCCTACTGAGAAGAATAGGGTCTAAACCCCATGCAAGCAAAGCTCCATATCCCAGAGCACGAGAGATGAGAAGGGATACCCACATAATATCTAGCTGTGAAAATCAGTAGGGATTCTGTTCATCAGGGAGAAGGGAGTCTGCTAAAGACACAGGCACCCTCTTAAAGGGTCAACATGCAAAATCTAATTCACAGCCACTCACCCTGGACTCCAGTGGGAAAAATGGGGGAGTTGACTATTATCAGGTGAAGAGAGACTGGGGTTTGTGGCTTTGGGAAGAAAGCTAAATGGACAGCTGCCAAGATCCTGGTGCTGAGTCCCCTCTCCACCCACCACAGATGCCATCTTTCTTGGGTGAAGCATTTCCCTTTTTATGGCATCAGCCTGGTGGAATGCCACTCCCCTGACCTTCCTCTAAGCCTGAATGGAGCCTCACCCTTCCCAACTCCCCAGCATCCTGACTCCCAGTTGCGCAGCTCTGCTAAGCTCCAGCTCCCAGAAGAAGTAGGGAAATAATAAAGCTCTGAGCAGAAATAAACAAAATAGAATCTAAAAAAAACAATACAAAATATCAATGAATATAAGAGTTGGTTCTTTGAAAAGATAGACAAGATTGACAAACCTTTAACCAGGCTCATTCAGAGAAAAAGAGAGAGGACCCAAATAAATACAATCAGAAATGAAAGAGAAGTAACAACTGACACCACAGACATACAAAGGATTATAAAAATATTATGAATAACTATATACCAACAAATTGAGCATTCTGAATGAAATGGATAAACTCCTAGAAACATACAAACTTCCCAAACTGAATCAGGAAGAACCAGAAAATCTGAATAGATTGATTACAACTAGTGAAATTGAAGTGGTAACCAAAAACTCCCAACAGACAAAAGTTCTGGACCAGATGGCTTCACAGGTGAATTTTATCAAATATTCAAAAAATAATTAAAATTTATACTTCTCTAACTATTCCAAAAAATTCAAGAGGAAGGAAGCCTCCCAAGCTCACTTCATGAGGCCAGCATTATCCTAAATGCAAAATCAGATAAAGATACTACAAAGAAGGAAAGTTATAGGCCAATATCCCTAATAAACACAAATGCTAAAATCTTCAACAGAACATTAGCAAACAGGACCCAGAAATACACTGAAAAGATCATACACCATGATCAAGTGCAATTTATCCTGGGAACGCAAGATTGGCACAATATCCACAAATCCTTAAATATGATAGACTACATAAACAAAATATAGAATAAAAATCACATGACCTTGGCAGCTCAGTTGGTTGGAGCATAAGAATTAAAAAAAAAGTCACGCATTAATTATCAATAGATAAAAAAAGCATTTGATAAAATCTAACACCCATGTATAAAAACTCTCAGCAAAGTGGGAATATAGGGTATATACCTCAAGATAACAACAAGCATATATGATAAAACCACAACCAACATCATATTAAATGAGCAAAAACTGCAAGCTTGTCTCTTAAGTTCAGGAACAAGACAAGGATGTTCACTTTCACCACTCTTATTCAACATAGCACTACAAGTCCTAGCCATAGCAATTAGGCAAGGCGGCATACAAATTGGAAAGGAAGAGGTAAAACTCTCATTATTTGTAGATGACATGGTATTGTACATAGAGGACTTTAAATGTCCCACCAAAAAAAAAAAAAAAACAACTACTAGAACTGATAAATAAATTCAGTAAAGTAGCAGGATATAAAATTAATATCCAGAAATCAGCTGCATTTTTTAAACCAATAATGAGCTATTAGAAAACAATCCCATTCATAATTGCTTCAAAAATACCTAGGAATAGCTCTGGCTGGTGTGGCTCAGTGGATTGAGAGCTGGCCTGTGAACCACAGGGTTGCTGGTTTAATTCCCAGTTAGGGCACATGCCTGGGTTGCCAGCCAGGCCAGGTCCCCAGTAGGGAGCGTGTGAGAGGAAACATTGATGTTTCTCTCCCTTTCTTTCTCCCTCCCTTCTTCTTTGTCTAAAATAAATAAATAAAATCTTTAAAAAATACCTATGAATAAATTAACCAAGGATGTAAAAGGCCTGCACTCAGAAAATTACAAGACACTGAAAAAGAAATTGAAGATACAAATAAGTGGACGCATTATACTACATTCATGGAGAGAGAGTTAACATCATTAAAATGTTCATACTACCCAAAGCAATTTAGAGACTCAAAGCAATTTCTATCAAGATACCAACAGTGTATTTCACAGAACTAGAACAAATATTCCAAATATTTATATGGAACCACAAAAGACCCTGAATAGCCACAGTGATCCTGAGAAAGAAGACCAAAGTTGAGAAGATCATGCTACCTGATATCAAACTGTACTACAAGGCAATAGTAATCAAAAGAGCAAGGTACTGGCATAAAAACAACATATAGATTGGTGGAACAGAATAGAGAGTGCAGAAATATGCATAAACTCATACTTTTTTGGTTAATTAACATTTGACAAAAGAGACAAGAACACATAATGGAGTAAAGACAGTCTCTTAAATAAATGGTATTGGGAAAATTGGACAGATATGTGCAAAAAATAAACCTAGACCACCTTTTTATACCACAACAATAATAAACTCAAAAGGAATTAAAGACTTAAATTTAAGACTCAACGCCGTAAAAATCCTAGATGAAAACACAGGCAGTATAATCTTGGACATTTCTCATAGCAATATTTTTTCCAATATATTTTCTCTGACAATGGAAATGAAAGAAAAAATAAACAAATGGGACTACATCAAACTAAAATTTTTTGCACACAGCAATGGAATCCATCAACAAAATAAAAATATAACCCATTGAATGGGAGAACATGTTCACTAATGACACATCTGATAATTGAATTGGTTAATATCCAAAATTTATAAAGAACTTACACAACTCAATACCAAAAAAACCCCAAGTAACTCAATTAAAAATGGACAAAAGACCTGAATAGACACTTCTTCAAAGAGGATATACAGAATGGCCAATAGACATATGAAAAGATGCTTGATATCACTAATCATTAGAGAAATGCAAATTAAAACCACAATGAAATATCACATCACACCTGTCAGAACAGCTATCATTAATAAATCAACAAACAACAAGTGTTGACAAGATTCTGGTGAAAAGGGACCCCTTGTGCACTGTTGATGAGAATGCCGATTAGTGCAACCACTATGGAAAACAGTACAGAGCTTTCTGAAAAAATTAAAACTGGAACTGCCTTATGACTCAGCGATTCTACTTCTCAGAATACATCCAAAGAAACCAAAAACACTAATTTGAAAGAATATATGCACCCCTATGTTTATTGCACCATTTGCAATAGCTAAAATTTGGAAGCAGCCCAAGTGCCTATGAGTAGATATATGAATGAAAAAGCTGTGACACATTTATGCAATGGAATACTACTCAGGTGTAAAAAGAAGGAAATATTACCTTTTGCAACAGCATGGATAGAGCTGGAGAGTATTATACTAAGTGAAATAAGCCAGTCAGAGAAAAGACAAATACCATATGATTTCACTTACATGTGGACTCTAATGAACAAAATAAACAAACAAACAAAATAGAAAGACTCACAGATACAGAGAACAGACTAATAGCTGTCAAAGGGAAGGGGTATTGGAAGAAAATACCCCTGGGTGAAAAAAAAAAAAAAACTCATAGACAGAGACAACAGTATAGTGATTGCAAGAGCGAAAGAGGGATGAGGGGAGGTAGAACAGGGTAACCTGGGGATAAATGGTGATGGAAGAAGAGTTGACTCTTCTGTGGTGAATACACAATAGAATTTACAGATGATGTATTACAGAATTGCACAGTTGAAACCTATATAATTTTGTTAACCAATGTCACCCCAATAATTCAATAAAATTAAAAATAAATTTTAAAGATTTTTATTGTTTCATTTTTAGAGAGAGTGGAAAGGAGGGAGAAAGAGAGGGAGAGAAACATCTGTGCAAGAGAGATACATTAATCAGTTGCCTCTTGTACATGCTCGGACCAGGGACCAAACCCACAACCCAGGCATGTGCCCTGACGAGGAATTGAACTGGTGACCTTTCACTTTGAGGTATGATGCCCAAATATTGAGCCACCCTGGTCAGGGCAATAAATACATTTTTAAAAAATTTCATCTGATGCCAGAGGGGAAATACCTCATAATGTATACCTGACAATATTCCAAAATTTCTATGGATCAGTAATCTGTTTCGTCTCATTCTATTTTCCCAGTGGAAGTGTTTATTGTGGTTATCCTGCTTACGTATATTTATTTTGGGTGGAAAATGTTATACTTCAAGCTGGATAACTGACTGAGACTTTGGATTGTCTCTTTAGTGAAAGTTGAGAAGAATACATAATTTTAGGTGACAAAAGGGTGGGTCTCTGGCATAAGGGTCAGTCTCAGCCTGACACTCAATGAAGATGTGTGCTTGGCTACAGTGTAGAGTTGCTGGGCCAGGGGTACCTTTGCCACCATGCTGCTTCAAGGTGGGTCCATGGGACTAGTCCTCACTAATATCATGATTGTAGAAATGATGTATATCACTTTCTACTTTTTCTTTTTGCATCACTCAGCTCAAAAAAAAAGAGAGAATTCTGAGGCACTATGGGTTGTTGGAGCTGTAAGATAAAAAAGATTCTGAGTCCAAAATCACTGCTTGGAGGACTGCCTAACAAAGTATTAGGTAAAGATAAACTTGGATTGAATTAAGCTGCTGAGATTGGGGCTTCTTTTACTAGAGTTTTCCTAACTAATACAGACTCCACATTGAAATTTCCTAAAGTGTAAAACATAGGTGCCCAGGAATGTTCTTTAAGTGCCACTTAAAGAAATCAGAACTCCTTGAAGAAATGGCTGATTCAAGATCTGAGGCAGAGAAAGGGAAGATAAGCCTGAAACAAATTGATATCTCGGATTGCATACATCCAATGTGTTTAAATCTATGAACTATAACAATACTGAAGAAAAACACACAAACATTATCTACTTTTGGAGAATGCCTGAGGGAACCAACTCATCTGAAAACTACTAAATAAGGGGAAAGAATCCAATATTAATACTGTCATTGCTATAGAAATTACACCTCAAAGTAACCTACTTATCAAGAAAAGTTTTTCTATGAAGAAATATTCTAGCTAATAAATTAAGAGGGAATGACAGAACTAGAATAGCTTTATTTTGCAATCCCTAATGTAATGATGGGTCAAAGCAATGATCATCCATGGTGTCTAAAACCAAAAGGGGGTAGGATGGAGGGTGGGAAGTGGAGGTGGGTGGGGCAGGAAAAAACGTGGCAGAAAAATGGAAACAACTGTACTTGAACAGCAATTAAAAAAAAAAGAAAAGTGAATGAAGAATGTTACAATGGATGGAAGGTCCAGGCTGATAACATATAAACGTACTAATCAATGCTAACGTTAAGGAAAAGAAAGAGAGCCAGATTTATATGCTTCCACATGATAATATATCATAGCACCTAGGACATACTCCTACAAAAAGAAAGAAAGAGGGAGGAAAAGAGAAAGAGATCTTCTGATTCAATTATCATTTTATTAAAAATGCAGGGGTTAGAGGCACATGATAACCAACGTCACAGAAACGTGACCAGAAAAATCCAGACTGTGAGAAACTATAGAACAAATTACCTGTTTATCCCAACAAATGTGTTACAAGAGGAGCAAATGGAAAGAAGGAAGTCTATGAATTAATCCTATCAACCAAATGCAATATATCCATCTTGACTATATTCTGATCCAAATAAGCTTACTATTAAAAAATGACAATTGTGGAACTATGAATATTGACTGGGTGTTTGAAAATATTAAAATTATTCAATTTTAGGTATGATGTGGCATTTTATTGAAGATACTAAAATTACTGGTTGTTAGTGATGCTATATTGGTGCTTCCAGGTAATCCGGGATAGAGTTATAGATGAAAAAGTAATTAGCCATTAGTAAATTATTACTGATGCTGGGCTAAAGGGTACATCAAGGTTCATCATCCTTTCTAATTTTGCATATATATGAATTTTTATTAAAGAAAGTTCAGGCAAAATAAAAATATGGTATTAATCTCATGTGACTCCTTAATGAGTCTAACCCCAAAATTCAAATGCCTAATAAATTAAATGTTTATGCTTCTTCAATATGTAATAACATCACATAATTGTGTGACTGTTATAATAAACAAAGTTATTAAAAGACTTTTTTTAATGTTTCAGGTGGCACCTTGATTTGGACCATTAACTGTATGGATAACAATTGAAGTTAGTCACAGACAGCTGTGGCATGAAGCATGACACCACTCTGGCAACAGATGGCATGCAAGAAGAGAGTGCCTGTATCTCCACATGACTGACTTCATTCCAGAGTAGACTATATAACTGCTCTAAAGCAAGAAGAGAGACTGGCATTACCATTCAGAAAAGAAGAAAATCCTGTAATTTCTCCCTTTTGACGAATATCATGTTCTAACTAAAATGTCTCAGGATTTCACTGACAATAATGGATAATTTACCACACTCACTTTTTAAATTTACTATTTCCACCAGCTTCCTTTCAGCATCTCTAAATAGCTGCTGATTTTCTTCCCAATCAATAACCAAAGATATAACCTTCCTTTAAATTTCCACAATTTAGCTCTTCTCTAACAATTGTTAACTGCTACTTGGATTTCTGAAAATAGTCAATCTGGACTTTTAACCCACAAACTTGTATGTTTACCCTGAATGAACTGTATAAAAAGCACGTATTGAAAATGTACTTTGGATAACTTCAATTTATTCCTTCTCTCTCTGTATTTCTCCTTCCAGGTGAGGAACTAAGCATAGCCCAAAGCTGTTGAAGGAAAATTCATGGCTAACTCTTGGAATCTTGGAACATAGTTTAGCCCTGCCCCATCCACCATAGTAGCCGTTAGCCACATGTGGTGACTGTGCACTTGAACTGTAGTGAGTGTGAATAGAGATGTGCTCTGAGGGTAAAATACATTCTGGACTCCAAATACTTAATGTGGAAAAAAAGGTGTGATATTCCTCATCAATAATTATTTACATTTATGATATGTTAAAATATTATTTTAAATATTAGATTAAAATGAATACATTATTAAAATTAATTTCATCTTATTCAATGTGCTTCTTTATGAAGCTACTAAGAAATTTTTTTTTGCTACTAAGAAATTTTTAAATTACATATGTGACATGTGTGGCTTACTAACTATATTTTGATTGAACAATGCTGATTTAGCATTGGAAAAATTTTATACAGGCTAAATTTCAGTGCATTGAGGAAGTTAGGACAGGAGGGAACCCAGATTTAAGAAAAAGGAACAACTTTATGTGCCCAGTGTTTTACCAACAAAGTTCTCCACTACTTTGTGTTTTCTCACAATAGCCAGCTAGCACCCTGAGGGCAGAGATAGCATGTCCTGTAAAAATCATCATGGTGCCTTGCTCATAGTAGGTTTTTAAGAAATATATGCTGGATAAAGGTAGTTTTAAGGAAATGAGCAGCAAAGACAATCTAATGTGGAAGATAAAAGCATTTACATCTGGTATTACTTAGTCTTTGTCTCTATAATTTAAAATTTATAAGCTCTTAAAAATATATTAGCTAATGCTACTTAATGCTCTCTGTGTTACAATTTTTTCTGATTACATCCATATAGCAAGACTCTAAGACATGCACTATTTCCTCAATTTTTCAGATAAAGAAACAGGGTTTAGAGACATTGAATGACTTCTCTAAAGTCACATGACTAGTAAGCAATAGAACTGGTATTCAAAGCCAGTCTGGCCGAGTTCTTAGCCATACGCAATATGCCTCTCAAATCTAAGGTTCTAGAGAATGCTGATTATAAGTGAGTCTAAAGCAATAATAAATCATCACTGTGTATGCAACTCAAAAAATGAACAAAGAATAGCAAGGCAGTTTTCATCTCCTTTACTCCTGGTTTCTTATTCATTTGCCAGGAATGGAAAGCACCACCTCCCCAGGAGATAATAGCCATCAACCTATTTAGAAGAAGAAAAGGAAAGATTGAGTCTATAATTTCCAGCCTCTTCTAGGATAGAGTGAAAGTAGATTCCATGTTAAGAACTGTAAGGAAAGAATATTGTCCTAGATAAATGAAAATGTTGGTCAATTTACCCAAATAACTGGGAACTGAGAATTTTAGATAATGATTCTGTTTTACTATGTATTTTAAGGCCAACTTTAAAGTAATGAACAATATTAATAAAGTTACTTCAGTGACATCATAAACACAGTTCATGAAACTCTTATCTAGCTTTGCTCAAAGGACTCTGTGGCCATTTAGCAGACATGCGCATTGTGGGGAGGAAAATACTGGGCACTGACTCTGAGCCAAAACTAATTCTGGGCACACACCACCACAGTCTAACCGTTTCTGGAGGTCAAATTTTAAGTGAGTTTTTGACCCAGTCTACTTCACATTAAGCCCTCGGACACCTCAAACCCATGCTATGGTTATATCCACAGTTCTCAAGTGCAGCGTTAGAGATAATCCTACCAAAAAAATCCCACTGAACCAGGATATAAGGGTTATTTTGGTAGGATCAGCCAACTGGAAGCTTTTGAGCTTCTTTTCTTTGTAATCGAAGTCGTAATCAAAGTAATATAACATCCCAGAAGGAATGGCAGAGGTTAATGATAGCATAAAAGACTTGAGACATTCATACATGGTAATTCCTAATATGAGCAGAGAACAAATGGACCTTGAAGAAAAACAGCAGATTATTGTATGTTTAATCAGGTGGTGAATGGACTTCTACCTGCCATTCCAGACCTGGTCTGTTTACAAAAACAAGTTGATTCAGCCCCTGGGATCCCCTATGCAACCACTGACTGTGCAAATGCTGGATTCTACAGAGCAGAATCACCAGAAGCAGTCTGCTTTACCTAGTAAAGATGCTCTAATACCTTCTTCAATGTCTTGCCTTAGGATTACATCTACTCTTTGGCCATTTTCCAGCACTTAGTCTGCAGGAACTCTGACCATCTTGCAAAGCTACAGGATATCACAACAGTTAAGGAGATTGCTGACATCATGCTGAGAGTTCCTGAAGACCCAGCAGTTATCCTAGATGCCTCACAAAACACGTGGGCCAGAGAGCAACAGATACAAAACACAGGGGCAGTAGCAGGTTATTCACAGAATGGGGATAGGGTTTAGTGTCCAGCAGTGATCATAGCCAGTTCCATTAGTAAAGTCCTCAGCAGACATTTCCTGTAGCATGACTTTGGGCTGTTTCTCTGCTTGTCCCACATTCCTCTACTTCCGCCTTAACTCCAAGCTTTGTTCTCCACGCTTCCATTCAATTCTGCAAGCTGTCTGATAGTCTTTGATAGATTCTTCTTCTGTTTAAATTGGCTAGAAGCAGCTTCTTGTTTGCAAACAAGAACAACATACTAAATGATTTTAAGTTTTAGAATTTATAGGGCTATGATTTAAAGGAAAGTCCTAAGATTATTGTGCATTATGGTGCCTCAGTGCATACCGTATTCTGTCAGCATGCAAAAGAAGGTGTGGAGAGGTTGGAAAGGAGCCAAGAGAATAAATGAGTGGCCCAAAATTTGGACTAACTACTTGAAGACAGATAAGAGTTTGAGGGTGTTCCCCTAAAACATTCCTTCCAACAGTTCAGGGCCACTGACTGCCTACATGCTACAAGAAGCTATAGCTTAAAGGTAACATTCTACAACTAATCAGGGAAAATTCTCCCCAAACCTCTTTCCAAGGCATAGGTCCTAACGGAGAGAAGGGGCAGAAATAAAATGAGGGGCTCTTTTCCCTTTGCTTTTCTCTCCTTGGAAACTATTTAGCATTTCCGTTAGTCAAGCAGTATGACTGACCCCTATGTCTTTGCTGAGACCAACACTACATTGATATCTCTAAAGTTGCCAAGGGCCACAGGAGTGCCTAGCAAGATAACTGACACTTACATAAACCCAACAATTAATCCTAGGGAGTTTTATGCACCTGTTAATTAACTTTCACCATTATAGTTATGCCTGAACCTAAGGAGTTGAAGAACAACTTTTTTCTTACCCCTTTAAAACAAAACAAAACATGTTTTACTCAAAACATATGAATCATTGCCTTATGTAAAATGTTGTTCCTCCATTTCTTTCCCAGGATATCTTGCCTCGACCTTGAAGAACTCACAGCAAAATGAACAAATCAAGTGTTTGAGGGTGCTGCAAAAATAGGTGTGAAATGCAGCTTTAGGGGAAATAGCGACTGCAAATCTTTTTCATGTAGCAAATAAAATTCTTTAATCCATAGTCTGAAAAAGGAAAATGATATAAAATCATAACTTTTAGGTTTCTATTGCTTTCTGAGCATCTCAGTATTTACACAAGGATGTATCCATTTTCTTCATGATCTTTAAGTATGGCTGGCCAAATGTGGTTTTCCTATAAGAAAATTAAGTATGTACTAAAGATAATTTTCATAAAAGTATTTTAAGAAAAATACTCTTGTTCAAAGGAACTGTGGTGAATTTCAGGTTTTCCTCACTCATTTTAATCCTTTATTTTTCTGCTGACATAAAACCTAGACATTGAAAAAAATGAAGATGTCTATATGGAGTTCTGTGAGCACCTATAACCTTTAACTCAAAAGCTGTTACAGTGGAAGCACTTACTTATACATTAAAGATAGATGACCTGGGACCAACAGCTATTTTCCACATGCTCTAAAAAAAAGCAAATTTGAATAAGTCATTTGTAGATACGGTCCCATTGAGGCTTTCTTCCCTACATCCTTACATCACGTAAATAACTAATATCCACAGAGGAGATTATGGAGCATGAGAAAAATCTAAAATAATGAGTTTCTTCTCATCTCTCCCTTCTCTCCCCCTAACCTGTCCATCTACCTACAGAAAGCTTTCAACCTCCCTTTCTGTCTCTTTCCCTACAACCCTCTCAATCCTTCTACATGAAGATAGTTAAGCTAGGGGTTTACAGCCATGGAAAGACTAGTGCAATCTAAGGCTAATTCCTGCAAGTACAGCTTTCACTTTTGTCAAACTAGGCAACATTTAATAATTCAATGTATTCTGCTTGGCTCTTTTGATGCTTTCTTTAAAAATAAATCTATTTGTCAGTTAAGACTAACTTCTAAGAGATTGGATCACAACATGAATCTGATTTCCTTCAGTATCTTTCTTTGAAACATATGTTCAGTCATTTGTTATCACACATTTTGGAATATTATTATAAAACAGTGTTATTAACTTAATCATGGTCATACTTTCTGCATTTTACCTACAAGGATAAAGATACATATCTCTTGTGATTACAGATATATATTGATAAAAGTAATATGTAAACAACACAGGATTTTTGGCAGATCCTTGACATTTTGTGGCCTGTGTTTTATCTGCAGAAAATATATATTCATAGCAAGCCTATTTTTATCCCAGGCATACCTTTGTTTGGACTAGGAGAACATAGCAATAGGCTCGCTATAATGAGGTCTCAGAAGCTTATGGGGTAAGTCCTTGATTTTGCCTGAGAAAATCACACTCTCTGGCTTCTCTGCAATCACCTTACAGGGGACGATAATTGCTCTTTTTAGGTAATCATTTCAATCACAGGCTGATTCTGGCTTAATAGCATCCTTTAGATTGTTACTACCTCCAACGAGGTAAGGACCCACTGAAATCTCTGGTGTCTGAAGGACTAGAACATTCATCCTAAAGAAAGAAATAAAACGTTCAGACCTTGATATTAAGCATAGGGGCTGTCAACTCAAATCCATAGAAGATCATTTTTTTAAATGGCAGGTGAAAGAGCTCCATACTTCCCCCAAGATATTGCCAAGAAGAAAGTCAAAGAACCTAAAAGGTACTGAGAGAGGATAGATTGACAGGTCATGCTGAATCTTTTCTTTCCATATAATTCTCCAGCATGAGGTTCTTAGCCTTTTTAATATTCCTAACAGCATGCCTGCAATATCACATACAGCATCCCTGCTATGAGGTTCAGTGAGGAAAAGAAGGGAAATTTGAGAGAAATACATGGATTTTACCCAACATGAATAAGACCATAATGCAAATAAGAATATAACACTTCTGGGACTGTCAGTTTTGTACATGTGAATTCATCCTACATACTGTGTGTTCTCTTAATAATGAGATAGTGTGAAAATGTTTAGAAGGAAAACAATGCTTGAAATAGATCTTTAACAGGCTCTGAAATGGCTGAACACTTCATCATTCAACATAATGAAACACCAAACTGAAATTAAAATCTGCCCCCCAAATCCATTGTTATGGTCATTAATAAAAACAATATTTTATATGTCAAAAATGCATGTTCTAATGAAACATGGAAACAGACCCTTTCACAGTGATTAGCTTATTGTGGGAACCAAACTCATATTTTCATATTGTAGTAAAAATAATTTTCCATATTATTTAATCCAACCCTGATAGGGTTTTAGGACAAAATGATAAGAGATACCCACAGACTTTTCTATTAGATGCTCCAATGGTCTTAATATAAAGTCAACAGGATATGGAACATATTTGACTTTAATCAAATCCAATACACAAAATACGACACTTTTAAAACCAGTGAATTATAGAAAGACTAGGTTTTAAAAAAGGAATCCATATCATATATAAGAGTTCACTCTAAATAGGCAATTCTTCCTTTAAAAACTAAAGCTATTTAAATGTGTTTCAGGAGATAGCATAGGAAGAACCCTTGAGACTGCCAGCGGCTAGCATCCTGGTTGCCAAGTAACACCTTTTCACACTTAGGTAGCAGCTAGGGATGAGTGGCCAGAGGGGAAATAAAGGCAGGGCTCTCACCATTGCAATCTAATGAAGAACTTAATACAGGAGGCTAAAAGCAAAGGCACCCATTGACCCAGCTGTCCTGAGCCTGGTTCAATGAGGCTGCCAGGCATTCCAAACAACAACACAGTGCAGAAGGTGGGGAGCCCTTGAAAATCGGTGTGTATCACCTCCACTAGCTGGGAAAAGGAAGACCTTGAGACTGTGTATACATCTAAGGCCTGGAGGGAGAAGGGGAGGGGGATTTCAGTGCCCAGAGAAAAACCCATAAAACAACTTTGGTTAATTGCCTGCCTCCTGTCATGTATGCAAAATGAACAAATAGACTTTGGAGCAAGATAAGGATTTGGGCTAACAAACCTCCATCCACACACCTATGTTTGGGTAGTCACGTCTCCCAGTAGAAAGCTGGCACCCCATCAATCAATATGTAACTCCCTCACCCCCATCCCACTAACTATATAAATCCTCAGAACAAAGGACTTGTTCTCTTGGCTCTTGACTCTTTCACCCTCTGAGGGCTTGGGGTCCCTGGCCAGCCAGCCTCCGGCTGGGGGCCCTCTGGCCGCCAGGCCCCTGGCAACACTATTTTGGCCACCCAGATGCTGGTCACTGGGCCCCTGGCCACCCTTGCTTTTGCTCTCCCATTAGAACTTAGCACTAATAAACTTGGCTTACACACTAATAGGTTTGCCGACCTGTAATTCTTTACTGCATTGGCTAGAAGAACCAGGGTTTCTCTGGTAACTAATGCATTCTTTAAAAAAAACTACCACTAAAATGAGCCCCCAAATATGAAGTAATAGAATCATTAAATCAACTGTTCATTTAGAGCCCTAGTAGACCAGGAGACTGGAAACCCAAAGCTTAAATAAGATATATAAGAAATCAAATGTTTTAAACAAGTAAATTATAAAAAAAGACTACATTAAAACTTGACTCCATATCCCATAAAAGGATTCACTTGGAATATGGAATTTTCCTGATTAAAAACATACCACTATTTAAAACATGTCCATTTAACATTGTGAGCATCCAATAAAGTGGGCCTCCAAATGTTGGAAAATAGAAGCATTAAAACAACTGTCTTTTTACAGGTTTCCAGACCAGGAGACTGGAGCCCAAAAACTCTTCTCAGAGATGTCTGTCAACATCTATGCAGAGAAATCCTATGAATTATTTCCCCTACCAAAGATGCTCTTTCTCCTTCTGATTATTTTGCAATCAAATCAGGAATTGCAAATGAGATATGAAGTGAATAAAACAAACTGCCAAATATCATTATGTGAATATAGGTTAGATGATTATGTTACCTTGTGTAATTGATTCAAATGCACATCAGTAATAGGTACAGTGTCAGTGCACAGATATGTTGTCCATCCATGTGATTGTGTTGGTTCAGCAGCCTTTCTGTTCGGGGCACTTTGTGAGCTGCCTAGTGACCGGTGAAGCAGCAGGTACAATCCCTGGCTATACTAGAAGAGCCAGAATGGGTGCTGTCACTCCCACCTCCACTGCTTTCCACCTGTTTAAATTCTATACCCCCCTAAAGAATCCCTGTAAATGCCAAAGTCCATGGAATTTCCCACGGCTGGACCTTGTCCTAGTGTTTGCTGGCCTAGCGTATTGTATTCATTCTCCTGGGCACACACAGAAAGAATTCAAGACAGGACATGAGCAGGATTTTTACCCTGCAACTAGACTGAAATTCTTTAGAAAAGGACTGCTTCATCATCATCTTTAAATCTGTCACACTGCTTTCTACAGAGCTCCCCTTTGTTCAAGTAAATTTAATCAGAGGATCAACATAATTCATAACAGCAGTTTCCGGTTTCTGCTGCTTTGAGAATAGTCTCCTTGGACTATAAGAACCACTATACTTTCTTAAGAATAACAAAAATAAAATATCAAAACATTCCTTTTAAGGACTAAAGCAATGTTAAAATTTTTTATTTATTTTCACAATCCCTAAAGTATATTTTAAAGTGGTTTACAAAGCTTTGTTCCTGTCTCTAGACTTTACTTACTGAAATACTCCTGAAGCTTTCAGTAAGATGGTACTAAATAATATTTGACATGTAAGAGTTCATTATATTCCAAATAATAAATGCGGCAAAATTTTGTTTGAACCTCTAATACACATTCTGATAGGAAAGCCCATTTCAACGGATAGCATATTATTCTTTAAAAAAACCCAGTGATACAAGAACAGCTGGTACCCTGTACACAAGTTAACTATAATACTACAGCCATACCCACCCTAACAGACAGACAAGAACCATAGATAGTTAGCCACCCATTTGTGGCATTCATCTACTTATGTGGTACTTTTTAAAAGTTTATTAGAAGCAAATATTTCCCTCTCTATACCTCATCAGTACCTCAGCAAACCCTTATTTCTAGAATACAATAATAAATTGTCCCTATCTCGCCTATACTACTCAAGATATTAAATTGAGCTCCCAAAAGGAGGCTTTTGTTATATTAACAAGCAATGTTTTTTCACACAGCAAAGAAAATAATACCTTGAAAATTTAAAACAAGTTGTTATAATATTAAATTCTAAGTTTTCATAAAATGAATTGCTATATTAAGTCAAAATAGCAAAACTATGACTGCATTTATTTATTCCAAAGAAAGCTCTTTAAAACACTGTACCAAAAAGCATCTTGACCCTGATTGGTGTGGCTCAATGGGTTGAGCATCATCCCAGGAACCTAAAGGTTGTCCGTTCGACTCCTAGCAAGGGCACATGCCTGGTTTGTGGGCCAGGCCCTAGGTTGGTGATGTGTGAGAGGCAACCAATTGATGTTTCTCTCACTCATAGTATTTCTCTCCCTCTCTTCCCCCTCCTTTTCCTGTTTCTAAAATTTTTTAAAAAAATCTTTTATTAAAAGAGCATTTTGCATGAAAGTAACAGCTACAAAATGAAACATTTTCTCAGTGATTCCAAAGTTAAATATCAGCATATGATATAAACTTGCCCTGCATTATAATCATTATGACAGAAAAGCAATTCGCAGTGTCCATTACATTAAAAGTTTTATTGCTAAAATGAGAATTTATGGAGTAGTAATGATCAAAGAAATGAATGATTAACTCCCCCACTTTGTTATAAACCCCTAAAGGCAAATTCTTACTGTTGTAGGTTTGGTAGTTATGGTGGACTTATTAGATAATAAAATTTAAGATCCCATTAAAAAAATAAGACGTGATTAATTTGATAAATAAGTTTCCTCTTCCATCAGGACCTGTGGATTAAGTTAGAGTGGACATGACTTCCTAACATTCCTAGTGTGTTCATGTCAATATTTGGTACCACTCTTCTTTTAAAGCATTATGGAGAATACAATGCTGATGATACCTTCCTCATGCCAATTTTTTCTAGCATTAAGTTTGCATAAAAGACGATCTATAGTTGAGGCAGTTTATATGGCATTATCAACTTATCTTTCTTATTGATTCCCCTCTGCTGTGATAATTTAACCCAACTCAGTTATAAGTTTTGCCAGTTCTATCCCTAAAATACATATACCCCAACTTGTCCACTCTTGTCCATCTCGCTGCTATTCCCCTAGTCCAAGCCATCATCCATCCCTCACATGGACTCTTACGGTGGTCTCCTAACTGGCATTCTTGCTTCCTCCTCTATCCCCTACAATCCATTTTTCACACAGCAACTAGAAGGGTCTTGTAAAGCCCATATAACAGATCATGCCATGCCTCTGCTTAAAGCCATCCAGATAAAATGTCATGCTGCCTGGAAGCCCTGCATGGACTGCACCCTGCCTCCCTGCATAGCCCCTTCACTGCCACTCTGTCCTCACGGATATCACTCTGGCCTCCTCTTTAGTCCTGGAACTCACCAAGCCCACTCCCAACTCCAGATTTTGCTGCAATACTCAGTGCCTGGTCCTCCTGTGTACTCAGGCTTCAGGTCAACTGCCATGTTCGAGGAAACCTCACTGGTTGCAAAGCCGAAGTGTAACCATCATGACCAAGCAATTCACAAGCACTCACTGTTTATTCTCTCCAAAGCACTTACCACTCACTAAAATAATCTTTTCCATTGATTTTAATGTGTGTGTTGTCTGTGTCTCCCACCATAAACATGATCTGTCTCACATCAGGATCCTCATTTGTCTTCCCACCAAATCATGGCTAGGACACAGCAGAAGCTCGATAAATATCTGTTAACTGAATAGAGAGCCCGGACATATAGGAGTACATACTGAAGTTTTATGTTACAAAGTTACATGTAGCCTTTGATGACAGCAGCATCCTAGATATGAATACTTTCACAAATGTGGCTCTAGGAACAACTGTGGATCTGGTCACCTGAAGCAAGTAATTTGCTGGCAGGTAAGAAGCTTAACAATTATCTACGAATATCAATAAGGCCAATAAAACAGTACATCATTTATTTTGAATTTAGCTCTTTATACAAGCATAACAAAAAAAAAACAGGAAATTACAAACAAACAAACAAACCAAAAAGGGTAGCTAAAGGGAGGTTTCCCAAAATAACAAAGAGACAGAGAAAGGTTAGATGTGCGGAGGCACCTTCTGGAACTCCAGATCTGATTTTTGTTGTGGGGAAAATTAACAGAAATCAAAAACAGACTTCTCACGTATCATGTCAAGTCCAGTGGAACATTACCAGGTCATTAACCACACACACACACGCACACACACACAGAGCATCCTCCTGTCAGGGAACTAAAACCTCAATCCCCACTCCTGAAGTGTGGGCCGCCCTTTGTGACTTATTTCCAAAAAAGAGGAGTATGGAAAGAAAGGAAAAAGTAACTGCACAACCTGGCAAACACTCTGTTGTGCAGGTGACCAAGGTCAGCGTCACCTGTGACAAGCCACGTTGACAGCATGTATTTTGCTGTGGTGAGGAGGGCACCTCAGCTCTGTGTTCATGTTCCCAAAACCCAAACCCCAGTCCAACCACAAGATGAACTCAAATCAAGGGACATGCTACGAAGTACCTGACCAGCATTCCTCAAAACTGTCAAGGTCACCAAAAACAAGGAAACCCTGAGGAACTCTCACAGACTGAAGAAGGCTGTCGGAGACAGATGACTAAATGTAATATGATCTGGGAACAGAAAACAGGACACAGAAATCCAAATAAACTGTGGAGTTCAGTAAATAGTAATGCACCAGCGCTGGTTGGTTTTGACAAACGTACCACAGTACGGTAAGATGTTTGCAATGGGGAACTGGGAGTGGAGTATAGGGAACTCTGAACTATCATTGCAACTTTTCAGTAAAAATATTTGAAAATAAAAAGTTATTTAAAAGAAGGCAACTCTAAGCAAAATGGAACCAAAGACACTGAAATTGAGAACAGTCTGGCAGTGCCCAGAGGGGAGAGGGGAGGGGATTATAGGGAAAAAGGGTGAAGGGTTTGCAGGAACAACTATAAAGGACACATGGACAATAACAAGGGGGGTGGAAACCAGGGAGGGAGGTGGGGAGGCTGGGATGGTGGGGAGGGGTGGGAGGAAAAGGCAGAAAACTGTACTTGAACAACAATAAAAAATGTTAAAAAAAGAAGGCAACTCTATATGGTATGATCTCAAAGATGTATTATTTATTGATATACTCAGGGTAAAGCAGAATATGTATTCCATGCAGTAATTTCTGTATTAAAGACTATAAGTATGTGTGTAAAACTTATATATGCATAAAATCTCCCTTTAAAGATAAAACTACTATTTTTATATATAAAACATTACCTCTCGGGAGGGAGACTAGATGGCTGAGGTAAAAAGAAGCAAAGAAGACTTACTTTTTTCCTATGTCCACACTTTTATAGTTTTAAAGTTTTGTATAATGTCCATGTATTACCTATTTTTAAAAGTTAAATATGTCCCTGATGTCATCCCACAATCATGAGCTGACAAACACCTCAATTATTACTGTTCTATATGTAAATATGGTTCTTTGAAATAGAAACAAAGCTTTATGTCCTTCACAACAAATTTGTAGAAGTTAGTGGTAATAATATGCCAGAACAATAATAATAGCACTAATACAGAGCTTGTTATGTGTCAGGCATGACTAAGTCTTATGTATATATCAGTTCACAATTATCTATGAAATCAATGCTGTTATTTGTATAAGAGGTTTTCAATATTACTGGCATTATTCACTCATGTGTTGGGCAGTTCCCATTGGCCTCTCATAGGCGGTTTAGATAAAATTTCTCCATTTAAACTATGATTTTACTTCTTATGTCTCTTTAATAATATGATGAAAGTGTGGCAAAGAGCTCAGCCATTCAGTGTCTTCTGTAAAGATTTACCATTCTATTCTGTGGATGATTAGGCTGCATAGACAACATACATGTTTGAAACTCATCTGTCTCTGTTATTATATATGCTTAATATAGTTGGAGCTATATACACCAATCGGAATATCCCCAAGGAGTCTAATTCCAGAGAGTTTACCATCTGGAAAGACTATATCATAATCTTATAATATGATACTTTACTTTTTGCTTTTAAAACAAATACTTTTATGAATCGGGTTTTTAAATTGGGGTGTATGGACACACCCCTCCATTGGTCTGTGAATACATCCTGGAAGGGGGAAAGTACATCTTTATTTTCACTAACATCTAACTGAAATCTAGCACATTCTTGCACTATAAGGATAGGCATGATACAAGCCACAGAGCATTCGCAGTACCTATGTCTCTGATGCCACTAGAAATAACAGTTATCTTCCTACCACACTGCAGTTCGGCAGCTATCGCATGATACTGCTTAATTCATCAGGACTTCAAAAATACACACAGCTGCTATTAAATCCTCTGTTAGACCTTACTACTTAATGCATTAAGCATACCTATTATTTATCTATTACTCTGTCACCATTTTAATCTTTTGATAAATTTTAATATAAATAACTTCTCTAATATTTTCCTTGACATACTTAAAATTTTCTTCTGAGAAGAAATTTGGAGGCTTCATCAATTGGCCAAATGTTCTGAAACAGGCTAACGTGACAGTTTAGCATGGAACAGGAATGCATCTGCCCCACTTGTCTTCAGAACAATGAAGGATTCTGCTGGGCAAATGTTTGTGCACTGCAGACATATAAGTCAGCATTCCTAACTAATATTTTATGGTGTGACTTAAAATAGTTCATGTTCCATTTTTCTACAAAGAACTCAAAGGGGGTGTGGAAACTAAGTCATTGACACAGTGACACTTCAAAAGCAAAACTCCAGCAATGACAGAGGCCAGGACTCTCACCCCACTTGCTTTGGGAGAGCAAGAACACCTGCCCCAAGTGTTCCCAGTAGCTCTGTCTTAAACGTGAGCGTGGCCCATGCAATACAATGCAAAACAGTGACTTTCAAAGATAAAAAGCAAAATGTTTTTCCCACAGCAGGCCAAATTATGAGGGGAAAATGCAAATGGTAATGTTTACATGCAAATGTTATATCCCTGAATTTCAAAAACATTTCTACCAGTTTTACTGTTGCATTTTATTTCTTCGAATAATTTACAGAGAAAGAAATTTTCAGGAAAAAATGCTAAATGGTGTTTTAAAACATAGAAATTCAGGACTGTAATAATGAAATGTTGATTTTCATCAAAAATTTCATCAAACGTGTTACTAAAATCCATATCCAGTGGCTATAGAATTACATGAGTCACCATAGCATAGTAAAATCATCAGAATGCAAACAGGTTTAATTTCACATGAGTTTTTCCCAGTGAAATCATGTTCAGTCTTCATTATCACCACTTCTTCTTAGTCATCACTTATTGCCTTTAGTTAGGCAATAACTAATAGCCTAGTTATTGAACTAACTAGTCTGTTAGTTCAACAACCTAGACTGAAATTTTGCCAGATATCACCATCAGACTCAAGTTTCTACCATCCATTGTTTTCTCCCGTGGGGCACAGGCAGAAGATCTGTGTCATTTTACTCTCCTGTCCTCTTCTCTACCTGTAAGAGAGCTGTCAACAGGTCTGAGGCACAGCCCACAGCCTCACTCAATAAACAACGGATAAAGAAAAAAGCATAATTGAAAATACTGACACTGGTTATAAGCCTTTGCCCAAGCACTGTTTAAAAGCCAATTGATTATTATTTGAAAGACAAAAATATGTGAAGGTCAAGAAAGATTTACATAAAAGATGGCTCCAAAGCATTCAGTCACAATAAAACCCGATTACAAAGGTTCAAGTGATTTTCTATTCAGAGATGACTTTCTGGGACAAGAGAGGGGAAGAAGGTACTGCAGGTTCGAAGCCCCTGATTTATGTCAGAGACATGCGCAATAAAGACCAGAAGTAGAAGAAAGCAAAGCTACATGTATTTTTTATATACAAAAATGTGGCTAAAGCAGTATTCGACTCCATCAAGTTTTTATAAGAACTATTTTATTGCATCAAGGCCTATTTTCAACACCTACCGCCTGTCAGGTGGGACTTACCTTCTTATTTTACTTTTTGATTTTCTAGCGAGATCAAACAAAAGTGCTTTCAACAAATCCAAGTTTTTCTAGACAAGGCATTTCTACAACTAAAAACTGTCCAAATGATGTAAATACGCAATACAAAACACAGAAACTGAGAAAAAAAATACACAGTCAAAAGAAAATAGTGTCTCTCATTTGCTTGCTGGCTTGTGACAAAGCTTGTGAACTCCTCTCCTGGTTGCATAGCAACCAATCCAAGCAGCAGTTCTAGCCTGTAAGAAATTTCCATGCCAGAGTTGTGGAAATAGAAGCTCAACTACTCAGTATATTTTTCAAGGTTACTGATCTTTGCAAAAGGAGAAAAGAAGATGGAATAATTGCCTTGAGGTTTCTAGAACCAACAACATGAAGTCCTCTAATGCTTTGAGCCCCTCTACAATAATTCCTCACTACCCGTATTCTAAGCAGGCAACTCCCAAATGGGAGAGAAAGGCTATACACCTAGAGAAGTACACCTCATTCACACAAAATAAGCACACGCCATAAAACTAAATCACTAAATTGAAGAGTTAGACAGTGGGCAGTGCATTTGCTTCCTAAGTACCACCATTCACAGTCCACTCTCTACGCTGTTGCCAGGATTGCTATTGAACAGAACAAGATTTTAGGCTTTGTTTCATGGTTTTCCAGTAAACACATTGCTATAACTTTTTTTTTTCCAGTATATTTCACCATCCTTGAATATGGCTGATCACAGCACTGACAAAGTCCCTAAAATGAGAGACTCATTTCCAAAGAGACTCATCTTAAAAGCTTAAGCCTGGTAAACATAATCAGTAAACATACTGGCATCAGCATAACTGACAGAAAGACCAGCTTTCAGTCTGTTTCCATCTAGGTTCCAGAGAAGAAAATAAACACCACACATTACCAGGAATGATGAGTACAGACCCAAATGCTCACAAAAAAGGGAAAAGCAGAGACCCACAGAGAATGATTCACGTGCACTGGTGGACTGGGATTAGTTTCTCTATACTTAGTTACAGATTCTATCCATTGGTGTCTCATGTCCAGGCCACCAAGAAATATGGCTTGCCTTCTTCTCACAAGGAAATGACATAAATGGGGATACATGGTTTCTTAAATAGGTAAATTGGATAGTAGGGCAGCAGGAAAAGCACTGGGCCAAGGTCTAGATTCTAGTCCCACTCAGGTCAATCATAGGACTTTGTGTAAGTCATATAAGCTGAACTTCCATTTCTTGGTCTTTCAAGTTAAATTCAGAAGAGCTCCTCTGCTCACTTCATAAGAATGGTCTAAAAATCAAATAACATCAAGTAAGTATCAGAAAATATATACGAACTTCTATTTAAATATTCTTCTGGACTTTGCACACTTCTTGCTTCCTCAAGCCATATTGTGGGGCTGTCACACCGGTACTAGTTATCTCCAGAGCTCCAAATTATTAGTAGAGAGCAACATATTTCAGTTGATTTCTGTCTATAAAGCAGTGCTTGAGAAAATAAAAAATGCAGCCCTATCATTAGACTTTAAAACCAGCAGAAAATTTAGTGCTAGCTGCTGATGGGCAGAAACATGGACAATTAGAAAAGGTACACAGAAAACAAAAGGTAGTCATTCTTCAGTTGCCTATATTCCTGAATTTTATAAATGAGGCATTTCTTAGATTTTCAATGGTTGGATTAGGACAAAAATAAACACAGTTGTAAATTGGGCCAGGAACATTTTCTTTTAGAATATGGATAACAATTTAATACTACCAGTTATTTTAAAAGTTTTTGATTAATCAAATTAATTGGTCTTATGAGATGATTTAGAAAAAGTACACATCACTCTTTCTAAAATATTTATTTCTATAGAAAGAAAAGTCTTTCTTCACTTGGTGATTAAAAATATTTACATTTCCATTAAATTTATGCCTTATATATAAAACCACTCATATATCTGTTGAGTGAAAAGTGAAAGAACAGTTGTCAATTTTCCTTTTAGATACTGGGGAGAGTCTAATAGCTGATTAAGGTAAAATCTTGCTAGGCTTTCATACTCATGAACTTTCAACTGTTGTTTACTTAAGAAAATGATGGCATGTTTAACATTGTTTGCGGATACTGTTGAGTTTATTAAGAAGGCAGGCTGGTAAAAAAAAAAAAAAAAAAAGTAAAGTCAGCCTTTATCAGGAAGCACAGAATTCACAAAAATGAGAAGTGTTTCCTCCTGTGGCTTGAAGCCTTGACCGGCCACATTAGTCATTTCAGCCTCCTCCACAATTGCAAAAGTATCTCCTATTCATGATAAATATGCTGGAATCATCAATAACTAAGTCTACCAGCAAAATGTGACTCTCAACTCACTGCACCCCAGATCCGGCAGGAAGAACACTTGCACATAACAGATGTATGGAATACACCCAACAAGCTGTTGTGTATTAAGTTCAAAGTCTTAGCTCACGCAAAGGTATCAGAGAAATGAGAAAGCTTAAACCTTTATTTGAAATGGAACAGATATAGAACTGTAAAGGAAATGCAGTCTTTATATGAGGAAAGGCTTATTTAATCCATCTTTTCCCCACAGACACACATTCATTGAAGGCAAGAACTTCTAAAAAAACATTCCCTGCCAGGTCAAGATGCAGAGAACTAATATTTGTTCAGCGATGCTCTGTGCTGGGCACCATACTGGGTGTCATCAACAATCCCATGAGGTAGGTATCTTATTTACTTCAGAGATGGGTAACCAGAATTCGAATAAGAAAAGTGCCAGGGGATACTCAGTGAGGGATGGGATAAAAATTTGAGTCTGTATCTGATTCTCAAGCTCATCTACTTTTCCTTATACCCCACACATCCTCCATTTCCAATTAAAAAAAAAATCTTACCAAGAAAGGCTGACTCCAATACAGAAGTCATGCAAATGACTGCCTATTGAATCCTGGAAACTTTCTGTTAAAGAGCAACATATTTACATGCCAGAAGACTTTGGCATATGTTCTATCTAATTTCCAAGTACCTATCAGCACAGGTACAAGGGTGACACCTTAATTGCTGTCTCTTTTCTCAGAAAGTCATATATGCCCCAAATTATAGGTGGATATTCAAAATACCGGATCAAAGTTGAAGTAAGCAATTGCCACCAATTTGGCTTTAGTAGTTGTGAAGCAGTTCTAGTGAATGTCGAAACTTCAGTGGAAGGTAGGAGAGAGAAGAAGTCAGAGAACAGAGATAAGGAGCAACACAGAACCCCGAACTGGAGAGCAGGTGCAGGGAACGGAGACAGGAGGGACTTAGAGCTGAAGGGAAGCAGCCTCACACAGTTCGCACTGTCAGCAGCAGCCACAGCAGAATTCTCTGGGGGTGGCGAGCTGCAGCCAGTACTTAAGATGCCACACCTGAAAACCTCTGAAGTTTTCCTGCCCCTGCTTTCCCTGGTTCAGAATCTAAAGTATCAGCAGACAGCACAGCCCTGGAAAAGAGCATGATTTGGGGGAACATTTAGATCTGGGTTCAAATCTGAGCTCTCCTATTTACCAACTGTTTCACATCTCAGTTCCCCCACCTATAAGATGGGGGTAATTAAACCGACCACACAGAGTCGCTGGAGAAACAAATGAGTTAGTGTCATGTAGCATATAATGGCCACTCAATAAATAAATGTTAGTTCCTTTCCTTTCTTTTACTGCACCATTTGAGGTAATTAAGTATCAGCCAACTGGTTATAGGCTGTAAAGACAAACCATAATCAGCCACATCAGGAAGTCTTTCTCTCTTTCCTGAATCTAAGAAAGAATTCATACGTGTCCTATTTTTCTTTATGGCCTGACACAGAATTACTTTTTGTTGCAGTAAGCACTTGAGTTGGGAGTCACAGACTGAGCAGTGGATGATATGCATTCTACTCTCTTGTGAAGAATGAAACCCATCATTGACGCCAAGGGCAAACAGTGTTTATCACACTGAAGCTGCTCCCCAGGTCCTCCCCTTGGGATGAATTAGCAGAATGAGTCCTACCAAGAGGCTCAGTAGGGACCTGGAATTGGGGAGGTTTTTTTTAGAGCTTTAACTTACATTGTTATATATAAAATACACACACACGTATATACATATAAACATATAAAGTAATAGCTATATACATATAGTGATAATGCACACATTAGATAAACAAACATATACCACAAAAAACAAAATGAGATAAACATTCTCAAACCCTGTTTCCCCTATTTTGGTCCAACATTCAGAACATCACAAATGGACATAGAGGTATGTGGCATGTGGGACAGGGAAGCATCCATGCCAGGGAACTTGGACCATTTCAAAATATCATTTCCTAGATCCACCACCAACTTCTTGTCCACTGTTTCATTAAAACACTAGTAAGAATTTCAAGTCCTCATAATTTTCTGGGTTTAAACATTTTCTTAACACCTACTACATGGAAGATTGGCTTAGAATGTCATCAACTGAGGAAAAGGAGGGATGAAGAGCATTTGCATGTCAATGGTAGTGATAGTAAACATTTATCGAACACATATAATGGACCGGAACTATTGTGTTTGAGAATAATGTGTTCATCTCATTTTTACAAGAACACTATGAGGTAAGTACTTGCTGTTATTCCCCTTTAGAAATGAGAAAATGCAGGAATAAAGTGTTCCGGTAACTTGTTCACAATTCCTAACTAGTGCTTGGAGTCTGGCGGGTTATCCTGCGCTTCTAAAGGGGGTCATTTGTGATCAGAAACCATACCATTACCCAAGCCAGGACCACACTTTTCATCAAACATATGAGAGCTGTAGAGCATGAATTT
This sequence comes from Glossophaga mutica, assembly GCA_039655065.1. Lineage (NCBI taxonomy): Eukaryota > Metazoa > Chordata > Mammalia > Chiroptera > Phyllostomidae > Glossophaga > Glossophaga mutica. Next base: position 136,804,133 of record CM077307.1, on the reverse strand, counting down.
ACCTTAGAATGACAGGGTACTATTTTGAGATCTAGACACTCGATTAAGACATGTTTACATATGAAATCTTATAAGTATGATCATGGGTTTAGATGTGATATAGATAAATCAATAAAAAGGTCCACCACAAAGGGATTCCTTTGTGGGAATTCTTTAAGTGAAATAATATGACCGTGTCCGGGTCACTCAGCACTTCCCCCCACTACCTCAGAGACTACCAAGCGCGGAGATGCTGCCACATGGTAATCACGACTGCATCCACTTTCACATGCAGCACACCTGTGCTAGGTTTATCGCCCTAGTTGAGAAGTTAAAGCCCCTAACATGACTCCAGGTGACATTTTCAGCCATATTTGCCTCCTTTTGATTTTTGAATAAAAAATATAATCTAAAATAGTACCTAAAAATTTCTACAGTTGACAGTTCCACCATAGTTAAGATATGTGTTTTTTAATCAAGTTTTTAAATTAAACTTTGCAAGTTAAAATAAAGAAAATTAAAAGACAAAGAAACTCTAGAAAAAATATTTGCCATCAATGGAGCTAAAAGACTAGTAATCTTAACACATAAAAAACTCATGTGAACTGACAAGAAAACATTAATACCCTAATATAATAATACCCAAAGGCATAGACAATTCACAAAAGAAGTTAAATGTTTACTAAGCATGGAAAAAAAAAAGATCTGTCTCATTAGTGATCAAAGAAAAGCAAGGATGGAACCCTTTTCAGAAAGATTCTTTTACTGAGTACAATTTTGATGGTTGGCCTCTAAGTGTATTTTTCCAGGAAAAAATTAAATAGATTATCCCTCCACCTTCAGGGAGACGATAAGCACCTGCCATCAACTGTCTCAGAGAAAATACTGTGACGTTAGACTTCATTTTCTGAAGCCACAGCAACTTTGTAGCGGTTCTGGAAAACAAAGGGTTAGTTGAGAAAGTAGATTTTCTCATGAGCAGAAGGACAGCATCGTTTCCTGAAAGCATGAGATTTGTCGTTTTTGGTCATGGATCTTTTGGTGTGGTGAGCCAGGGTTCTAAGCTCATGGGCTCTGAGCTGATGTCAATACTTACATGTGATAATTAAATGTCAGTTAATTAATGAGCTGACATTTATAAGATGGTTTTTAATATAGGTAAACTATATACTTTTATAACTATTTTGATTAAGTGATATTATTTTTTAATCTTCTAAATCATTCTCGTCTCCCTGTCTCTCTCTCTCTCTCTCTCTCTCTCTCTCTCTCTCTCTCTCTCTCTCTCTCTCTCACACACACACACACACACACACACACTTACATTCCTAACACAAATTTTTAATGGGCCTACAATAATAGTATTCTCTTTAGAAGAAAAATCAAAGCAAAAATGTCTTCTTTGACTGTCAGTGAAAGATGTTTTGGAACTTATATTCTAAAGAAAGTGGGAGTCTTCTTCCTACTGGCCACATACATTGAAAAAGATCCCATGTGAAGCAGTGAAGAGAAAAGAAAGACGCGTCTGAGCTGTCAGATCCATCCTGAGGCTAAGTGAAATGCCAGCGTATTCTACATCTGAACCTGACACAAACCAGTGTCTTCACGTAAAGACCTCAGGGCATCACGTCTGCATTGTGATAGCTCTGATTTGTTCTGAATGTAAAGTGAAAATAAACCTTTGCAAGTAACAGGAACCATCCAGGTATTTTTAGGCAGGCTCCTTGTAACCCATGCCCTTAAATTGGGCATGAGTCAATTCTGACAGTTCTTAGAATTGTGTGTCATGAGGATTCAGACTGCGCCTGACACAATGCACTCCTGTTCCTGATTACTCATATTGCAGAGTTCAAAGACAAAAGAATTCTATCAGAGAGGCTCACGCTTTCCTTCATCCTTTATATTAAATAAATCGAATGTTCTGACAGCACACCTATCTTTAAATGTCAAGTCACATTTACAAACATCTAAATCAAAGGCCTGCCTTTGGCATACAAGAGTTTAAAAGTGACTCTGTTTCTTAAATGCTGCCACTTGATTCATATTCTGTAAAAACATATAATCAAAGTAGTGGGGGGAAACGAATCAGATCCCAGACATAAATGGATTTCCTTAAAATTTGTTGACACCCTTCATACCTCATTGAACTCAGAATTCATCCAAGCCACCCCTTTAATTTGTGCACTATGACATCATATCCCCTCATCTCTTCCCCCAGGAGGACTTTAATATTTTAACTGGGTGAGAGAATCCAATGACAAGGATTCTGTGTTGCCTCCTGAGGCCCCAGACATAATTTTGCCAGCAAAGTGATTAGATGATTGGAGCTGGAGGAGCAGGGGTGGATGCCAAACAGTAAGGGAACTATTTGGAGTTCAGACCTCTGATTCTGGTGTGTTCTTTGAAACTGTGCCAAGAAAGAAAGACGGCAAACTGAGCTGAGAGTCCAGTCAGGGTTCCAAAGCACTGGGGCAGTTGAGCTCATGTGCAAACCAGATAGAGGCCAGAAGATACACTCCCAAGATACCAAAAGTGTAAAGTAGAAGAACCCTTCACATCGGGGATAAAAGGCATCAACTCCCTGCCTCTTTTTGCCCCGGTCAGTTTCAATCACTCACCTAAATGAATGGCGGTGGTGTTGGAGTCTCTGGAGAAATCATGCAAGCTTGGCATTCCCAATAGCTGTCTCATGTCTTATGACCACAGGTACCAGTCAGTACTTCAGTAAAGCCAACACTTAAACCACATATAAAAGAAGGAAGCAGGACCACACATTCATTCCAGAAGCTCTTTAAATGGCTAAAGGCTACATAAAGGAGACTGAGCCGTGCATAACTACATAATCTAAGTAGAACAAGAAAAGTCCTAAATCTACAAGTGAAGAGCTCTTTCATCCTCACCTAAGATTTTAAAAAGTAACGTACTTCAGTGTTGAGACAACAAATATTTTTGCTCTTATTGGTGAAATCCATCTTTCATTCATTGTGAAAATGGTATCAATTATTAACTATACTGGATTTAAAATTCTAAAACGTGGTCAGAAAATGCCTTTGAGCAACCACAGAATCCTAGAAAAACAGTGGGAATGGGAGCAGATGGAAGATACCTATTCCTGTTTTTTTTTTTTTTCCTTTTAATCCTCACCCAAGGATACATTTATTGATTTTACAGAGAGGAAGAGAGAGAGAGAGAGAAGAAACATCGATCAGTTGCCTCCTACACACACCCTGACCAGGGATCGAGCCCACAACCTAGGCATGTGCCCTGACTGGAGTTTGAACCTGTAACCTTTTGGTGCACAGGATGACACTCCAACCAAAGGAGCCACCTAGACAGGGCCCCATTTCTGTTTTGAGTCTGCCGTTATTATTTCAGACAACCTCTAAAGATTTTTAATTATCCAAATATATAAAATGAGAGTTTTATATCAGACATACAGAAGTCCAACTTGGCTTTGAATTAGGAAAACTTCTGCAGTAGTATGTGTACCCACTAACTAGATTTATGCTTTGGTCCAATGATTTAACAGGAAATTCAATTTTTTAACTTCAGAAAATAGTTACACGGTTACCCCTTAAAATTATTGGAAAAGAAAGTATTTCCTAAAAATTCGAACATTCTTCAAGAGGTCAAACATATTATACGTGGGTAAGATGGAATTCAGTATACAACTCAGATGAACCTAGTTTTAGCTTATCACTAATGACCCAAAGAACACTGACCAGCAACATTCCACATCCTGCAGAGCTTGAATCCTGCTGGCGACACGAGGAGAAACGACTACTGACCCAATGTAAAAGTCTCAGTAGACTGCATCATCATTCTTATTAGCAGTTCATGACAAGACAATCAGTATTACTTTACCATTTTACTGAATAACAATTAAAAAGTAACATCATTTAAGGAAAATAATTCAAGTGCACTTATATTTCAAAGAACTACAGTATTAATATGTATTAAGGAAGCAAAAGAACTAAAGTTTTCATAGATAGAAAACAGAATTATAAGTTAATTGTTATTGGGTTTAGCCATATGGAATAGCTTGTGTTTGACTATTTTTGCCACTCCAAAATCACGATTTCACATAATTCAACCTGAGCATTTTCTAGACTTCTTTTACAATAGCCCATCATATTCATAGATATGAATCCATACAAATGAATGCAGAAGTCACTTTAGAAAAAAACACTAAGCCATAACAGAATGAACCATATCATTTGATATTTACTGAGATTTTCTTCTGCTGCCAAGTTAATGTTTTATCTCACAGCAAACCCATGAAGTAGGTACTATTACTAACCCATTTTCAAATGAGGAAAATAATTCAGTACCTTATCCAAGACCAGCAGAGCTGACATTCAACTGCAGTCTGCCCTGACCTTTCTTAGCCTGCCAGTTGAAAAGAATGGCCACCTCCCAGACAAAAAGCAGAAAGAGCAGTGGATGCTATGAGCATATGGAAAGGTGAATGGTGGGGGCTCCCGCAAAATGGGAACCTGAAAGGGAGAGTTGCAGCATTTACTCATCACTGTTTTGCAGAAAGATGCCTGCACAGCCCACTGAGCAGAATACGCCCCAGGGTGAGACACATCAGGTTATCAGGTTATCATGGCTACAAAGTATCTCGCTATTAAAATCATCACACTGGCTCTCCTTGTACTAATTCCAAATCTAGAAGCAAATGGCTGATCGCAATGGGATTTCCATGTAGGCTTCTCAAATAGGAGAGAGAATGTACTAATGAACTAAACCAAACATTAGGTATTCGTGGCACTGTAAGTGGAAAAATTGGTGCTGTCAGTCTCCAGGGGACATGGCTACTCTTACATGCCCAAGATCAAACCGCGAGCTGCACAGCTGAGGACCAGAAGCAGACTATAGTGAGCAAGTTCCAGGCACTGCCCTACCATGAGCACGCGTCCAGGTGACCCGGTGGCCCCGCTAGGCAGAACTACAGAAGCTTTCAAATTGTACTCTAATTTAATAAGTTGCATTTCATTTAAAAATTCATTCGAGTCCATGTTTATAATTACAACAAAGAAGGAAAGCCAAAAATAATATATTTAATTAATTTGCTGTAAATTTTCCTCACCTTTCTAGAGCTCCGTGAATAGTAGGATCCATAGTCACCCTAAAAACAAAGAAACAAACATTTAGCAAACATAAAAGGTAGTATATTACTATGGTGGCAGTTTACAAAAGCTTATTATTAACGGACTTAAGAACATGGGAAGTGCCTCAAAAGAGAACACCCAGAAAAATAGGAAATATAATGGGTTATAGTAAAAGAAGTCTGCAATAAATGCTTAGATAACTACCCAATTAAAGAAATTAAAGGAACATGAATAGAGGATTCATGGACATGGACAATGGCGGGGACTGACTGTGGGAGTTGGGGTGGGGAGCAGTGGGGAAAGAGGCGGGACAACTGTAACAAAAACAATTAAAAAATGCTCTGAGGTATGCACATCCAATCAATGGTACTGATAATTTGAATAGAATTTTTAAACATGAAGTTGTGCCAACTACACAAAAAATATGATCCTGAACTTAAATATGCCCATGACATACAACTCTAACCATTATAATAAAGATAATGCAAAAATTTTTTTTTCTCTGTGTGAAAACACTGGTATAGTAAAACACTTTCCCATACCATTCTCCTTCACACTTATTACGAGAAGCCCATTTTCTCTCTCAAACTCTATTACCCTAAGTATTGGTTATCAAGGTCCAAAATAAGGCATGTAAAAGCCAAAAACCTGACTATGCAAGGGATATTAAGTTCCTTAATTTCATTAAGGAACACTTATAAGGGATAAACACCACTCTGAATATAGGTACTTCAAGATGAAGGTTAGGGCTGACTTTCTACTTCTACACAATGCTAACTTTATTCCATCTGGAAAAAATGCATTGTTGATTAGGACACAGTAATATGTACAAGATGTAAATTATTCCAACTGGTGCCAAAGTTTAAATACATAAAATGTGAAGAAAGGAAAATTCTACCATGTACCTTTAGCTCGAACAAAGCTTGCACTAGTTAATTCAAGTCAACCAAAGCTATATAAATTGACACCTCAAGAATTATTTGATCTTTTCAGCTTTTATAAATTCCCTACCAAGTCATAAAGAATTAAATCTGAAATCTGAAGTTTCTCTTTGAGGTTCCAATAAAGGAAATAAAAGAAAATAAATATTTCTAAAACCTTAACTTTATTCTTGCTATCTCAGCCATACTTTCTTATTTAACTTTCACAATAATTTCTTGGTTACCCTTATTTTTCATACTGTAAGACACTCTGCCCCCACCCCCACAAATTTGGGTGGAATAATGGTTGTTAATGCTGCTGTTGAATTCTGTTTACATTTACATTGGTGAAATATTATGTTATTTGTTATTAAATATTTTACCACATTTTTTGCTTCAAAAATTTTTTTCCTAGTTTCTTCCTCTAAAACCTAGGCACATCTTACGGTCCAAAAACTATGGTACTTTAGTAACAAAATGGTCACTTTAGTAACATTTTCTAACCATAAAAACAATATGTAGTCATGCCGTTAATGTTGTTATTTTATAAAATAATAATCTGATAAGCAAGAAACAAGCAAATTACCTAGAATTATATGCTCAGTTAGTGGCAGCAACAGGACTTGAACCCAGGAATTTTACTGTGGAATTCAAAATTCTTCCTGTTCTCTGCTCCTGACTCCACAGTCTACAGAACCACTTATTACTAAACTTCTATAATTCTACTGCAGCCACAGAGGCGACCATTCTTTATTTCTCAGCAACTTTTCTCCAACAAGACTATTCTCAAGTCCAGGGTAATTAATTTGAGACTGTCCCACACAATTCTCGTTTCTTCCTAGACTGAACAATCTCTTAAGGTAACATGCAGGAAAATGTAGGTCAAATCGTGCCTGAGCTTATAAAGGCAGAATTAAAAGTTATTACATTACTACAATGCTAAATAAAACAGACTGAACACCATTTTCAATAACTGTATACAATCTTATGAATAGTTTCTTTCAAATAATGGCTCTATTTCCAATGATATCTTAAATTTGTGGCTTTTCCATAACTGATTTATTTCTTATGTATATATCCAGCTACTCAATGTCTACAATACTAAAGAATTACTCCATCCATGATTCAAAATGCATACTCACCATTTAATTGTGTGAAAATCAAGTTTAGCTGTGTTAGTACCATCAACATAAAACAGTGATTTTCAACCTTTCTCACCTCATGGCACACATAAACTAATTACTAAAATTCTGTGGCACACCAAAAATGTGTTATATTTTTTGCCCATCTGACATAAAATAAGTATAATTTTGATTCACTCACACCAGACTGTTATTGTTACGTTGGCTGTTCTCATTTTTTTTTATTTGACAACATAAGGGAAACAAGGTCAGTGCCCCTGACTAGGCAGGTATTGCATGTTTTAAACATTCTCGTGGCACAGCGGTGCGCCACAGCACAGCAGTTAAAAATTGTTGATATAAAATAACGAGTTAAATAGTGCTTCGTGCTGGATAAAATAATGAGTTAAATAGTGCCCTGCATAGTGCTTACCAAGTGCTGTTCTAAAGGCTTTCAAGTATTATTTCGTTTGATCTACACCTAACAAACCTATGAGGCTGGTACTTTTATTATCACCATTATACATAAGAGGGACTGAGGTCCAAAGAAAGTAAATTATTTGCCCAAAGTACAGTAAAAAGTAACAGAACTTAGATTTGAACCCTGGTTGCGTGGCTCCATTGTCCACCGAATTTCAATAACTTGTAGCTTCCAAAAGATTTTTAACTTGGCATTAAGAATCAGGTATGAATTCAAAACTCTTCACTGTTGACCACTGGAATCAAGTATGACATCTTGAAAATAACATATAAGAGAATGTTATCCATATTGTTGTTTTTTATTGTTTCTTGAATTAGCTGTTTTTATTTAGCAATAATGTTAATCACTGAGACCACTTATTATTTTAAAGCAGTGATTTGTTTGAATAAATAAAAAGAAAGAAAACTGATACTTTCTCAAAAACACATAAAACAACAACTAGCCTTCTGGAGCTATTGGGCATTTAATACATGCCCAGCACAAAGCACTCTTAATCCTTTAAACAATATGAGGTAGGAGTTGTCACTGTTCCCATTTTACAGATGAAGAATCTGACACTTGGAGTGATTAAACTGCCCAAAGTTTCATGCTTACATACAGCAAAGGCAACATTCTAACCCAATTCTGTCTTCAGAGCCCTACACCTAGCCATTCTAGTCACTTGCCCTCAATCTATTTTATTGGAATAACACGGGTTAAATTAGTAAAACAGTAATTAAAAAACATTTCTCCATTGCAACCATGCAAGACGACAAAATCTAATGTGTTCACTTACACTCATAAATGCACCACTACATTGAAGAGAAGTACTTAATGAAATGCAGCAATCTGAAATCTTTAGGGAAAGAAGCGCTGGAACAGTAAGAACTTTCTTAATAGCAGTATTATCTCCCTTACCCCTTTGGATAATTAAAATTCTAGATTGTTTTGTCTCAAATTTGACATTTTATTTTTATTTCTTTCAGGAAATAAGCCTGTTATAAACCTCAAAAAGTATAGTTCTCCAAATGTATCAATTCAAATACACTTGAATAAGACATTCAACATTCATAATATTCTTATATTAGAGACTAGTGAAAAAGCTTGTCACTGATAAACCAACATCCCAGACCTACCTGGAGTCATGTGATTCATTGCAAGTCAACCAACTTGTTGAGAAGAATCATAATTCACTTGTTGAACTCAGACCAACTAATGTCCTTAGAATGAACTACTGGACAATTCGAATTGCCTCAATTTTTCTTAGCAACTTGAAGCTAGTTCAAAAAATATTTCTAACATTATCTATTCTATGTTTTTCCCAAGATGATAGTTAAACAATATAGTAAGGCTCTGTAAACAAAGGCTCTTGTAACAAAGATAAGAACTACTGCTGTGGACAGGTAACACCTTTGATCCATGTATTCAGCTGATAATGCTATGGTAACTCAAAGTGTGAATTTTAACACAATCAGGCAAGAGCTATGTTTGATCACTATGCTAGAATATAATGCTAGATCAAAGTCAACTGCAACAAAAGGTGGAAAGGCTTATTTAATGTAGTAGTAATCTATCACACAGTGCTGAAAAGTGCAAGTTCTGGAGTAGGTGAACCTGATGCTTAGCATCAGTTTCCTTATCTACAACAGAATGATGATTATGTCACTACCCAAAGAACTGTAGGATTAAATAAGGTAATGCACACAGAGTGCTTAGCACATACTAAGTGCTCAATAAATATTAGCAGGTGCAGATGTTATCCACTTAGCTCTCTTGTTTCACAGACAAAATAGGAAAATTACTGAGTTAGAGGTTAATTAAACCAACAGAAAGTGAGCCTTAGACTTTTAAAATCTTTTCTAAGTGAGAAAATGAGGATAAAGGCTCTTTCTGTCTTGTTCACTGTATCCCCAATACCTGACACCGTGTCTGATAAATACGTAGTTGTTAAGCACATGTTGAATGATTATATGAATCAATGCACTAAAAGAGTTGTCTCTCTCCATGTAAGGCATACTGGAATCTTGGTGGGGTGGAGAAAGAAGGGCACAGAACTGAAGTTAAGTTCATGAATTCTGTAAGGTTATTGTTGACACTGGAACCACAGGCCCCATTCAGACCCTTCAGATTAGATTCCCCCAAATCACTGATCTACGCACAATGCTAAGTGTTACAAACTGACCAAGAAACACAATACGAATGTATATCTGCTCATGTAAATTCAGTTCTTTAAAACGAAACTAAATCCTAAAAAGAAGTCCCCTCACCACCTCAGCGCACTATGGATCCTAACAACACCTATTATCCATAATGTTCATTTGGCACTTAAGTACAGTAGAGAAGCCACTATTTTAAGGTGTTTGTTCTTATGATATTAAATGCTTGTTAGAGATTCTCCCAAAGACAGGAATTAAATTTTGCATCTATTCTGCCCCCACCAGTTTTCAGGCATTATTTTGGCCTCTGCAGGGAATATGAAGAGGAATAAGGAGGTTGCTCTCTAAAAAAGAGAGAGACATGAACAAAAATAACTTCAATGCAAGGCAGATCATAGCAAGTGTCATGGAGATACATGAGGAAAGATATCCAAAGAGGAAGGAAATAAATCTATTTTAAGCAATTAAGGCTTTGACAGTGGGCCACCTGGATGAGACCACAAGGATTCTGAATAGACAAGAGAAGACAGCAAGGAAAGACCCATTAGGAAAACAGAGGATAGTTATATAATTTGGGATCCCTTCAATGTGGCCAAGAAAAGAGAGGATTTGTAATCAAAACCACCTGTAAAACCAAACATAAGGACAAAAGTATGAGAAGACATGACAGGCTGTTGAAGAGGAAAGTGACATGACTAGGACTATTGATTAGGTTTATCTGGCAAGAGCATGTTAGGTGGGATGGAGATGGAAAGTCTTAACGTAACTCCACAGTGAAAGGTTAACCTTGTCTGAGCAGAGGCCTAGCTTTTACCCTTACTGCTGGGAAGTGACCTCTAAGCCCTTGGACTATCCTGCCTGATAAGGGTGGTTTTGTTTAACACTGGGGCTTTGGCCTCACCACAGATGCTCTGCTAATATGATTTATGGTGAGTGCTTGTAGACGCTTGGTATCAGATCAGTCTCAGCAGGGACTGAAGACAAAGGTTAACCAAGAGAGCAGCCAGCAATGTCTTTGTGACCGACCAAGTCAATGTGACCTGGTATCGGTGAAAATTTTGGATACCAAGGCTCAAGTGAGTTCTGTGGTTGGCAATAGGCCACGTGTGTTATAACACATCGTTACTGGGGATAGTAAAGATTATCCGCATGACTCCACTGGGAGAGGACAATGGAAGTGCAGCATGTGCAACTATTCTGGACCCCGATCTATTGCCTCTTCCCTCGACTGTTTTGAATCTGTGTCCTTGCGCTGTAGCAAACCGTACCTGTGCATATGACAGCTTCCAGAGTTCTGGGCGTTTTCCTAGTGGGTGATCATGGGAACCCAAACTTGCAGTTTGTTTCAGAAGTGCGGGTGGTCTTGGGGACTTCAAAACTTTAAAACAATAACACCCTCCATAATGGTGCAGGGGAAAGTTATGGTAGCATAAAAAACAGAGGTGGAACTGCAGAACCATGAAAGCTAGCGCTCTACAAAGAAAAACAAATGAAAATGGATGGAGATGTATGTAAAAAGAGTTAGCCTGAAAGAAATCAATTAAATTATTAATAAATGATAACTGGGAAATCAGAAGGAAGAGCTAGTTTGAGACGGAAAGCAAGGTGAAATGGGAAAGGAGATTGTGGGTGCCTCCAGTCCCTTCTTCCCATGTGCCCACAGGCCAATGCCCCCACTGAGAGGTGGACTCTGTCCCATCATCCCTTGGATCTTGTCTGGTCAACAGAACATGGTATAAGCAATACTGTAATGGGTGTGAAATGAGGTTCAGGATGGGGTGTGGGTTGAGAAACCCCAAAAACCCCACTAAAATGGCTACAGGAAGGGAAAGCAGAACAGGAACATTGGGAGTTATTTTGCATACCTAAAGAACTTGGCCAGTGTCTTAGTAATGCTAATAGCTGTGCCTGCTGCACTCAGAGCCAGGGAGATGGGCATGATTCTAATCTTGATGCAGCTGGAGGTGGTCCCCAGGCTACTGCACCTTGGCAAGAGGCTTGGAGGTGGTTGCCCTACGTCATGGGGCCATGTTTGCCTGGACTAACAATGCAGCCAATAAAGGCAGAAGAAACCAGAATACTGGCAGGTGTAACCCTTTGTGGGAGGAGTTGGAAATGGGGTTATGGAGGAAGATGCATGCTGAGGATTTAAATTCAAGCATGGGGCCGTCATAAGGACTTAACCATGTGGCTTGGGAAGGAGAAGAAGTCTGGACCATGTGGCTTGGAAGGAGAGTAGGAGAGCCATGAGAGTCTCTCTCTCTTCCCCCGCCCCGCCCCGCCCCGCTGTTCTCTCTCTCTCAGCCATACAGGGATCTTGGCCACATGGTTTGAAAGGAAGCAGAAGGACCTCACCAGCCCACTATGAGGAGGGGATATGAGGTTTGGGATTAAGAGTGGGAGCCTAGCTGAGCACCTACTGGAAGAAGCCAGAACATTAAAGTGGGAATCTGCCTAGCTACAGACTTCCATTTCTTTTCCTGAGAGATGGTACCTCTGACTGGTCTGGTTTGGCAAGGGGAGGCAGGGCTGTGTGTGTCTGTGTGTCTGCGTTTGTTTTTAAGGGAGTGGGATTGAACAGAAGTCTGCCATTGTCCTAAATCTGTCTAACTTTTCAATAAATAGTTCCTTTCTTTTTCATAAGACTCTGGCATCGGGATTTACATCCCTCCCCCGCCCCCACTGCAAGTGGCGGGCAATAGAATCCAGAGTGAATCTGTTTCAATACTGTGCCTACTGTGGTTCTGGCCTTGAAGAGGACAGGTAGGCCCAACCTCCTGCCTTTTGGCACCTGGACCACCATATAAAGCAATTCAGGTCACTCTACTGAGAGACAGGCCACAAGGTAGAACTCTGAGGCACGAGACACATGAATGAAGAAGCCATGATAAGCATACAGAGCAGTGGGGCTGTCACATGACTGCAACGGTGGAAGAGACCGCAGGCAAGCACCCCTTGGAGCCAGCAGAGGTAATAAACTGTTCAGTCACTGCACTTAAGAGTGTGTTGTTATGAACAGATAACTGAACTGCAAGACAGTAAATATAATTCAACTAAATCCTTTTCCCTAGCTACTTTCTTTATTTAGAAAGCATATGATCCTCCAAGACAATGGAGGTCAGGAAGTAAGAAGTATAACTAATTAAAATCCCCAGATGACACAAAGAGCTTGAGAACATTTTTCTATGTGGCTACAGATGATCAAAATTCATTTATTTTCCAAAGTACCTCATTTATATGTGAGGAGCCACTAAGGATAATGTGCTCAGTCAGGTCTTTGATTATACCTGATCATCCTCTCCCCTCACTACCTATCTCCACCTTTCCAGCTTATTAATATCTTCACTCTAATCCTGGCTGATAAATTGCTGTTGAGCCTGCTTAGTTCTGTGTTATTTGCATTCACACGAGAAAGTAACTCATGCACACACACACACACACACACACACAAGTGCTCACAGAATAATCCTTTTCTTAATTTTTATTTTGCTATGCTAAAAATATTTCAAAAGAGTTATAATTCTTGTAAAGTTATGGCAGTTTGGACCCTGGCCAGGTGGTTCAGTTGGTTGGAACACTGTCTCATAAACCAGAAGGTTGCTGGTTTGGTTGCCAGTCAGGACATATTCCCTCTCTGTCTCTCTTCCTCTCCCTTCTCTCTCCTTCCCTCTACCCCTCTCTATAAAAGTCAATAAATATATCCTTGGGTCATGATAAAAAAATTATGGCATATTGGTTTTAAAAAGTGAGATAAAATATTGGTTAAAATAATGCCTGAGACGTAAATAGGTATTTTAAAATGCTGAATGAATAAATAAACAAGCTGTACCATTCAAGGTTTATAATGACTGTAGGATTTTGCATGAGCACATTATAGAAAATCAAGGGTTCTTAACTGCATTGTAGAACATGGATCCCTTTAGCCAGCTGATAAAGCCTCTGGAGCTTATCTTGAATCAGGCTTTTAAAGGTGTAAAATAAAATAGGATTGCTAAAGAAACCAAAGGTAGTGAAATGCAGTTATCAAAATGTTTTTTAAAAAAAAATTATGATCAAACAAAAGCTTCTGTATTAATGCATTAAATTGTACAATCTAGTGGCAGGTCTAATAACAACTAATTTTGAAGTAGCTAGGATATTTTAACAAGTGTACCAATATCAAAATACTCATAATTACCATTAACGCTACTGTAGCTTCTTACCTATGCCCATAATTAAAGAAAAAGCTAGATTTTGACTTAGACATTACTGAAATGAAGTAATTTCTTCCCATCAAAATTCAGGGGCCTTGTCAGTCCTCCTCACAGCCATTCAGTGGCAACCCCTGCAGTAAAGCATCGGCATGCCTACTGTTAACTACTCATCTCACAGATCTTCCAAAACACTGGGCCTTGGTGGCTGTGCTACCCTAGTAAGCCTGGCAATTTCAAAGGTGGGTGGAGTGGTTTTTAAAAGACAATGGGAGCCCTGGTTAGTTTGACTCAATGGACTGAGCACCAGCCTGCAAACCAGGTCACCGGTTTGATTCCCAGTCAGGGCACATGCCTGGCTTGCAGGCAGATCCCTGGTTGTGGGCTGCGAGAGGCAACCAATTGGTAGATATTTCTCTAACAGATCGATGTTTCTCCCCCTCTCTTTCTCCCTCCCTTCCCCTCTCTCTAAAAGGTAAAATAAATAAAATTGCTTAAAAAAAGACAATGGGAATAGGGTTACAGGGTCTAGTGGGGAGTGTTAAAAAGTACAAAGGGTCTGGGGTCACATGACCATTCGAGCTTATGGCAGCATCCTCAAGTGTAAAGCCTGTGTACAGACTGAGGACTGGCCTGAAAGAGGCCAGGATGATGGCGAGATGGTTTACTCTAGACATCATCGTAGGAGTAAAAGTGGGACCATGAGATTGGATGAGGGGACTTATAAAACTGAAAACAGGACAGAGAAGGGCAGGGCTTTGAGATTTACCACGTTTGGGGGGAAGGCAAAGGAATGAAGAAAGAAAAGTTTGAAAGCGATGAATGAGAAATAGTAAATGTTTTATTCATGTAGTCTGGGGCCACAGGAGATAAGAAACAAGAGAGTTCAAATCAGGACTGTGGATTAGCTATGAAACCCAATTTAAATAGAGAACCTTATGCATTATCATAAGAGGAATTTAACTATAGCAAGAAATTACCAAATCAAAGAGCAACCTCTAGAAAAACTGTATTTATCTTCAGTTTAAGTTTTCTGTTAAGTATTGACTCAAAATCCATCAAGAGGGGAACAAAGCAGGTAAAGGAAGATAATGTATCATAAAAAATCCTATTGAACCTCATTATCTCCTGCCATTTAAAGAATGGGGCACCTGTATTATGCTGCCAAATACCTCTATATGGGACTGAAGGACTGCAAATCATAAAGATTAAGGTTCATAAATCCTTACTGAGTCTGAGCAGGCTTGCAAGCAAATGGAATCTTTGGTAGATGGTGTAAAGGTTACTAATGTTATGCCAATGTCTTGCATGTAATTTTAAATCTGAAAATAAAAAAACAAGTTCATTATTTATGGCATTGTTTATCTGACTTCTTTGACATGAATTAATCTTTGATTTGGTCTGGAGTTTGCCCTTTGGGTAGCTGTCATCAGCTGGGTAACTCTGAATCCCATACTTCCCACTTTTTTGTACTTTAATTAATGAACATCTAAATCGCGCTTTCTATGTACAGGGTCCTGTTTCTACCAAACTCTACATATCTCTTCTATGCAACTGCACTTGGCAAAACACTGTTTGGTTTTACATTAGTCTCTCAGCTGGCCCATGATTATCCAAGAGCGAGTCATATGCTTGCCAATTGTCTAAAGTTGTTGTGAATTATGACCCTATGGTTCTATACTGAGCCCCTACTCTGCCATAGAAGGGGCTAGATTCACATGTCCCACAAGAAAAAGCTTCAATGGAAGACTGTTGGAGAGCTCCCATATGACACAGCTTCAAGAAAACAAAAACAAGGAGTCCCAATGTCTTCCCACAACTTCAGAGAGGGGCTTGGGGATTGTCTGAATTCACTCAGGCAGCTCTAACAGAAAACCACAGACTTAACAGAAAACCAGATACCAAACACATTTATCACAGTTCTGGAGGCTAGGTAGTTGAGGTCATGGTGTCAGCTGATTTGATGTCTGGTGACAGTGTGCCTTCTGGTTCATAGATGGCCATCTTCTCACAGAGTGCTCACATGGTGGAACGAGCAAGGGAGTTCTATGGGGTCTCTTCTACATGGACATTAATCTTATCTTCTACAAGGAACCTAATCACCTCTCAAGGTGCCACCTAATAACATCACATTGGACATTAGGTTTCAACATGTGAATCTGCAGAGGATATCAACATTCAGACTATAGTAGCAATTTTAAAAAACAATTTAGGCCAGATCACAAAACTAAAATTGTAAAACTTGAGGTTCAGTCTTTTTTTAATCTCAAATATATATCCAATTTGCTGAATTATTATCACAACACTTTTTCTGCTTGTCCCTGTGACAAAATAATAATGTGTCATTCTATCATGGTAAAAATAAGAAAGGTTATTTGTAGATAACTGCCATAATATGCCTGACATTTCTCATAGGCTAGGGGTTTCAAAATGATTGCTAAAGGGTTGGCAATACCCAAATGTTTTTGAATAGTATGTTTAAAGCCTCGCTTCAAACAAGGGATTTGCCATTTTACTGAAAATAGTTTCTCCACATTTTTCTTTCTTTTGTAAAGCTGCACTGAGCAATGAGTCACCAGGTGATTTCCTGTATTTCTGAGTTCCATTTCAAAGACCAAAAAAAGATTCTTCCTCCTCTTTGTCTCTCACATGTACCTGAGCTGCTATTGTTCAAGGTCATGAAGAAGCCATGGTTAGAACAAAAACCTCTGTTTATTTGGCAAGGAGTGTTACCACATGGGAGTTTATATGCATGTCAAACATTTAAGGCAATTTAAATATTTAGTATCTCCAGAGATGAAATTAAATGGCTGCTAAAACCAAGCTTTTAAAGCAGCTCTGATTTCTATTTAATTTATTTGAATAAAGGGTAACAGATATCATATTTAAAATATCTGTTGGAGATAACTAGAATATTAAAATATTCTGTTTTATTTTTCATTATTAGACTCCTAAACAAACATCATTCAGATTTACTAACATCTCCAGCTAGCTAATATTGAAAAATACATAATGGTGGACTGTTGCCATGGTAACACCTCTACAACTACACATTTTCTATGGCAACACAAGCCCCATGGAATACTAATGAGAATCCATAGCAACAGAGAGTTAAAGAGGTGATGTCTGGAAACCAAAAAGCTCATGTTACATTTATTATAAGCACTAAGGATGGATGCCTTTGTGTATTTTATAAACAATGTCTGTGTTCAAAGACATATCAGCTACAAAATATAAAATACATATTTAAAATATTTCCTGAAAGAAACTAATGCCTGTGATATTTAAAGAATTCACATTAATGTACTATTAAATGTGAAAATATATAACTCATTTAAAAATACAGAATCATAACTTTTTATAAAAATGGATATATGTTTCCCCAGTCGCAGAAGACTTATGTGTTAAAATGCAAAGTGAATCCCAGAAGTAACTGAGGAGCACTTTGTGTAGATCGCCTTCTTTCCCCAGCTCTTGCTCTTCTCGAGAGTTCCAGCTGCGTAGCCATGATCGCTTAAACTAAAGCCTCAGGCTGTCCTTCGCAAAGGCATGTCATATTCAAAGCACACTAAAGCTTGCATGATTTCTATACTATCATTTACCATCATATAAATGGGCACAAAACATCTAATCTGAGTGTCAGTTTCTTATCTGTCAAAGGGCATTACATCTGCCTCCTCCTCACTGATTTACTACAAAATGTGCTAGATATGTAGAAGCACTCTGGGGAAAAAAAATTAACCTTACTGTATTAGATAAAGAAAAAGAACTAAAATGTTCCTCTTTATATTTTTATTTAAAAACATGAGAGTTAATACAAAGATCCATATAAAAATCCATACACACTACAAACTATTTTGATATACAATGATTAATTGAGCATCTATTATTCAGCCAGTTACTGGTATTAAAGCAAAGAACAAGACAGGTAGACCCCTGCATTCACAAAGCTTATGTTCTAGCAGAAAACAAGAAAGTAAATAAACAAAGATGACTAAGAATTGTGAAAGTGCCACAGAGGACATAACCAGAGTGAAG
This sequence comes from Glossophaga mutica, assembly GCA_039655065.1. NCBI lineage: Eukaryota > Metazoa > Chordata > Mammalia > Chiroptera > Phyllostomidae > Glossophaga > Glossophaga mutica. The sequence goes on along the minus strand of CM077307.1, from coordinate 136,786,158 downwards.
TGATTAGAAAGGATTTGTGAGACGAGAGGGCTCATTTAGGTCAAGTTGTAGGCCAGCCCTCCCAGAGGAAGGAAGAAAAACTAGGAAGTGAGATTTCAAGGGTTTGAAGGAGCCAGCCATGGAAAGACAGCAACAGACAGTCAAGTAGAGGGAACGGCCATCGTAAGACCTCAAAGTAGGAAGGTGATTAATGTACTGACAAAATAGCACGGAGGTTAGTGGGGCTAAAAAGCAGAGACTAAATGATATGGAAACCAAAAGGGAACCAGGACCAAAGTGAGGCCCTGGCAGGAACTTAAGTGTTGTTGCGAGTACAATGTGTGGAGAACGGATTGGACAAGGAGACTGGCTAGCAGGCTGCCCACACTGTGCAGGTAGGAGATGATGGGGTATGTAGGGCAGAAGCAATGGTGACAGCAAGAAATGGCATAAATGAGATACAGTTTGAAGAAAGAGAAGACAGGATTTGCTGATGGATTTAGGATATAAGAATGAGAGGAAATCAATTATAACTCTTAAATTTCTGATACAAACAACTGGGTGGCGGATCTACTATAGAAAATACAGGGGGAGATAATAAAAAGGTTTAGTGTGGTGGGAAGCATTAGACAGGAATCAGGGCTGTATTTTCTACTGATTTGCTTATTAAATAGTTTCACAGTCCACAGTCAGAGATTTCCTTACAAATACCTAACATTATTTCATTAATTGGTGCCCATTAATACAAAACTTACAAAAATCCAAATACGGGTTGTTCTTTCAAAACATACATAAAATTATACATAAAAATTGTAAAATCTTTATATGCAAAAACTGTAAAAGTACACTTAGGCTAATAGTACCTGTGTGATAATGAGAGAAAACATAGAAAAGAATATATTAAAATAAATACATTTTGAAGTAACTTTTCTGTGATGAAAAAAACACACATTCATTGCAGAGATTTTGTAAAATATGGAAAAGTTTAGAGAAAATAACAATAACCTGTAATCCTATCATCCAGGCATAAATCATGTTAATATTTTGGTGACTATAAGTCTAATATTTATCTTTCTGTGTTTAACCAGATTTGAAGTTATTGAAAATTAAAACTTACATTTCAAAACTTTAAATTAATGGGCAATACACCTTCATGCCTAGATATTGTCAAGTGCTTCAGAGTCTAGTTTGGATCCACACATGAGGATGGAACACATCCTTGGAAAGCGCTGTGTCAGCCTTTAGTGATGTCCGTCTTCCCCACAACCAGTCCCCCACCACCAATTGCCACCTTCAAACCTTGTATCTACCAAGGTGAGCTTTCTTCCTTTTCTTTTAGATTTTATTTATTTTCAGAGAGAGGGGACAGGAGGAAGAAAAGAAGGGAAAGAAACATTGATGTGTGAGAGATATGTCAATCAGTTGCCTCTCACACACCCTCAACTGGGGACCTGGCCTGCAACCCAGGCATGTGCCCTGACTGGGGATGGAACCAGTGACCTTTCTCTACATTCCCAGGCCAGCACTCAATGCACTGAGCCACGCCAGCCAGGACAAGAGCTTTCTTCTTTAAAATGCCATTTAAACTGTTATAGTTTTTATAATTTGTACACTACATATTCATTTAGAATAAAAGCTAAATTGTTCCTACAACCAGCAAGATGTTGACCCTTCAATCATGTTTTCAACCTTTTCTAATTTATTTATAAGACAGCATTTACCTATAGCATTTAAAATTCTGTATTATGGTTCAATAGAGTTCAAAACAGTTGTTTTAAAAACCTCTACTGTTAACAAAAGGAAAAGACAATAAAAGGGCTAGAAAAGCACAATGTTCATGACAGTACATTTATTTATATTTATTATTTTTAATTGTGTTCTTTCCATTACCAGTTATCCCCCTTATACTTGGAGGCTACATATGTTGCCTTGATAGTTAACTTTTTTACATAAAATTAAACCTATGGGAATTTTAATAGTTTATTTTGAGTTTACCATCTTTATTATTTATTACCAGGCAAAACACTGTATATAGATTCTACACTAAGACCAATTTAATAAATTCAAATAAAAATTATATTTAGCCATTTAATATTAATATTGGGTTTAACAACAACAAAAAATCAAATGGGATTTCTACCTACATTAAATCCAATTTTAATAGCTATGCAAAACAATGCAGTCAAAGCAATATCAATTTCAAAATAATCATTAGCATGACTAGTGAAAGGACAAAATACAGCAAAGCTTAAGTTATTTTATTTAATGTAATAACTGCACATTAAACAAATGCTGAAAATAAAATCTTCCAAACAGAAAAAAATGTAAGTCACGAAGACTCCTCTAAGTTATGTTTAGGTTCTATCCTATGGCTAGGAATAATTCATTCCTTAACGATAGATTTCTGGAGTTTTGTGTTTCTGTTTGTTGATGTTGTTGTTGTTTCGGTTTATTTTTGCAAGTACAATGAATCATTATACAATATGCTAAAAATAACAAAACAATTATTAAAGCAAAGGAAATACTAGTAACTAGAGAATTTCAAAGCCTATAAACTTACGATATGGGCAAAAACATTTAAACAAAACTCAATAAATGTATACATTTGGATGCAATCCAAAACATGGTCATAACCTGCTGCTTTAAATTTTGGCTGTCCAATCCAAATGAAATGGAACAAGGAAAAAGTAATTAAGCTGAGGTGGGAATAGGCAATAATATTTTAGCTCTGTGGTTTTTCTGGGTAACTATACGTGATATTTATAAACATACAGCATGGTATAAAGATATCACTGGTGGACCAATATCCTAAAAGTCCATACCACCTGGAGCATCCAGATCTGATTCTACCTTTTTTAAACTTTCAAGTGTTCATTTTCTCTTGAGTTGAAACATCCATGCCTTCCACTGGCTGTTGGCTCTTGTTTTTGCCTAACAAATGTTGCTAATGTTTTCTGCCCTGGGGTCCAATACAAAGGAGAACATCATTTAACATAAAATGAGCAAAGAAATAGAACATGAGTCTCATGGAACTTGAATAAACTCTAATATTTGAATCTAAATAAGAGATATAGATCTCAATTATAAAACAGTCTATCTTCATCAAGTGCAATTATAACTATTTGAATGGGGAGTAGTTATCTGCAATGTATCCACTCATCATGTATAACAAGCTGTAATAAACTTTACAACTAAAGAACAATGTAGATCTTTGAAATTACTCTGAAAGTATTTTGCCTGCTATTTTTGTTTGGAATTTGGTCGGTTGCGTTGAAATTTCTAAAGGTACATGATAATTCAACAAGATTATCAAGTATTCCAAAATTCTCCAAAATTTTTTTTAAATTTATGATTTATACCCTGAGTAGAAAAATCAGCTAGTGATAAAACTGATTATTTGCATATCACACAAAGTTTTATTATAATCTTAGGAGCTCAGGCTTTACTAAATAATAATAACCCAGGGCTCATACGTCAGACATATTCCAGTTTCTCCAACTCTCCACTCTATTCCACACCTACAGATACATACAGTCTTGGTGGAACAATCCCCCATCATTCAAAATGCTGCTTACACCAAACTGTTTACCTGTCACAGAGGGTGACCTTTCTGAGATATTTTTAGATTCTATACATCTCCTGATTTTCCTGTAATCTTAATAAACTCCTGTAACTAGAATCCCAGCACAAAGCATATTCGAAGCAGTCAGTTAAAATGTGAGAGCTGCAAACATATCTAATGAAAAACTATAAAATTAGAATACCTAGAAGTGTAATAATCTAGGGCGACCCCTTTTAAGGACTGGTAGATACAACCTCATCAGTTTATAACTGATTTCACACCAGCGGCTCCAAGTCATTGGTGGGGCATTTCAAACATGCTCTGTATACAAATTATGAAGTGTCCAAATTATGAAGAAGGGTTTGCCTAAAACTCAAGCACAAGTCCGCTATTTAGGGCTCAAAATGTTCATAGTCATTAAAAAATATTATAGTTTAAACCCAAATGGTGCACAAAAAAAGCCAATTTAAAACAAAGACATGTATCAGATTAACGGAACTTTACACAAAAATTATATTACACAGTCTCAGAGAGCCTCCCCTCTCATCTCAAATTGCAAAACAGGTAAAAGCCTTAGAATTATGGCAGAAGTAGAAATGGAAAGCAGCTAGGGATGCCCATAATCAGGAAAGCCGTTCTAATTTTAACTTTTGTAATTTTAGGTATTTTAGGGAAATACTTGACACGCATTTAAGCACTTGATTTACCTATATTCTTAGTAAAATATCTCAAGTTTAAATATCTGTTATGGATCTAAGATAAATGGGAAGTAACCCAATATAATTTGCTCAGAAATTAAACTGACACCTCACAATGAGAAGGTAATTAGTTAAAAAATTAGAATTTTAATCATTTAAGTTTTTTGGCAATCTTAGATCATTACAAAATACAACTAAACATTGTTTTTAATAGGAAACACCAACTTAATAGCTATATCCAAAATGAAGGAATTTGGTCTTTCCTTAACTTCTTTATTTAAACCTTTGTTTATATACTCAAAGTTTAGAAGTAGCAGAATATGTAAAGATCATTTCATTAATCAAGAAGCAGAGGCCCAAAGAGCTAAGTAACTTCATCAAAGCCACTCAACTTATTAACCACTCAATAGGCTCGACTAGGCCTACCTTCAAAGTGCCAGGTCAATTCTGTCATAACATCTTTCCATTTCCTCCCTTTTGAGTGATGGATAGCTTTACTTAAAGCACATTTGGTTTTACTGTACGAAACACCTGTCATTTGCTTCTGTTCTAATGAGGCGTACATCCAGAAGAAGACCTTCACCCCAGCAGAGCTTGGGTTAGTAAGATCTACCTCCAAAAGAGCATCCATCCTTTTTAAAGAGCAGATCTTTTGTTCAGCTCAAGGAAGACTACTCCATGCAAGACTACCCTGCACAGAGGGCAATGTATGCTGTTCAGAAGATGTGAAAGAATTACAAGAGCAGACAAGGTCCCAACCTGCTGTTTTAAATAAACAACAACAAAGAGTCGCTGCAATGTTTGGAAGCTGGGTGTTCACTCTCAGATGAAACAGGACCCATGGTATGAAAATACACTGGAAACCTTTGTAAGGAGTAAGAAAAACTAGCCAATGATAAGAAGTTCAGTTTTACCGCATATAAGGATTCAGTGCACCATGGAATGTAGAACACTGGAGTGTGCTTCATTGCTCAAGACCATACGGAACCCTTCACTCTCTGCTCTCTGCCTCCAATGCTGCTTCCTTTCCTACTACACTCTCACTCCAATCACACCCTTAGTACCAGCCAAACCATTCAGTAAATCCTGCTTCACACTTCAGTAACCTTAAATATACCATACCTTCTAATATTTTTCTCTCAATGACCTTATTACAAACTGCTTATCCTCAAATATTTAATAAAAAGTGCACCTTCATGGGTTCCTCCTAGGCAAAATTTGATCACCCTTCCAAAATCCATCACTCTGATGACAGGTTTATGGTCTCTCTCTATCACTCACCTACGAGCCCTTTGAGAGAAGAGGCTCTGCTTATTCTTCCTGGCAATTGACCTCACACTGTAATTGCATTCAATATGTGTTCGCGCAGAGAATGAAATACGTAGGGCTGCCGAGGGTGGAGCAGTGTGAGCACTCGCACACGGTGCCAAAGGGAAGTTGGTACAACCATTCCAGAAAGTATTAAGCAACACCTTTGTAAGGTATTGACATTCTTAAAATTTTCAGCCCAATAATCCCACCTCAACAAATATATCTCAAAGATATAACTGAATATATATATACATATATGTGTGTGTGTGTGTGTGTGTGTGTGTGTGTGTGTATCCAAGAATGTTGAGCATGGCCTTCTTTGAAATAGTGGAAAACTCCAAACAAGTGTAATAACCTAAAAATATGGGAGGAGTTAAATAAATTTTGGATCATCCTTAGGATAAAATAATAGGATACCTAATAACATGGGGGAATTTTTATGATATAGCATTAAATAAAATGTACATTTAAAAAATGAACCCAGACATATAAAGTGTTTATTTCTGCTTCTACACTTAAAGGATTAACTGCCATAGGAATTTCCTTTCTTCTGTAAATTGGAAAAATATAGAAAACAATATTTTTCAAATATTAGAAAATAATCAGGGTTGGAATGTGATCCCTGGATGAAGGGAGAATAGAGTTCAGCCCTACAATTTTCCCAACTCAGTCTCTGGGGTTACTTTCAGCCCACAGCACAGGAAAAGAGAACCCAAATGCAGCACAGCTATCTTACTAAGTGGAGGAAACAGACAGATACAACTTGTGGCATAAGTATAAGATGTGGGGGAGCTACGCAAAAGGCTCCAGAGATCTGCAAAGAGGTTCACTGAATCTTTAATGAACACATACATTGGGTGAAACTCCCCAAGGTAGAAGAAAGAACCAATAGGGTAAAACATTCCTGGAGCTTACACAGGACTAGAAATAGTTCTTGCTCCTACCAGTCAGAGTAGAGAGACCTTGTAATACATGAGGCATTGGGTAGAGTTCTCAGGAGTGTCATGCCTACTTCAGTAGGTGGGACTAAATTAGCCCAAGAATAATGACTATGCTGGACCCACTCTAACACATCTTAATAACAGGCTGAAAAGTATCTACTGATCTACCAATTACTTAACTGCATGAGGAAGAGAAAACTCAACCCTTTCTTTAAAAAATATAATATCCAACAGTCAACAATGTAAAATTCTTCATGTCTGGATCTAATAAAAAATTATCTGGCATGCAAAGCAGAAAAGTATGTCTCATTAACAGGACAAGCATCAATTAATAGAAACAACCTAGAAATGGCAGAGAAATTAGCAGGAAAAAATGTTAACAAAGCTATTGTATTGTGTTGGCCCAAAAGTCCATTTAGTTTTTTTCTATAAAATAAAAGATGCATTTTTCATTTTCATGACTATTAATTTGGATATTTTGAGCATGTCAGCTATCTTCTGCTGTTGGCTTCTAGTGGGTAGAGGACAGGGGTGCTGCTAAACATCTTCCAATGCATAACATAGACCCAAAGCAAAGAAGTATTTGCCCAAAATGTCAGTAGTACTAAGCAACTTTGCACACCACTTTTGACACATTCCCATCAGTCGCAGCACCTCCTCCACCCACTGGACAATTTTTTTTTTGCATTTCAGTTGTGTTTCTACTTTTCTTGCAATAATAAAGCATAATATGCCAAAAATGTTATGTATCTTCCTTTATCTTCAATATTAAAATAGCTGGGAAAATTCACCAATTTTGATTTTTTTTTAATGCAAATGGATATGATAACTGTGACAATACATTCTGGTAAAATTGTTTCAAATGAAGTTGAAGACAACTAAGCACTACCAGAGCCATAATATGAAGAAAAAAACTAAACTAACTTTTTGGCCAACCAAATAAATATTGTAAATATTCTCAAGGACATAAAAGAAAATTTAACCACAATAAAGAGAGAAATGAAAGATATATAAACATCCAGATGGAACTTGCACAAATGAAAATATGATAGATGACCTCTAGAGTCAACAATATACTATGTGCTGTTAACAGCAAATTAAACATTGCAGAACAAAATCAAAGAACTTGAAGACAGACATAGCAACTATCCAAAGAAGGACAGAGAGAAAAAAGATTGGGAAAAAAAATCAACAAAATGTCAGTAACCAGTGAGACCACATCAAGTAGTCTAGCATATGTGTAATAGAGTGTCAGGGGAGAAATACAAAATATTTTTTAAAATCATGGCCCAAATTGTTCCAAATTTCATGAAAATTGTAAGTCTATAGATTTTAGAAGCTCAACAAATCTCAAATAGAACAAACATTTAAAAAACACAGAGAGACACATTATAATCAAATTGCTGATAGTCATAAAGTGATAAAGAAAAAATTCTAAAAGCAACCAAATGTAAAAAAAAAGTCGCATTAACTACAGAATGCAAAAATAAGACTGGAAGTAGACTTCTTGTCAGAAACTAAGCTAAGTGTAATGGTAGCTTCAAGGTTCTACAAGAAGAAAATTGTCAACACAGGAGTCTCTATTTAGCAAAACTAACATTCAAAACTGAAGATGAAATAAAGATGTTTTTAGACAAAAAAAAAAAAAAGAAAAGAAAACAGGCTAAGAATTCACCACCATCATATCTTCTGTAAAAACTTGAAATTTAGATCAAATTAAAGGAGTGAAGAATGCCTAAAGTGGTAAGTATGATGGGGAAATATAAGAATTAACTTTTAAAGTATTTTAATCTGTTTTAAAACATAAGTGACTATTTAACATAAAAATAATAATGATATAGTATGGGGTTCATAACTTGTAGAACTAAAATACATGGCAAGAATAGCACAAAAACAGGAGGGATGTATGAAAGTATATTGCAATAAGGGTCTTACACTGGTAGTACATTGTTATTTGAAGATATACTATGGTTTATTAAATGTGTATCATAGTCTCTAGATTATAATCACTAAAATAAAATAAGATGAAACAAAAGAAAGAGGTATTTCTCAAGTGCTAATAAATAAGATAAAATAAAATCTTTAAAAAGACTCAATTATTCCCAAATAAAGGAAGGTAAAGAAGAAAAATTGAAAAATAAAGTTAGATAGTCAACTACAAAATGATATACATAAACCAAATCATATCAATAATTTTTAATGTAAATCATTTAACATCCCAATTAAAAAGCAGAGATTGTAAAATTGGATGAAAATACAAGACTGAACTAAATACTATCTATGAGACACCACCTGAAATTTGTAGACACAGGTTAAAAGTAAAATGATACAAGATATATCATGTTAACACTAAGCAAGGAGAAAAAGAGCTGGATGTGCTACGTTCATATTAGAAAAACAGGCTTCAGAACAAAAGTAATATCATGGATAAAGACAGGCATTAATTTTTATATTAAATAGAATCTCTAAGGTGCTTTATTTTCTATAAAGATTTTATTTATTCATTTTCAGAGAAAGGGGAAAGGAGGGAAAGTGGGAGAAAAATATTACTGTGTGGTTGCCTCTCGCACACACCCCCACCAGGGACCCTGCCCGCAACCCAGGCATGTGCCCTCAACTGGGAGTGGAACCACTGACCCTTTGGTTCACAGGCTGGTGCTCAATCCACTGAGACACACCAACCAGAGCAAAAAAAAACAGACAATTTAAAATGATAAAGAGTCAATTCATCAGGAAGATATCATCCACAAAGAGCAGGCATCGATAACAGAGTTTCAAAATGTATGATGTGAAACCATACAACTATAAAGAAACAGTCAATGCAACTGCATCATTAAAACTCTCTCACATACACACACATACACACAAACACACATGAACACACACACACAAGTGTAGTATTTTCAAATGGTAAGTGTTATTTCTCTAGATAGTGAGATTAGAGGTCAGCATTTTCCCAGAAAATACTTTTTTGTATGTGCAAAATGTTCTGTAACAAGCACCCACTAAATGTTAATGATAATGCTGTCCTGGCTCCATCTTGCTTTTGTTTCTCAACCCTGCCTGGATCTGGTAACAGAACCCCCATTTTTCCTCTGGGAACCAAGCTTTCTCACATGCAGGAAGGAGCCCCAGTTTGAGGGCCCACACCTCTGCCAGGGTAATCAGTGTTTCCCCATCTCTTCAGACCCAGTGATGAAAGCACAAATGGACAATGACCCAAGCAGAGCTAATCAGGCTCCTGCTCAGGGATTTGCATGTATGCTGGACCATCTCTCTGTCTCAGGGCTTACTGCTCCTGGACCCACAGGGACATCCTTGCCTTCCAGGGAAATGCCTTCCTGGAACAAGAGCCTATCAAGAGGAAGGTTGTGCTGCGAAGAAACAGAGAAGGGAACAGAGATGGGACAATACTATTTGAGCCCCTGTATCCAGAGATGCCTTTAAAAAATGCTTTCCTGGACCATTTGGTTATATGAGCCAATTATTTTCAATTTTTGTTTAAAATAATTTGAGTGTAGATTCTGCCAGAGGAAATCAAAACAACCTTGACTAATAATAAAGTAATGTAAAAGAGTTACTACAACTAACTTATGTTTTGCTTCTCTGTATTTTTCTTTTGAGAAAAGAGTAATAAATATTAAATGACTTCCCTTTTCTTGTTTTTGTCTGTGCCCAGCAGGCTGCCACTGGATTCCCAGGCATGGCCAATCTCTGAAATAAATGCTCAGAAAAAGTAAGCCACCTCTAGGATATGCATAATGGTGTCTACCAAAACCAATAAATATACAGCACAGAATCTTCTAAATGCTATTTCAACCTTTACAATATATTTCTTCTCTATTGTTAAACTGCTTTTATGTAGCATGAAACAAGTTTTTTTAAATTTCCATTATAGAGCCAGGGAGATTTTTTTTCTCCATATTGTAGATTTCTGAGTAAATACTAAACATGCTACTAAATAAAATCCAGAGGGTTTGGAATTATTCTTGGAACCCATTGAAGGAATAATTATCTTTAAAGTACCACATTTCTCTGTGGGGAAAATGGAGAAAAGATTTTTTAGTCTAATCTTCAGAACATGGTTCTGAAACACTGCAGCTTGGTTTATAGGATTGGTTACACTATTCTTGGCAAATAACTCTCCCTGGGCCCCACAATGATCCTCTTCACCCATTCTTCCTCTTCTACCGGATTAGAAAGTGGAAGAGATCATGTATCTTACAAAAAAGTGTAATTGTGGGTAATGTGGCAGGGAGGTATTCAATACTTACTATGCCGACAGACAATTTAAAAATCAGTAAGAAAGCTATCCAAGGAAGTTGACTTAGGAAAAAAATAAAAAAGTGCTTTTAGATTCAGGCCTGAATTACTGCTGGTTTTAGTTTTTAAAAAAATGATGAGTCATAGCTGCTTCTATCTGGTGCTCAAATTTAGACATGAAACGTAGGTATGTTTTCAAAAGTAATTGTGGTCTGCAAGACTGGCTAGAACTAAAATTTCATTTACTTTAAAAATGATGGAGCTTTTATACAAATATCTTGTTGCTTTTTTCATGTTATTTTAGAATACATATGGAAATTTGGGCTAGGATATATAGAATTCTCACATTTAAAAAAAAAACTTTTTCTAATAAGATTTTTTTAAATCCTCACCAGAGGACATGGTTGTTGATTTTTTTAGAAAGAGAGAAAGGGAGAGAGAGAAACATAGATGTGAGAGAGAAATATTGATCAGTTGCCTCCCATACACGCCCTGACTGGCAACTGAACCCACAACCTAGGTAGGTACCCTGATCTGGGATCGAACCCTGAATCTTTTGGTGTACAGGATGAGGCTCCAACCAACTGAGCCACCCAGCCAGGGCTAATGAGGTTTTCTTGATGCAATTTGAAATCCTCTTTTATGATCTAATTTATACTGTCCACAATTAGAGGCAATTACAAAACACACACACGCATACACACACACCAAACAAAATAAAGCCCTGGCTCACATGTCTCAGTGGATTGAGCACCAGACCATGGACCAAAAGGTTGCAGGTTCTATTCCCCATCAGCCCAGGCCCCCAGTTGGGGGCGTGCAAAAAGCAACTTACATTTATGTTTCTCTCCCTTTTTCTCCCTCCCTTCCTCTATCTCTAAAAATAAATAAACTCTTAAAAATATTTAAAAATAAAAAATTTTGATATATTTTCTATTTTTTAAATCTTGATATGTAATCACCCCCTCCAAGAAAAAGACACTGTGGCAATTCTTAAAAAATACCCTTGGTATTCTAACAAGTTCATTTTGACATGAATAATTTTAAACAAATCTCTAGTAACAATATTCTTACCAAAGCTATTGTCTAATAAGTTGATATGTAATCTATGACAATGAAAAGCTAAGCTATAGAAATTGAAAATCAAATGCCTGTGAAATTCCTGAGGCATTTATTAAATGTTTATCATGTTTATACTAGCCTGGTCTGTTTGAAGAATTTTGCTAAGAACCAGGATACAACAGAGAACCCGGTAACAACAGCTCAAAGTCTAGGCGGGAACACGTGATTATATAAAATTTCACTTACAGAGTTGTGATAAAGGTTCTGAAATAAATGCCACATGAAAGTAGAATTTGTCACAGGAGGAGGGCCTGCTGTGGTCTGCGGGGACGGGGAGGAGGTCTTGAAGAAGAGGCACTTAGGCTCACACTGGGCTGAGGCCCGAAATGAGAACCAGGCAGAGCACACAGCACAGGCTGCAGGGTGTGCAGGCAGGGAGCTGAGGGCTTCTGCGGGAGGAGAAGGCTGCTGTGGCTGGACTGCCCTGAGTGAAGAAGAATGGCTCAGGATTAAGCTGAAAACAGAGCTGGGGCAAGAATATACAGTGACGTGATCAGAATTTGAGACCTTATTCTTAAAAACACCCCTGGCTGGTATGGCTCAGTGGATTGAGTGCTGGTCTGTGAGCCAAGAGGTCACTGGTTCGGTTCCCAGCCAGGGTACATGCCTGGGTTGTAGGCCAGGTCCTCAGTTAGGGGCACATGAGAGGCAACTGATCAATGTTTCTCTCCCTCCCTTTCTCTCTCTCTAAAAAAAAAAAAAAAAATTAAAAAAAATAAAAGCAACAAAGAGTCTCGGGAATGTTTTCATTAAGAGAAGTGGGACTGCTTTTGAAAGCTTTCTGAAGAAATGTGGAGGAGATTTACTGGAGGTAAGTCTGGACATAAGAAACCCAGTTAAGAGAGCCTGGGTGGTCCAGCCGCAGAAGCCTGTGTCTTGGCCTGGGGTAGAAGCTGTAGTATGAGAGGGGTTGATGGTTTGATTGAGGGACACGAGAGAAAGAAGACAGAGTTGACTGTGACTTCAGGAACCTCATCATTTAGCCCAGGCAGAAGAGAGGGAATTGAATGAATGCTGAGCAGTTACTTACTGCTGGAGAAGTAATAGCAAACAGAAAAATGTACACCCAGGGACCCTGCGGGGGAAGTTGCTGACAGATCCATGGCAACCTTAGCAAGAGCAGTTTTGATGACATGATGAGGGCACAGCCAAACTGACAGCAGAGTCACTGGTAGGTGAGAAGTGTAGACAAGGGCAGGCAGCACTTTCACTGAGTCTGGCTGAAAGCAGAGGAGAGATGGGGTAGCACAAGAACACAAGAACACAAGAACACATACTGAAGTTTCCAATATAAAGTTACACTACATAGCACAGTCACAGGGTATATCTTTATGTTTTGCACGGATGTGTCTTTACAGACTATATAGGATGTTGCAGGACTGTGTTTTGAATAGAAAGCATTAACAGTACAACCTTCAAGTCATTTTTGCACTAAAACAATCCTGATCAAGCAGTTGAGCAATCACGTGCTTAACAATGTTGAGAATTGTGGAAAGTAGAGCTGAAACCTCAGAATGCAAAGCTAATACATAGACCTAAAATAATATCGTATCTGTGATAAGCAAGAAGGAAGTTGCTTGCTCAGAACTCACTTAAAAGTTCTTTGGTTGTTTATTAAAATGTAATTTATCTTTATGAAATATGAAGTCATTTTTCCTTAATACCAAATTGCAGCAGCATCACAATGCCTTGTGCGCATTTATTTCTAGTACAACGTCATGCTGCCATCTACTGGCTATTCCCAAAATTTCCTTTAACTAATTTTTGTTGTATCACCAGATAACTCCATTGTCTATTAACTGGGAAGTAACATATCTGATAAATGCCATATAACAAAATTCAAACATAATACAAAAATTTATAGGTTACAAAAGCAGCTCTATTTTAGTAAATTTGCAAATTCACACTGTCTAAAAACAGTAAAAAAAATCTGCCTTGTTGTTATGTTTTATAACTTGTACTATATGGACTTTGAAAGGCAGGAAATATATATCTCTCTCACTGTCAAAATGATTAGTTGCACAAAGTAACAAATTATGGGACAATATGCCACCCTACATACCAGGTATGGCACAAATAATATCCCTTTTTATCACAAAACTATTTTCTTACAAAACCATAAGTATGTAATTCTATAACATTGCAATATCACACTCAAACACACCATATGACATTTTAGGTGGAATGTTCACATTAAAACTATAAATTATTACACCTATATTAGTACCCTACTAACCACACTCAAACAGATGTTACTTCTGCCGGACCCTGTATATCTCAGAATAAAGAAATACCTTTCTCCTTTCGATTCAAAACAGGTTTTAGAAATTTTAAAGAAGCAAAAAGTTTGCCTTTGGGAGACAGTTTCTTAAAATTTTCGTTGGGAGGCACTCCTGTCCCTCCTCCCACCCCAGATTCACCACCTGCTCCTGCTTCCCCCAACCCAGAGAACTTGCTAATTGTATTGGCCAGAGCCCAGGGCAATCACAACCCACAGGGCAGGGGTCGTGTACCTGAAGGTGCAGGGCCATGTTCCCCATCTCTCTTCTTGGTTCTGAGCGGCAGAGAGCACAATGGAACTCAGCACTCTTCTTGAGAAATGGGCATTCCTGTAGAACTACCTGATGACCCTGCCGGTCCCAGCACACAGATTCAAGTTACTCCAACACAGTATCCCAGTTATTAAGAGGGGGCACCTTGCTTCTCAGGCTGTCAATTTTCTGGTGTGCTGTCCCAAGAACTTTACAGGGAAGAAGAGCACAGAGCAAGCAAATATGGGCACTGTGAGCCCTGACATCAAAATTCCACCCCTATTGCCACCAACCCCTAATACAGAGGACAAAGTACAAAGTTACAGTTATACAAGAGCAGCGAGTTCTAGAGACCTACTGTACAACACGCTGCCTCTGTTTACTGATGCATTACTATGCACTTGAAGCTTTGTAAATAGGCTAGGTCTCATGTGAAGTGCTCTTACCATAAATAACGACAAAGGACACAAAAACAACTCTTGGAGGTGATGGATATATCTACTGCCCGGATTGTGGTGATGGTAACACGAATGTATGCCCATGTCCAAACTCATCAAATCACATACATTAATTGTGTGCATTTTGTATACCTATGTTATCTCAGTAAAGCTATAAAAAGTGCACTGTCAAAAACTAAAAAATATATATATTTTAAGTATACTGTCTAAAGTTCTTTTAACAGTGAAACCATTTTACCACAGTAATGATTTAACTTATTAAAGCATAGATAACATCAATATTTTAATAATAATGGTGTTTTCCATCATATCCTAGATAAGACTCTTGGGATAAAATACCAAGGGTAAGAATTAATATAAAAGTTCAACAAGGTCAGTGAACTGCTCCCCAAATGACAATGTGATGTGAAATCCATTCAACTCCACACATTTGGTACATACGTTTGAAACCTAAGACTAGGTCTCCCAATTGTTAGGCTGCCGGTTTTCTTTAAAACAGAAGTTCTCCAGCTATAATCTATGGAGCTCTAGGAAACCCCCAGGGGGTGCCTTAGTGGAGGGTTCCTGGCCACCCCACCCCCGCTGCAGACTGAGCAACTCTAGTGTATATGTTTTCATGCTGTGTCATGTTTTATCTGATATACCAGGGGTATACCCCACAAAAGATATCTTCTGCTGTTCATCAATATTTCAGTTCCCTTCCGTCTAGGTTCTTGATAGGACTGCAGCTCCTGGTTTCCTTTGACGTCAGGTGGGGGCCACAGGACTTGCTTCAGCCCCTGGAATGTGTCACCTTCAGGAGGAAGCTTTAAGGGACAGTTCATGATCTGTCACCTTCCCCTTTCTTTCCTGCACGGAAGCACGTATCCAAACAAAGTCCCCATCAACCTGGGTCCCTGAGTGTCTAGAATAAGCAGAAATCTCCTGTCATATTGTTCAGAAAGTGTGAGCAAAAAATCAACTTGGGTAGAGTAAGCCACAGGTATCTGGAGGGTCTGTTACCATGGTGCAGCCTGTCCCTCTGACTGTTACAACTGCTAACTAATTCACCAAACCTATGCCTGAAGGGAAGGGTCAGCAGACAGTGAGTGGCACACGGAGCAAATCTGCCCAGCCACCCGTTTGTGTAAGTGAAGTCCTGCTGGAACACATCCAGGCCATCATTTACATGCTGTCTACGGTGACTTTGGGGCTGTAACAGCAGAGTTGAGTGGTTGTAACAGAGACCCTATAGCCCATGGAACCTAATATTCACTATCTGGCCCTTTGCAGAAAAAGTTTGTCCACCCCTGCTGTACAGCCCCATGCTAACTAGGTAGAGCTAAGAAAAAATATATATAAAATCTCTTCTCTTTGAGAGCAGATGCTAGGTCTATAAAAATACACATAAGGCAAAATTTGTTCCTGAAGTGAAAGTACAATACACTATTGGCATCTGTAGTTTTAATATTAGTAACTGTGGATATTCTCTAGCATCTGTTAAAGGTATTGTTGAAGAAGTGGAATTTTAGAGAGGCAAGGCTCTGTTTATGGCATGGAAAAGCTGTTGTGTAGGAGAGAGACTAAGCTAATTAGTGACCTGGCTAGTAGGCTGTTCAACAATCCTAACTCCTCGCAACCTGGCTGTTCCCATTCAGCTTTAAGGTTTTCAAAGTAACTGTCACGAAAAATCAAAAAGAGTATTTACCCGGATAACATTAGCCCAGAAATAAAATTAGCTATTAGTGCTGATGGTAGAAGTAATGGACTCTTAGAAAAAGGTCCAGACTCTTTGTATGTGTTCAGGGATAGTGCCTTCAGATCAGTGGTGGCCCCCACTTGTGATGGAAACGAGCCCAGCACTCTCTATGGAAAGAAAATGGTTAAACTGCCTCAGCCAGGGACTGAGTCTACACAAAAATTGCTTAGTGCATTAGGCCCAAAACTTGAAAGTCACAAAAACATTTAATTTGACAGATTAAGGACATACACAAGAAACAATGTCTGAATAAAATGCAAAAGAAGTTCTTTTTTCTAATCCATCTCAGCAATAACACTGTGAATTAACATGTGCTTTACTGTTATGTAACGCACCACAGACTCGTGATTTAGGGAGACCCTGGAGCCGGAGGGTGGCTTCGAATCCCAGCTCTGACAGTGGCACATTTTCTCAGTTCTCTCTGACTCAGTTCACTCATTGGTAAAACAGATATGACAATGTATCTATTATGTTATTGGGTTTTTGTGAAGACCACATTAGTTTTATTTTTAATACTGCTAAAAATGGCACCTGGCACAGGGTGAGCATTCCATATGTGTTTGTTAACTAGATGCTCCAACAGCTCCTTCTGATGATGTAGACACTCTGGCCTCTCACACACAAGAAAACGAACACTCAACCCATCCTTGGTTGAAAGATGGCTAGCCCGAAAACCAGAAAGTAAAACCTTAGAGTAAGTAATACTCATTAAGAAAACAATTATTAAATTTACTAACAGCTGTTTAATCCCTACCTGTAAAAGGAAACTGAGAAATTTTCTGGAAGAAATAGTATCATGTGAGTTTAAAGACAAACACATTAATAGAATTAAAACAGAGAGATGATTGAAGCACTTGAACAAAGCTCTTATTAAGAGGAAGAACAAACCAAGTTGTCTTTCTATTTTATCAAGGATGAAGTACAGTCAAACCTTGGTTCTCAAAATGTTTTGGGTCTTAAGCAATGTGGTTCTTGACCAAGTTGTTTATGGAAAAAACGTCTCAGTTATCTAGCAAAACTTTAGGTCTCGATTTTGATTCTGTACCTGACAACCCTTTCATGCTGATACCTGCATGATTAGCATGTGTCTGCCAGGTCACAAAGGAGATTCGGTTTTCAAGCAAATCACATCTCGAACAGTTGTCCGGAATGAATTGAGTTCAAGAACTGAGGTTCTACTGTATACTTACACCTTTTATATAACAAAAAACTAAGGAAAAAAGAAAAAGCAGACAAAAGCATACATGGGAGCATAATGATATAAAGCATAACATTTAAAATTAGTATTAGGCACAGTACTGAAATTCTTACATAAGTTTTATTGGAGCTACAAGGTACCAGTTTGTTTCAATGAATTTTTGTTTGTTTGTTTGTTTGTTTGTTTCTGTGGTTTATTCTTTTCCAGAAAAAAAAAAAGGTACAAAAATCTAAGCTGGGGAAAAAATTGGACCAGACACATTCCAGTCTCAGGGTTTTAAGCCAGGGAGTATTCAGAATTAAAACCAAAGGTACTCCATTGATTTGAGTTCCAGTTTTCCTCCCATCTCTATTGGTTCCCCATGCGTCTTCCTTCATTTCACGTATTGTAGCCTGCATTTTTTTCATCTAATTTGTGAGCAAAATCAACTAGTTCTGTGAGCATCCTGATGACCAGTGCTTTGAACTGTGCATCTGATAGGTTGACTATCTCTTCACGGCTTAGAGGAATTGGCTCTGGGGTTTGATTTGTTCTCCGGTTTGAGCCATTTTTGGTGGTTTGTTTTTGTTTTGTTTTGGTTTTAGTCTGGTCGCAGCTATCATCACCAAGACCGTATTATATGAAATGTTAAAGGGACTTATCTAAGAAAAAGAAGATAAAAAATATGACAGTGAAAAGACAGCAAACTCACAGCTATTAACAACCTCACCTAAAACAAAAGCAAACTAAGCAAACAACTAGAACAGGAACAGAACCACAGAAATGGAGATCACATGGAGGATTACCAACAGGGGAGTGGGAGGAGGAGAGAGGGGGAAAAGGTACAGAGAATAAGTAGCATAGACAGTGGGTAGAAAATAGACAGGGGGAGGGCAAGAATAGTGTGGGAAATGTAGACGCTAAAGAACTTATGACACATGGACATGAACTAAAGGGGGGGAATGTGGGTGGGAGAGGGTGTGCAGGGTGGAGGGGAATGATGGGGGAGAAATGAGACAACTGTAATAGCATAATCAATAAAATATATTTTTAAAAAAGGCAGAATAAAAAACCTGACACCAAAAACTGTAGTATAGAAAGGCTGGGCAGGGGCTTCTGGGGAACAGGAAGGAGGCTGAGCCTACACAAATTCTCTGAATGCAGACCTTGACATGTCTGCATTTCCCTGAGTCAGTAACGCTGCGCATCTGTTCATGCCCTTACTGACTACTCACGTATTTTCATTTGTCAAGTGTGTGTTAACAATTTCTACTACTTTTATTAGGGTATTTGTCTTATTATTGAGTCCCAAGAGTTCTTTATATATTCCAGAAGTAAGTTCTTAGTCAGGTATATATTGAAAATACCTCCCTGCATTCTATAAATTTTCTTTTCTTAATGATGGTTTTTGAAGAGCAAAAGTTCTGATTTTGATAATGGCCACATTATGAATTACACAGGGTAGGGGGAAAGTAGGTTTACAGTTGTCCATATGAAAAATAATAATTAATAAATAATAATACAAAAACAAAAAACTCTGTGTTTCCTGTACTCCCAACTGTAAGCCCACTTTTGGCCCACCCTGTATTCTTTTATGGTCATGGTTTTTGCATCCTAAAAAACTTTGCTTACCCCCAAGTTCACAAGGATTATTCTCTTTTTCTTCTAAAAGGTTTGTAGCTTTAGCTTTTATATTTAAAGCTACACTTGATTTTAATTTTAAAGTATGGTATCAGGTAAGAGCTGATATTAAGTTTTTCCATACAGATTTCCAATTGTTCCAGTAGTATTTCTTGAAAAGACTTTTCTTTCCCCATTCATTTTTGTTGAAGTTTGACTATATATATGATATATATGTAGGTCTCTTCTGGATTTTCTGTTTTGTTCCACTGATCCACATGTCTGTCATTTCCCCAATACCGCTATGTCTCAATTAGCACAGTAGTAATCAGGTAATATAACTCCTCCCACTTCTTCTTCTATTAAAAAATTCTTTGGCGATCATAAGTTGGAATTTTATGAGGATTGTGTTTAAATTATAGATCAGTCAATTTGTGGACAAAACTGAGTCCTCCAATCCATGGACAAAATTTTTCTCTACCTTTATTTAGGTGTTCTCCAACATCTTTTAGCAACGGTTTTGTACTTTTCATGGGCAGGTCTTGTGCATATTTTATTACTTTATGTTTTTGCATGGTGTAAACAAACTGTACTTTTCCATAACTTTCCAACTTTTTATCGCGAATATATCAAGACACTGTTGAATTTGCCCATTGTGTTTGTACCCTGCAACTTTGCTAAGCTCATTTCTTAGCTCTCGTAGCTTTAACAGGTTCATCTCTATTTTTCTTAAACAGTCTAGGTAGAGATTTATTAATATTACTCACCTTTTCAAAAAATCCCTTTCACTTAAAAAAAAAAAAAAAAAAAAAAAAAAAAAAAGCCCTGGCTGGCATAGCTCAGTGGATTGAGCGCGGGCTGCGAACCAAAGGGTCGTAGATTCGATTCCCAGTCAGGGCACATGCCTGGGTTGCAGGCCAGGCCCCTAGTGGGGGCCATGTGAGAGGCAACCACACACTGATGTTTCTTTCCCTCTCTTCCCCTCTCTAAAAATAAATAAATAAAATCTTTAAAAAAAAAATCCCTTTCACCTGAAATATTTTTCCTAAATAGAGATCAAATGTTCTTGATAATATAGTGTAGCAACTCTGGATTGTTATGTTCCTCTGAGGATCACTGGGCTTTTGTTCTAGTAGGCGGTTAACTTGCCTGAATCCCACCTTCAAACTTTGTCTTCTATCCAGTATATGGTATGTAGCTGCTGAGAGCTTGCTCTGTTCTTGTGGCTTCCCACTAGTGATTTCTTTTAGGTTAGCTACTAGGGATCTTGCCCATGTTCTGTAATTGGTCAATAAACATTTGGACAAAGATGAGCTCAACTCCTTGATTATCTTGTTTTATGATATCTGCTCTAATTTTCCAGCTGCTTTGCTGTCTTTGGACTCTATTCTCTATCATATAAAGCCATAAGCTTCAACGATGTCGAAAAATACATTCAGTTAAAATAACCAGAAAACTCACAGATATGAAACCACATAGCTCGATCTGTTTAAGTGATATCTAATTTTCTCTCCAGTCTACTTTTGAGGGGTCTTTTCGACCAGGTTCCCTAGAGTCTCGCACACACATGTGCATTTAGCTATAGTTCTATGGTTCTCTCACTACCAGGCTTTCCCCTTTAAATTTCCAGATTTCTGAAAATCTGCCACCTTTAGCCAGTAAGGCTGCAGTCTGCCACCACAATTACAAGAGGGAAAAGGAACTACTGGGCCAGAAAGCTACAAATTCACAATTCTGACACCCCTCCAATCAGTTTTTTGAGATTAAATTCTCCTCCAGTTTTTGTCTACTCTGTGATACATTACAGCATCTTTAAATAACTGTAATTATTATTTAAACTACTGTTTAAATAATAGCTTTTTATTTTAATTATTATTTCCTCTGTTCTGACCATTGATATCCATGAGAGGGTTTCTGCAGCAGTAAGCAACTGTATAGATTAAAACTCAAAAGTCTATAATGGCTATGTGGCCTTTTTAAAACCATAATGACTGTACATGGAAAATCGATTAGACACTTTTAATAAAAAGAGTTTATCCTTAGTTTATCAAAAAAATTTAAAATATGCCCTGGCTGGTATGGCTTAGTGGATTGAGCACCAGCCTGCAAACCAAAGGGTTGCTGGTTCAATTTCCATTCGGGGCACATGCCTGGGTTGCAGGCCAGGTTCCCCAGTAGGGGGCATGTGAGAGGCAAACACACATTGATGTTTCTCTCCCTCTCTTTCTCCTTCCCTTCCCCTCTGTCTAAAAATAAATAAATAAAATATTTAAAACAATTTTTAAATATATGATAGTCATCTAATTTACTTCATTTACTTCATTTCTAAAGTAAATGAAGAAAAAGCTGCCCCTTGCTTTAAGGCACAATTGTTTTAAAGGTCAAATTAGCAGGTAAAAACAAGAACAGGAAAAGACAATTTGATATAATGTACACAAGGTCAAATTAAAAGGAAGGAAGGAGAGGCAAAGAAATCTGACAATGGGCACATTTTATTTCCAGAACACTTCACAACAAATAAGAGAAATTATCCCCAAATCTTCTCTCTTAACTTCTAGGATTTGTTTCTATTTTATTGATCAAATTGGTGATCTACCTGTTCTTAAAATTTTGTCATATGGGAGATCACTTTTATTATAGAGATAGAAAATAGATAGATATGTAGGAAAGTAGGTATGTTTCTCCTATATTATTTGGACTCTTAGTTCATGTCTCTGACATGGCATCTAGTTTTCTGATCAGATTATAACTGTATTAAACTTTAAGCTGCATTAGGACAGGGACCCCCTTTCATTTGCCTTCCTATCTACTGAAGCTACCACTACACACATGCACTATGTTTCTTAAATACACAGACCTCTGTGTGAGTATATCAAAGGTTAACTGCAAAGCTTATGTGTGCGTGTGGCATTGTGCTAGGATGCAAAGATGCACCAACAAGCACTACTCCTCAGTCTGGTGAGCTATGCTATCATACTTACAACTAACTAAAACACCTGTGTGGTCATGGTTACTATTTTAACAGTAATCACATTTGTATTTATCCACATATTTAGAATTTATGGTGTTCTTCATTCTTTCCTATAGACTCAAATTGCCTCTGGCAGTATTTCACTTATGCCCAAGAACAGGTCAAATATTTTTATTTCTTTGCATATCTACTGGGATAATATTTACATTGTAGCAGCTCTGGATTCTGTTGTGTTCTTCTGAGGATTATGGCAGAAATGCCATGAAGGAGGAAACATTTCATTACTTGTCATCCTAGAGTAGAACAAGGGAGGCTTCACAGCAGAGGTGACATTTAAGCTAGGCCTTAAAGTAGAAGTAAGATTCTCCTAGACAGAAAAGTACAGAGTATGAAAGACCAGGAAAATGGGCTTAGGCAAACAGTGTGAGTGTATAGGAGTAATCTCAGGAATCAAGAGTTGGTTTTGTCTCAAATCTTGAGAGAAAAGTAACAAACACCTTGGAGTATTAAACACACACACACACACACACACACACACACACACATTAAGTAGTTCTGTAGAAAATAGGGTACCATCAAGAAAAGTTTCTGAAAAAGAAAGTAAAATAATTAGAAAGGTAACTGGTGGCAATGTGAAGGATGGACTACGAAGGGAAAAGTAATGGGGTTGTTGGTGAAGGTCATTGAACAGTGTTTTTTTTTTTTTTTCCTTTTCTTTTCTGGAAGACGATCTACAGTGGAACTGTAACCATCGTCTAGGTTACATTTTTGTGGTCACCTGTCAAAATAACAAGTATATATGCAAATATTACTGAAATAGTGTATCTAAACTTAATCATAAAACTAAAATAAACAGTCTCTTACAAAGTGAAAGTACAAGAACCAGAAATAAAATCACTATAATTTCTAGACATTCCTTTTCCCTTCTACCAAGATAATGCTCTTAAAGTCTCTCTGGTCTACCCTGACTAGTGTGGTTCAGTGGTATGGGTGTTGGACCGCAAACCAAAAGGTCGCCAAGTTTGATTCCCAGTCAGGGAACAGGCCTGGTTTGTGGGCCAGGTCCCTGGCAGGGGGTGTGTGAGAGGCAACCAACTGATGTTTCTCTCCCCCTCCCTCTCCCTCCCTTCCCCTGTCTCTAAAAATAAATAAAATCTATAAAAAAAAGGAAAGAAAAAAGAAAGTCTCTCCAGTCTATGAAAGGCACCGAACCCAGAAACACAGATTATAAGAACCTAGTCATATGCCCTTCTAGTTTCTTTCTGTTTCCTTAGTCTATAAAAACGTCATTGTTTTCCTCTATCTATTGTACACTTTTGTTTGTGGATACCAGCTGATTCCAGGGGGATTCCATTAACTTTTATCCTCTTGTAAACACAGAAATCAGCTTAAAATGGTCCTATCCTATTTCTAACAAGATACTGAGCTGCTTTTCAGAGACAACAGACCAAAACCACAAGTCATGCAGCCAAAGTATGTGCAAAGGAGAGAACTTTGACCTCCAACTACACTCAGAATGAAAGTCTCATCACCCTCCCCATGGAACCAAAGAATCCAGCTATAACTGGAACTTGAACACTGGAACTCGAACACTGGAACTCTTTCAGTAGTGAAGGGTCCACTTTTTGGGGCAATCAAGTGCTGAAGCCCCTTACCATAAATGGCTAAGTTCAAGGTCCTCCAATTAAAACTTGCCCCACCAACACTCCTACCTACCTGTTTTTCTAACCCTTTAAAAATCCACTCCTATCCCAAGATCAGGGAGGCAGACTTGGGCTTTCTCCCCATCTTCTTGTTTGGCTGCCTCTTGAAATAAACTCTTGTTGTATATTGGATGCTGTAGTGAGTGGTTTTACCGCACATCCTACAAATGAACTTGGATCTGATCACAGTTTTATCTATCACCTATCTCTTAACTTTGGATTCCAAACTCCCAGCATATTAATGGCCTGCTCATTGCATGTAACCCCTGAAGGCTTAAAAGAATCAAGTAGCCATTTCCCAGATGAATGGCAAATGGGCTGTTTCCAGGTGTAGCTGCAAGAAAAGGCATCCTAAAACATCATCAGTAGGAATGATGCCCTGCCACCCACTGGGAGTCCCACAGCGCCCTCACCTTCCATCTGATTTAGTTGGGCTACAAAAGTGTTATTACTTTTGAGTTCAATTTTTTGAACTGACTCTAACACTAGTGTGCCCTTTCCCCCCCAAAGTAGCCACACTGGGATTTGAACCAGGTCACCTGGTCCCAGTCTTAGCTCTAGCTGCCATACCACACAGGTTGTCAAGAGTAGGAACCAAGGCTAAAAAAGAGTATCTTAAATCAATCCAGGGAAATTTTGGGATGTAACATGTTCTTTAAAAAACATGAATTATGAACAAATCAGAAAAATTAGAAACATACTTTTTACCTCCATTTAATTTTTTTTAGTTTGAGAAAAACAAAGACAAAATAAAGGATTGAGAAAACTGATGACATGCTAGCCAATTTTAACTGTGGGACTGCCTTGCAATAAAAAAGAATGTGAAGTGCTTTCCACTGTCCCGATGACACATACAGAGATAAAGTTAAATTAGTGTCTGCTTAATTCACAGCTAATGAATGTATGTGTTATGCAGTAAACAATAAAAAAAAAGGCACAAGACCATGAAAACCACAACAAATCCTTTATCCATCTTTCTTCCACAAAATTCTGCAGAAAATGGTAAAAAAAAAAAAAAAGAAAGAAAAAAAGCAGAATGATTCCTAGAACCAAATCCTAACAACCTAAATTACTGGTGTATACGTATGTGCGTGTATATAAATACATTTATATACATATACACACACACATACACACTCATGATTATCATCACTCCATAACACAGACTTTAAGTCATTGGCTGACATAGATACATAAAGTGCACTGACAATCTCCTCAAGCAGCTGCAATTAGAATACACACCTTTACTAATTAATTCTTTTCATATGTTTATATCTATGTTTTCTAAACTAAAATATTAATACAAGCTCCAAGAGGATAGGAATCTGTTCTGTTTCTACATTATCCTGAGTCTCTCGAACAGCATATAGTACATAGCTGGTGCTCAAAATAATGTTTGTTAAATGAATTTTTACAATACGTCTCACTATTAAACTGGCCTTTCAGATAAAATATTAAACCATTCCAGGACTTTACTCTATGTTTTATTCATTTGGTCACTCAGATGTTTATAGAACACCTGTATAGGACCTCATAAGATACACAAATAAGTCTTACATAAGATCCTTAAAAGTCCTGAAGGACAATCTACTTGGGGGAATAAGTCAGGTAATATTAGAGGCCATGCTAATCCCAAGCCTTCCTGCCCTCCCCCTCTTCCTTCCAGGAACTGCACCCAGCAAGTCATCCCAAATAAATGAGCAATCCGTGTGAAAATAATGTGTTTCACGAACAGCGCACATTCCCCCCATCCAACTGCTGCCATTAAGCCCTTCCTACATATATATACTTGGCTACCAGAAAGGTTAAAATTCTGACTCAAGAAATTTCTATAAGGGCCATGCGGGGAAAGAGCACTGGGCTGATTTTCCTAGAACAGTCACAGGCAGAGGGTGGAGACCGATCCCACGGAAACGGCTCCCGGTTTGAGGTGACTGGCGCCCGAGCACTGTGTCTCTTGCTTTAAACCATGCAGCGCTAACTTTGCTTGTGTTGCAGGGCTCTGCTGCAAGGAGACACCATGACACTGCCAAGAGGTGACTTCATGAGACCACGCAGGAGCAGGACAGGAAAGCAGAGGTGGGCCAGGGCTGGAGAGAAGCCCAGCGCTTTAACCCTGAGTGTCCTGACTTCAGCGAGGGGATCAGACTTTTCAGGTTCCTTATTCCTGTTATAGAGGTCTGATATTCTCAGCATTTCTTCCTATGTCACAAGGCCTTAAACTGCTCAAATGGGACTTACATGTGAAAATAACTTGAAATTGTAAAAATATCACTGAACATATATTTTAATTCTTTCAATTTAAGCATGGGGCACATTAGCCCATTTCTCCAAATTTGATGCATAAAAATTATTTTTGTATAGGGCTTTTGAATTTACAAAGAGCCTTTACAAATCATATCTGTTTATCCCTGCAACAGTAAGCAGTGAGGTAGTCAGAACAGGATAGATGCTACTATTTAAAATGAGGAAATGAAGAGAGATTAAGCAGCCTACTCAAAACTAAAAGCATCTTGGGTCATTTATCTTTTAATGTAGTGCTTTTTCCCCCACTGCACCCTGCCTGTCTCGAAAGGCTGGGAATCTAAGTGCAGTCTGATGCTCACCCACCCAGGCAGCTTCCCATAGCACTGCCAGGGAGGAAGGCAGGCAGGAATGAGGCAGCACAAACCCTGACAGTACCTCAGCCTAAAATGCAACCCAGCACTTCCAAGGATTTTAAACCTTGACATTTGGGATTAATAAATGAATGGAGCATAGGGTCTAATTTCTTGCACCAACGCTGGCAAGTTAGGGCAAAGTACAAAAAAAAAAAAAGGTTTTATTATGGCATGATTTTATAATTACACCTGAAATGACAGCTGCCATCGCATTGTGAGACAAGGAGCCAACAACTGAGAAGCAATGACCTTGTGTTAAATCTAAGATACAATCCAAGATATCCACATGTAGCAGAGAGCACTCAAGAAAGAAACATTTTATCAAATGACTTGAGAATGGGTCACCTTGATATACCAGATGGACCTGGTGTAAGCTTGTTTCATGCAAAGTTAGCCATTTAGAGTCTCAAAACACAGAGAAAAACCAGAATAAATTATCAGTAGTTTAAAAGAAACTGCTGCAGACCAATAACAGAATGCTCATACATTCAGACAAACCTAAAATCTAAAAAAACATTGATTGCAGGATCCATTTAAACGCATAAACTCAAAATTCCAACAATGTCCTCTATGAATAAGGTACCTGTAAATATTTTCAAAAGGTATAGCAGAGAGTATTTGCTTCATGCCATATATATATATATATATATATATATATATATATATGATAATGTTAAAAAAAAATGAAATATTTTCAAGTCCGCCAATGTCAAATGAAGATGAGCAAAAGGTAAGAGGAATAAACTATGAGAAACTTAAATTACTCTTATATCCAATATGCAATTCACTTTAAAAAGAATAAGCCTTAAGACAATCATAGAATCAGTGATAAATTTTTATGGGGCTATGTTGTAAAATAGGAACAGGGGAAGCTTTTCCAATCCAGAGGGAAGAATGAAAATGTTGACTTTAATGATTTTGTTGCATTCCCAGCCTGTCTCCTCATCAATAAAATATGAAGAAAGCTGCTTCTCTGACAACTGCTGGAGGCTACAAATCACTGTAAGAACTTATTTTTTAAGTTTATTACTATTTTAAAAAACAGCAATTGGTAGTACTGTTTTCTCTCGCTTCCTTTAACTACTAACAATGGCACAAATCAACAAAAATACCAAATGCAATTCTATTCAAAAAGCATTTCCTGAGAACCTAAAATATTCTTATCATGGAGCCTGATGAGCAGTGAATAAAATAAAAATGTGTTGATTCTTCTTTTTGTGTGGGAAGGGTACTATTTCAGACAAAACACTCAGTTGCACTTGACTGTAGGTTGTGTCTTCAGTATTTGTTTTAATGTAAACACAGGTGAAGTTCTGGAAATTTATGAAAAATAAAGAAGCTATTCTGTAACGAGTATGTCGGGATATTCTGGAAGAACATGCAGTTTCTGATCCG
This sequence comes from Glossophaga mutica, assembly GCA_039655065.1. NCBI lineage: Eukaryota > Metazoa > Chordata > Mammalia > Chiroptera > Phyllostomidae > Glossophaga > Glossophaga mutica. The sequence goes on along the minus strand of CM077307.1, from coordinate 136,758,029 downwards.
GATCCCTGTGTAAGTTCTCTGGCCACCCCAGCTGACCAGGGCAGGGGACAGCAGTTATCAGCTCCCAGCATCAACGCATTATGCACTTGGCTCACGTACTTTGTTACCAATGATAAGGAAGTACATAAATTTTTTAGTGATTTACTTCTTGAAAATAAAAGGTGTCTCCCTCATACCTGTTAGGATGGCTACTGTCAGAACAAAACAAAACAAAACAAAACATAACAAATAAAAAAAAAACAGAAAATGACAAGTGTGGTTAAAGATGTGGAGAAACTAGAACTCGGTGCACTGCTGGTGAGAGTGTAAAATGTTGCAGCTGCTAAGGGAAAAAGTAAACACAGAATTACCATATGATCCAGCAATTTGCCTTCTGGGCTGTACCCAAGAGATTTGAAAGCAGGGTCTCAAAGAGCTAGGTGTACACCCCTGTTCACAGCTGCATTAGTTACAATAGCTGAAAGGTGGAAGCAACCTAAGCATCCACTGATAGATGAATAAACAAAGTGTGATATTTACAATGGAATCTTACTCAGCCTTAAAAAGGAAAGGAATTTTGACACATGTCACAACATGGATGAACCCTGAGGACATTATGCTAAGTGAAATAAGCTGGTCGTAGAAAGACAACCATTAAATAGAGATGGAAAGTAAAATGGTGATTGCCAGGGACTGGATGGAGGGGGAATAAAGTTATTGATTACTGGGTACAGAGTTGCAGTTCTGCAATATAAAGGGCGTTCTCCGAAGATGGATGGCAGTAATATTTGCAAAAGAACGTGAAACTCCTTAATGACATGGAACTGTACACTTAAGAGTTAGGATGGTAACTTTTAAGTTACGTATATTTCTTCACAATTTTTAAAAATTCACCAATTTGTCACACTATCAACTTAGAAAAACTAAGAGAGGAAAAAGAGATGTGTACTACCTATTCGAAAACATTGGAAAAAATGTAGAATGTCTTCAAGACTATCCCTATAAATCTATCACTCATGTTCATTGCATTTTAACATGATTTCTTGAAGAGTGAAACATGCAGTATTTGCCCTAGAGTGACTGAAACTGTACATAGCCCACCACCCATCTTATCTAAGGACGTAACTACTCTAAGAAAATTTTAGTTAATAGCTGCAGCAATTTTGAATGACTATAATGCTTAGAAGCTACAGTGCCCCACGTTAAACTTAAATCTCAGATAAACAATGAATAAATTATTAATAAAAATATGTCCCAAATATCACATGGAACATACTTACATATTAAAAAAAAAAAACTATTCATTGTTTAACTGAATTTATCTGGGGATTCTCTATTTTTATTTGCTAAATCTGGCAAACCCCCCAATTTCTTCTTAATTCTATTCTGGAATAATAATTTCAATAAGGAAAAGATTAAAAAAAATTAAATCATCTATCTGCACATGAAAGTGATGAATGTGCTCTTTTTTATTTTAAATAATTTTTATTTTTCAATTACAGTTGACATACAATATTATATTAGTTTCCAGTGTACAACCCAGTGATTAGACATTTATATAACTCACTAAGTGATCCCACTTACTAAGAGGGATAAACCTAGTACCCATCTGACATCATACACAGTTATTACAATGTTATTGACTATATTCCCTGTGCTGTACTTTACATCCACATGACTAATGAATGTGCTGTTAACATGAGAGTTACACTCAGGAAAGCAAAAGCAGGAAAGTGATAATATAGTAACACTACTCACACTGAGATGCAGAAATATAGAATGCTGTATTACTTTAACAATAAAAAAAAAATTTGCTTCTGTGGACTTCTATTGATTTATTTTTAGAGAGAGAGGAAAGGAAAGAGAGGAGGGAGAAACAATGATTTGTTGTTCCACTTATTTATGAATTCATTGGTTGATTCTTATATGTGCCCTGACCAGAGATCAAACCTGCAATCTTGGTGTATTAGGATGATGCTATAACCAGCTGAGCTACTTTGTTTGTTCATTATGGACATATAAAAATGCAACTGACTTCTGGATTAATTTTGTATCCTGCTACTTTCCTGAATTGCTTTATCAGTTATAGTATTTCTTGGTGGAATCTTTGGGGTTCTCTGTGTACAGAATCATGTCATCTGTAAATAAAGAGTTTTACTTCTTCCTTTCCAATTTGGATGCCTTTTGTTTCTTCTTCTTGTCTGATTGCTGTGGCTAGAACTTCCAGTACTATGTTGAGTGACAGAGGTGAAAGCAGACATCCCTGTCTGGTTCCCAATCTTAAGGGGAACGCTTGTAGTTTTGCCCACTGAGTATGATGCTGGCAGTGGGTTTGTCATATGTGACCTTTATTATGTTTAGGTATGTTCCCTCTATTCCCACTTTGCTGACAGTTTTTATCATAAATGGGTACTGGATTTTATCAAAAACTTTTCCTGCATCTATTGATATGCCTTCATTTTTATCCTTCATTTTGTTAATGTGGTGAATCACATTTATTGTTTTGCTAATGTTGTACCAACCTTGCACTCCTGGAATAAATCCCACTTGACCATGGTGTCTGATCTTTGTGATGCATTGCTGTATTCAGTTGCTGGTATTCTGTTGAGGATTTTAACGTCTACGTTCATCAGAGATATTGGTTTATAATTTTCTTTCTTTGTAGTGTCCTTATCTGGTTTTGGAATTAGGGTAATGCTGGGCCTCATAAAATGGGTTTGGGAGGCTTTCCTCATCTTGAATTTTATGAAATAGTTTGAGAAGGAGAGGTGTTAGTGCTTTCAGAACGTTTGGAAAATTTACCTGTGAAGCCATCTGGTACAGGGTTTTTGTCTGTTGTGAGTTTTTTTGATTACTGCTTCAATTTCATTAGGTATAATCTGCCTATTCAGATTCTCGGATTCTTCCTGACTTAGTTTTGGAAGATTGTACATGTCTAGGAACTTACCCATTTCACCCAAGTCGTTCAGTTCGTTAGCATATATTCAAAATTTATAAAGTACTTACAAAACTAAACACCAAAAAAAAAAGAAAGAAAGAAATAACCCAATTAAAAAATGGTCAAAGGGCCCTGGCTGGCGTAGCTCAGTGGATTGAGTGCGGGCTGCGAACCAAAGGGTTGCAGGTTCGATTCCCAGTCAGGGCACATGCCTGGGTTGCAGGCCAGGCCCCTAGTGGGGGCCACGTGAGAGGCAACCACACATTGATGTTTCTCTCCCTCTCTTTCTCCCTCCTTTCCCCTCTCTAAAAATAAATAAATAAAATCTTTAAAAAAAAAAATAAAAAAAATAAAGGTGAAATCTCTCTTTAAAAAAATAAAAATAAAAATAAAAAATGGTCAAAGGAACCTGAATAGACACTTCTCTAAAGAGGACATACAGATGGCCAATAGACATATGAAAAGGCACTCAACGTGACTAATCATCAGAGAAATACGAATTAAAACCACAATGAGTTATCACCCCACGCCTGTCAAAAAAGCTATCATCAATAAATCAACAAACAACAAGTGCTGGTGAGGATGTGGAGAAAGGGGAACCCTTTTGCACTCTTAGGAATGCGGACTGCTGCAGCCACTGTGGAAGGCAGTATGGAGTTACCTCAAAAAATGGATCTGCCTTTTGACCCAGTGATCTCATTTCTGGGAATATATCTGAAGAAACCCAAAGCACTAATTTGAAAGAACACAAGCACCCCTATGTTCATTGTGGTGTTATTACAATCACCAAGATAGGGAAGCAGCTCAAGTGTCCATCAGTAAATGAATGGATAAAACAACTATGGGGCATTTACACAATGGGATACCACTCAGCCATGTTACCTTTTGCAACAGCATGGATGGACCTGGAGAACATTTACACTAAGTGAAATAGTCAGAGAAAGACAAAAACCACATTTCACTCATACGTGGAATCTAATGCACAAACTGAACTAAGAGAAAATAGAGACAGACTCACAGATAGTGAGCATATGACAACAGTCAGGGGGAGGTCAGCAGGCAGAAGGATTGAGCAAAAAGGAAAAAGGACTCATGGACAACAGTGTGGTGACTGCTGGGGACTAAATGGTAATGGGAAAAAATACAACAAAGATTAAATCAAAAATAATTAAAGCTCTCAATCTGTAAAAACATATCAAAGTCTTAGCTATGGGAAGGTGGACCGCCTCCTGGAAACACCTTTTATGTATATTTTTATGCTTTATAGCCCTGTCGCTTTTCTGTTTTCCTTTCAAATCTAACATGTCTTATTCAACTTGTCTCCATTTCTTCCAATCCAATTCACATTCTCACCATGACTCCCTCCCTTTCCCCTTCTTTCCAGTGAACACATGGGTAGACTGGGGGCATCTCCAAGGCCTCAGAGAGTGGGTTCCAAACCTGCAGATCTGTATTGCTACACAACACAGTCAACTGTTGGCCTAGTTTTACCCCCATTTATTTGTATGCATTCTGGAACTGACCCGGGATCTCTTCCTCCTCCTTGCTTAGGGGAGTGCTCTTCAGTGTTTAGCTTATGGCAGAATCGCCTAGAGGGCTTGTTAAAATACAGACTGCTGGGAACCACCTCCCAGTTTGAATACAATAGGTTTGGGTTAGACTGAATAAAACCACCTTCCTAATAAATTCTTAAGTGACATTGATGATATTGGTTTGCGGAATCACACTTTGAACATACACAACCTGCTCCTTGGCCTATTCCAAATAATGCTGTTACTATAGATAGTCAGTACTGGGGAGTCTCCCCCATTGGCCCAGATGGCAGTAGGGGGATGTTCTTACAACAAGCATGCCAAAAGCTACCAAGATAATTAAATTTAAAAAGTCCTTCCCATCCAGTACCAGATTGGGGATGGGACGAGGGGAAGGCATGTATGTGTACCACAGAAGTCAAAATGGAGCAGGAGGAGGTACTAGACCAAAGAGGTCTGTCAGTCTAGCTTGGGAAGAGGGGATTGCTTGGGAGGTGGATCTACTTGAAGTACACCAAAGTTTGAAAAGTTGACTGGTCATTTTGAGAAAGCACCTAGTCTGCACCACATCCATGCTAATACAATCCCCGGGAGCAAAGAATCTCTCTCTGTCTCTCACTCACGACCTGACTCTCACAGTGCACTTGCCTGTTCTCTCCATGGCCATGTGGCCTTAGCAGCCACACGGCCCACAGCCTCCAGGAGGGAGCCTCTCACTCTCTCTTGCCCACCTGGTGATACTCTGGCCCATGCATTCATGCCCTCTCTCACGTGAAAGCATGCAAACATGGGCCATGTGGGCTCCACACACAAGTTCCAGGAGTGAGCCTGAAACAGCAGCTTAGAATAAGCGAAGCCACCTGAATGGGGACTAAGACTGCTTAGCAGCCACCTGCAAGTTCCAAAGCACTGGGGCAGGAACTCTGCACACTGGCTTTTGTCTTGGTCTTGCTGAGTGAAATGGAGCAGGAACTCTGGACAATGGCTTTTGTCTTGGTCTTACTGAGGACACTTGTGCTTTTCCAAGGCAGAAAGAGGAGATGGGCTTTGAGACGGGAGTCTGCCATGCCCCCAGGTTATGAAGCACCTGAATAAAACCTCTTTCCTTTGCACCAGCATCTGCCTCTCAGGTTTGGCTTCTGTCTGATAGGCAGCTGAACCCCCATTTTCATTTGGTTACAATCCTACTTCATCTTCTAAAAAGAGGGAGAAGAAGGAAGCTCAGGGAACATAAATTCTCACTTTCCTCCACAGCAGGATCGACTATTTGGAGAAGCCAGAAATAACTCATCAGATTAAGGGTTTAACTTAAAGTCTGGCCTGCCCTCTCTCCCAATTACTCATGACAAAATTAAGATTCTGAGTAGACAAGGTGTCCTGAAACGTAAGAACTACTTAGGAAGTAACTATTCATAGAACTGGGGGCCACTGCAACGTGGCATTGATTATAGTACTTAAAGGACACAGCAATCCACAGAGACCAACCAACTCTCAGATATAAATAAGCACTAGCTCTATAATATAAAGAGTTGGTGGACTGCTTTCACATCATTGACATCAGGGGGTGAGCACTTCACTCCCAGGCGCCAGAAATTTTGTAATTATAGGGATATTACTCATTCCTGCTGGATCGAAGAAATGTGGAGAGAACACTGGGGACATGTCACTGTGAACACCATTTCAGACCAGGTGCACATTAGCCAGGCTCAGCTTGTTGCCATCAAGAAAGTTCCGTCCAAGAGTCTTTAAAAACTCTAAGCACTAGAAATGATGTCGCCATAGCTTTGGGGGTCAGCAATTTTTTGCTTATGATTTCCTGGTTTCAAGAAGGAGTCTCACTAATCAGATATGTGTTGTTGCCACACACGTTGAACAGGTTTTTCTCCTTTCAGGTCCCAGTAGAATCTGTTGTACTTGTGAGCTACAAGCAGAGAACAACACTTTTCTGGAACAGTTTCCTCACAACCATGTCCACTTCTGACTACTGTCGGCACAAGGGGGTGAGTGTTAAATAACTTGAAAAACTGTTCTTTTGTCCCCAAAGCTATCCTTCAGCCACATACTAGCAGGCAGCAGTTCAAACTCATTTCATGGGCTCCATCCTGCCTCCTCCAATTATTCACTGAGGATTTTGGTTTCCCTGATGTACGCTCAGTTTTACAGAGGCTTGCACCCTACATAAAGCAGTTAGGTGCTATTGGGTCCCCACTCCACACATGAATCCATCCCCACCACTCCACTGAAACATTTTTATAAAGGGCACCAATGTCCTCCAGATTTCCAGGAATACTGGATAGCTTCCTGGCTGTATCTTATTCAGCCCCTCACTAGCCTTGGAAGACTGAAACATGCCATATTGAAGCCCTGCCTTTCCAGGTTTCCATATTTGCACATCTGGTTTTCCTTGGCCACTCCTTACCTTCCTCTGTTGACATCTCCTTCCCTACTGAACCTCTAAATGTTAGGGTCCCTTGGGGCAAGGTCATGTCTCTGCTTCCCTTTCCTCTCTCTACTCTTTTCCTGGGTGATTTTAAGCATCGTTAAGGCTACAAACACAGTGGATAGACTCTGACCTCCTCTCTGTACTCTTGAAATATATACCCAACTGCTTACTTGAAACTTCCTAAAGATGTCTCAACCTTAATGTGCTCAAAAGTAACCTCCTAATTTTCCCTCCAAGTTCGCTCCTTTACTGGTCTTCCTCATCTCCATAAATTGCACCATTACCCTTGGAGTTACTCAACTAAGAAGCCTGGCTTTCATTCTTGATTCCTCCCCTTCCCTCACACCTCCCTTGTTACTGAGAACTGTGGGTCTGAACTCCAACATCTAACCTGGATCTACCCACTCCACCACCACTGCCACTCACCACCAAGGCCCATTCATTACCTAGTCCCCGAACTACTGCAACAGGCTCCTCACTGGCCTCCCTGCTTTCACTGTTTCCCTCTTGTAAGCAATTTTCCACCAGGGCCAGAGTGTTCTTCTATAAAGCATCACGTTGCTCCCTATTTTTAAATCTTTCAGTGGCTTTCCATTTGTCACACAGGTTGTGGGTTGCCTGACCCAAAATAAAAGTTTACACTCTCTCAAAGGCCATGTGACTCAGTTCTGGCCAATTGGCTCTAAGTTGGAGCACTGTATGGGACTTCTAGGACAGCTACTTAAGGAAAATGATCTTCCGGAAAGAGTTCCCCATTTTCTCCTTGACTTTCCCCCTTCTTCTGGTTTAGAGTAAGGATGTAATGCTAGAGCTGCACCAGCCATATTAGGGCCATCAGGCAGCCTTCAGGATGGGAGCCATGCAATAGGACAGCAGAGCCAGAAACAGTTGGATAAATAAATGAACCAACAGAAGCCTGGGTCTTAGATTACCCTGGATTTTCTACCATAAAAAACTCCTTTCACAAGAAAAATAATAGGCTTTCATCTGGTATAAACCACTCTTTTTGGGGAGAGGGGGAAGGTAGCATTCAGGTATATTTAGCTGATCTAAATGCAAATATGCCATGGTGCTTATATTAAAACTCAGCATCTTATGATCCACAAGGCCCCGCATGGTTTGGCCCCACCGTACCTCTCCAGTTGGGCCTCACTATCCTCTTTCCAGTACATTTCATCTCAATGAACTCATCTCTATTCCTCTGTAGGGTAAACGGAGTCAGTCTGGCTTCCTCACCCAGACGTCTGGGCAACTAAGAGAAGCAGTTTTCTATAACTTTGAGAAGGACCTGATAAGAAATGTTCTCATAGTCTTGAGACTGGTCTGATAAGTATTTCCTTAGCTTTGAGTGGGCCTGCATGTGCGGAATCTTGCTATGTTATGCAACCTGTTTTGGCTCTCTGCCCGCTTTGTTTGTCTCCAGTATTTAAGGGGGTAGGGACTCCCCGCTGTGTGCCATGCTGGACGCCACACAGGGGAACAGGTGACATGCAGGGACATGCAGTGGGATGCACAGTTTGCAGTGTGTGTGACTCACCCACCCTTGAATAAAGGCATGTCAGATATCCCAACAGCTCCATGGATATTCTTCCATCTGCCTGAATCTCGTGAACCTGTCTGGCTTTGAACGGTGGCAAAACATCCTCAAACAAGCAGATGCCTTTCTTCTTCATGGCCTTTGCACAGGCTCTTCCCTCTCCTTTCACATGTTCTCTCGTAACTCTTACTCATCCATCTGGTCTCAGCTTAAGAGTCACTTCCTCTCAGAAATCTTCCTTGGCCCCCTCACCTGAGTGAGGCCTCCTGGTTACACACTAATGCTACAACCCATTTGCATTCACTGCAACACTTTCTGCCTTTGTGAATTTTTTGGGTCACTGAACTTATAGAGGGGCCTGTGTGTGTGGTCCCCTGGCTAGGCTGAAAGCTGCAAGGCCAGAATGTGTGTCTGTGCACCTCTTGTTCACCATTATACCCCAGCATCCAGTCCAGCCCAGGATACTGTGAAAATAAAGGAATATGCCTTATAAGGCTAAGTCACAAAACACACTTAAGTCCCCTTCTTACTCTGTCTTGGATCGTTCATGTGGGGGAGGCCAGCTGCCATATTGTGAGGGCACTCTATCAGCCCAATGGATGGGTGCACACTGCAAGGACATTCAGCACCCATAAAGGAGTCCCCATGGTCAGGGAGCACAGCCTCCTGCCGGTGACCTGCACCAACCCTCCCAGCGCTGAGTGAGCTACACCTAGTCAAGTTTGTTACAACTGCAGTTCCAGCCACCATCTTCACAGTGACCTCGCGAGGGATCATGAGTCAGAATCATCTAGCTAAGGTGCTTCTGGATTCCCAGCCCACAAAAACTGTTTGAGACAGTAAATATCTATTGTTGTAAGCTGCTAAGTTCTTCTGTAATTTGTGACTTAACAATAGACAATGAATATACATTTCTTCCTTTAATTGATTTTTAGAGAGAGAGCTAAAGGGACAGAAGGATAGAGAGAAAAAAATCGATTTGCCGCTCCACTTTAGCTATGCACTCATTGGTTGAATCCTGCACGTGCCCTGACTGGAGATCAAACCTGCAGCCTTGGGGCATGGGACGATGCTCTAACCAACTGTGCTACCAGGCCAGGGCCAACGCATATACATTTCGGTCATTTAAATTTGGTAACAATCATATTTGCATGTAGATGTGACCACCTATCTAAAACATGGAAAACTTGGAAAAGTTCATGTGAGGACAATGAAATAACTTGAAATTTTCAAAACCTGCACCACAAGCATGTTTTGCTTTAAATTGTTTTCACTGCGCACAGAAGAGCAAAGGCATTCATAAGAGGCTATCAAGTCCCATCCCTCCTTCTCGACAAGCTGAAAACTCACAAGAATAGGAAATAACTCATAGCATCAGGGATCTCAGTAATGTTTATCTCTCCTCAGAAAACTTTAAAAATTTTTACTTCTGCCACAAGTGTTCAATGTGAAAATAAAGATTTTGAGGGCAAAAGCATCTAATAAACTCCGATCTTCCTGTGGTTGCTACTCTCTTGACTCCTGTTCCTTCTGTATTATTCAGGTAACCCTTCTCTCTCTTCTCCCACGTGATGACTTAAGGGACTTGGTGGTATAAGTCGCAGTGCTCAGACTGTCTCTACTCTGGGTCCACAGAGTCCTCACTGCTTACGCATGGTCAAGTTCTGCTCCCCCGGGTCAAAGAAAGCACGTGGGTTTGGGCCAAAGTCGCACATACTAAAAAATCTTGTTTGGTGACCAGGACAGTTCTTGATCATGGACCCCAAACTCAAAGTCCATGGACCTTTATTCTAATGATAAATTGTTCTTTATTAAGGTAAAATTTACACGTAGTGAATTAAAAGTGTATAAGTTGATGAGTTTTGACAAATGTGTGCATCCATGAAAATAATAACCAAATCAAGATTAAAAAAAAAGTTATCATCCCAGAAATGTATGTTCATGCCTTTCAAATTACCATACCAATTATAGTCTTTTAAAAATTAATACAAATACCTTCTGAATCTTCTGAATAACTGTCTCATTAACTGAATACTACACCCATTTTATGTTCACAATCAGGTTGACTTCAGGTAGTAATATTTCGAATATTTGTAAGCTGATTGTTTTTAAAAAAAGCACAAACCATACTTCTCAGTCCTGGCAGCGTGGGCGCACTGAACTCAGAAGAACCCATGCTGTAATGGCCAGTGACCAGCGCCACACTAGTGTTCCAAGTGGTGATTCTGCAGCAACATGTCATTACCATGTTTGCGGCATTTTGTTTGTACATGTAAAGCAGTTGTGGGGTTTACAGTTGCACAACAGTCATAAGCATGAAGTGTTCAAGCCAAGTTCTGTGCTTTTACATATTTAAGTAATGTTAAATTTAGAAAGACAAGTCAACATTGAGAGGCCACAGATATTTTTTTCCTTTGAAAATGCCATACATTACTTAAGTTTGAAAAACACTGCTTTAGTCTACAAATCCATCCTGACAGAATCTAGTATCTCCCTTTGAAGATAACATCTTTGCAGCCAGGCTAGAACAGCCCATATTTTTCTATCTATCTTCCCTATCTTCTTAAGCCTAATTCACCCCAATTTACCCCAAAACATCCCAGCCCACACAATTTGTCCGTCTCTAAATTTGTGCAGTAGACTGTATAAATTCGTTTCCCTGAGAATTCCTAGCTTCTTCAACATTTAAATTCTATAACATATATAAAATTGATAATTAATATTTTTCAAATGAATGCAAAGTCATCTGTAGAAATGGGAAAATAATATATACTAAACAACACAGACTAAATTTGGGTACTTAATTTCTGACATTAGACAGGAATAGTGTCTACACACAGTACAGAGGTTCTTAAACCAGAGTTCATAAAATGCTTAGAAATGTATACTAAATTTTACGTTTATAAATACATATTTTTCTCAAGAAAGTGTCCATAACTTTCTTCAGATCTCAAGTGGACCTCTAGTCCCAGAAAATGGTAAGAACCATAACGACATGAAAGGTCAATTAGCTATCACATTTCTCCATACATTTGGGGGCACCAAGCCCCATGAACATGGACAACAAAGAAGTTGAAACACTGAGATAATTTGGAGGTGGGCAGACAGAATCTGTATTTGAAACAGGAATCTAAAAGTTAAATTGCACCACCTAAATTTATCTATCTAAACATAGGTTCACCTAAAAAAAAGAATATTTGTTTTCTTCTACTTCCTCTGTACACTGGAAATTTTAAAAGTTATGACCAACACGAAAGGTACTACTTATTTAATTTTGATATAGAATATGATAAAATAGCCAATAAAATAAGGGCAAATGCTATAACAAAGCAATACAGCTGCTGTTCAATTTTAGAATAAGAAATTCACATTACTCGCTCCACTAAACTAACAGCAGATAATTCTTGCAAGTAATTGGAAAATATTTCAATATTAAACCTTTTATCAATAAAATGAAATGAAATAATAGAAATCAGCTTTAAAGTGTGTAGTATTCAAAGCTTACTAATTTTAAAATATGGATTAGACCATCACTGTTATACACAAGCTTATTATTCTACATTTTCTTTAAGTCGTTATAGGTAAAAGCTAACAGATTTATAAATTAACTTTATAATTCTGTGGGTTAGATGGTGCCACTGTGACGCTTCCTCACGGCTGAGGGCAGGCTCCCAGGCAGAGGCTGGCCGGCACCAGGTGGCTGGAGTGTAATGGCAGTGCCATACAGTCGGGAGAAAACCATCTGCAATATTCCTAAACAAATTAGATCGAAGAAGCTTCTACATTCTATCTTGTTCCTTCAAAGAACTTAAGGACTCCAGTACAAGGTGGGGGGAAAGTAGTTTTATAGTTGAGAGTATGTGAAACACAGAGTTTAATCTTGTATTATTATTTATTAATTACCACATTACTTTCCACGCATACAACCATACACCTACTCTTACCCCACCCTGTACAATGAGACACATAGTGAAGCATTTAGGTGGAGGAGAAGCTAAAACAAAAAAGAACAGAGAGACTATATCCAGTTGTATGGAAGCAAAAACATCGCTTTACTTCTAGATTTAAATCAGTACATGTTACTGTCCAAAGACATTAGTATACATTGTGTCATTTAAATGTTTAAATTTTACCAAAAAGAGAAAATCTTTGGTTTGGAGGTGGTGGTGATATAATTTTCAAAAACTAATTTTAAATATTTCATTTAATTTTCCTACTCAAATAAGCAGCTTACAAAGTTGTGACCTTACCATTTCAATTCTCAAGAAGTAAGTTATTTGGAATATCTGAATGCCTTAGATTTGGAAATAGTTACGGAGGATTTAAAATTATTTATGAACGATGAAAGCATCAGCCTTTTCAATCGAGCATTAAGTTTGGTCTCCAGAGACTCTCAAATTCCAAGCTGCTTCTCACAAACTCACCTAAGGACTGAATCCCAAGCTAATCCTTTCCCAGCTACCAAACAAACAAGCAACAACAGCAGCAACAACAAAACACTGCTACTTTTTCCTTACAGGATGAAGCACAATACTCCTTCCAAATGCCAGACCCTGCTAGACTTTTATCGGTCCTTTGTCACAGAAGCTAAACGGCATCCTAGCTGCCCAAATCCACTCCGAGTGCCCTACTTACAGACAGTACTTTACCACACTGCTAGTGAGGAAACGGAAATGAGGCAGTTTATCTGCGAGCTAGTGGTTTTATCCTCATAGATGGAGAACAAGGGATGTGAGGCACAGGCTGAGAAAAAAAGCAATGTAACTTTAGGATAATTTTCTTACTCTCCAGCAACACAAAGGCAATAAATAATAAGAGCTCTGAGAGTTTGTTTTAATATTTCAAAAGCCCTAAAGAAACTGTATTTTTAAAGTATATTAAGGTTATAGAACCTAACAAGAAAGTAAATTGACAAGGCTTTTGTGTGAATTAAATTGGCAGCTTCGCAACATAAGGTATCTCATGCTGGGAGTTATATTGACTTATCATGGGAAAAAAATGGGAATGCAAGTGATTACTTAAGAAGCAATTTAGTGGGCAAAATTTCACAAAACATTGAGTCAGACAAATAAAAATGAGAAAGTCTGAAGTAGCCTTAGAACCACAATGCCTAAGTATAGGTAAGAGTATATATTTAAGCAAAGCACAAAACATCTTATTATGTAGCTTAAACACTGAATGTGGCTTCCTTCTCCTCGGAATTAAAAATATATACATTTAAAAATATTTAATTTATAAAATGACTTCCTTACTAGTATATTCAATATCACTACTAAATAAAATCTACAAAATCTATCATGAATAATGCTATCAAACTAACATTTATTATTTATTCTATTTTACTCAATATCTGTGTAAATCATTCATCTATTGATTACTGAATATCAAGAAAAAACTAATGACATGATTAGGACTTCAAAATTTCATAAACATAAAAAGGTTTCTTGGAGGTTGAATCAATGTTGTGTTTGCTTTTTCCCCGTAACGTCTGAGGCCCAGAACTAGAAAATAAATGACCAAGCCAACCACAGGCCGAACCCAATATTGAGACTTGGATATGGAAGTAGGTTAATGAGAGGAATCTAAGGCTGGGTTTTAAAGGGTTGGGTTGCTGACCACAGAAAACGAGTTGGTCTGAAGAGCAAGGGTGGAGATCAGAGAGCACAGCATTTGAGGAACAGGAACAATGGTTGGTAAGGATAATGTTCCAGGTAGGGAACTGCAGGGTCCCCAGCCTGATACAGAGTTAAGACACAGTCTTCACATTACACAACCAGGAAGCGCCATGAACTGACGAATGAGCGCCGCAGTGGGTGTGCAAGCTAGAACGCCAAGGATGATGCAGGGACGGGGCAGACAAAGAACCTGGTGTGGGAGATAAACTATTCCAGTAATGGTGCCTGAGTAGAAGGGACAGAAGCAGTGCCTTCTTCTACTACAGAAGATGGAGTGTCTTGAGGACCAAGAAGAAGGCAGTAGGCGCTAATGTGGCCCAGTGGCTCCAAGGCACGGAAGGAGTGGGGAAGGGTTACTGAAGTCCTTTTAAAACCAGCTACCCACCCTGAAGATGTCACTGAATATTCTAGCCCATATTCTCCTGGTTTTCTTCCTAACTAGTCTTGCCTAATCTCAGTCTTCCAGAAATGGTAAGATACTGGTATTCCCAAGAGACCTTCTCCTCTTTTCACTCAACCTTCACTTCCTTGCACAGTTCAATTACCACACACAGGCATACGTTTCCCAAATCTATGTCTGTGGCCTGCATTTCTTTTCTTTTTTTTATCTTCACTTTATTTTTTTAATTTTTATTTTAATTGTTGATCTTGTACAGTTTTCTGTCTTTTACTCCCACCCCAGCCCACCACCCCAGCCCTCCCCAACTCCCTCCCATTTCCACCCCCCCTAGTTTTTGTCCATGTGTCCTTTATACTTGTTGCTCTAAACCCTCCCCCTTTTCCCCTGAAATTCCCTCCCCTCTCCCCTCTGGTCACTGTCAGCCTGTTCTCTATTTCAGTGTCTTTGGTTATATTTTGCTTGTTTGTTTGTTTTGTTGATTAGGTTCCTGTTAAAGGTGAGATCATGTGGTATTTGTCTTTCACCACCTGGCTTATTTTACTTTCTGCATTTCTTTTTTTTTTTTAATATATTTTATTGATTATGCTATTACAGTTGTCCCATTTCTCCCCCATCATTCCCCCCACCCTGCACACCCTCTCCCACCCACATTCCCCCCTTTAGTTCATGTCCTTGTGTCATAAGTTCTTTAGCTTCTACATTTCCCATACTATTCTTGCCCTCCCCCTGTCTATTTGCTACCCACTATCTATGCTATTCATTCTCTGTACCTTCCCCCCCTCATCCTCCCACGCCCCTGTTGCTAACCCTCCATATGATCTCCATTTCTGTGGTTCTGTTCCTGTTCTAGCTGTTTGCTTAGTTTGCTTTTGTTTTAGGTGTGGTTCTTAATAGCTGTGAGTTTGCTGTCTTTTCACTGTCATATTTTTTATCTTCTTTTTCTTAGATAAGTCCCTTTAACATTTCATATAATAAGAGCTTGGTGATGATGAACTCCTTGAACTTGCCTTATCTGAGAAGCGCTTTATCTGTCCTTCCATTCTAAATGACAGCTTTGCTGGAAAGAGCAATTTTGGATGTAGGTCCCTGCTTTTCAAGATTTCAAATATTTCTTTCCAGCCCCTTCTTGCCTGGAAGGTCTCTTTTGAGAAATCAGCTGACAGGCCGATGGGAACTCCTTTGTAGGTGACTGTCCCCTTATCCCTTGCTGCTCCTAGAATTCTCTGCTTCATTTTAATCTTGGCTAATGTAATGATGATGTGCCTTGGTGTGTTCCTCCTTGGGTCCAACTTCTTTGGGACTCTCTGAGCTTCCTGGACGTCCTGGTAGTCTATTTCCTTTGCCATATTGGGAAAGTTCTCCTTTATTATTTGTTCAAATAAGTTTTCTACTTGTTGCTCTTCTTCCCCTTCTGGGACCCCTATAATTCGGATGTTGGGACGTTTAACGATGTCCCGGGGGTTCCTAAGCCTCTCCTCATTTTTTCGAATTCTTGTTTCTTCCTCGTTTTCTGTTTGGTTGTTAGTTTCTTCCTTCTGGTCCACTCCATTGATTTGAGTCCCAGTTTTCCTTCCATCTCTATCGGTTCCCCATGCGTCTTCCTTCATTTCACATATTGTAGCCTGCATTTTCTCATCTAATTTATGAGCAAAATCAACCAATTCTGTGAGCATTTTGATGACCAGTGCTTTGAACTGTGCATCTGATAGGTTGGCTATCTCTTCGTTGCTTAGAGGAATTGACTCCGGAGTTTTCATTTGTTCTCCGGTTTGAGCCATTTTTGGTGGGGTTTTTGTTTTGTTTTGGTTTGGTTTTAGTCTGGTCGCAGCTATTACGTATGAGGGGTGGAGCCTTAGCAGCCCAGTCGCTGGGTTGTGACGCTTTAGGTGGGGGCGGGGTCTGAGAGGGAAGAATGGCGCCTGTTCCGCTCTCCCCTGGACTCCGGTCCCTTCCGCTGCTTCCCCTTCACCTGGATTATCTGCGCACGTAGTGAGGGGTGGAGCCTCAGGCGCTCCCCAGTGTGGGGCAGCCCAGTCGCTGGGTTGTGACGCTGTATGTGGGGGCGGGGTCTGAGGGGGAACAATGGCTCCTGCTCCGCTCTCTCCTGGATTCAGTCCCTTCTGCCACTTCCCCTCTGCCTGGACCGTCTGCGTGCGCGAATGTGGGACCCCCTGGTCAGCCAGCCGCCTTGTACGGCCTCACTGGATCTGCACAGTTGCCCCCCTGTGCCCGGGGTCCGCCAGCTGCTGCCTGTGTGCCCCAGGACCGCCAGCCACCGCCCGTGCACCTGGGAACTGCAAGCCGCTGCTACTTGCGTTCCTGGGTCCGCACCTCCACTTTTTCCTACTGTGACTCTGCCCCTCTTACTGGTCTGGATGAATGGTTGTTGGACTTCTGTACAGTTCAATTTTCTGTTTCAATTTTCTGTTCAATTTTCAAAGTTCTGGTTGTTTTCTTGTTTCTAAATATTTGTTGTCCTTAATTTTGGTTGTGAGAGGAGGCACAGTGTGTCCGCCTACGCCTCCATCTTGGCCGGAAGTCCTACTTTCTGCATTTCTTTTCTAAGCCCCAAACCACTGTTTCTCCATTTACATATCTTGAAGGTGACTCAGGCTAAGCATGACCAAAATTGAACTCATCTTCCCCACTGATAACACACAGTCCAGTGCAGTGTTTAAGAGTCAGCATTCTAGGCCTGGGCAGTGCGGCTCAGCTAGTTGGAGTATTGTCCAGTAAGCCGAAAGGTCATGGGTTCAATGTCCAGCCAGGGCACATTTCTAGCTTACAAGTTCATTACGAGTCGGGATGTGTGCAAGAGGCAGCTGACTGATGTTTCTCACATACATCAATGTTTTTCTCCCTGTCTCTCTCAAATCAATAAACATGTCTTCTGATGAGAAAAAGAAAAAAGAGTCGGCATTCTGGGCTCAAACTTCCTGGTTTGAATTCTGGCTCCACCACCTTCTTGGGCAGAGTGTTCAACTCTCCATGCCTCAGTTTTCTCATCTATAAAATAGGAATCAAAAGTACCTACTTTGTGGAACCAAGCACAGGCCTTTGTGGCAAGGACGGAGTAACAGGAGAAGCCTCCAACGCTCTCATTAATGGGCAGCAAATTGCAGATATCTCTATCTGACACAGTGCAGTACCCTGTCCTTATCCCCCAAGGGGAGATGCGCTAGAAACATGTTCCTGAATTTCACAAGATATTTCACAAGTGGGGTTTCTTTTAGCAACACATAGTTTACCTTTTCCCAACTTCACCTTAAAAGCCAGAAAACTACCAGATTGCTCTCTTATACTTTTCCAAACTCCTTTACAGTTATTTCTTTATGCAGTTTCCATAAGCATCAGCCTCACTTCCCAAATTAACATACTGAGGCTCAGAGAATAAAAGTGGCTAAGCCAGGATTTCATGCCAGGTCTTCAAATGCCATGTCAATGCTTCCGTGCACACACTGGAATCAAATAGAGATGTTTCTTTCCAGTACAAACAATAAAGCAAAATACATTTATCTGAGATAAATTTACTCCTTAAAATTGAGGAAATTTTCCCTAATTCCCTAAGAATATTTTTAAATTATGTGTCCTCAATAACTTTTGCTTGTGTTTTTGTTTAGTCAATGGTAACCAATAGAACTATGTGTCAAGCCATTAGGTAAGGTTAAAATAGTATGCAGTCATGGTTGCAGCAAAGTGTTAAATAAAGAGAAAACTCAAATTTGAACCTGCTTTAAAAAGAGAGAGAGAGAAAACTAACAATCACTCTCTTGGAACAGAGGAAAAGCTGTCTGACAAATACGATAACCTTTAATGATGGTTAAAATTCATCTGCATTATTATACTATCATTCTCTTGGCAGAGTATTGCCAGAACAAAAAGCTCAACATGTTAAAAGATGTGGCATGGCTTGTAATGCCCTTCCATCCATTGTGAGAAAATGCTTGTTAATGTTCCAGAGTGAGAGTGTGTTTTTAATCATTTAGATTTTTCTTGGCAAGATTACTCAAAGTCCTTATGGAGAAATGCAGCTGCTTCATCCACTTAGATAAGACACAGCTGCCTTAAAAAGAAAACAAAAGAAGTTCAGTCATCTTGAGAAACAGACACACAAATCACAGTCTTAAGTTTACTGTTTGCATTTTTCCTTAAAGCATAAATTCAGAAATGGGTCTGCAAGGTTAATCTGTTTATGATGCATAATAACCAAACACCCTTTCAAAAACCAATGTAAAGGCAAAATGGCCAACAATATTCCATGTCAAATTTGTTTCACTTTCCTTGATAAAAGACCTTGTAACTGTACCAACTTTAGTCTAAGAAGCTTTAAAGTATAGTCAATCTTAAGTCATTAACATTTGCTAAAGATCTACTGCATGTTTGTTTTATAGAAATGATCCTCACTAATGAAGACAAGAAGGCTGGCAAAACATCAGCTAATCTAAAAAGCTTTAGTGGCAGATTTTAGAATGCAATATGTTATTTGTAATTGAAAATGGGAGTGCCTACAATGATGACCTAGCGAATTAAGAGCAGGACTAGATAAACTATGAAGAGAGACTGAAGATTCATATACATGGAGGTGAACATGGGAACTCTGAAAGCCAGTGAGCTCTCTCAAGGAAAATATGTAAAGAAAGAACAGAAGCTTTTAATGAAGACACAAACCCACCAGTGAACCACATCTGCTCCAAATACATAAGAATGGAAAGTAATGTATATACAAATTTTTTTAAGTATAGAATAAAATTAGACCAACCGTCATATAAAAGGAACAAAAACTGTCCTAAGTAAAAATTTTCTCATAAATGGGAAAAATCTAACAGCATTATCAATTCTCCCCAAAATTAATCTATAAGTTCAAAACAATGCTAATCAAAATAACAATAGAATTTTTCATGAAAACTGGAAAAATGATATCAAATTTTGTAGAAGAGCATGAATAGCTAAGAAAATTTTGAATTAGGAGAGTTTGCCCTAGGATATTAATACTTACTAAACCATAGTATTTAAGAAAATGTGGTACTGAAACAGAAATAAACAGGCTACTGAAACCAGACAGAAAGTCCAGAAATAGACCCAAATATACAGGGTCCGGTAGAAGTAACACCTGCTTGAGTATGGCTGGTAGGGTATTAATAGGGGTGTAATAATTTACAGTTTTAATTTGAACATTTCACCTAACATGTCATATGGTGTGCTTCAGTGTGATATTGCTACATCACAGAATTTACATGCTTATGATTTTGTAAAAAGGGGTATTATTTGTGCCGGACCATGTACATACATAGAAATTTGCTACGTGACCAAAGCAGAATTAAAATAAATTAGGGGGAAAATGAGAATACCCCACAGAAAAATATACATATGTATAACTGAATTTCACCTTTATTCCATAAACAAAAATCCAGTCCTGGTAAATTAAAAAATAAAATGCCAAAAGAAAAACTTTAACACTTTTTAGAAGGAAATTGAGGAAAATAAAAGGATTTCCTAGGCTGGATTTAAAAAGCATAAGACATAAAGAAAAAAAGTTAAATTAACCAAATTAAATGTTAAACTTCTACTTATCAAAAGACATTATAAAAAAATCTTTAAGTAAATGCCAAACTGAAAATGCTTATGTGCAAGCCAAACAGAAAGAATGCAGATCTTAAATATATATACAGATAGCCATCAAATCAATGAGGAAAAAAACCCTTATTTTTAAAATTCAGCATATAATTAGGCAATTTATAAAAGAGGAGACGAAAATAGCCAATAAACATATGTGGGCAGGGATGCCCCCATAAAATAGAATCATCTTCTGGAATGCAGGCCCACTAGATGAGTGTTCTCGGAAATCATCTGTATCAGTGTACCAGCTGGCATTGTTGTGAGAGGATGCATTTGGCTTCAGTGAATTTTTTTGAAGACTCTCCCAATACGGTTGCCCATTTCCTGATAGGTGATTTATGAGCACACCTGCCCACAGTGCGCTAACTGTTCAGCAGTTTTAGACCAAAAAACGGCATGGCCCCCATGCCCTACCTTTCCCATTCACCTGATCTCACCCCAAGCAACTTTTCTTATTTCCCTGGACAGAGAAAGTCCTCAGAAGCATTTTTGACAATGTGGAAGAAGTGAAACAAAAACAACAGCAGCAACAAAACAAGAGAAGCACTAAAAGTCATCAAAATCGACAAGCTCAAAAACTGTTTTGGGCATGGAAAAAATGTCTCAATAGGTGTACTGCATCATATGGAGGGTACTCTGAATGTGACTGAAGTTTAAATGTGTAAGAATAAACACACAATTATTTATAAATAAATTCTGGTTTGGGGGGCCACCCTCACAAAAGTACTATGACCCCATTTGAACTCAGGGAAATGTAGCAAATTAAAGCCACAGTGACCTTCATTTCACAACCAAACATTTTAAAGTCTCACAATTTCAAGAGCTGAAAGAATATTGAGAAATGTCATCCTGTATACACACTTGGGTGACGGGGCAGGGGGAGTGTGAACTGTACTCTTACTCAGTACTGGTAGTTTGGAAAGCAATCTGGAGGCACCTTGTAAAGTTAAAGGCATACCCATCCAAATATCACACTGTACTCCTTAAATATATACAAATTTTATTTTTCAACTATACTTCAATGAAGCTAGAAAAGAAAACTTCAATTGCTTTAAAAAAAAAAAAAAAAAGATGTGTATGCCCTAAACTCAAGAAATTCTACTTATTCCTAGTTACATAATCTGGAAAAACTCAACTTCAGGTAACCAAGGAAAGATTTTTTCAAGACCTTTCATTGTTTTATATTTTTATATAACAAATATCTAAGTAGTACCTACTATGTGCCGGCACTATTTAAATTTTTTATAAATAGTAACTCATTTAATTCTTATTGCAACTCCATGAGTTAGATACAGTTACTACGGCCTGTTTACTTTCTATTTTATGTTTGGACATCATATACACAACATTGGATTAATTACTACCCTTTGTTCATGACATCACCTCTTCCCACACCTCTATGCACAGCCTCCTTTCACCTATTAGTCTGTTAACTACATCAATGATGTGACAAGTATCTGAACCAGAAAAGACTTCCTGAATCCCTGCTTTTAGCCCATTCATGATCCTGACTCTCAGTTTCTAATGTAACAGGCAGAAGGGAAAGTAATAAAATGTTTATCCGAAGAGAATGGATGTCTATATAAAAGTGTATTTATAAAATGAAATCACCACAGTTAAAAAAAATGAATGCCCTAGAGCCATATATATAAATATGAATAAATCTCAAAATCATAATTATGATGTTGAGCAAAAAACAGAGCAGAATTATATGGAGAGCATGAGACTATTTATATGAAATTTAAAGCAATACTGTACATTCCTCACAGATGAAAACATGCCATAGTATATAGTATAAAATCATGCTCAAGAACAGCAAATATCGACTTTAAGACACAGTTATTCTGGGAATACAAGGAAACATCAGATTAGAAAGATGTAAACAGAAAGGTATAAACAGTATTTATATAATTTATTTTTAAAGGAATACCTGGAACAAATGTGGCAGAAAAGTAAGATTTCATAAAGCTAATTGGTGGATTCACAGGTGATCATATATTTACTCTAATTTTATATATTAGAAAACTTAAGAAAAAAGTTTTAAAGGAAAACACATTACTATGACATGCTAAGTATTCAAAACCAACCCATCATAACACCTAAGGCAGGACCACTACCCAGACATCACCTGTGGACTGATTTTACACATTGGTTGTTCTTTTCTAAGAACTACCTCCACAAAGGACATAGGCCAGGGGTCCCCGACCTCCAGGCTGCAGACAGGTACTTGTCTGGGCCTATTAGGAACCCCAGCCGCACAGCAGGAGGTGAGCTTGAATGCAATGCTCTTAAATCATCCCAAAACCATCCTTCTCACCCCAGTCCATGGAAAAACTGTCTTCCACAAAACCAGTCCCTGGTGCCAAAAACATTGGGGACTGCTGACATATGCACTTCTGCAGTGCAATATTTGTGGTATCCCTCACTCTCAAAATATGCAATTCAAATTTAAAATAATATTGAGATATAAGGAACTGAGATATAAGGAACTGAGGTATAAGGACATCCAAAGTAGTTCTGCTTAAACAATAAATAATTAAAAAATAATACAACTTATTGAGCCCTTATATAAACAGTCAATATCATTTTCTAAAACTAATACTTTTTATGAAATATGAAATAAAATTTTTCCAATTTTTTTAAAAGAAGAAATGAGGATTTAGTTGTTGTTTTGGGACTCCTAATTGGATGGTGCTGGGGCATGTTTTGAATCTGCCTGTTGTATTAAGTCCAGTGCTGTAGCGCCCCCCTCCCCAAAACTCTGTTGACAATAACAAAGGGATCATTAATACAGCCTACCAACCATGAATGACATATAACACCTCTTTTGAAGGACTTAACCAAGAGCTGTACACTACAGAGCCATGCAGGGAAATGTAAAAGTGTGAGGCTTCTGGATTTGCAGCAGCAGCAGGATGTGTTGTTGGAGGGTCTCTAGCCCATGACCAGAAATGCATGTTCTATGGGTGTTTAAATATTGTGCTGGACTACAGCACAAGGTGGCTGACAGCAATTTCCAGGCAACATCGCCCATAGGCCACTATTTTATAACTCCTGAATTAAGTCCACAGAAACTTATTTCACCATTCAGAAAACTATCTTAACAACTTCATTCAACACATCAATTTGTTTGGGTGGTGGTGATGGTTGTCTTTTAGTGGACATAGAGTCAATTTATGGCATCTGCCCAAGGATCCTTCAGATCAAAGTCAGTTCTCCCACACTGTATGGCAGGGCCTTCCAATCTTTTCCATTTCTTCATACATGTAGAAAATGACATTTAGACAAGCACTGGGTCAGAACAAAAGACTGCCCACTGCAATAGGCAAACTGGCCTGGGAGCTCCTGCCAACTCTGAAACTGAGAGGACCAGCATATCTGAATGCTGTTCACTACGGCGTGGCACACAGTTCAGAAGCTCTGCTTTGTGAGGTTTTATTCAAACAGCCCAAGGAAGCATAATGCAACAGTTAACAGCAGAGACTACGGGGGGTTGCAGTCTGTACTGAATCCTTGCTTTATCACTTACTAATGGGTGACCTTTGGCAAATTACTTAAACAAACCACACCTCAGTTTTCCTATCTATAAAATGAAACCAGTATGAACTCTATAGGGTTATTGTTTTGTTTTTTTTTAACATTCTTAGATACTTTTATTTGATTTTTTTTTATTTGTAATACTGGAGGTTTTCATAATTTATTATTATTATTTTTTAGTAGTAATTATCTTTTTTTAATCAGTATTTTTTAATTGTTGATATTGTACAGTTTTCTGTCTTTTACCCCGCCCCAGCCCACCACCCCAGCCCTCCCCACCTTCCTCCCATTTCCACCCCCCATAGTTTTTGTCCATGAGTCCTTTATACTTGTTGCTCTAAATTTCAGGGGAAAAGGGGAACGGTTTAGAGCAACAAATCTATAGGGTTATTGTAAGCACTAAACGAAAGGACCAATGTAAAGTACTAAGAATTGTCCCTGGCATATAGGGAATATGCCACTTTTCACTTATTTAAACTACCAGCAGATCAAAAGCAAATTCTTAAAGAACACTGCCCTACAGAAGGGTGCCTCTGCTATTCACAAAAGGGAAAGTGAGACCATTTCTTCCAACCAAAATATAGGCTATGCCCTTTGACCTTTTAACAAAAATGTCAATTATGTCTCTTCAATGTCTAACTTGGATTGCTTTTTATCACACAATAGCAAATACAGTAGCTTCATTTCAAACGATAACCTTAGGCCTTTATCTGCTACCTTTTCTTTGTCTCAAAAGTCCAGCTGAGGTTTTTGAAATATGTAAGAATGAATAATTGTAGACAGTGGTTCTATTTCCTGCCAAAATATACACATACAAGCACTCAGGTACCTATACTACAAACTCATTTTCAGCAGAAGAGCTCACCCCTTTCTCTTAAGCCCAGTAAGACGGGTTGTTACGAATAGATAGCCTCAGCTCTAAGGAATATACTAATGAATCTTCTATTCCTCACAATTAGCTAAATTTGAATAGTCTTCAGGTATACTGAACAAACTTATGTAGACTGCATTATTTAAGATTCACATATACACTATTCAAAAAAATTAAAATTCAGTGTGTAGTATTTGTTTTTAAGACTTTAATTTTTAGAGCAGTTTTAGGTTCACAGCACAATTCAGAAGGTACAGATATTTCCCACACACCACTGCCCCCCAAATGCATAGCGCCTCCCCCATTATCAACATCACCTAATATTTATTACAACTGATGAATCCAGAAGGACATGTAATCACCCAGAGTCCACAGTTTACATTAGGGTTTGGTCTTGGTGTTTTACATTCTATGGGCATGAACAAACATGTAATGACATGCACCCCTCATGATTGCACAGAGTATTCTCACTGCTCTAAAAATTCTGCCTTCTGCCTTGCCCCTTCCCAACCCCTGGCAACCACCTACCATTGCACTGTCTCTGTAGTGCTGCCTTTTCCAGAAGGTCATATAGTTGGAATCATACAGTATTTCATACTTTTCAAATTCACTTCTTTCATTTAGACATGTGAATTTAAATTTCTGCCATGTATTTTGATGGCTTGAAAGCTTTTTTCTTTTTAGCATTGAATAATATTCCATTATCTAGATGTACCACAGTTTATTTATCCATTTACCTTCTGAAGAATACCTTGGACACTTCCAAGTTTGGGCAATTATGAATACAACTGTTATAAACATGCAAGTTTTTGTGTGGATATAAGTTTTCAACTCCTTTGGGTAAATACGAAGGAGTGCAATTGATGGATCATTTGTTGAGTATGTTTAGTTCTTCTTAAGAAACAACCAAACTGCCTCCCAAAGTGGCCATCCACTTTGCATTCCCACTGGTAATGTACGAGCATTCCTGTTGCTCCACATCCTCACCAGCACATGGTATTGTCAGTGATCCAGATTTGGGCCAATTCTAATAGGTGTGTAGTAGTATCACATCGTTGTTTTAATTTGCACTTCCCTGGTGGTATATGATATGGAGCATTCTTTCATATGCTTACTTGCCATCTCTATATCTTCTTGGGGAGGTCTCAGTTAATGTTATGGGTTTGGTTTTGCTTTGACTGACCACGTATTATTTTATATTAAGCATCTTGTGAAGACAATATCAATACACTAGGCTGTGACCCTGTATAAACAATACTGGCATATGTCTGCCTGAGCACAGTAGCACTGTCTCTGCTGACCTCCAGCTGTTGTTCTTCCTGTGTTAGGTGAAACCAACGTAGTCCAAGGTATTGTCCCTTCTCTCATGGGTTACCTACAATAGGGTTCTTCACACTAGGGCTATGTACCCTCCACAAGGTGCAGGATGACAAATGGGAACAAGGATAGGTATACACCTATTTCATTTTCCATATTCTTGATTTCCATTTCTACTCTCCTACAACTGACCTGAACTGCCTAAACATATGTGGAGTACCAGTTCTCCAATTCTCCTCTTCTTCCTCTTTTCTTCTCTTTTCATAGCCCCCCTCTCCTACCAATTTATAAAAAAAAAAAAAAAGGTCAACCTCCTTCCAACTCTGAAACCTCCTAGAGTAATGGCCTCAGGGTATAACCATCACTGGGGTTCCAAATATAAAGACAGTTCAAATTTCATTGCAGTCAGTTTGAGAGTGAATGACCTTACTGTCTGATTAACTCACTCTTTTGCAGTTCAGCTGTTTTCCAATTCCCTGCTTTGAACAAAACCAGGGAAGGGCATAATCCTGTTGCCAGCTGATCCTTAAAAGTACTTGCTGATAACAGATTGCTACGTGAGCTTTGTCATGTTGGAGGCAAGTAAAAGAACTGAATGACACTGTTATTATAAAACCCCTTTTATTACCATTATTATTCATATAAACCAGGTTTCTCAAGGTTATAGCTATAAAACAAAAACAGGAATAAAATTGTTGCTGAACCCTGTTTTATTCTGGTAATATTCAAACAAGAAGACATTTAAAAGTCTCATCTATCTCTTTAAGAACTGCATTTCTAAAAAAATCTGCTTTTCAAAAAAATAATGATTCTCAAATATTTTAATACCTTTATGCTGCTTGAGTAAATTTTATACTGCTAATAATTATAATGGTAACTTAATCCAGTAGAAAATTTCTTACCACTCAATGCCTATGATCACAGAAAAATTTTTTTTAAATATTTATTTATTTATTTTTAGAGGGGAAGGGTAGGAGAGAGGGAGAAGGAGAGAAATATCAATGTATGGTTGCCTCTTATGTGTCCCATGCTGGGAACTGGCCTGCAACCCATGCATGTGCCCTGACTGGGAATCGAACCACGATTCTTTGGTTCACAGGCCCGCACTCAATCCACTGAGCTACACCAGCCAGGGCTTGATCACAGAAAATTTTTTAAAAATTATTTTAAATTTATATACATTTTGTATTGCCAGGAAATATAATGCAATGATCAATAAAAATAAACAATTTAGCATAAAAGTGTATTTCATTACAATGCTATTCTCTGCAGGAAAGGGAAGGAAATAACACATTCAAGGAGAAAAAAAGGAATATGAAATTTGGCTATTAAGATCTTATTTATATCATTTTTAATGGATGACCAGATGTCTCAAGATTGCAATGCTATTTCAACTTTACTGGCTACATTTAAAAGAATGATGTAATGGTATCATTTGACAATATTTATCATATACGGGAAATCACACCATTTGCAACAGTTTAAACTTATGGTAAAAATGTTAGCTGTCAACTAAAAAATGTGCAAAGAGGCAAATAGTTATTCAAAATTCTTTGAAGGGATACAAAGACTACAAGCTCAGAAGTTCACATAAATATCCCACTTAAACGTGGACACCACCCACAGCACAGCCTCAGTTGCAGCACAGTCCTCTTTTTCCCCGTGCCCACTGCCTCTGACAGTCAGCCTCTGTTTTGTTTTTGTTGTTGTTGTTCTTTTACTGGACCAGGATTTAAAAAAAAAAACTTTCTGAGAGTTTTTGCTTCCTAAAGATAGATGCACTAAAAGTAAATTGAAATAAAGAATCTGTAGCAGGGAGTGCTGGGGGGAAAATGGAAACAACTGTACTTGAACAACAATAAAAAAAAATAAAACAAAAAATAGAATCTAGATGCACATGGAAAAGGCCTACTGTGGATACTGTCAGTAACAAACGTAATTCCAACACAGAGAATGCAACTCATTTATGCGATAATTCTCAATCTTTCTGTTTAATATAATAAGTTTCATGAGATGCCTCATCAATTAATTTAGACTTCACATTATTCAAATGTCCAAAACTTAAATTTACAAGGCAGTAGAAAACACACTGGAAAGCCACAAAAGCAGACTCGAGTTGCCAATGGAAGAGCCAACAAGGTCCAGACTTGACATCTCAAAGACGGCGGCTCTAGGTTAACTTACTAATGTAAAGCGAGCCCAATAAAAACATCATTTGCCCCCTGGAGACAATTATGAAGTTTATTTGAAAAAACAAATAACATGAAGCCAGAAAAATCCTGCAAGAGAAGATGGATTTGAGGTGGCTAACTGTACCAGATATTAAAACATATTATGAAGTCTCTCATATTTAACAGTCTGGTACTGACACATGAGTAAGCAGACCAATCAAGCAAAATATAAAATCAAGAATTTCTTTCAAGTATAAATGCAAATGTAATATTTAATGAAGACACACTCTCATTGAAGGATGATATTTTAATAACTAAATTGAAAAATATAGAATTGGATCCATTTCTCATACCATACATTTAGATAAATTGCAAATGGATCAGGAACTTAAATGCAAAAAGAAAAAATATATATATAAATAGTTGAGGAAAACCTGAGTCAATTTCTCTTTAAAAAAGAATAGAGAAAACTTTTGTAATTATGAACCCAAATCCTAAAAGAAATAAGACAGAAATAAGCTTGATTACTAAAGAAAAATAAAAACTAAGCTGGCAAGAGAAATCATAAGTAAAATAATAAAATAGAAAAAAATATTTATAATTTCAATCACAAAGGGAATATCAGTTATATATAATTTCTTAAAAATAGAGGGAAAAGGAACCAATAATGATACAGAAGATGGACTAAAGAAATAAACAGGTGACTAAAAAATAAGGGACAATAAAACTCAATCAAATTTAAAGCTCAATATTTCTTGTAAGAGAAACGAAAATCTAAACTATGCCAACATGTGACTTTGTACCCATTAAGTTGATAAAATTCATGTTTGATGACACACTCTGTGGGGAGACTGTGAGCAAATAGGCATTCTTGTACACGGATGTCCTGCAAAACATTACAGCCTCTAGGAACTGGAACTAGTCAGTACTCAGCAAAAGCCCATATTCATTTGCACTTCGATCCATCAATCTCATTTTAGCCATTTATTTCAAAGATACACTAGCAAAAACATGAAAAGGTATACACTGGCAAAAAAAGACATGAAAATACAAAGCAATTCATGACAATATTATATTACAGATAACAGCTAAAAACTAGAAATAATTCAAATGTCCGAGAGATAACAAGCTAACTAAAATTATAGCACATCAACACAACAGAGTTCTTCACAGTTCTGAAGCAATCTCAGGGATGCCTCAGTAAGTGAAAAAAAAGCAAGACTGGGAAGTGTGTACAGTATGCTGCAACTTATCTAATAAAATGAATGCAAATGCATGTGAACATTTATCAAATATGGCCTACGGCATTAAAAAATAGTAAGAGGCTAAACCATAAACTTTAAAATGTTAAAGGGGAAAAGAAAGAATAGGGTAGAGGGAAAACAATTCACATAATTATAAAATTAAACTTTAAAGCAAGAATCCCTAAAAATTAAAAACAAAATGAAACAAACTTTAATGTGTGGCCAGAACAGAGACTGTACCAAATGATTTTAAAACAAGTAATTTCTGTGTCCAAAGTGATAATATACAGCAAGGCAAAAAAAATTGGGGGAAAAGCAAAGTTTACAGTAATCATGTTGTTGACTGTAATATTAGCATCGCTATTTTTAGTGCTGAGTGTGTATCATCACATGCTACGAAACACTTCAGTCAACACCAGACTGCATATGCCACGGTGGTCCAATGAGATCATAATGGAGCTCAACACCTCCTACCATCTAGACTTCAGGGCCATCGTAACACAATGTCACAGCACAACACATCACGCACGTGTCTGTGGTGAGATACTGGTGTAAACAAACCTATTGTATTGCCAGGGCTATAAAAGCAAAGTTAATACAATTACCGTACAATAAGTAAGACTTGATAGTGATAATAAACAACCATGTTACTGGTTTGTGTATTTACTGTACTACATTTTATCATGATTTTAGAGCATACTTTTCTACTTATAAAAAACTGTTTGCTGTGAAACACTTCGCCATGGTATGCTATCAGCAGCCTCACGCATCGTGTGTTTCCTGTGTATGCTGATGGCATCACTTTCGCCTGTGCTTGATTTAATCTCCTGTTGTTTTACTCAGCTACACGCTGCACAGACTGGTAGCCTACAAGCGCGGGCTACCCCACGGAGCCTAGATCAGTGATTTTCAACTGTTTTCATCTCACAGCACACATAAACTAATTACTAAAATTCTGCAGCACACCAAAAAATATATTTTTTTGCCAATCTGACAAATAAAATAGGTGTAATTTTATTTGTTCATACCAGACGACTGATGTTGTGTTGGCTGCTGTCATGTTTTTTACTTGACAGTTTAAGGTGAAAAAGGTCAGTTGTCCCTGATTAAACAGTCAGGTTTTGCATGTTTTAAAACTTCTCATGGCACACCAGTTGAAAGTCATTGGCCTAGGTGTGGAGTAAGCTGTCCTTATCTAGGCGTGTGTAAGTGCACTCTATCATGTTTGCACAAGAACAAAACAGCCTAAGGATGCATTTCTCAGAATGTGTTGCTTACTTCAGCGATGCATGACTATACTGTGAAATAAATCAAAAGAATAATTATTTGGTATTTTAATCCAATTGTTTCAGAGGCCTACAAAACTCATTCTTGATGAGTAAAAGAAGAGATACAGATGCTAGGTAGAAGGAGACAACTACTTGTTATTTTGAAAACTTATTCTATGAAGTGTACAAAAAACAAACAAATAGTGGATGTGAGGATGTGAGGATTTTTTTTTCTTTACAAGAGTATTTCTGCTAATAAAAGAAAATGAATTGCAGGTTAGAAAAGAAAAATTAATTCTAGAATCAGAATACTATTTTGCACTTCCTAAATATCAGTGGAGGTATACATTTTTCCTCAATAAGGAGACAACCAAGCATTCATTATTTTGCCTCCACACAGAACATATCACAACCTATTAAGTTCTGCCAAAAAAAAAAAAAAAAAATCTGAATCTGATAAAGCTTCTAAATCCAAGTACCAGTTTACAGGAAATAAAAAGTATTCAGTAATATCATAGGGATTCAATCAGCAAACAAAGGAATCAGTTTCTTTAACAAATAATTTAAAAAGAAAAAAACAGAAGGAGAAACCAACAGATTAAAAGAGAGTCAAGAGATATATCAACCAATCACAATGTGTGGATCTTTTTAGGATACTGATTCAAAAAAACAAAAAACAATTTTTAAATATTGATACTTAGAGACAATTGGAAATTTGAGTTTACTGGGTATTTAGTGATATTTAAGAAATTATAGTTGAAGTTTAGTTATTACCTAAGATTTAAATTTATGGTTAATTAGAATTTTTTTTAATTTCTTATCTCTGATAGATATAAGTGAAATACTTAGGGCTAAAATAGCATGATACCTTTAATTTGCTACAAAGTAATACAGGAAAGAGGGAAATGGATAGGATATGAATGAAACTAGATTAGCCATGTGTCTGTAATTATTAAGTCTGGGTGATAGGAGGAAATTCATTGTATAATTAATTCTACCTAGCAATATATATGCTTAAAAATTCCCACAATAACAATACTAATCAAACCTGAAACTAATACAAAATAATATTATATCTAAACTGTAATTGAAGAAAAGTAAAAATTAAAAAAATTAACTAATCAAAGCTTTTGATTTCTACCTCCAAATAGCAAATTTACTTTTGATG
Organism: Glossophaga mutica; assembly: GCA_039655065.1. NCBI lineage: Eukaryota > Metazoa > Chordata > Mammalia > Chiroptera > Phyllostomidae > Glossophaga > Glossophaga mutica. Next base: position 136,726,333 of record CM077307.1, on the reverse strand, counting down.
AGCATTTTCTAGTTATGAGCTCTTCTTCAAAACTAAGATATTATCAAATATTTTTAAGTATATGCTGTAATTTTATTATAAAATATTTCAAAACACCCAGAGCATAAGAAATAATAGAGCAAATAGCTATGTATTTACTACCAACCATAAAATATAAAATACATATTAGAAATATAATGTTTCTTCAATTATATTTCTCCCTCAGTCCACTACCCTGTACCCTGTACAGGGTAACACTATTTTGAATTTAGTGATGAATAATCCCATATGTGGGAGCTACTGTTTAAAGACAGCCAGCCCTCCAGCGACCAAGAGTTCTAGGTGTTCATGCCCTTGTGTAGGCCCTTCAGTTGGGGTTGTCCCTACCACTTACTTGCTCTGGATCAACAGAATATGGTGGAACCGACACTGTGGAACTTCTTAGTGCATAAAAAGCCTTGCAACTTCCACCTGGGAACATTTGCTCTTTGATCAGTCCTTTTTGCTACACTGTGAGAAGCCCAGACCACATGGAAAGGCCATGAATAGGCTGAGCTCTTGGCTGAAAGCCAGCATCGACATCAACTGTCAGCCACCTGAGCCAGTCTTCCCAGCAATCCAGGGCAACTGAGCCTTCGATGACTCCAACCAAGCCCCAGTCACTGTCTGCATGGGAATCTGAAGAGAGCTGAACCGAGGCTACCAACAAAACCATGAGAGATACAAATATATGTACGCATACATTAATGTTTTAAGCAACTGTGTTTATGAATGATTTTTACACAACCACAAATAACCAGAATATCACATGTCTTACACTTTCACTACCTATTTATACGATAAAGTACTTTAAAGGAGCAAATAGTCATAGTAAAAATGTCTCCTATTTATGGATACCTTTCTAGCACTGCCCTTGTCGTAAAGATGAGCTGTCAGACCAGAGGTCCCCAAATGACAACACATGCACAAAATCTGTCCCACTTCGTATAGTCAAACAACCTAAAATGGGGTTCACATATTTAAATGTGGTGGGGGAGGATTTAAAATGTGGTGGGGGAGGACTATTTCATGACCCATGAAAATTCTTTGAAATTCAAATGTCAGTGTCCATAATAAAACTATATAGAAACTTAGGCACACTCATTAATTTATGTATTATCTACATGCCTTGTCTTTGACTGTTTTCAACATACAACAGCAGAGTTAAATTGTTAGGACAAAGACCCTATGGCCCAGAAAGCCTAAATATTTACTGTCTGGCCCTTTGCGGAAAAAGTTTGTTGACCCTTGCCATAAACTTATCAAATGCATCCCACAGAGCACAGAAATTCCTTAGTGTAGATGAAGAACAATATATAGGAAACTCTGAAACTGACCCACAGGAACAAGGTATAGACTAGCCTTTAAAAAGTCATAAAAAAACAAAATCCAGTAAGAGAAACAATTATTATTCTGCCACCCGATCAGCTGATCCACAGACCAAAAGGCAGACTGGGAAAAAAGGAGCAAATGGCTTCAAGATCATCTAAACTCCCCACTCAGAAGAAAACGATGGTTAAAAGGGGTCCAAAAAGCATTGTAGGTGGGGCTTCCTCCCAGAGTGGAACAACTTCAAGCTGAAATGAGTACTAAGGAAAAAAGAAAAACGGAAATGCTCTGGAAATCAGTTATACACAGAAAATACATTTTAAACATGCCTTGTAAGTTAGAAAAATGGCAGGTGCATAAAGAACCTCTTAGGGTGAGTAACAAGAAGCCCTTAGTGCCAATAATTACCACACATTAATATCTATTATGTCCATATAATTGTAGGGCAAACTTTATCTTTAATAACTCACTATTGTTCATGATTAAAGGTTGACATTTCTCCAATGAGCTCTTATGAGGTCCAAGCAAAGCCCCAAAACAGCATTGGCTTTAGAATTTAATCTGTAGACCAATGAACCCCAAGGAAGTAAAGGATGTTGTAAAAATTTTAAATAACAACAATAGGTAAAGAGTAGAATATAATTATCTCTATTTTCTTGAGAATTAGCAAAGTTAAGTAACTGTTCAGTCACAGAACTAACATGTGGCAGAGCCTGGCTTGAATCCCAGACAGTCTATCTGATTCCAGGGCCTATGCCTCTTCAGAAATTAATTTTTGAACTGTCAAGCAAGTGTAAGCCTAAAAACATGGAGGCTGAATCAAAATCAAACATTATACTGTTAAGAAATATTAGTCATTATACTAGTTAAGTATCAGTTACAGTACTTTTACTCAACTCATTTCACATCAATATTAGTTTCTCTTTTTACAGTATCTCAATTTAATACCAGTTGGAATAAAAAAACCTCAGCTCCACGATGCACTCCAATCAGTGCTGACTGACTACTTAGCCTGCCTAAATAGCAGCAATTGGCACACACCTCAACTCTGAAACAAGTTTACTGTAATTGTACAAAAAACAAAGATTGACAAAACAGATCTTTCAGAGGAAAAGGCCTTTAGCCTGAAACTTGAAAGAAAAATAACCTCAAAAAAGCAAGAGATTATGGTGGTGCAGTGAGAGAGATCTAAAGAATTTTAATAACATAGTCCTCCTGACCTCTTCCAACAAAGAATCTCTACAAAGAGGAAGTACAAAGGTCACTGAGGAAATGAGTGAATGAAGGAAGGAATCCAGATGATCAGTTATTATTCCACTCAGGCTTCAGATTCGTTTTAATTTGGGGAAGCAAAAGGGGTGTGTAGTCAGCAACTAGACATGCATTTTCATCACCAATATGGAAACCCAAAACACCACAGCCCCCCTCGGGGGCAGCAGCAGCTGCCCCAGCACGCGGACCCCAGGCTGGAGCCATCGCCAGCGCTCTCCTGGAGTGCAAAGATGTTCCATCTCCACTGCTCTTATTTTTCAGACGCTGCGAGAGTCTGAACACTGCTTCCCTCTTCCTCATCTTCAGAGTGCAGTGTGGGATAATCGGCTTAATAAAACCTTAGGTGTTCATGGACAGTAAATGCCGTTTTTTCCCTAAGGACTTTGTTCTCAAGATGGTCACAATTATGGCCATTGATGCTGGTGGACAAATTGGTCAGGTTTACTATACCTAATTAACAAAATTGAATCAAACAGCTTGTAGAACACATAATAAATACTTAAAGCACAATAAACTCAGGTCTGTAAACTAGTTTGTACTTGTTACTCACTGAAATATTTGGACCATATTTGACTACATATTCAACCAAAGCAAACAAAAACTATTGTACTACTAGAGATACATAAGCAAAGGCAATGTTTATAGAAATATTCTTGAGTATAAATGTATATAAATATATACATATGTGTGTCTTCATATGTATGTACCTATATATGTTTCACACCTAATAATGATATGTTAATGTGTTCATATATGTAAATATTATTTCACTATAAGTTCTAATAGCTCATGGTTAATATTTAATATGCCACTTCTGAAAAAAAGAGAAAAAACAAAAACACCATAACCCCAACCACTCCAGTCAGTATCAGTATTATGTAAAGTCTACTTTAGATGACAGAAGTGCTGATATGAAATTATTAGCAGGCTATATTAAATTATTTCACTTTTGAAATCTGAATCCTTAAAAGTTAACAGAGAAACCCACATTTAAAAGAGGGCATTTTAACCACTCACTTTAAAACCCAGGTTTTCACATTTCGATTGATTTAAATGATGGCCTATCTTTAGTTAACATATCCACAAGAATGAGGCAGGTAGGTAAAATTAAAACCTCAATTATAAACTTGAAGTGATTTAAACCTAAAATGACAAAAAAAAATTGTTAGAATGTGACAGAATTGGGTATATCCTGACTAGGGCTGCACAGAATGTTTTCCTGAAACTTCACAGAGCACGATTCTGATAAACCTAGACATGACTAAACATGATTATAAAATTTGAAATGCCAATTACATGATATTCGAGTTGATTACACAATAACGTCTGTGCATATTATGAGTTCTTAGATAAGCAGCAATTGTATGTTTTGCTGTTGCTGTTTCCTTTCCCAGTCATTTACTCCATTCCAGCAGTTGTATTATCTTTAACTCCAACCTCGCCAGGGCACAGTCATGTCTAGAACTCCAACAACCAACCACAGTTTACATTTCCATCTGCCCCAAGTTCCTTTGCTGCTGGTACACCTGACAATCCAGCCTACCAATGTAGAACACCCTCTTTAGGTCAAAACAAAAAAGTACTATAATTCAATGCATTCCATGTTTTTAGAATGCCAGACATATAACAAAGGTGGAAAAAAATCCATGGGAAGGGTTGTTCAAACAGAAACTGGAAGGGAGAATGCATTTTAGATAAGCCCTGAAGAATGAGTAGAATTGCAAAAGAGTCAGGGTAGAAACTGGACTTTGCGATGACACAGAATGACATGAGCTGGCACATGGGGCCGACATTCCATCTTTCTTGACGGGAGCACAATGACAGCCAGCACTAATTTAGAGCTTACTGTCTTAGACACTATTTTTATTGCTCTCTATGTATCCGATCATTCAATGCTCATAATGACACTATGAGGGTAAACTGTTATCCCACTATTGCAAACGAGGAAGCTGCCTCACAATTGTGTGGCAACTGTAGGGGTTCAGAACAAACCACCCCAAAATGTTCCTCAGTGGTATGCAGATTACTTTGAACTAAAGGTAATTTTAGATTCAGACTCAAGAGAAACTTCTGCCCTTCCCTCTAACTACCTAGAAGAGCCTGAATTAGGGGCCTTGCTCATAGTAAGAGTTGGAGAGAATTTCTTTTGACCTATCTACAGGGCAGGGCAAACTTCTATTTACTAAATGTCTGTTCTTCTTATCAGCCTGCCTCACCCTCTGAAGCTCCCCAGGTTCATTACTTTATTCCTAGCTCAGGATGTGTTATGCACCTGAATTCCCCTTTCCATCTCAGAACCTCTCCTGCATGTGAGGTCTCTGACTCTCTCATGTATATGGGGCTCCTAAACTGACGTGTGTGTTAAATTTGGTTATTTTCTCTTGCTGGTCTGTCTCACATCGACTTGATTGTTAGACCAGCCGAAAGAACCTTGCAGGTAGAGGAAAGTTTGTTCCTCCCTGACACTAAGAGACACCACGGGTGGGAGAAAGCTGGCAGGGCTAAGTGGCTGAGTAAGCGAATAATGAACAAGTGTGAAGTGCACACTGCTCCTTCAAGCAAGCCTGTGGTCTTCTGGGTGACATGATTACTTCTTATTTGGCCTATACTTCCTGTACTTTCCACAATAAATATTTAGTTTAATCATCAAAAAATAAGAACGTTCATTTTTAGAATGTGTGTGACTAAACGACACAGGGTGACAAGGATGTAGTACATAAAACTTCAGCAACACTGAATCGCACCTGCAGCGTAAACGGTCAGCTCCCCTAGGGTCCACAATTTATACATTCACGTACCTCCTCTCCCTCCTGTCCGGTAGTTCCAGGTGGTGCTGTATCAGCAGTGAAGCGTAGTGCCAAATCATTTTAAAACATGCAATTTTTTTAATGGAGGGCATTTAAGGACTGTTGTTGGCTTTTTCTTGTAGATAAAAATAAATGCTGTATATGTGGAAGAAGAAATGAGACATCTAACAGAGGAAAAATGAGGACCTCTGCCTGAGGCAGGTTAATCTAAAAATAAATCCTAACAAAGTTATTTTTAAAAGTCTGTCCCTATGCAGAATAGGATGTCTGGATTTTAACAAATAGTAACTAGCATTTATAAGTAATCTTTGTGTGCTTATGTGCCATTTACTGTGCAATGTGATGTACATACATATGTACTCTATGCAGGCTTCTTATGCGTGAAGAATGATACATTGCTGCATTTTATGAATGAATTTAACAGAAGAGTAACTTCCTCAATGTCAATGAAACAGAAGGAAAGGGGCTCTAAATACTGAATCACTTAGGGATAAAATTACTTCCTTTACAATATTTTTTGAATCCTTCTTATTACATCAAGGGAAATTTTAGTTTAGTTTGGAAACTTTAACATTTCAACAAGTACTAATAGAAGGCAGCTCTTGAATCAAAGCCTTAAACAAGCTGTCCTAGCTGGCGTGGCTCAGTGGGGTTGACTGCTGGCCTGCGAACTGAAAGGCTGCTGGTTTGATTCCCAGTCAGAGCACATGCCTGGGGTGCAGGGCAGGTCCCCGGCTCGGGGTGTGTGAGAAGCAACTGATTAATGTTTCTCTCTCTCTTCCCCCCCTTATCCTCTCTCTACAAAATAAATAAATATATTTTTAAAGCTCTAAGCAAGCTATAATATCTACCTATAATTTTGTAACATTGTTTTATTTTCATCATCATTTTTATGTTTACTTTCTGTTTCAGGAAAGCCATAGTAATCTTCAATTTATAATAGTGATGCCAAGTTTCATTTCTGAAACAAATTATATTAGTAACATGTGAGTGATTTAAAAGATAATCTTTAAATTATCTTTTTTAAAAATTATTACCTGTGGATCATGGATATAGCAACAGCAACAAAAAAATCATGCACTCTGGGATCTGAGCCAGACCGTCTGGGAGTGCATTTGAGTTCTGCCTCTTGGTATCTGTGTGACATTTAATCCATTGCCCTAATCTCTCTAACCTTCAATTCCCTCATCCATGAAACAGGATCAGTAATTATACAGGGGTGGGTAAAGTAGGTTTTTAGTAATACAAATAAATAATACACTAATTAATGAATATAAGAAGAAACTGTGTTTCATGTACTCACAACTATAAATCTACTTTTGCCCTCCACTATACCTATCTTGTAGCAATGTTATTAGAATCAAATGAGTAAATACTATTAATGACCTCAAAACCACAGCTGGTATATAGTAAACTCTCAATAAACATGAGCTCTTATCATTTTTTAAGAAAAGGAGGGGAATGCAGTGAATTTAAATGAGCTATTTTTAAAAATTACCTTTGTCACCTGGAGTCACAAATTTAAATATCCAGACCACCATTTTCTTTCCTTGGAAAGAACATAAGACAGGAAAAGCTACATTCAAGGAAATCAGGAGATGCCAGGAAAACAATACACAGAATACAGTCACTTGGTGGACCCTGTACTAAAAGTGTCCCTTAGCAAAGTAGTTGCCCAAATTCTGTACAGAGAAGAAGGGTGGTGCCAAATGAGATAACCATAACCAGGAAACTTTCTCAAATGGCTCCATGTCACATGCTCACTCTTACCTTCCAGTACCCCTAATCTAGGTAAAGAATAGTCAGATTCACACCTCAGGGTTCTAGGTCACAAGGTCAGAATAAAACACTTTAAAAAACTTAAAACAGTTCCCTAAGATCCATCCATCAACACTGACTTAAATCCAGCTAAAGAGTAAAAAGTCTTCATCTCAGATACATAAACTCTACTGAAGGGTCAATGTCATACTTACAGAAGACTCTTGCATCAAACTGAGTCTTGCCTGATAATTCCTCCTCTGATAAATTGGTTGCACTAAGAATAAACTAAACAAAAGTGATCATGGTAGCTCAGTGTATCTGCTCAATCCTACCATTCTTGGACTTAGCCCTTTAATGCAGTTTGTTACTGACCATACCCACTGTCTCAAAAAAGCCTGTACTGGGGAAGTAGCTTATTTTCTATGTTATTTGTGAATTGTATTAGCAACCACTCTAAAAGTTCCTTGGGATAAGCTTAAATAACATTTTTTCAAGAATGATTTTAAGAGCATTTTATATTTGAATGTTTTTCATTCAATTCAAAACTAAAATAAGTTGCTAGTATGTGCTAACCACTATGCTGAGAACACAAGCCATCATGATTTTTTGCCAAACCTATGTACAAGTTATTTTACATTTTTAAAAATTTTTCTATCTTGTTAGAGTTCCACCACATAAAATAATCCATAAAAGCAATATGGGGACTTCCACTTAATGGTAGTACATGGAAAGACTTCACAAGTTAACATCCTAGTCCTCACAATAAGAAAAACGGGAAAAAATAGAAATCAACCACTGTTCTAAGATCCATCAGAAAACTGATGTTACAAATCAACACCCCCAGACTTGGAGAGACAGGCAAATACAGAGAACCACAACTTGCTGGGAACAGAAACCCAATTCAGAAGCCAGTATCAGTGGGAAACACTTAAGCTGTGAATAATAATTGCTAGAAGATCAATGTGGACTGGCTTGAGAGTTTAAAACTCCAGGGGTCCCAGTCTTAGGAGGGGCCCCACCCTTTCTGATTTTCACCTCCATGAGCCCCATCACCAGGTTCTCAGGGTAAAGACTGAAGGAAGTACTGCTCATGTTTCTGGCAGGTAGAAGAGACAGGTAGCAGTTCTGAAATCCATCCAGAGCTCTGTTTCCCTTAACAAAAGTCTGCTATAAAGGAAAATCTGCCAGAGCCTAACTGACTTGGGTTTCTGGGGAAAAGAAACATGCAACTTCAGCAGGCCCTAAGCTTCCTGTCTCACCTAAGGGGGGGAAAGAAAGGAAAAGAAACATCTTGAAGGTCACAGTCAGTTTCTCTTCAGAAATCATGTAACCAAGAAGAGAGTGAGATGAAACAGTTAAAGTATTAAAAAAACATTAACAAAATCCAGCATCCATTTATGATAAAACATTTAGCAAAGTGTAAATGGAGCATACCTCAACACAATAAAGGCCACAGATGGCACACCCACAGCGATCATCATACTCAATGGTGAAAGCTAAAAGCATTTTCTTTAAGATTAGGAACAAGACAAGAGTGTCCACTATCATCACTTCTATTCAACAAAACACTGGAAGTTCTAGATACAGCAATCAAACAAGAAAAAAGACATCCAAATGGAAAAGAAAGAAGTAAAACTGTGAGTCTTTACAGATGACATGATACTAAAAATTTCACAAAAAAACTATTAGAAGTGATCAATAAATTCAGTAAAGTAACAGAATACAAAAATAATGTTCAGAAACAGTTTGCATTTTTATACACTAATAGCAAACTATCAGAAAGAGAAATTAAGAAAACAATCCTGCTCTGGCCAAGAAGTTCAGTTGGTTAGAGCATCATCTTGATAGGCCAAGGTTGCAGAAAAAGCATTTGAAATAACCAACACAACACTTATTCATGACAAAAAGAGATGAGAGGAGGACTTCTGGCCAAGATGGAGGCATAGGTGGACACACTGTGCCTCCTTGCACAACCAAAATTAAGGACAACAAGGATTTAGAAACAAGAAAACAAATAGAACTGAGAGAAAATTGAACTGTACTGAGGTCCGACAACCATTCATCCATTCATCCAGACCAGTAAGGGGGCAGAGTTGTGGCAGGAGGAAGCAGAGGTTGGCGGACCCAGTGCACAGGCAGCTGCTGGTGGAGGACCCGGGCCTGCAGGCAGCAGCTGGCAGGCCCCAGGTGCATAGGCAGTATCTGGTGGACCCCAGGCACAAGGTAGCTGGCTGACCAGGTGGTCCCACATTTGTGCGCAGATAATCCAGGCAAAAACAGGGAACAAGACAGAACTCGCAACCCAGGGCCCCAGGGCCCCAGTGCCGGGAAATAAAACCTAAAAACACTGAGACCCCACCCCCACATACATCGTCACAACCCAGCAACTGGGCTGCCCTACCCAGGGGAACACCTAAGGCTCTGTCCCTCATATGTAACAGCCACAACCAGACCAAAAAAAAATAGCTTAAACAGGAGAACAGATCAAAGCCCCAGAACCAATTCATCTAAGCGACGAAGAGACAGACACCCAACCTATCAGATGCACAGTTCAAAGCACAGGTCATCAGAATGCTCACAGAATTGGTTGATTTTGGTCACAAATTAGATGAACAAATGAAAGCTACAATAAGTGAAATGAAGGAAAACACACAGGGAACTAATAGTGATGGGAGAAAAAATGGGACTCAAATCAATGGAGTGGACCAGAAGGAAGAAACAAACATCCAATCAGAAAAGAATGAAGAAACAAGAATTCAAAAAAATGATAAGAGGCTTAGGAACATCCAGGACATCTTTAAACATCCCAACATCCAAATTATAGGAGCACCAGAAGGGGAAGAGGAAGAGCAACAAGGGGAAAACTTATTTGCACAAATAATAAAGGAGAACTTCCCCAATCTGGCAAAGGAAATAGACTTCCAGGAAGTCCAGGAAGCTCAGAGAGTCCCAAAGAAGTTGGACCCAAGGAGGAACACACCAAGGCACATCGTAACTACATTAGCCAAGATTCAAATGAAGGAGAGAATTCTAGAAGCAGCAAGGGATAAGGGGACAGTCACCTACAAAGGAGTTCCCATCAGACTGTCAGCTGATTTCTCAAAAGAGACCTTCCAGGCAAGAAGGGGCTGGAAAGAAGTATCCCAAGTCATGAAAGGCAAGGACCTACATCCAAGATTGTTCTGTCCAGCAAAGCTGTCACTTAGAATGGAAGGACAGATAAAGCGCTTCTCAGATAAGACAAGTTAAAGGAGTTCATCATCACCAAGCCTTTATTATATGAAATGTTAAAGGGACTTATCTAAGAAAAAGAAGATAAAAAATAGGACAGTAAAAAGACAGCAAACTCACAGATATTAATAACCACACCTAAAACAAAAGCAAACTAAGCCAACAACTAGAACAGGAACAGAAACACAGAAATGGAGATCATATGGAGGGTTAGCAACAGGGGAATGGGAAGAGGAGAGAGGGGGGGAAAAGGTACAGAGATTAAGTAGCATAGACAGTGGGTAGAAAATAGACAGGGAGAATAGTGTGGGAAATGTAGAAGCTAAAGAACTTATGACATATGGATATGAACTAAAGTGGGGGGGGATGTAGGTGGTAGGGGGTGTGCAGAGTGGAGGGGAATGACAGGGGAGAAGTGGGACAACTGGAATAGCATAATCAATGAAATATAATTAAAAAAAATAGATGAGAGATCCAAGATGGTGGAGGAGTAAGTGGAAGTTGCACTAATTTTTAATTTAGGGATTAAAACTAAATTGTAGAGAAATCATCTGGAATAACCAACTGAACAACAGCTGGAGAGAGGCCTTATCACCACAAACAGAAGAAACCACTTCACCACAACATGACCGATTGACTAGATTAACATCTGAAGGAGAGAGCCACAGACTGTGGATTGTTCAGTCTCCAACAGGCTGCCTAGGGCCAGACTGGGACACCATCTGACATGACCAGGGACAGATCCAGAAAGAGAAGACAGTGGTAAAGACTAGATGCTAATGAGATGAATTCCACTGTGGTCGTCTTCATGATGTGTGTTATTTTCTCCCCTGCATAGCTTTTTAACATTCATTTCTTGTCCTTCAACATTGTGCCTATTAGGTCACTAGTTATTATATTTCAGTTTATTCAGATCTCATATTTTGCTCCTCTTTTCTCTCACTCCATTTTACTTTCTTCTTTCCTCTTCTTATCTTCATTTTAAATTGTATTTTCTTTCTTGCTAAAATTTGTTTCCATTCTGCATTCTTACTATTTCTCCCTGCTCCAGTCTCTCAAAACCATTTTTGTTGTCATTAGTCACCTCACGTTCTTTTTCCCATTCTTAAAAATACTCTTAATCTCCTTCCACCATCATCAATGTTTGCTCCTTGGTTGTTGACATGGTGGTTGTTATAGCATTTCTTCTATTCTATTTCTAGATCTTCACTATTTTTGTATTCCAAATCCCCATTTTACTCCTCACCTACTCCACTTTTCCTTCCTCCTGCCCTTTCATTTTTTGTTTTAAATTTTAATTTTTCCGTCTTAGCCTGATTTTCATTCCTCATTCTTAAGACTCCTTTTCCCTCTATCCTCTCAAAATAACTTCTCTTTCCTCCAGACATCTCCTAAGCTTTTCTTTATTTTTTCCCTCTTATTCCCATCCCACTTACATTAATCTTCATTCATTTATTGTTGATAGTGCTGTGGTGGATCTTTTTCTATAATTTGGTTCATTTTCTTTTTCTTTTTTTCCTCTCTCACTGTACTTTTTAAATTTCTGTTTAAGCCTAATACTATACGCTTCCCTTCTCACTCTCCATTCTGCCTTTTTCCATCCCTTTTTTATTTGTGATATAAATGGTACTTTCTCTCTTCACCTTGTCTCTATTCCCTTCTCTTATTATTGTTCCTCCCTCTACCCTCTAAAAATCATCTTCCTTTCAGTTAGTCATCTCACATTTGTTTTTCCTTTCTTATAATAGTCTTAATCTCTTCACACCTTAATTAATTTTTGCTCATTTGATGTTGATAGTGTGATTCTGGGTGGGTGTTATTTTTGCAGGTGTGGGTTTGTTACGTGGGCTATTTTGTTTTGTTCTGGCCCAACCTGTACAATAGTATACAACACATGGTGGGCAGAATGACTCTTGGTCAGCCAACTGGAGAGAAGGACCCACCAAAGAATGACCCAACAACCAAAATCAAATTACAACCGGAGAGCCCACATGAACAGCATAAAGGGCAACCCAAGAGCATCAAGGTCAGGAGATCAAGGAGACTGGACCACAGAATGCCAAAGGTTTCCTACCACAGAAGTTCAAACCATGAAGACATGGAGTCAAAGCAGATCAATCTAAGAAGCAGAAACAAACAAGAAGACTCACCTAAAATTGGAAGACAAAAAAACAACCCCCAATCGAAAGGAAAGAAGAAATCCCCAAAAAGAGTGCTAAATGAAATAGAGGCAAGCAAACTATCAGACATGGAGTTCAAAATAATGATTATAAGGATACTCAATGAGCTCAGTGAGAACTACAAAGAACCCCTAGGAAGCTACAAGGAACTTACTGTGAACTATATTAGCATGAAGAAAGACACAGAAACTATCAATAAGAGCCAGGAGGAAATGAAGAATGCAATACCTGAAATGAAGAGCACAATAAAAGGAATTAAAAGTAGGCTAGATAAAGCAGAGCATCAAGTCCGCAAGCTGGAGGAGAAGGTAGAAAAAATTTCCCAGACAGAGCAAGAAAATGAAAACAGACTGAAAAAGAACAAACAGGGTTTAAGAGAGCTGCAGGACAAATGAAATGTAATGATATCCATAACATAGTGATACCAGAAGGAGAAGAAGAAGAGCAAGGGATAGAAAACCAGTTTGAAAAAGTAATGACAGGGAACTTCCCTAACCTAAGGAGAGAAAAATCCATGCAAGTCCAGGAAGCACAGAGGGTCTCAATCAAGATGAACCCAAAGAGGCTGACTCCAAGACACATCATAATTAAAATGTCAAAATTTAAAGACAAAGAGACAATCTTAAAGGCAGCAAGGGAGAAATAGCTGGCAATATACAAGGGAGCTCTGTTAAGGCTATCAGCTGATTACTAAACAGAAACACTACAAGCCAGAAGTAAATGGCAAGAAATATTCCAAGTAATGAAAAGCAAAGGTCTGTAACTAAGATTACTCTACCAAACAAGGCTCTCATTTAAAATGGAAGGCAAAATAAAGGTTTTTTCCAGACAAAATATAAAGGCCAAAAAAATACATCTCCACCAAACCAGTACTGCAAGAGATGCTAAAGGGACTGCTTTAAGAAGATGAAGAAAAAGAGAGAGAGGGAGAGGAACACAGGTACAAAGGCAAGGAATAAGTACCTATCAATAATAACCTTAAGTGTAAATGGATTAAATGCTCCAATGAAAAGGCATAGGGTAGCTGAATGGATAAGAAAACATGACCCACATATATGCTGTCTACAACAGAGCTACCTCAGAACAAGAGATCTATACAGACTGAAAATGAAGGGATGGAAAATAACATTCCTAGAAAACAGATATGGGGAACAAAAGCTGGGGTAGCAATACTTATATCAGAAAAAAATAGACTTCAAAACAAAGGTCATAAAAAGAGACAAAGGAGTTCACTACATAAGACTTAAGGAAATAATCCATCAAAAAGATATAACACTTTTGTACATATATGCACCCAACACAGGAGCACTCAAATGTATAAGGAATATCTTGAAAGAATTCAAGAAAGATATCACCACCAACACACTCATAGTAGGGGATTTTAACACGCCACTGTCAACAATGGATAGCTCTTGCAAGCAAATAATCAACAATAATATTATGGCACTGCCTGACACTCTGGATCAAATGGACTTAATTGATATACACAGAACCTTTCACCCTTAAAAACAAAATATGCATTCTTTTCGAATGCACCTGGAACATTTCAAAGATAAACCACATGGTAGGACACAAAACAAGCCTCAACAAATTCAAGAAAATTGAAATCATATCAAGCATCTTCTTGAATCATGATGGCTTGAAACTAGAAACCAACCTCAAGGAAAAAACTAAAAAACATTCAAATTCATGGGGACTAAATAACATGCTATTAAATAATGAATGAATAGTCAATATTGAGATCAAAGAAGAAATCAAAAAGTACCTGGAAACAAATGAAAATCAGCACACAACATCACCAAACCTATGGGACACCGCAAAGGTAGTCCTGAGAGGGAAGTTCATAGCAATACAGACCTATGTAAAAAAGATAGAAAAATCTCAAATAAACAACCTAACCCTACATCTACAGGAACTAGAGGATAAACAACAAACAAAGCCCAGAGAGAGTAGAAAGAAGGAAATAATAAAGATCAGAGCAGAATTAAATGACATAGAGACTAACAGATAATTCAAAGGATCAATAAATCCAGGAGCTGGTTCTTTGAAAAGATAAACAAAATTGACAAGTCTTTAACCAAGTTCATCAGGAAAAAAAGAGAAAAAACCCAAATAAACAAAATCAGAAATGAAAGAGGGGAAATTACAATTGATACCACAGAAATACAAAGGATTGTAAGAAATTACTATAAACAATTATATGCCAAGAAATGGGACAACCTTGGTGAAATGGACAAATTTCTAGAAACATATAATCTTCCAAAACTGAATCAAGAAGAAGCAGAAGGCCTGAATAGACTGATAAGCAAGTAGTGGCACTGAATCAGTAATTAAAAAGCTCCCAGTACACAAAAGCTCTGGACCAGACAGCTTCACAGGAAAATTTTACCAAACATTTAAGGAAGAGCTAACGCCTATCTTGCTCAAACTATCCAAAAAATTCCAAGAAGAGGGAAGACCCCCGAACTCTTTTTATGAGGCCAGTATTATTCTAATTCTAAAACCAGGTAAAGACACAACAAAGAAAGAAAACTGCAGGCCAATATCACTGATAAATATAGATGCTAAAATCCTCAACAAAATATTAGCAAACTGGATCCAGCAGTAAATTAAAATGATCATACACCATGATCAGCTGTGATTCATCTCAGGGATGCAAATGTGGTGTAATGTTTGAAAATTAATAAACTTAACATACCACATAAAGAAAATTAAAAGACAAAAATTATATGATCATATCAATAGATGCTGAAAAAGCATTTGATAAAGTACAGCACCCCTGTATGATTAAAATGCTCAGCAAAATGGAAACAGAGGGAAATATGGCCTTCAACATAATAGAGGCCATGTATGAGAAACCTACAGCCAACATCATACTCAACAGGCAAAAACTAAAAGCTTTCCCACTAAGATCAGGAACAACACAAGAGTGTTCACTTTCACCACTTTTATTCAACATAGTTTTGAAGTTCTAGCCACAGTAATCATACAAGAAAAAGAAATAAAAGCCATTCCAATCAGAAAGAAGTAAAACTATCATTATTTGCAGATGTCATGATAGTGTACATAGAAAACCCTATAGGCACCAACAAAAAAACTACTTGACCTAATAAATGAATTTGGCAAAATGGCAGGAAACAGAGTCATAATACTCAGAAACTGAAGGCATTTTTGTACACCAACAATGAAATATCAGAAACTAGGTGAAAAAAATCTCATTTACTGTAGCAACAAGAAAAACAAAGTACCTAGGAATATACCTAACCAAGGAGGGGAAAGACCTGTACTCAGAAAACTACAGAATGCTGAAGAAAAAAATTAAGAAAGATACAAACAAATGGAAGCATATACCATGTTCATGGATTGGAAAAATTAACATAATTAAAATGTTCATACTACCCAAAGCAATCTACAGATTCAACACAATCCCTATTAAAAATACCAATAACCTATTTCAGAGATTTGGAACAAATATTTCAAAAATTTATATGAAATTAAAAGTAACCCCAAATAGTCTCAGCAATTTTGAGAAAGAAGACAGAGTAAGAGGGACCACAATACCTGATATCAAACTATATTACAAGGCCACTGTAATCAAAATAGTGTGGTACTGGCATAAGAACAGATACATAGATCAATGGAACAGAATGGAGAGGCCAGAAATAAACCCATGTCTCTATGGTCAATTAATATTTGACAAAGGGGACACAAGCAAAAAATTGTGTTGGGAGAACTGGAATGGTACATGAAAAAAAAATGACTCTACCACCAACTTACACCATACACCAGAATAAACTCATAATGGATAAAACATTTAAACATAAGCCATGATACCATAAAAGTCCTAGAGGAAAACACAGGCAGTAAAATTTCAGATACCCCACACAGCAATATTTTTGCCAGTATATCTCCTAGGACAAGGGAAATAAAGGAAAGACTAGACAAACAGGGCAATATCAAATTAAAAAGCTTCTGCACAGCTAAAGGAAACATCATCACATTGAAAAGGGAACCAACCATATTGGTAAACTTATTTGCCAATGATACCTCAGACAAGGGTTTGATTTCCAAAACGTATAAAGAACTCACATGACTCCACACCAGGAAGACAAACAATCCAATTAAAAAATGGGCAAAGGACCTGAACAGGCACTTCAGGGAGGTCATACAGAGGGCCCACAGGCCTTTGAAAGGATGCTCAACATCACTAGCCATCAGAGAGATGCAAATTAAAACCACAATGAGATACCATGTTACACTGGTCAGAATGGCCATCATAAACAAATCAACAAATAAGTTCTGGCGAGGCTGTGGAGAAAAGAGAACCCTAGTGCACTGCGGGTGGGAATGCAGACTAGTGCAGCCACTATGGAAAACAGTATGGAATTTCCTCAAAAAATGAAAAATGGAACCACCTTTTGATCCAGCAATTCCATTGCTGGGATTATACTCTAAGAATCTTAAAATACCAATTCAAAAGAATCTATGCACCCCTATGTTCATAGCAGCACTATGTACAATAGCCAAGAGCTGGAAACATCCTAAGTGCCCATCAGTGAATGAGTGGCTCAAAAAACTGTGGTATACTACACAGCAAAAAGAAAGAAGGAACTCCTACCTTTAGTGACAGTATGGATGGAACTGGAGAGTATTATGCTAAGTGAAATAAGGCAGGGGGCAAAAAATAAATACTATATGATCTCACCTATAACAGGAACCTAATGAACAGAACAAACAAATGAGCAAAATAGAACCAGAGGCATGAATCAAGGAACAGACTGACAGTGACCAGAGAGGAGGGGAGGGGATGGAGGATAAATGGGAAAGAAAGGGGAAGAATCTAGTCAAGAAACAAGTATAAATGACCCATGGGCATGGACAACAGGGTGGGGACTGTGGGAGCTGGGGATGGGCGGGGCAGGGGAGAACAATGGGGAGAAATTAGGACAACTGTAATAGAACGACAATAAAAAACCAGATGAGAGCCCTGGCTGGTGTGGCTCAATGGACTGAGTGCCAGTCTGTGAACCAAAGGGTCATCAGTTCAATTTCCAGTCAGGTCACATGCCTGGGTCGCAGGCACAATCCCCATTTGGGAAAGTATGAGAGGTAACCACACACTGATATTTCTCTCCCTCTTTTTCTCCCTCCTTCCCCCTCTCTCTAAAAATAAATAAATAAATATTTACAATAATAGACAAAAACTTCTTAGACTTTACTCTTAAAATCTACAAAAAACCTACAGCTTACATCATTCTTAATGGTGACAAATACATACTTTCTCCATAAGATCAGAAAAAAGGCAAAGATATCCATTCTCACTACTCCTATTTAACATGGCACTGGAACTCGTAGCTACTGTCTTTTTTTCACAGAAGATATGCACTGTTTTACAGAAAATGCAGCCCTAGCTGGTGTAGCTCAGTGAATTGAGTGCTTAGAACTAAAGGGTCACTAGTTCAATTCCCAGTCAGGGCACATGCCTGGGTTGCAGGCCAGGTCCCCAGTAGAGGCCATGTGAGAGGCAACTACACATTGATGTTTCTCTCCTTCTCTTTCTCCCTCTTTTCCCCTCTCTCTAAAAATAAATAAATAAATAAAATATTTTACGAAAGAACCAAAAACAAACAAACAAACAAACAAAAAGACTCCTGGAACTAATGATTATAGCAAGCTACGAGATACAAAGTAATTATACAAACATTAAATGTTTTCCTATATTCCAGCAATGAACAACTGGAATTTCAAATTAAAAATGCAATACCACTGACATTAGTACAAGGAAAGAAGGCAGGAAAGAAGGAAGGAGGAGGGAAAAAAGGAAAGAATTTAGGAAGATGCACAGACCAGCCTAAGTATAAACCTATATACAAGGAGATAACAAAACTAAGGAAAGAAATCAAAGATTTATTGACTTTTTAAAAAAGATTTTATTTATTTATTTTTAGAGAGAGGGGGAAAGAGGGCGAAAGAGAGGGAGAGAAACATCAATGTGTGGTTGCCTCTCACACGCCCCCATCTGGGGACCTGGCCCGCAACCCAGGCATGTGCCTTGACTGGGAATCGAACTGGCCACCCTTTGCTCACAGTCTGGTGCTCAACCAATTGAGCCATGCCAGCCAGGGCAGAAATCAAAGGAGATTTAAAGAAATGGAGAGGTATTCCATGTTTATGGACAAGAAGAAAAGATATTCAATGTTTATGAACAAAAAGACTTAATATTATTAAGATGGCAATTCTTCCTACTTTAGAGATTCAACACAATTTCAATCAAATCCCAGCAAATTATTTTGTGGCTATCAACAAACAGATTCTAAAGTTTACATAAATAGACAAATAAACAAAACAGAAAAACCAACACAGAATAACCTAGTGTCAGTCAGAGGACTGACACAACCTAACCTGAAGACTTACTCTAAAGCTACAGTAATCAAGACACTGTGGTATTAGTAAAAGAATAGACAACAGAGAACCCAGAAATCAGCTCATACAAATATATTCAAGTGACCTTTAACAAAGGAGCAAATATAATTTAACAAAGAAAGTACAATATTTTCAACAAATAATGCTGGACAACTGAACAACCATATGCGCACATATGCATCTAAACACAGACCTTGTACCTTTCATAAAAACTAACTCAAGATAGAGCTCAGACCTAACTGTACAATGTAAACCTATAAAGCTTTTGGGAGATGACACAGGAGAATATCTAGGTGTTTGGGGGTTTGGTGATGAGTTTTAGACACAACACCAAAGGCATGATCCATTAAAGAAAGTCAAGTTGTACTCCATTAAAATTAAAAACTTTGGCTCTCTGAAGGACACTATTAAAAGAGTAAAAGGACAAGCTACAGACTAGGAGAAAATATTTACAAAGGACATATCTGATAGAGGTCTTATATCCAAATTATACAAAGAATTCTTAAAACTAAGTAATAAGAAAACAAAAGCCCAATTTAAAAAATGGGCAAATGATCTGAGTAGGCACTTCAGCAAAAATATACAGATCACAAATAAGCATATGAAAAGATCCTCAACATCACATGCCATTAGGGAATTCCCAACTAAAACAACAACGAGCCCTAGCTGGTGTGGCTCAGCGGATTGAGTACCACCCTATGAACCAAAGGGCTGCAGGTTCAATTCCCTATCTAGGGCACATGCCTGGAGTGCAGGGCAGGTCCCCAGTAGGGGGCACACGAGAGGCAACCATACATTGATGTTTCTGTCTCTCTCTCTCCCTCACTTCCGATCTGTAAACATAAATAAAATATTTTAACAAACAACAGCAACAATGAGCCCTGACTGGTGTAGCTTAGAGGATGGAGCACTGGCCTGTGAAGCTAAAGGTCACCAGTTTTATTCTCAGCCAAGGCACATGCCTGGGTTGTAGTCCAGGTTTCCCATTGGGGGTGTGCGAGAGATAACCAAGTGATAAATCTCTCACATATTGATATCTCTCTCCTTCCCTTCCTGTCTCCCTAAAAGTAAATAAATAAAATCTTTTTTAAAAAGAGAGAAACCACCACACACTTATTAGAATGGCTAAAATCCAAAACACTGACAGCACCAAGTATTAGCAAGGATGTGGAGCAATAGGAACTCTCATACATGGCTCTTAGAAATGCAAAATGGCACAAGCACTTACTTACAAAGCTAAAAGTGGTCTTGCCGTATGATCCAGCAGTTGTGCTCCTTGCTATTTACTCAAATAAACTACAAACTATGTTTTAACAAAAACTTACATATGAATTCTTATAGCAGATTTATTTATACGTGCCAAGAACTTGGAAGCAACCACAATGTTCTTCAGTAGGAGAAAGGATAAACTGGTGGATCCATACAATAGACTATTATTATTCAGCACTAAAAAGAAATGAGCTACAAAGCCATGAAAATACATGGAGGAACCATAAATGCATATTGTTAAGTGAAAGAAAAAAAAAACCCTAGTCTGAAAAGCCTACATACTGTTTGATTCCAAGTCTGTGACATTCTGAAAAAGGCAAAACTATAGAAAGTAAAAAGACCAATGGTTTCCAGGGGGCTGGGAGAGGGGAGAGGGATAAATAAATGGAACCCAGAGGACTTTTACTATGATACTGCAATGAAGAGATACAAACATTATACATTTGTCAAAGCCCATAGAACTGCACTGCACATTTTTTTTTAATTTGGTACTTGAGCAAAGATGGTATTTTATTTGCCATTTTGAAATCCAGTACTGAGCAGACTGCCTGGCAAAAAGAGGTGTGCCAGTGTCGGAGATATTAAAGGTTATAAGGCATAAAGGCAGGAGAGCTCTGAAAACACACTCATACAGCTAGCTGGTGGTGTGATCCGGCAGTCACAAATTCAAGAAGCTTCCACAAAAGAGGAGATAGTCAGAGGATGAAGAGACCTTTCCTGGGCACACAAGGGTGGGGAGAACATACAAAGAGAGAACAATCTGAACAAAAGCACAGAGATGGGAGGAGGGGGAGTAATGGCAAGAGGGTAAATTCTGGGGATTTGTTTGAACTGTCTCCTAAGCCAGAACAGTTATTCAGACACTACAATTAAATAATTGTATTGGCAGTATACAAAATTTATTCATAAATGACAGGGTGTGTATATTTGCAACTCTGTTCTTGCATGTATGTTATGATCCTTGTTTACATGATCTTTCTTTTCTTTCTTTCTTTTTTAATGCAAGCTTTGCAATGGTTTTTGGCCAAAAGACATTAAGGTCCTGATTTGACTTTGGTCTCTTGACCAAATTAGCCTCGCTAACAAAAGACTCTGTTTAGTGTAAGAAAAACTAGAAAGGTATATATACGATATAAAGTAAATCTAACTGCAACATTAGACAGTTTTCTCCAGATATGTCATATTCTCCTCTGAAGGACCATCCATTATTGCTACATAGAGTACGTACTCATGTATTCAAGGTTTTTTGGTGCACCTATTCCAAGATGTGAACATGACATCGAAATGATAATCTCTATCAAGAATTACTAAAACAATATCCCATACAATTTTTATTTTGAAGCAAAATACAAGAAATTTGGATAATTCTAAGTGTTGAACTTTCTAATTTTTTTTGCCATTTCTTAAGAAAATTTGATTATGGAAAAACAAAACACATGTGAAAAAGTGATTGCTGGACTCTAAGTATACCCACTCAAAACAAGCAAGCACTCGGAGAAACAAACTTTTTATCGCCAAAGTAAACATGAAATTAAACACTGCTAAGGAGGAACATTTAAACACAGGAAGGACAAATCTTTGGATCCCTGGGCCAGGAAAATAAGTTTCAACCCTCCAACTCAAGTCATGGACTGTCCTCTAAATTCTATCACAATTTCACATTCAAAAATGTTGAAGGGAAAACATTTCAGAATGGAGAGCTCCACACTGAATCTCAGTCTAATAACAGAACACGCGCTGTCACCAGAAATACAAGGTATGTGAAGTGATGTGATGTGAGCAGCTGAGCTCCTGGGACAACTAAAAAGACCAGAGACCAATAATACCTTCTTATAAGGCCATTGGACATTAGTCTGTACACTTGAGGATTTTTTACACATAGGTATGTTTATAGTTATTTTTTTATTTTTCAATTACAGTTGGCATTCAATACTATATTAGTTTCGGCTGTACTGCATAGTGATACATATTAGTGATACATATTTACATAACTCACAAAGTGATCCCGTGGTAAGGGCAGCACCCACCTGACCACACTGTTATCACAGTGTCACCAAATGCCTTCCCCGTGCTGTACGTGACATCCCTGTGACTGCTCTGCAACTGCCGACTCGTACTTCTTAATCCCGTCACTTTGTTCACCCAGCCCCCAAACCCCCTCCCATCTGGAAATCATCAGTTTGTTCCTTGAGGATATTTTTTAAAGCTGGTATTCTATATTCTACTTTTACACTGATCAAACATTTATAATCACAAAGTAAAATAAAGTGAGCCCACTTTCCAGCAATCACAGTGAGGAAGGTAAAGAAAAAAAGTGAGCACACTGGGGAGCTGAAGTGGGCCCCCTTGAACCCCATTGGTGAAATACAAATCAGTGTAACCATTTGAAGGAAGATTTGGCTGTCACACAAAAATAAAAGGAATATAAAAATGTCCACATACTTAGTGCATGTCCCACTTCTGGTAACATATGACAAGCCCTACATGGGTCCTGAAGTTGATGAGTTAGCATCTCCTCAGTCTTCAGGGCAAAGTAAAAGAGCCTCGTGGGGCTGCAGCCCCATCGTGCCACCTTGCTAGGAGCATCTGGGCCTTGGGCCCGGGTGCGCCATGTTATAAAAAGGTTCAGAAGCGTAGTGTATGAGGTCTCTGCATTAAACATGTAGTACTTAATGCAGTAAAAAAAGTAAATACACGAGAAGCCTTTAAACTCAGAAATAAAAAGAACTTACTAGGGAACCCATTCCTGAGCTTCACAATTTAGTGCTTTACAACAACCCAATGGTAGGATGGTACAATTTATGATGCCCATTTTTCAGATAAGAAAACTAAGATGCAAATTAACCAAGTCTAGTGGTGAAAATGCAGATTTGTCCTTGCATTGTGAATTTTAAATCTCTTTTTTTTTTTTGATGCCTCAAAATTCCCACAGTCTGTGAATGTTCCACCCAAGCATACCAGTGTGATAACACTGGTTCCTACCACAAGTTCCCCTTCTTGCCACCCCCACACTGTGACCCAGTGACATTCAAACACACCAATGTGATGTCCTCATGCCTTGGGCTTGAATGAGTGTAATAAATCTTTTCTACTTCTGTCAGCCTCTCTGTGGTGTTACTCCACACCCCATCCAACTGATCACCAATAAAACCCATTTTTAATAACATAATTATTTCATACAACACAGTCTGACTCTACAAGCCCTTCACCTTCATCACTACTCTAAGGGAAGTATTTGCAAGGAATAGTTTTTGAAAGCAAGTTACTAAGGGATTGAGAGATTGGCATCAAATGAGTGGGATCTGCATGATTTTTTGCCTTCAAGAGATAGAAATATTATTAGATCTTATCATATATGTATACCTTTGCCTGGTTTATTACTCATTTCTAATATCATATATCTACATATTACTTAAACATACATTTTTTGAAGGCCAAAGTAATCTCAGCACTGTCCTACAGGACACCATGTTGGCAAACCCTGTCTACCAGCTGAGTACTTTTTGTTCAACAGCAGTACACTGACCATAAGATGTGCTAGACCCTAGGTGCAGGAGGCAGACATGAAAATGGAGAAAAGGCATAAATATGCCCTGTAACAGCCCATTGTCTAGTTAGTTGAGGAAGAATGAGTAATTAATAATTACCAAAAAAAAAAATGTGATAAATGCCATGACAGTCAAAAGCACTTGGTGGGGGTGGTGGAGGTGTGAATAAGGGGACTAAATGGTAATAGAAAAAATACAATAAAAAAATTTTTAAATAGAATTCAAGTGTTACAGCACTATACAAGATGGGGGACTGCCACGACCTGCAGAAGTCTAGAAAGGGTGCTGACAGGAGGGGCCATTAGGACTAGGATTTGAAGATTCGCAAAGATTTTCCAGGAAGAGAAAAATGAGAACAGCACATACCAGCAAGAGCAAACTTGTACAAACACATGGAAGAATGCAAAGGCACATTTCCTTTGGGGAAAGGTTGGAGAAATAAGTATAGAATGGTCACAAGATTCAGGAAAAAAAAGGGTAAAAATAGTAAGTTGTGCTGGGACAAGATGGTAAAAGACCTGAGCAACCCTAAGATGTTTGGACTTTACCTTACTTACAATGAGTAACAATGGAAGGTTTTTAAACAGAGGAATGACATCGTATTTTTGTTTTATGTGGGGGAGGTCTTCTGTCTATTGGAAGACCATGTGGAAGCAAGGAGACAATTTAGGAAACTGTTCAAAGGCCCCGGATGAAAGATAGTAAGTAAAATCAAAGCAGTGGTATGCAGTGGGAGAGACACTTGGATTAAAAAAATCATGTGTGGGCCAAAATGGAAGTATTTGTTCCTCATTGCATGAAAGCAGGAGAAAGGTCTCGTTAACGACTCAGATTTCTAACATAAGCAATGATCACAAACAGATAAAAGGCTTCTTCAGAAATCCAGGCAAATGTGCTTTAGGTATGTACTCAAACCTCCAGAATCTTCATCAATTTCTGGGCGAACCTACAGCTTAGAATGAGCTCACCCAGAGGTTCTGCAAAATGACATGTATTAATTTTGACTGACAGCCTCAGTACAGTTTGGATCTCAGAGCACGGAGAATCTTTAAGCAAGTCGAAATCTGACCAGTTATGAAGGTCGTCTGTAGAAGTAAAGATATGCCCTTCTGAGCAACAGACAACACAAATCTCCCAACCCAGAGCCCAATTCATTACACTGATTCTTTCCAACACCTGAAGAATTCCAGGCCGATCAGTTCCACACATTGGGGGATTCAGGGAACACAAGTGGACATTCACACCAAACCGACATTTCGTTCCCTGTAACAGCTTTGCAATCCAATCAGACTTCGCAAAATGCATCAGTCATGGAGACGCAAGGAGATTTTAATTATTGCTTCGTATCTTCTCTGTTGGGTCCAGAGAGCACAGCTTTCTGGTGTACCGAAAAGTTACCAAAACATCAAAGAGATGCTAAAAGTCCCAAATCTTAAGAAATCAACTTTAAAGTGTCTAATCACCACTGAGATATAACTAGAAAATGCTATATTAGTTCAACAGAAAAGCTATCATACTGCAAAAGAGCAGTACATTTAAAAAATAATATGTAGCCATCAGGTGGGGATCAGCTGGTTGGATGTCATCCCACAAAAGGAAAGGTCACTGGTTCGATTCCCAGTCAGGGCACATGCCTGGGTTGTGGGCCTGGTCCCTGGTTGGGGTGCGTGCAAGAGGCAACCACACATTGATGTTTCCTTCACACAGCCATACATCGATGTTTCTCTCCCTCTCTTCTCCTCTAAGAATAAATAAAACCTTTTTAAAAATAATATGTAAAATAACCACACCAGTATGTTCATATAGCACTAAGCAATTTGAAACAATAAATTATTTAATCGTGCAAATTGATTCTTACAATTCTGAGATGGATAAAGTAGGCACAACATTACCCTCATTTTTTTAAATGTTTATTGATTTTAGTGGGGAGAGGGTAGAGAGAAATATCGATGTGAGAGAGAAGTATTGATTGGCTGCCTCCCATCTGCGCCCCGATCAGAGATAGAACCCACAATCTAGATATGTGCCCTGACCAGGAATCGATCTCCCAGGCTTTTGGTGCATGAGACAATGGTCCAACCAACTGAGCCACACCGACCAGGGCCATTATCCTTGTAGAGAGATAGCTAAATTGCAGAACAGTTCAGAATCACACTTATAAATCACATTTTCACATTATCTAACTCAGTCTGTATCACTTCAACTAGAGAGCAGAACTTCCTTTTTCCTACTGTTTCATTTATTAATAAGTTGTTGGGAAAGATAAAACACAACGTTAAAATCAATTCTGTGTTGTCAACATTTTATTGCACGGTATTACAGATGAAACTCTTACACAAGAGCCAGGCCTTCCTCTGCACATTACAGGTGAACTTGAAACTCTGGTCTGCACAACACTCACAAACAAGTGGACACGGGGATCCCAAAGGGTATAATCAATTCTCTTCAACTTCTACAGCTATCATTAAAATAATTCCATGACCTTCTTTCCCCACTGAGTTTGCATGCTGAATATCAGCAGCACCTCCACAGTAGTGATGAATGGTTTCAAAGGTTGACAACATTCAGTTGAATTTAACCATTGTGACTTTTTAAAACAGCCAGGATAGTTGTGGTTACAAAAATATACAATATGTACAAAACATAATGATAACTATTTTACATCACTATCATTTCAGAAGGGTCACAAATAGTAAGTAGAAAGAAAAGGTAAATTAAAAGGCAATCAATTCAAAATGATGATCAGAGCAGAGGTCAGAGTGATGTGGAGCCAAGAGCCAAGAAACGCAGGCCAGCTCCAGGATTGGAAAGAAAAGGATTCTCCCTGAGAGCCTCCAGAACAAAGTCCTGCCGACCCACTGTAGAATTCTGACCTCCAGAACCACAACAAAGTAAGTCTGCATTGTTTTAAGCCAAAAAAGGGGGTGAGCTATTATACTTCAAAATTATCTTGGAAAACAAATAATAAAATAGGAGATATATCTGCAAAAATAATCACACATTTAGATCCTTTAAAGACAGTATGTATATTGTACATGCAGACAACTGTGCTGGATATTATAGGATACTGAGCACCTTCTGAATCTATGAAGAATGATAAGGATAGTTCAAGTATTATTTTGTAATTAAATATTTAGTATACTGCATTCTAATTCTGTAAAAACTAATGACACATCAGTGTCTATTACCCAAAATAGAAAAGTTTAAAGGACTTAATTTTTAAATTATACAAACTCAAGTGTACTGTATTATAATAAACCTTTTCAAAAGAAAAAATGTTGCTTTCTGTGCAAAATTTAACGTGAGACTTTAGAAACCAGTCCAAATTTTATTTCATTTGGAACATATGTCATCATATATATTAGTATCTGGGTCTCTTGGTTAAGCTTAGCAGTAACAGAGGTGATCACATAAAAGATATTCAAAAGGTATCAAGTAACCATGTGTTATTTTGTTTTGTTTTTAATTCACCATTCAGAGGGCTGAGTTTGCCATACTTATTGATACATGGCACATTTTTACGATGTTTCTTATTTATTTCTTCGTATCTGCATGACCTGCTCCCATGCACCGGGCCCCAAAGGCAGCCATTCTAATATGCTTAGTGAGTATTTAGTGTAATTGTTCTTACAAGATGTGTGCCATGCTATGCTTACAAATTTTTAATCCACATAAACAATAAATATAGCCCACACTCTTACAGTTTTCATCAAGCACTATATTCTGAAGATCCATTCACATTGCTTTTATCTAATCTGTTGCGACAAACTATGGACAAGGCCGTGATGTGTACCCACCATGCTTTCTCCACCTCTGTCAGCAACGGTCAGCCAGACACTCCCCTCCTCCACTAACCAACAGTGAATAACTTTGGACACATCTTCTTGGGGAACCTATGGGACACATTCCAGTAGGAGTGAAATGGATGGGTCATTAGAGTGAATGACTAAGGGATGCCAGGTGGCTTTCCAGAAAGTTGCTCCCACTGGCCACACACAAGTTTTCCTACTTATTCCCTCATTTGACTTTGTCACTTATCAGCTCCATAAGAACCATGAACAAATTCACCCCTGAACCTTACTTTTTTTCCCACTAAAATGAGACTATTTATTCCAATCACCTGATATGGTTATTTTGAGACAAAAAATTAATGAAATAACATGACATTATCTTTAAAAATAGAAATAGCCGTTTACAAATATAAGCAATTATTGTTGTAATTATTGTTCCTATGATAATTTCTAATTTTCCTTCATCGCACCCCACCCCCATCCTGTCAAATGAGAGCAAATAAGTGAATAAACCTGAAGCTTAGAAAATGAAAGCTTCTCCCAGATACCTAAACATTGACAGAGGTTGGAACAGAATGGGGGGAAGACTTTTTCTCCTTTTTTAACTCCAATTTATTTAATCAACTATGTTGTTAAGGAATATGTATGGGGCACTCTACTAGTACTAAAATACAAACATTTGTACCGCAAATGTGCTCATAGCACATGAGCAAAATTTCCATCTAGGCCTTGAATTCCGTACATAAATTCTATTCCTAGATAGAATTACTTCAAAGATGGCAGCTTCTGATGTCAGAGAGCAGCAGTTCCAGTGCACTGCGCGGCTACCATATCAAAATGCCACGTATATTTCCTCAGACACTGAAAGGGGTCCTGCGAGGCGGGTGTTATCACTCTAGTCCCTCAGATGAGAAAACAGGCCCGGCTCAGTGATGTGCCCAATGGAGCCATGAAGTGGCAGAACCAGAACCCCCCAGTGAGTTGCTCTGAAGCCCAGACTTTCTCTTTCCAGTCTACTTCATGTCCTTGTAAAAGGTCTGTTTCAAGCTGTCATTAGTAAAGGGCACACTACTGTAGGAGCTCTAAGAATATGAACAGAATACCACAAAAATTACAAAGACGCGGGCACAGTTCAACAATAAGCACTACCATTTATTTAATATTTATTATTACCAAGTTCTTTATGTACATGATTTGTAGTCCCTATAAAAAAAAAATACTGTAGAGGAGGTATCCTCATCTGTGTTTCAAAAAGGTGTGGAAACTGAGATTTAGTTTTCCAAGATAACACAGTTGCTGACTAGTAAAGCTCAGACTAAAACACAGGCCTTCCTAACTCTAAAAGTATGGTTTTTTACTGTAAATGAGCACTTCTTTGAGGATAATAGGAATGTTCAAAAATTAGACTCCGGTGATGGTTTTCCAACTCTGTAAACCATACCAAAATTTTTTTAATTATACACTTTAAGTGGGTCAATTTTATGTATATATTATATCTCAATAAAGCTGTTAAAAAAACTTATGATTTTCTCTTTATAAGTATACTTTATTTTACAAGCTTGTAAAGTCTTACTTAATATCGATGTATTTTTTCTATATCTACCCTTCGTCCACAGTCCAAATCATATGTCCAATAATACTGTGACCTTTACTGAATATATCTTGAAGCACATCTTTTACAAGGACATGAAGTGGACTGGAAAGGGAAAGCCTGGGTGTTAGAATAACACACTGGGGGGTTCTGTTTCTACCACTTCATGGCTCCATTGGGCAAATCACTGAACCGGGTCTGTTTTCTCATATGAGGAACTAAAGTAATAACACTCACCTTGCAGGATTTCCAAATATCTCCCAAAATTCTCAGATTAGTACATGCCAAAGGAACAATTCCCCCCATGGACTTTCCTTTGCTGCCATTCTGATCTGAGGTCATTCTCTACAGATAGGAGGTAAGACAAGAGTAGTTTCTTGTACAGTTATACATATACTACCTGTTGATGCTGCAATACTACCCCTAGGTACTTAACCTCCTAGGTGGACATATATGTGTCAATACAAGATACATACATAGATGTTGAGAGCAGCTTTATTCATAATAGCCAAGAGCTGAAAACAATTCATATGTAGGATGGATAGATGAACAATTGTGGCACATTCATACAGTGAAGAACTATTTGGCCATAAAAGGGATAATCTAGTAATATCTACAAGAGCATTAGGCTGGGAGAAAGAAGGCAGGCACAAAGAAAAATAAGGCAGAACTAATCCACGGTGACAGAAATCAGAGCGGCAGTTGTCTGATGGGTTGGAGGGAGCTGGGGAAGAGCACGGGATAAGAATTCTGCTGTGACGGGGTATAACATTTGTAAAATTGGCAGAATTACACGCTTAAATTTGGTGAATTTTATTGTACATAAATTATATCTCAATAAAGGTGGTTACTAAACATGCACACACACCAACACATACGGAAGGGGAAGAAAAATCTGTTCTACTTTGCTTGACCTTCATAGAAACAGGCTTTTAACAATCCTGTTCCACCGTCCTAACATCTAAGAACTCAGTTACAGACCTCAGTTCTAATCAAGATAGCTGAGGAATTACTTGGTGTTTATTTTGTTGTCAGTGGAAAAAGAGAGAGCTAATCAACCATCCTCACTACTAGATTCTGCACTTAAAAGTTCATTGAAACAGCTTACTACACTAAAACATTATGGAGAGTAAAAACTAGTTCTTATTTGTGTTTCCCCATGTGTGCCTAATAATCTGGTAAGTGCCAAATACATTTTAGATAGAAAAAAATTATTTATTCAACTAAAAAAAAAAAAAAACCCCAGTGCACTTCACTGTATGTAAGTGGTGTGCAGGGATTACCTGATATCAGCTTGCAAGAAAGCCTGTCATGGGCCTCTCTTCCCAACTCCCTATGTTCCTTTCCCATTGCAGTTTGAAATCAGCCAGAATGGAAGTATCTTGTGACATTGCGACTTATAATAAGAAATATATATTTGTTTTTCAACCCTGTTCCTGGCACAGAGCTCCTAAAACTCTTGGAATTTCCCAAGTTATGAAATCAGAATAGGTGTTGTTATGGTAATGAGGCAACTGTTGGACCTGGCCTAAGAATGGGGGCTGGGAGCCAGGAGAACCAACCATGCAATTAGAGGGTTGGAACTTTCAACCCCACCTCCTAACCTCCAGGGAGGGGAAAGGGACTGGAATTTAAATCAGTCACCAATGGCCAGTGGCTTAACCAATAACTATGTAATACAGCCTCCTTAAAAACCCAAAAGGAATAGTTCTGGAGAACTTCGAGTTTGGTGAACACATGGCAATTTGCGGGGAGTGGCAAACTCAGAGAGGGCGTAAGCTGTGCACCTCTTATCCCATACCTTTCCTTGTGCATCTCTTCCATCTGGCTATTCCTGAGTTATATCCCTTTGTAATAAGCCAGTAATCCAGTAAGTAAAACATTTCTCTGCATTCTATGGGCCACTCTAGCAAATTAACTGAACCCAAGGAGAGGGTCATTGGAACCTCCCATCTATCTACAGCCAGTTGGTCAGAAAGAAGCACCTGGGATTACGACTGGCATCTGAAGTGTGAGAATGAGGGGGACACAGGCCAGTCTTGTGGGACTGAGCCCTTACTTAACCTGTAAGGGATCTGATGATATTAGGCAAATTTTTTGAGAGCCAATTAACCAGCATACCATTCATTAATCATGTCTCAAAGGACGGAAGGGAGGGAGGAAGGGAGGGAGGGAAAAGAAAAGAGTAAAGAAAGAGAGAAAGAAGGGGGGAAAAAGACAGACCTAAAGAAGCCACAGAAGGTAAGCAATTACCAGAACTGCTCTCTACCTACTATGTAAAATGTCCCTATTCTTGTACACCCCACTTAAATCCTTTGTCTTTGATGACTGTTCAGTTACCAGCCCAACTTACTGAAAAATCCTCCTGCTATTTTCCCTTAAAACTAATACATTTCTTATGCCCTAAGATATTGTCAACTGCAAAAGAACATGATTTCTTTAAAATCAGATTTTCAAAGAAAAACAAATCTTTTAAAACAAACAATATAAAATAAACTTAAGATTTCTCAACATTTGGAAAATTATCCTAATTTCGGGAATGCCAAAATATGAGGGGGGAAATGCTTCTAAAAAACAAAAAATTCACACCACTTTATTACAAATTATCTGTAGCCAGCTCGTAAATTTCTGTTTAAATCACAGACTACCCTAGCTAGAGTAAACCTTGGAAGCAGTTTATCCCAACACTCTCCTCTTCCCAGCGGAGAAACTGAGCCTAAGAGCTGATGAGATTCTGAGGTTACAGAGCTAGCTAATCGGAGAACAGGAACTTCATTCCTGGCTGCCTGATTTTACCATCATTGCTCTCTCCATTACTCAAGCAGAAAGGGGTTCAAATCCAGTTTCAGCTCTTACCAAACTGCAATGTGCATAACCTTCCTGAAGCTCAGCTTCTTCCTGTATAAAATGGAGTGGGGTAATAATAGCTACCCTACAACATGTTTTGAAGCATAAAGCATCTACCATGAGAGGCACAAGAAATTGTGGTTGCTATTATTAAAGAGGGATATGTCTTCTCTAGCCAACTGGATTATGAACTTTTTTAATATAAGGATCTTCTCTGTAGCATTGTCTATGAGGTGCTAAAAATTAGAAACAAGGTAAATGTTTATTAATCGAGAAATTGGTAAATAAGTCATATTCTATCCACACTGTGAATATTAGGCCACCATTAAAAGGAATAATTAGAGTAACTTTGCAGACGGTTCTCTGAGCCCTTTGGCCCATCTTTTTATTCTGTGGCACATTTCAGTATGTGAATTAGGAAGTGTAAGTCTCTCTCCCGCCTGATGCATCTCTCCTTAAATTCTTAGGTGTGTTTGTCTACACTTTCCCTTCTTGATTATATAGTAAAGCCCAAACTAAAGTTGAGGTGCATGATTAAAGGATACCAAAGTTCTAGGCATAGAAAAACATCTGGTGCTGACTCTCTTGTAAGTTCTGTACTATGTAAAGTCTGTGAACCAGACATTATTAACATTGTGACGGTGAAAACCAAGACTCACATACCAGAGACTGCCTTTCACATAACAGCAAATTAAAAATTCTTGTTGTTCAAATGGTTAAAGCTGCTTCTAAATCTGAATGACAGGTTCTTCTCATCATTTATGCCATCGTTTATTCAATAAATATTAATTGAGAGCCTACTGTATGCCAAGCCTTGTATTTGATGCTAAAGGCAAAGATGCAGTCATGGAGCTGCTTTTTTGCCAGATTGCACATAAAATGCCATGACATGGGGGGCGGGGGGCTAGGGGAGAAGCCCCACACTTGTATGGCAGATCCTCAGCATGACGCAGAGCAGCTGCACAGTGCAGAAATGTAGTTTGCGATGCTGGAGAGACAAAATAGCTACTAATGAATCACCACAGTTATCTTCAGAATACTTTGGGACACAGCCTTTCCAACTCAGCAACACAGTTCTTTATTCTACAATGGCATTTAACTTAACTTGCATTCTGCCTTTCCTCTACCAGGCCAGGTCCAAATATTCATGCCCCACTCAGAAAACAAAATGTATGTTAGGGTTAATTTTTCATCATTTCCCTTTCTTTAATATCATCTGAAAATGGCAGTAACTAAGCCCCATCTAATGAAAGAAATGCCCAAATAATTTCTTTCAAATTTTAAATCCCTAACTCCTAACATAAGTTTAGTTAATCGCATTAATAGACATTATCAAGTACTAAAGATAGTTTATTTGGAGAAAAATACTACCATCCACTTAGAACTTAAAATATGTAACTTTCAGGTTTTCTTATTGCCTAAAATAAGATACTTACCAGTAAATCCATACAGAACCTTCTCAAGAGAGAAAATTCAGGACTAATTTCTATAAAACATCAAAAAAGGGGTTCTATTGGGGTACTGTTGATCTTACTCTCATAGTTAACAGGAGCCTGATTGGTTCCTGGAAAAATATACGTCCTATTAAATAGATAAATCCATTGGCAGATATAGTTTCAAACACACTGGGACAAGTGTTCACGATGTATTTCAACCATGAGTACAGATTTGGAAGATGTTACTACATCCTTTAGGCTCTGGTCAGGAAAAGGCATTCAAACCAACATGCACTCACCTTTGATAAAATTTTCAATCTATAACTAACCACAACTAGGCTTGTAGTACTTTAAAAAAACATGTATAATAGATACTAGATAATATCAAAATAACTTTTAAATTATATCGTGAATAGAAGGCAAATTTTTAAATTTAAGCTGTTTCTATGTGTTGACATAGGACGAAAATGAAAAAAGCAATTAAATAGACCTATTGTTCCAGGCACCGGTACCTTAAGTGTTAACCCAACATCTCTCTTTGCTATTCCCATTTACAAGATCCCAGGGAACAGTTGTGTGGACAAGAACACAGTTGATATCAACAGAGAAAGGTTACTTCAGATCTGATTAGATCATTAGTAAACTTGATATTTTCAGAAGGATAGACTTGACTAAGTTTGGAGACAGTGTAACAAGATTAAACATTCCAATTAAAATTCATTAACTCAAAACTGCTCTTGTGCAAATGTATCAAAAACCTGGTCTAATCAATTTCAGTTTATCTTTAAAAAGTAAAACTGACATTATATAGGCTAGAATTTCACAAGATCTCCAAATTCAATTATAATGATTTCCTATAATTATAGTAACACATTCTATAAAATATTCAAATATTTTGTACATAAAAAGTGGGTAACTCTTAAATCAAGAAGGTACTAACTGGAAATCAACCTAGGAACAACCACTGAGAGCCCAGAACTATTATATTCTTTTCGACTACCAAAATATTATTGTAGAATTGGACACACACACTTGTTCTATCAATCTATTAACAATGTAAAAGGGAAAATTTAAACACTGAATAAAGGAAAACCACAGTCCTCGTGTGACAACTGCCACGAAAACACAAAGTTCAGAATCCACAGCGTTTCTCTGGATTCCAAAACACACAGCGCTGGTATTGTCTCAGGAACACTGAGCCACACACATCCTCTGCCACGGAGCCTTAACACATTGCTGTGTAGATTATGAAACGTTACGCTTTCACAGAAAGGACACTGAAAATCATCATAAACAATCCATCGTTAATAACCACCTCATTGCAGTCCAGACTCACTTATCCTTCACTGATTTAAGAACTAAGAAAAACTGGCCTTCTGGATATTAGTAACTAAGTGAAAAGTATTGTTTCATAGCTGTGGGTTTAACTTTACATTCACTTTCAATATTAAACGTTTGCTTCCTTAAAGATGACCTCATTTGAGCCCAAGTCAGCAGATTATAAGGATGCCTGAACTGCTTAGGCAGCAATCCGTGTCCACTCAGAGACGATCTTCACGAAGTCTTCCTACCAGAGCCCACCTACATGTCCCACCCTCCCAGAGTAAGTTCTGGAATAACCCAAGCATGACTCCTAAACCCTGCTTTTTAAACAGAGAGTGGCCTCTTCCTAAATTAGATAAACCACACATTCTCAAACAAGCAATGTTAAAACTAAGAATCAAGGTGACAATAAAAACCCACCAATTTACTTTGTCAAGACTTGAAGCTTCTTTTGAACACATCCCCGAATTCCCCAGGGAACGAGAGATGACAACTAAAGGAAACATATTGTCTGGGCTTGGAGATTTGTGTGTCTCCAGTGTAATTCTACATTATTTGAAACTAAGTAAACTACTGCTTTCCAACGTGCCTCATTTTTTAAAAAGTAGTATTTCTCTTTTTTTCTAAAATAGATAACACACACACGGTTTAAAAAAAAAAAAAAGCCCCAAAAGGTTTGTGAAAGTAAGTCTCCCTCCCACCTGTCCCCAGGTCCCTCTCCAAGGACAAATACAGTCGCTTGAGTTCTGTTCCCTTCCGCAGACATTCTAAGCACAGGCAAACATGCGCGAGTGTTTTAAACCAATTATCCTGTATTATACACACAAGGCAGCTGGAAAACGCTAACTGCCTCTGGGCTTAAAGAGGGGTGTGGGATGGAAGAAAGATTTATTTTGAAGCTATGGTTCTGCACATCATGCACCTGGTTTTACTTTCATGTGCACGGAAGGTGCTTGAACATGAAGGGAGAAGGTAAAGCCCACAGCAAGCCACCCCCGGCTCTGCCGCTGCCTCCGCACTGGTCTGCACTTTTCTACGTCCCAATGTTTATATTTTGTATTCTCACTGGGCTAAATGAAGTATCTCGATTCACCTTCAAAAATAAAAATAAAAAGCCTAAGTCTGAAGGTAACTTTCAGAACCAGGTGATTTTCTTCCTCCCCGCCGCACAAGCAGCCGACTTCCGACGAGGTGCCCTTTACGAGAAGTTCAGCCCGGCACGGAGTTGGGGGACCAGCCGGGAGCAGAGCAGCCCACGGACGGGAGGCGGAGGAGAGGGCGTCCCGCGCTCTGGGCCGCACTTCTCTTCTGCACGAATTTTTAAAGTGCAAGACCCCAATCCTCCGGTCCTCCCTCCTTTTTCCGGATGAGATGCTCGGGCGCTGGGGCTGATTACGAGCCTGAGTCTCTGCCCAGAGCGGCAACTTCGGGTACGCACCACCCACTGGGATCGGGTCCCCCTCCGCGCCGCTCGGCACCCCCAGAAAGACGGGGTTCTAGGCAGCGGCCCTGCGGTTTCCGAGACACCCCCCCCCCCCGCCCGGGCCTCCCGCGCGCCCCGATCCCCCGCGCGCCACCGCGGGGTAGGCAGCCACAGGTAGGAGGGCGGCGCGGCGCTCACCTGCGAAGGAGGAGGGGGGCTTTCGGCGCCAGCTGCAGAGGAGGCGGAGGAGGCCATGTTGTGGGGCCGCGGCTGCCGCTGCTGCTCCTTCCAGGAACTCCGCTCTCCCCTCCCCTCTTCGTGCTCCTTCCCCTAAATGTGGGACTTCTCGGGAAAAAGTTCGGCTGCGGCTCCGGGACGCCGAGCGCGGCTCCGCGACGCGCGGGGCTCCTCCCCCCTGCTTGCCGCAGCGCCCGCCAGGTGCCCGCCCGGCCGGTGCG
The DNA here is from genome assembly GCA_039655065.1 of Glossophaga mutica. Taxonomy (NCBI): domain Eukaryota; kingdom Metazoa; phylum Chordata; class Mammalia; order Chiroptera; family Phyllostomidae; genus Glossophaga; species Glossophaga mutica. Next base: position 136,689,626 of record CM077307.1, on the reverse strand, counting down.
CGCGGGGGGGCGGGCCTGGCCCAGGTGGGGACGCGGCGGCCCGCGGCGGCGCCCGCTCCCCGCTGGCTGCCCGGCCAGCGAGCCTGCCCAGGCGGCCGGCGCTCCGGGGGTCCGAACGGCGGCGGGACCGAGGGGCCGCTGCCGAGCGGCGGGGGGCCTTACCTGGGGAGGAGGGGTGCGGGGTAGCTCCAGCAAGGGAGCGAGGGAAAGTCCTGTTTCCTGCGGGCTGCTGAATTAGTCACCTCCATTATAACAAAAGAATAATAACATTCTATGATTATTTGATTAATTGAGGCTTATTCAAGCGTAAGTGAATACCATTACCATTAGGCAGTTTTCCTTTTGCTTTTTTGTTATTAATCTACAGTGTACCATCTATGTAGAAGCCGTGTTTGCCAGGTACACAGCTTCAAAACCAAGGTTCAATAGCGTCCCTTTCACCGCACCGATGTCCCAGCAGCACCTAGATTGCCCGGGCTACCTGCCCAATTAAAGAATAAAACTGGAGCCATCTGGGGTATGAGGTAGGCACTGAGCCTGATCTAGCAAGGAAATAGGGGCAGGACCTTTGAGTGTCCCTGTTTCTAGGAGCTCAAATGACAAGGCTTTGCGGAACTCTTGTTCCGGCCAAGGCTGAGGGACGGTCGCCATCAGGCTGCGCCCCCGAAGAATTGACTGTGCAGGGAGGGGTGGGAAGGAAAGCAAGTGCCCCGCGCAGAGTGTCTCCCAAAGGGAGAGCCTCTTGCCGAAGTCATGGGAGATGCGTTTAGTCAGTAGATGGAGTTGGGCCAGGGCATTAAATGACAGTGAATCACACTGGCTAGAAAGTTAGTCCCTTTTCAATTCTCTTTCAATTCTTCTAATTACAACAAGAAAGTATTTTCTCTGGGGCACTACCCGCCTTTTCTCAAAGAGCAGGCAGGCTCCAGGCTTAAAGCCCTAGGTAAGCACTGACATCTAACTAGAATTATAGCATTGTTAAATTTTTATTGTTTAGGTTCACTGTTTATCGTTACTGTTACTTTCAAGTGAAAGCATGTTTTCTATTCATGGTGTGGATCCAGTTCCACTTTTAAGCAACTGTGTGTAAGGTTTGTTTTCCAATTACGTAAACCGAAAATAGTAATTTTTCAGATAGGACTCAGGTAAAGCAAAAATTCTAGCGGTGGGTAGGGGATGACTGAAATATGGAAATCTGACAGCAGTGTTTTAGTGGGCTAGTGGCAGCCAAAGGCAGAATTACTCCTTAACCAGAGAGCAGTGAGTTAGATGTGCCTCTGCTTCACCCCTGGCTTACTTGCTCCATAATGCCCATAAAGCTGAAATAGCCTTTCCTAGGCATCTATGTTGCACTGTGCTGTTCCTTTGATTCACATTATCTCATTTAGCCCTCACAATGTCCGTGCAAGATGGGCAGCACCATCTGAAAACTGAGTCTCAGAAACCCTCCTTTAGCCGAGGCCACCATTAGAGGACCAATGTCTCTAGTTGGGGTATTCTTCACTTGGGATGTTTAAAAATCACTTCAGAATTTAGCAAATATTTTTAATCCTAATATTTTATGTTAAATTCTGTGTGCTGTTTCATGGGGAGGAGGTACAGAGTTTTCATCAACTCTTCAAAGAGTTCTACATCCCCCAAAAGTTTTGAGCCACTGTTACCATTATTTACAATACAGTCCCCATGCCTTGGATTATAAGGTCCATGGGAGCAAAGGCCCTGTCTTTTTCTACCTCCACTGTGCTTTGCCTGGTGCTTCAGCCACTCGGAGGCATTGGTTGAGCTAAAATCAAATGTGTGAAGCAGACAATACAGGCTACAAAAACGAGTGGGGTAGCTGGGAACCGTATCACGTTAATAAATCCTGTGCAAACACAGGTACCTGACAAGCTAGCTCCCTGGCACTGATACAGCCATAAGCACAGCCTTAAACAAGTGGCAAACAGCCAATCAGGTAGACAATAGAGGGAGAAAGGTGCAAAATCTCTATAGGAAGGTAGCACAAGAAGCAGCCCCTGGGAGACTGCCCAGAAAGACATGCTTTCCTGCAGAGCTATTCCAGTCCGGTCTGTTTATCTGGCCGGCTGTTTCTGAGAAACACTTGCATTGAGGTTAGAGACACTTCTCCAGAGACAGACTGCAACACAACCAAAAAAGCTGACTACAAGTCAGAACTGGGCATCTGGCAGTGTCTCTCCCGCCTGAAAAATCCAAAACTAAACCAAAGACCTTTCCAAGCAGCTGATAGTCCGTGACTGCCTCTAGTTTTGCCCTTCTCTCTGTTTCTTCTTTCATAGCCCGAGTATCTTCAAAGGGTAGTAGTCAACACAGTGCCCCTACTTTCTCACCTGCACTCTCCTTTGTCCCTAGTAAGTGGGCCTCTGCCCCTCCTCAGCTATTAAAATTGCTCTTCTCAAGTAACAGCTGATCTCCTGTTTGCCACATCCATTAAGGATTTTTCTAGACCTTATCTCAGTTGATCTTCAAGGGCACTTAACATGGCTGTCGGTGACCTTCTCTTTCCCTTTAAGTATTTCTGGGGTTTTGACCTGCTTTTCTTACTTCTCATATGGTGCACTGACTCTTTGGGATCTCGTTACATTAAGGCTTCGGCTACCACGTAAGGACTCACAAATCCAACTAAGACAATTTCCCTGAGCCCCAAACCCACAGTTCATCATGTCCAAATGGAATGCCAAGCAACACAGGCCTCCAAGCCAGGGGATGAGACCTGGGGGTCATGAAGGAGAGGCTACTGTGCCCTACTCCTTCCCAGTCCAATCAGATACTAAGTCTAAAATCGTTCCTTGAAATCTCTCTAAATTATTCCTTCTAATCCACCCCCACTGCATCTCTGCTTTTGACCTTCTAATTGCTACAATTTATTGAGTAGTTACTATGTACCAAACCATGCTGGCTTGCATTTTCCATCATCTCACACCTAAATAATTACAATCGCCTCTTTATTTTGTCTAGTGCATTAGCTGTCATCCAGTATTACAATTTTTCTGTAATTTCAAGTCTATTCACACACTGTTAAAATCTTTTGGTAACTGTTTTTATCCTTCAGGATAAAGGCTAAACTTAGCAAGGGTCCCTCCCCACTGCTTCCACCCGCTCTCAGCTGTTCTCCCTCCGCATTCCCGAGCCCTTCTCCATCTCAGTCTCACGCAAACCGGACACACGGCCATTCTGAATTACTTGCAGTTGCCCCGACCACCAAGGTGTTCGCCTTCCTACCAACTGTCTCTACTGCCTAGAAAACCTCTGTATCCTCCAGTCCTCTGCCTCCTCCATCATCTCTGTTGGGTCAACTCCTATTCATCGAACAAGACTCCATTCAGAAAAGACATCTTTATGGAACCCTTCCCTAACTCCTTTTTTTGTTAAAATGGGGTTCATTGCCTTTTCTTTGTTCCTCGAAAATACCCTACACCATATCTCTAATTGTTTTGAAGAATAGCTTCACAACTTTCTACAATTTAGAAGTCTTAAAAATTATAAAAACAAACAACCTGAACAATATTGATGTAGGCTATTTGTAGTCTTTATTCCATTTAGTGTGAATACTCATATGTTTTAATTATGGGGTACTGCCTCAGACCCCTTTACAAGTGTTATGTAATATACAGTGTGTGCACCATATTCATGTTCTAAAAATTCAGAATTGTGAAACACATGTGCCTCCACGGGTTTCAGATAAAAGATATGGACCTATTTAACCATTGCTTTTCTTGGCTGTCTCCCCTTGAAATCAAAAGCTTCTTGAAGCTTCAATTGTATCTTTTTCAGCCCAAATACCCAGTATCTAATGCAATGTCTGGCTCAGTAGAGATTTGCTGAGTAAATCAAAGGTATATTTATGAACTTGGACCAAATTTCATAGGACTGACTCCCAAGGTCGAAACCTGATACCTCTTTTGCTTCCTGCATGGCTCTCCCTCCTCTGTGCTACACCATACCTTGCATGCACATCGCATTTCTCAAGGTAGTGTAATTGTTTGCATGTCTGTTTCCAGTGAAACTGAGCAGGTTGAAAGCAAAGATAATATAGTTTTTGTATTTCCAGGTCACAGTGCCCAGCATCACATCAGTCACATTTATATTCTGGCTCAATATATTTTGTTGAATGATAGAAGGTAGAAAAGAACAGAGGGGGAGAGAGGGAAGACAGGATGAGAAAAAAAGAATAGAAGAAGTCTGGGTGAAGATAATTTAATCTCTATTTAAAGGACTCTAATAGTATGTTCCAGACTCAGTCTCTTCACAATATATGTCATATTTGCATATTACTTTTATTATGTATTTATTTATTTAAATTAACTTATTATCTAACCAATTATTTTTTCATCTTTATTTTTTCCATTACCATTTAGTCTCTTATATCTCCCCACACCCCCAGCACTCACCCCACTATTGTCCATGTCCATGAGCTCTTTCTCCTTTTTGCTCAGTCCCTCCACTCTCTAACCACCCCCAACTAGCTGTCATCCTGCTCTCCATCTATGAGTCTGTCCCCATTTTCCTTGTTAGTTCAGTTTGTTCATTAGATTCCACACATGAGTGAAATTATATGGTATCTTTCTCTGACTGGCTTTCTCACTTCTCATAGGATGCACTGACTCTTTGGGATCCCATCACATTAAGTCTTCAGCTATCACATAAGGACTCACAATTCCAACTAAGACAGTTTCCCTTAGCATAATGTTGTCCAGTGTATTTCACTTAGCATAATGTTCTCAAGGTTCATTGGTACTGTCACACAGAATAAAATTTTCTTCTTTTTATGGCCTAGTAGTATTCCATTGTGTAAATGTCCCATAGTTGTTTTATCCACTCATATTGATGGACAGTTAGGCTGCTTTGATATCTTGGTGATTGCAAATAATGCTGCAATGAACATAGGGGTGTTTATGTTCTTTTGAATTAGTGTTTTGGGTTCCTTTGTATATATTCCCAGAAGAAGGATTACTGGGTCAAAAACCAGATCCATGTTTAATTTTTTGAGGTATCTCCATACTGCTTTCCACAGTGGCTACACCAGCCTGTATTCCCACCAACAGTGCAAAATGGTTCCCCTTTCTCCACATCCTCTACAGTACTTGTTTGTTGATTTATTGATAATGGCCATTCTGACAGGTGTGAGATGGTATCTCATTGTGGTTTTAATTTGCATTTCTCTGAGGATTAGTGACATTGATCATCCTTTCATATGTTCATTGGTCATCTGTATATCCTCTTTGGAGAAGTGTCTATTCAGGCCCTTTGTCCATTTTTTAATTGGGTTGTTTGTTTTTTTGGTGTTGAGTTTTGTAAGTATTTTATAAATTTTTGATATTAACTCCTTATCAGACATATCAGTGAATATGTTCTCCCATTCTGTGGATTATCTTTTTATTTTGTTATGATTTCCTTTGCTGTGCAAAATCTTTTTAGTTTGATGTAGTCCCATTGGTTTATTTTTTCTTCCCTTGCCTGGGGAGATACATCTGGTAAAAATTTGCTACAAGCAATGTCCATAATTGTGCTGCCTATGTTTTCTTCTAGGTTTTTTCTAGGATTTTTATGGTTTCTGGTCTAACATTTAAGCCTTTGATCCATTTTGAATTTATTCTTGTGTGTGTTATAAGAAGGTGGTCTAGTTTCATTTTTCTGTATATAACTGTCCAATTTTCACAGCACCAGTTGTTGAACAAACTGTCTTTAGTTCATTGTATGTGCTTGCTTCCTCCGTCAAATATTAATTGTTATAAAGTTGTGGGTTTATTTATGGGCAATCTCGTCTGTTCCATTGATCTATGTTTCTGTTTTTATGCCAGTGCCATGGGGTTTTGATTATTATGGCCTTATAGTATAGTTTGATATTAGGTAGCATGATTCCTATAATTTTATTCTTCTTTCTCAGGATTAATGTTGCCATGCAGGGACTTTTGTGGTCCCATATGCATTTTTGAAATATTTGTTCTAGGTCTGTGAAATATGTCATTGGAACCTTGACAGGAATTGTATTGAATCTATAGATTGCTTTGGGTAGTAAGGACATTTTTATGATGTTAATTCGTCCTATCCATGAACATTGTATGTGCTTTCCCTTACTTTTATCTTGTTCAATTTCTTCTCCAGTGTCTTATAATTTTCCATGTACAGGCTTTTTACATCCTTGGTTAGGTTTATTCCTAGGTATTTTATTCGTTTTGAAGAAATTGTGAATGGGATTGTTTTCTTAATTTCCCTTTCTGTTTGTTCATTATTGGCATATAAAAATGCAACTGATTTCTGGATATTAATTTTGTATCCTGATACTTTGTTGAATTCCTTTATCAGTCCTAGTAGTTTTTTGGTGGAATGTTTGGGGTTCTCTATGTACAGTATCATGTTATCTGCAAATAAAGGTAGTTTTACTATTTCCTTTCTAATTTGTATGCCTTTTATTTCTTCTTCTTGTCTGATTGCTGTGGCTAGCATTTCCAGTACTATGTCAAATAACAGAAATGAAAGTGGACATCCCTGTCTTGTTCCCAATCTTAAGGGGAATACTTACAGTTTTTGCCTATTGAGTATGATGCTGACAGTGGGTTTGTCATATATGGCTTTTATTATGTTTAGGTATGTTCCTTCTATCCCCCCTTTGCTGAGAGTTTCTATCATAAATGGGTGCTGGATTTTATGACATTCTTTTTCTGCATCTATCGATATGATCACATGGTTTTTATCCTTCATTTTGTTTATGTGGTGAATCACATTTATTGATTTGCAAATGTTGTACCAATCTTGTGTTCCTGGAATAAATCTCACTTGATCGTGGTGTATGATTTTTGATGCATTCCTGTATTCAGTTTGCTAATATATTTGTTGAGCACTTTAACTTCTATGTTCATCAGGGATATTGGCCTATAATGTTCTTTCTTTGTGGTATCCTTATCTGGTTTTAGAATTAAGATAATACTGGCCTTGTAAAAAGAGTTTTGGAGCCTTCCCCCTTCTCAAATTTTATGAAATAGTTTGAGAAGGAGAGGTATCAGTTTTCAAAATGTTTGGTAAAATTCACCTATGAAGCCATCTAGTCCAGGGCTTTTGTTTGTTGGGAGTTTTTTTTTTTTTTTTTTTTAATTACTGCTTCATTTTTACTAGGTGTAATCTGTCTATTCAGATTCTCTGATTCTTCCTGATTTAGTTTTGGAAGATCATATGTTTCTAGGTATTTATCCATTTCATCCTGGTTGTCCACTTTGTTGATGTGTAGTTGTTCATAATATTTTCTTAAAATCCTTTGTATTTCTTTGGTGTAAGTTGTTATTTCTCCTCTTTCATTTCTGATTTTATTAAGCAGATTTATTTTTAGAAGAAACATTATCTTACAATGTTCATGGAAAATCATATTCACTTGCAGTAAATAGATATGATAAAAGCAAGATATTAATTTTTTGTTTTATTCTTTATTCTACCTGAGATTCTCTCTTTGTTCTTAGAAAGTTTTAAGGGGGCATGAATACTGGCATTAGATGCAAATTTTCTCCTCAGTGTTAACAGAAGGATTGAAAAAGAACAGAAAGGAAGTGTCTTATTATATAATTCAGTATTGTGTAATGCCCTGTTCTTAATCCACCTAATGTTATCTCAAGAATCACCAGCAGAAGGAGGACTGCCTGAACTTCCTCTTTTTCCCTTCACTCTGCTTCTACATTTATAATATTTCTCCACAACTTCCAGTAGGCATTCTATTGTTTCCAGTAGTTCCTACCCTAATTGGATGCTAACTCATGATTATGTTTAAACAGTAGGAATTTTCTACCTGCAAGAGGGAAAAGCTGATTTTCATGGTGTATGTAAAATCTGCAATCAACAAATAAGCAACAGTTAATGCAGAAAGTTTTCATCTGTGAGAAAATTTTCTTTAATTTCAATAGATCATGATTAGTGAATATGTATGTGTTTGTCTCATAAAATAAGCAAATAATAGAAAAGCATTTACCAAATAAGAGAAATATATCTTTGGTTACCACTACTCAGAGGACTCTGATTGTATACAGAATGATATCCCTTAATTTGTAAATTTTATGAGGGAAAACAGCTCACCATGCACAAAGTTGAAACAAAATATTTTCTCTCTTGTGGCTTTTGGCCTTTCTTCCCATTTATGGTTTCAACTGAGTAAAAAGTCATACTTCTAAATATACAATAAAGATGATGGCTTAGCAATATTTTATCAAGGTCAACTGGAATGAGAATATAATGTTTATTTATTAAGTTTTGCAATCCCATGTAGGAAATGGTTAAATAACTTATTTTAGTGCCTACTTTCATTACTTAATTCCTTAAGTTTCTTAAACATTTGAACAGAAATGAAGATTATTCTGATATCTGCTATGGAATAAGAAACACTGTCTTACTGAACTTATTTGAGATAACTACTATTGATTTTAAAAACCCAATCACAAAGTAGTTTATGACATGGGATAATAAACTTCATAGTAATAATTCCCTTCATCATAATAATAAACTTTATAGTAAAGTTAAAGATCAGTATAGGGAAGTCTACCTTATCTGCACACTTTGATTACAATAACTTTTCATCAATTCCTCTTTAATCTGGGGTTTCAAAAATAAATAGAGTGTGATAACATGAATAATAGTATATATCAACCTCAAAAATGCACATAGAAAGTTAACATAAAGCAGAACTAACTAATTAGCAACAGGAAATAAATTGGTAACTTTCAGTCACACATTAATAAGGAAAAGCTGACTTCCCTTCTTACTCTTGCCCAAATTCCTAGTGAAATGAACTGTGTGGACTCTAGTTGAAGGAGCTTAGGAAAGAAAGAGATAGAGAAAGTCTGTTTTGTTCATTGGTATGGCATCTAAGACACAGGGGAAAGGGAATACAAGGAGGTGACACCTTAAGTCAACATTTGGGAGAATAAAGAGGAACAGACTTTCAATTAAAATAGTTTCTTCCTTCCCACGTACTCCTTTCAGTGCCCTCTTGCTTCCTTTACTCCTCCCCCCCATTCTGATTCTGCTAAACCAGAACCAGGCTCTCTTCAACTATGTATGTTTTCATCTTTGTCCTGAACAAAAGGAAAAAATAATCACAAAGCCCTTTGACCTAGTCCACGAATGCTTCCCTCCCAGCTCCAGTGGAATTGCCTGATTCAGTCTTCGTGCTTTATAAAGCTGTTTCCAATGGCCTCAGGTGGGACTTCTGCACCTAGGAATTCTAATTGTATACCACTGTGCGACATAGGACCTTGGACTTCAAGTCTGACTTTTAAAATTCAATTTGGAAATGAATTAGATTCAGTAAAAATAGAAACACACAAACATCACTCCCCAACATTCCCCACAAATGCACCCTTAGAAAGTACCAAGAATTTCTGGTCAGTGGATATCCTATAATGGATTGTTTTATTTTGCCACACTCTTCCCCTTGCCCCCTCTTTCAGTTATAATGTATAGCTTGCTTAAATTTCACATTGTAAATTTTGGAGAGCCATATGAAATTTCTGTGGACACTCTCAGGATACTAATACAACCATAATTAGGATCACTGACTTAATAAAAACTGATAACTAGAGAAGCAATCTTGGTAATCTTCAGCCCAGTGCTGTTCCTCTTCATATTATCCTGACTTTCTCATTTGAACACATAACTCTGGTACTTGCACATATAACAAAAGAAGTTTCTATACTGCAAAAGGGTGCCACACCCAAGCACCATTCACATCACAATTATAGTAGAGTTGAATATTTATATTAATATTTTTGGCAGATGGCAGTTAAAGTCTAAGAAAATCAATATATTTTTTAGTGTCTTGATGAAGAAGAATGTCTTTCTTTATTCCTGTATGGATGCTCTAACACAGTCTTACAGGTCCTACCCATAAGGAAACATTAAACTCAAAGTCCCATGAAAGCAGGGAGAGTGACTTTCCTGTTCATCATTGTATGTTCCAGCTCCTAGCATTAACTTAGCACATTTTGATGCTAAAGTAATATTTGTTGACTCCCTGGCTGAATTCTTTATTCATAGCTCTTCCAATTTATTGATATACATCTTTTCCTTTGCTTATCCTCTCATGCTGAATTTGTAAATCTATATGTCTATTCTATTCATCAATAAATGTATCATATGAATAGAATGGAAATATAGAGACACTATGTAAATGTTACATGATATTATTTATTGGCTTATGTGACAATGACACTTGAAATTTATTTCAAATGCCTCATTTTACAAATCACCTTTTTTACAGCTGGGGCCTTTCCTTTCACAGAGCATTTGAAAAATATAGTACCTGACATGCCATTAATTATCTCTCTGAATGCACTGGCTCCCAGATGTACAGATATAGTTCATCTCTCTTACTTTCCTCCTCCTCCTTACTACAATCTAGATCAGAGGTGAGTAAATTTTTTCTGTAAATGGCCAAGGAGTACATATTTTAGGTTTAACAGGCCATACAGTTTCTGTTAACAACTAGTTAACTTCACTATTGTACGGTAAAAGCAAGCCTACCTAAACAATGGGCATGGCTATGTTGCAATAAAACTTACTCACAGAAATAAGCCCTGGGCTGAATGAACCATAGTCGTCAACTAACCCCTGACCTAGATTGCCAGCACCCCATCCTTTGGCTTTACAGAATGTCACTTAGTATGTGCTGGACACTCTATTTCACTTTATTTCATCCTCCCAACAAGTCTCCAAGATGGATATTATTATCCACTTTTATGGGTGAGGAAATTAGGGCACAGCAAGCTGACTTGACCAGCTTCTCCCAGCCATGAGCCAAGTAGCCGTGTCTGTCTATGTGATAGCCCCACCTTGTTCAGAGGTCACCATCCCTCACCTGGAATACTGCCGTTGCATCCTAACTGATTCTTGATTTCCTTCCTCCTTCCTATATATAATCCCCTCTCCTCACAGCATCAACAATGCTTTTATTTTTGATGCAAATTAGATTATGCGACTTCCCTGCTTAAATGCCTTCAGTGTTTTTTTATTGCCTTTGGAGTTAGAACCAAACTTTATATCCTTGCCTGCAAATCCTGATGTGGTCTGGCCGGTAGCTTCCTCTCTGACCTCACCCCCTGCCCTATTATCCTCCTGCAGGTTCCAGCCACCTGACCTGCGTTCTGTTTCTGAGCTGTCCCACTGTAATGTAGGTGTGATCCATAGAAGCAGGGCTCCCTATCCCTCTTATTCACAGCCATGTCATCAGAATATTCGGCAGCGCTTGGCATATATTAAGGATTCCAGAAATATTTATAAACACATGCTAAATGCATGTTTTGTAACAAAAAATACCACACTCTTCATCACTCTTGACCACTTCCCAGAACTGGTTGAGGCTATTTCTCATGAGACATGTCATAGCAGTTGGCTGGGAAAGCATTTGGTTTGTGCTGTTCCAGCCACATCCCTTAACTTTTATTTTTTTTTTTAAGATTTTTTTTCCTTTTTTTAGATTTTATTTATTTATCTTTAGAGGGGAAGGGAAGGAGAGAGGGAGAGAAACATCAATGTGCGGTTGCCTCTTGTATGTCCCCTGCCGGGAACTGGCCTGGCAACCCAGGTATGTGCCCTGACTAGGAATCGAACCGCGATCCTTCGGTTCGCAGGCCCGCGCTCAATCCACTGAGCTACACCAGCCAGGACCACATCCCTTAACTTTTAACCCCCAAGACATACAAACACAGAACATACCAACTATGTGTGGCTACTTAGTTCAGTGACCAAACACGATGCTCCATGTAAAGGACATTTCCCTCCAAAGTGGCAGCCCCATTCTGAGGTGGCTGAACTTTCATTGTTTAGATAAACAGCCTTGCTGAAGCAATTTAATTCTTAGAATGCCATTCTTCAAAAGTCTCATTAAAATAAAAAGAAATTACCTTCTAGAAAGGAAACAACTTTTATTTCACACTGAGTTCAGGGGAAAGCGATAGGAATTTGCCTGTAAGACTGCCCTGGCGTGAAAAAGGTCATAGAGGTGGTTCTCCTCTAAGTAGATTACAGATTCTTCAAGAGGAGGGATCCCATTTCTTTGCATTCCTGTGATATTGAACACACACACCTTTAATACATACTCCATGTCTTAAATAAAAACTAAGGGAGGGCAAAAAATTGTGGAAGTGATTGATTTCAAGGAAGGTGAAAGGATTCTGAATCTGAGCCTGTTAAAAGGAAGCAGTAAACATTTGTTTTAAAATGCTAAAGAGTAGCGGCCTACTTCCAGTCAAGATGGAGGTATAGGGAAATATGCTTCACCTCCTTGCACAACTACGGAAAAAATTACAACTAGATATCACCCAGAACCATCAGAAAATCAAGCTGTATGAAAATCTGACAACCAAGGATATAAAGAAGCTACACTCATCCAGACAGGTAGGAGGGGCAGAGATGGAGACAGAAGTAGAGAGGTGCACAGAGGCACAGATCCAAGGAGTGATGCAGAGAGGGGGTGAAATGGGTGGTCCTACATTCACTTGTGGTGGATTAAAATTGGGGGGGGGCTACCTCAGGAGCAAGGGATGCCAGCCCCAAACCAGACCACCTAGCAGCCCAGGGTTCCAGAGCCAAGAAGATAAATCCCCATAACTTTGGGCTATAAAAAACAGTGGAAGTTGGGGCCAGGGAAGAAACTGCCTGATTCTCAGGAGACTCCTCTTAAAGGGCCTGCACAGAGTTAGGACTTATGTAGACCCACCCCCTCTGAGATTCAGTGCCAGGGCGACAGTGGGAAGGGCACAAGTAGTATACAGGGAGAAAGTGAAGGGACTGGAAACAGGGTGAGTGCTGGGAGACAGCTTCCTCCCACGCAAACCTCCAGAAGCCAAGCAGCAGCATTGTCCCCTCTCCGTACCCTCCCCCAACAGAGCCACAAAGCAGTGACACAGGTTGCCCCATCCCAGCAACCACCTAAGGCTCTTTCTTGCACAATTTACAGGTTTGCTCTTCTATAATAGGCCATGCTACTAAGACAGGAAGTCAAAACATCTCTACCTAATACACAGAAGCAAACACAAGGAGGCTGCCAAATTGAGGAGACAAAGAAATATGGCCCAAATGAAAGAACAGAACAAAACTCCACAAAAAGAATTAAATGAAACAGAGATAACCAACCTATCATGCAGAGTTCAAAACACTGGTTATCAGGATGCTCAAAGAATACACCGAGTATGGCAACAGCACAAGAAAGACCCAGGCAGAAATGAAGGTTACATTCAGTGAAATAAAGAAAAAATCTACAGGGAACCAACAGTAAAGGGAATAAAGCTGGGAATCAAATCAACGATTTAGAACATCAGGGAGAAAAAAGCATTCAATGAGAACAGCAAGAAGAAAAAAGAATTTAAAAAAGAAATGGGGATGGGCTAGGAAGCCTCTGGAACATCTCCAAATGTACCAACATCTAAATCATAAGGATGCCAGAAGAAGAGGAAGAGCAAGAAATTAAAAAACAATTTGAAAAAAATAATGAAAGAAAATTTCCCTAATTTGGAGAAAGAAGTACACATACAGGTGCAGGAAGCACAAAGAGTCGCAAACAAGTTGAACCCAAAGAGGACCACACCAAGACACATCATAATTAAAATGCCAAAGGTTAAAGATAAAGAGAGAATCTTAAAAGCTGCAAGAGAAAAGCAGATAGTTACCTACAAAGGAGTTCCCATAAGACTGTCAGCTGATTTCTGAAAAGAAACTTTACAGGCAGGAAGGAACTAGCAAGAAGTAGTCAAGATGAAAAGCAAGGACCTACAACCTAGATCACTCTATCCAGCAAAGCTATCATTCAGAATCAAAGGGAAGATGAAGTGCTTCGCAGACAAGGTAAATCTAAAGAACAAACTGACAGTAACCAGAGGGGAGGTTGGAGGGAATACTGGAGAGATTAGGGGAAAAGGTTGTCAAGGAACATGTACAAAAGACACATGGACAAAGCTAAAGGGGGGCAGGATCAAGGGTGGGAGGTGGGGATGGCTGGGGTGGGTGAAAAATGGAGACAACTGTACTTGAACAACAATAAAAGAATAAAAATAAAGTAAAGGAGTCCATCATCACCAAGCCATTGTCACATGAAATGTTAAAAGGACTTATTTAAGAAAAAGAAGATCAAAACTATGAACATTGAAATGGCAACAAATTCATAACTATCAACAACTGAATCTAAAGAAGCAAACAACCAGAACAGGAACAGAATCATGGATATGGAGATTATTCAGAGGGTTATCAGCTAGGAGGAAGAAGGGAGAGAATGGGAGGAAAAGTACAGGGCCTAAGAAGCATAAACTGGTAAGTACAAAATATACAGGGAGGTGTTAAAAACAGCATAGAAAATAGAGAGGTCAAGGAACTCATATGCACAACCCATGGACATGAGCTAAGGTAGGGGATTGCTGGAACAAATGGAGGTGCTGGGCAGAGGGAGATGGGGAAATTGGGAGAACTATAATAGCATAATCAATAAAATATATTTAAAAATAAATTAAATACCAAAGAGCATAGTTGTGGTAAGAGGTTGAGGTTGGGATCAGGATTTAGAAGAGTTAGCTACTCTGAGTCCCTAAATGATAACTGAAACATTTCTAGCTTCGGTTTCCTTCTCCGTTAAAAACGAAGAAAGATTAAACAATGTGATCTCAAGGATCTTTTCCAATGCTAACATTCTATAATTTCACCAAGACTTTAACCCAAGTAGATGAAAAGATAAGCCTGAAATTCAGTGAAATAAGCCACATTGATGTACACTATTAGTACAAAAAATATAGAAAAAAGAGCAACCAGAATTTTTGGAGATTCTTGGACATGTGTTCTTCATTTACTCACTTGTTCATTTTCATTCATCATTGAAAACTATGTTCTTGAATTCTCACAGGTATTTTACTAGATGTAGTGAAAGGACTAAATCCTAAGAGTACCTTTTTAAGTCTCCAGACTGTTCTGAACTTTCTAAACAGATAGGAGAGAGTGCAAGCGACTTGGGGTATGGACACCTGCTTCTAGTCCAGGCTCTGCCTCCAGCTTTCTGTGTAAGAGCTGATTCTGGGCACTCTGTTCCCTCCTTCGGGGAGAACGTGGCTGTGCCTACGCTGAGGATATCCTGACCGCAGTGCTCAGAAAGGACCACTCCTAACTCGGTGCTCCGGGGGATCTGCCAAGTTTCCTTTGCCGCAAGGTGATAGGTCAACCGCAACACTTTTAGATATTTAGACACTCTTCCTAGAACTAAACTTGATGACATGAGGAGATTGAAGACAATGTGGTCAATGAATATCACCAAACATAAGACTATTTCTGTTTTGATGCAGCAGAAAGTTAATAATGGTTTTCCCAAAGTAGTGTACAGCTAGAAAATGTATGTGACATTATCAATAATGAGTATGAAGCCAAAATAAACTTTCTAAACACATGTGAATCAACCTATAGGAAAATTTGAATTATCTTTCCATTTTTCTATACAGAAAATATTGCAAAGCTATAGTCAAATTTTGTCCCCATGAAATCTGGATCCTGCCCTTGGTATAAACAATATCAAAGGAGAGGAATCAAGGTCAGACAAGCATCAATGTGGTTAGGGAAGGCTTCCCCAAGTGAATAGGATGGGACCTGGGCATTAATGGGTAGGTAGAATTCAGAAAATGCTAAGTGGATTCACAACTTAGGAAGCACCGCATCATCAAAGGCATGCCATTGCCAAATGTTTGTCCCCTAGTGCATCATAATCAGCTGATTGGCCTGGCATCATTGGAGAAGAGTGCCATGGTCAACTGGTGATGCCTGCCACAGGTCAGAGCTCAGCATAAGGGACCATGTGTGTCACACGCTTGCCTCACCTGCCCGGAACTCTCAGAGAGCTGTCTCCAACATCATAACAAGAACATTTTGCCCCAGCTAAGTTACGCCAATGCTGAGGTGTTCTAGTACCAAGATGGGAAAAGATATATTTTCAGGAGAGAGTCCTTTTACTTTCTCCCCAAATCCCACCACCCTTCAGCCTCAGACAGCAGTTTGTATGTGATTGAAGAGGAGGTCGTGGGGTTTCTGGGATAGTATCAATGCAGCCACAGAGGTCTACACAGGGGGCTATAAAGGGAGGTCGAGAGGGAGTCAACTTAGCAGGATGCTGGGTGAAGAGGAGCTCAATCTAGGAGGGCTTCTCCATGCATGTATCTCCCCCACTCATTCCCCTTCTGACCACGGCTCCTTTATTGTCTCATTTCTAGGAACAATAAAATGTGGAAAGATGAAGATGAAGAAGCCAAACATCTGTGTGGCTTTGAAGCTCTCCGAGGACAAGGGGAGGGAAAGGCCCAAGGGACTGTCTTCAATTGCTGAGCCCCAGGTCACCACACCTGTGAGGTTGCTGCACTCCATGTACACACACATCACAGACGTAACGATAATAATAAAAGCTCACATTAATTAAGACCTTACCATATGCTAAACACTGTGCTAAGTATTCGGGGTACATTTCCCTGGGGTCAGAAACAATGTCACAGATGAGAAAGACTTTGGCACCAGGCCAACCTTGGTTTGAATCTGGGTTCCACTGCTGATCACCTGTATGATTTGGGGTAAAATAATTTATCTCAGTTAACTCATACATAAGAAGATATCATAATAATACCTACTTTTCGTTGTTGTTGTAGTAACTAGAGATACTGTGTGTAAGGCAACTGCCACATAGTAGGCCTTTCCTTCAACAGGTATTAGTGCTCCATGATTATTGTTATCACCATGGATTCCTGGGGAAAGCCTGAGGAAATGGTTGTCAGCTGCCAGGGACAGCTTGACCAAAGATGGTCCACGAAGGTTACAGGTACAGGCTGTGTTTGGTGCATTGGTGGGTCACTGTGGCTACAGGACTAATGGTGGACTCAGAAATGACAGATCATGGAGCTTCCCCTGCAATAGCAACAAAAATGTCCCTCCAGGACCTTGATGAGATCATGTGTCTCAAGTCCTAGGATGGACTTCGAGTCACATAGGGAACTGAGGGAGTAGGCTTGGACACTCCACATACTCCCAGGCCACTCCCTTTCACCCTTCCCCAACTCCAAGTCCTGTTCTCATGGTGCCCTGTGCACAGCTGGCAGGCACCCAGTGACATTTAAATGGATGCCCCCATGATACGCTGAGTCTTGGGCTAAACCCTTTAGCTACTAAGGCAGAGGGTCTGTCAAAGAGTTGCTGTTTGAAGAGATAACCATGAAACTCTTTAGAATCTAAAGAAAAGCAGCTCTAATGTTGACAGGTAGGCAGTGCAATTCCATGGACCAAGGGCCCCCATTTAGCATGGAAATCTTCCACTTTAGGAACCAGGGGAGTGTCGTGCTGATCTGAGCTTGGAGCATTAGTTTCCTAAGGCTGTTGTAACGAATTACCACAAACTAGATAGCTCACATCTCACAGCAGAAATTTATTCTCTTACAGTTCAGTGTTTGAAATGAGTCTAACGGGGCTGAAATCAAGGTGTCAGCAGGGTGCATTTCTTCTGGAGGCTCAAGGGAGAATCTGTTCCTTGCTTTTTCCATCTTCTAGAAGCTGTCCTCATTTCATGGCTCATGGTCTCACATCTCATCGCCTTGTCTCCCCTTGCCTCTGTCGTCACATGACCTCCTCTTCTCTTCTGTCATCAGATCTCTCTGCCTTCCTCTTATATGGACCATTGTAATTACATTAAGGGCCCACCTGGAAAATCTAGGCTACTCTCTCCAACTCCAAGTCCTTTAACTTAATTATATGCGCTGAGTTTTAATTGTTGTGTAAGGCAACATCGACAAGTTCTAGAAATTAGAATCTGGAGATCTTTGGGGGCCATTATTCAGCCCACTGCACTTGGTATGTTAAAAAATGGCGTAAGCTGCCCCATTTTTTTCAGTGATGCAGCAGGGGAGATCACTTGGCTCTTCGGGTGAGGGATGTTCCAGCCCTAGGGCCAGGATCTATCAGGTTCCTTCCTAAGGAAAGCTGTCTAGAATCATAGCACTGAAGAGAACTAGGGTCTTCATCTTATCAACGAGAAGACTAATTATTTCCCAAATGCCATAAGGTGATTTGCCCAGGTTATGCAACCAGACTAGAGCCTAGAGTTCTCTATTTCTTCAGAGAACTCTGAATTTAATAGTTACTTAATAAATATCCTTAAGCTTCTAAGTTAGCAAATGTTATCTCCTTCATGGAAGGAGTATGGCAAACTGCCTCCCCCACTGCAAGCCAGTGTGGAAAGTTCACCTCTCTGTGGGTGGAACAGTGAAGTGAACATGAGTTTGAATGCTCTGTGTTTTATTTTAGTCCAACTCCTTTGTTCCCTGAGGTCTGGAAGCTTCCTCATAGCACTTTTCAAGCTCAGCTGGCATTGCTGGTGGGATGGAACTTGTCAAGAAATGTTGATCTTTCTGGAGAAAAGGAGAAATAAACCAGTACTTCTGCACTAAGTGGACCCACTATCTCAACCAGATTCACCTGGAGGGTTTTGCCTCTGCCATCTTACCTTGTGGTAGTGCTTCTCAAGTCGCAGTGTCTGGAACAGAGACAGCAGCTCACCTGGAACTTATTAGAAATGCAAATTATTGGCCTCACCCAGACCCAAGCAGGAGTCCAAGGTTGGGGCCCAGCAATGATGTAAGCTAAAAAGTGAGACCTATTTCTTTAAGCCAAGACCAGACTTCTCTGGGTGAAGGGGGTAGGAAGGCAGGAGGAAAGAGTGAGAGCAGGGCTTGCTTCTGAAGTTGAGAATGGCCTTGAAAATAATTATGGTTAAGGCTGTGTCTTCTCAGGTGTGCTGTGGTAGAGAACTCTTACTTCACTACGATTGACAGGACAAAAGAAATTGGCAAAGAGTTAAATAGTGGGGTAATACTTTGAAAAGTATTCAGGGAGATTCAGAAGTGCAGTTTTGGATGACAGCAAGGGGCAAAATTCAACCAGTATGGAGAGAGAAAGAGATTTGGAATATATATTTTCAGTAACCTGAAAAAATGTTGAGGTTCTGTCTTCAAACAACAGATTAAAACAAGAAAAGATGAGTTCTCAGCTGGAAAATCATTACAAGAGAAACTGAAAACTTACTGGGTGACAGCAGCTGTCATTTGATGAAAAACCCATTAGGAGCCCCTGTTGGAGGCTGGCGTCCAGTCACTTCAGTGGTGGGGAGTGTGCTGTGCAGTTAAAGAGGATTCCTTTCTCCTCTGAGGTCCAGGAGTAAAATATGAAGAGAGGTAAGAAATAGCACTTTTCAAACTTGCCAGAGGCAGAAATTCCTCCTCATACCTGATTGCACAAGGTCTGGGGCAGAGGTTCTCACTGGGGGTTATTTGTTCCCCAGGGCACATCTGGCAGTGTCCGGAGACATTTATAATTGTCACGGCTTGCATCGGGCATTTAATGAGTAGAGACCAAGAGTGCCCCCAAGCACCCTACAATGCACAGGGGAGCCCCCCACAGGAATGATCTGCCCCCAAGTGTCAACAGTGGCGAGGTCACCCAAACGCTGCTCTAGGGTGAGGTGTCCTGACAGCCCTCGTCTCTGTCACAAATTAGGTATGTCTTCTTCGGGGAAACCTCTGGCTTCCAGGCAGCAAAAATTGTAACTGTTAGTGGAAGTGACTGAGAACAATGACAAGCAGTTGGGAGACCTGAGGGTGGTGACAGAGACAGAGTTAAAGACCAATGGGAGGACTCACAGGAGAGAAAATCCAGTCAACAGGTCAGACAGACAACCCCCAATCTTCTCCCTCTCGAGGACCTTGGTGCCCTGAAATCCAGTTACCTTCCCCCAGCTCGTGCTGGTGCTCGGCAACTGCTGTCCTCACATCAGCAGTTCCAGCCTTGCAAGGGAGTCCTTCCAGAGGATATGATTCCCTTTGGGATGGGAAATCTTTAACCAACCACTCAGAATGTCAAACACAAATTACACCCATCTTGAATCATCCGCATTGTTTCATTGTTTAACTAGTGCAAGTAAAACCTGTTCATTGGAAAAGAAGCCCTGTAATGCCCTTCTCCATGACCCTGTGTGACGAGGGGTCCAAGGTGCTAGGATTTTCCACTTGATGTGCGCCAAGAATGCACTGTGTAGTAAATATAAAGATCTCCACTTCCTGTCCAGAATTGCCCAAGGCTACCAAATGCTTAATTAAGAGAGTTTAAAATTCAATCTATTAAAGGTACAGAAGAAATAAAATTCTGATTTTACTCTTCTATGGTATTTTTTTACAATTGCTCATATTTAAATATAGTCCCCCTTTTTTGTCCACTTAATTAGCAACAAAGATGTAAAAATTTGCAGGTAAAATACAATTTTTTTTGGATTACTCTGTTGATTTTATTGCTCTTCTAATTAGAGTTGGGTAACATTTCCAAGTTTGTCTTAATTTCTTAACCCCTTAATTAAAATTGTCTGGAATTAAATCAACCTCTAATTAATCCCCCTATTTATTCCTTCATTTTACAAGCAAAGCGGTTGAAATAAAAAAAAATGGGGGTATGGTTTTCATAAATTAAAATCAAAGCAGTTGTAGGGGTTTTGCTTTTGTTTTTTAATTGGGTGATTTGACTCAGTCCAGGGGTGTCAAACTCGTTTTCACAGGGGGCCACATCAGCCTCGCGGTTGCCTTCAAAGAGCTGAATGTAATTTTAAAAGTATAAAAAAAAAGTAACTACTGTATAAAAGTAACTACTCCTTAACTAGGGGCAAGGAGCTCCGCACTGCTGCTGGGTAGAAACAAGGTGCCGGTTGGATAAAACCAGGAGGGCGGGTTTCGGCCCTGGGGACTTGTGTTTGCCACCTGTGACTCAGTCCTCCAAGCCATGCTTTTCCTGGAGCCCCACCTGGTCACTCCGAGCACTGGAGAAATTCCGCTTTGGCCTCCAGGCCTCTAGATACCATGAAGGATAAGCCCACAGAGCTCCCTGGTTTTAAAGAAGTTTTCAGAATTAGAAAGAAGAAATGCTATGCATATACTTGGTCATGGGTTTATTTGGTCTGATAAAATCACAAGGGCTATAATTCCCTCTGAATAAAAAATGGATATACTCTGAAGCTTGTTGACTTTTTTCTGGTCACTGAGTCATGTGCAATAATGAGGAAATTACCCTGACTGAACAAAGCTGTTAGAGTCAGTGAAAGGAATTCGTGTGCCTAAGCCAACGCAAAGGGGACTGGCCTACTCACAATTACTGCAATTACTGCTGAAGGTGTCAGAAAATAGAGATGTGATCTGAATCAAGATTTAGTTTTCTATTAAACATCACTGTCCCTTTCTTCTCTGATTGCACGCATCCATGCAGGCTTGCCTGTGTGCACACACATGCTATTCTCTTTGCACACAACTACTAAATCCCCATTCTCCAGACCACTTTAACGGACTGATCCGTGTACACATTATCAGGATCCTTATGGGGAAGTCTTTTTTCAAACCTGTATATGGGCTTGACTAGACATCAAGCTCCTGTTATTAAAAGTGTCACCTGATATGCCCTTCTGTTCACCCTGTACTGTCAGTTTTACTTAATCCTTTAAAATTCAGCTCAGCCACTGCCACCTTCTCTGGGAAGTCTTCCAGGATGTTCTATCGTCAGAGGGAGCTGTCCTTTTTCACAGCTCTCTGGTGACACGCGTATTCCTCTGTCTGTATTGTAAAGGTGTGATGACTGGGGACACATCCCTCCCTGCCTTCTGCCCTGTACTGTGAGTTCCTTCCAGCTGGGTTTCCAGTATCTTTGTACAGCCCGTGCCCAGGACAGAGCTTGCTACATGCTAGGCACTCAAAACACGTTTCATAAATTGTTGATGAAATTAAAAAATTACTCCTTAGCTACATAGTACAGGAATGTGTGACTATCAAAACCATGGAATTCACGGTAGTGTGTCTCATTAGATAGCTATTCCTGATAGGCCACAAGGAAGGAGACCAAGCAATACACAGAGAGATGCTAAAGCTCATCAACTTCCACTTCAGCCTAAAACAAATTTATTCACTCATCCAACAAACATTTAGTTTTGTGTGAAAAGCCAGGTACTGGGCTAGTCTGCAGAGACCCAAAGAACAAAGAGAGCACCAGGAATGCTAAAATTGTACAGTTATAACAAAATGTGATAAGGGCCCCATTAAGATGCACATGAAACATGATAGCACAATGATGAGGTCACAAGCTCTGGAGTCAGACTGTCCGGGTGTACGACCACTCTCACTGTTGATTGCCATCCATGCGACCTGGGCTAGGTACTTACTCTCACTGACGTGAGCCCCTCATTACAACAATGCCCGGGCATGGCGAACACTCAACAGATGTCAGTGCTTCTACTACTGTTGCCTCAAGGGATGGATGTCTGTTTACTGAGTAGACACAGGGACAATGAGAGGTGAGTTTTTAAAAATCTTTTGTTTGCTTAACATGTAGAACATTAACCCATCGCTTAACCACATTTAATACAAAGTCAAACAATAATCACCTGTGTACTCAGATGAACATTTTGATGCATATTGTGCCGCAATTTTTTATTTGCATGTATAGAGGTCATACTATATGTATTCTTTTGTATCATTTCCCCCAGTGTTACTGTCAATAAAGGTGTATTTACTTCATAACTCTTAATGGTTTCATGTATTTATTGTGTAACTACATACTATTGCATTTAGTTCATTGCCTGCCAGGGTTTTTTTTGTTCTATCAGAAATACCACTGTAATCACATTTCTCTCTCTCTGTGCCAATTGTCTGATAATCAGTTGTCTGATATTCATTCTGATGTATTTCTAGAAGGCAGCAAATGAACTGCAACAGTTAAACTTAGTTTTATTTTTTCAATAGATAAAACATTTGCATATTTCAAATATCAAGACAATACAAAGTTAGAATTCAGAGATCTTGCTAACACCCCGTCTTCATCCATCATGCTTCCCGTTTTCTCCTGCCATGGGAAGCCATTTTAATTTGGTTATCATGTAACTTTTCAGCATTGCTGTGCAAAATCAGCGAATATGCCATGTATAGTTTCCTTTTGAGCTTTTTATTTAATTTTTTATTTTACAGTTTGCATTCAATATTATTTTGTATTAGTTTCAGGTGTACAACATAGTGGCCAGACAATCACATCCCTTACAACGTATTCCCCTTGATATTCCCAGTACCCACCTGATACCATATATCACTTTTTGTAATATTACTGGCTGTATTTCCTGTGCTGTATTTTACATCCCCATGACTATTTTGTGACTACTACCAATTTGTGCTTCTCAATCCCTTCACCTCTCTCAGCCAGCCCCCAAATCACCTTCCCTCTGGCAAACACCAGTCTGCTGTCTGTGTGTGTGGGTCTGTTTCAATTTTGTTTGTTTATTTTGTTCTTTAGATCTCACATATAAGTGAAGTCACATGACATTTGTCTTTCTCTGACTGACTTAATTCACTTAGCACAATACCCCCTAGGTCTCTCTATGCTGTCGAAAATGGTAAGATTTTATTCTTTATTTCCATATATTTTCTTATGTTTCCCATTTATCACGCAAAAGCTAGCAGAGTATACTCATGTCTGCATCTTTTTTCCCATTTAACAGTATATTGGAAATGATACCATGTGGTACATAAAAAAAAAAACAAAAAACTTCTGTTTTCTCCTCCTCACCACCTCCTCCTTACTTAGTAATGGCAAGGGCAGGAAGAGCAAAGCAATGAGCAAGCTGCCTGGATTGCTCTGAATGCATGGAAGACAGTGTCTACCATTTCTCCAGTCTGAGATCTTCTCCCACACAAAAACTTGCAAATAGATTATGAGAGATATTTATAACCATGTACCTGATTAGTTTACACTGATTCAGAAACCAAAACAGTGGGAAAAACACAGGTGTATGGTACCAGAAAGCTCTCCCAAGCACAGGACGAAGGTAATCTTGTATATACATAAACCTTTTCTTCCCCTTCATGACTTCATTCTTTGTTTACAGCACAGACCCATCCAAAAATCATCTCCTGACACTCTTCCAAAAAATGTTACCTAGTGCAAGATTCCTGTTACTGTTCACTTTATTTGCATTTTGGTTTTCTCATTATTGTATAATTGCCATAAAATGATGATCCCATTGTGAGGTCAACAAGAACTGGATAGTGGACAATGAAACTTTAATAGTTCAATTTAATAGTTCATTGTCTTACCTTCCACTCTATAAGGCTGCTCTTGCTCATGTTCTGGCTGACCTTCAGTTTCTCTTGGAATTACTATACATTTTACTTCAGTTTCTGCCAGCTAAACTTGAAACATTTCTCCCCCTATTAGCCACAACATTGCTGAACCTAATCACTCAATAAAGTGTAGATAAAGCAGGTAGACATTTCACATAAAGAAAAGGCAATGTGATTTATTTGAAGAATCACAAGTTTGAATCTACTGGAACACAGACTAAAGCATTGGAAATATTAGGAGGTGTGACAGATCAGGTAGACTGGGGCTATATTATTAAGAAAGGGGAAAAGGTACAGAGAATAAGTAGCATAGACAGTGGGTAGAAAATAGACAGGGGCAGGGCAAGAATAGTGTGGGAAATGTAGAAGCTGAAGAACTTATGACACATGAACATAAACTAAAGGGGGGAATGTGGGTGGGAGGGGGTGCAGGGTGGAAGGGAATGAAGGGGGGAATGGGACAACTATAATAGCATAATCAATAAAATAAAATTTAAAAAGTGCAATAGGATGCTAATAGGTTAGGGTTTATTATCTCTGATGAAAAGCCAGTGAATAATTTTAAGGAAAGTAATGACATGGCTGTGGTGAATGAGGAGACACTGGGGAGAGGAAAACCAGTTAGGCAGTGATTGAAAGCCTTAAAAATTGGTGAAAACCTAAATTAAGGGAGTAGCGGTAAGAATGGAAATAAAAGAAAAGATAGAATGGACATGTCAAGTTAGCTGTGGCTAGGGAGGACAATGGTCAGTCAAGATCAACACTGGAACTTCTGGAGAGGCTGAAAATGGAGAAGCCTGTCTGATGGATGAAGATACATGAGAGTAGATGACTGTGGGAACTCCAGGTGGTGATGTCCAGGAGGTAGTAGGCCTGGAGCTCAGAAGAGGGGTGACGTTTGCAAACATGCGTTCAATTATTACCGTTATGTAAGTGGTAGCTGTGACCTGGAGGTGCAATGGGATCGTGCAAGGACAGAGAACAGAGTGTGAAGAAGGTGCCCAGAATGAATCCCTGAGAACCATGATGGAGAGAAAGAAATCAGCCAGTGAAGGAGACTGAGAAGCAGAAACTGGTGCTAAGAGGAAGACCACTTGCCACAGAGAGGCTGGTATTGGGAAGGATACTTCTCTTAAAACAGAATTTCAAAAAAAGAAGTTTGGCCAACAATATGGAATGCCTCATAGAGGTCACACAAAATTATGTATGTATAGCAGACAAATAGTTTTTGTCTGACTTTTCCATGTGAATGAATAATGAACCATATAATTTTTATTTTTCAGTTAACTTAATGAACTGAAGTTTTTCTCAAACCTATATAGCCTTACCTTCTATCTTCAATCATTATTAAATGGACAATGTGTGTTTGTAATCAATATGTAAATACCATTCTTGAGCTACTCTCGTCCAATTTATTACTCTTTCACTACAAAATTATTTAATGGGCCCTTACCATGTACTAGATTCTGTCCTGTCCCTGTGGATTCCGATAAAAGCAGTCTCTGTCTCCAAGCCCACATAGTTTGCATTCTTGTCATCTTAAACTAAACAACTAGAAGTCACGATGAGATTGGGGGGAACACTGGACCGGAGGGCAGCCCAAAAGAAACGTGCAGGTGAACAGCAAACAGCTGGGAGCGACATGCGCCGATGCGCTTCCCTGCCCCCTCCCCCTTCATACTCCCTGAGCTCAGTCACACAGTCTGAGGCAGGATGTCACACTCATTTTCAGTGGGGGCCACATCGGCCTTGCAGTTGCCTTCAAAGGGCCAAAATAATTTTAGGACTGTATAAATGTAACTACTCCTTAACTGTTAAGGAGATGAAATTATGTTGGGCCCTTTGAAGGCAACCATGAGGCTGATGTGGCCCCCAGTGAAGATGAGTTTGACACCCCTGGTCTAGGGAGTATTTTCCTTGGAAAAAGCTTTATCCTGCAATCCATGGATTTTGTGGTCCCTGGAGCTATCTCCCCTAGACCTTAGTATACGTACCCAAGACCCAATCAGGATGTGAAACCAGGAGAATATTTCCAGGAGAATAGAAGCTCACAGTCTAAAATAACCAGACACCTATTTGGAAAGAAAAAATAACATGTGATTACAGATTTCTTCAAAAGTTTTGTTAGAACAATAGACAAAGAATTAAAATAAGCCTAAAACATATAATAAAAGAGAAAAGGAAATATATTAACAGTATTAATGATACCAATAGACAGCCTGTCCAGACTGCTGGGAGCAGGCTGAGAGGGAGGGGGCAACAGGTGGGGCCACCAGAGGAGATGGAGCTAGGCCACGGGAATGGAGCCTGGGAGCGGCTTGCACTGAGCCGTGCCCCTCCGGGAATGAGGTCAGAGGTTTGAGCACTGAGGGCATGGCATGGAGCCAGCCAATACCTTCACCAACCACCTGAGACCATGGTGAGAACACTGAATTTTGGTTTGTGGGTGAGTCTGTATTGCCTGGGTAACCAAGCTTGTGCCTTCTGGACGCTTTGCCCCAGGTGCAGAATTCCTACTCCTGACTGCAGATGGCCTGCCCCTCCTGCTGAAGCTGTCCTCTGTGCTTCCTGAGATGCCTGGGAGGTTTCCAGGGTCCCTTACTTAGGCTTTTGGTTCAGTTGCTCTCTGTTGGTGGGCTCCAAGTGTGAGCAACTAGCTTCATGCAGGGACAAGGGCACTGGGGGAGGGGGAGCAGGACGTGGAGATGGCAGAGCACCGTGGGGGTCTCCCCCACTCCCAGGCAAGATGGGATCAAAAGGAGGTTCTTTGCACTGGGCATGCAAAAGGCTAGCGAGATAATTGGATGGAGGAAAAAGCCCTCTTACCCACTTCCAGTACCAAATTGGGGGTGGGACCAGAGGACGGCAGGCACATGTGCAATAGAAGTCAAAATGGCAGCATGGGGAGGTTCTGGACCAAAGAGACCCATCAGTCTAGCCAGAGGAAAGAAGGGATTGGTTAGGAGGTGGACCCACACCCCAAACTCACATAAACCCAGGTGAACCAAAAAACTCTCTCTTGCTCATCACTCTCTGCTCAGGACCTGCAATTAGTACAGTGACCTGTTCTCTCCATGGGCCACGTGACCTTAGCAGTCACATGGCCCATGACCTCCAGGAAGGAGTCTCTGTTTCTCTTTCTCTCTGATGTGTTGGAGCATTTGCCTGTGCATTTCCACCTCTCTGGTTCAGAAGCGCATGAGCTTGCAGCCCTAGTAGCTGCAAGGCCAATGGCAATGATGGCCCCACACGTGAGTGGAGGGAGCCTGAAGCTGGACAACAGCTGGGAACAAGCTAAGCTACTTGGATGACCACTTAGCAGCTGCCCTGACTCCAACGGATAGTACTTTAAAATGGAGCAGGAACTCTAGGCACTGCCTTTTGTTTGGTCTTGCTGAGGATGGCAGGGTATTGTGGAGGAAGTGAGCTTTGAGAAGGGGAGACCCCCATTCTCCCAGATCATTCAGCATATGAATAAAAACCTCTTTTCTTTTTCACCATCTACTCCCTCTAAAGTTTGCCTTTTGTGGTGGTGGGTAGCCAAACCTCCAATTTTTATTCCATAACATTAATAACAGAAACTATTTTAAAAAACAAGAGCAAAAAATAGTTATGGTAAATACATTAGATGAAATAACACACAATAGATAGGATAAATATTAAGAGAATCCGGCTGGGAAAATAATCATGTTGGAAGATCAGATTGAGGAATTCACAACAAGGGGAGAAAAAAATGCAAAAGAAAATACAAAAATGAAACTAGTTGAACTACCATATTTTGCCATGTATGATGCACACTTTTTGCCTGAACTTTTGAGGAAAAAATAAGGATGCATGTTATACATGGGTATAATGACATACCATGGGTATGACAATCCCACATATAATGTGCACAAAATGTGGATGTGCATCATACACTGCAAAATACAGGTTGTCGACATGAAAAAAGTATAATTGCTAGCATCTAGGTAAAAAGAGTTATCAAAATGGAGAAAAACAGAAATAGGGAGGAGTGAGTATTTGAAGAAATAATGGAGATAAAATCTTCAAATTAAAAAAAGATGAAAAACATAGAATAAAAAAACTTATAAAACCCCCAAAATAAGAAAATGTAATTCACCTGGATCTATTAAATGAAATTTCAAACTGTCAAATTAAGAAGGATATTCCAAAATCTTGCAGAAAAAAAATAAATGTCTTTTTTAAAAATAAGAAAGTTTCAGGATCTAGAACATTTTATACAGCTGAAATATAAAAGCATGGCAAAAATAGCGTTGGGTATATAAGGCCTCAGAAAATTTAGCAAACAAAAATCTACTCTGTGAACAGTTAGATAAAATATAAATAAAAGGAAACAAGTCTAAAAAGTATGCAGGATATATAAAGTAAAAATCTTCAAATACTTCAAGTTTGAGCTTACCTTAAAATATCTGTATTGGTTTTTTATTGCTGCCATAACAAGTTAGATCAAATGTGGTGGATTAGAACAACACAAATTCATTATGTTACAGGTCTGTAGGTTAAAAATCCAACACAAGTCTCACTGTGATGAACTCGAGGCATCAGCAGTCCTTTCTGGAGACTGCAGAGGGGAATCCATTTCCTGCCTTTTCCCAGCTTCTAAAGGTTGCAGCTGCCTTCCTTCCTTCATGGCCATTGGTTCGAGCCAGCAACCTGGCATCTCTCCAACCATTCTTCCAGATAGTCACATTTGCCTCTGACTCTGACTCTCTGTCTTCTACTTTTAAGGACACTTGTTAAGGACAGTTGGTTAGATCGAGTTGGATTGGGCACAGGTGGATAATACAAGCTACTCTCCCCATCTCAAGTCCTTACCCTTAATCACATTTGCAAAGTCTTTTTTGCCACATAAGGCAACATATTCACACGTTCCAGGGATTAGCATGTGGACATAATTGGGAGCCTGTTATTTGCCCAGTATAATTTCTGTATAGGAGAGAGAAAGAGAAAAAGAGAAAGAGAAAGAGAATAAATACCCCAAATTTAATGTTGTACACATTAAGGGAAGTGAGAGCATGCCAAAAATGGCAATTTACAAAATAAAAGAGGATTAACATAAGCAAAGAAAATGTATTATATTGAAATCATAAACTATAATTATAGAAGTCAATCCATATATTAATTACAATAAATATAAATGGACAAAACTTGCCAGTTGAAAGAGACCATCACATGTACAAAAGCAAAACTGAATTCTAGAAACATTATTTTAATCAAACCTAACATGCCATCAAATCTAAGATGCATATCATATTATGTAAATGGAAGGAAAAAAGAAATGCTATCAATTAAATTATGATGACAGCTTTCTGATCACTTTGACTTTATGTTAGTTTGAAGAGCACTTTTAGATTTATTTATACATATATTTTATCATGTACAACTGATGTGCACATATAAAAGGTAAAATAGAAGTAAAATAAATTGATTAAAGAGTTTCTAAAATTTCATCACAAATAACTCATAATACAACTTTTTCATTTGATATTATTTGTAGCACCAACAGTACTGATGACTCAGCACATCCTAAGATAACCCCTAAAAAAAACCAAAAAACTACTGTTTCTGGGCTCCTAAAACAGCTTTGCAATTACGTAGAACTTGTCTATTTTGTTTACTCTTGTTTTGTGCATGTTGCCAATTTGGTTTGACTTACACTTTCCCCACACATTTCATGCAACCATTTAGTTCTTAGAAGCTAAAAGAGAGCCTCACTATGGTCTCTTGGGATTTGATTTCCATCCACTGACATTTATTCTTCAAGTTTTAATACTAGCACTATTAATGTCTAGGCAAATGCAGACAATGAGAACTGTGGTGCACATGCTTATCCAAATAACAGAGATTATAATATTCCATTGATTGTAAGATGAATCCTGATTTCAAAGTTGTTGAAATGCCAAATTTTATATAGCTTAGACTGCTAAAAATAATGCATATATCTTTTTAAAAAAGAGTTTGTTTATTTATTTTTAGAGGGGAATGGAGGGAGAGAGGGAAACATCAATGTATGGTTGCCTCTCATGCGCCCCCTACTGAGGACCTGGCCTGCAATCCAGGCATGTGCCCTGACTGGGAATCAAACCAGGGAACCATTTGTTCGCAGGCCAACTCCCAATGCACTGAGCCACACCAGTCAGGGCAATGCATATACCTTTTACAAGGACATGGGGCTTGAAATTATAGAAAGTTTCAAAGTGAAAGAATGGAAGTAGAAGCAACAGACAAATGCTAACCAAATGAAAGCTGATACAGCTATATAGACCCCCATTATCCAATATGGTCGACACTAGCTACTGAGCACTTGCAATGCAGGTATGAATTGAGATGTTCTGTAAGTATACAATATATACCAAATTTCAAAGATTTATCACAAAAAAATGCACAATATCTCACTGATAATTATTGTATCAATTTCATGTCAATTAATATACATGTTAGGTTAAATAAACATATTATTAAAATTGATTTCACCTGTTTCTTTTACCTTTATAAAGCAGCCACTAGAAAATTTGAAAGTATATATGTGTCTCCCTTAATATTTCCAACAGACCATTTTGCTTTAATACCAAAAACATTGTAAAGAAAAAGACATGGTTACTATATAATGGTTAAAGGTGAAATTCACCAAGATATAGTAAAGAAAAAGACATGGTTACTATATAATGGTTAAAGGTGAAATTCACCAAGATATAGTATAACTAAACATGTAGTGCATGATAAAATGCCCACAAAAAATGAAGATAATTTGATAGAATTACAGATACCCATTGATAAATCCAGCTATTTTGGTGAGAAATTTAAACACATTTGTCTCAACTATTAACAGACATGACCATCCAAAATTCGACAGGGATAAAAAGTCTGAACAACACAACTAATGAGCCTAAGTTGAATGACGGTATATAATGCTGTGTGGAAGACTAGAAAATACCCAGTCTCCTTTAATTCACATGGGACATTTATAAAAATTGATTCTGTATATCAACAAATTTAATGATTAAGTACCATAAAAATAAACTTTCTGTTTTAAGTTTAAAAAATAATTTAAAAATGATAAGGGAATTTGAAAAATATACTTGTAAATAACTCTGGGCTAAAGAAAAATCATACTGGAAATTTAAAAATAAAATCTAGAACACTACAGGGCCTTCTACTTGGAAGCTTAGTGTAACAGGTACTGAAGCTATCCTCTCGCCTAAAACAACCATAAAAATAATAAAACGGATAAAATATATGAAGCAACATTGTACATTGTGCAACTTAAACAGTGACCTTTGAGGGATGGGAATCCAACAGGGCAAACCCATTGACCATCCCTGCTTGCTGTGTTGAGAGAGTTTCTCATCTGTGATGCAGGGAGCGGAGGCCCTGGCCGAGCTCAGCAGACTTCCTGAGTTGAAGAGACAAAGCTGAAAGCCCAGGGAGACAGCCAATGTGGCTAGCATTTGCGGAATCAAGTTCTGGGGAGGAGAGAGATATGCAGAGAACCCTGGAAGTCTGCAGAGGGTCTCCATCAGGGATTCAAAGGAGCGCTTGATCAGCACCTGTATGTGAGGAAAACATAGAAGGGTAGGAAAAGAACCATCGTGGTGGTTCATTTTACGTGTCAACTTGACTGG
The DNA here is from genome assembly GCA_039655065.1 of Glossophaga mutica. NCBI lineage: Eukaryota > Metazoa > Chordata > Mammalia > Chiroptera > Phyllostomidae > Glossophaga > Glossophaga mutica. The sequence goes on along the minus strand of CM077307.1, from coordinate 136,657,795 downwards.
GTCACTGGAGTGACCAGCTATTTGGTCACACATTATCCTGGATACGTCTGTGAGGGTGTTTCTGAGTGAGATTAACGTTTGAATGTGCAGAGTAAAGCAGATAGCCCTTCCTAAAGTCCCTGACATCACACAATCATTTAAAGGCCTGGATAAAAAATGGCTGCCTCTTCCCTGACTGCGTTTAAAGCTGGGACCTGGGTCTCCTGCTGCCTTTGGACTCAAACATTGGCTCTTCTCTGGTCTCTAGCCTGCCAGCTCTTGGATTGGAACTCATACCACTGCATCTCCTGGGTCTCCAGCCTGCTGACTACAGATCTTGAGACTTCTCAGCCTCCATCATTACATGAGCCAATTCTTTATAATAATAATATAATTATGTAATATAATAATATAATTAAGCAGTAATATAATTGTAATTCCTTATAATATTATATATTATGACATATACATTCCATTGGTTCTGTTATTATTGCATTATTTTGTATGTTATTGTTATTATATTATTATAGTATAAAATAATACATATATACATTCTCTTGGTTCTATTTTTCTGAGAAACTCTAACCCAATCATCCAAAAAGGATTAGAGGAATTAGTACCTGGTGTTCACTCAGGACTGGGAATAGTGTCTGCTTCCACCTTCCAGACAAGAAAACCTCATAATTTCTGAGATAACAAGAAGAATATTCAGAAGGGTCTCAGAAACAGGAAATAATTAGCCCTAGACTAAACACAGCTCTGTTTCTGCCTAACTAATTGTAAAAGCAGGACTAGAAAAGATCAAACCGTTTCCAAGGAAATTGCCTGCATCTCACAACAAAGCTCAGAAATTTTTTACAGGAATTCAAAAGTATCCAGCTTTTGAATGAAGCCAGACTCCCTCACCCAGATACCTGGGCAGCTAGGGTAATCACACACCCAGAGCCTTCAGAATGGGCCCGACAAGCAGTATTTCCATAGCCTTGAGAATGGGTCCACATGCACAGAATCATGCTTTGTTATGTTATATCTTGGCACCCTGTTGGCTTTGTGTGCATTTAGCATATTCGGGAGTTGGGACTCCCTGCCAATGAATGCCACATGCAGTGTGATACACCGACAGCTCCGCAAATTTTCTTTCTTTGCCCAAATCCCATGTGAACCTGTCCAGCCTTAAACGGTCAAGACATACCAGCCCACAACAAGGTGAAATTCATGATGTTTGACACAGGAAGAAATTACCAGGCATGCAAAGGAGCAGGAAAATACAACAAATGTTGAAGGAAAAAACTCAACCGAAAATGAAGTAGAACTGACATAAATGTTAGAATTAACAGAAAATCACATTTAAACAGTTACTTTTACTGTATTCAATATGTTCGAAAATTAAAACAGTATATAACAAGCTTACGGAATACAGCAGTAATGATGTTATGACAGTCATTTTAGATATTAACACTTGCATTAGAAAGACCAGGTGCTAAAAGTGAATGCATAGGAAGAAAGAGGTAATATAAATAAGAGCAGAATCAATAAAATATAAAATGAAGATATAATGAAGAATGTTGCAAACCAAACATCAGTTCTTCAAAAACCAACAAACAAAAATAGATATACTTCTGACAAGATTACACCAGAAAAAAAAGAGAAAAATCACAAATAAAGATTATAATTAATTAAAACAAAATATAGAAATATTGAAGATGTTAAATGTCATAAGAACACTATTATCACCTATATGCCAACAATTTGGAAAATTGGGCCTAATGGACAAATTGCTGGGCAAGTATAACTTAATAATCAAATCCTGGCAGAGGATTCACTTCCAAGTTCACTCACTACTGGAACTAGTTCAGTGCTGACTTTTGGCAGGAGACTGAGCCCCTCACCTGGTGTGCCTCTGCATCATGGCCTTAGTGTCCTCATGGCACTGCCACATCGGGGAGGGGAATTATGATCCACCTCATGAGCAAAAGAGTATCAGAGAGTTTGTGGGCATATCTTTAAAATGGGAAGAGTCGAAAGTCATCAGTTGATGAAGTGGGCAAAGTGCATCATGTCTCTCTTGACAGAATGCAGTGTGAACTGCACAACCTCATTATGGAGTGTCCTTACTGAACATGGCCTAGACCTAACCTCCAGTTACAGAAGATGCCGTATATAATGCAGAAGATATTGGAACAAGGTAAATGATACCATAAAGAAACAATTGGATGTATCATGTGGGGAACTGTCTAAAGACAACTGGTTTAAAAATAATATTATGAAGTCCTGGCTGGTGGTTCAGTTGCTTGGAGCATCATCCCATACACCAAAAAATTTCGGGTTCGATTCCTGGTCAGGGCACACACCTGGGTTGCAGGTTTGATCCCCAGTCAAACAATCAATGTTTCTCACATCTCTCTCTCTCTCTCTCTCTCTCTCTCCCCCTCCTCCTGTCATCAATAAAAACACATCCTTGGGTGAGGATTAAAACAATAACAATGATGTCATGAAAAACAAAAGGCAGAGGGTTGTTTTAATAAAGATGCATAACGAATATAACTCATATATCATTATTGTATCTCATTTTATTTTTTAAAAATCTAGAAAAGACGTTTGAGGGAAATTATGGCTATTTAAATATGAATAGGATATTAGAGAGTATTATGGAATTAGCGTTCATTTCCTCAGGTGTCATAATGGTGTTTTGGTTATGTAGGAAAATGTAATTCCTAAGAGATGCACAGTGAAGCATTTGGGGCAGAGTCATGATGTCTGCAATTTGCTTGAGAATGGTTCAGGAGGAGAAGAGAGAGAGAGATAGGGAGGAAAGGAGGGATGAAGGGAGAGGATAAAGATATAGCAAATTTGACAAAATGAAGACAATTGGTGAATCTAGGAGAAGGGTTTTATTGTCACTACTCAATTTTTTTTTGTTTGAAACCTTAAAATAAAGAGTTGGGGGGAAATATACACACACAGAGAGAATCTTTAAGTCTGGATAGCTAAGACGAAACTAAAAATGCAAACAAAAGCACGATGACTCAGGATGGCAGGTGCCTGGGGCTGGGAGGTGGCAGAATGAGACAACGCAAAGAGGATCACACATGCAAGCTTTTATTATCATCTCAGTTTTAATGTTGGCTGTGGTTTCATGGTATTTATTACACTATTACTATAAATTAATAATTATGTGCATAAAAATGGCCAGCAATGATGGGACTGTGTCAAGAGCCAAGGATTACATTAATCTTCTGTGTTCTTAAGGCAGCACCAGCCTACTACCGTAAAAGCAGTGAAAATAGCCACATGCCATATTTTGCTGTGTATAATGGGCACTTTTTGCCCAAATTCTTGAGGGAAAAGTATGGCTGTGCATTATACATGGATAGTGCTAATTCCACATCTATGTAAATGTGTTAAATTCTTTTATTTATGCTTACGCATTAAAAGTATAACTCTAGAAAGCAATAATGATGTCCGTATGCAAAATAATACCCTGGAATATGATAATCACTTTTGTTTCTAAATATAAATGAATGAAAAATTGATTTAAAAAATTAAAACAAAAGATTTTTTTCTTGAAAGTTTGAGCCAAAATGTGCATGCTCAGTATACACAGAAGCGCATTATACATGGCAAAATATGGGTTTGTTGAGTGGAAAATTCCAGTGATGGGAGAAAAGCTGGACATAACAGCTATTTGAGAATGAGCTCTAAATTTTTCCATCCTTTCATCTGAAGCTAATAACTGTGGTGTTCCAAGAATAATGAACAACTACTTAAAATACTCTACTATTAACCAATGATTCAACCTTGTTTAATCACATTCTTATTTAAAGCAAATGGTACATGTCTGTTATTTAAGAAGGCACAAGAGGGAATGAAATTATCATTAAGACACATAGTATAGGGGAACTAAATATATAATTTTTATTTACAAAAATTGGTGTTAATAGTATCTCTAACAATTTATCATTTTTTAATTTTTTTTATATTTTTAAAAATCTTTTTATTGTTGTTCAAGTAGAGTTTTCTGCCTTTTTCCCCCACCCCTCCCCACCACCCCAGGCATCCCCACCTCCCTTCCCTGTTTCCACCCCCACCTTGTCATTGTCCGTGTGTCCTTTATACTTGTTCCTGTAAACCCTTCACCCTTTTCCCCATGACCCCCTCCCCTCTTCCTTCTGATCACTGTCAGCCTGTTCTCAATTTCAATGTCTTTGGCTATACTTTGCGTGTCATTTATTTTGTTGCCCAGAAGTGGAATGTTGCATAGAGGTAGAGAAGCCGAGCTTTGGAATCAGAAAATCCTCAATTCAAGTCTCAATTCTGGCAACAGGCAAATTATTTAACTGCTCTAGATTTGTTTCCTCATCTGAAGTTGAATCTTCATGATTAGGATTGCTGCATCGCCAATTTAAAGTGCTTAGCACAGTTCGTGGTGTAAGTCTGAATGTTACATAAGGTAGTAGTAGCTCTTATTACCATACTGAAACATTTAAACTGATTTAATTTATTTACCTACACGCACACAATTTCCTATGTACTGACAAAGTTACACTTTTATCAAAAGCTAAAAAAAAACCAAATACATACACAAAACTTAAGAAATGGAACGAAGGTAAACACTTAATCTCCTTGACATTCTCTTCGTTTCTCACTAGATTATCTATAAAACTCCATCATCCCTAACATTTTATTATTCTATAAATTCTATGATTATTGCATTTGCAAATGTTTAGAAGTTCTTTTTATCAAGTTAAAGCAATTTAAGAGAATTATTCTGATTAAAGGTTGACTATACACATATTTTGTCGTATATAATGCGCACCTATGTTTTATATTCTAATTCCATATATAAATATGGGATTAGTAGTACCATGTGTAATGAGCATCCTTATTTTCCCTCAAAAAACTGGGCAAAAAAAGTGCACATTATACATGGAAAAATACGGTATAGTGATTTTTACATTGCAAAGGCTTGAAAGTGTTAAGTTAAATGTCAGTATCTTGAAATTCTAAGTAAAAATGTTAGCTGCAGTATATTTCCCCTTTGGTGTGTGGTTGTTGCAAAGACAACATAAAACTAGCTGGACGATAATGTCTTTAAATGACCACACATATCATCACACCAAGAGAACAATTCTGTGTCTGCTTCTTCCTGGTGTAATGCATGCTTTTCCGACCTCGCACTCACAGTGTACCTGTCCGGGCATGTGGTGTTCGATGAGAGGAAACCCTGCACTTACCTGTTCAACCATTTCCCTGCTACGTGTCTCAGTTGGCTCTAAGTTCCTATTGTAGAAGATGTTGTAGTAAGTTTTCAAGTATATGACTTTTATTCATATAAAATTATTTCCTTATGGTAAAATAATGTTAGAGGGTATATTAAATTTTAAAAAACAATCAGTATGGGCATCATAGCTCTTTATTGCTGTATTGCTTTCCAAAAGGGTGTATATATGTGTATAAAAATAAAATATAGCAATATACATAACACAGTAATACATATATTTTAGGATGTTAACTATAAATAAGTAAACCAAAATAAGCTTTCTTTCAACCTAAATCATCTAACCAAGAGTACACACCAGAATTAACTTTTACCAATCTCTCTTCTTCTTTTTCTACTTTTACTTTCATCAATGAGAGACTTGGATGTAATGTTTAAGTTAAAAGAAGAGTTTCCATTCAAGGTCATATTAAGACCTTGTTTACTATAAAAAGGTTAAATGCCAACTGGTCTTCTGTTCTTGCCAATCCAGCTTCATTGATTTCTAAAAGTGGATTTTTTAAACTAACTTGTCTAGAATTTACTAACTAGTCTAGAGCTACAGCCCACTAACTGTACTTGTCATATTTTCTTTAGTCATGGAATAATTGAATTGAGCAGCCATTACAAAATATAAAAACAAAACAAAACAAACTTGGCTTGATACTTGGATAATAGCAGCTTCATCAATTTTACCAATTTGTCTCTACTACCCTCTAGTGGAATCATAGTCATAATAATATCCTTAGAGCATTGCCTCCAGATCTCTCTCTCTCTCTCTCTCTCTCTCTCTCTCTCTCTCTCTCTCTCTCTCTCTCTCACACACACACACACACACACGTGTATGTAGACTTACAAGTTTCAGCTTTATAGAGTTGGTCCCAGCCTTAGATATCATGAACTCCTGGAGGGAATTACCTTTTAACTGGCATTGTTGCTCTTCTCTCTTCCCACACTAATCGTCTCTGGAAAGTACTGCCGGGATCAGTCTGTTTAAAGGGAGAATGTATCCTATCACTGCCCTGCTCAACCAGATGTGGAAACCTTTAGCCATCACCACTGGACTGCTTGAAGTGCTGCAGGTGAACTTCCCCACTCCTGTTTTGTGACCCCATAGCGAGTCATTCAAGTTACCTCCCAAACTCTTCCCAATATGAATCCAACTTTTCTTCCCACCCTTCCACCCCTTAACTCCCATACTCGCTCCAACCTCCAGCCCAATCCTGCTGCTGGATCTCCTCCAAACCTGTCCCATGTTTTCCTCTTTCTGCTGAGAATGCCACCGATCTAGTCGTCTCTACCCCAACAACTTCCTTCTTCCATTTCTATATTTGCTGAAGTTATGTTCACATTCTAAGAATTAGTTTAAACGCACCCTTTGTTTAGATTTACAAGCTCCCTTTATAAATCCCACAGAAGCCAGGCACCTCTCTGATACTGCTATTCCCTTTCCAGGCTCCTCTCTTTTAATTCCCATTTAAACTAACATCAACTTTTCTACTCAATGCAACACAAGGATCGTGTCATTAATGAAGCTTTATCTGCCTCCTCCAGAGTCCTTCCCCCTCCTGTTTTGTGACCCCATAGCAAGTCATTCAAGTCTCTGCTCCCAGAGGGACAAGGAGTGATCAACAGGACTAGGGAAAAATATTTGAATAAGTGCTTCCTGTGGGCTAGGCACTGATTTAATTAGGTAAATGTTACATGGCTTACCTCACTTTATGCTCAGTATGACACAATGAGGTGCCATTATTATCGCCATTGGAGGAAATATATACAGCACAGAGGAAGAAATGACTTGCCCAAAGCCACAGAAAGGGCAGGGGCCAAGACTTCCAAGGATTTGAGCCCAGGCAGTCAGGCTCTGGACCCACAGGGCGGAGTGAAGAAGGTCTGTCCTTTTACCTCTCATTTTCGAGTCTGTGGTTTGGGATTGGCAGTGAAAAGAATCAAATACGATCACTGGAATAGGAAGCAGTTTTGGTTTTGTCTTGTTGAATGAGAATGTCTACTTTCCTCTTTAAAATTCTTTTCTTTGTACATGTTTTCCATCTGGACTCTGAAGCGTAGGAAGGTGAGGGCTCCAGCTTCATAATGTTATCAAACATTGAGATGAAGTCTTTCCTTTGTTACCTTATCTGAATGTGGCATCACTTTACTTTGTATTACCACACTGCTTAATTCAGAGCACCAGCTGAAGGAAGCTATTTAATTCATTAGATAATTAACACAAAAGAAGCATAATCACTTGTTGTATTTTATCTTGTCTGTCCTCTAAAGCTCAATGAGGGCAGATAGTCTAACACATCTTTGTATTTTTAGTGGCCCTCAAATGGTGCCAGGCAAATAGAAGGCATTCAAATAGTTGGTGAGTGGAACTGAAAGAGTTTAATTTTCTGTCATATTTCAGTATCGCATCACTGGTGTGAAATGACGCTCAGCCGAGAGTTAGATGATTGATGTTCACAAGGAGGCCTTTGGGCAGGACAAGACACTTGAGTGCCTGTCTCGTTTTTGAGGAAAAAGTAAATTATGTTCCATGATATTTTAGCAGTAAGATGATGTCTTTGTAATTTTGCTATTTGGAATTTGTCACTGATAGCAAACACTTAAAGTAAAGCAGAATATTTCATAACATGAAACCCCAGGCCTTTATCATTCCAGGTGACAATTTATTGAATTTAACTGGGACTGCATTTGTTTAACACCATTAGAAAACAAACTTTTATGTTAATTGTTTAATTTACTGGTTGGCGATCTAGTCAGAATCCATTGTCCTGAACCATTGGACTGACTCTACAAAGATAAAGGTTTAACAAATTGTCTCAATAAATTTTCAGTTCTGACAGAGGAGCCTATCTTAGGCATAAGCAGTACTGTGATAAAATTTAAGTGGCATTAAAATTTCATAAAAACCCTGGCTGGTGTAGTTCAGTGGATTGAGTGCGGGCCTGTGAACCAAATGGTTGCTGGTTCGATCCCCAGTCAGGACACATGGCTGGGTTGCAAGCCAGGTCCCCAGTATAGGGGGTGTGCGAGAGGCAACCACACACTGATGTTTCTCTCCCTTTCTTTCTCTTTCCCTTCTCCTCTTTCTAAAAATAAAAGAAATGAAATCTTTTTAAAAATCCCTGAAATATATACCAAAAATATCTAAGAGTGTCAACCAACCCAACAGCCCTGATCATTTTTCCTGCCTCCAAACATGTATGAAATTGTGTGCCAGTTTCAGAGTTAGATTCATGGTGATCTAAGAATTACATAAGGTAACAAAGGAATGAAGCTTAAGGCCAGGGTCCTGCCTTTGAACAGACCCTTTCCAGGGCTCCGAGAGAAATGTTCACATGGTCATGTTTCTGTAAATTATATAAAATAGGGTATTTTAACCACAGTTCATTAAGGCCACTGGTTCTTTCCACTTCACTCCCCAGGAAGTGGTTCTTTCCGCTTCACTCCCCACCATCCAGTGGCACTGGCAGGAGCCTGGACATTGTTAGGATTCAGCACAGGGGGAACTGAGTTGAGGATATGTTTAGTTTAAGATTCCTGGTATCTGGTTATGTATCCACACACTTCCAAGTTATTGTCAGCAGACCTAATGTAGGAATGACTTCTGGGAACACTCCTTTAAGTCATTCTGCTGACTCTCCTGGCATCTGGGAATGAAGGTATAGGTTCAGAGAACTTATCTGACCTCTGAGTAAGTGGGCACTGGGTAACAGAGAAGCTAACCTAAGGAAAATTCTTCCAATTATCAGATGCATAAAATTATATTATTACCTCATCTAAAATGAACTTATTTTGTGTCAGGAATATACTTTTTAACACAGAATGAACAATTGTAAATATATCTGATAATTTTTGGAATCTGGAATGCTTATAATCATGTAAACTAGAATAGTTTATAAGTCTTGTGATATAGGGCATAAACCTAGAGCAGCAGTATAAACAGCTATGTGAGAAAAACTAGATGTTTCCTCAGATTTGACAGAAATTCTAAAAATTTACATGCCATACTCATTATCTAATTCAAATCACTTTAGCATGACCCATAAAAGCCATTTGAGTTACGGGTATCTAGCTCCCTAGCATATTTTTCTGACCCTTTCTCCAGCCCCCAGATTCCTTTTACATTCTGGCATTGCTGAATTAATTTCCGTCCATCAAATGTGCCTTGCTATTTGTTCTCCATGGACCAGAAAGCTCTCCCTACTCGTGTGACTGCTGGGCAAACTCCTCACTCCTCAAGAGTCATTTCAGATATCACCTCTACTGTGAAGCCTTGTCCGACCCCTCTGCCCAGCCCTGCACTCATGCCACTCCTCATAACCACAATTCTCTGCACAGAGCAGACTTTGCCTATGGCCCTGTAAGCATTTTCTCCTCACCTAGACGGGAAGACCCAGTGATCCTCACTGGCCTGGAGGTTGATGGATGAATCTCTTCTCCCTACCCCATCCTTATTTCCTGAAATTCCAATGGAAGACTGAGGTGGGTTGACACCTGTGCATTTAATGTACAGAATGCCAGAGTGTTCACGATGATCCCTCTTGTACTCCCCTTTGTTGGGGGATGAGAGTGGGGCCATGGAGGTTATATATGATAAGCTTTTATTACGGAATTGTTTGAAAACTTTGCCCGAAAATCACCTATTACTTTGTTAGAAAAATGCCTAACTCAGAAACAACCATGATAATTCAATGTTTTTGGTTTTGATAAAAAGACCTTGAAACTGTAGGTCTTGCTTTTTCCATCATTTTACTTTCTGAGTTAATGTATAAGAAGATCAGCCTTCTCCTCTTGGATCAATTTTTCAGCAACTTCTATGAGTTGTATCCTGCAGCAAAAAAAGTCCTTGGCAAGATTCATTCATTCATTCATTCATTCACTTTTGAGCTAGGTAATATACTCTCACATGGCTCAAAATTCAAAGGATACGAAAGCCTCCCTGCCACCTGGGTGCCCCAGTTGCTCTTTTTCTTCACAGCAGCACGTTGTTAACAGTTTTTTTGCATTTCCTTCCAAGGTATTTTATGTATAGTGGTTATCCCTTATTTGCAGGGCATATGTTCCAAGACAGAATATATATACACAACATATATACACTCTGTTTTTATACATAGATACCTATGATAAAGTAAATGTCTTTTTCATCTTAGCTAAGCCCGTTCCATGCATTGTTGCTGTAACTTGTGCAGTTTCATGTGCAACAGCAAAACTACCACCATTTTCTTTTTCTTGCCTCACAATTTCAGGGGTAAATTTGTTCTTTCTGTAGATCTTAGCAACTTCAGCGTATATATATTTTTTTCCTTATAAAGTCTAAAACTTTCACATTTTCACTACAGAAAGCACTTCATGGCTTCTTTTTGGCGTGTCCAAATTGCCAGCATCACGACTCATGTTTCGGAGCCATTGCTGGGTAAAATAGCGGGGGCGTGGGGCACAACTACAGCGTGGATATGTTGGGAAAAGGGATGATTCATACCCGCGTGGGACCAGGCGAGATTTCAGCGCATTGCTCAGAATGGCGCACGATTTAAAACTTACGATTTGTTTATTTCTGTAATTTTCCATTTAATATTTTTGGACCACAGCAGCTTGTAGGTAACTGAAACCATGGAAAGAGAAATTGCTAATAAGCGCGGGGTTGGGGGACTACTGTGGTTACAAGTAACTGTTTCTCAAACTTTTTTTTAATCTGAAAAAATACTTGTATTAGTATGTTGGCCTGTCACAACCAAACACCACAGACTGGGTGACCTAAACTACAGAAATTCATTTCCTCCCAGTCTGAAGTCTGGAAGTCTGAGATCAAGATGCCAGCGTGGCTGGGTTCAGGGGAGAGCTCTCCGCTTCATAGATGGAGGCTTCTTGCTGTGTCCTCACAGGACTGAGCTCTCCAGTGTCTTTTATAAAAGCACTAATTCCATCATAAAACCCGTCAACTTCAGGGTCTCATTTAAACCTAGTTATCTCCCAAGACCTCCGTCTTTAATACCACCACATTAGGAGTTGGAGCTTAAATATGTGAATTTCTTGGAGGAGGGGGTGGTGCATAAGTCGGTCCACAGCAATACTTATTTCTAAAAACAAAACAAAAACTTTGTGTGCAGCTCCTTTTCTTTCTAGATGGAGTTTATCAAAATATAAATGTGAAATTCTTTGGAGCACCTGCCTTTCCACCCTCTCCTCTTCAGTTCTTTTTCCATATCACCTCTAAAATAGTTCTAAAGTCTGGTTCCAAGGCTGGACCTTTCCTGAGCAGCCCCTTACAACAGTATTCAGGGCTCCTGAAAATTCTGACTCCAAACCCTCTTCCCTACTTAACCCTACAGGTATCCTGCATCCTACAATGGAGTCACCTGAATTATCTGGGCAGACTTTCAGGACTTTACTCATAATATTTCCAGTACTTAGAAGGCCCACCCCTCAACTTTTTCTCCAGTTTGTTCAAATGTTACTTTCTCTTTTTGAATTAATTATTTCCTCCTCTACGTTCTCATATCACCTTATAGCATGTTACAACATAAGTCCCAGAACAGTATTCGAAGTAATCATTGTGAGTTCCACCCCACACTGACAACAGGAATTGTATCTGATTCATTTTTCTTTTTATGGAACACAGCATTGCTCTTCAAAGACACTGAATAAAAGTGGACCCTAAGTATAATAAACTGTAACATGAATTTACAACAACCCTTAAAACCTCAAAAACAAAGATAATTGAGTTAAATTTAAAAATATAGAATCACAGCTGTGGAAGCTTGTGTTCTCTTAATATTGAATGCAGAGTAGATATAATGAATTGCTGCCTGTTTTAAAGATAATGTAAATTAAATTTGTTAATTGGGCCCCCTAGAGAGAAATATATATATATATATATATATATATATATATATATATATATAATTCATTCATTCAAAACAGTACCTTCAACTAACAGAGAACAGTATTCTTTCTAAGAACATTTCTCTGGGTAGTCAGTTTTGACTTAAAATGTGAATTTGGGATTTTGAATGTAAGCTTTAAAAGTTATTAGGTTTAGGCAGAGATTTTCCAACCCCCTACCCTCACTATGAATGTTCTGCCTATGTCACCTAGGAGCATAACATTGTTTCTGCCAATATAGGGTCATATGACATATGCTACTCATTATGTAAAAAGGTATTAAACACTTACAAGGATGTGATATACTATCCTAATCTGGGTCATCTAATACATATTTTTAGAGGTCATGGCAACCAGTCTTTGTTCTGGATCGCCTTAGGGTCAGTACAAAGAGAAATCCTTACTAGGGGACTCTTACTATCTGCAGTTCTATTTTACTCTTTTATTTTCTTTAATATTAAGAATGATTTTTAAGTGCTGAAGTCTCTGTTAAAGATAAGGTAGAGAGCAATTAAAGAGAAAGTTTTTGATTTACTTAAAGTATAATTTAGATTTCTTTTTCTTTCCGTATAGACTTTTGATTTTTTTTGTTTTAAAGAACATTTAAAATATTTAAACATTTTTAAACGTAAAATTTTGTCTTTTGTTTTTAAATAACTAAAATTTGTAAATGAATACAAGATGAATTAAAAAGTGAGGTAAAACAAAGAGCGTTTATATATTACATATATATTCTTTACATCGATGAGAGCATCTTTTAGTTTTCTATTGCCTTTTTAAGGTAACTATTAAAATATACTCCTTTGGTCCAGCCTGAAAGTCACCCGTTTAGAAAAACATAAGTATGCACTACCTTTAAGTATTAAAAGTGAAAGTAATGGAAGATGGATTCAAATATAGTATCAAGTTCGTGATGAGCTATTTGTGTACACTAAAATATTTGTGCTGATACGGGGAGGTGAAAGAAACCAACTCAGAGCTAACAGTAGATCTCTGATGGCTAGAAACAGTAGGACGACGCTCTCCCGGGAGGCAAGAAAGCGCTTGCGCATAGACTCAGTTTGCGCCCGCCCTCCTGCTTTTTCTGAAGCCGCCGTTTTCTTTTATTTTGGCGCTCTAGCCACCGGGGAAGGCCAGCTCTAGCGTGACTTGGCTCTGATTGGCTCTTTTGAAAGTCTACGCGTTATCTGATTGGTGGATCTGGGGCCCTTTAGCGCGGTGAGTTTGAAACTGATTGCACTTACCTTCCAAGCTGGCTCTGAGAAGTTGAGACAGTGACGCCGACGTGGTAGCCGCTGCCGCCGCTGCTTTCGCTGCGGGGTGATTAGTCGGGTAGAGTTGCTGGGGTCCGAGTCGTGCGTACGGGGTTGACAGGGCGCGGCTCGGTGGCCTTGGAGGGGGGGTATTGAGGGACCGGGTGGTACTGTCCGGCGGCTAAGTGGGCAGCTGGAGATTGCGTGGGGCCAGGCTGGGCCTCAAGATGCGGGGCCTGGCTTTCACTTTGGAGTCCCCGGCCCCGGCCGTGTGAGCGACGCCGGGCCGGGCTTTCGGGCGAGGCGTGGGGAAGTGCGGAGCACTTTCGGTCGGGCTTACTCCGGGGAGGGATGGGGCTGTCCTGGCGTCTGAGTTGCCGTCTGAAGTCGTGGTCGGCTGTTGTCAGGAAGAGGCCGCTCACCTGCCTAAGGAGGGTTTTGTGTCCCAGTTGAAGCCAAATCACGCTTTGTCTGGACCACGCCGAGCGCTTGAGCCAAGTTCGGACCCAGGTCCTTTGTCCTCGAGTTGGTGGGTGGAAAACAAGACCGCTCTTGGGCCACTTACCCACGCCAACCCTTGAATCCAGGCGCCTCGAAAAACCGATCCTATAAACCAACTTGTGGGCCTTCTCGGACTTGCCCCTGTGCCCGTGACCTTGCACACGCAGAGCTTTTTAAGAACACCTAGCCAAGGCATAGGGCGAGGGGGAACTTGGATTTTTTTTTTTTTTAATCTTATGTGTATGGTTGTTGCATGTATGGAATTAGCAAAAAATAGCAAGTTAAGGAATGTCGAAAGATAGATATTTTTTGATATCTTTTAACCAATTTTTATTTAATACTAATGTGCACAACATACTTCCTCTAAAGACCTGGAAGTCTCTAGGTAGAAGGTTAAGCCACTGGTGTATTACACGCTGAGTAGTACAGAGCCCTAGGGGGCACTCAAAAGGCCTAAAGCTTGTACTTATTTAGAATTGTCCCAACGGGAAAATGGAGAAAGGGTACTTAAACCCAGCTTTGAAGCAGTTAGTTTTTAGCTGGTTTTTTTTTTTTTTTTTTAAGTGCGCTCAACGATTTTATTGTGCACTAGACATGGTAAATCTGGATATTGAAAAACTGATTATCTTAATCTTATATTGCCCTTTCCTAAAATTGAAAATTTTTAAGATTGGCACTCAGGGCCAATGTAGTCCAGTTTTGTTCATTAAAAAAAGGTGATTTATTCTACTTATTTCTGGAATGATTTTGAAGATGAATATGAGAAATGGAACTTAAGGGTCAGTTACTCAGTGACCTTTATGTATGATCTTATCAGTAATGAGTGTTAGAAAATCAATTGTGCTTTGGGTTTCTAAAGTTTCATTGGCAAATTTACTGAGGCAAACTTGTCAGCATTTCAACTTTTTAAACCATTCTTTGTTACTCAAGTATTTTTTTTTTAAGTTTGTTCTTGAGATTGTATAGGGTAGAATTAGAATTTTACCTGTGAAATTTCATCTTTTCTTTTAGGGTGCTAAGTGATATTTCCTACTCCTTCCAAAAGGACCTTTAAAGTCTTCATCCTGTCTGTGTGTGTGACAGCTAGAAACAGGAGGAAGGTGGAAAGTCACCTGAGCAAATTTAAACACTTAAGATTTTAATAATTTTTCTTTTAAAATTTATTTATTTTGGAGAAAGAGAGGGAGAGAGAAAAACATCTTTTTTGTTCCACTTATTGATGCATTCGTTGGTTGATTCTTGTCTGTGTCCTGACCAGGGATCAAACTCCCAGCCTTGGTGTTATCAGGTGACGCTCTAACCAACTGAGCTACCTTGCCAGGGCCCTTGACAGTTTCTAATAAGTCAGCAGTGTGACCACATTTTAGCTCCCCACTAATCTTAAGATTATCTTCATAAAATCATAAAGCAGTAAAAATTCAGTCAAATAACATTATTTGTTGAAATAGCTGAGTATTTGGCACATAATCAATGTGCTCCTTAGTAGTGTTCCATAAGAAAACATACTTCTGGTTTTGGTTTGGGGTGGACAGATAAGCTGACTTCTCAACTTGAGGGTTTATTTGGAAGAAGCTAAATCACTGGTATAAGATATATAAATACTTCTAATGTTTAAGGAACTAAGGAATTGTGGGAAAATCTTATTGCATGAGTCCTTTCCCCTGTAAATATTCTTTTAATATAATTAATATTTATGGAAAAGTAATGCATTACTGGAAACAGCTTTACATATAGTATCTCATTAATAACTTAAAACCGACCTTTGAATTAGTGATATATGCTGACATAATTTTTTCCTCTCATGTTAGCATCTACCATAGCTATTGATTGACTATGGAAGACTATATCAAAATAGAGAAAATTGGAGAAGGTGAGTGCTTTTAATATAAAAGTTTTAAATGATTTAACGATGCCATAATATCTGTGATGTGAAGACATATATGGTATTTTATTAAAATTCAACCTTTAACGTATCTTACACTACTAATGTGCATTAATACGTATTCTTTGCATAATAACAAACACAAAAATAACAAAGAATGCTCGTATTTCAAGAGAATTGAGATTCTGCTGACTCCCTGACAACCTTCCTTCCTGATAATCTTATATTCTAATACTAACCAATTAAAACAATATTTGTATTTTGATAAGACTACTGATGTCTTATATGTGTGTTGGGAGCAGAATTATGTTAAATTTCATGATATACTTTTAGTTACCTACAATTATTTTTAAGATGGTAAATATTTTTTACCTAAATTTTCAAATCACTAAAGTTATTGGTAAAAATGAAAATGTCTTTTATTTTACGGAAAAAAACTAAATGGACTTTTTGGTTAACCCAGTATTTAGGGGGTTCAAGACTTCCCTACAGTTTCCAACCGCAGTTTAAAAACCACTCGCTAGGAGATTACATGTATCATGTGTATGAACTTGATTTAGCTAAGTGATCTATCTTTTATTACTGCCATCTCCATCCCCAGATCAGTCTGTACTGATGTTGTTGCTTATCGTATGCAGCCCAAGTAACAAAATCAGTGTTCTCATCAACTTCTGAAGGGGCGTGGGGCTTTTCTGCTATGTGGTAAACAATGTGACCTTTATAAGACTTAATATGCATTTAATAAAATACTTTATCCCCATTCTTCTCTGGATGAGGATTATTGACCGTATTTGAGATGAGTAAAACACTGTTTACAGAGTTTTCAGAAAGCGTTGCAGTGGCTCCTGTTAATATTTCCCACTCCCAAACCTTTCTATGGTATTTTATTACCTACCTTATTGTCAGGCAGGATATTTGACTAGAGATAAATTTCAGTTTGCAAAGGGTCCATTCTCTCTAATGTATGCTGGGAAATTATTGGTGATTTAAATGTATGGAAAACCTGTGATGACTACGCAAATTTTATTTCTTAATCACAGGCGCAGTAGGTTGTAGTTACCCTCAATTTCTTTTTGGGAGTGATGATGGTATAATTATGAGTAAGATCCTTCTTATCTGGACGCAGCAGACATTTCTATCATGTAACACCTTATGGGATTCAATCATTTTTTTTAAATCCTTTCAGTTGTGGAGGAGTGTCACAGAGCTGACGTTTACTTTGTCTATTTCAGGTACCTATGGAGTTGTGTATAAGGGAAAACATAAAACCACAGGTCAAGTGGTAGCCATGAAGAAAATCAGACTAGAAAGTGAAGAGGAAGGGGTCCCTAGTACTGCAATTCGGGAAATTTCTCTTTTAAAGGAACTTCGTCACCCAAATATAGTCAGGTATGGTACAATATCTGAATTTAAATAGCGTGTTGTCTGCATGCTATTTAAAATGTGTGTTTCAATGTGGTAATTTCTACATTTGCTCAGTTTCTGTGTACCTTAGTGGGTGGATTAGAACCCCACTGTTTTTATTAATTGAGGCTGCTGGGCATAGGAAAAATAGGCTGTTAAAAGCAAGAACCAGAGTTAGAGGAGCTTGGTCATAGAAATTAGTATTTGGGGCTGAAAAATCAAGGTAAACTGGCTGTGGAAGAAAAGGAAGATCTTTTCACTGAACTTTGTCAACTCTTTTCACTCAGAGCTCTGGTCCTTAAAAATCCCTTCATCAGAGTCCTAAGACAGCGAGCTAGGTCGGACAAAAAACCATAGTTTTTTTCTTTCCACCTTTTTAAATATGTGGTCTGGTATTTTGGGGGTGGGTTGTCTTTCTCGAGGTCCAATTTAGGATTTAATTGAATTTGGGGGGGGTCAAGGGAGATAGTGAGCAACTATTAAGGTCAGATACTACTACAAAATTTATTTCTGTAATTTATCTCAATAGAAAGACAAGCTCTGAACAACAGTCAGTCAGCCTAGAAATATCTTGGGATATAAGTAGTTTGACAGTTAGTAACTCCTATACAACCTAATTTTCGATTGCTGTCCTGAGATTTCTCTCAAATTCTTGTTTAGTGCTGGTAGGGAAGGTTTTCACTAGGGAAGCTACCATTCTCTTCATTCCCAAAACAGTATATATTTGTTCTCACATAAAATATCTTAAAGCCACTGTGAAATTTAGGGAAGTTATCATGAGAGAGATCAAAAATGTGTATTTTACATTTTTTTTTTTTTAAGTCTTCAAGATGTGCTCATGCAGGATTCCAGGTTATATCTCATCTTTGAATACCTTTCCATGGATCTAAAGAAATACTTGGATTCTATCCCTCCTGGTCAATTCATGGATTCTTCCCTTGTTAAGGTGAGAAGCTTTCCTAATTTTATTAGTACTTATTCACCGTGAATGTAAAGGGCCTAATCTAAGTGCCTGTGTTTTGTAGGAATATGCTTGGGAAAAGTGTTAGAAAGGAGAATAAGGAAGAAGATAGTATTTCATTTTCTTTCCACAGTCAGATTAGATTGTTAACAGTTACCATTTTATTACTAAATAGTGCTTCTAATTATAAAGTGAAGAGTAGTGTCCAAGAAAACAAAACTCATAATTATGTATTGTATGGTTGGAAACTAAGATATTCTGGTCTTTATTTGGCTGTCAGACTAGTAAAACAAAGTAACAAAAGCCTAGGGCAAGGTGGAGGTGGCAGGTGGTTTTATTTTTTCTGGTTTTGAATATGTTTTGATTAATTAATTGTAGACATTATGTTCTGTTAAAAACTATAGATGCATACATAATTGTTTAAAGAGTAGTGAAGTGTACAGAGTCTGATCCTTATACCAGCTTGGGCAAACCACTCCTTCGGGTGTGTTATAAAATACCTCTGAACTACCGAACAGCTATTTCTAATTATTGTATCTATTTAAACATAATCATAGTGTCTTCTTTGTTATTTCTTTTGGAATCTGACCAATGTCTCCAAAGAGGAAATAAATAAGTAAAGATAAAAGATAGAAATGAAAATGACCAATTTTATTCAGGATAGAGATAGAGTTACTATCAGTGTGTAGAGCAAAAGTTTAAGAAACTTTTGTACAGAAGACTGACTTATGATTTAAAGAATGAGGGACCGGGACTTCCGGCCAAGATGGAGGCGTAGGCAGACACACTGTGCCTCCTCTCACAACCAAAATTAAGGACAACAAATATTTAGAAACAAGAAAACAACCAGAACTTATAGAAAATTGAACTGTACGGAAGTCCAACAACCATTCATCCAGACCGGTAAGAGGGGCGGAGTCGTGGTAGGAAAAAGTGGAGGTGTGGACCCAGGAATGCAAGTAGCAGCGGCAGGCAGTTCCCAGGTGCACAGGCAGCAGCTGGCGGACCCAGGGCACAGGGGGGCAACTGCAGACCCAGTGAGGCCGCACAAGGCGGCTGGCTGACCAGGTGGTCCCACATACGCGCGTGCAGACGGTCCAGGCAGAGGGGAAGTGGCGGAAGGGACTGAATCCAGGAGAGAGCGGAGCAGGCGCCATTGTTCCCTCTCAGACCCCGCCCTGAGGAACACCTAAGGCTCCACCCCTCACTCCATAATAGCCACGACCAGACTAAAACCAAAACAAAACAAAAAAAACCCGACCAAAAATGGCTCAAACCGGAGAGCAAATGAAAGCCCCAGAGCCAATTCCTCTAAGCCGTGAAGAAATAGCCAACCTATCAGATGCACAGTTCAAAGCACTGGTCATCAAGATGCTCACAGAATTGGTTGGATTTGCTCACAAATTAGATGAAAAAATGCAGGCTACAATACGTGAAATGAAGGAGGACGCATGGGGAACCAATAGAGCTGGGAAGAAAACTGCGACTCAAATCAATGGAGTGGACCAGAAGGAAGAAACTAACAACCAAACAGAAAATGAGGAAGAAACAAGAATTCAAAAAAATGAGGAGAGGCTTAGGAACCTCCGGGACATCGTTAAACGTCCCAACATCTGAATTATAGGGGTCCCAGAAGGGGAAGAAGAAGAGCAACAAGTGGAAAACTTATTTGAACAAAAAATAAAGGAGAACTTCCCCAATCTGGCAAAGAAAATAGACTACCGAGACATCCAGGAAGCTCAGAAAGTCCCAAAGAAGTTGGACCCAAGGAGGAACACACCAAGGCACATCATAACTACATTAGCCAAGATTAAAATGAAGGAGAGAATTCTAGAAGCAGCAAGGGATAAGGGGACAGTCACCTACAAAGGAGTTCCCATCAGACTGTCAGCTGATTTCTCAAAAGAGACCTTCCAGGCAAGAAGAGGCTGGAAAGAAGTATTCCAAGTCATGAAAGGCAAGGACCTACATCCAAGATTGCTCTATCCAGCAAAGCTGTCATTTAGAATGGAAGGGCAGATAAAGTGATTCTCAGATAAGGTCAAGTTCAAGGAGTTCATCATCACCAAGCCCTTATTATATGAAATGTTAAAGGGACTTATCTAAGAAAAAGAAGATAAAAAATATGACAGTGAAAAGACAGCAAACTCACAGCTATTAAGAACGACACCTAAAACAAGCAAACTAAGCAAACAGCTAGAACAGGAACAGAACCACAGAAATGGAGATCATATGGAGTGTTAGCAACAGGGGTGTGGGAGGAGGAGAGAGGGGAAAAAGGTACACAGAATAAGTAGCATAGACGGTGGGTAGAAAATAGACAGGAGGAGGGCAAAAATAGTGTGGGAAATGTAGAAGCTAAAGAACTTATGGCACATGGACATGAGCTAAAGGGGGGAATGTGGGTGGGAGAGGGTGTGCAGGGTGGAGAGGAATGATGGAGGAGAAAAGAGACAACTGTAATAGCATAATCAATAAAATATATTTAAAAAAAAGAATGAGGGACCAAAAATCAGTCAAAGAAGACAAAATGAGCTCAATGGCTATAGATGTGTCTATAGGTGAGTATCTTTGTCTTTGGGGCACAAACATGATGTTGCATATAAATGAGCTTTTCAACCTTCAAATGCTTCTTGTTCATCTTAAATGGCCTGACGGCCTTTTTGGTAGTTAAATTTCACTGCATTATAACTTCTTCCCTTTTCAAAAGAAACTCACCAAGATTATTTAAATTGTCTAACACGTTTCCTTCTTCCAGAGCTATTTGTACCAGATCCTACAAGGGATTGTGTTTTGTCACTCTAGAAGAGTTCTACACCGAGACTTAAAACCTCAGAATCTGCTGATTGATGACAAAGGAACAATTAAACTGGCTGATTTTGGTCTTGCCAGAGCTTTTGGAATACCTATTAGAGTATATACACATGAGGTATGTAGAATTTTTTTTTTTTTGTTCTTTTGAATACGTGTAATTGCTGGATTGTCTCCTATATTTGTTCTTTGAGTCAAGAAAGAAATGTCAAGAAAGGTTTCGACTCTGCCAGTATCAGTTTATTGCCTCAGCTCCCACTTCACTCTTCTTTGTATACTATGTAAAAATAGAATTGGAACTTTTCTTTCTTTCTTTTTTTCTTGCTAGCTGGTGAGATGTTATGCTTTTTCAGCAGGCTGTGCTGGAAAAGCACTGCAGAGGGGAAGGATTTTCCTTGCTATAGTTTTTAGGGTTTTCAATATTTCTTACCAGTCAGTTTCTCATTCCAGTCCCCTGTTATAGTTAATAATCCTTTATATTAAACATTCCCTATTCACCAGGTGGCTTCTGTCTCCTGATTAGATCCTCTGATACACAAGTTGATCCAAAGACAGATTTTGTTGCTTAAGGGGTACTGTTGAACATACATTTAGGAGCTACATGTTTTATCAGTGTTATATCAATGATTTGGCATTTCATTTGTTATTTCTGGAGGGAAAGGGAATGTTGAATTGTATAGTATAGGATTGCAGTCATGTGTTGCTTAATGTCCGGGATCTGTTCTGAGAAGTGTGTCTGTAGGCCATTTTGGCACTGAGCAAACATCGTAGAATACACTTACACACAAACGTAGAGCCTACTATATATTAGGCTATATAACCTAAAAGTGTAGTATTGCACTATGACATGAGAATGGCGATGACTTCACTAGACAATAAGAATTTTTTAGCTTGTTGTAATCTTAAGGGCTAACTGTCATGTATGTCTTTTGTCCTTGACTGAAGCGTTTTTATGCGGTGTATGTTTATATTGGGAAACTGTCTTCTGTGGAGCTGTCTGCCCTTGAGCCCAAAGACTCCCCCCAGATTCCCCCCAAAACCCACAGTGCTCATCTGGTTAGATGTGTTGGCTTCTTTGTATCATCACTTCATATCATTTTCCCATGGCTAATGCCATTGACCTCATCAACTTTAAGTTAGAGGTAATAATATTATTGCCATTGTGATAAATTATGTGCTAAAGCTTCAGACCACTAATGAACTATTAGGGCTTCTTCGTGTTTTTAGCACGTGAGCAGTACATGACTTTGTTCAGCGTCACCCCAAATCCATTAGTCAATGGGCTTTTTTTTGTTTTTTTTAAACATTAAAGCTGTCTGAACTTTTTTGATCCACACTTTAATGATTTGAAAAGCAGGAAAAGACTTGGTGTGCTTTTATCTGTTGGTGGTTTTTTCCCCCTCACCTTAATGAATAGAATTTAGAAATGAAATTTCTTCCATTTAGTATTTTCTGTATGGGTTATTTATTTAAACAGTGTTATCAGGGGCCTTCTAAAGGCAGTCGTAATGAAATATAAATGTGTATATTTAGGTAACTGAGTGCATCATAGTTATTCAGTGTGAAAATTTGCTTTGTAATAGGTAGTAACACTTTGGTATAGATCTCCAGAAGTATTGCTCGGGTCAGCTCGCTATTCGACTCCAGTTGACATTTGGAGTATAGGCACCATATTTGCTGAATTAGCAACGAAGAAACCACTTTTCCATGGAGACTCAGAAATTGATCAACTCTTCAGAATTTTCAGGTATTTTTGTTTTTTACTTAAGCCATTAAGAACTTTAAAGGCAACGTGAATATAACGAGATTATATTTATGCTTTAATAATTTTTCATTTTGTGTTGGCTTTTAGAGCTTTGGGTACCCCCAACAATGAAGTGTGGCCAGATGTGGAATCTTTACAGGACTACAAGAATACATTTCCCAAGTGGAAACCAGGAAGCCTGGCATCCCATGTCAAAAACTTGGACGAAAATGGCTTGGATCTGCTTTCGGTAAGGAGTGCCTTTTAGACTGACTGTTACTGATAATTCTGAATGTTCTCAATCCTTTCTTTTAACTGGGACATAGGAAGAAAACTAACATTTAGTGAGTTAGGCAAATATGTCTGTTATGTTTATTGTATTACTAGCTCTATTTCAGATACCAAGAAAACTGGGTGGTTTTGAGAAGAGAATTAGCACTAGTTCTTCTCATTCTTTTTATTATTTTTATCTGATAGATAGCTACAGATATTCTGTGCAGGAAAGGTCAGTGTTAATACACCTTTGTTGTTGTTCAGGTTGCTGACTTGTAGTAGCCTTTCTAGTTAAAGGTATTTCCCTTATTGCTTGATATTTTTAGTGTTAAAGCTTTCTCCACTGCATGAACTCCCATTTCTTACTTTGTACCTTGTTTTTCTACATCAGAAACATTAGGTGAAGGACTGATACAGTTCTTGAGAATGTTTCCCGTCTCTTACATTGCCATTCCCAACTAACAGTTGTTTTTTAGAAACAAGACAAAAATGCTTGTTAGGATTTAAAAAAAAAACACATTGTCGTAGGCCTCTTCAGGAACTTTATTTTAGAATGGTATTTGAATATTGAGCTTTTAGAAGGAAGTAATTTTTAATAAATCTCAGGTAATGTTCTAGAAAAAATGTTTTGGCAGGTTACTAACATAGTGAAAAATAATCTATTGCTATGTCATCATATACATGTTCTAATTGGTCTTCGGGTACCTTTCACACTTTATAAGTCATTGTGCCACCAAATTCAGCTCAGAATTCCCAGTTGTTTGTAGTGAAGCCCAAAGTCCTTTACCTGCATTTAGTATTTTACATCTCAATATTATTGATTTGACATAAAAGACCTTCTGTATTCTGGGCCCAATCTATCTTTTTAACTTCTGTAATTCTTGAATACAAAGAATTTCACTTAAGTTAACAAAACAAAAATACTGTAAAATCAGAAGTCCTTAGCTTAGGCACTATTGACCTCCTGGACTGGATCATTCTTTGTTGCTAGGGGGCTGTCCCGTACATTGTTTTTAAAGTTTAGCTTTATTACTCCTTAGCTCTGTGAACTTGGGCAAATTACTTAACTTTGAGCTTCCATGTCTTAATTTGTAAAATGGAACTAATAATACACCTTTTGTTGTGAGGCTTAAGTAACATGATATTTGCAAAGCACTTGACATAGTGCTAGATACATGATAAGAGCTCAGATGGCAGCTAGATAGTAAAAGTATATCTTGTCTACGTGCTGATTTGATTTTAAGATAATACTTCTTTAATATAAACTTTAAGGTCAATATTAAACTTGATCATCTTTTTCTGGTAATATATAAATTAATACTGGATTGTCCGATTCATTTAGTGACTCGTAACTGTGTTTACAACACATTGCACTCCAGTTTTGTTTTTACTTGGAACTTGATGGAAGCTACATCAGAAATCACTATAGTTTCTTGCCACCATTTCAAAATCTTATAAGTAACTCTAATGGCCATTAATTCTCAAACTAAAATAATTAACTAGATATCTTTCTTAAATGGAGGTCTTGGTTTTAAAGCTATTTCTGAATGCTTGTGTCTTAAATCACAATTTATAGCAAAAAGAGGCTATCGGGATACGTAAAGTTGAAGGAAGAGGCTATTCTAGAGGAAGAGGCTGAAGTAGAGGGGATGAGACATGTTGGTGGTTTGCTATTGAACTAATGGAAATGTTCATTTAGCAGATTTTCATTACAATTAGCTTATGGCTTATTAGTAGGGAAATTCAGGCTGTGTGGAGTTTTTTTAATGGTTCATTCCTTAAATAAATAGAAACCTTTTTTCGTTTTATCTTTCCCCTCCAGAAAATGTTAGTCTACGATCCTGCCAAACGAATTTCTGGCAAAATGGCACTGAATCATCCATATTTTAATGATTTGGACAATCAGATTAAGAAGATGTAGTTTTCTGACAGAGTTTCCACATGTTGTATGAAGAACAGATAGTTATATTTTACTGTCAACTCTATTTTTGTCTTCTGTATTTTTGTTTTCTTTGTTGTAAAACTTAAGCTGTACTTCATCTTCTAACTTCAAAAGTTGTAACTTAAAAATGTAAATATTGTTCTATATGAATTTAAATATATTCTGTATATGTGTGTAGATCTCACTGTAACAACTATTTGTTACTATAATAAAGCTATAACTCTAATACTGATGTCAGAAATTGGGAAAACTTTGAATTAGCTTAAATCATAATCAAACCTTACAACAGCCCAGTTTTCCTGTAGTTGGAATTTAGGAAAGTGTGCTCTTTAAGTTCAAAGTTTATAATGCTTTGAAGTATTTGTATGCTCTGGGTGTTTAAATTTTCCTGTCAGTTTCTTGCCATGGATTAATTTCTACTGGCATTTCAATTTGTGATTTAAATATTTAAGCATTCAGAGTTAGAAAACTTCCCAGATTTGAGAAATAATGCTAAAATTTATAGAGGTTTTTACTAACTTATAAGAATAGCCTTAGAGTATGCCAAAATTTGCTAAGTTTTATAGTTAAAGATCAAAGGCTACCCGTACCAGGGAAGAACAGTTTAGAGAATTTATGAACTATCCTATTTTTAGGTAAGTTACGAAAGATATTTATCTAAGTGAATTCTTATGCCTTGGTCAAAGGTAATAACTATGCAAAGGAGTGGTTATTGTGGCTTTCATTCTGACAAACACTATGTCAAAATTTGCAAATAAAGTTTTTATTAGCAGCCTTCTTAGAGGGTTGAAGTATTTGTACAAGTATTTAGCAAAAATCACTAACTTTGGTAATTAATAATGCTCATTGTGATTCTTACTAGCAGCCTAATTTAAATTAATTGTTACAGCCAAGACAAATGTCTAAAAATAATTTTATCATTTTTTGTTGTGCATCTTTCCTTTGACCCCATATCCTCTATTTTTTTCCTCCTGTTTACCTATGGCAAGAACAGTTATTTGTGTATGATCGGTCCTGTCACCAAATCAATTGGGTAATGGGTTTGTTTTCTTTACATCATCTTGTAATTTTTGCACTCTGCAGGAGAAAGTGTATGTACGGGTCACTGTGTTTGGCATTGGAACTTAGGAGAGGTTCGGTGGCTTTGTTCTAAGTCTTTTGGTGGAAGTTAGCTTGCAGTAAGAGAATGCAGAGCCTTGTATATGGAAGTCACTTGGGGTCATTGTGGAGCGTTATTAAGAATTTATGGTGGGGGTTTGGTAAATGAAAGGTCACACAAAAGATTTGAGATGGGGGGATGGCACATCTGCAGACTTGTGTTTCCTTAAACTACAAAGTGGAATAAAATGATCTGTTTTTCATGTCAGATTGCAACCCCCTCAGTGGTTTAGAGACAGCATTAATCAACCCTCACCCTGCCCCCCACCGCCTGTAGAATAGAAACTCAGCAAATCTGATCTTTTGTTTCAGTAATATATAAATGCGTGGTGTTATAAATGCTTGGGGTCTTGCAGATTTGGTAGAAGTAGCATGGAACCTCAATGTTTCTCCATGACTTTAATTGGAAAAGTCAATAATTTATCTATTTAGAACCTGCTTGGTGGACCATGGCAATGAGATGGGAGAATAGTATCAATAGCTGTACTGAGTGACCTACTTTTTCTGTACATATTTTTGTAGTCCTACATAAAGTGTCAGCTTCAGTGACTGGGTGAAAAGTTACTGAACTGTATCCTCATCTCACGCATATTTTTAAATTGGCTTGTTCTGTGGTGCTTCTGATTGTAAAATGGAGCTTGTTTCGGAGCCAGTAGTTCTGAAATCTAACACACTGGAAACACCTAGAACTAACGGGTTCTACCCTGAACAATTCTGAAATTGAAAATTAGGAAATGTAGTCAAGTTTCCCAAGCTGATTCAGATGTAGCCCAGTTACCACTATTTTTTGGTGAGTTTAACAACTTGGACTTCCATGTAGTTTTAGTTGTCTTAAAACTTCATGGCATCATGCAATGTCTTTAACTTGTTCTATTTGTTTCAGTCTGTTATGTAGGAGGGGAAAGGGCTGTGTATTTCATCACCAATGTAGGACTTTGATATGCTTGAGCATACACTGAACATTGCTCTAGCTTGAGATTTCCCTAGATTCTAGAGGAGGGTTTTTATATCTAGTTAAGTTTAAATATACAAGCAGTAATGGTGAGAGAAGTTCGAGTGCTTGAGATTTGAGGGCTCTATTGAATGGAACAAACATATTAGTTTCTTTAGCAAACTAATTTGAAGGAATCCAAGTTTCCATAGAACCATAGCCTCATTTTTACATTGAGGACAGCAAATTAGTGATTGTGGAGTGAAGAGCATAGTGGGTATTGCTTAAATAGGTTTATGACAAGATAGAATACTGAATGACTAAAGAGAAAGTGAAGGAAGGGATAAAGCAGAAAAGATCCTGATGTGGGAGAAGTATTTCTGACTTAAAAATAGCCTTCCGTGGATGAAAGATGAAGGGGTTAGCCAAAGAACATATATGTCTGACCCATGATGGACAAGGATGTGGGTATTGCCTGAGGGAGGTGGAGTGGAGGTGGGCAAAGGGAGAAAAAGCAGACACAACTTAATAGCATAAAGTACCATCAAAAATAGTGTTTAGGGGATGGTAAAGATGGGATAGTAATGTTATTGACAGAGACATTGTCAGTGTAAATATTAATTTTCTAGGACTATAAAAGCTTCAGAAGAAATGTACTGAGAGTCATACACTTGGTCGTGGAGGAGAAAAGGTAGAATGATTGCATTCCTTTAGAATGTTGAAGGTCTGGTTTTCAAACTTGTGAAAACAGGCTTCCAGCCCACTTACAGAGTCTGATTCAGTAGGTGCTGCGTGGTCGTGAATATGCTGACAAATTCCCATGTGGTGATGCTGATGGTCCAGGGGCCACACTGAGAATCTTCCCAGATTTCAGAAGTCTAGAGCTTGTCAGGTTTGCAGAAAAAGTACCAAAGTGCAGGAGAAATTGACCCTAAGTCAAGCATACACTTGGAGGTTGAACTGGAATTTGAACCTGTCTTACACCGTCAGTGTTGAGAAGAATGGTATAATGTACAGATTCCAGGCTTTAGAACTGAAGAGATTCGGGCTTCGTTCTCAGTGATGCCATTTCTGTCTACAGTCGTCCCTTGCTATATAGCGGTTCACTTATTGCGGTTTGGAAGCCGCAATAAGTGAACCACGATATAGCGAAGGAGGACTGTATACTTCACTGGTGAGTATCCATATAGAATTGTATATGTTGTTAAAATTACATAGGTTTGAGTGTAGAAAGTATTTAAGAGCATATGAAGTGTTTATAAGAGTGTGGGAAGAGCTTATAAAGCCTTAAAATATATATGAATAATATAACACCACTACTTCGTGGATTTTCACCTATAGCTGAGGTCTCTGGAACGTAACTCCCACGGTAGGTGAGGGATCCCTGTATATGCTTGAGTAAGTCACTTGGTGGCTCTTGAGTCCATTTCCTCAGTTGTATAATGGAGACAATAAATAGGATTTATTATTTATATAAATAGGATTGTTGTTAGGGATAGAGATAGGGTTGCCAGGCATTCTGCATATATAAGACATAACCTGTCAGGATGTCCTAAGTGTGCTTTGTTCAAAACATTACAAAAATTGGGCACTTAGAGCTATTTTTCTGCCACGTAATTGGAACTTAGTGTTAAATCCCAACACTAGTTGAAGAGTATAGGTACAGTTCCTGGCGCGTGGCACACGGTCATGTTCTCTTTTGAACTCTCATCTCTTCTTTCTCGTTACCTCTTAAAGCCCTTCTTTTATTTTCTCCCTTACTAAGTTATAAGTCCAGTATGGGCTGGGGCCATATTTTTTATTTGTTTTAAATTTTATATTTCAATTACAGTTTACATTCATTATTATTTTGTATTAGTTTCAGGTGTACAGCATAATGGTTAGATAGTCATATACTGTACAAAGTAGCCCCCTCAATATTTCCAGTACCCACCTGCACCATACATATTAATTGTGATGTTATTGACTATATTCCCTATGCTGTACTTTACATCCCTGGGACTATTTTGTGACTACTACCAATTTGCAGTTCTTAATCTTTTTCACTTAGCCCCTCAGGCCCCTCCCCTCTAGCAACCATCAATCTGTTCTCTGTATGTATGAGTTGGTTTCTATTTTGTTGATTTTGCTCTTTAGATTTCACATAAGTGAAATTATGATATTTGTCTTTCTCTGTCTGACTTGTTTCACTTGGCATAAAACCCTCCAAGTTCATCCATGCTGGACCTAGATTTTATTCTTTTTATGTCTGGGTAATACTCCACTGCATATATGTACCACAACTTGTTATCCACTCATCTATTGATAGGCACTTGGATAGTTTCATATCTTGGCTATTGCAAATGACACTGCAGTGAACTTAAGGGTGCACTTAGTCTTTTGAATTAGCGTTTTTGAGGCTTCTTTCGATATATACCCTGAAGTGAAATCACTGGATCATAGGCAGATTCATTTTTAATTTTTTGAGTAAATTCCATACTATTTTCTGTAATAGCTGCACCAATCTGCATTCCCACTAACAGTGCATGAGGGTTACCTGATAGCCATTCTAACAGGTGTGAGGTGATATCTCATTGTGGTTTTAATTTGCATTTCTCTGATGATTAGTGACAAGCATGTCTGTTGGCCATCTGTGTGTCCTCTTCAGAGAAGTGCCTATTCCAGTTCTCTGAGTTGCCATGTTTTGTTCTTTAATCCTCACAGCCCTTGGTCCAATGCCTTGATCATTAGACAGGATTCCAGTTCTTTAAGGTTGCCCACAAGTAGGCAACATGTGACCCCTCACCTACAAAAATAATTGAACATCTGTGGTAAGCAGCCACCATACTTTATATAGGTAAAGTATATAAAGTATATATATAAAGTATATAAAGCCTCCCTGTTCACAGCAACTTTGTAAGGGAGAAGGCATCTCTGTTTTACATGATGGTATTAGGATTCATAGAACTTAAGGACTTACCAAAGGTCATGAGGGTAGTAAATGTCAGAGCAAGGGCCTGCCTGGGGCTTTTTTTAAAACTTCAAATTGTTCTCTTTCCATGGCATCACATTGGTTCCCCAGATAAATCCATAAAGAAAACATGTATTTAGTTTTAAAATCTTAAGATAGAACTGAAAAAGAGAATGCACCAACACCGCAGGCCCGTAGACCCCTTGTTAGCCCTGGCACTTCTGACTGACAATCAGAAACCGCTTCCTCAAGGTTGAAAGGATGGTCACCAAAGAGAGTTTTCAGTTCAGTCCGTTTTCCTGTTCCATTTTAGGTAGCAATAACCCTTTTTATTCTGGAAAGTCCACCAATACACTTGACTGCTTGTGGTCCGGTGGAGTTCCTAATTCTGGCTCTCTAATTCTCATTCATAAAGATTACCCACGCTGGATTAGTCACAAGATACCATAACCTAGCAGCAGTAACTGGCTTCGGCAGTGGGCAAATGACCTAAATGACCCATCAGAGTCCTTTTTGCTATAGAAACCTGTGTTGCGACCATTCAAGGCCTGACAGGTTCACAGGCAAACAGAAGAATACTCACAGAGCTGATGGAATGCCTGACATGCCTTCGTTTACCTGTGGGCGAGCCACGCACGCTGCAAGCCGCTTGTCCCCCTGCATGTGTCTGCCTGTCTCTGCATATCACCTGTCCCCTCTGTGTGCTACATGTGGCCCTTGCTCCCCAGTGTGGCACCCAACAGGGAGCTTCTACTGCCTTCTTAAGTAGTAGAACAAGCAAAGCCAGCAAAAAGCCAGAAAATTATATAACAGGGCATAATTCTGTGCATGTAAGCCCACATCATGTTATGGGAACCATTTATCAGACCGTTAGTCTCAAGGCTATGAGAACACTGGTTATCAGGCCCCTTCAAGGCTATGGGAACACTGCTTCCCTTAGTTACCCAGACACGTGGGTGAGGAAGCCAGGCTGCTTCCACTTACCCTACAAAACCTTGAAAGAAAGAAATCCTCTTTCTGCTGATATTCCTGAATTGGAATGACATGACTGGAAGCCTGTGGCATCTCTCCCACTCTGGAGCTAGCCAAGCCAAGGAAGATGAATAGGGGTATTCCTGGGAGCATTATGTCACTGGTTCTGGTCCTGGGGCCAACGGTTCCTATAGTATTGCCTTAAAATTTGTGAGCTACCCAGGATCTCCCATAGTTTTTTGGTTGTCATTGTTTTTGGTTTTTTACCTCGTTTGAATTGGGTTTCTGTTGTCTAATCCTCAGAGTCGTGACTAATATAGCGGTCAATCCCAAGAGAATTTATTTGCTAATGAGTATTAGTAGATATTTATATTCATAAAGAGCTTCATAGTAATTAAATAGCATGTGTTATTTCAATAGCAAGAAGCTTCCTGTACCATAAAAATACTCTTAACTATAAAACAACAAGAATAATTATTCCGTAACACATTTTTTATAATACAGAGAGAAAAGATACATTTCCCAACTGAACATAGCCATTTGTCTCAATGGTTCTGGTATTATGACAAACGTATTTATGTGCAAGAAAATAGAAATGTGTTCTTCATGAAGTACGCTCACTGTTTCTAGGATCCAAATGGGAAGTGGAGCATTTGCTCCATCTTAAATCTTCTCGCTAGAATTTGAACATCATTTTAGAAATGCTTTTTGGCTTCTTGCTTGAAACACTTCTCATGTACAAGCACTAATGGAAAATGGCTCTGAAATGTAAAAAGATTGCAGTTTCTAGGTGAGCACAAAACAGTTTGACCGGTCACAATCCATCTGAAGCCCTGTGAACTGGATGACAAGCATAATGTTATTTATATGTTGGGAGCTGTTAATTACCTGTGTGAGCAGGTCATAGCAGTTTAGGTAACCCCAACAAGCACACATCTCACCTTCCTCACCCCAAATTCTGGCATTCACTGTGTGACCCACGCACTTTGGCAATAAAGCTTACTTCCTCCTTAGTGAAATCATAAAATCTTACAATTCGGTGGGATCTTGGAGATCATGCAATTCAATCCTCATTTTCCCAAGTTACAGCCTGGAATTTTAGCAATAGAGTAAGAAATAGAGCCTAGGTTTTCGAGCTTTCTACTTTTTCAGCTTGACTGATAGTGAAGTTTTGAATCAATAATGGAGTCCAAAAAAATATTATGTATCTTAAGGATAAAATATTCAGGCAGGAGAGAACTCAGGTAAACAGTGAGGAGAAAATAGAAGTCAGATCAGAGAAGGTTGCATAGATTTTTCAGTTCCCAGGAATTAAAAGTGAAATAGCCAATAATGCAAGCAGCACATGCAAGCAGGTAACTAGGTAAGCAGGTAAGTGGTAGGTAACGAGTGTGATTTTTGCAAGAGCAATAGCAGTTTCATTCTCTGCTTTCCACTTGGATGCTACATGTATTTTTAAATAGCCACACTCCAAAAAAAAGAAACCAAAGGGAAAACTATCCACCTGCAATTTAATTCTGTATCAGATGATAAACATTGTGATAGTTAATATTATATATTCATAAGATCTCTGGTACTGGAATAACTAATGTATGTACAGCAAAGGAAAAAGGCGAAGAGCTCAACTTCATCTTTTATCCTTTTTCAAGAGAGAAATATGTGTTACCATGTTTGGAATATTTCCTACCATGGCCAAACATCAATGAATAAACACAATAATTCAGTATATCTAATGGCAAAAAATAAAAGAATTATTCACAAACAGAAAACTGGACTTTTGAGCAGATGTTTATTTAAATACAAACAGCAACTCCTACTTTTCCTGTTATCTCTAATTATGTGATGCAACATTTTTACCAGAAGAAGTGCTTTTTAAAAACAGCCTTCCAGGGAGAGAATAAACAATACTATATTTGGCTAACAGCTGCTTTTGGAAAATGAGATGTCAGCAAAGCTGAATGTTGTTTAAAGAAAACTAATTATCTAGCTACCTTTGACTTGAATCGGAGTAAATAAGGCACTTCCCTACTTGCACTGAAATGTTTTGTCTAGGACTTAAATATTAGCTATTAGTCAGATATTTCAGTTCCTCTCTCATTTGCCATGTGGAGCAAATGGATTTAAAGAAGCATTTTGTGTTTGCTGCCCGGACCACTTTGGGTCATCTGGTGCGGCACCAAACTATTGCCTCTTAGCTTATTGACCACCCACTGTTTCTATTGTGTTCAGTGTAAAGCAGTGTGTTTATGGACACAGGAAAATCCAGATAACCTAGTGACATAGCATGTGGGTTGCATTTGTGTGAATTTAATTATGTAAATGTCAAATAATATAAAGTGTGTAAGTGATCTCGTGTGGCGTGTGTCATAGGGCTGGTGAGCCAAGCGAACTGCAGAGCTGGTTCGCGCTGTGGCCAGGGCTTTCAGGCTGGTCAGACAAATACCTGCAGCCCTGCTGTCTGTGTGCCATGAGGCAGGTTGTGGTTTCCCCAGCGAGAGCTCCTGCAGGTGCCTGTAGTGATGACTGCGCTTATTTTAGCATTTTCCCTGCTCTAATTGGAAATACTTTTACATTCTGAAGCGATCTCATCTGAGCACTCAGTAAATGCGGTAACAGTGCTAGTGCTGAATAATAGTCCTGGAAATAAGGCATTATAGAATGGAATTTGGATGTGCTTTCATGTCACAAAGAAGGCCAAACAAACAAGTCCCGGGGTACATTTGAGAGCGAGTACTCCATAAAATGTTAACGATAATCTTGAGAAAGTAAAAGGCAGCATTAAAGCAAAAATATACAATAGGTATAGATTTTTGAGGAAGCATCTCTCTACATTTATTTCTGTGGAATAATCAGTATTGAGTTATGCAAGTTCTTAAAGAATACGTATATCCTTTCTATAAAATTCAGTATATGATTTTCATGTAAACAGTTATTAAAAAATAATGCTGGGACAAGCACAGGTTTAATGATTCTATAAACATTTGTTCATGTAACGAGTATTTATTGAACATGTATTATGAGTCCAATGCTGTGCGAGGACATGAGGGCGCAGTGTTTAACTAACTGACTCAATGTTCTTGCCTTGGTGGACTTCACATTCCTTGCAGGGAAAATGGATTATAAGCAAGTAAATAAATGCAATAGGATGTTACAACAGGACTCTTCCTGCTTATTTTTACTAAGCCCAATAAGATAATTATCAGTTTTCTGAATTTGATATCAGATACGCAGATTTACAAGGAAGTGGCTCTAAGAACCTGTCCCACAACTCTTAGGCCCAGGATAAGCTACACACGTTCCAGGGCGCAGTGCAAAATGAAATGGCGGGACCTCTTGTTCAAATACTAAGAAATTCCAGACAGCGACAGCAGAGCACTAAACTAAAGCTGCAGGGCCCTTCACAGTAGGGGTGGGGGGAGGGTGGACTGTGGGACTGCCGGGCTCACATACCCAGCCTGATCCTGCTTAGATTCTTTAGCAAAGAAAGAAAAGTGAAAAGGCTAGAGTGGAGTGATTTTGGGGTGGTCTCGGCAGCGCTGTGCCGACCTTTGAGAATGCTTCCATGGAATCCACGTCTGAGGGGGAGTGGTTCAAAGGCATCTCGTGAAGGGCTCTGCAGCGCGTTTCCGGTCATGGCGAGAAACAGAGCTGGTGTCTGCTTAAAGCAAATTGTGATGGGAAGCCTGCTCCTACCCACCATATGTACGTGTCAGGAGAATGCCACTGTGATGGGACCCACCTGCATGTCTAGGGCTTGTGGGAGCAAGAATGGATTGTTTCCTAACTAGAACTGAGCCAAGAGGGAGAGAGCTGTAGCCCTGTCTCTTGGGCCAGTCTGCATTGGCCAGAAGGCGTTAAGCCTGCCTCCAAAACTAGGACAATGGAGTCTCTTCCTGCCTTTTAGAATAGCCACACCGGTATCACTCATTCTCCACGCACCTGTGTAAAATTAAACTGTACTATGTTATGAAATATTTTTATATAAACTATAAATAACAATATACAGCATCCGGCAGAAGTAACACCTGCTTGAGTGTGGTTGGTAGGGTAATAATTTACAGTTTTAATCTGAACATTTCACCTACAGTGTCACATGGTGTGCTTGAGTGTGATATTGTTATGTTACAGAATTGCATGCTTATGATTCTGTAACAAAAGATTTTATAAGAAAAAGGGGTGTTGTCTGTGCCAGACCCTGTGTGATACACAGCCCCCATGTATCCATAACCCAGTGCCGTTCCTATGGTTGAAATCCTCAGTGTCTCTCTCCCTGATCACATTTTCCTTTCTTCCTCCAAAAGATTTATTTCTATACTTTTTCAGCTTTATAATTTTACATGTCTATCATATCTATTTTTCTAGCTAATCTATTACTTTTATCATTATATCGCATGCTTTTATGCTTTATATAATATAGGATATTAAAGATTCTGAAATGTATTATGTTTGTCTTTGCGAGATTCATTCATGTTGATAAATGTAGCTATAGTTCATTTGCTTTCACTGCTGTAGAGTATTCTACTGCCTGGCTCTACTGCAATTTATTCATCTCTTGTATTAATAGATACTTATTTCTCATGTTTTGCTTTTATGAACAATGCTGCTGTAAGTTTCATTCCACATGTTTCCATTGCTCCTGTGCAAGAGGTTTTTTGTTTGTTAGTTTATTTGTTTGTTTTTGGCAGATTCATTCCTTGTCCTTCCCCTACTCTGCTCTGAATCTCAGAGACCTCACCTACGCAGGTGGCATTCCTCAGACTCCTGTGTCACCTGGCTGGCTTCTGGGCTTAGCCCGTGAGAAGCACTGGCGGGAGAGGGAAGAGAGAAGCCAGAGTGCTTCCCTCCGTCTCCCTCTGATGGCTCCCATTGCACAGGTCTGCCCTGGTTCTAGCTTCCGTCCAGAGACTCCAAGTCACTCCTGGTCTTCCATTTTTTGTCTTGCATTGCCATTTTTTCAGTGGTGTCTTCTCATGGGTAGAAGTTTTTAATTTTAATGTAGTTCTCACATGACTTTATTGTTTCCCTGAGCTGCATGAAACATAGCTTATGGGGCAGGACCCGCCAGTTGTGGGCTAAGTTGTATAACCAGACTACCTATACTGACAAACCTTTGCACCCCAGATTCCCTGGACAAGACATGTGTAGAGAAGTGGCTCATAGCTGTCTAGTCAAGGAACCACAAGTCAGCATTTCCCATTAGAGTAGATGGATGGACTCTGGAGAGAATGCATGAGGCTCTGATTGCTGCAGATCTTACCTGGAAGCATGGAGCATCCATGACTTCACTGGGGGCACCTCCCAGGCTTTAGCAGCCCAACTCTACTTCCAGTGGAATGTGAGTCAACAGTGGGAACATGTTTTTTTCGGTTTCAAATGAGACTGGAAAGCTTATTGGACAGAGCAAGTCCCTGAAATGTCACCCGGTCTGTTCAACGTGGCCAACTGGCAACCAAGGGCCATGCTGGTTGGCAGTGTGCAGCCAGAGCCTCGGGCTGCCACAGGAAGCAGATAAATCCAAGCATGACTGCTCAGCACACCAAGGACACTGAGTTCAGGACCGGCCTGGCACTGCCCAAGCTGTACAGCCATCTCTGTACCGGGAGTGGCAGCCTCTGGCGCAAACTCACTGATGACCCACTCCCCAGAACGAAGGGCAGGAGGTCTTGTAACACTTGTATTTTTAGAACAGTTATTACCTGCATATGTCATTTAAAAATTCAAACAGCAAAAACTACACAAGTCTTGCTTCTTTCTGGTCCTCCTCATCTGGTTTCCTGCCTCTCATTCCCCTTTTCCTGTGTCCCTCCCCCCTCTAACATTTTTTTGTTACAAATTGAAGCAAATATTAATATATGTTCTTATACCTCCTGTTTTTGCACAGAAGTATCATGTTACACAGTCAGATATTTTACAGAACAACAGATCTAGAAGATGTTTGATGAAGAATTTTAAAATCAGGTTTTAATTTTATTAGAAATTTTCTATGAATTGACTGTGTCATTTTGATAATTTTTCTTACTTTATTTCCTACCATAATTTAAACATTTTCGTACAAAAGTCTATGGACAGTCATCAGTGCAAATAAGATGGGCACAAAGCAGGTGATTTGAAAAATGTATTTTAGAATCAGAAAAAAAGGTTTTATGATGTGTTTATTGAAGAAAATTTGGAAAATAGAGAAAAGCACAAAGAAGAAAATAAAATTTAATAGTAATTCAACTTCACAGAAATATTACAGCGATAACCATGATAGTGTACATGATCCAATATGTTATAACAGATATATTATACAAATACAATTAACATATTTTAAACTGTAAAGTGGACAAGCATTAATCAATGCTTGTTAATTTAGCATAAAATCACAAACGTTCCAAATCCAGGCTCGCTGGTGACCACAATGTAATTTGATGATGTGTTAACCTGCTCTCTCTCTGTATATATTTTTCTCTCTATGTTCCCTCTCTACATATTATTTTTAAAAGGATTCTTAAATAGAAGCACATATTGATTCTGTGCCTAGTGTAAAGAATTACATCATTTTTCTATTTAGTTCAACACATTCCAACAAGTATGTTTTCACTACTTTAATTGTAATAGTAATTCCTGACATTTGTGTACAGTACCACTGTTTGCAAAAGTCTTGCTTGCTCTTCAAAATGTCCCATTGAGGGAGGTAGCACTATTCTCCCTGACTGGGCAAAGACACTGAGAATCACAGAGGTTAAGTGCCTTATCTAAGGCCATCTACCTAATTAGGTAGAAGAGTTGTAGGTTTGGACCTCAAGTCTAGTTCTCATTTTACCAGATCACGGTGGGGACAAAAGAAAGAAGGAACACCCTACATTCCCCAACTTCTTTAGGTTTACAATGTGGTTGATGAGGTAAGTGACAAAATGATCAGACATCCAGATAAAACAGCCTAACAGAGGTCAAAGCGATCACCCTCATCAGACCCTATGCACTCTCCCTTAGCTCCCACCGCTTCTCCCTGTTACTTTACTCTGTCGTCTTCCTCCTCTGTAGGACCAGCCGAGACCTCCCAGTTCTTTGAGGAAGAGCTCCTGATGAGAAGTTAGAACTTTAGCTGAGTTGTGGTTCCTGACCAGTTCCAGATTGTAGGCAAGGCAGAAGATGTACACACCTCCAGCAATGGAGGTGTTTTATGGACAAGTGAGAATTACACCATAATTGTGTTTTTCTTGTGGCTTAAAAATGTTTTTCACATATTCATTCAATTGTTCCATCATTTACTCATTCATGTTGGAATTCAACAGGCATCCCTGAGGACCCAGTGTGCCCTCGGTGTCCAGGGCACCCTGCTAGCCCCAGAGGAGGACAAGATAAATAAAATGTGAGTTATCCCCTCAAGGAGCTCCATTTCCAGATGAGTCTTCTGGTTACTCAAGCAACAGACTTTGAGTGAAGCATTATTGGATAACACAGAGTCCACACTTTAAACTTAGACACAAGTTGGGGACAGCTCAGTAAAGGTAGCACTCAGCTAAAGCACAGCCAAAAGCATTTCATTTCTTTTGGATGCTACCATCGCTCTTGGGAAGATCAGGTCTTTGTTCTAGGACCAGGATTGAAAGCAGCGGTCCCAACATGGGATGTACAAAACATCATGAGTAATATGGTTTACATATGATGTATCATGTGTTAATACTATATATATCAGTGCCCATATACACTTTATGAATCAAGAAATACACGTATATTGTGTACATCTGTTTTATTGATGAGGTAGGCAATCAAGAATTTGGGCTTCACAGCTCTAAAGCCACAGCTCCCCTGCCTGTCCTTGTCAACAGTATAGAAAACCGCTGAAAGGCGCCTTTGGAAAGCTTGCAAAGTCACTGGGTTCAGATTTGACCAGATGGCTGAGGAGAAAGTGATGCAAAGTTTCCAGAGTGGCAAAGTTCAATCAAGGCCCCGCAGGCTGTGCCAAATCTTCTCTCTTGCACAGACAGAAGAAGCGTGGATTTCTTTTCAGCTGAATAAGACCATCCTTCCTGACTGTTAAGAGCTTACTTTCCATCACACATACTTGGAGATCCATTTGATATTCATTTGTTGTTGGTGCTCTCCTCCAGAGTTATTTTCCCCAATCAGCACCATACTTTATCAGCCCCTTCCTCCTTCCTCATTCTAGCTGGCATCAGAGGAGCATCAGTTGGGGTCCTGAGCTCTCATCTCTTCTATTGCCAGACATTAACATTTGGCAGTAGATGTCTAGCAGGGTCCTCCATTTGTCAACTCCAGAGCATTCTACTAACTTTGCTGAAAAGTTTGCTTTTCTCTCATTAATCCAGTGTCTGTGCGTCAAGCATTCCACCTACTTTCTTGACCAGAAATCCTCTGCCACAGTGGGTTTTAGACTGAAGATTATTTTTCACTTTCATCTAAGTATTCTATTTCCTTCTTTCTCCATTCTGCCTCTGCTCGCACCTCACTGATACCATTAAAATCATTGAGAGTATCTCTAAAATATAGGTTGTGTTTTCACTAAAATTACTAGTCTATGGTAATTCAAAAAGTAGTTAGGAATGTGGATTGTGATTATTCAATTGCAAGAAGATCTTTAAAGACATATTCTTTTTTATCTTCTTGACATACAATCACTTTGATAAAAATTTCAATTTCATTCAATGGTTTCCGAAACCCATCTGAAGAGTAATGTGAATTTTACTTGAAGTACCCCTTTTCTCCAGTTCAGGCTTTTGCTAAAATCCTGCCATGAAGTATCTATGTTTTTTTTTTTTTTTAACCCTTACCTGAGGATATGTCTAGTGATTTTAGAGAGAAAGAGGAAGTGGGGGGAGGAGGAGAGAGAGAAGAGAGAGGTATCAATGTGAGAGAGAAACATTGATTGGTTGCCTCCCACATACATCTCAACCAAAATTGAAGCTGCAACCTAGGTATGTACCCTGATTGGGAATTGAACCTGCAACCTTTTGGCATGTGATATGCCACTCCAACCAACTGAACCACCTGGCCAGGACAAAGTGTCTGTTGTGGGATGGACTTTGGAAAAATTGCTCATCTATCTTAGAGATAAACCAGGTGATCCTCACAAATGTCCACACCTGGCTTCAGATAAGGGCCTCCAGGGGGGCAAAGGCACGCTGTGAAAACAGTTTTGGGGTTGGGTTAGCCATTCTGGGGGATCTTTTCTTCCAAAGTAAGTGAGGAATTCCTGTCCTTGATGTTAAAGTATAACGACATGTGAATGACCTTTGTAATTAGATAGCGAAGGCTAAATGCCATAAGAGACAGACCCTGTAATGTACAATGGTTCAAACACAAGAGAAATTTATTTCTTCCTCTGTTGACAGCAGGATGACAGGGTGGCTCTCCTGCAGGGGCTCTCCTGCAGGCACTATTTCAGGGACTGAGAGTGGCGATGCTCTACCACCTTCGACACATAGCTTCCAGAATTGCCTCAAGAAGCATCTCCATTCCAGCCATCCAGAAGGCAGATAAAAACATGGAGAAATGTGCAGGGCACATTTGGATGCAGCCTATCTTTTCCCTCACATTTCATTGGCTAGAGCACAGTCATATGGCCATGCTTCACTGCAAGCAAAGTAGGGAAATGCGGGCTAGTTGTGCCTTAAAGAAGAAAGGGAGACTAGAACATGGGTGCCAGTCTCTGCCACCGTGTACTTACCATTTGGCTCATAGAAAAATTTATTCCGAAGTCCCTCTATAACCAATCAGTGAGATTGACTGCATATTCAGAGGTAGCTTTGCGATTCCCTTCTAGACAGGGTAAGTGCCCTAACATGTTATACGGGATGGCAAGCCTCTTTGAATAGGGTTTAATGGCAGCAAGAGGATTTGGGTGTTTTGCAAAAGGTTTTGAGATGATCAGTATGTACAAAACCAAAGGAGGGCAGGATCAAGGGTGGGAAGTGGGGATGGCTGGGGTGTGGGGGGAGGGGTGGGGGGAAAATGGAGAAAACTGTACTTGAACAATAAAAAAAAAACACTTAAAAAAATCTCTACTGGAGGAACAGCAAATAGGGGTGACCTTTCTGGAACCATGCACAGGAATGCAGCATATCTCTCTCCTCACTGGAGCCTGAGATTCGTTTTTCCCAAGTGTCTGAACAGCTGACAAACGCTGCCTTTTCACTTGATTAAGGGGAATTTTGGTCTTATCTTTGCAAATAAAAATGATTCTTCTGCTGAAATTGCCTACTTGTTATTTGGAATGACAGCAGGGATTCCTTAGCAAGAAAGGCCCAGCAACCTGCTGCAAATATGGGCCATTAGAGGGTGTGGGCC
Source organism: Glossophaga mutica (assembly GCA_039655065.1). Lineage (NCBI taxonomy): Eukaryota > Metazoa > Chordata > Mammalia > Chiroptera > Phyllostomidae > Glossophaga > Glossophaga mutica. Next base: position 136,616,593 of record CM077307.1, on the reverse strand, counting down.
AGTGCCTGGAGGCTTTCATCTTTCGGAGAAACGAATACATGGGGCATCAGCTGAGTTTCCATTTCAGTGCAACTTAAGCCTGAGTGATAAAGGCAGCCGTGTTCTGTGAACCTTACATTACATAACCCTCATGTGATTCAGGGTCGCTATTTATAGTTTTCCATTGTGTGGGCTCTGGACTGGGTTACAGGGAGGCATCTTTCTTCTCCAGCATCCCAGAAGAAGCGCAAAATGACTCTGCATTTATCCTGAGCTTTCACTTAGTCAAGGTCTTTCAAAACTGCCTTTGTTTTATTGTCAAAAATAATTTTGGCTTATACCTTACTCTAAAGGTCATTTTTCCATCTGTTCGTTTAGTTATTCAACAAATATTTAGTGAGTGCCTGCTAGGTATTGGGGCTAAAAAGTTGAACAAAACACACCTGGTGTTGAGATAGGGGTTGAAAATACCGATTCTAAGGCCCCACCCCAGATCAGTGAAAACAAAGATAACAGATACTGAAGCCAGGGAAATGTATAAGGTTTACTATTCTTAGGAGAAGGACTAGAAAGAGAACCAAATAAAGAGGAAGCCCTACATGGGCGTTGAAGAACAGTGCAGAAAACATTGGAAGTTACTTGATGCACAGAAAGAAAAATAACTTTGGAGTCTGATTAATCTGTGGTAGAATTCTAGCCTTTCTGCTTTTTAGCCAGTGTGATGCTGGACAAGCATCTAACCACTCCGAGCCCCTGCTTTCACGTTTTAAAAATGAGGATAATAATAAATCTTCACATCTAGGATTGCTGCAAACAAGAGCAGTTTGCTGGCGTACAACAAATCGCAGTTGTCATCTGGAACTCAGGAGGAACCATCAAGCCTGAAAAGGTAGATAGTTGGAGATGTGAGTATGGATCCGATTCTCTCTCGCTGCCCCATCTGGGAGAAGGCCACCACATCCGAGACCTCGGTTCCATGTGGCACACCTTACTTGGGGGAAAATAATTATTTTTATCTTAAAACTAATGGAAATAGCCCTGGCTGGTGAGGCTCGGGGGACTGAGTGCTGGCCTACAAAACAAAAAGTTGCTGGTTCGATTCCCAGTCAGGGCACGTGCCTGGGTTGTGGGCAAGTCCTCGGTTGAGGGTGTGAGAGAGGCAACCAATCAAGGTACCTCTCACACATTGATGTTTCTCTCCCTCTTTCTCCCTCCCTTCCCTTCTCTCTAAAAATAAATAAATAAAATATTTTTTAAAACTAAAGTAAGTATGTTGTTGATTACAATGCCAAATTTGTATCAGTTAGTGAAGATAATCAGCCCCCACTTTTCTTGAGGGCTCATTAGGGAGTGCTCAGGTCCATGAGCACACTCTTCACAGGTCTGGGCCATCAGTGCCCCCTGGCCTTTGGGTAGAAAGCGTAGCCTTGAGTATCATGAAGGTCTCATCATTCTGGGTGGGATGGGGCATTCAGAGGTCATTCCTTCTGGACATTTAAGTAATCACTGTTAGCGTTCATTCCCAGTGAAAAACTGTACCACACATATATATATATTTTTTTTCCTGCTATATTTTTTCTTTTTATTTGTAGTACAAATAGTAGCACATTCCATGCATTGTTTAAAGCCCTGAATTTTCGGGGGAGGAGGCTAGAGACTGTTTATTCAGTGGCGAAGAGGGCCAGGGCACAAGCTGCCCTTCTATCGAGGGCAGACCGGGCGCAGCGGGTTCCCCATAGAACGGGCTCTGAAAGCCGGCACACTGGCTCTGGCTTACACAGGCCCTGCATTTTACCTTGACACTATTTCCTGCAGAGTATCTCAACCCGTGAAGAGCTTCATCCATTTTTATAGCTGCACAGTATTCTTTCACGTAGATGTATTGTGATTTATTCAGCCAATATTCTGTTGATGTTTTCAGCCCATTGCTGTGTAAGCGCTGCTGCAGTGAATGACCGTGGATGTCAGTCATTCTGCATAGGGGAGCGTCTTTGGCTCCATGAATTCCGGGAAGCAGAATAGCTGGGTCAAAGGATACGTGCATTTATAGACTGTCCTTCACAGAGGTTGTTCTGATTTCCACTTCCACCAGCAGCGTGGGAGAATGCCTGCGTCCTCACACCCTCACCAGTGCAGTCTCTTCTGAAGGTTTGGTTTCTGCCAATGTGCTGGGCGCAGATGAGACTTCCCGATGGGGGTAGAGGGCATCTTTCCCATCGTGAGTGACACTGAATGCCTTTTCCTGTGTTCTAAGACTCACTGGGGTTTTCTTTGCTGGGAAGAAGTGTTCATATGGGTGGGCTTGTTTCCTGTTGAATTTAAGGAATTCTTTATACATTTAGGCCAATCAGCATGGCATCTATTGCAGATATTTTTACTTTCCAGTCCTGTCATTTGTCTTTGATATTTCTTTCTGCAGAACACTGTGACTTCTGTGTTTCATGTGTGTCATAAACATAGAGATACTCTGCATTGAGATTATTAAGTCAGTGTACCATGGTTTCTTACATCACTTGAAAGGTGCTATTTTTTTTTACATTTAAATTTTTGTACCACTTGGATTTTTTCCTACCGTCAGGTGTGAGTGGTGGAGTCCAACATTATTTTTTTGATGGCCATTCAGTTGTCCTAAAGCCTTTAATGGAATGGTCTGTCTTTTCTCCACAGACTTGAGATATTATTCTCTAAGCTGTATTAAACTTATCACATACTAAATTCCATATGCCCTTCAGTTTTATCTCTGGACTTTCTATTCTTTTTCATTGACTGCTCTGACTAGTCATGTGTTAGCACCACCTGTTTTTAATCACTTTATAATAGGCTTTCATCCCTATATTGGAAAAAGCCTCATAATTATTCCTTTTCAGAATTTTCTTCATTCTTTTGCTTGTTTATTTTTCCTTCCGCGTGTTAGAGTCGACGTATTTAATTTTACAAGTTCATATTCTATTGGCTTTGTATAACACATTGATGCATGTGGAGGGGACTGTAGTTTTGTGTGTGTTACTTTACAGTGCAGTGGGCCTGCCCCTTGGTTAGTGGGATCCCCTGGATGTCCCCCCACAAGTACTACCCCTCCAATGTAACACTGCTGTGCCTTTGGGATTCAGTGAGTGACTGCAAAGAGAGGCAAGCAGAGGCAGTTACCACTCTTTTTGGGGGAGTAGAACAGATAACCTCCCCTTCCATGGAAACCTGAGGAGCAGGTGGGTAGAGGTGTTCACCGTAACAGTAAGTGCAAGGGACGCCTGCCCACCAGGGGTTCCTCCAGGACACACTTCGGTGACTCAGAGGAATTTGGTCTTATGGCTCCAGAGGTCTGGGACACAAGTGGTGTGTGGGGGGTATTTTACCTGCTGAAAAGGATAGTGTGAAGCAGGTGTAGGGTTAAAAGTATAAGCCCAATGGGACTGAGTTTAAATCTCAGCCCTGCCAGGTGTGTGATCTCGGGCATTTGATTTCCCCAACTCTCACTTTTCTCACCTTTAGAAATACCTTGTAGAATTGTCAATATTAGAGTTAATATATGTCAGGATTCTAGCAGAGCACCTGGCATACAGTAGGTATGTACTGAATAAACAGTTAGATGCACATTTTGCACCAAAGACAAACTTGACTTACTTTACAGTCTCTCTGAAGTCCTTGGCCACCCTCTCCTGGGGACAGTAGCCCATGCACCAGAGACAGACCCACTTCCTCAGGTCCACAGGGAGGGCACCGAACAGACGGGACAGGGTTTCTGGCTGGAATTCCAAGCATTTCAGCGCTTCCCCAGTGACTTTGCTTTCAGTCTGTGGATCACTCAGGTTCCCTCATCTCAGTGCGTTGCTGGGCATCTCATTTTTCAGGATTGTTTTTCAAGTTTTTGTGTCATCCTGAAATGGAGATATTTTACATATAAACAAATAGAACCTCGATTCTTAAAAGAAAGTTGTACTTTTTCTGATTATGATTTAAATATATGCTCATTTAAGGAAAAATAGAAAATATAGAAAAATATAATCAATATTAGTTGTAATGCCATAAAACAGCCAATGTTCCTTCTGGGCCTATTTCTGTGTCTCCACCACCCTCCACATGGATGATATGGACATTTACAACCACACTTGTGTGGACATCTCCATTTATATAGAGACTCAGATCGATATGAGTGTAGGATCATATGCTCATCTAATTTGTTGTCTTTCTCTTTTAACGTTACACCATATCTTCTGTTTTCCAAAAGTCTGGTAAGCATAATTTTTTATTGCTGCATAATAATTGGTACATTTTTCTTTTAAAAGTCAAGAATTACACGCAAGCAGATTTTATCTTTATTGACACTGGTTAGGGAGAGCAAATAAAGATTGGAGAGTCATTATCTGTACCTTGTCATTTAAATATTAAGCAAGTAAAGTAAACAAACCATCAGTTTCTGAAAGCTTAGAATCACAATAGTCAGTGAAAGCCATGTAGAATTATTGTTGCTTGTCCCTTTTTCAGCAAAAAAAAAATTAATGTTTTTTGCAGTTATTACTGAGTAGCTTGCACAACTCTGTTTTTAGAAGAGGTCCATTAAAAAGCCAAAAGCAAGAATTATTTCCTTCCTATCCTAACCAGAACACAGTGTGTTTATTCTTCCTAGAGGGCAAAGTTGAATATTTCTGTAAAGAAAAACAACCTGGAAATCCAGAGTGATTTGAGCCAAATGGTAAATACAAGGCAAATAAAGTAAATCAAAAAATCCTTGTGGGAAAATGAGCTAGATCACTTCTGTCTTCCTGGCACAACCACTTTTTGCTGTATATCTGGTGGTTGACCACAAGATGTCACTATGGCATCTTAAATGCCAATAGTCATGGCGCTGGCTGGGGGTGGGGAAAGAACAGGAAAAGAAAATCTTACAGTTTTATGCAAAATGGAATAGTTCTTTTTTTTTTTTTTGGGCAGGCAGCCAGACTAATAAAAATAATTTCTTAAAAAACCAACACCATGAATTGAAAAGGTTTTCAAGAAACATCTGCACAGTGAAACTGTTAAGTCCAAAGAAGTCCAACTTTGTATTTATACTGTATAAATTAAAGTGGAAAATAAAAACCCATTTGGGCCAATGTGCAGGTTCTCCAAAGCACGAGAGAAATATTCTGAAGTCAATCCATTTTCAAAACGACGGTATTAAATATGGAGGATGTAACAGCTGATAACCAAACCCTGCTCAGTGAGGCTTCAAAAAACAAATGTTGTTCACTAACCAAATTTCCCTTCAGACTCATAGTAAAACATCATTTTCTTCAACCAAACCACTCCAGCGCTTGTAATTTATTTGGTCTTTTGAACCAATTTCCCTGACTTGTTGAGGGATAGGGAGAGTAACCCAGGAGGCCTCAAGGGATGAAAGCTTCATGATCTTTGGGTAAACTAGATTTGTACATTAGAATTCTAAAATGTCACTTTCCAAAATTTATTTCTTAGAACACTAATCTTACAAGTGTTAGGGGAAAAAAAACCTCAAACTATTCCACGGTAAAATATGTTTGGGAAAAATGCAAAATGTATCTTCCTCTTACAGAGTTTTAGTTTATGTTAAAATGGTAAAGACTCTGGCAAGTCCGGCGGGAAGAAAAGATGTAAATTTGTTTAGCCAAGGATTGTCCACATTTATGTGATAATAGATTTCTTTTTTGGAGGGGTCACCTCTTATCGCAGTATTTTAGAGTGTCACTTAAAATATTTGCTCAGCTTTGCTTTAAAGCCAAACTGAGTTTGAGGTGGACTCACCTTGGGCATTTTGGCATGAAAGGCCCTGGAAAAATCTGTCTCTCACCCTCCTGCCTCATTGCCCTTAACTAGTCAGGCAATTAGTCAGCGGGCTAGGGAACAGCCAGGGCTGTGGGACAGAGTGCCTGTGGCTCCTCTCGCAGCTCCTATAGTTCCCAGAGTCCTGACAGTGTGCCTTCATTTTGTTCCTTTTTCAAAATATAACACACACAAAGAAAAGTGCATAAATCGCAAGTGTACAGCGATGAACTGTTATAAACTGCCTCACACACTTCTGTAATCAGCACTGGATCAGGAAACAGTATAAGCTCCCAGAAGCCCTTTCATACCTTTTTCAGTCACATCTTCCTTCAAGGGTAACCACTATCTGACTTTACCCCTTTTCTTTCCAAATTAGTGGATATATCCTGGAAGATAGAGATAGATCTTGATATCCTTGGATTGGTTTAATGTCCAGGATAGGACGTAGTGAAGGACGGTTGGTGCGGCTCTTCGATAAGCATGGATCACATGTGCACACGTGCCCATCAGATTCCAGCACAGGGTGATGGGAGAGTCTTGGAGTCAGACTGCTGGGTTCAACCCTGCCTCTTTGCCCCCTCTTGCCTGACTCCAGGCAGTCAGTCTTTAGGGACCTCAAGTTCTGGATGTGCAAGAGCAGCCTGGATTATTGGGGCGGGCCCTCAATGTCATCACAGGTATTGTCTTTATGAGAGACAAGCAGAGGAAGATTTGATGCCCCCACACACAGGAGGTGACGTGAAGATGGAGCAGAGAGAGATGGGAAGATGCTGCAGTGATTCAGCCACAAATGAAGGAATGCTGGAGGCCACCTGAAACCACAGGAGCCCCTGGACGGAGGGAGTGTGGCTCTGCCAGCACGTGATTTGGGCCCAGTGGAACCGACTTCAGACTCTGGCCTCCGGGACTGTGAAAGAATAAATGTCTGTTGTTTTAAGCCAAGTTTGTGGTAATTTGTTACAGCAGCTGTGGGAATCTAATACATGTAACCATGTGATAGGCCTTGGGAAGAATTCAGAAAAAGCATCCTTCATGGAGCTTATGTTCCAATGTGGAAGAGACAACAAACAAATACACAGATGCACAATTTAATGTCTGATATGATGCTTGCTACATACTGAAAATAAAGCAGTGTGGTGGGCCCCCACAGAGCCTGAGAGAATGGCAGGCAATGGATAGGGTGGGGTGCGCAGGGTTCTGCAGGCGGTGCAAAGGAAGGGGTAAGGATTTGTATTTTCTTCTGAACATGGCTCGGAATTTTCAGTATGTTTGGGAAGCCAGGGGGTCCCTCTTTGAGTTATCCTAGAGTTACCCTAGATTAGGGTCAATTGATGAAAATCCCTGCAGTATTTAGCCCTTACTTTGTTGTCTCTGGAGATTTCTTTAATCTCTCTAAATTTTAATAGCCTTAACCCAGGTTAGATTAACCCGTTTGTGAGGCTTCGGCTCCTAATACAAGAAACCAATGCTCACAGCCCCTTCCTGAGCGGGGAAGCCACCCACGGTCTGAAACACAATGGCTTTTCTGGCCGTAGCGATCCTACGTAGGACCACTAGAGGGAGGCGGGCGAGGCTACCTTTGCAGAACTGAAATGTTGAGAATAAGACTGAGGATGTGTTGTTTAAAAAAAAAAAATCCTTTGCTCACTCCCTTGATCTGCTTCTAATTATACGTAGGGCTAGACTCTTAACCACACATATTTCAGCCAATCCTAGATGGCCCAGGCTTCGGCACCCACAAAGCAGTCAAACCACAGGCGAGGCACTTTCAGACCAGAAAAGTGGAGCAAAGAGTCACTGATACAGTGCCCCACCCTCTTCCACTGACATCAGGAGCCTCCTGGAACTGAGAAGCCGCTTTTGCTAACATTCCCCACCAACTGTCTTAACTCCCAATGGCTAAAGCTAAGACTTGACCCAAATGTCTTTCTAAATTCTTCCTGGTAATTTTATAATTGCTCTTTTTTTCTCTTCGCGTTCAGTGTTAGAAGCTGGCAAACAAACAATCCTCTTTCCTCCCCACATCAAAGTAGAAACAAAATAATGAGTTCATGTAGCGAAAACATTTCAGGGGTCTAAAGGCCATTTTAAGAACAATTACAAGGGGGGATAAATTTTAGAGGCGCTTTAATTTTAGCACATATTGTTAATGCAATATAAAGTCATAATGATAACCATTTTAAGAGACTTTTCTTTTTCTTCCATTTAATCCTTCTAACATCTAAACCCAGGAGCTGAAGTTGGAGTATCTAGGAAAAGATTCACTCATGTATTCATTTAGTAAACTTTACCCCCTTTTAACTCCTTCTTTTGACATAATTTCCAAGAGAAAAGTTGCACAAATAATGCAAAATGTTTCTGAATTTTCTTTCCCAGGGTCCAAATATTAACATTTTACCTCTTTTTCTTTCTCATCTCTCCTCTTTCTCATGTCGTTTTCTGACCCTTTGAGAGTTACAGCAGAAATTAATGACACCTTTTCCTTATTTGCAGTATATTTCCTAAAGACAAGAATATTCTCTTATTGATCAAAATTAGAATGTAGACTCCTCTGTAGAATGATCAAAATTAAGAAATTAACATTAAAACTATTATTTTCTAGTCTGCAGACTTTATTGTCAGGTTTTCTAATTGTCATTAGTTTTTTTATAGAAAAAGAAATTCTCAGATAACATCCATTTCTTGGTTTTGCTTTGTTTGTCTTGATATTGACATTTTTGAAAAGTACAAGCAAAATACTTGGTAGAATGTCGATGCTGAATTTGTCTGCTGTTACTTCACAGTTAGACTCAGGATGTGCATTTCTATTAGGAGCGCCATAGAAATGGTGCTGGGTCTTTCTCAGTACATCACATTGGGGAACATATGATGTTGATTTTGATTTGTCCCAATCTGGTGGTATTAACTTTGATCACTTGTAAGGTGGTAGTAAACATATTATGAAAGCTATAACATAGGTAATGTACAATATATAAGCTAAATATAGTATAGTATAATATATTAAGAAATGTGCTAAGCTAGTGGTTCTTAAATTTCCATCTCAGGAATGCTTTCCACTCTTAACAATTACTGAGGGTCTAGAAGAGCTTTTGTTCATTTCAGTCATATCCACCAATATTTACTGTACTAGAAATTAAAACTGAGAAATAAAAATATTGACCTTAATTTATTTAAAAGTAACAATGATAAACCTGTTACATAATAACACGGGTAACATGTTTTATGAACAGTAACTATATTTTCCCAAACAAAAAAAAATAGAGAACAAAAATGACGTTTTACATTTTTGCAAGCCTCTTTAATGTCTGGCTTAATAGAGAGCAGCTGGGTTCTCATATCTGCTTCTGGATTCAATCTGTTGCAATATGTTTTTTGGTTGAAGTATATAAAGAAAAATACATATGTATTACATAGGAAAAATACATATGTAATTGGAAAAGGAAAGGGTATATTAGTAGCCTTTTCAGATAATTGTGGATAATCTTTGATACTATCCCAGAACTCAGTGAGTGATAGTTTCTAAAAGGTTTTGGCAGTGTAAAATCTAACCATATCAAGGAATGTTTTGTTGTCTGTTATGTTGAAAATCCCCTGGTTTATCACGGATGTTGAATGGATCTTTTACCCAGGCATGATTTTGTAAACATCATGCACTGGTCATTTGAAAAATATTGGCTCCCTGAGTTATACATATCTTCCAAATATTGCCACTTCTTTAAATCCTAACCCCCTAATTCATATTTGTTAATATCACCACTGAGCTCTTCAGAAAAATGTTTAGATTTTGAGAAGCTGTGAAATTCACGGCAGTGGATACAAATTTTTCAAAATTTGAGTTTTCCTTTGAATATCCCACAACAAATATCATCAACTGTTTTCTTTCAAGTGACAAGTTAATTGGGTTTATTTTGAGATAATGTCCACTAAACTCTCAGCTCTGAATACTATAGTTCGTCAGCTATTCTTTCAAGTAGAAATGGCGTCACATGAAAAAAGCCACTAGTTCAGCTCCCAACTGCAACAGACGCATGAGGGCTTCTTCTGGGACAACAATTGCACTTCGGTGTGAAGCCCAAGTGCCTAAGGCATGCTCCCTGGTTACCACACAGAATACCAAGACACCAGAATTCACTGGTCAAGATTTAATCCACTTAATATGTTTTACCACTTAATCAATTGAGTTAAAAAACTTGCATATTTTTTAAACCAAAAATGTATAACATTGAACATTATAATTACTGCTAGCCCCGTGTGTGGCTGCTTTCCTTGATTTGTGATAAGGTGCCAGCAGTTTTACACACCGTTGCTTTTGTAATTTGTGCAAATATCAACATAGGCAAAAAAGGCAAATAATGTCTTAATGTTATTATAAAAATACTCTGATCTAAAAGTATCTCAGGGACTCCCAGGGTCTAAGGACCGCACTTTGAGAGGACAACGAAACGTAAGCATCTATAGCATATAAATGTTATGTCCTCCATGAACTTAACATCTGGTCGAAGCAGCAGAACAGCTGACATGAAGCACATCAGAAGAAGAGTCTCCAGGTAGATATAAGTGATTGGTAATATTTTCATTCTTGTTTTTGGTCATGCATGCATGGAGTTTGGTTATATCATAAATCTGCGCTGTCCAATATGGTAGCCACTGACCACATATGACTGTTGATCACTTGAAATGTGATAAGACCTAATTAAGATATGCTTTAAATGTAAAATACATAACAGATTTTGGAGGCTTCATGTGGAAAAATGAATGTAATTACTTCATTAATAATTTTATATTGATTATATGTTGAAGTGATAATCTTTTGGATATATTAGGTTAAATAAAAATATTTCATCTGTTACTCTACACTTCTTACAATGGAGCTACTAGAAAATTTAAAACTACATGTGTGGTTTCCATTACATTTCTACTGGGCAGTATAAATAAATATATGTATTTATTTATAAATGAAACAGATCAAACAAAATACCGAGTATAAAACAGGGCCAAGCACAGACCAATGATGATAATGCATTAAAACCAAGGATTTTTTTAAACCAATTCTGTGCATATGATGTCAAGGGCAAAAAATACATTTATTTAAACAGTGTGGTAAAGGTTATTTAAATCATCTGATAAAGATTCAGGTTGCTAAGACAACACAGAGGAGGGGCAACTCCCAGTGCTGGGGAACTCACGGGGTGACTCAATTATAACTAAAGGAAAATCAGGACACTTTCAGATGAATTGGGTATGAGTCGGAAGGAAGGAAAAGGGTTCCGAGGAGAAGGAACGGAATTTGCAAAGACTCGGAGCTGGTGCCCAGAGCCCACTAGGAGAGCTCCAAAATTTATAGGCACTATTGTAACACTGCTGCATTGCCATCTGCAGCTATTTACATAAAACTCTGTTTTCCTTGAGGCAGTTGTATATAAAAGAGAAGATTTATTGTACTTTCCTGCATTTCTCCAGAGAATCATGAATTTTAAATTATATATTTTAAAATCTGGGAAGCATCCTGGGCTCATACGAAGAGATAGTTTGGAATAGCTATTCAGTTTTATAGGCACACATGGGGTTTTGCTTATCCATATCTTGCCAAAAATGTGACCTTTCACGTCTAGGATAGTAAAAACCTGACTCCACAATACGTAGAGTTGCACATAGCTTTCAGTGAGAGGGAAAGTTAAAAAAAAGTCTGCAAAAACATAAAAATGATATTATGGCTAATTTTGCGATGACTTCACATTGATATTATGGCTAAAGCCAAACTGAGCAGTGGGACCCCAGAGTGTCAGCACCCTGGTAATCGGCAATCTTTCTGCCCAGTTGCTACCATGTCAGTTGAGAGAACAGGCCCTGGTGAATGGAGGAGACGGGACTTAAACTAAACTAGTGGTGGGATCTCTAACTTGACCTCTCCCCTCTCCCTAGGATGAAAATGTGTCTGAAGTCCTTAATCTTTCAAAAATCGAGAGATTAGAACATCTTCAGTACGAAAATAACATCTTCAAACCCTAAACCAACTACCAGAGCTCACAATTTACCTTCATAACCATCTCAGGCAGCATGGTCCCGTGTTTGTGCTTGTTTGTTTATGGTCCACTGGAGTGAGTGTAAGTGCCGTGGGAACTGGGGCCCCATCTGCCGAGTTTGTGTTTACAGCCTCCGTGTCGAGGACAATGTCTGACACACAGGGGTGCTCAAAATGCGGGGTTGCTCTTGCATTTGTTGTTTAGCTCACCCTGTCTTTCCAGATGGGCAACCTACCCAGAAATTGTTTTATTGAACATCATTGAGGTTGATAATGTGATAATGAGCGAGACAGGATAGTAAGAAGCTAGGAAAATTCCTTGGCAAGTGGAATGGTGAACTGAGACAGACACCTGATTTGAACTGGCCTCACCCAGCACCCTGACTCACCTGCCTCCTTCTCCCTTGCACGACTACTATTTTAAGCATTAAGCCCTCAGGAAAATGGGGTTCTGATCAGCATCAGATAATTTTAGGAGCAAAGCCTTGGGTCCATTGACCAGAGACACAGAGCTTTGGTCAAACTAGAGAAAACATCTAAGGCCTCATTTATGCTTCAGCGGCAGACCCTGAAAACCAGCAAAACTAGACAAAGTGACACCATGGCTGACATGAAAACCGGATGCAATGACTAATGACACCCTACCTTAGCACTGACCCATCAGTAGAGACCACCACCCTGAAAAGACACACCTGAAGAGCTGATGAATATTCTATTGAGATCCTCCCCTGAGACCTCCCCTAAAACTCCTGCCTTTAGAAAACAGATAAAAACCTCTAGGGCAAAGGACCCAGTGCACACACTCTCCCTCTCCCTCTCCCTCTAGCAGGGGTGTCCAACATTTTGGCATCTCTGGGCCACACTGGAAGAAGAAGAGTGGTCTTTGGCCACACATTAAATACATTGCGACATGTAATCACAAAACAATCTCATAATGTTTTAAGTAAGTTTATGATTTTGTGTTGGGCTCCATTCATAGCCATCCTGAGCCACATGCGGCCCATGGGCTGCAGGTTGGACATCCCTGCTCTAGAGCATGGCTGCACCTTTTCCCCCGTCTCTCCTAAGGTGTGCGTCTGTGCTTTCCTTCTCCAAAGGGCCCTTCTTTTGCTCTGGTAACTTGTTTCCTTAGTCCATGCAGGCCAGCTGGCTCACTTCTGCTTCAGAGACTTTCTTTCTAAAGGATCAGTGCGGCCTAGGCTCACTTCCGTTGCTATGATTTTGCCTATCTTAAGCTCTTCCTTTGTTTCACTGCCCCCAGCTTTAATAAATGTACTCTCAAAATCATCTAGATTTGTGTTGTGAAGTATTTCCTGAATGAAGTCAAGAACCGAGAGCCCACATTGCCACTAACATGAGCATCTTAACCCAGGTGTTCTCTGCTCCCCAGAGGCTAGAAGAGGACAAGACTTAGCTATAGGCCTTCAGTAGTTAGGCTGCTCACTACATGGGGAGAGCAATGTTGGCATAACAGCCATTCCCCGATTCTCCCAGTCCCTGCTGTCCTCTGCCTGAAAATAACTTCCATGGACTCAGTGCCTTCTCTTTGCTGTGCTGGGCCCTTCACAAGCATTATTTCCAGTCCTTACAACAACCCTACAAGATAGTGGTTACTAACATTGTTGTCATCTCCATTTACAAATGAGGAAACTGAAGCCACTTGCTCAAGTCCATGCTGTTGGTAATAATGGACTTAGCTGGGATTTGAACCCTGCTCTGATGTCCCCCGAGTCTCTGGCCTTCCTCTTCCACCCACAGGTAATCAGGTCTCAGGTTCTGGAATGTTGGCAGCCAGAGGGGGAGAATTGGTGTTTTGGGGTACTTGGAGGAAAGGGAAAATGAGGAGCCAGACATCCCCGTGGCCTTTACCACTTCCTAAGCAGGTGCCACAGGCCTGCCCTACCTCAGACATGTTACTGGTGCATCTCAATTACCTGTGGATACTATTTTTATGAAAAAAGGAATCTTAGGCTTGGAGAAGTCACAAACTTTGTAACTTTTTGCCTGGCCTTGGAGCTATGAGTGGCAGAGCAAGAGTCCAGCCTGAAGGCTGCAGGCACTTGTAACTTCGATAGATCATGCCAAATAGCCTTCCAAGGGACTTGCACCCTTTGTCATCCCCACCGGCCGTGGACCAAAGTGCCTGATTCCCCATGGCCGCATTCACACAGCTCCATGTCATAAGGCCCATGCCCTTAACCATACTGTCTCCCAAGGCCAAATTAATTTAAAAGCTGTGCATGTCCAAGAAAAACTTCATTGCATAAGAAAAGGTCAAAAACTTGACCCGGGTCAAATATCGGGCCAAAAATACTCAAACCAGAAGCAAAACAGTACGTACTTGATAATTATACTCAAGAGATACAGTGTAAAGACATTTATGTCAATAATTGAATTTCCATTCTGGAGCGCCTGGGTTTCTAAACTGTCTCCTTCCTCTGCAGAGAGAGGAAGATGGTTGAATTCCAGGAAATGCCGCTGGGCTCTGAACACAGACAGGAAGCGTGCTGTCTTCTAAGGCGAGGACCGCTGGACTGGGCTTCCGAAAGCCCTCTGAGCTTATGCAGGATAAAATCGCCTTTTCTGGTTCCAACTTTGGTGACCTGGCTGAGTCCATATTTGGGGGAGCTTATTGAAAAGGAACAGGCAGGCACGGATTCTTCGGTGGGTTGGCCACTGCACAGAAGGTCAGGATGAGGGTACAGCTTGTTTAGGGGCTTCCAGATAAGTGCACTGAGCTGGTGATACAACCCCGGATGATTTTGTTTTGTTTCTAAATTCTTTTGAAGAAAATAGTTTCTGGACTCTTTAATAGGGAATATGCATTACTTTTACAATCAGGAAAAATAAATAAAAGTTATTAAAACAAGCCAGCAGCCTTCTGTGTAGTGAGATTCAAGGACCCCAGGAGGTTCCTGGCTACCCAAGGCCTTCCATCAGCCTTGCAGCTCCTGGGAATATTACAGATGCAAAGTCTGTTTCAGATAAGCACACCTCTCCACTTATCTATTCCCCCTAAATCTGGCTCCAGCAATCAGCTCTTTACTAGAGTGTGCAGGTTCCGTAGGGGTTTGGGTGGAGAAGGCAGAGGTACCATAGGCCTGAAGGACACGGGGGACACAGGGAGATGGGACAGAGGTAGATAGAGGTGACTGTACGAATGAGTGAAAAGCAAGTGATGTGGTACCAAGGACTTACTGTGACTTCTCCAGATCGTAGCTAGCCCTACGCATCACGACTGAAAAGAATCCAGAGGAGAAAAATCTTCATTAAAAACGGGTTGGTGAACCCTCACTGCTGGTAGGAGTAGAAATCAATTCAATCTGAATGAAAGCTTGGTAACAGAGATGAAGATTCTGACAGTGTAATTCTACTCTTGGGAATTTACCCTGAGGACATAACTTGAAGTATGAAAAAATGTTGTTTACGAAAAGATAATTGCAGCATTATTAATCTTAAAAATAAGACATAATTTAAATGTTCCATTACTAGGAACAAGCTATATAAATTTGGGTACATACGTACAATGCAATATTATATAGCCATTAAAAAAATTCAAGGTATAATTTTAAATGAGAAGCAACATGCAAATGTGATTTACTTTATGAACAAAATTATGCAAAAATATGCATAGAGAAAAGCTATAATGAAAGATACTAAAATGTTAAATTTTCGTCTTTGGATGGCTTGGCTTAGCTGTGCAGGTGCAGTTATTGCTTACAAACCATGATGCAACCTCGAGCAGGCTGCACCAGTCAGTAAAGTGAGCTAACAGGGAGGAGACAGTAGGGAGGAGTAAAGCCAGGTCGGAGAGGACTTCCCAGATTCAAAGCCTTTGGTCAAATCTTACCATTAGGCCCTCTGTGTTTCAAGATAGGTTAGCAAAATGGATTTTTATCTAAGCTCTCCAGATTTAATTTTACAAGTTATCAACTAATTTAAAGTTTTTAAACACATTCGGATCAAACAAAAAATCCCATTGGACCACATTAGCCCTGAAGGCCACAGATATGCAACTTCTGTCCTTGAATGACAAGCACCTCGAAATGTGTCTCGTTGCAAAGAGATATGATAATGATACTATCTCACAAGTTTATGAAAAGCATTAAATAAGACATCGGGTGTAAAGTACTTGGCAAAATGACCGTTCTTGAATGTTAGAAATTGGTGATAAATTTCATGTGCCAAAGATAGAGGTAACCAGAGGATGGAGCTACAGATTGTTCAGGGAAGAGGCAGAGAGAGTTTCCGGGGGTGGTGACGCCTGAGAGTTGTTGTTTTTTTTTTTTTGTAATAGCTTTATTGCGACATAATTCATATGCCACACAATTCACTCATTCAAAGTACACAATTCAATGGCTCAGAGAGATGCGCAACCACCACCATAATCAACTTTAGAACGATTCAATACCCCCTAAAAGTAATTCTGTACTCATTAGCTATCCCTTCCCTTTTCTCCTAACCCTTCTGAAGGTAGGCAACCTCTATTATACTTTCTGTCTCTATAGATTTGCCTATTCTGGCCATTTAATGTAGATGGGATCTTATACTATGTGGTCCTTCACTTAGCACAGTGTTTTCAAGATTTATGCATGTTGTAGCATGTATCAAGGTCTCATACCTCTTTAGTGCCCAATAATATTCCATTGTATGGATACACCACATTCTATTTATTTATCAGTTGATGGACAAATGGGTTTTTTCCAATTTTGACTGGTATGATGAAGATTGCTGTAAGCAGTTGTGTACAATTTTTATGTGGACATGTTTTTATTTCTCTTGGGTTTATTCTTAGGAGGGGAATTGCTTGGCTAAGCATTATTTTGGATGATAAATAGGGCTTTAGGCTAAAGAGGCAGTGAGATTCAGAGGAGGGAGAGAGGATGAGTGGGAAGGGATAGGATGTTTTTATTTTGAGCAAAACCATGGGAGTATTAAATAAAAAGATACATGCAGGAAACTTGAGGTGGTTCTATGTGGAGAAAGCAATGAGAAATAAGGCTAAGAAGACGGAAGGGGTCAGGCTGTGGAGAAGCTTGTTGGTCTATACTTTCTTCTGTGGGCACTAGGGAGCAGTGCGTGGCAAAAGGAAGGCAGAGGCAAGACCACTCCAGAGCCCGTGTGGATTTGGTTTCACAGCTGAACTCCTACCTGGCAGGCAGCTCTGGTCAGCATCTTGCTCTTCAGAGCTATCCACATTAAATATTTTTACTGGCTTTTTGCAACCAAAATAATGTAATATGGATTTGTGATATGTGATCTATTTATAATATGACTAAGGGAGTTCTAAGATAAACCATTTTGTTGTCTAAAAGCCATTGCAGAATTGGGTGTGACTTATTTATGTTGGTACCAAAAAGGTGTTTGGATTAAGTTTGAAAATGAGTGTTCTGATTTGCTTAGATTATTTTTTCTGCAGTAAGGAATATTCATCTTAACCAATGAAAAGTATACCAGAATTGTGATGGAAATGGAGAAGATGACTCATAATTTTAACTTGAATCTTCTGAAATGAAAATTCCTTCTGCACTGGTAGCTCTTAACAATAGGACATTCAGAGGGGGCTCCTCGTTTACACCAGGTTGAAGGACAAAAACCAGAATTGAGATGTTGTTATTCCAAGTGAACATTTGTGTGCCCCTATGCTATGAGAATTAGTAGACATTATTAAGAGTGCTTTTGTGTATTTTCTCTTTCAAATCCAAGAATATCAGGCTATGCTTTATTTTCTTCTGAGTTTCATTTAATATATTTTCCAGTCCTTTTCAGTTAAGGCCCTTCAGAAATAATATTTCTCTGTGCTGATTCCAAATTGAATTTAAATCTGCCTATTAAAACAGTTCGTAGTTGCTTTTTAATTTCCTTATCCACTTGGTAAACAGTAGACATGGAGCAATATGAAAGGATTCGGAAAAGTTGCATAAAATCTTCTTGTTTCCATTTGTTACCATTTAGTAGATTGAGTTTGCTTCCTCTCTTTAGAAATTAAATATAAGTTGGGAAAGTTTAAAATGCTATCAATATATATTCAGTCCACAACTATTTATCGAATACCTACTGTATGCCAGACACTATGAGAGGTTTGGGGGAGGGGTGGTAAGATGACTACGGTAAAGGCCCCCTTAAAGGTGTTCACGACCTCCTGGAAGAGATGATGAACGTACACTAACGGCTCTGCCAGGAGACAGAGGGGACAGGGCCCAGGAGCAGCACAATTCAGCGCATGGGGTGTGGCCTGTTTTCATGGGTGATCTAAGAAGGCTTGCACGGAACGGGGGGCCTGTGATGGAATATGTTAGGAAGCCCTGGTTTAAACAAAAACATACGGGCAGTACAGTGCAACAGCAAGGGGAGTCTAGGTTCAAAACCCAGATCTTTCACTTACCTATTGTGTGATTTTGGTCAAATTATTTAACCCTAGAGTCTCCTTATCTGTAAAATTGATGTATTCTGTAGAGTGCGGAGTGAGGATTAAGTGAGAGCTGACATGGAAAGCATATAGAATAGCCTGGCATAGAGTAAGCTCTCAGTAATGGTATTATCTTAGTACAGGACTTCTCGGAATGCAAAGTGCTAATAATACACATTCTGAACTGGAGAGAGAAAAACAAAACTTCTCCCAAATCCGCTGGATCACAGAACATTTCTTTCTCTCTCTCTTTAAATAGATCATTTCCAGGAGCTAGTGTTTTCAGGAACAGATTTGGGAAGCCCTAGCACAGGGAGGTTGGAGGTCAGAAAGACAGCAGTTAGACTGGGCCTTGGCAGATGAGAGTGGCTTCGTCAAATGAAGATGGGGTACAGGATATTTGAGGCAGAGCAGAGAAATAGCAAAACATAAAGTGTTATATTTGAGGGCAGCAACAATCTTTTGTAGAATATATATTTAATCACAGGGAAAAAATACACTTACTGATGGAAAGGATATAAGCCAGAATGATTGGAGTGGGCCGTTACAGCTTCGGCCTTTCAGAATCCGTTCCCCCTTCTTCAGGAAACAGCACTAAAATTTTCCTTGGGGATGCACCAGAAGTGGGTACACTGTGACGTTACTGAAGCTGGAGCTTCCACATTTCTCATTGACAGAGGCCTCTTCTAAGGCCCCGTGAGGGATCCTAGCAATGTGCCACAAAGCTATACGTGTTGTGAAATGTGTCAAAATAAGAAATTTTAACTGCAGTTTGTTCAGACCACTGTCTCTTTCCATTCTGGTCTTCCCCATTCACACTTCCCTCTGTGTCTGAGGTGTTAGAAGGGCTGCAGACATGGTTTTGAATCCAGTTAAGGAAAAGTTGAGTTGGGAATACATTTGGCTTGTACTTCAGTGGATATATTTATGCAGTTCACAGTCATTTGGTTATTGTTCAGCGTGTGCTGGCATTCTAATGCGATTCCTGGATCCCAGCATCACGCCTACTGCCCACTGTGGTGGCTGAAGCCATGACAAGGTCACTGACAGTGACCTGCCTAATGAGTGTCATCAATTCAGAGTATTTAAGATGAGTCAAAGTTCGACAAGAAAATTTGAAATGTCTTGATATTATCCAGCTAATATGTAGAAGAAATTTGAGAGATGTCCCAAGTTTGGTATTAATCATAAAAATATATGGAAAATCACCAATAACACATTGTGAAGTTGAAAGAACATTTTAAAGCTATCAGTAACAACAACAACAAACCAAATCCTAACCCACCGTGTTAGAAGGGCTGAATAATCTTTCTATTCTTATTTTAAAATAGTATTTTGGTCCTGACCAGTATGGCTCAGTTGGTTGTGTGTTGTCCTGCAAAGCAAAGGGTTGCCCTTTCAACTCCCAGTCAGAGCACACGCCTGGGTTGCAGGTGCCGTCCTGATCAGGGCACCTACGAGAGGCAACTGATTGATGTTTCTCTTTCACACCTATATTTCTCTCCTTCTCTTTCTGCCCCCTTCCCCTCTCTCTAAAAATAAACACGTAAAATGTTAAAAAGATATTTTGAAGTTTTCGTATTAAGAATGATGAAGATTCACTTCAATTGGCCAAAAAAGTGTAGGAAAAATTAAACAATGATATACAGAGACATGTCAGGAAAGACTTTGTGATGACTGTGGTATTTCTTAGCTTTTTGGGATTTGTGGTTTACTTCTTTTCTTGTTCAATATATTTTCTTTTAGTGTCTAATTTTGAATATGTAATTTTGTCTTATTTTCCCTTAAAAAACCCTCCCCGAATCGGAAAAAAGTGTTAGAATTCACAAAACCTGATCTACCGCGAGGAACGACCCTTTTCATCCACTCACTTTGTGACATTCCAGTGGAGCCCGTTCTGTCCCAGGCTTCAGAAGGACAAGGGCAGAGCTTTCCAGGCTGGCTGCGGAGTGTTGGTCAGAGAGAATGGGTCAGGGGCTCAGTGTCGTGTGACCCAGCCAGAGCCAGAGGGACTCCATTCTTGGGCTTGTGGAGGAAGCCAGCTGGTTAGGAAGCACACAGAGGCTTCCTACCATAAACCTAAAAAATGGTGGAGCTGTAAATCAAGGTGTCAAGTTGGTTAATAAGATGTAGCTTGTCTTTCCACTGTGGAAATACACCCTCATAATTACAAAATCAAAACACATTTAAAGCTACACTTTCCATATGATTGAAAATACCCAAAGACAAAGATGAGTAAAAAATAAACACACACATGCACACACACACATACACATGCCAGGAATGGTTAAGCGTTTATTCCACACACTTTATTTTCCTTTCATTTATGTCAGCAAAAAATCACCTATAATCAAGATTTTCATTGCAAAAATGCTCTATTGACAGTAATAATCCAACAGATTAAAAAATATATAATTTGAATATATTTTCATCAAAAAAGATAAAATTAAGGCAAATGTAGATTTAGAAAGTTAACAATATTTGTATGTCTTCAAAAAGTTATGATGCTTCAGATTTTAAATATTATCTATTAAAATAAAAATATATAGTTAATATAAAAAATTATAAGTTAAAGATATGTAAATGTAGCTTAAATTTTAAATTACTTTTGAAATTTTAATGTAATCTTATTAATAAAAGAAATTAGTCACAATTCTAATGTCCAAAGTTCTAGTTGCCCTGTATTAAATTAAGATTACATTTTGTGCATGTAACAATCTAGAGCCATATGTAAAAAATTTGAGTAACATGAATTCTTTAATATTATAAAATGTTTCTCAGCCACCAAGTGAAAATATTGCAAAAACCTCTCTAATTGTTGGCTTTCTCTGTAACTATAAACTGGGACATGAAGAGACACAGAAAAAGAGTGCTCAGCACTGGGAACAAATATTTCATTTGCGAGATTTATTGCATACATGCCACTTAAAAGAAAGGATTTCACAAATAACTTAATTTGTTTGTTGTTTTCCTTGCTTGATTTCTTTTTCCTCTCAAATCCTCCCCACATTCCCAAGCAGTGTCCACCTTGGACATTGTCAGTAAGACAACCCACATAATTTCATGGCATTCAGATGAGGTTAATTTGAGGCTGTAGAACAAGAGGTGGGTAGAAGCACTTCCCTGGGGCCACAGCGTTGTTATGCACAGAGCAGATGTTTAGAATGTTCTTTAATGAGTATAAATGCAGTTGTGTGTGTGTGTTTGTGATAAGTGCAGCCCTCTCCATGGGGCCCAGAAGAGGGGTGCCTCTGGCTCTGGGGAGAAGGAGCTGCCTGCGTGACCACCATTCTGTGGCTGCCCAGAGTGCTGCTCCTTGTCTTCTGGATACACTTCCCTCTCCAGGGTTGGGGGCAGGGGAAGTTGTGGTGGGGAGAACTATGATTGGCAGGAGGTGATCTTTCCCTTCACTCCCAATGTTCTCCAAAGCTATCTTCTAGCTCTCTCAAGCACTATTTGTATCTCTCTAACAATGTAGATATTTTTTAAAAAATTAGCTAGCTTCAGATTTCTGAGTAGGGGGTGAGGAAGCAATCTTAGGGGCAAGAAATTGTGCAAAGGGTTTGGCTATCTGCTTAAAATAGGTAGAGGGAAGATTATAGGAACAATAAACCTGTGGTGGGAAGGTAAGTTTCAGTTATTACCTTCAGCTCCTGAGTTACGATAGGGATCATTCTGGAAATCAGGTTAGAAAAATGGAACAGATATTGGGGATAAAACTTGCAAGTCCTATCACGTGAAAGTCATCTAGCTTCAGGGGCCTGCTGACAAGGGGTTGGGGAGGTGATGAATATCAGCAGGTCTTCAGGCCTTTGGAGAGCCTTTCCTCAGAAGCTTGGAGTGGCAGGTTGTTTCCAGGACCAAGGTATTGTTAAATAAGATACTGACTAACCAACCAGGTTGTATTTTAGTAAGCCAGCATGAGAAAGGGGTGTTTTACATCAGATTGAGCAGGTATAATTACAACATAGGTTAGAAGAGTGCTAAAAAACAAACAAACAAATAAAATCCCCAGAGGAGAAAAATATCAAAAGTACATTGTAATTTTATGTTGTGAACTGATTGGAAACTTTAAATGGCAATTGAAATTCTTTCTGGGCCTCAGGGAGATGAGGTGGCCTTCTTCATGATGTTTGAACTTAATTACCAGGTATAGCAAAAGCCAAATGAATTTTGTGAAATTAATTCAAATAATCATGCTGGGCACCAGAAATTGTTATATTTATCTAATAGCCTTAGCACAGCTTTCAAGTTGAAAGCTAATTTGAATGATTGAAAATTTAGTAGAATTTCAATGTGACTGCAGATGAGTGGGAGAATGTCGAAGAAATGTGTTCTGTACTCCATCAGAGTCATTTGGGTTTAAAATGTATATGGATACTTCTTTAGTGTTATAGTGGCAATAAACATTTTATATTCCTAAAAACATTTTTAAAAGGAAAAAGTAATATAATAACCTTACAGAATTTTTAGGAAAAAAAATCATCCACAATCTTACCAGCCTGCTACAAGAACTCATCTTTTTATAACCCTCTGTGGGCATATGGTTTTCATATTGTTATGCAATTTTGTATCATGTTCTTTTTTCCTTGTTATAAGTTTTTTTCTTATGTTGCTACACATCCCACATTTTAATTTAAAATTTTAATGGTTGCACGGTATTCCTTCTAGGAGATGTGCCAAAATTTACTTAACTGTTGTCTGTAGGATAAAGCATTTAGCTTTTTTGCAATTTTGCCATTAAAAATAAAAATGCAATGAATATATTCATGTGTAAAATGCCCTTCTTCATCTCTTGTTCTGGTTCCAGACTTTGAATTATTTCTAAGAAGTGGAATTAATGGGTAAAAGAATATAAGACATTTTCTTGGCTCTAAATATATATTGTTAAATTGCTTTACAAAAGGACTGTTCCAAAAAAATAAAATACCACAGCGTATTCGATCAACATAGCCATTGTATTCACCGGCATTTTGTCTTTCTCTCTCTTTTTCATCTTTCATGCTAATTTAGTTGTTCATAATATTTTCTTATAACCTTTGTGTTTCTGTGGTGTCAGCTTTACTTCTCTTTCATTTCTAATTTTGTTTATTTGGTCCTCTTTCTTGCTAATGGAATAATAGCTGCCTTTAATTTGTGTTTCATATTTGTAAGTAGAGCTAAATAGTTTTGGTTATGTTTGTTATTGCTTATGTCCACCGTGTATTGAAGACTTACAGATGAACCCATCTCCAGGGGACCTACATTTAATTGATGACAAATTCATTACAAGTTGCTGAAAGTTTGTTAGAAGAAATTAGTTATACTCCCAACCCAAAATGAACAAAATTTTTAGTTATATTTAAATTAGAAATGGAATGTTTTTAATGAACGTTATTTAAGGTAACTGTTTTCTTTGGCTACCTCATTAATCTCAAACTAATTTCCCTTATGATGTTAATAAGGCTTTGCTGAAAAGAGTTCCATAATCAAATAAGTTGGGAGATAGCCCTCAAACATGGATGGTGGGCAAAAAAAAAAAAAAAAAAAAAGCTTCCTCTGATTAACCACTAAGAGCCTAGACAAATTGAATCATATAATCCTTTAGTCTTAGTGTACAGAATTTTTAAACTGTTCCAAAGGGACCAGACTCTAGCTCCTCCTGGGGTTTTCCAAAGCACATTAGTGTATTAACAGCTCTGTGACGTCCTGTGCTAAATATATCTGTTTAACAAACCATGTGGTTCTACTATTTACATTTTCATGAATTTGATTATGAGAGGAACCTAGGACCTTCTTCCCTTTGAAAAGAGGCATTTGTCTTCCTTCGACTTTGGACCTTCTCTCCCAAAGCTGAGTAAGTAGCAAAGAGGGTTTGGGAGCAGGCGATGCCCATCTGGGTTTTGGGAGAAGCTCCCATCGCCTTGGATTCCTGTTTTCTTGACCTTTTTGTCATTAAGCTCTGAGTTCTGTAGCAGTGCTAGTGCTCAAGGATGCTGGGGGCTGTAGAAGAACGGCACAGAACCTCTGATTATGTTTATTTCTCAACTTATCTTTTGGATATTTCTGTTTCATTATGTGTTTTATAATATGGAGTAGTATATGTTTATAAAAAAATAAATGTATATTAGGAGTACATGCTCAGGGATACCAGTGATCTAAAATGGCCAAGATTAAGTTTTGGGCTTAAAAGGAAATAGTTAAAGAGGCTGTTCATTCATTTATTTGCTCAAAATTGTTCTTCTTGAGCAAATACTGAGGGTCCAAACTACTAGGCCCAGAAGGTATTATAAGAAACGAGAGTCCCTCCCTTCTGATCAGAGGGCCAGAAAAAATTCTGGTAACTCCTGTGTGATGAATATAGCTCCTCAGACAAGAACATTGGAGTTTAGAGCATACTTAAAATTTTTTTTTCTAAAGACTTTATTTTTAGAGCAAGGAAGAAAAACATTGAGAGAAACATTGTGAGAAACATTGATGGATTATATGCCCCGACTTGGGATGGGCCCTGCAACCCAGGCATGTGCCCTGACCAGGAATCGAACAGGTGATTTTTCACTTTGCAGGACGATGTCCACATAACTGAGCCACACAGGTCAGGGATAGAGCATGCTTTTACCTGCAGTTTCCTCTCTGCTTTTGTCTATCTCCAAATGACTGTGGCAGCAAAGGACCTGTTAAGAATTTGGGGTAGGTATTTTCAGTCTGTGTCTTTCTTTCTATGGCTTTCCTTGGGACAGACACAATGTGCAATATGCTCTAAAATCTAAAATCTGTGATTCTCAAAACTGGGTATACTTTTTTATTTTTATTATCTTTTTGTTTGTTTTTAAACTACTCTTTTTAGTTTTTTCTTTTCTCTTTTTTTTGACAACTGTAGTCAAAAATAGGTGCACTTTGGAAGGAGTGTAGCTAAGAGTTTCATTATTATATAAATAGTCCACTTGGTTTATATTAACTTTGAGTCAGGTGATGGTATATTAGTTGGTAGAGTTGTAACAGAGTATCACAAATGGAGGGGCTTAACCAACAGATTTATTTTCTTACCACTCTAGAGGCTAGAAGTGCGAGGTGTTGGTAGGGTTGGTTTCTTTGAAGGCTCTGAGGGAGAATCTGTACAATGCCTCCCTACTGGTTTGCTGGCCATTTCTGGCATTCCTTGTCTAGTAGGTGCATTATTCCTGTCTCTGCCTTCATCTTCACATGGCGTTCTGCCTGCATGTGTCTAAATTGCCCCTTTTTATAAGGACATCAGTCATATTGTCTTCAGGCCCACCCTAATTACCCCAACTTTACTCGATCATCTACAAACACCCTATTTCCAAATAGGATCACATTCAGAGGTACTGGGGGTTAGGACTGTAACATCTTTTGGGAGACACAGTTCAATCCATAACAGATGGCTTGAATGTGTTCTGGCAGATGGAAGGATGGCTTGACAAATGCCACTAGGATGTACAATGATTTTACACTACAATATTTTATATGTTAGGTATTATCCACCTTGTTTCCTTTACAGGAATCACTTTCTTAAATATTTAATTTTAATCCACTTAGACAAAGACTGGGCGTTGATGCAATTTCAATCACGACTGCCCAGTACTTTGGAACTCTATCTGCTTGGTGCCTGTAGTGAGACAAAGGCCTGAGCGGTGGCTGAGCTCACGGCTCCCACGTGGAGAATGCAGTCTGGTCATCGTGGGGGCACACTTCGGACCGGATGCATCATGCAGATTACTGCAGCCCTCTCTAGGGCCAGGCAACTCGTTCTGCTAGCCTTAGATTCCCCTTGGGGGAATTCACAGTAATTGCTTCTACTTCCACTACCCTGGCCTCTAATCGTCCCCAAATTTTCTGAGACTTTATGACATTCTTAAAAACAGAAGGGAAACAGATATACAGAATACTATGTAATCTGACAATATGGTTCCTAAATGCTGCTTCATGGGGTGGGGGCAAGAGAATCACTGGAGGGAATGTAAAGACTGATTCTCAGGTCCAGCCATGTACCCATGGAGATGCTGATTCAGAAAGCCTGGGGTTGGACACAGAAATAGGTGGTTCAAGAACCAGAAATTTAGGAGACACAGCTCACTTATCTTCTACTTCCTGCTGAGTTCTTCCTAATGATGGAAGTCATCTGTCTGTCATACTCTACGGGGAGGGATTCTTTCCTGAGAGTTCTAGAAGTCTAGGTTCTCAACTCCAACATGCAGAAAGAGTTGAGAGTCCTCAGGATGGCAGTGTAGAGTAATGATTCAAAGCCTGAGCGATGGCTTCTGCCACTGACTAGCTAGGTGACTTTAGGCTTAACTTCTCTGGGCCTCAGTTTCTTCACCTATAAAGGTAATAAAAGCTCACACATTTGTAATCTTTAAATGAGTTTCTACATTTAAGGTGCTTATGATAGTGCTTGGTGGATAGCAGTCTCTCACATGACCCACAGGTGACCTCTGATTATTTCTCCTTGGGGAACTAGTTTCATTTTCTTTGGTCAAGGCATCTGTATTTACATTACACATTTTCTTTGTATTTTTATGTTCTAAGAGGAATTGGCAGACTGGATTAAAAACTAAAATATAAGATAAGAAGCTTCCTGGTCTGTGTTACCAAAAAGTTTGGAGGCTGTGCCCATGGGGAGTGAAAGCGGGGCAGGATCATTCCAAGGTGAAGTTAGAAGTTTATGCTCAGGCTCCCAGGACCTGGAGGAACTCTCTGCTGGCTCATTTCTAAAACCGACTCCTTGGAATAGCCTCACCTGCCCCAGGATGACATGGGTCAGCCTGGCTGGTGCCTCGTGTGGAATAGCAGCCGCTTACAATTTTTCTGTGTTTCACCTGTTATAATCTAAGTTTCTGCAAGGACAAGAACCCTACACAGAACCGTCCCCAAGTGGTGGCCATCCTCTTTGTCTTCTGCCGTATGCGCAATCTCAGGGGCCAGAGCGGAAAACACAATGTGACCTTGTCCCTGTGCACAGCAGCTGGTCTGGTCATGGTTTCAGCCTCCAGGCCGATGATTTCTTATTTCGTAAGAACAATATATTCTAAAGATTCTTAAATGAGGACTATTGACATGTTCTTAAGGAAGTGGTGGGGTTGCAGAATTGGTCCTGATGGAGGAAGATGAGGAAGGGATAGGAAGCATCTGAAAGGAGAAGTAACCAAGGAGAATGGGAGAGGAGACTATATTTATACTCAGTATGTAGGTCAAGCTGACCCGTTTGGGAGAGGGAAGTTGAGACGGGGGCCGGGTGTGAACATTTCGACGAACACAGAAATAGAAGTGGCTTGAGCCAGTGCTTCTCAGACTTTAACGTGCCTGTGAATTCCCAGGGCCTTGTTAAAATGAAGCTACTGATTCAATCAGTCTGGGTGGGGCCTGGGAGTCTGCATTTCAAACAGGCTCCCAGGTGCACAGACACTGCCGGTCCACGGGTCACACTTTGAGAAGTGAGGGCTTAGAAGATGGAGGGGACACAAAGAGGACTCTGGGGGGTTGAGAGGAGCATGGTATACCTCGTTTGAGCATGTGAGGTCATCTGGGGCTTCCTAGTGATAGAAATTATTTGATCAAGTGGGAAGCCATCTATTTACAGCTGGTCATATTTGGGAAGCTGCTGGTGTGCTGGAAAGGATTTTTGAATTGTGTTGACATGGGTGTGAATCCCAAGAAGCTTGGTGTTTATTTTGTAGGGGATGGGGAGGCTTTAAGGGTTTAAGTTTCTACTGGTCAACTCCTTCCTTGGCCTCCTGGCTAAGTCCCTCATTCGTGCTTGAGATATGGCCAGCCTTCAGCAGAGGTGGCCCATCGCCACCATCCTGGCCAGGCAGAGGGCTGCCTCCTGCCCAGAACTGCTGCCCAGGAAGGGAGAAAGACTGGAAAGGTCAGACCTCTTGCTGCCCAGATACACTGGACCCTCATGGCCCCTTTCCATAACGAGGTCAGAGTGCTGGTCTAGGTTAGCTGCACCTTACACCTTTTGTACTCAAAGTCTGGTCCGCAGACCTGCCGTGTCTGTGTCACCCTGTTAGAAACACAGAATCTGATCACATTTCAGACCTTTGAAATCAGAGTCTGCATTTTAACAAGACATCCAGGTGAGGTGTGTACACATGAAAATCTGAGAAGCGCTGCCTAACATAACCCTTCCACCAGCGCCCTTCAGTCCGGGGAAAGAAACTCAGTTAATAAGACACACAGATGCTTGCGCAGCCTTGTTGTGGGCCAGGCAGCGTTCTGAGCACCTTTCAAATACTAACCCATCAGCCACCTCACCGCACTCTTCTCTTGCCTGCTGCCCATGTCAGAGCCATTCCCCAGTGTCCAGGAGGGTGGCAGGGCCTGGTCACATGGAGTCCCCACACTGGTCTGGCCAGCTGGGAGATGACTCTTTCTGGGGCTCAGCAAAGAGCGGAGCCTAATGTGGCTGGGGGGAGATTTGCATGTGAGGGAGCATTCTGCCTGGAGTACTCCGTTGTAAGTGGGCTTTCTGGGCTCTGACAGTGACTGCATTTCAGAAATGGGGCTGGGAGTTTGGCTTCTGCCCTCTCTTCAATCTCCAGAGGGAGGGAAGCACTGGTTTTTAAAATCTCAGGTCACACTTATGGGGTGAGTCTCTGGGGAAAAAATTTGAGGGGGCCCTTTCAGCACCTGAGTCTTGGAGTCGGGGGTTTTCTGTTGGATAGAGCAGTGGTTTAGAGCTTGGACTCTAAAGGAAGACTTCTTAGGTTCAAATCTGCATCCTGCCACTTGCTAGAGGTATGGACCTTAGATAAATACCTAACATCTCTGTGCCTCAGTTTCCCATCTGTAAAAGAGGGATATGAAGTACCTGCTTTACAGATTTGTCGTGAAAATTTAAATAAATTAGTATGTATTATGTATTTAGAAGCACTCATCATCCAGACAGGGTTGGGTGGGTCACTATTCAGTAGGGCCAGGCCAAGCTGGGCAATTCCAGGGATCCCACAAATTTGAAGAGGGGACTGGTGGGTTTTCTAGGTGAAGAGGGCATCATTAGTTTCCTGTTGTTACTGTAACAAATGACCACAATGTAACAGTTCAAAACAACTAAGATGCATTTACTTTTACAATTATGGAGTTCCTAAGTGTAAAATGGACTTCACTAGGCTAAAACCAAGGTGCTCACAAGGCTGAGTTCCTTCTAGAGGCTCTAGGGGAGAACCGGCTTCTTTGTCTTCTCCATTTCTCAAAGTTACCTGTATTTCTTGGTTGCTGACCTATTTCTCAAGCCTCAAAGCCAGCAGCCAAAAACCTGCCAATCTACTTAGAACCACAAAGACCTCTTCTTCAGCTTTAACCTCTCCTGACCTGTCTCTCCCTTCCCTGCCTCCTGTTTTCACCTGTAAGGACCCTGATGATTTGAGTGGGCTCACCTGGGTAACCCGGGATACCCTCCTCATCTCACAATCTTTAACTTCATGACATCTGCAGATTCTCTTCTGCCATGTAGGGTAACGTTCATAGGTTCCAGGAATAAGGATGGGGATATTTTGGGGAGAGGGCACTAACCTGCTTATTACATAGGCCAAAGACAATCAGCAGCAGCTTATTTTGCCAAGAAAATGGAGAAAACCCCTGTTAATGTGCAGAAGAGGTTGGTAAAAACTCTTGGTAATCAGAGGGCCCTATCATTATCGAGGGCATTTATATGTGCCAAGCCCTGCTGTCGGGGATCCCATGGTTTTTACCATTTAATTTGCACATTCGCCTGTTTTATAAATGAGGAAAGAGAGAATGGGAGAGATGAGATCACTCCTTAGGAGAAGGGCTGGTATTGAAACTCAATTGAGCCTGGTGGGAACATCTATCTTCTTACTACCACACCATGCATTTTACTCAAAGTGAACTAAGCCCAGTGAGGTATGTCCATTCAGAAGGCTTAACATCCTCAATGGAATCCATTTTTACAAATATTACTTGAGTATTCCTACGGCTGAGAGTTGGCCAGAGTAGAATTTGGCAGTAGTCTTTGGAGTCTCAGACTCATTGTCCAATGCAGGGGAGGGCGTTGGGAGCTCCTGGGGAAGGAAGTCTCAGGTTGCTATGGGTCCCCTGGTGGCCTTATCTCAGAGGTCCATGCTTTCCAAGGCAGCGCAGCCCAGAAACCCTGCACTGCCTGGCCCAGCTTGATGCCCAACCCCAGGGTAGGGTCCCCTCAGATAAACAAATGAAAGCTTCTTATAGTGTGCAAACCGCTCCACAGAATCAGTTCTGCACCTCTAGCAGCAAAGCTTTTTCAACTGTAATTGAAAAATAAGAAAAGAATATTGGAGGCGTTCAAGAATAATTGAGATTACACTAAATGGGAAAGGAGAGGAAAACCTAGTTTGATGAAAATGCCATTTTGTTATCATAGCCCTAGGGAGTGGCGTATTCAAGAGTCCAAACAAACTTGGGCAAAGACCCTGCACGATGGGGTCATGGGTAAGCGGGATGTCCCAGGGGTGACTGTTGTGAAGGTGCTCTCATAGGGCAGGGACAGTGCTCACTCCATAGAAACTGTGGCACCTCTTTATATGGCTTCCCCGAAAGCAGTTCCAGGAGAGCACAAGGAAAAGTGGGATTGTGGGGGAAATGATGGAGAAGCAGGCCTCTGCTTCATGTGCAAAAGAGATTTCCAGAAACTAGAGGTGCACAAAGAATGGAATGGGCCAGGAAGTGCGCTGCCTGGCTTCAGCATTATTTAATGAGAGGTCACGCAGAAGTTTGTTAGGAGGCCTAGAGGAATGTCTACTGCAACCTCAATGTCCCTCACTTATGGGCTCAAAGAAAGCCCCCACTAGCCTTTGAGTCCACATTTAACTGGCTTGTGTCTCCTACAGAAGTCTCCCAGGCTATTTCTGGGAGTCTTCACATGGTTCACATAGACTCAAATCAGTCCTCCTATGTTCTTTTGAATTTCCCTGCTTGTTGATGTTACCTGCCTACCAGTTGCTTGAGGAAGGCATCTCATGCCCATCACTGCCCCAGTGACTCGAAGGTAGTGCAGCTGATTGCCAAATACTGTAGGTACCAAATGCACTGTATTCCCAAAGAATGGGAAAAAGGCAGCGGGGTGCTGGTAAGTGTTTAATAACTGGCTCTCTGGGGGAAAAAAGACAGACTGACTCTGATTTGGAGTGTTTTCCAATTTCTGTGGTTTAGTGTTTTCCCATTTCTGTGGTGTAAATATCCTCACTATGGCTGATTGCAAGACACCAATTTGACAACTGGATTGAAAAATTTCTGCAAATTTAACAAATTGATTTTCCTTAACTGGTGTGGGTCAGTTTCAGTACACCACTGGCAGAAGCTTTCTATGTCTTTCTGTTTTACAGAGTCCCTGCTGCTTGTGACCAGAGTGCATTACGAAAGTAGCTGCTTGGTTTCTGCCTGTATCACCTTTTGCCATAGCAGACCAGACCAAAGTTCTCAGAGCAGGCTGGGGGGTTATGTGCTCTCCTTACTTCTTCTGTACTCTTCAACACAATGTTCTCCTGAGTCTAGGCATTTAAGCACTAACCCTGTCAGGAGGAACCTTCCACATGCATTGCTCTTGTGCAAACAGATATCTCAGAGAGTCTCCAGATCCTCCTTCAATTTCTGTTTAGGTTTAGCTGGTTCCCCAAAGTGGCTGATCATTAGAATTTCATGTAGAGCCTTAAAAATATAGAATCGTAGGCTGTTCCTTTCTTCAGAGATTCTAATTTTGTAGATAAAGGGTGGGGCCTGAAAAAATGATGAGACATGTTTGAGAATCACCATACATCACTGCTTTGGGAAGGAGGTTAGTTAGAGAGCATAATCTTTAATAGCCCTTCCAGAAGAATCAAAGCTATCAGACACACTTCCCAATGGGGGTGGCACATTAAGGAGGGGAGCACTGAATCCAGGGGATATGACTGTCCCTTCTTTCTGCCTATAGCAGAGTTGGCTTACAGTGTCAACAGCATACACAACATGATCCTAAGAGAGTGGCTAAGCAGGACAGTGACAGTTGCCTAAATTAAGTAGCTCTGAACCATGTGTTATTAATGACCATCATCCAGTGCCAAAAGGCTGTGGTTGGACTATTTCTTAAGCTCTTCTATCTCTGCCCTCTTCCTTCATCCTTTCCCCCCTGGTCTTCCTCTCCACCTTGGATCCCTGCTGCAAATCTTGCGGCTCAGAGGCAGGCCTTGTATACTGGGTGTCTCCAGAGGGCAGAGGACCTTATTCTCAGCCTGGCTTAAGAAAGAATGATCTTAGAGATAAGCAAAACAGATAGAGAGGGTGAAAGAACTAAGGTGGCTGTCGCAGGGGTGTCCAACCTGTGGTCTGTGGCCCAGGATGGCTATGAATGCAGTCCAACACAACATCGTAAATTTACTTAAAACCTGGTTTTTGCTCATCAGGTTTTGTTAGTGTTTATGTATTTAATGTGTGGCTCCAAACAACTCTTCTTCTTCCAGTGTGGCCCAGAGATTCCAAAAGGTTGGACATCCCTGCAGGTGGAAAAGGCAAGGAGAGGCCCATAAAATCTCATGAACATTTACAGTTTACTTTTGATAAAAGTGGACACGTCTGTTTTGTTTTGTATCCTGCCTTGTTTCCATAATTCATGTAGAATGCTTTCTAACAGAAATGAAATTGCTTGCTCTCCTGACCTTGGTGGCTTCATGTGAACCAAAAGGCTAAAGGCTGGGAGTGAAGGAGGTTGACTCTGATCAAGAGAGGTGTTTTGTTCCTGGTGATAAAGAACCCCCCTCACTCAGTCTGTCTCTGGAGAAGATAAATGTAGATGGAACAATGAGAGAGTGGGTCTCACAGCTTGGGAATCCCACGTGCTTCTGCACCCCTTCCTAGTGGCTGAGAATGCACCTTGCCCCCCGCAGAGCTGGGAGAATGGAGACTTGAGATGAGTGAAAGTTTCCCTACTACATTGGTCTGTCCAGAAGGTCTCCAGCCTTGTAAAATGAAAAATAGAGACATTTATCAAAGAAGATACAGGAAACATTGTACACAGGACAATGATGCTTTAGTCCTCTTCAAAGTAGGCACAATGGGACCTCACACAGTTCTTCCGATTGCATCAGCTGCCCCATCATATTTTCCTAAATCTCATTGATGGCTTGAAATCTCTTCTCTTTCAAAGGTGATTTGAGTTTTGGGAAAAGCCAGAAGTCACAGGGTGCCAAATTTGGGCTGTAGGGGGGCTGAGTCAACTGGGTGATTAGATGTTCCACCAAAAAACTCTGTGGGAGATGTGAGGCACAAGTGGGCACGTTGTCATGATGAAGGTGCCAATCACCCGTTGCCCATAGCTTTGGCCTTCTGAATCACCCAGCTAGTTTCTGCAGAGGAATGTTCCAGCTTAACACAAAATTTGATACAGATTTGTTGCTCTACTTGCTCAGTAATTTTGATTGCGATGGCCACACAGTACGCATGCTCACTCAAAGGTGTCTACTGCCCCCACTGACTAGTACAGTGAAATTGTCATTGTTCATGTATGCACATTCCAGTCCTCTCTCCTTTGCTGCCAGGTCACATTGATGTGGCACAAACCATTCTCATTATACTAACAATGGCTGGACTTTTTCCAGACAAACCTCATATACCTAAGGACTCTTGCAGGAAACCTTCATTGCTGTAATCTGCAGGCTCTGTATTCCTGTCTTGTGATCCCAAGGAACTTGACTGAATGACTGGAGCTTCACTTCCAGTTTTAACTCATCATCTAAGTATCAGGATGTCAAATATGATACTCTTAGATTTCTAACTATCACAGTGGCCAGGGACATGTTTGCCTGGGGTGGAGAAAGGGGAATCTGAAACATTTCAGAGTCTCCATCCAAAGTGACAACCCAGACTACAGATCTGCTACAAGTAATGAGAGTCCGAACAGCAATGCCATACACAACTGCATGCAGGAGAAGGCTCGGGGCTGGGGGTGGGGATAGATAGCAAATGGGATCTGGGTACAATTCTCACTAGCCATCTGTCTTGGTCATGGGGGGCCTTAATCAGTGTGCCGCTGATCCCGCCTTTCTGAGCCCCAGCATATTCTCCATGCCATGCACATTGGCATTGATTACCTAGGATCCCTTACTGGGTTCACACTGGTGGTTGGTTTATAGTCACCTCTAAGGTCCCTTCCATCCTCCTAATTTCTGAATTTGCTGCCAAGACTCTTGAGCAGGGTTTTCTATATCGTTATCTCTCCCAATGAGGTGTTTTCTGAACAGGGGTTACCAGAGAAATATTACATCCAGCTGGCCTCCTGCCTCTGCAGAAAACAAAGATGCAGCCACAAAGCCCATGTGTGCCAGACTTGGGGCTCATCTGTTACCTATACCTGCAGATTACAACACAGTGAACTTTGGACGACTTCACAGTCCCATCACAGGTTAAACTTTAGCCAACCAGTGAAGTGGAAATGAGATGCACATTTCATTCAAAGAACCCTGGAATCTAATACCGTGGCTCTGTGCACGCAATGATAAGAGGGTTTTGTGGGTGTGATACAGTTTGCAGATATGGACTCAAGCAGAGAACAGGAGGGTTATCAGTCGTAAGAGGGAATTATGGTGGGCAAAATGGAGAAATACCTGAGAATAAGGTCAGACTGGCTTTTGACTGAGTAGCTTCCACTAACTCTGTGTGGTCTGGGTAAGTCACTTACATTCTCTGGCCCTCAGGGTCCTCATAAATGCAATTTTGGCTCTTTATAGTGGAAACACTCAGTTTTTCTATTCAAATCTTTAGGAAATAAACAAATGCTGTCTCACTCTCAAGAAGTTCACACACACTTTTGTGTTATTTCTATGGTTACAATTGTTTTATTTTTACACTGAGATCCCTAAATTTAAAAATGATATGGAAGTATGGAGTATTTTATATTTTCTTTTCCAATGGCTATCCAGTTGTCCCATGACTATAAAAAAAATTCCATCTCTTTCTCACTCATATGAAGTACAACTTTAATCCTAGGACAAATGAACTTGTTCATATGTTGATTATTTCTATACTTTCAATTCTATTCCATATTTCTGTCTATCTTTATGCTGACATTAACTGTGTTAATTGTAAAGCCTCCTTTGATATTTTAATAACCAAAAGAGCTGTCCACCTCCTTTTTTTTCTGTTTGTTTTTAGAGCTTTCAAGATGTGTTAGGCTGTCCAGGCTGCTGTAATGAAAGTGCCACAGACACTTCTAAACATCAGAAATTTATTTCTCACAGTTCTGTAGCATAGAAAGTCTAAGATCAAGGTGCCAGCACATTCTGTGTCTGGTGAGGGACAACTTCCTGGTTCAGAGACAGCCAACTTTTGTTCATGCCCGAGTGTGGTGAAAAGGGGTGAGGGAACTCTCTGGGGGGTCCCTTTTATAAGGGCACTAATCCCATTCATGAGGGCTCTACCCTCATGACCCAATCACCTACCAAATTCTCCACCTCCTAATATAATCACATTGCGGTGGGGGGGTTAGGTGTTCACATACATATGGGCGGGGGCACAAACTTGAGGTCTATAGCATGTGGCTAATGTTATCTACCTTTAAGAACTTGAGAATAAATTTGTCTAACTCCAATAAACAAACAAACAAACAAAGGTAGCATACAAATAAAGTAAGAGAATGAGTACTGAGTGAGTTCAGATCCCTATTCTGGTGCTAAGTGTGTAAACTTGGTAACTTCTTTAGCCTCTCTGGGTCATTTTCTCATTTGTTAAGCAAATGGGAAGCTGTACACTATTGTACTGAATAGTGGAGTTAGGAAATCAGACAGACTGGGTCCTATTCCTACCTCGGCCACATCCCCCCTGAGTCTGCTTTAGGGCCAACACAATAGAATTGAGTCAGGAGAGCACCAGGCTCACAGTGAAGAGAAAAAAGTAAGGTGGTAGTTGTGTGCTTGGGGATCATTTAGTTTTATTTTCCTGTTTCCAGGTTTTAACTGGTAGTGAAAAGACATAAGTGGACAAAAGCAATCAAAATCTGACTTGGGATGGTGAACACATAATACACTATAAAGATGAATTATAGAATTGTACACCTGAAACCCACATAACTTTATTAACCAGTGTTACCCCAACAAATGCAGTAAAATTTTTGAAAAAGTCTCAGCTCTACCTATGCTGTCAAATGTCCGATAATCCTGAATGTCAGGGGTTCCTGGGAAAGCTGATTGGAGACACGAGCTGGGGCCTTGGCCAAGTGAGGGCCTCCTGCTGTTTCTCAAACCCAGGCCTTTGCTCCTGTCTGTGAGGAGCCGATGAGTGGCACAGTGGGCACAGGAAGCCCAGCTGGCTTTAGGGAGGGGGATGTCGCTTGCTCCCACCTCCATGGCTGGCAGAGAAAGGATCCCAAGAGAATAGCAGCCTCCAGTTGCATCTTGAAGTCCTGACCCAGAGATTCTTTCTGTGGAGTAGAGAATATCAGAGTCCTGGACCTTCCCACACTTCCTCGAGGCAGAGGAAAGAGAGACTGAGAAACCCCGACCAGTGAGTGTCATACTCCTACCAACCAGGTCAGCCTCTGCTATGTAGGGGAGGCCCCACAGGGGTAGATGGAAATTCAGGAGTGCTGCCCCAAGACCCCGCTGTCATGGCAAGGGGTGTGAAGACTGCCGAAACATGAACAAGGGGGTTGAGGGTCCCTTCTAAAATTGTCATTCCCCTAACAGTTATACTATTGTGAAGAGCTTTGGGCTCAAGGTATTTGCAGTCTGGACACTGGATGGTTCCAGGACACCTATTGGGCGAACGCCCTTTCCGACACCTGTCTCAGATATGATCGGCCATGTTTCCATTCACCTTAAGGGATCCGAATATCAGTTCCCATTGAAGTTTGCAAAAGCCAAGGGCAGAACATCTGGAACTTTACAGTGCCAGATGCCCAAGAATACATATGAGTTAGTGATTCTGATAAAAAGAGACAAGATGCCCGTTTTTGGAAAGACTACCCTGGGGAAGGGAGACATTTTTCCTTCCCGACACTCCCCTCCCCTGGCTTTCATCACTACATTGGAATTCCCAACTGGCCATTTCTTCCTTCTCCACTCCTTCACATACATACTGATCCTTAGAATCAGAGGGAAGGAGTAGCCAGAGAATGGGTGGAGTTGCAACCAAGTTGGGAGGTCGTCAAGGCAGAACAATGAGTTTACCTATAAACCAACAAGAGAGTATTTTCAGATAAGGAGCTACATGGGATGCTAAGTCACTGCTTCTTGGCTCTGATGGTAAAACAGATAGGTGAGCATGACGTGTGTAATTACAAAAGTTCAAGGCTGAATTCTTTTTCAAAGCTGGATGTCTACTTCTAGTTATAACATGAACCATTTCAGCCTCCTTGAAGATGGCTACACAAATGGACAGAAACCCAAAGAGGCCTGCTTCGTGTGGTGGGACATCCAAGGAGAAAGAGGGCTGCTTCTTGAAGCTTTGTGGTTCTGGTGCAGTGAGTCAAACAGATGGCCAGGGAAACAGCGTCTGATGGCTAAGGGGATAGCATGTGCAAAGACCACAAGACAAGCACACAGCCTGTTAAAGGCTGGTCAGGAAGACTAGTGGAGAGGGAGTACGTTAAGCAAGGGAAGGAGCAGCAGGGGAAGCAGGGGGGAAGGGAGTCAGGACAGATCAGCTAGGATAGTTCTCAACTTTTGTGCATATTAGAATCACCCATATACTTTACAAACACAGATATCTGGGCACCAGCCCCTCAGTATTTTGTATTGATTTGTCAGCTCTCTGGTTCCTCCTCTGAAAAAAGAAAATTGTTGATGCTGCTGTTGTTATTTATAAAGAAATATTTGTTTTTTGAATTTTTACTGAACCAAAGGCAATTTTAATTCAAAAAGTTCAGATGCTCTGGAGAATTTGTGTGAGGAAAATGAGAGGACATGGCTTTAAAAGAGGTTCTTACCTGGGAGATCCCATAGGAAAACAGTAGAGTCTCATGGCGGGGTCAATAATCTTCAGACGGTTGAAGCTGCTGAAGCATGGTGGCTGCCCATTTGGAGAGTTAACCAAAAGCTTGGGTGAGATGGGTAGAGTTCCTGTCTAAGTGAGCACGGGTTAATGCAGGAAATCAGGCAAGAAAAACTGAAGGGCAGTCCTGGCAGTAGCTTTGCATGTGAAAGAAGATGTCAAATAATAAAGTAAGTGGTGGTAGAGCTTTTCTTCCTTGCTCTGAGCCCTGACTCTACCTTTTCTCCTTTGGGGCAGAGAGAGTCCTTCACTGCCTCTCCCTCTCATTTTCTCCCTGTCACCAATCAGAAGCCAGCTCTGGAAAAGCATCCAACTCTCACTCTAAGGTATTGTAGCAGAAGGCAGCAACACTGTCTCCTATTCCATATGTTCTTTTTCCAAGTTGACCTTGACACACCTCCCATTGAGTGGTGGAATCTGTGTCCTCTCTCCTTGGTCTCAGATGGGCCTTTTGACTGCCTCAAATAATAGAGTATGGCAGAAGTGATACCATGTGACTCCCAAGGCTAAGTAAAAAATATTCCACGTACTTTTACCTTCTTCTCTGGGGACAATCACTTTTGGTTCCCAGCAGCTGTTCTTTAAGAAAAACTAAACGAACTCAGGCAGAAAGACCCCAGGGAGAAACCCTGTGTAGGAGTTCTAGTCAACAGCCCTGCTGAGGTCTCCATCAAGAGCCAGTACAAACCAAACATGTGCATGTAGATCCTGCCAGAGGATTCCAGCCCCTAACCATTTAGTTGCCCCTGGCCTCCAAGTCTTAGCTGAGGTCACAAATATTGTGATGTAGAGAAGATCTAGCCCTGCTGTGTCCTCTCCAAATTTCTTCTGGCTCACTCACTTAATTCAAGTCTCAACTCAAACAATATCTCCTTGGAGAGGACTTCCCTGACCACTTTTGTCTAAAATAGTATTTTTAAAAATTGAGATGTAGTTGACATCAAACATTATATTAGTTTCAGCTGTACAGCATAATGATTCAATATTTGTGCATATTGCTACATGATCACCACAGTGAGTCTAACTAAAGTTAGTCTTTACTCATTTTTTTCTCGTGGTGAGGGCTTTCAAGATTTAGTCTTTTAGCAACTTTCAAATACAAAATAAAGCATTATTAACTATAATACTGTATTTTATATACCCAGACTTATTTTATAATTGGAATTTTTTTTCATTTTGACTACCTTTGTCCATTATTCCCCTAAAATAATATTCTTGATTCTTTTCTTTTAAAAAAAGATTTTATTCATTTTTAGAAAAAGGGAGAGGGAGGGAGATAAACATTCATGTGAGAGAGAAACATTGATCAGTTGCCTCTCTCACATGCCCTGAGCCTACTGGGGATGAACCCATAACACAGGCATGTGTCCTGACCTTTTGCTTTACGGGACGATGCCCAACCAACTGAGCCACACTGGTCAGGGCGATATTCTTCATTATTTTATATTTTCTTCCTTTTTTCCTTCATAGCAGCCATATAATAAAAACACACATTTGTTTGTTGGTTTTCATTGCCTGCCTCCCACAATGGCATATAAACTCCATAATGACAGGGACATGGATACTTAGCAAAATGCCCGAGCACATTTGACAGGTATATCTGTGCAGTCACCTTCTGGGGAGTGAATAAAACTTGACGATTATGCCATTAGTTCATTCTTCCAGAGTCATGTCAGACCCCATTAAGCAACCCTGGCACTCTTTGCCCTGGAGCCTGGATTATGCCTCAGAATAACTCACAACACAATCATGCGTTACTGATCTGAGTTAGCGGATGAAATGAAACCTGTTTTCCGTACCTGGTCTGTAACATCAATTTTGGCACGTTCATTTATTGTCTTCTTGTTATTATTTAGGTGTGTCCAACTAGACACTAGGTGCTCTCTGAGGTTGTAGACTGGGCCTCATACTATTTTTGGCATATAGTAGAAGTTCAAAGAGTCTTAGATAAATTGAAATGATTTGTAATAATCTTTAGATTAACCCTTTGGCAAGGTAGAAGGAGGACTAAATCAACATATGATTATAAAGCTTCAAAGGTTAAGACAAAATATAGCAGATGAGGGAGTTAGTTCTGATGCCAGAAATTTGGGGTTAAAAGACATTCAATATGAACCTCTGTAGGATTTTTAAAAAGTAGATCTTTTCCACCTTCTCACCACAAACCATCCCAGTCTTTCATTTGCGTCATCTACCTGCATATGGCATGATGTCGTTCAAATGGAATTTCTCCAGGGCTCGGCCCAGAAGCGGGGCTTAGGTTTCAGGGGAGGGAGAGTGTGGGATGGAAGCAGGACAGCTGTAATGCGCTCCTCCACAGCCAAAGATCAAAGTGAGCCTGTTACCACATTTGGCTGGGAATGGGTGGTCTGTTTTAGGGGAAATGAAATCTGGAATGATCTTAAACCTGGAAGGCCCTGACTTCCTGGGCAGATTTGGGTCCAGACACTCTAAATAGAAACATGTCCTTGAAGGGCTTGTTCATACCAAATGTTTCTAAAACAGGAGAGATCTATCCTAACTGGTTATGAATACAATCATCTCAGCTTTAGGATCAGCAGAGTCAAGAAGAATATCCCCACTGAAACAGGTGAATGCCATTTTTGGAAAAGAACTAGTTTCAACAAAGATTATCATCACCTGTAAAACATCATCCACCCCTATTATCAATATATCACTCAGAAACAATGCAAACTCTGAAAAGAAAAAAAAAATACCCCACTGGAATACGTCAGATATTTACTCCCCCATCCTCCCTCAGCAAATTGCAAGAAGATATATGGATCAGCAAAACTATTCTTTTCTCCATAGAATT
The DNA here is from genome assembly GCA_039655065.1 of Glossophaga mutica. NCBI lineage: Eukaryota > Metazoa > Chordata > Mammalia > Chiroptera > Phyllostomidae > Glossophaga > Glossophaga mutica. The sequence goes on along the minus strand of CM077307.1, from coordinate 136,575,634 downwards.
GTCTGAATAATATGGGAGAAATGATCCAAGGTAGGTGGGGGGGGGGGGGGGCGGATACTGTCCACGGCTGAGGCTGGAAGGGTTGCTTAGCCTTTGGGTAGTTGGAGGAATGCTCTGTGTATTAATTAAAGCTTTGAGTCAGGTCTGAATTCCGATGCTTAGGCTCTGAGTAACAGCTGTAGGTCCTATGGTAGGCTGGGTGAAAATCAGGCAGAAGACACCATGGAAATTAGGCAGTTGGTATTGAAATAAAAATGTCAAGATTTGCCTCAAATCTTTGGTATTTGATAATTTATCACGGACTGATTCTAAGTGTGTGTGTGTGTGAGTGAGAGAGAGAGAGAGAGAGAGAGAGAGAGAGAGAGAGAGAATAGATAGTGAGAAACTGAGGGAGAATCAGAATTTCCATCTTGGGCCCTTTTCAGAAATTGCTGAAGTCTACAAAATTTCAGAAATTGCTTGATATATAAATGCCATGTGGCAGAAATTTGTGTAGGTTCAAAGTAAATCATTATTAAATTTGTTTTGCACAATCTAGGGAAAATTAAGTGATGCCTTTTCAAGTAAGGTCTTGTGTACATTTTTGGAAGAATGATTGCTTGGAGATTCTGTAATTCTGAAGTTAATCAAGGTGAATTTATTGATTTTAATGTTCTTCCAATTGATTTCAGAGGCCTTTTGACATAGAAGCAAAGGGGGATGCAATGTTTTTCATCCATATTTACTCATCAGCACGCAAAACTTCCATCAGTGTGCCTCATCAAATCAATAGCATCCGGTAGCATCCAGGTTGTTTTTCAGAATTTCAAAATTGAGATTAGTGGGCCAATCAATCTGTGCTCCTCCCAGATGCTCTTGGGTCCTTTCTGCTTTTCTGGGTGTCCTTTCTGGCATCTGTGTTATTCTGCCTGCCTTTTAAGAGCCCACATCTGTGACTCTCCTTAGAGGATTTCCTGCATTCTATTGGAGCCACTTTCCCAACTCTCCAAAGCCAGGGAGCCTAAAATGCCCATGAGTTTACACTTATTCCCTACCCCTCCTTTGCCTGCAGCACTAGTGTTTGACCATCGGTGCAGGAACACAAACAGCCCTGAGGTGTAGTTTGTATTAGAGCGTATCTGGAGACCAGGCCGAGAGTGGGATTGCCTGAAATTGTTCCCCTGCTTTGCTTCTTGCCTTCCTGCTTCTTTCCTCTTTCCTTGTTTGCCTTGCCTAAGAGCTCTGCCTAAAAAAGTCACTTACATGTGAATCTTTATTTCTGGGTCTGCTTCTGGGGAACCCATTACACTCCCCTTAAGCTAATGCTGTGGGAAATAGGTAAATGCATGTGAAGCACTTATCATAGTGTTTGGCCCCAATATGTAGTAAAGAGTGTTAAGTATTATTACTATTGCAGTTCTCACATCAGTGTTTTGGGCTTTGATAGATTGGTACCAAGACTTGGAACATCAATCCATCCTGGTGGGCACAGTGAAGAAACATTGAACTAAGACTGAAAGAGCACATGAAAGCATATTTTCACATACCAAGGACTCGTACCTGGGCTATTGGTGCAAACGAAGCAAAATGAGAGCAGGGATAACTGCCAGTACAGAATCTGCTGGGAGAGAGTCCATTTCATTTTTTTTTAAAGACTAGTAAGCCCATTTCTCCAAGAGCTGGAAATTTCAGATGTTTGGCCATTTACTATGACTACTTATTTTTAAAGAAATCTCTCAGGTATATGGCTGTGCTGGCAATAAGGTCCATGAATCCCAATGGAGTTGGGCTAGGACAGAAATCACAGTGGTCTGAACACCCTCTACCTAATGAGTTAAGTGGTGGTGCTCTGTGCTTTACCACCCAGGGCAGGGAACTAAGAAGGAGAAGTTTTACATTCATGTTGTTATGATTCTATGAAATGTAAGAACCATAAAGAATCTCAAAGACTCTGAGAGAGCTTGAACAAGCCACAGAACTTGTACTGACAGTTTACTCTTTCTTTAGACTTCTTTTGTGAAATAACAGAATTAGAGGGCAGCTGTCAATGGATGTGCATAAGCTCAATAGAAATTTTTTAAGGCAGAAAATCAGGAATCTTAATATTCAAGAGGCTCTTGAGAAGCCATCTTGTTCTCTCACCTTTCATGAGGGTCACATGACACAAAATACCAAGACCAGATGAGACTGAGTAATTTATTCCAATATTTCACCATTTCCAGCATCAGGAAAGTCTCTTCAAACCTCTAAGAGAGCAGGGCGTTAAGCCTACTGTCTCCTCTTTTTGGCCAGGGGACATCCAGTGTCTGCGGTGGGCCAGGGCCCTTCAGATTCTTTGTGACGCAGAATCATATCAACTTAGCACTGGCACAGGGAAGGATTTTCATCACAGAGTCCAATCACCAATGGGTTCCCATGCCGCATGTCCATCACCGCAGGATGCTTTGATCTATGTCAGGAGCAGGACCTGGAATCTGTTTTTATATCTTGACCCCAGGGCATGTACAAAGTTCATTGTGGTGCCAGGGAGTGGGACTTGACTGGGGGTTTTATCACCAGTGACATGGGAGAGTAAGATGCAGAAGCAATCCGAGGAACACTAAGCAGCCATGGGGGGAAAAACAGGATTCACATATTGAAGAAGGCTATGTTTCCAAAAGCAGTGTGGAGTATTACAAGCAGCAGATTGAAATTATGTAACACCATTTGTGTAATGACCACACACGTGAAACAACACAGTATAAAAGGATACCCACACACTTAAAGACATACACTGGAAATAGTACGTGAGTTGGATATTATGGAAGAAACACAAAAAGGAGGCCCTCCTATTGACTGAAGATGACATTGCTGAGCATGAGGAGCACTGAAGTGTCTGGTTAACTGGACTCCTCATCCAACCTTTGAGAAAAACAAGAAAAAAATGACTGGGAGTGAAAAAAAAAAGTGCTGCAAATGAATCCGAAGCTTAGCCAAATTTGGCCTTGGGGTGGCCCAGCCCCATGCCACAGAGACGGTGGAGGCCCAGTGAGGGGGACCATCCTCCGAGAAAGTGTCCCACTCTCCTGTATTCTGCCACCACCTACCTGCCTCCTCTCTCTCAGGGGTGTCCAACCTGCAGCCTGCGGGCCGCATGCAGCCCGGGATGGCTGTGAATATGGCCCAACAGATAATCATAAATTTACTTAAAACATTAGATCTTATGTGTCACAATGTATTTAATGTGTGGTGCAGAGATGCCAAAAGGTTGGACACCTGTGCTCCAGTTTACTGTTTTTCTCTTACTTTCCCATAGCTCTTATTTTCTAATTTTTAATCAGTCACGAAGCACTAAGCAGCAAGGCTGGGATTTGGTTTAGGAGAATGGCCGGGAAAGACCACCTCACTCTATTTTGTGACATGCAGCACTGCCCTCTCTCTTGGGTTTCTTGCCTTGCTCGTCAACACACTTAGCACACGCGTTCATTTACTGAATGGTTACTACGTGCCAGGCACTGTGCCTTACCTAAACCATCTCAGTTATTCTGCACCCAAAACTCAGTGGGAATCTGTTTCTATGTTTTAGGTAACTAAAGCTTAGAGAGGTGTATCTTTTCACACAACAGTCAAACTCAGCATTCCATGGGTATTATCGCACCAATTAAGACTACTGTGAATGAACAAGCCAAAAGGATATTTCTCTTTGGCCAGATTTGGAGAAAATAAGAAAAATGTCGAAAATTTGGTTGGCATCCAAGCAGAGAGAAATAGATCAAGTCCTTTCCTCACTGAATAACTGCAAAATATAAGCCTTTGGAATTAAGAATGTATTCAGACTCAAATAATTTAAATGCTCCTTCCATGGGCCACCTTTGGATATTACCCACTTTGTCTGCATTCTGTTGGAAATCCATGTCACTACAATGTCTCTTTCTAGAGAAATGGTGAATTGTTGGCAAGACATGTCATATCTTCTACTGTTGTTTCTACACTTTCATGTCTGTGCCTGTGGGACTATATAATTGATTGACTTCTACCCAGGTTGTCTGTTCCCAGATGATCTCCATATTTTGTAGACTGTAGTCTGTGAATAAGTAACTGATGAGCTGATGAGGTACCTTCCCATGACCTGGTGAAGAACATGCATCTACATGGCTTAAGTAAAAATACTCAGTGTAGAGGTACTATCCGCACAGGGTGGAATTTTCAAATGCAGCCAGACAGGCCGGCCTTGCTTCTGAAGTGTTGCTTTGACAGGAGGTCACCAGTGCCTTTTCATGTTGTGTGTATCGCCTGCCTCACCGGAAATTCCAGAGGACAGAGTCTTTATCTGAAAATAAATTAAGTCATGAGATACAGAATAATCTCGTAATTTTAAAAGAAAGAGAGTACATTTGTGGCTCCGAACACTTAATTCTGCTTCCTTGGTTTCTGTCAGTGGCCCTTCCTCTTTCTTTTTACTTTTTTAAAATTGCTCTTGGCCTTTTTTTTTTTTTTTTTCCCCCAATTATGTTGCTTCTTGATTACTTAAGCACATGCACATACAACAAACACATTCTCCCTGGCTAACTTCTAACTTTACATCTTTTGGTCACATTCTTCTAGGAAAAAAAAAAAAGCCTGGTCAACTTCAGAGTGCAGAAAAGCACTCATTTCAAAAATGTCGAACTCATAAAATAGTTTCTAAACTTGGGGTTCGCTATGTTTTTTTCTCTGATCAGTAGAATGCATTTTACTTAGCTATTGTCACCATGATGAAAAACTGAATTTTGACAACTGGTATACCATAAAATGGAAGCAAATGTAAAAAAAAATTTTAGAAACATTGAATTCTTGCTCTTGAAAATACTTGTTTTCTCTAAACTGGTAGTCCATAATGAAAATACTTGTTTTCTCTAAACTGGTAGGACTTGTGGTTCCTATAGCATTAAAATAGGGTTGTTGAAATTCTTGGTGACTTGCCAGACATTGGCCTAGGATAAACTGAGACTGAATTTCCACAGGTACGACTCCAGTGGTATGCACCATGTAAAAGGTGCCATGATCTGGACTACCCCCTTTAAAAAGTGTGGGAATGTGTTGGGAATCTCACTGCCTTCTTCCTGCAGTTATTTTTCAGTTGTCAACTCCTTTCCATGAAGTTTCAGAAAACTTGCCACTCAGAAAAGTCCCCGTATGAGATGTCGTTGGAGACTCTTCTTCCCTCAGAGCTTGGGCAAACATTACACCATCTGGAAGCCCAGAAATTGTTTACATATTTTCCTAAAACCTTTCTCAGATGTGCTTCTGCAAAGGTTAATTTTCATGAGCCCACCAATGCACGCTTTCACTTGATTGCTGGCAACCTGCCAAACCCCAGGTTATAATAAGTCCATTAGCGTAGAGACATCATTTGTTTTTTTCCAGTGCTGTACCATGTCTAGTGACATAACCGTATTAGCCAAGAGCAAGCAACCAGACCCCTTACTTACATCTTGGTGGCCCATACCTAAAACAAAGACGATGGTCATTCCAGCTGCCTTGTTACTGGAGCACAGGCAAACCCCCGTGACCTAGCAGCTGTAACATTTGATAGTTTTTTAAAAAGCCATTAACATTATAATCATGATAATGATGGCAGTCCTTAAAAAAAAAAACAACAACAACTGAAAGCATTTTATAGCTAAATGATTTTATTGGCTTTTTGTGAAATAAAAAACACAAAACCACCATGGTTAAAGGCCATAGTCAGTATCAACCAAATGAGCCAGCCACTTGGTTAAAGTAGCTGATGACAAACACTAGTGGGTATTATTGCTTACACCCCAGGTTCACTTTTATGTCCACTACATTTTTGGCAAGATTACAATCAAATGGGAGCTTCGGTTGTGTAAATTCAACTCTGACTACACACTGAAAACCAGCCTCTACTGTTTAATGACAGGATATATGCCGATTCTTCCTGAGTCTTGACATTTATCCTCTCATTCTGTTTCCTTTCTCCCTCCATTAATGATTTATACAACTCTATTGATGAAAAATTAAAGCAGATGAATTTGCAACCAACCGTCCATACTCTACTGCCCCCTTCCCTTGTGGTGAACGGGCGATGCATTTCTGGGCCTCTCCAAACTCTTGTATGTGGTGCGTTTCCACTGTCAGTAATGAAAGCCCATCTCTAATCTGGATGGATTTTCAAATGCATCTGACTGTCAGCCACGGGGTTTGGATTCTGTTAACAGTCTCTTTTCCAAGTTCTGAAAGCTAGGGGAAAAAACCCACAGCCTTTAGCATCAGTGAGTTGACCTCCTGGCAAAATAAGCCCAAACTCCCGCTCCACGGCATCCTGCGGTAGGTCTGGAACCTCGCAAGGCTTTGTATGAGCACTCTAAAGTTTTAATTCACAGAGAAGCAATGACTGCCTCTCAAAAGCTCCCCTGCTCAGTACTTTGTATTTTAACATTGAAACTCAGAACGATAAAGGGTCAGAATGAACTCACAATAGCACCATTTCTGGGACTCTTGGAATAAGGTTCCTGTCTGCACTGGAGAATGCAGGGACCCCAGACCACCCAGCCTCCAGCTTTGTGCCTTCACAGGTCCTGCTGAATTTCAGCAGGGGTGGGTGGTCTGCCGTAGTCTATTTCTGCAGCAACATGGGTTTTCCCTGGGAAGAGTTAAAAATACGTCTTACAAATGAAGTTGGCCGCAGGTGAGAGACCTGAGGAAGCTTGTTTCTGGTGGTGACATGTGACAAGCCAGCAGACGCTGGGACAGAGTTCAGGGACCCTTGCCCTTACCCAACTGGATTCAAGTCAGTACAGAATCTGCATGCAGAAGCATGGCAAGATCAAGAAACGCTGAGAGACACAGACCCTAACACAGCAATCCAGACACCAACGCTCTCATGGCAGCTTTTGTATTCAGGTCCACCAGTGAGTTTGCCCTGAATAGTGCTGGGATTTAATAAGCCCTTCTAATGCTTATAAAGATTATCCTCTTGAATCTAGACATGTTAAACAACAGAAGGTTTGATATCACTATATTTTACGTGGCACGTATAACCATATAATTACTAGCACTTAACACGGCAAATATTGTAAATACACATTCTTGGAGTTGACTTGGTAATTATACCAGTGTTATTCAGCAGAACAAAGATGAAACACTCTCTAACTTGCACTTTGGGGAATTTCACTCCAACCCTTTACTTCACAACAAAAGGATAACCCTCTAATTATGTAATAGCGCTCTGTGATCTTGTGGGTACAGAGACTCACAAGGCGACTTCATGGTTAATTTGTGGCCTGTAAAATAAAGTAATACACAGCATTTTCATTTCAACAAAATACAAGAGACCATATAAAAATATTTTTCAATTTGGAATTTGAAACATGAAAGCTGGGTTTTTTTTCCTTTGTATAAAAAGAAACGAAACGACGGACTAACATTTAGTAAGCCTTCTAACACAAAAATATACATGTAAATTTAAGGAATGCAGTGAGCGTTGTCGACTTCCCTTTTTGTCCAGGCTCATTTACGGTGGGCTTGTGCTCTGATCCCAACCAAGATAAATGCACAGAAGTGGAGGAGGATCAATGCCTGAAACCTGAACTACATCTTATCACTAATAATAAGACTAATCTTACAGTAGTGCTTTTAAACGTGGTTTGTTGGAGTACTGACTTGGTTTCCTCTTCCTCTTCATGCGACCGCTGGAGATGAATTCCAGAAGCACCACTTTCGTCTTGAGTGACGTTTATTTAGTGCAATATCTTCCTTCTCTCGTTCCCTTTTCACGCGCTGGTAGTGGTCTTCTTCCTTCAGGTACCACACAGGGGGCCAGCGGTGGCGCTCAAAGTATTCCTGGTTGTCTGGGGAAGGAACACAGTGGATGATCACACCTGCTGCTCATTCACCAATAGCTTCTAAGCCTAAAGTCACGGAGCTGGGTGCAGAGAACCTGAACCCAGGACCACTTGATTTAGAGTGTAATCTCGCTCCTAAGCCTGCCTCCCTAGACGAGGCTGAGCTGACAACCTTGGCCTGCTCCCCAGGAGGCACCTGTGAGCCCCACTCCGCCCAAACCACAAGCATAGAGTCCTCTACAGAGAACTCCCCACCTATTGTCCTTGTGTCATGTCACGAGGATATGTGACCACCAGCCAGTTACAGGATTTCTCCATAAGCCAGCTGTCTGTGGGCCATGTTCCTTCTCAAGAGCAAGGAGGGCATTGATTCAGTCAGAGGTGGTAAGAATTGGATGAATGGGGACCCCAAAGTCTCACCTGCGGATTTCGATTTGATTTCCTTACGGAACTTGGAACAAACGCTGTTGTAGTTGGTGCAGATGTGGTGTAGACACCAGGCGGCCAACTGGTGGGCATTGTGAAACTGCAGGGAAGGGACCAAAACAAGGTCAGACTCTTTTTTCTAAAGTGGGGCCACAAACAGACAGGAAGCCACTGCAGGGGTCACAGAAATAAGGCCTGTGTACTGCTTCAGTAAACGCCTTGTTCTGACTTGGACTGTGGTTCTCATGCCAGCCACGTGTAGCATTTGGCACACCACTCCTGTATCCCCTGTGATAGGTGCACCAAAAATAATCACTGCATCAGATCAGGAGTTGAAAGTACGCCTTGCCCTCCCGCCCACCTCGCCACCTGGTCCTCTACTGTGATAAGTGACCATGGCCTCTGGAAGGCACCAGCCAACAGTAGAAAACAGCTATGTCATCTCTGTTTTAGGAAGCCTGGGCAATGCAATACTCCGTGTCACATGTCAGAGCTCAGCTTGCTGGGGCCAAAGATCTGAAAGAGGAGACTGTGGAGTGTGTGACTGTTCTATACCTGTCCTTTGGTTACGTAAGAAGAGCAGGCAGTGGGAGCATGAGGGGAGGGGTCGGAACCCTCCACCCCTCCTTTTTGAGCAGGTGCTCAGAGAGGTGGCACCGAGGTAGCTGTGACTGAAAAAGACCTGCTGCTCAGGAATGGACAGCCAACTCCCCATTCCTTTCCCAAACTTGGCAGGTCTCCTTCCATCCCTCACTGTCTTTGTCTGTACCTTTTCTCAGACATCCATTCTGTTGTTTGTTGCTCTTGTAGTTTCTTGGCTTAGAGGCACTCTGAAACCTACAGCCTGGCTTCTTCTGGGGCCACATGGCCCTGCACAAAGGTCACAAGAAAAGCCAAAGTCCTCAGAAACTAACTCAAGAAACTCTCTGAAAATCACAACCCCAACATCATAGACAATTTTAGTTGGTGCTGTCAACTTTTGATATTAGATTTCTTTCTGAAAGAAGGATTAAGATAGCGGTGTATTAGAGGTGAACTGTACCTGCTCAGAAGAGCCAATTGTGGGGATTTCTTCCCTACTCTGAGTTCAGTGACTTCATGTTATTAAAATTGGTCAGGTGGGAAATTCACACCATGGAAATTAGAAAATGCAAAAGATCAGGGTCCCACCTGTCTGCAAGTTGACTGTTAAATACTTACCAGCATGAACAAATAAGCTAAGACATGGGAGATTGCATCTTAAACTTGTCCTCCCAAGGATTGGCAGAGCTTAGCACTAATCATATTATTTCCTTGCAGAGTGTATGTGTGGGCAAGGTGGGGGAGGGGACAGGGTAGGAACACAATGCAAACAAATAGACACAACTACAAATCATTAACTCAAGAGGACTGGCCCTATATAATATTCTGCATCAGCCCTGGCTGGTGTAGCTCAGTGGATTGGTGCAGGCTGCACACCAAAGGGTCGCCGGTTTGATTCCTAGTCAGGGCACATGGCTAGGTTGTGGGCCAGGTCCCCACTGGGGGCCACGTGAGAGGCAACCACGCATTGATATTTCTCTCTCTCTTTTTCGCCTTCCCTTCCCCTCTCTCTAAAAATAAATAAATAAAACCTTTAAAAAATATTCGGCATCACTGCATCTTCTCTAGGAGGAACACTGATTGGACAGAGCATACATCTCCAGCTATCCTTCAGGCCTTTTAAAAGACTCCAAATTCCAAGTTTGGACAACCATTGGGGGCCTGCTGGTACTACTGCAATTGATGTCTGTTCTCAGTTGTTATTGTAACCTCTATTAGCTTGTTTTTCACCTTGGATTTTACTGATGCTGCTTGTGCCTATTTCTCGCACTTGCCTATGATTGTCTAGGGGAACGCCTGGTATGAGGGAGGAAATAACAACCACTTCGCAGGCTGCACAGGTTGCTGTGAAGTTCGAGTCCACCTTTTCCCCTTTTGAATCTGAGCCATCTCCTATGGCCACAGTTGCAATGGCCTGAGCAACATCTGCTGGGTGCCTCTCTCCTCTCCCTGACACCACCTCCTCTCCCTCGGTTGAGAAATATCGCTTTAAATGGCCTGACCTACAGAATGGCCATCATAAACAAAGCAACAAACAACAAGTCTTGGAGAGGTTGTGGAGAAAATGGGACCCTAGTGCACTGTTGGTGGGAATGCAGACTGGTACAACCACCATGGAAAACAGTATGGGATTTTCTCAAAAAACTGAAAATGGATCTGACTTTTGAACCAGCAGTTCCGCTGCTAGGATTATATCCTAAGAACCCTGAAACACCAATCCAAAAGCACCTCTGCACCCCTATGTTCACAGCAGCACAATTTACAATAGCCAAGTGTTGGGAGCAACCTAGGTGCCCATCAGTAAATTAATGGATCAAAAATGTACTATGGTACATTTGCACAATGGAATTCTATGCAGTGGAAAGAAAGAAGGAGCTCTGACCCTTTGCAACAGCATGGATGGAACTGGAGAGCATTATGCTAAATGAAATAAGCCAGGCAGTGAAAGACAAATACCATATGATCTCACCTTTAACAGGAAGCTAATCAACAAAACAAACAAACAAGCAAAATATAATCAAAGACACTGAAATAGAGAACAGGCTGACAGTGACCAGAAGGGAGGGGGGAGGGAATTTCAGGAGGAAGGGGGAAGAGTTTGTAGGAACAAGTATAAAGGACACATAGACAAAAACAAGGAGGAGGGTGGAAATTGTAGGGAGGTGGGGAAGGCTGGGGGGGTGGGCTGGGATGGGAGTAAAAGGCAGAAAACTGTACTTGAACAATTAAAATTTGAGAATAAAAATAAAAATAAATGGCCTGATCTAAGACTTAGTAAATCAGTGCTCTAACTGACAGGGGGAACAGAGAAAGCCCAACTCAACAGGTTGAAGATAAGACTGACAAATTTATTCTTGATTCCTTCAGGGTGTAAAATCATTGTCAGTAAGTCTCAGGGCCTGGATAATCCCACATGCCTGGCATAACGAGAGGGCTTCCATTCTTCACGGCTCTTTCTTGAACATTCTCTACCACCTGATTCTCAAAATAATCTATAAGGTTAACAGGGTATGAATTATCATCCTCACTTCCTGTAGATAAAGAAACTGAGGCAGAGTTTAGCTCTGTTCCTTGACTAAGTTATTCAGTGACAAAGCTGAAGCTGGATCTCGGACCCTCCCTAGAAGAGTACAAGGGTGTACTGGGATTACAGAATCACAGTATCAATATCAACCAACCTTGACTTTAGAAAAACCCTGGGGAGCTGCATTGGGACGTGGGGCCTAGAGGGACTTCATGGAATCCTAGAGACTGATCTTGGCCAACACATGTCCCAGAATTTTAAAAAGGAGAGATAAAACCTTTCCCTCACAAGCCCCAAGTTGTTCTCCCACATGCGAAGCTGGTGCCTCGGGGGACAATGGGGCTGGTGTGGGGGTGAGGTCCTTGTTGTCTTTTCCAAGGAAGCCCAGCAGGGTGAATGATGCATGAAATGTAAAACTCTCAGATCTTCTCAGTGTACACAGGGGCCTCTGTGACTCAGTGGTGACATCTTTATTTAGACAGATGCAACAGTGGAATGTTTTATCAGCATTCAACGAACTGGTCAAACACACTTAAAAGGTGAAAAGCAAATTGTTACAAACCTGGGCCAACTCCAAATAAGAAAGCACTTCTCCGTCAATGCCCACGCCACTCATAGCGGCCTTGGTCAGCTCCTGAACTGCGTGCTGCTCTGGGGGAGACAAGCAACAGGAGAAAGTTAGGCCCTCCTCTGTGAGCCAGACATCTTGCCTGGAGGGTCTGGTCCCGGTCCAGGGCCACCTAAGATGGGAGGAGGCAGGGAACACTGTCCTGGAAGCCATCCTAACTGAATCTGAGGCCCATTCAGATGTGTGGCCTTTCAGTGCATGGAGTACTGGTTGCCGGCCATTGCACCAGTGACTCCAGGGACGCTTGTTAGCATGTCTGAAATAGGCAGAGTCCTCCAGGCCTTCACTGTCCAGCATGGTAGCCACTGGCCATGAAAATGTTTATATTTAAATTAATTTAAACTTAAATAAAATAAAAAATTTCAGGTCCTTAACCACAGCTAGCCACTTTTAAGTGCTCACTAGCTGCAGGTGGATTGGATGAGGCAAGCACAGAACGTCCCGTCACTGCAGGAAGTTCTGTTGGACCATGCTGGCCTGGAAAGCACCTTCCTACAATCCTCTAGACCCTCTAGTATCTTCCTGTTGGACAGTGTCCCCACTCACCTCACTCTAATTCTCAACACTCTCTGACCCTAGAGAGACTGAATAACAGGAATGAGTCCATATGGGGAATTAAAAATGTGAATGCATATGTCTGTCTCAACAGCTGCAGATGGGCAACATATTGTTCAGCCTCTTAGATTCTAACCATCAGCCAGAAGTGACAAAAATCCAGTTGGGAGGGCCATTTCTGCTTGGGAGCTGCGTCCAAGGCCCCTAATTTGAATTCGAACTGCGTCCTGAGTCTTGCCTTCGTGGAGGCTGCCACCTGCCTCTGGGAGTGGCAGGGGTGGGCAGGCGCGGCCCTGCATTTCTAGCTCCTTGATGCTGCTGTATTTTCCCATCTCTATCAGTGCATCTGCTCTTCTAATGCAGTATCTTGCCAAATCATGCTTGCCTTCTGCTCTGGCTCTATACAGTACTTGTTAGTCAATATGCCTCTATCTGGTCAATAAGGCATCTGGATTTCAGTGGTTTCTTTGGCACATGGTCTCTCAGCTAGGTTGACAAAGAGCTCTTTGGAACTAAATTTCCCAGGGAAGGCATCAGGTTTTTGAATTTAGGTAACTACAATACTTCTCAATATTCAATCAACACTTTGGCTTGCAAAGCATTTTCACCCCTGAAAATGATTTTTGAACACCATTCTAAGCACTCTATACTTATACTAAACAGTACACACCAAACAGTATAAGTGATTAAAAGAATCACCTTAGAAAGCCATACGTCACATAATTGTGACAGTAACGAAAGTAGACATATAGAGAAGCCTACAGCTCACAGGAGAGGGTTTCTTTGGGTCAGTCTCTGTCATGGAGAAGGCAGTCCCGCCATGCTAATATTTAAGCAAAAACAGCACTATTTGGAGACTGATCGCAAACCTTGTTCAACAGATATGGCTCCGAATTGCTCTTGACTCTTAAAAAAGTCAAATTTATCCTCAAAGGACCAATACTTGTAAAAACTGTGAATAGTCAAATCGTTTGGAACACATACTTCTGAAACAGAAGTTGCCCATCGCAGCTTCCTAGGGCTACTATTTAGGAAGCAGCGCGTACTCACGTAGACCTACGACTTCAGGTGCATTCACTGAAAACAGTTTTTTAAAAATCAGATAGCAATGCTTCAACTATCTCTTGTTGTCTGACTGAGGAAGAAGGAGGTGAAGGGAGGACTCTGCTCTCCTGTTGGCTGAGTGTAGTAGAAATGTGGAATACAGAGAAATAAATCTCTTTTTGAAAGACATTACCAGGAGATCAAACGCACCTATGACTGGTTGGTTTGCTCATACATTCATTTTCATCCACTTAATGATTCAACAAATAATTATTGAGAAGCTAATATCCCAGGCTCTTTTCCGTGTGCAGAGGATGGGCCAGTGAGCAACCCAGGCACTGCCTCCACTTGCACGGTTCACAGGAGTCAACTAAATGAAGCGATAAACATCCAGATTGTGAATTGACACCACTGGTGAATGAAGCTGAAGGTTTCCATTTAAATAAAAGGTGTTTGAGTGCATATATCCTATTTACGCCAGCTTCAGCTTACCAACTGAACAAATCTAGAAATGATGCATAAGATTTTGTGAAGTTACGCCAAGTCTCCCTTTTTTTCCTTTCTCCCAAAATGATCTTGACAATGTCAGAACATTTTCTAAAATAGCTTAAAGAAAACCACTTACATAATGCTGACTAGGTACCAGACATTTAACTCTTGCATCTTCACAACAGCTCCATGGTATAATACTATTATTCCCATTTTAAAGAGAGTGAAAGCTGAGACAAAGCGGTTAAGTCAAGTATAAAGTCTGTAAACACTGGAGTCAAAATTGGACCCCCAGCAATCTGGCTGAGCAGCGTATGTTCTTAACTACTGCCTCCTATTGCCTCTTTCCTAACGACTGTGTCTGAGTGCACACTATGAAGATGAACATGGAAGCGAGAGTGTTATTTCAGATTCTGTGGTCCACAAATGAGGCAGTGTGCATAGAGCATGGGCCATGAGGGGAGGGGCTGTGCATCACTCATCATTGTACATTTGCATCACCTAACAGGGCCTACCACAAAGGAGGTGCTTACCAAATGTTTGTTGAATTGAACTGGGCTGTCTGATACATTTGATCAGTTTATGTCACCCTGTACAAGACTGTCCTATACTGAGTGATACAAATTGACTTTTATTCCCTGGGAATCTTATTTTTGTTTACACATGATTTTGACAGATAGGACAGTCCGATACGGCATGGCCCTGCGTCCTCAGCCTTACCTGCGAGAGCAACCAGGTGTGGCAGGCAGAATCTGTTTGCCAAGGCGATTAGTTCCAGTGGGTCCAGGTCCAAGGTAGGTGACAACTGCTTGGTATAGAGATAATCCAGCACCGCCTGCATGGACATCTTGTTTATGTTTGGGAGATACACCTGAAATGTTATTCGAAAAGCTAAATTCTAAGGAAGAAAGCAGTGGGCACATTTCCAGGCTGTACCGCTTGTAAATATCACAATTGTGTGCTTCGATATCGGCAAGACAGAAACACCTGCTTTGAGGCTGTGTATGGAAGTCACTCACTATTTATGGCTTCACACATAACAGTTTGATTTGTAGATGACAAAAGAGTAGGGCTGCCTGACAAAGCCTGATTTGGAATTTTTAAATGGCTATTTGGACTTATAAATCAGACAAATGGGCTATAAATGTACGATGACATTATGGGCCCTTCTTGCCAAGTACCTTATAATCCTCTATTGTGGGGAAAGAAATCTCCTAGCAACATGACAGGTGTTGGGGGGAGCTGCAAATTGCGCTGCTGCTGCTCCACGACACAGCCCGGCTCTCTAAGATGTCAAAAACGGGACGTGCAACCACTCACGTTGCCACAGTGACTGGCTTGATTCCAACATTCTACCAATATATGCTAATATGATATTCACACAATTACTCTTTCTATGGCACAACGAGAGTCAGAACTGCTGGAACATTAACAGGTATCAGTAGATTGAGAGAATGCAAAGAAACCCTCGTCTGGTGCTTCTGGAGGAATAGTTGATTGGTAAGGTGAACAGTCCCCTGTAGGATTCCCCTGATCTCCCTCCTGAGTACCTGTAGTCGCTGCCTATATAAATACATGCTGGAGTTTGCTAGAGAGCCAGGAAGTTCTGGGTGCCTGGGGGCGGGTCAGTGAACGGGGATGTACAATGTACAGCAGCTACTCTCCACTCCAGGTCTCCAACTGCATGACAGCGGCCCTGGTGTTTACTATTGGAATGAGGGCGATTACAAAGATCAACCTTACTTAAGGGCCCCCGATGCACAAGGTACTGTGTTAAGCTATCCAAATGCACGATCTACTTTGATCCTTGGAGGAAGAGATGATTATTTTTGCCACTTTATAGATTAGGAAATTGAGGTTTAGGGAGGTTAGGTTGCATATCCAAGGTCACAGAACTAGTAAGTAGTGACTGGGACTTGGAACAACCAGGGAGTATAGTTCTAAAGTCTATGTTCAGAACTGCCATGCAGTACTAGAACGCTTTATGGCAAGGAAGCAAAGGTTTGGGCTACAATACAACATATTTCATTAATAGTTTTTAAGAATTAGATTTCTAAATTCAAAAGAATGAGCAGTTATAAACTCCTTAATCCTGGTACTTAATAAACTTCTATACAGCATATAAAGATACACATCTATAATTATATATAATTATATCTATATTACACATCTAATGTTCTCTTTCTCTGTATATATGTATATATGTATGTAGATATACACACACAGATCTTTTATCCAGTGCATTCCAGTGGTGTGGTTCCAGAACTGCTGAAGCTATAGAAACCTTCTACATTATTATTCTCCTGCACATCCACCAACCACCTCAGAGAGGGAATATCCTTTCAGACAGAACTTCCCCTTAGTGTATCAAAGGAAAGCCACAGAAAAATTCCTATAAATGTTTAGAATATTATCCCCCATCCTTCATACATGAGGGGGAACCCAAAAAACCTGGAATTTATTTATAGATCATTGTGTATTTATTCTTACATGTTTAAACTTTAGTCACCTTCAAAGTACTCTCCATGTGATGCAATAGAGCTATTGAGACTTTTTCCAGTGCTCAAAATCCACTTTGAATTCGTCGATTTCAATACCTTTTAGTACTTCTGCCATTTTTTGTTTCAGCTCTTTTACATCAGCAAAACATTTCTCTTTGAGGACTTCTTTCATCGGGAAACAAAAAAAGTCACCTGGGGTGAGATTGGGTGAATAGGAAAGGTGGGGCATGGGGGTCATGCTGTTTTCATTCAAAAACTGTTGAACATTCAGGGCAGTGTGGGCAGGTGTGCTCGTAAATCACCCGTTGTGAAATGGGCAAATGCATTAAACTGAGTCTTCAAAAAAAATTCACCGTAGCTGAATGCAGCCTCTTACAACAGTGCCAGCTGATATGTTGATACTGACGGGCTCCTAGAACACTCATCTAGCAGGAGAAAGCCTATACTACAAGGGGCTTGCCCTCCAGAAGATAATTCCAGTTTTTTGGGTCCCCTTGGATAGACAATGGAAACAATTATGATTCTATAAATAAGGTGTATGGGTTATTACCATCAATGATTTAACAAGTGTGACCATTTCAGGTTTCTAGCACAACCTCTGCAATAGACAGAACTTGGCAAGTAGAAACTCTTACTAATATTCTTTTAAAATAAAGAAGCCATTGTATTGTAATTAATTGCTATTCTAGTGAATCTAACACAGAAATGTTTATGTGCATGTGCATTTCTGTTATACAGACACAAATTTATTTACAGATACCTACGTGTTTCTGTATGTATGAGAAAATGGCAAAATTTGTTTCTCTAGAATGGTGATTGGATACTACAATTTTCTAGGTAACTGAAGGTTAATTAAATTATAAAACTTGAAAATTTGAGCAATTTTGAATGTGAAAGTTCAGTGTACATTTTATAAGGTGCTAAATGCTATAAAGGGTTAGTAACTATACATGTAAAAAGCCCCAGAGCTTCCTGTGCCCCTGCTCCAGCAGAGAGAAGGATGTCTGCTGTCCCTAAAAACAAGGGCTTGAAGGACAGGGCCAGAGGCTGGGGCAGGCCCAGGGGTGTACAGCACTCAACAAATCCCTCACTCTTTAGGACTCTCCCTTCACTCATCTGTCACATGGGAGACATTTGGAATAGATGATACTGGGAGTTTTTTCTTCTTCACTGAGATCATGGATTCGGATGATATTCAGATTACTTTAGCTTTTTTTTTTTTTTTTTTTTTTTTTTTTTTTGGTAAGAGTGGGTTCTAAGTCATGGCAAAATGGACATCCTAAAATAAAAAAATAAAATAAAATAAAAATTCCTGGCAGCAGGAGATGACAGCTTCCAGTGACAGCCTCGCCCCAGGATGCTCAGTGTCTTTGGAGTGTTCTGACGTTTGTCACCATTTGTGACCTGCTGCTTCCTTCTTGCTAATGATATCAATATTTTTTTTTTGAGATAATGGCTCTTTTGGGCAAATAATGTTAGGGAGTTTTGGCAGTAACCAGCACATAAGAATAAACTAAAACCACTTTCATAGCCCACATTTTTTTTTCCTCATGGTTGGTTTTTTTTTTTTAAAGCCTGTGTCTGTGATTTCAAAATTTATAATGAACTGTATAACTATAAAGAGACCATTTTATAGAACTTTTAAAAATAATATAAATAAAGCTACATAAAAAATGGAATTAAGAATTTTGCATTCAACCTGCTTGATGTAGCTTTAAAAAAAGTAATAAAAGAGACTATAATGCTACCCTAAACAATGTCCCATATTCCAGTTCAGTTGCTTTAAAATTTTAATTGCGAAGATCAGCTCAGACTATTAGGCTTATAATTAGAGACAGTCTCCCAGAGAATGAGGAAGTATCGTAGACCCAGAGCACTGCTTACCGCAACCCAGGCCTGCATTTTTAATAAGCCACTTGCGGAGGACCTCTGGGAGAGAATTATGCTCACTGCTGTATTAAAAGTAATGAGAGGAAGATACGTAAAATAGTGTCTTCTTAAATATTAAATGACAAAAAAATAAAGTAACATCAACGGGCATTTTTCTTCTTGAAGATGGAAGTGAATTCTATTAATTGAAAAACAAAGGCTGCATTTTGTAAGGTAAGTCGCATTTTCACAAGACAAAATAGAGTTAAAAGGCAGCCTAGAAAAGACAAATCTCAAGAGCAAATATGGGCCCATATCAACCCTGGAGCGTTTATTGGGCACGGAATGCTCTTCCCAGCCCTGTAACTCCTCTGCCAGGAAGGGAACTGGGGGCTTTAACTTAGGGGACAAAGGTCTTTAACTCCTCATTGGAAAGCGCTTAACAAGAATCCTCCAGGATAAGAGACACTAAGAACTCCTGAGCATTAGTATGTTGTAGGCACCGAATTCAATGCTTTACATGCCCTGGCCGCCCTTTGAAGAAGGTTCTCTCGTTACTCCCATTTTATAGATGAGGACACAGGCTTAGAGAGGGCTGATTGCTTGCCCAGAGTCCAGCTGAGACTGAAGTTCAAAACTATATAACTGTTGTAGTCTATTCTGGAAATAAAAAGAAGGAGCAAAAAAGAGCAGGAATGCCAACCGCTCGTGGCATCCTTCATATACTGGCAGGAGGAACTTTGGCACGGACCTTCGGTTGCTCGGTGTTAGGGTCTTTGTCTTTTGAGTTGGGCTGAATCTATACATACCTATCATTAGCCTTAGCTACATCTCTAAGGGGTGAGTGACCTCCTCGTCCGGGGGTGGGGGCAAGTGCTCAGCAGGCCACCGCCTCCAGGAGAGGCTATTTAACAGCCACAGACGGGCGGGCGCACATTCACATTCCCTGCCAAGTTTTTGTTTTGGTCACCTCTCCTGCACATTTTAATCTGGAGACAATTACAGTCCATTCTGGGAAGGGATAAAGGGGATTAGCATTTGTGAGGTCAGCTCTGACAGTGTCCCTTTGTGCCTGGGTTCCTGACCTTGATCAACTTCTCTCTGCTGGGTTAATCACAGGCAGGCTGTCTGCAGCACCATCAGCACACATTTCAATGAGCTGCAAGAGTAAAGGAAACAGGCTGCTGGGCTCTTTATCTCTAGAGATTACTGAAGTCAGTGAAATGCCATTTGGATGAAGTTTTATTCATCGGTGGTTTCCTCACTTTTTTTTTTTTTTTTTTTTTTGGAAGAGGTAAGGATATCAACAACACTGTTGACATCAAAATAAGACTAATGACAGCTACTGTTTATGTAATGTTTATGAGCAGCTTTGCAAGTATTCATTCTTACGCCTCACAGCAAAGGAAGCTACTATAACGATGCTATGGGCCATTACTGTGTTTTCCAGATAGAGAGGCTGGAGTTTAGAAAGGTGATACATGCCCAAGGCCACATCACTCTTACAGAGAGGAGCTGGGACTTGAGCCTCCCAGCTTCTTCCTTGGGCAGCCTCCAAGAGCTGGAGTAGTCTCAGCAACAATTCTCCAAAACACCTTTGAAGGCGCAGGAACCTTTTCATCTAGTTACAAGCGAGGAGCTCCTGATTCAGAATGGCTGACAGATACCAGGAGAGGTCATCAGGATATTCTAGTGTCTTTTCTCCAAACAGCAGTCTTTTGCTGGGGGGTGGTTTAGCAGCTGCAGTTTGTTCTGGAAGCAGGAGGGTGGCCCAGTGACCCCGTCCCCAGCCTGGCCATCCCAGCTTGTGATTCTAGAGTTCTGTTTCCCTACTTGGGGATGCAAATTCAGGCTCCTGGGTCACAATGGGAGTGCTCAGATTTCTGGTGTGAGCATCTCTTTCGAAAAGTTAGGCATTGTTTTTTGTATTTCCTTTAAAAGTTTGGAGAGGTGCTGAGATAAGCAAAACAAGCCTCTTAGGACAATAAACTTGATGGGGTGTCCCCATGTTTTTTTTTAAAGATCGTCAAAAATACTTGAAAAACTCAACAAAAATGCTTGCTCACCTCTAGACTAAAGTTGAAGGGTTTGAATAAAATTTTTCTCTTTTCCAACAGTTTGTAAAAAGATGAAGATACAGGGTCTGAAAGATACAGCTCACTCTGCTATGAGAATATCCTTCTTTTGGAGATAAGGCCAGTGTCTGATGGGAATCCAGGGACGTCCACTACACTGAAGCAGTTTGAGAGATGTGTTCAGAGGGGTAACCATTTGCTTCGTTACTGTTTCCCTACCGTTGGTTGACAAACCCTAAGAGAAGCCTAGTTAGGGCAGAGCCCTGGGGAGTGTCATAGCTCAAGGGGATCTTACGGGCGATCTAGTGTATTCCTTCTTTTGAAGATGAGGAGAATGAGGCACAAGGAGGTAGATTCTTGAGGACCCCATCTGGTCAGGGCCAGAGCTGAGCCTAAGACGTAAGCGACTGAAGAAACATTTCACTGTCTTGAACTGAAGGAAGATGGGTTCTGGCTGGGAACATTTGTTCAAAAGTGCAAAAGTGCAGCTGATCATGTTTTGGGGGGAAGAGGAGAGCTGTGGGCATGAAAGGATGTGCATGTGACACACCCAGGGGCTCACACGTAACAAGTGAACAATAAACACGGGCTCCTCACAACTGCAGAATGTAGGAGAGGGTGACCTGACACTCAAGCACTGCCTCAGGAACTATTTCATGGAAGTAGCTAAAGAATCGAACTCATCTGGCTAATAAAACACTTTCTACAAATACACAGGCACATTCATGAAGACACCACTTCGGCGTTTCGCTAGGCACATACCTCACTGTTGGCGCTTTCCACGAACGACCCCCCGAACATGGCGGCCATCCACTGGCAGCTACAGATCAGCAGCGGTTTGTGGGCACTGATGGCTCCGTCATCCAACTTAAATGTCACATCTGCCCAAGGATTGAGGAAACACCACCGTGAGCCAGTGTCGCTGACCGCCCCGCCCACACCCATCAGGCTACATCTCTGGGACTCTCTCTTCCACAGCTTTTCTTGGTGACTGTGGGTCAGCTCCCGCCCCTGGTGCACCCGACTCCCGGCACGTTCTCCAGGGATTGAGGAGTAAGCACTCACACGTAGTGACACAAATTCTCTGAACCATAAAGAAACATAAAGGAGTAGTTTTTCCTTCTTATTATCTACAATAGTGGAAAGAATAACATAAGAATTCACTTATCACACTTTTGATATTTTGCCATGTTTGCTTTAGCTATATGTGTATATATCTATACTTCTTTTATATGTGTGTAGACATTTTTAACAGATAGTATTATACTTCATTCCTAACTAATTTATCAAGAGTTTCTAAAAATAAGAAGATTCTCCTAGATAACGATACCATTATTATTCCTAAGAAAATTAAAAATAATTCCCTAACATCATCCACTACCTAGTTCATATTAAAAATTTTCCAATTATCCCTAAAGTGTATGTTATAGCTTTTTTTCTTTCTTTCTTAGAATTCAGCTGAAGCTTCCTCACTGCATTGGGTCATTATGCTTCTGCAGTAAGGAGAGCATGATTTCATCAGCTTTACTTAAGGTCCACTGCTTCATTTGCTGCAGGTTTAAACATTTTCTTCCATTTCAAGACTGCTTCTATACCATGATGGTCAATGTTTGGAGTAAATATTACTCATGAGCTTCAAACTTTAGGAACAGACTTAGTAACCACTTAGTAAATAAATATATATTGTCATGACAGGCATTATGAAAGATAAAGATACAAATGAATTATACATATAAACAGAAGCCAGGAAATCAAATAATGACATACACACCCCCCAGAGGACAACTTCAGAACAAAAATAGTACAAGCATGTAAAACAGTACAAGCATGGCCATGTAACTCATCTTGGATACAGGCCACCAGTGTGCTTAAGCAATTATGTAAGGACTCTGTGGGCAGATACACAGTTACCAAAGACAAAGAAAGAACAGGAAAGGAGTGTGAGAACAAAATAGAAGACAGGATGGAAAGAGATGAGTCACCCCTGATGGGAATGCAGAGGGTCACCAAAGTTGCCTCCGGTTTTTCAGTAGCCTCAGGACAAGAGGTCACTGATTTTTGTCATGGGTAAGTGGTGAGGGTCAGTGGAGCACCAATTTGGTCAGGAAGGAATCCTGCAGGGAAACCGTAGGCATCAAGCTGATTGGCTCAGGCTCAGGGGCAGCCTGACCTATCCCTGGAAGCTCTATGATCCCATGGCACTGTAGGGGAGAGCTTGGGTGCAAATCCTGGCTCCACCATTCACAACCCACGTAACCACGGGCAAGTTTCCTAACTTTCTCTGTCCCTCAAGCTTCCCCATCTCAAAAGTAGAGCTAATAATATTTAGCCCTGAAGTCTGATGAGAATTAAATAATACGTGTAACTTAGGAAAAAATAAGTATTCATACAGGTTAATGGCAGTTATCCTTTCCCCTGCTCATGTCTGGCTAATGTTTGATAAGACACAATCAAAGGTACCCACGACTTGGCTGTTGGACCCACTCACCTGAGAATGTCCCCTTGCTGAGACACTCTTTTATCCGGTTAGCCTTCCTGACGTGAAATGCTTTTGTAATCTCCTGGTTCATGAAGGCTTCCTTGTTCATAATGTTTTCCACCATCATCCTCAAATCGAACATCTCCAGGATCTCTGCAATCTGAGCCAGGCCCACCAAATCCTTTTCCTTTTCATCCAGTTGCCCTGTATAAAGAAACTGGAGCAGGGTCCGGAAAGGGCCTGGCTGGACCGATGCATCCATCCTGACCACCGTCACGGGGCCCACTCTCTTTGAGATGGGGTTAACTTGCATTTCCTTGTGCATGCTAATAAACCCCTTACTCCAGCCTGCCAAAGTCTGCGTCTCTGGGATTGAGAGCTCAGCTTCCACCTTCAGAGTCTCCTGTGGGAATAGGTTCTGGCTGGAGGGCTCCCACTGGTCAGCCTGAGGTGTCCTTGGGGCGCCCTCCTCCTTTTCCTCATCCGGGTCAACACTCAATGCCTGCCCCTGCAAATCGCTGCTCTGCTTCTCCTTCTCACAAGCAACTTCGCTCCAGTCTAGGGTTTCTTCATAGTCTATTAAAAAAAGATCATAAAATTTGGAAGAGGAGGTAGCGAGGTAAATTCGGTGTGCAAAGATGTGCTCTTGGTCCTGAAGGATGAACAGGACGTCGGCACACAGAGGATTGTCCAGTAAACAGGCAGCTTCGTTTGTCCCCATGGAGGGACATTCTGGAACTTTGATAACTGGTGGAGGGGCTTTTGGAGGTAGGAATGGTGCCTGAAGTAAAGGTTTCTGAACCTTCTTTAAGTGGGATTTCCAGAACTGCAGGTGCCGGCGGGAAATCAGCGCCGCTCGGATTGCATTGTCAAACACATCCTTGATTCCAAACTGGTCAAACACGCTCGTTTCATAGTATGGTATGCCAAGTTCCTTTGCAACCTCTCGGCCCTTTTCAGGGGGCAGAATATCCCCTCTCTTTATGGGCCTGAAAGAGAATATTTTTTAAAAAATTATTATCAGTTTTATTTTAGGAAAAAAGTAGTAACCAGAGTCTAAGGACCTAATTGAATTATACATTTAAAATCCTACTCAGGCTTTTAATAAGGCTCTTAAAAAATCTACTATCAACCTCCAGTCTTTCAAATATAAAGGACTTATGACTACAGGAAAAAAATGCTTTTAGTAGTAACCATAGTAACCAAAGTCACAGCCATTTACTTGCTATTTGATCCTGGGAAAGTTAATCTCTTTTAAGCCTTGATTCATCTGTAAAGAGGAATGACAATAATGTGGACCTATATTGTCAAAGACCGTTGAGAGATTTAAGTGAGATAATATGCTTAGCACAGTACCTGGGCCACTACTGCTTGATAAATGTTAGCTGTTATCATCATCACCACCATCATCATCTTCATCATCATCACCTTATGCTTAAATTTTGCTTTATAATTTTAAAATGAACCATGTTCATTATCTCACTTGAGCCTCCCTATAGGTGTTATTTTCATTTACATTCTGAAGAAACTGAGGAAGAGAGTTTGAAAGGTTTGCCTAAGGTCACACTTGCAAGTTACTGAGAGACCTCTGCTAAGCAATCAGAGTGTAGATTAAACAGCCCACATCCAATGGCTCATTGCGTTTTCTATAATTAGATTTGTGAATCTTCTTTCATATCTTTCCCCTTTCCTTTTCTGCCACTCTCCTTAGTCGGGACCTCATCATCTTCTGCCTGGACGAGTGGATTAATCTCTTAAACTGGTCATTCTTTGGCCTCTCCACATTTTAGCCCACAGTTCTCATTCCTGCATGAAAAATCCTTATATAACACAAGTTTGACTTAGCCGCAGTTCTTGAAAATAATTTTCTTCTCGTTCCACAAAGCTCATGCAATAAAATCTACAAGTTCTGGGCTGGCACATGAGACAAATTTACAATCTAATCAAACCCAGGGAGGCCAAACCTTTGGAAGCAGTACAAGCAGAATAGTTCTGTGATTGTAGTATAACCACAGCAAAGACACACATGGTTTCTGGAACATAGGTAAGATGTGGTCTGTTACCCTCTTCACAAATGCACACTTTATTTGAGACATACTCATAGGAATTGATTTTCCTAAATAAATATTTGGCTTTCAAGACCAAAGGTAATATGTGTATAACAGGCACTAGTCTTAGGGGAGATAAGATAATACTGGGTAAAATTTAGATTTGAGAAGACCTGGATTGAAAAGAGTTAAAACTGCAGGGTGTTGCAAAAGTGGAAGGGAAGTATAGGGAAGCGAATGAAATGTCAAGGTTTGCTCCCGGGGGCATTTTGTGTTTCTTGTTCCTGGGACTGCCTGGGAGATTACTAGCTGAGGACACTTTTCCAAGGTTGGGCTCAAATACCCCTCATTCGTGCAATCTCAGAACTGCTCTGTAGAAGGGCCTGTCCCCTCCACCATCCTCTAGAACTCTGTAACTCCTCAGTCCTCCACATGTCCCTGGTTGTGAGGCCTGGCCATCTTCACCTATTCTTTTATCCAGAAAATTCTGAGTTGGGTGGTCTCTTGTTCACAGTGAGTCCTCTTTCCCTCTGTGTGGCTTCTAATATTCAATTCCTTGTCCATGCCTTTAAGAATAGAAGGATTGTGAAAATCCGACATGAAATATTTTCAGAAAAGGTATCCACAATGTTCCCAGAACACTAGAAATTTCTCAACAAAGGACCATTTCCTTTTGCGGTAAGAGCATAAAAATTGTATTCATACAAAATTTTGTAACAAGCACATGAGCAAGCATTGAAGGAAGGTTTTGATATCAGCATTTTGAAAAGCTATGCTCTCCAGAAAAAAAATGTAGTTAAACATAAACCAAAATTATTTTTATAAAGGTAATATTTATTAAAGGAGCATAGGTTTTTAAAAACTCTTATTCCATACTCCCCTTAACTGGTAACCACATTTTATGTAGAGTGAAAAAAGTCCTCCATCGAGTTAATTTTTAAACTTGTGACACATTAAAAACACGATCACTAGAGACATTTTAAAAAGTTTTGCAATTACACTTCCATATGATTTTTAAGGCTGGACACTGTCATCTTGGTAGCGAAATACTCTCAGAGGTTGGATTGAGGGAAATGAGAAGATGAAAACCCTTGAATATGCTTATATGTATGGACCTGATGTGCCTGGGGCCAAAAACTGTGGCTGATCACTCTGTTATTTAGCTTTATTATGATCATTACAATTTCAAGCATGACATTATGAGTAGCTAACATTTATTTTGTTTAACACTACAAATTTCAAAAATACTTTTCTACACACCATGTCATAATTAGAGAATGCACTTCAAGCACTGGCCAACCTTTTAGAAAAATGAGTTCCTACCTAAAAGGTGATGGTGAGCCACAGAAGGGTCAGGACACACTCCCTCATGATTAGTAGGCTAACTGGGAGCGTATGGTTGGTTGATGGGGTCCCAGGGCCATTCCCGAACAGAACTCTAGGCTGCAGAGACATCTGCTACCTCCGTATTTCAATTTGGCCAGCACAGCGAAACACTGAGTGAGTACCTTGGCTTACCTTGCTAAAGGGCGTCGGGCTCGATTAACAGCTTCAAGATCAGCATAGCGGAGATCTAGCTGGCAGCCAACTAGGACAACAGGTGTGCGGGGGCAAAAGTGCTTGATTTCTTGATACCACATTGTTTTCACATGATTTAGGGAATTGGGATTAGCGATCGAAAAACAGAGAACCACAACATCAGACCTAAAAGGAAATCACAAAAAAGCTGTGTTGCTTTTTAACTTTTATCACTATTGTTCCTCCTTACCCCCATCCATCTTATGCCAATTATCATGTCACAATTAAAAAAAAAAAGACTGGATATTAAATTACACCTTGGAGTCATGCAAACAGCCTGATAAGCCCCCACAGTCCAGCACCAACACAGCCCGAGTTCATTTCCATATGGCACTACAGAATGCCTATGCACTGAGGTTTCCAGTGAAGTTGTCTTACAGTAGGGATGGTGATGCAGACTTGAGTCAGCCCTGGAACCACAACATGCCAAACTATTTCCGTTCACCACAAGAAATAGTTTCAAGATAAAAGAAAATAATACAAACGACCTTTTACCAGTTAAAACAAAAAGGTGGTGATGACTCAACCCAGTGAGATAAAGCAAACAGCCTCAACATTACTGAAAATGTAACAGGTATTGCAGAACAAGGCTGGCAAATGCACAGGAGGATTTCCACCCTTCTTCCCACACCTGTAGAGAGCACAACCACTGATCTATTTCTTCATATGCAGGAATTTAGACTCTGTACTAGGTATAAGGTAAGAAGGTAGTAGTAACATTAAAACTAGCAAAGGTTAGGTGGATGGCTAAAAAAATGAGAAAAATGTTGGAAGTAGATTTCTCAAATGTTGTTTGTGACACATAGCAGGTATATAGGGAAAAGAAAAAATTGCTTTATAGTCAATTTTGACATAAAGATCTTCCATTTTTTTATATAACAACTTACCATTCTAGAAGCAGTTGTTCAATTATGGTATTTGACAGATAGTTGCTAAAAGGTATCTTTAATAAGAATTATAAACTATCATTCTAGGTTAAAATTAGGCTGAATGATGACTTTGAGGACATTGAGACAGAAGAGAATTATTTGGAATAGGAAAAGTTATGCCAAGGATTCAAGATTATCTTGCAGCTCAATTCAGAAATAAGCTCTTACAATTTTATTAGATGTTAATGTATTACCTTTATTGTTTATATAATGAAAAGAATCAAGTTGATGAATCAAAACACCTTTTTAAAAAAATTTTTTTGAGCTCAAAATGAATAAAGGAATTTATATATGTTGGAAACTAGGGATGACCCAGTTCAAAGAGCAACAGCTGATGTTCCATGGGCACTGGAAACCTACACTGAGAGCCAGCCCCTAACATGGGCCACCTGGCCAGGAGGGTCCAGGTTCTAGAATTCAGTACAGTAGCAGGATACAAAATAAATACACAGAAATCAGTTGCATTTTGTACACCAATAATGAACCAGCAGAAGGGAAACAAAGAAAACAATGCCATTCACCATGACTTCAGTTAAAAAAAAAAAAAAAAACTAGGATAAATTTAATCAAAACATCTTCTTTTAAATCATTAATGAGCTTTCCTCCTACATATCAACGAAGATAAATATATCCAGGCAACCATAACAATATCTAAAAATAATCATTTGCAATGCAGAAAACGGCAGGGTGCTTATATTAAATGTAATTCACAAGTTGAGTCTTTAAATATATACATATTGCAACAAACCACAGAAATATAGGAAAACAATCCTGAGATTAAAATATTTACAAATCATAAAAGAGGATCTAGGACTCAAAGTAGATGAATGTGTTAATCTGCATATTTAATACGCCACTGAAATAAAGATAGTGTCAAAGATTCTTGAATGCTGGAAAATATAATATGTATAAAACTATTCATAAATAATGAAAAGAAAGCATGTCTCATCCTTGGGGTTCTGATTTAGTAGAATATTCTGTGCACAGTCTTACTTCTAATCAGCATAAATAACAGCACCCACTGAAGCCAAGAATGCTTTGAATTTTACATTTTTTAGGAGCTCAGTTTTCTATTATTCAGAATCCTATTTATATAGGATATCTGATGTAGCTCTGCTGTAAGCTTCATCCTGATCATAAAATAAAGCCACCATGAATTTTGGCACAGTGAGAATAATATGGCAATATCTGAGGTTCAATATTACAGAGAAAAACTGAGGAAATATATTCAGTAGCTAAAAGTGGAATAGTATGTATATGTATAAACTTGTTCTAACTGGTACCTTCTATTTCCATATTAAGGTACCTGGCTATAAAAAATCATTCTCAGAGCTTAATTTATATGACAGACATGTAGCTAAATGTCAATTCTCTTATCTAATTTTATGATACAGCATGTGATGTTTTGAAATCAGAGCTAGCCTGGTTTCCAAGGTTACCATGATAACACTCATGCCACTGAACACATATTACTCTCCAGATGACCTGTAAACAAGTACAGACAGGGCCTTGGGGGTTGGAAAAAATGGAATCTCCTGATGGTAGCACAGTGCCATCACACAGCACAGGCCCGGAGGGCCCAACTTCTGACTATGTCATATCAATATCTCAATGCAGAAAATGCTGTTGGAAAGCCAGAAAAATAAGTCACTTCTCTGTAAACATTTGGCTTCGAAGGAATGATAGTTAAAGAGAAGAGATTGCACTGAAAGCAACATTACCTCTGAAGCTAAAATAACTTACTGAGTCAAAATTCTATTTACATCCTTAGAATAGTTATTTTTTCCTTTTTTAATCCACATCTATGAGAATCTGTCCCCATAATTTTATATTGAAAGTAGTTAAAATATCATATTTGCTTAAATGTTTTTGGTTTAATCCTTCCTGGGCTAAGTATAAATGCAATTTAAGAAAACGTTGTATACAGATTATACAGAATCTTATTCCTTATGGATGCAGTACTCGAACCCCGATTTTAACCGCAAGGCTGCCAGGTCGTTGGACGGAGTGATGGGGCCATAGAATGCTGCTGCGTTAAGACAGCAGCATCTTTATTTCAGTGTTCTTTTCTAATTCCCAATTCTCAACACACCGGTATCCTCTGTGACATAAATAAAGACCTATAGAATTAAGTAACTCATTTGAGAATTCCATTTATTCCCTCTAGATTTGGAGCCATTTTTTAATCTAGCCAAAGAAGGCACAAAACCTGCAGTGTGGAATATCTCCAGCTTTAGGCAGCATTCCAAGGAACTAGAGATATTAAATAACTTTTAATCAAAACATTCATTCCCATGTGGAGACTGTTCAATGTCTGACTCAAGCTCATGTTTAAAAATGCCATTCCTATGAAAGATAAAAAGAAAAAGGCAACTTTTAGCATTTTTACTTCTATGGCTCTGTTACATTTTTTTTTTTTTTTTTTTTTTAATTTTGAAGAGCCTAGTTTAAAAATAATTGGTAGGGGGAAGTGTGATGAGGGCATTTTCAAATATTAGGCAGTAGGTGAGCCTAGAAGTGACCTCAGGGTTCCTATTTCAGCTGTAAAGAGAATTTGATAGGATTTAAATGGAGTCCTACAGCTATTTGGAGTAGAAAGCACAAGAATTCAAGAATGCAGAGGCAAAGTACAAAGCGGACTAAACTTAACTCGAACTTGAATATTCAGAAGGGGTAGGAAGAGTTTTAAATATGTATATGTTTTTTTTTTTTTTTTTTTTTTTTGTGACTGGGCTAAGTAATTGGATTAAAGAAAGCCAGGATTACAAACAACTTAACAGTGTATAGTCTCAGTTGCTTGTCTATGAAGGTTTATTTTTTTTGGAGAAAATGTGACTTTTGTTCCTAAGAGGAAATACCAATATAAAAGTTTCACTAGGGTACTAACATATCAAATAATGCCAATAAAATACTGTTTTGATTAGTTAAGTACAATATAATTCAAAGTCAATCTGTATGTTGAAACACTGTTCGTCTCCAGTTTCATGGACGGGTGGAGGGGGGGAAGGCACGGGAGGAGACCTAGTCATCCAAAAACGCTTGCGCTGAGAAAGCCAACCTCAGTTTTCCTTCAGATATTAAACAAACAAAAAAGCATATTTTTTCAGTGATCTTTTAAGGAGAACACTGGCCAAAGATAGCATGCAAAAAGATTGGCAAAGATATTTGGATAACATAAGGAGTTCATGCAAAGGATTAAAGGAAAAAAATCTGAAAAAAGTGCATCTTATCCACGTATGTTGGCCCAAGCTAGATTTTAAACAGCAAATGCCACACATGATCTCAAGGCTTGTCTTTGTAATATCTACAATCGAATACAGCAAGCTTGGTAGGATAAGGTCACAGGAGCCACGAGAAGCTAAACTGCTTTTCCAATCTGAAATACCAAATTCATCCTTTGAAAACGTGGTTGAAAAGGGTACATAATCACTATCAAAGATCAGTTATTAGGAATGAATCATAAGTTCTTTTCTATCACAAAAGTGCTTCCATCTTCTTAGTTTGTCTTCCCTTCTCTAGGCCCATCTATTTTGCCACCCATTGTCCAGCTAAGGAGCCGTGAACCTTGAGTTTTCTTATCTGGTTAAGTAAAAAAGAATTCCTACATTATCCTTTGTCCAAGAGCCTACCACCCAGCCAATTTGATGGGCAATGTGAAGGATAGTGGATTCCATGCAGAATTCCAGATAGCTCTGAGCGGGACAGCCAAATGCTCCTGTCTAATGTGCCAGTTCTGGTTGGGTTTCTTGCACTCAATGACTAAAAAGAAGCTAACAATTATATCACCCTGAGTCTTGCCTGGAAACATCTCCCTATTTTAACAAACATTTTTAAGTCTTTTGTTCTATGGTAAGATACTACCACTTTATATGTTGCTACTGCCTATTATTATTATTTTTTTTTAGTAGAAACTCCCATATTCTTTATATGGGTAGAGATTCTAATGACATTTTAATGGGTTTCTTGTGTTTTTTTTTTTTTTTTTTTTTTTGGTCCCCCTTTGGCAAAGATTCAAGTAGGAGTCTCTGACCTCCACTTTTGGGACTTTAAACTCCCCCCTCCCACCCCACCAATAATCAAGGTAGGCTCTTTACAGAAACATTTTCAAAATCATTCATATCAACAGTGCACCTTTCATGCATGTAGTCTGACAGCGCTATGCAAACAGACAGATCAAAACAGCACAAAACAGCTGGGAGCATGGCAGAGGAAAGAAATGTGTAACATGTGGCTTTGGAAGATTTTAGTAGGGGAGCAGCCCGGTATGTATGAGATGCAGAGGGAGTTGTCAGTGATGGCGAACATAACCACCGGGAGATGAATGGCTGTGTAAGCTCATACTCATGGAAGATGGAGAGGCCTGCAGGGGAGCGCCTGGCAGGGCAGGGCCATGCAGCGCCCTGGAGGTGAGCGGGGAAATCAAGTCAATACTTTACCAATAGCAGTGAGGCTTCTTAAGTACAGATGTTATGTGGGGAAAACTGTGAAAACATCCTGAAATATATCCAGATTTGGGAGTGATTAGCATGCGCAACTCTTTCTTCCAAGACCACAACTGCATGTTTAGTAGGAAGCAACATTTTAAACCAGTTTGCCCCCACCCTCCAAAAATGGGACCAGAGCAGTGCACATTCTTGTTCAAGAAAGCCATAGCCACACTCCACCAATGCCACCAAACCCTGAGGTAAGTAATACTCGAGTCTTAAAAATGGTTGGTTCTACCGTTATAATATAAATATCACAGGGGGTAGTAATTGTCCTACCCTAGAAGGTTATTGGTTACCATCCAATGGAAACCAGCTGTTTTTCACTTGGTATTTTATTTTCTATACTTAGCAATCTATGATCCCTTTAGTATATTCTTACACCTCACACAATCATCAGAGAAGTCAAAAGCCTGTGAAATTGGGTGAAGCACAAGTAATTTGTTAGAAGAAAGAGCTTAAGCAATCTCATTGAACTCCTAGTCAGTGACAGCAGGAAGCGCCAACATGAAGGCTTAATAGGAGAGGGTGCAACCGTGGTGATAAATGCCCTCCCTGCTCCCCCTGTGCTTCCCATTTCTCTTTGGCTTTCCCTGAAGCTAAACAACTGAGAAACTTCCTTCCTCCACTGCTAAAGTTTTCTCCTGAGAGTAAGATGAGCTGTAAATAGAAGAAAGCCTCTCCGTCAGATGGGAGGTCTCTGGGATTAACCTCCCTGACTCTTCTGAAATAAACCAGCAAGATCATTCCACCTCCAGAAGAAAGGGCGTTTAACCCAGGCCTCTCAGCATTCCCCTCTGAATGGACAAAGGTACAAAAACTTGTGAAGTCATTTATCCAATATCAATAAGCATTCAATCATTTACTCCATAAATATGAACTGATAACCTGCAGTGCACCAGGCAATCTTCTAGACATTGGGAATACTGCAATTACTTAAAGACACAAATCCCTGTCCTCGTTTGTGCTTATCCTTGTCATGCTTATATTCCAGTGGAAAACAGAGACAATAAGCAAAAAAACAAAATAAACCCCCCAAAACAACAACAACAACAAAAAACCCAAGTAAAATATGTAGTATGCTAGGCAGTGACAAGTGCTAAACAGGAAATGAAGCAGGAAATAGGGACAGAAATTTTGGGGAGTGGACGTTGCTATTGAAATGTGGCCAAGGAAGCCCTAACTGAGAAGGTGACATTTCAGTAAAGACCTGAAGGAAGTGAGGGAGCTAACCTGCTGGTATCTTGGGGGAGAATACAGTGGAAAAGGAAACAGCTAGTGCAAAGGCCCTGAGGCAGAAACCTACCTGGGATGTTTCCCTGGGGGTCAGGAGGAACACAGCAGGAGCTGAGCTCAGAGAGACGGAGCTAGGCAGAGGCAGGGACCACCTCAGGGGTGTCTGGCTATTACTTCAAGTGAGCTGGTAGATGATTCGGAGGTTTTGAGCAGGATGACATGATGTAATTTAGATTTTAACAGGATCACCCTACTGCTATAATGACAACTGACTAAATGGTGGCGGGAGGGTTGTCAGGAGGCATAAGGTCCAAGGAAGGGACCAGTTATGATCCAGCGGGAGATGAAGGTGACTTTGGCCTCTGGGAGCAGATGGAAAGAAGTGGCTGCCATTCTATAAATATGTGGAAGGCAGGGCCAACAGGGTTTGTTGATGGGCCAGGTGTGGGATAGGGCCAAGAGGAGTCGAGAATGATGCTTGAGCACTAGCCCTGAGCAATTTTCTTTCTTCCCTGTTTCTTGCACTGACATCTCTAGTTCAGCATTTCTAACACTGAATTGTAATAATTTATGTGCTGTCTTCCCCACTATACTATGAGTTTCAGTTTTAGGGATTTTGTTCTGTTCTTATTAGTTTCTCTCCCATTGTACACAATACAGCATTTGTAATAAAAGAGCCCTTCAATTACTGTTTATTAAATATGAAACTTAGAGGATAAAAATATATCTATATTTTGAATACAATATATCTATATTTTTGTCTAATATGTTTGCAGACTCAAAGTCTAAAAGAAAGAAATTTAGGCCTAAAATAAGTCAGAGGATATGTTTGAATTTTAATAAAGAATGAAAATAGTATGTGAGCTATTATACTTCTTCAGATAATTATTGCTGAAAGACAGCAATGTAATATCTCTGGTATATAGCAAAGATTAACCAGGTAATATATTTTTTAAATTATTTGAATTTATCTAAAAAATCCATTTACCCAACCTAATTGGATACTTTCATAACACCAGAATAATAATGGATTAATGATCTCTTCCAGGAATTAGATTATCTTTAGAAGCAAAGAAAATGTAAAGAAATAGGCAGGTTACTTTCAGAATTAATTCTGGGTTAGTTACACAGAATTAAGGCTTAAGGGAGCACCTTCTATTTCACAGACCATCACTAAAAATGTCAAAAATCAAATTCAAAAAAAATCACTAAAATAGAAAGATAGCCAAGGTGATAAGTTTAAAACAGAATTTGCTAATTTGCTTTATCTTTCTGTAATTCAGTACTTTGTCCTTCTGACTATGCTCTATATACTAAATGCTAGAGGCAGAGTGGTTCTGGGTAGAGAATAAAGTGATGGAATAATTGTGGAATTCTAATGAATGGCCAATATTAAATGTTGCTGACAGATTGTTGTTAAAATTCACTGAGAAAAATATTTGTGGAAATGTTCTGTAAACTGTAAAGTACCAATTACTGTCAGACAAATACGATGATTATGGATTCAAAAGCCACCAAGGACATATCTTGTATATTGCAAGTACCAATAGGAATGGGAATGGGAGAACATTCTCATCCAAAGATCTTTTCCTTTTGGCTTCCCAGCTCATGTTCTTTATTGATACGGGATTGCTGAAAGATGGTAATAGTGTTATCCTCTGGAGACGCTGCAGAATTACTCAGCAGTCTCTTTTTTCTTACCTAACATAAAAGGGAAAACTCTATGAACTGAAATATATTTCTTCATCAGGAGATTCCAGCATAGAAACATCGTAAACTGATATTTCCTCTAATTCCACGAGGAAAAGTCAACACACTCAGATAGATTTGACTCAAGTTGCCAAGCTCCTAGTTACTTAGTAATAATAGAAAAAGGTAAAAAAAAAAAAAAAAAAGGCAGAACACACCATGTGAATGTACTGAATGATGCACATGTTCCTTATTCTTTTTACCCATCTAGTGGCCTCATTACCCATATTTCCATGGCATCTTTGGGGTTCATCAATGTTTTCCTGGGTTGAGCCACAAAAGACCTTCTTTCCCAGCCATGACCAGTGTTTGGGCAGCAGCCGGCAGCCTTCTAGTTCTTGGAACACAAGTGACCCAGTTATCAATCAAGTCCTGTTGCTATCTCATTTGGCACTGCTTCTTCCCAAGGACAATTTTGTCCTGGGGACAACAGGGCCGGGTCTGGCATGGGAATCTGGCTCTTGGGATATTTTGTCTTTTGGTTACAATACAAGATGTACCAGTTCAGAGCAGGCAGGACAGTGTGGAAGAGCAGGTGGAGGGGGCACAGACATATTTCCTGTGTTCCAGATGATTCAGCATCACTGTGATCCTATGCTTTACTATATACTCCATAAAATTCCATCACCTTCAATTTTATGAATTACTTGTATGCATGCATTTGGTCTAATGTATTTTTTATTGTTTTGGATGAGCACAAAGCAGTAATAATCAACTTTTAATTGTTCTACTTAATGCCTCATCTTTGGGCAAGTAGAATAATTATATATATAATTATTTTTTAAAATGATTCTTATTAAGATCTTGGAAATGATACTCAGAGGAGAAACTACATGGAGTTGGAAAAGCATTAGTATTAATATGAGTAATTCTCTGTTTAATAATACTCATCCAAACAAGTCATTCTAAAAAAAAAAATCTACGAATCCAAATATTTTGGGGAGAAAGGGAGGTTTTGGGGTTGTGGCTGGCTGTGCCTCCCTCCTCCTTCCCTATCTTTTCATCTGCTAATGCATTACAGAGAGGCTTGGCACCAGGGTTCTCTATCTTCTTTACCTTCAGATTGGTACACCATTTGTTTGCTAGTCTTACTTTAAAAGTGCAAACATAAAATGCAGCCTAGTGAAATAATTTAGAGTTTGTTATAAGGACATTTCCTTGTGCCTTAGAAGATCCTGGGTTGTATAAGATCGATGGATTCGTGCACTCCTTCAACTAACATTTATGAAGTTCCTACTATGTGCTGGGCCCAGGCATTCGGGTCATAGAGTAGAAAAACAAAAATTTCTATTCTAAAGATATTAGGAATAATAGGGTAAGGGGAATGAGCGATGACTACGGAGCAAACTTCGAACATTGTGATCGTGGCCGTGGCAGAGATGTGAAAACATATTGATTGAGTGGGGACGTAAAGGAGAGGCACTTCACCTGGACTCTGAAGGTGACAGGGATGAAGAGGGTTCCTGGGAGTTTGTGACCCTTGTTCTACATTCTTAGAACATGGGTGGTAATTATGTAGATAAAGAATAGATGTGGTAGGGACTGTAATTTTTCTATGTAGATGAAAAGCATGTTTGTGGGCACAGAGGCAAAACAGGACAGTGAACTACAAATATCCTGTTACGCCTGGAACAGGAGATGAGGCTGGAAAGGCAGGTGGGACTCAGCCAGAGAAACCAACAAGAATGGAGCCACGCCCTTGCCCTTAACCCCCTAACCCAGGGAGAGGACACTCCTGATCGCTGCACTCTGATCACTGCACTCTGCACCTGGCCCCCAGCTCCCAGCCAGAGGGACAGAGTATCAAACGCTCATTTGTGTGCTCCCAGTGGTTACTACTGCATCCTCCAGTTCCAGAACGAACCCACCAGGAAGGACAAAATTGTTACTGTTTGATGGAGTCATGGGAAACTTCCATGGAACGTGGAGTTCTCTCTTTGGATATCAATAGGGTGCCGGGTCAAACTTAATTGCTCAAAAAAAGATACAACTATAACCACAGCCAAAGACATAGGCTACTTGGTCAGACTACAATCCTCACATCTGAGGAATCGATCTCTTGGAAAAGGGAAACAGCAAGGGAACCAGGCTGATTTGGGGACAACTTAATAGTGTCCCATCATTAGCTTTGAGATTCTAGAAATATCCTATTTCCCATATTCTGCTATTAAAAATCAGGCCTCATTTCCCACCCTCTTAAGCCCATTCACACAAATGACTTATATTTTCAATAAGAACTAACTTTAGCTTCTATAAATCAAAATATATTGTCTACCATGCAATTTTTTTCACATATCATAGACTATTTTTATTGCCTCTAAAATATTTCTATTAAAAAAAACCTTTGAGATGCAATTGAAATGCACTAAACTTTGTATACTTAGTGTTCAGTTCCATTAGTTTTGACATTAGTATGCATCCTTGATGCTATCATCCCAATCAAGATAGCAAACATCCACAACCCCCAAAGTTGCCTTGTGTCCCTTTGTAATTTATTCCTCCCTCCATCCTGTTTCGTACGCAATCAGTGATAAACTTTCTGTCACTGGAGACTAGATAGCATTTTCTAGAATTTTAGAGAAATGGAATCGCATAGTACGTGTTCTTCAGTTTTCTTTACTCACAAGCTCTTTCTCTCTCTAATCTTCAAGACATTTCTCCCATTTGGCTGAGGTTCAGTAGAGAGCATCATGATAATTCCATGGTGGTATTTACCAAAGCATGGCCTGAGGACTACTTGCTTTATAATCATCCAGGTACTGGCTAATGTGCTGATTTACCTTTTCCCCAGAACGCTGAAACCAGAATAACCAGCGTGGTTAGGCATACTCAAGTGGGAGAGTGAGCAGTCTTAGTTTAACCTCTTAGGGAATAACTATTACTGTACCGTGGTCCAACTTCGGTCCAACTAGATGTTTTACTCATGTCTTTCTACTGTTTTTTACAACCTGAGCAGGTCTTAGTCCTTTATGCCACAGCAGTTTATGGAATTAAATATCTTTAAGACATAAGTTGCAAGAATTTCCCTAGATCCCTGTGTACTGCACATTTACAAATGTGGTTTGGATTACGTTCCCATGAAGAGCATGCATTGCTAACTTCCCTCCCCTTGCTACCTTGCTATCAGTTTACAAAGTCCACCAAAGGGCCAGGTCTTGGGTGAAGGGAGTTTGCGCTTGCCTCAAGTAATGGAGGTGCCATTTATGGAGGTGCCAGAAAAAAACCCTCAGTAATGCAGATGAAACATATCTTTTAAAAAAAATTAAAGGGAAAAAAATCCATGATGAACAAAATACCAACAACTTAAATAAAGTCAAGACAGTAACAGTGCCATACTGAGCCTGAGACACAAATAAAAAATCAGTAATAGTGATCCTATCTTTGAAAAATTATTATTATTTATATTCTAGAACAAAGGTGGAATGCCTTACTCACCTCACCCTAGTCTTGGCCCTGGTCCACCCCCCTCCCTCCGCCTTGACATACTTCTTTGTCTGACAGGTCTTTTGCCATCCTGAAATCATCATTAGATTGTTACTTCTGGCTTAGAGTTTACAATGTGCTATGAACAATAAGAGCTACTTGAAAATACTCTAGCTAGACACTTTAGTTGTTTCTGACTCTTTCCCTCACCATTAACTATGAGCACAGCTAATTCCAGACAAAGACATAAACACTGGTCACCCATGGTCCTGAATTTTTTAAAGGGCCTCAACCAAGCACTCAAAATGGGATGTATTCATGCTGTATCTGATTACATGTGCCTTCGGTGTGAAACTGGACCCATCTGATCTAAACAGACACACAGAAACCACAGTTCTGATTAATGTTGCCATTTCAAACACATACTGTACTTTTCATAGGAGCTAATAACACTTGAGAAAAATCAAAGCGTAAGAATAATTTATACGATGAATGGATTCCAACCGGACTGAAAATATGCCCAGAAATTGTTGGGTAGAAGGACAAGTGCAGTGGTTCTACATGCTTAAGTTAAATTTTGGGGAGAAATCATGCCACATAAAGTACAGTCATCACTAGTACCTATGGGAGACTGGTCCCAGGACCCTCTGCAGAGGCCATGAGCTGAGGATGCTCAAGCCCTTTTGTAATATGGCATAGGATTTGCATAAAACCTATGCACATCCTCCCATATACTTTACATCATTTCTACACTATTTTTAATACCTAATACAATGTAAATCGTTGTAAATAGTTACTATGCTGTATTGTTTAGGGAGTAATGACAAGGAAAAAAGTCTGTACATATTCAGTACAGACGCAACCATCACAGCCTTAACTACATAGTGCATGCCAGCAACAACATTAACATTTCCCCCCCTGAATATTTTCAGTCCGTTATTGGTAGAATTTGTGGATGCAGAACCTTTAGAAATGAAAGACCACTGTGCCCAAGATTCCTACTCACTTTCAGAAAGTTCACTTGAATGTATCATTTTTACTCCAAGTGAAAGGACTCATGTTTAGCTACTTATGGATGCACAGAAAGAATTAAGTTGCTACGTATAAAAACTTCAGAGGAACAATGGAATATTCGAGCCGGTGACAGATGGTGAATGCTGGTCTGCAGCATCCATGAAAAAACAGCACAGGAATCAGACTGCACCAAGAACAAGTTTAAAGTAAGTTTGTGATCAGTCGTCCTTGTCAGCCACAAAAGCATGGTGGACACGGACGATACAGGATTTGTCGTCAGATAAAACTGAAAGGACACGTTCAGTTCCACTCTTTCCTCACTGTCTGACCTTGGCCCCTTTCTGTGCCTGTCTGCTCACCTATGAAGAGAGCCTGCTTTACAGGGTCCCCACAGGAATGAAGTGGGACAAGACTCGTGGAGCAGCTATCACAGCCTGGCTCATGGGAGCCCGAATTAAATCGCAGCTGCTGTTATCACCACCACCTCCAGCACCATAGGCTTTATTAAGTGTTTGAAGGTTATCTGACCCTGAGACAGATCAATGATGGAGGTTTCCAGTGAAAGGAAACCGTACAATTGGTAATAGTTTATGTGTGGTGTGGCTACCTGAGAGGAACAGCGGGGCCCAGGTGTCCTGCTGAAGGCGAGGCCCACGCCATTTGTCTACATTTTCAATGCTAGGTACCTAAGTGTGAACGTTTCACTCTTAAAACAGTTCCAGGGGAAAACTTGGAGTTGAGTGATAGCCCTTTAAAAAGAGGCTCTTTTCTTGCCAAATAAAGAGCAGCTGATCACAGTCATGGTTACTATGTAGAGTTTTGTTCTTGACATTTTAAAAGATCCAGAAAAGAGCTTCAAAAGTTCATCCAAAAGTGGATAGAAAGTAGGTGGTGGGAAGACAGGCTACAAGAGTTGGAGTCATTCACTCCAGACAAGAGAGGGTTTGACAGATTTCAAATGTGTGAAGTGTTCGGATGCTGATGTTACTCTGCTACCTTTCATCTCCAGCACATAAAAGGACTTCTTCCTGTCAATGCTTTGTCTTGGATGGATGATTTCCCTTTCTGAAGAACAGAAGTCAACCAGATGACCTTTTGAGATTTCTAGTTCTAAGTCTCTGCACAAATACGAAACTACAAACAGACACCTGGTTCATCCACGTGGAGTGGTTTCCAGCTGCATCCTGTTTAAAATGAAGCTAAGGCAGCCTGGTGGAGTAGACAGAGTGAGAGCCAGGGGTCAGGCAGCGCTGAGTTTGAATCTCCCTCTGCAACTCACTATTGGGCAAGTTATGGTAATAAAAGAGCACAACTCACTCAATTGTAGCATGAAATAATCTCTGCCTCCTAGGGTGCCTAAAAGGATTAATTTAACTAATGTTGGCAAAGCACCAAATATTTTGACTGGCACATGATAGGCCTTGGATAAATAGAAGTTATTATTTTAGTTGGCTAAAAAATGGTTTGACTAGTTGACTGTCATAAAAAAGAGCAATGCCACTCTGGTTATAGTTATACCATGCTAGGAAAATTGCAAACTCAAGTTAGCAGACTGATTCTGCCTTGGCCCACAGAATCCACTCCGTGAAGTAGCGCTTGTGCACGCCAAGGAATGTTTGAGGGGGTAAATCATTAACCAGTTTGGTGCTAAGAAGCAGAGGAAACTAACAGTGAGGTCTAAGACATCTTGCTAGGAATCTGGTGTCTCTCGCTGTCACCACAAGAATCATATGAATTATTTCAAGTACATTTCCAAGTATACAGAATATATCACATCTCACTCACTTGTAATTCACACCAAGTACAGTAAAAACATCAGTCAAAAAACAGGTTGGCAAACCAAACTGATTGTCAGGAACTAAGCAATTAGGAGTTTTCTCCTTCCCAAAAGACATGAAGCTAAAAATGAAAGTCATAAAGAAATTCAACAGCTTTCACATAGCAATGGAGTGCAATGGTTAGAGGCATATACTGACTAAAAGAAACCTCCACAAAATGTAATTTTTCAGTGCTACATCAATATGGTGTTACATTTTTAGCAATTACAGAAAGATACTAGAATCCAAGACAGAACAGCTCTGGTTTTTGCTTTTTACCAGTGGTGTGGTCTGTGGCAGGATACCTGGAGGCTGTGGGGAATTGGAAAAGACAGACGTACAAGGTACAAACATGTGCCGAGAGCTTGGCCAGAAACTCGGAGTGCTTTCTGAAGCCCCTGTGTGTTGCTCTGAGCATCACACTTGGCTTGGAGAGCGTATCCTGTTTCCATCAAAGGGGGAACCGGTTACAGTTGATAGAACCAAACACCACAGACCAGGGAGCAGAACAATGCTCTTTGAACTGATGGAGTCACATGAAAAAGCCACTTGTTTTTGTTGGTGAATGAGAACAGGCATGACAAGTTGTAAAACGACTCCAGACACATCAGGGAAGGGGCTGGCCGAGGTCCAATGTAGATGCCTGTCAATACTAGATCAATGAAGGCTATTCTGCCATTAAATCAATCCTAAGCAGGAATCTCACACGACAATGAAGCGGCCTTTACATTTCCACCACGCAACTTTTACATCGTGGACCTGAGTTAAAATTCATTTCAAAGGCATTAATTTCAAGTGGCAACAGACCAATGAGGTGTTAACCAGCCTACAGAAAAAAAACACAGTGTTTCCATAAGCTCACATTTAGGCCTTTGAAAACGACCATGTGTATCCTCACTTTGCTTCAAGTCATCATTTTATTATGTTTCCTAAAAACCACAGATCTTACAAATGTGATTGCATAGCACTTATAAGCAGGTTCATTATTGTGTGTGTGTGTGTGTAATTATTGGACAAAAGAAAAAACTAACACAGCAACTGAAGTAAAAATCAAGAACGTCATGGAAAGAAAAAACAACAAAGCAGGAAACTAAGGAGAAGAAAAGTATCTATGATGCTGAATATTAAGTTCAAAAGCCCTTGTTACCAAAAATTTTTGTTACATTAAAATTAATGTTTTACTTTCAGATGCCTCTTTCTGCATTCCCTTGAACAAACTTGTCTAAATCGCAGATTCTTTCAGTATGTGAATGACCTCTCAGCAATGGGCAAACCCTTCCAGTGATTTACTCAGTATTTGCAACCACTTGGTTAAAGGGGACAGAAGCATGCTCAGAGGTTTGCAGGGAGCTGCTGGCTTAAAGAAATGGAGATAACTTTCAGAATTGCTTATCTCAATATCAAGGAGTAACTCACGTGTTTGGAGTATCTAAATAACTCAGTTCTATGAGGTAACATCATGTTTGATGTTAACAAGGAAACTGATCCACGAGACCTAGATTCCAAACTTAAAATGAATTGTGTTAATTTACAATTAAGGGGTAAAAAAAACTCCTTATCTAGACTTCGATAACTATAACACATTCCCTAAGATAGCCTTTGAGAAAGTTAGAATCACAAAGAGTCTGCTGGAGTAAGGGTGACAAGAAGTTTCTAAATGCTTCAAGGCACTTGACCACGTTCCTACTCATGTACATGTCCTTTTAGACCCACCTTCCCTTTCCTGGACTTTCCCTTCTTCATTTTTTTTCTTTTTTTTTCATGAAAAATACATATTAATGCTTCAGTTCACTTTGGACATGTGCCTTGTGAAGGACTTCAGAGATATTTTTCTTTCTTTTTAAAAATGACCTTCACATAAAAGTAATAGACTTTTCAGATAACAAAGCCCAAAGCAAACAACATCAGACTGCAAATATAGTCATGAA
The DNA here is from genome assembly GCA_039655065.1 of Glossophaga mutica. Classification (NCBI taxonomy): domain Eukaryota; kingdom Metazoa; phylum Chordata; class Mammalia; order Chiroptera; family Phyllostomidae; genus Glossophaga; species Glossophaga mutica. The sequence continues at coordinate 136,532,451 of CM077307.1, read as the reverse complement.
AAGGCCAAAGAGACCTTCAGAAGTGGGGTGGCCATGTGCTAAGCAAACTTAAACCATTTTAACAGAAGCAAATAAAGCATTATTCAGGAAAACAGCAATCCAAGCTGCCCAGGGCTGAGGGCACAAAAGAATCCTGTCTAGCAAACATCCTAGTTTAACGAGCACTCTGGTTGTTTTCAGTCAAGCACTTCCTGGGAGGGACAGCGTGGCCAGGCAGACTGCTTTTCTTGACAACAGGAAACAATGTCATTTTGTTGTTGTTGGGTTATTTTATTTTTGTTGGTCTTTTTTTAGACACAGTGCAGAACCCAACACATTTCAAGGCCCTATGATGTGGTTTCTATTGCTTTATGAAGCCGCTGTGGGTTTGGGGAAGGAAATTGTAGTCAAGCTCAACCCCCTTGACTAGTCCTGGTTTACCTGCCATATGCAAAACGCCTGTCTTTGTGATGATCGCCAAAGGTATCCCAAAGCCTGAGAGAAACACTCACTTCATCAACCACATCCCGGGAACGTTCCAAGACCTGCAGAAGAAAGAGAACATCCATGCTCAGTCCCACCAAAGCCTCCCAGGAGAAGGATGTCTGGGTCAGAACCCCTCAATGCCCATCCGACTCACCTGCTTTTAGTTTTCTCATTCCACCTAATTCTCTTCCTAGAATCACATGATTCAGACCACCTCATTCAGGATACCAGAGCCATATTCCCAAGTTTGCATTTTGTTTTTGTTTTCTCTTGTGGCACTAGAAATGTTAGTTTTATTTTGAATGCACTAACTTCCCCTCCCCTCTTTTAAAATCAGACTGGCAGTAGCGATGATGCACCCTGAGGATTCTAAAGAAACTCAGTACATCTTACCTCCTGGCAGACCCGGTACTGGTCAATTGCCCACACGGTTGGTACATGGGTGGCCAGCAGCTGATACTGCGTTAGCGTCGTGTTACATGCTCTGGCACAGATCAAGCGTGTCTTCCCCACGGCGTTGTCTCCCACGACCACACACTTGATGGTTTCAACGTTGGGTCTTTCGTAGTCCATGTCAGTTTCCATTTATACAACCCTGTAAGAAGAGGGTGGGCACCACATTAAAGACACCCAGGCTTTCCAGAGCCAAAGACTGGAGGGGTTCAGGTGATTTTCTCTTTGTCTAGGGACTGCTTTGGAGGTGCCCAAGCATAAGCAAGAAGTTTGGAAGTTTTTTACTAAGCCTAAGTGAAACTTGAGTTTTCTTTTTATATCTCACACAAGTACAAAAACACCAGATTGTTATTTTGACCCCAAATGGTTTATTCCGGTTAACATGTTATTTTCTCCTTGGTTTTCTCTAAATACAACCTGCCTACTGGATATCCTTCCAGAGGAGTCAGGACTGCTGGAACACTTTTATAGCTCACAAGCTGCTCATGTTGACTCTCTAAAGAGAACTCATCACCTGCAGGCTTGACCTTAGACATTCAGGCCTAAGCTGCCTTGGCAATACTAGTGTCCGTACCATCAGAGGCTTCCAATGATTCCACATCTCCTGTTGGAAAGCAGATTTTTATAGGTTCTCAACTCTTGTGGTGACTTAGAGGAGACTTAAAAGTTCAAGCAGAAAGCACCACCTACCATTCCTAAAGAGTAAATTGTAAGGCTGACATTGCTACATTAATAAAATTCACTGATATTTTTATTTATCCATTTACTGATTTTTATTAATTAAGTCCATTAAAAAATATATTCCCAAGAGGGGCACCATTAAGCAACACACACACACACACACACACACACACACACACACATATTTATTCTCCTCCCTTCTGTGTTTTCATCAAGAAATCTGGAACATTTGGTAAAGAATGATTTTACCAGGAAGAGGAACTACTTTGGGATCTTCCTGAAACCATCACAAAAGATTTAAAGAGAGTTGCTGGCTTGGGGACTCAGAGGAAGAGGAGAAGCTGCTGCCACAAAATGCGGGGAAGACTGCCTCCTGGAAGTGGTTTGATGGATGGCACACCATTTTAAGATGTTAAGACTTAAGATTTTAATGAATCTTGTAATTGCCCTTTAGAGGAAGTCTACTGCCCAACTGAGGAAACTGGTTAGATGGTCATTTTTAAAGAGCCAGTAATGGTTTTGATGGTCATAATGGTAAAGAGACTGTAGGACCTAATAGATAATGGGGACTCAATAATTGAACTGATTTGGGGAAAATGATCACTTGTGTAATATGAGATTAAGAGCATAGCAGGGGAGATAGAAGGAAGGATATTAAGAATAATGCTTTTTCACAGTTAGGACCATCTGAACATGAGACTGTCTCCTGTGACACCATCACGGGAAGTGATAAACCGGAGTCTGGAGCACTATGTGATGGGATGGAGTGACTCGAGGAACAGATGTGTGATGAGGTTAGGATCCGGGCTACACAGTGGAGAGGCTTAAAATAGATAGATACTTGCCGCCCATCTGGCAAATGCTGTAATGAAGGTTTTGGGTGGGAAAAGAATCTTAAACAAATTTCCAATTCTGAGGATCAGCCAGGTGTGGTAACTCCTAATATTTATCTCTTTAAAAAGCTAGCCTTAACATTCTATGATTTTACTAGTTCCCTATTCAATAGTATAATATGACAAAAGCATGACTTTGGCATTAGATCAGTGGGTCTTATGTACCAGCCAGAGAACATTTAGCAATATCTGGAGACATTTTTGGTTGTCACAATGGGGTTGGGGGAGCGCTACTGGTTTCCTGTGGGCAGAGGCCAGACACACTGCTCACACTGTCGAGTGCGCAGTACAGCCCCCACAGCCAGATGCCGTAGGGCAGCCCCCAAATGCCATAGTGCCGAGGCTGAGAAACTCCTGCCTTGGATGGATGTGATTCTCAATCCTAGTCTCCACATTTCCCAGTCATTTGACTCTGGGCATGTTATTTGCCCTTTGGGAGGCTCAGCCTCCTCATCTGTGAGGTAGGAATCCCCTAAGGTTGTTGTCAGGATTAGGTGAACTGATGTTTTCAGTCCCTGGTGCCATACCCAATACATGGATGACTTCGAAAACTATAATCATGATAGTGAAGATGAATGTCTTTAGAGGACAACAAAATTGAGTCAGGTGGAGTATCAGAATTAGATTAACAATCACAAAGATCTATTAAAAGGATACATTTTAGCAGAGCCATTAAAGGGGTAAGTCCACTAAAAAACAAGGAACATAAATACAACATGGAGCATATTCTGGGTGGGAGGATGATACAGTTAACAAAAAGATAACAGAGTTAGGAAAGTAGCTTAATATTTTTAGGAGGTATTTCTAGGTTCTGGAATGAGAACGGTAATACTCTTTAACAGTCTTTGATACATTTCTGGTGATATTAGCCTGGAGTAGCCTGTGCCAGAAAACCAGGTTCCACTTGGAGCCTCACACTCTGGAAACTGAGATATATTATTTTGAACGCCCTATGTGGAGGAAAACCTTACTCTTTTGAGAGTGTATTTTATTTTATTTTATTATTTTTTTTTAGCTAATTAAAAGTCAGAGAGTCAATCCCTAAAATTTGGTGAATGCTTGAATTTAGTAAAAATTGAGATGTAACACAAAAAATATAGAATTAGTTTTATTGCTGCCTTGCAAACTAGCTCTGATAACAGCCCCCAAAGAGGAAACCCTCCAAAAATTTGAAACATGACAGCTTTGGTGGAATAGCTGTGCAGCTTTTACAGGAGACCACTTACATTGAGGGGACCACAGCCCTCCTAGTTTTATATTACGGCTGTGATTACAAAAATATCATTATTTATTTATAGACACATCTCATGCGCAGCCCTAAAAAAGAATTTCTGTGTCAAAGGTGAGAATAACATCCGAGAGTCTTCTAATCTCTAGCAATCTGCTCAAAATCAAGGTGACTGCCAAAAGTGCTGAACCTTGTGCAAAGGGAACAGCATGCAAGGGAAATAAAAGGCAGGGCAGAATTAGACATTCACAGCCCCGGGCACTCGCTTTAGACATGGGATCTTCAGGAATGGTTTTCTGGATTTTCCAATACTGAAGACCTTTCGGGGTGTGTGTAGAAATTTATTCTGTCATAATCTAAATAGCATTTTAAGGGCATAAAATTACAGCCAAGGATGTAAACTCATAGTGCACATGTATGGCTGTAGACTGACTGTTCATCTGTTGCACATAAACAAGCGAACATTAAATTATGGCAGCAATTACGAAAATGTGCAATTTTATTTTTCTTGTTATGGGCTCTAATTTATTCATATCTGGCACTCTTATGGTTGAATGAGCTCTTGGGACCATGTGGATAATGACTATCTGGTTTCTAATCTTTATTTACCCAGAATGAGAGTAATAAATATTATTCATTTAACACTATTAATAAATTTCACCACCATAAATCCTGCAGATCTGTGCAGATACCCTTTTGCCTTTAGATACACAGCTGGGGGGACAAAAACAGTACAAAAGAAAAAGAAAACCTAGAAAAACTGACATTGGTAACCTGCTACTATGGCAGCTTTGTAGTCTTCTTATTCAAAATGGACTTGAACTTCATGTTATACTTTCACTGAATCCTTAGGACATAGATGCTGAAGTTAAAATAACTGAAGAATCTACCTGCACACTCTGGAAATCAGAAGTGGCAAGTTTATTTGAAAACTGGCAAGTGAACAAGACAGCGTGGAGGCCAGCATGTGAAGGACTTGGCGAGGTGGTGCAGGGTGGGCCACTGCTCCGGGCGCTAGTGTCCACGATCTATAAAGCTGAGGCAGAACACAGAGGTCATGGTCTTCTGGCCATCAAATTACCCCCTTGGACTTGATTGTCCCACATCTGCCCGTGCCATCACGGCCGTCATCTCCTGAACATCAGGTCCTTCCTCCACATTCTCCACCAACTCGGCTTTCTTGTTGTGGCTACAGGATGACGCACCAAACCCCCTACCCTCGCAGTTTCTTGACCTTTTCAACACCGGTAATATCCGCCACATTCTACGTGAGCCTGTCCTACTTTTGGTCATGTGCTGCACACTGTTATCATCCAGAAACATTGTGTCTCTTGTGCTAGATGAACTATGGCCACTGCGGCAACTCCCATCATAACACGTCATCTATTTCCTTTCCTTGTGGATTTGCCTTGTGACTGGAGAAACCCGAAAGAATGTGATGCTGTGAGAGTCCAGAGCCCTCTACCTGCATGCTTTTGGCATGCTGTCCTGAGGCCATCATCTAAGAAAGCTGGCCTGGCCTAGCAGAGGATGAGAATTCACAGTGAGAACAACTGAGGCAGCCCTGCCAACGGCCTCACCAAATGCCACATAGTGTGAGGCATCTTGGATCTTCTAGCCCAGCCAACTCTCCAGCTGAATGTAGCTTTATGAGGGAGCCCAGGTGAAGCCAGCTCAGAAGTCACCTAGGCAAATCTCAAAGAATCATGAGAAGAGATTTTTGTTTTAAGACACTAAGCTTTGGGTGATTTGTTATGCAGCAATAGTTAACTGAAACATACCCATGGAAAAACTCCAGCACCTCCATTTAAAAAAAAAAAAAAAAGGTTATAGGCCCCTGGTATTGGGGTCTGATATGAATGGTTGATATTTTCTCTTCACATCACCTGCCTGATATGAATGGATGATGTTTTCTCTTCATATCACCTTCAACACCTTGTACTGCATGTGTGGTAGACAAAATAATGGTCCCTCAAATATGTCCATGTCCTAATTTCGGGGACCTACAAGTATGCTTGGTTACAGGGCCTGCGGGAATTCGGATAGCAGGCGAAATTAAGGTTGCTAATCAGCTGACCTCACTATAAGGAGATTATCTTATATTCTTACGGAAGGTCCAATACAATCACAAGGGCACTTTAAATGTAGAAGAGGGAGGCAGAAGGTCAGAGTCCAAAAGGAATATGAAGATGCTACACTGTTGGCTCTGGAGATGGAGAAAAGGACCAGAGCTAAGGAATGTAGGGAACCTCTAAAAGATGGAGAGGGTAAGGAGCCAGCTTCTCCCCTGGAGCCTCCAGAAGGAACACTGTCTGCCAACACCTTCAACTCTCGCCCAGTGAGACCCATTTTAGATTTTTGAAATCCAGAACCACAAGATAATATATTTGTGCTGTGTAAAGCCACTACATTTTTGGTAACTTGTTACTTCAGCAATAGGAAACTAGTATAGCATGATTTAGCCACACAAATGGCTACCCAAGTTCTAAATGTTTGCTACCTCAGCGCCTTTACACATATTTCCTCTGCTGACCCTCTAACCATTCCTTTTCTGCCTGGCGAATTCTATTCATTCCTTAATCCTTACTCAGCTATTACCTCCTCTGAAAAACTTCCCTAGCTGCCCCACCTCCACACACACTAATTTACTTTCTCTTCGTTACCAATAAGTGAAGCAATCACAAAGATAAACACACATATGCACTCATTCTTTGCCTATAGTAGGAAAGCATGGAATGGAGGTTTGTGAACTTTTTATTTTTCCTGGGCTATACTCTGAAAGTGCCTGTCTCATGCACTTAATGAATCAAGTGTTTCTGGGGATGCTACTGCATGCTGAACTGCTTGGAATATATGAGTATGCAAAGCCCCTCTTTTGTAAAGCTTTCTCAGACTGCCCAGTCTGGGCCATAGGCCCCCCAATTTGTGACTGCCTGCCAGGGCCAATCATGGGCAAAACAGTGACATGGATGTGACCGCAGCTGCTCTGATTTCCTCTTCAAATCATTTCCTTTCTTGTGGTGGAACTTCATCCCCACCTCTGTCCTTGAGATAATGGCCTTCATGGTGTTCTGTTCCTCTAGTAAGAGGCTCTCAGAAAGTGTCAGACACATTCACTCCCTCAATCGCACTACAGTTAGATGACTGTCAAGGACTCCTGTCCCATAATTCATAATTCAGGGACACTGTGGATGATGAAACACAAGATATTTCCAATTGCTCCAGAAAGGGGCACCTTAGTATAGAACCACTGTTTGAATTCAGCTGAGGTGTGAGGCCCTTCTAACATTGGAATCTCATATACCAGGGAGGTTGGACAGAAAAATGTTACCATTTGTCTAAGACATCTCATTCAGTATCTCCTAATTGTTCTGAATCACCCTATTATCAGAATATGCTACCTTTGACCATCACTTTTGCTGTGTTTCTTGTTATATTTGCTATTTTAATGAAGGCATGGGGAGCAATATGCTTAAGGACAAAAATCTAAGGCCCACAGACCAGCCTTGTCCTTTTAGCTCCGTGCAGCTGCTCACGTAGACAGTTTGAGCGGTGCTACTGCACAACCATGGAAGTTTCTCATCCTTTAGAAAAGAATATAATCTGAGCATTAAGAAATACTTTAACATGTTTATTAAAAAATACCAGCGGAACAAATTTTAGTGTATTTGAAGAGTTTACTCTGAAAGAAAAACTGAGAATTTTATATTATTGACAGAAACAAAAGGGAAATGTTAAGAGTTGCATAATAACGATAGCCAACAGCCAAGTTTCAACTGTGCAGATTTCATTATTCTGAGCTCTTAATCACCAGTCCCAGGCAGGCAGGAGCTGCTTTATGCATAATATAAACATCTCAGCTGGAATGGAGAATGGGCCCAGAGCTGGGAGAGAGTCAGGCAGGGCTGGGTTGGGCTTCCCTAAATCAAAACTTCACAGAAATATAGCTCTAGGTTAAAATTGCCTTTCATCATTCAAATCAACACTATTTTTTTTCAGTTGAATGTTTTGATTAAAACAGAAAACAGAGGAGATTAAATAATAGAAAAGACACTACATAGAAGTCCAGGAATGCAAATGATACAGAGGCACTTTTTTAAAACATTCACTCATCGTCCTGTCAGAGCCTTGTGTTAATGGAGGCCTATACAAGGTCATGCCCTCTCTAGTGTTTTTTTCAACTCAATGTCAGTCGAGGAAGTGAGCCAGGATTAGATAAAAACTTTCTATCTATCCATTGCAACATAACAAATGTTGCCCCAATTAAAAAATAAAGAACACCCCTGGCTGGTGTAGCTCAGTGGATTGAGCACGGGCTGTGAACCAAAGGGTTGCCAGTTTGATTCCCAGTCAGGGCACATGCCTGGGTTGTAGGCCAGGTCCCCAGTATGGGTTGTGCGAGAGGCAACCATACATTGATATTTCTCTTTCTCCTTCTCTTCCCCTCTCTCTAAAAATGAATAAATAAAATCTTAAAAAAATAAAGGACAGATAAAAAATTTAGCTTAAAAATGCATAAAAATTCCAGGATAGGTTTCAAAATCACCACAAGTAAACTGTGTGGTATGCTCTAAGCACACTGGCTGTCTACTTTCATCTACAAATATGCCCTGTAACCTCTCCTTCAATGACTTTACTTTTGTCATTACTTCTGCTCAAATGCCCTTTCTCTTGACCCTGATCTTGGAATTGTCCTCCACCTTTAGGACCCAGGCAGTGTTAATTAGTTAAAGAAACAGAGACTGAGCACCCAGTGGGTGCCAGGCCTACAGGTACACAGTAGTGAATAAGTCAGGTGTAGTTCTTGCCCTCAGGGGCCTCCTAGTCAGGTGCGGGGAGACAACTGAACAGGTAGATGCACTCATACATTCGTGAAGTTTCCTGAAGAAAAAACCAAATGGGTGTTATGGAGAAAATGATGGGTAGGGGCTTGCAGGGAAGCCCCAGTTTCCTGTTGTTGGAAGAATGAGAAGGTTCCGGTCACAAGATGGGAAAAGAAGCAGGCCCAGAAAAGTGGGAATGAGGGGAACTGGTGAAATGGAAGGCTAGAAAGGCAGGCGGGGCCAGACCATACACTGCCTTTTAGGCCACAGTCAGGAGTGGAATTTTATTCTAAATGAAAATGAATGAATTTATTCTCACATCAGTGAGAAGCCACTGAATTGCTGCAGGCAGAGGGGTAACAGGCTGTGAGTTGCCTTTGAGAAGTATCACTGATACCCTGAGGCTGCTGTGCGGAGAGCAGGCTGTGGGGCACGCGAACGGTGGCGGAAGGACCAGGCAGGCAGCTCTGACGCACTTAAAACATGCTTCCTTTATGCTGTATTTATGACATTCCCATGTGTAATATTAATAATTGTGCTATTATGTATTTCCCTTTTCATGCCACCAGGATTATACATTTTTGACAACAGAAACTTAGTCATCGTTAAATCCTCAAATGTTTTTGCAGTGCCTAGGCCATATGTGGCTTTCAGTAAACATTATTTCAATAGAATATAAAAATACAGCCACTCCCCCCTCCTTAGGAAAACTTGCACCTGGGCTAGCAGAGAACTTGCACTCCGCTGTCTCTGATGAATGATCATTAAGCCTGTGGCCTCGAAAACAGTAGCATGTGGCTAAGCCTGCAGTGGGCGAGAGGAACACCTTGAGGGACATCTGTGTGACTCATCATGAGACTGGTGTTTGACAGATGGCATCGCACAAGCCATGGCTCCTCATCAGGAAAAGCATCAGTAACCATGGGAACCACCAGGGAGCAAGGACCAGGCCCCTTCACCAAATGGAAAGGTGGGGCAGGGGAGAGACTCCATATAGGCTGGCAGGAGTGGTTTAGGGCCAGATCTGATTTAGAAGAAAAAAAGGAAATATCACTTATTGCACTTTGGTGCCTAGAATCAATTTATGAATCTTAATAGCATTTACATATAAGGGCTTTATAAAATTCTCTTCTACTTTTAGACTTTAACATCCTAATTGAAAAAAATTCCTGATGCTTTTCAGTGAGCCACTACTTGGCTAGAGGAAAGGGGAAAAAGGCAGGCACATGTATTCACCACATATAAAGAACAATTTATAATTAAAATGAAAGCGAGTCTTGAATGAGGGAGTTCAATCTATGACTGAAAGAGCCAGATCACCATAAGCAATCAGCTAGACTTCAAGGCTTTGGATCCCCCTCTACCCATGTCTCACTAAAATTAACCTCAGATAGCAGACTTCATGATAGCACCAGAAGCTAAAGATAAGGAGTAACCATATACCAGAAATTTGAAGGATTTCTGCCAAATTCATTTCTATGGAGCCCACTGAGAAGGTCACTGGAGACCAGCAGACAGCTCATTTCCACAGGGAACAGTCTGCCTGGGCAGTAAGCAGGATGCTCTTCGGGATAGATGCCCATACTATGTAATAATGATAACTGCCTGATATGGGACAAGGGTGGAAAGAGTGGGCTGTGCAGCCACTGGAAAGCCATCAGGAAACCAGCATGCTGCCATGGGCAAGGAGCAGCCCCAGTGATTGTCCCTTGCTTAGAATGGACCAGACAGACAGCACAGAGCACGGAAAAACTCTGTTTTTGCTTCTTCCAGCCTGTTCAACTATGCCATTTCAGCTTTGACACTGCAACGGGAGTGACTGATCTTGTGATATTAATGTGAGAGGGAGTGGGGAGAGGGCGTGCAACCTCTAAGACTGAACACACTGGTACATCTTCAGTGATGAAATTACTCATCGTTGTCCTGATCTCACCTTCAAAAGTTCTCTCAAACTGTACCGCACTGAAAAGCTTTGCTTGTGCGCCCTGGATCCAGGCTGGTTCCTGGATCCCTACCTTGGCCTACCTTGGACTAGGTAGGGTATGGAACCCTACCTTGGCCTCTGACAGAGCCTCAGGTTATCCAAGCATTTGGAATATACTTTGATCTTTGGTCAGCATGAATCCTTTTTTTTAAAATATGAATTGAATAAACAGAGGTCATTCAAGATATGGTCTATTAAAAACCATGACACATAGAAAAGGACAAGCAATTAGATAAAGATACAGAGGAAATATCTATTGAAGTAGATATGCTATAAGAAACAGCAGAAGAAAAATTTTAAAAAATAATCCAATCCATGTACTTGATCATGCAAAATAAGATAATGCAAGTGTATAAACTAATAGCAGAGAGGCTATAAGTAGGCAAACTACTTAATCTCTCTAAGCCTCTATTTCCTTATTTTTAAACTGGGGATAATTACCTCTCACAATAGGTTGTTGTGAAGATTAAAGTAGATAATGCTTGTAAAGTATTTTAATCACTGTGCCTGCCATTAAGAGAAGGCTCAATTTGTCTTATCTATTAAGATTGTCATGATTTAATATTACATTTATGGTGTGCTTGCAGTAACAGAGAAATGCTGATGTTATGCTATGAGAGGGAAAGCACGGGATAGTAATCTGAAATAGAATTAATGGAAACTACGTAAAATAAACAAATATGTGTAACTCAAATAAAATTGGGACCTCTTCCTCAGTCTTTCAGTTGAAGTACCACCTTAGCACAGTGACATATCTGAAAAGCGGTTTACATAATATATCAGACACGTCGCAGCAAGATTCCTAAAAAAGAGTTCCACGTCTCATAGCAACTGCTCAACTCTGTCTCTCTCCCTCTCAGGAAGAACCCAGATCGTTTTCTTTTCCTTTCAGGTGCTGCTTGTTCTGCTCCTACAGGGCCAGCCATTGCTCTCTCTTCTCTTGATTGCATTTCTATCCTTTATTGCCCTCTGCCAACTAAATGGATCTTCCTTGGGACCCACCCTTTTCTGGGTGGAGGGGAAATGGGTGAGCATTAATATGTGAATACTTATAATTTAATAATTGGCATCTCTGTCATCTAAAGAGAAGCAACACCAACCTCTTCCTCCTGCAACAACAATACATGGAGAAAAAAATGGAAGGGAGACACTAAACAGATGAGAGTGACTATCGCTGAATAACGGGACTCTAACTTGTTGCAATTTTTCTACTTTCTTTTGGTTTCCAAATTTTTTGCAGTAAAAATATACTACCTTTCTTTGGCAAACTGAGATAAAAATTCACATGCCATACAACTCACCCTTTTAAAGGGTACAATTCAGGATGTTTTATTGTATTCACAAAATTGTGAAACCATTCTCACTATCTAATTCTAGAACATTTTCATCATCTCAAAAGGAGACCCTGTGCTCACTAGCAGCCATTCCCATCCTCCCTCACCCCCTGGAAGTCACTCGTTTACTTTCTATCTCTATGGATTTGCCTATTCTAGACATTTCTTACAAGTAGAATCATATAATGTGGTCTTTAGTGTCTGTCTTCTACTTAGTATGTTTTCAAGTTCATCTATGTTGCAGCATGTACGAGTACTTCATTACTTTTTATGACTATATAACATTTTTACATGTATTACTTCTACAATGCGAAAATATTTTAGCTTTTACAAAAGTAATGAGTATGTAAATATAACCATTGATTGTTAATTCTACTAACGGTACTCTGATACAATTCAGTAATAAGACATGATTTTTGATGATGCATAAATTATTTTTCAAAACTGTATATTTATAAAACATAGTGAGCCTGTAAAACCTGTTTTTTTTTTTTTTTTTCTGACTCACACTCTTAAGTAAAGATATCTTGCTGAGTATCAGACAAAAAATCAAATGATACAGAGACAGGTATGGATACCCAGGACACCTATGAACAATCCTATCTGAAAAAGAAGATGAAAAATTCTTAGCTCTTACATTTGGAGTGTTCAAAGACAATACTTTTAGTACTGAGATGAGTAATTTTAAGAACACTATCTGGAAACATAGCACATGAACTATTCTGTGAAAATCAAGTAAGGTATTTAAACTTGGATCAATGTAGTTTAATTCAACTTTACACTCAGTAAGAAGAAGGAAATCCCTAACTTGTTTGTATACACACTGTATGTGTATAGTATTTGTGTACCTCAAATCAAGAACACATATTGATATACACTCGGTGCATAAATTTATGTTATAATCTTTACTTGTTAAGGCAGATTCTACAGATCTTCAGTTATAAGGAAGATAGCTCCAGCAAAGCTGACTGCAGCTAGCTCATATAAAGAAAGGGTTCAGTGAAAAATCAAATTCTATAAATGAATGGCTTACCCTGAACATAAAATATAAAGCATTTCAAACACACTGAGAGTGCAGTGGGGTGGTGAAGAGAAGCGGAATGCTTGTGGTGTTCTTGATCTAGGTGCTGGCTACATAGGTAGTTTTGCTTGCAAAAATTCATCAAACTGTCCATTTGTGATCTTTATATATTACATTATATATGTTATACTTCAATAATTTTTCTGAAAATTAAAATGGCAACAAAAGACCCTACACACCACATTTGGAGGGCTTCTAGTGATCATGTGGGTGAGCCTTTGCTAAGGATTGAATCAGAGAGCTTTGTTAAGAATTAATAATTAAAATATTGGTCAAGCCTTTAAACAATCAAAATTGTGTTTGTTTGAGAGAGTTAAAATCAAATCTGTAGATGAGACGTGCTTAAAAATCCGTCCTTATGAAGAAAAGTCTCTATAGGATTTTGTGGAGACTTTTTCATGGAAAGCATTCTCTAAAGATGTCACTGGGCCAGCTTTTGTACTACCAGCGAGACCACTTGCTGTGAAACCTTCAGATATGATGACAATCACACAATTGCATTTAATCATTTATGAGACTATAATATGACAGTTAGGATTAGGTTATGCTCTGATTGAAGCTAATGAAGAAAACTGTTTTGTTCCCCCAAGAATTTCCTAGCAAAGTTAGCACAGAAATGCAAAAGTGCTGGTGGACAAAACCCAGACTGCTTAAAATCTCATATTTTATTCAAGATTACTGGCTGACATCAATATATAGAGTCTCGCTAGTGTTTTCAGGACATGTTCTTACATCTTCCAACTCTTGGTGGAAGCTTTTACATGAAAGATTGTACATTTTTAAAAAGCAGGATGGGGCACTATTTGTGGGAATGGAAGATGCTACCATTATTCAGGAGTGCAACTGGCACTCAGAAGACTTCAAAATGTCCATAACTTTCACCAGTTATAAGACTTCATTCCTGGGAAAATAATTAGGATATACAAAAAGATTCCATTAAATGGATGTCCATCACATCACTGTTTGTGGAAATAAAATACTGGAAACAATTTCAGAAATACAACTACAGGGGATTGGTTAAAACAACAACAATAAATGTCCATATAATAAGAGAGTACATAGCCACCCAAAATGTGTTCTAGAAGTACATTTATTGTTATAGCTAGATATTCATGGAAAATGTTTAAAGAAAAAAGATTATAAAAATATTTACAGAATAACATCATTCCTTAAATATTATGTGCCTAAATATACACAGAAACATTTGGTATAGAGATACATTAAAATATGAATGCCAACTACTCTTATAATGGATTTTATGTTTTTTCTTATCTACTTTTATAATTGATTTTATTTTTTCTTATCTATATATCCCATCTTTTCTATAGTGGACATGTGTTCTTTTATAACAATGAGTTTTACAAAAAAGTGAGAGTGAGAAAGTAGGAAAACCCAAGACTAGAATATTCTTCCTTTATTATATGGAATGTCTACTCTTGACCTTCTCTCTGCATACCTTGAGAGCTTTATGTGAAGTGCTTTTCATATAATAGGAAATAGTCCTGCTGTTCCTGGAAACTCTGGATTCTGAGCAGACATCCCACTCATCATCAGCATCATTTTGGAGTGCAGGGTCATTCAGCTCCCTGGACTTAAGTCAAAGAAGAATCTATCATCTGAAAGAGCCCAAACAAGAAAACTACATAGCCACTCCACCTGGAACAATGCTGCGAGAACAGCTGAACACCAGGGCAGGAGCAATGCAACATGATAATCTCCTTCTCTAATCTTTTCAGAGCAAGTCATCAGACTTTGAGAGATCTCGATTCTCTTTCAGAAAAGAGTCCCTGGTCTACTTCACATAAACAGATTTAAAAAAAGTATTAGAATCTAAAATATTCTAGGGGTTCATTGTTAATTTTTGTTTAATGCGCACAAAGGGAAACAATTTCCCTTCCTTGAAGCCTCTTTCTAGGAGCCTGAATGATCTGCTGCCAAATTCAGTCTTGGCTACATCTCCATCATGTCTATTATTTCTCCACACTATTGATGTAAGGCCAACTCTCATTCCCATTTAGAGCACATGAGAGCAGATGTCTCGATGAAAGGGAGAGTTGGTGAACCTATATGAAAAAAGCCAGGAGAATATTCTGTACTGAAATGAAGCACAGCTTCATGGCTTATGGTACTGAAAGCTCACTGTCACATGAAAGAATCAATGGCCTTGGTCATACTGTATGAGAAATAAATGAGAGGAGAAGGAGTGTAGAGAAGGCAATCGAAGACTGAGGTCTATTTACAGAACGAAATATTACACATCACTAACAATGCATAAACTACTGCTACATAACACAAACACAACATTGAGGGGAAAAGCCTGACACAAAAGAGATTTTTGTTTCTATAAAAGCTCAAAATCGGGCAAAACGAACTGATGGCACTAGAAATCAAGTCAGTGGTTACGTGGTTGGGTAGTGACAGAACAGGGGTTTCAGAAGGCCTTCTGGGTGGTGATGTTCTGTTTCTGTATGTAGGTGTTGCTTATGTGGGTATGTGCAGATTGTGATAATTCTCTAAGTAATATACTTATGGTTTGTGTATTTTTCTTTAAATAATATACACACCAATGAAATATTTTATATTCCGATTCCTGGGCCCTAATGCAGACTGACTAACACTGTAGGTTACATATTTCCTGGGGTATTCTGAAGTGTAGCAAAGGTTGAGAGTTACTGGAACAGATAATCTACACCTAGTCGCCTGCTGGAACCAGTTTCTATTTGCCCATGAGAGCCGGTTGTGAAGATTTTAGGACTTTTGCAAACCTGTTAAAATAGGGTCGGTATTTAAAAATTAAATTAAAGTTTTGATTAAATAAATTATACTAAAAGAGAGGTCCTAAATACCCAAAACTCATCATTTTCTATTTATTTTACTACATTTTACTGTTGTCTGTATTTTTGAGGTTATTTATGCCAATTTTGTCTGCGTGGTGAAAATACTGTATAGTGGTGTGCTACTGCCCCATTGCTTCGCAATGTTATGCTCTGTCTTAACGATAGCTTGAAACTGGCTATGGGGGAGTATTTACACCACAGAAGTTAGCAACCACTGCACCAAATCTTTAATGATATGGTGATTGTCTTAAGAAAATGATTAAAAACTGTTAATAATGTAGATTAAACTTAAAAGTATTATATGTGTAGCTGCTACACTGTGAATAGCAAGCACATTTAAGGAGATATCCTTACAGTATTCAAAAACCATCATCTGGTTCAGTAAAGAAGTCATTCATATTTTAATAGATGCACACAGTTCTGACATGTGACTTTGTTATTTCACCTTTGTCTTATTAACATCAAGAAAACTATCAGCCAACGTTTACATGTGAGTTACACCTCTTTATCAATTGTATCATAGGTAGCCTTTGGATAAAAGAGTTCTGCAAAAAACCAACAACATTCTATGAAACCCAGTGGGCTATATGAAATTTATAATAAAGAGTATTGTATATTTTGTTACTGTTTGTAAATTATATGCTACACACATTCTCTATGTCAGTAAAATTTATGATCAACTTAGGTAAGCACATAAATGCATTTTTTTTTCCCAGAGAGCTGGTTGATTTACCAGCACACCTCTGTCTACATTCCTCCCATATTTAAGATTCCATGACTCTACTATGATTTAAGAAACAAGCAAGCAAAGTAAGGTGGGAGTTTAATTTTAAGGCATGAGTTTTAGCATAAGGTATAGTAACAACTGTACTTTATAACCTCACTACTCAAAATGTGGTTCTCAGACAAGCAGCACTGGCGTCTACGGGAAGCTTGTGGGAAATGCATAATCTCAGGTTTTACCCCAGAACTCCGGAATCAGAATCTGCATTTTATCAAGATGCCCAGGTAATTTGTGTGCACACTAAAGTTTGAGAAGCACTACTTTAAAAATAAACTCCTTGGGCCCTGGCTGGTGTGGCTCAATGGATTGAGCCCTGGCCTGTGAACCAAAGGGTCTCTGGTTAGATTCCCAGTCAGGGCACATGCCTGGGTTGTGAGCCAGGTCCCCAGTAGGAGACACACGAGAGGCAACCACACATTGGTGTTTCCCTTCCCTTTTGTCTAAAATAAATAAATAAAAATTCTTTAAAAAAACCCCTCCATGGTATGAGCTGAAACTTACATAACCAATTTGAGATTAGTAATAACGTTAGAAACAATCTAGCGATTAGTGATCTTTAAGCATCTAAAACCAGTTTAGCCACTTCACAACACCTGGGGAAAACACGTAATTGCTACCCCTAAACCTGAGGAAAAGGACCTACATCTTGCAACATACATTTGTCAATATTGAAAGGGCAATTGTACCACTAGGAAAATAAAGGCTATTCTAGGTCACTCAGATTATTAATTTAAAGAGGAAAAAAAGTACAAGAAAGAAAAAAAATCATACCAGTAGCTTTCCTCCATGTACATGATGAATAGGACATGTTGCCAAAGACTTGGCTTGGAGAAGTCAAATCAGGGCAGCAAGTGCCACATGGCAGAGTGTGGCAGCTGGGGAGAGGAGTGTGATGAGACACGTACCAGAGATGTAATTTAGTCCAGGGCAGTTATCAAGTGCTGAGGGTGAAGGGGGAAATTGTAGTGCTTATGCTTTTCCTATCAATCTATCAGTCAGCAGCACAGGACAAAAAGTAAAGCCAGGGCCGACACACAGAAGATACTCAATGCTAGAGTTAATTGAAATGATGGGAAGAAAGTGTCACGTATTTTGCAATTGAAAGCAAAAATGTTCTACTGGCAATACCATTCTCTGGGAATAATTTCTTAGTTACTTGGTTGAAAATATTATAGCTGCTTTGAGATGCAAAGGTCTGTGTGGAAAACACGTTAGATATTTAAATAGTATCTGGAAGGAAATGAGAGCCACAAATCTCCAAGAAGAGCTTGGTATTATTTGCGGCAGAAACTGGAACAATGAAATAATTCAAGTAAACTTTGGCAATCCTGTGTGAAGAAAACAAATCAAATGTAATTGTGACTGGGCCACTGGTACCAGAAAGAACATCGTGCCTGTTTTTACCCAAGGAACAAAGCTACTAAAACCATCCATTGTGATATCAGATTTCAAATGACTCCAGTACATTTAGGGGTAAAAAGGTAGAACTGCTCTAATGTGTTACAACGTTTTCCCCTGAAATAATCTAGGATGGCTAAGAAGAGAACTAACCCTTATTGAGCTCCTCCCATGTGCTCCACATGTGTGATTTCATAACATCCTCGTAATCCTCTGGGTGAGGTGATACTGTCCCTGTTTTACAGATTAGAAAAATGAGGTTCCAAGAAAGTACTTCAGCCATGTCACATAGTTAGTAAAAATCTGGAGCTCCACAGACAAAATTAAAGAGTTCCTTCCTTGATTAAAACAAATTGCTCAACAAAGCTTGGCAGGGATCAGAGTATGGGGCTGCTGTGTCTTGAATGAGAGGAAAGGATTGTTCTATATCAGTGCCAATGAAGATAAGTGAGGGTTCTCTTAGTACCCGGCGTATCTTTACATTGCCAGATCCTCTTATCACCCATTTCTGGATGTGTCTTAGGTTTCTGATGTATTGCATAGTTGATGGTTGTAATTTTGGCTAAGTTGGAGGGTTTAGATGACTTGGCATATTTCTGCCAGCGTTATGTAATAGAATTGAGCCCTAGGCTGGGACTTGGAAGCCTGGGTTCCACTCTGGATGTGTCACTTATTAACTATGAGAGTGGGTAAGTTCGAACAGTTCTCTAGGTGGCAGTTGTTTTTCACGTACATGAGGTTGGACTGAGTACCTTAAGAACTTTTCTGGATCCATGATTCAACCCCCCATGACTCAGCTGTTTAAGATAGAGACTTCCACCAAAATGTATTAGAAATGACCCGAAGAGTTAACAAATTTGTTGAGGCAAACCTGCTATATGGTTCAAGTTACAGTAAACTTAAAAAAAATAATAATAATAATTATGTAACTCCTCTATTCTACTATCTTCCGGAATAACCTGAAATAAAATTGTTTAAAGTGTTGTTTTTATTTCTAGGCATTCCTTTAAAATGAATATATAGACAAGTTCTTAGATCTCGGTGAAAATCCAAGTTCTACCACCTATCTGAATTCCCTATTTTGCTTCTGTAAAACTGAAATTGATAATGAATGTCAGCTGTCATGTAGTAAAAGTGGGTGTCTTCTAGTAGGAGCACAAGTGTTGGTTTTTGACTTTCCAGTGGTAGTTAGGAGTTGGAACTATGGTTGGGTATCAGTGCAAGGGAAATTTCTCCAGAGGGGTGGAACCTGAGATGGTAACCTCATTGGAACTGGGAACTTGTCATGAACAGTGTCTGTGCTATAAGTAAATTCAGATGCAGAAGGGAGAAATGCAATTGCTTCTTCTGGACATATTGGCATCTCTCTCTTTCTTTTTAAAAACTTTTTAATTCACCCCTTAGTGGGTAAAACCTTACCAAAGTATTTGAAGACCAGAGTTTCCTTGGACATTTGGAAAGAGTGGCTGTCATATCCACATTTCATTGCAGTGTCTTACTTGCTCATTGCCCAATTTCTGCCCTATGTGCACAGGAACAAAAACTTCTAGGAAGAGGAGGAGGCGACTCACTTTGCTTATATAATAAAAAAACAAACAAGTCTGATGATGACATATAAATAACTAATCCACGCACATGCCATCCATTGGAGCGACTGCCTCATGCAGTTGCTTCTTTGCCTCCTCCACCAGTACTCACACACTCTGCCACTTCTTGGCCCTTTCTACACTACTTCTTGTGACTTGTTTTTCCTTCTTTCTCCAAGTTTCCTTTTGGTGTTGTGAGGTTGGTCAAAGCGTGGGTGGAGAAAGAAAGATGAACGTGAGAACCAGATTCAGGCCACCTGAATTCTCTGACCCAGTCCTGTTACATGAAGCCCAAGCAATACTAATGAGATTGAACCACCCATTTTTTAAAATGAAGATGAACAGAAAGATTTTTTAAAAATTCTTCTGTTTTATACAGGTAAATTTCCTGAGCAAAAATACAGTAAAATTTTAATTATTTCCTGTCGTGTTTTGAGATGAGTCAAGCATATAAACTAAAACTTTCTGAAGTTCAAAAAAAAAAAGAACATTGATTGCTAATTAAGTTAGCATTAAAGATATCACACAAATTCTAAGATCTCTTTTGATGCTAAGACTATATGATTCAGAGCATAATTTTACTCTTTAAGTCATTATAGGTTTATAGTGGTTATACTGATATATGTATGATCAATGACCAGTAGATGCTGAGGTCCCAGCCTCTAATAGGATCTTCCCAGTATAATAGTGCTGTTTTGTAATAATACACTATATAACAACTTTTCAATATAATAATGCTCTTTTGTAATAATACACTCTATAACAACTTCCTAGTATAGTGCTATTCTGTAATGATAAACTATGTGACAACTTTTACAGAGACAAAGGTGTTATAGGATAGCTTATAACCACCCCTTAAATGCTTGAAAGTATATCTTAACTAATTAGGCTTTTAGGGCTATTAGCTTGAGTTGACAGTATCAGTACATTAAAAAAAAGATGATATATTAAGGTTTTCTTTAGTAATTTTTCTCATTTCTTTTTTATTACTCTTTTATATAATACTCCCTAAGAAAGATAAATAACTGTTAAAAAGGATTCTATGAAAAGTAGGGAAAGGAGGAAGAGAAGATTACTAAGCTAGGCAAAAACTGAAAATGTCTTATTTAATTTTTAAATATTGACCATTTTCAGGACTTTGGTTGGGATTTATCTATTATGTATCTGAATCTATTACATGGCACATTTCAGACAAATTGAGGTTCCAAAAAGAACACAGTACTTTTAAGCAACATGTCAAATTGTAATGCTTTCTCAAAGGTGCTATGCATACCCAAACAGCTCACGATTTTGTTGCAGTGCTTTTGAAGCAATAACACCTTTGAGTTTCAGATGCTGTACTGTAATTTAATGGTTCTAGACAACTGCAAAATCTTCCTGTTTGGTTGAAATTCTACGTTCTGTCTTTTCTTAAACTCTCACTCATTTATCATCTATCCAGACAAGATACATGCTGGAATATTTTTTTCCAATGACAAAGTAATTCCACAGAGTGGAAAATGCTGAACTTCTCATAAATGTACCAATGACTTCCCATTCAGCCTTTTGGTATATATAATCTTGATTTATTCTCTAATGTGTTCACCCATGAATGTTTGCAATCTTGCCTTTTAAATCTATTTGTATGTTCCTTAAGACCAAAGATCTCATGACAAAAACACTCTTCAATCTTTGATAGTCCCATACCAGAAAGTAGAAGTGAATACTTATTATTTCACTGTTTTACTTTAGAAAATGACATTTTTGTGTGTGCGTGACAGTATGATATAAACTCTAATTACTAAGATACATTAGGTAAGTCACTTAACCTTTCTTGGCCCCAGCTTCCCTATTGGAGAAGAACTTCTCAACTAGAGAGTTTAGGTTTTAGAGTACGATAAAACTTTTTAAAAAATCCTATTTCTTCCACTTTCTAAAACTAGGAATTGAACCGTATTTTCTAAAGTCTTTGAACTTCTAGTTCATCATCTGTTGTTTGGGAATCAAGATAATAATCTCACATCAAAGGGATTTTTTTTTTTTTTAGATGCAGAATGAGGACGTAAATGTAAAGAATGCAACGCATTACCTGAACTTTGGTTCATGCTCAAAAATGTCAACTATTATCGTATCAAGTTTCCTCTAGCTTTGGAATGTTAAGATGAGGATAGAAGTAAAACCGCAATTATCATGCACCCGGATCTCCAGTCTTCTATGCTATTCAGCCCCCTTGCCTCCCAAAAATAGTCTTCTGAAGAACAAACTGATTTAAGGTCCATTTTAGTACCATTTTACTCGCAGAGTAAAGAGAATATGTCAATAATCATTCAACTTATGATGTTCATAAATTATTCTATTAAAATATGACAAAGACAAATTGTTGTAAGACAAGTTGACTAAGAAACCTGTTTGAAAATGCATGCTCAGAATTAGTAACAAGATTTAACCTGTGGTCACGGATTTGTACAAAGACACTAACCTGGCTTTCTGGAAGGGAACAACAGAACACTCTGCTCACAGCTGGACTTACCTGCATAAAAGAGAGAAATACTTGATAAATCTTATTGCTTGCCAGGAACACATGGGGAGCCACTAAAATCTTCAACATATGTTATTTGCATCCCCTCCCCCAAAGGGGTAGAATCTGCTTCACTTTTGTCAGGAGCCAATGTGGAAGTAGCATTTCTTTGGGTCAAATACATCCTGAAATAGCTAGGTTAACATTTTGTAGCATTTGTGAAAATATATTTTTGAGCATTTAGGAATGTTACAAAAAAAGCATTTGGCCACAAACCCAAGGATAGGAACAAGAAAAATTTCATAGGCATTTTATAATATAGAAGTCATAGAATCGGACATGCTATTCCTCCAAAATAACATTTTTAGACAATATTACCATAAGCTAAAGTCCAAATAATTCTGCTTTTTCCCTATTACATTACACTTGAATAGTCAAAAGTGGTGTAATTGAGCCAATGATATCAAACTGCCCATGTTTCTATTTCCACCCTTTGGTCACACACAGCCTTTTGTACTTCACTTTTACACTACCTTCCCAACTTTGGGAAGTAACGGTCCATGGGCAAGTTTGGAAGAATACTGACCATGATTTTATCGCTTCGTCATTATTTCAGTCTTCCAGATTGGAATTAACTGGTTAAACCCCTTTCCCTCTAAAATGTCCAAGTACGAGCCAGGAACCTTAGAGGAAACCTTATTTAATTGAAAAGTTTGTTGCCCACTCCACCTGCAGAGTAGGATGCAGGCATTATTTACACAGACAAGAACTTGTGTTTATTTTCTAGCAAACAGAGACTCTCTTAGGCATCTATGAAGTTACTGGAAATGAAATATAATTCCAAATTTCTAAAGAGTGTTTATAAACAAACTTAGTGGACATTTGGAAAAGCCCAGATCAAACAAACACAGACTATTGGCAATCTATATCTGTGGGTAGAGAGGGTGTACAAGGGTGAAAACTACTGATAATAGTATCTTTGCAGTTTAGAGAGGATACATAGTTCAGTGCAGAATATGCAGCACAGCCTGGCTGGGGGTGGGAGAGCCCCAAACTAGAGAAACCTCAAGTTGAGCATCTGGCTGGGGTCCAACAGACCTGAATGAACAGCGCAGGTTGGGGGAAGTTCAAAGTCAAGCAGACTCTTTTGGTCTTCCTAGATCTTCCTAGGAAGGTCTGGGTGCCTTTGTGTATATATCAACCTTCATGCATTTTTCCCCCCAGCAAATGTGTACAGTCAGCTCGAAAGGCACAGCTTGTGTGCTGACGTGCAAAGCCAAGTCAAAACCCTGTGCTTGGCGCTTGCTTCTAACTTTCTGGCTTGTCCAAGTCTAAATATTGACATTGCTCCTCAGTTGAGATGTTTGATACTGCTGAGGATAGAAACGGCACAGCTAACAGTAGGATCTAATGATATATTTTTACATAGTTGTGCCTTCCTCTCACTTCTTTTTTTGGAGAGGAGGTTGGATTCCCTTGTCTGCACCCCCCACCCCCATTTCCCCCAAAAGCTGAGCACGCAGAGACAATGTAAGAGGTTTGCAAGCCCCTCATGGCAGCTCCTACTGTTGTCACAGCAACTCACAACAGACTCCACAGACACGGGGCCGGGGGTTGGGAGCTCCAAACTGTGGGCTGACCAGTCAACTCGTGGGGGCTGCGAGCGCCAAAGGAGCAAGCTTATCCCCCCTTTTGGGACCTCCGGCTCCCTGCCACTATCTTTCCAAGGAAAAGAGACCTCTGGTCGGCGCGGCACCACCCCCTCCCTGGCACAGCCAGCCTGCTAGGGGTGCCTGTTGTTCATTTCCTCAGCTCCGAGTTAGGGGTGCGGCTGTGCGGGCGCTCCTAGAAATCTCTCTTCTGTTTGCCTCCGGTGTGAGGGTTCCCGGCCTGTCGGAGAGGCGAGGGCGGCTCCTAATGCAGCTCGGTCTCACAACTCTCTCTCGGGACGCTGCTTACCGCGTGGCGCGGCCCGGGGCCCCCACATGCCACCCGCTGAGGCCGGGACGGTGGGGGCTCCTCCGCGGCGGCTGCTCCGAGAAGTTTCAAACCACAGCGCACTCACGACACAGAACCTACCCTGAAGCCGAGCGAGACGCGAGCTCTCTCCGCCTTCAAGGGCTGGGGGGGAGGGTAGGGGGGCCCCCGCCACTCAGCAGCAGCCACGACTGCGCGCGGTCGCGGGTGTGCGGGGCCCCTGCGCGCGGCGTGCCGCCCGCCGCCCAACTTTGCACAAAGGCAGCATGGCACTGCCTCGCCTGGCGGGCTCGCCCAGCGCCGCGCCCGCTCTTCCCTGTCCGGGGACGGAGGGGTTCGCCTCTTTCCACCCTCCAGCCCTCCTCTTCTCCTCCTGCCCACACCCCACTCCCAGGCGGGCCAGCTCCACGGAATAGAGCTCCCGGCCCCGAGCTCAGCCGCGGTGGCGGCAGCCGCTCGCACTGTGACGTTAGCAGCCTTCACGGCTATTTATATCCACACGATTGGATTTCATTCATGAAACCAGGGCCTGGTGTGTCTGTGCGCTGGGGCGCTGGTAGCAAAGGTGCCTCAGCTTTACGCAGACGGGGGCCTGGGCTCAGGGGCGGATTGCCCGGCACAAACATGCGCAGAGCATGGAAGACCCCGGCCCTTCTCCCAAGCCTCTGGGAGGGGCAGGTCACTGCAGTGTCCCCGTTCCCATCCCTAACATCCCACCCATTCCCATACAACTGCTGGCCCTTTGTCCCAGGCTCTGGAAAAGTAAGTTGGGCCACTAACCGGCTGGGCAGCATGGATTTCTTTCCCCTAGCAGCTGACCGGCCGCGGACTCCGAGGGAGGACATTGGCTTTTGTTTCAAAAACGAGCCCAGCTGCTGACTAAGGGCTGCGTTAGCCCAGCCTCCTCCTCCCCTGGGCGGCTGCACGTGCTGGCGGGCTCCCCCCTCTGGGTTACCTTCCTCGGTGTCTTGGCTCTTGGGATCCCCGGAGAGGGCTTAAGGACGCACCGGCTGCCCCCGACCCGAGTAAGGAGGCGATTTACAACCTCCAACAGATGGCTGAGTGAGGAAGTGAAATTGACTTCTGTCTGCTCATGGGTTGTCAGAATCCTTGCAAACCTATGAGAGTTCATCTTCTCACTCTTCCAGGCTGACTGTGACCTCTGAGGACAAGACCAGGGGTATCTTTGCATGTTTCACACATTGCGCCTACAGAATGTCAGCTACCCAGTCAAGTTCTGAGGGGGTGAGGATGAACATAATCAAACTGGTCTGGGCCCTCAAGGAGCTTTGAGATGGCCTGCGAAAATCTCTCTCAGCCTGGAGAGCAACCGTATGGATATGTTCAGCTCCCTTACGGGGTTTATTCATTTAATAAACCTTTATTGAGAAGGCTGTGTGTCAAGGGCTGGGTATGCAAAGATAGCAACAATGAGTCCTTAGTCCTCAAGGAGTTCTCAGGTAGTATGTTCTGAGGTATTGAGGTCTGGGAAAAAGGGAACCATATTTTATCGCAAGGGTGATCTCTTTGCCAT
Source organism: Glossophaga mutica (assembly GCA_039655065.1). Taxonomy (NCBI): domain Eukaryota; kingdom Metazoa; phylum Chordata; class Mammalia; order Chiroptera; family Phyllostomidae; genus Glossophaga; species Glossophaga mutica. The sequence continues at coordinate 136,506,896 of CM077307.1, read as the reverse complement.
ATCCCCCAAGAAAGAGCACAGGGGTTAAATTCTAAAGGCAAACAAACCCCACTGTCCCTCAGTTTCTTCCAGGAAACCATCTTCAGTTTTCCAGATGGAATACTTACTCTCCCTTCCCAGGCTCCCCAGATGAGTTTTAGTCTATTGGGTATCCCTACCCTTCCCCACTAGTTTATATTCCTTCAGAGACAAAGGCTTGCCCGGTACTCTCTGAATATCCCAGACTCTCCAGAATATAGTGAAATTCAACATTTTTAAAAGGAAAGGTATTAAGGGCAACCTGCTTTGTTTAAGCCACCCTTATTGAACTGTCTTTGGAAATGGAGTTATCAGTCCCTAATTTTTTTAAACTACTCCGGAGGCTAAGAAACAGGGTAGAAACTCAAAAGAAATGGGAATCACATGTATTGCAGCCATATGTGGCAGGCAATGGCTAGGAGGTTTAAAACAAAGTTTCTCAATCCTCACAATAATCAATAAGGTAGATGCTATTAATATCGTAATCATTTTATAGATGAGGCAACTGAGGCATGCAGAAGTAGTTTTTCTGAGATTTTGACATTGCATTTGTACCGGAGTCAGCCTGTGCCAAGGGCTTATTTTATCACTAATCTGCCTTTTGACAACCTGCATTTCCCATTTCTTTAATTTCCTCAGCAATACATTTTAAAAAGTTAAGTTGCATGCTTAAGCAAGGTGGGTGCTAGGGCCTGAAAGGCACCTATACAAAGCTCTGGGTGGCAGGCAGCCATTCATAAGTTGCCTTCCATCCCCAGGGATTACTGAGACTCAGATAGGCCTTCCAAAGGATTTTTTTTTTTTTAAAGGAGTAAAGAACAAATAGTCACCATGCAACTGCCTAGTTGGATGTCTAAATCTGAGGGAAACTGACCAGAAAAACTTCCAGGAAAATTAATTGATGCAAACAGTAATTAAGATATGGCAGAGGAAAAATCACTGTTCTATAAAGTCCTTCCAGACTAGGGCAGTGATTTGAGAATTTGGCATAATTATGCTATGTAGCTCCTAAATTTTACACATGAAACCCCAAATCCTGGAAAAGTTGGAGAAACTGCAGCAAGGAGAACAGATTCTATTTTGCTAACAGGGAAGGAGAAAAAAGGAACAATAGCAAATTGATCTCCAGAATCACTGTCATGAATTTATTCCTGTTCTTTTTATGGCCACAAAATAATCCATACTTGTATACTAAAATTGTTGTTTGCTAATACAATCAATGCTGTTTTTTTTTAACGGATATATAAAATGGGTATTTAAGCTTAATTAAACCAATACTGTTTATTTAGATACTTTCAGGATTACACTCAACCGAAGTGGCTATAAAAACTTTTGGCTAACTTTTATGGTAAATATTTACCAAAGTCATAGGATTAAAAAAAGTCTCTACAATCGAGATAGAGAATTGTTCCATTATCACAAAAGTACTTTATCATGCTGCCTCTTTGCATTTGCATCCCCCCCACAAGCCATTCATCTATTCTCTATCTCCAGAGTTTTGTCACTGAGATTGTTATATTAATGGGAACGTACAATATGTAATGTTTTGAGATAGATTTTTTTCTAAGCATTAGTAAGGGCATTACTAAGCATAATACCCTTCAGGTTCATCCAGAATGTTGCATGTATCAGTAGTTTGCTCCTTTTTATTGCTAAGTAAATTGCTCTCATACCAGAGTATGTTCCTCCATTTATTCATTGCAGGATGTTTGAGTGGTTTTCAGTATTTTACTATTACAAATAACACTTCTGTAAACATTCGTGCACAGGTGTTTGTGTGAGCATAAGTTTTTATTTCTTTGGAATGCATGCTCGAGGATGCAATTGGTGGGTCAGATGCCAAGAAACTGTCCATTTCAGAGTGGCTGCACCATTTTACACTTCCACCGGTAAGGTAGGAGAGATTTAGTTTCTTCGTATTCTCACTGGTGTTTGGTATTATCGCTATTTCTTTAAATGTAAGTTGTTCAATAGTTTTATAGAGACATCTGATTGTGGTTTTAATTTGCATTACTCTAATGGCTAATAATGTTGAAAATCTTTTCACATGGCTTATTTGCCACTCATATCTCTTTGCTAAAACATCTGTTTGTTGTCTTTGGCCTATTTTATAATTGGATTGTTTACTTATTTTATACTATTGAGTTTTGAGAGTTTTTAAAGAAGTGTATTCTTGGACCATGAGATTTTTCAAACTGCAGGTGAATACTACCTCAAGATAACTATTTAAAATTCAGTCCCTATTGTTCGGCATTTCTACTGCCATCAGTTTTACAGAGAATAGCCTCAAGTAATTATGTAAAGCATACTTAAGTACTTACATAAAACTTCTATAGATGGGGTCTTTTCGCTATTATTTTATAAACATGTATCTCAGTGGTGGGTAACGGACACTCAGAGGCCAGTTAACACCGGGCAACAGCCCCAGGAGGGGAGTCCTGGCTTCTGCGCAGGCGCAGGCGCAGACACAGACACCGCCTCCAGCCGCCAACGAGCCCCAACACGGCTACAGCGCAACACAGGCCTGCAAGGAGGGCCCCTTAGTGTAGTCGGCCTTTTCCTCCTTCCATGCTGTCACTGGCTATAAAGAGGGCATTTATTAGCTTATGTGGCAAGTTTCAGGTGTTGTAGAGAGTTTTTACTAGCACGGTTTGAAGACGTGGGAGAGAGTTAACCTATTCTTATGCCCATTTTTAAGAATAAATGTGTAGAGTAGCAAGACACGAAAAAACAGCTACGGGAGAAGATGCCTGGAGCTAACACCGTGGCTTTCACAACAGCCAGCAACTTCGCAGTACTCTACACACAAAGTGGCTGGTGACACAGTCGACATGCTGACTCACATTTTCGGGTTTTCTGGCTTTTCAAGAAACGCATCTACACTGCAGAACAGAGTAGACCTCTGGACCCTAGACTTAAGCAGCGATTAGTGCGGACTTCCTTCTACAGATCATCTTGCATTCCAGCTTCCCAGAACTGGGGCTCTGGCTCCCACCGCCAGGCGATGGAGAGTGTGGGCCCAAAAGGCCAGCTGCAGCTCCAGCTAATGACAGAAAGGTAAGACGGACCCTCTTCTGGGGCCCTTTATTATGCTAAACGGTAAAGGGCTAGAAGAAAATGACCTGAGCCTCCAAGGACCTCTGTTTCTCCTGAAACACCTTCTTGTATTCAGGGACTGTAGTATTTCTGCCAGAGTAGGTGCTTCTCTCCGTCAGACTACTGTGTGGCCAGGCGATGCTCTAGTATTGCGCCCGCACCCCTGCGCCAGCTTTCCTGTGGTTGAAAGCAACGGTATGGATAACCTACCAACATAATTCTTTTCTGTTCCTCTTTAGTGTTCCAGACATAGGTGGGCTTTGCATGAATCTGTGCTAATAGGTCTTTTACTTGGGAAAGTGCGAAAACCCTTCAGCCCAAGGGGCTTAGCCATGTGGGATTTTGATTACTTAGGAATTTACCTCAGGTGCTACTCAAGACAGCTCTTGAGATCTTTGAAGCTCCTACTTTCTGTCCACTGTTCTGGGGTAATCTGAGTTATTCTTGGGTGGGGGGGAGATGTTCTCTACCTAAAAACTACACGTGGAAATGAACTCCCAGTCTTGGGTGTTTAATACAGTTGTCGGTCAGTCCTGATGTAGTTTCTAGGAGAAGCTTTTTTTAAAGCTTTAAAAAATATTTAAAAGAATTTATCTTAAAATACCTTCAAGAGTGCATATATGTGTTTATAGATGAATACATGAATACTCAAGCTAATTTGATGGATCCGACCCTGAAATTTCCTTAATTATCCACTTAAAGATAGAAGCATTAAATACTGTGTGCTCTTTAGTTGTCAGTTCTATGAAGGCCAAAATGCTTCTTATTTACATTGGAGTTCCTATTTTACTGGGCACCAATGGATGTAGTCTGTAAGCTGGAAGTCAACAAGAAGGTATCCTTTTCTTATAGCATGTTAAATGTATTTGTGCAGGTTTGCATAAAATCCTTTCTGTATGAATCCATTCATTAGGTTTTCTGTTGGGCATGGGGCAAGTTTGACAAAAATGCGATTATGCAAACTCCACAATTCTAACTACATTCTTCTTCCTGCCCAAATCTCCCTGACCAAGATGGTCGTGTTCCACTGGTCTAGCTCAGCATGTGTAAGAGGGTAGCAGACAGCTTTTATGGTCATCTGTCTGGCTTTGTTTAGTATGGCATCACTAATTGGAAAACATGTATGTCACACCTCTAAAAAGAAGAAAAACAGTCTAATGCACAATGTGTATCTTTGATTTTTTTTTTAGAGTAAAAGTATGATTCTGTATGGAAAAAGCCTGCATGTGAAAGGGATATTTGTTTCAGGAATAAGCGACATTCCCAATATTTGCAAAAGGTGTTAATGCTAGATTTCAACTTTACCTAATTAAAAATAAATGAAAAGATTTATGAGTTATAGCATGTTTAAGATGATCTTGCCTGACCAACTGTTTCATACAAAAAATACAAAACTGTGTTTCTCTTCATTAAACAAGTGAAAAAAAAAATCCCTAAACACACTTTAAGCAAGCACCGGGTACTCAAAAGCGCAGAAAAATGAGATTGTACTGCTTTGGCTGTCCCACTAACTAGCCATGTAGTTCTGTGTTAGTTCTTTAATCCATAGCAACTCAAAGTTCCGTATAGGAAATGAAGACGAGAATAATAACTTTCTGAAAAGTTGTTAAGCAGGCTAAATGAAATAATGTTTGTGGGAAAATGTCATAAAATGGGAAGCTCTGTACACACTGGTAAATGTAAAAATGGACTCATAAATTACAAGGCCATTTAAAAACAATGTGCAGCACAAGGTATCATTTGATTTGAGAGTACCAAAGATCAATCACATAGGAGCTATATCATTTCCGCAACTCATCCCCCAAATGCTGACTGTAAGCATTATACATAATAGCAGCCATCAAATTCTCTCTATAAAGTAGAAAGTATAGTATTTGAGATTTCTGCTCTGCCAATGACTTGCAATTGCTGCTTTTTCTTCCATCTATAGAAGTGAGCTAAACGACATGTAGAAACTAGAAAAATAATATGGACTGTGCATGCACAGACATACACACAACCCATTCCAGAAAAATAATTCCACCCAGGTTCATATCATATTGTTCTATTTACCAGATTTCTCTAGTGTACATCTTTATGACAGACTTGAGAGTTATCTCAAATATGCGAGATGGGGAAATGAAGTTTCCTCAAGGGTGACTTGCTCCATGTAAGCCAACGGGGAAACCAGAATTCTACTTAACCCAGAATTCTAACCTTGATCTTCTGATCATGTAGAAGGCAATATTCTGAAGTAAATTAGTGCATAGTACACTAAATTATGTGTAGGTACCACTTTAAAAGGACATACATTTTTTTAGAAAACCAGTGACCTGGAAGGACACATTACCAGTCAATCCTCAGAAAAAAGGTGAATCGTGAGCCTTCTCCTGAACTGGCATCACTCCTCCTTTTGTAACAGCTCCTCGTGTAAGAGCGCAGAGGACCTGACCCAGGAACATCTGACACAGAGCACACAATGGCAGTCTCTCCTTAGCTCTGTAAATATTTATATTTACTTTAATATTTCATATGACCTCTAACTTATCACTTGGTAAACTCCCCTTTGTGGACAAGTAGTTAATTGCATTGCAAGTAAGAGACATAAGCAGTTAAACACATCAGGTCAATATTGAGGGAGCATAATCCCTTTGCTTATAAACATAAACCGATGCCTCCTAGGGCTGGCACAAAGCTGCACTTGCCATCATGGCATCCATCTTAGAGGAAACGGAAGTTTTGGTGGAAGGCATGGAAGTGTTGTTGTGTTTTCATCCACACAGTGCCTCGAACAGCGAGAAAGCCCATGGTAGGTGGTTTTTAATAATGATAAATGATAAAGCTTTTATAAGACACCTTAGTTATAACTTCCTCTGGTCTATATACAGGCCATCTACGTGGCAATTTGAAGGGAAAAGTATGACTCGTGTTTCGGTTTGTTCTACTGTAATCATTGCCAGCATTACTTAGATCACCCATGAAAAGACAGTTGAGATTATGAAAATATTTTGCTAAGAATGAAGTGTAATAAACAGGTAAGGTGCCTAGTGTGCATGAATAATAGTAGTAAACATCAAGATCACCACGTGACTTTTTAATCTGTCATTATACCAGTTAATATTTTTATCAAGCACCCACATGTGTTGGGCAGGGTGCTAAATGCTTTCAGACTCACATTAACTTCAAAATGACTCGATGAGGAAGGTACCACTGTCACTCCCACTTTATGGATGAGGAAACTGAGGGCCAGAAAGGTCAGGTCACTTGCCAGAGCTCAAATACCTATTTAAATATTATTCATCTAAGGAACTCCTCATAGGGGAAAAAACTACTTTCATATAATTAGCACTTCATATCTACCATTGCTTCGTCATTCAGTTAAAGCAATACTGATTATAATACATAATAGCACATTGAGTAATAAGAACACTAATGGGTTAGAGCTCCTCTTAAATTTTGATATCATACTCAGTTAAGTTACCTTAATATTTTATATTTCAGAAACCTCAGGTAGGCTAAAAGTCAAGTAGAGTTGAAGAGAGTTCATCTCCATGACATGACAACATCAGGACTGGCAGGGTCCTTGACATACCGGCTGACACCTGAGGGCCATTTGTCTGTGAGTGATGTTACCTCACCACCCCATGTCACATACAACTAAACATTTATGGAAAAATATACAAAGCAATCTCTAATTCATTCTTTGATAATTCCTTAAGAAACTAAATCATTGCCCCACTTCCTAATGAAACAAGTGGGATACGACACTTGTTTCACCTTGTGCTAGCAATGTCAGGTTGAGGAGATAATACGGGAAGTTATGCAGAAAAAATGCAGCCCGTCTGAATAGATGATGTGATTATGAAGTTTGATGTAAATACATGGGCAGTATGGGTAAGGCAGGGACTTAGGCTCCAAGTATGTCATTGCCAATTACTCAAGGAAAGAATATCTCCTAATGTTTAAATACCCACATTTATCTAGAGAAGGAATAAGCTAGACACGTAAAAACCCATTAATTCAAGAGATGCTTCTTATTAATTTTTGGCCAACCCAGAGTCCTCGTTGCAGACCTTGGGTCCCTCACTCCTTTTTCTCAGTTGCATGGCACCTGAAGGGACAGTGGTGTTTGTGTGAAAGGGTCACTAAGTGTGGCACGTGCAGGAAACAAAAAGAAATACCTAAGTGACTTTTTTTTCTTAGCAGTTTTCAATATTCCAATCCCAACAAATTTTTTTTGAATAGTAAAGGTGATATAACATTCACTGTGAATATAAATAGTTCTTCCGCTTCTATAAAAAGGAACCTGTCACAATTGTTGATCTAATAACATTAGTGCTTGTACTGTGTGATTATTGCTGGAGTTGATGTTTCCTCTCAATAACATATTCGAAGTGGCTAATGGATGAAAAAAAGGCATATATACCCTGAACAATAGTTTATAAATAGAAACGCATAGTCACACAAGGACAGTTCTGAACTCTTGTGTACTATATAGCAACTGAGGCCCTGGGAAATGCCGAAGTGCCTTCTGAAGGATATAAGACACATTAACATACCCAGTGTAACGTAAGCTTTAAATTTATTTTAACTTATTTTATTGTGACTGTATTAGTTAAAAAGGTAAGCTGAGGGAACTCTGTAATTTAAAACACCAGTTTATCACTTTTTTTGGAATTGGTATTTTTCAGCCCTGCCAAATACAGTGAAAGACAGTACAGCCAGCCTGGTTTTCAGTCTAGACCATGGGCTCGAGGGTTAGGTGATGAGAACTCAAGCCTGGCTGTAATCAGCTCCTTGTGGGAGAATTTCCTCGGGTGAAATCAAGTCACTCCTCTTGGGGCTGTTTCCTCATCTGTGCAATGAAAGAGCTCATATTGGCATAAAAGTATTTATTTCAGTTTAGAGTTCCAGAGCGATTACGCTCTTTATATTGAAATTGTTTTAAAAAGGCCAAAGATACAGCGGTCTCAAAAAGTGCTTCACACTTGTGTTATTATGAAAGATTCAAAAAACATATTCAGCAAGCATTGAGTGACTTACTTCCATGTCTTTATGACTGAATAGAGCTGAGTTTCTTTAATTACTTGTGGATGGCTGTCATGTGCCTTGGGGTTAGGGCTGCTGGACAAAATATGGGATATCTAATTCAATGTCCCATGTAATATTTAGAATGTACTTATATTAAAAAATTATTTGTTGTTTTCCTGAAATTCAAATGTAGCTCGGTACCCTGTATATTTATTTGCTAAACCTGGCAACCTCGTTGGAAAGGGTGGGGAGAGGGGAGGAAAACTGGATGAAAGGCAAGTAGATGAGCATTTTTGGAATCATTGAATAGCGAATTAGATTGCAGATGGAAAGATGAAATAAATTAGTCAAGTAGCATTTCCCAAAGTATATTCTATTGGACCAGCCCTGTGTGAAACTCTGTGAATAATGGAGAACAGTCCTTTATTTATATTCAAATGGTCAAGTAAGTTTTGGAAATACTACATTATTGTCTTCTTCAATGAAGTTATACTTCTTATTGGAAGAGTTCTCAGGGTATTTCTACGTGAACGGAGATTATGCCTAGATAAGAAAGAAATAGTCTCATTTTGTGCTGCCCATACTTATTTGACTGCGTAACCCTTCTTTGTGATCAACAATCCAGTGTTCCGCTGAACACACTTTGTGAACGTCAGAGTAAATAATACACAAATGGCGTACTGATGGGTCAGTCACTGCACCCAGCTTAACACGGAGGCTTCCTTCTGATTGGGCAGACATGTGGGTCATTGTAGTCAATTATTTAAGGAGTAGCTGCCCTGGGCTATCCCAAACCACAGATAATTGCCAGCTATCATTACACAGCACAAATGCATTCACTTAAATTGCCAGTCCAGTATATACCAGCAATGTTGATTATAAAACACTGTAATTAGGGTAGTATAGAAGCAGTGCTCCAGTATTAGAAAGCATTCTCTGAGTCTAAATGTGTGGTCCATAACTTGTCAGTGATAGATGCTCAAACACATCCAGTGTTTGATGCAAAGGGAACAAGAACTCACGTGTGCACTAGGGAACAAGAACTCACGTGTGCACTGAGCTTGTTTGTTGTCTGAAAAGAACATCACTGTTTTGAAAATTAAGTGTGTGCTATCATGGTTGATGAAGTATTTTTCATTTAAACATGTTATTAAATTTGTAACTTTTTTTAGCTGCTGATATTCTTCATGAACAGTAATGAACTATTATCATGTAGGAATCTACAAAAGTTTTAGAGTTGGGCCTTATTTCTTAATATGCTGGAGACACCCTTCTGAGTGACTTCAGTTGTTCCCAAACAATTTGGTACAGTGGTGTAACCACCGCTAAGTCTTAGGAGTCAGCTCACACTCTTAAATCCAACCTTAAATCCAATCTTCTCCTATCCTTAAAACCAACCTGAATCAAATGCTAATTGATACTGAGAATGCTAAAAGGCAGGTCCAAATGAGTAAGTAAGTGGAGTAGGTGGGGGAGGGAGGAACTCAAGGTTTTGGGATAATTGCAAATTCACTAACTACTTCTGAATAAATGAAAGAGTATTCTTAATAATTTCTTCAATGATAATAACAATGACAGTATTTACCAAATGCTTACTCTACACCTATAGCTGATGCTCTGTTTGGTGCTTTGCACGCTTTATCTCATCTAACCCACATGGCAACCCCGTAAGGTTCTGCTGCTGTCCTCTCTGTTGTACAGAGGGGGAAGCTGCGGTATAGAGAGGTTAAGCCACTTGTGCGGGATTACATTCTTAGAAACAGGAGTTCAAGGATTAACATTCTAAGTCTAAATTCAAATCCAAATTCATAATCACCATACAATACTGTTGCAAAGTGGAAGGATTCACTATGAACAGACACTACTTGTGAGTGTACTTTCTGTGCTTTTCCAAAACAGACACAGACCCCACTGTTAATTGGATTAGAAAGTCAGTAATTAGGCCCTCAGAACATGTGGTTAAAAGACTCAGTACAAGAACAAAAAGGCTAATGCTAAATTAAAGGCAGTAAAAAGTCAACACCTTTAAAGGAAGAAGTCACAGGAAACTTGAGTTAATTTCATTCTTATAAGCCTGAAAACATTTAGTTTTAAGCACAGTGTGTTACAAAGAATGCTAATGCAGCTCTAACTATTCTGAAAAATTTTCCTGTATAAAAACGTTAAACTCTTTTTTTAGAAACCAAAGTTTCTGAGCCAGCCCTCTTGCAAAAGAAGCCAAGAGGTTTTAGTTTTAAAAGGGTTTGGGACCCTAATATTGCATAGGTCAGAGGAACTACTTTCTTTTTCTTTTTGTTTGATGAGTAAGCATGTAACAGGATCTATAAGGCAAAGCTTGGAATTAAAGCATTAGGTAGAAACGAATTTCCAGATATTTTTGTTTCAGGACAAATATCCATCATCAATCACTTCATCAATCAACAGACAAGACAGAGTAAGAGTTTAAGTTTTAAAAAATGACTTCATTTTTACAGTTAATATGGCAACATCATCACCGTGGTAGAGTGTTACTTTGGTGGCCCCTAATGAACAAGCCCGTGCAATATTCCTGCCCATGGGTGGTCCTTCTTTGGAGAGGCTAGCTCTGTGACCTGCTTTAGCCAATAGAATATCATTGAAGAGAAGCTGTACCAGTTCTGGGCCCAAGCTTTGAGGAGGCGTGGCAGCTGCTTTTGTGCACGCCAGAGGAAGCCATCTACTATGTCAGAATTTGGACTACACTGGGACTACCATTCTTGAGAATCCTAACCTAGCCACACAGAAGGGCGCTGTGGGTAAGAAGCCAAGCCCCAGAAAATAGCCTCGGTGGAGCTCCCAGATGACAGGCAGGTGAGTGAAGACATCTTGGAGGTGGATGTACCAGCCCAAGGTGAGCCACCCCAAGCTGATGCCATGTGGAACAGATGGGCTGTCCCCACAGAGCCTTGCCTAAGTTGCAGAATTTAGAGTAAATAAGTGAAATGATTGTTGTTTTAAGACTCCAAGTTTTGGGCTAATTTGCCATATAGTGATACATAAACATAACACCAGATCTTTTTTTTGTTGAGGCATTCATTCATTTATTGGTTTTATAAAATGGTAACAACTTTACCATGTTATAATCTTCCCCTTCCCCCAATTTTGTATTGGAGCACACATTTATTCTTTCAATAAATCTTTACCAAGTACCCCCGTCGGCTGCTATGGGGCCCTAGACACCAAAAGAGGAGAAAGAGACTCAGAAGCACTCAGCCTCACAGAGGAGGCAGGAATACTCCCACACGGTCTGTTTTCTGTGCTAGAATGTTGTGTGCCCAGTGTAATGGCAGCATAGAGAAGGGATTAACTCATTCAGGCGGTGGCTAGGGAGGGGGACAGAATCTTCCAGAAAGTGTCCTAGAAGGAGCATTACTTGTGCTAAGCCTTGAAGGATGAAAGGAATTCTCCCAGATGGAGAAAGATAGGTATGGAAGAGAGCATTCTGTTCTGAAGGGAAAGCCTCAGCACATTTCTGACAACATGAAAGAATATGATGGTTTTGAGTAACTAAAACTAGTCTTGTGTAGCCTTGTACAAGGTGAAATAGCAAGGATTACCCAACTGTCCAAGCAGACAGAAGCCTTGAATGACATTCTAATGAATTTGGCTTCAGGACAAGTGAAGCCATCTGAATGATTTTAAAAAATTGTACTTAAATTAAGTGCAAATTACATACAGTAAAATGTCTAATATCTTCAGTTTAATGACTTTTAACTTATGTAAGTACCTTCGTGAACACCATCTGGACCAAGATGTGGCCAGCATAACACTCATGACACAATCCGACAAGGATATCATGAGCATAGACACACATATCCCTGAACAAAAAATTAGCAAAGAAAATACAGTTAGCAAATCCAGCAATTTACCCAAGGATAATACATCAAGGCCAAGTTGTCAGGAATGCAAGGTTGGTTTAACATTAAAAAATGACTAATGTAAATCACCATGTCAGTAGAATAGAAAACCATATGATTATCTCAATAGATACAGATAAAGCAACTGATAAAATTCAATACCCATTCATGATTTTTAAAAAAGCCTTTATCTGAGTATTTGAAGCAAGGGAAAGGCTGTTTAAAATAGAAGACTTCTTTATGAAGCAGTCACAGCCCATAATCTTAGAATAGGGAGCTACAGTATGGCATTGCCTAGGAAAAGTTTCCAGAGATAGGGGTGAAAGCAAAATCCACGGAAATCCAACTCTACCATTTGAGGAACTATGCCAAGTGCTGACTGCTACTAAGTGAGCAATAGATTCGCTGCAGACCTCTTTAGAGCTATGCAGACAAGCAAGGACTCAGACAGGGTCCATTAAAAATATGATTGCTCTATATATCACAGGCAGCAGTGATAATGGATATTACTTACATGTCTCTGGCTGCTTTATGCTGAAACAGAAATGCAACAAGATAAACAGCTGAATAGCTTAGGCCCATAGTGATGGCTCATGGCAAAGAGGATAACTGGTAGAAACCTGAGCCCTAGTTTTATCTGTCACTACCCAGCTCTATGCCCTTGGGAAGGACTGGTTATCTCTCTGGGCCTGTTTCTGTACTTATGAAATAAGTGGGTTAGACTAGAAGGGCCTCAGAATGAGTCAGATCTGGGTTTCAGTCCTGGCTCTAGCCTTTAACATCTGTGTGACCTGTGCCTCACTTTCTACATCTGTATAATGGAAAGAAACGTCAAAGTACTTCTCTGAGATTGAATAGGATCATGTAAGTGGAATGCTTAATACATCCACTGCACATATTGAACACTCAGTAAGGGTAGATATTATGTATGTTGTTAAGAATTGGCTGTAAGACTCTAAAATGCTGTAATGATCAATTGTAGACTGGAAATACTAATTTGTTCTGACATGGAGATGTTGTGGACAGCTTTGAAATTCTGCATAGCCTGCCTGTCATCACAGGTGGTACTGGAAGAGGCTTGATAATTTTAGCAAGGAAGGGAAACAGAAGGGTAGATATTTCTTCATGATTTAATCTTGGTAATGTACCAATGATTTCATTACCATGTTCAAAAACCTATGATGACATTTCTTATACTCTGATAAGTACTTAGTGAAAATTTTAATTAAATGATGTGTCCATAGAATTTCCATAGAATGTAATTAATGTGACAACCAGAACCCCTATTGATTACACTGGTAAATTTAATCAAATAGTATGTTTATCTAAGTAATCCAACAGAGTCTGACATCCACAGCCAGACGTGTGGTTTCTGCCAGTTGTAAACAAGCTGCTCACACGAACAAAGGCCCCCCTTAGAGAACTGGAAACTTAATCGTCTGCATTTGCAACATAACACGTTGTCTCAAATAAATGACTGCTTTTTCCCAAAGTAATATTTATAGTATCTGAGACTTTGAACTATTTGGTTGGACCAAATGTTTAAACTGGGAGTACTCATGAGAGAGGTTTAGATTATTTTACCTTTTGTATCATGCGCCCACCATGTGACACTTTCTTATTTACTTGTAATCATAGCCCAAGTCATGAAGAACTTGTAACAAACTACGGTTGGATTGCATTTTTGGTGGCTTTTTAGGCAGTACTGCAGGTTGGCTACCCCCGCCGGCCTGCATCCTCCGGCGCCCGTGACTACCAGTCCATTGCTTACCGCTGCCCACACCTCCGAACTTGCCACTGCCATTTCAGGAAGATACCTTGTCGCAATCACGTGGTGAGAGCAGGATGGTGGAGTCTTACCCAGACTTCATTCTGTTTCTCTTCCCTGTCTATTTATTGACTTGGGGTCGGGTTTGTGAGTAGGGGAGTCATAATTCTTCCCTGTACTCAAACAGTCAAGTGTACCTTTACCCAGGCCCTCTTTTTTTTTTTTTTCCCCTGCCATTCAACCAATCAGTGGAAGAGGGGTGGGGTGGTCCCATTCTCAGAGGGCCCAGGGGCTGGCTTCCCAGATTACTTCAGTGGTCCTCCACTGATGTTCAAAAGAGACCGTGGTCTGCATGCAAACTACACTCAAAACGGAGAGCCTACAGCAAGGTGATTTGGGGTATGTAGAAAACCACGTGTCCAATGAAAATTATAGCAGTGAGGCAAAAGTCAGCACAGAACTGTGTGGCAGTTTTACAATAGAACAATCAGGTGACTGAAGGCCCAGTCTAGAATAAAAGCTTAGTCTAGAGATGCCCTGGAAAGAAAGTGCATTTCCGATAGGCAGTGTGGCTTTGGAGCTGGACCTCCTGCATTAGCAACCTGGCTCCACTGCTCCCTAGCTGTGTGATTCTGGATGCTTTATTTAACCTCTGTGGGACTCTGCTTCCTCCTCTCTAGAAAGGAGGCCTGTGTGTTGAGTACATTGCCTGGCACATAATAACAGCACCCTTCTGCATATATTGCATCAACTCGTAAGTAAGGCTGCCTTGTATAATGAAATGAATGCAACGATGTAGTACATGCAGCCTCACTAGAATGTCCTGTAGATTTAGACTCAGGGTGAACAGGTCTTGTCTGGGAAGGATTTTGGCAATTTTCAAGCTACGTGATCTGGGAAGCCCTCCAGGCTCTCTGATTCTTAGAAATGTCCCGGATGGGCTTAACTGTGCTCATCTAGGATCAGTGCTGCTGTGTGTGGAAGCACTTTTACAAGCCTGATAGATTATTGTTCTATTGGTGTGTTCTTGCGATGCTATTAATAGAATGATTGTTTATAATTCTTTTAAAAGAAATTGACCATTTTTCTGCCCCTTAAAATTCATTAGTAGGACTGGCGTGAGTGCAAACTTTCAAAATGAGCCACATGATCAAAAACGCCTGCTGATTATAAAGCTTGTTTGTAGTTAGCGGTCTGTAGTTCTTTGTTGGAACCAACATTAAAATCACCTGGTTATCTGTGACTTCCCATGTAACTCTTCCCAACAGAAAAAAAAGAGACTCTTTTTCTACAAATAATATATCAAAATATACACAACAGTTCTATTTCCCTTTTAAATATAAACACACAGAAATGGCAGGAGAAAGGAATGACTGAGGTCTAACAGTAGCCATTTTACAGGCTCACCTCCAACTGCAAATGCAAAGTAAAGTTAGCAGTCCAAATTGGCTCTTATGTTTACCCTTCCTACAAAGATTTTTTTTTTTTTTTTGTCTTTTAGGGGAAATTTCCACACCTTCAGGAAGAAACAAATTTTGTAGTGTCTTTTTCTTCCTCTCGTAAACTGTCTTGTGTAAATGTCTAGGTGTTTTTCAAGCAGTCATAATTTCCTATTTTCTTCTAAAGAACTTTCTACCTGACAAGTACTTAGAAGCTTATCTATCCTTTGATAAAGCCTTAAGATTATTTACTGTAGCCCTGGAAATAACAGTGGGCTTAGTCCTATCTGGGAAAATAGAAATAAATTCTTGTTTAAAAAATCCAATAGTAACAGTTTGTCCCCTTGCTGGACTGGCCCTGACTTCATAAACATTAACCTGTACACTGACAGTACTGATTCTGCTATTTTAACTCTTTAAGCAGTGCCACGTAAAATAGGTGCCATTTTTAATATACTTAATCAAATATGTCATTCCTAATCTAAAGTTAGGCCATCATAAATGGATTACCAGTCATATTGTTAGGGCTGGAAGTCCATTTTCTGACATTGCAATAAAACCTTGATTGTAATGCAGATCATGGCTACAGATGTGACGGCAGAATTCCTCAGGAAGTATTGCAAATATGTATAATGTCCAGCCAAAGCCACCTGCATAAACAAGCAATCACATGAACAGACCACACCATTTGGTTTGACCAAAAGTTATGGCAGGAATGCTTTCAGAGCCACTTTTTGCTCTACAGGTAGACAGATATTATTACCCTCTGCCTCATACAGAAAACCCAAATGGCTCAGTAAATATTGACTGCATTATAATTCTGACACCATTAATCTTTTCCTTTACATACTTGTGGTTTGTATCTTGCTCCTAATTTCACAAGATAAAAATGAATAAAGAAGTTTAATCAGCAAATAACCTGAATACAATGAAAGAGATCCTGGAAGATAAATTCACAGGTATTATAAGAGGGTTTTAGGGCAGCCTTGCAAAAAGGCTCTTTTGAAAGTTGCACCCTTTGCATAAAAATGTCTGTGAGCAGAATAAAATATTTAAATAGAAACATTAACTAAAATTCAAGACCTCAGCATTAGAAAAATTCACAGTCAGCCTCTCTTTTCTTGTTTAGGAAGCTGTCTGTGATTTGTCATCACCTTTTAAATATAAAGTTATATATTCTGTTGGACCAGGACAAGGTTTTTGGACCTGTGAACCTCCCAAAGAAATCCAAAACATTTATAAAAGGAGCAAAGGTTTTTGTGTTACATTGCTACCAAAGTTGACAACTAGGTGAGTATATTCCTGTATCATCCTTTCCTGAAAATTGCAATTTAGTATCACTTTCTTAATTATGAGCTCCCTGCAGTAGTTTCTTTGTTCCTCACGTCACCAAATGTAGCTTCTAATATAATGAGTATCTTACACATAGGTAACTCTGGAATGAATAAGTGAATGAGTTAATAAGAATTCAGTAATGCTATGTTTTTTTTTTTTTCTAACCAACTAAAGGAAAAAAACACATTGATTTCTTTGCTTTGACACTACTGTCTTACATAATTTTCTACTTCAAAATGCATGACAACTGAAGGAAAATAACCAACTAGGGTGTGTGTATGTGTATGTATTAAGTGATATACACAAGCATAAAATATAATCTACATATAATGTTCTTTTTTTTCAATCTCTGTAAAAATATACTTCATCCAATGTCCCTTTCTAGCATTTAGTGGCTTTGCTGGTTTGGTACTCAGAAATACACACACCACTGCCAACTTGCTTACAGAAGACCTGTGAGAAGTGGTGAAGGGACTGAGGTTGATGCCAGAGAGGACACAAGACAGACAGAAAATCCTTTCCTGTGTTTTGGGTCATCACTGCCCTCTAGGGGACACATGGAAAATGAGCAAAGTCCCTCAAACTTCAAGAAATTTGAGAAGACGCTGGAAAATTATCTGGTCTATCCAATTTTTATTAAGGAAGGCAATTAGAAACTAATTAAAATTACTTCAAAGACAGCTGCATAATCCTAAAAAATCTTTATATTGCATACTTTTCGAGAATTATCTAATTTAGAGTCACTCTTAGAAGATAAAAGTTTTTATTTTGTCTATCCTAATTTTCCTGCAGTATTTTTAACATGTTATTTCTTGTCCTGTTAAGGAACAGCTGCTTACTATGACTAATATGTTAGTCACTGTTTATACTTTAAGCTTTTAGCTTTCAATCCTCCAGAAACCCCAGCTTCTTCAGCATTTCTTAATAAAGTTAATTTGTACAGAGAGAAATATGCAAACATTTCCAAAGTTGCCAAACTGTTATTTCTGGAAAAAGAAGCATCACTAATTCGAAGTGAAGAGGAAAGATCAACTGGTGATTTTTATGAGGTAGATCCAAATTAAACCGCCCTCAGGTCATTCAGTCTTTTCTTACACTAAATGTGGAAATTGTGTGGTAATATTATTGTAATTGTACTTTATAGGCAGAGATTGATTTGTGCTTTCATTTCTAAGTCTGAAAGGAGAATTTAAATCAGTAATGCTAAAATAAACTTTTTGGAAGTAACTGTTTTGCTGTAAGAAAAAAATTCATGACTTCAGGGTGATATTGTGGAAGAGTTTACTCACAGTGCCTGGCACATAGTAGGTGTTCAGTAAATATTTGCAAAAGAATTAATTGGCATGCTTTTTCTAAGTAGTGTATTATTTACTTTCATTCTGGTATCTCAAGTACTTCAAACTATTGTATTTGGTACATAATAGTTCCCCAGTAATTAATAGTTGAATGAATGATTGACTGTAGATTCTTTTTAGGAAGTGTCTTTTGAGTGTTTTTTAATTACCTTAACGCTTATGGTATATCGGTAACAGTAGAATAAAGTCTTAATGCTAAATGAGGCAAGTGTGTTATGAAATGCAGTATTGATGGTAGTCTCTAAACAACTGCCCTACAATTCCTTTTCAGCTAAACTCTGGACATCTGATAGGTCATGGACCTGCCCTGTTGGCAATTTTACTGTCCAAAAAGTTGAAGAAATAAATGGAGGAACTGACAATGCAAAAAAAAAGTCAAATTGTAACAAGGGGGACCTGGTTGATCATGCAGAAGTAATAGGAATTTTATAGGACAATAAAAATATAGTTTTAAGAACTGTGATGGGATGGGGGGTCTGAAAAATATCAGGCAAATATGGCAAATTTGTGAGAGCAGATTGTCAAAAGTTCAGGAAACAGATTAGAAGAATTCTATAGCGAGAGAATATGAATGGGGAAATGCCTTGGAGAGACTGAGAAGTTTACAAAAATTCTAAACATCCAAACCTCTTAATATCAGTTTTCTCTGGTATTGGGATTATGAGTAATTTCTTTTAAACTTTACCTCTCTGTATTTTTAACTTCTCTATAAAGTGGTTTTCAGATGCTCAAAGCAATTCCGATTATATTATCATCTAAAAAATTAAACAAATGCTACCTTAAAACAAGCAATTTCTACCACATAGTTGCACATAATTCTGATGTGGAAGAAAGTGGAAATGATAAAGAGGAACCCACTGTGGTGGTTTTTATGTAATCCTTTTTCTAGTTTCTCTGCATCTCTGCTTCAAAGAATCCATTTAGGGCTTCATCCATCGAGTGTATGTGTCCTGAGCGACTTCCATGTAGCAGCCCTGTTTCAGGCACGGGGGTGGAGGGGGAGGCATCGCGCCAGGTGAACAAGACAGAGTCCTTGTTATGAGAGGGCTTATGCTGTAGCAGGGGAGAGAGGAAGTACACCGCTAAAGCATATCTTTAGTTCCAGGCAGTGATGATGCTTTCAAGAAAAAGAAAGCAGTGTGAGAGGAGAGTGAGCCATGTGGTGTGGCTGCCTCAGACAGGTCTCAAAGTCCTCTCTGAGAAGGCAGCAACTCCTAATCAGAGGCTTCAAAGTTATAAATTGGCCTTGGGACAGGGGCCGGTGAAGAGCTGTCCAGGCAAGAAAATAGCAAATATAAAGAAAACAACCCCAAATGATCTGAGATTGATTGAAAAAAATCTCAGGATATACATATTTTTGTTTGCCTGTTTTTTAGGTTTAAGGAGCACTATGATCCAATAAAAGATGGACCTGCAGCTTAGAGATGCCATATGGTAACATTGATGGATGAGAGGGAGATCAGAATTGTAGGGTTTCTGTTGTCTTTGTCTATGTCAAGGAGACTTCGATCTTTGGAATGGAAACAATAGACCGCTACTGCTAAGAGGGAGGAGAAGAGAATAAGGAGGGTGTGAGATGATGACTTCTAGGATTCTGGTTGGTGGGAGCTGTGTCCCGGCATTCAATTTTTCATCATTTGGAAATGACTGCAACCATGGGCCAAGAGACAGTATTGATTTTTAATAATTATTTTGAGTATAATCTCAGTTAATTACCAAGATTTGTTAAAATGTGAGATTTGGCCATTACCACCTTCTACTTATTATTTTTAGAAGATCTTCCACCTGAAATTCTCCTGTCCTTCTGGCTTAAATTTCCTTAAGGAGGGTGGTGAAGGGAGAGGTATAGATTATATTATGCTGATGGAAGACGGGCCAGGTTTTAAGAGAAATTGGCCCTGGAGGAAAGAAAGAGGGAGCAGAGGTACTCCAGGCCTAGGGACATAGTGGGATGAGGCCCAGAACCCTTGCCTCTTTCTATTCTGCCAAAGCCCTATCACCTTCCTCTTAAGTTCTTTACTGCCACCCATACTTTTAAAATCCTTACCCGAGGACATATTTTCATTGCTTATAGAGAGAGAGAAAGGGGAGAGAGAGGGAGAGACAGAGAAACATCGTTGAGAGAGAAAAAATGTTGAGCGGTGGTCCTTTTGTACACGCCCTTACCAGGGATCAAACCTGCAACTTGGGTATGTGTTCTGACTAGGAATCGAACCTGCGACCTTTGCAGTTGATGTGACAATGCTCCAGCCAACACAGCCACATTGTCTAGGGCCCACCCATACTTTTTCTTCCTCCCTCTTATGCCAAAGAATTTAAATATGGCTCCACGTGAGCCTCATCAGGAAAACTAGTGGCCACACTAGCCCTGGGTGTAATGAAAATAATCTTTCTAGAAACCTGGGGAATGTCATCTACAACCACAGGCAGAGAACTTGGAAGGGTGTTAAATAGGTGTGGCATATGGACAGGTGTGGGAGTGTTTCTTTGCCCATTTCAAATTTCTAACGTACAAATGAATTTTGTTTCCAGGCATATGTAATTTCTATTTCAGAATTTTAAAACATGAATACAACCACCAAAATATCAAATTTTGCATGTTTTTAGTGTTAAAATAGCAAGATACCTCTTATGTTTTAGATACTCTGCTAAGCTCTTAGGGAACATGATTAATATGAGGACCCAATTAAACCATGCTGAACATCTGTGAGGAACTGTGGAAAGCAGGACAGGCATATACAAGCAAAGGATTGGCAAATGTGAGTGTGATTTTTTAAAAGGGGGAGGGAGGCAGTTTCTTAGAGCCTCTGTATCAATGAGCCTCAAGTCAACCACAGTAAGGCTCACAAGTGGACTCCAGATGACTCACCAAGGACTGGATTGTAGATGAACATCATTTCCATCCCTGAAAGGGTTACTGGGCTAACCAGTGGAAGTAATTAATCTATCAGGGCTTCTATAGGATATTTGCCAAGGCCTCACATAGCATCCTAGTGGGTAGGATGAAGAAATATGAGCTAGAAATCAAGGGTGTTGGCAACTAGTTGAATATCACACCCAGAAGATGACTGGAAGGACATTTTTAATGGTGATGCCTTGCTCCTGTTTTTGTCAACATTAAAAAAAAAAAAATCAGGCATAGAATAGAAAGTATGCTAGTTAGTTTACCAATGCCATAAATTAGGATTTCACTTAGTGAATGAGAAAACAGAATTAGAATATACTCCCCTTTCCAAACTGAAAGAAAAATTAAGCTGGTGGGATGGAACACATTTAATGAGGTAACATTAATGGAAATAGATGTGAAGTCTGTGGTGGTCCAAAACAAAGAGACAAAAACCCAACTGCACAGGTATAGGATGGGGCATATGTGACTTGGCTTAGCTATTTAAGAAGCACTTAAGAATTTCAAGTCCACTCTGATATAGTTGCCACAAAAGCAAATTCAAGGTTAAGAGAAAGACAGTAGTTGGATAAGGCTATTGCTAATTGTGTTTTATCCTGTGCAGGTCAAATTATACTCTGAGTTTGCAAAATGTTAAAATATTAGAGCATGTTCAGAGGAAAGTGAGTAGGGCTTTGAAGGAGGGAAACACAGAGAGAATGAGGGAATGTTTGAAAGGAGCTTGTCATTTCATTAGTCCGAAAGATTGCATTTAGGACAAATAAGTGGAGTTTACAGAGGGACACACTGCAGTTTGATTTAAGGAATTTCTATCAATTGGAACAGTCTGATGTTGGGAGGCCAAGAGAAAACTATCAACAAAACTATCAATAGAGGTGTTTCTCTATCACTGCAGTCATCAGAAGAATGAGGATCATCATTCATGACCTTCAAGATCCCTTTCAACCTTGAGAGTCTTCAGTTGCAGAGTTGTTTACTAATCATTTATTGTATAATGATATTGATTTACCATTTTTTGGGGTCACTTTCAGGCTGTACTTTTAGGAATTGTGGGTATGGGGCAATAGAGACCTTATCATCTCTCTGCCTGTCCCAATGTGAGAGCCTTAGAGAGCTGACTACACAGAGCTCTCCATATCTACCCTTCTCAGTTCTGATGTCAGCAAGGAGAGAATAGGCAAACTGGAGCAACCGCTTTGTTAATACATACAAGGCCAAGTGGGTAAAACCATCATCACCTGGATGCACTTCCACTGTAGTCTCTAATTACGTCTGGTAGAGGGATCATTCAGTGCAATGGATGAAACTTGCTCTTTGTGTTGTCATTTAGCAAAATGCCATTATGGTCAATGATTATTTGATTATAATAGTATCAACCTTTCTGTCAGTGCTATGATAAAAACATAGGTGGGTCCGGGTCAGGTGGCTCAGTTGGTTGGAGCATTGTCCTATACACCAGAAGTTTATGGGTTCAGTTCCCAGTCAGGGCACATACCTAGGTTGTGGGTTTGATCTCTGGTCAGGGCATGTGTGAGAGGCAACCAACTGATGTTTCTCTCTCTCTCTTTCAAACCAGTAAACATATCCTCAGGTGAGGATAAAAAAAAACATAGGTGGTGGTTGTTGATAATTCTAATTATTCCATTGCTTAAAAAATGCTTCCCAGTTTTGATTACAGTGGGGCTGCGGGAATGTGACTAATAGTCACAGTGAAATGCTACTCTCTTTAGGTATATAAACCCATTATTTCAACCATAACACAATCAAGAAACAAGGAAGATTAATAACAACATAATTTTTCCTTCATAGTGCCTTATACCAAATATTTGCGGATCAATACAGTTCAGATCTGTATTGAATATTAACTCTATATGCCATGGCTCTTGGTAATTTTCTTAAGTTCAATGGTGCACATTTGCCTGAAGAACTAATAAATTTTTGATAAAAGTAGTTTACTACTTAACTTCAGAATCATTTTTGACTCTAGCATAGTTCTTTTTGCACTTATGGTACACACAATAAAGAAGCTACCAAACAGCATAAGAGTTAAATATTTTCTAACAATGCTAAGCGCAGAAAAGGGCTTACATAGCATTTTTTTTCTGCTTGCTTTACATTTATATTTGTGTCACAATACAAATAGGGCTTTTACAGTTTAAAATTAATGCTATGGATTTCTGCGTTCATTCTACATCACCTAAACTGCAGTTGGACCAAGCAACAATGACAAAAAATAATCAACCAAATGCTGAACAATTCATTGTGAAAATATTCATGGATGCTCATGGTCAATATCAGAAAAAAATATATAAAAAGACTGTATGAGTAACTCACCATTTTTATTTTGGTAAAACTTGTGATGATTCAATATAAATAATATATGTAAAGCTCTGCCAAGGATTAGCTCAAGGTATCATTGCCATTGCTAGTAGCGATAATGTAATTAAAATAATATTAGCACCTGAATCTACAGTCAAGCCAATCACCCATTTAATGTGCGAGAGGTGAGAGGTCTGTTTTTCACTTTTTACCTAAAGTTTTGCACTGGTACAAAAATAGTTGACTAAAAAGTATTGAAAATTAGTAACCTAATTGTTGTACCTTCAAGTATCACCACTGGCTTGTTACACCAAGTCAGCAGTGGTGGATTAAATGGCAAACTCAAGGACTGCTTAATCTAACTACTGCTAATCTTCGTCAAACAGGCTCGTCTGATGTAATTTGCTCTATGGCAACCCTGCTCAGAAGGTAGCTGCATTTGGAAGTAAAGTGTCCACTGATGTTAACAAAGCTCTCCCATTTAAATAGAATAGAAAGCAAGAATGATTTTAGTTTTAAGAAAGTAGAGTTCCTGAGTCCTATAACCATGCCTATAGGAGTAAATGTTTCTAATGCAGAGGAACAAAGGCAAATCAGGAAGTAAACTGCATGTTATTACATAGTATACATGTTAATTTTTCTTTTATAATTTTCTTTGGAGTTAGTGATTCATTATGGGCTGCCTCAAATATAAATGTAAGCAATCGTTAAGAAATTACTTTCAGGAAAACAAGCAGAACCTTCCCTCCATTAAAAGGTTTTCATCTTGTAAACTCTCTCATATGTTGAAGCAGATTAGATTTTAGTGTTTGAGGAAAATGAGATGCTGGAAGTTAAGACTGTCACAAAGTCACAGGGCTGGGGGATCATCCAAAGGTTATTTAGTTCATCTTCCTATCTCCGTTCAAAATAGCATCTGAGAGCGAAAACTTGATCTTCTTGAAAATTTTCAGCATAAATGGCATTTGAGCCCTATTTGAACTACCCCTCTTTTGTTTGTTTTGTTGTTGTTTTTAATGAGTAGCTCATTTCTGAAGGAATTTTGAATACGTTATTTGGGGGTTGTATCATAGTAACATCAAAGCTGCAGTGAGGAGGGCAACACCCTTTGGGTTTTATGCTCAAAAGAAACAACCCGGTCACCCGCATACAGGTAGGGCACGTGAAGAAACACTGGTCTGAAAACTCCTGGAGGCCTGGCACAATGGAGGAGAGAATATAGATTCAGACCAGGCATTAAAAGAATGTAAAACCCAGAATAAGGCAAATAAGTGGTTTGGTATTACATTACCTGCAGAGAAGGTGATGTGGGACATTTTGGAAGAGGTTTGAGTTAGATGTTAGAAAGAATTGATTCCAAGTGAGAACGTGAGCTATGAATCCCTGTACAGGTTATATAGTGTTAATCTTCAGTGATAGTCTTTTCTTAAAGAAAATGTTCTAATGTTTGGATTGTTTTAGGTAAAATAGTTTGCTGGAAGATTGAAAGATGACTGCATTAAGTTAAATCTAAATAACTTAAAAATGCTGTTAAATACCTATAATTCTTTAAGATGAAAAAATAATCTCCAGAATTTTTTATATCTCCATAACATGAAATGTGTTACTCCTAATACCCAGCATGCATAGGCAAAATTTAAAATATTTTATCTGTGCAGTACTAAACTTCTAATTAGTTAGGATACCCTCACCTCTATCCTAAACAGCTCCAGTTAAACAGGTTTAAGACCTTTGCAGATTAGTTTTAGGTAAACGATATAAAGTATATTTGGAAACAAAACTATATTTCAACTAACAAAATGTAATAATGAGAACTGGGCTCATAAATAATTACATAGTCAGATCAAATAAAGAGATACATAGGTATTAAAAGAACTATGAAACTGCTTGATGAAATAACTTTTTTTTTTTGCTTTGCAATTGCCTCTTAAGTCATATACATTAAATTCTTAAATTTACCATGAACAAATATCTTTACACTGCATTTGTTTAAAAATCATATTCCAAAATACATGTATAGCTAAATTATCAGACAAGGGTTCTCCCCATATCCATGGAGGTGAGAGTGCCAGTTGGAGGACACCCGTTAATTGGGTGTGGGATTTGG
Organism: Glossophaga mutica; assembly: GCA_039655065.1. NCBI lineage: Eukaryota > Metazoa > Chordata > Mammalia > Chiroptera > Phyllostomidae > Glossophaga > Glossophaga mutica. The sequence goes on along the minus strand of CM077307.1, from coordinate 136,481,669 downwards.
GTTTAGGTTTGTTTAGAAGAAATAGCCAACAGGACTGAGGCTTATTCTCTAGCAGCCTGGGAACTCTCATCTGCTTCTCCTAGTCAGGGCCTGTTGTTAATAGTAGATTCAAAGTAAAGACACAAGTTTACTTGAAAGTGCAGCTGTCAGACCTGAGTTTTAATCTCATCTCTATTACTTACTGGCTGGGTGAACCTGCACAAGGAACTTTGTTTCTCTGAGGAAAGTGTAAGACCACCGCCATTTCTTGCAAGCATTAGTTTCCTTTCCTGTTGGGTAGGGAAGGCTTTGTGATAGCATGTATGGGAGTGGCTGTATTTTATAAGCAAATATAGAGGAGAAATGATTCTCTCCAGTCCTATGTTCCAAAAATGGAACTTCTATCTCTGTGTGTGTGTGGCTGAAGTTATAACTTTACAATTATCCCTTTGACAATATTTATATTAATTAGCAAGCTTCTTTATAGCAGAATGCCAATATGTTACTTTATAATAAGAAATACATCCATCAAGCTAATGAGTTATATTGACTACTGTATTTTCTCCCTGTTAAGTATAGATATATAGACATGAATATAAGTATATGGGAAGGAGAGTTATAATCAATGAACTGATTAGCAAGTGAATCTGGGGTCAGAAGCATGGGAATAAGTTGGAAGTATAAATGGCTGGTGTTCCAAAGCCATGCCAACCTAATAGGGTCTTCTCCCTCTGGGTTGCAGTTGCTCGTGGCCTAGAGACCAGTGTTCTTGGGCCAGGATCTTCTTTCCTTGTCAGGGCTGGGCAGGCTCAGCCCACATGTGCCCCTTTGACTTTCCCTTTTCTGTACCAATTCTGATGGACAAGAATGCTTACTTGTAGGACTTTATACTTGTAAGGATTCTTAGGTTACATGGAGACTAAAAGCTGAAATACCTTTTTTATTAGTTAGCCTAGAAATGCTAAGAAATAATTGTGTGAGTGCTGTACTGACTTTGCCTGGAAGACAGATTGAGTTTCAGCAACTTCTCCATATGCAGCTCTGAAAAATCAGGAATACTTGATATCATGTAAGTTTTTTCTTTGAAAAAGAATACAGTGTTTTTACTTAACATGAACACCATTTTCCAGATTACCCGTGTAAGAAACCGTCCTCGAAATGTTTCTTTTTGGTAAAAGCTAACAGAATTACATAAAAAGATGACAATCAATGAAAACAGAAACCCCATAATAATGGATTCTGGGATTACAAGACTGAGAACCTGGGAACCAAGCCCAGCTCAACATTTACAATAATGAGACGCTCACTCGTATCTCATGTTCTGTGAGGGGCTGTGGAAAATGAGGAAGTGTAAGGGAGTCCTATCTGGTTCTCTGCCCATTTAGTTTATTGCTACACCAGAAAGTGATATAAAATCACAATTTTCCTGTATGGCTATGTAAGGACATGAAGTTCTCAGGGGAAAATTATATACCCGATTTAGAAGCTGCAATATGGGTCAAATAAATGTAAATGGGAATAATAAATGCTGTCAAAAAAGTTTGGACTGGGAAAAGCCCTGAGGTATTAGATATTGGAACAGCATTGTATAAGGAAAGCTATAATAGGATTTCATTTGGATAATTTATTAGTTGGAAGGATTTTAAAAGGAATAAAATTTCTATTCTTTATATATTAAATTATACTCTACTATTCAAAATGTTTCTTTTGATTATATGTATATTTTTCTATTGTTAGAGAATACGATGTCTAAAGTCTTCCAATTTATGTTTAAGATAAATATATATTATATGAAAATAATCCACAGACCTATTTAAGGGTTGAGCATATATAACTCTGAGAAAACTGCACACCTAAGTGCTGATTCCTTCTATAACTCATCTCTGAGTAAGAAGCCTGAGGAGAATATTTCAATGACCTTTTTCTGTAGTAATGCTCTTTGTTTATTTTTACATCATTTAAAAAACTTTTATGGCTTGATTAAGTAGATACTGTACAATGGATCCTGTAGTAGATCATACAAATTTAAAAATATTACTTCATAATGTATTGTCTTATTGGTAGATCTTATGTAATGGAGTTTATATTTTAGTATGTACAAATTTTTAATAATACAATTATTTTCATAAAATTCTTGTCATAGCACTTCCTGGATTTTAAGTACTTTCCTGGTTTCAAGATACATTTTAATTCTGAAAGAGACAATTATTGGATTCTGGAAGAGTTTAAATACCCAGCATGCACAATGTGATTTAAATCATCTGCCTTTGACAGCTAACATTCCAATATTTAGATTTTATCAGAAACTTTTGCATATGAAATTAGGACAGGGACCCTTTGCAATGAACTTTTAAAATATTAATTTTTTTGGCCAAATATAAGAGTCTTGCAACCAATACATGAAGGAGAATTATATATAATACATTATAATAAAAAGAAGGCACATTTCTAGTTAATTAAAAATTAGACTTCTAAAATGACTGAAATTTTGGTGCTCTGTTCTCTGAATTATAGGATTAAAGTAGTACAATGATATTAGAGGGGTGTTAGAAGTATTTTGAGAACCTTGGACTTTACGTGTAACATGCATTGAGAGAAGCAGTTTTACTAACAGCTCAGTAGAGTGCAATATAGAGAAATAATGCAAACAATAGTAATGCAAGAGATGTTCCCCTTTTTATTAAATCTTAATATATCACTTATGTGTGCCAGTTAGTTCTACTTCTCCATACAAGCAGCCACAACAACCGTCTTACTGATGCAGAAATTGATAAAGAAAACAAAAGGAAGAAATGAAAGCAGAGAAAGAAGAAAGAAGGAAGTGGGCAGGATAGAAGCCCCACAATTACTAGTTGCTCAGAGTGCAGATATAAAGGATCACATTTGTTTACCCTTCCACTCTAGCCCAATGTAATTATAAACCTTTTGATTCCTTTATTTTACAGTTAAGGTTTTACACTATTAAAATCTTAATACATCTTTTCTGTGTCACTGGACAGGTGATACGTGAACATTTTATAGAAGGACCATTTCTCAGCCATATGAATCAGAGTGGGGAGGAAGAGGGTTGATTTAAATACCCTAAGTCAGAATTTACTGTGATTTAAAGTCTCTGACTTAATGCTGCATTAACTACTGGTGGCTGCTTTACTGCCTTTAAAACATGCATATATAATTGGATACTGTAATGCTTTGCGGGTAAAATAAATACCAACTTGCACTAAAATAAATACTCTGCATGATGAAGTTCATGTAGACATAAATTAATCATTTACCAGTTAACCAATATGCACAGGAAAGAAATAGATCACTTATTAAAGGTTGCCTCATCTATAACATGGGAAAAATAAAATGTTGATATATTTTACTGTGCTGCCATGAGGAAAAATGTATAAAATTATTGCTAGAAGTTTATAAACCATAAAATGCAGTATGAACATTAAATTTAATAATATTTGTACTAATTCAGATTCAACACCCTCTGCATTAAATATATCTTTTTGTCTGTCGAAGCGTTCACAAAACCAAGCCGAGGCTTTTTATTTAATTTTAATGGTGTCTTTGGAATTTTGCAAAGCATCACACGGTATTGGTTGTATAACACTAAAAACTTTTCAGCGGCTCACTTCCACCATTCCTAAGATAAGGTTCTTCACTGTTCACATCCCCGACCCCATTTTTAAAGTCTACTCTCAAAGGACTTTATGTATTTCACTTGCATAAACATAGTAGTTATGAAGGGAACTTGGATTTGAGTTTTTTAATCAGGCAGAAGTATTAATATGCTCTGTGCATATTCTAACGTATAGATTGAAATAGGGAAGTAATGTTAAACTGGGAGGGTGCATTGGGTTTCTGCACATTGTATCAAACTGATCTGCAGTGTAAACCTTTGGTGTTGGGACAGCCACATGGCCTGAAGCAGCAGCTTCCTTTAGGCTTTAGAGCTAAGGAGAAATAAGCAACACTGAACGTAGTTCCTTTATTCTTTATCAACTACTTTTTAAATAAATGGACTCTCACTCTTTAGAAGACCAACTTATACAAAGTTTGTAATCCACTCAGTCCATTTTTAATATTGTCAATGTTCCTTTGACTCTCAGTGATAAAACACATCAGTTGTTTCTCCACTCACTTCCTTTTATGGGGGCCATTAATGTAGAAATACCTCCTCATCTTCCACTGTGAAGTGATAAATGACTGACTGGAGATGTCTGAGATATTGCTAAATCTCTCCTGTGTATCATGTGTCACCAGCAATAATAAACAGGGTCTAATCTTTGGTCATGAACTATATTTATGGCTTTCTCGTCATCAGAAGGTAGGTATTTTCTTGAATTAGGTTTAAGGCTCTAATATTTGTGCTAGAACACATGTGCCAGAAGAAGTAGACCTAGGTCCAAAGGAAAATAATCTTCCCATTTTCTTTCATTTGACTATTTATAGAGCTTGACATTTCCATCTGTATCAATCTCTTCTTTTGCTTTAGGCTGCACCCAGGAGTGTTCTGATCAGTAATCTAATTTATGCTAGTCAATTTACCATTTTGGTGATAACAGTCTCTTGGTATGACAGGAAAAGTAATAGGGAAGGGAATGTGGCTAAAATGCAATCTTATCTCAGTTAGAGCTTATCAGTGATCAAAAGGAAGCACAGTGCAATTGTTTCCTCCATCTCCTAAATCTAACCAGGGGTGGGGGAATCAAAATTTTTATAAAGGAACAATGCGTAATAAGGGCGGAACACCAGAAGACAAAACTAACAGAAGGCAAATTAGGGAAATGAAGTAAGAGTCAATAACAGTGTAATTCTACATAATTCAATTTAGTTTAATATCTATCAGGTATCTGCTGGATACGAGACAGTGGAGTAGATGCTTGAGATACACTATACACTAGTCCAAACTAACAAAAATTGCTTTCCTCATGGAGTTTACATTCTAGTTGAGGGAGGCAGACAATTAATAAATGATAAATTATATAATTTATCGGAGGGTGGCAAATGTCACGGACAGAAATAAATCAGGGAACAGAGAGATTAGGAATTATGGGAAGGGGCTGCATTTTTAGGAGGCTGGTCAGTGAAGATCTCATTGAGAAGTCGACAGCTGAGCAAAGACTTGAAGGATATGAGAGAGCAACAAGTTATATGGACTTCGTGGGGCAGAGTGCCCCAAACAGGAAACAGCACATGCACAGGCCCTGGTGCTGGAACTCCCCTGGTATGCTGGCAGAACTGTATGGAAGTTAGAGTGATGGGAGTGGGGTGAATGTGGGAGCACAGGTAGGAGAGCTGGGGGTCATGATGGGCTGAAAGAAAACGTATACGCCCTCGGGGCTGGCTGTTAGACTGCAGCCTTTACTCCGACTCGAACAGAGAGCCACTGGAGAATTTTCAGTCAAGGAGCAAAATGATCTGACCTATACTTTATTGAAAATAGGCTGTAGTGGGCAAGGGTGGAAGGAAGGAATCATTTAAAATAAAAAGTTTAACTCTCTTCTCTGCATAGGTTTAATGACTATGAGCCAGAAATTTATGAGACAATAGTTTAGAATCATATGCAAACATAATGAAGTTGTAACAACAACAAAGCTAAAACCAGTCAGAAAACACAATTCAATAAAGCAATCATTTTCATTTCTATAGGACCAAATGGTAAGTTTGAAAAATTTTACTTATTTTTAAAAGATTTTATTTATTTATTTTTAGAGAGGGGAAGGGAAGGAGAAAGACAGGGAGAGAAACATCAATGTGTGGTTGCCTCTCACATGCCCCCTACTGGGGGCCTGGCCCACAACCCAGGCATGTGCCTTAGATTTGGTAATGGAATTCGCAAACCTTTGGTTCACAGGCGGGCACTTAACCCACTTTGCCACACCAGCCAGGGCCGAAAACATTTTAAACTAAGGACAAGAGCAGCCACTGATAATAAAAATTAAGGTTTGGCAACTTTGAACATTTGTTGCTAAGAAATATGTGAAAAATCTTCCTTTGTAACGTGGTCTAGGTTGTGGGATTAAACAAGTGCCTTTTATGATGCTGAGATGGTCTCTTCAAGTGTCTTTTAATTCTTTGCTTCTCAGGAGTTGGAAGTTAGGGAAACTTGAGTTAAGAAGAAAGCAAGCCATCAAGAAAAATGAAGGGAGCCATAGTTTGGATTAATCATAAATGTTGTTATTGTAAAATATAAAACTTGAATGATGGGAAGACTGAAACAAACAAACAAACAAACAAGACAGTTGGGTCTTCTCCAGGGAACAAAGAAAGTGAAAAAATAAAAATACTGACAAAAGGTGAATTTAGCTTTATAGTCAGCCTTTCTGGCAGTTAGAATTATTAGGTTAAGAAACAGAGCTCTCCCCATCTCCCCTGGGCCATTTAGGTTTAGAACAAATTGGACCTGAAAAAGTGTCAAAATTCACAGTAGGAGTGCCCACTCAGAGCACCATTTCTCTCTCTGAAGTAGGTTCTACATTTACCTAGGGAAATTTCCATTGAATTATAATTAGGTGGCTAATTAAAAAGTGGATTATCAGCTATATTAAAATATGCCAGAAAGATGTGCATATCATTCAATCTTTAATTTAGGAAATTCACTTTTTCCTTAAAAAAATTCTCACTGGGAAATTTCATGTATAACATGTACATTTTCTTTTTTTCTTATATCAATTTTTTGAAATAAGTCTAAGAGTTTTTGTTTGTTGAGGTAGTGGAAGCAATTTGAGCTTTCTCTGCTAATAAAAAGTACCTGCACCTGGCTGGTGGGGAGCAGTGGATTGGAGCCTGTGAACCAGAGTCACTAGTTCAATTCCCAGTCAGGGCACACACCTGGGTTGTGGGCCAGGTTCCCCAGTTGGGAGCACATGAGAGGCAACCGCACACTGGTCTTTCTCTCCCTCCCTTTCTCCCTCCCTTCCCCTCTCTCTAGAAATAAATAAATAAAATCTTTTTAAAAAGTACCTGCACATTGTGGTTATTCTTCACAATGAAAACCCGTGGCCATAATAACCCCAAGGCAATGCAAGGTCCCCAGCAGAAGTAATGTTAACAATGAAAATAATAACGGTTACCATTTATTCGCTGCTAATATACAGGGTGGGGCAAAAGTAGGTTTACAGTTGTGAGTATGCAAAACACAGAATTTATTCTTGTACTATTATTTCTTAATTATTGTATTATTTTCCATACAAATAACTGTAAACCCACTTTTACCCCACCCTGTATGTCAAATTCTGCGTCATTAAAGTCTCTCAGTAACCTTATGAGGTAATTTTATATCTATTGAACAGATGAGGAAACTGAGCTTAGAGAAGTCAGGCAAATTACTGAAGGACACACAGCTTGAAGGTTATAAAACTGAAATTCAAACTCAAGTCTGTTTGACCTCAAAAACTTTCCATTAAACAAGTTTTCCATCCTTAAAATATTTCAACATTAAGCTAAAACTGTATTGTTGCATTGAACTGGTTTTGAAATCGATATGTACCATAGAAACAGTTAATCAGGATCTTACATTAACCCAGACCATATTTGCTAGCCCTGGGTCCAAATATCAGTTTATTTTATAAAGTAAGTGATCATCAGGAGACTCCTGAGCCTTTACTGAGAGCAGAAGTTAAAAAGTAATCATTACCTGGTATTGTAAGTTACTTTTTATTTGTCTCTTCCTATTTTCTTATAATTTCTAAGAAGGTACAAATTAAATGATAGCCCATGAACTTTGGTACAATTCTATTTAGGAGTGTGCTAGACTGGTCAAGTATTAAGTGGGTCATTTCATTACTGAAGGCACTTAAACACTGGCCACCCCAAGGAGATGACTTAGCATATATGCAGGACTGACTGTGCTGGTGTGCGCTTACTGAACTACTTACAGTACTCAGTTCTGATACCACGGGGATGGCTGGGAGTTCCTTCTGAAATAAATAATGATGACAATAACAATGTAGTTATTTTAATATTTTTTGAGGACCTACCGTGTATCAGACACTGCTCATTACATACATCACTTTACTCCGGGATTTCTCCTGTAGTCTTAGGACTGTTGACCTACTGGGCCAGATAAACTGTTGTTGGGGACTGTCCTGTGCATCTGAGGAAGACTAGCAGTATTTCCGGCCCCCAGTCATAGCACCCCACCCCCTCTAGTTGCAACACCCAAACTGTTTCAGATATTACTAAATGTCTCCTGGTGGTCAAAATCAACCCCAGTTGAAATCCTCTGTTTTATTTTCTCAGTAACCCTAATAGGTTGGGACTATTAGACTAATAATATTACCGATGAGAAAACTGTGGCTCCACGAGGTTTAAATAAAATGCCTGCAGTCTCACAGTTAGTAAATTACAGAGCTGCAATGTGCATAGGTTGCCTGCCTCTTGAACGCTCTTGTTGTGGTTAAAACGCACCAGGGAAGATCTGCCCTCTTTCTCACTCTCTTTATTCCTATATATGACATCACAGGGGTGGAGCAGTGGTAATGGAGGGGGGTGCATGTAACGTAGGGAACAGAACTTATTTTTGTATCATTGCCTTTTATTTGACAGATTAATTCCATTTTAATTGGAATTCTGGAAACTAATGAAAAAAATTACAAGTGTTAGATGGTCTATTCTCAGGGTTTTTGAATGTCTGATTTAATTTTAACCAATTAGCATGCCATTATGGAGGAGTATTACGTTGAGAATATTACACTAAACACTAATATTTTATTCAGTATTAAAAATTTATACAAATGCTAATAGAAGTGCTTTATTCCTACTTTCTTTAAATGAGAAGAAATGCTTCCTCAGGGTGATTCCAGCTACAAAGAAAATGTTATCTTCTTTGGAGTCTGTTGGTATTATGCTTTCCATAAATCATTGCTTAAATGAATTAGTAAGATTTAATTGCATGAAATTTATTTATTTTTTAGAAAGTATATGAATTTTTCAGCCTCTCAACAATTGTTTTCCGTTTTCTACCTATATCTCATGTTAAGGTAACAATAAAAGTACATTGTTGTCCAATACTACTAAAAATGACAAAATAACTGTTATAATCCTGATTTTAGGATATTCTTCCCTCCCTTCTTTCCTCCTACCCTATTTCTCTCTTTTTTCCACTTGGTACTTTACTTTGAAAAAAAATTTTATTCAGAGATGATCTTGGGCTGGAATTTGAACCCAAACGTATCCAGACTCTGCATTTCATGATTTCTTTGCAAAGAGGAACTAATATACTTACATAAACTAAACCACATAAACATCTAATAACCACCTACAAATAGTTCAGTTAGGCATGATTTCAGAACTGGATTTCGGATCTACTTTCCACATTGTGCCCGTATGCCTTTCCCGGAGTCTGGCCTTCCTGTGTTCTCTGACGGTAGCCTGTGGGCCCACTGCAGGGATCCTGTGGCTATTCCTCCCCACGCAACACCCTCAGTCCCAGTTAGCCTGTCCCTCTGTTTCCACTCTCCCAGGTTTGGTGGCTTTTTCAAGCTTCCAGGCTGGTATAGCACTGAAAGATTTCCATGGCTTAGACATGATGAAGGCATTTTACAATCTTTAAAATCACTTACGTATTTTGATTTCCAACTTCTCAAATGTTTGAAAACTATGCAACTATACTTTTTATAACATCCTTAACTTTGTTAATTATTGTACTCTGTGCCTCAGTATTAGACATGCTTTGCTCTGTGTTTTAGAGATCTCCCAACTGGGTTGGCCAGATCAATCAGTAAATATGCACATACCTTGAAAAAGCTGCTCTTTAGGAAGAGGTTGCTTGAAATTCTAAAGGCATTATTAGGAGTTAAAAACTGCCATGCAAAATCAAAGCAAAAAAAAATTGAATAAATTAAGCTAACTGAAAAATTAGAAATTAGTGGTATGTTTAGCATAGTAATCACCATTACAAATGGGAAAATTTAAACTAAAGGAATAACAGTTAATGGGGTGACTTCTAAAATATTGATTGGATTTAATTAATAAGCATTTAATGCATATGGCTATTCTGAAAGTTCTTTTAAAAATGAAAGACCAGTGACTTAGTGAGAAGTATTATTACATGAAAATATTTGAACCTGGCTTATGAAAAATAGGACTTGAGAATTTAAAATGTGTGTATAAAATGTAAATGGATTTAATTAACTGAAAACCCATAAGACAGAACTTCTTCAAATAAGCAATTACTTTGGGGACTAATAGTGTAAATAGGATCCTGATTCATTAGCACAAATACACATATGGGAGAAGAATCAGCAAATTTTATCCTTTAAGTTATTTATGCACACATGGTAATATCTCATTAATTTAGTGCTTCAGTAAATTTAAAAAGCTTTTGATAGTTTGTTCATGAGCTGGGCCAACGTTTACCTTTGCTTTGCAAACACATTTATTTATAGGTGGATAATATATGGTGTTTTAAACATTTATTTTCAATGTTATGTACACTTTGTAGATGCAGAATAAACTATTTTCAATGAACCTCAGGCACTTTACAAGCTCCTATATACATCTAATCTATATGCTAATAACAAAATGTTCATATAATTTATTATAAAAGGTCTCCTTAAGGATTTCTACTTTATTTTGTTGAAGTTACTATATGTAGTTTAAAGTAATAAAATGTAGTTTAAACATTTGTTTAAAAGTTATCTGCAAATCAACCTTCCTACAAATTCAGATGTTACCCTTCTAATTCATTAGAATAAATGAAATTTTACAAGTTTACAATTTTACAGTTACAGATATATAGAGAATTTTTCTCTTAAATATGCATTAGAACATATAAAGAAAAATAAAATACAAAGAAGAGTGAAAATAAATGTTTGTGGGTAGACAAGGAGATTAGCCATCTCAACTCCTAAGTCCTTTCGGCACAATACTGTGGTGAAAGAATTCAATAATGGGACCCTTTCTTCAAAAGCTGATTTTGTTTACTTGGGATGACTCTGTTTTGATCACTTGGAAAAAAAGATAGTAAGTTTTTCCTATTAAAGGCAGCCAGCGTGCAGGCCCAAAGCGGTGAATGCTCCAAACAAGGGCATCTGGGAGAAGAGAGATACCACCACACAGCAATCTGGTATTTTTAAATCATCCTTGTATATGGCCATGACTTTTAAAAGTCCATATGTCCACTTTCTGCACAAGATGCTACAGTGAAAATTAAAGAAGGGAAACTTCATTTAAACTGGAGTCAGGAGGCCAAAAGAGGGAGCCATCACTTACTGCCATACATGTCAATTACACCTCCGTAGCAAGAGACACCTTGCAGCTCCATACTACTTTACAACTGCAGCAGGTAGGAAGATTTCCTTCCTTGTCCAGCAACGCACCCAATGAGAAACTGTCGCCGCCCTGCCTCTTGTTTTCCCCCAATGGTCTTTCAAAACAGCCCCTCCCAAATTCCATTTTTTGATCTAAAAAGTAATGTTCCTCTCATTTGCTAGTTGAACTTGCCTAGTTTTTACTCTAGCATACTTGTACCAAATTGCAATTTTCCGCTAGTCCCAAATAAATCCATTTTGCTGGTAGAATAGCTGGTTGTTTTATGTTTTAGGACATTATTCACTAAAGAATTTTAGAAGTGTGTATAAAGTGGGTACATGAGTTCTGTTATTTTAATGATCAAAACCCATATGTAGGTCAAAATGACTCAAATTCTAAACCAGATAAAACATATTAAAACAGAATTTATAAAAACCAGAGCTGAACCAAAAAATGGAATATTACCTTTTTTAATGAAACATTTTGAAAACAAATTTTTTGGATATTACTCATAACTCATCTTCACACAAGAAGCATTTCCATTTCTTTTATAAATATATAGAGAAAATTAGATGGAGGGAATGTCAGTTCTGTTACCCAAATCAGTAGTTACTTACCATAGAAAGAGGGAAAAGAAACTTCAATTCCATTTTCATAACTTAATCAAGAATACTTGATGAAAGAGGCCCCTTTCATGTGCTCCCTGATGGATACAAAACCTGGGAAGGAGATACAAGGATGAAATATTTCATCATGAAGAAGAAAATTGCTCGAACAATATATTTTATTATGTCCATGATTATCTCTCACCCGAATGAGAGCTATCACAGTCAGCCATATGCTGTTTAGAAATCAACCAGCTGTCCACAAATGTTTGAGCAAGAAAGGCTAAAATGACTACTATCATTAGACAAAAAAGTCCAGGGATCGAATCCCACTTAGTACTTGTGTGGGTGAACTTTATGTCCTTAACTTCAGTGAGGTTCCATTTCCTCATCAGGTGGAAGTAATAATACTGGCTCGTCAATAGACTGTTCTGATGATGAAATGAGGTGACTTGTGGAAAGACATTTAGTTAACAGTGGAAGTATTTATTTATGCCCTGACTCTTTATTTTAAGAATTCAAAGTGGCTTCCAAAAGGAAAAATAATGAAATGTGAATAAAAATGAGAAAATAAGATCAAGAGTAAAAAAAGGAGGAAGTATATATGCCATCTATGTTGGTCAGTAGATGAACTGATTGAATTTATAATTTGGATTTGAATTTCCTGGTAATTTAAGTAAAAGGAAAACCGTTTCTTCTATAACTCTTATTATTAGAAAGGTGAAAATATATCACTCCCCCTAAGAAACTAAGTACTTTATCTTTCTGATATGAAATTCATAGAAAAAATTTTCATGTAAGACATGATACAGAGAAACAGAGATAAAATGTACTATTCTATTTAACAAGAGTAGGACTGACTACCTACAATGAAAACTGAAGGGCAAAACAGTACTTTTACTTGGAGGTAGTTATTATTGCTGTAAAACTTACATTTCTCCTAGATTCAAACCTGAAGCTTGAATTTGGGAAACCCTAAATATAACTGACTAACTCCTAATTAGCAAATCATCCAGCTCTCTTCCCTTGAGCCTTCCTAACAAACATATGAGGAACTTCTTCACTTAAGACTGATTGCCACTCACTAATAAATAGGAGCTAGAGCTGTAAAGACGAAGTGTGACACAGTACCGATATGATACACTGTTGGTGTGTGATAAGGTACTGATGTGTGGATACAGTACTGACAGCTGCAGAGCCCAACTGGTGGGGCCATTCCAAAAGGGAAAGGAGGCGAAAGGGAAAAGACAGAACCAAATGATTATGTAAGTGCAACAAATCACAGCAGGAGGCCTCGTCCTTGAACTCCACATGTTTTTCTTAGCTTCTTTGAAATCTCACCTCCAATCTCCCAAGGAATGTCTCTCAATTTTCCTCTTCTGGTTTTTCTTTTTCTACCTCCCCTTAGATGTGGGCCTTCCTCGAGGTTCACCACTTGGCAACAATTTCATTCACGCTCATGGCTTAATTATATCTTTCTTTTTTTGTATTTTTCCAGGCCGAATCCTCATCCCCCGTCTCCTGAATTTGCTTTTTTTCCATATGGAAAATCTTTCTGACTTGAATGCTTGGCATCATCTCAATTCTCCCTTTCCATCACTGCACCTTCCCACAACACACCCATCCAACTGATTGTAGCTACTTTGCCCACATGGAGCTCTATTTTCCTTTTACAAGTCTAAGGCCATTGTCATATCAGAAATTCACCATCCACCATCTACCTTCAAAGCAATAGCTTCCCATCTCATGTACTCTCTGCTTCCAATCTTTATTTTCCAACTTTCCTGATAATTTCAGTTTTCTTTCTGAACCTCATGCTTCACTTGCTTGAAAAATTCTGACTCTCCAATCCCTGAAGAATCAAGTCTAAAACTTCTCAGCAGAACTTTCTAAGATCTGAGATCAGTACATTTACCACTTTCCACATAACCCTTCTAGTAATACTGTATTATTTTTCCTCACTGTCTCTACTCCCTCCAAAAGCTGCTCCTGCCTCATGACTCTGGTTAATAGCTTTCTGCTGTCTGAAACGTTCGTCTTTTAACTCCCAGTTCAAATACCACCTCTTTGGGGGATCTTCTGGAATTTCTGAGTAAGAAGTCACCGTACTTTCCTTTATATACCCAAGGATGCTTAATTACATCCTTACTACAAAAATCTCATTTATAGTGTTCTGGCTTTATTTTGTATAGCTATACACAGCAGTTTCCAGAGCTCTCTGAAAGCTCATAATCTAATAGGGAGATCCTGCTTTATTTAAATTTCTGACTTCCATAGGATAATATTCAAGGCTTGAAAATTGTGCATCTCTATAAATAACCTATAAATAACAGAATATCAGATGATTTCAAGGACACCATTCTAGAAAATGTTTTCTAAATAAGTGACAATGACAAGACTTCATGTTTGAAACATGGAAGGAATGAAAGGAGCAAGGATGAGAAGAAAACCAAGTATAGATGGATATGTGTTATTTTTCTCTTTTATTTAACTCATTTGCTTGATGATTTTATAAAAATTAAGTAAGGGTTTGTATCTGAGGAAAATGTTGAATTTGCTGTGATGAATCAGATCACAAAATGTTTAGTTATTATGCATTTGAGGTTATCACATGAAATATATGGCAGATCTGCCATTAGGGATGGAAAATGTCTTTCTGGTGCCTCTCCTAGTGCCTGATACATATAAGATAGTTTAATATTTGTTGATTGAATACGTGCTTACTCATTCACTTATCTCTCTCCAGCCATGTCCCCCAATCTCTCCCTCTTTGTAGCCAAACTATGGTGAATAATTACTGAGGCTCATCTTTATTTTTTTACCTCTTGTTTTCAGCTTGCACCACGTCAGTCTGGCCTCTCTACCTTCTCACATTGTGCACTGTGCTGAGATATTGACTTCCACTCTGCTACCTCTGGGGGAACTTATTTTATCACCTTCCTCTAGGCAGTCATATCCATCTATGGACCATCTATCAATCCCATCCAGACCTGTGAATGTGAAGATGAGTTATAAGTTCATGTCGAAACCCCAGAGGTCTCTGACAAGCTCCACAACCATGATCAAATGACTGCTTGCTCTGTCCTGTGATGTGTCCAAGGCTTAACCTCATCATGTCCAGCACTGAATTTAGCATTTATCTTTGCAAACTTGCTCCTCTTCCAGTGTTCCTTGACAATTTCTCAGAAAATGATGCATCAGTTTTATCCGCTATGTATCTCTTAAATCTGTCGACTTTTTAGAAAGAACCAACATCCCATCCTTCTTCTGCTAGGGAAAGCTACCAGTGTATCTTTGCTGAAAAAGTTCAACTTGTCTGCATAACTTTTACCCCCTGCCAACTAATACTCTGTAGCATAGCCAGAAGTATTTTTCTGAAATACAAAATTGATGATGTAACTAACTACCACCCCCCTCTCCAAAAAAACCACCCCTAGGTCCTAATTGGTCCTAGGAAAAAGGCATATTCTTTGATATGGCTAAAAAGCCTTTCATGGTGATGGCCTCTGATTACATCTTTAGATTCAAGATGTTCAGCCCTGCTCTCTGTACTGCAGGTACCTGCCTTTCTTGTCTCTCACACAGCACTGCTCTCTTCTGCTTCCCATACATCGTGACTTCTGTGCATACTCTTTGTCTAGTTGGCTGCTATACATTATTTAGATCTCATTTTCCAGAACCTTGTATTTCTTCTTTGTAGCATTTAGAACAGTTTCAGTTTCATATCTATTTGTGTCATTCTTTTACTGTCTGTCTTCCCCAACAGCATTTAGGCCAAATGAGGGCAGTGAATACCTGATGGGATTCATTGCATCCTAACAGTGTCTGGCACGTAGTGAGTACTTATAAAGATGACTTCATTGAAAGCATGAGTAGATGAAATGAACATGAAAATAAACAAATACAAATTCAGTGAGAAAAATGTACCCTTTGCCTACTGTTTAAACATTCTAAAGATAAGCACGGTATTGAGATCAGTAACAAGAACCCTAAGAGCTTTTGATGGATTTAAGAAATTAAGATAGGAGGGAATCCTGTCTCACCCAGATTCAGTAGTACATGAATGGGAATGATAGGGATATTTTTAATGAAAATTTTACCTGTGCTGGAGCAACTGGTTTTAGCATATAAGAAATATGCTAAGATATTAAAGTAGTATTTTTCATTTCTATTCTTGCCTTTTTTGCCACTGCATATATTGAACAAGGGCCATTGCAAAGAGAGGAAGAGAAGACTCGGACAAGAGACATACTGGGAAGGCAAAGGAGAGAAAAGATTTTTAAAAAGTTGAAGTCTCTCACTCAGGATATTCTGCTGGTTAGGCTTTTTTTTCGTATGCCTAGTTCTAAAATCCATGTCATTACATGAAATATAGTTGTCTCCGCCGCTTCCATATGGTGACAGAATTCTAGCAACTGCATCAGGATCTCATCAAACAGACAAAATGAAAATGTTACATAAGTTGTTTTCCCTCAGTTAGATTACAAATACAGACCCCCTAATAATGAAACACAAATATTGCAAATTGGAATGTATCGGTTATAAATGTACTCTTGCAATTACGAGAGTAAACATTCCACATTGAAATAAGAAATGCCATCTGATTTTGATTTAACACAAGGGGGGCAAACACATTCCATTTAAGAATGACAAATAAAGATGTCAATGTGATCCATTTATAACTCCTCAGAGAATGTCTCTAATCCACCTAATGTTCTGAGAAACTAGTTATTGTATTTGCTCTCTAAAAGAGAGAAGAAGGCAGAGAAGTCCCCAATGGACTTCCATCCAAGGAAACTAAAGTTACCTAGAATAACTTGCATTAGTCAGTGTCTTAGGTGCATGCCCCTTAAAAGGGAGAATGAGAGCTTCAGGTGTCTCATTTAAATACCACGTAATCAATAGAATACGACTTGGAGGTAAAAAAGAAAATTTTACCCTTTGCAACAGTATGGATGGACCTGGAGAGCATTATGTTAAGTGAAATAAGCCAGTCAGAGAAATACCATATGATTTCACTCATATGTGGACTCTGATGAACAAACTGAACTAACAAGGAAAATGGGGATAGACTCATAGATGGAGAGCAGGATGACAGCTGGTAGGGAGCAGGAGGTTAAGGGATTGAATAAAAAGGAAAAAGAACTCAAGGACATGGACAAAAGTGTGGTGATTGCTGGGGCATGGGGGTACAAAGGGACTAAAGGGTAATGGAAAATATATGATAAAGATTAAATAAAAATAAATAAGTAATGTGTAACAACAGAGAAACCGGAATGCTGCAGGGACTGATGGGGGTGTGAAAAATGGAGAAAAACGTTTGCCTTCCTTGTCCATCCATCCCCCTGGCCTTCCTCCCCTGAGTTCTAGGATGGTCTTACTGACTTAATGAGGCTCTTTCTGCAAGGCCTACTGCTAACAAAAATTAGAGCCATAAAATATTAATTATAAATATCTAAACTGCTATTTATTTTTAAACATTTTATTATGGGTTATTTCAGGCTTAGGTACAAGGGCTCTTGCCAAAAACAAACACTGGAAATACAATCTGTGTTCCTTATCACTATACTCATGCTGCGTTCTTTTAAGAGGCAGTTTGCTAGCCCTAGCAGGTTTGCTCAGTTGGTTGGATTGTTGTCCTATACACCAAAAGGTTGCAGGTTCAATTCTCAGTCAGGGCACATACCTAGGTTGCAGGTGTGATCCCCAGTGAAGGCACGTGTGGGAGGCACTTGGTCGATGTTTCTCACATCAGTGTTTCTCTCTCTCTCTCCTTTCCTCTCTCTAAAATCAATAAAAACATATCCTCAGGTGAAGAATAAAATAAACAAACAAATAAACAAGCAAGCGGTTTGCTATTAAACACAGGTACGATACATGTATATTCATGTATAAGCATATATAAAACATGACCCTTTGTAAGGCATAACTGATTATTTTTACTTCACACTGACTGCTAAAAGAACTTAGAACAACATTTGTCACTGCCTTGTAGCAATAGTATTGAATTTTATGGCATGACTTTTGAGTGTGACTCTCTTTCCTGGCTTTATCTTCTGTTCTTAGCCTTATTTTTGACTTTGACTCATTTTTCCTTACCTTTTTGAAATATATTTTATATTGTTACACAGTATGTTTATTAGCCTGTTTCTATAAGTCTAAATCATTTCCAGCATATAAATAAAATATACAACATTTATAGATAGACTTGTTTTTCCTTCAGATGGTTGCGGAATTTCCCAAGGCAACCTGCAATATGTAACTTCTTATCATGAATGTTGAACATTAAGATACTAATGTTTATAGTAATTACTTTTTTGGTGATATTTAGCTCAGTATTTTAGTTAGTTTTTTTAGAATACTAGTTTTTTTAGAATACTATTTATGCATACACTTTTAGGACTCAATTTCCTAGCCTGAGGTCCATGGATTCTCAAATTATATGCAAACTTTTGTGCATGTTAGTTTATATTAAGGAGGACTTTCATGATTTTAACCCAATTCTGAAGGGCGATTTTGACCCAAAAGATTAAAAATTACTGATTTGCAATGGAATAATCCCAGAAGACCCGATCTTGGTTTTTTGGCATTTAACTAATTGACAAAATATTTGTTAATTACCTACAAAGTTCCTGGCAATGCATACTCAGAAAAAAGCAATAAACATACAGAGTTGACCTCTGACCTCAGGGTACTTCTATTCCAGGGGCCATGAGGGTAGACAATAAAAATAAAATAATTGGATGGTTATTGTACAAAAACAAAAGAGAGTGATGTAATAGAAAGTGAGTGAGATTGGGCATTCAGGAAGATTGGTCTGAAGAGGTGTCATCTTGTCCGGGCCAAGCAGGACCGGAGTGAAGAGGGTCTAGAGTGGCGCCAGCTAACGCAGTGACCCTGATGGAGAGACGAGCTTGTTGTAATCTATAGCTCTTCCAGAAAATACGAACTGTAGATCTTCAAATCCACTTTTCAAATTCATTTTGAATACTTCAGTCTAGAAATATCAGACTAAATGGCATTTTGCATAAAGATTAGATATCTTTTCCTTGTTTTCGTTTTCTTTTTTTTAAAGTTATATTTCCTAATGTGAGGGAAAGTTATCCTCAAAAAGAATCTAGTATATTTTATCATCCATTAAATTTATTCAATAAATATGTGAGTCTGTCGTCTTTAAGGCACTGTGGGAGATGCCCTCAAAGTGCTCGGCATGACCAGATAAAGTATAACTGCCGGATATGTAACCATTATGTACCTCTCAGCCCAGACAGAGTAAGTAGCTTGAAGAGCCAGCCTCTGCTGTCTGCCACTACAGATGACTCTAGTGTCCCCAAGAGCCCTGGCAGCCTGGAATCCATAGAGTAATAGTTCTCTATTGTGATTGTACATATGGCTTTTGCTACAAGGAAGCAGATGCCCATCATGCCTAGTAAACCAATTTTGGTCATTTCTGCTATTTGCTAGATTTAAACTCACTGAATTCCTCACCAAATTCTTTATTTAAAAAATTCCTCTTAAAAGAAAGGACTCCTTGTACACTGCTAGTGGGAATGTGAACTGGTACAACACTATGGAAAACAGTATGGGGTTCCTCACAGAATTAGAACTAGAGCTGCCATATGACTCAGCAATCCCTCTTCTGGCTAGCTACCTGAAAATTTTGAAAACATTTATTCGTAAATATATATGTACCCTTGTGTTCATTGCAGCATTATTCATGGTACACAAGACATGGAAACAACCCTAAGTGTCCTTCAAGAGATGATTGGATGAAGAAGATGTGGTGCACGTATACAATGGAACACTATGCAGCCACAAAAAGGATGACATCTTTCCATTTGTGATAACATAGATAGATCTAGAGCGTATCATACTAAAAGAAATATGTCAGATGGAAAAGGACCCAAACCACATGGTTTCACTCATATGGCAACAAATGAACAAAACAAACTCATAGACACAAACAGTAAGGTGGTTACCAGAGGGGAAAAGGAGGTGGGAGGGAGATGAAGAGGATAAAAGGGGTCAAATATATGGTGATGGAAGGAGACGAGACTTTGGGTGTGGTGACCACACAATGAAATATACAAATGTATTGTAGACTTGCACACCTGAAACACTTACAGTGTTATTAACCATTGTTACTCCAACACATTTAATTAAAACATACTCCTAGAAGGAATCTGGGAAAATTCAAAACATAAAAAAGTTATTATTGGACCTTAATATGAGATCTGACTTTCTGACTGAGAAATCACTAAAGGTGTTTGTTAAAAATGCAGTTGTTTGGGTCTAATCTCAGACTCATTAACTCGGAACTGTACAAAATGGTTACAAACAATCTGGGTTTTTAAAAAAGCCTTTGGATGATTTTTATGCCCTCTGAAGTTTAAGAACTTCTTTCTTTATGGATGTAATACTCTAGCAAGGATTGCTGTCTAGGTTTAAGAAGAAAAGTTACTTTAGTCCTTAAAAACAAGACATCATCATTTGGAGTTCAAAATATCAATTACCCTTTAAATGTATCTTGGATCTGTCACACTAGTATTAAATGCTCAGCACTGTAGATTTTCCATTTGGAGCTTCCAAGCATTTAAACAGAGTTGGTAAACTAATGATAGGTATTAAAAGGCTGCCTGATGGATCATTAAAATAGTAAATGAGTTGCTGAAATTAAAGAGGCCATACGAAATTTAAAATAAAATGATCTGACTTAGGATATTCTGCTATGTAGTGATGCTGTTACTTATCATTGATCTGGGAAACCTGAGGCCCTTTGGAATTTTTTAAAGAAAGCATCATTGTCCAAAGGTTGTCACTTCTATTGATCAGGTGGTCCCCCAATTTTATTCTGGGTGATATAAAGAGCACTGGTAGGGAAGTCAAGAGGTATAGGTTCTATGCATTAGGTTCTGTGTTTTTCTGAGCTTCAGTCTTCTCTTCAGTAAATCAATGGTCTTTAACGTATCTTCCAAACCCAAGTTTCTGTTATTGTTTTGAGGTCAGTTTTCTCTGCTGTAAGATACTGGGGTTGGACAATGTGTGGTGTGTCCATTTGCCCTGCGTGTCTGAGGGCAGCCCCGTTGTCTCCATTGCTATATTTGGATCCCCATTCATAATTCAGGCTCACTCTCTCTAAAAGTTTAAGATCAATGATACTTCACTTAGTTTATCCCAAGAAAGGGACAATATATTACTGCATGTATTTATAAAATATAATTATTCATTCAACATATACTTACTGATCACTTATTATGTGATACTCACTCACCGTGGTAGGCCCTGGGAATACAATAATGAAAAAAGACAAAAAGAGTTCTGGCCTCATTCTGTTTACAGTCTGATGGGGGCAGTTATTGGGGGAAGACGACAACTACCCCTTGTAGGCTGATATGTAAGTAAAATAACTGCAGCTTATACTCAGTGTTACGAAGGATCCCTAAGAGCTGAGGTAGAGAATAACAGAAGCCTGAAAAGTGTTTGGGAAAGCCTCTTGGAGGTGGGAATATTTACTTCAACATAAAAGATGATAACAAAGGGAGGGGATTGGAGGAAAGGGAAGAGAAGAGTATATTTCGAAGTCCTGTGGGAGGAGCAGTTTATGCGCTTGACAACCAAAACCCTGCAATAGTTCCTTCCATCTCTGAGAGTTTAATCCAAAACTGCAGAAAGGAAGTAGGAGGCCCAGAGGGCTTAAGGGATTTATATGAGGTCAAATGCCAGTTAGTTAACATAGAACTCTTCCACACTTCAGTCCAGAGTGTGAATCCTTCTTAGGGATCACAATGCAGCAGGATGTGTCAGAATACCTTGGTTCGAATCCTGGCTCTTTGACTCATAAACTGCTTGTCCTTGTTCTTTGAGACTAAGTTTTCTTCGTGGGAAACACAGATGACATCTACTGCATCATATTGTTATAGGGATTTAATGAGATAATGTGGTACAGTGCCTGGTGCACCATAGGTGCCTGATAAATAAATAAGCTCTTTTGATTTTTTACCCAGTGCACTTTCGCCCATAGCAAGGTGTTGGCACATGAGTAGGCAGAGGTTGTTACCTGGCTAAAAGGAGTTGTGGCAGAGAGGAGGTTCTGGAATAATAGGCTGGGGCCGATTTAGCAGCTAGCTAAATCGAGAGTGCTGTTTGGGGGAAGGCGTCAATGGGAAGAAAACACACCCAACTTCATGATTTTGCTCACCACTTAGTATGCAAGTGGTAAATGCAGAGTTTTCATAAAACAGAAAAGACCATCCATAGCAATTTTTAGTCTAGGAGACCAGTAAACAAAAGAATGACACACTTCATTATAAAATACATGCAAAAACAATGCGATGTTAACATGGCCCTCAGTCCACTAGGAACAAACTAATTTAATTATTTGCAGGATATTAAAATGATTGGTGGTGTTAAAGATGCTTAAAAACCAAGCCCATGATATTGGAAGAATGGATAATTTATCCAAGTAACTACAAGGATTTTCTTTATTGTCTATGCACTTCAGCCTTAAAATACCACGAGGCATATTTCATAGATTAAAAAGCAGACAGATATAAGGCTACTCCACAAAACCTGTTTGCCTTCCCTGTAGACTAACCCAAAACATAAGGGAATATTTATGGTTTGGGTACACACAAACCAGGGCTGAATATTTCTTAGTTTTAGAAGTTCACTGGGTCCCTTTTACCCCAACCATAAGGTAAATGCCATTCCATATATAGCTTTGAAATGCTCTTTACTTTATGATTCTCTGCCAACAGTGCCTTATGGGAGAAATTTTATTTCAAAGTTTCTTAGGATTCGAATTGAACTCATTATTTTACTCCAAGCTCATTGTTTAATTGACAGGAAACATGCATTCTAAATCATCTTGTATGCACGGCAGAAGCAGCTACATAAATTTAACAATGGGTGGATTATTACTATTTAGCATATTTATGGAATTTTCTATTTGGGAAACATTTTACAAATCTTTTATTAGTTAATCCTTACACTTCCTAGTGAGTCTGACACGCGATAAACAATGCTTTGGGTTTGAAATTGCCAATAGGTGAAAACTTCAGCGGGGGAAAAATCTATAGCATTCCTTGCTCTCATTCTTGCCTCGAGCACATTTCTGAAATCTTTTTCCTCTCCCAAGAGAACAGGGCTAGAGGTCATGGGAGTGGGTCACACCTACCCGAAACCCTAGTAATAAAAAGGGCTCTGTCCCAGGTTAAGTGGCCTACACCAGAGGGAACCTCCTAAGACCCAGGTCATGTGCCAGGATCCCCGACGGAAATGCATCCTAGGAATGTAGCCCCAAAAGAAGCAGATAAAGAAGCAATTTTTCTAAAATCACTACCTGCTGGATTCATGATCTAATGACATCACCAGTTGTTCTCTTAAAATACATGCATGTATATTTAAAAAAATAAAACCTAATTCAAACTAAGAGAGTTTGTATTTCCCTTTTGTTTTGAAAACTCATAAGTTTTTAAGCTCCCTTAAACATCCACTTCCAACTTTTTAGAATGGTCCTACGTACCCCTCTTTCAGACACCAGAAGGTATTGGAGAGCAGGGCAAAAATGCCTGTATAGATCCAAGTCTCATTCTTGACCCAAACCTTTGTACACTCTGAGGCTTTCAGACCCAACAAACCAAGAAAAATCAATTACATGTCACCTGAGGGCTGGACAGGTGGAGCCGCAGGTGCTGCTTCTACTTTCTGAAGACCCAGCTTGGACAAGTTTTGCCCAGATTCTCATCTCTCTCTGATCCCTGGGGCCCACCTCTACCAGCGTGCGTGTGCATGTGTATGTGTGTGTGTGGGGGGGAGAGAGAGAGAGAGAGAGAGAGAGCGCGAGAGAGAGAGCGAGAGAGAGCGAGAGAGAGAGAATGAGAATGAATACATGAATGAATGAATGAATGAATGAACAGATGAATGAATATGTATGTTTTGGACAGTTAGTTGGGAAGGTGCAGAAAACACCCAAAGTATTTGGAAATCCAGTTCCTCTGGGGCCCTTAGCTTTCTTAGAGACGTTGGGCAGCTCTCAGGAGGTCTTTTGTAAGGTAACCAGGTCACCTCCCTTTCAAGGGTGCAAAGGGATTCTCCATGCCCTGGCGTCTCCTGAGTGTGTGATATGGGGTTGGCGGTGCGCAGAGAGGTCCCCCCAAAATCCCACCCACCCAGGCGCTCCCTCTTCCCACCCAATCCCGCCCGCTCCGCTGCGCAGACGCTACCTGGCGACACTGGCGGCTCCGGCAGCGGCTCGCGGTCTGCCTAGCGGCAAGACTGGCGTGGTGCTCACTTTGTAAAGGATCCGTAGAATGGCCAACTCCGCCCCGCCAACCCTACCCTCTCCCACCTCGCCCCGCCCTTCCCCTCGTCCTCTCCACTCAAGCCCGCCCCCATCCCCAACCCCCCTTCTTACGAGCTATGTCTTGGCCACCTCACTCCTGCTAGCTGCTTCCCTGAGGGCAGAGGCTGTGGATCCCTCCCTAGGAGTCATCCAGGCGGGTCACTGGAGCCAAAGCAGGTCAGGGAGCCCTAGCGGCCTCCTGGATCCCAGAATCTGTCACCCTACTTGTGCTGGTCTCTCTCCGGGACCCCAGTAGCCTTTGCAGGCCCAAGTGACCCCGCCCTTCTCCACGCAGGGCCAGAGGGACAGTGCCACACCTCTGGGACTGATAGGACGCTGGGAGGGGGTGAATTCTTCTACCAATGGAAGTAAAGTCTGGGTAAAGTTTTTGGCGGTGTCAAAGGTCAGCCATTTCTTGTAAGGACATTCTCCAGCCAAGAGATGGAAACTCAAGCGATTCTCTCTTAGAGTTCGGCTGACATCACAAACCACACTTCACTGTGTCATCTTGTACACAAAGACTCTTCGCTAAGTATTGCAGCCTTTTGCACTTTCACCTTTCAAAGCCTCAGACTAGTGACGCTGTAGCGAAAGAGTTAAAGGAATGTGTTATTATTTTTTAAATAAAAAATTATGCTAGAAACACGTTAGCTCTGTTCTAAACTCTAAATGTGGTAACCTCCGAATAATCCAGTGATCAGCATTACCTAGGCCTGTCACTACTTTGAACCTACATATCTTTAAAACTATCCATCTCCTTACTCTTATTTCCCAGGAGATGTGAAGGAGGGGTGAAAATGAAAGAGCTTTCTTTCAACAGCTGGTATAAAAGTTTATGGAAGAGGTAGTCCACAATCATTGAAAATAAGTTTCAAAAATTATCTGTAGGCCCCACTTTTTAGTGTTACCATTCTGCTTGAGTTTGAGTAATGGAGGGCTAGTGGTAACTCTTATTTGAAGTAGAAATAATAATTTTCTAAGAATGGTGTGATGGTGTGACGTCGACCCCATGATCAAATTTGGCAGCACCTCTCAGACTAACAGAAGCTTGAAGATTAATCTTATTTGGACCCGAGGATAGAATGGGTATTCAAGAAAAATAAGTGTCTTCTTATAATGTTGTTGTTGTTTGTTCTGACCTCATTGAAGCTCAGAGGACAAAGAATGATCCAGTCACTCTGTGAAAAAAAAAAAAACACCGTTTCAAGATTTTTCAAGAGAGCTCAGCCTCTAACTCATAAAAGTTTTCTTTTTCCTTCCTTTTTCTGCTGAAGGACTCATAGGCTGATGGGTTCCTAGAACATAATCAAGGCCCATTGGTATTCAAGTAAAGTATCAGATGCTTCAGATAACAGGTTTAGTTACCTACTGCAACTGTTTACACTCTTGGTCTCCAAAGTAGGCTATGGGCAATGAACACCAGAACTTCCATTTATGTTTTTTATTAAAATAAAAACCCCAAGCTCTTGCAAATATGTAATATACAAATTGTTACTGGCACTCTCATTTGCCCATAGGTTAGTTGGTCCCCTGTCCTCCCTTGCAGAGGTATCTTGTGGAACTACTGGGTGATCCACTGCATGGAGGGGCTAACCGTGTGGTTGAGTTAAAAATAAACTTATTTTCATTGTGTTGCGTCTTATTGATTTTATGCGTGTTCATTAAAGAATTGAGGATTCTATTATCCAATTTTAACCAAACCAACGGTCTCAAAATGGAAAAGTGGCTTAAAAGGATTTCTGTAAACAAGATAATACTAATAATACAACCCTAAGCAGACAATAGGAAATTGGTGGAATTGAAGCTTTTGCTACTATAGTAAGAATTCTTAGCCATAATGGGGGGTTAACAATGCTGATGATCTATTTAATTCAGTTCTATTTAATTAGGAGTCAGCTTCTCCCTTCCATTGAAAAAATCAAGAAGACACGTGAAATATGGATTTATATCCACTTTAATTAACAATGAGCCTTGCCTTAAGTGTATATTGTATTCTGAGATATAGGCTAATGACAATATGAAGCATTGGGCTAACAAGATAATAAAGATCTATTTCATCATTAAATGATTTTTACCAATTTTTTTATGTGTATGTTTTATATGTATAATAGTATAATAATCTGATTAATAGATTAATAAAAGAAACATTGGGGATATCTACCAAACATTTTTAACTGATGGAGTTTCCTATCAGAAAAGTTTGGAAATATTGATTTACATAACTAAGGGTAAAATAATTTATTAGAATCCCAAACCCTGGTCCTGAAAAATAAGAGCAAATAAAACCACCTTCTTAATCAAAGAATACCTATTCAGGGTGTGGATTATCCAACACCTATTCATATCTTTCTTTCCTCTTCTGTTTTGATAGCTCCATAATTTTAAGAGAAATAAGGGGAAAAGAAACCTTTTATATTTACCATGATATTTGGCAAAGAAGATTAAACTTACCTAAAAAAGGAGTTTTGGATCTACTTAGGGGTACTAGTTACCCTGCTATTCCAGTTTTGAATTATTACCGATTATGATAGTATGACTTTATATTCACCATCTTTAAATTAGCTGATTTTTTTCTTACAGTGTGATGTGTTCACAGAACCCGGGATTGAAGTACTATTAAAACACAGCCAAAGTCTACTGTGTTCAGTGGCTCACACGTAATAAAGATTTGCTTTATTTTTTTCAAGCTTTTACTCCCATTCTAAAACTTAATATATTTCTCTGCAAGATGAATTTGTGCATTTTTTATTAAACAGCCACCAACAATGTATAACAATTGATATCACATCATTAGTTAGTAGAAGGACTATCTGTTTAGTTCTGTTTTCTTAGATGAGTGTAATCACACCAAAATATTTCATGGATGAAGAGAGACTTGAATATAATTCATTGCATAAGTGAAGAAACCGAGGCACAGAATTCCAGAGGGCTTGCCTGGTTCAAACCACTGGATCCTGGAAGAGCTGAGCCTAGTCTCCAAATCTCTGACTTTCTGCTGTTATATGCCCCTCAGAGTGGGCTTGGGCAGAAGGTTGTTTTCTTTGCAGGTATGAGTTAGGGAAAGTGGAACACCTTTGGCTATGCCTCATTGTATCCATGCAGGTGTATGTCAGGCAGCCCAGAAGAATCCTATCCCAAAGGGTGCTCATGGAGAAAAAGGGATCATTCTTTCCTAGAGATTTATTTTATAATTAATAAAGGGGGAGAGGAAACCTTATAGATTATTTTGTTTTTCTCCTTGTTGGAGGGGGAGTCTCTGAATTTAACTTACCACTAAGCCACTGCCAGCTACCATTTTCCCAATTAGAACTTTAACCTTACCAAAAATATTTTGGTAATACAGTCCTAATGAAAAAATAGTAATAAGAATATCAGTAAGAGGCAGGTAGAGTGCTTTAAACTACTTGGTGGGGATTATTGGTTACTACTTAGCAATGATATCTAATATTTTGGCAGAAAAATTTCAAGGAAAGTGAGGGAAACCTAATTTTCTAAGGTACCTAAAATTGGACCAGATAAAATAGTGAAGAGTGTGTTGTAAAGGTGATCTCGTTGCCCAGATGGCCTTTCGTTAGTTACAGCTTTTATGGTTCTCAAAATGTGTGTATCCTTTATTCTTTTATGAGAAAATAAAGATTTTCTT
The DNA here is from genome assembly GCA_039655065.1 of Glossophaga mutica. Lineage (NCBI taxonomy): Eukaryota > Metazoa > Chordata > Mammalia > Chiroptera > Phyllostomidae > Glossophaga > Glossophaga mutica. The sequence continues at coordinate 136,453,849 of CM077307.1, read as the reverse complement.
TCTCCCAGGGGCATGGAGTTACCCTGCAGTTTTGTTGTTAAAATGTGCTGAATATTTTTTTTCTTTGTTACTTCGAGGACACTCATATTTATTCTGGAATGCACCTTAGTTTCTGTGTTTTCTTCTTACATTTGAATTTCTGGCTTTAGACTCCAGATTTTAAACTTACTAGTTATATTTCTCTTGATATTCTTGCTAAACCAGTTAATATTAGATTTTATGGCATGGATTTAAGGAAAGAATTGCAAAGATTTGATTACAATCTTATCGTTCTAACTTTGATGTTTTCCCTGCCCTGAACTTTGAAAGCTGCAATAGGGTAGAATATTTCTGAAAGGAATTTGGAGATTTGTTTGTAGTTCCTATAAATGAGACTTGTAAATTCTATAACCAAATTCTGTGCAAAGTTTTCTTTAGTTTTTTAAACAACGTCCCAGAATTTGTGAAGTTCAGATTTTTACAGTACTTTGGCTTCTGGGTTTTATTACGGAAGAAAACGCTGGATGGGAAAACGCCATCTCCGTAACATCTGTCCAGGTGAATGTTGCACATGGGCCACCATCTGTTTTCCTTCCATAAAGCAAGTCCTTGATTATAAGGATTCCATTCATTTTTATTGCTCAGTATGTGGTGCTTAATACAATTATTTTATGTTGGTATTGTGTTCATTTTCCACCTATACCATGCTTTGTGAGTAGAAACTGTAAAATCTGGCATTTATTGCAGGGGCTATCTTGAATTCGGAAACTATAATTCTAGATTGCCAATATGAGAGAGGATATTTCACCTTGGGAGGATATTACTAGCCTGAAGAGATGATGCCCATAAGTATTATTAAATTTTAGTAAATTAAAGTCTGATTCTTCATCTCTCGTGAACTCCATTCTTTCCTACAGTAGAACTAACTGTGGAAAGTGCAGAAAATCCATTTACTTTTAGGGTTTTGTGCCTGAATCTTTTGGGGTATCTTGTGCCTTCACTATCTTTTCAGGTTCTCCTATTCTTTGTTAAAAATGGTGCATTCTCTGCACTTTAAAAAATTTCGTCATCGCATCACTTCTCTTCTCAAAGTGCAGCACTCATTGCACCCAGAATTAAGCTGTAATTCTTAGCACTGGCAACTAGGCCCTACAGGGCGTGGCTCCGTCTCCCTTTTTCATCTTTTCTACACGTTTTCCCCTGGGTCACTAAGCTCAAGGATGTTAGAGGACTTTGGGTTCTGGAAAACAGCGCACTCATTCCTGACCTTGCACTTGTGAATTTGTTATTCCCTCACTCTGGAATATTCCTAACGTAGAATTCCAAATGAGTGGCTCCTTCCCAATATTTCTTTCTTCATCAGCCATCTAATGGTGCCACCTACCTCTCCAGTCCTCCATCCCCTCACCCTATTTTTTCCTTCATAGAGCATTTGTCACTTTCAGAAATTATACTATTTATTTACATGTTTATGACATGATCTCCATTGAATTACGATTACTATGATATTAGGGACTTCTATCTGTATTGTTCACACCTGTATAACCATTATTTAGCACAAAATGCGAAACATAGTAGGTGGTCAGTAAATACTTATTTTTTTAAATATATTTTATTGATTATGCTATTACAGTTGTCCCATTTCTCCCCCATCAATCCCCTCCACCCTGCACACCCTCTCCAAACCCACATTCCCCCCTTTAGTTCATGTCCTTGTGTCATAAGTTCTTTAGCTTCTACATTTCCCACACTATTCTTGCCCTCCCCCCGTCTATTTTCTACCCACTATCTATGCTACTCATTCTCTGTACCTTTTCCCCCCTCTCCTCCTCCCACTCCCCTGTTGCTAACCCTCCATATGATCTCCATTTCTGTGGTTCTGTTCCTGTTCTAGCTGTTTGCTTAGTTTGCTTTTGTTTTAGGTGTGGTTCTTAATAGCTGTGAGTTTGCTGTCTTTTCACTGTCGTATTTTTATCTTCTTTTTCTTAGATAAGTCCCTTTAACATTTCATATAATAAGGGCTTGGTGATGATACTTATTTTTAATAAAACATGGATGCAATGATAGTATAACCAGTAGTTAAAAGCATAGGATTGAGATTAGTGACTAAGTCCTGGCCTCTTGCCATTTAACCTATCTCAAGTTCTTTGGTTGCTTTAATCATGATAAGGTGAAAAAAATATTTATCAGTTAAATCTATTATGAGTATTAGTTGAGGTGATGTATGCAAAGTGCCTAGCATATCCCTGAAACAAGGCAATTGCTCACTTGTAGCTATGTTACTTTTTCTTCAAGACAGGAAAGGAATATTATGGGCTGGAGGCCAAGTACACTCTGAATTCTGGGGGTATGCCAGGGGTGAAAAGCCAGGAAGCAGATTCTTTCACCAAGTTCAAAAGCACAAACGTTCAAAGTTCAGAATTTGGGTAGAGCAGGTGAGAACAAGTAGAAAGGAAGAAACAAAGGTAGAACGCTTAAGGCAGTCACTGCCCGTGGGCTCAGGGGGCCCCCGAGCAAGGCCAGAAACCAGTTGTCAGTATGGCTGAAACTGGTATTACTTTGTTGGTTAATATTTCAACTTTTTGAATATTGTATGTATCCCATTCCACATAATTAAAAAGAGCTCAGTTTAATTATTTTGTAAACTATCCTCTTTTCTTTGTATTATCTTTCCAGTTTCATTCAGAAACTTGAAGGCCAAATAAACCAAATTTGATCATTGGATGGTAGTTGGTCCTAAGTTACTAGTCAATAACAGGGAGACAAAGCCCCATTGAAAACAATTTTATCCTTGATGGTTAAAAAGAAGAAAATGAAAGAGACAGGGTAATAGTCATGTGGAAAAAAAAGTAGAACTTGATTAGAATTCCCTACACATACTTACGACTTTGCCTTGCTGTGTTGAGTTACACATGGGTAGAAGGGTCAGGACCAAATAAAGCCACGCCAGTGCTTGGGTCTCCAAAGGTGCTAATTCAGTCTTCTCTAGACATGTTTTAGAATGCAAGATCAAGGGCTTTAGATCTCAAATCCAGGTCCCATTTCCAAACTTTTGGTCTCAACCCTAAAGAACTTTTCCTTAAAACCAAACCAAACCAAACCAACAAAACCCAAATCTAAAACCACACAACCAAATCTTTTCTGGAATGAATGTGTGGTGGGAGTAGTGGGGGGAATGTTACGAGTTTTGAATTTTCGAAAAAAATCTCTAAGTAGAGAAAATTTGGAGAATTGAAAAAGAAAGGGATATTCTAATTCCTGATGTCATTTTAGAGTATTCAGTATTTTTTTCTATGCAGTTTTTATAGCCTACTGGTCATCTATTGCGCGGAGGAATTGAGGGATAATTAGTTGCTTTGGTTGTTTTTATAGATAGTAGTAGTTAGGACAGATTAGGTTAAGTGCAACAAACAACTCCAAACTCTCAATGCATTGAGACAAGAAAAAAGTCCATTTCTCACTCATGCGAAGGAAGACCCAGGGATTCGGGGTGACTCTTCACGGCAGTTGTTCTCCATGAGGTGACTTGACAGTCCAGGCTCCTTTGATTGTGAGGCTCTGCAGTCTCATTTCAAGACTTCCCTGATTGTTGCAGTGCAGAAAGGGAAACCATATGCCCCTTTTCCTTCCTTCTGCTCTGAGAAATGACACTCATTTTTCCTGTGTACATTTTATTGGCCAGAGCTCTCCACATGGCCACACCTAACTGCAAGTGCATTGATGCCTTGGTAAGTGAGGTTCCTGTACCCAGGAAGGAGTGAGGCACCTGATATTAGTGTGTACTAGCTGTATATATTATCCCCCAAAGTTGAATTTTTTTTTAAAGCAGAAGACTCAGCTCAGAGCTTAAAATTATCCACGAAAGGGTCCTGACACATGTGTGAATTTATAACTGGTAAAATTGGATTATTGGCTACTCAGAGATAATTGGAGACTCAAGGATTGCTCATGGATTGCACTTAGAAAATATTCTTATGGCAAATGTGACATGACCATGTATATTTTTATAATGTCATCTTACTTATGTTCTTTAGCTGCTTTTAGGAAACTGGTTCTGTTTGCTATTTTGTCTGACCTCCCACTTTTGCAGTGGGTCTGAAAAGAGTAGAAGACTTAGGCTCTTCCAGTCTGCTGTGGTAGACTTGCAATACTACCCTGAAAGTAGAATAGAGTATGTCATGAAACCCTCAGACAATTGCGTTAAACCTTCTGAAATTAGTGATATTTCATCACTTCTTTTAAACTTACAGAAGTAGCAGTTTTTTATGATTCAACCTTATAATTAATAGCTAGGATATTGACATTTCCCTTATGTTACCTATTTGCCTTGGTGTAACCCTAATTTCACTCTTCTAATAGAATCTAGAATCTTTGAGATCATTTCAAGTAAGGAATTTTGTACACAGAAGTTTGACTTGTAAGCATCATTGTTTTTACAGTCTCTTCAACCATGACCAAGTGATTCACAACATGACAAGTGGTTAATTTTAGTGAATTATTTCACAAGTTAATTATCCACGATTTCCTCAGAGCTTGTGGTTCTTCCTTAGGTCAAGTAGTGATTGCACGTCACTTAACTTCATGGCTTATAGTGATGAAAGGTACTTGCATTCATTCTGTAGTCCAACCCAAGTATCGTTGCTTTGTAATAATATACCAGGGCAGTATAAACTCTCATCTAAATTCTTTTTGTGATTTTTTGTTGTTGCAACATTCCTGAAAAATTACAAACCACATTACATTTCCTCCCCAGTTTCCCTCTTTTCTAATCATGAGTATGACTACCATTTACTGAACATACATACGCCTCGTTCCCAACATTGTGCTAAGTCCTTTACTTATATCACTTAATCCTCAGAACAACTCCACTAGGGAAATAACATAATTATGTATGTATTATGGTTGAGGAAAACTGAGGATTAATGAAATTAAATCACATGCTCACAGCTGTGTATCTAGTAGGCGGCAACAGTATTGGAATCCAATTCCTCATCTCATAGACACCAAGTTCATAACCACATGTTTCCCCTGCTCCCTTTCTGCTTCAGTTCCTTTTTAATAGCAATACAGCTCTTAAAAATATACTCACGTAAAATTACCCATGTACCTAAGTATCATTTCTATTTCAATTGAAGGTAAATTTTAGTAGTCTGGTTTTGCAAACCAAAACTACCAAAGAACTCAGGTCTGAATATAAGGAATTCTAAATGGAAAACTGAGTTATTCATTCTGATATATCCACCTGGATTTTTATGTCATAAAAATAGGCTAGGGAATATTTAAAATACTTAACCTTAAATCTAGATGTTGTGAAACAGGTGTCTGTTTTATTATTTTCATAATTAAGAACAGAAAAAATAAAACAATCCAAAAGATAATCTCTTTGAGGACATAGTCAACAGAGTATGCCTCGTAGGGTCTTGAATATGAAAACCCTCAATAAGTTTTTGATGTGTAAATAAGAGCAGTGGCTTTGAAGTGAATCACAATGCATTGTTTTGTTCTAAGGGCTATTTGGGTGTATTCTCATATTCTCAAAGTACTTATTTGCTTCCCAGTGTAAATATTTAAACTTTTTAGCTTTCATAGCTTTAAAGGCAAGGAGTATTTGGGTCTTAGGTCTCATGTAATTTTGACTTCAGAATTTTGACACAGACCAGGAAATATTTCTGATTTGTAAGCTATTTTTATTAAGATACTATATCAGGCACATGTTCTAAAAGGCTCATAGATTCTTTAAGCTTTCAGAGAATGTGGTTTTATGCTTATTTTATGCTTATAAGATTATGAATATGATTTTAATTGCACTATAGCAAATGGAAAATAAAAAGGAAACAGTGAATATCAAATTTTACATATTTGCTTTTTTATAAAAATCAATTTGTAAATGGATATAATGTAATGTGGTACTATCAAAATCCGTGGTTAAATTTACTTTTAATCATCTTTGCTTTATTATCTTTGGCAGCTAGAAAAATCTTTGTTTAATCTTTGTGAAAAGAAATTAAACTTTAAACCTTACACACTGAAAAAAACTGCTAAGGTACACAGTTAATAAACTTAAGTATTAAATTAATCAGTCAACACTAGCAAATTCATGGTTAGAAAACTATGCTGATAATTATATAATACTTACATTATGTTCCTACTTTGATGTACTCTATTTGATAATATTGCAGAAATAATGATTCATTATATTTTTGATAGCCTGAAATTATTATTGCAAATATTTCATTTGCACTCGCTGTATGCTTTTGATTTTGTGACAGAATTTTAAAAGGATATGCAAACTTGAGAGAAATACAAATTTGTATTATACAAATACAAAAATTATGGTATCTTCCAAAATGAATAGGTTCATCCTTTCCCCCCACCCCCAATGCAATAGTCCGGAGTGAAATTGTCTGGGTTCCAGTTCTACTTCCCTTATAAATTAGCTATAAATATTAAGTAATTATGTATCCTGTCTAAACCTTAGTTTTCTTCTCTGTAAAATGGGGGTAATTAAAGCTTCTACCTGACATAATCCTTGGGAACAGTAATTACATGGTCTATGTTGACGCATTTTGTGCTAACACAGTCACTGGTACAGGGCGAGGCTCAACACATCTTAGCTATTTTTTGTATCAGCATGACAGCAAGTTTTTAGGAGTAAGGGATAATCTGTTTCCTTTGAAGTTTATATGGACATAAATATGTCCATGTTGATAATGTGGGACCTGATAAAACAAATAGTAAATACAATAATGGTGTTGTAACAATCATGGTTTATTGGTAGCATTTGTAACAGTAATATAAAGTACTGCTTATAATAATGAAGATCCCCATGAACAAATCCTCTTTGTAATAAGTATAATGATGATGGATTAATAGCATACTTAGAATTGTGATGGCTATTTAAAAACCGAGTTAGAAAATATTAACATTATGTTTGTGCTAATATAGATTGTTTATGCCAATATGGAGTTGTTAGTGTGTGAAAGCTATGAGATAGCAATCAAGAAACTTATGTTGCCTGAAAAAGAGAACTGCATGTGGGGAAAGCATCCTTTAATCAGAGGAATGTATGTGCTGGAGAACAGAAAGACATCTTCCTAAAGTAAATACACTGAAATCACATGGTAATAAGTTAAACGAGGGGAGGGCATTCCACCAGGACTCAGTATTCTGGTGCTATTCCACATGGGAGTGGTGGACTGTTAACATTTGACAAAGAGTCTATTAAAGCAACACGCAGATGATTTGCATGCAAGGTAAGGGGAGTGCTTTTGCTGTGCCACTGGATTTCATATAAACTGCATTCATGCAAATATTACAACCCTACTGTGACTTTTATTTTTGGAACTATAACTGAAGTATAAAGGACTTCTCATGCTTCCTTTCTGCTGTGAGATCTTTCAGATTTCATTAGACCTAACTATGTTACATTAATTATGAACTGACCACATGAAGGAAAACATGGTGACTAAGAATGAGTGATTTTTATAGGGGTGAGATTTTGAGATTCATAATAGCTAAAAGAACAAAAACTCAGAATTTTGTCATCAAAGATAACTTGTTCCAAACCTTTTTTCCTAAGGTAGTAATAAAACTACCTTATTATAAAATGTATCATTTACTAAATAAAGTATTATATTGAAGCTACTCTCTTTTAACCATAATTGGTTAAAATTGATGAAAGACCCTATAAGGGCAGTGAATATATACAGAATGGCACAATGAATAAGGCACAGATCTTAACTTAGAAAGTTTATTATCAAGAAGGAAGGTTAAGAATATAAGATTATGGACAACAGTGTGGGGACTGCCTGAAGGGGTGGGGCTGGATAGAGTTGGGAAAAGGGGGAAAAAGTGGGGACAACTGTAATAGCATAAACAATTATATATATATATATATATATATATATATATATATATATATATATATATATATAAAATAAATAATTACATAATATCCACCTCATATATTGTTTGCATGTATGAGGCCCCAGGTTCACTCCCAAGCACCTCCACTGGAAAAAAAAAAGAATATAAGGTTAGCAGGAAGAGATTTGTTTATAAGAGATGTACTGTGAAGTCCATTAAGCTGTAAACAGGCAAAATTACATGTAAGTGTTAGCTCTTCTGATAAGGTTTAGGATAATGATCTCTGGCTATTTAGAGCGATAATGTAAACTCATATACTTAAGCTCTTTTGACTGTTTTGCTGTGGCAATCATCCATCCATCCATTCATACATCAAACATTTATGGAAGTCAACTCTGCCAGGCACTGAGCCTATAAAAATGAATTAACCTTTTATGGAGTTCACAGTGTGGTAAGGGAGATACCTCACTTTGTTGTAGTTTATTTATTTGTTTCAATGCTAGGACTGAAATATGTTCCAGGTGTATAGAGGTAAATGGGATGGAAGTTTAATGTATAAGTATAGTAATTATTAATAAGGGCTTAAAATTAGCAATTTAGAAATGCACAGTTTTGGATTTTGGGGGTCACGAAATTGATGTCCTACCTTTTGCATGTGAAGAAAGGTTCAGAGGAGATAAATAATTTTCTCAAGGTCACGTGGCTTATTGGCAACTGAACTGAGTTGGATCCTTTCCTTGTCCTTTCACTCTACCCTGCTCCTCTTCTGATCAAACCAACTGCCTCAGGAGGGTTAATAGTGAATATAAATGTTTTATGTAGACCTGAACCAAAGAAAACATGCACAAATTGCTGCTTAAAGAGGAAATAAATTAATGATATGAACAGCTTAATAGCAAGTACCAGATTAAAAGTAGATTTACTTTGCAAAGACCAACAAAGGAATTAATGCAGCTTTATGAACATATCACTTTACAAATTAGGGAGTCTTTGACATTCCACATAACTCTGATGTGAATGTACTGATACATTTTATAGACAATTAAAATGTATAAAGGGTGAGGGCAGATTCATAAAAGCCAGAAGTGAAATATCCATTTCCAAGTAATGGTGAATATATTCATAATGGATTCTGAGTCCTTTGCAATCTGGTATTCCTTGTGATAGAGCTGAAATAGACTTTCAATAAATTAAGGCTTCTTTTTGGCTTCTTTTTTTCTTTCTTTCTTTCTTTTTTTTGCCAGACAGGAATGTGTAAGCCAATGTTCAACAATTGCTACTGAAATAATATTTGAACTCCAAGATATTCTGATGTAATAAAACATTCTGGTGTAATAAAGATACTCTGGTGTAACAAATCATGGCATCTACTCTGCCATTGACTAGTTATTGATTTAGGGCAAGTTACTTAACCTTTCTGAGCCTCAGTTTCCACATTAATACAATGAAACATGGAATATGAAGCCACTTAGGATTTCTTCCAGCTTTAAAATTCTATGCCTTTGCAATAGACAGTACTTGCCTGTTTGGAAAGTACAGCCATAATGGTTAGCTGAGCTTTGTGTTCCACTTAAGATGCACTGGTAAATAAAGTTGCTGATAACTAGGAATCGAAAGAAAAATGATAGCTCACTCATTTTAATGAGAATGCTGAAAGCATATGTAATGGCTTATTATTAAACTATTCCACTGGTGGGGAAATTGGAAATATCACAATAAAAATTTTCAATTTTCCATTTCAGTAACTTTATTGAGTTGCCAAGGCATATAACAACAGCCAAAGTTGATACATTAAATGTGGATGTTTAAGAACAAAGTTAATATGTGATGTTATTGATTTTCATTTTAGTCCCTTTCTGCCAACCTTCTCCAGAGTTAAATAAATCTTCTTCCTTGCTTATTACCAAAAAGTGTCTATTTCTGATAGTTTAAATATTTTTTTTTGCCTAATTCTTTATTCTTATGTAAAGGTAGTAAATCACTTTAGATTTTTATTTCTTCACTGCCAAGTGTAATACAATGTCACTATTCCCTTGGTTTCCACTGAGCCTGTCTTCTGGTTTCTATTTTCAGTTTATGATCCTTGTGTCTATATTTGGTAAAAGTCTGCTTATGTTTTTCGAATATGATGTAAGGCAATCTTTTAACAAAATGTTTCTGAGTGGAACCTAAAGCAATCTGAACTATTATAATTTTAGATACATGCTTCCTGAGAAGGTAATATAATGCTTTATTAAAGGATAGAGTTGCTATTTGATTTCAAATACTGTTACATTTTTATGTATTTATTCTATAGTTAATGATATTCTCATCCTTTTCTTTGGTACTAATGTTACTGTAGAAGCCGTCTGCCTCCGGACTCAGATTCCCGCTTTGTGTCTTCCTGCCAGACACATGACATTTCTTCTGCAGGGCCGCAGCCCATGCTCCGAAACAGCTGTGCATCTTCATCCTGACCACTAGGGGGCTTTGGCTTCGATCATATTCTAAAGATCAGGCAATTAATTAGCATGTAAGTTACACAAAGAGCTGATAGTCCTATTTAATCTATATTATAAAAATTATACCTCAAAAATTCTGAGTAGATGAGTGTAATCCACAAGTAGACATGATCAGTAAACACTAAGGATAATCAAGGATGATCTGAATTTTTTGCTAGTATTTGGATCAAGTCCAGCTCAAAGAAGCAGTGTTTTCTAATGGGCCTCTGTGGTAGCAGGACTGGAGGTGGTTTTATTATCATTGAATTCCATAGGTGGGGCATATGACCAACAAGACTTAATTTAGAAAAGGAAAGCTCCTCACCTCTGCAGTTCAAGAAATCCCTCTGGGGATTAGAACATGTAATTAAATTGCCTAGAAGTCAGGTCTTATATAAATAGTTTATTCATGAGTTATACAGAAAGTGAAATATTAACCATTTCTCTTTGGGTAGAGGATGAGGCTCAAGGAGAACCACACAGCCAGCCCCTCTCTCATTTACTTCTTCCATTTTAGGACAAATATTTGGAAGAGGAAGTATAGATAGAGGAGGACCCAGCATTTGAGGCTGCAGAACCTGTTTGAAGATAACAGCCCCAACCTTTAATAAGATCAGCCAGGCTTTGCCTCAGGGACCAAGATGGGCAGAGATCAGAAGCGCCTCCCAGGGCTCTTTTGCTTCAGCCTGTGTTGTGGAGATCTGCTTCCCAGGAGCTTACTGCAAGATTTATTTCTAACTAGCCTCCCAACCACTTTTGTGTCCTGAGTCCTGGATCAAAGGTCTCATTTTCCTCTACTCTCCCCTTATTTTACTCAAAACTTTTTGCCTCGAGAATACACAACTTTCCTGACCAAATAGCTAAGTCCATCCTGAGTCTGATGGACATGTTTTTCATTCAGCATGTAGGAAATGTTTATTAATCATCTAACTGTAGCACAGTCGTTAGAGATGTAAAGGTGAACAAGAAACAGTCCCTATCTCTGAGATGCTTCTAGTCACTCTTCGGGACTGAAAAACGTGACTAGATGATGATAATAGCGTGTGCAATACTTGGGCAAGCATGGCCATGCTGTAAGAGCACATTTGAGCAGCTCCCCTCTCATCATTGGGGCTCTACCAAACAGCTGACGGCAGAGAAACTTGCTTTGTTTCTATTTTTCAAAATCACTGTCATCAAGAGGACTATATTGGACTGACCTAGATCATCATATTCCGGTACATCTCAGATGTCTTTCTCCATGACTCCTAGACCAGTGAATAAGGTGCATGCAACGGTCACATACTGTAGAAGCTTCCTAGTTTGCAGAGTTCTCCTAGCTTTACTTACCCTTTCTCCTTTCATACTTGATTACATGGAGGATTGAAACTCCTTGGGAACAGCCAAACACTTTCTGAGACCTCGAAAAGATGTGATTGGAGTCAGGCAGGTGTGGAAGCAAGCTGGAATATTTAAGGGCAGCCTCCAGAGAGGGAATCCACAGGCTTCTGCCCCTGAGATCCCCCAAATCTTAGCCCTGTTCTCATCTTTTCTGAGATTCGTTTGTTTATTATCTGTAATTCTACAAGAAACACACATATTCTTGTAATAACTTTTTAAAGGCTTAAATATTCCATTTTTTGTGCTTGTAGTCCAAGAATGCTTATGATATTTGTATGCATATATGTGCGTATGCATACATATGTATGTATAATCTAGAAAATACATTATCTACACTCAGAAAGTACACACCAATTCTGTTGTTATTAACTGCAAATGCTAGAGGGATGCATTTGACTCCTTACAACTTAACCTCTCAGGCAATAACAGCAGAATTGAGATCCCCCTGGTTTCTAGGTCCAAAGGTCAGCTGAAGAGAGAGATGGTATCAGGGCATCTTCTAGAGTTTTCTCTGCTCATCTCTCTGTATGGAGGCTGCCTACTCAATTCAAGAGTAAAGGATCTTTGGGAGAAGAGAACCCATTCCTCATGTGTTGTCGATTCAGTGTTTCTTAGCAAACCAGGACCCTCACTCTTACTTTCCCAAACTGATCTTGCTCTGCTGTTTGCCTTAGCTGGTCTGGGGACCATGCCCACACTGACTTCTTGTCAGGCCAGTCACGCCTGCCCATTCCCTGGTAAACTTGTTCTCCACTGTGTTTTCTGATACATGGGTTGTTCCTGTGAAATGTATGAAATCGTGACTGCCTATGTGGATTTTGATATTGTTCCCCTCTAACATGATGCCTCTTAAGTCGCTCTTGTATTACAGCTTATTGCAAGTGGTACTGTCTCCTTTACCTAATCTAGACTACAGGAAACCACACCCTAACCACAGCACAGCACCTGAATTGCTGCTATTCAGGCATCTTAGCATTTTAATATAAACCATTAACCTGTATATTTTCTAACTATCCAAATCATTTAGATTTGGCAAGTCTTCAGTCTTCCTTCATCAAGAAATCTTACAATTTCACAACAGGCCATAGAGATTACACTGTGTGCTTTTGGAATGCATAACATTTAAAAATATATCAGTAGTTTCTAAAAAATTAATTTGAGGCCTTTTCTTGGTATGACATTGTATGTGAAGACTCTCTACAGAAAATAAAAAACAAAAACAGAAAACAAAAACCCAAAGACCCCAGAGTGGAGGCGGGAGCCAGGATGGTGGACTTGCTACAGTTTCACTTATTTGGAGCTTCTGTTCTTCTCTGCGGCACCCTGTGAGCTTCCTCTAGCCGAACACCTGAGGTTACCTGCAGCACAGTTTGCAAACCACTGGTCTCGGTGTCGTTCATTTAGCATTGAATCAGTTACTAGTTTTTTTGACATTTCTATCCTTCAACCACCTTATTGTATTTTGCATCGTTACTTAATTTTCCAAGTACATGCTTTGACTTCTCCACTATACTATAATCTCCCCAAGAGTAGAAAGAGTAACTTGTCTTAGAGAGGAGCCAAATCAAAACCCACATAACTAACCAAGCGCTCAGCTTGTGAAAAGGGCGCTCTGTCAATAATTGCTGATTGACTGCTGCTTCTGTCTGGTGCCTAACACTCAAGAGAGGAAACCATTCAGGAACCTGGGAATGACTAGGTGGTAGTCTAATGAGCACTATCAGGAGATGAACTGGCCTCTTCTTCTGTAAGGTCTAGAGAATGACCCCATGCTGTTGGCACTTCCAAAAAGAATGCTATTAGGTACAGTGATTCAGAAAACCGTGTGTTATTTTACTTGATGATTATATTTACTTGATATAACTGATTGATATATTGATATGCTCATAAAAGACTCAGAGTATGGCTCCACCTATTCATGGCAGGTGTGACTTCCATGTGAGCAAAGTTTCAAAACACAGAAAGTTTCAAGTCCCTACACAGAACACTATTCAGTACCCAAGAAACCAGAAAAAAATATGAGAAACCAAGCCCTCTTATCAAAGCTAGCAATGTGACTAATTATATTATGGAGAATGAATAGGCAATATTACGTGTAACACTTCAATAGTCAGTTTGGGATGAAATTTTTCATTCTGTCCATTGGTGTTACCACTGATTAATAACCAGCATGACTGAGTGAGATATATTTGTATCCACAGTAGTTGGCTGACTCACATGGCTGAGTGTTATTTATCCAATACATGCTATCTGATGATGGTTGTATTTTTCAATATGCTTTATAATCAGAAACCACTCGTTTCTTTCGATGTGAACTAAATGCTTTTAAAGGAAGAGTAAACTTGCATTATATCTACTAGAGAAAGGGTTTTCTTTCATTGAAATCTGTTTTAAAGCTTTGACTTCTTATTTAAATAAAGTTAAAACTAACTCAACAAGTCTATTGAAATATTTAGTAGTTAATGATTATATAGTGACTTCTGGTTGCTTACAAATATTTTCATATATCCAAAGCCTAGGCAGTACAAAGGACTGCCACCATTACAGAGGAATTACACTCTTCTGGCCTTTTGACAAAGATTTCTTGGCACAATTTTTAAATCCAATTTTCACTACTAATGATATAAGGTATGCTTATATTCTCATTTTATGAAGAGTATCTCCATGCTTGTGATCTGATTCCTCCCCACAAGTACCCTCCCTATACAGGAGAAATGAACAAAAATGGCTGTGATTCTTTTGTTACTGAAACAGCTACAAAACAAAGAAATGGCTGACCTGCCACAGTTGCAAAAAGATTGGGTTGAAATGAAGGTTTCTGGTCTTCTAGCCCAGTGCTCCATCCTCCAGCCATGGATTCCTAGTTTTACTTTCCCATGGACATCACTCCTACTATATGAGACACACTTCCATGTATACTCATGGATTACAGCACCAGTGATTTTCATGGTGTGTGTGTGTGTGTGTGTGTGTGTGTGTGTGTGTGAGAGAGAGAGACTTCAAAGGGCATATACCAGAGTTTTGTTGGGGTTACTGAGAATAGTTTCAAAAGATACCCAGAAGTAGTCTCCAATTCCTTGAAAGTTATGGGTAGTATTAATGTATTTTCTGTATTTTTTCTAAACCTTTTCTTCTACGCCTCCTATATCTTTCTCTGGGAGTCCAGAAATCTTTTACTTCGAAATCTAAAATGCTTCCTCATCAGACTTACTCTTCATATAATATATGTTGGCTGCTTCATTTACACAGTAATTTTTTTTGCCATCTTTATCATTTTTTGGTTTGGTTCAAAGCCACCCTGTTGTCTGATAAAACCCAACCTTTCTCCTGGCAGATTAAGTTTGACCTGGCTCCCGCTATATATTTCCTCACACCTTTGAAAGAGTACAGCATGGTCCTATTCTGTCTTCTTCCCTTTTGGGTCACCCCTTGATTGCCAGCTCAGTCAACCAAGTATTTCCCAGGTAGTAATGATTGCCAGGTAGACCAGTCTCCCTGAGGAGGTAGACTGAAAATGGGGGAGGGTGGAGAGAATGTGACCCTATCTGTTGCTAGGAAAAGAAAATGCCCTTTGCCCATGATATGCCTTGAGGAGATATAGAGACTCTAAAGGAATATGACCAGATCTAGAAAAGTGTAGGATGGTGCAAGCAGAGCTGTGGTATGAGTCAGGGGTGGTGGGCAATGAGGTGTCATATTCATTATTCTGCACTTTCTAACATCCAGAGGAAAAACCATTTCTAACTGTCAAAAAACATGATAGAATCATCAGAAAGACATGCAATTATTTGTTCATCCAACAAATATTTGTTGAGGGCTTACTAAAGTGAATAGCACATACAGTGTGCTGATGGAGTGCCAGGAGGTATGCGGAAAGCTTTGCAGCCATTACTGTATTTCATCCTTACAACAGCATGTAAAATACTTCACTGATTTGACGGTGAGGAAGTCGAGACTTTGAGAGGAAGGGTAAAATGTGTGAGGTTGCGTAGCTTGTAAGTGGAAGCTGGATTTGAGCACAGGTTGACTGACCCCAGAATTCCCATTTTAACCACCACACTGCATTACTATGGGCCCTACACTGAAGATATTCCAGAAGGTAAAGCAGGTGCCTGCCTTTGTGAGACTTCCCTGCTGTTAGCCAGCATGCTTGGCTACTTCAGGAACGTTCCAGTGTTAGCATTGGAAGTCTCATATCCCGGCACACCTTTCAGTCCAGGCAAACCAAGATGGATGGTCACCAATGCACAGTAATGCACATCTGTATCTCCTTTGGGCCTGAAGAAGCTTGTCACAACTACATCCAAAGGATCAATGCCTCCTCTCATGTGTTAATTCTCTAAAGCTCATACTGAAGGGGTTCCATGGCATGGAGGACCCCAAGACTCTTTGGAGTGCACTTCTCAGCTCTCCTAGCTGCCTATGAGGATGTAGACATAGCACAGAAATGTGACTCCAGGATAGAAAAGACTGAACATGGAGAGGAGTCAGGGCGAGTATTTTCCACCCTCCCCTAATTTTCTTCTCTCTTTCATGACATAGTACCCACTTCTTTCTCCTTCTGGATATTTCTTTTAGGGAAAAATTTCACTGCTTCGTAGTTGACTCTTTCTGGTGTGAAAGGTAAATCCTGCTATAGCTTCCTCAACATATTCAGCCCTGACCAGTGTGGCTCAGTTGGTTGGACATTGTCCCACAAAGCAAAAAGTCACTGCTGGTTTGATTTCCAGTCAGAGTACACATGCGGGTTGTGGGTTGTGGGTTTGGTCCCCAAGTTGGGCAGGTACGGCAACTGGTTGATATTTCTCCCTCACGTTGATGTTTCTCTCCCTCTTTTGCCCCCTCCTTTCCCCTCTCTCTTAAAATAAATAAATAAAATCTAAAAAAGTACAGGTACAAGCATATTAAAGGAGACTAACTCTGACACAATTAATTTCTACAAGGATACTACTCTTTATTGCTGAGAAGCATAAAAAACCTCTGCTCTTGCCTAGCAGCAACTCTGGTTGCCACCGATCAGAAGCACAGGTTTAAACTGATGGAAGCTTTGAATTTTACATCTGCTTTACATCTGTTCTTTTCCTTCCTATTATTCATCACATCCATTCTAATTGGTCTTCATTTACAGTCTGAGGTCCTCCTTACCAGACTGTAAACTCCTCGAGGGTAGGGACCACACTGGTTTTATTTTTCACTGTTTTTCATGATGTGTTCAGCACAGAGCATAATATAAGGTATGCATTTGATAAGTATCTCTTGAATGAATGAATAAATTCTGTATCAGATAAATTGTAGCATTTAATTTAAGTTCAACATTTTAGGCTTGAAAAGGCAACAAGGGAAGAACATACAAAAAGTGTGTGAGCCTAAGCTGTGACCTATAGTCTTTTCCAGCGTGTACAAAACAACTTACATTTATTGAATGTACATTATATGCTAAATGTGTATATATGTGTTATATAACACTATATATATACATACATTTTATATATATAGTTACAAAACTAGGTGAGCATTGGATGAGTTTACACATATGAGTTATGCATGTATATAGATATTTATAAACAAGGCACAAAGAGATTAGATAACTTGCCAACTAATAAGTAATGTGATCTGAACTTATTACTGATCAAAGCATACACTCGAGAAACTTGGCTCCACTTTTTCACCACTATGGAGAGCTGTCCTGTCTACGTGCTTTGCAGCTGACTTCGTGAATGTGGCCCAGCGATCTGACTCTGGGCTGTGTACCAGACCAAAATGGATGGATCAGTAGATGCTCTCTTCTGTCGCCAAAAACTGTATAAGTATGCTCACATCATTCAATTTGTTATTCTCTCATTAACAAGAAGTATATTTTTGGCTCACACAAAATGTGTCTTGGCACTCACATATTCCATACCCGCCTTTTAAGGAAAGAGTGTTTATATTACTATGCAAAGCCTTCAAAGACATAGACTAGTGGACAACTGCAGAAAAAGAAAAGGTAGGAACCATTCAAAGATGGGAAAGACCATGAAACTACTTATATGAGATTATTATAAAGGCCCTGTGATTAAGGCTTCAATGTGAACCACATTAAATCTAAATACAAAATTGTGATGGAGAGATCAAATAACATATTAGTTAAAAGAGCCTCCAGGTGGTCACCTCTCTCAGTTCTTCTTTGAGCTTCTATGAGTTAGCATTGCAGTTTTCTGTGGAGCTGATTACGCATCCTGGCCTTGGAATCACAGGTCCCCCATGACCTTGTGGACGATGCTGCCCTAGGTCCCTAATATACCCTTGGTAGCAAATGAGGAACTTATCTCTTCCAGCAGTCAGAGAGAGCTATGGACTAAGTGATGGATATATACATGTGTTTATAGTTCTAGCCTGTTAAAGGCCACAACAGAGCTTTTAAAGACAGAATTGGAAAATTCTCTGTGATGAGATTTTTACTCAATAGATGACAGTTTCATTGACTCTTCAGATCTTGGGGATACTGTGCTTTTTGTGGGGGGAACTAACCAAAGGAATAAGAAGAGCACAACTATACCACATATTAAATATTATCCACTATAATAACAACATAAGTGGGATGTTGTACTTTATATATTGGCAAAAGGGTCTTAAATAGTACAACAAAGTGGGCAAGGCAAAAAATGAGTGAAATATATTAGAATCAGTATAACTTGAAACCCCATAGGAAACACTAAAAATTTTGATTACTGGTATTTAACTACCTTTTGAATATATACGTTCACGATGAGATTAAAGCATTCCACGATACTTTGCTTCTGACAAGTTAAATATTCATTAAAATGGTGGCATAAAGAACAAAATGAAAATCAGCCAACTGAAACTTCCCCCAAGTCTTCAAAAATCTGTTACATCTCATTCAGTACTAATTGCTATAAACTTATAGTTTAGAGGAAAAATTTTTTAAGTAAACTGATTAATTTGGTGAATTGACTCTGCTTAATTGATTTTTCAGCAAAATGAACTTTGAAGATGAGCCTAGTTCCCAAAGGCCTCCTTTTTCCAGCTGCCACCCAAAACATGTCTCCTCAATCAGGCATTGCGGGGGAACTACTAAAATTGTCTGGCGTTACCGACCCTGGGGAGGCCTAGGTATCTTCCGATTTGCCACGCTGACAGTAGTTCTCTCCTGATGCGCCCTTTGAAGAAGGAAGGATGTGGGCTTTCTTTTTCACTAAGCCTTCCGTGCAGCTCCCAGTATGGCCTTGTCTGTGCTTTAACCCCAAAATGCCCTCCCTCCTCTCCAAACC
This sequence comes from Glossophaga mutica, assembly GCA_039655065.1. Classification (NCBI taxonomy): domain Eukaryota; kingdom Metazoa; phylum Chordata; class Mammalia; order Chiroptera; family Phyllostomidae; genus Glossophaga; species Glossophaga mutica. The sequence goes on along the minus strand of CM077307.1, from coordinate 136,434,873 downwards.
TTGCTTCGTTTGTTATATTCTCTCTTAATCTAATCCTCACTTAATTTATTTGTACCCCCTTCTTGTCCTAAGCCTATGACCATGTTCACCCATCCTTACAAACTCATTTGTTGGCACTACATGTTTCCCTGACCACGCTTCAAACTACTTTCTATCTTCTTTCTTTCCGTATCTTGAAAATACATTCTAATGTTCAGTATTCTGATTAACTGCCTCTTATTAAATTCTCAACCAGTTGTATTCAGCTTCCAAAATTCCACTCCAGTCCACTGAAACTATTCCTAAGAGTATCAGTGATTTCCTAATTTCCAAACACTGTGACCCTTTTATTGGTCATCATCCCTAAAAGCATCTATGCAGCATTCGGATCTCCTTTCTTCCTTTAAGAGCATTCTCTCATAGTTCTCTTGCCTTCGGCATGTCTGTTCCTTTTCAGTCTCTTTTGTTGAATATTCTTCGAAAGTTCTCCTCTTAGTGTAGAGCTTTATACAAATGTAAGTGGGATCATTGGCATTGATTTATTGATGCTTAAATTCAAATAAAGAACAGGTTTGTTTTCTATATCAAGAGGAGGACACACACATACATATACACATCAAGTAGAAGAAGCAAGTGATCCAGAATTCTCCTCGCGGCCCCTGGTTACTTTGGTAGCACTAGAAAAGTAAGCAGAAGTGACTATGTGATAGTTTCAGAAACACCATGGGCCCTGGAACAGGAAAGGAAGGGCAAGGAGAAGGCAAGCTGCCGGCTTCCTGGATTCCTTAGTGTTATGGGCTGAATTATGTTTCCCTCCCCAAATGTGTATGTTGAAGTCCCAATCCCCAGTTCCTCAGAATGTAACGATACTTAGAGACATAACCTTTAAAGAGGTGATTAAGTTAAAAATGAGGCTATTAGGGTGGGGCCCTAATCCAGTAGGATGGGCATTCTTATAAGAAGGGGAAAGAGACACTAGGGGTGCATGTGCCCAGGGGCAACCAGGTAAAGAGGCAGCAAGAGGATGGTCATCTTGAGCCGAAGAGAGAGGCCACAGGAGAAACCAATTTTACCGACTCCTTGACTGTAGTCTTCCGGCCCCCGGAACTGTGAGAAAATAAATTTCTGTGTTTAAGACTCCCAGTCTGTGGTATTTTGTTGTAGCAGACCTAGTTAATTCATGCATGGAGGAAGTGAAATTCCTGGATAGTCAGTGTGACACCTGGAAGCTGAGAGGCTTATTGGTAAAAGGGATTGTACTGTGATAAAATATTCCTGCTTGGAGTAAGAAAAATCCTTTTCTCTTGAATACTTTTCTCCCAATCAGGAGATTGGAATTTTCTATTTCCAGAAGAAGAGTGAAGTAACTTGCCTCAATATGCTATTTGCTTCTTTAGTTGGAGCCACTAGCTATGTGACATAAAGGGGATTCTTTGTGACAGTGATATAGCAACTTTAAAAGTTTGTCTCAGCAAAGAGCTAACTAAAAAGCAAAGTGAAACAAAACAAAAAGTGCCCGATGTTTGAAGAGCTCACATGCCTTGCTCCAGAAATTTTTTTTTTACAATTCAGACAAGTTCCTTGCATCAGGATTTGTGCTAGCTTCAACAGAAGATATACTAAAATTGGAATAGGGCTTTAAATTGGTTTCATGACAAAGGCTATAAATTATACTAGGTGACTCAAATTATTCATGAGAGAGAGAAGATCTTGATTTATGCACTAGTTTTGTGTAAATTTCATTTTTGTAAAGTAAATCACTTTTCCCATTGACTCACATTACAATTTGAGATACACTTTATCTTCTTTTCTGAGTAATCTTCAATTGACAGCAGCTTTTTGCACTTCCATGCAAGCATTTAATGACCGAAATGCAAACACTTAAATGAAGCATAGCTGTTTACAGAGATTGCAAGAGAACCATGTATTCGTCCAACACCACAACTAATACCAACTATTTGGCAGGGGCTGTAGATTCAAAGACATGGATCCCTTAGCTTCAAGATGCTTATTTTCTTTGGTAGATTGAAAAATTCTTTTGAGAAGCAAATGATCAGCCCCTAAATGGAATACCTCATAATATGCATATAATGGATGTTCTTAAAAATGAAATTATTTAACATTACAAAGAATTTGCCATTGTTTGCTCAATAAAATTGATGTCATGTGTATTCACCAGTGTTTCCATGACCATTTTATTGTTTGGGGGAGACAGGGATTCTTAACCTGAAATTTTAAAAATATTTTTAAAATGTTTATGTGCTTTATAAGGTCTATGGAACCATGTAAAATAATATGCAAAATCAAATGTATATTATAATGGGGTTAATATCCAAAATTTATAAAGAACTTATAAAATTCAACTCCAAAGAAACAAACAATCCAATTAAAAAATGGGCAAAGGACCTGAATAGACACTTCTTCAAAGAGGACACACAAATGGCTAATAGATGTATGAAAAGATGCTCAATGTCACTAATTATCAGAGAAATGCAAATTAAATCCACAATGAATTATCACCTCACACCTGTCAGAATGGCCATCATCAATAAATCAACAAACAACAAGTATCGGCAACGATGTGGAGAAAAAGGAGCACTCGTGCACTGTGGGTGGGAATGCAGACTGGTGCAGCCACTGTGAAAAGCAGTGTGGAGATACCTCAAAAAATTAAAAATGGAACTGCCTTGTGACCTAATGATTCCACTTCTGATAATTTATCTGAAGAAACCTGAAACTCTAATTCAAAAGAATATATGCATCCCCATATTCATTGAAGTGTTATTTACAATAGCAAGACTGTGAAGCAGCCCAAGTGTCCCTCAGTAGATGAGTGGGGCTGTGGTGCATTTATGCAATGGAATACTACTTGGCCATAAAAATGAAGAAAATCCTACCCTTTGTGACAGCATAGACAGACCTGGAGAACATTATGCTACGTGAAATGTCAGTCAGAGTAAAGCAAAAACCATATGATTTCATTCACATGTGGAACCTAATGGACTAACAAGCAAAATAGAGACAAACTCATAGATAGAGAGCAGGCTGACAGCTTATTGGAGGTCAGGGGCTGGGTTCAGGACGGGGAGTGGAGGAATTGAGCAAAAAGAAAAAAAAAGAGAAAAAACTCATGGACATGGACAACAGCTTGGTGATTGCCAGAGAAAGGGAGTGGGGGGAGATGGAGGAGGGTATGGGGGGGATGAATGGTAATGGGAGGAGACTTGACTTGGGGTGGTGAACACACAATACCATGTACAGATAATGTGTTATAGAATCGTGCACCTGAAACCTGTATAATTTTCATAATCATCGTCATCTCAATAAATTCAACAAAAAGGAAAAGAATAAAAACCAAATGTATATGTGTACATGTGAATTTTTCTGGGGAGAGAGTTTCTCATTACTTTCATCATTTTCTCAAAAGAATCTACAATCTTAAAAATGACTAGAATAAGAAGCAATGAGTGTATTGTCTCAGTCCAGTTTCCACAGACAGTATTCTCTTGCATCTAGCTTTGATGCAAGCACACAATTTTGAGGAAATAAACTACAGTTATCAGAGGGCGCCTTTCTAAACACAAAGCATTTATTGAGCACCTAAGATGTTCATTGCATTGTAATAGGACTTGCAGGGTCAATAGGCTATGTTGAGAGGGAGTTGAAGAAACCATAGCTTCTTAAAAAAAATGACTATTTGCCTTGTGTGGGGATGGGTACGGCTAGCTTAGAGGAGTAAGATCAGGATGGGCAGGTTCCATGCACAGCTAACAGCTCCATCAGGGACTGTATAATATTTGTGCTGAAAAATCCCATTAAATATGGACAGCCAGTTATATAAGGGATTTTTTAAATATTGTGCTGGCCTGTAAGTAGTAAGCAAGTTATTGACTTGAAATGCTTTATTGCATGGAAAGCATTACTAACAGAGAGTATTTTCCATTTTCTATTCATGTTTTTTCCTCATTATTTCTCTTGGGCTAATACTGTTTAGACACAATGAATGCATTAATAATACCCACCCTTGAATGCTCTTTAGAAAAACACAAAGTATTTATTGATTCTTTATGGGGTTTTTTAACCTAATGAAAGCTAGTTAGAATCAACAACCTTAACAATAATGTGTTGTATTCTCCCTGCTGCTAAAAAAACAGCAGGAAAACATATTTTAAGCAACAGAGTCATGCTGCAAGTTAGAAGTAAATGAGCACTTTCCAGCAATAAGATCTGCTAAATTACTGCATTTATATCCTTTCCTTAATCCCTATTATGAAGATCACACAATAAAGAATCTCTCTGTATAACGAAGACTGTTGCTAACTTGAACACGATAACACAAAGCTGGGTGCCATCTGTTAGAATAATGGTAGAACCTCTAATTTTACAATTGTTGGGAGCCCATCATTACTTTTCTATTTATTTAAAATATATATTCAAAGACCTAATGCTTCAAGCTTCATAATAAGGCTCTAGTGATATGTTCTATGAAAACATGTCACTCTTCTTTGTGCTCGTCAGGCAATGTCTTTTTCGAGCGAACAAAGAAAACCTCTAGCATTGAATCCAAGACATTAGGAATGTAAAGAAAACAGATTGACAAAAATATTATATCAACTGTATTTACTGTGTCAGTACATAGATTAGGTACTTGGAGTCCACTGTAGCAGTGGAGGGTTTTGGGTTTTAGAGAATTCGTTCATGTTGAACGTCTTGATCTTGATTTTTCAGGAAGTGTGAGCACTTTCACCTCTGGCCCTTTTTAGGCAACTGGTTATCCCGAAGGCACGCAGACAGAGAGGAGTCAGTTATCTCAGGGAATGTAAAAAATGGAAAATATTTGTTGAGATCCAAGGGCCTTATCATCTTGCCGAGTGTAGCTTCTGGCTGTGAAACCAGAGAAAGCTGATTTGTCAGTTCTCTGAAGGGAGACTGTCTCTACAGGTTCAATTCTTCTTGGTTATTTGGTTTAAATATATTTCAGTTATGAACACAGCTTGAGGGGTTGGAGGCTGAAGTAGGTGGGAACTTCCATTCTTTGGCAAACAAATTCAGATCCAGAAGGCAAGCACTTCAGCGATTTGCTCACATCACACAGACCTTGGGAGTAGCAGAACTGGGATTAGAATCCAGGCCCACAGGACTTTTAGTCCAGTACTATTGCCTTTGTGTTATGGTGCTAAATTAGGTTCCCAGACCCAATTCCAACATGGTGGTGTGCTTCTCCCCATACCAGCAAACAATTCTCAGACACCTTGCAGGTGTCTGAAAATTCAACTCAATTTTGACACTCTCTACTGGGAGATAGCATCAGATTCCTTAAGTTAAGTGTTTATTTAGTTCTATAACATTTCTTTCTACCCCTCCCTCTCCCCTTCACACTTCAGATGCCCACTGTGAGCCCAGGCTTTCTGTGCTTCTGAGGAACTGGCTACACAGATCAGAGGTTCCAATGAGCACTTCCAACTCAGAATGCCAATTGCAAGTCTAGGTTGCTACCTGTACTTCTGACTGACTGGCTATGACTCAGAGGTTCTCAGAGCCCACTCCTCACATTTCATTAATTTGCTAGAGCAGCTCGCAGAACTCAGAGAATCATGTGACTGATTAGACCACCGGTTTATTGTAAAAGGATAGAACTCAGGAACAGCCAGATGGAGCAGATGTGTAATAGGGCAAGTTATGTGGGAAGGGGCGTGGGGCTTCCGTGCCCCCTCCAGGCACGCGGTTCTCCCAGCACCTCCATGCGTTCACCAACGCTGAATCTCTACAAACTCTGTGCATTGGGGTCTTATGGAGGCTTCATTACATAGTCATGTTTGATCAAATCATTCATCTTTGACAATTGATTCAACCTCAAGTCCCTCTCCCCTCCCTGGAGGTTGGGGGATAGAGGGAGATGGGTTAGGATTGGAAGTTCCAACCTTCTAATCATGGGGTTGGGTCTCCTGGAAACCTCTCCTTATGTGTCTCCCAAAGTTACTGCACTCACAGAACAAAAAATACTTTTATTATTTTCAATACTTATAAGAATTGTGAATGAATGACAAAATATGTATTTCTTATAAATCACAGTATCTCAGGTGCCTGTCTTCAGATATCATTCTATTTCTTCACTTCTGAGCAGATATAAACCATATCCTTAAAGATGCCCAGTCACAAGATTTTTCATAGCACATGTTTTGGGCTCTGTAACTGCAAGTTTGATCATTTGACCTTTACACCAACTCTCTCTCCCCTCTCTCCTCCATACTTATTTTATTTATTTTTAAATATTTTAATTATTTATTTTTAGAGAGGGGGAAAGAAAGGGAGAAAGAGGATGAGAAACATCAATGTATCTTTGCCTCTTGTGCGCCCCCTACTGGGGACCTGGCCAGCAACCCAGGCATGTGCCTTGACTGAGAATTGAATCATCAACCCTTTGGTTCACAGGCTGGCACTCAGTCCACTGAGCCACACCAGACAGGGAAGATATTTATTTTAAAATTCCTTTTCTACTTCACTTGTCTATCCTTCCAAGGATAGTCAATAGAAAGGAGTAAAGTGAGATGAAAGAAGAGCTTAAGCTACCAATTTTAATGCCTTCATTCTCCTTTTTAAGTTCTAAGGGTAAAGATTTCAGAAGTAATTAAAATACTCAGGTTCTTTTCCTTTTAGCTGTAGAGGGGAATCCCCAGAGCTTAGCTGGCTGGTCCCATTGCTGAAATTCTCTTTCTTTTGGTTTCTTCATCCCTGACATAGAGATAATACTGTATATCTCAGTAGAATGGCAAGGAATTGATTGATCATTGTCAACAATTTTTTCTTGGTCATAATTCCCCTGTATATTAGGTGTGAGTTACAGCTTAAGCATAACAACATCATCTGACAATGCCTGAAAGAAGTGTATTCTGCACAAAATGCATTTTCTTACTCTCTGAGAACTTCTCACAAAGGCTGTTATCTTTCACAGCCCTGCTGGTTGTGCAGTTGAGCTTTCTACCCTGTCATCTGGGTGTTCTGATATTCGGATGTCCCAAGAGTCAGCATGCTGGCAGAATAAGGGGAGCAGGATCCGGGGGACCTAGGGGATCACCAGTATACACCCTTCTCATGTGCTGGTATGGTTTGGGTGCTGGACAGTCCATCACCATCCCAGGCACAGCTGCCTCCCAGTTGGGAATGTTCTTAACCGTTCTTAGCTGCAGATGTTGAGGTGGTGAAATATTACAATATATACATGCATTTATTTTTCTAACATTCTTTGCTTCCCCATTGCTGTATATGTCCTCCCTTCCACACTGAGCATTGGTTCCTGTTGCTCATTTGGCATTGCTGGCTTCATAAATATAAATTTCATGGTTTACTTCCTTGACTCTATCTTAAATGCTTCCCACTCTGTCAGTTTCCCATGCAGTTTTGAGCCGCAGCCAGTTTTCTTTAACAAGGTGTAAGTTCCTTCACAGTCTGTTAAAACCCGCTATTTCTTTACTGCCGTCCTGTAGACTCTTATCAATATTTCAAGTCTTGTGATCACCAAGTTGCCCAAGAATAGCATCTGCAGTTAAATTAACAAGGATAAAATTACAAGATCTATCAATCTTCATGCTTCATGATGTAAGGAGGTCATTAACTGAGGTCAGGAGAAACTTTCCCCTGACAGCGAGCTCCTTCAGAATTAGTGCATTATGGGAACATTTACAAATTAGTCTCATTATACTTAGGAGCCTCTGGTATGAACCCCTTGTCACAATCATGATTCTGGGAAGGCAATTAATAGGTTCTTGTGAATTCTCAGTAACCTCCAGCCTTATTTAAAAAAGAAATTTGGATGAATTTTCGCTATTTCATCCAAAAAGACTTTTCTTTCCCCTCTTCTCCATAGCTGTTAATCCAGTGGCCAAAGATTCATCCTGAATTGTGGGTCTTGCTGTAATTCTGTAAATAATGTCAGTTAACACAGGGTGACAGTGCTATTACTTGATGTATGTCTTATGCCTTTCCACTCATTACTGCTCAGAGGCATGGAATGCTAGAGCTGGGTGAGACAACAGGAGTCATCTGCTCCGGCATTTTCTAAAGCCTGTTCTGTGGAGCGCTACTTCTGTGCGATGCTATAAGGTGCAATGTGGGGGGTGGGAAGGCCTGTGGTCACATCAGTGGATCACACAAATTCTCAGACAATTTGGATCCCAGTTTGGTTGAATCAGTAGGTGATATGAATAATGATAGGGTGCGGTATTTATTCCCTTGCTTCCTCGTTGCCATTGTTGCCACAGGCCGTCTGCAACCCTCCTCTGAAGGCTATAACTCCTTGTCAGTCTGCTCCATACACCTACTCCCCATAGCTAATTGTTGTGGAATATAGTTTTGGGAACTACGGGCTCTCTTGCCCTCTCATGTCTAAGGGTGGTATCAGCACCCCACTATTGCTAGTTCTAGAATACTGCACTGTGCCCTCTTTTTGGTTTCCTGAGGCCCTGCCCATATTTTTTTTAACAACTCCTTTATTTAATTCTCTTTAAATTACTCAGTTTGAGTGTCCCACCTCTTTCTTGCCATGATACTGACTGGTATAGTCATTGGCTTATCAATGCTGTTTTGGGATTAGATTGGCTTTTGCCCAGGCAAAGTGATGACGTAGCTTTGCAGGATGCTGTGAGAACAAACAGGGTAGTTAAAAATCTCTTTGTCAGACTGCTGGAATGGAAACCAAGTGAAGGGACCTCTGAGCTCTGGCAGGGCCAGTGACACTGGTAATTGGGAGTGGTAATTTTTGGCCAGCCTAAGTCTGAACTAGTGACTACTCAGTTTGGAAGCTCGGATAATTATGTGCTAATGCTGAGGTTGGCAGGAGTAATTGGACCTACTTGCCCCTATAGCATCAAACTCTTGGATAGATTTTATATGAGAGTTAGGATCTAAGGCAGAAACATACGTGCATAGGCAGCACAAGAGTGTGGGGGTGTCCGATGGCTCCCTTCCAGTCCAGCCTCTGACTTCTGGATTTAAGTTGACTAGTTGCTTGGTGCCTGTCCAGGTAGCATTTGACAGTTGATGCAGATTGTGGAAACAAGCAAGGAATAAAATAATTACAAATTATAATGAATGTTGTCAAAGATATAATCAAGGGACAAAATGAGAGAATGACAGAGAAGAGACCCTTTAGATGGGATGCAGGCAAGGTCTCCTAAGTATGTGGCCTTTAGGCTCAGAGGGAAATGATGAGAAGGTGCCAGCAGGGAAGAGTTCTGCAGGCAAAGAGAACATGCACAAAGGCACTGAGGCAGGTGAGAACTTCGCAGGGACTAAGGGACCGAGCGACTGGAAAACAGCAGGTGTCTGAGCAAAGGCAGCGTATGGTATGGCCTAGAAAGGCAGTGGTGAAGACTATGGCTGAACTGTCTGGGTTTGAATCCTGGATCCAGAATCTAAGTCTGTGACCTTGGCAAAGTCCCTTAACCTCTCTGTACTCAGTTTCCTCTTCTGTATAACAGGGAGAAAAACAGTATTTACTATTCTTAATATCAATTGAGATTATCAAGTATATAGCTGTAAAGTCCTTAGACTTTGCACATAGTAAGTCCTCTCATTAGTGCTGTTAATATGAGGTGGCATAGACAGAGGTAGACAGTAATAGAATATGCATAGGATTTCATACAGAGAAATAAGCCACAGCTAAGATACTAAAAACAAAAAACAAAAACAGAACAACTTTCTTCAAAGCACATCATGAATTTATCCCTGATAATAAAATGTGTAGTGTGTAAGTTACCGATTTATTTTTTAAAGACAAATGATGCCTTCTTATGGTCTTTTGAATTCATCATGGGCAAATAAGACCCTCTTTTATCCTCTACTGGCCGATAATCCACTCTGGCACATATAGATCATTTTTTCTCAAGGAGATTTGAAAGAACAGAAGTATGAGGTACTATTGATTATTTTAGCAAGTGTACCATGCCTGTCATTTTATCCCACTTTTATACCTCATCAGAATATAAAACTATTTTTAGCTCCGCATGGGCATAATTATACGTGATCTAGAAGGATCGTGGAAAGAATAATGCTGGACAAGATCTCGGGCACACTGTAGCTTGTATGCCAGTAGAGTTCATTGCAAGCTTTTATGAAAGATCTTTATGAGTGCAACTTAATAGTATATTTTATTTTCTAATTTTCCCCATATTTTGAAGGGAAAAAACCCACACATCATTTTCATATGTGTCTGTACTTACAAAAGTGACAAACAAGAATGTGAGGGAGACAGAAAGATAGAGACAGTGTACTGAAGTCACGTGTTCAGAAATCTGCTCTAAAGAGATGGAGGAACCAGAAATAATATTTTGGTGAAACCTCCAAATGTGGCTGCACACCAGAAGTTTTCCAAAGCCTTTCTTTTTTTTTTTTTTTGGTATGCTTTCTTCACACAGTCCTAAAGAAGTTATTCTTCCAACTGCAAAATGACCTCTTCGGGATAGATTTCAGAATTGGTGTATATTCAGGCCAATTGCCTGATCCTAATTCAGAACTTGGGATGCAGAGTTTAGAATATTGCCTATGACACTTTGTTTTCAGCCTTGGCCAAGAGAACTCAGTCTAAGAGCCTTGACCAACTGGAATAAATAGAGTTGAAACAATGCCTTTTAATGCCATGCATTTTGAAAGTGCTTGTTTAAAACAATACATGTTAGAGATAGTCCACATTGTCAGGAATCGGTGACTGCATTTCTCAGTACTTTTTAGAAAAAATGGGGGCAAAGTGTAAGATTAAACAATATGTTAAATACTGAGCTCTGACATGCATTTTGGACTTTGCACACAGGCAGTCAGGATGCAAGGCACCAGTTGACTGGGTCCAGCAGAAAGGCTATAAAATTGTATTCTTTGATGTTTTCTAATCTTCTTATCTTGCCTCTTTCCATGCCCATTTTATCTTACTGTTGTTTTTCTGCTGCATTCAGTGTTCTGTGAGGTAGGAAATAAACCGAAGACCTTCAGAGGCAGTGAAAAACATTTAAAGCATTTCCTAGGTTTACCTCACATTTCTGACCTCAGAGAAGATGGGTGTGGTAGACCCTTCTGCATGGCGTGGGCCCAGTTCCCACTCAGAGATGCACAGGACCCACGTCCACAGATAGGTTCTCTCGTGGGTAATCAGATTTGCAATATACCTAGGCTGCTTTGAGCCTTGCTTTTACTGTAACTTCCTAAAATCCATGCTAAACCTTGCAGGGACCAGTGTAACCGGCTCAACCACTTTTGCCTTTTCATTTGCTAATATCCTTCTTCTGTGATGTGATTAGGGGCATTGGCTCCTTTTGTTGTAACCGGTACAGAGTGAGTGAGGACCATCTTGTAATGTGAGGAGATATAGAATAAAGGCCCGTCGGTGGTGGAGGCCGAGGCTTTTGCTCCCCTTGAAAGAAAAGTCTCGCTGTAGTCCTTTTTCCTCCACCGGACTCGGTAGTCCGTGTGTATGTTTTATTTCATCCACAATGACTTGGACACTGCTAGCCGGTGTCCACATCAGATGGGTAGTCTAAAGTTCACAGCTAGCTACTGAACTGAATTTTTTTATTTTCCTGTAAGTGAATATAATGTCCTAGTGATTCACATTTTAGGTTTTTAAAAAGCATTATACTTTAGGGTAACCATTTCTCTTGGTTTGTCTGGGACTGAGGGCTTTCTCAGCTTGTGAGACTTTCAGTGCTAAAATAGGGAAAACCTGGGCAGTTTGGTTACCTCAATAACATCGTGATTTCATAGGATTTTCTTCCCATCTTCCTTTTCCCTCCTGGTCTTTCTCCAATCTCAGAGCTTCTGGGAAGTGGTTTTGCCTTAGTTCCATATGTTTCCATATGTGGGGACTTCTAGCAGGTGTTGCATCTTTTTTCCACAGCCATCTAGTGCCCTGCATGTTAGGTCAGTGGAATTTGAGATCGTTACAATGAGCACTTCTCACAGCAATCTCACATTTCCCATGTCCTTTGAAATCACTTCATAGGCCAAAGGCAGGTGTTAGCTCCGCTTGAACAATAAGAAAACAGAAACTCATAGAGGTTGCTGGTAACTTCCTGGGAAGTTACATACCACTAGACTTAAGCCCAGGTCTGACATTAAAGGCAGTAGTCCTTTATGTTCACAGTGCTTAGTCGTAGAGATTTTGTTGTTGTTGTCATGGACAGATGGAGGATAGTCTTAGGGTAAGAGTCAGAGCTATTTCTGGGGCTGGTAAATGGATAGTGGAAAAGAACATTAGCCTGGAAATCATGAGAATCGGGGCATATTCCCAGGCTCCGGCCTTTTAGGCATTGCCATTGGACAAGTCCTCATACATTTGTGCCTCGTTCCCTTCACAATATGATGATGAGGTTGGACTAGATGAATTCTAAGAATCCTTCTAGTTCTAATTTACATCCTAGTTCCTCTTTACTGCCTGTTGCCCCCTTTTGGATCTCTTTGAAAATCATTTGAAGGTATTTTACTTAGATATAAAGTTGGAGGATGATGGGAAACCCACAGATGGCTTGCAGCAGTACTGGTAGGGTTAATGGTCAAAGTTAGGTCTTATGAGCACCTCCTGCATGTCCCAGATCTCCACTTTTCCGGGGATAACTCGGTTAGGAGGTTTTTGCTAAGTAATCTCTCAGTCATACCTCTCAGCATGGGGCCAATTATGCTGAGGTGTTAGAAGGAAAGGGAAGCAAAGAAGGTCAACATAAAAACCAAGAGCTACTGCCTTCAGAACAAAATGGACGGTCCATGTCCCATGGTACCACGAGTTGGAAACTGCCAATTTAGGCTAGATATTCCACCTATAATAAAGGTCTAAATTCTAAGTGAACTGGGATTGTATATGCTTCTTAAACAGATCTCCATTGAGAAGCAAATGGTTCTTTTAACACACTCCCAGTAATCTCTGTCACTCTCTGAGAAAAGTTTATACTAAGGAACTATTGGTATATAGCAGTACACAGTACTTTATCTTTAGTGCACTTTGTAAGTATGGGTTTCTACATCTGTGCACTGAAGCTAAGATAATGCCTAAGGGTTTTCTAAAGGAGAGTTTGCAGAGCTCCAGAAAAGGGGAATTGAGACCGTTGCCCTTTGACCTCCTCCTTCCTGAGGCATCTGTGAAAGGAGGCAGGGCAGTAATTCAGGGAAGGAGACTCTGAGGCTTCCTTGAAACTTACATACAGTCACCCCAATTCAGCCCCCGTGATGACAAGACAGGTGTTGCGGTGGGAAAGTGGGGTCCCTTTCCAGAGTCTTCTACGATTGCTCTTGGTGTTCATTTTAGGGGACTTCTGACCCCGTAATTACGTAAAATACCTGTTCTCCCTCCCAAATCCCAAACCCAATTTAGTGCTTGCAGAAAAGTTTGGAACACTTACTGAAAGCCATCTGTGGGTGATTGATAGATTATGATTTAGACTTTCAAAGAAATAAGAAAAGTGGCTTAGTGGATGGACAGAAGTTTGTGCCGGGCATCTTGGATGGTGTGGGTGTCTTGGGTCGTGAACAAGTTCGTACACTTCTGTAGCAGCCTGCTCATTGGGAAAACTCATGTAATTAGACAAGAGAGGAAACATTCCATCTCTTATTCAGAACTCATTTGAATTTTGTTGTTTGTTGCTATAGCCAGTCCAAATTCTCCATCTCTCAGAAGCAGAACCAGTACCAACAAGGGAATACTGTTTGTGTTTCATCAACACATAGATAGAAAAATGTTTGAGGTTATATCTCCATGCCCTTCCCTGCTCACCTTCACTCCCAGAATTCCATAGTTCACAAACCTCTCCTCTAATTGCTGAGGCTGAGATTCTTGATAAGCAGTGAGCCATTTCCCAGGAGCCAGACTTATCAGTTTGCGTCCCAGCCTGAAGGGGATGCCAGTGGAGACTTTCAAGCTGTGTGCTCTGTTTTTGGAAAAAGAGCTGCAGTCCAAAGCCTGAAGCTACTGCTATCTGAAGGTATGATGACATTCCCTTTGGCATCTCAGCTAAACCAGTAGTTCTACTTTCAGAAGCTGCTTCAGTTCATTGTTGTACTAAAGTTCATAAAAAGAGTTATTTTCTAAGTCACAAAGAGTTTAGTGACTTAAGAATGGTTCCCAGTTTTGCCACTGCCCCATGATATCTGGTGGAGAATAGATTTGGTTGGGATGGGGCGGGGAGATTCTAGTTTGCAGAAATATATCGGTTACATTGCAGGGTAAAGGATAAATTATCATCTTCATTTAACCCACGGATGCCCAAGGACCTTAGAAGTCTCAGACTTCCTGTGCCTCAGATTCTCCATAAGAGTGCAATGTGGCTTCTTCTGAAGTGTGGTCACACCTAGAATTGTACTGCATTCATTGCCTGAGGGGCTGCTGTGAGCTTCTGGGGTGGGTACTTGCTCCAGGTTCTCTAACCCTCACAACAAATCTAAGAGCAAGTACTTTTATGCCCTTTTTACATAAGAAGAAACTGAGACTTGGAATGTCAAGGTTGTATAGTTGAAGATCATACAGGCTTTAAGAGATCATTTAAACTGAGATCTCTTTGCCTCCCAGATCTGTGGTGTTCACTTGTCTCTCTAAGGTCATTTGAACCACAAATAAAAACGCTTGCTAAGCATCTAACAAATGAATAAGATGAAAGTTCAATAATTAAGAAGAAGGGAGGAAGGGGAAAGGGATTAAGAATTTCTTTCTCCAATTGAACAATGTCTAGTAACTGTGCTGCCTGAGAATTAACTTGTGCCCCCAATTTGTCAAATACTTGATGGTGGTGATTGCGTTTCTCTGAACTGACTCCTCCTGTGAGCCACTGAGCAATAAAGGGCAGCTAGAAAGCAGTGGCAAAGACATCATGCCTCTGCTTGGAAATCTGTTTTGCTCACCCTCCTTGCTTTGGGTACAGATGGTAGACAACGCCGTAGTGGATGAGCCCTGGATCTGAGGTGTGAGGATGGGAGTTTCAATCCCCCTTCTCTTGTACACATTGGACATCCTTGGGCAGATCCCTTACGCCCTCTGAGCTTTAGTTTCTTCATCTGTATCATGGACATTACATCGCAGTGTTATATATAGAGAGAGGCTCTTGGAGATTAAATAGAGTAATGCATTTGACAGTTTGTGAAACAATGCTTGGTGCCTGGTAAATCCATCATGGAACCTAAATAATACTTCTGGTAAATGGGTTATAAATGTTAGTATTTCAATGTTCAGTAAAAACAAACATTCCAAGTCTGCTCTCATTTTGGGGTTTTGTTGCTTGCTTTTCCCTCCTCCCAGGCTATTCTCTCATATCTGTGTCAAGTTGCCATGTCTCATCATTCAGGTCTCAGCCTAAATGTCACCTTGGTTTAAAGATCTTCCCTGCCCACCCAATCTAAAGAGAAACATTCTGGCAGTTTTTGATTCTACTGTCTTCATAGCACTGTTATCTAAAATTAATTTTGTACTTACTGTTTATTCTTTCTGGCCTCCATTAGAGTGCCAGTTCCTTAGCAATGGGAACTTGTCTGTTTTGCTTATGGTTAAGCACCCAGGACCAGACCAGTGCTCTCCCATAGCAGTGCAACACAAGCTGCATATGCAACCTAACACTTTTTCATAGCCACATTAAAAAGCAATGAGTAAAAATAATTCTGATAATGAATTTTATTTAACCCAATGTATTTCAAATATTATTATATCTACACATTCTACATATTATCAGTATAAAATTATTGAGATTTTTGGCATTTTTTTAATTCTGGATCCTGATAATCTGCTGTGTATCTGACACTTAACACTCATGCAAAGACCTCAGTAGTCACAGGTGCCTTGTGGCTGCAACACTGGACAGTACAGATCTGGAGAATTAGCATGCCACATAGTCAACATTTGCTGAAGAATGTGTGTGGTTTTCCATCTTCGTGTGAATTGCTCCAAGCCCTTTGTTTTTAAATTATAGAACTTCAGAACTAGAATGCTGGAGATCGCTTACGTACTTCTTTGCATTGTGTATGAGGAAACTTTGACCCCTAGAGGGCCAATGTTGGTGTCTTACTGAAGGTGAGACAACTTCTTATAAGAAGGTAGCAGAGCCAGGCCTGAAACTCATATTCTCTTATTCAAAAGTGAGCACTCATTTCAAATATGCAGATCTAGAGATTTAAAAAACACTCTGTGTAATATATACCACTTATTTTTTCTGAACATATCAAATGATTATATATAATACTTCTTGATATAAATAGGTGTAATTCCCAGAGTTTGGCATCAAACAAGTGATCAGATGTCTTAGCTACCATTGTTATGAGATGCGTTTATTCATACCTTGTTTAATTAAATCATTTAACCTAAATCACTCTGAAAACTTTTTAAGAACTTCAGCTTTAGCTTAAAATGCAAAATTATTCATTTTCTTTTCTGGATTTTACATTCCACTATGTTAAAAATTCAAATGTCACTCACACACCTGCAGAGCACGTGGCCACCTTATTCACATTCCTTTCTCGAATTACTGGGAAGGTGAGCAGCTGCTTCTGAGACGGCATAATATTGATTAACGGTGTCTACAGGAAATCAGCTCAAGACAATTAATTTTTACAGCACCAGTCCTGTACTTTCAAGCGTTCTATTAAAATTATGCATTGTTAATTGATACTGCTGGGAATTATGAGCAAAGACCAGTTTGCCAGAAAAAGAAAGCAGGACACAACTCTGTTGCATATTCATATTGAATTTCTACTTAATAATCCAGTGGGGAGGGGAAGTCAGAGCTGAGATCTATCAAATCTGATAGAGATGAAAAATTATTGTCTCTCTCCTTTTATTTTTAAGTCATGGACATTAGGGATTGTGTTCTAAGATAATGAGTTGTCACTTCTGCCAACTGCGACATGGTGCACACTTTGTCAGTCTTCCACTTTAGAACCTCTAGGGGCAAATAAGACTGAGTCCCTGTGCTGCGTTATGTTTGCTGATTTAATTCTCTTTCGGTATCTATCTATTTGTATCTCTGGAGCACTGAAGAACCTGGCATCACTGCCATCTCCCTGTGTACTGTCTGGGGAATGAGACCGAAGAGCGACTTTCACAGCCGCTGTGTACATCTCCAAGGCCTAACCCGCACTTTACAAAAATGATTGGATTGAATGTGGATCCTAGGAATGCGAATTTCTTTTGCTTAGAGAAAAATTCTTATTCTTTTTTAAAGCATTTATTTATTTATTTATAAAGTTATTTTTCAATTGTAGTTTACACTCAGTATTATTTTGGGTTATTTTCAGGTGTACAGCATAATGGCCATTTACATACTTTACGAAGTCCCTACCCCCCACCCTCCCCCCTCCTCCCCCCACAGCTCATGTATTTCCAGTACCAACCTGTTAAAGTCTTTCTTTCAATAGCTCCAGCAAGCCAGGATAAAATATATCTCTTAAAATTTGTGGAAGTGGATTAAAATTCTGGATTTTTTGCTGAATTAAAAATGTTTTTATTTTGAGTTGGGCATTTTAGTTGCTTTAGATTTCAAGCTTTGCTTTTACATTCGAAAACAATTATTTCTCATCATTCAGCTATTCTTCATTTGAAACAAGACCTTTGGTCTCAGTGAGATTGGAAATAGGGGCTGAAGGTGGATGAGAAATGTAACTGGAGAGGAATCAGCCTCAGACTCCCCACGATTTAGAGACTACTCATTCAGAGGCTATTCAGGGTGCAGTTAAAGCTCCAGGCCATGGAGCATTGTGGACAGGGACCCCTCTGTACCCCCAAACCCCTTGCCAGTTGAGTGGTCTTGGCCAAGCTCATTTTCTTCATTTGTAAAATTGGGATCATCGTGGCTTCTATCTTAAGTGGTTGTAGGGTGGTTTAATGAGAAAATACATGTAAGACTTCTGGAATATTTTAAATATCCATAAACATTAATGACTATCATCTTTATTGCAATTCTCATTGAGTGAAATTATCTTGATCCCAGAGTAAAAGCAACTGATGTTTGTGCACTGAAGAAACTGTGTATTTTTGATATATTACAATGCAACACAAGTCTTTTGCCATTGTTAAATTTTCTTCACTTATTTTTAGTACTCTTATATATCGAGTTTTGAATGTGCACAATATTTGCAAATAATAAAGCCATACTTTAAAGTAATTCAAAACGTGGTCTTCCACTGACTCCTTGATTTTCCCATCCCAACATTTCTGAGATTTTTAAGAGACTGTGTTGTGATTCCATGTCATCCCAGAATGACAGCCCTAATATAATTGCAATCTTAGGGTCAAGGCAGAAAGTCACAAATTTGTTGTTGTCTGCAGGCTCAGTCTAAGATTCCATCTGTACAATGCCATGACAACCAGTTAGAGAGAGACAAATTTAGTTAATCAGGCAGTTGTTTTAGCTACATGAAACCAAACAACTGGTTTCAATCTTATTTTCTTCTGCTTCGTTGCATTGATGAGATTCAACCCATAGCTCTGACATCATGTGTGTGACCTAAATCACGTTCTTGTACATTCTGCAATTGGCTTTAATTGAGTATTTAATGGAGTATTTGCTTTATTTGAAAGACCTTTCTTTGCTCAAGTGTATGTGAGGAGAATTATAATCCTGTGCTAATGTGTGCTAGGAGGGGGTCTGCTTCCATGCTGGAGGGTTAACGTATTATTCCTGTGGTTGGGTGGGGGTGGGTGATTTTAGGTCAGTTTTCCCCAGATTACTTTCATGGCGTTGAAAGCCTGATTGGATGATGGCTGTTTGTGCACATTTACTTCTTGTTATAAGTTCTACCCGGATTTATCCACAACTATTTGCTATATATTGTGTTAGGTAGAAATGAGCATTCTGAAGTTCGATAGACTATGCTGAGTCTGAAAGAAGAGACTCTTAGAAAGACACTTCATTTTCATAAACTCTTGTTTTCTCACCAATAGAGTAGTGTTTGGTTAGAAGAAAATGAGGGAATTCAGTGTCTATTTTTATTTTTTCTGTGCTCATACCAATAGCTTTCGCATGTGGAACAAACACATAAATGTTATTTGCCTTAAAAAAAATTCTTCTGTTCAAAGGGAAATGGAAGCTGCTCAACAGTGTCTAGCATATAATTTTCAGTTAAAGAATGCTCGTCGACCCTTGTGTTAGATGTTTGAGTTCCAAGAATTCCACATGGACCTTCTAACCTCGTGTGAAAGAGTAAGTCAGGAATATGCCTGGAGATGGGCTTGGGAATGACTCTGCAGTTTTCTCTCCCAGCAGCTCCAGGACTTGGTGGCAATGACAAATAGGAAGTCAAAGCAGTTTTCAAAGGCTTCTTTAAAACAAGCCAAACAGTTCCTGTTTGATTTGGCCATTTACTGTCATTCTTGCATGAAAAGAAAGAAATGTTTGGCAAGAACGGACTTCAGAATGCTGCCAAAAGGGAGCTTCCAAGGGGCAGTGTGTCACTGGGCAGTCATTCAATCCACCAGGGGAACATCATTTAAACTGTGCTTGAATAGTGCCATTTCTCTGCAAATGGTATTGCTGATAACAGCTGTTTAGAGTCACACATGGGTTGCAGGTGCATTCAGTCTTATCACTGTTTTAACTTTTTGTTTTAAAATAATTTCAGACTTACAGAAAAGTTACAAAAATGGCACAGATAGTGATCATTACCCTTCCCACACAACATTGCGTATTAGCACAGACGACTGCATTCTTATTAATTCCATACCTATCATGAAACTTGCAATATTATTGGTAATAATATTCTTCATTCTTTTCAAAATCCTATGAGTAGGTAATGGGAACAGTCCACTTGGGTGCAGGCAGAAGCCAGTGCATTTTCTCTAGATAGTTTAACACAAAATTAAACAACTAAAAGTCATCTGTTTGTTATTATAAAGTACCACATGGCAGCAATTGCAAAGAATATGAACGGCAAAAGATTCCTTTCTGTGGGGGACCGCCTTGCAAATTCATCACCTCTTTGTTTTTCTTCCCAGCTTTATTGAGCTAATATCTCAATAAACATTGTGTATCTCATTAAATATTATGTAAGTTTAAAGTGTACAGTGTATTGATTTTGATAGTTATATATTTCAACACGATTATCACCTTATGTTAGTTAACACTTCTTTCACATCACATAATTACCATTTCTTTTTTGTGGTGAGAACATTTAAGATCTACTCTTTTTGTAACTTTCAAGTGTATCATACATTATTATTAAACATGATCACAACGCTATGTGTTAGATTCCGAACTTAGTTACATTATAACTGAAATTTCTTGCCCATTGACAAACATCTCCCCACCTTCCCCACCTCCCAGCCCCTGGTAACCACCATTCTAACTCTATTGCTCTGAGTTAGGCTGTTTTAGATTCCACATATAAATAATGTCATATGGTATTTGTTTGCTCTGTTTGATTTACTTCGCTTAGCCAAGTGTCCTCAGGTTCCACTTCAGTTGTTGCAAATGGCAAGGTTTCATGTTTTTCTCATGGCTGAATAATGTTCCATTGTGTGTATCTATAGATGTATGTAAAGGAGATGTATCTCACTTTTCCTTAACGGGACACTTAGGTTGTTTCTATATTTTGTGAATAATGCTGCAATAAACATAGAATGCAGGTATCTCTTTGATATCCTGTTTCCATTTCTTCTGCATATATACCCAGAAGTAGGGTTGTGGGATCATATGGTAGTTCTGTTTTTAATTTTTTAAAAGAAAACTCCATGCTATTCTCCATAGTGATTGTACCAAATTACATTCCCACCAACAGTGTACAAGGGTTCCCTTTTCTCCATATCCTCACAACCACTTGTTATCTTTTTTCTTTTTGGTGATAGCCATTGTAACAGGTGTGAGGAGATATTTCACTGTGGTTTTGACTTGTATTTCCCTGAGGATTAGTAATGTTGAGTATTTTTTCATGTACCTGTGGCCGTTAGTATGTCTTCTCTGGAAAAACATCTATTCTCCTTATCAGATTTTGGATATTAACCTTTTATATATGCTTTTCACATATTTTCTCCAATTCCATAGGTTGCCTTTTAATATTTATTGATTTATTTTTTGCTGTGCAGAAGCTTTTTATTTATATAGTACCACATATTTATTTTTTCCTTTTAGCTCATATTTTTGGTGTCACATTAGGAAAAGGTGATTGCCAAGACCAATGTCAAGGAGCTATACCCCTATGTTTTCTGTCAGGAGTTTTGCAGATCTTACGTTCAAATCTTTAATCCATTTTGAGTTCATTTTTTTTTTTCAGTGGATTTGGATGAGGAGTCAAATTCATTTTTCTTCCTGTAGTCATCCATTTTGCCAACACCTTTTGTTAAAGAGACTGTCCTTTCCACATTGAGTAATCTTGGCTCCCTTGTCAAATCAGTTGACCAAATAAGCAGAGGGCATAACTATTTTGATTACTATAGCTTTGTATTATAGTTTAAAATCAGGAAGTGTAATGCCTTCAACTCTGTTCTTCTTTTTCAGGATTGCTTTGGCTATTCAGGGGCTTTTGCTGTTCTATATAATTTCAGGATTATTTGTTCTAGTTCTGTGAAAAATGCCATTGGTACATTAATAGGGATTGCATTGAATATATAGATTGCTTTGGGTGGTATGAACATTTTAATGATGTTAATTCTTTTTATCCATGAACACGGTGTATGCTTCCATTTGTTCAAATCGTCTTAAATTTCTTCAGTGTCATAATTTTCTGAGCACAGGTCTTTTACTTCTGTGGTTAAATTTATTCCTATGTATTTTATTTATTTATTTATTTATTTATTTATTTATTTATTTATTTATTATCAAATCTTTTGCTCATTTTAAAATTGCGTTATTGTTTTCTCATTGATTTTTTATTTAAAAAAATTTTATTTTAATTGTTCTTGTACAGTTTTCTGTCTTTTACTCCCAACCCAGCCCACCACCCCAGCCCTCCCCACTTCCCTCCCATTTCCACCCCCCCTAGTTTTTGTCCATGTGTCCTTTATACTTGTTGCTCTAAACCCTCCCCCTTTTCCCCTGAAATTCCCTCCCCTCTCCCCTCTGGAGACTGTCAGCCTGTTCTCAATTTCAGTGTCTTTGGTTATATTTTGCTTGCTTGTTTGTTTTATTGATTAGGTTCCTGTTAAAGGTGAGATCATATGGTGTTTGTCTTTCACTGCCTGGCTTGTTTCGCTTAGCATAATGCTCTCCAGTTCCATCCATGCTGTTGTGAAGGGTAGGAGCTCCTTCTTTCTTTCTGCTGCATAGAATTTCATTGTGTAAATGTACCACAGTTTTTTGATCCATTCATTTACTAATGGGCACCTAGGTTGCTTCCAACAATTGGCTATTGTAAATTGTGCTGCTATGAACATTGGGGTGCATAGGTTCTTTTGGACTGGTGTTTCAGGGTTCTTAGGATATAATCCTAGCAGTGGAATTGCTGGATCAAAAGGTAGATCCATTTTTAGTTTTTTTAGAAAAATTCCATACTGTTTTTCTTAGTGGTTGTACCAATCTGCAACCCCACGAACAGTGCACTAGGGTCCCCTTTTCTCCACAACCTCTCCAACACTTGTTGTTTGTTGCTTTGTTTCTGATGGCCATTCTGACTGGTGTGAAGTGGTATCTCATTGTGGTTTTAATTTGCATCTCTCTGATAGCTAGCAATACTGAGCATCTTTTCATGTGTCTCTGGATCCTCTGTATGTCCTCCTTGGAGAAGTGTCTGTTCAAATCCTTTGCCTATTTTTTAATTGGGTTGCTTGTCTTCTTAGAGTGGAGTTGTGTAAGTTCTTTATATATTTTGGAGATTAAACCCTTGTCTGAGGTATCATTGGCAAATATGTTTTCCCATATAGTTGGTTCTCTTTTTATTTTAATACTGTTTTCTTAAGGCATACAGAAGCTTTTTATTTTGATGAGATCCCATTTGTTTATTTTTTTCTTTATGTCCCTTGCTTTAGGGGACATATCAGTAAAAATGTTGCTGTGTGAAATATCTGAGATTTTCCTGTCTGTGTTCTCCTCTAGGACTTTAATGGTGTCATGGCTTATATTTAAATTTTTTATCCACCTTGAATTTATTTTTGTGTATGGTGTAAGTTGGTGCTCGAGTTTCATTTTTTTTGCATGTAGCTGTCCAGTTCTCCCAACACCACTTGTTGAAGAGGCTATTTTTGCTCCATTTTATGTTGCTGTCCCCTTTGTCGAATATTAATTGACCGTAGAGACTTGGGTTTATTTCTGGGCTCTCTGTTCTATTCCACTGGTCCATGTGCCTGTCTTTATGCCAGTGCCAGACTATTTTGATTACAGTGGGCTTGTCGTATAGTTTGGTATCATGTATTGTGATCCTTCCTACTTTGTTCTTCTTTCTCAAGACTGTTGTTGCTCTTTGGGGTTGTTTTTTGTTTCATATGAATGTTTGAAATATTTGTTCTAAATCTGTGAAATATGTCACTAGTATTTTCATAGGAATTGTATTGAATCTACATATTGCTTTGGGTAGTATGAACATTTTAATGATATTGATTCTTCCAATCCATGGACACAGTATATTCTTCCATTTGTTTGTTTCTTCCTTATTTTTTTCTTCAGTGTTCTGTAATTTTCCTAGTACAGGTCTTTTACCACCTTGGTTAACTGTATTCCTAGGTATTTTATTTTTCTTGTTGCTGTGTTAGAGGGATTTTTTTCTAGTTTTTATTTCTGCTATTTCACTGTTGGTATACCAAATGCCTTCAATTTCTGAATATTGACTTTGTATCCTGCTATTTTGCCAAATTCACTTATTAGGTCAGGTTTTTTTTGGGGGGGTAGAGCCTATAGGGTTTTCTATATCCATTATCATGTCATCTGCAAATAATGACAGTTTTACTTCTTCCTCTCAAATTTGAATGCCCTTTATTTCTTTTTCTTGTTTGATTGCTGAGGCTCGAACTTCCAATACTATGTTGAATATTCTTGTTTTGTTCCTGATCTTAGGGGGAAAGCTTTTAGTTTTTGCCCATTGACTACAATGTTGGCTGTAGGTTTTTTGTATGTGGCACTTATTTTGTTGAGGCATGCTCCCTTTATTCCCACTTTGCTGAGCATTTTTATCATAATAGATGCTGTACTTTATCGAATGCTTTTTCAGCATCTCTTGATATAATGATGTAGTCTTTGTCTCTTATTTTGTTTATATGATGTATTAAGTTTATTGATTTGCAAATATTATACTATCCTTGCATCCCTGCGATGAATCCCCCTTGACCATGGTATATGATCTTTTGAATGTGTTGCTGGATCTGGTTTGCCAATATTTTATTGAAGATTTCAGCATCTATGTTCATCAGTGATGTTGGCCTGTAGTTTTCTTTTTACATTGTTTCTTTACCTGGTTTGCAATTAGGATAATACTGGCCTCATAAAAAGAGTTTTGGAGTCTTCCCTCTTCTTGAATTTTTTGGAGTAGTTTGAGAAAGGTAGGAGTTAGTTCTTTCCTAAATGTTTGATAAAACTTGCCTATGAAGCTGTGCGGCGTGGGCTTTTGTGTGCCAGCAGTTTTTTGATGATTGCTTCAATGTCACGACTAGTTACCTATCAATTTCAGCTTTTGGCTTCTTCTTGATTCAGTTTTGGAAGATTATATGTTTCTAGAAATTTGTCCATTTCACCCAGGTTGTCCAATTTCTTGGCATATAGTCATTTGTAGTAATTTCTGACAGTCCTTTGAATTTCTGTGGTATCAGTTTCAATTTTTCCTTTTTTGTTTTCTATTTTGTTTATTTGGGTTCTTTCTCTTTTTTTTCTTGATGAGTCTTGTCAAAGACTTGTTGACTTTGTTTATCTTTTCAAAGAACCAGCTCTTAGATTTATTGATCCTTTGAATTGTTCTTTTAGTCATTTAATTCTGCTCTGATCTTGATTATTTCCCTCCTTCTACCTGCTATGGACTTTGTTTATTGTTGTTTCTCTAGTTCTTGTAGCTATAGGGTTAGGTTGTTTATTTGAAATTTTTCTATCTTTTTTATGTGGGCCTGTATTGCTATAAACTTCCCTCTCAGGACTGCCTTTGTTGTGTCCCATAGGTTTTGGGTTGTTGTGAGTTCATTTTCATTTGTTTCCAGAAACTTTTTGATTTGTTGCTTGATCTCATTGTTAACCCATTCATTATTTAATAGCATGTTATTCAGTATCCATGAATTTGAATGTTTTTGAATTTGTTCCTTGAGGTTGGTTTCTAGTTTTAAGCCATTGTTATCCAAGAAGATGCTTGATTTAATTTCAATTTTAATGAGTTTGTTGAAGCTTGTTTTGTGACTTACCATGTGGTCTATTTTTGAAAACATTCTATATGCATTTGAAGAGAAGGTATATTTTGCTCCTTGGGATGAAAGGTTCTGTGTGTATCGATTAAGTCAATTTGATCTAGAGTGTTGTTCATCTTGAGTGTTGTTCTATGCCACGATATCCTTGTTGATTCTTTGCTCAGAAGATCTATTTATTGTTGACAATGGGGTATTAAAATCCCCTACTGTGAGTGTGTTGCTGTCAATATTTTTCTTTCAGTTCTCCAAGATTTTCCTTATACATTTGGGTGTTTCTGTGTTGGGTGCATAGATGTTGGGTTATATCTTCTTGATGGATTGTTCCTTAAGTATTACATAGTGTCCTCCTTTGAATATTTTTATTGCTTTTGTTTTGAAATCTGTTTTGTCTGATACAAGTATTCCTACCCCAGCTTTTTTTTTCAGGTCCATTAGCTTGGCGTATTTTTTTCCATCCCTTCATTTTCAGTCTGTGTAGGTCTTTTGTTCTGAGGGGGGTCTCTTGTAGACAGCGTGTATGCTGGTCATGTTTTCTTATCTATTCTGCTACCCTATGTCTTTTGATTGGAGCATTTAACCCATTTCCATTTCAGGTTATTATTGATAGGTACTGTTCATTGTCATTTTTTTGTGTTGTTCTTGTGTTCCTCTCTCTTTTTTCCCCTCATCTTCTTAAAGCAGCCTCTTTAGCATCTCTTGCAATGCTGGTTTGGTGGAGATGTGTTCTTTTAGCCTTTTCTTTCTTTCTTTTTTTGCCTAGAAAGCTTCTTATTTCGCCTTCCACTTTAATTGAGAGCCGTGCTGGGTAGAGTAGTCTTGGTTGTACATATTTGCTTTTCATTACTTGGAATATTTCTTGTCATTCCCTTCCGGCTTGTAGTGTTTCTGTTGAGTAATCAGCTGATAGCTCTATCGGGGCTCCCTTGTATGTTACATGCCGTTTCTTCCTTGTTGCCTTTACGATTCTCTCTTTGTCTTTGAACTTTGCCATTTTATCTGTGTCTTGGAGTGAGCCTCTTTGGGTTCATCTTTATTGGGACCCTCTGTACTTTCTGGACTTTTTTCTATAATGAAGTTAGGGAAGTTTTCTGTCATTACTTCTTCAAACAGATTTTCTGTACCTTGTTTCTCTTCTTCTTCTGGTATTCCTATGATATGGATATTATTACATGTCATGTTGTCCTTCAGCTCCCTTAAACCATCTTCATTCTTTTTCAGTCTTTTTGTGTTTTGTGGCTCTGTCTGGGAGTTTTTTTTCTATGTTGTCTTCCAGCTCACTGATTTGATCATCTGTTTCATCTAAATTGCTTTTAATGCCTTCTACTGTGCTCTTCAATTCCGAAATTATATTTTTCATTTTCTCCTTGCTCTTATTAATAGTTTCTATGTCCGTTTTCATGCTGATGTAGTTTGAGGTAAGTTCCTTGTAGCTTCCCTGGAGTTCTTTGTAGTTGTCACTGAGCTCATTGAGCTTCCTCATAACCATTATTTTGAACTCTGTGTCTCATAGTTTACTTGCCTATATTTCATTTAGCACTTTTTCTGGGGACTCCTCCTTCCCTTTAATTGGGAGTTGTTTCTTTGTCTCTCCATTTTAGCTACTGTTCTTGTTTGTTTCTGCTTCTTAGATTGGTCTGCTTTGACTCCCTGTTTTCGTGCGTGACCTTCTATGGTAGAAGAACTGTGGGATTCAGTGGTGCAGTATCATTGATATCCTGAATTTGATGCTCTTGGCATGCCCTTTATGCCATTTATGTTAGCTCTCTAGTTGTAATTGGATTTTGATTGTTGTTGGGTCAGTCTTTGGTGGGTGCTTCCCTCCAGCTGGCTGACTGAGGGTCACTCTGCCTGCCATTGTGCAGTTACACTGTTTTTTTTTTTTTTTTCCCTTTCTGGATCTGTCTCTGGTGATGTCAGATGGTGTCCCAGTATGGCCTTAGGCAGCCTGTTTGAGAATATCAGGGATCTATAGTTTATGGCTGACTCCTTTAGTTGTTAATGTAGTCACTCTGTAATTAGCAATCAGGCTTAAGCACCACAGGGTGAGGCAGAGTAATTCCTGCAGGTGGAGCTATTGCTTCCCTTCAGGCTGGTGCCACTTGGAGGGAAGTGATATGCCTGAGCAAGATGGCTCCTGCACTATGGAGGATGACTCAGCACCAGGATCCTGGCAGCTGTTCTCTCAGTTCTCACCCCAAGGCTACATATCCAGTCTCTCCTCAAGTGTCTGCAGTCCACTCTGGCCCTGCTTTGCTGGAGCCCAGGGTAAGTGGCTGCAAATGAAATTTTATGCATTGGCCCTTTAAGAGGCTGTGACTCCAACTGTCTGTCTCTGTCAGACAGAAACCCTGCTGCTTTTTACACCTGCTTGTTATCTGGGTTCTATTTGGGTTCTGGTGCTGTATGCTGGGGAGCCTAGCTTAAGGTTTAGACTCCATACTTCTCAGGGGACCCCCCCACCCTGCCAGCCAGTGAAATACTCCTATGGCACTTCAGCTGCCACCCTTGGGAGCTCAGCCTTCCTACTCACATCTTCTCCACATTCCATACCAATTATATTTTGGTGAAGCTATTTCTTCTGTCTAGGCATGGTTTAAGGCTTCTCTTCTGCTATTGGTTGGTTGTTTATTCCGGATGCTTTCCTTTCAGTTTAGTTGTAATTCCAAATTGGTCCTGAGAAGAGGTTAGTGTAGCTTCTACTTACTCCTCTGCCATCTTGGATCTCTCCAGTTTAGCTTTATACCACATGACTTTTCCTTTTGCCACATGTACTTGGATCAATGTGGACACCTGAATTCAGGGCAATTCAGTTTTATGCAGATAAGCAGGACAAATCAGATTCTATCTCAGAAAATTACATTAAGATACTCACACTACAACTGCAAGCCCATAAATGGATCTTGAAACAAAATGTCAAGGCTAGAATAATTGTATTTAACTGTGTGCACAGTAATGAGAGAAAAAAAAATTAAGATTATTTATTTTTTTTTTAGAGAGGAAGAGAAGGAGAAAGAGATGGAGAAAAACATCAGTGTGTGGCTACCTTTTGTGCGCCACCTATTGGGGACCTGGCCCACAACCCAGGCCTGTGCTCTGACTGGGAATGGAACTGGTGACCTTTTGGTTCTCAGGTCTGTGCTCAGTCCACTGAGCCACACCAGCCAGAGCGAGAAAATTAATTCTTCATGGAAAATCTTTGGACTGAAAATATCTGAAGAGTATCTGTGGCATGTGCACACAGCAAATCCTACCAGGAAATGGAACGTGCACCATTTTCTTTTCTCCTGCTCTGTGTATTTTTATTTCTTATTGGTTCTTTTTTATATTTTCTATGATTTTTAAATGTTTATTATCTCTTTGTTGAAAATCTTACTGAGTTCATTTATTTTTCTGAGTTTACTGAGCATCCTTATAAACCAGTGTTTTGAATTTTGTTTCCAGTAGACTGTTTGCCTCTGATTCCTTTAGTTCTTTCCAGGGAGTTTTCTTCTCTTTTTTCATATGGGACGCATTTCTTAGTCTCTTGATTTTTGGCTGCCTCTGTTCATTTGTTTCTATACATTAGGTTGATCTGCTGCATTTCCCAGTCTTGGTATGGTCGTTTTAAAAAGTAGGTGCCCTGTGGGGCCCAGTGGTATAGTCTCCCTTGTCACATGAGCTGGGTGCTCCAAGAGTGTCTTTTGCGTGGATTGTGCGTGCCCTCTTTTTGTTGAGTCTTAATTTCTGTTTTCTCATCAGTGATTGGGGTTGACCCTCAGACTGAATGTGATGATTGTCCGTAACCATATCAGAGGCTGACCCCACCAACCAGGATTCTCTGTAGTGGAGGTCTGGTGCCTGACAAGACCACCTTTTGAGTGTATTATTTGTGGTGCTAATCAGATGGTGCTCTCCTGTGGTCCAAGGCTGGTTACTGTATGTGTTTGGTTCTGGGGAGTCTTGGGAGAGGTTCTGTTGCAGCTTAGGTCAGCTGCTGCCTGTGACCAGCCCTGGGCCATGGTAGGTAGGGGCTACAAAGAAAATGTGGTTGGTAGCTGCCTATGCTGGGCCAGGAGGCATGTGGGAGAGGCCATGCTGTAACCAGAGGCAGGCTGCCACCCACTCTGGTGCTGGGGCCACTCAGCAAAAGGCTCAGGGCACACCAAGGGCAGCTACCACCTGCCTGGGACCTGTAGACCTTCGGGAGTTTTTAAGAAAGCTTGCAGCTTGGCTAAAGCTGCAGGTGAGTAACTGCCTCTGAAAGAGCCTAGGGCAGTGTGTCAGTTGGGTGGAGCATGGCCTCAGGGAGTCACCACAGTGAGATCAGCAGTGCTTACTCAGTTAATACAGATTCAGATTTTGCACCTGCCTGCCCCTGTAGGCTGTGCGGAGGGAGGACTCAACAGAGGGACAATGAAGCCACACAGTTAAGTTTCTCTATGTCTCTTGTGTGCTTTCCCTTTGCCGAAGATTAGGGTGAGTGCCTGTGAATGAGTGTGTCTGTGTGCAGGTCCTTACGAGGGCTGCTGGGTTTCCAGTAGCCCTCTGTTTCACCAGGACACAAACCCCACTGATTTTTATAGCCAAGTTGCCTTGGGGAGCCCTCTTCCTGGAACTGGAGCCCTGGGCTGGGACTCCTCCCTCCTTAATGGAGACCTCTGCAGCTGAGATATCCTTAAAGATTCTTATCCACCACACATGGGTGTGAGTTCAGCCTGTTTCACATCTCTGCCTCTCCTACTGACCTCTTCTTTATGTACTTAGTTGTAAGAGTTTCATTCAGCTAGTCTTCACGTGGTTCTCCAGGTTGATTGTTGTACAACTCTACGGTGTTTACTGTAGATCTCTACTGGAACTGCTATCATATCATGTCACAACTTCTTAATTATCTTTTTATCACCCAGACCATGGGATCCTTGAGGACAGTAACAATGTTACCTTTGCATTTTCAGTGCTGAGTACAATCCCACAATAGATGTTTATATGAATGAGGTAGAAAACTCAGAATTATTTCCTTTATGTCCTTCCTTGGAAGTACTTTCTTATTAGTAATATATATGTATACCTTTCTGTTCTGAAGAAATTTTGTGAAGAAGCATATTTTCAAATGACATAATTGCATATTATACTCAATGATTAAAAAAATTGTATGGAACCAATCTTAAAACATAAAATCTGGAGAGTCTAAAGAATCTGAGAATCATTAATTGACTAGCATTACAGTGACGTATTCTTTTTTTTTTAATATTTTTTTTATTTTTTTTAATTTTTATTTTCATTGTTGATCTTGTACAGTTTTCTGTCTTTTATTCTCACCCGAACCCGCCACCCCAACCCTCCCCACCTCCCTCCCATTCCCACCCCCCCGCCATAGTTTTTGTCCATGTGTCCTTTATACTTGTTCCTGTAAATCCTTCCCCTTTTCCCCTGAAATTCCCTCCCCTCTCCCCTCTGGTGACTTTCAGCATGTTCCCAATTTCCATGCCTTTGGTTATATTATGCTTGTTTGTTTGTTTTGTTGATTAGGTTCCTGTTAAAGGTGAGATCATATGGTATTTATCTTTCACTGCCTGGCTTACTTCGCTTAGCATGATGCTCTCAAGTTCCATCCATGCTGTTGCATAGGGTATGAGCTCCTTCTTTCTTTCTGCTGCATAGAATTCCATTGTATAAATGTACCACAGTTTTTTGATCCATTCATTTGCTGATGGGCATCTAGGTTGCTTCCAACACTTGGCTATTGTAAATTGTGCTGCTATAAACATAGGGATGCATAGTTTCTTTTGGATTGGTGTTTCAGGGTTCTTAGGATATAGTCCTAGCAATGGAATTGCTGGGTCAAAAGGTATATCCATTTTTAGTTTTTTTAGAAAATTCCATACTGTTTTCCATAGTGGTTGTACCAGTCTGCACTCCCACCAGCAGTGCAGTAGTGTCCCCTTTTCTCCACAACCTCTCCAACACTTGCTGTTTGTTGCTTTGTTTATGAGGGCCATTCTGACTGGTGTGAAGTGATATCTCATTGTGGTTTTAATTTGCATCTCTCTGATAGCTAGCGATATCGAGCATCTTTTCATGTGTCTCTGGATCCTCTGTATGTCCTCCTTGGAGAGGTGTCTGCCTAAGTCCTTTGCCCATTTTTTAATTGGGTTGCTTGTCTTCTTAGAGTGGAGTCGTGTAAGTTCTTTGTATATTTTGGAGATTAAACCCTTATCTGAGATATCATTGGCAAATATGTTTTCCCACACAGTCGGTTCTCTTTTTATTTTAATACTGTTTTCCTTGGCCATGCAGAAGTTTTTTATTTTGATGAGATCCCATTTGTTTATTCTTTCCTTTATGTCCCTTGCTTTAGGGGACATATCAGTAAAAATGTTGCTGCGTGTAATATCTGAGATTTTCCTGCCTATGTTCTCTTCTAGGACTTTAATGGTGTTACGGCTTATGTTTAAGTCTTTTATCCACCTTGAACTTATTTTTGTGTATGGTGTAAGTTGGTGCTCCAGTTTCATTTTCTTGCACGAAGCTGTCCAGTTCTCCCAACACCACTTGTTGAAGAGGCTGTTTTTACTCCATTTTATGATGCTGCCCCCTTTGTCGAATATTAATTGACTATAGAGACTAGGGTTTATTTCTGGGCTCTCTATTCTATTCCACTGGTCCACATGCCTGTTTTTATGCCAGTACCAGGCTGTTTTGATTACAGTGGCCTTGTAATACATTTTGGTATCAGGTATTGTGATCCCTCCTGCTTTGCTCTTCTTTCTCAAGATTGCTGCCGCTATTCTGGGTCGTTTATGGTTCCATATAAATTTTTGAAGAGTTTGTTCTATATCTGTGAAATATGCCATTGGTACTTTAATAGGTATTGCATTGAATCTGTAGATTGCTTTGGGAAGTATGGACATTTTGATGATGTTAATTCTTCCGATCCATGAACACGGTATGTGTTTCCATTTGTTTGTGTCTTCCTTGATTTCCTTCTTCAGTGTTGTGTAGTTTTCTGCGTACAGGTCTTTTACCTCCTTGGTTAGGTTAATTCCTAGGTACTTTATTTTTCTTTTTGCTATATCAAATGGTATTTTTTTCTTGATTTCTGCTTCTGTTGTTTCATTGTTGGTATACAAAAATGCCTTTGATTTCTGGATATTGACTTTGTATCCGGCTGTTTGGCCGAATTCATTTATTAGGTCGAGCAGTTTTTTGGCCGAGACTATAGGATTTTCTATGTATACTAACATGTCATCTGCAAACAATGATAGTTTTGTTTCCTCCTTTCCAAGTTGGATGCCTTTTATTTCCTTTTCTTGTCTAATCGCTGTGGCTAATACTTCCAATACTATGTTGAATAGAAGTGGAGAGAGTGGACAGCCTTGTCTTGTTCCTGATTTTAGTGGAAAAGAATTTAGTCTTTGCCCATTGAGTATGATGCTGGCTGTAGGTTTCTCATATATAGCCTTTATTATGTTGAGGAATGCTCCCTCTATTCCCACTTTGCTGAGTGTTTTTATCATAAATGGGTGCTGTACCTTATCAAATGCTTTTTCCGCATCTATTGATATGATCATGTGATTTTTGTCTTTGCTTTTGTTTATGTGATGAATTACGTTTACTGATTTGCGAATGTTGAACCATCCTTGCATCCCTGGGATGAATCCCACTTGGTCGTGGTGTATGATCTTTTTAATGTGTTGTTGGATGCGGTTTGCCAATATTTTGTTGAGGATTTTAGCATCTGTGTTCATCAGCGATATTGGCCTGAAGTTCTCCTTCTTTGTTGTGTCTTTATCTGGTTTTGGGATTAGGATGATGCTGGCTTCATAAAAAGAGTTTGGGAGTCTTCCATCTTTTTGAATTTTTTGGAATAGTCTGTGGAGAATAGGGGTTAGCTCTTCCTTAAATGTTTTGTAGAATTCTTCTGTGAAGCCATCTGGTCCAGGGCTTTTGTGCATCGGGAGTGTTTTGATTACTGATTCAATTACAGTGACGTATTCTTTAGGACTCTATGTAGGACTCCTTGTAGCATCATGATGACAAGCATCAGCTTTGGAGCTCAAAAGACTGGGGCCTCATCCTGCTCTGCCCCTCCTGTCACAGGCAGTGGCTGGGGGCCACCTATTTATCTCTGGCACTGAATTTTCTCACGTATGAAATGAAGGCTGTGAAAAGTAACTGTATAAACATAGATGGTGTGTCTGTGTTTATTAGTAGTATCTGGCACATATAATTTCCAATGATCATTCTCAAAATTTTGACATATTTATAAATATTTCAGAGATTTATATAGCATAATTTATTTTAGATAATCTAAAGTAATTTGATAAGGTATCTTAATTATGAAACAAAGAGACAAGTTTTTATGAGATCAAGGAGAAAAATGCAACTTTGTAGTAGAGAATTTTCCATAGATATTACCCTGATTTTGGTCCACTGACATGTAAACTTTGCTGTTGATTGCCATGCTAGGATGTTAGTCTGAAGAGATCATTTTTATCTTGACAAGGGTTTGAAACCCAAAGGCTGCAAACATCAAGATTTTTGGTAGAAGTGTTACCTTGTTTGTACTTACCATAAGGTCGATTCGAAATGACTGCAGTAGAAGCCCTATTATCTGATGTAACTGGCATTGGTTAATGAATTTCAGTAAATTGAAAAGGGATGTATGAAAACAATATTGTTTTCATGAAAATAACATTTTAAATATTCATGTTGTTCACGAATATTTTAATGGGAAGTCAAGGTCTTTTTTTTTTAGTGTTAACTACACTAATTAGATTACTCAGTCACTTTTCTTGTATACACTATAGTCACAAGGCATTATCTACTATTTCTACTAGTTTTGATTTGCTAAAAGCAGAGGTAGACATTAAAGAGTTGTGAAACAGTCCAAAAGCAGAATCTGTCCATGTTTTTAGGAATATTTCCCACTCTTTTATGGATATCTTGTCCACAATGACTTTCTCCAAACTTGCCTTTGTCAGTTCTTTCTAAAATATTCAACTAGGTTTTCATAGAAACCAAAAACTTTAAAAAAAAAACCCTGAAACTTTCCACATTCATATTTCATCATTTTGTGTAATATTTAATTAAATGTTATAATTGCAATAGCAAGAAAACTAGCATAAAGTGACTTGAGAAAAACATAGGGAACTCAGTATAAACATAAAACTTATGTGTTGACATTCTAGAGAGTAACCTGCTAGTGGTAATTGTCCACTGTGATGTCTGTCAGATGTTTCACAGAGGAGGGGAGTCCATGGCTGGGCTGGCTAGGTGGAATGGTCAGGAACGTCAGCTGGATTTAATCTTGAGAGCTAAGCTTTCTTCTACAAACGGAATTTTGCTAATTAGAAATGCTGTGGTATTCTGAGCTTTTGACCCTTAAAATGTTTTAAACTTTTATAACCTTCTGGTTAGGTTATTTCAAGGCCATTCAAGTTAAGATGTTGTTTGGTGTTTGAATTTATATTTCACCAACCCATTTCTCTTTTCATGATCTCCTCTAATCCATATGCCCCAACC
Source organism: Glossophaga mutica (assembly GCA_039655065.1). Taxonomy (NCBI): domain Eukaryota; kingdom Metazoa; phylum Chordata; class Mammalia; order Chiroptera; family Phyllostomidae; genus Glossophaga; species Glossophaga mutica. The sequence continues at coordinate 136,400,138 of CM077307.1, read as the reverse complement.
AAAATGCTAGTTTAATTTTAAAATTTGAGATAAATGAAGGGACTGGACAATCATATCCTGTGCAAACAGTGTCTGTCAAACACTTGTGGAGGAAAATCACCAATAATGTCCTAATGCTCGGCTGCACACTCATATTCCTAAATCCTTCCTGAGCAGCCAAGCTTTTAAGCATACCTCCTGACACTTTTACCTAATTTGACGTTGAAAGTTTTAGTGCATGCCACAGAGAAATGATCTATTGTTAATTCACATAAGTCTCTTTTGGCCTCCAATAGTACAAATATTTTCTCAAAGAGAAACAATTCAATATTCTTTATGTAGGAAATCTATATTTTAAAAGGTTATGAAATAAACGTGTTTAGTATAGGAGAGAGAAAAAGAAGGCCTTTATTTGCAAATCTTGATATATTCGATCCTATAAATTCGTAACTCCTGCTGATGCTGATGAGAGCTAAAGGCATGCAGAGAACCAGAGGTCACACTTGAAGGGTTGGAAATTTGGAACTGCCTTGCAGAGGGTTATGTAATCTAAATCTTCCTGCTATCACTCCCTTCTTGAAGAGCCATGTGTCTGGGAAAGATAAAATTTTGCATGACTCCCTATAATGTGATAGATTAGGTTGGTATAAGTTTACAGATTTTCTTTGTACTTTGCAGGATTTTGAAAGCTGGGAAATTTTACAGTTGAAGAGTGAAACATGGGGTGACAGGAGGTGTATACTGGTGCATGGCAATTGGCGAGAGCTAAGGAGCAGCTTCCCCTTGGGCAGGGCCTGCTCACTCTATTCCCTGTAATTCCCCTTGCTCCATTGCTGACATGTGGCCAATCATTTATATTACCTCTTGACTCCTATGGGCAGGTGAATTTTCAGTCGCTGCCATGGACTTTAACTATTTCTTGATGTAAGCTTTTCATACAGTGATATATTGGTCTAGAAGAATTAGGTTCTTCCAGTGTAATAAATTGTTCCGTCTGCTGTCTGCATGAACGCTTTCAGGCTGTCCCTTAATCTGCAACAAATGCTCACTACAGAAGAAGGTGCCTCCCAAAGACATTAAAAATCCCAGTTCAGCCAGATTTTACAATTTACAGCTATAATGTGAATGCAACATCTTGCAAACACACCTTCAGATACATATCTCCCTGAGCCCAAGTTACATGTGGTCGTTATTTACATTTTGACTGCCCAACTCCTGGGTTTCTTGATTCTTCAAGATTCATGGGATTTCTTGAGATGATACGGAATGAGGTACAAGGGGAAGGACCAGAATTAACTCTCAGTTTTTGTCTTGATTTCCTGAAACATCTGAACAGGTTGTCCTTGGTTAGTGTCCTTGTCCCCAAGATTTGTTGTTGGCATTTCCCCAGTGGTTTGACATAAGGAAGAGTGGGGTTGAAAATCATTCTGGAATGAGAGATTACCTGGGGACAAAGACATACCCAGGATGGTGGGGAGGGAGGTCAGAGTGGGTGTGGCAGGTAGAATTACGCCTTGGTTGCCACAGGAAAGATAGAGCTGAGGGCCACAACTAGACTGGAAAAGACTTTAGAAACTAGAGGGAAAAAAAAAGAGAGTTTCTTGGTTTCTTTTTTTATATTCACTGTTTAGTCTGGAAATTTACTTCTACCAAACAAACAAAAAAATATATGACCAGCGTATTCCTTAGGGTCATATGAAAGCTAAAGAGAAAATAAAATAATTTCTCAGGAAATACACATTTATTCCCAGGAACAGAACACTTCACACAAATTAAGGTTTTATTTTTAGTCATTAGCAAATGCAAGGATAAGTGGGCTAATGAGAGACTTATGCTTAAATGACTTCTTAACCCTTAAATTCTTGTAGTGTGCAGGCCGGTAGGCCTGTGTGTGGGAGATGTCAGTGTTGGCAAGGAAGGGCATTACCTGTCACCTGTTTATGGGTCCCTGACTGGGAACCCGGGCAGGTGCGTGTGATGACAGAGAAATCTGTGCACGAAAGAGGGTGGGGAGCTGGGGTGTGGCTTAACTGGAGGGAGCACAGTATGTGCAGCTAAACAGCCAACTTTAAAATTCTGATACAAAAAATGTTGTTCTATATATTATTATTTGGATCCTTTCCCGGGTAAGTGCATGAGCCATGCATTTTTGACCTTGGCTCTAAAATATGGATTTTCATCTTGAAAGAATTTGGAGTCATAAATTATAGATTTCAGTTGAGTTGAGCTGGAAAGGAGTTAGAAATCTGCTAGTCCATTTCTTTATTTTATGGATGAAAAAATTATTCTCAAACTTAGTCATATCTAAACATCTTTTTTCTTTAAAAAAATCTTTATTTTCTAGTGTTATTGAGATATAATTGACCTATAACCTTTTGTAAAGTTAAGATGTACAATTTATTGATAATATATATTTTATATATATTATAAATCAAAATGACTATCACCATAGGGTTAGCTAACACTTCTATCATGTCACAGAATTATGATTTTTTTGTGGTGAGGACGTTTACCATCAACTGTCTTAGCAACTTTCAAGTATATAATACAGTGTTATTAACTAAATACTCTAAATGTACTTTACAAATATTTGATAAGGAAAAATTGACATATTACATTAGTTTTAGATGTACAATGTAATGATTTGATGTTTATATGTATTGTGAAATGATCATTAACAATAAATCTAGTTAACATCTGTCACCCTACATAGTTATACATTTTTTTCTTGTGATGAGAACTTTTAAGATCTCACTCTCTTAGCTACTTTAAAATGTGTAACACAGAGTTATTAACTATAGTTGCCATGCTGTACATTATATCCTGGAAGTAAAGTAAACCTGGAAGTTAGACTTTTGACCCCTTTCACCCATTTTGCCCACCTCCCAACCCCTGCCTCTGGCAGCCACTGATCTATTCTCTGTATCTATGTGCTACACTTTTTTTTTTTTAACGATTCCACATTTAGTGAGATCATATGGTATTTGTCTTTCTCTGTTTGACTATTTCACTTACTATAATGTCCTCAAGGTCTATGCATGTTGTCACAAATGACAAGGTTTTAAATTCTTTTTTTATGGTTGAATAATATTCCATTGAGCGTGTATGTATGTGTGTATAATTTTATTTAGTCCTTAATACATTGAAACATATTAGGTAATATGTCCATTTTAATTAATTTTCTTAAAGAGGAAACTTCTAGGGAGCTCTTTTTGCTCCTGTCCCACTCTGGATTAGTACTTTCTGAGCATGGGCATGGCCCCTGGCCTCCCCTTCTTTACCATCATCCTAGGGCACATTTTGCCTTTTTTTTTTTTTTGGTGGGATTATCAGTTACCCTATTTCTATGAGTTTCTCTTTCTTGTTTTATTTTGGTGGAGAATATTATTTATCTTGTACCTTCTAGAGTAGGAGGCCATAGCAGGTAATTTTCTCAATGCTTTGCGTGCTTCAAAAGTCTTTATCCTAACATTTAATTGATAATTTGGCTAGACATAGAATTTTGGAACTAACTTCCCTGCCTAATCATGAAGGCATTGTTTTTCTGGGTTTTAGCTTCTAGCTTGGTGTTGAGACATCCGATGCCCATCTGGCTCCTGATTCTTTCTGTATGACAACTTTCTCATTCCAGTAGTTTTTATTGTTGATGCATTGATGATGGGCCTTTGATGGGTCTTATTCATTGGACAGGGTACTAGTTAAGCCCATTAAATCTGGAAACTTTTATCTTTCAGTTTTATGAACATGGTATATATTACTAATTTGGTCATTTCCCCTTTTAATTTTTTTCTGTGCTCTTTCTGTGGATTCTAGACTCTCTAATTTTCTGATCCTTTAAAAATTTTTTCCTATTTTTGCCTTTTTGTTTATTTTCTGGAAATTCTCAACTTTCTCTACAAATGCATTTGCTTCAGTTGCATTTAAAGAATTCCCGCTATCATAGTCATAATTTCCAGGGGCTCTCTTAAAATCCTTCCTTTTTGTGCCACCTTGTTCTTTGACAGATGTGACATTGACTCTTACCTCTGATGCTATAATAATAATAATAATTCTATATGTTATTTTCTAATAATATTTTGTAATTTTTGTCTGTTTCACTTTTAATGTATTTTTTTTAGTTTCTCTCATGTTAGAAAATGTCCCTATGTTTCTGGTAACACTGGTTTGTTTTTCTCTTCCTAGTGAGGACTTTGAAGTTTGTGAGCATGAGTGAAACTTGTGAACTGCCAGCCTTGTGTGTTTATGATTCTTTATTGTGTTAACAGGTTTCAGGAGGGAATGAAAGTAACTGCGTATGTTCAATCCACGATATTTAACTGGATGTTTTGTTTGATATACTCTTACAGTGGGCGACATTACTGGGATCTAATAAAGCTTTGGAGCTTGTTTCCCAATATCTTTCCCTTACCAATACCCCGTCCCCTTCGCCTTCATTACCTATGTACATCCTTTCTGTTATATCCGTGTAATGTTTAGGGGACATTTGTCCAGTAAATCTTCTCTTCTTTATCATCTTGTGCAATTTGAAAAAAGTCAACATGGGCTACAGCCCAAGAAATTGTTGGATCTGTAACTGTCAATCTTTGTCTAAGGCTACAGTTTTAGGTGAGGATGAATTCACAGCCAGCAGCAGCATAACTCATATTTGAATGAAGCTTATCTAAGACATGTATTTTCTCTGTAAGGCACATCATAGCCATCTTGCACTTAGGAACACTAGACAGCACTTCCACACTATGCTTGGGGGCCATTTTAAACAGTGAAATTACTAAGAAAAAAGCACAAAAATGTGAAAAATGTGGCACTAAATAAACTGTGAAAAGGACACTGTTTATAGCATGAGAACTGAAGCAAGGAGGGGGAGCCTTGCCTAGTTCATCTCAGCTGGGGACTCGTGTGGACAACTGAAGTGTTTATTTAGTCTGCTCCATGCATATATGTGCGTGTTCACGCAGCACCATGGATATTGATTTTGGGGTAACAAACACATTTTAGCAAGTAGGGAAATCTGCAAATAATGAGGATTGATTCTCTGTGTGTGTTATGGGCAAATGGAAAACAAAATAAAATTAATTTCCAAAGCTTGGGGATCTTTTTAACTTCACACATGCATGAGAAGTAACAAGTCTGACCTTGACATTTTACTCAATGGAGGGAGAGGTCCTATTCCTATCAGTTATGGTAGCTACTAGCTAACATTTCACCTCAGAGTCCAGAATTTTTTTCTTTCTTTTTGTTTCTATAACTTCTGTTTTGTGGAAGAAGCCAGGTGAGTACACAGTTACCAATCTTCTGGGTTGATAATAGATAGGCATTGTTGAAACAGCTGAAGCCAGCCTCTCTCCTGCCTAGGACTGAGATTTTAAACTCTATCTACTAAGAGCTGCCTGAATTGCCAGAACCATCTGCTGTTGAATTATTTAGTCTGGCCACATAGGCAGGTGTTGATCTGTTTCATTTCTTTGTCCTAGTTCATGACATTTAAAAAATCTTCTTGAATAATTTCTATTCTTGTCAAGTGGCATAGTGACTCACCTGTACCTGGAAGGAAAGACTGAATCATGTTACTATAAGGGGAAAAACTAATATAGATTAACATGAGTGTTTATATTCACCCATATTGTGGATAAGTAAACTTGCAAAAGCAGTCAATATTTGGTAAATTTATTTAAACTGTGTAAAATAAATTTGCAGCAACAATGCAATTAAAACCCCCCACTGAGTAATTTATATTAAAAATTGTTTTCTGATTCAATCTGAGTGTTGCCACAGAGATGTGGGTATTTTATGGTGCTGTGCCAGGCATCATGCTGTACATCAAATGCTTTTTCCATATCTATTGATATGACCATGTGATTTTTGTCTTTGCCTTTTGTTTATGTGATGTATTACATTTATTGACTTGCGAATATTGTACCATCCTTGCATCCTTGGGATGAATCCCACTTGATCATGGCATATGATCTTTTTAATGTATTGCTGGATATGGTTTGCCAATATTTTGATGAGGATTTTAGTGTCTGTGTTCATCAGTGATACTGGCTCAAAAAATTTTCTTTCTTTGTTGTGTCTTTATTTGATTTTGGCATTAGGATGATGCTGGCTTCATAAAAAGAGTTTGGGAGTCTTCCATCTCCCAATGTTTGAGGAGGATGAGAATAGAGGGAGAACTAGATGGTCTCCAAACCTTCTTCAACTCAACTCCCATGAATGAGAGAGAAGTGATTGAGAGCTGATCCTGGCCCTGGGAGGACTAATTATATAATCTTGGATGGGTCATAAAGTAACCTTAATTCTAAGTGATATTGATTTTTGGATTTGTCAGGACTTTGTATTTTTCAAGTGGAGAAAACCTATTCAAATGACATTTTGCCTCCAGATTTAGGTTTATTGAAGTATTATTGAAAAATAAAAATTATATTATATACTTAGATTGTACAATGAGATTTTTAATATCCAATGTGAGGATTTATAATATGTAACACATGTGAAGTGCTTATCACAGTCAAATTAATTAACACATCCACAACCTCACATAGTTACTATGATTTGTGTGTGTCTGTGTGTGTGTGGTGAGAACACTTAAGGTCTACTGTCTTAGCAAATTTGAAGTACAATATTATTAACTATAATAACCATGCTGTACATTACATCTCCAAACTTACTTATCTTTTTTCCCCACTCCCAATTGCTGTCAATAACCATTCTAACTCTGTCTCTATGAGTCTGACTTATTTCACTTAGCATAATGTCCTTCAGGTTCATCCATGTTATCACAAATAGCACAATCTCCTTTTTTATGGCTGAAATGTACACACATACACACACACACATCACACATCTTTATTTATGCATCCACAGAAGGGCACTTTGGTTGTTTCCATGTCTTGGCTATTGTGAATAATGACACAGTTAACATACAAATGCAGATATTGCTTTGATATTCTGTTTCCATTTCCTTTGGTTATATGCCTATAAGCGGGTTTGCTGGATCATACATGGTAGTTCTATTTTAATATTTGGAAGAGCCTCTATATTGTTTTCCACAGTGATTGTACCAATTTACATTTCCACCAACAGTGTACAAGATTCCCTCTTCTCTATACCTTTGCCAATACTTATCTCTTTTTGATAATAGTCATTCTAATGGATGCAAAGTGGAATCTCATTGTGGTTTTGATTTGCAATTCCATGTTGATTAATGATGTTAAGCATCTTTTTATGTACTTGTTGGTCATTTGTATGTTTTCTTTGAAAAAATGTTTATTCAGGTCCTTTGTCCACATCGTAATTGAGTTAGTTATTGTCATTGTTTTTTGCAATTGAGTTGTATGAGTTCTTTACATATTTTGGATATTAGCCTCTCGTATGGTCTGTGAAGATTTTCTCCCAATCTGCAATTGCCCTTTCATTTTGTCAGTTGTTTTCTTTGCTGTACAGAAGATTTTTTTATTAGTTTGCCTAATAAAAATGTTCTATATAGGCTTTAGATATGGTTGGAGCCAGGGTTTCCAATGATGTGATTGAGTTCATTTCATTTTCTCTTTCCCTTGGATCTGCTGTTTTCCCTATTAGTTCTCCCATTGTAATTCCAAATTAGTTTACATACTGATGTCACAGCAACTACATCAGGTATGACTTATTCTGTTTTCCTCAAATTTTATAGAAATCCCAGAATTCAGCTTCTTTGTTTCCTTTTGGGCCAGGTGCTCATCTGTGAATCTGTCCCGAGAGTCTGGGGAATGTGGTACTATGATGGGTGGTCACCCATTACATGACTGCTTGTGGAACCAGGACGGAGTCAGTGCCACCTGGATTATTGGAAATAAAAGTGTAGGGATTTTTCATTAGGGAAGATCAGAGTGCTTTTTATCAGAAAAAAGTAAATGAATGCTAGGCAGGCAAAATAAAAAATAATTTTGGATTCATTTAAACCGTCGGCATTGTGTATGTTTAAATTGAGATTATGGATATAGAAATTCTTTTCAAACAACATATATACATGTAATATGTTCATATTATTGTGTGTAAATAGTATACATTTATTAAATATACACGTATCTGTGTGTCTATGTATATAGAGCAAATGCCTACATGTTCACTAGGCATTATGGACGATATCAAGGTAAAGAAGAAATAATACTTGTCCTCAAGGAATGTAGAATTCAGTGTGGGTTATTGGAAAGTAAAAAATAATGAACTATAACATGAGGCAGGAGTGAGATAGGGTACATGGAGAAACAGCTGTAATCGATAAAAGTTGCAGGAATTGTCAAGATGATAGACCAACCCCCACCAGATTTATGGCTTAAAACCAGCAAAGACCAGCTCCACTGAACATGGTAACTAATTTCACTTTATGGTAGCTCCCAGCCAGGTTATAGGCTCATTGTAAGACACCAGCATGTTGAACGACACCCCCCATACTTCCAAGACCAGACACAGAAACCCGAATCTGGACACAGAATGGCCGATGGAGATCTCCTCTCCATTAGTTTCTCCTCTTTTCCTGAAAAGATCCTGAAGTATTCCTCCCTCTCAATGAGTGCCTTACCCCTTGATTAAGTAAACCTCAATAAAAGAAGAAAATCCTGCTAAAAGGAGTCTGTCTGTCTGTGGGGTAGCCCATCTCAGTCCCACTGCTTCACTAACACATCACTTTACTTTAAACTCTATGCTGGCTCATTTTTTAATTCTTTCCTGCTTAAAACCAAGAATCCATAGTGGGTCCTAGGCCTTTAGGTCCCCAGACCACCAGAATGCCTGAATCAGGAGGAAATAGTAGCTAAATAGCAGCATGTATGGGAAAACACAGAATGTTGGGATATTTTCATTTTGAGCAAAGGAAATTTAAAACACAAATTAGTGGCCTAGAAAAAGCTGTGATAAGCCTAAGAAGAAGGAGAAAAGGGGAAGAGAGGACACCAGAGTTGGTGATGAAGAGGATAAAAATGAGAGGAATATTAATATAAAAATGGGAAAGCAGTACCTGGATGGGAGTAACAATGTGGGAAGCTTATTCCTTGTAGTTTCAACCCTGGTACAGTATTAACTAAGGGAATGTTAAAACAGGGAGGTAGTGCCCCTCTCTTGACCTTCAGAAGTGGAATCTCCAGCCAGGGCCCCACCACGCTTGAACCTGTGGCCGTGCTCTGCCTGGAGCTTTTTGAAATGCGTGATTAGTATAATTCCTCAGAAATTCACAGAAGAGTGTTTGGTAATGTGCTGTCTTTTTATATCACTATCCAAACATTTGTGATTCCAAATTAATACATTGCTCTTCATGTGCTAAGTTATGCTTTATACTCAATAATATTTTATTTACATTGAATACCAAGGTTGCATAATTTGGGGATAGAAATAAGTCAGTTTGAAACTTGAATGGTTTCCTTAAAGCTTCAACTGAAAAGAATTGAAATAATCTCATGTCCATTAATACTTCATTTATCAGGATGTCACTTAACTAGGCACATTAACTACTGAGAGCTTCGTTCAGAAACAGGGAAAGAGCTCTAAGAAGTCGGAAGTGTGGCTATAGTTTACAGTAACTAAAACACCTATACTTTACTTTTGGGAGTCTTGGAGGGGGCAAAAGGGAAGACTATGGGGGATGTTTGTAATATAACAACAATATAAAATAAATAAGCTGGTTCACAATCATATTACACATGCACACTCTCACTCACTTTTCTAAAAATCTAGCCTATTTGCCCACAGCAGATTAGAAGTAAGGAATCAGAACAAGAAAGATTTGGGGTAGTTGTAAAAAATCACTTAGAATCACCTGCCTGAGATGATATGAAATAGCTGAAGGAAACCAAAGGTCTATAAAAAGCTAAATCAAAATGCAAAGCAATATTAGGATACTAAGATTACCACACTCACACATGTTCCTGATTAGGGAGAAACATGTATTATTAAGAAACATGTTCAATACCTTCTGTTTCAAAAGACAAAAAATGAGTCATACACTTATATATAATTTTATAATTTATATATTATACTGTAAAATTATAATTTATATATATTTTATCACATATAATTTATATACATGTTTTTAAGATGTTGGTGCTAAATGGAGTAATTTTAGTTATTTGGAAAATTCATTCACCTGTAATTTACTATTCTCTGTGTCTGTTAAATGAGACATCACGGCATTTTGTGAATTAATCTGCCACGATCTGATATTTCATATGTGAGGGAAGAGGAGTATGACTAGGAAGGAAACAGTGGTACATATATTAAATTTTTTTTTGCTTTGTCTGTTAAGATTGTTTTCTAGCAAACCAGCACACCAGTAACTGGTTTAATCATTTTCTCACCACCAAGGTCATTACTGCTTGTAAAACATGCTTCACATTTTGTCACAAATGCTTCTTCCTGAGGATGGAAATGTCTTTGTGATGTGAAGCTAAGGATGCTGGGGTTTGGGTCCAAAGCTGAGCTGAGGCCAGAAGGTTTCCTGTGCATCTGAAGTCACAACCTGGCAGAAACCACAGGGTCATATCCCAGCAGGGTCCTGACTATTTCTTCCTTGTCTGCTGGAGCCCCCCATTTCTTCACATTTGCTAACAATGAAACAAATACATAGCAACAAGCCCGTGGTTACTCAAATGGGGTTATAATTTAGAGGTCTTTGTAGATCTTTGTAGTGGTGAATACAAGCAGGCATTTCATATTCAGTGTGTAATGTTAAGACAGCTGTAGACTGTCTGACATTACTGTAGAATGAAAGGGTCACATTCCATCTAGATTCTTGTGCAGTGCCTTTAGGTGTGCATTTAATTACAGTCTCAAGTCAGGTATGTCAACATTCTTGATGGAGGGTGACTGTTCAATTACTGGAAGAATGGTAAATTGGATAAGTGTATATGCATATATTCTATTTCATTGTTATTGTTAAAAATGAAAATGATTTTGTTAAAGGATGGGCAATATTGACTGTGGTTAAACCTTGGCTGACTTCTAATTTGACTTGGTGTTTGAAGCTAACAATTTGGAATATTTCTGCAGAGCAGTAAGTTATCTTGATTAATGGAAGGCAGTGGTGTAGCCAATGCCTTTTCTCTTGCCCTCATACAAGCCTGGTCTTATGTAGAGAAGGTAGGACATTCTTCATCAGCCTGAAATTAGTTTAATTCCAGGTTTGAATTCCTGCCCTCAAGTGTTTTTTTGTTTTATTGGTATATTAAAACTATATTTTATTATGCTAAATATAATGTATAATTTAAAAACAAATATTTCAATAATGGGTTTGAAATTTTATCAGATATATTTTAGCATGCTTTGAGATAATGATAGTTGGGGTTTTTTGTTTTTCTTTTTTTAAGCTTTCTCTTGTTAGATTGAAAGATCTATCAGCAATCTTACATTTCTAGAATTAAAAAAACTAAGTTTGTTTTCTGGAATCACAATATCTGAATATTTCTGTTTAAATTAGTGAAAGACTTTTTAAATTTATGAGTTACTATTTTAGCATTAAATAATGTCAATATTGTTACCTCTTTTTGTATTAAACTTATTGGGTGACATTGGTTAATAAGATCATATTGGTTTCAAGGGTACATTTCTATGGTACATAATCTGTACATTGAATTGTGTGTTCACCACCCAATGTCAAATCATCTTCTGTCACCACATACTTGCCCCACTTTACCATTTACTGCCCCTCCCCACCCCGTTCCCTCTGGTGACCACTATACTGTTGTCAGTGTCTTTGTGTTTCAGTTTTATATCCCACATATGAGTGAAATCATATGGTTCCAGTAGTTTTCTGACTGACTTGTTTCATTTAGCATAATGTTCTCAAGGTCCATCCATGTTGTTGCAAATGGCAGTATTTCATCTTTTCTCATGACTGAGTAGTAGTCCATAGTATATACGTACCATATCTTCTTTATCCATTCCTCACATGTTAAATTGGAAAAGTTCATTCAGCTCTCAAGGCAAAGACTTCGTCTTCCTAATGTTTGCCAGGGATTGGGTTCTTTTTGAAAAATATCAATGGTTATGGGCAAAAGCTTTCCAAAAATTAAGAGTAAAAAAACCAGTTTGCCTCTTTACAAATAGTCTTCAAAAGCATTCTTTCTTAATCAAAACCATTTCCTCTGTGGTTTAGCAGATGCCAAGGAACTCAGAATTTCAAGAGTTTGGATATTTCTATCTCCTTCGCAGGCCCACCCAATTATTCATATCACCCTTGATTTTTCCAAGGCCCATAAATGGCAGAAGGACACTCTAGTGCCAGGAAGACAATTTGCATTATTCCCGTCTAATGTGGGAAATATCATGATGATTCATTTACTTCTTCAAAACAGTTTTTCAGGGCCCCAAAATGTAAACCAAGCAATTTCATAATTGAAGCTTAATAATTTTAATGTGTATCTTAGATCCGTCATCAGAGCCTTTAGACCTGATGGCTTGTATTTGGGATTTGGGATAATGGTGTGGTGTCAAAGATTCACTTTGCGCAGGAAAAAAAAAAAAAGAAGACATTCCAAATGGATGCTTCTAATTTAGAAAAAGAAAGTTTTTTTCTGGAGAAATGAGGAAGTATTTGATTTTTTTCCTCACTTTTATCCTTTGCCACAGATGTACTGCTGAGGCAGATGAAATGCCTTGTTCCTCAGGCACGAACATCACCCTTTAATGACAAGCCATTAACTTCAGTTAAAAAGTAATGCTCCAGTGAAAATGCAGGAGATGTATTGAGCATTGCCTGTAATCTCATGTAAAGAACCCAGGACTCAGACCTTTAGAAGCAGGCAAAGGAGAGGGAGTAAATTCACAGTAGATCTTTCAGAATAGAGGGTCAGGAACTTTAACTCCTTTGGGGGCCTAAATAGTAAAAGAAAGGAACACAGTCAGCCAGGACAGGTGGCAAAGCAGGTGCTTTTGGAGCGGTGCAGAATGTGGACTGAAGGTGACACATTGTGCCTAAGAGTCAGCAGCTGCTCCACTCTTGCCAATTTAGGCTTTCCAGAAATATGGGGTGCAGTGATCCTCCATCTATGAAATCTTTCCAAAAGAAGGTAAAGATTATATTATGTAAACTTCCCCATGTATAAATGCTTGTCCAGATTGATAAAAACATTATGTGACCAAGTCGAGCATGACTGAGGTGGCATGGGGCCCATGGGCTGCCCCGTCGTACGTGCTCTACTAGAGTGTCAGTGCCCTCACACTAAACTCAGTGTGAGGTAGGTTGTCACACACTGTTCGAGTAAGCATGCTGTAGTCCCGAAGAACAAAACCAATAAATGTATATACATTTTCATACATACTGTATAACACATTAGTTTTTAAACATAAGGCTACAACTGGCCATCTCATAAACATCATACATGACAAGAAAACAATGCCTCAGCATTTATGGGGACAGGACTGAGATCCAGAAATCAGGAACTGTGGCATCTCTCTCTGTCTTTCTGAGGATACATGGTCTTTTTTCTTTTATATATATATATATATTTTTTAAAGATTTTATTTATTTATTTTTAGAGAGGAAAAGGGAGGGAGAAGGAGAGGGAGAGAAACATCAATGTGCAGTTGCCTTTCACAAGCCCCTGACTAGAGACTTGGCCCCACAACCCAGGCATGTGCTCTGACTGGGAATCCAATCAGTGACCCCTTAGCTCACAGGCCAGCACTCAATCCACCAAGCCACACCAGCCAGGGCTCTTTTTTCTTTTTAATTGAATTTATTTGAGTGACATTGGTTAATAAAATTACATAGTTTTCAGGTGCACAATTCAGTACTCCATCATATCTGTGTGTTGTGTTATTTACCACACCAAGTCAAGTCTCCTTCCATCACCATTTATCCCCCTTTTACCCTCTTCTACTTCCTCCTACCTCACATTTTCCTTTAGCAATCACCATACTGCTGTCTGTGTCCATGAGTCTTCCTTATTTTTCTTTGTTTATTTCTTCACTATTCTCACCCAGCCCCACCTGCCTCCCCTCTGACAGCTGTCAGTCTGTTCTCTGTATCCATGAGTCTGTCTCTACTTTGTTAGCTTATTTTGTTTATTATATTTCACATATAACTGAAATCATATGCTACTTTTCTTTCTCTGCCTGTCATACATGGTCTTGACTTTCTGCCTTTTCAGGTGCATCTTTCCACTTGCTGCAGGCTGGCTATTTCCTCTGTATAGTTCCAGGTGTGCTACCTCACATCTGAGGCATGTACATGGTTTTGGTTAGCTGAGGGGATGACTCTGGCCCTTACACGATGTGGACTTTTAGCTCCTGAACCTATGAATTAGTAAGAACAATCTTTATGTTTCAGTCTAGAAAATCTGACTGGCCGAGCCAAGCCTGTGGGTTGGTTCCTTTGAATGAGGAGCCTTCTGCTGGTCCAATCAGCAATGGCTAAACAAGGGTTGGGGTGGCTGGGGCAGAACTGAATGTAATCTTATGAAAGGTCTATGGGCAGATTAGATTAAGACCAAGAGGAAGTTAGGTGGGGAAGCAGATTGACTGACTTATATACTACCTACATTAATGTTGACATTTTCGATCTTCAATGTCAACATTAATGTAGGTAGTATATAAATTTAAATTAAGTAACATATGATCAGCAAAGAAAGTTTGGGAAATTCTTTAAAGGGTAAACATAACAAAATCACCCACAATCTTATTGCGCATAGTCAAATACAAACATTTTGGTATGTTTACTTCCAGTCTTTTTCCCCATGTATAGATCTCAAAATGCTATATTTAATAAGGAAAAGTCCTGAAAGATGGGACTATGCAGATTCACTTCTTTATAATAATACATTTTAAGAAAGACTTAACAATATGCATGACCTTTCATCTAGTAATTTCTTATTTAAGGATTTACCCTGAACAAATTCTCAGACTAGTGTATGAAGATGTATGTATAAAGGTATTCTCCAGTGCATTATCGATCATAGAAGGGGGAACACTTGAAATATCCAACAATAAAAGATTATAAGAGTATAAAACAGGCACCAGATGAAATATTTTTTGACCAATAAATAAGTTTTGGAGAAATAGATCTCCTGAAGTAAAAACGTTCACAATAAATTGCTAAGCAGTTTACAAAATTACATGTGCAGCCTAAGCATATTTTTGTATAAAATTACATATTAAAAGAACTTGGAAGACATTTACCAAAATGTTAATAATAACGATTGTCTCCAGGTAGTGTGATGATGAATTCTTTTCATACTTTGCATTTCAATATTCTCCAATATTTTTGTATTGAGCATGTGTATACTGTGTAAACAAATAAACCCAATGCACACAATGAATAAGAAAATGAATTTGGTGACATAGAATGATGTAAAAATGAAATGAAAAATTATGGCAAGAGATATTTTACCAGTGTCTAAGCTCAGGACATGGAAAGGTTGTCATAGGGCTCCTTGGTCAGCACTTCTTTTAGGAAGCTGTCCCACCTGTGAGTAAAGACCAAAGTGTGTGTTCCTCCTTCCTTGTCTCACAAGTGCATCACATGGAATTGAAATGTATCCTCCTTTTTTTGATAATTGAGGCCTTTCAAGTGCTCATTCTCGGATTTTTTTACCTTCAAGAGTTTTTCTTTTCTTTTTTCTATACTGAAAATAATGTGTCTACATTATGCAAAATCCGAAACTTATTAAAAGGTATAAAGAAGAGGAAAAAAAAATGCCTCCTAGTTCTACAGGGTTATGCTTCTGAACCTTAGTGAGTCCAGGGAGATTGCTGTGAGTGTACACTGGGCATGCCTGGTAACTTAATCTTTCTATTAGATGAGAAATGGAGTGAGATGTTTACATGTATGGTTCCTTTCTTCTTTGTGGTAAGACACAGCAAAACAACAACTGTAGCCATAGTAGCAGCAGCAGCAGTTCTGATTGAAGGTTCTACAGCACTGGATTCTAGAGAATCAAGAGTTTACCTCATTTATAGTAAACTCAGCGTATTTTCAAAGTCTAGACACTGAAATTCTGCCTGAGCCTGATTCTTTATGTCAGATGAGATTATTTCCCTTATTTATCCCTACCACTTTGTCTTTAATTTGGATGTAGATTGTTATCAAACAGATAAACATGGCTTTTATGGATTTGGGAAGGACTGGGACATGATCCCCCATGCTGCTGAAACATGGACAGTGTTGAGCAGCCACCAAAGAAATTCAAAGGCAGAGGCGGCCTCTCAGATGGTTTAAATTGAGGTACATGGAAGCTATTTTTTTCCTTAACATTGAATTAAAATTTATGTATATATTTAATGTAATGCTCATGGTTCAAAAAGTCAAATAGTATAGAAACACTTAGGAAAAAAAGCAGTAATTCTTGGCTTCTGGCTATTTCTTTATTCCGGTTACATTTCTCAGAGGTAATGACTTATGTTTGTTTTTATCTATTCATGTGTTTTCCTCCATTTTTTTCAGTTAAGATGCTCATATTGCTGTTTTTTAATTTACCTTTCTTTTTTTTCCTTTTTTAAATATATTTTATTGATTATGCTATTACAGTTGTCCCATTTCTCCCCCATCATTCCCCTCCACCCTGCACACCCTCTCCCACCCACATTCCCCCCTTTAGTTCATGTCCATGTGTCATAAGTCCTTTAGCTTCTACATTTCCTATACTATTTTTGCCCTCCCCCTGTCTATTTTCTACCCACTATCTATGCTACTCATTCTCTGTACCTTTTCCCCCTCTCCTCCTCCCACTCCCCTGTTGCTAACCCTCCATATGATCTCCATTTCTGTGGTTCTGTTCCTGTTCTAGCTGTTTGCTTAGTTTGCTTTTGTTTTAGGTGTGGTTCTTAATAGTTGTGAGTTTGCTGTCTTTTCACTGTCATATTTTTTATCTTCTTTTTCTTAGATAAGTCCCTTTAACATTTCATATAATAAAGGCTTGGTGATGATGAACTCCTTGAACTTGACCTTATCTGAGAAGCGCTTTATCTGTCCTTCCATTCTAAATGACAGCTTTGCTGGATAGAGCAATTTTAGATGTAGGTCCCTGCCTTTAATGACTTGGAATACCTCTTTCCAGCCCCTTCTTGCCTGGAAGGTCTCTTTGGAGAAATCAGCTGACAGTCTGATGGGAACTCCTTTGTAGGTGACTGTCCCCTTATCCCTTGCTGCTTCTAGAATTCTCTCCTTCATTTGAATCTTGGCTAATGTAATGATGATGTGCCTTGGTGTGTTCCTCCTTGGGTCCAACTTCTTTGGGACTCTCTGAGCTTCCTGGACTTCCTGGAAGTCTATTTTCTTTGCCAGATTGGGGAAGTTCTCCTTTATTATTTGTTCAAATAAGTTTTCCACTTGTTGCTCTTCTTCTTCCCCTTCTGGGACCCCTATAATTCAGATGTTGGGACGTTTAACGATGTCTCAGAGGTTCCTAAGCCTCTCCTCATTTTTTTGAATTCTTGTTTCTTCCTCGTTTTCTGTTTGGTTGTTAGTTTCTTCCTTCTGGTCCACTCCATTGATTTGAGTATCAGTTTTCCTTCCATCTCTATCGGTTCCCCATGCATCTTCCTTCATTTCACGTATTGTAGCCTGCATTTTTTCATCTAATTTGTGAGCAAAATCAACCAATTCTGTGAGCATTTTGATGACCAGTGCTTTGAACTGTGCATCTGATAGGTTGGCTATCTCTTCACTGCTTAGAGGAATTGGCTCTGGGGTTTTCATTTTTTCTCCGGTTTGAGCCATTTCTGGTGGTTTTTTTTTTTTTTTTTTTGGTTTGGTTTGGTTTTAGTCTGGTCGTGGCTATTACGTAGTGAGGGGTGGAGCCTCAGGCGCTCCCCAGTGTGGGGCAGCCCAGTCACTGGGTTGTGACACTGTATGTGGGGGCGGGTTGTGAGAGGGAACAATGACGCCTGCTCCGCTCTCTCCTGGATTCAGTCTCTTCCGCCACTTCCCCTCTGCCTGGACCATCTGCGTGCGCGAATGTGGGACCCCCTGGTCAGCCAGCCGCCTTGTGCGTCCTCACTGGGTCTGCACAGTTGCCCCCCTGTGCCCAGGGTCCACCAGCCACCGCCTGTGCACCTGGGAACTGCCAGCCGCTGCTGCTTGTGTTCCTGGGTCCTCACCTCTACTTTTTCCTACCGCAACTCCGCCCCTCTTATCAGTCTGGATGAATGGTTGCTGGACTTCCGTACAGTTCAATTTTCTGTAAGTTCTGGTTGTTTTCTTGTTTCTAAATATTTGTTGTCCTTAATTTTGGTTGTGAGAGGAGGCACAGTGTGTCCGCCTACGCCTCCATCTTGGCCGGAAGTCTACCTTTCTTAATATATTAGTATCCTGGCTGTTATATAAAGATTTAGCTTAATAAATCTGGCCTGTCTATTCCCTCCTCACTTCTATTCTCAGTTCCTTCATAGGTCATTTTTGCAGCTCCCAATATATTAAGCCACTATTTCTTATTGTGTTATACTTGAGAGTATTCACTGACTTTCTACTAGGAAGATAATGACATCAGTGTTCTCATAATTTCCTCCACCTCTATCTCCACTTCAAATCCTGTTCTATCCGTAGGCAGTTACAACTTTCCTTTTACATGGACAAGGTTAGGAATATATACATTCTGTTCAGTAATTATAGTACAGTACTCTACAGCTTGTCCACAAGTTGGTGCTAATAATTGGAAATGAACATTTATATTATTTAGACAAGGCATAATAGTATTTTCTATCTCAATGTCTGTCCTACTGTCTGGGAGATTTTCTTGATTTGACATTACAATGTGTTATGATTTTTTAAAAATTAAACAATTTTTCGCCCTGGCTGGTGTAGCTCAGTGGATTGAGCGCGGGCCTGCGAACCAGAGGATCGAGGTTCGATTCCCAGTCAGGGCACATGCCTGGGTTGCAGGCCAGTTCCCGGAAGGGGACACACGAGAGGCAACCGTACATTGATATTTCTCTCCCTCTCCTTCTCTCCTACCCTTCCCCTCTAAAAGATAAATAAATAATAAATAAAATCTTTAAAAAAAAAAAAATTAAACAATTTTTTGATTTTTAAGAGTTTGTTTTTTGGTTTTTGCACTTTATCACAGCAGTATCTTCTTGGTTTATGGTTGCAATATTCTCCCATTCCTCTCTATGAAGACCAATTAGAAGTACTTTCTATCTCTCTTTCTGAATTACCCAAGATTCATATTTAAATTTTTGTTTGTCCTAATTTTATATGTTTCAACTTTTCGTAAATGTCATTATTGGTGGCATTAAAAAATTGATGTGAACCTCGTGTATGCAAATGGGACTTGATGAAGGGGGAGGAATCCAAAGATTATGCACTGGGACTCCTCAGTGCCTGAATGGTGAGGGGCTGGCTCAGAGGTACTCATTTCTATACTCACTGCTATGCTTCTCCACAGGTAATTTAGTCAACATATCCAGAGGATGTTCTTTTCTTTTCTTTCTCTGGGGGACAAATATCTCACCTTAGAGTGTTCTGTATGCCGGTAGGTGAGAGGAACAATGTTTTCTGTTCCATCTGTAGACTTTCAGTTAATCCCCTTTTCAAACCTATTACTTTGAACCTGTCCTGCATCACATCTATTGTTTCTGAGTTCCCCAGAGCAAATCTGATCTGGTTGATTGCAGTCCACTTCATTAGTATTCTTAGTTGTGGCTTTTCTCATCTTCCTCCCGTCAGACTTCAGATTTGTTCATCTGTTTTTTGTCGTGCAGAAACTTTATAAAATGTCTTGCTCACTGGTGATGCCACTCTCATTTCCTTTTTTTGTGGTGATTTTTATATCTAGCTCTTCCTTCACCATCAGTGTGGTGGTGTCTCAAAAGGAAAGGAGAGAAATGCAGATGTCGTATTGAGATGTAAGCCACCACTGTACTTTTAACTAAGAGATGTTCTGGACTCTATGTTCAGCAAGGCCAGAAGGTATTGGTAGCCTAGCAAGATGAATACAAAATAAGAGTTAATACATACATAGGTTTCATATGGTATCAGGCTTCTAAGTTTTGCCCTAGAAGAGGAGAAGGATATAATTTGTAATTGAGTAAGACAAGAGATTTGTTGAATGTGAAAGGTGGAGAATTGTGATTTAGAAATTCACAGTCATGAATTCCATCCAGCTGATGCATTCAGAAAAGTAATAGCTGACAACTTGGATGTCTGGCGAAGAGCAAAAATAGACAGTCACTAGTGGGGCGATGTTTTTAGTAACAGAATCAGGTGTTTTTTAATAGGTTGTCGAAACTAAGAGAATACACTAGTATATACTGACTAAGACTTAAAAATGCTAAGAAACATCAGAATTTCCTAACAAAGAGAGTGAGGGACTCAAAATTACACAATCGATGTAGTGGCTCTTCTAATAACCCTTTAAAACTAAATACCCCCATAAATAAATAAAATGACTTCCTCTGCAAGGTAGAGTGCTACAGTTTAGAAAAGGCAGATACTCTTGACTTAAGTTTGGCAAGGCATGTTCCAAAAGAACAGACTGGCATTCCTTCAGTTTATTTTAACTATACTCTTATTTTTTGGACATTTACATTTACTAAGGCCAACCCTCATTTTCTGAGTGTCTTTTTTATTCTAGGACTGTACTAGATACTTTACACATGTTAGTAAGTATCTAGTATAACCTATTTCTTTGCAATGTATCTTAATAATTATTAATAAAATATCAATGCTGTGTGTTTATTCATAGAATTCATTTCAATGAGATTGTTAAATCCAATTAACAATCTCATTCTTTCAGCTGCACCATTTATCTTTTGTAAATTTAATTTAATTTTATTGCATTGATTATGCTA
The DNA here is from genome assembly GCA_039655065.1 of Glossophaga mutica. NCBI lineage: Eukaryota > Metazoa > Chordata > Mammalia > Chiroptera > Phyllostomidae > Glossophaga > Glossophaga mutica. Next base: position 136,379,408 of record CM077307.1, on the reverse strand, counting down.
TTACAATTGTCCCATTTCCCCCCTTCATTCCCCTCCACTCTGCACCCCCCTTCCACCCCCATTCCCCCTTTAGTTCATGTCCATGTGTCATAAGTTCTGTAGTTTCTACATTTCCCATACCATTCTTGCCCTCTCCCTATTTTCTACCTACCATCTATGCTACTTATTCTATGTACCTTTCCCCCTCTCTCCTTCTCCCACTCCCCTGTTGCTAACCCTCCATATGATCTCCATTTTTGCGGTTCTGTTCCTGTTCTAGTTGGTTGCTTAGTTTGCTTTTGTTTTAGGTGCGGTTGTTAATAACTGTGAGTTTACTATCTTTTTACTGTTCATATTTTTGATCTTCTTTTTCTTAGATAAGTACCTTTAACATTTCATATAATAAGGGCTTGGTGATGAGGAACTCCTTGAACTTGACCTTATCTGAGAAGCTCTTTATCTTCCCTTCCATTCTAAATGACAGCTTTGCTGGATAGAGCAATCTTGGATGTAGATCCTTGCCTTTCATGACTTGGAATACTTCTTTCTAGCCCCATCTTGCCTGCAAGGTCTCTTTTGAGAAATCAGCTGACAGTCTGATGGGAACTCCTTTGTAGGTGACTGTTCCCTTATCCCTTGCTGCTTCTAGAATTCTCTCCTTCGTTTTAATCTTGGGTAATGTAATGATGATGTGCCTTGGTGTGTTCCTCCTTGGGTCCAAGTGCTTTGGGACTCTCTGAGCTTCCTGGACTTCCTGGAAGTCTATTTCCTTTGCCAGATTGGGGAAGTTCTTCTTTATTATTAGTTCAAATAACTTTTCCACTTGTTGCTCTTCCTCTTCCCCTTCTGGTACCCCTATAATTCGGATGTTGGAACGTTTAAAGATGTCCCAGAGGTTCCTAAGCCTCTCCTCATTTTTTTGAATTCTTGTTTCTTCCTTGTTTTCTGTTTGGTTGTTTGTTTCTTCCTTCTGGTCCACTCCATTGATTTGAGTCCCAGTTTTTCTCCCATCACTATTGGTTCCCTGTGCATTTTCCTTCATTTCACTTAGTGTGGCCTTCATTTGTTCATCTAATTTGTGACCAAAATCAACCAGTTCTGTGAGCATCCTGATGACCAGTGCTTTGAACTGTGCATCTGATAGGTTGGCTATCTCTTGGTTGCCTAAAAAGTATTGGTCTGTCTCCCCATTTTCGCCTGGTTTATCTGTGTGTGAATGTGTGTCTAAGGTCAGCTATCTGCCTTGCACCCCTGGGGTCTGCCAGCCGCCGGCTGCATACCCAGGGCCACCCATCACTGCTTTCTCCTGCCGTGATCCCTCTCCGAGGGCTACTGACTCCGCCCCTCCTACCAGTCTGGATGAATGGTTGTTAAACTTCCTTACAGTTCAATTTTCTGTCAGATCTGATTTTTTGTTTGTTTGTTTCTACATCTTTTTTGTCCTTAATCTTGGTTGTGCGAGAAGGCACAGTATATCCCCCTACCTTTCCATCTTGGCCAGAAGTCCTCTGATGCACCATTTAAATCCAATGGACAAACTTGGCAGAGCAGTACCTAGTTGTCTGCATGAAACAAAGGTTTATAAGGTACAAGCAGGTTTTGTCTAATGTCTGTTGCTATGAGGTCCGACATGTGCATAGAATTTTTACATGGACCTTTATGCACTCTATCATTTTCAAAATAGGGGATAACATTTTAGCATTTCAAGTTGTAAGTAATACATAAATTCCAAGAAAAACAAGTTATTCTTAAAGCAGCCTGTCCTTTTCAGCTTTTGGTGCTGACATTAGAATTGGTGGGCCCAGCTTCATGTGATGTATGTTCATTGGCAAGTTTGGTCATGAGATCCCCCAGCTAAATGTTCTGGAAGCAGTGACAACCACGCCCAGATGTGTTTGGATTCAGAACCTCCCCAAAGCCCTACAAAATGGATGTAACTGTACCTGTTTGGCAGAGGAGGGAACAGAAGCCCAGAGAAGTCAGGCACTTTGTCAAGCACGTAAATGTTAGCTGAGTGGTGGAGTTGGGATTCACATCAATGCCAGTCCAGTGATGGATTCACACCCACACATGGGACTGCAGAGCCTGGTTTCTTTTACTGTCCTGCCTGGATCTGCCAGACAAGATGCTGTCTGAAGCCATTTGCCTCCTTAAGAGGCCCCTCACTTTTGTTGTCTCCAGGTCTTAGCCACCATGAATAACACTGCGGTGAACATTGAGGGGCACGTATCTTTGTGAATAAATGCTTTTGAGTTTTTCGGGTAGATAGCCACAAGAGGGATTGCTGGGTCATACAGTAACTCTGTTCTTAAGTTTTTTGAGGAACCCCCAGGCTATTTTCCATAGTGGCTGCACCAGTCTGCATTCCCACCAGCAGTAATTGACAGTTCCCTTTTCTCCACAACCTCTCCAACACTTGTTGTTACTTATCTTGTTGATAGCAGCCATTCTAACAGGTGTGAAGTGGTATCTCATTGTAGTTTTGATTTGCATTTCCCTAACAGCTAGTGAAATTGAACATCTTTTCATACATCTGTTGGCCATTTGTACTTGTATGTCTTCTTGGGAGACATGTCTGTTTGGGTCCTCTGCCAATTTTTTAATAGGATTGTTTGTTGGTTTGGTGTTGACTTTCATGAGTTGTTTATATATTTTGGATATTAACCCTTTGTTGCAGCTCTTGTTTTCCAGTATCATCTCCCACTCGGTCAGTTCTCTTTTTGTTTTGTTGTCAATTTTGTTTGCTCTGCAGAAGCTTTTTAGTTTGATATAGTCCCATTGTAATGGAATACTACTTAGCCACGAGAAAAGATGAAATACCGCCATTACATGGATGGATCTTGAGAACATTATACTAAGTAAAATAAGTCAGTCAGAAAAAGCTAAGAATCATGTGGGTTCACTCATATGTGGGATATGAAACTGAAACTCATGAATATAGACAGCAGTGTGGTGGTTACTAGATGGAAGGGATTGAGGGGGTGGGGAGTGGAAGGGGTCTGATGTAGGGTGATGGAAGATGGTTTGACTTGGTGGTGGGCACACAGTGCAATGTACAGACCTTGTATCACAGAAAATGTGTACTGGAAACCTGTATGATCCTATTAACCAATGTTACCCCAATAAATTTAATAAAAAATAAAAATGAGACCCCTCTCTGTATTTAACAAAACGGAAATTAAAAAATCTTATTTTTATGATTGACCCTCTAAAGGTATTCTTTATATGCCTACCTGGTGGGTTAAATGATGAATTTTTAACATTAGCTTCCCTTCCCTTCAAGTCCATGCCACAGAAGAAAGATAAGCCAGTGAAGCACTGGTGATGTTCAAAAGAAATCCTTTATCAAAATATTGAATTATGATTGCTATGAAACCTGCCTGTCAGCATTATATTTTATAAGTCATCTAGTTTGAGCAGAAACATAGACAGGATGTAAGTACTAGCCATCAGCTCAGCTGAAAGGGTGGCCATATCCTTTTGAAACTGGAGTTTGAAAACCCAGAGTCCGAGCCGTCAGGATACATCACAGCTCTACTGTGGAGATATTCTTCCCTTTCCATTTTCCGAGCATCACTCCATTTCCCTGACCTCTGGTTTACTTTTCTGTCTGCCTATCCGTGACAATATGAAGATCTGTTCATGCCAATCCAGGCAGGTCACCCCAGTTCTGTCTCAGCAATGTGCAGGTCTCCTACTGACCCTTGATGGCTGTTCGGGCCCATCAACAGAGTCCCTTCGGCCAAAGCATAACTTTACTACACCTCTTGTGCCAGTGAGCTGGCTGTGTCCTCCCACTGAGGCATGTTGGCCTCGCTCCTCCACTGCTTTTAAGCTATACCTTAACATGCAATTGTTTCTTCTTACAATACCTTAATTTCAGTAGTTTCTTCTTGTTATTCAGTTTTTGCCCCTGAGGGATGGTTTCCGGTCTTGAAAGAAAATTTCTTAGATTTAGATTATACACGTTTTTATGTAATAAATTTAAAGCAGAATGAAAGGTCTAAAGTAGTTTTTGATACAGAGTTAAGCATTTAATAAATGTCGGTTTGCTTATTTCTCCTATCATGTTCAGAGGTTCAGATGCTATGCTCAGTGTATGTGTGTGTGTGTGTGTATTGTTGTTGCTGTTTTTGTTTTTTTAAACATATTCAGAGCCCAGATTAAATTCTATAAGTACATACTGATTACCTTACATATATATGTATGTGCATGTGTGTACATATATAATGGAAATATAACATGTATGTGTGTGTGTATATGTTATATATATATAACCTGAATTTATCTTATGTATAATAAGCTACTGAATAAATGCTCCTCAGTAAGGCTCATTTGAGTCTCATGTTCCCCCTCACAAAGTCGTTGGTGGCGATCCTTAATGAGCATCATCCAATGAGGACATGGACTAGACGTGTACATCTCTTGTAGCATGAAGATGAGCAGACCTGGGATTTCTTCTTCATGCTTTAAGACTCTTACAATTAACTGATGAACGTCATTAGATTGTTCTTATCTATGTGGCCAAAGTATGGTCTTTGAGTAGTATATTTTTTGCACCAACATCTGTAGATTTCTAATTGATTCATAATTGCACCTATATAGCAGGGTGGCTGTGAGTATTGAGTTAGAATATCTAAAATACCTGAAGGAGTGCTTGGCATCATAACAACCAGGTGAGTGTTTAGACTCTGATGTCAGAATTCTTGCATTTGGATTCTAGCTCTGTTATTTCCTGGCTCTGCCATCTTGGCAGGTTCTGGTGCTTCAGTTTCTGCATCTGTAAAATGGAGAGAATGATACAATTACTTTGTAGGGTATTGTGAAAGTAAATACATTGAAATATGTAAAATGTTTAAAATGTCACCCTGTACATAAGAAGACATATTAGTTGAATTTTATCAGTAGTCCTAGAATTACTATTATTCCTGAAAGATCTGCGTTTATCTGTGGAGTGTAAGTAACATGCCTCTCTCTCATCTCTCCATACCATCTCCTATAAAAGGTACCCTTAAACTTACTCAGGATGACTCAGGAAACAGTTCCTATTTCCACATACTTTGTCTAGCCCAGCTGTGTGTACTTCTTTTTAAGGACCCTCTCTTTGCCTTCAGTTCTTACCTGGCAACTCCAGGGACTTCACTTTTTGCCTTTTCCTTGCTTCCCAGACCTGTATTTACACAGAAAAGTTTTCCTTTGCCTCAGTTATTCAAACATCATATGCTTCCATGAGTGACATTGGTTCCCACACTCTGGCCTGGGGTGACTTCTCGGCCCATTGATGCCTCTGATAAGAGGTGGCAGGGTCGGGGGTAGATGGATGCTATACTTTGCAAAATACTGGCTCTGACTCTCTGGCTGAGCACTGGGGTCCATCTCTCTAACTCAAGAAGTCTTTATCTTTTGTCTTAGCCTTGTTATTTTTTCCTGATATAATTAGCATTCTTTGCAAACTGGCTATTCAAGGGGAGATAATTTAAATTCTATTTTGGAGAAAAATATACTGACTCCTTGGAGTCCAAGCTGAGGTGGCTCCCTCACTGTTGAGCATGCTAAACTTCATGTGTAACTCCTTTCAGGAAACCCTGGAATTGCCCTGAGGTCACCTCAGGTGCAATAGAATATAAGCTACACTTTCAACTGTCACAATCCTCACAACAGCCCTATGAACTATGATTATCACTTAATGGATAAAGAAATGGAGGGTCAGACTCAGAAGTCTATGTGGCCACTGTATTTTCAGCCGCCTGAGGACATCCTTAGGGCTTTCTGACCAGTGTCTGAAATACCTCCTTTCCATGACCCCTAATAAATCAACTAGGTGGTCAAAATATTCACTATCAGCTTCTGGGAGAATGACCCTGGACTCAGTCATTTGGGGAGAGGCCCCGAGCTGTCATTTAAAAACTTTCACTTAGAGGAAGTTGCTAAAGCAAGTGATATTAATATCTGCCCTATTTTCACAGTTACAGGAGAATTGGAAAATAAATGAGAGGCGTTTTTGTCTTTTTTATCTTCCAGAGAGCAAACAAGCTCAGAGTTCCAGAAGCTGGACATTTCTTACCCTCAGGGGGAAATGATCAGTTCCTTGTTTTTGAAAATCTAGATTCACTGAAGGGATGGATCATCTGAGAGGGAGGAGGCTCCAAGGACTGGAGGAAATAGATATGACTTGACCCTGGAAGGAGAGAGATGGATTTCCTCACTACTTTCCCAAGATGGTTGTACCCCAGAAGGGAATGGCAGGAAAAACATCTGAAAAATCTATAGGTCCCAGCCATAGCAGAAGATCCTGTGCCTGAGCTTGACAAGAGGCAGTGGAAACACTTGCCTTCAGATGGCCTGTGTGTGTGTGTGTGTGTGTGCGCGTGTGTGTGTGTGTGTGTGTGTCTTGGATACTGAGCATCTCAAAGATAGTCATGAGGGTCTGAAGACAAGTTTCCTCTTTCCTCAATGTTAAGGATTAGATATGCCCTCTGACTATTGAATAACCCCCTAGAGAAGGTGAGTCTCCTTAAATATGTCTGAAATTTAGGTTATCAACATTGAAACATTGATTAGTGAGGAGTTTAGCACTGGAGTGAAACTGATTTAGAACAAATTTAAAAAGGTGACATTTTCTTGCTTCTGTGTTTCAAGCATGTTGACACCCATTAGACATTGATCAATAAAACCCAGCCATTATCATTTGATTTTATTATTCTTTACAGTTGCAAACTTTGTTCTGGAATTGAGGGCTGAGGGACTGGGGAAAGAAGGAAGGATACGGGATATTGTAAAGGAAAGCAGGTAGAAAACAAGAAGGGAGGGAGAAGTGAGTGCATTTCAGGAGAACAGGTGAGGGAGGATGAGCAGGCTTGCTGACAGACTGTGAGTTGTGGGTGGACCTGTGTAATGTGGTGGTTGTGTACAGTCTGGGACTGTACACAGTGACTAGGGATATTTACAAAGGGTGAGATAAGAAATTGGAAAGGTAGTAGGCTTCGTACCACTTTCTGATTCTGGAAGAGGTGGAGAATTCCCATCATTGTTCAGAGCCAGAATTTTGAGGTGGCTCAAGCTCTAGTTGTTGAGAAACATGATAGTTATGCATGGCCATTGGCCAACAGCACTGTGCTGTAGCTTCAGCAGTGCCTCCAGGCTCTCAATGAATAAGAAACAGGAAGACAAAGGACATCTTATAGAGAAGTCGGTCTGCTTTGGGGTGCCTGCCTAGTCTACTCTTTCTTCTTTTGGAACTGACCCCATTCACAGTGTTGGCTGAAGGGATGGGCTATGGACCTCACAATACAGCTGCCTCTCCTGTTTCCTACACCTGCCACAACCTCTTGTTCCAGAGATACATCTAATTTGTCAGAGACAAACCATATTCTCTCTCTTGGAGTCTGGTGCCCAAGACACAGGGTGTGTACTCATAGGATGGTGTGTACTCGTAGGATGGTGTGTACCCATAGGATGGTGCATACTGGAATGCAGAAATCGTAAAGCAAGCCACAGGGCAACGGCAGGGTATGTTTTCAGCCATGTGCTCTAGTAAGTAGAGGAAGATGGCTCTCAGGGGTAAGCAGGTGAGTGGAAGGGACAAATAGAAGCAGGGAAGAGAGGACAATTGGCTTCAGAGAGAGAATGAGAGAAGCAGAGTAGACTTCTGAGTTCTTGGGTAGTCAGAAGACCTCTCCTTGAGCTTTTTTTTATATCCTTCCAATTGTCATCCTTGAGTAGGCATCTGTTGCTTGCAATCTCTGATGAAGAAGAAAAGCTCTCATTTAATGAGTGGGCTTTATAAATAGAAGACGTACAGAATATGGCTGGCTCTGCCCCAGGCCTCTGCAAATACAGAGAAATCACACTTGTAAGATACTCTAATCCCAGGGAAAATAAATGTTTATTAAGCTAAATTTTGATGTTGGTCACTGTGTCAGATGCCTTACAAATCTCTTTCACTTAATCCTTATAAAACATAATCTTTCATTTTACATAAGAGGCCCAGGATTCATAATTATATCATTTTTTTATTCTGCCACACTCTCTCATCTGACTTATTTAAACTGGAATATTGAAATTTTTCTCTCCCCTTGGTATTGCTTTAAAATTTTACAGTTTGCTAGCCTTGATAAGTAAGTAAGGGCTATTTTTTGAACTTAGAAATATTATGCATGGTTTTCTGGAAACTTATGAATAATTTTTATCTGCATTTCTCATCTGAGACCCTCAGACTCTGAAGCTGTTCTATATGGTTGAGATCAAGGAGAGGCAGAAGACACTGAAGGAACCTGGGTGAATTCAGGGGCAATGCAGAGTAATTATCCTGAAGAGCCCGATAATTCTTTCCAGTGGATTATTAGCTGAGTAGCTCTCTGGAGCCACTTGGCTGGCCATGATTACATAACTTAAGAAATTACTGGAGGAATGTAAGACATTACTTATGAGACTTAAAATTTAGAGAGAAAAAATGATCTTGGAATCTGCCTTGAGGACATTCTGAATAGATTCCAGGCACACCATACTGTTCTTTACTGATTGATGTTCTGTTTAGTTAAATCCTGCTGTTTTGCAGTTTCAGTGCCATCCTGTAACTTCATAGAAATTCCCAGAGGCCGCATTAGCATCTGGCCCCTATTCCCCATCACCTTAAAGAATTATCATTAAGGACTGTAAGATAATGTTTTAGAAGATTATGAGATGCTTAAATCTATCTATCAATCAGAACTTCCTCCATTTCTTAAGGATATGTAGGATATTTTTAAGGACAATTTAGATGGAGCTTAAACTAGGGATAAAATTACAGTACAGGGATAAAAATACAGACCTTGTATTTTCCGGGGAGAAAATTGTGAGTTGAGCTTCCTCACTTTGATGCAAACTCTAAAGCCTGGTTCCTATGGTTTTTGATCATATAGCATGAAGGGGAGGCCTACTCAGTTAGTGCTGTAAATGACCCTTTTAAGGGATGCTCGTGAAATGCAGGGCTTTCCGTTTATTATAATTTGCCCAACAGGTTTGCAGTGCGAACCCCCCTGAGAGAGATCCACTTTCCCATCAGATTTTCATTAAGATCTATTTTCCCTGACCCTCTGTCTGTTACTCTGCTCTTGGAATGTCTTGAGAATCAATCATTCCATTTTATTTGCCTGAATGTCAGGCAACTGTAAAAACATACAACCAAAGGTCTGGGATCAGTTCACCATGACCCGCGCACCTGATATTTGTTTTTGTGTGGGTAGGGCTTTCCCACCTCAGTGAGAGATGTGAGGACTGTAAGTGGGCTTAGTTTCTAGTAACTACAGACTCTGTTGTGTAATTATTATTTTGCCTAAATTTCTTCTAGGGTCAGAATCACTCCCATGATGCACTGTCATGCTGATCTCTGAAAGTTAATGCCATGTATGCACAGTCACAGATTAATAACCGAATGTGCTAGTCTCTCCTTCCTGACACTTCTCTGACTCTCCTTCATTGGGATATAATTAAGCATGGAGAGGGACTCTGAATAAGGTTCAAACTTTCACATGATATACTTGCAAATTGGAACTGGCCTTCCTTTCTCAAGATTCGTAATACCCTTTGGCTTCTGAGACCGATGGTCAAAAATTTTATCCATTTTCCTTTTCCTGTTGTTATAACTAAAATTGATTCAAGTATTTGCCAAGTATAATTCAGGCTTTCTGGTTAAAGGCCAAGTTTTCACACTAAGCATTATGAATTTGCAATGAATTCATAACATTTAGTATTCATGGTAATAACACTGATCATTATGAAAAGATTTAATATTCATGAGGGTTACACTGCTATTTTCTCAGGTGCCATGATAATTTTTAATAATAATTGAGCATTTCTTCATGGGCAGTTGGAATAATAGAGTGGCAGGGCATTAATACAAATTTTAAAACTTGATCTTCCATGAGAGCGTTTGATTGGTATTATTCTGTATTATTAAAACAAGCTGCCTCTGTTAAATGATTCTGAAAAGTCGAACAGATCCCTCCATAGAATGTAAGCTGGTGACTGGTATAGTTCACAGTTCAAAGGGCAATGAAAACAAAAATGTCTACGAGTCCATTTTGGGGGGAAGGGGCCAGTCCTTTCAGTGTGTGTGTCATCCTTGGCCTTTGTGTCCTTAAATTTGCTTTTTACTAACGCATACACTTCAGAGTATTTTTTTCCAGCACACCATCTGTTTCTTTGCAATTGGGGATGGTTGAATAATTTCCTGAGGAATTGCTGACAAGATGTGGCCCAGGAACAGCGATCCAGCAGGACCAGATTTCTCATTCAAATCGCTAAGCTCAGCTGTGTTGTAGCAAGCACTTGATATAAGGTGGTCACCCTGGGCCAGTGAAGGTCAGTGACCGGCAGCTACCCATTGAAAAAAATAGAACAGTGAAATCTGTATACACATTGTAGATGGTCCCATGTACAGGACCATCTAGGTGGGAAAGTGTCACTTGTCCAAAGGGATGTTTTTTGGTTCCTTCAGTAGCAGCGTCCCTCCTTGTTTACCTTCACAAGGTTACTGTCTCACTCTGAGAAGTCTCGGCATCTCACCTCACATCTATTTTACCTCAGACTCTTGTCCTTTTCTTTCCCACTACAAAGGTGAACAGGGATATGTGTATTTGCTTTCCTGGAATTTTCCATGATTCTTTTAGCAGAGCCTGACCCTCTTCCCCAGTTGGAGGAGGTATCTAGAATCAGTGAGAGCCCCAGGAAGGGTAGATTGAGATACAGACTTTACCTATATCAGCTCAATGTCCACAATAACACTATGACTCAAATGTTATTATTTTTCTCATTTTACAGATGAGAAGACTGAGTCACAGAGCATTTAATAACTTGTCCCTAATCACACAGCTAGTAAGTACTAGATCAGGGGTTTATAGTCTATCACTAGTTTTATTTATCACCTACAGAGAATATAGTCTCATAATCCTATATCCCTAGATGATGTGTTTCCCAAAAATGTATTCATATGCACCAGGACTGTTAAAAATAAAATTCTTGCTCCTCACCTCAAACTTACTGAATCAGAATCTCTGGGTTGGTGGGTGCCTGGAGTTTTTAACAAGCTCCCCTGGTAATTCTGATGCATACTAAAATATGAGAACTACTGTCCTACAGCATAATAAATGTTATTTAATTAATTGGTTTATTAAATATTGAACAGTTAATGTCATTATAAAGCTAAGAGTAGAGTTGGATGAAATTAAAAGTAAAAATCTGAAGCTCTGGTGGGGGTGGGGTTGAGGACCAACAGAAAGAGACCAAGGTAGGGACTCTCTTACATGGAATAAATCACAGAAAGGTTTTATTATCAGATTTTGGTACAGTTGCAATGATGACCTTACATTAAATGATTCCGGTCTGGCTCCCTTGTTTCTCATTTTAGCTGAACCAGTTGGAAGGTGGACTCAAACCTTCTGTTTGCCTTTTTGCTGCAGTTCCTTACTTTCTGGCACAGCCAGCAGATTTTGCAGCTCTATGTTCGTTGGTACAGTGCTGTGCATGCAAGGGCTTGTACTAAGGGGTCCTTGTTTCAATGACATATTTAGCATGTTGTATTGCTACTCACTTTCTTTGTAAAAATTTGTCTAAATTTGGGATAAAGATACACCTTCAGTTTGATTTTCCAATCAGTCAACTTGAAAGTGGAAAGGCGACTGGTTAGTTTAAATTGTATAACATCCTAGATTGGACTTGGTGCAAAATAGAACTACTTTTGAATTCATGGGTTTCTAATAACAGATTTGAACTGGCTTTAAAAAGGAAGAGGAAGAGTATTTATTATAAAGGCATGGGGGCGTCTCAAGGAGGAGTGCTAACATGCAATTGGAAACCCGAACAGTAGTTTCTCTGTGTCTCCAAAGCTGCTCTATCAATCTGTATCATCTTCTCTTTCTTAGGCAGTGGAAGGGGGTACCTCGGATGCCCATCTCCTATGTCCTATATTCAGAAGGGCTCAGACTGTTTCCTAGATTACATTTCCAGTTACAGGGGTAAACCATCTTTTCAGTCCAGCTTGCAGAAAGTACCATGGCCAAGAAGTGTGTGTAGGTGCAAGGGGAAAGAGGATGTGGAGGGTCAGGCATCTAGTAGTGAAGAGGGAGGAGAAAGATGTTCCTAAAGTTAATTCTTCAAGAAATGGACAGAATGCATTTTGTCAATGTTCAATTTTTTTTTTCTCTTCTGGTGAACGCGGTGTGAGGGATCTCAATGGAGCAAGTAGTCCAGGAAATAGCTTTGCAGAGGGAAACCAGAATTTAATGGGCCCTTCAAACTCTGGTAACAGTTTCTTTCTTCCCCCTTAAGATATCCTCTCCTGAGAGTAAGTCATATGAGACAAAAAACAAACAAAAACCTTGGTTAGTTGTGAGAGAGATGTATTTAAATGTAACACATCCCACAATTAAATCTCAATAACAAAATATTGTATGCATAGCTTTTTATGCATGACTTAATGTCATCATCTTGAAGTAATATTCATCAAGAACATGGAAAGAGTAGTAATGTTTCCAATTTGACATTGAATCCGGTGGTGAAAGTCCATGCCTATTTCATCTATAATGACATCTAGACTTGGACTCTGTACAAAGTATTTGTTTAACAGAGAAGAAATAATATTTGATGGCAACTTCTCTCCAACATTTCCATAAATCTTAGTGGTCAATTCTCTTTATAGAGCAAAGATAAAAATTAATGCCGTACCATTCTGACAATCCCAGCTGTTCGTCTCAAAATACCAGGACTCTCTCTGGTAAGTAGCTCTCATTTAGAGGGAGAGAAGTAGGTATTTTGGGATAGCTTTAATGTCTTCATTCAACAAGTATTTACTGCATATGTCACAGCTTAAAAACTGGTGACCTGTGGGCTGGACCGGTCCTGCAAGAGTGTGTCTATATGCTTGGGGGCAGGGAATGGGAGAATATATCTATAGAGAGAGGGTTTAAAAATTTTAGTTAGTTGCCAACAAAGGTTATGAGATTTCATATAAAATTCCAGATTTCCAGCTGTACTTGAAAAATCAGGAGATGTGTCACCATTAAGCTTACATATCTACAAGGTAATTTTGGCTAGAATTCTGTGTGAATAAAGCATTGGAATTAATCATGTTGATCATTCACAGAGAGAAGCTAACAGAAAGATTGCAGTTGCCTTAGCTCTAGGTCTTTGTTCCATAGAGCTGAGTTATTGGCATTATTTAAGTTCATTATGTGACTCTTTTCTCATGTTTGTCTTCTCTAAACAGGAGATGTTTTGGCAGGGAGTTGGCTTGAGCTCAAAAGGGGGTCATAAATTCATAAAATTGCCTCCTCTTTCTACATTTGGTAGCCTCCCAAATAATTATGATGGAGTAAATCTTTCTTCCTAAATCTTTGTAGTAGGGCAATATAGGAAGTTTGCGAGGGGTACACACACAGATTGGTTGTTGAAAGAGTCAGATTTTAACATTTGGAGGCCTCAGCCATGGTCCTGATATCTGCTCCACCTGCCAGCAAATTGCCCATACTCCTGAAATTTGACAGGGGTGTTAACTGAAAATGGACCATTTTACAGATCCCTCAAGTAACTTGCTAAATCCTCCCTGGGTTCCCGAGGAATTTAAGTTCTACCCCCTCAGGAAAGTCTTTCCTGTCTCTACCAACACAGACTAAATTCACCCTAGTGCACTCCTATCATATTCCTAATTTTACCAGTAATTCTCAAACTGTAATGGATTGAACTGCATCCCCACTCCCACAATTCATATGCTGAAGCCCTAATTTCCAATTTGGCTGCATTTTGAGATAAAGATTTTAGGAGGTAATTAAGGTTAAGTGAGGTAATAAGTGTGGTACTCTAATCTAATAGAATTGATGGCCATGTAAGAAGAAGATCTCTTCTCTTCTCTTCTCTTCTCTTCTCTTCTCTTCTCTTCTCTTCTCTTCTCTTCTCTTCTCTTCTCTTCTCTTCTCTTCTCTTCTCTTCTCTTCTCTTCTCTTCTCTTCTCTTCTCTTCTCTTCTCTTCTCTTCTCTTCTCTTCTCTTCTCTTCTCTCTCTTTCTGCCATATGGGACAGGCAGCCATCTTCAAGCAAGAAAGAGAGCCTTACCAGAAACAGACCATGCTGGCACCCTGATCTCAGAATTCCAGGTTTTAGAACTGTGAGAAAATAAATTCCTGTTAGTAAGTCACTCCATCTATGGTATTTTGTTATGGTAGCCAGAGCAGACTAAGACCCAAAACATGTTCAGAACACTGGATGTGAATGGGTGTACCAGCAGGGGAAAGAGCGAATGGTCAAGTAACTTCAGAAGGTACTAAATTAAGTTAAATAGGATTCTTTATCATGTGAGTTCTCAGACCTTTAATTGTTAATGTGCATTATGAACCTCCAAAGGGAGGTATTTTATGTAAGATTTTCTAACTTAATTAACTATGGGGCATGTTTCTTAAGAAATACATTTTAATATCTTGAACAAAACGCATTTCCTACATGGCACAATTTAGAAACTTCATTTATATTAACCTGACAATTTATTTGATTTTTTTAAAAGATTTTTATTTATTTATCTTTAGAGGGGAAGGGTAGGAGAGGGGGAGAGGGAGAGAAATATCAATGTACGGTTGCCTCTTGTGTGTCCCATGCTGGGAACTGGCCTGCAACCCAGGCATGTGCCCTGACTGGGAATCGAACCACGATCCTTTGCTTCGCAGGCCCGTGCTCAATCCACTGAGCTACACCAGCCAGGGCATATATTAACCTGACAATTTAAAATTGGCTTATGATATCTCTTAGTTTAATTGTGCACTTATCTATCTATCATCTATCTACCTATTTATATATCCATCCATCTATCCATTTACTTAAAAATTTCATTCCACAACAATTTAATCGGGACCTACTGAGTGTCAGGCAGTGTCAAGCACTGTCCCAACTCTATGTCACTTAAGCAACCTAACAACCACATGATTACCATTTTACAGGTGTGTTTTTACTTTTTTGATCTCGCCCTCCCCTGCACACCCAAACCCATACAGACAGAGGTACTGTGGCTCAGAGAACATGTAGTTATTTGAACGATGGTCTTGGTTTCACACCCTGGTTTACCTGACTTTAAGGCCTGTGCTCTTTCCACTAGAACATGTATGTTCTAGGCTAGTGGGTTTGCATGAGCAAACTGTGGAGATGGAAAAGTACAGGACACACTTAGGGACTAACCTGTTTGGCATAAGTATTGTTTGTGGAGGGAAGAGGGGTGGCAGGTGAAATTGGGAAGGCAAACTGCAACTAGATTGTGCCACTTTTGAAAGCGCGTGTATACTTTGTAGCAACAAACAAGTTGAAAATTTCCGTGACTTACTAGAAGATGTCTTTACTTACTGCTCATGTTACTTGAGGGCTGCAGGCTGTCTGTGACTCTGCTGGGTTCAGCTGCATTTGGCTTGGTTTGACTCAGCTCCATGTATCTTCTCATTCTTGGACCGAAGCTAAAGGAGGAGCCACTGTACGTGATATGTTTTTCTTATGGTAGGGGCTTAATATTAAGGGTCTAGCCCTGGCTGGTGTAGTTCAGTAGATTGAGCGCAGGCCAGTGAAGCAGAGGATTACAAGTTCAATTCCCGGTCGGGGCACATGCCTGGGTTGCAGGCCAGGTCCCAGTAGGAGGCACATGAGAGGCAAACACACGTTGATGTTTCTCTCTCTCTCTTTCTCCTTCCCTTCCCCTCTGTCTAAACATAAACAATTAAAAAATATTAAAGGTCTAAGCATTGTCTCTTAAGCTCTCTGTTTAGAACTGGCATGCTGCCTCTTTCACCACATTCCATTGGGTGAAGCAGCCACATGACCCACTTGTAAGTAGTGTTTTGTATTTTATGTATTCCACTTGGTGGCCCTGCAGAATCACATGGTGGAGGGTGTGGAGAGTTAATGTCTTCATAGGGAAAAAGTGAAAAATTGAAATAATAATTTACTGCTTGACACTTTACAGTTTTCAGACCTCTTCAGAATTAAGCCTTAACTTTAAATCTTAACTCTGTCACTGGTAGACAACTCTCGACACATTTATTGGGAGGCAGAAATAATTCTTCCTGATCTGAAAAAGTGGGTGTGGGCTATATGTGAGACAGAGGGTTACATTGTCTAGATAAACTGTTTTCCACCCCAGATTATAAAGGGTGGGCAAGCTTTTGTGGCAGACTGGGGCTCTTCGTCCCTTCGTCACCTTGGTTTCTTCTCACTCTAGTACTGGTGTGAAGGGGTGGTTTAAGTGTAAAAACCCATTAGAGCTGCCACGGGACGCTCTCAATATTAGTGAGAGAGGTGGTGGGTTATCCTGTAGGAACTCTGCTCTAAAGACTGTGCATGTCCAGCCCCACTTTACCAGGAGTAGCACAAGAATCTGCCTTGCTGTCCTGGGGCAGAAGGAGAGCTATAAAATGAACTAGGACTTTGGGTTTAAACTGGAGATTGTAAAGGAGGGAAAGAGACCAAGAAGGGGAGACTTCTGGATTCCTATGTGAGACAGACATGACAAGAACAGAAAATAGAAGTTTTGCATCATCCTATGGATTCTGAATTTCTTTACAATCAACCAAGAATAAGATGGTTTCTTTTGGTGTTGCATGCCCTTCAAGACACTGTGCTTAAAAATGTCAGGATTGTGCTCTCTCGATCTTTGACCATGGCCTCCAGGTGTGAGAAAGGTGACAAAGTGGGGGAGAGGACTGGGCAGCTCTGTTTCAGGGTGTGCAAGGTGGTAAAAATTGCAGGTCAGTCTGGATCAGTGATGAGGAACCTCTGATTAGGAACTCTTCTGGGAAACTCTTCCTAGTCTGCCAGAATCTCAGCCTTTTGGTTCTGACCCATCCCAGACTCTTCTGCACATTTCTATTGAGACTAGAAGTGAAGTTTAAACAGCCTTTTGTGTCTTAGTGTCTTCTGTTGCCTGGGTCACTGGAGACTCTTTACCATTGTTAGTTAAAAGCTTGATAACTGTGTTCTGTTATGATATAATTAAATATTTGATTAATTTCTTCAGCCTTATTCCACAGAGTATGCAGATTTCCTGAATCAAAGACTTTGATTCAGCACAGTGTCAAAAAACATGAAGATTTAAGACTCATCCAAGCGTCAACTCTGAGCTAATGCAGATGCCCTGACTCTTGAGGCTGTTGAATGGTAGGATTAAACAAACACTTTAAAAAGGGAGACTGCTGGTACCGCTGAACAAGAATAATAATCAAATGTGTTAGTACAGGAGAACGCAAGCTTATGTTTTCATATCTGTAATGTGTACTGTGGCTCCTGTTTTTCGTTTTCCCTCTTAATGGAGGAAAATGAGTTTTAATCTGTAAGAGAGGTCAAAGTGACAAATAACTTGGATGTGAAGAAAGTCCTCCATTGCCAAACGTTTACTGATCACCATTTGTGTATGAGACACATAAAGGGTGAGATTCCTTTCAAGGTGCACACGTTCCACTAGGGGATATGGACCTTTATAAAATACATTGCAGCTAAATAGTAATAAATGAAAAAATAGAGGGATTATGGCTAATGTGGTGGAGCAAGACAGGAGTGGAAAAGGAAGGAGGTCAGAAAAACAAATACTAAAATGATTTTTTGAAAAAGGGTCTCTAAAGAAAAATTAAATGAATGGGGTGGGAAGAAGGAAAGATGTATGGATAACGAGTGTCACCTTCAAATGCATGGCGTTGTGACCTACTTTAGCGTTAGCTCTGAGGAGAGTGCACCACCAAGTGTAGGATCGGAGCTGGAGTAACTGCTCTGCTCCAGTTCCTGCTCTATGTGGTCTGCACTGCCTTCGCCCATCAAAACCATGACGGGGGTAGCTACCTGAGTACCTAAAATCCGTGCTTTCTTTCATAGTGTGGATTTGCTTCTGGGAAGCTTTTGCTCAACCCAGAACTATATTTCTCCTTCTTTGTCATCTGAGACCATGTGACTAGTTCTGGCCAATGGAATTCGAGTGGAATTGATGTGTGTCACTTAGGAAGAGGTGGAGTGTCTTGTGTCCCTTCTCATGCTCTTTCCTCTTGCTGTGTGGATGTTGATGATCATAACCTCACTAGGGCATCCCTGCAAGCTGCTTGGTTTGTGTTAGACTCAACATCAGCAAAAAAATAAACTTGGATTGTTTTGAGTCACTGAGCTTTTGGGGCTGTGAATTGCAATTAGCTTACCACAGGGAGCGTCAAAATGCAAACAATATCTGCTCTGCCTTTCGCACGGCTGTTGAGAGTTTTAAATATGATCGATGTGAAAGGCATTGCAAAATTTTAAGCGCTAGAAAAACATCAGGTACTGTTATTAGAAAGAAAATAAGAATTTACCTATTGAAAATTAAACAGCGAATTTTATAAGAAATGTAATGAACTCAGTTTAGAGCATGTTAAAAAGATTACTGTTATATACTGTATCAGAACATCTTTAAATCACAGCTGAGGTCTTTGTTTTGAGTGATACTGGATGCTATGAAATAACGATTTAATGAGATACTCTGAACATGAACTTGAAGTTCATCACAGTGACATAGGATCTGTATTCTTTTGTTTGCTTTTTAACAAAATGTGAATTGGCTGTCTCAAAGGAGATGCAATTTGAGTTGGCAATTATGAAGAGCAGAGAAGAACTGGGTAGAGGATTTGTAGGGCAAAAATGATGAATTGGTTAGAAGTTTTTCAGGTATGAGTTTTAGAAATTTGACTTGAAGCATCTTGAGCCCAATAGGGACTTTACTGATAGGACATAACTGTAAGAATGGTCAGGAATCAGCTGGGCCTCAGGGACGGGCCAAATGCTATTAGGTTCTTTCCCTGTTCTTTGTACGCTATTTCATGTTCCTACTGGGCATGGCTTCCTTTCATGGCTGCTGACAGCTCCCTGGTTCCCATCCTAAACCATCAGTCACTGAGGCAGACACTACTTACAAACTCATTTTCTGCCAAGTGCTGACATTCCAGGGAAGGGATTTACTGGGATATTTGAGCGATGTGCCTACTCCTGGAGGACGTGAAGTCACTAACGTGGCAGCTTCTGGGATAGTCATGTGTATGAGGCAAGAATTTCCTAGAAAGGATTTCTACATGCAAGTTTAGCAGCTAAGGGAATTTTTAATGCAAAGTTGTTGATTAAAACAATCTCTGCAAAGATACTATTCTAAACTCTTTTTTAAAGAAGAAAGTTGACATACAATATTCTATTAGTTTCTGGTGTACAATTTAGTGATTCATCATTTATATACCTTATGAAGTGATCACTGTGGTAAGTCTAGTAAACCATCTGTCACTGTACAGTGTTATTACAATATTACTGAATGAATTCCCTATGCTGTACATTGCATCCTCGTGACTTATTTATTTCATAACTGAAAGTTAGTACTACTTTTTTATCCTCACCCAAGGACATTGTTTTTTCATTGCTTTCAGAGAGAGACAGACATCTATTTGTTCTTCCACTCATTTAAGCATTCATTGGTTGATTCATATTTGTGCTCTGACTAGAGACTAAAGCTGCAACCTTGGCGTATCAGGATGGCACTCTAACCAACTGAGCTACCTGGCCAGCATGTATTTTTCTAAAAGGATGCTAAAGCCAATGTTTACTTGGTCATAATTTGAGTAAATTTTTCTGTATTCTGATTAAGGAAGCCTTAGTCTTATTCTTTGTTGCCTTATTGTCACCATTCATTATATTAATCTTATCTCAACAGAAGTCTACCTAGATTTGGAATGAGATGGAGAGGGATTGCATGTTTGAAAGGAAAGACTCAAATGGATTTTCTTTCAAGGAACACTGATGAGAATATCTCAGGTGATGACTGAGTCACAGAAGATGGTCTGTTTAAGGCATAAACACGGATGATGCTTTGAAACTCTTCTTAAGGATTCTTTGCATGAATTGGCAATGGTGCTGAATTCCTGGATGATCTCTTAATCATGCAAGTCAAGGGAATATTTCTTTCTTCACCAGAGTTACTCATAGAAAGGAAATGTAAGATGTAAGAGAAGAACATATTGGACTCATGCCGTCCCTCTCTGAACACCCAACCTTTATACTCTGGGCTTCCCAGTTATCTAAATAGAACTTGTGGAATGTGATTTGAGAGTCATCAAAGAGTTTTTCTGTTCTCAGTATGTCCCCTGCCTTTTTGCATGAAAAACCTTTACCCCGGAACTCCCTCAGGTTGGTTACATTACTTTCCAGTTGGGATTCTTAACCTTGGGAAGCCAATGGGGTCAAGCAAGTCTGGAGGGACAATAAATTGAGCTTGACATAGCATATTTATAATTTGTGCTGTCTTACTAAATGTGATATAGCTCCTATAAAAATCTTCTAGAAAAGCAGAATAATACTATGCTTGTTTTTTTAATTAGAAAATATCATAATTGAAATATATTTTATTATGCTAATAACTCCTGTTGTTGATGACTTAGGTTGTTTCTAAATTCTTTTTTTTTTATTTTAATTGTTGTTCTTGTACAGTTTTCTGTCTTTTACTCCCATCCCAGCCCACTGCCCCAGCCCTCCAAACCTCCCTCCCATTTCCACCCCCTCTCTAGTTTTTGTTCATGTATCCTTTATACTCGTTGCTCTAAACCCTTCCCCTTTTCCCCTGAAATTCCCTCCCCTCTTCCCTCTGGTGACTGTCAGCCTGTTCTCAATTTCAGTGTCTTTGGTTATATTATGCTTGCTTGTTTGTTTTGTTGTTTAGGTTCCTGTTAAAGGTGAGATCATATGGTATTTGTCTTTCACCACCTGGCTTGTTTCGCTTAGCATAATGCTCTCCAGTTCCATCCATGCTGTTGTGAAGGGTAGGAGCTCCTTCTTTCTTTCTGCTGCATAGAATTCCATTGTGTAAATGTACCACAGTTTTTTGATCCATTCATTTACTCATGGGCACCTAGGTTGCTTCCAACACTTGGCTATTGTAAATTGTGCTGCTATGAACATTGGGGTGCGTAAGTTCTTTTGGATTGGTGTTTCAGGGTTCTTAGGATATAGTCCTAGCAGTGGAATTGCTGGATCAAAAGGTAGATCCATTTTTAGTTTTCTTAGAAAATTTCATACTGTTTTCCATAGTGGTTGTACCAGCCTGCAATCCCACCAACAATGCATAGGGTCCCTTTTTCTCCACAACCTCTCCAACACTTGTTGTTTGTTGCTTTGTTTCTGATGGCCATTCTGTCTGGTGTGAAGTGGTATCTCATTGTGGTTTTAATTTGCATTGCTCTGATAGCTAGCGATACTGACCATCTTTTCATGTGTCTCTGGATCCTCTATACGTCCTCCTTGGAGAAGTGTCTGCCCAAGTCCTTTGCCCATTTTTTAATTGGGTTGCTTGTCTTCTTGGAGTGGAGTCATATAAGTTCTTTGTATATTTTGGAGATTAAACCCTTGTCTGAGGTATCATTGGCAAATATGTTTTCCCATATAGTTGGTTCTCTTTTTATTTTAATACTGTTTTCTTTAGCCATGCAGAAGCTTTTTATTTTGATGAGATCCCATTTGTTTATTCTTTCCTTTATGTCATTTGCTTTAGGGGACGTATCAGTAAAAATGCTGCTGCATGGAATATCTGAGATTTTCCTGCCTATGTTTTCCTCTAGGACTTTAATGGTGTCACGGCTTATATTTAAATTTTTTATCCACCTTGAATTTATTTTTGTGTATGGTGTAAGTTGGTGCTCGAGTTTCATTTTCTTACATGAAGCTGTCCAGTTCTCCCAACACCACTTGTTGAAGAGGCTATTATTACTCCATTTTATGTTGCTGCCTCCTTTGTCAAATATTAATTGACCATAGAGACTGGGGTTTATTTCTGGGCTCTCTGTTCTATTCCACTGGTCCATATTCCTGTTTTTATGCCAGTACCAGGCTGTTTTGATTACAGTGGCCTTGTAATACAGTTTGGTATCAGGTATTGTGATCCCTCCTGCTTTGCTCTTCTTTCTCAAAATTGCATCAGCTATTTGGGGTCATTTATGGTTCCATATAAATTTTTGAAGTGTTTGTTCTATGTCTGTGGAATATGCCATTGGTACTTTAATAGGTATTGCATTGAATCTGTAAATTGCTTTGGGTAGTATGGACATTTTGATGATGTTAATTCTTCCAATCCATGAACACGGTATACATTTCCATTTGTTTGTGTCTTCCTTGATTTCTTTCTTCAGTGTCGTGTAGTTTTCTGCATACAGGTCTTTTACCTCCTTGGTTAGGTTTACTCCTAGGTATTTTATTTTTCTTTTTGCTATATCGAATGGGATTTTTTTTCTTGATTTCTGCTTCTGTTGTTTCATTGTTGGTATACAAAAATGCCTTTGATTTCTGGATATTGACTTTTTTTTTTTAAGATTTTATTTATTATTTATTTATCTTTTAGAGGGGAAGGGTAGGAGAGAAGGAGAGGGAGAGAAATATCAATGTACGGTTGCCTCTTGTGTGTCCCCTGCCAGGAACTGGCCTGCAACCCAGGCATGTGCCCTGACTGGGAATCGAACCTCGATCCTCTGGTTCACAGGCCCGCGCTCAATCCACTGAGCTACACCAGCCAGGGCTGGATATTGACTTTTTATCCAGCTGTTTGGCCAAATTCATTTATTAAGTCAAAGAACTTTTTGGCCGAGTCTATAGAATTTTCTATGTATGCTATCATGTCATCTGTAAACAATGATAGTTTTGTTTTCTTCTTTCTGATTTGGATGCCTTTTATTTCCTTTTCTTGTCTAATCGCTGTGGCTAAGACTTCCAATACTATATTGAATAAAAGTGGTGAAAGTGGACAACCTTGTCTTGTTCCTGATCTTAGTGGAAAAGTTCTAAAAATTTCTAAAGTTCTAAAAGTTTCTAAATTCTTACTCATATAAAAGAAGGAAGTCTGACTTTTTTATAGTGGAATCTTGATTTCTCTTTTGATTATCGACTAACAATTTATTCCTAGAAGAATAACTAACAGTTCAAAGGACCTATCTTAGACATTTTGTTACATGTGCTGCACAGTGGCCCCCCAGAAAGAGTGCACTGATGTATGCTCTTAAATTGTCCTCCAGAAGTGGGAGGAGTCTTTTTTGAAAAAAATAATATTAAATTTATTTTAAATGTTGACCATTTCATAGCTGAAACTTTCTGTAACACTTTTGGTAGGTTTTTACTGTTAGTAATGAAGCTAAATATTTTTTATATTTATTAAACATTTATATTTGTGTATTTATGGATCATTTATATATCCTTTGCTTACTGTAATCTTAGGGGCTTGCATTTCTTCTTATTGATTTGTAAAGACTATCTGTTGAGGATAATAACTTTATCTCTTATACACTGAAGAGATTATATTTTTTCCTTAGTTTGAAAATATTTTTTATATTTTAATAATATTAATTTTTAAATAAATAAGTATAAATTTGTATTTTGTATGTGGTCAGATATATTTCACTTTTGTTTCTTTCATTGCTTTCCTCTTTGGTGTATGCTGAGGAAGATTTTTAAACTGCTAGATTTAGGCATATATGTATTTAGTGTATTTATAGCTGTAATTTATTATAACATTTTGAAGATATTTCATTTCTTCTGGAATTCATTATTATTGTTGAGAAATTGGCTGTAAATCTTATTAGGTTTTCTTTGAAGGTAATGTGTATTTTCTCCGGCTTCTTTGAAGATTTTCTTCTAAGTCTTTAGGTTTCAGTAGTTTGATATAGTAGTCCACTAGTGTTCTTATTATATGTCTTTGTACTTATTTTCCTGGTGAAGCTATGTCTTAATATCTTTGATGATAGGAACAACTGATAAGCCTGATTCTCTTCCAGTCAAGCTTTATTTTTTGTGCAAAAAATATGAGATAACCTTCCTAGGCTCACCTGTCATGCCACTAGATGGGACTAAAGTGTTTATGAGACTGGAGAGTGAATGAGTTAGCTCATGATTCCATGTCTAGGAGTGTGAGTACAGGACTCCATGTAAATGATGCCCTGTGTTTATGCTGGGAAGGCGAACAGTGTAAGAGAGAGAAAGGAAAAAAGTTGTCTGATGTGTAGGTGGGAGTGTGTTTCACTTAGGTATGATTCTTTGCGTTACCAAAGACCTTTACTAAACACATTGAAAAGGAAATTTTGGGGCTCTCTCGTAACTGAAACTTGTAGATTCAATCTCAGGTTCAGCCCAATACAGGGACCCAAGTTATATAATCAGGTCCTTGGTTCTCTTTTAGATTCTCTCAGCTATTCTTTATTGGATTTATTCTCAGGTTGGTTTTCTCTTATGTTGGAAATACAGGCTTTACCAACTACCCACATCTTTTCATATTCCAGTCTCATAAGAAAGATCACCTTTTTTTTTTTTTGTAAAGAGTTGTAGCAAAATTGTGTGTTACTTGCTCTGATTTGATCTTGAACAATTATTGTGGTCAGAAAAAGGAAATGCTCTGAATGGCTGGACCAGTGTCAGATGACCATTCCATCCTAGGACCAGGGAATGGAGTTCAAGTCAGTTTGAAGTGTATTAGTTCATAGTGGGGGGATGTCTTTTATTTTCCCAGATGAAAATTGGTTTTCCGTGGTGACCCAGCATCCATTCCTTCTTTTGTGTCTTTCTGAGTCTGAAATTATTTGATTTTAAAATTTCCATCTTTAATGACTGAGAGTATTTTCTTTAGTGGTTCTCTTGAAGTGCTGTGTGCTCCTGAAAGGCCCGTGTGCACTCATGCCCTACATCAAAGTTGCCGTCCTCTTTAAATGATCTGCAATCATCTTATAACCAGAAGCAGCTTCAATGGCTCTGGACCCTGGATGCACAGTAGAATTACCTGGAGAGCGCTGAAGAGAAGATTTCTGGCTTTTCCCTAGAGAGTCTGATGTAGTCCACCAGAAGTGAAACTCAGGCATTGATGATTCTGATGTAATGCTAGGATGAGAACCACAGGTTAGACAATTCTGTAAAAATTAAACTGTATATTTTCTTAGGTGGTAAATTTTAGGTTCTCAAGTGATTGAGAGTTAATTTCCTTTAGTCACCAAGTTTTGACATTCTTTATTTCACTGTTACTTGATACTGAGTTAAAACTTGGTAAAAGGGGAGTGATGGAAATGATGGTGGGAAGGGCAGGGGAGTGGATATTGCTAGAAGTGTGGTGCTTTTCCTTAAAGATCTTTGTGAAGCCCTGATATAAATAGCCCACCTTGAAAACCTACTTGGATTTCCAAAGCATTTATTGACTGGGTATCTGAGCAGAGGGCACATGAGAACATTTTTCTTCAATGTTCAGGTGCCTGCCTGTCTAGCTGAGGGACTTCAAAAGATAACAGTGCTTGTGTGTATATCCAGGTTCCCCATAATATGGACGTCGGCCCTGGCTGGTGTGGCTCAGAATAAGCTCAGGCCTGCAAACCAAAGGGTCACTGATTTGATTCCCAGTCGGGACACATGTCTGGGTTGTGGGCCAGGTTCACAGTAGGGGGCATGTGAGAGGCAACCACACATTGTTCTCTCCCTCTCTTTCTCCCTTCCTTCCCCTCTGTGTAAAATAATTAAAAACTTTACAAAGAAAAACAAATATGGACTTTAGTGTTTTTTTGCTTTGTCCATAATTTTATTTTTATTTTAAAATTACAGTTTTTCTATAATATTATATTAGTTTTAGGTGTACAACCCTGTGTTTAGACATTTATATGACTTATGAAGTGATCACCTCAACAAATCTAGTACTCATCTGATACCATATACAAGGGGGGACCCAAAAAAACTGGAATTTATTGATAAAAAATTGTGTATTTATTCTTACATGTTTAAACTTCCATCACCTTCAAAGTACTCTCCATTTGATGCAATAAAACTATTGAGACTTTTCCACTGCTCAAAATAGTTTTTGAACTCACCAATATTCATACCTTTTAGTGCTTCTGCTGTTTGTTTTTTGGTTTACCCCTTCCACATGGAGAAAATGTTTCCCTTTGAGGACTTTTTTCATCTGGGAAAACACAAAAAAGTCTCTTGGGGAGAGATGCAATGAACAGGGAGGGTGGGTCACAGGGGTCATGCCATTTTTGGTCAAAAGCACAGTGTGAGCAGGTACACTAGTAAATCAACCATCATGAAATGGGCAAATGTGTTGAAATTTTGAGTCTTTAAAAAAAATTCACTGAAGCTGAATGCAGCCTGTTACAATAATACCAGCTGGTACATTGGTACAGATAGGTTCCTAGAACACTCACCTAGTTGGGGAAGCCTGTACTACAAGGGGCCCATTCTCCAGAAGTTAATTTTGGGTTATTTTGGGTCCCCTCTCTTATAGTTATTACAATATTATTCACTATATTTGTTATGCTGTACTTTACATTCCCATGACTATTCTGTAACTACCATTTTACTTCTAAATTCCTTCAACTTTTTCATCCATTCCCCAAACTCCTCCCTTCTGGCAACTGTCAAATGGTTCTATCTATGAGTCTGTGTCTGTTCTTCTTGTTCATTTATTTTGTTTTTTAGATTCCACATATAAGTGAAATCATCTGGCATTTGTCTTTTTCTGTTTGGCTCATTTCATTCAGCACAATATGCTCTAGGTTAATCCATATTGTTGCAGATGGCAAGATATATGTATATACATATGTGCATATACATGTACACACATATATGTACACATGTACATAAACATATACAGGTGCATATACATAAGGTATATGTACATGTACACATACATATACAAGATATATGTATATATGTGTGTACATATACATACACACATACAAACCACTTCTTCTTTATCTATGCATCTATTGATGGACACTTAGGTTGCTTCTATATCTTGGCTATTATAAATAATGCTGCAATAAACAAATGGGTATGTATGGGTTTTTTTGATTTAGTGTTCTGTTTCTTTTTTCAGAGAAATTCTCAAAAGTGGAGTTGCTGGGTCCTTTCTTGTCTCTTGTTATAGCCCTGGTTTTAAAGTTTATTTTGTCTGGTATATGTAGTGCTACCTCAGTGTTTTTTGTTCGTTTCCATTTTCATGAAATAATTTTTTCTATCTATTTACTTTAAATCTATGTGTCTTTTAATCTGAAGTTAGTCTCTTGTAAACAGGGTCATATTTTCTTATCAATTCAGCCACTGTATGTCTTTTAGTTGGGACATTTAATCAATTTGCATTTAAAGTAATTATTGATAGGTATGTATTTATTGCCATTTTATTATTAACATTTTGATATTTTTCTTCTTAAAGGCTCTAACATTTCTTTTAATACTGGTTTGGTAGTGATGAACTCCTTTAGATTTTTCTTGTTGGAGAAGCTCTTTATTTATCCTTTGATTCTAAATGATAGCTTTCTTGTGTAGTGTAATCTTGCTTGTAGGTCCTTACTTTTCATCACTTTGAATATGTCATACCAATCCCTTCTGGTCTGCAAAGTTTCTTTTGAGAAATCAGCCAACAGTCTTATGGGAGCTCCCTTGAATGTAACTGTTTTTCTTTTGCTGATTTTAAGATTCTTTCTGTGTCTTTAACCTTTGGCATTTTAATGATGGTGTGTTTTGGTGTGGGCCTCTTTGATATCATCTTGTTTGGGACTCTCTGTGCTTCCTGGACTCATATGTCTGTTTCATTCACCAGGTTAGGGAAGTTTTCCATCATTATTTTTTTAAATAGGTTTTTGCTCTCTTCTTTTTCTGGCACCCCCATGATGTGAAAGAAAGTTAGTATACTTGAAGCTTTCCCAGAGGTCCCTTAAATTGTCCTCATTTTTTTTTAAAATTCTTTTTGTTTGTCCCAATTGGGTGTTTTCTTCTTCCTTATCTTTTAAATCTCTGATTTGATCCTCTGCTTCATCTACTCTATTGTTGGTTCCCTGTAATGTATTCTTCATTTTGGTTTGTATATTCTTCATTTCTGACTGGTTCTTTTTTCATGTTTTTTATCTCCATTTTCATTTTTCCTAACTGTTTATTGAAGTCTTCACTAAGTTGCTCTACTCTTCCCCTAAGTTCATTGAGCATCCTTGTAACCAGTGTTTTGAACTATGCATCTGGTAAATTGTTGTCTTCATTTGTTTAGTTCCTTTTCTGGAGTTTTGTTCTATTTTTTCATTTGGGACATGTTTCTTTGTCTTCTCATTTTGGCTGCTTTCCTGTGTTTGTTTTTATGTGTTAGGGAGAGCTGTTATTTCTCCTGGTCTTGGTAGCGTGGCCTGTGTGTAGCTGTCTTGTAGGGCCCGGTGGTGCAGCCTCCCCAGTTACCAGAGCTGGGCCTTGCAGGTGCACCCCCCCATGTGGGCTGTACACACTCTACTGTTTTGGTTGAGTTTTGATTGCTGTTGGCACATAAATGGGAAATATTGAGCCCCAGGTTGATTAAGACACTGTGGAGGATCTGCTGTGCAGAGGATGACCCCACAGAGCAAAACTAACTTCAGTGGACTCAGGTACCCACCAAGTCCACCCCTTGAGTGTGTTGCTCATGGATGTGGTTGGGTGGTGCTTTGGCATAGTCTTAGGCTTTTTACCATGTGAGCTGGCTCTGGGACCTCCCAGGAGATGCAGGACCAGGTCAGCTGCTGTCTGTGTCCTCCTAGGGGCCAACCAGCATGAGCTATAAAGCAACGTGCAAATGTCTGCTACTTGCGCTGGGCTTGGAGTTGCCCAGGAGAGGCCAAGATGTGAGCCAAGGCCAGCTGCCAATTATTCTGGGCCTAGGGACACATTGCAAACGGTTTGGGATACACAGAGGCCAAAAATTGCTTGTTTGAGAGATTTTAGAAAGTTGGCAGCAGGAACCAAGACAGGTCATTTGTTTGGAAACGCCACTGGAAAGGGCTTGGGCGGACCAGAAAATTGAGTGGGGCAGGGTCTCAGGGAATCACCAGGGCTAAGTGAACAGCATTAGCCAGTTTGAGGAAGACTCAGATATGGTACCTGCCCACTGGTTTTGTTGGAGATGGCTCAGGAAAGGAACAATAGCGTCTGTCAGCACTTTTACCTGGGAGACAGGCTGTTCCTTCCGCTCTCTCCCTGATGCCAAAACAATTCACTTCTTCTCTGTATGTCTGTGGCACCTTTCTAGCTGCTGCTCCAGTGCTGGGGTTCAGAGTAAGTCTGAGTAAGTCCATGCTGGCCCTTTAAGGGGAACACCTGGGATTCCAGGAGCCGTCTGTCTCACCCAGTCACAATGTCTGCTGGTTTTGCATAGCTAAAAGTTATGGGGACCTCTCTTCTAGTGCTGGAACCCTAGGATGTGGAGCCTGGCCTGGGCCAGGACCCCTGGCTCCTCAGGGGGACCTCCAAATAAAGATATCTCTTTAGATTTTTAACTGCCATATCTAGGTGTTGGACCAGCCCATTCCACGTCTTTGCCCCTTCTACCAGTCTCGACGTGGCAGCTTCTTTATAGCCTTACTTATAGGACTTCTGTTAAGGTAGATTTCAAGTGGTTCTTAATAATGCTCGATCTGTAATTTAGTTGTTAATTTTGATGTGATTGTGAGAGGAGAGCACAGCATTTACCTACGCTGCCATCTTGACCAAAAACTGGACTTCACTTTTAAACAGGTTCCTTTCAAGCCCTGTTTGAAAACAGTTCACTACCACTGTTTAAAAGAAGAAGTGTTTCCAAATGAGCATTAAAATAAATAAACCAATTCAGAAAAAATGGTGACCCGGATAGTGTGTGACTTACATCTACTTCTTTGCCACATTAGGCATTTGGGCATACATATGTTGAGCTCTAAATGTTTACAAAGGTTTGGACATTGTTTACAAATGATCATAGGTGAATATCTTATACTTTAAAAAATCAGATTCTACATTTTTTCCTACACCTTAAATTCATAGCCAGCAGCATAATCAAGCGAGTCAAATGCCAACATCCAGAAAGTGATGCCTTTCCCCCAATAAATTTTTCCCTCTAACATCCATCCACTTAATTTTTATTTATGTATTTTTTTTTTCCTGAGAGTAGAGTAGACTACTTTGAACCTGCCAATCTTCATTATCTGGGGACTGAGGTGGAGAGGGAAGGACTGGAATTTTTCTTTAATTCTACCATTCTTCAACCAATTTCTGTGTTTTTAGCCCTGTTTCTCATTCTGCCCCTGGTCTTACCTCTGTCTCAAAGACTCTCTAGTTCTGTACTGATTGGCAGCATTTCGCACTGTACCCCGCTATGGCGGATCCTGGACTGTGAATTATTTCACTGTTTTATCCATCAGTGTGCTTCCATCCACTTTACGATTCCAGAAATGCAAAGAACTGCCCTCTCCTCCCACTCTTTCTGGTCACAGAGTTATATTCTTTTCTACTGATAGACTCTTTTTGGGTAGGCTTTTGGATGGAAAGGGAAGTGAATCCTGGTTTGCCACCTGTATCTGAAACTACTCTGCTATTCTTTTTATATTATGGGGGTGGCCGAAAAGTTCATTTGGTTTTTTCCATAAGATGGCTTTAGTAGTGCTTAGTTGTCTTTACCTTCATTCGAAACAATTTTGTGAAATTGTACTGTGAAAGCTGTCATATCAGTGTGTATTAAAAAAAAACCTTATCAAAAATTGTGAATTTTTGTGTAGCCATTTTAATATTGAAGAGGGAAGAAAATATGCAACATTTTCAGCATATTATGCTTTATTACTTCAGGAAAGGTAAAAATGCAACTGAAATGCAAAAACAACAACAAAGATTGGTGAGATATATGGAGAAGGTGCTGTGACTGATCAAACATGTCAAAAGTCGTTTGCGAACTTTTGGGCTGGCAATTTCTCGCTGGAAAATGCTCCATAGTCCGGTATACCCGTTGAAGTTGATAGTGATCAAATTGGGACATTAATTGAGAACAATCAACATTCTTCCATGCAGGAGATAGCTGACATACTCAAAGTATCCACATCAGTAAAGTTCTTGGTGAAAATGAAATATGTCTTTTATTTTATGAACTTTTTGGCTGACCCAGTATATCAAGGGCCATCTGATTGTTCATCTTCCCATTTAATAAACGTACTATAACAATTTATTTCAGAAGTAAATTTACTCAAATTCGTTATGTTTATATACAAGGATATGGATGATACACAAGGATATGCATTATTCTTCAGGAGAAAAAAAATAAAACATATTGTTGCTTCTGTTGCCAAAGTCTCCTGAGGCCTCAGAAAACAATTTAAAAACCAAATAGCTGAAAGGTCTTATAATATATTTTATAACATTTTATTAGAATGATAAATGAGTATAGAATTAAAAGAATGAAGCTTTTGGCAGGTTTTAGGACATTCATCTAAGAATAAATTACTTTGGAAATTTGGTTACTTTAATATTTGTTACCAGTTTTTGCCTGAGGCAAATGCCAAGTAGTTCCAAAGATGAATTATTACCCACAGCTCTTACAATTTTATCTTTCTTGTTTAATTAAATATGTCTCCCATTTCTTTATCAAGAGGAATAAAATGAGATCGTTGTATATTTAATCCATTTTAGCTTATTTTTCTGGTACTTTAAAAAAGGCAACTCTATTGCCATATGCTATGCACCAGAATGGCTGTAAATAATCATAAAATTAAATGCCAGAATTTACCACTACATGTGGTTTCTCATTAAGATTTGATGTGGCTTCTCTAAACTGAGAATGGTCGAAGGGTTGATTTCTTGTATTATCAAGCTGTTTTCTGAGCTTTCTTGCTGGCCCACCTACCTGGATATATAATTAACTTTAACTCTCAAAGGCTTCTGGTAGATTTGGGCTATATCTTTAGGAAAATGAGAGGTTATTCTCTGAAACACATATGTGCTATAGGAATAACAATTCCAAAGTATGTTCAGTGGCTGTTCCCTAATATGATGGTGACCATATGTTCTGGATATTCCCTAGCAATCCTATGTCATGTACCCTGATTCAGGGTTTGGAAAATACAGCCAATACCATATGTAACACTTACTAAGTGGAGAGAATAGATCAGGCTGCAATTGCTAATGAGCTAAACTTTTTTAAGATGAATCCCATACCAACCCAGACTGTATCAGTCATTATTTAGATTCATGCCTGTAATTTTCTTCTTTAAATATGACTGTATTCTAGAGAATTAGAAATTTCCATACAGGGAAGACTGTGGTCCTAGAACAACAAATCTGTTTAGAGGGGAGATTATATAAATTAAAATTAATATGGGTTAGATTTATTTATTTGTAGAGCTATTGCTTTGATAGCCACCTTCTTTAGATACATTTTTCATTTTAGAGAATTAGGAATTTCTATATAAAGACAATGGTCCTGTGTTCATAAATCATTTAAAGAAGAGATTACATCAATTAAAATTAAACTTTTCTATGCGTTTTGTTCTGTCATAATAGTACAGGTAAAGATCAGTTCCACTGAGGAGTGTATTAATTTTTTATACCTTCCACCGGATTTGGTTTCAATTCTATCACCAAAAATAATAGGGACAGTTATTTTGATAACAGATATATTTAAATGTCATTTATTGTTCAAGATACTGTGCTGGGGACAGGGGCACCCAAAAGTAAATGTCAAACTCTAGTAGTTTGGGAAGAGCACAACTTGTGGTTAAGTGTTAGAACTCAGACAAATGTGACCTTGTCACTTATTAGCTATGTGACTTGAGCAAGTTGAATAACTTCCCTTGAGCCTCAGTATTGTCATTTGTAAACCAGAGAATATAATACCCCACAGGTGGTTGTACAGGGTGAATGAGGTGATAGTAATGAAGTGCTCAGCACAGGTTTTGGCACACAGTAATTCAACGTGTATTGGCAAAAGCAGTCATTATCATTATAATAATGTAATTTCTGTTAAATTGATCGATGATATTTATCAACATCAGGCTGTGCTACCATTTGGCAGAAGGGATAGGAGGTATTTGCCTTGGTATGCTCAGAATTACCAGGATAAGAATGGAGTTGAGGTGTGACAAGAGGAACACAAAATTACATCTCTGCTTCCTAATGATTGACATCATTACCTTCCAGAAACTCTCTTCCTATACATTTCTCTCAGTCTTTCTCCTACTGTTCCCACATCCAGAGGTACCAACCTTCTTCAATAGTCTATACAGCATCCTAGAGTACTGAGGAATTGATCTGATTGTTGGTGGAGCTAGTCTTACCCCGGCATCAAACATACATTTAGGGGCCCGAGCCAAGAATAGAGCAGAAGGACAGAAAAATATTTTTTTTCCTGATTTTAAAATTGCTTATATAAGCAGCTTTACAATGTAATAAATTTTATCACACTCAATGAATTGGCTCTAGTGATACAGATAAACTTAATGAAGTGAGTGCTATACTGGAACATACTGGCCGTGCTGAGTGTGGGCTGTCTATGAAACGTTCGAGCACAAGGCACAATAAAGGAGAGGATCTGCACGAGAAGGAAAGCTGCAGTGCCAGGAGATAATGGGGCATCCAGTCTTTCTTTGGAAAAAATTTATCTTTACTTTTGTGGAACCCAAGACCTAGAGTGCTGTTTAGAAGAAAGGATGACCGTATACGCATTCTTCTGGCATATTTCTTCTGAGAGACTCATACAGTCTTTGATGGGAAAGCTCTACAGACCATTTAGTCCAGTTGTTTTCAACATTTTTGCTTTAAAACTCTGGCAAGTTTTGTCAATCTGAAATCCTCCATGGAGCCCATGTGTATGAAATAGAAAACAACGATCTGTGTGGGCGTGGACATGGAGACCTCGGGCCTGCCTGCTTGGTTTTCCTCCTCTGCTCCATTCATGCATGATCTTTGCTTTTGTGATCTTTGCATTTGGGATTCCCTAAGGTTTTACACACCATAAACTATGGTGAGCTCACTGAACCCTTTATTTTTATATATGAAGAAGCTGAGACCTAGTAAAAGAAAATGATGTTTAAAATATGAGCTAATTAATGTCAAAATAGGTTATAGAGTCCGAGTCTCCTAACAGCTAGGACATTGCACTTCTCTTACAGGAAGCTACCTCATTCAGCTTACATCTGTTTCTGTCAGGAACCTTAGCAGAGAGAAAACAGCCAAGTACAATTTCCCGTAAAGGATGCTGCTGCTATTAGTACTATTACTTACTACTGTTATTGCAAAATGGAAAAAGGAAAACAAATCAGTACATCATAATAAGAATGCCAATATAATGCATATATAATTGGATCCTACGTGCTTCTCTCTTCATAAACACATTTTTTAATTCACTAAATTCTGATTGTACCATACGTATGTGTATATATATATTCATACACACACACATATATATATAAAGGAGAAGCTTCTTCAGATAATCAAAATTTGATTATGGTTATAATCAAAATTATAATCATATACATACATATGATTGTATCATATGTGTGTATGTATGTATACACACACACATATAAAGGAGAAACATCTTCAGATAATCACCATTTTTAATTGCACATCTTCTTTTCAGAAGAAGGTTGACTTTAACTACCTTATTATCAGGGAATCATTCCATGATGTTTTTTTTCTGAAGTTGACTATGTGGTCCCAGGAAGAGGATAACAGAGAAGACATGAAAACATTACTTTCCAGGCACTTATGCCAAATGTTGTAATTGAAGAAATAAAGTAAGACAGTATTTAACATTGGAGATTAGACAGTATTGTCTAATCTTTGCTTTTGCTCCCAGCAATATAAAATAGTTACCTTTATTGTCAGGTCAGTTAACAGATTCTGTTGACTGATTGACTTCTATATGTGTTCATCAACATACTAAGTTTGTATTGTTGCATAAAAAATTACCAAAAATGTAGTGGATTGCAACAATCCAAATTTATTATCTCACAGTTTCTGTGGGATGAGTCTAGATGCAAATTAAATGGGTCTTCTGTTCAGGCTGTGACCAGGTTGAAATCAAAGTGTTGGCTGAGACTTGCAGTGCACTTGTGAGCTCGCTGGTTGTTGGCAGGTTTTTTTCTGTGTGGCTTCATGACTGAGGGCCCTTTTGTTTGCTAGCTACTGGCTAGGGACAGCTATCAGCTCCTAGAGGCCACCATCCTCTTACAACATGGCAGTTTTATTTCTTCCTGGCCAGCAGGAGAAGGGCCTTCCGACATCCTTTTAAATGGTCCTCTGATTTGGTTAATTGCCAGGATAATTGCCTTTTTTATTAACTCAAAGTTAACTGATTACTCAATCATGGGTATGATATCCCAACATATTCACAGGTTTTGTTCTGATCATTACTTACTGGGAAGGAGGTGCTATTTGAGCTTCTACACCAGAGAGCTGGAGTATCGGAGGCCAGCTTAGACCCCTGCCTACCACATTCAGATTTGCTGATATTGCCCGAGTAAATGAACATCAGGTAAATTATCATTTAAAGCAAGTTTGTTCTCAACATCTTCTCATACCCTTAGGAGGATCTTGTTAACCCAAAGGAATAGATTGCCAAAAGGTTTTTTTGAGGGGTTCGGGGGGCGGGGCATAGAGGAGTATTGCAGTGAAGTAGAGGGAAGAGAGGAAGGGCTCTTCTCAAACTATGGAAAGCCTACTTAGAATACAAAGTTTATCCCTCAGCAGATTTCTGAAAAACAGGGAACTTAGTACTTTAGTAGCAACCAATGTGTTAGTGTTAAAACTGTTTTTCTACCAGTTATAATTGTTATTATCATTAGCATTTTTGAAAATAAACAAATAGAAAATGTTCTCCAGAGTCAAGTTGCAGGGTTTTACTCTATCAATTAACATGATTCAGCTGTAGTTACCAACCAACAGGGATAAAACCCCAAAGACAAAAGACTCAGTGACTTTATGACGGAATATTCTGAGTTTTTTAAAAAAGGAGGGGGACTATTTTGCAAAGAGTAAGTCATCATCTGAATTATTTATCAAAGAATAATTCATTGTGTTAAAAGATAAACTAAGGCATATTACACATTTTAAGAGTTTATTTGAGCAGAAATCAATTTGAATTGGGCAGCATCCAATCTTGCAGATAGAAGGGTGCTCTGAGGAGATATAGGAAATGGAAGACTTTAGGAGTTCCCGTCAAGATGGCAGAGAAGGTACA
The DNA here is from genome assembly GCA_039655065.1 of Glossophaga mutica. Taxonomy (NCBI): domain Eukaryota; kingdom Metazoa; phylum Chordata; class Mammalia; order Chiroptera; family Phyllostomidae; genus Glossophaga; species Glossophaga mutica. The sequence goes on along the minus strand of CM077307.1, from coordinate 136,343,434 downwards.
TACTGTGCTCCCACCTCCCATGACCACATCAAAATTGCAACCAAATTATAGAACAGTCAACCTGGAGAACCATCTGAGAACCAGCTGAGCAGAAGTCCCATGATAAAGGATATAAAGAAAAAGCTGTGCAGAAACTGGACTTTTTAATGCTGCTTAACAATACTGGGCAATTTTTTTTGTATAAAATCCGTGCACATGTTTTGTTAGTTATTCCTGAGTACTTTATACTCTCTGTACCTATTTTGAATGGGACGTTTTCATTTATGATATTTCCTAATTCATTATTGTGTGCACATACATGGTAGTGCTATTGATTTTTGTAAGCTCACCTTGAGAAGAAAACTTTCAATACCAACTTGCAATATTTACTGACAAATTTTTATTAGTAAGAAACAAATTTTACATTAAAAATGAGACTTTTATAGGCAGAAGGAAGTAGGAACAAGAAAGTTATGCTAAGCCAAAAAGTGACTGGATATTGCAGAGTTACTCTCCTTTAGGGAAGGGCAGGGGTGTCTGTCAGGCAGATGCCCTGACTAGTGCTGAGTAGGAGATTCCCGATCAACCGGTTCAAGGTCCCAGTTTTGAGAGAGCCAAAACTGTAAGTCTCGGTTTAGTGACTTGGTGGCTTGGCATAAGAGACTCCATTTGGGGCCTATTGTTTTGTTTTTAACAATGGTCAAAACAGTATTGGCTTTGTCTCATACAAAGAAGTCATGCAATTTCTGGAAGTTTTCTCTTTGATCTTGGTTTCATGAAAAATTATTTTCTACCTGTTCCAAATTTCCCTTAGAGCTTCAGGTTGAATCCTTTTTTTTTTTTTGGTAAACTCTTTCAGAGTGGATTTTAAGTCTCTATGGAACTGTATCTGTTCGTTTCAGTAGAAAACATTTGTGAATTTCTACAAATTGGCATTAAGTTCAGATGGGTCACAAATTATGAAATGGTGGTTTAAGATTGGAGTGCCAGGATTTGGTTGGGCTGTTGTACAAATGCTCGTGGGTTCAAGGTTGCTGAAACTGCTCTGGTGTTTTAATGAGACACAGGCTCCAGGACAACAGGATTTTGATTCTACCCACAATTCCGAAGTCCGTTATGACTGTCGCCACACTTCAGGACTTAGTTCTTGTACTACATAGTATTTCTGCACAGTTACTGAATGTGGTCTCACATTCCAGTACTTTTAGTGTCCACTCTCTCATTAGATGAAAAAATGGAAAACCTGGGATATAAAATAAAAATTATGTCTCTGTGTTAATGTTGTTTTTTCTGTTATTGCTATTGCTCTCCTTCTCTCTCTCTCTTTTTCTTCCTCTCTCTCCCCTTTGGGAAACAATAGGCAGAGAAAAGCAAAAGGAAAGGACTTGCTCAGCTTCAAGAATCCAGTGTCAGACAAAGCCACAGTTGGAATGTGTGGTCACCAAGCCCCTAGACTTTCACAGCAACAAACCTTAATAACAGCAACCGCACTGCCTGCAGCTTCCCGGAGGGTTAAAAGGCCAGCTGCATCATTAGGGATTCAGAGGTCTCTAAACAAGACTTTTTGGCCCAGTGTCCCTAAAACTAAGGGAATTAATGACATCTTCCTAAAGATGTTTTCTCTCCCTCCATTTATTCCTTCCTTATTGATAGCAAGCATTTTATAACTGTGCAGATAACTTAAGTGATGAGTGATTCTGATCAGGAATCTCACTCACCCTTATAATGATCTAGACATGCTCAGTTGTTTGAATAATTATGCTCCATGATTAAGTTGTTTCAATGACATTTGCATTATTTTCTGCAGATAAAATACCTATTTCCAATAGGTAAAATAGCTAGAGTGAATTACTTTTAACTGTGCTGACATGTGGTACTAATGAACTAGCTTTTAAACTAGCCAACACATAGTCATGCAAGACATAACCTTAGGGTGAGCAATGTGTTAAGTGACTCTGACATCAGAGGGACATATGTTTCCCAGTTTGTCTTGGGCCTCAGAAAGGCAATGAGGGTATTTTCTGCAGCTGCTCTTATATATTAATTAATCCTACTTTTCCCTGCCCTTTGGATAGTGGTCCTGTTTCAGAGAAAGTGGTATGAAAGGATTCTCACTGTGGACCTCATGTGAATTTGGGAAAAAGCCCATGGCTCATCATTCATTGCCATTTAAGAATTTGCAGCCAAATCAGTGTAATGATTATATCTCGAAAAAGCTTTGCCACCAAAAAGATGATTTCTTCCTCGTAAATAGGCAAATTAGGCTCTTACATTCAGACAAACCTGTTTTCTACCCTATTCAAAACCTTCTGAAGAGCTTTATGATGTCAATGTCACTGGAAAATTTAACTGAGTTAAATACTTAATACTAGAGTTAAGTTTTGAATTCACATTAAAATGATTCTTTTTATAGAGCTCAATAGTAATTTTAGATATGTGGCATTACCAAAGAGTCATGGGGTCATAGCTAAGAATGAATAAATCAACAGGACCCTCATGCCTAGGACATTCTGTTCTCCTTTATTTCACAGGTGGCAAACACAAGGCCTGCAGGCCGAATTCGGCCCTCCACCTTGTTTTATCAGGCCCAGAACCTTGTTTCTACCCCAAAGCAGCGCTGAGCTCCTTTCCCCTAGTTAAGGAGTAGTTACATTTATGCAGTCCTAAAATTACATTCGGCCCTTTGAAGGCAACCGCGAGGCTGATGTGGCCCCTGGTGAAAATGAGTTTGAAACCCCTGCCTTATTTCATTGCTTTCTTCTAGGAAAAAAAAAAAAAAACCCAAAACAAAAAAAAAATCAAAGCCTATATTCCCTGAAGTGTTACCTTCTGCTAAAACATTCCTTTTTAAAGCTTAAAATTTTCAGTTCCTGCTACTTTTTAAACCCCATGATTCATAATAGTATAAATTATTTATTTCAAATGATAAACACTCTCTATTTCAATGACCCTCAAAAAATAATTCTGTATAGAAGTTAGGCTAAGTGTAGAAATAGACAACACAGGTTTGAACCTAGGACACAGGCCCACTCTCAGAATTCTCCTAATCGACCCCATAACCTTGGGTCAGCTGTATGAATCATGTGACAGTGTCATGGGCCTCTTCTCCCTCAGAGCCACCAGTCACTCATTCCTAAGTCTTTCTACTCAAGAGGATGACCTCATACCAGAATGTTCTTCAGCAAGAAGTATATGATTTATTGCTGGAGCCTCCAAGCAAAGAATCCTGAAGCAAGAAAATTTACTTTCTTAACTACAAGTTATTCTGAATTAGAGCAATGGAATTGTCACAACTACCCCAAACAAAAATTTGTGTCCCTTTTCTGTTTTGTGTTATAAATACATGCATATAAAAGACCTTTACACTTATACTTAGTGGATGCTCTTGATTCAGTGTCAGTTGGACCTATATTTTTGGTGTCTTCCATGCACTTAGATTCAGGTTATCAGCATTTACCCAGAACCTGCCTGGCTGCATGATGAGGGCTTTGTGAATAGTCCTCACTTCTAGGAACTCACATTCATTATAGCAATAGCTATTCTTGCAGTGAGACATAGTTCGATATTGTGAATGTCATACAACAGACACAGGTACAAAGACAGGTACAAATAATACAAAATGCTTGAGAAGTTGAATGAACCAAGAGTATGTTCACATGCACAAAAGAAAATCCAAGTTTGTTTCCTTCTCACAGTAATAATTTTTGGAGGTAGGCAGTCTCAGCTGCCCAGTGACTCTACAATCACCAGGAACTCAAGTTCCCTCTACTTCTCCATTCCACCATTATCAACACTTGATTCCCACTTCCTGGCCTAACATGGGTGCTCAAGTATCAGCCATTAAATCTATATTCTAGCAAGTAGGAAGAGGGAAGGAGTAAAGAACTTCATGCCCTGCTCTCTGTCAGGACACCTCCTTGATGTAGCATACAGCACTTCTGCCTTCATCCTATTCATGAAACTGTGGTCACGTGGCTGACCACATCAAGCACAGGGTGATACAGTCTTTATTCTGGAAAGCCATGCACTGGCTGCAACTGGCAAGTTCACTAACTGGTAGAAAGAGAGGAAAGTTATTGGAGGAAAATGGGTATTTTCTGCCGCAGGTATTCAGATAAGGGAGAGAGAATTTTCTCTGGAAAGGAAAAGCAGTCCTGGAAGGCTTCCTGGAGGAGGTAGCATTTAAACTAGGTCTCTGAAGAAGAGCAGGAGTATGTCAAATATAGAATCAACAGAGGCATTATATAGCCAGAGGGAGCAGTATAAGAGTTTGCTTTCAGGAAGCAGCCAGCCTGAACAAGGAGTGTAATCAGCCACCACAGATCAGGAATGGCTCTTCTGTTCAGTGCTGACTGGGGAGAGCTAAGGAAACATTGCCCAATGTTCTCAGTATCTGAGCTACTTTGTCTAATCGCATACATATATCTAGCTGCTAAACACTGAATTAGTACATCATGCCTGTAGAGTTGAAAAGATAATTTTAAAACTATATCTATAGAAATTATTACCTGTGTGTATTAACAAGTATAATCACTTGTTAAATTAGAGAAGATATTCAGAAAGTTGATTAAATCTGGATTCTGATTATGACGTGTATCAAGCACTAAATAGTCATTTCTAAAACATTTTACACACACATTCATTTATAAATATGCATCATAATAGCATAACATCATGCTTAAAACAAAGAAACACTGTGTCCTTGAACAGGAAAGCAGACAACACAGAATGGGAAGTACAGCATAGGAATAGTAATAGTAATAAGAGCTGATACTTAGTGAATATTTGCCATGTGCCAGGTATGCTTCTAAGCATGTGGCACATATTAACTTAATCTTCATAAAATACTGTGGGCTAGGTTTCTATTACTAACTCTTGTTTTATAGACAATGATCTGAGGCTCAGAAATGTTAAGTAACTTGCACAAAGTCCCGTAGCCACTATGCCGGGAAGGATAGACAAATCCGCACAGCCTAGCTCCTTAACCACTCTACTTGTTGGTAAACAGGAACTGGGTGTGGGGTGGATTCCAGCTCCATAGCTAAGTAGTGATGAGACTCTTGGGAGAGTTATTTCATCCTTCTTTGTCTCAGTTTCTCACAGTTTCTGGGGCTTGGCACAAAGCAATTTCTTAATAGTTAAAAGGTTGAAAGAGACTGAGTCATTAATTGTAAACACTAGCCTGTATTTGGTGCTTAACCATATAAACCAAAAGACATACCTAAAGCTATTTGTGACATGGCTTTAATTTCTCTTCCAAAAGAGTAAAATTTCTACTTCACTTTGTTTACCCCAGTTCCCTGAGGTCTGTCTCTCTGCTAGTTCTTGAGTTTGAGCTGCTTTTTATAGCCATCTGCTACAGTGTTGTCTAACAACAATATCCTCTTAAAAATGTTTACAAATGCTTCTTACATTAGTGCTGTATATTTTTTCATTAAGCTATGACATCGCCATTGAGAAATTATTTTAATCATTGCAAACTGAATTACACAAGGAGCAAGCGTAAAGAGATAGTACTTAAAAGGCTGAATGTACATTAATTGCCTTGGCTAATGAAAGAAACATGACTTAGCCAAGGCATACAACATGAATCCTAAGATGCATGGACAATTGACTACGGTAATAAAACAAGTATTAGTGTGTTCCATCTGAAATCCTCATTATGCTTCATGCAGCAAAACCCACTGTGTACCTGCTGTTCAGTGTGTACTTCCTCCTCTTGACACCGCAGTCTAATTATAGCACAGGGCACAGGGCGCAAGCATGTGACCTATGTTTCCACAGTTTGGGGACCTTCAAAAGCCCTGCAAAGTTATGTCTGAGGGGTCTTTTTTCTTTTTAAAGCTGATGAAAGTAGGTGTTGGTCAAAATGATTTTGGAATATTCAATGTTCCATAGGCAATTTTAATTAAAATATGAATTATTTAAAAACGCACACACTATATTTCACTTACATTGGGATCTTGCTTTATCTCCCTTGGCTCTATAAACTAGTAAATTATTAACTCAAGGATAATTTATGTCACGGTGCTCAAGATGCTGTCTATTGATTTCTTTCAGTGTCTTTTCATTTCATGAACCTTAAAGTTAAGATGATAATAAAGGCATGGCATTTAAGAAATAGAAAGAGAAGTGAATGCCTTATTTTCACTATTCATCTAGAATCACATAGCAATGAGGTTATCAGTAGCTTTATAAGCAGGCTGTATTAACCTATAATCTTCTGTTCATAGACTAAAAAATATCACCCTATTAGTACTCTAAGCAAAACTTGATACAACTATAAATGTCCACCCACACACCTTTTTTAAACTTTGAGGGTGACACCAATACTTTAAGGGATATATAATTATATGTAACAGTTGGTTTAAAGTCATTGTTTTTCTAGATGAAAATCTCACCCTTCAAAGAGTTTGGCCTGTGGTGAGGGAAACAGACAAGAAAGAAACCAGTTTTAGTCAGTAAGATAAGTGTTAAGAATGGGTGGTATGAGGAATATGTACAAAGGTCACCTAACCCAGTCCAGGGCACCCTAAAGGGCTGAAGGAGATGGTGTCTAAACTGAAACAGGAGGGATAATGGAGTAGGAGGCACACTCCAATTGATTTTTTTGTTTCTGTCACAGAGACTGTGGATCTTGGGGATAGTATAGGGGAGGGGTGGGCAATGCGAATAGGAGGTCAGAAGGTTGAAGAACTTGAAGGGCTTATTTTCAGGTTTCAAGGAGCTTATAGTATAAGTGGGGAGAAAAATTATTGCAGAGAATTTTGGTAAGAAGTGAGGACCAGAGAAGCAACCTCCTAAGCAGCCTTTGACTAATTAACAATTGAGTAGGGCAGACTCACCATGCTAGGATTTCTCTGGAGAAAGTATCTAGACCCTTCCTTCAACGAAATTCTATGATCTATGATTTCATTCTGCAGTGGGAAGAGAAGTCTCCATGTAAATGTAAGAGTTTAGCTGGGTCTTGAAAAATGGATAGATTTTCATAACTTTTTATTTTGATACAATTTCAAACTATAATCTTATACTTTGTCCAGCTTGACCAGTGAATGCTTACCTCTTGCCCCAGATGCTCCTGTTCTTTCTCTCTCTCTCACACACACACAAACACACAGATAATTTTTTCTGAAACACTTGAGGGTAAATTGGAGATATTTTGCTCCTTTATTCCTAAACACTGTAGTCTATATTCACCTCCCAAAAAGAATGTGCTTTTATATAATCACAGTAAAACAATCAAACTTATGAAATTTAATAATACTGCTATCTAATCAACAGTTCATTGTCAGATTTTGTCAGTTGTCTCGATCATGTTCTATGTAAGCTTTTCTCTCTCACTGCAAGATCCCATGCAGCTTCATGGGTCTCTGTCATTGTTCTCTTACTTTAACGGTTCCTTAACCTCTCTTCATCTTTCTTGATCTTGAGATTTTTGAAAGGTACAAGTTATTTTATTCTGTTGAATGTCCCTCAGTTTTGGTTTATCTAATGTTACTTTATGATTAATTCCATATTATGCATTTTTGGAAAGAAAGAACCTAGGTTGTATCCTCCTTAGTACATCTTAGGAGGAGGCACAAAATGTGGGCTTGACCCAATATTAGTAATGTTAACATGGATAAGAGGTGTTCACTAGATTTTTTCACTGTCAAGTTATTAACGTCCTCCTGTGTAATTCATGAAAATTTTGTGTGGAGAGACTTCGAGATTATGTAACTATCACATTCCTTATCACACTTCCATCTGTTAGTTGAGCACCCATTGATGATTTTCTATTCCATAATTGCTTCTGCCTTTATATTGCTGTATCTGTATTACTTTTTTGGTTTCCCCAGCTATGTATTAACTTACTTACATAATTATGGGCTCATTTCTTTTTAAAAATAAGTTATGATAAACTAGTGTCATTATTTATTTTGATATTCAAATTATCTCTGACTTACCCGTGGAAATTCCTGCAAATTGACTGTCTTTCTTTCTTTCTTTCTTTCTTTCTTTCTTTCTTTCTTTCTTTCTTTCTTTCTTTCTTTCTTTCTCTCTCTCTCTCTCTTTCTTTCTTTCCTTCTTTTGCTTTCCTTTCCTTTCCTTTCCTTCCTCCTTCCTTCCTTCCTTCCTTCCTTCCTTCCTTCCTCCCTCCCTTTCTTTGTCTCTATCATTCTTTGACCACTTTCTGGACTAGTTTACTACTCCGGGATCATTTTGTACTTTCCCTGCCCCAGTCTTAGAATCTGCCTTATGTCCAAGAAGCACTGGCTCCTAATACCAAAATTTGAGTGTACTCATTGCTATTGGGGTGTATTGTTTCTAATACCTTTGGTGGACAGAGCTAGGATATATTTATATTATATTATGTTAGTCTCTCCACATTTAAAAAACTGTGAGTTCACAGCAACAATAGTACATTCTAGTCTTTTCGCTTCTATATTTGTAACTTCAATAGTGAGGAACCTAGCTCAGAATGAATACATTTTTAAAAGGCAGAGAGAAATAAGAAAGTTTTTCTGACCTTGAAGAATCTGTGAGACATCAAGGTAGAGAAAGGTCTAAATCTGAGTTATTTCTACCAAAGGAAAAATTGTCTTTAACGTATTGCAATTTATAGAGTGTTATAAATGCTAAGAAGGTCAAAGTTGCTGGATCTGCATGGGATTGCAGGTTATATATTCACACATATGCCCCCCGTTTCTTCACAAAGAAACCATCATCTCTGTTTTAATTGCAGAGGGTGGGGAGCTCCTTCTGTGCAAAACTCTTACATAGGTTTTAATAACTCCTTGCCTTCAACATCAAGATATTTAAGACTGACCTCGTATTGAACTATTTTGGTGTAAGGTTTCTGTACCAGAGGCCATGGACTTGGCAATGAATTTTGTAAAACAAAACTCTCCTTAAAAACAAAACAAAACTATTTTTCAATAAATTTTGATAAGGATTTCGTTTGTCACGTTCAATGGTAAACTCTATTCCAAATGTAATTGCTGAGCCTTTGTTCAAGAATTAAGAAAAAATTTTTTCATGACTTGTCTCCTTTTATAATCTTTCTAATTATGGACAGACATTATAATGCTGGATACTGTTGAACAAGATTGTTATCATTATTTGTTTGTGATTGGTGGAAGATGACTCGAGACTTGTGGCAAAAGCAGGTGCCACAGTATTGGATGACTGTAATTTATTTTTCAGCATGGGGTGAAAGGAAAGCCATTTAAATCTTCTGACTAAGGTGTGGCGCGAGCGGGGAGGGGCAAAATGTTTCCGAATCAGACCCATGGCTATTTGCTTCTTGTTGTTGGAGAAGGAACACCGAGGACTAGGTGAACAAATTCTCTCAGCCCAGGGACACAATTCAATGTCAACTGGAAAGAGAATTTTCCCTCTTTTGAGTGAACAGTAACTGCAGAATATAATGCTTTTTCTGAAACCTTGGCCCAAAGATACAGGCTGTTTCTTATGGAGTTACAAAATTCGGAGGAACTTACCCTGGTCACAGGAGGGCCCTCAGGTATGAGCTAGGCCTAAAAAATATATGAGGCACGGAAGTGAAACATTCACATTGGGACTGACCCTGTTTTTGCTTTTTAACAGGAAGAGCAGGGCCCAGGTTAGTGGACAGATGGCTCCTGAAACAAATATTTTGATTATTCAATGAAGCATCTTTCTGAGCTAATTTTCTCTTTACAGGAATTAGTTTCTTGGGCTGGAGCCAAGCTAATCAATAAGTAAAGTGGGCACTGATTTATTGTCTCTGTTCCCCTTCCCTTATGATTTCACTCGCAAACTTCTCAAAGCCTGACGTTCCATTAACATCAGAGCCCTCCTTTTGTTCCACAATAATTTTGTAATACAGAAAGAAAATAATGTACATACAGCACTTTACCTGGTGTGTGTCAATTAGAAAATAGGCAGTGTTTAGCAGTGATGATTCTTTAGAAGTTATGGAAGTTTATTTACAAAAATGGGTGTTAGAAATGTCTCATCATTTTCTTTAGATACAATTAAATTTAGCCTCAAGTCTCCATGCTGGTTGGCAGGAAATCTGCTCAATCACTGTTAGACCATCCCCAACTCAGTCCTTGGGGCTTAGCAGAGAAAAAAACTAATTGTCGAAGCAAATATGGCTACCTGATGTTAGAGGGCATTGGGCTCCTCTGCCTGATTGGTCCTGGGGACTCTGGAGCATAGCCTGAGGCCGAAGGCCCAGCCTCCTGCAGGGCAGTGATTAGCCCTCTCCACTGCAGTCCTGCCTGCTCTCCACTGTGCAAGGGGTAAGCTCAGGCCCAGTTCTGTGAGGGTGCCTCAGAATCTGTCCTGATCTTGGGGGTTCCCCTCGCTCCTGCTGCTATCTTGTCCTTCCTCATCACATATCATGTTTGCAAAGGCTCTCTCCCTTCACCCTTTGGTGGGGCTGCCAGATTTTGCCCCCTCTCCCCAGAAAAAGGAAAAAAGAAAAAAAAAGTAAAAAACAAAAAAACACAAAACAAGTCACCCAGTTAAATGTGAATTTCAGATAAACAATGGATAACTTGCCCTGGTGGTGTGGCTCGGTGGATTGAGCACAGGCCTACGAACCAAAAAGGGTTGCCGGTTTGGTTCCCAGTCAGGGCACATGCCTGGGTTGTGGGCCAGGTCCCCAGTAGGGAGCGCATGAGAGGCAACAGCACATTGATGTTTCTCTCCCTCTCTCCCTCCCTTCCTCTCTCTCTAAAAATAAATTAATGAAATCTTTAAAAAAACTATGAATAACTTTCAGCATAAATACGTCTCCTACAATGCTTGGAACACCCTTACACTAAAAATAAACTGTTACGTCTCTTGTGATACTTAACTGGGATCCATATATTTTATCTTGTAGCTCTCTAACCTAAGAGTTACTGCTTTAAAAAGACTCAGGAATAGAAGCTGTATGTAAGGCTGGGTCTTTCCGTACAAATCTCCAGTAGGGTAGAGAGAAGACTTAGAAAGTCTATATAGACTTAGAAAGATACAGGGAAAACCCCACCAGGGGCAAACACAAAATAATATCTGTAAATAATCCTGTTACTCTCATTTATTATGAATATCATCCACATCATCCCCCCTCATGATTTGTTACTTACAAGTCAGTCCTTCCGGGGAAGGCAGTATTAATGGATCCTTCCCTAAATGCAGTTTTAGTTGATATAAAGGAGGAGAAACTTGGCGGCACGGGAAGTCTGCAAGCTGAGGCAGGGGAGCAGGAAGCCAGGGCAGAGGTGCACAGAGGTGAGGGCCAGCAAGGCGAATTCATACCTCACAGTTTCACTTCTTGGCCTGATGTGGGCATGCATCATGGGCAGCCTAGGATAGCAGACCTGGTACCAACCTGATTCCATTCAAGGCTCAGCATTGTTAGCACTCCCACCACCAAGCTGTGTTGCCTGGGACTGGCTGCCTGACTTATCCCTACAGCTCAGACTTCTCTTGTGAGATTCAACCCCTGATGTACTCCTGAATGTCTCATAGGTCCCCCAGAATCAACATGGGCCGGTGTGAACTCATTCCTCCTCCTCTCCGGACCCGCTATTTCTGTGTTCTCTGTGTTCGTGCAGTGACACCGGCATCCGCCCAGGCCTCTAGGCCGGATACCTAGAAGTTGTTCTTATCCCTGGTGGTTGCCGGTGTGGGTCAGGTTCACCTGGGTGGGTAGGCATGTGTCCCTTGCCCCTTTCGTTGCTGCAAGGATGAGGACCTTCTCAGCCAGGAGAGGAAGTGTTCCTACTTTTTCCAGGAGGACAGAGTCACTCTGGGGTGGTCAAAGAGAAGTGACTCTTCTGTACATTTGGAGGGAAAACCTTTTATAATGATTTTGTAATATAGTTCATTCTACCTTCCTCTTCTTTTCTTTTTTTCCTCCAAACATTAATGTTTGAGGTTTTGTTTATTGAGGTATAATTAATATGTAACATTATATCAGTTTCGGGTGTACAACATAACAATGAGATATTTATGTATTGTGAAATGATCACCACAGTAAATCTAGTTAATATCCAACTTCTCCCTCTTTTTTTTTTGAAGTGACTTGAAATGGATCTCTGTTCCTGTCTATCAAAACAGCTTAACAAACAGAAAATCATTTTACTTTTTTCTCAATGGACATCTTACCAGGAGACTTTGACTAAAACCAGGGTGGCAGGGACCACAGTACTTATACCCTGGGAAACTTCTTGTGGCAATTTCCTCAATAATACCCCAATGAGCAGAAAGTTATTTTAAATAAATCCATTGAGATTAGTTTAACAGAACAAGGTCAGAAGGCATTTGAAAATAATTAACCAATCTTCTCTACTCTTGAAATAGCTTCTCTTCCCCAGGAACACAGAGCAAAGAAGGCAAATCATAGGGGCATGGGCGAGAAAGCACAAGACTACGTCATGGTTCCTGCTTTGCAAAACAGAAAAAAGTCATTCATCATCACATGCCCTTTGCTGGCTGTGTCACAGGAAGGCATATGGCAAAAGAATAGGAGGAAAAGCAGGGTCATTAGCCATGTTTGAAAAATTGTTGAATTTGGGGGGAGGGGAAGAAATATCTCATCTTCATAATCCCCGTGAAATCACTTCGTGATGGTTTTGGATCATTCCGGCCCAGTCGACAGAAGGGCTCAAATGGACTGTGACGGGGGGTCAGTGTGTTACAAGTGGGGACACTCGCACCCACCTATGTATGCACACTGCACTTTATATTTTTATGTATTTATATGTATAAAGTGGTATGTGTTTAAAATAAAATATGCATTATTGGCACTCAAAATATAAATTTTTGACACTCCCTAAACAAAAATTAGATCAAGAGTTAGGTTTGGATCCTAGTCAACTGTACCCTGTACCTGAGAAATGTGGTAGGATTTGCATGTAGAGGTCAGGTGTTTTTCTGTCTTTTGCGTTCTGCAAAAATCCAGTCTGTGTGCACATGTGTGTCTGTGTGTGTGCTCATGCTTATGCTTCTTTTCTTTGGCAGTCTGCAATCATCCCACTTTATTGTGCCGCTCAGATCTTTAGCTAGAGAAATAGTCTGTGGTCAATAAATGCCTCTTTAACGCTAGACTATAGCCAGAGGTGATAGGTGAGTTTAATGAAGCTGTACTTTAAGAAACTGTTTATTGAGTGTCTGCTAAGTGCTAAGTACCTTTCTGATAATCTGCTAGTTCAGAACTTTATCCATTTTACAAGTAAGGAATAAACTTAAGTCAGTTACTCAGGGTCACATTTGAACTCCAAGAGACCAAGCTGGAGTTCAGTTCCGCAGTATCAAACTTGAAAGTCCCGGATCTTTCTGTGACAGTGATGACATGTATAAGTGGTTTAGAATGGGGACTCCGGAGCCTGACTGAGTTGCAATCCTGCTTCTGTTGCTTTCTAGCTTTTTTTTACCTTGGGCACATTATATAACCTCTGTGGTTCAGTTTGCTCATCCATAAAATGGGAATAATGTTAGATTATAAGAATAATACGAATAAGGTCGTTGAGAGGATTATACACATCTGATATGTATAAAGTGCCCACGCCAAACATTGTAGGTGCCAGTCTGTACTGGTGTGGCTGTTATTGTTCTCTGATACTTTGACAAGGGATTTAAGCTCTGACTCACGCACGTGGAGGTGCTGACTGACCACCAGCTTGCCTCATGGGCTGGTTGGCTCACAATCAGCAGCAACTATGTCACCCCTCCTTTATTTTCTTGCTTCTAAATGGAGAGTGTCCATCCAGGGTATGGATGCTCCTCAAACTCAGTCAGAATTTCCCCCAAATGCCTGTGAGGCTCCAGATCTCTCTGACAACCCATGCTTACTTTCCAGATTATTTGGCAAAACCTGTGAACCTGGTGTGAATGGGATGGCTTTTCACTGAGAATCACCTCATCCAAAATCATAGTTATGTTTTCCTTCTGGTAAATACACGTTGTTTGATTCTAAGTTCCAAAATATACCTTCTCTGAATGCCTCCCTGCATAGTGCCTTAGTGAGGGTCTTTCCACCCAAAGCGAGGGCAGAAAGATGTAATTATTCTCCTCAGAGCTGACTCCACCACGCTCATTTACAAAGTTACTTAGTCAGCTGTGAGTCAGCCAGTTAAATAACCCTATTGTCTAAAGATAACTCCTTGCTGCAGTCATTTACCCCGAGGAACCACATTCATGTTACAGAGAAAAACAAATAAATACAAGTGCCTCTGTGCCAGCATTGCAGAGCCGTACTTTGTCAGTTGTAAATTATATCATGTCTTGGGTGGGAGGGAGGCAACAATTCTACAGTCCATGAAAGAATTTCATAAGAAATATTAGACCTTCATATTTGGAAGTCTCATATGCTACTTTTATTTTGTTCTGGCAGATTTTAGAGGCAAACAGTTTTCTGGATGCCTAAAAGTAATGCCTAGGATTCTGTTGTTACATATTTAAGCTATACATTTAGACATAATTCAAGCATTCCAGGGTGTTAACGGTGTTTACAAAGGAGACTGCTGGAGGCAAATTCAGGCAGTTCCTTAAATTAATAATGCGTTTGTTGCAGTCCAGCGTTCCCACCAGTTCTGCCAGAGCCAACGTGCATCTTACCTTCTCCATTTACTCTCTCTCTCCCCTCTCTCTCCATCACTGCCTGTCAGCTTCTTCATGTCAACAGAAAATGTAATCTGCGGCATTGCTCATTGGTCAGTGAAGAGAAGCCCCAAAGCAAACACTGAAAGAAGGAGGCTGAAAGGCAGGAGGGGAAGAGGGAAACTCAACATGTTGCCATGTTTGCTTAGAAGAAGGGCCTGCCCCTAGGAGCAGAGTGTTCTTCCAGTAACCATTGCCTGCACTTTTGTAAGAATAAGTGGTATATAGTGGCTTGGAGCTAGACAAACCCACATTTAAGTCTTGACTTATTACTTTCCCATTGAGTGTCTTTAGTCAAATCATGTGACCTCTTTGAGATTTGTTTTATTTCATCTTTAAAGGTGTATAGTAATTTCTACTTTCCAATGTTGTATTTGTTGGAGACCATATGTATATGACCATATAGATATAGACTATATCTATAGCTATAGGTATGTTATAAGCCTTTAGTATGTATATAGATATATATATGGTATGTTATAAGGGTTTACTATGTGATTGCCAGTATTTACTGTTTCTCATTGTCACTACTACCTCTATAATTAGATCTGACAGACACCATACCCTTCAAAGGGGCCTCTCTCTGCCTGACTCTGCCTGCCTTGATCTTTAGTCCCATCAATGGAAAGACAATCTTGAGGTTTACACAAAAGAGGGAGGGGTATTATCACCCAAAGGCCAAAATTCCAATGCACCCTTATGGGCTAAGGAGAATATCTCCCATTAGCATGGGCTCTAACAAAAATACTTCAGACAGTAACCCTCCATTTCAGGGTGCATAAAACTTATCTGGAGGACTTTATTTTTTTATTGTTGTTCAGTTACAGTTGTCCCCATTTTCCCCTCATTACTCTCCCCTGCCCTAATGACCCCCCACCCCAACATTCAGTCATCCCCACCCTGTTGTCTTTGTCCATGGGTCCATTATTCATGGAGGACTTGACTCTTCCCCTTCTTTCTGCCATTACCTCCCTCCCCCTCCCTCAGGTCCCTGTCAGTTTGTTCTTTATTTCCATGTCTCTATTTCTTCTTTGCTCCCTTATTTGTTTTGTGGATTAGGTTCCACTTATAGGTGAGATCATATGGTATTTGTCTTTTACCACCTGGCTTATTTCACTTAGCATAATGCTCTCCAGTTCCATCCATGCTGTTGTGAAGGGTAGGAGCTCCTTCTTTCTTTCTGCTGCATAGAATTCCATTGTGTAAATGTACCAGTTTTTTTATCCACTCATTTACTAATGGGCATTTGGGCTGTTTCTTGCCCTTGGCTATTGTAAATTGTGCTCCTATGAACATTATGGTGCATAGGTTCTTTTGGATTGGTGTTTCAGGGTTCTTAGGATATAATCCCTGCATTGGAACTGATGGGTCAAATGGCAGTTCCATTTTTGGTTTTCTGAGGAAATTCCATACTGCTTTCCACAGTGGCTACATCAGTCTGCATTCTCACCAACAGTGCCCTAGGGTTCCCTTTTCTCCACAACCTCTCCAACACTTGTTGGTTGATTTGTTAATGATGGCCATTCAGACCGGTGTGAAGTGGTATCTCATTGTGGGGTGTTTTTTTTTTAGCATAATTAATAAAAAATGTATTTTTCTTTAAAAAAATTTTTATTGTTGTTCAAGTACAGTTGTAAATACAGATTGCAGGGCCCTGCCCCACAGTGTCTGTTACAGTAGTTCTGCAGCCCCATAATTTGCATTTCTCATAGTTCCCAGTTAGTATTGATGTTGCTGTTCTGGAGACTCCTTTGAGAATCCCCACACATTGTGTAGATAATTGTCATCTTGGAAGTCACTAACAGCCTGACCTCCAGATGGTGTTTTGTATTTGGGGCCCAGAGAGTCCAAAGGAGGCTGGGGGGCACTGAAAGGGAAGTCAGGTTTAGGCTGAACACCTGCAGAAGTGGAAGACTAAAGGGGCCAGCAGGCATCCAGACCTCATGCCACCTAATTTAGTTTGCTGGGACTCTTGGCTTGGGGTTTATCTTCTTCCTCTGCTTTCTCCTGGCTTCCTCACTCTTTACCAACTCTTGGCCCAGTGGGTTTCCTTTTCTTTCCACCAAGTCACCTCCAGATGAGCCTGATGACGGGACATGGAAAGAGTGTCTCAGGTAGTGGAAACAGCATGCGTAATGGCTAGAGGTTGGATCAAAGGAAGTAAAAGCAACTCAAGCTTGGTTAAAGCCTAGAATGCAAAGAAATTACAGCTTGAAAGGGTACTGTGGACAACAGAGCAGAAGTGGGGTGGTGAACTGGCCTTGATATTAAGTACTATGGGAAGCTACTGAAGGGTATTAATCAGGGGAGCGACACTGGATGATTTGTCATTTGAAAGGCTCACTCTGCCTGCACTGTGAGAAGTTGGCTAGAGGAGCCTGGTCTTGGTAAGAAGGAGCCCAGGGAGGGTGTCTAGACATGAGGCGTTGGTGGTCCAGACTAGGGTGACGTGGTGGGGACAAAAAGACTCCTTGAGTCCTTATTTTGCTGTAATAAAGTTCTCGAACCATTTCTGTCATTTATTCCAATGTTCCCCCCGCACCCAGTGGCTCCTATACTTTAATGTACATCAGAATCACCTGGGGGACTTATGGAAGTGCAGATGGCTGCATTTTGGTAACAGGGTTTCTGATTCAGTGAGTAGGAGTGAGGCCTGAGAATTCCTGACAAGCTCCCAGAGAATGCTGCTGCTGCTGGCCCTGGGACCACATGTTGAGAACCACTGATTTATTCCTACCTTTTTATAAGGAGGATTGTAGCCTTGGGCCCTTCCAGATGATCACACTCTCAGCTTTTGGTAATGGGCATCCTGGTATTTAAATAAAACATGGAATCTATTCACAATGACTCTGCTCCTCAGGATCTGCCTGAACTCACAGAGCTCTCTCTGGCTCAACTAATTTGTCTTCATGAACCATCAGCCTTGCCCTGACTTTTCTAAAAATTCACTTGGCTTCTACAGCAAGTGGAACCCATCCATCCCCAAGTAATTCTAATGAACTCTCTCTGGGTCAACTCCCCAAGTGAATGACTTGAATAACCCAGCATGCCTGTAATATTTTATTAATTTAAAGATTCTGAACTCTCCTACTCTACAATCTTATGTTAAACAAAGATAAACCAAAAAAACAATTGAGTTAACAAAATGTTTTTTTATTCCGCAATTAGCTCCTTTATTCTCCAACTCCTTCCATGCTCCTTTAACTCTCACAGACAGCCAACCTTTCTTGATTTTAATTTTGGCAAGGGCCCTCCTGGCCCATGCAGGAACACATTAAACATTCTTTGATGATGGTAATAGAAAATAAAAATTAACTGCAAGGTTGCTGTCCTAGTCTGTTATTAACACAGTTTCCCTGCTCTGGAAGGATCAGCAGAGTATGCATCAGTTACAAGCTTTCTCTCCCTCCCCTCCCCTCCCCTTCCCTCCCCTTCCCTCCCCTTCCCTCCCCTTCCCTCCCCTTCCCTCCCCTTCCCTTCCCTTCCCTCCCCTTCCCTCCCCTTCCCTTCCCTTCCCTTCCCTTCCCTTCCCTTCCCTTCCCTTCCCTTCCCTTCCCTTCCCTTCCCTTCCCTTCCCTTCCCTTCCCTTCCCTTCCCTTCCCTTCCCTTCCCTTCCCTTCCCTTCCTTCCCCTCCCCTCCCCTTCCCTTCCTTTTTTTTTTTCATCTTTAAATTTTTTTCCTAGACCCAGTCCGTGCAGTTTAGGCTTTTTGCAGCTTGGAACATCTTGCCACAAAATTGGTGTGGTTACCATCTCTACAGCAATGAATATATATTCATGCTTCCTGTGGGCCCTCCAGAGACATGAAAGCTAATGTGGTCTCTGCTATACCTTCAGCTCCCTGTATGATCCAGCAACATGCCACACAGTGATGTTGGGCATGAGAATGGGTTTCGTAAAGCAGAGAAGAGGGAGGGGAAAGAGCAGCAGAGGAAAAGAAAATTTTAGTACTCTTTTGTGCTCTACTGCAGTCAGGGTTGGCTCTCACCTTGTCACTGAGGGGAAGAGACTGGGTGCTTGAGAGGAGAGGTAATTGGGGGGTGGGGGCACAGGGAAGGGTGAGTTCAGAACTGAGCCTGAGAAAACATCATGCCATCCATTACAGTGCAATCAAGTGGTTAAGAAGGAAATGAATAAGAGAACTGATAGTGAAAATTATTTTATATCAGAAAGAAGACTGGGTTCAAGAGTACTTCTATTTTCAGGTATCACTTATTGAACAGTGTATTGGTGTATTCCCTCAGGTGGAGTTTACCAAACAAGTTTCTTAAAGTGAACCTAATTTTCCCATTGGTTTCATTAGTAAACTTGTTTTGCAATGTAATTTTGCCATATAGATATACTTAAATATATGTATACCATGTAAATATATTTATATTATAATATATTTGCAAGTGATTCTCTTAGGTAAATTATTTTAATCAGTTATGTAAAGCATTCTAACAAACTGAGGACTTTCCATGAGGAAGGGATCAAAGTGGTGGTCGTCCTGTGGCATGCAGGACATTTTAGATAATTGGTTGGGATTTCACTTTTCCTTACTTTTGTTCCTACAACCTTTTGTTCCTGCATGGAGGAACAAAAAAAATGAGAGGATCTGTTTTTCTTGTCTATAATTGACTGAGGTAAGAAGTGTTTATTTTATACTTAGAAGTCCCTTTTTTTCCATATTTACAATGCTCAAGTGTAATTTCCTAATTTTTGGCTTAATTTTAGTATAGAATTTTTGTTATTAATTTGGCTTCCATAAGGTTGGAATTTATGAATTTTATTTTCAGATAGGGTCATTTAAAAAAATAAAATTCAATCATAAAATTTTTCAAAATTGGGTTGTTAAATGTTTGTTCACTTAAAAGAACAAAGTTACTTTAAGAACTCTAGAAACCCCTTATCAGAAAAGAGTTCATTGTAATTCCAGGCAATATTACTACAATGTAGGCTGAATATTTGTCATAGTAATCAAAAATACTTTTTGTAAGAGTTTAGGAGACATCAATTTTAGTTTAGATCAAATTATATAGACTACTTGGAGGTGATAAATGCATATCAGAGTGATTTGTTTTCTTACCAGGGATTTTCCCCAATTCAATCTGGCTTTTTTTCCCCAGTCAAACCCGAGAGAGGTTTGACTTTATTAAAATATTCAGTAGCCCTAGTTTACAATATTACACTTCACCAATAGGTGTCACTGTCTAACATATGATATAGTCAAACAAAAAAATTTCCTAAGTATGTATTTCAAGGTTCTGTAATCCTAATTAATTCAATACTTTATCAGCATGGAAGGGTTGAAACTTTGAGCATTAAGTTTCAATAAAGCAAGGACTCCAGAGGCTGTCAGGGGCTGGGGAAGAAAGCAAAGCATGTATAGAATTCTAGTTTTAACTGTAGCTGTCTCAGGGAGAAGTTAAGAGAGAGGCAGAGATCTTGAGCTCATCAACATTCGGAGATTTCTCACCGAATCTGTCATCATAAGTAACCTTTAATGATTGCTTGTTGAGGCTAACATGCCTTTTTCCTTCCTTTCTTCCACCATCCCTCCCTCCTTCCTTCTTTCCTTTTTTTCCCCTCAGTCAAGGCCTTCAAATAATAGTGGATAATCAATTAATTCAAATGTTGTTCCAAATCGTGAGTAAATTTTAGGGTTCAGAAAGGTTTTGTCATTTGGTCCTGCTACCTATAACTGATTCAGGGTACCCCAGTTCATCTCTGTCAAAGATTTTCATCTTTTTCAGATACCAGTATTGAGTAGACAAGTGTTCTCTGATGAGAAAGGAGTTGACATTGAACACTTGACAAGCCAGGCAATATTTAAGGGGTAGAAAGAGAAAAGGGAATCACCATTGGGTTAAATTGTCTGCTTGAAGATTTGAAGGCCTGGGTAGACTTTATTCTGGATGATGCAAGAGGAGAGTAGCTTTTTAACAGGTTTGAAGAACCTCTTAAAAAGTTTGTTTTTCTTCAGCTGGTTTTTTTGGAAAAAAGTTATGGAGGTTTCGAACATATGCATAAAATTAGAGCGAGCAGTGTAAGAAAGCCTCCATGTTCTCATCATCCAGATTCAACTATTGTCGGCGGATGGTCAGTCCCTTCTCATCTACACCATCATCTCCCATTCCTTAACCCTGCCTGTTGGATCGTTCTGAAGTAAACGCCAGACACATGATCACTTCGCCCCCTAAATATTTTGGGAAGTATTCTATTCTAAGAGACAAGGCCACTATTTTCCTTAACCATTGTGATAGAAAAGTAAGCAAATAAATAACACTATTTCTTTAATATCATCTACTGCGATTTCAGTATTCAATTCCCCCATTGTTGCATAACATACAAAAATTGGTTTATTCGAATCAAGATTCAAATAAAGCCCTCTTATTGCATTTGGTATTTCATAAAACTCTTTTAATCTGTATCAATATCCTCTCTCTTTTTAAAAAATGCCATTCAATGGTTGAAGAATTTGGATCTGGTGTCCTAAAGAATATCCTTCACCCCGGGGCTGGCATATTGCCTCCCCGTGGTGTCATTTGACACGTTCATCTGTCCTCTGTGTATTTCCCTTAAACTGATAATTGTATCTAGATGCTTGTTCGTATTTAAGTTCAGTTTTTGATAAGAACATTTCATAGGTGATGCTGTGTACTCACTAGTGTATCATATAAGAGGCATATGGTACATAACACACTATCGTATTTTATTTTACCCTGCTTTTATTTTATGCTTTGTAATGTTCAGGCTGACCAATGAGTTCAGGTGTAGTCAGAATGATTCATGCATCATTGCTCATGATGAGACCATTTCCTCTGAGGAACAGAGTGAAGAAATAAAATGGAGTCCCTGTAGTCAGGCTACTAAATTACTAAAATCAAGTAGATTGAGGCATGAGGAAATGATTCCATTATCCATTATTGTTTTAAGTAGCCTGGGAATTTAAACTTTTGAACATTCCATCCTGCATCAATGCCTGGATATACCAATCAAACCTACAAATGACCCTTTGATTACTCTCTGAAGGACTAAGGAAAGAATATTCATGTACTCAGACCACCTGACAGCCCTCTTCCAGACCACATGGCATCCATCATCTAGGGCACTAGTTGTCTAGAGGATTACCATCTCAAACCAATCCAGACTGATACTTCTCAAGAATGTACTTTTTACTATGACAACTCTTAGCTTTTCTTTTTTCTTCAGGACATTCGGGGTATTGCCTGGTTGTGTTTTTGGTTGGCAGACCCTGAGACCCTTGACTAAATCTTTATCATTTATTTTTAAGACCCTTAAATAAATCTTTATCATTTATTTCTAGCCAAAGCCTCCATACTTTTTTTTTTTTTTTTTTTAGTTTGTTGGACACCCAGAGCTATAATTTCATTAGGGGGGTTACAAGATACATGTATTCTAATGTAATCATTTCTTCTGTAGTTACTGAGTGGAATTCTTCTATAAAGAAGAATTTTTCATTGTCAATTATTTGATTACCTTGGAAGACAGTTAATACAGGAAAGGCAGGATAAATGCTTGATTTCCCCAACTTCTTATCAAATTTCAGAAAGAGAGGTTGGTGCTCTAACTTTCACATGGAACAAATGAGATTTAAAAATATATCATTATGATCTGATATACTTAAAAAACATATTTGCTGTGTTTTAATCTATTATATTTATCATATATTTTATGTACAAATTATTTCGTCTTTGGCCAGTGGAAGTCCCTTTAACGTGGCTCCTAGTATCTCTTGACATAACCCCAGTCAGTGCAGATAGCTTCTTTGCTTTCCCATATGAAAGGATGTCCCAGGTTTGTATTGTGAATTTACTGCACCAGACTTAGGATCAGCCATTTCTCTAAGGATATCAGGTTCTTTTCCCAGAAAATGGTGGTTCGAAACCACCATATAGACACAAGGGGCACCCCTGACACTGAATTGGTTATTACTTCCAGACCTTTTCTGTGAATAGAGCTAGGTAATAAGTTTTATAAAAATAAAATACATAATGAGTATATTAGACTTTTGATTCAAATGCAAATCTACAGATCACATTGACCTGTATTTTCTTTACCTATGCTTCAGCTTTTTATAAGATCCAGCTTAGGTAAAATTGAGTTCATATTCAGCTTAAGTTTAGTGAGGTATATTTATGTGATTTTTCAGTCACTTTGGTGCAGTTAAGCTACTGCTAACCATCAGTGTGTGAATTACTCCTGTGGTTCTTGGAAGCAGAAACACATGGATAGTGGAGTAAAAACTAGGCTTGTGATGTATGGAACATAAAGCTGATCCCTGGAAAATTCCTCCAATCATCGAACGTGTTTAATTTTTAGTTGCGAATATAGTTCTCCTCAACACCTAGTCAGAATGTAAGTGCTGTGCTGTCAGGAATAAATCTGACAATGCAGTACATACAAATCAAAAAGCAGCATACATTTAAAAATATGTGGGCAATCATGCCAAATAAAATTTGTCAAAATTCCCATGTTGGTAGGGTGCAAAATTACAATGGGACTACAAATAACAAAAACATATTATTGTGAATTGTGTATTTTATGTTCCCCAGCTGTCAATAATACCAACAATTTTGTTGTATTATTCTAGAAAATATTAAATCATTTTTCTATTCTCATTACAGAAATTGACTTTAGAAAGTTGTTTTTATTTGAGGTAATGAATAAATTGCAACCAAAACTGTAAAGAAGGTTAATATTATAAGGTTTCTTAGACAGTTAATAAGATTTTTATGGACTATAAGATAGTTGAGTATTTGCAAGCTATTTAACATTCATTTGTTGTGATTTTTCTTCTCAATCTAAACAAATACTTCCCTACCTAATTTTATATTCTTAATTTTATTATTATTTTTTAAAGTGAGCTTCTGAAATTGTAGAAACCTTAGACCCTCTGTCCCCCAAATTCTAGAGCTGCCAGGTGCTGGTTGTTTTTTATTTAACCCCTCCCAATTTTAGCCCTTCTCTGCCCTATTCTGTGCTGTGGGACCTCTACAGGCCGCCTTCGCTGAGCTTACATCTTCTGTGGCTTCCAAATAAGTTTAGTCAAAGAAAGATACCAGCTGAAATTCCAAAGGTAAGAGAAAAAGATTGGGCTATTCATTCCCTTTGCTTTCTGCTTGTCTCTCACCATGGTTAGAACAGTGAATGTGCTTCTCTGAGGCATCAGCCTTTGGTGGAAAGTCCCTACGCTGCAGGTTTAGCCCTTACTGGCCTGCAGCAACACCAATTCCTCCCTTTTCCCCTTCGGGCCCTGGATGTAATGACATTCTCCGAGATGCCTCACTAACCTTGTTGAGTTCCTTAATCCTGGTCAAGAAGCTGGAGGAATAGGGAGATGACCAATGCTTATGGGCTCCTTTTTGATATACTCATACATGGCACCTCAGCTTGCCCTTCCCCGTCCATCTGGGAACTGTGTTGCATGTGGGCCCTGTTTAGGGTATGGGGCATTTTGACAAGGAGGGATCTCCTGTGTTTATGTTTTAGGCATCACTGGGACACCACATACCTGCTCCCTCTAAGGGCATTCCTTTCTCTCTGGGGTGTCCACACTGAATAGCATGTGAGGGGGAACCCAAAAAAAAGACAATGGAATTATAGTCTGGAGGGTGGACCCCTTGTAGTACAGACTTCTCCCGCTAGGTGAGTGTTCTAGGAACCCCATGTGTAGCAGTATATGAGCTGGTGATGTTGTGAGAGGCTGCGTTTGGCTTCAGGGAATTTTTCTGAAGACTCAACATGTTTGTCCATATCATGATAGGTGGTTACCAGCACACCTGCCCCCACAGTGCTGAGTGTTCAGCAGTTTTTGACCAAAAATGGCATGACTCCCATGCCCCACCCTCCCTATTCACCAGATCTCCCCACAGGGGCCTTTTTTTGTTTGTTTCCCTGGGTGAAGAAAATCCTCAAAGGGAAACATTTTGCTGATGTGGAAGAGGCGAGACAAAAAATGGCAGAAGCACTAAAAGGCATCAAAACTGACAAGTTCAAAAAATTGTTTTGAGTAGTCAAAAAAAGTCTCAATAGGTGTATTGCATCAAATGGAGAGTGCTTGGAAGGTGACTGAAGTTTAAACATATAAGGATGAATACTCAATTGTTTATAAGTAAATTCCAGGTTTTGGGGGGTTCCCCCTTGGTATGAATCTTTGATTTTCCAAGATACCTATATTCCGTCCTCTCACCAGTGTTTAGAATTATTTCCCTTTTGCTGCTTCCGGCTCCCACGAGTGCATCCCTTCCTTCCTTCTCTAGTCCCTTTAGCGTAGTATCTGCAACTAGTTTAGGCATTTATTTTATAGAGATTATGATTTCAAGTAACTTGTACTTCACATCTTGCAAAAACCCCTGAGGTGAAATGCTGAGGATTAGGATGAAATGGGTAAAAGAAAAAAATACAGGAGAATCACACAAATTAAAAGTATGTTCTTATGTCCCCAGACAACCAAAAATTGTTGCAAGGTGTTCAATAGCATGATGCCCAGTGTTTCTTGGAGCCTACGTGGAGCATGTCTTGGTCTGCTTACTTTCAGATTCATCATACTCTGTTTTTCTCTGCCTTCATCTCTATTCCAAGAAACTCTATTTCTCAGGCCTCTGCAGGTTTGGCCCGTGGGATACAGTGGTACAAAGCTGGGGAGAAGCCAGGATGTTCTCACCTCTCTGCTTTTGTTGGCATTTCTGTGCCTCTTCTATGGGTCCTGATCCAACAGCTGAAAAACACCTCTTCATGGTCCCACTGGAAAGGCCCGCTGCAGTCCTACTTCTACCCAGTGACCACAGCTCCTGGATTTGGGGACGCAGCCCCCTCTCCACGTGCCTCGTCCTTATGTTCCTCTGGCTCTGGAGCAGTAACAGTTTCTTATTTTTTATTTTTCCAATCTCTAGGATGCCCCTCACCCCCTGTTTGGCCCCTTAGTTCTTTCATCACTTACATAAGCAGTTCCCTAGATTGAATTCTATCTGTTTGAGATACTTCAAGTGGTTTCTGTTTTCTGATTGAAATTCTGATGGTATATCGTGTGTCTGCTCAATGGGAGAATTTGCTTCCACTTGAGACCCCATCTTTGTCAAAGATTTCTTGTATGTAAAAAAGAGCAACCCAATCAATTAATCTAGTTTAAGTAAAAGACTTATTGTAAGTAAACATACAAAGCTCACGAAATCCAAGATTTAATCCAAGTATACAGAAAATGGAGTCTGTTCTACTTTCTCTTCTGTATAGGCTTAACTCTCGGAGGATAATGGGAATAAATAGATCAAACTAAGCCACAGCTAGCTGTTTTACTGCAACCGCAGGTCAACTTATACAGCACTCCTGGAGAACACTTGTGCCTCTTGCTATTCCAAGGTTAGTTTCAAGCAATGTTTGTGACAATGGGAAAAATGTTGTTATGTAACTACATGATTTATTACCCACTTAGACTTTATCAGAGACAATGGGACACATGATAGGTCAGTGGTACTCATAAGAGGCTCCATAGTATTGGCTTATGTTTACTTGATGCGGACACCAGCCCGCAGTGTCCGCGTCATTATGGATGAAACTAAACATTCACATGGACTACGAGTCTGGTGGAGGAAAAGGGCGAGCATGGTTTTTCTCTCAGGGGGAGCAAAAGCTGTGACCCTTGCTTCAATGGGCTTTTATTGTCTTACTGGGCACATTACATGAAAGTCCTCATTAACTATGCACAGGTTTGCATTAGGTGGTTACCTTTTACAGAAAATAAAGGAGCCAATCCTGCTAATCACATCACAGAAGGATATTTGCAAATGAAAAAGGGAAAAGTGGTAGAACTGGTCACACTCCATACTGGGGAGTTTTTAGCAAAAGCAAGACTCAAAGTGGCCTAAGCATGATGCAGGCCTGATTCCCCACAGGAGATCCGTGGGTGTGGGTCCTGTGCATCTCCAAGTGAGAGCTGGGCCCACACCACGCAGAAGAGTCTCCTACATTTACTCTCAAACTTTAAATTCTTTTTCTTGCTGGCCTTTGTTATCCTTTGTAATTAACTGCTCCCATACTTCTTTCCAGACCTCTTCTATTTTATTTCTTTTTATTTTCATGTTTCGGCATGGGCAAAGCACTCAGGGACCCAGACGAAAAGGATGGGTTATGTGTGGACCTTCTAGTCCATTTGGCCAAACTCCAGCTATAATCATGAAGTCTCATTTTCATTTTATGTAAACAGTGGCTATTTACCCCCTTATTGGTCTGGTTGTTTCCAGGAGAGCTGAGGTCCTTGAAAATGCTTATCGGCTTTACTGAATATCCATATATTATTTTTAACTGTACCTTCTTCCATGCAATAGCTTTCAGTTGTGATCCATACTGCTCTCTCAAACTACATCATTGAATGGGCCAGAACCAGGGCAGCCCTAAGGGGTCTTAGAAGCAGGAGGTTGTGATTTTCATTGCAGTGGCCCACCATTAATGAGTCTCAGCTCCCATCTGATTCTAGGTCTGTCCCTGAGTTTAAAGATCCTATGGAATAGTGCTAGAGAGCCTGAGATCAAAGGTGTAGGAAAGGAGATCTCTATTCAACCATTCCGTCCTTGTCTCTTGATTAATATCTAGTTAATAAGGAATTTGATCATGATCTTTGTATTTTACATATCCCTTCCCCTCCAAATTATGAGTATTGACTTTTTCTCTATATACTTTAAGAAGCAAAAATAATAATACCAACACTAATCACTTCAACAAGAGGAGTATTACTACTTTTAATAGAAAGTGGGACTTACTACAATGAAGTACCTTTCACTTCAGAGAATGTATAATTTCAGCTTGAGTAGCTGTCATATCACTACTGAGCACTCTCTCTCTGCTTGACCATATGGCACAGGTGCTGTCAGTCCAGGTGTGCCCCCCAGAATGCTGCCAAGAAAGGGAATCTTGGTTGCCTGCGTTGGGGCTGACCTGTAGACTCACAATTCCTGAGTCCATAATGACCAGTTTGTTTTGATATGCCAGTCAAAATTACTACTGGTTACTTATTCATTGATTAGTCCACTCATTTTAAGTAATTGCACAACCAATTACTAGTGACTAAAGTAAGGACATTGAGATGTACTAATGGCTGAATCACAGGTAGCAGGAAATGCCTGGAAATAGCAGCAGTTACTGAACTTCAGTAATCACCACACATGGACCAGGAACCCAGGCAGTAGAGATTACCACAGAACAAGGGTCTCCGGATGGCAACTACTATGAATGCAGCTTTTGTTGAGATGCTACTGTAACACAGCATAGCCAAGAGGGGCCCCAAATAGGGATTTGGAATGGGGCCCAGAACTCAGGGCATCCAGGAAATATTAGGAAGACATATAAGATGTTCTCATCCCTTTCCCCATCAGGTGTGAGTTGGGGGAATGGACAAATGGAGCAGGGCCATTGAGAGCTGTTTTGCATAGCAACAGCTTTGCAACTAACCTCTGGCATGGTTATTTAACATATCTATAATCTTTAACTGGCTTCATAGATATGTTAAATAGCTGTGGCCTGTGACTGTGCTTTGAGCCAGGGGAGAAGGGAGTGACTTCCCCCCAAGATGTAACTGGGAGGCAACACCCCCTGTTTGAGAGCTTGGAAATGATTGGCTTCATGCCATGGGGCCAAACCTGACTCACTATGGCAGCCCAGTAAAACTGGAAGGATATGGGAGTGCTGGCAAGTGTAGCCAATTATGGGAGGAGTTGGAAATGGGGCTGCAGAGGAAGATTGGCATGGAGATTTAAACCGAGACATGGCAGCTGTCAGTGAGAGAACTATGCGCTTTTGGCAGAGTCAGGACTCCTGCAGCCATGGGAAGATCACCACATGGCTTTAGCAGAGAACCGCCACTCGGCTAAGGCAGAGAACCATGCAGCTTTGGCCAGAGTGCGGACTCCCACAGCCATGTGAGGGAGAATCACCATGCAGCTTTAGCAGAGGACCACCACACGGCTTTGGTAGAGTGGAGACAACCCCCCTGCCCCAGCTTTGCCAGGAAGAACCATGCGGCTTTGGCAGAGTGGAGACCTCCCCACAGCCTTGGTGAGGAGAGGACCACATGGCTGCCAGGAGCCTGAATTGTGGACTTCTTTTCCTGAGATACGGTACTCCAGATAAAGGCAGAGGGAGAAGGAAGGACTGTGTGTGGCTGTGTGTATCCTAAAGGACTTTGGTATTTTAATGAAGACATTAGGTCACTACTTTAAGTCTGTATAGCTTTAAATAAATATTTCCTTTCCTTTTCACAAATCTCTGGCATTGAGAGGTGTCTTTCCTCTGGTGGCAGACAATGCGAACCTAGTGGGGGTTCTTTCAGTAGTAGTATATTGACGCCTTGGCCCTTGTGTTCTGTAACACTTTAAGTAGTAGTATATCATGACCCCCGTTGTGCGTGTGAGTGGTATATATGTTTGTTCTGTAACACTACCTCTTTAGCTGGAGAACTAAGCCACTTTCCAGGTAATGAAAGCTTACTTAATCAGGGCAAAATTATCAGGGAGAAATGCTATCCTAAATATTTATAGTGGCAGGGTGGAGCTTGTTTGTGTGGTAAACAGTTGAATGGGCTCTGATAAGAGATTATGCAGTAATGCGGGTGTGTGTGTGTGTGTGTGTGTGTGTGTGTGTGTGTTATGATTTTCTAAAAGGTACTTGTAAGAGTATGGAAGAATAGAAACCCTTCCTACCCCAGACTTTATAAAGTCCCTTCCTTACCTTATACTCCCACACTCAAGGTTGGGGCTGGACTGACTGTAGATCATGGTGGAATTTGACCAGAACACCAGTTATGGATCAGAGAACAGATTATGAGCCATAGGATCTTATGTGTAGAAGTAAAGAAAGAGTTTCTAGATAAGATACACCATAGGCATATTTCTGTAAAGTACTTTGACCGAAAGGTAAGCCTTAAAAATCAGCTGATAAACCTCATTAAAAGTCATTGTTAGAGTGATTTCAGACAGGATCAGAGAATTCTCTTCGCTGAGTCACCAGGAATCTAGTATGTAAGACAATGGAAATTTAGAGCCTATGAGAGAGCTGACAGCTCTGGGGGTGGGGAGGCGGGGAAGGGGTGGGGAGATCCAGCAGAAAGGAAGAAGGACTCATGGACACGGACAACTGTGTGGTGATGGTGGGGGTGGGCTGTAAAGGGGATAAGTGGCAATGGAAAAAAGTACAATAAAATAAAAATTTTTACAAAAACATAGAAAAAGAAGAGCCAACGAATATGAAAGCAAAAAATCTGAATTGTATCAGGGCAGAGGTAGTTTACCTACCACATGACTAGAGGTTTCCACCAGCTTCTTATCAGGCATAACCTAGACATTAATATCAGATGCCTGATGCATACATTTATAGTTTGTAGAAGATAACGATGCATAATTTGACCATTCCCTTTAACATTATTTGTTATATGGGTTCAGACATTTGTGATTTATTAATTTTATTGCCTTCATAAAATCCTGAGTTAAGAAACCCATCCAAGTGTTGTTGAGTATAGAGATCAGCACCAGATGATCTTAGGGGACTTCCTTGAAGCATCTGCTTCTCAGAGAGCTAAGGCTGGTTGGGGAGCAGCCTGCTGAGAATGCTGCTGGTATGGCTACTTCAGACCAGGGGAGCCAAAGCCACATGCAAGAGTCAAAGGAGAAAAAGCTGCCATTGCAGCAAGTGGCTAGAAACAGCTGTAAGCTGTAGCAAAAGGCTCTGATACTGGATGCTGTTTCAGCTGGAAAAAGGTACACATGAAGAGGTTATCTGTGTCCAGAGCCCACAAGGACCTACTTCATCACTTAATAGCTTTGTGATTGTAGACTGAGAATTTAGCCTCTCTGTGCCTCAGTTTCCATCTTTACAAATAGGATGTGTATAATAACTCTTTAGGAGTTGTTTTGAGGATTTGATGAGCTAGTGAATGAAAAACATGTGGAAAGAAGATTCAATAAATATTTGCTAATAGTATTCATTACTAATTTGATAGTAAATATTTCCATCAATAATTAATTTCATTGAAAAAGAGGCTGATATGAAGTGGAAACTTCTGGGTATGAGTTTAGAAGCACAACTTTTAGTCATGGCTCTGACAGTTATATCTGAAGTGAGTTATAGAATTTTAGAACCGGAATGTGGGAGTGATTTTGAGATTATCTTATTGAATTTCCTCAATTTACGTGAAGAAATTGAGGCCGGAGGATTCTTGCTGAAGGCCACACTGCTAGTTGGTAGCAGCATGTACTCCTTTACACTGCTTTTCTTCACTGAACTTGGCTCTTAGTTTTTTCATATGGAAATCAGGTATTGAATAATATTAATTTCACTCCAAACTCAATTAAAATTAGGGTCTTTTAAAGCTCAAGTTATTAAGTTATCCAACAAATATTTATGTCTAAATCTGAACATACGCCTATTCTATAACACAATTCTACTTCTAAGTACGTGTTTAACATTTATATATGTACAAACAGATGTGCACTAGAATGTCCATAAGAGCACTATTTCTATTAGCCAAAATCTGGAAACTGCCTAAATGCTTGTCAGCAGTGGAATGTATAAGCAAACTAGTGCATCTACGCAACGGCATATGATGTAGTAAGGAGAAGGGTGAACTACACATATGCACAATGTCAGTGAATTTTACTAGTATAGTGTTGAATGAAAAGTCATACAAGAAACAGTCTATACTGTGCAATTCCATTTATAGGGAGTCCCAAAATAAGCAAAACTAAACTATGCTGTTAGAATTGGGGATGGTGGTTACTGTGAAAGTGTACAGAAATATTTCTGGTAATGTTTGTTTCTCGTTCTGTGTTCTGGTTGCACAGATATGCTCAGATTGTGAAAATTTAGTGAGTTTTATACCCATGATATGTGTACTTCTCTCTATGTATCTTGTACTTCAATTTAAAAATAAAACAAACTCAGCAAAACAAAGATATTTTTGATTGTCAGCCACACAATCATGTGCTGGGGATAATATAATGTACAAACCTGTCAATATTCCACCCTCAGGAAGCTATTTTTATTGGGGAGTGGAGGAGACAGATAGATGCAATGAAGGAACGTTAATGTTACTATGAAACCAGAGTTGGTCGTTGATTCTGCATTTATTAAGTAGCTACTTTGTAGTTGCTATTGTTGTCTTCCAATTTATAAACTTTTATAGTGCATCATATTTCATTCTGTCTCCAAGACCTTCTTTGAAATATTATTACTTTGTTTATCTATAAATGCTCTCTCTTTTCTTGGCTTTATGCTGATTTCCAAGTGGTTTGAGACTCATTTTTCATCAGTATGTCAATAGATTTCTGCCAATTACCACAAAGTGTTCATTTCTGATAAAGGAAAAGAAACAAAGCAAGATAGAAAAACCTGCTTTGGCAGCCAGTGGTATATGGGACCTATTACAGCCACTTAAGTAACCTCAGCAGTGATCTGTTTACAAGGGAAAGACAATTGCTTTCTAAGATCTATTGCCCATTTAGTGACCTCACTGACAAATGTTAACATTATTCAATATTGTTCTCTCATGTTTCCAAAGTTGTACTTTAATTGCCTTTCAGATGAAAGAGATGCTTTAATTATTATGCTTAATTGTGCAGAGAGAACAATGGCAAAAACAGAGATATACATTGATGTTTCAATGTGCTTTTATGGAATAAATGAAGTTCAAGAAGCAAAAGAAAAATGCTGAGAAAATGGAGGAAGAACTCTGAGAGGGTGTAGAGACGTTTACTGAGACCACGTATAGGCACCCTGAGAGAAGCAAGAAAGATGCTGATTAGAGGGGAGAACACAGTATGTTTTTCTTGATCACTTCTGATTATGTGTATCAAAATGTCTTTGTAGAATGAAGGAATACCTAAAGCCTTTAGCTTGTGTTTTTAATAAGACTTATGGTATTATTTAATTTCAAGCTTTATGAACAGTCTATTACTTAATAATAGTTCCTTTTATGAGATTCATGGTAGACATCTTTGTAATTATTATCCCATTCCCTTGTTTTTTGGTGGTTTTTCTTTCCTTTCACCTAGGTCAGTAGTGGGCATGTGGCCCCTGTTGGCTGTTTTGCACAGTGCAGTGTGGCCCACAGTTTACAGCTGGTTGGAGGAAGGAAGAACGCGTGTTTCCATCAGAGTAGCTTTCCCAGAGTATGGTCACTGTTGATAGATCACGAGGTGGACCTGTGACCCAAGCCTGGCCAACTCCTTCCTTAGGAATTTTGAGTTGAGTCTTAGAGAGAGAGGTTGGTCCCTCTTTGTATTATTTTATATACGTATGTACTATATAAACATACATTATATAATATAAATATAAACATAATACATATATTTATATAACACACACACAAACAATGGTCTGTCCTTAAAGTATCCATCCATGCACCGTGATAAATAGAAGAATTTATTGAAGAAGATACAAGATACAAGAAACATTGTACATAGGACAACGACACCTCAGTCCCTTTCAAAGTAGGCACCATGAGTAGGCAACTGAGGTCTCACACAGTTCTTCCTGAATCTCTTCTACTGTTCAAAACACTCTGCAAAATCCTTTGTTGGAATTGCCATCAGCTACCCTGTCTATTTTCCTGAATCTCATCTATGGTCTGAATCTCTTCTTTTTCAAAGGTGATTTTAGTTTTAGGGAAAGTCAGAAGTTGCAGGGTGCCAAATCTGGCCTGTAGAGGGGCTGAGTCACCTGGGTGATTTGATGTTTTGCCAAAAAACTGCATGGGACATGATGCATGAGCAGGCGCATTGTTGTGGTGAAGTTGGCAATTACTAGTTGCTCAAAGCTGTGGCCGTTTTTGTCATATTGCACCTCTCAACTGACGAACATTGAAGTAATACTCCTTATTAATTGTTTGGCATGGAGGGGTGTGCTCAGGATGGACAGGAACTTCCCAATCAAAAAACACAGTTAACATGGTTTTGATCTTGCTGTGACTTTGCTGTGCTTTCTTTGGGCATGGAGAACCAGGTGCCTTCCATTGGGGTGACTGGGCCTTTCTTTCTGGATCATAACAATAGACCCACAATTCATCTCTGGTTATGACCTTCTTGAGGAAATCTGGTTCATTTTTAGTGATTTCAATCAAGTCATTAGCAACTGCAGCATGATGTTCCTTCTGCTCTGGTAGCAGAAGCCATGGAATGAATTTTGCCATGACATGTTTCATGCCAAGATCCTGCATCAAAATCTAGGACACAGTACTCATATCACATACACACATATATGTGTGTAGTGGAGAGAAGAGCTGGGAGGTAAATGTTCTTGAAGTCCTTTTAGTTCCTAGTTCCTGCCCATTCATGGAGGCAAGGGGACATTCCTTTTCTTGGATTCCATGAGAATGTTAATTACTCTTAGATGGCAGAGTGGGTTTCTGTACTTGTGAACAACAGTTCTATGTATTATAGCTCCCTTACTTTATACCAACTCTCTTCTGCAGACAATACATGTGGGCTACCACTGTACAGTCCAGTATACAGTCCTTTTGGAAATTAAATGGTTTAAAGTCAGCTCAACTACCTTTAGGAATGAAATGGTTTAAATAAATATAATAAATGTAAGGAGTAAATAAATATTTTAGAATTTCTAAGAAGGGTGTATATGTCATTTTACATTTGGAATTATCTTTCACTGAATGATAACAACTAATGATAAAAATCATTTCGTGTTAAAGTGGAAAGGAATCTTCACTTCAGATTCTTTTCTAGCTTAGAAAAGTAGGGCCAGTGGAGGTCAACAGACCTATTCCGATTTCATGGCTCATCAGGCCCAGTAGGACTTTTCCATTGGGACAGTAAAGAGATTATAGACGGGCCACTACAGAATCCAAACTTGAGAGCAGAGAGCTAAATTCCAGGGAGAATGGAAGCTGGGGCGATGGGCATGGAGGAGCATTTCTGTGGAATGCATGGAGAATGAAGTTGTGAATTCAATGTCAGGTTCCCAAACACCAAATTCCATTTCATGCCCTCTTATTGCCTGGCCCATCATGCATTTTGCAATTGCTACTTTCTTTCTGTCTTCTAAACCCAAAACTCTTAACTTCTTCCCATAATTCCTCAGCTCTCAACCTCCTCTGAAGAACCCTTAGGTTAGGACTGAATGAGAAGATAGCTTCTTTGTCAGCTATTAGAGAGATGTGTGATTCGATGAGACTGAAGCAGGATGTGGACCAGAAGGCACTTTGGGAGAATATGTTCTCAAAAGGGAAATATTAATAAATCAAGAAATTATGTATAATGAACTCATCTAGTCAGAGGTCATGGAGAACTAACTAGAAATTTGTACATTTTTCTGGGTGGCAGATTTTCAATCTCATTTCCTAGATAGGAAAGTTGCTTGACCTATATATACCTGACTGAGTTCATCTTTTTATTGAGAGAATGATCTGAAATTTGCAGTTGTATAATTTAAATGAGAAAATACACATGCAGAACTCACTATATATTAGCTATTAAAACTGGGAAAGATCGCTTCTGGCCTTTTGGCTCAGATCAAGTACAGTATCTGTTCCTATTAGTTTGAAACTGGGAAAAATAATTTTTAAAAAGGTAAAATTACGGCTCACAGAAATATAAAACAAACATGTGTTAAAGATTTTGTTGAACTCATTATTAAATGAGTACAACCATTTCAAAGGGGAAATCTATAGAGTAGGAATATTGAAATTAATTTCTCTAAACAGTGCATGATTTTCTACTGGAGGCACCCAAAAGTCTTTTTTGCTCATTCCAAATTCCCCAACATTGCTATAATTATTATTAATTCATCTTAGCTGAGTTCCTCCATTCATGCCCACTTATCAGGAAGGTCTCTACCTTTGACATATCGTATATCTAATGTGCTTAAAGCCTGCATTTACAATATAAGTATACCTTTCTATTCCAGGTAGATTTTGCAATAGAGTTCTTCTGTTACAACCCCTTATTATCAAGCCTTCAATTCTTGGCCATAACTTACCAGCTTGGATTGAAGTCAGAGGATGAAAAAAATACGTTGAGGTTTAAACAAGGAAGAAAAACGGAAGTGGTTGTTCTGGCAATTTACCCATTTAGAATGTCTGGGGCTATGAAAACTAAATCCACTGTTGGCAGTGCACACTCAAGTAAAAAGTCTGTTCGGTGTGGGAAATAGTACTCAACCTTTCATTTTCAGCAATTTAATCAAATCTCTCCTGCTCTCTCAAATATTTATTTAGTCTCCTATAATTTATGGTAACCATGGCGCTTAGTATTACCCAGGTGTTAAATCTAATACAGAAAAGGTAAAAGGAATAGTAAAGAAGTATCAAGTGATGCCCAAGGGAACTTATTAAGTGTATTTCATTTAAATAATCCAATTCAATGAATTGAGGCAAAACTCTTAAAAAAGAGAGAGAGAAAGAACTTGGTTTAAACTGAAGTAGGCACCTCACCTGCAAGCTGCTCAGGTCATTAATTTTAATAATTTCTATTGTACACATCTAGGTAGACAGCTGTTTAGTTATTGTGCTGGCTATTACTCACTCTTATTAGGTTGGTATTAGGATCTCCATGTGAAAGATGCTCAAAGGGGCCAGTCACTTGCGTAAGGGCATAGGCAAGTCCACAGACACTGTTCCATTTCAGCTAATTCTTATCTCTTTTCCAGGAAACCTGAGCTGTTTCTTGGTTAGCAATTCCTGAGCAATCTCCATCTGAGAGAAGAGACTTCACTCGGAGAGGTGACATAATATAAAAAACCTTAGCCTGAAACATTTCAGGAGGTTAGCCATGTCACCTTGAGGTACCTCTCTCTGACAATCCCTTAGCCTCAGAAACCACTGGGTTTCATACCTTCTTCTCCAACAGTCAGCACGAATTCCATGCACCTACATAGGCTCAACCTGTGAATGTATTTGATTGCTACTTCGCCACATGTAAGAACCATTTTAGAAGAGAAAGGTTAGACCAGAAGCCCACGATGCTGGTGGGCCTCCAGGTTAGTTGTGGGCTTACGCTGAAGGCTAACTGAACAAGTGGAAGTCAGGAGGCTAGATTCCAGGTCTGTATCAAATGGCATGACCTTGGGCTAAAAATTTAGAACTTTTGTCCCAGGCACTTTCACCACTATGCGAACTAATTTAGTAGGAGACAAATGAGTGCAGTCGATTCTCCAATACTAATACGCTAACATTACAGTGTGAAGAGAGCATGGGCTTTGGAGCTTCAGATTTTGGCTCTGTCTTTAAGCAGCTGCTATTTAGTAAATTTTAAGAAATTAATGTGTCTGAGCCTCATTTCCATACCTGTAAAATGATAAAGACAACATGTCAGGGGGTGCTATAATCTATAACATGTTTAACATGCCTGGAACAAAACATGTATACGCTAAATGTTAGCTATTATTTTACATATTTCTTTAGACCCAGTCCCCTGCAAACTAAGTATTCTTATTTTTCTTTATAATTATAAATCCAAATACTGGAGGAAGGAGAATATGAAAGTTCAAATATGGCACGCTTCTTTTCTTATTTAGACACTATAACCTAACTTATTTATTCATTGGGGTGATGTTCTCCCAGATACTGGGTGGGCCTTCACGTTGGTGACCCACAGCAATTTTCTGTTTCAGGCTGAGGTCTTTTATATTATATCGCCTGTCCAAGTGAGGTATCTTCTCTCAGATGGGGATTGCTCAGGAAATGCCAGGTTATTTTGTTAAAATCCTCAGCCAAATAGGGCTCATTTATTCAAATCCAATAGTGCAGAGAAATATTATTATAAAGATAAATAAGAAGCAGCAGTGTGTACTGGAAAGAGACTAGATGGAGAATTTTAAAAATCCCCATTTGCCAGTTCAGCTGACACCAATTGTAAATGTGACTCAGAATCATGACTAAAGTTCTTTGGGGTTCTGTTTCTTCTGTGACTTATTGAACCACATATATTCTAGATGCGTGGAAGCATTCATAATACAAGTTAGTTACACATGAGGAAATAAATTTAGATTATCTGTGTTTTGGATACTACTCTTTCCTTTCATTAACATAGAAATCAAGGATATTTACAAATCACTACTAGTAATGCTAGCATTGTCATAGTGCTAGTATAGTAGAATAGCCCAGCTATGCTAGCTTTAGTATACTACAAAGCACTTTCCAAATATATTGGCTCATTTGGACCTCACAATGACATGCAAGATAGATGTTCTTATTCTCTTCCTTTGACAGGCTAGGAGTGTGTGTGTGTGTGTCTGAGAGACAGAGAGAGAGAGAGAGAGAGAGAGCGAGCACATGATCCCACAACCATCGTAGCAAAATTGTGGAAATCAGTAACAGTCTCAGTCTTGTTCTAGCGTGTTCATACTCCTGAAGCTTTGCTGCTCCAGTCATCCTACATCTGCTTCTGTTTAGCCCAAGACCATTAACACAACAGTAACATTGGGAACTCTGCCTGGATAAATCCTATAAATATGCCTCATGATAACTCAAATAATTAATAATCTATAATCCAAAGAATTACTGGCTTGTAACACATAAAAACAGACCTTACACCTTTGCAGGCTTTCCACTGATCCCCAAAATGGCTTTTTCTGAACAGGGTTCAAAGATGATAATTT
Organism: Glossophaga mutica; assembly: GCA_039655065.1. Taxonomy (NCBI): domain Eukaryota; kingdom Metazoa; phylum Chordata; class Mammalia; order Chiroptera; family Phyllostomidae; genus Glossophaga; species Glossophaga mutica. Next base: position 136,305,244 of record CM077307.1, on the reverse strand, counting down.
AATTATTTTCCCAAGCTTTGAGACCACTTAAGGAAAAATAGTCAAATGTTTTCAGTTTAAAAAAACACTAAAAATAGTTTAAATTATTAATAGTTTATATTACAAAGCAATATATTTACTGTAGAAAATGAGATAACACAGAAAACAAGTCCAATCTCACCAATTCCGATGAAAATTATGGTTGGCCACCTGGAATCATGGCAGAGTATTCACTTTCAGGGCACTTTTATTTTCTTCACCTAAATGTGGCCTCAGACACTTTCTCAACACAGTGCCTGTGGCATCCATGATACTTGATCCAAGTGGGCCCATGGGTTGATATTCATTTTTCATCTCTTGCGCCTTTCCAATACCTTTTCTCTGGGCTCACCTGTCAGCATATACTCAAGTGCGCACATATATCTTTAAAAATTTTACTGATTTGGCTGGCTTCAAAGCACTCAACTTTTTTATTAAGGTGATACCATCTATTTTGTTTTCTATAAAAGGTGCAGCTCTTGCACTCCAATCAAAGAATTTTCTCTGCTGCTTCAGGGGATGGTGGGATAAGGATAGAAAGTTAAAAGGTCTTACGCAGATAATCATAGAAATCGGTTCTGAAAATGAGCTTGAATTTGAATAGTTTAAGTGCAAAGTTTTCAAAAGGAGACTTTTGTAGTGAAAATACTTAATACCCAACATTCCGTGGTAAGCCTGCATGCTTTCCAAATAAGGTGTCCCTGTCCTTCTAAATTACTTAGTGTAAAAGCTGTAATGTTATATGTTCCCGAGGGGCAGAGAGTAATTCAGACATGAAGTAATTTTAATAGAAATCATTCCTCTTTTCTTGGCAAGAGAAGAATTTCAGTAGGAATTTTTCAAAATTACAAAATATCCCTCCCTGGGGAATCCATGCTGCCACTTAGCAGATTTCTCATTTCATTTAACACAAATATTTTGATCCTCAAGGGGAAATATGCTCAGTTACAGTTTCTGCATTACTGTCTCCCGAAGATAAACGAGGTGCCTTTCTCTAAAATGGACACAGGAGAGGTAAGGTGGGAGGAAAATGATGTAAATCCCAGGAAGAAATTTCTAAAAACAAATCATTTACCAAAGTCCTTAAAAATGGAAACAACCTCCAATTGCTATTTCATTTTCTTCTCAGAATGTTTTTCAAACAGGAGAGATAGAAGAGAGACTTTTTTCCCCCCAGGAGAAAACTAGCCTGAAGATCTGCCTGAAGGAAAAAGAGATGTTGATCTTGGAAGGCACCTGGGTTAATCCTTTTACCAGTTCAGATGGACACAGTGGCCTACTGCTGGATGGGTGGGTGGAGAGAGATTATGAGTTGTATGTGGATTTAGCTGCAAAAGGCTCTCTGTATGATGGAGAGTTGCGAACGAGGATGCTTTCCATTTGCTGATCTTGGATGGGTAACGCCTCTAGCACACAGTGCCAGCACACCTGTGAGGAAGATGCAACTTGCCATTAGTACCTGTTTCCAAGTGCCCTCTGCCCTCCAGATCTTCTGAAACTGAGTATTGAAACCTGCCCTTTCCAACTGACATTAAAAATTCCATCTTGCCCCACTAGTAATTCCATTAAGTTTCCACTCTTTGCTGAATAACAAGCAAAATAATCTCCCATGTTGGGTAAATAGGATGCACTATGTTTGCCAGTGGTCCTGTAGGAAAAGTTAAGCTTGAAGGAAATAACTCAATGGTGGTAACATCAGGCAGCATGAGTTGTTAGGGAAAATGTTTAGAAGTATGTTATTGTTGTCATCTTGATCATAGTGGGCATCTACTTATTCTGTCTCTGAAAGAATGACGTTGCTCTTAAGGTCAACTTCAGCACCATATTTTGGTGGTGAAACCATTCCTCTCTTGGAAGGTAAATAAATAGCTGTGAAGTTGTCAGTGAAGGAGGCACTAAAAGAACTTTCAAATAAACCTTGATGTCCTCAAATAAATTCATTCTTGCAGGCCCTTACATGATCCCTCAAGACTTCACCCTTAAATGTCAGGTCTCAGAAAGTTTATTTAGCTGCATTTGAATTAGAAACTTAGACCCTAAGAACCTGAAACCGTGGCCCATGTAGATCTTGTCATCATTTTAGCCCAGGGTGCTCAGTGTCTGGGTAAGTAGTTAGCCATCAGTAAATGTTTTTGCCCTATAGTCTGAAAGTTTAGCAACACCAAGGGAAATTGCTTAACTGCTTTCATCATACAACATGGCTATCATGGATTCGTGGTTGTTACAGAAACCCGGGGTCAGGAGTAACCCTAACATACAAGTGGTCAGATGTCGCAGTGATTTTGATTTCCTGATGGGATACTGGAAGTTTTGTTGCCTGAGGGATTGACATCAGTGCCCAAGGTAATTGCCAGATGTTTGACACTAGTTTGCAAGCCCTTTTGGAGGAGAGAATAAGCAGCTCTCTAAAGCCACAAGCAGCTGTTAAAAAAATACAATTATTTTTGAAATGGAGGTTTTATAACCACTTAAGCTCCAAGAATTGTTTAAAGTGATAAAAAAACATAGTATCACTTTTTAAAATGTCTTGAAGTGGGCTTCTTTGTAAGGAAACAGACTTTATTAAGCCAATCTCCTTTCCCTCTTCTTTATACTTTGTTGTTATGATGTTAGGCCTAGCAGAAGTCACTTCTATGTCAAGTACATCAATTCATGCCCATAGTAATGAAGCCAGGATGGATGTTAAATTTCCTGTGGCCAATTTCAGGGTGATCAAGGGCTCACCTAACTCCAGTCATGTTTTTGGCAAATATGTGCCATGCAACATATGTGCCCTGAGATGTGAGACAAGAGAATATAACTAGATTTGTGTAGACCCATCTTTACTACTAAAGAATTAATGTTAGAAATATTAGTTGTTAATACTTATAATAAGACGTAATATATTTTGAGTGCCTTATGTGAAGCAAACTCTGTACTAGGCATTTCACATATAATGCTCCCAACAATATTATAAGAGATATGAGCAATTCCTTTTGATAGAAAAGAAAATAAGGCTCCTGGAAGTTAGGTGATTTCCCCAGGATCATATTACTATTAAATGACAGACACTGGGTTTGAAACCAGGTTTGTCTAACTTCAAGCCCACTTTCATTCCTTTATGCCAGGCTGCCTGCCTCCAATAATGTTATTTGTATAGTAATTTATAATTGATAATAGACTTTTCATTTACTTTTGGTCTCTGAATGCTGAGGATTACTCACTAGAGATGTGATCTTTGTCATTGCCTAATGGATAGGGAATGAAGGTGAAATCATTTGAAGCTCATTCAGATTTACACAACTGGGCTTGGCATACAGGCACTTTGATCCTTCATCCTGTGCTATTTCCATTCCATCAAGGACACCAAAGGTTTTGCGGCTAGTGAGTGTCACAGCTTGCTACCACTGTCTTTTTTCTCGGAGGTTTCTTTAACTAAGAATCAGAAGACTTACCCAAGATTTGCAAGAGTTTATCAAATACACTGCATGAGGCATTTCCTCCACAATCCCTATCTTCAAGAAATTCACACAAATGTGATGCCTAATAAACACACTTATAAAGCAAGCCCTTGAAAACTAGTAGGCGACTCATAATTGATGAGAAAATATATGCATAATTACATAAAAACTATTAGTATACAAAGGACTTAAACTATAATTTGTGCCCAATGCCTTAGCTGAAAAGTTGGAACCAATTAATAGTCAATTCTAAGATAAGAAAATTGTTATTTATATATAGCATGAGAGAAAGATCTGGAAGATTGTAGCATAATTAGAAGAAAGCTGAATGTCAGTAGAGTTAAAAGAAAGCTGAAAGAGAGTAGGTGGGCCTAAGGAAAATTATTAGCTCATATGTCTATAACTCACTTTTGCTAAAGTGAGTTATTCTAGGGCAGGAGCCATGTTTTATTTTTAATGTTTTTTTACCCCTTCACCTCCATTGACTAACATTGTGTAGAAACTGGCTTTCTAACCAAGCATTTATAGACGGGCTTGAGGGCATTTATGTACCTTCTGATATTGAAAATAGAATAAAAGGTATATGCATATTTCTCTGAAGAGAGGTCCATAGATTTTGTTGGTTTTTTGAACGCATGTCTCTGCAAAACAACTAGTCAAAAGTGACTCTCCACACTGGCTACAGGTTACAATCATTTGTGCAGCTCTTGGGAATTACGGATAGCTCCTCACTGGTACTATTGAACCAGAATGCCCCAGAAAGGGGAGGTGGGGTGAAGATTAACAAAATACTCTAAAATTTATTACAACAGTACACTGACAGTGCTGAACACTACTGACCTGGAACATAGAATTGTCATGTTATTTGAATAAGGAGGGGAAAGACAAAGGAGACCAGGTATATGTTTTTTGGGGGTCATGTACATGGATAAAGAGGAAACAAACTAAAGAAATTATTTACTTACTCTCAAATGTATTGGTTTTTGTATTTTGCTTTCTATTAATAACTTTTGATCTCATTGTGCCAGTGCTTTTCGTAAAAGCTGCCTCAAATCTTTTCTAAAAGCAGGCATTGCAGTATTGTGCTTTATATTATTTACTGTGTTTTAGGTGACAAGCAAGAGAAATAGATTTTGACTAGTTAGGTCCAAAATGGGGAGATTGGAATGATTAGGAATGCTTACAGAACTGAGGAAAAAGCTGAAGATTTTGCTTCTGGGAATACCAGTTCAGGGGCCGTTTCCTGGAACCTCTCAGCTCAGTTCCCAAGACCTCCATGATTGTGTTTCCAAGGCTCACGATGCCAGGGAAGATTCAGAGCAGCTCACGTTGGGTAAGGTGTCTGCCCATCTTAGGTGTCTGCAGGAGGCTGTCTGCAATGCTCAGTATGGCTAGATGGCCTGGATGCTGATAGACTAGCTAGTGTTTAAATAAGCTCATAGGGGAACCCCAGATGGGCACAGGGTCTTAGGGCTAAGTCCTATTTAGGGACCATGCAATAGAGGAGGTGGCCAGGTTGTGCCAGCCTCTCCGACAGGGAAGGACTCTGAAGGAATAACAAATTTACCCACAAGAAAGAGCCAGCACTTGGAAACTGGGTATATTAAAACACCTGAACACTTCTCAATAGAACAAGTAACAAAAGCAAGAAAGAAGATAAAGAACTCGTGTATCATGCTCACATTGATAGGTCTGGTTGTGTGAATTAGAGTTTATGGCCCCAACAGAATCAAATAAAGTCTGACCTAATGAAAGTAGAGGAGCTCCTGGTCTGCGGATCCTTAAATTCCCTTTTAATAGCATCAGGATCAGTCTCCAAGCCCAGAGTAAGGCTCAGCCAAAAGTAGGTGGGGACTAGAGGGCTGCCAGGCATAGGGGTGCACAGGTCCCTACCCCCAATTCAGTCACACAGCTGTTCGGTGCTTGCATTGCGTGACTGCTGGGCTTGCACTGAAAGCCTGGACTTCTACAAGAAAAAGGGTCTCACCTTGCATCCTATCAATAGCACCAGAGGGAGTCTTCATTTCCAAAGGTAATTGCCGCAAACGTGTTACACAATATCATTCATTACTTGCTAGGATTGAGTGTTGAAAGTACATTTCACAAGATAATGAAGTTGTTTCCCAGGACTAAAATAACCGGTTATCTGACTCTTAGGCTCATCCCACATTAGATGTATTACACACACAACTGTCAAAATAAATAACTTACTTGGATGTGTCAGAGCTCACAACAAGCTGATGAGAAATGTGTAGGGTTGTAGAAAGCAAATCAGAGAGGCTGAGAGAGTGAGGGGAAAATAATGGTCCGTGTCAGCGAAGGGACAGCCTAGCACGAGAGATGAAAGCCTGGTGAGATTTAAAATGCCCACATTCCCCTTCCTGCAGGTTTTCGTGAACAAAAAGGGCCACATGTGGTCATACCAAAAATATCAGTTTGAAATGAATTTCCAGCTGCAGGAGTGTCTCCTGCAGCTGGCTCTGCAGTGTACAAAGGTGAAAAACAAAGCCTTGAAACTAAAACGAGGGTTTTCAATCAGGTCGCGTGAGACAAGTCGGGGGGATCATACATTAGCTGGCAAATAACATTTATATCCGGCAACAGGTATTATTATAAAAACAAAAGATTGGGCAGCCTGCTCCAAACAGGAAGAGCTGCAGGCATAGATTTGTTGAATGGAAAGTTATTTTTAAGGAAGAGTTAGTGTATACTTTGCATAGCTTCCAAGTAGAAATGATGAGCCTAGGGAGGCATGAGAAAACCAAATAATGATGACGATGAGGAGGAGGAGGATAAAGAAAAAAAGGAAGAAGAACAGAAAGAAGAAACAAAAGGACAAGTAGGAGGAAGTAAAGGAAGAGGAAGAGGAGGAGAAGAAATCTCATTCAGATCAGCTAAGTAAAAAACCAAAACATGACCTATACAAAGCATACATAAACAAGTAAGCTCAACTGGAAAAGATGGTGAGGATGGGGAAGATGGACATACTCCAGGCTGGGTAATGTTCTTTCAATGACAGCAGTCTTCTGTCTCATGTGTCATTTTTTTTTTTGCATGACACCATGTAACAAAGCACCCCTACAGTGTTCGCAGCTTGCAGCTCTCACTGGTGTGTGCCTAAAGAGCTCCAGTTTAATGGAACATTATTCAAGGCAGTGGTCACGTGGACGGCCCTGTTCTGCCTGTCTTTGGGTGGACAAGGTCTAAGAATTCACTGAGCGTGTTCAGTTGGCCCAGGCATTTGAGGCCCTGGGTCCCCCGTCCTGGTGCGGCTTTTCCGTCTCTCTAAGACCAGTGTCAGTTTAGGCAATTTTGTGACAACCGTCAGAATCTTCACTTTGCCAAAGACAGAAGAAGAAGAAGAAGAGAATTACTGGAAGAGAGATCTGGAGTGAGAGATAATGAGTCCATGTTAGCTTTTTTTCCCCTCCAGTAACTTCTGTGAGCATTACTGTTATAATAGAATGAGTAGAATGTATAGAACTGTAGACATGAGGCAAGAATCAGGGCTTTGGAGGCAGACAGCCATCCATGAATTCCAACTGTGCCTCTTAGGGCAAATTGCTTAACCTCTCTAAGCCTGTGTCCTGTTGAAGAACACTATATATTTTGAAAAGTTACAAAGATTAAATTAATGAGACCCACCTTTGGAGCTTATGTTAAAGTATCTGCAGTATCTCAGTGAAACCTCGCCACAACCCTAGGAGGCGAGAACCGTAATTTACTCCCCTCATTTCACAGAGGGAGAGACTAAGAGAGGGGAAGTGTCTTGTGTTGAGATCACACAGTGGTACAATTTGGATTTGAACTAGGTCTGTATGCCTCCAGAATCTGAGGTCTGACCGTCCACGTAAAAATGCCCAGCTTGGCCCCTGACACAGAGTGAGCACTTAATAGATGGCAGCTCCTGTTATTATTACAACTACCTAAAATCCATTTTGGAACAAGAAGGGATGTAAATAAAATAAAAGAACGACTATTTCGCTGGTGTCTTTTTAATCACGGGGAGTATAAATTGCCCTGCCAGTTCTCATAGACATTTTGCTCAGAGAATTGTGAAGACCTCTACTTTACCGGGAAATGAACCAAGTGAACAAAATCAAATGGTAGAAAAAATTCTGTTATCCAAAAAGGCTTAGATACATCTGTTGCTTTGGCTACCACTAAAACATGCGGCTCCTTTTGGAGGCTGATGTTTCTGCTATGGTATTGGGATGTCTATAAGTTTAGGCTTTATTGGAAAAATGAGGGGGTTTATTAGAATTTCTAAGGACTCTCTTCAACAGATTCAACAATATTCATTATGAAAGTTCAAATAATATCAAATTCAATCCCAAATTAAAAACTTCTATTTATCCGAAAAATTAAAGTGTGCGGTTTTAAGAAAGAACTTTCATTTGCCCACTGCAGTCCAATTGTGGGGAGGATGTGAATTGTTTAGAATTTTAGTTCCTTCTGCAGTTGTACTTTTTGGTACGGTAAATCATACACCTGTTTAAAAGAGACAATTTATTAGAAAACTGTATTCTTAATTAGGTGAATAACAATGACTGAGGTCTGGGCAAGAGAGCTTTTTTCTTTTCTTTTCAAATAATGGTTGGAAAATAGGCCAGGTGATTATTAATCTATTTTTAGGACTTGACAGGTCAGTTTTATTCCTAGGAAGGGGTTTAATCTATTTGTAGAACTCGGTAATAGCCCAGAGCCATTTATCACTGAAGGTTAAAAACCTCTGAGCTAACTTCCTACTTTAAACAGCCTAGACTAATCCCCTCTGGAAATCCAATCTTCTACCTCATCACCAGATGGCACCAAACATCTTTAGGGTGGGGGAAGAGAGATGAATGGGGAGGTTTGCTTTCTGGTGTTTCATCTAAATAACAAATCCATTTAAAATGCTAAATGCTGAGGGAAGGGAATACACAGAGAAATTGGGCCAATCTCCATGTTAAACAATCCCACAGCATTCCTTTGTTCCTGCTCAGGACCAATTTCCTATTTTCTAAAAGGTTGAATCTGATAATCCTAGGGAAAGAGAATCCTGAGTCAGTTTTTTATTGTAGTAAGATACACATATCATAAAATTTATCATTTTAACCATTTTAAGTATACAGTTCTGTGGTCTATACAATTCACTGTAGTGTGTACATCCCCAGTGTTGTACAAACATTTTCACTACCTATTTCCAGGGTATTTTCATCATCCCCAACAGAAACTTTGTATCAATTTAGAGTCTTTAAGAAAACCTTTATTTTAAAATAATTATAGATTTACGGAAACGTGCAAAGATAATACAGAGAGGTCGCATGTACACCTCAGCCAGTTTCCTCCGACAGTTTTTATGTGACCACGGTCCAATGTCAAAATCAGAAAATGGAAATTGAATTTGGTACAATGGTGTATATAGTTCTCCCCGCCCCCAGCTTTACTGAGATATAATTGGCCTGTAATGTTGTGTAAATTGAAGGTGTAGAAGGAGATGATTTGATATATGTGTACATGAAATGATTACTGTGATGAGGTTAGTCAACACCTCCTTCATCTCACATGGTTACGGTGCGTGTGTTGAGAACATTTAGGATCTCTTAGCAACTTTTAAGTATACGCTACAGTATTGTTAACTATAGCCACCATTAGGTTCCCCACTACCTACGTGTTTGTCTTATAGCTAGAAGTTTGTGCCCTTTGACCAACACCTTCCCACTTCCCCCGCCGTGCGGTTCCCCCCCGCCCCGCCCCCGCAACCACAATCTGCTCTGTTTCCCCCAAGCAAAGCTCTTGTAGATTTCACATATTAAGTAACAGTATCTGGTAATGGTCTTTCTCTGTCTTATTTCACTTAACAAAGTGCCCCTCTGGTTTCATCCACGTTGTTGCAAATGGCAGGGTTTCCTTTTTTATTTATTTTATTAATTTTTAAATATTTTATTTATTTATTTTTAGGGGGCGAGGACAAGAGGGAGAAAGAGAGGGAGGGAAACATCAATGTGTGAGAGAAACATCCATCGGTTGCCTCTCTCACGCCCCCAAACAGGGACCTGGCCTGCCATGCAGACGTGTGCCCTGACTGAGAACCGAACTGGCAACCTTTTGGCTTGTGAGATGACGCCCAACCCACTGAGCCACACCAGTCAGGGCAGGATTTTCTTTTTTATTATGGCCGAATAATATTCCATTGTATATATAAATGATATTTTCTTTATTCATTTATCTGTTGACAGAAATGTAGCTTGTTTACACATCATGGGTGTTATGAATGATGCTGCAATGAACATGGGGTGCAGATATCTCTTTGAGGTAGTAGTTTCATTTCCTTCAGATATATACCCAGAAGTGAAACTGCACGATCTTATGGTTGTTTCATTTTTAACTTTTTGGCAAACTTCCATAACTGTTTTCCATAGTGGTTGTACCAAGTTATATTCCCATTAGCAGTGTACAAGTATTCCTCTTTCTCCATATCCTTGTCAGCACTTGCTGTTTCTTGTATTTTTTGTATGTGTGTGGATAGTTCTATGCCATTTTATCATATGTGTAAAATTTGTGTAACCGCCTCCACTATCAAGATACAGATCATTTAAGTAAGTGTACAAACTTCATCATCCTTAAAGTCCTCCTCTGTTTATAATAAAATTGCCTTACATATTTATTCTGGCTGTTTTGAGAATCATATCACCACATCACACATTAAACTATTGGCTTCAACCTTCAAACAATTTGGAAAAACCAAGAGAATAATATGTTGTGTCTGCCCATATTTTGTTCTTTGTGTTATTTCTTCCTTTTTGATATTTCAAGATTTTTCCTTAACATTTCCTTTCTGTTTCAAGAATTTCCTGTATGGGAGATCTACTGGTGAAAAATTCTTAGTTTTCCTGCATCTGAAAATGTCATTATCTCCCCTTTATTCCTGAAAGATAATTTTGCTGAGTATAGAATTTAGGGTTGACAGCCTTTTCTTTCAGCACATGAAAAATTTGTTGCTTCCTTTTGATCTCCATGGTTTCTGATGAGAAATCTGATGTATTTTTTTTTTTTAACTATATGGATAAGTTCTCTTTCCCTCTTTCTAATTTCAATATTTTTTCCTTTTTTTTTCCTGAACTCGGCATGGATTTCTTTGAGTTTATCATCTTTCAGGATCACTCAGCTTCTTGAATCTGTAGGTTTATGCGTTTTGCCAAATTTAGGAATACTTTTTCTAGCACCGTCTTCTTTCTCCTATCCTAGGGTTACAATGACATGAACATTAGATCTTTTATTATAGTTCCATGGAGCCTTCAGGATTGGTTCATTTTTCTTCAGTCTGTGATCCCTCTATTGTTCAGTTTGGATCATTTCTATTGTTTTATCATCAAGGTCACTGATATTTTTTCTTTTGACCTCTCTATTTTGCTATTGAGCCCATCCTTTGAATTTTCTATTTTGTCTATTATATAGTTCTAAAGTGTTCATTTGGTTCTTTTTAACATGTTTTATTCCTTCGTGAGACTTATTTTTTTCTTTTATTTCAATTGCAATTGTAATTGCTTGTAGAAATAATTTTATGATGATTACTTTAAAATTTGGGGGGATCATTTTTACCCATGTATCATGTTAGTGTTAGCTATCTGTTCTCTTTTCTTGTTCAAGTGTGGATTTTCTTGGTTCTTGGTATGATGACTGATATTCAATTTTATCCTGGACATCTTCAGTATTATGATAAGAAATATGGATGTTAATTAAATCTTCTGTTTTAGTCCACCTCTTGACCTGTTCATACTGTCAGGTGAAGGGGACTCTGGCCTGTTGCCACTAGGCGGAGGTGGACATGTAAGCATACCACTTAGCCTCTGTTGACACCAGCGTCATCCCTTGGGTCTCAAGGTTCGTAGCTGGTCCAACTTTTTCTTGCTACCTTTCAACATCAAGTTATGTTTGATTTCTATTTAATGTTTAGGATTTTTAATGTGGATAATGGGAGGAATAAGGAGAATTGCATGACCCTATCTTGGTTCTGAACTGAAAGTCCTGGAGTTGTTTTATTTCATTTTGTGTGTAATTGGTGAAACACATGATCCAAGTAAAACTACAGCAATGATGATGCTTTAGGTTTAAGAGTTAAAGTGTTTGCAGATAGAACCAGTTAATTAGCTTCTTTCTGAGTTGTACATTTTGGGAGAAAACCAGCACTCATTGGTTAATGATTATTTCTACTGGACAAAGTAATGGGAAGCTTTTTGTTTTTCTAAAAAAGTATAAGGAAGGAAGTTAACATTTTTTTTACTTAAAAATATCAACTGATTTCTTTCTTCAGTGTTGTGTAGTTTTCTGTATACAGGTCTTTTACCTCCTTGGTTAAATTTACTCCTAGGTATTTTATTTTTCTTTTGCAACCTAGGTTCCCATCAGTAAATGAATGGATCAAAAAACTATGGTACATTTACACAATGGAATTCTATGCAGCAGAAAGAAAGAAGGAGCTCCTACCCTTTGCGACAGCATGGATGGAACTGGAGAGCATCATGCTAAATGAAATAAGCCAGGTAGTGAAAGACAAATACCATATGATCTCACCTTTAACAGGAACCTAATCAACAAAACAAACAAACAAGCATAATATAACAAAGACACTGGAATGGAGAACAGGCTGACAGTGACCAGAGGGGAGAGGGGAAGGAATTTCAGGGGAAAAGGGGAAGGGTTTAGGGCAACAAGTATAAAGGACATATGGACAAAAACTAGGGGGAGTGGAAATGGGAGGGAGGTGTGGTGGGCTGAGATGGGAGTAAAAGACAGAAAACTGTACAAGAACAATAATTAAAATAAAAATTTAAAAAAATCAACTGATTTTTTTCTTAGAAAATATTTAAGGAGATTGTTTAAACACACCTGAAGATGAAATATATCCTCATTCTAAGCTTTCTGTTCTTGAGAGAGAATAATCATCGAATTTTAAATAAAAGTAACATGGAAGTGGATGGGAAGTATAGCTTGATGTATATTTTGTTCTTACTCTTGACCAGGATAAAGCTGCTGAGTTACAGGCTTTAACTATCAGATCACAGGAAAAGTGGTCAAGGTTGACTATACCTGCTAACTGGAGACCCAGCTCAACAGGAAAACCCAATTGTTACCAATAATCCAGAGAAACCACAGCCTTTTACTTAAAATAGATGGTACAGTCCTTGGTTGTTGAATGTCTTGGTTCTTGACCAATTCAATTCTCGACCAAGTTGTTCACAGAAAACTTGTCTCTGTTGTTAACAAAACTTTGGGTTTCTATCCGCTACCCAACAGCCCTTTCATGCTGACACCTGTATGATCAGCCATGCATCTCTCAGGTGATAAACAAAGGAGATCTGGTTTTCAAACACAGTGCTTCTCGAACAGTTCTCTGGAACCAGTTAAGTTTGAGAACCAAGGTTCTGCTGTATATCCACACGGTAGCCCTAAAGTTAACACATATATTTAAGAGCCTTTAATTTTACATTGCTATAATTCTCAGCCTCACTGATACTGTGAAGGGGTCAACAAAGTTTTTCTGTACAGGGCCAAATGCTAAACATTTTGGTTTTTATGGGCCATTCAGTCTGTTGTGTTGCAAATACTCAATACCTACATTGTAGCATGAGAAAAGTCATAGGCGATTCATAAAAAAGAGTGTGACTGTGTTCTAATAAAATTTTACAAAATTTTAAAAATTTTATTCTTACAAAATCAGGCAGCAGGCCAGATTTGGCCAGTGGGTTATGGTTTGCTGACTCCTAGTATACACCCATATGGCAGGATACTTTATTGGAGTATCAATTTATATTTTTCTCTTTGTAGATTCTCATTTCTTCATTCCTCATGTATAGACAAATTCTTTCATGCTTCCTTGACTTGGGGATTTTGAAAGAACAGAAATCAGAAGTGGTCTGAAATCAACTTTTCTATTTATTTTGAAATCCACAACAGAGGTTATAAACTGGTATCTGGAAAACTGACTGTGGCCAATGACATATTTTGTCTGGCCCAAATATTGTTTTCAAGGCATTTGAATTAATAACTAGCACTTAGCAATCAGGATGTTTCACATAAAGTTGAGAGCTCTGATTATTTCTAGAAAAATTGTCATGGTGGGCAAAATAGTGCCCTTGTCCTCATGACAACAACTGTCCAAAGCACAATAGTAGCTGTCCTTTTGGACAGGTTTCCCCAGTCCCCACAACTCCCTGTTGTCTTCTGAAATGAATCCCAGGGCTAGTTGCTACAAAGACTTTTTTGTGGCAAATGATTTTTTTTTATTCTAGTGTCTCTATCATTGTTCATATTTAGATCTTTGGGCTCCTTTTTTCTTACCTGCCTGCCATCCTTGGCCTGAGGCCATTGTAGAAATAATGCTAGATATTCCAGATGGGAATAGAAGAAGAATAACGCTTCAGAAGGAAAGGAGAAAGTTGCCATTTCTCTAAACTGGCAAGTGTTAAGTCAACAGTGGGGCCTCAGACAAACAGGCCAGCTTTGTGTTCTGTGGGTCTGGTGGTTTTAAAACATGTTGCAAATCCTTTGACACTCTCCACTTCTGAAGCTAGAAACCATTCCATTTCTGCTGGTTTCTTTGTGATACCCCCTTTGGGAGCCTTCACAACCGTGTAAGAAGCCTGAGTACCATGAACCAGCCATGTGGAAAGATCATATAGAGAGACCACAGTGAGGAGAGGTGCCTGAGGAGCTCCAGCTGTTCTGGCTCCCATCTTTTTGAACATTCCCAGTCCAGATGTTAACTATGTAAATAAGAAACCTTCAAGATGATGCCAGCTCCAATCACCATCTGATTCTAACTTCTTGAAAGACTCCAAGCAAGAACCGCCTAGCTGAGCCCAGTCATTCCCCAGAGCAAGATAAATGACTGTTATTGCTTTAAGCTACTCTTCTGGGACAGTGGTTTGTTGTTGTCGTTGTTGTTGTTGTTGTTGTTTTGTTAATGCAATAACAAAAACAGTGGGAATGCTGGAAAGGAAAGGAAAACCCCACATGGATGCTGCATGGTGCAGGGTAGCCTCTGTGCCTTGATAGAAAATCCCATGAACGGAAAGCGGCTGGCCTTCCAGAGGCAGCTGTGGGTTGGGCTAGAGGATGCCGATGGTGCCCAGTGGAGGCCGGGACGGAAGACTAGTGGTCCCATTTTCTCAGCCCTATGCGATTCTGTCGCAGTATGTGGAAGGAGAACCAGAAGAAGAAGAGAAAGAGGAGAGGATTCTAATTTTTGAGCCTGAATATCTTGCCAGTTCAGGGGATGGAATCTTGAAGTCAATATTTATTCAGTTTAAAGGTAATTCAAAAAGCAACCTTTCTTAAGCATTCTAATTTGAGGGCTCTGATTCAAATTAGTAAAACAAAGGAAGCCCTTTGTCCAGTATCTGAAACAACCCTTTTCTCCCTCTCAGCCAATTACAGGTTTGCTAATACAATGGACTATTTAGCCAAAAATGTTGTGAAATTTGTAAACATATGAGTTCTATCAGCTCTAAAAATTCAATGAATACAATATAAGTGAAGAAAAATATTTTTGTGGGAAGATGTCTCGGAGATGGAAGAGCCAGGTCATGAAATAACTGATTCTTGATTCTGTCTTCCCTCCTTTGTGCTTATAGTTCTCAATGGGATTTAACTTGAACTTGGATACCGGGTAAATATCACAGTGATCTACCTCATGAAAAATACTGATTTCCTTTGCAAAACTGGTTTGACAGTTTTTGCTAACATGTTTATAAATTATTTTGACTAACCTGATTGTTTTGGTAAAGGTTATTTTAGAAGCCATATTTTACTGATTTATGCTGTCTGGGTTTTATAAATAAGGGCATATGAATAAAGAAGAAAGGCCAGTTTAATTTTTTTTTAATTTCTAAAAACATGAGAAAAAGAAAATACAGATGGTTGGCCAATTTTAATATTTGTGTATATTTTCTTTAGTAAATTAATTGAAAAGTTTATTTGAACATAAGAATTGGTATGATTTCACTCATCTGTGGAATCCAATGAACAAACGGAACTAACAAGCAAAATAGAGACAGACTCATAGAAAAGGGGCTGACAACTCTTGGGCAGGGGGGCTTGGTGGGGTAGAGAAATTGAGCACAAAAGGAAAAAAATTAAAAGTAGAAAGAATTCATTGACACAGAAAACAGTATGGTGATCATGGGGAGAAGGGGTGGGGGAGGTAGAAGAGGAATAAGTGGTAATGGAAAAAATACAACAAAAAAAGAAAAGAATTGGCTGTTGGTGGGTTTTTTTCAAGGATTATGATTAGACATTCAGACCTGTGTGTTTATTGTGTGTGTGTATATATGTGTATATGTGTGTACTTGAGTGTATTTGTGTACCGTTGACCTTTGAACAACATGGGTTTGAATTGTGCAAGTCCACATATAACCCAGATTTTTAAAAATAAATACTGTAAATATACTTTCCTTATGATTTTCTGAATAACATTTTTTCTCTAGCTTACTTTATCGTAATGATACAGTATATAATACCTATAACATACAAAATATGTGTTAATTGACATTATGTTATTGGTAAGGCTTCCAGTAAGCAGTAAGCTATTAGTAGTTAAGTTCTGAGGGAGTCAGAAGTTATACACAGATTTTCTGTTTCATGGGGTTTGAGGCCCATAACCAGTGTATTGTTCAAAGGTCAACTGTGCCTGCATGTGTATGTGTGTGTATGCTTGTGTATGCGTGTGTGTATGAACAATTTACCCTTTAGTTTCCAGTCCAGTGCTGTGGATGAGAGTTTGGAAAAATTCTCATCAAGTTCTCTGAACTTCTCCTTTTTACTTTGTGCAGTTGCATCTTAAATAAACACATACATATAACAAAAAGTTATTTTTAAAGCTCCTTTATCTTGTTCAGACTTCTAAATACACTTTCTTTAAATCATAACAATTTGAATATGAAAATGAATTTGAGCTTGTTTTAGAAAAGAGAGGTGGCGAGTTCAGAGCCTCTCTGAAAGAAAAAGGTTTTTAAAAGCAATCAAGAAAGGAACCTGCAGGGAGACTTAAAAGTGAGAGATGAGGGCTTTGATGAGGCCCCAGAAAGCTTTCCTGGAAATGAAGAACAGCTAAATGAGCCATTTATAAGCAAATAACAAGAGAACTGAAGAAAAAAGAGGAGGGTGCTGTTTTTTGTATAGACCAAGGAATATGGGTAGTGCTCAGTTGGACAGTAGCAGAACTGAGAAAACAGTCAGACTCTTTATTGTGATTTCTAACCCTTCTAGTTGTGGAGAACAGGAGGAGGAGCCTGGGGTAGAGGCCTGAGTGCACCTCAGATTAATCCGAAGTCTTCCCCCAAAGAGATGTTGGATTCTCCTGGCCCTCCTTTCCCCAGCCTCATAATTCTTATGACTTCAGTTTTATCAGCTTTGGAGGGAAAAAAAGGGGGGAGGTAGGATTTGTTCAAAACAAATAATCTTCAAATTAATGGCCCCCTATATTAAGAAGTCAAGTATGTGTCTACAGAGACAGCTGTATGTGAAAATGCAGGAAAAAAAAACATGAAGACAAAACTAAGACATACTCTTCTGTGGAAAACAATACTTTCGGCAGATTTGGCCTCGTAGTCACTATTAAGATGATAAAGTGGCTTGAGCAGAGGGACACAATGAAGTCTAGAAGGAGCAAAAAGGAAATTGGAAGCAGGATATCATAGTCCCTTATAAAGGCATCATCGTTTCATCTGGGGTAATGAGACCTGGGCTATCCGCACCTGAGTTACCCCAGACTCCCCTTGAATGCTTCTAATTGCAGGGGATAGCCAACATTCTGTTTGTGGTCAGAAGAGGGATGAAGGCATTTTGACCTCCTCACCTGACTATGGCAAGAAAAGAACACTCTTGGTTCTCATAATTTTATTCTTGTCACAGAATGTAGAGAAAATTACCTCAGAATCATGCCCTGGGCCACCTAAGGGCCATAAATTCAGAATGGGAGATGATTCCGGAAGGCAATGAATTCTTTCTCTATTAATTCGTATCCCTTAAGACAATCCACAATGAAATGGTTGTTAGCAGCAAGATGAGTAGTTCCAGAAAGTAGCGTGGATGGAAGTAAAGGGTTCCCTCTTTGGTTTACGTCAACTATAAACAGCTGAGGAAGAAATTGTTAGAATAAAAGTGCCAATAGGAACATCAAAAAAAAAAAAAAGGGGGGGGGGAAGAAGAAAGAAAGAAATTTGAGAATTATATTACACAGCCATTAAAAAAAAAAAAAACCTTAAAGGACCCATCAAACCTAAATAAGATAAAATCAGAAGCCTTGTTCATAGCCTTCAGTTAAAATTGCAGCATTTTATAATTACTGTACAGTGCAGTGACCCAATTTTCACAAACTATCTGAATGTTGCTTTTAAAGGCAACAGTGTCAGAAAGAAATGAATTTGGCATAAATCAGTTAAGATTTCTTGCACCATTTCTATAGCAACTAGAAGCAAAAGAGTTATAAGGTTTGGTGACAGGAGATTCTGAGTAAGAAAAAGCGAACCACTTCAGGTTGTTTATCAAATTCAGTAAAATAATAAAAGCTGTTAATCTTATTGGGCTCCCTAAATGAGCTTTTTAAAAGCCTTTCACAGTTTTTATCAACATTATCTAAGCAATGAGTTCCCCAACTAGGCACCCTTAAATATCTCAGAATGCTCAGAGGGAATGATGGGGCCCTCAAGCTATGTCAAAAAGCCTAATGCAAATAGTACATTTATCTGTGAATTCTGAACCCATGTGATCCAGTATCTGCATGGAAACACATTTTTAAAAAAAAGAGCTTAGTACTAAAAAGTAATTAAAAAGTTTAGTTTTTTTCCAAGACACTTGCAATGATATAAACCCATTGGCATTTCTTATGTCACCCTTTGTCTCCTCTCTAGATTGTTCTGCCCTTCCCTGTCCCTGAGCCTTTCCCTCATGAAAACCCCCTCCCGTTTTTCCTCCACTGGCTGCCCTAGCGGGTCTTTCTCTTTCACTCTCACTCTCTTCTCCCTCCTGCTTTCCCCCTTACATGTTTATTACAGACCTCCCTCTAACTTCTCTCCCAACTCTCCACCCCACTTTTTCTTCTTGCCCTGTCTGGTTGTCCATGTTCCCATTTCTGCCACATAGGATTGTAGGAAAGACCAATCTGCTTAGCAGAATGCAAACAAGGATGGCTGCAACAGCCTTTCATTCACTGAGTAGACATGTATAGGTTAATTGTTTGGGCGTTGCACACAGCAGAATCTTACTTCAGGTGGAATCTTATTGCTAACTCAGGGCTGGGGAACTTGGCCCTTCCTGGGTTGACTTTCTCCTTAACCATTCCTCCCTAAGTGGTGGCCTTATTATACCTTGGGGGGATTTCTATTGTTCTACCTCACATAGTTCAGAAAACATTGTATAGCAATTATTTTTCTGACCACTGATTTGGTACTGCTCCAGTGAGTAACTTTTCCGGTGTATGTGCCATATTTTCCCAACCACATTGCATATGCTTTGGAGATGGGAGACAAGGATTCAAGAGTCTTCCGTAGCACATTACTTGATACTAGGCAATCAGACATCGTTTTTGAAATATCATAGAGTTAATGATGTCAAAGATCATGGTGACTAATTTTTCCAGCAAATTTATTGTTCCTAATAGGATGTTTCCTGAAGTATATGCCAAATAGGGGCAAAAGTTCTATAAAATATTCTACGATTAAAGTATTCTCTGCAGATAGTTGGGAAAGGCTCAAATTTTATATGTCTATTTGGAAATTCACAATACGAGTTAGCCCATTGTTTAACTTGTTGAACCCAATGCATTGCAAATGTACTCAGTCACAAACCCCCCTTCCTTTCTCAGAACATCCTTCCACATCCCACAGCATGGACGTGGACCTTCCTTTGGTAAACTCTGGTCCAGGGCGGCGTAATAAGCCAGGAGGTGCGTGTCCAATAAAATCTTTTTCTTGTGGCTTTTCTGATTCCTACTCTATCTTTTCTTCTTAACCAAAATTAACTCTTTAATCAAGTATGAAGAGGAACCATGGAAGGATGAAGGGTAAAAAAGTACTACTTCAGAATTCTCCTTTTGTACCATCTGCAGTGTGTTTAATCCTGGCAGTCTTTGTTTGGTCCACTTTCCCCTTGTGCAGGTCAGGCTTGAAGTGATACATGCTTTCTGTTTTCTCTGGACACCAATCAGAGAAAGTTTCTTTCAACATCTGGTACTGCTTAAAAGCTAAGAAAAAAAAGGGGGTGGTGGAAAGCACTTCATGAAAAAGCTATTAGTAGGTAGGGAAATAAGGCTTGGTGTTTTCACAAAGGAGGGAACACTTAGGGAAAATTGAAAAGAAACAAACAAACTGGAAATTTGAATGCAGCTGTTATTTCTTTCCATTAACAGTTTATTATCTGTGGTGCATATAAAATGACCCACAACAAAATACTGTGCCTTCCTCAAAAGCTCTCAGACATGCAAGCAAAAAGGACAGCCCTGGGGAGAAAATCTAAATGCTGCATTGAATTATGTTTAATGGGTCATGGCCAGCTGCTAAGAGGACATTTCCTAAGAAGGTAAACAATCACTCATTCAAGAGAAGTCCCACAAAGCAGGGAGAGAGGTGAGGAAGAGACAGGCAGCAGTGATCACAGGCAAGCGCCCTGCTCTGAGAGATACCTCATTCCTGGACAAAGCTGCTGAGATGTGGGTGAGCATTCAAGGGAAGGCCTTGCATTTTCCTGAGGCCGTGAAAGAAAAGAAGCTCTTACATTTCACAACAGCATGGATGGACCTAGAGAAAATTATTCTAAGTAACCCAGGCAGAGAAAGAAAAATACCACATGATCTCACTTATGTGTGAAATC
This sequence comes from Glossophaga mutica, assembly GCA_039655065.1. Taxonomy (NCBI): domain Eukaryota; kingdom Metazoa; phylum Chordata; class Mammalia; order Chiroptera; family Phyllostomidae; genus Glossophaga; species Glossophaga mutica. Next base: position 136,284,935 of record CM077307.1, on the reverse strand, counting down.
TGATGGACACAATAAACCTATGAACAAGATAGTAACGGAAGCTTAGATACATAGAACAGACTGACGGTTGCCAGAAAGGAGGAGAGGGGTGGGTGAAAGATGGTGATGGGATTAATCAAAGTACAAGAATGCACAACACATGGACATGGACCACAATGTGGGGATTGCCTTGGGGTGGGGAGAGGGTGGAGCTAGATGAGGGAGGGCAAGTGGAGAAAGGTGGGAACAACTGTAACAGCTTAAACGATTGAATGAATGAATGAATGAATGAATGAATACCAACAGATACAAAAGAGAGAGATTCAAACTAAACAACAAAAAATTCACTTAACTGGGGAACTTTTTTTTTAGCTCTTATTATAGATCAAGGAACAAACAGAAAGATTGAAAATGGCATGGTCTCTGCCCTCTAGGAGTTTAATTCTAAGAGAAAAAAGACATTTTCACAGATAACTCTAATACCAAGTAAAATGTGATGAATACTGCAAGGCAGTTAAAAATTGTTCTGAAAGTTCAGTGGCAGTTCCTTTTAAAAATTGTTTCTTTTACAATGTATTTTCTAAAATTCATCTGCAAAGCACTGTTTAGGATAGAGGTAAATCAAACGATTGCTGCCCTCTATTGGCTTGCAGATCCTGCTGGTACTCAACCACTCACCTTTAAAAAGGGCTTCACAACCCTGACTGGTGTGGCTCAGTGGGTTGGGCACTGGTTTGATTCCCAGTCAGGGGATATGCCTGGGTTTTGGGGCAGGTCGCCTGATGGGGATGTGTGAGAGGCAGCCGGTTGATTTTCCTCTCCCTTTCTCCCTCCCTTCCTTTGGCTCTAAAAATAAATGAATAAAATCTTTAAAAAAATAAAAAAATTATAAAATAAAATAAAATGAAGTGGTTAACAAAGCATGGCACAAAAGGCATTTCCAGCCTATTGATTGTTGCGAAAATAACGTTTTTGGAGCACAGGCACAGCCGTTTTTTCACATGTGGTCTGTGATAGTTGCAATGGAGACAGTACAGCACGTAAAACCTAAAATATTTACTACATGGCCCTTTATACATAGTTTGCTGACCCCTGTACTGAAAGACAATCAGTAGTGTTAGTCATGTGGAATCTCTTCTTTATGCTATTCATGTACTACAGAATCCCATCATAGACACAAGGCGATTGATCTTATTTCAGTATGATGCTGGGAAGTACACCTATACCTACAGGGTCATAGAGTTTGGAAGCTCCTTAGGATGTGAACAATGCCAATTCCTTATTACCCAGATAATACTCCATAATTTAAGTTCCATGCTGATTTTTCCTTCACCATTGTATTGCTGTTGCCAGGTGCTAAATAAATTGTTCTGGCATTAGACCCAGAGAGGTCTGTAAACTAGTCCAGAATGCTGGTGTGAGGACCGTAATTCAGGGCACCTCCTTCCTTTTGATGCCTCTTTTTCTTTTCTAGCAGTTTTTTCCTCAGACCATTGTAATAGCTACTTGTCTTGTCTCCCAGACTATATTCTTCCCTGAAAGCCTCTGTTGCTAGCAAAAAAATTTCTCTAAACCTCTGCTCAAAAATCTCAAGTGGTTTACAATTACTGAAATTCTACCTAATTTTCAAGACTTAGCTTAACTATTCCTCCTCTATGAAGACTTCTGAAGTCTCTTACCTACCTCAAGAATGAAATGTACCCTGCTGTGTGTCCATTATTTTTCTTTGTTGGAGAGAAAAAATGTGTTACAGTAGAAAACTTCATGCACGTTTTAGAGCACTTTCTTCTGATTTTTCTGATTTTTTGGCTTCCACTGCCTTTGAGCTGCTTTACAACTAAGTTGTGGATAACTGATAGCAATGCAAAATAACTCTTGGACATAAATTCTGATCTGCAAAATATTCTGTCAGGTGAAGTTTCAGTTCAGTTTCCTCCCCACTATGGAAGAAGCTAGTTTTGTCTCAATTTGCACGTGTATTATAATGCATGCTTTCATTTTACATCGGTATGAGCAACATGATTTGTGCTGTTTAAAAATTACCCATGAACACATTTCTTTAATGTTTATTGTACAACTTCTACATGTCAAGCTTTGTGCAAGGAAGTGGGCATATAATGCTGATCATAGTAGTCATGGCCTCCAACCTCAAGGAATTTATCATGTCAGGTTGGGAAGAGAGATTTTTTTTTTTAAATCACAGATTCATAAAGGAAAACTATGAGTTATTGAAAGAGAAATCGGTTTAGAGTGGCAGGGGACAGTGAAGAAGTTGGAGAAATGTTCATCAGAAAGTGACACCCCAGCTGAGACCTGCAGAAAAATTGGTGAGGACTCAGGTGGAGGGAAGATACAGAGGCAAGGAGGGACAGGATGAAGGCAAAAGGGGTCTCTAGATACCAGAGTAGGCAGGGCCTAGTAGCCCATTGTGAGTAGTTTGGGTTTCATTTTAAGTCCAACAGGAGGACACTGAAAGGTTTTACAAACATCTTTCTACTCCTGCCTAGAGAATGGATTAGAATAAAGGTCAGAATGGAAGTAGGCGCCTTGAAGAAGACACTATAGGAAGTCTCACTTACTTCAGTCTACTTTCTAAAATAATGGTGAGCACCAGGGTTAACTCCCCTAAACTGAGGACAAGAATGATGTGTTGTCTATCTGTTGTCTATTTCCTTGTGTACATTGAAGGCCCTAGATAGATGCTTGTTGAGTTGAACATCAGTCAGTATTTTATTAATAACCATAGGCTGACTACACATTCACTAACAATAGCTAACATTTCCTGAGTGATCATTGTGAGGCACATTAGGTACCAAGAGCTTTGTGGGGGATTATATAATTTAAAACTCATAACAATTCTATCAGGCAGGTTCAATAATTGTTTTCATTTAAGAGATAAGATAACTGAGACTTAGAGAAGTAAAGTAGCTTGGCCTAAGGTAATGAAATCTGTAAGCAGGATAAGGAGTTTTGCCTAACTCTAGAACCTGAGCTCTTAATCAGAAACATACTATTACTCCCATTCAAGTATTTGAATAGCAAGTTGACCAAAACAGATGCTGGTTCATTATTCCTGCCTTCTTCTTAACCATGCAGATTTACAATTTGACGCTTCTTTTTCCAGATTGCATTCAAGTTCTATGTCAACATTTTGGAAATCACAATGTCCTTCAAACATTGCCATTTATAGTTTCTCTTATGCCTTCAAAGAAGTCTGCTATTAGAATTCAGCACAAAATCTGTGTTGCATTAGTAATTTATGTTGTCTCCAAAAAAAATTTACGCCTAACAACATCACCTATATTGTTTGACAGCAAGAGTCAAGCCATGAAAAAACTGACCCATTCATGCAGCTCCAATGGAAACATAGATAAAAGAGGAGATATATGCCAAGTAAAAAGGAGTCAATCTCAAAAGGGAAAGGAACCTTCTGTTCCAAATTCTGTCGGGGACATCAAACAATATAGGAAGGGAAGAAAAAAAATCTAATTGACTATTTGACTTCATTACATGAATACATCTTCAGTGTATTCATCTAATCAGACAATTACAAGTGACAAGATATAATGGTACCAAATTCCCTCCACGTGAATAAAAAACAATTTTGGATTATCTTGCTATATTGACTTCTTGTCACAGAGTCTAGTTTCTTTCTCTTGCATGTAACTGGGGAAAATTGTAATTGCTTTAACTGGTTTTGATTGACCAACTGCTTTAACAGGACCATAAATACAGACGTCAGGACAGCAAACACTAAATGTTTATTTCTGTGATCCTTCTCTAGCTATTGACAATCTGACCCATGAACCGACCAGCAGGTAATCTCATAGATCATTTTCTCAATAGGAGATTCTTACAGTTGGGCAGGTTTGTCAATATCCCCAGCACAGAGTTTTGATCAAGGACTACTTTGTAATTGTCTGGAAGATACATTAAACACCTCACTTTCCCCAGTGTTCTAAAGACAGAACAGTCACTTCAAGTGTAAATTGCTCACACCAAGATTTCTCTGTCTGGCTATTTTAAAAAGCATGTTTCAGAGCCTTGCTGCTTAGAAAATTTCCAGTCATATAAACATGAGTTCTCTTCATACGTATCTCAGAAGGTATTCCCTTGCTCATCAAATCAGAGTTATTTTAAAAAAACAAAACCCTAGTTGACAAGTCTTCATTTTTAAATTTAAAGATTACAACTGCTTGTCAGTCTAGCCAGCTAATTCTTGCCTTAGAAATGTCTTTAGTAGTTCACAAGTTTGTTTTTACTGACAGAACTATACATTAACTGCTAAGTACTGAGCATACAAAACAGATATTCAAGAGAAATCATCTGGATGATTCACATCTTTGTCTCTCCTTCTTTTGTCAAAAATATTTAGTAAAGGGTGTTAAAATTTCGCTGAGAAATGTGTGGGTCCCCAAATATTAGTGTGAGACAGTTGAAAGAGAAAGAATGTAGCTAGGAAGTAGAGGCAAAGACAAAGAGGTGGGACCCGAGGGCAGATGAAACACCGAGGGTCAGTGCCCTGGTCCTCCCCTTCCATCACACTACCTCTTCAGGTCCTTCTCTTGCCAAGAATTTTTTTCAGTGTTCCTCGCTGATGTCACTGTTGCCAAATCTCTTTCTGTCAGATAGGCAGGAAAATGAACTAGAGAACATCTGTTCTCATTTGTTTCTCCTTGAGCGTGAATTAGCAGATGGGAGAATGATAGGATATTTTAAATTACCAATGTTGTGAAGTTTCAAACACATTAGTGGGGTCTACGGTTGGGACGCTGGATAGGAACAAATGTGACTCTTTTTGTGTAAGAAAACGTCTATAAATTTTGCTCCCTGCCTTATTCAGGTGCTAATACAGCTGGGCTAGGTTATCTATCATAGGTCATAGTAAGAAGTAGGCCTAACATGTGACGAGGTAAGCATTGTGGAGGGAAGAATTTGAAGATTTCTTTGAACTTGAGCATAGTCACCCAGTTGTACTGGAAAGTGCTAAACTCTGCTACCTGGGAAGAGATCTGTGGCTTCACTGTCCAGATGATAGTCATTTTCTCTCTAGCTAAGTTTTTGTGCCAAAAATAAAAAAAATTCAATGAGAGTCTTTCTGTAGCACTAAGCTCAGGTGCCTTTAGGCTATAGTCGTCTTAAAATAAGGTCAGTTTTAGTATTTATTGGCAAAGAAAGCTATTAGAGATTATAAAAATCTCTATACATGTCAGTTAAAATAAGATTCCCGTTTGAGAGAAACCCAGAGCATAAAGAACAAATAGTCATGCAAAAGACTAAAGATTTAACCGGGGAGGGATCGCGGAGTTAAATGACTCTTGACCACTCTTCTTACTCTACTAATATTAAAAATTTCAAATTAGAGAGAAAATGAGCCAAAGTCAGTTTCTCTATATATTTTAGCCTTTTGCTCTGGGAACTGATAAAACAGCTTTTCAAAACACAGGTGGAAGTGTGAATCTGAGAGCTAATGAATACTGGAAATGTTCCCAAAAATTCACAGTTTGAGAACAAGTTGTCATGAATTAATTTTGTCTCAGCACCTTGTTCAAGCGGATTACAAAAATAGACATAAATTTCCAGCTTCCCACGGGCAATCTTAGCTGGACTTTGGGATTCATTCCGAAGTGGGGGGGTCACAATTTTTACTATGGTTAGTGGCGGGCAACACATTCTATATTAAAATATTTATTTTCCATTTCTCTTCAGCCCACCTAGATCTCGTGTGAATATTGGAGAAAACTATGACCAAAGCCCTAATCACAGCTGCACAAGAACCAAAAACATACCATGCATTTCCTCTCCAAGTCCTTCCGCAGAGGGGCAGGTCCGCAGGGCTTGGGTTTTATAGAGAGAAAAATCTGGACTGGAGTCTCAGTTCTTCTACTTACCAACTATGTGATATTGGGCAAGTCACTCCACACTCCCTAGTCTCAGTTTCCTCAGTTCTAAAAATGTAAACAATAATATATGTACCTTGCAGAGTTGTGAGGATAAAATGACATAATACGAAGGGATTTGCCCACTGTCTAGCAGATGTTAGGTGCTCAATAACAATTAGCTGCTGCCATTATGCCACAGTTTAGACTGACTATGTGGTAGATCTTGGGGATTTATTGCATTTTCTTTTTGACTCATTAATAATCTCAAATACCATAAAGTAAGTGTACAGGTGAGACATGTCTCTAGCATGTTAACAGTAGAAGAACAATAGATGCGCTTGGTATTTCTGAAGTTCTTGCACGTATTACTTCCTTCGCTCCCTGCAATATCTTTGTGGAACAAGGTGGTTGCTCTTATCCCCATTCTGCAGGCAGGTCAGTTGTGATTCAGAGGAGTTAAGAAACTTGACCTGTCACGTTGTATGTGGTTTGCAGATACAATTATAAAGTTTGCAGCTGCTATTATAGAACAAGCAAAAGAAATGTGATCGTCTCTATACAGCCTATGGTAGCCTTTGCTCAACCAGCTGTCCTGGTCAGATGCCTGTGTTTTACTCAGGTCTGTGTTAATCTTACCTTGGATTCAGTTGGCTTACCTCCTGGACCAAACCTTTTATTTGCTGTTCAGATATATCCCAGAAAATAAGCCCTCGTGTTCTTTAGTGTAATTTTTATTAGAAAGTCAGTTAGGGGGAAATGATGCTGATAGAAGCTCACCTGAGAATAATCTTTCATTCCCTGATGGTCTAAATATTATTATTAGGCCAAGTGAAATTATCAAAGAGATTCATAAAAACATACTTCTTGGATGCTTGTGAAATTAGTTGTTTTGAAGGTCTATTAGGCATTATTGTCCTCAGTTTAACTGATTCATGCTATAATAAAAATAGTCCTAGGGAATAAGTGTGTGGTTTTTATATCAGTATGAGGACATTGCCCATTAAATTCATTACACCAATGTTTGAATGGCTACATTTTGCCAGGGGTTGGGTTCTAAAGATGCAATAGTGAACAAGGCACAGTCCCTATTCTCAGAAGATAAACAGGCAAATGCTACATAAGGTGATACATGTACAATTGTAAATAAAAGCACCTAAAAGCGCCATTGCAAAGTTTCGGAGCCCTCAAAGGTACCATCACTTCCAACACCAATTACGAGTCTGGGGTTCCCAAGATCACCTCAGGTTCAGTAATCTACCAGAAGGATTCACAAAACACACTGAGAGCAGTGACTACAGTTTGGACCCTAAGACACACCTAGGTTTTAGAGGAGGGAAATAGGAAAAAAATTTTGAAGCAAAAAATGTTGTGAAATATTTAATTACATAAATAACATAATATTTCACCAATGTAAATGTAAACAGAACTGAACAGCAGCATTAACAAACATTATTCCTCCCAAATTTGGGGAGGTAAAAGTGCATCTTATAGTCCAAAAAAATATGGTATACTCTTAATCATGGCTTGTTACAACAAAAGATACAGATGACAATTGGCCAAGGGAAGCTCTATGTGTGGCAGAGCCCAGAGAGTTCCAAATCGAAAGGTTCCAGGTGTCCTCTACCAACGGAGCAGAGGACAGTGTGAGCAGATGCTCACACCCAGCAGTGGTGTGTCATAGTACCTGCAGAGTGTTGTTTGTGCTGAGAGGAGCTCCTCTGAACCTGGGAGTCCATGTTCTTATTGGGACTCAGTTACACAGGTACGGTGGACCAGCTTTCTGGCTGACCTTAGTTTTCAGCCTCTCTAGGAGTCAAGCTGATACTTGGTGGCCCAAGCCCTCCACAGTAAATCACATCATTAGTATATACTATCAGGTATGCCCCAAGTACTTCAAACAGACAGACAATCTTTTCAGGACAGGACATTCTAAGGATTTAAAGATTACCTCCAGGGAAGAAGAACAAAGGCCAGGTTTGGGCAAGGTTAAGTCTATACTACAAAACTCCTACACCAGTGCACAAGGGCAGAGGAGACTTCTTTCTGGGAAAAATGTGTAAATGAAGATCTGCAGGGTGAGTAAGAGTTAGCCATGGTTCTCAGTCAGAGAGAACTGCATGAACAAGGGCTCTGGAACTAGAGCAAGCTGAAATTATTTGCCCTTCTTCAGGATATCTGGAGAAGAAGGTGTGAGAGAGCAAATGGCCAGAGATGAGCCCAGAGCAGACAGCTGGGGACAGACCTTATGCTGCATCAAAGGCAATAGTATATTAGAGCCAGCTTGTTATGGATTTGAGAGAATTTAATTGGTAAATATTCTGGAATTTGGCGAAGTATTGTTCAACACACTCATTAAAATTCAAACATATAAACTTATGACTAAGTAAATTATACTTTTAAAAGATAATACTCAAGACTCACCACTTGCTAATTACCACATTTTACTATTATCTATAGTCTTGAGGTTCTTTATGTTCATTACATATGTATGGTGGAAATTCTATACAATAGCATACTACTGTATATCTCTTCCCAATCTGCGTTCAGTGCTGTCATTTTGGGAGCTTGAATTCAGCCATGGTAGGAGTGTTTACATCACAGTAATTGGCAGGTGCCCTAGTCACAGCCTTTGCTTTCTTCCAAGAGCTGATTGTTAAACATTTACAAATGTAACACTTCTCAGAAAAGTATTTCCCTTAGTAAAAAAGACATTAAAGATGTTAAGCTGGGAAGTGATACCATAAAGTTTGCTCATTGGGAAGATCATTCTGGTTTTGAGTGGAGGACAGATTTACTTAACAGGAGTTGATGCAGGGAGATTATTGAGAAGCCATGACACTGTCCTCCTTCTAAGGACTTGGGATAAACCTGTCTCTAGTCCCCATACCAAGGACAACTGTGCCTCACCAGAATACTTGTCTTTTTATCGCACACTGCAAATTTCACAGCTAGTCATTTTTCCTTCTCACTTAGAAGTATGAAAACAAATTTGTGATCTACCTCTAATGATTTTTGTTCTACCTTTTTTATTTCCCACCTTTATTTTTCTCTTTGAAACACTGTTCTCATTTAAAAAAAAATTTCCAAATATATTCTCTGCATTCTAAAACAAGACAGGGAATAATTAAATAGGTAAATATCTAAAAGGTAGCCTAAGACCTTCATGGCTCACACTGATTAAAAATATTAACAATTACCCACAACTTTTTGTTGCTTTTGAATGACTTTCTTTCACTGGTTTTAGTTTGGGACTGAGGTTTCTTCATAAAGGGGTGGTCAAAAGCAGGCTTGTCGTGAGTATGAGAAGCACACTTTATCCTTTTGAGTTAATAAAGCTATTAATCATAAGCTGCATATCTTTTTTTCATACAAATAACTGTAAACCTACTTTTTCCTACCCCTGTATAATAAGGGAAAAGGTAGGGTATTTACACTCTTCATTAAATCTGAAAGGGCTTCATGAAAAAAGTGAACCACATAGAAGGGTCTTGAAGGAAGAGAGAGCTGGTGGGAGCCAAATACATGGGGTGGTGTTTAGCACATTGACCTGACCTGTTTCTTGCTCTGAGGATGCTCACCCTCTCCTGGGGCAGCAAGTGCAATAGACATGTTCAGATCGTTATAGATCTCATTCTGCTCTGGTAGGGGCCTGTCGGTCTTTTGAGTTTCATGGAAGGATTTTTTGAGTTTATGACATTCATCCTTAGGGGTCACCCTGGGAAGGAAATACATTGCTGTGTTTTATTCCATGATACTCTTTTACACTTATTCTTTCATTCAATCTAATAATCATGACAACCTTAGGTGGATATTTTTTTCCTTGTTTAAAGTGGAGGAAATGAGAATTCAGAGTGCTTAAAGAAATTATCTAAGTGGCAGAGACAGGATTTGGGTTCACATTGTCTGCCTCCAGCCCAGCCTCCTTCCTTCCCTCAATAAAGCCTCTGCACAGAGTTCTGCTTCAGCTTTGACCCCCTCAGAAGGCAAGTGAGGAGGGAGAGAGCTGTGATTACTGCTAGGTAAAAGGATTGCACATTTCAAAGCAATGCATGTGAGACGCTGACAAATATGGGTAAAAGCACCCATCATACTAACTTGTATCTTGAAGAAATTTTCATAACTTTTTCCTTTATCTTCATTATAATTTGTTTCCAACCAACCAAAATAATTATATTAATAATTAAGATAATGATATCAACTAGCATTTATTTAGTGTTTAGTATGTGCCTGAAATGTGCTGAGGGCTTTACTTGAATTATTAACTAAACTTCACCCCAACCCTGTGGCTATGATGTGGGTACTATTATTATTTCCATTTTATGGCTGAAGAGACTGACCCTCACAGAGCAAAGTAGAGAACTTGTACCAGATAGCACAGTCAGTAAGTGCTGAAGTCGGAGATACCAAATTGCCAGAGCTGTCTTACCAAATCTATTACTTGTCTAGGCATTGGGATGACCTACGGATTAAAAAGTCCTTCCTCATGATTGCACTATGAAGAATATTATATATGTGTGTGTACATATATATACACATACATAATATATACATATATATAAAATATCTGAATGCCGTGTAGATGGACGATTTTATATAAAATCAGCATTCAGATAGAAACCACAGCTCAATCTTATTACTCTTGAGAGAATTATTCCAAGTATTAGAAGTGTTGAATTTCAGACAGAGGCTGTGGCCCCTCTCACCTTGCCTCCAAAGATGAACTGGAGTGTTGAATACAGCGTCAAAAATGAATACATGTGTATGCGTGCATGTGTGTGTAGTCAGGGAGCTGGGGTAGAAAGTGAGCTGGAGAAGGAGAGGGAAGGTTAGAGAGGATTGGGGCTCAGACAAGACTGATGCATGCAGTTTGCAATACAGGACTCGTGGAACAGACTCGATCTTTTGTCTTAATTTCGACTGCTGTAAAGGGTTTCACTTGCATCCTATGAATCAACCATTTCTATGAAACTTAATTTCTTTCTCTGTCCCCCACTCCCAACTGTAACTGGAATAAGCACAGACAGAAGAGATGTGGGTAGTCACCTGCTTAACGTATATTGATTGAGTTTCTGTACAAATTGTGGGCAACGGAAACATTCCACCTGTCCTTGCGTTGCTGTCTGGGCAGCCCACAACCAAGGAATGACCTTGGAGCTGGTGCCTGGAGACACAGGCACATAGCCAGACACAGTGTGGCCCAAAAGATAAAGCCACTGATCCCCCTCTGATTTTTCCTAAACAATGATCTTTAACATAGTTCTTCTCCTTGTTGACACACTGCTTTTGATATATAGTATAGTACCTTCTTAGATAAAGAAGAGTGACACTTTGGTTTGTGCTATAATGGCTAATGCAGGGTTTCTTTTGAGGTTTATTTTGAATAAAGATAATAAAGATTTGCCATCCTGGGGTATAACTGTGGGGGGTTGAAGGCAATAGTGGTATTATTAGAAACTCAAGCTTCCCTGATATTATGATATCTATTTACTAAGGTCCTGAAATATTGAACACTTTTCCCATTGTGGTATACTTTGTAGCCAGGTGACTTTAAAAACCAAACAATACCAAATAAACAAGGCTCTCTACAGGAGAAACTCAGTTCACTCCATTCATAAATCTAAACGTCTCCACTCTGAGAGAGCTGGGAGAGTGCCATCGCTCACTTTCTGAAGCCAGCCAGCGGCTCTAAATAAGCCTCCAGCACCAATGCCCTGGACTTTGGCCACCACCGTCTCCCCACTCTGTGCCCTTTTCATCTCTTTCCCATCTCTTCTCCAGACCTCCCTGCACCGTGCTCTCTCTGTGATCTCTTTGAAATGCGTATTTGACCTGACTATTCCCTCCCTTTAAGCCCTTTAATTATTTGGTTACCTGAAATATAAAGTCTCACCTTCTTAGAATAGCACATAAGACCTTCCATGATGTGATCTTTGCCCTTTCCATGACTTTTCTCCAGTGGTCCTTAGTCTAGTTATTACAGCTAACCTGCTCACTATATATAGTAAGTCTGTTTTGCAGCAGTCCTATGAGGGTAGGGTCATAATTCCCATTTTATAAATGAGGATACTGAACTTCAGTAGAACTAAATAAGTTGTCCTAAGATATCTCTGGGATTCAACATTTACTGGCACTAACATTTTTTAACCTCTTTCTTACACTGCCTAATAGTTCTGTCCTTTGAAACTATATAACTGAACTAACAAATCCAATATTCTTCCATCACGTTTTGGTTGGTTCTTAGGCAACAATAGGAACATCTCACAGAGTCCTAGAACCAGGAAGAGGAATAGCACCAAAACTCAGGGAGCAACTCCAGTCCAGCATGGATGCGGAATCATGTATGACAGATGCCAAGACTCAGACATGCAGTGGTTACGCTCACACGCAGCAAGTTATTTTGTTTTCCAGGGTCTTGGTTTCCTCATGCATGTTGTGGGGAGAAGAAAGAATACCTTCCTCACGTGGTTGTTTTAAGTATTGTGAATGTATACACATATATCAAATCACATTGCAGTACATAAAACAAGAACTTAAGAAATGGCAGAAATGCAGCTGTTTGTTTTTGCTCCCCTTTGTTTTGTAGATAAAATAAATGATTTGTAAGGCCTTGAAATAATATGCTTACGAATGCTTCTGTGGTTGATATTGTAGCTCTATGTTCATTAGAAAAATGGTTGACTGCCGTAACAAAACATCCTTTACTTACTTTTGCTTCTTTGTGAATGCTCACAGAATGCTGCCATGGGGTGGCAGGGCTGACCCAAGAGGCACTGGGTTCTAATTTCGTGGCTCTCATTAAACCCACCCGCTGTGCAAGCTCTGAAAAATGGTACGACTTCTCCATGCCTGGACTTCCTCATTGAACATCTGGTCTGTATCACAGCGCTATTGTAACCAGTAAAAATCATAGCTGGGGAAGTACTCTGAGAAGAAAGTTTCAATCTTATAAATTCAATTTTTGCCTACAACATGCAAAGCAGAAACCATGCTGCTGAGATATTCACTGAGATCGACTGCCTGTCCATAGAGACCATTATGGGAGACGTTCAGAAGAAGAAGCTCTGATTTCTGTGAAAAACCTAGCTGCCTTCTTTGGGATAAAGCCATACATATAACCTTATTGCTTTTTAAATTACATTTTATTGATTATGCTATTACAGTTGTCCTGATTTTTTCCCCTTTGCTTCCCTCCACCCAGCAGCCCCCACTCCCTCAGGCAACTCCCCACCATTGTTCATGTCCATGGGTCATGCATATAAGTTCTTTGGCTACTCCATTCCTAAAGTGTTCTTTACATCCCCATGGCTATTCTGTAACTACCTATTTGTATTTCTTAATCTGCTCATCTCTTCACCCATTCCCCCACCTGCCTTCCATCTGACAACCATCAAAATGTTCTCCATATGCATGACTCTGTCTCTGTTCTTCTTGTTTGTTTAGTTTGGTTTTTAGTCAGTTGTTGATAGATATGTATTTTTGTCATTTTATTCATAGTTTTGATCTTCTTCTTATTCTTAAATACGTTTCTTTTTTTTTTACTTGCTTATTCTGCCTTTATTCTTGTTTGAATTTTTTAAAATATATTTTATTGATTATGCTATTACAGTTGTCCCATTTCTCCCCCATCATTCCCCTCCACCCTACCCACCCTCTCCCACCCACATTCCCCCCTTTAGTTCATGTCCATGGGTCATAAGTTTTCTAGCTTCTACATTTCCCATACTATTCTTGCCCTCCCCCTATCTATTTTTTCCCATTATCTATGCTACTCATTCTCTGTACCTTTTCCCCCTCTCTCCTACTCCCACGCCCCTGTTGCTAACCCTCCATATGATCTCCATTTCTGTGGTTCTGTTCCTGTTCTAGCTGTTTGCTTAGTTTGCTTTTGTTTTAGGTGTGGTTCTTGATAGCTATGAGTTTGTTGTCTTTTCACTGTCATAGTTTTATCTTCTTTTTCTTAGATAAGTCCCTTTAACATTTCATATAATAAGGGCTTGGTGATGATGAACTCCTTCAACTTGACCTTATCTGAGAAGCACTTTATCTTCCCTTCCATTCTAAATGACAGCTTTGCTGGATAGAGCAATTTTGGATGTAGGTCCCTGCTTTTCAAGATTTCAAATATTTCTTTCCAGCCCCTTCTTGCCTGTAAGGTCTCTTTTGAGAAATCAGCTGACAGTCTGATGGGAACTCCCTTGTAGGTGACTGTCCCCTTATCCCTTGCTGCTTCTAGAATTCTCTGCTTCATTTGAATCTTGGCTAATGTAATTACAATGTGCCTTGGTGTGTTCCTCCTTGGGTCCAACTTCTTTGGGACTCTCTGAGCTTCCTGGACGTCCTGGTAGTCTATTTCCTTTGCCAGGTTGGGGAAGTTCTCCTTTATTATTTGTTCAAATAAGTTTTCCACTCGTTGCTCTTCTTCTTCCCCTTCTGGGACCCCTATAATTCGGATGTTGGGACGTTTAAAGATGTCCCGGAGGTTCCTAAGCCTCTCCTCATTTTTTTGAATTCTTGTTTCTTCCTCGTTTTCTGTTTGGTTGTTAGTTTCTTCCTTCTGGTCCACTCCATTGATTTGAGTCCCAGTTTTCCTTCCATCTCTATCAGTTCCCCATGCATCTTCCTTCATTTCACGGATTGTAGCCTGCATTTTTTCATCTAGTTTGTGAGCAAAATCAACCAATTCTGTGAGCATTTTGATGACCAGTGCTTTGAACTGTGCATCTGACAGGTTGGCTATCTCTTCACTGCTTAGAGGAATTGGCTCTGGGGCTTTTATTTGTTTTCCGGTTTGAGCCATTTTTGGTGTTTTTTTTTTTTGTTGTTGTTGTTTTGGTTTTAGTCTGGTCGCGGCTATTACGTATGAGGGGGTGGAGCCTTAGGTGTTCCTCAGGGCGGGGCAGCCCAGTCGCTGGGTTGTGACGCTTTAGGTGGGGGCGGGGTCTGAGAAGGAGCAATGGCGCCTGCTCCGCTCTCTCCTGGACTCCTGCTCTTTCCGCCGCTTCCCCTTCACCTGGATTATCTGCGCATGCGCGCGTGCTGTTACGTAGTGAAGAGTGGAGCCTCTGGCGCTCCCCAGTGAGGGGCAGCTCAGTCGCTGGGTTGTGACGCTGTATGTGGGGGTGGGGCCTGAGAGGGAGCAATGGCGCCTGCTCCACTCTCTCCTGGATTCAGTCCCCTCTGCCACTTCCCCTCCGCCTGGACCGTCTGCGCGCTCGAATGTGAGACCACCTGGTCAGTCAGCCAGCCGCCTTGTGCGGCCTCACTGGGTCTGCACAGTTGCCCCCCTGTGCCCGGGGTCCGCCAGCTGCTGCCTGTGGGCCTGAGTATCGCCAGCCACCGCCCGTGCACCTGGGAACTGCCAGCCGCTGCTGCTTGCGTTCCTGGGCCAGCACCTCCACTTTCTCCTGCCGCGACTCCGCCCCTCTTACCGGTCTGGATGAATGGTTGTTGGACTTCCGTACAGTTCAGTTCTCTATAAGTTCTGGTTGTTTTCTTGTTTCTAAATATTTGTTGTCCTTAATTTTGGTTGTGAGAGGAGGCACAGTGTGTCCGCCTACGCCTCCATCTTGGCCGGAAGTCTAAATACGTTTCTTTAACATTTCATATAACAATGGCTTGGTAATGAGAACTCCTTAGTTTTTTCTTGTCTGGAAAGCTCTTTATCTGCCCTTCAGTTTTAAATAATAGCTTTGCTGGGTAGAGCAATCTTGGCTGTAGGTCCCTGCTTTTCAGGACTTCAAATATTTCTTGCCAATCCTTTCTAGCCTGCAAAGTTTCTTTTGATAAATCAGCTGACAGTCTTTTGGGAGCTCCTATGTAGGTAACTAACTTCTTGTCTCTTGCTGCTTTTAAGATTCTCTCTTTATCTTTAACCTTTGGCATTTTCATTATGATGTATCTTAGAGTGGGCCTCTTTGCATCCATCCTGTTTGGGATTCTCTGTGCTTCCTGGACTTGCAAGTCTATTTCCTTCACCAAATTAAGGATGTTTTCTTTCATTATTTTTTCAAATAGATTTCCAATTTCTTGCTCTTTCTGTTCTCCTTCTGGCACCCCTATGATGTCAATGTTGGACCTCATGAAGTTTTCCCAGAGGCTGCTTATACTATCCTCATTTTTTTTGGATTCTTTTTTATTCTTGTTGTTCTCATTGGTTGTTTTTGTTTCCTTATGTTCCAAATCTTTGATTTGATTCTTGGTTTTATTCATTCTACTATTATTTCCCTGTAATTTGTTCTTTATTTCAATTAATATATCCTTTGTTTCTGATTGGGTCTTTTTTATATGGTTGAGCTCTTCTTTAAGTTCCTTGAGCATCCTTATTACCCGTGTTTTGAACTCTGCCTCTGATAGATTGCTTATCTCCATTTCGTTGAGCTCTTTTTCAGGAATTTTGATCTATTCTTTCATTTGGGCCATGCTTCTTTGCCTCCTTGTTTTGGCAGCCTCCCTGTGTTTGTTTCTATGTATTAGGTAGAGTTGCTTTGACTCCGTGTCTTAGTAGTGTTGCCTAATGTAGTAGGTGCCCTGTAGGGTCCAGTGGCACAGCCTCTCCTATCACCCAAGGTGGGTACTTGAGGTGTGCCCTTCATTTGGGCTGAGTATGCCCTCCTCTTGTAGTTGAGTCTTGGTTGCTGTTGGCAGATCAATGTGAGGGATTTACCCAGGCCAGCCAGCTGTAAGAACTGGCTATGACTACTGATGACAAACCTCTGCCCTCTGTGGAGCATCAGCTGTGCAGGGGCAGGGTGATGGTGCTCCAACATGGTCTGTAGCTGTCCACTGGGTACACTGGCCCTGGGGTTTTCTGGGTGGTGCAAGTCAAGGTCAGCCCCAACCTATGTTTTGCCTGGGGCCACCCTGCCTGAGCTATAAAGCAATCTGAGATGGCTGCTACTTGTGCTGGGCTTGGAGATTCCCAGGCAAAGCCAAGGTGTGAATCTAAGCTGGCTGCTACTAGTGCCATGCTTGGGGCACATTGAGATCAGCTGTTGCTTTTCTGATAGGATTTAGGAAGTTGTGAAGCATGTACCCTTATTGGAATTAATTCAGCTCTCCCAGTGGTAAGAGTAGAAACAATTTCATCAGGATCCAAGAATGTAATTTAACAAACATAAATAGAATTCATCAACTAGTTGTTGCTTAATTGCTTGGATTTGTACTTTTTTAGGAATAAGTGCTCCTAGGTCTAAATTTCCTCTTCTGTGCATTAACCACACATCCTCCCTTCATCACTCTTCAATGGGGAGTATTTCATCATGGACCCTTCCGGCTGCCACACTGCTGGAGGGTCCAACAGAGGTGTGAGGGGGGTCACAGTTCTCATCCTGTTTGTTGCTCTTTTATCACATTCCTATTAGAAAATATGAAGTTAATCTGGACTGTGTCTCTTCATGAGGCATTTGTTATCATTGTCACCATCATCATTCTTATAAATAGTTGACACTAATAATTAACAATAAGAACCACTCTCCAAACCTGGGGCAAAATATGGTCACATTTAGTTTTCAACTAAATCCTGTTTGAGTCCTATATGTCAGAATAGCACAAGGTTTTGCATCTCCTTCTTTGAGGTCTCCATCTCTTGAAGTTTCTGAGAACCACAAATTAGATTCTAGAAGCACAAAAGTATGTGAAAGTCATTGAGATTTCCACTTGGAAGCGGTTGCTCTTATCATTACCACTTACTGGTGTATGGGGTTGCTGTTGACAGCTGGTCCTAAGTGGTCTGGTAAGTAGTACTGGAAGCTGAGGAACCACATACATGCTCCTTTGAGAGAGCTGACCCTACTTTCTCAGTGCCTAATTTTTTAAGAGCTTCTTTTGCTTCACCAAGGCGCCCATGGTCACAGTTCTTGGTTCTCAGCAATTCCATTTTGTATAAAGGTATCTCCTAAGACTCTATGTAGCTGAGCCCTTTCATCCATTTAGATTTCAGTTTTCTTTCCCTCCTAAGAGTCAGATTTTTGTTTTCAACAGTCATAACATGAAAAGATTTCACTGCATTGCCTTTTTTACAACCATGAAGCTAGCAACCTCTTCTTTTAAGGGTAGCTATGCTCAATGCCCCCAAGAGACTCAACCAGTTAGGAGTGGCCAAGGAAGCAGCCTGCTTTTCCTAACAATGTCACTACTTTTCACTCTTCTGATGACATTAACCCTGAGAGTCTCCAGGGCAATGCTATACCCCTCTACATTTGGGAGAGCGAAGTATCACTAACACCTCAGAATAACACCTGTTATTCCAGGATCATCTAGGTAGTTTATGGCACTACTCTTGATGAAGCAAAGAAAGGAAAAGACAGAAATATAGTATCATTACATTATGTGCATCTTAGCACATAACAATAAAAACATTAAATGTACCAAGTCCTTATTCTTTGCCGCTGGGTTAAGTACTATATAGGAGTACTCTTTGTTAATAGAAAGCACAGAGCCAGGGTCCAATCTCAGATGCAATTGATCCCTCAATTCAGCAGCTGCTACCCTCTCTGAGTTGATGTAGCCCTGTTGCTCCTGGCTTGGTGGGCAGAGGGCAGGCTGGATTTTAGCCCCTGGAGGCTTCTCTGTGAGTGCCTTTGGGTAGTGTCCAGACTGCATAACCTCAGCATCCCTGTCCAAACCCATGCTTTAACCTGTCGAAAGAGCACTGCATTTAAGTGCAAGAGCTTGGCGACCACACTACTTGAGTATGAATTCTGGCTGCTCCACTACTAATTATATAACCTTTGGTGAGTTACTTTATTTTATTTGATCTTGGCTTCTCCACCAGTTAAATGGGAATAACACCTGCCACATGTGGTTGTTGTGAGGCTAAATGATTTTTATTCATGAGTCTCAGACCTAGCACATAGTATATACTTAGTAAATATTGGTTTCTTCAAGATCAGTATTTTAACCCCTGAACTATCAATGAAGGAATAGCAGGAAAGGGCAACTTTATCATGAAAGAGAGGAACAATTTTATGGAATAGGACTTTTAGGGCTGGCTTTATTGAAGGCCTAAAAAGAGAGGGCTAGATTCACATGTGGTTCCCAGGGGAGGTGAACTGGTGAACATCCAGGGTAGAATCCATGTTCAGGAATAATAAATATATGCTTAAACAGGGTACTGTGTTTTTCCAGGATCTTTGTCTCAAAATTCTGAAGTGTGGCAGGTGATGAGGAGAGAAGCTAAGGGACCCCATTGTCTAGAAGTCTTACCCCAAAACAACTTCTTCCACAATGAAACAAAATGCTCTCCTTGGCCAGCAAATCACTACTCCCATTAAAAATACCCGCATTTTGACTGTTCAAGGCAATGGGAGTCCACACAGTATTTGAATAGTACTAAGATCCATGATGAAAACACAATTCACAGGCGGCTGTGAACCCATGCCTGTTGAAGCATGAGGGACCGACCTCAGGAAAATGAAGTGGTACTCCTATCTAATTCCCATGACTCAGGAACTGCAGAAGTGTATGATGTCCTTTTTTAGCTAAAGGTACTTGGTCTCTGAGACGATCTATGGAAGAGCGGGTTATGTATTCATGGAACATCTTGGCTCATTTGACTATTTTTTAAATTGTGCATCAACTAGTGATCACAGCTAAAAATTAGAGAACAGAGGAGAGGGGAAGTCAGGGGAAGGAACTGGGAAAGCTTGCTTTAGTGGGGGGAAAGTCAAATGGTTTCCTTTCTTAAGGAAAGCATCCTGATAAATTCCACTGGCATCTCACTCCTCCTGACTGAATATCCAACGACTTTTATTGTCACCAACAATAATATGTGTCTTTAGGGTCTGGCAGACCTTGAAGAAAAGAGTGAAGATTCCAATATAGATTATTCCAAAATAAATGGGTTTTGATGGAATCAGGAAGTTGGGCTTATTACCAGCTTCTTGGATGTGCAATGGTAGAAACGTCAGCAGGTAAATCAAGACACGGAGAAAGTGATGGCTGTCCTTGATTGGCTACTCAAGAGGAAAAGATGAGAGAAACATAACCTCAGATTTCAACCTCATTGCACAGAGGCTTTTGGCTGAGAAATTCAAATTCAAGTTAACCCCCATGTCTCCAGTATGCTAGAAAAGAGAAACGTACTCTATTTCTGATGTACCGTGTGCTTTTCATGTCCTATGGGCTTTATATGTAGTCCATAAACTTTCATTGCCAGGTCACATGAGGCACATTGACAAGAGGTCCCTATCCCTTTGGTCTGTAGCAGTGGAAGTGGTGTTGAACTAGGAGACAGAAGACCTGCATCCTTGTTTATTAGCTGTGTGACCTGGCATAAGTTGCTTTATATCTTGGATCCCTTTATTTCATGTATAAATGGGGAAGCTAGTATCTGACCTTTTGGACTTACAAGCTAGGTGTGAGAATGAAACCAGGTAGTGTGAATTAAAGCACTTCGGACACAAAGGAAACAAGAGGTTAACGCATTGCGGGCCTCATGGCTGCTGATAAAACTGGCTGTGGGCTTTTCTTGTGACTTTATTGGGGGCATGCTGCCGAATTCCACAAAACCAATCCGTTCCCAAGCACCAGTTTTTAATCTCACCTTCCCCTATTGACTCTTCGCAATCTGCTTTTTGACCTCTCCTCTTCTCTGAAATTGTTTTCTTGAAATTTACCAGTGACTTAAATAAATTTCATATTTATTTTTCATTAGTTTTCATTGTCAAACTGTCTGAAGCTATGAAGCCACTTCTCCATGAAACTTCCTTCTACTCGGGTGGCCCTGTGCTCTTCAGGCTTCCTTTCTGATGTCTCTAACTGCTTCTCCACTGATTTCTTTTCTTTTTCCCACTCCTAGATATAGATACGTATTCTCCACGTTTCTGTCCTTGCTCCCTTTCACTACTTCCTTGGTGGTTTCACTCATCCTAAGTCTTCTTCAGGTTTCCCAATCAAACCTCAAAACCATTCTGTTCATTGGACATTAGCATCATCATTCTTTCTATCTCTTCCCTCATATCAGCTTTTTCCTGAGCTGCAAACTTGATAATGACTCATTTTCTTAGTCATAGAGGTAAGAAGCCTAATTTATTTGGGGCTCATGCCCTTCCCTAACCAGTGATCAATCTCGTTAACTTTCCTCCTAACTGTTCCAACAGCTATCGTCAAATCTAGGCTCTCATCACCTCTCACCAGTACTCCCTTAAGAACCTCCAAGCTATGGGCTAATAATCTTAAAAGCAGAGCTCCTGCCTTGCTTATTAGCAGCATAATTATCAGCATAATTCCTGCTGTTCTCTCTGACTGTCCTAGACTTGGGATAATAGCATGGTATCCATATGCCCTTCATGCGCAGGCTCCACCCTGCCTGTTCAAGGATGTATTCCTGACTTCTACACACATATTCTGTATTTCAACTAAATTCAACAATTTCTGATCCCCACACATCCAATATTTATCACATGAATAAATAAATGAATGAATGAATATGCAGTCAGTCCACATTATTTTTTGTTTCTGGTCCTATTTCTTTGTATTCTTTCCTTCAGTCTACTATCTCCAGTCACCTCCATATCCCCAAACCCTACTGATTCTTTGGGACTCAGTACAAACCACCCCTCCTTCTTGTGATCACATTAACTACCACAGTCACTCTGCCTCTGAGATTAGAGAGTCCTTTGGTGGTGGTCGTATGGTACTTATTCTGGTCCCTTGTATTCCTGTATGGTTTTCTTTCCCCCCTCTTAGATTTAGTGCTTGCTGAAAGCTAAAACCATGCCTTCTTCATCCTTATAACCCATAACACCTAGCTTACTGTCTTATGTGGAGCTGAATTACAATAAATGATATTGCTTGAGGAAGTTCTCAATTTTGATGGATTTAAAACTAGCTCTTAAACTATTGGCCTAAAAATATATGAACATAATTACTGTTCTCCTGAGACAGACCTTATCTATCAGTATTCAACTGCCTTCCTTGGGCTTTTATTTTATTACTTAATTGAGCCTTACCATGCATAAGGCACTGTGACAAGTGTTTGCCAAGGATCATATATAACCTCCACCCACCCACCCCAGAGACCTTTTAAGGTAGGTGTAATGTTTTCTTCACTTTAAAAATATGGAAACTGAAGCTCAGAGAGGTTAAGTAAAATACAAAGATCACACAGCTAGCAAATGGCAGCATTAAGACTTGAGCTACAAAGGATGTAGTCTTAGCCTTGATTATATAATAAATCTTAAGGCCACAGTTTTAGCCTGATACATTCTAGTTTTTCTCCCTAACCCACATTGACTTGATTATCCATGGTTCTTAATTTAGCCACTTGCGAATTAATTTCTATTTTTAACTAGTGCTACTTTTTGTGTGTACGTGTTGAATTTTGTCCTAATCTCCTTTGGCTTGGATGCAACCCTTGGGAAAGTGCTGCCGTGTCTTAATGTTCTCAGCTGTTCACTGAAGGAGCAAAGCCATAGATGTTTCCAGAGGCAGCTGTCTGCAAACCCCTGCTATGGTTAAAAACAAACTTAGAAAACTAAGCTCCTGGAGCCAGAGAAACATGTGTAATTTATTGTAAGATGGAAAATACTTCAGGAAGCCCAAGAGGGAAAGAAATCTTTTTACCTACTTCCTGCAAAAGCTCCAAATAGCCAGCCGTATCTTATATTTTTCTAGTTGCAAAGGCATATTTTTCCCTCTGAAATTCACAAAGGGATTTGTATGAATTGATACAAAATCATACTCAACTAATTGTCATGATTGTAGCACTTCCTTTCCATAAATTTGATGTCCAATAGCCCTTACAATGACGTTTTATTTCACACGAAGCTATGAAATTGATCCAACAACAACAACAAAACAACATTTATTGAACTGCTACTACATGCCAATCTTGGATTAGGGTTGGGGCATACTCTGGGCTCCCTAGAATAAGGATATCACATGCAGAGGGTTTAAAGGAATTATATTGTTGCAAAATGGTTATATTTCACATTAAATGATGTAATATTGGCTGTAAGTAGACTATGGTAAATTTAGGGTGCAGTTTGTAATCTTAGAGTAACCACAAAGAAAGCAGTATAGCTAAAAGACAGTAGAGAAAATTTAAAAAGAATACTGAAATCAATTTAAATAATCAATAAAAAGTTATAAAATTAGCAACAGAGAAAGAGCCACAACAAAGACATATACAAATAGAAAACAAGTAACAAAATGGTAGACTCACACGCAACCCTAGCAATGTTTATAGTAAATATAAGTGCCAAATAAGAGACAGAGATCATCAAACTGGATTTAAAAAAGGCAAGACCCAACTGCATGCTATTGGTAGGAGATGCATATTAATACAAAAAATGCAGAGAACTTGAACATAAAAAGATGGAGAAAGATATACCATGCAACAGCAAGCAGAAGAAAGTTGGTGTGACCATGTTAATATTGACCAAAATATACTTGCAGATGAGAAATATCATCAGAGATAGAAAAGGACATTTTACAATTAATAAACTGGTCAATTTATTACAAAGACTTAATCATCCTAAATGTAAGGATGCACCTAATAGTAAGGATCAAAAATATATGAAGCAAAAGCAATCACATCTAAAAGAGAAAGACAAATACCAATTATAGATGGAGAATTTAAGATGCCTCTCTCAGTAAGTTATATAATGAGAAAAAAAAGATTATGTACAACTTTAGAGGAAATCTACAAATATCTTAAAACACAAAGATGACCAACACACAGGGATAAATAGAAATGATGTATATTTCTGTACCTATTAAAAATTGAATTCATTTTAAAATCTTCCCACAAGAGTACCTAAGGCCCAAACGGTTTCAGTGTTAAATTCTATCAAATATTTAACAAAGTAATGATATTATTTTTATACAAACATTTTTAGGAAAGAAACAAATAAAGACCACTTCTCTTTTTTTCTGAGGCAGCACAACCCCAATAACAAAACCTGACAAAGATACTTAAATATATGAAAAGAATATAATAAGTCTCATAAACATAGATGTGAAAATCCTTGAAAAAATACTGGCAAATTAAATACAAAAAAATTGATAAGGATACCATAGGATTTCTAAGTAGCTTTGTCCCAAGCATGCAAGACTGAGCTAGCGCTCAAAACTCAGCCAGTGTAATCTACAACATTAACAGAATAATAGAGCAAACCGTATGGGGATATCAGTAGATGCAGGCCAATTCTTTGTCAAACTTCAACATACATTTACAAAAAAAACCTCTCAGTATTAGAATAAAAACAAACTTTATCACCCTAATAAAAGGATTTACAGCACAACACAACACAACAGCCAGCATCATTCTTAGTGGTGAAAATTGAACATGTCTTCCCAAGACCAGGAGCTCGACAAGCATGCGCGCTCCTACCGTTTCCAGTCAACTCGGTATTGGATGCCATGGTATTGGAGAGGAAGCAATGAAACTATCTTTACTTGTAGCCAAAATGATTGTTTATGCAGAAAATACTAAGGAATCTAAAAAAGAAAATCTATAGAATTAATAATAAGAGTGTATTAAGTTACAGGATTCACAAAAAATATACAAAATCAAATGTGTTTATTTTAGAAGCACAATTAGAAAATAAAATTAAGTAGCATTCAAACATGAAATATTTAGAAATAATTACAATAAAAACACGTAAAATCTCTCTACTCATAACAACAAAACACTATTGAGAGAAATAAAAGAAGACCCAACTAAATGAATGTTTTCAATCTGAAGACTGTATTTTTAAGATGTCTATTTCTCTAAATTGATCTATAGACTTGATGAAATCCAAATCAAAATTCCAACAGAATTTTTGGTAGAAAATAAAAAGTTAATCCTAAAATGTATATAGAAATTCTAGTCAGAACAATATTTAAACAAAAACATTTCAGAAAACTCATAGTACTTTATTTTAAGACTTACCATAAAGCAGGGGTATCAAACTCATTTTCACCGGGGGCCACATCAGCCTCCTGATTGCCCTTGAAGGGCCAAATGTAATTTCAACTCCTTAACAGTTAAGGACTAGTTACATTTTTACAGTCCTAAAATTAGTTTGGCTCTTTGAAGACAACCGGGAGGCCGATGTGGCCCCTGGCGAAAATGAGTTTGACACCCCTGCCCTAAAGACTATTGTAATCAAGATGGTATGCCGTTGACATAAGAAGACACAACTATATCAAAGGAATACAACAGAGAATCCAGAAACAGACAGACACTTAAATAGTCTTGATTTTCAACACAGGCATCAAGACAACACAGTGATGAAAGGAAGGGTCTTTTAACAAATGGCACTGGAATAACTGGATAAGCGTTAGGAACAAAAATTAACCTCAGCTTTAACCAGCATGGCTCGGTTGGTTAGACGTCACCCCACAAAACGAAAGGTCACCAGTTCTCTCAGGGCCCGTGCTTGGGTTCTGGGTTCAGTCTCTGGCTGGGGATCCTGTGAGAGGCAACCAAATCATGTTTCTACTCACATCGATGTTTCTCACCCTCTTTCTCCCTCCCTTCCCTCGCTCTAAAAATAAATAAATAAACTCTTTTAAAAAATTAACTTTAATCCCTACCTCATGCCATCTAAAAAGTTAATTTGAGATGTTTTGCGGACCTATTTGAGAAAGCTATAATTCTAAAGTGAAAGAAAGGTAAGTGGAGCTCATGACCATTAACAAGGGTGTCAGGAATTTAGGTGATGAAAGGAGCTTAGAATCAATCCTCTCCATATTCTGCATGAGATAACTGATGCAGTGAGGTAAACAATTTGTCCAACTTCCCACTGATCTTGGTTACATATCAGTATTCTTGTTTTATTTCTTCCTGCATTTTAGGATTTTTCCAGAAAGTTAATCTTAACAGTGTCAGGTAGCCTGACAGTATCCCAAGTCCAATTGTGACAGTTTACTGTCTGCATTCAAATCTAATGCTACCCTACATCAATCAAAATGTAGACACAGGGTGTAAGTTAAAACTGCCAATCTGATATATAGGAAAATATGTAGTTGAGAATAGGAGTGATAGTGCCTCATATCTCATTCATGAGATTTGATCAATCAATGAAAAGACCATTGAACAAATACACGCTGGATGTCCCCTTCATGTCAGGAGGTCACAGAGATAAGAACAAGTGGTAAAACGTTATTATAACCAAGAATCTCTAAATCTCTTTAAGAAGTCATTAGGTCCTGGCTTCGTGCAAAATATTTTATATGCATGATTTAATTTAACTTAATCCTTAGAAAATTCTGGTTGATGGGATAATTTTCTCCATTTTTATAGTAAACTGATATATAGAATGGTTGAATTCCTTTCTCCTGATTACAAAGTTATTAGCTAGTGGGGACAGGAGTCAAAGTCAGGTTTGCTAGATTTCAGAACTGAAACTTAACTTCTCTACAACACTGCCTAATATTAGAGATGCTGCCTAATATCTCTGTTCCCTGTAGAATAAGGTTTTAATTCCCCGCCAAAAGATGAAACTGACATTCAAAGTGGTCCAGAAATTCTCTCACAGTGAAATTACATACCCAGGATTTGAAACTAGATATGTTTGGCACTCAATTCAAGGCCACTTCAACGACAATGCCTTCCCGATATTTGAATCTATCAGCTCTGATGACAGTGATCACAGTGCTTGAGGTGACCTCAACAGTTGAAGAAAACCAGATCAAAACACACTTTCCTGGACTTTAGAGAAAACACTCCAGTGCAACCACCTGGCTTTTAAAATTCAACTTTCTCTGGGAAACGAACATGATCATTCTCTTCACCTGTCCCATACTAGGCGCATAGGCATAGGTGGAAATATTTGTCTAATATAATACATTTATGTATGTATGGTAGTCTAAGGAGTTGAGATCACCAACTGGTTCACTCTATCCAGTTTTATCTAGCTATTTAGCAGACAAAAATAAATGAATGCAGCATGTCTAGGCTATCAAACCAATCTCTTAATGCCAAAGCACCAAAATGTGTGTTATTTTTCTCTCTTTCCTTTTTAATACCAGTCAGAAGCTCCAATAATGCCAGCTGATAAAGAAGTCAAGGTCTTTTAAAATTAATGTTCACCTGCTCTAAGACACCTAGTTCTCATTTAATTTAAAACAGTTCTTTTCTGTCTTCTTTTTCTTTCAGGGACTTTTCCTATTTGAAAGCAGTCAAGTGTGTGTTATCATTTATACTGGCTGTTTCTAAATGATTTTGGAAAAGATCAAACTCCTTTGTTAATTGCTAAGTATAAGATATTTAATTATTTAACTTCAATTTATTGGGTGAAACTAGAATATGACAGAATACTCATATATGAGTATTATAATTTATATGAGAATATTCATATAAAATTATAGGGTAGTAAGTGGATGAAATAGCAAAATATAATAAGATTTCCAAATGTTAAATCAACATAGATTGTAGAGTAGCTTGTTGAACTCAGTACCTTACTTTCCTTCTCACTTCCAAGATTGTGAGATTGGTTCAGTTGACCCTGAGAAGACTTGTGCAAATATATACCTCTTTGTTGGATCAAATAGATCACAATAGAAAGGGGATGTTATTTTGCTTCACAAAATCAAGAGTTCAGCATCCCAACTTCGTTTTTTCACTAGGAGTTCTTTCACTCCTACTGTCAGCAGTCAGGAAACAGTTGGCTGGGAAGGTTTTACACGTCCTCTGCTTTCTCGTATTTTTAGTTTTGATATTTGAATCTATGTAACTGAAAGCACACTAACCACAGTGTATTAAATCCCAAGTGGATTTCCATTTTTGTTCACCGGAAATTTTCTATGAAAGCTTGGACTAATGTCTTAAAAATGGGCTTTTGATCCACTTAGTCTTGCGGTTTGATGGGCCAGTGTCTGTATCATGCCATGTATAGGGATTTATCTAGATCAGGCCATGGTTGGCTTTTAGTACTTTTTCCATTGGATTGTGGAGCACTGAGGTTACGAAGGAATAGGCCTTCATAGATAAACTGGCCATTCATTTCCTACAGCCTTGCTTCCGAGATTCAGAGACTCTAATCCCCAAGTTTCTCAAGATGATAATGATAGTATTATCTCACAGGGTGGTACTGAGGCTTAAATAGGATAATGTATATAAAGTACTTAACTTAATACCTGGAACTTACTAAATAACCAGTAAAGGTTAAGTATTATTATTAACAATATTTTGAATAATACTTTTTTGTGTTGTGCCATTATTACAGTTTATTGCAAACTTTCACATCTGTTATTTCAGACACTTCAAGTTAAAAAAATTGTTCTCTGCTGGGCTTATTTAATTGGTTCAGACTTGAATGTATGAAAATTAGTTAAATAATATAAACATAAAGCATTAATTAATGGAAATAAAGAAAACTAACATTTCAGTTTAACTGGAGTTCTTTGCTCTCAATTTTCAGGAGAAAGAAAAAGTAAGAAATTATGCTCAGATAAAATGCTTATTTAAAAATATAAGGTTTAGAGAAATGTACTAAGGACAAGACAGATTTGTTTCACATTGCTATGTTTCACATCCTTATTCAAAACACTAGTCAATGCAAATTATTGTTTACAATGAATGTAGGAAAATTAATCCATTCACTTATTCATTTAAGCATAAACTCTTGAATGCTTACCATGTGTCCCATGTTGTCCTAAATGATCAAAAATACATATAAGTATGTGCATTTTTACTTGACTAGTAAGTTAGGAAGGTGAAGTAATGTATTTCTTAAAATATTTCAATAATAAAAGGTAATCCAAAAGTATTTTCAAGATAGCCTTATTTAATGAGAAATGAAATTAGTAAGAATTCTACTCTACCTTAACAATTCTAAATGGTTTTATTATAATTAGGGTATGCATTAGCTTTTCCATCAAGTGAATATAGTTTAGATATTTCTAGAACAGCATCATTTAAATGAAGAAGCAAAAGTCATTTGATGGGGCCAGTTACCTAAAATAACAGTACGCATTGAAAAAGCCAACACTGACACAGAGAAATGATAGTTTCTATAAATAAGAAACAGTGAAGTTTGTGCAAACTGTCCTGTAATTAATTTTTTTAAATAGCTTTAGTGATATTTATACATTTTAATAATTGCCTTCTCTTGCCAAGTAATCTTATAAACAATTAATTAAATCCCAGTGATACAGATATTACTTCAAATAGTATTTGAAAATATTTTAAATATTGAACATTAAAAAAATTCTTATTTGTGGCAAATTTTCACTATTTGAGCCCAAAGTATCCGTAACTAACATTTAAAAATCCTATGTAAGTAATATGTATGCTGTCATGCTTGAGGAATTACTCTAGGGTTGTTGAAGAAACTCCAAAAGTGGCCATAAGCTTTGCTAGAAATAAGTGAAAGAAATTTATTCAAGGGTCTTGTAGTTTGTACACTGGGAACACAGCTAGGCAAAACCCCAGAAGTGTTCCAATAAGCAAACAATAATTAAAAGTTTTTATTGTATGGAAAGTACATTCTTAAGAATTATTAGCCCTGCATCCCTAGCCCTAGGATTGGTCAAGGACAGTTATCAGTCAGATATCAGGCAGTTAAAATGATGCATGACAGATGGTCCGGGAGATGGGGGCCAGCAGTTTGGGTCCTGTATGGTGGTCTGGGTAATGGATGTAAGGTGGATGTGTATGTGAATTCTTCCAGAGGTAGTCAGGTGGCCTGGATATGTGAATCCTCTAGGGGATAATTAGAGAGTTACCTAGGGGTCCAGGTTGTATGTCCAGGCACTGACGCAGGTCTGGAAAATTCAACACATTTTAAGTTCCCAGGCTAGTTAGAACAAGAATGGAGTTTTTCCCTGTGTTGAACCTTCATAATGTTAATAATAATTATAGCAGCTTGGTTCAAATGACTTCATTTCATATATTCCCTATCTTCACTCTTTCCTCAGAGTAATATAAATCTGTAATTAACATTTAAAGATAATATGTAACTAATATATTAGTTGTACCTGAGGAAAAATCCAAAGTATTATATAAAATATGAATAATATATTCTTTTTCCCTGCATTTAAAATATTTTTTAATTTCCCTATAATTTGTACTGCATGACAAGGTTTTATCATGTTCCTTCTAAATTTCCTCCTTCCAGAAAGTGTATTGAATTAGTTATTCTTTCTTTATTGGTTCCAGATGTTACCTATAGAAAAGATTTTGGGAAAAATTGCCCAGCTCATGATGGTCACATTTCTCTAAAAAGGGCCCCCCAAGTCACCAGGACCAATGTGTTCTGTTGGTCTGGGCCAATCATATTCCTTCAGGGAATTTGGAATTGGGACTGACAGTTAGGTGGTCCCTGTGTACACCTGTAACTGAGAACATCTAAATAGGAACTGAGGAGGCCTGTGTGCATGGAGAAGGAGGTCTGTAGAGAAAAAAGGAGAAGGCAGAAAAAAGAAGCAGATATGCAGAGAAAGGAAGTGGTGTGAGGCCACGTTGTGGGAGCTGGAGGTTGAAGATAAAGTAAGAGTCACTTAGTTCCCATCACTGCTTTTGAGTGTCCGAAGGGTAGCCTTATGGTAAAATGCCAATGTCTTTCTCACCTTAACTAGAATTGTTTTCTTCAATTGCATTAAAGAAATATATTGACTATGTGTCATGGTTGAATTGTGTCCTCCCAAAGTTTATGTGCAACTAGAACCTGTGAATGTGACCTTTTTTAAAGTAGGGTCCTGAGTAGAAGTAATCAAGTGAAGAAGAGGTCATACTGGAGTAGGGTGGGCCCTCGTCTAATGAATGGTGTCCTTATATGGAGAGGGAATTGGGACACAGCACACAGAGAGAATGCCATGTGGCTCCGGGGGCAGAGATGGGAGTGAGTGATGCCTTCACAAGCCAGTGAGCACCAAGGATGGCCCCAAACCACCAGAAGCTAGGAAGAGGCAGGGAGCATCCTTCTCCTACTGCCTTTGGGGAGAACATGGCCCTGCTCCATAACTTGATTTTGTATTTATGATCTCCAGAACAATGAGACAATAAATTTCTCATGTTTTAGCCACCTAGTTTGTGAGTTTGTGACAATCTGTTACAGAAGCCCTGGGAAATTAATAAACTAATGAAGTACCTGTAGCACACAATAAACTCTAGTTTTTATATCTGTTTAATTGCTATTTCTGCTTATTCCTACAAGAATATAACATTGCTTTGTTTTTGCTTTTCAGTATTTTAATATATGGTTGGACAATTTTCTCTCAGTATTCTTCAATATTTTCTTGACTATTATCATTAGCTTATCATTTTACAAAATTAGACTCATTCTGACAACATTCAGGGAGCTTTCAAAAACGTTAAGTGGTTCCATGCATTTTTGTTTAGTTTCTTACTCTTAATTTGTCAGATGATTTCATTGTGATCAGAGAGAATGACAGCTACAGTCCCTCCTTTGGAGCATTTATTAAGGTTTCTCTATGGCCTGTTGTTCAACAATGTTGATGAGGGAGGCCAAGGTTTGCACTCCAAAATACACCTTTCGGGATATTGATTTTAAGCTGATTAGGAAACAAAAGACTCAGAAAGAACCTTTGACTTTCCCGCTTATCTGCCTAAAGAAATTCAGATAGAAAAACCTGCTTAAAAAAACAGAGTATCATCTTAAATATAAAGTATCATTAAAATATAAAGTAAATGTGGCCTACAAGGAGAAATCTAGCAAAGACTGTTTATTGGAACCCTCTCTCTGTCCCATGGTTTCTGGTTGACCCACAAGAATTTGTCAACCACATGTGTGCTGTTCCTCATATACTCGTGAATTGCCTGCTTTCCCTTTGAGATCCCAGACAACCGCCTCCAGCTCTTTGTCTAGAATGGTGTATAAACCTCAAATGCCCAAAGCATCCTTGGATCTTCCATTCCTGTGACACCTGCATTGTAAGTTTGTAATAAAGTAGGACATTTTGTCCTGTTAATCTGTTTCATGTTAATTTGATTTTTAGCTTAGCCAGAAAAATTTAGAAGGGTGGGAGGAAAATTATTTTCATGCCCCTACATTGGCATATGTTTCTGGTTGTTGGAAAAGAGGGTACATCTTCTCTGAAGAACATGGTAAGCATATGATTTACTAGAGTCCAACTTTGCACTCTTATTTCTGATTTCCCCAGTCTATCAAAAACAGTGATGGGGTAAATATCTCCCAATATGATTGCAGCTTTGCTAAATATTCTTTAAATTTTAGTTTACATATTTAGGTATTATGTTTTTTAGTGCATATTTATTCCACTTATTTTGAATTACACTTTTTATCACTCAAGGATATTTATCTTTCCTTGATTGGCTCCTTGGCTTGAATTCTGCTTTGTTTTCTATTAGTATCATCAGCATTATTTTTGTTAATATTGGTTTACTTGTGTCCATTCTTTTATGTGTTTTGTTTTGTTTTCAATGAATAAAGACATGCAATCTTGCTTTTAAAATTCAAACAACATGGAGCATATAGGGAAAAATCTGAAAGTTCCCAGTTCATCAACCATTCACTGTATTCTCTATCTCAGTGCTAATCATCTCTCCCAAAATAACTAATGTTAATAATTGGGTTGGGTATCTTTTCAGATAATTTTCCTTTTATTTACCACTATATATGTACTTACCAATTTGTCCATACAAGTATAATATAAAAATAAAATAAATAAAATGTTTGCATATAAAAATATACTTATAACTCTATTATAAATAATAAACATGCAAATATGAGCTTTTACATACATTTGGCCATACTGTTCCACTTCCGTGTGGTATGAAGGAGCTAGGGGCAGACCAGGGAAGAATAATGCTGGCCCATACATAAAATATAGAAATCACCTCAGAAGGCAAAGGGGAACAATTTAGACAGTTGGAACTGAAAGACCAAAATCTTCAGAGAAGGGGAAACCTCTAGGAGATGAGCCAACCTTTGTAGCTTTTACTCTCTGGCATTTGCTAATTTGGGGAATAAAGAAGAAGCTGAAAATGTGAACTTCTTACCTACAAAGAACTACTTCTGGGGAGTGGAACTTTTTGTATAGACTTGCTGGGCCTGAAGTGTATTACCAGTTAAGGGGCATAGACTTGTGGTTCGGGAGGCTTTTTAAGTGTATGGGTCCTGTTTCCTTTAGAACACATACTAAACGTTGAGGCTGAGTCTAACCAAAGGAGGAGCATTTCCATGGCTCCATCTCCACCTCAACTGAGCACAGTCCCTGACTAGGTTAAGGTAACCAGCCACCACTCTGTTGGTCTGACAGAGAAAGACTGAACATTCTGTGCAGGGAGATAGTATAGTATCACATGAAGGTTCTGTAGTTTTAAATACACGATATGCAACATTCAAAAAAATGACTAGACATACCAAAAAACGGGATAACATGACCAAACCCAAGAACAAAATATGGACAGGAAGAACAGATTCATAGAAAATCTAGATATTGGAGTTAACTGAAAAGCACTTTAAAATGATTATAATAAACACATTCAAGAAAATAGAATGATGGAGAAGATATGTACAAGATGGTAAGTTTCACTGGAGAAATGATAACTGAAGATCAATGGGAAATTCTAGAAATTAAAAAATGGATCTTGCTAAATAAATTTTTCTGAATTATTTTCTCATTCATTAATTCCTAAAGATATACTTTCATGTCAATAAATACAGTTTAGTACCTTTCTCTATCTAGAGTTTGTCAGAGATCACTCTATAGTGGTATGTATAGGTATCACTCACTCATTATGGCTGCACATCATATGGATATACTATAGATTTAATCGGTCTTTTATTGAGGAATATTTTAATGATTTCTTACCTATTTTTGTTATAAATAGCAAAGTAATAAGTAACTGTGTGTCTATCTTTTCCTATTTTTGCTAGTATAGCTTTTGGTTAAATTTCACAAAGTGAGACAGTTGAGTGAAATAATAAATTGTAGGTGATTTTCTTTCTTTCATTCAGCTGTACTTATTTTGCATTCCCTCCAGCAATTCATGAGAATGGTTATAGTCATCCTCTGTGGCATAAGGTCTCGCTGGGTGATAGAAAGCCCTAAGTGGGGTCTTTCTGTAAATCTTGTGTGCCAAACACATCACCCACTTCAGTATGATTAACTTATGTTATTGTAAAATGACTCTGGGAAAAGCAAATAATAGAGGTCAAACATTCAGATTCTAGGTTCAATTTCCTACTATGACATAAACATCATGTGCCGGCAGTGTGCCCAAGTCATATAATAACGATTGGACACCATACATACATGGACACATCTTAGTAATTTAACGATGCAGTGTGTGGGCACAAACCATCATTTACATTTTACATCAAAGACCCAAGAGGTCACAGTAGAACACAGGACCTTCTCGTAATAAAACAAATCAAATTATTTTATTTGTTGTTTTGGTCCCTTTCTCATTTCTATTATTTTCTCCCATTTCCTGATTAAATTTATTATACAGTTTTTGTTTTTTTACTTTACTGGGTTTTATAATGACTTAGATTTTAGATTGACTGGTTAAGATTTCTTTTTGTTTTTAATTTTATCCATTTTTTCCATTTCAATAGCTGCTTCCTTCTATTTAGACTCTTTTTAAAGCCATTTAGATAGTACATTCTTATTCTGATAAAAGAACACATAACATAAAATTGACCAACTTAACCATTTTTTAAGCGTAGAATACAATAGCGTCACTATATGCACACTGCTGTGAAGGAGCTCTCTAGAATCTTTCCATCTTGCAAACCTAAAACCCCGTACCCATTGAACAATAACTCCCCACAACCTCTCCCCCAACTCTCGATGACCAAATTTTACCTTCTGCTTTTGTAAGTCTGACTCCTTTAAATATTCCTGCAGGTGGGACCATGCCGCACTTTTCTTCTTGTGATTGGCTTCTTTCACTTACTGCCGTGTCCTCTGGATTCTTCCTTGTTTTAGTGTATAGCACAACTTCAACCTTTTTAGAGCCTGAATGTTATTCCATTGTACATATATGTCATATGTTCTTTGTTTATTCATTTGTTGATGGGCACTTAGGTTGCTTGCACCTCTTAGCTATTGTGAATATCGCTGAGATGGACATGGGTGTACAAATATCTGTTCAAAAACCCATTTTCATTTCTTCGAGATCTATATAAAGGAGTGGGATGCCGAATAATAGAATTATATTTTAATTTTTTGATGAATCTCCCTATCTCCATAATGTTTTCCATAGTTAGTGGCACCATTTTACAGTCCCACCAACAGTCATAGGTGTTCCGATTTCTCCACATCCTCACCAGCGGTTTTTATTTACTATGTTTTTTTTTCTTGATAGTGGCCATCCTAATGGATTTGAGGTGCTATCTCCTTGTAGTTTCATTTGCATTTCCCTGGTGATTAGTGATATTGAACATCTTTCATATTCATTTGTTTATCTTCTTTTGAGAAAATGTCTATTCAAGTGTTTTATCCGTTTTAAAATTGGGTTATGTTGGATTTTTTTGGTCATTGAGTTATAGGAATTATTTGTATATTCTGGAGATTAAGTTCTTACCAGATATATAGTTTGTAATATTTTCTCCCATGCCCTTTTACTCTGTTTATTGCTTCTGCTGCTGTGAAGAAACTTTAAAATTAATTAATTAATTAATTAATTAATCTTCTAGAGAAAGGGGAAGGGAGGGAGAAAGAGAAACATCTACTGGATGCTTTTCAAATGTGCCCTGACTGGGGCCAAACCCATAACTTAGGCATGTGCCTTGACCAGGAATTGAACCAGAGATCCTTCACTTTGTGGGCCAATGCCCAATCAACTGAGCCACACTGGTGAGGGCATGCTGCACAGAAGTTTTTAAGTTTGATGTAGTCTTATTTGTCTGTTTTCCTTTTTTTTTTTTGCCTGTGCTTTTGGTATTAAGCCAAGAAATTATTGCTAAGTCCAATGTCATGAAGGTTTTTTCTGTTTCTTTTTAGGAGTTTTATAGTTTCAGGTCTATGTTTAGGTCTTTAATCCATTTTGAATTTATTTTTCTATGAGGGGGGAACCAACAAAGCACAGAGTTATCTTCTTGGGGTGGGCACCTCCTCGTAGTACAGGCTTCCCCCACTAGGTGGGTATTCTAGGAACCCATCTGTACCAGTGTACTAGCTGGCATTGTTCTAAGAGGCTGCATTCAGTTTTAGTGAATTTTTTTTGGAAGACTTTCAGTGCATTTGCCCATTTCGTGATGGGTGATTTATAAGTGCACCTACCCACATGGTGCTGAATGTTCAGCAGTTTTTGACCAAAAATGGCATGACTCCTGTTGCCCCATCCTCCCTGTTCACCCCATCTCACCCCAAGTGACGTTTTTTTGTTTCGGATCCCTCTTCTATATTGTGTGGTAAGATCCAGCTTCATTCTTTTACATGTGGACATCCAATTTTCTCAACATCATTTGTTAAAGAGACTATCTGTTTCCCACTGTGTAGTCTTGCTGCCTTTGACAATATATGTAAGGGTTTATTTCTAAGATCTCCATTCTGTTTCATTAGTTCACATGTATGGCTTTATGCTAGTAACATACTGTTTTGATTACTGAAAATACGTTTCAAAGTCAGAAGCATGACATCTCCAACTTAGTTCTGCTTTCTCCGGCTTGGCTCTTGGGGACCCTTCAAGATTCCGTGTAAATTTTAGGATGTTTTTTCTATTTCTGCAAAAATGTCAGTAGGATTTAGGTAGGGGTTGCATTGAATATGTTGATTGCTTTGGGTGATATGGAATAATACATTTTTATTTTATTTGTACCCTCTTTAATTTCCCTTAGCATTGTTTTATAGTTTTTGTTGTGCAGCTCTTTCATTTCCTTGATTAGGTGTATCACTGTGTGTTTTATTCTTTATAATACTACCATTGTAAATTGGATTTATTATTTCCCTTTCAGCTTTTTCCTTGTTAGCATATAGAAATAAAAATGAACCCATTAAGGTTCATTTTGGTGTTACACATTCTCTATATTTGGACAATATAGAGAATGTATATAATTCTATAGAATGTAATTTATAATGTATTTATTCATCATTATAGTATTTTAAGAAATACTTTCAGTGCTCACTGTGCTTCACCTATTGACCCCACCCCCCACCTCCAAGCCCTGGCAACCACTGTCTCCACATAGTTTTCCTCCTCCAGAATGTCATCTAGTTGGAATTACAGTGCATAGCCTTTTCAGATTGTTTTATTTCACTTAGTAATATGAATTTGAGGTTTAAGGTCCCTCTGGATCTTTTAATGGCTTGGTAGTTCTTTTTTTAAGCACTTGATAACATTCCATCATGTGGATGTACCCCAGTTTTCCCATTCGCCTACTGAAGAGCACCTTGTTTGCCTCCACACTTTGGCAATTGCAACTAAAGCTCCTACAGACATCCATGTGAAGCTTTGTATGTGGACACAGGTTTTCATCTCCTTTGAGTAAATATAAATCAGCATGATTACTGAAACTCATGGTACAAATATGCTCAGTTTTATAAGAAACCACCAAACTGTCTTGCAAAATGGAATGGCTATAACATTTTGCATTTCCACCTGAGAATTTCTGTTGTTCCACAGCCTGACCAGCATTTGGTGTTGCCCGTGTTTTGGATTTTGGTCATTCTAATAGGTGTCTAATTATTGTTTTAATTTGCATTTTTTGATGACATATTATGTGGAACAATTTTCCATATGCTTACTTGCTATGTGTATGTCTTCTTTGGTAAGGTGTCTGTTAAGATCTTTTACCCATTTTTTAAAATCCTGTCGTTTGTTTTCTTGTTGTTGAGTTTTAGGATTTCTTTGTATATTTTGGATATCTTTGTCAGATGTGTCTTTTGCAATTTTCTTTGTTACTTGGTGGCTTGCCTATTTATTCTCTTAACAGCATCTTTCACAGAGCAAAAGTTTTTAATTTTAATGAAGTCCAGCTTATCAATTATTTATTTATGGATCATGCCCTTGGTGTTGTGTATAAAAAGTCACCACCATATCCAAGGTCCTCTAGGTTTTCTACCATGTTGATTCATCCTTTTAAAATAAGAAACATAATATATTTTTTATGTTTCTTAAATGTCTCTCCAATCCTTCCAGCTCTTAAAAAGTAATATTGAGAAATTGTATATCTTGTTTTAAAAATATTGTTTCTTCTTTTTTGAAATTAATTTTCTATATTATGTATTATCTCAGTTATCTAGAAATTAATGACCTTATTTAATAATTTTGAGGATGTATTTCTTCACTTGTATCATCTTTAAAATCAGGATGCATTTCAGAGTCAATAATTCTTGAAATCCATGTTATAATTATGACATACCTGTGTGAGGATCTTTGTGATATTTTGGTAAAAACAAACAGGCATTAAATTTAAACTTGCTTAATTATTAATTGGTTGAATTTTTTTTTCTCTTTCTCTTTCACTTCTACCATTTTTTTCCTAATCCTTTTTTTGCTTAAGGTCACTTTAAATTGTTAACTAAAGTTTTTGAGACATCCTCCTCCCTTTTAAAGGAAATGTATGTTTATGGACTACTGAGAAAATGATGGTGTGTCTGAGACAGTCTTTTTTTCTGTCATCATACATAAGTGGCTTAATTAAGTATAGAAATCTTGGATTATACTCTTTATTCTCAAAATTTTAAATACTTCACCTTTTGTCATTTTATGTTGAGGAGGAAATTTTGGTGTCAATAAGAGGTTTTCTTTTTCCTTATCATGTAGGATTCGATTTTCTCTCCCTAACTCTGCGTAATTTTCCTTATACATGAAATAAATATAGGAAACATCTGGAGTCCTGATGAATGGGTGTTTTATTAATTTGCCCCAAACTTGGAATAGATCCTTTCATCTAAAGAACCAGTCCTTCCTTCAACTCAAGGACCTTTTGTTCTGTTATTTCCCTGGTTGTTGCTTCCATCCACTTACTCTGTCCTCACCTATTATACATATCCTCCCTCACCAGATGTGTCATTTACTCTTTTTCTTTTGCTCATTTTCTCATTAGTTGCAGCTCCTCTGAATTAATGGGGAAAATGTTCATCTTCTAATTCTGTCTTGTGAAATTTGCAATTCTCTGTCATCTTTCTTCACTGTAATTTTAATAACTACAGTCATGTAATTTTTAAATATGAAAGTAAAATTTGCTAATCTCATGCTGTTTACACTTCTTAGATTAAGTATTTTTCTGAATTTCTTGACATAGTTGAAAGAGATATAATTTTTAATATGAATCTGTTTTCTTAAAGGAATTTGAAATTATTTATATATAAATATGTGTATCTATGTAACAATATATGTATACACACACAAACTTATGTGTCTCCATTTTTGTCTGCCTCTATCTCTATCTCTATCTCTTTCACTGCATGGCTTACTTCGCTTAGCATGATGCTCTCAAGTTCCATCCATGCTGTTGTAAAGGGTATGAGCTCCTTTCTTTCTGCTGCATAGAATTCCATTGTGTAAATGTACCACAGTTTTTTCATCCATTCATTTACTGATGGGCATCTAGGTTGCTTCCAACACTTGGCTATTGTAAATTGTGCTGCTATAAACATAGGGGTGCATAGGTTCTTTTGGATTGGTGTTTCAGGGTTCTTTGGATATAGTCCTAGCAGTGGAATTGCTGGGTCAAAAGGTAGATCCATTTTTAGTTTTCTTAGAAAATTCCACACTGTTTTCCATAGTGGTTGTACCAGTCTGCACTCCCACCAGCAGTGCACTAGTGTCCCCTTTTCTCCACAACCTCTCCAACACTTGCTGTTTGTTGCTTTGTTTATGAGGGCCATTCTGTCTGGTGTCAAGTGGTATCTCGTGGTTTTAATTTGCATCTCTCTGATAGCTAGCGATATTGAGCATCTTTTCATGTGTCTCTGGATCCTCTGTATGTCCTCCTTGGAGAGGTGTCTGCCCAAGTCCTTTGCCCATTTTTTAATTGGGTTGCTTGTCTTCTTAGAGTGGAGTAGTGTAAGTTCTTTGTATATTTTGGAGATCAAACCCTTATCTGAGGTATCATTGGCAAATATGTTTTCCCACACAGTCGGTTCTCTTTTTATTTTAATACTGTTTTCCTTGGCCATGCAGAAGCGTTTTATTTTGATGAGATCCCATTTGTTTATTCTTTCCTTTATGTCCCTTGCTTTAGGGGACATATTAGTAAAAATGTTGCTGCGTGTAATATCTGAGATTTTCCTGCCTATGTTCTCCTCTAGGACTTTAATGGTGTTATGGCTTATGTTTAAATCTTTTATCCACCTTGAATTTATTTTTGTGTATGGTGTAAGTTGGTGCTCGAGTTTCATTTTCTTGCACGAAGCTGTCCAGTTCTCCCAACACCACTTGTTGAAGAGGCTATTTTTACTCCATTTTATGTTGCTGCCCCCTTTGTCGAATATTAATTAACTATAGAGACTAGGGTTTATTTCTGGGCTCTCTGTTCTATTCCACTGGTCCACATGCCTGTTTTTATGCCAGTACCAGGCTGTTTTGATTACAGTGGCCTTGTAATACATTTTGGTATCAGGTATTGTGATCCCTCCTGCTTTGCTCTTCTTTCTCAAGATTGCTGCCGCTATTCTGGGTCGTTTATTGTTCCATATAAATTTTTGAAGAGTTTGTTTTATATCTGTGAAATATGCCATTGGTACTTTAATAGGTATTGCATTGAATCTGTAGATTGCTTTGGGAAGTATGGACATTTTGATGATGTTAATTCTTCTGATCCATGAACACGGTATGTGTTTCCATTTATTTGTGTCTTCCTTGATTTCTTTCTTCAGTGTCATGTAGTTTTCTGCATACAGGTCTTTTACCTCCTTGATTAGGTTTATTCCTAGGTACTTTATTTTTCTTTTTGCTATATCGAATGGGATTTTTTTCTTGATTTCTGCTTCTGTTGTTTCATTGTTGGTATACAAAAATGCCTTTGATTTCTGGATATTGACTTTGTATCCGGCTGTTTGGCCAAATTCATTTATTAGGTCGAGCAGTTTTTTGGCCGAGACTATAGGACTTTCTATGTATACTAACATATCATCTGCAAACAATGATAGTTTTGTTTCCTCCTTTCCAAGTTGGATGCCTTTTATTTCCTTTTTTTTGTCTAATCGCTGTGGCTAATACTTCCAATACTATGTTGAATAGAAGTGGTGAAAGTGGACAGCCTTGTCTTGTTCCTGATTTTAGTGGAAAAGAATTTAGTCTTTGCCCGTTGAGTATGATGCTGGCTGTAGGTTTCTCATATATAGCCTTTATTATGTTGAGGAATGCTCCCTCTGTTCCCACTTTGCTGAATGTTTTTATCATAAATGGGTGCTGTACCTTATCAAATATCTCTATCTCTATCCCTATTTTTCTCTCTATCATTTTCTCCTCCTTTTCAACCACTGAATATTTTTTATATGACTGGAGCTTTTTAATCTATTTACCCATTTTTATGGGAAGATTTCTGTGTTTTCCAACTAATAGGAATTGAGGTGAGTTTTGAGGAAGATGATATGGATAAATCTTAAATACTTCAGTCCCAGCTGATTGGTGAAGGAACAGTTTTTGTTTGCTGTGGTTTTATTTTGGCAGATCGCAGGTCCATTTTATCCTGATGGAGAGTGTGAAGGAAGCAACATTCAGAAGTAGCTAATTGGCAGAAAGTCTATTATGTGCCTAAGTGTTTTTTATACATGTCTGTCCCTGTGGCCAAGTTAGTTGGAGCCAGATGCTCCCGCTCTCCAACTGCTAAATTTACCTTATGAGGGCCATCTGCCTGGTGGACCCTGGGCCACTTCCTCACAGGTTCTGGTAGGACTGGGGTCACTGGATTTCCTCCTGCCAGTCTTCTTTAATCCCTGCTTCCGTGAAAGCAGTTTCACTTGCGGTGATCCCACAGTGTTTGGAAACATGGAATCATTG
This sequence comes from Glossophaga mutica, assembly GCA_039655065.1. Lineage (NCBI taxonomy): Eukaryota > Metazoa > Chordata > Mammalia > Chiroptera > Phyllostomidae > Glossophaga > Glossophaga mutica. Next base: position 136,243,259 of record CM077307.1, on the reverse strand, counting down.
TTCAAATGATATTGTATCCTCTTAATATAATAATTTAAAGATAATATTCATTTTGATAAGTTTATTTGAAGTGTTCATTCAAAATATGTCTTATTTTGTGGTCAGACTTTTTGTACCGCTAGAGAAAACTATTACCTATTATTAAACCAGGTTATTATCAATTTGGCCAATGAATTGCCTGCTGATTCCATTAGATACCACTCAACCAGAAAAATGGGGAGAACTAAATAATGGCAAGATATTTGCTATTTTCCCAAGTACTTTCCCAATGCCACATGACATTCCCAGTCATTATCTCATTCAGTGAATATTTATTAAGTGCTAATATTTCCTGTATGTAAGGCATACATGGTGTAGGACAGATTGATTCATTTCAACCAGTTGAGATGTTCGGTATGATTCTCTCAGTTGTATTTTTCATGACACAGTCACAATAGCTTAGAAAACAGGGAGACTTTTTTATACATCTTCAGAAAATGTACATTTATAGAAGTTATTCTGAACAAAGTAAAATGGTAAGATCTGGGCATACTCTACAACTTAGGAAAGAAACCCCTCAATATCTTGGAAAAATTACTTTTCGAGACAGCAAAATATAATAGCTTTACATGTATATGTTTAACAAAATGATATATTTGGTTGGAAATGGTTCAGAAATTAGGACATGTCCCCATGAATTGTTCTCAGTTTCAAAGAGGTAGACAGAATGATGCAGTAGGCAAAAGGCAGGCGTTGGAGCCAGAAAGGTCAGTTCCAAACTCTGGACCCATCCTTTTCTGCTCTGACCTTGTACAAATGTCTTAGCCTCTCAATTTTCTTTTCTGTGAAATGGGAGTGATATTATTTCCATTACAGGGCTCTGGAGCAGTGGCTGAAGCACAGCCCCAGAGGCTCCAGTAGGATTTTCTTACCAAGGGCAATATTCAAGGGAAGTCTTCCTTCTAAATCCTATTTTTTCCCTACCTGCCATGTCAACAGTCATTTACTTACTAACAACAGTGTTCCTGGAACTTCCAGCAAATGAGTTGCCCCTGTGATACTTGAACTTCATATTTAGTGAATAACCCTATCTCAATACTGAGTCCCTTATTATGCCAGGCTGCTGGTAGAGCTTTGACAATATTTCTTCCCTGTGCAGGTGAGCCAGTGTCTATTTATATTCATGGAGGATTCTTTTATAAGCATCTCATCCTGTAACAGTCTGTCATATAATAACCGTGCACATACCCACCTATATGAAGGCTGTGACTTGGACGTATGACATATGCTCCAATTAACGTAAGGTATTATTGTGAGTCATCAGTCACTTGAAAGTCCATTTATATAACATCTTTTCTAACCTCTTGTGAGAATAAATGTTCTTGGCATATTTAGTAAGTCCCGTGTCGAGGAAGAAAAAAGAGCTCTGTGCACTGAACTGATGAACTGACATGCCCATATTCTTCCTACTACTTCATGGTCTTAGGTTTTAGAAGGATCCTTCTTTAACTGACCCCAAACCATTGTTTTGCAGGGACAAGAAGCCTTAAATTCTGCTGTAACTTCATTGTTCATTCTTCCCCACAAAACTTTGCCCTATCACTCTGTAGTTTGGGAAGCACAATCAGGATTTTTTGTTTTTATGTGTGTTTTTTGAATTAGGAAAGAAATAGACTTATGGTCATTAACCCAATATTCTCAATTCCAAAGTAGAAATATAAATGCTTCTCTCCATGGGAAATTTGTTTGAAAATTTAATGGACAGATGCAACCTGGATTCTGAAACGAAGGTATTCTCCAGATTTTTCTATGACTTTTGTTCAGATTTTAATCTTATCTATAGCAGATAATAGTCACAGAATGATGTTCTTTGCTCATAGGGCACACAGTTATACTACATTACTCATGCTCTTTTGTAGTAAAGTATGGCCATGTGACTGACTCCTAGATAACCGAATGTGAGAAGTAATGCATACCACTTCCAATTGGGACCAAAAAACCTCCTGTGAGAGTCTCTGTTCTTTGTCTTTCCCTGTCTCACACTGAGAATATAAAAGATCACTTTGAGGCACCTAAGGGATGTTCTAAATACAAGAGAGAAGAATTCTGGGCCCTTAAATTACCACACAGAATTATTGCATGAGTTATAAATCAATTCTCCTGTGTAAGTCCATTCAGATTGCAGGGTATTTTCTAGCAGTCAGTCCATGATAACTAAAATACCACCCAGATGCACAGTAGCTTCATTCTACTTAATCCAGATTCCAAATGGAAACCACTTGAACTTTATGATCTGAATCCAATCATCACTGTTTCCTTTTATTTTCCTCCCTCTCTCCAGTGATTGCATTCATGTTTCTTAAAACGTGTTCCATTGAACCCTGATATCTAAGAATGTTAATTAGACATTGCATTTGTAACACTTGCTCAAATACAGATTAACTTGTTCATTTACTGTGGGACATCTCAGAGCCTTTTATTTCTGAGTCTGAGACCACAAAAAGCAGTATTTTTCTAGCATATTTTGGAATTACATCATTTCCCCTCTAGCTTCTTTTTATTAATGTCTTATGTAGTATACTTTAAGAAGCCCTAGTCTAAATGATTAGATTTATATTGTAGGTTTTTCCTTTGAATTTTCTTGCCTCTGCATTGTTCCTTTCAAGCTCAGTGTGGTTAGCATGCACATTGTTTGCCATATATAAAGAGGCACATACAGACAGTTGGTACCTAAATTATATAGCAATGTCTTTTAAAATTAAGATGGACCATTCATAGAAAAGTACTTTACATATGTGTTGGTTAGATGATGGGTGGAGGCTCCTCTGCCTCCCAAAGCTAAACCCCAAACTAAAATATTTCTCCCTCTGATGAGCCCTGGCTTCTGAAATCCCCTTGGTAATATCGAAAGGCTGTCGTGTATGTAACCAGAATATAAGATGGTATGTTTTTGGTGGAGAGGTGACAATTAACTGGCTAATATTTTAGTTGGGATAAGTTGCTGTAATTATTTCATGGCCATAGCACCAATCAAACTTTTGGCAATAGGACACAACATAGGGAAGTTTCGATTACAGATATGAGAGAGAGGAGAATGGCGAGTTAAGTCTACTGTTACTCTGGAGTAAGGGCCAAGCAGCCAGGAGAGAGGCAGGCTATGAATGCAGACACATCCATGCTGTTTCATCACTTATAATTAGGCCTTGGATAAGTTGTTTTACTTCCTGAAGTTTCAGTTTTATGCAAAAGGAAGATAATAAAAATATCTTACCCCATGGAGTTTTGAGAATTAAATTGGAAAGTACACAAATCACATCAGCTATTATTTTTTTATTATTATGAATCTAGTCTTTGGATGGTACACCAAAACTAGGGCAATTATTTACCAATGAATTACATGCTTTTATTGAACAGAGGAGACTCAATGAAACATTGTTGGGAGGAGGAAGTGAATTCTTTGCCAATGACATTCAGTCTTTCATGCCACTCAGAAATGGTGGTCCACACAATTCCATTTATAAATATATCACAACAATCAAAGGGGAGAATGGGATTTTTTCTATAGCCTAGAAAATTGATGGATCTTGTGACTGATGTGTTATAACCTCTTCAATTTGGAGTAATTTGATTTTGACCATCTCTTTTTGGAGTTTAAGAAAGATAAGTATTACTTGCATTGTGTTGCCTAGGTTTAGCTATTATTCAATATTTAATTTAATGGAAAGTTATCCCATCAGTGATCTTTGAAAGAAGGCACTCCCAAATGGGAACTAAGAATTATTCTCGAAAAATTCATCTCTTCACTTGTTAGCACAGCTGTTGTGTTCTGTCAAGGACTTCCTGGTGAGTACATTTTCTTTGTGAGGCTGATACACCTTTTTAACTCTACTTTAAAGTTATTAAGAGAAGAATATTGCTGACATTCAATGCTGATGTATAAATACACTGAGAAAGAAAAAAGTCATTTTGGAACAAAGGTGTAGATGAAAATGTCTCTCTAGACAGTTGGGTGAAAAATAGGATTATTTTTATTGATGTGTCAAATAGAAGGCCACTTTGAAAATATTGTCTTCTTTTTCCTTCCCCATCCCCAACCATTTCTCTGGTTTGTATGCATTTAAACATTCCTCAACAAATACTTACTAAGCACCGAGCACATGCAACATCCACTGTTTAACTCCAAGTGTTTGTTTTGTTTTTGAAGATGTTTAAAACATAGATCTATCATCTGGTTGGGGAGTCAAAACAGAGAGACACACATATATAGGCAAAGTATAAAAACCAAAGGAGCAAGGCATAACTAAAATAGTAGTTAATATTTATTGAGTGCCTACTGTGTGCCCAGCAATCTTTCTGTGATTTACAATCATTAGCTCACTTAACCTCACACTTTCTCTGATAGATTTTTCACATGGTTCTTAGAATATTTAAATATGTAGAGTATATGAATATCAAGCTGCATAAAATTAATTTAGGAACACCATAAAAAGCAAAGAGAAATATGTTTATCAAACATTATAACACTATCATTCTGCACATGAGAGGGAGATCTGAGAATTTATCAATATCATATATTACAGTTGACTCCCAAGCTTGATTCTATGGCAGCATAATTAGATCCAGGAGATACACACACACACACACACACACACACACACACACAGATACATATACCTCTGAACCAAACCACAGAAATGAAAGAGAAAGCCTGAAAGATGGGGAGAAACATTCAGGCGACTTCCTCGCATAACTGAACACTCCTTCTTAGGCTACTAACTTTGAAAATGTTCCCTTTTATAGAGACTGCTAGAGGGAGAGGGGAAAAAATGTAATTTAACCCAGGGCTTAGAATAAGTCTTGTGAATCTCTCAAACTTTGGTGGAAATATTAGACCCTGGGAAGAATTGCAACTTAAAAGTTTTGGGCTTTTATCTGATACTCCTTTTATATAATTTGTAGACCTAAAGTCATTATGCAGATGCTCTTTGCACTGAAAGATCCTTTGAAAACCTTGAACTTTTTCAAAGATATAGCAAATTTGAAAATAGATTTAAGAAAATTTCGATCCAAGAGCTGAAGAGTTTTGTATAATAATGTAAAAAAAAAGCTGTTTTAGCTAACATTTCATCTTATCATATTATGTCTCCTTTAGGAAAAAATATATTTTACATGTTAAAATTTAGATTGATTCATCCAATATTGATCATACCTAGAAGATGAGTATGAGTTCTTATCCCATAATTGGGGCAGAGGTCAAGGAGAAAGACTCAGAACATTAAAAGTATCATGGCATTATTTTATTTTGATGCTATTGGAGGGAGCCAGAAAGGAATTGGGTTTATTATGTCATAGAAGTACTACATGTAGTATTTTTCAGAATGAATAATTCAGACTTTGGAAAATATATTGATACTGGTTATCGTGCCAATGTCAAGGGGTGAGGAGACTCAGGTGAAGGCCAGTTTCTATGGGACCAAGTGGTGTCAATAACTCCTGGGATAAATGCTGCCTTCCCATGAAGGAGTAAAAGAATCCAGATATACACCCTCCTATTGTTAACATTGAGAAAGCTGGGCATAATATTTAGAACAATTGTTTTCAAACATTTTATGACACAACAGGACCATGATTTCTGAAAGAAGACAAACAAATGAAGTGAGCTCTACAGTTGCCTCAGCTATATGCCTGGAAGCACTTTCAAACCACAGCACAGGGAGTGGGAGTCCAATCACCATCAAGAAGCACAGGAGCGCACTCGCACTAAAGGGCTGAGACCTAATCGTAAGATTGTGGAATACTCTCTCTCCCCCTACATGTTACCAGGACATCAAGGGAGCCTATTTTCCTCAGTTCCTTTTACTCAGTTCATCATGTCCAACTTTCAGCAAAAAATTACAAGGCACACTAAATACAAAAAAACCCCACAATTTGAAAAGACAAAGCGAGCATCAGCATAGACTCAGATATGGCAGAGGGGTTGAAATTAACAGACGAGGAATTTTTAAACTCTGTAATTAATATACCAGGGGTTCTGTTGGAAAAGGTAGACAATATACAACAAGATATGGGCAATGGAAGCAGAGAGATAGAAAGTCAATATTGTTAGGACATCAGAAAGAATCAAAAGGAAATGATAGAAATCAAAGACACAGTAGTGGAATTAAAGAATACCTTTAATGGAATTATCAGTAGACTAGGCATGGTCTAGTGCAGGCCTGTCAAACTCATTTTCACTGGGGGCCATATCATCTTCGTGGTTGCCTTCAAAGGGACGAATGTAATTTTAGGACTGTATGAGTGTAACTACTCCTTAACAGTTAAGTGAGAGCTCAGTGCTGCCACCGGGTAGAAACAAGGTGCCGGGATGGATAAAACAAGGTGGAGGGTCAGACTCAGCCCACAGGGCTTGTGTTTGCCACCTGTGGCCTAGGGGGAAAATCAGTGAGTTTGAAGAAATGACAATAGGAACTTCTAAAATTACAATGTAAAAGAAAGAAAAGAATGAAAAAAATAGAATAGAATATCCAAGATATGTATAATGAGAATACCAGGAGGAAAAAGGGGGAAAAAAGAAGAAATATTTGAAGTAATAACGATTGAGATATTTCCAAAATTAGTGATAGATACCAAGCTGTAGATCCAGGGAGCTTAGAGAACACTGAGAAGGATAATATGAACAATTAACTTAGGCATATCATATTCAAACTACAGAAAATCAAATACAAAGAAAATAATCTTGGAAGAATCCAGAGGAAAAAACACCTTGCCTGTAGAGGAGTAAGGTAAGAATTTTATCAGGCTCCCCTTAAAGAACCATGTAAGCAAGGAGGGTAGAGTGAAATGAAGAAAGAAAAAAAAAACAAATAAGACAAGAATTTTCTATATAGTGAACTTACTCTTCAAAAGTGAAGGAGAAATAAACTTTCTCAGACAAAAACTGGGGGAATTTATTGTCAGTAGACTTGCCTTCTTAGAACTGTTGAAAGAAATACTTCAGTAACAAGAAAAATGTTTTATGTCAGAAATTTGGATCTATATGAAGAGAGAGTGTTAGAGAAGGACAAATGAAAGTAAACAATTTTTTCACCTTATTTTTATTGTTGACATTATTACAGACGTCCCCATTTTCCCTTCCTTTGCCGACCTCCACACAGCCCCCGCCCTCCCTTTCTCTGGCCATCACCACACTGTTGTCTGTGTCTGTGGGTTGTGCACATACGTCCGTTGGCTGATCCCTTCACTTTCTTTCATCCAGTCTCCCGTCCCCCTCCCTTCAGACAGCTGACAGTCTGCTCCATGTCTCGATGCCTCTGTTTCTATTTTGTTCATCCACTTGTTTTGTTCATTAGATTCCACATGTAAGTGAAATCAGATGGTCTTTGTCTTTCTCTGATTGGTTTATTTCACTTAGCATAATAATCTCCAGGTCCATCCATACTGTCACAAAAGGTAAGAGTTTCTTCTTTTTGGGAGGTCACATAGCATTCCCTTGTGTAAATGTACCACAACATTTTTTAGCCACTCATTTACTGATGGGCACTTAGGCTGTTTCCAAATCTTATGTCTATTGTACATAACGCTGCTGTGAACATAGCGGTGCATACATTTTTTCTGACTGGTGTTTGGGACTCTTAGGATATATTCCCAGAAATGGGATCACTGGGTTAAAAGGCAGTTTTAAAATCTTATATTTTTCTTATTCTTGTACTTAAGTAACAGATAACAGTTTTTTCAAAGTAATATATTAAGAAACAATATGTTAAGAAACTATATATTAAGTGTATAGCTTATAGGTAAGTTAAATGAATGACAGCAATATTATGAAGGCTAGAATGGAGTACATACTCTGTTTAAGGTAATTATGCTACCTGCAATGTAACAGTATTACTTGAGAGAGGACTTGTATTATTTCTAAAAGTATATTGCAAATGTAAGGACAGCTACTAAAAAAGTAAAACAGGAAGAATAATTGGTATTGATCATTGATATTATGTAGTTGATATTCTAATGTCTCTAGACCCTCTCTTATATTCTAAGAATCATAAGGTAATGATCATATAAATGAAATATGTAGTATTTTGAATGATGATTGGCTATGAAAATATAAAGCTATATGTATATTTTATTTGCTCTTTTGTTCAAACATTGTAATTGTACCAAGGTATCTGTGGGATAGGTGGGAAATTGGAATATGGACTGATAACATATGGTACATTAATTTGTTAGGTTTGATGGCTGTGTTTCCAAAAATAAAAGTGCTTATCATTAAAGTAGTCTAAAGTATTTATGGATAAGACAGAATAAGATTTAAAAATATTGATAATTCTTTTTGCATAATAAATATACTGTTTTTTTTCTAATTGTGTGTATATTCATAAATTCCCAAAGTACACAGTTTGTTTTCTTTAGGAAAGCAGTGGATGGGGGTAGTGGATCAGTTGTGAAAGGTGTTGCAAGACCAAATAGATCACTAAGAAAGCGGCACTGGAGCCAAGGCTTAAAGGAACTGGAGAGGGAGCTACACGGATCTGCGAGGAAGGTGCAGGCAGGGTTAGGGGCAGGGGCAGAACCCTGGAGTGGGAAGTGTGGCAAGGGAGGAATCTACTGTAAAGAAAGATGGGCAAAGCTGTACATAAGAAACTAAAATAGGATAAAAGTTTTAAAACATTTTGTCCCATTCGAAGCAGAGCTTGTCAGACTGGATAGAAGTTAAACTCAAATGTACGCTGTCTATAAAAACCTCACTTTAACTATGTGGAAAGAGGTGGGATAAAAGTAAAGTGACAGAAAAAGACATCACATGCAAAAAGTATATATGAGGTACATGAAGTGACCACACTAATATAAGACAAAGATAACTTCAGGACAAGAATCATTATAAGGGATAAAGGGGAACTTTTAATAATAAACAAGCCAATTTATCAGGAAAACTCAATAATCCTAAATGTGTATGGAACTAAGATACATAAAGTACATGGAGTAAAAAGTGATATAATCGTAAGGACAACTTGACAAATCCATGATAACAGCAGATTTCAGAACTCCCTTGTTATTAGAATGAGTAGACAGAAATGTCAATAGGCATTTAGAAGACAATGCTATCAGCAACTTGACCTAATCAAAATATATGGAACGCTTCAGCCAATTACAGGAGAATGCTGTTTCTTTGAAAGTGCACATTGAGCATTCAACCAGATAGATTCTTTTCTGGGCCATAAAATAAACCAACTAATGTAAAATATTTTGAAACTAAACTAGAGGTTATGTATGAAATTAAATTAAAAACCAGTAAGAAAGAAAAAGACACCTGGGAAAACTCTAAATACTTGGAAATTAAACCACATATTTCTAATTAACTTATAGATAAAGGAAAAAATCCAAAAGAAATTAGGAAACATGTTTGGGTGAACAAAAACTCAGCATAGAAAAATTGGTAAGATGCAATTAAAGCACTACTTAGAGGGAAATTTATGGCTTTAAAAGCTTATATTGGAAAAGAAAAAAAGGTCTAAAAGCAATTATTTATGCTTCTACTTGAGGAAGATAGAAAAGGAGAAAAGTAAGCCCAAAGTAAGTAAAAGTAAGGAAATAGTAAAGAGAAGAGATCAGTGAAGGTCACAGAGGAAGACTTCTGTGCATTCTGAGAGCAGCCATAATTTACACTGCCTGCAGGTTCTTCGTGTTACTGTTCTTGTCTGCTCTATCCTGTCATCAACACATGTGAAGAGCTACGTCGTTGTCTTGTCTTCACAGTCATGGGGAGCTGAAGCAAAGATCTGTTACCAAGGTAGAAGTAAAATGGCTCAGTGTTAAGCAACAGCAGTCTGACAGAAAACGACTTCAAGATGGTGAGAGGAGGTCTGTGGAGGAACAGAACAGTAGAGTGAGGCCAGATGGTTGGCTGCAGTGGACAGCCTTGATTAGGACAGATATGAGAATCATAGGAAAAAAATTTACAGATTCCTAACAATATGTGGACAAGGAGACCTGGGAAAAACATTGGACTTCTGCAAGCAACTAGGATGAGGACTCTGAGATTTAGGAATTAATGAACTCTGCTAGCCCGTAGGCTACTGAAGCGTGGATATTTGAGCCATAGTTTTGGCAAAATTGTTTTCTCTTTTACCAATGGCTAAGAGTCGGCACCATTAGAAGACATTTTCACTGGGAGGAAATGGTGTTGTGCTTAATTCAGGAAAAGGACTGGTTGGTAGGAATTAGAGTTCAGGGAGAGCCATCAAGTAATGATGTGGCTGACCTAGAACGTCTCAGCCATGTAATGCCATCCAGGAAGCAATATTTTAGGCTATGACCACTTTTAGGTAGTGGAAAGTTTTGCTAGAACCCCAGTCTTCTGATTTTTTCACTCAAGAGCTTTCCCACATATGATTTTTTTCCTGATTAATTGTATACTATAAATTGAATTATTGGGAAGTCATTTACTGGACAGATATTTGTTGAAAACATTCTGTATAGCATGTGCTATTTTAAATTCTGGAGACTCAGGAATTAACAAGAGAGACATCCTCTTGGCTTTCACGGAGCATGCCTTCTAGTAGGAAAGATAGAGAACAAACATCCAAAAAGGTAAATAAGAAAGACAATTTCAGTGCTGTCAAGGGGGAACGTGTGATGCAAGGGACTGACTAGCGGAGAAGTGGGGGCAGCAAAGACCTCTTTACGCAGATGACATCTGAGTTGATGCTGAACGATGAGAAGACAAAGTTCCTTCATGGCAGACTAAAGTACAAGCCTTCAAGCTGGAATAAGCTGACGACTGAGGCTGGGTTTGTCAGGGAGAGGTTGCCGTGAACAGCGAAGGAAATCTGGGGGGTGACTCGGGAGAACTACTTCAGGTCCCTCTTCTCCCACCATCGAACCTGGTCTTCTATTTTTTTTTTTCCACCTGTTAAAGGGAGGTAATCAGTCCAATTTTTATTCCTAAAATTTACGGGCAACCAGAAACATTGGATAAGATCATGTATGTGATGACAAACTGAAAATCTACAAATGGATCCTCCAGACAGAGGGAGATTAAGGATGAGAAAGGCCACTGAGAGCTGGAGAGCTGCCTGCCACCCTCAGAGGCCCAAGGAGCCCCTGAGCTCTCTGTCCCGGCTTGCTCGATTGCACATGCTTGAAAAGCAATAGTAAAGAATGGCTTGCCCTCTACCTCAGGATTAGGATTAGTTTAGGAAAACAGGTTGTTAGGATCCCTGAGAGGAAAGTGCTAGAGCAGAGAGAGTGAAATGTGTCTGTATACTACCTAATTCCTCAGAACGGTGGGGAGTGAGAGGCCTGTCACTTGGCAATATATGGTAGGACAGCTCCAAACGCTGCTGCACGTGGGCTGTGCCCAAACCCAGAACCACATTCTGCCTGAAATGGGGCAAAATGCTTTAACAATATGTTCCAATTATTCCCTTCAGGCCCAAGCCAATACATGCACTAGGGAGCTTTAAAAAAGTGTTTCTCTTATTTACAAAAAAGATAAATAATTACATTAGAGTTTATGACCCGTTTTGGGGGCAAGTTTTAAAGCCAGTTTCCAGTCTCACAGTAACAGTGAGGGAACCTGTATGTGTGTGTGCACACGCACGCACACACACACACTGGCATTTGGAGGATGCCAGCCGATTATTCATCCAGGGTGATACTCGCTAAGTGAAACAGAACAGGAAGGGAACAGTTTCCAGGAGATGCAGGTATACCAAAAGAAACCCACTGCTTTGGGAGAATTGAGGAAAGGTTAGTGAAATTACACAGACAGTCTACAACTCTTCATGAATAATTCATGAGAAAAGTAAAAATAGAACAGCTCCATCATACTGAGTATTTATGAGGCAACAGAACATGTACCATGTACGTAGATTGCTTATTGGAGACATCTCAGGCATTCTGAATGGTTATCTCATTAAGGGAAGTACTTGGTATCTGTAGATGGGAGGTGTAGCTCCCACTGAATGATGTAATTTATGGAACTTCATGTAGCATCTTTGATCTAAATCTTTTAGAAGGATGGTAGTAATTCTTTCTCCCCACCATCTGGGAAATGACCTAGGGTCAGTGTGCCCATTTAGACAGGGGACAGGCAGCAAGCTGCACCGTAACACTAGCTCCTGTCCTCCAAGGTCTTCATGCCTATTGAGAGCAGAGGTGGCAAATCTGTAGACCAGCCCTCGAGGGACATTTCTGTTGCTTTGACCCCTCTTCACTCCCACTTATGAAGATTGGATTGGTTACCAATGTTTTAAAAATGACATATCACTTGAATTTCTCTCCTCTCTTAAGTAATAGAAAGATCTATGCTAAGTGAAATAAGCCAGTTGGTGAAAGACAAATACCATCTGATCTCACCCATACAAGGAATCTAATGAACAAAATAAACAAATGGACAAAATAGAACCACAGGCATGGAAGCATGTAACAGACCGACAGGGACCAGAGAGGAGGGGAGGATGATGGCGGAGAGAAGGGGAAGGGACTAGACAAAGAACACGTATGAATGACCCATGGACACGGACAACAGTGTGGAAATTAACTGTGGGAATGGGAGGCAGGATGGGCAGAGGAGGGCAAAGGGGGGAAATTGGGACAACTGTAATAGAATAACAATTAAAAATGATAAAAAAAATAGAAGGACCTAACTAACAACTCGAGGCTCATGTTCTTGCATGGCCACGGTTATTAGGAGTTGGGGAGCAACTCCCCTTTTAGTGTGGACACATGGGATTTTCCCTGGTTCTCACCTGGCCCACTCATGCATGTTTCCATTTGATTTTGTGACCCCTCGTTTGGAGATATTATGTGCTGTTGTCCCCTTACCACCACTCATTGTCTTAGAAGGGGAACGTGAAGAAGCATGCTTTGGCAGGTAAAGCATATCTATCTGTCTTTCATGTAGATCGTGTTATAAAATCCAGATGTGGGTAAGTTTCCTGGAATTAAACCCACTGATTCACTGTAAAAATATTAATTCAATTTTATAAATATTATTTGAATACCTTTATTACTTGGCAAGGCACATGGGAAGGAGTGTACATGGAACAAAAGACATGGCTCATATTCCCAAGAAGTCCAGGCAAGATCACTGATGCTTATTTAACATGCAATGCATTTCAAATGAAAACATAATGGCAAATACAATTTACAGTCACTGACTAGACTACAGAACAAAGAAAATTTCATGTTATATATCTTATCCTGAAAGCTGTTTCCTGTGGATAAACAAAGAAGTAAATGGTGAATATTGTTAGTAAGGAAACTTTTGAGCAATTGTAAGGAATTTAGGGGTTAGTAGTAGTCATTTCTTTGGCAACATTCTTTTAGAATATTTTTAGAAGATTTTGAATTATTCTTTTTTCAATATTTGGTTTTAGAGAGATGCAAAGGGTGGCATGGAAGGAGAAGAGAAAGGTAGATAGGGGAATGGAAATTGGAAGCAATATAAAGAAAAAAATAAAGAAGAGAAAGGGTTAAAAAGGATATGGCTGCCCATGTAAAAAGATAGATTCCTGTGTTGGACCTAATTGAAGTGTGTGTGTGTGTGTGTGTGTGTGTGTGTGTGTGTGTGTGTGTGTGTGTGTGGCAGGGGCAGAGAGAGAGAAAGAGAGAGCGAGAGAGAGAGAAACCTGTGTATGGGTTTTTGATCTGAGTACTGATGAAGAATGATATAGACACTTCTTTGATCAAGGTCAACGGTGCCCTTCACATTAGGAAATCCCAAGATCAGTTCTCAATCTCCATCTTGCTTAATTTATCTGAGCCATTTGATCATCCTGTCCACAGGTGTTCATCCCATCCCTCCAAAAATACTTTTGCTTCCAGGATACCACATACCCTGGTTTTCCTAACTTACTGGCTGCTCCTTTTCAGTTTCTTCTGCAGGCTCCTCCTGAAATCCACCCTGCCCCACCTAATGGTAGAGTGCACCTATGACTCATTGCTTGTGCTCATTTGCTTTGCCACTTACTTGTACTCTTGGTGATCTCGTGGGCCACAGAGCTTTAAATATTATCTACCTGCTAATGATCCTCAAATGTATACCTCAGCTCTGAACTCCACATTTCTCAATAACTGCACTTGGGTGTCTAATGGGCATCTCAGTATGTGGTGTGCAAAACTGGATTCCTTGGCTTTTGTCTCAAGGCTGCCACTCCCTCAGTTTTCTCCACTTCGGTTTAGGCCAAAAACCTTTACAGCCATTTTTCACCCATTTGTTTCTCTCACCTCATATCTAATATGTCTGAAAATTATTTAGGTCCTTAAATAACAAAATCCATCTAACCTCATCACTCCCATTATTGTTATGTTGGCATAAACCACCATCACCTCCTCCCTGGGTTATGATAATAGTTTTCAGGCTTGCATTCTTAGGATAAGACTATCTTACCAATAGTCTTACCTTTAGAGACCAAATCAATTATTTTCACATTTAAGTAAGATCATGTCCATCCTCTGTTCAACATCTTCCAATGGCTCTCCATTTTACTAAGAACAAAATTCCAAGATTTTACATTGGCCTCTAAGCATAAAGGCCTAGTAGTCCATCATCTTTCTGAGCTTACTTCCAACAATTTTTCTACATCACTATGTTGCAATTCTACTGGCCTTTTTTCCTATTCTTTGAACATTTCAGGCATGCCTACCACCTCGGGGCCATTGCATCTGCTGTTTATTCTGTCTAGAATATTAGTATCACAGACATGTGCTTCAATCCTTTGCTCAAAAGTTAACTTCTCATTGAGGTCTTTCCAAACTACCTTATTTAAAACTGGACTTCTGTCTACCTGTGTGGTCCCTCCAATCCTCTTCCTTCTTTATTTTTCTCTGTAGCACTTATCACCTCTTTATATGCTACATCTTTGATGTGTTTTTGTTTTATACACTTCCCACTGAAATGTAGGCTTCTTAAAGGAAATCTGTTTAGTCTGTTTTGTTTATTGCTGTATTTCCAAGACCCTGAACAATACAAAAATAGTGATTCAATAAGTAATTGTTAAATGCATGAAAGGAAAGGAAATTTGAAACTAATTCTTCAATCTGATAGCAACTTGGTTTAAACTTCAGGTGCCATCATAATACCAAAATAGTCAGTTTCCTAGACCATCAATTAGGAGAGGAGGTGGGAAGTACAGGGCAGCTTGATATTTGTCTTCAGAATAGAAACGATTTGGCTTTTTACCTTCTTTATTATCAGGTCATGTGCCATCCTCCATCCCCTCCCCCCAACCATGGAGTCAAATGTGTAAACTGAGGGAGGGGTCCTCGTGCAGCAGTGGAGGGTGGCATGGGAGGCTGGCCACATGCCCACGTAGCTCACTGGTGCACTCTGGACTTGCTTGTGTGTGATAACAGCTGTGCCACTTCCACCTCACCATGTGTTGCTGCTGAGCCTTCTCAAACTTATGACTTGGTGGATCTGGCAGCCCAGTTTCTGATGGGCAGCTCTGGCCATGTGGGTACTTGATGTTCCATGGTCCAGTGCTTCATCTCGACTAGGGCTTGGTAGCATATGAAAACCTATTTTAAACCATCTAGAAATCTATGCAGTAGATGGGATGAGCCTGGCCACAAATGTAGACCTCGGGATCTGTGTTAATATTCTCCTTTTAGAGCTTACCATAAACTATACACAGTATCTATTCTCAGCACAGATACTTCTGATTGCATAGGATCTGCTAGGTCTGGTGTCTCAAGTGGCATAGCTGCCTGAACTGTACTTTGGACCTTTTTACTGTTCTGGGACATGTTCAAAGCTGGAAGTCTTTCATATTTCTTAGTAAAGGAGTGGAAGAATATTCCTCAGTATGGAATACGCTATATCTAGACCTGAAAAAGCCTGCCAAGCATTGTGCTTCCTTCAGAAGGGTGGGATCATGACATGCTATAATTTGTCATTTACTTTGAAGGGGATGTCCCAGCATATTTCTTAGTTGAGGAGGGTAAGGCAGTTTCTTAATCTTCCCCTTGGCTTTCCCCACTACAGTAGTACAGACTAAAGAAGTTGTGTATAGGCTGCGACAACTACGAAGTATGTATGTTCACACCAATTTTAAATTCAGGGACAGAAATGATGATGGAGTAGGTCAAGTCCGTTTATTACATGGCATCTAAACAGCCCCAACATAACAGAGGTCCATGATGATGCTGTGGCTCACCAAGTGTCAGTGTTAGTTTGGACTCTGTATCTAACAGTTCTTGAAATGTTTTGCCATTTCTCTTCCTCTGGTGTACTGTCATTTGAGTAAATGGACAGAGGTCCCTTATGGAGGAACAGGAGGAATCATTACTAATTAACTTTGTTATAGTGTCATAGGATTTTTTCCCTGGAGACTTGAACTTTCCATCAGTCAACATATTCCACATCTGAGAATGTCTCAGGCCTAAACTTTGGGCAAGAGATCATGAATTTTTATCAATTGGGGTATCCTTTCCAAGACTCTCACACATCCATTCCTGATTTCTTTTCATTGTAAATCTGGGGCAATACTCTCAAAGACTGGCCACTTATCTTGATATGTGGAATATCATATTCTGTTAACCATCTCCACAGCTCTTTGCAGGTCAGCTTCCTGGACTACCGCTTTGAACTCACTGTTTGTTATAATTGTACTCACCTTGTTTTTTTCCAGTTAAGTCCAGCAATTGAATTTCAGAATCTGAAGAATCTGAAGATTTAAGATTTTCTAGAGCAATAGCCAACATGTTCCTGTCTCATGTCTCCAAGTACTACTCCTTCCCCATCAGGTCCCTGAGCTTACCGTATAAGACATGGTGGCATTGAGAATGAGCCTTCCCGATAGCTCTGCCATTTCTGAGTCTCCGCTGTTTCTGTACTCTGGTTGCAGGAGATGAAAGCCTTTTTTTTTTTTTTTTTTTTTTTTTTTTTTTTTTTTTTAATTACCAAGGAAGCTCTTAGGTTCTCACATTGCCTTATGATGGTGACATTTCACTCTTAGGTTTGCTTTTTCATCTCGGCTCTCCATTATTGGAATTTTTAACAATTGCACCACAGCAACTGCACACAATGATGAGATCTTCATTTTAGAACTAGGCGATCCAGTTTCTAAATCTGATTTTATAGTTGTCACCCCAGAATCCCTTTAGGCAGGAGCTATCCCAGCTTGGCTTCCTCAGGTGACAAACTCTCAGACTTTGAGATCTGCATGCAGGAGCTTTGTTGAGCTTTTGGTAATGTCACCTGTGATGGGTGACAGTTGCAGGACTGGGCAGGAGGAAAAGGTGAATTAGGATGGTTACAAAAGAGGCTTCAGTTGATCCTAGTGAAGATTTGGAGCTTTGATACTATTCACAGTGCCCTTATTGAGTCCAGAGCCTTTGTACTCCAGCACCACCAGCCACTGGATTCAGATGCCTCCAGGAAAGGGGATATGTATTCTTTTGCCTAGATCTGTTCCTGGAGAGGACTGAATCAGCTGTGAACTATCAACAGTTTCTACTCCTGGGGAAATCAGTGCCTCAGTTTTGAAGGTCTATTTGGGCAGCAGGCCACAGAAGCTACCACAGTTCCCAATAGAGGCTTGAATAAATGATTGGATGGTCCTTTTGGGATTATAAGCTTTTGATAGTAGATTCCTTTTCTGATTCCTTTTGGATTACAATACGGCAATTAGTACAGTGCCTTCCATATAATAGTTGACTGATCAATAGGTGTGGAATTAATAAATGAAAGAATGAACTTTAGGGTTCTTATCCATCAGTGGCTATTCTAGGACCCAGTCAATAATTAGACTATAATCCTTCTGCATGGCAATTTTATAAAATTTGCCACTCCCACAAAGAAGGATGATGTGGGTTTCCTGTTTGCGTGGAACAATGACTAGAAACATCCTTTGAAATGTGGTGGTGTGGGTGGGCCCTGAGCTGAGCCCAATTTAGTGGCTGCTCTGCTCCTGTACCATGTCATAGGACTCATTAGTGCCTGGTTGATGGCAATTTATTGGCATGCACTGCCTTAGATAGAGGTTGAGTCTTGTGTGCTGTGGAAATGCCAATTAGCTTCATTCTGAATACTTAAGAGTATACTAGACATGCTTAAAAATTCTTTCTTGGAAACAGATTGTTGGTAACTGCTTTATTTTCTCTCTAAATACATGGTTTGTCACCACATTTCTTCATTAAACGATGTCAATATTCCACTCAGTAGAAATAATTGTACCCTTTTCTTAGGTGCAATTATCCTGATGAAAGTAATTAGTCAACACAGCTACTTAAGAAGGAGCCCTGCATTTGGAAGAGATTCAACTCATATGTACCATGTGGTAGGGATTTAGCTTGGCACTGGATTCATCTTGGCAACATGCACAGCTTCACAGAGGATTCCTTGGTTGGTTTTTTTCCATACGTAGGTGATATCTCAAGAACATCCAGTATAAAAAAAACATACTTTAATAAGACCCAAAGCATACCTGTTATTTTGACAAAAATTAGTTGTATATATTATTTTTTAAAAATCCACAAAAGAAATCAGTATTCTAACTTTGCTTTATTCTCTCCTGCCTGTTTGCCAACTTATTGGGTATTTAGCTAATGTTGTACATCTACATAAAGCTGTCCCCTGCCATCAACTGTGCATTTGGAGTGTGGATTTTGCTAAAACAAATAGAGGAAAGCAACTCTGTAATGGCTTGAGATCTGAAGCAGTTTGGGAGATTTCAAACTCTTTAAGTTATCCCCAGACTGGTCTCTTTCTGGGTAAAGAGGTAAAGAAATTAATTCAATTGCTCTCAAATCTCTACTACTAAAATTTCTGGGGAGGTGGTAGTGTTCTGTATCTTGATAGGGATTTGAAGTACACAGGGGTTTGCATTTGTTGAAATTTAATGAATGATTACTTTTACATCAAAGGAAAAGATTTAAATATTGAACATTGAAGATATGTATGATGAGTTTTTTTGGAGAAGATTTCCAATGTTCACAATTTAATTTGAACTGCATAAAAATAATATGAGTCATTAGATGAATAGATAGATGGATAATTAGAGACTTGTGTGATATAATCAAGTGAAATGTTAATGGTAGAATCTAGGTCACAGGTATAGGGGTATCCCACGTAAAATTATTTACACTTTTCTATGTTGGGAATTTTAATAATAAAATATAAAAAATAAAAATTTTATTATTAAAAATAATCACCATTGGCACTCCCTCTGCAGTGCCCTTGAAGCAAACTTTAATCGAAATGGGATGGCAGTTCAATGTGTCGGTGTTGATCAAGCACCCACTGTGGTCAAGCTTCATGCTGGCGCAAGATTTCACTGGGATTCCACGCTTCACAGACTTGCTCTGCTCTTAACTGGGGCTAGTGGAGCAGCTCCAAGTTCTCCTCTAATTCTAATTCCAGCAGAAAAAAATATATCCCAACCCTCTGAAATTCATGGATTGATTTCTCCCTCCCCCCTCCCTCTCTCCCTCCATCCATCCATTTGTCTGTCCATCCATCCTTTGGTGTTTACTATATTTCTGTTTGGTGAAAGGGATTGTGAAAGTGACCAAGACTTAGTTCTACAGTCAAGAAGCTTAACGTGTCATGGGGAATGTCAGCATGAAGTCAGTATTCCTGCAAATTCCACTCTGACCTTGTTTATTCATTCTGTCAGGGGAAAAAAAAATCACTTCAAGACCAGGGATGTGATGTAAAATATTGAAAATATACTTGTCTGTGTCTGGGAAACTTCAAAAGTGGCATTTTTTATTTTTTGTGGTAATTTCCAAAGCCACAAAATATTCCAGTCACAAATAAAAAAAAACCAAGGCTTTCCTGTGGGAAACTTTAGAGGAAACCTAACAAAACTTTCCTCAATTGGAATAAACCATTAAATACTTAAAAGCATTTTAGTAGCCTATAAAACCAAACCCAGTCCTTTGAATATCATGGGGCCAAATCAAATGTTCAGTTTTGAAGCATCCCGACAGAATGCAACTCACCCAGGTCCTATCAAGGGACTTACTGCTCCCTCCAGAATTCTCTCCTTTTTTTATTGGTATTAATTAAGTTTTACAGAATAAATTAGTTCACCATATTTGAATCAAATTTGCACGCAGAGATGCAAAGTTCTTTTTTGCCTCTTCCAACCCTGTGCCTTGCCGCTGAAACAGCATAGCAATCAATCTGCGTGACTCAACCACTACTGAAGCTCCAGTTAATAAAAACACCCAGTAAAGCGGGAGGGAGAGGGGATGGGAATGAGCACCAAAGAGGAGACAGAAGAAACAGAGCAAGCGGAAAGAGGATGGAGAAGGGAAGGGGAAATCTAGGGAAAGCAGATGAGCCCAGAGGGCAGCAAAAATGGCTTGGCCCTCTCAGAACCAAATGCTGAAAACTTACTGTCAGATCCTAAAGTTCTCACCTTCCCCAGGCCTCCACACCACAGTCAATAAACTGCTAGTTAGAAGTCTTCACATTCCACTGCTTGCCATCGGAACCAGGAGTGCCAGGGACTCCGCATTCCTGGGCTCAGTGATCTGGAAGCCTGGTCCTTGGTCCCTTTGTGTCGTCTACAATAGGAAAAAGATTTCTCTCACCTCTTTCTGTGTTGGTATTAGAATTCCTGGGTGTTTTCTGCACCTGCCTTTGTCCCTTTTTAGGCATTTAATGGGAAAACAGAGAAACAAACACAAAACAACAAACAAGCAAAACCCCTGTGTTACAACAAAGCAAGAACTTGAAACTTAAACAGTGGTGTGTCCTTCCACAAGATGGTGCTCATCTTTTTCTGTTTTTATTTTCCATCTTGAAAACTGGAATGGCTGTGACTTGGGTTTCAACATGATTTGGATGACTATGCATACAGATTTCTGATAGCATCGCAGGATTTTATTCATTGAGATATTTAAGTCCCATGGTCCATTAGGGGAGTTGAAGATAAAGGGAGTATAGGAGTTTGGGTATTCACAGAAATAGACTGAGGTGTAGAGATTAGTGAACAGGGAATGTATTATGAAATGCTCACGAGATTGACACTTGAATAAGAAAAGGGTAGGAAGAAGGATTGGACTGGACATAGGATGAAGGTGGGCTGTGATGCAGTTTGAATGCAGGTCTAAGCTAACTCGCAGGGCTCTGAAGCTTTGATGACCCTCCACAGCTGTTCCTTTTAGGCCTTGGGGCCAGGCCCTTATACTTCCATAATGACCGGTCACTGGCTGTGGGCTGCTCCGTCAGGCAGCATATTGTTCAGTGAGATAGCTCTCTTCAGCAGAGGCGTTTCCTGAAAACGGCTAAGAGCTGTCACTAGCAACATTCCCAGCAACTGTAGGAATATATCCTGCCTTCCTAGAGGGAGAGTTCCTGGCATATTACAGCATCCACTATAGGGGAACTTCTTTTTTTTTTCTTTTTCTTCTCCTATGCTTATGTCCTCTAGTATGTGGCAGCCACAATCCCACATGGTTCTTCTTTCCAAGTTTCCCCATAGTCATATAATTAGCCTTGACTATTCCATCTTTTTTTTTTTTCTCCTGTTTCAGCTTAGTTCCCTGAGCAGCTATAGCTGTGGCTTCAATTTTCCTAGCAGCTTATCTTTCAGCTTGGGTTTGAAATTGAGAAAGACCAATGTGCCTCGATGGAGAAATTTCACCTATCTGATTCCTAGGATTGGGCGGAGCATACCACAACCCATCAATGAAAAATGTCCAGGCACTGGGTTGGTTTCTGCTAATTCTTCTGATCTGCTTGCTCGCTCGGAAATGGATAGTGGTTGCTTTTCTGTTTCTTGCTTGTAAGGAATGTTAATAATGAGTTTCAAGTCAATCCACTGGTAGATCTATACATTTTCCTTGGAGAGCTTAAGAAGGGCTCACTAAATAATATTCTTTTCCACCCATCAATCTGTGTTAGGAAGATGTATGACTGGTATCTAAGGTGCTGTCAGTGTGTTATTTTCCATGTTCCTCTCACATGTCAAATATAAAAATACAGCCTGTCAGTGTAAGTGTGATATGGGGCATTGTTCAGAGAGACTGTGAAAAACCCTGCAGCGCTCCCTGATTCATCATTTCAATAGCCTAATCGTTTCATAGCCCAGTCTAAACAAAACAGTTAAGGGCATTCCGACTTAGGGGGTATGGAATCAGGGTTGATTCAGAAAGGACTGAAAAATCCCAAAGAGAAAAATGTTCTGGGAAAAAATAAGAGGAGTCTTGTGTTTGTACCCAATTTCATAGTTCCTGATCTTTTTCCAAAGGTTGTTTATTAGTTAATTATTCTCCACCACACCCTGCACCCTGACATTTTGCCAAAGCGGCTGGGAGGCCTCGTTAAATCAGAATTTCTACTTTCAGCTCACCTGTCACAGCTAAAGGCTCCCTCAAATGCATTGACATCGATTAATATTTAATGGCTGAATAGTAGAAATATTGGCTCAGCACAAACTTTTCTTCCCTTAAATTAAAAAGCCTTTAGAATGGACTCTGCTTCATATACACCTAGCTCTAGACTTTTATAGTGAGAGATTTATGGGGGTGTCAGAAAGGGGAGAAGACCATCACGCTGTGTAAAGCAATATGTGTGCTAGGAAAAGGCTAGACTATGATTGTGTGTGTGTGGGTGTGTGTGTGTGTGTGTGAGAGAGAGAGAGAGAGAGAGAGAGAGAGAGAGAGAGAGAGAGAACTAGCATTTAATGAGCGCTTACTCTGTGCCTTGCACTGTATTAGGTACTTTCCATCGTTCATCTCCAGTACTCACAAGCACCTCTACAAGGTAGGTATCATTATGAACAGTCTCAGAGAAGTTAGAAAACATGCCTGAGGTCACCCATTCTAGTGGTAGTCAGTATTTAAATCTTGCGGTATTGAGCTACACAGTCCATATTCTTTCCAAATACATGTTGCCTCACTGGGAGGCAGGACACCTGAGGCCCGTTTAACCAATGCCCTGTTTGACTCCAGCAATCATTTTGTGTCTTTGTGATTCCATTTTTCATCTGTGAAATGAGTCAGATCTTGCATTTTAATTTGGGCTCTTTTAGGATGGAGATTCTGGTTTTAAATCAGTCAGGTTAGCTCTTAGTTTATATAAGCAATAACCTGACATGCAGATGGAAAAGAAAATTAAGAAACACTTCCTTCCAGGGCAAAGTAGTAAAATGTATAAAAATGCTAAAAATATTAATATATGCAGAGTGTGCATTTTTAGAGAGGTTGATCAGCATAATAATGACAGTGGAGAAGAGGTGTACTTATGTGAAAAAAGAATAGGCTTTGGATCAGACAGGTAAGTTAGATTCTGCTTCTGTTACCTATGGGATCTGTAAACAGGGCAATCTTTGTGATCTCTACAAGCCTCAGTTTCCTCCTCAATAAAATGGGGATAATAATTCTTATTTCACAGAATCATTGGGAAGAGATAATGTATTTAAGGAGCCTAGAGTAGTTTTTAGCACATAGTGGGCACCTCTTAAATAAGAGATCAGTGTGATTAATACTGAAAAGCACTTATCAGTCATAATCAATCTTCGTAAGTGTGCCAGCTTAGTTCAGCTTTGTCATTTGTTGACAAGATAAACTAGACCCATGCCAAAGAGAATATATAGGTGAAGACACAAGGAGTAATTTCAGTAACTCAGCATCCTAGGTATAGTGATAGATTCCTGAGTAGTGGGCCTCAGTGAGCAGAGGAAAGACACTAATTCAACTCTGCAGGTCAGAGAAGCTTTCCTGGAGGAGATGCCTTCTATGAGTTACAGCATGAAGAAAGTTCACCGGGAGTTGTGGGTTGCTGGCTATCCGACAAAGTCTGTTTCCTCTTCTGCATTACTGGAGATGCAGCTTTGCAGGTGACTCCCACTTTGAGGAAATGTTATCCAGCCTCTTTTGCAGCCTGGTATGACCTTTTGACTAGTTTTTCATCAGTGATTTATACATGTACAATCTGCACCCATGGCTTAAAAGAAATGGCTTATTAATTCACCTATGGATGGACACTTGGGTCATATGGGAAGTTTAATGTACATAAAGTATACATCAATAGGTATATTTCTATTTACCAAGTAGAAAAAAAAATAGTTTGCCCTTCAGTTTTTCTGTTTCTCTGTTCTGGTGGGCTGGACTACAGAGGTGGTGTGATTCAGATTTGAAAGTAAAATCAGAGACAACATCCTAGGAGACAACAGAACAACAGGATAGTAGGAAGCTGGGTCATGATGACATTATGGCACGGATTTGCTATGCCTTCTTGAAATTTCTGTCTTTGGACTGGTAAATGAGGTAGATATCAACATGAGTCTTATTCATGTCATTCTGTTTTGGGGTATCTTGATTACAGCAGCATAATATGTACCCTACCTGTACTATACCAGGATACAATACCCATATAGTCATTTGGTCGGTAGGGTTGAGAGTAGACATCCTTGTCTTGCTCCTGATTTTAGAGAAAAAGCTTTCAACCACTGAGTATGATGTTAGTTGTAGGCTAATCATACATGGCCTTTACTACACTGAGGTACCCAATTTCTTTAGAGTTTTTATCCTGAAAATAAGTCAAGTTGTGTAAAGTGCTTTTTCTACATCATATACATTTTATTATTCATAATTTTATTTTTCAATTAAACATCATATAAATTTTATTTATTTCATTAATGTGATGTATTATATTTGTTAATTTACTTATGTTAAACCATCCTTATAGTCCAGGGGTGAATTCCATTTGATCATGGTGTGTGAACCTTTTATGCACTGCCGAATTTGGCCTGCTATTATAATGGTGACAATTTTTTGCATTTATATTCATCAGAAACATTGGCCTATAATTTTCTTGCATCTTTATCTGGCTTTGGTATTAGAGTAATGTTGACCTCAGAAAATAAGTTTGGAGTGTTCTCTTCAGTTTTGAAGAAAAGTTTGAAGGATGGGTATTAATTTTTCTTTGAATGTTTGGTAGAATTCACTAATGAAACCATCTGGTCCTGAGCTTTTCTTTTTTGGGAGGTTTCTTATTACTGATTCAGTTTCTTTACTGATTATTGGTCTGTTCAGAGTTTCTATTTCTTCATGGTTCAGTTATGGTAGGTTATTTGTGTTTAGAAATTTATCTGTTTCTTCTAGGTTGCCCTGTTTGTTGGAGTATACTTGTTCAAAACAGTCCACTCATGATTCTTGTATTTCTGTAGCATCCATTGTAATATCTCCTCTTTCATTTATAATTTTATTTATTTTAGTCTTTTTCTTTTTTTCTTGGTTAATCTTGCTAAACATTTATCAATTTTTATGTTTTCAAAGAATGAAATTTTGGTTTTGTTAATTTTTTCTAATCTCTGTTTCACTTATTTCTAATTTGATCTTTATTGTTTACTTCCTTCTGCTAACTTTTACTTAGTTCTTTTTTTCTAGTCCCTTAAGGTATAATGTTAGGTTGTTTATTTGAGATTATTCTTTTTTTCCCTTAAAGTGTGTGTTTATAGCTATAAACTTTCCTCTTAAAACTGCTTTTGCTGCACCCCATAAGTTTTGGTATGTTATGTTTCCATTTTCTTTTGTCTCAGGATATTTTTTAATTTTCCTTTTAATTTATTCTTTAATTAATTAATTGTTCATTTGCATTTAGTTTCTACATATTTATGAATCTTTCAGACTCACCCACTAAGATGTGGTCTCTCAACAAGTCATCCATAGCCAAGAATACTAAGCTGATGACCAATCCTTTATAGGACTAACATGAAGTCAGCTAATTATGATGTGAGAAAAAAATGGAATGAGCCAGATAGATGTAAGATGGTGTGAATAAAACCTGAAGGTACAGGTTAAAGCTCACATGTGGTGGAGGTTTGTGGAATTTTGGCCTCCCAGCATCCATTTGCCCTTCTTACTGGCACCTCGGCTTCTGTGGGGGAATTACCCTTCCCCTCAGTACACCATATGGTGGGGTCCTAATGAGAAACTCTGCTGTCAATGATAAAAGGAAGATTCCTGAGTAAATAAAGGACTTTTAGAACATCGAAAATGGCACAGCAGGATAAAACTGTATAGCAGTAAAGAATAGAATAGACACCATAGAAAATCAAATTAATGATGCATTGAGAAAACTCTGGAGCTTTTAAAATATACAGAGAAAAGGAAAGAAAGCTAAAAATGATGGAGACTATGGCCTTACAAGGCAGAGAATAGAGATAAAATCTAATGACTATAGGTGTTCAAGAGTAGAAACAAGAATTGGAGATCAAGCAATAATCAAAGACATATGCTATGTAAAAAGTAACTTTTCTGAGTCGTACACAAAGACTTAAGGATTGAGAACAGAAGGATTCACTGCATGCCAGACAGAAATTAAAAAAAAAAAAAAAGAGAGAGAGAGAGAGAGAACCACATTTGACCATGACTAGCCAAAATGTTTGAATTAGCAGAATAAAAATAAATCCTACAGTCACCCAGGCAGAACGAAAAATGTTTCCTACAAAGACTGACCCTAACCTTTCCGTAATAGCAAATGCCAGAATTTGAGAAAAATCTTACTGCTTTTGGGTGAAAAGTTGTAACTCAAGAATTTAAAAAGCACCCAGATTGTCTTTAATGTGTGACAGCAACAGAAAAACCTTCACCATTTTTCAAAGGCTCAGAAACTACTCATGGATGTGATCCACCTATTATTTAAAAGTATTATTTTAAAATACACTGTAAACATGTAGGTGATAAAAATAAGCAAAAATAGAAATTCTAGACACTGTGCTGATTACATTACACTTTACACCCTCACCTTGAAATCAATAATAAATTGAATTTTCTTATTTGAAGCCTAACCGGGTTATGTGGCTAAGTTTAGCCTTGCAGTGTTCCCTTGACCTCTTATTTTTTCCCAATTTCTTGGCACCAGGTATAACTCTTGAGTTGTATCATTCACTCCGCTGTGCTCCCTTTCAGATGCAACCCCTTGCAGTGTTCACAGTACTTCTCTCAACAAGTGCTTATTCACAATGGATGACCTAAGTACGAAGTTGGGTTAGAGAGCCTAGAAAATGACTAAACAAAAGATTTGCTTTTGTTCTATGCAAAGTAAAGCAAATACTTATATTCTGGCCATTTTCAATGCCAAAGATCTTGACTAATAGTGTTCTGTGTTTTTCTGAATGACTTCAGTCCTTGATATTTAATCTGGAGAGGATTATAAACAACCCAGTGGAAAAATTTATCACCAAGGCCCTCTTCACAGCTTCTTCTCATTTTCACTGTATAAAACAATTCTGTATATTAAAACACTATACGGAATTTGTAGCTCAATGTTAATAATATTAACCAGTGTGTGGTGGGACTTGAAGTGATTTCATTTTCCTTACAATTTTACAACTGAGCATATATTACTCTTATAACTAGGAAAGAATTTAATAAAAATCCACAATATTCAAAGGATACAAACAAGCATCTCACAAAAGCAGAAACCTGAAAGACTAGTAGTATAAAAAAAATACTTTTTCTCATTAGTAATTGAGGAAATTTAAGTTAAAACCATAACATATGTTTTCATAATCATCAGAGTGGACAGTAATTTAAAAGTCTGGCTACATCTGTATTAGTAAGGATGTGGTATGGAAGTCTTTCTTACGGGGAGAATATAAATGACCACAACCACTTTGGAGATTAATATGATAATATCTAGGAAAGTTAACAACATGCACATATAAAAAATTCATTTTTAGATTTTCTTAAATCTTGTCATTGCTTGTAATGACAAAAATGGATAGAAAATCAATGAAAAGGAACAAATGGATAACAAATGTTATGTATTCTATACTGTAATTAAAATAACTGAATGTGAGCACCATAGAACAAAGTGGAAAAGCTCCCAAAACATTATGTTGGCAATGTAAGTTACAAAGGAATATGTATAGTAGGATTCCAACTTTATAAGTTTAAAAACATGAAAACCAAACACTATTTTGTTTATGGCACAAACATATGTAGCAAAATTATAAAAGTAAACCAGGAAGTGATAGATCCAGGATCGTGGCTCTCCCTGGGGAGTGAAGGAAGGAACGGACCTGACACCGGGGAGGAGTAACGCAAAAGGCGCTGGCCATTCCCCAGGGTTTCCCCGTGGGAAAGCAGAAACATCTGAGGCATGCAGTGAAGGTGACGATACCTGCAAAGCTAAGAGTAAGTATAATTTTATTTGCTTGAAATATTTTGTAGTGAAGTAAGAATGTATTTTATTTATAATATATATTTTTATAAATATAAAAAGTTTATGTTTATAATTTTAGTGTGTTATTTCATCACAAGCAGATAAAATATAACACAGACTAAAAGAAAATAAAATTGAAATCAAAATCCTGGTTCATTTTGGATGGTAGGACTGTATATAGTTTTTTACTTCCTTTTTTCTGTATTTTTATGATTTTTATGATGAGATTATACTATTTTTATAATTGGAAACATATAAACATTATAAAGGCATGGTAATAATGCAGGCTTTGGCTATACAGTGGACGGTCTTGAATGTCACGGCATGTTTTTGGCTTTACCCACTGGACTACTGCTTCCCAAGTTGTGTGCAGCAGATCACTGATGACCTTTGACATGTTAATTTGTGTGGCTATGAAGTAGTTTCTAGGGTCAGTACATTTCAAAAAATGATGTTTCCCATGCCCCCTGCTTAAAGAAGCACAACGCACTTTTGTATATCAAGGCTCTGAGAAGTTCTGTAGTAAAAAATGCCATGCAACAAAAACTTAGCATTTTTCAACTTTGTGTTTCCCAATTACATATGATTGCAGATTCTTTTATGGAGGCACATTTATTATCATTTGAGGGATATTAGTTTTTAGGAGACACATTTTGCAGAACACACTCAATTATAAAAATATCCACAATATTATATAGAAAGTAGCATAATTAGAAGAGAGATTTTGGGCATTGAAAGTGGCAGTACTGGGCAAGGTGTTTGGAGGTGACGGGGGGGGGGGGCGGGGGGGGCGCTAGTGTCAGAGAGGCCAAATGGGCAATGATTGCTGTCGGGGATTAACAGATGATAAGGGCTTTGTTATGTACCTGATGGCCTAAGTGAACCATCACCACAATTACGCTCCTGGCACATGATAAACACTTATTTCTCACATGTCTGCAGACCTGCTGAGATTAAGCTGATCTGGCTCCAAGATGTAGTTTGGATCAAGGTCTGTTCCGTGTATCTCATTGTCCTTAAACAAGACATTACCCAAGGTAGATTCTTTTTATGGCAGATGCAAGCTTATTTCAAGCCTTGTGCCATTTCAGCTAATATCCCATTGGCCAAAGCAGATCACATGGATGGCCAAGCCCAAATCAAGAGAGAGAGTGTTACACTCTGCTTACCATGAGGCCAAAACAAATCACAGGGCCAAGATTAACATCAATGTGCTAGGGAAGTATATTCCTCTCAGGAAATGGGGTTCACGGGGAGGAATGGAATATTTGCTGAACAATAATCTCATCTATAGTCTTGTCTGTCTACAAAATGAACAAGGTACAACTATTTGCAAACTAGTGGAAATCTGCATATGTTGAGTCCATCAGTATGGTGTTTACTTCAGAAAGATGCCAAGGCTGGAAGGATGGTTTTAGCATGGCACAAACTTAAAGACAATTGTGCGACCACCGAACCTTACCTGCATTTTATTTGCTCTGCAGGTGGGATAACAAGTGAGTGAGAATATAAAGTGTCTATAAAGAAGAAAATTGCTAGGAAATTAAACCAGGATTATAAGAGATTAGCCCAAATTGATGTGCCTGGCAGAGATAAGCATATGAGTAAGAAGCCCATCTTTCATATTTCACACAGCTTTTCTCTTTTAATATTTATTGATATTTAGTATTCAGAGACATGCCTAAGTCTAGATCTCAGAAAATAATTTCAATTCCCAAGGGGGAAAAAAGGAATAATTTCTAATATTTTGAAATAATGTGGATCAAAACTGTAGGATCAAACAACCTGTTGCATTCTTAGATCTTTAATATTTTTACTCCAAAATGGTTTGGTGCCTGTTGTGTTCTCCATTTACTATCAGTAAAAACCATATTAAATGGATTTTTTCAGTTGTCATCCCCATGTACTAATTGTGAAACTATGATACGTAGCCAGCTCTTCCTACATTAAGACACACAGCCTCTTTATTGCTCTAAAGAGTAATAGTAAGATATAGTTTTTGAGGTTTTATTTTCTGGCCAGACTACTTTTAAAAGTTCAAGGGTTATGTCTAGTTGTGTTATAGGAGAAGCTTGAGAATGAAGAAATGGTGGGAGGAGACTGAGAAGCGTCTGGCCTGTGGCCACACTGTGACTACGAGAAAATAGATCCACGGTACTTGTTGCATTAACGCCTGGGCTCTTCTCCTCGCTGTCACAACTCAGTGACCTCATGGTCCTCATGCTGGCTCTGCAGCGGGGAATGTGAAACTCACGACAATCATGGCATAAGTGACTTGTAAGTGTTCCTGTTTTAAACATCAAAGTGAAAATCTATAACCACGAGACAAGACCGGGAATGGTAGGCAAGGAGGCAGTTTGGAAAGTGGGGATTCTCTCAGTGTTGATAACAGACCACCAGGAAGGGCCAGACATGTTCTACCTACAGGCATATGTGTGTATGAAATGTTTAACACCATGCTGAGTCTGCAAAGAGTACTTGATACACAGTACCAAAAAAAAAGAATTGGAGCCTAAGATAAGATATTCTAGACTTCTGGTTTGTCTCTTATGTGGACTATGATCCTATTATTTTTTTAAGATGTAACTCAAGATACCAAAAATTTCATAGGTGTTAGAGATGGAGTATCTCATTGGGAGGTAGAGTATCAAATAATTATTAATATTTAATATTCAATATTATACCTGGTTAATCACCTGTTGAACCTCTAGCTGAATGAATTGATGTACCTAGAAATGATCCTTGATACCAGTAACCAGGTTACCTAAGTTAGATGTTTATTGTTGTCCATCCAACACCAAGTCCCAAATTAGTAATTATTAGTAATAATAATGTACTACTACTACTACTAATGATGTTGTCTATAGTATCATTTATAGAAAGTGATCTTAGGAACCCATTACTATAGTTATGTTTTAGAGTCATGTAGTCTCTGCCACTGTCTAGAGAGAAGAATTGTGGATGACTACCTTACCTCTGTAGGGCTTAGTTTTATTCATTTATTTATTTAAAAAGTATTATTGAGGGCCTACTCTGTGTAAGCCTTTGCTGGGTGCTATGAGACATGGCAAGAGGAGAAATAAGCAATCTTTGCAATATAGTAGGATATAATATAATTGTATTCTAACAATTTAAATACTGTAAGACAAGCATATCCAAAATAGTAAGCTATTCGAGAAAGTAAGAGTGCATTTGTGGTGGGAGTGGGTGAGGAGAAAAAGAGGAACAGAAAGGCTGCTTATAGAAGGGAGCTTTGAGCACTCACTGGAGGCAAGGTGAGGCACTGCAAATTGAGGGAGGGGTCTTAACAGAGAATTTAGGGAAAAAAGAGACATATTTTTCAAATGGCGAAGGTGACCACTTGACTGCATTGTACATTATGTGTAGGGAAGTAGAGGGAGTAGAAGTCAAGAAGATACATTGGGGACAAAGCATAGAAAACTTTGAATTTCCAGATTGAACTTTATTTATAAGGGACTGGCAAGTCACTGGATTTCTTTGAGTGGATGTTTGGCATGATGTGAGCTGTACTTTGGGAAACTCACTCTGGCATCATAGGTAAGATGACTTGGACTGGAGGGAAGGGAGAGTTGTTTCAGGCAGACCAGTTAAGAAGCTATCACAATAATTTAAGTCAAAGAAACTATGGACTTGAACTAGGGGGTAGATGGTAGGGGATAGAAGTGAACTGTGGAGGCCACCGCCTGCAGAACCCCCTGTCCGTCACGGATGAAAATAAAACTACCAAGACATGATCTGCTTGGGGAGGAAAGGTGGTCAAGCCCTCACAGGAGAATGACCCAGAACCCCTTTCTCACTGGGCTTTTATTGGGTTCAAATACACCAGAATACAGGTGTGTCAGGCAGCAAAGATCAAACAATGGTTAACATTTCAAAGAAATCTGAGGGCTTAATCTGAGTCAGTGTCTGTCAGGAAAGGGGGTTGCAAAACTTTGGGACACACACCCATTTCCTCCTTGGACCCTTGTCATTTAAATTAGAGCACTCTTAGCAAACAAAGCGGGTTTCACAGGACTTTACAAATTCTTTCTTATGCCAGATCACCCCGGGGAACAACTTTGGCCAGCACAGGGCTGCACCACTCCCAGTCATAGTTTCAGGCTTTAAGCCGATTAGGCTCAGGAAGCAAAAGACATCTCCCAGATGGAAATGGGTACTCAGGCTATGTCAGAATAGCCAGGGGATGAGGGTCCATCACCCCCTCTTTGCTGCAGCCCCCCCCCCCAGTCCTTCCATGAGGGCCTCCCAAGTGGTCTTGTCTGGCTTAGGTTGCCCCTGCCCTGAGGAGTCTTACCCATCATTGACTAACCAACCAAACATTGGGGCCAGAGATGGATGAGGCAGAAGCAGCACTCCTGCCAGGGAGATAAGCTTTGTCTCCTTAGCAGTGCACGAGATGAAACAGGTCCCTTGGCTCTTACTCAGGCCACCATGGGGTGAGGGTTACAGCTCTTGAAACCAGGCTGAATGGTCCGCAACAGTAAACCACCTTTCTGGATGAAGAATTGATTAGGCCTTTGGGAGGCAGCTGGGAAAATGTAAGTTATGCCTAAATTTTTTATTCTCCCCAAATTCCCATAAAGCAGGTTTTCTCAACTTCAGCACTGTTGATAATTTGGACTGGATAATTCTTAGTTATGGGGGGCTATCCTGTGTATTATAGAATGTTTAACAGCATTCCTGATCTTTATCCATTAGATGCCTGTGGTGCTGCCGCCAGCCCCATCACTAGTTGTGACAACCAAACTATCTCTAGACCTTGGCAAATGTCCTCTGGGGAACAAAATTATCCCCACTACCCTATATAAAACTAATAAAGCAAACAAGGTATAAAATCCAGCAACCCACACGCTATATCTATATATCTATATATATATCTATATCTATCTATATCTATCATACATCATACATTTATCTCTCTATCTCTCTACTATTACTATTTTTAATGTATCTCTGCAAACCCCAAACATGAATGTGTTAGAAAAACCCCATGAGAGCCAGGAGACCTGTGCAGTATCAGCATCTCTGCACATGGAAGTAAAGAGACAGCAAGGTGGATTCTGGAGATCCCGAGCACCGGAGCATGCTGATATCCCTAAGAGGTTTCACTGGAGAATGTGATTGGACTGGTGGGAGCTTTGTAGAACCAAATCATGAGTGGGAACAAGGGGACTGCACTGATAAAATTAATGATGCTGGAGCAGTCTGGGCCCTATAAACCATTGATAATTAATAAGTCATTCCCTTCCAGGAGAAACTATTGGGAATAGATTCCAAATTGAGCAGAGAAAGGACAAAAAGGACAAAAAATCAAAATGAAAATGGGATTGGAGAGTAGAAAAGAGATCTCAGAAAGTATAAGACCATATTTTTTCTTTATTTTTATTACTAGCACTATTACAGATGTCCCCATTCCCCCTCCCCACTTTGCCACCTCCACCCAGCCCCGACCCCCTTCCCTCTGTCCATCATCCCATTGTCATCTGCGTAAATCACTTTGAGAGGAACAACAGAAGGACTTTAGAATCATGAGTCTAGAAAAGCTGTTTTGGCCTCTTCTCCTTCCTAAAAGTAGACGAAATCTCATTTACTTACATATGAGCAAAGGAGAAAGTATGCAGTCTCATAGAAAATGAGGAGCAGCAAAAATCCCCCATGGCCTGGGAGGCATGTGCAAAGACACACCCACAAAATGGCTTAAAAATCAAACCCAGAATTTCAAAGTGAGCCAAAGAAACAAAACAAATAGTAGAATCTGTAACAATAAATTAGAAATAGAAAAACTCAGAAATGAGGTGCCTAAGGAAGATCAAAAAAGAGAAACAAAATCATAAATTCATTTCTGTAATGCAGTTGAGCCAAGAGGCACACAAAAGCAAATAAGCAGGAAGGACAATGCAGGGAGAGAAATAGAACATAGGTAGGAAGAGCATTTTAAATATTAAAAAGATATGAAAAAGCATTTAAATAAGCATCTGAGGGAAAGGGATGAGTTTAGAAGATTTAACATATGTCTAATACAAGGACCCATTATCTAGAGTTGTGGACTTTAGGGTTTGTGGGTAAAATTCAGGTGGTCTATTGATTTGGTTGGGAAAAATATGATGTCTTCATTTTTACTAACGTCTAGTTGAAATTTAACATTTTTCTTTAATTATTAATGCATGTACCAGAACATAGTAGTATTAATATTACCTGTTACTTTGTCACCAAAACTAATGGCAAATGTCATAATATGAAATTATAATTTTATAAAATATCTCCAAATATCATTTATGTTCATGTTGCTATTAGACCTGCCACCAGAACTTATTATTTAATATATATTAACAAAGAAGTAAATCTATTACTATAGCATAATTTAAAAATATTTTGAGAACTCTATTTCAGTATAATTAATTTCCTTTTATAGTCTATGTATTCCATTTTATGCATCTAAAATATTGTTTTGAGAAAGGATCTAATGGTTTCACCAGACTGCTAAAAGTTTCCATGGTACAATGAATATTGTAATCTCTATTATATAATAGGAGTCCCTGAAGGAAAATTATAATTCAAAAAACTTTTCTGAAATAAAAGACAATTTGAAATTACATATTGAGGGGACTAAAAATTGACTCATAATGGCCAACATTATCCTGTAAAGAAAAATTCTTTGATATCCCAGTAAAAAGACCAATAGAAAGAAAATTAGATTGCCATTAGAATCTTTAACAGTAACACTTTTATGACCAAGGAAAATGTAGTCATATATTTGAGAAATCTCAGGAAAGAAAATGTGGGCCAAGAACCTTATGTTCAGCCAAATTGATCTTTAAGTATAAAAAGCCTCTGGTAAACTGATGTAAACATGCAGGACACAGAGAATATTGTTCTCATGTGCCTTTCCTGAAGAATCTACCAGACCACAGTGAAATGAGAATGGAATTTAATAGTAAGCAGTTTGAAACTTTTACAGCACTTTGACATTGTTATGACATCCAAACCCAGGAATCACTTCTCTAGTAATTTATTTTCATTGTACTCTACAAAAGTATTGGTCCATAAAAGTCTGGAAAATTTTTTCACTCTATACTAATAAATGAGCTTCAGACAACCAAATTTCCCATATGGTGGGTAGTGAACATTAACTATGAATTTACCTGTACAATTAAGACTAGAAAGGCACTATAAGGGCAACAGTGTAGTGGTGTGTGATGTCTGGATGCTCTGGCAGTGTCCATAACACAACTCTTTTAAAAACGGGGGATTTGGAAATAGGGAGATTATAGACAAACTGCCTCCTAATGCTGCTGACTGAAAAGATCTAGAAAGAGTGAGCAAATTATTAGTAATAAGAATATCTCACATGCAGACTGTAGTCTTGAAATACTATTTCCTACCACCTGCGTTTGGATGATTCCCAGTCTGGGGTAAGAAATGTACATGATTACCATGTACCAGAGAGCAAGGAAGCTATCAAAGACTACCGAGGTTGTGTCAGAAAGACTCAGGGGCTGACTTCAAGAGGACAAAGATGGGATAAGCAAAACTGAGAACTTGGAGACCAGAGAATTTTACAGGCAGATGGGAAATAAAGACCAGAGAAGAGTGGGAGACAATAACAAGATAAGGAGAATGAAATGAAGGGTGGAGAATAATTTGTAAAGATGGGACCTTGAATTAAAGATCTTTAAAATGCCTTCTCACTCTAACACGTAATTCTGTCCCTGCAAACATTTCTAGCCACTTGCCCAGGTTAATTGAGGCATTTACTACTTCCAGGATGAGAGAAACAGAAAGAGAGACCCCCATGTTGTTTGGAGCAACTAGAATGGTTGGAAATTAATTGATGGGCTATTTCTGGCATCTCTCTTAAAGCTACAGCAGGTCCCAGTCTTTATCACTCAGCTTTAATTCTTTTCAGAAGGGCTTTTCTTATGATTCCTGCCATATATTATGAGAGTGCTAAATCAGCTTGAATGATGGTTTACCTATATTTGTTTATGAATTATGGTCCTCTTGCAATTTATAACGTAGGATGGATGACTGTCCTTAGTTTGTAAACAGGTTATTTAGGCAAAGAACAGAAGAGCAATTGTAAGAGTTTTTGAAAGACTCAGATTCATGTACCATTAAGTCCTCCTGAGGAAAGAGACATGACTCTTCTTTGATACTACAAGGTTCATAATTATTCTTTTCTGAGAAGATGTTAAGAGTTATCTAAACACATCGTGTGTATTTTATCTTCCTAGGTCTTCTGTTTCATGCACTGCTACTTTTAATATTCTAGTCTTTTAAATCAAGATTAAAACAGGTCTTGGGATAACTAAAGAGCATTGCCCTTAAGTAAAAGGGCCTTGAGACCAAAAATATATATAATAATCAGCTCCCGTTTGCATAATGCCTTTAATTTTTTCAAACCTTTTTTCTATCTGTTATTTCACTTGATCTTCACAACCACCATGTGAGGCTGCTCACTTTAAAGAAATGAACTTGAAAGCAGCAAACATTTAAAACGTTTCCAAAATATGTAGTAAAACCACAAAGAAAATTCCCAGAGCATCTATACCATAGCTCTAACTTAAACTGTATTTACTGCAAATTGTATTGACTCCAAAGAGATGGCGGCTCATAAATACAGTTTCTCTGTCCTGAACCACATTCAGACTGCAGTTGTTATGAATACAAAAGAGCTTTCCGAGTACGTAACTGTAGTTTTGCTGCATTAAAGCGCAAGGCTGGCATTTGGACTAGAAAACAGGCTGTAAGTGTGTCTGTTCTGCATGGCAAGCATCTCAGTGCCTGCCAGCAATAGGATGGATTTACATATATTGACTCAATCCAGCATATGAGTAACGATCAATTTTCTTGATCTATTCTATTCTGTCAATCTGTGCTTTTGCTAGCAAATGAGGAGACATTGCTGTCAGCCAGAAATAGAGTTTCCTGGGCTTATGTGAGCTTTTAAGATCTCTTTTCTACTTAATTAAAAGATACATACAGTGGTTGGCAGAGAGCAGCAGGCAAGTCAAAGTAACAAAATTTGCTATGTATAGATGGGTTCCTGGAAGAAATTCATGAAAGATGGCTAAATAAATGCAAAGGAAGACATGTTTCTGAGGATAGTATATTTTATGTCAATTTTATTAATAGCAAAATAAATACAAAGGGACAAATACAATTTGTCAAAAGTAGCCAGTAAAAAGCATCCTTTTCAGGAGTCACAAATTACTCTTCCAGGTAACAATATGTAACCTGTCATATAAATTAAGAGGAAATGCTTTCCTTTTTGGTCTCATATTAATGTCTCATGTCACATTAATTCATTTGGTTTTAGCCCAGATAATCTCTTTCCCTAAATGGTAATGGAGGGGTAAGTAAGAGCAGATAATACATACAAAGCGGGTGAGAAACGTTCCCATAAGGGACACAAAGAAAAGCATGACCCATGTTAGGCCCCTTGGGTGACCTTTCACCCAAGTGGTCTCTGTGAACCCATCAGGCCCCCAGGCAAAATCTGAATACCTATTAGAGAGTTGGTTTTATAGTAGATAAATAAGGAAAGGTTTCTGCTGGGGGGTGCAGGGGTGCAATCCTGCAGCTTCTACTTCTCTGGCTTCTTCAAGTGTTTTGGCTACCAAGATTCTGAATCTGTACATGAAGTGGGATATCATTATTTAGACATTTTTTTGGCTTTCATTAAGTACTGGCCTGATTGGGTTTGGCTTCTGTCTGTTCCCCAAGACCTTCTTCAATGCTCATAGCAAATACATACAGAAATGTCTAAACTTACCAGGGGACAGATTTTAGCAATAGTGCCCATTAGGAAGGGACAATGGCTGCGGTTCTGTGCTTCAGTGAAGGGACCTGGCCCTGAAGCAGCGGCCAAGAGATCCTGGCTCTGGCCAGGCTGTCCGTGGGTGAGTTCTGTGATCCTGAGAAAATCAGTGCCCTTTTTGAACTTCAGTTTTTTCAGGTGTAAAATGAAGGTGTTGTGCTAGGTGCCCAATTTTCAAGCTAAATTTAGGAAGTCTTCTCAGAAACTATCATTGGAAGAGGAGGAGTGGGACTCTGGGATCCCCACTCCTGTGACAATGTGAGCAGCCCTGCTTGTACCTCTTGTAGATGGTGTGCTCCCAATAAGAATTTCTTCAAACCGAAGCTGAAAGGGCACGAGAGCATCATGAGCGTTTCTAACAGCTCCAACAGTTTATGGTCAACTTGAGAACACTTGGGCCTTTTTGTACCCTGTGTTTTGGATTAAGAATTCTGTTTTCCAAATCCCAGAATGGATTTGAGCCAAGTCACCTCCAGTTCTCAGTGGTCCTTCCTCACTCGCCATGACTGACAATGACAGGCCTCATTTGGTTAGTGCACCGGCGTAGCAATATGGCACATAGATGAATGCAACCAGTAGGTATCAAATGGCTATCTGGTCCCCACAAAATTCATACTTTTAGATTTTAGTCAAAGGAACTGGCAAGAACAGCCAAAAACAGAATGGGTGTTCGAAAGGGCAAGCATTTGGTGTTGGAGCAGACTGAGAAGAAGATAAAAATAAAATTAAGTTGTCTGATCCCTAAGAATCAAGAAATTGACACGAATTCTACATTTATTCCCTAACCCATCTCATTTGGTTTGGAAATGAAAATAGACATACGGTGCTCTTTGGAAAATGCTGCATCTCCTTTTTGATCTCCGCCTGCACTGCCTCCCCCTTGGCACATGGTGTGAAATATCAGATGCCGAACATTTGCCCTGTGGAGACAGTGGGATGAAAGAGTTCAACCCAACCAACGCCACAAGGATTGTACCAGTAGCAACTGAGATTACCCTAGAGTGCTGTGCAAGTGCTTCTGGTTAACCTCCATTGCTGTGGTGGACCATGACCTAAAATGTATATTTCCTTAGGGCAAGACTTCCTTTTTTCTTATTATGTCAGGTTTCTAATGCTCACACTCAACCCCTAATGTACTATAACTGAGTGTACTAGGAGTATCCCCATGTTCATACATTCCCACTTCCTTTAGAATTAAGGAAATTGAGACTGATGGTGGGCATAGGACTTGTAACAGGGACATGCATTTAGGTAGTGGGACCAGAGAAATGTGCTTGTCCTTATGGATGTTTGATGATGAAGAGGTCATTACCTTTAGATTTTCAGATGTGGGATGGGTCCAGGAGTAGATCATTCACCCTACATTTATTGAGAACCTACTTTTTGCCAGGGATGGTGCTAAGTAATCTAGGTACAGTCTAAAGCCAGACACACTTTCTACTTTCACAGAAGTCACAATCTGATGAGAAAACTCTCAATAAAGTTCATTTGAGCAAAGGCTAAAAAGTTGTTCAAAGTACTATGAGCCTAATACAGTGAAGAAGGGGACCCAGTCTGATCCGGGTGATCAAGTAGGGCTTCTGTGAGGAAGCGACGATAAAGCTGAGAACTGAACAATGAAAAAGAACGATAAGCCAGGGTTTTTCTAAAATGAGTGTAAAAATCACCTGGGCATTTGTTTGTCACAAATTTCCAGGCTCCTTCTCTTGGAGACTTCAGTTCAGTAGATCAACCTGTGAGATATTGGGAATCTGTATCTGTACCCTCCCCGGACTGTCCTTGCAATCCAGAAGTTCGGGAAATGCTGAACATGGTGATGAGCATTTCAGGAAGTGTGCTGCATTGAGGGTAGGGGGGACCTGACAGGAGCTCTTTTGACTAGAGGGTAGGCTGTGATGTCAGGTGAGGACCAGGAATGATTTGTTGGAAAAGATTTTCAAGATGTTGAAACCTTGCAT
The DNA here is from genome assembly GCA_039655065.1 of Glossophaga mutica. Classification (NCBI taxonomy): domain Eukaryota; kingdom Metazoa; phylum Chordata; class Mammalia; order Chiroptera; family Phyllostomidae; genus Glossophaga; species Glossophaga mutica. The sequence continues at coordinate 136,203,349 of CM077307.1, read as the reverse complement.
AGAGGCCGATCAGAAGCATGAGTGAGTACTGGGATGTGGGGAAGAATAGGAAATTAATGACGGCCCAACTAAAGGAACTGGGCTTGCTAATTCCTCAGAGTTACACCCCTCAAATATAATTTGCTTTCATTTGTTTTAAACATTATTTCCTTTAACACCAAGGAGAAATGTAGGTAGCTGAATAAGAGGGGTAGTTTGTGGAATAAATAGCCTTAGAGCGTCTCTTGTTTTCTAACATACTTCCTATAATGATGCATAAAAGTCTGCAGAGAATTACTTTTAGGCTTAGATTTCAAACAATGCAAATGGTCATGGCCAGGGGACCCTCCCTCAACAACAGGTCTGGGCATCATCTTTTGTGCCACACACCTTCTTGAACCTTTTCAACTGTTTATGTGGCTATGCAGATGGATTTTAGGAGACATTATGTGCACAAGAACATGAATGATTAGCCTTGTTTATCTTATATTGCAGGATAAGGAACACCCTACCTTATTGCCAGGGTTTTTGAAACCCGGGCAATGGTTTGCTGGAGCCAGGGAGTCTATTGGTGGCCTCTTTTCCCATGTTTGTGTACAATGACTTCACAAATGTCATTGTGGGGTATTTACACCATGGAAATCAGCAACTGATATTTTTCCATGGCTGAGAGTCTGTTAAACACTTACAGCACACCACTGCCTGACAGGAATTTACATTTTTGAAATTGTGGCTATTTCTACATGAGAGTTACCAGACTGTCCTACCAACGAAAGCTCCTTTCTCCCTGCTCTTTTTTATTGTATTATAAAGTCTTCCCCAGGATCCTCCATGTACTTCTATTCCTTCTCCTTGGTTAGACCTGTGTCTCGTGGTCATGCAAGGGAGGCTGGGATAGTGCATATCTGGCAAAGGAATGGGGCTTCTGTGTTTGGCCTAAGCCCATCTTGACTTGAATTGTAGAGCTGAACATAACAAAAGGCAGGGACTTCATCTTTAATAAGGAAATGAATAATATTTCCACATTAATAATATAAGAAAAAGATATATGTGGTTTTCAAGACCCAGAAGCCTGAGTAGCAATGGAACTGAAATAAGTCCTCCCTGTTTTGTTTGTTTTTGTTTTAACAGCTGTTGGCATTTTATACTCAGACTTTTACAGCAGTGGTTCACCAAGTGTGGTCCTCAGATCAGTGGCCTCACCATCATCTGGGAACTTGTTAGAGATGCAGATTCTTAGGTTCCAGTCCAAACTGCTGGATCAGAAGCTGTGGAGGGAGGAAATAATGGGGGAGAGGTATGATTAAGAGTGTAGTGTAGCAATCTGTGTTTCTTAGGTAGTCCGGAGATGCGAATGGACCCTGAAGCTTGAGAACCATTGTCTTAAGAGTGGTTCTAACTTTATCAGTGCGATGTGTGTAAAGTGAATTTCAGTGAATAGTGAGCACCTCGCTGGTGTTAGGCACATAGCAAGCATTCATTCATTCATTCATTCATTCATTCACTTACTAATTATTTCTTGGGCACTCATTATTGTTACCCTGTATCATACAGTCCATTGCCCACTGGCAGCCAAAATGATCTTTTATTAAAAGGGTAAGTCAATTGTACTATTTATTTGCTGAAAACTTTTTAGTGACTTGTAAAAGGGTGAAATACAAGCTCTAAGTCCCTCCATGGCTTCACCTGCCTGCCTTCAACTCCTTCCTTACAACTCTTCCCTTCCCTCCTGGAGCCCCTGCCTCACTGACCTTCTTTCTGTGGTTGAATCTATCTTGTCGTTTTAATTCCAGCTCAAATTTTACCTTTTCAGAGACGACTTCTGCCCATCTTATCCAATGTATCCCAACCCGCGCCCACTTAAGCTCATCGCATTAATCATTTAATTTCTTCAGGGCATATAAACATATCATGCCTATTTATTTGCTTACTGTCTGGCTCTTCCACCAGAACATAAACTCCATGAGGGATGCCCTCTGCTTCTCAGTGTCTAAATGCACTCTGGAACACTGGTCTCGACACATGCTTGTTGAATGTATTTCCAGGCATTACCTTAGGTATGCCAGAGCTGAGATTTAAATTGCTAGAGGAATTGAACAGCTGGAATCAGCACTTTGGCATAGGTGTATCAGGCATTTTTTACTTGTAAATTATAATCTATTTCATTTTAAGAAACTTAAATTTACTTACAGGAAGCTCTTCAAAAGACCATGAAACTCACTTATCTGGACAAGATCAGTTTACTTTGGTTGAACTGGCAGTATGTATGTTCATGTATTGAAAAGAGATTGCCAAAAGCTGGAAAAAGGATATCACAATTTCTTATACCTCGCACCGCATCAGATAAACAAGTAACTGATTCAGAAAATTTATGATGGTTTTTCCCAGAGACTGTTCTGGAAATAGAAAGACGAAGTCAGACTCCAGAGCCATCTAGTGGTCATGTTTAGTTCCTGTCGAAATAAAATCCAATGTACTCTAAAACTGATTTTTCACTTTTTTGGAGGGTGTACATTTGTGTGTGTTTCTGGTCTTACATATTACTTTAGACGTATTAAATGGTGATGCGGGTTGGTCAAATGCTAGGAAATTCACAAGGAACATTAATCCTTTATGTTGTCACATTGTGATAGACATGTGTTTTATAAATAATCATTGTTAGGTGACAATTTATTTTAAGCTGTACAATACGTAGGAGACTGACACTATCCGATGCCCCCATCTGGTGGTGGACATTGCTGGTCACTCAGAGGCAACACATGCATCCAGAATTTCTGATCTCTAATCCCCAGGTCCTTCACACTTTGTCATACATTCAGATGTTCCATGTGTCCTTGTTTCCCATCTTCTCCATTGGCTCACAGCAAGGCCCTTTGCAAAAGATAATCAAATCTTCAGTTGAAGAAGCAAACTAGAGAAGTGCTCTTAAACAAAAATTAGAACCCCCAGAAGTTTATTTTATAAAATAATTTCCCCCTCCTATACCCATGACATGATTCCCAGAGTCTACAGAAACTAATGGGAATTAATATTCCAAATGCATGTAAAACAGACTATGCCCTGTGCTAACCATTTTATGTACATATATCTTTACATACTGGATACTCCTGCACAATGTGGATTATATCTATTTTAAAAAGAGAGATAATGCTCATGGAGTTGTCATTTTTGAGCCCCTAATACATGCTAGGCATTGTGCCAGGCAGCTCTCATGCCGCCTTTATTTAACCCTACCAACTTCTCAGAAGTAGTCTCATGATCTGCTCAAGTGAAGAAACTGGAGCCCAGATAAGTAATTGCCCCGAATCCCATATCTGGAGACTGGAACTGTAGTTCTTCTAGCTGGCTCCATTCTGTGCTTTCTCTACTTCTCCAGCATTTTAGAAAGAATTTTGACATTTAATTATTTTTGAAACATTTCTCCCTTCCGCTCCCCACACCATCAGGTGACCAGCAGTTTGGGGGCAGGGACCACATCTGATGCCTGGCATAGAAGAACACAATATTTGTTGAAAGAGTTGAAGGAGGCAGACTTGGGAAAATTCCAGTTCTCTGGTCAATCACTTGGTTAACATTTGTATCAGTTGTGTCTTGCTGCATAAAAGATTACCCCCCAAACCTAATGGCTGCAAGCAACAAACATGTTATTCCTCAGTTTCTGCAGGCCAGGAATCCAGGAGCAGGTTACCTGGGTCTCTCACAAGCTTGCAGTCAAGATTTTGGGCAAAGCTATCTTCATCTCAAGGCTCAGATGGGGCAAGGTCTGCTTCTAAGATTGTTCACATGGAAGCTGGCAAGCTATAGGAGAACTGTGCCCAAGCTCATTTGCAAGGCCCGTGGCAGGCCTCAGCCCCCACCAGGTCAGATTCCCCACAACGCTATCTCACAACATGACTGCTGGCTTCCCCCAGAGTGAAGTGACCCGGGAGAGAGTGAGAGAGAATGCCCAACAGGGAAACCATGGTCTTTTTATAACCTAATGTCAGAAGTGAAGTGACATCTCTTTGCTTCTGTTGTATTTTCTTCATTAGAAGTGATTCACAGAATCCTTACTTAGGGGGATGCGGTATTACGCAGGGGCATGAATACTAAGAAATGGAGCTCATTAGGGGCCATCTCAGAGGCCACCAACCATGACATTAGACCTTGAAATTACTATGTAATATTAGAGATCAATTCTTTGCCCTATTAACCAAGGATGTTTTATAATCTAGCCAAGGCAGACTCTCACAATGCATAGGAGAGCTAGTTGTAGTGTTAGACAAACTAGATCCAAATCCTAGTTCCCTGACTTCATAACTATGATTATGTTGATATCTGCATGCCTTAGCCTCCAAGTAGACATTATAACAGCCTTAACTTCATAAATCTGTCATGAGAATTGATGAGATAGTATCAGTGAATTTCTAAGTATAGTACCTGATGCATGAAAACAGCAACATATTCCAGCTAATATCATCTAGATATTTGTGTGAATTTATTTTTAACTCTCTAGAGTGTTTTCTGGAGTACTTCATGTTTTATTTTATTCTCATTGTACTCCTAGTAAGGTGGTAAGATTTGATACAGTTGTGCCCATTTTAAATATTTAACATTTCAGACATGTAAAAATTGAATGGTTAGCCAGCAGATGTTGAAGGCAGTCCCATAACCCAGTTTCCCCCAACTAATTTCTCCTTCCAAATTCACTCTATTTTTTTTTTTTAAATATCTCAGAGGGATGAGCAAGGAACATTCTTACTATCCCATGCTTATGTATGGTATTTATTGTCACAGAGCCGTAACAATCACCAAATCAGTGAACCCAAAAGTTGTCTTAGAACAGACCGAGTCATATTTTGAATGTCATTAAAAAAACAGTCTATAAACTAGCTGCGATACATGTAGCACATTGTAAACTGCACTCAAACGGTAGCTTAGGAAACCCACATCCTGGTTTGGGTTCCTCATTCTAAGAGTTTGCTTTTTCTGTTAAGTTAATGAAAAAAGAAACAAAAAAAAAAAAAACCAACCTCACGAGACTCAGATTCTGTCTCTTAATTTGACAATGGTCTTCCAAAGTCCTGGAAGATCTTCTTATGATAAATTCCAAGTGATATTTTTACCTAAGCGAACAATAAAACTCAGAGACTTGAACCACAAATACATTCACATTTAATTCCTATTATTCTCCAAGACCTCAACCCCTTCTCTCCATTTCCCTCCCAGAAAACCCCAAATTGAGGCCAAACAGTAATGAAGAAAAACGTTGTTGACTCTGTGTCATAATCACATCTGTCTTCAAAAACACAGGGCCCTATTCCCCAGATAGCAGATTCAGCCCTGAGTCATGCTCACTTACGAAGCTGATCTATTCTGAAGAAAGACCATTTCATTGTTGAATCTCGGTGTTTCTGTCTCTTCATGTCTTCTTCACAAAATAAATGAACTGCATCTCTTCTGGCCAAGCTGCAGCACATGGGTGCTGCTGGTCTCCCCTGTGCATGGCGACAGCCTTCTTCTAAGCCTGCTCCTGTTAGCTCTCGCATACGCATGCAAACTACCCAACTTTTAAGGCTTTTACTTACTAGAGTTTATAATGTACTTTGGAGACGTGAGAAGGAGGAAAATGTGGGAGTCTAAGAGGGGGGTGGTTATTATAGATGAAGAAGGGGTGAAGTAATACTTGATGGATATATGTCCAATTTTTTAATTATTGGAAATTTAAGAGAAAACAAAGTTCTTAACACCTTTGTGGAGTATCAGACAAAATCATTGGGACCACTATAGTGTTTAAAAGAGGGATATCTTTTAAACAAAGTCAGGATCTGTAAGTCCTTTCCCCTAGCTAAGACTCTCAGTCATTCTGGAAGGCCTCCAAAGGCAACAGGTCATCACTGCTGCTGGTACCTGCGTCCAGCCCTACAACTAAGCAAGAGAAGCATGTCACCAGTCTGACCTTTCTGGGGGCTGACCTATGGAGCATTGTGTTCTTCAGAGCTGTTAAAATCTAAAGTGCCATGCAAACACCAGTACCATCACAATAAAAAGTGGCTGGCTGGATGTGTGTGTGTGTACTTGTTAAGTCTGTATATATACAGAGATATGCAGATAGGCATATGTATGTATGTATATATGCGTGTATGTATGTATCTATCTCCAATAACCAACTTTAGGCAACAGCCTATGATCAGACCATATCTGGAGTATTGTATGCAGCCCTGTCATACATTTTATGAAGGTTCTAAGGAATTTAAAATATATCCAATAAAGGAATCTAAGTTAAGAAAAGATCTAGACATTACTGGGTAGAATGGACAGAGGGAAAAAGTAGGTTTTCTTGTCCTGGAGAAGTGAAGGTAAAGTAAAAACAGAGCTGCTTTCAAATATTAAAGCAGTGTCACCTAGTGAGAGAAAAGACTGGCAATGTGGCACTCGAGGGGCAGAGCTAGAACAACTGGCAGGTGTGACAGGCAGGAAGATTCATCCTCAGCATTCGAGGGACTGTCTACCAACTTGGGAATATGCACCAGAGCATTCGGACCAGTCAGCTCGGCTCTCCCACTAGTGTCCAGTTCAGTTAACTGGAGAAGCTGGCCCATTTGGCAGCCTAAAAACACATGCTGGATGTAGCCTCAGAAACCCAAACTCAGGCTGTCCACCACAATTAATAATAATAATAATAATAATAATAATAATAATAATGGCAGTTATATAGCATACTTACTCTGTGCCAGGCCTTTTGCAATTACATTACCTATCAGAAGGTAACAGCCCTGGAGAGATCTGTAACTCCTGTTGTGAGGCAGAAAGTAGGAAAATCATTCCATTTTTTGACAGCTAAACATAAATGGAATGTCAGGTAATTCAATCAGGCAAAATAGTGTGTCTTAGTACTTTGGTTATTTTAAAATAATCTTGTTCTTTAAACAAAATATGGTATATACATACAATGAACTAATATTCAGATATTGAAGGAATGAAGTTCTGATACATGCTACTGTATGGATGAACTTTGAAAACAGACACATTGAAATTAAGGATGAACTGACAGTAACCAGAGGGAAGGTGGGAGAGGATAATGGGGTGGGGAGGGGGAAGGGTTTTCAGGAACAACTATAAAGGACACGCGGACAAAACCAAGGGGGCGTGGAATCAGGGGAGGAAGGTGGGGATGGCTGGGGTCGGGGGAGAGGAGGGGAGGAAAGACAGACCACTGTACTTGAATAACAATAAAAAAGTTAAAAAAAAAAAAGAAAACATTATGCTAAGTGGAATAAGACATAAAAAGACAAATATTGTGAGATTCCACCTATGAAATATCTAGACTAGGCAGATTTATAGACAGAAAGTATAGATTAATGATAACCAGGAGCTGGTGAGAGGAGAATGGGGAGTTATTGTTAATGGGTAGAGAATTTCTGTTAGGTGGCTATTGTATTAGCCTAATTTGACAGAGTTCCACTTGGGCCTTCCTGGTCATGCCCTTCCCCAAGAAGTGAGTGATAGAAGGGACTGAAGGGTCTAAAATTGTCCTTTCTCTTTGCTTCTCACATGGTGGGAGCAGGCTCAATATAGTCAGTAGCAGAACTGTGAAAAAAAGCCCATCTGAATCAACCTAAAGGTATCTGGAATTAGAGTCATAAAAAGGAATAGTCATGTAAGAAGTTGACAAGAGTTGGTTTTGATACTAGCAAGTGCAAGCATGAAAAGAGGCCTTGGTTGGTGACAGAGCTCAGGTTGTGAGGATGAGAAACAGAAGACTGAATGTAGTTTTGTGCCCATGTGGCACCTTGGATGACATATTTCTTTCTGGGAATTTGGGAGAGAGAGGGATCTTTCAAGAATGAGGAAAGAATATTTATATTCTGGTGGAAGATGAGAACTTCCAGGTTTGGGTGTAGCTTAATCCATTAGGGGCAGGTCTTGATCGTGCATAGCTGTGCTGGAATTCATAATTGATTTGAAGAAGATAGTCATGCAGAACTAGTAATGCAATCAATAATCTGTCCCCAAGGAAGCTGTATGACTTCTAAATTTTCATGTATTTCTGCTTTCCCTTAAATTCTGCCTTCATTCTAAGGAGGTAAAGATCACCCTCCCTTTTCCCAAACTATGGAACTGAATTACATCAGGGAACCCTAAGTTTGGCTGAATCAAAGCCCCAGTGAATTTGGAAATGAAAGAAATGAAAGAATGAATTATCCATTCTCATTGCTGGTTCGTGTGTGTGTGTGTGTGTGTGTGTGTGTGAAAGCCCTTCATTTACTCTGTCTTGGCAATAACTCAATTGATTCTGAAAAATTGTACCTTAAATTTCTCTGGAAATATTTGCAACAATGAAGCGGGGGAATTTACTCTCTCAAAGTCAGACGGCTGCCTTGATGTTTCGGTATAGTATTGCAATAGTGAGCCACTAAGAAGCTGCCACGGGAATCAGCTACTATGGGAGAGGAGTGAGTAAAAGCTTCACCTTCTCATTCCTTGGCTTCTTACTGAATCTAAGAGGAAAGAGTACAGTTCTTCCAAAGCACATGGCTTGCCCTGGATAATGATAAGATTACCATAAAAATACCATAGAGAATATAGAAGTGGAAGAGGGAACATTTAAGCTAGTGTATATTGAGTGCCTACTCCATTCCAGGTATTTCCCATGCATTTATACTCTAAGATCTATTAAATCCATGACTAAACATTTGAGGTTCAGAGAAGTAAGCCACTTGTCAAGGGAGACAGAGCCAAAATGTGGACTTAATCTTGTGCAATGGCAAAGGTCATAAGTGAGGTGATGCTTATCTTTCCCCTCTTAGTACCAGTTTTCTCAAGCCCTTGGGTACTTGACATTCTCGCTGTGTTAGGGCTTCCCCTAGTATTACCAGCCTGGGTCTCCTCTGTCCCCATAGACCCGATGGTCCCCACCTGACCTATTTGTTTCCCCTTGTTCCTGAAGTCTGACTTGCCCTGTCCTTATTTCCTCACTTGATTCTCACTTTCCCTAACTGGTATGAAAAGATTAATATACTACTCACTCATCACAGCAATATTTGCTCATTGAAAGAGGTCATCTATGGACAGGATTTTTCTGATCCAAAGGAATGATTCTCTAATATGAAAAAAATCAGGCACCAAGAGAGGCTGATTGAGAAATAATGTTTGTACATCTGAGTGTGCATGTTTCTGCATGTTTGATGAGGGGATCGTTGCTAGGGAAAGATTTTCATAGTATCCTGCTAACATGCCTCATAAACTAATATTTTTCAGTCTTTTTTCATTATGGCTCCCCTGAGAACAGTTTTTTTCCTAATTATTCCTTCCTAGGACATAATGTTATCTGTTTATGTACTAATATAATCTGTGCTTTATGCATAAAAGGAGTAAGGTTTTTTAGACTCCTAAGAACCCATTTTGCCCCTTTGTGGGTGATATGCTAATATACCAATGTTGAGAGACAGGAGGGCCTAGTGTTAAGAGCAAAACTCTGAGTTAAAATCCAAGCTCCATTACTTCCTGGCTGTGTGACTTGAGCAAGTTATTTAACCCCTCTGTACTTCAGTTCTCCCCCTTATAAAATGGGCACAGTAATAGTTTGTATTTCATAGGTTTGCTGAGTGTGTGAAATGCACATAAGGCACTTAGAAACGCTCTGGAGGCAGAGTTGGAAATACGGGTTACGTATTTCAGAGTTGGAATTTCTGGTCACGGCGCACATAGAAAGGGCTGTCATCTGCACTGGAGGAAATTGGGGGTGGGTGCAATTTGGGGTTGGCTTTATGGGGCTTGCTGGGAAGAAAGTTTTGTATTGCATAGCTACTATAAGAAAATATAAACAGGAAAACAATTTTAAATTTGTATATAATCTTTTTTTATTTAATCTTTATTGTATTTTCCCATTCCTATTTAGTCCCCTTAGCAATCACCACACCTGTTGTCCATGAGTCCTCTTTTGTTTTTGCTCCTTCTCTTCATCCCCTAACTTCTCCCCTCTTTAGCTGTCCTGCTCTTCATCTAGGAGTTTGTCTCTATTTTCCTTGTTAGTTCAGTTTGTTCATTAGATTCCACATATGAGTGAAATCATATGGTATTTGTCTTTCTCTGACTGGCTTATTTCAATAGCATAATGTTCTCCAGGTCTAGCCATGCTTCCGCAAAGGGTAAAATTTGCTTCTTTTTTTTTTATGACTGAGTAGTAAATTTGTATATAGCTTTCAAAGAAAATAATTTCCAAAGATTCAATAATGAGAAACTCGAACTTATTTATCATCATTAAAAGGAATCTCTGCACAAATGGAATGTGGCAGATGGTTCAGGGGAGATGTTTAAGGGCCTTACGTACCAAAATCACAATTCTGAATTTAAGAAGGTTATACTGAGAGTCATTCAAATTGTACCTAAAGATCATGGTAACCACTATAACTTTTTGAATGGTTGCTTTTAAAAAGGTTGACTAAATGTTCATAAAAATACAATAAAAATTATTAAGTAAAAATTAATTTTGTAAGAAAAAAAGAGGTTGAATATTTAGCACTGTGAAGGTTCCTAACCCCTCCTACCTCCCGGCTGACATATCGTTCGTGTGTAGCGTGCAGCGTGGCCACGACTCAGTGGCTGAGAAGCTCTGATGTGGCCCATCGCCTCCCCCGTTTGGTGTAAGCCTGGCCCAGAACAAATAGGAGGGGAATTTTTTGAAGAGAATTTCTTTTTCAGGAGAATTACACTGAATAGTCTTAGTCTAAAAAAAAAAAAAAAAAAAAAAAAAAAAGGCCCAAGTGAGGTCTCTTGGGTCTAGGAACTATTTCAGACCTCATTCAGTAAAATCATCGCAAGCTTCACAAATGGGAGGACCACGGAGGCAGCAGGAGCCGCCACCTCAGAACAGGAGTGGAGAGACAGCAACCAAGGGCCAGTGTACAGGGAACACTGATGGCCAGGCTCTGACACCTGTGGCTGAGCCAGTTCCCACGTGTGGGCCAAGTACAGTGAGGGTTACAATGTGCTCATGTGCTCTCCTCTTCCTCCCTGGCTGAGTGGGGAGCCACTGGTAGATTTCTGAAAATACAGAATTACCGTAAATCTTCTCTTGCCTCTGTTTGAATAATTCTATGCTTTTTATTATTGTTTCCCAGCAGTGAACTCAGAGAAGAACTGTATGTTCTAGCCAAGCCTAATGATTGTTTTATAAATATTTATAAATCAGATACTGTCTTCCTTTCTTTCTCCTCTCACCCTGGCTATACATTATTTGGAGGCCCATTCTTCCCTTCCTTGCAGCTCCTTTGACGTTTTGCTGGGCTGGGAGGGCATTTGGATTTTGACATTTTTCTTTGATTTGCTTGCCTGTACTTTGGGAGTCTTTGTTGAGAAGCTTCATTCTGAAGTATTTGAAGGTGGCCTCCTGGGGCTGCCTCATTGTTCACATGTGCCAAAACGAAACTGAAGCCTCTTAGTGAGATTTATATTCTTTTGCAGAAGAGAGAACCTGTTTAGTAAATTCATTTATTAACAGAGAAAACTTTATTCTGATTGGGGCAATGTCTTTTGCCTATCCTAAAAAGCATCAGGAATGAGGGAAAGGGGGGAAGGAAATATCTCTAGCAAAAAAAGGCAAAAACTGGCATCAGTGACCAATTCCGTAGGTCGGTCTGTTTCTGGAAAGACTGTGTTCATGTTCTGGCCGTGGATGGCACTCATCTGTGGGGTTTGGAGATTGTCCCCAGGGGCTCTGGCTTTCAGAAAGTGGTGTCAGACTAATTGGATTAAGTTAACTGTGCCCAAACTATTATACTGGATCGATATTATTTTTTCTTCTATGCGTAGAATCACTATAGAAGCTAATAGCTAAATACATGCAAGTTTCCTGTCTGGTACCAATGGGTCTACCTGATTTTCACTGTCTGTAATGGGACAGGTGTCACTTCAAAGAGCAACAGTGAGACTGACAGGCCCTCCAGAGTGGGCTCTGCCTGAATCAGAACTTGCTTTCCTAGTTTCCAGGTGTGCCCAGAGCCAAGGTTATTAAATCAAGATCTTCCAGGAAGCTAACCTTGATGACAGAGGAAGGAGTGCTAGTCTGGCTGCTTCATAGGAGAGCTCTCAGGGAGCTGGGGTGCATAATCTCAGTAATCGTAACCCCCACCATGAAGAACAGCAACCACCTTGGAGCTGTGTGTTTCTCCTGTGTGCTGTGACAGGCTAATACAAAGTACTTTCTCACCTTCTCTCATTTACCAATGAATGGTATTGGAGAAACACTTTGCGCAGTTAAAAATGTTTGGGACAGCCTATGGGTTAGCTGATAGTATTCTCAACCTTCTGAGAGGTGAGGAAGCTGAGGCTTAGTAATGAAGGGACTAAATAACTTGCCCAAGGTCAAGGATTGGCTCAGCTGAGACCTTGGGGTGCAGTAGAAAGAGCTCTTTACTTGCTTGTGTTTTGTCCTGATAAAGAAGATAAAGAAGACAAAGAAGACACCCGATAAAGAAGAACATGTAGAAGTATTTTCTGATTGCTTCAATGATACTGTAAAATCTTTTCTATGTGGAATTCTTTGCTCTTTAAAATACTTCCAATATGGACCAAGGTAAGAATTAGTCCCAAGAATACACATATACTTTGGAGAAAGGGACGCATTCCTCTTTTCATGCTGTCTAAAATGGAGTCTCGATGAAACCAAGACCTGGATCTTACAGAGCTGCCCCAGGTACCAGTTTGGGGCGGAAAACCACATCTGAGACCTGCAAGTTGCTGTCTGGCTGAAAGTGGAGGGAAAGAATCATGGTGTGATATACACCAGACCATGTGGAAGTCTGGTTGTGAGCAAGCTGCCAACCTACACAGCACAAACCCAGTGAAGCGCCAAAATGCAGCCGTCCCTGGCCTCTGTGGGAGGGCACAGGAAAGGGGGCCTGGGACTTAAACGTATCAATTTTTTAAATCGAAGTAAATCAGAACAATGAAAGGCTTTACCAAACTATGACTAGCAGACCACTTCCGTCTGGCATGGCATACAGCAGTGATTTTCCCATTTCCAAATGGGAGACCCTTCTTAAAAATGAAGTCTCACATAGACATCCACTCTTCTGAAGAGTGCAAGTGGATTGTACCTGCAGCTGCAGACGAGGGGCCAGGAGCCCAGCTGATCAACTGCTGTTTCGAGGGCTACCGATGCCCCTCCAGAGCCCCTGAGGATCTGTAAACTCTCTTCTGCTATATTTGGGTGTACTCTAAATTTACCTCAACTTTGAATATATTTTACTAGCAAAGAAAATTTTCTCTTTAAACAAATTAATATACTGTCCTAATGATTGCTTAATTTAAATTGTTAAATTGCAAATAATTAAAGTTCAGCTCACTCTATGTATTTCAAGTATCATGGAACTTAAAAACAAAACTTTCCAAACATACACAAAATAGATAGATTATATAATGAACCACTATGTATTAATCGCCAAGGTCCAAGAATAATCATTTTGCCAATCTTTAATCTATCTTATTCCACTTTTCTTCCCTTGGAGTATTTTTTAAAAATCTCAGACTTTCTATCATTTCACCCATAAATACTTCAATATGTATTTCTAAACAATGGGACTTTTTTAAAAAAACGAAAACACATGCCATTATCACACAACAAAATCAATGGTCACTCTTTAATGTATCTGTAGGATTTCAAGCTGTGACTACTGACACACTTATTTCAGGTGATGGGACAAGTTCCCACAAAATCCATAACAGTAGAAACCCCATGTCAGCTCCTGGGCTGTAAATTCCTCAAGGGCCTTAATGTTCGTATTTCCCAGAGAGTTGAGGACACAGCCTTGCTCCTAGTGGGCAATGAATAAAGATGGTTGATAAATATCAGATGTCATCATACCAAACATGAAATGCTACTCAGGAGCAGTCTACAGTCTAATCATGGAGAGAGACAAATGCTGTTCTAACAACTCAAGAACCTCATGATATGGAGCTCTAGTGAATGCTATGGCTGTGAATTCAGCAGGATTCCAGAGAAGAACAGATCCATGCAGCCCTGTGGAGTTCCTCTGTCCAGAAGGTATATGATGAAGATAAAGCTTGGTCAGGGCTTGGAAAAATGGGAAGGAGAGAAAAAGACCCCTGGAATTTGACTCGATAATATGAATAAGAACACAGAAATCCAAAAAAATATGGTGTGTTCAGGGAAGAGTTAGGAGGCCAGCCTGGCTAAGGAGTGGTAGAACAGGAGCTCCGATGACAAGAGTGAAGAAGTGTGAGAATGTTGAAAGACTTGACAGTGTATTTGGAATATGATCCAGGTGGCATGATGACAAACTATTTGAGAGCACATTGTGTCTTTGATGGCATCCTTCCAAGTAGAATACCTTCAGTATAGCAGGCATTAACACCTCGAACAACCAGATGCTTATATATGGAATCCCGTTGAATGGAGTGAACCACAAGTTCATCCATCTCAGCATAAACTCATTGGTCAATATAACAAGTCTATTGATTACTACAGACTAGGGCCCCTTAAGGGGGTAAGTCAGAGGATGGGTCTATTTTCGTGGAAGTTAGGAAGGAAAGGAAAGAGCAGAAATGTGGATTTTGAGGGTTAGAGATCACCAAAACATAGGTCTCTATGTGAAGATGAAGGACAGAGAAGTTGGAGGATGGAGTGACTTGGGAAACAAGAGCCTAAGGCCACTAGGTTTCTAGAGCAGGAAGCAGGAGGAAAAAAAGATTACCAAAGGACCATAAAAAGCCCTCACTTGAGTAAGAAGTAGAGTCTGGTGTTAAAGAGGGTTTTGGGTTTTACAATTGGCCCTGGTATTAACGTCGGTGATCTAGACTATTCCTACTCACAGGATGTTTCCTGAGCTGGTACGAGTCATTGAATTACTTGTTTCTGGTCAGCAATGAAATAGTATTAAAATTGTGAGTAAGGTAGATGGCATGGCTGGACACCCAAGCAAGTGGTCATTTTCTAGTAATTTATTTTATTTTACAAAAGTAATAGTTTAAAAAGTGTTGGGGAAAAATAGTTCTTCACCGTAGATGGTTTCACAACCTAGATGATTCTTGAAAAATGCTCTGAGGGCTATGTCTTCACTTACAACCTGCATTAAAAGAGTGGCTTTTTCTTTGTCAGAGAGCCAGGTGCCTTGCACTTATAGGACATCATATTAGGAAATTATGCACCTCGTTCCTAGAAGCCAGGCCCATCCTGGGGAGATGCTTGTACTTGGAGAGGTGCAAGAGAACTGGGGAGGATAAGGCTGTCTTTCCATCTCCTCCCCATTGGGCATTTATCCTCACCCAGTAGGCTAACAAGAGAAATTACGGGCCATGTTTGAATGATTTTTCTCTTACTTTTTTTTCTTCCATTTTCCTTCCCTCCCTCTTTGTCCTCAGCACATACATTTGATAATTTACAACTATATGACATGACTGTATCATACAGGTGACCACTCTGTTCATACATACAATTTTTTGTTTACTAATATTTCCTGTTCTGATATGCTATCTCTAACTGAAAAGTGAGGTAGGCAGGAACTGTATTATTATCCCATTTTACAGATGAAGAAACTGAGGATGCCAAGAGGACTTGTGACGTACCCTGTTACACATCTGAAACTCACCTTCTGACTACCTGCTGAATGTTTTTCACTTTTGACCATGGTAGGAGGCAGCTGAGCAGAGTCACAGAGCTTCCCAAGTGTTTTAAAAAATTTAAATGAGGCAGCATGTGCAAAGGGCCTGCATGGAAAGTGATAGAAAGTAAATGCTCAGTAAATGCTAGTTTCCTTTCCTTAATAAATGCCAAAAGGTAGCATGGAATGAAGGAAAGAAGTGGTGCTTTGAGTAAAACATGGTCTGCATGCTTTAAAATGAGGAATTTCAGAGTTGGCCTTGTACAAATCATTAAAGTCCACCTTTCCCAAAGTGTTCTCCAACCCATGTTAATTAGGTCCCAATCTCTGCCACTTACTCACTGCTTGAACGCCTCTGACTAACTGTTCAATCTCTCTGAGCCCCAGGTTTTAGGTTTTTTTTTTTTTTTTTTTTTTTTGATCATAAAAAGGGTTGATAGAATTTACTTTCCAGAGAGACTGTGTTAAAGACAATGTGCCTAGCACATGATGGGCTCTTGATCGTTGGTGCTCTTGTGTTATATCCACACAGTTTTGCACTGACATTGTCCAGCCTAAAACTGTGAAGTCAACCAGTAGATTAAGCCAACCAATGGGTTTTGAATATCACCTCGACTGGCTGTGTGTGGAATAAATCTGCTACCCTTAACTAGCTATTTTTTAATTCAAAAGTCAGGCAATTACGTCCCAGTGTTAACAATATGCATCCATGTACACAAATCGTGTACAAAATGCTTATGTATAGGCACTTAAAATATGTATCCTCCCCAAATTTCTCTTGTATGGCGCAATGTTTGAGGCCTGCAGGGCCTCACATGTTCTGTTACAGTCTGGCAGCACCACGACGCTGAGGCTGAATACACTGGAGGAAGATTAAGAGGGGAGACAGAACCATTTGACAGTATAATTACACACACAATTTTAATGTTATTGTGTATGTATCAAATATATATCAAAATTTAAAGAGATAAATATTTTAAATTTAGAAAATGAGAATACTTTCTGCTGGTGGAAAAGAAAAGAAGAAATTTAATAATATGCCATTCAAACTTGCTTTAAATAATTGTTACTTCAGATCTATAAGATAAACAGTCCACTCCACAAAACTGGGGCATGGGCTATAATTTAATAAACACTGTCCCACAGGAGTGATGAAGAGTATGGCCAGAAGCTGAAATTGGATGCATACATGATCTGGGGGTGTAACTTCATTTGTAAAATGAATCACACTCTAAACTTGGACTCGGTTGACTTACTGAAATGATACTTTCGCACGAAATGTTTTTCCTATAGGGGCACTTTCCCCAGTTTATTTTTAGATGAGTTCTTTCGAACAAAGCACTCCAGTGTTCACTAGGGGCCAGCTAAGGATAGCTTTTAGGGCTATACTCTCTATTTCGGATTCTCTTTTACCCACCTTCAAAGCCTCTCTAACCTCACTGATTCTAACTCTCTGGAATCTCTTTCCCAACTCCCTTCAAATTAACTACAGAAAACAAACATCATGGGAGTTTTCAAAATTTACGTCCAAGGACTTTGTAATCACTCTTTAACCCCAAGCAGAGGGCAGAGTAGTTTGGCAGGAAAATTATAGGAACGGGCCAATAGGAAAGTAGGATTCCAAGTGCAGCACTGTCATAACAGGCTGAGGACCTTGGGCAAGTCACTTCATTGGTCTTGGCCTCAGTTTTTTCATCCATGCAGAGTGGGATGAACCAGAGAACGAATCTTAAGCCAAGGGATTCAGATAGAACATTTTATGATGCAAAACTTTTGCCTTCATTCAGTCAGTGAAATTCATACAGCAAATTCTTTCTCCAGTTCCACTACTTAACTATATGATCATAGACAAATTTATTAGTCTTTTATACAGTTTCCATATCTATATAAGAAGCAAAATAATAGTTTTTTTCTGAAAAGGGTTGCTGTAATAATTAGATAAGGTTACCTAAAGAATTCACTCAGCACAGTGGCTGCCACAGAATAGGTATTCAATAAACATTATTATTTGATTTTCAAGAAACAAGGTTTTGATCGATTTTGATGAGAAGACAATAGATGCTGGTAGTTAATCAGAATACATTATTTCCAATGACTGTATTTCTTATATCACCTTTCCTTTTTGAGTCCCACCCAGCTTATTCCTCCTAAAGGGAAACCAATCAAATAACAGTCGACTACAGCAAAGGGACAACATGTATTATTGCCACTCCACCTTCTGGGGACACTTCATGTGTTGTCTCTCGCTAAGAACCATCCACTTGCCTACTTTTGTCTTTCTCAATCCTTGATTCAAAGGATGAGTTCCTTGAGACACCATTTTAGATTGAACTCAGGAGTTAAATTAAACTAATGTGTATTCTAGCGTAATGACTTCAGCTAGAGTTTCTGGATTCTACTCTTGTCTTTGCTGACATCTACTTGTGGGTAACCTTGGGCAAGTTACCATACTTCATCCTTCTCTTCCTCATTCTCTCCATCTGTAAGGATAAATATAAAGAATACGTAGTTCATAAGGTTGACATGAAAAATAAGTGTTATTCCTTAGGACAATGCTGAGTCTGGAAAATTTATTCTTTTTGTTTAATCAAAAGTTTACCTATGCCATTTTACACCCTCAGATAATTTTCTTTGAGAGATTTACATGTACTGATATCATCTTCCTGGATACTTCACCATAAAGGAAACTTCTTAGGATTAGAAGTCGACAATATTTCTTCTTTGACTGACAATAATTTAAGTCTTTATTTTCCGGTTAGAGTGAGGTTAAAAGACATCGTTACTAGAAACCGACCAGTTTTAAATTTTTTCAAAAGTTATAGTTATTCTTAAGTGAATATTAATTCAAGACAACAAAATTGTATGAGGTGGCATACCAAAATTTCTCATAGATGCTCTAGAAATAGTTAAAGAGCACAGGATTAGTCATTTTTCTCCGAAGTACTTTATTTGACTTTTTAAATTTATTTTTTAATTTTTATTTTTAATATATTTTATTGATTATGCTATTATAGTTCTCCCATTTTTTTCTCCCCTTTATTCCTCTCCATCCTGCACCACCCTCCCACCAACATTCCCCCCACCCTTAGTTCATGTCCATAGGTTGTACATATAAGTTCTTCGGCTTCTCCATTTCCTATACTATTCTTAACCTCCCCATATCTGTTTTGTACCTACCATTTTGCTTCTTATTCCCTGTATCTTTTTCCCCTTCCTCCCTTCTCCCCCTCCCTGCTGGTAGCCCTTCATATGATCTCCATTTCTGTGATTCTGTTCCTGTTCTAGTTGTTTGCTTAGTTTGGTTTTGTTTTTGTTTCTTTTATAGGTTGAGTTGTTGATAGTTGTGAGTTTGTTGTCATTTTACTGTTCATAGTTTTGATCTTCTTCTTTTTCTTAGATAAGTCCCTTTAACATTTCATATAATAAGGGCTGGGTGATGATGAACTCCTTTAACTTGACCTTATCTGGGAAGCACTTTATCTGCCCTTCCATTTCTTGCTCTTCCTCTTTTCCTTCTCGCACCCCTATGATTTGGATGTTGAAACATTTAAAGTTGTCCTGAAGGTTCCTTTTTTGTTTAAAATTTTATCATTTTTATCTTTTTTATAGCTGAAACCATAACAAACTCAACTATTGTTGAAATTCAGAGATTTTCATTTTTTTCTGGAGTGATTATTCTTGAAAGAAAAATGAGTATTCTAAGAGTAGGGCTATAAAAATGGTGAAAAGTAGGCAAAAAATAATCAGAAAAACTTATTGAAACTCCCCAAAAGATCAGAGAGTAACTTTCTGGTCTGGCTATAGCAATGTTTTTATTACGAGTTTAATGTTTGACCCTACTGTCCTCCTTCACCAAAGCTGTTCAAGTTTTTATTGCATTAATTTCAAATTTATATGTGCATAAAGAAATAACCTACTTTCTCTGGAACATGTTCCATTATAGATTATAAAATAACACACCGAATCACTTTTTTCTAGGATATTTTTGTTCTCTCACTTCAGTTCATTTAGAGTATCAAACCAAAGATAATCCCTTGAAACAGCACAGAACTTTTTATTTTTCTTTTAATAAAACCACTCTTCTTTTTTATCACTTTCATTGAAGATTTTATGAATGTGCTAAAGAATATTGAAGCCAACATTAGAACTCTCTACTCTCATAGCAGAATTATGTTCTTTCATTCTTCTCACTCTGCGTGTCATGGAATGTTCCAGCCAGACTGTGAAATGTGGCCTTTGTGCACCCCCGAGGTTCTAAGTGTGGGCTCCAGTGAGAAAACTACCCAACGATGATATGAAAATATAATAAAAACTGGATGAACTGTTACTATAGCTGCTCCTACGAACATCGTCTTGAAACTTTCAAGTGCCATTTAAGTCATCAATACATTCAGTTATGTAATTCATTTAACAAATATTTATTGAGGGCTTTGCTACATGATAGGCATTATTATAGATGTGATATAACAATGAACAAATAAGTAATGGATCTGTCCCCATGAAGCTTTCATTGTAGAGGGAGATAAATAAGTAAAATGCAGGGGATATTTGAAGATGGTAGTTGGTATAGAGAAAGAAGAATCTGCAAAGGAGGTCCCATAGTGCTGGGTACAGTTGGGGATTACTACTTCCAATAGAGTAAGCAAAGAAGGACTGATGGAGAGAGTGATTTGAATAAGGAGACCTGAAAGAGGTGAAGGAGGCAGGAATGTGAACATCTGGAGGAACAGCTTTTCAGGAGAGCAACCAATGGATGCAAACACCCTGAGGTAGAAATGTGCTCAACATGTTCAAGGAACAGCGCAGAGTCTTATATTTTAAAAGAATCCTTCATGTTCCTGTTTGAAGATTAGACAGAAGGGAAAACTGTTGAGTACTATAGGTGAAAATGATGATGGTAGTAGTAGTGGAGATGATGAAAAAAACAAATGCATATAAATGTTAGTAACTTATAATTTCTTATGCCTCTGAAAGCAAGCATCTAAATGAGGCAACTATTGTTCACCATCTGTTTCTAATAGAACTGATCATCTACTCTTTCTTAAAAAGAAGCTTATCAGAGGCTTTTTAAAACACCTGCTTGCATTTCTGTATGAAATTTGACAATTTCCACGCAAAAAAATTATCCTGAGATTTTGATTGAAATATCAACATGTGCGTGTTGATCAAACTGAAGAAAATTGATTCAAATGTTGAGTCTTATAGCTCATGATCCTTATGTATTGATCCATTAATTTAGATGTCCTTTAATATTTCTCAGCAGTGTTTTATAGTTCTTGAACATTTTTGTTAGGTATACTCAGTTTTATTTTATGTCTTATTTTATTTTCTAATTGACTTTTTGTTAGTATATAGAAATCTAGTTGGTTTGTATATTAACCTTACATTTAGTGACTACGCTATATTGTCAGTTTATCTGAAGGTCCTCTCAGATTCTCAACATATGCAATAATGTCTTCTGGAAATAATTGTACTTTTATTTTATTCAGAACAACTGAAAAAATGACAAGAAGAAAAAAACATACAAAATGTAACATGCCATAAAATAAGGGTACGTTACTTTGTAGGAATGCACACATGCCATGCAGAAAGGCCTGTGAGAATCCGCTGGAGTTATTACTTTGCTGAACTGGAACGAATGGGCAATTTTTGGAAAATCTTTGGGCACTCAGCTATAACATACACCTTTCTCATATTCACAATTTCAAATATTAGCATAATTGAACTAACATATAGCTGCAGTTTTGCCCACTTCAGGATTGATGATTATGTAAAAGAAAGACAGATCCAGCTTATTATGGAAAATTCAAGAGGAAAAAAACTACTTTGCAGCAACACAAAAGTTAATGTTGGAATTGTTTGTTGTTTACAGTAAACACCCAAGTAAAGACCTGCCTGTGTTGGATATTGGAGTTGATTTTTCTAAGAAAGACTATGGTAGACAGAATATTTTTAAAAATCATCAACTGATTTTATATATATATATATATATTCATATATATATGAATGTTCAGATATTTCTCTAAATGAGTCACACCATAGATATAAGAATATATGCATTCCCAACTCTCAACACTATACCACCTGTCAATTCAAAGGCTGCTATCTATCTATATCTCTCTATATATCTATATCTGTCTATCTATCTATCTATCTATCTATCTATCTATCTATCCATACATATATATAATCTCTGCTAAAGGACTTGGTACTCAAATTAAAAAATATGGTTAAAGCAAAGAATAAAGCCAAGGTTTCATATTAAATATATTTCTAGTTTATTTTACAAAGATGTTTGTAGCCTAAATTGTGTTTGCGTGAATTAGATGTAGTGATGTTTAGAAAAGGCATCCGCGTTTCACTTGGGCATGTCGTTTAGAAAGAAGCACCCAATTTCTCACTGTCCTGTGACAGATGGCCTCAGCACCCTTAAATAGTCAAGCACCAAATGAGTGATACTGGGGAATCTTAATATTAAGCTTCACTTTGTCAAGATGTAAGAGACGGCACACACAAATCTACTGAATTACCAGCTCGTGGATTTTAAAGCCACTAGTCATGTCTATGATTATTATGATTACGATTATATGGCCTGGAATAATTTATTTAGGAAAGCTGAAACACTGACAAAGAAAAAAAAAGCAATTTGTGGATTTACAAACAAGTGCCAAAGCAATGAGAACCAAGAATACACATATTCCCACCTCCACAACATCTGACCGCCCCTCAGTCTATCTTGATGCTGAAAGTTAACTTTTATTAAAATTCTATTTATTTGTAAAAAAAAAAAAACAAAACACTACAATGGTATTAACATTTTTAAAGATTTTATTTATTTATTTTTAGAAAGAGGGGAAGGGAAGGAGAAAGAGAGGGAGAGAAACATCAGTGTGAGAGAGAACTGTCAGTAGGTTACTTCTCCTGGGCATCCTGACCTGGAGCTGAACCCACAACCCAGGCACCTGCCCTGACCTGGAGTAGCGCCAGTGACCTTTCACTTTGTAGGACAGCACTCAGCCAACTGAGCCACAGTGGTCAGGACAGACATTAAATTTTTAAAGTAATTTTGCAACATATTAATGGGCTGAGGATTACATTGAAATTGTGTGGGCTTATTATATTTTTTTGGAAAATCATGGACTCATTGTGAAGTTGCAAGCTTTTCTAGACTGTAGCCTTTGGGCATTGACTTAACGGCAATGATTACTGCGTAACATTTAATTCAAAATGATTTTTTATTTCATTATGAATTCTTGTTTGATCTGTGAGTTTTTACAGATATGTTGGTTATTTCTCATATTCATGGATTTTCCAAATATCTTTTGGCTACGTATTTTAGCTCTGTTCTACTCTGGTTAGCAAATGTGTGCTCTGTGATATCAGCCTTTCGAAATTTGTTAGAATTTGCTTTATAACCTAGTATCCTGTTAATTTTGGTAAATGTTCTGTATTCTTTTGAAAAAAATGTAGCATTTGAATGTCATGTTATGTATAGTCCAAGTATATTAATTGCGATTTTCATATCTATTATTGATATTTTTTTTTGTTTTGGTGTACTTATTGTTATAGAGAAAGTTTTGTCAAGACTTTTACCTGTAATTATTAATTTTTTCTCACTTTATTCTCCCGACTTTTGTTCCATGTATTATGGGGATTTTTATTAGGTGCATACACTTTGTTTTTGTTCAACTTCCTATTAACAGACCATTTTATAATTATGAAGATTATAATTCCTTACTTTATCTTTAGCAATACATCCTGCCTTTCTACATATTTTTTCCAATAATAATATAGCTATAGCAGCTTTGTTTCTTTAATTTAAAAAAATTTTACTTATAGTTGACATACAATATTATATTAGTTTCAGATGTACAGCATAGTGATTAGACATTTATATAACTTATGAAGTTATCGCTCTGATTAATCTAGAATCCATGTGACACCATACACAATTATTACAATATTATTGACTCTATTCCCTATGTGGCACTTTACATCTGCATGACTTTTTTTGTTGTTGTATAACTGGCAATTTACATCTTAATTCTTTCCTCTTTTTTTTCACCCATCTCCCAACCTCCCTCCCATCTGGGAACCATTATAATAGTCTCTGTCTCTGTGAATTTGTTTCTGTTTTGCTTGTTCATTTATTTTGCCTTTTAGATTCCACTGATAAGTGAAACTATATGGTATTTGTCTTTCTATGTCTGACTTATTTCACTTAGCATAATACCCTCTAGGTCTATCCATGCTGTCACAAAGAGCAAGGTTTCATTCTTTGCTATGGTTGAGTAATATTCCATTGCATATGTACTACATCTTCTTTATTCATTCATCTACTAGTGGTTGCTTCCATGGATTGGATATTGTAAATAATGCTGCAATGAAGACAGGGATACATGTGTCTTTTTAAATTAGTATTTTGGATTTCTTCAGATAAATACTCACAAGTGTGATTGCTGGGTAATATGTTAGCTCTATTTTTATTTTTTTGAGGAAACGCCATACTGTTCTCCATAATGGCTGTACCAATTTACAATCCTACCAACAGTGGTGAGGTGTCCCTTTTCCCTGCATCCTCACCAACATTTATTGCTTGTTGATTTATTGACTAGAGCCATTCTGACAGTTGTGAGGTGATATCTCACTGTGGTTTTAACTTGCATGTCCCTGATGATTAGTGTTGTTTAGCACTTTTCATATGTCTATTTGCCATCTGTTTGTCCACACTACCCAAAGCAATCCTAGCAAATCCCTATCAAAATACTAATGACATTTTTTTTTCACAGAGCTAGAACAAATTATCCTAAAATTTATATGGAGTCACAGAAGACCCCTAATAGGGGTCCTTTTTTACCAATCTGGAGAAAGAATAACAAAGTTGGATGTATCATGCTACCTGATATCAAACTGTACTACAAGGCTACAGTAATCAAAACAACTTGATACTGGCATAAAATCAGACACGTAGACCAATGAAACAGAATAGAGAACCCAGGTATAAATCCACATCTATCTGGTCAATTAGTCTATGAAAAGGAGGAGTAAAGACAGTTTCTTCAATAAATGGTGTTGGGAAAACTGGACAGACACATGCAAAAGAATGAAATTGGATCATTTTCTTACACAATATATAAGAGTAAATTCAAAATGCATTAAAGACTTCAATGTAAGACCCAAAACTACAAAAACTCCTAGAAGAAAACACAGTCAACTCTTTGACATTGCTCTTTGTAGTATCTTTTTGGATATATGTCCTTGGGCAAGGGAAACACAGTATTCACTTAGATTTTCCCTGTGCATTTATCTTTTCTCTTGTTCTTTATTTCTTCCAGTATTTCAGTACTTCCATCAGTGATCATTCACTTGGGTCTAAAGTTTTCACAGTATCTCTTTTAGTGTAGCTCTTCTGGTGATGGAATCTCTGTTTTGGCATAAGAGAATCTCTCTCTCTCTCTCTCTCTCTCTCTCTCTGAAAGACTGCCATGAAATAACTGCCATTTTGCTTGTTTTTTTCTTTTCTCTTGCAATTTGAAACTATCATCCCATTGTCTTCTCGAATATTCACTTCTGTTGAGAATTTTGTTACTCTCTTACTTCTCCCCCCCCCCTTTTTAATTGGAAAGTTCTTGATGTGCTTAGATATGGTTTTCATTTGTAACATTTGTAGCACTTTTTCAATTGGTGACACTCTATTTTCATTTATTTTGGAAGGTTCGCAGCCATTATATCTTTGAGTATTATTTTTGTCATATTCTCTTTCTTCTCCTGGGATTCCAATTATATGTATATTATCCTTTTGACCATGTTCTATATATGTATCATACTTTTTTAAAACATGTGTTTTCCATTATTTCTCTCTCTGTGATTCATGTTGAATATCTTTCTTCTGACACAAATTTTACTTTGGTAATTTTTTTCTTCAGTTTTGTGTAATCTGCTCTTAAATCTACCTATTAAGATATAATTTTAGCCCTGGCTGGGTAGCTCCTCTGGTTAGAACATTGTCCCAATCCACCAAGGCTGTGGGTTAGACTTCTGGTCAGGGCACACACAAGAAACAACCAATGAATGTATAAATAAGTCAAACAACAAATGTTTCTGTCTCTCCCTCCCTCCCTCCCTCCTTCTCCAAAGTAAATAAATTTTAAAAATAAATATATATTTTTTGTATTTTAAGAGGATGTAATTTTGGTAATATTTTTCAATTCTACAAGGTCTGTTCGGAAAAAGTCCAGCCATTGTTAATATAACAAGGATGGTTTGCGTGACATCGATGTAACCTGGCAGCCACGGAGAGTGGACTGGAGTGTGCATGCATGAACAATGGTGGCTTCACTGTACTAGTCAGAGAGGGCAGCAGATGCTATTGAGTAAGAATGTGTACTGTGTGACTGTTACATTCAAAATAACTGAATGAGTAGAGCAA
The DNA here is from genome assembly GCA_039655065.1 of Glossophaga mutica. Lineage (NCBI taxonomy): Eukaryota > Metazoa > Chordata > Mammalia > Chiroptera > Phyllostomidae > Glossophaga > Glossophaga mutica. The sequence continues at coordinate 136,177,339 of CM077307.1, read as the reverse complement.
TGAATCTGCATCACATTTTGACTTAAGCTTGAACATTCCTCTGTGGAAACTACTCAGATGGTTCAGAAGGCTGCAGCTATGAGCAACTAATGATTGGCAGCTTCATCATGACAATGTGCCCTCTCATGTATCACATCTTGTGGCAGGCCCTTCTGTGTGGCATGGGCCCAGCTCCCACTCAGAGATACACAGGACCCACGCCCACAGATAGGTTCTCTCATGGATAATCAGATTTGTAGCATACCCAGGCTACTTTGAGCCTTGCTTTTACTGTAACTTCCTAAAATCCATGCTAAACCTTGCAGGGACCAGTGTAACCGGCTCAACCACTTTTGCCTTTTCATTTGCTAATATCCTTCTTCTGTGATGTGATTAGGGGCATTGGCTCCTTTGTTGTAACCCGGGCTGGTGAGTGAGGATCATCTTGTAATGTGAAGAGAATTAGAATAAAGGCCTGTCATGGCAGAGGCCACAGCTTTTGCTCCCCTTGAAAGAAAAGCCACGCTGTTGTCCTTTTTCCTCCACTGGACTCAGTAGTTCGTGTGTATGTTTTAGTACATCCATAATAACTCGGACACTGCTAGCCAGTGTCCACATCAACGTCTTATGCAGAGTTTTTTGGTGAAAGATCAAATCACCCAGGTGACTCAGCCCTCCTTAGAGCCAACATTTGGCACCCTGCAACTTGTGGCTTTTCCCCAAACTAAAATCACCTTTGAAAAGGAAGAGATTTTACATCATTGATGAGATTCAGGAAAATGACAAGGCAACTGATGGTGACTGGCAGAACTGTGTGAGGTCCCAAGGTGCCTCCTTTAAAGGGGACTGAGGCATCATTGTTCTGCATACAATGTTTTGTGTATCTTCTATCTTCTTCAATAAATGTCTCTATTTTTCATAGTACATGGCTGGATACTTTCCAAACAGACTTCATATAGGTCCATGATTCTTTTTCGTAGTTTTTATTTCTTTTCTGAAATATTTCATTGTCTTCTTTATTTTTATAGTATGTTAATCATGTATTTTAATGTTGAGTCTGAAAAATATTATCTGTATCTTGAATAGGTCTGTTTCTGTTTTCTCCTTTTTATCCTGAGTTTTGGGACCTTGTTTTTGTCTTTTAGATACTGGTTAATTTTGTAGTGAACCCTGAACATGCTATATGAATAATTAGTATTATCTTCCCCAAAGAGGATTTTTTTTTTAATTTTTATTTTAATTGTTGATCTTATACAGTTTTCTGTCTTTTATTCTCACCCCAACCCACCACCCCAGCCCTTCCCTCCCATTTCCACCCCCCCATAGTTTTTATCCATGTGTCCTTTTTACTTGTTTCTGTAAATCCTTCCCCTTTTCCCCTGAAATTCCCTCCCCTCTCCCCTCTGGTGACTTTCAGCCTGTTCCCAATTTCTATGTCTTTGGTTATATTATGCTTGTTTCATTGTTTTGTTGATTAGGTTCCTGTTAAAGGTGAGATCATATGGTATTTGTCTTTCACTGCCTGGCTTACTTCGCTTAGCATGATGCTCTCAAGTTCCATCCATGCTGTTGCATAGGGTATGAGCTCCTTCTTTCTTTCTGCTGCATAGAATTCCATTGTATAAATGTACCACAGTTTTTTGATCCATTCATTTACTGATGGGCATCTAGGTTGCTTCCAACACTTGGCTATTGTAAATTGTGCTGCTATAAACATAGGGATGCATAGTTTCTTTTGGATTGGTGTTTCAGGGTTCTTAGGATATAGTCCTAGCAATGGAATTGCTGGGTCAAAAGGTATATCCATTTTTAGTTTTTTAAGAAAAATCCATACTGTTTTCCATAGTGGTTGTACCAGTCTGCACTCCCACCAGCAGTGCACTAGTGTCCCCTTTTCTCCACAACCTCTCCAACACTTGCTGTTTGTTGCTTTGTTTATGAGGGCCATTCTGACTGGTGTCCAGTGGTATCTCATTGTTGTTTTAATTTGCATCTCTCTGATAGCTAGCGATATCGAGCATTTTTTCATGTGTCTCTGGATCCTCTGTATGTCCTCCTTGGAGAGGTGTCTGCCCAAGTCCTTTGCCCATTTTTTAATTGGGTTGCTTGTCTTCTTAGAGTGGAGTCGTGTAAGTTCTTTGTATATTTTGGAGATTAAACCCTTATCTGAGATATCATTGGCAAATATGTTTTCCCACACAGTCGGTTCTCTTTTTATTTTAATACTGTTTTCCTTGGCCATGCAGAAGCTTTTTATTTTGATGAGATCCCATTTGTTTATTCTTTCCTTTATGTCCCTTGCTTTAGGGGACATACCAGTAAAAATGTTGCTGCGTGTAATATCTGAGATTTTCCTGCCTATGTTCTCTTCTAGGACTTTAATGGTGTTACGGCTTATGCTTAAGTCTTTTATCCACCTTGAATTTATTTTTGTGTATGGTGTAAGTTGGTGCTCGAGTTTCATTTTCTTGCACGAAGCTGTCCAGTTCTCCCAACACCACTTGTTGAAGAGGCTATTTTTACTCCATTTTATGTTGCTGCCCCCTTTGTCGAATATTAATTGACTATAGACACTAGGGTTTATTTCTGGGCTCTCTATTCTATTCCACTGGTCCACGTGCCTGTTTTTATGCCAGTACCAGGCTGTTTTGATTACAGTGGCCTTGTAATACATTTTGATATCAGGTATTGTGATCCCTCCTGCTTTGCTCTTCTTTCTCAAGATTGCTGCCGCTATTCTGGGTCGTTTATGGTTCCATATAAATTTTTGAAGAGTTTGTTCTATATCTGTGAAATATGCCATTGGTACTTTAATAGGTATTGCATTGAATCTGTAGATTGCTTTGGGAAGTATGGACATTTTGATGATGTTAATTCTTCCGATCCATGAACACGGTATGTGTTTCCATTTATTTGTGTCTTCCTTGATTTCCTTCTTCAGTGTTGTGTAGTTTTCTGCATACAGGTCTTTTACCTCCTTGGTTAGGTTTATTCCTAGGTACTTTATTTTTCTTTTTGCTATATCAAATGGTATTTTTTCCTTGATTTCTACTTCTGTTGTTTCATTGTTGGTATACAAAAATGCCTTTGATTTCTGGATATTGACTTTGTATCCGGCTGTTTGGCTAAATTCATTTATTAGGTCGAGCAGTTTTTTGGCCGAGACTATAGGATTTTCTATGTATACTAACATGTCATCTGCAAACAATGATAGTTTTGTTTCCTCCTTTCCAAGTTGGATGCCTTTTATTTCCTTTTCTTGTCTAATCGCTGTGGCTAATACTTCCAATACTATGTTGAATAGAAGTGGAGAGAGTGGGCAGCCTTGTCTTGTTCCTGATTTTAGTGGAAAAGAATTTAGTCTTTGCCCGTTGAGTATGATGCTGGCTGTAGGTTTCTCATATATAGCCTTTATTATGTTGAGGAATGCTCCCTCTATTCCCACTTTGCTGAGTGTTTTTATCATAAATGGGTGCTGTACCTTATCGAATGCTTTTTCCACATCTATTGATATGATCATGTGATTTTTGTCTTTGCTTTTGTTTATGTGATGAATTACATTTACTGATTTGCGAATGTTGAACCATCCTTGCATCCCTGGGATGAATCCCACTTGGTCGTGGTGTATGATCTTTTTAATGTGTTGTTGGATGCGGTTTGCCAATATTTTGTTGAGGATTTTAGCATCTATGTTCATCAGCGATATTGGCCTGAAGTTCTCCTTCTTTGTTGTGTCTTTATCTGGTTTTGGGATTAGGATGATGCTGGCTTCATAAAAAGAGTTTGGGAGTCTTCCATCATTTTGGATTTTTTGGAATAGTCTGTGGAGAATAGGGGTTAGCTCTTCCTTAAATGTTTTGTAGAATTCTCCTGTGAAGCCATCTGGTCCAGGGCTTTTGTGCGTCGGGAGTGTTTTGATTACTGATTCAATTTCACCAGCCGTTATTGGTCTGTTCAGACTTTCTGTTTCTTTTTCATTGAGTTTTGGAAGGTTATATTTTTCCAGAAACCTGTCCATTTCACCTAGGTTTTCAAATTTCTTGGCATACAGTTCTTCATAGTAATTTCTTACAATCCTTTGTATTTCTGCAGTGTCGGTTGTAATATCTCCTCTTTCATTTCTGATTGTGTTTATTTGAGTCCTCTCTCTTTTTTTCTTGATGAGCCTGCTTAAAGGCTTGTCGATTTTGTTGATCTTTTCAAAGAACCAACTCCTGGATTCATTGATCTTTAGGATTGTGCTTTTAGTCTCTATATCATTTAATTCTGCTCTTATCTTGGTTATTTCTTTCCTTCTACTTGCTCTGGGCTGTCTTTGTTGTTGTTCCTCGAGTTCTTGTAGGCGAAGGGTTAGGTTGTTTGTTTGAGATGTTTCTGTCTTTTTTAGATAGGCCTGTATCGCTATAAACTTCCCTCTGAGGACTGCCTTTGCTGTGTCCCATAAGTTTTGGGTCGATGTGAGTTCATTATCGTTTGTTTCCAGAAACTTTTTGATTTCCTCCCTAATTTCATTCTTGACCCATTCATTGTTTAATAGCATGCTATTCAATCTCCATGATTTTGAGGGTTTTGGGTTTTTCTCCTTGGGGTTGGTTTCTAGTTTCAGTCCCTTGTGGTCAGAGAAAATGCTTGGTATGATATCAATTTTCTTGAATTTGTTGAGGCTTGATTTGTGTCCTATCATGTGGTCTATCTTTGAAAATGTTCCATGTGCATTTGAAAAGAAAGTGTATTTAGCTTCTTTGGGATGAAGGGCTCTATATATATCAGTTAAGTCCATTTCCTCTAGAGTGTTGTTCAGTGCCACAATATCTTTGTTGATATTTTGTTTGGAAGATCTGTCCATTTTTGACAGTGGGGTGTTAAAATCACCTACTATAATTGTGTTGCTGTCTATATCTTTCTTGAAGTCCTCTAAAATTTTCTTGATGTACTTAGGTGCTCCTCCGTTGGGTGCATATATATTTACAATATTTATGTCTTCTTGGTGGATTCTTCCCTTGAGTATTATGAAGTGGCCTTCTGGGTCTCTCTTTATGGCCCTTCTTTTGAAGTCTATTTTGTCTGATATGAGTATTGCTACCCCAGCTTTTTTTTCCTGACCATTTGCTTGGAAAATTTGTTTCCAGCCCTTCACTTTGAGCCTGTGTATGTCTTTTGTCCTGAGGTGGGTTTCTTGTAGGCAGCATATGTGTGGGTCATGCTTTCTTATCCATTCAGCTATTCTATGTCTTTTGATTGGAGCGTTTAATCCATTTACATTTAAGGTTATTATTGATAGGTATTTATTCATTGCCATTTTCGTACCTGTGTTCCTCTCTCTCTTTCTCTCTCTGTCTTTTCCTTTCTTCCCTTAAAGCAGTCCCTTTAGTATCTCTTGCAGCATTGGTTTGGTAGAGGTGTATTCTTTTAGACTTTTTTTGTTTGGGAAGCTCCTTATTTGTCCTTCTATCTTGATTGAAAGCCTTGCTGGGTAAAGTAGTCTGGGTTGCAGGCCTTTGGTTCTCATTGCTTGGAATATTTCTTGCCATTCTCTTCTGGCTTGGAGCGTTTCCATTGAGAAGTCAGATGCTAACCTGATTGGGGCCCCCTTGTATGTTACTTCCTTTTTCTCCCTTGCTGCCTTTAAGATTCTCTCTTTGTCTTGGAATTTTGCCATTTTAATTATGATGTGTCTTGAAGTGGGCCTGTTTGGGTTCCTTTTGATTGGGACTCTCTGTGTTTCCTGGATTTGTGTGGCTTTTTCTCTCACCAGATGAGGGAAGTTTTCCATCATTACTTTTTCAAACAGGTTTTCTATCCCTTGTTCTTGTTCTTCTCCTTCTGGTATTCCTATTATACGGATATTATTCCGTTTCATGTTGTCTTGCATTTCTCTTAAACCCTCTTCATTCTTTCTAAGCCTCTTTTCCTTATCTTGCTCATTCTGAGTATTTTTTTCTATTTTGTCCTCCAACTCACTGATCCGATCTTCTGCTTCGTCGATTCTGCTTTTCATTCCTTCTACTGTGTTCTTCAGTTCAGAGATTGTGTTCTTCATTTCCTCTTGGCCCTTGTTGATAGTTTCTATTTCCTTTTTCATGTTGATATAGTTTGCCGTGAGTTCATCATAACTTCCCTGTAGTTTATGGTAGCTCATTGAGAGCTCATTGAGCTTCCTGACCACCATTGCTTTGAACTCGATATCTGATAGTTGAGTTGCCTCTGTTTCATTTAGCATTCTTTCTTGAGCTTCCTCCTTTCCTTTCATTTGGGGATTGTTCTTTTGTCTTCCCATTGTTTGTAAGACTCTTGTTGTTAGCCTCAACTTCTTAAATTGATCTGTTCTGGCTCCCTGGGTTTGTGGTATGACCTTCTGTGGTAGAATATCTGTGAGATTCAATGGTGGATTCTCCTTCGGATATCCTGTTGTTCACTGCTTCCGCTGACTCATCAGCTGGAATACCCTCTTTTGGGGGCCAACTCTGGATCTCCCCCCGCCACAGTTCCAGGCTTGCTTGTTTGTTTGTTTTGTCTCACTCGTGTGTATTTACAAACAGAAGAGGGGGGAAAATGAAAAAAAGAAGAAAGGGGAAACAAGAGGAAGGTAGAAAAGATAAAATTGAAGAGAAAGGAAGAGGGGATAAGAGAAGAAGGAATTCAAGGAAGGCAAAAGGAGTTGGGGAGTAAAGAAGAAGATATAAACAATGAAGAAGGAGTAGTTAAAAACTCATATAGATATACAGGCTTACAAACAAAAAGACACTAACAAACTGGCAAAACAAAAAAGAGACACGCACACAGACACCCCCACACAAATATAAGCAGCCAAAGGGGGGAAAAGAAAAAGAAAAAGAAAAAAAAGAAAAAAAAAAAAACAAGCAATGCATAACAAAATATTTAAAAAAATAAAAATATATTAAAGAAATAAAAAATTTAAAAAATTATTAATTAAAAAAAAAAAAAGAAAGAAAGAAAAGAAAAGGAAAAAAAAAAATACCCTCTTGTTGTTTTCAAACTTGCCAGCCGGTTTTTCAGGTCTTGCTGACTGCAATGGCCGAGGGGTGATCTTATTGCTTTTCTCTGTGTTCAGAACTCAGTCCTCACTGTGCTATGTATCCCAGCGTTAGTGGGCACCTCTCCCCACAGGGTTTCCAGCGTGTGATCTGAACTTCCTGATGTGTGCGCACTTCTCCGAGGTTATGGGTGTGAGCTAGGTTCTCCAGACGTGCACAGCCGCCTGCCTTTGTCCCTGGGAGGCTTTCAGTGTTCGGGCACAGCTGCCTGCATTCGGATCTGAGAGAGGCCTGCGTTCCAGCTGCTATCTGGCGCCTGCACCCTGGGCCTGAGCTGTCCGCGTTTGCGAACCCGCAGGTGAACTGGCGCCTCTGGCTCCACAGCTGTCTCCAGTGGCCTGCGCCTATGTTTTCGCGAGTGTCCACTAGCCCTAGACCGTGCGCGGTCCCCTGAGGGTGTCTATTTTCATTCAGCTGTCTCACTTCGCCCGCGCCTCTGTCTCTCTTGGGGTGCCTATGCTTTCGTAGTCGCGCGGCGACCACGAAAACTCGGTTCAAAGTCACGCAGTGACCTGGTCGGGTGCACCCACTTTCGCTCCCTCGCAGGGCACCCACTTTTGCTCGGGCGCAGTCGCGCGGTGGCCCCTGAGATCTCCCAGCCGGTTCAGCGGCTGACCCAGCTCCCTCCCCAGGGCCCTGGGGCAGGCTTGGCGGAGCGCCGGGCCAGGGCCTCGGCCGCCCGTTCTCCGCGCGCTGGAACCCTGGGCTCTTATTGTTCCGAAGAGCTCTCCTTACCGCTTGCTTTTCAGTGTCCGCTACAATTTCCGACCTCTTATTCTCCAATATGCTGTATTACTGTTCCTTGTCTGTTCTGATCTTTACGTAGATTGGTCTGGTTTTTCTCCCATGTGTAGAGGGGGAGTAGGTTCTGCTCCCTCCTACCACGCCGCCATCTTCCCCCTCCAAAGAGGATTTACTTTTTCTTCTGGAAGGTAATAGTGTTGGCCAGATAAATTCAATCATGGATTGAATAGGTTAGAGGAGGGCTTTATTCTATGTAAGGAATGGTAAATTTCCAGAATACAGTCCCAACTGAAACCATAGGTTGTTTACTAAGACCTGTCCTTGTTGATAGACCTTGAACTCCAATTGCTTACTCCAGGTCACATAAAACTTCAGGTGCTCTATACAGCTCCTCAGCTACTGCTTGAAAACTGACAAATGCCTCATGGGGAAGTTGCATGACTTTAGGTTTATCTAGAAAATTCACTTTCCTCTAGAATCTTGGCTCTTGAAGTCTTTGCTAATTTGGTAAGTTTCCTGATACCTTCCAACAAATGTTTTAAGATATTTTTTTCATTCTGTAATTGTTCTTAGCAGGAATGTTGCTCTGCGGTAAGTTTACCTACAATTACTGTAAGTGACATCTCTCACCATAGCAATTTTAGTCTTTGAAATGCAGTGATATTTTCTTTCCTTTTCTGATATCTTTCCTTTAATCATGTTTTACTTTGTCTTTTGACACTGTGTGTTAGGGTCTGTGTTTTTATTCATTTAATCTTACTCTTTTCATGACTTCATTTGCACAATGAGTCTCAAATCTATTCTATAAGGCATATTTTGAGTTTGATCACTCACCATATCTTCTTATCTCTCTCAATAACAGTCTATTGATTAAAACCAGGAGCATTGGAGTCACATGTGCTGGAGTAAAATCTTGATTTCATAAATTTCTAGCTGTGTCTCTCTGGTCAACCTGTTTAACTTCTTTAAATTTGTTTCTCCCTCAAAAATATAAAAATGGTAAGAATAGTATTATAATGAGGACTACATAAGGTCATGTACATAAAAATGATTGTGATAGGCCTGATACAGATAAGGAAGCACTTAATAATGCTAATTATTATTATTCTAAATACCTACTAAAAGTGAGGTCCAGAGGCTGGTGTTATAAATTCAAAAATATTAAATCTATCTTTAGTATACCTCCCATTCACTATTAGAGGCATTTTCATTAATATGTTTCAGTAATTTTAAAATCAAAGTGTCAAAACTGAAGTCTATGTTTTCTCTTGACACAGAGTCAATTATTGCAGACATTATCAGAGTATATATGAAGATGTGTGTGTGTGTGTGTATGAAGGAATATATGAAGGTATGAAGTATATACGAAGGTATATATATATACACCTTCCTATATATCTTCATATATTCAGTGCTCCAAGGTAACAGAAAAATTTTACACTTCCCCTAACCCTCTGTTGTTTCTGTCACCATCTCTAGCTAATTATTTTTCTTTAATGTTTACATTTCCTCCCTTTCTTTCTCTCTCCTATACTTTAATTCTAGGACCGGGCCTGTCTCACTCCCTGCATAAATAGCCTTAAGTAGCTATTGCTAATCACCCAGGCTTTTGCTCATTTACCTGTTATATGCTGCTCCTGAGTATGAGAATCAACATCCTATAGCACAATTTTATCGCCCACTCCCCTGTTTAGCTTTATAATATTTCTCTCTTATTTCAATGATATCAACTCCTTAGGTTGGTATACATATTGCTTTGTCCTACTCAAGGGCTCTCTTCACTCCCATCTTACCAAAATGATTCTCAGGAGTGAGAACGGTAGTCAGAGGATGGTAGTGGAAATCTGATCTGAGTGTATATAAAACCCAAACTTTGGTTTCTAATCACTATTTTCTATAAAAGGGAATAGAGAATCTTGGAGAAGTGTCGGATCCCAGGGCTAGGGCGAGATATATATGAGATCAACCAATAGCTTGTGGTACTAGAAAGCAAGGAAATACTTCAAAAAAAATTGAGGCTTATCACAAAAACATAGGATCCGACCTGAAAGAACTCTCCATAACCAAAGGTTGAACAACTTAAGTGACAAATAATAATAGTATTGGATTTAACCCATGGAATAAAATAAATGTGCATGCTCCGTACTTCTAAATAAAATCAAATAAACAAATAGATAAGCACCAGAGAAGAGACAGCTCTTCTTTACAGCAGAATTTGTGGTCACAAATGCAGAGGAAAAGAGAGAAGCGTTAGGGAAGCACTGCATTCCTTACAAATGGTACAGACAAGATCCACCAGTTGACTCTAAAATTAGGAGATAATTTTGAGGAGAAACAGGATTCACAGAGTCTCAAGGAATCTCACACCCTCCACCCCCAGCACCAAATACTTATCTTAATGCAGTTTCTTTAAATACAGTATAGATAATGGCTAGCACATCATCTTTCGTGTCAGACCAACCTGAGCTTAAATCCTACCCAGTCTGTCATCAGGGGCATGACTTTAGGTATATTGTCTCGGTTTTGTAGTTCTTGGTTTCCTCATCTTTAAAATGGGAACAAAAATAATACTTTATTAGAGGATGATTGTGAAAATCAAATGAGATAATTCTTCTGCAGTGCTAAGAACAGGGGATCTGCACATAGTAGGTACTCAGAAGAAGTTATAACTTGTAGTACAGATGTGATTTCCTTTAGAGCTTTTCTCTGATTAATTTATAAATCCTCCTTTACTGTATTCCCTTAGTATATATGAATTGAATTCATATCATTTAAATTTATATTTGATATTTAATAAGCTGCTCTTAAGTTTAGATAATTTCCTCAATTAAATATAAAATTGTTTAATGCAGAAAGAGTCTTCTAGTTCTTTTATTGTGTCCCAAATGCCTAATTCAGTATTCTGCACACAACACAAGATGAATGCTCACTGACTGATTATAAGTTGGCAACCCTGTATTCCTTCAGCTTCCTAATGAGCTGAAGCTTTCATAGACTGATAATATTTAATAAACTGAAAATACTGCAACTTTGAATGTTGGAAAAAATATTCAAACATGGCAATAATTTCTACATGTTGAATTAAATTTCCCATGGTACCACAGTCACATTATGGGGAGATGACCAAGAAATAAGTATATAAAACATAGGAATACACCATCATATGACAGTTTGGAACACCAGTGACACAAACATTCTTCATCAGAATTCATTGCGACTTCTTCAGCCTTAGCTACTTAATTTTTCCCTATTTACTGAATGGTCATGAGAACAAACCAAACAATGCATATGTGATTTTTTTAAAAGCAGATATTGATGAAAAATATCTCTGTTTCAAGAAAGGTATCAATTTCATTCTTTGGTTTGTTGGTAGTGGGTTTCTAGCTAGGAATAAAATTTGTGTGGCTGAGTTGAATGATGATTACTCTTAGAACTTTAGGGAGGACTAAAGATGGTCAGCTGGCTTTGAGGGATCCAGAGATGCAGAGTGCTTGGCCAGGAGGGGACTTGTGCTCCAGGCTGCGTGGATCTCCATCTTAATTCCCTGATTCACCAGGCTAGCTTTATAAAAGCTTCACTGTGCGTGGTTTTTGGTTTCTGCATATATTTCTGCCTCAGTTTGTTTTCTCCAAAATGGAGTAATGGTAGTAGCTACCTAATCAGGTTGTAGTGAACATTAAACAAAATGCTTTATTTAGCATACAGGGCATCATGTACTTCATAACTGCACAGTAAATGTGAGGTTTTCCTACTATAGATAGGTCCCTCTCTCTGCTTCTGGCCCTAGAATCTCAAAGGCTGGTAGGAATCTGAAGGATTTGTAAGATCAGCCTGGTTATTCTCACAGAGGAAGAAACTGAAGTAAAACAACTTGCTTAAGGAAGCAAAGCTATTATTGATTGCAAATGACTAGTTCACGGGGTGATAAATGAAATCTTTACAGATTTCCATCCATTGGAGTTGATAGGCAAACAGCAATCCTTACTAAAATGAACTCTCCCCAACCCCAAACAGCTATTCTTACTGAAAAGTACTCAACCCTTCTTCATTTCCTTTTAATTGGTTTCATGACTATGTGTCTGAATGATAGAAGTGGTTTAAAAAAAAAAGCACTGAGTGTTCATTGAATCATTACCGGTTAATACACATTTTAAGCCAGGCAGATGACAAAATGTGGAAATAATCCAAATGCCCATTGACAAAAGAATGGCCAAATAAAATGTAGTATATAGACTTCAAAAAGAATTAAATATAACTACCTAAAACAGAATGTATTCATTTTAACCATGATTTTAAACAAAAGCAGTAAGCCCCAGGGTATTACGTACAACATTTTTAAAGGTTAAAGACAACTGACACAAGAGAATATAAGTTTCAAGCATGACAAAATGATATAAATGGAAAGCGAGTTTATGGCGGACAGTAATTTAGGGGGATAGAGAAGGGCTGAGGTATTGCCAATCAATAAAGTATGTGTAAGTAATTGCCAATATTCTAGTTTCCACAGGAGGGTGTTGTTGTTGTTTTTGTTTTTGTAATTTAATATATTACTGAAAAAAAAACAAAATTAAGAAGGCCTTGTGCAAATCAACAATAAGGGTGTGTCACGAACAAATATATTTTAAGCATAATAGCAGACACATGTGTATGTGTGTGTGTATATATAATATAGACATATCATGTATATGTGATGTGTGTGTAGAGAGATGCCTACATTACGCCTTGTGTCTCCTCATATTAGGAAGTTAAGATGAACGTATCACATGTTGCCTTGTTCTCACAAGACTCTTAGAACTTCCTTATTCACAGCTGAACGGTCAGTGCCCAGTGAGAATAGCTATGTGTAAAGCAATTTTTGCTTCTATTTCTGGCAAAGAAGGAAGAGTAGTAAATGAGATCTTGCACATAAACACCATGTCTTTTGAATGTCTTCCACTGACATTCAAAGATTCAGCAAAAATCTGAATTCTTTGTTCCTTGTCTGTACGTTGGTGCTAAATTGTCCTGTAGCTTGTTAAACAGCATGTCTTCCCTGGAGGAGGACTGTGCATTCATATTAGCCATCCCCAGAATTTATATATCAGCACATTGAGATAAGGTACCCCTGAGCTTCTAACTCCCTTGTAAATACTTGAGCTGAGAGTGTCAGAGATGTTCATCAGATGTTGGAACAACTATCCAGGCGCCCCTCTTTCTACTTACTTTTTAATTTCTTCCTTTCACTTTTGTCTTCTCTCTATCTTTAAAATGGTAGATGAATGTGTAGGACATGGCCTGGATTGGTGAAGAATGTCTGGAAAGAAAAGGTGAGAATATGATGAAAATAATAACACCAAGAATAACTAACATGTTTTGACTGCTTACTGTGTGCTAGGCACAGTCTTGCTGTGTGCCTGGCACATATTTTGTCTTGAGAATACATTACATCATTTAATTCTTGGGACAAATATTCAGGAGCTAATTCAATAATTATCTCATTGGAACAGATATCTCATCCTATTTCTTTCTTTGCTCTTCACTACACTGTACACATGGCAAGTAACAAAGCTTCGTATTCATTAAGAAGCCACTAACACGTGGGGATGGAAAAGACTCCCTGTACTACCGTATAGCAATAATGAAAGTCCTTGGCTGCAAAATACTTCTGATAATTGAACTTCTAGGTGTGAATGTTTTACTTGTCTGATTTTTGGCAGGCCTCTGAGGTCCTAAAATACTCATTTGGTGTTCTGCTATGCTTCTTTAATCTCTCAGATGATAGAGAATTTGTCAGCCACACATTTCCCCAATCCATTTGGCCCTGCAGAGCAGGTTTGAAGGATTATGACTTTTCTTCTTGTGATGCAACACCTCCTGAGCTCTGTTATTTGTGCCTGTGACTCAGAAACTTGGAATGACTGGAATAGGCAAGTGTGGACCTTAATTGGCATTGCCTTCTGAAGCATGAAGTCACAATTTTCGATAATAAATGACGATTTGATGATCCATGCTGGACACGTAGTCAAGCTATCCCAAATGGATTTTATTAGATGGCTTATATCATTATTCTGACATCATGTCATGTGACACAGTATGTCTGGATCTTTATCTTTATTCTTTCCATGCTGCCAAACCTTGCCTGAAAGCACACTAAGGGACGTGAGAGAAGAAACCTTGAGGCATCAGGGCTTTTGCCTGACCCTAGAGAGTATTCAGGGCCCCAGCGAGATGGGAGGTATGAAATATTTGAGGGCCCCAGAAAAATCATTCTGCATATGCATTTATGCTCCTACCCTTTTCCAGTCTCCTTGCACATTTTTATCAATAAAGTCAGCTTGAAATGTACATAATCTGAAAAGATCCAAAACCAGAAGGTCAGAGGGCATATAAGGAGAGATGGGGCTAATACTCCATATAAGGAGAGATGGGAGGTGGTTTCAAGAGTTCCATAATCAGCCATATGACTTTGGACAAGTTAACTTCCCTGAGCCTTTGTCTCCTTGGTAGGGCTAACAACTGCATTTTCTCCATAGGGTTATTTTAAGGATTACATGAAATTATGCATAAATCACTTATCACAGAATATGGTGTATGCTGTGCAGTTAATAATTATTAGACATAATTATTATTGTGGAAGAGAAGAATGACATATCCTTTACAAGACTTTTGTGAGGAATAAATGAGAATGTGTGCCGTGTGCCTGGCATTATGCCTGGCACATGGTAAGGCCTAAGGACAGTTGGTTTATCTTCCTTTGCACTTGTTATTAAAATAACATACGAATCCTCACACAATGGGCCCCAAGGCTCTGATTCACCATTTTTATTATTTGTCAGACTATAATTTGCAGAGTATGTTCCAATCTTCAACTCACTCAGCTTCACAAGAAGCTTGTTGCTTCCTCTTCTGAAAAATAGGCTCCGTCATACCCCCATTTCGAATAAGAGGAAATTACAACTTGTGAAGTGTAAGTGACACGTACAAGTTATGCAGTGGGGGAGGAAGAATCTGAGCACAGGTGTGTAAGACCCCTACGCCGGCATTCATTCCACATTACCTCTCTAAAGATCATAGCTCCTATTGAGGGAACTAGATCGAATTATAATTTTTTGACAAGCTATTACCTTACATAAATCACACAAGTTGTCTTCATGGTTGTATCGATGCAACTGGGTTTTTTAACTGGGTCCCTCAGAGCAGTGTCAGACTTGAAAAGCAAATACCAACCAAGAAGCTGGGTGAGGGTGAATGCAATGTAAAGTTGTTTTTTTGTTTTTGTTTTTGTTTTGTTTTTTTTTTTGAAGATTGCTGTTTGTTTAAAGCAAAAGAACTTTCTGGAGATGTAGCAGCGGCAAATGGATCAGCTCCTTGCAGTGTCATCAATCACAGAAGCACAGGAGAAAAAGCAAGCTGGACCCAGGACCCATCCTTGTAAATTATTTCTCAGGAAATCCTGCAGGCTTGGTTTTTTACCAGGAAACAATTACAGTTTAATATAGAAGACCACAGAATTCACATGGAACTGATTTCTATTTCTTTTTGTTCTGCTTACACAAAGGAAATGCAATTTTTCAAAAACAGCAGAGAAATACACAGGCGCTGGACTAATATAGTAGTGCCTGTCACTTTCAACTGAGGGATTGTGTCATTTCTCATTGCCAGTCCTGACAGCGTCTCAAATAAAGAGGTGTCTTAGCAAATTATGTTCTTGATATCATTTACTGAAATGCGACGGCTCCATTTTAAATAATAAAGTGACAACGCAAAGACCTGAAGCTGGATGTGAAGAAAGTTTACCGTTGCTAACTGATGGTTCATTACATTGCTCATGCCGTTATCACAATCTCATGTTTTTATCATGTGTCTGTAAATGTGCAAAACTAAAAAGCCAGAGGTAATTTTGTATTTTATCTGAATCCAGGGGAAGAGATTGTTAAATTATCATTGCTTTGATATTAAATAGCTTCAACCTGTACAGTGACCTTTGAATATGCAAATGAGGTTGCTTTGTTGCAAAAATTAGGTTTGCTAATTGTTAAAATGACAAATGAGGAAAAAAATGGAAGAAAACTGGCAGTTACTTTGAAGCAAACCTCGCTGAAGGTTTATGTGATAAGGATAAATAAAATGTTTTATATCTATGTGCAGGTTCAGAAGAATGATTGTTTAGAACTGTTCAAATCTGTGACTTTGCAGCTGTAATCAAAACCAGCGGGAGAGTTTCTGACTTATATCCTTGGCAGAGAACTCATGGAATACATAATACATACCCAGAAGAGTCAAGAGAATTTCAATAGTTTCTTAGGTAACAGTTTTGATTCTCTGCTTTTAAGATATTTGAAAAATGAAAGGCTGTAACTCAAATCAAACAATAATTAAACATCCATCTTCATTTTTAAATGAGCTTTTTAACACCAACATGCTTACAAATCTAATGCTCCCAGAGATGAGGGATGACTACAGCTTCCAAGAATGATGATGTCAGTGGGCATATTTTGTCCTGGCAATCGAACAATTTAACTGGAGCTTCATCGTCTCAAATGTACGAATGTCAGGAATACCCCAGAGAGACTGTCTGTAGTAGGTTGGGCTTGGACAAACACACATGGGGACTTGGATGTGATACCTCATTTTGTTTTACTCTTGGGAGATTTTGGCTTAGGTCTCCAGGCCAACTGCGATTCTGCCACATTAACAATTGTGGAGCCCATTTCCTTTGCAGACTGGGATTATGAGCACGTTATTCTCCAGGAGGCAGTTCTCTACAGGCGTTCATGGTGAAAGGAGAAGGCAGCACATTGCCCGAATTCCATTCCTGCTCCCCCTGACTCGGTGGCGCAAATGATCTCCCCTGCTCTACCTGCAGTGTGTCACAGTGATAAATCTGTGGGCTCTAGAGCCACTTAGTAGCCATGTGCTCTTGAACAAGTAATTTCTCTGTGCCTCAGCTTTCTCATCTGTAATAAAGTTTTAACGCTACAACCTACCTCTAAGTATTATGTAGCAAGCACTGAAGTTAGATATTAACACTCTGCAGTAGAACCACTTGGGCCATTGAGAATGCAATTCATAACTCTGGGGTCCAATTCACAAAAATAAGGGTGGATGTAGCCTACTCTCTCAAGAGAAGCAGTGAAATGCAGTAAGAAAATGTTCATTCAGTGCTAATAAGTCGCAGGCATTCTACTAAATGCTTACTACCTCACAGGAACGCTAGGAGTCCGATGGTGGGGTTTTTTTCCCCCATTTTTTAAATTTTATTTTTAATCAGTATTTTTTAATTGATATTGTACAGTTTTCTGTCTTTTACCCCGCCCCCAGCCCACCACCCCAGCCCTCCCCACCTTCCTCCCATTTCCACCCCCCATAGTTTTTGTCCATGAGTCCTTTATACTTGTTGCTCTAAACCCTCCCCCTTTTCCCCTGAAATTCCCTCCCCTCCCCCTCTGGTCACTGTCAGACTGTTCTCAAATTCAGTGTCTTTGTTTATATTATGCTTGTTTGTTTGTTTTGTTGATTAGGTTCCTGTTAAAGGTGAGATCATATGGTATTTGTCTTTCACTGCAGTCAATTAATATTCGACAAAGGGGGCAGCAACATAAAATGGAGCAAAAATAGCCTCTTCAACAGGTGGTGCTGGGAGAACTGGAGAGCTACATGCAAAAAAATGAAACTCGAGCACCAACTTACACCATACACAAAAATAAATTCAAGGTGGATAAAAGATTTAAATATAAGCCATGACACCATTAAAATCCTAGAGGATAACATAGGCAGGAAAATCTCAGATATTTCACGCAGCAACATTTTTACTGATATGTCCACTAGAGCAAGGGACATAAAGGAAAGAATAAACAAATGGGATCTCATCAAAATAAAAAGCTTCTGCATGGCTAAAGAAAACAGTATTAAAATAAAAAGAGAACCAACTGTATGGGAAAACATATTTGACAATGATACCTCAGACAAGGGATTAATCTCCAAAATATATAAAGAACTTACAAGACTCTACTCTAAGAAGACAAGCAACCCAATTAAAAAATGGGCAAAGGATTTGAACAGATACTTCTCCAAGGAGGACATACAGAGGGCCCAGAGACATATGAAAAGATCCTCGATATCTCTAGCTATCAGAGAGATGCAAATTAAAACTACAATGAGATACCACTTGACACCAGTCAGAATGGCCTTCATAAACAAAGCAACAAACAGCAAGTGTTGGAGAGGTTGTGAAGAAAAGGGGACACTAGTGCACTGTTGGTGGGATTGCAGATTGGTACAACCAATGTGGAAAACAGTATGGAATTTTCTAAGAAAACTAAAAATGGACATACCTTTTGACCCAGCAATTCCACTGCTTGGATTATATCCTAAGAACCCTGAAACACCAATCCAAAAGAACCTATGCACCCCTATGTTCATAGCAGCACAATTTACAATAGCCAAGTGCTGGAAGCAACCTAGGTGCCCATCAGTTAATGAATGGATCAAAAAACTGTGGTACATTTACACAATGGAATTCTATGCAGCAGAAAGAAAGAAGGAGCTCCTACCCTTTGCGACAGCATGGATGGAATTGGAGAGCATCAAGCTAACCGATGGTGTTTTTAATCCCACTTTACAGATGCAGAGGGTTAGTCGGTGGCAGAGGCTGACCCCTCCTCTTACCCAGCCTTACATGCCCATCAGAGTGCCTCCCGCAGAGGTTAGGACTGGGAGTTCCGGTGACGTGGGCCCTAAACCTACTTATGCCCTTAAAAGCTTTGTAGCTTTGCTACTTCCTATAAATTATCTCATTTCTCTGCAACATTATTTTCCCTTTTGATAGAATTTCATGTGACTTTTTTTTCCAGTTCTGACAACCTATGACTCTATAATGAGAGTCTATATTTAGGAAGGAAGGAGAAGGAGAGGGAGAACAGAGAGACAGAAGGAGAGAGAAGAGACTTCAATATACAATCATGCTTGAACACAGTGATATCTTTGTAACCTACAAGGAAGTCAAATACTTTCAGATATTTCAGTACATTTGTACAATATGTCTGTATATCATCACCATCATTTTATAAATGAGGGAATTGCTATACAGAAATTTTGTAACCTGCCAAGGTCACACAGCTAAGTCAGAGAATCTAGCAATTTTACTGCCAATATGAAACAGAAGTCTCTAGATTAGGCTGAAAAGTCAATACATAAAGCATCTCCGAAAACGTCTATTGCTTAATAATGCAAACAGTAATGTATTTTATATTATGCAGTAAAAGAGTTATTTGAAAGGTACAAATAAAATGTCATTAAATCAAATCCTATTTGTCACTGACAACTCTTTAATTTCAATTGGATTTAATGAGTGATATATTCCTTAGACATTTTTCCTCCTGCCTTATTTCTGTATTGTCTCCAACCTCCATTCAGCTATTCCATGCACAATGCAAGCTCTCATTTAAATCGACCTGCAGTGAGTCCACTGAAAATTCTGTGACTATATATTTCATAATGAAATTAATTCATTCTGCTCTACCTCTATATATCAAAGTTTCTATATTTATCAATTGAGGACAATGGTCTTCTCTTTGCCAAGGTTTTTAAAAATTTAATGAGGTATTTGTGACAAAGCTTGAACATGAGTAAGTACATAGGAATTATCATCTCATTTGTAAATCTGAAATTCTAAATCTGAATTCTTTAAGAAACTTATTAAACAATAACAACGTGATCAAACCTGTTAGCAATAATGCAAAAATAAAATTCTAGTTTCTGTTTTTATCTGAAGCCAGTGCCCACTAGTATTTATGCATCTTCATGTGGGTGTGTATATGTAAAGCTCTTTTTAAAATCTTATTATAAAATAAAGTCAGAAAACTTATCTCTTTCTTCTTCTCACTTTCTTTCTTTTAATTTTCCTATTCCAGGGGAATTATTCTTTCAGGAATTTTTGATGGCAAACAAATTTGTTTCTTAACTGGGGCATTGGTTTTGCTGGAGGGCTGGAGGAGATTAGAATGCTTGTTTGCTTGATAGATTCCTGTAAAAACCAACTTCTCCCAGTCATACATCTCTCTGATTACTGCTTAGCCCATATATGTTTCAACAAGGAGAAAACAGTCTCAAGTTGTTAATACCAAAAAGCTTTAGGAGTTTTGTTTCAATTGCAGCATGTGGATATATTTATAAAGGCTAAAATCCTTCACATATTTTTTGCTCAGATTATAATTTTACTTGCTAAATCATTAAACATACTTTTAGATGGAGAGCATTCTTATTAAAAAAGAAAAATCCCTAGGGGTTACACACATGCACACACACACATTCCTACACACACGTATTTCCTATACATATACGAGTGTATATTTTATATAGACACATATACACATGTGTGTATAATGAGCATCTACAATGTTTAGTGAAGGATTTTTCTCTAAAATGACTCTGTTAAAACAATCACATCTCACAAATCTCAGACAGCCGCAGTGTGCTGGGTTTCTAACCTCTGGAGAGTATGGCATTGTGGTTTATTCATGATAACCAGAGATGGTGGAAAAGTTAAGCACTTGGCAGTGGATCATGTTTCTGTAATAATCCAATACACATTGGACATTGATTCATTTCAGATTTGGCACAAAATGAAGCAGCAAATATAGATATTTCTCTAGTTTTCTGACAACCAGGTTTGACCATAAACTTCATTCAGATGCTACTTTTTTTCTTCTTTGCAACTAATTTCAATGGAGAGTCAGGAGTCCGCTTGCAAAAAATTCAACCTCAAAATTTACGGGTTTGGAATTTTGATCCAAATCCAAATCTTCTGGCATTTAAGCTCATTTGCCTTTGGCAAAAAAGAAAAATCTTGTTTTCCAAAAGAAAGAAGTCAGAAGTGAACTTTATTAAAAAAGGCTCAACCAGCTGTTTAAAAGGCTATTTTGATGATGTCAGTGCAAGTGAATAAAAAACACATGGATTTAAATTCCCTTAAATTATACAAGCCTCTAAAAATTAAAGAACTGTGTTTTGAGAAAATGTGTTTTTGGTTTATTAACTTAGGAATCAGTCTTTCATGGTTTCTAAACAGTTTTATATTGGAGGGACACTACAATTATTTGTTAAACTTAAAGACAAGTGAGAACAGGGAACATGCTTCAGTAAGAACCAAGAGGCTTGTCTGTGAACCAAATGGAAGTGGGTCCCTAACAGCCAGTGAGAACGCATGAAAATCCCCTTTTCTTCCTCCCCTTGCCAATAATACAGTAGTAACAGTGGGAGAATGAGGGGTACACTTTCAACTTGCAACTACAGTCCTCTGTGATGTTTTATTTCCTGCTTAAATGTTTATTTTCCTATTGTGTAGACAAAGCCCCGGCTGTTGAAGAGCTGTTGGATATATACCAATTGTTGAAAGCAATCTGCCAACCTAAAGGTTTCTTCATGTATTCTGAAAATCACAGGCACATTCTTCTAAAAGTGAGGGCTTTTTTTAGCTTCTACAAATTGGGCAGGAAGACAGACCATAAACAATTTTACCGTTCAGTTCTTAAAGCAACATGACACCTCTTTGCAGAAGAAGATGTGGTGAAATTTTGACAAAGGATTACATTCATACTTAGACTTTATAATAAAAGCATTTGGAAAGCATGATTGATGCCTCCCAACAGTCATTTCTTGTTCTTCATTTGGAAAAAAACAAAAGTTCACGTCTTCACCTGCTACTTCCTTGGTCTCCTCTAAACTGTTTCTGTCCTGACACTGTGATATGATGTTGGGACTTTGAGCCCTGAAATAGCAGACAGAGATGAACAAATCACATGTGCCCTGGCAAATCTTAATATACTTTTTGAATGACTACAAAGCACTAGATTCTACCTCTTTTTGGGAGATAGAGCAGTTCAATCTCCTGGGAACAATGGTAAGACTAACTCAGAATCTCTACAGAAGGCTAGATGTTTGTAAGTCTGATGGTGATGGGATATAACTCATAAGTGCTATATCTTATGCTGACAGGTATAGGTGAATACTTAACATAGTTGTATATGGTAGATGCTTAAGAAATAATAATTATTATTTCACACACATTATTTAATTTATCATTTGCAATTCTCCTATGTAATAACTATTTGTATTACCATGTTGCAAAGAAGAAATGCAAAATTTAGAGAGGAACCATGACTTGTTGAGCCATGTAGACTGCTAGAATGTGACACAAGAAAAATCATATCTGTCTAATTCTAAAGTCCATGCTCTTCAAAGTAAAAATACCTACTAGAGTGACTAAAATTAAAAAGATGGATTGCAGCACTATTTACAATCATCAGTATATGAAAGCAGCCCAAGTGTCCATCAGTAGATGAGTGGATAAAACAACTACAGGACATTTGCACAATGGAATACTACTCGGCTATAAAAAAGGAGAAAATTTTACCATTTGCCACGGTATGGATGAACCTGGAGAACATTATGCTGAGTGAAATAAGCCAGACAGAGAAAGACAAATACCATATGATTTCACTCATATGTGGAATCTAATGAACAAATGGAACTAACAAGGACAATCAAGTCAGACTCAGAGAGCAAGATGACACCTAAGGAGGGGAGTGGACAGGGGGTGGAGGGATCAAGCAAAAAGGAAAAGGGATTCATGGACATGGACAACAATGTGGTGATTGCTGGGGGCAGAGGCATGTAAGGGGACTAAATGATAATGGGAAAAATAATACAATAAAAGAAACAGATGGACAACATGGAGCAATTGGGCCTTGCATGCTTTGCTGGTGGGAGTGTAAACTGGTACAACCACTTTGAAGAACTATTCAGAGATTTCAATTAAAGCTGAATATTGTCATAGCTAATGTTCCAACAATTCTACTCCTACATATGGCAACAGAAATATGTACACAGATTTATTAGAAGACAGGTGCAGGGATATTCCTTAGCAGGATTATTTATAATTTTCTCAAACCAGAAACATCTAAAATGTCCATCAGCAATAGAATGGATATAAAAATTGTGTTACGTTCACCCAGCAAAGTGCCATACAGCTGTAGGAATGAACAAACAACTCCAACCACACAAATGAATCTCATAAACATGAAATGAAATGTCATTAAATATGACATTTCAAATGTCATATTTAAAGAAGTGTGTGTATTCTACAGGAGTCCTTTTATATAAACTTCAAAAGCAGGAAAGAGTCATCAATCATATTGAAGGGAGGGACAATGGTTGCCCTTGGGGAACAGATGACTGGAAGGAAACATGGACTGTGCTTCTATGTAACTAGAAATGTTTTGTCTCTTGATACGAGTGCTAGTTATATGGGTATGCTCACTCAATAACATTTATTGAACTGTACTTATGATTTCTGCTATACAAAGTTTACTTGCAAGATTTACTTTCCAATACAGAGTTTTTACTCTCACAAATTTAATGCATGACACCCTCGGGAAGAGGAGAGTGAAGCTAGTGGACACAGAGAGAGACATCCTGTCTTTGCCCCACCCCCGTGTGCCAGACCCCCACCCACCTCCTACAGACAGTCCCCTGCAGCTCTTTCAGATGAACCCACACCTGAGATAACTTCAGAGCAGAGAAGTCTTAAACAACCTGTGAGCCACCCGGCAGCAGGGGAGAGAACAGAGCTCCCACCCACTGAGGCAGCATCTCCCCAAGAATAATACAACTCTGGTCACCCGCATGCGAGAACATTTTGTCTATACTGAGCCTACAAAGATTCTGAGGAGTTCACTAAGTTTACTCCCATTCTACTGATGTGGATGAGCATTGGAAAGCATGCCTAGCCACCAGCCTGTTTTGGTGGCCAAGGAAACATGGGCATTTGGTCATGGCAATTGAGTTGAGTGTTTACTTTCAAAACCCTTCAACATCCCAGGCTAATAAAAATGTTTCCAGCAGGAGAAGGCTGTCCTCGATGCATTTGTTTTTAGGCTTGTTGCCTGATTTCTTTTTGGCAGTTCTGAGCATGTGGCCATAGCATAATTTACATGGTTTATATGCGCACCCAAGTTTAATTTGGAATCGCAAGGCCTCAGGGGCCCTGGTGCTGCATAACCTGGGACTTCCATCTGTAGCACAGCATATGTTGGGCTGATGTAGGAAAACTGGGCAAGAAATCCAAATCTAATTATAAATGTACAAGCGCAATGTCAGGTAAATTCCACTTTCTGCAAGTAAATTATTGCCTTAGGACAGGACGCACTTCGACATGCCGGGCCATCTTCCCTACAACACCCTCTGCCTGTGAGTACCCACAGTGGGGCGTCGACAACCGAATGGTCATATGAGGAGTTTTGGAACCCTTAACAAGTATTTTGCTGCATCTATAAGGAATATGTTGTCTAAACCCTATGAAATACACAGAGACAGATGAATGAAGGCAAAGTTTAAATCCAGTTAATATTCAGTTGCATCTTATGATTATGAAGTGCCCTGGGGCAGGGTTTTTCGGTCCATAGGTTACAATTCACAAGCAGGTCATGAAACCAATTTAAAGGGTCACTACTTGCACTCTTAAAAATTGAAACAGAAGAGATTAGGAAATTTTAGAGTGAATTGTATGTAATGATTGTCAACATTGTTTACAGTAACATTTTTGTTTAGTTTTGTGTGTGTGCGTCATGTCAGGATGTATAAGGTGTTTCTTACTGGATGACAGTTTTTTAAAAGTTTGAAAAAAACTACTCAGAGGTGCATTATAAGCAGATGTAATATTATAATGACTGTAACTGCATCATTGCGGTAATTTTATAGCTCTTTCATTTAACGAAGCCAACTCCATGTCTGGCACTGACAACAGAGTGGTGAACAAGACAGACAAGGTGTCCCCCTTCATGGAATTTGCATTTAGAGAGGAGAAGCACATTAAGTATGAATTGCACAATTAATTATGCAATTATGATGGTCACAAGAGACACTAAGGAAACAAATTCAGGGGTTACGAGAGTGACTACCAGGAGACTCTGACAGCTTCTTCGGGGGTGTCTGGAAACACGGCCTTAAAGATGTGATATTTGAGCTAAAATCTGAAGAATGAGTCAGAATGAAGTTCAGTATCAGGAATTTTAAATATTTAAACGTGGCCTTTGATATTCTCAAATTCCCCATTGGCATCTCAAGGTATTATGTGCCTTGCTTGGACTCCAGAAAAGCCTCTCTTGATACTGAGAGTGTTCTATGACCATTCTATGTTCTCAAACTTTCCTTTTCATAGTCCCTTACTTTCCATTCAAACCGATCCCCACTTCGCACTGCTCATCAACAGACATCAGCCTACGAAGTCTTCAATGGCACTTTTCAATGAGTATCTTAAGTGTTAAAGGAAAGGTTTTGGAACTGAAGCAAGGGAGGGGGGGCTTCTGAGTCACTGGGTGTGTGCTGCTCAGCTCTGCCCCCAGCTAGATGCTTTTCTGAGAGTCCTCCTTTTGTCATGGGAGAAAGGCACCAAGCAATAATACCTGCTTTGCCTCATGAAAAATCTGTCTCCCAGCTATTCACATGATCGCCTTTCCAACTCTTGTAATTAATGAGAAAAACCCATGAAACAGACTTCTTTGCTTAGGATGGGGTTGGGGAGAAGGCAAGAAGTCCACCTGGCACAAGTCACAAAACGACCTTCTGAAGAGGGTGGGCTCTTATTAAAGAACTAACTTTTCTTTCTGAGGAAACTGAGGATGGAAATATGGTGGGAAGGACTGGGTCAGAGCCAAAGGGCCCTGCAGAACAGAGAGGGGAAGGTGACACTCCCTGGGCGAGGTCCAGAGATCTGTGAGCTGAGAAGGGGG
The DNA here is from genome assembly GCA_039655065.1 of Glossophaga mutica. Lineage (NCBI taxonomy): Eukaryota > Metazoa > Chordata > Mammalia > Chiroptera > Phyllostomidae > Glossophaga > Glossophaga mutica. The sequence goes on along the minus strand of CM077307.1, from coordinate 136,151,793 downwards.
ACAGCAGGAGACGAAAACTCTTGGGACATATTTTCAGCTCTTGGGCCTTCTGGACTTCCTTCACCCCTGAGCTCAGTGTTGCAGGTACAGAGATGTTTGCATCTTACCTATTATTTCCGAATGCTGGAACAAGAGGTTCTTTTTACAATACCTGCTTTGACAAACGGCTAGTGACAGAAATCAATGGTAGATTTAAATTGTGAGCAGAAGCCACTCACTGCTTTGTGTATACAAATTATATTTAACAACAATCCATTTTCCTTCCCCCATAATAAAGGTAATTTCTAGGGTAACTGTTGGAGTTGAAAATCTCAGCAGCACAAGCGATATTATCACTTTCTAGAATGTGTGCAAGATATATTATTAAGGGAACTGGAGGAACCACATTAGTGAAGTGGATCTGTTCTCAAAATGGTAGTCTCCACACTTTAACCAGAGATTACAGACTCTAAACTGCAACGGTGTGGCCCTCTACTCTTCTCCAGGAGAAATGGAAAACTGAAATAAAGGCAAATCTGGTATTTAAAAAAAGCTTCCTATTTTGCTTCCTCTCATTTTTCATGGGGATAGTTAAGGTAAGAAACTAACTTTTTAACAAATTTCAAGTGAAAGGAATTCTGGAGAAGGTTTTAAAAGGGATTTTAAAATTGTTTGCTAGGGGAAATGTACTGCATCTCTTCCACCTGCCCCCCATCCCGAACACTTTGGTGAAAGTCTGCATCGCCCTACGATACATCTGCATGAGTGAATTCTTTGTAAGAAACTGAAAAAAATGTTGAATTTTGTGTCTTAGTAGGTGCAAGTTGAAAACAGAGACAAAGTAGTCCAAAGTTGAAAAAAGCCGCCTTGTGTTTACCACCAAAGTAACAGGATATGGTGTTGTCTTCTACGCAACATCAGGACCTCACTTGGCTCTTTGTTATGCTGACGAGAAACGGTGATGTAAGTAGTGTGAGGGAGCTGGTCAAAGGATCCGAAAACTTTTTATGTGAATGGCCAGAAAATAAACACTTTAGGCTTCGTGAGTCAGACTGTCTGTGTTGGAACTACTCAACTGTCTTTTGACCTTGCCAAAAGCAGCCATTAACAATAGATAAATGAATGGATGTGACTTGTTCTAATAAAACTTTATATACAAAGAGAGCGTGTGGGCTGTATTTGACCTGCAGGCCAATCCTTGATTTATGTAAAAAGGCAAAACCTTAACAGACAGAAGGCTGAAACCTATTGATGCCCACATCAATCTTATGCTTTCCCAATAACTGTTCATTTGCAAAGCAATTACTGTAGGCCTTTTTTTTTTTTTTTTTTTTTTTTTGGTGGTGGTTTGTAAAGACTTTAGGGGCATTACATATTCTTTCTTTAATCCTTTCAGCAAATAAAAACTTCATAGTGATTTTCAAAACTATTGTGCTTTTTTTCTTATCCTGACAGTTGTGCTGATGTTACTGTTTATAAAATAATGTTTTTTTTCCCCAGAAGAAAAACTCTACATCTGATTGCCATGTGTTATTAGAAAGAAAATCAAATCTCTAGTGTTACTAGAGAGTAACACTCTGAAACAAGTGTAATCAGGGCACTCATTGCCTGTGGTTCAGAAGGATGATGTTGGCATTCACTAAGTTTTATCCCACTAAGTCCAATAATATGAGTATGTCAAAGACCTATATGTTTTAATTCCAACTTGTTTTCCTGTTAGCATAGAGGTCACCTCACAGCGCCACAGAAAATGATTGTAAAAAGCCAATTTCTCAGATTTCATGAAGTTGGAGGAGACCTCAGTGATCAAGCCATGGACTTCCCATCACGCCCACACTTCCAGGGACGGGAGTCGCTCTGTGCCCCAGGGAGGCGCATTCCTTATTTGGTTGGCTTATTGTCATTCAAGATGTTATTGTTACATTTAGGCAACATTTGTTCTCTCCTAGATTTTCCTGCCTCCTGAGGCAATAGTACTTTACTGCTCTAAACATTTGTCCCCAGGAACCATCTTTCATATGTTTGAGGATAACTAATTGTCTTTCAGGATTATTTATTTCTCAGGGCCACACACCATCAATTCTTCTGAAATACCTCATACAACATAGAAGAGGAGTCTCAAACTCAGACGTCTATAGGGGTGGAGATAGAATAGAAACACATGAAAGCATGTTGGATAGGACAGAGGTGAGCCAGACAGAGAAGGCACCCACCCCAAGGGAAGCGGCAGATGCCACCCAGCGTGGAGCAGTTGTCATTGTGTGGGAGTCTGGGCCAGGGCTGCTGGGAGATCTCAGAGAACCAGAGGAGCAAGACCTCTATTTGAAATCTCTCAATTTTTTAATGTTGGCAACTGATTAAAAAAAAAACAAAACGTTTAAACACTCTCTAAGCCAAACAAAACACATCTGTGGGCCAGATTTGGATAGTGGGACACTAGTTTGCGGCCTTAAGTTCAGATCCATCTTGCCATCCTGGTTGCCACATTTTGTACACATTTCAATTTAGTCACTTGTAACTTGAGAAGCATTAACCATTGCAAACAGGGAGATGCTTCTTAATTGAAAGGAAAACAGAGAAAAAGTAACTTCAACACAGATAAGCACCAGAGATCAACTTCACTGCATAATCAAAATTTAGGTCCCACATAATATAAGGTTAAATTTTAACTTTTTAACCATTGTGAACTCTAAAAGTAAAGACATGTGTTAACAGTTGATGTGATTGGTCGACAAGAAAACATATTGCTCTTGTCGAGAAGAGGGCTCCTAAAAACAGGAATAAAACACTAGCGGAATATAATATAAAACCATTACCAGACCATATGTTTGTGATATAAAATGAGGCACTTTCTTGCCAGGATATCACATAACCGTGGCAAACTGCCATTGGCCTCATTCCCCCACCATAAAAAAGGGGAGGGGGTGCAGAGAAAGAGAGATTCAACAGGCATTCTTGGGATCAATTGGGTTGATGTTTTCTTATGAGTATTTAATTTATAAAATATATTCCTGGAGTTTAGCACCACTCACCAAAGTAAGTAACTGTGTCATTGGCCTGCAGACACTCTTTTGTTGTTGGTGAGGCTGCCCTTTCCGTGACACCTTGGTTTGCTGGTTTTGGAAGGACTAATCTGGAATACGTTTTTGTTCCTGTGCTTGTTGCCCTCTGTTGTGGGTTCTGATTTTCAAGCCAGTTTGCTCTTTCCCCCTTATTTCCTCAAGAACCTGTTAGGAACTTCACTGAAAGAACGGAATGAGCACTAAGCCCCAGCTGGACAGCCCCTGGTGGTAAGGTCAATCCTCCAGCACCTCATCTAATTGCTGACCTCTTCCTCATGGAAAGGGTGGTCTTGGATGATTCTGCAAGTCAGTCGCTGCCATGAAAGTTTCTTTGTCCAAAGCTGTCAACTCACAGAGATGGAGAAGAAGCAGAGTACCTTTGTAGAACATTTTGTAAGCAACGAATTCATTGATTTCAAAATCGCCTTTTTTACAGTCCACACAAGTGTTTTGTCAAACCTTTGAGAAAGCCTGGTAAGAGAGCTATGAATACTTTAGGGCATATTAATAAGTTAAGCATTTGGGCATTTTTTCTATATGAAAATTAAGATGGTATTTCAAATAAAATGTTGAAGTTATTGTGACAAAGTAATTTTAGAATTTAGAATATTTTGTTACTCCTAGAATTAGTCTTTTCAATTATAAAAAGAAATGCCAAGGAAAACTAGTTCCCTTCAGCAAACAGAGATTAAGAGATTAGATATGCATAGACTTAAATTAGCTACTTCTCTGGCCAGACAGTAATTTAAACAATGCCATTCATAGTTACAATACATAGTTAATCTACTAGTTGAAACCTAGAATTAATAACACTGAATCTAATACTTAGAAGGAAAAAAATACTCATCTCTTTGTTTTATTTCATACTCCTAAAGAGATTTAAACCAATCAAGAAAAGTAAACAAATAATATCTAGACAACTGAAAAAGCTAGACAATTGTCTTTATTTTTATTCTATTACTACAATAAACCTAGTCACCCTATAGAGTTAATTTCTCTGAGGATGGTTGTCAAATGTACATTATAGCGCCCAGTTCTTCAGTTTAGACTTTGCTTTCCAATGTATGTATGTATTTAGATTAATCGACTGAAATGTAACACAGCTATTTCCTACAAGCTTTGATACCTAAAGAAATTGTATGAAATTGTATTTTATAACTTCTATCTCCTGCATGCTGCCTTCCAATTTTCTCAGTCTCTGACTCTGAAAATCCTTCTCATGCTGCTTATGAAGCAGTTACTGTCCTGAATAAAAGTGTTTTGAAAATGTAATAAAGTATAGACCACCTTAATGTACAATTTACATGGATTAGTAGCAACTTGTCCACATGCCTGTTTGCATGTTGGGTGCCTATTATTCTAAGTGCCTTGTATAGAAGGCATCGTGACATTGGCTATGCCTGGTGTATTGCTGAGACATGACTTGTAAACACTAGCAGAACTTCTGATCCAAATGACAGTGTCATTGGGAAAGATTTCCAGTTGATGCCTCTACAGTTTTATACATAAAAATTATATAAATACATACAAATCATATATAGATATATGAAATTAATTTAAAAATTTGCTCTGTGAAGGACCCTGTTAGGAGAATGAAAAGACAAGCTACAGACTGGAAAAAAAAATATTTGTAAATCACATATCTGACAAATGATTCATACCTAGATCATATAAAGAATTCTCAAAAACTCAATAGTAAAAAAATAAATCTAATTAGAAAGTGAACAAAAGGTATGAAGAGACATTTCATCAAAATAGGTATGTAGATGGCATGGCAATTAAGCACATGAAAAGATGTTGAACATCACTAGCTATTAGGGAAATTAAAATTAAGTCCATAGTGAGATATCATTGCATACCTATTAGAACAGCTAAAGTAAAAAAAATAGAATACCAAATGCTACTGGATTTCTCATACATTATTGATGGGACTTTAAGGTCATATAACCACTCTGGCAAATAGTTTGGCAATTTTGTAATTAAAAAAAAACACCTAAATATATACTTACCATATGAACCAGTAATTGTTCTGAGCATTTATGCCAGAGAAATACAGACTTATGTCCACTGGAAAACCTGTATGAGAATGTTCATAGCTGCTTTATTTGTAATAGCCCTAAACTGGAAACCACCAGATGTCCTGTAAAGATGGATCATTAAACAAACGGGTGGGTGGGTAAACAAACTGGGGTGTTTGCATGCCATGAGATACTACTCAGTAGTAAAAAGGAATGGACCACTGTCACATGTAACAACCAGGATGGATCTCGAGAGCATATGCCCAGTAAAACAAACCAATCCCAGCATGGTCCATACTGTGTGAACCTGTTGATGTAACACTTTCAAAATGACAAAATTATAGAGACAGGTAACAAACAGATCAGTGGTTGCTGGGGGTTGGGGTATGGGAAAAGAGTGGGTGGTCAATGGGACTAAAAAGGGATAGCATGAGGAAAATACTCATGTCCATGGAATAGTTATGTATCTTGAGTGTCATAGTGGTTACACCAAATCTACCTATGTGATAAAATGACAGAATGGACAGACACATGTAGCAATGTCAACTCTGAGGTTTGGATATTGTACTTCAGTTATGTGAAATGGGCATGTTGGAAGAAACTGGGTGAAGGGTACCTGGGGTCTTTCTGTATTATTGCAACTTCCTGTAAATATATGATATGAGAAGTACTTCTAAAAGCTTTCAAGGGGTATGTAGAATCCATAGACTATGTACTAATTATTCTTAACAAGGTGAAAAACATTGTTGTTTTAGTAAATTTACACCCTGAAATGCATGTCAAGAGCTTGGGTTTTTGGTGTCAAATAGACATGAATCTCTTCTCCTTCATTTACTTGTCATAGGTCATAGAAAATTACTATTGTCTCCAAGTTTTCAATTTCCTTTCCTGTTAAAATGTAACCATGGGAATAATACTTGGTACCTTGCAGCAGAATGAGTGAGTATGTATTGCTTTTAGATTTCTGACATCTAAATATACCCTGTAAATTAGAATTGAAATTATTTCCTCTCTTTCAGGCCTTCAGAGAGCTCTGCACTAATTCTTTATTTTATTGCTATATTTAAATTGATATATGTATATGGCTTGGCTCTGCAGCTGGTTGGGAAGCTTCATGAGCTCAAGAACTGAGTTACCTGGGATGCCATTTGCACCTAGTAAATTATACATAAAGTTAAGTTACTAATACATACTTATCAAATGCATGATCTGCTTTGGACAATCCAATGGTCACTTTTTAGAGTCCCCTGGAACTTATTTCTCAGCAGCATTAGAGACAGTTGACCATTTCCCCATTTTAAATCCTGCTGTGGACTGAACTGTGCCCCCACCCCCACAACTAACTTATATGTTGAGGCTATAACCCCAATGTGATGGTATGTGGAAATAGGGACTTTCTGAGATAGTTAGGGTTAGATGAAGCCATGAGGAACCCACCCCTGGGATGGGATAAGTAGGAAGAGTTACCAAAAAGCTCTCTCTCCACCTCCTTCTGCCATGTGCAGACACTGTGAGAAGGAAGCTACCCGCAAGGCAGGAAGAGAGCTCTCACCAGGAGTCAGCTGTGCTGGCACCTTTACCCAGGACTTCTCAGTCTCCAGAACTGTGAAAACTGAGTGTCTGTGGTTTAAGCCACCTAGTCTATGATATTTTGTTATGGCAGCCCAAGTCAACTAATGCAATTTTTCTTCTTTTCTCATGACATCCTTTTCTCTTAGTTTCTCTTTTATCTCACTGGCTAATTTTACTTAGTCTCTTTTGCTTTTCCACCAGTCTTTAAATATCAAAACTCCTCTATGCTCTCTCTTAAGCTTCCCCCCCGCTTTTTACTCTATACTTTCTTCTTAAATGATCTAGTCAGTTGCCAAATTTCTAGTTTTTATCTCTATGTTAGTAATGTCCATATTCAATGTCTCCAGTTTACACTTTGCTTTTGAGCTCCAGACTCAGGTATCTAAATTTCTCCTGGAGTATCTTACAGTCATCAATATGTCTGAAACTGAGCATATGTGGATCAGGCTTCTAGCAGGAAATATAACGAAATGTAATAGAGGATCTATTTGTAAGTTTCTGGACACAGTTTAGAAAAAGAAACAAGTGTCCGATGTAGGCCTGGTAACAGCAGAAAACTATTAGCACTCCCAAATCTGTAAGGCAAGAGGAGGAAGTGGTTACAAGAAGAGAGAGGAAGGGGTAGGGGAGTGGAGAGAGAGAGAGAGAGAGAGAGAGAGAGAGAGAGAGAGAGAGAGAGAGAGAACTGTCTGATAGATAGTGGGACAAAGCCAACCCAAGAAAACCCTGCAAGAAGAGACCCCGTGGAATAAATATCTAGTCCTCACTCTCCTCTCTTCCTTTGATTTCTACCCTCTGACTATTCACTGAACCCAACTGGAGAGAGAGGGCAAAGTCACCTACTAATGTAGGACATAAACGTCAGCCTCCTGGGGCAGAAAGCAGGGTAGTGAAGGAGGGAGTAAATCTGGAAAAGTGAAAAAAGCTATCAAACGCAGTAAGCATGAAGCACAAATCAACTCCATCTTGAGTAGTTTTCAGCTCAGGAAATGTCACCACCATCCACACAGATCCTGAATCCAAAAACTTGAGAGTTGTTCTTGATTCCTCTTTCTTTCTGTTTCTACATCTACACCAAGTACAAATAAAACCCAAGCATCAAAAATAGCACCACTCTGCTTTGCACTCCCCTGACATCTCTCCTGGTCTCCTGGAATAGTCTCCAACACTGTCTCCCTCATCCACTCTCACCTCTCTCTGTTCATTTTCCACAGGCAGTCAGTATGGTTGTGGTAGGCAGAACAATAGCCCTGCAAAATACCATGTTCTAATCCTTGGAACCCGTGAATATGTTGATTTGGAAGGCAAAGGAGACTTTGCAGATGTAATAAAGTTAAGGGCCTTGAGACGGGAGATAATGGTGGATGGTCTGGTCAACATGGTATAATCACAAGTCTTTAAAAATCAGAAAAACTTTTCTGGCTATAGAAGAGGGACATGTGACTGTCTTCCTCAGAAGAATGGTAAGAACATAGATACTAAAATCCTCAACAAAATATTGGCAAACCACATCCAGCAATACATTAAAAAGATCAAATACCATGACCAAGTAGGATTCATCCCAAGGATGCAAGGATGGTACAATATTTGCAAATCAATAAACATAATACATCACATAAACAAAAGCAAAGACAAAATCACATGATCATATCAATAGATGCAGAAAAATCATTTGGTAAGGTACAGCACCCATTTATAATAAAAGCACGCAGAGAAGTGGGAATAGAGGGAGCATTCCTCAACATAATAAAGGTCATATACAAGAAACCTATAGCCAACATCATACTCAACTGGCAAAAACTAAAGACTTTCCCACTAAGATCAGGAGCAACACAAGATTGTCTACTTTCACCTCTTCTATTCAACATAGTATTGGAAGTCCTAGCCACAGCGATCAGACAAGAAAAGGAAATAAAAGGCATCCAAATTGGAAAACAGGAAACAAAACTGTCATTGTTTGCAGATGACATGATAGTACAGATAGAAAACCCTGGACTCCAGATAGACTCCACCAAAAAACTTCTCAACCTAATAAATGAATTGGGCAAAACAGTGGGATACAAAGTCAATATCCAAAAATCAAAGGCATTTTTGTATACCAACAATGAAATAACAGAAACAGAAATCAGGAAAAAATTCCCACTTGATATAGCAACAAGAAAAATAAAATACCTAGGAATAAACCTAACCAAGGAGGTAAAAGACCTGTATGCAGAAAACTACACAACACTGAAGAAAGAAATTAAGGAAGACACAAACAAATGGCAACATATACCATATTCATGGATTGGAAGAATTAACATCATCAAAATGTCCATACTACCCAAAGCAATTTATAGATTCAATGCAATACATATTAAAGTACCAATGGAATATTTCACAGATATAGAACAAACACTTCAAAAATTTATATGGAACCATAAACAACTCCAAATTGCTGCAGCAATTCTGAGAAAGAAGAGAAAAATGAGAGGGATCACAGTACCTGATATCAAACTGTATTACAAGGCCACTGTAATCAAACAGCCTGGTACTGGCATAAGAACAGACACGTAGACCAATGGAACAGAATAGAGAGCCCAGGAATAAACCCAAGTCTCTAAAGTCAATTCATATTCGACAAAGGGAGCAGCAGCATACAATGGAACAAAAATCACTTCTTCAACAAGTGGTGTTGGGAGAGCTGGACAGCTACATGTAAAAAAATGAAACTTTATCACCAACTTAAACCATACACAAAAATAAATTTAAGCTCAATAAAAGACTTAAATATAAGTCGTGACACCATAAGAGTTCTAGAGGAGAACATAGGCAGGAAAATCTCAGATATTCCTTGGAGCAGTATTTTCACTGGTATGTCTCCTAGAGCAAGGGGCATAAAGAAAAGAATAAACAAATGGGATCTCATCAAAATAAAAAGCTTCTGCAGAGCTAAAGAAAAGAGCATTCAAATAAAAAGAGAACCAATTGTATGGGAAAACATATTTGCCAATGATACCTCAGACAAGGCTTTGATCTCCAAAATATATAAAGAACTCACACAGCTCCACTCTAAGACAAGCAACCCAATTAAAAAATGGGCAAAGGACTTGAACAGACACTTCTCCAAGGAGGACATACAGAGGATCCAGAGACTTATGAAAAGATGCTCAGTATTGCTAGCCATCAGAGAGATGAAAATTAAAACCACGATGAGATACCACTTCACACCGGTCAGAATGGTCATCATAAACAAAGCAACAAACAAGTGTTAGAGAGGCTGTGGAGAAAAGGGTACCCTAGTGCACTGTTGGTGGGATTGCAGACCAGTGTACCCACTATGGAAAACATTATGGAATTTCCTCAGAAAACTAAAAATGGAACTGCCTTTTGACCTGGCAATTCCACTGCTGGGATTATACCTTAAGAGTCCTGAAACACCAATCCAAAATAACCTATGCACCCCAATGTTCATAGCAGCACAATTTATTATAGCCAAGTGCTGGAAGTGATCTAAGTGCCCATCAGGAAATGAATGGATCAAAAAACTATGGTACATTTACACAAAGGAATTTTATGCAGCAGAAAGAAAGAAGGAGCTCCTACCCTTTGTGAGAGCATGGATGGAGCTGGAGGGCATTATGCTAAGCGAAATAAGCCAGGCAGTGAAAGACAAATACCATATGATCTCACCTTTGATTGGAACCTAATCAACAAAATGAACAATCAAGCAACATATAACTAAAACACTGAAATGGAGAACAGGCTGACAGTGACCAGAGGGGAAACGGGAGGGGATAATGGGGGAAAGGGTGAAGGGTTTACAGGAACAAGTATAAAGGACACATGGAAAATAACAAGGTGGAGTGGAAACAGGGGAAGGGGGCAGGGAGGGCTGGAGTGGTGGGGAGGGGTGGGGGAAAAGGCAGAAAACTGTACTTGGACAACAATAAATAAATAAATGAACAAAAAATTAAAGAATAAAGAGCAGAAGAATGGTCAGAGACATGTAACATTACCAGTTCTGCAGGTGGAGAAAGGGGGTCATTACCCAAGGGTTGTAGGTGACCTCTGAAACTCAAAGACAAGGCAACTGATTGTCCTCCAGAATGTCCAGAAAGGAACACTGACCTGCTGTGATCTTAATTTTAGACAGTTGTGAGCCATGCCTCACTTCTTACCCTCCGAACTATAAGACAATTAATTTGTGCTGTTTTAAGCCACTGGTTTATTTATTTATTTATTTATTAAATTTACTGGGATGGCATTGGTTAATAAGATCATATACATTTCAAGTATGCATTTCTATGATACTAGATCTGTACATTGCACTGTGTGCCCACCACCTAAAGTCAAACCATCTTCCATCACCATACATTAGGGCCCCCTTCACCTCTACTGACCCCCTTCCCGCTTGCAACCACCACACTGCTGTCTGTGTTCATGAGTTTCAGTTTTATATCCCACATCTGAGTAAAATCAGATGGTTGTTAACTTTTTCTGACTTATTTCACTTAGCATAACATTCTCAAGGCCCAGCCATGTTGTCGCAAATGGCAATATTTCTTCTCTTCTTACGGCTAAGTAGTATTCAGTTGTGTATATATGTACTACATCTTCTTCACCAATCATCTATTGAAATTCACTTTGGTTGTCTTCATGTCTTGGCCACCATGAATAATGCTGCAATGAATGTAGGGGTGCATATATCTTTGTGAATATATATACTTTTGAGTTTTTCAGGTAGACACCTAGGAGAGGGATTGCTTGGTCATGTGGTAACTGTTCTTAATTTTTTGAGGAACTGCCAGGCTGTTTTCCTTAGTAGCGGTACCAGTCTACATTCCCACCAGCAGTGAATGGGGGTTCCCTTTTCTCCACAAGCTCTACAACACTTTCTGTTAGTTGTGATAATAGCCATTCTAACAGGCATGAGGTAGTATCTCATGGTAGTTTTGGTTTGCACTTCCCTAATAGCTAGTGAGGTTAAACATCTTTTTATATATCTGTTCACTGTCATCTTGAGAGAAGTATCTGTTCAGGTCCAATGCCTATTTTTCAATTGGGTTCTTTGTTTGGTGTTGAGTTTTATGAGTTCTTTATATATTCGGATATTGAACCTTTGTCAAAGGTGTTGTTTGAAAATATCATCTCTCATTCTGTTGGTTGCCGCTTTGTTTTGTTATCAGTTTCTTTTGCTGCGAAGAAGCTTTTTAGTTTAATAGAGTCCCATTTATTTTTGCTTTTACTTCCCTTGCTTTTGGGGTCAAATTCATAAAATATTCTCCACAACCAAGGTCCATAAGTTAAGTACCTATGTTTCCTTCTATGTAATTTATTGTTGCAGATCTTATATTTAAGTCTTGATCCACTTTGAATTAATTTTTGTACATGGGCAATCTAGTAATCTAGTTTCAAACTATAAACTAGTTTCATTCTTTTGTATGTGGCTTTTCAATTTTTCCAGCACCATTTATTGAAGAGACTTTCTTTTCTCCATTATGTGTTTCTGGCTCCTCTGTAAAAAATTATCTACCCATATACATGTGGTTTTATATCTGGGGTCTCAATTCTATTCCATTGATCTATGGGTCTGTTTTTCTGCCAGCAACATGAAGTTTTAATTATTGTAGCTCTGTAGTATAATTTGAAGTCAAGTAGCATGATACCTTTGGCTTCATTCTTTTTCTCAGAATTACTTTGGCTATTCGTGGTTTTTCATGGTTCCATATAAATCTGATGATTTTTTTTTTTGCTCTATTGCTTTAAAAGATGACACTAGGATTTTGATGAGGATTGCAATTAATCTGTATATTGCTTTGGGTAATATGGCCATTCTAATTATATTTATTCTTCCAATCCATGAACATGGAATATCTTTCCATTTTGTTGTACTTTTTTCAATAATGTTTTGTAGTTTTCAGTATATAGGTCTTTCACATCCTTTGTTGTTTATTTCGAGGTATTTTATTCTTTTGGTTGCAGTTACAAAAGGAATTGTTTTTTTATTTCTGTTTCTGAATTTTCATTGTTAGTATACAGGAAAGCAGGGGATTTTTGTATATTGATTTTCTATCCTGCTACTTTACTGTGTGTGTATATTTTTTTCTAATAGTCTTGGTGGAGTCTGTAGGGTTTTCTATGTACAGAATCACATCATCTGCAAAACGTGACACTTTTACATCTTCCTTTCCAACCTAAATGCCTTTACTTCTTTCTCTTGCCTTACTGCTGTAACTAGGACATAGAACCGTGTTGAATAAGAGTGGTGAGAATGGGCATCCCTGTCTTGCTCCTTGTTTTAGAGAAAAAGCTTTTAGTTTTTCACCATTGAGTATGATGTTGGCTGAGGGTTTGTCATATATGGCTTTTGTTATGTTGAAGTACTTTCCTTCTATTCCTATTTTATTGAGTGTTTTAATCATAAATGGATGTTGTATCTTATCAAATGCTTTTTCTGCATCTATTGATAAGATCGTGTGATATTTACCCTTTCTTTTGTTAATGGGGTGTATCGCATTGATCGATTTGTGTATGTTGAACCAGTCTTCTGCCCCTGGAATAAACTGCACTTGATTGTTATGTATTTTTTTTATGTATTGTTGTATTCGATTTGCTAGTATTTTGTTTAGGATTTTTGCATCTATATTCACCAGAGATATTAGTCTTAGCTTTCTTTTTGTGTTATCCTTGCCAGGTTTTGGTATCAGGGTTTTAAGCCACTGTTTGTGATAATTTATTACAGCAGTAATGGCAGTGATAGTTAATTCTATGACTCTTGTGCTTTAAGACCCTCAAAGGCTGGCCATTTAGACAGAGTCTAAACTCTTCCACCAGAATTCCAGAGCCCTGTACTCTCTGCCTGTGCCTCCCTCTCCAACCTCACTGTGCCACTCTGCTCCTCGGTTGCTCGTCCGAGGTGTGTCAGACTTCTTCACAATCTTGTACCATGCCACACTGTTTCTTGCATTCAGTTCTTGCACTCACAGTTTTTTTCAGCCAGATCATTCTACCCTACCTCAACTCTCTTTAAATTGGTGCATGGTTTCTTATTGCTGTGTGACAAATTAACACAAACTTAGCAGCGTAAAGTGGCACACATCTATCATCTCACAGATTCTGTGGGTCAGGACCCCAGCCCTGGTTCAGCTAGATGGTCCGCTCAGGGTCTTACCAGGCTGCCACCCAGGTGTCAAACAAGCTGCACTTGCATCTGGAGTGTAGGGAGACTCTCCTCCTGAACCCACAGAGGCCCAACTCAGTTCCTGGCAGGTGTGCGACAGCGGTTCCTATTTCCTCACTAGCTGTGGGCTGGGGATTGCTCTCAACAACTGCAGGCCCCACTCAGGGCCTTGCCACAGGGTTATCTCACAGGACCTCTCACAGCAAGGCAGCTTGGTTTTTTAAAGCCAGCAGGAGAATCTTTCTTTATTCACCTAAGTCAGAGTGTTACATAATGAAGCAGAATCACAGGACTGATTATCTCCTCACCTTTTCCATAAAATCTGGTTAAGGGAGGAGCTATACCATTATACCCACAGGCATTTGTGAATACACACCCACTCAAAGGAGGTGGCTGTATATGGTGCAGACAGGAGGTGGCAAGAAATTCTTGGGGATAGTTTTAGAATTCTGTTTACCATGTAAGATAATAACTATACATTCTCCTGATATCAGCTTATATAACTTTTTGAGTGAAAATTCTCACAATGCCCCTCTCAGGCTACTGGATTTCAGGTTTGTGAAATCATTCTCATACAAATCAGAGCTCTTACTCAATATCAAGATTTACTAATAGTTTCCAGAATGCAAGCAGTCAAAAGCCACAGGCAAATAAGGAGGAGGTTGAAAGATCTCATGCACCAACCAAGTCCTTCCTTCCTGCCTCAGGCATCCACTCTTTAACGCAGAATATTACATGTGGTCTACATGTGGGATTTGCATTTACATTATGAAGCATATTCATTTTGTACCCTAGAGGGGCATACATTCTCTGGAGAGCCATGCCTCAAAATCCATACATTGTGGATTTGTTTACTCTAAGTAATCCTAAACCCGAGACATTCTTCTAAAACTATGTATGCCCTAGATAAGGACAGTTATACTGGCAAGTACCATTGGTCTATTTGCCTGGAGATGTAGTTATCATGTTTAAAGGACATTAGAAGATTATAAGGACCACCTGCCTTTTTTGTTCTTCCTCAGCATTGCCTCTGTCAACCCCCACCCCGAAGTGTGGTAATTGGAGGAGAACTAGATCATAGGCCATGTATTATTGCCCTAGAACGGCTATAACAAATTAGCATAACTTCCATAAATGGTAACTTCCATAAATGGAAGTTATTAAACAACCGAAATTTATTCTTTTACAGTTATGAAGGCTAGAAATTAAAAATCAAGGTGTCAGCAAGGCCACCATCTCTCTGGAGGCTTTAGGTAGAAGACATCATTCCTTGCCTTCAGCTCCCACTGCCTGAAAGCATTCCTTGACTTTTGGCCACATCACTTGAGCCTCTGTCTCTATGGCCACACATTACCTCCTCCTCTTTTCTGTGTCTTTACCTCTTTTGCCTGTTTCAAATCTCCCTTTGCATTTCTTTTATGAGGACACTTTCTGGATTTAAGGCCCATGCAATAGTTCAAATACATTGCCTTATCTCAATATTCATATTACATTTGCAGAGATCTTTTTTCTAAATAAAGTAACATTCATATATGTTCTCGGGATATATCTTTTGGGAGCCATGATCCAACCTCCAAGTCAACTGCTTGAATGCCTTTCCCCCTGGTTCTCCTGTTCCATGCCCCACAACACCCTGCTCTTCTGCGCAGCCACATTGCGCTCCCTTAACTGTGATTGTGCAGTATCTGTCTTGGCCCACTAGAGCACAACCTCCCCGCAGGTAGGCAACTTGTCTGTCTTGTTCACAACTGTGTGTCTAGCATCCAACACAATTATTTGCACATATCAAGTGCATAATAAGTAGATTTTCCCTCAAGCCAATTGGATTACAGGTTTATTTTCCACTTTGCTGGGTAGAAATAGCCTAAGTCATTGGTAATGAAAGTTCCTCCCATTAATTGTGAACTTGTCATCTCTCAATCTGTCTCACTAAAAAAAAAGTTCATATTCTGAATCAAAATGAGGATATTTCTTTTCTTACCCATGGCTTTACTTCACAGCAATTTCATTGTGTACGAGGGGTGTTGACATATAGGTGGTACAGCTCAACTCTTTGCTTAGTTCATGGTATGTAAGTGTGGCACAAGACACCATATCTACTTTAAACACTCAGTTTCATAAGGCTGATAAAATTCTTTTTACAGTACAAATATTTAATTCTTTCGAGTATTAGCTCTGTCTTCCTGCATGCTGTGCCTTACACAGTGCAGAATGCAGAAGTGGTACTCAGCAAATAACAACCACAATGATGATTGTAATGCATACCGTAATATTGTTACTAGAAATATAATTATAGGAACAGACAATTTACAGAAGAGAAGGGACCTCAGAGCCCTTGTGTTGTCAATCTGGCCTCTCTCTTAATCAGGGATAATAATAATAAAAGTATCCCCCTCCCCATCTGCAGTCAGCTTGTCAACATAGCAATATTTATAGAATGCTCTGTATAACAATGGCATCTCCATGCAGATGGATTAAGATCGAGGAGCAGCTGCAGATGGCTGTTCATTAGCTGAAAGAAGAAAATGAATTTGAACAAAGGCACTTATGGAACCCCTAATTTATTAGTGCTGTAATAGGGAAGAGGAGCTCTCTGGAATGGTAACTGGGTAAGACCAGTTACAAAGATAATTGTGAAAACAAGACACAGATTCAGTACAACATACTAGGACATTTTATTGCCTGTAAGTTCTGTAGAATTACAAGGTCAACAGATATCAGACTCAACATCTAATCCTTCATATTTATTAATTACATTCAACAGAACACTTGCCATCAACATACAGATCAAAGCTAGATTAATATTCTATCACGAAAACCTGTTCAATTTATCCAGAGAGAGGTTAGATTTCTTTTACTGCTCTGTTGTATTTAATACAGCAAACACACACACACATTCTTTCCTCCAAATTCTTTCTAATTGTGGTCTTGAGAATGATGTCCTAACATACATTAGATAAGGTAAGGTATGTTAAATGCCCAACAAAATGTCATATAGAAGAAGTACTGTCCAGACACTTTTTTCTCTTTCATGTCACAGCTGCCACATGACCAAGAGAACTGTCATCTACGTCACAGAAATGATTTCTACTTCTCCAAAAGAGTCCAGAAATACCTAAAATCGTCACTAGCCAGAATTCATGTCAGTGAGTTCCAAAGTGCAAGATGCTCCATCAAAACTAAACAAAAATATTCATCAACAGGTGAATGATAAACACACTGGTATTTCCATATAATGCCATAAAAGGAACTCATTAATAAAAGGAACAGGCTACTGATGTAACATGCAGTACCATGGATGTGTCCCAAAATCATTATGCCGAGCAAAGAAAGAGAGACCTAAAGTGTACATAACGAGTGACTCCATATGTGAAATTCTAGAGAAAAAATAAGGCTCTAGTGATTGAAAACAAGCAAGCCAGCAGTTGTCTGAGGCCTGGGGCGGGGTGGTTCTCTGGGGAGGGGGTGCTGGAGCTACTGTCTTTCTGTCGTGATTGTGGTGGTGGCTCCATTTGTCCAAACTGTTCACTTAAACTGAGTTTACTTATTGTATGTAAATTATAATGCAATAAGTTGGTTTAAAAAATGCCTTTGCGCAAATATGTTTGAGAAATAAGATCCATTTTATCTTAAATCCATTCAAGGCAACTGAATCATTAAAACCTCTGAGAAATCCTGTGTGGTAGAACCCTGATTAACTGTTGATTTCCACATTCCCTGAATCTATGTTACTTACAATCAATCCCTCCCATTTTGAAAATTAAATCCTATTAACATCCTTGACTTATTAATTTATTAGCTGTGTGATCATCAGTGAATCACTTAAGTTCTTGTATCACAATTTCCTCACTTGAAAAATGGGATATTAGTCCCTGTCTCATAGGTGTACCGAGGATGAAATGAGCTAAGGTTTGTAATGCACTTTGAACTGTGCTGGAGCGATGTTTGTTACTGCTGAAGTGTGCTTTGGAAATGGAAAGTCTTCCTTCAATCATCCACTTAAGCAGACAAAGTCAGGATGAGTAGTATTTATCTTATAGGACCCTGAAATGGGTGGAGAAATGTGAGTGATGCTTCTTAATGAAGAAATGGCTCAAATGATCTGTATGTAAAACAATGCACAATGACGCTCTAGAGAGGGAAGCAAACTTCAACCAACTCCCTAGCTCTGAGGTTTACTGACTGTGTAACCTGAGAAGTCAGGTGATGTTTCTAGACCTTAGCTTCTCTTCATTAAAAATAAGATGGTTGATAGAGGTGGAAAGTAGATTAGTGATTGCCAGGGACAGAAAGGAGGAGCTAATGGGAAGTGACAATTCAGTGAGTATGGGGCTTTGTTTTTTGGTGGGGGGGGGGGGCGGATAATGAAAATGATCTTGGATTAAGGAGTGGTGTTAGTTCTACAAAATTGTGAATGTACATACTAAAAGCTTCTGATTTGTACACTTTAAAATTGTACAAATTTAGGTTAATACACATGAATCCAGACTAATTTAATTAAATGGTAATCAATGAAATGGCTAAAATGAAAACTACTGTCTCTTAACAAAAGAATTTCAGTAAAGGTTCTTCAAACCTAAAAATTAAAATATAATAAAATAAAATAAAATTGTTAAAGGAATGAATTTTATCTCAAAAACATATTAAGTGGTTGTAATAGATGATATTCAAGACCCCTCATAGTTTGTTGATTCATTTATTCAATAAATTTCTATGAAGCTTCCACTATAAAACAGGCAATGTGTTCTACTGTGGGGACACGATAATGAACAACAAAAAAATAGTACAGCCCCTACTATTTTTATTAATTTTGCAAAAATTATATCTTTGGAGCTTCCCTTCCTAATGTTGACACTAGTTTAGGGTATCATAATTTGTTCTTTTTAAATCAAGGACTAATTTAAGAGGATGGAAAACATGCTAAGGGTTTGATACTGCGGCATCAGTTGTTATTGACATTCTATACAGGAAGAAGAAAGGGAAGAGACTACCATTTATTCCATCCCAAGTAGCGGTCACTGTGGACTTGACTGGGCTTATGCTACTTAATCCTCACCAGACTAACATGAAATAGGTGTTACCATGCACATTTCAGATAAACTAAGCCTTAAAGAAGTTAAGCGAATCTTATTCGGATTACAGGTTTTATAAGTAACATAGCAAGGAGTTGAAATACAGAAAGCCATGGATTGCATATAATACTACATTTGCTCTCATAATGTGATTCTTATAAACCTAACATTGTTTCTATAAAATGTAGGGTACATGTGACGTTAAGATTTACAATGCTTGCTGTGAAGTTTGGCCTCACTATGACAAATGCCAGCAAACAGAATTAACAAGGTGAGGAAAACTAACTAGAGGCCAAAGTTCTGGTGATGCCCAGAGAAGTATATTCTGTGGTGTTTACATATTTAAGGTAGTTGTTACTATTTAAAACCATTGTTTAAGCATTGTTTTTTGCACCTAAGGGAGGACATTGTTAGAACATTTCTTGTGCAACTCCTTAAAGACTCTATTAAAATAAAATTTTGTGGTCATCATAGTTTTTAACCAGATACTGGACACACTATTAAAAAGACCTTGACAAGCGTGTTTTCACAGTCACTTACCGTGTATACCCACACATCAAATAACTACTGAAATGCAACTGGCAAGGAAATGAAAGACAGATTGGAGAGTAACAAATGCTGAGGAAAGACCCACATGGGCCATTTACTTTGGTTAGTAATTCACTGGCTCGAAGCAGTTGCTACATTTAAGTTATATTATCATCTGAGGTGTTTGGTGAGTCAAAATCTTTGCTTTAATCTGCCTCTCAGTTGATATAAAAATTTGATTTGTCCTTCACAACTCACTAATTTGTTTAATATCTGGAAGGGAAATTCGCTAAGCAGAATATGGCCCCTACTATTTTTTCAATTCTTATTATCTTCTTTTCTTTTTCTTTTAATTTCTTGGCTACAACTGCCGTTGTAATGTAAAAGAAAAGCAGTGATAGCACATTATTTCTGGCTTTAAAAGAGGTGCTTCTCATGTTTCAGTATTAAATAGTGTGTTTATTTAGGTTTATTGAGAGAAACCCATTATGAGGTTAAGGAAGCATCCTTCTGATCTCAGTGTGCTAAGACATTTTCCTGAATGAGTGCTAACTTTTATCTAATGCCTTTTTCTGCATCTGTGGATATGAGCATACTGAGTTTTCTCTTTTATTCTGTTAAAAATTGTGTATCGCATAATATATACTTTTGAAGATCAAACCATCCTCACATTCCTGGGATGATGCTGGTCCTCACTTAGCCCACCAGTCTTCCTTCTTGCCAGTTTTTCTAATGGCCCCATCAATAGCCTAGTCTTATTTCAAGATCTTTGAATCATTTTACTTTCACCTTCTATACAATGTTTCTTATCCTTGGCAAAGTCTTCTGAGCTTTCCCCTCCTTCCCAATACACCAACGTTATTACACTATTGTCTATTACTTTTAGCTTAAACAAGTTTTTTGGGGGGAGGGATATATCTTGATACTTTATACTCCCTAACTCCCCACAACAGCACCCACTATTTGTCCTTTAATAGCACTTATAAGCTGTAATTATCTGTTTAATTTCCTTTCTTTCTAAGCATACTGTAGACTCCATGGAGAAAATATGAGGTATTTCTCAGTAAATTTTTCCCTGTACTCCACAGAGGGCTGGGAACACTGTAAGTAATCAATAAATGTAAAAGAGAGACAGAGAGACAGAGACAGAGAGACAGAGACAGAGACAGAGAGACAGAGAGAGAGAAGAAAAGGAAAAAAGAGAACAAGAGTAACAGTGAGAAATAGAGTGGGGGTAGGGGAGAGAGGGAATGTCTTCAAATCACATTTCTCAGGTTATACTAAACATGAAAAAGCTTGTATTTTTGAAAATTAGTATCAGAATTTTCTGGTTTTATTTAAAGTATTATGTACACATGATACACATATGAATCTATATGTATGAAAAGAATACTCCTTTAGCCTGTTGGCCGTCATGAAGCAGCAGCACTGACGGAGAATGGAGAAAAGGCAGTTCCGTGAAACATTCCCTTCCCTCCAACAAAACCGAAGCCATATTTTTTCCTTTTTAGTTACCCCATGTGAAGAATTACAAGGCATTGAATCATGTTTAAGATCTTGAAAACTATCATTTTGTCATGTAATCCTAGTTTTGATCTACAGACATTGCAACTTGGGTAACTCTGATGTTAAAATACCAGTGTCACTGAGATTGTCACAGATGGTCCTAAGCAACAACAGAATGGGAAGACTGAGTAATAGAAAAGAACAGGTCAATTACTACTAGGACAACCCTACTGAGAATAAAAATCAAGGGCGCTGCAAGTAAGCGAAGGATGGAATAGAGATGGGCCTGCTGCTTGACCATTTCTAGGTTAATAGAGTTATAGTTCAGTGCCAATAACGTTTAGATTTCCTTTCACTTTTCACTCTGTTCTCACTGATCGCCCTTGATATATACTCTCACCAGTATATCCTAGCCTTCAATCTCTTTCTTCTGTTTCCATCTATTTTTTCCTAGCAATACCCCTATTCATGTACATCTTCTTTCCCACTTCATCTAGGTACATCTATTTGCCTCCCCTGTAAGTCTGAGCAGAGTTTGTCCTTGACATAACAGGAAGCACATCAAATATTCTGGGTTCAGCCATCACATTTTTTTCAGCTTTAGATTCCTTTCTCTCCGAGAAAAGGTAGAAGTGGGAGTCATCACATTCTCGCAGTCCAGTCTTCTTTCTTATCTCATCTGGTTCCAGTCTCCTCACTCAGGTTTCTAAATTCCAGATTAATGTCCCTGATTTTTCTTGTGTGTCTCTTGTTTCTCCCACTCTTGTCATCTACTTGGTTACAAATATCCTCTCCAACTGCCAGATTTTCCTGCCAATTCACCACCTTGGGCACAGAGTCAAGTACTCTGTCTTTTCATTTATCTCTGCCACAAAAATTGTCTTGACCTCATGATGCTTTTGTAAGCACCTTAATTTGTTTCAGGAGTCAGGAAGCACTAATTATTTATTAGATTAAAAAATAAATATATAAAAGCCAATATTTTTGGCAGAATTTTATGGTTTTATTAACACAAATACAATGAGCACACAAGCTGTCTTATTCATTTTCTTCTCTGTGACCTTGGGATTGGTGAGTCTGATGACCAGCTGGGCTGCTCTTTCCACCATGGCTTTGCAATTGTAAGAGGAGACCCTGTGAGCAGCATCTGCACGGTGAGATTTGTTGCACATCAGCAGCTCTTCCAGCTCCCTAATGTTGAGGACCAGGAACTTCTGAAAGCCCCTGGGCAGCACATGCTTTGTTTTCTTGTTGCACCCATAAGCGGTGTTTCTGCCAGTTATGCTTAATTTTGACCTATCAGTCTGACTGGTGCTGGGAGAACTTCTTGTTCCTCTGTCTGACAATTTTGGGCTTCATGGGGGGTCTGAGAGCAGCCAATATAGAAAGAGATGACACAGACTCTGTTCCTGCTCTGTGCAGGCTGACTCAAAGTTAACCTATTGCATACTTGTTGCTGATTCACTCTCCTGGCTGATGGTGCTTTAGGCCATAACCCGCCTCCATGTTATCTTTAGTTATCATCCGTGATCTGTAACATTCATGCCTGCTTGCTGAAAAAAAGATCTGCTTTCACTATTTTATTTCCTATCCTCCTAAGAATGCACAAAATTCTACTGCCAAACACATTTACTCTCAAATTATGCTTATCTCTCACAGGCACCCCGGTGTCCCACTGCAAACCACAAGCAATGGGAATCTTGTTCTGTTACACAGAAAAATTAAAGGAATGAATTCAATCTTCTCATTTTAATACCCATCTGGATTTCTATTAGTCGTAGCACACAATAAAAGCCTAAACACTCAATAGGCCAATGAATAAAGTATTCATTGATTTGACTTTACCAATGTTTGTGGTTTGGGATTTATATGGAGTTAAAAGCATGTTCTCAAAGAGTGATGGGTTTGAGGATTTTTATGGCCACACTGTGATTTTTTGATAATTTGGGAATGTGATATAATATAATAAAATAAAATGTCAGCTATCTGATATATATACATATATATATCTTCTACATATATACTATACTATGTATACTCTATACCATTTGTGTCTACTATATATAATATATACTTGTGGCCATGAGTATATGCAAACAAATACTTTCACATACATGCATACAGAAGTATTACAGTGTGATACCTTCTGCTAGTGAACATTTATAACTCCAAAATGTTTTACTTTATAAAAGAGAGCAATAATATTCTGTATATCTCTCCAATCTTTTCCCCTTTACTTCCTTTTGCTTTTTAGTTTTTGAAATATAAAGTCTGTATGTTTTTGATTAAAATAAAAAGTCTCTGTTAATAATCAGAATTAATTTCAGACAAGGCTAAGACTAGAGTTCCTTTGGAAATATGCCTAGGAGACCCCGTGAGTGTATGGTAACACTTAAACCTTCACTAAATATCCTCTTCTATATTTATCAAATAACATATCTGTTTATATCAAGCTTTGCAATAACTCACTCTCCTGCATTAGGCGGACATGTGGATTGTTTAGTGACGCCGGCAAGTCTTCTGTCTCCAGAGCTGTTTCCGGCCATGGCATACCCAGCGATAAAGAAATCACAGATACATTTTTGAGCAAGGAGTTAATTTTGGAATGACAGCCTGGCTCTGCTACATGATCTAAAAATGAATGATAAGGCTTTTTCAAAAAAAAAAAAAAAAAACCTAGGTTAAAAATTAATTCTAAGCTACTGATTTCTGAAGATTCCTGAACTTATTTAGGTTACTGGAAATTTTGTAATCCTGGTAATTTATTCTGGTGATCTAAGTGATGCTCACTCTTCTCTTTGCTGCTGTTCCTAAACAATAGGCTGGGGAGATGTTCATAGTAACTGTTTTCTTTAATCCCCAGCTGAACTGATAAAGGTGATTTTCTAAAATCTAGAGGAAAGAAAGATTCCAAGTAATCACTACTGATAACATTTGCTGGACAGACTTCAGATATCTAAAAATAGAAGGACATTGGTTCCTACCTCCACAAAAAGAATCTGATGTCAACAGTGTCAGGAAGTGCAAACTAACCAGAGTGAAAACGCCCCATGGGGTTATATAACTCACTGGAGTCATTTTGAAGTTCTGCATGTAAATTGTATAAAACTCCCAACAATATAATCCTCAGGATATGGGGATGATTGGCAGGCTGCAAAGCTTTTTCTTTAGATTCAAACAGTTCTTTGATACAAACAATATTTTTCATTTCAAAGGTAATTGTTGGTAGCCAATAAGCACTGATAGTCCCATGTGGGTAGCACAATAAGTACATTGCCTTTCAAAAAACAGTATTGCTTTTTATGTGATAGAGACCATTTGTGCAATTGAAAACCCATTCAGAAAGCACACTGATAGCAGACCCTTTAAGATTCCAAGATGTAAATGTATTGAAGTGCACTATTAGACTTTCACACAAAAGCTCCTTGGAAAATGATTTAATGTATATATTCAGCCATCATTGTATTTACTCTTTTGGCAGTAATTTCAATTCCCTTATTTTCCACCACACTTGGCGGAAAACCTCAGCGGTGTCTCAGCTGAAACAAAGGAAAGCCACAGCCCCAGATTTTAGTTTTCGTCATTGTATCAATTACTGTTTCCCACTGTCCCATTTTTGTTTCTTACCAGAAATTTGTAAATAACCCACAGGACACAGAGATGATAAATGACTGCATAGTCTATCTCTGGCCAGATATGTCCAGGAAAGGAGATTTTTCAAGTAAGTCTTACAAATTGTCTTTTTCTCTCTCCCCGAGTGAGTTTCTTTTACAACAAATAGGAAATGGTTTTATCTTTTTATTTTATTTCCACTAATGCTTTTCAGAGAGAAAGCAGGCCAGTAAGGGAGATGCTCAGGCTCTTCAATATTTGTACTTATTGACAGAGCTGAAGAAAACATGTAATAAGAGAGTGTAACAAAATGAACTATTAAAAAGCATAAAGCCAAGAATAAAGGCTGCTGCATTACCATTCAAGAGATTAACCATAATCTTATTAAGACATGAAAGTAGAATTTTAAAAGAATTCCACACTCAACACTCTGAATGATCAATTGTCTGAAAGAAAATTAATTCCTACATCACATCAAGAGTAATCTTCTATAAATCCCTACATAACTATTGATAACTATGCAATGAAAATAATAAAAGTTTCATGACAATCTTGAGCCATTATTAAATCAATTCTTATAAAGTGAAAAATTAAAAGCCTGTTTAAGTGGGTCTTGGTACCTGGGAAAGATTTGGCGTGGGACTAAAGAGTCACAGTTCATTTTTTTTTCTCTTCATTGAGTCACTGTGTGATCATCAAACATTTGCTTAATCTCTCTGTTTCATTTTTATCTTGTGTGAAAATGAGAGTTCGTTCAAACTACATCAGCAAAGATGCCATAAGGACTGAAGATATCATTTTCCTAAAAGTGCCTGCTCTACTGAGAAACATATCTATGCATTAAACATTAAAATCTATATTTCAAAATTAATGCTTTTACTCTTCTATGTTCCAGAAAGGCTGTGTGTACTCTAGTACAGACATAGAGATTTCACATGCTATTTTTCTAATAAATATTTTCAAACTTTTTCAGTTTTTTTCAGTAAGATTTTAGCTAATCTAGAGTCTCATGGGCTGTATTTGCTGTACCAAAGTTATCATCATCATCAAATAGTCTTCTAGATACTTTGGCTAAACTCCAGAATGCTTGTTAACAACACCACTACGATGATGCTTTGTATGTGGACACCACTTTTTGCATTTGACAGTCTAACTTACATAATGCTCTTGGTTAGTAAATGATTCTGTTTTAAGGGTGAAGATACACTTACTATAACTTTAGTCCTTCTGAGCTAGGGAGCTGGTGGGGTTTGTCATCTAGAAATGGAAAATTTCGGGGCTTTTGCCACATAAGCGAACCTCTGTGACTCACCGGTATAATCATCCTCACTGGATATAATAACACGTATTTGGCTAGAGCAAAGAGTGGGAACGCCAATGCCCAAAGGTCAAGATACTCAAATGAATGAAGTGAACTGGTATTGTTGAGACAATAAGGTTAGAGGACTTTGTCAAGCTGGCAACTGGGTTCTGATTGTTGCCATGTGATTACTCAAGCCCATTATCAAACTCTGCAAAAATGTTAAGGAAAACATAAAAACTGTACATGTACATGTAAAATATCCCAATTTTAAAAACAGTAATAAATTAAACTATTTTAAAAACTCTGAGAAAGAGCTCTGTGCTATTGAAAGTCTCACATTATCAAAAAGTTCATTATAAAAAGGTATTCTTAAAAAGATTTTATTTATTTTTATTTTTAGACAGAGGGGAAGGGAGGAAGAAAGAGATGGAGAGAAATATGGATTGGTTCCTGTCACATGCCCCCAGCTGGGGACCTGGCACACAACCCAGGCATGTGTCCTGACCGGGAATTGGAACTAGCGACCTTTTGGTTTGCAGGACATGCCCAACCCACTGAGCCTCACCAGTCAGGGCTATAAAAAGTGTTTCAATGGGAAAGTGGAGATTGCGTGCTTGAGACTTTTAGTCTCTATAACAAAGTCTTTATCCTGTAGGCATTTCACAATAGTGGTAGTTTTTATCATGATATAAGTGTAGACCTATAATAACTAAACATCGTGAAGTGTTGACTTCTTATGGATTTTTGCTCAAGAATAACGTCTTCTGCCATGACAAGCACTATCACTAACACAGCTCTTCTTACATTTCTACCACTTTCCTCATCACTGTCAAGATAAACAAATCATAAAGTTGCTCAAACAGAAGAGTTGGGTTATAAATACCACTGCTTTGTATACTGGTTGCTTTTGATTCCCATCTCATTAAAACCTGAATTACACATATATACTCAGACCCACAAAAAAGTCGTATTTTTTATTTTCTATAACTATTTTCATCTCACTCTGAGACACCCATTCCTGCTAATGGCAGGGAAAAAAAAAAAAAAAAAAACTTCATGACTTGCCAGTTACAGTATCAGGCCCTTCTGGGTTCAAGTAATTTATTTTTGGTTTGAATAGTCTCATTTTAGAAATTATTAAGGTAATTTAAAGTTCAATTCCTATCCAGTCTGCCTTCTTCCTCCTGCTTCCCGAGGCAGCTTCTGGTTTCAAGGATTACTTTTCTCTCCTGATGGTGGGTAGTAGCCCTTCTGGATCTCCACTGACCACATGTGGTGTCTAGCTCTGGTGCCCAGGAACGAAGAGCTGACTTGATGAAACTCCTCTCTGTTTACTGGGCGCATGTAGGATATAAGGTCCTCACTCCCTGCTGACAAGGCCCTGCTTCTACTTCTTTTTTTTTTTAATATTTTTTTTTGATTATGCTATTACAGTTGTCCCATTTCTCTCCCATCATCCCCCTCCCCCTACACACCCTCTCCCACCTACATTCCCCCCTTTAGTTCATGTCCATGTGTCATAAGTTCTTTAGCTTCTACATTTCCCACACTATTCTTGCCCTCCCCCATCTATTTTCTACCCACTATCTATGCTACTCATTCTCTGTACCTTTTCCCCCTCTCTCCTCCTCCCATGCCCCTGTTGCTAACCCTCCATACGATCTCCATTTCTGTGGTTCTGTTCCTGTTCTAGCTGTTTGCTTAGTTTGCTTTTGTTTTAGGTGTGGTTCTTAATAGCTGTGAGTTTGCTGTCTTTTCACTGTCATATTTTTATCTTCTTTTTCTTAGATAAGTCCCTTTAACATTTCATATAATAAAGGCTTGGTGATGATGAACTCCTTGAACTTGACCTTATCTGAGAAGCGCTTTATCTGTCCTTCCATTCCAAATGACAGCTTTGCTGGATAGAGCAATTTTGTATGTAGGTCCCTGCTTCTCATTGGGATAAAATGCACATATCATAAAATTTATCATTTTAACCATTTAAAGTGTAAATTAAGTAGCATTGAGTACTTTTGCAATGTTCTGCAACTATCATCACTATTAATTCCAGAAGTTTTTTTTTGTTACTCCAAGTGAAAACCATGTACTCAATAAACAGTCACTCTCCATTCCTTATTTTTCCTAGCCCCTGTCAACCAGCAATATAGTGTCTGACTCTATGAATTTATCTATTCTGGATATTTCATATAAATGGAATCATACAATGAATGGCCTTTTTATACCAAATTTATTATAATTGCCAAATGCAGGATATAATCTTTAAAAAGGATTTAATATGTTTAAAGAAATGAAATAGGCATTCAAAAATATGAACTGATAACAAAGATGTGAAACCACAAAAATTTCACTTTTTTTTTCCTTTTCTGGTTCAGGTTGGTTTTATTCTGATCTCTCTCTGTTCAAAACTCAGCTTTGTCATGGAAAACTATTTTTTCAACATCACTTAAAAAATCAAAATATTCAAATATATACAAAAGTGAAAGAATAATATAACAAATATCCATTTACCTATTAACAATAGTCAGCAGTGGACACTCTTGTTTATCCACGGCCTCTTCCCCAACCCCCGCCTCACTATCCCTATGAGATTTTAAAGTAAATCTCAGACATCATTTTATTTAATCAGTAAACGTTTCTGTCTTTATCTCAAAAAGATATTCTTTAAAAATACAGGGTCCAACATAAATAATGCCCCCTTTTTATTATAAAATCTTTTATTATAAAATCATGAGCATGTAATTCTGTAACATAACAATATCACACTCAAGCATGCCATGTGACATTTTAGATGAAACGTTCAAATTAAAGCTATAAATTATTATACCCATTTTATTACCCTACCAACCACACTCAAGCAGGCATTACTTCTACCAGACCCTGTTTATAACCACAATACCATTATCACCCTTAAAAATGATTCCTGTTGTTCTTCAATTTTCTCATAATGTTATTTCACAATTTGTTTTCATCAGGATTCAATGTACATTGTAATTGTTTTTATGTTCCTTAAGTCTGTCTTAATCAATAGCTTCCTCCTTCATCTTTTTTCCTCCTTTCCTTGTAATCTATTTGTTGAAACAACTAGGCCATTTATCTTATATAGTTTACTACAAACTGAATTTTATTGATCGCTTCTCTGTGGTGTCATTTAATATGTTCTTCTATTTCTTGTATAAACTGTAAATTGGTAGTTAGAGCGAAAGGCTTGATTCAAGGTTTTGTTGTTTTTACTTTTGGGCAATAGCGTTTTATGAGTGGTTTGCACACTTTCATCTAGAGACATATATCTTTTTTTATGTTTAAAATTCATAATTATTGTCTGGGTCCATTACTTTGGTAGGGGTTGCAGAAATGGTAATGTTCAGTTCTACCATTCTTTCTTCATTCATTTGCTAAAATGCATCCATAAACAGAACTTTCTCTCATCAACATTTTATTACACGGAGGCATAATCCAGAAAGAAATTCCTATATTCACCACTTTACAAAACAATGCACTGGGTCCCTAGCATTCTCCAAAGGTGTCCAATGACACTATTATTTTTAAAGTCATATTAACTCATAGATTTAAACATATTTGATATATTTTAAACTACTATATTTGTTTTACTTAATGATGATCAAATTGTTCTAACTTTGGCCAGCGGTAGCTTTTTCAAATTTTCTTGAAAGCTTTTTCAAAGTTTCTTGACTTTATCTGTCCCAGCTGAGTCTCGCCATGGTGATAACTATTAATTGCCATGACACTTTTGAGGAAAATAGAAAAAAAAAACCACCAAGTCAACCCATGGCAATGCAAGAAGATAATAAACAATTGTTGTTTTAAGACACTAAATTTGATTTTTTAAATAAAGTGATATATAATCTTTAATACATTATACTCACTTAACCTAATCATTTTTTAATCTTTACCAGTACTACTTCATAGCATATATACAGATATTCAACATTGATTTTTAAAGCTGTACAGTATTTCATTGTATAGACATATTATATGGCCTTTATGTATCACTTATTTCACTTGGCATAATGTTTTCAAAGTCCATTCCTTTTTAATGGCTGAATAATATTCCACTTATGAATGTATCACTTTTTGTTCATCCATTCACCTCAATAGAAATTTGGGTTGTTTCTACCTTTTGGCAATTGTGATAGAGCTGCTATAAATACTTGTGCAAAAATTTCTATTTGAAGACTTGTTTTAAGTACATTGGGGTCTATACCCAAGAATAAAATTGCTGAGTCATGAGGTAAATCCTATATTTACTTACTTCTACTCTTGCTGGCATGCAGATCTTCTCATTACCAGCTACTTCTTTCATCTTACCCCTAATGAATGATTTCTACCTTGTAGCTTTGATAGGGTAACTCAAGAATTAAATATTTTAGCCTTATTTAATAGGCTTACATGGTTAATGTCTATGGAAAGCTGTTATTCCAGGAACTGGAAAGAATGACTCCAAGAGGTCAACAAGCAATTCAACCTCTGTGACCCAGGGAGTCTGCAAGCCCTGGTGATCTGTCTGAGCCATTGTGTTGCAGGGAGGGAACTGTAGTTGAGGCAGATAAGGATTTGCTGATCAGCAGATAAATGGTTTCTAGGAAAATCTCTGCTGGACTGCAACTCTACTCTGGTCAACCTTTTG
Source organism: Glossophaga mutica (assembly GCA_039655065.1). Classification (NCBI taxonomy): domain Eukaryota; kingdom Metazoa; phylum Chordata; class Mammalia; order Chiroptera; family Phyllostomidae; genus Glossophaga; species Glossophaga mutica. The sequence goes on along the minus strand of CM077307.1, from coordinate 136,121,331 downwards.
TCCAAACCCCTCACCTACCCTTTACTTCTTATAAAAAGGTCAGCTTGAGATGAGATGTTAAAACAAGTTTTAGGGTACATAATAACCCACTGTCTTCTCTGATTGCCTGCATCTGAATAAAGTGCCCATAAAGATTCCATCCTTGTCTCTTACTTATTGGTTCTGGTAGTGACAGGCAGCACAAAAGCCAACCTTTCTGGTTTTAATTCCACTCTAAGGACATTTTGCCTCTTCATACAGAGGTTCCATGGCAGGCCTGCAAACTTGCAGCTTAGACTTCTGGATGGGGAGAGGCACCTCAAAAATTTCTGAATATTTTAGGTATCACGTGCAGGTATGAGACAGCAGAAGGACATTCAGAGGCTCATTCCTCACCTTCCTCCTTTTATGTAATTTTGCCATTCCTGAGCTTTTGGGTGTGCTAGGAAAATGAAACATCTACTTAAATATTCTCATATTTGCCCTTCATCTCTTTGAGGATTCCAACAGGTATTTTTTTCTTGTGTTATTACTCATTCTCTCCTGCCTCCCCATCCACCCACTCACTCTACTCCTACACACAAATACTACACCTGTAACCTTGTCTGGATATTTCTACTCTCTTCACCTGATAAGCTGTTTTGACTCTGAAGAGGACAGAACATGTCTTTCACACTTGTTCCCTTTCCTTCATCATCTCCTGTCCTTCTCTCTTAACTGGAAATACTTTCAATTCTCAACTAACAGGCACTTCCATTACATCACATCTTATTCTTTCCTAAAGCATTAATTGCCCTTATTTCTTGGTGCCATAATGGCCAAAGGGCTGCAGGGCAATATGATTTAGGGGAAAATAAAAACATCTAAGTTTAATATTTTTAATAATGAATTTTTTTCTTTTATGTCTAATAGAACAAGTCATATTCCTTAATTAATTAGTTATTTAACATTTACTTTTGCTTTAGGTACTACGGGAAAAATTGTATTCATCTTAGACATTTCAGGAAAAATGAAACTCTTTGGAAAAGTTCCACTGGGTCTACACGTCCTGTACTTGTGTTCTCCGAGTTGCTTATTCTTCCCCTGGCTTTATGCTTGATAACTTCTTCAGTGTATGTCAGTCACTTTTACTACCATCATCCATTTGACTCCATGGAAGCCTGAGCCCCCAGGGCTGTGTTTTAGCTCCTGTCTTGTCCAAGGTTTGCAGCCACAAGCCTGTCCTGCAATAACTTTTAACTTGGCCTGGATCCCAAAACCCCTTGTATTACTTTGGAAGGTAGTAAAGGTCACACACACACACACACACACACACACACACACACACACACACACACACACACAAGGATTCTGTCAAGGGAGTGGAGAGCTTCCAGAAGGAATGAATTGCTAGCAAAGTCAACAGTTGAAGAGATTTCAGATAAAATGAGAAAAGAAATGTGTCTTAGTGACCTTAATGAGAGAAATTTCAGCAGAGCAATAGAGAGAAGTCATAGATAAATAGCTGATGCTTCTAGATTTGTTGTAGTGCTCATTACAGTTGTAATTCATTCTGTAAATAAATGGTTTAATGTTGGATTTCCTCAAAGACCATCAAGCTCCATGAGTTCAAGGAATATGATTTGTATATTTGTGTATCATGCATCTTAGGACTAAACATAATTCCTGGCACATAAAAAGTGCTGAATACATAACTGTGGAATGAATACAAATTAATAAAAAAAATTTAGAGACACACAACTTTTAGGTATTGAAGTTGCCAATGGAAATTACAAGAGATGTCAGTTCTCATCCTAGCCCCATATTAACAAGGTGTCAAAACTTGGACATGCCACTGAATTCCTGTGATCCCCAATTGCTTCCAATAAGGTGATGGAATTTGCTGAAGATCTTTCCATTATTGGTGACTTTTCATCTAATTCAGCCTTGTTTTTCATTTATGAATGAAATAAGCTTATCTTCTTTATAGCCACACATTTTATTCATAGCTCTAGGAAATTTATTGCCTGAAGTTTAGCTTGTTGGCATGAAGATATTGAGTAACTATCATATTTATCTCAACTTTTTTGTCTCATTATCTGGTTCTTCGGATTCTAACTTCTTTCATTTCTGTCTCAATTTTAGGTCTCTAGATTTATTTTTTTAAATTTTGTTTCCACTTCCCCCCCCCCTCATTCATATCAAGAGAAAAGAGAAAAAGAAAATAAAAAATATTTTGTTCAGCAGTGTGACTCCTTCCTGATGATCTTTTTCCAGTAGTGAATATTTTCCTCTGGAGCTACACTACTATTTTTTTTTAATTCCCAAACTAAATTCATATCTATGCCTTATTAAAAGCTCATTTGCACTAAATGGCTCTTTGTTGAACCTCTATTTGTATTTGCCTCCGTGTATGTGTGAATTTATGGCTGGATTTATGCCACAGTTTCCTGAAAGGGTGAGCCCACTTTCCATTTGGAACCTGTTAAATAACATGTAAAGTAAACACAGCAATAAAAATTTAAAAATAATAATGATGCTTTAGACATACAATTTTATTTCAGAGAGAGATGCTTTATTATGGTTAAGGATGGAGACAAATCCTTCTTGATTACATCAAAGCATTCTGTTCTATCATCTCCATGGTTTTTTAGCTGCTAAAGAAATGTAATATCAAATAGGAACCATATTCAAGAAGCTTTATAGTAGAATAAGTTTGTAAATAAAGTTTTCTAGTCTCCAATATTATGCTATAGATGAAATCAGCCATCCGAGAGGACTCAAATAAAAGGTTCTAATTCTTATTAGAAAATCAGGCAATTAGGCAAAGAGTGTGGTTTAAAGAAAAAAGAAAACTTGAGCTATGTTAAATTAATTATGTGAGTTGAAGCAAAGATGTTCAAGTTGAAATTATTTTTACAACTTCAGTCCTTTTTTCTTCAACAGAATTAGAAGGTTGTACATGGCAGATTTGGAAAAGAACATAAAGGACAGTTTTTTTGTTGTTTGTTTGTTTGTTTGTTTGTTTTCCTAAGAGAAGAAGTGGTTAGTTTCTCCTTGTAGCCCCATAACTCTTAATTATTTTAACTTTTCCTGCTGTGGAGCATTATTTTCCTTTGTAAAAATGTCCTAACTTCTTGCCAATAGCAAGCACCTATATTTTATAGTCTATCGAATCAAGACTGATATATGGTAAGTAATTTACAGAAGATACATTGAGGCCAGTCCCCAAAAGGGATGCTATCATTTCATGCAAAAGTGACTCATGAGTAAAATGAACTCTCAGAAATGTTTTTCCTCCACTGGCCAACTCCCGTCATCCTATAGTCAAGCCCTAAAGTTGATGGGCTCTAGGGTGGGAGGTTGCTATTGTAGCCATGTTTCTAACTCTAGGGAGTTACTGCTCTTATATTTTAAATAATAAGAGGATGCTGCCACATTTAAACTTTTTAATTGGGAGTTTTGCCTGCATCAAAGAATTTGAAGATACAACTTGTATTGAAATAAAACTGCTACCAGAGGGAATTCCTCCCCCTCAGATTTTTATTCATGAAGTATTAAGAATTCCCCTAGTTTTCTAAAATACAGTGATGGATACATTTTGGCAAAGTGAAAATTGAATATAAAATGTTATGATGAATTATAAATACAGATATATTTCATTCTCTCATCTCAATACTTTGCATTAAATATGAGTGTTGTATTTCTTTCAAGTGACTGAGTTAATTTTATCTGAGAAAATAATAAAATGATCATTCATTTCAGAAAGGCCTTTGGAAAAGTTTATGCTCATTTTCTTTTTATTTTTACATACATATATAACCCTCTCTTGAAGAGCCAGGAAAAATGCTTTACACATTTCATGAACTCCATCAAGTGGAAAAGAACTTAAAGCAAATATTGACATAGAGTAGTGACTTACCATATTACCTAGCAGGGAGAAATTTAAATTAGCTCTTGAAGGATAGATCAACAAAACCCAATTGTAAGTGAAGTCTGCACTGATCTTTGAGAAAGCTTGAACTCTAGAGTAGATTTTGGAAATTTTAATGAGACTGAAATAGAAAACGGGGTGTGAAGTAGTTTACAAATCATCCATGGTTATTCTAAAGGTGTGTGTGTGTGTGTGTGTGTGTGTGTGTGTGTGTGTTTGTACAGATGAAAGGAACATAGGAGGAGCTGGACAAGCCAGAGTATCTATCAGTTATGGCTTAATCGTAATAAGTCAATGTAATCAAAGACAATAAAATAATAATGAAATAAAATAATCTTAATAAAATAAAATGACACAAATGTAATAAAGCTGCAAATATCATCCCATCAATGCAAGATACTCAAAAAAGAGAGTCAGAAAACTTGTTTTGCCTTCCATCTCAGCTACATTTAGATGTGTAAATTTTCTCCATGCAGAAGAATTTTGGGATCCTAATGAAGGTTTATAAAGCTGCTTATCCTAGTGAGAGTCACCAAGATTTCCCATTTCCCTACAGGGAACAGAATAATTTATCAGGCTACAGAATGGTATGGCACTTATAACCAGAAAAGGAATTTATTGCCATTTGTCATGAAAATCTCTTCTTGTATACAAACAGAACATAAATGATTGAAAAACATTTTAAAGAAAAATCACTAGGTCAAATTCATCATTTATTTAATGATTTTAACTAGCTATATTTCAGGAAGGCTTTAAGAAGTTGACTCAATATTAAATACAATTTAAAAGTGCATAGGAGCAAATGATAATTAATGTTAAAACAAGTAAAATTAAGCTAAGATTTAGTTTCTGACTCAAAATATATACTATAGGAAAGGGAGCAGAGATTTGGCTCTGAGGTGTCTAATTAATACAAAAGTAAAAATCGGACCAAATACCATCATTTAAAATGTTTCCCATAGGGGAAGGGAAAACCAAATATTGCCAGAACTCAGGCCAGAGGTTTCTCCTAAGGCTTAATGAAGTACACTCTGTGAAATGTAATAAACACCTTCAGCAACAAACAGTCTTCAGCAGCCTTCACATGGTACAGTTCTAGTCTCCCAGGGTGACTTGGAGATCATGATGGCACATCCTGAAGTGTCTCGTGTTTGTGGACATACTAACGATAACCTCACACTGAGTGGCATTTGTTTGTGTGGAAAGGATTTTGAATTTACAGCAATGTATACAAATTAATAGTAACATAATAATACCTGTGCAATAAACTCCTGGCTTAGTTACATCTTAATATTTTGCTATATGTGCATTATGTTCTTTTAAAATGCAAAAGGCATAGACTCTCCCGCCTACCATAAGCTCCCCCCAAATCTCAGCCACCTCCCTCTTTCTGTAGAAGTAACCACTATTATGATTTTAAATTTTTTAAGAAATGTACTCATTTTTGAATTTTAAATGTAACAGAAGTGTACAGTTGTTAAGTGTATAGCTTAGTCAACTTTCACAAAGTGAAAAGGCTTATGCAAACACTATCCAGTTTAGAAAATAGGATGTTATCAGTTCTCAAGAAGTGTGCCCCTTAACCCAAACTTGTACTTGTTAACAACCACTATTCCCTACCCTTCTCCTTGAAAAGTGACCTAAATCCTGTCTTCAACCATCATAGATTAGTTTTAACTGTTTTTGACCTTGATATATTCGGAGTGAAACTGTGTCTGGTTTCTTTTGGTCAAAATGATGTTTGTGAGATTAATCACATGTAGCATTTGGCTGTAATCATTCACTTTTATGGATGTATACTGTTCAATTGTATCAATATATTGGATTGATTTAATCACCTTATGGCTGATGTCATTTTCACTGTACCCAGTTTCCAAATATTAAAAATGCTTCTGCAACATTCTTCTCCATTGATTTTTGTTGGGTATATATTTAAAAAAAGGAATTGTGGCATTAATTGCTAATGCCAGTTTCCAACCTGAATTTAACAATTATGCTCCTACCAGCAGTGTCTGAGAGTTGCCAGTGCTCTGCATCTTTGCCAATACTTGGTATTATCTTTTTTTTTTTAATTTTAGCCATTTTGATGAGTATAAAGTGTTATTATTGTGATTTTATTTGCATTTCCCTGATGATGTGGTTGGATACTTTCCTTATATGCTGCTGGCTCATTCAGGTGAAGTGCCTTTCATTGGTTTTGACTTTGAAGTGCCTTTTAATTGGGCTGTCTGTTTCTTGGCTCATTGATTTGCAGGAATTTTTTATATATTGTGAATGTGAGCCCTTTATCAAATTACGTATGTTAGAAATACAACTCACACAACTCACCTTTCCACTCATATAATTTTCTCTTTGATAAACAGAAGCTCTTAATTTTAATATTTATAATATACAATATTTCCATTATAAATATGGCTTTCTCTGTCTCATTGAAGAAATATTTCCCCACTTCAAAGCCATGAAGATATCCTCTCATGCTTTCTTCTAGAATCTTTATTGCTTTTCCTTTCACATTAACATCTTCAAGCTGCTTGGAATTGTTTTTTGCGTATGGTGTGGGGTAAGGTAAAGTGTCACCCCCTCTCCGGCCCCCCACCCCCGGCGTGGACATCCAACTGCTTCAGCAACATTTTTTGAGAGACCGTTATTTTTCCAGTGCTCTTCAGTGAGTGTTTATCTAAATTACAGATGAGAAGGTTTGCTTTGTTTATTCTGAGCCATTTGTCAATTTTTGTGTTAACACCAAAATGTTTAATTATCTATGAATTTCCCTTCATGAGTGTGTTGGCTATTCTTGGCATTTGTGTTTCTATATACATTTTAGACTATCCGTATCAATTTACACCTGCACATACCCTGTTTGCAGTTGTTTGGAAAAAGCTGGTGTACTTGAGGGTAATTTAAATTTTTGCAACATTAAGTATTCTGAGCATGGTATATTTCTCCATTTTTAGGTCTTCTTCAATTTTCAAAAATTTTCTATATTTTCCATGCTACTGATATTTTGTGTATTTTACTAAATTAGTATAAATAATTCCTATTTGCTCTTTGCTCATAATTACCAATTGTCAGTGCTTTCTATACACACACATAAATGTGTATACATATAGACACATACATTCACGTGTAGCCCTTTTATCTGTCTACCCATCTAGTCTTTGTTTCCCAGTGCATGACATCAGGAGGAACATAAGTATTTCTGATTTTAGTTGTGTTAACTTTGATCAGGTAAGATAAAACTTAAGGGAAGAATAACTGAATGGGAACAAAAATAATTTAAAAATAATAATTCGCAAAGAATATGTAAGAATCATGAGTTTGCATGCAACTAAAGATGTAGTCTTTACTTAAATAAAGCAAATACTGACAGAATTTAAAGTTAAATTTTACAGACTAACAATCACAATGGGATACTTTCACTCAAGACTATAAGAAACTGCAGCGGCCAAGCTGCTAAAAGTAATTAGAATATGATGTTATGAATGAAACAGTGTGTACAAATACAGAAAGGGAGGGAAAGAAAGGTGGGGGGGGGTAGAAACACAGAGAGAGAGAAAACAAACTTTACACCAAAAAATAGAAGGTATACTTTCATTTCAAGTACACAAGAAGCATGTATTAAAATTGAGCTTGTATTCCATAGTTGCTGGCTAAAATTTAATAATTTAATAATTCAGTAATAAATTGATAAAAGAAGAGTTAAAAATTAAGAAGGCATTTGTAGCCCTGGCTGGTGTAGCTCAGTGGATTGAGCGCGGGCCTGCGAATCAGACGATCGCGGTTCGATTCCCAGTCAGGGCACATGCCTGGGTTGCAGGCCAGTTCCCAGCAGGGGACACACGAAAGGCAACCGTACATTGATATTTCTCTCCCTCTCCCTCTCTCCTACCCCTCTAAAGGCAAATAAAATTAAAAAATAAATAAATAAAATATAAAAAAAAATGTTTCTTAAAAAAAAAAAAAGAAGGCATTTGTAAATTTAAAACAGAAATTTAAAAGTATTTAGAGTTGAAAAATGGGTGTTAAATATAAAATTATAACATTATATCTTAGATAATTGCAATAATAAATTTATTCTTCTAAGTGACTTTATTAAAAGAACAAGAATATTTTAAAATAAATGAGTTGAGCTATCAACTCAAGAAGCTAAGAAAGTAACAAAGAATAAATCTTAGCTAGGGATAAGAAAATTTCAAAAATAAGATAAAAGTTAATGTAAAATAAGTCAAAAGAATAAAAGAAAAGATCAACAAAACTAAATATATCTCTTTAATGAACTAATAAAATAGTCACACTTCCAAAAAGAGTGATTAAGAAGAATGAAAAATTTAAAATATGAGCTAAAGAGCCCTGGCTGGTGTGGCTCAGTGGACTGTGTGCCAGACTGCAAACCAAAGAGTTGCTGGTTCAATTCCCAGTCAGGGCACATGCCTGAGTTGCAAGCCAGGTCCCAAGTAGGGGGTGCATGAGAGGCAACCACACACTTGATCTTTCTCTTCCCCTCTCTCCCTCCTTTCCCCTCTCTCTAAAAATAAATAAATAAGATCTTTTAAAAAATGAGCTAAAGGGACACAACCATGTACACTGTATCCATTTTTAAGATCATAAGAGAATTCTGTAAAGAAAAGTCAAAGACTGAGAACTTAGACTAAGTATATGTATTTCTAGAAAAATATATACATAAAAAACAGAAAGGTGTGATAAAACAATAGCTTTTAAATACATTTAATTTATAATCAAAATTCTGTCTCCATTTCTCTTTTCCTTCCTTCCAACAAAGCAGAAACTAGAACCTGAGTTTTGTTAAGATGAATATCATCCAACCTTCAAAAAACCAACAAATACAAAATATTCAACAGAATAGAAAAAGAAGTTGATTATCAAAACATTTTATATAAGTAATAATTTTTAAATCAAAACTGGACAGAAAGTGAAAATTATGAACATAGATATTAAGTTCCTAACTAAAATACTAGAAAAAGCAATTAAATTATTTAATATACATATCACATTTAAATAACACTTAGTCCAATAAAAGAACAGTTTGACTTTAAAAGAATCCAGTCTAGTAGAAAAATGAGAAAATAACATGAAAAAGCAATTCACATAAAAGAAAACCTATAAACATATTAATAGGTATTAAACCAACTAGTATTAAAGGAAAAATACACAATTAATACCAAAACAAAAATAAAGAACATTTTTACATACATTGGTTAGTAAAGTTTAAGAAGTGTAACAATACCAAATACTGACAAAAACAAAGCTTGAAAATTTAGAATTTTCAGGATTGGTAGGATTGTCAATTGCTATAACTATGGACAGTTTTTAGCAATTGTGTAGTATCTAATACAACTGAGGAGGTATGTATCTATCTAACGATGCCACAACTGCTCCTTTAGGCATATTTTCTAGAAAGACCTTTAAAAATTCCCAAAATGGTATATAAATGTGAATTATAGCATGGTTTAGAAGACCAATACAATTGGAAATAACTTAAAAAGCTTTCCAAAAGAGAATGGGTAAATAAATTGTAGTTATTATTAATATGAAACGATAGTCTACAAATAGTAAGTGCAGAAGTTTAAATGAATGAACTAGAGCAACATATGTGAAGATTAATAAATACCAAAAACATAACATTAAGAAAAAGAAAAAAATAGTGGTAGAAAGACACAATATGGTATATATATAATGTATTGTATATCATAAATTATAAATTGCATCTAATAGCATGGTATGTGCAATATATATGTCATATTATATAATATAAATTATATATACTATACTACTATATATAATTTATAATTTAAGAGATAACCATTCTCATACAGTTATTTTTAATTTCTAAGGGTACTTTTGTCTCAGATGGACCTTATTTTCCAAACCTAATTTTATAAATCATGGTCTTTTGTTGATTGTTAGCTTCGTTAAATGTTAAATCTATTACATTTATTACATTTATTGATCTGCTTAGTTTTATTTCTACAGTCTTATTTTGTGTTTTCTGTTTACATACTCTTCCATAGCTCCTCTTTTCTTCTGAATTAAAAAAAAGTCCATTTTATTTTTGTCTACAGGCTTAGAAGCTCTAAATTGTATTATTATTTACTATGTATTCTTAATTTTTTAAAAAATATATAAGTATAGCTAATTTTATTTTCTAACAAATTCTACAGCTGTGCACTTTTATTTTCTTTTCTCATACATAACACACAGTCTATCGTACTACAGCTGCATCTTAATCATTTTAACCTGCCATCTCACTATTTTCAGTTGGTTCTACTTTATACTTCTAAAAACATAAAATAGTAACTTATTATGCAGTCAATAAATTAAACTAACACATTTGATCAATTTCTGAGTTCATATCTCTGCTTGATGACAATCTAATTATTTTAAGCTAAGTATCTGTGTTAGTTAATAATTTTAGTGTTTGTATATTTGAAAATTTTTTTTATTTTGCTTTTACTCTTATAGTTTAACTGGGTATAAAATTTGAGGTCACGGGCATTGTTCTTAGCATGGTAAGTGTATGAGTAACTCTTTTCCCTTCTGGTTTCTTTTTGCTAAAGATAATTCTTCTGACAGTTTAAGTGCCATTTTTATGCAGATAATGTTTTGTTTCCAGCTTTTGGATTGTTTTTAATGTTTTCAAAGTTTTAGTTTTAGCGTTATGGGTTTTTTGCACACTTCTTAAAATTTGATAATTTGTTATGAACATTTTGTATTTCTTGACTTTTAGTTAATTCAGTTATATCTGTTCAGAGATTGTTTCTTTACCATTTCTTCTGTTCTTTTATTCTGGAGAGTCTCGAATCACTCATCCATATTTCTTAGTTGCTTTTCCTTTTCATTTAAAAATTTATTTTCCTCTTTGTGAAATTCCTCAGTGTAATCATCTAATTCATTAAATCTCTTTTTATATAGTGTTTAGAATTGTTTAGATCGTTTAGAAACCATCTTTAGAATTGCTTCACCTAAACTGTGTTGTTCTTTTTTAATTTCAAGGACTATATTTTTCAGTTTCAAAGTTTGTACTTCAGTCAGTTTCATCTCTCTTTGGCCCTGTGTAATTTACATATATTTTTGTTTCATAGATTCTACTATGGTATATAGGAACTATTTTTTCATTTGAGATTATGTCATTGCCTTCTCTCGTTAATGCAATGCCATAGTCCCAGGTAACAAGGCAGCAGTAGTTATTTTTTGTTTTTGTTTTAATTGCCCCAGCTTTATATTTTTCATGAGCAGAAGAACTTTACTCTGGTCCCTATCTTCTAGTAATGATTCTAGACTTGGTCATAATATCACCTAGAATTCTTTCAATTTCCCATCAGTAGCTACTCCACCTGAATCTAGACACATGGATTCGGTTTTGCTTACCACCCAGCCTTTCTATTCTCTTTCTCATCTGTGCAGGGATTTACCTTGATGAGCCTCATTATGACGTTTGCAATGCCTAATACTGTGTTTCATCTCTTGCTGATGTGATTCTGGAACTGTTCATGTGGTAAGAATGTAAGCTCCGCTCCATTTTGCTTGTGTTTGGAAATTTGTTATTAGATCGAAAATTATACACATGCTCTCACTCCAAATCTGGGAGAAAATATGTTGTGCCTCCAGATAAAGTATTGGAGAATATCACTGGGCACCTAACCAAGAACCCTTCGTTTAACAATGACAGGATTTGGCATGGAAATAAAGAAACTTTATTGCCACTTGCAGTCTGCAGCTGGAGCAAACCGACCTTGGAATGATATCTCTGACCCTCAAATTATCTGACTAATGGGATTTGTTGTAGATACATAAAATGAATAAATTTTGAACACTGTGGACTACAAAATTCTGATTTAATGTCACTCATCTTTAAAACTGTGGAGTTCCATGGAGTGTTAATACAGTTCATGAAGAAAAAAACAAACATTCCTTGATCACATAATTTTGATAATTCTGATTAAATGAAGGGAAACCATCTGCTTACAGCAAGAAGTCTCAGAACCTCTGATGTGCTAATGGTCTCCTTGAGGGAGCCATTCATGCAACGTGCAAGCGTTAATCTGGGAGACTTCCCCTGCTTTTCTTTTCAAACAATATTTTTTTTTGAGAACTAGTAGTCTATAAAACAAACATTTAAAATTCAGTGCTTGACTTATTTTCAGTCAGAACCCCCATCTTCCATTAATTCACAGAATGAATAACAAAGGGGAAGAGAAGAGGCACCCGCTATATGTTCTGTAGGCTGTTTAGAAGACCTGGAGTTCTTCCTTTGGCCACATACCTGAGAATCTACAAGAAAGGCGATATTATAGACATTAAAGGATTAGACACTGTTCACAAAAGAATGCCCCACAGTTGTGCCCAAGGCAAAACGGGAAGAGTCTCCAATGTCACCCAGCAGGTGGTAGGCATTGCCCTAAACAAACAAGTTAAGGGCAAGATTCCTGCCAAGAGAATTAAGCATAGCTTCTTGAAATGTGTGAAGGACAATGATCAGAAAAAGAAGGAAGCCAAAGAGAAGGGTACCTGGGTTCAGCTGAAGCACCAGCCAGCCCTACTCAGAGAAGCACACTGTGTGAGAACCAACGGGAAGGAGCCTGAGCTGTGGATCCATTCCCTAGGACTTCACATGGCATCGTGAATGTAAAAAAATAAATAAATAAAATAAAAGGCCTCTGTCCTGTTAGGAAACATTCAGTGTTTGATTAAAAAAAAGTTGGAATGTGCTTTCTAGAAGAGAACATAGATATAGAAACTATAACTGGCTATCATCTTAATTTGGATGGACCACTGGAAAGAACACAGGAATAATTTTTAAAAAACCCTGCCTATATGCAACTCATTATTTAACCTCATTTGCACCCTGATCTAACTACTTACAGAATTAAAGGTAAAAGGAAACTTGAATGGGGCCCACCATTTCAGGGGCAGGATCCTTAGACTTAGAGAGAAATCAGCCAGCTAAGGAGAACAGCTTTATCGGGCAATGCTAATGGACCCTGAAGTGCTAGCTTCTGTTTTTATGGATGGCTACTCTAACCAGTTAATTAGGTTAGATGAAGCCAGGAACTCTATTTCTTAAAGGGGAACAGATGTCATTTGCCTATTTTTATCCAACATGAAGATAAGTAACCTGGACTATAAAGAGTTTTCAAACAGCACTGGTCAGCAGTCTCAGTAATTATACGATTTGGAGAATAATTTTTAAAATGAAAATATAGCAGGTCAAAAATATGTGTTTGAGTGAATACATTTTTAGTCATAGTCAGACATACATCATCAAAAACACTAATGAGGTAATGAGGTATGGCTTAAATATATATATAAATATATACATGTATTTAAAATATATAATATTTTTACATCATTTGTGTCCTTCTGATAAGCTAGTTTTGTGAGTTACTATAATATACTTTCTTGAAATCTAAAATCATTTCTGAGAAACATTTGGGAAATAGCATCATTATTTGCTCTGAAATGATCTCTCAGAACAGAGAGATGTTGCAACACAAGCTGAGACTGAACTCTTAATTCCTTCTTTAGAGATACTTCCCCTCTGGTAACTCCATGGACAACAGACAAAAAGCAGGGTCATAACTATGAAATTTTACAACTGTTATAAAGGACCCAGAGGTCAGTGACTTAATATTTTATTCTTTTTTATTGTAACCTATAATAATTATTTAAAAGATGCTTGTAGCATGTGTCACTATTTCTGATGACTTTTAAATACAACAAGCAATATTCGAAGTGATTAGCTTTCATAATATTACTTTTCCCACTTTTTGCACAATTTCTCCCCAGGCATTAGAAAAACATAAAAGAAGAAGCCTCTATAGTTGTATAAAGTCATTTATTTAGTTCTTAGTTCTTTAATATGCTCTGCTCACTTTCCCAATTCCCCCCTCCCAAAGAAGGAGTATTTGAATTGGCTTAAAGAAGAATTAAGTTTAGACCGCAGACCCCCTGCTGTGATCTGACAATAGCTCATCCTTCCAGTTCCAACGCTCAGGACCCCCTTCTTGAAATTTATATTCTAACAGCACTTAATCTCAGGCAGTTGCTCCGTCTAATAGGAATGATCTTTCTTCCTACCATGGCCTTCTAGTCTCGGGGACTGGTGAACTCCCACTTGTCCTCTAAGACTCCCTAAGCAAGACTTCACCAACCCCCTTGGGTTGAAAATCGCCTTTTCTGGACTCTCATAATATCTCATGCAAATACCCCTATTTGCAATTTCTGTAATGTATTATGCTTATGTGGTTTCTCCTCCCTGCTTGAAATAAAAGGGCTGTATCTTATTCTTTCTGTCACCACTGTGGAGCACAGTAGGTGTCCAATTAATATTTACTGGGGTCATGAGTGTGATGCGTGATAGTATCATGTGTGATAACATTAAGGTATTTTGGAATTGGGTAGGAAAACTCCACTAAAATAAAGATTAAAAAGCTAAGCTGTGTATAGCAATAAAGAAGATTTTAAGAATGGGAGATATAAATTTCTAAAGACTTTGGTACAGGATAATTGCCCTTTTGCGTCAATGAGGCATTGAAGGGTTTCCATATAAATGATAGTATTTGTCATTTATGACATACTTGATAAATGACATGCTAAGTAAGATAAGAAGTTGGCTCTGTTTTGGTGCTCTTTATACCAAACTACATTGCCTTATGGTTCTCAACTATATTCCGTATCTCAAATATAGTTTGTTTTTGTTTTCATATATATTCAGGGTATGCCCTGCTACATAAGCCCTCCAGTGTACAGATTGGTTTGGAAAGTGGGTATGCTATAACTTAAATTCTGAATACGATGGTGTAATAGGAACAAAGATTTCACAAATTTACAGTATTCTGTGAGTTGACCTTGGGAATATGCCAAATTTCAGTCTCTCTGCTGTAAGCCCCTTGAAGGCAGGGACTGAGTTTGTTCAGTCTTAGCCCAGTTAGGCTGTGCTCAGCAGTGCAAAATCTGTGCTTGATAAATGTTCAATGACTGTTATGCTCATCCAGTAATTCATGCATCAAGAATAATTTGTTAATTATTATCAGATATGATCTCTATATTTGTTTTCTGACTCAGAAGTCCCAAGCGTTCCCAATAAATATATTTATGTATATGATGTTTTTTGCTGCTGATAGTATTTTGTTCAAAGATAAAAGATATGTTGAACCAAATTATTTACAGAAAGCCTAAAAAGTCAATTGGGACTGTAAATAATTCTCTTGCTTCCCTTCTAAACACTTTGATCTTAAATTATCATGCCATCTGTAATCTCCTTAATTCTTAATCCCACTGACTAAAACTATTAATCTTCTAGCAGGTCCATGTGGAGTGCTCCTTTGGTGGTGAAAGGGGGTTGTGGGGAAGGAGGCAGGAATACAAAGCAGATCTCCAGTCTAAAGCTCTCTCCCAACCTCCAAACTCACTTATCCCAATTCTTTAGGTTTCTACATGGATGTCTAATAGTTGTTTGAAATTTACCATATTCAAAATGAAACGCTTTACTTTCCCCATTTAAATAACTTGGTGATCCTGTAATCTTCCCTCATCTGATAAATGACATCTTTCTATTTGGCCAAAAATCTTTACTCTTTCTTTACTACTATCTTCTCTCAAATTGATCTTTAAGCCACCAGGAACTCTATAGCTTCTACCTTCAAATGAAATGAGAATCTGGCACTTCCTTATCCCTCTAGAACCACCATTCTTATCCAAACCACTAGTATCTCTCACCTGGCCTGGGAATAGGTTTGCTTGCTTCACCTTTCCTCTCTAATGTCTAATCTTAACACAGCATCCCAATTTTTTTTTTACAATGGAAGTCGAATCATGTCAGGTCTCTGTTCAAAAGCCCCCCACAGCTTCCCATCCCATCCAGAGGAGAATTAAAAATCTTTACCAGAGTGTAGCAGTCATACCAGAATCTCATTTTCTACTGTGTCACTCTGGTCTTCTTTCTGTTCCTCAAACATAACACGTCCACTTCTTCCTTGGGGCCTCTGCATTTCCTTTCTCCCTGCTGTAATGCTGTTTTCCAGGTGTCGCCTCTTTCATTCCCTAATTTCCTTCATGTCTTAGCTGTTATTGCATCACTGAGGCTTTCTCTAACCAGTCTACCTAAAATAACATGCCCTCACTTCCATCACCCCTGTCATCATTGCATTTTTACTTCCTTTTGATAAGCCATACAATATATTTATTTGCTTTTTACATTTTTAATTCCATTTCCCTCCCCATAACTTTTATTTTCCCTCAGTGCCCTGTGCTCACATCTAGGGCAGTGACAGGCATAGAATAGATGCCCTTTAAACATTTCCTGACTAAATAAATAAGCTTGTCAATGATTAACAACAAAGAGTATCATTGTCTGTCAACTCAGTTTTCCCTTGAAATGAGCCCATGATGACAATGGGTCAGGAATTCTGAGTTGTGTGATACAAAACAAAAAACGAAGACATCAGAGTATCTTGGGACTCTTGTGATTGCAGGTAACAAAGACCCATGGAACCTAGAAAAACAATAGAAAGAACTCCAGCATCATCACACAGGGTGTCTTACAAACCACAGCATAGAGGTGCAGTCACATCTCAGGCAGGATCTCAAATCCCTGGTAGGATGGGGACACTGCAAGGTGACTCTCCCTCCTTCCCTAGGATGGCTCAAGAATGCACTAAGACTCAGTCTCCCTTTCCTGTACTTGCTCTTCTCTTCCTCTCTGCCACATTATTTTATCCCTGCAGATCAGTCTTTTCTGCTGCTTTGCCCATGTGGCAGAATGAAGCTTTCCACAGTTTGCCTTTTATCAGCCCTGCTGGGAGAGAAAATCTGATGGGTAAGATCCAATTAGCTATGAGTAAGAAGTATGCAGATAAGGCAGGCATGGTTCCCAAAGACGTGGGACTCATTTTGAACTGATTTGAAACCCTTAAAACTATCTATTAAAAAGTAAGAAAGACATTTTAATAAAGTAGTATGTCTAAGTAGGGGCAGAGGCTGGACTTGAACTGGGGTCTTTCTTTCCAAATCTTGGGCTTTTTGAACTTCCCCACACATAGTCTTTAGTGAGTTAGCCATGAAGCTTCTATATTCCTTTAATGACTATAAACAAAAGTAATTACTTTCTTTTTTTTTTTAATTTTGAACTTTTTAAAGAAAAAAACATTTAGGGAAAGAAAAAATCAGCATATAAGAATGAGAGGACTTGGATATTCTGAGAACCCAACTCCAATTACCGTGCTTCTGGGAGGACAGTGGCAGCAGCCAGTTTGCTCAGCCTGCTTGTTCAGAGCTGCAGTACTGGAGAACCTGGGCAAGAAACGTATGTGTTTCTTCCGTGGTCCCAGAGAGTGTGCCCAGTGCAGCATCAAGGACATTGGTCTGGCAACAGTCCACCACTGGTGAGCGTAAGCCTGCTCTGTAAAATATTTATTGTATCAAATTTACTTCAACTTCATTTCTCTGTGAAAAAGAAATGGAGGCAACTCAATGCTGCTATTGGTTTATTAAAAAAAAAATGTAATTTACTTTACTTTTTGCCCACAGTTAATTAAGCCCTATTGTGTCTTTGCCCTAAGTTCATGGAAATGCGACTTCACTGGGGAAGAATCCATGTAAAGATTGTACATTATATTTTAATGTCAGAAAGGTGGATGAGTTGACACCGTATAATGGAGAGTGTATCGCCCTTTTACTAAGAGATGTAATAGCAGAAACAGTCTTCACTGTGGCAACTGCCATAATAACTGCTCTGCTCATATTTTATTGATGATGGATAAAAATTCTCATAATACTGAAGCACAGTAACTTGCTGGAATATAGCTTCAGGCTGCCCCTGGGGCAGACTTTATTAATGCATCCCTACTTTCACTATTTGTAATGATAACAATAGTGTTAATAATAATAATAATAATAATAAATATCAGTATTTTCTGATGAGAACTAGAAGTCTCAGCTATTTGCACCTCGACCTACCCTTCTGAATCTTCTTTTAAAGATATAATGCAAGAAAAGCCATTATAATCCTTACCATTGTTCTGGTTGTTAATAGACCTATGCTAGCAATTTGGAACGGAAAGTGAATCTGCGCACTGTGGGTTTGGCTGGTTTTACAACTATTATTGTAGGCTTTTTAAAAATTATTAATTTATAAAGTGCCCTGAGCCTTACAGAACATAAGCAACTGAGCAGGCTGGGGAAATAAAGTTACGTAAATCTCTATTTAGTAGCACAAACCACAGTGACCCTACAATGACTCAATGCAGTAGTTTCAGGAGAACAGACACAATCAGGAATTTTCAAAACCCTAAAAAAGAAAGTCTATCAAAAACTAAGTAAATGTGTCTAAAGGTTTATAAAGGGTGTGCCAAATGGAGATTGATGGAGATTGCAAAGAACCATAAGTAATTCCCATAAGTTCAGGGGAATGCGTGAAATTCTTGTTTAATTTGATATTTTGATGACTTTAGAATATTTGTGAGAGAATAAAATTACAAATAACGTAAAAAAGACAATTCACAATTGATAATCATGCTTTCCCTGAATTGGACATGTAATTCGCCCCATCCTGTCATCAAAGATTTCATGTTTGAAAGCTGTTGAGGACACTGTTCAATACACTATATTACAGCATAACTTTGTTAGGCACAGTGTGAGAAATTCCTCTCTGATCTTAGTATCAAGAACAGTGGTACTTCTGAGTAATGAAGTTTTCTTTCTTTTTCGTTTTCTTTTTTCCAGGGGGCCCCGGGAACTGTATAATTGACCAAGTTGCCCTTTTCATACTAGTTACGAGACAGAAAAATTCTCACTTCTAGCCTTTCCGTTATCATGTATAAGTTCTTCTGTTTTTTATCATCATTTCTCGATCCACGTCATGTTCCTATACCACATTTAATTATGTCTAGTTAGCTTTATACATCACCTAGTGGCCTAACCTAAATGCTTACTGGAAAAAATGTGAGGGTTAAGGAAGACAGAAAAAAAGGAAGAAAGTTGCAATTTTTTAACTGAGACCTGAATATAATCTTCTATGACTAATTATAAAATCTAATTTCTTATATTTATAAAAAATTACTATATTTCTCTTGAGAGATCCGTATCTTTAATGCTAAGTAGCTTTGATAGCAGATATCATTTCTAATTTGTGTTATGTTTGTGGGTATAGCCATATTAATCCACGTTAAAATGACCTCACAGTTTAATACTACAAGATTTTTGCTAGGTTTCTTAATATCAGTTTCAATTTATTCATCTATAAAATGATGGTAATTGCATATACCTTGAAGGCTTATTGTGAGAATTAAAGAGAATCTATATGAAAAGCAAGTCTTAACCTTCTTGTGTCTCAGTTTTCTCACCTATAAAATGGGTATAAAATAGTACCTATATCACAAATAGGTTGCGAAGATTAAACAAGTCGGCATATGTATCATATTTAGGAAATCTTCTAGCACAGGATAAATGTGATTATTATTATTTCTTATATTTTTTATTTTATAAAGGTGTTAGAAATAGTATAAATTGATTTTTTCAACTTAAGAGTTTGAAATATAGGTTTACTCTAACCATGTACCACAGTAACCTTCTTAAATGGGCTGAAAATGGCCATTTTTAAAAAAATTATATGGCCCACCATTACCTTCATTGGCTACTTTATTTATGTTGGCCCTAAATACTCCAAGGTTAGCTACTGTAGAGTAATAGTTCTTAACTGGGGTGATTTCCCCACCACCACCCCCAACCCAGGGACCTTTGGCAATGTCTAGAGTCATTTCTGGCTGTCGAACCTGGAAGGAATGTTAATGGTACCTGGGTAAAGGCCAGTGGGTAATGGCCAGAGAGGCTGTTCCATAGGACAGTCCCCACAACAAAAATGACCAAGCCTCATATGTCTATAGTGCCACAGGTGAAAAACCTGGTGTTGAGTTTGTGCCAAAAGGTGAATAGCAGAGGGGACTGTCATAGAGCTGGTGGAAATCAAAACCTTTCTTGCTCAATTATTGATGTTTCTGGCTTTTTTTTTTTTTCAGATTGCAGTTTCCATTTTTGTCAGAAGCCTAACAAATATGGAAAGAAAATAAGGAAGCATAGGCTGCCTTAACCACCTGCCTCTAAATTCATAAAAAATTCCACTTAAAAAAAAGCCACTTAGGCCCAAAGTAAGAGTCTCAGAAAGATCCAACAGAGGCCACACATATATCTATTCCAGATAAACACTTGTGTTGGTGAGTCTGATGGGCTATGCAGAACAATACCTTCTGACAGTGGTGAAACGTAACACACAATCTAAATACCCATTAAAAAGAAATGATGGTCATGGGGATGTAAAATACAGCATAAGGAATATAGTTAGCGATATTGTAATAACTATGGATGGTGTCAGGTGGGTACTAGATTTACAGAGATGATCGCTTTCTAAGTTATGGAAGTGACTAATCACTATGTTACACATCTAAAACTAATATAATATTGAATATTAACTATAATTTAAAATAAAATGAAAATGAAAATGTTGTAAAAAATAAATTTAAAAGTATGTGAGCTAAATATGTATCAAAGTGGACTGAAGTCAAACATAATATTGAGTGAAAAAAGCAAATTGTAGAACAACTTGTTAGAGTAACACCATTTCTATAAAAATCTTACAAGCAAAATAATATATTACCAGTTAGGATTGTGTTTGGACGCATTTAAAGAAATGTAACAATGGCTTTTTAATTTTGCCTTAAGTTCAACAGAAGGTGATCCAAGTGAAGGTGTCTCCAAGATGCCATCTCTCAGGTCCTGCAAAGGGAAGGGGTGGACACTCATACAATTGACCAGGTCTGATGGTCCAGAAGGACGATAGGGTGTATAACATATGTAAATATGTTGATTTGTCCACATTTGCTGGGAGACCAAAAAAATTACGTTCAGGTGGGCTCAAACCTGCAAACCAGGGACACTTCCTCAAGGCTCATGGCTCATTGTATCTTCTCTTTAGTCCTCAGGATTGCAAGACAATAGCTTTAGCATCATGCATTACATTCGTGCCTATCCATCATGCTTCAGATCCAAAGACAGGGACCATAAAAGATGAATCTGAATATAACCCCTCCTACCAAGAAAACAATGGTTTTTCTAGCAGCCCCACCTTTTAAAATTCTGTGTATACCTTCTTGACTAAAACTAGATCACATCCTTTCTACCTACCTCTGTACTCTTTAGCTGCAACGGAACCTGAGAGGGAGAATGAATGGACTTCCGGGGCCATTGCTGCCTGGATTAAGACTGGTGTTCAGATAGAATGCAAAAAGGCAATAACAACAATTAGGCAGGCGATTGGAATTTTTTTTTTTTTTTGCCTCAACTATGACATACTGTTTAAAGATAAGTAGTAAGATATAAAAACTGGAAGAATATATCACAAATTTATGAAAGTGTGTGCCTTTGGGAAGGAAAAAAGAGGAATAAAATTCAGTAGGAGTGCAAGGAAGATTCTCATTTAATCTCTGTTTTATTCATATATTTAATATAAAATTATCCAAAGCAAATGGGATAAAACATTCCAATTTTTTGATCTGGGTGTTAGATGCCTGAGTCTTATATTCTATCCTTCTCTTGTATAATTTTTCAAAATTAAGGAAAATTTTATAACTTTCATTAACCTTCAAAATACTGGGGGTGGTGGTGAATATTTTTGGCTTTGAGAGAAAGAGAGACATGAACGTATTTGTCCAAACAATGAGAGGAGACCCTGAACTGAAAATTCTATGGAGCTATATTCCTGCCAGCCACTGACCTGGACAATTCTTGGAAGCTCCAACTCTCAGACTCACATTGCATACACTGTCTCCCAGGTGTATACTCTTGAAACAATTAAGCTAGGATTTAAGCAGAACCATGGGGAAAAAAATTTTAAGTATTCATGATTCATCTTGTTCTTACTGAAAGTCAGCATGAAAGCTTGCACGTACAATGTTTCCAAATAGCTGGCTGTCCTAACGTTTTCTTTCATAAGAGATAGGTCATGCAGGATACTCATATAAGAGGTGCTTTTATGAAAGCCACTTTATCCACCCCACCACCACCCCCCAAAAAAGTATAATGAATTATTTTCCAAAGCTGATGGTTTCAGAGCATTCATTTTCATGAAAGTCAAAGTCACCCCACTCAGTAATGAATTCCTTTTGGATGTGATTCAGACTTTCCAAGGTTACCAATTCAGGTTTTACAGAAAAAAAATTCTATCAGTCTGACAAGAGCTATCCATGGGAAGTTGAGGGACAAAAAGTTAAGGAAGCAGAAGACAGGATGTGGTGACTGGGCGTTTAATGAGCACTTGAAGAACTTATTTTCATGCCAAATAAAGAAGCCAGTTTACAATAGATTTTAATTTATGCAAATGAAGAAGTCAGAGAAAGAAGAGAAAGGAAGACTTACTGTTTCAGTTTCCCTTTTACTTGCTGCTGACTCCTGTCCCAGGTCACCTCAAGGGCTCCTATGAAAGAGGAAGAGCTGGGGAGGGAAGGGCGGGGCAATGTCTGTGTCAGGGAAACTCAAATGTCTTCTGTAAGAGGCCCCACGTACTCCCTGTCACTGTGACTTTCTTTTATTATCTTAATTATCTTAGAAAATGTGGTATGGGTTTCCATGTGGGAAGGACAAAAAAATGAGTTTTATTTTTCCCAGCTCCATTAAATATAGAAAAGAAGAGAATCGAAAGAAAAACACTCTGACGTAAGGAATCTCAGTACCGCAGAAGCAGCAGCAAGTTTTCTTTGAACAAATGTGCACCCATGCGCATCTCTTGCTGGGAAGAGGTATTCGGCTGACTCTAATATTCCTAAAGATGGAAGCTGCTGGGAGCAAAGCGGTTCAGGCCCAACAAAACAGAGTGGTAATTTAATTCCATCTTGATTATGCTGGTGACATTGTTGTCATTTTACGAAAGTGACTTTGGACTCCCTTTCAGGGACAGCAGAACCATTTTGCCAGTCAAAGGTAAGTTTGGAAAATTTCAGACCAATGGACAAGGCAGATCTATTCAGACTTCTAAGTTGGTTTGTGGTCACTGCTGCACACTGATGGAACAGCGTCATTTCGTAATTCATTCCTGCTTGGGAATCTTAACCTTTGGACTTGAACCTCTGCTCAGGCCCAAAGACATGGCCTTTGCCAATCTTCTGGCCCCTCTGAGTATTGATTTTCTCATTGGATTAAGAAGAAAAAACCTCGCCTTCAGAGTGGTTGTGAGGATGGAAATGAACAACTGATGTGAAATCATAGAAACTCTAAAATGTTGGGCAGATCAAATTATTTTAAGGGTGTTATAGATAGTATATGTCATTAGCAGAAAACTAAACGTTTAATCTTTTTGTGTTTTATTTTATGTTTTGTTTGTATTTTGTCCTTATATAAGACAAGCCATTTGGCCTTGAATTTGCCACTCACTGGAGTACAACTAGGACGACCTGTCCCTTCTCTTCTCCCAGCCTTTATCTCTCAGCTTTCAGAGAGGTAAGATCTAACATCCCTTCAAGCTTAGATGCACCAAAGGTATGTGACTCAAAGTACAAATAAAGAGCAGAATCTATCTTGAGTAAAACCCCGTGTGGGCAACATTTGAAAGGAAGTCAACAGCATGATACTAAGTGAAAGAGCATTTTTGAGGCAAACTAAGCTAAAAAATAGAAATTATAATTGTTTGCTCTGGCTTCTCCAAGAAGTTGAAGAAATGAGGTCTATATTTTTGGAAGACTTTGACTGAAAAGAGGACTTTTATTAAGTTTTAGAAAAGCCACAAGGCAAGGATGAATTCTGTGATAGCTGCTCAAATATTTCCTGAACATTATCCCTTTCGAGGGACTGGAGCTTTGATGAATGTGGCTGTCATCCCCAGAGATGCCACATTCTGTATAATAAATGGATCAGTGCCTGGATGTTTAGTCTTCTGCGGAAGAACACAGAACACAAAGATTTGAGGGTAAGCTTATTTTGCTTGGCGCTGATTTTACATCTGTGCAGGTAGGTGTGTAATTTAATTTTAAAACGCACCTTACCAGGATGCTATAGATCACCAGTGCTTAGTCTGCGAAGAGGCATGTATGTGCAGCAGAACCAGAGATGTCTGTGAGTTCAGCCAGGTCTGACTCAACAGTCTCTAAAGTAGAAGCAACGGCAGATCCAGAAATACCAGCCCTCGCCACTCATGCTGCTGACTCTCAAGCCAGAATAAACTGGGCTAGATGAATTTTTTGTCACGACTGATTCAGCAGCATGCAGCTTAATGGGCTGCCTCCCCAAAGAGAAACGTGGTGGACATCTGCTCTCAAAACATGACTGGCATGTTCCCCAAACTAGCATTTTCTCTAAGGCTTTTATGCCATGTACGGCTTAAGCAAAATTTTAAACTTTTTCGAAAGTACTTGCAGAGACTTAATGAAAGAGATCGTAATCTTCAAGTATAGACAAAATATGTCTATCTTCTAAGATGGTTTTGCTATAATTGAGATTTCTAGAATGTGATGACCCCCAGTATTCTTCCCTTGAGCCCAGTGAATCTGTAAAAATAAAGCTCAATGCTGCCTCACATGTGACAACCGAACCTCATCTACCCTGCTAGGATATCTGCTAGGAATACACATTATGTTATTTTGAAGGTCCATGTGATGCTTTTAAGCCGTCCATGGTGCTTTCACATGAATAGTGTCCCACCATGTTAAGCATAGAAGAATGGCTGGGTTCAGGCAGAAGCCTCTCCAGAATAGCTGCATCCTTTGAACAGAAGACAGCAGAGTATACAGCCACAATCATTACAAGTGCAAGATGAGCTCTTGCAGTGTTTGAGGGATCTTACAGTGGCCAGCCCACAGTGTTCAAGAGCCATCAACCTACAAAACGTGTTTCAAAAAACAAACAACTTTCATTCCTTTCAAATCAGCCCTCTCAGATCTCCTTTCTTGTTTGCATCCCTCTTAAGTTTCAAAGTTCATGTTGGGAGCAAGGCTGGGGACATCAGGTTCTACACAAAACCCACAGAGAACCAAAGCAAGCCCTTCACTGGCATGAAGAGAGATGGTAGGGACCAAAGTATACGGAGGTTATAGTAGCATTTAAAAAAAAAAACCATGGATATAAATTTCCTCAAAAGCAGGGGCAATGTCTTATTTATTTGTGTATACCTCACACAGCTAGCACTGGCTTGTGTATAGAGGGCATGAAAGGATATTTGTTTATGCCACGGATCATTCACAGGACCAAAAATTGTTCCACCTGTTCCATGAGAGTCTCTGTGGGGCACAGAAGGATGAATAAAACAAGGTCCCAATTGCAGAGCTTATCATAACACCATTTTGTCCAAATTTCAGGTTCACAAAAGGCCTGAAATATAGACACTTCTCCTCTCTCCACATGAAGTTATGCATGCCTTCCCAGAGGCAACACTGACAAGTTGGGGAGCTGAAGTTAATTTATCAAACCCATTTAAAGTAAGCCACAATTTTCATAACTCTTGTGCTATTTTTATTCCTAAATATTTAATGAGTATATTATCCCATTCATGCGCACTATACCTATCTACTATCAATTTATCATCTATCTATTTTTCTGTATGAAATAAAAGATTCATCAAAGAATGACCTCCAAAGTATTCATGATGAACATTGTAGCAAGATGGGCGTTCCTGTGATTGTTACTCTCTTCCTTTTACTGTCCTGTATGTTTGAAATCTTACACTGAACACATGTGACATAAGATCAAAGAAAAGCAACAAAATGATATTCATTATGCAAAACAAGAAATAAAATTCAGCAAATGTGTGAATGAGGAGAGTCAATCAAAATGCTTGAGCCAAAATGACTAAAAGGATGGTGGCTCTATGAACAGAACAGAAACTGAGGGTTCAGGAAAAGGCACTGAATTGGGAGAGGACATATTTCGAAACCAACCGTGGACACATTGGACTGGAAGCACCAGAAGAGCTCCTGCTGGGAAATGTGGGAAGGGCGTTTGGGGGAAAGCTGGTATGGGGCCACTGATGGGAGGGAAATTGCAAAGGGAGAGATCAGTCCAAATAGACAAAATAAAACCTGTACAGTTATGGAGTGAAGAAATGAAACAGACCCATAGATATGGAAGGAACCCATCACCAGGGAAGTGGAGGAGGCCACAGAGAAAAGTGTTCCACAGCACCAAAGACAGAGTGGCAAGGGGATGGTGGCTGGGAAGCCTCGGGGGTTTGGTGGTTAGGTCTTTTCCTACCTTCACACTGAAGAGTAGGTAGGCATTATGTTCTCAAGACCAGTTAACATTAGGAAAAGCTTAAGAAGTGATAATAAATGAGTAAAACAGAATATATGCGGTATGAATTTAATTTTGTAAAAGAATTATAAATATGCACGAAAAATATAGTGTACTGAACAGTAGTTTTGAAGCAGCTAGCTACTGGGGACACAGAGATGAACAAGACAGATGCCTTTGACCTCTACACTATAGGTTGGACAGACAGTTTATTTACTTTATATGTAAATAAATAAGCATATAAAGTAAAGATAGTGTTCACTAGTGATAAATGGTAGGAATACCATAGAAATCAATGTGATGGAGATTATTGGGAGGGGGACAGTGGCAACCTCTCTAAAGATCTTGCATTTATTTAGACTGGAATCCCAATGAGAGGAAGGATCCGGCTGTCAGAAAATGGGAGGTGGAGCTAGGGGCTGGCCCAGGAAGAAGCATCTGCAAGAACAAAGTCCGGAGACAAAGAGAAGCTTGGCGAGTGCTGGGAACAGACAAAATTTCAGCCTGTCTGGAGCTGTGTGGCTGTGTGGTTACTACAAGATATGATTCGTGCCCTCAGACAGATCACAGGCTTGGTGGAGACAGGCACATAAACAAATTGTTACATATATTATGATAAATACCAGGACAGAGAAAAGTACAGAGTGCTATGAACACAGAGTAAAGAAGAGTCAGTTCTGGAAGCAGGCAGGTGTGGTCTTTGAGCTAAGCCTTCTGAAGCTTTTGTGGAAGTTTTCGTTGATGTTGGTGATTGCTGAGTGGGAAATAGCACTAGAAGGGAGAATCGTTGTAAGGAGCAGGGGAAGGCATCACTAAGGCAATATAAATAGAAGCCCTTAGGTTAGTAAATATGGAAGAAACTGCTTAGTTCAGCCAGACTGGAGAATAAGAGGGGACCATTGACCTGTTGCTTATCCTGCAGGCCCTGGTCCAAGACCATGATAAGTCACAAATTCCATAGTTCTTCATCCTCATTGCCTTACTCGGTGTCCACATCAGCATTGCTTCCTGGAAGGAAGCTCTAGAAACCAGGGACCCAGAACTAGGGAGTATCTCTGCTTTCAGACAATGTCCATTGAACCTGCAGTTCGCATAGAGTACAGAACAATCTCCTCCTCCCCTAGCCGTCAACTCTGGATGGGGAAATGGGCCACCCATGAGAGGTGAGAGATGAATAAACAGGAATCAATAACGGAGTGGTGGCAATGGAGGACACCACTGAAAAAAGACGTAGCAATGTACACAAACATATAGCAATATAAAGAATACATAATAACCAGTTTAGGGGAGCATGAGTAGTATGTTATGGTGGCAGCTGTGTCTATGTGTGTGTGCGTGCTGTGATGGAAAACAAAGTTGAAAAGTCGGGTTAGAGCCAGCTTGGGAAAGGTGCTCAATGATTTACCTGGGACTTTTTATGCTTAATCTTGTTGGCACGGAGGCATCGTCAATGTGTCTTAAATAAAAGAGACATATAATCAAATATGCATTTCAGAGCAGCTCTAAATGCAGTTTGAAATAATACAAGGGGGAACCCACAAAACCCGGAATCATCTGGCGGGCAAGCCCCTTGTAGTACAGGCTTCCCACACTAGGTGAGTGTTCTAGGAACCCACCTGTATCGGTGTGCCAGCTGGTGCTGTTGTCAGAGGCTGTGCTCAGCTTCAGTGAATTTTCTTTGAAGACTCTTTCAGCACATTTGCCTATTTCATGATGAGTGATTTATGAGCACACCCGCCCACACCACGCTGAGTATTCAGCAGTTTTTGACCCAAAACAGCATGACCCCCATGTCCGACCCTCTCAATTCCTCAATCTCACCCAAGTGACTTTATTTTGTTTCTCTGGATAAAAAATATTCTTAAAGGGAAACATTTTGCCCATCTGGAGGAGGTGAAACAAACAAACCAAAATACAAAAAATGGCTGAAGCACTAAAAGACATCAAAATTGACAAGTTCCAAAACTGTTTTGAGCTGTGGAGAAAACGTCTTGATAGGTGTATTGTATCAAATGGTCCTTGGAAGGTGACTGAAGCTTAAACATGTAAGAATGAATGTACGTTTTTTTTTTAAATAAATAAATTCTGTTTTCTGAGGGGGAGTGTCTTCTTGAATTACAGAGTATTAACCAGGAGGTTGGATGACCAGTTGGGAAAGGACAGCAGTCTCTGAGGAGGAAATGATGAGACCCTAAATTAGGGTAGTAGCAGTTGAAACAGAGAGAGTAGCTTCAAGATTGAAAGGAATTATAAGCAACAGAACTGAAAGTTCTTGCAGATTACTTTAAGAAGGAGGGATAAGAAAGAAGAGCCAAGGGTCAGTTTTCTCATGGGTACCTGAGTGGCTGGAGATGCTGCTAAGCATTACATGTAGCACAGAGTGTGGTAAGACATGTATTCTACATATATTGAGTGTGTGATGCTTACAAAATATCCAAGAGAGGGGATGCAAATTCAGGCATGGAGTCCAGGAAAGGTTGAAAGTAGATACCAACAAAAACTGCTAGTTATAGGAGTTTGTTGAAACCAAGAGAACTGATGAAACAATTACAGCTTTCATCCCAGCTGTTAGCTGTCACTCAGGTTATATGGGAACTTGTGAGTAATAGGGAAGAACATTCTTTGCCAGAAAGTAGAAACAACCCCCAAGATCCCAGAACCACCGCCATCTGAGTTCTCCAGCTATGTGCTTGGCAGAAGCTGAACAACAGCATCCACAGAGAAAACATATTTTGTCTTGTAGATCCAATTTTCCTTGCCCAAAAATTTTAGTTTGGATATAAAAACTATATGATATCTGACATATGGTTGGTTTAGGAATTTTTATTTTCCTCATTAATTTGATCAGATTTGCATATGATCCATTTGATCACTTATTACAATCAATTGTAAAGTCAGTAAATATTTAACAAAAATCTGAAAAGCTTACATACACACGAGTTAGACATGCCATGAATATGAACTTGGAAATAGATGCACAGTTTCTTTCTGAAGTTTTCTCTTTCGGAGTTCCTTCCCTTCTTCATCTCTCCAGGGGAAATCAGCTTGACAATAATTCCATGTGAAATTCTTCTATGGATTTTTGGGTTTTTTTTTTTTTTGGTATTTCCATAAGTGTCAGAGAGGGTGAAAGCATCAGAGTAGTCATTGCAAAGTATCTCCATGGTACTCATCAATATCCAACATGTTTTAGTCAGTTGGATTTTTTGTGGTCTTTAAGATCTAGTCATTGTGTAAATGTCCCATACTTGTTTCATCCACTCATCTACTGATGGACACTTGGGCTGCTTCCATAGCTTGGCGATTGTAAATAATGCTGCAATGAGCGTAGGGGTAGTGCTTATGCTCTTTCAAATTAGTGTTTTGGGTTCCTTCAGATATATTCCCAGAAGTGGGATCACTGGGTCAAAAGGAAGATTCACTTTTAATTTTTTGAGTTATCTCCACACTGCTTTCCATAGTGGCCACACCAGTCTGCGTTCCCACCAACAGTGCAAAACGGTTGGAATTCTACTCGGCCATTAAAAAGAAGAAAATTTTACCATTTGCAACAGTATGGATGGACCTGGAGAACATTATGCTAAGTGAAATAAGCCAATCAGAGAAAGACAAATACCATATGATCTCACTCATATGTGGAATCTAATGAACAAATTGAACTAATACGGAAAATAGAGACAGACTCATAGATGGAGAACAGATGACAGCTAGTAAGGAGAAGGGGGTTAGGGGTAGAGGGACTGAGCAGAAACAAAAAAAGATTCATGGATATGGACAACAGTGTGGTGATTGCTGGGGGGACAGGGGTATAAGGGGACTAAATGGTAATGGAAAAAATACAATAAAGATTAAATTTTTTAAAAAAGATCTAGTCATTATTTTATTTCCCTCGGTCTGATGCTTCATAGGGCAAGCAGTATTTGACATGGTTTAAACCTTTGATTTATCTAAAGCATCTAAAAATCATCCTTAGTTACAATGGCTAACAGTTTTTCTTTGGTGAAAGTAATTATTTTTGTTAATGATATCAGAGTAACTGTACACCGTAGTAGGCTCTGTAAATTGGTGAGGTTTCTTTTTATTAATAATTGCTTTTAAAATTATAAAAATGCCCTGGCTGGTGTAGCTCAGTGGATTGAGCGCGAGCTGTGAACCAAAGGGTCGTGGTTTGGTTCCCCGTCAGGGCATATGCCTGGGTTGCGGGCCGGGTTTCCGGTGGGGGCCATGTGAGAGGCAACCACACATAGATGTTTCTCTCCCTCTCTTCCTCCTTCCCTTCCCCTCTCTCTAAAAATAGAGAAATAAAATAAAAAATAAAATTATAAAAAGAACACACACTTAAAACTTTTCAACTACCGCCCTGATCGATGTGGCTCAGTTGGTTGAAGATGGTCCTGTAAAGCAAAAGTTCTCCCGCTGGCTCAGTTCCCAGTCATGGCACATACCTGGGTGGCGGGTTTGGTCCCTGGTCAGGGAGGGTGCAAGAGGTAACCAATAGATGTTTCTCTCTCACACATTGATGTTTCTCTTCCTCTCTTTCTCCCTCCATTGCCCTCTCTCTAAAAATAAATAAGTAAAATCTTAAAAAATCTTTTAAACTATAAGAAGCATAAATGTAAAATAAAAAAGGAAAAGGTGGGGATGTCCATGGTCATTGGAAACTTGGGCAACATTTCATACACTTAATAGCCATCTGTAAAGAAATGGTTAACATTTCTAAAGAGAATGACATAGTAACAGCATGGTTTGTACTCTTACTTTTACCTAAAAAAAAAAAAAAAAAAATCTGTGATTGTTCCTTATCAGCGCTTATGGCTCTACTTCATTCTTTTTAAAAGCTACTTGGTAATATGTAGTATTAATGTTCCAAATTTACTAATGACCCTATCGATGCTACTACAACAACTAGAATTGGTGGGTGCTATATGGCTCTGAACAGACTTATACACACATTTTTGCATACATTTATCTGTAGAATACATTCTTAGAAGTTGAGTTGCTGGCTCAGATGATAAGTGAATTTTTAATTCTGACTCATATTGCCAAATTGTCTTCCAAAGAAGTTGTAACAATTTGCATCCTCACTAGCAATGAATAAGAATGCCTGCTTCTCTTGATCCCCTCTAATACAGCATTCTAAAATATTTTCATATCTTTGCCAATCTGATGATTCAAAAATGGTATTTTGTGGCTTAGTTTGCATTTGAGAAATGGCATTTCATTGTGGTTTGATTTGCATTTCCATAACTATTCTTTTTTCCGTGAATCATATACTTACATATTTTGCTCATTATCCCAATGGCTGTTTTTTATTTTTATTTTTTCAATTTTTTTCTAATTGTCTCATTAAGAAAACTAATGTGTTGTTACATTTGTTGCAAAAATATCTACCCAGTTTGTTTAATCTGTGAATTCACTTATGGCATTTTTATGATGTTATAAGTTTAATTTTACAACTTGAAATTTATGAATTGTTTATGATCTCTTTTGTATTTTGCTTAGAAAATATTCTCAACATTTCAAGTATAAAAGCAAAGTTTTCTATATTTTTTAAATTTTTATATTTAATTCTTTGATCCACCTGAAATGTTTTGGAGATAAGGAATGAGGTAAGGGTCCAGTCTGATATTTTAAAAATCTTAAACCACTTATAATACTCTATCACTCCTTCATGATTTCTCATATATCAAAATCCTTATGTAATTTAGTGTATCTCTTGACCTTATTCTGTTCTATTCTTCTGCCTGAAAAAATCATATTCTCTTGGTTTGTAGTTCTATAATATATTGAAATATACAGAAAGCTCTCTCTCTCCCTCTCTCAATTTTTTCTCTTATTAGTATTTTAGTATTAACAAGCATGAACAGGCAATCGTTCATGCTTGTTAAATATCATAAAATTTATTATGAACTATCATAATAAATCATAAAATATTAAAAATCAGCTTGGGTAGTAAATAAAAATTAAAATCTTATTGATATCATTATAAAGATTGTTTTAAATGTATATGTCAATTTAGGATAAATTGATACATTTTAAAACATTGTCTCCTTACCACTCTCCAACAGAATATATCTTTCCATTTGTTAAATTATTCACTAATAGTCCTCAAAATTACTTCAGATTTTCTTTCACATGGATCTTGTGCATTTACTAGGTTTATTCCTATTCATTTTTCAATTGTAGTTCATGTTGTATGTAAGTCTATTGTTCAGATATGTACTCTATGTGATGTTTGTTTATATACAGAAAAGCCATTGATTTTTTTTTCAGGATTTTAGATTATTTTTAATAGTTTGTTTGGTTTTTATGTGCTTTTCTTGTTTGTTCAAGACTCAATTTTCTCCAAAAAAAAAAAAGTTTGTTTCTCCTTTCTAATTTCTATACCAAGAAAGAAAAAAATAGTAATGTATTCATGATACTTTTGGTGACTCAGAAATTTTAAACCTTTAGATAGGAAGAGCTGTCAATCTCCACTTCCAAACCTTCTGAGGTTCTTGTATTGCTTTGAAAGTCTTTCCCATTCTGCAAATGCTAAAGACACATTCTTCTGTATTTTCTCCTAATATTTTATAGTTTTCAGTTTTACATTTAGATCTTTAATCCATCTGGAATTTATTTCTATATATTGCGTGAGATAAAAATCTAACTTTATTTTTTCCAGATGGTTCTCAAAATTTCCCAACATCATTTATAAAATTGGTCAGTCTTTCCTCACTAGTTTGAAATGCCACTTTAGTCATACTCTAAATAGATCAGTTTTTTTTAAACCAGAGCTTAAAAATTAAATGAAATGAATTACAGTAGAGAACAAAGAAATTCAAGCAAAAAATAGACCGAGATAAAGCTGTAGGCAAACTACTTTATGTATATAAAACAAAATACAAAGATCATTCATAGCAAAATATTATAAATATGAATAATTCAGACAAAATATTCTTATAAAATAGAAGCTGGACACTCATAATAGATAAGGCCATAGCAGTTGTTATTCAAATGTTGTTTAGAGTTACTCCTGTCATATGGAACATTATTTGAAGTCTCAGAGCTATAAACATCCTCCAGCTGTAGTTTAATCCCAAATCAGATCTTTCTGAGAGTGGATCAGAATGTCCATTAAGTGAAAAAAAACAAAGTCTGACATTGGAAAAAGAGTAACAATCTCTCCGTGTAATTCAATTGTTTGCTTTTTCACTTACCTCTCCAAGGTTCTGTAATATTTCAGTATCTCACTTTCTTGGCACTAGAATAGAGTGAATGTGGACAGGGACTTGGCCTCTTGCAATTCTTTCTTTTAACAGGAGAATTGATTAAGAGTCGTGGAGATTAAATGCCAAACATGGTAAGAGTCAGTGTTGAGCTCTGAAACCTGGGCAGAAACCCTAAACCATGCACACCTACAATGCACACCTTCCAATGCTTTGAAAAATCACTATTAAGTTAACAATTAATGTTACAATAGTGAATCCTGATTATTTCTTAGCCTGTCTTTCTGATATTAGGAGTCCTGAAGTGCTGCTGCATGTTAGTGAAACAGCAACAGAGCCAACTGATACATTAGTGTAGCAATCTTCATTTGGGAAGATTAAAAAGAATGTTACTGCCAACGCAAAGTTTTATTTTTATATGTTACCTGTTTCAGCTTCAATATGAATTAACAACATCATCAAAGACAGAGACAGTTTACTAACCTTGCAACGTCAAGTTATGTCCTCTGAGACTAATCTAGAAAGGGTATAAAGAAAACCCACAAAATGTTTATGAGGTGAGTTTTTACACAGCATCACTAAAACATGTACATTGTGTTTTCTCACGAGTGAACTATGTTTTGAGAGAGGACATTTGACTGAGTTTTAGTCAAGCAATTAAAATAAGACAGCGATAACAAATAAGCCACTTTCTTCAGTGGTAGGGAACTGGCAGGTGTCTGTACAGGGTAGTATAGAGGTGTGGCCTGCATTACATCATACAGATGATCGGGGTCACCTCTCTTATTGCAAATTAAAGGGACGCAAGTCCCAAGATGTCAGCATAGTCCAGCCACTTTACAGCAAATACTTGGATGCTTTCAAACATTACCATGTTTAGCATTCTACTAAAAAAAATTAAATAACTGAATAAATTTTTAGCTTTTCATGAGGGAAACTAGGGATACAACCTGCACTTCAGTTTTATTTTTAAATAAGCTAAATGAATATAGATTTTCTTTCTACAATAAGAACAGTAATTTCAAAAGAGTTGGAGCACTGGCAGTTAGGTTAACAAATGATGCCCTTAGTAGATTTTCCTGGAAGATGTTGCCAGAGTGTGTTTCTATTCTTATCATCAGTTGCTGTGACGGTCCTGGGTGCTCTCTGCCTTCTTGGTGCTCAAAGTAAAGCTAGGCTTCAACTTCATATTTCCCAGGCCTTCAGAGGAATGTTAATTACAAAATACTTCACTTAAATACTAGAAACTCATTCACAAAGCCGTGCCAAGTCTTAGATTCGAAAGCATTTAAAAATATCCTTGCAACAGCCCGTATTACTTTATACTGATCTATTTTTAGAGCCCACTGTTTGTTTTGCTGGAAAAAAAATTAAAACATGAAAAGTATGCCATGAGCAAATCTGCAATAATAAGTAGCACATACATGTTGTGGAGGAAAACATTCACCATAAAATAGTCAACGTAAAAACAGACTCTGCCGAGGCGTTTTTATAAATAGCAGTTATTATTTTGCTTTCAGTTGTGAAGCACTTTAAATAACATGCCCTTAAAAGTTGTCAAGTTTCTTCCTTTATATAGATATGATTTCCTGATCTTTCATAAAATTATTATGGAAAATTATAAATGCATCCCATTAGTTTCATGTGTAACTTTACAATCGTATTGTTAAAATGAGAAACACGTGGAAGAAAAGAAATAGAAACATGGTATGAGGTACTGAAGAACACATGAGTTGGAAATTACTGATTTCTCTGTATAAAAATAGAGATTGCTTATGAAGTGTTTTATCAAATGTTTTGAACAGATATCATGTCACACAGATTTATAGATAAAATTGTCCCAATCAATTGTCAATACGTCGCACCTAATCTAAGGTTATACCTTGTGTTATCTCAATGTCTCTCTGAGTTCCTGAGAATAATAAGAGGAGTAACTATGATTTGAGCCCCAAAAGAATAGTTTTGGAACTGTTTGCCTCAAGCAATTACTCTGATATAGCCGGGTAAGTTTTCACACTGAATGTTTAAAAGCAAAAATAAGAAAGAAAAGGTTCTGAATCACCTCCATCTGGAAAGTACAGCAGTGTATAAAAGAAAAATGTGACTATCTCAGTATCAGAAAAATGAACTCCTAATGCAGAGAAGAAAGGCAAATGTCTTGATTTCCGTAATGTCGTACCATACATACTCTGACCCCTATCACTAATCGAAGGCTGTGGGCCATGGGTAGGGCTGATGCAAGCCTCCATTACCAGTCCCTTTCCTGAGACCTAAGGCTATGATCCTGTTGTGGCAGCTCAGAGGGGCTGCGGTGACTGCTGGCAGACACCAAAAACTATGGTAACACTTTAAGGGCCTGAAACCCCATTATTCACTGCTTCAGTGCTTCCTTGCACCAACTCACAAAATTCGACTTGGCTATACAGAAAACGGTGAAGTGCAGTTAAGAAAAATACTCACAAATACTGCAAATCACGTTCAGAGTGGAAATTGTGACTTTGCTAGCATTACCAGTATTTCCTGCCTCGCAACCAGTAGATCTCTAACTGAAATGGCTTGCTGTGAATTTTGCGGTGCCCAAGCCAAAAGCAATAAAATTTCTGCAAGAGCATATGCGCCATGACAGAACACCACATCAGCCCAGAAAAATGATTTTCTGGGAAGGCTTGTGTAGCAATGAAGAGGGCTCTACATGCTATGGTAGCTAGGCAGAGATTTTCACTGTTTCTAGCCCACACTGAGGTAATTTTAAAGACACATTACCCTTTATTTGTTCTGCATTCACAGAATGTACTTTTTTTTTTTAATGTCAGAGAGACATTGCAGAAAAGATCAGATGAGATAGTGTGACAATGGAGCCAAAGTTCAAAGCTTCTCTGTTTTCAGGTAACAGCTGGGACAGTTTGTCTGCACTGAATCTCCTGAGGGCATGTCATTTTAACCCGGTATACAGCTTTTCAAACCCTTCAGGACAAACAAATCACTTAGTGGCTGAACAACTCTAACATCTGATACCATCAGGCAGAAGTCGTAGCCATGGACACTAATCAAAGTTCTTTCCATTGAGTTAAACGAAAATTCTCAGCTTTGTTTCAATAACCTAAAACTAAAAGCCCTTTCAAAGTGAAAGGCAACAAACATTTATTTGAGATCAATAAAAATAGCTATTCGGAAAGCACTGATTCAGGGGGAAGCCTAAATAGTGCTCTGATGAGGAAACAAAGGCAAGGAGTATTTTTGAGGAAGGGAAGGAGAACAGTTACATCAACAGAAGGAAGGCATTTCTATAGGTGCACGTAACATAGCACACTGGTGCTAATGCTAAACAAGGTTTTTAATTTTTGGTCAGGTAGCCATAAGTCTGGTAGTCAGAATATCTACTTTCTTGTTATCCTTGTAAACAGTTTTTTGGGATACAGAGTTGCTTTAGGCTTCATCCAAAGGTTGTTTTGTTTTGTGGCTTTAACCTTCCAAAGTGTGAAGCCTAAAACCTGCAAGGCAGTTCTTCCGGGATGGCAGCTCCGGCTCCATTTTAAAGTAACTCCATTGATATTATTTTGACTGGTTTAAGATCATTTTTTATGTTGTTCTTTTGAAAATTATTATAGGAAAGGTTTTTTTAAAAAGGAAGGAGGAGATTCTGTTTGTAAGAAAAACTGGCAAGTCAAATAATTCACTTGCATGCTGCTGTCAATAAGTAACTATGGTGTGGGGTAAGAATCATCAGAGGTGACTGGCGAGCCCCGCAAAGGCATAGCCACGCCCTCCTTGGAGCCTCTCTCCCAGTCCCCAGGTGAGACCCCTCTCTCAGCTGCTTCAGCGGGACCACTGTGCTCTCCTCGCAGGACTTGTGGCTGGCTTTGCAAGGCGGCACGGACAGCCAAGACCAAGATGACCAAGCGGTAGAGGTGTAACACCACCACAAGGAAATTCTTCACAGCAAAGAACACCAGCATCTGGTTGATCACGTTGAAATAGGTCATCAGTACGAGCCGCACGGTGAGGAAGGGGCCGTCTTGTATGAAGACAGTGATTCCAATGTTCCACAGATCGGCACTGTATTGGCAAAATAACAGGCTGGGGAACGCCCTCGCTCTAAGAGAGGAGGGGCACACGTCGTGCTGTACTGAAAACACAAGACAGACCAATTAATGCTCTGAAATGTCAAAAAGTAAGACAGAATGAAATGGGAACAAGTCTTCAACAATGAGTGCTGTGCTAATTCGTGATCGCGAGTGACTCTGTCACGTCATTCTGTCGGAACTGGTGAAACCACTCTGCCGTTCAGCTCCCTCGGTCATTTTATAGTCCCAGCTGACATGTTATGTTTGCAGTCAGATGCACCAAAGAAAGCCAGCCCTCTGGTTTAGATCCATGTAAAAAATGCAGATCGCCTTCTAGTCCTCACTCTGGGAAAAGCATGATTAACACGGATAGAGAAAATAAAGACCAGAGGAAACCTCCCTGTCTGCCCTTGGGGTCGACAGGTGCAGGGAGGCAGCCCAGCCCTGCTCTGTGTCTCAAGTCAAGGGGCCTGCCTGCCTCTCCTCGGCTTCCTTGTTTTCTAGCAGGAAGATGCTGGGCAAGTTACTTAATCTGCCTGGGCCTCAGTTTTCTTCTTTGAAAAATGGGAAACTGGTATCTGTGAGGAGAGGGGCCTATTCTCTGATTCATTTATTTCCATCAGAATAACACCCTTGGCCCCTTTATTCTTTCTCACATTATCTTTCCCTTGGGATAATGAAGGACTTTCCTGACGGCCAAGTGTGGAGAAGAAGCAGAGTACGCGTGCCCCTGGTCCTTCTGGAACCTCTCTTTAAGATCTACCCATTTACTGGTTGACTTACTCGACCCTATGTGTACATCATGTTGTGAAAATTCTAGCTTATATTCAAATTCAAACTTCATTCACATTGAACATATTTTTCTGATGGTGGTAAAAAAATCCAAATAAATGCCATTGTTATTTTATTTTGTCTAATTCCTCATGGTTTTGTTTCGAAGTTTATAAGAAAAACTGGATATAATTACTGATTTTCCAGTTGAACAAAAGGAGGTCCAATCAACACATGAAACTTTTTGTCTTAGTTTCTAAAATGTGAATTTAATTTGGGGTCAAGGGCAGAAATAATTCTTTAATAATAATGACGCCTTTCATTTGGACTTTTCAAACAAAGAATGCCTTGTCTACTAAAGCCAGCAAATATTATGAAGCTGCTTTGATATGAACGTAATGCCCTGTTTGCTGGAAAACACAATAGTAATTTAGTCAGAAGTAACATTTGGTCTTTGTTTTTCAAACAGCTGCATAACATTATCACCCCTGAACGTTTACACAATTTCTTTCTTAAATAAAAATTTTCTTAGCAAGGCTATAAACCACAAGATATGGGAAGGTGATGACCAGCAGAATGAATGACAAAAGAAAAATCAACATGAGATCAATAGCCTTTCCAAAGAAGTTAGGGTCAGGAAAAGGCTTCCAGAGGACCCCCTAAGAGTATCGTTCCTCATCTAGACTGTCAGTGCCTAATATTCTGTCAGAAGACACCAGCTGACCAATGGCTATAGGGTACCTTCTAGGGCACATTATGAAAAATCTCTCTCCAGCTCTCTCTCTGTCTCTCTCTCTCTCTGTTATTGGCATACATTTGTTTGTAATTATTTACTAGTAATTAGGTAAAGCTACAGTGAAACCTCTGGGCCTGTCAAAGTGAGCCAAAAAAAGATTTAAAAGAATTAAATATTCCTGCCCTAAGGTTAATTCTAATCCTGGGGGCAGGGCACCATACCAAATAAGACAGACTTAAGGAAAATGTAACTAGTAAATGCTAGCATTTTCAAAGTAAAGTGGGATCCAGAAGAATTCCCAAATCGAGGTTTCAGTGTTCCTGGAAGTTACAGGAAAACTCCAAATCACTGCGATCCGACAGAACCTGCGACGGTAAAAAGGCTCTGTATCTGCGCTGTCTGTTACTGTAGCCATATATGGCAACCGAGTACTTGAAATGTGGCTGGTGTGACTGAGGAGCTGTACCTCTAATTTTATTTAATTTTCATTTTTCAATAGCCACATTTGACTGGTGGATACCATTAGACAATGTAGCTCTTGATCATCACTAATATGAAATATCTAGAAAATGATTTACTTCTTGCCAAGTCTTAGGGGTTTATGTCTTCATTAAAAGAAGACCGGTGAGATTTCTAGAGCCACAACTGAGGAAAGTTTTAATTTTCCACATGGCCCTGAAACTTCTTTTACTGCCTGTGATATTCGAATACATAGGCCTGACAAAGGCATGTAAATGACCCCTTAAAAATATCAAGAGATAACATTTATATGCCAGCAACTGTGCTAAGCACTTTACAAACTATATCTGATTTAGTTCTCAGAAGAACCCTCAACCCTAGCTCCTATGATGATCATCCCCATTCTGGGGATGAAGAATTGACACACAAATGTGTTAACTAATTCCCAGGAGGTTTCACACACTTACGTGATGGAACCACTCTGTGAAGTGAAGGTAAAGCTGTGGTCTTCTGCGCTCAGCTATCTCAGACTCATCACATACCAGAGTGAATCTCAGATGGCTTTTCTAAATTTTAATCTACTTTGTGTCTAAACTGAACTGGAACTAATGCTGAGATAGCAAAAGATAAAAATGATCATTCTCTCAAATTCCCCCTTAGCTTCATTATAATCGAGAGTTGCAATTTTCTGTTTCTTTGAGAAAATATCAAGACACTCACCTGCCAGGTCAAGTGGAAACTGCAGCAGG
Organism: Glossophaga mutica; assembly: GCA_039655065.1. Taxonomy (NCBI): domain Eukaryota; kingdom Metazoa; phylum Chordata; class Mammalia; order Chiroptera; family Phyllostomidae; genus Glossophaga; species Glossophaga mutica. Next base: position 136,081,171 of record CM077307.1, on the reverse strand, counting down.
CCCCAGGTCCATATAAAAAGGATGGCGTAGACTAGGGCGGGGTTGTTCCTAGAATGGAGATTTTAAAGGAGCAATAAAAAATACTGTCATGTGCAGAAAAGAGAAATCTTTCTTCTTTCTTCTTGTATTTGTGTAAACCCTAATAAATCTCTTGAGGTTTATTATATCATATACCTTATTTTATAAGAAAGATACATTTTTGTTATATCTTGGTGATATAAGAAATCCATGAATAATCTTTGCATAATTATCATAAACTAGTTTTTTTCTAAGGGACAAACCACCTCCAAAACAACAAAAAATCAGGTTGTGTTCAACCACCACATGTGCCGACATCTGTGTGAATTATCGCAAAGCTTCTTAGTCCCTTTTAGCTTTGCAAAATTAGGCCAGCATTAAAGGAGAGAATGCTAGAAAAAAAGTCAGACATTGACTTGGAAATTCAGAGGGCTGATTTCCAGAAATTTCAAGGATAAAAGTGAAAATTGTTCTAAGATTCCAGGATTCTGACTTAAAAATACATCTCAAAGAGCTAGATGATGTCCAAAAACTAAAAGCACAGCACATAGAGGAAAGCTATCCTCAGTTGGAAAACAAGTGGGAAGATAAATCCAATAATCAGATTTATACCAGACTTTAGGAGGTAAGTCAAGGAACATGACTCTTTTATTTCCTGCTGAATCCTCAGTGCCTAGAATGTGCCTGGCCAATAGTAGACTCTCTCCAAATATCTGCAAAAGGAATTGTTGAATGTGCAAAAGACAGGCCCATACTTAGCTAATATACAAGTGTCCTAGACCTGAAAGAATGGTTTTGAACACTAAAGTCATTAAGAATAGAGGTCACAAAAATGCAAAACATAGTTCAAAAGTATCAAAGTTACATTTTTTTAGCAAAAATACAAATGAAGTTATCAATTTCAGGTTAGTTGTGTAATAACAGATTTCGTTGCCAACTTCCCTGTCAAGAGGGATTTTGAGATTGGAGAGGAATAGAAAAACATCAGGGAAGAGTAATTGAAAGCAAACTAAATGAGGTGTTTGGAATGAATACCTTGAAATGCTTCAAGTATTGAGGTCTCCAAAAATTAGATCTCAAAACTCTGAGAGAGTTTGCAAATGAGATTTCTAAGCTGTCATTACCTGTCTTGGCAGTTAACAGCAGAGACACAGTTGGTGACAAAAAAAAATAAAGTCCTAACTTTCAAAATGAAACAGAAGTATATCTTAAACTAAGTAAGGCACAGTTAGTATTAATCCCTAGTTAGATTATATGTGATTATTTAAAAGATTTCTGAGAACCCTTAGGGACGACAGTAATGACTAGGAATCAGCATAGGTTCCCTGAGAACAAATGCACTCAACTACGATTATTTTCTCTGTCTCTCTGTCTCTCTCTCTCTCTCTCTCTCTCTCTCTCTCTCTCTCTCTCACACACACACACACACACACACACACACAAAGAATTAGGATTACAAGGCAAGTAATGATATATAAATTAATAATAGACATTGGGATTTTAACTAGGCTTATGAAAAAGCCTCTCATGGTGTTCTTATTAACAAGATCAAGGTATGTTCTGGGTGTGAGAAGAGTTAGGTGCATCTTAACTGTATCAATGACTCCCCAAAGTCATTGGGTTGCAGCAGGCTCTGCCTTTGATTCTGTTCTACTTCCTGTTTCCTAAGTGACTTGGTTGCCAACATTGATGGAAGCTTCTCATAGGCACATTTGAGAGGTTGGATGGGAAAACGAAATCCTAGAAAATACAATCAGGATCCTGAAAGATCTTGACTGACAGGGTGTAACTGGAAATCTAGAATAAGTTAGAAGTAGTATTTCACAGCAACGGCCATGAAAAGCCTCAAAGATTTTTCCTTACTATCATCTAAGAATGAGTCTGCAGTGTGACATAATTTCTGATTTCCCAAAATCAAATGCAATCATAGGTCACTTCACAAGAAGTATAAGGTCTAGACTTTTAGGTGGAAATACCGAGGGAACACAGGCTGTAACTTTTCCCTCTTTGCAGTACAGTATGTGTCTATAGTAGGCCTTCCACGAGTGCTGGAATTTTTAAATAACTTGGCTTACAGTATCTGAACTATGTTCAGCCTGTTTTCTAAGTGTTTAATTCCGTGATCACACTTCATCCTCATACCAACTCTACAAAGTACATACACTTATCATCCTTACTTGACCGGTGGGGAAACTGAGGCATAGAGAATTGAAGAAACTTGTTCTAAGTCATGTGGTTAAAAGTGTTAGGAGCAGAAATCAAAACAAAATAGTTGATTTCAGCATCCACCCTTTTAACCATTGCGCTAAAATATTAACCATTAAAATATTAAGTATTGCATGTTGTGTTTTATTTTAGGAAGAACATTTAAAAAGTTTTTGATTCCAAGGTGAGAGACTAGGATGGCGGGAGAACTCAGAGCCATGTTATGTATGGAGTAGTTCAGGAAACTGAAAACTAGAGAAGATTCCTTTAAAGTTTTGTTTTATACTTTATTTAAAGGGCTATCATGTGGGAAAGGAATTAAACTTATTTCTTGTGACTTCAGGGGCCAATTCAGGTTCAAAAGATTTTAGTTGCACCTATAAGAATGAAAATTTCATCACAATAGAGGAAAGTACTCTCTAATAATATTAGCTTAAAATAGAATGACTTGTCCCTGGGGTTAGTATATTCTCTATTAGTGAAAAATTTCAAAGAAAGGTTAGACAAAAACTTGTTGAGAAAATTTTGGAGGGGATGCTGCAATAGATATAAAATAGATTTTTCAATAGGTGGTCACTTTTGAAGTTCATCTAATCCAGAACTTCAATAATTATACCAAAAACTCATGTACAATTTGCCTTCAAGGCAGCAGAAAGTGGTGGTAAAGCATAAGTTTGGTACTAATTGCTCAAGTTTGAATACAAGCTCCAATCCTCACCAGAGAGCTGTGCGCCTCCAATCCCAGATTGATCATTAACTAGCTACATGAATATCAACAACTGATTTAACATCTATGTGCTTTAGTGTACCCATCTACAATACGGGGATAATGATGATGCTAGCTACTGTATTTTATATGGTAATTTTCTTAGATATGTTGTTTAAATACATTAAACATATCAAGCTCTTAGAACAGCACTCCGTACAGACTAAGTATAGTAGATCACTACAAGTTGTTTATTTTATTTTTATTTGAGCTTGAAACTATCTCAACTTCTCTTTCCCATCAGTCTTCAGTTTTTAAAATGATGGCAATGGTAGTATTTACTTCATTAAGTATTCTTATAATGACTAAATTTATTGTGACTAAAATCTTTAGAACAGTGTTTAGAACACAGCAAGTGATAAATAAATATTATCTAGTCATAGTAGTTGTTCTATTTTTATTATTATGTGAATATACTTCTTAAACTCTTTATGTTTTAATTTCATCGTTACAAAATAGAGATAAATAATATACTAACCTTAACCCCAAATAAGCCAAATTCTAACCCTGCAACAATGAATGTCTCTTGCATATGCAAGGATTATATGAGCACACACAAAATTCAGGACAGTGTGTGTGTTGAGAAACTTATTAGTAAAGTTATCAAAAATAACTTTGGAAATGATGGCCAGAAAATTTTTGAAGCAGACAAATTTGTGTTATTAAATCAGACAGTTAACATTACTCAGGAAGGTTAAAGGTTAGAATGTAGATAAATCACAGAATTTAAATGGCAAACATTCAAAAAAATCGTGAAGGGATTTTGGAGAGAATTTGTCCAACATTGTCTGCATTGTGTAACTGTCTCCCACAATTGTCTTGCCCCATTTTCTCATGTGTAATCTGTCTCCATAAATGTCAACTGAGAAGCACGTAAGCAGACAATGAACTCTATTCATAAAGAGACAAAAGATCTGGAGAAATATAATTATAGGTGTGAGCATCACTTCTATGCTTGGAAAACTGAGGATGAAAGATTGGAATTTGGTAGATCAGTACACCAAATCTACTGAGTGAAAAATAAAAATAAAGTCATACATTGTTAATTTGCTTAACTATTTTTTGGAAGTGTAAATATTCCTGTGGATAAGAAATAATCAGTGACTAGAATTCATCTGTTTTTTTTTTTTTTTTAAAGCATCAAACAAACCTCTTTAGAGGGGGTGGGGAGGGATTAAAGGAAAGAAAGAAAAAGAAAGAAAGAAAATGAAATATTAACTTAGCTTGGAAAAATGCTTCACCAAGAAAAAAGAGTTACATGGAAAGAAAACAGTGTAAAATAAGGAAATTCTCCTTTGTGTATTCAAATACAGTAAAGTAACAGTAATGCTATGGGAACAGATTTTATCTTTTTAATAAATGATCTGAGCTCAAAAAAGACTGCACAGAGTGAGCCCCAAAGGTGCAAATAGCCACTTAGCTCTTCCCAGCAATGATGCAGCAATTTAGGCTTATTAACATGTTGGAGGATGGCTGTAGCAGAAGGAAAACACCAGCAAGTCCTCCCCGCAACAAACATACATAAAAATGGACAAATTGTCAAAAAAACAACAATCAAACAGATAAAAATGCAAGTCTCTGGTAATCAACTAAAGGCAAGTAACAAACTGAGTAACATTTGTTCATGAAAATTTGGTAGAACTTTGGTAAGAGCAGTGGGAATGTGAGGCCCTCTGGCCCATGGGATGTTCCCGTATCTCTCCAGCTTGGCTACGTCAGGGAAAAATTGCACCAGACAGAGGTAATTAGGCGGGGAAGATTTTATTCAGGACTATTGCAGTGGTGGAGAGAGACTGCATTCACTCCTACTGAAACAAAAGGCAGGAGGGATTTTAAGCACCGGGTGAGCCAGTGGAAAAGTACTAGAGGATATTAGAAAGCAAAATGTGGTATGAGAGCCATACATTAAAAATTACAAAGCATCGCTGAGATAAATTAAGGGACATTTGAGTAAAATTGGAGATGTTCATGTTCACAGATTGGAAGACAATATTAAGATGTCATTTCTTCACAAATTGATGCTTAGATTTAATAAAATTCTTATCAAAACTCACACAAGATTCTTGTAGAATTTGACAAGCTGATTATAAAACTTTTATGGAAATACAAAGGCCCAAAAATAGCCAAAACGATTTTTTAAAAGAATAACGTTAGAGAACTTACATCCAGTTTCAAAAATTAACTTAAAACTCCAGTAATCACAATAATGTGGTGCTATCATAAAAATAGACACACAGAGCAATAGACACACAGACACCAGTAGAATGTCCAGAAAAAAACCCCCTCTTACATATGTGGTCAATTGATTTTTGAAAAGATGACAAGGCAATTGAATAGGGAATGGATAGTCTCTTCAACAAATGGTGCCAAGACAATTGGTCCCAGCTGAGTCAAAAAATAGTACTGGAACAGTGCCCAAAACAAAACAAGACAAAACATGAAATTAGACTCTTACCTCACACTACACACAAAAAAATTAAGTCAAAATATTACTGCAGAGAGTATTTCTAATTTTAGGTGTGGAAAATATTTCTTAGCTACAACACCCAAAGTACTACATAAAAGAAAACATTGAAACATGGGAATATATCAAAAATTTTTATAAATTGTTCTTCAAATGACATTAAAGAATAAAAAACAAGCTGTATGCTGGGAGAAAACATTTGCATTTATATATCTGATGAAGGGTTTGTATCGAGGATATAAAAAAGATCCTTATAACTCAATAATAAAAAAATCAATCCAATGAAAAGTGGAAAAAAATTTGAACAGACACTTCACCAAGAAAGAGATAGATGTAAATAGCTAATCAGTACATGGGACGATGCTCAACAGCACTAGTCATCAGGAAAATGCAAATTAAAAGCTCAATATGATACGAATATGAACCCATTAGAATGGTGATCATCAAAGACAAAGGAAAGTGTTGGTGAGGTTGTTGGAAAAACAGAACTCTCATTGTTGGTAGGAATATAAAAAGGTATATATCCACTTTGGAAATGTTTGGCAGTTTCTTAAAAGTTAATCATGTGCTTAAGAGAAAACCCAGTCATTCTACTTCTACTTATCTACCTAACAGAAATGAAAGTAGCTCCATCCACAGGCTTGTAACTGGGTGGTCATAGCAATATCGTTCTTAATAGCAAAAACATAGCAATACACATGTATATCCACTATGAAATTGGTAAGTAAAATGTGGTATATGTATGGAATACTATTCAGGAATTTCAAAGGAGCCAACTACTCTCAGATGCAACAATGTGAATGAACCCCAAAACATTAGGCTGTGTGAAAGCCAGGCACAAAAGACTATGTATTTCATGATTCCATTTATGCGAAATTTTTAGAAAAAGACAGAAGGCATATTGATGACTGCTGAGTGTTTGTAATGGAAAAGAGAACTGACTGCAAATAGTCATAAGGAATCTGGATTCTTGGTGGTGGTTATACAAATCTATAAATTTACTAAATATCATTGAACCCTAAGATTATAATAGATGAATTTTATGGTGTGTAAAGTCAAATTGTTAAGAAAAATTTGCAATATGTAAATTCATAAGAATAAGGCAGATTAACTTCATGTGGGCATAACGAAGGAATCTGATTTAGGTTTAAAAAAAAATGGGCTTGAGGTTTCAGCCAGAATGCAGGAAAGAGGTAGATATTACTGAATGTACACATCGTTGCAGGCTTTTTCCTAATCAGCCCAAATTATGAAATAAAATAAACAATAAAATTTTGTAATAAGTAATGCTAAGTAGGCTATAAGGAAGTAACCCCCTTTGCATTACATGTAAATATCCTTTCCGTGTATATTCAATTTATTCTGCATGATTGTCTTTTTGAGACCTAAGGAGAAAGCTATGCCACAGTGGGAAAGGGTTAAACCTCTCCTTTGAAGAAAGGGACATTTGCAGTGTCAGTTCTTGCAATACAGATGGGCCCTGAGGTGAAACAAGAATCTGGGGGCTAAGTTTTAGGAGAGAGAAAAAGCCCTAGGTTCTTTCTGGACCTTATTTTGGAGTCTTGCAGTAGTGATGGAAACTGCAGGAGTGGAGTAGAGACTGCAGAAGGTCACAGACACAGTGCCGTTATGTTAAAAGTGAAATGTCTTCAGTCTGAGACCATGAAACCTGGAAAGAAATTTAAAAACAAAAACCATGGAATAATTTGTTTGATCCCGTTCTCAGGATATAATCCAAGTTTAAAATGAGAAAAAAGAAGATTTATGAAATATTCTGATTAATTGTAGGTGGCAGAAGAAATTGCCTGCGTTGGGGTAGGACTGTATGGCCTTACGCTTGTCACTCTGACCAACACGTTGCCTGGCAGACGCTAGGTTATCAATCAATACTGGGTGGATAAATGAATGTCTCATGACATTCATATCACTCTTGAACACCCCATTTCTTACCTAATACCCCTTCCACCCCCTATGATATTTGGCATGTATGTGTTTAATTCTATAGGTGTCAATGTAGTTAATTGTTTTTATATTCTCATGTCTCTGTCACTGTGGCTTTAGTTATTTATTGTTTTTACATGCTTGGTAAGGATTTATGTTTTTCTTGTAACTGCTTTGCATTGTAAGTGTTCTAAAGTATCTGAAAATTTGTCATATTATGTAAATCACTGACAAAATGGAAGGTATTAAAACTATACAACTAATAACATTTTGAGGATAATGGATGGACTTAGATCAGATTCTTTTTAAAATTCTATGTCCATTTAATGAGGTATAAGAAAAATAAGTATAAGTGAGACAGAGAATGATCATGTAAAGGTAACCATTGGTTATAGATATACTTTGTGCTATAATTGGGATATTAAGTTTACTGAGTAAGTCAGTGTATTTTGCTCAGCTTTATGTTTTTTTTTTTTTGTCATTGTTTGAGAAACACAGCACAAAGTAAACTGTAGCATTAAAAGCCAGCCTCATTGCAATTTATTTTTATAGCATAGTGCAAAACAACCCAAGCTGAAAGTACATTCAGGCACTGAGATTTAAATCCCTAATGGTAAGAAATAAGTTCCACGAACAGATGTGATCATGGATTCTGAGTGTATTTGCTTGTGGCAAAAATAAAAGTACCAACTCAATAAGTTTTAATTTATAGGCATCTACTCCAGAAAGCCTTGGGCACTTTGAACAAAACTTACTAAAAATAAAATTTAGTAAAATAAAACCTAATATTCCCCATTCTCCATTCACATTAGGGAATATAAATTTTCCAGCTGGGTAGGGGAGAGATTTTGCCAAGTTTCTTCTAGGTGCTTTCTTGGAATTCTAGCTGGGTTGTGCTCTAGAAGAGACTGGTATGACTCACCGCATGCCTGGACACATGAGAATGTGAGAGCGGAGCCAGTGATGGTCATCCATCTCCAGAAGGTTTTTTTTTTTATAACAATAGCCATACCTAACCTGGGGTCCTGCAAAAATGCAGAGACCTTTTCTTCTCACTCATAAGAAATAATATTTTTCCTTATCCATATCTATATCCATATCTATATCTATATCATCTATCATCTATATCTCCATCTATATATCTATCTCCACTATGCTAGTACCCAACATGTATCCAGACAGCAACAAATTCTATGATTCTACCATTGGGCATATAATACACTAAAAATCCTTATCCATGCAGTATACAAATGATGGAACAAAGGGACAGGTGTGTGGCTCTGACCTTGGAAAGGTCTTTTCATTGCAGGGCTTTTCATTGCTTACCTCACATTTTTTTCTTTCAAGGTCTCACTTGTGAATTCCAGTATGTCGGCAGCTGTCCCCACAAACATAAGGAGAAGTTCAGAGAGTTGGTTCCGAGTGATTGTGCCCCCAATAGGTAGAAGCCATCTCCCAATTATGAGCATTAACAACAGTGTCTGATGGAGCGCCAAAGTCCAGTCTTTCTCAGGGACTTCAGACAAGTTCTGTATAAAAACCCGGGCCTGTTTGATAGAGACGTCATACAGACAACATGGAGGATGAGTTATCGACTTGGAGAGAGAGACCTTCTTCACTGTGGCTTCAGTCAAGAGTTAGCTTTTGTGGAAGGTTATTTTCAGAGGATGATTTTTCACTTACTAAAGAAAGTCAAACTATTTTTAACTGAATGATGTGAAAAAATAAAAAAACTAATGTGGTCCTTAAAATGAATAACCCTTTAACTAGAAGTAAGTTAAACCTTGCACTTGCTACTGGGAATTCTTCTGCATGATATTTAAAAAGCCAATTTTAAGTCATTTTAAAGATCATCGTTTTATTCTATTATTCTCTGGAACAGACTATAGCACATAAAAATTCTTAAATCCCATGTTATAAAAAATTTTTAAATTCCTATATGTTTTTTCAGGGAGTTTAAGTCTGAATTTACAAATCCGGGAATACCTTAGCATGGTACAAATCTTCTCTGTTATTTTTTATTGCTTTAAAAACACTACTATATCAAATAAGAAAATATATCATAACGTTCATTCATTATCTAAATGTAAATAAAGAGAATAACTCTAAAGTTATTATTTTTATTCTGAATATTTAACATATTATTCAAACATCTGTAAGCTAGCAACCACATTTTATTCTGCCCTTATTCTTGGACAGTAAGAAAAGCTTACATCCCATTCATATGTTCTGGATGAAACCTCTTGCCCATTTAACTTCTGAATAAGTTTTGAAGTATATCATTGACCCTATAGGTTATGATCTAGAGGACAGAATTCTCAAGTGTATTGCATAGTAATTCCAAATGACTTATGTAATTTAACTTTGTGCAAATCTATTCATCCCTTTAGATCACTTGCTGATGTCAAGTGCAAAGGTAGAGAGAGGAAAAAAGACAAGTCAGGATGCTAACCTGATTGAAACCATGATGAAGATCAATAGCCTTTCATTACATACTTCTTTATGTGTCTTCTATGCAACTTCACATACATCTTATTTAATTCTTATGAGGAGCATACTAGCAAGGGGTACATATTAATGTAATTAATTAATACAGAGACATTAAAGGGTTTGTTTAAAGTAATATTGGTAAGATGTGATTGGAACTTAAATTAGAACTCAATGCTAGTTCTATTATACTTCATAGAATCAATCGCCTATCTTATTGTTGAAATTGTGGTTCATTGGTAAGGGCCTTGGCCTTGACTATTTTCCATATATTATTTTCTAATAGGCTGTGGTTAGTTTGCCAAATATCAGGCATGTGAAGAACAAAAAAGTGATTTGATTTTGGCTGGGAACCTTCCTTATTTTATTCATATGAACACCTAAAATATATATATGGCAGATTCTAATCTTATAATTATATTTTTTCCTTCACAAATATATGTATTTCTCTTTATACATGCATGGTATGAAGTATTAAAGGTTCTTTAATGCTGCAAATTAAATATGTCTATTACACATGTTACCTATGTTTAGTGAATATAAAGATACAATTATTTTGCAAATTCCCGAGTCAGACAAACAACTGGCAAATTTCCTTAGCAAAGAATGAGCTAAAAGGTGTGTAGTACATTTTCCTTTTGAAGTGACAAGATTTGCCAGGCCCTTTGACATACTGTGGGGAAAGCACTCACCGTCTCAAAGAGACCATCCCCTCCACTGGTGTGTTCACTCGACATCAGCGTCTGATTCAAGTCTTCTTTGCTGCTGGTATTCTGTGACATTCCTTCAGATTGGCTACTGTAAGACTAAGAATTTTTTAAAAAGGCAATTTGTCAAAAAAAAAAAAAAACTACCACAATAGGTAGAATTTAAAGTGGCTTCAATTATCTAAGAAATTATGAGCAGATAATGTGGAATTTAAACAGTATGCATAAACATCTCCAAAACTCAGATTATATACTTGCGACAGAAAACCAATTTTCAATTAATTTGAAAAGAGAGTCTATTAAACGTGTCTTACTTTTCCACAAGTCTCTGAAGACGTATACTCTCTGAGATTGTTGTAGAGAACTTTGAATTTATATAATTGGGATTCCATTTTTGAACATCGGGACAATTGTAAAACAAGCCAACAGCCAATAACAGCATGGAAACATATATGATCCTGATCAAAGCACTCACTCTGAGAGTTTGTTTCTTGTCCAGAAGGCTCTTTATCAAAAACACAATTTTTCTTAAGTAGATGATCCAATTATTTTCAATCTCGCCTGTTAAACACTATAACAACCAAAAAATTAACACGTTCGCCCACAAAAAATATATATTTAGTGCTAGTTTAGAAGTCAGTTTAAATTTATATAAAATTTGATAGTAGGCCTAAAATAAATGACACTTTTTCCCTTCTCATTCCTTCACTTTGCAGGTAAATTTCTGCAAGTGAGCTGTGCATGACTTTTACCCAGCCAGGTGCTGGGAATCTGAGACAGAGAAAGTAAATAAGAAAGGAAAGGGGTGGCACTTGAAGATGTAGCTGTACCAATAATAACTTCACAAACAAGTAAAAAATAATAATAATAAGATCGAAGATTTCTGTATACATCTGCAGGGCTAACATACTTTTGAATATGGCACACACAACACCACCACCCATCCACAGTCACACGTGTGGATTTTGAGAGAAATTGTTTTTTTAAAAATGCTAAAGCTGTAAGAAATGCATTTTTCTTAATTATTCTGGATGCTTTGTCAATCATTCTATGAGCTATTTTAAAAAGTAGAAAAGCAAGTCTGTCAAGAAGCTATTTTTTTCTACCCTCCATCAAAACTGTTAAGTATTAGGGGTGAAATGACAAGAATAATTAAGAAAACTGGCCATGTGCCGTATCTCCAAGAGGAAAAAACAGCTGTTCATGCACTTTTTTTTTTTTTTTTGTATAGCTAAGGCTTCAAGGAAAGTTAATAAAAATAAAAAATAAAATATTGAACCAAGTAACAAATTCTCATTGCAGAGTAACTCTGTGACTCTTGCTAAGAACCCAGTGGTCAACGGGAAACACACTTTGACCATTTTGCTTGTAGGCATTGAAGCAGATTGTATATTAAAAGTGTGACATTTTATATCCTTATATCCTTTTATATGTTTTATATCCTTATCACTAAAAATCCAAAGACAGTTTCTTATTTTGAAGAAAAATAACCTGCTCTGCAGTATAAGGTAACTTGGTAGAAAATAGCTCTGTCATCCACATTGTGATGTTATAACCCGAGTCCCCCTTCACTCTTGTAATTCCATTTATAATGTATTGATGAGACTTTCCTTTGAGTGGCAGCTGCCTTAGGACAGCAGAGAGCAATTGGTTTAACTCTTTAACCTAATCTGACCTGATTGTTTTTATGGTAATACTGTTCACATTCAGCCTCCTGTAGGTGAGTTCATGTACATAACCTGGGTGCCAATAAGCCACTTTTCTTATGGTCTGTGTCTTTAAAATTCTTTTGAGCTTCAAAAATATTCCTTTGGGTCAAACTAGACTGACACCATCAAGACCAACAAGTTTCCATTGCTTTAACTGTATAATTTCATAGATAAACCTAAGCGTTAAGTCATAATTGTTGTCATAGCCATTTTGTTTCCATTCATGCAGACCTTGCGAGATTCAGGAATGAAGGTATATAATTGATCAGCTAGGAGAAATGTCTGCATGGAATAGGTCACATGTTTTCCTAATAACAAGTCATAGGTCAAAACATTTATGATTCAGAGTATATGGAAAAGTGAAGGGAAATTAAATTACTCTTTCCCATCAGGAAAGATTTACATGACTTTGATGCTAACTCCTCTAAAACAGAATATACAACTGAGAAAGGCAGTGCGGTTAACAGAGTAGGCGGCAGGACTTAGGTTCTAAGTCCCAGGACATTGTTGGTTAGCTGTGTGGCCTTGAGAAAATTACTTCATCTTTTTTGAGTCTTGGAGTCCTCTTCTATAAAACAGAAAAGTATATACCATGTCTAACTCATGTAGTTGCTGGGTTTATAAATGAGAAAAACATATCTGAAAATACTTTGAAATAAAGAGAAAAAGTGATTATTATTACAACCAAAATTTCCTACATGAATGGACAAAGAGCATTCCTTAATTCTCATTTCTTTAAGTCTACCTTTTCTGTCTCTTTTGCTCTCACTTTTGTTCTATTTACCACTCTGCCCAACCTGCCCAATTCAATCTTTGGGCACTTATCTTAATTCTTTGTGTCAAAACAAGTCAAATCCATTACTACTAAAGGTTCAATTTCTTTTGTAGTATGAAAATTAGAGAGGCACTGCGTGTGGCTCAAAAATCTCTCTCTTTTTTTTAAGTTAAAAAAGAGCTTTTGGTTGCAGGCTATTTGTTGTAACAGGATTTGAACTGTGTATCAATTAACTGTGCCACACGTTTATATTATAAAAGCATTTGGGGAAATGAATTATTATTCTGGATGATAGCCATGTCATAGAATTGGATGCGAAGGGGAAAAATGATTCTAATCACCAGACCCTATTTCCATGCCCCTGAAAGTAGTAAGCAACAAGGAAATTGAAACAATCCCCTAACTCCCTGTAGTACAATTTTTGAAAGTCATGATAACTTGAATTAACCAATCCACTGTTACAAAAATACTTTTGCTGCAGAGATAGAGATATCCTATCACTTTAATATTTTTTAAATGGGAGATTTAAGACAGATAAATGTTTTCTTCATGCCTGTATTATTGGTACATGCTTGTGGAATTGTTCAAAAATAGTTCACAGAGCTAAATTCCCCTCTGTGTGCCAAAAATATGGGGCGAGTATTTTCTGGACAGGTTTGAATATCTGAAACATATATAGGAGGCTTCACTTTGCTATAAAATGACCAACTATAGCAAATAAATCTGTATGGGGCAAATTCTCACAGATCTTGCCTAACCTATTTTATCAGTGAAGATAATAAATTAATATTATATTGTAACTACGTTTTATCTGTAAAGCACAGTCTTGCAACCCGGCCCCTGAAGATATGAAGTCCAGGCTGGTGCCTGATGGACTTTACTAACCGAACTCCCTGGTGTGGTACAGGTGCACGGAAAATGAGACATAGCTGAATCCAGCCTACAGCTCGCTGCCTAGATTTGCCCAAGTAAAAAGCAACTCACTTAAAAATCAGAGCCTCTCTCTCTACATGTAGATGAGGTTCTCTTATTGAAAGCCATTGTTTATTTTCTAGGCGACTGTGATTCTAATACATATAGCCCGCACTTTCTGATGGTGGTTTCGTGACTCTTCTCCTTCACCCTATATCGGGGATCCAGAGTAAAATCCCTGTTTCATTAAAACAGCTCATGAGGCCCTCAGAAGTAAATCTCTTATAATTTTCAAAGCCTGTATTTTAAGATGGACAATGTCTTTCACCGCCTGACTTATTTTGCTTAGCACAATGCTTTCCAGTTCCATCCATGCTGTCGCAAAGGGTAGGAGCTCCTTCTTTCTTTCTGCTGCATAGAATTCCATTGTGTAAATGTACCACAGTTTTTTTTTTCCTTCAACATTCCAAGAAAGTCATGAAATGGGGATTAAATATTTGGATATTTGTGGAACTGTAGATCTGAAATACTATCCTTTGATTCAGATAACAAACGATGGTACTTCTTATTTATTATGTTACTATAACCAATTATAAAGTTTTTATGTATAAAAAAAGACTATCTCAAATATTCTCTTCAAGTTTGATTGCATTTATATAGCAGAGTACAGATGATGGGGCTTTCTCTTTGTTTTTGTTGTTCTTAATAATGTCACTTTGTAGAATGTTGGATAATCAAGCCCATTCTTAGCTCAGTATAGAAACTCATTGGTGCTGCAGGGGTTAAAAAGAATTTCTACAGCCCCATTTAAACTCTAGAATGTTGGGGGGCGGGGGAGTCTTAGGAAGAAAATCTCTAACACAAATTGTTAATTAATTAATTGTGTATAATCTTAAGTTTTAAATGAATGTAAATTTTTATTGGTTTCGACAGATCATGAATTCACTTCCTTTTGCTGATAAACTCTTATTTATTCAGTTCTTGATAACTCCAGTTTCTTAGAAAAAGTGCATTTCTGATACAAATCAGATTGGAATATGAAAGGCGTTTACTGCTGAATATTCCACTTTCCTAATTTCCAAAAGGATGTACCTGGGTCCCATGGTGCACTTCAAGAATCCACAATGATGGAACGATGTTAATTAGATATACAAATATGGCTGGTGAAAACCTGTGAAAGAGGGAGGGGAAAGATAGTTCAGCATTTACAAAAAAAAAAAAACTTAAAAAGAAAGAAAAAATAAATGCACATACCCTGACCACAGTAAGTCAAACCTTTTTATCTCAAGTGTTTATTTCAATGGGGAAAAAGGCATTATGTGATTTCTGCCATATGGATTATAGAGAAACAAAGTAACTGTAAAAGGCGCTAGCAGCTGTCATTCTCACTGAATTTCTAATCCAATTAATAGAGGTTAATTTTAATATGGTTTAATGGGACACTGCCAATTAATTTCAGGCACAAAACTGAATATTTTGTATTTAATACATTTTGTAAAAAGCAAATACAGCAAGAGTAAATCTTCTTGGATTTTTCAACATCGCAATATCAGGAAGACCGATTATTCTTTTCAATATTAACCTGGAATTCTGAGAGCTCAAATAATAACATCCGCTAGAACAAAAAAATAAATCAGATAATAATGAATAGGCTTTAATCAACTAGCTTTACTTGTATTTGCTAAACTTACTAAATAAAAAATACATATAAACAACAACAGAGGAAAGGTTTTGTATTTTCTTAAAAGACTATATTCATTATTTTCTGGTGGAAAATTCAGATGGCTATCCAAAGACAAGTAGGCTTGTAGTCAGACACACTCAGGTTCAAACGCCAGTGTTGCCACTGACCTCTCAGTTTGCCACAAAATGAGTACAGTCACGGTATTAGTCAGCTTAGGCTGCCATACACAATGCCATAGAATGGTTGTCTTGACAACAGTAATTCACTTTCTCCCAGTTTGGGATGTTGAAAGTCCAAGATCAGGGTCCTAGTACAGTTGAGATTTGGTGAAGGCTTTCTTCCTAGTTTGTAGGTAGCCATGAAATTGCATTTTATTTTAGATTGGACTCTAATAGACCACCTCAAAGTCAAAATTGTAAGTAAGTGTAATTTTGTTAAAACACTTGTAATACATACATGTGATGGCTTAAAATGATCTGAAAAATAGAAATGGTAATTGCTCACCAAGTAGAATGATTTGAGATTTAATGCTAGTGAAACCACACGATTATAATCCAGAAGAGAAAAGTGAACAAATCTAAATGAAAGAGAACATTTAGAATGGACTTCTTAAAGGCTTTCAACCATTTCACTAATATCTCCTTTCAACTTCTGGGAAGAGGAATAGAGAAAGGGTAAAAGAAAGAGAGCTCTTTTAAAAAACAATATTTAATATGGATACTTCTCCACTTTTGATTTCTTGCAAAAACCAATTTTGAAACAAAAGGTTCTGGGTCATGTTATTAAAATCTGACTTGGGAGATGGTGGGCTGTGGAGAGCTATCAACAGCGCCCAATTTAACATGCTCTTGAAGAGAAAAGACACAATTAATTTTTGACCTTACATATCAAAGGAAACATCAGGAAAGAATATTCCCTTTGCAAGACTGGGAAAGGAATTCTAGTTAGAGGGACAGTTGGAATATGTAAATGTTTGTTTGGCTACCTCACATGTTGGCTGGACTGCATTGCTGTCAACTCTCTGGGGATTGATTTTGGGATTATCTACCCTCACAATACCATTGTAATAATAATCAAGGGAAACCATAGACTGAAAATATAATAGCTCTTGAAAGAGGTTAAAAATAAAACAAGCAATCCCCTAACATTTTTATGCATGAGATTAATTTCTATAATTGGAAAAATGCCATCCTGTTTCAACTTATTTCCTCTAACTAGGAATCTAGTTATGTTAATAAAAAGAAAAAAAGAAAGAAAAGGGCAGTGTTGCCTACTACAGGAAATCTAAATTCTACAAACTGATATCCACGTTTCCACTATCTAGTCTTGTCTCCAGTTCTTTCTCGTCTTTTACCACATCCTACTAAGCTAAGCTACTTGAAACCAGCTGCGTAGTTCCCACTTGCTGTGTATTTAGAACAAAACAAAACAAAATGTTTTGGAAAGTTGCTGTCATATCAATCCCTCTTCATTAGAGTTATCTGACATAAGTAAAAGGGAGTAGAAAGAAGGAATCACAATGAGGGCCCAAGAATGAATCATATTCAACTCCTGAGAGTCTGACTCTGTAATCTTTCTCACAGTTGTCACCCACCCTCTTAATCTAACACTTTAGAGGAGTTCCTGGAATTTCAAAAGGCTTCCAGGTAGAGTTACTAATGAAATACATGTTACCACATAGTGATAAAGAGCAAATCAGTTTCAGGAGTTTCCTTCTCTCCTTCCTCTCTCTCTCTAATTCTCTAGTAGCAGGCTATAGCAGTGGTACAACTCAAATTCTCAAAAAAAAAAAAAAAAAAACTTATGGAGAAAATAAAAGTATTATTTAGAGAAGTATTAACATATTTTATCTTGGCTATGAAGAATTAATTTCAGCCATATATGTTTTGTTTGACCATGGGTCCCCACTAAGAATGAAGTGCTCTATGTACCTCTTCAGCTTGGTTAGTCTGAGAAGAGAGGTTCTGAAATGGCTTTATAGCAAATGTCCCTTCAAATTACCATTATTTGCTTTGGAATGCCCTTTCTTTCCTTCTCTACGCAATCAGCATTAAACCGGTATTTCAAAGGCATACTGGGAATTAATCTTAACTTGTATGTCTCCTGTGACCCAACACATTCTCCACTGTTTTATAGTTACGGTTGTATGAGACTTAGTTTTCCTAAGTTCCTTGAGGGCAGATCCCGAATCTTATATCTTTGTGTCCCTACCCTCTTCTCTTTCCTTCATCTTTTCCTCTCCTCAGTGGTACCAGGTGTCTTACTAAATCTTTAATTAATGACTATCAAGTTAATGGTTATTTGCTCAAATCCCTGAATTTATTAATTAGGGAGGACTGAACAAATAAAGTGGATGGAGGCCACTGGCCTTTGCAAAGACACTGTATACGCACTTCAGAGGGTCCAGAATCAAGTGTGCTCCTTGGGTTGTGTCCCTTGAGGAAGTATTAAACTGCAGCAGAAATTTCACAAACTTGAGCACCCCAAATTTGAACCTTGCCTCTTCCATTCATTCATCTCTGGAAAATCACTAACTACCCTGAGACTCTACATACCTTTAACTATAAAATAGGGACAATAGTACCCATCTCATAGGGTGGTGGTGAAGATTAAATGAGACAATGTGTGTTGTGTACATAAATTGCTGCTCTGGAGAGGCTCAGCTCTGCAAATACACTCATGGCTGAAAGAGATCCCAGAGGATACCCTCTTAGAAGACTGTCTACAAATAACTTATAATCAATCCTGTTTTTAAACTATGATTCTCAAAACTAAACCTATTGAAGACTCTGTGAATCAAGGGAAGTTGTTTGTACTTCTGAAGACATCATTATGCCTTAACTTAATATTCACTGTTAAAGCAACTATTGTCAATCATATAGCCGTGGTTCACACAGGCCATTTGTCCCTCACGACCTACAAAATGCTGCACAATCAAGGCTCTGCCTACCTCTTGGGCTCTGTTGCTTGCCAGTCTTCCTCACTGTGCTCCTCTAACAGCGCCTTTCTTTCAGTTCTGGAAATAAAGTAAAGTGCCTTCCTAACTCAGGATTTCACTTATACTCACATATTCCTCTCCCTTGAAATACCTCTCTCTCACCTTTCAACTGATTATTTCCTTCTCATAGTTCATGTTAACTCTACGGGACTCTACAGAAAAACTTTCCTCACTCCTGCAATCTAAATTAGATCTCCTTGTTATACCTGTCCCTTGGCACTCTTTACTTTAAACCTATATTTTTCAAAATTTATAATTATGTATGCACATATGTATATGTTTATGTATATGTTTATGTATCTGTATATGTACACGAGCCTATGCACCTCTGTCTCCCAGTGATTCTAAGTGATACAAGCACAGGAGCTGCGCCTGTCTGCTCATCATCATATCCTCGCCTCCTTCCACACGGCACAGCACATGTGGGCTCCCTGCAAATATGTAGTGATTTGATGAGGCTGTGGTTGATTTACAGTTCCTACTTACCATTCCTACCTTCCTACCATTTTCTTGCTGGTTTGACTGGAAATCTCTTCTTGAAATATCACCATGAATTGGTTTTATCACAAGGTTTCCTGAAGGAAACTAATTATTCTGTTCTTGTATGGATATAATATTGTTTTGCTGCTAGGAAAGATTTAACATTTCAAGGTGACATTTTAGCTATTATTATTTTGAAGGTTTGCCATATTTTTGATACTGCATTGTCAGTGCAATTCATTTTTGGAACCAAAGAGAAATATGAGTTCTAAAAATTGAAAGCTAGGCTCCATCCCACCTTGTTTTATGTAACGAATGAAATTGGATAGCCCTTCAGCAGCTACCAAATCATTTTATTCAATCTTCATGTCTTAGTGACATCAGAAGTGAGTAGGTGCCACCATGACTGGTGTGGCTTGGTTGGTTGGGTGTTGGCTGCAAAGAGAAAGGTTGCTTGATACCTGCCAGGGCCCATGCCTGGGTTGCCAGCCATGTCCCCGGTGGGGCATGCAAGAGGCAGATGATGGTTGTTTCTCTCACACATCAGTGTTTTTCTCCCTCTCTTTCTCCCTCCTTCCCCTCTCTCTAAAAATAAACAAATAGAATTTTTTAAAAAGTAGGTGGCCAAGCACTTTGTATGAAGACTAACACCACAGATGAGCCTAGCCAACTCAAAAATAACTTAAATTAGGTTTCTGGATACTAGTTTATAAAAATAAGACATATTATTCATAGACTAACAAAAACTGATAAATGTGTGAGTAAATGAATAAGACACATCCAAGTGGAAAATATTTACAAAATTGAGAATACCCTATTACTAATAAGCTATCTGCCCTTAGAAACTCATTTATTACAATACCAATTACTGTCTTATCAGAACACAGAAGGTGCCCAACATTAACACTCTAACGACAAATTACTTTGCCTTTGCTCAGATATTTTTTTCTAAATTAAAACCTTCCTAAAGATGTTCTTTTTTCTCCCCAGAAATTTTTGTTTGTTTTTATTTCATGGCCCGTAGCCACATACCAATTCTTTCTAAAGTACCCAGCAGAAGCACCATCTTAAATAATTTTTTCTTTATTTGTTTATGGACTAATTTACTAATCAAAAATATTTATAGGTCTTGCTACATGCTAGATACTGCTCTGAGCCCTTAAAGACCTATGCTCATTGTATTTCTTTTCAGTTCATTTCATCCCAAAAGTAAAATATTATTTACCATAAAAGTTGTCATTTCAAAAAATTATAATGTTTTTCACAAAATGATTATGTCATGACACTTAGCAATTTAGCCCTGCTATGAAATTATATTTACTTCAACTCACTATTAGTCTAGAATTAGGATTCCATTTTCATCGTTCTAAAAATGACACTTACTGTTGCTTTATTATTGAAAAAGTAACATTTCATTTAAGAAACATATAACAATAAAAAGAAGCAAATAGAAAAATTAACCATGATATTACCAACTGGCCTGTTTAGCTTTGTTCTCTACAAACAATGAGGATTCTAGTCTTATGCATAAAACTGAAAATAGAAAAGATTTAAGTGAAGCAAAGATAATTTTCCAAAAATTATTTCAATGTGAATTGTAACTTTAATTTCATACTATTTCCTACTCTACAAAGGGGAATGGACTTTTAAGAATTCTAGACCTAAGTTTCAAAATCTCACATTAAGCTGCCTTGAGTGTCCTCAATAAAATTTCTGTAGCACTTTATAATAATAGGCCTCCTTTCATGGAAATCAAAAAAAGTAGGTCAATTTACCCTTTTGTGGGTCCCTAAACCCTGTCTAACAATGTAAGAATTGTCTGTCCTCCTTGCATGCACTGGGACTGCTTTCTCTAAGTGGGCCTTAACATCCACGATTTCCACCTGGGCTTGCTCAGCAAGGGCCTTCTGTGACTACAGGGGCAAAGAGTAGCCAGTACAACGGCCTCAACATGTCATCCACGCCTCTTCAGCCCCCACAACATGCATCTTGAGCTCTTGTAGAGCACACAATCCTCAAACACCTGCTAAGTCACAAATCTGACTCCAGCCGCTAACCCGTTTGTCTTCTTAATTAAAAGGCTGCTCACAATTGCCACCCTCCAAGATACCTCCATCTGTGTCTGACCACTAAGGAGGGAGGAAAGCCACAAGTACATGGCCATAAGTTCATGAGAACTACCCCCAAATAGAGAATTAAGTGTGGAGTGTGTGTGTTGTAACAGGTGCCAGCATCAGATGATAGGAATGCTTTGTCAGGATCTTATGGGGGAGCAGTCGAATAGCCGAAATAGAAAAGACAAGGAGGAATTTCAAATGGGTTGGGTATACTCACAGCAATGAAAGCACTCTTTATACTTCCAAACCCCTTAACGAATGCCCACATTTGTGTTTTGTTAAAGGGAAGACTGCTTTGGAAGGTGAACATTAAGGCTCTTGATTATAATTTTCATTGTTGTTGCCCATTTAAAAAATAAAGCCGTAATCCCAAATTATGCTATAAGCCAGTTGTAGTAGTACTATATACTTCATTTAACTTGAAAATTTCCAAGAGAATATCTAAAACAAGAACAAGCTTTATTAAAATTGAAGTCCCCCACATTCAAACCTTAATAGTATACTCCAGTATGATTAAACTAGTTCCAGGAACAAAATATGCATAAATTTTAGGATCTATGTACAATTTTCTCATAAAATTTCTGAGGCAAAGCAAATCCTGACATATTCCTAAATGAATTGGTTCCGACTGAAACCTTAAGTACTGCCCTCACGATACTCCCTCAACTGGAAAAGCCCTTGCTCTTCTCTCCACTCTTGTAAAACCACCAGCTACTTCAAAGGCCAGTAAATAAATCACTTAAAGAAATTGTCCTTGTCCAACAAGCCTACCATACTGATTGTATCTTTGTTCTGCAGCCTTTCTGCACTCCTGAACTTGAATTGTGGAAACTTCTTTGGTACTCAGAGTGTTGTTCTCCTATAACTGCATGTATTTTAGAGTCCTTAGAGACCACCATCACAGCACCTAGTACAATAAATGATTGTTTAATGAATAAGTGAACATAAGTATTAGTGACTACAGGAATTTTAATGGTCTCTGGAGGGTAAAATGCATTATGGGTGATATTTATGTAAGGCTTTATTTTACTTCATTCTATAAAAGACAATGGTATTTAGTTCTGTTCTGTAGAAGGATTGGTTTTTCACTTTAGGACAAAAATATAGACAATTTAGAAACTTTTCCCCCTTCTGTTTTCTTTTACATTCTGTTTTGGTTTAAAAGGAGGTCTGCTTATGCAAGAGTGTCTTTGACCATGTTCCTGTGTAGTCTGAACTTTCCTACATTTTGTTCTAAGCAAAATTATCCCAGTGCTCTTTAGCAGGTCACCTGGGATCTACCTACCAAATGTGGAAAAAGAAAAAAATATTGCGACTCTCTACTATAGGGAATCCCTTGACACTGAAAATGCATGTAGTTGTGCAGTGCGCAGGCAAAACCCAATTTGTTTATTGAGAGGAGAGCATTTAGTAATTTAATTTAGTCCTGGAATGGGGAATCCTTCTCTAAGCCTGTCTTTCTCATTTGCCACTAAGAGCAAGAATAGTACCACCAGGGCTGTTGTGGGGGGTGAGTGAGAGATTATGCTTGTCATGCCAATGCCTGGCTCAAAAAATTGAGTGCTCACCAGAAGCTAGGAATTGTTTTTGTGATTTATTATCACTAGTTGTGACCTTAGATGAACAATCTAACCTTGCTGTGCGATAAGGTCTTCATTACAAAATGGTGCTAAAGGTCTAAACCAGCTCATAGTGTCATTGCGAGGACTGCACAAAAAAATGAATGTAGAGCAGGCTGGGAGCATCGTCCGTACTCAATAATTGATTATCGCCATCACCTTCATTATATTCTTATATCTTATTAACAGGCTGTTGGAAAATGGCCCAATGACTTTATTAAGAGGCCATTTCAGGTGGACCAAACAGGTGGGAGGGACAGAAGCCTCAAACAGGGAAATAGAAAAGCTGAGGGATACCGCAAACCATGACCAGGGCTGGCAGCAGCACTGATGGGAGAGAGGACTTGCTCTTTTTCCCTAAGTATCACTGACGTCTGTCCTAATAAGTGAACAGTGTTAAATCAGCTGTCTACCCGCTGCCTCTTTGAGGTCAGTCAGACAAATGGAAGATAAGATATAACACACTCCCTTTTCCTAAACAACTATGGATAGCAGGCTTATATCAAGAGAAAAGAAACAAAATTTGTTTCCACCTCGGCATTTTATATTAACAAGCTGTATGTCCTTAATATTATTTGAATATGAGTTTCAAAAAGTTCATTTTGATACCTGTATATATAAAAATACTATTTAAAAAGCCCTGGGTTTCTTTAACAAAATGATTTATACATCCCAGGTTTAACTCTCCCGATACCTATATTTTCAGAATAGTGTGGGACATGCGCAGGGGAGAATAATGCTTGATGTAAAGATGAAGTTTCCGTTGTCAGAAAAAAAGTTAACTGTTCAGATCTGTCCTGCCACTGCCGCAAGGAGGAGAAATGCATGGAGTTTAGCAGTAGGGATAGATTGATACTGGCTCGTGGGAGCTTCCCACACTTATTTGCTCTTTTTCTCCCAGTCAAGGAAAGAAGTTACAAAATATTATAACCTTAACTTTCAGTTCTAAATGTCTCAGTTGAACATATTCATGGAGAAAGCACAGACATTTTTCAAAGGTTCAGTTTTCTAGGGAATCCCATTACACCGACATAGTTATGGTTTGGATCCCAAGTCCATTACGAAATCTAAAAAATGACTTTTTCTTGGGAGTGAGCATGGTACTAATTCAAGTTAGCATAAGACCGTTCTCCCTAAAACCATGACTCAGATCACTGAAAAGAAAGTCATTTGCTGGTAATGTTCACATGTGCTTCCCTAAAGGACACAAATTTAAGTCACCTTGTTGCGTTGAGCTCAAGGTGCAGGAGATAAAACGCACACACACAAACGCATGTGGAGATAACAAATATTGTCGAACTCTGGATACACAGTGTAGGTGGCGTGGATTAGTCCAATGCACAGTGGAAAGTGTTACTGGAATAACTGAAATGCTGAGGAGAGATTTCAAGAAGTATGGACAGCAAGTGTGAACAAAGGGAGAAATAGTCTATCTGCTGGGAGAATTTCCAGGGCTCAAGTCAGCCAAATGGAAATTTCAGTGTCTTCTTCCCAATCCCTCCATTTCATCCTCTCTGACATCCAAAAACATCTCGGGAAAAAGAGTGCTTTCACTACCCAATTTCCTTCTGGCATTTTTATAAACAATTTTTGTGGAGGAAGATACACAGTTTCAAATACTATGAAATTACATCATACAGAGCTCTCCTACACTACTCAAAGCTTGTTCAAGATTAGACTTCATATGTTTTCTAACTCTAGGTTTTTCATTTCTGCTGTTGAACCATCTAAATACAATTGAGTAATCGAAACAGATTTCACTGAGTTTTGGTTTTTTTTTACAAAATTGGTTTAAATTTGAGATCAATTTAGGATAGAATCTCTTCTGATTCCTAATTTATCTTTTTCATTTTCAGTTGGTAGACACCCAGACATTTTCTAACACATGATGTTTCAAATGAGATATGTTAAAAATATAAAATTTAGAAGAAATTTTTTACTTGGATACAAAATACATGGGGAGGAGAAGAGATAAGGAAGAGTGGATAAGAAAGTCAGCGTTTATCTGTCTTCAGGGAGTATGTCCCAAAGCGCATTTAGCTCTTCCCTCTCTTGATTTTTCATCTCCTTGGCTCTTCCCTTGTCTAGCTCCTTCTGTTCTTTAACAGACTCAGCTCAGATATCTTCTCCCCAGAGAGGCCTTTCTGACCACCTAGTGGGAACCTCCCCCTGGTACTCTATCCCCCTATAAGCCATACCCCTTAGGCCTTCTTAGTTCTGATAATTCATTTGTTTACTTGCTTATTGTTACTCATTTGCTGACTTGTTTATTTACTTCTGTATTTTCTGAGTCCCCTGATTAAAACTCGAGTTCTTTCAGGGCAGGATTTTACCTGTGTTATTCACCTGCATATTCTTGGCACTGAAACAGTGTCTAACACACGTAAGATGTTTACAATATCTTTTGCAAATGAAGAGTGATAAGGCTCTGTACTTGCTCCAGAGAAGTCTGCTCAAGTCTCCTCACACTCACCAACCTAAAGGTGTCCTTTACATACACAGCCTTTGCACTCCTGTCTCTTAGCCACTTTTCCTGCCACAGATCAATGCTGTGAAGTCTCTCCCTCTGCTCCCACCATGGTGCTCCTCATCACTTCTTTTCTCCTCTGAATTGTTGGATTCTTAATATTCCTCCTCTCCTAATTACCAAGTGATCCCAAGGAAAATGACTAAGCAGCTCTGTCCCTCTGCTTTCTCATTTAAAAATGGGCGAAAACAGAGAAACAAAATAATTGTACCTTCTATCAGTATCAGATGGGATAATCTATATAAAACATTTGGAAGCACCTGAAAATAATAAATGCTAAATAGTCATAATTATTCCCACACACGTGAGCACTTAATCAAAATGCTACCTTTTATTTTAATATCTTGAGTGTGTTTGTTTTCTGTTTCCTCAGCCTGCTCGTGCAGTGGCTAGTGTAGCATCCTGCTTACAAATTAGGCAACTCTATGAATAGTTGTCTGACTGTTCTTAATAAAGAGGGAAAGAGAGATAATGAAGAAAGGTGACCAAGTAGGTGAAATATTTTATTAACTCAATTATATTTATCTTATATTCTTCAAATTTTGATGAAGAAAGCCCAGTGTTTCAAAGTCTGTACTTTTGTGAATAAATCCAACTTAGATTTCTACTTATTCTCAGATATTGTCTATTTTCAAGTGAACAGGGTTCAGATATGTCACAATCTTGAGAAATATTTTATCACTATTGTGTAGAAAGCAATTGAAATACTATTTGTCTTCAGTTTGATTTTACCCAGATGGTAATTCACAGGTCCATGGGACAGTTGCCCAGTCAACAGAAAATCAAGCAAAATGACACTAATTTCTACCTTATAGAAATGTAAGTAAATTGGCAGGTGAAATTAATAAATGGTAGGTGAAATGGAACAAATTCCACTAGCGCACATTTATTGCACTTAACAAGGGGTGTGTCATTGGCTGACCCTCTCTATCCTATAGAATTCCAATGAGTTAAACTTCTCCAACTGGCAAGTTTTCAGGGTTGATGTAATGTTGTCTGTCCCTGGACGGCTGAGCTCAGCAGCTCTAGTTCCATTTTCCTTTCCAAAGGATAGCTAAAGAAACATTTTTTGGACAAGCGTAATATGTTTGCTATATTTCAAGAAATTTTGTTCACATTTTCCTCTGTAACTCTGTTTATTGTTCCATGATTTCTGTAGATTTCATTTTGGGGAGCCAGGTGCCAAATATAGTAAAAAGAACGATGTTCCAACTAGCCCAGGGTAATCTAAAGGAGATGCATGGATCTGATGTTCCAGAAAAGAAATTTGTACCTCGTGTGTATGGAGTTTGGTGCAGCATCCAGGCATTACTTGGTTGACTGATACTCAGTATGGGAGGCTTTCTCCTTCTCCTTCTCAACTTGTAAATAGACAGTGTATTGAACTGATACATGTGGTAGTTTTTGGACAAGTGCTCTTTTTTTCGTTTTTTCTTGTATTTTTTTCCATTACCATTTTCTCCCATGCCCTCTTCTGCCTTCCCCTGCCCCACAATCACCACATCACCACGCTGTTGTCCAGGTCCATGAGTTCTCTTTTTTTCTTTTTTGCTCAGTTTCTCCACCCCTCTAATCCACCCCTCCCCCACCCCCGAGCTGTCATGCATCACTCCTGTAACCTTAGTTTCCTGACAACATACCATGCACATCCCTCTAGGTCAATAGCTAAGATCTAATCATTGTTTTTAACATCAGCAAAATATTTTTGAAATTTTTCAACAGTGAAAACTTAAGCAAGATTTACATTGTTTTAAGAGACAACATTCACCACCACCACCCCACCCCTGCCGGGGCACTATCATGAAATACAGTCTTTTGTAGTTTGATATGTAGAACTATAGAGAGGGTTTTTTTTTTTTTCTTTCTTTTAATATAGTGGCAAACTATAATTCCATACTGTGTGTAATTCTTGAATTGGCTAGTACTTTTGTCTTTCTTATAGAATTAAGTAGTTTTAAGAGTATTGACATATATGAAAACACAGCCTCACTGTTTTTAAAAATTAATACAGGAAGAGACCTGTCTTGGAGAAGTTTTGGGATGAAATCTGCAAGTGGATAGGTGGAGGTGGGGGCTCTTTGTAAATAGCAAGAGAATCTTTTTCTCATTTCTTCTCTTGCCATTCAAGTCTTTGGGGGAGGAAAGAAAGCATCTTGCTGAGCCTGTAATTCTTGCCCATTGAGGTTAAGTCTGAACCACCCGCTGCTAGTCCCTCCACCAGCGTGGCAGCCCATCTGAAACAAGATGGGCTGAACAGTCCCAAGTTCCCGAGCATCCAGCCCCAGACACCTGAAGCTGGTGCCCTGTTGGGGAAGGAAGAGAAGCGGCTGAAATGTCGGCCGGGTCTTCTCGCCCTTCATCGCTACCCCATGCACACAAGCTCTTGCTAAAGTCCCTGATGCCCAGCAAAGGGCATTCCCACACCTGCGTGCACGCAGAGTAACCGCGCACAACCACACACACCAAATGCAGAAAGAAGGGCACATTGACATTCTCTTGCCCCAAGACTCCCCGATTTGGAGCACTTTCTGCAGAGCAGGCAAGCGCTTCCCCTTTTTTTTTCTCCGCAAATTTTCCAAGTTGGCAAACCTGGGACTGGGTGGCGCGTGACTGTGACTCGAGCCTTCTTAGTGTTGCCCTGGGACCCGGAGGCACTCCCGCGTGCCCAAGAGAAGCGCAAGCATCTCGCGCTCCTTCTAAGCTCCAAGCAAGGACAAAGGGGATACGAATCGAGGAAGGGGTCGGCGGGCTTCGGGGAGAAGGTCTCTTGGGCTACCTGCGAGCACCGTAGGGGACAGTACCCGGGGACTCCGCGCTCTCCCTTTCCCGGGGTGTGCTCACCATTTGTAGCCTCTGCCGCGCTTGAACTTGAGGGTGAGCGCAGTCTCCAGAAAAAGCAAGAGGGTGAGCAGCGAGAGCAGCAAGTACATCGGCTCCTCATATACCTTGGCCACTCTCCAGACCCCAACCAGCGAGTGCAGGAAGAACAGCAGCCGGGTGACCAGCGCGTTGAACAGGACCAGTCCCTCCATGCCAGCCGGCGCGCTCTGCCCTCCCCGCTCACCGGTGCCCCGCAGACCCCGCCAAGAGTGCCAGACCGGTCCGGGAGCAGGAATGTGACAGTTCCGAGACCTGCTGCCACTGTGGTTCCTCCTCGCCCTCCCGCGCACTTAGAACAGGAGAGAGCGGCTCGCCCCTCCCCCAAACTTCCTGAGAACTCTTCGAAGAGCTGGAGAATCTAAGTCCAGCTTGTCTAGACTGCTGGGCTTTCCCGGGAGTCGGGGGCGCGCAGTCTCAACTCCTGGGCGTTATTCTCCAGTGCTGCCCACCCCCTTCCCAGTCCCCGGAGCTATCCCCAGTACCATCCCCACCCCCCGCCCCACCTCCTTGGAGTCCCCAAGAACTTCCATGCTCCAAGGGATTGGATAGAGGAGGGAAGAAGACTGAAGGTCAAGGTGCTGCATAGCCAAAAAGGGGAGGAGGACGCATCTGGGTCATCTTCTCCTTGCTTTTCCACTGAAGTACTTTAACTTACACTTCCTACAAGATAAAGCTCTCCTGGTGAGTCTGAACTGGGAAGGAGAAGAGCCAAGGATTCTGCTGACCAAGCAGTTTTAGAAACCAGGTTCCTGCCCAATTTGAAGAACCAAAACTTCAAGAAATAGAAGAACTCAGACACACTGGGCTTTCTGAGAGCTCTCTGCACCTCATAAATGGGAAACCCGGGCCTCTTCTGCTCTTTGGACACAGTGTTAATAAAGAAAAGAAATAGTCTTTATTATGTAACCTTCCACCCTCCCTCCCCCATCCCCCCCCATCTTTTTTTCTGAAAGCGTATGGTAGAAAGACAAGAAGGCAGAGGGGAAATTGAGGGAAAGAGCTAGGAGTTACAGTAGGAGAAATTCATAGAGCAGGGAACTAACTGCACCTTGAGGTCAATGACCAGTAAGTTAAACTCTGGTCTTCTCAGCACCCAGGGCCAAGAGCAAAGTGAAGTCAGGGTTTTCCAAAATACCTTAATGATGTCTGTTTCCCTGTTCCGTCTCCTACCACCGCACCACTATTTACTCAACATTTTTCTTTAAACAAACTCAAATTTTTACCGAAGTAATTTTAAAAGGAAACTGCATGCCACTTGTAAATGGAAAATATCAGTACAGCAGGCTACAGATAGAAAGTAATTACAAAAATAAATAAAATGAACCTAAGTTACTGAAATCTCCCTAGATATTATTGCTTTCCAAACCTCTGCGCCTCAGTATACCTTTCTCTGGGGAGATAAAGAAATGCTACTCACGTTACTACCAAGCCAGAATGCTTTTTTGACCACGTTAGTAAAACTGAAAGAAAAACGCAAAGGAAAATCTTTCTTAGTTAGGTTGACTCAACTTAAAATCATAACACACCTTTCTTAATATAAGGTTGAAAACTCTGGCTTCGATGATTAATATCCTCTTAGATTAAAAAAATGCAGCTGCTTAGAAAAAGCTCATTTATTTCTGGTACTGTGAGTAGGGAGAAATTTTTCTTTTTCCTGTGGGTCTGCATTCTCTCATATCTTACAGGAAATCCAGCAGTGATTTCCCGGGGCTGCTTATTATAGTGCCCTCCAGTGCAGGCTGATGGCCTTGTGACCTGTGTCACACACTGGTGTGTGCAGCGGGAGAGCACAGCAGCCCACCAGTTCAGCCGGGGGCAGCCTGGCATGGACATCAGAGCCATAGCACCCGGCCAGCTGGCTCCCTTGGATTCCTGGCCCAGCCACTTTGTTGTGTCTAAACTTTGTACCTCAGTTTCCTCATCTGTAAATGGGGTGCTAAGCCTATGGACTCAGAGGGTCATTGATGGGATCAAATGAGTTAATCCATATAAAACATCTGGCAGGTAGTGAGTGCTTGGTAAATGCTGGTGATTACTTCCTGGACCAGTCAAAACAGCTCTTTGATTACCAGAGACAATAACAGGAGTGGAGCCGAGAAACGTGGCATTCCCAAGGCCTGTCAAAATCCTCCAGCTGAACACCAGCAGGAACACAGCGGTTGCTGAACAAGTAGGGTTATTATTCTTTTAGAAAGAAGAACACGCTTCATGGAGAACCATGGGGCGTCTCAACAGGAAGGTGTTAGAGAGCTTAGGAAGGATTTACTAGAAAAGTTTGGGGCTGGCGTTAGGTGATTTTGGGGAGGGCTTAAGAAAGTGGGGCTTTGCTCTTACTAGATGATACCAGGAAGTGGGGTTAATTCTATGACTGAGGGTCTCAGTAAAGCTTCTGAGATAGAGGAGTGTTTGTTCACGTTTGTTGCTTAGATCATAGTCATGTTTTGCCTGTGTGTAGAAACCATTGCAGTGTGGTCCTATTTTTGTGCTGACCAATCACACTCAAAGTGGCCTTGCCTGATGTTGCTGTTCTGTGGATTCTTTGCGTTCCACAGAAGGGTACCAAGGCCCAGCCGATTGTCCCAGACCAGTCGCCAGCTGTTAGGGGTAGCTTTCCTTTCACCCCACCTCCTGGGAGGGCTCTCCAGGAGAAGGGTTAAAGGAAAGGGAGGTTAGTCTGACGTCCTCCATACATCTTTGTGGTACCCTATCTTGAAGGTTTAGATTCAGTATAGGTTCCGTTGTCTCTGGACCCAAAAAACAAAACTGTCATTAAAGAGAATGTTAAGATTATCTATTTTTAATTTTCTCCTAAGCCCGCTTTAGAAGACTGAAGGCTTTGAGAAATATCTTGGAACCTCCAATCCAATAGCCCAATAATCTTTAAAAAAAAAGAAAAGAAAAGAAACTCAGCAATTTGTAAAAATCTATTCTTTTTTCCTTAAAAAAAGTAAATTATTTTTACTTAAAAAAAAAAAGCAATGTCAGCCTCACACGCTAGGCTCCTGTGGTATAGGCTGGGGTAGCACTGAGGTGGAATGAGCTCATCCCGTTGTCTGAGAGGACAGCAATCAGCAGGCAAAGTGAACACAGTTTCCAGAATTCTCTTCATTTTTTGGTTGCACAAAAATGTCCTTCTCTAGATAGCTCAAGTAAAAGGAATAGTTATTGAAAGGATGCGCATGGCCAACAAGGGAGATGGAATCCTGTGGGAACCAAGCACAGGGGGTGTGGTAGGGCAGGGCCTTGAGCACCTAGAACAAGAGGACAGCTATGGACTTACGTGGCTTCAGCATCAGGTGGTTGCAGTTTGTGGACCTTTCAGAGTGTCTCTCTGACACCGTCAGTTTTCAGCCAAATCTTTCCATAGTCTAAGTTCAAATTCCTGGGAAAATGTATTCAATTGGATCTCTTCAACTCTAGGTACCAGGTCAGTCTGTGGACCACTGACAGTGATCATTCCCATATGAAGACTGATTTAGTGCTTTCTTCATTCTTCAACATGGGTAGGGCAGTTTGAGCAGGGGGAGGAAGCGATAGCAGGCATATTGACTGACACATCTAGTGCCATTCAGCCTTGGGGTGACATGCACACATCCTGTACCTACAATGCCAGAGATGTCCCTGCCCTAACCATTGTGCATACCATTATGGGCCCACCTGTAGTTCCCAATGATGATGCAATCCAAAGTCACATCTGCATCTGGAGGCCACTAAAGCTGCAGGTTGATCTCAAAAGCCACACCTCTTAATAAAGTTCATTCCTACCTTAGCTCCATTTTGATCCTATTCAGACATCACTCTTATACATACATATATACACGATATGTATGTATACATATGTAATATAATTTACTAGGAAAAATCATACACTATAGGAGAGTACATTCTATTCCCTGGAGGAATTATTCACAATTAATACCTTCCACTTTCATTTTTTCTGGTGCTTACAACTATATCTTTAAAAAAAATCTATATGCCTATCAAGAATTGATTTACCAACTTATAAAAATGTTAAATTCTCAGTTTGAAAGTTGGGGTGTCCAAACTCCTACAGTACCGTCTTTCTTCCTCACTCTACTTCTACTACCCAAATTTTATTAGTAACAACATTCTGGTTTTTAGTTGTCATTAAATCTACTGCCTTGTCAATTGGTTAATCCTAAAACTTGAAAACCAATTCAATGTATTTTTCAGATATAATGTATGCTTCACCTAAACTTGGAAAACCATCATTCTTTTCTAGAACTGATAAGAAGTATTCCTGATAAGAAGTCTGGTGTTCATCCCATTGTCTTTTCTTTGTGGATAAGTATTTTTTAATCTCTGCAATTTTAAAAGATTTTTATTATCCTTGGAGTGCTTATCATTTCAATGTTTCTAGATATCGGGCCTTTTTATACACTCTAGCGGGTGCCGTAGTCGTGTCTTTATTTAGACAAGTCAAACCCTCTGTTATTTCTTTGATAATTCCTTCTTTAGAGTTTCTGTTTCTCATTCTGAAATGTTTTATATTTCCTATCTTTGTCTTTTTTATTTACGTTCTGGTAGAGCTTCCCAATGTTATCTTCCAGATGTCTAGCTTAACCTGCAGATGATTTTATTTTGTTGTTCAACTCTATCAATGATTGTTTTAACCTACTTATTTTGCAACAAGCCTTTCTAATTCATCGAACCCTGTTTTTCCCCCTACAGTATCTTGTTCTTGTTTGATGGATGCAGTATGTTTTTAAATTATTTAGAAATATTACTCATAACTTTATAATGATTTTGTCTTGAATTATTTCTGTTTGCATTTGTTCATTGCTCAGTTTATTCAATTCCTTCAATTTCAGGATTTTATAATCTGGTAATCCTCACATGATCTAACGATCCTCTGTTCTTTCATATTTTCAAATAAAGAACTGGGCTGTCTGAAAGACATAGCTGGTGTAAGTGTTCTGAGTTGCCGTCTGTCTATTAAATGGGAGAGCCGGCTATGGTCCTAGTGCTTGGGCAAGATATACTGCGGGTCAGCCTCCCTGTGGAGTGTAGGGAGAAGCAGGCAGTGTTGTGAATGTAAGGAGGGTTCTTTTGAAAGCTGGTGCTTAACGCATCTCATTCAGTCCTTGGTGGAACCGCTTTGATTTCTCTCCTCTACCTCCTCCCCCAGCACAGGCTGCTTCATGATCCAGATCCAAGCCCCAAAACGCTTTGATTTTCTTTACGCCTTTAGTAGGGGTCTCAACCACCCATTCTTCTTTAAAGAACAATTCTCAGGTTTTAGCTTGAAATCATTGATGACTCTAAGAAAGGAAGCAGAGATGATCTCCAACCACTTCTACTGTTCTGAAAATAATTATTGAACCAATACTTTAAGCAGAACTGCCCTTTGCATTTGTCAGTATGACCAGCTCCTTGGGGGCTCTCACAGAAAGAACTGTGCTCACTTCTGCTATCTTAGGCTTTTTGTTTTGTTTTGTTTTGTTTTTTTCTCCTGCCTCTTTCACCATTGGCCCAATCCTATCTGTATTCTGTCTTCCTGGAATTCCTCAAAATCCTGCTCCACTCCTTCATGCTTTCTAGCATGGCTTTTATTGCTTCCTTTTCGGTTTCAAAAACCATTTGTATCATTTCAGAGTAGAAGACTTGGTTTCCCGTTCACAAATTTCAATCAGAAAACTCAAAGATTTCTTTTTTAATGTTTTATTTTTATTGTTGACATTATTACAGACGTCCCCATTTCTCCCCCTCTACCTACCTCCACCCAGTCCCCACCCCTTCCGCTTTCCCAGGGCCAAAAACTCACAGATTTCTTAACTGTTATGAAACATGTGGATCAAGTAGGAACAGTAACTACAACTATATCACATCATATGTAATAATGGAGGAAAAACAGCTTTAAGTTAGCAATAATTGTATAATTACTCTTCTTAGAAAACAAAGTAAATGCCAGCAGTAATTATCAATCTTCAGACACTTCAACACTGAACAAGGAAGAGAATCCTGAAGCGCAGGCGAAGGATCTAGAGTGAGGCTGCCTTCTTCAAGTTGCTCCTTCAAGCCTTGGCTCTACCTCTTAAGTGATATGACTACTGGCAAATTATTTAATCTCTTTGAGTCATGATTTCTCATCTATAAAATGATAATGATAGTACCTTTTTGTTTATTGTAAAGATTAAATTGATTGATATTTCACAAGTGCTTACAAAAATGCCTGGAATATAGCAGGCACTCAGTAAATATTTGTTGAATAAATAAATGAAGATAGGAGTGTGTGTTGAATAAACAACACTCCAAAACAGAAATGTGTTATTCCCCAGTTCGGACCATAGCTGAGTCCTCTGCTAAGGCCAGCTGCTTGTAAACGATGGGGTAAATACTGAAGCTAGTAAATGTCCTTGGTATGAACTTGATGCCTCATTCTATCATGTGAGGGGAGATCACAGATCAGTGAAAACACTGCATGATTGGCTGTGAGGATAACAAGTCTGAAACTGCTGGTGGTTTTACTACCCTGAATAGTATGAGACTCCTGGGATAACTGAGTAATTAATATTTTGACTTTGGAGTCAGAATCATAGCTCCTGTTATGGGCTGAATTATGCTCCTCCCAATTCATATGTTAAAGTAACAACCCCTAGTATCTCAGAATATAACCTGAATTCTTTAAAGAGGTGATTGAATTAAAATGCAGCCATTAGGGTGGGTCCTAATCCAGTTTAACTGGTTTCCTTCCAAAAAGAGGAAAGAGGAAATATGGGCGCACAGAGTGACAGACACCAGGGATGCATGCGCACAGGGGAAAGGCCAGGCGAGAACACAGCCAGAAGGCAGCTATCTGCATGCCAAGGGGAGAGGCCTCAGAAGAAACCCAACTGGCAAGCACCCTGATCTTGGACTTTCTGTGATCTACGACTATGGGAAAATAAATGTCTGTTTTTCTAAGCCACCAAGTCTGTAGTATTTCGTTATGGCCATCCTACAAACTAAAAGTTTTAAGTGTATCATCTGTGTAAACTTGAGTGAGTCTCTTTATCTTCCTGAGCCTCGTTTCTTCATTTTCAGAATGAGGATATTAGTAGGACTTAACCATAGATTTTGAGAATGAAATGAGATTATCATTATCACAAAGCCTGCCTCAGAGTAAGAGCTAAATACATTAGCCATAGTCATTACTGCTGTAATAATTATTGGTGCTGTTGTTATTAGTGTCTGCACGTAGACAGGTATCAGGCCCCTCCCTTATCTGATTGAAAAGTGAGCAATATCGTTACATACCCAAAATGTCAAGTCTTTTTGTAATCACAAGCCTGTTTTACAGATAAGGAAACTTTCTTTTAAATGATTTTTGAGGTCTGGTAAGAAGGCTTGAATATTTAAGAAAATAAACTATGACTATGAAATATCAAATAATTACCCAGTTTAAAAAAAGTTTATTCCAAACATGAATTTAAATCATGATGTTTAGTTTGTATAGTTTGTTGTTCTTTGATTACTTGATTGGACATTTTGACCCATACTAAATTGGTTCAAACAAGCTTAGGGTTGTAGTTATAGATGAAGATACTATTTATCATTTAATCATGGCCATTTTTAACCACAATAGCAATAAAATGAATTATACTGTAAAACATTGTGAGACATTGTTCTCATAAATGCTCCTTTAGCTAGGATTTAGAACAGCTGCTCAGGATGCTATGAAGAGATTGATGGGGTGGCATTCCCAATGCCTCGGTCCCAGCCCCTGCCTCAGGGTCTACTTTCATAAAATGGAGCTGGCAATGCCAGCCGTGCATGCCATGGTCCATAAAAGAATCACATGAAGTAACAAATATGAAAATGCCCTGTGAAATTACATGGAGATCAGGTTAACATTTGAGTGATTAATCATGTTGACAGTACCTAACTATGATATATGTGAGGAGAATGGTATATTATCTCTGTGGTCTTCCTCCCCAAGACCCATAACCACAGGTCAACCATGAGAAACATAACAGATAAACCCAAATTGAGGAACATTCTGGATAATACCCTACCACTACTTCTCAAAACTGTCGGTCATGAAAACAAGCAAAGACTGAGAACTCTCACTGCCCAGAGGAAATTATGGAGACACAATGACTAAGTGTGATGCTGTGCCTTGAATGGGGTCCTGGAACACAGAAAGGGCATTCATAGAAAAACCAATGAAATCCAAATAAGGGTGAAGTTTGGTTGGTCGTAATATAAGAAGATTGGCTCTGTAGTTGTGACAAATGCAACAGGGTGATATAAGATGCTAATGAGTGGGAGACCGAATGAGGGGTGTACGAGAACTCTCTGCATTATCTTCGCAAATTGTATGTCAGTCTAAAACTATTATAAAATTTAGAAATTATTTCAAAATAAAATTGATATGAAAATATAAGATTTTATTTGGTTATTTTATTTTACATGAAAACAGCTCATAAATCAAAAACTCACCTTAAAAATGTCAGATAAAAGAATATTATGTAATATTTTGAGAACACTTTTAGAATAGTAGAGTCAATTATCTTTTTGCTGTATCCCATAAATGCAGTCTATTATTATTCTCATCAATAAAATAGTCTCAATGCTGAAAGGTCCACAGAGTTTACCCAGTCCAATCTTCTCACTTTGTAAACTGAGGCCCAGAATGGACAAGTGGCATGTCCAAAGTCACAGCTTAGTTAGTTTTTGGTAGTGCTGAGAATGTGAAACAAAAAATATTTTAATTGCACCTAAAGGACTAGACAAAATATAAATATATGTGTGTATATTTGTCTTATAAATATATACATACACATATATAGGATATATTGTGTATTGCATTGTACATACAATCTTTCTCTTTAATACAAATAAGATGTAAAAGCATACAACAGTCTCTTTAGTTAGTCTGGTGGAATTTGTGTTTAGAGTGTTAAGGAAACACATTCAGCTCAGTTAAGGCTGGCAGTTGTTGGTTTGGAGGTTTTTGCGGGGGCTGGGGTTGGGTCTGTGTGTGTGTATATGTGTGTGATTTCTCAGTCTCCTGTGGCCTGATTTTCCAGGAAGTAGTAACTTCTCCTTCCACATAATCCCTGCTTCTCTCTACCACATGCCCAACCCAATTGGCTCGCAGAGGGAGGAACCATATCTCATCTTCCCAGAGTTCTTCCTCCTTTGCTGTATCCCATTTGATACAATGAATGTATCCCATTCATTGATGGTTATCTAGATTGCTTCCATATCTTGACTATTATTAGTAATGCTGCAATGAACGTAGGGTGGATATATCATTTCAAAATAGTGCTTTTATTTTCTTCAGATAAATACCCACAAATGGAATTGCTGGATTGTATGCCAACTCTATTTTTTAATTTTTAAGCATATTTTATTGATTATGCCATTACACTTGTCCCAGTTTTTTTTCTCCCCTGTATCCCCCTCTGCCCTGCACCTCCCCCACTTACCCTCCAGCATTTCACTCCCCCCTTAGTTCATGTCCATGAGTTGTACATATAAGTTTTTTGGCTTCTCTATTACCTATACTATTCTTAACCTCCCCCTGTATATTTTATGCCTACAATTTTGCTTCTTATTCCCTGTACCTTTCCCTCCCATTCTCCCCCTCCCCTTCTCCACAGATAACCCTCCATGTGATCTCCATTTCTGTGATTCTGTGCCTATTCCAGCTCTTTGATTAGTTTTTGTTTCTTAGGTTCAGTTATTGATAGTTGTGAGTTTCTTATCATTTTACGGTTTGTAGATTTTGATCTTTTTCTATTTCTTAAATAAGTCCCTTTAACATTTCATATAATAAGGGTTTGGTGATGATGAACTCCTTTAACTTGACCTTATCTGGAAAGCACTTTATCTGCCCTTCCATTCTAAAGGATAGTTTTGCTGGATAGAGTAATCTTGGGTGTAGGTCCTTGCCTTTCATGACTTTGAATACTTCTTTCCAGCCCTTTCTTGCCTGCAAGGGTTCTTTTGGGAAATCAGTCGATAGTTTTATGGGAACTCCTTTGTAGGTAACTCTCTGCTTTCCTCTTGCTGCTTTTAAGATTCTTTCCTTATCTTTAATCTTGGATAATGTAATTATGACCTGCCTTGGTGTGTTCCTCCTTGGTTCCAATTTCTTTGGGACTCTATGAGCTTCCTGGACTTCCTGGAAGTCTATTTCCTTTGCCAGATTGGAAAAGTTCTCCTTTGTCATTTTTTCAAATAAGTTTTCCATTTCTTGCTCTTCCTCTTCTCCTTCTGGCACCCCTATGATTCAGATGTTGGAGTGCTTAAATTGTCCCAGAGGTGCCAAACCTCTACTCATTTTTTAAAATTCTTCTTTCTTCATTCTGTTTTGGTTGAATGTTTATTTCTTCCTTTTGTTCCAAGTCATTGATTTGAGTCCCGGTTTCCTTCCCTTCACTGTTGGTTCCCTGTATATTTTGCTTTATTTCACTTTGTGTAGCCTTCATTTCTTCCTTCATTTTGTTACTGAGCTCAATTCTGTGCACATCCTGTTTACCAGTGTTTTGAACTCTGCGTCTGATAGGTTATTTATTTCCTTGTCATTCAGGTTTTTTTTTTTCCTGGAGCTTTATCCATTTTTTCATTTGAGCTGTATTTCTTTGTCTCAGGCACCTATTATATGGTAAGGGGCAGAGCTTAGGTATTTGTCAGGGTGGGGCAACCCTCTCCACTGCTGCGTTGTGGCACTATATATAGGGGAGAGGTCAGAGAGAGAACAATGTCACTTGCTTGGCTCTCATCCCATTTTTCATCACTTCCCTCACTTTCTACAAGCAGATTGTGCCCTTTCAAGTGCTGATTACCAACCAAACTCAATAAATTCTGTGAGCATTCTGATTACCAGTGTTTTGAACTCTGCCTCTGATAGGTTGTCTATCTCCTCATTATTTTTCTGGAGCTTTATCTGTTTTTTTGTTTGTTTGTTTTTTGTTTTTTATTTGGGCCATAATTCTTTGTCTCAGCATACCAGTTATATTGTAAGAGGCGGAGTCTTAGGTATTCACTAGGGCCAAGCAACCCTCTTCCATGTTGTTATGGAGTAGTATGTGGGAAAGGGGTCAGAGAGGGAACAATGCCACTTGCTCTGCTCTCTTGCCCCACTTTCCATCACTTCCCTGCTTCTCATAAGTGGATTGTACCTTT
The DNA here is from genome assembly GCA_039655065.1 of Glossophaga mutica. NCBI lineage: Eukaryota > Metazoa > Chordata > Mammalia > Chiroptera > Phyllostomidae > Glossophaga > Glossophaga mutica. Next base: position 136,041,746 of record CM077307.1, on the reverse strand, counting down.
TCAGGTGCTGATTCCCATATGGGTGGATTTGTGGACATTCTAAGATCCCATGGGCCACTCCAGTGGACTCTCCTGTGAGGTTGGGAGTTTCTCCCATCTTCACAACCCCCCACAGGATTTTACAGCCAGAGGTTTTGAGTCTTTAGTTTCCCAGTCAGCCAGCCCCCACCTTGCCCATGTGGTTCTCTGCCTCATGGTGCATCCTCTCTATCTAGCTGCCCAACTCCACCCCTCCTACTGTTCTGGATGAATGTTTCTTCCCAGATAAGGTGAGCTCAGGCATGTTGAGCATGGTTTGGCTGTTGGATGAATGTTGCTTTAACTCCTTGGTTGTCAGAGTTCCATGTAATTTGATTTTCTCACAGTTTTGGTTGTTTTTGTTTTTAAATTGGTTATTATCCTTCTTTTGGTTGTGCAAGGAAGAGAAGCATTTCTACCTAAGCCTCCATCTTAGCTGGGACTCTGTATTTAATTTTTTGAGCAATCTTCATGTGGCTGCACTATTTTACAATCTCACCAACAGTACATGAGGGTTTTCTTTTCTTCAGATACTTGTAGGTACTTGTCATTTGTGAATTTATTGATTATGGACATTCTGACAGGGGTAAGGTGATAGCTCAATGTGTTTTTAATGGACATTTCCCTGATGATTAATGATGTTGAATATCTTTTCACATCTCTGTTCCCCATCCATTTGTCTTTTTTGGGAGAAATGTCTCTTCAGGTCCTCTGCCCATTTTTTAATTGGATTGTTTGTTTTTTTGGTGTTAAGTTATTTGAGTTCCTTATATACTTTGGATATTAACTCTTTATCAGATCTATCACTTACAAATATGTTTCCGCATTCAGCAGGTTGTCTGTTTGCTTTGTTGATAACTTCCTTTGTACTGCAAAGACTTTTTAGTTTGATGTAGTCTTATTTACTTTTTTCTTTAGTTTCTTTTGTCTAGGCGACATATCCAAAAGTGTATTGTGAAGAGTGATATCAAAAAGTTTACTGTTTTATTCTAGGAGTTTTATGGTTTCAGGTCTTACATTTGATCCTTTAAATCATTTTGAGGTTATTTTTTGTACATCATGTAAGAAAGTTGTGTAATTTTGTTTTTTGCATGTATCTGTCTATTTATTAAGCAGACTGTCTTTATACCAATTGTATGTTCTTGCTTCCTTCATCATAGATTAATTGACCATATCAAGGAGGATTTATTTCTGGGCTCTCTATTCTTTTTCATTGATCTATATGTCTGTTTTTATGCCAGTACCATACTGTGCTGATTATTGTAGCTTTGTAATATAGCTTGATATCAGGGAGTGAGACACCTCCCATTTTGTTCTTGAAATTTGTTTTGCTATTTGGGTCTTTTGTGTTCCATATAAATTTTAATATTAGTTCTAATTCTTAGAATAATGCTATTGGTACTTTAACAGGGATTGCATTGAATCTGCATATAGCAAGGATATTTTAATAATATAATCATTCCAATTCATGAAGCAAGGTATATACTTCTATTTAATTGTTTCTTTTAAAATGTCTTTCTTTGATGTCATATAGTTTTTAGAGTATAGGTCTTTCATCTCTTTGAGTAAATTTAGTCCTAGGTATTTCATGCTTTTAGATTCAATTATAAATGGGATTGTTTTCTTAATTTCTGTTTCTAATCATTCATTACTGGTGTATAGAAATGGAACAGATTCCTGTATATTGATTCTGTATTCTGCAACTTTACTGAATTCATGTATTAGTTCTAGTAGGTTTTTTTGGATAGAGTCTTTAGGGTTTTCTATATGTAGTATTATGTCATTAAAAAATAATGAGAGTTTTACTTCTTTCTTTCTGATTTGGATATCTTTATTTCTTTTTGTTGTCTAATTGCTGTGGATTGAACTTCCAATAGCCAGTTGAATAGAAGTGGTGTTAGTGGGGAACCTTGTCTTGTTCCTGATTTTAGAGGAAAGGATTTAAGCTTTTCACCATTGACTACAACATTAGCTCTGGTTTATCATGTATAGCATTTAAAGAAATTGTTGATAAATATGTATTTATTGACATTTTATTATTTATATTTTTACCATTTTTCTCCTTCTTCTTAAAGAAGACCCTTTCACATTTCATATAAAACTGGCTTGGTGATGATGAACTCCTTTAGCTATTTTCTTGTCTGGGAAGCTCTTTATCTGTCCTTCAATTCTAAATGATAGTTGGTTACAGGTTCTTGCTTGAAGAGTTTGTGCCAATACCTTCTAGTCTACTATTTCTGTTAAGAAATTAGCTGACAGTCTTATGGGAGTTCCTTTGTAGGTAACTAATTGCTTTTCTGTCTCTGCTTTTGAGATTCTCTGTCTTTAATCTTTGGCATTTTAATTATGATATGTGTCCTGGTTTGGGCCTCTTTGTTGATCTTGTTTTGGACTCTGCACTTTCTGGACTTGCATGTCTATGTCCTTCACCAAGTTAGGAAAATTTTCTGTCATTATTTTTTCATATAGGTTTTCAATTCCTTCCTCTCTCTCTTCCCCTTCCTGTACTCCCATGATGCAAATGTTGATATGCTTGAAGTTGTCTCAGAGATTCCTTATACTATCCTCACTTTTTAGAATTCTTTTTTCTTTTTTTGCTATTCTGATTAGATGTTTTCTATTTCCTTATCTTTCAATCTCTGATTTAATCCTTTGCTTCATCTACTCTGCTATTGATTCCATGTAAAGTATTCTTCATTTCATTTAGTGTATTCTTCATTTTTGAGTGTTTTTTATCTGTTTTTATGTTTCCTATCTCTTTGTTGAAGTTCTAAGTTCATCCACTCTTTCCCTAAATTTATTGAGTATCCTCATAACCAGTGTTTCAAACTCTGCATCTGGTAGATTGCTTACCTCCATTTTGTTCTGGAGGTAAGTAATTTTCCTGGAGGTTTATTATATTCTTTCATTTGGGCCATGTTTCTTTGTCTCCTCATTTTGGTAGCCTCCCTGTGTTTGTTTCTCTGTGTTAGGTAGAGCTGCTATGGCTTCCAAGCTTGGTAGAGTGCCTTTATATAGTAGGTGTCCTATAGGGTCCAGAGACACAGCCTCCTTGATTATCCAAGCTGGCCACTATAGATATACCCTTTATACTAGCCATATACACTACAGGTATGCCTTTTGTGTTGGCAGTCTTATTGAAGTTGAGGCTTGACTGCTGTTAACACCTCAATGGGAATGATTTACTCCCAGTCCAATAGACTACAAGGATTAGTTGTGCAGGGGCTGGCCCCATGGAAGGGGACTTACTTCAGCAGGATTCTTGTGCTTGCTGAGTCTGCACTATTAGTGTGTGCCTTGTGGAGGATATTGGATGGTGCTTCAATGTTTTCTAACAGCTGTCCACCAGGTACACTGGTTGGGGGACTACTAAGAGTTGCATGCCAAAGTCAGCTGCCCCCTGTGCCCTGCCTGCACTCATTTGGCATGAACTACAAAGCAATCTGCAGATGGTTGCTACTTGTGCTTGGAGGTACCCAGCAGAACCAAGGCTAGCTGTTGCTAATGTGGGTCTGGGGCCACTTAGTCAGAAGTATGGTGTACACAGAGCCCAGATGCTGCTTCTTTGAAAGATTTTAGGAAAGCCTGAAGTACAGGAGCCAAGACAGACCATTTGTATGAAAAAGTCACTTGTAAAGGCTTAGAGTTGGCCTACAAGTTGATGAGGTAGGATATTAGGGAATCACCAGGGTGGGGTTAACAGTATTAGCCAGGTTGGTGGAGATTGATTTCGACTCAGATATTGTACCAACCTGCCAGCTCTTTGGGGTTAAAGCCCAGCAAAAAAAAAAAAAAAAAAAAAAAAAAGGCCTCTGCCAACAGCTCTGCCTAGGAGAAAGCTGCCCCTCCATCTCTCAACCTGATGCCAAACTACTCAATTCTTCTCTGGATGTTCCTGGTATCCCAGTGCTGGAACTTAGAGTGAGTGAGTCTGAGTAAGTTTCTGAGCAGGCCTTTTAAGAGAAATTCCTGGGACTCCAGGACCCTTCTGTCTCACTCAGTCATAATCCAAGCTGGTGTTTATATGCAGATGGTAAGGGGATTTCTCTTCCTGGCATTGGAACCATGGGGTGTAGGGAACTCTGCACGTGAAATATCCCTTTTAATTTTTATCTAACACACCTGGGTGTGGGACGAGCCCTTTCCCCATTTCTGCTCCTCCATCCAATCTTGATGTGCCTCCTTCTTCTTTTTTTAATTTATTTATTTATTGTTAGAGAGAGGGGAAAGGAGAGAGAGAGAGAGAGAGAGAGAGAGAGAGAGAGAGAGAGAGAGAGAGAGAGAGAGAGAAACATCATTGTGTGGTTGCCTCTCACATGCCCCTACTGGGGACCTGGCCTGCAACCCAGGCATGTGCCCTGACTGGGAATCGAACTGGTGACCCTTTCGTTTGCAGGCTGGTGGTCAATCCACTGAGCCACACCAGCCAGGTGGCTTCTTCTTTATATGTTCAGCTGTAGGACTTCTGTTCAGCCAGATTTCAGGTGGTTCTGAATGCTATGATTGTTTTGTAGTTCAGCTGTAATTTTGATGTGGTTGTGGGAGGATTTGAGTGCCTCATTTACCTACACTACCTGCTTGACCAGAACCCTCTATCCTTTATTTTGTTAATGTGAGGCATAACATTGATTTTCGGATGTTGGAACACCCTTGCATCCCAGGGATGAATGCAACTTGGTCATAATCCTTTTAATATATTATTGAATCCAGTTTGCTAATATTTTGTTGAGAATTTTTGCACCTATGTGCATCAAGACATCAGGATATTAGCCTATAATTTTCCTCTTTTGTAATGTCTTTGTCTGGTTTTGGTATCGGGGTAATTAATGCTGGCTTCATAGAATGAGTTTGGAAGCATTCCTTCCTCTTCAACTTTTTGAAATAGTTTAAGAAGAATAGTTATTAATTCTTTGAATGTTTGGTAGAGTTTATCTGTGAAGCAATTTGGTCTTGGACTTTTGTTGGGAGATTTTTTTGATTATTGCTTCAATTTCATTGCTAGTAATTGGTCTCTTTCAATTTTTTATTTTTTCCTGGTTCAGTCTTAGAAGGTTACTACTTCTACAAACTTATCCACTCTTAGATTGTCAAATTTGTTTGCATATAATTTTTCATAGTATTCTTTAATAATTCTTTGTATTTCTGTGGTATTGTTTGTAACTTCTCTTTCATTTACAATTTTATTTATTTGGGCTCTTTTCTTTTCTGATGAGTTTGGCTAAAAGTTTGTCAATTTTATTTATCATATCAAAGAACCAACTCTTAATTTTTTTGATATTTTCTATTGTGTTTTCTTTAATTTTCTGTTTTGTTTACTTTCACTACATCTTAAGTATTTCCTTCATTTTGTTTACTTTGTGTTTTGTTTGTTTTTCTTTTTCAAGTTCCTTTAGGTATAGAGTTAGATGGTTTATTTGTGATTTATTTTTATTTCTTGAGGTAGACCTGTATAAGCTATAAACATTTTCTGTTTCAAAACTGCTTTTGTTGCATGCTAAAAATTTTGAAAAGTTGTGTTTTCATTCGGTTTTGTTTCAAGGCAGTTTTTTATTTCTTGTTTAATTGCCTCTTTTAGTAATTGTTTTTTGTTTATTTATTTATTTGTTTGTTTGTTTTTGTAGCATGTTGTTTAGTTTCCACACATTGTTTTATGGCACTGTGGTAAAAAAAATTGGTTGATATGATTTCAGTCGTCTTGAATTTTCTTAGGCTTGTTTTGTGGCCTAATATGTGATCTGCCCTAAAGAATGTTCCATGTGCACTTGAAAAGCAATGTGTATTCTGCAGTTTTTGGATGTTCAAAAATGTCTATTACGTCAATTTGATTTAATATGACATTTAAGTCATTATTTCCTTATTAATTTTCTGTCTGAATGATCTATCCATTGATGTGACTGAGGTATTAAAATCTCTTCTATCCTTGTAGTACTGTGAATTTCTCCCTTTATGTCCATTAGTAATTCCTTTGTATATGTAGATGGTCTTATATTAGGTGTGTAGTTATTTATGATAGCTATATCCTCTTCTTGGATTGAGTCCTTTATAATTATTGAATATCCTTCTTTGTCCTTTTAAAAAATTTCTGTTTTAAAGTCTATTTTGTCTGATACAAGTATTGCTAACCAGCCTGCTTTTCATTTCTGTTTGCGTGGAAAATCTTTTTCCATCTCTGCATTTCAGACTGTACGTGTCTTTTGATTTGAAGTGAGACTCTCATGTGTCTATCAGCTGATTTCGCAGCGGCAACTTTACAGGCCAAAATGGAGTGGCAAGGCGCTGAAAGAAAGGAACCTGCAGTCAGGATAAAGGGCTTCCCAGATGAGGAAAAACTAAAACAGCTCCTCACCATTATGCCAGGTTTACAAGAAATGTTAAAGGGTCTTCTTTAAGCAGAAAAGGAAAAGTCATAACTAGAAATAAAGAAAATATGGGAAAGGGAAAAATCTCACAGGTAAAGTGAGAATCAGACATTTAAAAAACTACAATGAAGGTAAAAAATGTATCAAACTTAAACTGCAGTAAGTAGTTAGGAGATATACAACACAAAAAGACCTATAACATGATATCAATAATATAAAGCATGGAGCAGGGAGTAAAAATGTAGTCCTTATAAAATATATTCCAACTTAAATGCCCATAAGCTTACAATAGAATGCTATAGATATAGGACAATATACATAAACCTCCTGGTAACCACAAATGAAAAACCCATGAAAGATACACAAAGGACAAAGAGAAAAGAACCCAAACAAAACACTGAAGAAAGCCAGCAAACTGCTAGGGAAGAGATTAAGAAAAGAAGAAAGAGGAGAATATAAAAAAAAACAACCCCTAATAAAATGGCAATAGATACATATTTTTCAATAATTACTTTAAAATGCCTTGGCTGGTGAGGCTCAGTGGACTGAGTGCCGGCCGTGGATTGAGCACCAGCCTATGAACCAAAGGGTTGTTGGTTTGATTCCCAGTCACGGCACATGCCTGGGTTGGGGGCTAGATCCCCAGTACAGGGCGCATGGGAAGCAATCACACGTTAATGTTTCTCCCTGCTCTTTCTCCTTCCCTTCCTCTCTGTCTAAAAATAATAAATTTTAAAAAATTACTTTAAATATTAATGGACTAAATGCCCCAATAAAACAACATAGGGTGGCTAAATGGATTAAAAAACATGAGAAAGTGCCTAAGGAATCTAGGACCCTGGCTTACCAAGCAGAGAGAACCTGGGTGAGGAGGCCAGGTGCACAGAGTAATGTCCTGTGGATCCTGTTTGCTCCCTTTGTTCAGGGCTGATATGTCCAGAATGGCCTACACTGGTGACCTTGCAGGTAGGCCAGAGCACCTGGATAGAACCCCTGCCTAAACTATGGAGGTAGGGGGATGTAAACAATGGCACTCACTAGCTCCTCTCACCTCCAATAGTCTCCACAGTCCCTGGAGAGCTTCCTCAGCTCCACAACCTTCCCTAGTAAGTCTCTCTCTTGTTTGTTGTAGAGAAAGTGGTCCCATGTAGAAGTGACCTCTGTGTAGACTTTGGGAAGCCAATTAGACAAAGTAAGAGCTTATGGAAACTCCGTCAACAGCCCCATGTGCTGGAGAATATCCCAAAAGGGAGGCCAAGTGTTTATGATGACACCCTGCTTATGCCCTGGAGCCCGAGGCAAAAGGCTCCAGGCGGCATAGCTAGGAACTTGCCACGGTGATTTTGCAGTTAGGCCAAAGCACCAGAATAGAGCTCCTGCTGCCCCATGGAAGTCAAAGGGATCGTAAAAAATGGCCCTCACGGGCTCCTCTGTACTGGAGTGTTCCTGCAGCTGCCGGAGGGCTCCCTGGCTTTCCAGCCCTCTTTTTTGGTCTCTTTCTCTTGTTTGTCATTCCAAAGCTGTTTGTGTGGCCCTCAGTTGTTTCATAGGAATAATTGCTATCTGCGTATGTATGTAGTTGAGTTTGCTCACGGGAGGGGGTGAGTTTAGTCTGTCCCAGCGCTGATGAAATTTTATACTTTTTTTCAAGGTCGGGAAATTGGGTAACAAAAACAACTAAGCAAAATTGTGTCCTTCTATGTGACGGGCCTGTCCGAGGTATTGAGGATTTAAACATGAGCAAGATCTGGTCCCTCACCTTGAAGGCTTCATGGCATTGTCTAGGAGGCAACCACCTAAGGTGCTTTACAATAAAACGCCACAGTAGGCACCAGGTAAAACTTGTGTGTGATGGGGAAGCTCTGATAAGAATCACTTGACTCAACTATGGTGCCAGCTTTAAAGAACGCTTGTTGATGTAGTGACTACCTGAGATACCTTACAAGATGAGTGAAGAGAAAGCCAAATAGAGATGGAAGGGGAAAGGGATTCCAGGCAGGAGAAGGGACTTCTTATTCTCTGAGATTGCAAGGAGGGCAGGAAGTGTGTGGGTGTAGATAAGAGAAGGGCTGAAGAGAGACAGGAAGTCAACAGAGATCAGACCTGAGGACCTTGGTGGTCACAGTGAGGTTGGATATGAAGCCCTGTGCTGATAGTGAGGGTTGAGCACTAGGCGGAGGGAATTTGAGGAAAGTGGTAAGATTTGGGCCTGAATCTGAGGGAAAAGAGAATAAAATCTAAGCAATGGGATATAAGTGGTTATTAAACACTTATGAGCTGATATTAGCACAGACATATAGGAATATGCAAATTCTTCTGGCAGCCGTCAGCTGTCCAAGTGTTGAGAAAGAATAGGGATTATAGCCTTCATCTCGAGTTCAGTTTTACCAGGCAGGGTCAGCTGAGAATAGAGATCTAAGGAAACCAAGGATAACTGATACCAACTGTTCAGATATCAGCTGTAAAGTCCAGGATGGGTAGGGCAGAAATGAAAAGGAGGAAGTCAACAGACTGGAAGAAAATAAAGATAGCACAGAATTTGATGTGTCTATAAGGATAAGGAAAAGTAAAAAATCCCTTAAAACAGTGATAAAAAAAAATAGGCTGACCCATGTGTCAAACTTCTGAGTAAATCAAAGGAAATGCCCAGAGTGTTAAAGGGGCAGAGGACACTAGACCCAGATGATATTGATTTCAATGGAGGATGACACTCACAAGAGGGTAGGAACTCAGAGGGATGTCGAGGGGATGCATTCTAGAGTGTTGGAGTTGTCAGGGTATAGAATTGCAAAGCAGTAAAGGATGGACACACACCAAGGAGAGGAGATGACTTTTGTTTGGTGACTAAAGATTGCAGAAATGGGAGGAATGTTTAGAATAGATTGTTTCTAATACAGTTGCGAGAGAAGCAGCTCAGAGAAGGCATGGGCTTTGATATCAGACCAACCTAACTGTGTAACTACAGGCGAGCACATTAATCTCTCTAAGCCTGTCTTTCCTCATTCATAAGAACACTGCCCATCGGGCTGTTGTGGCACTAAAGAAGGTGATGCACCTTTACCATAGTAAGTGGTACATAACAAGTGACAGCCAGTAGATTTTTCCTCAATTCTGACTGTGGTTGAGAGTCCTAGGTGGCCTGGCCTACCCATGCTCACAATGCACAGAGCAGTGGCAGTGCCCTGGTGACAGGCAGGCAGAGTAGCGGTGGGGTCTGAGAGGACTAAGGGCTTCAGTTTCAAAACCAGTAGCAGGAATTGGCTATGGACACCTACTTAGAGATACAAAAAAATGGTGGTTGGAGGTCAACATCCCAAATCACTCCTGCAAACACATGTCCTGAAATCAATTCCCTTTTCAGTCTCAATTGCTCCTCAAAGGGCTATTCTATTGTCTATAGGTGCGGAAGAGGCATATGCATGGCAGAAAATAAGGAGAGAGAGAAAGGAGTTGCATAAGGAACAGGAAGAGATGAGGAAAATCAGTACAGAGGCAACATTGTCAAGGGAATGCAATCAAATCCGACGGCTCTGGGCTTAGGTTGTGTTTATGAGGAAAGGGCTGTTCATGAAATCCATGGGGTCTTTAATTCTCGTTATAGCTAACATGCTGGTTATATTTATAAAAATAGAGTCATAACTGCATCTGGAACTTTTACACAGAAATTAAGGTTGACGTATGTGCCAGATTGATTTATATTCCCTGATAAGATGGTCAAGTAAAGATTTATTTTACTTTGCACTCTTACAGCTTGGATTATTATTCGTACTTCATTTTGCAAATTGGTGGTAACCCAAATGCAGCCAAATCAAGAGTTCACATGCCAAGTTTTGGTCTGAAAAAGTTTTTGAATTCAATATATACTTGGCCACAAAAATACGGAGATCAAATAATTGAAGAGAAAATAAAGTGTTTTATGTACTCTGGAGGTCAAAAACAGATGTGAGCAGTGTTTTCATGGAGTGTGGCTAGATAACATCTGGAAATCCCTAATGAATCTCACTGTCCATTTGTAAGTTTCCCCCAATGCTTAATATCAACAGCTATTCAGGAATATAGTGACTTGCATAAAATATAAAATTTATAGATATCAAAGACAAAGTCAGAAAATTCATTCTGTTCTTGGCATCCATCCTTCCTGGGCAAGGACTTCATATTTTCTTTCTGTGATACTATATGTTTAAGAAACGTATGTGATTGGTTAGATTTTGATTGAACTGAGCTGAACTGAACATGTTTTGTTTTGTTTCTTCACTATGATTCAGTGACAAAAGAAACATAAAACCTTTTGCTTACTTTAATCACAGAACTCTGCTTTCTTCTATGTAATCTGAAGAAGAACTGGGAAAATTTCCTCAGAACTATAACATGCCTATAACGGGAAGAGAGCGAGAAAGGGGTGTTGAAGAAGGTGGATAATTTAACCTATTTTATTCTCTTGGTGCACAGTCTGTCTGAATTATTGTTCCCTTTCAAATCACTTCCCTCTGCAAAGACATTTCCCACAAATGGCAGAATTTGTAAGAAGATTTGCAGAGGAGAGCAGGTATGTCTGTATTTCTGACCACAAAGGTTTAATATACTGAGGGACATGCTGCAAAGGTGATGAAGAAGCAGCAACAATGTCCATTGCTAAAGGCAGCAATTAAAATTAGACATACGTTCTTCACCCCATTCACAGATTCATGTTGCATTGTATCGGTTAACTGTAATTTAGATATTCTTTGGCAGAACAGGCTGGCCCACAGAATTGATTGATTACTCAGGAACTCAGAGATGACAACAAGGTATTAACTTGTGTGCCTACTCAGGTCCACTGGTAGTGCCTGGTAAGAACATGAGGCATTGCAAGAATTCTAAAACTCTTCATCAGCTCAGTGGGAATGTGCCTCCTTGGTAGATTTTGGACGTCTGCCATGGCTGTGGTCAGGGATGGTAGCAGCACTTAAACTACTTAGTTATCATTCCTGGTTTAACCAAAGGTGTGTCCTGAAAAAAACCTGCTTCCTAAAGTTTGGGATTTTTTAAATTTAAGATAAACCTGTAGTAAGAAGAGCATATGTATATTATGCATTGATAGTAACAAAACAAACCATATGATGCTACACTGCATCTTTAAAATAAATTTTACATGTGTCATCTCAAGAGATTCTGAAGTGATCTGATAAGGGGATGTGTATTCGTCCCTATTTCTGAAGGAGAAACTGGATTTCAGAGTAGATAAGTGATCCATTTGAAGTCATGCAGCTAGTAAGTTCCAGAATTTAGGAAATACACTTTGTTGTCATTTGAATACTTTGTAGTCACTCAAATTTCTGACTCAAATTAGGAGTCAGAAACTGTAGAAGCAATGGCTGGGATTTTCTGATGCCTAAATTTTGTGACAATAAAATAGAAACACGACTACACAGAAAACATTTACAATAAGAAACAAGTGGAGGAGAGCTGGCCTTTGATGTGCGTGAGAAATTGTATTACTCAGAGTACTTCAGAAAAATATAATTGTGTGTGTGTGTATATGTGTGTGTGTGTGTACATATAGTGTGTGTATGTATATATAAAGATTTATTATAAAGAATTGGTTTATATGATCATGGATACTGGCAAGTCCCAAATCTGCCCAATCCATGTCCCAGTCAAAGTCTGAAGAAGGACAGGCTGTGGTAGAACTCATAAGAGCAAACATCCCAGGTGGAAGGCCATCAGGCAGGAGGATTCCCTCTTACTCAAGGGAGGATCAGCCTTTTATTCTAGTCAGGCCTTCAACTCATTGAATGAGGCTAACCCACATTATAGAGGGCAATCTGCTTTATTCAAACTATCAATTTAAATCTAAATCTCATTCAGGCCTGGCTGGTATAGCTCAGTGGATTGAGCATGGGCTATGAACCAAAGGATCACAGGTTCAATTCCCAGTCAGGGCACATGCCTGGGTTGCGGGCCAGGTCCCCAGTGGGGGCCACATGAGAAGCAGCCACACACTGATGTTTCTCTCCCTCTCTTTCTCCTTCTCTTCCCCTTTCTTTGAAAATAAAGAAATAAAATATTTTTAAAATAAATAAATAAATAAAAATCTCATTCAAAAATGCCCTCACAGAAAAACCCACAATTGTGATTAATCAAATGCCTGAGCAAGCCATGGCCCAATGAAGTTGACAGATAAAATTAATCATCACAAGTCTAACCCCTGTTAACTTGTCACCCATACACTTCTCCTTGAGCCATACTTAATTTCAAAATAAGGCAAATAACAAGGTTATTCTTCTACCTAACATGATACAACTATCCTGTGTATAATTAAAAAATACACCAACCCTTTTCTCAGAAGAAGACACCATATTTTTTGAGCAATGCTTACTTTTCTCCTTAGTATCTCATACCTTAAATACTGTGAGGATGGGATGTTATGGATAGAATTGTGTTCCCCTAAATTTCATCTATTGAAACCCTGACCCCCAATGGGCCTGTGTTTGGAGATAGGGCTTTCAAGGAGGTAATTACAATTAAATGAGGTCCTAAGGGTAGGGCCCTAATCCCATATGACTTGTGTCCTTTTAAGAAGAGAAAGAGACACCAGAGATTTCTCTCTCAATCAGCACACACACAGACGAAAGGCCATTGAAGACACAGCAAGAAGGTGGCCATTCTCAAGCCAGGAAGAGAAATCTCACCAAAAATCAATCCTCGTGGTGCCTTGCTCATGAACTTCCAGTCTCCAGGACTGTGAGACAGTAAATGTCTGTTCTTTAAGCCACCCAGGGTGTGTTATCTTGTCATGGCATCCCAAGTTGACTAATACAAAGACAAAAGCCTTACCTGAGGTGTTTGTTACTATCACAGAAGAGTGAATTCATTTACAGCATATCAGTCTAATAATTGTCTAAACCATTATGTTAAACTTCCAGGCTGGGCATAGACTCTAAATGAGGCTCCTTTTTAAAGGAAATTAGAAAACATACTTTCCTGGTATTTTGAGGCCTGGATAAAAATTATGAACTACTCTGGCCTCCCATGCTGTTTTAAAAGCAGTGTGGTGAAGCTGCCGATAGTAGGGGGTGACTGGAAGAGAGAGGAGACAGTCTTTCAATTATAATGAGTGTCTGCCATGTGCTGAGCATTGGAGATGCAATGGGGAAAAAACACATGGTCCCTACCCACAGGCACTATTCTACATAAGTTTTAGGGTGGGGATAGACTATTTCTTCCTCTGAAACTTTAAGGTTGTAGTGTTAAAAAATTGATTTTAAAAAGTTTACTGGGAGGTTCTAGCAGAAACCCCAGCTATGTATGTCTATGGGGGTAACTCCAGGTTACTCCCTGACTAGGGAAAATATTTACCTTTTCACTCACTGTCTTTGGCTATTAGCATATGCCATGGCCTGGTCTCCTAACATGTGAAAACTGTGCTACCAGCTAAGTTTTAGAAGACTTGATTTAGGTCTGAGGAGTATGCAGTCAAAGCATGCGTAGAAGATAAACTAACAAAGACAGCATCTGGGGTGTGTGTGTGTGTGTGTGTGTGTGTGTGTGTGTGTGGTGTGTTTTAAATCATACCACACAGCCCCTTATCAGATGCATCAGCAAACGTGTCCTACCATTCAGTGGGTTGTCATTTTATTTTGTCGATGGTTTCCTTTGTCGTGAAAACACTTTTTAGTTTGATGTAGTCCCATTGCTTGTTTTTTCTTTTGTTTCCCTGGACTGAGGGGATATATCAGAAAAAAAATATTGCTATAAGCAATGTCCAAGATTTTACTGCCTATGTTTTCCTCTAGAATTTGTATGGTTTTCAGTCTAACATTTAAGTCTTTAATCCATTTTGAATTTACTCTTGTGTGTGGTGTAAGAAGTGACCTAGTTTCATTTTTCTGCATGTATTTGTCCAATTTTCCCAACACCGTTTATTGAATAAACTATCTTTAGCTCATTGCATCTGCTTGTTTCCTCTGTCAAATATTAATTGACTGTAAAGGCAGGGGTTTATTTCTGCACTCTCTATTCTGTTCCATTGACCTATGTGTTGTTTTTATGCCAGTACCATGCTCTTTTGATTACCATGGCCTTATAGTAGTTTTTGATATTAGGTAGCATGATTCCTCCAACTTTGTTCTTCTTTCTCAAGATCACTGTTACTATTTGGAGTTTTTTGTGGTTCCATATAAATTTTTGAAATATTTGTTCTAGTCCTGTGAAATACATCATTGGTACCTTGAGAAGGTTTAACACCCAAAATTTATAAAGAACTTATAAAACTTAAGACCAAAAAACCAAACAATCCAATTAAAAAATGGGCAAAGGACCCAAATAAATACTTCTCCAAAGAGGACATACACAGATGGCAAATAGACATAGGAAAAGATGCTCAATGTCAGTAATCATTAGAGAAATGCATATTAAAACCATACCTGTCAGAATGGCTATCAACAATAAATCAACAAACAATAAGTGCTGGTAAGGATGAGGAGAAAGGGGAACCCTTTTTCATTGTTGGTGGGAATGCAGACTGGTGCAGCCACTATGGAAACCAGTATAGTTACCTCAAAAAATAAAAAATGAAACTGCCTATGACCCAGCAATTCCACATCTGGGAATTTATTCAAAGAAACCCTAAATACTAATTCAAAGGAATATAAGCACTCCTATGTTCATTGCAGCATTATTTACAATCACCAAGATTTGGAAGTGGCCCAAGTGTCCATCAGTAGATGAGTGGATAAAACAACCATGGTACATTTACACAATGGAATACTACTCAACTATAAAAAAGAAGGAAATTTTACCCTTTCCGATGATATGGATGGACCTGGAAAGCAATATGCTAAGTGAAATAAGCAAGTCAGAAAAAGACAAATACTCATATGTGAAATCTGATGAACAAACTGAACTAACAAGGAAAATAGAGACAGACTCATAGAGAGCAGGCTGACATCTTTGGTGGGGATGTTGGAGGCTGGGGCAGGGATTGAGCAAAGAAGAAAAAGGACTCATGGACATGGACAACAGTGTGGTAATTGCATGGAGGTGGAAGAAAATAAAAGGGGGATAAATAGTAATGAAAAAATACAACAAAATATCAAAAAAATCGTATTACACAAACTACTTCTAGGACCTTAATTTGTTGCAAGGCCCACATGTTTTTAAAGATGAGGTTGTTCATTCTTTGGGTAAGACTTTTTTTTTTTACACCAAGTAAAAGAGAGCTCCTGAAATAGTTTCAACATTAATATAATACCTTTATGCTGGAAGTCCTAAAGAAAAGACAAACAAAGGGTGGTTTGTAACAACACTAGGTATTCCAATTTTTCACTGTACTGCATTCATGGATTTTGGAGATGACCTATGTAGCTATAAATAAGAGCAATACATTTTTTCCTGTGAAACAATTTCTAAACTCCCCAATAGGTGCAGTATTTGATCATTTAATGGATTGATACAGACATCTAGTTTCGTGGAAACTAAAGTTTTTTTTCCCTTTCTGAATCAAAAGTTGAAAATGTAGAAATATTGTACAAATGCCATGACCATAGCATCTTTTCTTTTTATTGAACAGCAGTTGTGTTTTGAAGGGTAACTTTCTTCAGAAAATTTTGGAGGCTTCATAGCAATGGCTGTAGCTATTTGGACTCTCCAAATTACCTGGTGGAAAAGGTAAGCTTTATTCGCTTAAAATAAGCCATATATATGTATGTAATATACCTATTATATACATATGTCAAATATATTAAAAAATATATCTATAGGTTCTGGCCAAGGTGTAGCCAGAGATGCTAAACCTGTTTTCACCAGGGGCCACATCAGCCCTGTGGTTACCTTGAAAGGACCAAATGTAATTTTAGGGCTGTATAAATGTAACTGCTCCTTAACAGTTAAGTGAGAGCTCAGGGTAGAAACAAGATGCCAGGCCAGATAAAATAAGGTGAAGGGCTGGATTCAGCCTGCGGGCCTTGTGTTTGCCACCTATGATGTAGTTGGAAAGGATTCACTTCCTTGCACAACCAAAAGAAGCATAACAACCAAATAAAAAAAAAAAAGAACAACAGAACCTCCAGAAAATCAAACTGCATGGAAGTCTAATAACCAAGGAGTTAAAGAAACATTCATCCAGACTGGTAGGAGGGGTGGAGACAGGCAGCTAAGCGGAGAGGATGTGGGGCAAAGCAGTGGACTGCGTGGGTGATCCCACATTCATGCTCAGGTAAACCAAGAGCAACAACAGGGGAGCAAGACAGACCTTGAAACCAAGGGTTTTGGCACAGGTAACTAGAGACTCAAAACCTTTGGCTGTAAAAATTCTGTGGGTGTTGGGGTAGTGAGGGATACTCCCAGTCTTACATGAGAGACTGTTGGAGAGGTTCACAGGGTTCTAAAATGTCCACAAACCCACCCACCTGCTAATCTGCACCTGAAAAGGCAAAATCTGCTTGTGGAAAGTGAGGGAAGTGATGAAAAATGGGATGAGAGTCAAACAAGTGCCATTGTTCTCTCTCTGACCTCTCCCCTACATATAGTGCCACAACGCAGCAGTGGAGAGGGTTGTCCCACCCTGACAAATACCTAAGGCTCTGCCCCTTACCATGTAATAAGTGTCTGAGACAAAGAAATATAGCCCAAATAAAAAAACGAATAAAGCTCCAGAAAAAAGAAAACAACACTAAGTGACAAGGGTAATAGGTAACCTATCAGATGCAGAGTTCAAAACACTGGTAAACAGGATGCTCACAGAATTGATCGAGCTCAGTTACAAAATGAAGGAAGAAATGAAGGCTACACAAAGTGAAATAAAGCAAAATATATAGGGAACCAACAGTGAAGGGAAGGAAACCAGGACTCAAATCAATGACTTGGAGCAAAAGGAAGAAATAAACATCCAACCAGAACAGAATGAAGAAACAAGAATTCAAAAAAATGAGGAAAGGTTTAGGAACCTCTGGGACAACTTCAAAGACTCCAACATCTGAATCATAGGGGTGCCTGAAGGAGAAGAGGAAGAGCAAGAAATTGAAAACTTATTTGAAGAAATAATGAGGGAAAACCTCCACAATCTGGCAAAGGAATTAGACTTCCAGGAAATCCAGAAAGCCCAGAGAGTCCTGAAGAAATTGGACCCAAGGAGGAACACACCAAGACACATCATAATTACATTACCCAAGATTAAAGATAAGGAGAGAATCTTACAAACAGCAAGAGGAAAGCAGAGAGTTACTTACAAAGTAGTTCCCTTAAGATTGTCAGCTGATTTCTCAAAAGAAACCTTGCAAGCAAGAAGGGGCTTGGAAAAAAGTATTCAAAGTTATGAAAGGCAAGGGCCTACATCCAAGATTACTCTATCCAGGAAGTCTATCATTTAGAATGGAAGGGCAGATAAAGTGTTTCCCAGATAAGGTAAAGTTAAAAGAATTCATCATCACTAAGCCCTTATATGAAATGTTAAGGGACTTATCTAAGAAATAGAAGAAGATTAGAAACTATGAACACTAAAATGATAACAAACTCACAACTATCAATGACTGAACCTAAAACAAAAACAAAAACTAAGCAAACAACTAGAATAGGAACAGAATCACAGAAATGGAGATCACATGAAGGATTATCAGTGGAGAGGGGGAGGGAGAGAATGTGGGGAAATGGTACAGGGAATAAGAAGCATAAAAGGTAGGTAGGAAATAGGGTGAGGTTAAGAATAGCATAAGAAATGGAGAAGCCAAAGAACTTATATGCATAATCCATGGGCATGAACTAAGGTGGGTGGGGGATTGTTGGAGGCTGGAGGGGTACAGGGAAGAGGAGCATGAAGAGGAGGAAAAAATGAGAACAATTGTAATAGCATAATGAATAAAATATACTTAAAAAAGATTTTGTCTTGGTTGAAAATTGTATATGATGTATATGTATATGTATATGTATATGTATATGTATATACACACACACACACCTTTGAAGCCTCTATTACAGAACTTTTCAGCTTATGTTTTGTTTTGATCCAAGAATTACCTCAGTGCTGCCTTTGTTTCCCATAGAACCTTATGAAAAATCTTATATCACGTATGCTAAGTTACTGACTTGTATCAAGTTGATGCCTTTCTAACAAAAACTGCAACAAAGTTCCAATGTTGTGGTTGGGAAATGAGTGATGAAGGATGAATGGAAACAGTAGGGAGTAGGCTAATAGACAGTGGTATTTTCTCAAGAAATTCAAGAAACTTAAAAAATAGTCTCATAATCAATTCAATCCAATTTTGAGTCAAGGGCTTTCAAGAACATTTTTGTCATTTTATAAAACTACTAAAAGTTGAAAATACAGTCACAGATGAAAATAGCCTTAATGGAATTAGCTAAAACTTGATTATAATAAATGAAAGTCTTGGTATGGCTGACCACATAAACCTATCAAGGAATATCGAGCTCAGGATTGAGGCTTGGACATGCTGGCATGGAAGGTAGGTGAGAGTTCCCTTCCCCCGACACTTCAAACTCTTTCTCTACCCCTCTGATCCCCTCCCCACACACTCTTATTCCCACCCTGTATAGTGCTACCAACACTTTGCTCTTCTGCATTCAGAGCGAAAGAGGCTGTTTATTCTTCGTTTACCACCCCTACCCCTACTCTGCACATTCCAAACTAGAACTAGCCAGGCACCAGGCTTCTATGGAACCGTAAGTTTCAAAGTACTTAAATTCCACCCACAGTGCAGATGTAGACTGATGGGGGCTGAGTGTAAGAGGGGAAAGGAATTGTATAGGTCCACTGACAGTAGGGCCCCTGACAGAAATCACTTGCCCAAGCTGATGAAGGATTCTTGGTCTCGGAGTCAAACTCAGTTGAGCAGCCTGGCTAGGTGAGGAAAAAGTGGCCATGTGAGCTCCGTGAGGTCTTTCTGTGACTCCTCCAGCCCTGTGTCAGCTACATGCTTTGGGTGAGCATTACAACCAGCTGTCACTAGGGAACCAGATCACCCACCATGGGACATACACTATAAGTTCGGGGTGTGGGAAGAGAAAAGCGTTTTCTATTCCTTCTCTTCTTACAGAAGAGAAACAAGGAATCAAAGGCAAGTGGTGATGGAGCTCTAAGTGCAATGTGACCCTAATGATGCTCCAGAGGGAGGTGTCAATAGTGGACCAATGTCACCAAGTGAGTAAACAGAGCAAGAGACTCAAATCTGAAGTCCTGGCCCTTCCAGAGACGGTCAACTGTTGCAAGAGCACTGATCCTCAAATAGGGCAGAGGGACTATCAACTATATGCAGGAAAACCATCTGCCCTCAGAGACTTGAGGAAAGGCTGTTTTGGTGGCTTTATCTATAAGCTGGAGAGCCATAAGCTGAAGAGACCTGAGAACATTTGAGTTACTTTTGTCTTAAAACCATATTAAATCAAGACATGTTTACGAGTATAGAGCAAATCAAGTGTTAGGCATGTAATTGTGACCCCTTCCTTCTAGCTTGATGGTCTGCCAGCTCCTTTTACGTTTTATGTTTGTTTTGTTTTGGTTGCTTCATTTAAATTTTTTAAAAACTTATATTTATTGATTCCAGAGAGAGAGGAGGGGAGAGAAAAGAAAGAAACATAGATGTGAGAGAAGCATGGATTGCTTGCCTCCCTCGTGTTTGCAGACCAGGGAATGAACCTGCAAACTAGGTATGTGCCCTGGCTAGGAATCAAACCCATAACCTTTCAGTATATGGGACAATGCTCCAACCAACTGATCCATACCAGCTGGACTGGGTTGCTTCACTTTTAATCAAGAAAGGGCAAAAGTGTGTCTATTTCATATTTAATTCTAAATCTTTTCATGGCAAAAGAGATGCCTTATTTTTAAATGTTGTACTCCTGGTCAAATACTGTCTGAATGAATCATGATTTGTGCCTTGGGGTTAAGAACCCATAGTAGCATAAAGGCAACAATTGAATTCTGGGAATAGGATGTAAGGAGAAAGAGTAGAGGGTTAGAACTCAACTTTTGGGGATGTAGAGGAGCCTTAGGAGAAGCAAGAGTTCAAAGCCAGTTGCCTCAAAGATCAACCAACCCAGAAATCTATGATAACTAGTAAAAAGATTGATATTTATGTTTATTTTAAATATAGAACAAAGTTGACTCATACGTACATGTGTACATATATACATGAATATGAGTGAGGGATTTCTATATGAGAGGTGTATAAAGAGATGTGCATATATAGAGGAAGTTGTATATATGGATGTTTACATATAGATATATACTGAGGTGGGAAAATGGTTTACAGTTATAATACAAATAATGCAATAATTAATAAGTAATAATAATATAAGATTCAACTCTGTGTTTTGCATATTCACAACTGTAAACCTACTTTTGCTCACTCCTATGTATAGATGTATGTAAACCATAGATGTATACATATGAAGTGACAGCAGCAGGAAGGAGAAAGGTAGGAGAATTTTTTCCTTCTGACCCCTTCCTGTGTCACCCCATTTCTGCCAGTGTCTAAACTGATTGCTGTGCAGTGATTGCTGCAGTGATTGCTGATTCTGTCAGATGAACCTTGTTTCATGGCTCAAAGCTCTGTGTGGACTCCTTGCCCTTGTTCCTACCTGTAGGCTTAAAGGAGGTAACAGCTTCACAATGTTGTCAATACCTACATGCTTCAGTAGCCTCTATTGGTTTATTTCTTTCTACCCACAGCTTTATAGACTGTTTCTCATTAAACAGTCCCAGTTAACCTTTGGAGAGTGCCAGCTGTCCCATGATGAGACCTTGACTGTGACAACAGCCTAGTCCACATCAGTCTCCCTATCAGACATCCAAGTGAAGATATAGAAAGGCGATCACGTTGTGTCTAGAGAAATCCTAAGGCTGGGAATGTCTGGGATGCAGAAAATAACATTTAAAAGTCTTCAGCATATAGATGTCAAAGGGAATAGTTACGCCACTTCGATCCCCAGGAAACTAACCATCTCTTCTTGCTGACCTGCTCACCATCTTGAATTACCATCTTGTTGAATTCAAGGCAGTCCTGGACTGTCCCGTCCTCCCATTCAGGAAGCTTGCCATCTCTGATTAAAACCTGAACTAATTATCCCCCTTCTTCTAAGTGTCTATCAGGTGTCTATCAAGACCAACCTCCCCATGCCTCAAATCCCTGTTTACCTTGGTTATGAACCGCAATCCAAACTCCCTAGTCTTCCATTTTTACCAGGACTCTCATCTTCTTACCACTGTGTACATTCCTACAATATGAACTCGTTCTTTCCTCCCTTCCCAACTCTTTTACTTTAAGCAATTTTAGATTCTTAGTCATATATTATTTAGTCTATGCCCATAATAGACTATTCAAAACATGGCTAACATTTGTTCAAGATGAGAACAAAATAAATTCAATTAAGCCATTTGTTCATAATTACAATAGACACAATGTACTTCATCATTGAACAAACTCCATGATAAACACTTGGCCATGGGGACAATGGGCAAAATTACACTGATCATTTCTTTGCTGTTTTGTGTTTGCACTGACATACATGGCTATACACAGTTAATTAAATCTATAAATACTGCCTGTTAAGATTAATTAGTTCTCCATGCAGAATCTCCAGTTATGATAACTCTGGTGATAATTTGGGGTAATTTTTAAAATTCCACAGGAAGATTGTTTTAAAAAATTGGCCTAGAATATGCTTTGAGAGAAAAAAGAGATTAAAAAAATAAAAAGAAATTGGATAAAGGAGTGAGAAATAAGAGTATGAAAAGATTAGTTACTCTGTAAAAAGCCAATATGATTGTAGAAGTATTAAAATCCCTGTAGGAGATTTACAGAGAAGTCTGCCCTGGATTAGAATTTGATATCAAATAACTTAACTGAAGTCATACAATTTCTGTGCCATTTGTAGTTGAGTTAATAGCATATGTTCCTGGAGGATTACAGCCAATGATTAAGGAAATTAGGTTTTGTTTGAATTTAATTTAGTTATATAAAGCTGCTACTATAATTTACAGCTTTGATATTTAATATTTAATAACCCAGATCTTAGAAGAATACTAGCTATAGCTGTGTCATTATGCCTTGAAAAATTATTCCCATAAGTCATTTATATTTGCTGGCTGATAAGGATGTTCATCAACTAGATGGACTCAGCATGAGTCCACTGATAAAGCCAATGCAGTTTTACAGTTTGCCGAGTCCCTTGTACATTTCCACTTCATTTCCCACACCTGTAACTTCGGAATCATAATTTATCTGGCCGGTCAATTGTCATAATAAAGAAATATTGCAGCCTTTACTTCAGCAGCCAGCTGTGGGAATGGCTCAACTCTGCCTTTCTCTCACATTTTATGTATCTCTGACTTTTAGACATTAAAAATCATGGGAATTTTTTTTTTGTAAGTATTGCCCCCTCAGTATTTTTTCTTGTATTTCTTTCATTGTTTTGCCACATTTTTTCCAATCATTCTCCTTGAGTGTTTCCCTTCATTTTTCTGATGTTCTGTAGTGCGTTCATGATTCCTATTTAAAATACATGTATATATTTAATTTTTTCTCTGATTTATAAAAATTAATCCTAAATTTCTGATCCCATAGGCCAATTCTTATTTCCAAACATTCTTAATTTTTTCTCCCTATGCAAGAATATTTATACTACTTAAATGGCTTTAAACCTTTTATGTCTTTTATTTACATGCCTCTCGTTGTCCTCACAACTTCTGAGAATCCTTTCCACCACTATTCTGGTTCAGTTGGTTACTTTCACTTGCTTTTACCTCCTAGTTTGGGCTTCTTTCAAAGGCAGGTTAAGTAAACCCTTCAGAAAATTCCCAAGGCATAATCTCTAACCTCAAAGATTTTGGAAGTCTGAACAAAGGACTTACCAGGAATACCTATTTTAACAATTTATATTATATTTCTTTAGGTAGCTATCAAAGAGTAGAAGTTAATAAAACTGAAATATTTAAAGTTGATCAACAATTAAACATACAAGTTGGAACACCAGGAGTTTGTCTGAAAGATATAAAAAAATGCATAATACATTCTAAGACATGAGTTCCTTTGGTGCTTTCCTGCAGCCCTCTAAAGTTACCAAACTGAGGATCATAACAATAATATGATGATGGTAATAATAAAATAATAATAATAATAATAAAAGATAGTGATTGAATATGGATTCTGAAAGTAGATTGGCTGGCAATCAATCTTGACTTCATTACTTTATAGTTGTGTGACTTTGGCTAACTTATTTAACCTATTTGTGCCTCAGTTTTTAAATCTGTAAAATGAGGATAACAATAGCATTCTGTTACAGAGTTGTGCTAATAATACTTGTAAAATGCTTAGAATCATGCCTTGGACATTGTAAACTCTCAGCAACCATTAGACATTGTTATTTACTATTATATTTGTTATTGCTACTGTAAAACAGAGCACCAATTACAGTTGTCTCTCGGACAACTCAGGGGTTATGGGCACCAGCCCACTAGGCAGTCAAAAATCTGCATGTAACTTTTTACTC
Organism: Glossophaga mutica; assembly: GCA_039655065.1. Taxonomy (NCBI): domain Eukaryota; kingdom Metazoa; phylum Chordata; class Mammalia; order Chiroptera; family Phyllostomidae; genus Glossophaga; species Glossophaga mutica. Next base: position 136,017,888 of record CM077307.1, on the reverse strand, counting down.
CTCAAAAGCTTAACTACTAATAGCCTACCATTCACTGGAAGATTTATCTATAACATAAACAGTCAATTAACACCTATTTTGTATGTTATATATTATATACTGTATTTCTGTAATAAAGTAAGCTAGAGAAAAGGCAATGTTATTAAGAAAATTACAAGGAATTCACAATATTTATTGAAATAAATTCAACTATAAGTGGACCAGTGCAGTTTACACCTGTGTTGTTCAAGGTCAACTATAATAGGAAATAGATGAAAGTAAACATTAAGAAACAAACAAGAATCATTGCAGTAACTGTATAGCCATTTACCTAATCCATATCTTTTGACATGTTTTGCTATATTTCTGAAGTTAAAAATTCTTAGGTATTCAGTGGAGTAGCCCAGCCCCCTAGTAACACATACTGAACATTATCAACACCATCAGCAATCATTCTTTTTAGCTCTTTATCAACAATCCTTCTCCCTCGCTCAAAAGTAATGAGGAGTTGAAGGGAAACCCTGCACTAAACATATTTGAGATGCAAACTCTTTTTTTTTTTTTTTTTTGTACCTGCTTCAAATTCTGCAAAGTTTCAAGCTCTTGTGGCTTTTAAAAATTCCAATTCAAGGACTAGCAAAATAGTATGTTTGCATTAATGTAAAAACTAGAACCGTAAATCAACATCCAGAGCCAGATCAATGGGTCTCAAAATTCAGATTAGAATTTCCTAGTTGATTTGAAGAGACTTCATTGTGTGCTGGCAGTATAGCAGGTGCTGGCCTCCACCCAATGAGGAAGTTGCCCTCCTGGTAAGGAGGGAACTGGGACAACAATTCTAACCCTTAATATCTAATACAAAGGAGAGGGGGGAGAGAATTTATTATATTCCCATGAATCATGAAATAAATCAGGACACTTCATGAACAAAAGAAATTTCAAATTGATCAAGGAGAGAAACAAGATTAACTTTCTCTAAGCTAAGTTTTTATTTATTCTTGAACCAGCCCTTACGGAATACTGGGAAAGGGTGAAAATATACTGCATAATAACTAACACCAAATAAAGAATCTTTAACTAAAGGGAAATACTGGAAGAATCTGCAAGACTTAGAAATATACTAGCAGGGACTTTAAGAAATGTGGTTTTAAGTTAAAAGAGGAGAGAAGAATTGAATGGCTAGTATGGAAATTACTGGGAATGAGATTGCCAGTAATAAGAAATAAAGCAGTAAAAACAGAGTCAAATCCAGGCCTATTACAAAATTATTTTCAATCACATACATACTTTAAATAGCCTGATAATTATAAACTTTTAGGAATTGCCAATATTTTTAAGTCAAAAAATGTGAATGTGAGTTACTTACACATTTTAAATAGCCTGATTGTCTTGAAGTTTTAGGAATGTCCAACATTTTTAAGTAAAAAAATTTGAATGTGAATCTCATCTATGCCATTTATTTGCCCCATGATCTTGAGCCTCATTCTTTTCATAATGAAGAAGTAATAGTATCAACACATACAACCTTATAGGATTTTAAGAGTAGTCAAATGAAATTATACTCTGAAACATAAAGCATTATTGAAATGTAAATTATTAACATCATTCAGCTTTTGCTTGATTTTCCATTGGTGAGGATATCACTACCATATTATTTATGAATAGCTATAATTCTAACATATAAAAAAATCTAATTCTCACATACATATTACATTTATATAGTCCTACCTATATCCCTTGGTGTGTCAGAATTAAATTTAATCTACTATCCAATGGCATTTCTTCAGATATTTAAGGAATCATAATACCTTTGAAGTTTTCTATTCTTATATTAGAGAGAAAAATTCAAGGGTCAGTTAATTGAGCTGTTTAATGAATTTGGAGCTCTGGATTGTGCCTAGTTCTGTTATCTACTCAACATAGGATTCAGTTTCCAGGCCCTGAAAATCATGTCATTTTTTTCTAGATTCCCCTCACCTTCTAAAACTCCGCTTGGTCAGGAAAATACACATACATATAAATATACTAAAGGAGGACACATGTTGCTAGAGTGGCATAAACAAAGCACAGTGGGAAATAAAATGATGCACAATTAATTTCTGCTGTGCGAATCTAAGAATACTGAGGTACACTTGAACTGAGTCTTGAGGATGAATACAGTGTCTTTAGGAAAAGACAGAGGGGTAATTACACTTATATATAGATAGAAAAAGAGTACTAGGGAAGCCATATAAACAAGAAAAATGAGGATTCAAGCGATACAATAAAGCTGGGCTATAGAACAAAGTTCTAGGTGAAGGCAAGAGTGAACAGAGCTTTGGTTTCCATGTTAACACTTAGTTTTATTACTGCATGAATGACAGAGAGTCATTCAAATGGTTGAGCCTGGTGATGACGGTGTTGTCAGTGACAAGACTGGTTATGGATAGGAGTTGGAGACAGAAATCAGTTAGAAATGTATAACGTTAGTCGATGTAACAAATAATATCAATGTAAACTTTGTCCACAGCATTAACAATAAAAAGAGGCAGGTTTGACTATGTCTCACAGGTTGACATGGTAGGTGCTGACACAAAATGAAAGTAGCCTATAAGAGATGGAGATGGCCCCAAGAGAATAATGGAGAAGTTTTCAGGGAGGGAGATATATTGACATGAGAGAAATGATCAGAAGACATTGGGACATGCAAATGCCAGGTGCTGGTGGTCAGGTATGTCTAAAGAAGCAGAGCCTGAGAAGGATGAAGAACAAGAGAAGGCTCTTGAAGTTTATTTGTAGCTCGAGGAAGATGAAAACTTTGGAAAAACCAAGTGAAACAAAGGAAGGGTTTTTTTTTTTTTTTAAAGAGCCACATTATCCTTTTAGCTAATATTGAGTAAAATATGATTATTTATTCCTGTTAAGTTTGTTATCACTGAAAAGGCACCAGACTGTTACTATAGACTGGACCTCAGTTCAGCGACCTTGGTATTTCAGTTCCGGCTATGAAAGAATTCAGAGCCAAGATTCAAATACGAGCACAAGTTTATTTAGAGAGTCACAGAGGTAGAAGAAGTGAACCTTGGAAGAAGTGAGGCTGTGTGGGCTAGGAAACAAGTTACAGGGGCCAAAGAAAGGCACTTGCAGCTTAGGAGGAAGAAAGCAAGAATATATGTCCCCAGGGGGATGAAGAGTGGGAAAGGCTCGGGCATGCTGTAGAGAGAGCATTCGCTGGGGAAAGAAGTGGGTGGGAAAAGGTGTGGGCATGCTCAAGAGAAAGAGAGAGCCTCACTGGGTCTTCTATTTTAAGGCTTTTAAGGGTGAGGATTTTAGAGAAGTCCCAAAAGGAGGATCTCAATAGGCTATCCATTAGCCTTCCAGGTGTGTTCTTTAAGGGTTGTGGTCTCTGCTGATTGGTTGGCACTAGGGTACAGGCTTATTAGTCATTAAAGCTGGACCTGATGTCAGCCATGGAGATATCCCACCTGACCTTACTGCTTTTTGGGGCCTGCAGCTGAAACACAACCTAGGCCTAGATGTTATCTCTAGTTTGACCAAAACACTGTCTCAGATGTCAACAGACCCAAGGCTTTGTTCCTATTATTTGACATGGGTCAGCACCTCATTGTCCCAAGGGCTTAATGCTTAAGGGAATGGTTGAGCAAGGGCTTGTATGGGAGTCTATGAGGCTATTTTCTGGTCTCCTTCTTTCTCCTCTAAGGTGGTCTACTATGAGACTAGTGACATACTAGGAGAGGAAAAGTCAGGGGAGAGTCCGAACCATATGACCCACCATATGAAAATTCAGGGGGTCTAAACCACAGGACCAGCAATATGCTAGGGGAGGAATGACCACCCTGGGGGCAAAGTCCTACCCTAAGATTGCCCATTGTTAGGCACCATGGGCTTTCTGCTGTGGCGACCTTCCATACCTGGCTAAATGTCCTTGCTCTGCTAATACCTGCCTGCTATAAGGTCACTTCTTGATTTAGGCTCATTATTCAATGTGACAAGTACTATTTCTTGACTACCAGTAAATCGCACAGAGCAGCTACTCAGTTTTTTCAATTTTATTCTTTTGTGTCATTTGCCTAATTTATTTAAGATATAAAATAATTGAATAAAAGGAAAGGCTAATATTTCCTGGAAATGGAAGCAATATTATATAAAATTATGTAATGGATGCCCATGTTCGTATTCAGGACCAAGGCTCTCAGTGCTAGATGTTGAGAGTGTTCGCTAGTGACAGCACATAGCTGAGTCTTCCTCCAGGAATTGTCTGTGGCCCTGCTCATCACACTGTCTCCTCCCTGGAGGCAGCTTGTATCCATTGATTGGTAGATGTATCCCCTTTCTTTATTTTACTTTTATTTATTTTTTAAGTCAACTGTTTATTGATTGATTTTAGAGGGAGTGGAAGGAAGAGACAAACAGAGAGAAACATAGATCAGTTGCCTCCCGCGTGCCCTGACTGGGGATCAAAACTACAACCAAGGTATATGCCCTGCCTGGGAATTGAACTCACAACCTTTTGGTGTACAGGACAATGCTCCAACCAACCAAGCCACCCAGCCACAGCGTTCCTCTATTTTAATTCTGGCCAATTTGGAGGAATCATCAGCTCTATAGCTGCCTGTGATCAGCTGAGATCTCTGTTGCAACTGCATCCCTGCTGCAGTTCAACTTTTTGTTTGCATCCCCACTCTCTCAAAGGTGTTATCCCCACAGGCTCTCCCAATTAATTACCTGCAGGCAAATCTCCATCTCAATGCCTGTTTCCCCAGAGGAACCCAACCTAAGATGAATTTTTTTGCCTTGACAAAACCATTTTAGGCATCATTTAAAGTATCAGGATTCTTCTTACATTTGAAAAAGAAGATTAATGGAGATAACTTTTCTAAAGTTATGTTAATTTCATCAGCATAGCACTGGTGCAACAATAAAGAGACAAATTAATAGATGAGAATAGATATCTCAGAAATAGATCCTACTATATACAAGAATTTATTATATTATCATTGCCATTGACATCACAAAAGTATGATAAAGATTAATGGCATAACAAATCAAAGAGGAAGGGAAAGATTATTCAATAAGTGGTGCTGGGACAATAGGATGGGAAAGTGAATTTAATTCTTATGTCATGTATTGAAATAAATCCCAGACGAATTTAAGATGTTAGTCCAATTTCACTAATAATAAAGAAGATACTATCTTTTGCTTCTCATGATGGAATGAGTGCACTGATGAGGGTGTGGGGATAGAAGGGTACCCTAATATGCTGTAACTAAAAGTGCAAATTGTTAGGTTTTAATGGACAGTGTGATATTTACTATGAAAATATTTTAAATGTATAATTTTGATTTAATTTATTAAACTTTTAAATTGAAGAATAATATACTATATTAAGAGTAACATATGTACATATGATACACATTACATAGCTTAAGGGTTCCTACATATTTATACACTTGTCTGTATATGTTATATATACACACACACATATAATGCCGGTGGAAATAGGATTCTTACGTGCAGTTAAAGGGGATGCATTTCCGGGACTCGAGCATAAGAAGACTGAGGTATAGTGGCAAGGTTTATCGGAGCCAAAACAAAAGACTGGCCCCAGGTGGCGAATGTCTCATCCACAACCAGCTCTACCTCCCCACTGAAGAGGTCCAGCTTCTGGGGCTGCCCCTACCCCAGGAGGAGGAACAGGACCCAGTGAAGATGTGCCATTACCCCGGTGTCAATACCTGAAGCTTCAGTAATCATCTCCGTCTTTGTTCCCATCCAGTCTGCTTTCTACACTGAGCTTAGGCCCCCACAGCGGCCACACCCAGGCCCCCAGCTGCAAAGGAGAGATAAGGCCAGAAAGCTAGCTTGGGTCTTTTGTTAAACTTTGATTTTATCTCCCCGGGTTTGGGAAGCCGTAAGCTTTCTTTGAAATTAACCAACCTTCCTCATTCTTTGTGGGCTTGTGCAGGGCCATCCCACATCTAGTCCTTTTCCTGGGTCCTCCTGTGTTCCACGCTCTTATCCTGCCTGGTCTCTTCCCAGATTTTCCCAGGCTATATTCCTCCCCTTTATGGTCCCATTTTGACTCCTACTGCCCATGCTTTAGCAGAGGAATTTCTCCTTTACTGTTTTATCCCTCTCCCCTGTCGTCTATGGGAAAGGGTCAGTTGTTCCCTGAGGAGACTGGAAAGTCAACACTTCCTGCCTATTCTCACACTAGCCATTTGGTGGAGGATGCGGCTGTCCACTGGGGTGTCTGTGAAGCTGCCCCTTCCTAGTTAATCCAGCTTAATTAGATGTCTGGCTCCCTTCTTTTTCATTAATATGTAACTAGCTAACTACCTACTGTAATATAACCATCATCCCTATTCAGAAATGTTTTGAGCGCCTCAGAAGTTTCCCTGCTGTTTTATCCTGGGACGATTCCCCTCCCAACCAGAAACTGAGACAGACTGTCTCCTCTCATGGATGGTGTACTAGGGGAGACAAACATTAAGTAAATAATTACACAGTTATTATTTGTTAGTAATTAATTTTAAAATGGAAAATTAAAAGTGTTGTCCTAGCTGGAGGCTCATTTGGTTGGATCATTGCCCTGTACACCAAAAGGCTGCAGGTTCGATGCCCAGTAGGGGTGTGTAAATCGAGCAACCAGTCAATGTCTCTCTCGCTCTCTCTTTCTCTCTCTCAAATCAATAAAAACATATCCTTGGGTTAAAAATAAATAAATAAAAATAAGTAAATAAATAAGCAAGTAAAAGTGTGAAAAGAGAAATAATATTTAGATTGGGAAAGAAGAGGTTAAGATAAGTCAGGAGTAATATTTATCATGAAGAATGAGCAGTAGTTATCCGAGAAAAGAGAGTGAAAGGGAACAGCATACAAAGGAGGTGAAACGGTAGGTGTCCTGACAGAGCTTCAAGGACCTGAAAATAAAAGTAGTGTTGATTAGCAGAAGAGAGTCAAGGCAAGAGGCAGGAGTCACTCCCTGCAAGGGATTATAATCTGCTTAAAGATGTATATTTTAACATTATTTTAACTCAAAACCACTCAATGGTTTTAAAACAAAGTACATTTTAAAATGATTGTTTTGGGCTACTGTGAAGATACAGATTGTGAGAAGACAGTGTGAAAACTGGGAGAACAGGTATTAGGTTACTGCAAGAGATGATGACTCGAAACAGTAAAGTGGCTTGGGAACCAAAAAAAAATGGGAAATTCAAAATATACTTGGAAAGTTGCATCTACTGAGCTCAGTGACTGATAGGATAAGGATGAGGTCAAAGGAGATTGCATATTTATGTAAAAGAAAAGCTCTGAAGGATATGTGTCAAACTGCTGGCTATTATGTCTGCTCTGGGTTTGGGTGAGGGGGAGGATAGAGACAGATTTTGACTGTTTATGCTGTAAACTCCAAACTAAAATAATGCGGTAGTGGTTCTGGTAATGGTAGTAGTAGTCTTTGGAACTATTTAAATGACCTTGCACAATTATTTCCATTCACTCATGGTTGGATGTGTAGGCTGTTTTTAAATCTTGGCTGCTGCGAATAATGCTGCAGTGAGCACGGGAGTGAAAACGTCTTTTTGATAGCTTGTTTTCATTTTCTTTGGATATTCAGCCAGAAGTGGTACATCCAAAACTTCTGAATTGCTGCATCGTATGGATTGCTGAATCATATGGTAGTTCTTTAAAAATTTTTTTGAGGAAACTCCATAAAGTTTTTCACAGTAGCTGTACCAAATTATAGTCCTATCAACAGTATGGAGGGTTCCCTTTTCTCCACATCCTTGCCAATGCTCATCATTTCTTGCATTTTTGATAACAACCATCTTAAGAGGTGCAAAATGTATCTCATTTTGGTTTTGATTTGAATTTTTCTGATGATTAGTGATGTTGAGCACCTTTTTATGTACCTGCCATTCATATGTCTTCTTTGGAAAAATGTCTAATTCCTCTGCCCATTTTTTGATCACATTGTTTATAGTCTTTTTGCTATTGATTTGTATGAGTTCTTTCTATAGTTTGGATATTAACCAAACTGGGATGAATGGTCAGAGGGGAGGCATAGGAAGCAGTGCTATGGACCATCTTAAGCTTTAGCACTGTAAGTTAGATAGTTTTGAGTTTGGCACTTAGGTAATATTGTGTGTATGTCATTAAAATTTCATATTCTTTGACTTGAACTTTTACCTCAGAGACTGTATTCTAATGAAATGAGCACAAATATAAAGAGACTTCATGCATTCCATGTAGTCTTTATTCATAAAACAATATTGGAAACAAAATAATGCACAATTATGGTAAAAGGTATATCCATGAATATCCTATAGTTATTTACATTTACATGAAGAAATGCTTAAGCTATAATTTAAAGTGAAAGCATGTTTTTATGTCTGCTTGATGCATTGCCCTTCTATGATTCCTGCCTGGCCAGCCCATCCCTAGCTTTAGTCCTGCCAAAAGCAGCAAGCAGATTCTACCTCAGTATAGCCATTGCGTGCAAACCCTGGGCAATCTTTGCAGATCCACTTATATTCCTGTCTACCTGATCTGGTCTCTCAGATCTCCAGCCACCCTATTTAAGATGGATGGCATTCACTGTCTTGAGGAAACCTGCAGTAGGATTCAGGTACATTTGATTGCTGCAATTAAACTGACTTCCTGTATGTATAATAAGAAACACATTCCAGAAAACATAAATTAGAAGTTGGAACTGTGAGAGAATCTGAAAATCTCTTAAAAATATAAAGAAGGATATTACCATGGTCAATGTAGATAAAAGAGAACAACCTACTTGAAGCTTAGCAAAAAAGGGGAGCTGAGACTTCATACTTGTGCTAGAGTACAGCTGGCAAACATAAGGCCAGCGGGCCGAATCTGGCCCTTCACCTTGTTTTATCTGTCCCGGCACCTTGTTTCTACCTGGTGGCAACACTGAGTTCCTTGCCGCTAGTCAAGGAGTAGTTACATTTACACAGTCCTAAAATTACATTCGGCCCTTTGAAGGCAACCGAGAGGCTGATGTGGCCCCCGGTGAAAATGAGTTTGACACCTCTGTGTTAGACATTCTGCCTTGTGGCTAACAAGCATTCAAAATCTATCTGTTAATGACAATGTTTCAAATTAGTTTTTTCTTCACACTAGAAGGCAAAATATTTTAAGGCTCTTACCTGCTAAATTACTTATATAAAAACTGGCACAGTACTGAACAGTTTACATTCAAAATGTATTTATTCTATCCCTAAAACAACTATCCCTGAAAGCAGCAGCCTATGAAAGCATAGATTGAGTAATCTCAGGGGAACAGGAATGGGAGAGGAAAACAGGAGACAGTCATGTTTTCATTTATTCCAATATTTCATTTTTACATTATAATTTGGAATTACCCTTTGGCATTCTTTTAATTTATAAATAGATTATATTAAAAGGAAATATATAAATGCATATTATTACATTTTACATAACCTTTCATTGTTTTCAATTATATAGGTGTTAGAGGAATGTATGTGTGTACTTTATCTCTATATTAATCATATTCAAACCCAAGATGAGAAATAGTTGCTTGAATCAAACCCAAGACAAGAATAATGCTGTTGGTGGTGGTGGTGGCCACGGTCACAGCAGTGATAGAAGTGCACGTAGTATTAGCAGCTGTAGGAAGAGCAGTGGAGTCTCGTGGATGTTAGTTCAGCCTTGTGCGTTTAAATAACTTTTATTAACACCTTTGTCCTATTAAACAGCAATGTGAAGTCATTGTGAAACCATTCCTATTTAACTAAAAGGAAAAATAGTCTCTTTTCTTTTTTGCCTGACAACTGGTATACACCTAGAAAATGGTAAAACTAATACAAAATTCTGTCATTTGGTTCCAAGACCTGCATTCGTATCACTATTTTTCTAGGCACTTTTATATTCAATCATCCCAAGTCAATACACATAACAAATCGGCGCAAATACTTGGGCTAGCTATCTATTATAATTTCAAGAATGTCATAGTTCTCAATATAAAAGAAATGTTATCTAATAATTTTAAATTATTTAATTGATTTACTCCAAACAGTAAATCCAAGAGAAATACTGATGACTACAGGATCTTCTCATTTTATTTAATTCATTGTTAATGACCATTTCCCCAGAGAAGGTAAAACTGGCCAGGTATAAAAATAAAGTTCGGTGTGTCCTTGGAACACATACTAATTTTGAAGTAGTTCTGCTTAGGAAATGATTTACTATAGTGGCTGAAAATGAAAATTTCTGCAAGGTCATCCGGACTTCAAAATTATTCTAATGAATTCCAAGCTTAATACAAACTTTATATGAGTTATCACCTTATAGTAATTTGTGCTAACAGACACCATCCCTAAATACTATCATTTGATGACAATAAATAAGCCTTATAAAAATTTTGTTTCTGAGCAACTCAACCCTTGCTAAAAACAAACAAACAAAAAACAAACTGTAAATTTTCACTTTAAACTATAATTTCTGCTGAAACAGACACTTCAGGAGTAAAATTGGTGACCATTTTAAAACTGTGAATTTTACTCTCCATGAAGTCTGCCAGTTTATTTCCATGTTGCTGTGAGTCACTTCTAAATTGTCATTTCCTCTAACTTTTCCTGCCATTCTTAAGTTTTGCCATAATCTGATACTCACTCGCATACTTAATGCTTTATTGTTTCTCTAGTGGTCAGGCCCTCTTTTCTGTGACAGGGGAACTTGTCTCTGTCTCCACCACCTTCTCCACCACCTCCTCCACCACCACTGCCAGTCAAGAGACCCCTGCCCAGTAGCGCCTCCAGAGCACAGTCTGGGTAAGACCTGCGCCTTCCATTGAAAAGGAACAGTCTTCTTTGAGTGCTCAAATATTTTTCTTCTTTTAAGTACACAAATAGTTTTATATTTCGTCTTTGCACCAGTTGGCTATATTTTCTATTTATATATTTTTAATTATTTTATTTTTTTAGAGATTTTACTTATTTTATTTTTAGAGAGAGGGGAAGGGAGGGAAAAAGAGAGGGAGAGAAACATCAATGTGTGGTTGCCTCTTGCATGCCCCTATACTGGGGACCTGGCCGGTAACCCAGGCATGTGCCCTGACTGGGAGTTGAACTGGTGACCCTTTGCTTCACAGTCCTGTGCTTCACAGTACACTGAGCCACACCAGCCAGGGCTCTATTTATATTCTTATGTCATGAAGATATAGGAAAAGATGAAACTGATAGTACTGATGATTTTGAAATACTAAGGCTGTGTAGTGAGCATTTGACTAGGACTAAACATCTATGCTGTGCATTTCATTGGGGCAGAAGGATGAGAAAGTGGAGCTTAGGGAGTACCATGAACCAGAACTCTTAGAGTCCAGAAATAATTTTCAGCGTAAGACCTTTTAGAAGTGAAAATACGTGATGAGAAAACATACCCCCACCTTAACATTCAGATGTAGTGCTCTATATTTTGGACATTATTTTTCTTAATCTAGCATGTTTGGGGGGATTAATTATATATCAAGCATACTTCCAAGCATTTTACATGTACTGTGTCATATAAATATCACAATAACTTTAAATATAGATATTAAAATGTACATTTTATAGATTAGAAACAGACTTAGCAAATGTAAATAGCACCCAAATCAATAGCTAATAAGAAGCAAGAGCCAAGACTTAACAGATCTTTCTCTAGACAGAATACAAACCTTTAGTCAAGTTTGGAGAAAAGTACCAGAAGCTTCCACTAGAGTCAATAAATTTTTTTGTGCGACATAGTACGCAAATCAGATTGTAGCTATTTCACTTAGTAATATACCTTAGATGCCTATTGTGTAGTGGGCACTATGTAGGTCCTGGCATAAAAGTTTCAGCATCCTGGATGTAGAGGAATAAAGTCAACACAAAGGAAATTACATAGGTTGAATTATAATGCAGTGAAAGTCACCAATATGGCACAAGAATTAGACAGGACTGGTTATGCATAAAAATAGAGGAAATGACACAGGGCTTGTAGCAGACTGCACTATGAGTTAGAAATGCAATCTGTTTGAAAATAGTGCAAAGACATACATGTAGTATTTGCAAAGAATCTTCTATCTGCATTTAGCTTTGGCTGAGCTTTTATAAGAACAAGTTGTTCCAATGTGACCATATCATAAGATATGGAAAAATTAGAGAGGGTCCAGAGGTCTAAAATGAAAATAATTAAAATTTAAGAGGAAAAGAAGTCCTTCAGGAAATATTTAAAGATTTGAGGTTATTTTGTCTGAAGAGAGCAAAGATATGAGCAAGGAGAACCTTAATACCTATTTCAAAATTAAAAAAGAAGAATTTTTCAAAGGATGGGAAGTAGTTGTTCCCCTTTTTCACTAAAGAGAGAAGAAAAGAAATATGTGTTCCTCAGAGGATAATACCATAAAAGTAATAAAGAGGTCATTCTTTATCCAATTTAAGAAGAGTCATCTCAATTCTCTCTCTAGAGGTATGTGAGCAGGCAGAAACAAAACTTTAAAATGGCCAGAGGATGAAAGTTTCTATCCTCACACCATTCCCGACACGCTGGGCCAAAATATTCGCCTGCCAACCAAACACATCAATGGTCACACACCCTAATTGTTGTCCCCTTTCTTGAAAGAATGGAAAGCATAGGCCAGAGGTTTGAAATTCTTTTGGTTGGACATGTATTTAATACAATTGAACTATTTAGCAAAATAAAAATATTTTTCATTTAGAAAATAGAAACCTCTTATTTCTCTAATTTCTAAAAAATCAGAACACCTGGCCCATCTGGTCCTATTTAGTGCTGGGGGTGTGTAGTGCAGCCCATGTTAAATAGTACCTGTGCCCTCCAGGGTGTCAGAGTCCCCATCACACCCAACAGTACTCATATCTGGCCTACTTCACTCATTCTTGCTACGAGCCTAGTGTCTTTAGACTTGTGACTCTACAGTCTTGAGGATAAGTTCAAAGGAGCAGTGAAAGGAAGGCCATTCAATGACTTTGCCAAACCAAGCTAGCTTACAGAGTTGTCCCCTCGAACCCTCTTGCCATCATTTTATCTAGAACTGTGCAAAACCGAGTTCCAACTAGGACAGAGTCCTGGGTACATGAAGAGGAGATACAGAAAGGAGATGATCCTCCCGGGTCTTCCAGACGTATGCTGTGGAGCCAGGCTTCTCCAAGATCGAGGCAGTGTGGGAGGAGCCACTGCAAGCCACAGAAAACCGTACTGACTGTTTCTTCTTGGACCATTATTTTATTCAATGAGGAGGACTTTGTATTAAAACATAGTATATTGTGCCAAATTCAAGAACATTTACAAGATAAAGCACAAAATTTCAAAGCCATTTGTCACTAGTAACAGAACCAGGCTGGCATACTTCAGCCATTGGTGGGTATTTCATTGGCAGAGTTGAAGAGCAAGTCTAGATTTCTGCTGACAACCAGTCATTGCAACTTCTACCCCCGTGACCTCAGCATCTTCTGAATCTCTTGTTGGAATTCTTACGAGTCTAAGTGTATATGTTCAAAGCACAAGTAAATCCTAATTAAAATTATTACCACAAAAAATAAGTAACCCTCAACTTGAAATGTTATTTTCAATAGTGTCTCCAACTAAAGCACCAGTCTATTAAAATGTCTGGGTTAAGTACTCAACTCAGATTGCCCAGACTTTCTACATGCAGTAGGGGGGTGGAGGTAATGAGTAACTCAACCTCTGTGGTCTCAACTTCATCAGTTCTCCATAAGATTGTTACGAGATTTGAATGTCTCAACATTTCTAAGGCATCTAGAAAACTGCTTGGAACATAATAAGGGGTGAAAACCTTATTGTGAGGAATACCAAAGTTTTATTTTTCTAAAATTTTATTTTCAGGTAGAAGGAATGTTCCTTTTCTGTTAGGAGCTTCATAACCTCATCCTATGGTGGTAAACTTAAGTGGACTATAGTTATCAGTGAATTCTCTAGTGGTCAAACCTTTAGTAGCATTAGAAGGGAAGGCAATCTGCCAAAAAATGAGAACTTCTAACTCCAACCAGCTACTTAAGTGTGTTTTGACATCCCCCAAAGCAATAGAAAACTAGGACTTTTGAAGTGCTGCCAAATAGCATTTATTTCAGAAACATGAGAGACTTGATCTCTAAAATTTATTTTTGAAGAATCACATTTTTATATATAATCTTTATTATATTTTTTTCTATTACCTTTTAGTCCCCTTATATCCACCTCCCCCCGGCAATCACCTCACTGTTGTCCATAGAGGCAAACATTTATTAACTTATTATAGTCAGTGGTATTTTAATAAAACCAACTATATACACTTGTGGGTATTTGGGCATGGGGTGGGGTGGGGTGGTGGACTGTGTTTGTTTTTTGTCTGATACATTGTATTCCAAAAGCCATATTCAAAACATTAACTATACCCAACTAGATAACATTCTAAGAGTAAGGACTGATGTTTCACTCTATTGAAATGTACTTCACAGTTAAATGGAAGTAAAAACATACCAACCTCAAGTTTTCTGATGAGCCTTGCCTTGTAGTTCTCAAGCAATTTGGTCTCAGAACCATGTTACACTCTTAAAAATTATTATGAACCCCACAGAGCTTTTGACTGTGTATATTATATCAATAAAGATTTATAGATTTTAAATATTTAAAATTTTTTAATATTTCTATTTTAATGCCATCAAAAACAACATTAAGTCAAATGCATGCTAAAATAAAATACACACTTTTATTTAAAAAATAAGTAGTTTCTAAAGCCAACAAGAAGAAAAACCATTAGTGACAAGAGTACCATTGTTTCACATTTTTACAAATCCTTTCAATGTCTGGCTTCTGAGAATACAGCTGAGTTCTTATATCACCTACTACATTTAATCTGCAGTGCTATATTTGGGTTGAAGTATCTGAAGACAATCTGGCCCTCACAGATACGTATTTGGAATGTCAAGAGTGTTTTAATAGCCTTCAAAGACAATTTTGGATATTCTTTGATATTAACACCCAAACTTAAAGGTTAGTTGCAATATGGAATCCGAAATGATAAAATTGAGCTTTTTGTACATGTATGATATCTACAGGACTGTCTTGCACTTTCAATGGATTTTTCCATCCATGCATTATTTAGTAACATCATGCATTGGTCAGAGCCTGACACTTACTAAGCATCCCTTAAACGTTTATTAAAAACAAAGAATAAAAATAACAGGTAGCAAATGATTTTAGTCATTACTCTTGGACTCTGTCATTTATTTGCTCCTTGACCTGGGTTAAATTAGTTATGCCACTGAGAACCTACTTTTCTTCATCTGTAAAGCTGGGATGATATTGCCCTCCTCACCTAGCATGATAATTCCATGGAAGAATAAGCAGAAAAATGATGTCCACGAATTAATCTCTGGAACCTGTGAATATGTTTTGTTACATGGCAAAAGAGACTTTGTAGGTATAATGAAGAGTACAGACCTCGATGTGGTGAGAGTCTGGATTATCCAGCTGTGCCCAATCTAATCACATGGGCCCTTAAAGAGCAGATTTTTTTCAGGTGGAAAGCAGAAGGGGGTGGCAAAAAAAATTCAAAGCTTGAAAAGGACTTGATATACCATTGCTGGCTTTGCAGAAGGGGAAAGAAAACCATTGGTGAAGGAATGAATGTGAGTAGCCTGTAAAAGTTGAGAATAACCCCTGGCCAACAATCCCGAAGAAACAGGGACCACAGTCCCACGATTTATAGAACTGAATTTTGCCAACAGCATGAATGAGCTTGCAAGTGAATCCGTGCCTAGAATTCTGAGAGAGGACTACAGCTTGGCGGATACCTTGATTTCACCCCGTGAACCTGATGTAGAGCACCAGCTAGTCCAATCTGAGCTGGTGTTTTTGACCTACAGAACTGTGAAATAATATAGAGCTCTTGTTTTAAACCACTAAGTTTATGATCATTTGTTATGGCAGCAATAGAAACCTAACAGATAGGTAATATAGCATTTTTATAAACTAAAATATCAGACAGATAAACTAAAATATCAGACAGATCTCATAATTTCATATTGTGATATTGGAGAGTTGGGGTTAAAGAATACACTGACCAAATACTGTATTTATTATAAAGAGAATAAGGGTGAGAGAAAAAGAAAGTGATGTTAAAGTCATGAATTTAGTTTGCTCTTTAAATGTTTAACTTTGAGGTTGCCTCTTTCTAAATCCCTGGAGATCTGGCCTTCCTGCATACAGAGAGGTTTTATTAAAGCTCAATTCCCTTGTAAAAGCTTTTAATAGCTTTCTTTAAAAAAAAAAAAATCATCCTCAACTCTCTCTTCTGTGCTGTTCTCCTAAATGCCAGAAAGCACAAAGATACTAAAGAAATACAGGAGACAAAATTAAATCAGGGGCCCTCCTAGCTCCTCCATTATTCAAAGCACTTAGTAGACTATAAATGATTTAAGTGTGATACAACCAGACTTCCCAGAGTAAATAGTTTTTATTTTCCTGATTGGTAAGCAGGAGAAAGAAGATCCCACATTCCCTTTAGCAAAGTTTAGAACCATCTTCTGCCAAAAATAAAAGAACATCTTTCTGTCTAGTTTACTTTTTAAAAAATATGGAGGCAAATCAAGATCAAAGAAAAGGATATTACAGCTTTATTACTGCTTTTATTGGATAGTTATGATGCCAGCAGGCTACCGGGTTCTGCATGGAATATACAAATGAGACCCTGAGTACTTGATCTGTAATGTAAATGAAGCCAATCAGAATGTAATATTATTGCATGTTCCAAACCAAAGCTATGATGTTTCTCATAACTGCACTTGGCACTTAGAGCAGTTGAAACTCACAACATGCTTCATAAACATTAATTAATTATGCTGGGCTTAAATTTAATTCCTCCAGTGGATAGAACGTATGCACAGATGATGAAAGAGTCAGCTGTAACCTAGTGCTCGTTCTAAATCTGGATTGTAGGATCAGCTAATAATCATCACAATAATAGCTGACCCTGGTAATCTTCAAAATGTCCTTTCAGCATTTATTAGTCAACCATCACACATCACCCTGTGGGAAAGATAAATATTATTCTCCTCATACATAGCCTGAGAAATTGTGTTTCAAGTGGAATGGTTTTGCCCAGGATTCCCCCAAACACCCCAACAGGAGAGTGGAGAGTTAGAGTACCCAAACTGACTAGGAGCAGACCAGAAAGGTTCCCAGTCCCACATTACCAGAGGAGGTTGAAGGCGGTGAAACTTACAGAGGGCTCCTGTTACTGGAGAAACTGTCCCAGGTGCATCTAGAAAAGAGGAAAAAGGGCAGTGAATCAGAAAGTCGGTATGATTCCAAAGAAAGTCTCCAGCTCAGGGAGTTTCCCTTGACTGCAATGCATGTTTTCCCAACTCCTCCAGTCAGTCCTGGGGTTTTCACCAAATGGGTTTAAAATAGGGGGTAAAAACTTCCAGCCAAATTGAGCCTACAGATGTAATGGACTGGCCAACAGATTGTTTTATTTTTAATTAAACATTTCAGGGCAGGAACACCTGTACTCTCTCCATTGGATATGAGACAATGCCTCTGACACCCCAACTGTTAACATGTGTAGAGCACACCGTTTGCCTTCTTACACCCAGAACCACCACCAGCTCAGAGCAGAGAATGCCACGTTTCTTGGAAATGTCCTTGGCAAGGACAGCGAGTGAGGGCGCTAGAGCGTCTCCAGCTTGCTGTCACCATTGCAGTATTCTCTCTTCATTCTTTGTCCCACCTCTTATTTTCCTTCCTTTTCAGCCTTGGTCTTTCTTTCTAGCCCCATGTCCAGTCTTCTTATTCCCACTTCAGGGCTTCAGAGGACATTTCCCTCTGCTAGAAGTGTTTTTTCTCTTTCCATCTTAGCCCTCCATCTACTTAAATGTCATCCGCACCCCATCTCTTACCTGCTTCCTACCAATTTTCTCTCCTGCAATTATATGTCTATTGGTTGGTTTAGTTAGTTTTTAATGTCTGACTTTTCACTAGAATGCAAGCTTCATGAGGACATGTGTGCTGTATTTATTGCTGCAGCACTTAGATCAGTATGTGATACACAATAGGCAGGAAACAATATTTGGTGAATCAATGAATTACTAAATTGTGAACATAGTTCCATATCAATACTTATATAATCTACATTATTATTTTAATAGCTGCATAATATTCTACTAATATCTACCATCTTTTGTTTTTACTAACCCATCTTTTGTTTTGGAAAATGAGGTTGTTGCCACCTTTTTTCTTTTAAACTAGTATGACATGAAATCACAGTGGGGAAAGAAGAATGTAAAAAAGAGGAAGAAAGTAGGGTGAAAAAACAAAGCCACCCTGTTTCTTGGTAGTCTGGGACTACTCTGCTCCCCATGACTCAGCTGATTTCTAGCTGCTTCATCTCTGTTAACCCTGCCTTCCTACAGCTGCCTTCCCAGGTCGGATGTCTTCCTGCTTCTACTCCGTTCGCCGTCCACTTGTTTGGGCCCAGTTCCTGTGTAAAGATGATGAGGTATGGAACTATATGCATGAAGTATATTCTCTGCAATGACAGTTCCTTTCCTATCCCCATTGATCGAAGGGAAAGGCACAAGTTCTTGATTCCTTTAGCTTGTGCTCTTATCCTGTGTCTTATCCTTTTAGGAGCTAATCAAGGGTAGAGTAATCTAATTACATGAATTTAGGATAATGCATTAATGCAAGAGGTTTAAAACAGCCAAATAATTATCTGCTGAATTGGAAGCCTTTGGGAGAGCTCATCACACATTGTGATTTTCAAAAACAGTTGTAGGCAGGGCAGGAGAAGTTAGGGGGCAAATTGAGGGTGTTAGTGGCTACTGTCAAATGAATCACATTATCTAGAAAATAGAGTACCAAGTTCACAGAGCAATCCAATACCTTATTGCCCCCAGCTCCTGACTTACAGTATGGAGACTTAGCCAGGAGAACATTTTAGACCTGTCCTCAATTCTGCCCTCAGTTTCTTGACTGAAACTCAGCAGGGGAGTAACTGATGTTGTTAGCGATCAGGCTAGGTATGTGCTTCCTTGAGGATAGATTTTGATCTTACATTGCTAATAGGCCTCCCCATTCCCCGATCCATACTAAAATATAGCTTCTGCTTCTCATAAAATGAAAGATTGCTGGACCTATTTCCTAGAGGCAAACAGTATTAATACCTGAAATGCTGTTTTAGTATTCATCTTTATAAAAGCATCTGTAGGTTTTGTCATAAACACATACTGTTTAAGGAAACTAAATTAATTATATGCACTTTAATATTGAAAGTACAAAATAACAAACCCTACCTAGAATGCATATTTTATCTGTCTTGCTGAGAGGAAAAACAGATGAAAGAAAAATGTGTACTTAAGTATGCATTTAATAGTGTGGATGGTGAGGGGCAAACATGTGTGAATAGAAAATGAATTCTATAATTGAATATTTTTGAACTAAATGAAATAGAAATGTTTATAACTAAAATACAAGTATAATCTCAATACTACTGAAACAAATACCACTAATAAGATATTTCTGGAGGCTCACAAAAATATAATCAATTTTTCAGTTCATAAAATTTCAAAAATTTGAATTTACATTTGCTAAGCCAATTAACAAATTCTAATTTACACAGTGTTGATGTTTCTAATTGGCAGCCGTGCATTTTTATGAGACTTCTTGTTAATCTCTTATGGTAATCAAACTCACAAATTTAAAATTCATTGGTGTTCTTGATACATGTAACTAGTTAAAATTCTTAATTAAATTAGGGTGACTAAAAGAAAAGTCATTTTAAAAGTAAAATTATAAAGTGTTATGACTAATGCTGTACAAATTAGCATAAAGTAGATTTGGGGAGAATCATTCTAAAGACTTTGCAATTAGGAGCACCTGCTATTAGTGCACTTGTTAAACTTTTATCAATTAATCATTACTCCCTCAAATAGCAAGAAAAATTGAATGTTGTGAATATGAAGAGAATGATTAATTGTAAGTGGCAAATTGCTGACTGGCTCCATTATTACCTGTGCTTTAAAGATTTTTAGAAATAAATGTCTATTATCAGTTTTATGAATACATAAATTACACTAATGTGTTGAGTATTGGTTGGTTTTTCTGTCTTACTTATTCATTAATAATTGTTTTCTCAAAGTTTTAAAGATGACTTGAAGAACATGGATTGTGTAATAGGATATTATTATGGCTCCATCAAAACCATTTAATGGTTGTATTATTAAATCTTATTCTCTAAATATACACTATCCATATTTTTTATTGAAAAGAGCATGGGAAGAGGGACAAGTTGTTCTCCTATGGTGTAGAAATCAATCCCTATTTTAAGCACAATTTAAGATTAAGCAATATAGCACCATGGCTTCGAAATGTTAATTAATTCTCGATTTGGCCTGCTGTTCTCAAACCTAAGCAGTTAGATTGCAAAGGGCACTTTTGTTAAGACTCATTTTATTACAAGTTAAAATTGTGAAAAAAGATTGATTTAGAAATGTGTTTCTAAATCAATGCAGCCGTGGCAGAGTAGCTAAAGTATTTGCTAGAATGTACTTTTCATTATTCCAAGATTCACACAGGGATCTCTAATGGTCCCTGAAAATCCAGAGATTATCAAGAAATGTGACTTCAACTACTATGAAATTGCTATCACTATTTATCTTAGCTACTTATGGATAAAGCTGTCTAACTGTTAGATGAAAAGAGTCTCGAATATAGGAAAGACTTCTGCTATATCTTCTATATTAAAAAGTATGGGATACTGGTCTAAATTAAGAAGTGTGGGGGTGGGGAGATAGAAGTATGAACCAAATCTTTACAAACTCCCAATTCAACCAGACAGTAATAAATATCAAAGGAGAATGCCTCCGTACCTTCTGGGTAAAAATACCCCACATTGCATTGGCTCCCACTGAAGCTCTGGAATCACACACTGAACCCTCACATTTACCTAAGCTCTTGCACTGGCCTCTCAGGTCATGCTTGTTCATCATCGTCTGAGCCATTAGGAAGAAGTCACTAATTTATGACAATACAGTCCTGGCATGAAAAGGCAAGTCTAGATAATGTTTCTCTACTGACATTTTGGGCCAGATCATTTTAGTTGTTGGGGGCTGTCTGTAGTGGAAGATGTTATTCAGCACCTGTGATGTCTGTAGCCCTTCTGCAGTTTTATGCAGCCTATTTACGGCATCCACAAGTATCTCTAGACATTGTCAAGTATTCCCTGGGTGGCAAAATTGCTTTCCATTAAGAGCTAGTAGTTTTGTCTGATCTAAAATTCTAGATAGTTAAAAATGTGGTAAATCAGGTAATGGTATCCCCTTTCAGTGTTGGCAGCTATACAGTCTGGATTCAGGGCCTAGTTCTGCCTCTCACTATCGACTTGACTTTGGCTATCATATCAAGACCTCAGCCTGTCTGTTCACCTGTAAAATGGGGATAATAAGATAAGTTTCAACTTAATAGGATTATTGTGAGGAGAAAATAAGAATAAATATAAATATATAACACCGGGCCTGGTACATTATTAGCTGTCACTAAAAGTTTGTTGTTACGTTGGTATTATTATTTTTGGTTGTTATAAGTCCAGTATCACTTCTGAAGCTTTGGAATCTTAGGTGTCTAGAGTTGCAGTCGAGAAAGTTTCATATGTAAATAATGGTAATAACATATCTGTTTAGCCCTGTAGGAGGCCTAAATCCTATCACACAGTTTATTTTTCATTTTTCAACAAAGACTATATATTTAGGATCAATATGCCCAATTGCCTATTGAATCCAGTGAAAGAGGTCAAAAGAAATAAAACTCTAGTTTGGGGCTTCAAAGAACTTAAAACCTAATCAGGGAAATTAATCTTTAACCCATAAAAATCATTAAAGAAAAACAGATGGTGCTCTTTCGTACATTTTTACTGGATTGCAAACTTGGTGAGGACAGTTGTAGTGTCTTAGACACCCCTTTACTTCCCCCACTGGTACTTTAGAAGCAGCTCCATACATAATGGTGAGATGAAGGAATGGAGGAATGTCAGGATAAAAAATGCAATTTCTTCCAAATTGTCTGACTTATTACATGGCCTTGTTGAAGTCAGTTATGTAAGTTGGTCTCTCAATAAGTGGAGAAGATAATAATTATGCCTAATATCTGACATTTATGTAGCCCCTTATAGTTTGCAAAGCATTTTCATTTGCATTATCATATCTCATGATAATATATCATCAGCCCATTCTCCCCTGAGAGCTCAGCAATTTAATTCCTGCAGCTGTTGCATGGATCTTGGCCCTGTAGTGTCTCAGCCTAGGATATACTTCAGTCTTTAAATGACCTTGAGCCTATAAAAATGTGCTTTAATAATGTCAGAGCAATTTTTTAATACATATAAGATTAAGTTACAAATATAAAACCCCTTAGAATCTTTATCTGATGGTACAGAGTCCTGGAACTGGGTAGAATCCCAAGAATCAATATTGTCTTATCCATTTACAGATGAGGAGACAAAGACCTATGGGGTAAGAGAATTTCCCAAGTTCTGTTGGTGAGTCACTGGCCAAGTCAGAATTAGAAGCTGATTACTCTTTCATTGTCTCATGGTATTAATCATTACAAAATGCAGAGGATTTAAATCAAACTCAAATTAGTCAGGCTTCCTTTGGCTCCATGAAAATATTTCACTTGTAAGAGCATGTAAATTTTTTAGCTTCTCATTTATTAACCCATAAACTAATGAGCACATAATTTAGTTAGCAATATGGAAAGTAGTAATGTAATGCAGCTGACATCCCTTCACCAGTCATTTGCTTATGAAGGCCAAATGGAATTTTTTTTCTCCTCAATTTCTGCTTTAGCATCTAATCTACACTGAGGTAACTGTCTTCATTAAGAGAAAATAAATCAACTATTTTCAAGCATTTTATGTACCCATTATGAACTTTTATTTGCATTTCACATTTGATATTTTTGGAGATTGGATTAATTATGCAAAAAGCTTTGGTGCTTTTGTGATGTAGCTCTTCATAGATTTAGACAATGAGTCTCTTACGTTTTTGGACACAGACATGTAAAAGGTAGTCAATAAATATTGAAAATGTGGGCAAACTTAAAGAGCACCAACTATTATTATGCACTTGGTCTGGTAAGCCATTTTCATATAATTTGAATGTTTATAGAGTACTTTATCTAGAAAACCTTTAATAATTATGTTATTAAACCTTTAATAATTAAAACCTTTTATCTAGAAAAACCATAATAATTATGTCAAATGAAAGATGAGTGAAACAACAAGCAGTAATTGCATTAAAGGCTAGAATTAAGGAGCTCTCTGTGAGTTTTGTAATCTTTGGTGAGCTATTAAAGAAGTTAAACTTATTCTAGCACTTTCCAAAATGGGAAGCACTTCTCATGGTCAAGTTTGGCTGATGATAGATTCATTTGGCTGATAATAATTCATCATTATCTTTGCAATTAATTTTGAACTCCTAAGGGACTGAGATCACATTGTACCACTTCTATGTATATGAACGCACAGTAGGTATTTAATAAATTTTTGTTAGCTGAACCAACTCTGTCTTTAGAATCTGGTCAGCTGTTAGTCTGCCTCTGAAATCTAAGGATAGCGTAACTTCCAAGGAATCTTCTGCTTGCACCTACATACACAACTAGGTTTAATCATATGAGTTACTTGTGTGGTTGCTAACTGGTTGCTAAATTTACCTGTAATGTATCTAGAAGTTAGGTTGGCTAAGCCTTAGCCAGGCTTGAGACTGTTTGTTGTTGTTGTTGTTTTAAGCCAAGAAAAATGACCTATTTAAATAGAAAATCCCAAATCTTCAATCCTAAATTAAGAGAAACCTGGATACCGAGGCCAATTGTTGCAGGTGCCTCAGCAGTATTAAAAGAATTAAAGAGAACCTGGATGGAGTAAAATCCTGGTAGAATTTTGTAAGTGAGATCAGTTGTGGGGGCCCTTTTAACTTGTCAGAACCCCTGATAGGCCACTTAAGGAACCACAGATGATCATCTCAAGGAGGAGAGATCCATTGTATCATAGTCAACAGGCTTCCTTCTCTTAGGAAAAGGAGATGGTTGTGACCCACAATCCCTTTTCTATTATCTTTAGGAGAAGCAGTTAATGACCCACAGAAGCTGTGTTCTCTGCAGGGCAATTCAAACAGTGTCTGATGCCTCTGCCCTAATAGCAACGCTCATCTCATCCAGTCACTTCTCTCATGGCTCCTTGTAAGAGTCCATGACAGAGGCTTGCTTGTTCCCCTGAAAGCCCTGACACAGTATTATCTCGCTGGTGGGCCTGCACCCAGCTTCAGGAACTGGCATCATCCCTTCTTTTCCAGGTTGAGGAATGGAATATTCTTGCTATCATCCCCATCTGAGCCCACATCTCTGCCCTGAGTAAAAATCCTTCAGCGTTTTCCAGGCATGACTAACTCACCAGTATAGGTAACTGTCTCCAAAGTCCTAAAGTTTCAAAAGTGAAAACTCTTGCTTAGAAATGGTCGCTGTGGGTAAAGGAGATTGGTTTGCCAGGTCCCAGATGAGCTCCCCCAGGAACAGCAGATGCAGGGAAGGCTTTCTACACAGTCAGTCCAACCATTTCAATGCTCTGCATCTGCTGGGCTCACTTGTGGGTGCTTGGTGAAAGTAGTTTCTGTTATGGAAGTCAGCATGCTGTGCGTCCCAAAGTTAAGGAACCCAATGGGCTGAACTTGATGGCTATTAACACAATTTATGTACAATATATTTAAACTTGAAGGCACTGATGTCTCCAGACTTGTTTGATTCTTTACCTGTTGGGGAAAAATATTTTTAGAGCATTGTACATTTTTCCCCTGGTTGGAAAAGACTTCCTGGTAGCAAAATAAGCCATTAGCAAAGTTGGGAAGAAGCATGTGAAAGAAAGAGCTTTGAGCTGCCTAACTTAAATAATCAGAACATCTATTCAGTGTGAGTTTTTATCTGGTATGATAGATGCCATTTGTTATAATAGCTAACTTCTCTTGTCAAGGAAAACCACACCTGCCTATATGTGTTATTTTTGATCTTGGCTGCACATTAGAATCACCTGTACAGCTTTTGAAACTACTGATGTCCAGGCTCCATAAAAATATTCTTATTTAATTGATCTGGAGCAATGCAAATTCATTAGTATTATTTTTCCCTACATCCCGAAGTGATTCTAATGGGTGCCCAGAATTGAGAAGTTCTGCTGAGATTTATAATCTCTCTTTGATAATCTTTTAAATTTATTTAGCTTTGCAAGGTTCTACAAAGATAATCTTCCCTGGAGGACTGAAAGTTCAGATTAATGATAAACTCAGTAATTTCCCTACCTGAAGCCACTGGGGAATGGATTGGTCATTGCTCCTTGCTGGGCCACTATTTTAGATATAGAAAAATTAACCTAAAAGGGATATTTATCAAGTGATGTGCTCATGAACTGAACTTGGTGGTGCTAAATGGTAGATATAAATCCAGAGGAAATATTATGCTTGTCCCTAGATCAAAGAGTCTCACTTATTTATCATCTACAGACATTAAAAAATTCTGCCTTAGTTATTCAAGGCAAATGTTTCTCCCCTCACTTTCTTTGAACAGATTAATGATAATTTAAACCTGGTCTGCCCTTGATCTTCTAGGGTCTGATTTGACAAGAAGGGCTGGGCAGCCAAATGAATCCCTAACCAGGTTTGTGGGCAACATGTGAAGTAAAAAATAATAAAGGCCAATTGTGGTTTTTACACATTTGAAATCTTTCTATGAGAGGGAGCTCTGGCTCAGCCAAGGCGAAGTAGCTCTGTTCTTCCCATGCCCTGCTCTTCACAGTGAAAAAACACTGAGCATAACACAACACGCAAAAAGAGATCTGTGGAAGGTGGAAGGAAGGCTGGCTGAGCAGGGGCCTCAGGACCCGAGGAACAACATGGCAATGAGTTCCCCTGGTCTCCTGTGGCCACCCATGTATCCCAGGCAGGGCACTGCAGAAGCCTCCAGCAGACACAGAGCAAAACAATTTCAAGAGAAGCCTGCCCATCCCAAGCTGAGGAAATGGAGATCACCTGGCCTAACATTAGGAAACCTTGCCCGCCCTACTCTAGCCAACACCAGGGGAAAACAAAGCACACCCCACACCACTGCGGACTCAGCCCTGAAGTGAAAGTTGATCTTCATCTTCAATCTCCTGCCCAGGTAAAAAGCAGGCAATGTTCTGACCACACCCCACATCATTGTTTGATGTGTGAGACACTGAGCAGAATGTTGATCTTCTCTCCTCTGCCAGATGGACGTAGGGAGTGCTCCAATTTTCCTACCAGGGTAGTGGGGCCCACTGGGGACCCAAGCGTAAACCTACACGCATGAAGGGAACTGAAGAAGGAGGTGCCGGTTGGAGCTAATACGTGCTTTATTTTTACCTCTCCCTCTCCTGGATACAGCAAGACTCAGTGAGGAGGAAACCTCCACACCCACCTAGCATCCAGGAGGTGGAGTAGTGGTGTGAGGCAGGGGAGGAGACAGTCTAGACAGTCCCCTTACCCCTTGGGCTCTCTTCCCTTGCTGTCAGGGGGCCCTTGTGGAGCCAAGCCCCCAACCCCACCTGGTGTCAAAGAGGCAGAAGAGGCAGTAGAAGGCAAGGATCAGTGGAACTCCACTCTTCTCATCTGGTGTCTTAGGGACTCTGTGTGGAGCCATGCTTCCAACCACATGTTGCAGCGCCCACTTTTGCCAAGGGCAAAGTGCCCTGCGAAGACCTGAACATCCCCTGTGGTGCACTTTAACAAGAACATGGCCTGTGCAAAACAGGTGATTAAGAAGGACCAAGAGTCTCATAATATAATACCCAAAATATGTAGGGTACAGTGGGAATAATGCATCATATCAAGAATGAGGAAAATCTTGACTTAGAAAAGTGACCAACAGATGCCAGTACCAAGATGAATCAGATGGCAGAACAATGTGGAAAGCAACCACCATAAAAATGCTTCAGTGAGCAGTTTCAAATTCTCTTGAAACAAATGAAATAAAAATTTTCAGTAAAAAGGGAAGTTATTAAAAAAAGAACCAAATGGAGATTATAGAGCTGAAAAATACAGTAAGTGAAGTAAAAAAACACTTGACTGTGTTCAAAAGTAGAATGGAGGATGATGAGAATCAAGACAGATCAGTAGAATTACCCATTCTGAACATTGAGGAAATGGGTTAAAATAAACAGAGTCTTGGGGAACTATGGGTCAATAGCCCACGTCAATGTAGAGATTCAAGAAGCTGAACAAAGTGCAAATAAAAAAAACCACCAAGAAACACATGCCAAGACATCATAATTAAACTTTAGAAAACTGAAGACAAAGAAGAAATCCTCAAAGCAGCCAGAGAAAAATGACACATTACTTATAGGAAAACACCAATTTGAATGAAAGCCCATTTTTCATCTAAAACCATGGAGGCCAGTAGGAAGTGACACAGTTTTCAAGTACTTGAAGCAAGGAACACAGGTACAAATTATATACCTGGTGAAAATATCCTTCAAAAATGAAGGGGAAATACAAATATTCTCAGAAGAAAGAAAACTAAGAGACTGTTAGCAAATCTACTGTTAAAGAATGACTAAATGAAGTTCTTTAACAGAAAGTAAAGGGCAATAGAAGGTTTTGAACTTCGGAAGCAAATTAACTCAGAACAGGTAAACATAGGTGTAAAAATAATAGAATATCCTACCACTTATGCGGTTATTATACTGATGATTAAAGGAAAAATTATTATACCACGTAATGTGGTACTCAGTGTATGTGGAGGAAATACTTAAGGTGATTTTATTTAGAGGGTGGAGAGATTAAAAGAATCTAAATGGAAGTAAACTTTTTAAACTTCACTCAAAGTGGTAAAATGTTGGTAATAGCAGACTGTGACAAGTCACATTTGTATGTTGTCGCACTCAGGACACTTACTACTAAATCTAAAAATTCTTTTTTTTAAGTATTTGTATTGATTATGCTATTACAGCTGTCCTGTTTTTTCTCCCCTTTATCTCCCTCTGCCCTGCACCCTCACCCTCCAGCAACCCCCTCCCTTAGTTCATGTCCATGGGTCATATATAGAAGTTCTTTGGCTTCTCCCTTTCCTACACTTTTTAAAATTGTTTTATTGTTTTTTTTAATTGTATGCTCCCCCCTCATCTCTCCCCTGACTCCAGCCATCCCCACCTCCCTCCCCTGATTCCATACCACCTTGGTTTTGTCCCTGTGTTCTTTATAGTTGTTCCTGAAAACCCTTCCTCCTTTTTTCCCATTATCCACTCCCGTGAAGTTTAGAGGGAATCCTTAAAAGGTGTTGTAATAACCAATGGAGGTGGAGAAAGAGAGAGACACAGGGAGGGAGGGGGAGAGAAAGGGGGAAAACAAGTATTTTTTTCTGTATTGTTTTTGCTGTCTTAAAAAAAATATATCAAATGTCCACATAAGAATGTAGGAGTCAGTTCCACTCGTAAAGAAGAATCTGAGACACTATTACTATTACCAAGGGTCTAAGTTCAGCAAGTGTATAAATGACTTTTTTAGAGTGAGGGGTTAAAAATAGCACTCAGATTTTCTTTTCTGCTCTCAAAATGGTAGCTTGCATTTTGGTCAAGCTACCATTTTTTGTTGTTCACTTAACTCATTAAAATTAGTCCCACCTGGTTGGACTAAATTATTTTCCATTTTTTAAAGGTCTAACTTTTACTCTTCTAACATTGTAGAATCATTAGCTTATTAGAAGAGCCACATATACCAAAATATTTAAAAATATTTTTATATAGGAGAAATAAAATGTATTAATAAATTGAAGGCTCCCTGGCTGATGTGGCTCAGTGGATTAAACACTGGACTGCAAAGCAAAGGGGTCGCTGGTTCTATTCCCAGTCAGGGCACATGCCTGGGTTATGGCTAGGTTCTCTGGTGCAGGGCACTCGAGAGGCAGCCACACATTGATGTTTCCCCCCTTCTCTTTCTCCCTCCCTTCCCCTCTGTCTATAAAAAAAATTGAAAGCTAAGTTTTTTAGACCAACACGTTGCCAGAAGAAGAGATATTTAAGGTACATTTTTTATGCTGATCACTATTATATATTTTAGCCATCTGGTAAAATGATTAATTAAAGTAGTAAAACACCACTCCTTTTATTAACACTATTATTTTATTGGGTTTTTTTTTTTTTTTTTTTTTTTTTTTTTGCTCATTTGTACTTTGTAAGATTTCTTCAATAAGCATGCACTGGCTTTACAGTAAGATAAAAATTCCAAGTTTCCATTATGTAACACCCACTAGCAAACTCTAGTTTCTCTATACGTATTCTCCCCCAAATATGCAAATTAAGGGGGCAAGCAAATAACAAATAATGATAAAAATCACAGAGGATACCGAAAGAAGGAAAATATTCAAATTATTATTGTGAGGTAAATATAAAATTGAAACAATAAATCTGGAAACTCAAACAAGTAAAACTCCAGGTGATTTTACTTGTGAATATCAATGCTATAATAAAATATTAGCCAACAAAATCAAATAGGGCATTAAAAAATAATATGTCCTGACCAAGTGGGATGTATTAAATAATTCAAGAATAGTTCAACATTTTAAAAAGTCACTAATGTCATTCAGCACATTAATAGACTTAAGGAAACAATACCATATACCTCCCTAAATGATTAAGAGACATTTGAAAATTTAATCAATTTCTAAATAAAAAAAAACTTTCTGAACTAAGAGCTAAGGAATTCATCCTTAAGATGTGTGTGTGTCTATTTCTCAAGTCAAAATGTAACATTTATTTATGAAGAAATGCTGGATGAATTCTCACTAAGACAGGAATAAAACAAGAATGACTATCACTTGAATTACTGTATACTCTTGTTTCAGGGTATTTCTAATGTAATTATTTTAAAATTTAAGAGTATAATAATTACAAAAGATAAAAATATATATGTATGAATCATGGTAGTGTACTTTAGAAAAATCAGTAAAAATATGATTATAAATAACAATATAATTCGATGAGGTATCAAGATACAAAATTACCATGTAAAATTAATATTTCATATATGCAGAAATTATTAGTTTGAAAATATGGCCCTGGCTGGTGTAGCTCAGTGGATTGAGCTCGGGCCTGAGAACCAGAGGATCGCGGTTCGATTCCCAGTCAGGGCACATGCCTGGGTTGCAGGCCAGTTCCCAGTAGGGGACACACAAGAGGCAACCATACATTGATATTTCTCTCCCTCTCCCTCTCCCCTACCCCTCTAAAGACAAATAAAAAAAAAAAAAAGAAAATATGATAGAAGAAAGGATGGCTCAACAACAACAACAAAAAAAAAAAAACAGGGAAAAAGAGAAATAAACAATAAACTTACAAAATCTACACAGTTGACTCGAACAAGTCATTGAACTGGGTCCACTTGTGTGGATGTTTCCAATAAACATGGAATTGTTCTACCCTATCACTGGGGCTTCGCATTTGCAGATTTAACCCACCATGGATGGGAAACGGTATTTTCATGATCTGTGGTTGGAAACCCAGGGGTGGGCAAGGCCTACTGCATCCATTTTCCTACATTGTTTCACTTTAGGGACTTGAATACCCATGGATGTTGTATCTGTGAGAGTCTCAGAAGCAATCTCCAGAAGACACTGAGGGAGGACTGTAGTTATGTTTTGGGGCAGGCAAAGTTATATGTGGATTTTATACTGTGCTGGGGTCAGCACCCCTAATTCTCATGTTGCTCAAAGGTTAAGTGTACATGGAAAATAAAACACGATTGAAAGATACAAAATAAGCTTGAACAGATAGAAAGACATCCTATATTCTTGGATCAGTTGATTCTGTTCATAAAGAATCAATATTATTAAAGTTAATATTAAAAATGACATGAAAAAATGTGATCTCAATAAAATTATTAATGTTTTTGTGAAGCTATACAATTTAATTCTTAACATGCACAAGCAAATACTCAAGAAAATTTTACAAAAGAGCAATAAAAAGTATCTTAAATCATACTATAAAGCCTCTCTATTTAAACAGTGTGATATTACTCCAAGAACAGAAAGATGAAACAATGGAATAGAGTAGAAAGTACAAAAATAAAAAAGTATATGTGGATATTTGACATATAATGAAGGTGGCATTTCAAATTACTGGGGAAAAAGATGGGCTTTTAAGTAAATGATCACAGGACAGTAGGATAACCATTTGGAAAAAATAAACAATTGAATCCATACTTCCCACTGTTATAAAAAAGAGAATATTACATTTAATGGAAAAAATATGGGTAAACCAATCGTGAAGCAGTTACAGAAAATATAAATTCAACAACAACAAATAAAACTCTTTTTCAGAGAAATAAATAAAAATAACACCTTATACAAGTCAAAATACAGCTCTACTTACCAACTTCTGTAAGGCTATGCTGTGTAGCAAATAGTCTCAGAATCTCAGTGGATGGTAATAGCAAAGGTTTACTTCTCTTTTGCCTTGCTGAGCAACTCTGGAAGGGCTGTGACCTCCAGGATGTGTCACAGCCGTTCTCCTGGTGTCCTTCCGTACCACCACATGTGGTTCGTGAGGGTCCCAGCGGTTCCGCATCTTTGCCATCACTTGTTTCTAATTTTAGTTTTTTCATGGGTGTGTGGTAGTATAGCATTATGGTTTTAATTTGCATTTCTTTAGTGACCAATGAATGATGCTGAATAACTTTTCCTGGACTCATTCATTTGCAAAGCATGTGTGCACTTTTTATTTGGTCATCTTTTATTATTGAGTTGGAGGATTTCTTTGTATAGTCTGAATCCAAGTTCTTTGTAACACGTATGTTTTGCAAATATGTTCTCTTCATCTATGACTTGTCACTTAATTTTCTTAATGGTATTTTCTGACAAATGAAGTTTTTATTTTTGGTAAAATTCAATTACAAATTATATATATATTTTTTTGATTCATGCATTTTGTATCTTAGTCAACTTTTGCTTCATCCAGGGTCACAAAGACATTCTCATGTTTTCTTCTAGAAGTTTTGGGGCTTTAACTCTTTTGTTGGGGCCCATAATCCATTTTTAAAATATATTTTATTGATTATGCTATTACAGTTGTCCCAGTTTTCCTCCCTTTGCTCCCCTCCACCTGGTACCCCCATTCGCTCCAGCAATCTCCTCCCTTAATTCATGTCCATGGATCATGCATATAAGTTTTTCGGCTACTCCATTTACTATACTGTTCTTAACATCCTCCTGTGTAATCAGTTTTGAATCACATTTTGTGTTTGGTGTGGGGAAAATGCCAAAACTCCTTTTATTTTCCATACAGATATCCAGTTATTTCAGCACCATTCATTGAAAAGACAATTCTCTCTCAGTTGAACCATCTTCATAATTCATCAAAAATAAATGATCATTTAATCATATATCAATTTCTGAACTCTCAATTATGTTCCATTAATCTAAATGTCTATATTTATGCTAATAAATATAGACATATATTTATTTCAATATATATATGTCTATACTTAGACATATATATATTACAAATAAACACTATCTTGTTTATTGTGCATTGGTAGTAAGTCTTAAAATCAGGGAGTGTAAGTCCTCCAAAAGTATTCCTCTTTCACAAAATTCTATATTCTGTATTTTTGGTATTCTCACATAACCTGTAGAAACAGTTTGACAATTTCTTTAAAAATAATATTTGGGATTTTCATAGGGGTTGTGTTAAATTTAGAGAGAATCAATACCTTAACAATATTCAGTCTTCCGAATCATGAACATTGGATGGCTCTCAAATTATTTGTCTTCTTTAACTTCATTCCACAATTTTATGGTAGTTTTCACTGCACAGAAATTATACACATTGTTAAACTTATCTCTAAGCGATTTCCGCTTCTTGGTGTTATTGTCATTGTTTCTTGCTAGTATCTAGAAGCACAATTACCTGCATTTGGTGTACCAGTCTTTTGTCATGCCATGCTATTACATTTACTTAGTATTTAGGGTGGGTTTTTATGGTCATCCTTAGGAAGTTCTATGTGCTGGACTTCATGATGATATCTAAAAAATAAAAACGGTTTATCTTTTCTTTCCAAAGGAGTGTGTGTGTGTTTCTTCATTGTGCAGGCTAGGATTCCAACGCAACGTAGAATGCAATAAGTGTAAACAAAATTCTCGCCTTGTTCCCAGTCTTACTTAAAGCAGGAAATTATTTGGTCTTTCACCAGTAAATATGATGTTAGTTGAATGTTTCCTTCTCTTACCCTAATATTTGCATTTTGCTGAGAGCTTTTAGAATTAGTGGATGATACATTTTATAAAATGTTATTACTACAGCTCTAGTCATTTGCTTTTTTTCCCCCATTCTTCTCTGTACATGGGGGCTTTAGAATGTTAAACCAGTCTTAAAATCCTGGGATAATAATATTGGGTTGGCCAAAAAGCCCATATGTTTTTTTCATAAAAGACACATTTTTCATTTTCACCAATGATTTTATTGATTTGAATATTTTGAGTACGTCAGCTGTCTCCCACATGGTGTAACATTGACGGTTTTCAATGAATGTCTCGATTTGATAGCTATCAACTTCACCTGATCTACCTGACCATGTAGCATCATCCAGTGAGAAATCTACAGCATGAAACTTCACAAACCACTTTTGACACATTCAGCCAGTCACAGCACCTTCTCCATATACTGCACAATTTTATTTTTGCATTTCAGTTGCATTTTTACCTTTCTTGAGGTAATAAAGCATAATATGCCAAAAATGTTGTATATTTCCTTCCATCTTCAATATTAATATGGCTACACCAAAATTATCAATTTTGGTAAGCATTTTTTAAATGCACACTGATATGACAGCTGTCACAATTCAATCTAACAAAATTGTTTCAAATGAAGTTAAAGACAACTAAGTGTTACTATAGCCATCTTACACATACACACACAAACAAATGAACTTTCTGGCCAATCCAGTTGGTCATTGTCTATTATCTGTTTTTTTTTATATTACTTAATTTAGTTTTCTAATATTTGTTAAGGATTTTGTAATCTAGTTTCAAGAGGGACATTGGTCTTAGCTTTTTCTTTATGATGTCTTTGTTTCGGTATGTTATCAGGCTAATGCTGGACTCTTTGGGAAATGATCCTTTTCTATTTTTTAAAGAATGTGTGTAGGATTGGAATTTTTCCTTGAATATTCAATACAATTATCCTGTGAATCCATCTGGGCCTAGAATTTTCTGTTATGAGAGCTTTTAAGTAATGAATTTAATTTCATTAATGAATATAGAATGATTCAGCTGTTTGTTTCTCCATCAGTTTTTAATTTATGCCCTTCAAGGAATTTGTCCAATTTATTTAAGTTCTCAAATTTATTGGAATAAAGCTGTTTATCATATTCCTTTATTATCCTTTTGATAACTTTCAGATCAATAATGTCATTTCTTATTTCATTCTTGATAATGATAACTTGCATCTTCCCTTTTTTTCTCTTCATCCATCTAGTTTAAAGTATATCAGTTTTGTTGACCTTTTTAAAGAACCAGCTTTGAACTTGGTTGATCTGTATTTTTTAAAATATTCTCTTTAGGTGTGTTCTCATTCTCATATTTATTACTTACTTTAACTTAGGTTTTATTTGCTCTCTCTTTTCTTTTTTTAGCTTCTAATGATGGAAGCTTAGATCACTTAATGTATATTCTCCTACTTGATTAACACAAACCTTAAAAGATATAAATTTCTCTGTAAACAGTATAGTTAAATATATCTCACAAATTCTGAAATGTAGTTATTTTCTCTATACTTTTCCTAATTTCCCTTGTGATTTCTTTTTTGACCTAAGGGCAATTTAGAAGTATGTTGATTATTTTCTTAATAGTTGAAGATTTTTCATTTACCTTTCGCTCACAGACTTTTTGCTTATTCTGTTATAATCAGAGAGGATATTCTGTATGACTTCTACCTCCTCAAATTCAGTTTTAATTTATTGATTAATTAAATAATTTAGCATAAATTAAATTCATCTACTTATGTTGTGACAATGTTGGCCAGATGGAAAATTGACACCCAGGATGTCCACATCAGAATCTCCAGAACCTGAGAATCCTAGAACTGACACATCAAAAGGGATTTTTCAGAGATGATTAAATTAATCTTTTGTTATGAAGATTCTGCATTATCTGTGTGAAAGTAGAAATATATGTGCAGTTTTGCTATACATTCCCTATTCCTCTCCATAAAGAATTATACTACTTTGTATTGTCACCAGTGGCACATGTGATTGTCTCCATTTCCGCAGGCTAGCTAACAGCTTGTCAAATTTTTAAATTAATGTCAGTGTGGCTAAATCAAAATTTGTACCTTGATAGTTTTAATTTACATTTAATTTATTGTGATCAATTTAATCCTGCATTCATATTATGAATTGTTTGCATTTCTTTTCTAGGTGAACTGTTCTTGTTGTCTTTTATATTTTCTCATTCTAGTAGCTCTTTCAGTTTGGGATACCAGTCACTTGCCTGTGATACAAACAGCGAGCATTTTCCCCTTATTTACCATTTGTCTCTACTTTGCTTGTGGTGGTTTGTTTGCCAGACATGTTTGAATTACTTTTGACCCAGTATTCTGACCATATCCTAAAGAGAAAAGAGAACTGAAACAAAATTTTAAACTATACTTAGAGTTTTGTTGTTGGCAAACATTAGAATTTTTCATTTTGTAACTATTTTATGTGTATTGTAGAATAAAGTAAATGTGATAATTAGAAACCAAGTATTTCAACACTCTGAATATGAATTAAAAGAAATTGAGAAAACTACTGTAATGCTAAATTTGAATTAGAAATACACTTAATATTTAAATCTATTTATGTTTATATTTACATATACCCTGGTTTTATCCACTGTAATTATCTGGAGGCAATAATGCCTCAATAAAATGAATACTCCTGACATGCAGATCTTAGTTTCTAATCACCAAATTCCACTAAAAAAAATCAGAAGTCCTTGGAGAAATGGATGAACTGAGGCACAGAGTATAGAAAATACAAGGTGAGGCTGGAATATCTTCTGATGCCATAAAGAAAAAATTTCATCAGAGACCATAAGCGGTAAGCCAAGAGGACATAATAAGGCATTTTTAAGGGACTTTCACTAGCCAATTTTGAGACTTGAATACTTGAGTATTGAGATTTAAGTATCAAAATGGGTAATTATTGTAGTTGTCTGAGTTTATGAAATTTAATAGCAGAAGGCATAATTAATTGTGAAACATTGAATTAATAACACAAGATTCTCAAAATGAAAGAGCAAAGAAAGAAATTTGAGGTGACTAATACATGGAATTATTTTATGATTTACTATGCAATCTGTTAAATTTTTTAGAGTGAACAGAAGCACAGTAATATTTATGCTGGAGGAAAAGACATAACCAGCACTGTCCTGGACAAAATGGAATATAATATCATCTTACTATTAAACCAATTCCTTACTCTGACAACTGGTAATTAAAGGAAAGGAAATGAGTAATTTTTAGATGGAAAAGTACCTTTTTTTAACAAAAAATCATCAGTTAATAAATATAGAAAGAATGGTAGTATTACAAAATTATCATCTTATGACCTCCACCCCCCCGCCCCCGCAATGAAATCAGTGATTCAGGCAAAGATCACTTATAAAGGTTAAAGTCCTTAGGTAAAATTTTGCTGGAAGATAAGATATACACGTGTTGCCAAAAGAAAATACGCCTTACTGATGGAGAGATCTGCTGGTCCTCAAACTGACTGTGTGATCCAACTTAGCATCACCTCCTGATGTGATGTAAAACCAAGCACACAGCATCATCTATGAAGTATTGTTTTCCAAAATGTTTTCTGTGAATCTTTAGAACCATCTTCTAGTTTTGTAGAGATAAGGGATACAGAAAAAAGGTAAAAACACCAAAAGGAAATAATCAGATACACTCAAAATATGGGACAATCCATGAGAAAACTAACATTTTTTAAGTCAATGTAATTAAATACACAAACAAATTGAAAGCTACGAGGTTGGTCTAGATTTAAACATATGTACTAGGGACAAAACAAGCAAAGGGAAAAATGGCCATTACTTGTTGCTGAGTGGTAATGGTGGATATTCACTTTTGTTTAATTTTACTGCATGTTTGAAATGTTTTGTAGTTTTTATATTTACGTATTTTATTTATTTTTTTCACATTTTTTATTGTTGTTCTGTTGTTCAAGAACCGTTGTCT
Source organism: Glossophaga mutica (assembly GCA_039655065.1). NCBI lineage: Eukaryota > Metazoa > Chordata > Mammalia > Chiroptera > Phyllostomidae > Glossophaga > Glossophaga mutica. Next base: position 135,980,615 of record CM077307.1, on the reverse strand, counting down.
CCATTCCCCCCCACTCCCCACACCCCAGCCATCCCCACTTCCCACCCTTTATCCTACCCCACTTTGGTTTTGTCCATGTGTCCTTTACACACGTTCTGTTCCTGAAAACCCTTCCCCCTTTGCCCTTCATTATCCCCTCCTGCCTCCCCTCTGGTTATTGTCAGTTTGTTCTTCATTTCAATGTCTCTGGTTATATTTTGCTTACTTGTTTGTTTTGTTGATTAGGTTCCACTTATAGGTGAGATCATACATTATTTGTCTTTTACCACCTGGCTTATTTCACTTAGCATAATGCTCTCCAACTACATGAAAAAAAGAAGAAAGTAAATCACCAACTTACACTATACACAAAAATAAACTCAAGATGGATAAAGGACTTAAATATAAGTTGTGACACCATTAAAGTCCTAGAGGAGAACATAGGCAGGAAAATCTCAGATATTCCACGCAGCAACATTTTTACTGATATGTCCCCTAGAGCAAGGGACATAGAGGAAAGAATAAATAAATGGGATCTCATCAAAATAAAAAGCTTCTACATGGCTAAAGAAAACAACATTAAAATGAAAAGAGAACCAACCATGTGGGAAAGTATATTTACCAATGATACCTAGGACAAGGGTTTGATCTCCAAAATATATGAAAAACTCACATGACCCCACTCTAGGAAGACAAACAACCCAATTAAAAAATGAGCAAAGGGTTTGACTTCTCCAAGGAGGACATACAGAGGGCCCAGAGACATATGAAAGGATGCTCAGCATCACTAGCCATCAGAGAGAAGCAAATGAAAACCACAATTAGATACCACCTCACACTGGTGAGAATGGCCATGGTAAACAAATCGACAAATCACTTGTTAGTGCGGATGAGGTTGCAGAGAAAAGGGAACCCTAGTGCACTGTTGGTGGAAATGCAGACTGGTGCAGCCACTGTGGAAAACAGTATAGAGTTTCCTCAGAAAACTAAAAGTGGAACTAAAAAAATTATTAAAAAAGCAATCCATTTATTTGATAGTATTGCCTTGACTGGAAATTTATCAGTTCAGTCAAAAGGGCCAAAATGATACTATATCAACTTGAGATATTGAATTTTCTTCTCTTTTTGATCATCTAATTAGTTAATACGACATGCTACTTTAGTGACTTGTTTTATTAATTTACCCTATACTTGCAGAAGATACAGTAATGGCCATGTCTGAAAAATTAAAATATTCATTATATCAACAGGAATTTGTGCATGATTTATTATGCACAGATGATGGCGGGGTTGTGATTTGGGCAACATAAAAGGAATAGGAAGCCAGATAATTAAGATTCTCAAGTCTTTTATTCAGTTTTAATTGTGTATGTCACCCACAGTTCAAGCCAGCTGGCATGTTGAACTCAGAGGGAAAAAGATGAGATTAAGCATCAACTCTGTTCGCCTTTGCAAACCAATGTTTTGTCTCCTTAATTAAGCTTGGCTTGTGACTATTAAGAAAAGAATTTCTAAAATTATTCACCCCTTTCTTCTCCCCCACTTAAAATTAAACAGGATGTCTTAAAGCAAGCTCGTTGATACAAATTCCTGGTAAGCAAGTTTCATTACAGTTCTCCTTTTTAAAGTTTTACTATTTGCAATTTCCATTAATAATTTTTAGGGTGAATAGGTAACAAAATATCTAGCTGAAAAGGAATTCTTATTTCTTCTTTCATGATTAGCAGTTTAAATATTACTTTCATTCAGACTGTAACTTGGAACTCCATCTCAGTAATACTCTCATATTAGTGAATATTAGATTGGGAAATACTACAAAGCGGGGGTAAGTATAAATAGGACTAGCACTAGGCAGACCACAGTAAAAATGAGATGCTTAATAGTAGGTCGTTTATCGATGGTCATTATTTGAGAGTGGTGTCAATTACATTGTGGATGTGGGCTTTGATGATCTAATTGGACTAGGAGCTCTTTCACTATATTTTCAGTTGACTCTTTTCTGAGCATGCATGAGCAGTGATTTGCAAGGAGAAACAAATGTTGACCACAGGATAAAGAACAGTCAAAATAATTTACTTGTTATCAGTGGTTCAGCAACCAGTATCATCTTCACAGACCGGAGATTGGAAATTTTTCTTTTCTTTTCTTTTTCTGGAAAGGGCCACATAGTAAATAAATGAGACTTTGTGAGTTAGCCTGTCTCTGTCACAACTACTCAGCTCTGCCATGTAGTGCAACAGCAGCATACACAATACATGAATGGGGGGGTGTGGTTGTGCTCCAACCAAACTCCATTTATAAAAATAGGGAGCAGTCCAGAATTGACTTGCAAGCTGTGGTTTGCCAACCCCTATCACAGATGATCGAACCACTCAATTAGCAGATGGCACCTGACACAGAATTTGGATCCTGAAACAGCAGAATTTAGGAGGTTAAGGTAAATTATTTTCAGAGGATAATAAATTACTTGTGATTTTCCATTTTTCTTCTTTATAAATTAATTCTTATTTGCTATTAGTATAAAGCATAAAAGATTTGTAAAAATAGAATATTATAGGGCAAAATATTATAGGACAAAGCAGTCAGCTAAATAGATGTATGTGACTGATTTATACATTTTCATTTTCATTTCCCGTGCAACTACACAAAGTTAACATTTCCCTCTTCTCAAAAGAGGAAAATAGTACGTTCTTGAGTTTTGGGCCCAAACATTGTTGGACAAAGGTCAAACACTCAACAACAGAATTTACTTTTATGTTCGGGCCCTATGTAGAAACATGGCAAAAAATTTGAAAGACATAGGATGCTATTTCCTAATACATGAAGAATTGAAACACTTTGGGGCATTGTACAGAATTTTTTCAAGTCCAGCAGTGGTCTTCCTGCCTCGTGGCTGCACTCTGACATGTAACATTTCATGAGGATTGAAAAGTAGTCATGGAACACCCAGCTCAAAGCCTGGCACACAGTTCTTAAAATAATGACTATTGAGGGGATACTCTGAGAGGCCATGTACACTGGTTCATAGCAGGGATTCTGGAGTTTGGTTGTAAGTCACAGTTGTGTGATGCTAGGCAAAGAGTAACCTGTCTGTACCTTCATTTCTTCATCTAAAACAGGGATAATAAGAGCAACTTCTTGAGGTTACCTTGAGGGCCCTGACCAGTGTGGCTCAGGTGGGCGATGTCCTGCAAAGCTAAAGGATGGTGGTTTGATTCCAGGTCGGGCACATGCCTAGGTTGTGTGTTCAGTTCCAGGTGGGTTCAGTTCCCAGTTAGGGTGCATGCAAGAGGCAACCAATCAATGTTTCTCTGGAGGAATAAATGAGTAAATATGTATAAAATGCCTAGAGACACTGGCATGTGGTTGAGAAAATATGTGCTGAAGGCATTTATATCAACTAGTTGTCAGTCTATAATTTTGAAGCTGAAAGTTCTTTTATGACTTGTAAGTGAACAGAATAAGGAAACTGTATGATGTGTATCTATGCTTTTCATTTTTAAGTATATTTTATTGATTATGCTATTACAGTTGTCCCAATACTTTTCCCTTTATCCCCCTCCTCCCTGCACCACTGTCCCCACCCTCCAGGATCTCCCTGCCCCCACCACAGTTCATGTCCATGGGTTGTACATACTAAGTTCTTGGTTTCTCCATTTCCTATATTATTCTTAACCTCCCCCTATCTATTTTGTGCCTACCTATTCTGCTTCTTATTCCCTGCACCTTCTACCGCCAATCTACTCCTCCCCTTCCCCACTGAAAACCCTCCATGTGATCTCCATTTCTGTGGTTCTGTTCCTGTTCTAGTGTTTGCTTAGTTTGTTTTGGTTTTTCAGGTTCAGTTGTTGATAGCTGTGAGTTTATTGTCATTTTACTGTTTACAGTCTTCTTTTTCTTATATAAGTCCCTTTAACATTTCATATAATAAGGGTTTGGTGATGGTGAACTCCTTTAACTTGACCTTGTCTGGGAAGCACTTTATCTGCCCTTCCATTCTAAATGATAGCTTTGCTGGATAGAGTAATCTTGGATGTAGGTCCTTGCCTTTTGTGACTTCAAATACTTCTTTCCAGCCTCTTATTGCCTGCAAGGTTTCTTTTGAGAAATCAGCTGATAGTGTTATGGGTACTCCTTTGTAACTAACTCTCTGCTTTCCTCTTGCTGCTTTTAAGATTCTCTCCTTATCTTCAATCTTTGGTAACTTAATTACGATGTGTCATGGTGTTCTATTGTATTCATAATAGGTTTTTTAAATTTGTGACACATATTACTGCTATTGACAAAAGGACTGTACTTTCTACTCATTTGAGTTATCGATACACATGACTTTTTGGCCAATTATATGTGAGCAGCAGTGAAAAGTGTGAGGGTATGTCTTTCTAATCTTAGACCTTTCTTTAGTAATATTCATTGTGATGGGTATTCATCAAATTCTGGGAAAATCATAGTGAACACTAACCCTTGATGTTGTAATAGAAATATGTTTATAAAATATTTGTTTTGGGAACCATTTATAAATTATATATTAGAGAACCATTTGTTTATTTAATACATAAAATTCCTAAGAGTAAAACTATTTAATTCCCTATTTGGTGGTCACTCAGTTATAGAGAAAGAATTCAAAATTCTTGATTCCCAATTGACAGCTCTCACTCACCTACTTAGTTGACAATGGTGGTTCAAAGGCTGTTTCAGGGGTTCCATCTTGTCTTTCTTTTCCATCTCCTTGTAATAGAGCACTAGCTCACAACCAGGCTTTTGGGGGAAAAATAAAATCTTCCATTAAAGAAGCGAGTTATAGATTTTAAGCAAAACTTAGAACCCCCAAAGGCTATCTAGAGATTTCTTTCCATCTCATATAAGCATAACATGAATTACCAACACTAAGTGGAGTTTACATGCTTGGTCTATCTGAAATGGACCATGCCCTGCACTAAGCAGGCTTGTTATGTATCTCTTTCCATATACTCAACAACCCTGTTTTGAGAGCCTGTTACAAATAAGGACACTGACTCTCAAAGAAACGGCATTCATTGACTCCGTAACACATGCTAGGAGGCATTGCTACAAGAGTTTTACATATGCTATTTCATGATCCTTCAAATTTTTCAGGGGTAGTGTCACCATATTTTCAGCTGAGGAAATTGAAGCTTGAAGAATTTTTTTGAGACACATTTGACCCACTTTGTTCCATATCTCTGTTCCTTCTATATCTTTATATTTCTTCAGCATTTTAGAATGGATTTTTATTCTGAATCATTTTCTTATATTTCTTCCCCTTGCCCATCATACAGGAAGCTTTGTGATAATTTATTATTCAGAAATAAATAACAAATATAATTATTAACCAAGTGACATGCTGGAGAACTGAAACCCTCCCATTTCTGCTTCCCATAATTGATTTAACAAATATTTAAGATTCCATATGCCAGGTATCAGATATCATCCCTGCCCTCAAACAGCTTCTTCTCTAATGGTGGAGAAAGAGAGCAATAAATTGGGGAAGATTTTAGAAAGTAAACCCAAAGTAAGTAAAAGACTGGAAATAATAAATAACTTGCAGAGATAAGTGAAATTAAAAATAAATAAGTAACAATAAACAAGCATAAACAGTAATTCTGCAAAAAAGATGAACATAGTTGAATAACCTCTAGCTGAAATGATCAGGAAAGACAGAAAACAAGGACTCCAGTTATCAATATTGAGAATGAAAAAAGGGACATCACTACAGATCATAAAAATAACTTCTAAAAAGATAATGGAAAAAAATTATGAACAGTATCATTAAAAATGCTTTGTGAAAAATTTAAAAAATATGACTTCAACAATGAAAACTACATAACATTGTTGACAGAAATTAAAGCAGACCTAAATAAATGGTAAAATATATTATGTTCATGGATTAGAAGACTTAATATCATTAAGATGTCAGTTCTCCCCAAGTTAATCAAAAGATTCAATGCAATATTATTCAAAATCCTTGTAAGAATTTGTTTTATATATTGTCAAACAAATTCTAAAATGTAAGAAATGCAAAAGGCCTAAAATAGCCAAAATACTTAAAAAACTGTTAAGTAAATTTTGAATACTTGATTTCAACACTTCTGATGATATCACAGTAATCAAGTCAATGTGGTATTGAATTAAACATAAATGACATAGATCAAAATAACAACATATGGAGTTCAGAAATTCACTCACTTATATATGGTCAGTTAAATTTTTACAGAAACATCACAGAAGTTAATGAGAAGTCTTCTCAGCAAATGGTTATGGGAAATCTGAGTATCCATAAGGGCAAAAAAAATCAACCACTATTCCTGTATCACATCACATACAGAAAATAATTTCAGATGAACCATAGACTTAAACATGAAAGCTATAATCATTAAGCTTCTAGAAATACACAGAATAATGTTTCCATAAATTGGATTCAGCAAAGATTTCTTAGACGGACCACAAAAAAACATTAAACATAAAGAACAAAACTTGTGCAACTGAACTTTATCAAAAATGAAAAGCTCCTGCTTATTAAAAACTACTATTAAGAAAATGAACAGGTAGACTTCCAGTCAAGATGGCAGAAAAAGTTAACACTGTGCTTGCCTCCTCCCATGACCACATCTAAATTACAACTAAACTACAGAAATACCATCACTGACAACTGCTAGAAAAACTAGCTGAACGGAAGTCCTCTTACTAGAGCTATAGAGAAGTCACATGGAGACTGGTAGGGTCAGAGATGCCAAATGGGCTGGTTCCACAACCACATATGGCTGTTGAGAACTGGGAGGCATAGCTCAGCTTTGGAGGTTCTTCCTGATGAAGGAGGGGTCCCAGCTCCACCCTGGGCTCCCTAACCCAGGGTTCCAGTGCCAAGAAGAGAAGTGAAATAAGTCAGATAGGGAAAGACAAATACCCATATGACTTCACTTATATGTGTGGGGAATCTAAAAAATTAAATAATTTTAATTTTTTAACAAGCAAAATAGAAACAAACTAATAGATTACAAGGAACATTTTGATGGCTGCCAGATTGAAAGTGGGTTGCAGGTATGGGTGAAAAGAGAGCAGGGATTCAAATGTGCAAATTTCCAGTTATAAAAACAGTTACAGAAATGTAAAATACAGCATAGGGAATATAGTCAATAATATTGTAATAACTATGTATGGTGTCATATGGTAATATAGTTATTGGGGTGATCACTTTGTAAGTTATGTAAATATCTAATCATTATGTTGTACACCTGGAACTAATATATTGTATGCTCATTGTAATTGAAAAATAAAAAATAATTTAAAAATGAATAGGCAAATCATATTCTGAGGGAAAGTAGTTACAGTACATATATATGATACATAAATCTATAATCTATAAAGAACATCTAAAACTTAATAATAAAAAGGCATGTGACACAAATTTTTAAAAAACTCAGCAAAGGGATATCCAGTGGAAAATAATTAAATTGACACCTATCTTAAACCACTCACAAAAATGAACTATAAATGGCAAAGACTTAAACATAAGTCCCAAAACCATAAAAAAAATACCTAGAAGAAAATATGGGGAAAAAGCTCCTTGACATCAAAAGCACAAGAAACAAAAGCAAAAGTAAACAAGTAGAATTACATCAAACTAAAAAGCTTCTGCATAGCAAAAGAACCAATACAATAAGAAGGTGACCTATAGAATGTGGGAAATATGTATATACAAGTCATATACAAAAGAAGGGTTAGTGTGCAAAATATATAAGGAGCTGCTATAACTCAATAACAACAACAACAACAACAACAACAACAACAAAAACTGATTATAAAATGGAAGCAGGACCTGAACAGACATTTTTCCAGAGCAGTTATAAAAATGGCCAAAAAGTACATTGCTAATCATCAGGAAAATGCAAGTCAAAACCACAGTGAGATACCACCTCATACCTGTTAAATAGCCATTATCAGTAATACAAGACAACAAGTTCTGGTGAGGAATATGTAGAAAAGGGAACCCTTGTACACTACTAGTGGAATTGTACATTGCAAACAGTATGGACTTTTGTCAAAAAAAAAATACAAATAGAACTACCATATGATCTGGCAATTCCACTTCTGGGTATTTATCTGAACAAAATAAAATCAGTATCTGGAAGAGATATCTGCATCTTCATGTTATAGAAACAACCTAAGTGTCCTTTGACAAATGAATGGATAAAGACAATGTGAGATATATATATATATAGTTAATATATATAATTACTTAACAATAAAAAGAAAGAAATCCTGACATTTGTGACAATATGGATTGAACTTGAAGGCACTATGCTAAGTGAAATGTTAGAAAGAAAAAAGACAAATACTAAATGACCCTATTTATATGTGGAATCTAAAAGGGCCAAAGTCACCCTAGCTGGTGTGGCTCAGTGGATTGAATGCTGGCCTGAAATCCAAAGGGTTGCTGGTTCAATTCCCAGTCAGGGCACATGCCTGGGTTACAGGCCAGGTCCCCAATAGGGGATATGAGAGAGGCAACCACACATTGATGTTTCTCTCCCTCTTTCTCCCTCCTTTCCCCCCTCTCTAAAAGTAAATAAAATCTTTTTAAAAAATTAAAAAGCCAAACTCATAGAAATAGAGAAGAAATTGATTGTTGACATAAACAAGGAGGGGTTGGTCAAAGGGTACAAACTTTCAGCTATAAGATGAGTAAGTTCTGGGGCTCTAATGTATAGCATGTTGGCCATAGTTAATAATATCGTACTGTATCTTGAAGGTTGTTAAGAAAGTAGATCTTAAATGTTCTTGTCACCACCATGTACAAAAAAATGGGAATCATGTCAGGTAATAGATGTGTTAACTAGCCTTATTGTGGTAATAATTTTGCAATATATGTGTATCAAATCATCACGTTGTATGTCTTAAACTTGTACAATGTTATATGTCAAATATATCTCAAAGCTGGAAAATGATTTTTATTTCAGTGAAAGCCTCGGGCACTTCAAAAAGAAAGATAAATGAATGGCTAATAAGATATGCCAAAGTGTTCAACATCATTAGTCATCAGGAAACTTCAAATTAAAACCTCAATGAGATACTATTCCATAATCATCAAAGTGGCTGAAATTAAAATTACTAACATAGCAAAAGTTAACAAAAATGTAGAGAAACAGGAAATTTCATATATGGCTAGTAAGAGCATAAAATAGTAAATATCCTTGGAAAAATTAGGTAGTTTAATTTAACTCATAAAGTTGAACATACTTACCCTATAATCCAGTGATTCCTTGCCTAGCTATTCAGAGAGTATAGAAAATATACCTTCCCTTATATTTATGGCAAAATTAATCATCAAAAACTGTTTGTAGTAGTGAGACCTGCCTTTAGTATGTCTGGGATTAAGACGCGTTTTAAAACACTGCTCTTTCAAAGCAAACTTTAACTTGAAATAAGAAGTATAAATAATTTCCTGTCCATTGGGAAATTATTTCTGACTGAAAGAATCATCAAAGCAAAATTTTCAAAGACTGAATTTTTCCCAAGTAATTTTTCATGGGGTTCATTCTATTCTACCAACATTATTTAATGTCTCCTATGTGCAGTCTATTGCATCAGAGTTCAAATGTTAAAAATTACCAGACTTCACTGCACCCATACCATAGTTGGGAAGATGAACACAAATATCTTACCTAAGGTAGACAGTGATAAATGACATAATGGATATAGAATGAATTTGTTATGAGAAGATAGCAGTGGAAGCAGATTAATTTGTCTGAGAGGTTAGGGAAATTGTTCTGAGACAATATGGAATTTGAACTGAACTTTAACAGGCAGATATGGTTATAAAATAAAAGTCCATTACTCAAAACTTACTCAACATTGTCCTAATTTCTTAAAGCTTTGATTAATTATGTTAAAATGTTAAATGAATTCACACAATAAATATTCAATCAACAAACATATACTAAGGACCTAGTATGGCAAAGCTGAGAATTGACATACTAGGTACTTAGTAAATACATTTCATACACTATTTCCACTACAACAACCCCTATCCAAGCCACCAACAGTCTTCTACCTGGACAGAGTGACTTCCTAAGTGGATGCCCCTTCTTTTATTTTAGTTTTCTCCAATGCAGTCTCTTCAGCACAGAATGACCTTTGAAACATGTTATAAGGCCATTAAGTAAGCTGATGCTTGTTCTTGGAATGTTCTACCCCTGCTTTTATATGGCTGTATCCTTCCAATGCTTCATATTTATTTAGCATTCCCATTCTTGTGCTTCCTCCTCCTGACAACTCTGTCTAAATTGGTCTTCCCAACTCAAAACACATCCTTATTTTAGCACCATTTCCATTTTTGCTGTGTACTTAAATATTGGTCTGTTTCTGTATTTTAGATATTCTCTACAAGACTATAGGTCACTCGAGGACAGGAATTTCGCATTTTTGGCTACCAAATGTACACCTAGCACCTAGTATGGAGCCAATACATTGTAGACACTGAATAAATATTGTTTAACATTGTATTGTAGGAAAAATCAGACACGATCCCTAACTTCATGGAACTAACAGCCCATGAGTGAGGTGGATATTAGTCAAATGATCACAGAAGCAAATAGGCAAGTATAAATTGATAAGGGCTTAAAATACAGCACATGATTTTAGAGAACATATAATAGAGAGATGAGACCTACCTAGAGGACTCAGGAAAGTCCAAAGGAGAGTGCAATAAGCTCAGATCTGAAAGGTGAGCAAGAGTTACCAGAAGATGACAGGCGAGAAGCACCTTTCAATAAGGAAAAGCACCCTGTGAAAAAGATTTGTTGTGAGATGGAAAAGATGGGTTAGGTCAACAGTTCTCCACTGGGAACTTGGCAAGGTCTGGAGGTACTTTGAGTTGCCGTATGGAGGAGGGATGTGCTACTGGCATCTAGTGGATAGAGGCCAGTGATGCTGGTAAACATCCTATGAAGGTGGGTTTGGCTGGGGTCGGGAGGGGTAGGGAGAAAATGCAGACAACTGTAATTGAACAACAACAAAAATAAATGAATAAATAAATAAAAAAGAACAGGACCGCTCTCCACAGTTATCCATCCAGAATGTCAATAGTGCCACAGTTGAGAAACCCTGGATTAGATAGAGCACTGCTTCTCACATACTTTTACTTCAGCGAGAAATATATTTTACAGCATAGTTCCATTAATAAACACACAAAATAAAAAGCATCTACATAAAATAATATTTACCCTTTTGCTTGTGATGTACTCTATTTTCTATTCTATTCTGTTCTATTCTATTCTATTCTATTGATTTTTAATGCTGTTTTCATGACATACTGTTAAGTCTCAATTGGCAGTTAGAAAAATTCTATGTTGGAGGACCTAAAAGAAAGCAACTGGCTGGTACTCAGAAATCAAGAGGAAGATTGGAAAGTGGTAGAAATGGGAGGCAGGCAGGGGTAAGATCCTCAGGGACATAAAGGGCATGTTAAGGATTTTGGTCTTTATCCTAAGAGTAACAGAAAGACACTAGAAGATTGTGAGTAGGGGCATGACATAATTAGATTTGGATTACAGAATACATGAGCAATGACCAACAGAAATATAATGCATGCCACATAACTAACCTTACATTTTCTACTACCTTCATCATTTAAAAAGATAAAAAGAAATAGGCAAAATCAATTTTATTATTATGTTTTATTTAACCTAATAGATCATTTCAACCTGCAACTATTATGTATCACTTGATATCATGATTGGACCACTGAGTTAAATGTCCCTTAGCGATTGGGTGCTAGTATTTATCAGCATAAAGACAGTAATTAATCTTTTCTCATCCATCATCTGCCCAAGCAGGCAATTATTTGCTGTGTGTGTGTGTGTGTGTGTGTGTGTGTTGTGGACTTAAAAAATCTGTCCATGTTCTACCCACTAAATACAAAAGGTATGACATTTCTTTGTGATGTGTTAAAATCAGATGGGAGTGTATATCATGCAGATTTCCCAGACACTCTGGGCTCCACTTCTGGAGCTGGGGTTCACCCATCTGTCACTTTATCTCCACAAGAACAAGCATTTCAATGTCTTGAATGATCTTTCCTATTGTTACAGCATAGGCCTTTACCAGACGCTCTTCAGATACAAATAGGAAACAAAAAATCTTTTTGAATTGATTTATTACAGAAGTTATATACATATAAAATGCAGATATACTAAACATATATATGAAGGAATAAAATTGGGTAACGGAAAATAAATTGCCCCAAACCCTTCTTTTCCCACTTTACTATAGCTATCGCCATCTTTCTATTTCATAAAGTGCTCTTTGACATCTCTATGTATCTACCAAGGGGCTAAGTTCCCCGTCCTTGGATTTTTAGATTGCTTATAGCTTTTTTTGCTATTATAAACAATGCTGCATAAACATTCATGTCAGTGTTTCCACACTTTTGTCAGTGTTGTTGCACATTTATGTTAGTGTTTCCACAATTTCTGGAGAAAAATTTTCACATTAAAAGTTATGCAAATGTTAAGGGTCTTCAGACAGCCAACCTGCTTTGAGAGAAGTTGTGCCAGCTTCTGCTTCCCTCAGCAGCAGACCGCACTGGAGCGCCAAACCACACACCTGTCCAATCCAGCTTTGTCTTCGCCAGTCTCATAGATGAAAGTGGCATCTCATCTTCATATTAATTTGCATTTATCTTATTACTAGCAAGTCTGTATGAATTTTTATTCATGTGCATGTTGGTGATTTGTCTTTCTTGTGCATCTTTTACTTATGTCTCTAGTGCATTTTTCTCTCAGAGATGATCTTTCTTAATCTTTTAATATATTAGAAATTTTAGTTCCTTATAGCACATTTTATTTTTTTTTAAAGATTTTATTTATTTAGTTTTAGAGAGGGGAAGGGAGGGAGAGAGGGAGAGAAACATCAATGTGTGGTTGCCTCTCAGGTGGCCCCCACTAGGGGCCTGGCCTGCAACCCAGGCATGTGCCCTGACTGGGAATCGAACCTGCGACCCTTTGGTTCGCAGCCCGCGCTCAGTCCACTGAACTACACCAGCCAGGGCCCTTATAGCACATTTTAAACATTTAAATATTAAGTATTTAAATAAAATGTTTTAAGTATTGGTCATTAACCAGGGGAAAGGAAGTTTTTTTGCTATATGTTGGTTAACTTTTTATGTTTTCAAGTCTATCAATCTTTTTCATGTAGCCTCTGTCTTGGTATACATGAGTGAATCATTCCTCCACTAGGTTACATACCATTCATCAATATTTTCTATTATAATTACTTTTATGGTTTTATTTTTAATATTTGAATATTTAATCCATATAGACCTAAATTTGGTGTAAAATTAAAGGTAAAATTTAACTGCTTTTCCAAATGGTTAGCCAATCAGAACACCATACTAAAGTTATCATGAATTCTTTGTTCATTGGTATGATTTTCTAACTTTACTATGCAAAAACATTCCACTCAGTAAGAAGCAGTATAAGATTGAGTAAAAAAAAGAGGATAATTTAACAGAAAGTAAAAAATAGTAGAAAGATCTCTAAATATGAAAATAGGTCTAATTTTTCCAAAATTTTGTGTATTGGGTGATACACATGCAATTGTTAAAAGCCTAGATTAAATATAAAATTAAGCCATAAAATAAATTTTCAGTTATTTTTCATCTCTCAGTTATAATTCCTAGCTCTCTCAGTTTACTCGAAACAACTTTTATGAAGCAGAGGAAACTGAGTGGGAAGAAAAGTTGTTAGTGTTAAGCTTGAGCAGGTAATTGAGGTTCTATGTATAATGATATCTTAACTTTCTTGAAATATTAATCAAGAAAGGTTGAACACTAAAATTCTTCCCTTAATAAAGGAGTTCTCACAGTTGCTCTTAGTAATTACACAAACTTGAATTAATGGAAACATTTAAAATGTTTTTATTATAGAAATTTAAAAACAAACAGAAATAGAATAATATGATAAACTTGATATACCCACCACCCACCTTCAATAACTTTAAACTCCTGGTTAGGGCTCTTGTGGTTACCTCAAACACAAAACCATCATCATTTTAGAATAATGTAAAACATGGTTTTAAACTCTTCAAATATACATCATTCTTCACAGGTTCTCAATTGTCTTTTTGTCTCTTTTTGAAAAATTTGCCTAGTTGATTTGTGATTCCGATAAGATGCAAACATTGCAGTTTATTGACAATGGCTTGTCTCTTTACAGATTCCCTTTAATATTTGGGATTTTAAATTTTTGTATATTGTTGTCATTATTGTTAATAAAACTTGCTCTTTGTCATGTAGAACTCCCCCATTGTCTGAATTTTGCTGATAGCAACTCCATGGTAAGATATAGAAGAATAATAATAAGTGGATTCAAACTTTTTATGAGTGACATAACTATTTTATAGGTTGTTTTATGTGTTTCCATCTGAAGATGCATGATCTTTATTATCTCTAACTTTTTAATGTGATTAGCTACTGATGATCATTATCAACTCAGTACTAGGAGAAATCTAGACCTACCATTTCTTCTTCATTTATTAGCTGGAATGCATAAAAAGAAATTTAGGTACTATACGGTTTAGATATACTGGAAAGTCAAGGTAAATATTTGTATATCTCTTACAGTTTTTAAAATAATGAGCTATTTTCTAGTATCCAAAAATCACAATGAATTTTGATTTTTAGTGTTTTAGATGTTTCAATTTCCACCGTTTTTCTCATCTTCATCCAGTGGGAGCTAATTCAGGTTAACTATTGAGTTCTTCCGAACAGAGCCTATTGGGTGGCTTGCTTTCTATCTGCTACAAGATGCGCCAAATTTTCCTGGTACATTTCCCAAACCAGACCCAGAATTTGGTCATTTCCCTAAAAACCTTGGTTTCTTTAGGTGAAAAATGATATTTCAAGACATTCTGAGTGCTGATGTGACTCAACTAGATTGGTCATCTTTTCTTGGCTTTTCTTTCAGAGGACCATTCTAGGAAAGATGCGTTTTATTTAAAAATAAATTGCTAGGTCACACTGGTTCTTCTGTTTCAAATCCAGGACTATAGTGTACATCTGTATCTCCTTTTCTCCTTGCAGAAAAGTTTGGCTTTCAATGACAGCAATATAGCTACTCATTTGCTCTATCCCACACTGCATATAAAATAGTCTCAGAAAAGTTATAGCACTGCCATCAATGAAGTGATTATTTAAGACAATTTTTAATTTTTTTTTTTTTGCAGCTCTTTCTTTCCTTGGATTTCACCCAGCTAGTAAAATATAGTCAAAACTCCTGAGTATTAAAGTTATTTGGGATAGTTGTCTCTATGAGATTAGGTTAACTGGATAATACATTTAGGTTCATTTGTTTCATTTTGTCTAGGATTTTAAGAGATTGATTTGTCATTAAGTTATCTTTTGTCATAATACAACAGTTTTTAAGGTTCCAAAGTCAAATCTTCAAAATAAGGTATGTTTGAAGAGACCTGTGTCTTCTACCCTATTCCCCCACACTATAGGTATACTTAAATTTTTTTATAATTATATGATTATCATTTTATTGTTGTTAATAAGCATCCACATCCTTTAAAAAATCTCCATACTTTTATCACAGTTTGGTCCTCATTGGTATATCCTAACGATTGTTCCATAATAGTATATAGATATACTTTTCATTCTATGTCTCAGCACTCTATGATATAGATATAAAAGAATTTATTTCACTAGTTCCTTATTGATAGACATTTGGATTGTTTCTAGTCTTTTCTATGACTTCTATTGCTATAATAGTTATGTGCATCTTTTCAAATATCTGCCAGTATTTGCTCATTATATATTCCTACAAGTGTACTCTCTGGACCAAAGGGTATGCAATTTTCCTAGATATTGGAAGATCCCCTCCATAGACACTATACAATGTAATTCTCACCAGTGGTTCACACAAGTGTCTGTCCACAGCTTTCTCAACCAGCTCTCTTATCAGACTTCCGATATCTGCCCATCTGATGGCTGAGAAAAGTTTCTAACAATACTTTCAATTTGCATTTCTTTTGTTTTACGTGAGCTTAAGCAACTTCCCACATGGTTAAGAGCCATTCTAGTTTTTTTTTCTGTGAACTTTATGTTCATGTTCCTATGGACCATTTTTCTCTGTTTTCAGGAACTCTTTGTATGTTAGGGACTATTAGTCCTTGTCTGTGATTAATGGCAAATATTTTCCCTAAGTTTTTAATTTGTTGTTTTTACCCCATTTAATTAGTTATACTTTTAGTTTTCTGGAATCAAATTTACTTTTCATTTTTTTGTTGTTGCCCCTAGATTACCAAAAGTCCAGATTACAGAGAAATTCATTCATGTTTTCTTCTAGTACTTGTAATGTTGCAAAGTTCTTTTCATTCCACCACATTTGTCCATTTGAATCTCTGCTCCATTTGGAAAAATGTGGTGTGCAGAAAAAGTATTGGGATAATAGGTCATATGAAAAAATATGGAAGTGAAAAAATTTTGTGATACCCAGTCTATAATTTTAAAGGTCTCTTTATCTTCTCCATTTCTCTACTATACCTTTTCTTTTAGGACTAAGAAAAAGAATAACATGTTCTTTAATATAACTCCATAATTCAGTATATTACCTTCAATTTTATTATGTTAACAACCCAACAGACAACTGATGAGCTTAAGCCTAATAAATATGCCATAGAAATTAATGGTGCAACACTTTTGACTTATCTGATAATTTCCAGTTATATCTTAAATGTATTATCACTGTTATGGCACTTGTATTTTTCTACTTGCACTTTATTATAATAAGTTAGGGGTAATTATTTTTAAAAACATTCCAAACATCAGAATTCCATATGCAAACATGATGACAGTGTTTCCAAAACTCTACTATGAGTTAGAGGCATGCTCTAGATCGACATACTTAGTCATCAGTGTATATATAAGAACCAGGATTTGGCTGATTTAGGGGTGTTAGTGCACAAAGTACAGAAAAATATGTCACATGAACATTGAAAACTGACTATGTTAAATTCTTAAAAATACGTGGATCTATTTTCATGCTTTCTGTTGTGTCCCATTGTGCTGTCTACTCTGTTGCTGGTACCACACCCTTTTAAATATTGTAACTTTGTATATATTTTAAAATCTAGTGGAGGTCATCTAAGGAGCTAAGCCAGGACTGTATCTCTTTACTTTCACCTCCCCAGCTGGGCACCCTTCTGTAGGTTACAGTTAGAACGGTCACACTGAGCAGTGGTGTTTTATGGTTCATTATGCTAATATGTGTGATGATTTCTAAGACTATGGAGTATAACTATGGATGGTACACAGAATAATGCCTTTCCTGCAAGATGTTCACATCCTAATTCCCCAATTCTGTGAATATGTTACATTGCATGGCAAAGGGGACTTAAAATTGCAGATGTAATTAAGTTGCTAATCAGCTGGCTTTAAGATGGAGTGATTGTCCTAAATTATCTAGGTAGGACCACATCACCACAGCTGTACTCGTAAGCGAAGGCAGGCGGCAGGAGAGTTGATGTGGTGATGCAGAATGAAAGGGAGCCAACTGCCCATTGCTGGCTTTGGAGATGGAAGGAGAGAGTGAGCCAAAGAATATCAGCAGACTCTAAAAGCTGGAAAAGAAATGGAAAGGGATTGTCCCCCAGAGCCTCCAGAAGGAAAACAGACCTGCTTAAACCTTGACTGCAGCCCAGTGAGGTCGCATTAGGCTTGTCACCTCCAGAACAGTTAAACAATAAATTTGTGTTGTTGTAAGCCAATAAGTTGAGGTAAGTTGTTCCATCAGCTATAGAAAACTAATACACCACAGAAGTCTTTTTTTTTTTAAGCATCGCATGAATAATGTAGTGGGAAACATTGTATTAAAGTATGCTTTGATTTGGATTGATTTGAGTTTTTAATTTATTAACCAGGGTCCCCCAAATCTGGGCAAAGATCTAGATTGGCCTAGGCAAAAATTGTGTTATGATTTGATCTTTAAAATTAGCTATGAGGGAAATGCAAATCAAAACCACAATGATACCACCTTACTCCTGTTAGAATGACTATTATCAACAAGACAAGTAACAGCAAGTGTTGGAGAGGATGTGGAGAAAGGGTAACCCTCATACACTGGTGGTGGAAATGTAAATCGGTACAGCCCTAGAGAAAACAGCATGGAGGTTCCTCCAAATTAAGAATAGAGACACCATATGACCCAGCAACTCTTCTTCTGGGTATTGTCCAAAAATAATTGGAAATATTTATTCATAAAGATATATGTAACCCTATGTTTATTGCAGCATTATTCACAGTGGCCAAGACATAGAAACAACTTAAGTGCCCTTCAATGGATGATTGGATAAAGATGTGAGACATATGTGCAGTGCACTACTCCTCAGCCATGAGAAAAGATGAAATACTGCCATTTGCAACAGGACAAATGGATCTTCAGTGTATTGTGTTAAGCAAATGAAGTCAGATAGAAAAGGACAAGAACCATATGATTTCACTTATATGGGGGATATAAAACAGCAACAAATGAACAAACAAAATGCTCATAGACACAGACAAAAGTGTAGTGCTTATGATAAGGAAAAGGAGGTGGGGAGGCAGAAAAGGGGAAAGGGAGGCAAATATATGGAAGGGTACTGAAATTTGAGTGGTAAATACACAATGCAATATACAGATGATGTGTTGTAGAATTGTACATGACACATGCACTCCTATTAATCAATGTCACCTCAACAAGCTTAATACATTTATTTAAAAGTCTTCCTCTTTGGCAGACACTGATTTAAAGACCCTACTATAAAAATAACATTTTAGTCTTCTCATCTGTGCGTACATGTGTGAATGCAGACACACAGAGACACGTACACACTCACAAATTAGGTTCCCAGTACTCACTCCTGCTCACAAAATTTTATGTTCTTAACTTCAACTGCTTCTTGCTTCCAAATTTACCTTCATTATGTCACTTTCATCATCCACTCACTCAAGACATGACTTATTTAATACTTACAGTGTGTAGGAATGTGCTTCTCATTCCAGAAATTCAAACATACCCCTCCCTCCAGGTCTTCCTCTACCAGCTTGGGCACATGACACAATCAGGAGATCAATTGCTTTAGTTGCTGATACTATTAAAGTGCATTGGATTTCTTGGGTATATGTTAGTGGGGGAAAACATTTGCAAACCCCACTAAGGGCAGCTGGGCCACATTGAAGAGTTTCAGCAAGATACTGACATGGTGAAAACATTATGGCTGCCGTATTATGGATGGATTAGAAAAACCCAAGATTGAAAGCACAGAGATTAGTTACAAAGTTGTGGGAGATACCTAGTGCCAGCTGCCTAGGACAGCAGTCGCAGGAGTGAAGAGAAGTGTGTGGACTCCAGAGAAACTTAGAAGTTAAAGCTAACAAGTCAGCTGTGCATTGGTGATAGCAAGGAAAGTGGGGAGAAAGACTCCATGGAGGGGACAGCAGACACATGTCCAAGGAATGTGGGAGGGGAAAGCACCTCTGTGAAGAAAGATGGTCCGGTTACCTGTTTAACTGGAATGAAGGGATGATCACTAATCAACATTGATACTACATGTAATGCATGCTAATGTCCTAAAGAACTTTTATAGGTGGGGTTTAGAAACAATTCTGTGGTCTTTGTTGTCAAATACAAAGAAGTTAGGAATAACAGAAATTTCAAATCAGGATGGAGAATTTAAGACCAACTCAAAGAAAATGTCAGCACAAATGTGGGGTACTTCTGGAGGGAGAGTGAATTTTTGGAGCTCCTCATATCATCCTCTGGAGTTAGAGGCCCACCTCATCTGAGTGCTGGATAACCCCAGGGTATACTTACACTCACAAATGGGCCATGAGGTACCCTCAAAAAAGGCAGTGACCTAAATTATTTTTAATGAGCCACATGATTCAAACAAATGCAAAGACTGTTTTCCCTGAGCTACTCTGATTGACTGCATTTCCAGCGCATTAGTGACTGAATTCCCCTGTTCGGCTTTAGTTGTGCAAACACTGCTGAACTGCATCACTGAAGCCCAATCTGGAACTTGTAAGAATAAATGCTACTCAGGCAACACAGGGGATGATAAAGACAAAGGTGGTTTTGAAAAAGTAAAACGATGTATCTTCTTCCAATTACCCTGATTCCTGTTCTGACATAGGCTCATCTCAGATGGATCACTGAGGCTTTTACCATGAAAAGTATGACTTTGGAGCCTGTATATTTTGAAGAACCCTGAAAGCACTTGGTTTGGCTCTAGTCTCACCCCTCATTGCCTTGGAACAATCACTGCCTACCCCTTTGCATCAGTGATCAGCAGTAACTACTAAGGCCAATGGGTTGTCAATATTCTCAGAGCAGCCCTTTGGGGGCGAAGAGCTGATGTAGGTATAAGCTGACCAAGTCGACCAAGTCACCCAAGTCATTGATCCCAACACTTTCCCACCAAACCCCCAGGATTAGAAATTTATAACCCAAAGAGATTGTCACCTCATCATGGTAATCAATTAGAAGTGAATGCCAAAACAGAGTTATTGCCCAGTGGAGGGGAGCAAACTAGATTAATCTGAAAGGTTTTATGGTGCCTAGGGATTCCTCTAATCAACCCCTCCTTACTGCCTGTTCTTAAGTACTTCTTTCATACATATAGAGTTTTCAAACCGTGGGTGTTGAGCCATCAGGAGATGATTAAATCAATATAGTGAATGGTGAGTAGTACTTTTTCAATAAAATCTAATTGAGCAGGAAATACCAGAGTGCATTGCTCATCATAAAGTAAATATTGTTTTGTAATATGTATAAAATATATTTACAAATATCATTTTATAAATATATTTAAAGTGGATCATGAAGTAAAATATATTTCTGTCATAGAACAAGGTAAAAAAAAGTTTAATAGCTCTGTATGGCTGATATCCCTAGGGAAGTATTACTTCACAGACAGCTGTGAGATGCAAACTATAAAAAAAGATAATAAACAATGAAAATAACTGTATGATGAAAAACTGTTGGAACAGATAATCTAAATAAGTATAATGAATATTCTCAGAAAATGGAGGATATTAGTAGTTTTAAGTAGTAGCAAGAAGAAAGAAAAAAGAACAAGATGAAATGTGAAAAGTATGATAGATGAACAAGGAACACCTGTTTGTAAAACAAGTTAGTGAACTGAAATATCACATTGAGAAACTTTCCCAAAAGGCAGGAGGAAAAGAAAATGGACAGACATATAAAGAAAATAAGACTTGTGGAGATTGGAAGTATAAGCAAAAACATATGGCTAATAGAAATACAAGGTGGATATATTTTAAATGTAGATGAAGAAATATTTGATAAAATAAGAATAATAGATTTGTTCAATTTAAGGAAAGGTGAAGAGATTGAAAGTACTTTTCATAGAGCACAAAATAATAGAGAAAACCCTACACCTGGCCATAATGTTGTAAAATGTAACAATAGCCAAAAAAAGCTTCCAATGAAAGAGCAGCTATATTAAAAAGAAACAAGAATTACACTGAAAAGAACAAAACAAGAAGACAATATTATATTATTTCTAAGATGTAGAAAGAAAAAGTGTGATTGTAAAATTTTACATTTCTAATACGTCATTTAAATCTGATGGAAAAAATATCCTTGGATTTATCAGACCTCACAAAGTTTGACAAAGTCTGATCTTAAAGCTCTAGGCAAAGTACTCAAACAAGAATAGAGCTGAATCCAGAAGAAAAATTGAAGATATTGGGAAATAAATGTAGTCAGACTACATTTTTTATAATATGTTGTCATCTAAAAATATAAGAACAACATAAATAAAAACGAATCTAAAACAAACTGGAACTAAAATTCTAGAAAAAAATCAACAAGAGAGGAGAAATGCATGAGGGAATTATTATCTTTTGGAGGGAACATATAGATGTTCAAGAAATCGATATAAAATGAATGGCATTTTAGAATACTACAACTTACAAGAAATAACCCCAGTGGAGGTAAAGAGTCTAAACAGATAATTTTCTATTGAAAAAAACAAAAGAGCAGTTAAAGAGATCCCCCACACAAAAGCACTAGGCCCAGAAGATTTCACAGGAGAATTCTACCAGCTCCGCTTTTATGAAACAAGTACATGATCCCAAAACCTGATAAAGTTTGACCCCCCCAAAAAAAAAATCAGATTAATCTCACTTACAAATAATGCTGCAGAATTTTTATATAAATTTTTACGTATTAGAAAACAGAATCCAACAACACTAAAGTATGATTATTGTGACTAAGTAGGGTTAAGTCAAGGAACGCACATGTGTTTCAACATTAGGCAATCATTCGTATAAGTTATCATTATAATCAAGTGAAGGAGGAAAATAATATCTTCATAGATATAGAAAAGGCACTTGACAAATTCAATATCTATCTATTTTAAAAACAGTAAGTAGGAATTGATGGAGATGTTCTTAACAATAGTTTATCTGCCTGTTTACCTACGTATATATCTATCCAAGTGCACCTATCTCACTTAATAGGCAAACAATAGAGGCTGTCCCACAAAAGTAAGAAAAAGAAAAGGCAAGCCACTAGTTACCTGGCTATTGAACATTAAGTATTGGAGTTACTAGCCAATGCAATTAGATAAAAGTATGTACTATGGACTAAGCACTTGTGTCTCCCCAAAATTCATATGTTAAAACTCTATTCCCCAACATTTGAAGACAGAGCCTTTGGTAGGCAATTAGGTCATGAGGATGAAGTCTTCATGATAGGATTAGTGCCCTTTTAAGAACAGAGGGGAGAGAGCTTGCTTGCTTTTTCTCTGCCAAATGAGCACATAACTGGGAAGAGGAACCAAATATGTTGACCCCTCACTAGGAACCAAATATGTTGACATCTTGATCTTGGACTAGCTCCAGAACTGTGAAAAATAAATTTGTCATCTATGGTATCTTGTTATAACAGCCTGGACTAAGACAGTGTGTGTACTATGCTGCCTCTTATATGAGAAAGTGGATGGACACACAGTGTTTGAAGCAGTTAACTACGAGGGAGTGGAGAGAAAAGGATGGAGGGTTTAAGATAAAAGCTAGACTGGCCAAAAATAGTTAAGTGATCTTTGACAAAGGAGCAAATATAATTCAATGAAGGAAGGATACTCTTTTTCAACAAATGGTGCTATAATTATTGGATATTCGTATTCAAAAAATTAATCTGAATGCAATCCTTACACCTTTCACATGAATTAACTAAATAAAGATTTACCATGCAATCCAGCCATTGCCCTGCTATGTGTTTACACAAGTAAGTTTAAAACTTACATCCATACACACAAAGTGGCACACAAATGTGTATTCACAATTGCCAAAAAACTGAGAACAACCAATATTAAATCAGTAAGTGAACTAGATAATCAAACTGTGGCGGTACATACAATAGAGTGTTATTCACTAATAAAAAATAAACGAGTTATCAAGTCATAAAAGGCATGAAGGGACCAAAATGTGTACTGCTAAATCTAAGAAGCCAGTCTTAAAAGGGTATTACCATGTGATTCCCACAATATGACATTTTAGAAAAAGTGAAACTATAGAGACAGTAAAAGATCAGTCAGTGTTTGCCAGGATTTGGAGGGGAGAGAGGGGATGAAATATAGAGCACAGGAGATTTTTAAGGTAGTAATACTATTTTGTATGAAATTTTAATGATGAATACATATTACTATGCATTTTTCAAAACCTGTAGACCTATACAATACAAAGAGTGAATCTTAATGTAAATGGTAGACTACAGTTAATAATAATATATAAATATTGATTTGTTAATTGTAATGTACCACACTAATCCAAGATCTTAATAACATAGGAAGCTGGGGGGAGGAAGGGGAGATTCATATATGGAATTCTGTACTATCTGCTGAATTATTCTGTATAAGAATGTACTAAAAGAAAATATAATATTTTCCAATGTTATTGAGATATAATTGACATATGACATTGTATAATTAATATGTACAATAAAATGATTTGATATATGTACATATTAGAAAGTAAGTTCCACAATATATTTTCTTACCATCCATCACCTCATATTCTTACAAATTTTTTTCTTATGATGAAAACTTTTAATATCTACTTTCAGGATATTTCAAATATACAATGCTGTATCATTAACTGTAATCAACATGCTATAGAACATATTTATCTTATAACTAAAAGTTCATAACTTTTGACCATTTTTACCCAGTTCCACCACTCACTACCCCCTGCCTCTGATAACCACCAGTCTGTTCTCTGTTTCTATGAGTTCGAGTTTATAAGATGCCACATATAAGTATGATCATATAGTGTTTGTTTTTCTCTGACTTATTTCACTTAGCATAGTGCCTCAAGATCAACCCATGTTATTACAAATGGCAGGAATTCCTTCTCTTTTATGGCTGAATAATATTTCATTGCATATATGTAGCACATCTTTTTTATCCAATCATCTGTTGATGGACACTTAGGTTGTCTCTATGACTTGGCTATGGTGATGAGGTTGCAGTAACCATGGCGGCACAGACATCTCTTTGGAATGGGGATTTCTTTTCCTTCGGCTACATACCCAGAAATAGAGTTGCTTCACAATATGGTAGTTCATCATGTCATATTTCTATTAATTATTTTTTAAAATAAAATAAATATATATGTGTATTCAGCTTGGGACATTACCACACATGAGATATGTACCGAGTGACTTCAAAACATAGTTATTTGACTTCATATTCACACTGCATAAGTCATTGGGATAAAAGAACTGCAAAAAAAGTTAGCTGTTTTAATACTCATATTGTTGGCAGTAGTATGAATATTGTTCTTCTGATACTGCTGTGTGGGTGATGTGAAATCCAGCAAGTAGCCATTATTTGGTAGACTAATTCCATCAGGCCCAGTATTATTGGTAATTGATTCTAGTAGTGGGAAAGAGAACATAAAACTGTAATGTGAAAAAATGTAGTAAAGAACAAACCAACAAAAATCATGTGGTTCTAAAGTAGAATAATAATAATAACAATTATTATTATTTACATATTCCCAGCTTTGTCTATGGAAAATTTTTGAAATAATAATCAACTCAGCAGTAAGTAATGTGCATCACTAGCATCCAGATTGTGGCCTTGAAATAGCATTTTACTCTAAGAAGAAGCAGAGCTTCTCAGAGAAATGACTGATGCAAATTTAGAGCAAGAAATGGGCATGATAAGTGTGAATATCACAACCAAGGAAGGAAGCCATCAAAAACTACTATAATTGTATTAAAATGTTTTAGGAGCTAAATTTAAGAGTCTAAGGATGGAGCAATTTGAGCATCAACAAGGAAAATAATTTCTATATGTAGAAGCACATCAAATATACTTAAATCCATGGGTTCATGATGACAAAAAAAGAAAGAAAGAATGCAAAAGAAAAAGGAAATGATTGCTCTTTGAAGAGGCCAGATGCTATGGTTAATTTTATATGTCAACTTGAATGGACTATGCAGTACCCTGACATTGGGTCAAAAATTATTCTAGGTTTGTCTGGAAAGGCTTTTTTTTTTTTTTTTTTTAATAATATCAACATTTGAATTGGTAGACTAAGTAAAGAAGATTGCCCTTTTAAAAATTTTTTATTTTAATTGTTGTTTTTGTACAGTTTTCTGTATTTTACTCCCATCCCAGCCCACTGCCCCAGCCCTCCCCGCCTCCCTCCCATTTCCCCCTCCCTAGTTTTTGTCCCTGTGTCCTTTATACTTGTTCCTGTAAACACACCCTTCTTAATGTGGGTGGTCCTTTTCCAATCAGTTAAAGGCCTACATAGAATGAAAAAGCTCAGCCTCCCATGAATAAGAATGAACTCTCGCTTCCTAACTGTTCACCTGGGGCATGATTCTTCTACCTTTGGACCAAAACTCATGCCCCCAGCTCTCCTGGTTCTCATGCCTGCCTCACACTCAGTCTCGAACTACACCACCACTCTGCAGGGTCTCCAGCTTGCTATTTGCAGCCTCGATAATCATGTGAGCCAATCCCTTAAAATACATCTCTTAGACACATGCACACACACTGTGTTGATCCTGTTTATCTGGAGAACCCTGACACCAGGGAACCACCTCATTGTTTTTGAAAACTTAGAAATAAAAAGAAAGAATCAAACATTCATTCTACCTTTCTATTTGAATAATATCACCATAACCAGTCAATGAAAAGTTTGCCTTACTTTATGAATGGATTTGCTAAAAATGAAAAAAAGTAATGAGAGAATTAAATATTATTAATTTACAACTTCTAATGACTTTGTGGATGTAGGAACCAATCACCAGAGACAGAGCTGCAGTCTGTACCTCTTGACAGAAGGACAAAACACCATGCTTGGAAAAAATTTTAATGAGGCCCTAGATCCAATTATAATTTATAGGATATATATTGTCCAAAGAAATATGTTAAGTGGTATTACAGGGATGCAATCTGTAAATGCCAATTCTGAGAAAATCTATACAACTAATATAGCTTTATCAATAAAAGCAAAATAGTAGAAGAAAGAAAGAAAGAAAGAAAGAAAACCTATATATTTTTTAAAAAATTTAAGAAATAAAATATACTAGGTGGACCTTATTTGGATTCTAGTTCAAAAATGAGAAAAAAATGAGAACTATAAAAATAAATGATTAACTTGCAAGTTTAAACTCTTTATATTTGCTGATATAATAATTGTGTTGTTTTGAGATTCCTTATCTTTTAAAGATACTTACTAAAATACTTATGGATAAAATGATTTAATATTTGGGACTTTTCTTTAAAATAATGGAAGAAGAGGAAACATTAGTGGGAGGGATAGATGCAAAAACAGGAGCCATTAGCTGATGATCATTGTAAGGCTGGTAGTAAGTCCAGGGCACTCTGTAAATTTTTTTCTGCCTGCTTTTAATATGTTTTAAAATTTCCATGTCACACATTTTTATTTATATTACTAATGCATAGTAAAGAACAAGTGTTCTCTGAACTATTTTTAAAAATAAATCAATAACATTTGTCCAGTGATTTTAAAAAGGATGTACTTATAAAAAAGAAAGAGAACAGTGGAAAAAAACAGGAATAGAAGCCAAACTTCTTTGATTTGTAGATTTAATGTTGGAACCATAAAAATATTTTACATATTATAAAATAAAATTCAATCAAAAAAGATCATTAAAAATCTAAAAATGGAACAAATGGAACTCACTCCATCTCCAGCTGGTGGCATAAGCATGCAGAGATCTATTCCAAAAGACTTTAAGATGCAGTAATTTCATTTTACACTCTCAGTGGGAAATAATCTAAGAATAAATCATAAATCATTTTTGGTAATCATAGTTTTGGTGGTAATAACGGTATTATTATTTGAAAACTGTTGTATTTGTAATCCATGATAGAGTAAATGAGTATTATTTTTTTTTTTGTCACTGAGAACTGAGATTT
The DNA here is from genome assembly GCA_039655065.1 of Glossophaga mutica. Lineage (NCBI taxonomy): Eukaryota > Metazoa > Chordata > Mammalia > Chiroptera > Phyllostomidae > Glossophaga > Glossophaga mutica. Next base: position 135,953,150 of record CM077307.1, on the reverse strand, counting down.
TCAGCATGGGAGAAAATGATACTGTCATAAACTTAATGAGGATAAGTAATATATTCAGTAGTTCTGAATTCAATGTGGAAGTAACGCTAAAAACACATGGTATAGTTTATCTTCTAAATATATATATATCTTTCCCTGCTCTAGCCATGAAAAGTCCTAGTAACAATGACCAGTGTCAGCAATGTATTAGAGTTCTATCACTGCTGTAACAAATTACTACACACTTAGTGGCTTTAAAATACCACAGATTTATTCTCTTACAGTTCTGGGTCTTAGAAGTGCAAAATCAGTGTGACTGAGCTCAATTCAAAGTGTCAGCAGGGTTGGTTCCTTCTGGAGAGTGTAGGACAGGATCAACTTCCTTGCCTTTCCTACTTTTAGAAGCTGCCTGTATAACTGGATTTTTGGCTCTTTTTTTTTTTTTTTCATCATTCTAACCTCTCTTTCATGATTGCATCTACTACTAATTCTGGTCGTCTTGCCTTCCTCTGATGAAGACCATTATAATGACAGTGCACCCAGCTGCATAATGCAGAGTAATTTCATCTCAAAATCCTAACTTAAGCATATCTGCAAAGTTTCTTTTACTATCTAAGGTAACATATCTGCAGGTTCTGGGTATTAGGGTATGAGTATCTTTGAGGGGCCATTATTCAGTCTATTATAGTCTGTTTTCCAGTCCCCAAGGACTTACATTCCTTCCATATCAAAATATGTGCACCTCATGCCAAGATCACCAAAAGTCTCAACCCACTGCAGCATCAACTCAAATCCCAAATCTCAGCTAAGTATCATCAGATCAAATATTAAATATCTCTTCATCTAAACTAGGCATGGATGATACTCTCCAGTTCCATCCATTTTGTTGTGAAGGATAGGAGTTCTTTCTTTCTTTCTTTCTTTCTTTCTTTCTTTCTTTCTTTCTTTCTTTCTTTCTTTCTTTCTTTCTTTCTTCTATGTAGTAGATGTGTAAATGTACCAGTTTTTTGATCCACTCATTTACTGTTGGGCACTTAGGCTGTTTCCAACACTTGGCTATTGTAAATAATGCTGCTCTGAACAATGGGGTGTGTAAGTTCTTTTGCATTGGTGATTCAGGATTCTTAGGGTATAATCCCAGCAGTGGGATCACTGGATCAAAAGGCAGTTAGATCTTTAATTTTTTAAGGAAATTCCAGTGAAATAAGCCAGGCAGCAAAAGATAAATACCACATGATCTCACCTATAAGTGGATCTTAATGAATAGAAACAAATAAGCAAAATAGAAACGGAGACATGGAAATAAGGAACAAACTGACAGTTACCAAAAGGGAGAGGGGAGAGAGAAAATAGAGGAAGAAAGAGGGAGAAAGAAGGGGAAGGGTCTAGTCAAGGAACATGTATAAAGCATCTACAGTAATGCACAACAGGATGGGGACTGACTGGGGGAGCAGGGAGGGTGGGACAGGGGAGAGCCCTGGAGGAAAAATTGGGATAACTATAAATGAACAACAATAAAAATAAATAAAATTTAAAAATACAAAAAAAATCAAAATACACTAAAAATGGGTGAGACTCTGGGTATGATTTATCTTGTAGCAAAATTTCTATCCCCATATGAACCTGTGAAACTCGAGAAACAAGTTATCTTCCCCTCAAAATACAATAGTGGTGCAGGCATTTGATCACAGTGATAGATATTCCCATTTAAAAAGGGGAAAAATGAAAAGCAAAAGGGAGTCATTGATTCCAAAAATAATTTTAATCTAACTGGGCAAACTCCTTTGATTTTCAAGTCCTGGGAATAATCCTTTGTGGTTGACAGCTCCACCCTCTAAATTCACAGTTCTGCCCCAATAATCATCCTTTTTCTTCAACCTTTGTAGGTTGTAATTTTATCAACCTCTTTCCTGCCTGTGGAACCCTGAGAACCCAAAAACTATCTTTTATTTAGACCTCTCTCTGTCACTTTCAGTCCAAGTTTGCAATGTCTCTCTTGGTATAACATTTCCAAAAAAACATGTGGGTCTTTCCTATATTTCACAGGATTCACTACTTTAAGCAACAATGGCTTTATCGGTGAGCTTCTCTAATACTATGCCATACCAAGAGGAACAAGATTCATTGTAGAAATGGCTAGTTGTTCGGGAAAAATAGGATATGAGATTAACATACTACAAAGATTATTATACCCAAAAGTAGAGGAGTTACAAAAGCTTACTAAATTCAAACCAAAAGGATTAAGAAGCCAACCTGGTCTGAGATGGGAAAATTTGAATATCAATAAGGTTAGTAACAAAAATCAATGGAAATAGATCAAATATGTTTAAATCCATGAGTAACGATTTCAAAAATGAGTGAATAAATAAATGTATGAAAGGAATAAAAGCAAACAAAACAATATAAAACCAAAATTTGGGAGGCCCTGTTAGCAGATGCTATTGAGCAATTTTATTATTTGAAAACAGACAAAGTGAAAAAATCAAGAATTTATTCTACTTTCCTGATGTGATCTGTACCTTAGGGTAACAAAGTTGATAAACGTCACAAAAAAAGAGAGACAATCAGACATTATCTCCTGGAAATATGTACTATCATTGATGGAATTCTTTTTTAAAAATGTGAGCCTGAATGTAATCCAAACTCCAGATGTACATAAGGTAAGAGATACCACTACATGCCTATCAGGATAGCCAAAATCCATAATACCAAAATTACCAAAAGGTGACAAAGGTGTGGAGAAACAGAAACTCTCGCTCATTGTTGGTGGGAATGCAAAATAGTACAGCCACTTTGGAAGACAGTCTGGAAGTTGCTTACAAAACTAAGCACACACTTACAATATGATCCAGCAATCGCACTCTTCCATTTTACCCAAGGTGTTGAAAATTTACTGTCCACACAAAAACCTGCACACTTGTAACACCTGTGTTCATAATCACCAAAAGTTGGAAACAAACAAGATGTCTTCAGTAGGTGAGTGGATAAGTAAACAGTAGGTCATCTATACACTGTAATATTATTCTGCTCTAAAAAGAAATGAACTATCAAGCCATCAAAAGACATGGAAGGAAAAAGTGTATATTAAGTGAAAAAAGTCAATCTGATTCCAATTCTATGACATTCTAGAAAAAGTAAAGCTATGGAGAAAGTAAAAAATTCAGTGGTTACCTAAAGATTTTACGAAAATAAATTAGAATTAATAAATGGATTTAGTAAAGTAGCAAGACACAAAATTAATATTGAGAAATGGTTGCATTTTTATACACCAATAACATACTATCAGAAAGAGAGATAAAAAAGTCCCATTTATAATTGCATTACAAAGAATTAAATAGCTAGGGATAAACTTAACCAACAAGGTAAATGACCTGCACTTGGGAAACTATAAATCATTGAAGAAAGAAATTGAAAAAGATGTAAACAAATAGAAGGATATGTCATGCTCATAGATAAGAAGAATTCACATCATTAAACTGTCCATATCAGCCAAAGGAATCTATAGGTTCAATGCAATCTCTATCAAAATACCAATGGCAATTTTTACGCAACTAGAGTGAATAATTCCTAAATTTACATGGAACCACAAAAGACCCCAAATAGCCAAAGCAAGTTGAGAAAGAGGAACAAAGTTGAAGATATATTAAAAGTAGCCAAGCAATAAACCCAGAAATTAGACCTCTTCCTTACCCCATATACAAAAATAAACTCAAAATGGATTAGAGGTTTAAATGGAAGACCTGAAACCACAGAACTCGTAGAAGGAGACATGAGTAACACTGATCTTAGCAATATAATTTTTGGATTTGTCCCCTAGGGCAAAGGTGACAAAAGCAAAAATAAACGTACATGGTTATATCAAACTGAAAAGCTTTTGTACTGCAAATAAAACCATAAACAAAACAAAAAGACAACTTACTAAATGGGAGACATATTTGCAAATGTTGCATTTGATAAGGGGTTAATATCCAAATATATTAATAACTCATACAACTCAATACAATAAAGCAATCAGATTAAAGAAGGGGCAGAGGACATGAATAGACCTTTCTCTAAAGAGGATATAGAGATGGCCAACATCCACGTGAAAAGATGGTCAGTATCACTGATCACCAGGGGAATGCGAGTTAAAACCACGAGGAGACATCACCTCACACCTGTCAGAATGACTGTCACCAATAAATCAACAAAGAGCAAGTGTTGGTGAGGATGTGAAAAAAGAGAATGCTCATGCACTGTGGATGGGATTATAAATTGGTGCAGCTACTACAGAAAACAGTTGGAGGTTTCTCAAAAAATTAAAAATAGAATTACTATAAGACCTAGCAATTCTGCTTCTGGACATTTACGTGAAGAAATCGAAAACACTAATTCAAAAAGATATATGAACCTTTATATTCATCGCAGCATTATTTGAAATAGCCAAGATATGGAGACAACCTAAGTGTCCATCAATAGATTGATAGATGAAGAAGACGTGGTACATGCATACAATGGGATATTACTCAACCATTAAGGAGAATGAAATCTTACCATTTGTGACAATATGGATGGACCTAGAGGGTATTATACTAAGTGAAATAAATCAGACAGAGAAAGACAAATACCATATGATTCCACTTTTTTTTTTTTAAGATTGATGTTCAGGTTTATTTGTTTTACTCAAACTCTATTTTTTTCTTTTTTTTAAATATATTTTATTGATTATGCTATTACAGTTGTCCCATTTCTCCCCCATTATTCCCCTCCACCCTACACACCCTCTCCCACCCACATTCCCCACTTTAGTTCATGTCCATGTGTCATAAGTTTTCTAGCTTCTACATTTCCCATACTATTCTTGCCCCCCCCCGTCTATTTTTTTCCCATTATCTATACTACTCATTCTCTGTACATATAGTACATATAAGTGATCCACTTATATGTGCAATCAAAACACAAAATAAATGAATAAACATAACAGAAACTAATTGATACAGAGAACAAACTAATCATTGCCAAATGAGAGGGGGGTTGGTGGGACAGGCAGAAAAGGTGAAAGGGATTAAAAAGTATAAATTGCCAGTTATGAAAATAGTCATAGGACTGTAAAGTACAGCACAGGGAATATAGTTAATATTGTAATAACTGTGTGTGCTGTCAAATAGGTACTACAGTTATTGGGGGATCACTTCATCAGGTGTATAAATGTCTAATCACTACGTTGTACACCTGAAACTGATGTTGTATGTCAACTATAATTTTAAAATAATAAAAATTTTTATTTTTTTAAATACTGTATAATGTAAATATAAAAAGAAAAGTTCACTGATTACCAGTGGGTAGGAAGAGGGGTGGGGATAAATGAATAAGATAAATAGGTGGAACATGGAGAATTTTTATGGCAATGAAAATATTCTGTGTGATGCCATAATAATGGGTACATGTCATTATATGTTTGCCCTAGTTCATAGAATGAACAATAACAAGAGTAAATCTCAGTGCAACCCACGAGCTTTGGTAAATCTGAGGTGTTAATGTTGGTTCATCAATTGTAAAAAATGTACCATTCTCCTGGGGGACATCAATAATGCCTCTGTGGGTTCAGAAGGTATATGGGTAACCTCTGTACCTTTCTCTCAATGTGCTGTGAACCTAACAGGGCTCTAAAGAGATAAAGTCTTAATTAAAAAATAAAATAAAATGAAAACTTCAAAAAGGAGAGTCACCTTACCCAATAGTGACATGCTACAAATACATTATAATGGAAAAAGTTACTCTTATAGGCATAGACAAATTATAACATAATAAAGAGCTCAGAGATAAAGCATTTTTTTATGATAACATTTGCACTACAGGTCAATGGGGGTGGGTGGGGAGAGACAGACTACTACGTGTGGGGAGAAAGTGGCTCATTGTATGACTAAACTAAATCTGGCCTTTCACTTAACGCCATCACCAAAAGGAGATATGGGGTGGATTAAAAACATAAATATGAAAGGTGTCAACAGAAGAAACATCCAAACCTCTAGAGAATTTTTATGAGTAACTTAAGCCAAACTGATGACACTTGCCAAGAAGCAAAATCTCAACAGATTAAGAGAATGCTCCAGAGAACGCCAGTTTTGCACCTTGTTTTATGCATTACAATCAGAGAAGGAGGTATAGGAAGGGTTACATGAAATGCATTGGTGATAGGTTAGAGAGTCAAAGAGCAAAGCAGAAAATTCTCTGACATTGGATAAAAAGTAAAATGAATAGATACATACTGCTACATTGGTGGGTATAGAATAATTAACAGCGAACATTTACAGCACATAGAGATGGTATTTGGGAAAACAGGATAACAATGAGGGGCTCTGTGGTCTCCTGTTCTGGTGGGAGACTGTGCCCTGAGGGGTCTGGTTAAAGGGGATTACTGGGACACACCAAAGCTATGTTATCATAGATGCAGAAAGGCAATTGGCTTAATTAAGGTAAAGATTGAGCTTTGTCAAAGATTCTGTGGTAAGACACGACCCACTTTAGTTAGGAAGTTTTAATTTCAAACCATCCTATGTGCTTACTTTAGGTCTCTGTGTTTCGAAGGCTGCCACACCGGCCTTCCCTGAGCTTCTCAGGTTTAGTATATGGCCTGTTTTTGTCCACAAAGATAAAACTACCAAGTCAAAACAATTATAAACTCCAGGAAGAAAAGACTTCGAAAGGCACTAACTAGAGAGTGAATAAGCAGGAAAATGCCAGAGGGAGTTAAACTCTGGGTAGCCGGAAATAGCATTAAGTGAGCTTTCCCCTTTTTAATTTTTTTTTTTTTTTTTAGCCTGAGGGTGAATCCAACAGGATTATATAAACTGGCTAAAGCTATAATGCAAAACACGCAGATCACCTGACTTGAAGAACCAGAGGTTGGAATTCAGAGCAACCACCGTAATAAGAAAGTGAGAAGAAAATTCCACAAAGTAGAAATCAGAGAGAAAGCCCCACATTCTTTTTATAAACTTTGTTCAGGCCTTTGGCTGACAACTGAATACCTGAATGGAGTCAATTTAATATCATAACTAGTGATAAAAGAACAGAAGTTTTGGCTGCTATCCCCCAGAGGGGATGCAGACTTTTGCAGTTTGTGTTCACCTCGCTTAATTGCTAAAAGCAAAAGAGTAAGAGTCGACATTCTTTGTAGGAATGTAACATAACCCAGAGTCTCTACAATATATCATTCTTACTGTCCAGGATACAGTTCAAAATTCCTTAAACAATAAAACAAAATGCTACTATTCTCAATAGAAAAGATATTTAATGGTGATGAAAGATGAGATAAGTCAGATGTTGGAATTATCAAGGAAGAATTTTAAAATATCTATTTAACGATGCTCAGTGATGTAAAAAATGCTTACAATGCATGAAAAGATAAAAATTTTCAGCACAGAAATAGAAATGCTAGCTAGAAATTAGTGGAGATTCTAGCAGTGAAAAATATAACATCTAAAATAAAAATATCAGTGGCTGGTTTAACATCAGAACGAAAATGGCAGAGGAAGAGAAGTTTAGCAAATAGAAATTATTCAATCTGAAGGTGGGAGAGAAAAAAAAAACCTCAGGGGAAAAAAGTAACAGAACTTTAAGGACCAGTAGGATAATATCAAATTGTCTAACACATGGTGTATTTGGAGTTCCAGAAGGAGAAGAGAGAGAGAATGAAAGAGAAAAAATATATATTTAAATAAAAATCGATACATGAGCTTGGGAAACATCTTCATGTCTTAAGCTAAACCTCAGGCCATAGCCCAGGCAAAATGAGCTTTTAGAGACCTTTCTACTTTAATAAGGCCTCTCACTAAATGGAGCAAATAGTGTACCAGATTGGCAAACTTTGTGAAGCAGAGGCAGGTACCAGTCTTATTTCAAACTAACTTTCTCTTTTTCCACAATATTTCCCTCCCTTTGGCCTATGCATTTCCTTCTGCCAGATAATCCGTGTACTAAGATTGCTTCCTACATGTTCTATTGCTCTTGTTGTGTCCACCTTCTCATGTTCTTTCTGACACAGCCCAGTATGTTTTACTTTCCTCCTCAATTTTCCCCCAACTTAGAACCCATTGTTTTCTCTGTCCTAGCCACTTTGGGCTTTGCTGGTTACTAACAGAAGAGAATAAAGGTAGGAATGATTGATTAGTAACAGCAGAATCTGAAAGCCTTCCCAGATGTTTACATTGTAGCCAGGGCCTTCCCGAGACTTAACCCAAGTGAATGAATGACTAGAATAGTCCCTGTCCTGGAGAAGAGTCCCCAGAGGAACTGATTTTAGGGGGAGCCTTGGACAGGAGAGAACTTCGGTGGCCAGAGCTCCAAGGCTCTTAGTACCATTTCACAAGCAGCTGATCTGCTTTTTCTTACTTCATGTTGCGGTTCTGAATAAGAAACAACAGGGGAAAGAGCACTTTACTATTCCAAATTAAAAAAAAAAACACACACACACACAAAGAGAATCCAGTGAGGTAGAAGGTTGTGGGAAGGAACTTCCTGACTATCCCTAGAGAATCTCTTATAGCTGTGAGCCCTGTCGGTGCCCCCGCTGATGCTCGAAGGTCTGTATGCTCTGACTGTCCCAGAACCCGTGAGTGGAGAAGCATCACTTCACATGCTGGCCTCAATGTCTCTAGTTTTTCGAGTCAGCACAGCACAGTTATTAAATGCCCTTGCAAACAGAAAACATATATACATAAACATGCACACATCAAATCATCCTCTCTCCGGCCATTGTTAATTGTTAACATTATTCCTCAGAAGTATTATAGAATTGTCATTATGACAGAATGAATTATTTTCTTTTCTTCATTTAAAAACATTTCTTTATTTGTTTCAGCTCCCTGCAGTGAACTAAGAAAATCTTGCAAAGGTTTAGAGACACAGGTTGGTCTCCCTAAGCAAACACTGAAGGATGCCTTTATATGTAATGAGAACTCCCCAAAACAACAGTCTTAGAATAACCCAGGTATCTAAATTACTGATTCATTAAATTCACTCAGGTAATACAGTAGTAAATAAAAGAACCTTTAACACAAACATCCTTGGTCAGTTTCTAAGAGTACTCATAAATTAAAATGTATCTTCATAATCAAATTCCTTTGGTTTCCCTTCATATTGTTTCAACTTTATACATACAAATTAAGATTTAAAGCTTATAGGTAATTTAATAAACATTTAATGTAGAGTGTTTATCATTAGAAGAAATGTTTGTCATTATACACCCGGTTCCGGTATTAAGAAGAGTAGCCAGAAATATTGTTTTCATTTCCTCAGCTGTTGAAGCCAGAGCAGTCAATGGGTGAAGTAATGCAGAATCTAGTTCAGCTGAAAGGTAGAGAGGAAAAAGTAATTTAAAAAAAAGAAGAGGAAGGAAGGAAGAAAGGGGGGGGGGGATGACATATGTTGGATTCCAGTTCTAAACCAGCACTTTAGTTTTACAATATTTTCAAACATCCCACTGAGGGGTTTAGTACAGGATAATTGCAATGTTTGAGTCACTAAATCAATTTAAGTCACATTAATGATCTGTAAACTTAAAAACTGTTAGTTTTCGAGATTCTGCAGCATTCCTGATTTCAAATGAGCACATTTGTAACCATGAGAACCACTGTCTTGATGTGGAAGCAAAGGGAGAGAGAGATCAGCAGTGGTCACACTACATTATTATCCAATTGTGCTTAATGGAGAGTTCATAGTGAATGGGAATGGGAGTTCTCGTGTCAGCCTAAATCAGTGTTTCTCTTTGCTTAAAAAGTTACTAAAATTTTGAGTAAATGTTCCCCTTTAGTATCAGAGTATGGAATATAATTATGATCTACAAAGTCAGTGAAAAGAAACGAATTTTAAATAATTATATAACAATGTTGTTAATTTTTGTTTAATATTTAAAGATTATTTTTTCAGTAATAACAGTATGTTTGAATCTAATTAATAAATGATTAATAAATTAGATTGTACTTCCTCTGCCCTTCAAATTCTTCTTCCACTCTCCCTTCTTCTTTTAATTAGTGGCATGACTACCTATTGATACATAATTGGTCTCTGATAACATTGACTATAAGTTTATAAATGTATGAATAAAAAAATATAAAATTATGAGTTACAATAACTGTCCTTTCAAGCTCAGTGTTTAGCACCAAGGATTTTTCCATGAATAAGATATGGATATGGTACCTCATTGGAGGAACTGAGAATCTAGACTCCCTACTGAGAATTCTTATTTCTACCCGTGGTCTCATTAGAGCAAAAGAATGTCAGCTATTAATTCCTCACACAGCTATTCTGACAGGATATTTCCCATGTCAAGCAAACACTAAATCCATAATGAGTCTCTAGTCTCCAGCAAAATGGCCACTGAATTCTGCACCTTGGAAAGGATGGCTGCTTTGTGTGATGCTGGCCAAGTCATTTGCCAGGTGTGACTTGTTCTATATCAGCACCCTGTATTCTTAGCCATTAAAATTGATACTCACAAAGAGCAAAGGGTGTTACTTTAATGTCCCAAATTTTATGACCATTGTAAAAAAGCCAAAGATAGAGTTTAGCTGGAGTCAACTTTTAAAAAATACATTTTGGTTTAAAGTATAGAAATAAGTCATATTTCCAGGCATAGCTGAAAAAGAGCTAATGTTTATGATAAGATGCTTTAGAATGACGACCGTGAAGGATGGACGATTGCCCCACGTATGACACAAATGCAAGGTTGAACCCAGAGAGAGAGGCAATTTCAGCTGTCCCCAGTACCTCCCTAACTTTTCTCTCCCAGTCTAGAAAATGCATTGGATGCAAGTGAAAATATCAAATAATATTTATAGAGTTACCATAAGATCTCTTTTATTGTACAACTACAAGAAAATTTTGTCCACTTTGGTACAATAAATTCTTGTCATTCGCGATTATTTGAGAGATATTCTTCACAGAACACATCAGAGTGTGGTGACACCAAGGTTTAGAACTTGGAAATAGATTAACTCGCTCTTCAAGCCACACTGCCCAGCGTGTGACTGGGTCATCAGCAGATTCGGGCTGTGTCCAATTCGTGGTGAGCACTGTGGGTGTATTCACGCAGAGCACTCTCATTAGAAAGGCAAGGAGAGCAAGGGTGGCCAGCTTCGGCTTAGGAACGTGTCTCTCTCATTGGATAGGTGTTAAAACTCTTCTTTTCTCTATTAATAGAAGGTCTAGTCTTAATTTGAAGCTGTGTTTCCCTTAAGTCCATCTCTTCTAGCAAATTCACAGGGTTTTTTTTTTTGTTTTTTGTTTTTTGTTTTTTGTTTTTGCTATATCTATGCACCAACATAAAAAGAGTAAATACTTTAAATGCTTGATAGTTTTCTTTACCCTGGCTCACAATATTTACATACTTTATCCTAAGCAATAATACCAATGAATCAAGGTTTGATATGCCTGCTATATATTTTTTTAAGATTTTATTTATTTATTTTTACAGCAGGGAAGGGAGGAAGAGAGGGAGAAAAACAATGTATTGCTGCCTGTCACGCACCTCCCACTGAGAAAAACAACAAAGTGTGGTTGCCTCTCACACACACCCCACTGGGGACCTAGCCTGCAATCCAGGCAAGTGTCCTGACTGGATATTGAGCCAATGACCCTTTGGTTCGCAGGTGGCACTCAGTCCACTGAGCCACACCAGACAGGGCTGTCTACTATGTATTTTCTACTACATACTACAAGGTATTCTTATTAAAATCTATAATGTACATTAGTGTACCACCCTAGAATATTTCATCCACTTTACCCTAGAAATGTGAGACTCATTCCTAGTAAAACACTGATTTACTGCAATATGGGATCTGTCCCAATTGGGAGAATGGCATTATGAATAATTTTAAGTCATATTTTAAAAATGCAGATATAACTGATTTTAACACATGGAAAAACAACCCTCAAAGTGCTAATTTGACTTACTTTGGGTCTCCCAAGAGCTTAGGGAAAAAATAGCATTTGTCAGCTAAAACAGTGATGTTAGGAATATTTTTGTTTGAAATAATTGGCCTTAAGGATTTTTAAAATATATCCACAAGAAGTGGACATTCACTAACTTCTGACAACTTTCTTATAAACTTATTGTAAGAGAAATGCCAGCCATCTCTTATAATACATTAACCACCATATTAGAAAATATTTTCCAGTACATTCTCCAGGGGCCTCCTTTCTCTAAAGAAGAAAGAACTTCTCCTGGTCACTCATGCTCACCACACTCACCCATGGCGATGCAGCGCGCAGCACAACATCACATGGCCAGCGCCACGGCTGCTCTCCTGACGAGACCCTCCATGGGAGGCTTGGTAGCTGGTCTCACGCAGCCTACACTGCAGCTAGCTTGATAAGACAAGGCTAACAAATGTCAGGTGAGAGACAGAAATAAAAGATAGTCTATCACCGAGGGCTAAATCATGAGTCAGTGTCAATCAGCACCGAAGGAAAGGGAGATCAAGGGGACCAGAATACTTCAGAAAGATTTCGTGGAACAAATGGAACTTGGGCTGAAGCTGTGATTGGTCACAGCCAGAGCAACAAAAAGAAGGAAAGGCACGCCAGAAAGGATAAAACATGGACGAGGGTGCAAAGGCCAGCGGGAGCGAGCTGGTCTCTGCCGTCCCCTCATGGGCATCGCAGGGACAGGACTGATTGTTGTAGGGACTGACTGCCAGCCCTGTGTTTGTTAAAATACGTAATTGCCTAGATAAAAGCAAAAGACATGTAGTTTTCACCAAATAAAAACTTCCGGGAAAACTGCATTCTCTTAGGGTAAAACAAAGCGTGGAGAATTTCAACTCCAAAAGCGGGATTTTCCCAAGTTGGAGACAATAGGGGGAACAGAATTGAAAGCCAACGTAGCCCTGGGAGGGAGCGGCAACTACACGTTCTTTCCTTTTCTTACGTTAACTTCCCAGCCAGGTCCATGCTCCTTTCCTTGGGGAGCGGGTATCTGTTTCTCATTAGAAGTCCTACTTTATCTTCCTTTGTGGTATCCTTTCTCAATTACTAAATGTTATGCCAATTCATCTTATTAATAAAAGACCCCAGATTCAAGTAATATTTTCTTTTCCTTGGGTTTGCAATAGCTTAAGCAGACTAAGGCTAGAGTCTAATCAATTACTTCCCTGGGCATTAATGAAGAAACCATGAAAGGATGTTGCCTCTGAGCCCAGTTCACGTTACAGAGACCTCGGCACCAGGATTTTCTGAAGATTTTTTCACATGGGCCTTTGTCCTTCAATGCCCGCTGATGATGAATTCGCTTAGCACAGAATTTTTAACCTCACAGCCAGATACACTGCCCTGTTCACAGGGTGCTAAACATCTGGTTGAGAGGAGAAAGTATCAGCCCCAAGTTGACATTTTCAAATGCTTACTTGGGTGTTTGGATATGTGGAAGAATAATACATCTGGGTTTTTAGGATAGTGTTTATCCAAATGACTTGACAATTTTTACTATTCCTATTGAATGATCCTAAGTAAAGGTGGATTCTTATTTGCCTATAATTTATTATTATTTTAGTATTACTACATTGAAAAATGGTAGTTTAGTCTTGAAAATTAATGTTAACATTGTACCACAATCCAAATTTTAAAAAGCTTTTCTCAAACCAGTTACCTAATTTGCCTTCTCCCCACTGAGTTAGAGCCATTTCATCATCATTCATAGAGAAATAATTTCTCTTCCTGGTGGAATAACCAATGAGCAAGCTGCAATATACGAGCATGTACATAGGGGACCCCATATTAATGCTTTCAGTTCTGCTAACCTTGGCAGAGATCTTGACATTAACCTGAGACACACCCTCTCTCTCCATTAAAAACAGATGTACCCTGACCACTTTAATTTTAAAATAAAAATGCAGAATCACTCAATAAGCCTGTGTGAGTAATACAGTTTGCAGGCGGCGGGGTGGGCGGGGGGAGGGCGGTGCATGGAGGAGCTATATTTATAAAGACTGGACTAAATTGAGAATAGGCTTCTGGACTCAAATGACAAGTAAAGCAAAGAAATTAGAGAAAACAGATCTATTTATCATCACTACCTTTTAGGAAATGCCCGGCACCCTTTGCACCAAGATATAAGAACATTCTGATGAGTGATCTTGTTCCGGTGTCATGACATGTACAGGAGAGGTCCGGCCTGCCAACAGCACTCCCAGCAATAGTCTAGGGACATGGTTTTCCTCTTGGGAAGCCACAAATCTTGCAGCTGTTTATTGTGAACCAAACAGGACCTCTGTCTGGAGGGATGGCAGGAGCATTCTGACTCTAATCTCTGACATCAGTCTGGGCTGGCTGGTAATGTGTGTTACACAGAGCTGTCCAAAAGCTGTGGCACATGATGAGTGTCACGGCCCTGCCTTCCTTGGGCAGCCTAATTGCCTATCACTGCCTGATATAGTAGGGAAGAGGACCCTTGCAGGCTGGGGAACCCAGAAGGGGAAAAGGAAGTGCTCCTAAGACTATGTCTGAAACCAATGGAATGCAAACAAACATGAACTAAACAGATTTCCAACACCCAAAATCAATTCAATAAAATAGAAAATCTTGTAGCCTGTATTTCAGAGGATCTTAAAAAAAATGAGATGACAACAGGAGGTAGCTACAAGTAATATGACAGAATGAAACAAAAATTGTGCAGGGCCTAGGACGCAGGCTGTGAGAGAAACTGCAAGGAATCAGACCAGAAGAGCCTTCTCCTCAGATAAAGAGCACCCAGGAGACAGGAAGAGAAATGGGGTTGGGAGGTGGAGGGACGCTTCCGGAACAAACCGTAAAAGTGCATAACTGGGCCTGCCAACGGCGGCATTAAGGAAAGTGGCTGGAAAATCAATATGGAAAGGAAAAAAAATTTTTTTAAAGAAGTCTTGAGAAAAATGAAAAACAGCCTCATTAAAACATTTGGAAGTGATTATAAAAACCACCTTGAAATAATCAGTGTTAAACACAGCTTCAGAAAAATGTACTGAGATTTAACTCAATTAACTCTTTCAGTCCTACATCTATGTCAATTTTCATAGACACAACATTATGCTAAATATACCCTTCTTTTCGCTGCATCAGTTTTAAATAGGAGCCATTAATGCAAAGGGTAAGTGACTCAAAACTGTAAGAGATTTGAATTAAAAAATCCATGCAAATTAACTCTGACTTTTTTATTTAAATCGTACAAACCAAAAACAACCCCAAACAACTCAATCATTTTACATAAAAAGGAAGAGCTTAAAATAAAATGTTTGTCATTAAACTGTATTATTGGATCGAACTTTTCTGATTTATTTATTAAATGACACCATTTTCTTGGCCAGAAAAGACGTCACAAGGGGAGCGGGGCTTGGTGCTGGAGCGAACCGCTGACAAGGCGCCTCCCTGGCCTTTCCTCTGGCACCGCGGTCCTCTGGCACCATCAGGGGTCACTGATGTTCGAGGTCAGAACTTCAGGGAGCCCGTGACCATCAGAAATGTGTAAATTCTGTATTACACATTTTCTTTCCTGGGAAAAATGTCTATTGACCTTTTAGCAACGTAGCAAAAGGAGTTTGTGACTCAAAGAAGGTTAACACTAAGTTCTAATATGAGTAAGTGACTGCTTTCACTGTGTGATGGCAGAGAGCAGGTAGCCCCAAGGACCACACCCTAAACATTCTGACACCTGTTCCTTTAATGCTAAAACCCCCAAAGTTAGAACTTTATTTTGTTTGCTTACCACTAAATTTTGTTAAAAGACATATATGTGTGCATGTGCCTATATATGTGTGTGTGTATATATGTACATATACATACACACACGTATGTGTGTACAATATACCTATGTTAGATAGCAAGCATGCTTAGAGGCCAGCTTTTGGATTTTAATACCATTCAATGAAAGGAACCAGTGCTCTTTGAAGAATAGTAGGACTGGGGAATGATGAGTGTGGAGCATCGGGTAGTACCAGGAAATAAGGACGTGCTAAAACAAACAGACAGGATGTCAAAGAGACATACGAGCTAACTGAAAGAGCTACCAATGACCAAAAATGAAACAATTTGTGCAGAAAATAAATAAAAGTAGTATTGGGCTATAACGCAAGGTATAAAATAAATATCAATGAATCCATACTGACATACATTATTGAATACATAAATGAACGAGAAGAGATGAATCTTCCATTAGAATAATTTCAAATAATTTATGTAACTACTCCATACTCAAGAGGGGGAACATAATTCCCATTCCTTAAGCATGAGTGGCACATCAGTAACATCCTTCTGAAAAGCACAATATGGAAAGAAGAAAATCGTAACGTTCAAGTGCAGAAACCTGACAAGCATTACCACAGCCAGGTGATTAATTAAGGTCAGTATCAATAGTGATAAATCATGACATAGCATGGAACCCTGATATGATACAATGAAAACAGCACTTCATCTCTGTGGTCATCTTCCCCCAAACCCATAACCCTAGTAGAATCATTAGAAAATAGCAGACGAATTCTAATGGGAGGATATCTTACAAAATACCTGACAAATACTAATCAGAAGTGTCCACATCCTTAAAGACAAAAAAAGGTATGAGAATGTCACAGCCCAGAGGAACCTGAGGAGATAAAGAACTAAACGTAATGTGGTATCCTGATGGAGTCTTGGAACAGGAAAAAGACATTAGATAAAAAGAAAGCAAATCTCAAGAAAGCATGGACTTTAGTTGTTTGTTTGTTTGTTTGTTTGTTTGTTTGTTTTTCTCAATGAACCAGAAGGATATGCACCAATGTTATGAAACAGGCTGTGTGGAGGGCCGGGTTGCACAGAGGAATGAAGAAAGAGGGGAATGAGGCTATGTGTTGTTTTAAAGGAATTCAAACTGAATCCAACATGCTTTATTTCTGTAAATAAGACTGAGGCCGTATGTAATGGAGGTTACCCAGGTGGTAGGTATATTATTATTCTGTATTATTCTTTTTATTTTTTCTATGTGCTTTAAATTCATCGGGGAAAATAAGTACATATTTGCCCAAAGCAGGGAGCTGGTTACCCCCTGAGTTGAGAGTTGTCATCTCTGAACAATGGTTTTCGGACAGAGCTGTGCAGGCCTGTACTCCTCAGCACTGCCTCAGGAACCACAGCAAAAAGCTGAGTATACTGGGCTCTAGGAAACCACTTCCACTTCAACCAGAGCAATCCGTTTGATATGTTTTGTAAAATGGGGAAACTGTTTAATGAGTTATGATGTTTCCCTTAGATAGGAGACTGTTAGTTATTATGTTTTCCCCCCTTAAGAATAGCATCTTTCCATTTTAGCAGGACATGTGAACACCCGGAATAAAAATCACATTGCCCATGGTCACTTGAGTAGAGGTATGGCCATCTGGCCATTGAAATTCTGGACACTTTGAGGTAAAGAAAGTGTCCTTAAAGAAACAGCTATTCTCTATCTTTCCCTTTCCCCCTTCTTGTTGGCTGGAATGTGGATGTGCTGAGTCCCACTTCCAGACTTAGTAAGCACTTTGGTCTATGAGTTGATCTTGGGAAAGTCAGGAACACATGGTAGAGCAACAGAATAGAACATGAGCAAGAAATAACTTGAGTCTCATTCGGGTCACTACCATTTGGCTTTCTAAATTTATTTTCTTGCCATCTAATTTAATTTTAACACCTGCAAAGAAATACTACTTGTTTGGATGTATCAAATGAGATAGACCTTGGGACCAAGAGAGGACTTACTCTAATGTCATGGTCTAGAATGCTTTGTTCTAAAGGAAGTTGGTTCTGGATGTAAGCTGTTTTTAAGGCAGGGAAATGCTCATGTCCCAGCTCCCCAGGCACTGAGGGAGGGACTGACTTGAAAAAACAGCTATAAATTATATCATGAAAGAGCAACTTGGTGGTGGCACTCTAAGAGCAGGGGCATGGGTAAGCAGAGCTTTGTGTAACACATCAAGAGATGCACCCAAGGTCCACCACCCGCCAAAGATGTCTGTGTGTGTATGCAGGTCTCTGCCACACTTGTTCCAGTGGACACACACTACTCCTGTCTTTAGCAGCAACACCACGTGACAGTAACAGCAACAGTGGTGGAGATCATGGCTCATGGCCAACACATTAGATTATTTTGGTTTTTTCCCCATGTTATGTCATCAACTAAATCCACACTTCTAGAGTTCTTCAGCTTGTTATGGGAAGGAGAGTCCAAGGAAGAAAGAGACATTTTTATGACAGCATGATGGAACTTGGAGTCATTTCTTTAAATATTCAAAGAAAGATATTTTTGTTTTGAATCCTTAGATGGTGAAGTGGGACATATTAGTTACATGTGTACAATTTCATTTAACGTAAAATTTCACTGCTAAGTAAGTTTGAAAATCACTGCCTTGTTGTGAATGAAAGCTGAGGACTTTATGATACACTATGTGAAACTTCAGATTTCATGTCAGACACCCAGCATTTGAATCCCATCTCCCTCTTTCTATGTTTGTGGACAACCAATTTCATCTTTTGGAATCTTCATTCCCTCTCTCAAAGAGTCTGCTTCTGCCTTCTCTGGCTGTGTGTCAGGATGATATTATGCACAATGGGTATCTGTGTGTGAAGTAGTAAAGGTGAGTTAGCAATCAAGTGACCAAAAGTGATTGGCTATGGGTAGTAGGTAAAAGAATGGCTCCCCAAAGATGTCCACATCCTAATCCTAAGAACTTGTGAATGTGTCACCTTACATGGCAAAAGTGACTTTACAGATGTCATAAACTTAAGAACCTTGAGAAGAAAAATTATCTTGGACTATTCAGTGAGCTCAATCTAATCACAAGGATCCTTATAAGAAGAAGGCAGGAGAGTCTGCTTCAGAGAAAAAGGTGAAGATGCCCTCACAAATTAGTGAGCTGTTCCAATCACAGAGATGTTCCAAAGAATCCAGGTGACCTCTGGTATTTAGAAAAGGCAAGCATATGAATTCTCCCCTAGAGCCTCTGGAAGGAATGCAGTGCTGACAAGACTTCAATTTTAGGACTTCTGATCTTTAGGACTGTAAGAAAATGCCTCTTTGTTGTTTTAACCCACTGTACTTGTAGTCTTTTGTTACAGCAGCAATAGATACATGTGAAGTAGCATTTTTTCTAGGGGAATTTCATCAGTTCCCTCAAAATTTTAACGGAAACAGCTTCCTTTTGTGAGACAAGAAAATCAAACAAAGTTACCAGCTTAATACTAGTGTTGAGGAGAATGCATGGGTTGTGAATGAGAGACAGATTTCAGACTATTGCTAGATACAATTTATTTTGGGAAGCCATCTCTGAGAAGAACATTTCTCATGTCTTTTAAAGAAAAACTTAGGTTTCCTGAAGACAAGGATGTCCCTCTGGAAGCATGAGACTTTAGCTAAGACTCACATCCCAGAAATGGTGTACCACGCTTCCCACCTATTCAGTGGTTGAAAGATGATTTTCATCTTGAGTTCAAGTCTAATATTTTTGTTGCCACCACTTGGAGCACTATGTTACAGAAGATCCTGAGCCAGCCTGACTTCAGTGGGAAAGTGCCCTGAGTCCATGGGGATGCACAACCTAATATGCATACATGGAAAGGGAGTAAGGGGGTAAGTGGGCCAGTACCTGCCATGTACCTAGCATTCTTGTTTCAGATTCATGTGATAATTTGCATATATAAGCATTTATCATGTAAAGTCAGATGAATATAAGAAAGAAACCAGAAAGTTGGCTGTGGAAATCAGAAGTTTCCTGAAAAAGACCTTCAGGTCAAAAGAACAGAAAACTCATATATGGAATTTAACCACTCATTTACACAGATTCCAGGAAACATCTGAGTATTTGTTTGTCTCAATCACATCCAAATTAACATAACTTGTATGTAAATGACTCCACATAGTTAAATAACATATATAAATATGAAAATCCACCGACCATGTCAATTAATTTAGTATCAACTTTCATCCTCTTTTATCTTAGGAATTCCTGATGATCACCATTTTGGGGACAGGAGAGGTGAAGGGCTGAGTCACCCCTAAAGAAACACAATTTATCACAATTTTTTATCAAATTTATTTTAACGCTGAAGCTCACAGTGACTTTCTATGGGATTAAAAGTTAGTGAGTACTACAAGCCGAATTACCAAGAACAGAAATGGGTATTTGGCTCTCTTTTCCCACTATTGCTCCACCAGGGCTTTCCCTGCAGAATGCACTATATGAACTAAACAACAACAAAAACAACAACGAAGCAAGTATGATCCTATACCCAGTTATGAGGTAGATCAAAAACAAGCCAACATGGAAATCACATGAAAACTGCAACTTGAATTGCAACTTCCAGTTCAAACTAACTCTGTGATCTGCACTGTGATAAACCAAGACGATTGACGAACATTCTATACTGCTTATACATTGTTGATTGGCTGACGAGACCAAACCAGAGAATCTCTGCAGTGTCACTCAAGTTAGTTCTCTGCTCCAGGTATCTGGTCACCATTCGCCCACAATGTCATAGTCAACCTTATGGAGAAAAAACAAAAGGCCTAGCAACCCCTCTCCCAAGAATCCTTTTCAGATATCATCAAGCAGATTACTCTCTTCTTCAGAATTCATGGAGATTTTTAAGACTACTCTTACTAATAGTATTAAAGTTTATATTTATATATGTACACACATATACATATATAAATATAAAATTTTAAGTCATATACATTACATATACATGCATGTGTATATATGTATATGTGACTTATAGATGTGTGTGTGTATCCCTTATGAGATTTAAAATCTCCTAGAAGGCTTTCTATATACCCAGCAAGATTTATCTCTTTACACCGAGTATGTATTCATATCCCTTAAGACATGTTCAGCAACGTGTAGTAGAAGCAATGCCCCCCCATATGTCTTAAACAATTAGGAGTTACATTTTCTTCACTGAATGAGAAGCCTAGAGCCAAGCAGTCCATCTATGGTTGGCCTGACATCTATCTCACAATGTCACTTGGAGCCTAAGCTCTATCCAATTCTCTGCACTGCCACACTTAGGATGGATGTGTTCTTCACAGAACTTTCTTGTAAACTCAGCATGACTGTTCTGTATCTAGCATTGTACCCACATCCCAGAGGAGAGGAAGGATTAAGGTAAAGAGCATTTGCCATTTGATTCAGCCTTTCCCTTCACCTTAATGAGCTCTATGGAAACCCATCCTGTGACTTACCTTTATATCTCATTGATAGGATTGGGTCACATGGCTATCCCTACTACAGAAGAAGTTGGTAAACGTAAATTTTAAAGCCCTGTACACTGCCACATGAAGTGAAATAGGGATCACTTCATTAGTAAAAAGGGGAACAAATAGATGACATAGGTCACTAGTAGCATGCAGTGTCTGGAATGTTATATAGTCATTGCATTCAGTACTTGACTAATCATTTCTAAATGCTGTTTTTCTTAGTATGTGGTTTGAGGATAATGTTAGCATAACAAAAATAAGCTATATATAACACATATTTTTTAGGCATAATCATTTAGATTGTTTCTTTCCCACAGCCCTCATCATTAGACTCAAATGCTAAGAAAAAAAATTTTTTTAATCTGAGAATTATCTCAAAGAAAACAAGAGAGTTATTCACTGCTAGATGAGTCAACTCTTAATAGATTTATTTTAAACATGATGGGGTTTAAAGATCAGAAATCCTCACTATAGGAAAATTAGGTGGTTAAATAAAAACAGGCTACAAACTACAATTATTCTCTAGATCACTCATTTGTCACTTAATTAAAGGTGCCCTCAATCACAATTCTGTTCTCTTCCATAGCACTATGAGTCCCCCTGAGGACTCCAACCAAAGTCTATGGTTCTTTGAACTCTCAATGCCAAGGGTACCCTGCACTTGGTTGGTACTTAAGAATTTCTTATTGAGGATTCTGGAGAATAAAGTATTTCTGAATTTACTGTTCTAAACACTGAACAAATATGTTGTTGATACATTAAACTGAAAAGTACCCACATTTTTGGAAGTGACTAAGGCCCAATGGGAAACCAAATAAATGAGGTTAATCCTAGCTGAGAGCAATTTTGCAATCAGAATCAAAAAGATTATCAGTGTAGATCATTTTATTAATTCTTCTCTCAACTCAGAGATGATGACAAGAATGTCTGTGTTTTAAAGGAGCTTGCTAGAACACAAAGGGAATTTAGCAATAACCTAATCCAAACCCTTTGTTTACAGGTGAAAAAAACAGGCTTGGAAAAGTCAAGGGGCTTGAAGCCACATTACCTCTTTGGTGGAATGGGTTTCCTGCCTTCTGGGGCTCTTGGTGAGATCAGTACAGTAGACTAAATATTCTGTCTTTATTCAAATGATGACTTTCTCAGTGTCATTTTGTTCCGCATGGCGTAATTGTTTTACATTAACATGTTTCATTAACACATCAGAAATGCCTTTTATAAAAGCTGAAATGAGGTAAGTAGAACCATCTGTCTTTGCCAACCTTGGTCAGTTCCATCCTTCCAGCTCTGAGGAATTACACTTTGGAGCTCAGTTACTATAGTACAGGTGCTAGTCCAGCCTGCAGAGGGGACTGAGGCTTTCAGAATCACCATGGCAGTGAAAAGATTCTGAGCCACTATGTTATCAGCACTTGTGGTTGGAATAATTATGACACCATATGTGTAACATGGCTGTGATCATTTGAAAGGACAGAGGCACATGCTATACAAAATTAAATTCAAGGAAAGAGACTCAGAAGCAATGACAACTATCTGAGACATAATTGTTCCCAAGAGAAGGCCAGGAGTCGTGATGATGTGGAGGAGGAAAAATAATTTTCCTTCCTATTTTCTAATTTCTTCTGGCTGGAAAAAACAATCAAAATAAGATGAAACAGATTAACTGGAGAAAATGACCAAAATAATTGCATGTGTACACACACGGGTTCCATAAGAATATGAGACCTGTGAACAGACTAGCCCTTAGGGCTTCTATGACATCTTGAGCTAAGGAGAAGAGAGGTGGAGAAGTTGTAGTTTGGGATTGCAAAAGGCATGGAGATAGTTCCCATAGAGTTAGAAATGTAAATATTTGGTAAATAGGGGTTGGTTGGGCCATCTTTAACACTGGGGCAAAGAGAGGACTATGATCAAATAGGCTTTGCTAGGTTCCTCCCTGTTTACCATCCCTCGTTCATACAAAACTGTACAGATCTATGATGACAGCTGCCTTTCTGGAGCAGGTCCCCTACCTCAGTTCTATTAGGCAGTTAGGAGGAAGGTCGAAGTTTTCTCCTGAGTCTTTCTTTTTTTTAAATAACCAACTTAAATAATATTCCAAAAGTCATATTTTGGGATGGTAAACTTAGCTTTCCTCAATGGCATGAAAAGAAAAGCAACACCTTTTCTAACTCAGCCAGTACCAGTGTGACCCTTGGCATAACATACTCTACCTCTGCGTTTTAATCTCAACGTCTTTGAAATGAAGCTGAATGATACATATGTCTCTAAATTCCCTACAAGGTCTAATTTTAAAGCCTCTAAGTGGTAAGAATTCCACTTTACTGTCAAAGGGCTCACTTTATTAACATTTCTTTCTTTGTGGGTAAACATGTAAAAAGGCTTATAACCAAATCACTTTCCACTTGAGTGGCTTTTTATATGTTTTCTTACTTTCCAAGAAAAGTGCTGTATTTTACCAAATCTACTATTGTAATTCCAAACATGAGCCATTATTGTCTAGACCCATTTGGCTTGGCTTATTGGACTATTCCCTAAGATATTATAAAAAATACTTGGTTCTTATTCTCGTCTGTTGTTTTATCCAACAATTTCTTTTTTTCTTTTCTCCAGCATTTTATTTGCCACAACCAAGCCAGTTGGGCAGGAACTGATTCACAAACTCTCTAATCTCTGAGGCCCTGAGGTTTCTGACCAACATACCAAAACCATGAAATTCTGGTTAGGCTGAAATAAAAATAAGATAATTCCCCAAGCCTATTAAAACTGCTAATGATATAGTCATCACAAAAACCAAACATTTAAATTCTAAAAAATATTGAGGGATAATAGAGTTATTATTTTTAAAGCAAAATGATTTGAGCCTCCTTTTCTTTCTTTTGTTGATTCATTCTTTCTAGTCCATCACTCAGCCTGTGAATCAGACCTCTCAGAATAACCTGACTGAGGCAAATTCAACACATTTAAGTTTAATTTTCTTCTATTCAAACACAACTTGCACAATGAGGTGAGCGTCTAACAATTCAAAGGAACAAACCATTAAATTAAAATTCCTAACTTGATTGTTTGAATCACACTGGGCTAAATTTACATCCTCCATAACACTGTGGGAATTCACTCTGTGGGAGATTTTTCTAGCTACATTTCTTAAGCAAACCTTTTCTTTCTCTCTTTTTTTTTTTTTTTTTTAAGGGTGAATTACTCATCACTGTACCTTTAACAATAAGGAGAAAGAAATAAAACTGGGCTCCAGGAGAAAACAATGAGGCAATAGTTTTGAAATTAAAATATAACACATGATATATCAATATAATTGTCCTGTGTATGTGATGATAACTCTGCTTTGATGGTGTTATTTCCTGAGCACACAAAACCTAATAAAATCTGGAGGGCTGAATTGATGAGAAATTCAGCATTAGAGATTATGAAAAACACACACTAAAATAGCCAAACAAAATTACTGGGAAACAATTTTAGTGGCAAATTATTTATCTAAGTAATACGGGACGATTTATAGAGCTTTCCCAACATTAAAATAAATTAGTTACCAAAAACACTTAACTTCTTTGACAAAGTAAAATGTGATTATGTAACTATTTGTTTGACCTTGAGCAAGTCAGTCACATTTCTGTGACTCACATTCATTCATGTTTTATTATGCATCCTTAAGAAAACTTTTTCTAAAATTTCTGTGATTATAACTTTATGATGATGGGTTGCTCCCTTGTCCTTTATTCATCTCATTTATTCAAAGTGCAATCATTAATTATAAAGTTGAAAAGAACGGTTTGGTAATGGTCAGCTCACCAGTTGATGATATAAATACCAAACAGCAGTAGAATCAACTGTGGAAGCATCCAGAATGAAATGTTCAAGCAAGCATAAAGTATCCAAGGGAAAAAAAAATCATCAAGATGCTACATTCACCACAAAAATAGCTGTTTTATACATTTGCTTGATGTAACCTTGGGTATGTCATTTAACTGTTCTGTGTCTGTTTCCTTTCCTTCGATATAAAATGGAGATAATAATAGTATCTGTCCCAGAACTGTTGACGGACTAAATTGAGGTAATGCATATATAAACTCAAGTACCTGCAATACAATAAAAGCTCAATAAATAATTCCCACTGTTAACATTATCATCAGAATTATTACAGATAAACTTTCATTTGTGATCACCATTTGGAGAATAACTTTGAATGAGAAGAACATTCCACTTCCAAGTGAACATTACAATTTAACATTAGATAGAGATTTGGTAAGAGAAACCCTTTAGCTCTTTCCTTATAAATAATAAAGCAGTCATACAAACAAGAAAGCGAGGCACCTTGATTTCATACTCATAAAAAAGGAATTTGCAAGCTAGGCTCTGCTATGAGAAAAGATGGAGGAAGAAGAATTTCCTTTCTATCTCTTGGCATTTGTCCCTAGGTTTTTAATTATTTCCCCAGCTAATTAGTTCTTTGTATTTCTAAACCCGCTAATCAGACTTTATTAAAAAACTCCAAAATTTTTAATGTTTTTTTATATTTGTGATAACCTCCACTTTTCCCTATCCACTCACCCTTCTTTTTATACACACATACTGGTTTCTACTAGCTTACTTAGGAGACAGACATTTTCTTCTTCTGTCACATGTTGACTTATTATATCAAGGAATTTCCCTAGGTACAACCTGCACTGGCAGTTTTTAACCTCAAATTATTCGAGTGGGACAAATTTATTCACCTGGCATTAGTGTAGAGATGGTTCCTAGATAGTTGTAAGTATTAAATACAATAATAAATTTTTAGCTCAGGGGAGGAAGGTGCCTGGGATGAAGGGGAGAGAAATATGTAGTAAAATGGAGGTTTAGAAGTTGTGCAACAGGAGGGATAGTGCCCAATAAGGATGAGAGAATTTCATGGGACAATGGATGCTGTATGTCCATATTAAAGAAATTTTTCCTGCAAGGTATGCAAATGTAAGACTTCCAGCCAAGATAGAGGCATAGATAGATATACTTTGCCTCCTTGCACAACCAAAAGGAGAGCAACACAAATTTAAAAAATAAAAAATAACCAAAACTTCCAGAAAATCAAATTGTATGGAAATCTGACAACTAAGGAGTTAAAGAACAAACATTTACTCTGACTGGTAAGAGGGTTGGAGATGGACAGCCAGGGTGGAGAGGACTCACAGCAAGGCAGTGGTTGAAGGACCTGGGTGGGCAAGGAAGTGGCTGGGGGACTGGGCAGTCCCACATTTGGAGTGAGACAGAATGCATAATCCAGGGTTCCAGTGCAGGGAAATAAAGCCTCAAAACCTTTGGCTATAAAAACATGTGGGGGTTACAGAAGCAGCACGAAAAACTCCCAGCCTCACAGGAAAGTTTTTTGGAGAGAACCACAGGGTCCTAGAAGTTACACAAAATCACCCACCCAGGAATCAGTACCAGAAGGGCCCAATTTGCTTCTGGGTAGATAGGGAAGTGACTAAAAGCCAGCCAAGAGCCAAGCAAGCAGGATTGTTCTCTCTCTGACCCCTCTCCCACATACAGCGGCACATTGCAGCAACATGGGCTGTCCCCCTACTCCACAAATACCTAAGGTTCCACCTCTTACCACATAACAGGCACTCCCAGATCAAAAAAAAAATAAAATAAAATAAATAAAAATGGCCCAAGTGAAAGAACAGATCAAAGCTCCAAAAATAGAACTAAGCAATGAAGAGATAGCCAGCCTATCAGATGCAGAGTTCAAAACTGGAAATCAGGTTGCTCACAGAATTGGTTGAGTATGGTCACAAAATAGAGGAAAAAGTAAAGGCTATGAAAAGTAAAATAAAGGAAAATGTACAGGGAGATAAAAGTGATGGGAAGGAAACCGGGACTCAAATCAATGGGTTGGAGCTGAAGGAAGAAATAAACATTCAACCAGAACAGAATGAAGAAATAAGAATTCAAAATATGAGGAGAGGCTTAGGAACCTCCAGGACAATTTTAAATGTTCCAACATCTGAAGCATAGGGGTGCCAGAAGGAGAAGAGGAAGAGCAAGAAATTGAAAACTTATTTGAAAACATAATGAAAGGGAACTCCCCCCATCTGGCAAAGTAAATAGACTTCCCAGAAGTCCAGAAAGCCCAGAGAGTTCCAAAGAAGTTGGACCCAAGGAAGCACACACCAAGGCACATTATAATTACATTACCCAAGATTAAAGGTAAAGAGAGAATCTTAAAGGCAGCAAGAGAAATGGAGACAGTTACCTACAACAGAGTTCCCATTAGACTATCAGCTGATTTCTCAAAAGAAACTGTACTGGCAAGGAGGGGCTGGAAAAAGTATTCTAAGTCATGATAGGAGAGGACCTAAGTCCATGATTACTCTATCCAGCAAAGCTATCATTTAGAATGGAAGGGCAAATAAAGTGCTTCCCAGATAAGGTCAAGTTAAAGGAGGTCATCATCACCAAGCCCTTATTATATGAAATGTTAAAGGGATTTATCTAAGAAAAAGAAGAAGATCAAAAATGTGAACAGTAAAATGATGATAAACACAACTATCAACAACTGAACCTAAAAAAAAAAAAAACAAACAAATCAAACAATAGAAAAGGAATAGAATCACAGAAATGGAGATCACATGTAGGGTTATCAGTGGGGAGAGGGAGACAAGTGAATGGGGGGAAAAGTACAGGGAATAAGAAGCATAAATGGTAGGTACAAGATAGACAGGAGGAGGTTAAAAATAGTGTAGGAAATAGAGAAGCCAAATAACTTATATGTTTGACCCATGAACATGAACTAAGGTGGGGAAATGCTGGTGTGAAGGGCAGAGGATAATAAAGAGGAGGAAAAAATGGGACAACTGTAATAGCATAATCAATAAAATATATTTAAAAAAATAGCAAAATATGCAAATGTGAAACTCTCCGTGCTATATGTATCTGGCTCAATTATGTACCACACCCAACTTTTGTACAAATTTCTTGCACACTGAATTTTGTTTCATTGGTTCCTTTGATGGGTGAGACCAAAGTAAAACCTGTGGTAGAGATGACAAATCAAAGGCAACAAGCTCAGAGACAGATATTTTCTCAAAAGAAAGCTAATTTGATGACTGAAAATGATGCAACCCAGAGAAACTTAAGCCCCCAATCCCAAGAATTTTTGGAGAAATTAGGGAGGATTCTTGCATTTCACCTCCATATGTGGAGTGAGAAGTCAGGAGAATTTTGTGTAGCAAGTACATATTCAGCAAGCGTAAGTGCTCAATGTCAGCTATACTATTCATGATGGTTTTCTTTGTTTTGATTTTGGGTGGTTGTAGTAATGATGAAGTGAGTCATAGACTGGGCACATCATATTACACTTTTTAAAAATTGCTAACTTTTCCTATATCCTAACCACAAAAGAATAAGAGCCAATTTTTGGTTATTCACTTTAATATATGCAACCTATATTTCCCCCTAATAGCACTTACCAAAATTTGTAACCATTACTTACTTTTATAACCTAATTGATTGTCCTTCTTTAATCTGGTTGTGGTTTTTCTAGAATAAATATGTAAGACCTCTTACATTGCTGCATACGCAGGAACAAACTTGTACTACAATTCCCCTCTTTGCAAGGCAAGAAAACACACCATTTCACCATAATTGAATCAATTTACAGCTTTCTTTACCTTGTTATTTCTTCTGATCATATTCTGGTTATCTCTAGTAGATTCCAGAAATTCTCTAGTTCTGGAAAAGATAATCGTGAGCTTCTACCCCAAGGGGAAACTTCTGCAAATGTTGATAAAGTAGCATGTGATGCTGTAGTAGATGGAGGGAGAAAGGAAGGAAGGAAAGAGATTTCATAATCTGAAATCTGCATCAATTTCTAAATAACCAAGTTGTTTATCACTCAGGATACTTTACTTGCAAGCAACAGAAACCAATTCTGGCTAACTTAGCCAAACACACACGCACACACACATATAGGATGGGGAAACTGCAATTTGTTGCCACATCAAACTCAAAAGTTCAGGATTAATGTCTTGGCATTGTTTGATCTACAGGTTTGTATACTATCCATAGAGTCCAATTTCTCTCCAGCTTCTTGTTCTGCCCTCTTCCTTGATGCTTGTATTATCAGGATCCACATAGTGACAAAAAAAGTTGCCAAGAACTCTAGCATTATACCAAATCAGGTTCAGTCTGCTAAAAAAGCATCTCAAATATCCTAGAAAGGACTTTGAACTTCACAACTTGCTTTTGTCCTAACTCAACCAATCACTGTGACAGGGGAGAAAGGAGTGTATTGATTAGCTTAAGCTTAAGTCTCAGGTGCACATAAAGGCCAAAGAATGGACTGAGAATAGAGAGGCTATTGTTTCTTAAAGGGAAATTAACAATCTTATACATGGAAAATATGAATAACAGCAGCAATAATAAACCTAGTATTTTGGTCCTTTCTGTCTTACCATATGCCATGAATTAGTCTATGTACTTCATTTATATATTAACTCATTTAATCTTCATATCTTGGTTTATCTAACTATTATCTCATTTCACAGATGAGGAGATGTAGACTCAAAGTGGTTAAATAAAACTTGCCCAGAATTACTTACATAGCTCCTGATAGAGTTGAGATTTGAACCCAGGTAGTTCGAAGCTAGAATGTCATTCTAACTGTGTCATATCTAGGTAGAAAAAAAAGTCAGTTACAACTGTAAACTTTTATAAATTTCAGCTATGTTCTTCTCATTGACTTACCCCTAGACTCTAAGGAATAGTATTTGGCATATAAGAAGCATTTGTTAAATGAACAAGTTAATGAATGAGTGAAAAAATGAATGAATGGTATATGATGCTTGCTGTAAATACCTAAACAACCTTTAAACTCCAAGTAAAATGTAAACTCCTAGGATAGTTACACATCATGTGTTTTCTGTATCCTATCCAAAGTCAAGCAACATGTGAGACATACAAGAAGTTCTTAAAAATAATAATTTCTAACTATTGAAAACCTACCTTGCACAGTAAATTTTACTAATTAACATAATTTAGTCTTACAACAGATGAGAAGAAAACTTATGCTGAAAAACATTAAGCCATTCTCAATATCATACAATTAGGAATGAAAGATCTGGTATTACAACTGTTGTTTGGCCCTGGCTGGTGTAGCTCAGTGGATTGAGCACAGGCCTACAAACCAAAGGGCCACTGGTTTGATTCCTAGTCAGGGCAAATGCCTGGGTTGTGGGCCAGGTCCCCAGGAGAGGGAACCACATGTCGATGCTTTACTCCCTCTCTTTCTTCTTCCCCTCTCCTTTCTCTAAAAATAAATATATAAAATCTTTAAAAATAATCCTGTTGTTTGTTCTCCCATCACTGATGTTTGTTACAACCTCGTTCTCATTTTCACTTTGTCCCTGGCTAATATCTCATACTGCAGGAGGTCATCTGCAGTAACCATGTGTTTACATACTTACAAATTCTCACACACATGGAGTTGTGCATCCATGAAAGTCCAAATAATTCATATGCAATATTTAATTTAAAAAATAAAATTTTATAATCATACACTGGTGGGAGGTAGGTATGTTTTCTTTCATTATGGTAACAGAAAAGGGGGAAAATTTTTTTTTTAAATAGAGAAAAAGTAGTCAAAGAATCTAATGTGATACTTTGTCAGGAAAGTGAACAAAAAGCTTCATCAAGTGAGGAGCTCCGAAGACAGATAACCTTTATTGAGAATGATTTGACCTGCTTTAAGTCACCTAAATTCCAATCTGGATCTGCCAGCGGTGCTCAAATGTATTCAACCAGTCAACTGCAATAAAGACAATGAATGGACTCCAGAACTTTCTGTTACTTAACTCATTGTGAAAAATTTTAGGGTTTTGTTTCTGTATTAGATTACTTGTCAGATGAATCAAAAGTTCAAGACTAACAGTAAGGAATAAATCAGTAGAGAGTGAATGCCTTTCTCCTCAAAGACTCCAATAATATAAAATTACTAGAGCTAGCTAAGTTGGAATATACTGAATAACTGAATATATTTATACATTACAGATGGTGTGGAATGCTGCCAGTGATACCTTGGGGATAACTTAAAGTCTGGCTTTACTAGGGGCAGAGAGATAAAATAGCCAAAATAGAATCCCTTCAAACTTGAATCAAAGGGATGGAATGAAAATGTAAACTCATTTAAAAACTCGAAGGACTTATCTACCCTAATATAAACCAAGGGAATAACTCAATACCTTTGAAAAAATATATTGTTTCTTATCAAATAATCAGAGTAAAAGGTCTTTGGAAAAATAAATAGGCCCACAATGCTACCATACAGCTGAAAAACCTGAGACTGTGTGTTCAAAGGCAGAGTGGAAAGGAGAAGAGATGAATCAATTTTTCGTATAATTCACATAAACTATTCTCCATTTTAAAGAGGCTGGAGGCTCAAAATTCACCAGATTGACAATGTTGATTTAATTAACAGAGCAATGTAGAATTTTATTTTTATGAGAACCAAAAGAGCACTTTAAAAGTCTACACTAACCAATTCATTGTATAGCTTAGACAATCCAAGTTCAAAGGCAATTTAGCTGCCTGCCTTATATCACAACACAAATTTAGCTGGAGAGGAAGAAAAAATATCAAGAATGCCTAACTCATAGTCAACTGTTTTTTCCAGCACTCTGTACTTGACATGATTTCTGTGCCTATTACAATTTCTTTGGGCAACCACATTTATGAAGACATATCTAAACATAAGCAGAAAACAGAATTTTAGGGAGCTGAATTTACTTGCAAAAGAGAATGCTAAGTCTGAAATTCATTCAGGAGTAGTAATATGGAACTAATGTTTCCTTAGTATTAATCCTACTTATCTCTATATGATAGCATATTACATTTATTAATTTAGTAGGACAGAAAAATCCAAAGTACATGAATGCATGTATTCTCTTGATGAGATCATGTTCTCCCTGTCTTTCCCATGCATGAACTCATAGTTATTATAAGGCTTCTTGGCATGTTCAGAGTATAGTATAATCACTATACACGTTTAATTTCACAAAGATTATGCTCCACTAAGAAATGTATTTTATTCTTCCTTCCTTTGGTATAAAGCTTAGATATTCTTTTCATAAGTCTGACTCCTTGTCATCAGATAATCTATTTTAAATGAATTTTCCTCCTCTTAGTTCCAAAATGCAAATTGAGGCAGCACTCAGGAAAGATTATTCCCTTGTTTTTAGACTGCCTTTTTCATGTAAGATGTATATCTGTCTTGCCACGCATAAGGGCCTTTAAGAACTTCAGGTCACTTGTCCTGTTAAGTATTATGAATAAATATTGAACTCTAGTTAAGGAAACTACATTATGGTTTGAATTAGGCGGGATAGTTACATGTTCTCTCGGGGTAGTTTCGAGTACCATAGGGCCTCTGCAACTATGCTTCATCTAGAAGCTGGACACCCTGCACACAACTGTTATTGGTGAGAAGTGAAAGGATTATTGTTCAGATATGTTTTCAGTATCAATGTGAAAAGTTGGGTCGATCTCCTGAGATGGCCACTGTTAATCTCCTGATATGTATACTCTTCTGTCTTTAATGGTGTCACATTTTGGTTTGGAGGTTATAGGAATTTCTTTCTAATGAATTAAGAGACTAGAATTAATAAAGCACAGAATTACACAAATAGCAACAATCTCAAAGGAACTGCCAGAACTTGACTCTGAGTTTCTCCAAATAACAGTTTATTAGATAAAAAAATACTTTGCATTTGCATTGACTCATCTAAGAAGGTTTATGGAAAGTGGATGAATGGGTCCAGGCTGTATTCAGCATACGAAACACACCTCTTTGTGTGAATTTAAATTATCTCTAGCGTTTTTCCCAAATATAGAGCCACAAAACTGCATCTTTAAATATAAGAGGAATCTAATGAACAAAATAAACTAATGAGCAAAATAGAACCAGAGGCATGAAATTGTGGAATAACCTGACGACTGAAACAAGGGAGAACCCAGGAGGGGACTGCCTGAAACAAAGTGAAAGGATTAGTCAAGGAACACAGAGGAAGGACCCATGGTCATGGGCAACGGGCTGGGATTGACCATGGAAGTGGGGGTCAGACTGGGTGGAGCGGGTGAAGGGGAAGATAACTGGGGCAACTATAACAGCATAAACAATAAAACATAATTTTTTTAAAATAACTCTAAAATCTATCACTTAAATGTGCTGCTTAAGCACTTCCACACTAGTAATAGTCTACCAGGACAAAGAACCTCTCCAAGTATCGAGTCCCATATGGGGCATACAGTCTTCTGCCTACACCTATGCCTCTTATTGAAAACTTAGAGTATTCCTAAGGTCTTCAATGGGGCAATCAGTAAATAATTGCTATTTGGTTTCTCTAAAATCTCAAAAATGTGATTCAATTAAGAGAAGTAGTTATTTGTTCACTTATTCATTCAACAAATATTGACCTGTGCCTGGCTTTTTAAAGTTTCTAATCACAAAAGAAGATACGGAAAAATAACATTATTTTCAAAGAACTTTCCAGTTCCACTGGTCAAACCCTCAAATCACTAGTTTGTAACATTTTGGAGGAGAAACATAAGGGACTCCTTAGAGAAATTGTTATCTATCAAAAAGAAAAGAAAAACTCTGCCTTTGACCAAACACACAAATATCACGTGCTACTTCTAAGGCTTTCAAGTGTTCCTAAAGTTTGCCTAAGGACACATGCTTAAGGACCACTGCTCTACATCAAAATTCTCCTATTTAATTAGCTGTTCATAGGCCACACCTGGCCAGTGTCCTGCTTTTCTTATCCTGAGCATTCACTTTAACACTGCACACGTCGGTGTTACAAAACTGAGGAGTAAAAACACTAATTGGGGTAACAGACACACACCTACCCACCCACCCACCCAATATTTGCTGAATTAGCCACTCGTTAAATTTTTACTTAGTTGCTGGACAAAATACACATTCTCAAAAACTATTAACCATTCAGTAAAAAGAGTAGAAGAGTCGTTCCTTTATTTGCATAGATTAGAAAAACACAAATCTTTAGGGGGTTGAAAAGAATTTTACAGGTCTTTAAAAATTATTTCAAAGACTAAATTATGATTTTAATGACAAACAGTACAAGATTTTTGTTAAGGAGAGGAAGAAGAAAAAGACGTCAGCGTAATCATACATTGATAAAATGAAGCAGCCCCAGACATTTTGCCAGGAGTGACAGGCAGAAGTAGATTCTGCATGTGATAGTTCTCACCATGAAAGTCTTCAAGTCTTGCAATTCCAAAGACATAAGAAGAGGTTTCCTTTAGCACATTAAGTGATCCTATATATAAGTCAATTGGCTTTGATAATTTCAATATCCACTAAGTAAATCAAATCTAACATATGAAGACAAGCATCTTAGCAAACATGAAGATATAGGAGAACAACTGTTGTTTATTTTGTAGGTCTAATAGTGGTGTTATTTTTAAGTAGTTCTTACCATTTATAAACCTATTAAAATACTTATGAATAAAATGATAAGCTCTCTTGATTTGCTTTAAACAACCTAGGCAGCAAGAGAGTACTGAAGTGTAGATGAAACCAAATGGATCAGAAATTAATAATATGGAAACTATGTGATGCTACTTGAATTTTTATTAATGATTATTAAAAGAATGATTATTAATCATTCTTTTCCCATAGCTTGGAAAGTTTTCATAACAAAAATGTTTTTTATTTTAAAAGAAATTACAAAAAAAGTAGAAACAGCCCAAATGCCCCTCAACTGGAAAATGGATAAATAATATGTGGTATATCCATACAATGGAATATTATTTAACCATAAAAAAGGAATGAAGTACCAACACATGTTACAGCATAGATGAACCTTGAACATATTATGCTAAGTGACAGGAGCCAGACATAAAGGACCACGTATTGCATGATTCTGTTTGTATAAAATATCTAGAATAGGCAAATCTTCAGAAACAAAAAGCACATTATTGGCTGCTAAGAGGGAGGAAGATGTGGTGATTTGGGAGTGATGGCTAAGAGAAGTAGGGTTTCTTGCAATGTCAGTGAAAATATTCTAAAATTGATTGTGGTGAAAGATTCGCAACTCTCTGGGTATACTGAAAGCCACTGAATTGTATATTTAAAAAAGCAGACGTGTGGGGAACAGTTTAGGAAATTTGAATATCAACTGCATGTTAGACACCTTAAAGAGGTAGTAATAATTTTGTTAGAGGATATAATGGCATGGTAGATATGTAAAGAAAATGTGTATTTTTTATAATAACAGACTGAAGTGTTTAAGGATAAAATGTAAACTTTACGCGATGTCTAGGATTTGCTTTAAATCACCTCAAAAATAAGTAAGGCAATATGGTGACATTGAAATAGTTGTTATATCAAAATGACAGGTATATGGGATTCGCTATACTTTTCTCCCCCTGTATGCTTCAAATTTTGTAAAATGAAATGTTAGGACACAAAAATAAATCAATGGAATATGTGGAGAGGAGACATTTTGTACCAAAATGCTCATTCCCATGCAGACCTTACCAATTTCCACAAAATATTATTACTTTCATGTCAATAACGATTACTGAAAATGATAGTATGTGGTTAAATAAACTTGAGAAACATGGTGTTAAATAAGACTGTAAGGCTTTTCAGTGTCTTTGCCACGTGAAGATACAAGGTGAATCTCCAAGATGGAGGAGATTATATATATCTGTGATCTCAGAAGTTCTTGTTATCTCAGAAGTTCTTTTCCATATCCATGCTCTTTATTAGATAACAGAAACTGTAAGGCAAGATCGTCTATAAAATGCAGAGCATCCTTTTTGACAATGGTGACTTATCTTTTCGTATGCAGCCCAATTTCACACTAGTACCAATACTTCAATTTAGAGGCAAGGGACTAATTATAGACTAGTTCAGTTTGTTTTCAAATTTCTCAAATCCCCATTTGCTTGAAAATTTCTCTATGGCGCAGAACAAGCCATAGTGCAAACCAATGTGCAAGGTTTGAATCACAAATTGAATGCTGCAGAACTTGAACTTTATCAAATTTCTTAAGTTTTGCCTAATTGCATGGGTTCGATGAGCTGAAGTTTTGTGATGTTGGAGAAGTACCTGGTGTTGTTTGACCAAACCAGAGATTTATGCTTCACAACTTCAGTGCAATGAGTCATTCCAGTCCCTCAGAGAGTACAGTGCATATTCATGGCACAGACACATGGAACAAGTTTGATGAGCATAACTCCCTGGAAATTTCATCATCACCTTATGTTAGAAATTATCCTGTCAATCATGGGATGAGGAGCTTGAAGTGCTATTCTATGAATCACACTTTTGCCTTCAGCTTCCTGGATCTTTTGGTGACTCCCTTAGAATTCAAACCTTTTTACAGAAGAATCGCAGAACTTGAATTGCAAATTAGTTGTCACAGTTCTGGCTGCTACAGTGAGTTCAGATGTAATAAAATATACCTAAAAGACACTAAATCTTTGGCACAGTAAAATTCACTTCAAGGTGATTTCAAGAATAGGTATAAACAATTCAACTTTCACACTAAAATTTAGCATCACCTAAACTAGCCCATTATGATAAATAATCGTTGAGGCCCTCTAGACAGAAGGTTGTGTTACAGGGTTGAAAGTATCAGCTCTTCAGATGCGCAGGACCTAGAACACCTTAGTTAACCTTTCTAATCCTTAACGACCCTTGCAGGGGATATAATAGTACTGACTTTTAGGGTTTTTATGAGGACTAAACAAAATTAAATGAAATAGATAATATGTGATAGTGTTTGTACATGGTATCTCTAAATGTTAGCTGTCATTATTGGTTTTTCTATAAATTTCTACATTTATTTTATTTTTCTCAGAAAATTAGTATTCCGCTAAACACACTGGGGGATAACATTGATTTAAACAGAATCAACTTCTGTCCTCGGTGTTGAGAACAGTAAACCGCATATGGTGGGTGCTCAAACGTTTATTAACGAAGGTGAGGATAAATGATTAAATCAGAGTCTTCTAAGCCTATAAATGAAAGTCATAAAGGAGTTTTTGAGCTGGTAGGAGAAAGGAAGCCTCGCCTCATCTCACTGAGTATCTAGAGTGCATGTTAGGTTAGCATCAGAATCTTTGAATCTGATTATTATCTTAAGCCGCATTCCAATGAGCCCAGAGTGTTCTGTGGGGAAAATAATTACCCAATTGCTAGTAGTTGGCAGATAGCCCATTAAAAAAGAGAAAACTTTAAACTTGGTTTTGCATTCCTCATTTCAATACCAGTTAAATCAAAAGTGGATTGTGATTTAAATGGAGGCATTTTCATGGACTAGCATTTACAGATACATTTTCTAAATTATATTCTTTGGGTCTTGTTTAACCAAAGGATTAGTTCTTCTTGGATTTTTCTTTCCACCTCAATTAAATTTTAAACCTTTCTTTTTCTAGTGAGAAAAATATTAAAGCTCTATATATGCCCCTAAATGACATATGATCTACTGATGACTTCACTCTGCTTCATTTTCAGACTTTACATTTGGAAACTACTTAAATGGAGAAAGCTTATTGCTTAAAAACTGACCTTCTTGTTTAAAATGTTCGAAGAATATAGAAACTGACGTATAGTTTGTTTCATATTCAGAGGTACAAATGTAATGATTTGCTTTAAAAGTTACATATTTCAAGAAAAATCACAATATAACATGTTTAATATGCAGTCATTCTTAAGAATTTCTCAACATATTTTCTTATTTCTTATTTTTTATTATTATTTTTTTTTATTTTAGAGAGAGGGGAAGGGAGGGAGAAAGAGAAGTAGAGGAAACATCAACTGGCTGCCTTCTGTACGCTCCCCAACTGGGAACTGAACTTGCAAACATGCAACCCATGCATGTCCAGGAACCAAACTGATGACTTTTTATCTGTGGGCCAATGTCCAACCAAATGATCCACACGGGCTGGGGATTTCTAGGATGAATTTCGAATATAATAGATAAATGAGAGAAATGGTCCTTTAAAAAGTACAAAAATATTTTAGTGGTCAACCATGTAGTATTTGAGCTTGGAGTGGCCTGGGGGAAATGAGATCCATGGGTTTTTTCCTAAATTTGCCAAATATTAGCTATATTACTAGCATTCACCCCAAAGTCTCTCAAGGGTTCATTTTCCTCAGTTCTAGCAAAGGGGATTGGACTAAAAGATCTCTAAAGTCCTCCTCAGTCCTATGACCCCATATAGGAACCAAATAGGTTATGGGAAAATCTAAATCACCATAAACTGATAGAAAAGCTTCTGATAGAAAAATATTTTGAAACATCCAAACCTGGATGTCGGGAATCGGGCTATAATGCAAACAACATCTGGATGCGATTGTTCAAAACCAAATGCAAAAGGGGAATCCAGATTATGTTAGATGTTACGCTGACTAACAGCAGAACCCTGGGAAAGAAACAATTTAAAAGTAAAAACAAGACAGGAATGATCCATAAGAAAGGAATGGTTACTATAAACTCAGGAATATTCAAAATAAGGGAAATGAAAAGATACTGAAGTCAAGGAAACTGATAAAACTAGGAAGATAAAATACTCTATCAATACAATCTTTTATGTTGGCCTAATTAACTTCAGAGTGCTTTATCCTAAATAAATGCAAATTTACATCTCCTTGAAAGTCTACATGATAGGCATTGCCCAGACAAGAGTTTTGTCTTGAAATTGTTAAATTAGATTTATAGCTGAGTTTGTCAATCTGTTAAACATTTTTCCAGTAAAAATATTTTTAGTGGTTATGGCTACTAAATGTTCCCAAGTTAGATGGAAACATTTTCACTGGTGGGTTTAAATACATGCTAAAATTTTCTCTTCTCTAATATGACAATATCACTCAAAGTTCCACAACAGCAGAATCTTGTGATACATATACCGAGTTAAAAGCTCAGGACTATGTGAAATCCTAGTGATAATAAAAATAGTGATAATAACTACCACTTTTACCTTTTAGTGAGAACCCCAAATATGAGTCAATAAG
Source organism: Glossophaga mutica (assembly GCA_039655065.1). Lineage (NCBI taxonomy): Eukaryota > Metazoa > Chordata > Mammalia > Chiroptera > Phyllostomidae > Glossophaga > Glossophaga mutica. The sequence goes on along the minus strand of CM077307.1, from coordinate 135,913,926 downwards.
TTACTTAGATGTGTTAGGTGAGTGTTAACTCTACAGTGGAAGAAACTAGATTGAAGCTCAAATACGTTAAGTAACTTATCTAAAGTCATGGACTGGGCAAGTAGCAGGGCTAGAATTTGAACCCATGTCTACCAATCCCTACAGCCCATGCTCATTCCACTAAGACATGCTGGAATTGACAGAGGCAGGCAGGACATGAAGCCATATGTGCATGCAAAATGTGTGCACATGTGTGTATGTACATGTGTGCGTGAGCGCAGGCCCATTCCTCTGTGACCAGAGTCCATTGTGTGGATCAGCTTGTAGAAGAACATGAGCCCCAAAGAATTAATAACTCCAGCAGTGAATCCAGCAAATCCTGTCTGAGTATTTCATTTGTGGAAAACATAGGAAAGCTAGAAATTTCTATCCTTCATATATGATCCCCTTGGCATATTTTATATGTGCCCAGTACTTTCAGTACTTTAAAAGGTATAGGGTTCTTTTCTCATCTTTGCCTGGGCCTTGCTAGAATCTCTGATTTTGCACCAGAGGAAACAGGCTCAGAGAGAGTAGTTATCTCATGCAAGCACTCAGCTAAAGTGAAGGCTGAGCTATCTCCCAGTCTACACATCATATCTAGTCCTCTTCCTTTTCCAGTGTAACATCTTGGCTGGTGTGCCACCAGGCAAAGCACCCTCAGCATTAGAGCCTCTGCTCTCTCTGATAAAAGATTATATTGACAGAGCAGAGCTGGGTCACTCAAGTTCCCTTTAGTTCCAACACTCTGAAATTACCGAGATCCCTTCCACATGCTCTAGAAAATATCAGAGAATCAAGGGAAGAATTTCCCAAGCCTTTCAGCTGTCCACCAGGGTAGGGAAGAACTAAAGTTTCCATTGGAATAATTACATTATAGTGGGGAGGGGGGGGCTTTTTGTCTTTGTTTTTTGTTTGTTTGTTTGTTTGTTTGTTTTTAAATAAAGTAAGGTCAATCCATTTCTCCCAGATTAGGAACAGATTAACTCTAAAGTAATTGCAACACACTGTACCCACCCCCAAAAAACTATTTCCCTTCCCAACCTACTAAAGAATCCAACTATTTAAGAAAACACTGTTGTTCCAAAGGTTGTTGACTAAAACCATATTGCAATATTGGCAGATGCCTAATTTATAAATCTGCTTAGTGTCATATTTTTCTGACCCTTTCCAAAGTATTTTTATATATCTATATATCTTTTAGGCCCTGTTCAATTCCAAAAAATAGTCATATATTTTACTATGAGTTTAAGCATGCCAAATATACACAAATTTTATCAGTTACTAGCCCAAAAATAGGAAGAGGGAGGCAATGGGGAGGGATGGAGGGGAAAATATAAATATATATTGTAGAAATGTGGAGCCTTCATAACTCTTCTGGAGTGGGTAGGGTGAGAATGACAAAAAGTGGGAGGAGAAGAGGCAGAGAGAACACGTTATACTAGGTGGTGTAGAATAGCCTGAGATCACAGCAATCAAGAAAGTAACGCAGGCAAATGATTCTCTCTGAAATATCTTGTCCTTGGAATTACTTTGTTTCCTTTCCTCTGTCCATCCTACAGGCACAGAGTGGTGGTGTGTGCCCGGGGTTAAACATTCAGGTTTGTGGTCCTATGAAGACAATGACCACCTTCCAACTTTCCTATCTGTTCTCTAGCCAAAACTGAGCAACTAAATGTCTACAGCCCTGCTTAGATAATTTGGAAACCAGTGATCAAAGATATTGCCTCTTGTCCAATGCACATCATAGTAAATAAAACTTCTCCACACACTGCCACTCCAGATTTCCATCATAGGAAGGCAGCGAGATCCCCTCCTGTGCGGCAAGCCCTGTCAGGGGCCCCCCATTCTCAGCATGACAGAAATATGGTAGGGGGTATCTTTTTGGCAGAGTGTCCACCAATGACCACCAAACTTTTTCAGTGAGGGGATTCTGACTCTTAGATTCATGTCTTTACAGGCTCCTGGATATGCTTTTAATTGGTTCTCTGTAAACAAATTAAAAGCAAAGCAGACTAATTTAACTTTTAAACAAATTCTAATTATTATCCCTTAATAACAAGATTCTCTTTTTAAGCTCTCTCTTAAGGTCATACCTCTAATCTCCTTCAGTCACACACCCTGCTTTAGCCCCCGACTCAAATACGTCATTCATTTTCCTGTATAAACTTCCCTAGATCCTGTCTCATGTTCCTGGGCTGTTTATAAAAACAGATAAAGGAAATGACTCCTCACTTTGTTCTTTTACCCATATGGCATAACTGTGTCTAAGAATGGAAGTTGCAGGTCCCACAGGCAGAGAACAGAGGAAGGGAGAGAAAATGATTTATGATGGTCAAAGCGTGGGATGGTCCAGATAAGAGAATAAAGCAATCTCTTGCATGTGCCTTGTTCTCAAGATGATTAAAAACAGCTAATCTTCCCTTCTGCTTGAGTGAAAGACTTGTACTGACCTGTGAGTAGAGAGGGAAGCCATTTCTTTTCATAAGCACTCTTGAAATCAAATTAGTCAAATGTTTATTGAATATTTACTATGCATAAGACAATAATTTTACCTTCTATACTTGAACTATTTTTGCTTTGTCTCATGTTTAGCTAACGTTTTGCCTTTCTTCAAAGCCCTCCTGGATCTTCCAACCTAGAATCTTGTTCAGCTCCTATTCTTCCATTTAATGCTAAGATAATGAAAGATTATATTAACAGTTTGCTATTAGTCACCAAAGCTCTTTTTCCCCACCCCTGTGACACTGGATAGTTGTTGTGACACATATTTACCAAGTTCCTTGCATATCCCTTTCAACAGCAAGCTCCACGTATGTGTGAGTCAGGAGCTCTGTGCAAGCCTCAGGGGACATGTGACTCACCTGCTCAAAAGATGGTTCTCAAGAATTCCCAAACCTCCAGAACTTTAAAAATTGTAAAGTCCTTAATGGTGAGACTGGGTCTTGAGTTTCACTTCTATTCTTTATAAGCACAGGGGTATAAATAAACCAGAAGCTCAGTAGATGCGTATTAAATGGACTTTATTCATTCCTCTTCTTGATGTTTTTCTTTTTCCAAAGCTGGGTTCCTATTCTCTCTTTTTTAACTGGTAGAGAAAGTTATTTTAATTCCACTTCATGGGTGGTATTATCTGACACTTGTCCACCAGAAATAGCCCAGCTTCACAAGAGAAAAGATAAATCCCCTTGTGCATGTGTGAATGCATGTCTGCATGTACGTGTATATTGAATATAATACATTATGTTATATGAAGTATGTATATATAATAAGCAAGTAAACAGTAAAAATAAATAAAGAACAGTTTTGTGGTGGATTTAGTGAAGAAAACATTTAAATGACAGGCAGTGGAGCTGTAGAATGGAGAATTAAAAGAACTGGTGATGAGTAAAAGAACCCACAGAGAGTGTAGTCCAATGTGAGTGGAAGGACATAGAGTTAAAGGAGATAATACACGGTGAGTGTCTGGAAGAGCACCCAGCCTCTAGGGAGCGCTCAGTAAAGCTCATCCATGCTATTGGGTTATGGCGCTTCCTCCATGGCTGGAACTGGGAGGCGCTGGGAATACAAGGGATGAGGGAACACAGGGGACTAAGAACCAGTACTCACACAACTCACAGCACACTGAGCAAAATAAACATGAAGCGAACATACATGTAAATGAAAATTTTCAAATTCCGACAGGTCATATGATAGAAACAAACAGAATGCTTGGAGAAAAAGTATGTGTAGTCCCCCCTTTTAATAGAGTGAGTGACAAGGGAAGGTTGGAGGAGGGGCCGTCACATTGGTGTGTGGACCTCAGCTGGGAAGGTGTCTTCTGCCCTGCCCTCTTGTGCTCCTTCTCCAAAAAAGAAAAAAAATTCTGTTTTCTCCCCTAGTTTAATTATATCACTAAATTACTGGTGAGCTCTATTCCCTTAGTTACAATTCTATATAAACCAAGCTCAGTTCTCAGTTAACCCTCTGATTTTTTTTCTGGGAATACAAGGGATGAGGGAACACAGGGGACTAAGAACCAGTACTCACACAACTCACAGCACACTGAGCAAAATAAACATGAAGCGAACATACATGTAAATGAAAATTTTCAAATTCCGACAGGTCATATGATAGAAACAAACAGAATGCTTGGAGAAAAAGTATGTGTAGTCCCCCCTTTTAATAGAGTGAGTGACAAGGGAAGGTTGGAGGAGGGGCCGTCACATTGGTGTGTGGACCTCAGCTGGGAAGGTGTCTTCTGCCCTGCCCTCTTGTGCTCCTTCTCCAAAAAAGAAAAAAAATTCTGTTTTCTCCCCTAGTTTAATTATATCACTAAATTACTGGTGAGCTCTATTCCCTTAGTTACAATTCTATATAAACCAAGCTCAGTTCTCAGTTAACCCTCTGATTTTTTTTCTAACTAGTGATAAAGCGCTATGGTTTTTAGCATCAGACAGATCTGAGTTGAAATTCCATTTATGAGCTGTGCCCCTGGCCATTTTCTTCATCTGTAACAAAGTAGAAAATAAAATTGACTACTTCATGTGATGGGATGAGATGAACGAAATAATTTACGTAATACCCTTATCGCAGTTACTGACACTATAAGTGCTCAATAAATAGTGTATGTATAATAAGAAGTAGACATTTCAGGTCATTCAGAACATTTCAGGGGGGTTATTACTGAAGAACTGTGGTCATATCACTCATTGCATGATTCCTGATTATATGTATTTCACCTTCATTAATTCAAACACCTCTTCCCCTCCAAAAGAAAGAAAAAATGATCAAAACTCATGCAAGTAAATATTCATCAAGTTGCTTAGCTATCAACTTAGTTTGTGGACACCTCGAGAAGTGATATAGATGTCATCTGGTTTGTCCCCTGTATGTGGCCTCCCAAGTGTCACCAAGTAGTTGCCGGTCACAAGAACAACCCATGCTGATGTCCACATAAATGCTAAAGGTTCCAGAAGCAAAGCCTGTGAAAAATAATGGAAAGGAATCATTCTCTCTGCCAACCCTTTTCATGAGAGAACAACTGAGCTTCTTCCAGGTTTGTTAGAATGGTTACTAACTCCTTCTTCCACATTTTTCTTAAAAAAGGGGAAGGGTCATCAAGGAACATGTATAAAGGATCCACGGATAAAGACAATGGGGGATTGAAAGTGGAAGGTGGGGGTTGAACAGGGTAGGGGAGAGTAATGGGGGAAAATGGGGACAACAGTGATTGAACAACAATAAAAAATAAACAGTACATGCATTTAAAAAAAATCACGGATAATCATTTGCATTAAAAAGGTGACAATTATCACTGTGAGGCATTTGGATTCAAAGCCAGCATCCGCTCTTGCCATATCTCATCACCGTGTGTCCGAGGGCCTTCACACTCCTTTCACAGCACACACAGATTCATCCTCAAACAATTGCAGAGTTTCCTACAATAACTGTAACAAACAGACTCTTATATGAATTGTTGAAAATATTGTCCAATGCTATTTTTATATATAATGAGAATCCTACTTTACTGCTATCCACTTACCAAAGCCCACATATAACATAGGGAGTGGGTGTACTTTACTTGACCCCAGATGACTTAAATAATACCCTTACCAACAAGAGTTATTTAGCTCTCTAAGCTTATCAAAGCTTTTAGATGTCTATTTATTCAGTCTCCCCAGTTCTGTGTAGTATGGCAGCTGTCATAATCCCAATTCACAGATGGAGAGAAAGCAAATCCTAGAGACTTTAGGGAATTTTTGAAAACCAGTATCAATAATATTTACTATTTGCAAGTCACTCATTAACAGGCCATCTGAAAGAGTATAGACTGGAATGGTCTCCTCATTTTGATGAAATAGGAAGCAAATGTTTCCAAGTAATGTTCAGTGGGGATACGTGCTCAAAAAACAAAAAAGTTTACAGCCTGTGTACTAGCTTAGTTCTCAGAATCATTGATTTTGTCTGCTTTGGGGTTAGAGTACGAAGACAAAGCAGGCTGGATCACAGGAGCGGTGCTCTCCCAGGTGAAATACATTCTCCAAATGCAAATCCGTTTCCCTTTGAGAACGTCCCCCTCCCCACTTTGGGCCCAGCTCGCTGTTTCATAAGCCCATGTTTCTAGGAACGACTAGGTGAGACTGTGATTGCTTCAACTCAAACTCTTCACCTCTGAAAGTCTCATCCAAGCTTACGCCCTTTTGCCTCTTGGCTAGTAGAGGGGGCAAAACTACACCAGCAGAGGCTGTAAAATCTTTGTTCACAAAAAAATGAGACTTGTAGTTCTCTTGCATCACCATGAGCAGAACAGTTTTTAAGTAATATAAAAAAACTAACCTCTGCCAGCCATCTGTTTTTGTAAATAAAGTTTTTTTGGAACATAGCCACGCCCATGGATTTACAGTTTGTCTGGGACTTTCTCTATATTCTTTCATATAGAGACTATATGGCTTACAAAGCCTAAAATATTTACTATGCGCCTTTTACAGAAAAAGTTTGCTGACCCCTACTACATAATGTGGCCCCCAGATTTGAGACAGAATAGTATCCTGCTTTAAAGCACAGGCTGAGAAGTCAGTACTCTGTTTACAGCCTGCTCCTGGTGTTGAGTAACTGGCACCTTCTACAAAGAACTCGACTTCCCCAGTGTCCTTATCTGTAAATCAGGAAAATCAATAGCATCTACCTCAGAGAAGCTTGGGAACGATTAATTGAGATAATGCATCTAAAGGGTTTTGAATATTGCCTGGCATAAGACATTAGCATGGGCATTGCATTGGCAACAGCTGTATAAACTGAGCTCCAACAGAAAAGCTTCAGCTGAGTTTCAAATGGTACTTAAACATGCTTGTAAGAATTTCCAAGATTCATGGCTGTGTTATACAAAGGGGATTCTTAGCTTATTTCCAGTGACAAGCAAAAGGCTGACATAAATGACAGCTTAAGAATACAGCCCTTTTTTATCCTTCCCTCATTCTATCCCCAAACCATTGCTTTTGATTTCAGTAGTGTATGTCTACATATGTCATACTCAGACATTCAGACTTCAAATTATTTGATCTTCAAACTTGTCATTTTTCATGTTTTTCTTTCTCATCTAATCTCCCTTGGCTTTTTTTTTTTTCACTCCCAGCACTTATTCCTTAGTACTGATCCTGTATTTCTGTAGAATGTTCACAAATTCTAGAAGGTATGGAGGATGCTGGAGAGAACCCTCACACTTTCACTTAAGCCAATGGTACTCAAAAGATAATGTGCTGAGATCCCTGGTGCAATTGTTTAAAATGCAGGTGCAACCCCCACAGAATCTTATTTCACAGGGCTGGGATGTTTCTAGAAAACTGCTTTAGTAGGAAGCAATGCAGCTGATTCTTACATAGGCTCATACTTCGTAAACCCTACTCCTCTTTCCCCTACTTATCAAGAGAACGGCTTGTCAAGCCCATGCATGTATCGCCATGCTCCCTTTCTCTGAAAAAAAAATGGCATATATGTATTGGGGGCTGGAAAGGGTGGAAGTGGGGTTAATATTTTTATGGGCTTACACTGGTCCCAACAGGATAGCGTAAATGGCCTTAGTGAAAAGAAAACAGAATTTTATGTCTGTGTGTAGGAAGAGTATAGATTTTCTGAGATGTGTAATGATGCATGCCATGTACCAGAGGGTAAAATTAAGCTCATAAGACTTTTCAGCTGTATTTGATACTTTGGAACAATGAGGGTCCTTATAGATCAATTTAAACTATCTGGTTGAACTATCTGCTTTAGTAATTACAAGGTTTTGGTGGGTTTTTTTTTCTGACTTTCCCAGTTTTGATTTGTAACTCAAAGTTTGGGAAAACCATCTGAAGTTAAAGGCTGGTTTTTAAAACCATTCTATTCACCACGATCCCCTCACCCCTTCTCAGCGATGGAATGAATTGTTAGCAATATGCTGAGGGCATGCAGCTCTGCCAAGATTTACTTCCTGTTTCTACTTGGGCTGGTTTAGTATTATTTTCCAATGTTCCAAATTGCATGTCAGAATTTATTTGAAAACATAATAATTTGGAAATGGATACCTTGCTAATTGGAGCATCTGTTTCTAGCTACAGCTTTTTTTCTTCTTTTTGTAACATCCTGATTTATAATGATCATCTCACCTTTGCAGATATTACAGTATTCAGGAATAATGCTCAGCCCTGTTCTGTATCTGGATAACATAAAGTCATCTTGGATTATGCTATTATTCTACCACCTAAGAATTATCTCTATGCTTCATTCCCTATCGGTTTGGTTCGTTGCCAAAGTGGTGATGTATGTTTGCTTGCTTCCAGACTATATTACAGTAATGCTTACATGTACAGACTGATTAGACTCTTCACAGAAAGAAAGAAACACAGTTCATTTAATCAAGTGTTACACACAATTCCCTGCTTCCTTAGGCTTCCTCATGGTTTTCTTTCCTAAGTTGAGATATGGGGTCCATAGCACCAAAGTCAAAACCTCAACATTCCTATGGATAACTTTGAAGCTTATAGATCTTATGTTTCTAGGACTGAAACAACCCCTTACATCTGGCAAAGCAAAAGAGCTGCTGCTATTTTGATAATTGGAAGTTTTATCCAAACAGCTATTCACACCAAAATTGATTTTGTTTCTGCTTTTAGTTTTTATTGAGTTGTCATTTAAGTTTTGAAACGACGTATACACACAACCTTATCCTTATGGAGTTGAATCCTTCGGATTGCCAGGCATGAAAGAAATAAGTTCCTGGAGAAAGAAGGGGTTGCTCACGTGCTCTAACATTTCTCCCCCTGCAGGCAATCCTTATTCAGCACCCCGACCAATAGCCATTCAGCATCCTTTCGATAATGAGGGGTTCAGTACTTGAAATATACCTGACACCACTGTTGAATATTTCTAGTTGCTAATTCCTTCTTCCTTTTTGATAGGATCCCACGCCTCCTATATGGTGATCTCTACCCTGTATCCTAGTTTTATTTTTCCTTTATCTAAAGCACTTGCTATCTACTGGGTGTTTATTTCACCAGTTTCATATGTTGAAAACTGTAATGCCCAATGTGGTGGTATTCAGAGATGGGACTTTTGGGAGGAATTTAGGTCATGAGCGTTGAGCCCTTATGATGAGATTAGGAAGTATCTCTCTCCCTACCAAGCAAGGATGCAGGAGACAGTCTTTTTTTTTTTTTTTTTTTTTTTAATTGTTGTTCTTGTACAGTTTTCTCTTTTACTCCCATCCTGGCCCACTGCCCCAGCCCTCCCCACCTCCCTCCCATTTCCACCCCGCCCTAGTTTTTGTCTATGTGTCCTTTATACTTGTTGCTCTAAACCCTTCTCCTTTTCCCCTGAAATTCCCTCCCCTCTGGTAACTGTCAGCCTGTTCTCAATTTCAATGTCTTTGGTTATATTATGCTTGCTTGTTTGTTTTGTTGATTAGGTTCCTGTTAAAGGTAAGATCATATGGTATTTGTCTTTCACTGCCTGGCTTATTTCGCTTAGCATAATGCTCTCCAGTTCCATCCATGCTATTGTGAAGGGTAGGAGCTCCTTCTGTCTTTCTGCTGCATAGAATTCCATTGTGTAAATGTACCATAGCTTTTTGATCCATTTGTTTACTGATGGGAGACAGTCTTTAGTAAACCCAGAAGAGGGCCTTCTCCAAGAACTCCACCATACTGGCACTCTTGCCTCTGAATTCTAGCTTCCAGAAGTGCGAGAAGTAAATGTTCCCTGTTTAAGCCACACAGTCTATGGCAATATTGTTATAGCAGCCCAAACTAAGACAGTATTCATAAAGAGTCTCACATGACAAACATTCAAATGAAAAGGCAGCTACCACATTTCTTTTGAACAAAACATGCCCAACTTCTTTTGCTATCCCTCACAACCATAGTTTTCACATATTTCACTCTTCTGTTCAAGGTTTTAGCAATTACTTGTCATTCTTAGTTCTCTCTCTGCCACTAACCAGCTCAAGTGATCCTGGTCATATTACTTAACCATTGGCTAACTTATGTTATAGCAAATACACGTAAGCTGTACCTTTATCAAAATCTTTAGAGCCTAAGAAATCTACAGAAGAAACCAAATTCAAAAAAGACTTAGTAAACAAAGCACTCTATACAACTCTATAGAAGGATAAATTATAAAAATTATGTATATAATATAAAATATGTATTCCACAATAACTGATGGATTGAGGTTCCTATTCCTAGAAGAATGGGAATAACACCATTTTTTAAAGTTTGACAGGATAGAATCCAAACTATAATAATTATGCTGAGGTAAAAGTATTATACTTTTTGTTGTTTTTGCTTCTTTGAAATTTCTAATTTTTCTACAATAAGCCAGTGTTTTCTATGAAACTCTTTTTAAGATAATCAACAAAGACCCAATATTCTCAGAACAATTTATCAATTAATTATTATGGCATAGATAACTCTCAAATGTTTAAACTCCGGACATTAAAAAACTGGAAATTTTATTTTAAGACCTTTTAGCATAAAACAATTACAGTTTTGTAATTGAGGCAGAATCGTAAAAAATTACATGACCCTTAAGTTAAGGCAAGACTTCTGAACAAAGAATTCATTGGAAACATTCAAGCAAAAGCACTGCCTCTGGGTACATTGATGTAAATTCATTTTTTTGGATCCTTAATGTGAAGACACATACAATGATGTTAGCCTATGGTAACACACAACAGAAAATGTATTATTAAACTTGGAATACTTAAAAGCATCCTTAGACAAAAATGCTCAAAGTAGCTGCCTGAATTGAGACATCTGGAAAATGAAGGCATTATATGTTGACCTAGGATAATTTGCTATGATGCTGGTGATTTTCTATTCATTTTCTTCAGTACTTTTCAAAAGACTATTGTATTTAAAACCCAAATTGCTGGCACCATGCAATTTGAAAAAAAAAATGCATCAAGTACACAAATTACTGGAGAAAAATACCGCCTGTAGTTTCCAACCAAGTTAGATCTGCAGAAAATGTCATGTCAAAAATCCTGCAGGGTCATCCTTTATACATTTGTGGATGAATTTATTACTTCATTACCCAGACCAGCTGGCATTATAGACCAAAAGCTGCCTGTGTAATGGAAGCTTATGCAAACATTGATTTCTTGTGGTTAACTTCCAAACGTCTTCAGATGATTTTTGTGCACTCTTGGAGCTTATCTCTTCACCCAGCAGCAGACAAGTGAGTTAATATACAGTGTGTGTATCCATTCCTATTGACACAATGCACAGACTATCAGTCGCTATTAATTCCAGGAGAGTGAGGGCAGGGCAGGGGGCAGGCAAAGCAGAATCCCCCATCGAAACAGCAAAACGAATACGCACTGTCGGGTCTCTTTTTGTCCAGCAGTTCAGTTGGGAACCACTGATCTTTTAAAGTCTGTGTTTGCACTACCTTCAATTACTTGTTGAAAGCAGCACAGATTGGTTTGTACATGTCATTGTTTGTATAGCACAGAAACATGAATTAAATCTGTCAGTCTTTTGATCTGCATGCCAAGTCAACAGTGTAGTCATTGTAAGTACTTATCAAAAAAAAAAAAAAAAAAAAAAAGAGGAAAGAAAGGAAACCCTCTGTATTCTGTCACAAAGAAGAGAAGGAACAATTTTTGCCCTTTTGCCTATTTTTGTCACTTTTCCTGTAATATTCCTTTTAAATGTGACATTTATTTGTCAGGCAAAAAAAAAAAACCTCTTGTCAAATACAGTTCTTAATTATAGATTTACAGGTTTGTGAAGGTTTGTGTTACTTCCCTCCATTCACTACATAACCACCAGACTAAAGAAAGGTAAATAATAGCACAAGGAAAATAATGTTTTGGTCCTGGTATGATGGTGTGCAATGTTTCCCTTAGAACATTTTATAAAATTGTGTATTCTGGAAGTAGACAGGACATAAAACAAACTTTTAGGAATAAAATGGAGAAGACACAGAGTTCCATTCAAGCTAAATTTTGACAGTAAAAAGAATCAGCTACTAGAAAAAATTACATTGGCACTCTCCATTTTGTTTAATTGCCCAAAATAAGCATTCTTATCATTAAAACAATACTTAAAAAAAAGAGGAAGGTTCTTTCCAAATCATGTCTTTGAAATCATAGAATTTGAAGACCAAGGTAAAAACTCCATAATTTTTTATTTATTGTTATTTTAACAATAAATATTAATAAAAAGAATAACTATGCAAAAACTTTTTACATTTCAACAGCCACAGATAATTAGGAGATGGAGAGCATTGATCATTGAACAATTTATAAATGGCATTTTATTAACTATTCCTGAGATACCTAATAAGTAAAAGAGTGATCTCATCTAGCCATTTGATGTGGAAGACAGCAAGGTAGAGCAAAGGATCTCAATAATAATGTACATGATCAAACTCTAAACAATAGAGTAGGTCCTTTATCATTGCAAACCATTTTGAATTCACAACTAATCCTTATCCCCCCAAAACAATCTGGAGGCAAACCATCAGTTTTCAGCATGGAGACTTAAGTCATTTACCATATTTTGCCATGTATAATGGGCACTTCCCCCCACCACCCCATTTCTTGAGAGAAAAATAAGGATGAGTATTATACACGAGTATAATAATGTGCAAGTGCAATCTGTGTAATGCTCATAAAAATGTGGATGCACAATATACATGGCAAAATATGGTATATCTAGAGGTTTAGAGCGAACCTCTTTCATGAAAGCTACATTTATTTTATACGAGGAGCTTGAAAGAACTCCCCCATCTGACCAACAACTAATATCCAAGCCAATGGTGTCTGAAAAAATTCCTATGACCATAATTGGAAGTCACTACAAGTTACCTCTTTTACACTGAGCTGAGAACAAAGACACTACCAAATGTGTTGTCTTAGGTCTTTCCATCTAGCTGACCTTACTGTAGATGAAAAATCAGTGACAGCTGTCGCTGTGTGCGGCCCAGAGATTGCTCTCGGTCTTCTGTGTAATACACACACACTTCAGCTCACTTTGCTTTGTTTCCAGAGGCATTGTACTCTCAAGTTTCAAAACTGAGAGGCAAGAAAAAGTGACAATTGGTAGTAAAAAACAAAACAGTGAGGAGATATACTTCATCTGCATCCCTTTGTTAGCAATCTGTGATTCCGACTTTTATGTCTCCATCGTAGGGATGAAGTACGTCTGAGTCACACACAGACATTGTTTCTGAATAGCAAGTTGTCATAAGAGGGTAAATAATTTTTGGCCTCCACCATTCCAGCATATAAAATTTGCAAGTTGCGATGGAAAAATTGCAGGTTTTTGTTTGGACTAGTTCTAGAGGTGGCTTCCAATGTTTGTTATCTATATAAACCAAATATTTCATCCTGCTAAAATGGGGTAGAAATCTCATGAGATCATTCTTTTAGCAGTATTAATAGTACTTCTCACTTTCTAACAGGCCAGGAATATTATATGAATGCCCTTTCTCTCTCTCCTTCTTTCTCTTTCTCTGCGTGTGTGGGTTTGTGTGGGTGTGTTTCCTTTCACAAGTTCTGACCAGACCTTAAGGCAACATGAATCTGAAAAATATTCTTTTGTGCTTTTGTTAATCAACAATGCTTCCATTTGAACTTACCTTGCTGACCATCACGTCTGAATTCCCTCATATAAGCACAGGAAGCGTGAGTAGTATATATGACTAATATAAAACGTTACTGAGATTTGGAGCACATAACATTTCAGGGTTTATAATGTATGAACAGTTTCTTTAGTAAATTAATACCAATGAATTAAAAGTGCACTTAAAGAAAACTGCCTAGGAAAAAAATCAGGGAACTTAAGTCTGAAAATGAAGATGATGCTATTTCCATGCCTTGATGAAAGGCCAAAAACAGAACACATGGATCCTTCCATGTAAGTAACACAGAAACATGCCTTTGATAAAGGTGGCAGCTGCTGTGTTTGTGGTAACGTTCTCTAGGCTTCAGAGTCACTCATAGTCAGCATCACAATAGTTGATTTAGTAGCCAGCAAGATTCTAGGATATCTTGCTATAGCATCCCATACTTTACAGGGTTAGATAGATTGAGGCCCTATAACTTAGGAGTTACGAATTTGGAATCTGGAGCCAGATACACCTGAGTCAAAGCTGCAGTTCTCCACTTACTGGCTGTGTGGCCTTAGGCAAATTACTTTCCTCTCTGAGCCTGTGTACACAACCATTAGAAGAGGAAAATATGAGAGTTTTACAAGTTTGTACAAGAGAGCTTTTGAATTTGCTGAAAGGATTAAAAGAAAATTCCTATAAAGCACTGGCAGGTAATACAGGCATAGCCTGTTTTTATCGTGCTTGGCTTTATTGTACTTCACAGATGTTCTGTTTTATACAAATTGAAGGCAAGACCCTCCACCAACAGAAAGATTACAACTCGCTTCATTGTTGCTGTATTGTGGTGGTCTGGAACTCCAAGGTATGCTTGTAGGTGCTCAACGGAGGGCAACAACTTTAATTCTATTATTACTGAATTAAAGCTTCTATCAGTTGTCACTGGACCCCAGGGACTGTGGTTTACTGACTTATCCCAGAGTGCTACTGAGTATTACTAATCCTTCACACTGAGTGAAACTTCCAGTGGTTCCTAGAAGTGGAACCAAAAGCAGAGGGAGAATAGCCAGTGGGGAAGAAGTGGAGGTGGGAGGAAAAGCACTACTAATCAACCGATGTGATGTTGATAAGGACCTGTCCACAAAAGAGATAACATTAAGCTCCAGCCTTTGAATTCCAAACTGTGAGGAAAATTATAGGAGTGTCCTGGATGTTTTCCCACTTGCCAGGGCAGATACTGGGCAATACCAGGTGTTTTAGAAACATAAACAGTAATGAGGGAACCATAGGTCAGCAAAGTCTTGGCTCCATAAAGATCGTGCAGAGTATAGGATGTGGTACAAGCGAGGTGAGCAAGGGGCAACTTCAAAACCCCTACTGATAAGGAATTCTAGGCTCTGCCCTTGAATATAATTCCTGCAAGCCATGCTCTGTAGCCTCAAGAAAACATTGCACATGCACACACATTCACGCTTACTCATGCAACACAAGCACAAATAGCCTTTTGATTTCAGAAATGGTTTCAGCACAATCATTTAATTACCTAATAGACAGTTTATGACTTAAAGCTAAGATTTTGGGCCCAAACTAGCACTTAGCACACAAACGCTTTCATATCAGTAGTTAATCCAGAAATGCTTTAGATATAATACTTAACAGCTCATCAAAATTATTATAATTATAACTAAATATCAGTAAATATTAATCCAGTGACTAGTACCTAGTTGTTCAAGCCAAAAAGAAAAAAGTGATTTCTCTATCCCTTGTCCCATCCAAACTGATGGCAATTCTGGTTTTTGGCTCTAAAATATATCCTGAAACTGGCTACGTTCCACCATCTCCGATTCCTACCATTCTCATCCAAACACCACTATTTTTTGTCTGGTCTCCCTGTTGATTCTCTCTCTCTCACCCTTTTAGAATCCATACTTAACACACAAATCAAAGACACCATTGTAAATTGAATCGGAACACATCACCCCCTGCTTAGTTTCCTGTAGCATCTCCCCACAAGGTACACTGCCTGCTGCTGAGCTTTTCACACTCACATCTTCCTTGTCTCTCCCAGCCTTTGGTTCCTGCAAGAGTGAACTGGCTCCCACTTTGGGTACTTGGCACATTCTGTCACTGTGGCCTGGAACACTTGCCCCCCAAATTTCCTATGGCTGTCTTTGTGGTATTATCTAGATCTCATTTGAAACGAGGCTTTCCCACAGGGTTCTTCACTAGCCACTCCTGGAAATAGCCATCATCCTCACAGTCATCATCTACCACTGTTTTACTTTCTTCATAGCTACTTGACAGTAACTTGGTCATTTCTTTGTCAGCTTGCTTACTCTCTGCCTCCCCAGTCCAGAACATAAGCTCTGTAAGGACAGAAACTTTCTCTTACTGCTGATTCTTCCATAACTAGAACACTGTCTGACATACTAAAATAAACATGTGTTGAGTGCTTACTATGGGTAAGTTTGATGGTAAGCTCTTTATATGGATTATCTTATTTTAGAGTCTTCACAATGTAGAGGTGGTACGATTAGCATCCTCGTTTTCACAAAAGGAATATGAGACTTAGATAGGTTACATACGTTGCCCAATCAGAAAGCAAGTAGATGGTGGTACCTGTATTTTAAAACTCGAGACTATTGAAACATAACTTATCCATAGTAAAATATTCCCATTTTAAGTGTAGAGATTAGGTTTTGATAAATGTATGTACTTTTGTAACCACAACCACAATTAACACATAGAACATTGCAGTCACCCCAAAGGGTTCCCTTGTGCCTTTTCCAAGCTAACCCCCTACTCACTCTAGCCCCTGGAAGCCAATGATCTGCTTTCTATCAATATAGATTAGATACAGAATGCACTCCCTTTTCTATATTTAAACTCACATCAGAAATCACACTCAGTTACTTTGGCCCTAAAGCCATTTCTGAAGTATTCTTTGATGCATGAACAGGTGGTATTCAGAACTTTAGATAAACATTTTATATAGTCCAAAACTTTTATAATAAAAATAATTGTGCAAACATGAATATAGATAAGTAATAATGATAGAGATCAATAAGTAGCCATCATTAATTAAGGTAAGATAATACTGAAAAACTAAAAATCTAGGTTCAAATTCTGGTTTTGTCTCTTATTAGTTTTGTGTCTCTGATTAGTTTTTCACACACCAAATCTTAGGTTCCTGATTTACCTATAAAAA
Source organism: Glossophaga mutica (assembly GCA_039655065.1). NCBI lineage: Eukaryota > Metazoa > Chordata > Mammalia > Chiroptera > Phyllostomidae > Glossophaga > Glossophaga mutica. Next base: position 135,897,128 of record CM077307.1, on the reverse strand, counting down.
TAGAGATAATTATGCCCACATTGAAGAGACAATGAAAAGGATCATGTACTTAAAACAAAGTGCTGGAGCCTACACTTAATAGGGCATGATTACCATAGTACTTATTACTCGTTCTGTTACAGCTGCTAGACCACATTGCTTTAAATTCCTAGTGGGCTGTCTTTTCAAAGTATCACAATGCCTATCAAGACTCAGGCATCTCTGTGAAATAGGTAGAGAAAGAAATTATCACTCAGATTTTTCAAGTGGAGAAACCAAAGCAAAGAACATTCACAGTGACTCACACAGGCTGCAAACAAAGCTGTTGGTAGTAAGGTCAAGAACTCAGATTTTTCCAACGACTCTCCAAGTAATTCATGTACATTAGTCAGCGTCACTGTATTTTTGCTAAGCTGGTAAGAGGAAACTGCCTTTAATGCATTTGATAAGTGGGGGCTCGAGGCACAAGGTTGTGAAATGACCATACAAGTTGCTAATGTAAATAAAAACAAAGTGAGAACTAAAACTTTAGCTGCGGATTTGCCATTTTCTTATCACTGAGCTTGCCTATCCCACAAGCTTTAAAATTGGAGTTTTATGAAAATGAATGACTAATCAGCACATTCAAGAAAAATGAAGAGAATAAAGAAACAGGAGGGAAGAGGAAAGAACTCAAGAAATTTGATGGACTAAAGATAAACACTAAAAATGTAGCAGTTGTGAATATGGTCCATATGTTCTTCTGGAGCCACAAATTATCAGACAAATAAGTGGAAATACATGGCTGCTAGACACTGTACAAGAAGTACCCATCTAGGGATATAGTAATCCTTGTGTCATAAAGAAATGTGTCTTTGGGACCATGGAGAATATGCTACTCCAATAGTGCCTCAGAAATTTCAAAATTTTCATTCTGTGGCTGCATAAAATTAGTTATTGGCTTGAACCAAAACAGAGAAGACAGACTTGTAATACAGAAAAAACTTCACTCCCTTTTAGCTAGCTTCTTGCAAAACGATGTTGTGCTAGTTGGTGAAGAAGCACTTTCTAAAATAAGAATATCCATTTTGGGTACAGAACAATTCTTAATATTTCCATGCTTAAATGCAGTCATATCTCATGGTGTTTGAAAAGTAATAAAGTATGTTCCAAAATTCTTGAGCCCCTTTTCTGAATGGCAGAGTGGGGAGGAGGGTTTCACTGATTTTAAGTCACGAGCTATACAAGGCATACTTAAATAATGCCAGCACAGGCTTAACTTTACTCACTGCATGTTAACCTACTTCTCTTGCCCTTATACCTTCATCTTTCTGATGGAGATATAGAACTTCATTCTTTAAGGGGAGATGCTTTGAGTATTTTTAAGGAGATCTTAGTCCCAGGAGGGCCTAATGAATACCACAGGTGCTCATATGTCAAGAAAATTTCAAGAACAGTCATGCCTGGAGGCAGAATGACAAGTCTTAGTGGGAGGCGTTTGAATTATGCTGAAATTCAGAACATGCTATGACGCACTATAATATTTTACATCGGTTCATTCCTATCCCTGACTCTTAAGTATAATAAACAAAAGCGTAAAACAGCACTCCATGTTTCTACACGCTTTAAGATGCATGGGATGTATGTGTGTATGTGGTTGGGGTTGGAGAGAGAATGTTTTCGCTCCTTGCTGATGTGACCCTCTCAGTGTTTGAGCTACATAGTTCCATTTTAACAACTGATCTAAGAGAGGACAAAGAGCTGGGAAAAGATAGACACTCAGAAAAATTGGGAAATCGGCAAAAGTTATCACTGATGTCTTCCTGTGGCACCAGAATATGTGACTGTGTGATTCCCTTTATGTTCATATTTCTGCATCCCAACCACCCCAGCTTACCACCCCACCCACACAATATTGTGTTCCTTCCACCCAAGAGCCATATGCCAGAACTTTCCTGAGCTCTTGTCAAAATATTGAACTAAACTCTATTCTTTTCAAGGCACAATGTCATGTGATTGCAAATGTGTCTATTGCGGCTTGCCTAGCACCTTCTCAGAGTGTTCACATACAAATCCGAAGTAAAATTTGTATTTTACTTTCCTAGAAGAACGGGATGATTAAAAAATACTGGGCTTGCCATCCTGTAACACAACAATCTCTAAGACTAGAGCGGAGGCTGGTCCTGTGAAACAGGACAGGCATAAGATAGTTTCTCAAGCTCCCAGAGGGTGCCCTCACCCTTTTGTTTACTGTGGGGCAGGGTGGGTGGTTAGGGACTTCCATTACTGCCATCATCTACCCCTGGAAGAAGAGTGGGTAACTCCCCATCCAGAAATGCAGAGGGGTGTTGAGAGGCCTGGGGCAATGGCCTCTGTGGACAGAAGGTGTGTCACTATAGGCTGTATATCACCTATGGGTACAACCAAGTACATGCAAATTGGAGGAAGGCTTTTGTATTTGCTTGGTTATTTTACCTTAGAGCAAAAACTAAATTAAAATAAAAGGAAGGGATCCATGGACCAAATTATCCACAGCCCAGTCACCTAAACAAATCAGTGTTGTCTTTCAATTTCACCCGGAGACTTCATTCCTAGGCACCTTGACTGAACTGTGTTATTAGGTGTATGTTCCTATTACATTACACTAGGAACCTACTTACTGTTGCCTTCCTTTTTTCTTAACATCCTCAGTACCTAGGGTAATGATACAAACATACATCTATAAACATAAATATGGGAGCGTTTTGTTAGGAAAAAAGAAGATCATGCTATGTACTTTTCTCTATAACGTGCTTTTTTCACTTAATAACATTCCATGAATAGAGGGGAGATTTATGTCACTCAAAACAGTGACAAAGTCTCACAAAGTGTCCTGGGAGTCCTTGCGCCTCTTCATAGAGGTTTTGTCTCTGAGTACATGGCTGCCCCTCATGGGAATCAGGTCCCCAGGCAGTGAGCACACAGCTGTGAGTTTGCCACAGCTCAGGCCTGGCCAGCTGGGCAGCCACGTTATTCAAAGCCTGGTCTTTGGCAACAGGCAGACCTAAGTCTGAATCCTTCCTCTACCACTTACTGACTTGGTCACGCTTGGGCATAGCGCTGTTTTAACTAATAAGCCAGTTAAGAGCACAGAATTAAGGTGCAGCAGAACAAGGCCCCCTCAAACAAGTGCACCTTTAATTAACTTACCCAAGGTTTAGCCATGAGAAAATTGGAAAATCAGCTATTTTAATTCCAGCATATAAGTGAATATATTGTGCAGCATATTATCTTTTTTTGAATTAAATACAGAAAAGTGTACCTTAATCTTTTTGGTGTTTGCTATTCTAAGGCTCTTAATCATGTCACATTTGGGGGTTTGGGTTTTTTTTTTAATCTCCAATGAGAAAAAAATGGTCTGTAAATGAAACTGTTAACACTGGGTTCACAGAGGCATCATGAGGATCGGAAGTGACAAATTTATTGAAAGTTCTCAGCTCCATTCTGGCACTTATAGGTATCCCATAATAGTTCGCCTTAAGGCAGATTGCATTCCCTTCCCATTTTTCCCATCTCAGCCCTCAGGGTTTGGCCCCTGAAAGCTTCCCTCAGTAAACCTTTCTTTGTCTCCCTGTTCTTTTCCCCCCTCTCCCCCCAACCTCCTCCTACCCCCGCCCCTGCTTCAATTGCCTTACAATGTTCCTAGTCATTGTCTGCAGTTCCTGGTATCTTTAACTCAACCACCAGTCTGAAAGCTCCTTGAAGGCAGGGACTGAATTGCTCCATTCCTAATGGTTTCTTGAAGCAAAGACACCTAACTTCTACTCATAAACTGAGGAATACAGGCAAAGCGAAAGGAGGAGAGAAAGAGCTGCTTCCAAGAGGAAACATTAACATAGCTACACTTTTCCCATTTGCCATGCTCCAGCTTCCTCTTCCTTCTTCTTTCCCCCTTGGCATCCCTGGCTATTTTCTCTGCTTGTAGTCAGCCTACTTTTTTTCAGCTCAGTTCTTGGAGTACAAGTGTTAAATACCTCACCAGCACCTTTTTTATAGTGACTTGGAAGAGTAGATGCCCTCAAGTGGCTCTGAAGACTGTAGTCACAGGCCAGGCTGTGGCCCTGGGGCAGTGATTTGCTCTCAGCCTGGCTGGCCCCCGTGTGTGTGCAACAGCAAAGGATAAAACTTTGTTTCTGTCCCAGCTGTTCCAACAGCTTTCATTTGGGGCTGTACCCAGTTTCCAGTCTTACAACCCAGCCTCTTTCTTTCTTTCTTTCTTTCTTTCTTTCTTTCTTTCTTTCTTTCTTTCTTTCTTTCTTTCTTTCTTTCTTGACCAAAGCATATCCTTTATGAACTATTTTTAAAAATATGACCTTAAACACTTAAATATTCTTATACCTTTGTAGTTGCTTAAAATAAAATTAGGTACACATGCAATGAGAAAAAGGATTCTAAGATAAATAGAAATTCATTGCCATAATTTGTCTCCTAAATAATAACAATAGATGAGTAATAGCCTTTCTTATCTGAAATTTCGGCTGCCTTCCTGTACTCCACGACACAGGGCCCAAGACCTACATTATTGCATTAAGTTTGCAAAGCAATCAAGATGCCCTTGAGTAAGATTCATCATCTTGTCCTAAATTCTCTACACGCTCCACTAAAAGCCTAGTGGCAGACTGAAGGGATTGTCAGAAAGCATAAAAGGCAAAATAAAAATTTTATGCTCTTTTAGGCAAGTGAAGATTTGCCCTGGAGCAATTTCTGATATTAACTCATTAATCCTCACAACCCATCAAGAGGATAGATGTCAGGAAGGAGCAGAGACCTGTCATCTAGATTGCCTTCAAAACTTGCCCCAAACTGTGCCCTGGCCATTCCCCTGGGCGTGGCTGAGTATCCATCCCCACAGAGCTCGGGGGAGCTGGGACTGGATCGACAGGATTCAAAAGTGTCTCTACAACTTCCTTCTCCTGTCACCGGACCTGTGCATGGTTTAATGCACTTCTGTTGTCATCTTGATTTTTTTGTAAATGAATATTGAACAAGGAGTCCTGCATTTTCATTTTGTATTGGGCCCCATCGATTGTGTAGCCAATTCTGCCTGTCATGCATCCTAGGAGACAAAGACATCAGGAGCATAACGTCAAGGCCAGGAAATGTTTCCTTGATCTCCATACTAATGCCAATGATACAGGAATCGAGTCCACATTTTCTGCATCTCATCAGAACTCTAGTTTTGCTCTACTTGTTCGAAACTAAATTGGGCTATGTGCTTAGAATTTTAACTAAAACATAAGACTAGATATTTTTCTTTTCAATTCTATTTATGCCACATTAATGTTTTCTTGGTTTGAAATCCTGTTTAATTTACTTTATGGTGTTTTTAATTGGTGTCATATAACACTATACCTCCTTTGTATGTGGCATCTCAACAATGTGCAATTTCTAATAGTCAGCATGAAATCATAACTTAGAAAAACATTGCTGAGCTAATTACAGGGACTATCAAAATAAATCCAAATCTTTTCTGGGCCACAGTCCATATCTGAATCATAATAAGTGTGAAAATGTTTACAAATCATTACAAATTTTCCACATAGTTTCAGTCAGTGTTAGGACCAATCGTGTTTTTTCAGTCATTTGAATCGACATGTTGGATTATCTCCAGTGAGAACACTGATTTTGGAAAACAGCTTATTAGAGATTACAAAGATCAAAAGACAGAATTCAAATAGCCCTGAAAATGCAAACCGTAAGGAACATTCTTCATGGAACTATTTGAACTCACCCATAAACACAATTATTTACTCTGAAAAAACATTTCACAGAAGTGATAAAGGCAAGAAATTGAAGGAAAGTAGCCAGGCACTTGAACTGCTTTGTATAATCTAATGAACTCATACGTTAAGAAAGTTCTGTTTAGAAGCCTAAAATTTATATAATTGTAACATAGCGTGTTTATGACAAAATGAATACTTATTTATTTATTTTTTAATATTATTTTTATCAGTATTTTTTAATTGTTGATATTGTACAGTTTTCTGTCTTTTACCCCACCCCCAGCCCACCACCCCAGCCCTCCCCACCTTCCTCCCATTTCCACCCCCCATAGTTTTTGTCCATGTGTCCTTTATACTTGTTGCTCTAAACCCTTCCCCTTTTCCCCTGAAATTCCCTCCCCTCCCCCTCTGGTCACTGTCAGACTGTTCTCAAATTCAGCGTCTTTGTTTATATTATGCTTGTTTGTTTGTTTTGTTGATTAGGTTCCTGTTAAAGGTGAGATCATATGGTATTTGTCTTTCACTGCCTGGCTTATTTCTCTTAGCATGATGCTCTCCAATTCCATCCATGCTGTCGCAAAGGGTGGGAGCTCCTTCTTTCTTTCTGCTGCATAGAATTCCATTGTGTAAATGTACCACAGTTTTTTGATCCATTCAATGGCCTTCATAAACAAAGCAACAAACAGCAAGTGTTGGAGAGGTTGTGGAGAAAAGGGGACCCTAGTGCACTGTTGGTGGGAGTGCAGACTGGTACAACCATTATGGAAAACAGTATGGAATTTTCTAAGAAAACTAAAAATGGACATACCTTTTGACCCAGCAATTCCACTGCTTGGATTATATCCTAAGAACCCTGAAACACCAATCCAAAAGAACCTATGCACCCCTATGTTCATAGCAGCACAATTTACAATAGCCAAGTGCTGGAATAAATAATTATTTAAATAAGTACTCACCTAGTTTTACTTTTATGACATTAGATGAGTGAGCTACTACCTCAGGCAGAATTCTAAGACTGATTGTTTATTTTTACAAAATTCATTTTACCCACTGTATGTGACACAGTGAAAGAATTCACCAATGCGATGCTCCACAGTTCCTACTCCCTTCCATGTTTTTGGTTCTGCTACACTGGACTACTAGAAATATATTTTAAGAAACAATGAACTCAGTTCTTTCACCTTCTTAAAGCTATGTTCATCATAAGCCAGATATTAAATTTAAAAATTCAAAGAAAGAGGAGTTAGTGTTTCCATTCTGATAAAAATTGTTCATATATGCTTGGGTCTGGAAATGAACTTCAGGGAGTTCCTGAACCCCCCAAATTGCATGTAAAATTTGGAGTGAAGGAGCATTTTCCTGGTGTGAGCATTGTAGCTATCATCTGATTCCCAAGGAACCTATGGTTCTAAGAACTAATACGCTGCTCAAAACTGCCTTCTTGCAGGCTGCTCAGTAACTATCACAAGGCCCTGTGCACTCAAAAGCCATGAAGTCCAAAATAAGTCAGATTTCTTATTCTGAAAGTTCTCTGAGCGTATGGTTGCGTCGTTTTGTTGTATTTGGCATGATGCAGTTCTGTGATTGTTTTTCCTGTGAATGAGGTATATACTCTTGGGGATGCAAATTGCTCTCGAGCCATAATCCTATTTTTGGTGTACTGCAGCTTGGATGCATATTGTGGCCTCAGACATTCATGCAGTATGATCCATCGTGTTTAGAGAATGTCAGAATTGAGAGTATAAATTTCCTTGATAGAAAAGAATTTCCAACTTTACCAATGTTTTGTTATATACTGTGCGTGAAAATAAGAAGGATTACATGTTGATAACACTATGATTTTGCTAAAAGTGGAAATAACCCAGCCAAATGATTAAAATGAATTCATTCCATTCTCATTTGTATCTTGCATAATAAGAATTTTTTCTAAAGGAGGAAATTCAGTTACATGATAATACAAAATAATGCAAATAATTTGTCTTTGGACTCAAAGCTTCAAATACCACCCTCCAGAGATTCTGCAAAGTGCTATATTGAATACAATTAATTTAGACTTCCTGTCCAACAGTAGTAAACTCTTCTATAGGCCACTGTTTGGGGAAGAGATTGAGAAAATTTTAATAAAAATAGAAGTAATTCTTTAAACATCTCTATACTAACATGCTTTTGTGCATAATAATTATTAATCTTTGCAAAAGCAAACAATTTGAGGATGTATAAAGTGAAGAACTGTGGTTACGTCTAATATTTGATCTCAAGCGTGGGAAACTGCTCACTCTGGGGAGCTGTAGCAAGCACTTTGGTCTACCCATTCTTTACTGTCTTTGTTCTCTTAGTAAGACTTTTCTAATTTCTTTCTGGGTAGCCCTCCCTCTCCAAACAGCATATGTAGAGATAAGAAGCTGACTTCTTCCTAACACCAGAGGCAGATCCTGACTGGCTAAAACCAGTCAACAAGTCCAATCTCTGATATAATGACCAGAGTCTAGCAAGAGTCATTGAAACACAAGAAGATCTTTGCTGCGAGTTTCTGAAGAAATAAATTTCCACCCTCTTCTTTGAGAGCTACCAAAAGAGCTTTTCTATCTTGACTGCTAAATGTGAATTAGGAAGCATATAGTTCCTCCAAACTGAGCCTTTCTTGGATGAAGCAGACATTTTGGCAGGCAGAAAGGATAAAATGGGATCTTTAATAACATGGTTTGATTTCTTTTTATTTTTTAATTATATTTTATTGATTATTCTATTACAGTTGTCCCAATTTTTCCCCATTTGCTCCACTCCACCCAGCTCTCCCCACTCTCAGCCAATCCCCACACCATTGTTTAAGTCCATGGGTCAGGCATATAAGTTCTTTGGCTACTCCATTCCCTGTACTGTACTTTATACCCCATGGTTATTCTGTAACTATCTATTTGTAGTTCTTAATCCCCTCATCACTTCACCCATTCCTCCAAACCCCTCCTATCTGATAACCATCAAAATGCTTTCCTTATCCATGATTCTGTCTCTGTTCTTGTTTTCTTAGTTTGTTATTTAAATTCAATTGTTGATAGATATTAATTTATTTTTATTGAGATATAATTGACATATAACATTATACTAGTTTTAGGTGTACAACAAAATGATTCAATATTTTATATATTGCAAAATTATCAGTAAAATAAACAAACATTTGTTAACATACATAGTTATAAGCCCTCAATATATATCCATGTTGTCACAGATGGCAAGATTTCATTGTTTTTTAATGGTTGGAATATATATTTCTCTCTCTCTCTCTCTCTCTCTCTCTCTCTCTCTCTCTCTCTCTATACACACACACACACACACACACACACACATATACACTCCACATTTTCTTTATCCATTCAGTCATCAATGGACACTTAGGTTGTTTCCATATTTTGGCTATTACAAATAATGTTACAATAGACATGGGAGTACATACATCTTTTTGAGTCAGTATTTTCATTTTCTTCAGATAAATACACAGAAGTGACATTACTGGATCATATGGTAGTTCTATTTTTCATATTTTTGAGGAAACTTCATAATCCATCCTCTATCACCTTCTGAATCAAACCTTGCTTAAACTCTGACCTACCTTGACTCACCAGCAATCAATAAATTACATTTTTGGCTGTTTTTCCTTTCCTGTATTATACAAATGAGGTCACAAAGTCTATAAATCTAAAAATACTACCAACAAGAAACACAGTTGAACACATTCACAAATTTTATTTCTAAATATTATCAATATCACTTTTTAATAATATGAAAAAGAAATATTATTAAAGGTAGTGATGAGGCATCAGAAACTTTTCCTACATTCAACTGACCAAAAAGCATTTATTGAATAACAATAAATGAGAGCAATATTTATTGACTACTCGCTTTGTTCAAAATAATAAACAAAAACTGTTTTCTTTATGAGGAAACTGAGGCCTGGATCAGGTAACTTCTCAAATGCCACTGAGCCAGGACTGGAATCCATGTCTATCAGAAGGCAAAGTTCAGGCCCTGAACACTTCGTGGAGCCAAACATCAGTAAACTAACTATAACTACTGTTTAAAAGTGATGTGCTTCCTTAGGGGCATATTCTCTTCACTCACAAGAAAAATAAAGAATCAAATCATACCAAAGCACAAAAAAATAATGACCCTGTAAAATCTCAGAATTTTTCAGATTTCCCACATCCTCAAGCAAGTGGCAGTGTGGCACCAGGGAAAGACTGGCCTCGATGCAGAAAGGTGAGTGATTGAACCACTTTCTGGGTCTCAAGCTCTTCTTGTAAATGACCAGGTGGGCTGAATAATTTTAAAATGAGTTTCTGCTTGGTCGTGTCTGATTAGCCTTGTCAAATAAAGATTTCCCAGCCACCTCATGTGATGTTACATTTTCATTCTTTACATATGGAACTAAATTCATCTTTTTGAGTGATAATTAAGTAGATATGCTTTTAATAACTTCATTAAAGGGATTCTGAATCATGGGTAGGCAATTTTCATGCCCAGATTAGTCAAAGAAGTAATAGAACAAAAAAATAAGATTCCGTTCAAATTCTGTTCAAAAAAATGTGGCTGATTGTCTACCATGTATGTAACATTGTTTGGTCTAGCTCTGATTTTTTTCTGATCAATTGCTGGCTGCTTCTGTTTATTACATTATGTAGATCTTTAAAATATATAACTCATAACACTAGGAGTTTTCCTGCCAATAACTTCATAATTTTGAATTTCCAATAGGAAAAGCAGGAAGGTGAGAGTTTGTTGTTGAGTCTTATCATTTTCATCTTAACACACTGTTTTCCAAATTGGCTCAAGAGCTATAGATCAAATTCAGATGTTAAAGGAACACTCTACTCTGATAGATTGCTTTCAAAGGATCCAAGTTGGATAAATGTTTCATAGTATTCCTTTGACGATGCTGTTTTAGATGAAATGCTAATATCAAGTCACTGAATTAAGACCTAATTTAATGTTTTCAATAATACTACTTCATCTTTCTTAGACATCTATCAGTTTTAATAAAAATCTGGCTGCATCTTTACCATCCCCCCTCCAGAGCTCTAGACCTCACCCTCATCACTTCTCAAAATTACTAATGAATAGATATTCCACAGAAGCTTTTAGAGGAACACAGCCTTTCAGAATGGAAAAAACTCAGACTAGTTTGCATCATTACACAGAATGGCCCAATCTGACAAATTGGCATATAGTATAGCAACAAAATATTGCCAGAGAGTAGTAAATAAGCATCAAAAGTCTGTGGATGACTAGAAGCCACATGAGCAATTTCAGGTCTCTTGGGTCCTATCTAATGCACAGAAGAAGTCATTTATTAAATGGACATCCAGCCATGTAAATCCTGGTATGTGGCTTCGAAGACTACGTTACATCTTGGGAAGGTTTGGCTAATTGAACCCTTTTATAGCTCTATCCTTATCAATTTAATGAACTTTGTGGGATTTGAAAATAACCCAGCACCTGTGACAACCCTAGTAATTTATAAATTTGCTGTAATTCTTCCCTAAATTCGCCCCACAGTTACCACCTGTCAACCCAACTTTTACTATTAATACAGAGATTTATTGAGATAGTTAACAGTAAAAGTCGGATTGGCAGGAAGCATTGAAATATTTATTAAAATAACAGCCAAGAGGTCCATGACACTCTGCATCACATGTAGCATTGCATACTCGCTATTATTCAATATTATATTAAATGGTAGGTGCCAGTTAATCACTGACACAGCAAAAGCCTGAAATAATTATTGCAATTGACTCATTTACACTAAGGTAAGACTGAAGACTATGAGAACCTGGTTCTTTAGCATCCTTTCATTGCTGAGAAAGCCACTTTTTTTTCCTTACAAAATGATACATTAGTCCTATTTCCCCCCTGCTTTCGAAGAACATATTTATTGACTAAAGAGGAAATTGACTAATATTTTTGACTCGTACCATTGTCCCATAAGAATTTTCTTTCCTAGATAGATTGTTCCTCTCTATCTACCAAACACATTTTACCCTTCCATCACTAACCATATTTATACTGGGAAATGTATCTCCTCAACCTTGCCACATTCATTCTGGCCTTTAGATTTAGCCTTGATCTTTGAGCTCTCCTCACCAAAAGTCCTCCCCTTTCTTCTGTTATCTTTCTATGTATACGGTCCTCTTCACAATTAGCTCATAAGTAGCTTAGAGAGAGAAACCATGACTTGCCTCTCTTGTCATACCCCACACTATGTAAGACAATTTCTTACAATCTAGGCCCAATTTAGATACTGGGAGGCTGACTTAGGAGAGGCAGCAGCATCTTTTTCTAATTAACACTCAGTTTGCAGTCGGTCCTAGATAGTCTGGGCACACCACTATATCTTTATACAGTATCTGCTCTGATATACTACTTGTTGCTTTGCACCTCATGTAGGGAGTTGGGAGGTAACACCCAGCGGACGGCTCTTTTAGGAAGTTTGACTATAAAGAAAATAATAAACCTATGCCAATTACACAACAGAAGCTTGGATCAGGGAAAGGTATTATGTTTTATGGACAGGTCGTAGAGCAGGACTTAAGAGTGAGTGTACACAGGTTTGCAGAAAAGAGCATGGTGGAGCAAGAGGGACTGAAGTGACGCCAGATGGAGCAAAGTCTAAGAAACAGTGAGAGAGGATGGGATCAGGTGAAAGAATTCTGAATACCTTTCAAAAATACACATTTGTGCACTGGGGGAAAATGGGGAGGGTACACCCAAGTGTTCTAACAAAACGGTTTAAATGAATGCCCATTTGAAACATAATGTAAGAAACACAGTCCACGGCCAGCAGCATTGCTGGACAGGTAGCATGTGTTGAGTTCTCCTCATCCATCAGGCGCTGTAGCAAAGCACTCTTACATACATTATCCAATTCAATTACCACCCTAACAATTTAGCATGCTAACACCGTGAAGTTATTAAATGCAGCATTAAAAAACTTCCAGTAGGGAAGCTTATCAAAAGGTTATTTTGTTTTCTGAGTCATTGCAGAATGTCTTGGTGCCATTTACAGGAATTGAAGAGATGTAGTTACATAGTGACTGCCTCCAGAATAACTCGCTCCAAGAAAGTTCCCACAGGGCAGGTACAGAGCTGTTCCGGAGTTGCCATAAAGCAAATGATTCAGTAAGTTGAAGCCTTCCATTGTGTGATTAACAGAGACACAGAGCATTACACAGATCACTAAACAGATCGCTAAGCCGCAGCGTGCTCTGAGCGAAGCACCGCAGTCCTGGTCTAAGAGCGCAGATGGCAATGTGCACCACCATCCAGAGGAGACCCTGCCTCTCCTGTAAAAGGCTCACTTCACACAGAGTCCAGGAACGGTGTTGTTGTTGCTGTTTTGGTTTGTTTAATTACTACTTTCCTTTACTGCATAGGTAAATCAAGCATCATTTTAAGTCACTTTTTGAAACAAGGTATACACTTTTCATCAATATTATTGAGAAATGTTTTCCACGTATGTATGAACTACCTGGATGCCTTTCACTGGTGACTTTCAGTCACCCTAAGTATTTACGTTCTAAAATCAAAAACTGAACCAAGTTCCTAATCACTGGGATGAGTTAATATGTGGAAATGTGACAAAGCAGATATAATAATTTTTAAAAAGCTATGGAAGGTATGGAATATTTCAGAGCATGCAGAAATAAATAGAAACAAATTAAATTTTAAAAGACAGGCCCACAAAAGTGCTGTCTCCTCAAGATCGCTTTGCTTATAACATCAGTGTCCATGCAAGCTGCTCTAGATTCCCCTACACTCGCCCAGACAGCCTGAACTGCAAAGCACAGACAATAAACTCCAGAGGACAGTCTCACCTCACACTTCAGATACCACTTCCCTAATCAGTGCACAGGGATTCTTGAAACATAATCAAAACAGAGAAACTAAGCTAGCCATTAAAACACAGAGAATGAAATATGAGTCTTGACAATACCTACAGCATTCGAAAACCCAAAAGGGAAAATCTACAGTGCGATGTGTCTGACAAAAAAGAATACATACATATATATGTATATATATGTATATATATGTATGCATATAGATGGATACTTTTTGCTTTAATTCATACCATAGAAAGATTATATTACAGCCAGATTTTATTATTTTATTATTTGACATGCATAGATTATTGAGGTACTATATCTACATCATATCAATAAATAACATTAAATGAAGTAGGACTGATTCATGGCTGGCATAAATTTCTCTGTATTACTCCTTTCCATGGACATTGCTGCTTTTGTGTTCACTCTCTGATATCAACACACACACACACACACACACACACACAGCTCACAATTATAACCATAAACTAAATGACTACATACTCTAAATAGATGGCTGTTAGAAAATATACTAATTGATAATGACATCATGCTGGTATGCACATTACAATGTAAATGAGGCTTCCAGACTCATTTAAGGCTCTTTTATTCAAAGTTTTGTACTTATTACTTTTTTTCATGGTTTAGAAGTTTCTTCTTAAGGCTGTGGGATTACTTATTCCTGATGATTTTGCCCCTTGGAATTCAACCAAGAGTGCCAATTTTTAAATGTATTTTAAAACAGATGCTTACCAGCAATGAGACAGAATTGAAATGTCTAATGGAAACCACATTACTGAAAGAAAATAAGGACAGAGAACACTGATTAACAGATTTATCCAGGCAGCCATTTGGCTTTATTAAACATTTGAATTATTCTTTGCATCAAAATATAGTAACAGTTCCCATGCTTTTGTCTGAGTGTGTGTGAGGAGAAACATCCAAATGAAAATCATATACATATACATATACATATATATATATGTATATGTATATGTATGTATTTGAAAGGTGGTTTAAAATCCATCTCAAACACATCTGTGAACCTAAGTGGCTTCCTAGGAATAAGAGGCAAAGCTCTGAACTTCCCCTAAAGTGTTTGTAAAATTCAGCCAGATTTAACAAAACCTGGAAAGAAAACAATGCTTGGTAGAATGCCCAACTTTTCTCCTATTTGTGATAATTCATAGTAAGACCACATGGTTTCCCTATGTCTCAAGTCCTTTTTTCTAAGAACTCATGTTTCTAGAAGCCTCCATTATTCTCTTCAACACTAGGAAGTATAGAGGGAAGTCAGAGGGATGCAGAGCCAGGGTCCTGATGGAAATGTAGAAAACGCTTTTTCTTCTCCTTTAAGTTGTAGAACACTAATCAATCACAGCATTTTGTAGTAAATTCATAAGTGCAAAAACGCTTCCTTTGGCTGACTCTAAACCGTTTTCGGAACATTCCTCTATATTTAAAGTGATTGCACATTGCACATATAAATCACAACTTGGGGGTCACTGCCCAGATACTGTTCACCTATTACATTCTTCTTGATGGAAGGAACAAACATGTGATTTCATTTTCAAAGGGCTGAAGAAGCTTTTTAATAGAAGATTTACCAACACAAAGGTGGAGAAAACACTTCATTACCAAAAATAAATTACTGAGATGTAAAATTGGGATCAGAAATGATGGAAACAGTAAGAGGAGTAGACTGTGATGATCTCACCAAGTGATATCACTGTAGTCATTTTTCAGTGCAGTAGTAATTTGGCAGAGAGATGGTCTGACAGTAGCTCTGTAGTCTGCTCAGCTGAGAGCTTCCCGTGTAGCATAATACATCACGGAATTGAAAGCATTCAGCGTTGTTTTGCAATTCACAATTCAGCCCAGGTGGGCCACTATTACACAATAACTGTGCAGCTGTTAGTATCATTGCCTAAATTGCCCTTCCTTTTTAAAATTTACAGTATAATCTGCTCAACCAATAGACACTAATGTCCAAAAACTCAGCTCTTATTTACCATTTACTCCCTCTAAAGGTCCAAAATAACTAACAAATCATTCTCAAAGGAATTCCAATTATGCTGCTTGTTCCCTTAAAGAGTATAAAGGAGTAAAATGCCAGCATTGTGTGTAAGAAATAAAGTACTCACAACACCTGCTAACAATATATACTGTATAAAGCACTTAGCCTGTAATGCATTTCTGGAAATCATTTCAGAAATTTACAAACATAATTTTTAGCCTATCGTCCCACTATTGTAAAGATTCTACCACATGCTACAATTTTTATCTGAATCGCCTGATTCACTATTCCTGATGTTAACATGGAGGGAGTGCTTTACAGATACATAGGTTATGTCAGATGGATAGATTTTTGTCAGTTAATGCTCATCAGAATGAATAGCCTCTGCTGAAACTTTCTGATCCCAATGAAGTTGTTCATTTATTTAACTGATTGTGTTTGTCTTCATCCAAGAGCTGCTGAGCACATCCAAAGAGCTTTGTTCAGTCTGACAAAATGATAAGTAGAACATGTGTTTACTCATTTGTTTTCAGGGCTTTTAAAACATTTTTTGATGTTCTAAGTGCATTTAGAGAAGACAACAAATTAAACAAATTAGTGGGCTGAGAACTGAAAGGTCAAATCCAAATGTAGTCTATGACTTGTTAATAGATAGTAGCTAAAATAACACTGACTAATATTCTACATATTTTGCAAGTGAGATTAACTACAGACCAGAGATGCCTTAGCTAATATAGTCTCTCTTAACTGGTCTTTTGGAAATTTCTGTGGGATTTATCAGAAGGGGAATATTTTTGTCATTGAATATCTGCAATGTCATGTTTGAAATTGGTTCAGAAACAAACAAATGTACTCAGCCTCTTAGCTCCATGCAAGTATCTTCCTTACTGTTCACCCTATGTGGGCTTAACATCAATTTTCTGACAGAAGTAATGTTTCACTCCGATGTGGGTATTTCTCCTACCAAGTATTTTACTAACGAGCACATGAATACACCTGACACAGTTTATGACTATACTCGGGATGAGCAATTTATCAGATTGTGTTATTAAAAAGTTATCTGATCCTGATTCTGTTGTTTTCTGCTTCTCTTTATTTGCTAATTATTTGTTTGATATATATGAAATGTATTTACTGCCCAAGGACTTCTGGGTCTGTGCATAAAATTTAAACTAAATCCAGCAGCTAAAATCCCTCTTAAACTGTAATGAAATTAGCAAGTTAATGGAGCAGTGTAATCAAACCAGAGTTAATATATATGGTGTGGCCTTAATAGATGCCATAAGAACAAATGTCAATAGATATTGACAATTCGCCATGTGAAAGCATGACATTTATTATGTTTATGCTCATGTTGTCAAACATTTATTATTTTTATGGTCCAATTATACTGAGTGCATTGAAACCACAATATTGGGCCTTATGGGAATAAAATAAACAATTTTCCATTTTCCAAAATTAACTTAGCTAGAATTTTGAAAAAAAACAACACATATTAAAGTTGGCCAGAAGCATTAGTCCATCAAAATGCACACATTCCTAACACACAGTGTGAAAATGTGCCTGTAAAAGATGAGGAGTCTAGAGGAAAGGCTTTTTAGTTATAAACATACCGTAAGATGGGGGCTGTCGTACCTCTTCGTCTCTTTTATTTTTCATTGGGGAGAATATTTAAACTCGTGGGAGTCTGCTTTTTGCATGTAAGCACCTAATCTGTTGGAGCAAACATGGCTCTTAACTTCTCTAGACACTTCTTAAAAACATCTGCTTGCACAGCATGTTCTGTAGTTCAGATTCTGACTTCATTCGGAATTCAAGAATGGAAGTGTTCCCCACACTGACTGCAGAGTGTAGAGACCCTTTTACCTAAATGTGCTTTATCAAATCCTGCCTCATTCCTAAACTAGATGAGGAAAGAGATGACAAGAACCACACACAACAGGCGGTTTGCATTTCAGATCATTGTTCATAAGCTTCTTATTTGTGTATTCAAAGAAACAATGATAAACTTCCAGAATTCAAACATACATTTTTTATTTTGATTTAAAAAATGTCACATTAATGGTTTGCTATTTTCATTAACAGCACTGAAAAGCTTTTAGCCTTCTTTCACAAAAAATTTGGGGTGACTAAACCAGTGTTCTGGAAACAGGATTTCAGAAGTAGAAACAAAATATTTTTTCTAGTGAAGATAGGGAAAGTTCTTTATGAAGAATTACAATTAATTAATCCCAGGAGGTCTGAGTACAATGTTTTGTGGGTAATTTAACTTTTTAAAAAATGTTTTAATATACTTTTAAAATTTATTTACTTTTAGAGAGAGAGAAAGGGGGGGGAGAGAGAGAAACATCAGTTTCTTATTCCATTTATTTATGTATTCATTGGTTGATTTTTTTGTTAAGTGTCCTGTCTGGGGATTGAACCCACAACCTTTGCGTATTGGGACGAAGACCCTAACCAACTGGTTACCCATCTATGGCTGATAAAAATGTTTTTAAAGGACTTTGGTTGTTAGTTGCTGAAATGAAGTTACAGTTAAGTGAAGGCTTATTATAGTAGTCTCTGTACTTTGTGTAAATTTGAAATTTTCCATTAAAAATAAAAAATAATATTGCAGACTTATTATGGAAAATTTATAAAGTAAAAGAAAAAGCAAAAAGAAGAAATGCAATGGCATTAAATATTTTAGTGAACATTCCTCCAGTTCTTTCATTAAATACATATATAATATCATATATTATATACATATATTATATACACATAGATTATATATGAGCATCCTGTTGTTTATATCTCAATTTGTTCTGTAATCTCTTTTAATTTATCATGAACAATTTCTCAAACATGATTTCTGTGAGCATATAAAATTTCACTTAATGGATCTAACGTGGTTTAGTTTAACTTTCTTCCACCATCAAACACTGTTTCTCTCTTCCCCACTCCAAGATTATAAACAATGTTGTACCAAAGATTACAGATGATTATTGCAGACATTTGTGGTTATGCCCTTGGGATAGATTTCCAGAAATGTTATTTCCAAGTCAAGGAGTATGTAAACTTATATATTTTTATGTACATTTTCATATGAACTTCCAGAAATGCTATTAATTTACATGTCCACAAGAAGTGTCCTAAGAATCCTGATAGGCAAGAGACATTATGGTTGTTTTAATTTGCATTTCTTTTATCATTAGTGAGGTTTAACTTCTTTCACGTGTATCTGTTCATTAATATTTCTCCTTTTGAGATGTGTTTGCATACACTCTTTTCTATTTTTCTACTGGGGGGAGGGAAGGTAATTTTTTGTTTTCTTATTATCTCACATCCATTTCAATAATTCTACTAATTCATCACAAAATGTTTTGGGTTAATATTTTATGTTTTCATTTTTTCCACATTAATACATGGTTTCCACATACATGGGACCATTTTCAACATATTAATCAACCACTGAAGACAACCAAACTAATAATTATGGAAGTGAAAGAATAAATATCCACTTCTCATCTCACTGACAGAAAACAATGTATATTCTGCCTAGATAAGGTGAAATTTAGGTGTAATTCTGCAAGTGAGTTGAGGGGTGAGGCACAACATTTAGAAGCCTGTGGACATAGCAGCAGCAATCTTAAGTTCCAGTGAATAGTCCCTTTGCCCCCAACGCTCCAGCACTAACCCCCCTCCAAGCTCAGTCATCTGACATCAATGACTGAGTGATAAAATTATGAGGTTTTTGTACTATTCCATTTCCTTAATGGTACAGTATATAGATTAAAATAGGTGAAAGAGAACACAAATTATTTTGGTCATTGGACTTGATATTCACAAACTGGAGCACTACTTTCTAGTTTCATTTAAGGCAACTATGGGCACAATCTATGTCATTTCATATTGCCATTTTAGAATTTACTTTCACGTTTGTGGGGGGCCCCTGTCCTGGGCGCCAGATGTGGGGGGGCTCCGCCCGAAGAGCCCCATCCAGTCCATCACGGATGAAAGTAAAACTACCAAGACATGATCTGCTTGGGGAAGAAAGGTGGTCAAACCCTCAAAGGAGAATGACCCAGAGCCCCTTCCTCACAAGGCTGTTATTGGATTCAAATACACAGGAATACAGGTTTAACATTTCAAAGAAATCTGAGGGCTTAATCTGAGTCATTGTCTGTCAGGAAAGGGGGTTGCAAAACTTTGGGAGACACACTCATTTCCTCCTCGGATCCTTATCATTTAAATGAGAGCACTCTTAGCAAACAAAGCAGGTTTTACAGGAGTTTACAAATTCTTTCTTATGCCTGATCACCCAGGGGAACCGTTCTGGCCAGCACAGGGCTGCACCCCTGGCCTCATAGTTTCAGGCTTTAAGCCGATTAGGCTCAGGAAGCAGAAGACATCTCCCAGACAGAAATGGGGACTCGGACTATGTCAGAATAACCAGGGGATGAGGGTACATCACCCCATCTTTGCTGCAGCCCCCTGAGTCCTTCCATGAGGGTCTCCCAAGTGGTCATGTCTGGCTTAGGTTGCCCCTCCCATAAGGAGTCTTATCCGTCATTGACTAACCAACCAAGCATTGGGGCCAGAGATGGATGAGGCAGAAGCAGCACTCCTGCCAGGGAGATAAGCTTTGTCTCCTTAGTAGCTCATGGTCCTCTTGACAGAACAGACCCAGATGAAGTGGGTCCCTAGGCTCTTACTCACCACCATGGGGTGCAGGTTACAACTCCTGAAACCAGGCTGAATGGTCTGCAGCACATGTTTATATCAATGAATATTAACCTATAACCCTCTCTTACTTTTTAAAAATTAAGTTTCAATATGTAAATACATAGATGAAAGTGTTATATTACTCATATAAATATATTCTCTATAGTCCATTTTAACACATGTATTATAAGTATAAACATATTTAGTTTCTGTAAAATATATTTGTTTATAACTATTTTTAAAAAAGCATAGTGAGACTTTTCCAGGCAGGTCAGTTTCAATATTTAATTTATTCCAATATTCTGACTTGATCTAGTTGTATTAAAAAAGGAAATCTGATCTGCATAAGTAATTGCAAATGGTAGGTTGCAAAAAACACAAAAATTCCCTGTACTCTCAGGATATTCTATAATTAAGCAATTCAGAGTTTAAAATAAAATCAAGGTCAGTCACTAATTGTATTTCAGCTTTTCTCAAAAAGCATCTAAAGCTAACAAACAGTTCTGGAATTACTTCTCATGACATTACATAAACATGTGGTAGGTTTCCTCATTAATGAGCTGTCGACAATTCCACTTTGATGAGAATATGTAACCAGTGGACACTTTCCTGATTGCACCCTGTGCAGCACATGAGCTATTTAAACTTTTTATTTTGAACAGCATGCTAAGACATGAGTTTCTTTAAAATCACAAAATATTTAAACATTTCTAGCCAATAAAACAATACAATGTCCAAATATGTGCACTGAGGTGGGAATTGCACGCCTGCAAAAAACGCCTGACAATTGAACAGGCTGAGTCGTCCAATATGTTAACATGTGGAATATAGTAGATCTGAGTACATGTTTTTACACATAGCTTTTAAAATATGGCTAGTAATAGATACTTGGCAAAACTAATGTCAAATCAAGTTTCAGTGCAACTCCAAACACATTTTGTAAACCAGTGCTTTCAGATACAGTACAGGGTGTAACTCAGGCCCCTACTCAGACAGTCCTGAGTTTAAATTCAATCACCTCTACTAAATAGATAAGTAATACTGGGTAAATAACTGGCTTCTTTTAGCTTCAGTACCACACCTGTTGTGAGATATAAGAAAGTTATGCACCAAAAGCAGTTATCCAGAAGGCTGGTTATGGTGATGGTGATGATGGTGATAAGCTTTGTTCAGGTGTCATCTTTTCTCTAAGGCCTATCCTGACCATCCCACTTAAAACTGTAGCATGCCCAGAGGCTCCCAGCCCTGCGTTTTGGATCCTTCATCCAACCGCTCTATTTTTCCCACAGCATGTAACACTTTTTGCCAAGCTATTAAACATCAATCAGTAGGATAGGATTTCCAATTAAAGAAACATCACATTACATATATTATCAGTGTCTTTACTGATCTTAACTTCTCAGATTCACATAAAGAAAAAGCCTTTCAGAATACTAGTTAGTAGGTTCTTGTATCTTGAAATGGAATTTAGGATTGTGAATACACTAGAATGAAATTTCTGAGAGGACAGAGAGTTTTTATCTTTTTTTTTTTTTTTTTTTTAGCAAATACTTAGTATAGTGCCTGACACATAGTCAATAGTCAGTAAAAACTTGTTGAATGAATAATAATAAGAAAATGCCTTATAGCACATTATTAATTTTAGATGGTTTACATTGTGGAGGAAATTTCTTTTACTTTATTTTATGTTCCTAACATTCAGTGTAATCATTTAGTTAAGCCCTAGTCACTGAAGGTGGAATTAGAGGCAGGGCTCTAAAATGGCTTCATCTCTCCATGTATGGACATGGCGCAAGCCCGTTTCATGGGCACCCCCACAATCTAGGGTCTAGTAGGGAAGAAGGGGGAAGGCTCCTTAGGCAAACAGAAAAGTTCAAGTTTGCCTCACCACTCCAGGCTCACCTACTGCTGCCAGAGAAGTTTAGGTAGAATTGTTCCAATAACCTGTGTTCACAACAAAAATGTGCCTTTCCTCATCCAATGAAGGGAGGAGCAGTAATTCTGCCAATGGGTTCCAAAGAACACAACAGCAACCAAGAAACTAGAATAATGTCCTTCCCCATTGTCTTATGATATCCTTGAATCCTGGACCTATGACCATTGGGCTCTAACAGTTATGGAGTCCTGTGTATGTTTCTGAACATAGTCAGGATTCAATGAGTAGGTTGCCAAATCAAGAACGACCAGACATTCAGGAGTGGGCTGCCTACCAAGAGTAGCTCACTGATCCTTTCAAAATTTACATTTTCAATGTATCTTGAATACTTAATTCAGCTGCTGAATTTTAATCAACTTGCATCGTTTAGCCTTGTGTCTATGGCCATGGCATCAACTATCTTCAGAGGGTCTAATAATTGAAAGAAAAAAATGGTCTCATTCCAGTGTATCATTTGTTTAGAGGATCTAGGTCCCAAAGAAGGAATTGTCCTAACAACCTTCCCACAAATTACTAGGGTAATTCCAGGGCAAAGCCAGACCTACCAGAACATTCTGGCCTAATCCCCGATGGGCTCACTCCTAACAAATAAAGTGTGACTCAATGTCATGGTGATTTCAACTCAGCGTTTTCATTTGAGTCCATTTTTTTTCTTTCCAAACTCTAATTATTCTGTTCTGTCACCCACTTCCCCTTCCCTCCTCTTTTTAATCTTATATTTTTATTTTTCTATGCAAGTATTCTAAGTTTAGATGACTTAATATGAGGAATTGTTTAATGATTTCCTGAGAAGAATCATCAATATTACATGAAAATAACTTTTTTCGGGTTGCCCAGCTGATCCAAAGTCTCCCCTGACAGGATTTACTGTACCACCTCGTACTTCAGCTCTGTCCATCAGATGGATTTACTGTGCTGCCTTGCAGCCAAGCTATGTCTATCAGGATACTGGTGGCCATGAGTTGACACTGTAAGAGGCATGTGGGACTATCATTATAACAGCATGAAGTCAACCATTAATCACCAATTGGCTATGATATCTAGTTTAAGAAATACCCCATACAATCTTTACTGACCTAACCTTCCAGAAAATATAGACACTCAGCCATTCAAAAAAAAATTAGTGACTTCTCTTCTTATAAAATAAAACAGAAAATGGCATAGTAAATTATGTGCTACTTTGATGTACTCCTCTGAAAACAGTGCAATGAAAATGTGAATTCCTGAGGATAGATAGTTAACCCAGTTGGAAGCACACAAAAATGCATTTCATCTGAAAAAGATACACTTGAACCTTTTGGTGATATTGAAAAATAATGTTTAAAATTATGCCACTGACAACAACCTAAATAGACATTTCCCAAAGAAGACACACAAATGACCAGCAGGTACATGGAAAGATTCTTATTACTAGTCATAGGGAAATGCAAATCAAAACTACAGTGAGATGTTATTTTAGACCTGTTAGAAAGGGCATCATAAAAATGACAAGGGGTAACAGTACTGGCAAGGCTGTGGAGGAAGGGAACCCTCGTACACTGTTAGTGGGATTGTAAACTGGTGCAGCTAGTTTTATATGGAAAACAGTATAGAGGTTCCTCAAAAAGTGAAAAATAGAACTACAATAATCCAGCAATGTCACCATTGGGGATATAGCCAAAGGAAACAAAAACACTAACCTGAAAATATAGCTCTATCCCCTTGTTCACAGCAGCATTATTTATGACACCCAAGATGTGGAGATGATTTAAGTGTCCACTGATGAATGAAGGATAAAGAAGTTTTGAGATATGTATGTATATGAATATCATATATGTATGAATATAATTTAGTCATAAAAACAGAGGGAATTCTGCCCTTCTCAACAACAGGGGTGGACCTGGAGGGCATTTTGCTAAGTGAAATGCCAGAAAGAGAAAGACCAATATTGGGTTATCTCATTTACAAGTGAAATCTAAAAACAAAAAACAAAAGACAAAACACAAAAACTAAACTCGTTAAAAAAAATCAGATTTGTGGTTGCCAGAGGTGCGGGTGTAGAAAGAGGGCAAATGGGAGGAAGGTAGCCAAGGGGTACAAACTTGTAGTTATAAGACAAATAAGTACTAGGGATAGAATGTACAGCATGATGACTGTAGTTAACCCTGCTGAATGACAGCTCTGAAAGTTGTTAGGAGAGTAAATCTAAGAGTGTTCATCGTAAGGAAAATCCTTTTCCCATTTTGCGTTGTCTTCTTACTGAATATATATGAGATGATGGATGCTAATTGAACTTACCATGTTAATCATTTCACAGTATATGTAAGTCAAACCATTACACTGCACATACACCTTAAACTTATGCAGTGATGAGTGTCAATTTATAACCCCATAAGACTGGGAAAAATATAAAGTAACTTCATCTACAAAACAAACAGAGCAAATTATGTCATCTGTTATCCTAGAATTGGGAATAACCGTAGCTACAAGAATATTTGCTACTGATTGATTTACTTTTTCATCATCATGCTCTGCCTCTTAATTGAATGCTTACCAGACAGTGCAACAGAAACTATGAAAGGTAGAAGAAATCATAACACCTTATGACACTAGCAGATAGAGGACAGCTGTCTCTGAGGTGAGAGGGTATCAGAAAAGACCTCCTATTTTCAAAAGGCATACTCCCCAACTTGGGAATCCTGTGCTAAAACCTCATTCATTTGAGCTGCAAAAGAACGTTCCATCTTCAAAAATCTGAAATACAAATACCCCTGTTAGGTGCTAAGCTGTATCATCTCACACTTCAGTTATTACTATGTACTGTGGTGGATACCTTTCCCCGAGGAAAACACTAAATGAATTAGCAATTATTGCCAAGGCACTAGGGAAGGAGGGCAGGGGACAAGGGGACAGACATTGAGGGAAAAATGGAAAGGATTCAGCGACAGACTTCATCAACCCACCAGGTTCTAGAACGCACAGCTGAGGCAGTACCATGCAGTGGGGCAGAGCTAGGGAATCACAGGAGCTAGTTGACACCTGGGTTTGCCTGCTATCTACTTAGCCATGAGATGTGAGATGTTACCTGGGCCCTCTGAGCCTCAGGGTCCTCATCTGTAAAACAAAATAAGGCCATTGCATTTGTCAGGGCTCTCCAGAGAAACAGAATTGATAAGATATGAGTTTAAAACATAGAGATTTATTATGAGGAATTGGCTTTCATAACTATGGAGGCTGAGATACCTATGGTCTGCCTTCAGCCAGATGCAGACTTAGGAAAGCCAATAATAGAATTCCAAGCCAAGTCTGAAGGCTTGAGAACCAGGGGAGCTGATGGTGTAATGCCCAATCTGAGTCTGAGGGCAAAAGAAGATTATGTTCCAGCTCAAGTCAGGCATAGAAAGTGAATTTTATTTTTCTCTGTATTTTTGTTCTATTTGGGTACTTACGGGAGGGCAATCTGCTTCACTCAGTCTACTGGTTCAAATCCTAATCTCATTCAGAAATACCCTCACAGACACACCCAGGAATAATGTTTAGCCAAATATCTGGGCAGCCTGTGGCCTAGTCAAGTTGTCACATAAAATCAACAATCACAAGTCCATTCTGGTCAATTTCGAGCCCCTACACATTTCCTTAAACCATACTTCATCTCTAAATAAAGAAAATAACATGGCCATAATTCCACCTGACATGCAACAACCATTCTCTGTCCAACTGAAAACAGTAACAGCTTCCCCAGAAGTTCAAGTCCTTGAGTGATGTGTTGTCTTCTCCATGATACCCTATAACTGAAATTATTGTGATGTAAACTTAGTAATAATAATACCTAAATACTATGACATAAAGTCAATATGTTTTATGTTATATAAGTGTAAACAACAAGAAAGCACGCACGTATTCTTAACAAAATATGGAGAAAGTACACATGACAATTACAGTGTTTCTGTAACTGGTTAGTGATCATAGTATTTATAACTACTTTCTTCCACTACCCATTCTGTATTCTCTTGGTCTTCCACAAGCACCTCAGCTGGTTGTGGTTCTCTACCTGGTGCGGTGACCTAAACCTTCATTCCTGAAGGGTCTGGACCATTAGTTACCCTGTCTGAGTTGGGTTATTGTGGTTTTCCATTGACCTCAAGCACAAGGCATGGTAAAACTAAGAGCTGTCCTAAAGGGTCTCCTGCATACCATACTCTTCATTATCCCCGTTGCAGAGCAGTAGCCCGATTTCCACTCACTGCCCAGGATCAGTCACCCAAACCAACACCATAATTCTTTTCATTACCTGTTGATTCAGGCGCATGAGAAACCCAAAATGATCAGGTGGCAGTCTTAACTTCCAGTCCAATGGGATTATTTTTGTCTCCCACTAGAGGCCTCTCTCTCTCTGGAACGAAGACCTTTAGGCCAGCAGAGCATGAGGGCATGGGAACAGGAAGCAAACATTTTGCTAGTGGGTCATTAGGGTAGTAGTGGTAGTGAGCAGTCTCTCTCATTTCTGCTCCTCCGTTCCTAAACCAATGAATCCTGGCTGCAGAAGAAAGAGCACCGCACACTGGATGCTGATTCAGAGCATATACAGCCTTCTGGAGGACGCTGCCATAGCTCTGCTAGGTACTGCCACCTAGCTGGCGCTGTAACTGAGCGCTCAAAAGGCCATCCCACTGGTCCATCAAGTCTACTTTCAGATAGGGTGAACACAGGAAGACTGGTGAATCCATACACATGGGCCCATTGCCACGCTTCTTTTGCTATGAAATAATTTCTTTGATCAAAAGCAAAGCTGTGTGGAATACCATGACAGTGGATTCTAATAATCAAATAAAAGAATGTATGTTATTTTATTCCCCTAGAATCATAAACATGCATATACCTCAGAAGTGTTTGATAACAGTAATACAGTGTGCTTGTCAAAGTGAATATTTTGGAGAAAGAATGCTTTGGGAAATTATACTGTAATAGAATTCTCAGAGATGGTTTCCTTAGAGATTATCCAGCAGCTTTTGAACTTTTTAAAACTCAAAATCCTTCCTTGTAACAAAATTTACCTGTGAAACAGGTAAAATAGACTCGCTATATTTAAAAGTGGAGTCAGGTGGGAGGTAACACGTGGACAGGGCAATGCTTCCTCAGTCAAGGCACTTTCTAGGTGAGCAAGATAAGTATTCTCAGAAATGTATTCAAAGGGCATGGGAGTCCCCTGCTAATCATTAAGTGGTACCCAGTCACTTTTAGGTAGTTTTAGAAGGAAAAAAAAAATCAATGAACCTATTTGGTCATATATATTTTACACATATAAAGGGTAGAATGGATTTTGATTTTTACAAAAATTCTTTATGGGTAACTCAGATCATGTTTTTAAAGATTCGGCTTGCACTTCGACTTGCGTCAGTCTGCCTTGGACAATACTCTGGAAACGAGGTACAGCTTTGTTTTGTGTTGTATTTTGTTTTTTTGTCAGCTGAAGCATTTTCACTTAATAAATATGTCATTACTTGCGTTTCTAAACTTGTATTTTGCATTAAATTACCAATCCACAAATATGAATCAATGACTCAACAGCCGTTCACTGAGGCATAAAAGGAATAATGAAAATGCTAAGGTAAATATGATAATAAAGAACAGTTTGTAAGTGAAAGTAATTCACTGGTGTGCAAATACAGATGATAAAGCTCAATATGCTGGGACAAGTGAATCTGTGAACAACATGCATTTTCACAAGCAACCTCCTCTGTCTGGCAAGTCCCCCCTGGTTTGCAGATGAACAGCACAACCTCACCTGGCATAGGATAAAGTTTTATTGGGAAAGGTCTAATCTTCAAGCCAGGACCAGCAAGAAAGAGAAGAGGAAAAGTACTATTCCTTCCCCACACTCCTCATCATTCATGGTGTGCTAGGACCCAAGTGATCTGCTATTTTGCCTTTTTATAGGTCAAGTTTTAAAGTCTTGCCAACAGGATAACTACACAGGCTGCTTGGTATCACAAAACGAGGACTTGGGGAACCAGTAGCTTACACAAGTTGTCTGGGACAGAGAGCTACCCAGGACATGGCTAGTACAGGTTCCATGAGTAGTTAGTTCCCCTCTGCCTGCCATCAGTGCTGAGGGTGCTGGGACTTGGGTGTAGGCCCTCCAGGTGAAAATGGGTGGGGCACAGTTCTATCTAGATAATTGTTCAAGGTTACTTGAACTGCTCATTGCCAAACAACTAAGTGGTTGATGACAATGGTGTTGAACAAGCCAGATATAGTCTTCTGTGTTAAATATTTTGGAGTTCATTTTTGCTGATTTCAGGCAAGAATAAGCCTTCCAGGGCACATTGTCAAGTGGAGAAGGTAGAAAGTGGGTAAGAGGGGCCAACAGAGAATGTCCACAGACCCAGGAAGGCAGAGCCCAGTGGCAACCCTTGAGAGGACAGCTTTAGGAGAGCAAAGGAAGTAGGAGATGGATGGAAGGGCATGAGATTGATAAGTACGAGGCCACTTTTTCAATATGTTGATCAGGGAGAAAATGAACTGTAGGGAACTTATCAGTGTTGCAGTGGCAAATGTAGCCCAGCTCCTAATTCAGAAAACCAGCAGTGATCGAGTCAGCACGCAGGAACCAAGCGCACAGGAACCCAGCCCACGGATCAGTTTTCCGGTGAGGAATCAGGCCTGCATTGTACCTGAGACTTGCTTTTTGTTAAAACTTCCTCACCCTGAATTGAGGCAGCAAATGTTTACTGCATATCTTTAAAGTAACTTCCTAAAATCTGTGCTAAACCTCCTAAGTATGCAGTGTAACAAGTTCAACCACTTTTCCCCTTGCATTTGCAAAACATCCTTTTCTTTGAAGTAATTAGCAATTCTTTCCTTTGTTACTTGTAAAAGGTAACCACCTAAAGCGAACCTGTGCATAGTACATGAGGACCATCCCCAATGAAATGTACCCAGAAAAGCGGTAAAAGCCTGCCCAGGTAGGGGTCAGGCCCTCTCTCACTCAGAGAGTGGCTATGCTGTCCCCTTTTCTCCATAGGACTTCTGTAGTCGATGTGAATGAGTTTGTCACAGCCACAACACATGGACCCCACAGGCCAGAGTCTGCATCAATGAACAAGTTACAAAACTCTTCAAGACGTATCTGGATTAGGAAAAGAGAATATTTTCTGATCTGGGAGAAAAGCTTTAAATTTTCATAGGAAGAGCATAAGGACCCACTGTAAAAGAAATACCTAAAGAGAGGAAAACATATATACCCACAATGGGAGAGTGGAGTTTTGAAGACAAGTTGGAGTATTACATGAACACTGTCAAAATCATACCTTTTATTGGAAATCATTCCCTCCCCCAATAACAATTAGTTAGTCTTAGATGCATTCTGCTACAGTAGGTTTACTATGCCATCTCCTGAAAGTGTTTTATTAAGGTTAGACTTTAAAATGTTCTCACATATGACTTGAGTGGATTAAGGAACTTGATTGAAATGAGAAGACCAGATTTAAGGATTAGGTAAAGATTTTAGAAAACCAAACATACTTCAAGATTGATTAGCTATTGGAGTACTTGTTTTGCTAAAAATTAAATACAAAACAAAGAATAAATTTAATCAGAAATTAAAATACTTTTTATATATTCTTCTACATCCAACACTTTCAACATATTTGCAGGCTAAGATATAATACGTCATCGAAATGCCACCTCCAGAACTTTGTGGTCTCTCAGTAACATTTGTAGGACAAATTGGAATCTCTCCAGCCTGATCCACCTAAGACTATCGTGGGTGTTACTTAATAGATTAAAAACCTCTGGAATCATTGTTTGAACTACTAATAGGTCATTTATCCCGTTAGGGACATTATTTCATGTATTGTTAAAGTACTTTGTTCATACTTACAATGAGCCAGCAACAGAGGAACTGTGAAGAGTGGCGTGGAAATGTCCCCTCGCCCTAAAAGACAGCTGAAATCTCACAGCATTCATTGCTATCTGTTGCTGCCCAAGCCCATCCATATCCCTCACTGAATTACGTACTCGTAGCCTTTTCTTAAACGCTTCGCTTGTAGTTAAAAGTATGGCCTTTTTAAACATCCAATACTACAACTGGTAAAATAAAAATGTCCCTCTTCAAGCAAAGCTGATTCCATTATTAACTACTCATAGTTACAAAGGTGTGGACACTGGAGTGCTTCTGCCTGCACAGGGGCTGATCCAATTGATCAAACAATAATTTTAAGCTATAATGCAGTAAAAGTCGGAGATCTTTTTTAAAAAGACCCATATGTTTCCTTTTCTTTTCCAGCCTAAAACAATAAACTAAGATAACAAATGGAATTTTGCAGGCTTTGGTTAGAAACCTTTATCTTCAAGAGACCTGAGAAGGAAGAGTTGACTGACCTCCCCATGTAAGACACCACATCATCTACTGAGAGAGACGTGTCTTCTTTGTTGCACCTCCCTATGAAAGAAGGGGGAGACTAAAATTAGTTTTGACTTGTGAAAATGAAAAGTAATCTTCAGGCTAATGGGTTTTCAACACCACTTCTTTCTGGGCAAAAATTAATTGTGCCCCATAATATTAAATTATATCCTTAAAACTGATGTCTCCAATAAATTACAACATTAAATACAGTAAAATTGGAATTCTTACAAAACAATGCCCCTCTCCCTGAGGTAACCTTCCCATCACTATTAAAATTGACTTTATCTTTAATGGAGTATACCATCTAGTTCTGGGGTTCAAAATAGGGGAGCAGAAATCTGAAAACTGTCAAAAAAATGACATGACAAGGCCAGAAAAATACATTAGATTTTTGAGGAAATTAGAACTGTAGGCTAGAGAAACAAATGCTAAATTTAAGGAATGTGTAGAGTTGCTATTTTCAATGTCTTTGAAGTAGTGATCAGAAGGCAACAATCGAATAGTTACACATTGTAATGAGTTTGTAAGGTAGTAGCTCTTGTATCAACTCTGACAATCACTACAGATTGACTATATTTCCACTGATTGAGAAAGTCCTAATGTAGTCTTTTTAAAATGGGCTTAGAAATCATAAATGCACCGTTGAATGTTTAATGAATATTAAGAACTAAACTAGTATCTTTAGGAGGAAAAATACCATTATAGCACACTTGAAAAATTATGCAAACACCAAACCAGGGACAATGCTTGAACACAAGTTGACAGTATGAACTGTGTGCATAATTTGAACTGGGGGACAATGTGAAGGAAAGGCACTATTCTCGTGAGGTTAGGTAAAGCTAAGTGTTCAATTTGGTCTGAAAGGCAATGGGAAGATAGAAGAAGTGGTCCATGACAAAATACTCTCCTAGCAAATGTATACAGAATGGATTCAAGTCAAGAGAAACAATACAAACTAATACTAACCTTAACAATATGTAACATTTTCAGGCACCAGACACTGTTCTAAACAATCCCATTTTTTAACAGGTTAAATTCTCACACTAGCCCTGGCCAGGTGGCTAAATTGGTTGGGACATCAACTTGTGCACCAAAAAGGCTGTGGGGTTGATCCCTGGTCAGCACAAACCTAGGTTGCAGGTTCCATCCCTGGTCCAGGTGCACAAGGGAGGCAACCAGTGAACACATGGATAGGTGAAGCAACAAATTCTCTCCCTCTCTCCCCCACCCAACCCCCTTTCTCTCTCTTAAAAAAACAAACAGCAAAAAACCCAATTAAATATATCCTGGGGTGAGGATTTTAAAAAATGTTATGGTATAAGGCAGTTATTATGCCATTTTACAGATGGGAAAACTGAAACACTTAAATGTCTGATTTTGATTTTTACTGTAAGCTTCCTACACAGCAACCCCCATGCAGGCGATTAGAAGCAAAATACAATTTACTTTCAAAGCAGAAAGGAATACTCATACCGCCACTAACTATATTGTTTTTAAATGTTTTTATTATGGAAAATGTCAAACATACGAATAATACAATGACTACTCTTGCCACCATGTACCCAGTCTTGATTCATCTACTATACCTTTACTCCCCTTATTATTTTGGAATAAATCCATACATTACGTCATTTCATCATCAATACATCTTTCAGAGTGCATCTCAAAGATAAGGAAACTATTTTCTTTCTAAACATAACAATAACATCATAGCACCTTAAAATGGCAATAATTCCTCGATATCGAGTCAATCAATGGTAAAGTTCCAATAATATATTTCACTTAAACATTTATTGAGAACTTATGTGTTAGCATTAGAAACTTCCACATATTAGCTCATTTAAATTGCTCCTCTTATTTAAATAGGTTTTCTTCTTTCTTCCTGCTTTTACTTTTACTAAAAGGAACGGGTCTGCTTTTAAAAGGCCTTCTCAGCAGTCCCCCCTCCCCGCCCCTGCCCCTCAGGGAGCGGCCTCCTCGGGGTCTCCCACTGCTAGCGCCAGCCAGTCCCATCTTTCACAAGTGCCGCCCAGGCTCTAGGCTCGGAAGACGCTCGGCGCCGGGATCCGTCCCTTGGTTCGCGACCCCGGCCCCGCCCCTGTTGCCTAGGCGACGGGGCCGCTTTGCAGCGGCGAGATCATGGCGTCTTCTTTGGGGATACCTCTCGGGGTGACGACCCCTGTGGCAATAACCCCGGCGGGAACCTCGCCCGACTCGGAGGTACGTCGCCCCTTCTCGGTACCTACAACCCTGGAGCGCATGCCTTCGGTCCGCGGGGTCCGCAGCCCAGGCCCGTGCTGCGGCGGCGTCCCAGGCCTGGGTTGGGAGAGCGGCGGAGTTGAAGGCAGAAGCGTTAGGGCGGCGCGAGGAGCCAGGGGGCGGTGTTAGGGTCTCGGAGGCCCCGCCCCGCGCTCCCCGAGCCCTCCCTCCTGCCTTTTCCAACCCGCCTTGGCCCGCCGCCCGTTGTGCCCCGAAGTGTAAACTGTTACACTGTAGCAATTCCCCCATCGATTGGACCGTTCGGCTTCAGGCCTAAATGACCTTACAGCTAGGCGCTTCTTCCCGGATTTGATGCACTTAAAAAGGGAATTTTAAATGGGCCAGTCTGTCCCTTTTGGAAATTCCTACTAATTTTTTTTTCAACGATCACAATTCCAACTTTTGAAAAGGTGTCAGAAAATAAGTCTTCATTGGTACTGTATTATATTTGAAGGCTAGGGCTTGGTTTTTCCCTTATTATTTTACCATTTCTCTAAATAAATACATGATAAGAGGCTGGACAAAGGAGGAACGCCTGGGAAATCGATGTACTGATTGTCGCTTAGTTGCTCATCACCAGCTTGTCTAACGGAGAGTTGTTTAACCTCCGTGGGCCCCAGTGGTTTCCTGTGTACAATAAAGATGTATCTTTAATATTAGCTCTCAATAATAAATGGGCTTTAGGTAACTTTAATTACTCATAAGCTTAGTATCCTGAGATATTTATTAAGAACATATCTACGCTGCCAAATATTACTAAAAAATGTTTAAGTCTTCAAACACTGAGTCTACCATGTTGTTACTATGAAGGATTTTTTTTTTTGCCAATATCCCTTCTTTTTTTAATTTTATTTTAATTGTTGTTCTTGTACAGTTTTCTGTCTTTTACTCCCATCCCAGCCCACCACCTCAGCCCTCCCCACCTCCCTCTCATTTCCACCCCCCCCCCCCCGTTTTTGTCCATGTGTCCTTTATACTTGTTGCTCTAAACCCTTCCCCCCTTTCCCCTGAAATTCTCTCCCCTCTCCCCTCTGGTGACTGTCAGCCTGTTCTCAGTTTCAGTGTCTTTGGTTATATTTTGCTTGTTTGTTTGTTTTGTTGATTAGCTTCCTGTTAAAGGTGAGATCATATGGTATTTGTCTTTCACTGCCTGGGTTTTTTTTTTTTGTTTGTTTGTTTGTTTTAATGCCCCAGAGGTAAATAATGTTATATTAACATTGTATACTCAACTCCCTTATTAGTCTAAACAATGTTCTCTGTGTAGAAGAAAGTATTAGCTGCAATATTATAAGTGAGCCAATAATTCACCTGCTTGCTCAGAGATACACAAAGTCGTTCACAATTCAGAGTCTTCCCATTTCTCTAGGCGGACTGCAAAGGCATGCTATGCTGTCTCTCCTCTGAGCCTTTGAAACTAGCATACTTTAAAAAATTCATGTTAATGTGATAAACTGGTTCCTAAAACAATTATTCCCCTTATTATCTCGAACGTAAGTAATACAATTTCAAAAATGGCATAGGAAATTTCCCAATACAATTGTTTTATTTAAAAATATACAAAAATTTATATATAGCAGTGCACAATTGTCTGTGTACACTTACATGTACTTACCCATGTAGATAACATTCTTTCTAAGAAGGCTGATAATTTGAGGTGTTAATGAACCTGTACTTCGAAAGAAAGAAGAGAGAGAGAGAGAGAGAGAGAGAGAGAGAGGGAGGGAGGGAGAGAGAGGAAGGAAGGAAGGAAGGAAGGAAGGAAGGAAGGAAGGAAGGAAGGAAGGAAAGACAAGACCCCACATTTTTTTTAAAGATGCAAAGGAATGCCATGCTCCTCCATGGGAAAAACCATTCGCTTTTTATAATGGGTGATGAGTCAGTCAGGTGAGTGAGCTAGTTGCAGACCCTAGATGAGTATCTGCCCCTTAGCACTGTCAGTAGGCACACTTGTTCACTTGCAGGGGCAGGTTTTCCCTATGATGATTCCGGATATGCTCAATCTTTTTGTTAGTAACGAACGAAAGAAATCCAGTTGGAACTTGGTCTCACTTAGCTGTGCTCAGTTACTAAGAGTAACTGGTTAATATGCTGCATGGTGGAAATCCCATGTTTCCTTTCTAATAAAAGCAAAGCTGCTGTAGCTCACAGAGAAGACGCTTGATCCATAGAACTGTGTCATTCATTAGAGTGACAGGTTCTGCCAGCTATCCATTTGTGCTGACAGGAGGGTCAGGGGTTAGATGGAAAAGATGGCAAAACCTCTCTCTCTTGGAGTCTGTTCCCAAGGCCACAGCTTTTCAGTTAGTTACTGAAAGGTTCTCAGATCAGATTCTTTCCAGAGTTGAACCCCTGAGACCTGGTCCCTTATGGTGTCATTTCTAATAAATTCGGCATCCAAATTGACTTAGCCAGAAGACCAGGTAGTCATTTGAGCCAAGCAGTAGTGAAACATTTCTTCTCTTGCCAAGTCTATTGGAAATAAAGCATAAGCTTCCAGTAGTCTGAGACTTCCTATTTGTTGTTTGTTGCCAACACCTAGAATAAAAACATCCAATTAACCCAATCACATAGTAGGCACTCAATAAAATATAACTAATTAAAATCGTAGGTGGTCTGACATATGCCAGTAGGGGTAGTTGTCATAGACTAAAATCTAATCTGTGAGATACTGTGAACAAGCAGGCGTGAAACGCGGGTCCAGGAAAATATTTTTCCTATGACATTGCGTAAACTCTTCTTGCCAACTCTCTGAATTTCACATCCAAGTTCTTTAGTAACATTGGAGTAAATGCCTCCCTCTAAAAGGTAAGACTAAACTTTTAGCAGATGTCTATATAAGTGCACAAGAATGGAAAAATCTGCAAATAAATATTTGCTGTAGTCATATGTGTAAGTGAAAGGAACTTGTAAGTGAATCTGTAAATGAGTTTTTAAGTGAACACCAAGAATTCAATCATCAATCTTTTATCATCAGTTTGTTCATAAACTGACTTTCCTAATATCTTCAAGAATACTGTTTAGGAAATATAATCCTTTAAGTAGTCATCTTAAAAGGACTATACTTCAACTCACATCAGAGCCCTAAATGAAAATGTAAATGCTTCTTCTGAATCATGTCCCTTAGCGTTACCACAATCGCTGATAGATGAGATTTCCTCAGTGCATTCAGGATTTGGTCAGCACAAGAGGATACCTACATAATCTTGAGTGGGAAGATGACTATCATTTGTCTCAAAGATCCTCAGCATGTCCTGGAGGAGGCCATCAATGATTCTCTGTACATTGGGTGGTCTCTAGAGACCTTGAAAACAGCCCTCACTCTATTATCAGCAAGTTAAAGAGAAACACTTGGGGCTCAGCTTGAACAGCAAAATGATGAGGTTTCTGCAATTTCAATATTACTCAAGAGGTAGTTATTGAAGCCATTCACAGCAGACAGTGTGAATCAACCTGTGCAAGGCTGAGGGAAAGATGCCAAAATATTGTTTAAAATACTGTTAAGGAAAAGTACTAATGTACCTCGAAATGTTAATATACGGTAGTATGATTTATCAGACACTGAGAACCTCTGAGAATACTGGCTTTGGGTGTGGAGATACTGATGAACATTTGGGGTTGCCTCTCTTCTTACTATTGGTTTTTGGGTCTCCTGTGTTATTTTAAAAGTCATGCTTCATCTCCCTCCTCCAGCCCTCTTTCAGGCTACACAAATATAATCTTCAATCTTTTTCTAATACTTAAAGTTTTAATACACTAAAGTTAGGTTTTTAACACAGCTAAAATTAATGTGTGATAGATGTATATTGTTTATTTGAGATGAGGATCTCATTTTGTTTTCTTCTAGACATGAACCATCAATTATGGTCCCTTCATTTACTAAATGAACTATCCTCTCTGCTCTTACAGAGAATGGACTGACTGCCACTATCACATTATGCCATTATGTGTATTCCTGAGTGGGCACAAGAATGGGCAAAATAGTCAGGGGGACAGAATAGATAATTCAAATGTATAACAGACATTGCTAGAATTCAGCGGCAAACTCTCAGTAAAGTATGAATAGAAAAAGAAAAGCTAAACATGAAAAAATTATTTGCCAAACATCACCATATTGAATGATGAAATACTAAAACTATTTGTGCAAAAACCAGGTACTAAAAAAAGGGATTCAGGCTAGTAATGTTATTATAACCCAACATATTGTAGAGGTTCTAACTAATAAAATAAGAAAACTAACGATGTGGTTTAAATCTTAGAAATGAGGCAATAAAAAAAACTTTATTTGAAGATCACATGATTGCATACCTAAAAAACCTGACATTGTATTTACATGGTTTGAGCTAATAAGAAATTTGATAAGGTGGTTACATATAGCATGAATATATGAGACCAATTGCTTTTCTCTGTAGTAGAAATTATAAATGGAAATGGCAAAAACTTGATTAAACTGTACTTGGTTATAAACATAATAAGAAAGGCATGGGGCATAAAGAAATTAAAAACAATCAAAAGTTTAATAACAGGAATTGATAAAAAAGATTTATTGGAAACCTTTAAGTTTAAAAAAATAAATCCTTCTTACATTATGTATAAATGCAATGCAGTGGGACTAAAGGTTTAGTTCCTACATATGATTGTATACTTACAAAGATATGTTAGAGTTGTTTATGATGATTCATCCTTGCATTTCTGAATTTAGCCTAATTTGGTCACAATGACAGCTTAGTATTTTTTTAGCACATTTCTGGATTCAGTTTTCTAATACAGTATTTTATTTTATTATTTTTTTGGAATTTTTTTATTGTTGCTCAGTTACAATTGTCCTTCCTTTTCCCCCATTGCTCTCCCCTACCCCACCCCCCTTACTCCCACAGTCAATCCCCCCACGTTGTCAGTGCCCATGAGTCCTCTATCCATGTTTCTTGTCTTGCCCCTTCCCCTTCTTTCCCCAATTATTCCCCTCCTCTCTCCCTTCTGGTCACTGTCAGTTTGTTCTTTATCCCCAAATATCTGGTTCTATTTTGCTCATTTCTTTTGCTTCATTGATTAAGTTCCCCTTATAGGTGAGATAATATAGTATTTGTCTTTCACCTTCTGGCTTATTTTACTTAGTATAATGCTCTCCAGTTCCATCCATGTTCTTGTGAAGAGTAGGAGTTTCTTCTTTCTTTCTGCACCATAGTATTCCATTGTGTAAATGTTTTTTTGATCCATTTATTTACTGATGAGCACTTAGGCTGTTTCCAGCACTTGTCTATTGTAAATTGTGCTGCTTTGAACATTGGGGTGCATAGGTTCTTTTGAATTGGTTGATTCAGGGTCCTTAGGGTATAATCCCAGCAGTGGGTCACTGGTTCCATCTTTAGTTTTTTGTGGAAATTCCATACTGTTTTCCACAGTGGCTGCACCAGTCTGCATTCCCATCAACAGTGTACTAGGGTTCCTTTTTCTCCACAACTTCACCAGCACTTGTTATTGATTTATTAATAATGGCCATTCCGACCAGTGTGGAGTGGTATCTCACTGTGGTTTTAATTTGTATCTCTCTAATGACTAGTGATATTGAGCATTTTTTCATGTGTCTGTGGGCCCTCTGTATGCCCTCCTTGGAGAAGTGTCTGTTCAGGTCTTTTGCCCATTTTTTAATTGGATTGTTTGTCTTCCTGGTGTGGAGTTGTATGAGTTCTTTATTTATTTTGAAGATCAAACCCTTATCTATGTAACATTGGCAAATATGTTTTCCCATATGGTTGGTTCCCTTTCCATTTTATTGCTGTTTTCTTTAGCTGTGCAGAAGCTTTTTAGTTTGATATAGTCCCATTTGTTTATTCTTTCCTTTATATCCCTTGCACTTGGGGATGTATAGGTGAAAACATTGCTGGGTGGGATATCTGAAATTTTCCTGCCTATGTTTTCCTCTAGTACTTTTATGGTATTGTGAGTTATATTTAAGTCTTTTATCCATCTTGAGTTTATTTAGGTTTATAGTGTAAATTGGTGCTCTTGTTTCATTTTTTTGCATGTACTTGTCCAGATCTCCCAACACGATTTATTGAAGGGGCTATTTTTACTACATTTTATATACCCCCCACCTTTGTCAAATATTAACTGATCATATTGACATGGGTTTATTTCTAGGCTCTCTATCTTGTTGCATTGGTCTATGTATCTGTTCATATGCCAGTACCAGACTGTTTTGATTATGTGGACTTATAATATAGTTTGATATCAGGTACTGTGATCTCTCCTACTTTGTTCTTTTTTCTCAAAATTGCTGAAGCTATTTGGGGTCATTTATGGTTCTGTATAAATTTTTGAAATATTTGTTCTATATTTGTGAAATACATCATTGGTATTTTGACAGGGATTGCATTGAATCTATAGATCGCTTTGGATAGTGTGGACATTTTAATGATGTTAATTCTTCCAGTCCATGAACATAGTAGTTGCTTCCATTTATCTGTGTCTTCCTTAATTTATTTCTCAGCGTTGTGTAGTTTTCTGAGGAGGTCTTTTCCCTCCTTGGTTAAGTTTATTCCTAAGTATTTTATTTTTCTTTTTGGTATAGTAAATGGGATTTTTTCCCCTAATTACTGTTTCTGATATTTCATTGCTGGTGTACAAAAATGCCTTTGATTTTTGAATATTTGTACCCTACCATTTTGCCAAATCCATTTATTAGGTCAAGTAGCTTTTTGGTGGAATCTGTAGGGTTTTCTATGTACATATTATGTCATCTGCAGTGACAACTTTACTTCCTCCTTTCTAATTTAGATGCCTTTTATTTCTTTTTCTTGTCTGATCACTGTGGCCAGGACTTCCAATACTATGTTGAACAAAAATGGCGAAAGCAGACACCTTGTCTTGTGCCTAATCTTAGGGGGAAAGCTTTTAGTTTTTGCCCAGTATGTGTCATGTTGGCTGTAGGTCTCTCATATATGGATTGAGGAATGCTCCCTCTATTCCCACTATGCTGAATGTTATCATAAAAGGGTGCTGTACCTTATCAAATGCTTTTTCTACATCTATTGATATGATCTTGTGGTTTTTGTCTTTCCTTTTGTTTATGCGATGTATTATGTTTATTGATTTGCATATAATATTCCATCTTTGCATCCCTGGGATGAGTCCCACTTGGTCATGGTGTATAATCTTATAAATGTGTTGCTGGATGCAGTTTGCCAATGTATTGTTGAGGATTTTAGCATCTATGTTCATCAGTGATGCTGGCCTGAAGTTTCTTTCTTTGTTGTGTCTTTATCTTGTTTTGGAATTAGGATAATACTACTCTCGTAAAAAGAGTTTTGGAGTCTTCTCTCTTTTTAGATTTTTTTTTTTGAATAGTTGGAGAAGAATCTGGCTTAGCTTTTCCTTAAATGTTTGGTAAAATTCTTCTGTGAACCTGTCTGGCTCAGGGCTTTTGTGTTTTGGGAGTTTTTTTATTACTGCTTCAATTTCACTAGCTGTTACAGGTCTATTCAGGCCTTCTGTTTCTTCTTGACTCAGTTTTGGAGGATTATATGTTTCTAGAAATTTGTCCATTTCCCTTAGGTTTTCAAATTTCTTGGCATACAGTTGTTTCTAGTAATTTCTTATGATTCTTGTATTTCTGTGGTATCAGTTATAATTGTGCCTCTTGTTTCTGATTTTATTTATTTATCTTATTTATTTATCTTATTTATTTATTTTATCCTTTTTCTTTTTTTCTTGATGAGCAAGATTAAAGGCTTGTTGATTTTGTTTATCTTTTGAAAGAACGAGCTCCTGGATTTATTGATCCCTTGAATTGTATTTTCAGTCTCTATATCATTTAATTCTGCTCTGATCTTAATTATTTCCTTCCTTCTACTTACTCTGGGCTTTGTTTGTTGTTGTTCCTCAAGTTTTTGTAGATGTAGGGTTAGGTCGTTTATTTGAATTTTTTGTATCTTTTTTAGATAGGCCTGTAATGCTATGAACTTCCCTCTCAGGATGGCCTTCGCTGTGTCCCGTAGGTTTTAGGTTGTTGTGTGTACATTTTTGTTTGTTCCCAAAAACTTTTTGATATCTTCCTTGATCTCATTGTTTACCCATTCACTACGATAATATTTTAATTAGAATTTTTGCGTCTGAATTTGTTAATGATTTTGGTTTATAATTTTCTTCTTGTGCTATTCAGGTTTTTGTGTGTAGATTATTCTCGCTTTTTAAAAATTAACTATCTACAATCTATGATTATTACACTTACCAGAATTTATGTGTTCTTGTTTGTTAGGTAGGACTTCCCATGTTGGGCACAGTGACTTTTTAAAAATACACTTTCAGCATAGTTTATGTTTGGTCAGTTCTGTTTTTTCCCTTTCCCCTGGTCTCATTTGGTAACTTACATATACCTACAAAATCACCCATTTCCTTGTTAATTTTAAATGTATTCCCACTTATGTGGCATATATTTATTTCTTGTCTATTTTTATCACATTTACCAAAGGTTTTCCTATTTTATTCATTATTTTAAAGAACTAACTCTTGGTTTAACTTAGCCTTCTTTCAACTCTCTTTTTCTTTTTCTCAAATTGGCTGTTTAGAGTGGTCAGGACTCCAGTGAGGTAAGCGAGGCACTCTCCTTGAGCACAAAATTTAAAGGATGTCAAAAATGCACCAGTAAAAAGAAACTATATTTTAATACAATATTTAAAAAATCAAAATTATTGCAAAAAAATCCCCATGGACCAAAGTGTTAAATAAAGACAGCCTTGGTATGACTGATTTTTTCCCCCTTTTGCCTTAGGCTCCAACATGGTTCAACACAGTGTTGCTTCTTAGTTCATTTATTTTCAGGCTTAAAGAAAGTCTTTTCAAGTGTGGAAGTTGTAGATCACTCTATGTTCTCTATGACTGTGAAACCCCTCTTTAGTCATCTTTGGTGAAATGTATTTTTCTTTTAAGAAATATACATTAAGAATCTTTTAAGGCACTACCAGTGATGGATACAAAGATGCCCCCAGAAACCTTAAATTCTAGAAGGAAGACGTATATACAATGTGGAAGGTTTAGGTGACATTAGATAAAAAATTCAGAGAAGAGATTATCTGGCAAATAATATCAGGCTTTCAATTCTATTGCTTCTGGAAAAACTGCTAAAATCCACCAGCTGGTGGAGTAAAATGAGTTATACTGCAGTTTAGCTTACAGATTTTCCTAGTCAGAGATGTAATTTTACAGAGAAAGCCACAATTACATATCCACATTTTTATTAGCCTATTCATGAATTTTCTGTTATATCTTCAATTTGTGCAAATTAGAATACATGTGATAAAAAATTAAAGATTTTTAACCACTCTATAAACAAACAAGAAGAGCTCTAGTTTAAAATAGGTCCAGGAATTCCACTTAAAATAATGAAAACAAGAAACCAGAGACAAACCCTCCTACAAGATGATTATCTTAAGCTATCAAGTTTTAGTGGAAAAAAATGAAGCAGTAATCATAGGCATCTTAACTAGAATTATTATTATACAAAAGGTTAAGATTATTGTATTCTTTTTCATATAGTTCTTGCATGACCTATTTTTCCTATCCAGAAAAAATTTAAATATAATAAAATTGATCTGAATGTCTGTATAATGTACCTTTCATGAATATCTTTATTCATTATTAATAATGATGGCAATCTTGTATGTATTAAAACATATCAAAATGATTTTTTAACATGAATCCAAATTTAGGTTCATATGGCTTGCCGTGAGCCTCAAAATTAATCAGTAGTCAAACCTCCTGAGATTTTCAGATCCAAGTCGTGCTTTTCATCGTGCTGCTTCATCTATAGCAGTGCCACCCTATGATGGAGATGAATTCAGGCAGCCTATTAACAACCGATGTGGACATGCCTAGGATTTGTACAATTCTGAAAGCAGTAAAAGATTGAATGATTGTCCCTGGGGGATTTATGATCTAATGGGATTGACAGTACAGGGCTAACTATACTTTACTGCTACTAATAAAAAT
Organism: Glossophaga mutica; assembly: GCA_039655065.1. Taxonomy (NCBI): domain Eukaryota; kingdom Metazoa; phylum Chordata; class Mammalia; order Chiroptera; family Phyllostomidae; genus Glossophaga; species Glossophaga mutica. The sequence goes on along the minus strand of CM077307.1, from coordinate 135,854,248 downwards.
ATTTATAAAAGATAAACATTTAAACAAATATATACTTAAGTATTGTGGACTGAAATACTATCCTATCTAAAAACTGAGTGCATTTAACTTAATTCCCAAGTATCCAAGTGCCTACTAGATGCAAGGTATTATTATATATTAGGTACTCAGGTATTTTTGTCTTATTGAGACTTTAATCTACCAGAATGATGTTGTTTAGGTTATTTGCTAACCCTAGATTGCAATAATATAGCTATTGAAGTAGTATATTTTATTTCTAAATTAGATTTTTTAATGAAAATAAAACAACCTAATTTAAATATAAACATTAAGCTGATTGCCATTAGCAATAACTGCTAGCTTTGAGATTTTTCTACTGTGGGAAAAGAGTAAGGAAAATTTGGGATATCTCCTTAAGTATAACAGAGCATTTCTCTGCTTTCTTATGCATTGGAGCCTCTTCACATGGAAGGATGCATCACTATTTGTTGACTTGAAAACATTTTGAACCCCCTCTCCCCAAAACCTCACAGTCCGTGATTTCAGAGGGTGCTGCTCTTAGTCTGTGTGGGTCTCCTCTTCCATCCCATTCACAGCCCTTATCTTCCTGCTCTGGCTTTGGGCAGTTTCATCCATTCTCACACTTGCAGTGATCCCTAAGCCAGGATCTTCAAACTTGACCCTTCTGACTCTGACATTCCTAATTAACCTCGAAACATTTCTTCCTTAATAGGCAGAGTCCATCTTAAACTCAGCGACTGAAACCAAACTCATTATCTTGCCTTTTTGAAACTAGCATCATCTTCCAGGACTCCAATTTCTATTCCATATAACGAGCGTACCATGTACGGTTTCTCGGATTGTACTGGACAAAAGAACTCAGCTGAGGGTTGGGCGGGAGCTGAAACTATACTGGCTTCACAAGTGGTACACTGGGGCCCAGGGCTGCACCTGCCTTAAGACTTTTAGCGCTTCCTGCACCTAGAGAGGATGCCTTTGTCTAGGGCACACAAAGGTGGCACATGTGCTGGTGGAGGCCCTTTTTCTTTTAGTCCTCTATTTCAGAAACTCAGAATCTCAATTTGCTCTTCCATCTTTTAGTCCCCCACATATTGTATGTTGCACTCACCCCTTTCTTTTTATGCATCTGCATGGAGCCTAGTACTAGTGCCCAACTCATCGTTCCTGACCTGTTTTAACAACCCCTTCATTTAGCTCCTCCTCTGCGTCCTTTCTCTGCTCCTGCCTTTCCTTCACCCTGCTACAGACTACCCTTCCTTGAAGCACAGTTTTACCTTGCCATCCCACTGCTCAAAAGCTTCATGGGTGCCTTATTGCCCTGTTACAATGATTTTCAACCAGTGTGCTGCAGGAATTTTTAAAACATACAAAACCTGACCATTTAGTGGGGGGCACTGACCTCTTTTCCCTTAGACTGTCAAATAAAAAAAAATGACAACCACCAATACTACAATAGCCATCAGTGTGAATGAATCAAAATATGCCTATTTTTTATCAGAGCAGCAAAAAATATATTTTTCGGTGTGTCTCAGAATTTTAGTAATTAGCTTAGTTGTGCCATGAGATGAAAAAGGTTGATAGTTGCTACTCTATTAGTAAGAGAAAACTCTTTAGCATGTCATTCTTTAACCAGCCAGGGTATAAAATATTTATGGTTCTTTGCACATTATCTTGTACCTTGTAATCACTCAGTAAATATGTATTGAATTATTAAATTTAAGATCCCCCCCAATAGGTTCCTGTTGGTGACTTCCCACTCAGATCCAACTTGTCCCCTGCTTGTACCCTAGGCACCATTACGAGTTACTTGGTATTTACAGAACTAATACCCAACTGTCACTTCTTTGTCACGCTGGCATTGCCGATTCATTCACCTGGGGCACTATCCATGCCTAATCTCACAAAGTCCACCCCTGGACCTTCTGTCAGTAGACTTCCCTTGTCTTATCCTGGTTCTTGTCCCTTCATTTAGACCACATGCCATATTTCTAATGGTCTACCATTTTATTTTCTTGTTTTAAAGTCAACCTTGGTTTGTTCCTCCCACTGGATGTTAAGCTTCTTGAGGCTAGTAAGTCTTTCTTACTTGTATTTGTCTCCTCTTGAGCCTGAAATTCAATGAGGAATGTGTGGATATTAAAAGTATTTATTAATTGAAAACCATCACTCAGTTTTAAATATGCACAAAAGATAGATTGAGGAGCCATTCAACTTTTACTTAAAAACAGAAAATAAAAAGGATTATCTAGCCCTGGCTGGTGTAGCTCAGTGGATTGAACGTGGGCTGCAGAGCAAACGGTCACCAGTTCAACTCCCCATCAGGGCACATGCCTGGGTTGTGGGTCTGGTCACCAGTGGGGGCCATGTGAGAGGCAACCACACATTGATATTTCTCTCCTTCTCCTCCCTTTCCCTCTCTCTGAAACTAAATAAATAATTTTTTTTAAAAAAGGATTATCTAGGAGACTGTTGTCTTAAAAATTTTTTTCCTGCCCTGGTCTGGTAGCTCAGTTAGTTGGAGCATCATCCAATACACCAAAAAGTTGTGGGTTCAATCCTGGGTCAGGGCACATACCTAGGTTGCAAATGTGATCTCCAGTTGTGGCATGTTTGGGAGACAACTGGCCAATGTTTCTCTCTCACATCGATGTTTCATCGATGTTTTTCTCTCTATCTCTCTCTCTTCCCCTTCCTGTCTCTCTAAGATCAATAAAAATATCCTTGGGCCAAGATTAAAACAAAATTGTGATGGCAACTAGAGCACAGTAAGAACAAATTTTGGTATTTTGGGATTAATGTGTAAAACGTATGTTGAGATAACTCATAACAGTTTTGTTTGTTTTGTTTTGTTTTTTTGTAGAAAGATGCCGCTGAATTCCAGGAACATGAAGAGATTCTGTCTCCAGATTTTCTTTCAGTTGCCCAAATCACAGAAATGCTAGCAGAGGACGTAGATGGAGTTGAAAAGTAAGCGCTTCAGTGTTACAGCCAAATATAGAACAGTTCTAGTTTTGCATCTGTAAATGAGCGTGATATTCTATTATGTATTTTAAACTTTTTTCTAAATATCTCCAGACTCTGGAATACAAAAATTCTCAAACAACTAACTTTGCAATGCTCAGCAGTCTGCTTTATGGGAGATACGCATTTCAAACCAACTTGTTAATATTAACTGAGGGTAGGGATTTATAAGATAAAAGGAGCCTTTACCATGTGTTGTTTTCTGTTTTTTTTCTTTTTATTCATAAAACTGTCAATATTCACAAGAACGTTTAAGTCTTCTGTTCATCATGAAAAGAGTATGTTGTATTTTCTGTAATATGAATAATGAATATATTTTATTATTTTGGAAATTCTATTAGCCATTCACCTGTGATTTTTATTGGATATGGAGCTTAAACTGAGTACTCTGATTTCATACATTTGCTTAAAAATGTGAGTATAACTGAGTTTATAAGCAATAATTGTAACATATGTACATCTTACTTTTAAGACCATTGATTTCTATAATAGAACACATACTTAGAACTCTAGTCAGATGTATCCCACACACAAATTCCTAAATGGTGATTTTAGTAATCACTCATTTTAAAAAATCATCTGGCTCTAATAATGGAATCTTGATTGGCTATAATGTGTGGGACACTGTGATGTCTTGGACATTAATGTCCCAGCATAAGATTTCTGCGGGCCAGTCCTCTAGTTTTTAGCAGGGTATTGTGGACTATAATGGACAAATAGAAAATGACTCTGTCAGTGGTTATCATTTGCAAATCTTGGAAATATTATGGAATAGAGGTGATTTACTATTGAGAAGGAAATATGACAGATGTACTGGCTGGAAGAGAAATCTAAGAAGGGAAGGCATATTAAGAGCAGGCGAATGACATTGACAGGCCTTTCCCAAGATGCTGTTCACCTCCAGTGCCTGCAAATCCTGCAGGAAATGCAGGTGATTTGTGATTTGCCCATACTGCTATCTGCATCTTGATGAGTATTAGTCAATAAAAAATTTTACCGATTTTAAAACAAGTATTTCATGGTGATTTTACCATTTTTGTAGACATGAATGCACATTGGGAATTCTAACTTTTAGTGTCAGAATTGATTAGTAAAGCCCATTGTATTAACATCACTGATTATTTACAATTGAAGTAAAGTATTGTTTTCCATTTCTACATAATCCCAAATGTTGTTGGTCATAGAAAAGCAAGAGCTAGGTATTTAATACTAGGCAAAATAATGTGATGCAAATGACATATATTTAATATAGTTTAAATTTATTTTTATTACATATTATAAATAAAAGATGTTATATTAAATGCAGTTAATATCAAATAAAAGGTATGGCAGACAAATGCTTTTTAGACTTATTTATTACCATGTCCTAAGTTGCACTGTATGTCATACCTTCTGTGACAATCTTTTTTTTTCAATTATTGGTTATCTTTTTTGTTAAATATCTAAATTCTAAAAGTATTTTAATCTGTTAGAGGTGAAATCTAGGACAACGGAAATGATATAGAAGGTGACACAGAAGTTAGCGGTATAGAAACAAGCAGGTTCAACATAGACCAACTTTTTAAACTGTCTCATTGATAGAATTCACCTGAAGTAATCTCAAATTTTAAGACATCAGTTTTGGATAAACGATAGCAGTGTTATGTCAGGAGCCATTTCTCTGCAAAGTAATTTTCTTGAGGTTTTTAATATGATTTTTGTAACAGTAATCCTGAAATATTTGCAATCAGGCATTCACTTTCCATTTAAAATAACATTATTGTAAATGGGGATTAAATACCTTTCAACGTAACAGAGATACAATTTAAGTATCCTGTCACAACTAAGTGATAGAAGTGTGCCAAACGCATACGGTCTGCAAAGCTATAAACCTATTTAAATTAATTATAGGATGTTAGCATATTTTTCTACCTTTTATAGTTAAAAAAATTATACTCCATAAATGCAGCCAACCAAATAAAACATTAAAATACCATTAAAACATATGTGTGGACTACACTGCAAGTAAAGTTAAATATCTAGGTACATTTCTCATTGTCTCCTAACCAGTATCAGTTATGTTTTAATGTAACCCTGATTTTATCTATAGATCTACCCAAATCTTTTTTGAAAAAATGATAGCAACAAAATTAAAAATAACTATTTAAACACAGAAATAGCACTAAGAAATCTTTTAATAACCTTTCTATAACTGGGCTTTCATGAACTGTTCAGTTCTTGCCTTAAGGCTTATTTCTGCATGTTATCATATCTTACAAAATAAAATGCACATGCAAAAATTTAAAAAGCATGCAAAAATAATGTAATATTTTCACTAAATTCTTGGTGAGATAGTTATATCACCTATCACTGTAGCAAAACTTCCTAAGTCACTATGAGGCGTCTTTCTCTTTCCCTGCGTTTTCTCATTCTACAGCTGTGACTGCCTCTCCCCTTCCCATCTGCCTTCTCTCCTTGTACCCAGAGGAAAAGCTCACAGATTTGCCGGCAGGGTATGGAAACTGAATTCGAACCACTTGCTCCAGATTCCTCCTTGCATAATTTCTTTTGGGGGGACATGACCAAATGGAAAATAAAAACAGTAAATATTTAGCCTTGGCACTTGAAGTTGAAAGTTAAGATCCTGGTACTCAGAACAGAGGTGGAGGGAATTCGGGGAGAGCAAAGGCGGAGGATGTCAAAGAAATTGCACCAAAATACTCTTATGCAAGCAGTTACCTTCATGCACATATGATCAAACATTGAAAAAATAAAAATAAAAAGCAAAGAACAAATGTAACTATTCAGGCCAAGTATTTAGTTTTTAAAAATACATGGCATGGAGATGGCAGATGAAGAGTGCACTGAGAAGGAAGATTAACTGCTAGAAACAGAAGAAAGTGCCAGACAAAAGCTGGTGATTAAAGAGGGCATCGGTTCTGTAAAACTACGGGTTAAAGAAAAGATGATAAAATATGTAAATAAAAAGCTCTTAGAACTAAGTTAAGAAACTAGAGACTAAAACCAATGCAGAACTTACCTTGCTGAAAATTAAGCCACTGATGTGGAAAACATATTTAAGAAAATGCATACAAAATGCAGATTAAAGCAATTAGAAGGTGTTTGAATATACAGCCAACACAGTGAATCAGAAAATTTCAACTACATAAAATGTAAGCTTTGACTTTAATATTTTAATAATTCTGTAAATACTGTCTAAAACCTTATATGTGACCTTATCTCTGGTATAAGGAAAATAACCTAGACAGGAAAATAATTAGGAAGCCTCTGACTTTTCCTTAACAATAATAGGTAGCAGAAATCACTGGAGTAACAAGTAACCAAATTTAGGGAGTGAAAAGAATGGGATTCCAGAATAAAGTACTAATTTGCATTGCTGCTTCAGTTAAACCACCTGGATTTTACTTTAGTGTATTGGGTGAAGTAGCATTTTATTCTCGATATGGCTAGTCATTGTTCCCAGCACCATTTCTGAAGAGTTCATATTTCCCTCACTGGTTTGAAATGCATTCTGTCATGTACCAAGTTCCCATTATGTATTGGGCCTGTTTCTGGGCTCTCTACCTGTTCCATTGGCCCATTTATTGATTCTATTAAAATACTAGAAGTTTTTATTACTATAGATGTTTCCTCACTGACTTTCACTTAAGACTAAATGATATTATACCTTCAATATGAAAAAATAAATCTTGCCAACTGACAGCCGATGCAAATGGAAGATGTCTGGCAGCTAAGGCAACCTCTTTTCCTTTCTGGTGCTTGTCTGTTCATCCATGTATCTACCAACTGAGTGGTGTGCTTGATGAAATATATCAGTTAGGATGCTTTCAGATGCACGTAACATGAAAAACTGATCATATTGACTTAAAAAGTAAAAAAAAAAAAAAATACACACACGTGTATATGTATACTATCACATAACAGGACATTCAGAGATAGTCTGAGTCCAGAGTTAATTAACGCAAGGCCTCCATAGTGTTAAGAAATGAGGCACAATCTTATGGTTATAAGTTGGCTGTCAGTAGCAATAACATCTAGTTATTTACCCTTTTGTATTTTTGTTCTCCAGGAAAAAGATGTACTTCATCCTTAGTTATGAATTAATTAGAACAATTTAGGAGAGTGCCCACCACGGACCAGTAGTTATTATAGAGAATGCCATACACTGCATGGCATTATATGGCATTGCGAGGAGGGGATAAGACTACCACGATGGGCTTAGAAGAGTCGGAACTCACTTTTGGGGTTGAAGTCTACCCTGATCTGACTATAGATGAAGTGGATGCTAAGAGAGTTAAACACAATTTCAGCTTTATTTATTCTGAGACTTGTTCAGTCCTGCTGCAGTTGTTATTCTGATCATGTAATTTATTTAATACTGTGATTAGTAAGTACTTCCCTTTTTGCAAATAGCAGTATAAAGTTGTCACATACTCTCTCAGAAATCACACATAAGCAATGAGGAAATAGTAATTCCATCTTAGTTCCAATAAGAAACATGCTGAAGGCCCAAACCATGAAATATAAGGATGAATGCCAGAAGCATTTAGATCAAGCAAAAGTGCAGGAGAGAGGACTAGGAGGATATACATATTTGAAGATCCTAGAATGAGGTAAAAATATACTTACTTTCCTAGCTGAAGACACAGCCCTGAAATGCCATTCCAAGAGCTCATGTTTGCAGCAGCAGGACCAGGTGGTAAAGACTTGGAGTAGGTCCTTCCCACATTCACAAGAAATAGATCGTTTATGTCGTAGTAAAGAAAACCTGTCTTACTTTTCTGCCCCCCCCCCAATTAAAAAATGTAAAACTAGAATCATTGACATCAACTTATTTCATACAGAAAATAGCTTGTAACATGGCCAGGTCTGAGTACTTAACAAGAAATATGCATACAAAAATATTCCAAGGAAAAAATTGAATAGGGAAAAGTACTCATAGGCAAATTAAATACACCAGAAAAATACAGCCATGAGCAGTTAAAAAAATAAGGTCAAATATTTATCTTGAATTTAATAAAAAAAACTTATGAAGCAATTGCCACAAGAACATGAAACAGAGATATACAAACTCAAGGAAGAGATAATAAGAAATAAAAGATGATAAATGTGTAAAACAGAGTAGAAAAGGAACAGTCTTGCAGAGGTGAAATTTATAAGCAGCCCAAGGGAGAATTAACATTCCGAAAACACAGAGGGACATAGAAGACAGTAATGAGAAAAGTATGTAAAATTAAAAGGAAATTGATTAGAAAAAATTTGAAGGTTAAAGAGAAAATTATAGCTATGGAAAAAGAGCAAATGTACATAATTGGAATTCTTTTTAAAAAGAACAAATATTTAACAATCTAGCTTCAGAAAATTGTCAGGAGGAAAAGAAACTTGATTGTACAATAGAAAAAAGACACTGAATTTCAAAGAAAAAAATCATAGTCATTACTGTACTTCAAGGATGGAAAAGGAGAACGGAGGACTAGAAAGAAGAGAATCAGAAATGAATGAAGTGGAGAAAGAAGACCAGAAAGGGTTCTCGCTCTTGCTTTCTCTTCTCTCTCTTTAACTTTTGAATGTCCTTTTGAATGTCCTTTTGGACTTAGAATTTAGATATAGCTATGAATATTTGTAGATTAGGACATTAATGAATTTTCATTCAAGAAAAATATTTACAGTTTCAAAACAGAAAAGCAGATGTTCAATATTTCATCTGATTTTAATACCTAAATTTTTCTTTTTGTTACAGGAAATTGGCCATGTTTTTGAATTGCAAAAACCTTCAAACCTGTTTTAAAGAAGCCATTCTACTAGATTATTACGTATCTGGATTTTTATGGGCTAAAGGCATGGACTTTTCTATTATTCAGTATTCAAAATTTATGACTTTACTAGATATGCTGCTTCACAATCTTAAAAGTAAGTACTTTTTTCTGTTTTTTTTTAAAGAAAATTTAGTCCACCATTTAAATTGTGTTGTTAAATAAAAGTTCCTAATTGTATTGTAATCCCTTCAGTGAAAATTATATTTTTCCTGGGTGTAACAAAAAATATAGTCTATATCTTCATTAAGTTGTAAAACTTCAAATAATGCTTAATACTAGAGGTCTCTTAATAATGGAGGGTAGGGTTAGAAGGTAGAAGGGCCAAGCAAAAAGGAAAAAGGACTCACAGACGTGGACAACAGGGTGGGGATTACAGTGGGGGAGGGAGTATAAGGAGACTAAATGGTAATGGGAAAAAAATAAAATAAAATAAAATACATGATTTAGGCTTTTTCAAAACATTAATTCATCAAAGATATGTTAATTTTATTTTAAAATCTTATCAGTGCTATCCATCCCCCCAAATGTCAAATAGTTTGGATTTATTTAGGCATTTTTTCACTATTTGAGCTGTTTTCATCTCCTCTTACCTAGAAGTGTTACTGGGATATCTCAGGATGACTGAAAGAGGAGGTACTCTGGTCAATCTCAAACCCCCATTAAATAGACATTACTCACATACACTTAGATTTTGTAACTTTTTTCTTATCTAACATTGCAATCAGTTACAATGGGAAATTAGCAAAGTCTTCCTTAGAGAAATTTTAAATGTGATAACTTTTGTTTGAGAATAAATAAAATTATTTCTTGGAAAGAGGAAAAGAAGGAGATAATCATTTATTTAATGCCAACTCTGCGTTCCAGGCACTGTTTGGATCTAACCTTTATTTAACACACATTATTGAACCTCAGAGCATCTCGTGTAGGGTAGGTGTTGTACCCACTGTCTCAGAGTTGAGCAAGCAGCCTGGAGAACGAGGGCATAGAGCTGGGAAATGGCAGAACTAGGATTTGGATCTCAGACTATAAAAACCAAAGTGCCATGAGTACAATAAATGTAAAGATGTTTGTGCCTCAGTTGAAAGACATGCTTGTGGCAGTTGGGAGGCATCTTCTTTCTTCCTTCTTCTTTCTCTCCCTCCTTCCCTTCTTCCTTGCCTCCCCTTCTCTCTCTTCCCCCCTCCATCTCCCTTTCTTTTCTTTATCTATTTTATTTTTGTCTCTGTTTTTAGTGGTTTGCCTTTTTTTAAGTTTCATTTCTATTTTTTGTTGTTTTCAACAAGGCAGGTAGAGTTCCCCTAAAGAATTGTCACCATTATCCTAGCAAAATTCGTGGATGCCTTGTGGTCACACAAAGCCTGGTCTGTTCTTTGTAGCAGTTTCTAGCTACGCTGATGCAAGGGCAGATTTAGTGAGTTAGCAAGACCATAAAGAAGCCCCATGGGCCGTGTGCACTCTTCCTGCTTCCAGTCCTCCTTTACAAAGGAAGGATGGCTAGTTCTCGTATGTGGGGAGAAGAAATTATTATTTTCCTTCTCTGCAAGTGGGATAATTTCATCTTTGCTCTTACTTAAGTATGTATTGCCATGTTAAAGAAAAATAACTATACCTATAAAAGATAAAATAATTATACTTGATAATGAAAACAAATATGATGATAACTGACTGATTTCACATTATTCTGTGTATAGGAAATATGGTATAAAGCAAAACCAAAAACTGAAGTCTCAGAGAGTTAGTCTTGAGAATTCAGTGTTTCCTATTACTGCCATTCAAGAAACATATCTTGTAATTAAAAGATATAATGAATAAGATAATATTGTTTCAATTTCAATTGTTAAACTACAACCTTCCAGAAAGGAATTTTTAGTAAGTCTTCAAAAAGACAGAGACTTTAGCTGTTTTTTCCCTTGTGACACAAATATTTATAGAATCTTTGAGTACTACATGTCTCTCTGAACATGTTCTTTCAGCAGTGTTGCCAAAATTATTCAGTAAACTAAGAACCATGTAAATCTGAACTTGCATGGAAAATTATAAATAGAAGCCAAGAATAAGATGAAATGGATATTTAGATTATATGCCAAAGACTTCAAAACAGCTATTATAAAAGTGCTTAAATGAACAATAGTGAACATTCTTGAAACAAATATTAAACTGTAAAGAATCATGAAAGTAATGGAAGACATAAAGCAAATGGAAATTTTAAAAACAAAGTATATAATAACCATAATTAATATCTCACTGGATGAAGTCAATAGAAGAATGGAGAAGAGACACAGAGGGGAAAATCAGTGAATTTGAAGACAGAGTGACAGAAATTATCCAGTCGAACCAATACAGAGAAAGCATGAACAAAACCTCAGGAGCCTGTGGGACAACAAAGCTCCTAACATGCAGATCACCACCGGAGTCCCAGAAGAACAGGAGGAAGAGCACAGTGCTGAACAAACATTTGAAGAAATAATTGCTGAAAACTTCCCAAATTTGGCAAAAGACATAAACTTATAAATTTGAGTCTGACTGGACCACAAACAAACCAAACCAAAAGAAAAACATCATCAACTAACTGGGTCTAAGTGGCATTCACAGAACAATCTATCTAAAACTATAAATATTTTAGAAGAAAACATTGGGAGAAAATCTTCACAATCTGGGGTTATAGAAGAAGTTCCTAGAAATGACTAACAAAACATGACCCATAAAATAAAAAAATTATAAATTGGATTGCACCAAATTTTAAACCTTTATCTTAACTGCACTTTATTTTTTTAATTTTTAATTTTTTTTATTGTTGTTTAAGTACAGTTGTGTCAATTTCCCCACCACCACTGCCCCCTACCCCAGTCATCTCCTCCTCCCACCCTCCATCCTACCCACTTTTGGCTTTGTCCATATATCCTTTATACAGGTTCCTTGATAAACCTTCCCCTTTTCCCCACTCCCCTCTAGTTTCTGTCTGTTTGTTCTTTATTTCCATGTCTCTGGTTCTATTGTGCTTGCTTGTTTGTTTTGTTGATTAGGTGCCACTTAAAGGTGAGATCATATGATATTTGTCTTTCACTGCCTGGCTTATTTCACTTAGCATAATGCTCTCCAGTTCCATCCATGCTGTCACAAAGGGTAGGAGCTCCTTTCTTTCTGCTGTGTGGTATTCCTTTGTGTAAATGTTCCATAGTTTTTTTATCCACTCATTTCCTGATGGGCACTTAGGTTGCTTCCAAAGCTAGCCTCTTGTAAATTGCACTACTATAAACATTGGGGTACATAGGTTCTTTTGAATTTGTGTTTCAGGATTCTGAGGGTGTAATCCCAGCAGTGGAATCGCTGGGTCAAAAGGCAGTTCCATTTTTAGTTTTCTGAGGAAATTCCATACTGTTTTCTACAGTGGCTGCACCAGTGTGCATTCCCACCCACAGTGCACTAGGGTTCCCTTTTCTCCACAGCCTCGCCAGCAATTGTTTGTTGATTTGTTTATGATGGCCACTCTGGCTGGTGTGAAGTGGTATCTCACTGTGGTTTTAATTTGCATCTGTCTAATGGCTAGTGATGCTAAGCATCTTTTCATATGTCCCTGGGCCCTCTGTATGTCCTCCTTGGAGAAGTGTCTGTTCAGGTCCTTTGCCCATTTTTCAGTTGGATTGTTTGTTTTCCTAGTGTTGAGTTGTGTGAGTCATTTGTATATATTTTGGAAATCAAACTCTTGTTCAAGAATATCACTGTTAAGAGAATGAAAAAACAAGCTACAGGCAGGCAAAAAATTGCAAATGACATATCTGCCAAAGATTTGTGTTCATAATATATAAAGAACTCTCAAAACTCAACAATAAGAAAACAAACAATCCTATTAAAAATAAGCAAAGCTATCGAAACCCATAACTTCCATCTAACCTTGAAAAAACATCAGACAAATGCAAATTGAAGAAATTGTACAAAATATCTGAGTAGTATTCCTCAAACTGACAAGGTTTTCAACAACAAGAAAAGTCAGAAATTATCAGTCTAGGGGAATGCCAAGACACATCACTAATAAATATAATGCTGTCCTGAATGAGATCCTGGAACAAAAACAGGACATTAAGTGAAAATTAAGGATATCTAACAAACATGGACTTCAGTTCATTATGATGTATAAATATTAGCTTATTAGTTATAATAAATGTGTCCGAATGTAAGATGTTAAAAAGTAAGATAAATTCTGTATGAGGTATACAAGAATTCTCAGCACTATTTTTGTAACTTTTCTATAAATATAAATTTATTCTAAAAGAAAGTTTAAAAAATGACAAAGAATTTTAATAGAATTCTTTACCATGGAAGATAAAAGGATGCAAATATACACATAAAAATTTTCAGCATCATTAGCCTTTGGGGAAATGTAAATTAAAAGCACTCTGGTAGCACTATACACCTATTAGAATGTCAAATTTTTTTTAAAAAGTACTGACAGTCCAAGTTTTGAGAAGGATACGGAGCAACTAGAATTTCGTCAATGTGATATGGCACAGATGCTGTAGAAAATTGTTCACAGTGCCTTATAAAATCATATGACCCACTCTTAGGCATTGTCCTAATGAAAGAAAAACACATGTTCACACAAAAATCTGTACATGAGTTTTTTTGTAGTTGCTTTATGCATAAGTGCCCCAAACTGAAAACAGTCTCCATGACTGTCAATAGGTGAAAAAGTAAACAAACCGTGTTCAGACACTGAAACTACGTGGCAACAAGAATGAATGAACCATTACACACACAGCAGTTTGGATGAACCTCAAAAGCATCATACAGATTTAAAGAAATCAGTCTCCAAAGATTATACACTGTGTGATTACATTTGTAGAATATTCTCAAAATGGTTAACAGCTGTAGTGATGGAGTACAAATCAGAGATTGGGATGGGAAGAGTACACAAAAGGAGAGCGTGAGGGAGTTTTTATTTTATTTTTGTTTTGTTTTTTTAATTGTTGTTCAAATACAGTTGTCTCCATTTTCACCCCGTCACGGCCCCCGCCCCACTCATCCCCGCCTCCCACCCTTGAACCTACCCCCTTTGGCTTTGTCTATATGTCCTTTACTCGTGTTCCTTGTTGGACCTTCCCCTTCTCCCCCGTTATGGCTCTGGAGGAAGTTTTTCGATGTGACATCACTGTCTGTACCCTGGTTGTGGTCATGGTGGTTACCTGATCTATCCAAGTGTTTAAGTTCGTGAAACTGTACAGCAAAAGGAAAAGTCAATTTCCCTATATAATACTTTTTTAAATGTGTGTGTATAAAAACAAATATAAAAGATTTAAGTAGAGCTCCACAGAGCAGGGTGGGGGTAGGGAGGTTAAAAAAAAGATTTAAGGAAAGCAAATATATACATTTGCTTTAACAAGAAAGAAAAACTACCAAGGAATAAACTTAGAAAACACATGTGCCAGTGTTATAGAAGGAAAACTTCTGGAAACAGAGTAAACATATTTTTTATTAGAAAGTGTTGCAACTAATAAAACATAAATTTGTTGGAAATAAAAAGGCCACAAAGGAAATTTTTCAACATTTAGAAAAAACAACATTCTCTAACTCAACAGCATGAAGATACTAAATCTCAAGTTAATTTAAAATATTAGTATCCCAATAAAAATACCAACAGATTTTTGTTGATATTTTTGCTGAGGGGTGGGTTATTAGGCAAGGTGATTCTCACAAAAATATCAAAAATAAACAAATATAAATTGCCAGAAAAACTGTCTTTAAAACCGTAAAAGCTGTCTTTAAAAAGTATAATAAGCTATAGCATATATTATTATTACAAGTATTAGTATGTAGTAGTGTTTATAAAATCTCAAATATTTAAATACAGTGGTGAGTGACTGAACAGACAGACCAAAAGTTTAGCAACAGATCCAAGCAAGCATTAGAATTCAGTATTTGATAAAATAGCATCTCACGTCTGTGGTGAAAAAATGTACTTTTTTATCTAGACAACTAGAGATCCATCTAGAAGAAAATAAAATAAAATTGTATCCAAACTTCTCTCTGTTCATAAACCAGAATACATTCCAAATGGATCAAAGACTTAAATGTAAAATAAGTGGAACTATAAAAATGTTAGAGGAAAACATGGTTTTTCGTTACAGCCTTAGATGAGAAAGACATTTATAATTATGCCTCTAAGCCATAAAGCCATAAAGACAAAGGCAGTTAAATTTGATATATAAAAGTCAAAAGTCTGTAACAAAAAAATACAAGTAATTTCTTAAAAGAAAAATCAAAAGAAGAATAACAAACTGGGAAAATTATTGCATCTTGCATACCATCAAATAGTTTAGCTCTGAATTAGGAAAAGAGCATGCAAAAGCAGGAAGACAAAGTCCGACAATGCAGTAGAAGAGCATGCCTAGGATGTGACTAAAGAAACGCAAATGAGTTTTAAGCAAATGAAAAGTGCAGCCATAAAGTTAATAAGAAAAATGCTGCAATTAAATTAATTAAAACTACACAGAAATGTCATTTCTCATCTATCAGCTGGACAAAACCATAAAATTTTGGTAGCATTCTCAGTTGTCAAAGCTGGAAAAAAACAGATGGGCTCCTATACTGCTAATAAAGTATACGTTAAAACCCCTATGGAGCGTAGGTTAGTGGCTATCTATCAAATTTACGAATGTATTATCCCTTTGACCCAGTGTTTCCACTTTAGGGATTTTATCCTACATATCCACGCATGTAATTGGATATGTGTGTGTGTGTGTGTGTGTAAAGTTATTAATTACAGTAATGTTTGTAAAAGCAAAAGATTCAAAGCTTCACCTGGAAACATCAGTGTGAACTTCTGTTTAACTTAATATAGACATAGATGTATAGTTATATAGTTAAGTACACATACGCACATGCATTTTTTAGTTCAGTCCACAGAGAGGGCCTACAAGCAATGACATCCCAGTAGCAATGAGCATGCGCAGAACCCAGGTCTTGTTGCTTTTTTAAGATTTTATTTATTTATTCTTAGAGAGGGGGGAAGGGAGGGAGAAAGAGAGAGAGAAACATCAATGTGTGGTTTCCTCTCGCACATGCCCTACTTGAGACCTGGCCCACAACCCAGGCATGTGCCCTGACTGGGAACTGAAGTAGTGACCCTTTGGTTCACAGGCGGGCACTCAGTTCACTGAGCCACACCAGCCAGAGCCAGGTCTAGGTTTATAATTTCATTCTTTAATAAAAGGAACTAGGGCTCTTGAGAAAAATGTCTGTAGACCTGGAGTAAGAGTCATAAAAGATGACCCTAGGGCAACGTTAGTGGCCAAAAGCATGTACTCAAAATGAAAATGAAAAGCCCTAAAATTGGAACAATTCGAACAAAATAATATATGTTGAATTATAGTCTAACTAGAAAATTAACATCCATGAACCCACACTGTATACAGTAATGATTGAATAAATAATGAGCTGGGGTACATAGACAAATCTCCCGCACAGAATCCTCAATAATTTATGTAGATAATTCACCATACAGAAGTTGAAGCCCAGCTCCCCACCCCTGAGGTGTGGACTGCACAGTGACTTCCTTCTTAAGAAGACAGTACCGTGAGGGGAAAGACAGTAACTTTACAATAGAGAAGCCTGACAAATACTGCCTTGGGCAGGTGATTAAGGCCAACACTATTACTGATGAGCCTGGTCTAATAGTATAGATCTTTCCCTATTGTGATGAGAATGGCACTGTGGTCTTTCTCCCAAAACCAGTAACCCCTGTCTAATCATGACAAAAATAGCAGACGAATCCAAATTGAACAACACACTACAAAATACCTGACTAGTCCTTCTTGAAACTGTCCAGGCCATCAAAACAAGAAACCGTACAGCCCAAGGAGACATGAGAACTAAAGGTAATGAGGTATTCTGGATAAGACCCTGAAAGCTAAAAAAGGCTTTAATAAAAACTAAGAAACCCCTCAAAAGTATCTATTCATTAGTTGTGCCAAATGTACCACAGCAATTTTAACAATAGGGAAAACTGTCTATGGGGTATTTGGGGACCCTTTGTGATATTATTGCAACCTTTCTGTAAATCTAAGACTACTCTGAAATTAAAGGTAATTAGTGAGGATTAGTCTATCCCTAAAATGAAATACAATGCAGCTGTAAAAAAGGAAAGAGGAAGCTTTTTAAGAATTGTATGGGAAACTGTAGTTATTGAATAAAGCAAGGTGCAGAATTGTGTGCTTTCGTTTATAAAAAGACAAAATGAGGATATATACGCTTTTGTTTGTAATATGTGCAAAGGAATTCTAGGAGAATACAGAAAAAACATTATCAAAGTTTTCTATAGGGAAGGATGTGGGAACTGGGCTTGTTGGGCAACAGGAATTGATGGAAGTCTTTCCGTACTGTATTTTCCCATGCATTTTTTGAATCATGTGAATACAACACCTGCACAAAAATTCAACTGTAAAAGGAATATAGGACACAAACAGTCCTAACCATTGTAACCCCTGAGCTGAGTATTCACAAACTAGAAATAGAATAAAGGGGAGTAAAAAATTTTCATGAACCTCAATTCCAAATCTGACAAGATATTTCCATTTTAAGCTTTTTCCATAACTTATAACTGACCCAAGAATATTTCTTTTATGTGAAACTTTATATTGTTGATATCAGTTCAAAAATGAATTTTTAAACTTGAGTAGGTTCCATCCAACTTCTCATAAACTATGAGAGAGTGAAAGTGCATATGTAAAACCTAACCAGGAAAAAAAGCAAGGGACCTACTTTTTCCTTCTGGCAAGAAAAAAAAAATCCCCTCAAACTTTTAAACCCAGCAAGGTTACAGTAATCATCAGGGACAGATGTAATCTTAGCCAAGGGAAGAGGTAAACTGTGTTTACGCTTAGACCAAGAGCTGGTGGAGTCCTGAGCACCAGTGCGCACGCCCACCCAGCAATATTTTAGTAGGAAAAGCGCACTGAAGAGCCCAGGCTGGGCTGTTGGCTGTAGTGTGGTCGATCATTATCAATACAGTTCCAGTGTGAGAACTGCATTTTCTACTGGCTCAGTTTCTGATCTGTTTCAAACTGGTGCTGTGTTAACTACAAGGCATTCTGCAGACAACCCACCTGGATCAGCTCAATGATTGTGAAATATATAGGATTTGTCCAGTTGTCTTAACAATATATATTTCAGGGTCTAGTTTTTCCGGGGCCTGACCAAGGATAAGCTGTAAAGTATTAGAGAGATTGGATATTTGGCCTCTTTCCGTGGGCTTAGATTGATTCCCCTGCATATAACACAAATATTAGTAAATAACCATAGAATACTATTTAGTCCTATAAAGTTGACTTGTTTTCCCCCAAATAGGAATGATGATAATAATAGTAATAGCTAAAATTAAATATGATTAACTTGTGCCCATCACAGTGTCATTTGCCTTGTCTCATTTAATTCACACACAATTTTATGAGATAGTTCTATTATTCTCTCCATTTTAAAAAGGAGAAACATAAATAAGATTCAAAGAGGTTAAATAACTCCTAAGCCCAGTGGGTGAGAGACCATCATTCTGAATACTTTATCAAATGTGCCTGGCTTTGGGCTGAATTCTAGAAAGCACTATATACATGTAATATACTAGTGTACATATCTTTTCAATATACCAAGAATTTCAGATGCATTTATTTTTTTCTATTGTTGTTCAAGTACAATTGTCTCCATTTTCACCCCACCTCAGCACCCACACCTCAACCATCCCCGATTCCCACCCTCAAACCTGCCCCCTTTGGCCTTGTCTGTGTGCCTGCACACATGTTCCTTGATGGCCCGTCCCCTGTTTTCCCCCATTTCCTCTCTCTCCCTCCCCTCTGGTTACCGTAAGTTTGTTCTTTAATTCAAGGTTTCTGTTTTTATTTTGCTTTCTTGTTATTCGACCCTCACAATAGCACTATAACTTTGAATATTGATATTATTTTCATAAGGAAAATGAAACTCAGATCACTTAGCTAGTTGGTGGCAGTTGTGAGGTACCAACTTAAGTCTTCCAACTAATCCTACTTCTAGTTAGTGTGCTCTTTCATTACCCTGAATTTTCAAAGACAGATTTTATTTCTAACAGCCCTTATTATTTAAATGGTTTAATCTTTCATATTTCAACTGTGTCACTAAATGTAATTTTTAAAAGAGCAAACATTTCAGTTAGATAAGTAAAATGATAACTTTCTTAATTTTTAAAACCATTATCTATAAAAAGACATTAGAAATAAAAAAACCAGTTTTAGAGAGTCAGTTGTATTTCAGCATAAGGAAATAGTCGTATAAATGTATTTTGTCCTTGATAAGTATAATTACATGTAGAATTATAATCAACTATCTAAGAATTGTTTGCATGTCTAATTAAAACCATTTTATTAATAAAATAATTCACATTTTTAATCCATTCATTTTTAATTACTTTTAGTCAATAGATTTTTCATTTCTTAAGTTACTCCCACTATTTTCAAAAATAAATTTGTTATGGAAAAAGAAATATGCAATAATAATTGAACTCCACTCAAGATGATGTAGGAAAGCCTAGTGACCCAGTGATAATTTGTGTATCTGACATTCAGGACAGATGATCTGGAGGGAGCCTTATGAGAAATAGACTAGTTTTCATTCATTAAACCAGATTTTAATTGTTATATATTTTTTGCTTCTTTCTAATTTCTACAAGTATAAAACAATCTCAATTAAACAAATTATAAGTTAGTATTTATAATATCTTCTTAAAATTGTAAATTACTGTCATTTTATTAGTAATTTGGGGGGCATAGCACCAGAGAGAAAAAGAAGCTGTGAACCCCAGAAATGGCAGCGTCCAACAACCCACCTATGTTCTCTTAACTCCTCTGCGTTCTCTGTTCCTAACTCCCTGAAAAATTCACTCCATTGGCAGAAAGTAGAAAGTGTATTGATGGTTTCCTAGGAGAGATAGAGGGGTGGTTAGCACTGGGAGGGGTGGGGTTCGCATTGAGTAGTGCAATAATCCTGAGAGCCTATTCCCCTCTCCCAAGCAGCTGGTTCAACCTCACTTTTGCTGGAGCTTTTCAACTCTTCGCCTTAAGCCTCTTCAGTTTTCCTTCCATAAAGCCAACCATCATTTGTCAGCAAAGGACATTCTGGACAGCCCAGTTACCTGGGTTCACCTCAGGACATGGGGAGCAGTGGGTGTGTGTGGACTGCGCATGATATTTGCCTGCCACAAGTGAAACTCAGCATAATACAACCAAACATGAAAAGAAGATAGGAGTTAATACTTATATTGTAGACACTGTAAGAGTTGTCTAAGGCTTTTGACATTTACTTCTTTTTCACCTGAGCAAATGCCATAAAAGATAGTGTTGCTCCATTATTTGTTTTTTTCTAGTTGCGGGATAATAGACCACATCATTGACTTGTTTATTTTGGTAACGGTGGCACCGAGGTGTCCCTGTCACTCTTACCGCACTGTCATCTGACTCTCACCACCACTGTGCATAATTTGAGAACAGCTTACAGAAGTTACAAGTCTATAGCTTGGAAAAGAAAAATAATCTTGATGTTTTACATAAAAATGCACATTTCTGGCATCCATTGAAAATCTTCAAGCCCAAATTTCCACATGGTAACAATCAGCTAAAGCCAAGTGTTGGTCAACTATTCACTTACCTTCTCAGCTCTGAGTTCAGCTCCGCTGTCCACAGTAACTGAATCTACCTTGTAGCCAGCCTTCCTCACCAGCTAATCTGACCAACTTCTGTGTCATTTCTGTATGTGCTGTTATTTGAATATCATAAAAATACTTGTTTTCCCTTTCAAAGTAATCTTTAGATAGATTTCAATTTTTTTTTATTTTTTTATTTTTTATTTTTTTAATTTATTTATCTTTAGAGGGGAAGGGTAGGAGAGAGGGAGGAGAGAAATATCAATGTATGGTTGCCTCTTGTGTGTCCCATGCTGGGAACTGGCCTGCAACCCAGGCATGTGCCCTGACTGGGAATCGAACCTCGGTCCTTTGGTTCGCAGGCCCGCGCTCAATCCACTGAGCTACACCAGCCAGGGCTCAGATTTCAATTTTTTGTGTCTTAAAATTAAAGCATAAATTCTTCAGATAATTGTGTAGTATTATAGAAATTTACAGTTATTGGGTGTGTCAGCTGCTATTATTTTACTCAAAATGTAATTACTAATTTATCGTAAAGAAACAATAGTCTTAAAATTTGTCCTCACAAATAATGAAAAAGTGTATTTTCTACCCTAAGGACCTCTTGGATTACTTTGTTGGAAAATATCTATCAAAATAATGCCTAAGTCTTCCCTGGGTTGTATTTCAGCACTGCATATGTCCTTAGAAGACAGCTTAAAATGGCTTGGAGAGGTTATGGCTGAAATAGGACCACCCCATTTGCAGAAGAATGAGAAATGGAGTATCTTTGATATAAAACAAGCCAATGCTATTATTGATTACTTAAAAATCAGGTATGGATTTCTTTGCAGTAGCATTTATATTTTATTTCATATCTTCCAGAAAATGTCTACTAAATAAAAACTAATTCAATTTTCAGCAAAGTTTGACTTTTACAGAATTTATGTAGTAATTAACCTAACAAATAATGATAATATTCTAATCTTCCATTAATAAATAGAAGTCAGTACATTGAGTGATTAAGCTAACCTCACACTCTGAAAAGAAGATTTGTGTCTGATAAGTATGATTTTATTTAGGATTATAATAAATTATCTAAGTATTTCTTTTTCCTCTAAATCTCTGATTCCACTTTATAAATAAAATGATTCAGATTTTTCAGACTTGATTACAATAGAATTTATATTTTAGGTAGCTGGCCTTGACATCAAAATTTTACATTTTAAAGAGAAACATTCATTTCCTCTTAAACATTTATTTTAAATGATTTGTACTAGAAATTAAAAAGATTTATGTATATACTTCCTCAAATTTATTATGTGTCCGGAAATATTTTGTAGTATTGACCAATTAAACTCAGTAAGTTTTTCTTTCTTCTTAGAAAATGATAGTATATAGAGGGAAAGTATTTTTATTACAGCAATTCTTTATTGGTGAACTAAGAAATCTGTCTTTTTATTTAATCTGTCACAAGGTCTGCATTAGAGTCATGCATCTCTCCCAGGGGACGTCTTTAGAGTTTGCAAATGTTTAAACAAGAGTTGGTAAAAGTCTTTCCTTTGTCTAGCTAAAAGCTTCCACAGAATATCTTTGATCCTCTATACTGTGTACTACAGTGTTTTCCAACTTTAAATTTTAAAATTCCAAAATAAAGTGTGCTTCATGATGTCCTTGACATGCTCATGGTTTGCTTGACAAGGATCCTGGTTGTACTCTGGAAGCTTTTTAAATATTAATGTGTTTAATATGATAAGGTTTATATACTGGTTTCTGGCATGAATTAATAATAGTACATGATATGTTTTTATATAATAGCATTTGATTTGATTTCTTAACATAGAAGCACACCTCTGATGTGTGAAAGCCACAGTAGTCTTCATATCAATTAATAAAGCAAGGTCCATGTGTAGGGGAAGAGGAGGAAGTGAAAATCCAGAATTGAAGGAGAACCTGATCCCCAGGTTCTTCCTGCATCTCAGGGCTTGGGAATCGCTGGGCAAAGGGCATCCTCCTCACATTTGTAGAGCATTCTTCTTCCCCTTTCTCTGTTTGAGCCTGCTAGGTCTCTTTTGCAGAGCATACTTTTACAGCTAAGTTCTCAGCCCAGGAGGTATATAATGGGCACTGGTACTGACTGTGCAGCAAAACCAGTGAGGGTGCTGTGATGACAGCTTCTAGATGGTGAAAGATGGTGGCTCTTTTCTCCTTCATCTCATCCCTTTCATCAGTGTACTTCTTCACATTTTATTCCAGCAAATGGTTAAGAGGAGGTGTCAGCATTAGTCACTGTTAGATCTGAACCAGGGTAACCACATACCAAAAATCCCTAGTCTCCTAAAAAATAATGTTTTTGAGATATTAGTCATATAAAGTAAATCAGAACTATTTTGATGCTGTCAAATCTTTATACTGTGATTTCAAAGAAATTATACATTTTAAATGTACCTGTTACAAAAAATAAAGTATCAGTTAGTAGCATATCTGGGATCAATACTGAAATTGTATAAAGAGAAATATGCTTTTCTATAACACCTGTTTAGAATGCCTCATAGATCCACAAATGTAAATTTAATGGCAATTAAATCACATAATACTTTTTATTTTAATGACTATGAAGAAATGTTATAAATATGAAACTAAATCAATTACTGAAAGTATAAGCATGCTTCAATTTAACCTAATATTAAATTTACTCAACCAGTGAAAGCACTTGTCACTTTAGGGAGAGTAGTTTTTGGAACATGACCCCACAGCGTATGAAACTTAACTGGCAGTAAAATTGAAATCTCATTTGATACTGTTAATAGAGTCTAAATCAACGATTTTCAACCAGTGTGCCACAAGAATGTTTAAAACATGCAATACCTGACTATTTAGTCAGGGGCACCAACCTCTTTTCCCTTAGATTGTCAAATATAAAATGACAACAGACAACAGAACAACAGCCATCTAGTATAAATGCATCAAAATTATACCTATTTTTTCTTAGATCAGCAAAAAATATGTATTTTGGGGTGTGCCACAGAATTTTAGTCATTAGTTTATGTGTGCCTTGAGATGAAAAAGGTTGAAAATTGCTGGTCTAAATTGTATATTCTGTTATGTGTCTGTGATTTGAAAAAAACTAATACCAAAATTCCTCCCCAGCATTACTGTAAGTACTGATGAATCTTCTTATGCAATATATACAATTGTAAATATTGGATAACATACAAATGCAAATATAAATACCCCTGCAGCTCTTGACTATAAGACATCATTTAGATATGTGCGTGTATCCGGTCCAAGTACACTTCTGCCACTGTGTGTTCTACCCGCTCCCTGGGCATTGGGAAAAGGCAACGTGCAGAGGCATATGCACTATCTAAGACAATGGACAGCGCTCCTTTGTGCACAACAAGGTAGCACACTTTCTGGCATGGAGCCAGATGTCTTGACCCATTCTCATTCTGGGTGTTTTCCTTTTGATTTATGTCTAAGTCAACATGTTTAACAAAAACAGTCTATGGGTTTGAGTCAGCTGGGAGTCTAAAGGAAGAGGAAGGAAATGTACTCTCATAGCAGAGATATCCCTTGGCTCCCAGGGAAGGCCAGCTGATATGCCTTGGGGAAGTTGAAGAACCCCAGCCAAGGTGCAGACCAGTGTGGGGCACTGGAGGCAACTGGACCTGCCCCTGAGTGATGTGCCTCTCTCCCCGCCGCTCTCTCACTGTCGTCCTGGCCTTGCCCCAACCTTGCGTCTTTGACCATGGCATCTAAATCATGAGTTTCCCTGTTGGCATGGGAAAGTCTAATTACTGTCTGCAATGAGGAGAATAAGTCTGAAGGATTATGAAGTTTCAGGAAGGAAGACTTATGAATTAATTTCAAGATGGAGAAAGAAAAATTTTATACTAATTCTGAGAGGAAGCCAAACTATTAACAAAACACAGTTTTTAATTTTTCTACTCAAAATCAGTTATTGTGAGTGTAATCTTTTTAACCTTAAAACTTTCTCTAGGTAAGCAATGTAAGGGAGGGAGAATTTGAATTTATTTTGTTTCATGGAATTATCAAACTTCACTAATCTTGATGTATTTTTTAGCCAACAAATCAAAGTAATGTAAAAAGCTAAGTTAATTTTCTGAATATTGATGACTAATTTGAATGTATTAGATTTTTGCCCCCCCCCCAAAAAAAACATACAATAAGTGAGTCTGCACACCCATCACTTTTTAATGGAATATGTTAGTAGTGAGATCAACTGCAAATATAACTCAGAGAGACTCAGCTGCCTGAGGATTTCTTCATTGATTTCAAATGAATTGAAACTTTCATCCATTACAGCATTCAAAAGAAGCCATTATTATACATGCTCTGTAGCTACATTTTGCAAATGTTAATTTCTCAGTTATATTAAAATCAATTTTCTTAAATAGCAAAAGGCACTAGAGTGAAAGAGAAACCACTAAGACAATTTTTCGTTCTTGGGCATTTTGCTGTATTATGAGTCTATTAATTTTCCCAACCAGCAGGAAGAGAATTAGAAATATTCAAATATTATCACAAACAGGATATTAGAAGTCAGCCCTTCAGTAAAATTTTAACTTTTAATAATACATTGCTGAGATCTTTAAACTTACTAGAAATATGTGTTTAAGAAACTCATATTTTTTTGGTTCTTTATAATTTTTATACACCGACCACTTGGTCTTTAGGGTAGGAATTGAAAAAATTATCTTTCTTAAATTAATTCCTCTCTTTGATATGTGATCAAATATTCTGCAAGAAAATTAGGCATCTTCTAAATAGATTTCAATTCACATTGTACCATATTTCAGGAGTTATTGAGATTAATTTAATCTGGAAACAGTTTTAGAATGGGAGAAGTAATTGATATAGAAGTAGATTATAGAATTCAGTGCCATTCATACCAGAAGAAACTGACTCCAGTTTGGAGCAAATATGAAAAATAATGTGAAATTTTTGTGTTATTTAGAAACAGTGTATTATTTAGTTGGAATCCAGGAAATGTCAAGCTGAATTATAATTACTCCCTTATCCCAAACCTATCTACTTAACATGATTAATTTACTGATATTATTGTAGATACTATGCTGTATTGTCAGTGTCTCAAAAAGTAGTATTTAATTTCTTAGTATATATAAATAAAATTAACTTGTTCCAAATTTATGTTATAATAAAGGAGCTGGTTAACGCCATAGTAGTGTTTAATGTCTTTAGCTCGGTCAATATGAAGAGCTTACCTTTAATAAACACTCTTACATATTTGCTTTTTCTCCTGAAATAAATTTATCACAGTTGCACATTCATTTTATATTTCAGCTTATTTCAACACTACAAGCTATATGAATTTCTGTTCTACTCTACGAGGGAAGAAATTGTGATAGGAACTGAGGTGAGTGATTTATCTAGATGGGACTAATTAAGCTGAATCACTTACTGCATGCTGATCAGCATCTGGATCTTTAACTGCTTAAGGCAAGTTCTTGTCAAGATTACTCAAGTGTTAATATAACCAACTAGTGGTTTACAAAAAGAATAATTACATAAAGTGAACTTCAGATTAAGAAAATAAGCTGTCTTTTGGCATTAAAAGCATTGTTAATCATGTATACTTTAGGTATTTATGGATTGATTTTTCGACAAAGCTCAATTGGATAGGGTATGTATGTCTTCATAGAAATAAAATCAGGAAAAATGGGATAAATTAATTCAGTTAAATCTCTTCTAATTTCACATTTATTTTCAGTCTACTCATTTAAGGCCTAATTCAAATCCCACTTCCTCAATGAAACAAACCTTCTTTAATTGTATCACATCTCAAAGGAAGGGTTTAGGCAAACTCTTCAATCACATTCCATTATTTTATTTCAATTAATTCTTTCTGCTGAAAATTGGCTACTTTTCCACACCAATAAGCACATAGATATGTATTGTGTTATGTGCATTGATAATATGGTCAATACAACCTGACTATTATTTCCTTGAAGAAAAGCATCTACCACAGCGTACAGTATAATGCAGGACATAGTAATCCCTCAACTAACACTACATAAGTGATTCAGTGACGATGCATAGAATAGCCGTTCTACGGTCAGTGGTCCGCCTGGACACACTTTTGAGCAGCCTTACAAATAATCACATACCTGGAAGGACCAGAAGTGAATTTCGTGTAAGGCAACACCTTTGGGGAGGCTAAAAATGCCATAAAAAAGAGCTTCTTAGGTATTCTAGTACTTTAGGAGGCTACATTGCTTAGAAGTACAAGGAATAGGAGTGGCTATGTTCAGAAATAAACAGTAAACAAGGGGATGTTATCTTTATATTTTACTAATATTAAGAACCAGATGGAATGTGCCAGCTATTTGGCCTTCCAGAGGATCGTTGTTTTGATGTTTATGAATTCCTTGCTTCATAAACACGTCAGCCACGTTACCCTCCAGTTGGGTGTTTGTTTTTAATGGTGTCCTTTTAAAAATGAGCTGAAGGAAAACCAGCAACTGTTTTGCTTTTGAGTTTACTTAAAACGTCTTCTTTGCAGTGTCCTTGTAGCCTAAATTAAATGTCACTTGACAAAGTTTCACTGGGAACGTTTCCACTGAGAATGACATCATCCAGTGTGGCAGCATCGCAGTGGCTGTCAGCGGGAAGTGAGGTCCCCCCTCATCCACTCAGCAGAACTTTGGGAAAGCGGTGGTGGCTTCAACAGAAGCATATGCGGAGATTTAGAATTATCAAGAAAAAAAGTCATAAAGGACTCCCTTTTCCCTTTGCTAATTGCACAATCATGCCTTTCTTCTCTGTTGTAAGGATGTATTTAGGTGACATTTATTCTTCTGGAAAGATAAAATGAAAAAATAGACAGGGATTGGCTCCCTTAGTTGCCATTGTCTTTTGTATTTTCCCCAAGCTCATCTGAACTATGAAAATCATCTCGAAGGAAAAGATACTGGGTCTTCCTGAATTAGACCTCTCATGGAATTTTAAAGGATTAACTAAAGTAGTTACTATCATACAATATTTTGTGGCATTTTAGAATTGCTTGGTAACTGTTGGTGCAAACATCTGTTTTAATTAAATTAAAAACCTTGCATGGAAGCGGCAGGAGCCTTCCCCACTAATGTGATCATTCGTATCGACCTCAGTGCTCTGGGGCCAAACAAGGGCCATGCGATGACTGCACGAATGGTCCAAATTTGACTGTCAGGAAAGTATTCCAGTTAAGTAACTGGTGGAATTTTGTTTTTAAATTGTGGATGGAAGATTAGAACAAAACACATAAATCACCTCTAAGAAAACATGATAAATATTAATTTTAATTAAGAATATAAATAGTGTGCCCTGGCTTGTGTAGCTCAGTGGATTGAGCATGGGCCTACAAACCAAAGGGTCGCTGGTTCAATTCCCAGTCAGGATACATGCCTGGGTTGCAGGCTGGGTCCACAGTTGGGGGCACATGAGGGGCAACCACACACTGAGGTTTCTTTCTCTCTCTTTCTCCTTCCCTTCTCTTCTCTCTAAAAATAAATAAATAAATAAATAAAATAAAACTAAATTAAATTTAAAAATACAAATAATGCTCCTACTTTGGTTTTAGTTTAAATTGATTTTTTTTAATTTAATGATTGTTTCTAGCTATTTCTACTCATTTTTTTTCAAGAAATTTCATGTTATTCTTATATCAAAGAAGGCACATTTCAGTAAATCATTACTCTTAACCTGAGAATTTTTTGTAATTTAGAAATCTTTTTAATAGACATAATTTTATGATCAACATGTTTTATCATTTATTCAGTGGTTTACAGTTTATATATGTTGAAAAAGGCAGTAAACAACCAGAATGAACTGGGATAATGATACAGTGTATCAGAATATGGAAGCAGCAAATGCCTGTAGTTCTAGCCACTAGAGTAGATAAAGTACATGAACGTCACTCACTTTATTTAAAGAGATGAGGTCTACCTTTCAGTCACCCAAGTCAGGAGCTCAGGAACTCTCCAAGTCTGTTGTTTTGACAATGCAATTAGCTCACAGACTCTCTGACAGAAGAATTGAAAGTAAACCAGAATCTCTTTAGGGGATATATATTTTCCTTGGCCTGACCTCCCCTCCCAGAAACCTGGAAACTGCTGTCTTTTGCTTTTGTTAAGTAAAAACTACAAGAAATATTTAATAACTTCACACAAAGAACTCTATTGGATGTTAACAATGGTGATGATCAAAAACTCCAAGCAGACACCCAAAGTCATTGTTCCAGCCTAGCATGTACTGCCAGACATCAACTAAAATTAGATGCTGCCGCTATACAATTGTGTATTTATTGTTTCAGCATAGGTTATCGAGTTCCTATTATGTTTAAGCCTTGCACTGAGTTTCAGGTGTACACAGTGACAAGCAGCAATGCTTGTCCTAAAGGAATTCACATTCTGATGATAAAAGAGAGAAGAATAAATAAGTAATTACAGTACAGGACCCCAAGAGTTATGATCCCATGGGAACAAAGAGAAGACAAAGAGGGAACATCTAACCTATAGATTTAAGGCTCATGGGAGCTTCTGAGAACAAATGGAATCTAATAGGAAACCTCAAGTTCATAAATGAGTTCGCCAGACAGTGTATTATAATTTGGGTGGTGGGGGAATGAAAGAAATTCCACTCAAATTACCTGGTCAACACGTGTGGTAAGCTAGACCAAGGTTAACTGGACCTAAGTAGTGAAACAAAGTTATTAAGTGTGTATGTACATGAGAGTGCATCTGTTACGAATGCCTGCGTCTCATTCTCTCATCCTAGTTTTCTTTCACCTCTATGATTCTCTCTGTTTTGGCCTCATTCCCTTCTACTGCAGACTGGCTTCCTCCACCTGGCAGGAGACATGACATAGTCAGCTCGAGTTTAACCACTCCAGGACAGAGGTCCTTCCTCACAATGTTGATATTACTGGCTGTGCTCGTGTCCTGTTTTTCCCTCCCGATTAATGTTACTAGAAGACTGAAGTAGGCCATATTGAATGGCTAACAGAATGTATAGATACCTAAAAGAAGCAGAAAGAAATTTTGTAGAACAGTGATTTTATCAAAAGAGTAAACATGTGAACACAACTCTTCTTCCATCCATAACCCCATGAGACCAAAGTTTTCAAAATCCATAATGCTATGGATGAGACACTTTATGATATGTAAAATTGTAGATTATTGATTAGATGAATCCATAGCCTTGTAGGTACAAAGAAGATGATACAGAGTTAATGAAGGTTTCTTAGGCATGCTCAATTGATATGGAAATGGGAGAAAGCTTTAGATGAAAAAATGAAAGCAAGTAGGAGACTACTTTCAGAGCAACTGCGTTATTCAGCCCCTTCACCCTCTGGTGCTTGAGTGGAGCATGGGGACTCCACGGTATTTGCTCTAAACTAAAGAAACCAGTGCAGACATTGACATTCAACAGGAGAGCAGCTCTGTAGTGGCTACTGACCTTCAGGAGAGACAACAAATACATGCTACATGTACGCTACTGGCACGCTTAACTCCCATCATCCTTTGCCCCTCCTATAGTCTCTAGAGGCAAGCTGCAGCAAACAAACGTACTCAGACACATGAACTGGAGTCATCTAATGTAAAGACAAGCCAGCAGCCCAAAAATCATCTAACAGTTGAAGAAAATAAGAACATACAGAGGCATGAAACTCTAGAAACAGATCAGGTAGTAGTAGCTAAGGAAGAGTTAAGTGAGCAAATGGTGTATGACCAATTAATATTTTCAGAAAAGTTTGAAATTTTATTATATTCTTGAAAAACTGAACTAATAGAGATCTTAGAAATTTAAAATACAAGTTGAAACATTTAATGAATAACAGGTACAATTTTATGTTGATAGATTTGAAAATGTAAAAAAAAACGATATCAGGGAGCCATAAATTACCAGTATTTTCTTGAGAGAATGAAGAAAATCTTAATAGAATGAATGATAACCATATAAAATACTGAAAAATCTGTGCACAGAAATGGCATCAGACCTAGAAGGTTTTATAGGCCACTTTTACCAAAATTTCATAGATAATTCCCTTTTATGAATTGCAATGGAGGATAAGAGATAGAAAGCTTTCAACTCATTTGAAGTTAGTATAATCCCAAGAAAGGCTATAAATTGATAACGAATTATAATTTAAAATGGAAAAGAATAATGCAAAGTTATGGGCAATCTCAGTTATGAAAATAGATGCAACAACCTTAAATAAAACATTAGGAAAGGAAGCATAGCAGAGGATTAGATATTCAAATAGGGTGGATTCCAGATGTGGAAGGACGGTCTAACACTGGAACATTGATGAATGTTCTTCATTATATTGTCAGATTAAGAGAAGAAAAAACAAGTGATCATCTCAATAGATATGGAAGAATGTTTAATAAAATTCAACCTTAATTTCTGATTTTAAAAAGACTAGTTAATCAGTATATAGAATTACACACTTGAGTCATAAAATATATCAACTCAAGAAACTCATTAGAAATGGTTTAACAAAAACCTTAAAATACCTGCTTGAACAAGACAATGCTAATTATTACTATCGGATATTGCTATTTAGTTTCTAGCCAATGTAATAAAATAAAAAAGAAATCAAAAGTAGAAGACAAGGGAAGTTACTGCAAAATAACACACAAACGTGCCATTGTTTATGGGTTGTATTATATGAAAACAGCAATAAAAAATATCGTTTCTCTATATTTTAGTAATAACCCACTAGAAAATGATCACATTGATTATGATGAAATAGGTATGAACCTACCAAAAATGTGAAAGGATGATGCAATGAATATTAAGTAGTTTTAGTAAAGAAAATACTTTTCTTAAATTCTGAGTGAATGGAGGGACAAACATGTTCCCAGTTAAGAATATTCAATTTTAGGAAGATATCATGTCATTCTAAATTAACCTGTAA
This sequence comes from Glossophaga mutica, assembly GCA_039655065.1. NCBI lineage: Eukaryota > Metazoa > Chordata > Mammalia > Chiroptera > Phyllostomidae > Glossophaga > Glossophaga mutica. Next base: position 135,822,831 of record CM077307.1, on the reverse strand, counting down.
ACTCAAGGTAGTTACAATCAAAATGTTATAATTGTGGCACTTTACCAAGTAAACTTTTCGAAAAAATTTATCGTGGAACATATGCAAAATAGAAGAAATAGTATTAACTCTCATGTACCTATTACCTATATTCTCCATTTTTGAACTAATGACAATAATTGTTAAATATTTTAATATGACTAGAATGTAATAATTTTAAATTAACTCTTTAATATTATCAAATGTGCAACCACTGATCAAAAGTCCCTGATTATCTTAAAACTGGATTGTGTTTTGGTTTCTTTGTTTGAAGTAGCATCCAAATGAGACACCTACACTGCAGTTAGTTTCTTGAATCTTTTTTTAATGTATAGGGTTACTATTTGTTTTTTTCTTTCCTTGAAATTTATTTGCTGAAGAAACCATATCTTTTTTCTAGAATTTCCCGTAGCTTGGTTTGCTAATTGCATTCCTATGGTGTCATTAACATGTTCCTCTGTCTTCCATATTTCTAGTAAATGAGTTGTTAAGGTTTAAAGATTGACCAGATTTCAATTCAGATGTTTAGCAACGACAATCAATAGGTGGTTTTGTACAATTTTATTAGGAGGCAATAACGTGTGATTTATCTCTTATGCTGTGTGATGTCAGGAACCACTGATCATCATCTGCTAGAATTATCATTTCATTAAGGGTTAAAAAGTGATGATATTCTATTTAGTTAACTTTTTAAATTTATGAGATAGATACTTTTATGAATAAAAACTTTCATTCTTCATGTTTTTAGTAAACTGAGACATAGTTCATATAGAAAAAACAAATGCTTGATTCTTCTTTTTTTAAAAAAAATAGTTTTCAAGTAATAAGATGGATTTTTAGTATCCTCCAAAAGTGACTATTCCACCTCAAGATGCCTGCATACCAATTCTTGGAACCTGTGAATATGTAACCTTACAGGGCAAAAGATGTTTAGATGTGAGTAAATTAAAAGATTCAAGATGGGGAGATTATTTTGTATTATCCAAGTGGGCTCAATTTAATCATAAGACCCCTAAAAGAAAAGGCAAGGAAGGAGACTCAGTCAGAGATAGGGAAAGAAATTCGAATTTGCTATACTACTCACCTTCAGGAAGAAGGAATAGGCCAGGAGCCAAAGAATCCTGGTCACATCCAGGCAGTGTATAGGGCAAGGAAACAGATTTTCCTCTAGAGCCTCTAGAATAGATGCAGGCCTGTCAACATGTTAAGTGAAGGACTTCTGACTTGCAGATCTGTAAGATACTAAATTTGTGTTATTTTAAGCCACTAAGTTTGTGATAATTTGTTATAGCAAGAATAAGAAGCTAATACGGATTTTGACTAATGGCACACATTTGTTTTAATTGCTATTCTTATTAATGCTCAAGTTTTCTCATCTTTTTTTTCTTTTTTTTAATTTTTATTTTCACTGTTGATCTTGTACAGTTTTCTGTCTTTTATTCTCACCCGAACCCGCCACCCCAGCCCTCCCCACCTCCCTCCCATTTCCACCCCCCCCCATAGTTTTTGTCCATGTGTCCTTTATACTTCTTCCTAGGTTTTCTCATCTTTGATCAGTTACCCCATTGGTCTATTTGCCAGGTCCTGTCTAAATACCATACTGTTTTAATTACCATAGCTTTGTAGAGTGTCTTGTTATCTGATATGTCTATGCCTTCTCATTGTTGTTCGTTTTCTTCAATATTTGGTTGATTTTATAGTTGATATGTAATAAATCATTTTTTCTTCCATATGAATTTTAGAATAAAACTCATGAATATGTGTGTTTCTTGCATATAACATTTACAAGTATTTAGAATGGGATAATTGGCTACATGTTTGATGAAAAAAAGTTAAATTTCTGCTTCATACCAAACTTGAAAATAAGTCTAATTCATTAAGAGACTCATTTCTTATAATCACAGACATATCCAATAATGGAAAATTATAATTTTGTCCCAAACTTCCACTGAAAACAGCTAGAAAAATTGGGCAAGATTTTTTTTAAAGTCTTAAATATTTGCAAGTATTGGAGCTAACAAAGCTTAAAACAATTTATGGGTCAAGAAGTGAGCCTGACAGGAATTTTGGAATTATAGGAGGAGAGATTTAAAACAATTATGATTAATAAGCTAAAGGTTCTAATGAGTAAAGCAGGCATCATAGAAGAAAAGAAGGCAAATGTAAGCAGAGAGATGGAAATCCTAAGAAAGAACTGAAAAGAAATGCTGAAGATTTTTTTTAATTTTTATTTTAATTGTTGATCTTGTACAGTTTTCTGTCTTTTATTCTCACCCAAACCCGCCACCCCAACCCTCCCCACCTCCCTCCCACTTCCACCCCCCCCCCGTAGTTTTTGTCCATGTGTCCTTTATACTTGTTCCTGTAAATCCTTCCCCTTTTCCCCTGAAATTCCCTCCCCTCTCCCCTCTGGTGACTTTCAGCCTGTTCCCAATTTCCATGTCTTTGGTTATATTATGCTTGTTTGTTTGTTTTGTTGATTAGCTTCCTGTTAAAGGTGAGATCATATGGTATTTCTCTTTCACTGCCTGGCTTACTTCGCTTAGCATGATGCCCTCAAGTTCCATCCATGCTGTTGCATAGGGTATGAGCTCCTTCTTTCCTTCTGCTGCATAGAATTCCATTGTGTAAGTGTACCACAGTTTTTTGATCCATTCATTTACTGATGGGCATCTAGGTTGCTTCCAACACTTGGCTATTGTAAATTGTGCTGCTATAAACATAGGGGTGCATAGGTTCTTTTGGATTGGTGTTTCAGGGTTCTTAGGATATAATCCTAGCAGTGGAATTGCTGGGTCAAAAGGTATATCCATTTTTAGTTTTTTTAGAAAAATTCCACACTGTTTTCCATAGTGGTTGTACCAGTCTGCACTCCCACCAGCAGTGCACTAGTGTCCCCTTTTCTCCACAACCTCTCCAACACTTGCTGTTTGTTGCTTTGTTTATGAGGGCCATTCTGTCTGGTGTCAAGTGGTATCTCATTGTGGTTTTAATTTGCATCTCTCTGATAGCTAGCGATATTGAGCATCTTTTCATGTGTCTCTGGATCCTCTGTATGTCCTCCTTGGAGAGGTGTCTGCCCAAGTCCTTTGCCCATTTTTTAATTGGGTTGCTTGTCTTCTTAAAGTGGAGTCATGTAAGTTCTTTGTATATTTTGGAGATTAAACCCTTATCTGAGATATCATTGGCAAATATGTTTTCCCACACAGTCGGTTCTCTTTTTATTTTAATACTGTTTTCCTTGGCCATGCAGAAGCTTTTTATTTTGATGAGATCCCATTTGTTTATTCTTTCCTTTATGTCCCTTGCTTTAGGGGACATATCAGTAAGAATGTTGCTGCGTGTAATATCTGAGATTTTCCTGCCTATGTTCTCCTCTAGGACTTTAATGGTGTTACGGCTTACGTTTAAGTCTTTTATCCACCTTGAATTTATTTTTGTGTATGGTGTAAGTTGGTGCTCGAGTTTCATTTTCTTACACGAAGCTGTCCAGTTCTCCCAACACCACTTGTTGAAGAGGCTATTTTTACTCCATTTTATGTTGCTGTCACCTTTGTCGAATATTAATTGACTATAGAGACTAGGGTTTATTTCTGGGCTCTCTAATCTATTCCACTGGTCCACGTGCCTGTTTTTATGCCAGTACCAGGCTGTTTTGATTACAGTGGCCTTGTAATACATTTTGGTGTCAGGTATTGTGATCCCTCCTGCTTTGCTCTTCTTTCTCAAGATTGCTGCTGCTATTCTGGGTCGTTTATGGTTCCATATAAATTTTTGAAGAGTTTGTTCTATATCTGTGAAATATGCCATTGGTACGTTAATAGGTATTGCATTGAATCTGTAGATTGCTTTGGGAAGTATGGACATTTTGATGATGTTAATTCTTCCGATCCATGAACACGGTATGTGTTTCCATTTATTTGTGTCTTCCTTGATTTCTTTCTTCAGTGTTGTGTAGTTTTCTGCATACAGGTCTTTGACCTCCTTGGTTAGGTTTATTCCTAGGTACTTTATTTTTCTTTTTGCTATATCGAATGGGATTTTTTTCTTGATTTCTGCTTCTGTTGTTTCATTGTTGGTATACAAAAATGCCTTTGATTTCTGGATATTGACTTTGTATCCGGCTGTTTGGCCGAATTCATTTATTAGGTCGAGCAGTTTTTTGGCCGAGACTATAGGATTTTCTATGTATACTAACATGTCATCTGCAAACAATGATAGTTTTGTTTCCTCCTTTCCAAGTTGGATGCCTTTTATTTCCTTTTCTTGTCTAATCGCTGTGGCTAATACTTCCAATACTATGTTGAATAGAGGTGGTGAAAGTGGACAGCCTTGTCTTGTTCCTGATTTTAGTGGAAAAGAATTTAGTCTTTGCCCGTTGAGTATGATGCTGGCTGTAGGTTTCTCATATATAGCCTTTATTATGTTGAGGAATGCTCCCTCTATTCCCACTTTGCTGAGTGTTTTAATCATAAATGGGTGCTGTACCTTATCAAATGCTTTTTCCGCATCTATTGATATGGTCATGTGATTTTTGTCTTTGCTTTTGTTTATGTGATGAATTACATTTACTGATTTGTGAATGTTGAACCATCCTTGCATCCCTGGGATGAATCCCACTTGGTCATGGTGTATGATCTTTTTAATGTGTTGTTGGATGCGGTTTGCCAATATTTTGTTGAGGATTTTAGCATCTATGTTCATCAGCGATATTGGCCTGAAGTTCTCCTTCTTTGTTGTGTCTTTATCTGGTTTTGGGATTAGGATGATGCTGGCTTCATAAAAAGAGTTTGGGAGTCTACCATCTTTTTGGATTTTTTTGAATAGTCTGTGGAGAATAGGGGTTAGCTCTTCCTTAAATGTTTTGTAGAATTCTCCTGTGAAGCCATCTGGTCCAGGGCTTTTGTGCGTCGGGAGTGTTTTGATTACTGATTCAATTTCACCAGCTGTTATTGGTCTGTTCAGGCTTTCTGTTTCTTTTTCATTGAGTTTTGGAAGGTTATATTTTTCTAGAAACCTGTCCATTTCACCTAGGTTTTCCAATTTCTTGGCATACAGTTCTTCATAGTAATTTCTTACAATCCTTTGTATTTCTGCGGTGTCAGTTGTAATCTCTCCTCTTTCATTTCTGATTGTGTTTATTTGAGTCCTCTCTCTTTTTTTCTTGATGAGCCTGCTTAAAGGCTTGTTGATTTTGTTGATCTTTTCAAAGAACCAGCTCCTGGATTCATTGATCCTTAGGATTGTGCTTTTAGTCTCTATGTCATTTAATTCTGCTCTTATCTTGGTTATTTCTTTCCTTCTACTTGCTCTGGGCTGTCTTTGTTGTTGTTCCTCGAGTTCTTGTAGGCGAAGGGTTAGGTTGTTTGTTTGAGATGTTTCTGTCTTTTTTAGATAGGCCTGTATCGCTATAAGCTTCCCTCTGAGGACTGCCTTTGCTGTGTCCCATAAGTTTTGGGTCGATGTGAGTTCATTATCGTTTGTTTTCATAAACTTTTTGATTTCCTCCCTAATTTCATTCTTGACCCATTCATTGTTTAATAGCATGCTATTCAATCTCCATGATTTTGAGGGTTTTGGGTTTTTCTCCTTGGGGTTGGTTTCTAGTTTCAGTCCCTTGTGGTCCAAGAAAATGCTTGGTATGATTTCAATTTTCTTGAATTTGTTGAGGCTTGATTTGTGTCCTATCATGTGGTCTATCTTTGAAAATGTTTCATGTGCATTTGAAAAGAAAGTGTATTTAGGTTCTTTGGGATGAAGGGCTCTATATATATCAGTTAAGTCCATTTCCTCTAGAGTGTTGTTCAATGCCACAATATCTTTGTTGATATTTTGTTTGGAAGATCTGTCCATTTTTGACAGTGGGGTGTTAAAATCACCTACTATAATTGTGTTGCTGTCAATATCTTTCTTGAGGTCCTCTAAAATTTTCTTGTTGTATTTAGGTGCTCCTCTGTTGGGTGCATATATATTTACAATATTTATGTCTTCTTGGTGGATTCTTCCCTTGAGTATTATGAAGTGACCTTCTGGGTCTCTCTTTATGGCCCTTCTTTTGAAGTCTATTTTGTTTGATATGAGTATTGCTACCCCAGCTTTTTTTTCCTGACCATTTGCTTGGAAAATTTGTTTCCAGCCCTTCACTTTGAGCCTGTGTATGTCTTTTGTTCTGAGGTGGGTTTCTTGTAGGCAGCATATGTGTGGGTCATGCTTTCTTATCCATTCAGCTATTCTATGTCTTTTGATTGGAGCATTTAATCCATTTACATGTAAGGTTATTATTGATAGGCATTTATTCATTGCCATTTTCGCACCTGTGTTCCTCTCTCTCTTTCTCTCTCTGTCTTTTCCTTTCTTCCCTTAAAGCAGTCCCTTTAGTATCTCTTGCAGCATTGGTTTGGTAGAGGTGTATTCTTTTAGACTTCTTTTGTTTGGGAAGCTCCTTATTTGGCCTTCTATCTTGATTGAAAGCCTTGCTGGGTAAAGTAGTCTAGGTTGCAGGCCTTTGGTTCTCATTGCTTGGAATATTTCTTGCCATTCTCTTCTGGCTTGGAGCGTTTCCATTGAGAAGTCAGATGCTAACCTGATTGGGGCCCCCTTGTATGTTACTTCCTTTTTCTCCCTTGCTGCCTTTAAGATTCTCTCTTTGTCTTGGAATTTTGCCATTTTAATTATGATGTGTCTTGAAGTGGGCCTGTTTGGGTTCCTTTTGATTGGGATTCTCTGTGTTTCCTGGATTTGTGTGGCTTTTTCTCTCACCAAATGAGGGAAGTTTTCCATCATTACTTTTTCAAACAGGTTTTCTATCCCTTGTTCTTGTTCTTCTCCTTCTGGTATCCCTATTATATGGATATTATTCTGTTTCATGTTGTCTTGCATTTCTCTTAAACCCTCCTCATTCTTTCTGAGCCTCTTTTCCTTATCTTGCTCATTCTGAGTGCTTTTTTCTATTTTGTCCTCCAACTTGCTGATCCGATCTTCTGCTTCATCGATTCTGCTTTTCATTCCTTCTACTGTGTTCTTCAGTTCAGAGATTGTGTTCTTCATTTCCTCTTGGACCTTGTTGATAGTTTCTATTTCCTTTTTCATGTTAATATAGTTTGTGGTGAGTTCATCATAACTTCCCTGTAGTTTATGGTAGCTCATTGAGAGCTCATTGAGCTTCCTGACAACCATTGCTTTGAACTCGATATCTGATAGTTGAGTTGCCTCTGTTTCATTTAGCATTCTTTCTTGAGCTTCCTCCTTTCCTTTCGTTTGGGGATTGTTCTTTTGTCTTCCCATTGTTTGTAAGACTCTTGTTGTTAGCCTCAACTTCTTAAATTGATCTGTTCTGGCTCCCTGGGTTTGTGGTATGACCTTCTGTGGTAGAATATCTGTGAGATTCAGTGGTGGATTCTCCTTCGGATATCCTGTTGTTCACCGCTTCCACTGTCTCATCAGCTGGAATACCCTCTTTTGGGGGCCAACTCTGGGTTTTTTTTTTTTTTCACAGTTCCAGGCTTGTTTGTTTGTTTTGTCTCACTCGTGGGTATTTAAAAAAAGAAGAGGGGGGAAAATGAAAAAAAGAAGAAAGAGGAAAAAAGAGGAAGGTAGAAGAGATAAAATTGGAAAGAAAGGAAGAGGGGATAAGAGAAGAAGGAATTCAAGGGAGGCAAGAGGAGTTGGGGAGTAAAGAAGAAGATATAAATAATGAAGAAGGAGTAGTTAAAAACTCATATAAATAGACAGGCTTACAAACTAAAAGACACTAACAGACTCGCAAAACAAAAAAGAGACATGCACACAGACACCCCCACACAAATATAAGCAGCCACAAAAAAAAATAGTTAAAAAAAATAAAAATATATAAAAAATTTTAAAAAATTAAAAAAAAAAAAAAAAAAAAAAACCCTCTTGTTGTTTTCAAACTTGCCAGCCGGTTTTTCAGGTCTTGCTGGCTGCAATGGCCGAGGGGTGATCTTATTGCTTTTCTCTGTGTTCAGAACTCAGTCCTCATTGTGCTATGTATTCCAGCGTTAGTGGGCACCTCTCCCCACAGGGTTTCCAGCGTGGGATCTGAGCCTCCTGGCGTGTGCGCACTTCTCCGAGTTTATGGGTGTGTGCTAGGTTCTCCAGATGTGCACAGCCACCTGCCTTTGTCCCTGAGAAGGGCCTGCGTTCCAGTTGCTATCCGGCGCCTGCACCTTGGGCCTGAACTGTCCGAGTTTGAGCACCCAACCGTGAGCTGGCACCTCTGGCTCCACAGCTGTCTCCAGTGGCCAGCGCCTATGTTTTCACGAGTGTCCACTAGCCCGAGACCGTGTGCGGTCCCCTGAGGGTGCCTATTTTCATGCAGCTGTCTCACTTCACCCACGCCTCTGTCTGCTGTTGGGGCGCCTGTGCTTTCGTAGTCGCCCAGCGACCACGAAAACTCGGTTCAAAGTCGCGCAGTGACCTAGTGCGGGGCACCCACTTTCGCTCCCTCGTGGGGCACCCACTTTTGCTCAGCCGCAGTCGCGCGGTGGCCCCTGAGATCTCCCAGCCGGTTCAGCGGCTGACCCAGCTCCCTCCCCAGAGCCCTGGGGCGGGTTTGGTGGAGCGCCGGGCGGGCGCCTCAGCCGCCCCGCTCTCCGGGTGCTGGACCTTGGTCTCCTATTGTTCCGAAGAGCTCTCCTTACCGCTGGTTTTTCAGTGTCCGCTACAATTTCCGACCTCTTGTTCTCCAATATGCTGTGTTACTATTCCTTGTCTGCTCTGATCTTCCGTAGATTGGCCCGGTTTTTCTCCCGTGTGTAGAGGGGAAATGGGGTCTGCTCCCTCCTACCACGCTGCCATCTTCTCTCCTAGATTTTTTTTTTTTAAATCAGTAAGAGTAATGAAAATGACTTTCATGGGCTTATTAGTAGAGTGGACACAGTTGAGGAAAGAACCTCTAGGCTAGAGAATATTATTAATTGAATTCTCAAACAAAGAAACAAAGAACAATACTGTAAAAAACAAAACAGACTATTCAAGGACTGTGGGACAATTATAACAGGTGTTTAACATGCATATATTTGGAATATCAGAAGCAGAAGGAAAGAAACAGAAGAAAATATTTGAAGCAATAATGACTGAAAATTGCCCCAAATTAATGTCAGACACCAAGCCACAGATCCAGGAAGCTTAGAGAACACCAGGGGTGATAAATGCCCCCCAAAATTATACCTAGGCATATCAAATTATACAAAACCAAAGATTAAAAGTCCTGAAAGAAGCAAGAGGGAATAAAAACATATAGAGGAACTAATATATGAATTACATCCCAGTTTTCCTCAATAACCACGCAAGCAAGAAGTGAGTGGAATGAAATACTTAGTTTTGAGAGGAAAACATAGGATACCATCTATAATTCTGTACCCTCCAAAATTACCCTTTAAAAGTGAAACAGAAATACTTTCTCAGACAAACAAAACTTGAGGTAATTTGTTGCCAGTAGACTTGCATTGCAAGACATATTAAAACAAGTTATTTAGAAAGAAAGAAAATAATATAGATGAGAGACTAGGATCCGTGTAAAGTAAGGAAACACATCAAGGAAGGAATAACTGGAGATAAATTTAAAACTTTCATTTTTCTTATTCCTACATTATATTATACATAACAGTTTGTTCAAAATATTAATACCAATATGTATATATGTATGTATGTATGTGTATATGTATATATAAAATGTATAAGTGAAATAAATGGCAGCAATAATACAACAGAGAAGAGGGAAAATAGGATTATTTTGTTATAAAGTCCTCACACTACACATGAAGCAATAAAGTGTTATTGGAAATTGGATTTGGATTATCTGTAAATTGATATTGCAAACTCTAGGGAAATCACTAAAAAGATGTATAACTGATACACTAAGAAAGGAAAAAATGGAATCCTATAAAATGTTCAATTAAAACTCAAAAGGCAGAAAAAGAATAGAAGACGAAAACAATAACAAAGAACAAGGGCAACAAACAGAGAAAACTAACAAATATGGTAGATACTAATCCAACTATAAGAATAATCACTTTCAAAGCCAATGGTCTACATGCATCAATAAAAAGAGATTGTCAGTGTGCATCCAAAAGCAAAACAACTGTAAGTTGTCTGCAAGGAACCCACTTATACATAAAGACACATGTAGAGTAAAAGTAAGTGAATGGAGGAAATTACACAATACTGACATTCATCAAAAGAAAACAGGAGTAGGTATGTTAATTCAGATGGAGCAAACTTCAAGCAAGGGAAATTATCAGATATAAAGAAGGACATTACATGAGGATTCATCTTTATGTTAATTCTTCAAGGAGAAACAAGGGTAACAAGTACTCGACTAATAGCAGGACATCATACTATGTGCAGCAAAATTCCAAAGAGAAATAGAAGAATCCTCTATCATTGTTGGAGATATCAGTCCCCCTCTATCAGAAGTGCACAGATTTAGCTGGCAGTAAATCAGTGAGGACATAGTTGAACTCAACAATACCATCAATCAACTGAGTATAATTGAATCTATAGACTACTTAGTCCAACCAAACCTGTAGAAGACATACTCTTCTCAAGCTCACATGGAACATTCACCAAGACATTCTGGGCCATAAAATACACCTTGACAGATTTAAAAGAACAAATCCTACAATGTTCTCAGACCACAATAGAATTAAATTGAAAATCAATAACAGAAATATAACTGGAAAAACTCACAGTGCACAGAGATTAAACAACACACTTCTGATAACACTGGGTTTAATCAGACATCTCAAGAAATATGTTAAATATTTGAACTGAATAAAAATGAAAACACAGCTTATCAAAATTTGCAGGATACAGCAAAAGGGCGTAGGGGAAAATTTATAGCATAAAATGTGTGTATTAAAGAAAAGAAAAATCTAAAATCAATAATCTAAGTTTATACCTTAAATAAACTAGAAAAAAAGAGCAAATTGAATTCAAAATAAGCAGAAGAAAAGCCATAATTAGAATTAGAGCAGAAATCAATAAAATTGAAAACAGGAAATCAATGGAGAAGAGCAATGAAATCAAAAGCTGGTTCTTTGAAAAAATCGATAAGCCTCTAGCAAGGCTGACTAAAAAAACAGAGAATACACAAATTAATAATATCAATAATGAAAGAGGGGACATCACTACAGATCCTATGGACATTAAAAGGGTAATAAAGGAATAATGTGAGCAGCTCTACGCCCACAAATTTGTTAACCTATATGAAATGGACCAATTCCAAAGATACAGGTTGCCAGAACTCACAGAAGAAATAGATAATGTGAAAAGGCCTATATATATGAAAGAAGTTAAATAAATGATTATTAACATTCAAAAGGGAAAGCATGGGGCTCAGATGGGTTCACTGGTAAATTCTAACAAACATATAAAGAGAAAATTATACCCATTCTCTACAATCTTTTTCAAAAGAGAAAAGCAGAGTAAATAATTTTTAACTCAATCTGTGGGGCCAGCATTACCCTAATACTAAAATCAAATAAAACCATTCCAAGAAAACTGTAGAACAATCTCTCCCATGTACATATATGCAAAAATGCTCAACAAAATATTAGCAAGATGCATCCAACAATGTATTCACCATGACCAAGTGGGATTTATTATAGGTATGCAAGGCTTGTTCAACACTGAAAATTCAATTAATGCAATTTTTCACAATAGGCTACAAAAAAATTATATGATCAGATCAGTAGCTACAGAAAAAGCATTTGACAAAATCCAACACCTATTTATGACAAAAAAGTCTCAGCATATTATGTATAAAGGGAAGGTTCCTCAGTTAATGAAGAATATTGATGAAAAAGCCCTGCCATTAACATTATAATTAACCATGAGAAACTCAGTGTTCTCCTAGTAAGATCAGGTACAAGGCAGGGATGTCTCCTCTACCACTCCTTTTCAACATCATACCAGAATTCTTAGCTAATTTAATAACACAAGAAAAGGAAATAAAAGTTATATAAATTTGGAAGGAAGAAATCAAACTGTCTTTGCTGATGACATGACTGTCTATGTAGAAAGTCTGAAAGAATATGATACAAAGTTAATATACCAAAAGTCAATTGCTGTCCTATATACTGCAATGAACAAGTAGAATTTCATATTAAAAACACCTTACCGTTTACATTAGCACCCCCAAAATGAAATACTTAGTTATAAATCTAACAAAATATGTACAATATCTGTATGAAAACTACAAAACTCTGATGACCAAAATGAAATAAGAACTATATAAATGGAGAGATGTTACATGTTCATGGATAGAAAGACTCGATATTGTCAAGACGTCAGTTCTCCCCAACATGATGCATAGGTTCAATGCAATCACAATAAAAATTCCAGCAAGTTATTTTATAGGTATTGAAAAACTCATTCTTAAGTTTATATAGAGAGACAAAAGGCTGAGAACAGCCAACACAATATTGAAGAGGAAAAACAAAGTTGAAGGACTGATACTACCCAACTTCAAGACTTACTATAAGCTACAATGATCAAAACAGTGTGGTATTGGTAAAAAAGCAAAAATCAACAAATAGATCAATAGAACAGAATAAAGAATCCAGAAATATGCCCCCATAAAGCCGTAAATGCAGGGGTGGACAAAAGTAGGTACAGTTGTAATACAAATAAAAAATACAGTAGTTAATAAATAACAATACAAGAATAAATTGTGTTTTGCATACTCACAGTGGTAAACTTACTATTGCCCACCTCCATGTACTCAATGGATCTTTGACAAGAGCAAATGCAGTAAAATGAATCAAAGGTAGCCTTTTTAACCAGTGATGCTGGAACAACTGGACATCAACATGCAAAAAAAAACCAACCTAGAGACAGATCTTACAACTTTCACAAAAGTTAACTCCAAATGGATCACAAACCTAATTGTAAAATACAAAGCTATTAAACTCCTAAAATATGACATAGGAGAAAACCTATATGACCTTGGGTATAGCAGTGACTTTTAAGATACAATGCCAATGGCACAATCCATGAAAAAAATAATTGATAAGCCAAAAGTCATTAAAATTGAAAACTTCTCTGATGGGCAAGCGAATATTATGAGAATGTAAAGACAAGCCACAAACTGGGAATAAATATTTACAAAAGACACGTATGATAAACAACTGTTATCCAGAGTATACAACAAACTCTTAAAACTCAACAAATAAAAAGCAAACATCCCCAGCTGGTGTGGCTCAGTGGATTGAGTACCAGCCTGCAAACCAAAGGGTCATAGTTCAATTCCCAGTCAGGGCACTTGTCTGGGTTGCGGGCCAGGTCCCCAATAGGGGAAGCGTGAGAGGCAACCACACATTGATGTTTCTCTCCCTCTTTTTCTCCCTCCCTTCCCCTCTGTCTAAAAATAAATAAAGAAAATCTTTTTTTTTTAAAAGAAACAACCTGATTATAAGATAGGCCAAAGACCTTAACAGACACCTCACCAAGATATACAGATAGCTAAAAAGCATTTGAAGAGTTGCTCCACATCATACATAATCTGAGAAATACAAATTAAAGCAACAATGGGATGCAGCTATGTACCTATTAGAATAGCCAAAATCTGAAATAGTGACACCAAGGATGTGGAGTAACAGGAACTCTTATTCATTGCCAGTGGGAAATGTAAAATGGAACAGCAGCTTCATAAGACAGTTTCTTACAAAACTAAACATACTCGACTATAGAGACTAGGGTTTATTTCTGGGCTCTCTGTTCTGTTCCACTGGTCCACATGCCTGTTTTTATGCCAGTACCAGGCTGTTTTGATTACAGTGGCCTTGTAATACATTTTGGTGTCAGGTATTGTGATCCCTCCTGCTTTGCTCTTCTTTCTCAAGATTGCTGCCGCTATTCTGGGTCGTTTATGGTTCCATATAAATTTTTGAAGAGTTTGTTCTATATCGGTGAAATATGCCATTGGTACTTTAATAGGTATTGCATTGAATCTGTAGATTGCTTTGGGAAGTATGGACATTTTGATGATGTTAATTCTTCCTATCCATGAACACGGTATGTGTTTCCATTTATTTGTGTCTTCCTTGATGGAATTCTATGCAGCAGAAAGAAAGAAGGAACTCATACCTTTTGCAACAGCATGGATGGAACTGGAGAGCATCATGCTAAGCGAAGTAAGCCAGGCAGTGAAAGACAAATACCATATGATCTCACCTTTAACAGGAAGCTAATCAACAAAACAAACAAACAAGCATAATATAACCAAAAACATGGAAATTGAGAACAGGCTGAAAGTCACCAGAGGGGGGAGGGGAGGGAATTTCAGGGGAAAAGGGGAAGGATTTACAGGAACAAGTATAAAGGACACATGGACAAAAACTATGGGGGGGTGGAAATGGGAGGGAGGTGGGGAGGGCTGGGGTGGTGGGTTCGGATGAGAATAAAAGACAGAAAACTGTACAAGATCAACAATTAAAATAAAATTAAAAAAAATAAATTAACAACCAAAAAAAAAAAAACGAAAAAACTAAACATACTCTTACCATACAATCCAGTAGTCCTGCTTCTTGACATTTACTGAAAGATGGTGAAAATGTGTGTCCTTATGAAAGCCTGCACACAGATGTTTACAGCAGCTTTGTTCAAACTTACCAAAACTTGGAAGCAACCATGAGGTCCATCAGTGGATGAACGGATGAATAATGTGTGATACATCCAGACAATGGAATGTTATTCAGTGCTAAAAAGAAATGAGCTATGAAACCATAAAAAGACATGAAGGAACCTGAAATCCATATTATCAAGTGAAAGAAGCCAACCTTAAAAGACAACATGCTATGTGATTCCTTATGTGACACTCTGAAAAAGACAAATCTATGGAGACAGTAAAAAGATTAGTGTGTGCCAGTGGTTGAGGGAGGGGGAAAGAGGTTAATAGGATAAATAGGAGGAGCACAAAGGATTTTTGACAGCAGTAAAAATACTCTTTATGGTACCATAACGATATGGATACTTGTCATTATACTTTTGTACAAACCCATTGGATACACAGCACCTAGAGTTAACCTTAATGCAACCTATGGACTTTGGGTGACTGATGTGTGAGCATAGGTTTCTCAGTTATAACAAATATACCACTTTTGTGAAAGATGTTAATAATGGAGGATGGTATGCATATGTGGATGCAAGGGACTTTTGGGAAATCTCTGTACTTTCTCCTCAATTTTGCTGCTAAACAAATTGTTCTAAAATAATGAAGCTTTAAAAAAGTGTAGAAATCTCTTAAAACCAGCTTTGGTGAGGAAAACAATGTGTTTTTCCTTCAAAGTATAGTAAGATTGACAACTGACTCCTGGACAGAAACATTGAAAGCCAAAAGACAGTAAGGAAACTTCAAACTGTTCTAACAAAATAACTGTCAAGACAGAACTCTAATCAAAGCAGAAATTTTCTTCAGAATGAAAAATTTTAAAGTGCTATGTTCATTCATTTACTGATGGGCACTTACGTTGCTTCCAGCACTTGGCTATTGTGAATTGTGCTGCTATGAGCATTGGGGTGCATAGGTTCTTTTGGATTGGTGTTTCAGGGTTCTTAGGGCATAATCCCAGCAGTGGGTCAAAAGGCAGTTCCATATTTAGTTTTCTGAGGAAATTCCATACTGTTTTCCACAGTGGCTGTACCAGTCTGCATTCCCACCAATAGTGTACTAGGGTTCCCTTTTCTCCACAGCCCTGCTAGCCCTTGTCTGTTGATTTGTTTATGATGATCATTCTGACTAGTGTGAAGTGGTATCTCATTGTGGTTTTAATTTGCATCTCTCTCATGGCTAGTGATGTTGAGCATCTTTTCATATGTCTCTGGGTCTTCTGTATGTCCTCCTTGGAGGAGTATCTGTTCTGATCCTTTGCCCATTTTTTATTGGGTTGTTAGTCTTCCTGGAGTGGAGTCATGTGAGTTCTTTATATATTTTGGAAATCAAACCCTTGTCTAAGGTATCATCTGCAAATATGTTTTCCATATGGTTGGTTCCCTTTTCATTTTGCTGATGTTTTCTTTAGCCGTGCAGAAGCTTTTTATTTTGATAAATAACCCATTTGTTTATTCTTTTATGTTCCTGGCTCTAGCAAGGGTGTCAAACTCATTTTCACGGGGGGCCAGATCAGCCCTGCGGTTGCCTTCAAAGGGTCGAATGTAACTTTAGGACTGTGTAAATGTAACTACTCCTTAACTAGGGACAAGGAGCTCAGCGCCGCCACAGGGTAGAAACAAGGTGCTTGGCCAGATGAAACAAGGTGGAGATTCAGATTCAGCCCATGGGCCTTGTATTCACCATCTATAGTCTATGTGTTTGTTTCTATGCCAATACCAGACTGTTTTGATTACAGTGGCCTTATAGTATAGTTTTATATCAGGTATTGTCATCCCTCCTACTTTGTTCTTTCTCAAAATTGCTGTGGCTATTCGGATCATTTGTGGTTCCATATAAATTTTTGAAATGTTTGTTCTATGTCTGTGAATTATAACATTGGTATTTAATAGGGATTGTATTGAATCTATAAATTGCTTTGGGTAGTATGGACATTTTGATGATGTTAATCCTTCCAACCCATGAACACGGTATATGCTTCCATTCATTTGTGTCTTCCTTATTTCAAAAAGAAGAAAAAGTATTTTTAAGTATAACATTGGCTAATAGCAAAAAGATTAACACCTAGTACAAATGAG
Source organism: Glossophaga mutica (assembly GCA_039655065.1). Lineage (NCBI taxonomy): Eukaryota > Metazoa > Chordata > Mammalia > Chiroptera > Phyllostomidae > Glossophaga > Glossophaga mutica. The sequence goes on along the minus strand of CM077307.1, from coordinate 135,806,103 downwards.
GATGTAAGGAAATTCAGCTCATGTTGAGAAATTGGTGGGAGATTAAATTTATAAAGCCACTTTGGATAGCAGATTAGCAAAATCAAATGTGAATATACTTTGCTCCTCAAATTCTAATTATAATAATCTTGCCTGTGGATATACCTGTATTATATAAAGCTATTTACACACAAATATTTGTCAAAACATGGTTTATAACAACTAATAACTGTGGAAGGTCAATTATAAAGTATAATTATGCTATAGAAAATTATCCAGCCTTTAAAGGGATTTCAGTAGATCCCAATGTATGGTTATGTTAAGATCTTAAACATATTCTTAATGAAAAGAGTATAAAAGAACAATATGAGTAGGTTTTCCATTTATTTTTAAATGCAGATATACAGGAAAACATATAGACAAGTATATGTATTTAAGTGATAATAAAAGGAATAAGAGGGTTTATACTAATTACCATGGCATACCATTGGGTAATGGACTGGAAGAAATAGTTGAATAGTTGTGAAGAGAGACATGTTATTCTATATATTTCATTCTTATGTTAATCTTTTATAATGTGAATATCTCCACATATTACTTATACAATATTAAAAATGATCCCTAGTTGGTTCCAGAAGTATTGAGGCACCTTTTGTACAGTAAGTGTAGGCATATAAACAGGCTTCTATACTAATGTATTGACAGACAGGCAGAGAGATATTATCTGGGTGTTTAGAAAATGGAAGACCAAATAGAAAAAAATAGGTGAACTTTTGATCCATAAAATTAAATCCTTTACAACTATGTTGATGCCATATTTTAATTTTAGCTGGGTTTAGCTGAAAATTCATTTATAGAGTAAAAATCTGGTGTTGTGCTACAACCTCCCAAATTTTCCCTAAGAAAATAAAATTGAAATCATGAATTATGTATATATAGCGCATTTAAAAATATTTATTCAGTTTAATTTCACCAATGTGACAACATATTACATCTTGAATAATTTGTATTTTCAAAGGTTTTAAGTATTTAAATACACATACACATATATACATATTTTTGTTTGGATGTAAAAAAGCCTCATAAGATTGTGTGCTTTAATAGTTTCCTTAATTTACAAAGTGTAACAGATGTAGTTTCATTCTTGTTTAAGCCAGTATACTTAATATGTGTCAGAATTTTACTTTATGACATGAGCATTTTCTCTCAAACTTCCTTTGCACAATTCCAGGGGGCACCATTTACATTGTAGCCTATGTGGTTAATGGAGTTGTCCATTGCGTAGCCTGTGCCCTGTTTTCACAAATGGTACTGTAGCAGAAGTTGATTGTTATAAATGTGATAAACTTAGATATTTAAAGAGAATGATAAATATACCTAAGTAGTTACCTTGCCTAGAGTTATATTTTGGCAGCCTTTCATAACCCAAAATAATATCACTTAAAGTCAGCAAATATAGAAAATGCAGACCTCTCTTAAAGCAGTGAATGTCAATTGTATATAATTTTATGTTCTGAGCACTTATTCCTAAAGTGAAAACAAAATAAAGAAAACACTTTTCTATTTCAAAACCAAAACAGATTATGGGTGTTAATGACACTGTACTTAAAAACTGTTAGGTTTTGAGAGGAAAATAATAAGGTAGAAATATAAATTGTATTTTATTTCTTTAAACTATAAAGTTTTGGTTTCCTGAATAAACAAAATATGAGACTTACGTAAACACCCTTTTATGGGGAAAAAAAGAAAAACAACATTGCATGTCTGATCATATTTTGGAGAGGAGGAAGGCGACTGAGGCACAGCTATAAAGATATCTTTTTCCTCTTCAGTTTACCCTTGAGATGTACCTATCAAAATAATCTAACCTTATCTGGATGATGTTTTTAATCTTGAAAAGCCTTTTTCTTTCTTGTTGGATGATTGTATTAGCAAACTGCTGGAAGGGAAAATCATACAGAACATAATTTGTAGTTTGACCTACTCACATTGGGTGTTGCTAAAGAAAATGAATCAAAAATTGTTGTGTTAAAATAACTCTATCTGCTTTCCCTGGCATGTGTGACTGACTAACTGACTTTAGAATCTATCATTTAAAGAAAATGGTTGACACTTGGGTGTACAATTTATCAAACTTCAACCTAGTCCCTTTTCTCCAAAGCACAGAAAAATAATCATCCCTCCCTAAATATAAATCTTTTAAGAGAAATTCAAGGAATCTTTCTCCAGTAAAATAATTGATAAATGGCAGGAGCATAATTTAAAGATGGTTTCCATCACAGATCATATGGCACCTAAACTCTTGAACCTGTCACTCAAATCTTTCCATGCGTTGGCCCACTGGCATTAATCTCAGCTCCTCTGTGACCAGTTCTCTCATTGAGTTTTATGTTGGTCTTTTCATAATTACAGGTTTCCTGCTTACTTCTGCCTTGAAGTAAGCTCTAGCTACTATCTGAAAGGCTATTCATCCTTTTTTCTGCCAACCAAAATCTATTATTTCCTCACAGCTCAGTTTAAGGAATATCTCTCAAAGGAATCAAAGAAAAAAAGAAAGAAAGAAGGGAGAGAAAGAAGGTGGGAAAAATACTTCCTCTAATATTATGTTGTACTTACTTCTTCAGTATTAAATACCTCTTATTCACAGAGTTATATCTGGTGGGACTAATCACAAAGGTCTCTGAAATCTGGGTTACTGATATTTTCTTGTTTTATTTTTTTTGTATAGAAACAACAGTTGACTCTTGAGCAGCATGTTTGAATTGCATGGGTCCACACACACGGACTTTTAAAAAATAAATACACTGCCCAGGCTGGTGTGGCTCAGTAGATTGAGCACAGGACTGCAAACCAGAGAGTTGCTGTTAGATCCCCAGTCAGGGCACATGCCTGGGTTGCAGGCCATGTCCTCAGTAGGGGGCCCACAAGAGGCAACTGCACATTGATGTTTCTCTCCCTCCCTTCCCCTCTCTAAAAATAAATAATAAATAAAATTTTTAAAAATATATAAATAAGTAAAAATAAAAATAAATACACAGTTAACCCTCTGTATTTCTGGGTTTTGAAACTAAAGATTCAAATAATCACAGATGAAAGAGTACTTTCTGCTCATGATTGGGAGTCCCAAAGAGGAGGGCAAACTATATGCATTGTTCTACACCATTTTATATGAGGGACTTGGGCATCTATGGCTTTTGGTATCCTCAGGGGTCTTGGAACCAATCTCGCGTGTTGTTCAAGAGTCAACTTTCTGTATATCACCCAGTTTTCAATAACTGTTTACTAAATCAACGTGAAAACAAGAAAATCTTATTTCACTGATTAATTCCAAAACATTATATTTGGAGAATATTATTTTGGTGTATAGATTGAATATCTAAATTAACCTTTTAAAATATCAATTACTAAACCCATTACTAGAAAATTAAAAACTGATGTGATAATAAAATATGCTTAGATTAGTCATTTTTAATTATGGTCTTACTTTATACAGACCACCTTGGGAATGTTTAATGTATAAAGGGTATGCTTATTATAAATTGAAACTAAGCTATCAGAAGCCACCAATATTTTTGACCATATCAAAATGTAAAACTTCTATTTTTGAGGAACAGAGTACCATAAAAAAATCAAACAAACTGTAAAACCAAAATTCACAGTATAGATGACAGACATAATATCAATAGTTTTAATAACCTATATAATGATTTCTTACAAATCACTGAGAAAAAACTAATTATGCTGGTGGAAAATTTGACAAAGCATACTTAGAAGAGAAGATATATAAATAGCCAATAAACTTGTGCAAAGATTTTCACTCTTTGTAGCACTCACAGAAATGCAAACTATTCAATAAATTAAAATTATTACACCCCCAGAAATTAAAACGATGATACACTGTCTGGTGAAAGTATGGTGAACCGGCACCCTCATGTGCTGATGGTAAGAATCTAAATTTAGTAAACTTTTCAAGAACAGTCAGGCAGGCATGATATATCGAATTTTAACATGTGTTTATTTTTTAGATGAATATTATACTTCTTTTCTGATTATCTCCAGATAATCAAGGAGATAATCAGAAAAATGGATAGAGTATGGGTGCATACATTTGTTTATAATAGAAGCAAAAACCTCAAATGGTAAAGTACCCAAATATCTATCATTAGAAAGAAGCCTTAAAAACTTGTGGTGCCTCATTATAATTCTGTCATCATTGAGTACTCATACAGTATTGTACTTATGGTGCAACGTTATTCACACTGTGTTAAGTAAAAAAAAAAGACTATTAAATGTGTCTATTGTGATTGCAGTTTCTACTTTCACATGCACATGTTTGTAGACATAGAGAATAGGTCCTGAAGGACATACATCAAATCGTTGGCAGTAGTCACTCAGTGTTGATAGTGTACCAGGTAATCTTTGCTTTCTCTTTATGCTTGTCTATATATCCTGAAACTATTTTTATAATCATCACGTATCATAGTATGCAATTGTTTGTTTAAGAGTAAAGACTTAAACTATCAGAGTTTTATTCCATTTCCTTTTATTTTCCTTATTCAGCATTATATTTTTAGCTTATTTAACTTTAAAAGATTACATAACATTATGAAAATGTTTTATTTTGAAGAGATGCATTTCATCTTTATGTGATTAGGCTGTATTCTTTTTCCCTAAAGCAAAAAGTTTTATTATAAATGAAGGTTTAATTGTTACTTGAGGGTGAGCATTTTATTATTCATGAGTTATATAAATCACCAAAATGTTCAGGGCGATCACAATAAAACCTAAAAAACAAGGACTCTAGCTACAGGGCTGTACTCTATTATTTAAAGTACTACCTGACTAATAGGTGGCAAGAAATAGGGGGATGAAAGGAGTCTAAGAAAAATCAGTATGTCTCTATTCTGTGATTATGTAGATTACATACTCAACAGAATCCCTTAATAATCCACGCTTCTAGTTTAAAGAAAAAGTCCAGACATGTCTAAAATAGACTAAATAAATAAGCTTCAACAAACCACATTTGAAAAGGGACATACTCAAATCAAAATGTGTTCACAGGAAAAGAACCTGGATTTTCCAGGACCAGAGGCCTCTGAAGAAGAAAAAATTCAGAGAAGATTTAATTACTGTCTTCGAATCTAAAGGTCTGGCAAAATAAAAAAGATTTGTCTTGTCTGTATAACTCCCAGATGGCACACCAAATACCAGAGGCTGGCTCTTCTGGGGGAAAATTTTGACTAGTAAATGCAGTCACTTTCTAAATAATGGATGTATCCAGAAATGGAAAGGTTATGAAGTTCCTTCCTTGCTTTTATACTACCAGCTCTTAGCAGAGGCCCTGGCAAACAGAAGGCACTTAATACACGGCATTGAATGAATTGAGAGGTAATAGGTTATACCTTCATATTTTAAATTTAACTACATGGTTTTTGTTGAAAGATATTTTGTAAAGTTGTTTAAGCATTCGTTATGAGATTGAGCCAGGTCATCTATAAATATGCGACCATCTATCCCAGATTTTTCTAGGATTTTCTAATAGTTTAAATTCCAATTTAAACTATTTTGCCCTATTCTTCCCATAAGCCTGCTTCCAAATGTTCTTCTTGGTAGTAAAGCCCACAATTTATGATGAGCCTGTCTTACTCTGGGTAGCATAACTAGTTGAATGACAAAATAGATTCCGTTCTACAGCCTGGGAATCATGTTCGGAGTGCTATAGTGGTGAGGATAGAGAACTACAGTTGTTTATAACTAGGAAGTAATTTACTATAAATAATGTAGCTAGCTCTGTCTTGGTGAATGCAGACTTAAATGTTAATAAATTTATGTAATCAAATGTAAATCAAGCAAGACTGTAGGGTGATATATTTTTATTGATTACTTTCTTAAAAAGAATTTTGATCACAGTTCTACAATATTGAGCCATATACCAATATTTCCATAGTGTTCAAGATTGATTACTACGCCACCCTTAAGGCTTGGTGAGTGTTTGACAGATGGCTGAGAATATGCAAGTAAGTGTGCATTGTGCGGAAAAGTGAAGAGTCAATCACAAGAGAATAAACATGCTTAGAAATAGGCCACCTTTTTGGTATTCTGACTACAGAATCGAGCAACTTCCTATGCAAATTAAGCAGCTGCATCAGCACCATTGACACTATTGGAGTGAAGAGGGGGGAAAAACAAAGTTTTCTGTGGCAAACTAGCTCTGTGCTTGATCAAAATAATGTAAGGGTACATGAGGTAGATTGGGGTTTTTTTTGTTTGTTTTCTTTTGTTTTGTTTTGAAGTTGCTTATTTCTTCCATTTGCTTAAAGTGCTAATGACCATAGCAAACGTGGCAAGTTTAACTGATGAATATGGAGTTTCATAGCTCCCAGAGCATGGCTTTGGACTAATAAGAATTTAGATGGGCACAGCAACCTACTTTCCCTTGTTTCAGGATTTGCATGCCTGCTGGTACACACAGAGTCAGATACATGTGCCTCTGCTTTGGGGGAGATATTCTCCATTATTCAGAGAAAGTTTTTCTGTCCTACATATTTTAAAATTTTTTATTGTTGTTCAATTACAGTTGTCCCCATTTCACCCCCACTGCTCTCGCTGCCATGAGCACGGTCCCTCTCCCATATTCAGTCCTTCACCGGCCCCATTGTCCTTGTCCATGGGTTCTTCATACAAGTTCCTTGACTTGCCCCTTTCCCTTCTTTCCCCCGTTATTCCCTCCCCCACCCCTCTGGTCACTATCAGTTCTTTATTTCAATGTCTCTGGTTCTATTGTGCTTGCTTGTTTGTTTTGTTGATTAGGTTCTACTTAAAGGTGAGATCATATGGTATTTGTCTTTCACTGCCTGGCTTATTTCACTTAGCACAATGCTCTCCTCTTCCATCCATGCTATCGTGAAGGGTAGGAGTTCCTTCTTTGTTTCTGCTGTGTAGTATTCCATTATGTAAATGTACCACAGTTTTTTGATCCATCCATTTACTGATGGGCACTTAGGCTGTTTCCAGCACTTGGCTATTATAAATTGCGCTGCTATGAACATTGGGGTGCATAGGTTCTTTTGAATTGGTGATTCAGAATTCTTAGGGTATAATCCCAACAGTGGAATTGCTGGGTGAAAAGGCAGTTCCATTTTTAATTTTCTGAGGAAATTCCATACCGTTTTCCACAGTGGCTGTAGCAGTCCGCATGTCCTACATATTTAATGTGTAGCAACTTAAAGAATTAGGGGCTTTCAACTAAAGAGATAAGTATTTTAGATGGGAAAAAAATGACACATACAGCTAAGAAATGAATGCAGATATTTTTGCTCTATTTAAGCAGTGAAAATCTGACTTGAATTACCTTTTGTCAATAAAATGCAAAATATATTAAATAAATACCACATAGCAATATTTAAAATCTGGAGCAACTTGTGCCTCTTCTTCGAAGCCATTCCTGACTTTCTAGACCATGCTGAATTCTTCCTCTGCAAACCACCGCTGGGATTCGACACTAGGGCATGATGCCTTGCAGTGTTGGTTTATATGTCATCTGACTATGGCAGGGTTGCCTTGAAGTTGAAACATACACACTCAGCACACAGATATGTAGACACAAACAGTTGATTCTTAGGAGCTAGAATCAACTGTGACTCTTTATATCTTTACCTTTCTTCAAAAGGTCAGCTCACACATAGTACCTAAGGCATCGTGAAGAGATTCGTGTACTTCCATGTCTCTCCATGGTTCCTCTATCACTTTTAAAAATATGTACACAAATTGAACATTTCTCCTCCTAAGAGATGGAGCTTAATTTCCCTCTCCTTGAATGCAGGCTGGACTTAGTTACTGGCTTCTAGAGAATAGAATATGGTAGAAGTAATGGGATGTCACGTCCAAGCTTAGGTTATAAAAAAACAACAACTGTGGTTTCCACCTTGTGGTTACCTTGAGGCTTGTACTCTTCTGCTATCTCTCCCTTTTGAATCATTTGCACTCTGGGAAGCCAGCTGCTATGTGGTAAGGGCATACAAGAAGCTTCTGGAGAGGCCCACTGGGCAAGGTCCTGTAGCCTGCCAACAGCCACTTGAGCGAGCTAAGATCTGCTCTGATGTGAGCCTTGATGTCTCTGCAGCCAGACCAATAGCTTGACTGCAACCTGGTGACAGAAATTGAGCAAAAACCATCCAGCTGAGCCATTCCCAGGTTCCTGACACAGAAGGGTGATTCTAAATGCATGTTGTTTTAAACTGCCAAATTTGGGGACATTTGTTACATAGCAACAGATAACTAATACACTTCTCATTCACAATAGTAGCTGAAATCTTTTTCATGCCACATTTCAGTCACCCTCCAAATGCACACTTCTTCATCTTTCATTTTCTGCTCCCCTGTGTCAGGCTGCTTCTGTACAACCCACCCTGGCCTGCTCTTCACTCCCAAAGAAGCCCCTTGTAATTCTTGTGAAAACTCAAATTCTCCACATTAATGGCTCATTTCCTAAGCTAGATTGCTCATAAAAGGTGCTTAATAAATATCTGTTCATCATATAACCAAATTTCAATTTCTTTTGACTTGTGCAAACAAAAATCATTCATTTGGAAAAACATATATTCTTCCTACCTCAGAGTTATAAAGAGAGGTGTTTAAGTGTGTGAAACTGTGTCTCTTTATAAGCAAAGCTTACTACTTCATCTGGTGCCTGGGCCAGGCAGATACTGGATTCAGTGCACTCTTTGGCTTCAGGAACAGGAATAGCTATGCAGTTCAGCTCCAGATGGGCAAAGATGCCATGCAGTTAATGTTCAACAAGCTTTGCCCTAAGGAGCAATTACAGATTCAAGATCACTGTCTTCTAAATGTGGATCTAGTTCTAAGTGTTGCTTGTAATTTTCAGGTTGGTGTCTATTGCCACCTCTAATAATAAAGATATTTATTAAACAAATGTGGTATACATGCCAGACTCTGAGAACTTAATTAGTTTGTATGTGAATATCGCTTCTACTACCCGTATATGACATTGGGTAGCAAAATAAATGTAGTTTCTAAGAATGCTAAACAGTCTAGTGAGAGAAATGGACATTAATTTAATAAACCCACAGGCATATAATTGCAAGCCAAGTATTCGTATGGGGAAAAAAAGGGTTACTCTAAAGGGCGTATTAGAGGGCTTTCTCTAGTCTGGGGGTTAGTGGATCAGAAGGCTCCTCTGAGCTAGGTGTGGAGATTTAGAGACATAGGAGTTCTCTGGGCTCAAGTACAGGGGAGGGAAGTTAAATTAGTTCAGCATTTACTATATGCCAGGAGCTGTCAACGCACTTGAAGTATCAACACATGTCATCTTCACAACCATAGGATGTAGGCTCCACTCTAACTACATTTTAAAGACGTGAAACCCGATGCCTCCTGTCCACATGCTTAACTAACTACTGTCCCAGATTTCCTCTGCAAAGGCCTTGAATTCGTCCCTGGGGGCACCAAAGACAGTCTTGAATGAAAAAGACTGTATAGACCACTTTTAGGTTAACTACCATGTCATAATATTGATTAGCCACAGAAGTTTCAACAATTAAAACCCAAACAAAAGAGGACAGAGTTTAACTTTATTACCCTCCAAACATGGTCTCTAAAAAAATAAAGGATGATATAAATAACATTATAACTAAGTAATTTTAAATTATTCATCACTTTTACATTTGCAATTTCTTTATGCTTTCTACCCAAGGACCCCATGATGTCCTTTTTTATATCATAAATACTCCTAACCAGATATGTATGCTTTTTCTTAGTTTATGAAAATGGACACTCTCCTATGTATTCAATAACAGCCAAAATTGAGAAAAGAGAAGGGAAAGTACTTCATTATCCTTTGTTAAATAATGAATGTTTTCAAGTAATATGGTCATTAAATACAAATGAGCATAAATGTGGTACAAATGTAAATTTTTAAAAACTAGAAATATTTCTTAAGATAAACTCTTTGGCTGAAGTTCTGAATATTTAATCGTTCCATTTACACAAAATGTGTGCAGTCACCTATTCAACATAATTAGTTATCTAGGAAAAAACAATTGTAATTGAACATAACTAGTTCCTAAATACATTTTAAATACCATAAACAAACAATCACACATTAAATATTTGGTCTATTGCTTGGATGTAATTTCTTAAATTTATTTTTTGGTTATAACTGACATACAATGTTGTGTTAGTTTCAGGTGTACAACATAGTGGTTAGATGTTTACATATGGCTTATGAAGTGACCACCCTGATAAGTCTAGTACCTAGCTGGCACCATACATACCTATTGCAATGTTATTGATTACATTCCCTGTATTGTGCTCTACAGTGGTCATCTTCCATTTGCCCCTTCAGATCCACTTTGTACCCTTTCTAGCCCACTCTGTGTTCAGAAGGCCAAAGTTTATGGAAATTACCAATACCCTCCTTTACCCTCTGACTTCTAGCTGGACCATTTGGTGAAATAGGTGAGAAAAGGGTGAGGTTGACATGTTTTTACTCCCAGCTCTCTTCCAGTTGGGTCACTGTGTATTGGGTGTATCTTCTACAGAAAGTTACTTCCTGTCCTGTCTCTATAGCTCTTCTTTCTTCATTCTGGAAACTACCCCCTCACCTTCCCATTAGGTCCAGCAGGGAGAACAGATAGGGTACCAAACCACCCTTGTTACTTTCCCTTAAACTGCCCTGCATGTTTGTACATAGCCCCTTTATTAAGCCCTCTTCCATGTCCCAGCATCAGTGTGCTATTTTTCTCATAGAACTCTGACTGTATAGTAATTGATAACAGGAATGGCTGCAGGAAACTCACCCTCAAAAGGGATTCTGAACTGGATTGTCCATGTATGTGTGTGGTATCCAGAGAACTTACTGGGCAAGAGTAGGGGGAAATGGAGATGCAACACTAAGGAACATGGTTGAGTTGACTTTAAGGATATCAGACAAAAGAGGATGAGACTAATGATAAAATAATAGAAATTGAACAAGATGAATGTACTCATGTAGGTGCATTCATTCAGAATTCAGGACTTGCAAGGGTGGCTCCGGTACCCAGGAGTGCTTTATTAGTCTGCCAGACCGGATAACTGAAGAGTGAACTCAGTGGTGGCCTACAGTCAATGCTGTGGCAGAACCTCCCTGCCATAGGTAGAGGAAGGATTCAGGTAGTTCAAGAAGATGAAATAATGTGCATGTTCAGCTATTGGCTAACCATTATCCCCAGGATTGTCCAGAGGACACACTTCTTTTACCAAGGCATTCAGAAATTAAATTCACTGGTGAGGGGGTCGTCACCAACACTGGTCATTTGGTGGTGGCCATTCTCTGTAGGCTGACTTCTGAGCAAGGGAGTGGGGTGCTGGGGACCATGTCTGAGATGTAGATTACATTTGCCATTTCTATGGCATGTCTATGCTTCCTTAACCACTCAGTGAATTTTTAATAATATTAGTAAGAAACTGTAATATTAGTAATGCTGAATGAAACACTTTACAAAATTCTCCAGTAAAATCTACAATGGACACTAATGCTTTAATGAATATATTCTGTATAACTGATACAAAAAAGTACCGAGTCCTATTTCAAGTTTAGCACAAGGTGAAAACAGAAGCTCATGCATGAACTTGGTTCAAAGGTAAGCCCTCCCCACTTACTAGTTGGGTTATCATTGACAATGCTTTTAATTTCTGTGAAGCTCAATTTTTTCATCTGTAAAATGTGGGTAATAATATCTGCTTTCCAAACTTGCAAGGATGAGCAGGATAGAGGAGAGTAACTCACCTAACAAGCTAAATTAAGGTTTTCTTTTTCTGGGCTCAACATCTTGGGCTTTCCTCTCTCATAGCACTTGCAATCTAATACCACATATTGTATGTACTACAAAATCCTTGAGTTCAGGATCCATGTCCACTTATTTCGTTTTGCCAGTATATCTGCAGTACTCAACACATAAACAGACATAATTGTATGAGTAATTAAATGAATGAGTAAATGTCTTATTTTTATAATGAAATGGAAGTGGTCAGTTTATGATTTACCTTCTTTTCCATTCACTCCTCTACCTGTATTTAAATGCCATCTCCATCTGCTGCCTTTACAATTGTGGACAAACTACTTAACCCTACTAACTGTGAGCTCCTCATTTTTAACATTGACATGATATCTCCTATCCTTATAGGAGTGCTATAAGAAATAAATTAGATAACAGTTAAAATATCTGGAAAGTAGGGAGTACTCCATAAATTTTATTTCTTTTTCTCTTGTCCTTTTTGTATCTCAAGTGTCTGGAACATTATAGGCACTGAAATGTTGTCTATGATGGTTTGCACATAGAATTCTAATTTTTAAAGCTTAGAGTCCATCAATTCCTTTAAAAAACTCTTCTAAATATCAGATTACTGCCCATGGGATTGGAAAATATTTTTTAGCCATTTATGGTTAAAATGCTCTGAGAATTTGGAAGAGGCCCCACTTCTGAAACTTATTTCAATAAATCCAAAATGAATAGGAGTGGAAAAATATTTAACATTCAGCAGTTAATTTTGAATAGAAGACATAGTTAATTTTATCTCTCTTCTACAAATCATAAGCAAAAACAATTTGGATAAGTTACTTAAAAGAGGCTCCCAAATCATTTCTGATGGGATACATTAACTCAAGTGTTGCCCAATGATTATTCTTAACAAATGTACATACTGTTTGACTTTACTTGGAATAAACAAAAATCTTAAAATTAGATTATTGCTAAGACGTAGACCCATTAAGTTAAAATAAGGCCAGACATTTGGAATTAAGTTAGTTTAAGATAGTCACCTTTGATTAAAACATGGCTAAAATATTTGGATTGTTTTATTAGTTCTATGCCATAGCGTAAACACTCAGTTAAATTTTCACAGTAAATGCATAGTGCATTTATACAAACTCATAAATACACAACATCAGTGCCTTCACACAAAGTCATTTTACATACTAAAAAGGATTTCAACAACTACTAAAAACAAATACAAAAAGAGAAAAGATTTTTTTAAAGTTATTTAAGTCACTATTGGCCTGACTTCCATTCTTCCCTACAAATAGAAAAAACATACGTAAATGACAAACTTAATTCTGTTTTTCTCATTTTTCTTAGGGCTCCAGCACTGCATCACTATCTAAAATATAACTAATTTAAATTGATTTAGAGAAAGAAGCTTTACTTAGAGCTTTATTTGAGTTGAGTGGCATATTTAAAAAACATATTTTTCAGATTAAAGGAAATGTTTGTGGTAACATAAGCTCCACTTGCCATTTCAAAATTATAAAATGAATTAAAGGGTGAAGGACATGAATTAAAGCATGAGTGACTTCATAAAATGAGCACTTTACGAAATGTGTAAGTTTAAGTTTTTGTATCCAAAATGAAGACAATGATTTAAGAACATTTTGTATTTATTTGCCCAAAACAAGAAGAAACCTATCTAATCACTATTTTAAATAATATTTTCGGTGAGCTTTTTTATGTGTATAGTCAATGATAACCTTTTGTTCTATGCTGCAGATTGTTCATTCCTAACACAGCATTGTGACTGGAGGCCTGAGATGCTGAATTCGTGTGTGTGTGTGTGTGTGTGTGTGCATGCAGGAGTGTGTGTAGACATAGATACAAAAAAGAGATAATGATAGAAGCGTCATTCTAACAGCTTCTCTAAAGAACTCTTACGGTTTACTGAAGAAACACTATGTTTCTGTTGAACACAGTTTGTATCCTAAAAGCAGTTGTGATGCTATCGACATTTCCTGAATATACAGTGAACTCTAAAATATTCTCATTGTTCAAAACAGTGGAAATATGTTTTGGGGGCATTGAACAGTAAGGCATAAAATTTACAAATAATTACATATCTTTCCATGTAAAAGATACTTCATTCAAAAAGCAATCATTCCTGCACATGTTTCCAGCTCTGGAGGAGTATCTTGTAACAGATTATGCTCTCATCAAGAACAAATAGAATAATGGATGCATTTTTCAAAATCCATTTGAAGGCTTTTGAGATCTTCCAAAGAAGTGAGGACTTAAGAGGCCATGGTCCCAGAGAGAAGTGAGCCAACTATTTTAAAGTCAGCCCAATATTTGTGTGTTGCTTTTCCCGTAGGGGAATTTGTTTTAAGAGATACAAGGCAAGAAGTCTAGAAGAAGGTAGAGGGCTGCCCCAAAGAAGCAGAGAAGGCAAGCAAACTTTTGGCAATTTCATAACACTAGGAAAACAAAATTAGAGCATGGGCATGCCAAGGCAGCCAGGATTGAGAGATAGAGATCACAGGAAGCAGGTGGGGGTATAGAAGTGAGCCTACAGTCAAAGACAGCTCTCTACTCCAGGCATGGGCTGATTCCTAACACTATTGCTAAAATTTCTACACATATTAGAAAGAAAATAAGGGAATGTTATTGTCAGAAACTGTGAAGGGTCTGAGATAACTTTTCAAGTTATCATTCAGTTTTATGGATGCGGGCAAAAGACCCCAGACTCATAAGCCAGAGATCAAGTTAGAGTAATAAAAAGATTAAAAAACACTCAAAGAAAGGATAAGGAAGGACACTAAAAAGCTAAGAGCATAAATTGATGAAACAAAGCATATAACCAATAGGGAAAATTAACAAGCCTATTTGATGATTCTTTAGAAAGACTAGTAAAATTGATAATCTTCTGGCAAGGCTGTTTAAGAAAAGAAGAGAGAGATGGCACAAAATACAACATCAGTAACAAATTGGGGCATCTTGAAATATCACACAGGCATTAAAAGATAAGAAGATACTATAAGCAACACCATATCTAAACTTTATACTAGATTAAATGATAAAATTTGGAAAATCCTAATATTACTATGGGAAAGAAATTGAACTTAAAATATTTTTAAAATGAATTTAAAATATTTTCCACAAGGACATTTCCAAGGCCATATATCTTCATATTTAGGAAAGAAATGAAACTGATTTTATATAAACTTGTCAAGTTAAGAAAAATAACAATATAACCTTACTACCTAAACTTGACAAGGACCTTATCAGAAAGGAAAATTCTTGATGTATCTCCCTTATGAACATACATGTAAAAATTCTAAGCAAGATGTTAACAAATCAAAGCCAATGGCAAGTGAAAAGATAGAACACAGTTAAATTTATTTCACAAATGCAAGGTTTGTTTAGTATTTCAGAATCAATTAATGCAATTTACCACATTGGAATAAAAGAGGGAAATTATATGACCTCATTAGAAGCTGAACAATCATAAATTTAACACTCAATCATTATAAATCTGTTAGCAAACCTAGAATAGAAGAATTAATAATAGTAATTATAATTAATGCTCAAATATTGAAACCTTTTCTCCTGAGAATGGTAATAAGGGTGTGTGCTGTCACTAATTTTATTCAGTATGCACTGGCAATCTTAGCCAGCGCAGTATGGCAGGAAAAAAATGGGACACCAGATGTGGGAAAATAAGATTTAAAACTTCATCTTTCACATTTGACCTGATCATGTATTAAGGATGCAAAAGAATCTATGGCAAAATTGTGCAAACAATTTTGTGAACCAACAGACAACTGACAAATATTTTAAAAATTCCATATACTAGCCCTGGCTGGTGTAGCTCAGTGGATTGAGCGCGGGCCTGCGAACCAAAGGATCGCGGTTCGATTCCCAGTCAGGGCACATGCCTGGGTTGCCAGGCCAGTTCCCGTCAGGGGACATACAAGAGGCAACCGCACATTGATGTTTCTCTCCCTCTCTCCTTCCCTTCCCCTCTAAAGATAAATAAATAAATAAATAAATAAAAATACTTAATTGTTAAAAAAAAAATTCCATATACTAGCAAAAAGCAATTAGGAAATAAAAATAGAATGACAACATTTACAATAGCATCAAAAGGATGTGATATTTTACTGGAATGTGTAAAATACACACACACACACAACATAATTGAATGAAAGTAAAGAAGATAGAAATAATGTAGAAATACATAATAGACATGGATTGTAGGAATCAATATAATAAAAATGTCTGTTCTTTTTAGTTTGATCTACATATTCAACATAATCTCATTAAAAATCCCAGCAGGTTTTGTGCATGTAATTGACAATCTAATTCTAAAATGTATAAAGAATTGCAAAAGGCAAAAAAGAGATAAAACAATCTTGAAGAAGAAAATTAAAGGGTTTATACTACCATATGTCAAGACTTATAAATTTATCAGAATTACAACATGTGTTTGCTTTCATGATGGACAAGCAGACCACTAGAAGGGGGAAAAAAGAGTGCAGAATGAGACCCAGAGTTATGTGGTCACTTAGTTTAAGACCAAAGTGGCAATGCAGGGCAGACAGGAAAGTGTGGCTTTTTCAATAAATGATGATGAGTCAAGTGTACATTCCATAAGGCAGATAATAAATCTAGAATCTTAGCTTACAATGTAAACAAAGGTCAGTTCGAAATGCACTGTAGATATAAACATGAAGGTAAAACTTTTTAAGCTTATAGAAGAAACTAGAAAAATATCATCATGGTCTTAAACAGGTCTCAAAAAATACTGACCTTAAAAGGAAACACTGATAAACTGTACCACATTAATATTAAGGACTTCTTTTAAACAACAAGCACAATTAGGGCAAAACTTCAAGTAGATCTGGAGAACAACGTTTGCCATAAAATGTAGGTGATAAAAGATATATCCACGATAGATAAAGAACTACAAAATCAATGAGACATGAGATAGATAAACCAATAGGGGAAAAAATGAGCAAAAACTTGAACATACACATCACAAAAGAAGATACCCAAATTAAAAGATGTGTCCAATTTTATTAGTCATCAAGAATATGCAAACCACTGGAAGCTGACCTCTCTCTACATGGCTCTGCGAAGAATCTCTCCATGCAGCTACCTGGGCTAATTACACTGCTTGGATCCTAAAAGTCGGAGGTAACAGGAAGGAGGAAGCAGAAGCTTCCAGTCCCCTTTGAGGCTGAGCTCAGAACTGGCATGGTGTCATTTCGACCATGCCCACACTGCCTTGCAAAAAACAGAGAACTAGCTAGCATACAAAGGGCGGGGAAAATATGTCACCCCTCAACGTGGGGAGTGACAAAGAGAATTTGCAACCACCTATAATCCATCACATCTTCCCACCTTCCTCAAATACATACTTGTCCAAAACTAGCTCTATCATCAACGTTCCTTTCAAATCCTCTCTCTTTTATGAATTATTAACCCCCTAACCTGAAAATAGCTCCTCCATTTCCCCCTGTGAACTCTCGTTTTATCTGTACCTTTCTTGGGGCACTTTTAACTTTCAACCTTGAATTATGTATGTCTTATCTCCTCTACATTTTAAATAACATTATTTCTAGTTGCTGAATAAGATATTCATATTGTAGAAAATTATAAGGATCTATTTCTGAATAGTGTGTCCCTTCCCACACTGCTTTATACATATGAAATGATTAATGAACATTTATTGAGGAAGGTAGAAATAAAATCCAAACTTTCTTACAGGCAAATACTAGGTACTTCTGAGGGCATTTGGCTTGCTACTTTAGTTTTTATCCTTAATCATATTATCAGACACAAATAGGCAAAATAATATTAAATAATAATTTTATATATTTTACCAGGTCCATATTGTAGGAGTGGGGTGGATAATGTCATAATAAAAGAAACAAAAGAAAATAACACTTATTGAGATCTTAACCATGTGCCAGGCACAGCTCTGAGAATGTTATTCTCCTAACAGCCCTGGGGTGTTTTGAAGAAAATGAAGAAATAACCATGAAATAAGGAACAAAGGAAAGGAAAGAACCAGAAAAAAAGTGTATCTTATAGAATTCTGAAAGATTCCAAGACTTCTGAAAATCTGACCTTGTTGGCTCCAGGATGACACCCAGACTCTAAGAACGTATTCGGGAGATGGGATAAATAAGGACACCTTTCCTCTGAATTAGACTCTACCATTCCCATGTTTACATAGTTCATCTTGTGAATTCTTATTTTTTAAAAACAAAATCATTGATTTTCTACTTTATTGGAATGTTGAAGGCTTCAAATTACCTTAGTGTAGTTTTCAATATAGTGCTAATCATTTAAGCACTTATACAGGTAAAGCAAAGCCTAACAGTGACTTTGTTGTTGGTTTTTTTTTTTTAACTTAATCTCTACCCGGAAGTAAAAATTTACCTTACAGAGAAAATTAAACACATTTCTTTCTTTCTTTCTTTCTTTTTTTACCAAAAATGATCCATTGATTTTTATTGAGGTGAAATTCACATAATATAAATATGATTATTTTAAGCCCTGGCTGGCGTAGCTCAGTGGATTGAGCGCAGGCTGTGAACCAAAGGGTCACAGGTTCGATTCCCAGTCAGGGCACATGCCTGGGTTGCAGGCCAGGCCCCTAGTGGGGACCACATGAGAGGCAACCACACATTGATGTTTCTCTCCCTCTCTTTCTCCCTCCTTTCCCCTCTCTAAAAATAAATAAATAAAATCTTTAAAAAAATAAATATGATTATTTTATTTATTTCCCATATTTTTCTGTGTATAATACACACCCACATTTTAGGACTATGAATATATAATGTGCATCCTTACTTTCCCCTCAAATTTTGGGCAAAAAAGTGCACTTATACATGGCAAAATATGCTATTTATTTCTTTTTAAAATTTTATTTAATCTTTATTGTATTTTTTTAAATCAGTATTTTTTAATTGTTGATATTGTACAGTTTTCTGTCTTTTATCCCGCCCCCAGACCACCACCCCAGCCCTCCCCACCTTCCTCCCATTTCCACCCCCCATGGTTTTTGTCCATGAGTCCTTTATACTTGTTGCTCTAAACCGGTCCCCTTTTCCCCTGAAATTCCCTCCCCTCCCCCTCTGGTCACTGTCAGACTGTTCTCAAATTCAGTGAATTTGTTTATATTATGCTTGTTTGTTTGTTTTGTTGATTAGGTTCCTGTTAAAGGTGAGATCATAAGGTATTTGTCTTTCACTGCCTGGCTTATTTCGCTTAGCATAATGCTCTCCAATTCCATCCATGCTGTCGCAAAGGGTAGGAGCTCCTTCTTTCTTTCTGCTGCATAGAATTCCATTGTGTAAATGTACCACAGTTTTTTGATCCATTCATTAACTGATGGGCACCTAGGTTGCTTCCAGCACTTGGCTATTGTAAATTGTGCTGCTATGAACATAGGGGTGCATAGGTTCTTTTGGATTGGTGTTTCAGGGTTCTTAGGATATAATCCAAGCAGTGGAATTGCTGGGTCAAAAGGTATGTCCATTTTTAGTTTTCTTAGAAAATTCCATACTGTTTTCCATAGTGGTTGTACCAGTCTGCACTCCCACCAACAGTGCACTAGGGTCCCCTTTTCTCCACAACCTCTCCAACACTTGTTGTTTGTTGCTTTGTTTATGATGGCCATTCTGACTGCTATCAAGTGGTATCTCATTGTGGTTTTAATTTGCATCTCTCGGATAGCTAGCTATATCGAGCATCTTTTCATGTGTCTCTGGATCCTCTGTATGTCCTCCTTGGAGAAGTGTCTGCCCAAATCCTTTGCCCATTTTTTAATTGGGTTGCTTGTCTTCTTAGAGTAGAGTCTTGTAAGTTCTTTATATGTTTTGGAGATTAATCCCTTGTCTGAGGTATCATTGTCAAATATGTTTTCCCATACAGTTGGTTCTCTTTTTATTTTAATACTGTTTTCTTTAGCTGTGCAGAAGCTTTTTATTTTGATGAGATCCCATTTGTTTATTCTTTCCTTTATGTCCCTTGCTCTAGGGGGACATATCAGTAAAAATATTGCTGCGTGAAATATCTGAGATTTTCCTGCCTATGTTATCCTCTAGGATTTTAATGGTGTCATGGCTTATATTTAAATCTTTTATCCACCTTGAATTTATTTTTGTGTATGGTGTAAGTTGGTGCTCGAGTTTCATTTTTTTGCATGTAGCTGTCCAGTTCTCCCAGCACCACCTGTTGAAGAGGCTATTTTTGCTCCATTTTATGTTGCTGCCCCCTTTGTCGAATATTAATTGAGTGTAGAGACTTGGGTTTATTTCTGGGCTCTCTGTTCTATTCCACTGGTCCACATGTCTGTTCTTGTGCCAGTACCAGGCTGTTTTGCTTATACAGTGGCTTTGTAATACAGTTTGGTATCAGGTATTGTGATCCCTCCTACTTTGCTCTTCTTTCTCAAAATTGCTGCCGCTATCCGGGGTCATTTATGATTCCATATAAATTTTTGAAGTGTTTGTTCTATGTCTGTGAAATATGCCATTGGAACTTTAATAGGTATTGCATTGAATCTGTAAATTGCTTTGGGTAGTATGGACATTTTGATGATATTAATTCTTCTGATCCATGAACACGGTATATGCTTCCATTTGTTTGTGTCTTCCTTGATTTCTTTCTTCAGTGTTGTGTAGTTTTCTGCATACAGGTCTTTTACCTCCTTGGTTAGGTTTATTCCTAGGTATTTTATTTTTCTTTTTGCTATATCAAATGGGATTTTTTTCTTGATTTCTGCTTCTGCTGTTTCACTGTTGGTATACAAAAATGCCTTTGATTTCTGGATATTGACTTTGTATCCGGCTGTTTGGCCAAATTCATTTATTATGTCGAGCAGCTTTTTGGCCGAGTCTATAGGATTTTCTATGTACACTATCATGTCATCTGCAAACACATTTCTGATATCTTTGGATAAACAACCTAAAACTATTATGTGCTCAGTGCTATGCTTTATGCTTGTTGAAAATAAAAATGGTGTGGTATACAGTACCTGACATCAGAGAATATTCAGTCTACCTGAAAAGACAAAAATTAAACACGTAGGGCATTAACAAGAAAGCTTTGGTTTAAAAAATAAGAAAAGATCAGAAAAGGGAAGAATCACTGTGGAATTTGACAGCAAATTAAAACTTTGTTTCAGGAGTTGGGAATGGAAGTAGGCCTACAAAAAAAAGGGAAGAATGTAGAAAAGTTAGCAAAGAACATTTCAGACTTGAGGAGGTGGAAATTGTTAACAGTATGAGCAAGGTCATGGAGACAGGAATGATTGTTACATTTGAACCAGCAAACAGGGAAGAGACTATACTCATCTTGAGCAGGGCTATGTAATGGAGCGTATTGGAAAATATAGCTGAATAGGTAAAAGGCTATATTATAACAAGCTTGAAATGGATGCTAGTCAGCGTGGTTCGGGCTTGGTGCAATAAGCAACCTGAAGCCATTTACATACTGGACTATGAGAGTATTTAATGAACTAAATGAAACTTTACTGTCTTAACATAGGAAAATTCTTCCTGACGCATAGTTGGAATGAAATCTCCCTACTTGTTTGGCATGAATGCAGCATGATTTTCCACAAAGAGATTATTATTTTTGACATGAAGTAAAGGTCAGTGTTTGGGTGTGTACTTGTGCCCGAGAACACGATGAGGTGTGTAGGTGTTTTAATTTCCAAAGTCGGGGTCAGGTTAGGGCTATGCACTGTCTCAGCAACTAACGGGCTGTTCCGTTTGGTCCAAAACATAGTCAGTTCACTGGAAAACATTGAGTTTAAATTAAACTAATTACATTTTTTTATGAAAAGCAACCCTGACTTGTTTAAAGAAAGGTATAAAAATAAGTATATATTTCCCATAAATCATTGTTTAAATATAAAGCAAAGGTCAGAGTTTGGGTGTTTATTGTGTGTGTGTGTGTGTGTGTGTGTGTGTGTGTGTGTTTTAATGTCCAAAGTGGGGAGTCTAAAGGCAGATTAGTACTACATGTGAAGCCCACCAACCAGGTTGGTCGTTTCAATTCACAAATAGACAGTTGAAAGGAAAAAGTTCAAAAAATATTTACCAATTTATTGTGAAAAGTATTAATACAGGTATTATTTTATGAGATCTAACAGCTTGTCACTCTGTCATAGAAGTAAATTTGATTAATCTCATGGGATACATTTCTCAAAAAAAAAATGTTAATTTTTACCAAATGCCTATAGCTTCTAGGTGCTGAGAAGTTGATTTCCAATTAATAATAAAAAGTCCAGCAAAATTGCCAAATGGAAAATTTTCATCAATTACTTTTCATTTCATAAATATGCTTTGAAAATGCTTTGTTAATTTTATATAAAGTCATCAATTTAAATAAATTACCTTTTGGACACACTTACTGATGTAGTAAAATAAGTCCAATATATAATTTGCCTCTCAATGCCTAGAGTTTCAGGAAGTATTAATAAAGTACTGACTTCCTGTATCTTAAACCAAACATTAAGTCTGATCATTGCTTTCCTGGGTCTCAGTAAAACAAATTATGCAAGTTACAATGGGCTTCTTGGAAAAGTAATGACATGAGCATGTTTCTAAAACTTTTTTCTTTGATTTCCAACTTAATCTTGAGAAGGTTGGGCCTCTACAATAAATGCCCTAGAACAACTATTAGGTTCAATACTATTTAGGTCACACTGAAGGAGGATAATGAGAGCCACGCTTAAATTCTCCAGTTTATGAACACAGTGCAGACTTACAGGTGACATATGATAGTAAATCAAAGATTCTTACTTCTTTGTTGTTGTTTGCTTTGAAAAGGCTAGAAAATAATTGGCATAGTGCCTACTCTTCTACCACTGTTGGGCAAGACTGGCAAGTACATGGGAAATCATTTCACCAAGCAGCATGCTGTTATCTCTGATCTGTCCTTTTAATCAAAAGTGGTGCCACATTCGGGCAAATGCTGAACAGTAGAATTTCGAGGGTCTTCATTCGGTGTTTGCCCTCTAGATTTTTTGAAACTTCAAAACCAGAGAGTGCTTCTCTGCATTAGGAGTTTGTTCTGTTTTGTGGTTTGCCCTCTTAATTTCCAGTTACTGATTTGGGGCAACATTAATGGGTACCAGAAAGAGATTCCTCCAATCAAAAATAAGTACTGGTAAGCAATTTTTAAGAAATGGATCTGTGATTAAAAACATCTAAAAACAGCAGAAAAAAAGGAAGAGAAGAAGTAAGGGGAGGGAAGGAGAGAAAGAAAAAACAAAAGGGAAAAAGAGGAAAGAGGAGGGAAGGAAAAAAGAATTTAATAAAAACCAAATCGGCTCACTAAAGATAGATGAAGATTTACTTGAGAAAAAAAGATTTTAAACTATAAATGCTATGTACCCCCAAAGAAATTAAGAAAACACTTATGACCTATAAAGGTATAAAACAGAATAAAATGAAAAAGAAACTGCTAAAGAGAGAGAAAAATGACGATATTGAAGAACTTTAAAATATTTATTTAGAAATAATGAAGAATAGAAAATGACACTAAGGAAACCAACCTATGTCATGGAGAGAAAGCTTTAAAAAAATCACACAAGAAATTGTGAGGGAAAGGACACAGCAGAGTGAATGGAATAAAAAATCATTCAATGATATGATTGAAATAATGTTTCTGAAGTGAAAGAAGACAGAGTATGAAAACAAAAGGAGTCCCTGTTCTAGAAGAGAAAGGTAGGAAAATGACAAACTGGCACATATCCAAGTGAAGTTATTGAACTTCAAGGTTAAAGCATTCAAGCAATAAAAATAAATTACCACCAAAGGAAGAGATTAAAATAAAGGAAAAAACCCACGGACTTACAAATGGTCTTTAGCACCTTTAGATGTAAGAAAATTGTGGAACAATGTAAGTGAGGTTTTGGGAGAAAAAATATTTGAATTGCATACTTAGCCAAATTGTATTCAGATGTCCAAATGATATGAAATAATCTCAAAATGCAGAAAGTTTGAGGAAATATATCTCCCAGCTATTCAGGTAAGAATTCTGGAAAATTTATTTTTCAATACAAACCAACCAATATAGAGATTCATCCAAATAAAAACTACAGAAATGGCGAAGTCACAGGATGAGAGTTGGTTAGTGAGTACTAAATTTAGTTGAGCTTAAAGGCCAAGTTACTAATGAACAAAGTATAAGACAATATAGTTTTTATAATTCCTGAAAGAAAAACTACATGATGTTGAAGGGAAATGTTGATAAAAGACTCAAGTTCTAGAGAGGTTGTGGAGAACAGGGAACCTAGTTCACTGCTGGTGGGAATGCAGCCTGGTGAAGCCACTGTGGAAAACAGTATGGAGTTCTCTAAAAAAAATTAGAAATGGAACTGCCATTTGCCCCAGCGATCCTACTTCTGGGTATATGAGAATCCAGAAACACCAATCAGAAAGAATATATGCACCCCTATGTTCAGGGCAGCATTATTTACAATAGCCAAGATCTGGAAATAGCCCAAGTGCCCATCAGTAGATGAGTGGATAAAAAAGATGTGGAACTGCATGGGTGGACCTGGAGACCATTATGCTAAGTGAAATAAGCCAGTAAAAGAAAGGATCAAATACCATATGATCTAACTTCTACGTGGAATCTATGAACAAAATAAACTGAGAACAAAATAGGAGCAGAGGCATGGATACGTGGAACAGACTGACAGATCTTGGAGGCAAGGGGGTTGGTGAGCACTGGAAGAAATTAGCCAAAGAACGTATATGCATAGCCCATGGACACAGACAACAATGTGGTGAAGGGTGGTGTGGGGGATGGGCGGAGAGAGGCAAAGGGGAAAATGGGGGACAAATACATAGCCAAACAACAGTGGGGAAATGATTAATACCTTTGCTAGGTTATATTACTGTTCACCCATTTCTGCTTCTTCCTGAGCAGTCTTGTACTTCCCTGAACACTGAAGTTAGACTTGGTCATTACCTATCTGAGCCAATAAAATGGGGGCTGAAATGTCATGAAGTAGGTGGGAAGAAACTTTTAAAGCCAGTGTGTGCTTCACCATCACTTGGATCTCAGACTGGACATTAGGAAGCAGCACTACAACCGAGGAACAATAAATAACCTTTGTAGTTGTAAGTGACTGAGATTTGGGAGTAAGTTTTTACAACAGCAAATCTAGTCTTCTCTTACTAATATATACTACCCCTAAGCATAACAGGGAAAAGGAATGGCATGGTGTTGCTAGAGTCTAGTAAGTGATGGGATTGTGGAAGAGGAGCCACAAAACTTGAACTGAAGTAATGTAGAATCACAAGCCATTATTACATGAAATGTTGAAGGGACTTATTTAAGAAAAAGAAGATCAAAACTATGAATATTGAAAAAGGCGGCAAATTCACAACTATCAACAACTGAACCTAAAAAAAAAAAAAAAAAATCTAAGCAAACAACCAGAACAGGAACAGAACCAAAGGTATGGAGATCATTTGGAGGGTTATCAGCTAGGAGGCAGAAGGGAAAGAATAGGAGAAAAGGTACAGGGAATAAGAAGCATAACTGGTAGGTACAAAATACAACAGGGGGATGTTAAGAATAGTATAGGAGATGGAACCCATGGACATGAACTAAGTGGGAGGGATTGCTGAAGGGAAAGAGGGTACTGGAAAGAAGAGGGAAAAGTGGGGAAAATGGGACAACTGTAATAACATAATCAACAAAATATATTTTAAAAAAGAGCACAGTGTATGCCAGAACCATAACAAAAGCACAGTGTAGGCCAGAACCATAGGGAATGGGGCAATAAATACCCTGACTTCCCTTTCCTCCTGCCATCTCTCTTACATCCTGCTTGTGTCTCCATTTGGTCAAATACAGCTGGAAGCAGAGGACTAAGGACTGATGTATTACATAGAATTCAGAGTCACAAGTTGGATATCCAATAATCAGATGATAAGATAGAGGTTTGAGTACAAAATCTTTACTAGGGATCCACACCTGTGAAGGGAAGAGGGATAAAGGAAGATTACACAGAGGAAGACAAGGCAAAACATCATAGACAGTGAGCTACGAAACCTCAGGCAATCCATCAGAGAGCTATGGAGTGAGAATTATGCCTCAGCGCATCCTACATGGAGCCAGAACGGCCAGCCATGTGCCCATCATGCCAACACTGAGAAGACTGATGGCAAAAGCTAGTTGATGTCAACTGGCTAAGTCTTTTGTCTCAGTTCACGCTGAATGGCCTCCTGTGGGCATTACCATGTGATACATATATACACACAAAACTATATATGTATTTCATCTGTTGTCTACAGAGAAGACATTATTTTAAGCAGATATATAATATTTTAGTCCCCAAAGAAGGCCCGAATGAATTCCTGTATTATAAATAGTACATAATAAGTACACTGTCTGACAATAATGCATTAAAATTAGGAATGAAAAACAAATGTATAAAGAAATAATACAACAATAGCTGCTCTCATAAGTTAAAATTTCCCTGGAATTACTTTAGCCAAAGGATAAACCTAAACCAAACTTTCTAGAAAAATATGGAAAGTGGGAAAATGGTCATTATTGGCTTACTTGTTATATAAAAAAAAAATGCCAGATAACTATATAAAGTTAAAAAATCAACCATACTAGAACTAAATGAAAATATGAGAGAATCAATTTGTTTATAACTTTGTGTGGGGCAGCCTTTCTGAGCATGTCAAACAAACCATAAAGGAAAAGATTGATAATTGTAAAATATCAAAATTATATTTTTAATAGAAAGAGGGGCCAAAACAAGTTTGGAAAAGTTTTTAAAACAAAAGCATTGTTTATAATGCAAGTTAAAAACAAAGGACTAATAATATTCCTAGCATTTTACAGGGGAATAAGAAAAATAAAAACACCCCAACAATAAAATAAACAACATAAATAGAATTTTACAACAGAAGAAACAAAATGGCCAAAAAATATGAAAAAATATTTAGGTTCACTAACAATAGAAAAATACAAATAAATTTGATACTAGTCTGTCTTTATTCGACTGGAAGTCCTGAGTGTTAGCCTGTGTGTGAGAGACTCCTGCATTGTTTGTGGAAATTTAAATTGGTACTCTTCTAGAGTTTTATTTGTATCAAAACTTTAGAAAGGCATACCTTCGATCTGGCAATTCTAACTTTTAAGACTTTTTCCGAGAAGAAAATCCAACATGTGCGAGGTACGTCTATGAGGATTTTCACCCTAATGTAGTTTTTTTACAGTCATGACAATTTGGAGAGTAGTATCTTCAGTAGGAAGTTGACTAAGCACATGTTGGCACATCCATCTAACTTAAGACTACAGATCCATTAAAAATGGTGGACTCACTCAGTTTTACATGAGATTAAAAAGGAAAGATTACAAAATACCTATATCTTATTTTTAAATAAATACATATACATATAATATTAAATATAGCAATGTAAAACATATGGGTTTATTTGTGAATATTTGATTACATAGAAAAATATCTAAGGAAATGTTTAAATGCTAATGATTTATGGGATTTGGATGAGTCTTCACTTTTTTCTTTTATATTTTTGCTATTTTATTGGTTGCTTGACCTCTTTCACAATGATTCTGTTTGTTTTTATAATCAAAAAAACAATAAAATCATTTTCATTGATGGGGAAATACTATGATAGAGGATATGTTACTCATGCTTAATAGTTAGAAAGTACTATTTTTATAAAATCATATATAATTGCCCAGAATTAGATGACTTTGAACTCCAACATCATTTATGACACTTGTATAAATTATAATAATAAAAGGCAAAGTGTGATTTTTAAGTTATTACCTTTTACTTATATTACACACTTCTTGAAGTTAGGACTATTTCTTATTTAAATGACTCTCCTATAGATCTTAACATAGAGAAGTACTCAGTAAACATTTATTGGGTTGAACCAATTGACCTTCTGCAACCATTTCAAAAATCATAATCTTTATACCTATACTAATAAAACTAGAATTTTTAAAGATTTTAAATTTCCAAATTATTTTAGTGTCAAAAACCAAACTCTGCATACCAAATAAAACAAAGCAGAAAGAAGAGTTTATTACAGGTTTCAATGTGCAAGCCAGGAAACTCAAAGCTGTAGGAGCAATGAGTTCCAAGTTGCTCACATCACAGATTAAATGATTTGTATGGGATGAATAAAGAAGTTATTTGGCTTTTTCAGCTGATTGGTTTCCTAGTGGTATCTTTCTTATTGGATCATGGTAGCTGAATCATGGGAACAAGGAAGTCCAGACGTGATGTGAACAGACTTGATATTTGGGGGTTGCTATTGTCCTCTTGATGTCTGAGGAGAGCTGTAAACTTCTGTAATGTTATGTTAAGTTTCCTTTTATGAAACTTCATTGACCATCTCAATGTCGTTGTCCTTGACATAAGTGACTCCAATTTTCATTCAGTTCTACGCAAGTTACAAAGGGAAAAGACTTATAAATAGGCCAATGAATAAATCTCAGAATAATTTTTGTAGTAGTAAAGATTTTCAATGGTATTCTCAGAATATTGAAGAAAGAGACAAATTTTTTCAAGCTCATTAAAATGTATCTGAAAGCGCATTGGAGTTCAAAGAATGTACAATGAAACCTCTTACACCCAGTATTTCTCTCAAATAAAAAAATAACTAGAAATGTCTGTTTTCACCCATCACTCTCTTCAATTAGCAGAAGCTATGTTTTTAAAAAAATGATTTTAATGCATCTAGAATAAAAGGAAAACAGAAATGCTTTTCTGATACTTGTCTGTCATTCTGTTCCTTTTCTGTATTTTCTGTAATATGCATGTATGATGATCCAGAACATTTTCTAATTTTATAAATGATCAGTGTGACTCAATAAAAAAATAAACCAAAATAATTTTGAACACCTAAATGGTAATATTTTCAAATATTCCTTGAGCTGGAACAATTAAATGTTTGAATTACGTACTCTGAATGCTAATGTGTGAATATTTTCTCCTGTTCCACATTCATCTCTCTATATATAAACTATTTAAATCACAGTATAATTATGGAATATGTTAGTAGAAGGAAGGCAAAGTGTTTTATCAATGCCTGTAAGCATCATTTACATTAGCATCTGTTTCAGAATTGTTTTAAATTGTATTTCCAGAGACTTCAAATCTGTAGGTCACAAGCATTCAGTGTTTTTAGACTATAATGCCATAGGACTAAAACTGCTTTTTCCTCCTTCGTTTCAACATCCTTTTGAATGTACCCAAAGGTACATTTTATCTTTCTATCTAATTTGTTTAGTCTTTTAGCTTTATAAGTCTTCTTTTGTATTGTTGGATTTTTCCTATTTTTATTGTTCATTTTTCTTTTAAATATACAAAGTTAGTTTTTGCTCATGTTTATATTCAGGGCCTTTAACACTTGGCATATCAATTCTTAGATGTTTGGCAATAAAAATATCTTCCTTGAAAGGTGGCAGAACGAGAGAGTCCGCCAGTGCTGCGGTCAGCCCGTCGGTGTCTACAGGGCAGGACCAAATGTTACCAGGCACTTGCAAATCTCTGAGCAAAACCCTATCAGTAGGGAGCTAGCCTTGGAAGTAAATTCATCCCTTTTCAATTAAAAAGAAAGAATAATTTATAATATTCTTATGCATTTTTTATCTTCCTTCCAAGGCGAAAGAATCTATTGAACACTTGAGATTACAAAGAATGTAACAATATTAGTTTCTTTTATATGCTTAGATAGTTAACCCAGTCGTTTCAATTAATATTGAATAGACTCCAAAAGATGATTTCAGAATTCAGGTTTTCAAAAATTTTGGCCAAGCTTAACTGCTGCCACACACCCAGCAGAGGCCTGGGGAGATACAGTGTATCCATCCAAGGTCTAGCTTTCAGTTAACACAACTAGAGCATTATAAGGGACTGGCTACATGGCCTGAGCCAAGATTCTTAAGCCTTTCCACCTCCTTGCTTTCTTCCTCCACTTCCCATTTCCCTTCTTGGAGCCTGGCTGGGGGCAACTGGGAGGGGGAAGGGCAGCAGGGCAGCAAATATCTAGGGTTGAACTTTTCCAGCACAGCTTTGAAAATCGGTTCCATATTGGGGTTGGGGTACTGAGCAAATAAGTAAATATATCAAGAACAATGGGCTTTGTCACTACTAGGAGAAGAGAAATATTTGGTAAGGGGGAAGTCTACCATTAACTCTATCCTGTTGGCATTTATCTGTGGATTTTAAGTAATGGATTTTAAGATAGGTGATAGATTAGATAGAAAGATAGATGGATGATCATAATCATAATAAAATATAATGGAAAGTCTTTTTCTAATTTTGTCTGCTGCGATGACCCAGAGCAATGATACCTTGGTAACATGCACACTGAGCACACACACCCCACTCTTGCTTTCTGAATACTGCTGTCCAACAGAAGAAGCTAGGCCTCCATAAAGAAATGACTGACTGGGTTTAGGGAAGGAAAGAATAGGATGGGCCTGGAATATGTTGTTGTGCTAGACAGTAAAGAAGTGTACAAAGAGTGATGGGATCTTATTCTAAGGACACAGGGTTGCCCTGGGCAGGTTGCTCAGTTGGTTGGAGTGTCGTCCCACCCACCAAAATGTTGCGGATTCAATCCCTGGTCAGGGCGTGTATGGGAGGCAACCAATCCATGTTTCTCTTTCACATCGATGTTTCTCTCTTCCTGCCCTGTCTCCCCCAAATCAATAACCATATCCCCAGGTGAGGATTCAAAAAACAAAAAGAAGAAGTTTTTGAAAAAAAGAAAACCAAGGACACAAGATCACCTTGAATGGTCTCTTATTAACCACTTTGAGCATCAAAATAAATTATGATAGTAATGGGCTATAATTATTTAAGTAAAATAGCATATCCATGAAGCATTAGTGTTATAAATACATGAATCTAAAAAATAGATATGTGAGAGAAATGAACAATCCAAAAAAAATAATTAAGTTAGAATATTACTATTTGCTAACCATTACAACAATAATCGATTTAGCTGTGAATGATTAAAGAGTGCTAAAAGTGAAGGAGTGTGGTGAGAAACTGAGTATTTGCATACTCTGTATCTTCTCATAGAAATTATTTTTATTAAATAATAAGTAAAACATAGTGAATAATTAACTTCACACCAGAGAATCTTGATCCATGAATCTTGATTCATGTAAAAAACAATATGAGAAACAATGCAAGTCAACACTGGTGCTTTTTGATATGCTGCAGTGGGAAGAATATAACATCCCTTCTAGGGTACTTCTGTCAAAAATACATAAACCATGAGGAACATCAGATAAACTCCAAAAGAGGAAAATTCTAAAAAGTAACTATTCTAGGCTCTTTTAAAATGTCAAGGTCAAAGAAAATAAGCAAAGACTGAGGAACTCATAAATTGAAAGAAACTACAGAAATATTTAAATACAAAACATGCTTCTGGATTGGATCCTGGAGTTACAAACAACATATGAAAATTGTCGAAACTCCACTGGAATCCAGGGATTACATGGCAACGTTAGATCAAAGTTCATTTTCATAGCTGTTCTGTGGTTAGTGTCATTGTACTTAAACGCACATTGAAGTCTGATGAGAAATGCGTATTAGTCTGCAATTTAGTCTCAATGGTCATCCAGGAATGCTGTATTATTTCTATAACATATGTAAATTAGAAGTTATTTCAAAAGAAAAGAATAAAACAACAGAAAAAGATGATTTTTGACCAATTTTTTGTAATCTTTTAAAAATCTTAAGGTCTGAATTGTTAGGGATGTTGGCAATATTCATGTGGGCCTTTAGGAGAAGCTACTTCCACATTTTCTAGATCCTGTTTCTATTGGAATTTGTTACATAATCCTGTATAATACAAATGGATTACAAATATATGAAAGTTGCTCAACATCACAAATCATCAAAGAAGTGCAGATTAAAACCACAAAGAGGCATCACATCACACCTCTGAGAGTGGTTATTATTAAAAAGAAATAAAGAAAAAAGTGTTGGTGGAGAAATTGGAGCTCTGATATGCTGTTGCTGGGATGTGAAATGATGCAGTCACAATGAAAAATAGTAAGGAAGTTCCTCAAAAAAATTAAAAATGGAACTACTGTATGATTCAGCAATCCCACTCTAGATATATAACCACAAGAATTGAAATCAGGATCACGAAGTGCAGACTCTCATATTTATTTGAGCATTATTCACAATATCCAAGATAAGAAAACAGTCTAAATGTCCATCAGCGATGAATGGATAAAGATAATGTGTCATGTATATATAATGAAATATTATTCAGTCTTAAAAAAGGAAGGAAATCCTACCATTTACAACAACATATAGATGGACCTGAAAGACAGCATTCTAAGACAAGTAAGCCAGTGACAGAAGGACAAGTACTGTGTGATTCCATTTATATGGGGTATATAAAATAGTCAAAGCAAACATAGAATGATGGTTGCCAGGGAATGAAGTTGTTCAACGGAGATAACACTTCAGGTCTGCAAGATGAATAAGTTCTCGAGATCTGCTATATAGTGTCTGTAGTGAACAATAGGGTGTTCTGCACTCAAAAACTTGTTAGGAGGGTCGATAAACTGTTATTACCACAAAAATAAATAAATCAAACAAATGGGGACACAAAATCTTTTGGAGGCCATGGATATGTTTATTATTTTGACTGTAGTGATGAATGTAATGGTTGTATGTGTACATATGTTCAAGCTCATCAAAATCGTCTATCAAATATGTGCAATTTTCTGCATATAAAAGTATACCTCCATAAAGCTGGGGAAGCATTTTAAGTATAGAAGTTCTTAAAAAAAACAAAAACAAAAAAATCCAGTAAATTGAATGTTCTGGTTGGTTTTGATTCCAGATGAAAAAAGCAAAGGAAAACTTGGATTGTGTATGATTTTATTATTTAAGTATCTGACTATATAATTTGCCAATATTACATAAGAATAATATTTTAAAGTAATTTTTATTATGTGCAAGCAGATTATCCAAGTCTTACTTTGTTATTTTTATTACTTTTAAATCTACTTTTTGAATTCTTTATTGGCTAAAGAATCTGTAAGTATGAGTTAAAAGAAAAGATATTTAAATTAGAACCAGCTGCTTAAATCCCCAGGGGAGTGATGAACTAGTATTTTAATTATCAACAAATTTAATTATTCAACCCAGGTGTGAACCATCAAAAGTTTAGAGAACTCCTCTGTTTTAACTTCAGTGTTTGCATTTGTATGAAAATGTGATGCCATCAATATAGAATTTGGATTCAAAAAGCTGTCAGATTTGTACAGTGGTTACATTATTTTGATTTAACTATAAATTCCATAATATTAAAGCTATCAATATTAGACTATAAAAAGGCATATGTACCACCCCACAATTAAGCCTTGATGATATAAATAGGGATTTTCACCATTTTCACTTTCTACCAGTCCTTTCCTCCATTATTACAATTTACCTAAACGCCTTTTTTTTTTTTTTTTTTTTTTTTTTTTTTGGCAAAACTGTAATGAAATGAGTAATTTCCTCAGTGGAAACACATTTGTTATGTAAAGTTATAGAATTGTGCAATTATGTCTATACCGCTGCTCTTGTTACTCTTCAAATTTAATGCAACTCTATTTGATATAGCTTTCTTGGACTTGTAAGCTTTCTGTTAGTCCTCGAAGACTCAAGGCAAGGTTCCCAAAGACACATGGCAACTGACAAGATCACAATTACTTTTTTTTACATTGATTCAGCTCTAGTAACATATTAGAATATTGCATCTCCTGAAGAATGACTTGAAAATACACCAAAGAAATTGAAGTTAGGACCAAAGGCATTTTAGGAACCTTAATTTGGACCAAAGCTCCATTTTTATCATTACAGTGAATGTTTTTAGGACATTATTGGAACAAGGTGAACCAATTTGGAAATGCTTTGCTGTATATATGTTTTCATTACATTTCTATATTCACTAAGATTGATTTACCTATCTACTGTCTAGTTATCTAGACATACCATTATAAGTAACATTTATATAGACCATTTACACATACTGTTTATAAATACATACCACTTATACATACTAAATACATTTATCAGCTATAATATCTTTCTGTCTTCATTGCTTAATATGATGGTTCTAAAATATTCCTGATATTTGTTAAAATATTACATAATTTTAAACTATTTAGTTTTTGTTTTACCCACTCCATGGATCTTACAATTTTGATGTTATTTTGAGATAATGATTTTATGTTGAATAAATGTCACAAAATAAAGAATAATTTACCTATATACCTTTTTACCAATAAAAAATATTTACCATGTGTGAGGTCTACCTATCTTGAGTTCTGAAAAGCTAGAATTTTCTCATTCAGGAGAAGGACGCACTATTTTAGACGTTGAATGAAGGGCCAGAGAACAGACTGGATGGCTGTAATTTCAGTTTATACCAGAGTCGCACGATAGTGCCCTCCTGTGGAGGTTTGGTTAAAACTTCGTTTTCGTGCCCATGAGAATGATTTTCAAACTAAGCAACAAGATCACTGCATTCAAATGGCTGAAGTTTGATAGAGTTTGGTCATTTTTTTTCATTTGTAACTAGATGTTAAATTACTTTTAACATGTAAAAGCATTGACAGTTCAGATTTGCAGTTCAAAATACAAACTGAGGCATATTGTCTTTTTTATCTACATTTTAAGTTGTTTTATTAAAATGATTTCTTCCTTGATTTTTCCATAAATAATTAATTAATAAAGAGGAAAGAGCATAATCAAATCCTTAACTAGAAAGATAAACTCTTTGGCTAAGACATTTTCAGATTGATGTAATAACGGTTTTATTGTTGGAAGCATAAAGATATTTTGATCTTTTGATTTTTTTAATTTAATCTTTGTTGTATGTTTTCCATTACCATTTAGTCCCTTTATACCCCCATCCCCATCAATCACCACACTGTTGTCCATGTCCATGAGTCTTTAAGATTGCATTTTTAAATTATTAAAGAGAAAATGACAAAGTTTGATCTAGAATATACTCATTTATATTTGCAAATAAAATATGCAGGTGATTATTTTCAAACTCAAGCTTTTTTCCCCATGTCAAAATTTAAACTGTCTTTCTAGGGGTGAATTAATGTTACATATTAGATATTTATTTCAAAACACTTTGTTTTTCCTCTCAGCTCTAAGTTTTCTTTTACTCTTAGTTTCAGGGATGTGGAAATGTGTGGCTATCACCATATGTGGTGTGCGCACGCACGCACACACACTCATGCCCACACGCACACGCCATTTTACTCTTGGTGCACATCGATAGTCCAGTGCAATGTGCGTAAAATTCTCAGATCAGGGAATTCGAGTGTCTAGTAGTTCCTGTCAGATTTAGTCTTTTCTTCCAGTGTCCCATTGCTTTACTACCCAAGCTTTTCCATTTGCTAAGGCTAAGAAAGCCTGCTAATGACTCAAAACCTAAAGGCCACCTTCCTTCTGAGATGGGGAATAGACAGGTGTTAAGAACCACTAGAACCCAGTTAAGACTTTCTTGAAGAAGTAGAAGGGAAAAAAACACTGAAAAGAGTTGAGACAAAACCAGAAAGCTATCTGTAGCATTTTATGTCAACAATGAATACAATGGATTTTTGTCTCTTTATATAAATCTCGGTCTGTCTTCTGCAAATAGAAAGGGAAAAACACTGGTTTTTCAAAGTTTAAACATCTGTAATTACAGACTATTAGGTAACTGGCAGCATTCATAACTAGAGAAGTAAGTGGAGCTCTTTCTGAAGCCATAGCCATGATCAAAGAGATTATGAGTAAGCTCATCTAAATTAGAAGTGTTGGGAGAAATAAAACTAGGATGAGATAATATAGAACAGAGTGGAGGACAGAGTTTGTTTCCTTCAGTAAAAATAGCTTAATTTAATTAGACCAGGTGAGATTAGAGCCATAGTTGAGAAACTACATCTAACCTAAAAGCAGCCTTAATATTTTAGCTGAAGCATGCTTAGTACTGGGCATCCTTGTTCTATGTTCTACAAAGAATCCAGAAGAATAGAATTTTCTAAGGCTGAGAGTATAGGGATTTCCATTGTCAAGCAATGGTGAAATCTAAGGTATGTTTGTAGAATAGTAAAATCAATGAAATAAAATTGGAGCCCAGCCAGAAAATGTCCCTCAAAGGGATCCAGGATAAATCCCAAAGCCGTTTATAAAATGAGCATTATGTGGTCCGTAGTCAAAATGGAATGTGTAGGGCTCAGAACACAACCTCCTTGGAAAGCTAATTCAGAATCAGCAGAAACTCCATCCGTATCTCTTTCTAGACTCTAGGCTGGTCTGAGAGCAGTTTTCTGTCAATAAAATCAGGCGAAGTCAGGGAGGTGAAATCATCTAATGCTAAGTAATGGTAATCCTTAAATTTTGAGTCTTAGTTTCCCACCCAAAGTCCAGGAGCAGCCAGACTTAGCCAAGACAGCTTAGTAGCTCCTCCACATTGACTTCTCTTGAGCCTGTACCATGTTATAGACCCTGGAGTCCCTCTTGAAAAGGTGAAGGCTTTGCCTGCTAGAAGTTTACTTTACAGCTGTCAGTGTTATTATTATCTATCATCTCAGTTCCTTGCAGGAAACTTTTCCTTTTTTTACCCTAGATTTCTTTTACCCTCTTTACTTAGTCAGGTGGGCTGTAGCCAAACCACTCTGAAGCCTTGATGGAAGGTGGAAATAAGAAGAATGGGTAACCAAGTCAGATAAATTAGGGAAGAAA
Source organism: Glossophaga mutica (assembly GCA_039655065.1). NCBI lineage: Eukaryota > Metazoa > Chordata > Mammalia > Chiroptera > Phyllostomidae > Glossophaga > Glossophaga mutica. The sequence continues at coordinate 135,769,557 of CM077307.1, read as the reverse complement.
GGAACATTTGAAGAGATGCTAATGACTTAACCTTTTCTATGGTCTTTACCTTTATCAGTTCTGAATTTTGGCTTTCTGTACCTTTAACAGCTAAATGCTAACCAAATACACCAATGTCACTACTTTGTATTGTGAACAAAGGTTTAATTTTTAAAATTACATGAAAAACAATGATAACTCTTGAATCAAATATTATCTCATCATTTCTCCCTCAGAATATTTATATTTTTATGTAATACTAACATAAAAATTAGTATTATATGTTAACTATTATATTGGACAATAGAAGTTGCAGCCTGAACATTTTTGCAAATTATGAAGAGTACAGACCTTGTTAATTCAAATACAAAAAACTTCGAATTTCAGACATATCATTCTGGTCTGCACTAATAGTAAAACCTCAGTCTGTAAAAGAACAGAGACACAATGTAGACCATACTACATGAAGGCTGTTTATAAACAGCCCCTTGCTCTCTGAAGTGGGACAGGGTTTGAATCTGGCAGCATCCACTGTTTATATGCAAATAGACGTTGCTAATTATAAATGAAGTGGGGGATTTTTTTAGTCATTAAAGTAGATCCAGAATCTCTACTTGTAACATTTCATTAACACTTTATTCCAGTTACTGTACCAGTGTTTTTAACAGGAGTCCTGCAAGAGAACTAAGACCTCCAAAAAATTATATATAAGTAACTTTAACTCTTCAGAAATTTGAGCTCATTTTTTAAATACTATTATAAAAAGCAATTCTAGATTGCAGTTTTTAAGCATATGACTGGTATGATAAAAGAAGTATTTTGAGCAAAGTAACTTGGCAATGTTATATAGAAGATTTTGAAATGAAAAGTGATTAAGGACAGAAAGATAAGTTAGGAAATCAAGAAATTGTAAAAAACAGGACCAACATACAATAATGGGAATGGAAAGGAACGGACATATGTCAGAAATATTCTAAAGAAAATGTAACATAGAAATTAGGACCATTTGGTAAAGAAAGACTAAGAAGTTAGGGTCAATCGAAACTTACACAACTTTTCCCTGACCCGTGTAGCCCAGTGGGTTGGGTGTGGTCCCCCACAGTGAAGGGTCCCCAGTCAGGGCCCATGCCTGGGTGCTGGTTCAGTCCCCTGCATATGAGTGGGAACTGATCCATGTTTCTCCCTGACAATGATGTTACTGTCCCTCTTTTTCTCCCTCCTGTTTCCTCTCTCTAAAAATAAATAAGTACTTTTTAAATCTTACACAGACTTGATCAAGAGGATCTGAAAGTAAATATACCATTCACATAATTAGAAAAACAATTTTTCATAATGATAGGAAAAGTTGCGATGGTGACTTTAGTGTTAAATACTTTAAGCTTAATGTATTACTGGAATGACAAGATATAGACTTCCAACACAGTTGGAAATATAGGACTAGGTAAGTATATAAGAAGTGTCACTGGTTGAATTGGAAGAGGGAACTCTTTTGTAATAAACTATAGCTATCTTTGTGCAGCTATGAAGATATAGCTTCTACCACCCACTAGGATATTATGGTACAAAAGTGCAGGGTCCAAGGTCATATTGCAGTGTGAGTGTGTCTTTTAGGGCCAGACCTGGATGTGGCTAAGTAGCGGAGGACAAACCAGGCATGAACTGTATGGAGCTAGACTCTGGTCTATGAAACATTCTAATGATCATCAGCTGTGTAAAATGTTATTCAAGTCTTGCAGTAAGAGCTAAATGACATTTTAAGAACTCTAAAATATATTTTTGAAGACTTGGAATAAAAACCCAAGTGCAAATGAAATGCTAACATTTTATTCAATAAATTTTGAATATACCATTTTAACTGCAATTTGGGCAGACTTTTGGAATGTTTTAGTTCAACAAGTGAGAAATTGTAACTTCTGATTTGGACTTATATTCAGAGGGCTTCTTTTGTCATCTTCAAATTGATTTATTAAAGAATTGAGAAAAATTCCAAATATCATGGAATATAAAATAAGAGCAATACAGATGAGTAATTATATTCAACAGAAATTATTCGGACATCAATGAGTAAATTGTAAACTCATGAATCATCTCAATAAGAAGAAATACATTTTAAATAGAAGCAATAATAAGCTTCCAGATTGCTTGATAGTGCAGTTAGTGAAGAGGATTGAATCATGTGAACACCTTGTAAAAAGAGTTAAATTTCTTGCATTGTTATAAAAAATACTAACCTCCTTGAAGAGAACACCAAATGTATAATATGCCTCTTCAGTGAAGACATCGCCACAAATTGGTTAATGAGTGTCATCCATTCAAGGAGGAAAGAGTATTTTAAATTGTTTGCTGCATAAAAGAACCTGAAAAGAACCTTTAATCTCGCAGTTCATATATGAAGGAAACTTGTACAGGTTCTCTGAAAGTTGACATCAATTTTAAAATGTATGAGATGTTTCCAATAATGAGTTGTAAGGCTGAGTTTTTTTAAACTATATCACTAATAAAAACAATTTTCTTTAACCAAGCTAGAGGAATCACTAAATCATCTTTCTATTCTTTATGTGGAAAATACTATTGCAAAATTGTTGGTATCTGAAGAGCTGATTAGATTATAAAGCCCAGAAAGTAGATCAGAACGTATTAGAAGCCAAGCAATGATTAATTTTTAATTTATTTTCTATGATATTTGTGGAATTTGTCATCTGTTTAATGTACAAAATTTTGTTAATTAATTTGTCATTCTACATACTCACTTTTGAAATTTCTATATATTCACTCTTGTATGTATTATTATATCATAATTGACTTTGGGCTTCACAAAACCTGCTCTGGCTGTTCTTTGTACGTGGTTCTGACGGGGTAGAGGAGACGGAGAAACCAGTTAGAAGCGGGGGATAGTAGGGTGGTTTGGAAAGGATGGTAGCAGGGAAGTAGAGAGAGGTAGATTTTGTGTATATGTCAGAGCAGATCTGACAGGACTTGATCACGAATTTTATGTGAGAGAAAGCGAGGAGTCAAGGATGTTCCCGGGATTCTAATTTGAACAGCTGGGTGGGTATTAGCATCGTTACCTAGAAAACTGGGGAAGGAATAGGTTTAAGGGAAGAAACAAGTAGTTTCTTTGGACATATTGAGTTTGTCATGATTCTCCAATTATTCTTCAATGCCTTCCAGTATTCCCTATTACATCTTCTATTATAGTCATACTCACATTAAACTATAAACTCAAAGAGGGCAACTGACTGCTCTTTGCCCTCGGAGCATACAAGTTTCATTCAATTGAATTTAACATGTCTTGCACCAACTATATATAACATACTCTACCAGTAAATCCTTTGAATTAAACTCTATCTACCAAAAAAATACAAGTGGATAGGAACCCAGATTTAGAATGAAATACAACCATGAACTATAGAATGAAGTATTGCATTACCTTTGTTCTGTCACCTGATAATTGTAGGATCTTGAAACAATAACATAACCTCTCAGAGCTCCTTCTTTCTCATCTAAAAATGAAAATGTCCATAGGATTATCACAAAGTAAAAATAAAACAACATATTTAAACTGCTTAAGTGATAAGATGCACTTACATTTGGTTTTCACACCAATACAGATAATATCTATCACAGACATGACAAAATCAGTGTACTGAAAAATGCTGAGAAAGAAGTTGCATTTTTGGTATAAGAACATATCTTCAACAATTTCAGGAGAAGATAATAGATTTCTGCACTCCTCTCGTCCTGAAAAGGGGGAGGGGGCCTAAAACGCTCTATGAGCAAAAATAGAATGAATTTATCCAATTCTTTACTGCACTATTTAACCTCTGCTTTCTTAATCATATGCACAGCAGGGGAAAGGATGTGCTAAAACAATTCATGTGTCATGAACAAAGAAGCTGCAGATTGTAGCTCAAAAATCACACTAGGAAAACCACCAGTTGGAAGTAAAGTAATGAGGCCAAATTTATTTTTTTAATTGAGTCTTGAGTTACAAGCAACCCTTTAATTACATTAATCAAGTAGGCTTCCTCTCAGCAAATGATGAAGGAAATACATTGTTCTAACTTCTGCTAAACTTGTTTTTAAAATTGCTGGATGTTATTTGGACATATGGAAAATAAATCCCTTGAATTTTTTTTCATTTTTTATCATTTCTACGGAGCTCAAATGGCAAATATACACTTACTTCCAGGCATAACTTACTCTAAAAGATTATAAATCACATTTTAAACTTAAAACATTCACAATATTTAAAACATTAGCACTCCTAAAATAAAATTTTGGTTTTTGCTGTTAGGCTTTAACACCCTAATTTTGATTTCTATTTTTCTGATTTTTAAATTTTTGATATATGTTCTCACAAAATGTCCAGGTAAATGGGTTCTGCCAGTTTGACGTTTGTCAGGTTACTTGACCCATTTGACAGGGGAAAAACGTAGTGCTTATAGGAAAATAAATGACTTGCCCAAAGGTTGTGTAGTTATTAAATAAATACCAGAGCTGGAACCAAACCCAGGCCTCTCTGACCCCTGCTCTTCACCAACACCATGCGCATGTCTTGCCCTGGAATGCTCTTGTTGTGTCTCCCTGCTTTTATACCCCCCATTTCTCCTCTCTGCCTTCCTGTCTGGGATTTTTTTCTCTCTATCTAGCCCTATCTGCATGCTAACCCCTACTTATCCTTGAAGACTCAACTCAGGCACCATCTCCCCTTTATGCTTTCCCTGAATCGCTTCCTGTCTTCCTTCCCACTAGAATGAAACAGCTGTCTCTCCTCTGTGTTTCTAGGACACCCTACCTATAATTCTAATTATTATGTTATTCTGCAAATTCCCTTGTGTGTCATCCCTACCAAGCCCCACCTCCAAACACACACACTGGATCATAGCCTGCCTTGAGAGTCTATGAATGTGTGTTGGTCACCCATGAATCCCCAGGATCTAACGGTGCTTGGCTTGTAGTGCATGCTTAGTGAAGATATCTTGATAATGACTGTATAAATGAGAGTTTTAAAAACACAGGCAGTCTTGTTTTCTGAAAAATCCGTGAAAGCTTTAAGGAGGAGCTTGGAGTTTAACTGAACTTTTTAAAACATAGGATTTATAGAGGAGAGAAAAGAATGTTAAAATTTAAAGCAAGGTATTTATAATAAGCCCTGAATTGAAAAATTTCAAAGTATAACATCATTACAGGAAATGTAAAGAAACTTCAATTATATTTGTTATTACCAGTCATGCTGTGAGAATAATTTAAAATAATTAATATTTTACAGTAAGAGCCCTAAGAGTATACATTAAACATTTTCTGTTTTCTGCCCTTTACAAATGATTACTGCCATGTAATTTACGTTTTGTTCAAGCAAGTACAAAAAACATGGCATCTTTTTAATCAGTGCTACCAAGCAGCCCAGCAACAGTTAATCTGATCTAATATTTCATAAATGAAACTTGTTTGAGCCAGATGATTTGTCTCCAATAACTTGGTTGGTGATGAAACAACTAGCTCTGCAGCAGGAAGCGCTCCCGTGTTGCACTGGCATATCAGCCCTCCTCCCACGGGGAGGCGCTAAGGAGCCAGCGTGGATATCCTTGGAAAGGAGGTGCTATCAGCCCTGGTGCTTATTCACTGCTGTACATCATACACAAGCTCAGGCCCCATGTAAGAAAAAAATACAAACACCACACTTGTCTCAGTAGGAAAATGTAGTTAGGTACGACCAGTTATTCACTGAAGTGAAAATGCGGCAAACACTCTGGAAAGGAGGTGCTGCAGTGTGCGTTTTAATTCCAAACGTATACCTGTATTCTACAGACATATTTAAGTAGATCAGGCATTTGCTACTCTTTGCTTAGACTAATGTCTAGTCTTTTGAAAGAGTAGCAGCATTTTGCTGCTATTCCTGTGTGTATGGAGTCAGTAATGTTTGTCAAGAGATTTAGGGGAAAAAACGACTACATAAATGTCAGTAGTTATTAATATTTGGATTTTTTATATTTAGCTATCAAATGTGTTTTCCATAATCTGTGACCAGAAGTCTATTTGTGTCCCTCCAACTATAAATATTTTAAGCAAAAATAACCATTAACCAACAATATTTCTTCTATCCTTCTTAATGCTAAAACAGCAATTTTCAACCGATGCGCCATGGCACACTGGTGTGCTGCAAGAATTTTTAAAATATCCAACGCCTGACTATTTACTCAGGGACACTGACTTGTTTTTCCTTAGACTGTCAAATAAAAAAATGACAACAGCCAACATGACAATAGCCATCCGGTATGAATGAATCAAAATCATATCTACTTTTTTTGTTAGATCAGCAAATAATATGTTTTTAGTGTGCTGCAGAATTTTCATAAATAGTTTAGGTGTGCTGTAAGATTACAAAAAGGTTGAAAATAGCTGTAAGAAGGCAATATTTCAGCGATTGACAATTATGCTTAACTGAGTTTATTTTAGCATGGCTTTTATATTCAAATGATTTAATGTCACTTACTCCTCTGCTTTGAGTAATTATGATAAAAATTAGCTAGCTGACACATAGCCCACCATGCCCTTCCTTTCATTGCTCCTCTCCTTGTCTGTCTGATTCCATAACTGCCACATCATTCAGTCGTCAGCTAAATAAAGTGCGAATGACCCAAAAATACCCTATTCTAGCCCACGCGTAGCCATTTTCACATATTATAATTTATTGTACAGTTATCTGTATCCCTGCCTTCTGACTTTTCCTCCAGACTGTTTTGCTTGTGAAGGCAGAAATCCTGCCTATGAAGTATATACCTGCATGGAATACACCCAGACCAATTAGACTGAACTGATATCTAAATCTTGCATAAGAGGCAAAACTCTTCTTTAAATGTGTGATCTGGTACAACATAAACCTTACTAGTTCATAGCAAATCCAGTAAAATGTTGGTTTTTTTATTTTAACTTTTTCATAAATGGTATTTCCACTCTGTTTTCTTTGAAAAATCCAGCATATTTTTAAAAAGTGGTGGACGGGGTGTCTGTGAAATAGTTGGGTTGACCTACTACTGGTTCTTGAAACTAGAGTTCAAATTCTAGTTTATATTAAAAAAGCAAAATAGATTCGAGGACTTCTTGCCACATGTCCAATCCACTAATGCATTTTTTAAGAATCATACAAATTCCCATGTTTGGCATTGACTCATAAGAACAAAAATAGGTCAAAAGGCATTGGCAGAGCCACACAAAGCAGTCTGCAAACATAGGCCTGCACTCCTGGCTCAAGCTAGCAACATTAGCCCTTCGCTTTTATGGCCACTAAATTTCTCTCTTGTTTTAATAATAAGAAGAATAAATATAAAAATAAAATCTTGTTTATATAAGAGGTTCAACTTGTTAAAATGCATTGAGGCTCATGGTACTTTATAGAAGCCAATTTATGCTCTCTTTGATGATTTAGAGGTGATAACTTCATGTGATTCATTGCCACCTAGTTCTGAATTTTAATAATATAATGATTCATCATGGTTTTTACATTTCTCAGTGAACCAGCTTGGTTAAAACCATTGCAGTTGTTTTTACTGGGGTCATCTGAACTACAGTTCCCAGAATGTTCATGAAAGGGACAAGCTTATGTGTTCTGAACAGCTGTAATCTATCATGGCTGGTGCCAGGTCGACACATTATGAGTTTACAGTGTCAGCCCAGTGAATTAAAGCTTTGTTGTAGACCAGTTTGCTATGCAATTATTTCCAGTTCATATCCTATAAATCATCACTCTTCACATGACAATCAGCAATTTCCAGCTAGCATTCTAAGCACACATACTGTCTTAATTGTGCTGTCTGACTCTGCACCTAGAACTGTGTGACGTGACTGGTACCGATAGCTCAGAAAATAAACTTCACTGTCCCTAGAACCTATTTACAGAATCGTCTCCGCTCTCACTTCCTTTTGTCAAGTTGTTTGATATTTATGTTGAAATAATAGGAAATGAATTTAAAATAGAAACACTTCTCATGTCTTATATCTGCAAACAAAAAAAAACATAATTTACAATAAATTAGCACAGCAGTTGTTAGTATAGCTCAGCTTTATTTTGCAATTCTCACACCTAAGCTCACAAGATGACACTTTTTCTGATAAGGTAATCTTTATGAGGTAGTTCTGTAGGTGATTAAATCTGACAGATGTTAGTGAGATGGTGAAGTTCTGAGATGTAACAGCAAATGCTTAAAAAAATTCTTGTTAAAATATCATATACCAGTAGAAAAATCAGTCTCATAAAAGAATAAATCAGTTACAATATTGTATTTCTGTGTCTAAAATCAAAGTAAAAGTATTTACCAAAAAGCAAAGAAATAAACTAGTTATAGCAAAATAAAATGTAAGGAAAAGAATATTTTTAGAATAAAGAATTACTGTAAAATATTACCTTCCCAGTCATTTCTTAGTGTTTACCATCATTGCTGAGCCAAACAAAATAAAATGTTTCAGATAGAAACAGAAGCTGAAGAAATCGAATGTGTCTTTTCATAATATTTTGATACTCTATCTGTTCTTCAAAACATGCCTTGAACACTGGATCCTTCAAAGGTAAAACCTTCATCTTCCCCTAAGGCAATGATGATAACCAGGTGACTAGTGTTTCCAATGACACTCCAGTCTGAATTCTGTTAAGGTTTCATTGTAGAATGTGTAATTAGATAAACCCAATTAATATTACGGCTTAATTTTGCAATGTACCTTTGTTATTTGATGATTTTAGTCCTGGTTTCTTATTTCCAGCAGAAGAATTTTGAAACAGTGGCTCATTGTCCTTGCTTGTTTTTGATTACTTAAATGATGTTAGCTTTGCTAGAATGAATTGATATTATAATCTGTGGAAGCAATATATTACAGCATGTGCTGTTTTCTGATTTTCTTATCTAAATATCAATTGCCTAGTGTACAGAATTCATTTATAAATACCGGGAAGTTCCCTGAATTGAAATTAACATGCTGGGCCAGGTTCTCTGGCTGCGTTAGCAACCCCTTACCCCAACACCATGTTCATGCAAGTGTGCAAATCAGAATTCAAGGGTTTTCCTGGCCACCACAATCTATTCATTTCCTAAAACTCCATCTAGCATAGACAGGAAGATCCTGACCACTAGCAGGGGAGAAATTGGGGAGAAGTCAAAGAGCTGGATGGGACACCCAGATGAGAAGTGTCTTGTGTTAGAGGTCATAAAGGGGGTAAGGGGTGGGGCTGAAAAAAGAAACTTAAGACTTAGTGCCCTGTATCTCATTAAACTATGTAACAGGGTGAAAAGTAGTGGTGAAATGGTCTATTGACCATATGAGACCACAGTGATTTCTTACATTTAGTTATACAATAAATATTTAATACTTTCCCACATTTATCAGCCACCTGCCAGAGAGTGAGGTGGGGAACAAAAGAGACCAGCTCCCTGTCCTTGGAGAGTTCTGTTTAGCATTGTCATAGACAGGAATATATGAGATAAAAATGTGAAGAGAAACAAGCTTCATACTTTTAAGCTCTTCCTACATTCCACGCAAGGAACTGAGAGCTTCAGGCATGTTGATTTCATCCTCCCAAAAATCCATGTGGGGGATAACGAGCGTTGTCCCCATTTTCCAGATGAGGAAACGGCAGTCCTTGCTGCAGGACCTCGAATGGGTGCATGTCCGTGGAGAGTTGCAGCTCTGCCTTCTACTTGCAACAGTGACAGTGTTTCAAACTTGCAGATGATACAGATTTGGTGGTGCAAAGAATTTTCAAACACTACTCATTCATTCTCTGTTTCCCCATCAAAGAAATGAATGATTCAAACTATGAAAATAGGTGCCTAAAACCCATAGGACAGAAACAACATGATAGTCCCTAAAGAAAAGCTGTTGAAATAAAGCTGTGGCACCACTAGGTCATTGCTGGAACCGTCAGTCGGTACAGCTGTCTACCTCCTTGTATGAAATGGGTGGAAGTGGTCAGGAATTAGAGCTGCAGGATGGATGATGAAACTGGTCCACAGCAGAACTAATAAAGTCAAACCCAGGTTTGACTGTAAAATTATATCAGTCATTAAAAGTATTTCACTGTCCTCTGTCATGAGTAATTGAGCTATATTTAATTTTAATCATTAAAATGTAAAAATAATTTAAAACACCACCAAAATAGTCTATAGTCAATTTTCTGATAAAGTAAATTTGTTTTTTCCCCCACTTGTGATTTTAATGGCCTCCAGAAAGTTTTTGGGACTCAGCGTTAATTAAAACTGTGGAAATTGATTCCAAGCGCATTATGGCGCACAGTGGACGGATAACCGTCGGAGATGTGCTTGCACAGCCGTACCCATTTTCCAGTGTGTTTTTTAACTGCCTAGGTTATTGATTATTTTTCTGCATGCCTGTTCCTAGGGAAAAAAACTGTTATCCAATGAAAACAGTAATTACAATCACAACAAATAGGACCTAGTACTGTTTGAGCAGGAGCATGCAGTTTTAGTCACCAAAAGCAAACTGATGCTCCTATGTTTCCTGTTTACATGAATGAATTAGCATGTTCTCAGACTTCTTTCTAAACCAAATCCTTTTTATATCTTTCTATCTTAAAAATAATAATAATCCTCTGTGCCCCTTCCTTTCATTGACTGATTCTGGAACAGTGCTCTACAGCACCGTGAGAAACCAGCGAACAAATTCTCTCTGAAATTCCCAGAGAACTTATACCTTCAGATTCCTCGTGTACATCTGTCATTTTACTTTCCTGACCCTCTATTTCCTCACCTATAAAATGAAAAGGAATATTCCGGGGGATCATAAAGAACCAGTGAGATTGTATTTGTCCCTACGAATTAGGTATGTGGGCTTTGGAGTCAAATAGATCTGGGTTCAAGTTCTGACAGAATTAGCCGTTTTCCAGTTGTGTGCCTTTGACCAAGTTACTTAACGTCTTTGAGCTTTAGGTTCTTCATTCAAAAAACAAGGTCAATAAAACCTCTCCTCACAATTCATTATGAATTGAAGGACCTAATTTATAATCTGCTTTCTCACTAGCCCAATGCCAAACTCAAAATAGGTTCTCAGTAAATAAGCTGGGTTTGGTTTGGTTTGGTTTTCCATCATCAGTGTTCATTCCCCTGGACAGTGGCAAGTGCTGCTACGAGTCCAATGGGCATCGTTCACATTGTGGGAGTTGAGGGTACCAGGGGTGAAGAGGACAGCTTATGGGAAACAATGCAAAGCATGGCCCCTAGATCAGGCAACTCCGAAAATCTAGAGATTTTCTAATGTGGGGACTTCCGTTAGGGCCTATGTGGGGAGACTGGTATCTCTGGGGAATTTCTTAGAATTTCAAGCTGCACTGTGTCTATAAAACAGCTGTTAGTCAGTTTGAGCAATGCAGCCAAATCAGTGAGAAACCGTTTAGTCGTTTGGCATTATGCTAATCACACGAATACTTTAGGACTCCATTCATAACTAAGAAATGCAGGTATTGCCTTCACATAATCAATCATTAGGTTTTCCCCCCGGGTGGTACTATTTTTCATGATAAACTTTTTTAAACTGAATTATAGCTGATCAAACTGGCAGCCCTGGTTTATATGAATGATGGCCCTAATGGACTACTCAACACCTAATGAATGCCTCCTATGCACAAAGACCGATCTGAGCTGGGGCCCCTCAAGATGAGGAAGACATGGTCACTGCCCTCACATCCTTTCCACAAAGTGGTGGGAGATCATCCATGTGTGGCTATAACTCAGGGTCCAATATAACAAGTACTGCACCAGAGGAGCAAGTACTGCACCAGAGAAGCAAGTAAAATACTCTAAAGCACAAGGGTGATCAAGAGCAACTTCACTGAGGTGCATGAGCTGGCCAGAAGGCCCAGTGGAGTATCGACTGGCAGGGATGAGGGAGAAATGCCCTCATGGCAGAGTGAGTAGCACAGGCAAGACTCAGGGCTGGGGGCGCACCTCCATCCGTGATTTCTTTCCTATTTTTTCTTTTCCTTTTTTATATAACAAATTTTTATTGAGCCCCCACTCTGTTCCAGGCTCTGTGTGATTGGGAATGAGTAAGTAGATCAGTATGACCAGAGCACAAGACAAGAAGTTGGATCTGCAGATTACACAATGGGCATTGTGATGAAAAAGAAGGGGGCAGGTGTGACAGACGTCACAGAGATGCCCCCAAAATGTTTTGTGGGTGATTTAATGTTAGAAACAAGGAAACGGGAACAACTGGAGACAACTGCAAGGTTTTGAGTCTGGTCACTAAGAAGTCGTTGATGCCACTGAGAGATAAGGGACTGGAGGAGGAGCAGGTTTAAAGAAGATAATTAAAGAGAAATGAATGGACAAGCTTCAGCCTGTAAAAGATTCCAGTAAGCACTGGGTATGTAGTCCAAATATTCTTCTACATCACTGCAGACAAATACTGAGTCTGAGGATCCTCATAGACCGGCGACTTTGAGTCTTGTATAAATAGAGAAAAAGCCACTTGAAATTTAGTAAATTAAGATATAACATCTGTGGCTAGACTAGAGATGACCTAGTGCAACCCCCTAATTTTACAAGCAAAGAAACCACATCTCAGACATATTCTCTACTGAGTGGGAGGACCAATCTAGGACTCTACACATTTAAGGGAAAAAAATCCAGATTTCTAAAACATTCTAATCTGGAATAAAGATACCATCTAAATCTTTCAGAGTTGTTATTTTGGTTTGTTTGTTATTAACTAGCATGATTTACAAATGACAGATGAAAGGTCCTTTTTGAGAAAATTTATTATTATATAAGCCATTGTCTACAAAACTACTTTTGAATTTAATTTCCAAGAATTCACATTCCATAAAAAGCCTCAGAAGCTTTGAGTACCCAGAGCTGTTTCTTGCTTGGGAAGACATCACTGTTCTTAGGTCATTAAAATAACGACATCCCTGGGCACATAATAAGGGGATGCATAGGAGGAAAGGGTTGGTTGCTTCCTGAAAGAGCCCTGTTTCTAGAATGCCAGGCACATAAGGGTCACTGACAGCAGTTTCCTCCTCTGAAGGAAGAAATCCATGCCGCTGACCAAGGAAGAGTGCTTCATAGTCACAGAACCAGTTAGTGGAGATTTGAAGAAGGAGGGGGAGGCGTGGTGCAGGGGAGCTAAGCAGAGAGGGAAATATTTATAACTGTGACAACATGTTTCCCTGTAATAATTTATGAGCCCACTGAAGAAAAAGGAAACACAGAAACTATGAGTAAAATATCCAAAATGTAAACATCATGCCTTCTGCAAATTTTCTTTAGTTAAAAATTAAGGTTGAGGTTGACTAAAGTAAATGACTATATTTCCGTGGTCTCTTATTTCCTTGATGCTAAGGGTTACCAACTGATTTACAACTTCCTGTGTTGTTTTTTAATCTATATTTGTCAGCACATTTTTAATGTCAGATTACTTAAAATAGACATCTTGGGTCTAAGAGAGCAGGAATAATAATATTATGTTGACTTCTCTAAAAGTTTCATAGCACTTTACAAACATTCTTGTTTTGCCTAAAAAAGCTTTATGTTTCTAAATGAAATTAGTTTCAATAGAGTTTTAAGAGTTTTTTTAACTATTATTATTCCAACTGATGACTTCAGTACTGAAAGGCATGCACTCAATATGCTTTGAAATTAAGTAAATTACATGTACAACTTGATCCAAAAAAGGTTTCAGCCTCCCCTTACTCAGGTAGCTTAAACTGTGAAAAATAACAGGAAGCCCATGAAAAGAGAAAGACTAGAATTGTGGCCTTAGGGTTCTTCCATCATAGTTTCTCTTCTAACTATTGTGATTTATTATCTCATGTGATTTCTGCAAATTGTGGATACTTGTTCAAAAAGAATATTCTCAAATATAAAGGCCATAAAATAGCTTCATCTTTATTTAAGTTTACCTTAGGATGTAATTAAAGTGCAACATATATAAAATACATATATAAAATAATTTATTTTATAAATTAAAAATAAAATATTTAAATTTATATTTGATAATTCAAAACAGGCTTTCCACAAAGATAAGTACATAACTCATCTTTATTATTCTGACTAATTGACAGATACTAATATTTAATTCCAATTCTTAAAACAAGAGATAATATATGGTATTTCCTGCTAATATTTTAAGTACTAAAAACCTCAGCCCTGACCAATATGGCTCAGTTGCTTGGGTATCATCCTTCAGAGCAAAAGGTCACTGATTCAGCTCCTGGTCAGAGCACATGCCTGGGTTGCAGGTTTGGTCCCAGCGCAAGGTTTGGTCCCAGGGCAGTATGTGCCTTGGCACATGCTGGAGGCAGCCAAACAATGTTTCTCTCCCTTTCTTTCTCCCTCCCTTCCCCTGTCTCTAAAATAAATACATAAATAAATCTTTAAAGAAAAACTTTTATGGGGCAAAGAAGGGGAAGGGGCAAGTCAAGGAGCATGAATAGAGGACTCATGGGCATGGACAATGGGGTGGCAGTTTACTGTGGGGGCTGTAGTTAGGGGAGAGCAACAGGGAAAAGGGTAGGACAACTATAACTGAAAAACAATAATAAAAAATATAAACAGAACAATGGAACCCTAAATGGAACCAAACAAAAGTTTATCCATGATCAGAACTACTTGAAACAATTTACAACCGAGTTCAAGAATATGCCTTTTAGAGTATAATTTAGTAAGCTAAACAAATATATACTGAGTGGCTCCTAAAAATATTTTTGAAAAGCATTAGTTATTTTGTAACTGTTTATAATGGAACCAACTGTACTTTCCGTCTCTCACATTGAAGAAGTTGGAGGATAAGATCAGTCAAAAATACATACAATCTTGAATTTAGTAATTCCAAGAGCTCTGCTATTTCAATTTTCAAAAGAAAGACTTGTTGAAAGTTTGCCCTATATGCCCTAAGTCTTTACTTTTGATGAAATTTGTTGAAGGAAATCTTTTTGAAATGAACTCAATCTGGACAACCACAGACCACACTGAATGCTGAAAAACAAAAGGTAAAAAGAGTAATAAATTGAGTGGCGGGGTGGGTGGAGGAAAGGCAGATTTTCTCATCTGAAAGTTAGAGGTAAATACTCTGCCTTTCGAAGTAGGAGATTTGCCTTAGTGCTGACCAAGTACCTAGTTATGCTATGCTAGGTAGGTCTCAAAAGATAAATTGTTCGAGTCCATGGAATTCTTCAAATAAGGTGGCATTGGGTACATGTTTGCTATTACCAAGACTGCAACTACATAGAAATAGGGTGATGGCAAGTTCTCATTAAATTCTCCTGAGTTCATTAGACTGCTTGGGCAATATTAACAATTCCATATGGAAATAATATGGGGCAGTGTCCTCAATTTGGCCACTCCAATGTGTCTTCCAGTGCTCAGCATTAGAGAGAAGACCCTTTCAGTAATAACAGTAATTATAAATAATAATAATAATAATAATAATACACCTTTGGGTTTAATAATACTTTCCCTTTGAAGAACTCCCATCATTTTCATTCGCATTATCTAATTTGTGCTTGAAACAATTCAAAGAAGTAGCCAGGTGGCAATTATCATTATCCTCCTTTTACAAATAAATAAACTGGGACCTAGGGATTTTCTTAGCATCACACAACTAGGAATAGAGCCAAAGCGAAAGCCTGTAATTCAGTGGTCTATCTTCCAGATTACTGCCATTTTTGCAAGTATCTGGATATCTGAAGAACGGTTCTGTCCCTCAGGAAATATTTGTACCAGAGCCAGATCTTTTCCTTTCAAATTGCATTTACTCTAAGAAGGCACTCTTTTTCAAATTCATTAGAGAGGACTTTGTTTTCTGAGGTCATTAAGGTAGGAGTACTCAGATTTCTTTTCAAGTTGTGTTGGCCTGAAGCAGAAGTATGCTTAAAATACTAAAGATGTCTAAAATACTCTGGAATCAGTTTCTTTAACTATCTATTTTTTTTTTATTTCAAGCCCAAGTTAAACAAGATCAAATCAAGACATATAAATAAAAATAGGCACGAGGTGTTAACTGGAGTGTCCTGCCAGGTTGCAGATTGGTTGACAGTGGCTTGCCAACTGAAATTCCTCCTTGCAGCTTCAGCTGGAATGAGTAGTCTCCGTTTCCTGTCCTGACTTGTACTGTGTCACCGTTCACTGTGCAGGTGATTAGCATGTGGATCTGATGGTCTCAAAGCTCTATTAAGTTATAAATGTTCAAACTACCAGTATGCTAGAGTAAAAATAGAAGTTGCTATTAGATGTCTATTCATACCCTGCAGAAGCCTGGCAACATTCTGAACCTTTTCAGAATGTAAATACTGCATATTAAGCATAGGAAAGAAAATTAATGTGCTGCATTTGCAAATTTATTTCCAAGTCAAAAATGCAAAAGAGGAGGAGGATCTCGTAGCAGAATTGATATTCCACATTTATGAATGTAGAAGGGTATATTAAGAAGTTTGTAATGGCCTGAACACAAAAGAAAAACACTTCAGGAATGAATTAATTTAGTTTCTCTGATAATCTTAGCTTTTAAATTTACTCTCTTTTGATTTTAAATTTATGGCCTCAGTATGACATTACCAGAGTTGACTGCATTTTGCAGGTGGCATTCATATGTTATTACTTTACGTGCAGTATATTGTGGGCAGTGGATTACAATTTTTTGTTAAAAATTTCCAGAACCACTCAAGTACTTCTTAATTAGACTTGCAAATCAGCAATGCCTTTCTCTTGTGAGGGAAAAATACTTAAATCATTGCAGGAATTTTGTGCCTTTTTTCCTTGGTATTGGGAAGTTTGCAATAAAGTTTGCTTTTTGAAACTTTTGACATTTTTTAGTAAGTTCTGATTTACATATGAAGTCATCTTTTGACAATTCCAAACAAATGTCTTTTTAAAGCAAACCAGAGTTTTGTATGTGTTCCTGTAGCTCCAAAAGGGTTTAACAGATTTATCTTGCTGTCTGCCATTCAAAACAGTGGAAAGTTGTCATTGAATGGCATTTTTAATGTCTTGAATAATTTAGTAATTGACACTTTAATCATAGATTTCAGCAGTACAAACACTACCCACAAATCACCTGTACTTTCTCCAGAGAAAATAATAAACAAGATAAATAGGGAAAAACAAAAACAAATAACAGAAACCAAATAACAACAAAAAGAAACAATAAGTCAGAGTTAATAGGATTAATAATGTTATCATATAAAGCAGAAAAAGAAAGCACGAAGTAACATATTTTTCAGATAAAAGCTTTATAATTCTTAGACACAGTAAGATCTGAAAGCAGATTTTAATTTCTACAAGTATGGTTTTAGAGCTAAACTGACCCTGTACTTTGTTCCAGAAGGCTTCAAAATTCTTATCATTTATTCCCATGCTAGAGGTCCATTTCATACTGAAGATATAAACTCAAAAGATTTCTAGTGATTTTATTTGGCTAGTAAGTAAAGATCTTGGATTTTTTTAAAGCTGCATAATGGTTGATGATGAAATCTTTTTCTTATGGGTATTAAATTATGCCAAAAATCCATTTACTTGATATTCTTTAGATACCATAGCATGCCTCAGCTAAAGCTCAGATTGTAAACTGTCTTAAATAACACTAATGAAAAGTACACATAATGAACAATATAACTAAATTAAGTTAATTTTCATGTAACAGATTACATCTAGGGGAAGGTATATCAGTAAGTTATCTAAAACTAATTTTCTAGCGACCACATCTGTAGATGTTATTTATTGTATGTTCCCTTAACAGCCAATTATTCAGTTTAGAAATCTATTCTCTTCTTTATTAGAGCTTTTAATGTACTCACCTTGGTTCAAATGGTCTGCTCATTATCTGAAAAAATATAAACAGCATTCACATGGAACAACATGATTGTTTTTTATTATATCCATTTGTGTGCAAACATTCAAAAATGGCAAGAGAAACACATTTATTGCTTTACAGTCAAAGTAATATTTAGGGGGTATTTGAAAGTCAAGCAAAACCAATCATTTGGCCAAATGGATGTGTGTGTATAATCAGAAACTCCTGAGTTTTAATCTCAGCACTAGGCCTCAGGCAAGTCACTGAAAGTCTTTCCCTTTGTTTCTTGATCTGAAGATTATGGGTGCTATTCTCTTGTAGAAGAAGGGGGGGTTGCTAAATCAGGGTTCCAAATAGGAGTGTTATTTTATTAAACATACTTGATCCTTTTTCTGTTTTTATTTTTCTAGATTTAAAAGGTAACATATTAGACTTTTGAGGAAAAAAATATGAGACAATTACAATTCTACAAGAATGTATAAAAATAGTTATAAAACTAGCTTTATTTAATTTGCTTCAACTATTCATAGACTTGAGGAAATTATAACGTTCTTTCAGAAAATCTAACTTAATAAAGCTGACCATGTCTCTCTGTTTTAAATAGATTTTATTACCGAACCAGTGATGTTGTAAAACATGAGGTTTTGTTAAAAAAATACAAAGGCCTAATTGTATTTTTTAAAGAAAGTATTGCATCAGACGGTTTCATTTAAACATATTTGCTGGCTCTGTGCTCCCACCACAATTATTGATTCTAATTTTTCTTAAACTTGTTTTTTAAAAATACTACTTAATGGGGAAAATTACTGTTATGCTTCTGGGAACTGTGTTTATTTCAATCTATATATTTGACTGTACACCTTCATATTATTAGTGAAATGACTTTATATTTACTCTCATCTGAAATTAGGATCCTTTTTTTCCCTTGTAGTATCTTTCTAACACAGACAGATGTAGCTCTTCATGAAAGAGAAAAGCGTAGCCAGGGCTTGGTTCACTGATTGCGTGCCAAACACCCTGAAGAAAAGAAGCACTCACCCCCAGCTTTGTGCCCACATTAAATCAAGTGGCTAGCTGTATGAGCTAAACTCATAAAAGTCAAGGAAAAGAAAAGCTGACTCTCAGTCAGAGCTTCAGGTTTTGGGGATAAATGGAGCTTCATTCCACCAAAGAAGTGATGTGGACCTAGTGAAGCACTCCGAGTTTCTGCGTGTGTGCCCAGGATACACACACACCCCAGTGCCAAAGGCCAGGAAAACTGGGTGACTGGCAAGTAATTCACATTAGCCTTATAAAGAAATCCAGTCCAGAGGGGTATGCAGGATAAAATCAGAGATTTGAGCACAAGTATCTGTCTACACTTACATGTATACTCCGATGGAAGAAGGGGCACAGGTAGGTGGGCAGATGGTATAATCTGCTCCTGACAGGATGGAGAGGGGATCTATTGAGAACTTCCATCAAGAGGTGAGCGAAAAGCATCAGAAAGGCCCAGCTGGTGCATGGAAAAGCATAGTAGGAAGACAAACATGGCAAAAGCAACAAAGGGAATCTGGCTTCATTAAGAGGAGGTATTTGTTCCTTGTAGATTGGGCTCTCGCTTGCTTGCTCAATAACTGCAGTAAAGTCAGTAACTGCCATTCAGTTCCTCTCTCTCTTCTTTTCTCAATGTGTCACTCGCCACCACTCCCCTTAAATTTCTATTTCTCACCCTATATTACATTCTATACCACCAATCATCTTTCTTTGTCTCTGTATTCCCTTGTGCAGCCTATTTATTTTCTATAATGTTTCAGAGGACACTAAAATATATTTAGCTGTTCCATTTCCCTAGCTTGGTAAAATAAAATAAAGAGCAAGATAAGGTGGAGGATGAAGAAATAAGCATGGTGAAAAAAAGGTGCAAGTAACTTGGTAGGAAGCTGCAAATGCTTGTATGTTCCATCTAGGAAAAAACAGAGGCTTATGAATGTGATGAGAGAAAAGAATCATTCTGATATGTTTCTTGATATTCTATTTTGATTAGTATTTAGTCAACTTAAGATAAACAATCTGGCATGATGTCATCTAACAGAATAGAGATTAAGTGCTTAATAATATCAATAGTTTCCAAGTATGGCAACATGATGACATACTACAGTTTACTGAAAACTGGATAGGCCAAAAAGTCAGCACACCAGGGTTTAACTCCCAGACCTGTCGCTAAGTAACTATTTGTCTAAGCCAGTTGTTTAACCTCTTGGTTTCCACAGTTACTTGATTGTAAAGTTAAGACACTTCAGATATAGTATAGTATATCTATACTAGACACTTAGTATAAATATAAGACTCTATATGTACACTATATATGTATACTAAGCAGCAACTTTTTATAAAATCAAATTAAAATTAAAAATATGGCTCTGACTGGTGTGGCTCAGTGAATTGAGTGCCAGCCTGAAAACCAAAGGGTTGCCAGTTCAATTCCCAGTCAGGGCACATGCCTGGGTTGCAGGACGGGTCCCCAGTAGGGGGTGTGCAAGAAGCAATCACACATTGACGTTTCTCTCCTCTTTCTCCCTCTCTTTCCCTCTCTCTAAAAATAAATAGATAAAATCTTTAAAAATTAAAAAATTATACTACCAATTTAAAAAATAAAATAAAACAAAAATATGAATTCAATTTAAAATACATTGGTATGGCCAAGCAGTAACTTAGCCTCCAGCACATTTCAAAACTTCTCTAAGTGAAAATAAATATTAACATTTAAATGATTAAATATTATAATATGTAAGTTTATGTGAAATTAGAAATGAATGTATGGTGATTTTAGGGTTTTTCCAGGCCTCGTGGAATGGTAATGATTTGAATGTATACATTTTCAGAATACTGTTTTCAAACTTGTAGGCTCAGAGTTGACTTTGTCAGCATAGAGTTAGTGTGTTCATCTCAGGCTACAAAAACAAGCTCATGGAGCTTACTATATAAACTAGAATATCAATTCATAGATTTACGGTAAGGAATGCAATAAGCATGAGAATCAGAGCACTGAAGTGGACATATCTTTACAGATCATTTGAGAGATGCACAGTCAGATTATGATCAAAATGTTGGTTGTTCATCATGGAATTAGAATGAGAGGAGCTAATAAAATGATTCAGACATTTAATGACATCAGTGCAATCATCTCCTCTTTCTCTGTGGTAAGACGAACACCACTTAAGTTGACTTCTTCAACTCCGGTTTCTTCTTTCCACTGTTAACCAAACATCATCACCCTTCCTCTGTTTGACACACTCTTGCTACAGAATCATGAAATGCTCCCAGTGAAATCTTGCCTTGCCCTCAGTGCTTCTGGTTGGTTTTGTAAGAATCTCTTATTTACTGTGTGCTAGTTTTATACATTAACCTTTAGTGATGTTATCAAGTTCATTATCAAGTTCTTGATGGCCACTTTACTATTGCCTCTGAGAATAGTTACTTGTATATCTTGCTGAGTAATATTGAAAACCATCAGGCTGTTATTGAATGTTTTAAGCATATAACCTGCTGCCAAAATTGGAGAGGATGTGCAGGGTATTTAAAACACTGTCTCTATGTACAGAGCGTATAAGCAGCAAGCTTAGGAAGGGGACACTGACCCATGAACAATTAAAGTTCAGAGAAGTACAGAATGAAGTCCTAAAGCATAGAGTATAGAAAGGGAATTAGACAGTGGGTAGAAGAAAATGCTAATTATCTGATACAGAGCTGAAATGGTAAATTGCGGTTACACACAAAAGGCTTTATCATAATACAGCTCTTTTCTTCCTCTTCAGCAAACGATAGAAACTGTCAAGCCTTCAGGTGGCCTTTTCCCCAACCCTCTAGAAGAAGGAATCTCTTTTGATATTTACTCAGCGTTCATAGAACCACCCTCAACACTGGATACAGAAATGAAGGTATGTTTCCTTTAGTGTCTTAATTCACCCTATTTCAGCCTAGTATTCCCTATGGCTGAGAGGAAAGGAAACAATTGCTTTTCTATTTTCTCTCACTCTGATTTTTCCCAGCTAGATGTAAGTATTTGTTTCACCATTGATTCACAGGTGGGCCAGTTGAGGGTGGCTCAGCAATTTTAATCTTCCCCACTCCATTTTCCCCAATCTCTGCCTTCACTTTCCCAAAAGTAAGCACTGTTAGCACCATGACGTGATCTGTCAGGACACTCATAAATAATGAAAATGCAGGATGATGTCGAATTACAACCTCCTGATGGATTGACCTTTTTCCTGGTAGAAAAGCACCCAGGAGAAGTTGGAAGCCATATAGAAATCTCTGAGTGCTACAGAAATCACCTGAGCTTTGGTTACTTTCCATATTCCAGGGACTGGATCAAGAACAAGGCCCTGAGGAGTCCCAGCCAGAAGCCAGTGCCTCAGACACAGATGCCTTGGTTGGTTTCACTATTGAAGATATAAAATCAGTGCTGGCTCAAGTCACAGATGACATTTTAATCGGCATTCAGGTACTCAGCCTTGATAGTGTGCTTGCTTACTTCATTACTGGTTAATTAGCCAACCTCATCCTTAATGTCCGTAAATAATACCTACATTCAGTCAGCAAGAGCAATGCTTATAATGGAGGAGTTCAGTTTTACATCTCCATGTTGTTCTCAGTTGTGTCATCTGAGACCCAACGAGATCACAAAATAGATCCGCTAAGAGCACGTAGTGCCGTGTGTGCTTTCAGTTTAAGAAATCATTCAGCATCAAAACAAAAAAAATAGTAAAGACTTTGTGCCTTGTCACACTAAAATTGCTCATACAAAGTACAGTACATTTCTGAAAACAGTAAACACTGATGATCAAGGTATAATTTTCAGCTGTTTTCTCACCAAATTTCCAAAAAGAGATTTTCAAATCTTCGAACTCCCTCTCAGATAGTTTGTTTCTTCCCACATATTCCTAACAGCAAAGCGGTTCACACCAATGGCTGCGTGAACCCGGCGATGGCCACAGCCATCGCAACAGCAATTGCCAAGGATGGATCCGTTGGCTTGGCTTTATACTTAATTTTTTCCCATTAAAAGAAAAAACGAACAAAACAAACATTTCTACCTACACAAAGACTTGTATCATTGCCCAGGCAAAATGATGAAATAAGTGGATTGCATATTTTGAGAGGACTTATAATTTCTTGCAGAAGTGACCATGAATCAATAAGACAGTTTGCAGCATGTTTAAAATATTAATGCATCTTAGGGAAAGATTTAGTCTATGTCTAAACATGAGACTGTATATAAGAAGCTCACTGTATTAACAACTAATTTAGAAAGAGCAAAGATTAGCCTGGCATAAGCATAGCTTGTTACTTGTTGAATCATCAAATGTTAATGCACTATTTACACGAACATTTAATGATTTGATGCCAACAGAATCAGCCAAAGTCCTTGGCTTAATAAGGAGTATTTAGTGTTTACCAGAAATAGTGGAAGAACACGTTTTACACAAAGCTTTATTGTTAACAACCCCATGAATGTAATAACTGGTTACTGTGTGGAAGGGCAGAGTGCTGTGAATTAAGCTGAGTTCAGAACATATCTCCTTTTTAGATTTGATAACATTTCATCTAAATATAGTTTATGTATAATCATGGCCCTGGGCTCCTTTGCAATCCTGTGGCTCTGAAATTATTGCTAAGGAACTACTAGACAGTAATAGAATTGTTTGCAGGCCCCCAAAATTGAAAACATTTTACCAAGGCTATGTTCCACGTAGTGAGTATATTTTTAACTATTCATTGATTTTTTTTTTAAATATTAGAGTCTGCAGCATTTATAACACTACTCTATAACAGGAAGAATATAATTGCTATATATGTTCATGATTGTCCCACTGGCCTGCAGTTATCCTTTACTGGGCTTGGAAGTTCATTAGCTGGTTCATCTAAATATAATTCGACATAGAAGGAACTTGGACCAGAGGTGAAGGATGTAGATGCTTTAGGTGCTACAATCATTTCCATATTAAGTGGATTCATGGATTAGCTTGGGCCACATCACTGTGAATATTTCAATAAAATGACATGATGGTTCGGATTTATTCAGTGTTTCAAGATAACAAACCCCCTTACGTATTTTCTTCCAATAATCCTAGTACACTCTAGACATATTAGACAGGCACTTCTCTGGCAAATCAATTGAGAAAGGAGACACTCAAGAAGACTGAGTCATTTGTCTAGAGTTTCCAAGATCAGAAACTGATGAAAGACTCTGAATGAGAGCTGTAAACTGGGTTCTAGTTCAAATTCCAGAGGTATCCACAAAAAAACACATAACCTCTAATATCACGACCAGACTACTTTGGATTTTAATACCCCCGTGGTGTGGCACTCTTTCAGTGTTTGCCCTTGTGTCTTGGTCAGATTCCAAGTTGGGTAATTACTCTCTGCTTACCTAAATTTCTCCCCTTGTTTTAGATGGGTAAGTTATTTTCCAATTCTAAAATCTGCCTTCCAATGTTCCTGGCTCTTAAAACTGCCGCATCCCTTTTCAAAGGTACCCACATGCCAGTGGTCAGTGGATATAAGCCTTCTGAATACAATGGCCTGCTGTAGAAACATTTAATAAATTATTATTTGTAAGATGTTTAAAGTTTTCCAATAGTTTTTCCTCTCATTTATTTAAAAATCATACTGTTATTATATTTTTGGAGGAAAAGGCACTAGAGAGATCATGTTTTAAGTATAGTTTTTTTTCAGAGCTCCTTCTCCAGTGTGGTTAGAGGCATATTTCACTTTATATAATTCAGAAATTTCTAAAAATGTAGTGTGAATCCTTAAATTCTTTTACACTAATCCGCTTACTTTCCCATTGACTCACTTTATAGTTTTAGAGATTTATTAAGATTGAAGTTATCTTGGCCCTGAGTCGTTAATTAAAATTATACTGAATAGAGCAAACATTTTAAGGTTCTATAGTTTAGTTATTTTAATTTTAAAGATACATTCAAAATGAAATTATTTTGGCCCCGAATTGTATAATAAAAGATTATACTCAGTGGAGCAAACTTTAATATATTTAAAGAATTACATTTCAGAAAAATATGAATGCTAACACTAGATTCTTGCTGTTAAATGTTGGCTGTTAGCCCTGTCTAAGCAGGAGGGTAAAATCAAATGAAGATGTTGAGGGAAGCTTGCCATCTGGGGCCTACAGGTATTTTTAGGTGAACTTGAATTTCCAGGTTAGAAAACCTGGGAGTGAGATCAAGGTGGTGACCACTGAGAGGCTACTGAGCCCAGGCCACGTGTTTCCCATTCTTCCTACAAGGAAACAGAATGTCCCAATCCTGCTTGTTGCAGGACAGCTCGTCTCTTCAGCAGGGCTCTAGGGAATAACGAGGAGAGATGGTGGGCTAAAGACAGTGTGCTCTGAACCAGACAAGGAATGTTTCCATCCAGCTCTGCTGGTCGTGACTGAAGTATTGATCCCCACAGTGGCCTGGAGATCTTAAACGTAACTCCACACTGTTAGAGGGACACCTTACCATTGTGCATCCTTTCCCGAAGCCCACATTTACACAGATGAGTTCCATTTCAGTGAAATACCAGAAAGGTCTCCAGGTGAATGTGAAAAAACCCTGGTAAGACAGTGAAACAGAAGCTGGAAGATGATAGTACCTCTGTCCTTAGTTGAAAAGAAATGAGATTATTGATGGACACAGAACACATGATAGTCAGGGACTGCTTAATGATGGAGATACATTCTGAGAAATGTGTCATTTGGCAATATTGTGCCAACACCACAGAGTGTACTTAGCATTGAACATCATCAAGCCCACTACACACCAATGCTCTGTGATACAGCCTATGTCCTTAGGCTGTAAGCCTCTACAGCATGTTGCTGTGCAAAACAACATGAGACTAAATGAAGCACAAGGGAGAATGATGCAATCCAGAAACGCAGTAAACATGAGGTGTGTGAGTCTGTTGCCTGCATAACACAGCATACTGTTTTACAGCAAACTTTTTTTGTAAGTAGAAAGGCTGCACTGTGATGTTAAGGAGTGTAGTATATTAAATACATAAACCAGTAAAATAGTTGTTTACTATTGTTATCAAGTAGTATGCACAGTGCATAATTGGTACGTGCTGTACTTTCATATGATTGGTAGCACAGTGTGTTTGTTTACGCCAGCACCGCCACAAATGCGTGAGTAATGTGCTGTGCTAGGACATTACAATGGCTATGATGTCACTAGGCAATGGGAATTTTCCAGCTCCATTATAATCTTACTGGGGCCACGGTCATATACATGATCTGTCTGGGACCAAAACATCCTTGTGTGGCATGTAATTGAAAATGGGAAGAGTCACTTCAGTGAGAGCAGTGCTTCCCAAGCCTTTGGAATTGTGACAAGCTTATTTTTCTGACCATTTCATGCCGATATGGTCTAATATGTTGCATGACATAAAGAAATAGGAGCAGCATATTTTTTTGATTTAATTCTTCTTTGCTTTTATTAAAATAGTTCACTGTTTCTCTACATTGGCTGCTCCAAAATAATACTAGGAAAGCATCTCAGCAGTTTAAGTTGCTGTGTGTGTTCTAGACTAGCATAAGTATTTGATGATAGGATGGTGGGCCGATAAATGAAATATTATATATAAAGTACAAATAAAAGTTTATTGTACAAGATTAAGGCCTTCATATTTCACATTTCACTAGTAAACTGAAGAAAGATTAGGTAATTTTTAAAAACCTACACAAAAATTTCATTTTCACTTCCTCCCACCTCCAACTATTAAAATGGTCTGACTATTAAAAATGTTATCAAAACAAACACTATAAATACATCAAGTCCTTTAAAGACAACTATCCCCAGTGTTATTTCTTGGCATAGGCAGTCTTCATGGCATGGGGAGGTGTGATCTTAAATCCTTGTAAAGCATATTTTAAAAATATTTCACAACATCATATCACTGAAATGTAACATTGGTGAATATATCACAAAATTAGGAGTTGGAATTATGAGTTTAAGAGCTACCATGCAATATTACCTAAGTAATTTTGACTGCTTCCCATTTCAGGTAAGAACTAAGACCCTAGGCGGTTAAGTGTCTTGCCCACGGCTGCAGGGCTAACCGAATCCCGAGGTCTCCACACTCCTAATGGGCGCACTCTTTTCAGCTCTCCCAGAATCACGCCCAAGGGATTAGGGATTCCTAAAAAATGACAGTTTCTTTGTAACCTGGAAGAACATGTTCATCTCTTCTTGCCTCCTCCACCCAACACCAAAGAAAGGGAAAAATGAAAAACCAGAGGACAGAGTTTGATCCAAGATTTGATAAAACTTAAACAAACAAACAAACAAAAAGCCTGGTACTCAAATGAGAATCCAGAATTATTTACACCAATGTGATCTTTTCAAAAATATTCATTCTTACTGTGAAGATAAAACAAAATCTCATCAGATAGAGCAACTAGGATGAACATTTCGAAACTATCTGTTATTTTCATGAAGAAATAAATAAGAACGACAAGTTATATCTGGACCAAAACAGTGTTTGATTTTTTTAATTTTTTCTGTATAACTTAAAATGAGTTTCTCAAAATACAGCTACCCTGAAAACTTCAAATTATGTTATAGACATGAACATTCTAAACTTCAAATTAGTTACAAACATATATGTATAAAGTACATATATTTGTAGATTAGTTTTAAAATCATCTAAACAAAGAACACCAATTTTACCACATCACTCACCACTGGTTTCTCTATACATAATTTTATTATCCATCACGAGGAAGAGAAGGCATTTCCAGAGCTACTACGTTCAGTTAATGTGAAAATATGTCGGGAGTTGTGCAGGTAGCAATGTTAGCCCACAGATCATCACTGCCAGAAGCTAAATACTATCGCAGCTGTAGCAAATACTAAAACCTGTCAGCAATCACTTTTTTCTTTTTACCAAAACTGTGCTACAAAGTGGCACAATTCCAGGAGTTATATTGTTTGATGAATACTTTTAATTATGAAAATTGTTCTAATTGTAAGATTATTTGTGTTGTTATTTCACAACAGAAGCTGTCTGGGATCCCATTTAGAATGCATTACACGGGAGACAAAAACATTTATTGCAAAGGGGTGGGGAGACCAACAACATTGCAATAACTGAGCCCTGAGCAGTTATTCTGACTCGGTGCTTATTGGTAAAGTCTGTCTGAAAATACAGATAAATTATCCTATCTTCCAACACAAGGCTATGTGAAAAATGGCTGTCCAAATACCACTTCCTGTTCATAGCAGACATGCTATACATTGGGAATGTGCAGAGAAATATGATAAAGTGTTATCACATCACTACAGGCTGAAACACAGCTATGTCTGCAAAACAGGAAGGTGTGTGAGGGATAATGTCTGTCTTTAGGCACTATAGTATGTCAAAACCACAAAGACAATGTGCAGCGAAAGATAGCTCCATCATAACCACTTTTTTATGATTGTCTTCACAGACCGAGATAAACGAAAAGCTGCAAATACAGGAAGAGGCCTTTAATGCACGAATAGAAAAATTGAAAAAGGCCTGAGGACTCGGTACAAAGAGAGTGATGCTAAACTTCACAGACAAACAAAACCAGTCAGAAAAACAGACCCTCTAGAGGATCGTACCTCCTATATTTAGTTTAGAGAGGAAACCCAAGCCCCACTTTTTATTATCCTAAGTAATTAGAAAAGTATTGGCCCCAATTTTGCTATCTCCTGTCTCATAACAGCCTCTGAATTTATTGCACTGAGTGTAATAAGAACATTTTGTCTACAAGAGTTTGGAGAATTATATATAAAAACACAATTACTTTTACAATCCTCCTTTGACATTTTGACTAATAAATGTTATCCATCTTCAAGGAGAATGAAGCCAACATTTTTAAATAAAGAAAAAAATAATAATGATTTTATCCATATTGACCCAATTGAACTGCCACATTAATGGAGCACCGTGAACAGATACCACTAACCACACCACTGAGGATAAAACTTGCTAAACAACAGCTATTCAAATGCATACATTAGGGTTTTTTCCTTAAATAGTTTGGTTTTCTTATTTAAACGTTTCAGTGTGAAACCAATTTTCTGAAATTATATAATGCAGTTTGAAGCACTTTAATTTATTCTGCACTGTATTTGTTATTTCTAATCTTGTTACTCTCCCAGGAGAATACATGACCTATATAAAAAGAAGCAGTGTATAAATGGTTATTAAAGACCAACCTATATATAGATTGTAAAAATCTTAAATATAAATCAAACTCATAGAGCTCTTAAAGTTAACCATTATATTGTAGTAGAGTGGTTGAAAACATCTCAAGCCCTTAAATACATTTATTAAAATATAATTTCAAAAGAAAAATATCCATTTACTAACAGATTGTCCCTAGTTGGACAAATTAAACCAATTGCAACTTAGGCCCTTTCCGAATGTCTTAGACTTCAGAGTATTCTACAAGGGAGAGGGTTGCTAGAAGGGACAGTTCCTTCAAAAAGTTTCCAGTTCATACTGGAACCAAATGCATTTGCATCTTGGAGACACTTGGTCGAATATATCCTGTCTATGTGCTAACCTCCGGCTATAACCTTACCCTCTCCATCAGTGCCAAAAAGATGACCCAGAATGTGTTTATTTGGGGCACAGACAAGTATGGCAGCATTTGATGGTTTTCTAGCTATACTGATCAGCAGTGTAAGAGGGGTCCTTAAGATAAAACCATGCTTATTGTTCATGCAGTTCCAGGTCTGGAAGATCTGGAGTTGTGCCGAGATGTGTTTTTTCCTTCAGCTGTCCTGCTAATTGAAAATGCTCATAGCCATAGGAGAGCACTAGGAGGGCTCTCATGTCTTGATTCCATCAGTCTTTTCTCCAGGGAAAGCAGGTGAAATGAGAGAAACCACAAACCGGAGTAAAGGAGCTTCTAGAAATCACCAAACACAGTGACTTCAAATGAAGTTATTGGCACAGAGTAGACCTGCATTTCTGATAACGAGTGCTTATTGTGAGCAAAGGTACCAAGAGCCCAAAACTGAATAAAATACAGTAGAATCCCTAAACACTACACAGAGACAATATGTTATACGCGTGCCTGAAGTACATGATCATGCCTAAGGCATGCCTCCAGAGTGAGACTCCGAGTCTGATACCGGCTTCCCTGGTGGATAGGGTGTGACTTTGGACAGGCTACTGAACCTCTATTTGCTCATCTCGCAAATGGGCATGATACTTATTTTTGCAGTAGTTATGAGGATCCAATAACTACGTATTGGATTGATGTTTTCTCGTAAGGTTTGGTTTCTATTTACCTCCTAGGATACCTGAAAAGCCACTGCGCATCTCTAAAACCCACTGCCCACTTATCGGACAGGCTCTGTGCCAGAGTTCCAGAGGTCTTCCTGAATTATGTGCCAGAATTCCCAGTCTTCCCTGTTGCCCTACTGGCACCTCCGTGAGCTCCCACAGCACCCACGTGGCCACCCAGCTGGCCTTCACCTTTCATGTTGGCTCAGCCCAGAGCTCTCTGTGGGAGCCTAACTTTAATATCAAATAATAAAAAGAGAAAGAATAATCATAGTGGCAGTAGCTACAAATTTTAATTCACAGTCTTTGCTCTTTTAAATTAATTTCAAATTGATAAAGAAATATATGCACTTTCTCTCATTTATGTAAAAAGAGTGTATACAGTGGAATTGCCAGGGCAAAAAGCAGGTCTCTCACCTACAGGTGGAATCTAATCAACAAAACAAACAAGCAAGCAAAATACAACCAGAGACATTGCAATTAAGAGCAAAGGGACAGTAACCAGAGGAGAGGTGGGAGGGGAGAATGGGGAGAAGGGGGGAAGGGTTTTCAGGAACATGTATAAAGGACCCATGGACAAAACCAAAGGGAGGTAGGATCAAGGGTGGGGAGTGGGGATGGCTGGGGTGGGGGGAAGTGGTAGGAGTAAAATGGAGACAACTGCACCTGAACAACAATTAATTTTTTTAAGTGCATATGATGAAAAATCACTTTTACCCTAGCTAGGTACCCTCATTTCTCTCCTTAAAAAGCAACTATAGCTTCTGGTAAGTTCTTAGAAAAGTATTTTTTGCCTGCTTAAACAAGCGGACACCTGTACATTGTGGTCTTTTTCTTTTTAACACAATGTAAATTATTATTTACACTGTCTTTTTAAAATCAAATAATGTACCTTAGAGATAATTCTCCATCAATATATTAATGACCATGTAGTATTCCATTGTAGCAATTCCACAACTTTAACTAGTCAGTCCTATTGATGAAAATTTTATTGTTTCCAGTACTTCGCTCTCACAATACTGCATTGCCACCTTTGTGAGCGTGATTATACCTGTATGATGAATGCCCAGAGGAATAAATTTCTAGGTCAAATTTTATGTGCATTTCCAATTTTGATAGATATTGTCGAAGTGCCTTCCAAAGTTGCTTCACCAACAATGTGTGAAAAAAATCCCTCTTTGTCTACATTGTTACCAATTTCATATATTACTCAACTTTTTACATTTGATGTTCTGATAGATAAAAATAATGTCACCCTATTGTTTTAATTTGCTTTTATTGTTTTACTGTACATGGACTGAGCACCTTTCATGTGTTTACAAGCAAATTATTTATATGTATATTTAAATTACATATGTATTAATTTTCCTGATAACCCTAAGAGATTGACAGATATTATTAGACTCATTTTATTTATAAATTATGGAGCCTTAAAGAGATTATTAACTTGAACCAAGTTACACAATTACTAATTGATGGATCAGGTCTTGAAACCCAGGTCTGACCTATTTTACAGATGAGAAAACTGGAACCCAGAATTTTAAGTAATTTGTCTATGATTACACAGCCAGCACATGGTAGAGCCAGGTTTGGAATTTGGACCTGTATGATCACAAAGCCCACTTACTTAACTTTTATCTTCATCTAGCTACCTCATAGTCAATATGAAACAAAGTGAAAACTGATGATTTTTGTTATTAATTATAATAAGGAAATAAACTTATTTAAATTGTTAACATATTATTCAGAAAATGTGTGCAAGGATGGAATGTATCACCCAGCTCCATTCATTCATTTATTCATTTTTCCACTATGTATTCATTGAATACCCACTATGTTCCATGGCATTTAGTAGTGAGCCAAATAGAAATGATCTCTACCTAGAGATCTGTCGCTCCCCACTAATCTAGTGGGAGTGACAGAACAAGCTTCAGGGAATTTAAGTGTTGAACAAAGAAGACTGATCGAGTCTGGAATATCAGGGAAGCAGCCTATGGGTTTCGACCCTGGGCTGTGATCTGAGGGATAGGTAAAATTTAACTGGACAGAAAAAGGTGAAGGAAGATGGATTTCAGGCAGCGAGATGAGCATGTGCAAAGTCCCTGGGACACAAAATGAGTCCGAACAATTGCCCATGGCCAGAGCTCTTGTAGGGTGCTGTAGACCACAGACAGATTTTTATTTTTACCCTAAAACAATGAGAATTTGTTGCTAAGTTTTAAGTAGCAAGTGACACCAGATTAGTATTTTTAAAAAGGCCATCTCCCTGGTACCAGGATATCTATCCATAGTGATGTGGGAAAAAATATTCCCATTAAAGGATTCCTACTGTTAATGGTGCTATAGTTGTACATCTTAGCAATTTCCAAGAGCAGGAGAAATAAAGAAGAATGTTGACTTTGTTAAAGTCACAGGATCGAGTCTCTGACACAAAGGCGGCCCTATGAAGGGCTGATTAAAAAACAATACCAACCTATCTCTTAGACAAGTAGCAACTTTTCACGTATCATCCACAGTAAGACATCATTCTTTCATTTGCAGGAATAATTTAGGGTGTTTTTTATTTTCACCCTCAGGATAAATTTCAAAGAGTAAATATATTCATTATGTTATGAACAAGCCACAGCCTGCCACCATTACAGGTATTTGCAGGCACTATTGCACCTAAATATAGCTGTGGAGTCATTTTCCCAAAATCCAAATATAAAGCCCCTATTTCTATCCTCCATTTGATTGGAACCATTCAACCATCCTGGTAGATAATAAGTTTGCATGTTCTTAGATTGCATTTCATTATGCTTCAGTTCCCCTAGAGAATAAACGCGCTCCTTTTCCAACAATTGTAGAGGAGAAATGCTTCTGACATCTCAAATTTCAGAGTCTCAAGAAGACGTCCCTCTTCTAGACATCAAAGTCTTTTTTTTTTCTGGATATTGATTTGTTAAATAAGAGAAGTCATGACCCCTCTGTGGCAGCCAAAATACCTCTTAATTCAAGTTTCTTAAGCAAAAAATACTCTAGACCCGAATAATACCATCTTGTTGGAAATCAAATTCTGAAACAGAGAGAGAATACTAAAAATCTCCCTTGCTTTTAGGATTCCACCCCTTTCATGGAAATACCAGCAGTGGACATCAGTTTAACATTTTTTGTCAGAACTGCCAAAGAGTATTGTGTTACTTTATTTTATTTTTGGCTCCAGACAATGTTCAGTGTAGATGTCTCCAGTGGTCATTTTGGCATTTGTTTCTTCTTTTTAATCTAGTATGTAGTTTATTCTGGATATTTTCTAGGCACTGAGATGAAATAAGATATGGTCCTTGACTTCATGAAGTTCATGGAATTGATAAAGTTTATAGTCTAGGGTCAGATGATAGCAAATGAATCAATAAGGTGATCTTAGATAACAAATAATGCCAATGATCAACACAAAGCCAATAGGATAAAAAGCTCTGGGATGTAGAAGATCTACTTTACCTGGGGTGCTCCAGGAACCCTTCTTGTAGGAGATGACTTTCAGGTTGACCAGAATGGAACAAACTAGCCATGGGCCACACCATGGTACACCACGTTCCAGCTAATGAAAATGGCAAGTAAAGTGACATTGCCAAGTAGAACTCGTGATCACTCAAAGCAGCTTTCAGGGGAAAGGGCCTGACTCCAGGAATAACCGGACTGGTTTTTATCTCCAGACCTTCACATTCCTAATCTAGTGCTGTTGCCATTCTATCATGTCAGCATGGTCATATTGCCTTTTTTCCCCCCAGAAAAATGCAGAACTATAGCAATGAAATGTTTATCAGTATAACTTCCAATTTTAAATAAGCCCACCTACTTAATAAAGAATCTTGGTCCAAATCTCTTTTACAGGAGAATTCCAAACAAATTATGTAGGTACTCCAGTCTGGAAAAGGAGGAAAATAACTCCCACTCGTTATGTGTGGGCTGTGCCTAGCGACTTCTGGCCAAATACAGTATGGGAAGGTGGAAGGGAAGAGTGCCTTCACAGTTAAGAAACCTGATCAACACTACTACTGCCAGACGATCAAGGTCAATATCAGTAGTCATAAATCATGTTGATGGCATGTCCACTTGATACGAGATCATGAAAATAGTGCTTTATTTCTGTGATCTTCCTACCAGCAATCATGCCCCCAGTCTAATCATGAGGAAAAACATCTGGCAAATTCCAAAGGAGGAGCATCCTAATATATACCAGATCAGCACTCCTCAAAACTGTCAAGGTCATCAAAAACAAATCAAGGATAAGAATGTGTTGCAGCCAAGAGAAGCTTAAGGAGACATGACAACTAATGGAATAAAAAATCCTGGATGTGATTCTGGAAGAGAAAAAAGAAATCTAAAGAAACATGCATAAATTATGAATGTTAGTTAATAAAAATGCACTAAAATTGGTTCATTAGTTATACCAAATATACTATATTAATATAAGATTAGTATTAATAGCAATTAGTAATAATAGGGGAAACCGTAGTGGGGGAAGAGGGACAATAAATGTGAATTCTGTACCATCTACTCAATCTTTTTGTAAATCTAAAACTGTTCTAAAAAATAGTTATGAATTTCTAAAAATCTTGATGAAAACAAACCAAAATTAGAAAGATACCCACCATCATCAGATTTTGCCATTGATGGAACGCTACCCCCTTATAAATGACACATGAAAAATCAGATATAGTCACTTTGAACACTAGCGCAGGACAGATATGCTCACGAAGAAGGATAAAGTGATAAATGATTCCATCTATTTATTTATTTAAATTGCATTTTGTTGTTTACACTATTCCAGTTGTCCTTTTTTTCTCCCTTTTGCCCCCTCCACCCAGCCGCCCCACTCCCTCGGGCTGTCCCCACAGCATTGTCCCTGGCCGTGGGTCATGCACACATGTTCTTTGGCTACTCCCTTTACCTTTTTTAAAGAGGAAATTGCTAACTTCGTCAGTCCTGGGCCACTCCTTATTTTCTCAGTTCCATGGTAGAAATTTAAGTTTTCTATGAACCTGTATAGCTCATAAAAGCAGAGAGTGGATGGTTTTCTTTAAATACCTAACTCTTTCAAAAATAACATGATAGTATGGTCTATCAGCTAAAGAAACGAGATCAATCACTATGCAGTAGAATGGTGTATGAAGCTGCTCTCAGTGAGGTAAGTCTCCTCGGGATCCTACTAAGACTTCTCTAAACAAGCATTCCTTGTCTTATATTACATCAAAGGTGTTTATTAAATAGATAAGTGGGTGGGTGGGTGGATGTATAGACTGAGAGAGAGAGCGAGAGAGAGAGAGAGAGATATCCAGCAACCTGAAATCAGGCTTGGTAGTGATTACCTGCCATCCTATTATGAAAAAAAAAGTTAAAATAGCCTGGGTATTCATCTTTTAATTGAATGTAAATCTAAAAATTAAATGGGGAAAATATAGCCCCTGTTCTTCTACCAGTGAAATTTTATGTTAATGTACTGTCAGTACATGGTCTTTATAATACCAGGGCCCAAATTCAACCAGAATAAAAGGAACGTAGTCCTTATCTTCCAGTCCCATACAATGACCAACAAAAATGGTTCTGGATTTTATTTTTTCATCTTTTGCTATATAATAATTGATGCCATTATTTCTCATCCAATCTCCTTTTGGGTTGTTACTGGACCTATGGATTAAGATTAAGTGTGCACTGAATTTAATAGTAAAAAATTCAAAATTAAAGAATAAAAAGTGTTCTCACTCCACCTTGCCTGATCCACAACTTGTTACATCTGCTTAGGAAACAAATGAGTGATTGAACAAACGTAATGACCCAGAAGATTCCATTTTAAAATAGCAATACCATAGAATCATGGTGCTAAAGTCTGAAATATCATTTAATTGAGTCCTTTCACAATGAAGGAACTGAGACCCAGAAAAAAGAAGACCATGTGATCACTCTGCTTTTTTGTGGCAGGAAATAGAATCCAGATCGTCCTCCCTTCCTTCCTTTCTCCCTCCCTCCCTCCTTTCCTCCTTTCCTCCCTTCCTCCCTCCCTCCCTCCCTTCCTTCCTTCCTTCCTTCCTTCCTTCCTTCCTTTATTCAAACATGCTTATATTTAACAAATGTTTACTGAGCATCTTTTGCGGGTCAGAAGCTGTGCTAAATGTTCATAAGCAAAAACAATCACTGACATCGTAGGAGTCTAGTGGGAGAGTCAGGTTTTAATCCATCACACAATTATAAAAGAATAAGTGTAACTAGTGCTATGACAAAAAAAAATATGCTCTACAGTAAGAGCTTATTTAGAGGAACCTGACTAAATCAAGGAAGGTTCCACTGGGAGAGTCGTACTTAAAGGATGAATAGGTGCCAACTAGGCAAAGAGGGGAGAAAAGAGTTTTCAGGCACAGGAGCAGCAAGTGCAAAGTGCCTGTGGAAAGAAAAGGTGGAAAGCAGAGAATGTGGAAAGGAGACATAGGGGTCTAGAGCCCCGAAAGAGAGAAGGAACACGTTCCAAAATTGAAAATGAATAGTTAAATGAATACTAGATTATGCAGAGTCTTGCATGTCAGGATAAAGAGGTTGTCCTAAATACAGTGAAAAGTTATTGAAAGTCTTTAAGCAGAGACATGGAGGCAAATGGTGAAGGACATGCACATGCGCACTGGGCAGAGATGATTCTAATTGCAGTGGGAAGAAGGGCGAAGAGACCAGAGAGGAGGGGTCACCCCAGTTAGGAGACTTTTCCAGCTTGATTCTCTTTCTGTTGCACTACATATGTGTCAGAAGCTGTCCATCAAAATCCAGGCTCCCATTATTCCTGAGTACATGCCTGGATTTTATTTCACAGATCCCTTTGCAATGAGGTGTGACCATATGACCAAGTTTCAGTCAGTGAAATGTGAGCAGTAGTGAAATGTGCTGCTTGGAGGGTGTTGCTCAAGACTGTCCAGCACCTCTTCCATGTTCTGTCCCCTACCTTTCTTGGGGCTGGACAGCAGTGAGGAGAGTGGCAATCTGGGGACAATAGAACATCTGTCTGCCTTGGTTCCTGTATAACCACATGTTAGGAGACACTACCAACCTGGATGACTCTTCCAGACTGTCTTATGAGGGGGGAATAAGCTTCTATTTCTTGGGGGTGACTTCATCCTTGGGTCAATCTGTTACCGCAATTTAGCCTGCCCTAATTAATGCAAGAATATGTCCATCTGTGTTTATGCATATGTAACATGTCCCATGTGGGTCAATGTCTATAAACTTGGAAAACAACTAGCAAATTCATTTACTAGGGACCTACTTATAGTTTTATTGGATAAGGTAATTACTTCTTAGTTTATATAAGCCTACAGTCCCTCCTAAACTGACATTCTATGAAATAATTGACTGAGCCATATAAGTATGATGAATTGTACACTCAGGGATTTCCCATGAGAGGACACACCTTACATACTTTCTACTTTAAGTGAGGCTAGTAATTTTTTAAATGTCTGTGGTTGGTTTGGGGCTTCTCTAATATAATAAGAAAAGTATAAACAAGGTTCTAAATAATTAATTTGCTAATAGTTTTTCCTTTAGGCCAAGGCTTTCTATTTCTTCAGCTGAAATATTCCTTAATTCAATAAAAATTATTGAGCCCTGGCTGGTGCATTTCAGTGGATTGAGTGCTGGCCTGCAAACCAAAGGGTCACTGGTTCAATTCCCAGTCAAGGCACATGCCTGAGTTGCAGGCCAGGTTCCCCAGTGTGGGGCATGTGAGAGGCCTCCAAACATTGATATTTCTCTCCCTCTCTTTCTCCCTCCCTTCCCCTTTGTCTAAAAAATAAATAAATAAAATCTTTAAAAATAAAAATTATTTACCAATTTCCAATCCAGGAATCTGGCTAAGGCCTTTACCAGAGCAAGTATTGATATGTTAGCTACTATTGACATTAACTATATCCAGGTCTAAAAACTAACATATTATTAGTCGTATTAATAGTGTTAATATAGTATTATTGTATCTTCGACAGTAAATAGTTCCATAGTTTAAATAAAAGGCACAGCCAGATAAAAGATAAAGTTGGAAGTAGAAACAGAATTTCATTTTTCCCTCCCTCGACATGGGCAGTCTCTGATGCACTTGCCATCAGTGACCTCCTGAATCGGTTGGAATGCTTTTGGCTATGAACAAGTAAAATTCTCAACTCAAAATGGCTCGGAGGTAGGAATCCTCGGTGACATTACGGAAAGCCCAGATTATTTCAGTCTGTGGTGCCCTCCTTAGCATCTTGACTTTCATCCTCAGAGTTGTTCCCTCATACTCCCAAGATGGCAGCTACATTCTCATTAAAGGACCAAAAGCTCCAAATAATTTTTTTTTCTTTTCTTACATTTCTTTTTGAGAACAAGGAAAACTTTCCCCAGAGCCTGCCAGGAGGATCCCGCCTATGGAATTGTATCACTTGGCCAATCCTAAACCAGACACAGGAAGGGAAGTAGAATGATCAGGATTGATTCAGGAGAGTCAGGATTCAGCAACTGGAGCTGGGGAGAAGCTGAACAAAATTGGGAATCTGTCAGAGAGAGAGAAAGAGAGGGAAAAAAGATACAATGGCTACTGCCTAGGCAACTGCCATTCTAGTCCGCCAAGTGATTTTGCCCGCATCACACTTTATACCTTGGAATGTCCTACTTTCTCAGCATTCTTCAATTTTAAACTTAGATCTTCTTTTTCCAAGATTATGCTACAGATGCTGATTATTATCTCTATGTTGGGGGGTGTGTTTTGTATTAATACAGCTGGGTTTGTGGTAGAAGACGCTACTGCAATCTCAACATGTCTGAAAAATTGCTAGAAATTTTTGAAATCAAAGCTTTTCTGCTGTTAAGGTGCTAGACTCATATTGAATTACTACTACCATTTCCTTCCTGCTGAAATTTGATGACATGGCTATCATTCATTCAACCAAGTGTGGCCACTTCAGATTCAGTTAAGTGTCTTGATTCAAGGTATCCTCATAGGCTCCTTTATGTGTTAGAACTATTTCAAAATTAACAGGCAAATGAATCCGCAGAACACCGCAAAACAATATGTATGGGCCAGGGTTAAACTGAGGAAACGAAACAAACAAAAAGATGAGGCAATTACAGTGTTGGGAAATTTTTCATGACATAATATTAACTGAAAAAAAGAGGTAAAATCTATCACTCACTGTGTGTGTTTTGTGGGGGGGGGGAATTGATAGGGAAAGAAAAGGCATTCAAACAGAATGGGGGTTATCTCTTAATGGTGAGGTCACAGGTGATTTAATTTTTTTTTTTGTTTTTTCATAATTCTATGTTAACTTTTTTAAATGAGAAATAAACACTGCTTCTGATAGATTTATGTGACACCCTCACCTTCAGTGTCATTGCCCTTTTACCAGCTTATGGACCAACCCACCGGAGGCTTGGGCATTTTCTCTCACACAGGTAGCCTGTCTTTACAGCTGCCCTGAGGACTCGGGCAAGTTTGGATTCAGGGAATCACAAAGAGCTGCCCAGAAACGGCTCCTGTTGCGAA
The DNA here is from genome assembly GCA_039655065.1 of Glossophaga mutica. Taxonomy (NCBI): domain Eukaryota; kingdom Metazoa; phylum Chordata; class Mammalia; order Chiroptera; family Phyllostomidae; genus Glossophaga; species Glossophaga mutica. The sequence goes on along the minus strand of CM077307.1, from coordinate 135,729,941 downwards.
GAAGCTTCCCATGTGAATTGGATACACTGACAAGTATTGGATAGACCCATTGCCTCTATGGTTCCTAGATGTCATCTAGAGCTGGATTCCAGAGGCTTCTGTCTCAGCCAATGTGTAATGTGGGGTTTGTTGCATTCCCTCACTGAGCCTCAGGTTTCTTATTTATAAAATGGATGGGTTGGCAATAGGTAAAAGGAGGCAAAACTGAGATGCCTTTTCCTAAAGTTCAAGGGACATCTCTGACTTTAAAAAAATAGAAGCTAGCCTGAAAGGAACACAGCATGTAAAAGAATTTCTCAAATTGGCATAAAGTTGAATCACCAGATGCATTCCCATTAAAGTCAAGAATGGGTTATAAGTAATGAAATAATTGTATAAATACCTATTTAACATCTGCCCTGCAGCCTCGGCTATTGCTCTGGGAGGGCAGGGACTGTGTCTGACTTGCCCATACTCTATCTCCAAGATCCAGCACAGTCCCTGGTACAGAGTGGGTACTTCCTAAATATTTTTGTAGAAGACAAAGCAGGAGGCAAGCAGACACACCGGCTGCTTGGCTCTTTTCAGCACTGGTACTTAGCTTTTCTTAGCACTGCAATAAATCAATACAGAGAAATTTAAAGTATAATTAACAAAGAGCTAAAAGTCATTATTACATATAGATTATAAGGTTATGTACACTGAAAAACCCATGAGAAAAACTATTCTTAAAAGAACAGTAAGTCAGATAAAAAATAAATATTAAAATATAGGTCTTTAATAAACTAATAATGGTTAAAATATAATGAAAAAAATCTTTTACCATAGTAACAAATATACAAAATACTTAAGATGGAAAGAGGAAATGCAAAGGACCCGTCAGAAGAAAGATATAAAACTTTTCTAAAGGGCATTTTCCTAGATGCAAAATTTAAAGATAATAAAGATGTCATTGTAAGTGTAATTCCATTGAAAATCCCAGGTTTTGTATTTGCTAATTTTAATCTGGGGTAAACATATATACTGAAAAAGTAATAAAGTGCAAGGGCTCTCTGCTATAATACTTAAAAGTATGGTATTAGTTGCAAAAATAGCAGCCAAATTAGTGAAGCAATACATAACCCAAAAACGGCCTTAATACTAAGAATTTGTTTTATAGTGAAATCTCCTTGGGTGACTGAGTCCGTGAACTTTGAAGTCACTAAGTTTTGAGACCCCCTCTCAGATTTGCCCCATGTAGACAAGCAATTTAAGCTATCCATACCTCAGTTCACTCACCTGTAAAATGAGGACAAACATAACTACACTAGAATATTGTTGGAAGGACCAAATGAAAGGTGTATTCATTAACATTTAAGATTCACTAAAATGATTTGCACAGAACCAAAGTATACAGTAAATGGTAGTAATCAAGCCAAGAAAAAGTAGAAATCTATAAGAAATTGTGCTGGGACAATTAATTTTTTAAAGAAAACTGTTTATATGTTACATGTTTTATAAATTACATTTTGCAAAATATGTCAACAGGGTGGATCATTAAATATAAATATTAAAACTACAATATAGCTAAAAGGAAGTATGAGAGATTTTTTTCCTGGTGTTCTGTTGAAGAGAACTTTAACAAATGAAAGTAATGAAACAGCATCATAGAGAACAGGCAGAAGGAATAATTTTAATTATAGGAAATATTTGAGCTGCTCCATGTACAAGAAAGCTCACTGTGTGTAAAAATAAAACAAAAATCTGATGAAAAATACTTTCAGCAAGATGTATGACAAATATGTAGTTGATAACTAATATGTAAATAGCTCTTTAAAATCAATAAAAAATCCTAACAACTCAGTAGAAAAATCACAGTGGATCTAAACAAATAATTCACAAGTTAAAGAATAAATACAAATTGTCAGCAATAATGGAAAAGCATTCAAACTTCCGAATTTTATGTGTTTGATATATTGGTATATGTGTTTGGTATATTTTAAAGCCAAAAATTTATAAATAAAAGCACAGAAATTATTTTGTATATCTCTGTGTCAGGAACTGCCCAAAATTGACTCAAATATGAGAAGCATCGTACAGCTCTCAAATCCCTATGTGTTAAGGAGTACTTTAAATTTTTAAATGAGATATTAGAACTTATTTTTGGTAAATTTCGAAATGCCACTTAAGCACCCTCCCTGTCACCCCATATTCTTTGCTACTTTTCTAACATGGCACATACAGGTTCCTCATGTGACAATTGCATGTCAAAAATATTGATCTAGATGAGCATGAACTAAATAGACGACCAAAGATCCCTGAGGAAAACATAAAGAGATCTAATTCTGAGTCTTGCTCTCTTACCCCTAGCTGTGAGCCAGGCCGGGGATAAGGCACATCACTTCTCCACATTTGAAATGATTAAATTAGTATTTCTCCCAGAACGGTCTATCATTCCTGCACTTCACTTGAGCCCTTCAGAATCAGAAGGCAGGATCTGGAAATTTGCATTTTAATAAGCACCCCAATTAATGCCTTGGCACTTAAAGTTTGAAAACCATGCAATGGTAGACCACAACATTCCTTCTATTGCCCAAAATCAAGTATTCCTAAGGAAAAAATGTATATGCATGCTGAAACACAGCTCTTACTCTGTGTATTTGAAAGTGACCACCTGCTTCAATTCTCAAATTTGGATTCTCAGATCCTTGTTATGTTGGAGATAGCCTTGATATTTCTTTAGGTTTGTTCTCTCAATCCCATGCATCAAATTACATTCATCAAAGCTGCCAGTCTTGAAAGTGCTTTCAGAAGGCACATAAATTCAACCCTGAGTCTTTATAATTCAGACATTTAATCACACCATAAAGTTAATGGAATCCAATTTGAATGTAGACACCTCAACAGCTACACTGCATTGAATTCACAGCATTCATAAAATGTGGGTCTCAAAATGAATCACCAGCCTAATGGAAAGTTCAGAAGAGAATGCTGCCCTCTCATTGGTCACTGTCCAAATCTTCAGTTGCCAGGAAAAGGACCGGAGCTGTCAACACAGCCCTGTAGCCCAGGCAACCAGCCATGCCACAGGGAAGTTTTCAACACTTAAAACACATAAAAGCTACATAGACACTTTCAGATGTTCTTTAGATTGTTTGGAAAGGCCATGGTTTATAACAGCGATGATGCCCAAGGTCAGACTTTGCCTGTCACTTTAGGGCTTCCTGTCATTAACAGCCCAAAAATGGGTTGTCTTTGGGGTGCTCCAGACCCTTGCCTGATTGCCATAAAGTGTGCTCCTGCAGTGAGGCAAAGCCTCTGGGCAACGGGGAAAAGATACTGTTATTCCAAGACCCCAACAATCCATTACTTAAACAACAGGAAATAAAAATGCCACTGGCCCTCTAAGCATCCAGATGTGGTCTCAGTGATGTTTGGCATCTACTAGGTGAAGACATCTGGATGATGGATTGATTTTGAGCTTTCCATCCAGACATTTAACCACAGTGGCAGCTCAACTTTGAACTGTGGCTGGGTGGGGTCAGCAGTTATTATGAACCTATCCATGTGAACTCCTTTATTGGGAATGTATTTTCACGTTAGCATTTCCACCTTGGACAGGACGGTTTTGCCCAAAACAGCCTCATGATCCACAGAACTGCTAAGATCAACCTCCTCACCGAACTAGATGGAAGGAAGGCCAAACTGCTACCTAATTTTTTTAAAAGAAGACCGCTGCTGGAATCTGCCCATTCTTAACAAGTTACTTGTCTAAGGCGAGAACCTGGCACATAAAGGAGAGCAGGGGTCTCAAAATGTCTTCTATGTTTTTTGAGTCGAATACGCTGAACTCCAAATTTAATCCACTGAAGTGGCTTCATGCAAACGCTCCTCTCAAATTCCTTTTGTACAAAATCTTGATGCATAATGTATAGAGTCTGAAAATGGATTAGGCTACATTTGGAGATGGTTTGAGTTGCTGTTTTTTTTTTAAGCAAGCATAAAACAAGCAGGCTTTTTAAAAAAAGATTTTATTTATTCATTTTTAGAGAGACAGGAGGGAGAAAGAGCAGGAGAGAAACATGGGCCAGCTGCCTTTTGCAGGCCCCCACCTGGGGACAGGCCCGCAACCTAGGCATGTGCTCTGCCCAGGAATCGAACTAGCAACCTTTCAGTTCATAGGCCAACACTCAACCCACTAAGCCACACCAGCCAGGGCAAACAAGCAAGCTTTTTGTCGTTTTTGTCATTGTTGCCTTTTTTTTAACCCTTTTTAATCAAGCAATCTCACGTGGATTCTGTCTTCTCAAGGGTGCCTTCCACACAATGTTTCCTGTCTCATTTTCCCCTATCAAAAAGCTTGAAATATCAAAAGTTTTCATTATAATTGTGAAGAGTTAATTAGACTTGTTTCCTTCAGATTTCCCAACTAAAGCAAGCAAATAGGATGGTAAAACCTTTTGATTTATTCCAGGAAGGTAATTCAGTAACCAAATAAGCATGAGTGGAATCTTACTGAATAAAAAATTTCCTAGTCCTCCACAGTTTAATCCCTTGAAGCCGGTGGACACAGATAGAATGCCAGTCTGTTCATTGGGGGTAGCAGGTGCCACAAACGTCCAGAGACCATTTCTACCAGGGCCAAGCAAGGTCAGACGGCAAAAACAGAGATGGCCAGGGCGAGTTGTCAAAGGCTCCAAGAGTCACAGACATTTGGCTACAATCTCACACTTATATCTCCATGGGTCAATAAAATTGTAATGTTCTGTTTCATCATTTGCTTTTTTTAACATATAATTTAAATGCCATGTAAATTATACTGGCAAGAGAATTGCAGCTGGAATGAAATTTAGACCCAAGTGCTAAGTCTGACCCTACACAGTTGCATGATCTTAAATTCACTTGCTCTCCCTGGTTTCAGTTTCATCATCTGTCAAGTAAGAAGGACCGTTTCCCTCTAGTTACCACCTGCATCTGGGGTCACTGTAGGGACAAGGGATGGGTGGGAAAGTACTAGTCTCAAGCTGCATGGACCCTGCTGAATTCTTCTCTGTGTTGGGTTAACTACTGTTTCCTCCTGAGAAAATAGTGGCATCCTTGGCTCTTTTCCCACATCTTCATCGTCCACATTTCCCCCAAAGCCAAGGGTGAGATGAACAAGATGTTCTGAGAGGGACTTCCAGCGGCTGCACTGCTGACCACTTCTGGTGGGCTCCCTCTACGCAGCCCCAACAAGAGCTTGTAAGCAGACAAGGCCCTACCTGTGACACTTAAAACCACAGCTTCAAATAAACACAGAGAAACAATACCCCCCATCCACCATCTCTCATGGCCTCCATTCCATCCTGAATTCCTTTGACTCACCTTGTTCCTGACCTTGTGGTTAATGTTTCTCGGTTGTTTGCCTCACTTCTCCTGCTTCATGGATGGTTCCACTTTTCTGGCTTGGGCCTTCTGCTTCTCTTCTCCATCATGATTGAAATGATTCACTCAGTCACACTCCCTTTACCCACTCCACCTGGGTCCTACCACCTTTTACCCCAGCCCTGTGAATGGGACACAGGCAGAAAGAAGAGTTTACATGCAGATGTAGGAGCTGAGATGTATGTGTCTCCCAAAACAGGTGCTGTAAGGGTTTCTGCCTGCCCTGGGGACATTTTCTCTTTGGGAGCTATTGACCTTAAACAATTGGGCAACTTCAAATTCTATAGGACGGGCATCTTAGGAGACAGCGACAAGGGGGAAAAGAACAGTTTTTACCCCATTTGCCTCACCCTCCTGTTGGAAATGTTACCACACACCAGCGTGTGTCAAAACCTATGTCCTGTTCCTGTCTCCCCACACGGCCCTTGACTCATGGATGCAGCGTTGAATGGGAAATGAAGGCTAAATCAAATTCAAATCCATTCCCGTGATTTCACAATAGTATAGACTTAACTAAACATTTTTCTTTAATTTCTACAGTGTAGGGATAGCAAGACCGTGCCTGCCTTGTTCATGGAGTATTTCTAGAACCCAGCACACAGGAGTTGTTTAAAAAAGATTTGTTGCCTGAGTAAATACAGAAGAACTAAAAACGAAGCAATATTTGAAATATTTCTTATTATCTGATGCTGATAGAGAGTAAAGTTAATGATTTAGAGAACAAGTATCCAGCAGTACAGCTCACTAATACCTTTTAAAATGTGTTGATGCTCATAAATCCAAAATAAACGACCTGTAAAATCACTTAAGAAGAAATAATACGCATTTAATCAGGCTTCCAGAGGAAAGTCTGAGGAAAAAGCCGAGAATTTTAAGAAGAATTATTAAATCCCTTCAAATTCAATCACTGGCTGATCACAGACGCACCACAAGTCGCTCTGCCCACAGAGCTGTCACATTAGGTGATCTCGCTCTCCCTTCATTGTGAAACTCCTGAATTACAGCCACCTCCGGGAGCCAGAAGGAAAGGCTTTGGATCAGCTGAAAAGGGTAAGTCCTCTTACACGTCTACCCAGCATGCTTTTCCACATTCCACACAGGCACCTGGAATAAAGGGGGAGAAAGAGAACACATCCCCTGCGTCCTAAAGCCAGCATCTTCAAAGTCTTACGCATGGCTTTCGCTTCAAGTCAAGGGGCTGTTCCTCTGGCAAGTAAAAGTCAAAACACTGTGAAATGCCAATCTGAACCTCTGCTTTATAATCCTGTTGAAGTTTTTGGAATTTAACAATGTTCTAGTATCTTCCATTCCATCCTGGGTTTTACCTTTTAGTCTGCTAATGAGAGTGACTTTATCTTTCCCTGAGTTTGATTAAGTTCCTGAGGGTCGTGGTAAAATGGATCCATCTTTTTGTTACAAACTCAATTAGCAGAAGTTGGAATTGCTCTCTTCAACAAAGTTAAATAAATTGTTAATGAGAAATTTACTTTTACTTGATTCGCTGGTTGCCTTATTAGCTCGAAGTCAACACTATTAAAAGAAAAGATGTTTTTATTAAAGCTTAAGCTGTTGGCTGGATTGAATGTTAAAAGGAAGACGGCAGGAGAGCACCACTGACTGTCTGCTTCCGAAACCTGGAGGGGCTCCCAGGATCCTTCCCATATAAGCAACTCAGAGCCCTCATTTGGGATCTTCTTATCAATTTACCCAGTAGGTCAAAGTGCCCACATCCCTGGGTAGAACCTAAACCTTCTCTATTCAGCCACGGCCATGAGAGCACTTTCTAGGCTGAATGAGCACTGGCCTGAAGAAAGGTCACTCAGTTGAAGGTGAGTCTGAACACCTTTCCTCCTCTGGGAAGGAGAGAACTGGACCCTGGCGATGGTGTCTCCTTATCTCTTCCCCAGACCTTGGAACGCAGGTTCTGCTCATCACTCCCACAGTGGCAACTGTTGTTTTTAAGGATGCAGACTAGAGGGAGCAGTGTGTTGTGAAGACCATCTGGACAGTATACGTGACTGACCCAGTTAGGGCCTCTATGAGATCTTTTAAGATCCTGGCTGATGGGTTTGGAGATCTGTTCGACTTGCAGTCATCCAGGGCAAGTCTCCTACGTAAGTTCCCTTTGCTTGTTGAAACTGGCACCTACCAGTATACAATGGTCCGCCGCTTTCTTCAGTCTCTCCTTGCCCTCCACGTGCAGGGGCCAGTTTGCAGACCAATAAAATACCTGCCACCATAAATGTCAGAGGCATAGGAGAAGGAGTCTATTAACTCAAGAAGGTTTACATGCAGACCTCAAAATCACCGCCCCCCCAGAAAAACCATAATATCTCTCTGATGTGGCATTCCTGAAATGCCTCATCTTAATAACCAGGACCAGGCTGCATTGTGAGGTCAGTCAAGGTTGTTTTCAGCACCTTCTCCATTTCTCTCTCAAAAAATGCTCTCTTGCTCACCCACCGTGTACCCCTATGGCAGAACCCACAGGCTGGGTGAGTCTAGTCCATTCCGACCATCCCAGAGACACTGTATGGCCCTGCAGAGTCTGACAAGCTAAATGATTTCACTCCCCAGAGTGGAACCTACAGCTTAGGTTCCACATGGGACCAAGTGTCAGCCAAGTGAACTCTCCCCAGGAGATTCATATGGTGGAGGTAGACATCAAGGCGGAGCCTGCACTCCACTACTTCTACCAACCAGCACAGTGTGGAGACATGAGGGCACTCTAGCAGAGGCCCCAGCATAAAGACACCAGCACTGTGGCTTCGAGAAGTGAGTGGAGGGTATCTGTTTGGTTGGGGCAGGTTGGGATGCGATGAGGCCCAAGAGCCAGCAGTTGGAGCAGTGGCCTCCTCCCTCATCACCCTGATCCTAGCTGCCTCAGGAGGCAGCTGTAAAGTATTATTCTAAGATGTGATTCCTGGAAGTTCTGCTGAAAGCCTCTTTCTCCAGGCCTTCTAGGGATTTTTGTAAATTCCTGATTGTATGAAATCCATTTCTGCTAAAAATAGTAGGCTGAATTCCACTAACTACAGCTAAATTCTGACAGGAACACTTCATCCTACATAAGCAACCAAGTTTCTTGATGTTTGCTCCTCCCCCATCTTCTCAGATGAAATGAGTTGCTAATCTAATTCACAATAAGTACATAGTTAATAACTAAGAAAGTAACTTCTTATGGGTACTTGTCCTAACCAAGCAAAAATATTTGAATGGTGAATTTCCAACCATGAATGGCTTACGATGTTGATGGTAAAAAATTTTTCCTGGATAGGGAGGCAAAGATGTTTTAAACTGTAAAGAAGTTGTTGTTAGTTGTTAATGATGTTAGAGACATTAACGGTGGTGGTGATGTATAAAAGCATGAGGAAGCTGATCCAGCTTGTAAGGCTTACTGGGCTGACATCTCCAACTTTCTCCTCCCGCCCCACTGCACCCCCTAACCAGGGCCAGGAACACCGCGGTCACCATTCAGCTCTGCACCTCTCACTGCAGACCTCTGCTGTGGAGCCCTGCGTGCAGTCTCAGGGGCCTTCCGAGAAGGAGAAAGCCTGCATCATTAAGAGATGAACAAGGAGTCCAGACTGTCCTATGAAGTCAATCACATACTCCCAGAGAAAATGAAGAAACAGGCCAGTGAAGGAGGCAGTGGGATGGAGAAGTGAATAGAAGTCCATCAGCACATCCACGGGCGTTCCTGGACCAGTTCCATCCTGACCCCTGCGGAGAGGCGAGGCTCACCCTGACCTCCAAGAACTCAAAGTACAGGGGAATGTTAGAAATTGCCATTTCTTGATCACTTCTGCGTGACAGATATTATCTCCACTGATTTTGTTCACTCAGCAAACACGTTGTGTCAGCATGAGCAAAGGCTTTGAGGTGGGAAGGAGCTTCAGCCAATCAGGTACATAGTATCATCCCCACTTCACACATGAAGCAATGAGACCTAGAGAGATTAGGTAACTTCCTCAAGTTCTGCAGAACATGAGGTAGTATGAAACCCATGACAGCCTCCTTATCTAATCCAGCCTTCCTGAGAGGTAGAGACGAAGATGCTCAGCGGGCTTCAAAAATAATTATCAGGAGACCCTGGTGTGCCCTTTAAGACCACCCTTCCTCCTAAAGGAGCTGGGGACAGGTTTTCATTTTCTCTTGCTGGGCTTGAGACTAAATTAAATGAAAAACCTGCTATTTCTGACGCAAAAGTCCTGGGTGCTTTTGGGGGATGAACCTTCTTCCCTCCTCCCCAGGGCCTTTCATACCATTCTGGTGCAGTCCCAAGCTATCAATGACAGTGAGAAAATGGGGCTTTGCGGTAGAGAAAAGAGCCTATTCAAACTGCGCCTGATTTCTATAAAAGAGAGATGTTTTGATCTTTGAAACAGCCAAAAGGGCAGTTTGATCTTCCTCAAACTCATTTATTTTAGATTCTTGCAAATTTCTTTTCCGTAGGTTTACTTCCTTACAAAACGCAATATTCAATTGAACAGTGACTTTTATATATTGAAATGCAATATTGAATAGCTGAAGCCTAATAAATGCCATCCCTGCTATATAGGATATTTTAAAAATCATAAAAGGGCCGATTGAGTCCGATCCAGGCAAAGATGACAAAGCGAATTCAATGCTTCTTTTGAAAATGAGTCATGGTCAGAAATACTCACTTTGACCAAAAGCATTTCTTTGAATGCCAGAGGTAAATTTGCTCACTTTCATTTTCTGCCTAGGTTTCAAGTCAGCCCTGCAGAACGGAACAAAATCAACTGCGAGAGGCTCTGGCAGCTGTTCCAGATGTAAATGTGAACAGGATAGTGAAGTTGGGCCTATTCCCGTCAATGTGTTACTTTCAAATTATGCAGATGATATTCAGATAGAAATTGATCGGGCTTTGTATATTTTTTTCAGGCAGGAGTAAATCATTGCTATCTTGTGATGCCTTAACATTCCCCTCCCTTTACTTAGAAAAAAGGGTGTTTTATTGTCATGAACCTCCAAATTACTGGCAAAAAGAGAACCTGACTTTTGTTCCCAGTCGCAGGAGTGGGGGGAGGGGGCGGCAGGCCCCCAGGGGAGGACAGGCACAGCATACTCCGTGGATTCCGCCAAAGGGAACAGCCTTTGATGTCAGGGAACCTTTCCAAATTTCATTTAAGAGGCAAACAATCTGTGGGAAATCAAAGTTCCCAATCAGAACGTCTGCCCCACTCCTCTGGGTGTAGCTTGGCTGGAGGAACTTCAGTTTTAACTATTTGTAGATGATTACTCAGCCTGAAAATGTGTTCTCATGGCCCTTTCAACATTAGCGTCTTTAAGAAAAGGAATAACTTCATTCTCCATCTTCTTGTCATGTGAACCTTTCCCCTCACATGTATGTTTTAGGGAAATGCAGATTAACACTGTCAAAAACTAAGTTACTTTGTAGCAAGCCTCTCCTCAGTGTGACCTCAGAAGAAGCTCTGATTGTATAAAGTATTACAAGAATCCCTATGTTTTGCACACTCCTAGTATCAGCTAAAAAGTGGATTGGAACTGGGAAAGAAACTGGGGCCAGGAAGATCAGGAATGATAATCATTTGGAAGAAGGTGATGGAGAAAAAGGAGGAATCAGAGCGTGGGTCCCACTCTCGGAAACAGCAAAGTCCAGAGGAAGAACCAAACGTGGTGGCAGTTTAGAGATCACAGTTTGAACTTGCATAAATTTGATTTTATGTGTTTGGGGGGTGTCCAAGCAGAAATATCCATTCTTAGACACTGCCTAAGAGCCCGAATTCCTTTGGTATTTAGTGGCAGATGTTTCTCCCATAAACAGAAACATGAGAATGTTTCAAAGAGCAATACCTGAGGCCCTGCGTGCTCTGCGCTGGTTAGACATGTCTAGGAAACCTCTCCACCTTCAGCGTGACTATTATACTTCTGTTCACCTGAGCACAGTCACTTCGTCATGTTGTTTTCTTGTATAGACCCTGACTAAGCGGGAGTTTCTACAGACAAGTGTAGTCAAGGTAATAAAATTTCTGGACAGCAGTGAATACCCTAGAGATGTTTAACCTTAAAAAGGATAACTTAGAGAAGATATGGCATCTCCTGAACACCTGTTATGTGAAGAGGAATTTGCTGAGTTCTTTTTGTTCCAGAATGCAGATTCTGTGGAAGTTACAGGGTTGGAGACATAATATTCACAACTACAGAAATTCCAAATAATGCCTTGCTAAAAGTAGTGAGTTTCCTATCATAGAAGACAATCAAGCAATAGCTAGATGCTCTCCCCCTGGAAGGGAAGTTGCAGGAGAAGGAACTCCCACATCCTGAATAATATGGGAACTGGAAGGGACTCTCAAAGCCACGAGTTCCGTTGTTCGTGGGCCATGAGGAAACCCTGACAATCCCCTGGAGCACTCACTGCCCTACCAGCAAGCACACAATTCTCTTGTGATGTCAGAATTTCAAAAACATTCTTTGGGAGTCACTTACAAAAATGGCTTCAGTATCTGAGTCTTTTGGGTCATTTTTTGTCTTGAGACCATCAAAAAGACTTTCTATAGCAGAAAGTCTCTCTTTGTCCAGCAATCACATGCTGGGTATATATCCAAAGGAAATAAAATCAGTATATATCAGAGAAATATCTGTGCTTCCATGTTCATTGCATCATCATTCAAAATAGCCAAGATATGGAAACAGTCTAAGTATCCACAAACAGATGAATAAAGAAAGAAAATGAGAGAGAGAGAGAAAGAGAGAGAGATTGTTGGAATACTATTAAGCCATCAAAAAGGAAGGAAATTCTGCCAGTTGTGATGACAACATGGATGAACCTGGAGAACATTGTGCTAAGTGAAATAAGCAAGATGCAGAAAGATAAATATGATTTCACTTATATGTGGACTCTTAAAAAGTTAAACTCATAAAACCAGAGGGTAGAATGGTGGTTCTCAGGGGATGGGGATGGGGGGAATAGAGATGTTGGTCAAAATTTACAAACATTCAGTCATGAGTAAGTTCTGGGGATCTAATTACAGCATAATGACTATAGTTAATAGTGCTAGAGTGAATATCTGAAATTTGCTGAGAGTACATCTTAAGTGTTTTGCCACATGGGTGTGCACACTTACACACATAAAGGTAAGGTAATTATTGAGATGATGGATGTGGTAATTAACTTGATTGTGGTAACCATTTCACAAGGTATACACATATCAAGCCATCCCCCTGTACACCTTAAAAATAAGCAATTTTGTCAATTATATTTCAGTAAACCTGGAAAAATAAAAGAAAGTCTCTCTTAAGAGTGGGCAACCTATCCATGGTTTTAAAAAGAATGGTTGATAATTAGTGTTCATAAAAGAACTTAAAATAGAGGATACCGAGCAACTCAAGGACAAAATTCTGAGCTGAAATAACTGGGTATACACAGGCATGCTCACAACTGTTTTAGGGACATTAGCTCTCTAATAGCTATGTAGAGAAATGGACTAATTTTTTAGAAGCAAAAGGAAGCTTCATTTTTTTTCCTTAAAGGATATTTTTAAACAAAACAAAAAAATACCTAGGTTTCTAGACATTCACAAATATATTTCTTACATTCCAAGGCCTAGAACATAAATCAGCCCGTTCCAAGAGGAACATAAGATATGCAACAGGTAATTTTATTCAAGGCATAGTAATACAGATCAAAGACAAAAAGGCACCCCCAGGTCCTCAAACAAGCCTGTGTCAGCATCCAGACTAAAATCGGTTTGGAAAGCATGACTGTGACAAGATTGCCTTTGTCACACAGTTAGCTCCTCTTGTCTCCTTTTATTCACTTTGCTGTTTTTCAGTTGTAATTTTATCAGAAGGTTGAATCAAGCTGTAGACTTCTTGAGGAATAACACCCCCAGACACTCACCCAAGAGCGATGTGGATGAAGTTTTAGGTGCCAGGCATAAGAATGTTGGGATTGAAAAAGTAGAACCAAGCAGACATACATACATGGCAAAAAGAGGCTGTCCATCTAATTAGAATGGGAGGTGGATTACGAGGCAAGTTGTTTTAAATACTTAAATAGGAGGAAATGAAGGAATCTGACTTCAAATAAGCAGGACCCCCTCTCCTGTTCCACTGTGATCCTCTGCAAGACAGACCTCCTGCCAATTGCTCTGGCAAGAGTGTGTCACCAGGCATAATTGGTTTATTGGCACAACTGTCTGTTGTCCTCACTAATTCTAGGATAAAGTTAAAGAAAAACCCTCCCATGCAAAAGTCAACACTAATCTCTGCAGCTACAACCCTTCAACATCCAAAGACCTGCTAGGTAGTAAGTGAGAGAGAAAGCAGCAGTGAAATTCCAAAGCAAAAATTTAATTTTGTTAAACACTGTTCATAAATATAGCAACAAGGTACAGATTGGGAAAGTGTTCACTGATAATAAACCAAATGCTAGATATTTGCCCCCTCAAGCCCTTCTCCCCAAACTTCCTATCAGTAAAATGCTATCAAAACAAGCAAGTACCAAAACATTCCTATTTCAATTTCTATTTCATTACAAAATAGAGCTCTCAAAATGTCAGTGTCATCTAGTTTGGCCTTTCAAAGAATGTGCATAAACTTCAATGGACTGAAGTGATTGGAGGACGCCATTTAATTGAATTTTCAGGTTAACAGGGGTGTAGGCAGAAAACTTTTTTTCTCTTTTGGTTCTATTAGGAATCAATACAACATATTGATGGAATGGAGATGATTTTGTCCTAGAGATCCAGAAACCTACATCCACAGACAATTCATTGGGGCATCACGTGCATAAGAAACTGACACACATCAACAAACAATACCTCACTGTCAGTAGTGCGTGGTGTGTTGTAAGCTCTTAGATAGAGCTTTCTGATAGTATCAGCTCCAGTGCCTGTCACAGGTCAGGACTGCCAGGCCTTCCCCTGCCCATCAGCCTAAACTCAGATCTTATCATCAGGGTATCACAGGACAAAAGAGGAGGGGAGAGAATATACATGATGAGAAGAGAGGACAAAAGGACCTGGCTATGTCCCATGTGGAAGTGAACTCTAAACTTTGCCCACTTCAGCCTATGAAGAGAGGAAGGTTTTGCCTCTCAATGATATGATTCACAGCAAAAATGGTTTTCACTTAATGGATAGTTTTATACTGTTTGTTAATGGAAATTTTGCTATTTGCTGGTGACAATTTACCCGTCACTACTCCATGTCTTTGCCAGCTTCAGGGAGTATACCATCACTACCATCCCTATGATCACCATCAGCATAAACAAGAATTTTGTAATACAATTGGCTACACAATAGACTAGCACACCCCTGCTTTCCATCAGGAAATAAGCAAAGGCCAGCTCAAAAGTGATTGGACAGTGTTTATGAATTTAAATTATCCAAAACATCCTCCTAAAAACATACAAAATTCTAGGAAGACAAGAAAAATTAATTTCATTGTAAAGAAAGGATGCTTTTTATAACTAGCACATCTCTCTTTTGTTTACAATGTAATAGTCAAACAGATTTTTATGTGATGTATGAATACTTCGCAAATAGATTTGTATGTGACGCACATATAAACAATGGGTGAAGAACACATATTTCATTTAAAACCTATGATTTTACATTTTTTCAACTCAGTAGGAATTAGATCCTAATCTTATTATCTTGAGATTTTGCTGTTTCTATCTTGAATTCAGCAACAATGAAAGGTTACCTCTGATATGTTTGAGGCTGTGGCCTCGCTCAGGAACACAACTCCCAAATATAACACTGTTTGAATGGAAATTATTGGTCATTATACAGTGATGCACTCCATGATCCAGTTTCCAAGAATATGTTTTGGCAAAAAGCTAGGACTGAATCTATGCCTCCCTGCTTTCATTACTAATAGGCTGTCCATGAATCAGGAATAGAAAGCAATTGATAAGTTTACTGACTATGCTAAAAAATCATCAAAAGCATCTTTTTTTGCATTTTTTCAAGGGCTTCTAGAAAAGAGAGATGTCTCTACCCTTCCAAAGGCCCAGAGTGGAGTCCTCACAGCACTTAGTGACCAGTGCCCACCGACCATGGACTGCAGCTCCTTTCGATTCTCCAGCACCCTGGGAGGGCAGGAAGTGGTCTCCGAAGAGAATGGAAATGTCTTGTCTGTCTGGATCTAGTTATGAAGCTCATTCATATTCAGTTCTGAGACCTGATTCTACAAACTCAGGAACTTTGAGGACACAGGGCACCCTTCCAGACCCCAGTACACTCACCAGTGTCCCACAATTTAGCCCAGGAGGCCAATAGGCAGAGAATGGGCATGTGGACAAGTCATTATAAAATCATCACCATCCTTGGAAGAATTTTAAGCATGAGCTCAGCTCAAACATGAACTAGGGCACATTCAGCAAGTTTATTGAATGACATTAAACTTGAGAAAGATAAGTCAAAAACATGCTTGTTAACTTAATTTCTGATTAAGTCAAATTACATGGATGTAAAACATATATGAAGAAGTGAAATCATAAAGCAAAGCCACAAAGGAACAAAAAGCACAAATGTCAGTAAAAATTAACATGGTATGCTGTTTTCCACTGAATTAAGCAGAACTCTATCAGTCATTGATGACTGACCAAAATGCAGTGCAAACTAGCTGCAAAAAAAAAGTGGGATCTGTCAGTTCATAAATTTGGAAATTCAAGGGATCAGACACTGCTAAATCCAAGTCTTCACCATGCCTTCATTCTGTCACCATCTCTTGGCTCTCATTGTTCTCTGACGGCTTCATTGATCTTCACAAGTTCCCAAAGAACCAGCAGTTCCACACGTGATCTTATCTTTCCGTGCATGATCTAATCTATTGGTTGCAACCTTCCAAAGAAGAGAAATCCTCTGTTACCTAAGTGTTACAGAAGTCCCAGGGTTACCAGCTTGGGTTGAGTGACTCTCCCCATGCTTGTCACTGAACTCCAGGCATGGAATATGCTTTGTAGGCCCAAGATGTAACCAGCCCTGACTGAACACCATTAATCAAAAGTGGTAACAGACAGATCCCCAAAAGAAAAGTGGGGAGGTGAAGGCAAAATAGGAGAAAAGGTAGGATTGTCTTGGACAAATAGATAGCCACATTAGCTACGAAAATTCATATGGTGTTATGAAGAATGAACCTGAAAATACCTAAAATTCTCTGTGCCCTCTTTCAGTCCTCTCTGGCATTTTTTCTTCAACTCAATGATCCACTTCTCACAAGCCAGAAGACACAGACACAATGTGCGTCATTTATTTATTTCACAAGTATTTCTTGAGAGTCATCCCAGTGTTATTTTAAGGGTGTTGTGGGAGCACAAAGGAAGAAACCCGAGCCCAGACTTGGAGACCAGGGAATGTTTCTAGAGGAAGTGAAATCAAAACTGACATGTGAAAAATGGGTGGGAGTTCAGCTGATCGAGGGGAGAAGTAGGGTCGTTCAAGCAAAGGAAACAGCACATGCAATGCCCCTAATTCAAGAAAAAGTAGTATTTTAAAGGAACAGAAAGACATGCAAAACCAAATTATTTATTGATATGAATGTCACAGAGGGCAAAACTCTGTCTTACTCTTCCTGATCAACAGTTGACTTGACTCTTCTGGGTCTCCCTCACAAAGTTGTTGGAAGAATCAAATGTAATAATGTGAAATGCTTAGTAAATTTTAAATCCTCTACAACTGAAAGCCATATATAGAGAACCAACTCCTAAAACCCTGAGCAATTAAGGAAAGATGACTGGCTTGGTATAAGTGAACTACTCAAGAAAAATGTGTTGTAGATTTATAATGTCTATTTGGCCACGAAGGCTCCCTTTTACTCATTGGGGTTTTAAACTAAAGTCTTCAGAACAACAAAGACAGAGGTCCCACGTTCTCCACATCAGCAGCCAAAAATTCACCAAAAGGGTAACATGAAGAGTGTGCTCTCTAAGAAAACAATGGAAGGTTTCAAAGAATGTGGGTACAACACGGTGTTGGCGATGCATCCTGGCAAACAGACAGATCCTGAAATTTTAAAAGAAAAGTTTGCTTGCTAATGTTCTAAGAGTATACTCAACAACAACAAAAAGATGTGCTTGGAAGATACCTAAAGGGGAAAAAAAAAAACAGGGCAGGAAATGAGAATAGAAAGTTACAAATTATGCATCTATGAGAAGCAGAGGAAATAGTTTGGGGGATTTGTACTTTTAAAAACGTCAACATAAGGTATGTTTAAATTGTAACCCAGGCCAGAGAGTCATGAATAATCAGTTTGTCTTGGAGAATTCAGGAATTATAAACAAAAGGTTTCAAAGCATTGTCCAAGGTAAATATTGACATGACTGAAGAGGAACTAGAAAAACTTTAAATGAAGCCAAAAATACTGCATCTGGGGAAGATGTTTCACATTCTTATAATAAACACTTGGGTACATGAAGTTTAAGGACGATGGGTAAAAATTATTGTCCAGTTGGTTGAAAATTGAGTTAGAACAAAGGCTTTCTCAAATTTAAAAGAGTAATGCTATAAAAACATAAATATTAATTTCTAAAACCATGTTATTTCTTAAAATAAAGGCAATTCTCTCTGCCAAATATCTATTTGCCCTCAAATATGAGAAAATTAGTACTCATATCCTGAAACAACCATCCGGTTTACACTGTGGCTGATGCTTTCTTCCTCAGCTCCCAGCTGCCCAGGGGTGACGTGGTCTGGGAAGTCCCTTTACAGCAGCTGGGCTTCTCTTCGGACTGGCCCCACCCACCAGAGAACGCCATACCTCCTCCCCCGCTGGGACACAGCCCCTCCCACCTCCATCAAGAAGAGCAAGGGAAGGACTGCACTGATGCCTTTGGGTTCACACCTTGCTTCCTTCCAGAGGATGTTCAGGTGGGGTAACCTGACACTTAGAGTGAACAGAAGCCCATTATTGCTGCTTAGTGGGAGCTAGTGAAGGATCTTGTCAGGAGAACTGCCATGGCAACCAGTTCTTCAAAGCATTTTTTAAAAATACAAGTCGAATTTCATCTGGAAACATCCCAATTACCCAATTAGTCTAAGCTGTGAAGTCTTTTTAGAATAATCTCAGATCATAAGTGAGTGAATAGCTCAAACCCAAACCATTGCTTTCTGATACTCAGAAAATGCACGTTTGTTGGGACTGTATTCTGGTAGGAAGGCAGTTCGTCACTAGCAGGAGCAATGAAACCAGTCTGCATTTCCACAGGATTCTCAGTGCTGAAGTAACATATGACTCAATCCCACTGGGAGCCATGAGATTCTGGTTTGATTTTTCCCACTTAACAGATGGGAAAACTAAGGAAATATAAGTAGCCTCATCTCTGGGGACGGAAAGAAGGCATGTGTAATGAAGCAGGATTTCTCTTGTTCTGTGTGTGTGTTTTTCTCCAAGGAGGTGTGAAGGTAGACGCCAGGCCCTATAGAATCCCACCTCTGAAGTGTCTCATCTCGCTCCTCCTCTCTGTCCTTTCCCTACTGAGCCAGGTCAGACTTTCAGCTTTATCACCTGGACCATGCAATCTTGTCCTCGTGCTGCTGAGCATAGGTCAGATCATAGGTTTGCCTGTGCTCAAAGGATCAAAGCTTCCCTGTAGTCCATAAAAAAAAAGTGCACTGTGCTTAGGATGGCAGTTAAGGTCCCTCAAAGTCACAGATTAATAGAATTCATAGAGTTGTCCACTACACCCTCACCCAGCACCCAGCCATACTATCAACTTTCAACACTATTAATTTCCCAAATATTCTCTGTCAACCTGAAATCAATTTATCCTTGTTTGCTTCCTATTATTTATTCCTTAAAGTCCAGGCCCAGGGTGCCCTGTACCTTGTGGGCGTATCTCTAAGACTTCAGACACACACATCATGTGTCAGATTCTGTGCAAAAGCATTTCCTGTGCACAGTATCATGTCACCCTCATGGCTGTCCTACAGGATGGCTATCCCTACTGATCCCATTTCGTGGACAAGGAAACAGAAGCACAGAAAGGAGAGGCAGTGTGGCTGGCATTGCAGAGAGTAAGTGCCAGCCTCACTCCAGAGCACCTACAGTCCCCTGGCTGTGGCACCTCTTCTTGGGTAACAATTGCTCTGCATCCCCACTGTGCTTGGAACCTCGATAGCGGCACATTTATTTCACTCTCCTTTCTTTGACAGGTGAGAGTGGTGATATGTATAGTGATAAGCTTCTCTGTGCCCCAGGATCCTCATCTGCAAAATGGAACAGTAATTGATTATAGACTTTTGTTTCTAAAGATTGCATGAACTACTGCACTAGAGGAAAACACGCAGAACTATGCCTCATACGTAACAAGTTTAATACTTGAGGAATGTTAGATGTTAACTGGTAAGACTGCTCTTTCTCCAACAAGAATGTGAGCTCCTCTGTTCGACTTGCCTTGGTATGCCCAAACCCTGGGAGCTTATGGTGGTGTTCTGAGCATGTTGGGCATTAGATAAATAGCTGGTCAAATGTTCATTGAATTTGCCATTAGGAATAGATAAGATATACTGATCACAGTTAAAATAAACCCAAGTGTCCACCCTTCACTACCCTGGCATCTGACTAGCTGATCCACCTTGTTTCCCCCTTTCTCCCTCAGACTCCATCCACTCCCACCTTGCTTTTCCTCAAGTACAGCTAACACTGTCCCATGTCAGAGCCTTTGTTATAACCTCTCCCATATTCTGTGCTATTTTTTTTTTGAATTTTACAATTTCTTACATCTCTGTCTATGCATTTATTACCTGTGTCCTCCCTCCACTCCCATTAGAACTGGAGCTCCCTGAGGGCAGGGACATCAGTAGGTTCACTGCTGTACTCCCTGTACCCAGACAATGAGTGGCACATAGTAGATGCTCAATAAATATTTAATGATTGAATGAGTGCATGAATGAACAAATAAACCTCTATACCCCACAACAGTGCTGAAAGGTAGGTTTTACATACCCATTTTACAGATGAAAAAACTAAGGCACCGAGATACTAAGTAATTTTCCCACAGGCACACATTTAGTAAGAGGCGCAACTTAAATTCTATCTGTATCTCTGTGACTCTGAAATTCATTCTGATGTCTCCTAATCTTAAGGCATTTAGGTGCCACCTTCCACATTGCATCTGAACTAATATTTATTTAACATTTTTATGTAAGTCACATATATTATATAAATAATTTTATTTTAAAAGAAAAGCAATCATTTCCATGGCAGAAATCACACTGAAAAAGATGCATATCCATTAAAGTTAAAATATTCATCAGTGCATTTTGAAATAGGGATATGCTACCTGCATTTGGAAACACTGATCCTGCCTTATTCTCCATACCCACGGGGGAAGTGCTGAATCCAACCACCCCAGGGATCAGAATCCTCTCCACCATACAGGTCTGTCATCCT
Organism: Glossophaga mutica; assembly: GCA_039655065.1. Lineage (NCBI taxonomy): Eukaryota > Metazoa > Chordata > Mammalia > Chiroptera > Phyllostomidae > Glossophaga > Glossophaga mutica. The sequence continues at coordinate 135,709,172 of CM077307.1, read as the reverse complement.
CTCAGTTCTTGGTCACTTAGCTTCCTGCTCACAAGTCCCTCAGCTCTTTCACAGAACATTCTTCACTGAGAAGGCCAGAGAGAGATTTCAGATGCCTTTAAAACACACACACATGCACACACCTCATGTGGGAAGTTCACATGAGCCTGTGAACACTGCAGCTCCCCAGATGAAAGCAGAAGCAAGATGCAAGAGGTGGGGAGAGAGAAATTAATTTAAAACTTGAGGCTGGCAAGCCATACTGAGGAAAATCTCTCCCTGAGTCAAAGATCAAGGACATAATCAGGAGAAGTGGCTTCTATAAAAGCTTGATTGGTTGATCAAAATCTCCGGTGTCACCCCAAAAATAACTGCCTGGAAGGAAGCACTGAGCGACCGGGCTGCTGGTCAAGGAGCAGCCAGTGCCTATCCACCCACAGCCCCCATTCAGTGATGATGAACTGAACCTGGTGAAGAAAGCGGATTGCCTCGTTATTTTCTGCTCTGATGTACAGACATATTTCTCATGGATGTTAACTCTCAACAACATAAAGGAAGTGCTCATACTCTTTGTTTCTGCAGTATTTTCGTTTCCAGGTCAGTATTTTATAAATATTCTGTCTGGTGTCCTCCTGGTGAGTCATGAGGGACGACAGAGTGGGCCGTGGATGCTGCTGTGGGTAGAGCCACTGGAAACAGCACTGAGCGAGAGCACTTCTCTGAGTCCCCCAAACTTCCTTCCAAGTGGGTCCTCCCTATCCTTACCACAGCGCTACCAAAAATGTAAACATGACCGTGACTCTTTTTTAGCTCAAACTCTTCAGCTACTCTCCATTTTCTCAAAAGAAAATGTCTTCTTTAATGTGCTGTACAAGGCCCTTCCTTTCATAATTTACTCTTTGCCTAACTTCCAAGCAACTCTCCCAAATGTTTCTTGCATCACCTGAAAGTCCCTCATGTTCTCTCACACCTCTGGGCTCATCTATGTTGTTCCCACTTCTTAAAAGGCTCACCTAACTCCTCCCCTCACATTCCTTGTCTGCCTTGGAAATTTCTGTTCATCCTTCAAGACCCTGCTCCATGAAACCTCTTACAGACCTGCCGTTTAAATTAACTGACTTATATGAGATGTGCAAAGCCTTGGAGAACCTTTCCACTCAGCAGGCTCCAGATTCTCATTGTCTAAGGCTGGCTTACACTTCACCCACCTCCCTAACAAAGTCTTCCCTGACTGCTGTTGGTTTTCTTTTTTCTTTTATTCAGACCACACAGGTCTCTAACTTTTCTGTCTTTTCATTATTGAAATCTGCACCCCATATCAGAACACTTTCTCCCACCCCATATTTGAAGGCATGCCAAAAATTCTGTCCAAGTCATCTTCTTACAGGAATCTGTTCTAAGGAAATAATAAAAATGCTAATGAAAGATTTATGTACATGGACATTCATTGCATCTTTTTTATTATTACAAAAAATTGGAAACAACTTAAGTGTATAACATAGGAGGTGGTTATAGAAAAATATATCCATACGGCCATTAAAAATATTTTGAAGAACATATAAGGACATAGAAAAATGCCTATGAAATAATGTTAACTTCACAAGCAGAATCTAAAATTGTGTGTGAAATATGATCTCAGGTTTATAAAAGAATATATACATCTCTTTTATATTCAGGTGGGATAACTGGTGAGGAGTATGGACTTCAGAGACAGGCTGCTAGGTAGGTTTAATCTTGTGACCTTGGGAATGTTACTTCACCATTCATTACCTCCCTTTCCTGATCTATAATATTGGGACAATAATAGTATCTTCCACGTAGGGTTGCCATGATGATTAAATTAGTTAATTCTGGTAAAATGTGTGGAATTACAACTGGCAGATCATAAGTGCTAAATAAGTTTTAGTCATCTTTGTTATTATACATTGAAAAAATATCATTTCTAGGTGATGAGCTATAAGTTATTTTCATTCCTGTTTTACATTTCTCCATTTTTTTCTCTAAGTCACCTATAATGAGCATATGTTACTTTTTAAATCTAAAAAACTTACAAGGTTTTCAAAGAAGTAAGCTCCATTCAAAATTGATGATGTTTTTGACTCACAAGGTGCTTTCTTTCTTTCTTTCTTTCTTTCTTTCTTTCTTTCTTTCTTTCTTTCTTTCTTTCTTTCTTTCTTTCTTTCTTTCCGTAGAGAGAGAAAGAATGTCCCATCGGCCAGTTCATATTGTGTATTGGTGATTATGTCCTGATGAAAGACTGTATCCCATTAGTACTAATGGGTATTATATACACATTCAATTAAAACAACCTTTTCTGAGACCAAGGGCAAAGAAGAGGCTGATAATACATTACCAAGGGAAAAAGGAGAAGCAAAACAAAACACAACCGCTTGGGATCTTAGAAGAAAGATTGGCTATAAAATCTAGCTGTCAAGAATATGAGCATTGTGGGCCGTAGAAAATGGGCAAGTCACAGACTTAAGTCTCAGGTTCCTCATCTGCAAATTGTGGTGGGGGGAGTGGATTCCAACTTCATAAAATAGCTGAAGAAACATAAAATTGAATGAAAATGTTAAGCATCATAGTCACTCAGTCATCAGAACTCAGAATGGAGTTGGCCAGTTGACACAAGAGTAATGAAAGAAATGGGCCAGACTAACTTGGTTTTGAGTCAAGGCTCCAGTCCGTACTTGCACTGTGGCATCCAAGGTCAGGAAGTTCCTCCTACCCTATATCCCCAATTATTCTCTATCTTAACACCCTATTTATTGCTTTTGGAGCACTTACCACTATTTATTTTTCATTGATTTATTTTTTTACTTATATTCTATCTGTTCTCCCAAAGATTGTAAGCCCCTTAAAGTCAGGGATCAAATGCACTAACTTCAGTACAATGCCAGAACAAACTAGCACTCATTAAATAATTTCCGGTAAAACAATAAATGGTCAAATAAATGAATGAACTTGGGCAAGTTAGATCAATTACGTTGTTTATTAAGAAAACTAAATGATATAAGGCAAATTTTATGCCTGACACATAGTAGGTGCTCTTTCATTTTTAACTTCTTCTTTCTAGGTATTCACCAGATTAAATTTTATGAGATCCACATATTTTTCTGAAATAACACTGATTGTGTGGACAAGTGCTGTTCCCAGTGCCTCTTAAACCATTACCCCTGTGCCTGAGCAATTTCCTGATCATGGGAATTTTTTTTTTCAACAAAAAAGAGCAAAGGAAGCTTTGAAACTAGAATTTGTACAGTGGACACCCCATGTGTGCCATACACAAAAATCACTTTGAGCTGATAATTGGTGACATCAAAAAACATTGTTTTAATGTAAAAATGCAGCAGTGGGTTTTGGCAACAAGGAGATGTTTCAATCTAAAAATGCTTGTCATTTCAACTTTTACTGCCTTAATTCATTTCTTAAGCAGAGGGTTAAAAAAATGGATGATTAAGATGTGTAATGGAAATATTTCAGAGCAGAGTGAGGAGGTGACTAGAGAACATATGTTGCCCAAGAACGGAGCCTTCAGCAAACACTGGAGACGAACAAGTGTGCTGATTGCACGCTATTGGCGATTATGTCCTCCTGAAAGAATACATCCCATTAGTACTAATGGGTATTATACATACATACGATTAAGACAACACCTAACCTTTCCTGATACCAAGAACAAAGGAAAAGCTGATACTACATTGCCAGGAGAAAAGGAGAAACAAAATAAACTGCAGGGTAAGAATATTTCACACATGTGCACATTTGGAAAGACCAAATCCCTAATTTTAGTAAAGCAATGACTCCCCAAGCATGCTATGTGAAATCATCTCCCTCCATCAGAAATGCAGAATGTGTTGTGGCTGTAGCAATGTAAACACACCTACAACATAAGGCATATCAGACCTTGCGATTTACGTTGATGCTTGGAAGTCAACCCAAACAGGAAAACTTACAGTTAAATCATGCAGGAAATAAAAGCTCAGAACTCACTAGAGACTTCAGTGAACAATGCTGGCACAAACTACCAGGAAAAGTTTAATACAATTCACCCAAGAGGAGTTTAGGCAAAGTTTTCAGCATCAGGAGTTAAAGTGTGGCCATGTGCTTCCACCAGCCAGTGGTATAAGCTCAGGCAGTCCTGTCCTATAAACCCTACCTAAGACATTGCTCAAGGTCCTTGGCAGCTAGAAATCCAGAAGTTAAGACCAAAGTTGGTCAGGTCAAGCGTCACAGGGAGGCTACCCTTACTTACTTCTCAGGCAAGGACAAATTCAGTGACTCAAGTCAAAATGAAGCTGAAGTCAATATCCAGGGAGGCTCCCCAGGATTTCAATGGATGGTTCCATGCATCTGATTGGATGAACATGTCATTAGTGTGAAGTGGCGACAGGGGTCATGGGGTATAGCCACTTTCGGTCCTGGAGAAGGGCACTTTCTGCCTCAGCACTGCCCCCAGGGCCCTGGGCCTCGATGATGTGGCTGTAAGCATTTAAAACATTGTGACCTATACCATATGATCTCACCTTTAACAGGAAGCTAATCAACAAAACAAACAAGCATAATATAAACAAAGACACTGAATTTGAGAACAGTCTGACAGTGTCCAGAGTGGGAGGGGAGGGAATTCCAGGGGAAAAGGGGAACGGTTTAGAGCAACAAGTATAAAGGACTCATGGACAAAAACTATGGGGGGTGGAAATGGGAGGAAGGTGGGGAGGGCTGGGGTGGTGGGCTGGGGCGGGGTAAAAGACAGAAAACTGTACAATGTCAACAATTAAAAAATACTGATTTAAAAAAAACGAAAAAAAAAATAAAAATAAATAAAACAATTTTCAAGGGAAAAAAAAATAAATAAAAATAAATAAATAAAACATTGTGACCTAGTTTTTTTTTAGAAAATTCCATACTGTTTTCCATAGTGGTTGTACCAGTCTGCACTCCCACCAGCAGTGCACTGGGGTCCCCTTTTCTCCACAACCTCTCCAACACTTGCTGTTTGTTGCTTTGTTTATGAGGGCCATTCTGACTGGTATCAAGTGGTATCTCATTGTGGTTTTAATTTGCATCTCTCTGATAGCTAGCGATACTGAGCATCTTTTCATGTGTCTCTGGGCCCTCTGTATGTCCTCCTTGGAGAAGTGTCTGCCCAAGTCCTTTGCCCATTTTTTAATTGGGTTGCTTGTCTTCTTAGAGTGGAGTCGTGTAAGTTCTTTGTATATTTTGGAGATTAAACCCTTATCTGACGTATCATTGTCAAATATGTTTTCCCACACAGTCGGTTCTCTTTTTATTTTAATACTGTTTTCCTTGGCCATGCAGAAGCTTTTTATTTTGATGAGATCCCATTTGTTTATTCTTTCCTTTATGTCCCTTGCTTTAGGGGACATATCAGTAAAAAGACAAATACCATATGATCTCACCTTTAACAGGAAGCTAATCAACAAAACAAACAAACAAGCATAATATAACCAAAGACATGGAAATTGAGAACAGGCTGAAAGTCACCAGAGGGGAGAGGGGAGGGAATTTCAGGGGAAAAGGGGAAGGATTTACAGGAACAAGTACAAAGGACACATGGACAAAAACTATAGGGAGGGGGGATTGGGAGGGAGGTGGGGAGGGCTGGGGTGGTGGGTTGGGGTGAGAATAAAAGACAGAAAACTGTACAAGATCAACAATTAAAATAAAAATTAAAAAAAAAAAAAAAAAAAACATTGTGACCTAGGGCAACACCTGCATGAGGACAGAGACCGTATCGTAGTTTTCTTTTTCAGTTTCCCATAGTGCCCATCACTGTGCTTGGTATACATTAGGCGCTCACTACACAAAACTGGTGAGATTATGAAAATAACTTTACATCAAATACCCATCCTTTCCCTTTGTCAGGGACTGTTCCTCTCCTGCAAGTTTGCAGTTCCCTCAAAAATGTCACTTAGCATCTGCACCAAATCTTAAGGCTCAGTCAGACCCAATTAGAAATCCTGTTCCACTACTTAGAAGCAGTAAACACTTCTACCATGCCAAAATATGTCCATCACCAGTCTAAATATTTGCTTATATCAACTTCTTTTATTCCCACAATAACCCATAAGGTAGATACTATTATTATTCCCAGATACACACGAAGAAACTAAGGCACACAGAGGTAAAGAGTCTTGTCCAAAGTCACAAAGCTAGCACTCTGGAGCCTTGGTCAAAATCCCAGCTGTGACACTTATTAGCTATGTGGCCTTGGGCAAGTTGCTTAACCTTGCTGAGCCCTGTTCCTTCACTCAACAGATTGGTATTGAGTGCATATGCTGTGTAAGGAATTGTTCTCAGTAGATAAAGTGATGAATAAGACAAAGATGTCCCTCTCCGTTAGTTAGGGGCTAATCAAATACAGACAATTTACAATAAATAATATTATTTAACGTAAAACAATAAAGAAAATAAAACAAGGTGATATGATAGAGTAGAAGGGAAAGTTCTTATTTAAAGTGGTCATGTTCTCTCTGGAGCAAATAAGGTGAAACCCAATTGATAATCCAGCCAACCTAGTGGCCAAAACCTAAGATTCCCTAGAAAAAGATATTTGCTTGCTAGTGCTGGTTTGGGTGTGGATGCTCTCAGGTGGGGCTTAACACACCTTACAAAGATCTTCACACTTCATACCTATTTCTGCAGGCTCATCCGTATGCCTCTCACCCAGATCTCTTCCTCTGTCTTCTACTCTTGCTCATTCCAGTCTCCTATTCAACCAATCCAACCATTTGTCATTGACTCTGAATCTGGGTGTATTTGTTCCATGCATATTCTTACCTTGGGCCACTTATCTTTTCACACAAAGTGGTGGCCTCAGTGTACCCTGTGATGCTCTGTCCTTTGAGAGCATCTTGCCTGACTACTGTCTTTCACTGAGCAGGACTGTAGTGCAGTGGTTCATTCTTGGCTTCCACCCATATATTGAGCCAACCCACCTGTGAACAAAGTGTTGCTCTTTCCTCCTTTGACAACTGGCATAAGGAACCCTCCACCTGGCCATAGGTGTATGCTGAGGGAGAGGGATTGAGACAAAAGTGAGAATGGCACAGGGGTCTGGCCATTTGCTTGTGCAACTTACTTATGCCTTCTGACCCTGCTTATGCTCAATGGCAGGTGATAATGATGACAATCACAATGATGAGGGTGATGATGCTGATGACGGTTTGCTGATGAGTCCACTCAACCTTGGTGGATCTGAGAAAGCTCATGATGGGCAACTTTGGCCACAAGGCCACTTACTGGTACAAGGTCAGATCCTCTGTCTTCCCAAGGACAAGTAGCATGTCAGGAGCGATTTCTGAATGTTGTCTAGTTCCACACTGGATGGAATGGTCTTGCTCTGGAACTTGAAGGATCAATGGGGCTTGCCATAAACTCCTTGCGGAGTCTTTCAGCATCACGCAGACTTAATATTATCATAGAATCTGCCAGCTGTTATGGTCCAAGTAGCAGGGCTGCTTGCACTGCAGCCCAGATCTGCTACAGAGCCCTTTCCTGCTTTTGGCCTACTCAGAGCTGGCTACACTTCATGTCACATAGTAAAGAGATTGAAGCAATGTTCCCAAGTGTGGAATATGTTGCCCAAGAACTCAAAAATGTTCACCAAACCCATTTTTAGTGGATAGAGGGGAGAAATGAAGTAAGTTGCCCTTTTCTTTGGAGGTGATGTCTTGGCATGACCCAAGACACCTGACTTCCAAAAAATTCACCAACGTAGTGATTTATATTTCTAAAGTTTCTTTCCCGCCCTCTGGCACACATATATCTTACCAAAACCTCCACTTACTTGCTACTTTTTGTTTATATGATCAAACAAATATGATTTGGTCAATATAAACAACCAATGTGATATTCTCCAGCATGTCCAGATGGTCCAGATTTCTTCAGTGAGACGAAGAAATAGCAAAGCCTCAGGACAAGAATGTGCATTCTGCATCAGTGAGAATTATTTCTGATTCTTCTTATTGATGGGGACACTCATCAGATCAATGACCACACACTGGTCTGTACACGAGGCCATGTTAGCTTGCTCTAGCAATGATATCGTATCCAGCATCACAACTGCAGTTGGGACTACCACTTGCTTGAGACTGGGGATCTACTATCAACTACTAGAATCCACCCAGATTTTGTAGAGGTCGGACTAGTAAGTTGGGAGGGGAAATGATGGAGACCATCAACCCTGCAATCTTTAAATATTTAAGAGTAGCTCTAATCTCTGCCATTCTTCCAGCATGCAATATTAGTTTTGATTTACTATTTTGGAGAGTAGTAGAGAGGCAGTTCCAGAGGTTCTCACTCAAACTTCTGCTATAAGATGCTTTAATCCCCAAGAGCAGGAAACTGATGTGATAGTTCCACTTACCACCCAGTATATCCATTCCAATTAGATATGTGAGGTCCAGGGAAATGACCACAGAATGGAACCAATGGACCCACTGTGGACCAGACAGAGAGGATTCCATTTATTGCCTACTTCCTAAACACTAACATGCTAATATCCCTGGCATCAATGCTAATTCTAACCCTGTGTCCAACATTCCTCAGAATGCCTGGACAATCCCCTTACCTCAGTGAGCCCCAAAGAACTGAGGGGCTAATACTGCATACACTTGCTATGATCTCACGGACACTTTCTCAGGGATACCAGACGTCTTCTTTGGTTAGCGGGCTTTAGGTTCAAGAAATAGTTTAAGTCCAAAACATGGGTAAAGAATCACAATTTTTTTTTTTTTTTTTTTTTTTTTTACTGTGGTGGCTGTCTTCAGCTTCCTGACCTTCTATACTTCATTTCTTTCAATTGTCTAAATGAAGTAACACCCCTCTTGGCTTCCCAGTTTTCTCATTCCTAAAGAACACCACATTCTATTAAATGTCTCCAAAGCCCTTTGCAAGCCCAGGCCCCTGGCAGCCACTCTGACCTTACTACTTGTCGTAGTAACTGCACCTGCCTCGCTCCTGGTGCTGTGTCACCAGGTGGCTCTATCACTTGAGAATCCTAACATTCCTGTCACTACAGGAAGCCCAATTTTGTGGCAGTGTCTCTTACTGTCATTTCTAACTGCAGAGGACTGACAGCACTGAACTTCTCAGCGATACCAGTGCTCACCTCCCCAGCATATTCCTCATCACTTGAGGAAGAGTGTTCACTGACCCTTCCATGGAAAATAACTAACAGGCTTTCTAGCCTTGTGCAGTATATCCATTCTAGTGGACCCACTTCTCTGAGCCTTTTGATCACTGCTTTACCACCGGCCCGGGCCATTCTGACATTTCTGCTTCAGTTGGTAAGGGCCATTGGAGTTTCCCAAGTTCCAAAAACCATCCCAGTCCTGTCTCCTGGAGTCCTTGCCAGTGACCCTGTGTCCAGGGAGAGTGTTTGCATTTGTTTACTCTCTCTTATTCAGCTTTGTATTCCATCTCATGGTTCAGTACCCTCCATATCCAAGTCTGTCTTGGGTCCTATTCCTTGTAACATGAACTCTGAGGCAGATACTTGCACACAGGTTGCTTATTGGGGTTTGCTCTTAGGAAAAATGCCTCTAAGACAGTGAGGGAAATAAGACTGAACATAAGGAGAAGTTCAACAGATGCGCTTGCAACAGAGGCCTTAGCTGATCCCATGGGGAGAATCAGAACTGGCAGGGCCCTGTACAGTGGCTTTTGAACCCCTGCACAGACAGTTCCTGAGTGCAGAAAGGAAACATACTGTGGGGAAGGCAGCTCCCTTCTGCTAAACACAATTTCCAAATAGCAGCCAACACTCCCAGCAGCTAGGGCATCAGTCACTACGGAGCCCGTTAGACACCAACTCATATGACAAAATGAAAACCTTCCACAAGGCTAGGTTAGCAACATCACTTTCAGCAGAAAAGCAGATACTGAGAATTCCAAAGGATAAAGGCCCCAAATCATAATTTACAAGGGTAAAATATATGAAAGAAATGTAAATACTTAATGTGTCTCCATAAAATAATGAATCCTTTAAAAAGATTCATTGCTCAAAGAAGTGTTTTCATTGCCTCCACAGTATTGCAGCTTCACAGACAAGGAAAGCAGATATGGGTTATTTTGGTCCCTGCTGACCCAGATCAAAAGCAAAGTTTATGATATGGCTCAATGTGGGGTGTTTGCATGTTGTCACATGCCAGTCATTTCCAGCTTCAGATTTCCTCCTTATTTTGTGAGTATCCTATGGAACAGAGGCCTTTGTGAAAGTAGTTTCCAGCATAGCAAGATGTAATTACTTTGGACATCAGAGAAAAGAGACCCGGGTTTATTCACAGCTGTCTAGCTAACTGTGTAACCTCAGGCAGGTCACTTCCCCTCTTGTAGCCTCAACTTTCTCTCTAACATTGGCAAATACATAGCTTGCACATACTTTTTCACCCTTCTCACTTATGGGAGACATTACTAATCCATGAAGATACTCTCTTCTCCTGAACCTAGGTAAGAAACTTAGATCCCTTCTCAACAATGTGCTTCAGGAAACTACTGCTAAATCATCAGTGGTGATGCTTAGAATGAAACCTACAGACACCCCTGAACTAAAAGGTCCTTCTTGCATCTTCAGGCTATGATTGCATCTCAAAGCCATGTATGAAGAATCACAAGCTGAAGGAATCTGAGTGACTCTGATGAGTAAATGTCCTAGGAGCCCATGGCCTCAGCAGAACCATGGGGACACCCAGCTGCTGAGGTGGAAGTTCCAGACTATGACCCCCACTTTTTCAAAGGCCTTTCACCCCCTCTGCCTCTTGGTAGTCTAGGGCCAGATATCCCATCCATAAGCTTAGGTGTTTCAGCCCCAAATCCCCCTAACTTGGCCCACTAAGGAAATCCCCAGGTAGAGATAGCCACAAAGGCATGTCAGACGATCACACAGGGTAAGGCTATCACAGAGAAAGACAATTTAAAATGTGTCATCAGATCAGTACAAATTGCTCTGATCTTTACTTGTCCTTAATAGGCTTTTTGTTTATTTCCACGAGCAACTTAAGTACCAACAACCCCCAACTTTTCCTGCCCCCACAATTTCAAGAACGCCACTTTCCCCTATTCCCAAAAAGCACACACTAGTAAGAAATGAACTGATCTGTTAAGAATAAGAGTAATAGTTCTGTTTCCTAGAGCATTTGAGCCTTTTCCCTCCCCCAATTTTCCCCTCCTAACCACTCTCCTTTCATACCACCTGTCTGTCTTTAAGTAGCTCATTCTACATAATGAGGGTTTTGCAAGACAAACCCTGTGGTTCTTAAAAGAACCTACTGTCCTCATTAGCGTAGATCTTTTAAGGCCCTTCAACTATTTTGAAATTCTTAACTCTGTCCTTATTCCCTGATACGTCAGAAATGCTGCCAGATGCAATGTATCATTTAATAAATCCAACTGCTTGTCAAAAATAGTAACTGAATTCCCCATATTTCCAACTCAAAGCTCGATCTCCTGAAGCACAAATACAAAAATATATTAAGCTCCACTGGATTCAAATTGCATTTGGAGATATTTTGCTGATAGCTGCCAGTTCCCAGGACCCCAAGGCTTAAAACCAAGCCAGAGTTAATATCTCAGTAGGTGAAAAGTATGGCAGAATATAGAATGTCAGGGCTAGAGGGGACCTCAAAGATCATGTAGTTTAACCCTCTTGTTTTACAAATAGGGAAAATATGCCCAGGAAGATTAAATGGTTAGCTCAGAGTCACACAGCAATTCAGTGACAAGGCAGGAATTGGAACTTTTGCCTTCTGAGCGCCCACGTATGCATATGCAAGCCCACGCCCATCATCCTTTGTTATTCCAGTTAGTAATGAGTCACTGTGTTTGTGGGGGCTGAAAAACAGACAGAGTCCATTTTCCAGCACTAACTCTCCTCTGGCAATGTCATAGGTTAAATGTTAATGGCCTACCCAGTAGCCATTTGCACACCACCTTATTTTTTCGTATCCTAAAAGAACTAAGAAAATCCAGAGTAAAAAAAAAAAAAAAACATTAAAATTCTAAGTATCCATTTCTGTCGAGGCCATAGGGAGTATAGACCTTATCAAAAAGAGGTATAGGCTGCCTCATTCATGGGGCTTGTGGTGCCCATTGAAAACTCTGCTTGGCCCCAAATATTTCCATTTGCTGGCTGTAGTGTCTGAGGGAAAAGCTCTAGGGGGGGGCTAGGAATTAATGGGTGCTCAGGAAAGATGGCACTTACAAGATGACAATTGAACACAGACCCAAAGGATATGAGGGAGCAAGCCAGGTGGATATCTGGAGGACACATGTTCTAGGCAGAAGGAACAGTAACGCAAATGCTGGGTGGACAAAATGAGCAAAATGAGCAAAAGGGAAAGTAGCAGATAAGAGAAGTGGGTTGGGAAGGGTGAGAAGTAAATCACGCAGGGCCATAAAAGTAGTTTTAAGGACTTTGGATTTTACTATGAATGGTGAGCCATTGCGGCACTAAGAAAAGGGAGGTGACATGTTTTAACTTACATTTTTAAAGGAACAGTCTACCTAATGAGAGATCACACTCACTAACATAGCTATAAACAGATCCATACAATAGAATATTATTTGGTAATAAAAAGAAATGAAATACTGATACATGCTATATAACATGGATGAGCCTTGAACACATTATGCTACATGAAAGGAGCTAGCCACAACAGATCACACATTATATGATTTTGTTTATATGAACTGTTCAAAATAGGCAAATCTATAAGAAATAGAAACTAGATTGGTAGTTAGGATGATATAAGTGACTTCTAAAGAGTATAAAGCCTCTTCTGGGGGATGGGATGAAAATGTTCTAAAATTTATTGTGCTGACAGTTGCACAACTCTGTAAATATCTTAAAAACCATAAAATTGTACATTTTAAGTGGGTGAATTATGTGGTATGTGAATAATATATCAATTAAGCTATTATAAAAACTAAAATCAGTCCATCATCAGGGCTGCTTGGGTAAAGCTATAGAGGGCCAAGGGCAGAAGCATGGAAACAAATTAGGAGGCTAGTGCAAAAACCAGGTGTGGGTGATGGACAATAGAGCAAGTGGTAAAGGTGGGAGAAGTCATCGAGTATTATATGTATTTTGAAAGATAAGTTAACATCCTTCATTTCTGATGAATTAAGTATAAAATATGAGTTATAGGTCAATTTCAGTGTTGGGTCTGAGAAACTGATAGAGTTTTTATGTACTATGAAAGAGCTATTGCTGGAAGAAAAAAATACTGGAGGAACATGAGATATAGAGTTTAGGGTTTTTTCTATGTTAAATTGAGATCCTATTACACATCTGAGTGAAAGTGTCGAGCAGGAACCTCAATCTGGCATTCATAAGAGAGGTAAAAACTAAAAAATAAAATAGGGATGACCAGCATTTAGATATTTTAAGCCATGATTTGGAATGATATCACCTGGAGAATGGAAGTAGATATAAAAGAAAAGAATTCCAGAGGCAGTCCTGGGACATGCCAACATGTAGAGGTTTAGGAAATGGGGAAAAGCATCAAAGACTATGGAGAAGAATTGGCTATTAAGATAGAGTGGAAAGCAGGTGAATAAGGAATCTTAAAGCCAAAAGAAAAAAAATATTTCAATAAGTAAGAAGCAACCATTGTGCTGAGTACTTCTCATAAGTCAAGTAAGATAAGGACTGCGAATTGAGCAAGGGACTTAATAGTTTGGAGATCATTTGTGTGACCCTCATAGAATTAGTTTCTATGGAGTGCTGGGTGGCCAAAGACTGACTGGAGAGACTTTAAGAGAGAATGAGAAGGGGAAAAAAAGGAGAAAACATAAAAGCAATTGGTTCACTAGTGTTTTTTAAAGATCTGAGAAATGGAATGACAGCAGAAAGAAATGTATATCAGAAAAGGGGTTTTTTAATATAAAAACATTTTTAAAAATATTTCTATTCTAATGGGAAATATTTGCTGAATGAATAAATAGGGGCCATTGATGATGCTGGAGAGAAGGAAGCACTAGCAGAGTCAACTCTTGAATAGGGAGAATAGCCCTGGTCCGGTGCCCAGGAGGAGGGGTGGCCTTAAGTACATGGTCAGCCCATTGATGGTGAAAGGAGGCCAGTGAGGGGAACAGCACAGATTCCATTAGATGGGCAAATTAGAGCATGTGGACATCTTCTTTTGATTGCTTCCCTTGAAGAAGGTCATTAGCTGAGAGTGAAGAGTGGAAGAGGAGAGAAGGCCATGTCAGACTTTTGAAGAGGAAAAAGCAAAATAATACTTTGTAAATGAGAAGTAAAATGATCCTTTGTTAGGGAGGAAATGACCAAAGCAGGTACTTCAGGTTAGTGGCTGTTGAGTAAAGGGTTACTGTCCATCATGTGTGTTTTCTTCAACAACATTTGACTACATGGGTCCAGGCAGAGCGTGGAAATTAATCAAGGTTGAAGCTTTCCAGAACAGAACAGTGCAAAAAGAGAGGATGAAGTAGTTGATAGGAAGCAAGAAATGATTATAATGGAGGCCCAGGGAGTATAAGCTCTTAGAGACTGAACTGAGGACATTGAAAGGATTGAGGAGGGACTGTGAACAAATGGATAAAGTGAGTGTAGGTCCCAATGGGGAGGAAGAGTTTTGGAGAGCTTGAGAAGGGGGAAGCATATTAGGCTATTATCAGACACCACCACCTCTGCCTGAATTCATGTATAGGAACTTATTAAATGGAATTAAGTTTTAATAAATACCATTGGCAAAGTTACATGGTCTGTTAGTTTCCTGAGACTAGGTGGTTTAAACAACAGAAATGTATTGGTTCACAGTTCTGGAGGCTAAAAGTTAGAAGTCAAGTGTTGTCAGGGTTGATTTCTCCTTAGGGTTGTAAGAAAGAATCTGTTTCATGTCTCTGTCCTGGCTTCTGGTAGCCTCAGGCATTCCTTGACTCAGGTAGATGGCATATGGCCTGTGTCTTCAATAGTTTTCCCTCTGTGCATGTCTGTCTCCGTGTCCAAATTTTCCCTTTGTATCTAAGCACATCAGTTGTATTGGAGTACAGCCCATCCTAATGACCTCATTTTAACCTGATGACCTCGGTGAAGACCCTATCTCAAAACAGGATCACATTCTGAGGTACGAGAGAGTTAGGACTTCAATAAATTTGCTTTGAGGTATGCCATATGTATGCTGAGAAAATATACAGGCAGGTGTACCAACAGAATAGTTTAACTGAGAATGCCCAAACTTAAACCTAAAACAATTCTTCAGCTGTTTGATGTCATTGGAATAGCTACCAAGACATCTATTACCCTTCTGCTTGGGGGCAATGGGGAGGTGGAGGTGCAAGAATTTGGGGTGGGGGATAGAAAACTCAGTAAAATTATGTATATAGCTGTCCCAACAGGGGCCCTGGGTAAAAGTCACATAAAGACTTTTAGCCAGGCTGCTCCAGCTAGGGATCCAAGAAGCATTTGTCCACCAGGGTCTGAAGCTCCCTTTCCTCCCTCAGCACTGTATGTATGAAGCACATTGGCCATATATTACTGTTCTGTTGGTCCACGAATAGGCTGGCATTCTCACAGCCTTAGCAAATGTGATGCTAACCACCGGGTCAGGGCAAACCATGGAAGCCCTCAACGTAAGGCACTTCCCTCTCAGTACTAAAGCACCTGGAACACCAAATGCATTCTCAGAGATGATCAGTAGATCCACAAAGACTGTTTGGAAACTGTATAGGAAGCAGATGCCCCGTGTCTGGGCCCTCAGTTGTGGAGATATTGGCCAGATCTATCTAAATATAGGTCTAAGTAGAAAAGGTTGGGCAATCCGGTTCACCAGACTTCTAGGACAGCAATTAGAAAACTATGACCAATGAGATCCATTGATTGGCTGCCATTTCAGTGGATGAAAACTGATCCTGATTTAATTCATAGACTTAAGGACTACTTACTACTATGTGGGCAATTAGGGTCACTAAATTTTATTCTTCATAAATTCAATTGAGCACATTAGGAGTTGACTGAGGATGCTAATTCATTGCTCCACTAACAATCCTGGCTCCCACACAAGACTTGGCAACACTGCAAGCTCCATCACGAGCTCACGCACACACAGCTGGAATTCCATGAATTTCAGGAAGGATCCTTTATTGTAAATGTATTATCAGTGTTCTCTTGGGTTGGTTGGTTGTAGCTTTTAAATTGCTGCTGTTCTTGGTTTTTAATTACAAATTACTGTGGTTTCATTACATCATTATTACTTTAGTTTGTTTTCAGTTGTTTGGTGAACCCTACTATACCATGTGTAATAGCGCATGTTTGCACCAAATATTTTTGGCCAATAATTATCTAATTATTAGACTTTAAGGCACACATATTTCAGTATGAATCACTTGGATTATTATTTCTAAAGCAGATTTTATAGATGTATGTACATGCATAAATATGTGTGTATATATGTTTTATATTAAAATATATAATTTTATAAATATGCATACATAATATATTTATATATCAAATATTCACACAAAATTTGCTTATACATTGACATTTTATTGACGATAGATATTTGGGCTCTTTATATAACTTCCAATATAGTATCAAGTTAATAGTGTAATATAATTGGGTTATTTTTATAGTTGTAGGACATTGTTTTAGAATATAAAGTCATGTGTATATGGCTCTAGTCTTCTCTTATATGATAAATAATAGGTTTTTATAAGTTAAAAGTAACAGATTAATTATACTTTCTTGTTTTGTTCTCCAGATTTTGGGAGTCCACACCTTGCTTTCTTGCACATTTGATTCCTACAGGAGCCAAACCTGAGGCATCTGAGACTCTAAAGCTGTGGCACTTGTGTGGGGTGACAGCTTAACAAAAGTTATTGGGGTGGGGATGCACGGGGAGGTGAAGCAGTGAGAGCAAAAGCCAAATCCTGGCCAGACACTATGATGTGACCACAAGAAATGTTTTCAAGTTGCATTCCAGCTTCCTCATCTGTAAATTGGGGAAATATATCTACCTCACAGAGTTGTTACCAAATTAAATGAGATAGAGCATGTTAAATGTCTAGCACAGGGTTTAGCACTTAGTATATGTCCCCCAAAATGGCAATATTTTTATTGCTGGCATTACTACCATAGCTAATTTATCAGGCAAGATGGGCTAGATTATACCACCATAACAGACAACGCAAAGAAATTGGATTTATTTATTGAATTCACTACATAGCCATGCAGGTTTGCTGCAGCTTTGCCCCACCTCGTCTTAGCTCTGGGACTCCAGCTGGAACATTGCTGGCTATTGTGGCAGAGGGAATAAAAAAAAAAAGAAAAGAAAATATTGCTGCCTCTTAAAGCTTTTGCCCAGGAGATATACATTACTTTGGCCCATATTTCATTGACTAAAGCAAATCATATAGCCACTCATAAGTTTTACAAGGTGGAAATGTATAACTGCCCCGCAGAAAAGGTACCACAAGGAAAGGGAATACTTGGTGAGCAGTAATACTATCAACCATGCTATTACTAACTCAAAGACAAAATGAGGCAGGTAACTCACTAAGTGATTCATCCAAGGTTTATTTAGAGAACCCTGAGTAAAAAGGAGTGGTGTTTGTACTTGTTTACTGAAGGTACAAACTTTAGTCCCATTTTCTTAAGTCTAAAAGTTGATCCAGCTTAACTAATAGGGTCGAAATCTCCTGCCAGTGCAATCCAATCTATATATAAGGGTAGTCTCTAAACAGATCCTACGTTTAAGGAAACTATCCAAATTTCTCTCTTATACACAGATCCTGGCATGAGACAACTTCAGCTACTATTTTGCAAAAGCTCAGAGCAGTGAGTTCAGTTCTCACTGCTATGACTTCATTTTCAGCCATATTCTCTCCACCAAAGCTACTCCAACATCTTAACAAATAGTGCTCTGCGTAGCCATCCTATGTTGTTCTTCCATCTCGATTTCTTTCTTCCCTTGCTCCCTAAAACAGCAGGTCTTGCTGAGCCATAAATATCTCTAAGGCACATGCAACTAAATGAATTATGGGGAGAGATGTATAAAAAGGTAATACATTTTCCTGAGATCTGAATTTATATAAATAGGAGGGTGTCCACTCCTAAAGGATTTGTTTCTACCTCCACCACAGACCTTCCAGGAGCTATACTAGGAGCTAGACTCTGGGTGGGCTCACTTCTCAGTCAGTTCACAGTCTAAGAGCAAGTAGCCAAGAATTCAAGGGAAGGATTTATGGATGGGAAAGCCAGACAATGCCAAATTGAGCCAGGGAACAGACCCATATCTAAAGCAAATCGAAATTAGAATTTAAGTCATTTATCAAATGCACAAATATACCCACCCATGGTGACCCCTCCCTCAAAGGCCACTCAGATGTGGACTCAGATTTAAAGACTAGTAACTTGGGAATCTGACATCGCCCAGGCATGACTCAATGATGAGAATAAACAGATTAAATTCCCCAAAATTCACACGCAGTCTTGGTAAGCATGCCAAAACACCTGAAGTGTCACTGAAGCAACACCACAGGAGGTCTAGTCTTGACGCCGGCTTCAGGAAGCTAAGACAGGGTTGGTGTACCCCTTTAGCATGTGAGATGAAGATCTCTGAGAGGGACGTGTGGATGGTGAGGGAAGCTCCAGCTTCCTACCTCTATATCTGGGCCTTCCCAAGCTCTAGCCAGGCTTCTGCTACCTTCAGAAGCCATGTGATAGCTATGTGCCACCTGCTGTGCTGTTTACTTAATTCTTTTAATGTCGAATTACTCTTTTTAAACTGAACTTAAACTTAACTTTTTCCTAAACAACAGCTGTGAACTCATAGCTTTGATATGCTAATTATTTTGTCTGATATACCTTAAGTAACTAACTATTCAAATATTTTTAAATGCATTCATAAAGCCCTAAAATCACTTGTGTTCTATCAGGGGTGCACATACCGAGCTTGGGGAGGTAAACCGTGTGATCTGCTGCCCTGCACCGGGCAGATCACCAGAATCTTTGTGAGTGATTTGTCCTTTCTCTCCTTCTTCCTTCATCCGTAACCCGCACCCAAACTGGGGTTGATTTTTTTACCCAGGGGTGCTTCAGGGAATTATTTCACAACTTTGCTTTCTCTAGTGGACTTTTATATTTCCTTTTTGAATCTTTAGTTCATCTGAACACCACATGTATGTTTGGAGATTCCCCAACTTATTAGTCAATCTCACCACAAAACATGCCAGAAACTCATCTTACCAGCTTCCCCTACAATAGGACACAGTCATTTAATTCAGACTCTGATCATCTGATGACCCCACATGAGACTTTGAATTCAAAATGTGGTTACACAAAGAAGTACCACCTGGAGCCTACCTACAGAAGGCAGCAGTTACATCGGCCCCTCTGCTTATTGAATTCATAATCTAGTGTGTTCCAAAGAGGTGTCATTGGATAACTCAATACAGTGAGAGAGCTACACAAATCAGGGCTTATACAGAGCACTTAATGCAGGTACTTTCAGGGAAACTCATCGAGAAGGTGATGCTTGAGTTAGTTCATAAGGGATAGAGTTTCCCAAGGAGATAAGGAAGCAGGTAGCTCAATAAATGTTAACTATTATTATTATCATTCCTACACAAATTTGAGTCAGACAGACATGGATTCAAGCCATGGCTCCACTGGGAAGGCCAATTTCCTCATCTATAATATTGCATTATTTGGTTCCGCAAAGAATAAGTAAAATGATTTAAGTAAAGCACATACTGAAATACTTGACACACAGGTACTTCATAAATGCTATTTCTCTTCCCATCTCTAATTTCTTTTTTCTAATTGAAATTCCATTCTCTCCATTTCCATTATAAAAAAAAATCCTGCCCATTATTCAAATTCTACTTGAAACACTGCCTCTTCTGTGAAGCTTTTATTTGTCCAAAAGACACAATTTTCCCTCCTTTGAAGCCCTGCTGAAGTTCATCTTGACCTCCATAGTGCTTGGCTCGTGGTTGGTACATGTGTGCTAAAATGAATTAAATTGCTGCCATTCTGACTCTTGTTCTTAGTCTTTATGTCTGCTTATTTTCTTTTTTGTAAATTCCTGCTATCTGCCTTGCCCACATCATACCATGCTGAGGCAAGGCTCTGACTTGTTAAAAAGACTTAACTAATGGTCCAGACAACCAAATTGCTATGTGTTTTTAGTCCCAAGGTTCTGCATGTGTCTCCAGTCCTGGCGAGTCTCCTTCCAAATTTGTCTTCCTCTCTCTACATGATAGATGTCTACTGAGCCCTGTCTATCTGCCAGAGAGGGTCATTGGCACTTGGCATACATCAGTGAATAAAACAGACATTGTTCTTTGTCCTTGCTCTCAAGAAGCTTACACTCCAGTTGTGGCAGATGGTCAGTAAGCAAATAATAACACAAACAATAAAAACTATAATAATAAAATACACACTGGCTTTTCCTAGGTCCAGTCCATTCCTTGTCTTGCCTCATCTAACCTCTCCTCCTACTATCATCCTCTCTGCTCTCACCCCATTGTCTGTAGGCCCAAATTCTTACCCTTCAAGGACTGTTCCAATGCTATGTTCTTCATGAACATAAGACAAGATAGAGAAAGAAGGGTGTACCATGTTAGCACGCAGATAGATTTTTATGTATATCTCACCCTCCTGAGTGCAAGGCTTCACATGCTTTATCTTTTTTTACACATTTTTTTCCTTTTTCTTGATTTATTGGGGTGGTAACAGTTAACAAAATTTTACGTTTCAGGTGCACAATTCCACAACACATCATCTGTACACTGTATTGTGTGTTCACCACCCCAAGTCAGGTCTCCTTCCATCACCATTTATTCCACCCTATACCCTCCTCCAGTTCCCCTCACCCCTCCTTCCCCTGGCAATCACCACACTGTTGTCCACCTCCATGAATTTTCTCTCTCTCTCTTTTTTCCTCAAGTCCTCCTATCCTCCACCCACGGCCCCCAAACCTTCTTTTGTGACAGTTGTCAGCCCTTTCTCTATCTATGAGTTTCTCTATTTTGCTTGTTAGTTTGTTTTGTTCATGAGATAGCACATATGAGTGAAATCATATGATACTTGTTTTTCTCTCACTGGCTTATTTCACGGAGCATAATGCTCTCCAGGCTCATCCATGTTGTTGCAAAGGGTAAGATTTTCTCTTTTTTATGGCCAAATAGTATTTCATTGTGTAAATGTACCACAGCTTTTTTATCCACTCATCTACTGATGGACACTTAGGCTGCTTTCAAATCATGGCTATTGTAAATAATACTGCAGTGAACATAGGGGTGCTTATATTTTTCAAATTAGTGTTTCAGGTTTCTTCAGATACGTTCCCAAAAGTGGAATCACCGGGTTATAAAGCAATTCCATTTTACTTTTTAAAGCAACTTCATACTGCTTTCCACAGTGGCTGCACCAGTCTGCATTCCCACCAACAGTGCCCAAGGGTTCCCTTTTCTCCACATCCTTGCCAGTTCTCGTTGTTTGTTGATTGATGATAGCCATTCTGACAGGTATGAGGTGATATTTCATTATGGTTTTAACTTGAATTTCTCTGACGATTAGTGATTTTGAGCATCTTTTCCTATGTCTATTCAGGTCCTTTTTCATTGAATTGTTTGTTTTTTGTCTGTGCTGAGTTTTATAAGTTCTTTAAGGTTTTTGGATATCAAACCCTTATCAGATGTGTCATTGGTGAACATGTTCTCCAATCCAGTGTGCTGTCTCTACATTTTGTTGATGGTTTCCTTTACTGTGCAAAAACTTTTAGTTTGATATAGCCCCATTTGTTTATTTTTAATTCTGTTTCCCTTGCCTGAGGTGACATATCAGAAAAATATCACTACAAGAAATGTCTGAGATTTTACTGCCTCTATTTTCTTCTAGGATTTTTACAAGTTTGAGTTTAACATTTTGATTTTCAATCCATTTTGAGTTTATTCTTGTGTATGGTTTGAGAAGGTGGTCTAGTTCTATTTTTTTTTTTTTTTGCATGCATCTGTCCAATTTTCCCAACACCATTTATTGAATAGATTATCTTTACCCCATTTTATGTTTTTGCCTCCTTTGTTAACTATAAAGGTGTGGGTTTATTTCTGGGCTTTCTATTCTGTTCCATTGCTCTATATGTGATTTTTATGTGAGTACCATGCTGTTTTGATTACTATGGTCTTGTAGTACAGTTTGATATTGTGTGGCATGATTCCTCCAACTTTGTTCTTCTTTCTCCAGATTGCTGTGGCTATTCAAGGTCTTTTTGGTAGGGATGGAAACCACAGCCTAGGTATGTGCCCTGACCAAAAATCAAACTTGCAACACTTTGGTTACAGGATAACACTGAGCCACACCAGCCAGGGCCAGTTGCATTTTTATACACCAGTAATAAACTATTAGAAAGGAAAACTAAGAAAACAATTCCATTCATAATTGTTTCAAAAATAATAAAAAACCTAGTAATAAATTTAACCAAGAATGTAAAGACTCCAGTACTCAGAAAAATTTAAGACACTGAAGAAAGAAATTGAAGAAGATACAAATAAGTGGAGGAACATATCATATTCATGGACAGGAAAAATTAACATCATTAAAATGTCCATACTACCCAAAGCAATCTATAGATTCAACTCATACTTTACCTTAATAGTGCCAAAGGTTCCCAACACAAACCAGGACAGGAAGTACTCAATAACTCTAAGAAATAAACAAAAGGTCCCTCCCTCGTCCTGACCAATGGCACTTAAAGGACCTTCATCTGTGCTTCCCGGAGGAAACCCTGCTCTGCTTCTGCATCCACTCAGGAATACAGCTGACCCTTGAACAACAACAGGTCTGAATTATGAGAGTCCATTTATACAGGATTTTTTTACAATAAATATTTTCTTCCTTACGATTTTCTTAATAAAAGTTTATTTTTTCTAGCATACTTTGTTGTAAGGATACATTGTATAATAATATGACATAAAAATATGTATCGATTGACTTTATATTATCAGTAAGGCCTCTGGTCAACAGTAGCCTATTAGTAGTTAAGTTTGGGATGAGTCAAAAGTTATATGTGGATTTTCAACTACACAGGGGTCAATGCCCCTAATCCCTGCAGTGTTCAAGGTTCAGCTATATACCCACACAAAAGGTAAACAAACACTCACAATCCAAAGATACCAAGAACTGAGAACATTCTACAGTATGATTCCCACAGTAACTAAGGTTGTACACAGAAATCTGCCATGATAGTATCTTAATCATATTGTTAATTCTGTTATTCTGGCTGTAATAAATGGTTACCTGGATTGCAAGCTGCTAAATAATATTCTGCATTTCTAAACCCACCATTCTACCACATAGTTACCATGAATATAAAGTACTATTTACCAAAAGAACATCTGAGGTTGTTTCGGGGAGCCCTGGATTAGGTCAACGCTTAGTGCCATCAGTAAATAAGTAGGAACTCACAGTCCATTAGGCTGAGGTGTGCATACATTTACTCCTCTGTTCGCACAGAGCTTGCAATTTTCCACCATATATTTGGTTTTTATCTTGGGTGCCACGCATAAACAAAGCCATGTGCACTGCTGTGAGGGGTGGCAAATGTGCATGCCTCTGTTTATTTGGGGAATGTAAGAGCTGTGGGGTTTTAATTACCCTGAGCTGGTAGAGATCAATTTGGAAAACAAACATATTAGTAAACCAAGCACTCTTGTGCTGCCGGAAGATGATGACTTGAAATCAGAGTATCCTAGAGGTTTAGTGCTGGAGGAAATGGCAGAGCTTAGGAAGACCAACCTCCTCATTTTGCAAATTGGAAAACTGAGCCCCCAAATAGCATGAAAAGTGATCAAGAGCTTGGGTTCTAAGACAGACCTGGCTCAAATCCCAAGTCCACAACTTACCAAATGGCCTTGCCAAGTCACTTGACCTTCCTGGGCCCCAGGGAACTTATAAAAAAAAAGGCAGACAATTATAGAGTTGTGAAGATTAAATGAGATAATGAATATGAAGTGCTCAGTGCAGTACTTAATATAGGAACAAATTAATAATGCTAATATTTATCATCATCATCATCATCATCGTCTAAAGTCACACAACTTACTAGTAACATTGCTCTTACCTAAACTAATACTCTCTTATACATACCTGGTTTTATTTTGATGGACAGTAAGAAATAAATATTTTATAAGCCTTGTTACAATAATATGATCCAAAATTATTTTCCAAATCAAGTTTTACAGTAATTTAGTGTCATCCAGTAATTTCTGAATCTTTCCAATACTTGTATATTCCACATTGCCACGGTTCTGGAAATGTAGCTCACTGAGCATGAATATATTCCTATCCTGAGTGTAGTCACTTAAGGACTATTAATGATTTACCAGGATGTTTTTACTTTGAAGAGTACAGAATCTCTTAGGATATTTGACTACAATTCTTTTACCCTTCCCAAAGGCCTCAAATTAACAAAACATGATGTTCTTTGTGGTTGGATCCAAATGAATAATCTGTGACTCAGATAAAGACGATTTCAGGGCGTGACATGCAAATGCAAAATTTATGGCTGTTTGTTTAAAATCTGGGCCCTTTTCCTTGACTGCATTTACTATAATTAGAAGACTGGCCCTTCTCACAAGGGTTCCAAATACACCATTGGCAATGTCATACGTGAGATGACAGAGAAAAGATTAATACTTATTTCCTAAGTGACTAAAAGCTGTCAGCCCCAACACAACTTGCTGTCAGAGAGAGAGAGAGAGAGAGGGAGAGGGAGAGGGAGAGGGAGAGGGAGAGGGAGAGGGAGAGGGAGAGGGAGAGAGATTCCAGAGAAGGAAAACACTGAGCATTTGGTTGACAAATAATACTGAAGAGAAGAGAAGGCTCTACTAGATTCTCCATGCTATGGTGGGAGATAAGAATGGAAGGACTATGTGATGGTCTAGTCTAGAATAATATGGTACTCTCAGTGGCAGGTTTGAGCTATGGGGCCCAAAACTTATATAATTGAGAGGAGCTTCTTTAAGTAAAAGAAATGGAATTATAAATAAAAACTACTAGGACATCTCCAAGGGTCTTAAAAAAAAACCCCTGGCAAGTGAGGGAACCTGAAATTTCAGTCTCATTAGCTTCATAATAAATTGGTTCTTTGGTGTTTGATAGTTTATACCATTTAATCTCTGCAATTCTCAGCAACATATTTGTGTGAACTCTCTGTTGACACAGAAGAAAATAACTTTTGATTTACAGATTTCCAATTTAACATTTCCACACAAATTGTGTTCACTTTAGTTCTGTATTGTAAACATCCCCTGGCACTAGCCTGGGTATATAACAGGTGCTCAATAAATACTTTTAATGAATTAATAAGGTTTCTTGTATGCCATCTCTCCCATTAGGATACATGCATCTGAAAGACAGATTAATGCATTACTCATTACTTGCTCCCTTGCCCTCATTCCCTCAAGTGATTGGCACAGTATCTGGTACACGCTAAGGGCTCTATAAATATTTGTTAAATGAATGAAGTATTGATAGCAGGACTGTCAACCTTCATAACTTCAAAATTTCTTCTGCTATATGTTCAGACCTCTTATTACATAAATCTTTCATGTCAGTGCATTACAGTACTTAAGAATTTTCCATTTGAAGAGCTCACCAGAGAATATTTTCCATAAAGAGGAACAGGCCCCTATATTAACTTATTACTCATTAATTTCATAAGAAGCGCTGTTTTCTGAATTCCCCCAACAAGCTTCCTCCTCGTTTTGCACTTTGTCTGCTACTATCTGCTTGGTTGTCAAAAAGTCTCCTCATTCTGTGGGAGTGACAGGCAACCATCACGAGCCAAATCTTCCCAGTGAAAACATTCTCCTTTGGAAATGAAATCTCTCTTCTTTGCATCCCAATGTAGCACACCTCCTGAACTTCAGTGCCACCCCTTTTGTTGGAAGGAATTCCATTTATCACACCCAGCAAGCTACCTTTATAGACTGATCACTCAGCAACTGACTTTTAACACTCAGTCATTATGAGCTATGTTTCCATCATGTGATGGTCAAATTTGACTTAAGACAAAGAGATTTCTTCACATCCTCATTCCATTTTGCTTTAGTTTCCAAGGCAATCTGTGTTTGTACAGAACACAAATGTACAGGCAGATGGATTCTGGTGTTTTATTCAACAGGTACGTACCCACTACTTACCTACCTACCTATGGACCTATCTCCTCATCTTTTTTTAGCCTTAGTTTCTCCCTCTGCATAAACCTGTTTTTTATTTTTGTAAACTACTATAAATCCATCTGAAATAATATGGTTATAACTCAGTTTTATATATTTATATACAGGTATTGATAGATAGATAGATAGATATAGATATAGATATAGATATAGATATAGATATAGATATAGATATATAGATATAGATAAGTATGCCTAGCACAGAGATAGGACCAAACCTAGACATAGCTCCTAACACCCAGATGCTAGGAACCTTGCTAGAAAAATAAGACTCATTTGAACAATAGAAGGAAATGAACGGCAGACACAACACATAAGCAATAGGTTCCTAGAAGGTTATGTTCGCAGGGACATTCAGAATCATCCAGCTGAGATCTGGGATTTGCCTGAAGTCACATGAGTATTTAGTGACAGAGTTGAAACAAGTCCTTAGAGCTTCTAACTTTAAACCTTATGCTTGTTTCAGGTCCCTGGTGCCTCACCCAGTGCTTAGTATTAGACAACTGTACATAGTAATCCATTTAGGCAGGTCACTCAGCACATGTGAAATAAATTGTCATCTTAGAAAAAATACCAGGTATTCTCTAAGAGTTATCCATGCATATTTCTGCCCTTAATCATAAAGTGTTCTTTGACATTTTTTCATGAGTCTAATTAATGGAGCTCTCTTTACTGTTTTGATTGGCTGAAAGACTCTCCATGTTGATTCAATTTAAATTTATTTTTCAAACAGTCATCTCTCTCTAAGAAGCATCTGAAGCAGCTTATGGAAGAAAAAATTAAGATTAACCAAATGGCAACAAAAAATGAGATATGGCTTTAGAAAACATTTGGTAGTAAGTTATAATAGTTATTGCCTTTGCACATTAAATGTGATTCTGAGCATCCTGGGAGCCAAATCAAAAAGGGAAACACAATTCATTGTATTGTTCTCTTTATCTGAGAAGCAGGATCTTATTTTCTCAAAAGAATTTTTCTTCTGTCAACTTTTGAGATAATTTTCTCACAGGGAGCAGCATATGGAGGAATATAATAAACAATATTTTCAGTAACAACTTTCAGCTAAACCAGGAACAAAATCCACACAACTTTTTTGTATCAATTCTACCTAAGAGACCAAAATAATGTCTTAATAATATGATAAAGATTCTGTGAGGGATGTAGCAGTCCACTTGATCAAAGGAAATTTACAGGTAATGCAGAGAAAAGGACAAATTACATGAACCTTAAGTTATCTTCCCTCTATTTTTTTTCTCTCCCAGGGCTCTTGACAGATTGTAGGTATTACACAATTTTAAGACCTTACTCTCTAGCAACACCACAGAGCGCAGTTATTCTGAAGACTGTTAACTGAGAGCAAAGGTAAAACTTTGACAACATGTAAGCAGATGTGAAATTTGACATTGCCTTGTGTAAGCTCTCAAGCCGAGGCCAAATTCTTGCCTGAGTTGGAAAGCCTTCACCCAGAGACTGGTTAAACTTTCTAGCCAGGAAGAAAGCTTGACAACTCCAAGATGTTTTACTGAGGGCTTCCTTAGTTTCCTCATCTGTTAAATGGGCATAAGAGCTGCCCAACTCACAAAGTTGCCCTTGGAGAGTGATTGTGCTAAAATGTGATCATGCTTGGCACTTAGTTGATACTCAATAAAATGTTTGCCCCATGTATGCATAAATTCATTTCAATTGATATTGTATTTTTCCACTGAATACTGAACAGTCATTGTTCCAAAAGACACAATGAAATAGATCTTTAAAGGACATGTATGTTCTCTCTCATTTTAATGTATTGTTGTACGGATATCCAAGTATCTACAGCAGAAGTTGGCAAACTACAGCCCTTAAACCAAACCCAGCCTGCTGCTTGTTTTTATTTTATTTTTTATTGTTGCTGCTTCTTGTTTTTATGAATAAAGTTTTATTGGAACACAGCCACACCTATTAATTTACATACTATCTATGACTGCTTTCCTGACATAACAGCAGAGCTAAATAGTTACAACAGAGCTAGTATAGCCCACAAAGCCTAAAATATTTATTATCTGGCCCTTTACAGAAAAAGCTTGCTGACCTCTAAATAAAGCACATGTCCTCTTAGGTATCAAATATTATTTCAAATGCAACACATCCCCAATTAAGATTTTTTTCCCTGAGAATGTGCATTCATGCACACATGTGTGCACACACAGACCCTACAAACCCCCCTTTCCCTTTTCAACTTATTGTCAGTTTGGGTCTCTATCAATAATCCTCCTGTCCTCTGAACCCAGTCAATTAAGTAAATCCTTCCATCTTCTATTCTTTTAAGAACTTTCACAGCCTTTCCATTACTCTCTCACCATAGCCCAGACTTCCATTATTCCCCCTACCTCTTCTGACATACTCTTTAATTCATTCTTTATACCACTGCCTGAGACATTATCCTAAAATGCCATTTTTACACCATTGCAATCCAGCTCAAGAGCTCACAATGGCTCCCACTTGCCTTCTCCACAAAGTCTGAATTTATGCTGTCCTTTGAAATGGTCCACAATCTGGCTGCACAATACATGTTAAGCTTCAAGTCCCACCTCTTCACAGTCTATACTGAGCACTCAGATCTGGTCCATCTCCATTAGCACTCACCTTGCCAAATCTCACTTCTGTTCTTCACTCCTACTATGTCCTCTATCCCGGATTGAAGTGAGTCCCCCCAAATTCATATGTTGAAGTCTAGACTGACAAAACCTCAGAATATAAATTTCCTTGGAAAAAGGGTCATGCAGATGTAACTGGTTAAGAAGAGGTCATACTGGAGTAGGGTAGGCCTTATAAGTGTCTTTATAAATGGGGGAAATTTGGAAACAGAGACACAAAGAGAACATGTGATATCAAAGCATAGATCGAGAGGTGCATCTACAAGAAATGCCAAAGATGTCCAGCAAACCACCAGAAGCTAAGAGACAGGCATGGAACAGATTCACAGCCCCCAGAAGGATCCAAATCTACCAACACCTGGATCTTGGACTGTTGGCCTCCAGAACTGAGGAACAACAAATTTCTATATTTTAATCAAATTTATTGAGGTGACATTGTTAATAAAATTACACAGGTTTCAGGTGTACAATTATATAATATGTCATCTATATATTGTATTGTGTGTTCACCACCCCAAGTCAAATCTCCTTCCATCCCCATTATGCCCCTTTCACCCTCCTCTACCTTCCCCACTCCCCTTTCTGTCCCATAATCATAATCACCATACTGTTGTCTGTGTCTTAGGAGTTTGTTTGTTTGCTTGTTTTGCTTAATCTCTTCACCCAGCCCTCCAACTGCCACCCCCCAATAGCTGTCAGTCTGTTCTCTGTCTCTGTGTGTTCCTATTTTGTTTGTTAATTTATTTTGTTCATTAGATACCACATATAAGTGAAATATATATATAGCACTTGTTTTTCTCTGACTGGCTTGTTTACTTAGCATAATACTCTCCAGGTCCATCCATGCTGTTGCAAAGGGTAAAATTTCAGTCTGTCTTTTGTCCAAGTAGTATTCCATTGTGTAAACCTACCACAGCTTTTTTATCCACTCATATACTGGTAGTTTGTTAGGGCAGTCCTAGCAAACTAATGCAGCCTCCTACCTGCCTAGGGCTCAGAAGACTTTCTGAAAACCACAGCTCTAAAGGCCTTGTGACATGTGGCTACAAAAAGGAGAGAGGTGAAGACAGCTGCAAATGGCAAGGGAGCAATTCATGAACCAGCAAACTTGTTTGGGTTCTTTCTTCCAAAAGGAAGTCCTGACTGCTTCCTCACAAGTCTCAGAGGCTTTCCCCCGACTTCATCCCCCTCCTATGGAGTCAGAGGGAGAGCAGGAGCGAGGGAAGCCCAGATAAGACAATGTTCTCCAGGGACCTGCCTTTAATGAGTTGCTTTTGAATATCTATGCTTCCCCACCCTTCCTTTCCTCCCTGAAGACTTTAAGCCACCACTTTTGGAAGGAGTGAGTTCTGAGCCAAGCAAATGCACTTCAGGAGTCCAGTGCCTCCCTGCTTCTGTCTTGGAAGTCCGAATTTATCTGGAGAGTCCACAGCCCTTGAATGAAGGCCACCTAGGAGAGGCTGCCAAGGCCTGAGCATTGTCCAGGAATGTCAAGGAGGCTAAATTGGGATGTATCAAACCATTACGGAGACTCCTTGCAGGGAGTGTGGCCCAGGGGATTCATGACAGGCAGAGTAGAGCTAGGCAGTGCTGTTTGGCTATGAGATGCAAGCCCACATGACTCCGGCTGGTTCTCAGTGAGAAAATGAAACCTCCTCCAAGTCACTGGACTCTAGGAGGCCAAAGGCCAAACTAACCCTTCAGCCACCAAGTCGTCATAGACCAGGTATCTGTGAGTGTGTTATCCTTTTCCCAGAGACCTTTGCTAATGGTTTGGTAAACTGCTTGTCTAAAATGATGTCAGGAGAACACTGATCACATTGCCTTTGTCCCAGAGAAAAAAAGAAGCAATACACTGCAGTGAGAACATGACTAATTAGGAGGGAAAAGCAGGGCCAGCTTCATGGGTGTGCAGTGTGTGCACAGGCTCCTGCACAAGGGTTCATGCTCTGTCCTTGCCATCTTAAAACTCTCAATAATCATTGAACAAGGGACTTTGCATTTTCATTTTACTCCGAACCCTAAAACTTATGCAACAAGCTCTGGAGAGAAGCATGTGTGTATGTGTGTATGTGTGTATTCGTGTGTGTGCATGTGGGTATGCATATGTACGCATATGTGTACACCTGTGCGAATGTCTGTGTGTTCAGCCAGGGGGCGAGGTTGATGATGAGTGATTAGTAGAGAAGGAATGGCTTGATCTCAAACCTGGGAGTAAACAATAATGAGCAGAACAGACGATTCTCGTCATTTGTGGTAATGTTTGATAAAGTTGCAGCAAACAGTGAATTTGCGAAAACTGAACCAATGTTCCTAAGGGAAATAGAGAGTTAGGTTCCTGTGAGCCTGTGATCACAATGTTTTCAGCAGCTTATCAATATACAAGCTATTTTCCTATGTGTTTCTGTTCAAAGACACACAACTTAATATATATCGTTGATTCATTAACATAAAACTCACAGCCAACAGCTCTATAACAAAGCTTAACTCATACTCATATTTTCTCCACAAGGAACATCACAGCCTTTTTGTACTTAGGAACAGTAGCACTATGCTTGGGGGCCATTTTAAACAGTGAAATCACACACACACACACACACACACACACACACACAAGCACAAAACTGTGAAAACATGGCACTGAACACACTCATTTACATTATGAGAGAGGAAACAAGAACACAAAGTAGAGTCTTGCTTGACTGCAGTTGGGAACATGCCTGTCCGGCAACTCTAATTCTTCCCCACTCTCCACAGGTCCCCACATGACTGTGAAAATGCCCCGAGCATTAGTCTGAAGTTACAAATAAATTTTAGTGACTGGGCAAATTCACAAATACACAATTCACGAATAAGGAGGCTTAACTGCATGCTCAACGGCAATTCGGTTTCTGCTCCATCACTGCTGTGTGATATGCGGTAAGTTATTTATCCTCCCTGTTGGTTTCTTCTCCATCTACTGAATTTCTTTCTGTTCAGGCTTCAAGACAAAGCACCATCTCCTCCATGACGATTTTCTAATAACTCTGATTGAGGGTGAATTGTTCCTTTTTTCCCTGAGTCACCTCCTTTCATAGATACCTGCCATTCCTCTGTCACTGCACCTCAGATGACAGCCCCTTTCTTGGAGCAAGGCCAGCTTTATCCTACAAACACCGTGCTGCTTGGTTATTCCTCTTCACCTTCTTTGGCTGCAATGGCTGCTGCCTCCTGGCCTTCATGGTCTATGACTCCTGTGTGGCTGTGTGCCCACCCCTGCTTATGTCACTATCATGGTGCAAAAGGCCTGTTTGTGTTACGTGGTTGGGGTTGATGTTGATCACATGTCATGAGTGCCTTGGGGATGAATCAGTTCTTTCTCCTAAATATTGCTCATCATTTTGCCTATTCTGCCATTATAATGCTGATGTAATTACACTTTTATTATAATTCATTGTTGATCTTCCATTATTCCAATAGGTGGGTTGTAAAATCTGTTAGGGCAAGGATAACATTGTATTCACCTTCCTATCCATAACATTGCTGAGGCCAGTTTCTCATAATGCAGGTGATGAATAGAGATTTATTAACTTTAAATGGAAATAATAAGCCTGACTTTATCTATCATCACTTCTTTACTGTGGCAAAACTCAAGTAGCATAAAATTTACCATTAGTAACATTTAGTGCATTTGTAAAGTTGAACAACCATCACAGAATACCTTGTCACTCCAAAGAGAAATGGTGTACCTATTACAGTATTTTGCCATGTATAATGCACACTTTTGTACCCAAAAATTTTTGAGGGAAAAATAAGGATGTGCATTATATATGGGTAGTACTGATTCCTTATCTATATAAATGTTTTTAATTCTTTTATTTATGCTTGTGCATTAAAAAGATAACTTTAGAAAGCAATAATGATACCTGTATGCAAAATAATATCCTGCAATATGATCATCAGTTTTATATAGAAATAAAAATTGAATTAAAAAATTAAAATGAAAGATTTTTTTCTTGAAAGTTTGAGTCAGCAATGTGGGTGTGCATTATCCGTGGCAAAATACAGTAAGTAGTCATTCCCAATTCTCTCCTCCTCTCAGACCCTGGCAAGCACTACCCCACTTTCTGTGTCTATGGATTTGCCTGTTCTAGACATTCCATATAAATAAGATTATACAATATGTGGCCTTTTGCCTCACTTCTTTCATTTAACATGATATTTTGGGGGTTCATCCATGTCATAGCATATATTAGTACTTTGTTTCTTTTTATGGCTAAATAACATTCCACCGTGTTGGATATACCATATTTTACTTATTTCATTCATCAGCTGAAGAGCATTTGGGTCGTTTCCATCTTTTTGCTTTTATGAACAGCCCACTGTAATAGTTTAATAATATGACTGACTATAGAAATATTAGTGATAAATAATTTTGTCACACCAATGGATTGCTTGTGTACTTGTCCCTACCCCTTCCCCACTAGACTGTAAGGGCCTGAAAAGGACTTTGTCTTGTCCTCTATCGGTTCCCTAGGGCCTTGGCTACTTCTGACACAGAGTATATGCTCAAGAAATCTGTTCACCGATGAAAGACTTCTGCTTGGAAGATTGATTGCCCGATCATAATAGACATGAGACATAGCAAAAGTCACTCTCACAAAATCATAGAATATTAGACCTTGCAGCAGGGACCATCTGGTCCAAGATTGTCATTTAATATTCCCGGTGGCACTACTTATGAGAGGTGTGACCTTGGGCAAGTTTCTCAATCAGTTACCCAGATTCCTTATCTATAAAACAGAGGCAAAATAATAACATGATCTACTTCATAAAATTGTTTTGATTATTAAATGACTTACTACATATTCAGTGCTGATTATTAGGAATGGAGAACTAAGATCAAAAAGGGTAAAAAACAGAAAGTACTCAAGACTGCATAACTAGTTAAAGGCAGAAGTGAA
This sequence comes from Glossophaga mutica, assembly GCA_039655065.1. NCBI lineage: Eukaryota > Metazoa > Chordata > Mammalia > Chiroptera > Phyllostomidae > Glossophaga > Glossophaga mutica. Next base: position 135,675,388 of record CM077307.1, on the reverse strand, counting down.
ACTATAACCCCTACCTCTTAGCTTTCCCATCCTTCCTGTGGTCAAGTGAAGGCTACTCAGAACCTGATGGGAAACAGCTTTCCTCTATAATGAGAGCAGTTCCGCCCCCACAGTCACGTTCTCTCCTTCTTCGGACAGGTGGCCTTGGTTTGTTTTCCCACTCCTTCCTCATTCCAGATCTAACCTCATGACTGTCTGTATCAGAAAGGAGAAAGATTGTGACTGTGCACCACTCAAAGCAATTTTCCCATATGTTCCTCAAAATATTCATTGTATCTAGGGTAATTTCTAGGTTACGGGAAAATAAGATGCCTTGAACAGATAAGTTGGAGAAATAGGACATCTCTGGGAAATGGAAAAGGCAAATTAGCATATAGAAGCTACTAAGAAGTTCTGCATCTAGATACCTGCCCACCCAGCAGTTCCAGAGCATAAATATAAAATCTTTTCTCGGGACACTATCTATCGCCATACATGGAATGCCACTGGCCTCTATTGCTACCCTTGGCATCAATTGGGAGGGTCATATTTTCATGCAAGCTCTGGAAGCAAGCTGGTTTTTTCTAGTTTTTCACTGCTGGGACAGAACTTGGCACACAGTAGAAATTAAATGATTTGATGAAGAAATAAATCTATTTTAATGAAAATCAGAACTTGTGATTTGAGGTATCAGCCACTGGTACAGAAGAAGCCAACACATCTGTTTTTGGGTCTTCAGTTTGGTTGTCTTCAAGCAGAAGATCCCCATGGGGTTTGGGATTTTCTCCCTCAAGAAGGAGGCTCCCATTCACCCGATACTGGCCTCCTGCCCTCCTGGTTCACTAGACTTCTCCACCATACCAGCATCTCCAGGGGTACCAGTCTTCATGACTTGCACACAAAACTCAGGTGCCCTTACAGATCTGCTGTGAGTCCATAGGCTCTAACCTGAATGCTCATCAAAGAATGAACACCCCAAACCTGGCCTCAGCCAGCCCTTCTGGGTTTACCCAGGCAGCAGGCAAGAGCACTAGGGAAAGGGAAGGGTGCTTCAACTTTCCTGGCAAAGTGGCCTTCCTTTCTAGAAACTTTAGCTCAGCTTAGTGGAGACACCTGGTGTTTGTTGTTGCAATTTCAATACAATACAACAAAGACTCCAGGCAGAAAGTCAGGCTCATGAAAATTGCTTCGTTCACAAAGACAAAAGGTAGCTCGCCTCACCCCTACCAGTCCTTCTTCCCTTTCAAATTTCCTGCCCTCTGTATGGTTTTTCTCCATATTCTTGCCTTTAAAACATGGAGGGGGAAAAAAATTACGAGTCCCCAAATCCGTGAGTAGTCAGGAAGGAGGAGAAATCTTTTCCTGGTTGCTTCATTTTGTCAGGCATTAAATCAGAGTGCTAACTTTTGTGCAATAACTGTTTGGTAATACTTAATAAGTAGCTGGTGTAGCATAGTTCCAAAACAGAATTTTTTTGAAGCCTATACAAGGCCAAAGGAATATTAAAGTTTCACTACAGAAGAAATATGGCCACTGCCAAGAACTGATTAGTCATAAAATCCACAGCATTATCTTCATCCATCATTGCCTTTCTTTTAATGACTGAACTAAAAAGAGAGACATCAAAGTTTTCAAAATAAGGTTATAAAAATGCTGTACGCAGATGAGGCCTCCAAATATTTTGATAGAACCTGAACAAAAAAAATATAGAAAAATCATTGAAACAAATCACAAAACATATGTTGTTATGTTTTGCTCTAAAAACCATGAAGTTTATCCAGAACCCTATTATGGTAACTGCTTTGCTTTTCATGCATTCCTAAATTACCATGTAATCTAAAACCTTGTTTTCAGCTGCCCTATATTGGAAAGTCCCTTAAAATAATCAGGATGATTACAGGCCAGTACTCAGAAAGAAACTTGCTTGTATTATTGTAAATGAAAGTGTTATTTATCAGGCAGGCTCCTTTAAAAAAAAAAAAAAAAAAAAAACCTACCTCTGAAACACAATGTATTCAGGAAATACCTAAACTGAGGATTGCATTTTGGGCTCTCTACATTTTCAAACACATGGATAGTTGGTGTAAAAATATGTTCTTTTCCTGCAGGGACTTGACTGTAATTAGTGTATGCCAAAACTCTCTCACAGAGATTTCATTGTCTTATCTACTTACATCATCTTAATGCGATTTTATTTTACTTTGTCAAAGTCATATTAATGTAAATGTGTTCTTGATAGCAGAGTTCTTTTTTATGCAAAACAGGATTCAGCTGACTCTAATAAAACAGCTTGCAGTCTATTAGACTATAACAGTAATGTGCTTATTTTGTTTCTCAAATCAAGACTGTGTCGGAGAGCTATAGATGGAGATTTGTCTTGTTTTTCACAATAATTGCTAGGGTGGGGTTACATTATGATCTTTAAATGAATAGTATCTCTTAGAACAAACACTTCATATATCTTTTATCTTCCCCTGCATACAGTTGAGTTTTCTTTGAAAATGCTGCGCTACTTTTCCACATAAGTCACCAGAATGTTTCCAAAGAATTTTAACTGCCAGATTAATTATATCTTGCAAACAAAGATAGATTGCGTACATTCTTTATTCAGAATTCCTGCCAGTATGGAGCAACTGGCAACAAATTAATTTCTTTTGCAACCATGCAAAATGTTTTGCTATGAAATCTTTGGAAGGTAAATGGATCCTTAAAAAAAAAAAAAAAATCAGGTTGCTCATTCTGAAAGGCTAATCTGTAAGCAAAGAACAGAGGATTGAATGAACTGAACTACTCCCCCCCACCCTGTTTTTTTTTTTTTTTTCAGCATCTATGTTATAGCCTTTTGTTAATGTATTCAGTTAATTAAGTATTGCTGTGACCTGGTGGCAATTTTTGAAATCCAGGGAATTTTCTCCCCTTTAAATTCTGCCTCCCCCACAGAGCAAAATATAATCTGTTTCCAGTCAGTCTGTTTATGTCAGCTGTGCCTCTACTGCAAGCCTCTAAAATATTTCAATAAATTTATCAACCAAAAAATATTACAAATATCTCATTTCTTTTGATTCAGACACACATACACACCAAAAAGGAAAAAAAGAAAAGAAAAGAAAAGAAAAAAGCTTCAGCCTTCATTGCAAATTCTTGCTGGTATGAATCATTCTAAGTAATATTTGCTTTAACTTTCGTGTGGTTCTACAAACAACCTTTATATGGCTGCACTTCAAAGCTAGGAGAAATAAAGGTTAGAAATGCGATAGGAGTAATCTATTATTAGGCATGAAACATTAAACCACTTTTAGCTATAAGTCTTAAAACCTGAATAATCTAGGTTTTTAATGTAGTGCATATTTATTGTGCTTTCACTCACACAGGCATTTATCACAGAGGCGTGTTTGGAAGAGAAATATTTTCCATTGCACTATGCGCCACAATTTGGTTTAATTTTTTCTAATATTTAATTTAGAAAAATGGTAATATTATAACAGGGTTCTCATGTTTCCTGGCCAAAATGCTTGGTGTTCCTCACAGAGTAAAATTAATCTGTTACCAGCCCGCTGACCTGCAAGTCAGGTTTCAGTGAAGTAGGCACAGAGCAGAGTGGGGAGGGTGGAGGAAGGGGGTGGGTTAGGGTGGGTAGGGAGATAAGATCTTTCTTTGACTAGGAGAGAAGGAAAAAAAAAAAGCTTAGAGGAATGTCTCAACCCACCCATGCCATCAAATGGCAGAAAATAAGCTGAACGTGTATTTGAGCCGAGGAGTGTTTGAAAACATTTATTAGCTCCATCCATAACGGCATCCACTGCAGGAATGTTAATTGTTAAAATCTGTACTGCAGTTATTTCTTTAAGCGGGGGGGGGGGGGGGGGGGGGTGCATTGTGTGGAAATTCAGCGTCTTGTTTCTTTCTTTCTTTTTTTCCTCCGTATATATTTGCACTTAAAAAAAAAACCCTAATGTTATGAAATAAGTCAGATGTCAGAGAGCTTTCTGCACCAGGGAATGCAATACAGTGTTAAGGATATATGCATGCACAGGAACGAAAAAAAACAACATTGGTAACATTTTGTTCTTGATTAAATTTGTGTTCCTAATACAGTAGATTAAAAATAAGTCCAACTGTTAAACACATTAGTGTTCAGCTGCTGCTGATGTGCCAGGAAAGCAGCTATCACTCGGGCCCTGGCTGGACTCTCTCTGTGGCCTTGAGAAGACATAAGAAATCTGACCCTCCGGAAACCTGACCCCTTAGTCCATCAATGACCCGGCAGTTTGGGGATTCCTCATTTTCATCTGCTGATTAAATCCCCAACCTTCTTCATATCTTCTCACTCTGTAGTCAAAACCACTGTCTCTCAGCAAAGCTGAAGGAGAATTAGGACTTGGAAAGATGGAGGAAATAAATGTTAATGGCCAGCCACAATCAAGGCACTCTTTGAGGAAAATTAAAGTTGTAGTCTATTGGGCAATTATTGGTGAAACTTCGGTGCTTTAAGAAGATTGTCGTAAGTTCCAACTTCCACCCTCCAGGAATTTTACGACTGGGGCTAAAGATAGGATAGAATCCCAAAATGCCTGAACTGAAAGGCACTCCGGAGATCATAGCCAACTCCGTCTTTCATGGATGAGGCCCGGCGAGGCTAAGGACAGGGCATGGGCGGCGTGACGCCGGGGAGGCCTGACCTAGCTGGACGCAGGCCCCAGCTTTGGTTTCCCCAAACCTGTCTGTTGTGTGATACCACACCACCCTTCCAGTTTGTTCAAAAGGTTAAAATTAAACCCTGGGGTAAGAGTAGTAATATATTTGTTTACGTAATTATTGTAACGGCTATTTACTTAATCTTTGTGCTATTACACCTGTATGTTTTCTTAGAATACGCGTATAATTTTAAACAAAAAAACTAGCTCTTGAATTCTTTTCCCCTCCTTCCCCCACACAAACCCTCCCCTTCTTCAGCGGCCCCCACCGCCTCTCCTGAGCACTCCTTTCTGGTCTTCGGTCAGTCTGGTTCAGTGGGTTACCTGTGGCTGACACTCTCACTTCACGTAGAAGTGGAGTTCTCTGCTGTGACATGCATTCTGCAAGCAGAGGGTATGAGGCTGTGACATTTGTAAATCTAGGAAGTAATAGCTCCCCAAAAGCAATGCAGAGAGCAGCAGATATTGCCAGGAAAGGAGAACAGTTAATTGAAACTATTTGGGGCATACAGCATTGAACGAGGAGATGGTTTCTGAGCAACACATATCTAAACGTAGCTTGCCAAAGACCTGCACACTTTTAATTTGCTCTACAAATTTGGTGAGCCCAATAAAGTGTAAACATCAAACACTGGTCGTGGCAAGCATTAAACATTAACCAACTGAGACCTTAAAGACTTGAGTAGGGCATTAAAATTAGAAGAAAAAGATGTGCCAAGCAACTCTGGGAAATTAGGTTAAAACTTCAAAAGAGAATGTTTGTTGACTGAGTAAAATAAAGCAAAAACTATTTTGAGATCGGTAACCATTTGTCTCTGTAGACAGGCCATTTCCCCCTGAGATGATATTTTTAAAGTCAAACGAACTTACTAAAGGCAGTTTAATTTTCTGATTGTTCTCCAGGATGAAATGTATATCTGAAAATGAACCCTGAGAAGGGGTAATCTAAACGCTGTGCCAAGATCCATGAATGCTTACATGGAACTATGACTTGTATTCATTTTGTGTGTTTGCGTGTGTTCCATGTTGCTTAGCCTGGGGTCCAAACCTCACAAAGGGTCAATCATGACTGTTGAACAGCAAAATGAAAATGCCCTCTGAGGAGATCAAGATGGCTCCCAGATTCACCCAACTGAACTTTTTGGACAAAGCCCAGCAAAAACCTGCATGAGAATGGGATATACTGTCCTCTCAACAAAAGCAATAAGTGCTTCAGAACAAAGAAGACAATACCATATTCAAGTACGTTGTTCTCTAAGTATCCTTTGCCCCAGTGGGTCTCACAGAGTAAATTCCTGCAAGGTAAGACCACATTTTTCTCTCAAGAGAAAGTTTGGTACATTATTTTTTCAGTATCTGCTAACAGGCTTAGGGCTGTCCAACCTCTTGGCGTCTCTGAGCCACACAGGAAGTAGAGTCGTCTTGGGCCACAAGACAACTCTAACAAACACTAACAAAAACTGCTAAGGGAAAAAGGATTTTAAATAAATGTATGACTTTGTGTTGGGCCTCATGCAGCCCGCAGGCCGTGGGTTGGACACCCCAGTAGAATATAGTATGTAACAGCTCTCAATAACCCCACGTAAGTAATGAAGAGGCTGAGGTAAAAATAAGTTAAACCACTACTAGACCAAGAATTAACTTCTAAGACAATTTAAACATGGCTGCCTGTTTCATATGATTCAAAATACCCACTCATGACAGAACCGAAGAACTGTTAGCAGCCGTCTTCATTTGTCTCAAACGTACACTCTGAGACAAGGATTAGAGTGCAAAAAGCTGATTTTGGAGGCAAGAGAAACACCAGTTGGAGAGCAGGAAAATGAGACAGGATAGGGAAGGCAGCCAATATGAGAAGTATTAATATGCCAGCCATCATCGTGGGCAACTGCAGCTTAATCTCAATGAAAAAACTCTGGGAGCTGGTATAGAATGCACACCTCAGAATTATCCCACCAGAGAGATGGGAGCAGGGGTATTTATACACCACTTGCCATCAGTCTTTGGGTGAGGTTGCTCCTTAGAGGCATTAGTTGCAGGGCACTTGCAGCTGGCCACGAAGGCAGGCAAAGCAGGTTTTATAGCTAAAAGAAGCTCTTCAGCAAAGCAGTGCAGGACCTGGCAGTTGTTACGCAGGCCAGCAAGCTCTAACATCATCGGGGTGAGGGACTATGGGCAGAGCCCTCACAGCCTCCTTCAGTGGAGTATCTAAATATCAGCAGTAACTTCCAAGAAGTTTAACTGCAATTCTCTGTTGTGTCTAGGATAGTGGTTAACATCATAGGGACTTCATGTTAAATATTTGTCAAATGAATATTTGTCAAATGAAGGAAGGAAGGACAGAATAAGAAATCAGTCAACAAATTGTTAAAAAACATTTTTTAAATGTTTCACATTTGTGGTTTGTGTTCTTAGTTCAAACTTTTTTAATAGGACCTCAGGCTTGGTATCTACCCCACGTTTAAATCCCACTTCCACCGCTTTCTAGCCGTGAGAGCTTAAGCAAATCACTTCTTTGAGTCTGAGTTTCTCCATGTGTAAAATGGCTATTTTATGTTATTAAATGATATAAGACTGGACAAATAAGTGATATAAGGCTTGGAACAGTACGTGAGACATGGTGAGTACTCAGTGCTAGTAAAATGACTCAAAAATCAATTCTTAACTTTGAATCCCACTTATGTCACCAACTATTCACATACCTTTGAGCAAGTCATGGCCTCTCTGGTGCAAGACTCTCCTCATCTTGAAAGTGGAGACAAAAATAACCTCCTGCTTCTTTTCCAGAGAAGGAGGTTCTAAGCAGATACCAGGAGAGGAAGAAGTGGCACTTACTGAACACTTTATGGTTTACACATTCCTTTTATATGTATATCTCATTTCTGAGAAGGAAAAGATTTTGTACTTACAAATCATTCCAGCAGTGTAGGGGAGTGCTTCTTCATTTCTCCAAGTGCTCCTAGGTCTTCTTTGGGTTTGGATTAGGTTATAGACTGTGAAATGATCCAGAGACCTATAGAAGCTGCACGTAGGTACCCAGAGGAAATTGGGCTTGACTTATCAATGCCTGGCCAGGCAATCAGAGAGGGCATGAAACTCAGTGTCCTGCAGGCACATGCTCAAGTGGATCTTACAGGCTCACACATTCAGGACGGAGTGTTTATAAAGATGCCAATAAACCAGAAGTAGCATTTATACCCAGAGCCATTGAACCAATAAAGTCATGTAGTCAGGGATCTAACCAAGCCTGTCTGGGACAGGCAGGCAAGGTGGTGTCATGCACACCGAACCAGGAGACAGAAGCCTAAAATTCAGCCTGAGGATGAGTCCTTCAAAATGTCTAAGCACTAATTATGTACCAGGCATGATAGAGGCTACAAAAGTGAATGCCCTTTTATTATCTCTGTTTCATAGTTGATAAAACTGAGGCTCAGAAGAAAAATTATTTGCCAAGATTTTGCAAAACTGTAGTCTAGGTTTGCCTGATGCCAAAGAGAGGGTTTTAAACCACTACATACACGCTGACTTTTTAGAATACCCTAACATTTTGATGCCATTCAGTGTAACAATGTAATAATAGATTTTTTAAATATAAAGGATATCTGATCATGTATATTTTTAACTGCTGTATATATTTTCCCTCAGCATCCTGAGGGGACAATATTTCACAACAGAGCATCTACAGTCACTGGACTGGGCATTTGAGTCATGAAAATACTCTACAAAAGAAGACAAGGTCATGGCCACAACTCTCCAAATATTCTTATTCTAAGGTGTGGCTAAGCCTTCCACAAGAATTCAACCTATTTGTGATCACTTGTCTTCAATGCACCTCAGTGAGCTCATGCTAAGGGGACTTAAGAATAAAATAGTAATTGCTAACTTACTATTCATTTACTGAGACTTTGTGTCAAGCACTAGATTATCTCTTGCAGTTCTGTCACCATCCTTCTGGGTTAGGTGCTATTGGTTTCCTCTTTAACAGATGCTAAACTGAAGTTCAGAGAGGTTGCAGAACTTTTCCAAGAGCAAGTTAAACCTAGCAAGTGGAAGAACTGAGATGCAAATCCTGATGCCTGATTCCAGGACTGAATCCATGGTGCTATGCTATCTCTGGAGTCTTGAATCCCAGTGATGGAAAATTACCCATTTTCGTTTAGACATTCCTTATTACTTGGGACAAATATGGGCTTTTAAGTACTATAAACAACTTTTTTTTCCCTGTACTTGAGCAAACTTACTTCCTAGGAATTCTCGAGAACAGAGTTTAAATTCCAAAACAAAACAAAGCTTCTCCAAACCAGCCTGTTCATGATATAATTGTATAAAAAAGTAGGATGTACACTTGCATGCAATATATTATCCCAATATCATAAATAGTTTTCAAAATTTTTAGTAAACATACATTTCTAAAGAACACTTTCAAAAAACATTATATTTTATATGCAAGTGTATATCCCTGACTTTTACTTAACCTTACTTTGTGGGTATACAATCTCTATAATATTCAGCATGAAAAAATTCTGAAAAAGAATAAGTTGAAAGTCAAAATGTAGCCTCTGTTTTTTATCTAAAAGAACCAATGTCCCTGTATCATCAGGAAAAAATAAACATTAGTATTTGCGCATTGACATGCATTAGTGACAGGACTGGGCTTTACAGCTATTGTCTTGATGAACACCCACAACAAACTTGTGAGGTAGCTACTGTTCTATCCATTTTACGAATAAAGAGACAAGGTTCAAAGAAATTAAGTGACTGTTCCAGGTCATGCAACTGAACAGTGGCTGAAGCAGGATTTTAACTCCTTCTTGCTCCAGACTGAGAGTTGTTGGCACTGCAGCACACCTTGTCATACAAAGCATTTATGTTAGCAACCATGCATGTCCCTGTGACAAGATTATTCCCTGAGATATTAATTTATGGCATGTTCCTGATTTTATAGATGACTAGGAGAGGGGAAAAGGCATTTTCCCCTCCCTAAATCAAAACTGTGGAGGGGTGCCTTCTCAAGGTGAGAGAGATTCCAGGGCAGACGTGATCAGCAAGTGGAGAAGACCTGGGCTTGCTGGAGGTGGGGAAAGGTGCTGGGTGCACAGGGAAGCTGTCCGCCAGGTCCCCAACACAAGCATTTTGGCCAAAGATCCTGCTGCCTCTGATTACTGGCTACAACTAATAAGTGAAGCTGCTCATCTTTGAAATAAGGAATCCTAAGATGGCTCAGAGTACAACTTGAAAAGCTCCAAACTAAAGAATTAAGATAACGGAAATTTCTTCCTCTTTGCCAGATCAGAGCTCAGATGCAGCAGGAAGGCACTTGCATGAACATAGGCACAAATCTGGCTTCACCAAGGTGTCTGCAGCACTGAACTCACTGACCCCAGGCCAAGGAATTCACCCCCGTTGTCAGGGACAGAACAAGATGCAAAATGCGTTGAGTACTCCAACAGTCCAGTGTTTCTGTGTCTTTCTAAAGATTTTCCTGGGGCAATATGGCCGCCCTTTGGTGTGTCAGGAGTTGACTACCTAAGAGAAAGAAGTTCAACTCCATGCGGCTTTGTGGGCCATTGTTGGACCCCTTCACCCCACAGCCCATTCTAACAGAAGCCACTTTTCCATTACCCCAATCAGCTACTTGGCTATCTGTGGCCTTTTTAGGGCTGCCGCTCCAATCATTATCAATAAGCAGGAAAATCCATGAAAGCCTGAAGGGGAAAAAAGTCTCCTTTTCATTTACAACATTGAGGTTTTTTTTTCTTTTTTCTTTTTGTTATTTTTTTTGTTTGTTTGTTTGCGCTGTGGCTAATATCAGGCCACAGAGTGGTAAGGCAGTTCCCCAAGCCCGTTCTGTAGTTCTGTATAGCTCGTTAAACTTCGGTAAGGGGTTTGTCCTTTGTGTGTGCATGTGTTTTAAAGCTGTTTTACGACACATTGTCAGGAACTCAGGTACTGGGCCCCTTTAATTCCAGCTTTCAGCAGCTGCCTTTGCACTTCCCTTTCACATAATTAAACACCCTATGGTACTTAACAGAGTAATAAGTAGCACATCAATAAAGCAATAAATAATTGTATTCAGGGAAACTCCAGAGCCATCATCCATTAACCAGGAGCTGTGAGCAATAGTTTTGATTAATCAATAAGGTTATATAATAGGAAAGCAAAAGTCAATCAAGGCCTGGGGAAGAAGCTGCTAGACTTCAAGCTACGAAGGAGCCCTATCTCTGAGGTAACTTGCAGGGAGAATGTCAATTGGAAGCACCAGCCCTGGGAGGAACTGCAGCAGCAGGAAGCCCCACCTCCCGAAACTAGTTAAAAATGCTAGTTAAAAACAAAGAAGCGGGACTATTGGGCTCTAAGGCAGGAGGGTTGCCTACTGAGAACGGAGAGAGGGCTCCTCACCCCATAAAAACATAATGTTTCAACTTCAGAAAACCAATACTGGCTGCTGAGGAGCAAGGAGGAGGAGGAACAGGAAGGCAGGCAACCCCATCCATCCGTGTGTCCACAGTAAACTTGCTCGGGTGGCTTATGGGAGAAGGTGCTTCAGCCTCCTGCTAAGAGGAAGACCCTATAGGAATGTTGTTAAACCACAGCTCTGTGGATCAAGACCAGGACAGAGCTGAGAGAATACTTTGGGGTACTATCCTTATAGCCCTCAGAATAACCTGTGGAGTTTTGCTTCACAACAGTTTGCCTGGGCCCCGTGCCTGCAGATAGGAATCTCTAGAGGGGAGGCCTAGGAGCATGTATTTTTAATGCAACCACCCCCACCCCCAACCCTCAGTGGTTCTGCTTCATGGCTGATGTGAAGACCCTCTGGTTTGGAGATTTCCATGGGCTTAGTGGGCTGGATCAGCCCTGCCACATTGGGCCATAAGGCTGTTAGTGCTGTTAGCTTGCAATGTGAAACGGATCTCTGATGTTATCTTTTTGCAAACAAGCCGTGAGCTCACTGGTTTGCACCAACAGTCTCCAGACTGTGAAGAGGTCCATGGGGCATAAAATGTCAGGGGCTGGTGTCTAGGCCTCCACGGCACAACACAATGCCCCAGTGAGTCTGACGACACTAGCCCAGGAACAGTCATTTTGAGAAGCATTCCTTCATTCCACAAAACACTGAGGACCTACTGTGTGCCACTCTCTGTTCTAAACACCAGGGGTTCTTCAGGGATGAAAAGGAACAAAAATCCCTGCTCTCAGGCAGCCTCCCTGTGGTGGTACCCAGAGAATTTCCCAGGCTCCCAGTGCCTGAGTCTGTGGGGACTAAGACAGTGGAGGCTTGCACACTTCTAACTCCATTTTAACAAGACAGCCATGCTTTTGTTTTGGAAATGGCAGAGCACATGTAAAGGCAGAGAGAGTGGTATGACGAACCCCCACATATCTCTTCTCCTTGTTTCAACAGCTGTCATCAACTCGTGGACATTCTTCTTCCATACTCACTTTCACCCTCATTGCCCAGATTTTTTTTGAAGCAAATTGAGACAACATGTCATTTCAACTGTGAATATTGTCAACATCTATCTCTAAGACATAAACATTTTAAAAATAACAACATACCATTAGTCTACCTAAGAAGTTAACATTAACTTTGTAATATCAGGTTTACATTCAGTGTTAACATTCCTCCAATTGTCTCCTATAAGTGTATGCATTCAAATAAGGGTCAAGATAAGGTCCATACATTGAAATTAATCCATGTATCTCTTAAGTCTTTTTGCTGTAAAATACGAGGTCTTTCCAAAAGTATACAGCCATGTACTGTGAAAAAATAGAGACATTTACTGAAAAAGATAAAAGATTCAAGAAACATTGTACACAGGACAATGATGCCTCAGTCCCCTTAAAAGTAGACCCCTTGGGACATCACACAGTTCTTCCAAGCACCATCAGCTGCCCCCTTGAATTTTCCCTGAATCTCTTCGATGGTCTGAAATCTCTTCCCTTTCAAAAGTGATTTTAGTTTTGGGAAAAGCCAGGAGTTGCAGGGTGCAAAATCTGGGCTGAGTCACCTACGTGACTTGATGTTTCGCCAGAAAACTGCACAAGACACGATGCATGAACGAGCATGTTGTCGTGATGAAGCTGCTGATCACCAGCTGCCCATAGCTGTGGCCTTTTGAACCATTTGAATAGTTTACATGGAGGGATGTTCAAACTTAACACAAAATTTGATGCAGATTCGTTGCTCTACTCGCTCAGTTATTTTGAAAGCTATGGTCACAAAGTACACATGCTCACTCAACGGTGTGTACTACCCCACTGACCAATACAATGAAGTCATCATTGTTTATGCATACAAATTCCAGTCCTTAGCTGCCAGGTTACATCAATGTCACTCAAACCATTTTCATTGTATTAACAATGGCTGGACTTTTTCCAGAAAACATATATTTTTTTTCTCTCTTTCTCAAAATTTGCTAGAGTAACCATGTTCTTTATTTTGCTGATTGCATCCCCCATGGTGTCATTTAACATGTTCTTCCTCGGTTGTATGTATTTCCTGTAATGTAGTAGTTCTAGTCAAAGATTTGCTTAGAGTTGGTTTTTTGGCAAGAGTATTTCAAAGGTCTATTGGGAGGCTTTTAATAGCTGGTTGATATTGTGTTCTTTGTGACATTAGCAGCCACATATGGTCATTACCTACATCCCTTATTTCATGAGCAGCTCGTGAAGAGATTCACGGACCACTAAGAGAATTCAGCAGAATCATCCCATTAGCTCTTTTATTCAGTTGGTGACATTCCAATTTCAATAACTTTATTAACAGTTGAAAATTTCTGTGATGAAAACTTTCCTCATCAGCTTTCTGGATACCCTGAAGTATAGGAAAGGCAGAATAAATGATTAATTTCTTTATTTTTCAGTTTTCAAAAGTACTTGATTCCTTAGCATCAATCCTGTTTTTAAGTATCATCATAAACCCATATATTCAAACAATGTGATGTGTTTGAATTCATTACGGTTAGTGTCCTTCTGGATTCTGACATCCTCACATCTCTGTGCAGTGGGAGCTGACTCAGGTTAGCTCCTAGGTCCTTGCTACATGAGCCTTGCAGTCTCTGATAACTTTTCTCTGCTATGTCAAGATGTTCTAGGTGCTTGTTGTACCTTTCCTGCACCAGGTCTAGAATTAGCCAGTTTTCCCAAGAGCCCTGTTGCATTTTTAGCAAGCAGTGGTATTTAGAGACCACAGTCTGAGGCCCCACTTTATATCTATTGTATTTATTGACTTTTGGCATGAGAGTCCCATTGAATAAAAGATTTTGCTACTTAAACATTTCTTTGAATGTCACCTGTTTTTGGAAAAAAAAGTTAATAAAGAATCAATACAAAATATATATAAGGAGTTCCTAAAATTAATTTAAAATACAAATAACTGAATAGAAATATAGGCAAAATATCTAAATAGAGAATTAAGAGAAAAGAAAATACAGATGCACAATAAACTCAGAAAAGTGTTCAACCTTCTGGCTGTCAGAATTACAAACTAAGTCACTGATGAGGTAGGTACTAGTGTTCAGGAATCAGTTTGGCAAAAATGTAAAAATTTGGGAGTTGCACTTTAAGTGGTTCCAGAGGTAACAGAAATAGGCACTCTCACATACCAATGTTGGCAATGTTCATTGACCCAACTTTTTTTGGAAAGTGAAATCTTTAATGTGTACAAACTTTGACCTCATCATCCCACGTCTAGGAATTCAGACTGCAGATGTGAAAGTGCACGTCACACTAATGGATCTTGCTGCAACGTTGTTTACAATAAAATTAGAAGAAAAACACATAAAGGTCCACCAGTAGGGCACTAGTTGAAATTGTAATACACCGTATGTTATGCAGCTATTTTTAAAAATACTATAAATTTATATCTACCATTATATAATCATTTAGACTAATATTGGTAGAATGATCCCATTTATATACATACATGCATATGATAGATAAAGGGATAGAGACTGAAAGGCTTAAAGATTACTAAGAAAAGATGTAGAGCAAATGTTGAGTGGCAGGTGGAACGAATTGGGAATGTCATTTGAAATCTTTTTAATTAAAAAAATTTGTATTGTTGTTCAGTTACAGTTGTACCCATTTCAATGCTTAATTTCATGTTACTGTTAATAAAAAGTGGTAAGAATAAGAGTAGTCTTAGTTCATTTTTTGGTTTTCAATACAGCAGCCTCCCCCCCACCCCCCGCAAAACCCTACAACCTTACCACCAGCTGAGACAATACCATTTGTCAAAACTCTTGACGTGGATCAATAAAATGTCTTCTTCATAAACCCATTTCAGGTAGTTATGGGAGAGCACAGTTCTCAAGAGTAATTGCCAGTCACTTCAGACTTGGTATTTGCACTATTACTTAACTTCTACACCCTCAAAGCCTCTGAGATCATAGTAAGATGAGATGTTCCTCAAGGTACCCCTTCCTTACACTGAGGTGCCTTTCTATGCTATCGTTTCTTTCTGTGCAGGTGTCTGGGAACCTCTTGCCAACAAAACCATTGCCTCTGACAGCTACGAAAGCTTCAGAGGGTGGGATACTGAATGCGGTTGCTAAACTGTAAATCTGTAAATCATTAATGGTTTCCTGGGACTCTCCCCTGATACACTGTCACTGATCCCTGTGGACTAGTCAAATAAGGGTTTTACCAAGTGTTATGGAAATTGTTAAGAAGAATATAAAATGTAATCAAAAGCATTAGAAAGGCCAGTGGCTGGCATTAAGTTTAATGCTCTTCATTAGGTGCATAATAGCCTGTCATGGCTTCCCCTCTTAGCTCCATAAATTTTCAAAAGGACAAGGTGAACATGTGGCTCATCATCTTCTTTGAAATGTTTATAGAACCTTTGATCATCAGTATGAGGTTAATCTAACCCAACACCCCAGAGACATGGTTCAAGGTCACAATCTTAATATGGAAATCTAAACACTATATTGCCGTTTCCTTGAGTCCTACGATGTGCTCCCAAATGTTGATCCTACCAACATTTGATCTCTCCCTTCTCGCCATCCCCAGATCATTAAGTCCTCAGATGTTTCCCTTTTGCCTAATCATTAGTGACATCATCTTACTGATGATCACCTCTTTTTGAGTTCCATTCACAACATACCAGCCACTTACAAAATCAGACACGTGTCCTATGCCATTCCACTTCCTTTCACAAGACTCCACAAGATGCCTCCAGCTCTTAAAGAAAAGGCCATGAGTTCATTTCTTTGAATTTATGGAGCACCTGCTATGTTCAGGTGCTGTCTCTGTCCCAGCTCCCTAGTCTTCTAGGACACTGGGACCTTTTGGGTCTAGAAGGAAACTCAATTGCAAGCTGGATCCCCCATTATTAAACACCTGAGGAAGTAATTAGGTGGCATGATTTGCAACATGTCATAAGATCATAGCAGTCATAGAACCACTAAAATGTCGTTCTCCTGACTTGGTTTAAGCACATACTTTACTCCACTGTGTACATTTAACTCCCTCCCCAGCCTTTTTTTAAAAAGTGTAAATATTTTCACATTTTCTGCATTCTTTTGGCTCAGACTTACTTCCAATATTTCCTTTCTGCAGGAATTCTCAAAAATCCAGTATTTTCCCCCAAGAAAATTCTTTTTGAGCTCTAGATTCTGTTTAAATGCTGGTATGGCTGAGTGTGACACAACAGGAAACGCTGGGACTTCTTGAGATGCCTTTTCCTTTGCTTGTCCGGACAAGAGCAATTCCCTACTTATCCTTCAATACCCTACCGAGTATTCTGTCTCCTCTTTGCTTTCCCTGTCACACCCTTTATCCCTTGTTGGACAGAATTATTCTCCTTCATTTGTGCTATAGTTGTTTTAGCCTGTTGATCTCTTCTGCTAGACTGTGAACTCCCTGAGCAAATCATCACGTCTCATTCATTTAGTATCCCTGGGACCCAGCACAGTGTCAGGCATATGAACAGTGGTTGGTAAATGCTTGTAGAAGCAAAACCCAATGGATAACTACCAACTCTCCTAATGAATTCTTCACATCTTTCAATATTTATTTCTTATCTATTTAACTTACAATCTCTTTATAGCACTGAATAGTCTCTGCTTTAAAATGCTACATACTACCTAAATATGGTTGGGATTAAAATTCTTTGTAATCATACAATACCATCAAAGAATAGGGTGTTTCACATAATAAAATCTTTTTGCTTTCTTTCCAGCAATATTTCCTATTTTAATTAATTGTCAATAACCTTTGTAAAGAACACTATAGGCAGACTTCCTTGCTTTCTTAAACAGAATATAATGGTTATAATGTATTGTTTTCCCATTGAGTTAGGCAACCTTTCACACATCAGTTACTGTACTCTGATATCCTGCACTGAAGCCCTTGGGAGCTACTAAGGCAAGTAGAATTATTGGCCTGCACACCAAACAAAAACAAAAAACAAACAAACAAACAAACAAAAAAACCTTAAGGTTTCTGCATTTTTGGAGGTTGAGTCTGATTTAGAGCTTCATGTTTCCTTATTCAAAGTATAATTTTTAGCATAAAAAAATGAAACCTGCCTTTTCTTATTCATATTTTGCTTTCAATAAGTCATTGTTGAATTTGGCAAATTGGTTAAAAAACAAGGGCTTTTTAACAGTCACTCAGTACTTGTTCCTGCTCTCCGAGGAAAAGGAGCATTATTGATGTGAGAATGACCAGTCAGCAACAGAGCAGGAAAAATATTATATAAGTAGTGGGTGTACGGCTTATGATATGAGAAGTATTAGGGAGGATATGAGAGAATAGGAACATTCTTAAGGATTCCAAGGGGGAACTGCACAAATGTTTCACTCACTGAAATTCCAACCTCCCCCACCAGTGCTCATTTCTTATACCGTCAGACATCACTAAGTCATCTTGTCTTTCTCTCTTATTGGAGAAGGTTTTCCAATCCTTCTGAGCATTGATCTCCAGAAAGCCACCATCAGTCAAAGAGAACATCAGACAGTTCGCCTATTTGTTCTTTACCCACACAGTAAATGGAGTTTATTCACTTCAGAGATATTTACTGAGTGAATACTATGAAGCAGGTACCCTACTAGGTTCTGAGGACCAAGAAATTAACAGATTCTACAGAGATACACAAATAAGTGATCATAAAGCCACACTTTGGGGTAGTGATAAGGGCTCCAGAGGGGAAAAAAGGGAAGTAAAAAGACAGAGGACAAGGATGAGTGTTTTAAAATGTACCAGGGATTTTGTCTTTATTCAGGTACGATGAGGCCAACAGATCAGGAGATCATTACCATTGGAAAGACAGTGTGTTACTCACAGTTCCCAAGAGGAGGGCACACACCATAGCACTCAGGGCCACCCAAAGAGCCCTGGGGTAGGTCAGGAGGCAGGAGGGAGGGGGAAAGTAGGCAAAGGCCTTCATCGTGATTTTCATGGGAAAGAATGGGCTGAGCAGGTTTAGGATTAGACAGTTGGAATAATTTGTGTGGTCTCTGAGCTATACACATGTCTGAGCTATACACAGGTCTCTAAGTACCTGGCCATGGCTGGTATAAGGCAGGGGGATAGATGGGACAATAGGACCTTGATAAAGGGAGGGAGTGGGGATACCACTCAGGATTCGTTGCTTTGCATTCTGGTACTGAAGACAAGGGTTTACTCTCTCTACTAATAAGCCAGCCCTGGAAGGGGTGGTCCTTCCCTGGTTCAACAAGGCCTGGTTCAAGATGTCAAAGCTTTTTAAAATATAGACAATTAAAAAAATGATTAACACAATTGAGATTTAGGCAAAGACAGTGCTTTGCAGACTGGTTAGGGAAGAAGTAAGAAATGAGGTGAGGGGAGGTCTTGCGGGGAGCCTCAGACAAAGAGAAGACCAAATGCTAAGCCTGTGCTTGAAGAACAACCCAGAGGGCCAATGGGGGAAGGGGCAGGGGGAGGCACGGAGATCTGAGGGGGGTGTGGCACACGGGGACAAAGAGTTTGAGCAGTCTTCCAAGTGTAAAGGGAAGCCACTGGGGGGGCGGGATTTTTGGTTTGTCTTCATGGCAACTTATTGTTATAGAAATTTCAAGTATTTATAAAACTGGATAAAATAGTAGAATAAATCCCCATATTCTCATCAACCTGCTGCAACAATTGTCAACTCAGATGGCCTAATTGCATTTAAACCTGTGTCCCAAACCCTGGTATTATATAGAAAGAAATCTTGACTTCATATCATTTTAAATATAAATATTTGAGCATATATTTCTCAAAGATTTTTAAAAAGTATGATCGTAATATCATAATCATACCTAAAAATAAATAAAAATAATTCCTTAATATCATCAAGCATTCAGTCATGTTTTCCCCCCCACAATTTTTATTTCAGTAATACCCAAATAAACTCCATATGTCTGTCTTTTAAGCCTCTTTTAATCAGTAGGGTCTTTCTCCCCCTCCACCATCACTGAGAAGTGACTGACCATCTCAGTTCATCTGGGGTAGGGGGACAATTCTAAGATGCTGGACTTTCTGTGCTAAAACCAGGAACATCCTAGGCAAACAGGTATGAGTCAGTCCCCCTTCTTCCTTCACTCCTTGTTATTTATTTATTTATTGAAGTAGCCAAGTTCGTTGTCCTGTGACTTTTCCCACAGTCTGGATTGTGCTAAATGCATTCTCATTGTATTATTTATTATATATATCTATCCCTTGTACTTCCTACCAATTGGCAGTTAGATCTAAAAGCAAGACTGGATTTGAGTTTAATGTTTGGGCAAGAAAACTTTATAGGTAGTAGTAGGTACATCCACACATGCCAGGTTCTCTCTCTCTCTCTCTCTCTCTCTCTCGTCTAATTAGCAGCCAATGGTAGTTATTACCTAGATTACTTTTTTTACTAAAGAGATTTTAACAGGTAGCTTTCTAATACTATCATTGCTTCTTTGATTGTTAGCAGAAATCGTTTTATAAAAAGCTTTTCCTCATCCACTCTTGCTTACCCAGAGACACAGTTGTCAGGGTTCAGACACACAGCATCTCCAGATGTTTTTCTAAACATCACCCTGGCTGCTGGGAGTTAAGAATAGAATCAGTTTTCTAGGAAAGAGGTGATAATGGCTTAAATGAAGATAGAACCAGTGGAGACAAGATAAAGTAGTCAGATCCCCAGGTGGACAGCCAGTGCTGATGGGCTGGATGTGGAGTGTGAAGGAAAGAGAGGACACAGGAATGACTCCAAGGTTCTGAGTAACTGAGTGGGTGCCACTGACATTTATCAAGTTAGGGGAAAACTTGAGGAGAAACAGATTTGAGTTTAGAAAAGATAGAAAGTAATACAGTGAAAAAAATCTTGATGCCCGAATTGCATCTAGAGATTTGAAACCATTCCAGAGGACCTTAATAATATCAAATTCAAGAAATGCCCAAGCTGCTAAAAATATCAGTCTTTTCTTTAAGCCCTTTTCTTAAAATCTGTGATTCTTCCATCAAGTAAGTTGACTTCTAAATACTTAGAAGATGCCTGATTTCCAACCTGTCACCCAGGCTACACTACCACTGCCATTTATGAGAGCTGTGACTGTCAGGACCCCGAAATGCCCCTGAGGTCCAAATTATCACAAACACTATATTCACACATCTTTGTAAAGCAGCCGAAGCTGTTAGAGCGAATCAGCTTGGTCTAGAGTCTAAACTAACATTTCATGGAATCCAAGGGCGCGCTTTTCTCCCTGTTGATGGGGCTTCCTTTCCAGGGCCATGGTGGATAGTTGTTGTACGGGCACAATTCTAGGGAGTGCCTTTCGCACCTCGGCCTGTGTTCTTCCTTCCCCTTGAAACTGCACTTCCTTAGGAAAACCCTGAAGAGAAATGAAAGGGCACCTCACCTAGGTATAGGTGGTGGCTGTTTCCTATGCAGCCAGAAGAGCCCTGAGCAACTCCTCTTCCCACAGATTGCTGTTCCCGAAATACCTGCCTTTAGTCACACATTTGTGGGCATGCTTTCAAAAAATGAAATAGAAGCAGACTCATAGATATAGAAAACAGACTGACAGCTGTTAGAGGGGAGGTGGTTGGGGGCTGGGTGACAAAGGTGAAGGGATTAAACAAACAACAAAAAAAACTCATAGACACAGACAACAGCATGGCGATTACCAGAGGGAAGGGAGGGGCAGGTAGAAAAGGGTGAAGGGAAATAAATAGTGATAGGAGGCTTGACTCAAGGTGGCGAACACACAATACAGTGTACAGATGATGCATTATAGAATTTTATGCCTGAAACCTATAGAATTTTATTAACCATTGTCATCCCAATAAATTCAATATTTTTTTAAAAAATGAAATACCACTGCTCATGTATTCATAAACTAAAAACTGCCTTTCACCCAGAACTTATTTAAAGGTTCCCCTTTTGTTTGATGTCACATGACCTTTTGAATTTTACAATCTCTGGTGCATAAAACCAAATGTAAGGTGAAGGCCAGCAGATACCACTAGGGGAAAGGGGAAAAGTAAACACACTTCTTCATGCTTCTCAGCAGGAAAATGCAGTTCCCTCTATAGTTATTAGCATGGGGAGTAAGGGAGGGATGTCAGTAAGCACATTCATAGATTTATATGTAAATCTATTCCCACCGAGGAGCCTACGAGTATCCCCCGATGGGGCTGGAAGCCATCTTGGGAAAAGGAAGTGGTACAAGGTATAAAATGTCACAGGACAAAGGTAATAATAGCTCAACATTTTACCCTTGAGGAAGTTCTTTCATACCATCTCTCAAAACCTGCAGCGAACTTGTGCATTAAGCAGGAAAGGTAGAACGTTCCCATTCTAGAAATGAGAAAATGGGTTTAAGGAACACAAGTGATTCGCACATGACCCCACAGCTTATAAACCATAGGGTGGAGTTTTACCTCCACGTCTCCTGACTTCAGGGTCTTCGGATATGGGGGAGCCTCTTGCTTGAGGAATAGCAAATGGTGGACTTCAGGCTCCCGTTGGGTAGATATGTCAGGCCTTAGTCTTTCCCAGCGCCCCCTTCAAAAGCAGTGGTGTGAACGGCCACTCTCACCACCAGTGCAACAAGCCAAAGGCTGGCTCCCCACCCCGTGCTCCAGATGAAGGCCCCACAGCCAGTGCCCATGTTCTCAGGAACCTCTTTCCTAGAAAGTCGACATCTCTCAGAAATAGCTACTTTGGTTTTCGTTTATAATGTACCATTTATTCTCTTCTAATTTTAAAAAGTATTACAAGCTCATTGTTTTTAAAAATGGAAAATACAGAAATGCTGCCTCATTTCCAAGATAAAAGCTATTCACATGTGCTATAAGTCATCTGGAATTATACAATGCAGATGTTTCAATAACTAACTCTACATACATTGGGATCGTAATACTATTCTGTTTTATGGCCCTTTTTTGACTTTATAGATTATGAGCATATTCTCAACCATTAAGTATTCTATAAAAATATTATTTTTGACTTCTGCAGAGTAAGTTTAGCCTGCCATATGGAAATATCACCATGCATTCAGCCAGTTCCTTTTTAATGGACCTGTCAATTTCAGCTGTTTGTTTTCCTTTCTGCCTTTTATTGTAAAAAATAAACAGATTCATATGCATCCCAATATTTGCCTTATACTTGACTCCTCCCTCCCCCTAATTCCGCCCATCTGACCAATCACTGAGTCCTGCTGCTTTCGCTCCTCCTTCTTGCTCTGTCTCATCCCCCTCCACACCTGCTGCAGTGCTGCGATCCAGGCCCTCTCACATCTTTTATGGACCAGAGCCTTCCCAGGGCACTCCAAAGTCCATCTGGGTCCACCTCTATCTTTTCACCACCGCCAGGCACAGTCACCTTCCAAAAACTCCCATTAGATCATGTCATTCCCCTGTTTTGAAGCCATCCAGTGGCCTCCCATAACCAAAAGATAATGCCCAGTGTCCACGACACGGACGAGAGGGCCCTTAGTGACAGGGTCCCTGTGAGCATGTCTTCAGTCTCATCTGCCAGTCCAGCCCCCAACTTTACACACCAGATATAGCAAACGACCCTCATCCCCCACTCCTGCAGTCACATGGTGCATTTTCTGGCTCTGTCACCTCTGCCCATGTCTTCTGCTGCCCAGAAAAAAATGCTATCACCGTGATAGCTCTTACTAATCATAACTCTGATCAGGAAAGTTTCCTTGGAGAAAGCTTCCCTTGATGCCTCCCCCATCTCATCACTTATCCCCACAGCTGTGTCAGGAGCCCCTCCGTGGTGCTCCCACAGACCCCTGAGCATACATCCATAGAACACTCTGTGTTAAGATGACAGATGCATTTGTGTCCCCTGCTAGACCATAAGAAAATCCAGGGCAGGAACCAGCTCTCTTAAACTTTGGTACCCAAAGACCTAGCCACCACACTTGGCACACTGCAGATGCTGAAGAAATGTTTAGTGAACTCAACTAACTTTTACCAAGTTGCCTTGCGTGCTTTATGTAAAACTTGTCCTACGTCACCTCTCAGTCTCATTTCTTGAGATCTACTTAATCTGATCATCTACTTTGATGGTTTACTGATTGTCTACATGCTGTGCATTTTCACATCCATGACTTCATTTAACCTTCCCACACACTGACTGTGGTAGACAGCTGGTATTTTTGTCTCCTTTTAGCATTCACTCGCCCTTCATCTCACAAGCATACTCCAATTTTCCTCTGTGGAGCCACCCATCATGTACTCTAGGACCAAGAGATTTGGGTGGAGTGAGGGGTGCAAACAGCATAGGACCAAGACTAAAGCCAAATATATCATATTCCTGGGGCCACAGTAATTGTTTCAGGAATGGGTACATGACCAAATGAGCCAATGAGAGACCCCCCCCCAAAAAAAATTATGGCTGAGCTTCTAAGATAGACTTAGATCCTCTTCACCCATAAATGTACTGCCAGAACTGCTACAGCCGATTCCCCCCACCCCCGGAGCCTCTGAATGACACCAGGAGGGAGGCAGAGCCAAGCGGGGAGACATGAGTCACAGCGGTGCTGGATAAGCTGGGCTGGAGTGGCTCCTGTGATCTGGACTTGTCATTTACGTGAGCAGATCAACTCCCGTTATTTACTTAAGTCAGTCAGGATCAGGTTTCCTATAAAAGAAAGACTATAAAAGAAATATTGAAAGTAATTGTTGTAAATTAAGACTCCAAAACATCACATTAGGCAAATGATAGCTGATAAACAGTACAGCTAAGATTTGAATTTGAGATTTCCTAACTCTATAATTTTTATCGGTGATGAGGTAAAAATACCTGATACAGGGTGGATGAGGGAACACAAACACACACACACATCCCTATACTTCACCATGAGATTTTTAAATAACCTCTATGGGTCATTCCATTACACTGTCCAATCAAAATATACAATTACACTAGATAACTCTGAGGGTGTGACTCACACAATACAGATGAATATGTATACCTATAAATGTGAGCATTCATTATTTTTATTAGCCAATTTTTATTGTGTGGAGATGTCTTGATTTAAAGGAATTTTATGGTGATCCTTCTGCAAGGTGAAGAATCTTAATTTTGAAAAGCAAATTAGTTCCTTAATTTATATCTGGGTATTAATCAATCAGGATTTCTTAAAAATAAGTCTGGTTTATAATTTGAAGAGAAAGGGAAGCTTGGTAGCATGCAGGCCATGAACAAAAGACCACTTTCCTCCCCTCTGTTTGAAATGTTTGGGCAAATAGACCACCCAAAATGTCCAAAACGCTTCTGAAGATCTCACAGGTTAGAGATTCTCAGCTGGGTCAGGGAAACTTGACCAATCTTCCATCACAACAATTGACTTATCTAGTAGTCATTCTTTTTTTTTTTTTTTTTTTTTTACCGTGGGCTTTTTTTTAGCACCTACTAAATTCTGAGGACTGTGCATGTTCCTGGGACACAATATTAAGCTTACAGTATAAAAGGTACCTTCTATGTTCTGTGCTAGAAACTGGATATAAAGAGATCAATAAATCTGACACCATTGCTACTCTCACAGAGCTTGACCAAGCACAATATCGCTAAGTTTTTTTGATGGTTTCGCTCCATTATTAGAAAAACTCTGGAGCATGCATTCCTGATAAATGCATATTTACTTGTTTATAAATTGTATATTTGATCTACTTTCAAATTTTGTAGTGTAAAATACACACAGAGAGAGAGCAAAAAGGATGAGACCAAAACTCAGTATAATCCTAGTATTTTCTCCCCATACCCCTCTCTGGAGACCACCGGTCTCATGGGCTGGACTTCCAATGCCCACGCACTGACCCAGCTGAATTACAGCTCCCTTTACAGAAGATCAGGGATTGACCTAGACTCTGAGACTTGGGCTGGTCCGAGTATTTCTTATTTCTGTCCAGGGAGCCACCAGTCTCTACCTGGCCAACATCACTGGTCCTATCTGAGATTTGCAGATGCATAAAATCACTCTTGAAATTAGGGCAACCACAGTCATATCAGTTGTTTGATTTTTCACTTTTTAACCGTTCATTTTTGCCATTAGGTAGACATACTGCTTGAGTGAATATTCCTCACAGAAGACCTCACACACCAAGAATAGCTGGTTTATTGACCAACGCCAGAAACCTCAAGGACTAAGAAAAATCTCTGGTGCATTCTCTCCAGAAACACATTACCTGGACAAGGCTGGCTGCACACTCCCACCAGGCCTTCGTTTATAGAGCATCAGTATTCTTGTCATCCTCTATTTCCAAGGCGAAACTGTGCAGCCCACAAACTACAAAAGAATGTTGTTTCCTTACACTTATGTCTACTCATATTTCTGCAAATTATTTTTACCAACATTTATTGAGTGCCTACCTTGAATAAGACACAACAAATAAGAATTAATTTTTGCCAGATGACAAAATTTAATAGAGCCAACATATATTCGTAGCTTAAGAGATTCAGTTATATACAGAGCCCCGACTTTAGGAAAACTATTTCACAGAAAATGATTGCTAAACGTATATTGCCTGCTCATCCCCTGGCACTACTGTGAGCATATATTAGCAGCCAACAGCATGCATCCTTTCCTACATGCACAAATCAAAAATGATACATTGTCTCTTTTTACTTTAAATATTTTGTTTTTATTTTATTTATTTTTCAAAGATTTTTATTTATTTATTTATTTTTAGAGAGGGGGAAGGGAAGGAGAAAGAGAGGGAGAGAAACATCAATGTGTGGCTGCCTCTTGTGTGCCTCCTACTGGGAACCTGTCCCACAACCCAGGCATGTGCTCTGCCTGGGAATCGAACTGGCAACCCTTTGGTGTGCAGGCTGGCACTCAGTCCGCTGAGCCACACCAGCCAGGGCTACATAGTTTTTCTAAAACCAAACCAATTATTCTTGTTTCTGTTGAATGGAAATTTATTGTGTTTAGTGACAGAATAACTAATTGAGTCTTATTTGGAACCTAAACATCAACGTAGACCCGGTGGCTTTGCTGACAGGAAATGTAACCCAGATAGCTTATTTGATAAAACAAGGCTATTTTGGCTTTGAGACAAACAAACAAACAAACAAAAACCTCCACTCTTGCGAATGAACCGTGTGCCCCCAGCTCCATCTCTGCCTTTCCCTGGCGACTGTCCTAACATCACACACAATGAGACAACCTTTTACATAACAAGCAGTATCTGCTCTGAGCTGGTGTACAAACACCTACCTGATCGAATATCATCATTTCAGAACTGCTGCCTAATCACATTTTTTTCAAGCTGTTTGAACAAAATAATGTTTCCTTAATTACGTGAACTCTTTATTTTTGATACTTTAATGACATTTTAGAAGATAGAACAACCGCTTCTCTTAGATCGGGTGGTATTAATCAGGTGTGACAGCTAGTTATTTGGTACATTTTTAATCCCCCTTGTGTTTTCACACAAGTAATCTGGGACTTGATTTCTCAGTCCTAGGTCTGTAATGTCACTTGTGTTTCTGCCTGTAATGAGCAAAATAATTGAACCAAATTAGCACTATCTATAATTCAGTGCTAGCTTAGAGGTTGTTTTATTTTTTTAAATGAAATTATAAAGCATTCTCCCCTCAGGATAAATGTTAATAAATAAAAGGTCTGTGAGATCTATATCTTCAGCAGGTGTTGGTCCCCTGGGTGGTACCCAACTGTCCGGCTGTCAACGTGGCAGGTCTGTCTCACTGAGAGTGTGTTCTGTGCTGGGGAGATGCTCAGGTGCTCATGAGGGCTCTTTCACCTGAGTCAGAATGTTGGGGACCATCTAGTGTATCTTGGATGCTCTTTTGGGATCACAGAGTATTAGCATCACGTAGGACTTGGGCATGTGTTTGTCATAAGTGTCATAACTGTTCATTTGTCTCTCTGGTATGCTGGAGGCCCCAGGGGACTGGCATGGTGCCTATGCCTCATTGGACTTTGTAGTCTTGGCACCCAGCATTCTGTTGGAGGCCCTTGCACAGAAGCCATACTCTCATAGTAAGTGTTTCTGTGAAATGCAAAGTACAAATATTGCTTGCTCCTTGTTGCGGACCGTTCAGCCTGGTTTCAGGAGTTGTAACCCTCACCCCATGGTGGGCTGTGTAAGAGCCCAAGGGACCCACTTCATCTGGGTCTGTTCTGTCACAAGGACGTGACCTACTAAGGAGACAAAGTTTATCTCCCTGGCAGGAGTGCTACTTCTGCCTCTCTGGCCCAATTGCTTGGTTGGCAGTCAATGACGGGTAAGACTCCTCATGGGAGGGGCAACCTAAGCCAGACGCAACCACTTGGGAGGCCTCATGGAAGGACTCGGGGGGTTGCAGCAAAGAGGATGTGATGGACCCTCGCCCCCCGGCTATTCTGACATAGCCCGAGTCCTCATTTCCATCTGGGAGATGTCTCCTGCTTCCTAATCGGCTTAAAGCCTGAAACTGTGGGGGTGAGCGGTGCAGCCCTGTCCTGGCCAGAACGGCTCCTTGGGTGATTGGCATAAGAAAGAATTCCTAAAGTCCTGTGAAACCTGCTTTGCTAAGAGTGCTCTTCCTTAGGTGATAAGTGTCCCAGGAGGAAATGAGTATGTCTCCCAAAGTCTGGCAACCCCCTTTCCTGACAAACACTGGCTCAGATTAAGCCCTCAGATTGCTTTGAAATGTTAACCATTGTTTGGTCCTTGTCGCCTGACATACTTGTATTCCCATGTATTTGAGCCCAATAAAAGCCTAGTGAGGAAGGCGCTCTGGGTCATTCTCCTCTGAGAGTTTGACCCCTTTCCTCCCCAAGCACAAGATGTCTTGGTAGTTTTTATTTTCATCCGTGACGAACGGGGGGTTCTACGGGTGAAGCCCCCCGCAGCTCCTCTCATTTTTCAGAGAAAGATGATGAGGCCCAGAGTAGACTTGATCAAAGTCACAACGCAAACATGCTTGAGTTGTATTTTCAGTTCCCAGGCCGTCTTCCATTTACTACATGGGCCTTTTTCTGTAAAGCTGAGGATCCAAATGTTCATTTAATCATAAGAGTTACAGAGCAGTGTTTCTCAAACTTTAATGGGCATATGAATCACTTACAGAGCTTATGCAAATGCAGATTCTGATTCTGTGGGTTGAAAGTAGGGTTGATAATCAGCCTAACTAGCTTCAGGTGATGCAGAGACTGGTGGTCTGTGCACCACACTTCGAACAGTGAGGCCAGAGGGCAGAGTGATTAATCCTGTTGGTGGTGGACTCAGACTGACAAGGTTCAAATCCTGACTCTGCTACTTTCTGCATGTTACTCTACGCCAAGCACCCCACAGCTACTACAGGCCAGACTCTACACTGCAAAGTCTACAGGAGCCAAACAGACAAAGCAGCAGTAGGGAGTATGGACGGCTGAGGAAAACTGGAACGTACATGTTCTTTCTAAGGTAGCGGTTGTTGTTTATCTTTATTTGATTGTTACTCAGAGAAATGAGAGTTCTGTGCTGTCAGATCTACTGAATTTTTAAAGAAAATCATTGCATCATGGATTTCATATGTACGGAAGGTGAGAATGAAGAAAGATGGTAGATAGATAGATAAGTAGAATAGATAGATAGATAGATAGATAGATAGATAGATAGATAGATAGATAGATAGATAGATTTTGGTGATACCTTGTAATTTCCAAAGTTGGCAACTACTTAAGACATTTCAAGACATTTTTAATGCTACCCATGAACTGGATTCTGCCTCCAGTTTGCTACTTCTTTGCAAACATTCTCACTAATTTTCAAAGCAACCCATGAGGTAAGTAAATATTTTTATGATTACCACTTACCATAAAGGAAATTGGCTTAGAACTAACTGTTCAGTGAATCACTCCTTGTAAGGGACTAGATGGAAGCAGAGACCGACGGAAGGCAGGAATGACTGATTCCAAAGGTCACTCCTGGCACAGCAGTGGTGCCTGTCACCAAGTTCTGCCCAAATCGCCCAGTCTCTCAAATGTACCCCAGACCATGGCTGATACACTATGTTCCAGAAAAGGGGAGGGGGGACAACAATAACCATTACAAGAAGTTCCCCTCTGGGCAAATCCAACCAGTCCGAAAGATCAAACAAAAGCCAGGGGCCTCCTGAGCACTGCACTATCTGATTCCAACCACAGGCTCTTTCCTTGCACTGCTTGAAGGTAATGGAATGAAATAACTAAAAACACCACCTTGAATCTCGGCACTGCGATCCACTTAATGTATACATGTCTTAATTTACCAAAATGCCCACTGCATTGGGCTAATGTGAGAATTAAATGAGAGTCTTTCCAATAAATCATTTAAGCCAAGTGTGTAAGTGGCACTCAGTAAATCACAGCCATCTGTGTGTACGGTCCCTGCAATCTCCAAGGCTTCTCCTTCAGAACCTGAACGTGCAATCTGAACGACCCTTGTACGTCAGGAGCTTCGATCGCAATGTACATTTTTTCGTAGCCAATCAGGAGGAAATCTAATGACACTTGGGCAGTGCCTCCTGTCCCAAGGTGATCACATCTAGTCTCCCTCTCTGGTCTTCTCTCTCTCCAGCACCATCGTCACCATTCTATCACTGAAGGTAATGCCCTTCAGTGACTGAAGCGACAGAGCATTACAGTCTGACTTTTGAACCGTCTGAGACCGACAGCAACCGGGTTTGGAACCTGGTCTCGCAGCTCAGGTATACCATCGAAGCTGTTGGAGCCCCATAGCCCCAGTTGAGAATGAGACTACTAATCCCTAGCTCCTAAATTTTCTTTTCTGTTTTTGCGGGAATTAAATGAGATGAAGTATGTAAAGTGCCTGATACCCAGTAAGCACTTTGTAAATTTAAGTCCCATAACTGCCCTTTTAATTCCTATGTCACCTCTGGCCAGCCTTGTCCCAGAATGCCACTGAGGAAAGAGTGAGAAGGTTACATGAAACTGCATTCTTTCTCCCAGCATTGAAGAAAAGAAGGCAAACTTGTACCATACTTATCCCTGGATCAGGAACTGAGAAATTAGACATTTATGAAAAACAACATTGAAGTGTAAACTATCACTTACCCCATTTGAAGGATGGGGAAACTGAGGTTGAGAGAGGTTAAGTCACTTGCTCCAGATCACTCTACCAAGAACAAGGACTCAGACAGTACTGGCACACACACCCCGACAAGTCATTTCATTTCATGGAAGTCTTAGTTTCTTTATCCATTAAATAAAGATATTAGAAATATCTAATCATATAGGAAATTCATATTTTTGTCATGGTCCTTAGGGGTGTTCCCCATCGAATTTCTCACTGAGACCACACGTAGCCCCGTTGAAAGGAGCCTGCGGGCAGTGGCTTGCCCTCAAGCACACTGTTCTCAGGCAGTCGTGTTAAAGACAGGTCCTGGATGGTGATCTGCCCAAGTCTCCTTTCAAGCTGGCCTATGCAGACAGTTGTGTAGTATATCTCAGATCTAAACTATTTTCAAGTGGTTCAGATTTCCAGAATGGAAAGGATCCTTTTGATACAGATCAAGTTCAGCTTTGATCATTAAACCTTTCCCTACTTCCCTGTGAATTCTCACCAAAGCAGAGAAACTGAGCCAATGCACATCAGCTCAGAGGGGAGACACAGGGAAGGTGGCGGTGTCCCCTAAGCTGCATGAAGACACCCCCTTGAGGACCAAAATCCAAGGCGAAACGAGGTACTTTAAATAGAAGTCAAATGCTTCTACCCTTTCTTTCTCTCTCTCCACTGCCTTGCAGAGAAACACATAAGGTTTATGATTGGATAACGTTTTGGTTTCATTCCAAGCATAGAAATGGGTTTAGAAGACTTCAGTTTCCTGTCTCCTAACTTTCCTGACCACAAATATTTTTTATTGTAAGCCATGAAAGCAAAGGGTTATTTAATAAATTAACACTTCAAATGCCTTTGGTTCAACCCTCGGTTAGTTCTGAGCTCAGTTACTGGCCTCCCATTCGTTTAGCTCCTTCAGTTAGTCCTGCCTTAACTGTCTCTTAATTCCTTCACCTAGAAAGCTTTAGTTCCTATCCTTGCTGTATTTTATGGTTTTACAAAACTTTATTGAATTGCTATATCATAATATTTCTGCCCTCCCCCTCCCCCAAATAATCCTTTATGAGGAAGCGTAGACACAGTCTGGAATGCAGTGAGGTAAGCACAGCAGTCTTTATAGCCTTTTACAAATTTCTTTTGGCCTCAGAAATCACAAAATAATCACATTAAAAAAAAAAAAACACCTAGCCTTTTGCCTGCAGGACAATGCATGGTTTTTTATTAAAAGAGGAATTTAAATTCCTTCTGTGCATAGAATGTTTTAACTATAAAGACTTGGAAAATTAATTTTTGCCTATAATCTCTTATAGATAATACTATAAAAATAGTTCCTCTTTAAGAAGCATATTTCATGCAAATATCAAAAAGCCTTTTATCTGTGTTCAAGATTTCTTGTTCTATTTCTGTCCCTTATTTCCTTCTCTTAGCAGAAATTCTGACTGCTGGATCCCAGAACTTACTGCTGGGAGGCAGTGCACAGGGGCAGCCACAGGTTGGCCAGCTTGTTGTTCCACAAGCAGGGAAACTGAGGGCCCAGCTGAACTTCCTACTCTGTGCTGGGCACAGTTCTAAGCGCTGGGACGGAGAAGTGGTGGATTCAAAGGGCAAGAGAAGCGGGGTTCCAGCCAGAAATATTGTGAAGGCATCACGCTGGAGCAGCGGAGCGGGCTGGCAGTGCAGAATGGGAAGGAAGGGAAAGCCCTAGCATCTTTTAAGCAATGTTGCCCGAACTTCCCTCGCTCACAAGCTACCTTCAGGATTTTTTTTTTTTTAATATATTTTATTGATTATGCTATTACAGTTGTCCCATTTCTCCCCCATCATTCCCCCCAACCCTGCACACCCTCTCCCACCCACATTCCCCCCTTTAGTTCATGTCCATGTGTCATAAGTTCTTTAGCTTCTACATTTCCCACACTATTCTTGCCCTCCCCCTGTCTATTTTCTACCCACCATCTATGCTACTTATTCTCTTTACCTTTCCCCCTCTCTCCTCCTCCCCCGCCCCTGTTGCTAACCCTCCATATGATCTCCATTTCTGTGGTTCTGTTCCTGTTCTAGCTGTTGGCTTAGTTTGCTTTTGTTTTAGGTGTGGTTCTTAATACCTTCAGGATTTTTGCACACCCCAGTACCACCTGTACTGTTATTTTAAAATGTTTTTCTTTAGATGATTCACTGTTTTACTTTAACCTAGCCTCAATCTTAGGGAATAATATTGGTGAAAGTCGCTGTTTAATGAGCTATTCGGTTCATTAGGTATCACTGTTAAGTATTTTTTTCCTGAAAACACATTAAATTAATGACATACACATTAAAAAAATGTCCATAGGGGTGTCCCTAAACATTTTCTCAGGTATACCACCAGTCATTCCCAAAACACACCCTGGGAAACCCTGCTGTTACGGACTGAAAGTTTGTGTCTCCCCAAATTCATAGGTTGAAATCCTAACTCCCAATGTGATGGTGATAAGAGATGGAGTCTTTGGGAGATAATTAGGTCTTGAGGGTGGAACCCTCACGAATGGGATAAGTGCCCTTATAAGAAGAAACATGGGAGCTTGCTTCTCCTGCTCTCCACCATGCAAGGGCACGGTGGAGAGATGGCCGTCTGTGGAACAAGAAATAGGTTCTCACCAGACATTGAATCTGCCAGGGCCTGGATCTTGGGCTTTCCGGCCTTCAGAACTGTGAGAAATAAACGTTTGTTGTTTATAAGCCACCCAGTTTATGGTGTTTTTGTTGCAACAGCCTGAACTGATGAAGGCATCTGCCTTAAGATATGGAAGAAACCAGGAAGAGAAAGGGCGGAAGAAAAAACTTACAGACTGAAAGTTTGTGTCTCCCCAAATTCATAGGAGGCATCTTGAGCTTCCAACTTCAGTGCTTCATTTGTGGGGCATGTATACGGATGGCAAGTCCTAGCCCCCTACCCAATGCACACACCAGGCACTATTTGGAAACTCTTTTTCTATAAATGCTAGGACTTGCCATCCGTATACATGCCCCACAAATGAAGCACTGAAGTTGGAAGCTCAAGATGCCTCCTTCTCCATCTGGTGTCCTTCCACCCTCCTGTCCCCAGAGCAGACACCCCAGGAGACCCATGGCCCAGACCCTGCAAACTCATACTATTTGACAGCTTGGTGAGCATGGGTACATCTGCCCAAATTCATCATGATCGCTGGAGCACCTCTCCCAGCACACTTCCTATCATTATAGCTCCTACAATAAGCTGTCATTGGGGAGAAAAGCAGTGCTCATTGTTACATGCAGGTGCCATCAACACAGCAAATGTAATGCTCAGGAAGTGCCTGACACCTATCCACGCCCCAGGTATCGGATGCTTCAGTTTGCTAATTTCCTGAAGGCAGCTGTGGGATAATAGAAAGATCCAGAGTATAGAGTCAAGTCTGTCTTGGTATTTTTGCCCAGATACTGGCAGATGTCTGATCTGGGATAAGTTACTTAAATCTAGTGACTCTCAACTTCCACATCTGTAAAATGGAGACAATGATATGTGATATGTACATCTAACAATTTCTTTTTTGAAAGGAGAAGACCATATGCCTGGTGTGTATAAAAATGTAATGCCTAGCACATAATTAGAAATCACACAGCAAATATATTTCTAACATGGACTATGCAACCGTTAAAAATGACAAAATCATAGTAATGAAAACTATCAAAGAAACATTTAAAAATCCTTAAGATAATTTTAAAATAGTCCAGATATTCTAATATTTCAATTTTAATATACTCCAGTGTGCCACTGTGTATTTCTTATGTGTAGTCACTCTAATTTCACATAAAACCACTATGCACACTTATAGACAAAGACAGATAGAAACATGGAAAAATAAAATTTTTCTGTGTTAAGGCTAACAGACAGTTTGGTGTAGAAATTAAGAACATTGGCTCTTAAACTGGGCTTTAATCCCAGCTAGACCACTTCCTAAATAAATTACCTTAGCTAAATTATGTAGTCTCACTGAGCCTCAGTTTTCTTTTCAGAAAACCTGGACTATTAATAATAATAGCAACCTCCTAAGGTAGTTTAGCTAGTATTAATAAAGTCTGGTGTTTAGTAAATTCACAATCAATAGTACTGATATTAGGATGGTAGGATTATGGTGATACTTTTATGTTTTAATAAGGGATCTTTGTTCATAACAGAAACTGTGAGTAGCCAAATCATAACTACATTCTTTGAGTTTCTATTGTTCACCCCAAAGTTGCCCTGTGGGAAAGAGACAGAAGAGCAAAGGTACCACCCCCAGTAGGTTGCCCCATCAATGCTAGCCCACACCTGGGCAGCTTGTGACCACACCAGAGGGACAAAGATTCACCTCCCACCTCGCACAGTTGAATAGGACCTAATGATCCAAGTGCTTTTTTCTCACACAGAACAAATGCTTCTGAAATATCCCTGGGCTGTGTGTCCGCCACTGCCACTTCCAATTTTACTTTACAGCTGCATTGGAAATTTTTAAACCCTCTTCAACTGAGGCTGCTTTTATTTGTATTCAGACTAAGACAGAGTGTGTGTGCCAGGAGACAATGTGACCGTTAAAAAATATTCTACTTGACTACATATATTTTTATCAATTTGGGAAAGCTATCAAAGCAGGCATTTTCACTTAAAAGCTTGGAAATAAAGCTGATATCTGGTTAAGGGAGGACTGAGGAAATCACTTATAGCAAAAATATAATAAAACCCTTTTGTGTATCCAATTTCACATCGCCGTTGTCATGTGCAGGATGTATATTCTAATGTGTTTGCATATTCTAAACTGATCATACATCAAAATTAGAGCCATATTGTTCCTTTTACAGTGGAACTGTTTATATAGGAAATATTGTACCAAACATTCCCTGCCTCCACCCTGGGTTATGACTGATTACAGAGTGAGATAAAAGCACTTATGTCCACAAATAGGAGGAAAGCTGATATGCATGCAAGAAATCAAAAGAAAGTGTGATTTTTAACACAAACACTATTATCAACAATCAAAAAAAAAGAATTACTAGAGTTTATGCAAATGCAGAGAAAGCAAAATGCATGTATAGACACTGACAGTTTGAAAATTAAGGTTGGATTAGATAACAGTGGAATTCCGTTCGGTGCAGCTCAGAACTGCCCCTGGATGCCATTTGTTTCCATGTGACCAACTGAATTAGAGTCATTTTCAAGAGACAGATATGACTCAATAAGGGAAACCCATTTCCTAATTTACGATGGGAAAGGTATATCCAAGCTGTCCACTTGGTTCTTTCGTGTATTTTCTGCAAGGGCTGAGTCGGTTTGAGCAAATTCAGTTGAATTTTCCCTCCTCCACAGTCAGCCATTTTTTTCATCTTCTTCCTCAGAAGCTTGCTCCAAGTACAAAGCAAAATGGGAAGCTGGCAATTATCCTATAAATCCGGGTTATGTTGTTAGGTCAACAGAACTGTAGATTTGATGGAGCTTAAAGGAATTTTAGAGATTATCCTCTCCCACAGTTTTCAAACTTTGAATATTTTGTTAATGAAATCATGTAGAACTCCAACATATAAATTAGGTTTTAACAGTATTTCACTAGAATAAATGTAAATAGCAAGCAAGAAAAAATTCTAATTTTAACATTTACTTCTATTAAGTCAACAAATAAGAAGAAGACTGATTTGATAAAACCAAAATATTGAAATTTGGGATTAAGAATGATAGTTAACACTCTTATATCTGCCTCAGCATCCAGTTTATTGCTATTGAGAACACCATTTCTTACACAAATAAGTAGTGAAAAATAGTAACAGTTTTATATTTTTAAAAACTGTAGTCAGGACAATTCATTCTAAAATTCAAATGTCAGATGACATGCTATTCCAAGGTCTTCACAAAAACAAGGCAACCTGCCACATAAATAAAAGATTGATAGACTTTAATATATAGAAGTTTGGGGAATGTGATTTTTGTTGTTGCAATTCTTAAAGTTGAATACAAAAATATACTCTGAAATAAAATTCAAACTAAATGGTTGCAAGACCCCTGGATATGGTTTGAAAAACCACTTATCTAGTCCAACCTCCATATTGTAGAAACAGAAAAACCAGGACCCAGAACTGAAATGACTTTCCCAAAGGCATATTGTGAAGTAAGCAGCAAAGCTTCCTTATTACCCCTCTTCTTTTTTTTATCTCTATTTCTTCTTCTCTATAGATTATTCCTTGAGCACTAAAAAAGTCTCATTATCTCCCAACTTTAAAACAAACCAACAAAGCAATAAAGAAACAAAAAGCCTTAATGAACCAACACCCCAACATCTTTGTCACATTTACTTACAATCCCTTTCTACTCCCGATTTTTGATTCCTAAAAAGTATCTATAAATGCCATCTCTTTAACTGCCTCCAATCTGATCACCCCCTCCAACTCTTCCACCAATTCCAGAGTCTACTTTCTTCTTGTTAAACTTTATTAATCTTTCACCTATACTGGATTGCAAGCTTTATTATGATAGAAATAGTTGTGTGTTGTTCATTGATGCACACTGATTACCTAGTATAATGTCTCACTCATAGTAGGTGCTTAATAAATATTTGTTCATTATACTAATAAGTCATGTTAGAGTCCCTAACATTTGTGAATAAAGCAGATTACCAAAAATCTCTAAGAACAGAGTTGTATTTTCAAATAACCCTTGATAAAGAACTACAAAAGAAAACAACTAGTAGGTCAAAAGCAATTGCCCTTCAGATATACTTCAAACTTTAATTAAAAAAATTAAAAAATTAAAAGTAATTGCCCAGTAAGCATCACTACAAAAACAATCATTCACTGGCTTTGTAAACACTTGAATTGGTGTAAGTGACCAAGTTCTAATCTGACTTTGTCATTCAAAGGCCTTCTCAGGTTTGTGTTTTACATGACAAACACTTCCATTCCCATAAGCCTTGCCATTTGGAAGCTTATATATGCCCTTTTGATTTTGCCTGTCAACCTGCCAGTTCATTTCGAAGCTCTTTCTTGTCAAGTGCAGCCAAAAGAACCAAGCCATAGTAGTATTTTGTTTCCAAACTCCCACACTTCTAAGTAATCACAGATGACATTTTTTACCTCTGTATATTATGTTATTTCACCTTTGCATAACATGGGATGCCATTTTTCTATCCTCCAATAACAATTAATTGCTCCCATTAACCAGCCCCAAATAGCACATAGTTTGGCTATGCTTCACTAAGAAATGACCATACAATCTCAATGCCTTATGACAATAGAGGCTTATTTCTCAGTCATGTTACATGTCACCTTCAGGACTCATGTCTGTTTCATGCGTCTTTTTTATTCTAGCATCCAGGCGCAGGGATCAGCACCTATGAGGGACATTCCATTTTACTGACAAAGGGGGAAAAAAAGCAATGGTTCTTAAACTTCTGCTCAGACATAGTGGGTGACATTTCTGCTCACGTCCTATTGGCCAGAGCAATCCACATGGTGAAGCCTGATGCCACTGTAGCCGGAGTATATTCCTGCCATGGAGAGGGACGTCCTGCAGAGGAAGAGGTCCTGTGAAGGAAGACATCTTGTAAATATGGGAGCAATAAAGAGGAAAGTAAATACTAGGGGGAAGGTAATAATACTATCCTCCATGGTAACAATATGAATATTGGGAATGAGAGAAAAACTGGAGTCCAGAGGGATTCCCATGTTTCTAGTTAGAGTAGAGCACTTGATGGTGCCGTTTCTCCAGGGCAGAAGTCTACACAGAGGAGCAAGTGATGAAGACAAAGATTACCGGTTCCATCTTGAACATGTTGAGTTATTAATGGCTGTGAAATCTCTGAATAGAAATGCCTATTTGACACCTGGTTTCACTAACTTAGATTTCAGAGACAAGAACTGTGACAAGATATGGTTATACTGTCATCTGCATGTAGATTGTGGATGGAGCCACATGAGTGGGTAAGATCTCCCAGGGAATGTGAAGAAGGAAAGAGATGAAGACCTTAAAAATTACATTCTTAGAACTCCAAATTCAGTTGTCAGCAGTGAAATGAGAATCTATAAAAGAGACTGAGAAAGAGAAGAAGATGTGAGAGAGGGCCATGCCATGCAAAGCAAGGAAAGAGATTTCAGGAACTTGTCAACAATATCAAAATACTAACAATTATCTAATGGTACTAAGTATCAGTCACTGTTCTAAGCCCTTCACACATAGTATCTCAATTAATATTCATGACAGCCCTAGCAACTATGTTTTACTTTGTAGATGAAAACACTGAGATAGAGGGAAGCTAGGTAACCTGTCCATGGCCACACATAACTAAAGGTGGAATGATGTGGAACCAAATTGTATAGCTTCAAAAATCAGTCTAGCACTTTGCCATTTCCTCAACTTAGAAACGTGGGTTTCATTCCCCACTCCATCCATGTGTCCTAGCATCCCCAGCATCACCAACTGGTCTCTTCCTCATTTCCATATTGCACCATTCCCCAGGTGCATTAAACAGGCAAGAAACAGAATTTGAGCCAATGGTGAGCAGGGATCAGAGCTCATCTGTCTTCAGCGCCATGTATTTACTTATCAAGGCACTTCGTCAGCATTAGGTAGGCAGAGCTCATCTCTCTAATCCTCACTAGATTTCAAGGCCAGGTAGAAATCTGTCCCCAAAAAGCATTGCTCTCTCACGATCACATGGCAGTGCTACCATAGTTATTGTCAAAGAAAGCTGCCGTCCTACATCAGATTTGGGATCACTGAATGTCAGGACAGGACAGGAGGCTGAGGCCTGGTAGACTGTTCTCTGGTTCATTTTTTTTCTCTTCCAGAGAAAAAAGGATTTCCATTTCCAAAAGAGTTCTGCTACTAAACAGCTACATAAAAGTCTAGAAACCACTGAAGTCTCATGAGGTAAGTGACTTAATCTCCAATCCTCAATTTTTCTCAACTGTAAACTACAGGAAATAATATGTTTTTCCTTGCCACACAGAATTGTTGCGATGCACAAATGAAATCATTCTCACAAATGTGGGAGGTATTATCATTGTTTTCTTTATCACTATCTTACTAAAGACCAACATCAAGACCCATGCCTCAACATCATGTCATCACAGGGCATGTTCCAGGTCAACCCTACTGGATGCAACACTACATTATTTCAGATTTAAAATAGGCAGGATATCTTTGAAATCAAGGCTTTGGATAGTAGTAAAGTCTTAGGAATACAGGCTTTGCAAATTCAGAATATAACTCAAGTAAAATGTACCTTTTCGCCAATTATGAAATAAAGATTTTATATTTAAACAAGGCTTCAAGGGGAGTATTGACCCTACTCTTGAGTTAACCTTCAAAGCATTTTGCTCAGAACTTTAAAAAGTATTTTCAAAGAACCTGTTCCTATAAATAAGTAATACAGCAATTCTGAAATATTCTTACCTCTCTTGTATGGCAATTCCCATAAGGGCCTACTCAGATCTTTTGTTAACTGAGTTTCTTAATTAAAATAGTATTTGCCAAAAAATATTTTATAATCTAGACTTTATACCAGGAATAAAAAATTATCTCTTATTCATGTCTGAGTGCTCATTGATGTTAGGCCACTGTTTAAATGTTTTCACACATGTACCATTTCACTGAACCTTTATGACAGCATGACAATCCCATGACATATTGTTGAGGTGACTTTTTTTCCCCCAATAGGAAAGCCAGGCTCAGAGAATTTAAGTAACTCATCCAGTGTCATGAAGCTAGAAAGTGATAGAGCAGGGATACAAACCAAAGATCATCTGATTCTACAGCCCCTTCTCCTAACCATTTTTCTACTCTGTCCCTTAATTAATATGAGCTTTAAGATTTGGTCTAAGATAGGCAAGCTTTGTAGGATCTTTGCTGCTATGAAATGTGCTAAAAGCATCAGTCTTCACACCATCAGCTGGCACGTTCCTAGAAGACAGTAGCCACCTTCGACCG
Source organism: Glossophaga mutica (assembly GCA_039655065.1). NCBI lineage: Eukaryota > Metazoa > Chordata > Mammalia > Chiroptera > Phyllostomidae > Glossophaga > Glossophaga mutica. Next base: position 135,635,269 of record CM077307.1, on the reverse strand, counting down.
AATGAAGTCCATTCTTCCTGGCTAGGTGTCATTGCCTGTGGATGCCACGGAAGGTTGGATATTTATGATGACTTCCAAGCTTCTCTAATTGGCAGAGAACTGGTAAGTTTACGAAATGACTTGTGTAAGATCACAAAACGACCTCATGAATGAAAAGTGGGCACGGAAGTTCAATCCAGGGTCTATTCAATTCACCTACCATCTTCCCCTTGACCCTCTGCTGACACTGCTCCACACAGCTGCCCTGGCACGGAGAGGGAGGGAGGGTAAAGGACAAGAAGCACTCGTCTTTTTTGATCCCTCCTACACAAGGAAAGAGAACCAGCTGGAAAGGGCAGTGCAGTTTTTCGTAGTAATGCAGGTTTTAGAGGGAGCTGGCCCCAATGTCAGGAATGTGCAACTCTATCTGCAACTGATTTTTCCTCAACAAGAGACCCTCTGGAATGAACACTTAAACCAAGAATTGGATATTTCTTACAATGTCAACAATTACTTTGTTATTAAAGAAGAAATCTGGGAGGGAGACAGCAGATGGGCACATCTAACAGGGGCCCGGGAGGAAGGAGCAGTGCTCCAGGTAGTGGAGAAATTGTTCAAAGACAACTTGCGTGTGAAAATATAACCTCGATAAATCTGCCAGAACCAACAGGGGTGAAGACGAATCACTTACAAAAATGTGTCCTCTCTCCCCAGCAAAGCTAACCACAGGCTTAATTTAGGTGCACACCCTGTTTGTGCTGGGTTTCAGATTTTTTTTTTAAGTGAAGCATGGGCAACAAAGAAATAAATTGGTATCAGTTCCCCTGCCTTGTCCCATTAATAGCATCTTTTGTCTCCTAGTATTTTTAGAGCTTTGATTCAAAATATAAAAGTCTATGCCATAATTCAGACCAGTGAGTATATCATTGCCATGGCAATAGAATACTGTCCTAGGAGCAAGACAGCCAACTCTTGTTCCCAATGCCACCATCAACTTTTCTGTTCTTGTTGGCATGACTAAAAGAACGGAAGAGCTGATCCATTATTTAGCTAGTTAAGAACTGCCTAAACTGTTTATTTACCCATTAGTCACATTGGGGCAAGAAATTTTTCTTTCTAGTTCATGCTGTATCCCCAGTGCCTGGACCATGACTAGCTCATGGTAAGAGGTCAATCATTATTTGTGACACTAATGAATAAATTACCCATCCATTTATACATCTTCAAAGACTAATGCAAAACATGGCTGGGTTCTTCTTTCATGGAATTGCAAATGATGCTCATTATCTCTCTCCACTTTCTCTCCAAGATCACGGTAAACATACTTCTGTATGACTTTAACCACTTGTCCAAGATTTTGAAATAGGAACTCATCTCTGGGAATATTGTGCACCAAAAAATATTCCCATTTAATTTGCAAACCCTCCTCTGCCAACTCTTTATTGCTCAGAATTATTGCTCTCTAGATTATCAGATTCCAGGTTTATTCCATCGAACTTTTTAAAATGAATGATCTGTCAGCTTTTCATAGGTGTTAGAAGAAGGACTTTTGACGTGACCTTAGTTAACTCACTTCTCCTTTCTGGGTCTTCAGGTTCTCATTTCTGAAAAAGACAGTTGGCCCAGATGAGAGGGACCAGTATGGCAACACTCAGAGTGGATGGAAACCATACACACATTTTTATTTGACCTGCGCCGAGGCTTTTGGTTTCATGTTAGCGTATATGTGGCAAAAGGTGAGAGAGAAGGTAGGTCACTTCAGTAGCTTAGTTGCCAACAGATAAAGACATTTTCATATAAAAATCAAGAAATCCAAATTTCCGCCTTTTCTTTAGAAGTCAGATCTAGCAACACTGGGTCCAAAGTCTCACATAAAACGAGTCAAGGGCTATCCCCTTTCTAGATAGTTTGACCGCTCTAGTTCTCCCAGTGCCCCCAAATCCATGTCACTACTTGATGTTAGCTATCTGATCCCTGACCTAGGTGAGCTCTGAAAGTTCTTCCATATCAAGCAATCTTTTATTCTACAGTTGCATGAAATGCTGCCAACTGGTATTGGGTTATTAATAAGCATTTAATGAGGTCCACATTGGGTAAAAGTCTGTGTTGTCACTATATATGATTTATTTATTTTTTAAAGATCATGGGCAGCCCTGGCTGGTGTGGCTCATTGGGTTGAGCACCAGCCTGCAAACCGAAAGTTCGCCAGTTTGATTCGCAGTCAGGGCACATGCCTGGGTTGCTGGCCGAGTCCCCAGTGGGGGAGTGAGAGAGGCAACCAATTGCTGTTTGTTTCACACCTCAAATGTTCCTCTCCCTCTCTTTCTCCCTCCCTTACCCTCTCTCTGAAAATGAATAAATAAAATATTTTTAGAAAAGGTCATGGGTATATTTGATGTTCTGAGTCCCAATTTCTTCATCAGTAATGAGGGGAGTGGCCTGCTAAGGAAGGAGCTATGAGGCCCAGAGGTCCCATGCAACCCACTGACCTCACCATGAATTTATAAAGCTAAAGGCTTAGAATGCTACCTGAGCTGCTGCTTCTCAAGTATGCCCAGATACTAACTTTGAATGACTATTAACTAGAGTAATTTTCACATTGACATTCTTATAGTCAATGAAGTAAACACTGTAAGTTGTAAGACAGTATATTTTTCCAATGAGACTCAATCAAGCTATTTTTATTTTGAATGGAAAATAAATATGGTCCATAAATTTAGTTTATTTTTTCTGAGTAAACACTTCCATTTCTCAAATTCAATGATTCTGGGGGAGGGGAGTTATGCCTTCCTTCATCCAGAACTGGAGATAGTTTATCAATATCATATTGGTAGAAAAGAATACAAATGAAATTACCTAAATATTCTTTAAATGCTTTTTAATACAACTGTATCCTGGCCTCACAGGAGCCCTCCCTGTGAAGCAAATATTATCACCCTAGTTATACTGTGAGACCAATAAGAGCTGAAACTAACTCAGTGTGGTGCAATTAGAAATCTCAAGCTTTTCCCACCATACCTCATGGCCTCCTAGAAGTCTGTTTCCCCAACTAAAGACAACTACATGAGTTGAATTACACTAATGAGTTAAAACATCCCTCCATTACTATTAATAAATATATACATATTTCTCATCAAGAAACTTATTTTAGGTGTAGAAATTTGTAACTCTCTTGTTCATCATAATTATTCTTGATTGTTGAGGGTTTTTTAAAAATATTTTAACAGTATTCTTGTTTCCATTGTACTTACTTTCATGGTTATCTTCTGCTTATGGCCAGTGACGTGCTTTTTCTTTTAGTCATAAAAGATGTTTAAAATGAGTTGAAAGAAATAAATGTATAGGGAGAAAGCATTCAGGTGACAAATTGGTAAGACAAAAATCAGAAAAAAACGTGCTAACGTCCAAAGTTGGAGAAACACTGGCCTGAAGGAGGAGGTGTGTGGTCAAGGCTCTTGAGAGGAGCCTGTTGTACCTACAAGGGGCAATCCCTCCCCAGAGAGCAGCCATCTTATTGACTGAATATGGAAAGGGGCCTGAAATAATTGTATCGATAAGAAAGGATGCTAATCAAAGAAGAGATCTCTTCTTGTATTCTCAGTGTTCCTCCTCAATCCACCTCCGTCCTGCCCCTACTCCACCACACCCAGGGTCTATTATTTTTCTATTAGGAAGCTTCTACATTTTTAAATTCAGCTTAATTGGTTGCTGACATATCTTGTTCCTCTCTTCTGACTGACTGAAGTCACTCAGCTCAGGTACAAGTTTTCTTTTCTCCTCGGTACAGCAAGTAGAAAGTATCTGCATACAAAAAATAACATAGATAAACAAAAATTCCTTGCATAAGAAAGAACATCAACAAGAGCACAAAGCAGAAAACATCAAGCATCTAGAAAGACAACACCAGCTTTATTTTATTTGAATGCCCCGTTGTTTGTAATAAATACTTAATAGCTTGAAAATCTAATTTTTTCCACTACCAATTTTATCCTTGGCCACTTGGCAAAAACGGACTTTTTTCCCTTTTTTTCTTCTGTTATCCCAGTGCGGAAGCTGGAGCTTTGGATATGTGGATCCTGAATCATGAACCATTACAATAAAAATATCAGCTCTGTGTTAGGAGTAGTACCAAGAGGTTTCAAGACTTAGCCTGCTACAAATTGTTGGGAGCAGACCACCCCTCCATCCTACTGTAGAACAGACACTCAGAGCATGCAGAGAACAGAGACAGAACGTCTGTAGGGGTAGTTGAACTGTATTGAAATCCTTTTAGAATTTAGAAGACTCAGTGTATCTAACTTTTATACTAACCACATCTTACTCATTGCATAATTATTGCTGGATTAAAAACATATAACAAATGTGCTATAAACGCCCTATCCATACCATAGCAGACATTACTAATCGATCATTGCACTCTTTACTATTGGCACGGGGCTGGGAAGGAGGGTCATAAAGGGCAAGAATCTCCCCTACTCCTAGTGTTTCTTTCTTGTGAAGTGAGCACCATTAGTGTCACACTTCTGGTTTTACTCTATTTCCTCACTTCTGCTTTCCCAGGCAAAGGAAAAGAGATAATCTGATCAGTGAGCTTTGAAAGAACACCAGCCATGGTTGCCAAGCCCACTCACCCAGAGATCATGCGCCTCCCATTCTTCTCTACCAGTTAATGGATGCATCAATGAAAGCCTTGGCCTGTAGAAGAGACTTGAAGTGACTCAGTACTGCCTAAGGCTGGATGTTGTTTCTTTATTGCCAGAGGTTAGAATGAGAAACCCGCTTGCACAATAGATATAACTCACAGTTCTTCCATATCAACTGTAATAATAACAAAGGTGATGTTTTGACTCTTTCTGTCTTTCTCTTTTGCCCAGTTTTAATTGTCAGACCTTGGGCCAAAAAAAAGGGTGATATTTACTGGATCTTTCAAGATCCTCACAGATAACAATTGATTAGGGTGTTCACAGGAAATTAATGTTAATCTAATATACTTCAGGACCCATGAGGTGCTCAAGTTTAAGTTAAAGAGAGACATAAAGTCAATGCTGTTTAGGGTGCTCTGCTGACCACCTAGACTAGACCCTCCACTGGGGCAGCTCTTTTATCACCAAGTTCCAGACACTTTGCAGTCCAGAGAATCAATTTTGTCCTTGCCGCAGGCACAATCTCTCCCGAGCACCTAACTCAACTGGATCAAGCTCATAAGCAACTCTCATATGCTTCTTGTGGAAATATAAATTGGTATCATCTTTTTTATGGGCCAGTGTGGCCATATTGAAAATTCTACTTCTGTATATCTATCTCACAGAAAATGCACAAAAAATACATGTCCAAGTTTACCGCACCACTTACTGTAATGATGGAAAACTGGAAACTATCTAACTGTCCAGCAATAGAGAAATTGTTAAATAATTATGGGATATGATGCAATGTTTAGTTTTTTAATGCAGTATATCTATGCTATGCATCACTGAGTGGCATGGGGATAGGTGAGAAGAGAACATCCAATTGTTATTCTATATTTCTTCCACTTGAAATTTTAAGTGAATATATATTAATTTTATAACTAGTCATTCATTAGAAAAATTGATAGTTTTAATTCACAGCATTTTTGTTTCTGAGCACAGGATGCTGCTGCCCATGATTTAGGGTGCACATTATCACAGTTCCTGGAAGCTGAATGAGTAATCAGAACACTGGTGGGTGAGCACAGAACTGGGGCCAAGGCAGCAGTTGTCAGGAGGGAGAGTCCTCCCAGCCCCAGATGTGTCTGATGGATCATGAGTAATACACTATAGAAAATTCTGAAACTACCAAAAAGCACAAAGAAATGTCATTGACTTAATTCTACTATTGACATGAACTTGGATGTTTTAAATTAAAAATATTTTCTTTTTAAAACAATAGCATTGGGAATATTTTTCCACGTCAGTAAACAAGTTTCTATTACATTCTTAATATGTGCATATTTTTCCTTATTAGGGTTTCACCAAGATTTATTTAGCCAATCCTCTATTTCAATTACTTAGGTTGTTTCCAACTTTTTGTTATTTTAAACAATGTTCTGGTATGAACTTTTATATTCCCTTTTGTAAACTTGTCCAAAATTTTCCCCAGCATAAATTCATAGAAGTGAAATTTCTGAGTCTGAGTGTATGCCGTATCTAAAAGATTTAGTATACACTGCCAAATGTCTTTCATAAGGACTGTATAAATTGGCACTTCCCCTAGTGGGGCAAACTCCATTCTCCCACTTCTGACACAATACGGACTACTATTTAAAACATTTGCCAAGTTGAGAGGTCGTAGATCTAATCTCATTTTGTAATTTAAAATTTAGTCACAGAATAGTTCTGGGAATGTAAAGCACAGCATAGGGAATATAGTCAATAATATTGTAATAACTATGTATGGTGCCAGGTGAGTACTTGAAATGTCAGGGGGACCACTTTGTATAGTATGTGATTGTCTAATCATTATGTTGTACACCTGAAACTAATACAAAATAATACTGAATATAAACTGCAAATACAAAATAAAATTTAAAAAAATTTTTTTAAGGAACAGCCTGTCCAGCTATTTTTTTAAAGATTTTATTTATTTATTTTAGAGAGATGGGGAAGGAAGGGAAAAAGAGAGGGAGTGAAACATCAATGTGTGGTTGACTCTAGCACACTGCATACTGGGGACCTGGCCTGCAACCCAGACATGTGTCCTGACTGGGAATCAAACCGGCGATGCTTTGGTTCGCAGGCCTGCGCTCAATCCACTGAGCTACAACAGCCAGGGCCACAAAATAAAATTTAAAAAATTATCAAAAGTGATGAGGAAACTGTTCAAAACATTCATCACACATTTGCACTTGTTCTCACGTGACATCCCTGACACTGTCAAGGAGATGGTAAAATATGCTCTTAAGAGCACAGACTGGACAGATTACCTGAGATGGAGTCCATCTTCTATCTCTTTCCAGATGCGTGGCCTTAGGCAAGTTACTTATCTTCTTTGTGCCTTGAAGTCTCCATCTAAAATGTGGACAGTGCTTACCTTGTAAAGTTAAGTACAGACTAGCATTTAGGACAATGAACTACTGTTATTGTTTGCCCACTTTTCAACTGGTGTGTTAGACTTCTTTAGGTAGACATGGTGAGGAAGGCAAGTTAAGGGACATCAAGACAAAGTAACAGCATAAACAAAGGCATAAAGGAATATTGGGTGTCTTGCTATCTCCTACTCTTGAATGATTCCAATATTTTCATGTGTTTTATAGAACAAAGAACAATGATTTTGTGTGTTGTTTTCTATTGATATATCATGAAATCCATTTAAACCCAATGGGAAAAAAAGAGTCTTAATAAGTCATCAACATCGACAAGTCATCATCATGAAGTTTTCTTGGACTCTGTGTGACACTGTCCTCCTGAGTCTAGCAGCTCCCAGGTTGTGGTGTCTTTCACCTATAATAAGACATCATAGCTGATGTATCCTGGGGACCCCAAAAATACCGGCATTATCTTCTGAAGGGCGAGTCCCTTGTAGTACAGGCTTACCCTGCTAGGTGAGTGTTCTAGGAACACATTTGTATCAGTGTTAGCTGGCATTGTTGTGAGAGGCTGTGTTCAACTTTAGCAAATTTTTTTGAAAGCTCAATGCAGTTGCTCATTTCATGATGGGTGATTTACAAGTGCACCTGCCTACACCATGCTAAGTGTTCATCAGTTTTTGACCAAAAACGGCATGACCCCTGCGCCCTCACCCTCCCTGTTCACCTGATCTCACCCCTGGAGACTTTTTTTTGTTTCCCAGATGAAAAAAGTCCTCAAAGGGAAACATTTTGCTGATGAGGAAGAGGTGAAACAAAACCCAGCCAAAGCACCAAAAGGCATCAGAATCAATGAGTTCCAAAAATGTTTTGAGCAGTGGGAAAAAGTCTCAATAGGTGTATTGCATCAGAAATAAACACAGTACTAGGAATTTCATGGAAGGTCACAGGGAACCTCAGGGCTCATCTAGTTCAACCTCTTCATTCACAGAGAGGCCTTCTAACTTTGGGAGTTTAGAAGTGCTCCTTGTAAATTGTTTTAAAATGTTCAAACTCAACCCCAGTGTTGATGGATCGGCAAAAGATGGAGGAGCCACAAGTACTCTACTCCATTTGGCCCAGGCATGGTGTCCAAGAATGGGTTGAGGCATTTCAGGAAGGTGGAATTCCACAGCATATATCTGAGTACCATTTGTCTAATGACAATCAACCAGCTCTTCCTCCCCTCACCAGTATCCCGGATCTGTCTTCCCAGAGCTTTGCTTTACCTAAGTCACCTAACACCATTTCGCATCTCTGGGTCTCAGTTTCTTCATATGTAAAACAAAAGTGCCATTTAAAACACATTTTCCAGAGCAAACATTTTGTGAGTCCATTTACAGGACTATATATTGACTCAAAGAGCATACTTTCCCAAGACAAAGTATTTTACAACTATAGAAAATCACCACCCCCATAATCACTATATTGAAAAATAGCCTAAGAGGCCAGCACAAATTTTTAGCCAGACACAGGATACAGCTCCAGGCTCCTCACTCCCAGACCTTGACAAGCCAGGTACAATCAGAATAGGTACTAGCTTCAAAAAATAAAAACACAGGCACTTACTCAAATAAGAAGAGATTTAAAAGATGAGCTTATGCAATTTTACAAACAAAACTTTTCAATACTTCTGAGTAAAACTTTCAAAGCCACTTTTAATATCATCTTCTCTGTGATGTCTTCCCAATCTGCTGCAGTCCCTGATCTTTCCCCATGGTCCCGAAGTCCTTAGTGGCCAGACTTGTGATTTTCACCTACGGTTGCTCATTAGAATTCTCTACTTGGGGGAAAAGGGAGGAAAAAATCCCGTGGCCTCTATACCCATCCTCAGAGATTCTCATTTAATTGACCTTGAGGTGAGACCCCAGGTTAATATCCTAAGTCCTCCCCCAGATGAGCACAGTGTGAAGCCAAAGCTGACTGTCACTGGTCTACATGAATTGACTCCAAAGTGGGGTGCATAATTCATCAGCTGACTAAAACAAATTAGAAGGTAATTTTATATTTTTACCTCACTCTTTTTAAATTCTTTATTATTTATATCTTGAGTATATTAGTATATATTAGTACATTTGTAACAAATTAGTGTAAAGGTAAATATATAATTTATAAACAAATACACATTTATCTGGTGTGCATTCTAAAACAAGGGTTTTCTGATAGAAGTATATCCTCCGAAGTTTGAATCTAAATAATTCATTGGGTCAGTAACCATTCCTACCGACTACTAGGTAGGCAGAGTAGGCATTTCTTTAATTATAATTAAATTTAATTTCTACTAAGTAGGCATTTCTTTAATTATAGTCTTTGTCTGCTCTTAGCTAACTTCCATATTGTTATTTGCCTTTCATTTGTGCATTATGTCTAGTCTCCCAAAGTAGGTTTGAAATGCCTTTATGGCAATGAGTGTTTCCTGCTTTTTACTGTTCCCCCTATTTCTTGGCATGGTACATGATCCATGGCTGTTCAACTTTGGCCAAGCCTTAGTTTTCTATTCAAAAAACATTAATAATAATACTACCAAATTCATAGCATTATTATGAGGATTAAATATGAGAAAACTCATATCTAGTCCTTAACGTATTATGGATTCAGTGAAAGGGATGCACGTTTTTGCTTGCCTGTTGGATTGAATTCCTATATCCCATACATATGGAATGCAGGCACCATGCTAGACAACAAGGGAACAACTGTGTATAAGACATGGCCCCTCTTTAAGGAGCTCACAGTCTAACAATACCACCACCACCCAGACATTCAAACATTCGACCATAAGGACACACAGTAAATGCTCAGACTGACATATGTATTCAGTCCTATGAGAATATAGCTAAAGGAGTGATTGACTTTTCCTAGTGATTGTAACATAAATAGGAGTTTTTGTGTAGACAAGGAAGAGGCATATGCTTAGGAGAACAGCATAAACAAATGCATGGAGCACTGGTTCTAGAAGTGGAGTCTTGGGACCAGGGAATCCCTGAAACCATTTTAGTTGGTCCATTGGGTAAAGGTAATGGTTCTACTAATAGTAAGATGCTATAAGCTTTTTTCCCTTGTATTCTTTCACAAAGTATAGTGCCATTTTCCAGAAGCTTTATGACTTGGGATATTCAACAGATTAAATGTAGAAGCAGCTATGAGAATCCAGCTGTCATCCATTAAAGATACGTATAAAAATGTAAAACAATGCCTTTGTTTTCCGTTTCTTTGTTTCCAAAAATATGGTTTCTTGATAAAAAATATGGTTTTTAAAAAACATGTCAACGTGTAATAGTTTATTATTATTAAATAAATTAATGCATATTAAGATATATATCAAGATATATATTATATACATATTGTTAATATATAAAACCATCATAAACAAAAGCTCTTGGAGGTCCTTAAAATTTTTTTAAAGTTAAAGTTGTTTTGAGACCACTAACATTAAATTGCATGGTGTGTTCAAGGAATAAATGAATAAATGAATACATGCAGTTTGCTGCCTCCAGTTCTTTTTGGAAGTAGACAGAGTATAAATTATAAATATATACATCATACATTCATATACAATGAATATGGTTATTATATTCTCTCAGCCCATGAATAACAGATAAAATACACCAGAATGCTGAAAGGGTTAATCTGAATTTATTGGTAATTTTTGGAAGGGAGGAGGGAGTAAATTTAGTTTATCCAGCAAAAGTCATTGCTTATAAATTTGCAAACTAAAATACTCCCTGGGCTGAGGTCATGTGTTTAATTTTAGCAAGTAGGCTGCATGTGTTTGGGTAGGCATTCATACTAAGCAGTGGACTGAGCTGGAGATGGGTTTGACAGCGGAAACAGTGATTCAACCTTTATTATTTTCAATGCAAAAAAAATGAACTATTAATGTGATGTTCTGGTTGAGAATTTAAACTCTCAAAAAATCGGGAAATTCAAAGTCATGGTACCCATAGCAACCATAACTCTGCCCCCTTGCATGCCCAGTGTGGAGTATTTTGTATTGCAGTACATGCTGTGAAATCTATGCCTAAATGTGCTATATAGCAGAGTTACAGTTGCTGTGGGAACTGTAACTTTGAATTGCCTGCCTTTTGTGTCATTAAACTTTCAGCTGAAGTATTGCATTAAAGAATTTTTTTCTTCTGCTGCATTTCCTCATTTAAAAAAATTGATTGTGTACATTTTTTAAAGGATGTAAATGATGTTAGACCTAAATGGAAGAATAATACATTCTTATTTCCAAGATATATGCACTGATAGAGCATTAGTGAATTACCACATTTACATATTTCAATGTGCAATAACAAGTCATAAAATAATCCTCTATTATATAGCACCTTTAATCCTGAAGACTCCCATCACACACATAGACACGGTAACCAAACCACCTTGAATGAGAAAACTCAATAAATATTTAACATCACCCAACAAAATTATACAGTGCTCTAAGACAAGCAGTAAGGAAGAAAGGCACTGTTATCCAGTGATCAGAACACAAACCAAGGAGCAGGAAATCCCACGATTCATTCTTACTTGTATGATAACATTGTCTCTCTCCTGACCTTGAGTCAATGAATCGAATCCCTCACAACTCTGAGTATCCCATTTTCCATATCTGTTTACTGAGGAACTATTTCTAGGGCCAAAGACAAGAGAAGACTTCAAAGGTCATTTGGTTGTGTCTACTACTCCCAACCAAGGAATGCGCCTACGTATTCAAGAACAGGCAACTTCTACTCCAAACTTCCACTACAAAAGGCAAAATAGTAAATATTTTAGGCTTTGAAGGTCATATGGTCTCTGTCGTAACTACTCAGCTCTGCCACTTTAGACATAGACAATACATAAGTGAATGAGCCTGAGTGCCAATAAAATGTATTTATGGACAGTGAAATTTGAATTTCATATAATTTTTATATGTCATGAAATATTATTCTTCTAGTGACTGTATTCCACCATTTAAAACATAAAACCCGTTCTGAACTCGTGGGCTGTACGCAAATGGGTGGTAGGCTATACAGTATGCCACCTCTGCTCCAGAAGTTTGGGTTGCATGTCAGATTCAAGCAGCCTTTAGAGAGAGGTGTGCTTCTAAATACTTAACTAGCTCCCCACCCCCCAAATGTGCATAATTGTTTGTTTATATAGATCTAGATGTGTACATATATGTGTGGTATATGAGTTCATCATACATTTTGCTAATATACAAGAAGTGCACCTAAGTGTACAAACAATAATAAAATATACAGCATTCTTCACTGAGAATTCCATATAGCCAATCTGTTCTCACTGAGTGCTTTTGCTATTTGCTGAACTCTTGTATCTATAGCTAACCTGTGACTGCAGTTAACAAACGAGTACTGTTCCAACTTGAATGTTGGTTGACATTTTCATTTATATTAAGAAGTAAAACAAAAATGGTAAAAACAAAGATGTATCTCAGAACTTTCCCTCTTTTGTCAATGATACGAACAACCTCTTTGCTAAATCAGATAATAGCTTTCAAATATTTCCTCAGTCCTTTGTACTGTTCATAATATAATTGACTACAAACTTGACATACATTTAAGTTATATTTGTGTATTAGTCAGGGTTCTCCAAAGAAACAGAACCAATGGGGGATATACATATATATGTGTGTGTGTGTGTGTGTGTGTTGTGTATTCATTTATAATATAAATATATATTCACTTATAAATATACATTCATTATAATATAGAAAATATATATTCATTGTAATATAAATATATAATCATTTAATGGATAAATATATTTATAGATTCATTTATATATAAATATAAATGCATATATTTATTTATATATACACATAATTTATTTATATGTAAATATGAATAAATATTGGGCTGCCATGGTTTATGAAGGCTAAGAAGTCCCAAGATCTGTAGCTGGTTCCCAGAAGACCCAGCAGAGCTGACGTGTATTTCCAGTCTGGGCCTGAAGGCCTGAGAACCAGGGGAGCCTGTGTTGTAAGTTCTAGTCCAAAAGTTGGCAAGCTTGAAACCAGTGAAGAACCAATGTTTTAGTCTGGTACCAAAGGCTGGAGCGGGGGGAAAACACATGTTCCAGATCAAGTAGTCAGACAAGAATTTCCTCTTACTCAGACTTTTTGTTCTACTCAGGCCTTCAACTGATTGGATGAGGCCCACCCACATGGCAGGGCAGTAGGCAGCCAACTTGCTTTACTCAGTCTACTGGTCCAAATGTTAATATTATCCAAAAACACCCTCACAGGCATATCTAGAATTTGACCAAATACCTGGGCATCCCATGGCTAGGCAAGTTGACACATAAAATTAACCATCATGATCTACAATATTAACATCTTCTCCATCACTTTCTTAAGTGTAAGCAATCAACAACACAATAAATCAAGCACTGATTTGTAATGTTTGCTGAGTTCCATGTTCTAAAGCAGGGGTGTCAAACTCATTTTCACCAGGGAACACATCACCCTCGTGGTTGCCTTCAAAGGGTTGAATGTAATTTCAACTCCTTAACAGTTAAGGAGTAGTTACATTTGTACAGCCCTAAAATTACATTCGATCCTTTGAAGGCAACCACAAGGCTGACATGGCCACCCCCCTCCCCTCGGGGAGCAATGAGTTTGACACCCTTGGTCTAAATACTCCCATCACAGCTAATTTCAAGCTACCAATGTAATGCCAACAGATGGGCTGGGAAGAGACGTGCAGTAGCACACCATTCTATTGCACTGCAACCATAAAAATACGAAAGGTAAAAATAATCTAAAGAATATAGACAATAGTAAAATAACTAGAAAGCGATGTTTTGAATATGCATTATCCTTATTTTTAATTACTTTAATTGCATTTTTTATAATTTAATGTTTAATAGCCACCTCGCAAAATTTCTGAAAATGTAACTATCAGCTCTAGTGAGCCTATGAGAGCTGGTTCTAGCACAGTCTGAGAATCGCATGTGTAAGCCCTGAGTGAGGCTCATCTGGTCCCCTACCTTCTTTGCGAAAAGCCTGGCCAATTTCATTTTGGCTAAAGCTTATTGATGAGAACAGAAACAATCACACTATTCTTCTTGGTATTATATTTCCTCTAAAGTACTCAGATCTCTTTATACCCTTAGTGAATTACTACATTTACATATTTCAACCTGTAATAACAAGTCATAAAATTATCAGTCTGTGGCATGACAAAATGTAGGCGGAAGCAGCCAAGGGACTTGTTGGCACTTCCGTGGGTTTGGTTGACGACCTAGCATGAGGGGCTGCCACTACACAGATAACCAGTCTGGATAATTCTGCCACAATTATCTGAGCAATTTCAACAAAGCCAGAATTAGGGTTTGAGTCCTGCAGATAATTATAGCCATGGACAAGGAGACATGGAAAATCAGTGAAGAATTGTCCCCTTGACTTTCAGTCTAGTGATTTACCTACCATACCCACTCTGCTTCTAAGTAATGAGTTACTTAATGCTTGTCAAGTAATTTAGGATATAAATCACCAGGCATCATTAATGTCCATTTGAAACTGCACAGAAAAATTTTTAGTAGGCAGTACATGAGTCCCCCAGTGGAGCCAAGACTTTATGTCTGTACATTTCTTGTCTTCTTTTCTAAAAATCAGGTATGGCAAGATGTTTTAATAACCTCAGATGGCTGGGACCTCTGTTTTTTAAATGATCTAAGATAGCTGTTCCCAGCAATCCCTTTAATATCCAGCTAGGGGTCAATTGATTAAATTCATTATTAATATGTGGATCACAAATAAGTCTGAAGAACAAGAATGCTATAGGTCATCACCACCCTTCCCGCCAGCACCTCACCACCTGAGATGGAATGGTATGGCATTCTGGATATAAGGACAAAGTCACAATTTAGTCAAAAGTCATATCTACACCACTGTGGTGCATGCATGCAATTGGGAAAAAAAAAGGGGGGGGAAGATTAGTTATTCCCAAACTAAATAACTCATAAATGTCAAGGGCACTTGAAGGCAGTGAATTGTTAAAATTAAAAGGTGTTTAGTAATATTTGTGATCCGGGTGAGGGAGTGGGTCTTGGGTTTAATTTACAAACAAATTAGAAAAAACAGACTCAGCATTGCAATTGTAACTGGAAATGGCTTGGACAAATTTAATCCAACTTCCCTGAGAATATTTGATTAATCTCAGACCTAGGAGGAAAATCAAGATAAGATAGGAAGTCTCCACCTCTAAGGTCAGAGGAACTTGGGGCCTCCAATGTCCAGAAAGGGTATCACGTGACCCCCTCCCCCGGGGTGCATTTCTCGGAGTTCTCTGCTTATTTCCTGGTTGTGGCCTTAAGCCCATGAAAAATTATGTCCAAGGCTACCGGCCATTACTTCCCCGGGCCGAGCTGGAGACGTTAAACCCATTATAGTCGAGGAGAGGCGACAAATAGGAGGAGCCCCAAATTTAAGATGTAGCTCAACCTCTGACCACTAGAGGTCTCCTGAAAAGCAATGACCCGTGTAACCCGGTTTATCCTCCTTCAAACCAACAGACTTGTTGCACTAAGACTTGGCGAGCCTGCTCTGCTGGAGGCCTCCTTATTAATAACGCCACCCACCCCCACTGCTCACTATGGCGCCAGTCTTGCCAGGGGGAGGGGACTAGGCTGTGGCGGACCCTCAGACAGTGCTAGCTTTTCAATCCATTCTGGAGCTACCCCCCTTGAACCCCACTTCTTGACCGAGCAGGACGGGAGAGAGCCCCTAACTCGAGGTCCCCAGGTGGGCATTACGGAGTCCAACGAACTCACAACGATGGACTAGCCAAAGGACCAATGTGCAGAATCACCTAGCATCAGATCCACCAACAGAATTCACCCGCCCAGCGCTTTGCCCCACTCATTCCTCCCCGCGCCGCCCCCCGCCCCCTTCACCTCCCTCCGCCTCGGGATCGCCAAAGTGATCCGAGTTAAACCGGTGGAAGGACGTGAGGGAATCATTCACCGGCCCTGTTCTGATCCATGCGGTATTTTCTGGAAAAATTAGCGGCTTCTAGCTGGAGAAAGAACGAAAAAAAGAGCAGGCGGGGGCCAGTCGAAGGGAAGCAAGAAAGGAAACAGCCAGGTTGAATTCCCAGTCTTTATCAAGCAATTCACTCACCAATGAGAGTAAGCTGCAGTGGCAGATTCGAGCCACATGCGGTAGTGTGTAGCAATTAGTAGATAAAATGCTGACTAAAGTGCTAAAACATGAAGTATTATCGTAGCCAAGGTCAAAAATGCTTCAGTTGTTTTTTGCAATTTGGGGGAGGGTGAGGTCCAGAGGTGCGCAGAGAGGTTTGAATTTTCGAAATGGTCGCCTTCTTTCTTCAAACTGTACTTTTTTTATGATCCTGTTTATTATAGTCCAATCTGTCTAATTATGTCACTGCTGGTTTTTGCAACTAACTTAATCCTCCTGATCCTTTATGAAACGATTCATAGACATTGAATAATGTGTCCACTGCTCCCTTACCCCCTTGAGAGGTGAGGTTGATTTTTAATTTTTTACCTTTTAAATAAGCCACATAGCTTAAAGCAAAGCAGCAGGAGTGTGCATGTGGGTATAGGCTCCTATGTTTCAATATAAGAGCCCAGAAATAGTGAGTCATATAAACATACACTGCTTTTTTTTCTCCACTCCTCTTTTATATACAGTAAGTCCTAATACAAGCTTTCTTAATAGATAAATAAAGCAGTTGTTTTCATGATTATAACTGTCCTGAATGAATTGTCTTCTTACAACATTCAATCTGTTTATGAGTATTTACTTTACATTAGCCCAGGGACCCTGCACGGCAGGAGTTTGCCTCTATTCCCCTGGGTGTCGGTGTCTCAAGTCTTACATCTGCTCTGTGATTGATGGAGCCTTGAATCCACGTTATTACTCTCTCACAAGCAGAAATCAAACAAGCTATTAACTACATTACTTCAAAGAACTGTTTCAATTCAAACTCCTTATCTTAATTGAAACTTTCTTTGTATGGATATTTGCTACACGGATAATTTACAGGTGCCTATCAAGCATCATATTAAAAAGACAAAACAGAGGGTGGGTTTTTTGTTGTTGTTGTGTTTTGTTCTATAAACACACACCATTGTGATCTATGATTTTTTAAAGCCATTCACAGTATTGGCCCCGAGGCTTGATTTATTGCATTTTATTATGTTCATGGTGACGGTGGTGGTAGTGCTGTAAAAAGGGTGGGGAGACACCCCTGTGATTCAGTTTTGAAATTTAACATTCATCTGATTACAAGACTGCAGATATTCAAAAATATTCAGACCTAGATTGTTAACATCACAAAAACCTTATCGGGAGTTTGTGAGAAGAGAGATTACTCAGCATGCAGCCTAGTTCAGCACCTACCTTAAAGAGACATAGAAACAGGGTTTCTAATTAGATGAAGTCCCTTACAGACACTTAAAGACTTACAGCACCAAAACAGTAGAAGTTGCTTAGATGCTGTAAAAAAAACTGTGTATTTTTTGAGAAATTTAATATACAATTGTAGGATACCCTCAGGCATTCTGTTGAGGTTTCGTGCATAAATGATGCTGCATTGGTCACACAGGAAACTGACTCAGAGTCGATCTTATATGTGATCTTGTCAAAATACTGCAACTCAAGTTTTTTAATATAGGATTACTTGAACTGAATATATATAGTTATGCTAACAGGGCAGACTAACTGAAGCCTTAGGCATCTCTCATGTATTTAAAAAATATGTGAATGCCCTTCAGTCAAGTCCATTCATATGTTAAAAAATGAACAAAATGGGTTCTTCTAATCAAATGTCTGCAGTATGCATCCTAAAGTTAAAAAAAAAAGAGAGAGAGAGCAGGAGAGCTGTAATTTCTCTTTGTAACCCATGTTTATAAAATAGAAAGATCAGATGAAATTTCAAGGAAGATAATTAAAGAGTGATGTGCAAGTCATAATTTGGCTAATGCAAAAGCTGGGAGACTGTGAATTGTTATATTGTTCTCCTTCGTGATGCAGAGTTGTGATATTACTTTAAATTATTAAAATAGTTTTCGACATCTTTCAGAATACCGGCTGTTTGGCATGGGTTTTATTACTTATTGTAATTGGAGGATCTGCCATTTTCTTTCGTTTATCTCTGTGTGTATAGAAAAGAGATAGATCTTGCCTTTTATTACTTCCCCATGTTCTGAATCAAAAATGTGGTTTAGATAATGTTAAGTGCCCTAATTCTTACTGCAGCGGACGCAGGCATTATGAAAAGGCATAAAAATACACACAGAGGGTCTTTCCACCTCAAGTCACTGGATATGAGGCATTTGTGCTCTGCCGGGTGCATTAACTTCAGCCATGTGAATATAATTTTCATTAAAGTAATCCTGTTTCAACTAGATGCTGTGACTAGAGGTGAAACGTTGCGAAAGCGTTAAAAATAGCTTACTAGTAATTTCAACATCCTGTAATTTTATCACAGATCAAGTTTCAACTGTCATACTATACAGACCTTATTCCCCATATAGCACATGTTTACTTTTTTAGCATGCCAGACCCACTTTGGAAAGATTGGTGCCAATATAATAAAATCATCGGGGGTGGGGGTGCTGGAAGGAGTGGGAGGAGAGCGCGGAAGGGGGTGGGGGGAGAGCGTGGGGGAAGCGAGTACACCATTTTACATCAACACTGCGAAAATGCAATCTAGCCTGGCGGAGGACCGGCAGCTGGGTCGGAGCGAGCGAGAGCTTTGCAGTCTCTGCCTGTTCCTTGTTCTGTCGCTCTTAAGTTTCTCTGTGTTTGCATAATAGCCGTGCATGCAAACCTCGCAATTCTCCAGGGCTCCAGAACAATAAATATACACATTTAAAGCCTTTATTGTCTTACGGTTCATGCCCCCGGTTTTCAACAGCTTAATTTCTGGTTGTATTTAACTAGTTTGCAAATGGATTTTTTCAGTTTCAAACTATTATTGAGGAAGCTCCCCTCCCTTTTTTGGCGGGGGAGGGAGTGGGGGTGGGGTAGGAGTCGGTATATTATTCCTGTAGCGCTGGGTTATATAAACACATTATCATTTGAGAGCGCCCTTGGCGTCCATCAGCATTGTAAACACGTACTAGTGTATATACTTCAAAATTAAAGAATGCACACGCAGAACTGGGAGCCTGAATTCATATTCCAAGCAGACTCGCTGCTTGCATTTATTGATTTATCATGCATCGTTTATTGTTCCAGTCCCTAAATGCAGTCGCTGTCCGTTCAATATTGTTTGCAAAATCCTGAGATGTGTGTGCACTGCTCACTTGTCTTTCTGTTCTTTTATTTATTTATTTATTTATTTATTGCTGAGTATTTTTTTGCGAAGCGAACAAATGCATTAATATTTATATGTTTATATAATCGATAACCCACTTTTCCCTTCCATGTAAATAGGCATCAAAAGATAATTTAACAGATTAGTTCTCGAAAACATGGCAGTGAGGAAGCGTAATTTAACTATCAAACAAATCTACATGTCTAATAACAGCAAATCTGCTAAGGAGCATTAGAAAGAGGAGCAGCGCCCCGGAATCTCTGCAGGAAATGTTCTTTATATTAGACATATACAAGCAGGTCCTGTCAGATGCACAGCGGAGCTCGCCAACACTCGTCTCCTCCAAAAATCTCATCATATGACACCCATAGACAACAGAGATTGGGAAGAGGGAGATCTCATCTTCATACAGTTTTAGGGTGGATTTTATTTTTACAAACGTTCCTATATGTTTTTTGCCTTGATCCATCCGCTTCCCGCCGAGATCGGAAGGAGCCTTTCTCCCGGTTATGAATTTGATCAACACACATTTGGAGGGAAATCTGTACAGTTTTGACAGGAGCTGAAAATTGAGTCGTCAGAGAAATATTAGGACATATTTTCAATCATTTTTGTGCCGAAGGGAGGGGAAGAACTCAGTTTTATATTGAGACATTACGCCGGCTGAAGACAGAGAATGTTTTTCCCTGCCAGGACCTGATGCAATCCATTCAAGCCAACAAGTTTGGAGAGAATGTTGAGTTCAATCAATTCAGAACGTCGAGATGGAGCCCAACTCACTCCAGGTATTTCGCTCTCCTCCGCTTCTCCGATCCCGGCACCCCCCGGCACCCTCCAGCTTCCCGGCTCACCCACACCTCTACACCCACCCACACCCCCCACAAACTTTTCACCAAACTTTTACCCTCTGCATCTCCCCAAATCATTTTTATTGTTTTAAAAAAAATCCCTGTACTGATCATACATACATAATGTAATTTTACCGCCTCAGATGGAGAGGTAGGGAGAGGTGGTGGTGGGGGGAGGGGGGCGGAGGTTTTTTTTTTTTTAAGGGAGGCAAAAAAATTTGTGGGCTCTATTATTTTTACGCCCAGCTTTTATCTGTTGGATCTTCTGTATTAAGAGTGTGGATGTGTGTAAATGTGTCTGGAAATAGATGTTTGTGCTCTGATGGCTACGTTATTTATTTGGTGCTTTTTTTCCCCCCTGCAGTGGGTCGGCTCACCGTGTGGCTTGCACGGACCTTACATTTTCTACAAGGCTTTTCAATTCCACCTTGAAGGCAAACCAAGAATTTTGTCCCTTGGCGACTTTTTCTTTGTAAGATGTACGCCAAAGGATCCGATTTGCATAGCGGAGCTCCAGCTGTTGTGGGAAGAGAGGACCAGCCGGCAACTTTTATCCAGCTCTAAACTTTATTTCCTCCCAGAAGATACTCCCCAGGGCAGAAATAGCGACCATGGCGAGGTGGTAAACTTATATCTCCCTCTCTTCTTTCTTTATTATTTTTTCCCTAGTAATGCTTATTACAGGGCAAGCTTGAAAATACTGTATTCACTTCTGCAGGCGAGCAGGATCGACTCCTTTTTTAAAGGGGTAGCGCCACTAGCTGGGGCTCTAGTATTTTGCCATTGTCAGAGTTTGGCTGTCAGCTTTACAAAGAGGATCCAACTGCTGATTTTAGTCAAGATCAAATAACTTGTATGAGAAGGGTTTTGTTCAAGAATGTGTGTGTGTGTGTGTGCGTGTGTTCGCTTGCTTTCCTGCTACTGCCCCTTAAACATCACATGCTTTTTATATTTTTTGCCTTTTGAAAATTTACCTTCGCTCGGTCTTGGCTGGGTGGATTTCTTTCGGTGGGTTTCGATATTGTTCACGTTTTTTTTTTTTTTTAAGTAAGTATTTGATATGTTTAAGAGGGCGGAAATTACGAAATGGAGGCAGAGTGAGATCAAAAGCTATTGAGTTGGCAAAGACGTGTTGAATAAAGTGATAAATGACAGGTACTGGAATAATACATTCAAATAACTTGCAGATCTGCCCGGGCGGATTTCAAAGCGGTCGTGTAACCGGCACAAACACGTTAAGCATTAACAACTATCTCTCGCCCCCACCCCCTCCCCCTCGGACAAGCCATTTGATGTTCTAGTTTTCAATTGCTCCACGCCAAGTGGACGTCTTCCAGCGCGATCTGTGGGGATATGTGGGACGGGGACCGTGAAGGGAAGGGCAGAGGGGTGTGTGCTCGCCCACTGACCCTGTGGGTTCGGCGTTCTCCGTGCCCAGACGGCGCTCCCGGGGAGTGTGGGGAGGGACCGAGACTCCCCGGCACGTTTCTGGGAGGCCGTGGGGCGCTCGCCGCGCTCCCTGGAGGACGCCGGAGGTGAGCCCGCTGTCACCGGGCGCCGAGCGGCCGCCTCCCTCAGGCTCTGTCATTTTCTTGTGTGACCGCAGTTCTGCGGGCTCCGGGTGTCAGCAGACCGACCTCAGCGCCCGTGTACCTACCAGGGGAACTATTCTGGGGAGTCTGTGCCCAATGCGCCGCGGGGAGGGAGGGCGCACCGCCTCCTGGCAAGGCTTTGTGTTGCCCAAGCGAGAGCAGGGTAATCAAACAGAGACTTTTGAGGGCAGATAGCCCTGTGCCAGGCTCTCGAGCTTTCGAGGTAGGTGTAAGGATCTTTTTGTTAAATGAATGGTTGTCCGTTTAACCCATCCCGGAGCCTGGAGCCGTCTGCCAGTCCTTCCAGAATTCCTTGGTCTGGTGGAGTTGATTGTACTTTCGGCATCGTCAGTTCACTCCCTCTCACCAGGATCGAATTACCCGTCAGTGGTCTTTGCCGGTTAATTACAGGAGTTCGTCAAAACGTTCGCCTTCGGATCGGCCTCTTCGGAAATAAGCCCCGCCCTCCTCTCCGAACGCCTTCCCTCCCAACCCCCCCCCCTCGGCCCCCCCGCACCGCCGTCCCTGGCCAGCTTTGGCTTTTAAATGTTCATGTTTCCCGACGTCTGCCTGCAATTTTACAAAAGTGTTCTTCGGAAATACTGTGAAAAATCCTGCAACCTACCAACAGGTTGAGCTCTTTCCCCCTCCCAAGGTCTAGCTCAGCCCCCTCCCCCGACCCAACTTTCCTGCGCAGCTGTCTTCCTCCTCCTCCCCCTCCTGATTTCTTATTTGCTTTTCAAATTTATTACTTCAACATGGCCTGTGATCTGGAAAAGGGAAGGATTAAATATCCAGAAAAGAGCTGGTGCCTAATAGACTTCTGACTAAACCCAGAAGGAAATTATTCAGTGTTTTATGGGATATTTTGTGGTCACTCTCTCTCTCTTTTTGTAATTTTTGAATTGAAATTGGAATATTTTTTAAAGACCCCATTAGGTACCGTTTTAATTTCTGTTCTTGTAATTAAACAGTGAATCCCGATCTAAGAATAAAAGCCAATGTTAGTGGAAGGTTGCATCTGTTAGAACTGCTGATATTGAATAGATATATTTTTAAATACACGATTTAAAAAATTCTTCATTATGGGGAAATGGAAGCAAACCATTGTAATGATTTGTGCATTTCGTGCTGCTATATGAGCCGTACCTGAGAAAATTAATCTTGCCATTTAAAAGTAAACTCCAGGGGATTTGGGGGGGGAGGGAGATGGCTCTATTTATAATCCTCAGCTGCATATACATCGTCTAATATTATGCATGATTTGTTTTTTAATGCTAACACGGCTGGTAATTAGCTGTATGATTATACTTGTATATTTCATTAGGACTTTGGCTGATGTCATTGTGAATTATTCAGCCATATTAAAACAATTTTCAATTGAGATAATGACACGCCTCAAAATTATGCAAATGCAGGCTGTATTGTGCAAAATAATTATGACAAATGTAAAACAGGTAGAAAGTTTCCCAATGCAGATCGGTTTTCCACCCTGGTGATGTCATTTTCCCCCTGGCCTAAGTAAGTCATTCATTAGCAAAATAGCAACAGCAGTCTCCTCTGGAGATCCTACAGAAACCAGCACTTACTGCTGGCACCTAGAGGGGGCAACAGGGCCCTCTCATTAAGAAATTTGCTTTGTTTTCACTTACTCCATTAACTTGTTTATATACAGTGAAATGATTTTTATTATTGATTTTAAATAGTTTTTGAATGATGCATTTGCTATTTACAATGTATAACTGAAAGAGAAGGGTTTCTCAGTGATGTGCTCTCTTACTTGGAGAAAATGTTCAGCACATTTAATCAGCCAGTACAGTTTATTTTAAGTAACCAAATGGAGGTTAATAATTTCCTGATTGAGCTGACATCAGCAGCCATTTCAAAAGGACAGCCAGGACTCAGTATGCTTTTCTGGCTTAAGAGAACCAGTGGTCTTTTTATGATTTTTTGAAGTATAAAGATGTCACTTCTGAAAGCAGGACAATTATCATTGTGCAAGATTACAAATAGCACCTCCGTGTGGTTTGCTATGATCTGTGGAGGACTTCTTTGAGGTCCATGTTCTTATTGACCTTTGTAATAATTGTATGAGGCTGAATAAGGCAGGGCTTTGTATACCCATTTTACAGATGGCAACAGAGGCTTGGAGGGGTTATATGGTTTGTTAAATGTTGACAGGTTAGAACCTAGACCTTCTGAAGCTTTAGGGTTGGTTTATTTTTCCACTGAAACCTACACTTGAAACCAGAGCTTAAATATATCATATTATATTCTAGAAGTGTATACTAATGTGGGCAGTTACTTGTACTTTTTTAGAACTATGACTAGTCAATCAGCTTTGACAAAGGTCAGCAGATATTTAGGTAGCAGAACTATTTTTATTCTATACAGTTCAGCTGACTCTAGCCAGTGGTACATAACAGTAACAATTATATTTTAATAGCATTATTAATAATCATTAATAATTTATTATTAGTTTTAATAATTATGATAGTGATTTGCATGCTTATACATATGGCTGCCTTCATTTACTTCCAGTGCTGGCAACTGGTGTGACTCTTGCTTCTTGATTCTGCAGCTTACTATTTCTTTGACCTTGAATGATGATAAACACTCTGAGCCTCAGTTTTTTCCAGCAACAAAATGGGAACAGTAATAAGGTTGACTGTGGATTGCTGTGAATATGAAGAGGCATTGTATTTGCAAAAGAACTTTATACACTATAAAGTCCTTAAATTAATAGAAAAGAGTTGTGATTATGGTAGTCTTTATTCTAGATATACTTAATTTATTAATAATAAACATAATAATTTTTATGTCTGGAGGTTCCTGGGCCTCATCATGGCACTTTTTTAAATTATTATGAAAGTGAACAGCAAGGCCATATTCAAAGAGTTAAGTGTCTTCAGTAATTACCCACAATTGCTACATTCAGCCAGTAGCTTTTCAGAGGAGGAAAATGGCAAAGTAGGCGGGTAATTGGTTCTGTTACTGGGTAACTTCTGATTACATTCATTTTCAAATTGCCAAGTGCTTGATCTATTGGCAATATACCCTCTTAAAAATATGTGGATGTGCAAGCATGGATTTCAACCTAATAGGCCTTGGGCTTAATTCTACAAGAACATTTGCTGGTCATCTGCTACCAGGAGTGTAGATGAGTAAACTAATGATGTCAGGGAGTCAAGATCCAGCATATCTGGGCATTGCAGAGTCCAGTGCACAGGCAAGACTTCTAGAAGTGGTTGGACTATCAGTCCACCCTGGGTTAAAAATAGTTAAAAATGCATACTCTGGAACCCCTGTTGAAGTGAACGCAATTAGAATCGCTGGAATTGGGGTCCAGGATTCTGCATTTTAAACAGTCTTACTCTAGCTGTGTGATCTTGGGCAAGTGTGCCTCACTTTCCTCTTTTGTAAAGTGGGAATATAGTATCCACTTCCTAGGATTATTTTAAAGATTAAACAAGTTAATACACGTAAAGTGTTTACAATGGAGGTTGGCACATAGTAGAGTCTTCCGTAATGATTGAGTCATTTTTATTACCATTAATCTTAGTGTTATTGTTTTCGTTGAAATTTGAAATTACTACCATGGACCCTCCTAAAAGAAAGCTTTTCTCTAGGAGACGGTGGCATCTAGGTTGAACGTACAGCCAATTCAGGTCTCCCCCAGATCAGGCTGGCTTTTATCTATTATGGAAGGTTTAGCTGTGTCACCAAAATAAAAAACTCTTTACATTTTAGTATTGACAAATACTGTCAACTGGATCAGCAGGATGTTTGAAATGATTGTCTGACTGTATCACATCTGGGTTTATGTAGGCACATTCTGAAATCTAGGGGTGCTGGATTAGCCTTGCTCTACCTGTGGATGGCCATTCAATCTCTGATCTGTATCTGTGTGCTGAGAGTTTAGAAATTTCTGAGCCTCTTCATTAATCTCACTAGCCTTGAACATTTTCTGTAACTTTTCTGAGCCTCGGTTCCTTCATTTGTAAAATGAATTCAGTGATCTCTACTTTGCTGAGAGAATTGGAAATAATGAAAAGGGGCTGGCAGCTAGCATCGTACTTACACAGGAAAGCTCAGCACATTATGGATGCAGTTAGAATAGTTATTACTTATTTTTAGTAGTGATCTTAAGCCAAGAGAATGAATATCTTTACTTTCTGACAGGCAGGACTTTTAGAACCAGGATGAGAACTAATAAGTTATTTGGAGAGAATTTATTGGACAGTGATAAGCATTATTTGGAGAGAATTTATTGGACAGTGATAAGCATTATTTGGAGAGAATTTATTGGACAGTGATAAGCATTAGAGACTAAGGTTTGAAGGTCAAATCTGGTCCACTCTCTGTTTTTGTAAATAAAGTTTTATTGGAACATAATCAGACTTGTTTGTTTATATATTATTTATAGCTGCACTCAGACTGCAGAGGCAGAGTTGAACAGTTGTGACAGTGCCCATATGGTCCACACAGTGGAAAATACTTACCATTTGGCCCCTTACAGAAAAAAGTTTCCTGACCTATGGGGTTGATCCAAAATAAGGAACAGGATTATGTGCCTTTTTCCCTTTACGGCTTAGGTTTGAAGCAAGATCCAGTAATTTAAAGAATACTTTATCATTACTATGTCAAAAACATTTAGAAATGCAAAACTTTATTTCAACATTGAGTCTAGAGTGTTAAAATTTGAGAATTAGTTCACTATGTAAAAAGTTATGTTTTGTATGATAAAGATCCTAAGTCCAGCCAATGTTGGCATCATCTCTTTTGAGTTTCTCAGAACTACTTGAGTGCTAACCATGTGCTCAGCACTCTGCTAGGTGCAGAGATGGATGCAAAACATTCCATGGTGTGACCCTTTTTCTTAAGAAGTTTATCAGTCTTGATAGAGAAATGAGACCAGCACACATATATTTTTTAAATACAAGACACTATATAACACATTGGTGAATTGTGCTGAGAATACATGCAGTGTGTATTCAGGGGAAGATTCACTATCTGCATGTTTTTGGGAAAAGAATGTCTTCAACTCCTGGACTACAGGATACAGAGATAAATGAGGATGTCCCCAGCCCTCAAAGAGCTCATAGTCTAGCGCCATGGAAAGATCACAGAAAAGCTGTCAGATTCTTTCTGTCTGTGTTTCCTATAGTGGGAGATTAACTAAGGTCACAATTTGTAGTTTCAAGATCTTTCCAGAAAAAAGGACGTATTCTCTTCATCTTTGAAGTCTCATTCATTCCATGCATGTTTACAGAGCACCCATCTTGGGGGAGAGCCTGTTCAGGCCCTTGGGCTGCAGCAATGATCAAGACAGACAGGAATTCATGCCCTCAGGGAGTTTACAGTCCCTTGGTCAATTTTAACCTCCCCTGTACTTTGCATTGTGCCTTATATTGTGGTTGTGTTCTTTCCCTTTGCCTTTTCCACTATAGTGCTGTTCTCAGGAGCAGAGGGTTGTGCCTTTTTTCTTCTTGGTCCCTCCACAGTATTCACTGGTACTCACTAAGTATTTATGGAATGACTAACAAAATAATTAAAGTGCCTTTTCCCCCACACCCCACTTTGTTTAAGGTTGGTCCAGTTTCTTTCAGGCAGAGGACCTATGATCAGCCATTCATGTGTGGGCCAGCTCCAATACCCCATCTTACACTTTTTCTTTCTCTTGTAAATCTGTAGTCATTTTGCACTGTAGGATGTGAAAAAAGTGAAAAGGGTTTTTGT
This sequence comes from Glossophaga mutica, assembly GCA_039655065.1. Lineage (NCBI taxonomy): Eukaryota > Metazoa > Chordata > Mammalia > Chiroptera > Phyllostomidae > Glossophaga > Glossophaga mutica. Next base: position 135,607,740 of record CM077307.1, on the reverse strand, counting down.
TTTTGTTTTTTCAGGAGTACACCAGAAAAATTAGTAAATATTTGGGACTGAATGATCAGGCTAGAGCCAACATCTCTATCTCTTTGCGTGTTTTTCCATTCCCCAGCCATCCGCCCATTAAAAAGTCAGAGCTTTGAGCTGGCAATCTGTAAAAAGACTAGACTTCAAAAAAGAGGAGTCACTTCTCACCTGCACGTTGGTTGGCAGTTCCAGTGAGCCAGCATATGTTCTTCAGACCAATGGTCTTAAACTGCTGGATAGTGAGTCAAAACTGTAAGCAATTAAAACCTCTCTTGACATTTAGAATGTCTGGCATATACTAAGGAAATGTTATTTTTATGAAGTACGTGAGTCCATACATGTAAATACTTCAGGATTAATTATTACTAAAGCATACCATTGTTCAAAGTGGCATCTAGTGATACATGACTCGAGTCATTTATCAAAGTCTAGTTTTAACCAATATCCAGAATATAATTGCTTGAATCAAATGCATTTGCTTGTCATATTTTTTTATAGCCAGGGTAGTTGGATATTTGCCATCTTCTACTCAGAGTAATATTGCAGCTAGTGATTACCCGTTGGCTTGGCTTTTAAGGAAATTTAAAACAAATTTATTGATTGTTGGTTTAAGGATTCATTCGCCTCTCACAAATGTGGTCATGGATCCTGCATTTCTTGAAAAATCTGTTCCTGTATATAACTCCCTTGCCCAAGGATGGCTTTTTGCAGCCATACTGTGTTCTCCGACTTGCCAGAGATTAGAACCTGGGTCTTAGCCTTCAGACAGCATGTTTCACATCCTGGACTGTGGCTGTCTGTATTGAAAACACATTTCAAACATTCAGATGATGATTATTATTGAATTGGTTCTTTAGAATCATGCTAATGGCATCAATTTCCACACATACTTGCGTAAATTAATTCTGCTTTTAAAGTCAGATGCTGTTAGCAGCATTGAAGATGGATATTTGACATTTACCATGCAGATGAGGATGGGTGGTTTAATTACATGAATTTTCTGTAGAATCTTTGTGGCTATATAAACAGACCTACAACAGTGTGTGTCCTTGCCCACATGACCATCAAGTTCACGGTCCCATCTCCACCTTTGTGCCACAGTGAGAAAAATGGAGTAGAGGCCATGTGTTGCTAGTCGATCAATGGCCCAATAAACATTCCCCCCCGACCTTCCCTCTCTCGTGACTCCCAGTAGAGCCCAGCTGGGAAACACACCCCCTCCTCCCCATAGTTGAGTTCCAAGCCTGATCAGTGGCACTAAACATTAAACTCTTGTCTTTGAGAATAATAGGCTTTGCTTTCTACACCCTCAAGCATGTTGAACTACTGTGCAGGCTGGAAAATAAAAATGTTCTAATTGTGTCTTTTAAATAAGCATAGGAGTGAATTAATTAGACCATATTTTGTCTTTAGTTGCTTAGTTACACAATAGTATTCCTGAGCACGAGTAAGATAAATTGGCTCTTTTTGTGCTGCCTGTCCCTTAATCATAATTATTGTATTGCTTAGGAGAGTAAAGCATGCATAGATTTTGAATTTTTTATTAATAGTCAAAAATATGCATATGATATATAAAGTATATGCTGTTCAACCTGTTTTATATGCTTTTATGTGGAAAGAAGTTTTATTGTAGTGGTAACATTTGCATTAGTTGCTCAAAGATGTAGTTCTAGGAAATACATAATTGAAATGTTTTTGAATTGCTTTTTCTGGCCTTTTCAATCTTATTCAAAATAATAGTGCCTCCAGTCCTGGAGCAGTCATTCTCATTTGATTTAACATCTTTCTTTGTGCTGCATGCACAGTGCCCAGTTTTAACCCTGCAAAGCCTAGATGAGTTTCTGTGAGTCACAGGCCTCACACATTACACCTTGTGTTTTTGGACTCCTGGGGTGGGGGAGCCGGGGGACTCAGAGTGCCTGCATCCCACAGCTATTACTCCAATGCCCTTTGCTCTTGGCACGCTGCCACGTTCTTTGCAGAAGACTCCCGGGTTAGAGATCGTATGAGTTTGTGTTAGCTTGTCTTCTGGAGTCTTGCAAAATGGGATGTTGCTACTGGAACTTGGATTTCCAGTCTCCTACCCCCACCCTCCACTCTACCAAGGAGGACAGCAAGACCCTTGGACAGCTTGATATAGTTACTGAACAATGGGAGTGTCTGGCTTAAGACCCAGGGTGCATGCTGGGTAAATGTATGTGAAAATTGACTCCATTGTTCTGTTGTATTTGAAAAGCAAGTAAATTATTTACAGATATTTGCTAATTAAAGCACATATTGTTTTACCAGCACAAAAGAACACAGTATAACTGGAGACAAAGAACTAAGTACAGATAATTTAAACTTGCTAATTCTGTATATTCTTCTTAAGAGAGGAATATGTTTTTAAAATAAGTATATATATATATATAACCATAAATGTGTGTGTATACATACATGTATGTATGGGTTATTTTCTTTAACTCTTACCAGGGAAGCCTTACATGCTACAGAGATTAAAAATTAAAAAAACAAACAAACAAAAAAACAACCAAGTTACCATCCAGTTACTTGTCACTAGACCTGCCCAAGCTCCCAATGGAACATCAGAGATGGAAATTATTTTGACAGAATGCTGTTTCCCTTGAGTCTGAGCTTTGCTTGCCATCATCTAGTTTGAGCTCAGCTCACAGTACCATTGACAAAAAGGAAGTGAGCCAGATCTTGTTCCAGAGAATAAATGTCTTCTCAGTCATTATTATCTTGTCCTCAAGCTTTCCTCAGTGACAGCCCCAGTGTAGTTGTTTTTCTTCTCTGACCACCCAACTTTGTCTGGCTCTATTCTGGTTGGAAATTTGTATTGTAGAATGAAGCCCACTGACATGCACGAAAGTGGTCCAGTGCAAGGAGGGTTTCCGATAACGTTCTCAGAGACCTCCTGGCTTGAATGTTGGCATATTCATAGATGCAGTTGGTCCCTCTAGCTCTGCCATCTGCACAAGCACATTTGGTTTTAGGCATGACTGGCCGGAGATTATTGATAAAGATGATCAAGGAGACCTGCCACAGTCGTCTCAGAAAAATGCTGTTATCTAATTTGCTGCGGGTGTTTTAATAGACTCACGGGGTTTACCAGGTCGGAGAGATGGAAGAGAATGGGTCCCATCCCCTTTATTTGATAGATTCAGAGACTAAACCTTGAGCATGTGCTTAAAGTCTGTGAGTGATAAGTAGAACTAGATAGAACCCAGCCTTCTTGTCGTTCTTCATTTGTTTATTATCCAGCATCTGGTTTGTGAAAAAGTCTATCCTGTTCTCTAGGAACTTGCAGTCAAATTGGTTGTTGACTGCTAAACAGACTACGCAATAATAATGCTGTACACTTATGTAATGAAATGTTTACAAAGGCTCTTTAAGTTCCAGGACCCCCACAGCAGGCACATGGTGCCTCTTGCACATTTTACAGAAGAAGATTCTCAAGCGTAGACCCTCCAGAGCACCTTCTTTGTGCAGGCCCATGCTGGCCCTGGAGAGACAGAGTGGGAAAGCAAAAGTTCCTGCCTTCATGGAGCTCACCTTTGGGTGGGAAGTATGCACGTGATGAATCAAACTAGCATAAATAAATGGGTGACTTTTGTGATGTGGTCAGAGTGATGAAGAGAAAATACAGAGACCTATGACAGGGTGTCTGACCTTGTTGGGAAGGTATATGGAGGCATTGTACAAGAAGTAATGTTTGAATTCAGATCTAAAGACATTCTGGTGGGACATTCTAAAGATTGGGAAGAGGTCCCTTGACAAGATGTGGAGGTGGGAGCAGTGTCCCTGCGCCATGATTTCTGTGCTAAGCATCACCTTGGTGAATCCAGCAAACAAGTTACAGAAGCCCCTGATGTTCACTGGATGAACCTGTTGTTCTAGGAGATGTCTTCAAGACTTCTAGATAGCATATTCAGAGTTGATTTTCATTGGCTGTGGAGATGCTAGAAAAGAGAGGTCAGCAAGTCCTTTAGACCAAATCTGGCCTGCTATCTGTTTTGTAAATAAAGTTTTATTGGCACATAGCCACACCCAGTTCACAAATTGTCTCTGGCCACCTTCACACTATGAGGGCAACAGAGACTGTATAAGGCACAGAGTCTAATATGTCTGGGCCTTCACAGGAAATGTTTGCCCGGCCCCTGGTCTAAAATAGCATTAATAAAGCTACCAGTAGAACTAGATGCTGACAGTTTCCTATGTGACCCTTTATTTACTTCTCACAACAATATTTCTATGAGGTAGATTCTAGTGTCCTTTCCATTTTGCAAAAGGACAATGTGGGATACTAAGTAACTTGTTCAGGTTTCCAAATTCATTCATCAGGTAAATGACAAAAACTGAATGGGAACTCGAGCTGTCTTGGTTCCCAAATATAGATGGTACAAATATTGTGCTGTCCTACTGACAGGTAGAGGACATGGGGTGGTAGCAGAAAACAGGTATAAAATTCATTAACATTTTTCTTCTGGGAAGTAAAACCGCACAACAGCTGTTTGCATATTTCATGGCCCTGTTCAAAAGTAACCTCCCCCATGAGGTCTTCCTCCCCTCCAGGGGAGGAAGGCACCAGGAGCACAGGCAGATGCGTCAGCACCCCCTGGGCCACGTGGAGGAAGTGAAGTAAGAGGGTCTGAGAGACAATATGATGTTCAGGGGGACTGAGTAGCATGTGTCTCCTTCTTACATGGCTCTTCAGGTCCTGCTGAACATGGGTAGGCAGGAATATCATCTGATATTGCAAGATCTTTCCTTTTTTGCAGAGAATTGCCAGAAATCTATACTTTTGAAGTGAGTTTAGTTGGCAGTTCAATCCAGCTAAAAATAAAAATTAAAAAACCACTTGGTGTGTCAAACAAAACATGTCTTCAGTCTAGATTTGGCCCACAGGCCACCTTAGAGTCTCTAGAGCAAAGCTTGGATTATTACAATTTTAAGACATTCTCATTATTTGGCCCATTTTCTGTAAATAAAGCAACAGGAGACTGTTGGTGCTGAAAAGGCAGGAATGAAAAAGGGGTGGGACTAGCCAGGTAGATGACGCCCTCACCATTCTGTCTCATCTGAGTTCCAGAGTTAGAGGGACAGAAGGAATGGTTGTACCAGGAAAGCTGGGCTCTGCCCTAGGGCTCTGTCCCTAGGGAGGAAGGCACAGAGATTGAGATGTGGAAAGAGAAGTATGTGAGCGGGAATGTGGCCTATAGCCATGCTGGAGGTATCCTGGGGAAGGCGAGCTTGGGAGCAGGCCCGTAAAAAGAAGGACTTTTCGTGGGTGAAGATTTTTGAGGAATGAGGGTGAGGGAGGGAGAAATCCTAGGCAGAAGAAGCCATAGGTCAGTATGGAGGAAGGACATAATACTGGATGTAATCTGCATTCAGCACGAGAGCAGGGGTCCAGTAGAAAATGAGACTGAGGCCAGGACTTAGGCAGCAGAAGCAGGTCAGGTTTAGAAGACTGAACTTGAATCTGAAGGTGGTGCTGATTAGTAATTTCTCATGTGTCTTTTCTCTTTCTAGTTAGAACATAAACTCTTAGTCTTGAAGCTTGGTAGAACCAAGCATGAATATTTACTCTGCCAGTTAGTAGCTGTATGTCATCTTGGTCAACTTAATCTCTCTGGAGTTTCAGTTTCCTTATCTGTGAAATGGGTTAAACTCGCTGGACTGCGAATATCAAATGAGATTTATATGAGCATAGAGCACCAAACCATGGCCTGGTGTACCCAGGCCTTTAGCTGGTGCTGATTATTGACCCTCATCCTTACTTTATTGGCCCATGAAGCCTGTGATGGTCATAGACTGTTAATACCGCTTAATAAGTATTATTTCTATTATTTTTTATTATTAGAAAAACAACATCTAACTAAATTATCAATTTAAGTAAAGTTAAGCTTCCGGGGTCTCCATCTGTTCCAAGAGATGTCTTGTGTTTACGTTCAGAGTTCTTTGTTTTGTTTTTTTTTTCTTTAATTAAAAATATTTTTAAACCAGTTATCCATGTCCATGGTTTTAAAAAATCAAAGTGTTCTACAGGGTTCATCAGGAAAAAATAATAGTCATCTGCTCCATTCTTTCCCATTACTGACCCCTCATTCCCAGTTTCAGCTATTTCTTCACGTTCAGAGATTTTCATCCATGTTTGAGGTTCCCAGTCACTATGAATGGGACACTCTCAAACCCATTGTGTTCTGTTCCATTTAAGTCTTAAAGGGGCTTTAGGGGGCATCTCTTCTATCAGCCACGACAAAATAAAATGAGACAGGAGAAGGATGGAGTCAGGAGACCCACCTGAATTTCAGATGTTTGATCTCAGTACGCCAAAGCAAGTTTGCCCTGGTGCTTCCTTCCTCCCTCTCCCGATGCAACCTCCAGGAAACCTGGTGTTGAGCTGCTGAATGTGCACAACATTGACTTTGTTTTAAACACCCTCATTTTCCATTCATTTTTAGACACCTCTCCTATTTCCTCTTCTTCCAAACACCCTAATTTCAGAATTTGTTTCCCCCCCTTATCATCTCCTCCTCTTCTGTTGGTGGTGGTGGGCACAGGGAGTGTGTTCTGGACCAGCCTCTTGAAGATGTGTAACACAGGATTCTTTTACAAAGCAAAAAGCATCAGCAAAAGGATATAAAGGGAAGGGTCCCAGCCAAATTGACTGGGGGATCTTAGAAGAAGGATCTCAAAATAGACTGCCCGCTGGGCCATTAAATCCTTTTGCTTTGGGTTAATCCTGCAGTGTGTATCAGATTACTAGAATTGAGATGAAAACACTGCTGTAATACTCTGTCGCTTCACCAAGTTATTCTACATTCTAGTGTACATGGGTTATAAATATAGAAAATAATTGAATTCTGTGTATCTTAAGTGAAATAACCTATTTGTTCTATTCTGTTTCCTGTAAATATTCTCCATAATAGTCTGATTGTCTTGTGTGCTTCTGGGTGCTGAGTGTGTGTTTAGCAACAATGCAGTGGGTTGTAATACGCACCCTAACTATCTGGGCAGGCAAAAAGAAGATTCTAGTAAAAAGGCTAAAGATGTTTTTTATAATGCAAATTGTAGGTGTCACATAAATGGTAGTATCTTTTGAAATTATCAACAGGCTTCGTTTTCTTTTCTTCTTTTTTTTTTACAGTACAGGTCCTATTTCTCACTCTACATTTTTTATGTTACCAGATCAGTAACTCAACAGACAGCTAAGCAGGTGTTCAAATCACTCCTGACCCCCAGAATTCCTAAAATGACCCCTCAAAGCAAGGGGGTGAAAACATTCTCAGCAAGTCAGAATATTGAGGTGTTTTAGTTGCCCCATTTTTGTGTGGGTAGGTGTCTTAATTTTTAAAGGCCTTTTTTTTTTTTTAAAGCAAAAAGAAGCTTACCTGTACCTTGGGCATGAGGACTGGAGGAGTGCATGTCTATAGGATCTGTTGATTATGCTTGCAGACAACAGAGTTCTTAGTGGTCGACTACTTCAAGGGCCTTTAAAAGATAGATCTTGAAAAGGTGGGAGTAGGAAAAGAGAGATGAGGCTTGGGATTCTTCTCCAGTAGCTAAGAATATAATATAATTTTGGTCTTGAAACTCATAACATTTCTATTTCTAAATATAGGCCTTGTTTATCGTATAAACTTTGATTCAGTTCAATCCAACTGTTATTTATTAGTACAGACGAGGTACAATGGGAGTGATAAACAGATGAATAAGTTTAGCTCCTCTTCCTCTAGTTACTTAGCGTTACTTGGTAAGATTCTACTTTACTTTACCTCTTCCATCCGGAAAGCTATACTCATTTTATTAAATAGTATTCTTGGAAATGTCTATGGATACCCTCAAAAGAAGAGATCTTTTGGATAGGCAAATGTGTAAGGACTCAGGCCGTTGCGTACAGCATTTTCCCATCGGCCTGTGAACCTCTTAGCAGAAATTAATTTCCAGGCATGGTTGAAACTGATATTTAGCATCTTGTTTCACACACTATTTCTTTGTCACACAAAAATGTGTAAATCTATCCCATGTTAAAGATGGGTGTGTTAGTGATCTATTGTTGTGTAACAAATTACCCCATATTCTGTGTCTTAAAACAACATCGATTATTTACATTTTGCATGGCTCAAGAGTCTGGGTAAGGCTTAGCTGGGTGTCTCTGACTCTGGGTCTCTCAAAGCTCTCTTGGGGGGAATTCACTTCCAAGCTCATTCATTTGCCCGTGGACAGCACAAAGGTCCTGTCAGGCTGTTGGAGTGAACGCTTCATTCCTTGCTGGAGGTGGTCTAGGCCTCCCTCAGTCTCTTACCGTGTCGCATGGGCTTCTCTGTGGACCAGCTTTCACCATGGCAGCTGACTTCCCTCAGCATGTGGAAACAGAAGCCACAATCCTTTTATAACCTAATCTCAGAAGTGATATCCCATCACTTTTGCATAGTTCTTTTTGTTAGAAGTGAGACATTACATCTGTCCTGCACTCAAGGGGAAGGGACTACACCAGAGCTTGAATACAAGGCGGTGGAGCTCATTGGGGCCATCGTAGCAGGTGCCTACTACCATCAGCAATGGAACCAGTCCCTTTAGTATGAAGCCAGTCTGCTGAGGATTGAAAGATATTCTTCTTACCCTGTCTTGCTTGTTTTTTTCTTTCTCCTTTTATTGTTGTTATGCATTCTCCTTCGGTGATTCCTTTCAAACACCTCCCCATTCTTCTGGGCATATAATTATAGATGACATACACAGTAGCCAGCAGATTGCTTTAATCTTTTAAAGATTTGTTAGTCTTAGAGAATGTCAACAAGCTATATTGAGTCTTTTTTAAGCCTAATGTCTTGATCAGTGAATTAGGAGAGTTTTGTGGAGAGGACATTGTGTCACGTGTGATGGTGAGTCTTCAGAGAGAAGGGGAAGGAGGACCCTGGGGCGGGTATAATTAAACAGGCTCCTTAATGCATACATAAGAAAATAGGTACATTTCATGCACGGAAGCTGAGGAGAGGCATTCAATCAACTTTCCATGTATCCAAGTAAAGAAGACCTAAACATCCAAATGAAGAGTACTGGTGTCCCAGTTTGTGTTTCTAGTGAATGTGTGAACAGCAGATGAAAATCTCCTAGCCACCCTTCAACCCTGTGCATATGCCAGGGAGCAGTTGGCCTTCCATCTTTGAAGTTGGGTGGAAATTAGCCATTTCATGGGAAAACTCTTCTACTTCTCTTTCAGGCAGAAGGCTACTTGATTTTCAACAAAGAGCTCAAGACATTCACATGTTGACATTAAAGGTTTGAGAAGAAGGTGGCATTGAGTAGATTCTGGTCAATTACTAATAATGGCAATTGATTTATGGGGTAAATTCTATGCTAAACCTAGTGCAAACTTGGAGAACAGGAGTTTGGATTCAAATTTAGAAGCATGCATCAGCTATAGGACATATGCATAGGGCAGGTTGTGTGTTGTTTTCTTTATTTTTAACATTGAATTTGACAATGCACTGTTTTCCTCTCAGTGCCTTTGATTTCTCTGTTCCCTCTGCATGCAATGATGTCCCGTGCTCTTCCCCGGCTTCTCCTCTCTCCTTTAACCTTGCTAGCTCCTGCTCTCCCTGAAGGTCTCAGCAGAGAGACCTTCCCTGACCAGTTGATTTAAAACAATCCCCAGAATCACCCCTTGCCTCCTACTATTGCTTCTTCTAATTCTTTACTTCAGATTTTGTTACCTGTTTCTCCTGCCCCTCTCCCATTACACACACACACACACACACACACACACACACACACACACACAACTGTAGGCCCCAGGAAAGTAGGAATTCATCTGTTTTATTCCTGACTATAACCCCAATGTGTGGTATATAGTTGGTGCTCAATACACATTTTTGAATGAATGAAATCACTTATGACACTTATTCCTGATTATATAAATCACATTTAGCTGAGAGCTATTGTTTACTGCCTGTCTTCCCCCACTAGACTGGTGCCCATGAGTCAGGGGCTTCTTCCCTAGCTATTCTTCATGGCTGGCCTGGCTCATTCTAGATGCTCAGAACATTGAGAAAGAAAGAGTGAATGGATTTTCTGACAAAGGCCTAGAAAGAGACCTTCAGGTCCTAGGCAAGGAACAGGAGACCCTGGGTCATGTGTGTTTCTGAAGGGCAACATCAATACCTTGCTCACCCTTATGTTCTCCATTGCTGATCCTAGCACAGAGCAGAGTCAATACAGGTTAATTGGATCAGATGGCATTGAGTTAGGGAAAAGCTAGGATGAAACCCCTCTTGATAACCATAGCTGAAGCTCAGCTTATGAATACTCCCTTAAAGGTGGCAGGGATGGCTCTTTTTAGATTTCCTCCTACACTTTTTTTTTTTTTTCAAAATGCACAGTAGCATTTGCTCAGCCATTGGTTCATTCATTTGTTTGTTGTTCATTCGTTCTTTCATTCTTTAAGCTCCACCTAGGAATGTGTGGAAGGCATGGAGGGCATGCAAGTTTCAGCCCTACCTTCAGAAGGCTTACCTTGAAGGAAGCTTAGTCTTTATTCTCTCAGTTGGCCTCCACACCACAGTCTTTGAATGGAGCAGAAGGTCACCAACTGTGGTTGCAAATTGGCTCTTGCATTAATCCTGATTTATTCATAAATACTCAATATTTTTCTAAATTGAGTTTAGGGCTTTTGATTGAAGCCTGAATCATTTACCACGACAGAGCATATTACCAGTGTAGGAAAACTAGAACTTAAAAATACAAAGCCCCTTTAAGTAATCCAATATAGGATAATTACATTATTAAATAAAGCTGTGTGTCTCAAATTATTCCTCTGCCATTGTACATGTGAGGATAATAATGTGAACTGTGCTAAGTGAACGGAGCAAAAAAAATGTTTAACAAGAGGGAGCATGCCTAAATCATATGTTTATATTTAAATAAAGGCTATACAAAACAGGAAGATTTGCTTGGTTTCTACTTTAAAGCATTTTATTTATTTATTTTTTTTACGAGTCCTTTTTCCTTTTTGCTCAATCCCTCCACCCTCTAACCCCCTCCCTTACTAGCTGTCATCTGCTCTCCATCTACGAGTCTGTCTCTGTTTTGCTTGTAGTTCAGTTTGTTCATTAGATTCCACATATGAGTGAAATCATATGGCATTTGTCTTTCCCTGACTGGCTCATTTCACATAGCATAATGTTCTCCAGGTCCATCCATGCTGTTGCAAAGGGTAAAATTTTCTTCTTTTTTATGGCCAAGTAGAATTCCATTGTGGAAATGTCCCATAGTTGTTTTATCCACTCATCTATTGATGGACACTTGGGCTGCTTCCATACCTTGGTGATTATAAATAATGCTGCAATGAACATAGGGGTGCTTATGTTCTTTCAAATTACTGTTTTGGGTTCCTTTGGGTATATTCCCAGGTGTAGGATTGCTAGGTCAAAAGGAAGATCTATTTTTAATTTTTTTTGAGGTATCTCCATACTGCTTTCCACAGTGGCTGCATCAGCCTGCATTCCCATCAACAGTGCAAAAGGGTTCCCCTTCCTTCACATCCTCACCAGCACTTGTTTGTTGATAGCCATTCTGACAGGCGTGAGATGGTATCTCATTGTGGTTTTAATTTGTGTTTTTCAGATGATTAGTGATGTTGAGCATCTTTTTATATGCCTATTAGCCATCTCTATGTTCTCTTTGGAGAAGTGTCTATGCAGGGCCTTTGCCCATTTTTTAATTGGGTTGTTTGTTTTTTGGTGTTGAGTTTTGTAAGTACTTTGTCAGTTTTGGATATTAACCCCTTTTCAGATGTACCAGCAAATACGTTCTTCAATTTTGTGCATTGTCTTTTTATTTTGTTGATGATTTCCTTGCCTGTACAAAACCTTTTTAGTTTGAAATAATCTCATTTGTTTTCTTTTGTTTCCCTTGCCTAGGGAGATATATCTGATAAAAAAATTGCTATGAGTAATGTGTGAGATTTTGCTGCCTGTTTCTTCTAGGATTTTTATGGTTCCAGGTATAACATTTAAGTCTTTGATCCACTTTGAATTTATTGTTCTGGTGTAAGAAGGTGGTCTAGTTTCATTTTTCTGCATGTATCTGTCCAATTTTCCAACACCATTTATTGAATAAACTATCATTAGCCCATTGTATGTGCTTGCTTCCTCTGTTGAATATTAATTGACTATAAAGGTGTGGGTTTATTTCTGGGCTTTCTATTCTGTTCCATTGATCTATGTATCTGTTTTTATTTTAGTACCAGGCTGTTTTGATTACTGTGGCCTTGTATTATAGTTTGATATTAGGTAGCATGATTCCTCCAACTTTGTTCTTTCTCAAGATTGCTGTTGCTGTGCAAGGCCTTCTGTGGTCCCATAAAAATTTCTGAAATATTTATTCTACTTCTGTGAAATGTGTCATTGGAATCTTGATAGGAATTGCATTGAATCTATAGATTGCTTTGGGTAGTATGGACATTTTAATGATGTTAATTCTTCCTATCCATGAACATGGTATGTGCTTCCACTTATTTGTATCTTCTTCAATTTCTTTCTTCAGTGTCTTATAATTTTCCATGTATGGATTTTTTACATCCCTGGTTAGGTTTATTGCTAGGTATTTTATTCTTTTTGAAGCAATTGTGAATGGGACTGTTTTCTTAATTTCCTTTTCTGTTACCTCATTATTGATATATAAAATTGCAATTGATTGCTGGATATTAATTTTGTGTCCTGCTACTTTGCTGAATTCCTTTATCAGTTCTAGTAGTTTCTCAGTTGAATCTTTGGGGTTCTCTATGTACAGTATCAAGCCATCTGCAAATAAAGCCAGTTTTACTTCTTCCTTTTCTATTTGCATGCCTTTTATTTCTTCTTGTCTGATTGCTGTGGCTAGAACTTCCAGTACTATGTTGAATAAGAGGAGTGAAAGCAGGCATCTCTGTCTTGTTCCCTATTTTAAGGGGAATGCTTGTAGTTTTTGCCCATTGAGTATGATGCTGGCAGTGGGTTTGTCATATATGGCCTCTTATTATGTTTAAGTATGTTCCCTCTATTCCCACTTTGCTGAGAATTTTGATCAGAAATGGGTGCTGGATTTTATCAAAGGCTTTTTCTGCATCTGCAATATGATTATGTGGTTTTTATCCTTCATTTTATGTGGTGAATCACATTTACTGATTTGCAAATGTTGTACCAACCTTGCATTCCCAGAATAAAGCCCACTTGATGATGGTGTATGATCTCTTTGATGCATTGTTGTGTTTAGTTTGCCAATATTTTGTTGAGAATTTTAGCATCTATGTTCATCAGGGACATCAGCCTATAATTTTCTCTCTTTGTAGTGTCTTTATCTGATTTTGGAATTAGGATAATACTGGCCTCCTAAAATGAGTTTGGGTGTCTTCCCTCCTCTTGAATTTTATGAAATAGTTTGAGAAAGAAAAGTGTTAGTTCTTTTTGGAATGTTTGGTAAAATTCACCTGCAAAGCCATCTGGTCCAGGGCTTTTGTTTGTTGGGAGTTTTTTTATTATTGCTTCAATTTCATTAGGTGTAGTCTGTCTATTCAGATTCTCTAATTCTTCCTAATTTGTTTTTGGAAGGTTGTATATTTCTAGGAATTTACCATTTCATCTAGGTTGTCTAGTTTGTTGCCATACAATTGTTCATAATTTTTTTGCAGTATCTTTTATATTTCTCTGCTGTCAGTTGTTACTTCTCTTTAATTTCTGATTTTATCTACTGGAGTCCTTTCTCTTTTTTTCTTGATGAGTCTGCTTAAAGGTTTGTCAGTCTTATTTATCTTTTCAAAAAACCAGCTCTTGGATTCATTGATCTTTCGTGTCATTTTTGAGGCCTCTATTTCATTTATTTCTGCTCTGATCTTTATTATTCCCTTTCTTCTTCTCACTTTGGGCTTTGTTTGTTGTTCTTTTTCAGGTTCCTTTAAGTGTGAAGTTAGATTATTTATTTGAGCTTATTTCTTGTTTTTTGAGATAGGCCTGTAATGCTATGAATTTCCCTCTTAGGATTGCTTTCCCAGTGTCCCACAGATTTTGGATGGTTGTATCCTCATTTTCATTAGTTTGAAGAGATCTTTTGACTTCTTCCTTGATCTCATTGTTGACCCATTGTTTAATAACATGTTATTTGGTTTCTGTGTCTTTGCATGTTTTTCATTGTTCTTTTTGTAATTGATTTCTAGTTTCATAGCATTGTGGTCAGAGAAGATGCTTGATATGATTTCAGTCTTCTTAAATTTACTAAGACTTATTTTGTGTCCTAGCATGTGGTCTATCCTAGAAAACGTTCCATGTGTACTTGAAAAGTATATACATTTTACTGCTTTGGGCTAGAATGCTCTGAAGATAGTAATTAAATTCATTTGATCTCATGTATGGTTTAATGTCACTGGTTCCTTGTTGATTTTCTGCCTGAAAAGTCTGTCCATTAAAGTCAATGGTATGTTAAAATCCCCAACTATGACTCAATTTCTGTGATTTCTTCCGTTTATATACATCAAGACTTCTTTCACATATTTAGGTGCCTCTATGTTGGGTGTGTAAATGTTTTATTTGGGTTATATCCTCTTGCTGGATTGTTCCCTTTATCAATATATAGTGTCCTTTTTTTGTCTTTTACTATAGCCTTGGTTTTAAAGTCTGTTTTTTCAGATACAAGTACTGCTACCCCAGCTTTTTTTTCTTTACCATTTGCATGAAATATCTTTTTCCAATCCTTTCTATTTAGTCTGTGTGTATCTTTCAATCTGAGATGGGTATCTTGGAGGCAGCATATATATGGGCCTTGTTTTCTTATCCATTCAGCTACCCTCTGTCTTTTGGTTGGAGCATTTAAGCCATTTACATTTAAGGTGATTACTGATAGATACGTATGTATGTAGTGCCATTTTATTATTAGACTGTTTTCCTCTTTTTTTTTCCTTTCTGTTTTTCTCCTTCTTCTTAAAGCAAGCCCTTTAACATTTATGCAGTACTGGTTTGATGTTTAAAGATTCCTTTAGCTTTTTCTTGTGTGGGAAGTTCCTCATTTCTCCTTTAATTTTAAATGATGGCCTTGCTGCATAAAGTAGCCTTGGTTGTAGGTCCTTGCTTTTCATCACCATGAATATCTTATGCCTCTTCCTTCTGGCCTGAAATGTTTCTTTTCAGTAATTAGATGCCAGTCTAATTGGTGCTCCCTTGTAGGTAACTACCTGCTTTTCTCTTGTGGCTTTTAGGATTCTCTCCTTGTCTTTAAGCCTTGTCATTTTAATTATGATGTGTCTCAGTATAGGCCTCTTTGGGCCCAGCTTGTTTGGGACTCTCTGAGCTTCCTGGACTTGTGTTACTTTTTCTTTCCTCAGATTAGGGAAGTTTTGGGTCATTATTTCTTCAAATAGGTTCTCGATTCCCTGCTCACTCTCTTTTCCTTCCAGTATTCCCATTCCCATAATGCAGATGTTGTCATGTTTCATGTTGTCCAAAATGTTTCTTAAGCTCTCCTCATTCATTAATTTTTTTTTCCCTTTTGCTGCTCTGCCCGGTTGTTTCCTTCTACCTTGTCATCCAAAATACTGATTTTATCCTCTACTTTATCTAACCTACTCTTTAATCCTTCCAGTATATTATTTCTTTCAGATATTGCATTCTTCATTCCTGACTGGTCCTTTTGTATGGTTTCTATGTCTTTTTTCATGCTGTTGAGTATCCTTATAATCATTACTCTAAATGCTCTTTCTGATAAATTGCTTGTCTCCATTTCATCTAGTGCTTCTGGAGAATTCTCTTGTTCTTTCATTTGGGGTCTGTTTTTTTGTCTTTCCATTTTGGCTGCTTCTTTGTATTTTCTGCCATAGTTGTTAAACTAATCATTTGTTAAACCACTTAGTTGTTAATCTGGTCAAACTGTAATCAGCAGCCAGGCTTAAGTACCATAGAGTGGGGCAAAGTAATTCCTGAAGGTGGGGGTCTTCCTTCTCCTCAGACTGATGCCATTCAGAGAGGGGTGAGAGCGATCTGCCTGAGAGTAATGGTTCTTGCAGTACAGGGAATGACTCAGCACAGGGATCCTGGTGGCTGTTCCTTCAGTTCTTTCTCCAGAGCCATCAACCCCAGACTTTCCTCAAGCATCTATAGTCCACCCTGCCCTCTGCCCAGGGTAAGCAACTCAAATGAGATTTTGTGAATTGGTTCTTCAAGAGGCTTTCTGCATCTCCAGCTATCACTCCCTAGCAGAAAAAAACCCTGGTGCTTTTCAAAGCTGGCTGTTATCTGGGTTCTTTTTTGGCACTGGTGCTGTAGGCTGGGGAGCCCAGCTTGGTGTTTAGACCCTGCATGTCTCAGGGGGATCCCTCTAGCCACTGAAATATCTCTAGAACTTCAGCTACTGCCCATGGGATTCCAACCAGTCCTATTGTGCCTTCTCCCACTCTCTGCCAGTTACATTGAGGTGAAGTGACTTCTTCTGTCTGTGTGTAGTTATAAGGCTTCTCCCCAGCTAGTATTAGTTGGTTATTCTGGATGATTGCTCTCCAATTTAGTTGCAATTCCAGATTGGTTCTCGGTGGAGGTTAATGTAGCTTCCACTTACTCCTCCACCATCTTGCATCATCAATTGCTTTTTCTACTTTAAAGTATTTTAAATAGGCATGAGGTTGTCAGTGATTCTTTGTGAAGACTGTTGTTCTCATTAATGACAGCAGTAAATCAAGACCCCATGTCAGATTACCAGTAACCTTGAGGAATTCAAATGGCTTCCACCATGATTTTCATATACCAACATGGAAAAAGTTTTCTTTTTCCTCTTAGGGTCTTTGTGGAATGTGGGCATGCACCTGTAAAACTAGGTAAAAAAGATTAGGAGATGTAAAAGTAATGATTGGGAGTCAGTCAGCATATTAGAACATCTGGGTTGGGTAGTGGTTGAGTTTAGGCTTTAGTGTTATTGTTTTTGCTTTTATAAAATGTTCTTATTGATAACTCACCAAGGCTTAAACACTGGAATTGGTCTCATTAATCTTTTTTTGCTTATGTTTTAATAGCCAGAGCTAAGTATATGGGTTTTTATTATGGCAACCTGAAAGTAGTTTAAAAAAGGCACTGTGGAATTAACACCCTATTAATTTGGCCAAAGGAAGGGTGAGTAGGCTCAACCATTGATTTAAGGCATCTCTATACATACCAAATGCTTGCCTGTCTAGAGAGGAAATATATAGGATCCTGGGATGTATTTTCTTACATTCTGTGTAAATCCTTTTTTTAATTTTAAGGAGGAGAAAAGGGACGTGCAATGGTAAATCCAAAAGGAGAGAAATGGGACTGGGAGTGAATGTGAGGCAGTTTCTGGGGCTTTCTTTAGAGATGGCCTTCTGGTCAGAGGAGCAGGCTACAAACTAACAGGCTTTAGATTAGTGTGTATTAAAAATGTATTTAGGAACATAAAATATTTAGGGTTTTTGAATTACTTGTTTGATACGCAAATGCCTCTGGCGATACCATGAAGGATGGTTGCATTACATTTGACAAATCGCAGCTCCGAGCAGTCTTCTATTTGCTTACTTCCTCTAATTGTGCCAGGATGGATTTCCAAAATTCACTGGGTCACAGGCTGGTGACCCACACCCCCAGTAGCTGGTGGGGGTGAGGAAAATGTTGGAAGAAAAGGGGCTGGGCTGGCTTGGGAAATTGGAACCCAATACACTAGTGAGCCTCCTTGGCAAATCCATTTCATCATGTTAAGGGAGTCAAATGAAATCTTAGTGCATATTTGAGAGGATATCTTCATCACTCAGACAGCAGAAAATTCTTCACATTTGTAACTAACTCATGAATGGTGATTTCTGTGGTCTCACTTTGGGGACATACAATACAAGCTAAAAATTAAAACTCTTTTTGTTGCAGAATGACTTTAAATTTCATGCACCCCAGGAAACTGGGAACTAGGGGAATGTTCTATGCCCCTGGGTGTGTGTTGGGTCAGGTGTTACTGCTGAAATGGCTCAAGAGACCAATTTCCCAGAAAGATGGTGGTGCAACCAAAGCTGGTTTCTGGTTCCACTGGAGTTTTCTCCTCTCTACAATGGGCCTAAGAACACTCAGAGGGTCCTTGTAGGGATTAGGTAAAATAATGTCTGCTAAATTCATAGATTAGTGTCTGAGTAAATTAAAGCATCACAGAGTTTCCGCTGCTGTATCCTTGAGAGCTAAGAATGACTTAGAAGCCCAGACATTCTTAATTGCTTTCTGGCACGACTTTCCCTTGGAGGTACCCAGCAGGAGCTACAGGGATATTATTGTTCTCAGACAATTAAGAAGAGGTAGGAACACACGCAGTTACTCACAGGTGACATCCGAATACCATTCACTCATTCCTTTATTTTCAGTTCAAGTGATATTATATAATAATAGCAATAGCCATCAATTTTTAAATGCCTACCCTGTGTTGACAGGTACTATGACAACTTCAACATCCTAACTATCCTATGAGAGGGGTTCTTTTATACTATTTCCCTCTCTTTTTTTAAGATGATACTTTGGTGAGATGATGTTACATCCCAAGATAAACATGGACATTAAACACAGTAAAGCTGCATTTGAGCCTGGGTCCACCAGACCCAGAAGCCAATGCTTTCTTAGTATTCCTTATCTTCTCCCAACATGAATGTCCAGAGATGGTGTACAATTAAAGTATTTGTTGCATGCTTTAGGCCCAGCATTGTGCATGGCTCTTTGAGAAGTACCAGAGAAGTCAAAGTTAAACAAAGGTACTTGCCTCTGAAAAGTCTCTCTAATTCAGGTGTTTACTGTAGAAGGCAGAAATTATGCAATTCTGCATCAGCACTGATGCCTAACAAAGATGCAATGTTGTATCACAGGCAGTAGGAACAGTAATTCCCAGTTCAGGGACCAACTTAGTGTTGATATCACTTTATTTTGCCTAGTAAGGATATTAAAAAAACAATTACTAATATCTATCGCCATCCTCATTTCAGAGGGGAAAAAAGGGTAACACCAGACAAAAGGAGGAGGGATAAAGCCTTAAAAGGAAAGAGGGTGCAGAGAACCACTCCAGATCAGCGAGGCTCCCTTTTCTCTGCTCTGTGCTTGAAGGCTGACCTGTATGGGCTCCCTTAATGGCACTCTCAGACCCGGTGGCCTCCAGTGGGATTCAGCCATAGAGATGCCCTGGCAGAACAGGGAGAAAGGGAGGAGAATGAAAGCAGGTATTTATTTATTCCCTGATCTTTCCTGTGAGGTTCCTCCAGGCTGATAGTGTTCCTCCAAGGAAGAGTCACTGCTACAGGAGAAGGGTCTGCTCTGATCCTCGTAACTACCTGCTCTCCTGTTTCACCTTTTGGCCTAGGAGAGGTGATAGCTGAACTGCTCTTAGCTCAGGTTGCTTGACTATCTTTCTCTTAGGGTTTTTTACATCCCACCAACACCTTTGTCATTAGTCCCTTTGTAAACCCTCCCTGGATTATCATTACTCAAGTCTTCCGTCTATGTCCTATTTGGATCCTGACAGATACAAGATAGTCTTTAAAACATAGCAATATTAGCTTCATGAAATGTTTACTGCATTGTCTAGCTTTTTCTCATGTCACTGCTGACCCGTTAAAGCTTCATCTTTTTGACCCATATTATCATTCTGTTTTTCCTGGCTTTCTTGGACCTCTGATAGGCAACTACGTGCCTATACAGTGAAACCTTTTTACTCACTGTGTAGCTATCCTGTTAGCAGAACACACTGTGTAACAGGGACAGTTATAGGCCATAGGAGTAGGGACCTTGAATAACGAGTATCTGAGGGAGACTTGAAAGCAAGGGGGTGGCCAAATCAGCCAGACCCGATGGTGGCACTTCCTTCCCCTTGCCTCCGTTCTTTGGTACACACCACAGGCACAAATTCCTTACCAGAACGGTTAGGGCACAAGCTGATATGGTTGCCACTGGTCTTATAAAAGTTGACACTTAACAGGTTTTATCTGTAGTTTCTATCTTGATGAAAACTTCCCATTCGTGTGAAACCAGTTGGACCATTATTCTGATTTTACAGTTTATGCACTAACATCACCTATTGATGTGTTTTGCATTCCCAACACTTAATCACATTTCAACTACCACAAAGAACTGTTTTAAAATTCAGTATGTTCAGGGAAAATGGAGGTGAATACGCTGTGTTTTCCTTTTCTCAGTCCACCCCTCCTTATTAACCCCTCTAATATTACACTTACGTGTTTATTTTCTTTCAGACTCTATTAACATAGCTGAATACAGCTCTCTTCAGCCATGATCTGTTACTGGGTACCACGTGGGGTATAGGAAATGTTCCATTAACGTTCTCTCTATTGAGGAATGATATATTTTGGGTCCTTGAATAATATTGTTTTGTTCAGCATCATTTCATTATAAAGCTGATGATGCACCATTGGAATTTAACTCTTGTTTATATCTACTAGTGTATGTAAAATTGGTTTCATTATACTGTGCATTGTTTCATCACAGTTCTAAGACTATTAACAACATTAAGTGAGGATTTAGTGTATTAGTAAGGTTACAGGTTCAACTATGTGTAACAGAGACCCAGAATTAAAGTTGCGTAAATAAGTTAGGAGTTCAAAATCTCTTACCACTACGTAGCGGTAGGTATTTCAGAGCTGGTAAAGTAGTAGCTCTGCTCTATGCAGTATAGGGACCAGGCTTCTCCCGATTTTTTCTCTTGGGAGATTTGCCTTTATCCATATGGCCCAAAGGTATAACTTTGAGGGCATGGCCTAGAAGTAGCGCACTCACTAACACTCACATCCCATTGGTTCAAACTTGGTCATATGGCTGCCCCCAGCTATAAGGGAACCAGGGAAATGGTGCTTTTATTCCATACCCACCAATTTAGCAGTTTATTATAAAGAAGAACAGAAGAATAGATTTCAGAGAAAAGTTAGCTGCGTTTGGGAAATGTTAAATTCCCCTTGTGTCAACTGAGATGTTTTCTTACATATAAGCCAAGTGGGCTGTGCAGTTAGTTTCACTGAGCTTGAGTTGACTCTGAGACATCTAAATTGGCAACAGGAGACTGGAGTCTGGAGGAATTTTTTGGAATCAAACAATAGAATGCAGTCATATTCTAACAGGTGAACATTAGAATTCCCATGGAGAATGATTTCTCCAAGGGGCGTTTTGCAGAGAAAGAAGACCTGGACCCAGGTATATGTTTCCTACATTTTTCTGGTCAGGAGATGGTAGGTGCTGGGTAGGTATTCTCGGAGGTCTCTCGAATATCTGTACATCTTGTGAGCAGAGCCACTGACTGCCTTTGTTATGGACTCTCTTTTGGAGGATGTTTATGTAGTGAACAAACAGCCTGGGAAGACCGAGCTAGTGTTTTCCTCCAGAATGAAGGGCAGCCATGCTTACTGATAAGTATGGAAGATTTGGGTCCCCTACACTCAGGGTCCTTCTCCTGTGAGGCACCCTACTTTGTGTATAGGTATTACCTAGCTCTCTTCCCATTTCCTTTTGGGAAATGGGAATTAAAGAACCAACACAAAGGTTGATACTTTGACTATAACTGTTGCTGTAAACCATCCTTTTTCTGTGACCAAGAGTCTTACGGCCTTTACCAGCTCCATGCAACTGTGTCAGGCTAACCTGTAAGTTTGAAAGCAGCATAAAATCTCAGACTCTTCACAGTTCTTAGTGAGAGAGGGACTTTTAATACAAAGGTAGGGCTGTCCATTACTGAATGCTACTAAGTCAAGGAAAATGAAGAATAAGAAAAGGCCTTGGTTTAATGATACAATGCAGTGGTTCTCAAAGTATTTGGGCTCATACTCAAATTACTGAGGGTCCCAAAGAGCTTTTCTTTATGCAAGTTATTGCTATTGATATTTAATGTGTTAGAAATTAAAACTGAGGAGTAAAATACTTATAGTTTATTTTTAAAATATAAATAATATAATATTCATATGGAAAAAAGTATGTCAAGCTGACACTCACACCTTATACAAAAGTAAATCAAAATAGATCATATTTCTAAATGTGAAACTATGAAATTTTAGAAGAAAACATAGGAGAAATTCCTCATAACCTGAGATTAGGTGAAGAGATCATAGATATAATGCAAAACCACAATCCATAAAAGAAAAAACTGACCAATGGACTTGATCAAAATTTAAAACTTTTTCTTTGTGAAAGGCACTGTTAAAAGAATAAAAAGGCAAGCTACAGAATGGAAAAAGCTATTCCCAAACCACATATCTGATGAAAGACTTGTATCCAGAAAGCACAAGAATACTCAAAACTCAATGGTAAGAAAACAATCTAATTTTAAAAATAGGCAAAAGGCTTAAACACACACTTAACAAAAAAAGGAAATACAGATGGTAAATGAGCACCTGAAAAGATGTTCAGCATCATTAGTCAGTAGGGAAATGAAAATTTAAAACATACTGAGAAACCACTAAATACATGTTAGAAGGGCGATAACAAATTAATTAACAGTGATATACCAAGTGCTGACGAAGATGAGAAGCAACTGGAACTCTCGTCAATGGCTGGTGGGGCTGTGAAATGGTACAGCTACTCTGGAAAACAGTTGGACAGTTTTGACACGATTAAGTACACACTCACCATACGAGTCAGCAGTCTCTCCCCTACGTATTTACTGTGGAGAATTGAAAATACATGTTCACATGAAAACCTATACACAAATGCAGATAGAAGCTCCATTTGTAATGAAGAAAGCTGAAAACAACTCGGTGTCCCTCGGTGGATGAGTGGATAAACTTTGAGACACCATGGTATACTACTCAGCGATGAAAAGTAACAAGCTATTGATATGTATAGGGACATGGATTGATCTCAAAGGCATTATGCTGAATGAAAGAAGCAGTCTCAAAAGATTTCATACTGTAGGATTCAGTTTCTATGACATTTTGGAAAAGAGACAACAATGGCAAGAATAGATCATTGCTTGCCATGTGTTAAAACTCCAAGAACTGTAAACCAGAAAAATAAATAAGTAAAAAGGGGAGCGATATTTTATTATAAATTAATTTTTTTTCTTCTTTTTTTTTACTTTATTTATTTTATTTTTAATCAGTATTTTTTAATTGTTGATATTGTACAGTTTTCTGTCTTTTACCCCGCCCCAGCCGACCACCCCAGCCCTCCCCACCTTCCTCCCATTTCCACCCCCCATAGTTTTTGTCCATGAGTCCCTTATACTTGTTGCTCTAAACCGTTCCCCTTTTCCCCTGAAATTCCCTCCCCTCCCCCTCTGGACACTGTCAGACTGTTCTCAAATTCAGTGTCTTTGTTTATATTATGCTTGTTTGTTTGTTTTGTTGATTAGCTTCCTGTTAAAGGTGAGATCATATGGTATTTGTCTTTCACTGCCTGGCTTATTTCGCTCAGCATGATACTCTCCAATTCCTTCCATGCTGTCGCAAAGGGTAGGAGCTCCTTCTTTCTTTCTGCTGCATAGAATTCCATTGTGTAAATGTACCACAGTTTTTTGATCCATTCATTAACTGATGGGCACCTAGGTTGCTTCCAGCACTTGGCTATTGTAAATTGTGCTGCTATGAACATAGGGGTGCATAGTTTCTTTTGGACTCTACTCTAAGAAGACAAGCAACCCAATTAAAAAATGGGCAAAGGATTTGAACAGACACTTCTCCAAGGAGGACATACAGAGGATCCAGAGACACATGAAAAGATGCTCGATATCTCTAGCTATCAGAGAGATGCAAATTAAAACTGCAATGAGATACCACTTGACACCAGTCAGAATGGCCTTCATAAACAAAGCAACAAACAGCAAGTGTTGGAGAGGTTGTGGAGAAAAGGGGACCCTAGTGCACTGTTGGTGGGATTGCAGATTGGTACAACCACTATGGAAAACAGTATGGAATTTTCTAAGAAAACTAAAAATGGACATACCTTTTGACCCAGCAATTCCACTGCTTGGATTATATCCTAAGAATCCTGAAACACCAATTATAAATTAATTTTTTTAAATAAAACAAAAATGGCAATATAAACCCATGATGTAAATGTAGCACATTTTATGAAATTAAACCATATTTTCAAGAACAAAAAATTAGTAAAAACAGTGGCATCATACTACATTTTTATAAATTTCTTTACTATGTAGCTTAATAGAGACAGCTGGATTCTCCTACCTGCTTCTGCCTTCTTTGTGTTACTATACCATATGTCACGTGGTCTCTGGAAAACCCCACTTACCCCTGTAAGAGACTAAGAGTAAAAAAGCAAATAATGTCTTACTTTATTAAGATCATTGTTTGGACTCTATGGACCACCTGAAATAGTCTCAGGGATTTCCCCAGGGTTCCTGGACCACACTTTGAGAACCACTGATATAATACACTCCCAAATTTCAGTCATTTTATAGCATCTTGGCTTTCCCCCCATACATGTTTACTTAATGGTTTTGTTCACATTGGTCCATTTATTATCATGTTTATTTAAAGAGGAAACTTTCTATATCTCCTGTAAATAAATGACCCATCCCACTTTCCCATAAATGGAAAGTAGCTACAAAAATAAATAAGCAATTAGTAACATATTTTTTACAAAAGAAGTTTATCCATGAATCATCTGAACTGATCTCTGCATGACATGCTTAGGAAAAACACCAACACAGAGGAGTAATGACAATGATAAAGGTGCTACCTGTGACATATATTTCACTTATGTTAACCCATGTAATCCTCACAGTTATCGTGAAAGGTAGGTAGTATTATCCCTTTTTAACTATTTTAAATATCTAAAGGATGCAAGCTGTGTTGGCAGATAGAAAACCTGGATTCTTGTCCACGTTCTATCAAAACTTGCCACTGAAACATGTCCCTGAACTTCATTATCCTCATCAGTAAAATGAGGGCAGTGTACTAAATCAGGGTACGCAAGTTCAAACTTTGGGTGCCTGTCCAAAAGGGGGAATGCGGACTGAATGTAAGGCAATAATGAGTGGTGGGGACAGTGGTGAACTAGGGACCTTGCCTCGTGTTGCAACTGTTTTTTGTTGTTGGTGGTGGTAGAGTTTTTTTGTTTTGCATTTGACAAGTATACTTTTATTTTATTCTATAAGAGAAGGTGGAAGTTTGGATACTTTGTTTACAACTTACCAGTGCCTGGAGCACCAGAGAGGCCAGCCATACACACGGGCTGACTGATTTATTACCTCTTGACTGGATGATCTCCTCTGGCTTAAATAAAATGTTTTTATACAGTGGTAGAAATGAAACCCAAATTACAGAAACAGGCAGTTTAAAACAATCATGAAAGGGGGTTATGGACTTAGAAAGTATCTCAACACAGCCTACATAAATATTGATTGGGAGCCAGGTTCATTGAAAAGCCAAGGTACATTAATAGAATAGCAAAGTGTATTTCTTTGTGTCCCTTCGGTGTTGTGTTAGAGTAAATCAGCAATATTTATCCAGAGCAATATTTATCAGCAATATTTATCCAGTATTTTCAGTTTGCAGAGAGCTAATATAATCATGAGATGGCTTGTGGAAATTCTTTTCTTAGACATAGAGACTTGCCCAGGAATGGTCAGTATTAGAAACTTTAGTCAGCAGTCGCTCAGAATAGTAAATACAAGCATGTGATTTATGCCATTGTGTGTACAAAGTAATGTTTCCTGAGACGTTTTCTATATATATATTGGCTGTTTTGGTTTTGGGGTTGGTTTGTTGTTTCTCCCTCCTCTGCTTATCAGATTTCCTTCTAAATCCTGGCATTTGACAATGTTGCAGGGCCAGTTTCTCTGTGAATCCACAGTAAAACATACTGGTGGTTTCACAATTAATCCAAATTTGGGTTTATGGCTTACACAAGTTTACGTGAATTCCTGCATTTGCCTTTATGTATTGTGTACACATTCAGGTCTGTTCCAGAAAGAAAAGGAGAGAGGGCAGAGTCCGTAGCCTGAATCTTCAAAGATGGGTTTATTCATCAATGACATCATTAGGATTGTATTTTCTCTTGGTTAATAAACTGTTTGGCGGGTGTTGTAAGCCAGCCAGAGCTAGTCATGCCATTTCTTGGAAATGATCTGAAGCTACTGGTAATTGAAATGATAATCATTTGATCAGAGTGAGAGCTATTTGAAAATAACACTCATCTCCAAACTTGTCTCTTCTAGGGAACCATATTTGGTAAAACTGTTGTCAAAATTCATCTTTGCTAATATTGAGAATTATATACCATGATAAATATTTTCCAGTGTATTCTAAACTTGATTTCTGGTATGCCCTGTCCAGAGGTTGTTCCCATATGCTTTGAAACAATACCCAGGCTGAATTTTTATTCTGACATTTAATAATCACCATGTAATAGCTATAAAATGTGTGGCCACTACAGATCTTTTATTTCAAGAGGATAGTGCAGTGAATCTGAGTGAAATCATCCATTGAAATGGTACTTTGTAATATGCCCCATTGTTTACATAAAGTATTGCAATATTTTTTCTTGAGCAGAGGATAAAAAGAGTTTCCACTTTGTCTCCCATTTAGTGGAAATTCATATTTGATCGTGATAAGAGGAAATATTCCATTACGAAAGTTTTATTTTTCATTTTTGATGGGGTATTTGTTATTTTGCCACTGCTTTACAAACTTTCTTCTCAGAAGAAGCTTGGAACAGGAGGAAGAAAAGTATAATTTTAGATCCTACCTTAAAACATTTTTAAAAACTAACCCGAGGGTTTTTTATTGCGTGAAGCTTATCTGAATAAACCCTTTTTGTTTGCTTTGGGGTTGCATGTGCTGTGTGTGTGTGAGTGGGGGGAAGGAGGAAGGAGTCATGTTTAACAGTAAAATTAGTCGAAATCACTTGTGAATTCCTTTTGTTTAATAGCCTAGAGACATCTTCCTGTTGTTGTTTGTCAAAAATATTTCTCAGATTTTGTAAGCTTAGGGGTTTTCACAAGCTAAGCTTTCTTCAGAAATGTGAAGTAAAAGAAATGAAAGAAGTCAGTTCAAGTTGAAATGTCAAATGTTTCAAATAATTTAACTTAAAACCCAGTGAGATGATATTAAGCCTTTTCCAGAGAATCTTCGGGTTAGAGAGGCCCCCCTTTGCTCCATGTATGGACGTCTATTAAATATTTTGGTGAATTAATTCTGAGTCAGAAAAGTTGGTTGTTTCCTGGAAGCCATTATAGATGCTTAAAATTCAAATTTATGATCCATAGGAGAAACTTAAGTTTCAACTACTTTTCTTAGATTCAAAGCCTTTCTCCTCACTCGCCCTCTTGCCTCTTACCCCATATGTATTAAAAGAAAAAAATCAGTACATTTCTCAGCTTACAAAGTTTTTAAGAAACATGAGAATGTGTAAGTTTCTTTCAGTGGGAAGCACATAACATTTATGAAGTATTTCTTTTGGGATTACATCACAGTTTTATTTAATTTTTAGGACAAAAGTTAAATTCAATATTTGTGTATAAGCCAAGGGAAAATGTACCATAAACATAGGAATTTTGGGGTGAGTCAGAGTTCCAAGAATCCCAGATTTACTTAGACCATTTATATAGAGACAGGCTAAGCATTAGTCATCTAGTTCTCACTTTTTACTTTTGCAATTAACTGTACTTAAAAATTAACTTTCACCCAAGTGGTCAGTTAGGCAAAGTAGGCTTTGGCAACTCACATTAAAAATGGCTATTAGAACTACTGCCCAACTTTTGTACTTTCTAATCATATAACAAATATATTGTACAAATTATTCCTCAACTAGACAACTAGTAGTGAAAAAGTCATTGAAATGAAGTGAGTTATTGACAATTCTCTACAAAGCACATTGTCTGCTTGTATAAGGTTAAACCACTCAAATGGGCAGATGGGCTTTACTGAAAATTTATCATTTACCTCAGAACAACAAATAATGTTTTTTGTTCTTCCCCAACCACCTGTTGTAGGATGAAGTCATTGCTGTTTCCGAAAAGGTGATTGTGAAGCTTGAAGACCTGGTTAAGTGGGTACATTCTGATTTCTCCAAGTGGAGATGTGGCCTCCAAGCTGGTTCCCTGAAGACAGAGGCCTTGGGAAGGAATGGACAGAAGGAAGCTCTGCTGAAGTACAGGCAGTCAACCCTGAACAGTGGGCTCAACTTCAAAGACGTTCTCAAGGAAAAGGCTGACCTTGGTAAATATACTCTGTACTAAATCTAATATGTGAAGATATATAGTATCCTACTTTTCTGGTTGTCGGTTTTTCTGGAAACTCTGGTATGTATATATGCATATATATATACAGATATATATATATATATACACAGATACATATACACTGGTGTGTGTGTGTGTGTGTGTGTGTGTGTGTACACTCTGATTATATCCTGATTATATATATTATTTTTTTAACTTCAAAGGGACCTGGGAATACAGATGGACAGATGAATGGGTATGTAAGGGATAAATTTTACCTGTTAGAACACAGGACCTCTGTAGATCCCTGTGCCAGAAACGTTAGATGGAAAGCGAAATGAGGAAGTGAAATGAGTGTGTTAACGTGGAGCAGAAGAGCCCTGCCAAAGCAGGGGACCACTGGTCGGCATAGGTTTTCCTGAGCTTTCAGCATTTAGTCATCACCATCAACTACGTATTTTTTTTTTCTTTCCTTCGTTTTCAACTTCCACTGTAAGCTTAAAGACCTTGCGATTTAGAGTAGTTACTTTAATTAGTGTTTGCATCCTACTGTGCTGCTTATTTAGTTGTGTGGCTTTGGGCAGATAATTTAACCTCCAAACCTCAGTTTTTCCATCTGAAAAATATCGGAACCCGACAGGGTCACTGTGAGATGTAAGTTATAAAGGGTCAAGTACAGTGACTGGTGTACACGGGCTCCATAATTAATTCTATTGCTTTTTCTTAACACCTTTCTGCTCTAGTGACTTTTTGTGACCTTTCCTTGTTTTTCTTACTTTTGTTTGTATCTCCCTGCAGCACTCACTGACTTACTCTTCTAGCATTGCTCAAGACTGAAGTTGACCTCTGATTTAGACTAGTTATTTCCTCTTTAGGCAAAGAGGAACTTTACTTTTAACACATTAAGGCATCTTTTTCTTTCATTCTAACACAATGCTGATTTTCATAGCCCTATTTTACGCCTTAATGTGACAACTTCCTGTTTTTTTAAAACCTAGAATTTAACTATTATAACAAAGATAGACTGTTTATCTTAATTGGCATAAAGAGACTGACCAGTAACTGACTGTCTTTAATGTGATTCTGGTTTGTGATGAACTGTACTGGGTTTTAGGAATAGCATTAATATTATCTTGCAATTTGAGTTTAATGATCAACAGTTTCCTGGCATCTTTGGTAGATGTCAGACAGTAATATTTTAGACATGGCAGCCTGATTGTCATGTGCACAGTTAGAGAAAATTATTAATCTAGTGGTTTTCCTTTCAAAGCCAAACGAACTTTTTTTTTTTTAACGAATCTTCCTGTGTATGCTGTTACACCCTTCAATCTGTGAATGCACAGACTAGTCTTCTGAGGTGCGATAGTGTTGAATAATACATCTGTTTTGTTACTTTCCTAGTGTATGATCTAAGTTGTATCATTATTGTCTTGTTTCCCTTAACATTAAAGCCTTTCTTTTGTTTCAATTTTTTTTTTTTAGTTATGGAATATACTGTTACTAATAAAAAACTAAACAGGAAACCCACAGGGGACAAAAGGATGTGTAGATGGTTAAGCTTGATGTCACACAAATAAACAAGAGTATTTATAGCAGGGTTGTTTTGTGTTTAAAATTGATAGTTTATTAATGAACATGAAAAGAAACCTAATCTCTTAATTCCAACAAAAGATTTAGAGGTTTTGATCTTTTTGAATTCTAAAAATGTCCATAATATACATTTTGAATAATTGATTCCAGAAGAAATTGGTTTAAAGTGAATATTCAAAGTACTTAGTGGTTTTTAAATCTAGTTGTTCATTAGACACACTAGGGGAATTAAAAAAAAATAAGACAGATTGCTGAGTCTGCTTCCCCAGATTCTTCTTTCAGGAGGACCAAGGCAAGGCTAAGGAATGTTTGCTGATAAAAGGCATTCTAGGTAATTTTTTTTTTTTTTTTTTTTTTTTTTTTTGCCGGGGTAGTGGTGTCTCATTTGGGAAACAACTCTACTATTAGTGCTGAGGAAGAGAAAATAATCACCAGGATATTTGATTGGGAGACTCTCTCCTCTGCTGAGCAAGAAACACCATGTACTTTTTCTTTTTCTTTTTTTAATGTAAAATACCCCTTTAAGGATAGAATTTGGGACCTTGAAATTCTACTCAGTTGGTATGAACTGTGGGGAATTTGAGACAAATAGCTTTTGTAATTGGAATGCACACTGTGTTGTAATAATGTGGAAAGAGAAACAAAAACTTTTCTTAATGTAATGAGTTTCCATTATCTGCTTGATCTAAGGTTTACAAGTCTACATTGTTAGGATTTATTTTGGGGAGACAGGGGGTGTCATTTGCTGTTTGCATTCCTGTCCCCGCAACTTTCTCTTCAACCTCTTCCTTTCTCTGTCTGCAACATCAAAATATTTGTTGTCTGTACTTTTCTTTCTACACAGTGGTTTTCTTATCTCCCTTTCTCTTGGCCGCACTAAAACCACTTCCAATACCACATTGTTAATGGAAGTTCACACACTTATTAGGTTTTTCCTTCTCTAGAACTCTTCCAATTCCTCATTGTTCTTACCAAAGAAAGAAGATGAACTCTGAGATTACTTAAGACCCTCCCTTTTTTTTTTTCTGGTGGAAGTAAGCAAAGAATGGAAAGATCTCACCTTTCTGTAGATAAAGTAAAACTGCAATATGTTATTTTTTTAACTGAGTTATTTCATCATGTTAAAACATCAATAAAAACAAAATAATTAGATTGCCTCTTAAAAGAAGGGCTTTTACCATATAAAAAGTAATTAAAGAACTCTTCTTGCTCAATGTTTAGGTAGAATAAATTCCCTTTAATCTCAGTTTGTGTCACTTCCTGTCTCTCTCTGAATAGTAAAAAAAAAAAAAAAAAAAAAACCAAGAATGTTCTCATAAATGTGTGTCTGCCAACAAATTAATACTCCGCAAAGAGAAACTCTGCCCCAAATGGCAGCTTCCAATAACTGCTCTGATTCAAATCACAAGTCTTTCATTTTTTTATCCCCTTTTCCTCTTCAAGGACAATATTTGCAGATGTCATATTTGCTTTTTAAAACTCTCTGGAGTTTTCATTTTAAGATTCTAAATGACTGGTGACTAAAATTGCAAATAGATCATGGGAAAACTAATAATTTTAAACAACACTTCTGAGATGTGTAAGAATACTTTGTCCCCTTCCTCCCCTTTGTGCTTTTCAAAGAAAGAAAGTTGAATATAAAACCAATTCAAATTGTGACTTGACTCAGTGAGATGTTTTGCCTTCTTTCAGACAGTAGTTTCATACCAAAGTTTATAGAAAAAAAACTATCTTACAATAGAAGGGTTAAGGAATGTATTATTCATAAGCATAACGAACACAGGAACCTGTTTTTCCAGAAGAATCGGGTTGATTAAATCATTCACTACACAAGCCTCTCATTATTTATTTTGTCTTTAGAATTACAGTACTTAGCTTTTGTAATAAAGTGGACTCGATACCCATATTTGGTAAGGCAGTTAGAAGTAACCAAATGAAGAATTATTTCATTTTATAAAATTTTTAGCATCGAAGGAATATAAACACTATCAGTTAAACATAGCAAACTTGCGTTTTCTTTTATTCCTTGGGCAATGGTTTGAAAAAAGTCAAATTATTTTATATAACACTGCTTCTTACAGAGTTCCTTTAGTGAAGTATGAAAGCTGCAGTGCAAGCTTTATTGGCCTATAAATATGTCATTATAGTTGGACTACATTTATATGCTTTGGATTGTTGTTTAAGCCAAGAAAATATGTCTCTACAGGTTGACTTTTTATTGAAACCCTTTGAGGCATACAACAGAATGTATTTTAGGCCAAGGTTATTAAAACAGCATTTTCATTTTTTTGCAGCAGACTCATTGTCAATTATGCTGCCACAAACTGTCTGTGGACGGGCAGTTATGAATGGTTTTATCTCCAAATGTGTCTTTAGAAAAAGAAAGAAAAGATAGAGTATTCTCAGCTGAAATCGAAAAAAGAGACCAAAAGATGTGAGTGTGCCATGGCTGAATTTAATGAGGGGGGTTCCCTCCGTTCGATTTCTGTTTCTGAAGTCCCATCATATTGAGAAAGAGTGGCTTCTCCTGTCCCTTCTGTTGCTGAGACTTACACTGTTCTTTGGGGAATAAACAGCGTGGTGATGTTGAAGGAGAAGTGGATGGGATGTCAGGGGAATCCTGGCTCTACCTGTAGATCTGCCACTCACTGGAGAAGTCACCGCGTGCTTACACGTTCAGGTTCCTTGTGCGTAAAATGGAGAATAGTGTGTACTGGGTTTCTCTTATTTTCTTGAATATTTGAGAAAATCAACTGAGGAAAAC
Organism: Glossophaga mutica; assembly: GCA_039655065.1. NCBI lineage: Eukaryota > Metazoa > Chordata > Mammalia > Chiroptera > Phyllostomidae > Glossophaga > Glossophaga mutica. The sequence continues at coordinate 135,575,192 of CM077307.1, read as the reverse complement.
TTAATATATATGGGAGCATTTAGTACTGAAATCTAAGATGCTATTATCATGTTATTATTACACAGTACAGTGTTAGCTCATCTGTCCCTTTTCAATGTCCCGAGTGATTTAGGGCAGGGTTTACTCTCACTACTATCTGCCTCAATAGAAGACTGTTATTAAAACCTTTCGGATCCTTAATTTGATTTACATATATTGTTGTAATATGTAATATATTTTAAACATAAAATGTACTGTAGACAAATGTTTTATATATTTCTTTATATATAGATATATATTTACATTTTATAATAAGTAACATTTCTCCTCTCAAAAATTCTGTCAAAATAAGCTGGGCCATAAGTGGCCAGTAGTATAAGCAAATTCTTAGGTACTCGTAGTTAGAAGTTGACTATAGTCTCTGTTCGGTAATTCTGGAGGTCTTGTATTCAAATCATCACTTCAGATTACTTTTGAGTTTGAGATAAGTGAACCTGCTTCTTGGGATGTGGCTATGGGAAAGATTCTCACTCTGTGTTGAAGAAAACAGTATCGATATCTCTAATAAGAAGCAGCCTAAGGTTCTGATATTTTGTTATAATAAGGATTTTTCACCTAAGACAGCTAATGAACTTGTTAGGATTTTTACTGGGACAATCCTTTTCTTTCTTTTTTCTTTTTTAAATTTTTTATTTATTAATTGATTTTTAGAGAGAGAGAGAGAAACGTCAGTTTCTTATTCTACTTATTTATGCTTCGTTGCTTGATGTTTGCATGTGCCCTGACTGGGGATTGAACCCGCAACCTTGGTATACTGGGAGGATGTTCTAACCAACTGAGCTACCTGGGCAGGGTCTTCCTTTTCTTCTTTGTTTCCTTCCTTCCTACATGTAAATTTTGTATGTATATTAAACAGTCTTGTGAGAGTATTTGTTGCTTATTTTTAACTTCCACTACTGAGCTATCTATACTATTTGCCTGAAGATAGAAACTAGGGAGGTTTCTTACAAGATAAAATTGCTGCATTATTCTATTCATGAATATCATGAGGAATCCCTACAGAAGGGCCTCTTTACTGAAGCAAATTTGGCCTTTGTAGTATCCTTGAGTTCAAAATAGAAATCAGTTACATATGGGGCTTACCAGAAATTTGTAAAGATACTTTCTTTCCAAAGAATTTTCTCATAAGATTGCCTGACAATATTGTTGTGTGAACCATGCATTCTTTAAAGAAGATAATCATAGCACCATTTACATTGAAGAAGCATGCTGTTCAGATGCCGACATGGCACTTTCTTGAAGTGGTTGCTTGTGCTGTTGTAAAGTGATGACTCAAAGGACATTGGACAGGAGCAAGTTCACACTTCCAGGAGTCTGCATCCAAGATATCCAAAGCTTGGAACAACTTAATGACAGGATATTTTTCTAAGAACCTGCGAACACATAAGGGAGGTTATTCCCTTTTAACTCATTTCAGAGTTAAAATTCAGCTTGGCCATCTAATCAAATAATTGAACAGTGTCATGCAATAGTGGTAGAATGTGTAAAAAGTACCTTTAAAAAATAACAACCACGTGTGTTGTCTGCACTCAGCCATCTTGGCCAGTGCTGTGGGAAGCCTCTGTGAAATCGAACACTGTGCGAGCCATCAAACAACTGGCCGTCAGGAGTGCTGTCTAGATATTCATACCACCCTCCCTCACGAAGGGCTCGTTCTAAGTTAAGACCCTTTCATTTGGAATTCTATTGACTTGTGGGTCTTCTAGTGTTTTTTAAAGGAAGGAATGTTTTTTGAGAACTCTAGATTGATATGTTCTTTTGATGATGGATAGTCAACGCCAGAGAATTTTGTAGAATTTAAGAATTTATTCTTACTTTTAGAATTGGAGGTGTCAAGACAGAAGTGGAAAAAGTGAAATAAGGAATTTCCAATGCTATTTTGATTATTCAGATGATCAGTATTTATGAGGGGGAGCCCCCCCAAAACCCAGAATTTATTTATAAAAATTGTTTATTTATTCTTTTTTTTTTTTTTTAACTTTTTTTTTTTTAACTTTTTTTTTTAATTATTATTTTTTTAATCAGTATTTTTTAATTGTTGATATTGTACAGTTTTCTGTCTTTTACCCCATCCCAGCCCACCACCCCAGCCCTCCCCACCTTCCTCCCATTTCCACCCCCCATAGTTTTTGTCCATGAGTCCTTTATACTTGTTGCTCTAAACCGTTCCCCTTTCCCCCCGAAATTCCCTCCCCTCCCACTCTGGACACTGTCAGACTGTTCTCAAATTCAGTGTCTTTGTTTATATTATGCTTGTTTCTTTGTTTTGTTGATTAGCTTCCTGTTATTTATTCTTACATGTTTAAATTTCAATCACCTTCAAAGTACTCTCCATTTGATGCAGTACAGATTTTGAGACTTTTTTCCACTGCCCAAAACAGTTTTTGAACTCACAGATTTTTATTCCTTTTAGTGCTTCTGCCATTTTTCTTTGTTTTACCTCTTCTGTTGGGAATCCTGGTTTCAGAAGCTGTAACCCCTCCTCCCCCATGGCTAAGGCTGAGTGAGCAACCTTCAGACCATAAGCCACTAAGGAGACAAAGCTTATCTCCCTGGCAGGGGTGTTGCCTCTGCTCCTTTTACTTCATCCTGCCTGGCTCCCAATGCTTGATTGGTTAGCCAATGATGGGTAAGATTCCTCAAGGGAAGAACGACCTAAGACAGGCACAATCACAGGGAGCCCCAGGGAAGGACTTGGGGGCTATAGAAAAAGTGGGTGATGGACCCTCACTCCTTGGCTTTGACATAGCCTGAGTCCTCATTCTGCCTGCGAAAAGTCTCCTAATCTCTTGGCTGCCTGATTTAAGCCTGAAACAATGACAGAGGGTGGTGCAGCCCTGTGCTGGAAAGGGCGGATTCCGTGAGTGATCAGGCCTGAGAAAGAATACATAAAATCCTGTGAAACCTGCTTTGCTAAGAATGCTTTCAATTAAATGATAAGGGTCCAAGCAGGAGATGAGTTTGTTTCCCAAAGTTTTGTAGCCCTTTAGCTAAGAGACCCTGACTCAGAATAAGCCCTCATAGTTCTTTGTATGCTATCTATTGTTTGATCCTTACTGCCTCACAATGATTAATGAGCTTTACCTGTATTCCTGTGTAAATTGAACCTATAAAAGCCTATCAAGGTAAGGGTCGTCACACTCTCCTCTTGAGAGAGTGGCCAGGCTGCTCCGAGGAGCTCTCCCCTTGAGAGAGTGGCCATGCCATCCCTTTTCTTCCACAGGACTCGATAGTCCATGTGAATTTGTCTCATATCTTATCCATAACACTGTGCACGCTGTGGGCCAGTATCTGCATCACTCTTCCACATCAGCAAATTGTTTCCCTTTGAGGGCATTTTTCATTCTGGGAAACAAAAAAGAAAAGTCACTCTGGTGAGATTGGGTGAATAGGGACAGTGGGACATGAGGGTCATACTGGTTTTGGTCAAAAATCACTGAACACTCAGCACAATGTGGGCAGGTACACTCATAAATCATGCATCGTGAAAGGGGCAAATGCATTGAGTCTTCAAAAAAAATTTCGCTGAAACCAAACGCAGCCTCTCACAACAGCACCAGCTCGTACACCGATACAGATGGGTTCCTAGAACACTCACCTAGCTGGAGAAGCCTGTACAAAGGGCCCACCCTCCAGAAGATAATTCCACCATTTTTTGTGTCCCTCACATTCCTCTTAGATGTGAAGTATGAACACAATAAGAAACTCATGCTGTTTGGAGCTCTTCATAAAATTGTCAAGCTGGACATTGGTAAAGTTGATGTTCCCCCTCCCCACTTCTTTGAAATAGTACTCAATTCTTGTATTGTTTGACTAAACAACCCCAATTTTTAAATTCTTCCCCAGGATGTGGTTTCAAAGTCCCTCACCACCCTGGTTATTCATCTCAGGACATTCACTTTGGGTATTCTTTTACACCATTTTACCCATTTGCAATACATTGTACAAGTTCTTCTTTGCTAAGAACTCTAGAGCCAGACTAGGAGTGGCATTCAGTGGAGAGGCCATGGTACATCCATCAGGCTTGTCCTCTCTCCAGGCAGGACATGACACTGGTAAAACTATTAGACTCTCTTTCTTAGAGCTTTATTGTTTTGACTTTTCTACTCCTCAAAGCAAAAAGTTATTCAGCCACTATACCTCCTGAAGTTTGGTTACCTATTTGCTTATGTTTTGGTTTTTTTGGGGGGGGTGCATTTTTATTTATTGATTTGAGAGAGAGAGAGAGAGAGAGAGAGAGAGAGAGAGAGACATCAGTTTATTTATTTATCCATTCATTGGTTGATTCCTGTATGCGCCCTGACTGGGCACCCAACCTTCAACCCCAATGTATCAAGTCATTGCTTTAACCAACTGAGCTACCAGGCCAGGCCCTGTTGATTGGCTTTTTTAAACAGTAGTATTAAATGTAGAATGTTATCTAATGAATATCATTGTCACTTAATATGGCAGGAGCCACTGTGGCTCCTGTATCAGGGCTGTGCCTTTTGAGCTTCTGTAATTCCTATATTTGTGTACTATAGAATTTAGGGTAGAGCTTGCCCAAATTAGTTTTTGCTTCAGTAAAGGTCCACAGCTGAATACCAGCCTGGTGCTCCAGTCAAAGAAGATAAACACCATCAAGTCTTCCCTAAATTATACACGTTAGTATAATTTACTATCATCCTCCTAGAATCCAGCTGTTTTTGCTGTTTTTGTTGTTTTTTTTCTGGTGTTTTATCTTAATCATATGGCCATACCAAAAGACCATGATGAAGAAGGCAACCAACCCATCCTTTGGTTTTAGCTTCAGTAATGAGAAACGCTAATTTCACAATGAACTGTCTGTGGTGGTTGCCATCTGATGGGAAGGTAACCAAAAATGGACAAACTGCAGCTGTGGGCTGAAGTCCTACACTACCTCTGATGTTACCTTTAGTTTCTGGTTACATACTTGGGATCTCCTGGAAAAAGCCTTTTAAGCGGCCTTGGCTTCTCACAAGGTCATAAATTTCTGTTATCATAGATAGATTGGCAAACTTGGAGTAATAACTCTATTTGCCTTTGTGATAGGAGAAAGTCTACCATGAGGAACAAACTCTATCAGTTCACAATGGTCTATTAAACATCTCTTGAAAAGTACAACATTGTGCCTCAAATTGCTTTAAAAATGAGGTTTGATTTAACAGTTCTCCTTCCAGTTGGAGGTGCATAATGCGTTTCTCCTTTTACTGCAACTCCAAAATGTTTTTGTTTGCTTTCCACTTTTCATCTCTTGAGCCACTGCATGATTACTGACAGTAGGCAATCTCTACATCGGTTATCACGATAGCATTACCTTGGATCACAGAGCACACATGTCCTACATGTGAATCGATTTGGCTTTTCCGGAGGGTTTTGTGAGCAGTTATTTGATTTGGACATTTAGGCTTAATTCTCTTTAGTACTGATGCTGATTCTTCCAAACAGCTTGTTTATCTTTTAGAGTACTTCAAATGTGAGGTTTTATTGCAAAACACTAATTTTCCTTAATGTCAAAGGTTTACTCTCCTTCTTTCTCTTCTAATATTATGTATTTAACTCTGTAGTTGGTACAGGTCACTGCAGAGGAAAGCTGAGGTTTGGACTTTTACCCCATTTTAATAAATATATTTATTTAGGATGGACGGGAAGTGCTTCATGCACGGTAGGGGCTGAGCAAATAGTGCTGCTGATTTGGGATGTTGCTAGCTGGCCCGCCCTATATGTTTTCAGTGCCGGGATGAGGTGGTGTAGCTTCTTTTTCCCTAAAATTCCAGAGCCGTGTCTTGTTTTGAACTCTCTTTCTTTGGATCTCTCCACTCGATTTTTTGATTTGTAATCATTTCCAACATCTTATATACTTCTGACTTTCTTTAAATATTGACTTTCAGCCCATAGCCCCCAACCCTCATCCTTGTCTTTGATAACCTCGTGCCTGCTGGATAAAATACAACACAAATGTAAGCAAACATCCAGTGAACTGTACAGCCCAGCTTCCATTTCTTTCCTTTTCTATGAAATAGCTTTCACTGTTGTTGTACGTTTTGTCCTACCAACATGATCGATCCGTGTTCGTGTTACTTCATAGGCAATGCAGACAAACAAAAAGCAGGAAAATATAAGTGGCTTATTTTCTCCCACCCAGAATTAATTGCTGTTAGTATTTTTCTCTGTATGCCAATATACATGAAGGTGTGCTCTTTCCCCCATAAAAATGAAACCTGATGTTTGAAGCCCCAATTTAAATTCATATGAATGTATGTGACAATGCCTCCATGTTGTAAGACATTCCACACTGTTTTGTTTTGTCTGCATAATGTTTCATTATAGAGCTGTTTCTATTGTTGGACATTTCCGTTGCTTCTGTTTTCCTACAAACTCTCTGAAACCCTTGTAACTCAGCACATGTCCATGACTATTTCCTCATACTGTACATTGTAGAGGTGGACTTGCCAGTTTGAAGTGCACAGAGAATGTTAAGTCAGCCTATCTCTCTTCCTTATCTCTTATCACCTTCTGCTTTAGCCTAACTAGTCTAACTGCTTGATTTCTTTCTCTTTAACCACATACCTGCCCCTGTCCTCTCCAGGATGTTTTGAGTGGCTCATACCTTGAGTCATTCTTGGAATGCCCTTCCAGGATTCTTACCTATAGAAATTCTCTCTTTTGTTTAAGACTCAGTTGAAGTGGCTGAAGCTCTCGTTAGCCATTCAGCTCATAAGAGTTTCCCTGCTCTTATCACACTGTGTCTCTACCACCTTACTGAGCACCTTCCTCCATAATAAGCAATATAATGCGGCATCCTTTTTTCTGTGTCTGTCTTATCTTCCCAGTAACAGTCTTAACTCTATGGTGTAGGCACTCTTAACTTCAAAGCTATACTTAATAGGTTAAGTAAACACGTGACTTTTATGGTCAACCTCCACAGATATCTCTGGACTTCTCTGTCTACTGGGAACACCTGTATGCATATTTAGTGGTTGACTTGGCTTCTTTTGCCAGGAGTTCCTAGGATGCCTTTCTAGTGGAGGGGCTGTCTCATTGGTACCTGGGAGGAAAAGCAACATACTTGCAGTTTTTGTTTTCTAACTATTCTTGGTTTAATTCATAGTCAACCATCTATAGACTCATTCTTGGCAATTTATCAAGAGAGATTTTGAACATGCTTGAGGCTAGCCTGATAGCCTGCAGATATTTGGTGTTGGTGTACGGGGTGGTTGTGTGTGGTCCTTTTACATATCAAAACGGGCACTTTTTAAATTCCTCTCTTCCTCAAGAGAACATTTTTATATTTCAGGATTATAGCAGTGACAAAAATTTACAGGGAAATAAACCACTCCAGACTGGACTTGCTCTGCCTTATCTTTTTCATTATAAGATTGTCTGTAATCTCTCTCTCTTTTTTTTTTTTTTTTTTTTTTTTTTTTAGGTGACAGGTTATTAAGGAGATGGTTTTAGCAAGATATCTAGTACTTGTTACCCTAGGCATTTGCACTGTTTTAATCTTCACCTCCCTTAAAATGCTTACTTGCTACAACAGTGGAGGGTATTCTCCACCTTCCAGCTACCCATTCTACTTCTTTGGTTCACAAAGAAAGTGTTCTATTAGGCTCTACAAAAACAATGCTTCCTGCCTGGCCTATTCACTCAATAAGAAATAAATCATTGTTTTCATAGCCGTGCCTGATAATAAGGCAGATTTCAAAGCATGATGAAACGTGTACTTTTCTAGCGGAGAAAAACCTATAGTTACCTGGCTAATTACCCATCACGTGATGACTGTGTGTAAATATAGGCTTTTCACATGTGTGGGTGGGTTTCTATTTTTTTAATTGAGCATGCTCATTTAGTTACCATTGTTTTATATTAATGTCTTCAATCAAAGATTTAGAAGAATGAGCAAATATAAAAGCTACCATTTTAGAGTGGCTTTTTTTTTACCTATACTAAACCTTTGTGGTATAGACTTTAAAATAAGATGGACCTGAATTCCAGTGCTTGTTCCATGAGCTCTACGACTTTAAAAATTGTAGTTCTGCTTTGATTTCTTGTGAGACGGAATTAACAATACCTGTCTCATGAGACTGGGGAAGACGAGATTAGGTCACCTATGGGAGAGCACCAAGCTCATAGCAGCAGCATTTCATCAAGAACATTAGTTTCTGCCCTGGCCGTGTAGCTCAGTGGATTAGAGAATCATCCCCGTTATGTCAAGAGTGTGGGTTTGATCCCTGGTCAAGACACATGCAAGAATCAACCAATGAATGCATAAATAAGTGGAACAACAAATCAATGTTTCTCTTTCTCCCTTCCTCTCTCTAAAATCAATAAATAAAAATAAAGAACATTAGTTTCCTTTTCTATTTTCTTTAGAAAAGTAAACCTGGCAAAATGCTGTTTTCCTCCCCAAGACAGTAAATTGGACAATTCCACCCTAAAAGAATACCAAGATATAGATAACAGCAGTATGTTATCTTTCAAACATTTGAATATCTATTACAAGGCACTGAAACTAACTCAGGGTTAAATAAGTCATGATCTCAGTTCTCTAAGAGTCCAGAAAACCTCAAGGGTCATTGTGAGAGCTTTTAATGTGATGTTGTATTTAATTCTCCATGCTAGAATTTACCTGTGTGTATTGTCCTGTAAACCATCTGCTTATACTTCCCCTGATCACTCTTCAATCATAATTTATGTGTCATCCTTGTGCAGGGACCATGCTAATCTTCTCTGCATTGTTCCAATTTCAGTACATGTGCTGCCAAAGCAGGCACTCTTCAATCATAATTAACAGCTGATTCTAGTTGGTCAAAAAATTTGGTGCCAGGACTTCAGATGTCCTTTGGGATATCACAAGGGAATATGTGAATCACTGGCCTCATTCGATTCTTCTCTGGCTGTGAACTGGCTGTTCTTGAGGTTTATTGGATGTGTATTGGTAGGTGCGTGGTGCTTGTGCATTTTGGGTATGGTCCAAACTGGAAATCCCATTTGTGCTTGAAGTGCTTAATTATTCCAAAAGAAACCAAAGCACACAGATAGGCCATGGTTTCATGAGTCATTTTTCTCTTGGAGGTCACGAGCAAGAATTTTTAATGCCCATCAGGACAGCCTGTATTGTGCTGTAGTAAGAAACATGTCCGGTATCACAGTGGCTCAATGTGAGAAAGGTTTATCTCTTGTTTATGCACAGTTCATTGTGGTGTACAGGATTCTACAGAACAAACTTTCTCTCAGTGAGACTCCACCTTGGACCTCCCTATCGGTGTGTGCTTCCAGATCAAAGGAAAGGGAAAAAAAGAGGTGGAGAGTGGAATACTAAATGTTTGCACTCAATAGTAACATGAAGTAACATGCATCGCTACTACTCAGATGTCATTAGTCAACAAAGTGATTAACTCCATGGTCCTGTCTTACATCAAGGAGGACATGTAATCCTAAAGCACTCTTAGAAAGAGAGAAAAATGGGACATTGCGTACACGTTTGTAATATCTCACAAATGCCCTTAGGATAATGATAAATCTCACAGAAGAATAGAATCTCAGGGTTGATCATCTAGTTATAAACCTCTAGTTATGACATCTTTCCTGTACTTATTACTACTTACAATGTCCTCTGCTGAAATCTTGACTATTCAACTTTTTAATATTTTCAGTGATTGGAGCTCATTTCTTTTATAAGCAGTTCCATGTCATCTTGAATCCATCTCTGTGTTAGAAATTACTACTTTTGTGAATTAAATTTGAAATGCATGGCTTATAGTATAAATCATTTCACTGATGCTGCATTCTATTGGTACTAATTCTGTTCTTGTAAAAACAGAGAGCAAGTCAACTTTTTCTTGTTTTCCAGAGTGTCTCAAATATTTGAAAACCGTTGCCTCTGCCCCCACCTTTCCATGGCCTAGGAGGTCAACATCAACAGCCTTGACCCTGGTGGTCTCCGCTTCGTGTCTCCCTGCCACTCCCAGAGTGCAACTGTGTCTCTGTTTAAAGGAAAGATAGCTCTCCAACCTGTTTTTTCCTACTTAATTTTACTTGCTATGCCATACGTGTCAAAATTTAAACCATTCAGAAGTCAAAACCCTTCATTACCGTCTTTCCAGTTCCACTTTCTGTCCTCAGAATTAACACATTGGTAACAGTTGGTGGTTATTCCTCCAGTTATCTGTGTGTGTGTGTGTGTGTGTGTGCTTTGTGTGTACAAATTGTTTTGCTTTAGTAATAGGACCTTACTGTGTACATTATTTTGCAACTTGCTTTTTTCTGCTAACTGTTAAGGAACCTAGAACTGTGCTATCCAGTATGGTAGCCACTAACCACATGCAACTGTGGAGCATTTGAAATGTGGCTACTGCAACGGAGAGACTAAGTTTCTAATTTTATTTAATTTTAATGAATTTTAGTTTAAAATTTAAAATGGAAGTGGCATGAAATATTTTTTGGTTAAACATAATTTTATCGTTCTGGTAGGACTATATGTCACTTTAACTGTTCAATATTTAGCATGCAAATCAGATACTTTATAAGTATAAAATACACATTGGATTTTTAAAATTTAGCATAAAAGAATATATATCTCATTAATAATTTTTATAATGGTCCCATGTTGAAATAATATGATAAATATTTTTGATATGTTGGGTTAAATAAAACATATTATTGCAATTAAGTTTACCTTTTCATTTACATTTTTAGTGTGGCTACTGGAAAATTTTAAATTATAGATGTGGCTTGCACTGTGTTTATATCGGACAGCACTGGTCTAGAGAGACTTGGATAGCTGCAATGTCTCGATATCCCTTTTATTCTGAAGTAGGATCACTGTTGGGTGCACTGAGTGCTTAAGAAGACCAGAGCACTATTCTTGCTCTGGAAGGAATACGAAGATGAAAGAGACACTGTATTGCCCTCAGGGACTCATAGTGTCGCAGGGCAGACAGACACAGTGAAGATATAAGATGGAGTTTAGCCAGTGCGTGGATGAAGATATAAGCGAAGTGCACTGGGAGCACAGAAGAAGGTTCCTGAGTGCATGTGTTTCACGTGAATAAACTTGTAAACGCTTAAAGAACAGGAATTATGACCCATTTCTTTGGCAGGAGGCTCATATACGTGATTACTGAGTAAATGAGGAGGTTCCCATCCCATGTAATCTCCCAGGTCCACCAGGTTATTACTAGAAATGAAGAATCTCATGGTCATCTCTGGCTCAGATCTTTTTGAAGGGCCCACTCATCCCACTAGGAACTAGGAACTTTAGTTCAAACATGGCTTTCCAGACAAAATTCCTGTGCTTGCTGTTAAGTGCTGACCTTCATTATCTCCAGTGAATACACAGTAGTTCATATCAAGCTTATCTAGTAAGCAGAAGTATATGTGTTATATATTCCTCATTAAAATTCTCGATATTTTGCCAGAGTTTTAGCACTTCCAACCAAAAAGTGTTCTGAGATGTTAAAGGGAAGATAATTAAGCTTAAGGCTCTTTACAATTTATTCAGATTTACAGTTTCACTTGTTTCATAACTATGAGGACTATTCATGTCTACCAATGCATGCTCTCCAGTGATAAAACAATATCAGTTGAAACTCAAAATCTTATGTTTTTATCCTCTTGCTGAGTGTCCTTAATTAATCAAAATGATATTTTCATATCATATTCTTAGCTTGTGTTACCTACAAGCTAAGAAAAAAGTAAGCAATTTTAGATGGCAAATGAGAGAATTTTCCTCGAAAATGTCAACTTTCTGCCTAGTTACATTATTCATGGTTACAAATGGAGCTAGTGTGGTTGACAAAATCAATTCACACAAAACGTTCTCCTGAAAACAATGTTAGTGGTGGATTTCACAAAATCAGAGAATTCATCTGGGCAGAGCTTTCTGGTTAAATAAAAAATTTTCTGTTGAAACTTTTGGGAGTGAGGATAGGAATAGTATAGAATCCATACTGTAGATGGTAGGTTCATGGTTTGGCACGAGGTGTGCTGATAATTGTCAGCTTTCTCCCACCCCCCAAAACTGTAACTTAGGACATAGGTCAATTGCCTGAATGTTCTGCTGTGAAATCCTCTGAGTCATGGGTTCTTAATTAAGGACTGATGGGTAAATTTTTGTGGGGATGCCTAACCATCCCCCAATCCCCAAGTTTTCATACAGAATTCTATATCTAAATAAATATTTTTTTGGGAAAATGTTCATAGCATTCATCTGATTCTGAAAGGGGTCTATGATGATAAAAAGATTATATAAAATACATTTTTATGCCTGATTATCAGTTACCCTTCTCCCCAAAAAGCCACCCCTCAGGCATTTCCACAAAAGTATATTTACCGTATTTTCCTGGTCGACCCTGTACATGAGACTGTGGGGAAAAGGCAGTTGGATTTACCGGTTCTGATGGTGCTTAGCCTTTGTAGGTGGGGGTGGCATGGATAACTTTGAGAACCTAAAGAACACTGAACTTCCTACCCAAAATACATTTACATCTACAAAGTTGAAATCACATTTGAGGACATTCATGGATATCCTCTGGAAATTGGTCTTTGAATTTTTTGTTAAAGACTGCTGGTTGATTCCCTGGAAAGAGTACCAAATTTCTATGCTGTGAAGAAGCAGCATGAGGATGCTGTGTTGAGGATGCTGTGTGTCTGCCCACGAGGTTGGTGGGAATCCACTTTCCCATGCAAGGGTTTCTGGTTTTCAAGCTTGTGTGGGAAGGAAGGGAATGCCTCTCTCATCTCATGTACTTTTTGTTTCTATTTTCATATTAGAAATTTTGACAGCAGGGATAAACCATCAGGAATTCTTATTTTCTGTTGTCTGGATAATCTGGATATGCTGTGGACACTTTATATGTTTATTAGCTACTTTTTGTTTAGAGTGCTCCAAAGAGGCTTGCAATCGCAGGAAGCCCTCTGAAAACTCCTTTTGATGAGGCAGAGCATCCTTTTATAATGTAGATACATTTCATATGCCTTAATTTTTATATATCACATTTTCATAATACATGGCCTGCCTATGGATTCTTTTGAAAGCATTTTTGTCAAATCGACCCAATGGCCACTTCTGACAGCAATTTGTTTATGATAAGAATCAATCTCATGCTCAATATTCTAAATATTTATAGAATAACTTTTTTTTTTTTTACTTTGAGACTTCTGCATATTGTTTGTAGGTCTAAATTCCATCTATTTCCTGGGAGCATGAGTTGAAACCCAAGAGGAGAAGCCTTTTTTAAAGTATCCCAATCAAGACCCCTTCTGCTATTTACTAGATTAATCTACTTCCAAGGGAAGGTCATGAGGGTCCCTCACATATCCCAGTCTTTAAGGTACCGTCTGGCATGTGGTAGGTGCTCGATCTGTATGTTGAATGGATGGCTGGTGACTGGGCTTTAATCTTATATACCTGCAGGCAGCGTAATATGTGGTAGCTCTCTGGTGGACCTGGACTTGAACCCTGGATCCCCAATGTTAAAAAAATCTGTATAATTTCTACCTCCCAGGAATATCTTGTAGGATTTAATAACATATTGAATTCCAGTGCTTACGAAAGTGTCAGCACAATAAACGACTTGATAAGTGGTAGCATTATTAAAGTTGTAGGCCTTGAATTAGAATACCCTAGACTTTAATCATTTACAACCCAATATCACAATTTTTGTCACATCACCAACTCCCTATTTTATTATTGACTTAATATTTTTCTTTAATTTAACTGCTTTTTTATGTAAACAATTTTATGTGTTGTGTAATTTTATATCATGACCGTAAATGGAAAACATATCACTTGCTATAAATAACAGTGAAGTTAAATACATAATTCTTAAAATTAAAATAAATTTGTCTGTTCATGTACTACCTAATATTGACTTGGGTACTAGTGTACACCACACTTAAGTCATTTCCTTTGAGGCTTTTCTCTCAGGCAATAGCCCAGCCTTGGTTATTGATAGCAGTGAGACCCACTTGGGCTGTGGTGAGCCTCCTGTCAACAGCAGGCTAGGAAGGGTTGGAGCCAGTTGCACTGAATTAATCTATAGCCTTAGATGCGTAACTGCCACACAGATGTGAAGCCTGAAAATAACCTCCATGCACCTGCCCCGTTAATGTGTCCGTTACAGTGTTTATTGAGCACCAATACATGCTGTAGGGGCAGTAGAGTAAAAACATGACTCTTACTTTTGAGATACCTGCACTCTTAGGAATGGTTTATACCCAGCCCTTGACTGGAGACAAAGTATCTCATCTCTGGGTAGTTTCTGAATGAATATGGATCCCAGTTGGATGAGGAAAAGGGTAGTTGTTATTACTACCAAATGGCCCCAAACAGTGATGTGAAACCTTGCAAAACTGAGTCCTGGGCAAAACTTGTTTCTTTAGAAATTTGCCTAGCCAGGGTGATTTGCTGAGATTGAATCCTTCAGATTATCTCAATGAGAACAATTCCCTTGCCTCAGTGTTGGGTTCAAAATAGTAAAAAGGAAGTCGCACTGCTTTAAAAGGGGTATATCTTAGCAGCGCACAGAAAGCAAAGGTGAAGGCCCTCATCTCTGTTGTGCCGCACAATTGATAAAAGCTGAAGCAGCCCTGGGAACAGACTCATCATCCACATTCTCCTCCTAATCATTGAAATCAGGGTGCTGTTAATGACCCTGCAGGCACGCTGGTTCTCAGCATTACATGTGGTTGGAGAAATATGTCTGGATGTGTTTGCCAGCAATCAGATACTGTGAACCTGCTGAAGACCATCCTCAATTTGACTGTGCTCGACTCTGTTATGATCTGAAAAAAAAAAAAAGATAATTCCACAGAGCATTGTGCCATTAACTAGAAACACCACAGTTCTGAATACAAATATTACTAAAGGTAAATGAATCATTAAAAGAAAAGTAGCATAAAATAATTGACAAATTAACTCCTAAAGCTTGAAGTAGAATAAATTTTACCATCCAAGTAGGTCCTTAATCCATCCACCAATAGTATTAGTTGTCCAGTTAAGTCGCCAAAAAGCATTTATGGTCTTAGAGTAAATGATTGGTAATTAGGACTTACAAGGTTATAAATACATAGCAGGGATTCAGTGATATCATAATAAACCACAAGAGAAGCCAGAGTGGTTTCTAATATTAGTAGAACCTTGAGAAATATTTAGAGCCATGTTCTCACACCACAGATTTTTTTTTTATTGCCGGGGTGGGAGGGAGACAGCAACTAGTGTTTTATCAAAAAATGTGCGATTCTTTCCAATAGGACTAATGGGAGTAAATGGAAATGCCTAGAGGAGATTAGGCCCTTGGTTTGAATAATGCAGGAATCTTTTAACAAGCAGAATACGTACTTAAAAAACAATAATATATTTCCTCTTGCCCCTCTCTTAGTTCTCTCACTTCTGTCTCTTTCCTTTCAATGAGTTTTGTATAAATGAAAAAAGACAAAGGAAAGGTCCTGGGCCTTTCAGCTCCTTGTCTCCAGTTTGGCCAGTTTATCTCCCATTTCAGTGTTAGAAGTCAAGCATTTATTACTCTAGCCCTAGACTTTGTTTCCTTACCTTGTTACTTGCTGGCCTGCTAACAGCGGAGACATTGAAAGGGATACCTACCCACACCTGCCTCCTGGCCCCGCTCCCAGCTACAGGAAGGGTGGCCTGTCAGTGGGACCGCGAGAGCTAGACTGAGTCCAGAACCACAGCCTGGTGACATTACAGCAGTGTCTTAGTTGAAGATCCAGCCTGACAGGTGATCGATAAGCCAGTGTCACTGCCCAGCAGGACTGGCCTGGAAGAGCAGCTTACATTTGAGTAGGAGCAAGACAATTTTTTGTAATTAGTCCCACAGAAAGTTGCACGGAAAATGATGCATGCCAAGTGTTGATGGGTGCTGAGAACTGCTTGCTGTCTCTTAGCTGCACTCTTGATTTCTGTGCCTGTGTCTTGGTTTCAGGAGGCTTTGATCATCCTTGACCGTGGCGTTTCTTGAGCTCCTTCTCTGTGCATTCACTGTAATTGTATCTAGTATGTGTACGACACTGGGAAAGAAATGACCTGTGCAGTCAACACACCTGCACTGATGTCATTAGCAACAGTTAGTTAGCGGAGCTCACAGGCAGGGACAGATGTGCCTGGTGCGGAAAACATTGCTGGGATCTGCCCCAGACTGGTTTTATTTTTGCACATTTTCGTGGTCCTCAAATCCCTTTTGGATTCACACCTTTCTTGATTTTGAAGTCCAGAATGAAATAGAGTCCAACTTGCTGGATAATCAGATAGAGTTGGGGTGGAATCAGCACGGGAAAAACTGAAGGGCACATGCAGGCACCGGTCAGAATAAACACACACCTCAGGGCTGGAGCAGCGACCCAAGAGTGCTGGTATGGCCGCGAATTGACCCCGAGGTACCTGGCCTGTGGGTGGTGGCGGGGGATCTTGGATCTCCCAAGGGGGATCCAGGGATGTAGGGGAGGAGGCAGGGAACACTGCAGAAAGGAGCTGCAGTGGTGGCTATTTGCTAACCTGCTCAAAAGCCTTTTGGTATTTCACCTGATGAGGCCATAGTGGTGTGCACCAGCTCCCTATAGCTCTGGCATCTGTGCATTAACCCATTAACTGCGGGGGCCAGAACCCTTCAATACTCTTGTTTGTAGCTTACTGGAAGCCCACTCTACAATACTTAACTGAATAGTGCTCTTCAAAATGCACTGACTAAAAATAGTTTCATCTGCAGCGTGAACATAGTTTCATATTTATACTAGCATCTGGCCTAAGCAATTGAATACTCCATTCTTTAAATAGCTTCACTCCAGCTCTTGAATACTCTGAGAAGAAAATCTCCCCCAGGCAAACACCTTGTTTACATAGCCATGTTTACATGCAAACAAGTTTTTAAAATGCAAAGGAATATTAATTTGGGAGTTAAGGGTGCTTTGGGGTAGTCTTTTCTTTTGGTGGGGGATGTGAGAGAAGGAGGGGTTGAGTAGAGAATGAATTTCAAATATGTGCATTTGGTAGAAAATTTCTGAGATATCTACACTATTTACATTTTTTATACTTTACTAAACTTGATCCACAAACATGTAAATCGTCTGTAAATTTGTGAAACCGATTAGCGTGAAGTCCCTGGGAAGAAAAACCTGCACTGCTGCTAATGCCCAACAATAATAGAAATATAAGCCTAGATACACTTTAACTTTTTCTACCAGCAAATGTTTTGGGGCCAGAAATCATTTGCCAGCAGGCAATGGAAGTACTTTTGTTAGTCTTAGGGGGATACTAATGGTTAGTCCCCATGAAGAAAGACATGAAAATAACACACTAAAAGGTAAACATTACGAATGGGTGGCTAATGATTAGCTGTTATAGTCCAAAGGGGCAGAGTATTTTTTTATAGTTTTATGACCCTTGCCCAGCCTTTATTGAAAGAACATTGTATATTCAGAGTTACATATTTCAAACTTAAACCTCCTTTGAACATCCTTCTTTTAAGATCATAGCAAGTATTCCCCATGTTACATGTTGTAGACAGGAAAATTTGGAATGTGTACTGGTTTTAACATTAAAGAAGAGGAACAGGCTATTATTTCTTAAATCTAGTTTATGAACACAGAGAGTGGGCTATAATAACAAATCTTTACCCTCGCCTGAAAATTAAGTACGGACAGTACAACTGTTCTGTCTATGAAGTGAGTTAGTATTTAGAAACTTCTTGCTACAGGACAGTCGAAATACATCCCTATCTGAAGTGAACAGCTTTTGTTAACATAGGCCAGTTCGGAAAAATAAAAAATGTTAACGAGTTGCATTTTTTTCCTTATTTAAAACAAAAATGGCCTCTTTTTTTTTGGTTTTGAGTCCCTGGGGGCTCTAGTTTTACAACTTAGATTAGCTACTTTAGTAAATAACAGAATGTCAGTAGAGCATTGCCCTCTCAAATGTTTACATGTGGGTATATTTGAGGAGTGTAACACAAAGGCAACTTTTCCGTCACTGAAGTTAAAATTAGATTTGAGGCCATGATTGTTCTTCACGGTCTACGAAAGTAAATGCCTTGGCTGAAAAACCATGTATATTCTCTGGGAAACATTGAAATGTCATAATTTAAACACCACTTTCATTTTTCACCAGTGGGACTTTTATAGATAAAAATCTAATCTAATTCTAAATCATCCTTCTAAAATGTTTTTCCCCATTACAAATGTAATATCTTTTTTTATTACAGAAAGTAAAGACATGCAAAAAGAAAAAATAAAAATCATTCATAGTCTCACTACCCAGAGGCTACCGCTGTTAACAGTTTAATTCCAATTTACGATATTTTCTTGATCCTAAGATGCCACTGGTTGTAAAGACGCATCATTGATTTTCAACAGCTTTTGGAGAACAAGAAACAATTTCATTCTAAATAATATAGACATATTTTTAGGTACATACAGAGTTCAGAAAATTAAAAAGTGGAGGAGGTGGACAGGGAGTCCATTTTAGAACTGATTGTAAAAAGCCCAGTTCTGGCCCTTCTCCCCCAAGAAGCCATACTGCTCCCTGGGTTCCCAGCTCACTGTGAATCCTTCCCTAGTCCAAGATTCTTAGAATTGTAAGGAAACAGAACAATTCAATCGATTCGCATTTTACATCCATGACAGTAATTCTTCCATTGTTCTGGTGATATTATACAGCCATGGATTTTTTTTTCCCCGTGGATTTTGTTGTTGTTGTTGCTGACATGCTCTGAATTTTAAGAAGTTCTTTGTTTTTCTATTGGACCAAATACTATGGCTCTGCCACATTTACCCACTGGGACTAGTTCCCTTAAGAAACCCCACAGAAGTAGGGTGTAAGCTCTTCTCCCACATAAAAAGTTCTTAGATATTTTAAAGGCAGTTTTCATGTTGCTTTCAAGAGTTTCTGAAATCTTTGGTCATTTTGACATCTTATTATTTCTAGGTTAAATACCCCTGGTGCTATCAATCTAGAGTATTCTTTATACTCTCTTTATACTGCTCTTCTGTTGGTGTGCTTCAGTTAATCAAGCTCATTTAAAGATACTGCCTGAAGTATTGGGAAGTACTTTCTTTTGACTCATGTAGCAATTTTGGTTCACTGAGAAAATTGGGGGCTTTTTGTGTGAAATGTTAAGATGGGCCCTCATCATCCTACTCTTATACGATAATTTGTTAAAACTAAGTTTAAGACTTCATTTTCCCTCATTGATTCAGCACTATTTGCTTTCAGCCAATTTTCATTCACTTAATAGTTTTTTTTAATCTTGACTTGTATATTTGCATCCTTTCTTCCAACAATGTCGTCTGCAAATTTGAGAAATTGTTATTGCTTACATGCGATCACTTTCCTGCTTGAATTTCTTTTTAAGGTATATCGTTGTAACTTGACTCCAAGTGTCTTACAGGAAGAAGTTTAACTAGTGGCTATTTGTATCGCCCAGAGCTCCTAGTTCAGAGTAGTTTTGATGGATCCATTGGCCATTAGTGAATCATGTATCTACCTTGCCTTACCTTCAGCCACAGCCACAATTCTTTGTATGTAAACAAAGGGGATGTAAGTGGTATTAGGTTCACACAGTGGACCTAGGTAGGTGGTGGCTCATACATACTATGTATTGTAACACACACACACACAAAGGCTTTTTCCTCCATCCATGAGTTTTCTTATACAATGATAAACAGAGCAGGTAGGTGGATAAATGTCCAACTTTCAGCTAGATGATTTGTATTGTGCAGACAAACTCCTTGAACATTTAACTCAGTTGTTCCCCTTCCAAGCAGATGTTTCACTAGAATGTAGACGTAGCCTACACAGATACTTCTCTGGTTTGTGAATGTTGATGTCTCTGTTAATATCTGTGTCATTTACAACAGAAGAATGATACTGGTATTTTATTTTGACAAAGTGTTGGAAGTATAGCTCCATGTAACGAAGGGGAGCTGCCCAGGCCCTTGAAGTAGTTCGTGTAAACTTTCGGTTTGGATATGTTTGTATTTATGTAGATAACCATCTGTTTATACATTCTTGTATTTATTCATTCATTGGTCTGTTCAGTAAATATATAAGGGCCTATTATGCACAGGCTCCATTAGACTTTAGCTTTTTAGAAAAATTCTTGAAAATAATAATTTGCTTATTGCATGGCAGTGTTAGGGATGGCCCATTTCATGAAAATTACCTTAGTAAGAATTTGTAGGTATGCAAATACGTCTAATCTAATGTTCAACAATAATAATAGAAAATTTAACATAGTGAGCTAGTATATACACACAAATATTTATATCATATGTACATGAGTAAGTGTGTAAATATGCATATATAAATATATGCCAGTAAATTGATTTATTTGAATCAATTATTTCACCTAACACTACTTATTCCTACTGTGAATGATGCACTCTAGGACATTCATATTCTACATCACTTTTTAGAAATGTTGGTGGCAACCCATCCAATAGGTTTTCTAATCCCACTAATGGGCTGCAATCCTCAATTAAAAAACACTGACCCAGAGTAATTGTTTTACATAATGTCTTCTTTCTGGGTAAGCACACTATTTCCACACTTAACTAAGTGCTATGGGCCCAAATTTGGCCAGCTGTTACTTAGGTTCTCCCAACCCTGTACCAATCACCACTGAATCTGTGCTTCTTTTCCCCAGTCTGAAGTGAACCCTTCCAGGGGATCCTGTTTCTAAGGACTGCTCCTGGTACAGTTCTGTCCTCTTTTGGGTCATCTAATGTAAAGGATTGTCATAAGTGATTAAGGTTCCCATGTCTGAAATAAAAAAAGGAACCCCCCCCCCCATATAGTTCATTTCTAACACAATACCCTTGATTTTTCAGAAAATGTGACAGGTTTGCAGTTCTTCCCATATACGGTGTTTTTAAAGAATCCATCTTGTAGGTATTGTCTGTATTGGTGTGTTACTCCTCGGTGGAGAAAAAGCAATAATTTCCTGCCTCTTCGCCCTGAACCTAAGAGAAACTGCTTTCAACATACCAAAGACAAAGAAAAGCTTCTATTTATAGGCTTCATGTGGTTTCTAAAATTTTAACCAAAGTGAATAGAACAATAATAAATTGCTCTCACATTTCTGCCCATAGAATTGTTTATTTAGCATTTTCTGTAAAACAAGAGACCTTCCATTCACGTGAAAAGACTGTATTTTGATTGCCTGGGAGATTTGAAATGATTTCTAATCTTGCCACCACTGTCTTCTGCTGTATAAATGAAATGTTTCATTTTCAAAGACACTGTCAGGATATCTGAAGACAGTTCCTTCACTGCTCTGCAACCCACCCCACCCCCCCAAAAATAAAGTGCTTTGCTCTGTGTTTTCTAAAAGAACCATGGCATTATTTTTTATATTGGAAGATATGATTTTCAGCAAGTCCTAAAGTGCTTATTTTCTAGCAGTTTCTTTGTTTTATTAAGCTCATAGGATTGTTTTTTGATTCACTAACTATCAAGAGTTGCCAGTTTTACGAGGTGTTCAAATAGGACAGGAGCCCTTTGAATATGGAGCTAGAATTGAACCTAAAATACTGTCTGCCTACAAAACATCATTTCTTTTTCTTTTTTTATGGGTGGGAGGAGGGGCCAGGGCAATAATTTACAACAAAACTTTCTTCCTTTGTTGAAATGGGTCTTTTCTTGATAGCTGGACACGCCAAACTGTGGGACTTGCCATTTCACCCAGGTGCTCAAGAGGACTGAGTTGAGCTCATTAAACAGCCTTCCTTGTCTGTAGGGCTTATCAGTTTCCAAATTATTTATATCCTCATACCCCCTGCATTGCTAGTCTCCAGACCTGCCCTGAGTGTGAAATAAGCCCAGATGTATAATGACACTTGATCCATCCAATGATCTCATGAGAATCATCATGTTTTTTATTGTCTCACCATTGGAAAAGCTTGACATTTTTCCACATTAATTCACTAGATTCTTTAATTTTGCTTAGAAATGGCCTCATTACTCTTTGGATTTATTTTGCCCTAATTTTTTGGTTTCCATGCTAAACTACTTGACAACACTCCCGCTCTTCCACCGATGCATCCAATAAGAAGATTTGTTTCATAATTCCATTTAAGGAACTTAAATCAAGTTTTATGCGTATGTTGTGATTTGTGATTACCAGAAAAATGACTCACTTTGAAGCAGAGAAAAATAGTTAGGCAGTCCACTCATTGGGTTAAATCATCAGGTCTCCAATCTGCACTTAATCAATGTATTCTGCCTTAATTAGCTATATTGAAATGCTTGAAACCCTGACTTGTAATACAAAACTCAGATATACTTATAAATGCTGATAGCTTCTATTTACTTACAGTCAACAATTGATGAAAAAGCTCTTACTTAAATAAATTGACTTTGTGCAACCAGAAACATAATTCATTCCTTCTATAAATGTTCCTCCCTGCTGTGGACTTTAGCCTTTGGCATCTGACCTTTAACCATAATCTATGGCTAGACATAGCTTGGGCATTGTAGGAATGCTAAGGTGAATTCAAATTGCATAATGCTGGAGAATTCCAGTTAAAACAAGGCTGACTGAAATTTAAAATACACTGTAATATAGACAAAGGAATTGTTATCATAGATGAAACGTACGTTGCAGATATAGGAGGATTATTGTGTCTGTTTCAGATGTAATTTCATGCCTGAGAATTTACATTGAAGGAAAAATGCTCTGGATCCCATTAGTGAAAGGCCCTGTTTTGCTGTCAGTTTAATTAAATGGAAACTGCTGGCAAGAGCGCTGAGGAGGTTGATAGAAGCAATACTATTTTGTGTGTTGGAACAGGAAACTGTTAGGTCTTCCAGTTTGAAAAGGGTACAAAAATGAAACCTGTGATTCATTTTTGTTTACAAACTCCCTCCTAGTTTACAATGACCTGAGTGATAAATTAACTGCAGTAAGTTATACACAATGTGCAGGGCAATGGCTTGATCCCAAGATATGAAAAGCTAATCTCTGATAATAAGAAGGTAGAACTTACTTTAATGTGACTTTTCCCCTAAACAATGCATTATTCAACAAAGCGATTGTTTCCTTTGGTTTATTTTTCCGTAAGTAGATTGAGACGGGGGTGGGGGTGTTCAGTTTGCTTTAAAATGTGTGTGTGTGTGTGTGTGTGTGTGTGTGTGTGTGTAGCAGAAGAAAGGGGAGAAAAATAAAGGGGGAGAGTAAGAGAGAGACCTTGGAACAGTGACTTATCTGTTAAGTGTGGTTGGCATCCTGCCTTTTGGCTGGAATTTTTGAGAAAAACATATTTGGTTTACTTTAATGGGCAAAAGCTCTGAACCTCATTTGTAGAAAAAAAAAGAGCATGTTTTCTTTTCCCTTTTTCAGTTAAGTTTATTATATCTTGACATTCTGTCTTGTAATTGAATAGTAATTCTGAATTTAGAACAGGAGAAGAAGGAAATTTAAGCGAGTCTTCCTCCTCCACCTCCTCCTCATGTTTCAGAGAAAAGGACTAGCTGATCCCAAAGTTTCAGCTTTTCACCACCACCCTTCGAACTGGCACACAAAAAAAAAATTGTTTAATTTTGCTGAGACTATGTAGCTTGTCTTTGTACCTTGGACCTTGCTGAGGGTTGTTGATATGTTTGTGTCTATTCTAATAATGTAAAGTCAGTGTGTGTTTTTAGAAGGGAATTTTCAATCTTAATTAAAAGTTGACAACCAGTGAGAGTATTCTGTATGACGCTGTCATGGCGGTTACATGACATTGTGCATTTGGCAAAACACAGAACTGTACAACACAAAGAGAGTGAACCCTGATATAAGCTATAGAGGTGATTAATAATGTATCAATATTGGTTTATCAGTTGTTAACATATGTACCACACTAATGCAAGATGTTGAAAATAATATATTGCATGAAGATACCAGCAGCAAAAAAAAGTGTCTGTAGTATGTAAACCTAAGTCCAAATTTTCCCCTTAGTTTGGTACAGCTGTTTTATCACTATTATTGAGTAAATATGCTTATTGAATTGTCATCCCATTACTAGGTTTGTTGAGTGGGACATACCAGCGTTACAAAAAGATAACAGAGGGCATAGGATTTCAAGAATGTCTGACTAAATATTCGGGCCATCTAACATTGGAGAATTTATATGAAGTCATGTTCTTTCTCTATGTCCACATTTTTTCTTCATCCCTTTTAATTATGCTTATTTTCTTTTAATACAAGTTATGCATGTTTATCATGTTAAGACACTACAAAAAAAATGGGAAGAAAACATTTAAATTGCCCACGATACCATCATGCTGAGCTAGTGTTGGTATTTATTGTCTTAATCATTCCTGTCTCTTTTTTTGTCTCCCTATATGTGAAAGTTTTTTTAATGTATGTGATATCTTGTCTTATAGCAGACTTTTTGTCTTTTTTACTAATGTGCTCTTTTATACACACCAGATTTTCATCTACAGCATCATTGTTAGTAATAGACTCTACTATATTCCACTATACAGAAGTGCCATAATTGATCTGACTGTTCTCCTTTTGACTATGATAAATAGGGCTTTCAGGAGCATCCTTGAAGTTATATCATTGTTTGTATCTCAATTGTTTCCTTAGGATAAAACCCTAGAAGTGAGACTTGTGAAGTCAAAGGTCAGAGCAGAATTCTGAGATTTTTGCTAGGTTATATTGTAAAGAATATCATTGGAGTATGATTGGTTAAATTGTAAAGAACATTTTTAGTAGAATTAGGATATCATGTATATTGGAAAAATCCTTCAATGCTTGGTATTGCTGAAGCCAATGTAAAATGAAAAATATGGTATTAAGTTTTGAGAGAAGCTGGGCAAATTTAGATATAGCTGATTTGGGGCAGACTTGTACTTTGTGTATAGAACATGTTTCTATACCCAGATTCTATCTCCAGTGCTCACGCTATAATTAGGAAAAGCAACCTCACTCTAAGAGAGCTCCTAACCATTCCCTTCTCCACCTGCCAGAACCTCCCACAATACGGTAGCTTTGGAGGCCACATTCACGCCAAGCCTTCCAGTGGAAGAGACATATCCCTGCCTTTTTTCCTAGCTCCATGCTATGCCTTTGTGTGTACCGGGTATGTGTAGTGGGGGGATGTTCTTTCCCATTCTCTCTGGTTCTCACGGGTGAATATAGGAGACTCACCTTAGAGGACTAACCAGTGATAGGCTAGGGCATCTTTGAAAGAGTTAATCTGAAAGGCTATTGCAGCCAATGAGCATTTATCCTGATGATGTCACAGTGGTGGTATCAGAGGCTCCAGGGAATTTATTATGAAATTACTCAGAACTGGAAATATTCATTCCAGTCTCAGTGGCTTTTTAAAGTGTGACAAAAAGGATAAATTGAAGTTTCAATAAAATAGGCCTATGCATGTTACTCCGGCTTCCTAAAGATCATTATTTTGGGTAGACTTAAATTAACACACAGGCATTCACACACACAGTTAAATTAACAGACACACAGCAGGTGCTGGTGTAAGAAAGGGGAGGGGGAAGCTTTTCATCTTTGTTATCTATTTTCTCTGTGTACAATTTTATCTAAAGAGTATGGTTTACCAGCCGTAGTGGGGCTGGGCTTTAAGGGCAATAAAAAGCTTTGGTCCTTAGAAAATAAAATGAGATATTCAGGCAGCCAGTTTATTTTAATTTCTTTTTTTCCCCACTTCATGACAGTATTTCAAATAATTAGGTTGATTTATGATTACAGATAGTTTTAAGATGTAGGATGCTTTAACAGTGCAGTGCTGGTTTATTGTATCTGGCCTTATCCAATTATAAAATTGAGTTTAGTCATGTAATGATTCTCTAACTAAAATATCAATCACGGTGAATGGACTTTTGCGATGTATATACTGTGAGTCTATTTTGAGCCTCTCCAAGGCACCCTCACATCTGAATATGCTTACTTGGCTTTACTCTCTAACATGTAAAAGCACATGAAACTTTAGCTAAATTTAGCCTCCCAAGCTAATGCACATGCTTAGTGACAGCAAAGGGGGAGGTTTTGATGATGAACAGGATATGATAGTCTAGAGTAATTATGTCTGCAAGACAATGAGCATCCTACATTATTTGTACAAATAACACAAAGTGATTATTTGGTTGTGTCCTGGTAATAAAACAATAAAGATCATATTTAATTTAAAATGGCGTCCTCCAGGGTCTTCTTTTTCATTCGGATCATTTTAGCCAACAGGATTTGCTGCTACAGTTAACAACAGCAAGTTTAAAGGAGAGAGAGAGAGAGAGAGAGAGAGAGAGAGAGAGAGAGAGAGAAGAGATTCTTTTCTCTCTTTCCATTAACTCTAACATTCCAGCCATCACAATAAGGGCATGTAGGACAGGAATGTTGAAATAAGTCACTTATTGAAATAAGTCGCTTATTTCACTGTTCTTTCCATATTGTTCACATAACTGTTTATTTACAATAATTTGAGTAATCTCAGAGTTCCTCCTAAAGGCTTTTTTTGGCCTGGATAGAAAGTACAGCTTTAAGATATTTCTCCTAAAATAAATTTGAGACAGTCTCATTTATAGTCAGCAGTGCCTTGATTACTTGCAGACACACTGGAAATTTACATGCGCTTTTCTCCTTTATAAAACACTGATCTGTTCATATCATTAGTTCCCTCATGACTAGCGCTTGGCTGCTTGCCAAGTGGTCTAAATCTGTAGTTGTAAATCGTGAGTTGAAATAGCAGAAAGTGGATTTGTAACTTAAAAAGTGTAAACAGTTTGGAAAATGAAGTAATTTTGGAGTATGATTGATTGCCTTGTGATTGTACTTTAAATTAGCCTGGGGTCTTGGGGGCAGATATGTGCTCTAACTGCTTATTATACATTTTCAGTTTTGGAAGGAATAATAGCATTGTTGGTAGGCTTTTAAACAATGTATGCATCTCCTGGAGTGACCTTTTAGGAAATGAATAGTTTTATTGTGTGTCCATTACTTTGCCTGAAACAACATTTTTGAGTTATTAATTTGACTCATTCTATAAATAAAGAATTCAAAATGCAAAGCAGCTGTGCAACCCCGAGCACAGTATATCATGCCTGTGCTTCAGAACCACTGTTTGAGATTGATAATTCACAGAACAAATGGTTTCTTGGGTGATAAATTAATAATGTTTGCTGGAGTATGTGGTTACCAAGGATTAGCCCTTCAATATTGCAGAAGCCAAAAATTATTATTAAGAAGGACAATCGATTAGTTGGACTTCTGGGACATTGGAAGTATCGGTCTGCTTTTGTTTAGGGATTTCAGTTCATGTAATGGCACAGATAGAAAGTAGGAATAATCCAGCGGGTAATTTCTGGGCAAAATACAGCAACTGTGATAGACCAGAAGCATCTGGAGTATGAATGCCTGAACCCGGATATCTCTTCCCCCAATTTGCCAGCTGGGTCATTCTAGGCAAGTCACTGAGTCTTCTCCGATCCTCCTTTGTTCCCACCAATAAAATGGGTATAAGAATTCCAACCTCACAAAATTTGGGGGAGCTTCATATGAGATAAGATAGGAAAGTTATGTAAAATGCTCTATATTGTATATTGTCATCATTATTATTGTTGCTCCTGCTATTGCTATTGTGTTATTATTACACTAGGTCTGGTAACTTTGTACTAATATTGTGAATGGCTCATGGAGGTAAATTTTAAGCAACAGTCTCATTCACTTTTTGCCTTCATAAGCAGGAGGTCTAGGAATAGTTTTTCTGTGGTAACACTGGAATTCTAGTTTTTGTTTATGGGAACGATTTTCTCAGTATAGCTTCTCTTTCATTTTTTATTTTTTCCTTGTCTAATTCAGTATTTCTTGGGGATCACATTCTGTTCCCATGTTGAGAAATGAAGAATCTTAGTTTCTTAAGCATTTATTAGAGCTTTTACAGCATGTCAGGCAGAGCCTGCATTAGACAGAAGGGACATAGTGGTGAGAGTGTGCAGTCTCGGCCTGTGGACATGTCCAAGCCTCAGGCAACACTTTGCAATAGAACTCTCTGTGATGGTGGACCTATTCTGTACCTGTGCTTTCAAATGAGGGAACACCAGCCACATGTGGCTACAGACCACTTGAAATATGGCTAGTGTGACTGAGAAACTGGATTTAAAAATTTTGTATTTGAATTGATTTTAATTCATGCAACTGTAAATAGTCCCATGTGGCTAGCAAGCTGTTGTATTGGATAGCCCAACTCCAGAATAAAGATCAGCTAGTTTAATTGCCAGGTTGCAAAGTCAACCAAAATATTTTGTTAGTACATAGAGACTACATTACCCATGTTTCTGTTATCCTTAATGAGACACAATGCCAAAGCTCAAATAATTGGTATTTGGATAATTCCAGTGGACAAAACAGATGAATTGCTTTTTAGTGTATGTGGGATTGAAACAGGAAATTGGTATGTATCAGTGGCAGAAATGAACAAAATACTCAAACAAGGCCTAAATCTGGAGAGCAAACGGTGATGATGCTGAACCAGGACTGCCAGCGGGGAGGAAGCCCCAGCTAAGCCAGCTGGGGATGGTCAACTGGTTGCCCCTATTGAGTGAAAGGGATTTAGGGGCATCACTGTATAAATAGGTACAGGATTTATGAACATTGAACTACAAAGAACCGCCCCGCCCCCCCAGAGAAAACAGGGCATTTCACATTTTTGTTTTGAGTTACCAAACTTCATTCATGTCCATGAAACAGAAATGTCCAAAGGTACTGGGTGTGGAATGCGGCCATTCAAGACTTGAACTCGCAGATTTTGGGGAGAGTGCCGCAAACTGCCCCTGGGAAGGGCTGCCTCCAGACCTCTGCGGCATTGAACAACGATGCATCTTTGCAAGTGATCAGGTTCCTCAAAGCCCTGTCTTAGTTCCTACATGAGTGAGTTTCCTCCGGGACAGGAAGCTGCTTTTGGCACCATGAAGCAGTAGTTAAATACTTGTGGTGAAAAGTCTAATATTAGAGTGGGAACAGAAAGACTTTAGACATCATAGAATACAATCTCTTGATTTTGCTTTTATTTTTCACACACAGCATTCGTGCTTGAGAGTGGAGATCTTACTAAGAATTTCAGAGTAGATGGGAGCGATAGCAGAGGGTCTGATCGCATCCCACACGTCACACACACCATCGGCATTCCCACCTGACACTTCTCCTTTCCCCATCTCATTCTGGCGAACTGGCCACCAGATAGTAGGCCCTCTTCCCCATGCTCCTCCCAACGAGGACCTTCTATTACAGAGCAACATGGTGCAGGCCCAGCCCCTCCGCTTGCTTCCCCATCTCCAGGCCCTCGGCAGACAAGGGACTGGCACTTTCTTCAGGGCCAGCTTCTCTGGGAGGCACGGCAGGCTCAGTGCCTAGGGTCCAAAATACTTCGAGGGGCCCACAAAAACATTCCCATTCCTTTTAAAATCAGATAAAAATACAATGACCTTTTAGGTTGGAAAAACTGTTTTAATATATAATATTTATATATTTTTCTCTATACCAACACAGTCCTAAAATACAATTTTTAATATATTTCTGGAGGAGGAACGGACCCAGGGAGGCAGTTGGGCCTAGGGGTCAGGGGCAGTGATAATGCAGTGCCGTCTTTCCCTGGTCCCACCTTCCTTTGAAGGCGGCATCTGCGTCACTTGATAGAGGAGGAACCTGAAACCCAGAGAAGGGCGAGAGTTTGCCAAGATTCCAAACTGAGTGCCTGGTGCACCACTCCTTCTGAATTCTGCTTCTTCACAGGGCATCAAGGAGACTTCTTCTTAAAACCATTTGTTCCAGAGCTGGTTTTTCCCAACCGTAATCTAATTGTACTTTAATCAATAAAAAATTTCCTGTGGAACAACTGGGAGGGGTGGGGAGGAGAGAAGCCCAGCAAATGTGAATTGTTGTTTATTTGTCTCTCTTAAACAATGTTTCACATTAAACCAGTTGCAAATGAAATGAATTGTATTATAGCCATCTTGGAAAAATAACTGCTGATCTCATAAATTCATCAAGCTTCCTGGTTCCAAAGGCCTCTCTTAAAATAATAATGTGTCCTGGGCTCAGAAAATACAACCTGCCTCCACTTAGCGGGCAGTGAAGGAATTATAATTGCAAAACCAGAATGGGCCCCTCCTGCCCCCTCTGGAGGTGGCAGGTTCTTTGTTGACCCTGAACCGGAAAGAGGAAGATTGTGGCTTCCCAGGACAGAGACTCCTGTCCTTCATTTTATATGATGCCTGGGTCCCCAGTGTCATCACTCAGCTAATAGGTTGCTCCTCTGGGCACCTCCCTGCCCAGCACACAGCTCACAACTCTGCCCTTCTCGCACTGCTTCAGTGGCAGCTCCCTTTGTGTCCGAGGTTTATCTGGGTGTAGGCTTCTCTCAAAAGTCCTAAGTGGTGGTTATGGCCCAGGGCTATGGAATCAGACAGACCTGGGTTCTTCCAGAGTGACCTTGACCAAGCTACATAATCTCTCTAAGCCTCAACTTCCTCATCTATTAAATGGGAGCAGTAAACAGATTCCTCGCAGGGTTGCTGCATTGATTAAACACATGGGCCCCCGCATGAAGGGCTTAGCCCTTGCCGTCAGCAGTGTATGTTCAATAAAAGGCAGCTGGACTCTAGCAGGACAATGTTTGATGACTGAACATTTGGACAAGTAGCCTGAAGATTTTTATTTGTATTTGTCTTTAGTTTGGCTTCAAACACATTTGCAATGACTGAAGTGGTAACAACCCGGAAGAAATGTGCTTGGCATTTTGCCAACTCCACTATATTTTACCTGTCCAGGTGTGTGAGATCATCTCAGAAAGTGGTTCCAAGTCAGTGGTACTTGAATGTTGTCAGAGATGAAGCAAGTTTGTCAGCTTTACGTCCTCCTCAAGCCTACAGTGTATATTCCTCAGTGCAGGTCTCTTAACCCCTGCCCGTCACATGACACGGGCATAGAGGATGCACCAAGCAGAAAGCAAACATCTGATGTGGGTGTTACTAAGTTCCATAGTCTTCCGTCAGACATCCCGCATAGGAGGTGACTTCACTCTCCGCCGACCTGGAGTTTCTGAAGGGTTTCACCGACTGTCTTTACTCTAGAGTCTTGTTGGAAACAAATGGCATTTTCAAATGTTTTTCGTTTTTCAGGTTTAGAGATCTTATTTAAATCAATGTAATGAGACACTTTGAACAAAATGTAGCCATTCTCACCTCTCTGTGTGTTGGGAGAAGCAGCATCACAGCGAGAGCTGGGGTTAAATGGAACTGGTTACTTTCATTTAGTCTGTGTGCTCTGACTTGTCAACATGTACCATATAGGTAGGATTTTTTTGAGTCTGTGCTAAATAAACTATACTCTGGAAGAATTAAGAGGGCTGTTATTCCACTGTGATTATTTGGAAAAGATTTTATTCACTTATTTTTAGAGAGAGGGGAAGGAGAAAGAGAAGGAGAGAAACATCAATGTGTGGTTGCCTCTCGCACGTCCCCAACTGGGGACCTGACCTATAACCCAGGCATGTGCCCTGACTGGGAATCAAACTGGCGACCCTTTGGTTCACAGGCCAGCACTCAATACACTGAACCACACCAGCTAGAGCCCACTGTGATTTTTGAAAGAGTCAGAAACCTCATTACTGAACAAAATTGCTGGACCAGGTCTCTCACCTTCTCTTCCAGGCCATCTTCATGTATGGAAAACAAAGTTCTCCAGTTTTCTAAAAGGCTCTATTGAAGCTGAAGTACAAGTTTCCATTAAAGTACAAAGGTTGTGAGGTCAAGGGAGTCTGCACTTTATCTTTTACAAGGATACATTTAGATTTTAGTTTTGAAATTTAAAAAAAAGAAATGATTAAAGAATGTGAGGAAACTGAAGGGAATTATCTCATTTCTTCTTATCTCTTCATGGTGACCCATGAAAGAGTAACGCAATGATTATACTTATAAAGGGGCATTTTAACCCAAGATAACACGTAGTGGGAAACTTTATTGGAAGAATCTCTTCCACGAACCCAAATGTGCATGAGAACATTTGCCCCAGCTCCGTTGGAGAACAGTGAGAGGAGACACCCCGGTGAGGAACTGGTGGCCATGGAAGCCCCTTGCTTTGATTCTCCTTATTGCGCATGGGAGAATGAGATTTTACCTCCAGATCATTTAAAGTATGATCAAACTGATAATAAGTAATAACCACCCGAAGTGGTAGATTATATGGCTTTTTAATCCCTAGATTAAACGGGCCCCCTAAACAGAAAGAAAAGGGATGACTTAAATAATCTAATTTGGGGGGGAAAGAAGGTGGTAAAGGGATCTGAAGGATCCCAGCTTCTGTCTTGGCTGCATAAGACCATGGATTGCAGCTCCTTCCAATGCTGCTCAGGTGTGTTCTGACTGAGTCCTTAGACTAACTGATGTCAGAAGTCCTCTAAGCTTCGAGATTTGTTACTGGAGCAAGGCAAGGGTGTTTTGGGTGTCCCGCTGGACTTGAAGTAAGGACCTGAAAGCTTAATAGCCAATAAAATGAGAGCTGGATGCCGACCTTCGGCAAAAGCAGACCTTGGTTTCGTAGTGTAAACCTTCCGCTCCCTCCTCCCATTTAGAATTGAAGAGTTGCAATGGCTTTGGCTTAAGGTAGGATGAGAGAGAGATGATTTTCTTACGTCAGAGTTTAAGACAAACCCGGAATTTTTATAACATGCAATATTTGCTGGTATTTAAATATACTTTGATGGCATCTTGGCTGGCATTCAGAGACTCTTGAAATCATCTTGATTGTGAAGAGTCACTAAATGAAGCTGCTCAATGGTGCTTAGTGAATTACATTCAGCTACAAAGTATTGGTTCCATCTTGGCCTGGTGAATGATAACATCTATTATCTAGATATTCTCTGCTATATCCCACCTGAGGAACAAACAACAATAAAAAAAGTGCTTGAACTTTTTGGGGGGTAAAATATATTAATAATATCCTTCATTATTAAAAAGGGATCTGAACTGCTTACAGACAGGGAATGTGAAGTGCTGGCTCAGTTGAACATGGGGGTTATTTGCAAGACAAGTGCCAGAAATAAAAATGAAAAAGGAAGCATTGAAAATGTAGGCAATGTAGTTGATATATCCGTTTTTCTTCTGCATGAACCTGCTCATAATCCAAACTGTATTTTTAAACCCCTTTTTGTTCAAACTATTTCACCAGCCATCATTTTTGAAATTTTCAGATTTAAAAATATAAAACACATCACTTTCAGAGCTGAGGCATAACACCTCCAAAGTACGGAGCTCTGTAGTGTTGGGTCCGTATTGATTTCTCCCTTGGGCTCTAGGTTTTTCTGGAACCCAGAGCCTTCACTCCAGCCATGGCACTTTCATTCCAAGGTGTTCTCTGCCTGGAGATGCACCTCTCTCCTCTTTTTTTCTTTTTTTAAGATCTTATGTATTTATTTTCAAAGAGAGGAGAAAGGAGAGAGAAAAAGAGGAGAGAAACATCGATGTGGGAGAGAAACAGTGATTGGTTGCCTGTCGCAGGCACCTTGACCAGGGACGAACCCACAACCCAAGCATGTGCCCTGACCGGGAATTGAACCGGAGATCTGTTGTTTTGTGGGATCACTCCCAACCAGATGAACCACACTGGTCAGGGCACGTCTCTCTCCTTTCGAGATAGCGGTGAGAGGCCAACCTGAGCATTGGATCAGATCCATTCTCCAAGCCTCCTCAGTAGTATGACTGCTGGCAAGTCACTTCCTCTTTTTAATGTGTCAGTCTCCTCATCTGGAAAATGGAGACAATAATTACTTTCTGTAGGGTTGTCTAGAGGAGGAGAGAGATATGCACACAACTAGCAGAGAAGGGACTCAGTGAGTGATGGTGTTTCTATCTGCTCACAGCTTGTCTGTGTATCTTCAAAACTCAGCTTGCGCTTTCTCTGTCAAAAGTCTTTCTTGATAGTACTTCTTTGGTACCAAGGACCTGTCTCGGCCAAGACTCCAGTCAGAACCCTAATTTATTTCATGGCTCACGTGCCCACCAGCCTATATAGATCCTTGAGGGGAGGGGCATTGGCTCTGTGGTGTTTGTCCCCCTGCCACCTCCTAATCCACAGAAAGTGGTGTCTGACCGTGGATGGATGGTCATGCTGACATCTCATGCTGTCTCTTTCATGATGCCGAGGATACAGTTGTGTGACCTGTGGATGCGAGATGAGGGCCAGATGGTTGTGGTCTCTGCTTAGGATCCAAAGTGTGGAGGTAACAGAGAGAAATAGCACTCTTGGTTTCACTGAGCCTACAACTTGCTTTCTGAAGGGTTAAAAGTGGAGAAGTGTTGCTGATGAAGAGTGTTTTATACAATGGCGATCTCTTTCAGAGGTTATCTTCCAAATAAGGCAAAATCAAGCTTCACTTTGGGGATTGTTTTGAACATGAGACTGGAAGGGATACTTTAATAGCACAACCTGAAACGAGAAGTTTGCTTCTCATTAGTTCCTAAACGCATGTGGATTCAAAAGGCCACCGGCCCACTGGAGAGTCTCAGGTTCTCCTGAATCGGCCAGAGCCCCTCTCAGAGTCTCAGGGCCAAGCAGAATGCAGCTGGGGTGTAAGGAGAACAATGTGATATTTAATGCCAGATAACCTGTCTCTGCCGTTAGGTGGTGACCTTGGGCAGGTCATTCACCTTGTTGAGCTTTCCGTGTCCTCTTGGACAAAATAGGAGTCTTCATAATATATTGTAAGAGGGGGTTTCTGGGATGGTCAAGTGAATCTAAGTACATGAAGGGCCTTTATAACTTATGAAGTGTTATTCAGATGAGTGATTATACCATGCATAATAACCTATTTGGATTACATAGTTAATTAAGTAGGGTGTGCATGCAGGAATGGGAATTGAAGGGAGCAGGGGGTTGCCATATCAACATTCGGGTGCATAGTGCCACCGCTTGGGACTATGTAATCAACATTTACATGAGTAGTTCCCAAAATGTGATCAGAGAAACACAAAACAGGTAGGGGGAGGAAAGTGGAGTGGAGGGATGGCCTGAGAGAGGGTTCTATTTTAGAAGAAATTCGAGGAAAGGCAGCATATTCCCTCGCATCAGTTCAAAGCCCCCATTTGCATGGCGAAGGCTCCAAGGAGACCGTCTATGTAACTTCATTAAACTCAGTGTTTTCCATACTATGGTACCCTCTTTCCACATAACACTCAGTAATATGCTCCCCAATCTCCCCAGGAGCTAGTGTTCTTTGTAATATGTTGGGAAACAACTTGCAAAGCAGTAATAATAGTGGATATGTGTGTCAAGAGCTTACTATACCCTGCACTAACCTTGGTACTTTTCATCTTTTAACTCGTGTATCCTCCCTGGAAGGCTCTATTTTTTATGTCCATTTTGCAGGTTAGAAACCTGAGGCTCTGAGAGGTCACTACTTCCTAGATCTCCTAGTGCATAGCCGGTGAGCATCATGCTCTGCTGTGTGCATGCATGTGAAGGCTCAGGCTTCCACATGTGCTGCCTTGTGCACTCCGCCTACAAACACTGAACTGCGGGGCTCCGTCTTCCCAGGCTCTGAGAGCAGTTGGTCCTCTTATCCGGGTACTGATGAGTAAATAAACCATTGAAGCCAATGTTATGGAATATGCGATTTTTAATATGTAGCTTCCTTGAAAAGGCTTACCATGTCATTAAGAGTAGGTATTTCCCATTTTTAGTTTCTGTACCACCTGCGGCCTTGGGGCAGGTTGATAGCTCTGGCCTCCTCTTCTGCTTAATCTGTTCTTGTTCGTAGACCTGACATGAGGACCTTCCAGACACTCTGCAGTTGCTTCACACTGGTTTTGTTTTGTATTTTCATCCTGTCCCAAAATTGAATTTCACCATTTGTTCCAATAGGTGCCTTGGCACCTGAGGTACTTGGTAGAAAACATTCATCCAAGACCCAGCTCAGCCATCTTCATTCAGCAGGGCAGGAAAGGGGCCCAGGAATCTTTATTTTAAAAAGTCCCTCCATGGTACTGTTGCGACTGGACCACAGAACACATATCCTCTCTTGGTTTTCATTTAACCTCTGAGTGTGGGGACAGCCTTCTGAGTTACCACTTGCCAAATGGGAACCCTGGAGGAAGATCAGTCAAGGCTGCGGCAAAATCAGATTTCCATTCAGAGGATTCATGTGAAGAGCTGTTAACAAAGGGAAGACTTATATATAGGGGCATGGTTAAGGTGAAGGGAAACAAGAAGGGAGGTTGAGGCACCCAGGGTCTAGTAACATCAGGAAGCAAGGGGAGGACATAGGGTACCCGGCTGGAGCAGCCGTGGTGGAGGGGTACAGCCACAGCCAGGACTGTGATGCTGAAACTGAGAGGGAGCAAAGAAGAAACATCTCAGCTCCTCTCTTTCCCGCATCTGCTCTTCTGCTGACATCTTCCAGTTGCTGAACTAAGCAAAACCATAGTGTGAGAGAGTCCCATGATATAACTTTCAGGGGTCACACCGCAAGGCAGAGGTTAGGTAATGGATTTAGGGGTAGGGTAGGCATAGGGGATGCCAGATGGTGAATAACCAGAGAACATTAATTTGAAATATTATTAATGGAACATTAATTGAAATGATCATTAATTGAAAGCCTACCATGTGCTTCCCTTGTATGCACCATGTTAGGGATTCAAACATGCTAGAGACCCAGCCCACATCCTTCAAAGAACCCACAGTCTGGAAATGGGAGCCTAACATGAGTAAGTTCAGTGAGTATAACAGAGCAACTGTATCTTTGGAATTAAGCTGATATCAGTGATCCAGAATAACAGGTTTCTGGAAGCAATAATCTGTTCTCCAGAGCAGGGGTCAGTAGAGACAGAGAGGAAGCAGCTCAGACTTTTGAGCCATCAGGTCTCTGTCACAACTACACAACTCTGCCACTAGGGTACCAAAGCAGCCATAGATAGTATGTTAATGAATGGGCTTGGCTGCGTTGCAATAAAACTTTATTCATAAAAACAGGCATCAGGCCAGATTTGGCCTGTAGTGTGCCAAAACTTGGTTAACATAAACCATTTCAGAAATATCTAAGAGATGCCCAGAACAGGGATCTGTAACACTGGTAACTCATGGTACAAAACCACAGAATTATAACTGGAATTAATATATTAGTCACCAGCAATGTGTTATTATGTCTTTTATGAGAAAAGGGAAGTAGGTTTGTGTATTAGAGATTGGGGAAAGGAAGATTTTTGCAGTGGAAATGATTTTCAGTGGATGATAGTTATTATGGGAAACATGAATAAGCCAGATTCTTCTTCCTCCTGTCTTACATCAGCTTACTCACTGACACTGTTCAAAAGGAAGTGAAATAGAGCATATCCATATCATCAGCCTTCAATGATGTTCTTCCACGATGCACTGTGAGAACACATTAGAAGGTGCCAGAGTTTTTATATGACTGCACTGCCGTGAGATTGAATAGTGGTTTCAGTTTCCAGTAGGTTGTATAAGTATCTCTTTCCTTCAGATGTTAAACTAATTTTTGCATTGCGCACACCAGAAAAAAGATGAAAGGAAAAAAAATACCCATTCTGAACGACTGATGTTCTCCTGGCATTGTGACAGAACCCAGAGCAGTTTGTGGAAAAAGCACCAGGTGAACTTGTAGCTAGTTACAGCAGGAGAATAGATATAACCCAGAAGAGAGGGGCCTTACTGAGTTTTATAGTTGAAGCTTTATTTTTTTTTAATTTAACTGTGAATTGATTTTTATCATTCACCAAAAACCAAAAGTGGCGAGCAAGGATCTCTCTTGAAGTAACGACACAGGGTTGCTTGCTACCGTTTGGCTTTGTTGGGGTTTGGGTTTGCAGAACAATGAAATAACACCCGTCTAGTGCCTTTTCCTCCTGTTTCCTTCTGTTCTCCCCACGGTGTTTCTGAACCCTTCTGCTTAGGTACGTTGCAGCAGTCCAGGACTAAAAGGCACTGTGGGGACTCTGCCAAGGACCCAGGGCAGCCCATTCCTACCAGCTGCCTCTTCAGGCCCAGCTTGTCTAACACATTGGTCTTCAAATTTCTTTTCTGGTGGACTCTCTGAATTGGGTGTCTATCCGATATGACGGTCACGAGACACAGGTAGCTAGTAGGCCCTTGATATATGTCTGTCCAAGTTAACAGATGCTGTAAGTGTGAGATGCCCACCAGGCTTTGAAAATGAAAAAAATAATGTAAAATATCTCACTAGTTAATTCTTTATATTACTCATTTGTTTAAATAATACTTTGGATACTTCAAGTTAGATGAAACAGCTGTAAAAAAAGAAAGGGCCCTGTTTTGTTACACTTGTGCCATAAAATAAGACAAAATGTTTTCACAATATATACATATATCAAATCATTACATAGTACACCTTCAAGTGCTATATAATGTACTTTAATGTATGCAAAGTAATGCAATGTTGTATATCAGTTATATCTCGATAAAATTGGGGGAGGAAGACAAAGTGTTCATTGAATTATTGTTTTAAAATAGTAAGAGCTTAAAACTAAAAAAGATAGAATAGATTATTAAAATTAATCTTACCTGTTTTCTTTTTATTTTTTAAATGTTAATTACATACTTGGCTCATGTTTCTAGTGGACAGTAGTGCTCTGAAAGATTTTCAAACACTGTACATATGCCTTTCTTCTTTTTTTTTTCTTAAGATCTTATTTATTTACTTAGAGAGAGGGGAAGAGAGGGAGAAAGAGAGGGAGAGAAACATCAGTGTGTGGTTGCCTCTCACATGGCCCCGCTGGGGACCTGGCCTGCAACCAAGGCATGTGCCCTGACTGGGAATAGAACTGGCAACCCTTTTGTTCACAGCCCAAGCTCAATCCACTGAGCTACGCCAGCCAGGGCTGCCTTTCTTCTTAATAAGAGGTAAAAAGTGTTAAACATAATAGAGAATGAAAGAAGATTCAAGAATTATAGAATGGTTGACTGTAATTAAAATAAACATTTTATATGATTTGATAAAATCATAAGTTTTAAAATCTGTGTTTATTAAAGTATATAACAGTTCTGAAATAATGTAAAATTTTTAACCTTAGGTTTTATCCAATTTTTTTTCCAAAAAATCTGGTAGCCTTGCAGAGCATTCCAGTTGTATTTAAAGGGATCAGCACCATTAACCTTTATTGCTTTGGCTTTTCTGAATTCAGAGCATCTTAACACAGGCCAAAGTACTCCATTTGTACTGCCAAGCTTTTCCTCTAACAGAAATATGTGGAAGGAGGAAAATATCAAAAGCCCATGCTTTAAGGTGACTTGATGTATCAATAAGAGAGGCTTCTTCAAAACCAGTATTTTGTTTTGTCCCTAGCGGTCGTAATAAAACTGGGTTGGGTGAGAGATGAAAAAGGAGATTGCCTGTATTGAGTGCAGGCTCATTTTCCAACAGAAGAATTGAGGAATGAGTAACAGAGAAGTTGAGAATTTGTCCCATTCCCCGTGTAGGTTCCCCTAGGAAAGTCTTGTACCCACTGGCAGGGATTCTGCAGTTTGAAGACCACTCATTTCAGCTGAGCTGCTGATAAAAGATAGAAGCCTTTGCCCCCCTTTCCTTGGCAAGCTGCTCCAGAAACCCTATGATGATATGAAAGAACACTACGTAATGTAGACCACTCTTGTCACCTTAGGATGTGTACTCTCAGAGGTCAGTGCTGTTGTGAGGAGATTGTTCACAAACTCCTCAAGTTGTGAGGTTATTCCAAAAAATAAGGAGTCACGAAAATGAGATGACTGCCTAACCTCGTGACCCTCCATCGTAAAAGGCCTGCCAGCCAAGGACTGCAGTGCTGTTTGGTAAGGAACATTCTCCAGATTCCTTCAGCCTTGCAGGAAGACCTGTTGGTCCAGAGTCTGGGGTGAACTAATGATGTGACTGCTCTATTTTATTGCAACACTGTCTTTTGGCAATTACATTTATCAGTGTTCCTTCAGAGATCGGGGAGAGCTAACAAGAAATTGGGACACTAATTCTGCTCCCTCCAAGAGTTCATATTCTAAGTTGCTAGTTGAAGAGATACCACTTTTCCTCCCAAGAAACAACTAAGACTGTATCAACACAGAAAATATAACCCTTGCCAGATATTCCTCTTTTATTATAATATAAAATACACATAACATATCATTTACCACTTTAATCATTTTTGAGTGTAAAATTCAAAGGCATTAAGTACATTCACAGTATTGTGTAACCATCACTATTTATTTCTAGAACTTTTTCACCATTCCAAACAGAAACTCTGTACTCATTAAGCAATAATTCCCCATTCCTTGTCCCCACCTCCCTGCCCACCCCACACCCCCACTCCTAGCAACTTCTATTTTTCTCTCTGTAAGAGAGAAAAAGAATATGCTGCCTATTCTAGATGCAGCATATAAATAGAATCATACAATATTTGTCCTTGTGTGTCTGGCTTATTTCACTTAACATAATGTTTTCAAGGTTTATTCATGTTGTAGCATGTATCAGAACTTCATTCTTTTTAAAAATGAATAATATTCCATTGTTATGTATATATAGCACAGCTTTGTTTATCTGTCCTCTACTGAATGCACTGATGGACAGTTTGGTTGTTTCCACTTTTGGGCCCTTGTGAGTAATGCTCCTGTCAACATTGATGCACAAGTATCTGTTTGAGTCCTTGTTTTTAATCCTTTGGGGTATATATGCCTAGGAGCAGAATTCGGGGGCCTCCTGGTAATCTCGTGTGTAACTTCCTAAGGAACTTACAGACTGTTTTCCACCACAACTACACCATTTTCTACTCTCACCTGCAACGCACAGGGTTCCATTTTCTTCACATCCTCACCAGCACGTAGGGGTTTTGTTTTTTAAATAATAGCCATCCTAGTGGGTATGAAATAGTATCTAATTATTGTTTGATCTAATAACTGATGATGTTGAACATTGTTTCATGTGTCATCTGTATAACTTCTTTGAAGAAATATCATTTAAAGTCCCTTTCCATTTTAAAATTAGACTGTCTTTTTGCTGTTGTAAGATCTCTTCATATATTCTGGATAGTAATCCTTTATCAGATACGTGATTTGCAAATATTTTTTTCCTATTCCTTGGGTTGTCTATTCCCTTTCCTGATAGTGTCCATTGATGCACAAAAGTTTTTGATTTGATAAAGTTCAGTTGATCTGTTTTCTGTTCTTGTTGACGGCACTTTTGGTGTCATGCTTAAGAAAACATTGTAAAGTCAAGTTCATGAAGATTTTCCCCTGTGTTTTGTAACTTTAGCTCTTAAATTTAGTCTTTGATTCATTTTGAGTTAATTTTATATATGGTGTGAGGTAAGGATCCAACTGCATTTTTTTTTAACCTTTGAATGTCTAGTTTTCCTCACATGATTGGTTGAAAAGACTCTCCCTTCCCCACTGAATGCTCTTGGCACTGTTGTCAAAAACCAATTGATCACATATTTGAAAGTTTGTTTCTCAATTCTCTATTCTACTCCATCCCATTATATCCTTATGTAGCTTTGTAGTGAGTTTTGAAATAGGAGGTGTGAGTCTTCCAGCTTTGTTATTTTTAGACTCTTGAATATTTGAGGTCCCTTGAAATTTCATACAGGTTGGACAGAAGTTCCTATGTTTTAAAAAAATTGTACAGTTAAAATGCAGGCAAACAAAGGAGACAATAAGAATCAGATCATTTCAAACCTGAGAGGCACTCACTGTTATAGTTTTTAAGTATTAAACAAGACAACATGAGATATCACTTCACATCCTCCAAGATGGCTTTCAAAAAGAATATAATAACCAGTGTTGGGGAGGATGTGGAGATACCAGAAACCTCATACAATGTTGGGGAGAATGTAGAATGGCACAGCCACTGTGGAAAGCAGCTGGCAGTCCCTCCAAAGTGTAAACATAGAATTAATGTGTGATCCAGCAATTCCTCTCCTCAGTACATACGCAAGAGAAATGAAAACATATGTCCACACATACATTTTTGTCCAAATGTTTTTATCCTGATAGCAGTGTAACTCATAGTAACCAAAAAGAGGAAACCACACAAACATCTCGTGACCTGATGGCATGGAGAAATAAAATGTGGTATATCCATACAATGGAGTATTGTTCAGCAGTAAAAAGAAATAAAATATTGGTATACTGTATGATATGGATGAACCTTAAAAACACGCTAAGAGAGAGAAGCCTGTAACAAAGGACCACATATTGTATCATTTCTTTTGTACTGAATGTTTAGAATAGGCAAATCTATAGAGACAGAAATTAGACTAGTGGTTACCTGGACCTGGTGGGGGCAGGAGGTGTGGGGGCAAGAGGGTTCAGGGTTTCTTTGGGGGATGATGAAATGTTTTAAATTTGATTGCAGTGATGGATACACTACTCTGAATATACTAAAAGCTCATACACTTTAAATGGATGAATCATCTGGTAAAGAATTATGCCTCAGTAATACTGTTAAACAAAAGACGTGGGGCTGAATATATTATTTCATAGTTTCCCTTTTTTTCACTTACTATAACAGAAGCATCTTCACATGACCTGGAATGTTACTTAGTTTTGTTATTTTTAATGGCCACACAGTTTTAATGAAAGGAAACATACCGTTTACCATGCACACACACATACACATGTGTGCGAGCACATGTGTGAACTATCTCCAAAACGCCACGCACGAGGCGATCAACACCAGTCAATCCTACATTGTTAGGCATCTGGTTCTCCATGCGCTTTTTTCCCTGGCATAAACCATGTTGGAAATCATAAGATTTATTTAGCCTGATTAGTGTTGACTGCTTGTGAATGATGTACATGAAAGCAGTGATTAGTCACTGTGTAAGGCACACATTTGGATCTTATATGCTAAGGGACTGATGTGTGGAAGTTAATCATTTAGCTATTAATCCATTTGGTGTCACACCTCAAACAGATTTATTGATAAGTTTGGAGGTTTAGGAAGCTCTCGCAAACATAAAGGTTTTTGGTTGGTTGGTTTGTTTGTTTTTATTTATTTATTTTTATTGTTGTTCAAGTACAGTTGTCTCTATTTCCCCCTCACCACTTCCCCACCCCAGCCATCCCGGCCTCCCACCCTCGATGCTACCCCACTTTGGCTTTGTTCATGGGTCCTTTATACATGTTCCTTAATGGCCCTCCTCCCTTTTCCCCCCATTATCCTCTCTCACCTCCCCTCTGCTTACTGTCAGACAAACGTAAAGGGTTTATGCAGCTGCTGCAGTAGCAGGATTGCAGTGATGGCAGGGACAAAGTACAAATTGAAAAACGAAAAGCCCTGTAGGTATTCCAAGGAGAAAGATGGCAGAAGTTACTTTGATTATGGCCAGTTGTGCTAATAGTGGTCAAGTTTGCTCCCCTTAGAGCAACTTTGGTTTATGACAACATGGGGCTGATTAGATTAGCTCCTTGTAAACCAAGAAAAGGTTGACTTTAATTAGGTTCAAATCCAATGTACTAGCCTTGCCTGGGTCACTAATAAATAAATAAATGTATAAATTAATGTCTGAGGATATTTCGGGTGCAGTTTTCGAGTAGAAGGAATTTTTGTCTAAACTCTGGCTCCTTGGTGTTCTCATGGGCTCTTTATATTTTCTTCTTCAGATACTGAAACTCATTTATACTAAAATGAATGGCTGATTATAGCTTAACAGTTAACCTTGCAAAGGGGAAGCATGTGAGGATAGGCCCCTTGTAATGGCACCTCAGTGCCCAAATGTGGCCACCTGTTCACCTACTGGTCAGCCTGGCCATGGGTTGTCCCCAGTAGATATACTTATTGCACAATCCCTGTCTTGTGTCACATTTAAATTTGACTGAGAAGTGCCATATGAAAATAAGATGCAAAATTCTCAAGATGAAATCTAGAGTGGCTTCTGACTGTGGCTTAGCATTCAGTGACCATTTGGGAGAACCTTGGAGGTGGAGCTGGCTTGCCTCCCAGTGGGATCATTTGTTACAGAGTGAGGGCAGCGTTTGGTTTTAGCTTAGCTGTGTTGTTTTCTTTTCTGAGTGAGGAATTAAGAGTAAGGGCAAAGCTAATATTACCATATTAATACCTATTTTTATATTCGTGTGTCCCTCTATTGGAAGTGGCTTGCTTTTGGAAACAGCTGTTTAAAACCCTGGGTCTTGCATTTGAAATATTCTTTGTTCTGTTTGCAACCACGCACTGACATATTTTCCCACATTTTCTTTTTTATAAGTTCTCCAGTGATGTTTTTGTTGCCTGTCCTGGGAAGATCTGTCTTTCCATTTATCAAAACAAATGGCAAGCTGGGGACCATTTAAAGTAGTTTTTTTTAGTTAATAAAGCCAATCTTCTTGTTCTGTTATGTTAAAAGTACATTATCTTTTTATTGCCAGATCTGTATGGCTGGGTCTGTTTTCTTTCTTAGCCATTTCAGGGCTGCCCTACTTGCTTACTGTGTAGAGAATTACAAAATCATTAAGGGTGGGGCAGCACCAGCTGACTTACAGTACAAACCATTTCTCAAAATAACCACAACAGTGCAATACTGATGTGTAATTTACGTCACAGTATGTTTTTATGAAATAGTCTGTGGCATTTTCATTTCTATTCTGGATGGAATCTTGTCCTCTCTCCCTTTTAATCAGGCATTTAATTTATTTTTATTATTAATATTTTCCACTCCTTGCCTTGGCATGCCTCCAATTTAAGCTTTGATGAGGGGAAAAAAAAAAAAAACAACTGATCTTCCCCGCCCCAACTCCTCAACATCAGTTTAACTGCAAATGTATT
Source organism: Glossophaga mutica (assembly GCA_039655065.1). Classification (NCBI taxonomy): domain Eukaryota; kingdom Metazoa; phylum Chordata; class Mammalia; order Chiroptera; family Phyllostomidae; genus Glossophaga; species Glossophaga mutica. The sequence continues at coordinate 135,530,384 of CM077307.1, read as the reverse complement.
TTCCCCTTTGATGTGTACTAACTTTGGGGACTAAGTTTACTGCCTTAAGATTTAGAAATATGGTAGGGCTCATTACACATTTACACAGAGCTGTAATCAGGAATTGATAAAGTTGATACACAACTCTGGAATTTTAAACACTTTCAACCAATTCAGGCTATTTAGTCATGCGCACTGCTGCATTTTTCTTTTTACAAATGCCTTTCTGTATAATGTCCTGTAATTAGAACAGGAAATCATTGAGTAACTGTAAGATGAATAAGAGCACTTAGACTGAAGGGAAAATTACCTTCCGAGAAATTATATTCTTTTTTCTTTTTTCTTTTCTTTCTTTTTTTTTTTTTACTGCATGTTACAATGTTGGTAATGATAGTAACAGCTGTAGCTACTCTTATCTGTAGAATTTTCATACTTCAGTTTTCTGGGATAAAAAAATTATTTTCAGTAATAATCAAAAATGAATAGATGGAAAATAGGAAATGCCTAATTATGACAAATATTCAGTGTCACAACAGAGTAGCAATTAAATGGAAACTTCATTATTATTGTCAATAGCAGTAAGAACTGGAATCGTGCCAGGTATATAAAGTTGATGCTTTGCCGTTGGTTGCTAGGAGCACAGTGAAAAGTATAAAGCTTTGAGAAAGGAATGTCTAATGTAATAAAGTAAGAGAAAGAAGCATAAATCATTGTAAGAGCCTCTCATATTGATATTATTTTACTTAAATTGTCTCAAAACCAGACATCAAGTACATCAAGTTTTATAACATGAACAAATTCATATTTGCTTAGAAAAGAAAAAGAACACTGTATGTTGTCTGTGAAGGACAAGGGACATTGTGTCTGAAAAGTAGCCTTCATACATATTTGGAATCTTTTAAGCGAAAATCTTTAAATGTTTGTTTCTATTGGCATCCAAATGCATTTGCCCTAATACGATTAAGAGAACTAAAGGGCAAAATACTTGGCAGATTTTTCAGTTGAGGTAATTAGGTGCAGGAAGGAACATGCATACTTTTTCCACCAGGCTCTATAAAATCCTGGTGTGAAGGGTTTTTTGAAAGATTTTTTTTTTAAGCTTATTGATGTTAGAAGTAGATTATGGTGGTTTTCAGTAAGCATGATAGTGTGATGTTTCTGAAACAAGCTTTGCCTCCTCCCCCACCCCGAATAAAAAAGAAAGTTACATTTCTAAATTGTTGTGTAAGAGATAAAAGCAAATCTCTCCTCCGGAATTTATGTTTTCAGCCTTCTGTGCATTTGGCCACCATTATCTATTTTTTAAAAAATAGCATTATGGATATTTGAAAGTCAATGCTCCATTAATTCATTGTGTTTGCTATTTCATGCATCTCCCTTTGTACAAAGACAACTTGAGCAACACACTATTCAGAATGAATGCCCGCTCTTACCCTTTCCCCCCACCCCTTCCCCACCCCCAGCCCAACTCTGAGGATTAAAGCAATGGTATACAGTTACTGTTTGAAAAGCTCGGGTGGAGCCTCACATTATAATTACAGTTTCTCTGTGGAATTCTGTTTTGCACTTTGAAAATATATAAATAAGTGAAAAATTGACATTGAGAGAGGTTAACAAAACGTGTAATTATAATATAAGCACAGGATTAGAGTAATTTTGGTTGAGTGTTACAAGCAGTGCACTTTAGGTATTAACTTTTAATAGGCAAAGTTCTTTTCATTGGAGTTGAAATGAGGTTTAGTAATTTTGGTTCTCTTATTCCCTTTGAATATTTCATTTTAAAATAGGCATATTCACTCTTTTTCTGGTGGAGGGGGCAGTTAAAGAATGAGATGACATTTTAATAGAGTATCATAATTATGGTTTTAAATTTCAGTCTTTGGTACCAGTAATTTATTGCTGATCATTTTCTGTTGACAGAAATCAAGTAATGTATACATAACCCAACCAACTACAACCGACTAGAGTGTGTTAGAGGGGGATTCCTTAGGGTGATACTTTGATTTCTTTTCCGATGTGGGCGTGGTTGAAAGAAAATCTTTGTTCCAAGAGCACTTTGTTTGACTTTTGCTAAACAAATGTACAATTTATCCATTCTTTATTCATTCTTAGATTTATCTGCTAGACTCGTTATGAATTAGAAGGGGGAAAACGTCCTGCACCGCACTATAAGCAACTCTGTTTCATGGATAACTTTGCATAGGAGTGTTTGTTTACATATATCTGAAATGAGTAAGGAAAAAAAAGTAGCAGAGGAATTTAAATAAGAATTCTCGAAAGGGTTGTTTGGCTTTGTTTCTTCATATACTAGGGTAAACTATGACAGCCGTTGAACAATTTAATATTTTTGTAGCTGTATCAGAAGGAAGTTAATTTAATGCAGAGGCTTACAAGGGAGTCATAGGATCATAGAATTTTAGAACTAGAAAGCTCTTCCAAATTCATAATTTTATATATATATATATATATATATATATATATATTTCATATTAAGTTGACCACACTCTGTCTTGAGTGAAAAATAAGGGTTTCTCCAGTTACATAAATATGTCTACTTAGACTCCAAGAAGAGACTCAGGGTATCTTCCCTCAGTGAAACCTTGACCTAGACGAACTGTTGATCCTCCCAGGCCTCACCTTTCCCTGGGAACTTCACTCTCACCAAGAATGATTTGTTCCCCTTCACAGGAGTCCTGAGGGTCTCATGGGCTTTCTCTGGTTTTTGTAAATATTAAAGGCAACTCCCCTGGGGATATCTAATTGTAAGGTTGGAAATCTGCCTCTGTCCAAACAATGCCAAAATTCTGGTTCAAATGGGTAGTTCTGTTCATAAGCAACAGAGTTTTCATAATTTATGTCCTGGCATCACTGAGCATTGTCATTTTTAGACCAGATCCCAACTGGGCCTCTGGCCTATTAGTATGGATAGATGTGAATGAGGAGTGGGGGTTCTAGGCTCGCACAACTGGGAGTTGGCTTTATTTCTTAAGTGGGTAGAAAATGGAAAGTTGGTACACATAAAAGGTGTGTCGATAATGTTAAATAGTTACAATGGGAAATGCACTGTTCCAAAATAATAACAAGCTGATTTAAACAGAATAGAAGAATTCTGGCTTATACCTAGCTGAATTCTATAGCTCTCAATGAAACAGAAGTCTCATATTTTACTTGATCAAAGGCCCCCATCCTCATCTCTAATATTATAGATAAGTTAAACCTCTAATAATAACAATAATGTTATTATTATTATTATTTGTGCTTATTACACTTAGAGTTAAAAGAATGGGTTATAGCCCTGGTTGGTGTGGCTCAGTGGATTGAGCACTGACCTATGAATGGAAAAGTCACCGGTTTGATTCCCAGTCAAGGCACATGTCTGGGTTGTGGGCCAGGTCCCCAGCTGGGGGCATGGGAGAGGCAACCAGTCGATGTATCTCTCTCAAATCAGTATTTCTCTCTCTCTTTCTCCCTCCCTTTCTGTCTCTCTAAAAATAAATAATTAAATCTTTTTTAAGAAAAAGAACGGGTTATAGTGTCACATCCATCAATCTCTCATTCTTAGAGATACTGGAATAGTCATGTGTGTGTCTGAACCTCAGCTTTTCCATCCCTAAATCTGGGGATATTAGCAGGTAGTAGTGCTACTAATAGGGTTATGTGAGGAGCAAAAGAGATATGTTATGTAAAACACCTTTGTAAATTTTATTGATTTATTGGTAGTACCGGAAATCACAACAGCATTTGTTCTGCTTCCTAAACAGAAAAACAGTCCCTCAGTCCCTCATATTTTTAGTTGAGGGCTTTTTTTTTGTTTGCTGATTTTTTTGTACCTGCAACAATTCTGGAGAAGTGGCAGAAAGAAGCGAGTTGGCTCCTGTGTTCTGTTCCAGGCCTTATACAGTGCGGTATGGGCAGGAGCCTGTATCTGAAAACTGAACTCCTATAAGATCAAACTGCAAACTAAATAAATTACTGTAAGTCTGTGCACAAAGCCAAACCCAGGAGCAGAATTTCCTGGACCCCAACCTTAAAGATTCTGAGTCAGTGGTTTCTCATGGGCCCTGGAACCTGCCTTTTTACAGGCACCCTGTGTGAATCCAATGCAGGTAGTCCCAGTGGCACTCAGAGACATTGTTTCCAGAATGAATGGACATCATAGGACGTATTTCGTGACTTGGGGCCAGAGGGAACTCGCTGGTTTTCTTCCAAAGGAAAGAGAAGGATTCATGTCATGGCTCGTGTTTTTAGGAGCTGTGTAAAGAAAGATTAAAGGTTTCAAACTAGAATCAGGTGGAGAGGAAAAACAGGAAGAAAGAGGAAGAAAAGAAGGGAGGGAGGGAAGGAGGGAGGGAGGGAGGGAAGAGAAGAAAGAAACCATTTCTAAGCACAGAAGATAACCAGAAGCTAATTCCATCCAGAACAGAGAATTAGGAAGATGTTAGAGTTGGCGCCATCATGAAAAATGGTCGGAGAAAAACAGAAGGAGAGTAAAGGGATAGGAAGGAAGTGAAATGGTTCCCAGAGTCCAGGTGACATCTGCTATAAAACTAACTCTGAGGCACCTGTTCTTTCTCCCTCATTCAACCTGAAAAGCTCAACTTTCTCTACTTCATTTCAAGAACCTTGGAGAAACTAGTGAGCTTTCGTCCCATTGCAGAAAGTCAACAGCACAACCTAGATAGAACCTGGGAATCAACAGGTATTTGCACAGTATTTCCTATGTACAGGAGGTGGTATTAGGCACTGAGCATGCTCAAATAAGTCCTGGGGGCCCATGGTTACACCGCTGTCACCTTGAACAGTCTGGGGCAAACTTGATCATCTTGGACAAACAGAGTGTAACAATATGAATTGACACATTGAGGTCTGCTTCTACAGAGAGTTCTTAGATAATCCAGAATTCTGATGATGTTTGCTGAATGTTTCCACTAAAACTTTTGTGTGTGTGATTTAACTATGTAGAAAGCACAGATTTGAACCCAAAGTATGAATTCATTTTTTTGGTCTGCTATAAAAATCTCAAATTGGTATGTCTTGGGACATATATGAGCATCTTAAAACTTCTTTTCATTTGGAAACTTGCCTTCAATGTAAACATATTTCCTTTTAATTAAATGTGCCAGCTGACAAAGCAGCTACCCACAAACCAGGCAGGAGTCAAAAAAAAAAAAAAAAAGTAAACTGTTAAAAGATGTCATCTTGAAAGCAGCTGAATGTCTCCATTCTCGAAGAAGCCTCCAGCCCAAGGAACTAAGAGAACATAATTAGAGATACATCTGGGCATTGGCCTCCTATCTGAAAAGGTCACACGCACACCTTCCATTGGTACTGGTGATGCTCCATCATTATGTTCTGTCCTCACTCAGTCAGCCCCCACTGGTTACCAGATGGCCACGATAATGTTGGTATCCTTAACAACTGTCTCGTGCAATTCCCTGCAGCATGGTACGGGCTCAAAATAGTGAGCATTTTCCCCTTTGGATAAGCAAGTGACATATCTGGGAATTACTCACAAATGCCCTGATGGTATGGTTATAGAGAGTGATGGCACACTGGGTCATGGAGCCTAAATTCAGCTTGATGTTGTGCCGGTGGCAGGCTACCAAAGAGGCGTATTTGCCATATCTCAAGCTTAAGATGAAGGAAGGATTCATCCATGCGGAATATGGTTTTTATAAATAAGCACTGGATATAATGAGGTGTAAATGAGCATTAAGATCATCGTGAGAGGGAGCTTCCTTAAAGTTGCTGAACTGTTCTGAGTTAAGTTGGTTCTGATGAAGCTCTTTCACAAGGTTGCTTTGGGGAGTCCCCTCAGCATGGTTCTCTCAGATGTGCCAAGTTACCAGATGGATTGGAGAAACATCAGAAGATAGCGGGTATGGGGTGGAGGGGAGGACAGAGAAGGTGGATGTATCAATCAAGTTGGGAATGGATCATACTGCGAAAACCCCCAAGAAAGGTTTCTTTTCTGCTTATATATCCATTTAGGATCAGTCAGGGACTCGGCTCCATGTTATTCTCACTCTAAGACCCAGACTGGCAGAGTTGCCACTATCTGAAACATTACAGATGTCCAGAGCAAGGGGAAGGAGCCAGTGTGATCAATCACTGGCTCTAAAAGGAGCCACTCACTTCTGTCTTATTTCATAGGCCAAAACAAGTCACATGGCCACTTGTCTCCAGTGGACCTAGAAGCACAGACTTTCCACAGGACCGTAAAGAGAACCAGAAATATTTGTTGAATGGCACTAACAGCCACCAGAGTTGGATGATGATGCTCTTTAGGCTGCTCTTTGGGCAGCTCTTGGGAGCTAGATTACCTTTGCCTTCAAGCAATGTAAAATTGTATAACCTCCCCACCCCCCAAAAGGAAAGGAGCCATACCAGAGTGTAGAAATAAGCATAAAGAAGCTCAACAAAATTCTGATTTTTCCTATAATGATGATTTTAATGCTTAAAATATGTATCCGATTCTTTCAAAATCGTTTCCTTTGGTTATACTGCTTGCTGGTGACCCAAAAATTGCTTAATCTATCTATAAGGTCATCCCTCTCTACTTTTTCATTTCCTGAGGCTTTTCTGTGGAGCTGGACTGGTGAGGTGGGGCTGGAGGGTGAGTGCATTGCCAGCCTGTAATGAACATAAACTGGTTGTAAGAGTCTTGCATTGAAGACTGTATTTTCAGTACAAGACCAGAAGGCATGATTGAAGTTATACCATGGCCATGACAGTCCTTTGTTGGAGGGAAGAGGGTAATGGAAATGTTTTCTTGTTTGTCCAGGAGAGGACGAGGAAGAAACGAACGTGATAGTTCTCAGCTACCCCCAGTACTGCCGGTACCGCTCAATGCTGAAACGCATCCAGGATAAGCCGTCTTCCATTCTAACGGACCAGTTTGCATTAGCCCTGGGGGGCATTGCAGTGGTCAGCAAGAACCCTCAGATCCTGTACTGTCGGGACACCTTTGACCACCCAACACTCATAGAAAATGAGAGTATATGCGATGAGTTTGGTGAGTCTTTTTTTTTTTTATTCCTATGTGAAACTTGTGCGTGCATGTCTACTTGTTTTCAGTTCTTGTGAAGAGCAGTGATGGGGAACAGGGCTTATTTCCACAAGCCTAACATGCCACCCCACCCCACCTTTCCCCCAAATTATTGCTGCATAAGGCATCAATGCCTCCTTGGCAGCCTTTGTTTACTGGGTAGAAGATTATTATTTCGAACTTGTTCAATGTAGAGTCTGAAGTTGCTTGGTTGACCTTGAAGTTGGACTTTAGGACAGGAAGCTTTCATGTTCTTTCTCAAAAGGCTCTGACGATTCAGATTCTGATTTGTTATTTACCTGATCACTCACTTTTCAATGTTATTAGGAACTGCGAAAATGCACCAGTTGCAACCATTTCAGTACTATACGGTGAATAGATAGATAGATAGATCTTTATATATACATATATCTTTATACACTGTGCCCACCAAAGATGGATATATGCGCATGTATTTTTATCTGCACCTCTGCCTAGCTGATCAGTCATTTGTCTCTGAAGACAGAAGGGAAGGAGGAAAAGATATATCACCAGGTGGAAGACCTTGCGTGACGCAGTGCGTGACTGGAGGCAAGCCAAGATCACATCTCTCACATTTGTACTCTGTCAAAGGGATTGGATCCTATCAGTGGTTCTCAGTGGGCAGAGACATCAGAATACCTTGGGGGCGCTTTATGAAACTATGCATGTTCCTGGGAAATTCCTATACTTACACAGATGTGAACAACCCTTACCCTCAGCTTCTCCCTTCTCTGGGAATCACCACCATTGACGACCAGTCTGATGACTGACCCATGTTGAATTCCTCAGGGTACCTGGGTTAAGAAGAGGTTGAGCTTCTGGCCCACAGAGAGCACGTGGTCCCTTGTGCTGGTACATTCCTTGACTCTATTGGCCAATATTTTCTCAAGGATCCCCAGTTTGCAGATTACCCAGATTCAGATTAGTCTGCTTAACCATTATGGGCCTTGACATGGTTTTGGAAGTCCACTGTGGCCTCTCCAGTCTGATGATTCCCAACTCCGGCAGCCCCATAGCTGCTGTGGGAGGGATATTGTGAATAGGTGTATAGGCAGGGGAGGCATGATGATGAGGGGATGAGATATGGTGATCCAAGGAGGAAGGGAATAAAGAGAGGAAGAGGACCCAAGTTCATTGCACATGACATTGTTTTTACAAACTATTTTTTCAGATGCTTTTCACAGTTCTGCTTGTCAAATGACAGTCTGTAAGAGTAATAGTACTTACACAAATTATTTTTTCCTCCTCCCAAGAATTTGTTGTCATATTTTTAATATTCAAAAAAACCCTTTATATTCAACTAGATGTATGTATCCAATGTATTATTTTAAAACACCCTCTCTTTTCAGATCAGCCTTTGCAAATCTTCCCTTTTCAATAATTTGATTTTGAGTTTTTCTTCTGTATCCCCACTCCCGTGCCCCCATCCAGCTTGACACTAAACAGGTCTCTAAATTCCAGACACAGAATAAAACTCGAAGAATGCTTTCCCTCCTTTAAGAGTATTCAAAATTAGAGTTTCACAGTGTAATATCATGGAAAATGTTTCAACCTTTTTAGCTAATTTAGGAGTTATTAGTCATTGAGTTTCAAAGCTGTCACATCTAGAATTGGTAATAGAAGTTCCAGTTTAACAGTGATCACAATGGTTAGGTTACTAAATTAGTTTTAAATGTTCTCACAAACACAAGCATCTGACTTTTGAGTGTTTTCCTGAACTTTCTTCTGGTGTAGCTAATTTTAATGCTGTTTTTCTTCTCCAGCCTCTTAAAGTGAAAGTTTTCTTGTAGAATAAAGGTACCTTTAAAGAGCTTCTAGATGGCTAGTTTAATAATTAGAATATTAGAACGTTTTAGTTATATTTGTACTTTGAATAATCTGTATTTCCTAGAGTATTTCATTTTAGTAAGTAAACCAAAAAAAAAAAAAAAAAAAAAAAGCTTATTTTGGCTCGATTGGAACACCTTGCCCAACCTCCCCCACCTCCCACTTTTGGTCATACTCTCAATTTCCAGAAAATACCCATTTAAACCTCCAACTGGTTGTATTAGAAATCAACATGAGTTAAAGGGTTTGTTAAAACATGGGGTTGGGTTTCTCCAACCAACTAACAGTTGGTGGAAGAACATAAATTTAATTAGTGACTAGCATTAAACAAATGTTCCTAATATTAAACACTGCCAGGTGACTGAAACACTTCTGTCAGATTACCGCGAGTGCCAGGGGGCCCACAGATGAATTTCTACACAGTATATATTCTGTACCACACGTTCGGTGACTTCAGTAATTGGTCCAATGTAATTTAGGTAACAGTATGCCGAGGCTGTAAAAATCAAATTTTATTAGCCATATCACCAGGTGAATGAATGGTGGAGCTGATGGCAAAGAGTTTATAGCATTTAGCAGCTACACCTTTGACACATGAAATTCATAAATTGTCATAAAATGCCTCCAAGGCCCTTCTCAAAAGGATAGTGTCTACTTTCCTATGATTAAATAATGTTTATTTTATTAACTAATTTTTTTTTTTTGGCTTTCTTCTATTAAATGGAATTATGGAGCAGGGCTGGGAGGGGGGGCATCCAAAGGACAAATAAAACACAGTCCCTTCTTGTTTTGAGGATTTAAAATCTAATTGGGGAAGACAGGATTAACGCACCTGAAAGGTTAACTAATGTTACAGGAAAGTCAGTGATTAAGTATTTGGTGAGTGTAACAGAAAGCAAGTGCAGTAGGAGTTTCACACTGGGTTGGGGGTGGGAGAAGTAAAGTGACTGGAGATGATGACCATGGGGAGGGTCAGGGAAAGCCTCATTCAAAAGGCAGTTTTCCTCGTGGAAAACTGGATGTGGTTCTGGAGGACGGGGCAAGAGGCTATTAGAAAACTTTCAGGATCGACTTTCCAATTAGAAATGGCTGCCTTCACCCTGGATCAACTATTTGCCTCTCTTAAGTTTCTTTGTCCTTAGTCATCACCCTCAGTGGGTTTTGCCCTCAAGATGAGTTTTAAAAATGGCCTGATGCCCTATCTGCCACGGAGACGTGAATGTGAATCAGTGGACCAGGGCTGGGCCGAACCTAGGCCGTGGCTTTGGAACTGGAAGTGGATGTTCCTTCGGGGCAGGGATGCCCCCTGCTTTCTCCATGTGCTCTCTGCCTCACTGGCATTCCCCGGGGCTCCTCTCCGAAAATGGGCTTTGCTCTGTGCGGCAGCCTTGCCCCACTGCCCAGGCACCTCCCCCCTCCCCATTGTTTCAGTGTTGTCCACTGAATAAACAAGTTTAATTGCACAATAAAAGTAAGGCATTGAAACCTACCAAGAGTGCCTATAAATAAATTCTCCATGGAATTTTATGAAGCTGTTTAATGAAAAGTTTGATTAGAAACTATTAAAGAAAAATAATATAGATGAAATTTCATCATTTAGTCCCACATTACAGTAGTGTCATTTTGATTTTTATTTACATTGAGATAGTCAGAATAGAGTAAATATATCCTGATTTTAATTAACTATCCTTCTTACTTGGGAAAGGTTATTTTAGGCTTGAAGGGTTTTGATAGCATACCATCTGCTTTCTTCACTGTGTTTTATTCAAGTCCTTTCCTTGCTTACAGCACTGAGCAGTGTCTAAACCTATGACATAAGCATAAATTGAATCATATTAACGGTAGGTGATTGAAAAGCTTCAGCCTCCACATCCTGCCCGCATTCTTCCATCTTGTCAGTCACACTGCTCTTAAAGGCGATGTGCTCTTTTCTTAGCACAAGAGATTTGACTATTTTTAAAACTAAAGCAACTGGACTCCTTATTAAAGCATTATGAAAACTGGTTGTAGTGCACATGCAATTAGGAAATGAGATTATAATAACATGCGGGGAAAGTGACATTATGAATGACATTTTTTTCTCATAAAAACCTTTACCCTGTGCATAATTCCTGCCCCCACCACCCTGTTAGAATCTCCTAACATAAAGCATTCTCTGACAGCCCCCCTTGGTTTTACCTCTTTTTATAATTCAATTCCTCTTTTGTAAAACACATATTGTCATTTATGTTATGTTATTGTCTCTGCTGTAGAGAAAACACACACATGCAAACGTTTGGTCTATTTTTCCCGTTCAAACAATAAAATGTCCACCAGTTTGTAATGTACGGTGTTTACATTAACGTCACACAGATTGATTTCACATGTGGGAAGTGTTGACAGCTAAATCCAAACAAAGGCACACGCAGTACAGTAGGTAAATGGATAACTTTAAGGGACTGGCTTCCATCAGAGAGATTAAGGTGGACCCAATATACATAAATGAGATGAAATCAGTCCTTAGAAATGGGTGGGACTAATGGATTAAGATATGCCTCATTAAAAAAAATACTCGATACAGTTTATTTCAGTCTGAGTTTTGAGTTGCAAAGAGACCGTAAGTTGTGCTTCTAGGTTTTTTGGGAGTTCAGTGTGTGTGTGTGTGTGTGTGTGTGTGTGTGTGTGTGTGTGTGTGTGTGTATTTCTTGTTTAAGAAATGGGATGGAGTTAAAGAAAAGATATGGTAATTAACCTGAAAAGTACGACGAGGAGTTGGACCACCATCTTGGTGTTTGGTCCACGTGTAGAGCACCATGAAGTCTGACCTTCAGGGAGAAGAAGTTCGCTACCTCAATATTGAAACCGATACGCTGCTAATGGGTAGAGGGGACAGAATAGTAGAGTAAAAAGGGTGCTAAGCTTTCAGAAATAGCCCAGGTTTAGTTAGGGCTCATCTGTCCAATTTGCTATTCCTCTGAGTGACATAGACCATCCACTTATCCATCTTAAAATTGAGAAGTAACAGTCCACTCACCAGGCTCAGAATAAGTCTGTATTTACTTGATAAAACAAAACAAAACAAAACAAAACTCCTCCAGATAAATGAAGATTCCCTGCTGATCCTATACAGTGTTAGACCTTGGACAACTTGTAGTCATCTGAACCAATCTTGCTCATTGAATAATACAGGAACCATCACCCTAAGGCTCCAGACTCTTATCAGAACCTTAATGGAAAAGAAAAGTTTTCTATTTTTTATAATGTTTTAAAGAAGCTTCTCTGACTCTTCACTGAACTCTCCCCTTGTGTTTCCCTGGTGGATGAAATAATGACATTATAGACAAAAGCCGAAAAAGCAAAAGGAGGGAGGGAAACAGAAGAGGGGAAAAAACCCTGATGTATGAAAGAAAACGCTGGGCCTATGAAATTATTTTGAAGCATAAAGGATGAGCTGGACTCTGCCTCTTCCCCTCTAAACATCACATGTTTTGCTGGAAATGAAAGGAAAGGCAGTTGTTTTGTTAAGGATCATGGGAATTTGTAAGTGAGTAAACACTTTTTTCCTTGCCAAAGTAGGTTTCATGGTCACAGTGGATTTCGATGATCAAATGGCTTTGTTCCTGGCCCCTGTCCACATGCAGGGTTCTGCTGCCTGCCTGTGGTGCCCCCTGATCTCCCAGATGATAACAAGGCAGAAATTTCTCTTTAACTGAAGCCAAGTGGGAAAGGACTTGTGCCTCTTGTATATTGCTGTATACGCAGAAACCTTAACCTGCAGAGATCGCACTTTGGAGGGCTGCTTCATCCAGAAAATTTTCTAGAGGTTCTGTTTATCATTAGAGAGTAATTTAACCAAGACTACTCTTGGTACCTTCTCTTTTTGGCTGCCAAAGAAGGGAGAGAGAGAATGTTAAGTTCATTATAGAACACAGTAAACCAAACCCAAATAGTTGTGCTGGTAGAGGTGCATTGGATGTGTTCTGTGCTATGGGTAATGATTAACATACAGACTTGGCTGAGGACAGTAAGACACAAAGACGGCTGGAGAGCAGACTTTCTTGGGCAGAGGCGTAGGAAGCTAAGGTACCATCTCTCAGGGGTTAGTGAAAAGAACTTTTGTGTTTCTACTGTAAATTAATTTTCAGACTCATGATGTATGGAACAGGTAGGATTCGTGGATTTCTTTTCTATTTTTAGAACTTGAAAGGATACTTTAAAATAACTCTGGACTCCTTTTGTAGCTGAGTCGACTCAATGGGTTATTAAAAACTATTTAGACGCACGAGTACAATAAACTCTTGTTCACCCCAGAAGAAAGGATCTGTGTCTGTATTAGCTAATATTTCACCTAGCATTTCATCCAGAAAAGCAAGAAAGTTATATCCCATTACATTAGCAAGATCAACATATTCCCCTCTAGGGGGAAACAGATATTTTTATCAATTAAAAAAAAAAGAAACTATAGGAAAGGGCCAGGTCATTGAAAAAAAATCACAGGCAAAATAATGGTCTAAGGGCAGGGGTGGTAGATGAGGTTCAGGATGGCTATATTCACTTGATTTTTCAAATCCTCTTGATAAATGAAGGTTCTCTCTAACCCCCTTCCTTCCATCCTGCCAGGGGAGCTGGAAGGATTAAAGTACAATGCAATAGGTGAACTGTAGGTTAGTCTCTCTGTGGACGCTTAGAGCCCAGCACAGTGCTAACCCTGTTCCTGTAATCCATTCATGCATTTCACTAATACATGTTACACACCTATTATGCACCAAGTACTCATTTGGTCCTTGTGCACACAGTTGTAAGTGAGAGAAAAGAATTCCGACTCTTCAGGAATTTACACTATAGTGTGTGGGGAAGGGAGCGGCACAATTCAGCATAGCCATAGACCATACCTCATAGATACAGATCTTAACTTCCAGGATTGTTGTGAAGATTAAGTGAGTGAATGACTTAAAGCACTGAGATAGTCTAGGGTAAGTGCTGGCTTAAGTTCTCACTGTTACCCAGATCTTCTTGTACCTCTTGCACCACCCAACACAACCGTCACCACATATTGGGTCCATAGTGGTTCTTTAAAAGCCACCCACAAGATTGTTTCACACCTAAACTGCTAGGAATAGTGAGGTATCGTTTGCTACAGAATATCATTCAACATCCATTCGTTCTTGAAATACTTGTTTGTTTGTCCTTCCGCATGGAATGTGTTTTTCCAAATATTGTGGGTCTGGCTCCTTCTCGTTATTCCAGCCTCAGCTCAGATGCCTCCTCCCCAGGGAAGTCTTCTCTGACCTTCCCCTTTGCCCAAGTCCAGCTCTATCCCATCACACAATGTAGAATTATCTTCCTATAACTCATCACTATCAGATATTAATGTCAATATTTGTTTCTTTACATGTATATACTCTGTGACTCCATCTCCACCCATACTATAATGCAAGAGCAGGAAACTTTGTCTCATTTACAGCCATGTTCCCAGAGACCAGAACAATACTTGGCACAGAGTAGATATGTACTAAATCCTGGCTGAATGAATGAATGGATACATACATGCTGTACGTCAATATCACCACTCTCTCCTGTGTTACAGATAGGGACATTTGAGCATGGCAACATTACACAGCTATCAAATGGCACAACCAGGATATGAAGCTAGACAGTCTGGCTCAGCATCCATACTCTTAACCATTATACTAGACTGCCTCTCGGGGCCAAGCTCAGAAAGGTCTTTCAAGTTTCCTGAGATAAGGCTGATTGGAAGCAGATAACTGACCACCAGGTCTCTAGATAATGAATGCACAATGGGCTTTATAGGATTTAGAGGGATTGGTATTTGTTGGAGTGGTTAGGAGAGGAATGACCATAAGGATTCAAAATCTGAAAACCATTGGATTGGGGTCAAGAAATTGATGCCAGCCACCATCCTGTCTTGTATATATTACACCAGTCTCCCTGCTTTAGCTCTTGCAATCCTTTGGTCTCTTTTCGACGTGCCAGCCAGGGTGATCACCTCCCTGCTCAAATCTCCCACAGGCTTCCCATCTCATCAGAGAAGTACATACAGACATAGAGGTCTTTAAGCGCTGGAACTACTGAGGAGTTGAAAGAGACAGATAGTAAACTGTCCTGTGTTCTCAGGGACTCTTTTTAAGACATGGGATTGCGATGCTGACAGGACTTTCATTATCGACCTCTCTGTAATTTTCTGCTTAGAACTCATTGGCTTTCCCAACTTGGCATTCTCCTTTAAAGAAAAAAAATTATAGGTCTAATTTCAAAAATTGTAATGTATGCAAGCTTTCTTGCTTCTGTCACTTCTTTATTCCTGTAGCACATAAATCATTTCCCTTTTTAAAATTAAATTTTGCTTGCCATGATTTGGTAATGGGTTTTCGAAAGAGGCAGAGGAGCCAAGCTCTTGGCACCGGAGCAGGCTGCACTGCCTGCTCAGGAAAGCTTCTCGTTGCTGGCCGGCCTGGGCCTCGATGCCATCATCTGGACTTTATGCTCACTTTGGAAGTTGCCTAGAAATTCTCTCCCTAAGAATCTCTCTTGTGAATGGCCTTTTTAGCTTTCCAGTCTGCATTTAGGAGAACTAAAGGACAGACGGGACTTGGGCAGAAAAAGACTAGTGTGTTCACATGCTTCTTGGGTGCTTACCCATTCATTCATTCATTCATTCATTCAGCAGTGACTCTGTTTAAAGCAGGAGTCCAGGCATTGTTGGGATATTGGTCTCTGCTCTCAAGATACTTAAAACCCAAATTGGCTGAGATATAACACGGAGCAATGATCTACTACAATTACTATCTGTGACCCTCTTAACAATCCTGCATTTCACTATGAGTGACCTTGCAGTGACACAGCTATAACACCGTCCCAGACCTAGCCTGTTGCTAACGTGAGAGCTGGTACCTTCACAGCTCAGACTTCTGACCCCAGTGGACAGACTTCTCTACCAAAAAGTGAGAGGAGCATGGAGCTAGGAGTTAGGAGCTATTCTGATGCTCAAAGGAGATGATATCTGCCAAGCTTTGTTAAACGGGGAAGCCTTGGCATATAAGCAACACTGAAAGTTTAGCTAAAGGCTCACTGAGGAGGTTAAAAGGTACATGGAGAGGGCCTGCATGTCAAAGGAGGCCTTTAGAAGAAGAGCATCTTCAACTGGACCTCAAATTGAGGGATTGAAAAAGGAGAAAGTTATTTCAGGTGAGGAGGTGGACTTTGAAGCTCAAATAAAGAGATTGTTTCCTCTGCCATTTTTAGCTTTCAGCATTGATGAGAAACAGCCTCCACAAGCAAAACTTTTCTTTTTTCTTCCTAAAAGATGTTCCCCTCCCTTGAGAAAAGCACATGCTCCTGGGTCCTTGTCTCACAGGCTCCATCATGGTTAGGGCCCAGAGGGAACCTCTTGGAGGAAAAACCAACTTGTCCATTATTAAGTGGGACATGTTCCCTTGGGTATGTGAGAAACAACAGGAGGGATGCACGAGCTTTATGTAGAGGGTAGGAGTGAGGTGCCTGCTAGGTTTCTTGGCTGTTTTAAGGGCTGCTTCTAGGCTGAAAGAATTGCTTCAGAATAATCATCTTTAACACCATGCTCCTTTTTCCTTCTGTGTTAATCAGTACTTTTCCAAAGTTGGTTTTTCCTTCTGCTTGGTATTTAAGTCAACAGATTCTACTGCATTTCTCTTCACTAGATTCTAAGCTCCAAGAGGGGTAAGAATCATACCTTACTCATCTCCGCATTAACATATGTTTGTTGAAATAATATAAAAACCCTGCTAGATTCCAAAGGACTTCTAATCTCCATTATCTTATCTCCTGTCTTAGAGACAAATATTTCTTGATCTTAAGCATTAAGCTCTAGCCCGTTGACAGTTGACTTAATACTCAAGGAAAAATGTCTAGCTCAAAGAAACTCTTTTTTTTCCTCAACATTCACTCACCTTTTCAAACCAGAGAACATTCTGGATAAATTAGTCAGTGTCTGGCTTTACAAATCCTGGAGTCCACACAGCCTAGGAGGGTATTCTTTCAGAAGTTGAAGAGCATCCTTAAGATAAGGAAAAAGGGAAATCAGAAGTCAACACAGCGAGCTTTCCAGACTTTAACCCACAGATAGCAAAATTCATTGTGGAAACCAGTGAACGATGGTAGGGCCATTAGCATACAGTACATTGACAAGTTCTAACAAAATATGGGCTCTATGGATCAGGAACATAATATATCACTGTTCAGGCTCTATCGTATCAAAAAGTGTTGGGAAAGAAAAGGAGCAGCTGGTACAGTGTTCATTATCAGGAATATTACTTGGTGGATGGCACTTACTCCCCAGGGATACTTTATGGATCACCTACTTGTCGCATGTTATTTGCAGATGAGGAGGAGGTCGTCTTTCTCTCAGGCGAGCTCTGTGGAGGATCTTGGATGAGTCAGTTTCACAACACACAGGATTTAGCAGGTTACACTTTCTTCCTCCCAGCTTTAGACATGAACGTTGGGTCTTTAAAACAGCAGATAAAATATTTTCATGAAGGTATCGCATGCAGTGCTAGTAACTATATCAGGGAAGCAATCCCTGCCCCACTCCAGCACATATGCTTCCAACTAGTTGGCACTGGTTGGTTCTCCTGAGGTCTGTCTTTGCTGTAGCCCATATGACGGGTCCCGTGTTACAGAGAATGTAGTTCTCTATAGTTCTTAAAACAAAGGAAATTGAAATGTGTCAGGACTAGAACAAACACAAACAAATGTGGAGCCCCATTAAATCGTCCTGCTGACCCTTGGTGCCAGTGCCATTTGCCTGAGCTGAGGAGGTGGACTCAGAAATGCGGAGAGCGTAGCCCCACCCCTGGGAACTGCTCGCCTCGCCCTACTCTCAGGCCTGCCACTCACACCTCATGGGAGGAACCTTCTCCATGTGGAAGAGCGCTCCCCATATTGTTCAATGTGCCTTCCCTCCCCAACTCTTCAGTGTCTTGCCTGCGAACAGCTCTATCACCGAGAGGACAGGGGTCATTGACCCCACTGGGCAGCCAAGGAACTGATTAGGAAAGTCAGTGGCCACACATTAGTGCAGCAGTTGTGAGACCAGAATGGGACTTGGGCATCAGCTTCTCGACCTGTGTTCTTAATGCTGGCCCCCCGGAAGTGACCCTGTGCTAAAGGACAAGACATCACAACTGCAAGATGGTATGCAGCAAACCCTAAATAACTAGAATCTTCCGTGAACTAGGTGCTCCTCACCCTTCACTCATCCCCTTATGCAGAATTTCAAAAGGGCAAACAAAGTAAATGGTTAAAAAACAAAACAAAACAGTTCAATATTTTCCAAAACAGTTTTCTCATTATGAAATTATTTCCACTAGGAAAAGTACAAGTAGAATAATAATAATAGTTGTCACTCTTTTCTGAGCAGGTACAGTATGTCAGGCCTTATGCTAAATCCTTTACTTACATTATCTTACTCCTGAGGACACCTCTGTAAGGAAGCTCATATTAACCACCACGTCACAGGAATAAAGAGAGACTAAGAAAGGTTACATCAGCCTAAAATCACACAGCTAGTAAGCGGCTGGGCTGCATTCCAGCTCAGGATTATCTGGCCTCAAAACTGGTAACTTATCTAGTGTTTGATACCACTTCCCTCAACAGTATCGATAATCTCATCTGTGTTTATCTATTCCCTTGCAGTCTTTTTCCAAAGAATTTTTATTTACTTGAGAACATTTTCTATATGCAGTTGTTGTAGCCTAAGTTTTAGCCATTATAAAATAAGTGTTTCCCTGTATTATTATGAACATTTTTAAAAACACCCTTTTAATGGTCACATAAGACTCATAAAACGAATTTGTCAGAGTTCTCATAATCCCTTTCTATTAGAAGTTTATATTTTTCCTCCAGGATTTTGCTTTGTTTTGTTGCTTTAACATATAATGTATAACTAACCCTGTAATTAATACCTTTATATAAAAGCTTCAGCATTCTGATGGTTTCGTTTGGGCTAATTCCGGGAATCCCTTATTGCCAAAATTCTTTTCCTTCTAAGCGGTAGCAGAGATATCAGATCATCAGAGCCTGCTGCAGGCTTAATTCACAATTAGCCCTATTTGCTGAACTTTTTACGGCTGGGGTTGAGGACACTCAGAACCAGTGTTCAGAACGAAGATTCAGAGTTTTGCCTGGCTCTAAAGTACAACAGGAAAAAAATTTCTTCAGTGAATACAGAGCTGAGGCAAGAAAGTGAGCTCAGACAAAAAATTTCTCACTAGTGTCAATCTCCTGAAGAATTTACTAAAACTTTTATTTTTACTCTCAAACCTCCTGAATATCAATGGGTAATGTCCTGTTCCCAACGTTTTAATCACACTTAAGACTGAGGCGCAGTGATGTAGGAATGCCTAAAGGTGGAGTCAGTGGCAATGGTAATACAGAATGGCAGTGGACAAAGTAATTACTACCACCAGCTCCCCCTTCCTTTTTTTAAAACTGATTTTGTCTAGAGACAGAGAGGAAGGGAGAGAGACAGACAGACAGACAGACATTGATTTGTTGCTTCACCTATCCATATGGTTGACTCCTATATGTGCCCTGACTGGGAATCAAACCTGCAACCTCGGTGTATCGGGACAATAACTAACTGAGCTACCTGGCCAGGGCTCCTTGTTCCTTAATTGCTTTTGTCCAGGTGTAATGGAGGAACTGCCAAGAAACAACAGGTAGTGACATGAGTTTCTAGAGTGTGGCAAGAGGTCACAGCAGAAGGTAGGGAATATTCCTTGGGCAGTCACGGGCTCAGGTAAAAGCCCTTGCCTTAGGTAAAAGTGCAGAGCCATGATTTTGGAGGGACACACTCCAGGGCTCTTAATTACCAAGAAATTAAGAAAAAGCACAATGCACTAGAGAAGGCATTTGACTGGAAGTCAGGAGAACTGGGTTCCGAATTGGACCCTCATATCGAGTAGGGAGGTTCGGCCACTCGGTTAACCTCCTAGCTCCGTGTCTTGTACTCGAAATGGAAAGTTGGCCTGAATTTTTGAGCTTTTTTTGGATTTCAGCCCCCTTTGAGAATCTGATGAAAGCTATGAATCTTCTCATGAAAAACTGCATGCAAATATCATCATCATCATCATGGCTTTGAAGAATATTATGAGCAAAAATTGATGTGTCAAGCAAATATTGAAAATTCTGTACGTATTTTTCAGGATTTATAGACTATGTAAAACCTTAGATTAAGAACCCAGACTAAATAATCTTTAAGATCCTTTCTGATCTCACACACATGTATTCTATCAGGGAAACAAATAATGGATTAGTCAGGATTCTCTGTAAACTACATTTTGTTAACCAGGATGACAGTTCATTCCCTAAGAATTCTGGTTAATTAAAAAATAGTACTAGTAATAGTAGCTCACACCTTTTATTGAGCATGGACTAATGTCAGGCACTCCATTAGGTGCCTAAATATCATCTGTGCCCAAATATCATTTGTGCCCCTCAGTGATAATCCATTTCATGAACTGCGTGTATTTAATGTGATTAATCACTTCAGGGAAAGGTTTAGTTAAACCAACTTTACCATTCATTGAGTGCTCACTACCTACACTATCTCCTTCAATTCTTACAACAATACTTTGAGGTAGGCATTGTTACCCATTTGGCAGATGAGAAAACCAAGACTCAGAGCTGTTGAAGAAAGTCCAACAGCAGAGCTAGTTAAGTGGTGGGGCTGGGATTCTAACCAACTCTGCATTTCATAGCCGGTGCTCTTACAGGGTGTGATCTGCCCTTTTTAGTAGCGTGTTAACTACTCCATTTCATTTAAATAATGATCATAAGACTCAGACTCAAAATTTCGGAGACTTTTGTCAACTATATCAAGGGGTAGCAAGCTACGGGCTTCACCTTCACCTTTTACCTGCACAGTGTCTGACCTTCCACCCCTGAGCAATGTCCACATGATGCTTTGTGTGAGTTCCAACGTGGCCCATCCCCTCAGCCTGCTCTGGCATACACTGAGCACCTGCTGCAGGTGAGTGCTTAGGCCGGGAAGACTGTTGAGTTTGACAAGGTTTGGCCTTCAGTAAGGTTCCATGCGTGTGCCCCTCTGGGCCTGTTCCCCTAGGACACCCTGCTGATTACAATCTAGCTTACCTCAGGCAGACTATTGCCTGGGGGCCACATATGGCCCATTGCCCTTTTGAAGAGTTTTGTTGGAATACTGCCAGGCCGTACTCACGTGCTTATGTCTTATCTCTGCCTGTTTGTGTGCTACAAGGGCAGAGTTAAAACTATACTCCACAAAGCTGAAAATATTTGTGCTCTGGCTCTTTGCAGAAAAGTCTGCTACCCCTGCTACAGACCAAACAACCAGGCAGTATATTTCATCATATCTAAAACAGCTTTGTAGCCCACATCATTTTTGTTTGTACCACGAAGAAATGAAATGCATTATAATTAGAAGATGCTGTCAATTGAGAGACCACCAATTCTGGAGACATTGAAATGTGAAAAGAATTGTGCATCTTACAATCAAAATTTGGTGCTTTTCAGAGATGTTTTAGAGACACATAAAAAATGTAAATATGGATTGTCTTAAAGACTATTTTCCCTTGCCCGTAAGTCAACCAGTCTGCCGACTACCCGTGAAACCTATAATAACAGGTTTCGTGGGTGTGATGGGACCCAGTGAATTAGAAAAACTCTGGCTTTTTGGCATCTGTCTTCCCAAAGACTGTTCCTATTAATGAGTGGGAAAATATTTTGGCATTGTTCTCTGAGACTATTTTCAACTCCTATTAGTATAAATATTTAGGGTGTTTCAGTACAGTGGCTTGTGTGGCAGTGAAATTGTTAGTTCTTTCATCTTAGGGTTGGAATATTTAAACACTGTGCTTGTTCTTAAAATGTGTTATGAGGTTACGTATGAAAGGCTTTGTAGTAGTTCGAAATGGGAAGCTTCTCAGATGCTGCTTATGGTCAGATTTTTCCCAGTCTGAAAAATATGCTAATTACATACAAGCCTCCGAGCAATGAAAGTAAACTCAATATTACAATTTTAAACTCCTTCAAAATAACAACAAAAAAAAAGACAGTACTTAGGGGGAAGTAGTGATTGACGTGTAGACACTATGTGCCTCGTTTGTGGATGCAAATTGACCGTTGCATGTACACACTTTTGCATATTCACAAAAACTGCACAGGGAGCACCCATGTTTGAGAATATAAGTCATGGCATTATGTTTCATTTTTTTCTTTAGAAATAGAAATTTAGGGATTCTAAGTCAGGTCCCTTATTATTTGGCTCATTCAGCTGCAGAGTAAGTTATTAATGACCCCCAGATGTTGTTTATAGTGACTGGGTATTTTCAGTTAAGAAATCATATTTTCTTTTTTTGTGTGCAAGTGATATTTCTTAATATGCTACACAGCATCTGAATGAAAGTTTGATGGCAGAACAGTTTGCATGTCCCATGTAATTGTTTCTGAGTGAGCTCTTCATTCTTCACATTTTTAGCTCTAATTGCTTTTTTTCCCATATGTCTAAAAATAAATATTTGCAAGTTTTGCATTCTGCTACTCATTGTAATACATAAAATATTTGTACACTGAGCAAAACTCACTGATAATGTTCGCAATGAGCTATTTAGAGAAAGTAAGGTTTGTGTGGTAAGAGGAGATAAAATACATTTTTATTAGTGTAAATGCCAAAGAAAGCCTTTTATCATATTTTGAAAGAATATTTTTAAAGGAGTGGCCAGATTACTTGACCTCTGGAACTATTTAAATAGATTCAGTTGGGAAAAGGAGATCCAGAGTCACAAATAGTCTGTGTTGCTATATAATGGATATTTTAAATGATCTTTGGAAGGTGGCGATTGATTTTTGGTTATCCAGGACAGGAGCCCCCTATGTAGATTATCCAAGTCCCTGACTTCCTGGGCAGGTCTCCTCTGCTGTTCATCTGAGTTTATTCCAGCTCATTAGCACCTCCACCCGAAGGTTGGCAGAGAAAAGGAGAGGAAGAAGAAATGAAATCACTCCTGCTCCTCATAACGGCCTTTGGAAAGAATGGATCATGAATGAAATAGAAACCAGTGGGAAAAATAAGCTATTGGATTTACTGAGTTTTCTTTTATCCTTGCTGTTCTCCGTCAACACAGATAATCAATAGTTGGCTTAAAGACTTTCAAATGAACTCTACATCGGAAGGCTTTATTGCTACAATAGCAATACCATTATACTCTTTACATTTCCAAAGACTGAGTGAATTCCAGAGAGGTAAATATTGTCTGGTCTCCATGCTGGCATGTTCTTGAGCTGTTTTTTTTTTTTGGGGGGGGGGGTGAGGGTCGAGGGGGCGGTTATAAAAAAAAAAAAAAAAACCTTCCTCCAATCAGTTTTTATGCATAGAATCTCCCTCTCCCACCCCCATATCCAAGGTAACAATCACTGGTATGTGTTCAGGTATAAACATCTGCTTGGCCACCCACCACCAGCCATATCTTTTGATCATGTCTTATGACCTGGCAATACTTTGCATTAATGAAAGTTGGCAGGTTTGGTCTTCCTCATCTGTTTGCTTCTAATGTGTTGTTATATTTACAATTCACCCAGAACAATCTGTGACAAACGTTCGCTTTTATCAGAACAGCTGCCGTATTTATACCACATCTCAAGGTTCTATTAGACGTGACAATAAAGTAATCCTTCAGCATTTGCATTACTCAGCCATCTTTTTGATATGTACTCTTTCAGGCATCCTGACTACATGCATCTCAAATTTCAGCCCCTCTTTTGGGCCACCTTGCAGCCCAGAGCTTTTGAGCTTTGTCTTGGAAGCTCCTTCCATCAATCAGAACACCAAATTTACATTGTTAGGTTCCCTGGAGGTGTTAGAGCTCTGGATTCAGCAATTATTGTGAATAAGAACCTTGCAGCGAGGGTGAGTGCCAACATTCCAAGTGCAAACACAATGGAAAAGAGAAGTGGTTTATGTTAGAATATGGTCACATTCTTCTGATTAAACCCACTCAAAAAAGACAACATTGTAATATTTTCCAATGACTGTTTATCATGAATTACGTCAGCCTTCGTTTAAATTGCTATTATTTCTCCTTAATGCTTCTTGGTGCCTGCATAATTTACGGCACTGGCAGCCTCGGGACTATGAAATAACCTTTCACAACCAACACACAATAGTAAAGAACATGGCGTTTTTGTTGTTAATTATTATAGGACTCCTTTAACTTTTACAAAGTGACATAAAATATTGTTGAGGTATTTATGGTTCCAGCTACTTTTACATGGATCTATTTTGCTTCTGGCTAGTTCTTAACTAAAGCAATCATTTGCGGTTATTAGGCCGCCGGAGATATTATGTCAGAACTGGTTTAAGAGTATTATTATGTATCACATGTCATACACTACATGTCAGCACTTGAGGCTGTCTTTCAATAAAAACAGAAGTAATTTTAGTTTCTGCTCTTTTAGGGATCGGCGATTTGTAAGCTAACCTGAGTTCACTCGAAGGTGCCCCAACTTCTGGGGAGGGAGCCTGTCTCAGCCTTCCCTCATATGCTGTTAGTCTCTTTCCTGTGGATTTAAGACCTTTCCAAAACAAACTTTGGCAAAGCTTTAATTCAGAGTGAAGATTTGCTTCTGGGGAGCAACAGAATTAGCAAGGACTGGTTAATTGCCCGTGGCTGAGCTGGTTTTGATTTCCCCATTTTGTGGTTTGTCTTACAGATTTTCTAAGCACTAGGTCCTCTGGTTCTGGCTCTCTGAAGGGAGGAGAGCCCAGCCCGTGGAAGACCCTGCCTCACACGTTCAGAGTCTGTCCTAAGGTTCCAGAGCAAAGTCTTGGGTGAAGTTCGATAGCAACAGAGAGGATAGGAACACGTCCGAATTTCCACAAAACTACACTTCCAAGCAAACTTTGAATTAATATGTCACTCCCCTGGGTTCCAAATACTATGCATATTTTCCAGTCCTTGCTTATTTAAAGCAAGAAAGGAAGGGCGTGCCAGAAAGTTTTACAAAGAATGAAAACACATTAATGACTCATGTGAACAATTACTGATTTTCTTAACATATAATTTCTTAATTACTGTCAACCAAAATAATTCGCATGATAATATTTCCCCTCCCCTCCCCCACCTGTGTTTAGGAGCCATAAAATAGTGATCAAAGAGCCTGTTTGATCCGTAGCAGGAAAGTTTTAACTCCTTAATTCTTAGTGGATTGATGGGCCCCTGACATTGGATATTCTTCAGAATAATCACCTCCGACACAATGGGCAAAATGAGCTTTCCAGTAAAACAAACAGCTTTGAAAAGAGCTCAGGGGCATTTTCTTTAGCTTAAATTCAAGGAGGAAATTGTGACTTTTATGAAACTTGCATAAATTTACATGTATCCTGTCAGAGTTTTAAAATTAGACAACATGCCTGAATGCCCTGGAAATGAGTCTGCCATCCAGATTTAGAGTGCTTTTAGCTTTTTTAATTAAAGACATTTCACAAGCCAACCCCAGAGAAGAAGAGAATTAAGCATTACATAAGAATGTAGCAAAGTTTAAGACTTAATGAGTGAATATTACCAATTTGTAAAGGAGATAAAAGGTGTGAAAGGAGCGGTTATTTGGAGTTTTCTGCATTTTTTTTAACGTAAAAAATGGAAGAAGTGAAAAGGCCAGGCTGCCATTTGCTGTAGCCCTCGTTCTGGAACCGGTTCAAAGCTCCCAGAACCGACTGTGGGGCTGTGAGGCTTGTTAATGAGCGCTCGTGGCAGTGCACTGGGATCATGGGTTTGTCACATGAATAAATATATGTGTATATATAACTCAGAAGATAGAAGGCAAGAGTTGTTGCTGCCATGTGGTTGTGAGAAACCCAAAACAATTAAAATCATCCCAAAGACCACACTTACCAGACCTCAGTGCTGAGCCCTACAAGTGCTCGTTTTGAATTCTTTAATAACTGCTGATAGTGAAATACGAGTATAGTTATTGAAAATTGTTTTTAGCTACACATGTTATACCATTTTAAAAACTTAGACTAAATACTGTCAGCCTGTGTTTGCTTTCCTAGCGTGTTATTCATTTATTGAGAAATTCAGAATGTAAAACATCTGGGAATAACGTGGTGTGTGCAAAGTCATCTTCAAAATGTGTATATTTCAGAACTTCTTTTGTGTATTTATTTAGAAATATGGGAAAATTCTGTAAACATGTTCTGGAATATATGTAGCATTTGAATATGAAAGGGAAAGTTGGCATAACTAAAAACCCAAATTTCATTTTCTATAAATATTACTCTTGTTAGAGGAATGGGTTTCTGAAATTAGAAGATTCAGATTATGGTGAGTGGTATTTATAGTGATGGACTCTCTTTGCCCTGGACTAAATGCGTGAACAAGCAGCGTCCATCCAGCCCTTGCTGGAGTGTGATGTGATGTTTATGTCTAAACAAAGGAGTCGATTTATTTCAGCATTTCAAAGCCTGAGCTGGAGCCGAACAAACCCGAAGGTGTAGACACAATAGAGTACCACCAGAAGGGTCACACCATTGCAGTGTTCATAGCTCCGTGGTTCTGTTCAACAATTAGTGCCTGGAGCTGGGCCTTTGAGAAACTGGTGCCATCCGCGCACAATCAAAATAATTGGCAGATGACGCAACATAGAGAGAAGTCAGAGAAGGGAAGTTATTAATGATTTGTAATTTTTTCATTTTGGGAAAAGTAGAAATAAGACCCAATATCACATAGCTCGTCTCAATTCTTATGAATTTCACATTTTAGAACCATTTTAGTAGCGCTCAAGTCCCAGGGTAATTCCCCTGCCCCAGGTTCTCCAATCCTCTTTTTTTTTCTGAAATAGAATTCCTTCTTTGTGATATGAGCAGAGCTTATGAAATTAACTGTGTTGGCGTAGTCCAGTGGGCTGGACTAGATGAAGTAGAAGATCCTCCAAATACCTCTTCCTTGGGATTCTAAAACTCATTCTATGGATGAGGTCCTCTAGACAGCAGATGGGTTTCCAGCTAAAGGACATTCTCGCTTTATTTTGACCCACTAGGGCATGAGGTCCTTTGCAAACCTCATTGCTTTCCTTGTTCCTCACAGACACTGTGATTCCTTATTTGTGGCTTTGGCTCTGGACATGATAGGATTTGAGGACCATCATCAAAGAAACATTAAAATCAATGTGTTTTCCACGAGCAAATATCCTCCTGTCTTGTAAAGAACTAAAATGACAGAAAGTGGGTCGGAGTATACTTTCTGGCAAGGAAATTGACTTAAAGTTTAAACCAAACCCTACAGTGTCAACAATCCACAGAGATCTCCTATAACTGTAGGACAAGGTTAAATTTGTTCACTGACCAGGGCAGCAAAATCCACTGAGCCAGTGTCACTCACTTCCCATCTATTTTCTTAAGAGTTTAGATGAGGTCTCTAGATCAAGGAAATACTGAAAACAAGCCAAGGAGACATGCCTTTGAGTTTATCTCTTTCTCCTTCCTAGACTTTCAATACACTGGGCAAGTGTCCCACCCTTTCCCCAGCATCTAATAGGTGTGGCAGAACTACATGGTGGTGGATGATTCAGAGAAGACTGTTTTAAGGATTTTAGCCCACTGATGTCGGCCAGCTCACACCCATTGATATGAATAACTCTTATCTGCTTGTTAAGTAGCACTGCTCTTTGGATGTGCTTTGTTAGCAGATAGTTAAATGTTTGAAAGTAACTGAATGCTGATTAGAATATTCATTAGTTCAGACTGCTCATGGGTTTGCACATTAAATTTAAGTGTGGGATCTCTTCCCCACAGTTACTCTTTTGACTATCATTCATCATTTATAAATGACCAGCCCTGGAAGAAGTATTGCTGTCTTCAGAGTTCCATATATACGAGTCCTTTCCTGTCTACTCACAGCAACTTGACCAAGTGCCATATTTATACACACGGGGGCAGGTCATTGCCAAATTTTGAGGCATATTCTTATAGTGGAAGAATGAAATACTGATGAACTGAAGGGATTGCTCAGTTTAAGGTGGATTTGGAAGGGGAAGAGGCTTAATATTTAGAGCAGACCATCAAATCAGAAACAACAGACTGTGGTTCAGAACAGGAAAATAAGTGTGTGTGGAAGTGGGGACAGGGACAAAAAAGAATGAGGTGCCTGCAACTCCAGATAGAATGGCAATGAGATATGACACTGATCAAGGGAAGGGAAGCCTTACTTATAAAATTAATAGGAACAACACTTTCTGACAAAGTTAAGGGGAGTATTTCTGATCTCCCATTCAAGCCACAAATATTTATTGAGTGGCGGCTGCTCTGTTTTGAACTGCGCCCTAGGCACATTGGAGAACACAGTCTATTTTGGAGAGCAAGTAAATGTACTTGAACTGATGAATAAAACAAATTGTGCATAGAAAAATAAAGAGCTGGCTCTGTGGTGAAGACTACATGGAATTGAGAAAAGATAATAATTATGGCTAGGGTGGTCAGGGCAGCTTCCTGGAAGATCTTGAACTTGGAGGAGGATAGAGGAGGCCTAGGGATGTCCATACCGGTTGGCACACTTGTGTTGACTACTTTGAACCTGATGAGGCTTTTTGTCACACTGCTCAGGGAGGACAGTCAGAGCAGCTGGTCTTTATAGCCTACTGGGATTGGTGGAGTTGTGGGCGAAATAATCTACAGGACAGAAAGACACTAATCCACAGAGATAAAGCCTTTGCCTGGATATTATGAGGGCTCTAGGGGTAATTTTTCACACCAATGTCCCCCCTGCCTTCCAAATTGTACAAGTGATTCTCCTTGTTCTTCCAAGTGAAGTGTCCTTTGAGTGGATAGAGAGAAATAATATGAGCCCATTACCACAGATGCAGAAACAGTGTTATTGGGTCTCATGGGATAAAAATGTGTGAGTGGTACTAGTGAAAGAGTCTGGAATAAACCAGTGCTTGGTTCAGCCGCTGCTGCTCTTCTTGTGTTCTAGTGACAGGATGCTGAGCTGGAGGCTCCTTTTGGCATGTAGAAATGAAACCATTGCTTTGCCATTGCCTTTGGATGATAGGCAATAAGTATTCAGGAAGTTTACCCTCAGGTTTTTGTAATGCTTGTCCATTCTGTTGTTGCTTGTTTGCTCTGCTGTTTCTTGTTCATTCTGTTGTTGCTCATTAAGTTAGTTCACTTTATTGAATTTTCTCATTTTGTATACAAAAATAATAACACTTGTTTCTCATGGTTGTCATAGGAATTAGCCAAGATAATGTATGGGAAATGTTTGCATTCTCGTGTAGTGGTCTTAAAATAATAGCAATAGTAGTCATGGTCAAGGTCATACAGAGATGGGGCTTGTGGTGTACCCTCTCCTGCTTCACTCCATTTGTGTCTTGGCTAAAGATAAGAGACTTCTTATCATCTTTAGCAACATCCACACAAAGACACTGCAGAAACTGACTGAAGTTCCTTCCCCCTCTGCATTAGCAGCCGCTTGTTCAAGCCTCAGTTTCCTTAGCTTTAAAATAAGCATGATAATCCCCTCAACACAGTGCTTTATTCACCTATCCATCTGTTCTTCTGGTTAAGGTCGTCATTCGTCAGTTCAACAAACATATTTAGGGAGAACTTGTTATGTACCAGACATTGCATTAGACCCCGAGTCAACCTTAGCAAATTAAACAGACATAAGCCCCTCGCCCTCCTGAAGTCTAGAGTTTAGGTATATGAAGAGTAAGCAAGTAAATATTCGTGTTTTTATATACAGTCACATGTATGTACACACACATACACACAATTATAAGCCATGGTAAGAGCTACAAGCCCCAAAAGATTGCTGCCTGGATTAAATGAAATAATATATATATGAAAATGCATCAAAGCCATAAACCTTCAGAGACTGTAAATACCAACTGGTGCAACACCTGCTGTCTTTGTGGCAGCCAGTGGCCGCCACACATGCGCAGTGCCTGAGGCTTCGTGGTGGCACCACCACCTTTTTTTTTTGGCTTATTTCAGAAAGGAGAGTGGAAGGGAACCTTTCTGTTGGGTTTATAATAGCAATTACAAGCTGATAAGGGCAAACCATTCATCAAATGATCATACCTCCGGACTTTATCTCTTTGGGTCAAATGTTTCCTGATTGATATTGACTACCATATCTTAAGCAGCTTAAAGTAGATAAGAAGCTAGAAAAGAAATTCCTTTGAAGGAGATTTGATGAAATTATGTTTTCTGATTTTTTTTTCTTTAAGGAGAGAGATTAACTTGTCATTATTCTTCTTAAAGAATACAAAAGCTCCCAAACCACTGAATTGAGGAAAATCCAAAAAAGTTTTCATGGGTAGATGTTGCCTGAGTTCCCAAGGGATGCAAATTATCACCTGTACTGATATTCTTTTGTTGTTGTTGTTTGGAAACTGTTTGGAAAGAACTTTCAAAATATTGAGAAAGACCCTGTACCAAAGATACTTAGGAATGGACAATTATTCCAAGAAGAGATAGCCCCTTGATTACTATATATAAATACTCTACTGGAAACAGTGCTATAAGTAAAAGTCTTGTAAGTTAAGTATAATTCATTGTCATAGAGCATTATTCGTAGAAGCAATGTTTTAAAGGTAGGGAGGGTAGATTTCTGACCATGGGCCTGATAGCCAGCTTTTAATTGAAATGACCATAAACATTGCAATTAATCAACTATGTACTCAATTATAAAGTATATAATTACATTCTGAACAGTAAAAAGCTTCCCAAAGTGTGTATAAATCACTTAAACAGGGCAATACAGTAACTGATCACATAAAGTTATATTTAATGAGATGTGTCATCCATCACAATGTTTTCCACACAGCTCTTATCTTACATCTTTGTGATTCATCTTTGCCTTTTTTTTTTTTTTTTTTTTTTTTTTTTTTTTTGCTGCAGCAAATCTCACAGTTAAGAAACCTCTTTATCTTAGCCATAGAATGTAGCGACATTATTTTGAGCACATTTACATGGCATCTTTAAAGAGAGTTTAGAGGGCGTAAGATTTGGGGTCATTTCTAATCATGTTTTGGAAAGGTAATCTTGATTTATCTGTCTGCCTTCACTTGTTATGCATTTCCCTATAACAAGCTTGGGCATTTGCATTTAAGTTGTGGTCGTGAGACTGTACCCACAGTTGGCGTCTGTTGCCTTGAAATCAGCTAGATGACCCATGTTTGCTTGCGGACTTCCTGCAATGGCTGCTGGATATTACAACAGAGGTGTAATTAGGGAAAACACGCTGAATACAAACCACTCCCGGTCAAGTCACTGCGCGTCAAGAAGTACAGGAATAATTTGTGATTATCTCATGGCACCTATATTTATGTAAGTCCCTCAGGTTTTTTGTATATAACTAATCAGGTCATTCTAAGCAGGCTGACCCAGAGCCAGTGGAATTGAAGCACAGGAAAAGAGCATTCATACTTTTAACTTTGGCAAATTGGAAAATTTTCTATAACATTTTGATAAATATATTCCAAAATGGTTTGCATTAAGCGGATACTCTAAAGGTGTTTGTACCCAGTCTTCCAAATTCTGACATATGCTTCAGAATGGAGAATAAAGAAATAGTTGAGTATCCGCTAAAGTGCTGGCTTTCTAAGAGGATGGTGATGTCGCTTACCTCCTTCTCACTCCTCTCGTCTGGGTCCAGATCTCAAGTGACTTTTCCAAAAGTGAAGTCAAACATGTGTTGAGTAGTTATATCCAATTCCTGTTATAAGAAGCAGAGCCATACAGAGCAACCAGCCAGAACAAGACTGACCTAAGAGGGCTTAGGCGACTAAAGCCCTCTCCTCCATCTCCCTGGGAGCTCAGGTGGTTCTTTTGATTCCACTTTCCAATGTGGTGTAGTAGCAGATACCTGCAGAGTGGACAGTGGGTTTGTCCATTTAGTCACATGTTCAACAGACAAGTGTTGATAAGTATCCAGGTGATGGTATGTTGCCCTATGTAAGGATACAGTGTTCGTACAATAAAGGGCACAGCACAATGGTAACCGCTGAGACGCTCACAGGCTAGAGGGGGCATGCTGGAATTACACAGACGCAGCATCACTGAAGCACTGTGAGAAAGCTAAGTGAATCCTTCTCAGAGTCAGTAGACAGAGAGGGAGATACTTAGTATTTTTTTATTCCAACCATTCCCTTGAATATTTTACTGGAACTAATGTAACTGAGGGGCTGGCAAGTTTTACAAGTGACTAATATATTAATCCTACTCTTCCCTTCTGCCTTATGAGATTGTCAGCTGAGTGAGAGCTTAAAAATGGAACTTGATGAGATTTGCTCTAAAGATGTTGACTAATACCAATTAAACCCCTAAACATCACACACAGGCTGATTATGTCTTTTTCACTCTCTATTTAAAGACCCAGAGATGCACCTAGTTAATAACCTGCTCCATGTCCTTAATAAAGAGCAGGCTAATTAAAAATTGTGTGCTAGCCGAAAGTGAATAAATGAAGAATCACATATTAACACAGGCATCGTCAGCCAGCAGAAGGAGCTGAACAGGGGCTGGTGGGGAATGAGAGAAGTAATTGTGAGCCTTTTAACACCGAGGATGACACATACAAAAATGTACAGTTGTGTCATAGTGACAGAGTACTGGGGTACTGAGGCTCTTGCGGAGCGGGGCAGATAGCCAGGTGAGTTCTCCCCCATCCCCGGACCCTGCCCCATGTCGGTAATAACACGATGAGAGACCAGGGAACCGGAGCCTGTTTCTCCTCTCTTCCTCGCCTCATCACTCCCAGTCCTGCCTATCCATCAACCCCCACCCCGCCACCTCAAGTCATGCACCAACCTTGCATCCCTCTGTATCTCCTGAAGGCCTGCAGCAAAAGAGGTCTTCATCTGGGTGATGCATTTGTCTGTGTCACAGTGTCTGACGGGAGGCTCCTTGTCCCTCCCTTGTGCTCTATTTAGCCTGGCAGTGTGTCACTTTTTTGTTTCTTGACCTTGTGTTTCTCTCCCTTGAATCTAAACATTAGCCTATGTCCTTTCTGGAAAAGAACCCATGCTGTTACAGTCTCACCCCTCACACTGATCAACTTCTTCCATCCTGCAGATCTCAACCACAACGTGTTCTCAGACAGGTCTTCCCTACTGTTTCCATGTTCCACTTCAACACCCTGTGATGTTCCCAGAGCTTCTGCTCTTGCTTGTTGATAATACCTACCCACCATGTTCCCATAGCTCTCAGTTTTCCATACCACAACCTCAGATTTGTGAGGCTAAGACCAAGGGATATCTTGGAAACCACTGTGTCTCAAGTATGCAGCCTCCATATCCTAAGAAACCGGTAAATGTTGTAGGGATATTTCAGTTCTGACTCCCTGCAAACTTGATGCCACTTCCCTAGAAAGCAAGAATCCTGTCTCGTGTTTCTTGATGACCCTCATAAGGTAATTGGTATCCAAGAAATATTCATTCAAAAGAACTCTAAATTCTGGTATTATATTTTCCTTAGCTCAGAGTGGGAAGAGGTTCCTTTAATGCTGTGTGGGGCAAGGGAGGGGAATGAACGAGCTTGGGCTTGTTTCTGCCTTAGTTGGAAGGAGTTTCATAAGCACAAAAACACTAGGTTATAGTGTTGAGTGAGCAATCGTATGTTAAGTGAATGTCAGTGGTCACTGCGCTGTGTGCTTCACAGTGTGTCTCTCCCATGGCCCTCTCGACGCAGGGAGCAAAAGTCTGTTCCCCAGGGGGTTCTTGGAGCAGGCTGCTCTGCAGAGGCAGTTAGCGCAGTGCCTGGAGGATGAACTCTGGAGATGCATGAGTCTGGGCCGCAGTCTCCACTCACTCTTACTTACCACCTTTGTGCTCCTGGGCATCTGCTTAACCCCTCTAAGTGTCAGTGTTCACGTTTTCTTAAATTGATGACGATGATGATACTAACCACCTCAAGGGACTATTATCTGAGGATTAAGTGAAGTGCTGCGCATAAAGCTTTTACCACGGTGCCTAGAATAAAACACTTGTTAGAGATTTACAGTGTGTACCATGACTCACCTAACTCCAAGGAGATCTGCTGGCCTCCATGTGCTCTCCAGAGCTGTCTGCAGGGCAGCCTGAGGTGGCAGTAGGTGCACAGAGAGGCCCAGGATTTCTCTGTGCAGAGTACTCCAGAACCATGATGTTCTTGCCTCCCTCTTTATTCTCTTCCGCCCCTCCCATCACCCTAAGACTTGCACGTCACACAGTCCGCTCTCAGTTCCTGATACACCAGGTATTTCTGGGGCTTTACAAAAGTAAACTTGAAAGTTTAGAGTCATATACATGGATCTTAATATAGCTTTATCTCTGATAACAACCTGTTTTTTCTAAGTCTATTATCCTCAACATTTTTCCACATTGGTGTCATAGAAAAGACATAATCTTTGACTGGAATTAATCAAAGTGAGAATATATGCCCAAGAAATAGTGGGAAGTCAAATATAGGATCCACAACCCAGAAATAATAATGTCATTAATAATAATAACAACACTGATATGCCCTTTATCATGTGCCAGGCACTGTTATGAGCCCTGAATCATTTTCTCCATTTCACAGATGATGAAACTAGTTACCATGCGAACCATATAGTTTACAGTGTATGTAATTAGATCAGTTTGCCCTTAGGACTCTGTCCTGATTGAAAATTATTTGTCTGCACTTAATATTCAACAAAAGAGGGAGATGACCTTTCCATAAGTTCTATCCTTGTTTAATTTAGACATTTGACTCAATTTATAGAAGTTTGTGTCTTTCTAGCTTGATCATGACATTGGAATGTCAAAAAATGTGAAGGAAACACTATAAAATGAGATCTACGTTTACTGGTAGCACAGAGCATTTGGCATCAGCAGAAAGCTTAGTCTTTGATGTGGAAAATAGAAGAGTTCTTACTGTTTCCATTTGGGCAGAGAAAGACATGATTACTCTATGATAAGTTTAGTGGCTTCTAAAGTTAGATGCAATAATTGATGAGCCACGAGTTGTCCTGCCTTGAGGGTATGCAAATATGAAATGCACATGTCGGGAAAAACGTGGTCAACGAGGAAGCATATAACAGGAAAAGCAGAAAATATTTAGTAAGACCAGTCCTGGTTATCCTGTGAGTGAGACTTTGTTATAAGATGAGGCTACTTATATATCTGAGTGGGGGTGGGGTAGGGCTGAAGAGGGATGATAGCAGAGGTAGAGATATGCAAATGAGTAATTTTTGGTGAATCATCTGGCCCTCTGACTTAAAGAAGCCAGCAGGCTACAGTGCCCCTATTCTGGATGGCTGCCTGAGGAGGAAATGTTTTCATTTTAGGTATGGCAATGTCCTCAGTTTTAAATATATTTTCCCCTGTTTTTGAAAATGTTCACACAATGCTTCTTGCATGTATCCAACAATAGTTGCCTAGCAACCACCAAGAAGCATTTTTGGAGCACAAAGGGGTCTAAAAATGAATGAAGAGCAAATACAGTTTGAGTTGCAGCTGAGATGACCAGGTTTCGGATACCACTTCAAAGCAGATCCTCCCAGAATCAGGCCATACATCATTCAGAGTAATGACATCTAGTCTGAAGTGGCCTGCTCATCTCGGACACAGGCCATGAGAGAACGTGTAGATTTAAGAGGGTCTTCTATTGTTGCTTGATCCACTTTTCCTCCTTGAGGCAGGACTTCCTCCTACCTAATCCCAAATGGATGTGTAGGAATGGAGTTTTGGAAAACACCTAAGAAAAAGGATTATAACACCTCTGGTAACCCTCTTCAGAATCTTCCAGCCTTTAGATGAAGACCAAAAGGTAAACACCATGGGTCAGTCAAGGAATTAGCCTCCTCTCTTCAGATTATTGATTTATACCATTGGTTGGGTCTCACAGTCATACCTAATTTGAAATGAAGAGATTCTAAGGGAGCTTCCAGATCAGAGGTCACAAACTCTGGTGCCCGAAGGTACCAGCAGGGAACTTAAAGGGAGAAGCGCAGCTGGGCCGATAAGAAATCAGGAAGCAGTAGGTTCCCATGCTCTGTCTAAAGGAGCAACTGCTTTTCCGCTCCAGGCTTTGTGGAGTTGCAGGCATAGGAGCTCAGCGTTATCAGATCTCTCAACTCTTTAAGAAAAGCTGGACATACTGATATGTAAGTGAAAATTGCATGATTTTTCAGTTGGTGACAATAATAAAAAATTGTTTAAGCTAAATAAACTGTGCCACTGGACAAATTTGATCCATGAACTTATCTAATGAACCTCTATTGTTACTGTTGAGGGAACTGAGTAAGGTCTGGTGAGTGAGGATACTTATTCAAACGCAATGAAAAGGCGAACTCCCTGAAGTCAGGAACTGTGGTGTGCTCTTTGTTTTATCCCCAGCTGGACTAGCACAGGATCAGGCAAATGAGGGCAACTCAACAAATATTTATTGAATCAACAAATATTAAATGTAAAAAACAAAACTAGGACCTTAAATCATTTTGTTTAAATTACCCTTTTTTCTCCTAAGTGACCTTCCTATTTTCCGCATAGATAGAATTTACTATTCTCTTTTGCCATGTAGTAGCTTGTTTAAAATGAGATTTGATTAATAGGAATGCTTGAGTGAAAGCCCCAGAAGAAAAGCCTTGGACCCTATCCGGGGTTCAATTTTCCCATAGATATGTCTATACTGGGACTACTACAAACAATAGGCTACTTTTCCTTCTTGGCTGACCATATTAAATTCCATTCAATTTACTGCCAATTGTAGAACTCCTACAATGTGTAGAGGCCTCTGTATGGTGATTAAAGGTATCAGGGATTCAGATGAGCCAGAGGGCTTCAGAAAAGCTAACAATTAATTTTAGAGAATGAAGATACTTGGCATAGTGGCATAGTCTCTTTTTATTTTTTGGGGGGGTGGGTGAGTTCTATTTAGGTAACACTTTATAGTGTGGTAATTTTCTTTGCTTTTTGTTTTGAAATTTAAAGTTGCCCAAAACATAGAATCAATTATCACAAAGACATGCTCTCCTCGTTTAATCACCTCGTTATTGCTTCTAGGTTGGAAGGCTCTGCCAAGGCAGGCAACAGTCAGCTTCCAATGAGGTATACCAGATACTTGTGTCAAGTGATCCTCTATCTTTCATTGCATTTATTCTTTTTTTTTTTTTTAATTTATTTATTTATCTTTAGAGGGGAAGGGTAGGAGAGAGGGAGAGGGAGAGAAATATCAATGTACGGTTGCCTCTCGTGTGGTCCCCCGCTGGGAACTGGCCTGCAACCCAGGCATGTGACCTGACTGGGAATCGAACCTCGACCCTCTGGTTCGCAAGCCCGAGCTCAATCCACTGAGCTACACCAGCCAGGGCTGCATTTATTCTTTATTCCTGGATTCTACAAGGTGTTTACCTCTGTGCTGAGGGTTTGGGTATTTTCAGAGTGTCCATAACTCTCCCACCAGAGAACTATTGGCCTCTTGAAATGCTTGAAGTGATGGATTTTTTACCTCCATGTGTCCATATAATAGTAATAATAATGGCATCCACCATTTATTGGTGTCTTCTGGACTGAATAATGTGCTAGGCATGTTGTCTCTTTTTATGTCATTCATAGTCCGTCTCCATCCTAATCTTCCAAGATGGAGATAGAATCCCATCCTTTTGATAAATGGGCAACTTCAGCCCCAGAGAGAGAGGATGACTGGTCAGGGTCACACAGTTACCTGGTTTGTGAAGTTAATGAAGATCTTCCTGCTCTCAAAGCCTGTGCCCTCTTTACTTCCTTGTGAAACTTGGGAATCCAGCATCAGTTCTACCAACTTCACAAGCATTTGGATGATAAAAGGAAAGACACTCTATCTTTTTCAGAAACAAGCTCTGGGGACATTTTAAATAAAGTGGATGATTCTGCGTGATACTGTGTTTAATTTCAGAATGGTGTCCTTTCCTGGTGAAGATAATCAGATGTAATGTCATCTGCAACCTCTCTGTGTGCCTGATTTCATAAAACCGGTGTATCAGTTTATTATTATAAAATTAGTATAGCATAGAACAAATCTGGGATGTGAGCCAGCTGAAATAGACAATGAATAGTTATATAAGGTTTTGGAAGCACAGGCAGCAGAACACAAGCTCACTGTATTTTCTTCTCAATTGTCTGCTGTTTGTTAATGTTTCCTTTTCAACGTGATTGCATCTCAGTTTAATAGCACTTGCCATCTCAGGCTTTATGGTGCCAGGCCTGACATAGTTACATCCCCTCTGTGCTAAAAATATTGCATGTATATATTCAACCGCAGCCCGTCATGTTTAGCTAATGGTTACTCAGGAGCTCTGCGCTTATATAATTAAGTGATGTATGTAATTTTGTGTTAACACATTTGCAATGTGTGTTTCCCTGGTGATTGCAATGCTTTATTCTGTGTAAAGTGTGACATTTTAATTCCCACTGAACAATTTCCTACCTTGATTCGCCTTGTTTTTTGTGGAAAGGGATTATTTTGCAATCAAGATAAAAGCATTATTTATGAAATTTCTAGACTATGCTATTACTGGGAACTTTTAACTGCAGATCAATCTCCTGTTTTATTGATCTTTGTTTAAAATCTTTATTAGAATTTAAATTTAATCTCTACATTATGTACATTATGGATTTACCCAGACTTTTGTCTGCGGGCACTTTTTTTTTTTTTTTTTTTTTTTGCCTGCTTTGCAGGGATGGAGTTCCTTAAAAAGTAATTCTCACTAGACAGCCTGCCATCTTCCCTAGGGACCTGTATTTCTTTTAGGTATTGCTGATTTTTCCCTGTTTAGGGTTCTCCAGAAGAACAAACTTCCCTGTGGGTTTGAGGTTCTTGGTAAGACAAATCCAATTCACAGGCAAGGCAAGCTTCTTGTAAGCATTTAGATAGTTGACCATACCTGAGTATCCAAATTGCATGGATAAAATTAAAATGTGGGTGTACAGTTTTTCCCCTTATTCATGGCAATTGTATCAAGGGAACCTACAAGGACAGCCCAGCCACCTTGCCTTCTTCAAAGATATTTCTTTTCTCCAGTGGGATCAGCACTCAGTGAAGTCTAATAAACATTTACTAGATTCTTATGAAGTATCAGATACTGCTATTCAAAATATGATCCAGAGAGAGCTTTGCTTAGTGGCAGTGTCATGGCCAATGTGGTTTAGCCAAGGCACAATTATTGCTAATTGAAAACTTTTCCCAAAATATGATTGAGAGTCATTTGTTCAGTCAGTGTTTATTGAGCACCTACTATGGCAGTACTACAGTGACAAGGAAAAACATCATCTTCTGGAGTTGAGGGAGAATAAGGAAGCTCTTTAGGGGATATGATGTCTAATGCTAGTCTAGGAAAGTAGACTCCTAGAGGTAGGAATGGGGGTAGGAGGGACAAAGTTAAAAAATGGAAGGGTATTGATTCCTGACTGGTATAGCTCAGTGGGTTGGGTGTGATTCTGCAAACCATAGGGTCACTGGTTCAATTCCTGGTCAGGACACATGCCTGGGTTGCAGGCCACATCCCCAGTTGGGGCACTGTGTGAGGCAACAGTGGTTGCTACTGTTGGAAAGTAACGAAGATGCTCCAAAGCAAGGCTGTGCTCCACTTCTCCTGGCCCCCAGAGGCCCTGAATTCCAAAGGCCTATCCTTATCCCCTTCGTTTTTCAGCACAGCCGAACAAAAGCAAGCAGGTGGCAGGCACCAACGCCAAATGCTGGAGTATTACCCTCATGGCTTCAGTAGTGCTTTCCTCTTAGTCCCTCCCATTTGGGTCTGAGCAAACAGCTGGGAGTGTGGTGCACAGAAGTCCTGCCAGAAGGACCCACGGTCCATGAGCTCCAAGTGAGCTCTCTCAGTTGTATGTTTTGGCATTGGAACACAGTGGGAATGTCCTTGTCAGCTCCCATTTGCCTTTATTAATTGCAGTTCCTTGGAAACTGTGTTTTAATACCATGGTCTTGGGATGACAGAGCTCACCCTGCAGAGACCCACAAGGAGGTTCAGGGCCCATTGAAAAGCCATCTGCCGACAAGGCGCTGCTGCTGATCCCATGTGGCCGACACCAGCGTCTGTCACAGCTCTGCTGCTAATGGTGTGATTTGGGGCAAATCCCAAACTCCCTGGGCCGCCCTTTTCTGGGGTGTAAAGTGTGGGCTTGGACTAGATGGTATCTAAGGTTCTCCTTCAGCTCTGGAACACCATCACTTTATAAATTACCGAGATGAAGATTCCGACTGTCGTCACATCTGTGGATTCACCAACTCCTAGCAGTGATCGTCGGTTCCAAGTCCATTTGAAAAGCCAAGAACTACTTTCTGCACTTCCCTGTCTCTATATATCTTAGGAGGCCATCTACGGGAGCACTGAAATCTAGATTTTAATTTTGTAAGCTGCAAAGAGAATCATTAAGCCTCTGACTATTCCTAGAATATATGGTGGTATCAAGTAATCCACTTTATTACCCGTGTAGCGAGAGGCCGAGAGGCCGCCACCTCACAGCTCTGTATTGTTTCCAGGCCCCGCCCTCCACCCGCTCTTTCCCAGAGCCCTGAGGCTGTGGTTAATAATGTCAAAAGAATGTTTTAAAATTGCTCTTCTGTTGATTCCAAAGAGTCAGAGCCCTCACGTGGTTAGAATCCTGGGCTAGGAGTCAAATTCTAAATTTAATTCCAGCCTCTATGAACGTCTTACTTCTTCCCTTCCTCACCTTTCAGCGATGTTTCAGTTTTCTCATCTGCAAAATAGGCATATGATGCCTTGCTCCTCAGAAACATTTGCAAACAGCTTTGTTGTACCCCGAGGACTGGCACTATATTGGGGCAGAATATCATTTTCCATTCCATAATAGGAATTAAACAAAAGCCCTTTTGATTATGCACCTTGTGTAAATGCCCTGCGCTCAAATGCTGATGAATTTCAGAGGTCAGCAAATACGGGCGGCCCCTTCTTTATTATTATTTTTTAAAAGCTAAACAAGGCTAACTAGGGAATTCATTTTGGAATAGAAAGACATGAAAGAAAGGGAATTTCAGCTTGCACAATAGTACAAAGAAGAACAAGAATCATCATGTTTGCTAAAGAACTCACAGCTGTTTAATTTTGTAGTAAAATTACTTTAAGAACTTTGCTAATTCAAAGACAAAACCAAACAACTGTTGTTGAAAAGCTGAACTTCCACGTGTGAGTGGAAAAGCCAAGTTAAAATTAATCTGCGCCTAAAATCATATTTAAAAAAAAAATACAGAGCATTTCTTATTAATGCTGCTTGGAGGAGCGGCTTTTATCAAAAGAGAAGACACATAAAAGAGGGAAATGGTACATTTACTGGTAATAAGATGAAAAATAGTTTATGATCTCATGTACTTTGCCCCCAGCTTTTTCTTAAGTTGCTCGGTCTGTTTTAATACCAGGTTTGTTTGCTTTTTGGGGATGGGCCTGTAAGGCAGGAAATTGTCAAAAGGCGTAGAGCAGAAATGTTAACTAGTGTTTTTAGAAATTAAAATTAAATACCAAAATTGGGTAACCAATTATTAAATGTGGAGTTCAGATTTTTATAAAATTTAGTTTTTAGAGGTTATGGATAATTTCTGTACCTACCCTTTGTTCTATAAATTTCAAGTTTCCATATGTTGCCTATTGTCAGGAACAAATAAACTGCCCCCCCCCCTTTTAAGTGGTTTCTTCCATATTAGGGAATTATTCAGACTTCTTTCTTTGGTTCCTATAATTCCAAACCAGTTGGAACATCGATCTATTTTGGGTTATGAAGGAACTTTTAAAATGTGGGCATGATTTTTTTAAGGTTCTAATTCTCATAAAAATCAATCTGCCACATATATAACAGTTAGGATGGTAAACAGAGTGAAGTCATTGTATTCCAGAAAGACAAAGTTCTCATTTCCATATTATAAGCCCCACCCCCACCCTACTCCCATCCTTCTCCACATGGGAGGGCTGCTAAATGTAAATTCCAAAACATATAAAACAACATAAGGTTGTGATTTGCGACTCTTTCTGTCAAAGATGAATGTTCTTACCTGTATTTGATTAAACTCTTGTTAGTCTCTGGATTTTTATGGTTTTCCCACGACATCACATAGACTCACCACAAGAGGGCAATCGAGAGTTTACTTTCAGCTCACAACGCTAGAAAATGGTTTTAATGTCAGCTAAGTGTTTTAACTTGCTAAGGATTTATCTCTCCGCCTTCTGATTGCCACACATGCAGCCCTGAGTTTTCACTCACAGCAATAATAATCCAAATAAAGTCCTTCTGAGGGAAAATATAGACAGACTGGTGCAGACAAGAGCCTTTGCCCAAATAAGGATCCCTTTTGTAGAGACCCCATGTGTTAGATAACCATCAGCTGACAGTTGGTCATGAGTTAATAATGTTGGATGCTGAAATATGCATACCATGTGCTATAAAGAGTGTGGAGGACAAAGACAAATACTGCTATAGTTAGATATCAGAAGCATGCCAGAGGTGGGCAGAATGCTTCACTGGATGGATGTGCGTTATATCCATCAAATGATTTCATAAAAATTATTATGTTTTAAGTATCATACAGTAGAAGGTATAATATTTGTTGCCTATTTTGTTGACGTTGCCTGGATTTTGGTCTTAATCTCTCTGCATGTTACTGCCTAAAATGCTACAGCAACTCTTGCCTTCTGAGAAAAGAAAACATTTCTTAAGCTTATTTCCACTGCTACCATTGTTGTTCTTTTATTTTTACAATGGAGAGTGTAAAAGGGGAGTGAGGGGGGTCCCCGAAAGAATCCAGGTGGGTGTGGATTGCTCTGATTGCATGTTCTATCTGGAGAGCTGTTAACTGTCTAGCTATATTTCTGTGTTGCTGCCTCCACAGGAATCAAAAAAGTGAGGGTGTGGAGGGTATAAGTTTTGGTTTCATCTCCTGAGACCAGTTATTTGGAAGGATGGGACATTGGGCCAAATGGGCATTCAGCAGCTGTCTTCTCAGAGTGATGCCCCATAGTCTTTTGGTGCTAAGGATGATTGGAAAAAGACTACATCTCCTCCTCTGCCCCCTGGAATTCAAACCTTTTTGTTCTGTCAACCTTTCTGGCCTTACTGGAGCCTGTCTTCAACGAGTAATCTCACTTTCTTCTTATAAAACTGTGGGGTTTGAAGCATGTTGGCAAAGCTAAGAAGGTCATGCCCTTGCCTTTAAGCCTGAGTGTATCTACCTTTCTACTAACTTGCACATGGAATCTTCAAAAAGATAAACACAATCACACCATGAATTTATTCAACAATTTGTGGTTAAAAAGCTGCTACCTTCCAGTTAGCCAAAATCACTCAAGATCTGTTTTCTCTTACTCAGTTTGCAAATGGCTTACATTATACTCAACTCATGTTGGTAGCAGAAGAGAATAATTAGTAAAATAAGTAATTAGACAGTCTCTTTCTCTCTCTCTCTTTCTCTCTTGCCCCAAATCTGTTGTCCAGGCTTACCATTTGCTGTGACATCTTAGTTAAGGAAGTTAATGAAATAACATCTTCATCAGGGCCATTTATTAACTTTGAGTCAATGATTACCAGATTTGATTTTTACAAAGGGGACACAAAATTTTCAGATACCAACATCTACATATGACTGTCCTCCGTGACAGTAAATAAAATCCTAAATTATATTGAAACTTTCAAATCATTGCTTTTGTGCTTATTCTAGCCACAGATATTAATCTTGTTCTGTTTGTTCTTTAATACACATTTCCAAGGACAGATCTATAATCACAACATTGAATTGTTGACTAAACCGACGTCACCCAAGAGAAAGATAACACAAGCCACATGTAAATTAAAATATTCTAGTAACCACATATTAAAAGAAACAGGTAGCAATAATTTGAATGCCATATTCTATTTAATCCAGTACGTCCAAGTTATCATTTCAATATGTAATCAATATAAAAGATTATTAATGAGATATTTCATATTTTTTGCATTGTCTTGGCAATCCAGTATGTTTTTCACACTCAAGGCACATCTCAGTTTTGGACTAGACACATTCCAAAGGCTCAGTGTAGCCTCCTGTGGCCAGTGGTGTTTGGAATGGACACAGTATCTCTGAAGTCACAGAAACAATTTATCTTATACTGACAAAAAAGGGAAGAAGTTCTCACCTTTCCTGTGTACTCTCTGTTAATCTCCAGATTTACCTTAGGATTTCTGAGAATATCTGGCCGTTGTTTCTCCACCCTCCCTCCGACTCACTAAGCTCGCTAGTTGTCCTTATTCAATACACCACCAAGGATTATGGACCCCATCACAC
This sequence comes from Glossophaga mutica, assembly GCA_039655065.1. Classification (NCBI taxonomy): domain Eukaryota; kingdom Metazoa; phylum Chordata; class Mammalia; order Chiroptera; family Phyllostomidae; genus Glossophaga; species Glossophaga mutica. Next base: position 135,486,213 of record CM077307.1, on the reverse strand, counting down.
TCCCTTCATACACAGCCCTCACCCTTGCTCTTCTTACTTTGGACCCGCACTCTGCCCTGCTCCAACACACTCTCTTTTCTACCTCCTGTGAGCTCCTTCAGAGCCATTTCCTAGTGGGTGGCTCATATACATCCACACAGAAGTGAAGCTCAGAGATGGCACTGGTGGCTCATAAGGGGGAAGGGATGGGAGGGACGCACCTGAGCAAAGAAAACAAGAACAGTCATCTCTTTCCTTTCAAGTAAGAGACTCTCCTACTGAAATTACTCCTTCTGAAATGTAGAACAGCATAAAGTTTCACACAGTACGTAGAGTATCATAGAGTGAAAAATCCCTACTAAGTACAACATTCCTTTGGGGATTTTTTAAAAAAGTAATTGAGAGCTTATTACGAGATGACCTTTTACTTTTTCATATGTGTATGTGTTTGAAAAACGAAATTGTCTCTCATAACGTATTAGTTCAATCTGTAAGACGTTAAATATCTCCGTGTTAGTGCACACACACAGAGTCCTCTTTTACTGAAGTCCAAGTAGGGGATATTTTTTCATTTTTAGAGATGCAGCAAATCAATTATCTTCAATGTTGAAAATGGAATATCTCATTTCCAATCCCAGAGAAATGGCTGAACAAGAATGTTCTGTTTATATTTGAGTTTAGAGGCTGTTCTGATATTTACTGCTCCTTGCCAGGCTGCTCAATACAAAAATGTAGCCTTCGCTTCTCTTCTGTCATGTCCTGTAATAACAACACAGAACATATCAATCATGGACTAGAATAAAGCAGGTTTATCGATTGTAACGAGGGAGAAAGAGAGAGATTAATTCTCTATGTTTAAGAGGTCCTATCTTTATAAACTTCATAAATTATAGAAATCAAAATGTCCTCAAAAAGCATTTCCAGAATGGATCCTTAAATAGCCTTAAAAAGACAAATCTCATAAATTAATATTCTATTTTTATTATAGACAGTCATACTAAGAAAGACTAAATCTGTGTTTATTGAATAGTTCTCAAAAAATGGAAACAGGAGTTATTCTGAAATCTTAAAAAAAAAACTACGTAGTGAGCATTGAAACAACACACTCAAATTAGAACAGCTTCCACAGAGCTGTTTTCTCAACATCTTGCGTGACCTTCTGCATTGAGGGAGGAGCCTGGGGCCCGGGACCTGGAAATGGCCAGTGGGTACCTGGCATCTGGTGAGAATAGTAGGACAAATAAGCTGCCCCGTGCGTGCGAAAATGGAAGTTTGAAGCACTACAGCATTTTTAGAGTCTGGTTTTTGTTTTTTGTTTTCTGTTTTGTTGTTGTTGTTGTTGTTGTTGTTTGAGTTTGCAATTTCATTACAAGACTTTGCAGTTGGGGAAGGAATCGGATGCTTTGTGTGCAGTATTCACACCTAGACAGCGCGGCCACCTGTACCTTAAGGACCAAGTTAAATCCTCAGATGTCTACTGTGCCCTGATGTCTCTACAAAATATTTAGAGTTCTAAGGCATAAGAGTCTTTGCAGAGGCTCCTGATGCCATGGTAGATAGACCTCATCACCCCAAAGACAAATAAGCCTCTGCCAAAGGGCTATGTGCCACCACCTCCATCCCCTTCCAGGTCCTGGAGGGGCCCTTTCACTGAGAATGGCTTCCCTGGAGGATCTTGTGGTTAGCAGAAGAGACCAAAAGGAAGGTGAGAGTTTAAATGGTCTGGCATGGATTCCAGTCTCCCCACCACCCCCCGCCCCCACCCCCACCCCAGTTCCAGAATTCTTTTAGAGAGTCAACTTCTGAAAACCCAGACTCTCTCCTCGCTCTACACATAGATTTAGCTCCCAGACTCCCCCCTTACTCCGCAAGTGGTAGTGACAAACATCTTGTAATCCCCTCTCTTCCTTGCCAGTGCCCTTGTCAAGCCTACTTCTAGAATATTTCTGCATTCCTTTGGAATTCACTACATATTTCAGAATAATGTACAATAACATTTGGTGACTTAAATTTCTCTGCCTCCTTAAGACACAAAGATGAAATAAAGATAGAAATCCGCCCATCACAGCCGGTAAAACCTGACTAAAAAAGAGGTTTGCTTGTGTTTTAATGGCAAGAATGCACGAGTCACATGCTTTCCAACCAATCAGCAGTACAGATGAGCTAACAAGTCACATTCCATTTACAGGGTGGGGGGAGGGGAGAAGTCAAGTCTGTAATTTTAAGTGTTTCTGAGAAATGAAGACCTCCAGGGCAGAAAGAAGGTGGATCAGGAAATAGTTATGCAAATCACATGCCTATAAAATTACTAAAATTTTGATCAGGAACATTAACAATTGCTCCAGCATTCACAAGTACCAAACAGGAGTGAGTAAGGCCGGGCATGTTTTGGAAAGGATTACAAGAGTGTTTGCTTACATGGTTTGTTGAGCAGTCAATGAAGTCTTGGGCTGTTTTGGACTTAAGCTGCCCAAGCAATCCAGGTATGACAAATGCAGTCATACATTCCACTCTCATTAGTGACTCGTGGGGATCTCAACGATTTTGACAAAGAGCCAAGTGACTAGACCGCATATAAAGCCTGTTTCATTTTTTTTCAACCTCTTTCTAACAACACAACTGCTCGCCCTTCCACAGAAGGTAGAGGGGGACCTGATTCTGTGAGAGCAGGGTTCTTGGAAAAACTAGACTGTGGTTAGTAGGAACTGTGGTTCAAGCAGCGTCAGGCTATGGCTTGGGCTAAGGCAAACTTAGACCCTCAAAGCAGCCGTGGCACCCAGAGTGGCGAGAAGTGATGAGTACTCAGGGCTTGTGTGGTGTTGGAGGCATCTGAGAGTAAGGGTATTTGAATTTGGCCCTAGTTTTGGTTCACAGTTCTGAACTCATCTTTTTAATGCATTTATTTGAGGGGAAAAAAATTACACTTAAAATGGAACTGACAGTACAATTATAGAAAATGATATACTTTAAAAAAAAAAAAAACCTTTAAACCCATTACTTAAGTTAGAATGTTCTGCAAGATGAAGCTGTGCTTGATCATGGCCCTGTGTGTTCACATTTCACATAACCCCGTGGCTTCTCAAACCCTTCTCTCAGGTATGAAAAGCCTGTTGATAGAAAAACGGAATAAAAGTAAACTTGAATATTCTTAAATCTATATGTAATTAATGCTTCGCGAATTTATGGAAAGACTCAACCAGTTACCAGATGTTGAGCACCAGCAGCTACTGCTTTCTGGTACCACTCTGTCAGCTGTGGGAAAGGAAGTGTATGGAACACAACTGTGGATTGAAAATAAAATTTTCAGGAGCTCATTTATGAATTTTTAAAGTAAAGTGTTGTCTTTAAGTTAAAGCCAAAATGAGGGCTGAGAGCTCCTGTTTTTCTTTTCTTTTCTTTTTTTCCCAAGTATTTGAAAACTGAAATTCTGCAGGAGATTATCTGTGAAATGCCTTTCTTTTATTACACCCATAAATTTCAGGAGTGGCTTTGATCAAGCCTTCTGCCATTCTTGGTTTCTAATCTTTTATTCATACGTTAATAACTTTAAAAACACTCATCCTATTTTTGTTGTAGTGAAAGAGGAAGTTTCTAAATAGTCAAAGGGAAAACATTGAAAATAGAACACAGTAAATGATAACTAAATTAGGGTAGGTTATTTTTCTTTTCCAGAAAGAGCAATGCTCCATGCTGAAACTTGCCAGAGTATTTTAAGATTATTGTCTATATAGAAAATTTTCCAGAGAATAGATATCCTCAGAGGAAAGGCATTACAGAAATGCAAAGTATGATCCGTAATGCACACTATACATAGAACGATGTTTGTCAGTCCCCAATACTTCAGTCAGTGGAGTTTCATTTTGTGGCTCATGTTTAGTGTTTAAAACACACACACACACACACACACACACACTCACTCACTCACACACAACTTGCAGATCAAATGTGTTAACGCTCTGCGGACTTCCTCTAGACATTGACCCTGAGGGTCAAACTCTTAGGAAAATGATGCCTGGTTTTCCATTCTCCTAATTTCAATCCCCACCAACCAGCAAGTCCTTTCTCTCAGTGGGAGCTCACAAAGAATTTCTCGAGAGAATATGTAGCTGTGTTGGCAACAAAATCCTCTCTGCAAAAAGAGAAGAGAGAGTTGTTAACTGATGAGTCAATCCAGTTTTTATAGCAGTTTATCTTCGTGGTATTTCCAAGAGCATAAATGTCATAAAAAAAATAGAGACGGTCATGACAGGAAGAACACAGTTGAAAAAAACAGGAACATTTAAGCCAAAAGCAATTTAGTTTGCCAGTAACTGGTTACATTTCCTTTGTTTTATTATTATTATTGCAAGAGTTGGGGTTGAGATGAAAGTTTCCCACACCTGCACTGACACATGGCTTGTCAGAACCCATTGTGAAGGAAATATATAAATATGTGAATGCCTATGACTCTGAGTTCTAGACTCCAAGGAGGGGAAAAAAAACTTGTGTTGTTATATTGTCTTAAAAAAGAGACTATAATTGTTTAATATGTGAAGGAGTTAAAAAAAGGAAATCGCAAAACAAAACAGAAGGGTTAGATGTCAAAGCAGCCTGGGGCGCTGGTGGTCGCTGGTTCTCCTGGGATTAACACTTACGGAAATAGCAGTGACTGCTCAAAGGTGAATACTTGCTAATTTCATGGCACTGAGCAAGAGGAACAGATGGGCTTCATAGAGGGAGGACTTTTTTTTAAACCACAGAGATCTTTCACTGATTAGGTAGAAGAGTCAGTGGCCCACTGCAAGGGGGTACTGTGCATGGCTCTCTAAGTTATTGGAACTCTGTGGCTTTAGTGGAAGCCTGTCACCTGTTGCTGAGTCAGGACCAGTGGGAACCCTGCTTGCTGTCAAGTTTGCAGGGTGCTGTTTGCTGCCTGAGATGGGCTGCTGCACCCTTATGCTAGGTGGCATTCAGGAGTGTTTTCCATTTGGGGAAAGCTCCCTAGTGACTGCCAGCCCAAGATAATCATGTAAATAAATACCTCATCATGGGACAGAGTGAGTGTGTGTGCGTGTCTATTAGAGAGAAGTTACTTAATGCAGAGGCTCTGGATAAAATCCAGTTGCTGGGCTGGAATCCTTCTGCTACCTGTAACCCACTGTATGAACTAAGACAAGTAATTTCATCTCTATCTCAGTTTCCTGGTCTGTAAAATGGGACTAATAATCACAGCTTCCTGTTGGCATGTTGTAAGTTTTAAATGAGTTATCACACGCAAAGCGCTGGCTGGCGCAGAGAAAGTGCTCAGTAAGTATCGGTTCTTATTATTCTCCATGTATGATATTAAAAATATTCATGCAAAGATCATTGAATTCTATGAGCAAGCCAGGCCAGGGCTGATTAGTGGATTATATACTCATGGAAAAGCAACTGTGCATTTATTGCTCCACATTCTTCTTCTTCTTCTTTTTTTTTTAAGTAGAACTGACCTTTGGTAAGTGTACTACTGGCTTCCCAGAATGGCTTTGCTGGTAGAAGTCAGTCTCATCTAAAGGGCTGAAGCTGGTTTAAATCTGGAGCCTAGGACTAAGGTTCTGTTGGTAGATAGGTATGCAGCCCTTAGCTGTCAAGGGGGAAGGGCAGGCTCAGGTTGGTCCAAAAGAGCTAGACCAGGTGGAGTTGTTTTCTTATGTAAAAGAATGGAAGGCCAGAGTCTCCACCTGACCCCTGGCCACCATCATGCCATAAAGCATTTAATTTACTCACCTACCTAGCAAATTATTTGGTTTTTCGACCCTGTAGGGAAAAAATATAGCCTGGGGACCAGAAATTTTGCTCTTCCCAAAAAAGCCAACTTCCACTCTGGCTGGTGTGGCTCAGTAGATTGAGTGCCAACTTGTGAACCAAAAGGGTTGCTGGTTTGATTCCTAGTCAGGGCACATGCCTTGGTTGCAGGCCAGGTCCCCAGTAAGGGGCACACAAGAGGCAAACACACATTGATGTTTCTCTCCCTTTCTTTCTCCCTCCTTTCCCCTCTCTCTAAAAATAAAAAAATTAAAAAAAAATTAAAAGCCAGCTTCCCAATTCAATGAATCACCTGGGTTCTGTGGAACCAAAAGGCCTTGAATTGTGTTATGGGACCTCCCACCCAGTCCCTCATGGTCCACCTCCGCCCCACCCCCTCGGGACTCTGACCATCTGCTCCTCAGGGCATTTGCTCATTACATGTGAGACAAGACTGTGGCCCCAGTGAGATGCCAGGCACAATGGCTTAACGAAGTAATCAGGAACCAAAGGCTGCAGGTTTCCTGTCTCAATCTGCATGGCAAACTCAAGTCACTGGTTTATGTTTCCAAAGCGCAAGAGTAAGTAGTAAAGGTGAAAGCAATTTTGCAGGTGCCCAACGTGACAGGTGGGCAGGCCCAGCTCATGAAGACACAAAGGAGAGAATATATGGGCATATTTACTTCCATTAGTCCCATGTTCACTCAACGAATTCATATTATGCAATACTGCCTCCTAGGTATGTGCTGGGGCAGATGAGAGATGAATCCAGCCTAGTCCTGTCCTTATGGACTCCCCTACAGTATAATAATAAGCCATAAAACACAACTCAAATACAAAGAACAATGATGCCCTGCATAAGAGAAGGTCAGAAACGGAGTTCAGGGGGCAGAGATAATTGAGTTTGAGACTTAAGTGATTGGTGGGATTCAGCTAACATACCTGAAATATCAGTGTGCTGGCCTTACTAGGAACAAGAGGCTCTTTTCTCTTGATCAGATTGCACATAGAGTTGAAGTTTGTGTGACGAGAATATTAGATGCTAGTGTGTTCTAAATTTGTAATTCTCAGAATCTTCTGGACAAGGACATGCGCTTCTCTGGGTTCTGAAAACAGCTCAAAGAATGGGGGAAACACGCCTGATTTGGAGATGACTTACTGTCAGTTCCTGGAACCATTGTCTTTACTTAAAACAGCCTGTTCAATGCCAGTTCTCTCCATCTGAAAGGCCTTTGGGATTAGAAAGCTTTTCTGGAAATAAATGCCTTTTAGGTTCAAATGCTTTTTGCCAAAATGTTAGGAAGGAAAGATTGTAGTTACAAGTCTTAGAACAGAGGTAGTATTGTTTTGTTCCTCTCAGTAAATGCCTCAAACCTACCCCAAGTTTGTTTGTCTGCTTTCTGCTCAGCTATTATTTTGATAAGGGGACATGAAAGTACATCCTTCCCCAGCAATCACTCAAGTCTTAGCACTTGGGTCAGTTGTGGAGACGCTTCTGTGCTACCCCATGTGTTCCAACCAAAAGAGTCCCCACCCTGGCTCCAGGCTGAGGATTGTGTCAGTCATGGAAGCTGGCATCATGCTCTGACAGGGGAGCGGGAGGTCAGGATCCACAGAACAGGCCAGATGAAGTCACCAGCCCCGTGCAGGGAGGTGCAGAGAGCAGAGCCCTCTTTGCCAGTCTGGCAACTCCAGCGAAGTCCTCAGAGCTGATCCCACACGCTCGGTGCTAGTCACCGCTGTGTGTTTACATGAGTAATGAAGCTGCGGGGGGAGGGGAGTTGTAAGCGGAGCGCGGAGGCTCACAGCTCTCATTCGGAGGGAAGCTGACATCCACACCAAGTCCAGTCCAGGCTTCCAGGGACGTGGCCGTGGAGCAGTCAGTCACATGCTGTAGCTTTCAGGAGCACAGACAGCGTCAGGCAGATGTTTGTCGACTGGAATGGGTAATCGCTACTTTCTCTTTGCTTGATTTTGGGTTGTGAGCTTGTTTACCTTCCATAATTCCAGGCTGGCTTTTGGGGGATGGACTTTCAGAGAAACATTTGGGGGTAATGAGAGAAGGGACAGGGGGTTTGGGAGGGGATATCTGAGCTGGAGCCCCAAAGGCACTTTTGAAACTTTTGCCTGATTGTAAAGGCAGCTCTATTTACTGAGCTCTAGGAACAACCAACTGTTATCCACAGTAGAAAATCAAATTAGTGGGATTAATTGTGTTCATAAAATGAGCACAGTATTAAATGCCCTAAAAATCACTGGTTAACTGTGTGACACGAGTAAGATTAACAACAATTAGAAGGATTCAAGGTGTCCGGATTTGGCATTGCCATAATCGGAAAAGGTGTGGGTACCTGGAAAGGTCTGAAAGGAATCCTTGGGGTATAATTCATTCGTTTGGAATTCTTCAAGGACTAGTTGGTTAGTTGGTTTGTTGGTTTGTTTTACTTTTGTTCAACTTGTGTGACTGATGAAGTTGAATGTGAAAGCTGATGCCGGACAGCCCAGCCGTAGCACTCAGTAAACAGCAGCTTTTTTTTTTTCCTGCTTTCTGTATGGGTCTTAAAGGGATTCAAACTCAACATCAAGGTTTAAACAAAACTTTGATTTGCATCTTGTCTGTAGCTTTTAGAAAATATAAGCTCCACAGAATCTGGCTGACCCCAATGTGATCTTTGGAAGTTATTTTAAATAATCCTCAAGATGGTCATTAAAAAATATATTGAAAAAGGAAAAGAGAACATGCTGATTTAAATATATCTGCCAGATTTGTTCGGATTTGAAACATGCTCGTCGCAATATTATTAGTAAATGCATGTGATAGTGTTTTTCAGATTGTTATTGTGACTGCCTCTCTATAGTGTGTGCTCTCTCTCTCTCTCTTTACTTATGTGTATAATTTGAGAAAATGCTCATGCCTCCCATTTGGAAGAGAGATGTTTTCAAACATCGCATTACTATGATACCATAATGGGCTGGCATATTACTTAGGTTTCTGAAAACAAGATACGAAACAAAACAGAATAACCTTAGAGCCTGGCTCAGGGCTGTGTTCAGCCCAACCTGTTTCTCTTCTAACAATGCATTCTCCTTTCATCATCCTTCAGAGCTGAGGGCTTCATTTTATTTATATTAATTAGACATGTTTAATATCAGATGAGCTTCGGGAAGGAAGTATAGAAGCATATGGTCTTCCAAGGTGCAGCCCTTCAGAGAGAGAAGTACAGCATGAGGGCTGGCTACCACAGATGTGTACCTTTCTCAGCACACATAGTAGGGCCCACTGTAGTAAAGTTCTTGGTGTGCAACAAAGAAATCCATGCCAATGAAAATGCATATTAATTGTTCTCTCCATTTGTTTTCAGCGCCAAATCTGAAAGGCAGACCACGCAAAAAGAAACCATGCCCACAGAGAAGAGATTCATTCAGTGCTGTTAAAGATTCCAACAACAATGCTGATGGCAAAGCCATTGCAAAGGTACAGTAGTTCGCGCTGTGGTGTTCTTTCGAGGCATCTTTTTATTTTTCCTTTATCTCTCTGTTCTTGTTTCTCTGTGGCAGTTTGCAATTCCAAATCTAACTTTGGTATTCACAACTTTCTGCTGTGTCTGTTCCCGCCACCTCCCCTACCCTGGGTGGCAGAGTGGAGTGGGTAGGGAGGGGGTAGGCATTTTGATTAGTCAACAGAAAGACTTCCCACCTCCCAGTCTGGCCTGTTGTGTAAAGGACAGATGATTAAGCGCCCACGTCATTGAGGCTGAGATTTCATAGTAGGTGACACAATGACATAGTTTACTCTGCCTGTATCAAAAATAGACCAGCTAAACCATCCTCCTTCTGAATGTGTTCAGCTAAATATGCTTCACAGATTGACAGACGATGGAGTTAGAAATGGCTAGAATTAATCATTTTAGTTATTTTTTTGAAAATCACCTCTTATTTACCATAATGTAAAATTAAAGACATGTAGCAAAACATTTACATGTATGCCTATACCTATGTATACATTTATATGTTTTTAAAGATCTCTCTTAAGGCAGAGTAAAGATTCACATTCTAGGCTAATTTTTGAGGACCCAGGCCCATTTTGCTTACACATTCTTTGGAATCTTGGAAGTGCACGCCTGAAGTATTTAGCACCGTGAAGTGTGAAGTGTCACTTCATGTTTTCAGACTTATCTTTTTTCTTTTGTGAGCTGGGATCAGATTTCCATGGTTCCATTTATGGGGTGTCTGCGTTTAGGTGTTACTTCTGTGCCAAAGGCAGCGATAGCCCCTTTGGGGGCTGATTTGAAGACCAGATATCAGCTGATACCACATTTCCAGATGCAAGGACTAAACTTATGAAGGTGGCAACATCTTGATTATTGGTGAATTTGCAAGATTCTGATGGAGGAAAACATCAACTTAGTTCTGTGTTGAAGATCTCCTATTTTTCTGCCATGTGCTCCACTCCTCCTCCCGCTGTAATGAAGCAAATCCTAAATATTCACATTCTGTAAATCTGATCTTCATCAGGAATTTCTGAGGATGTTTTGATTGCATTTCTTCATCCTTCCAAGATTTCCAAGGGTTAAAAAGAGATCAACCAGGAGAAATGTGTATTTTCTGGCTTAAAAAAATCTCTTTCCCTAAAGTTATTTTTGTTCTGTTCATTTAACCATCTGCAAGTTAAGTCCACCTGAATACCAAGTATGACCCTTTTCCAGTAATTTGGACATCTCGGCCCTAGAGCTACTACCTATCTAGGGCTTCAACTTCCACGGTCTTGAAGGATGTCAGCAGGAACAGTTTATTATTCCCTGTGATGTGGTTTGCAAGATACTAAAGAATGGAGCAAGAAGGCTTTAGGACTGTAACCTTCAGCAAAGCGTGTACTGCCGATGTCTTGTGTTGGCTCCCTGCCCCATATTTCTGAGATGACATCATGTGTTTATCCAGCATTTCCTGTACCTGAGCGCAGCAGAATGAAGCTGCTTCCCGTGTCACATGGAGTCACTACCAGCGTATGCCTCTAGGAGTGTTATCAAACTTATACAGCTGACCCGAAAGCACACACACCCCTCCAATATCTCTCTCTGTGGAAGGCAGCTCAGGACTCACACTAAGACCCACAAAACTAAAGAGAGCGGGAGCCTGTTCCATGTCTGATGCTCTCTGACTTATCCTCCTTAGGAGGGACAGGCTTCCAGCCTGGGTTTTCTTTGTGACCATTTCTGTGCCACCTCCCACCGGTGCAGCCATTCAGAATTTTTACCTGGAGGAGGATTATCCTTCCATCGCTGGTTTCAACAGTGAATGTATGGATGTTCTGCCTCAGCCAGCTCCCAGGGACCAGTCTAAACATCCAACTCCTCTTGGAGTTTTGGATTACAGTCCTGCTGTTGCAGTGGGTCAGGCAAGACCGCCGTTGTGGAAGAGAGAGATGAGTGTGAAGTATGGTGGGCTTATCTGCTGGCACCAACAGACCAACGTAAAATCCCTGCAGAATGAACAAGCCACATCTGGGGTCAGGACAACCATTAAAGAGGCATTTGTGTCATAAAGTGATCTTTTCTCATGAAATGCTACATAGAGATTACAAACCGGTGACCCTCGGATCATTTGCTGAGCTGGGAGCCATGTTTCAGGTGACAGCTAGTTGGGCTTTGTGACCAAGGGCTGTGTGACTTTTTTCTCAAAAGTCTGTCAAACAGACCATTTCTAACTATGGGTAAGTACCAACATTCTGCAGCAGCACACAGCAAAGCTCTTAACATGATAACCCACTGGACTTCTTCTGTGTGTGACTAGAAAAGTAAGTCAAGTAATTTACCTGTCACCATGAAAAGGTTACATTCTCTCAATGCAATCATAAAAGCTAGGTTTACAAGACTCAGAATTTCATGGCTTTCCAAAGACAGCAAAAGTCACTTGGGAGAAAGCCTACCAGTTCTCTGAAGATGTCATTAATGTGTCCAACCCAAATCCTGCTGTTTCCCTTGGGATCATCTTCTAGCAACGGATCTGGGATCCAAACCTGTTCATACGGTGATCTGTACAAGAGAAATCTCAGCCTCGGTCTCTAATGAAAGGCCTCCCCTGACAGAAGGCCAATGACTTTTCACATCCTGAAAGCATGTTCCAAAGGCCAGAAGTATGTAACAGGTAGTTTATATTCTGAAGGGAACATAAAAAGGAAGCCATGGTATGCAATATCTTCTTTCACTTAAATCACCAACATACTGTCAATATTTTACAAATATGATACTCTCGTTATTTTCAGTATTTTTTCATCCCATTCGGTTCCCAGAATACACCCCACCCCCTATAGTTTATCCTTCCTGGTTTCCCGAGGAAGAAATTGAGGGTCTCCTAGCAAGTTAGTGACTAAACTGAAATTACTCTAGCGTCTTCCCTTGGTTCAGCGCATCTCACTGCCCCGGTTGAGAGCTGGATTAGTTATAACTCAATCCAGTGAAAAGATGTGGTTAATACCAAATAGGCGGTGGTTCATTGAAAACATTCAGTGTGGATTCTTTAATTAGCACTTCCTCAATCACTTTGGAAACCCCAAAGCTCTTAGTGAACTCAACAAGTATAAGACATACAAGTCGGCGAAAATATTAAAAAGATCTAGTAATTAACTGTTACCATCAAAAGGGTGGGCATTCTCAAGGTCAGCACAAAGACTAGCTCCCATTTAATATTGCAGTAGATTAAAATGCTGAGAATGTTTGGGTAAATATGCAAAAAATGTAGAAAGGAACTTGGCCTGTTTCTACCAAGAAACAGAATAATATCCTAAAAGTCTCATTTATATGAACTGAAGAAATGTATGGAGCTAGCCTGAGGAAGGAAGCCACCGCTCACTTCCTAGGAAGCCCCTGCTTGCCCTGGAGAAAGCCGCTGGGAAGCCCACTGAGGTTCAGGATGGGGGTTCACTAGGTGGCCATCTGGCTTCACCTGGAGCCTTTTCTATGAAGCAGGGAGTCTGGACAACGAAGGGCCTGATTTGGGCATCCCTTCCCGCTAAGCTTTCCTTCTGTTTCTGAGTGTTTCTGCACAGGTGAGGCAGGTTAGGCAGCTATCTAAACGCCGAGGGACAAGCCTCATACTCCCTTAACAATGGCGTTTCTGACCTAGTAATACCGATAATTGGCCCATTATCACTACAGATTCAAGACCCAGCCTGTTTCTTATGCAGACCTTACATCTACTCTTGTTTGTACATGATTGGAGTTTAGACTGAGGGAGACCTCTAAAACCACTGTTCTGCCCCACTCTAGCCAATACATAACCTCGCTGGGCTTCAGTCTCCTCATCCGTACAATGGGGCTAAATGCCAGCCTTTTATGTTTCTTAGGGACAGGAGGCAGTTTCGATGAAGCCCACAGCACTGTCTCTGGCTCATTGCAGGTGCTCCGTTGGTACTGCTTTCCTTCCCTCTGCTCTAAAGGCAGTGGGAAAAACAGCACTTTTATTCTTTGAAAAGTACCTAGTTTTATCTTTTACTTCTCATTTGATAAATCACCTTTGTAAGCTGTAGGTTTTATAAAAACCTAGCCATTATGATGGGCTTTTTAATTAAAAGTATGTTTTGACTACTACTCTTATCTTTATAGGAGTGTCACTAAAGTATTGTGTTTAAACCACAAGCCTAGAGTTGAGACTACCTGGATTCAAATCCCAAACTTGCCACTTAATAACTTGAACATGACCTTGTCATCTGTGTGCATGTTGCTCATCTTCTCTGTGCCTCAGTTTCCTCTAATAGGAGAAGAATAACTTGCCTCCTTAGAGTTGTGGGCATAAAGGGAGATAAAAAGTGCTTAGAATCGAGCCTGGCTACATAGTAAGCCTTCAAAAAGAAAGGCTGGAACCAATACAGATTGAAACTGGAGTAATTTTATGATTTCAAAAAGCTATGATATTATAGATGTCATCAGAACTTTAGACTCAACAATCTAAAATTTGGCAGTGAAACCTGATGACCACATAAAGCTTCACAGGACATTCGCCTTAATATATAATGTTACAATGTACCAAAGTTCGAAAATACTGTAAGTAACTTCTGCATGGAAAAATGTTTTAATACCATTTCCACAGTCCCTTAAAAATTAAAAATTAAAATCTTATCTAGAAGCCCAGCTGAATGACTTGTGCAGGAAGTTTTATTTTTAGCAGGACCAATCTGAAGATATTAAACTAGTATGTTGTTCACTTGAGAGACTAAGCAATAAAGAAAACCTTTTAAAAGGATACACTTCCCTTTAATAAATAAGCATAGCCTTTTATGTTCTTAGTGCTTGGGAAGGAGAAACTAAAAGGAAAGAAAATGAGAGGTCAAAAATCTGAAATGGAAAATGGTGTTGAGTATGTGGGACATTTTTATTCATACCATTTCCCCAGCACTTGCCCCGTTCTCTTCGATGTTAGATATGGAGATGTAAAGAATATTGGAATGTACACATTCCCCACGGGCACACTTGAACTCAAAGTTTGACCCTTTGTACTTCCCCCTTTTACAATTAAAATAGCTCAGCAACTTAGCGTTATATTTAACAGCCATCAAAGGCCTCTTGTAGAACATGGCAGTGAGGAGGGAACATTAGGTTAGCCGTTCGGTATGCCAAGTTCCATATTCGCCTAGAGTGTGGTAGGAAGAACATCTGGAGCATTAACCACCATTTATTTTTTAATTATGCTTTTCACTTACTCTTCTTGGGTTTTTAGCTGACCTCTACTCTTTCCTTTGTGGCAAATTCACATTTGCTATTATAGTCTCAGGGCTGATGGAAAAGCAAGAAGCACTCAGTAAAGAGTAGGATCTTTTGTTTCCTAACAAGGGTAGATCCGGCTCCACCCTCAGGTGAGCCAGCAGAGACCTTGCTGATGTTCCTGATGCCAATACATGCTGGCAGCCACATGTGTTTTCAGGTTGCTGGAAAGAGTAGCAACAAAATAAGTTTCCTGTGAAGAGGTCAACTTGTCTTTCATTTTGATACAAAGTGTGAAATACAGGACTATTTCTTAAGGTAGGGATTGTTCAATGAATAGATCTGCCCCTTAGGAAAAGTATGTGAAGAGGCAGGGAATGGCCCCACCAGATGCAAACACTGTTTCTGGTTTGGCACACCATGGCCCACTGGCCACCTGTTTCTATAAATAAAGTTTGATTGGGACACAGCCATACCCATTTGTTTACAAATTGTCTCTGATTGCTTTCACACTCAGTTTGAGTAGTTGCAACAGAGACTAGTGGCCCAAAAGCCGACAGTATTTACTCTCTGGCCCTTGACAGAAATTTACCATCCCCTGGTCTAAGACAATTCATATTCAGTGATGCCTCTAAAAAGCTATTGCAGAGCAAGGATAATTTATTGGTTCTCCCTTCCCACTCAGCGAAATGTGTCACTAGCTATGTCTTTGTGAATGGTCCAGGGCTGGGCTTGATTTAATGTGGCACTTTCACCCCCTTTTCCAGCTGAAATGTGAGGCCAGGTCTGCCTTGACCAAACCGAAGAATAACCAGAATAACTGTAAAAAAGTCTCAAATGAAGAAAAACCAAAGGTGGCCATTGGCGAGGAGTGCCGGGCAGACGAGCAGGCCTTCCTGGTGGCACTCTATAAATACATGAAAGAAAGGAAGACACCAATAGAACGAATACCCTATTTAGGTTTTAAACAGAGTAAGTATCCTTGTTTTCATTTTTGAAATATTAAAGTTGCTCAGCTTCTTTGAATTGGAAAAAAACATATTTTGGACGCAGGATTATGTTGAAATCCTAATCTGGGGATGATGATGCTTTCTGTTTATACTAAATCTACAAGTCATCCAGCCAGGAATTTTTTTCCCTTCCTCTTTCCGCTACATTGTTCCCTTCTGGGGCAGTTGCAGTGAGATATTTATAGGCTTGAATCCACTGATTATGACTGGAAATAGACATGTTGAAAGTTTCTCATTTTCTGTTTTGTCAATCTTGAGTGTTTGCAACGCCTTTCTTCTGAGATAATAATATGACGTAGCTTTATCAGGCACAGATGTTGCCTGTGAAAAGGCAGCTTTTAAAAGGAGGACATTTAAGGGTGGACAAAACAATAATAAAGAGAAAATATGTTTCCTAAGCCCCAAATTTGTTAGGAGATAACAAAACCTGATGACTTCAGAGGAAACAAGAAATACACAAATTTGAACCAAGGACCCAATTTTGAATTACGTTGACATGTACATTTAACCATCCTTGGTATATTTTTATGTTGATCAGGGAACTCACAGCTGACCAGAATTCCAAATAAAAAAATGAAGCAACCCAGACCCTGTCTTTGATTTCGCAAATGAATATCTATTTTGCCTCTGTCTGGATTTTGTGGCACACAAAGCGTGAGCCCCTGGCTTGGAATAGTATTTTCTCCAAACATATCTTCCTAGATTAAAACCATGTGTCATTTTGATGAAGAATGTCAAACCTGCATGTTTTACATAACAATTTACATACCTAATAGCAATTGGCACTGATTGCAAGAGAACACTCGCAGCCATTATAAACTTATATAACTACGAATGATTACAATGTTTGTCTGAAAACTGGTTGCTGGAAATAGAAGTAAAATTAATGTACTATGAACAGCTTTGTTGCATTATGCATTGGTTCAGATTAAATCAAGGCCGAGGCAGGGCTCTTCATAGCTTTGAAATAGTGCAAGGTTCAATGAGGCTTTTCAAACGTGGTGTGTCACCGAGCCTTTAAAAAATCCTTTTTATTTTATTTTTTATTTCTCTTACCCAGGAATTACTTGAAGTTCAATTTTCCCCTCTTGTACAAAAGAATCAAATCCATAGCAGTCCCATTCCACAGTATTTGGTATAAATGAAGAGGGTTGCCAGCAGTTTGCCTAGCTGCTTAACCGTGTAAACATATGCAAACCCTGTAAGGAGAACTCTGTTTAAATGGTATATCTGTGTAACATCACACATGCAAGTTGGGGGACTAAATGGACTCATTTCCTCTGTGATTGAGTAGCTTCATTCCCTTTGATCTGTTGTATCACTGATGCCTCAAGGGTGAAATATTTTTCCTACTCACTGCAAGGTACCACATGTTCGTGAAATACAGTACGAGCTTTTAATATAGTGCTGCCATCAGACATTCTATTAAAAAGATAATCATAGGTTAATGTGGCTGTTACTTATTGATTAAGGAGAGTTCTTATCTGAAGGAAACATATATTACCATTTAATCAATGACTTCTTTCTAAGGGTTGAACAAGACCTGCCCCAATTTGGAAAATCCCACAGTTTCCCCAAGGACACAGTAACTTAGCTTCTCTCCGTCTGCTGATGGCAACAGGACGAAAACTGTGTTGTCCTTTATCCTAAAAGGAGAACCATTTCCGTAGCTGGGACTGTTCTTTAGAAATATTTTAAGTGGTAATAATATATCCTGTTATTGAGTGCCCTTTGGCAAATTGTTTCCTAAGAATTTAGATCTCTGGGGTACGTTAGTATTTCTTTTCTTTTTTTTTTTTTTCTCTTTCTCATTGAAAAACAAAACAGAACAAAAAATGTTTTAATTGACATTTCTTGGAAGTATGTTAATGCAATGCTTATCTAAATACTTATTGTCCCTCTAACAGTTAACCTTTGGACTATGTTTCAAGCTGCTCAAAAACTGGGAGGATATGAAACAGTAAGTGTTTAAGCAACTTAAATGAAATAATTTTGCAATCTAAACACCCCGCCCCCACCCTTGACCAAACTAGAGAACATGCAAAAGCAAACCATCACTGACTGCCTTTTCAAATGGCTCTACACTTTTGGGGGGTTTATTGGGCCGCTTTTGGAAACAGTCCCAATTAGTTCCAGGTTTGGCAAAATTGTAAACTTGTCGTAAAAACTACAAGTGGAAAACATATGTAACTCTCCCCTGTCAGGGAAATTAGTTGGGTCTGTAATTTTTTTCCATGTTGAGAAAGGGCTATTATTGTCCAACAAGCTAAGATTGCATAAAAGAAATTTCCCTTGGCAACATACCTGACATCTGTTCACGTCTAATATGGGAAATGTATTAAAGGCTTTCAAAAGTAATCAGTATTGGCCATTAAGGAATAAAATGCAGCAGAATCTCCTCTCATTCTAGGGCAAAGAAGCTTTATTAGACAAGGGTCAGTGCCGCATAAACAGGAAGTTATCAAACTTATTCAGAACAGGCTCTGACACTCTTTATCAGCTAATTCTAACTGACAGGAACAGGTTATTTTTAGCCCACAGGAAAATTTGATGGCCACGGATTTTTACAGCATGTATTTTGAACCAAGAAAATGTTAGAGCAACAAACTAAGATTACAATCTTGAAAGAAGAAGAAAGAGCTGCATTAATATAGCACACAGAGATGACATCTGTAATGAAATCAATTGACATAGGAAGATGTCGTCATTGGAAATATTTTCTCCTTCACACAATGATCAGATTAAGTCGTGCAGTTTCTTCTGCAATTGAATAAGAAATTGTATTTTCTTTCCTTATGAAGTAACCTGGGGTATCTCTGTATCATAGTAAAATGACAGTAAGAGACAAAAAGTCAAGAAAATGAAATTCATTTTAGCTCAAACATATTAACTAGTGTTTCTGGCCAGATATAGCATATTGTTCCACAAACGAATATAATAGCTTGATGTCAGGGGTTGGAACAGAAAAAAATGACAAGCATTATATGAGTCACATAATCTGGTATCTACTGTGGAGATATCTGCCCTGAATTCTGACTAAAAACTCTATAATGTTGAATATATGTGCATGTAATATGTTTACTTAATATATGGACTCTCTATATATGTTTATGAGGAAAGATAATACTGATATGAACTACATGTAGAATGTACATTTTATAGACATGCATTTACTTAAAATATTTGTCTTTTCAAGTGCCTTATATAAAAATAAACGATGTGATTTTTCACTTGGGTGGATCTGTTGATGGGACAAAGAGACTGACCCTTTGCCACTGTGGCTCATGGTTTTTCGAAATCTTGAGCTAATTTTAGCCTTCATCTATGTGAAAACATGATAACTTATTCGGGGTTAGTCTCATAAATTTAGGAGCCAACCCCAGAGCCTAGACTTTGAAGTCTAACTCATAGTGTTAAGAATGGGAGTACACATTTTTATGAGCTGTGATTACAGATACATTACATGATGTTGCACAATATTATGAAATGTCATTTTAAACCCAGGAACTTGTTGTTATTCACTGATAGGGAGAATGCCAGCAAATTTCACAGAATCAGTTTTTCCTGCTTTTGTATCTTCTGTATCTTCACAAGCACTTTTTCCCCATGCAACAGCAGCTTGGTGTAGAATATACAAAGGAAACTTCCAATAAGTTTCAGGGCACTTGTAGTGCTCTTCAAACAAGTAGTATTTATTCTTTTGTAGAATGCATGAATGAGTGGGTGAATGCATGAATGATCACACGATTAGAAAATCACCTAAACATATACAGAGTGTGGCAAAAGGAGGTTTACAGTTGTTCATATGGAAAATAATACAGTAATTAATAAATAATGATACAAAAATAAACTCTGTGTTTTGTGTACTCACGACTGTATAACTACTTTTGCCCCACCCTGTATTTATTGAGTGCCTTATGTGTACAAAGCGTCAGGTTGGGTACTCTGGGAGGTACAAAAATATCTACGCCAGCGGCTCCAGTTGCTTACTGTGCGAGATAGGTAGGCATTATAAGACAAGGTGGAGAAAGATCAGTGCACTGTTCGGGTAATGTACCTCCTCATTCAGAGATGAGAAAAGGAAGACTTGCGGCTCTGATGCCAGCTGAGCAGACTTTTGGAGAATGGATGGAATTTAGACATGAAAGGTCATGGCCTTCCTGGAAGAGAAAAATCAAATGGGGAAATAAAGCCCAGAGAGAGTTTGAGGAACTTAAAATTGAGTGACTAGGTGTCAGTGACCAATAACCATGAGAGAAGGATGGAGCGAAGGAGGAGAGATCTTGGATGCTAGGCCCTGGAGTTACTCAGGCCGCAGGGAGATGCAGGGGAGACTGGTAACAAGCTGAGTGCTATGCTTTGCCACTTTCACCGCGTGTGGAGGTGGAGTCAGGTAGAGAGAGGCTGGGCTGGAGGAATGTGGGAGACCAGATTGGCTTTTGTCCTTTATCTGGTTGTATGCTCGTGTCTCTGCAGCCAAGCCCCGAGAGGACTGGTGATTTCTGGGATTGCCCGTTATCTTCTGTTTTCATTCACACTTCAACTCCCTCCTTGTTCGTTGGGTCACTACCATTTTTCCTAACACTCCAGACGTTTTCATCTCATTTCAGGTGGCGAATCTCTATAGCCATCGTTCTATAAAATCTACATCTGGGGCCATAAACTAGATGAAGCTAATTGGTGGGATTTTTTTCCCTCGCTCCCTCCCTCCCTTCTTTTCTTCTTTTCTTCTTTTCTTTCTCTTTTTTAAAATGCCTTATACTACTTGTTGGCCCTGTAGACACTTACATTTGCTACTCTCATTCTACATTTAAGCCTTTGGATCTCCTAAGAACAAAATAAAATTTTCTCTTGGTATATTTTGGCTAGTAAAATTTTGAGATGGTCAGTGAGAATTCAGTTTTGACATTAGTCCAGAAGATGTATGAATAATATCCAAAGCCTGGGGACTTAAGTTGTCATCACAGTGTTACCAGAGGACACTTATCTGTGAGATTATCTGGTACCAGAACATGTGTAGACTTGTCATTTAGAACTCAAAAAAGATCTCGGAATCTTCTAGATCAGTGGCTCCAAAGGCTACTCAACAACTGGGGTTCAAGTTTTTAATGGGGAACTTTTGTGTGTAAGCAGTTGTCCAGGCCCCCCACACTGAAATATTAACTTTGGGGTGGGGCCTGGGCCTGAGAACCTGAGAATCCCTTTGCTTAAGCAGTCCAGGTGAGGTGAATTCAAAGTTAATTGTAACAACGATTATTAACACTTCACCTCCGGGCCCTCGTGGGTCAGAGCTTCAAAACCTGAACCCCATTTAAGTCAAGTGTCAAGGATGAGAAAGTTATCTTCGTGCTATTACTAAGTAAACCTGCCAGTGTATTCATATTTTGTTGGCTCAAAAGCAGCACAAAGTTTCCAATGAGTGTTTTCCCTTTGACAAAGTGGTCATCTAAATTGGAACCCGAGAAGTTATTTTCCTTCTGAATAAGGGAAAGTGTAGCACCCTAACATTTTTATTTTTCACAAATTGGCCTTCGTGTAGAAAATACCCGGGTTATGTTCCAACCCCTACCTTTGTTTTCCCAATGAGGAAACTGAGGCACAAGGAGATGTTCTTCAAACTCTGATACGCTGAGAGTTTTGTGCACAGTCGTACTAACCTTCATGGCCACTGGAAGGTGAGAGAGTTTTGTGAATGGTCATTATTTGTGCTTTCCATTCTCAGCAGTCTCTTATATAGCCAGAATGCTTTCTACATGTTTTGGTGATTTGGGGGAAAAGGATCTAATAATCTACCTTTGTTAGTAGCATCTTTCAGTCACTTCTTTGTACCTGACATGATCCTTAGCAGATAAATGATTACCAGCTGAGACTGCATCTGATTCTTGAGAAAAATGTGTGAATTTAGGAGATGGGTCAAGAAGTCTGGATGATGTAAACATTCAGTAATAGTAAAAAATTTCAAGTTTAACATTTGTAAATGTATCTCTTCTGCTGTTAACTTGTGATTGGATAGAGACATCCCTCTGGAATTCCTTCTGGTTATAAAAAGAGGCCATCATAATTGGTTTGTTTTTGTTTGTGGTTACAAACTATTTCAAACCTTCTGGTTTGAATTGCGGATTATGGATTATTTCATTTCAGTTCTTCACAACCCTCAAATTGAATTTAAAAAAGAAAGAGGAGCAAAAATTTTATTTTATGCCTTCATAACATTCAACTAATGTCTATATTCAGTTCTCTTGGGCTCCTCCGCCCTTGCTGGAAATGCACATTGTATCTCTGCATCCTCAGGTTTAGAGATCCTAAATGTATTGAATGGATCTGATTTCCAAAAAAAACAGTATCCTGGCATTTTGATTGGTTAGCAACAAGGACCCCTTCTTCACAGTCATATCCAGCTTCTAAACATTTTAAAGTATGGTCACCTACAGCCGAAGAGGCAGAACTGGGTAAAGTTGCTGATGAGCTAAGAGGCCTGCACATAGTCCCTGGTGAAGCAGTTAAAGCTCGCAGAGTAGCTTGGGATGCAGTGTGTTGAAGGTGGTTTGCTGAAGTGATTTCCACTTGGCTAACCATTTATTTGATGGCATGCCAGAGGGAATATTTGGAAAGAAGGTAGCAGAGCAGGGAAATAGGCCTTAAGTAAATCTTATCCTGCAGGCAGAAGACCGTGCAAATGGTACCTTCAAAGAATGTCAGCTAGCAGCCCCAGAGAGATGGGGCCATTATTTTTCATCTGGGAGAGGAAGTCAGTCACTTGTCTTCTGCCTGGAAGAATTAGACCTGGACAGCAGATTCTGGCTTTGACATCATTCAAGACATCCTATGAATCTACTAACCCTAGTTCTCTGGACAGACAAAGCCTCTTGCTTAATTCAAAATTTTTGAAGCCAAAGATGATGTCATGTAGTTTTCAAAGGCTCCAGTTCCTGGAGTACTACCAGGAAAAAAAAGTCATCTTCCTTGAATTCAGTGCACCCTCAAGGTGTCCTGAGAAAGAAGCTGTTTCTCCGAGCAGCCCAGGTGACACTGCTTGCCGGAAAACTCTCCTTTTGACTCCCCACTTCCTACACATTCTTAAGCCGTGGAAACTCTAACGTCCTAAAGATTTCTGATTGCCATTTCCTCACCAGGCCACAAAAATGCCAAGATTAGTTCATCCCTGCAACCTCAAAGGTAGCAAAATCAAGGCAGAATATTTTTGCCAATGAAATTGTGGAAGGAACAGTTCTTTGCAGGGGTGGGCCTTGAGGAGAGTTACTTTTAGGCTACTCTTACACCACCACCTGGGTTCTAAAAAGCAGTTTGAAAACCACTGTATTTATTTTTAAGCAGTGAAACTTCATTAACATAAAAGGTGTGGAGTGCTTTTCACAGTTTCTTGGGTCTTACCACACTAGGGAGAGAAGGAACTCTGAAGTGTCTTCAAAGTGTGATTAAGCCTCACACACGCCTAGGTGAATTTATTCTACCTGGGTGTGGTCTGCTCAGTTTTTCATCTTGCTTTATGGTTAACAGTATGGGGTTGTGCTTTCTGCTCCATTATGAGCCCTTGAAAGCTGCAACATCTCTTTCTTTCCATGGTACCTCCCCACCCACAACCATGCCCCTGTACCTGGCACAGGGCCCTGAAACGGGAAACAGAAGATGGATTGCTGTCACAAATCCCTATCCTCTAAGTGAGGACCTTGAAGAAGATGACAGGGGAAGCTCAATCCAGAGAAATAACTGCCTGATGAATTTGGCCATTTTCTTTAGGAAACAAAGAGCCAGAAGTTCTTTGTATCCTTAAAAACTTAAAATAAAGAGGTCAGCTTGAAAAGTGAACATGACTGCGGGGTGGGAGGGTGAAGCTTAATGAGAGAATTGATCAAACTAACCCCTTGGCTAGATCCAACTTTCCAGCTGAATGGGGCTGGGGGCTAGATAGCAGGTAGCAGATGTTGGTTCTGCGCTAGATGGGGTTTAAAGCTGACACACATCCAGAGAGCACACTGGACAACAGGATAAAAACCCTAAGCAAATGCATCACAAGACAAGATGAAGGTACATTAGAACGGAAGGGGGATTTATACAGGTGGAAGTACAGTGCCCAGTAGCTGGACCAGGAGGACTTCTAGTGTCCTTTCGTCTCTCCTGATAGGGCCACAAGACCCACTATAAGCTTGGACAGTGGGAGGATTTAGACATTTCTTGCTTTAGAGCCCATGGTCAGCATTGAATTAAAAGCACCCCTGGGCACCACCAAATAGAGAGGTGTACCTAGAAGAACTGTGTCCATAAAAGCAGTTAGCAGTTGGAAGGAGCACATTTTACAACTTCCCTGTGGAAAGAAAATATCTCAAAATGGCCAGGCTGGCCAGTGGAAGCTGGGTAAATAGAGAGACCACTTCCTTGAAGGCCCAGCCCTTATCTTCACTCCAGATGAGTCCTCACTAGTGAAAATTGTATTTAAAGATGAGAGCCTGCTAGCAGGGGGCTAAGACAGACCCCTAGCCTGCTGCACATGGCTGACTCCGTCCGCCAAGTGGTGCTTGAGGCTGGCTTCCTGCTACCACAGTTTCAGTCCTAGTGTGAAGATTTATTTTTTCCTTTTGATAATTCACTGTTTATTCTTAAAGAAGCTTTGTCATCTCTGTGATAGGCAAGTGTTTAACAGGGCATTCTTGAGTCTGGACGATAGGATGTGGGGGGAGGGGGACATGATCAGTTTCCACACAGTGGTCTCTTCATTACATTTTCCACAGTTTGTATTATTTTGTGTATATATTTAGTCAGTTGTTTATTTTTGGTGTCCACCACGAGGATGCAGTCTTGCTGGGTGTTGGGTCTGTTTGTCCTTGTTGTATCTCAACCGCTAGCACAGTACCCAGCAGAAGGGAGATGTTCGATAAATGGTGAATGAATGGATGAGTGAATGGATGGACTCAGGTGAAAGTGGAACTTGTTTGTGACTCTCTGGTGAACATAATAATAAAACCTCTGTTCCAACTAGAGGCATGAGTAGTCAGGGTAGAAGGACCCATAGTTTTACCTGATTCTTTAAGAGAGTAAAATCTCAGAGCACTATTAACCTTGCACAACCCCCTTAGATTCATGCTGATCTCATAGCTACACTATTTGCCCACTAGTGAGAAACTCAAAGCTCAAAGTTAAGAACTTGCAGCAGCAGCTGTACTTCACACAGCCATTTGCCCCATTTGAAACAAAAGGCTCTGGAGTTCAGTATTATCACCTGCTACGCATGTGGGTTATTCATGAGGTCATTCCGTTATGGAGGCTGCTTTGATGTAGTGGAAAAAAGTCTGCTCTTGGGACCATAAGATGGTGTGAACCTTGGCATTGCCATTCTGCTGTTGAGTGCCCTTGGGCAAGTGATGCAACCTCTGAGTCCCCCGTCTTTCTGTGAATGAGACTGCTATAATCTGCCTCACAGGCTATGGGAGGATTAAGTGATAGTATGGGTGGGTAAATTCTTTATAAAATGTGTAATACAG
This sequence comes from Glossophaga mutica, assembly GCA_039655065.1. NCBI lineage: Eukaryota > Metazoa > Chordata > Mammalia > Chiroptera > Phyllostomidae > Glossophaga > Glossophaga mutica. The sequence continues at coordinate 135,461,268 of CM077307.1, read as the reverse complement.
TGCACACCAGGTACAAGAATGTCAAGAGCGATGGTTTCTTCTGAAGTAGGGACATACATACATAGGCTGTTTCTGACCCTGCTGGGCTCCTCTGAGGGAGGGTAGCGTGGGCTCTGAGGAACTACATAAACGTTTGGAAGGAGGGGACCCTGTTTCTTCTTCCTGGATACACAGGTCTCACATAGCTCAGCCAGGAATTGTATTATTTAAAAGATTGGAGGGAGATGGTAATTAAATATAAAATAATTACCAAAATAAGTATTTTGAGTGTTTTAAAAGGGGCTTGAAACCACTTATTATAATCAAAACCAAGCCACAAATAAAGGAAGGATTTTGTTTTCAGTTATACCTACTAGTAGGCAGTTCCGTCTAATGAAGACAAATGAAACAAATAAGGTTCAGGAATGATTCGTGGGACATGGAATAGGGCAGAGCTCATCTGTCTTGAGGTCCTACTTGGGCCTGTTGAGAAGGGTTTATGGAAATGAGGGGGTTCTTTTCACTTGAAATGGAAAAGGTACCATTTACCTTATAATATTGACCCTCCCCTTCAATTCCTCCTTACAATTTCAGAAGCCCTGGTTGCCATTTGAGATTTTTCCCCCTGGATTACTGCCTTTAGCCCCTAAGTGGATACCACCGGCCCCTTTGTAGTTTTCAGAAGAAGCCTCCTGCTCTGATTGTTTGAAACACCACTGGTCCCGTTGCCACACTCTGCCCCTACGCATTCCAACAGCCGTTTTCCTGTAACCCTGTTTGGAATCTTTCCCAAGGACCTTAGAACTTGCCTGCCTCCCTAGTTTCAAGGAAACACTAGACTTTCTCAGATGCAGTAGATGATGGGGTTTCCCCCAATTAATCATTTGCCAGCTTTTGCATCTGTTATTTGGTAAAATCTTACTCCATGTATAAAAATAAGACTATAGTATGCCATTCAGTATATCGCAATCTGTTTGTTTTTATTCACCTAACTCAATAATATGCATAACTTACATTTCAACGTTGGAATATGTTCGTTTTCATAGGATCTGATCAATATCCCATTTTCCTGACCTAAGCGAATAAAAATAAACAGCTTGCACGACATGCACAGTTGTAGAGTTTGATTTTGTTTCAGTGGTTACAGGAGCCGTCATAAAAATGTAGCCTGAAATGACTGTAAATTCCATAACCAATTTGATCAGTTTAATTAGTTTGTGTTGTAATTCATTTAGTTTTGAAACTAGGCAACATATCACATGGTTTGAACATCAGAAGATACAAAAGCATGTTTGGTGAAAAGTGTGTCTCTCTACTTGGCCGCCTGTTTCCACACCCTGCAAGCAACTGATATTAATTCTGCCCATTTACACTGGTGTACTAAGATATATTTTAGGGAAAGTTTGTTTTATTTTGATGTTTCAGCACATAACATAAAAGAATAGAGCATGAGGTTGGGACCTTGGGGGACAGATAACTACTTAAGAATCCAGGGAGATGCCTTAGATGAAAATGTACCGAGGGTGACAAAATATAGAGCCAAAAGCAGAATTCCATCTTTCTTGTAAAGAAAAATGCTGAAAGTGAGATCTCACTGTAAAACCATAGGTCTCCCCATGTACTCATTTGGACCTCTCTGTTTCTGGGTTTCCAGAACAGACTGCTCTCCTCTGACTGTTGCATACATATTGAATCCTGGCACTGCAAATCTCTGATGACGCAAGACTGAATTTCCCATTGCCATTTTTTCAGATAACAGCCCGCCGTCAATGGAAACACATTTATGATGAGTTAGGCGGTAATCCTGGGAGCACCAGCGCTGCCACTTGCACCCGCAGACACTATGAAAGGTAAAAAAAATTGTAATTTTGGAAAATCCTTGCTTAGTGGAAATTGGGTTCATTGGAAGATGCTTCTGGTCAAGTGTAATACCAGAAGAAGTCTAAAGGAAACAGAAAATATCCCTCCAGCATTTTATTTTGCATGGTGGTGCCTTATGACTTTTAAGGGACATGGCTTTCTCTGGTTACTAGGGCTAAAATTAGATGTTCTTTTTAAGTTTGCCTTTGTCCTGTGACCACCTGCCTGACAATACCATTTTCCCCCTACAAGCATAGATTACTCAATGTTCTCTGTAGGTTCATTTGCTATGAGAATCTTCAGAATCTGGGAAGCATAGCACTGTTACTATAAGTTGCCATGTAACTGTATTCACATGAAATGTGTTAATGTTGAATGTATTAATATTGCAAAGTAAGCATTTCTTTTATAGGAAATGAGCCCCAGATAAGATTCTTTGTTTTTGCCCATCTTGGTATTATTCTTCTATGGCTGTGCCCAGGAAATCCTTTCTTGCCAAGCTCTGTATGGCTTGGTTTTCTAACAGTTAAAGCCTCTGTAGGAAGGTGGTGATGATGCAAACAAGAAGTAACGCCACACTAGACTACTCTGAGGGGTGTCTGCACAGGAATAGTTTCCCTTTGCATTGGGACTGTGTTAGCCTCCACACTGAAGACCAGTTAGCAGCTTCGCAGGTTGTCCTTGCTCTGTGCTTCAAGACCGCACTGAATTTGTTTAGGCCACACCAACTTCCTTGTCAGTGGCATTTCCCTTCTGAAGTGTGGACTGACTCAGCTCCCTGGTTTCAAATTCAGAGCTTGTGAGCTCCAACTAGAGAGTGTGTGTGTGTGTCTCTACATGTGCTGTAATAATGGCCACGGGTGGAATGAAGCAAGACACAATCAGCTGAACAAACAGGCCAGTTAACTTTGTAGCTGGAAAGTTAAAATACAACTGGTAAATTTGACTATTGCTCCTCACATAGTCAATTAGCATTCCAACTTCAACCCCGACGCTTACCGCCCACCTTAGGATCGTACAAATGAATCTTCAGATAATGTCATCTAACACATCAACTCTTAGTCATAGTTCTTCAGAGTGCAATTACATTTTTGTCTATATGGCATTTAACACAGAGCCTCTTTTAGTACAGCTGTTCAATGAAACCTACAATGTTTTTGTAGTTGTAACAAACTTAGTTATTGGTAGTAGTAGTTACTATTTTGTAATTATAATAAACTGAATTGGGTTTAGTACCCCAAGGCAAATTCCCACAGAGCATTCCCCAAAATTTGTCTTAGTTGCTAGTTTTATAATCCAGAAGGATTTTTAAAAATTAGAAACAGGAATTCAAATTACTCTTCGTAGCATTGTTGCTAATATAGTACATCAGTTTCTTAAGTGCGTCATTTCTCTCGGTATTTAATATAGAAGGTCGCTGTGCATCGCAGTTATAGCATGGAAGTGCTAGCACAGAGCAGCCTTGCTCTCTCAGGAGAGTGTGCTGTAAATAAGCATCCAAGGGATCATAATCACTTGGTTTTCGCTTATAATTCAAGGCTTTATTCAGAATATTTTTATTAGAAACACTGTGCTTTCTAATAGCTTCTATTCTGATGGTGAGCCTTCCTGACCTCCTATGCAAATGTTCACAACACATGAACCATCAAACTTAAAGGATAACAATTAAAATTTGAAAAATGAATGTATATCAGCTGTTAGCTACCTCACCCAGTTAAAAAATGAAAAATTACTCAGACATATTACAAAGCATCACAAGGTCAGAAAACAAATAGATAAAGTTTGGGATGGAAAAAGATTGAATTTAATAGGTGTGCGTGTGTTTGTGTGCATGTGTATGTGATGTACACAAGCGGTTTTGTGGATGAAAGTAACCTCAGTATTAAATGAAATGGCAAAGTACTTTGCTTCATGATTTACCTCTTCTTGGAGTAGCAGAATCCCAAATGCCATTCAAATTGGAAAATTCCAGTAGAGATACTTCCAACTTTAGCAACTCAGAAACATTATTAAAGATGTTTAAAAATTTCTCTTCTCATTCTTGGGAGTAGAATGGATATTTCATAAAGGTTTGTTTCCCCGCTGGCTAACATTTTTTGAAAAGCTCTGTCTTTAAGTTTGAATTATGAATTTGTTTGGTCAGTGTCTATCAGTAAGGGAAGCACAGAAACTACAGTAGGTATTCAACAGAGAGAATTTACTATAGGAATTGCTTAAACAAGAGTTGGTATGAAGCACTACGTTAATACAAAGGTAATAACCAGTTTTCTCAGGGCTGTGAGAATTGAGATAAGAGGTGCTGCTACCCAGCCGTTCAGGGAGTGGGCCCCCCAGAGCTGGGGTTCAGATTGCTTCTAGGAGAGGCACCCAAACCCGTGCTGGTGCTTCGAAGGAGCCCTATGGAGCTGGGCTCAGACCTAGGAGGCTGTGCTGCCTGGCTGGTGAGGAAATGCATTGAAACTGCCCTGGGATTGTTGAAAGAAGCTAGAGGCTGGAACCAACTGCTGCTGCTGAGTTACTATCCAGTTGGCACTGAAATGAAGAGCAAGTAAAATACAAAGAAAGAGGTCCCCTCTCTCCTCCCTTGACCTGGTAGGGCTCCATTTGCCAGAGAGAACTGGCAAATGAGATGTAATTTACAGAGCCCCAGTCCCAACATCACCAAGCAGAGCACAGAGGCTGGAGCTGGAGTTGAGAGACAATAGTCCATCTGCAAAGTGGGACCCCCAGCATGGAAATCTCAGAGCAGAGCCTGAAGCCCAGGTTAGAGCACAGCTGACCCCAGGTGATTAGCAAGGTCTGTAACCCTTCCTTGGCATTTCCTTATGCCATCTAGGCCCCTCACATTTTTTTTGGTCAGATATAAGGGTATCTTGAATAATTAGTAATTAATAAGAGTTAAGTGCCAAAATTTGCAGATGACTGACTTTTTAAAAGTATATTCAGACTGCACTTACAACAATGCCTCTTCATGATAATGCCTCCCTCATCTGAACACATCGTGATTTCACAGGAGTCACCCATCCTGTGCGTCGTGGTGGGAGAAAAGTTTAGGAACTGCTGCTCTCCATGTCTTGCTTCCCTTGAATGGTTTTAGCAGAGGAAGGCAGAGGACACTCCGATCTGTCCAGGCACCTGAGAGTTCTGCTTTGGGCAAAGAAGAGCTGAAGCTCTTGGCTAAAACTGTACTTAGTGATTATGGCCAATTTCATTCGTTCTTGCTAACACAAAACAGATGACTAGATTGGTGAAGGACCACCGTTTTGAAGAAGGTTCAAAGAGTTGGAAAGAGTCAGGATGCCATGGGAAAACATCTAGCTGGAGATGTTCTTGGAAATTTGTAAATCCTTTCAAATCAGATCAGATCCCTAGGGGTTTTTCCTCCACTGCTGGTTCTTCTCTGGTCTCTGATTCTTTACACTCTGGTATAGAAACTTGGTCCTTTTCCTGTTTCCCTACCCCCTGCTTTGCTGTCCTAGAAGATAAAGAGGAAATGAGTGATCTACTCTGCATTATCCGCTGATTTATTTTTCATGCAGTGTGGTTCATGTTTCCCGTAAATGTTTTCATTTTCCAACAAGAAAGAAATAGCCAGTTCCTCCGTAAATGTTACTTGTATATTAGTTGTGCACTTTTGGTTTATTAATGAGTGTAATAATGAAAGTGCGGGTTGTTGAAAAGAATCAATGGGTGTTTTTATTTAAGGCATAGCAGAAATACTACAATGCCTGTGAATGCATCATTGTTGCGGAAGGCCTGACTCGTCCAAACTTGCCTCTGATTGGTTTAAATCAAATAGGTCCAAGCACTTCATAAAAATGTCTTTGTCAGCCTGGTTTTGCTTCTAAACCTATTCGTCTCTGTCAGTTTTTAATATTAGTACCAGGCTCCTGGCCATAGTCCATTAGTACTGTACTTAATTGCTCATGTTACAGATGATCACCAATATAAAAAGCATTAATGTTTTCCTATCGTGAGACTGTTGCTATGTAGATGTCTCAAATTCAGAAGAGCTATGAAGTGTGGTTATTCTGGACATTTCTTGCTTGGAATTTATAGGTAAAGTCACTGCAAGATTATAATGCAATGAAAAACGCTCCCTCCTCCTGGGCAGGACCCTGCTAAAGGGAATATTTTCTTTCTTTGTTCAACTGTTTAAGGTGCCTCAAATTGCTTTCTTCTATCAGTAAAATAACAAAAAGGAAAATGGTTACTTTTATGGAATTCTCTTGGTTCGATTTTTCTAGAATACTAATTCGCTTTAAAGGCTTTGTTTTCACATGCAGATTTGTTTTCTTTTTAAATGTTTTTAAGCACATTCAGGGGGGAAAATCTTTACACAGAATACCAGATTACTGGTTTTGATTTTCCTGAATAAATTACATGGTCTGTTTCTGTGCAGCACATAAAGTTGTTATTAGGGACTGAAAAAGGAGCGTTAAGGCAAAAGCACTTATGCCTCGTTTTTCTGAGTATTTAGACAATCAAAATCATAAACAAAGTGTTTGTTTGTGGGGAAAATGAGCAGTTACACTTCATCTTCTCGCAGACTTCATGCCCAATTGCAAATTCTAACCTTTTGCTTTTCCCGTAAGCATTCCTTAGGCAAAACTGTCATGCCACATGGCTTAGGTGGCTTCCTTTGCAGTGACTTGGGGTGAGCTGTACCCCAGCCAGATGTGTTTGGGCAGAACCTGAGTAACAGTCAGCTGGAGCTTCAGCCTTTTTTTCTCAGAAGGTGGAAGGCAGGGTGTGGGAGGTTCATGTCTTCAGTGAGATAAGTATGTGCTTTAAGATAAATGCCAAAAATATGTCAGGTTCCAAGGAACTCAGCTAATTATATTGTGGGAAAGGCCGAGGGAAAGTAAGGTGCGTTACAGTTCTGTTCGTGTCTGTTCATGTCCAGGACATTGGTGGATTCTTGCTCATTTTGACACCCTTGATGTTAATCAATACCCACTACAGAAAGTCACAGGCAGGATCGCAGCGTTTTTGATTTGAGAGGGCCCTTAGCAATCTAGACCAGTGCAAACTCAGTGAGGTTTTCTGACATGGCCGTGACCTGTTTGCTGCTAGGCCAGGGTGAGCCAGGCACAACTGCAAATAAGCACTGATACCCTCACGTGGCGACCTGCCAGACACACTTGATGTCCATTGAATCTAATAAAAATTGAGGCTTGTATTTTTTGTTTTTTTTTTTTTTAAATATTGCCTTTTTCTAATAGTTCATTTTTATGGTGTTTTACAAAAGTATCAGTAGGCAACAGATGAGACATTGAGGAAATGAATCCTTCACCCTGGGCCATTGGAGAAGCACGGCTCCACCCCACTGGTGACAAATTCAGGTGTTCCCTGGGGCAGGTAGCCGAGGTAGTGCAGGTGGCCTGGTGGGAAAGTGCAAAACTGGCACACTCAACCCAGGCCAGGGAGGCCCAGGAGGATGAGCCAACACCATTGCCTTAGGCAGATCCAGTCTCCGTGCTTCCAGGCCTTCCTTGCTTTCTAGATAATTTTTACGTGAAATCACCTGACTTACAAATATTGGCTCCAGTATTTCTGAAGAGATTTTACGTAAGCTAAACTAGACATGCTCATGAGCAAAGGTAGCCCACAGGCGGCCAAGTTCTGTGAAAAGTGAACTGTCGTTGGCACGAAGCTGATTTTGTCTCTGCGTCAATGCCCTGCAGTGGGAGGGCAAGGAAGAAAGCACCAGTGTCAAGGGCACTGTTCATCTAAACACTTCCATGCGCTGAGCTAGACGCCCTCTGCAGCTGTCCGTGGACCCCACCTTGCCTCTCAGGGCTGCTTTGGTCTGTGCACTCCCTGTTCTAGGCGATGTGCTGCCACATACTTGGCAGAGCCCCTCCCTCACGTCACAGCTTCCTGCTCCATTCAACCAAGCCTCAGAACAGGATTTAGGGACTTGACCGAGCTTGGCTTGCTCTCGTGGAGATGCCTCCAATTCGTGTCACTCAGAATACCTGAAGCCAGTCTGGATGTGATAAATAGTACTTCTTGGGATGTGTCGGTCTATCAGTGTAGCCTAAGATTACAGTTGAAATTAGTTTAGTGGCCAGTTTTTCTTGGGCAGGATAGGTTTTCCATTTGCTTGACTGCCTTTTTGCATTGCCACTGCCCTCAAGAGGCAGTGGCATCTTTTGAACATCTACACAAAACACTCTTGGGGGTAAAGAAAATGTATGAACTGAAGAGTTCAGAACAGGGCTAGCAAACAACGAGGACGGGAGCATGCTACCACATTTGTGCAGAGATTGCTAAGGGAACACAATGTCACCTCTCATGAGCCTAAACTCGGCCTCAGAGTTCCTCCCATCATGATGCCCCCAGCACGTCTATCAGTGCATCGGAACTTCAGGGTGCTGTAATCCCTGGCTCACCTGACTTCTCACGTGATCCGACTCACAGACCACACATACATGAAAGGGAGTTCAACATTTAGGGCCGTAAAAGCCTTAGGTAAGTAAGTGATAAGTACAAATAATAAATTCAACATGGATTAAAGAGAATTTCCAACCGCGATGGGCAGCCTTCCAGGAGGATCTAGAATGTGAACTGGATCTTAAAGAGGTTAGGTTAGAACTTAAGATAGAGCATCATAAGTTGCCTAAAATAATTAAGTTGTTGAATTCAAAAACAATAAAGAAACTTTTTGAGGGAAAGGACCATGTGGTATTGCTTTCCTGAGACTCCTCAGTACAGCATCATAAACATATCAGGGACTCAGGAATTAGGGGTGGAATGAATTAAATTAAATCTAAACAGAAAAGGACAGTCTCCTCTAGGAAACATGTGAAGAGGTAGGGAGTGACGTGGTAGGAGGGGCTGTTTAGGTGAGCTGAATTTCCAAATTGGATACACCAAAGACAGGTATTGTAGTTTATCTTCTCACTTTTAACTCTCATGCCCCATCCTCACCCACGGTGGAGTTGACCAATCTATGGGATTGCATCTCCTTTCTGAACACTTGGTAATGTCTTGGTAATGGGGGCTCTGGCCAGAGCCAGGCGCTCTGTTGGTAGCACCTCTGCAACACTGCCACCAGGCACTCTTATCTCCCCTTCCCCCAACCCCACAGAAGGTCTCCTGGCCCTTATCAACACCAGCAGCCCAGGAAGTCTAAGACAGGCACTGAGATTTAGGTGGGCTGAGGCTGGCCTAAACTACACTTTAGTGCTCTCCCGTCTCCACTTCCCCTAGCTTGTTCTTACAACGGTCCTGAGTTGAGTGGGTCCCGGAGCAGCTCCTCATCATCTGTAAAGAATGTCTCACTAAAGGACAGTCAGGTAGTTTCATAAGCAAGACCCTCCCTCCGTATCATTCAGCATGCCTAAAACGCTCTGATAACTTTCCAATGCCTGGATATTTCCAGAAAACTTTAAAAAGGAAAACAAAATGCTAGCCAAGCCCCGGAGTAGAAAAACTGGTTTCTGTTTAAAAAAAAAAAAATAAACAACCGCCTTTGAAAAATCTCTATTTAAAAATTCTTAAATTTGTCTCTAAATGCGAGTTGTAATTAATAGAAGTTGGAGTTTACACAGTTGAGTGTAAAAACATCCTCAGGCACAAACTAATCCAGTGTGTATGTCATGCTGTAAACTACAGCAAGTTCTTTGTTTGACACCCTCCCCCCCCTCAAAAAAAAGCTTGCCAAACAGCAGTTTTTCTTTGTCAGGCTCCTTTACTGTCTTATTTTTGTTTTCACTCTGTCCCCCCACCCCACTTCCCTTTGAACCTGGCTATTGTATTTAAGAAACTTTACAGGTCCCATGTTTTATTGATAGTTTTCATCAAGCATGAATTTAAATTTGAGAATAGATTAGGTGTCTTAGCCCCATTTCTTTTTGATAAATAACAAGAGGTTCCTACTTATGATTTTCTGTCCTCGGGGCTTTATCATTAAGATTAAATAACTGTACTCTCAAGCATGCCACTGCACAAACATCTTTTCAATTATGTGAGTAACAGATGCCTTCACAAAGGAACTATTGAAAATTCAGAAAGCATGTTTCCAAAAAAGAAAGGGAAAAAAGTATCAGATGACAGAAGAATGCAATTGTTTACCATTAAAATATATCCTTAACTCTTCGACTGAAAGCCTCTTGGAACATTTTGCTTTTGTACAAGTTATTACAAAGTTTGATTAAAATAATAAATGTGTGGGGGGATTGTTGAACATTTCAGAAGCTCTGGAATCCGCGGTATCTCTTTCACATGCATGGGGCTTAAATGCCATAGCTGTTTGCTGTTTTTACAGATCGACACTGCCTGCCTGCCGTTGTGGGGTCCACATCATGTTGCAAACACTGTAGTTATATTTGTCTCTTATTCTTGACATGACGCTCATCTGCTCTGGAAATGGATCCATGCAGCTTGATTCTGAGTTAGTCACTGTTCTCACTGGGAAGAATAATTGCTGCCACCCTGGCTGGCTGGCATCCTGGAGGGAGGGCTGTGTCTGTTTATGGTCCGTGCCCTCTGTTGTGAGCCTGTATTTTAATCCCTGGGGCATAAAGTCAGCCTTTTTTTTTATATCTATTTGAACTTCTTTCAATGTGGTCTTCATTTGGAAGGCACGGGGCTACCATTAACCTAGACACTCTTAGAAGTGGCAAGGAGGCATCAGAGAAGCAGAGTCCTCTAGGGGCTCCCACTCTAGCTGGGTAGACTATGGGGAACTCAGACTTGCTAAGATTAAGGGCTACGGGCTGGAATTTGGGGAGGATACGGTTCCTGAGTTTCTCTTACCCTCCAACATCAAGTTGGGCCTGATCCAGCTGGAGTTCCAACCTTTTGGAGAGTTGTGGCACATTGTAAAAGCATTCGTGTGCTTAGTGCCCAAGCCACAGGGCAGCTTTCATTGTAGGGGGTTGACCCTTTGTTTCCACATAGGTCTGCTGCCAGTTCTGTTCCTGCTGAGAAAAGGAGTCTCACTCTGATTTCTTAGAGAACTCCTTAGGAGCTGGAATTCTCTTAACCCAGGGGTCCTCATTTCAGTATCTCCCCTAGGTTGGTGCTTCTCAGACAATGTGCAAAGGTGCACAGCTGCCTTGCTGAGATGAAGGCAGCTCAGACTAGCCGAGGCAGGCAGATCTGGGTTTGAACTCAAGTTTTGGCACTTAATAGCTGCATTCCTTTGACCAGTCATCTACTCGTTTCACTTTTGCTTAGTTAGGGTCATGGTCATTCCAAGACCATGGATGTAGGTGTCAGAGTTATTAATGGGCCTAAGAAATACTCTGCCACCACTTCTAGGAGCAAATGGAATTAATACCCTTAAAATGTTTTCTTTCTTTTTCCTTGGGTTTTATTTTAGAATAATCTTTTATTGTTTTATTGATTTATTTTATTTTTTAGCACCATTTATCCCCGCTATACTCTCCTCCACATCCCCCTCCTCCACCCACAATCACCACACTGTTGTCGATGTCCATGAGTTCTTTCTCTCTCTTTTTTCTTTTTTGCTCATTCCCTCCACCCTATCTTCTGCTGCCCCTTGAGTAGGTAATGAAGCCCCTGGTGAGCAGGTGGCAAGCGCTTTGCTGAAGACAAATATCTATGCTCTGTTGCTGATAACAATGGACCACATACCTTTTAGGCATGCCAGCATAGAATACCAATGAGTAATGCTGTTTATACCTGCTTCCCTTTTAAAAAACTTGGTATACTTTACCCTGTGTAGCCCATGGGCAAGCTGTCTTCTGCACAGAGTCCATGTTGCATTCTCCCACCATTTTCTTGGCACCGATGGGTCCTGCCATAGGCTTGTTCCCCACGGCCCGAGTGTCCACACAGTGCCTCCCTCCCTGGTTTGGGGCTCAAAGCTTTCAGTTCATTCTTGTTGGAAGGTGACACTGGAGGCCTCTTTCTCATCTTTCTTGGTTATTGGCATGTTGCTTCTCACACTCTGCACACTCTTGTTTCTGCTTTGCTGAAAGTCACACCATAAAGTGGAGATCTTTGTCCAGAGCCCAAATCTTTCTCGGGTGCAGCTTGTCTTTAAAAATAATAATAAAACAGGGTCAAAGCAGCACAGTTGCTGTTGAACTCCACGAGCATCGTGGCCACCAAGGGGACATTCACACCTCTCTGCACATTGACTGGGCACATCTGCCTCGACTTTTATCTTGATGTCTTTTGCCAAATTCTCCTCCGCCGTTTTAGAGTTCTGACCTGGGGCCCTAAGAGGTGAGCAGTGTGTGTGATTAGAAACTTTCTATACTTTCTGGAACCTTAATAAATGTGTGTACTTCATCTTCAAAAAAGAAAAATATCCCTTTTATTGGCTTCATATTTGGTGAAAGATTGTGTCCTACACTTCACAGTGAAGTTATATTTTCAATTTCTGGCTGAGAAGGGAAATGTCTGGCCAAGCCTTAGAGTTTATCAACCTCAGAATCGACTTGGAGGTCTAATGACTCCATTTGGGATCAGATCAGGTCCGAGGCCCCCGAAGAACCAATATGTCATTTCTTTTCCACCACCACAAGAATAAGAATAGTATACCTAATAGTATAAGCATAGTAGCGTTGTTGCCTTAACATGAACACCAATTTTACTTCCCCCTGCCCCTAAAATATTCTGCTCCCCGTCACCAGCAGATCCTCAGGTCTGGCATTTTTTACTGCTTCTACACCATAAAAGTACCTGTGAAGTAACTAGGGTGAGGTTCAAATGCAACCCTAAAGATTTCCCCCTTCTTTCTCCCACTCTCCAGATTAAATCAGTTCCAGACATTATTATAATATCATTTTTCAGAGCTCTTATAAATAGATGGATTCTCATTTCTCCTCTTAAGTACTGTTTGCTAAATGTTTTGGCCCAAAAGTTCAGTCATTCCATGCAAGCATTAATCAATACAGGAGACATTAGTGGTTGCTCACTCAGATGAGATTTGACATTATTTTTCCTCTGCCTGTGGGGAGGGGAGGGGCAAGTTGCTTAATAAAGATGAAGGGTCTTTTCTTCTTTTGTATGAAATGCAAATGATGAGGACACGTACGGTATACATTTCTCAAGCGCCAGGCTGCTGCTTTTTGTCGAGAAAGAGGGGCAAGGCCTCGGAGGATTTTAGAATTTGTAAATATAAAATTATCTGCCTTGGCGTTTAAAAAAAATAATAAAAGGGAGAAAGAGTTGGCAGGTTGCCAGATTACTTACATTACAGTAATAGATTTGCTGACCCCTGACTTCTGCTGTAGAGAAATGTATTGAATTTTTCATAATATCAGATGAGGCAGATCTAAAAAGCTAGTACACTGAGCGCCATTATTTAACTTGAGATTTAACAAAGCCAAAATCCTTTCAAACCAGCAGTTTTTTTGTATGATGATAATTTACTGGCTTAGACGCTAATAAATCAAGGTTACAATGCCATTGATTTGTTAATTTTAATTTGGGTTGATTTTAAGTTGTCTTTAAAAAAAAGGAGGAGGAAAAAATCTGGCTTTTCACAGTGACTGAATTTAATAAGAATCTCTGTGATAGCAAAAGGCTCCCCTACTGCTTCTGCTTTGGGGTGGAAAATGTTATTCTTATATTATTCCTAGGGAAAAAAAAATCTCATGCTGCTACAAATCTTATGCCTATGGAAAGATGTTATTTTTTAATACATGATGGCTTACCTATTTGAGATCCATTAATGGCATCATAAATAAGCATTTTGCTAATCTGAAATGTGAAATCTGGATAATAATAAAGACCGATTTATCTGGCCAGCTTTCAATCCCCAGACTAGATGTAGATTGGGCTGGAGAAGGAAGAGGAGTATTTCTCTAATGAATATATTGCTGTGTTTCCCCGTTACTTCCACCCACCTAAAACCCAACATGCATTCTTAGAGTTGCAGTCCATTGAAAAGATTTCTTCTGTGTAATACATTCTTGGGGGCTGGGGTGCATTTTTGCTTTTATCTGTGCAGTTTAGAAACTGATTACAGTTTGTTGTACTACAAATATTTGAGGAATGATCCTCTGCAAGGCACAGGCATGTTGCATTATACTAAATTCTTTATGTAGTACCAATCTACTCAGCTTCCTGCGTTGGGCAATGTTGACCTCGTATTGGCTAACCTGTTTTTAATGCTCACATGTACGTTAAACGTTTCGATGGTTAGAAACCTATTATGGTTGGTGCTCATCCCTTATGCTGTAAAAAACTAATAATCAAATGGTAAGATCATATCCTGTGGGGTCATTGTGTTGTACCGTGACAGGATAACTGAAAAACGTTCAGTGAAAACCGCCGCAAACGGAAATCACTCTATGAGCAACAATTGTTTGGGTGCCGTGCAAGACCATGTCCTGTTCTTCAGGGGCTTAGTCGGTCATATTTCTACTTGTTTCTTTTTAGCCGCTGCCTTTCTTGTTTTATTTTGGGAGGCTTTTTTTTTTTTCCCCTGAGCCACTATAATTATCTTTCAGTGATTTAGAACGGAAAAAAAAACCCCACTCAGTTGACCTTTACACACACACACATTCTCTCTCTCTCTCTCTCTCTCTCTCTCTCTCACACACACACACACACACACATACTCCCTTTGGAAGACTTGAACAAGCAGGGCTTGTGTTTGGATTCAGTTTTACCTTAGTCATGCCTCTTTCCAGATACAAGAAACATTTAATTCCAGATTTCCTGCTTCTGGCTTTAGGCCTTTGACCAGCAAAGTGAAATGTATTTTTTTTACGGCTGTCGGCCAGCCAGCTGCTGAGTTGAGTGAAGGAGGGAAAAAAAGAAAAGAAAAAAGAAATGAAATGGAAATGTTGCCCTGCCTCTTGAATTTGCAAAAATTGTATGGGGGAACTAAAGCCTCGTTAGCACCCATCTAGAGAACTGGGTTGGCCCAGGACTGTTGGAATCTAAGATGAGGGGGCTTTCGGGGCCCACCTTGGGTGTCTCTCCCACACAGTTCTCTGCTTCTGCTCCCCTCTCCTCCCCACGCACACAGATGATGCGGCCACCCTTCTTAGCGAAGAGGGTCTCTCCTCATGTCACTGTCTCAATTAGAGAATGGAGTTGGGGGAAGGGTGGCAACCATTGGAATACCCAGACTTCCATGCTCCTTGGATTCCCATGGCAACCAAACAAAAGTCAAACAAACCTATCTGCCCCAGCAATAAAAATATGTATTCATTGAAGTCAATTTAAAATATTTCTTTCCAATTTAAAATATGCAATGCACTTGGCTCCCAGATAAAAACCCCCAACCTGCCGATTTGAAAGGGGATAAAGTCCCTGGCAGAACCACACAGATAAAAGGAATTGGGGAGAATGTTGGGACTTTACAGATGAGACAAATAAATTCAAGTATGAACAAGATTGCTATTTTTTCTCTCTTCTTCTGCTTAGTTATGCTTTTTATTATATAAACATTAACTGTAATATTACAGTGGGAAGCAGGTATTTGGCAGCCATATATTATTTTAGTAAGTCTACATGGAGAGAACAGTTTCCAGTTTTAGCAGCTGTAACATGTTTAAACTCAGTTTGTAATGGGATCTGAAGATAACTATTCCCCATGGGCTCTGTTGATCTTCGTGGCTGGCCCACTGCCAGATGTGGGCTCGAAACTATTACTCACGCCTCCTTGCACATACCTTGTCCGAGCATGCTCAGTAAGTGAATTTTGTTCCTAATATGCTATAAATTGGGATTTGATTTTCCCATCATCTACTTGGTATTTTACTGAAGAGTGAAATATTATGATCACAAATGTCCCCATGTCTGTACTCGCAAACCTGAACAGTTGTGTGTGTTTAAGTAGTTGAGATCCAAATGGCGTAGTTAGAAACCAATTTCAGGATAGCTAACAAATATCCAAACCAAAGAAGTTTCTGCCTGGCCGTCTTAGTTTAAAAATGATTAGGGTTCCCGATATTTGAACAGATGTATGTTGTTTATAAGCCAAGTACATTTTCTTCATTGAGTCAACTTGCCTTATTTAAAACAAATTATGTTTGCTGTATTAAAGTTCATATTTTTAAGGCTGAGTCTCATATTAATCCCACAGTGAGTCATTAATCATACCAAATGCATTATAAAAACTTTAATCACTGAAGTTGAAACTGAGATTGTAATGCAATCCATCCCTTTTAATTACATCAGCTATTTTTCCCTTTCAGATCAAGAGCTACATTGCAAAGGGGAAACAGATTAGAACTAGAGCTGTTTGATGTTTCTCTTTTTGGAGCAATTTTATGTACTTTGTATAAAAATTTATGCAATTAAAGTGCTTGAATTGTTCAGCCCTCTGATTTTTGTGGTGGGAATAGTCTGTCTACCTTCCTTCTTACCGAGACCCTCTGTTACTTGGCACCCCAAAACAGAGCTAGCTCCTCATGCTGGTCACCTGCCCCCTCAGAGCTGCTGGATAAGACAGCTGTCTCAGCCACACTGTGCTTGCCTCTCATTAACATCTTTGTCTTACCTGTCTGGTCTATATTTTCACATGATGAAAATATAACCTTTGGAGATGGGCACAAGTAGGTTCAAATTCTACCTCATTCAAATGGTGTGGCTCTCAGGTAAATTCCTTACCCTTTCCGGGCCTCTGTTGTCTCGTCAGTTGGCAGGATGGTGAATAAATAAGCAACTATCATTATCGCTGCTATTATTGTTGTGATGTTGCTGGCACTACGCCAGCTCCATGGGCAGTGATGGTGAGCCAACTTGGATGCTTCCATTGTTACCCTCGGTGTAGAGACTCACAAAAACCAGAAAGTGGTCTTGCAAAGGAGTTTGTGTCACCAGGTACTGGCTTTGAGTAGGGAAGTAACTATGAAGTAAGTTACTAGAAAAGCATTGATGTCACTGGAAATGAAGTCATGCAATAAATTGATTGTATCATAAAAAGAAAATAAACCCATAACATCGATGCTAATGGAATTATCTCCTCTGATTGATCACCTCTTCTGATATCCTTTTAGATTAATCCTGCCTTATGAAAGGTTTATTAAAGGAGAGGAAGACAAGCCCCTGCCTCCAATCAAACCTCGGAAACAGGAGAACAGTTCACAGGAAAATGAGAATAAAACAAAAGTGTCAGGAACCAAACGCATCAAACATGAAATCCCTAAGAGCAAGAAAGAAAAAGAGAATGCCCCAAAGCCCCAGGATGCATCTGAGGTGAGTTGCTTTCTTCCACAGAAATACCTCCGTGAGACGTGTCCTGCCTTGGGGTCTCCCGGAGCCCTGCATCTGTAGCTGTGACCCTGCACAGTTGCAGCATTAGACTGAGCAGTCAGATCATCCGAGCTGAAAGGCAGTGTGTGGCATTGAATGGGTAGGCCAAGAATGTGATCCAGAAAGATACAAACATCCCATAGCAAACTGGTGGCAACCACTGACTTTGAGACAGAAGGAGCCAGAGCTTCATCTCTGTGAAGCCAAGGGACTCCAATTTGAAAGATGTGGCCCCTCTGCCATTTCACAGCAAGTCCATCTGAAGAGCTGGCGTGACTTTAAAACACGTTTCGTGGGTTCTAGCAGGGAGGGGCATTGAAACTGATGTGCTGTGTCTCTGCAGGACTGTCTTGAAAACTTTAGAGACTCCTTTGCCTCCTTGTAATTGACCTCTGGGCAGCAGCCTTGGGTTGAGACCAATTTAGAAATGTCTTAAGTACATATTATTTATGGGGAAATTTTGAAATGGTTCCTCTGAAATCATTATTATCTCTCATGTTAACAGGTAGTGTCTGAACATTTTAAAACAAGCCCCAGCTACCCACAGCCCCCAGCAGCTCTTTGGTGGAAGCCATTAATGTCCGCACAGAGCCAGCCATGGAGGCTGGTCTGGGCTCTGTTTCAACATGCATAATAAAAACCCTGCTGCCTATAAAAAAAAAAAAAAAAAAAACAAAAAAAAAACTTAGCAGCCACATTTGGAGACAGCATGTTCTAGGATTCAACCCCAGAGGGAATTTTGTTGCTGATATTAAACACCCCCTAAAAATCAGGTTTATAATGAACACATAAGAGACTCCCTAATTAAACACTGGTTTAAAACACACACAACACAAACACTACAACAGTCTCCTAACGAGAATTCAACTTATTCAACTGGATCCTGTGTCAGAGGTTGCATTAACACAAAGGCAAAATTTATTTTTGTTTCACAATTATTTTAAGCTCTAGTAATTAAAAACGGGGTGGGGGAGGGGAGATGATACAGATTTCTAAACATCTGCAAGCTTGCAACATAAATGGCCAAAAGCAAGGAAATTCCAAGTTAAGGCTTACATTCCATTCCTCCTTATCCTGTTGGCCTGGTGATTTATTATAGGATTTTGGATCAGTGAGTTCTATTAGATACCATGTGTACAGCGTTGCCAAAGTACCTGGGGGCACACCGAGGACCATGAGAACAGCTGACCTTTGAACGGCTCCACTCTGGGGATGAAGTTTAAAAGGGTTGGTTTGTGAGTTGTGGAAGGAATCTGCAGCCCCTGCCCTGAGCCCATCAGCGTAGGCGATGACCATTGTCAGAAGCAGAGCCAGACAACCTGCATCTTAAAGCCTTAAGGCTCTCTGTTTCCTCTAGGTCCCACAGTTCCCTTCAGGGAGCTGTCGGTGTCTTGCGTGTCAAAGGTTATTATGATCAGGTTATCTAAACTACCCAGAATCTCACGCCCTCTTCAAGGTTGACCTTAGAGTAAGAATTGTTCCCCACCTTCAACACAGACCCATGTTATTAACTGGGTATATTTCTTCCCATTGGTTTCATGTCCAAGTTTTTGGTTAGGGCTTAATTGTTGTCATTGTTCTAATTGTTCTTAATTTTTCATGTTTTTCAATATGAAGCAGTGAACTGAATGGAAATAGGAGGGCTTATGAAGAAGCCCTTGTAGTCAAACCTGATATCTTTAAGTAATTGGACTACATGTTGCCTAGTGGGAAGGAGCCATTTAACATACTAAAGGCAGATCGAAAAATTCCATCCTAGAAAAAGGATCCCTTACCTTTTTCTGTCTAGCTTTTAAAGACCTCCTAAACCTGTTTACAGCCAAAAGCATAGAACTCCATGTAACTGAAGGCCTGGGTCATAGAAACTTCGGTAGAACTGAGCATCCCCCGCAAACCCACTTCAAACCACAGAAACCCAGAAGCTCACCAGAAACTAACATTTAAATGAAATTTGCTTTCTTCCTTGCTGTACTCAATTTTCTATATTTTCACATAATGTAAAAGCTCAAGGGACCAATGATGATTGTTAATGTAGAACAGGTCATGATTTTTGCACTGGAAAAGGCAGTCACTAGTACAAAGAAATGAAAGATGGTACATAGAGTCTCATAGGTGTAATACGTCCCTAAAAACAGGGATATCTTTAAGTGACTTTCAGGAGAAATATCTGTTAAATGAGTGTGATTCCCTGAATTTTTGTTCCTGTGCATCCCTACACCAGCATCCTCAATGTTACCCGAAAATGCTAATGGGGTCAGAACTTCTTTTCTTCGCAAAGAAGAACAATGTTCGTGGGATGAGATGGAGGTGGGGAGAAAGACTAGTTTCATACAACTGTTTTGGG
Source organism: Glossophaga mutica (assembly GCA_039655065.1). Lineage (NCBI taxonomy): Eukaryota > Metazoa > Chordata > Mammalia > Chiroptera > Phyllostomidae > Glossophaga > Glossophaga mutica. The sequence goes on along the minus strand of CM077307.1, from coordinate 135,441,887 downwards.
ACCATTCTCCACTAAGACATGTAAGGGCAGAATGACAGAAGTTTTGAAAGAGCTTGTCAGTCAGTTGGGTCACAGATGGAAAGTTAAAATGACCTTCCAAGGTCATAGTTTGCACAGCTACATAATGCAATGAATGGGTCAAATTGTGCCCACAACTTCTGTCAATAGGGATACATAAAGAGCATCCATCTCACTGACTGCAATTTATTTCAGTGAACAGAAAAGCTGTATTCATGGTGGCGCTCACTGCCTGAATTTTGACAACTTCATTTTTAGCTTTAACAGAAATGTAATTTGCTGCAGCCCAGGAGGACTTAGAGTCCTTCTGTCCCTTAGGTAGACGGGCTGATGTTGCATCTGCATCATTTTTCAATATTTTAGCTTATCTACTCATATGACACTGAGTGGAAACTGCTAACGCTTAAGCATTGCTAATTTTACACCTCAAATTGGGCATATTAGGACAAGATAAGCTCTCTCAAAGAAAAGCAAGGAGTTATAGTGAGTTTGCTGTTGACATGGGGGTGGTTAGGTTTTTGAAAGAGAGATGCTTTAAAAAAACTTTCTCCAAAGTGTCATAAAGCACAACATGTAATTTAAAACCCATTTGGATAATTGACTGATTTGACAAGAAGACAACCTCAAAATTAAACTATATATTAGAATCAAGGCATGATATGATTGTATACCATCAGAACGTAACACTTTGGTATTTTGATAAGTGTCTCATAAGGGACTAAAGTGAGTACGCATATTTCCCTAATGTTTCTGTAATTTAGACTCTTTGTTTAGAGCTGTGATTCGGGAGTGATCAAGCTTTACAGAAACTCCGTGAGCTGATTGACAAGCCTATTTTCAAGAAAAACTGCTGTGTTTAATATTTTATTACATAGCAAAATGTGTCAATGCATTGGGCTTTCTTCTGACTGTCTTTCAATCTTTCATCAGGTTTCATCAGAACAAGAAAAGGAGCAAGAAACTTTAAACCCGAAAAGCAGCACTGAGCCTCTCCCAGCATCAGACATGAAGAAAAAAATGGAAGGGTACCAGGATTTTGCAGCGAGGCCCCTGGTGTCCACAGCGGACCCAGAAAAGGACAGCAAAACAGATCAAGGTGCCAACAGTGAGAAGGCGGCAGAGGACGCAGGAGAGAAGGGGCCTGCGCCTCCACTCCCGAGTGCCCCTCTGGCCCCCGAAAGAGACCCAGGGGCTGGCAAACAGTCCCTCGCCTCTCCCAGTGCTCTTGTGGACTCAAAATCTGAACCCAAGCCCTGCTGTTTTACAGAGAGCCCTGAGAATGAACTCCAAGACACATCCTTCCCTGGCTTCTCCAGCACGCAGCCACCACTGGCAAACCAGAGTGAGATGGATGATGACAAAGTGCCCGCGATGGCGGATTACATCGCCAACTGCACCGTGAAGGTGGACCAGCTGGGCAGTGACGACATCCACAATGCACTAAAGCAGACCCCAAAGGTCCTTGTCGTCCAGTCCTTTGACATGTTCAAAGACAAAGACCTGACTGGGCCCATGAATGAGAACCATGGGCTCAACTACACCCCCCTGCTCTACTCAAGGGGTAACCCAGGCATCATGTCCCCGCTGGCCAAGAAAAAGCTTTTGTCCCAAGTGAGTGGGGCCAGCCTCTCCAGCAGCTATCCCTATGGCTCCCCACCCCCTTTGATCAGCAAAAAGAAACTGATTGCCAGGGATGACCTGTGTTCAGGTTTATCCCAGGCCCACCATGGCCAAAGCACTGACCACATGGCGGTCAGCCGGCCGTCAGTGATTCAGCATGTGCAGAGTTTCAGGAGCAAGGCCTCTGAGGACAGAAAGAGCATCAACGACATTTTTAAGCATGACAAACTGAGTCGATCGGATCCCCACCGCTGCAGCTTCTCCAAGCACCACCTCAGCCCCCTTGCTGACTCCTATGTCCTGAAGCAAGAAATCCAGGAGGGCAAGGAGAAACTCTTAGAGAAAAGGGCGCTGCCCCACTCCCACATGCCCAGCTTCCTGGCCGATTTCTACTCCTCTCCTCATCTCCACAGCCTCTACAGACACACCGAACACCATCTACATAATGAACAGACATCCAAGTACCCGTGCAGGGATATGTACAGGGAATCGGAAAACAGTTCTTTTTCCTCCCACAAACACCAAGAAAAGCTCCACGCAAACTATCTCTCCTCTGTACATCTGCAAGACAAAAAGTCGGCTGCAGCAGAAGCCACCACGGATGACCAGCCAACAGATCTGAGCCTTCCCAAGAACCCACACAAACCCACGGGCAAGGTCCTGGGTCTGGCCCACTCAGCCACAGGGCTCCAAGAGAGCAAAGGTGTCTCCCAGTTCCAGGTCATAAACAGCCACAGTCGAGACTGTCACCCCAAAGCCTGTCGGGTATCACCCATGACCATGTCAGCTCCTAAAAAATACCCTGAAGCGCTCTCCCGGTCAAGCAAACCTCACCACGTGAGACTGGAGAATTTCAGGAAGATGGAAGGCATGGTCCATCCTATCCTGCACCGGAAGATGAGCCCTCAGAACATAGGCGCAGCACGTCCCATCAAGCGTAGCCTGGAGGATTTGGACCTCATGATTGCTGGGAAAAAGGCCCGGGCTGTGTCTCCCCTGGACCCATCCAAGGAGGTCTCTGGGAAGGAGAAAGCCTGTGAGCAGGAGAGCGAAGGCAGCAAGGCGACTCACGGTGGGCATTCCGGCGGTGCATCGGAAGGCCACAAGCTCCCCCTCTCCTCCCCTATCTTCCCAGGTTTGTATTCTGGGAGCCTGTGTAACTCGGGCCTCAACTCCAGGCTCCCAGCAGGGTATTCTCATTCTCTGCAGTACTTGAAAAACCAGACTGTTCTTTCTCCACTCATGCAGCCCTTGGCTTTCCACTCACTTGTGATGCAAAGAGGAATTTTTACATCACCAACAAATTCTCAGCAGCTGTACAGACACTTGGCCGCGGCCACACCTGTAGGAAGTTCATATGGGGACCTTTTGCACAACAGCATTTACCCATTAGCTGCTATAAATCCTCAAGCTGCCTTTCCATCTTCCCAGCTGTCGTCTGTACACCCCAGTACAAAACTGTAAGCCCAGCTCTGCCCAGCATCCCAAATGGTGTGGCTAGAAGAGCTTCACTCCTTACCCTGTGGGTGATGGCTTGTAGAATTAGAAGTATTTCTTCTAATCTGGGGGTAAGATCAGTTCCAGCCAAAGCGGCCAAGAGAGGAGGTGAGCATGCCTGATTTTTCTGGGACGACACCAGCCTCGGCTGGTCTGTCTTGAGTCCCTTCCAACGCAGATGCCCCTGCACCCCAGATGGTTCACTTCACACAGGGGTCTTGTGAACGGATTCATGTGTATCCAGGAAGAACTTCGAGGACCCCGAGTTCCCATGGTCAGGAAACAATCTGGGCGAAAAGGAGGCAGGCATTTCAAAGGAAGGGGCAAGGAAGACTGGCAAACCTATGCCACGGGATGCCCCTGTTTTCATAAAACTCTCCAAGGTTCAATCAATGCAATGTATAGTGAAACTTCAACCGATCTTTTGTTTTGACACTATTAAACAATCCAGAGAAGTAAACACTGTTAAATTGACTGTATATATTTGCTTCTTAAAACTACCCGTATCACTGTTTGCTCTCCTAATTTATATACAGGTAGTTCCATTTTCTCCCACTTCCTTCTTGTCCCTTTATTATTATTTTTTTTAATTAAACAGTATCGCTTTTGTTTGCAGGTCTTCTGTTCTTGTTTTGTTTTGTTTTGTTTTGTTTTGTTTTGTTTTAAAGGCTGACTGACTGTCCTAGTTGTTGATGTGTGTCTGTAATTTTTTCCACATCTTATCATTTTGAGCAGCTTTGGGTGGTAAAGTTATTGTTTACAAATTGAAGCAACTGATTCTAGTGGAACAAATGAAAAAGAAACATTTGAGCACACCATAGTGCAAAGAACGTTCCTTTGCAGATCCACAACTTCTGGACTTTGTTCCTCATAAATGGCGTAGTTGAAAGAGCTCATACACTGCTTACCCGACCAAATGCTTTGCTTTGAAGTATTGGGTGATGTGAAAATATCAAGCATTGTACTTACCTTATCTAGGCTGTGAAACTGTTCTACATACCAGAGAAATCATAAAAACAAAAACTTCACTGGCAGCAAGCTGCCGAATAACAACAGAGTCTAGAGGACATACTTGTGGGCTGCACAGATATTTTAGGAATTCCAGAAATTAGAACAGGAGCCAGAATGATTTACATTGGTGTTGGCCCTGATCCCTCTAAGCAGTCCAGGAAAGGGGGTTGGGAAGAGGATGGAGCTCGACTACCCAGAAGAAAACGAGCAGCCGGAGGCCCACGCTCCAGGCACCTTCCCTGGGCTGTGGACTCCGGGGTAATAGGTAGTCATGTTGCCTTCATCATGTTATTTTCTTGCTGTTTCCAAGAAGAACTTTCCAGGCCACGTGTGTGAAGCTAATTGGCATACTGGATTACCCATTCGAAAGAAAGTCATCCTGTTTGGGTTTCCTGGGCATGGGTTTTATGTGTATGCTCTCACATACGGTGGTTGGTGTCATGTTTGTGACCACCTGGCAATACAGCCTGCTTTATAATTTATTGTAGTGTTGGAAAGAAAGGGTCAAGCTGTGCAAGCAGTCAAAATATGTGGAGAATGTATACTGTCATTCTTGCCACTTCGTTGCATTTGCTGCCAAGATGTAACATCAAGGTGGATGCATTTTCTAAGCGTGCTAAAAGTCGATCCATGCAAAGAGTGGTTTTCTTTCCAAGTCCCATCCCTGCTGATAAGAATGCTTTGATGAAGTCCCCGCCAACCCTCCCCTCCCCCAACACTACCAGTAGGCATTAGGAGCATAGTTAACCAAGTCTTTTACCTCTGAGATATTTAATTCTATGAAAATTGATGACAATTTTCAACTTCTAAATAGGTAACTCAACTGCAAAATAATCAAAACTGGTAAACAATGAAACTGTGGCTCTTAAACGAAGCCATGCATGCCGTGCATTTGTATTGAAATGTCTCCATGATACGAAGCCAAATATTCAATGTAACGTACTTAATATCCAAAGGTGGAAACAAAAGAATGTAGAGATCTAGTATTAAGAGTTCCATTTGCTTCAATTAATTATTTACCTTCCTGTGGAATAATATATATATATTTAATAGAACCATAGATAGACTAGTAGAATTTAGATTATAAATGTGTGAGTGCAGATTGTCCTGCTATTGCACAAGATAGAGGGGGGAAAATCTCAATTCCAGCTGGCAAAACGCTAACCAGGACCGATACTAAGAAAGTTGCACTAGATTGAATGGTCACAGAATCAGAGGACATGGAAGATGAAGCGAACTCCAGTGTCTCTGCGGCAGACATGGGCTAGATCAGACGTGGTTCCTATGAGTTTGTTTCTCAAAGAAAGTGGGGGGCCGTCTGTCCCTGGTGGAGCTCACCTATCCATTTGGAATATGGGGCATTTGTTTTCCCCACTGGGATGATTTCAGTCTGCTTTCATCATGTTGGAATTCGATCACACCATTTTCAAACAATGTTAACATAGTCCAGCTTTTGTTTTTCTCTTCTCTTCCAAGAGGAGACTCACTGTTTCTGTCTGAGGAAGCTCATACCCTCAGCAAAACATCAGGACAAATAAAGAGAAATGGGGGCACACATTCCCAACAGAAGCAGTGTGTTATTTGTTTTAAAACTCCGCACAGAGATCTTGGAAATCTTTCAAAAAGACCATTGAATTCTTCATTGGCTGAGAACTACATTTTAAAAAGTCTTAAATAGGGCTTTGTTTGCATTGTTTGAGTTCAAGGGGCCTTATTATTGAATGGAATTGCACAAGCCTTTCTTTGTGCAATCAGACCATTGTTATTGGTAGTTCTGTAAAGGAAACTGTGGGATCTAATTGGCAATGGAGTCATAAATCTATTTACTGAGTGTGGCTTCCAAGAAATGTTGCAATTCAAAATGCACTAAGTCCGTGATTTACTGGAGATTTGGAGATTCTAAATAATGTTTTTTAAAAGCCTTTCCATGCAACTTCTGATTTAACTTTTGGCAACTCAACATAAAAAAAAGAGAAAACAGCCCAAGTTTCAGAATAAAGTATTCTCCTATTAAGTGATTGGAACTTGTAATATTTGCCACAGGACTGACTTATTTATTTACTAGCTAGAAGCTCTTAAGTTCACTTGTTTATCAGGGCATATACAGAAGGGTTTGTTAAAACTCAATGTTGACTTTACAACTTTCTGACCTGGTGCATGAATTCTCAAGTACTGTATTTCACTGTGTTGGTGTGTCTGATGGAAATTTCGAGGTGATCCTACAAAAATATTTTATGTAGTGTGCCTTCAAAGAGAACCATTTATTTCTCTTCACTTGTGTCCCACAAAGTCACATTTGGTGGTGGTCAGCCAAGTCCCATCTGGTCCAGTTTTACTCTTGTCCCAATTTTAAAGAAAAATGGGAACAAGTGTGCCCACACCATTGCAATGATTATCTTGAGCACTTAAATTCCAGTGTTGGCTGTTGATGTATTTGATATTCTGCTTGTCTCCCCATGGTTGAAATATGTCTGAAGAATAGCAGCATAATCTCTTGGCTGTTTATACTTTTTTAAATTTTCCTGTGTTGTAAATATTGTATACTTTTGGTGATTCCAGCTATGTAACCTCTGCTCTGTAAGGTGATTATTTGTATATAGCAACATGGCCCAGTGATATTATATAGTTTCCCAATGGAGAGGTTATTGAGTAACCTTTGCATTAGTTTAAACACTACCAGAAGAATGCTGAGCCAACTATAAACACTCGATTTTGTATGTTTTCCAAATTGTACTTATTACTGCTTTTGATACTGTATTACGTGCCAATAGTTTCCCAATCACATAGCAGGCAAGAGATATTTTGTACTTTTTGATCCACTGTAATATTTAATAAAAAATGTTACTATCTGTTTCCTTTTGGGTATGAGTATTCTTTCATTCCTTCCCTAGGATCCCCATGGCCTCACCAGAGTACTTTCTACCCCATTGTGTCCAAATTGGACAACAGCGATAATAATGGTGATGATGATGAGGTCTGTAGGTTGTTAACCTACTGAGTGCCCAGTTGACATACAGTATCTGTAATCTTCCCAATGCCACACAAATATTGCTATCCCACTTTACTGCTAAGAAAACTAAAGCTTAGATAGGTAAATCAGCTTGCCCAAGATCACCTGAAAACAGAATGGCAGAGTAGAATTTGAACCCAAGGCTTTTAGGTCTGTGACTTCCTTTGTATACCATACTCCTCTCCTGGCAGATAACAAAAAAATCACTGTTCATTCAGTCAACAAAAATTTACTTATGCTTCAATTGCCAGGCATAGTGTTAGGAGCTGGGAATACAATGGTGAGTGAAAAATGAATATTGTCTCTGGAGCTTATAAATCTTATGGGAAAGATTGTTAATCAAACAGTCAGTCACCCTTGTAAATACAAACCTCAGCCTGACCTAGTTCTGAGGAAGAGGAGTATGATAACTAAAGTGATAACATGAAGAGGAAGTGGTGACTAAACTGATACGTGAAGGATGATTATCAGTTGACCAGAGGCAAGGATATTGGGAGAAGACTAATCTAAGCCGAGGGTACCATCTGTACCAAGACCCCGAGGCAGAAACAAGTTTGGCTTACCATAGGAGTCGAAGAAAAGCCTGTGTGACAGAAACATCATTAATGACAAGGTCCAGGGAATGACGTTGAGTGAGGTTGGAGAGTATAGCAGGATCAACCGAGTGCATATATCCCAATAGACGAGCATTTTCATCTTTATCCTAAGCAAGAAGAATTTTAAGCAGGGAGATGACATGTTCAAATTTGTCTTTTTCATTATTGTTCTCTGGCTGCTGTGTGAAGACAGGTGGAGAGAATTCTAACACCAAGGTGGTGGTTATTTCCATTGGGGTGGTAGAATGGCAGAGTGGACACACTTAAGAGGTTCTCAGGAAGAAGGATGAACAGACTTGGTGATGGATTAAATGGGACAACAGATAGATACTCGGGAAGGATTGGAAAGCTAGGAAAGCAGCATATTCTGATGTCTGGTGATGATGGTCAAAGAATTCCGATCTGTCCCCTTAATCCTCTTCACTGGGCTTCCCCTGGGTGTTGCTCAGGTTATGACTAGTTGAAATGAGGCATTCACAAAGTAGCACCCCACGTGCTCCCTTCTGAATGCTCCCAGAGATTGTGGGAGGGAGAGCATGGGCAGATGTTGATGAGTGTCTTGGATTACAACACACATCATCTGATCAGCGTGGACTTTGAACAGAAGAGAGTAAGCTGCTAGCAAGCATGTCACAGCTTGGGGGAGGACACATTTTGTTAAATAACACAAGACCCTTTTTCTTACTGAGGTTGAGATCTTTACCCTGCCCACCCTCAGACCAGCAGAAGTTGCAGCAACATGTTAGGGGCCTCACCCTCTTCTTGCTGGCTGTCAACCTTTGATTAATCCAAACACCCAACACAGGAAGAACCCCTGGCCCCATGGTCTCCTTGCTCTCATTCTGACTCATGTGTATTTCATCATATCACATGACTTGTTATGAGTACATCAAAAGAATGTTCTTCCATCTATGACACATTCAGCATCTACAGATCTGATATTGAATCATACCCAACAGGAAACATCGTGATAAGTTATCTATTTTTACCAGGCCTAACTGGCAAATACTGTTGGGAAGGAGGGTACTTTCACTAAAGATGTCACTCACAGTGCAAAGGCAATGAAAATGCCCAGTGATTTATTATAGGAAAGTGGCCAAAGTTGACAAATGTTTCAGGGCTGATAGTGGCCAGAAAAGGGGTAATCATTTACATCAACATGCTGTAATTGACAGGAGAGGGAGGGATGGGGGGAGTGACCTCTGGCCAGGAATAATGTGAAAGAAAGCTTAGCCTTCAAGTTTGCCCTGCAGAGTATAATAAATCACATTAATTTGGGCTTTACTAATTCAGAATTCCTGAATTTTGGAACCTCTAGGCTAATTCCTGGGATTAAAAGAAATTCTAAAACTTTTGTTTAACCTACTTTAAAAAGCGAACAACTTTTAATCATGCTATAAGCATTCAACGAACCCAGTAAGGGCAAGGTGCTATGCTCCTTGAGGCATGCATACAAGAACAACCACTACTTTAATTATTGTTGAAACCCTCCAGGACAGTGCTGCCCAATAGAACTTCCTGAGATGGTGGGAAGGTTCTGTACTTCGGAGTTTTTCAATACTGTAGCTACTAGAAAATATGGCTATTGGGCCCTTGAAATGGGCCTAGTGTGAAGGAACTAACTTTAATTCTATTTAATTTTTAATCCATTTTAAATTTAAATAGCCACATATGACTAGTGGTTACTATATCGAGCAGCAGAGCTCCAGAAGGTCCTATTGGCCAATGTGCATAAACAGACAGACTCAATTACAGGTAGGTCAATAGTGCACATAACCTTTTAACATAAACACTAACGCAGGCAACATTGTGTCTGCTTGCCAAAATTTCATTTATCGATGAGGCGTTACTAGAGATCTAACATTATTTTTCACTCAAGATTTACACTTCATAGGCATTTAAATATAAAAGAAACAAATAAATCATTAAGAGAGCATTAGGAAAAAAGTTTACAGTTGTGGCATTTTGTAATCCAGTCCTGCCTTTTATGTTAAGTCCGACGGTGTGACACTTGAATGCAACTTCTAGAAAGTCTATGCAATGTTCATGCGGCCATGTTCAAGACACAGTGCTTCACTCCGTCGGTAGTTCAATATTTGTCTCTGAAGACTGGGTGAGTGCTCAGCATGAGGGAGATGACCAGCTGGGCAGAGGAGGCCCCACAGACCAAGGGTGGAGGAATCCACACTAAATGTAATTGCGGTGTCCTAGTCCTTGTACTTCACACCTGGGACGTCCTGCCCCCCGGCCCAGAAATTCAAGCGATCAGCCAAAAGTGCTGGCAGAACACCCTAAGTTTGTTTGTAAATTTATGAGGCAAAAAAGACTGAAGACTCCAGGAGATAGTATTGGGAAAGAAAAAAAGGATGCAGAGACCTTTTACATTTTTGGAGAACAGAATTAACTTTAAGCCTATGAGCTGGAAAATTTCCAATGAGAGAAGATATTTTCTATAAAAACAGAAGTGAACAAAGCTTTCCCAAGAAGAAATATAAAACTCAAATAATGATTAAAAATTTGATCAGTAGTCAAATAGTTCTCTACAAAAAAGCACCAGAACCAAGCAGTTTTAAGAAGTGTCAGAGAATTGAAAAAGAGGAAAAGTTACCCAGTTCTTTTTATGAGTTTATTTTGACCTCATTACCAAAAGAGACAGTGAAAAAGAGAAATAAATAGAGACCAATCTTACTTGTAAAGCAGATGCAGAAATCATAAGTAAAATATCAGCAAAATATATGTTAATGTTTGAAAATATGCATTCATATATATATACACACACATAAATATCCAAATTACATAGATGTGCTTATATACTAAAATGGCATGCATATTTAAAATGTATTAAAAATAATATTATATAATGACCAAGAAGCATTTATACTAGAAATCTACAGATGGTAGAACATTAGAAATTCTATTAATATAATAATATGTAAAAGCCACCTGGAAAAATATTATGTTGGATCCACATCTCAAACAATACACAGAATACTTCCCAAAAAGGAAACATGGGAGAATCGTTTTATAATCCTGCAGTGGGGAAAATCATTATATGATTCAAAATTTAGAAACTATAAAAGATGGATTATTTATCTGCACAAAAATTAAATTGCTATATGCAAAAAACAAGCAAATTCAAAATGCAAATATTACATAGGTAATAAATATTGCAATTCATATAATAAAGGGCTAATCTATTGTATAAAGGGACCTTAGAAATCAGGTAGAAAATGGGAAAATTACAGTAAAATGTACAAATCTGAAGTACACAGTTCAATGAAACTAGACAAATGTCTACAGCCATGTGACCATGATCGAGAACAGAATATAGTTCATCTCTGTTTTGGCAGAATGTTTCCTCATGACACTTGCCAGTCAACTGATGTAGTCTCACCCAGTAGGCAATCACCGTCCTGATTTCTATCATCAGATTTGTGTCACTGGTCTTTAGCACTCTTTTAAAAATTGGGAACACAAAGGTATTTACCATCATGTTCCTGTTTTTCCTTAACATGGTGCTGCAAGTCATTTCAGTGTAACATGATGGAAAGCACTTTGGCTACATCCAGTAAAGCTTTGGTGTGGTTGCCACAAACGCACGAGGACGCATCCAGGTAGACTGAGAACCCTCACACTGCGTTCGCAGGAGTAAGTCGGAGGCTTCTCGTTGCAGCACTGATTCCCATCGTACACACAGAAACTAGAGACACAAAACAACATAAAAGTCCATAAATGGAATAACGTGTAGTCGTTAAAATGACTATTTTAAATGTCTGTCTATCGATGTAAAGAAGCAATCAAAAATGTAATGCTGAATGAAAAAAAAACATGTTGCAAAAGAGTTCCCACAGTATGATAAAAATTCAAAACGTAATAGGGTAATACTGTTTATGGATGTATTTAAGGAATATAGGAAAACATAAAGAGGAACACTTTAACATCAGGTTATTCACAGGAAGGAGGAGAACCTGATGGGGGAAAAGACCTTGAACTCCCTGTGAGATTATTTCTGGGGCAAAATGACAAAATGTTAATAATTATTGAATTTGGGTGGAAAGAATGTGGTGTTATTATGACACATTTTGCATATTTCAAATTTTTCCTACTTTATAAAATAAACTCATTGACATGTAACACCAACATGGAGTAAAGACACGTGGGTTTATAGCCTCCAAGCCTCAGTTAACTCATCTGTAAATTGGGGATAGATAACACTTGCTTCATCTCCTTTCTGTGTTGCTGTCAGAATATGAAAACATTTAGTAAGCAGTGAAGGTCCACGCAGCTAACATTATTACAACTGTGGATGTTGAGGATTGCTGTATCACACAACTCCACAAATCACCATTCACGCAGAAAGTGCCAATTCCCTACCATTCGTCAGCCCCTTGTCAGCATCCTGAATACTTTTTTCCCCACATATTCCTCATAACAACCTGGAGAGATGGGTATACTCTGCTATTATCATTCTCATTTCACAAGTAGACACAGGCATAGAAAGGCTAAGTGCATTACCCAAGGTTCCTGGGGAAGTGAGTAGAAGAGACAGGTGTGATTCAGGCCCATCTCATTCCAAAACCTCTGCTCTTAATCACGAGGTGGCTATTACCCAGCCCAGGCATGTCAATGTTCATGCAAAGATATCTTCCAACACTCTAGCCTGTGTTACCAGGATTCCTACCTACCGCCCCTCCTTCCATCCACCACCACCTCCCGTAACCTCTCTTCAGGGCAGGTGGGACTTTTTCCTGGCTGCCTAGTGCTGAGAAACATGAGGAATCTCATTAGAAGAGTTCAGATCCCCCACAGAGAATATCTTTCTGTTCCTTGGCTCTGTTCTGATTCCTCCCCAGCTGAGAGGCTCCACAGCCCCGCCCTTTGCTTCAAAGCCAAGAGGGGCAGGGAAGCAGCTATTACACTGGTGCCCGTGGGTTAAAGAACACCTCTCTGCTTTTCTTTTGGGGCAAAGTTTTACAGATTTCAAGGACATGATGGGAGTGATGTATGATTTCAGCCTCTATTCTGCGTGTGGGTGGGACGTCATTGGGCACAGAGCAGCAAACAGGCCTATCCACAGGGAGGATCAGTGCAGGTCTACAACATTTGTCCTGAGAAACTGAGGCTGCAAAGTAATGGGACTAGTTTCATGAGCCAGGAAGATTCACTCACAGTTCCTTCTCCGTGTGTGTGTGTGTATATAACACAGCACTGTGCTGTTCCCACATATATAGACTCGTTATAACAATCCTGTGGAGTTATGATACTATACCTTGCTTACAGATGTGAAAACTAAAGTTCAGAGAGGTCAAACAACTTGTCAAAAGTCATGTAGCCCATTCATAGCAAAGCTGTACCTCAAGCCCAGAGAGACCTTCTGGCTCTAGAGCATGTCTTAGACCATCAGCTATTTTATTTCATAGATGCCTCAGTAGGAGTAGAAAAACATCCTATCAACTCCCTTAATTGTTGAGCACTGGGGTTACCATGCTCCCTCACTTACAACGTCTGATTCCTGAAGGATATCCCCTCCATGTGAGAAAGCCACATCACGTGCAGGAAGTAAGCAAACATTTCTTTAATTTGGGAAATTCTACAAGAGAACCAAAAGGCAATCATCTCACCAGCTTTGGCATCTTCTTGAATTAGTAAGCAGCTCAGATCGGAGGATATCAATGTTGGTGGATGAAAAATGGACTTTCACGCAAGCTCTAATTTAGTGACCTTATGATAGCAATGTTTGTTGATCCCTTTTTTGCAGCACAAGCAAGGCTCTGAGTTCTTTGTACACAGTATTTCATTTTTCCATTAAAACTCTTCATAGATAAGGAAACTGGGGTTTAGAAGGAGTAACTTGCCCATGGTCACCCAACTAGCAAGTGTCGATGCTGTGATTACGAACATAGGAAGGCTGGCTTCAAGGCCCCAGTGCCCAGCCTCTATGTTGAACTGAAACTGCAGGGCTTCACCCCTCAGGATTTGCAGCTTTGCTGCCAAGCTCCCGGTGTGAGTGACCGGAGGCCTGCACAGCCACCGTGGGCCTTCTCCATCTGGCCTCTTGCCAATGGCTCTTTTTCAGCTTCTCTGTCTTTGGGATGTCCATCTTAGTGAAGCTCATTGTTTATCCATCACCTATTCTTGCCCTATTGCCACCCCTTCCATCCAGACCCATGACTTGTTTGTGCTGGGCCATAGTCCACCCGTACATTCCTAATTTTCATCAGAACCTGGGCCCTGTGTCCTGCCTCATGTGGGTGGCATGAAGAAGCCCACAGAAATGTGGGAATGGCAAGATTCCTCCATCCAACGCAAACTATGATATGCTGATCAAATATTTTGGAAAAAATACCCTCATCCATAGCTTCCTTGGGAAGCTAAGTCACCATTAATCCTTTGAAATTAAAGATGGAGGGTTTAAAGCTCTTGCAAGTCACAAAGGCGTGGAAAAACCATGGTCTTCTTCTATGGTGCCAATTTACTCCATCATCAAATAACATTACTTTTATACTGAAAATAGCACCAATATATAATAAAAAAAATTCTTTTGAGTTTAAGATAAAACCAAAGACGTCAAAAATGGCCCATTTGCAGCGGGCTGCTTTAGGCTGCAACCCAACAAACACTCACAGGGTGACTCCTACGTGCCAGGCATGGCGCAGGGCCCCCAATGACAATGCTGAGGAAGGCAGCCTCTTCCTGTTCCTTCCAAAGCTGGAAGTCTAGCAAGGAAAACAGACATGAAATCAGTACTTCTAAGTGTGTTGCATATTACCAAAGATGACAGTCAAAGAGGTTTAAAAACACAGAGAAGGAAATGGTAACTTCAACTAGGATTCAGGGGAGGGTGCTTTTAAGAAAGTGACTTTTAAGTGGAGATGTGGCAAGTGATGAATGAGGAAATAAGATACATGAAATCTCACAAACAAAAGAGTGTGAAGTGTTCTAGGAACTGAGAGGAGTCTGTGGTTGCATTGGGGAAGCAGGATTTTGGGGGAAAGTACCTGAATAAGAAAACGTGAAAAGCACTAACTTAGTGCATTACAACTGTAGCACCACCGCCTGTAAAATGGGAATGGTCAAATATTAGTAAAATTAATGAATTGACAAATATTAGCCCTTGTGGGATAATTTATGGTCTAAAAGAATGCTTGACCCAGAAAACCTGAGAAAACCAACTGGAAAACGATATGAAACAAGAGAATTAAAAAATAATTGGAAAGTAAATATATAAAATCAATGCTTTCCTTAAACTATTACTTGTTAGAAATTGTGGCAAAACAAAAGACCTAATTTAAATGACAACCAAAAATCATCCTGGGGGTCAATGTAAGAAGTCATTTGCAGGACCTTTACTGCGTTATTATTGACAAATACAAAGATGGCTTAAGACATTAAAAGACAAACTATTGTCTTTGATAGGAATATACCCATTCTTCCTAAATTAATGTGTAAATTCCTTAAAATCCCAATTAAAATAGCAATTTTTTAATTTAACAGAAAGTTTATTTGTGAAACAAAAAGTGAAGATGAATCAGAAAACATTTTTAAATTCTTTTCTTAGCCAATATATATTCTACTCACCACAACTCCTCCATCAAATATCTTTCCACATATTGAAACTGACCCTGCAATGTGCACAATTCTGGCAAAAGATTTATGTAAGTCATTCTGATATTTCATATTGTATTTTGTTTTTAAAAAAATGTTCACCGTGACTCAGAATTGATTTCATGACCTAATGGGTCACACACATAATGTGCAAACCACTTACTTACAGACATTTTGCACTGTCACCTTGGTATCTTTTAAAAAATATTTTACTCTTTATGCTAATACAATTGTCCCAATTTCCCCCCTTTCTCCCCTTCCCCCATCTCACCCTTCTTTTCCACAGTCAGTCCCCACACTGTTGTCCATGTCCATGGGCGCTTCACATATATGTTCTTTGACTAATCCCTTCACCTTCTTTCAACCAGTCCCCGCCCCCTCCCTCCCCTCTTACAGCTGTCAGTCTGTTCCTTGTTTCTGTCTTGATGACCAGAGAAATCAGTTGATCTGTTAGACTGTTGGCTGGTACAGGACCTTATTTAAAGTGGTAGATATATATCTGAGATTGTCATTCCTGATACTTTTTAGTGGGAGAGTTTTTAAGAGCATCAATTATGGTCTGATTTAAGTGAGGCTCCATGAGGTTTTTAATGGTTTGGTCAACTATCAGGTTGGCGCTGGTGATATCTTTTTAAAAATTTTTAAGTTTATTTATTGATCTTAGAAAGAGAGAAGACGGGTGAGAGAGAGAGAGAAATTGATTTGTTGTTCCACTTATTTATGTATTCATTGACTGATTCTTGTATGTACCCTGACAGGAGATGAAACCCACAATCTTGGTGTATCCAGAAGATTCTCCAACCAACTGCGCTACCCAGCTAGGGCCTGGAGATATAAGCACTTCCTTGGAATGCATCCTTGACCTCCAGCCCAGTGCCACAGGCCCTACATCTGGCCTGATGAGCAGCAGTTCTGCTGGCCACCCCCCCAATCTTTCTGTAATACTACTTCCAGCCTAACCTCAGCATCCACAGATACCCCCAGAAAGCTTCTTGAAAATAGAAAACAATAAGACTAACTAGTCCAGTCTAATACTAGAACTATTTTAAAGTTACAGTAATTAAATAATTTGTTATTAGGGAAAAATAGATGAATGAATGAGGGTGAAGAGTTCATAAATGAAACCAAATTCATATGAGAATTTAGTATATGAAACAATAGCACTTCAAAACAACTAGGAAAAGGTAATTAGTCAGCAAATGGTATTGGAACAACTGGCTGATTGGCAGAAAACAAAGAAAAATAAAGCTGGGCGTCTACCTCACTTATTACACTAACATCGATTCCAGATGGATCAAACATTTAAATGTCAAAAAGAAACTAGAAAAGTTCTGGAAGAATAAATGGCTGAGCTTATACACCAGGAATAGAGAATGACTTTCTGAGGAGGACCTCAAACCCAGAAGCCATAAAGAAAAAGACTGATAAGTTTGTATAAAAATTCAAAATTTTTCTTTTAAAAAATACCATAAACTAAAAGAAATGACAAATGACAGTTGGGAAAATATTTAACTCATGTGACATTCAGGAAGCTAAATTCCTTCATTTTTAAGAAGCTTATGCAAATAAAATAAAGAAATGATAAACAATGTATACCAGTAGGCAATTACCAAAGAGTGAAATAAAAATGTGAAATATGCAAATATGCTCAATATTACTCATAGGGAAAGACATGCAAATTAAAAGGCAACAAGAGACTTTTTTTAACCCAGATTGTGAGGAACTGAAGTGATGGGGCCCTCTTCTGAGAGGGCTGTGGAGAGACTAGCACCGTCAGACGCTGAGTGGTGGCAAGGTGGAGTGTGCTGGCTCATTTCTGGAAGGAAACTTGGCAAAATTCATCTAATTTAAAGGTACGGCTATAGACTGAAAATCTGTTTCCTTCCAAAATTCATGTGTGAAATCCTCAACCTCCTCACCCCCAGTGTGATTGTATAAGGAGATGAGGCCTTTGGGAGATGATTACTGGGATCAGCGCCCTTAAAGAAGAGACTCCAAGGAGTTCCCTTTCACCTAGAGAGACAAGAGATAGATGCTGACGATGGACACACAGCTAAACCATGCGAGAACACGGTGAAATGAGACAGACCATGTGAGAACACAGGGAGATGACAGCCATCTATGAGCCAGGAAGGGGTTTCCACTGGACACTGAATCTGCTGACGCCTTGGTCTTGGACTCCTCAGCCTCCAGAACTGTGAGAAGTAAATCTCTTAATTATAAGTCACCCAGTCTGTGGCACTCTGTTATAGCAGCCTGAATGGACTAAGACAGATACATATGATTTAATTTAGCAATCACTCAGCTTGGAATTTACCTATATACATATACTTCTGGGTGTTGTTCAAAAAATGTACAAGTGTGTTCCTCATGGCATTTTTGGTAATAGCAAAACAAGGAGAAGAAACCTACCAATTAGGGCTTACATAAAGTATGGAGCTCCCATATGATGGATTCTTATGCAGCTATGAAGAAGAATGAAGTTGTTTTGTGCATACAGAGATAGGAGGTGCAAGTCTGTGTGTACAGCATCATCATTTTTCTAGGGGTCATCAATGATATAGGCACCAACAGATAGATGATGATGTTAGATGCATAGATAGACAGATAGACAAGCACACTGGTATAGACATAAACACATTTTCTGAAATTCTGTGGCTCCCTTTGGCAAAGGCACAAGCCTGAAGTATGTAGGCTTTACACTTCATTTTTATATTTTGGTTTACTACTGGAGGTGTTTATAGAGGAGGAGACCCAACATCTCCCAGATTTTCCACCTGCCTCACATAGTGATGGTCTTCCCTACATAACCATCAGGGAATTGGGCTTCAGCATCAACAGGGTTAAAATAAATCAAAGGAAATCAGGCTTAAAAAGAATGTCGTTATGATTTGTGCAAGCATTTCCTCCCTATAGATAAAATTGAGCGAGATGACAAAAACAGATACCGACACACCTCATGTCTTTTCTCCCCCTTCACTTAGTTGGGAGATGAAGATGGCTCACACCCATCCTGCCTTCTCAGGGGCCCTGCATGCCCTGGGAGCCTAAACATGCAGCAGCTTTCGGCTGGGTTCCAGAACCCCAGGATCATGGCCTGTGCTCCCAGCTCAGTCTTCTCCCCTGCATCCCAGGTTTCTGAGGCTCTCCTCTTCATGCTCCTCCTGAAAGGCAATTCTGTCTGATCAGTTGTACGGAGACCAGCTCTGTGTGTGGCAACACATGGGGTGCAAGGGGTAGTAAAACACGGTCTCTACACCCAAAGAACTGCTGGGGGCTTCTGAGGAACCTCAGGAAACCATAAGGCATCCATGTGAGAATAGGGATCAAAAGAAAGAATTTCAGCCAGAAATTTGAGATGGACTACACAATATTGATTGGCTGAGCCAATCTGCAGCTAACCTGCTCTTTTTCCATTCAGCAAGGGGCAGCCCCATAACACTGTTAAAGTGAAGAGACATAAGCAGAAATCTTTGGGCGAAAAAGAAAAGATTTGTAAGAAGGACAGACCCAATCAGCATGTTCCTCTGACCTTCTGGCCCTTCGCCCTATTTCTTCACTTGGGAAGGTGGCCATGAGACTGTAGGCGAAGTAGCCATCTTACAACCAGTGGCAACATGCATGAGAGTGAAGCCAACATGTTAAGCAGGGCAGAGTAGAAGAAAGGAAGAATTGAGTCTCCGCTGACATTGTTGGGCCACTGTACCATCCCGGATGACCCTGACATCTGGGGTTTTCATTATGTGAGAAAAATAAGCTTCCCTTTTGTTTAAGTTACGACCAATTAGATGTTCTGCTATTTGCAGCCACATCCATTATTAACTGATTTACCTGGTCTTAAGAGGAAGTAACTCTGATACAGTGGAAACTGCACTGACCTTGGAATCAAAAGATTTGGCTTCAGGTTGTACTACTTAAGGTTTACCAGAATAAATTATTGCTTAACTTTTCTGGGTTTCTATCTCTGTAAGTATAAAATGGGGCTAATAAACTACTCAGACACAGAGAGATCTGAGGACTCCATAAAAAGGGGAAGCAAAGTCACTGTATATAATAGGTCTCAATTCAATAAATATCTGAAAATATTTTTGTTGAAAACATGGAAGGACATCCAGGAGGAGAAGCTTACCTGGAATACAAATAGAGCAAGGTGAGGTGGAATGTGAGGCAGGAGTAGATAACGGGGAACCTCAAGAAACGTCAACAAGAAGGGGCAGGGTGCAAATCATCTTGCCTCTTGAAATGGACCTGGAATCTAGTCTTCCATAGAAATCTCAGGGAGAATGGAAATGATGATGTCCAGAAGAATCCTTCTTCCCTCCCTTTCTTCCTCCCTCCTTCTCTTTTTTATAAGGTAAAAACTATTTCAAAACCATTTAGGGAAGACACAGTTTTGTTCTGCTTCACAGTGGAGAGATAATGGGGACTGGTTTTGCAACCACTAAACCCACAAAGAGGATGGATGCATTCTTCCACTCTCTTCCAATGGAACAGAACACATGAAGCCACTGTGTGCTGAATCACAAATTGGGAGCTCCCCAGCCTGTCCTGTGTGTGTGCTCTTGGATGCTCTCCTAACCTCTTGGAACTTCAACTTCCTCATCTCTAAGATGGGAGTGCATGGAAAGGGGTGGAAGATAGGGGAGGAGTTGCTTAGTTAAGCTCTTGAGTATGTTCTTATATTTATTGGTTTGTTGTTATCCCTGGGGCACAGGAGGAAACCTCTGATGACTCGTTTATCCCACCAGTGTCTGCATTGATAAAATAGATAATCTCTTCTCCTAATGATCAGGGAGATAGATAATAACTGAGCATACAAATAAAGAATTGGATCATTTTAGAAAGAGGTAAGTGCTGTGGAAAAAAAGTAGGATGAGGTCATGGAAGAGAGCATGCCTAGGGGTCAGGAAGCTACTTGAAAGAGATGGGTCAGGGAGAACCCCTCTGAGGTTACACCTTTGTGCTTAGTGGTAGTGAGAAGCCAGCCACACCCCAGCTCCCTGCAGGACTCTGCCCTGATCCTTTGACTGACTACCCTGACTGGTCTCACTGCAGATGGTGACATGCTCCAAGTCCATGATAGCACCCTAATGAGCCCAGACTGGCGGTCTCTATGACCCATGAGAATCAAGGCAAGTACAGGCAAATCTCATAGTATCCAAAGGAGAGGATGAGGAGGCCAAAGGCTGTGGAAGCCAATCCAAGTAGGAAGGCAGAAATACTGCACTTCTATCTTATCCATTTTTTAAATGTTATTCTTTTCATATTTTATAGGGACACCCTTTATAATGCATATGATATATTTTTGAGAGAACACTTAATAGTGCCAGCTACGGATTTAGATGTTGTTCAAAGTGCTCAGATATATTAACTCCTTTTTTATGACAACTGGTTGAGGTCCATACTGATATTATCTCCATTTTGCAGGTGACGGCATGGAGGCACAGTGAGGGGACTGACCTGAGTGAGACTTGGAGCCAAGAAATCTGGTACCACAGTCAGTTAGCCAGAGTCACTTAACCATTATACTGTGCATGCTTTGTGTATAAAATCTACTTTTTTAAGCATATGTATGGTTTTATTGGAGATTCAAGTTCAAATTTTTTGGAAATCTTCTGTCAAATATTCTGTCAAATGGTTGAAGGCTGTAGTATTGGCTATAAAGTAGGAGAAAGTTGGGTTTTAGTTCTTATTAACAAACATTATTCATGACCTTTGTTAAAGATGGCCAGGCAGACCTTATTCCGGGGGCGGATGGGGCTACTACACGGTGTTTAACTGGACTCCACACCGAATACAACAAGAACAAGTGGAGATTTATGGGCAACGAGAAAAGTGGAGGTTACTGGATGGAAAATTAGCAGAGGAAGAATGAGGGGTTAGGGAAATTTGGGGCAAACCAACTTTGATGGGATCTTTTGCTAAACACATGCCAGAGTAGGGGATGAGAAAGCTGATCGATCAGACATCAAGGGTGAGGGATATTCACTAAACTGACTCAGCAGGATATTGGCTGAAACTTGATGAAACTGGTCATGGACAGAGCCCAGGGATGAAGCCTGATCAGAAGGAGGCCTTGGAACTGGCCCGACTTCCCAAGTTTAAGGGAAGTCTTTGTCACCCACCGCCTGTGCTGCCACGCCCTGGGTGGGTTAACTTGGGTAAGTTATCTAACATCTCTGAGCTTCAGATTTTTCATCTGGAAAGTACAGATAATAATATCCTCTCTCTATATTACACAGATTAAGTGAAATAATGCTCAAGAAATACTTCGTACACTGCTTGGCCTAGTAAGTGCTATTAATATCATTGTTATTAAGAAAGCTCTTGCTGAGGAATTAAGTCATTCCTGACAAAACCAGGCTCTCAAGACTCTTTTTTAAGAAGTGAGCTCTTGAAGACATGGGCTCAGAAAACAAGCGACAGAGGCAAAAGAAGGGCCTTTGGAGCTCAGGAGAGAGAAAAGTAAAGGTAATGCACCTGGGAGAGTGGAGGAGGGGGCAAGGAAAGGTGCCAGCATGCTCTCGGGAAGGAGAGCGCCAAGACTCCTTAAATGCCCTGGTAAGTGTATAGCTTGGCATGACATTATCGCAGTGCAGTTTGTAATACATATCAAAATATAAGACATGGCATATCTTTGGACTCAGTAATTTCATTTCCAAAAATGTATCCTAAGGAAACAATAGTACACGAGTAGAAAGATGTGCCTGAGCATGTCTAGTGAAGCACTATTTAACATGGTAAAACTTGCATAATAACCTTACTGTCCATCAGCAAGCGATTGGTTAAACACATTACAGTGTTCATACAGTAGAATGCTATGCAGCCATTAAATGTGTTCAGTGATATGTAAAACCCAGCAAATATAGAGTGAAAAAGCAGGGTACAAAAAATACATATAACATGATTTTTAAAAAGATTTTTATTCATTTTTAGAGAGGGTAAGGGAAGGAGAAAGAAAGGGAGAGAAACATCAATGTGTGGTTGCCTCCCGTGCGCCTCCTACTGGGGACCTGGCCCGCAACTGAGGCATGTGCCCTGAGTGGGAATTGAACTGGTGACTCTTTGGTTCACAAGATGGCACTCAATCCACTGAGCCACACCAGCCAGGGTGGATTCTATTTTTGTGAAAACAAAACCAAAATTTTAAAAAGAGGTCTGCTTTCATGTGTGGATGACTGTGTAGGCACTTGTGGAGGAAACACACCTCAATGTTAGCAGTATAACTCTACTTGGTCTTGGTGAGATAGGTATTTGTACTCCTGACTAAATATTTCCAGCGCCCAGTCTTCAAAGCACATAGCAGAAATGTGCTTCCCAGATCCATGGTGGTGTGACCATGTGAGCATTTGGCCAATGCTGTAAGCCAAAGTATGTGTCACTTCTGGATCAAGTACTTAATTGTTGGCATGAGACTTTCCACTACTGTCTTCTATTTCCCTCTGCCAGAGTAATCAGCAATGTTCCAAGTGGTAAGTGGCAACTTTGCCTGCCTGGGCCCCAGGGTGAGAGAGATGATGACACTGGAGGCAGATGCCCCAGCCACCTTTCTGAAAGTGATCGTATCATGTAGCTTGTGGAAAAAATATCAATGACTGGGAATTATTTGTTACATCAGCAAAGCCTGATCTATACAGATGTTCTTTGCCTTTTGATGAGGTTACATCCTGATGAAACTATGGTAAGTTGAAAATATCATAAGTCAAAAAGCATTTACTGTACCTAACCTATTGGACGTCATAGCTAGAGATCTCAAATGCACTCAGAATGCTTACATTACCCTTGAGGTGGGCGAATTCATCTTGCTGCTGATGCTCAGCATCACAAGACAGTACTTATCTTATGGCATATCGCTAGCCTGAGAAAAGATCAAAATTCAAAATTTGAAATATGGTTTCTACTGAATGCATATCACTCTTTCACCATCTCAAAGTTGAAAAGTCATACGTCAAACCATCCTAAGTCAGGGACCATCTATACTATCGATAATAACAATTGTGGTGGATTTTTATTTTCTTCTTTTACTTTAGTTATAATATTTCTGACTTTTCTCCTTGGGCTGAAGCCAAAATATGGGCAGGATTATTAGGTTAGTCCCAAAGCCTTGGCATTGAATCATCTAGACAAGAAGAGCTAGTTTGCCTGCTCATCCAGACTGACCATAGACCTGACCCCTGCCGCAGTGGGTGGTTTGCTGGGGAGGGAGGAGGAGAAAACAAGAGTGTGAAGAGGAGCAAGCAGGGCAGACTGCACACAGCAGCACTGTCTTACCGGAGCACAGGTGTGGTCTGTCAGGAGGCTGCAGGATTAAGGACACCCATCATCATAACAGACAGTAAATATACTAAACGGGGCTTGTGTTTATGGGAAATGCTTAGTGTTCTTGCCAGCCTGGTCTGAAGCATAGAGCTTCCCATCACAGACTAAAAAAGCCCTCCTGTCTGCATTCTCCACTGATCCACATGCAGCTACCAAAACAATCCTTCCAAACAGCAGTTTGATCGTAGCACTTTTCTGCTCAAAAACCTCCCCTTCGAATATAAGGCAATGTCAAAGATCCTCTAGGCACCCTGCCATGAGGTTATGAATAGCTCACACTTATTTCCTCCTCCCTTCCTCAGGTTCTTCCCCCTCCCAGGAAGGTCCCCTACTCTTCCTTGCTCTTAGACTTCCGCAGCCTTCAGGGTCCCAGATGTGTCCCTTCACCTTCAGGTAACCTTCCTTGACACCCGAGGCTCCAAGAAGAGCCTTCAGAGCCCTGACGCATTTACTTTCTCCCCAGCAACCTGGACCACACTGTTCACCTACCACTTGGTTTTTATTTATTTATTTTTATTGATTGATTTTTAGAGAGAGGCAGTGTGAGAGAAAGAGAAACATCAATTTGAGAAATACTGCTTTATTGTTCCACTTATTTATTCATTTATGGGTTGATTCTTGTATGTGCCCCAACCCAAAATGGAACCTGCAACATTGGTGTATTGGATGAGACTCTAACCAACTGAGCTACCCAGCCAGGGCTCACCTACAACGTTTTTGATGCAATTCACCTGGCAGCACTCCTTAAGCACATGGACCACGTCTGATGCACTTTTATTCAAATACCAGTACTGTAGACAAGCAGCTGCTCCACAAACACTTGGGTCATACTCAAACCAGGGCTCCCAGCTCTGGGAGGAAGGGGGTCATTGTCCGCTCCCCATGAACCTACCTCCTCCTTGCAGCTCTGCCTTCAGAAGACCTCCCCAAAGGCAACAGTTCCTCCAAGGCTTCAGAGGGGCTTGGGAGACACATAGGATTATTTCAAAATTGTTCTTTGGGTCAGTTCTTGTAGTACTATTAGCAAAAGACATTAAGTGTATTTTAAGAAAACCGTGGTATATTCCATCTAGTGTTTTACCTAAAGAATGATAAGATGATACTTCAAAAATTAAAGGAAAGGAAAATCCCCAACAAAAAGATTCTATCATATTAGATTTGCAACAGACCTTTGGGGACAGCTAACATGATCTTTAAAACTCAAAATGATCCATTAGGATGGCTGTTATTTAAAAAAAAAAAACATAAAAAATAACAAGTATTGGTGAGAAATTGGAACCCTCCTTCACTGCTGGTGAAACTGTAAAATGGTACAGCCACTGTGGAAAACAGTATGGCAGTTCCTCAAAATTAAAAATAGAACTCCCATGTGATCCAGCAGTTCCACTTCTGGGTACATACCCAAAAGAATCTAAAACAAGGACTTGAACAGATATTTGTGTGCCCATGTTTATAGCAGCATTATTCAGCTAAAACGCGGCAGCCATCCAAATGTCCAAGGACAGATGGATGGATACACATGTGGTTTATATGTACAATGAAATATTATTCAGCCTTAAAAAGGAAAAAATCTGACGTATGCTACAACATGGATGAATCTTGAAGATATTATACTAACAGAAATAAGCTGCTCACAAAATATCAAACACCATGTGCTTCCACTTATACGAGATACCTGGATTAGTCAGATTCATAGACAGAGTTGAAGTGCAGTTGCTGGGGGCTGGGTGGAGGGGAAACAGAGTTATTGTTTAATGCTGGGGAGTTCTGTGTAGAAAGATGGGGAAGTTCTAGAAATGGATGGTGGTGATGGTTCACAACACTGCGAATATACAGGACTTAATGCCACTGACCCGTGCACCTAAAAATGATTAATATAGTAAATTTTGTTATGTATATTTTACCACAATAAAAAAAAAAAAACTAAGACATGGTGATAGACTTTTTAAAATTCAAGAAATTGCAAGGAGTCACTTGTATTTTCATGGAATTTTTTTAATATTTTATTTATTTATTTATTTTTAAGAGAGAGGGGAAGGGAAGGAGAAAGAGAGGGAGGGAAACATCAATGTGTGGCTGCCTCTTACATAGCCCCCACTGGGGACCTGGCCTGCAACCCAGGCATGTGCCCTGACTGGGAATCGAACTGAGACCCCTTGGTTCACAGGCCACGCTCAATCCACTGAGCTACACCAGCCAGGGCTCATGGAATATTTTTGAAATGAAATAGAAGATAAGAGAAATCTTCTTCCAGGTCAAATAGAACATGGTCCTGTTACTTCTCTCCTTGTTGTGGGAAAACTCCCCAAATTCCTCCTTCTCCCAGAAATTGGTTGGATCCACTGTAGACACATCACCTGTAGCCTTAGAACCTGAAGATTAAATGAGTCTTTACCATTTTGTCTCCTTCCTATTCTAAATAGTACAAAAAAAGGCATGTTAGTTTATTGATTCAGTAAGCATTGTTCTTATAGTACAGGGCCGGCTAGTCATGACCTATACTGTAATTCTTTTTTTAAAGTATATTTTATTGTATATGCTATTACAGTTGTCCCAGTTTTTCCCCTTTGCTTCCCTCCACCTGGCACCCCGCTTCCCTCCAACAATCCTCCCTCCTTAGTTCATGTCCATGGGTCATGCACATAAGTTCTTTGGCTTCTCCATTTCCTATGCCATTCTTAACATCCCTCTGCCTATTTTGTTACTACCAATTATTTCTCTTAATCCCGCTACCTTTTCTCTCAGTCTCCTCCTTCCCCTTCCCCACTAATAACCCTCCAGGTGATCTCCATATCTGTGATTCTATTCCTGTTCTACTTGTTTGCTTAGTTTTCATTTTTCTAGGTTCAGTTGTTGATAGTTGTGAGTTTGTTGTCATTTTACTGTTCATAGTTTTGATCTTCATTTTTTTCTTAAATAAGTCCCTTTAACATGTCATATAATACTGGCTTTGTGATGATGAGCTCCTTTAGTTTTATCTTGTCTGGGAAACACTTTATCTGCCCTTCCATTCTAAATGATAGCTTTGATAGAAAGAGTAATCTAGGTTGTAGGTCCTTGCTTTTCATCATTTTGAATACTTTTTTCCAGTCCCTTCTTGCCTGCAAGATTTTTTTTTTTTTTTTTTAGAAATCAGCTAATAGTCTTATGGTAATTCCTTTGTAGGTAACTCTTTGCTTTTCTCTTGCTGCTTTTAAGATTCTCTCCTTATCTTTAACCTTTGGCACTTTAATTATGATGTGTCTTGGTGTGGTCCTCTTTGGGTTCCGCTTGTTTGGGACTCTCTGTGCTGCCTGGACTTATATGTCTATTTCCTTCATCAAATTAGGAAAGGTTTCTTTCATTATTTTTTCAAGTAAATTTTCGATTTGTTGTTCTTCCTCTTCTCCTTCTGGCACCCCTGTGATTCTGGTGTTAGACTTTTGGAGATGTCCCAGAGTCCTCTTATTCTCTCTGTTTTATTTTATTTTTTTTAAATTCTTGTTTCTTCATTCTGTACTGGCTGAATGTTTATTTCTTCCTTATTTCCAAACCATTGATTTGAACCCTGTCTTCCTTCCCTTCACTGTTGTTTCCCTGTGGATTTTTCTTTATTTCACTTAGTGTAGTCTTCATTTCTTCTTTCATGTGTTTGCTATACTCAATGAGTTCTCTGAGCATCCTTATCACCAGTGTTTTGAACTGTGCATCTGATAGATTGCCTATCTCTCTTTCACTTAGTTCTTTTTCTGGAGTTTTGATCTATTCTTTCATTTGGGCCATATTTCTTTGTCTCTTCATTTTAGCAGCCTGCCTGTTTTTGTTTCTGTGTATTAGATAGAACTGCTTTGACTCCCTGTCTTGGTGTACTTGTCACAATGTAAGGGACAGAGCCTTAGGTATTTGCCAAGGCAGGGTAACTCGCTTTGCGGTTTCATGGTGCTGTATGTGGAGAAGGGGTCAGAGAGAGAACAATGCTGCCTGCTCAGCCCTGGAGTCGTTTCCAGTCACTTCACCCACTTCTCACACATGAGTAGTGCCCCTTTAGCTGTTCCCTGGTGGTGATTCCTAGAGTAGGGGGGTTGCGTAAGTTCTAGAACCGTGGGCCCCCAGGTGTCCCTCCTGGTTATTGTCTGCCACACGTGAATGTGGAGCTGCCCAATCTGCTGGTGCCGCCATCACTGCTGCCTCACCGCCACCACACCACATCCTCTTTGCCCTGCCTCCCCATCTCGGCCCCTCCTATCCGTCTGGATGAATATTTCTTCTTTAAGTCATTGGTTGTCAGACCTCCATACAGTTCGATTTTCAGACAGTTCTGGGTGTTTTTGTTTTGAAGTTAGCTTTTTATGGTTGTGCGAGGAGGCGAAGCATGTCTACCTATGCCCCCATCTTGGCTGGAAGTCTATACTTGTAATTCTTTACTGCCATTTCTAAAGCCAGTATTGCTGATCAATCACAAATTTTTCCCACTGAGAACAGATGCAGATTCAGAATCCTTCTCAGTACATTTCTGCAACTGTATACTAGTAAAGGTATACTGTATAAGACACAGGTGGCAAACACAAGGCCCACGGGCTGAATCTAGCCCTCCACCTTGTTTTATCCGGCTGGGCACTTTGTTTTATGCAGCGGCAGTGCTGAGCTTTTGCTTAACTGTTAAGGAGTAGTTACATTTACACAGTCCTAAAATTACATTCGGCCCTTTGAAGGCAACCGTGAGGCTGATGTGGCCCCCAGTGAAAATGAGTTTGACACCCCTGGATGAGACAAATGCGTTTTGCCATCTCTAGGTTTTGGAGGACCCCCTCAGGGCTCACAGCCAGCTGGCATCGCATTCCAGTCCAAGGCAGAGTTAGGTATCAGGAGCCAGGGCCTACTGCAGAAGGAGGGGTGGGTGCTAACTATCACATTCAGTAAGTAAATGGGAGATGCGGCCCCTCGAGAATCCGAAGCCAGGCTTAGTCATGAGCCAGCTCTTTAAGCAGGTCTTCAGTTGCAGGCAAGTGCCAGCAAATAAATGAAGATATAAATCAAAATCAACATTAACCTGATTTCTTCCTGCAGTTTGTATAAGATTATGTAATGTAGGAATTGCGGAAGACAAACAGAAACCGAAAGACTCTGCTGTGTGTTGGTGTGGACCTTCTCTGCTAAAATTTTCTTGGTTTAGAGAAACTCAGAAGGCAGAAGTCTCCTTATGGAACTTCCATTTTCTGTGCTACTGGATTCTCTCTTACCTCCAATCTGGTCCCGAAGGCACATCCCTGTCCCCCTTCTCTACATCCCTCAGTTTCTCTCAAAGTCCTTTCCTAGTTTTCTTCTCCGCCCAGAGATAATCATTATTCTGACTTTTATTTCCACTGATTAGTTTTGACTGCTGTAGATTTCATACAAAAATTCAAAGTGTATGCACTATTTTGTGTGTTACTTCTTTCATTCATACAGCTCTTTGATATTTTTCCATGGTTTTCCATGTGTCCATAGTTTGTTCTTATTGCTGAAATATGTCATCATGTTAATACATCACACAGGATTTATTCATTCCCTTGTTGATGGATATTTGCTGGTTTCTGGGTCTGGGCTATGAGTTTAGGGGCTACAAACATTCTTATACAGAAATTGTTGAAGCCTTTAGCCAATTTATAATTGTGAATTTTTTGTTGTTTTAACAATTATTGGTAGGAAATTATATATATTCTGGACTCCAATCCCTGCCTATTTGTTTTCCTGATGAAGTTTTTTATAAATAATTTAAATCAATTCTAATTTATTAACTTCTTATGACTAAGGCTTTTTGTGTCCTGTTTAAAAAATCTTTACCTATCCCAAGATCATTGGGGCAGAAATCACACATTTTTTTCCTTCTAGAAAATGTCAGCTTTAGGTCTATATACACTTTGCATTAATTTTTGTACACAATGTGAATAAAGATCAAGGTTCTTTAAATACAAATATGTGCTCTAATATCATTTTTTGAAGAGACTAACTTCTCTCCACTGAATTAAAAATGGACACTTTCCATAAATCAATTGACCGTATATGAGTGGGTCAATTTATAGCCCCTCTATTCTGTTCTATCAATTCACTTTTCTATTTCCTGTGCCACTACCACATTATCTTAATGACTGTAACTTTATAGTAAGAGTCCAGAAACTGAGAGGGCTAGAGATTGAGTTCAGTCATGTGATCAATGATTCAATCATCCATGCCTACCTAATAAAACCCTAACAAAAACTCTGGACATTGAGGCTTGGGTAAGCTTTCCCTGGCTGGTAATCATACATCCATATGCTGGCTGGGTGATGTGTCCTATGGATAAGGAAGCTTCATGTTCGGAGCCCTCCCAGAGCTCACCCTATGAGTCTCCTCATTTGGTCGACACTGATTCGTACCCTTTATAGTAGAATTGTTATAAAAAGCAGAGCACTTACATGAGGCTGTGTGCCATTCTAGAAAGTTATTAAACCTAGGGGAATAGTGGGAACCCTTGAAGTCGTAGCCACTTGATCAGAAGTGTGGATTTCTCGGAACCTTGTAGTTTGTAGCTGCTGACTGCAGTGAGTGGGATTTTGTGGAGAACTAAGCCCTTAATCTGGTCATCAACATCCGAATTGCACTGCAGGAAAACGGACATTGAGTATTGTTGTGCTTTTTAGAGAATTGCCCCTTTACCATTATGCAAGGCCCCTCTTTATCCCCGATCATTTTCCTGATCGGAAGTTGGCTGCATCTGAAATTAATGTAGCTACTCCAGATTTCTTTTGTTTAGCATTAACGTGCTTTCTCTACTCCTTTACTTTTAATCTACCTGTGGCTGTGGCTTTCTAGTTGAAAATATAGAGTGGGTATTGTTTTTCTGTGAAATCCTCTTGGAAAAATCTCTGTCTTTTAATTGATGTATTTAGACCACTGACATTTAAGTTGATTATTGACATAGTTGGATTAATAGCTATTCTATTTGTAGTTATTTTATACTTATTCATCTTCTTTTTATTATTTTTGTTTTCCATTCTTCTGCCATCTCTGGTTTTAACTGAGCATTTTACATGATTTCATTTTTCTCTCCTGTCTTAGTATATCAATTATACTTCTTTTCAACATTTTTAGCGGTGACTCTAGAGATTTGCAATACACATTTTCAATGAAAACAAGTCCACTTTCAAATAACACTATACCACTTCACAGGTAGTGTAAGTACCTTGAACTAGTGAAACAGGGTGCAGCCAAGAGCGGGGCCCCAAATAGGGACATGGAATGGGGTCCAGAGTTCAAGGTATCCAGGAAATATTAGAAAGATATACAGGATGTTCTCACCCCTTCCCCCTCAGGTGTGAGTTGGGGGAAGGGACACATGGAGCAGGAACATCCAGAGTTGTTTTGTGCAGCCACAGCTTTGCAGCTAATCCATGGCATGGTCATTTAACATATCTATAACACTTAAATGATTGCACAGATATGTTAAATAGCTGTGGCCTCAGGGGGATGGAAGTGACTTCCATCCAAGATGTAACTGGTGGGCAGCTCCCCCGGTCACGGCACCTGCGTGAGAGCTTGGACAAGACTGGCTCCATGACGTGGGGCCACACCTGCCCAGACTCATGATGGCAGCTCAGTAAACTTGGAATAATATGGGAATGCTGGCAGGTGTAACTGATTGTAGGAGAAGTCAGAAATGGGGGTACAGAGGAAGATTGGCGCAGGGATTTAAACCCAGACACGGTGGCCATTGAGGGATCACCATGCGGCTTTAGTAGAAGAGGACCACACGGCTGTGGAAGTGTAGAGAGAACCACGTGGTTTGGTCAGGGTGGAGACCCCCACAGCTTTGCCGAGGAGAACCACGCAGCTTGATCCTGGCTGACCACACAGCTGATGGTGCTAGGAGCCTAAATCTACTTCTTTTCCTGAGATACAGTACCCCAAATTAGGGCAGAGGGAAAAGGAAGAACTATGTGCGTCTGTGGGTATCCTAAAGGACTTTGATATTTTAATGAAGACATTAGGTCACTACTTTAAGTCTGTATAGTTTTAAATAAACATTTCCTTTCCTTTTCACAAATCTCCAGCATTGAGAGATGTCTTTCCTCTGGAGGCAGACAGTGTGAACCTAGTGGGGGTCCTTTCAGTAATAGTATATTGTACCCCGCTGTGTTCTGTAACACTAGCATGTTCCCAATCCCTCCTTCCTGTCCCTTTTAATATTGCTGTCATTTATTTCCCTTATCCATAAGCTATAATCACCAATACATTGCAGCTATTATTATTTTGAACAAACTGTTATCTGATATATCAATTAATAATTAAAAATTAAAGATTTTATTTTGCATTTATTTATTCCATTCCTAATATTCTTCTTTTCTTGATGTATTATAGTTCTGTTTTTGATATGTATAATTTTCCTTCCCTCTGAACTTCTTTTTAACATTTGTTACAACACAGATCTACTGGCAACAAGCTTCTTTAATTTCTGTTTGACTGAGAAAGTATTTTACTTTTGAAAGATAATTTCACTAAATACAGAATTCTAGATTGGTGGTTCTTTTTTTTTAACACTTTAAATATTTCACTCCACCTCTCTTTTATCTTTATGTTTTCTGAAGAGAAGTCTGTTGTAATTCTTATCCTAATTCTTTTGTTGGTAAGTTGCTTGTCTTCCCTGGCTTCTTTCAAGATTTTGTCTTTATCCTTGATTTTCTGCAGTTTGAATATAATATACTTAGGTGTTGGGTTTTTATTTTGTTTTGCTTTGTTTTGTTTTTGATATTTATCCTGCTTGCTATTCTCTAAGTTTTCTGGATCTGTGGTTTGCTATCTGTCATTATCTTGGAAAATTCTTAGCCATTTTTACCTCAAGTAGTTCTGTCCCTTTCTTTGTTCAGTGTTCTCTCTCATGTATGCTGCATACCTTTTTTTAAAGTTCTATAGCTCTTAGATTCCGTTTCTTTTTGTATACCCTTTTTTTATCCTTGCATTTCAGTTTTTGAAATTTTTATTAACATATCTTCAAGCTCGCTGACTTTTTTCTTGGTTATGTCCAGTCTGCTGGTAAGCCCATCAAAGGTATTCCTCATTTATTTTACAGAATTCAATTCCTAGCGTTTTCTTTTGCTTAGAGCTTTAATATCTCTGCTTATATTACCCATCTGTTCTTGCACGCTGTCCACTTTTCCACTAAAGCTCTTAGCATATTAATCACAGTTATTCTAATTCTAAAATCTCTGCCATGTCTGCATCTAGTTCTGATCTTATTTGATCTCTTCAGACCGTGAGTTTTTTTTCCTTTGCCTTTAGCTTGCTACATAGTTTTTTAATTGAAAGCCAGACATGATGTATTGTTACTGAGTAAGACAAGCCTTCAATGTGAAGTGTCATATTTATCTGACTAGGAGTTAAGGTGGTGTCTGTCTACTATTTCTTGTAGCTATGGTGTCAGAGGCTAAACTTTTCTCTAGTGTCGTTGTTTTTGTCTGCCCTGTTGTTTTT
The DNA here is from genome assembly GCA_039655065.1 of Glossophaga mutica. Classification (NCBI taxonomy): domain Eukaryota; kingdom Metazoa; phylum Chordata; class Mammalia; order Chiroptera; family Phyllostomidae; genus Glossophaga; species Glossophaga mutica. The sequence continues at coordinate 135,408,746 of CM077307.1, read as the reverse complement.
GCGCTTTCCTAGAAATTTCTTTTTTTTTAGTTTTTTTAAATATATTTTATTGATTATGCTATTACAGTTGTCCCATTTCTCCCCCATCATCCCCCCCACCCTGCCCACCCTCTCCCACCCATATTCCCCCCTTTAGTTCATGTCTATGTGTCATAAGTTCTTTAGCTTCTATATTTCCCATACTATTCTTGCCTATTCTCCCCCTGTCTATTTTCTACCCACTATCTATGCTACTCATTCTCTATACCTTTTCCCCGCTCTCCTCCTCCCACGCCCCTGTTGCTAACCCTCCATATGATCTCCATTTCTGTGGTTCTGTTCCTGTTCTAGCTGTTTGCTTATTTGCTTTTGTTTTAGGTGTGGTTCTTAATAGCTGTGAGTTTGCTGTCTTTTCACTGTCATATTTTTTATCTTCTTTTTCTTAGATAAGTCCCTGTGAGGCCCGCAGTTCTTTTAGCTGTAATCCTCTATTATTATATAGGAACTGGACTGATGTGGTAGTAAAGTGGGGTGGGGGGAAGTTTTCTATAGTTCTATAATTACACATCAGCCTTTCAGTGAACAAGAGTTGGGTATTTCCCTTTCCCCAGGGTGGTTAGGCTTTGGTAAAACCTCGGTAGATTAGACACTTGTAAATTAGTTTCCCCTGAGGGTAGTAGGTCTTTGTTGAGGAGAACAGTGAACTCCGGTTGTATTTCAAAATGGTTGCTTCTCCCCTCCCCCAGCGAGAAGCCTGAGGGGCGTTTACTTCAGTCCTCACAGTGATGGATAGGACTCCTGGAAACAAAACTCCCAAGTGTGTGAAGGCCTCCCTCAAACTGGGCCCCCCTCAGAATTTCTAACTCTCATGCTTGTCCACACGAAGCCTTCAGCAATTTGTCAGCTTAAAATTTCCAATGAACAACACTGGGTATTTTAACAAAAGTAAAATGAAATAAAATAATAAAATAAAGTTTCCTACCAGCGCTGGCTGCAAGGCAGGTTTCTGCTCCACGTGAGCTGTGGTCCCCTGCCTCCCCGTGCTCAGGGCAGCAGTTTTCCCTGCGACCACAGCTCTCACGAGGAGACCAGCAGAGGGCTGTTGATTTTTAGCTGGTTCAGTTTGTTTCTTGTTGTGAGGACAAGAGTGACAACATCTGAACTATGTGCATGTTGGACCAGGCACCACAGGTTCACCAGGTCTTTTTTTTTTTTTTTTTTTTAATTTAAATTAACAGAACGAGCCACTGTATGTCCATATTGGCAGGAAGTAGTATGTCTTTTTCTTGAAAGTCCCCACTGTGTTGCCCTAGAAGCCCAGCACTTCACCTAGTTAGTTGAGTCTTCAAACATCCTACAGGCAGGAACTACAGAATCTGACCAGTCCACTTACAAATTTCCATTTTTAGCCCATGTTTCCATCACTGTGATGACTATATTAGACTATGTCACCACTGAAAAGATGCAGCTATCCCAGGCCAATGCATCCTGCCTGCTACTGCCATAATACTTTAGGAGACTGTTCTTTTTTAAATCTCAGTGTCATATGTGTGCACATGTACTTTGCCTTTGGACTCCGGAGTTCATGATTACTCCACTCACACATTCACCAGTATTCCAAAGTGAACCTACCAGGCCAGGTAGGTAATTGGATAGCATCATCTACAAACCCACATATCCCTATCTTCATGGTGAATTCCTTCTCACGTGAGCTTCCTTTCTTGTAAGTGGGCCTCACTAAGAACCACCTCAGTTCATCAGATCTTCAAGAGGAAAGGGTTCAGGTCTAGATCCATTTGCTTATCCCACCTGCTATCCAGAGACTAGGTCTGTATTCCAAGGGGTATATAGAGAGTTAGCATAGTTGTGGCACCTGTGGATCTTCAGTGGACCCTGATGCTGAAGCCAAAAGGCTTGCACTTTCACAGAACTAGAAGTAACTGTAAATTTACATCCAGCATCCCCCACCAAATGTAGCCTTTTGCCAACGCTGAAAATCCAATTCCCTTGCCCCAGGTTGGAGGACTATGAAGTGTAATTAACAACCAAAGGTTCTTCTGTGGGATCAGGGTGCAGCTGCCCCATATCCTTGCTTGGTTTCCTTCCTTTCCTTTTCCTGTTTCCTCCACATTCTAGCTATCTCCCTAGGAAACACCCTCCTGAGAAAGCACTTCCTCATGGCCCTCCTGTCAGAGCCTGCTCCTGGAAAACCCAACTTAAAACATTGTCCAAAGTATTCAAGGTGATGAATGCCTTCCAGTCCTACATTTTCATAGCCAAAAAGGCCCCCTTAGTTTACTTCAAAGTGATCTGCATTCTCCAACAGAAGTCGCTGACACTATTTAAATGGCCAGCTGCTCATACAAACAAATTTCCTATTCCTGCCTAACAAATTCTTTGCCATTGGCTGCTTCCAATCTCTACCTAATGTTTCTCATGACTAGCCCTTTAGAGGCTGAAAAGTGCAGGCCTGTGGTAGCCAAATAATACACTGGATTGACCACTTGGACTCAAGCAAGCTTGCTTGAATATTCACTCTGAAATCAGTAAGACTTTCTGCCTCTGCCTTTTGCAGCCTCTCCTTTTCTCTCTGAGCACCTTCATTCAGGCAAAAATGCAACCCATCTCTTTCAACTTGCCCCATCAAAACCACCTATTCATGAGAATGATTAAACACATCAGTGGCTGAAATGCATTTTCTCTTTTCTTCTCTCAGTAAGGGATGGGGGAGGGTCAGGTCAGGGTATTTAATATATACTCTTTTTTACATAATGAAAAGCTTTGGATAGTGTTCAAGGTATTTCAGGGATCAGACAGTAAGTATGAGGAGAATTTTGGAGCACAGGGGCCCTTCAAGATATCCCAGACATCTGTTCCTGGTAAGTGAAAGTTGGTTGCAGGCAATTCCTTATTTACAGAGTTGGTAGACTAATCACAGTGTAAGAGGGGAGTAGCTCTGTCTGGATGGACCTCCCTCTCTGCTCCATCTCTGTATTTCACCTGGTGCTGCTTAGAGCTCAAGAACTTCAGCTTTTGCTCAGTCACACTGGTGGTCAGGGAAAGTCTACAGGGAGTGCTGGACAAGACATCAGGTTCAGCGGAAGACAGCCTTGATTCAAATCCTGTCTATGCACTTGCTGGTTGTGTGACTCTAAGAAAGTCACTTAACCTCTCGATGGCTCCTTTTTTTTTTTGGGAAATGAAATGAACATAACAATACTGACCTCCAAGAGCTGTTATAAAACAGAAATGAGATCAGGCAGGTACAATGGCTGGTACCAGTTAGACACCTGAGAAATCCTCATCCCTCCTCTCTCCCTACACTGCAGTAAATGACGTTGGGTTTATCTGAGATATGGTTCTGCTTCCCTGGTTCAGAAACTGACCCTCAATTAACTCCCAAAGTGAAGATTCTGGAACATCAGAATCAGAAGGTATTTTCTACATCTTGCTCAATACTTCCATTTTGCAAGTGATGGAACTGAGACAGAGGGTTCAGGAATCCTGTTCAAAAGCCTGCGGTTCCTCCTGTATTGCTCTTTGCCCCACACCTTGTTAATTATCACCTTTTAGAAGTTTGTGTTTACAAATCCAGGCTAATGTTTAGCTGTTTGCATTCCAGTATGATTTTGGGAGGAGTTGCCAGGTGGGATTATTTCAGGAATTTAGCAATGATCTCCCAAAAGGCCAGCACTATGGACTCCTCACAGATCTCCAGAGGGGCCAAGCTGGTGCATGGCCACCGGCCATGGGTCCTAGATACTTCTTTCTTGCAAGAGGGCTGTTGTGTCCAGAAACTCTGCTAGAAAAGCACTCTTCCATGGACACGGTTGTGAGGCTGGAGAAGAGAGTCTCTGAGAAGCTGGAGCAGTTCATTTGGCTTTCTGACCTTTAATGGGTGGCTTTGCCACACAGCTATGCCTGGGGAAGGCAGCCTGCTCTCTGTTCCAATCCCAGGATCTGTTGGATATCCAGAGATCCAGAGGTGTGTCCTCAAGGCCAGAGACCTCAAGCAGCCTTGAGAGCTTCCTCACCAGTCACCTTGCCCTTTTCTGCAAAGAAGCTCCATCTGGGCTCCAGGGCTCCCCAGTGCCTCCTTGGGGACTAAACTTCTAAAAACAGCCCAATCAGAATACAGTCAGAAGGGCCCAGCACAGCAGCCTCTGGAAGAGGTGTCCTCACAGTGCGGAATGCAGTGAATCCCAGCAGGCAGAACAGGGGACACGTGACTGAAACACCTTGGGAGCCTTGTCAAACCACAGCCCCCCATGCTGCACCGCACCCCACTGCAGCACCTCCCATCACTCTCCAGCTTCTGGGAGAACCTTGGGAGGAGACTTCGAATTCCGAATGTTGGCAGGAAGGTAGATAGACACATCAGGACCTGGGTGGGGACAGAGGCCAAGTTTGAAATTACCCGAGATGATTCCGATGAGCTGCCCCCGCCCCCTAGGGTTGCCAGATGCAGCAAATATAACCCCAGGACATCTAGTTACATTTTGACCCTCAGACACACAATAAATACTTTTTAGCATAAGTACGCCCTATGTAATATTGGGGACATACAGATGCTTAAAAAATGCTGTTTATTGCATTCCAATCTAACTGGGCATCATGTGCTTTTCTGGCAACTCTCCCATCCTCTCCGCCCTCAGACAGGAAAGTGATGTTTTCAAATACCGTTCTAAAAAAAACATACACTCAGTATCAAAAATGCAGAGAAATACGAAAAATAAAATTAAAAGTAGCCATAATTTTATCATCTAGAGTTGTTAACCAATGTTAACATGTTAATATTTAGGTTTATTTTAAAGATGCATTATGTATACACACACCTCCACACAATACACACACTCCTGGGTGTGTGTTTACTGCCAGTCCTATATTTATAAAATTTGGATTGTACCAAGCATCCAAATGTTCAGTTTTCTATAATGCTTTTTCCATATGTATGGCTTTAATTCACAGTACCTGGCCTAAAATAGGTGCTCAATTAATGTTGGAATAGACGATTTGCTTTTTTAGATATTTATATTTGATCCAATTCTAAAAAGTTTTGAAATTGTGCACAGAGTTACATATATTATTAAAACACAAATATAAAGGAGAAATCAGAGGAAGGGGATGTAAAGGTAGGAAAATAAGATAAAATAAGAGTTAAAGTAAGTGGCTAAAAATCCTTAATGAGTAGGTTTGAATGGAGGCGAATTACAAAGTCTTGCAGTAGCCAGTGAAGGGAGCAAAGATCAGTTGCTAGATTCACAGAAATAAAATTAAGAATAACAACAAGAAGCCAGTGGCTCAGGAAAAACCTAGATCTTTCTAATATTGACTCTAAGACATTTTTTCTGGATATTCATAAAGAGATTTTCTGTGAGATAGTATATAACAACATCCCTAAAGCAATATAGTTGTGAGTTTCAAATGGCTATTTCTTGAAACACCCCTGGGGGCATTGTCCAGCCTCTTCCAGCGTAACTCCATTGAGGACTAGGACAGGGAAGGGAAGGCAGAGCAGGCAATTCTGATTCAAAGCTTGCTGGGGACCACAGTGAGGAACAGTAGAGGGACCGAGATGGAGGCTGAGGAGCCCTGGCGGATGGAGTTGGCTGAGGCCTCCTGGTGTTTGAGGTTGGTGGGCCAGGCATGGGCATATGTTTGCACACCTTTGGGAAGGAGTAACTCCGAAGGCAGGAGATTCCTTCCCCTCGCAATCTGTGTAGAGCAATCCTCTCCCCTCCTAGAACAAAATGATGGGGAGGGAGGCCTCCACAGAGGAGGGGGAATCTTCAGGAAGTGCCAAAGTGAATAAACACCTCATATTTCAACTCTGAAGAAAGCATCTCCTGTCAGCCAAGCTCCCAAAATGTGTGCAGCTAGTGGTGGGGTCATCCTGGGCCCACACGAGGCTCTGTCACGGCCCTCCATTTCCTGGGCCGTAAACTCATGCTCTTGACGGAGGGCTGACGTCCGAGGGGACACGCAAGGAAATGGTTTCCTTTGGCTGTGTGTGCATCCCAGTTCGCAGCCTCCCCTGAAGGCAACAAGGGCAGATGCCTCCACCACTGTGGCCTTTAGGGCGGACTCCCAGTGGCTCCTTCATGGATGAGAAAACTCGGTTTGGAAAAGAAAAACATGATGAGTTCAAAACAGAAAAGTGACATCTCTTAAAAAAAGGTTTTTTTTTTTTTTTTTTTTTTTTAAATGATTGTAAGCACGGTTTAAATTCACTGGATTTTCTACCCAGATCAGTGTGTGCAGACATAGCCTGTGCTATACTCTGATCATGTCAAGCAAGCTCTTTTGCCAAATACTTTGTCTAATTGAATTCTGACACGGCTTTTAGAAGGAAAAACGATGGCTTGCTGAAGGTTAAGTGACAAGGCCATGTGAGGTGGCTCCTAAAGCCCCCATTTCCCAACTCCTTGCTGCGAGCTCTTTGCGTGTGGTGCGGATGGAGTACCTAGCACGGTGCTTGACGCCGGCAGCATGAGCACAGTAAGTATTCATGTCCCAGCCTTCTACCTTTCTCTTCCCTGCCTTCACGCCGGCAGCATGAGCACAGTAAGTATTCATGTCCCAGCCTTCTACCTTTCTCTTCCCTGCCTTCAGGCTTAGGAATACATTCTGACTTCAAACTGCGTACATATTTGTTTTAGGTGTTATTGTAGGTAAGGAGGAGGAGGGGATGGAGGTTGGGGTCAGGGAAACAGCACCCTGACAACCGCTGCTGCTCCTCAGGAGATTACTCGAAGCAGATGTCTCCTGAAGGTCTACCTGTCGAATGAACAGACCTAGCCCAGGGAGGGCTGCCTGGTGCTACCAAAGACTGTAGAAGACATATATATTCATAGCCATTTTTTAAATGCAGAAGAATCCGGGTGAACAGGATGGGACATAAGTGCAATTTGATCAGTGCCTCAAGTGTAGGAAAATAGACTAAGGTCCTTTCAAAGGATTTCAGCACCGAAGGTTGGAACAAAGGAGGTTTTGCTTTCAGGTAACCAGAACATTCTATTAACCATATTTGGCCAGTCCCTGACACTTGTCTATTTGCAGATTCTGATGCCCGAGTCTCCTTCTAGCCAGAAAACTCCCCAACTATGATTACCTCCAATATATGAGTTCATTTCTCTGCACTTAACTCCCAAATGGTCGACATCGATTTGCAACGTTAATGAAGTAAGTACCCAACTATTCTTGTTCATGAGCTATTACCTCAGTATTGATTGTAGCCTTAATTGACAATTACTTGAATGGGTCAGGCTACACCGAGCTTTTATTAATTTTCTGTTGTGATGCTCATTACTAAACTTCATTGCAATCATGTAGCAATGTAAACTCCCCACTGTGGCTAACTGAACTGGAAAATTCCACCGGCCATTCCCAAGCCTGTTTATCCTAGAAAATAAAGCATTTTGTATTGTTAAATTTGATATCAGGAGTCTAGGCCTCAATTCTGGGGAAAGAGAATTGCGGCTTTGGCTGTGACAATACATAGAATTTGCTGAATTATTTTTCCTTCACTGTTATTTCAGAGGACATGTGTTATCCAGAGACTTGATTCCCCCCTCCCCTTGCTGCCTAGGGAAACAGTAAACTCCGTAATATTGTAAAATGAAATGCAGTCTTCTGGCTCCCTCTCTTTCTTTTCTTTCTTTCTTTCTTTTTTAAAAATTAGGAGGATTTTTAAGGAGGATATCTGGTTTTAGGAATTTCCATTTCCTTCAGCTGAGCCTTGTAAATAGATCTTCTTTTTATGTCATTGTCTCAAACAAACAAAATCTCTGATTTCAAACTTTCTAAAAAATAATAAGCAAAACATAGTCACTATCAAGACCCTGTTGAAAATGAAAGTCAGAGCATCTTCATGGGGAGCTGTTGTGAAAAGGAAGGGCTTGCTTTTTGGTACACATTTATATCTCGTTCCTCTCAAAGGTACATTTGGATATCATTTCCCTCTACCAGCTAGACTCTATATATCAGAAACGACTCTGGCCTTTGCTTCTTAGAGAGACTCACACTAGCCTTCCTTCACCACCCTAATATGTCCTCGGCCATCTCTACACATGTTGGGATTATAAGTGTGCATGTTAAGCTAAATTACAACCACATTTGGAAAATGGGAAAATGTAATTGTGGGGATAATTCTTTCTGGTTTGTGGCATATGACAGGAGAAGATGTAAGGGAAGTAAAACACATTTTGTTCACCCTCTTAGATTTAATAACGGGGACCTGAAAATTAAACTAACGAAGGACAGATTAACAGGATAAAATTAATATGTATTAAATTGTAAGTTTATGTGCATGGAGGCTTCACAGAAAAGAAAAAGAAGTGAATACCCAAGGAAGCAGTTAGACTTGGAAGCTTGTGCACCATTTTAACAAAGAGCAATAGATTGTGAAGAAGAGACTAGATGAACGAAAGAGGGGCTCGGGCTAGTAGGGGTGGTCAATTAAGGTAAATATATGAAGAAAACTACTAGCAGATAAGGGTTATTTAGTAAGGTTTTTTTATACAGACCCTTCAGTGCCGTCTCTGTCTCCAGTGATAAAGGCTGTTCTCCCCTTCCTGGTACGGGAGAGTGGAAGGGAAAACCTTCACAGAGGAAAATTTATGCCCTGCTCTTAGCGGTTCAGGGAGGGCAGGGAGCTCCTTTTGTGTCTGTCATTTCTCAATTGCTTTCAGCTCAAAATAATCCTTATACCAAAGTGACATGTTCTGGGGTGGAATATTTTGCTCCCCTGTAGAGGTGACTTATGATAGTGGATTTAGCCAGAGCAATGAGTGTAATGTGATACAAAATTGATTAGAGTTAGAATTTACTTTGTTATGAGCTAATAAAATGAAGCCACCCCTGTGGTTTTCTGGGAGAATAATAACTGGTACAGCATGAGAGAGGAGATTCAAAGGTTCATCCATAAAGGAAATGTTGAGTCTTTGGGCTTGTTGCTCTGGTAATATATCCAGTGAATATCTACAAAAATTTCAGGAAAAGTATTCATTGGCTTCCAAACAAATCCAACTTTCAATTAATCAGATTGGTGCACTATTTGTTTGTTTTGTTTTGTTGACCATTAAAACACTCATGGGAAGTCAATGATAAGAAAACTGGCTCCTATTAGAGAGGATGTTTTGAAAGAAAAAATAACAGAGATAAGTTTACTGTGTGTACAATCATCTCTGTCTTGTATGAAAGGCTGTGAAGTGTGATGGCAAATGCCCTTCAGTAGGAATGAAAATTCTCCTGGCTTAATGTCTCTAGGCCTCATTATAAAATGAGGGGTTTGGCCCATATAACCTCTGAGGGACTTCCTGCTTTTAAATGCCACGATTCTGGTCTTGAGACATTGAATCACATGCAGGAAAAATAGTAGGAATACTATTGGACAAGTCATTTCACCCTCTAGGCCTCATTTTCCTCCTCTGGACCCGGAGGCACTATTGAAATAGGTAACTTGTGCAATCCCTTCCACTTCTCAGATTCTTCAGTTCAATTTGGTAAGTAATAGCTCCTGTAACGTCTATGTGTAGACTTGAAGAGGCTACAATACACAGTTACTTAATTAAACACTAAGCCAGGTATTGCTGTGAAAGTTATTTTTCAGATAAGACTAACATCTCCAATCAGTTGACTTTATTTTATTTATTTATTTAATTGTTGACACTATTGCAGATGTCCCTCACTTTTCCCCCTTTGGCCCCCCTCCACCCAGTCCCTATCCCAGCCTTTACCACAGTGTTGTCTGTGTCCATGAACTATACATTATATGCATGGATGTTCTTTGGCTAATCTCTTCTAGTCTCCCTACCCCACTCCCTGAGATTTGTCAGTCTGTTCAATGTATTCATGCCTCTGGTTTTATTTCTTTCATCCGTTTATTTTGTCCTTATATTCCACATGAGAGGAGATCACATGGTATTTCTTTTTCTCTGGCTGGCTTATTTTGCTTATCGTAATAATGTCCAGGTCCATCTATGCTGTCACAGAGGATAAGCATTCTTTCTTTTTCACAGCCTCATAATATTTCATTGTGTAAATGCACTGCATCTACTGATGCAGATCTGATTGGGCTGGTTCCAGATCTTGGCTATGTAAATAATGCTGCATGAACATAGAGGTGCATATATCCTTTCCAACCGGTGTTTCAGGTTTCTTAGACTATATTCCCAGAACTGAAATTGCGAGGGTGAGCAGCACTTCTGTTTTTAGTTTTTTGAGGAAACTCCATACTGTTTTCCACAGTGACTGCACCAGTCTGCATTCCCACCAACACTGCCCTAAGGTTCCCTTTCTCCCCATCCTTGAGTACTTGTTAATTTATCGATGATAGCCATTCTGGCAGGTGTGAGGTGATAGACACCTCATTGTGGTTTTAATTTGCATTTCTCTGATGATAAGTGACATTGACTACTTTTTATATGTCTGTTGGCCATTTGTATATCCTCTTTGAAGAAGGGTCTGTTCAGGTCTTTTGCCTATAATTTTAATTGGGTTGTTTGCCACCTTGATCTTGAGTTGTTTAAGTTTTTTAATATATTTTAGAAATTAGCCCCTTATTGGATGTATTGCTGATGAATTTGTTCTTCTATACACTGGGTTCCCCTTTCATTTTGTTGATGGCTTCTTTAAATGACTTTGGGAAAATTGGACTGGTCCAATCAAAAAGATGAAAATAGACCACCAACTTACATCATACACAAGAATAAACTCAAAATGGGGAAAAGACTTACAGGTAAGGCATGGCACCATAAAAATTCTAGAAGAAAACGTAGGCAGCAAAACCTCAGACATCTTGCATAGCAACATTTTTGCCTGTATATCTTCTGGAGCAAGGGACACGTAGGAAAAAATAAACAAACAGAATTACCTCAAGCCTAAAAGCTTCTATACAATCAGATGACGTTAACTAAAGGAGATTCCCCTCAATAATGCGGGCAGGCCTTGCCCAAACCCATTGGGGAGTTCTTAAAAGCAAAAACTGAGGTTTCCTGGAGAAAAAAAAATTCTGCCTCAAGGCTGCAGCATTAACTGCTGCCTGAGTTTCCAACTCACCAGACTGCCCTGCGTACTCTGAACTTGCCAGCCCCCACAATTGTCAACGTCTACTGCCTAAAGTAAATACACACACACATACACACACCCCTTATTGCTTGTTTTTCTGGAGAACCCTGACTGATACAGCTCTCCAGGTGAGATGGTAGGTTTGTGGCGTCAAGGGAAGACATACTGCTATTTCTTCTATTTTCTGTGGTAGGAGTAGGGGATAGAAACATAGAGCACACGTTATCTTAGTGGGTATATTCAGCTCACAGACATTTTTTTTCTTGGACCTACACAGTTTGTTTGTTTTTAATTAGTTGATGACATTTAAAAACACAGATATTACTAAAAGTGTGAATTTGTCATTCTCTTATATAATTGGAGATCTAGCCACCTGAGGCCTGTATTCATACAAGGAAATAATCTGCTTGAACAAACTGGGTTATTTGTCACCCTAGGGAGACACAAAGACTTTCCAAGGAGGATCGGTTTCCAGACACTCAACTTCCATATGTTCTCATTTCTAAAGCTGATCTGCTTGGCAACCCGCTTGCCTTCTGAGCCTCAGGTCTGTCCTCCTTTTCTCACTCCACTTTACAATCACCCTTTTCAAGCTTTACGCAATGTTATAACCACACCTAAAACAAAAGCAAACTAAGCAAACAACAAGAACAGGAACAGAAACACAGAAATGGAGATCATATGGAGGGTCAGCAACAGGGGAGTGGGAGGAGGAGAGAGGGGGGAAAGGTACAGAGAATAAGTAGCATAGATAGTGGGTAGAAAATAGACAGGGGGAGGGCAAGAATAGTGTGGGAAATGTAGAAGCTAAAGAACTTATGACACATGGACATGAACTAAAGGGGGGAATGTGGGTGGGAGGGGGTGTGCAGGGTGGAGGGGAATGAAGGGGAGAAATGGGACAACTGTAATAGCATAATCAATAAAATATATTTTTTTAAAAAGAGGATACCCTGCCCAGCTACCCTTTCTACAAAGGACTTGCTGTCTGTAGTGAGTTGAGTAGTGGCCCCCAAAAGAAATATCCATCTGGAACCTCAGAATGTTACCTTCTATGGAATAAAGGTCTTTGTAGATATAATTAAGGTAAGGATCTTGAGATGCAATCATCCTGGATTACAGTGATCCTAAAGTCGCTGATGAGTGTCCTTACAAGAGACTGAGAAATAGGGAACAGCCACAGAGACACAGAGGGGAAGGCCAGAGGCAGAGACACATCTACCAGCCAAGGGGAATCGAGGAAGCCAGGGCCCCACAGAAGCAGGGAGAGAGGCATGGAACAGACTTCTCCTCGGAGCCTCCAGAAGGAACCTACCCTGGTGACACCTTCAATTTGGACTTCTGGCCTCCAGACTATGAGAGAATAATTTTTATTACTTTAAGTCACCAACTCTGTGGTAAGTGGTAATGGCAGCCCTAGAAAATGAATTCACTACCCCTCTGTGGAGAGATGCTTCAGGGTCTACAGAGGGCCACCCTGAGTGAGGTCATGCCCTTGCAAGGACAGCCCGCATCTGGTGTCAGAGCCTGTGGGATGTAAAGATCTGCATCTCAGCCTGTCACCAAGACAACTCTAATGGGTAGTATTCACTTCAGAGCTGCCTACAGGGTTGGCCAATTCTTCCGCAACTTCTTCTGTGTCCAGGGTTGCTTCCTGATCCTTCTTTTCTAAGGTGTTGATCCCTAACAAACATCTTGCCCCAACCCCCCCAAGTTCAGTTTCAGCATCTCCGTCCAAAGAACGACAAGAAATGCACACATCTTACCTATCTCAAGTCTTCCTGTGGTGGCTTGCCTTCAGGTGTTGGAACTTTCTGGATAACAATAAAACAATTTGAAATATTGAGGTTGTTATTGCTGTTATGAAAAAGTTCCTATTCTTATTTGCTTGTTTTTATAAACTAGTTTCTCAGCCTTTATATCTATAAACATCAAGCATGGGAACAGATTCAGTGCTGAAACCTGTCTCATTCCAGCGTTAAGTAAAATTCATCCATGCATACATAAACTAATTGGAAAAAATAAAACCCCATCTATCTTATATAGCATGCATTTTAAATAACATTTTAATTTTATGTTTAATAATTATTCATAAAAAATTTACAAGTATATTAAAGTTGTTTTAATCAATATTTCTTGAAGAAAAAAATGTTAATACTTATGGTCACAGGAAATAAACTTTCAATTTATATTTTTTATGTTGTAAAGAAGAATGAAAGTGTGATAAATAAAAGATTTTAAACCAAATATTACATTTGAATAAAATTTTGAGGGGGAAGAGAAATTAAAATGTGAGTTCAAGAAAAGAAAAAAATGATCTTTCTGTTTGCTACTTAAGAACTTCTTTGTGTACTTTTTTACGGTTCACAGTGATTATCAAATTGCTATGGGGTTAAAATTCTCCTGGAGATATGTAAATTTTTTACTTTAAAATGTGATCATTTATAGTACACTGCTAAATTATCTTTTAAAAATAATTATTAAGCTTATGATTAAAAATTTTAGATGTTAACCTAAAATCTGAGAAGGAGTACATGGTTTTCCAAAAATATTTTAGGAGGTTAAGAGTAAAAAGTTTGACTAACATTGATTTGTGTGGCTTGTTGGCACCTGCGGGCACTTCGGCCTGTGACTCGCGCTTTAGCTCAACAGCCGGTTGTTTCTGCACTAACGCCTGTGTCAACCCCCAAGTGCAGTTTCTGGGAGCCGATCTCCCCTAGATCTCTGAAGAACCACCATACCTGCCAGGGAGGAAGGGCTGAGATATGGAAGTGGGGTAGCTTTGTCTAGTTGTCAATAAAGCCAAGGGTCACAGGAGAAGGCTCTGAGGGGCAGGAGAGAGGCGGACTTACGAATTCCTCCGAAGGAATGTCAGAGAAGCTGCTCCTGCACGTGCCCCCTGCCCCCTCAGCCCTCAGGTTTCTCTCTTTCCCTTCTCAATGAGATTCCATTATTAGCTGAGGAAAATAAGATATAAGGAGAATGCATTAACCATTGTTCCTCCTCCCAAAATAATGACTACCATTTATTGAGTGTTCACTATGTGCAGGTAGAAAGCAAAAAAAAAAAAAAAAGAATGAGCAAACAGCTGACATCAGAATTCCTCGCAAGAAGGGAATTGTCTTCTGGTAATCTCTTCATAAACTCTCTTAGGGACTGTTTCTAAAAATCATCCAGAGGAGGCATAGGACAGCAAGAAATTTTTGGAAAAAACTATGACAAGTGATAGCAGCCAACACCTTTATGAACGCTTACTATGTGCCAGGCTTTAAGAGCTTTATATATAGAAATTCATGAACTCCTCACAATCATTGTTACTATCATCATTTTAAAGATGGAAAAACTGAGGAACAGAGATTAAGCAGTTTGCCTCCTCAGGGAAGTGCGGAGCGTCCGCTGGCTGCGGAGTCTGTGATCTTACCTGTGCTCTCAACCAATGTTCTAGGATACCCCAGAACATTTTTATAAAATGATAGTAATTAAACCAACAGATGTCATTTCATCAGAGAGTAAGGAAATAAAATAGGGTTAGAATCAGACCCCATATATAGAAAATTAACATATGATAATGAGGCATTTAAAATCAGTAGCAAAAAATGAAAATAAATTTCTATTTCACACCTAGATGAAATTATATTCCAGATGGATAAAATGTAAAGGAATGTAAGTGTATCAAAATTTTTAGGTTCTAGGAGAAAATATTGGAATACTTTTATAATGTTGGCATTTCCCTCTAGGCATATGAAACCCAGTATCTATATATTTCTTATAAGATCTACATCTTTATCTACATATATAGTAAAAACTTCTATATGTAAAATTACAGAAAATATTGCAAATATACAACAAACAAAAACAGAAACCATAATATATAAAGAGCTTTTATAAATAAACAACAAAACCCCAAACAATCCGCAAGGGAAAGAAAGAAATACAAACACAAATTCACAGAAAAACAAATGGTCTGTAAGCATAGAAATAGAAGGCACAATCACATCAGAAGCCAAACATATGCAAAATTTTCAAATATGGAATACCATTTTAAAGAAAAATATTAGCAAATATTAAGATATTTGAAAATATGGCAGCTGGAAAACTCCAAGATCTTGTTGGCATATTGGTGGTAGCATAAATGGCAAGCTTTTGGAGAGAACATTGGTGGTAGCTATTTCAACAGAAAATGCATATTCCCTTTGTCCTAGTAATTATAAGGAGAAATTATCATGTCTCCAATGTTCAAGAACATAGAATGGGTTCACACTTCCCTCCTGGGTCAAGTTTCTGCATCTCAGCCTGGTTTGCAAGGCTCTACAAAATGTGGGCCCACATACTCATTCAGTGCTACTCCCCCATGCCAACCTGCCACCCAGAGCCTGACAGGTTCCAAATAGCTCTCCCTACCCCCATGCCTTTCCTCATGCTCTTCAGTCTTTTTGAAGGACCCTCCCTCCTTGCTTCCATCTCTTTCCTCCTGTTTCCAGGCTAAGCCCAAGTTTCACCTCCTTCATGAAGACAGGTCCTTCACACAACACAACACCAAGTAAAGGCTCAATAAATTCAAGCTTTTGTTTATTGTTCACCTTTAAGCATCTACTCTCTCAGGTGACTCTAATTCTTTTGGATGTGTTTTCTTTACAATGAGATCGAAGGTTTCTTGAGGACAAGAAATACTTTGAGCTGCATATGTAAAGGCAGTGCAGTTTACAGGGTTTTAATATCAGGCAGACCTGCCATTTTTTACCTGTGCTTCTAATTATTTCACTTGTACGCACCCACCCATAACACATACTAAATCAATCGTTACTATGATGACTATGATTGCTCACCTGCTCTCTGCATCATCTTGCCCCATCCTACCAATATCAAAATAGAACCAAACCCATGGAAAGTGGGCAGCAAACTCTTCATGCAAGTCGATTAGCTAGGGATCCAAATTGTCATGTGTTCTAGGTACATGTGAAGAAATGAAATTGGACCACTTCTTACATTATAAACAAAAATAAACTCAAAATAGACTGAAGACTAAAACGTAAGACCTGAAACCATAAAACTTCTAGAAGAAACCATGGGCAGTAAATTTTGACACCAGTCTCACAAATGCCTTTTTGGATATGTCTCCTTGGGCAAGGGCCATAAAAGCAAAAATAAACAAATGGGACTACATCACACTAAAAAGGTGTTTGGGGGGGGTTTGAAGATTTTATTTATTCACCCTGGCAGGTGTGGCTCAGTGGATTGAGCACTGGCCTGAAAACCAAAGGGTCGCCAGTTAGATTCCCAGTCAGGACACATGCCTGGGTTGCCGGCCAGATCCCCAGTGAGGGTCACTCAAGAAGCAACCACACATTGATGTTTCTCTCCCTCTCTTTCTTCCTCCCTTCCCATCTGTCTAAAATAAATAAATAAAGATAAAGCAATAAATAAAATCTTTATTTATTTATTTTTAGGCAGAGAGGAAAGAAGGAAAGGAGGGAAAGAGAAGGAAAGAAACATCAATGTGCAGTTGCCTCTTGCACACCCCTCACTGGGGGGACCCAGCCTGCAACCCAAGCATGTGCCCCAACTGGGAATTGAACCAGCGACCCTTTGGTTCGCAGGCCAGCATTCAATCCACTGAGCCAAACCAGCCAGGGCTCAAACTGAAAAGGTTTTGGACAGTGGAAGAAACCATCCAGAAAATGAAAAGACAACCCACTTAATGGGAGAAATTATTTGCAAATGATATACCTGATGAGGGGTTAATATCCAAAATACACAAGAAATTAATACAGCTTAACACTAAAAAAACAAATAATGCAATTAAAAATGGGTAGAGGACCTGAATAGACATTCCTCCAAAGAGGACATATAGATGGCCGACAGACGCACAAAACAGGTGCTCAACACCACTAATCAGCAGTGAAAGGCAAAACAAAACCTCGATGAGATGTGGCTTCACATCTGTCAGAATGGCCATCATCAAAAATCAACAAATAACCAGTGCTGGTGAGGATGTGGGGAAAAGGGAACCCTCAGGTATTATTGGTGGGATTTGTAAATTAGTGCAGCCACTATGAAAAACAGTATGGAGATTCCTCAAAAAATTAAACATAGAGCTGACATACAACCAAGCAATACCACTTCTGGTTATTTATCTGAAGAAAACACTAATTTGAAAAAAAATATGCACCCCTGTTTTCACTGCAGCATTATTTACGATAGCTAAGATACAGAAGCAACCTAAATGCCCATCAATAGATGAGTGGGTAAAGAAATTGTGAGATGTATGTATATGTATGCATATATATAATATGGAAATATTACTCAGAATTAAAGAAAGGACAACATCTTGCCATTTTGGGCAACATGGATGAACCTAGAGGGTTTATGCTAAGTGAAATAAGTCAGAGAAAGACAAATGCCATATGATTTCTCTTATATGTAGAATCAAAAAACAAACAAACAAAACAGAAACAGAACCATAGATACAGAGAACAAGCAGATGGTTGCCAAAGGAAAGGGGACTGAGGGGATGGATGGGAAAATAAAAGAAATTTTTAAAATTAAAAATAAAATAGTGATATGTTCTATCAAATACACTCTAAGTGACACTCTATGTGTGTGTGTATGTGTGTATTTCCTCATTCATTCATTCACTCACTCATTTATTTAAGAAGAATTTCCTTTAGTTAGCTTTGAAGCAGGCTAGTAACTATTTTCAGTTTAGAACTAACCAATCAGTCTTTATTCAGTTGCTAGGAAACTCTGTCTTTGGAGCAGAAGTTAAGAATCAATTTCCCCATGTTTTAAAGAACGTATATTTAAGTAAATGACTTCCTCAGAAATATTGATTTATTCCAAAAACATTTAAATAATATGGAAAGCGAGGATTTTTATATGGAAGCTGCATCTTGACAGTGAAGGAGACATGTGCTCAAGAAAAACATATTTACACATAAAATCCACATCTTGTTCAGAGCGAAAATAGATTTTAATGTAGTAATAGAACTATTTATGTAATAAACTCTCATGGGCTATTGTATAAATAATGATTCCTGAACTGTAGGAATGTTTTTATGTGAAAACTGCCTTTGCGAACTCTCACAAGAATTTGTGATTACATCAAAGCCTGAATTTATATTAGCAAATGAAGCTTTGTGAAGACATGAAGACATTTTCTAATGGAAGCATCATAATTAGAAGCACATTTTCTCCAATGATGTGTTTTGAAAACGCTTGTGCCTCTTCACAGCTTCAGTGTCTTGCAAAGGATTCTCTTGGTCAGCAACTGGCTTCCCAAGCACCCTCTCGGACCTCGGCCATCCGAGGCCCTGCTGTGGGGAGGGGTGCCAGCCAGCCAGGGAGATGTTTCTGCAAGAACTTTTGGCTGCAGTAACCGCCTAAAGCAAATGTTTGTTTGCTGCAGTATGTGAATCAAATGCTTTTGTGTGAAAACACTTGGTAGAGAAACAAATGTTTGTTTTGGTAATCGACATTTGGACTGTTGGAACGTTACCACTTAAGATATGGGCTTGAAAAATATACGTTTAATTTGGAAAGAACCAGTTAGGATCAAGTGTGTGGCACAAATCTAGACTGTAAGGAAATGAGGTTAAAATTGGACCAAATTTTTCACTTCCCCTTGTCAGATCCGAGTAGAAAAATGGTGCCTTGTTTTACATGCTGCTGTATGTGATTGAGCAACAGCATAAAAGAAAAAAGTGATTTACTTCCTTTTAGAAGTGTATGACATAAATTATCAAAGATTGCTGCAAGAGTATATTTGTCTAGCATTAATATTTAAGTGCCATTTTCCTATTGAATGTACCACATGCTCCATATTAATCTTTCAGATTAATCTTTTAGACTTTGTACAAATTGATGTGTCCTAAAGAGAAAATTTCTCCGTACAGTTCACTTTTGATTATCCATGCTAACTGGCAGGAGGAAAGGTACAGATACCCCAAAACAGCAGGTGATACAGAAATAAGCTTTGGATCCAGAGAACACCAAATTTTTTACTAGCAGAAAGGAACTAATTATATTTTAAGGTAGAGAGATGTTCAGAAGGGAGCTTGAGGGATGAAAGGATTGTTTTTATTTTAAATATATTACATATGGTCATAGATAATCTATAAATAGAAAGTCAAACTCTTGTATACTGAGGTGAAGGCTGAGTAGTAGAGAAAGCTTTTAATTAAATATTTTATTTCTTTCTTGTATATTTTAAAGCATATTTTTAGTTCTGATGAAAGCCAAGAGTATATGTAAATGCATTTAAGTTTTTATTTACCACTATGAGTTTTTCTCTTTTATGAAAATAAACTGCAGGATCCAGATTCATTTGAAAATTTATGAGTTCAAATCTATAATCAAATCACTATGTACTTAATAACAAATAAATTTATAGCCCAAATTCTTTGCTGCTGGCCTTAGTCCTATTTGATCCTTAGCTGAAAAAAAATCATATTTTGAAGTAGAAAAGGAAGCCAGTATCAGTTCAGAATAGCCAAATAGAAGAATTATTCATTAGAATGTCGAGAAACAGGACTTTGTATCCTGAATCCACCCATCACTGTTTCCAGTTGTAAATTTCATTCCACTGTTGAGAAAGATAAGTGATATAATTCATGCATTTTTGAAGTATTTTGAGCTCCCCAGAACTTAATAATTCAAAGTATTACAGTAAATTCCCATTTATACTAAATCCAAACTACCAGAAAGCTGAAATAATGAGGATTTTTTGTGCAATTTATAAAATGGTAATGTCCCTGGGGCATTAAAAGATTTGAAATTCTTTTTTTTTTTTTTTTTTTTTTTTTTTTTAACTTTTTTTTTAATTATTATTTTTTTAATCAGTATTTTTTAATTGTTGATATTGTACAGTTTTCTGTCTTTTACCCCGTCCCAGCCCACCACCCCAGCCCTCCCCACCTTCCTCCCATTTCCACCCCCCATAGTTTTTGTCCATGAGTCCTTTATACTTGTTGCTCTAAACCGTTCCCCTTTCCCCCCGAAATTCCCTCCCCTCCCACTCTGGACACTGTCAGACTGTTCTCAAATTCAGTGTCTTTGTTTATATTATGCTTGTTTCTTTGTTTTGTTGATTAGCTTCCTGTTAAAGGTGAGATCATATGGTATTTGTCTTTCACTGCCTGGCTTATTTCGCTTAGCATGATACTCTCCAATTCCTTCCATGCTGTCGCAAAGGATAGGAGCTCCTTCTTTCTTTCTGCTGCATAGAATTCCATTGTGTAAATGTACCACAGTTTTTTGATCCATTCATTAACTGATGGGCACCTAGGTTGCTTCCAGCACTTGGCTATTGTAAATTGTGCTGCTATGAACATAGGGGTGCATAGATTCTTTTGGATTGGTGTTTCAGGATTCTTAGGATATAATCCAAGCAGTGGAATTGCTGGGTCAAAAGGTATGTCCATTTTTAGTTTTCTTAGAAAATTCCATACTGTTTTCCATAGTGGTTGTACCAATCTGCAATCCCACCAACAGTGCACTAGGGTCCCCTTTTCTCCACAACCTCTCCAACACTTGCTGTTTGTTGCTTTGTTTATGAAGGCCATTCTGACTGGTGTCAAGTGGTATCTCATTGTAGTTTTAATTTGCATCTCTCTGATAGCTAGAGATATCGAGCATCTTTTCATGTGTCTCTGGATCCTCTGTATGTCCTCCTTGGAGAAGTGTCTGTTCAAATCCTTTGCCCATTTTTTAATTGGGTTGCTTGTCTTCTTAGAGTAGAGTCTTGTAAGTTCTTTATATATTTTGGAGATTAATCCCTTGTCTGAGTTATCATTTCCAAATATGTTTTCCCATACAGTTGGTTCTCTTTTTATTTTAATACTGTTTTCTTTAGCTGTGCAGAAGCTTTTTATTTTGATGAGATCCCATTTGTTTATTCTTTCCTTTATGTCCCTTGCTCTAGGGGACGTATCAGTGAAAATATTGCTGCGTGAAATATCTGAGATTTTCCTGCCTATGTTATCCTCTAGAATTTTAATGGTGTCATGGCTTATATTTAAATCTTTTATCCACTTTGAATTTATTTTTGTGTATGGTGTAAGTTGGTGCTCGAGTTTCATTTTTTTGCATGTAGCTGTCCAGTTCTCCCAGCACCACTTATTGAAGAGGCTATTTTTGCTCCATTTTATGTTGCTGCCCCCTTTGTCGAATATTAATTGACTGTAGAGACTTGGGTTTATTTCTGGGCTCTCTGTTCTATTCCACTGGTCCACGTGTCTGTTCTTGTGCCAGTACCAGGCTGTTTTGATTACAGTGGCTTTGTAATACAGTTTGGTATCAGGTATTGTGATCCCTCCTACTTTGCTCTTCTTTCTCAAAATTGCTGCCGCTATCCGGGGTCGTTTATGATTCCATATAAATTTTTGAAGTGTTTGTTCTATGTCTGTGAAATATGCCATTGGAACTTTAATAGGTATTGCATTGAATCTGTAAATTGCTTTGGGTAATATGGACATTTTGATAATATTAATTCTTCCGATCCATGAACATGGTATATGCTTCCATTTGTTTGTGTCTTCCTTGATTTCATTCTTCAGTGTTGTGTAGTTTTCTGCATACAGGTCTTTTACCTCCTTGGTTAGGTTTATTCCTAGGTATTTTATTTTTCTTTTTGCTATATCGAATGGGATTTTTTTCTTGATTTCTGCTTCTGCTGTTTCACTGTTGGTATACAAAAATGCCTTTGATTTTTGGATATTGACTTTGTATCCAGCTATTTGGCCAAATTCATTTATTACGTCGAGCAGCTTTTTGGCCGAGTCTATAGGATTTTCTATGTACACTATCATATCATCTGCAAACAATGATAGTTTTGTTTCCTCCTTTCCAATTTGGATGCCTTTTATTTCCTTTTCTTGTCTAATTGCTGTGGCTAAGACTTCCAATACTATATTGAATAGAAGTGGTGAAAGTGGACAGCCTTGTCTTGTTCCTGATCTTAGTGGGAAAGATTTCAGTTTTTGCCCATTGAGTATGATGTTGGCTGTAGGTCTCTCATATATGGCTTTTATTATGTTGAGGAATGCTCCCTCTATTCCCACTTTGCTGAGTGTTTTTATCATAAATGGGTGTTGTACTTTATCAAAAGCTTTTTCTGCATCTATTGATATGATCATGTGATTTTTGTCCTTGCTTTTGTTTATGTGATGTATTACATTTATTGATTTGCGAATGTTGAACCATCCTTGCATCCCTGGGATGAATCCCACTTGGTCATGGTGTATGATCTTTTTAATGTATTGTTGGATGCGGTTTGCCAATATTTTGTTGAGGATTTTAGCATCTACATTCATCAGTGATATTGGCCTGAAGTTTTCTTTCTTTGTTATGTCTTTATCTGGTTTTGGGATTAGGATGATGCTGGCTTCATAAAAAGAGTTTGGGAGTCTTCCATCATTTTGGATTTTTTGGAATAGTCTGTGAAGGATAGAGGTTAGCTCTTCCTTAAATGTTTTGTAGAATTCTCCTGTGAAACCATCTGGTCCAGGGCTTTTGTGTGCCGGGAGTGTTTTGATTACTGATTCAATTTCACCAGCTGTTATTGGTCTATTCAGGCTTTCTGTTTCTTTTTCATTGAGTTTTGGAAGGTTATATTTTTCTAGAAACTTGTCCATTTCACCTAGGTTTTCAAATTTCTTGGCATACAGTTCTTCATAGTAATTTCTTACAATCCTTTGTATTTCTGTGGTGTCAGTCATAATCTCTCCTCTTTCATTTCTGATTGTGTTTATTTGAGTCCTCTCTCTTTTTTTCTTGATGAGCCTGCTTAAAGGCTTGTCGATTTTGTTTATCTTTTCAAAGAACCAGCTCCTGGATTCATTGATCCTTAGGATTGTGCTTTTAGTCTCTATGTCATTTAATTCTGCTCTGATCTTGGTTATTTCCTTCCTTCTACTTGCCCTGGGCTGTCTTTGTTGTTGTTCCTCGAGTTCTTTTAGGCGTAGGGTTAAGTCGTTTGTTAGAAATGTTTCTGTCTTCTTTAGGTAGGCCTGTATTGCTATGAACTTCCCTCTGAGGACTGCCTTCATTGTGTCCCATAAGTTTTGGGTTGTTGTGAGTTCATTTTCATTTGTTTCCAGAAACTTTTTGATTTCCTCCTTAATTTCATTCTTTACCCATTCATTGTTTAATAGCATGCTATTTAATCTCCATGATTTTGATGGTTTGGGGATTTTCCCCATCAAGTCGGTTTCTAGTTTTAGTCCCTTGTGGTCGGAGAAAATGCTTGGTATGATATCAATTTTCCTGAATTTGTTGAGGCTTGTTTTGTGTCCTATCATGTGGTCTATCTTTGAAAATGTTCCATGTGCGTTTGAGAAAAATGTGTATTTAGTTTCTTTGGGATGGAGGGCCCTATATATATCAGCTAAGTCCAATTCGTCTAGAGTACTGTTCAATGCCACAATATCTTTGTTGATAATTTGTTTGGAAGATCTGTCCATTTTTGACAGTGGGGTGTTAAAATCTCCTACTATAATTGTGTTGCTGTCAATATCTTTCTTGAAGTCCTCTAAGATTTTCTTGATGTATTTAGGTGCTCCTACGTTGGGTGCATATATATTTACAATGTTTATATCTTCTTGGTGGATTCTTCCCTTGAGTATTATGAAGTGACCTTCTGGGTCTCTCTTTATAGCTCTTCTTTTGAAGTCTATTTTGTCTGATATGAGTATTGCTACCCCGGCCTTTTTTTCCTGTCCATTTGCTTGGAAAATTTGTTTCCAGCCTTTCACTTTAAGTCTGTGTAGGTCTTTTGTCCTGAGGTGGGTCTCTTGTAGACAGCATATGTGTGGGTCATGCTTTCTTATCCAGTCAGCTACTCTATGTCTTTTGGTTGGAGCATTTAATCCATTTACATTTAAGGTTACTATTGATAGGTACTGATTCATTGCCATTTTCGTATCTGTGTTCCTCACTCTCTCTTTTCCTTTCTTTCCTTAAAGCAGTCCCTTTAGTATCTCTTGTAGTACTGGTTTGGTAGAGGTGTATTCTTTTAGACTTCTTTTGTCTGGGAAGCTCCTTATTTGTCCTTCTATCTTGATTGAAAGCCTTGCTGGAAAAAATATGGAACGCTTCACGAATTTGCGTGTCATCCTTGCGCAGGGGCCATGCTAATCTTCTCTGTATCGTTCCAATTTTAGTATATGTGCTGCCGAAGCGAGCACAAAAGATTTGAAATTCTTTTGAATAGGCACAGAAAGATTAAATTTTGATCATCATAATTTTGTGGTGAGAATGTCTGATAGATTACTCATTCTCTGAAGATAGTAATTAATCCATGGGTAGCCTATGGTAATCTTTCTTCTTAATTTCAATATAGAAATAGTATCTTTGCATTTCCAGGAAACTTTGGCTTTGTGTTTCCAGCCTAATCATATCCTAAAATGTACAGCACATCAGAAAATTTACAGTTTGATAACAGATCACGTGTGTTCTACTTTGTTAGCTCTAAATGATTCATGTGGTTTTAAATAAAAAATACCCCCTCACGCTAGCTAAGGGGACAGATATTTGTCACCATGACACTGGGCTCTTTCATAGAACCCAAGCTTGTGCTCAGGCAATGAAGGGAACCAAGAACTGGATGTCTGTGGGAAACTCTGGGAATTTATGTTTTCTCTGCCTCTCATCTCTACTTCTCCTTGTGTACCTGCTTCATCGTCTCCTCAGTCTGCAAACCAGTATCAGCTCTTATTCCTTCCACTACGTGGAAAGTGGGCCCTGCATGGTGATGGACATCACGTATTATGGGGTCACGCACCACAGAGACACCAATACTCTTTGGCCTCACTTCAATCATAAGAGGAGAATTAGATAGGCCTGCTGGAGTCAGGCATGCACTCAATCTCTCCCCCTCCCAGCCCTTCCCCCTCCCATAGGGCTGGGAGGGGGACTGATTAAAAAGCAGTCCTCCCCATAGTACACCGACGGGGAGGAGGGATGGACATGGCCTAGGTAAATAATCAAAGCCACAGATAGAGGAAGAGACAGTTACTAGAGAGGTGGGCTCAGGTGTGAGCTGGAAGATCTACACCAACATTTTGTAAACTTTTAGCCTCAGAATCACATTATAGTCTTAGAAATTGTTGAGGAGCTCAAAGTTTATTTGTGTGTGTTATGGCTATCAGGACTCACCATATTAGAAATTAAACTGAGGAATTTAAAAAATTTTAAATTTTAATTCATTTAAAAAATAACAAATTGATCGTATGTTAACACTGATAACATTTTAATTAAAAATAATTGTATTTTTCATAATAAAAATAACTTAGTGAGAAAAGTAGCATTGTTTTCACATTTTTGTGGATCTCTGCCATAATGTCTCTGGCTTGAAAACAAACAACCTAATTCTCCTGTGGGCTTTTGCATTTAATTTGTTGTTATTTTAGCCGAAGTATATGTGAAAGCCGCCCTCACACAGGTGTGTGTTACCGAAAAGAAGGACTGTTTTAATAGCCTTTTCATATATTTGTAGATATTCTTTCTTGATAATATACCAAAACCTGATAAGAGAAAGTTGCAATTTGGAATCCGAAATCATATTGGTGAACATCGTGTTGTCTGTTACAAAAGCATTCCGTGGTGTATCGCGCACTCTTATCCACGCATGATTTTGTAACATCGTGCACTGGTCATTTGGGAAAGGTTGGACTGAGTTATGCACGTTGTCCAAGTGCGGAAGTACTTCATTATACAATATACCAAAAAGTCACACGTTGTAGTATCACTATCAATCTTATCAGAAAAATTTGTAGGTATTGGGAAGCTGTTACACTTATGGTGACACATACAAGTTTTCCAAAATCCAATTTTCACTTAAAAGCTCAAATTTTAGCCTTGGCAACAAACACTGTCAATTGCATGACTTATAGGGATGGGTTGACTCCATTTATTTTTGAGAAAACATCTGCCAAATAACCAAGTCTAAATAACTATAATTTGTCTAAGTAACCACTTAAAAGACAAATGTTCTTTTAGGTAAATATGTTAAAAAACAAAAACCAGAAGCTAGTTGAGCTCACAACACAAGCAACCATACAGAGTTTTCCTGGTGAAAATCATCACACTTCGGTGTGTGGCACTTAATGCACGCTTCCTTTACCTGACAAAACATTAAAAAGACATGTAATCAAGGGTCAATGTTTAATAAAATTAATAACTTTTAACTGGTCCGTCAAGAGCATTAAACCAAACTTATTTCTCCTCTGCATGACAGTTAGGAATACTGTAATGACTACTAGTATAAAGCTTCATTTTTCTGCTAAGATGAGAGCAGTTTTATCCTTCCTTCCTTTTTTACCATTAGTGAAAATATCAACAGAATGAAGGCCAATTATCTTCTTGGTGTTATTATGAAAATAGTTTTACTTTATCATATTGTTGAAAGGGTTTCAGAGATACACACTGCCGCCACCACCACCACTGCCAGGGGTATGTGGGCCGTGCATTCATGTCAGCTAAAATCACTGGGCAAGTGAATCTTATTCTTTTAGTATAATACCTCTTGGTAACAATATATATATATATATATATATATATATATATATATATATATATCCACACTACATAGCAAAATATCACATTTATAAAATTATAACTTTTTAGTAATCAGTCCTGGGGAGAATTGTAAAATGCAGACTGGTAAAGTTGGTAAGGAACCTCAGAATTATAGAGTTCAGTGTAACATCTAGTGGAAGAATATTGAAAACAATAAAAACCATGGTTTCTGTTTGATGGGCTACTTTGCAGGAACTGAGAGGGCCATGCAGAGAGCCATGTGGTATGGCAATTTTCCAAATCACATAAAATTAAAAATGCAAGGAAATATTCAATGCTTAAGCTACTACAAACAGGTTTGTGAGTTAAAATAATAACAATATAAACGATAACACAAAACTAAATTTCAAAGGCGGCAGTTACCACTTACAGTATTGATTTGACCACTATGCGTTGACTAAGTCTCGGATTCAGGGCTAAAGAAAAGGTGATTTAATTCAGGCCCAGCAATCTGCTAGCTGTGTGACCGTGAGCAGGTCAGTGAGGCTCCTGGGGTTGTTCTCACATGTGTAAAATGGGAGCCATGGGCCACACTTCATTGCTTTTGTCATATTACAGGAGCTAACGTACTTAAAGTGCTGAATAGTACCTGGCACATAGTAGGTATTCAAAAGTGGTATTTCTGTAAAATTTTAAGAAGTAGACAGTAATATAGCAGAGAAATCCCATTGCTTATCTGATGACATAGTATTTACTGTACACTCTAAAAAACCATTAAAACAAGAGTTATAACTAATAAGCTAACAAAGGTGATAAAATGCAACAATAGTAATACTCAGTTAATCTAAAAGAAGGCAGAAAAAGAAGAGAACAATGAGCTGAGAGAATAAATAGAATACAAATAGCAAGATAATAGACGAACTTGATCATATCAACAATCACATCAAATGTAAGTAATCTAAAGAAGCAGCCTGATTAAAAAGCAGAGATTGTCAGATTGAATTAGAAAGTATGACATTAATTGTATATTGCCTACAAGAAACTTGCTTTAAATAGGTTAATGTAAAAGGATGTAAAAGGCTGAAAAGAGATGTGCCAAGCTAACATTCATCAAAAGAGAGCTAGATTGACGATATTAATATCAGATGAAGTTGATTTCAGAGCAAAGACAGTGACAGGCAGTAAGACAATCATTTCACAAAGATAAAGGGATCAGATCATCAGAAAGACATGAAATTTCTAAACTTTTGTAAACCTAGTAACAGATTTTCAAAACACATCAGTAAAAACTGATAAAATTGCAAGGAGAAGCAAACAAATCCACAATCACAGTTAGGGATTTCAACACCCGTCTCTTAATAAATGGTTAAACAGGTCATTTAAAAAGTCAGTATGTATACAGAAGATTTGAACAGAACAAGTCACCAACTGAACTTAATTGACGTTTATAGAACATATCACCCAATAATAACAGAATAGACATTCTTCTCAAGTGCACATACATGAAACATTTATCAACAGAGATGTTCTGGGCCATAAAACAAATTTCAACACATTTTTAAAAATTCAAGCCATACAAAGTATGTTCTTGGATACAGTGATAATTAAATTAGAAATCAATATCAGAAAGATTTGTAGAAAATTTCCAAATATTTAGACATTAAATAGCAGTCTTTTAAATAACCTATTATCCAAGAAGGAATAAAAAGAGAAATTTAAAAGTATTTTGAGCTGAATGAAATAAAAACAGCAAACCAAAATTGGTAAGATGCTGCTAAGCCAGGCTTAAAGTGCAATTCACGCACGAGAGGCCTATTGTAGGAAAGAAACAGGGTCTCAGAATAATGGTCTCAGTTTCCACTGGAAGAAACTAGAATGTAAGAGCAAATAAAACTCAAAGGAAACAGAAGAAAAATAATAGAGAATTTCGTGGAAATCAATGATCTTGAAAACAAAGAAGCAATAAAGAAAAACAATAAAATAAAAGTTAATATAAAATTAATAAATATCTAGCCAGACTGGTCAGGAACAAAGAAGAGAAGAAGCATTAACACTGGCAAGGATGAGAAAGTGTCACCACTTTAGAGTCTACAGATGTAAAAAATACAATAAAAGAATATTACAAACAATATTACGTAAAAATTTTATAGCCTAGATGAAATTCATAAATTCTTTGAAAGACACAAATTAGGAAAGCTCTCTCAAGAAGAAACAGAGAACCTGAATAGACCCATACTTATTTTAAAAATAAATTTTCCAATGAAACTATGAAAACAAAGAAAATTCCAGGCCCAGATGGCTTTATCAATCTTATAAAACCTTTAAGGAAGAAATAATACAAATTTTATGCAAGTTCTTCCAGAAACCTAAAGAAGATGAAATACTTCCCAAGTCATTCTTTGAAGCCCCAAATTAATCTATACATGAAATGTAATTCCAATCAGAATGCTGGCAGGAATTTTGTAGAAATGGACAAGTTGATTCTAAAATTCATATGAAAATGCAAGGGAATAAAGTTGTAGGACTAACAATGTAAGTTCAAGACCTACTATTAGGCTGGAGAATTGTAGTAAAGATAGAAAAATAGATCAGTGTAACAAAATCAAGAGTGTGCATCTTAAAAATGGACTTACAAATATGTGAACAATGGATTCTCTACAAATGTGCAAAGGCAATTTAGTGAAGAGAGAGTAGTTGTTTCAATAAATGCTGCTGGACTAATTGGCTATTCATGTAGAAAAAATAAATTTGGATTGATACATAGCACCATGCACAAACATAAACTGTAAAATGGATCGCAGACCAAATGTAAAACCTAAAAACTAAAACTATTAAAAGAAAGCATAGGAAAAAATCTCAGTGACTTTGAGTTAAGCGGAGACTTCTTAGATATAACCAAAAATATGACCTGTGAAATAAAAAACTGATCAATTCAACACCATCAACATTCAAATCACTGTTCAGAGAATGAGCCAACAGGCCACAGACTGGGAGAAAATATTTTCAAATCATACACCTGGTAAAGAAAAAAAACAACAACAAACAACCTTGTATCCAAACTGTATAAAGAACTTTTAAAACATAATAAGAAAGCAAACAATCCTATTTTTAAAGGAGCAAAAGTTTTGAACAGATATGTGACCAAGGAAAATACGGTTGGCAAGTGAGCACATAGCACGATATTTAACAGATGTTTACTGAGCACCAACCGTGACCCAAGCATGACTGCAGGCACTGGGGAGGGAACAGTCAACAGAGCCAACAAAGGTCTTTGTCCTCCTGGAGCTCACATTCGAGTTCAGGAACGTTTCGTGTATCTACTGCCCAAGATGCAGTGTCTTCCAACGATTTTTATTTCCTCACAGTTCTGTAGTCAGGAATTCACACATCTGGCTTGACAGCTCTGCTTCATACATCACCTGGGCCATTTATTTACTCCATTCAGTGCATGGCTATGATGGCTAGAAAGTTCAAGAAAGTTTCACTCACAAGGCTAGAGCCTTGGTACTCATTCATATGTGGCCTCTTTCCCCTTGTTTAGCTTGGGCTTCCTTATAGCTTGGTGGTCTCAGTGTGGTTGGCTTTCTTATATGGCTTCTGGCTTCCAAGAGGAAGCATTTCAATGCTGAAGGCAGAAGCCCATATTCAAGTGGAAGGGAATAGACTCCATTTTCTCATGAGGAGTAGCAATGTCACACTGAATAGGGCACGTGGGATAGAAGCTAACATAATCATCTTTGGAAACCATCGGACTCAGAAAGAAAGATAGCTAATAAGGTGTATAAGTAAAAATGAATTCTTAGGAGATAACTAAAGCCAGAAAGGGTGTAGAAAATAATGAGTTTGGGAATAAAGTAGCAATTTTAAGTAGGATGGCTAGGAAAGGAGTCATTGGGGAAGTTACATTTAAATTAAGAACTAAAGAAAGTGTGGGTGGCTGGGTGAGGCAAGAACATTCTAGGCAGAGGAAACAGCAAGTGCAAAGGCCCTGAGGCAGTAACATGTCTGGCATGTTTAAGACAGCAAAAAGACCATTATGTCTGAAGCAAAGAGAGTGAGGTGGTCTCAAGAATAGGAGTTGCCCTGGCTGCTGTGGCTCAGTGGATTGAGCACCGGACTGTAAACCAAAGGGTCCCCAGTTCAATTCTCAGTCAGGGCACATGCTTGGGTTTCCGGCCAGGTCTGGCCCCCTGTAGGGGGTGCATGAGAGGCAACCACACATTGATGTTTCTCTCCCTCTCTTTCTCCTTCCCCTCCCCTCTCTCTATAAATAAAGAAATAAAACATTTAAAACATAATTTAAAAAAGAATAGGAGGAGATAAAGTCAAAGAGGTAACAGGTCAGCAATCATATAGAGTCTTGCAGGTCATTGTAAGAACTGTGGCTTTTTATCCTGAGTAACTGGGGAGGTGTTGGATGGTTTTTGAGTATGGAAGAGATAAAATATTACTTGTGTGTTCACAGGATCTCTCTGTCTGCTATAATGAGTATAGACAATAGAAAGCTAAGAAGAAGTAGGGAGACTGGTTAGAAGACTATTGTAATAATTCAAGAGAGACGATGGTGGCTTGAATCAGGGTGGAAGCGACAGAGATGGTGATAACTGGTGAATTCTGTATATACTTTGAACACATACCCCCAAAAGATTTGCTGGTGAACTGGACACACAGAAAGGGAAAGAACAGAGAAGCCAAAAATGGTTTCAATATTTTTGACCCAAGCAACGGGAAGGATGGGATTAGCATTTACCAGATAAAACCAAGAACCTCAGAATTGAGAGAGAAGAGATGGTCGCGTTGGGTTCAGAGTGACTTTTAGACTTTCAAGGGTAGCTATATAATGGGAAATGAAACATATAATTAATTGCATGTGTATGTGTTTGTACATGTATACACCGCACACATTTAATGCATAAAAAAATTGGAAATATGCAATAATAGCTGTCAATAGTTATTACCTCCGGATAATAGGAATCTTCAAAAGTGGCAATGGGATGTGAGAAGGGGAAGTAATAATTGTCTTTTGTTTGTTTTTAATTTAATACCTTCTGTACCATGTAATATACCTATATGAATTACCATGTTCTGCATTACTTTTATTACTAAAAATATCACATAAAAGTTGTGTGGTTGGTGAAGTGAATCCTGTCACCACAAGTAAGTCTTACCAGGAAAGCCCACAATAGAGCAGGGTTTTGGCAATGTTCTTTCAAGCTCTGACACCAATTCCAACAACGGCAAATTAACTGCTAATTCTTACCCTCACTTCCTCCCAAGGCTTCTGTGAAATTTGGAGTGTGTAAACAGCCTCTCTAATTCACTTGCCTCGTCTTGAAAACAGTACCAAGAGCTCTCAACGCTTACCTACCTCACAGGAAATTTGAGGTTGGATGAGATAAGGTGTTCAAATACTTTGCATCAGCACAAAGGCAGGTGCGCATGTAGGCAGGATATTGTGAGTCCTGGAATATCAAGAGGCATAGTAAGAAGCTGTTTCTGCCTTTTGATCCCACAGGAATTTTGATACTCTTGAACTATTACTCTTCATTTAGTCTGCTGCAGAATGAGTGTTTCTCCCTGACAGTATTCATTTTAGCATTTTTTTCCTGCCTTCTGTCAAACAAGCTTTCCTTAGCCTTTGATTTTTATCAAGATTTACTTGACTTCATTCTTCAAAGTATTTCATTCAAAGTTCACTCTATCAGTGGGTGGATTAGTTGAGTAACTGAAATAAAAATGTTGAATGCCATAATAGTTTGTTATAATATTTCTCTTCACAAGAGATATACTTACTAAAATCATGTACTAATGAACAATGAAGTGACTGTCTAAATAGCAGACATCTTTAAAAGAAAGTTCCTGGTAAATGCTGAGTGGAAATTGTAAACAACGACAGCTCTATAAAATGTTCAATCAATGTCTCTTAAGTATTCTTCTAAGGCCATTATCACGTGTTGGATATTGTATTAGGTGCTAAGAATACAAAAAGAAAACACATGTCTCTTCCCTCATGAAGCTTATATTCTGCCAGACAAATGCCACGCTGTATTTTAAATTTCACACAACTGTTCTAATGAAGTATTTGAGACGGCAGGTGAAGAGGAGTTTGGGTTGCCGGCAGTTTCCATTTTGGGAGATTATGTAGTTGATTACTATTATTTTGAAAAATTTACTCTTAGTCCCACAAAGGTGAAGAGACAACTACAACGTCACCACTAAACAGAACTGCAAAGGGCAGTCAGTGGAAAAAGTTGCAAGTTTCAGGAAAGATGAGCCCTCTTATTATGTAACAAGGCCTTTTCTTAGAACTTGAAGTTACAAGAAATCAGACTGAATATTCTAAAAACAAACAACCTAAATTAAAAAAAAAAAAACAAAAAACACCCAAGCAACGATTGTGTCAAGCAGAAGCTGGACATTCACGGATATTATAGATTGGGGAAGTGGCTTCTGCTCAGAAAAGAGGGTTGGAGTGGACTGCCTTAGAGGTTCCTTCCTAGCCCAAAGAATGTAAAATACATACAGCAATTGTGAAGCTACATTTTCTTGGGAGAAAGATTTCTCAACAACCAAATACACCCGAGATGCTAATATTCTATTTATATTTTATAATTATTTAACAATGATCTCAAACCAGAGATGAGTAAAGAAAACAAACAAACCTTGCTAATTACTGAAGAGAGAATAAAAGTCTTACCAGATATTTTCTCTCCTGAAACTCATTAGAAATCTTACCATCACTGGTCAACTGTCTGTCAGATTGAACAGGCAGGCCTCTAATCGGTCAGTGATCAGTCCAGGAGCCCCACCATCATCGCCATGCCCAACTCCCTGGAAATCTTGCTAAAATCTTTCCCATTGCTTTTGTCTCTCTGTTCTAATTAATTTGCCACCCACATTTCCAATTTCAGAGCCAACCTCAAATAACTCTTGTTTCATCTTATGATAATTTAACTTGCCACTCCTCACATCTATAATTTATCATAAATAAGACTTCTTTGATTGGCAGACTCTCTGAGTTGACTGGCGCAAAGGCACTAAATCCTAGGGTAATGAGCATTTAATTGCATAGAAATGCCCCTGGCAAAGACATTGTCTGTCTTTGTGGTGAGACATCAGAAGAGGAGCTCTAGGTCTGGTCCCTATAGGAAGAGTCCAGGTTAACCTAACGTCAGAATTTATGGTACATTTATATGTGACCACTGGCTCCTCACCTTGCAGCAACCCTAAGTTAAGTTATCTCCTACACAAAGATTTTTCTTATGCTTAAAACAACCTCAGAGGTTGGGAAAATAGTGGCCTTCCTAGCTACTACCATTTATCGGACACGTTGTTTTGTGGAACTTCACAGATAGCTGTATGTACAATTTCGTGTGGAATCCTTGCAATGGACCTCTGGAGAAGGTCATATTGTTACCATTTTATGGGGTCTGGGGCTCAGCAGAGTTAGGGAAGGCCGTTCTGGGGCTGGAACCCGCAGAGGAGTGATTTCAGCGATGAATGGAAACTACGGGGTGACCATGGGAGGCAGCTGGACCTTCACACCTTTGCCCTTCTGTACCCCAAGCCTGACTCCCCTGCCTAGAGCCTAGAGGGCCTCTTTCACTTATTCTTAACATAGAAGCATTTATTCTCTACTTACTTTGTTTTATAAGGGAAATATTGTATACT
Organism: Glossophaga mutica; assembly: GCA_039655065.1. Lineage (NCBI taxonomy): Eukaryota > Metazoa > Chordata > Mammalia > Chiroptera > Phyllostomidae > Glossophaga > Glossophaga mutica. The sequence goes on along the minus strand of CM077307.1, from coordinate 135,374,516 downwards.
TCAGCTAAGTTTCTACTTAATGCATTCAGATATTGTGAGGTTCCAAAAAAGTCCCTCTCTATATATCTCTGTGAAGTTTTGTTAAAGAAAGAACAGTTAAGTGAGCAATTTACTAGAAACAGGATTGATGAGGGAAACTTCTGTTGATCTGAAGGGGACAAACATGGAGAATTTGCAACAATGGGGCAACACAGAGAACAATGGATATCTTTGCATTTTTTCTGTTTCCTAACTGGAATGGGCGTTGGCACATTAGGATATGTGTGGTAATAGGGAGTTATGCTCTCTCCTTGATTCATGGTCTCAGGAACCAGTGGACGGCAAATTAGTGGGAATTAAGCCTTTGGGAGACTCCAGGAACTAAAGATTTGTGTGCCCAATATAATTAAAAAATGATACAATACCAATCTATAAAATGTAAATCTTACATGTGCTGACATTAATGTAGTTTTTTAATTATATTTTATTGATTATGCCATTACAGTTGTCCCAATTCTTTTTCTCCCCTTATTCCCCTCCACCCTGCACCTCCCCCCTCATCAGCATTCCCTTCCTTTACTCTTGTCCACGAGTCATACATATAATTTTTGGCTTCTCCATTTCTTATACTATTTTAACCTCTCCCTGTCTATTTTGCACCTACCATTTATGTTTCTTATTCCCTGTACATTTCCCCCCATTCTCTCCTCTTCCCCTCCCAGCTGATAACCCTCCTTGTTATCTCCGTTTCTGTGATTCTGTTACTGTTCTAGTTTTTTGCTTAGTTTGTTTTTGTTTTTGTTTTTTAGGTTCAGTTGTTGATAGTTGTGAGTTTGTTGTCATTTTACTGTTCATAGTTTTGATCTTCTCTTTCTTAGATAAGTCCCTTTAACATTTCATGTAATAAGGGCTTAGTGATGATGAACTTCTTTAATTTGACGTTGTCTGGGAAGCACTTTGTCTGCCCTTCCTTACTAAATGATAGCTTTTCTGGATAAAGTAATCTGGATAAAGCAATCTAGGTCCTTGCCTTTCATGATTTGAATATTTCTTTCCCTTCTTGCTTATAAGGTTTCTTTTGAGAAATCAGCTGGCAGTCTTTTGGTAACTCCTTTGTAGGTAACTCTTTTGCTCTTGCTGCTTTTAAGATTCTCTCCTTATCTTTAATCTTGGGTAATTTAATTATGATGTGTCTTTGTGTGTTCCTCCTTGGGTCCAGTTTCTTTGGGACTCTCTGATCTTCCTGGACTTCCTGGTAGTCTATTTCCTTAGCCAGATTGGGGAAGTTCTCCTTCATTATGTTTTCAAATAAGTTTTCAATTTGTTGCTCTTCCTCTTCTTCTTCTGGAACCCCTATGATTGAGATGTTGGAACGTTTAAAGTTGTTCTGGAGGTTCCTAAGCCTTTCCTCATTTTTTGGAATTCTTGTTTCTTCATTTTGTTCTGGGCGAATGTTTATTTCTTCCTTCTGCTCCATATGGTTGATTTGAGTCCTGGTTTCCTGACCTTCACTGTTGGTTCCCTGTATATTTTGCTTTATTTCACTTTGCATGGCCTTCACGTCTTCCTCTATTTTGCAATGATACTCAACCATTTCTGTGAGCATCCTGATTACCAGTGTTTTGAACTCTACATTGAATAAGTTGGCTATCTCTTCACTACTTAGATCTATTTTTGGAGCTTTGATCTGTTCTTTCATTTGGGCCATATTTCTTTGTCTCAGTGCACCTGTTATGTTGTAAGGGGTGGAGCCTTAGGCATTTACCCGGGCTGGGCAACTAACATTGCTGCATTATGGTGTTGTCTATGGGGGAGGGATCAGAGAAGGAACAGTGCTGCTTCTTCAGCTGTCAGCCAGCTTTCAGTCACTTCCCCTGCTTCCCACAAGAAAATTGGGCCCTTCTGGTGGTGATTCCTGTGTGGGTGGGCTTGTGTACATTCTAGGACCCTGTGGGTCTCTCCAATGAACTCTCCTGTGATGCTGAGAATTTCTCCCACCGGAGTAACCCCCACAGGTTTTTACCACCAGAGGTTTCAAGGCTATATTTCCCAGCGCTAGAACCCTAGGTTGGACAAACTGTCTTGCTCCCCAGTTGTTCCTCTGGGTTTAGCTGCACACAAATGTGGGACCACCCAGTCTGCCAGTCACTGTCTCTCCCACCTGGTTTTCCAGCAGCCACCTTGCTCCCCATTTTCTCTGCCCCAGCTGCCCGTCTCTGCCCCTCCTACCAGTCTGGATGAAAGTTTCTTCTTTAACTCCTCAGTTGTTGGACTTCCATACAGTTCTATTTGCTGGAAGTTCTGGGTGTTTCTTTGTTTTTAAATTTGTTGTTTCCCTTACTTTGGTTGTGAGAGGAAGCAAATGTGTCTACCTACACCTCATCTTGGCCAGACATCAGTGTAGTTTATTTCTTACTGAAAAAATCTAGTCTCTCTCATTCTATTGTGTGTGTGTGTTGTTGTTGTTGTTGTTGGGCTGAGCATTGCTTAGTTTTGTTTACTGTGTAATCCAGTACTAAGCAGTCAAAATGTAAGGTTCTAGAATGCCAATTAATTACAGAAAGAAAAGAAAGTGACTCTCAAGCCCATCAGCTTCCACACTGCATGTCTAGCAATATTTTACTAAGATTCAAGCAATGTATTAGACCAGCACTTTCCAGAGTGTTCTGGGAAACCCTGAGGTCCTGCAGAGAAGGTTCTGGGACCACGAGGGAGTGGGATGGGTGAGGAAGCAGGACAGGGAGGCCAAGGGAATGCTCCTCATTCCCTCTCTCCTCCAGAGTACATCCACTTTGATCGGTTTTTCATATTAAAAGCCCTACCTAAGATTTTGTTTGGAAACAGGAATTTGCTGCTAAAACAAAATGAAAGCATAGTATTGTACAATTGTCATTTCAGTGCTAGTTACTGGTCAGAAACTGACACTGGAACTAAATCCCATGAATCATACAACAAATCTATAAACTTTGTGAGGAAGGAGAATAGACTTCATCCTCCTCTCTGTGTGCCCAGGCAGCTAGCAGATTCCTACATATGATGGGAACTAAGCAAAGTGTTGGCTGAAGGCATGTTTTTTCCCCTGCAGATATCACATTAAGAGGGCAAGTTATCGACTGCTTCCCCGGAAGTTCATGGCAGAAAATTAAACAACAGATTATTTTCGCTGGTGTTGATAAGACGTATGGTACATTTAGTTCAACACTCAGTTCTCCACTCCAAGCATTTTATTTTAGTAATTGATTTGGGTTGAAATCAATCTAAAGTGGAATCATATCTCAAAATTTTTATTGAATTTAATTTCTTGGAATGCTTTGCTGTGTGATACAGAAAAAGTGTTGAAGTATACCAGGCACGCTATTCTAATTTCCCAGGGAAACTTTGAGTGACTGATTTGGGGATGATGGCAGCTTTGCTTTCATAATTGACTGTTTAAGAAACACTTTGGTGCCACAAGTTACAAAACAAACAAACGAAAAAATCTGAACAAAAGAAATGCGCAGTTGAATTTCCCAGGGTGGATGGGGAATCGTACACGAACTCCATTCAAAGCCTTTGGTGTGGATGCAGGTAAATGAGGTTTGCTCTGGGCCCCTGAGTGTCTCCTCCCTGCAATCTGTTCATCCCTCTGCACCACACATTCTTCACAGCCCTTCAGGCCTTTCCTTCCCTCTTGCCCACTGAAAACAGAATTTGATAAACTCAGCCATGCCAGCATGGCACAGGTGGAAGCAATTTAATGTGTCACCTTCTCCTTGCAAAAAGGCTGGCAGGTAAGAAAAATCAAGTCAGTGGTGTCACGTTAGTGACCTGAATGCACGTGAGAGGTTTTATCTCTAAACACTTCAAATAAGTCAATAAATAAATAAACAAATAAAGCAAGCAAGCAAGCCAGGGGAGGCTTGATCCTCTCAGCATGTTCAGATTGACAAAGTATGACAGAAAAATGGCCCCTGCCCTCCTTGAAGTTACTGTGTAGTTGTGGCACTTAGAGGCTACTTTTTTCCTTGTTCTAGAGACAATGGGATGATAAGCATGCTCCCCAGTACTGATTATAACTACTTCTGCCCTTACTACTCTAACAGAGAATACGTTGGACGTGATCTGGATGTATTAAGTCCATATTGCAGATTTCTTCAGCTCCCAAATAAAAGGTAAACATTTCGCCTGACACTCAAGGCCTTCCGTGATTTGATTCCACCTGCCTAGTCAATCTTTTTTCTCACTAATCCCCTACCAAATGCAACTAAACTGTATTTCAAGCCCTTGCCATACTTAATATTTCATGCTACTAAGTTATCTGTTACTGTGGAAACAAATTACCTCAAAATTTACTGATTAAAAGGATAAACATTATCTTCTTATCAGTTTCTGCGGGTCAAGAATTTAGAAGGCCCTTAGCTAGGTGCTTCTGGCTGGGAATTTATGAGGAGGTTGCAGTGACTGGAGGACCTGCTTCGGAGGCATCTTCTGCGCTCTTTGTTGGTGGGAAGTCTAGGTTCCTCTCCACGTGGGTCTCTTCCAGGGCTGTCTGAACATAGTTGCTGGCTTCTCTCAAAGCAAATGATCCAAGAGAGAGTGCTGAGGTATAAGCTGTCCCTTTTATGGCCTAGCCTCACGAGCCACGTAGCATCACTTCTACCCCATGGTAGAAGTGTATCATTCAGTCCGTACTCCAGGGGAGGGGAATTAGGCTTCCCTTTTGAAGAGGGATGTCAAATAATTTGTGGACATCTTTGAAACCACCATATGCTCCTGACCCACTGTTCATTCTGTTCCCTCCTCACAGAATGCACTTCCTGTATCTGCAGAGTCCAATCCTACATGGCTTTATATTTCGCAGCTTCCCTGGTCTCTTCCTACCAGATTCGAGTAACATCCCAAACTCCCAGGAGTGATCATCAAAAATGTTTCCAGACATTGTCTAGCGTGCCACAGTGGACACAAATTACCCCTGCTTTAGAATCACAGTTCTAGATATTTAGTTCTGTGATTCATTTTGTAAACCAAATTTAAAATAGTTTTAATATGTTGATATTAACTACTCTAAAAGACTAGTCTAACAAGCCAAGACTTATTTTTTTCAATCTTTATGTTGCTGAGGACCCTGACTTACCCTGTCCAATTTTTCCTCAGCTTCTTTTACTCCTTTGGGTGATTCTAATAGCCTCTCAATAAATTCTTCTGTTATATTATTATTTTGCTTAGGTTAGCTTCTGTTGCTTTCTACAGAAATGTAATTAACAAAAACCAACTCATCCTTCAAGCTCTAGCTCAAATACCATTTCTTCCAGTTCTCCCCGATGTTCTTGGATGAAATTTATCTTTTCCTCTCCCTCATTTCTATTTTAATGCTTTCCACAGCCTAATAGTAGAGTCAGGTTTACATATACCCTAAACTTTCCTTCCAGAAGCCTCCAAGGGTCAGGAATTGTACCTAGAATAATATATCCTGGATTTAATTGTAAATGAATTGGATTTTCATTTGGGGGCGAAATACCAAGGGAGATACCAAGTGACCACATCACTAGGGAAAAAGAGTTTGGAGGCTAGTGTGCTTTCAATGCTTTTTTGCTTTTTTACATTTATTAGAGGCTGTTTCAGTACAATGAGGAGGCTTAGCACACACTTTGGATCATGATTCAGTTCAGATTCTGTCGCACTCACTGTGAGACCTTGGACAAGTTACTTAATTTTCTGTACCTCAAATTGCTCATCTGTAAGATGGTGATTGATACAATACTATCCGATGAGGTTAAAACATAAAACAGGTAAGTCGGAGCTGTTCTAGCCCAATTAGGAGAGAACCAGAGGTTCAGTCACCTGGCCTCGCCCTCACTGGTTGCCGCCTCTGAGGGAATCAACTCAGGAGCCTACGGCTCTCCAGTTCAGTTTGAGACAAACACCAACAGCCATTCTAGTGGTTTTACTGATAAGGAAGTTGAACAAGTGAATAAATAGCTTTCCCATGGCAACATGGCTAATTAGTGGTAAACTGGAGACTACAATCCTATTCCCCCAACTCATAAACTGGGTGCTCTTTCCAGTAACTCTCCCAACTCTAGACCTGATGTCAACTCTTCATACTTAGTTTATCTTGTCCTGTTTTAACTCGGCATTTCAGGTCCTGTGTGTCATCCAACTTACCCTACCTTTCTGCCACTGCCACTTTCACTTCAGCCACGTCAACCTCATTTTACCATCATGGTTTGTTGATTCTTACGTTAACAGCAGGCTCATTGCCCTTCCCAACATTTTTCCTTTTATGACTTGTTCTCACATCACTCCAAGAGATTCATAGTACATAATTTTCCATGGTTTAACTCATTATTTTAGTAGTAAAAACATAGAAGGCCTTTGACACCTGTCGTAAAATTGTTTTATGAAAGTTCTCATACCTTTCACTAATCTCTCATATAACCTAAAATTAAATGCTTAATTGTGTTATACTTTTGTATTGCCCACTGTTGTTTTACATATTACTTGAACTTTTCAAGTAATTTCTTATGTTCACTGATGGTAGGTAAGGATTATTTTAAACATCTGTACACAGATATATTTGCTAGATACATGAGAGGCAAGGTCAAGCAGTAATTCATTTTAATACTTTTGAATATGGTTGATCCCACAAACTAGAATGTGAACTTCTCAAGAATAGTCTTTTCAATTTTATAAACTCCAATAGTGCCTAATGTAAGAAGTATTGGGACATGTTTTGGGTTCTCTTAAATTCTTCTGCATTCTAAACCCAATATTTTAACATCAAGCATAAATGAAAATGTGGCAGGGGCTCTGAGTTCTTTTAAACAAATATATATGCATATGTGTGTCCATATATGTGTGTGTGTATATATACATATATGTCACCTATGTCCTCACTCCTCTCATTACACATTTGTTATATGCTATATGCTATTCTGTAGGAACAGTGTAAGAACTCAAGTGTTAGGCCTTGGACTGTGTTACATGCATTATCTAATTTAGTAATCACTGACGTAAGTACTATTTTTATCTTAAAGATTGAAAAGAAACCCAAAAACTTAGATGAGGTTAAAAAAAAAAAAACCCAGCTCCAAATAACACAGTCAGGTCACGGCAGAGCTAGAACTGAATCCAGGTCTAATTCCAGAATTCATACTCTTAACCACCATGGGCCACGGCCCAGGGTAAGTCTCCTACATCTGTTTAGTGGAGTAAATAGGAGGGCTACAGAAAGGGTTAAATGAGCTAATTCAGGTTCTTAGCAGGATACCTTACACACAATCCCTAACAATCTGCCCTCATATCAATACAATATGGCAAGGTTAATAGGTCAAATAAGACGTGCTCCCTATCCTTGAAAAATTGTTTAACTTATGGTAGGCGGAATTATACAATAGAACCCCAAGATTTCCTGCCATTGGTATTATGCCCATGATTATCTTATATGTAAAAGGAGTTTACCCAGATGTAATTAAGGTTACTAATCAGTGGACTCCAAATTAGCCAAAAGGGAAATATTCCTGGTGTGCTGTACCTGATCACATGGGCCCTTAAAAAGCACTTTTCTCTGGCTAGTAGTGAATGCAAGTCAGACAGTTTTGAATCAGATTCCAATCCTGCACGAGGAGGACATGACGTGCCGGATTTAATGAGTTGTTTCTAGCATTGAAGATGCAAGGGCTGGAGAGTGGGCTTTAGGAAGGAGAGAGACCCCTGGCCAAAACACAAGCGTGAGGAACCAAATTCTGATGGCAACCTGTAAGCCTTGAAGGGGATTTTCCCGTTTCCAGGTTAGAGCTCGGCCTGGCTGACATTTTGATATCAGCCTTGTGAGATCCTAAATCAGAGAACCCATCAGAACCCATCTGGACTTGTGATATAAAGAAATATAAGATAATGAATTGATCTTATATTTCTTTAAGTTTACAGTAATTTGTTATGGAAGGAACAGATTTACAAAACTATTGCATGGGGTAATACAAACATATGCACAAGGGCTTAAGCCACCTGTAGAGGTGGAGAGACATAAAGCACAAGGAAAGACCGTAATTCCACCTGGGTGGAGAGGCTGAGAAGGGTAGGAAGTCTTGGCAAATTCAGACATGCTACCATTTTGAAGAATAATAAAACTTGCTGACTGTGGGGTGGGGGGACTTTGTATGAAGGAGGAGGAGGAAATATATGTTAGGCAGAGAGTTCAGTAAGAAAATGATAAACAATTAGAAACTGTAAATACTGTTGCAGCAATGTGCAACGGACAAGCAGCAAGAGCGAAGCGCCAGGTAGGGTGTGGCAGGTTGGAGCTGGGTCATGATGCTTTTGTACACTGGGGAAAGAGGTGTGTGGTTTCCTTCTACCAGCACTGGCAGCACATTTAGAAAAAATCTTTTAAAACTAATTGAAAATATTTAAAGACAGAGTATATGTATGTATATACCTATAGTTTTATATTTTATATATACGACAGATGTTTTAATATTTGAGGTAAGTAGATGAATAACTCTTTTTAATAGTATTTCACCCCTTTAATATAAATCTGCTACAACTAATTAAGTTAAAATGTTTATTCTGAAGGCTATAAAGAAAAGGAAATCTTACCTTTTGCAACAGTATTGTAAGACCTGGAGAGTATTATGTTAAGTGAAATAAGCCAGTCAGAGAAAGACAAATTACATATGATTTCGCTTATATGTGGACTCTAGTGAACAAAACAGAAACTGACTCATAGGTACAGAGAACAGACTGACAGCTGTCAGAGGGGAGGGAGGTTGCGGGGCTGGGTGAGAAGGATGAGGGGGTTAAGAAAAAAACTCGGACACGAACATGGTGATCACCACAGGGAAAGGAGGCAGGGAGAAGAGAGCCCAGGGGGGTAAATGGTGGCAGAAGGAGACTTGACCTGGGGTGGTGAACACACAATACAATATATGGATAATGTGTTATAGAACTACATGCTTGAAACTTATATAATTTTACTAATCAATATCACCCCAATAAATTCAATTAAAGTTTTTAAAAAAGAGATTACCATCTTTCTCAAAGCAAACTGATACAATTTAAAACATGATTTTCATCAAGATTTGGAATAATTTTACCTAGCTTTCTAATGATCAAACATCCCAGATTGGTGTTTTTCTCATATTAAGATAATAGAAATGCTTGTTAATATTTCTGTAATAGTTTAATTTGTTAATTGAACATGAAGGTACTTTGTTTATCTGAGCACACTGATTAGCAGGCTTCTCTTCTTAGAGAAAGAGAAGTTTTTTTTCTAAAAAGAAATGTTAAATATTTTTGGTCATATTACAGGTTTAGAAATAAAATGCTGACCCAATATAATTGAGCCGATTGTTCATTTCTCTTCCCCTTTCCTGAGGTGCTCCATAGGAATAAATTAAGTACTCAGGGAGACACATTAAAATAGGGAGTCTCCTTGTGGCTGAGAGCACCTCGGTATCCTAGGTCCCCAACTTTTCATCAGAGTGACTTACGCTCTGGAGACATTCTCCATCTCTAACTTAAAACTAAGGTTACGTCAACAGATTTTTAAAAGAGCATATTGTAAGAAGGATTACATGCAAACAGTTTAATAAGTGTTAGCTAACAAAGATATTAAATATTGGTCTCACAATAATTAGCACCAGCTACCGGGTATATTTTCGTTTGATTAAACCGGCTTCACAATACAGTTCACTTCTATCGGTCTAACCCAGAGAGGAAAAAAGCTTGAAAATGTCTTCACAAATCGGAAATGTGTATAGGTTTCAATCGCATGACCTTGGCTTCCTTACCAGTTTTTGGTACTTTAAAAATTATATAATCTGTGATATAATACTTCTTAACTCAGAAGCTTGACCCACATTCAATTAAAAATTAAAAAATACAAATAATGCCCATTATATAAGCATGTGACAGAAAATAACACACCATATTTTCAAAAGAAATTTTCTTTTAAAAACTCAAAGGTAACATCCTTTCTAGTAACTAAGAATATACATGATCTGGTATAAACTGTTTTCATACAACTATTATTAGCAATGAAGCAGTAACACATAAACATGTAAACACTTAAAAATTGTACTATCTTTGGAATCTAAATACAAGAAAGAAGTCAATCTCCATCTGCATTATAGTTCCAGACAAATAGACACTGAAAACTACTAGGATACAAATGGTCATCAGTTAAAGTTTAATTACTGTTCAATAATTCACTCTTTAAAAAAGTAACGGGTTTTGATAAATTCCAGCCCACAGGAGCAGACATTCTCTCTGCCAAAGCCCTTCCCCTCTTGTCCACGGTGCTGCGCTCCACCCCCATCTGGGAAGGTTTTCCTCGTTCAGGGTAACACAGGTGATTACATTCAAGTGGCATTTAACAGAAATTGTACCAAACTGCTCTGTAATTTCATTTTGCACTGAATTAATTAACTTCTTGGTAGGTGGCTGAGATGCTGAACATAAGCCTAAAGAAATATTTCACTCTTTAACCTATCGTACATGAATTGTCTCTAAATAAGGCAGCTTCCATTTTTAGAATATAGTACCAGGTTAAGCACATGTTGTAGGGTCTGAAAGGGTAAAGACACAACATTCATAATGAGTAGATTTAGTTGCTGACAGACATGCACATCCATTTAAAAAAAGTTGGGGCGCTGCAGACAGTTGAGAAGGATTTAATGAAACTCACCAACAGTTGGCATGCAGGGTATTTTGAAAGACTGTTTACCTTAGAAGGTGTGCGTTTAAACAAAACGGCTTCTTTGTCTTTTGTTTAAAAGTTCCCTCTTTGTAGCAATTAAAAATAATATCTTAATGCTGTTGTAATTTATATCCCAGAGCTTGAAATGTAAATGTAATTTTCTGAACTATTATTTTTTCAGATCATTTGAATTATATTCTGAAATATATATTGTTATGTTTCTCCAATTATATTACCAAGATATGACAGCTAACTCTTTGTTTCAAGTTTATAGCCTTCATATACCAAGAAAAAAAATAAGAAGACAAACAAGGAATGTGAAAAGCCATCTCATAAAAAGCTGAACTGACTTTTATTACACGGCATATTTTTCTCTGTCATAAACTTCCGGTTTAGGAAATGAGAAAACAAATACTTCTTTTGACAAACTCCTTAACAAAGTGTTTAACTCAGTATTTTTAGTTTTTCGGATTTTTTTTAACTGTGAAAGGAAGGAAGGGAGGGCAGAAGACAGGTAGGGAAGGAAAGAAAAAGGGAGAGAGGGAGGTAGGAGGCCCAACCTCCACTTAGACCTTTCGGGGAGAACTGCACTGACGTTCAAGGAGCACAATTCCAAAGTGCAGCTGAAGACTTCAGCCCAGTTTCAAAAGCTTTGTAACTAACAAACAGTGAAATGGGCCCCCGGAACCGGCCCGAACCATGTGGGCGGGGGAGGTAGTCCTTGGTCAGGTTTCCTGGGCCTCAGCCTTGTTTCAAAGTGTCCCACTGAGGGAACAACTGCCAGGTAATCTCTCTATGAATAAATTCTCTTTCCTGTACAACTTCAACCCTTCTTGATATAATATGCATAAGGAGAAATGACAGGAATATAATTTGTAAGTATTAACACTGGTTTGTTATAAGGAAGGCTTCAGCTTAAAAAAAAAAAAGAATGCTTACATACCAGTTTCGGAAACAATTTTGCCTACAGCATCTTCTGGCTCAATAATTCTGTGGCAACGACAGTCACAAATGCTGTCAAAAACAGCAGTGAGGTTTAAAAATAAAAATTCAAATAATTATATCCTTCAGATTTGTAATATGCCATTTACTAAATTAGCAATCACAACAGAAATTTACAAGAGCCTTCTAGTTAGAAAAAACAAATTAATCCTACCTTCTTAGGTTTTTATACGTGTGATTGTCTCTAAATTCTATCACGCAAGCATATAGGGTTTCCTTCTCATCAAATACTATGTCTGTCCTGATGTCGCCAGTCACAAGAGACCTTTTGTATCACTGCTCCCTGGAGTCCTAATTCTAACTAGAGTCCTGAGCAAACACAAAAGTAACCTGGCAGTTACATCATTCTATATAAATGAAAAAAGACTTTGCTATCTAAAAATAGCGAAAGGCTCCATTTAAATTAATGTTATTTTTGTCAAGTGTTCATTTTACTTTGTAATAATGTAGTTCTGATCCAAATAGAGTTCTTACAGGCTCTAAAAAGATCTCTAGAGATTATATGCAGGGCAGTAATTTAATTCTTATTTCTTGCAATGATATTTAAGGTTCACTGTGATTTGGGATTTTTAGGGCTGTTGCTGACACCTTATGGAAACTGTTTTATTTAGAAATTCTGATTAGATTCTGTTCAGCTCTTGTTTACAAAAAGTATTATAAAAAATGAATGTTTTTGTTCTTGCGAGGTATTCATTCTCTTGCTATTTATTCCTTATTTGATTTCTTAATTCTGTTTTGGTCACCATGATTAGTTGCTATGGAAATTACCTCCTATGGAAATAATTCTGATGTCATTATTGTAAGAATATGATTTTTAATGAATAATATCAATAGCAGACATCAACCCTTGCTAGAAAAAGAAAATCTAATTAAAAATTTTAAAGGGGGGATTAATTTCAAAAGTTATTATCATGGGCCACTTTTCTGATATTTTTGAATTGACCACCTGCTTTTAAAATAATTATTAAATAAATTTTAAAGTGTTAATCAGCTACTCACTTCCCTAAATTCCAGGGTAACAATGAAAATCAGCACTATGCATAGAAAAATGAAAGAACATTTCATCTACCTTTTCTCTAAACTAATAAATGTATGCTTCACTTATGAGAGTTAATGTCTACAGGATTTCAGGGCTCATCAAAGAGACAACTTTGAATAGCACATTACAAATTCCCTTTAAAGATGAAGAATTCAATATCCCAAATTTATCCCAGGAATGTAAAAGGTCAGTGAATTAACTAAGTGGGTTAGACAATAGACGAGAGCCAGTGCATCACTGGATGAGAATTCCAGAAGAAACTTCCTTGGGTGAATTCTATAATCTGTGGTTTGAATAAAACTTTTGAAAAATTCCATTAGTGTTAAAAATCTCACAATGAGAATATGGTTAGTATTTAACACATTTTAAATTACTAGACAACCTTTCCCCAAAGAAATTTTAATGCTTTCTTCTGCCTAGTTCTTGTTCACTGCCTGGTACTAATTTAGGAATAAATTAACCCTTCCAACAATTAGGGTATTGTCTAGAGAGTGCCTCTTGCACTCTGCTGGGGAAATCACTCATATTATGAAAATCAGAAGTAAATGAGTGATTCATTTCTTCACTATAAAACATGTTTATACCTTATAACTTATTATTGATTTAAATCACTATCTTATTTACCTACATAATTTCATATTACTACATCTACAGTGCTTCTGAATCAAGCCTCACAGTTACAGATTTTGTTAATGTTTTAGACAGTTAAGAGTTTTCTATATTTACACCTGCAACCATGATCGAGGGTCCAAAATGTCTTTGATCGATTTCTGCCTTGGAGTGGGCACTGGCTTGGCTTCAGAACTGGTTTTAGTGTCTGAGTGTTCACCATCGGTTAAACTACTTTTCCTGGGAGGAAGGAGTTTTCGAGGAGCAGCCACTGGTTTCTGTAAGTGATGCATCAGGGTTGATAATTTGGTATCCAAAGAAGAGGTCTGAGATAAATTTGTTTTTTCCCAGTTGTCCTTAACCGATTGATCTGTGTTGCTCTGTGTCTTTAAGCTGAATGGAGCTTTATCAGAAGGGGGAAGGGGAGCTTGTCTCTTTTTCCTTTTCCCATCAGGTAACTGCTTGCTTGGAGAAGATACTATCTTTTTCTGGATGACCACTTCACGGTCACCATCAAAGATTGTGGCCCAAGGAGGTGGTGAGTATTCTTCATGCTGACCAATAAGGAACTGTCCATTTGTCTCTTCAATTTTTTTTTGTATTATGTCAGTTAAACTTTCAAGTTTTATAGGTGAATCAATGCCTGTAATAATTTTAAGAAAAAGATACATGGGAAAAATATCAAAACAGTATACAGTTTACCTGAGTTACTATTTTCCAAACCAAGATGCTATCTATAATAGTCATCACAAACGCACTAGGATAGCAAGCAGTTTTTTTTTTAAGTATTTACTTGTGAAAATAACCATACCTGTAGAACCAAAAAATAAGATCACATACTATGCATCGTACACACACATATATATATGTATATGCATAAATATGTGTATTCCTAAATAAATGAGTAAAGTCTACCTTACAAAGGAACAGTGAATTTTTTCAATTACATCTGATGTTTTTTCAAAACATCAGAGTTTTTTCAATTACTTTCCTGGATTTAAAATCTATTCTGACTTCTAAGTAAGAGTGGATTCCATTTTTATAAAAGCCTAATATGCAAACTTCAATGAACACAATGGATTTATTCTTACAGACCAGCCAAGTTTCTCTAATAGGGTGAAAATTCAAAACCCAAAACCCAGAGAAATAGAGTGAAACCCTGATACCATTTTTGGTGATAACTCTGGGTGAAATTTTCATTGGTAAAAATAAAACAACAGAGATAAAGGTCTATTAAATGAATCATTGGTATTTTCAAACGTGTAAACCCAAACGTATCCTTTTAAATCTAACAGTTTAAAGTATATGTGAATGCAGGGACACCAGGGGCAAGACAGACTAGAATTCAGTCTTGACCTGTGCTTGTCCACAACACAGCTCACAGAGGCGATCCTGCAAAGACAAATAAATGCCCAACAAGTGCCCTTCAAAGGGTAAGAAAATGAAATATTAATGAGTCTAATTTTTTTAAAATTTCCAAAGTACTACATGTCACCAATTTTTTGACCTGACAGGTGTGGCTCATTTGGGTCGGTGTTGTCCAGCAAAGCAAAAGGTCACTGGTTCGATTACCAGTCAGGACACAGGCCTGGTTGTAGGCCTGGTCCCCAGCCCGTGTGCATGCAAGAGGCAACTAATGAGTGTTTCTCTCTCACGTGGATGTTCCCTCTCTTTCTCCCTTCCTTCCCCACTCTCTAAAAATAAATAAAATCTTAAGAAAAAACTTTACCATTTTTTGGCCTGAGATAAAAGCTTCCATTTATTAATATTCATTTATCAACACTACTTTAAAACAAATTTAATAAAATACAAAAATTACTGAACATGATAATATTTTACAATCTGTAACTTTACATTTTCAGAATTTTCATCAGCTATTCAGCTAATATTTATTTTAGTGCACCCTTATTCATTTTGAAACCTTAACATTTTTCTTAGATCTTAAGAATTCGAACTACAAAAATGTGTATTCATTAATTTTGCATTAATTCATCTATTAAACATGAGTTCCTTAGTCTATAATCACAGTCTTTTTTTATTCATTTTCACTGTGCCCAAAAAATTTTAGCATTTTAATGTCAATGAATAAGCTGCTTGATTATGGACAATGTTGTTTTTGTTACCCTGCAGCTTAGAAAAGACAAACCCCACTTACTCATATCATGGTACACTGAGGTCGCGTCTTTTGTCAAGAACAAAGGTGGTTTCCGTGGTGACATAATCTCAATTTTCATAAGTTCTTCACAACAATGCTTCCATTGGCCTAAGAAAGACAGAAAAAGGCAGGCTAGTTTAAAACATAAATGTGAAGGAGTATATTTCATTTTCAATAGATATCAACGCATTTTTGCTTTGAAAAATAAAAGTGAATTTATAAAGCATTACCTTAAGAAAGCCACAATAATATAGTACAACCCATCATTTTAAGTCCAGGTCGAAACATAAAAATAATATGCTTTAAAAATAAAGTTCTATGCACAGATTTTGAGCTAAGATCTCTAGGCTATTAAATACTGTACCACTTCACTAAATGGCCAATAATTAAAATTTCTATTAATGACAAAAGTTTATATAAGTCTTCTTCTCTTAAACAGTAAATAAAAATGTCCGGTATTTAAGAAAGTTGAAAGGTAAAACATCAAACGGAATACAGTTACCTAGGAGGAAAAAAAGGAGCAGTGGTTCTCAAAAGTAATTTCAACTTTGAAAATTCTAAGTGAAAAATAAAGATTGGTTATCTAACAATTACATCTTTAAGATGATTATCATGCTTTTAAAAAAATCATGCAACTCTAGAAAAACAGTATGTTTTCATTTAAGTAAAAGGCATGTAAAAGCCTATTATAATGACAGAGCCATCCATACTCTAACAGAATCTAATTTATTTTAGGAAGAACACTTCAAATAAAGCCATTAGGCATTCAGAATAAACAAATACTCTTGAATAAGTTGTTTCACTTACTAAGTTAAACTGTAAAAGAGTGGACAACATTAATTTTTCTTTTAAGTATGTTTTATTATTTTCATCTTAAAATAAAATTCTCAAATTATTTCTTCTGAGTGGATGTAAAAAACCTGAAGCTTTCTGTACTTACCGTGCACCTGCATGCTGGATAACAACTGTGGGAGAAACTACGTGTCTACGTATTCATATTGCGAACGTCTAAGTTATTGAGGTTCACCATTATTAAATTCTTGTATCAGTAGAAAAGTAAATGTAATACATGAGTGCCTTTTTATACTGATTTATGATCCATATTTCTTTTCCTTTTATTATATTCTCAATCTCCATATTGAATATCCAACTTAGTTATTTTCCAGGGCTTAAAAATTAAAGACTTTTCATGTTTAGTCAAATTAGCTATTCATTTTTGTTGTTTTAAGTCTGTCACAGTAATATGGTAATATATGCTAAATTTTAAATCCATAACCTTAACTGGTTAAGCAACATAAAAACCTTTCAGTATGTTTTATTATAATGCTAAATACAGAATATCATAAAAATTTCAAAATAACCTACATAGCAACTCATAAAGGGAATAAAATCTTGAGTTTGAGGCTTCAAAGATTGCCCTGCAGAATTTAAATCTAGTGGGATCTGAGATCTGATAACTTATTCCTCCCCTCCACTTCCTTTTTAGATAAATATATAAAAGCCAGCTCTTCCTTCTTGGGGGCAGGAAAAAAGGCCATATTTAATGGAAAAATAATGAAACACTTTAAACCAGCAAACATTTCTCTGACAAATCTTACACAAATTATAAAGTGCAGTATTTTCTCCATATTGATAGACGAAAGCTTCTGATGGTTGAACTGGTAGCAGAATACCAATCATGCTGAAAACTGGAATATAAAGCCACATTATCCCATGTGTTACTGAAGTCTGAGGGACAAAAAGGTGGTATGTTCACTGGTCAAGACTTTACAGCTGAAACATTTACCAGTGACTAAATTAGTATGCAAATTAGTATGTACTCAATTGGTGACTAAATATGTATGCTACCAATATGCTAGCATAAAAACAAAGACTCAGTATACAATATTCAATGAATATATTTTATTCAAATAAAATCTGTATATTGAAGATGTTTCCCACAATATTTGTTGTACTATTCCCAGTCAAAATAATCTGTTGTGCTAAGTTGCTCATGTAACTCAGTATTTATATTATTAAATATCTGAAAAAAACTTATTTTTGACCCACCATTCCTAGCTCTACTCTTTTGATCAATCAAGATAAGTGGCATTTCCTCTTCTGCATGTTTGTTAGCTCCAATTATTAAAAATTAACTATTACATATAATAACTATGTATGGTACTGGGTAGGTGCTGGAAATATCAGGGGAAGCACTTTGTGAAGTGTATTATTGTCTGACCACGATGCTGTACACCTGAAACTAATTCAAAATATTGACTGTAAACCATAATTTTAAAAAAGATTAAAATAATTATATGGTAAAAAATGAAAAGTTAACTATTACATCCCCTTTACCTCGCACCCTCCACTCCTCAGAGTGCTCTTCAACAGGATAAACAGGAACTAGTTCCACTAATGTTTTCTCATGATTTCTTATTCTCGCTCTTTTGATTTTCTTCTCTGAAGCAGAGTCAAATAATTGAAATTTGCTCTAAACGTTAAATTGCTCTTACTTTATTGTGACCTGGACATCTATCCTCTACTTTGTCATATTGTCATATTTCACCTATGATTACAGGAGTCAACATTTATCACCAGGAAAGCAAAAATATTAAAGTGCAAGGCAATCTGTAGGATAGTATAAACATTTGCATCTTTGCTTATATACACAATGAATTCTAAAGTAAAAATGTAATAGAATTTACACTTTAAAAACTAGACAGATCGGCAGATTTTATCCCCCAAACATTAGGTACTAAAGAAGTAGCCAGACCTGAGAACCTTGCTGTCATCACTTTTTTATTACTTTGACAGTACGAAAATGCAATGAGAGTCCTCTAGCTCCCCTTTTTAGCATGATACATTATTTTACATAATCTGGAGAATCAAAACATGAGACCATGTTGTAGAAGTTGATATCCATACAATAATATTCTGACATTTTAACTTCCTTTTATCCTTCCTTCCTGCTCTTATGTACATAAAAATTATAAAATACCAGAATCATTTCTAAAAATAATAGTCTTTTGTAGAGGGACTCTCTAAATCAAAACATTTAGGGAAGCAGTTAAAATTTTACCTGTGATTAGCAAATGAAGGAAGTTGTCTTTTAGACAACACACCTATCGGTCAGCTGAAATTTTAAGAGAAAGTAATGTAGTCCATGCTTATCAGCATGGAACACCTATTTACACACTGAGTGCTGAGGTATAGTACTTAAGAAAAACTACCTCCTGAAGAATTCACAAAGGCCAAGGAAGGAGTCCTCTCTCTGGTTCCCTGGAGCAAACTAGAAACCTCTTCAGGACTCAATTTTCTCATGTTTAAAGCAGAGGGAAATAATTTCTACACCACTGGTATGTTATGAGGAATAAGTGAAGCCATATGGTACGCGGAAGGTAATCAAATGTGGTCCCCTTTTCTGCCCTCTCCCCAGCCATCACTATAATACTTGACCAGGCCACGGATCAGAGCAGGCTTATAAAACTTAATCTGAGGACTGCAGATATTAACTCTTTTTACAGGGTTTCCCAAAATTGCTTGTAAGAAGTCCTAAAAAGTTTCCAGGATTATTTCTAGGAGTTGCATAATTAACTACTATTGTTTGAAAGTGGCTCTACTTTGTAATTCTATAGAAAAGTATTCTAAATACATAAGGTACTGGTTGAATCTAACACTAGGCTTAATTTGATAGAAATATTTTCCCATTGATAAAATCCCTCTTTAAATTGAGACAATTAGAGCCCCATATATTTTATACTAGAACTCGATTACATTACCTTCACATTGTTTTATAATCCATGCCATTGGAGTGTATTATTGAAACTGAGAATGGTATGTATGGTTTAAAAAAATCTCTTTGGATGATATCCAAGATGATATTATAACAAATCCAAATTAACAGAAGATTACAGGAAAATGAATTTCCTTTCAAGCATTTCAATATTTTAGGATCATTATTATCTAGAGAAGCTTTTTATTCCTCAAATGGTTTATCAAACAATATGGATGATCTTTAGACTATCATGCTAAGTGAAATAAGTCAGACAGAAGAATTAAGAACCATGTGATTTCACTCATATGTGGGATATAAAATTGAAAGCAACAAATGAACAAATAAGAAAAACAAACAAAAACTCACAGACACAGGCCCTGGCCAGGTAGCTCAGTTGGTTAGAGCATGATCCCAACACATTGAAGCAGTGGGTATGACCCAAGCCAGGGTACGTACAATAAGCAACCAATGAATGCATAAAAAAGTGGAAAACAAACTGATGTTTCTCTCTCTCTCAAATCAATATATGAAAATTAAAAACAAAACTTCATAGACACAGACAACAGTACGGTGGCTACCAGAGGGAAGAGGGGTGGGAGGGTAGTAAAGGGTAAAGGGGGTGAAATATATGGTGACGAAAAAAGATTTGACGTTGGGGGTGGGCACACTGTGCAACAACATACAGATGATGTATCATAGACTTGCACACTTGAAACCTCTACGATTTTATCCATCAATGTCACGCCAGTAAATTTAATTAAAAAAGAAAATGTATTTGCACAGAAGTACATCAATGAAAATGTAGTTCTTTCTAAAATATGAAAAAAAATCTTGACATAAATAAAAATGTCACAGACTGTCTTCAATGCCAACTGTGACTTCATTCTTGTAAGAAACTACTTAAAATCATAGTTTGCAATCATCAAGTCAATTTTTGAATATTTTAACAATTAAAATGTCATAGACGTCAAAAAAACTAAGAAGGAAATACGAGGAATTCAAAGGTATACTATACTATAGTCACTAGGCAAAGGGGAAGGTTAAGAGAAAAAGCATCAGTACATTGCTGAAACACTACTACTTTATTCAAGAGGGTACACATTTCTTGATACAAACTATAAGATTATAATATGTATAATTTTAATATTTAGATTGCTGCGTGTATCTTTTCAGGATACATAAATATACTACTAGAAAATGCAAACATTAACTTACTCAGATCAAAGAAATGCTGCCAGAAGGCTTCCATCCATTTCTGAAGATCTTCTCTACTGTCAGCTGCAAAAATATGAGTTACAGCCTCTCCAGCAACAGGATTGGTGACAGAGAAACTATGGGTTTCCTTGGCATTCTTATCCATTGCTCGAATTCTGGTCTCCTAAAAATTAAAACAAAATTGGTGTGCTATAGGAGAATTATTTCTGTAATGATCAAATAAATGTTTTATTGCTTAACTACTATATTTACACCAGGTGCAATTATAATCTTATTGCTGATCACTTGGAATTTAAAATATGTAATTTTGAGAATGTTCAATATTCAAACTCAAATCTAGAGAGTTTTTAAAAAAATGCTTTTATTAAAGATACTGAGTAATATTTCAAAGTATGCTACAGATAGCACTTGCGTTAAATTATGAGATTAAAATATAACCTGTTTTGTTCTTTCAGCTTATGTAGGAGTTTGCTGTCTTTTATATACACCTTAAAATTAGCAATGAAACAAGTATAGCATGTCATAAAAGTAATGTGAATTATGTTAACTATATTTCCAACATAATAAAATAGAATAATCAGTAAAGTATGTTTCTTATTCTAATATTCATGCATAATATACAGTATTATCAATTAAAGCAATAAAATGATAACTTAGTGTTTACTGCAGGGAAACAGGTTTTCATCATTAACATTTATTTCATATGTAACAATCATTTACCAAGCTCATAGCAAAAGATCCATAAAATAATACTGTATAATCCTCATAATGGTAAATATTATTTTTTCAAATATTGAATGCAAGACTCTAGACCAAAGGCAATGGTTTCATTCATGTGGATAGTCTGGACTGGTTTTCTGAGTGGTACTAAGGATGACACTGTGGTGTGGTGATGCTCACTGTGTCGACATGTAAAAAGTCGACTCCCAAGTCACATGCAGGCACCGCAATGCCACAGCACAAGCTAGCTAAGACTTAAGTTCCTGAGGAAGCTTGGGGAGAAAAGTCTGGAATAGAACATCTATTATGCAAAGACAGGGATTGGCTGCCAGGATAATGATTGATATTACATTATTCGGGAGCAGTGATGCCATTAGAAATATAACAGGAGCCACATATGTAATTTAAGATTTTCTAGTAATCCCATTTAATAAGGGAAAATGAAACTGGTAAAAATAATTATGTATAAGAATTATCACATTATTTTAAAATAATGTATTTTATGTAACCCAACATATCCAGAATTCTAACATATAATGGATACAAATTTTTTGAAACATTTTACATTTTTTCATACTGGATCTCCAAAACCTAGCCCAACTTATAAAACATCTTCATTTGAGTGAGCCCCATTTGAAGAGCCACATTTGGAGAGCCGAGCAGCCACTGATGGCTAGTGGCTGCCATACTGGGTGAAGCGGTTCTAGAGGCGTCTGGTCAGAACCACAGGAGGGTGCAGAACAGCATCTGGCTGGCAGTTACAAAAGCTGGTGAAGAATGGGAAGAAACTCTTCACTCCGTTGTTGCATACAGGGTGAAGAGAGACTGCACAGTCACACAGTAAAACGAACACGCTCATATAATATGTGGACATCACCAAAGTAACAAAGAGTTACGGAAAAAAATCTATCCGCTCCCTGAAAAATGGGTATATACATGCAGGTGAACCCCTTGTACTATACAAGAAGTTCTTTTCTGAAGGAATTCTTATTGAAAAATCACATTAGAAAAATGTATGCTATATAAAATAGCAACATAACTTTGAACATTCGGAGTATCACAGAATATAAGGATTAGTAACCCTCTTAGAGTCGATCTATCCTGTCATTTTAAAAATGTAGGAATGTGAGTTGAGAATGACATCTCTAAGGAAGAATCTTCAATATGCTTCTCTAGCAGATTAACTGAAGGCAGACTCAGTGAAGGGTAAGGAAAGAACTCTTTCTTGCTGTTAGTATTTTAAAAAACTCCAAACAATAAAATATGAAGTATTCTTGTTGCTTCCCTCCACCCAAATCCATTTTAACACAAATTTCTGACTACCGTTTGAATACAGAATTAAAATACACTCAACTTTTAAATAAAAGTGTGATTTTTTAAATAAGTGAGTATGTACATTTTTAATAATATAAAGGTATCATTTCAAATGAAAATAGCTACATGGCAAATCTGATAAACTGAATCATTTATATCGCTCTCAGAGAATACAGTGCAACAACACATAAACACCACACACACTCCATGAACTTTAGTAACCATAAACACCACTAGATTTTTATAAAACCATGGGAGGTGTTTAAAGGGTGCAAATGAAACACAGAATAGATCATTTGAATTAGCTTGTATATTTTATCACCCAAAATAATTTAACTCATGGGAAAATTTTAAACCCAAATGTTGAATATCAAAGATATGATTAAATAAAGTCTCTGGTAACATCAGAAAGTTCATGCAAGCCGTTTTTCAGTGTGGGGCAAAGTATGGCAGTATTTAGGACTCTACTTCCCAAACAAGGAATAGATTATAAAACGGTGAATTTTAGGACTGTTATCATTCAGGCTCACACAATGTACAGACGATGCAAGTATTTCCTCTTAGTGTGGTACAAAAGGAAAGAAGTTGAGCGTTTTTGCCTCCACTCTTTCTACCACCTAAACTATTGCTTGATACAATCTAAGTGACTGAAAAATATTTAATGAATAAAAGAATGAGAAAGAGAAAGGAACTCAGATATGATAAAAAGTTTTACATTGATAGACTCGGATCCCAGAGATAATCTCTAATTCAATTCTTTAATTTATAGATAAAGAAACTTATGTTCTGAGATAAGTGGATAGAAATCCGAGGTCCGAGTTTCCGGTCTTGCTTTTGATAATCCCCAAACTTGTAGATATTTGGGAGATGTTACAGTCACCTGTTGTTGATTCGTGGATAGAACTAAGATTATTCACTGTGCAATTTTAATCCTTGCTGACTCGACTTTTGTCAACCAGCACATATTGAACTGCAACCTGCCACAGCCAACTCAAGTCAATAAAAATACATGAGAAACCAATTTTGTAACAGAATGTAATTAACTCTTACATCAAAGGAAAATTTCTTTTATGTTGTTCATTAGTTTGAATTAAAAGTGTATTTCAATCTCTCCATTTCTGTGGTAATGAAAAATTACTAGATCAAGACAGATTTATGAATTGTATCTCATCTTATTTTTGACTATAGGATTTTAATGAAATTTACTATGTACACAGATTATGGTCTCCAAATACTCTTTCCTACTAAAAAGAACCAGAGCTCTGTAGAGAAATGGCTGATTCCTAGCCTGGATCAGGAAGTGTATGAGATGATTCTGGAATATCTTGTCCTAAAAAACTCAAGGATTACTAGGGTTTTATCAAATGGACTTTTATCAACTTGAAGAGGCTTCCAGTAGCCAAAGACAGGACAATCTGAATATCAATAACAACGGAAATGAACTGATGCTTGAAATGTCTTTAAATCCCTAAGTTCATAATGATATTTAAAAACTAACTCATTAATCACCTTTGAAGGATGCTAGGGAACCACTTCATTGTTTTGGTAAGTAGGATATAAATGCAAAAAATCAAGTCATTATCTTGCCTTTCCTATAAAAATGGTACTCAATCACATAGCTGATAAAGTGGTGGCATATCCATTAATAAATGAAGAAATTTAAAATATCACAAGTTGGGATTACTAATGAAATAAAGGATCTAAGCAA
Source organism: Glossophaga mutica (assembly GCA_039655065.1). Classification (NCBI taxonomy): domain Eukaryota; kingdom Metazoa; phylum Chordata; class Mammalia; order Chiroptera; family Phyllostomidae; genus Glossophaga; species Glossophaga mutica. Next base: position 135,350,340 of record CM077307.1, on the reverse strand, counting down.
TGTTCAGCAGAGGGTGTTAATATGAGTGGAAGGCCCATACTATACGCCTCCTGATAAAAGTAAATAATATTTCCTAAGACATAGTCTTATTAACCAGTCTAAATCTGATGCAGAAAAGAAAAAAAGACAATACGAAGATGTAATTATGCAAAATTCTATAGGATCAATGACTTGATTTCTTCACAAATAAATTGGGTGTGAGTGTGTGTGTGTGTGTGTGTGTGTGTGTGTGTGTAAGAGAGAATGAAAGCTAAGAGACCTGATCAATCAACTATCACTATAATGTATGGTCCATATTTGGATCTTGATTCAAAAACCATTAAAAAGTATAAGATTAGGAAATTTGAACACTGTCTGATTTTTTTTTTAATTTTGTTTATTGATTTTAGAGAAAGGGGGAGGGAGGAAAAGGAAGAGGGAAAGAGGGAAGAAGAGAGAGGGAGAGAAACATTTATTTGTTGTTCCACTTATTTATGCATTCACTGGTTGATTCGTGTACATGCCCTGATCAGGATCAAACCCAAAACCTTGGCACATCAGGATGATGCTCCAACCAACTGAGTACCCAGCTAGAGGACTATATGGATTTTTTACCACATACATAAGTTTTCAGAAGTATTACCATTGTAATACTTACAAATAAAATGATAAAGTTTTCTTTAGGATTTCCTTTAAAATAATTCTATGGTGGTAATGTGTGAGGGTACAAATGAGTTCATTTATATTATCTTCTTTATAGATTATCTTGAAATTTAAAAACTAACAATTCAAAAATAACATACAAGTACGAAAACTAAGCACCCGCTTTCTTTTCTATAATACAGAGATAATATTGTTTTACTCCTATCTTCCTCACAAACATATTCTAAAGATAAATGAGTTCAATGGATGTTGATTGTTCTAAAGCCTTGTTGATTGGAGATGAAGAAAAAATGTTGCTAGCTGAAAACAAGTGTTAGACATTGTATATACTCTAATAGCAAACAAAGTATACTTTGATAACATGTGACAAGGAATGTTTGAAATATGTAAAGTATAACCATAAATTAAACCAAGCATTAGGTATAATTAGTACTAGTGGGATATAATTATTTTCAATTTATGTCAATGAAATCAGACATAAACTCCTACTAAAAGAAAGACTGTTTAAAAGACCATTTTTGTTGTATTTAATAAAGGTCAACATGAATGGTTGGCAGAGTTCAGCATTAAGAGGACTAACATAATCAGAAGAAAACCCCATGAGCTTCATAATAATTTTGCTTGCTAGGGTTCATGATAAAAGTAATGGTGAAAAGCAATTTCAAGACAATTTAACAAAGGTCTATCACCCCAACAAGTGTTATTGACTTGTTTAGTGCAAATTTTATTAGTCATTAAAATGAAGTGATGCATATTTAAATCAAGAAAAGACTATTGATCTCAAAGACCCATACTTCTTTTCCATCCTACTCCCCACCCCACTGGCAATGGATAAAACTTCAGCTAATAAAATGCTTTCTACAATGTGTAGGATATTCAGTGGCTCCAGTTAAGTACCCCTATTGAGAATGTCTTACTCAACAACATTCACAGGGAAGTTTTTTGAAGTTGCAGCAATCACTTTGAAGTAAATCATCCTTTCAAATTTAGATTGAAAAGAAGAGGGGAATAGCTTTTAGGCTTTTCTTTCCTTAATGTGACTATTTCCACAGATGGCTCCCTATGAAAATTAATGAACTGACTTAGCCTTACAGGAAATGCCATTTAGAAGGACAAGAATTATAGTTAGAGAAGAGATCCGTGATCAAAATAACAGAGCTATTATTAATATACCTTAGTAACTGCAAAATGTATGTTTTCACATAATTTTTAAAGCAGCAAGCAAAATTATTTTCTAATTCATGACAGATGACCACCAAAACAAGGAACTCTGATTTGTACTTAATATTTAAGCTTATTAAATATAAAAGATCTTAGAGACTCAGCATTGGAAATACACTAAAAACTGAAAAACATTATTCTCAAAAGTTTTATTTGGTGCTTACCTGCTCTACATATGAGAAAATAACAAGTTGACATTTATCAAAGCTCCTGTTTAAGAATGCATGAACAGTATGTGTCCCTTAAACATTTCCAAAGTGAGCAAACTGATTAAAACATCAACTTTACATTTAAAGACCAAATAATTTAAAATATTGACTAAGTAAAAATCTATATATTTATTGTAATATTTTGGGCAGACCCAGAACCACAACATTCATTTGCTACTTCTGGAGGGGTAATACCACTCCAATACGTATTGTGAATATTAATACAATACCAATATTCAGTACCCATTAATTACTCTGAAAACTGGCAATTTAAACTTTAAACATTTCATCCTGCCTTTTCAGGAGGAACTGTAATTCATTCCTCCTTGACAAGAAGAGTTCTCAAAAAGAGTACAAAAGAATGACAGTTAACATATGTACAAGGAAGGGCAGTCTGAGAAAAACATATGCAACCTGCAAGGTAATAACTGATTCCGGTGAGAGCAATCACAAAGTACCTTATCACCGCTTATATATACTACTCGTTAATTGTAAAGAGGAAAGCTTAACTACATATTGGAAAAAGCTAGTGGTCACCATGTCAACTCAGCATTGTCAATAATAAAACAACCTAATATCACGTGCCTTTGAACAGGTTACTCTATAAAGTATTTACCATTATTCATGAGTTATTCTTGTAAAAAATACTTTAAAATCATCTAATCAAGCCTCTGGACCTAATTTATAGGTTAGAAGAACAAACTATACACAATACTTAAATATTCCTAGACTGAAAGCAAAAGCTAAGAGAACAGTTTGAGGACAATAGAAAACTTTGAGTATGAACTAGATATAAGATGACATAAAAATTATAGTTCATTTGCCTAGCTGTGATAATGATATTGTGTGTGTGTATTTTTTCAAATGGATCAGCAAAACATATAGATAAAAGGCTTTATAAACTTTCAGCTATGAGTAAGGTCTTAGGATCTAATATAAAACATGGTGACTATTGCTTATAACACTATTGAATAATTGACATTTGCTGAGTAGAACTTTTCACCAAAAAAAAGACAAAACAAAAAAATTGTAATGCAATGACTGTAGTATTGATGACACAATTGTATATTTGACAAAATTATCAAACTATACTTTTAAAATTGGTGCATTTTATTTTACATGAACTCTACCACCTAATTAAAATTTAGATTAATGTATTTAGCTCCATTTATAAAAATTTAAAAAAGATATAAAGCAAATATGAGAAAATGTTAACTGCTAAGTCTAGGTAGTATACAAGTGACCATTATAGTATTTTTTCAACCTTTCTGTAAATTTGAATAATTTTATAAGTTGAGAGAAAAATAAGTAAAAATTATTTGAATAGGAGGTAGAATTATATAAGTCATATTTTCATAAGTTAAATAAATAGACTAGTGGAATTTACTATTAAGAGTGAAGTTTTCAGGTGGTTAGAAGAGTCCAGAGAAACCTGAGGTAGAAGTAGGAATTGCAAAGAGAGAAGTTTCTAGAGAAAGGGCAGGAAAAGTTTCTAGAGAGAGCATTGGAAAAATTGGGGTGACAAAATTGCAAAGCAAGAAAAGAAGACTTTCCCATTGGTTTAATCTTTGTGACTAGCAACTAAATTATATCAACTTTCCCAACGTTAACTCTTACCTCATAGTTTAATCTTACATTCCCTTCTGTGCTTTAGACAAAAGTCACGTACAACGGGAGAGATATCTGCCATCAGTCCTCAGAGTCAAATATAACCAAGCTGAAGGCTGAGTCTGTACAAATCACTAGCTTCATCATTTTCCTGTGAATTTGTAATGGTCAATTGTTGAACCACCACTGGGATTGCTAAGTAGGCTAATTTCAGTTATCTTCGTAACAGAGTTGATTGACTGCAGAATCCTGTTAGTTGCTAGATCATCAGCCTTTATTAGGACAAGGAAAAATAAGTCCATTGAAATCAGGTCAATTCAGTCAGGCCAGGCAAACACTGTTAACCACTTTTCAGGAATTAGACCCTTGTCATCAGACCAAAAAAAAAAAAAAAAAAAAAAAAATAGGTATACTGCCTATAATAAAGAGGAGTTCCTTTTTAACTGTCCTCCAAAATTTAAAAGGTAAAGATTCAACACATGCCCAAGCCATTGCACCAAGAGGCAGACTGCAACTTCAGGCTCAGAACCTTATTTCAGAGCTACTTTTTACTTTCAAAACTGATTCAGAATGGGTGTGGAGATAGGAAAAAAGTCTAATTTTGCTTTCCAAATCAAGTCCAGCAGTATGTCTATGAGGAAATAGAAAGAGAGTCTACAAATTTTTACCTATTTTTTCCTACCCATTATGAAAAGAATGAGCTATATAATCCTTATTGGACAGACGAGTTCTATCTCATCTCTGAGTCCATTTCTTCTCTTGTAAAACAGGAGTAATATATCTGTACAACAGGGCTGACTTCAATCTGCTCTGCCTACCTTAAAAACCTGAGATAAAGTAAAATGACTACCTTGAAGACTGTTTTCAAATAAAACAAATGACTTTAAAAATATTTGTTTAGCCCTGGCTGGTGTGGCTCAGTGGTTGAGTGCCAGCCTGCAAACCAAAGGGTCGCTGGTTCCTGGTCAGGGCACATACCTGGGTTGCAGGCCAGGTCCCCAGTGGGGGTGTGCAAGAGGCAACCACACATTGATGTTTCTCTCCCGCTCTTTGTCCTTCCCTTTCCCTCTGTCTAAAATACATAAACAATATCTTGAAAAAATATATTTGTTTAAATTACATTTTAATTTGTTTTATGGTTATCCATATTCCACTGCACAACATGTAAGAAAAAAATCATAGGATTCAATTTTTACTACCTAGCTACCTAGTGAACAGGTTGGAAATCATCTATGTATAACACATGCCCAAAAATATTTAACCTAAATAATTAGTCAAACACAGATTTGGGAACTGCCTAGACTTCTCAAAAATATAATGAAAGATTAAGAAACAAAAGGCAGCAAGTGGAGGGTACAATTTAGATGAAAAGGAAACAAACAAAAGACATGGTGACCTGATGCAATTCGAGGTCCTTGATGGGGTCTTGGATCAAACAGTAAATAAAAACGAAAAAGAACTGTTTGGGGACAATTGAGGCAATCTGCTCTGTATATTAGATACCATTTTATCAACAACAAATTTCTTGAGTGTGCTAATATTATGGTTATGAAGGAAAAATCCTTGTTTTTAGGAGAAGCATGCTCAAATATTCTAGGAAAGAAATGTTATGCTTTTTACTACTTACACTGAAATGGTTCAGAAAACAATTTAAACCACATAGAAAGCACATGCAACAAAATGTTAACAATAGATAAAGAATTTAAATGAAGGGTACACAGATGTTCATTATTCTGTTCTTTCAACTTTTCTGCACATGTGAAATTTTCAAAAGACTAAAGTGGAGAAAAGTGCTGCTTAAATAAAACAAAACAGAGTTGGCAAATAATTTAAAAACTTTAACAATTTTCCAATAAAATTATATTTTAATAAACCTGATTTTCTAAACCAAAATAAATTCACTACATTGTAATACTGAGGTATTATTTAAGAGTAACACAAATCTTTCTAACACACACAAAAAAAAAAACAGATAAATTAAGTGGACTTAATTATATAATAAAAGGTCTCAATGAAGGATTTCCTTTAAGTAAAAAGCAGTGTAATTTTTAAAAGTAGGATAGAAACAAACCATATGTTATTATTGGAAAAGTTCATAGAAATTAACCCACATCCTTATTTATTAGCAAACCAGTATCTACATGTTTTTAAAGACACATCACTTTGTATTTTTCTTCAAAAGGAAATTTAAAGACAAGTGGAACATATATAAGTTAACAGATGGGATAGTTCATATTTTATCATATACTTCAATTCAACCTCTGCAAAGGCAAGCAAACTAAAACAACTAGAAAAATCAAGTTTAGTCTTTAGGAAGAAAAACGGATATTCTGCTCTAGACATGCCATTAAAGTATTCTAGAGCAGGAATGCTCAAAAGCAGGGTGGGGGGCTCTAGTAAACCTGAAACTAGATGAAGACAAATTTAAGATCCTGGAATAAAAGAAAGTCTGGCTTAACGTGAAAAGTTTTCCTAAAGATTTGTGGCTGAAAATTTTGTCACTAAATTTTAATCATTTCCTTTGTGTCAATCCCCTGTATGTATGCACATTTAGTAGATACTCTAGGTGGTATGGTACTACTTTTTAAATGCAGTGTAAGCACTCCAGTATTCTAAATGAACCGTCAGGCTTTCCTATTCCAACAGAAGGTTGGACAATTGCCCATCAATCCTATTAGAAATCAGAAAGGATGCTCAGAAATGTCTTTTCATGGATTCACTTAAATATTAGCCAGAAAGAAAATCACTGTTAACATGAGCTAACAACTTATGCTTATGTAGTCTCTTAATTTAAAAATTCATGGAAAATTTAAATATCCTCTTAACGTAGAGTTAAATTCTCTCCTTTAAAGCCTATTATAGATTTCCAATGACTATGTTTTCTTAGGAAATATACAGTATTTCCTTTACAGAATAAGCTGTATAATGGGGAAAAAATTGATTATCTTTGTGAACAAACCTATTTTTAGCAGTACTTCCCTTTTCTCTTTAAGATGGCAACAACGTAAATTGTATAGAAATGGACAAACATCATTAAATGTTATATTTTTATTTCCAAAATAGCGTTTTATTTACCTTGTTAATGGACACCACCAAAGCTGGTTCCACTTTCGCTGCCATTTCTTCAGAAGTGTAAAAACAACAGAGTTTACCTCCTTTCAAAACACAATACAACCGTCTCCAACTAATCCGACCTTCTAACATTTGCTGGAAAAATAAATCAAGAAACTATCAACCTCAAATCATTATTTATCATCTTAACTCTAAATTCAACAAAACACCTAAATTATCAAAGTTTAATTCGTTTTTTTGAAATTGTTAAATGTGTTTGTTACCCATCAATTTACTAGATAAATCAACGGCACCATCCAAAACCAAAGAGTAAGTTACTATTAGAGAGTAAAGGCCTGGAGTTCTCAAAACCATTAAACCAGCAAAATGGAGGTAATGATCACCACATAACTTTACATACAGAAAGTCATAAATCAGTGCAGTTTTAGAAAAGCTAGTCTATTAAAAATGAGTACTGAGAATTCCACAGCAATTCATCTAACGGCTCAGGAAAATTATAAAAATAGCTCAATATTCAAAATATAACTTTCCCTTACTATTCTTAGAACACTGGAAAATGTTGACTATCCTGTAAGAATGCAAATTTCCTTTCCTCTTAATGCAATCTTTTAGAAAAAGCTATTGATTCATTGGAGCCCATAATTAATTATTTACTGAATATGAATAACTATGGTTATAAATAAATCAGGAGTAGGTGGCACAGAGGCAGCTTCGGAAACCCAGAGGCCTAAACTGCGCCAAAAGCTGTCCGCCAGAAAGGCCTTTATGTGGGAGGTGCTGAGCAGCCCTCACAGGTTTCCACAAGGAGTCCTCTGCTGCTGATGATCCTGTGACTGCAATTAAGGAAGCGGAGGAACCGAGAAAGGTAGCTCCTTAGCCATCCAAACTGCATTAGACCCCTCCCCTTCCTCCCTTCTCATCCCCAGGTCTCCCCCTCTACCTCCCAATCTATATCCAACACTGATCAAACTGTTATTTAAAAGAAGACTCTAAAAAAATACTCTTGGTATCAGGATTAAGAGCTAAGCTGGAGCTATGACTGTTGTAGGATATTTAAGGTCCTCTAACCTGCTGGTTAAGAAATCCTGCAAGTGCATCCTCAGCCATACAAGCTGGCTGGGCGACTAATCGGCAGCACATGTTGCCATATAAGGGAAGCCAAAACGAAGACTCCTCTATTTAAATGAGAGAAAAAAACCAAATTACAAATATATTTTAAGGTCATCACACATTTTTTCCTTTTTACAATTATTTTGGGCTTATATAAGAACATACATAGGTAAAGATTCATCCTACTCAAATACCAGTACCATAGTTAATGACAAAATCAGGTAAGAGATGATATTAAACAGATAGTTTATAGCGTGCTATCACCTGGAATAGACATGGAACTTTTAGTCTCTTGATCTCTTGTTTGATCTTAAGGTAGTTATCCAATAGAGGTAGTTCAGGGCATATAAATAAACTCATTTAATATAAAAAATTCTCATTTAATGATTTTTGTATATCAAATTCTACTTTTGCTGAGTTTCACTATAATAATTAGCAGAGTAACCCTCTGAATAAAACATTTCAGAGCACAACTTTAAGGAAATAATTTAATAAACTTTTTGCCTTCCCTTCTTCTTCCTCTACCTAACTGAAGAATTTAGTTGTAAGTCATTAGGTAGAGTCCACCAAGCTGGGCATCTGTGCTGGGCTGGGGTGAAGCCGTGGTGTGCTCCAGCTGGATGAGAGAGGAAGACGAGGGTGAGTAAGAGAGCTGCCTGGCACAAGGTATCAGAGCCAGAATGGGCTGAGGATGACAGATTGTATGGGGCACAGCCTGGAGCCCAAAGGAGATCTCTGCTCAGGGAATGGCCTGGCAGTGGGAGTCAGGACATGAGCAGAGTGAGGGCGGCTGCCTCACGTGAGGTATCAGAGCCCAAGGAGAGTAAGAGTAGCACATTTTGGAGGGGGGCCCAGCCGTGAAAGTCAGCATCTGACGGCAGCAAAGAAGCCATCCACATGTTCAATGACCCAGAAAGAAGGGCATCCCAGCAGAAAACAGCTGAGCATGGAGTGTCCAAGCACAGGCAGGCTGAGGAGCGTGTCCACCCTGATGAGGGTGAAGGTAACCAGAGCTGGGGGAGTAAAGCCAGAGCAGGGAAGAGTGTCCTCATGGGCGGGGGCTGCCCAGAATGGGAGTCAGAGCCCCAGCAAGGAGAAGAAATCATCCACATGGAGAAGGGAGAATGGTTGCTTTCAGGGAGACTGATTAAAGAAGAAAAACCATTAAAGATAACAGAAAACAGTTTTCTCACTAACAGAGAGAGGACGTACACACATGTAGAATGAACTCTCTGTGGTTTGGATTAGAACTGGATGTACTGGTGTGAACTTACGGTTTTCAACCACAGGGATTAAGAAATACATGACAGAATATCAATATATATGCATGCGTGTACCTCTGTCCACTGAGGGGAGTCTAGGAAAAGCAACATAATAGTGATACTTTAAAAGCAATGAATATACATAGAGCCCAGATCACGTCTTCTAAATATTATTTCCATTAAAAAGAACCAGCATTCCTTGGAGAAATGGCTGATTCCAGGGCTGGGGCAGAGAAAGCACATGATGACCTGAAATATCTTGTTAAGCCATAAAGCAAGGAAGTTCTTAAAAACGATGAAGACCTGTCAAAAAACACAGAAGCTATCTTGAATGTGCTCCTATTGGCCAAATTGGAGACAACTTGAACCTCAAATTAAACATGATGTTAACAGATTATGATGCACTGAACGAAACAGAAAAACATGAATCCATATTGATATAAATACATAAATGAATAAATTGAAAGTCCAACAAGAATAATATGCATAGTTTCAATGTACCCCCCACAAAATATGCATTTATTATAAAAGGGGAAACAAAGAGTAACTTTACAATAGACAAGTTTGGTAGATACTACCATAATCAAGTGATTGAAGTGAACATCATGAGTAACAGGATGAATCAAAGTTATATGCCACCTAATGGACGCATGGAACTCATCAGTTCTCTGACATTTCTCCTAAGATGTATATCCAGAATCTTAAACCCCAAGAACTCATCAGACAAACCCAGACTGAAGGACCTTCCACAAAAGAACTGACTATAATGTATAAAAGTGCCAAGGTAAAAAAGCCAAGGAAAGACTGAAGAACTGGTCTAGACTGAAAGTAACTAAGGAAGCATGATAACTAAAGGCAATTCATGATTCTGTACTGGATCCTTTTGCTATAAACATTATTGGGACAATTAACAACACCTGAATGGAGTCTGCAAATGAAATGGTTGTAATGTATTACTATACATTTCCTGGCTTGGATGGTTGCAGTGATGTAGCCAGATATCTTATTAGTAAGAAATACATGTTAATATATTTGGGGGGTAATGGAGGGGCATCATGTAAGTAACTTGCTTTCATATATATACATATATATGTGTATGTATATGTTTTTATAAAAATATGTACATATATTTTTTATTTTTATATGTATAGATTTTTACGGGGAAAAAGATTTTGACATTCAGGTTGTAAATTTTCTATAAGTATGCATATGTTTAAAAAAGTTCTTTCAAAAAACATTAAGATATTCTTTTTATGTGTACAGATAGGTATAGAGCCTTCAAATCAATATGGAAGGAGAGCACTGCATAATTTATTCTGTTTATCAAGGTAAAAGTAAAAATCCAGCATAAGGCTCTTTGACCAAAGAAAAATGATTTTTAAAGTTTTCACTGACCCCTGTTGGTAGTACCTATAAAATGGCTAGCCATTGGCTTTTACTCTTATTGCCCAAATGCCTTAGTAACTCTGAAAAATAAAACATTTTTGGTAAAAATACAATTATTTCATATATAGATGCAATGTTGCGCAGGTTTCACACATAAGTTAAATGAAAAAGGCAAGCCTACAATGATGAGTACAAAGTAAAACAAAACTTTTTTATTAACTTACCTGCTCAACATTCTATTTTACATTAGCACACAACAAATTGTCTGGGATTATTCAAATCTTTTTTTACTGATACCTTGTTAGAGAGTCTCTTTCAGAAATAAAGGGACTAACCTGGGAGGAATAAATGCATAAACACAATACAGGAAATGATCCCAAAATGAAGACATAAATAGATAAATAAATAAATGAGGATCTTCTTTCCCAAAATAGACAGAAAATGAAATAAAAATTCTATAAAAGCAGAATTTGAGCAACACCTGAAGTCAACTTTGTGATTTATGAATTTAAAGTTCAAAAGCAAATTTCTTTATACAGTAATCAAGATTTATTAATAACTAATATTCTAAATATCTGTAAGCTAGTTATTTTTAAGTCAGGATGCACGTCTTAAAAAAACAGAATCATAAATGATGATTAGTTTTCCATACCAGTTCATAAAGTTTGTTCAACCAGTAATGTACTGGAACCTAAATACCACCTGTAACAATGTGCTTCTCTAGTTAAATCAGTACAGATTCCATGGCCCACCAAGAAAAATAATTCCTTCCTGACTGCAGTCCTTGAAAATGGATATTCGATGCAGAATTCCTTGCCACATACCCTGCAATCATCTGTTACTTCTAATCTAGGTTTCTTTGCCGTTCAGGAGCATTGTGAAATAAAGCGTAGTCACAGCTTCTGTCTACTTCAGGCAAGAAATATGGCATTTCAGCTAGTCATTTAATCTATCTCAGTATCAATTTCTCATTTAAAAAAATACTACCTATCTTAAGTAGGAGGGTTGTGAAAATCAAATAAGATAACGTGCATACAACATCTATCACTGTGTCTGGCACATAATAGATGCTTCTCATAATTTCATACCCAAGGTAGTCCCACTCCCCAAACCGTACCCTTTCCATTTTTCAATGCTGTCTCTCAGTCCTTATGCAACACATTTCATCAAAATACTTAATTCTTCTTTTCTAGGCAAGGGAGGTATTAGGACAAGATAAAATGAAACAGGAAGTGAGAGCAGTTTGACTTTTCATTACTAAAAGATCTTATCTAATTCATCTGTAGTTTCACACGGGGAACAAAATGGTTTTAAAAGTGACAGCAACAACAACAACAATACACAGGCAAGACAAAGCATGCAGATAACATCTCTGTTCCGGGGGAGTCAATCTTCACAATATGGTTTCAGTATTTTATAAAAAGTATAAAAATGTCTTGATAACAAATATAAACCTGAAGATATCATTTTGGCTTTTCCCTTCAACTAGTAAGAATAAAGATGATTTATAAATTTCAAAAATCTTGTATTTCCCTTTGATTTTACAGTTTTGGGTAGATGTTAACATAACTTTTTAAGGAAAACCCCATTACATTAACATACTTATATTAAGGAAAAATTAGAAGGTAGCCTCTGTATAAAAGTTTTCACTTTAATTATAAAATTTAATTACAAGTTTTAAATTCACATGCAGCTCTAGGCGCATACCTATTACATGAAGAGTTGGGCACATAGGTTATTTTTCCTTAAATTATTTTCCGTAGAATCTCCAAGTTCTAAAGTCAACATTTTTGGGTGTTACTGTTTGAAGCACAGGTCTTCTCATGGTCTTTAATATATTAATCTGTATTGTGTTCCTCTAAGAAAGAGTTATAACCACAGTTCCCATGCTTATTTGCCCATAAGCATTTTATTAAAGGAGAATCTAGTAATATCTGATAGAACATTGAAGACAACTGAGGAATTACTGCTGAAAATGATGCTTCCTTTGTGAATTTTATTCCTTTCTACAACTTTTCAGATGATTTGGTTGAAAAAATGGGGCCTTTCATCATCAAGTCCATTCACACACTGATAGTATTTTGTCTTCAGTGGCTTTAACGGTTATCATGCCTGACCAGAAAGCACAGCAGAAAGAGCACGGCTTGTCCTGGATTATTTAAAGTGCAGTTCAAGCACTTGCTAGCTGTATGATCTAGCAAGCTACGTTCTCTAAACTGTATTTTACTCATCTGTAAACTGTAAATCATGATAGAATGAGGAACTTGTGAAGGTCACAGAGCCAGCCAGTGTTAGAAATAGAATATGAATCCAAGGCCGATGGCCACACTTTTAACCACTTCATTGTGATATTTCCTTATAACCATATCTCACAGTGACTAAGAATAAAAACCGCTTTAAAAGTATTTGTTTGCTTATTTATTTATTTCTACTTTACTGGGGTAAGAACACCTAACAGGAAATACACCCTCTTAGATTTTTAAGTGCACAATGCAGTATTGTTAACAGTAGGCGCTACGTTGCACTGCAGATCTCTAGAACTTACTCATCTTGTGTAACTGAAACCTTATACCTGTTGATTAGCAACTATCCATTCCCCCTCCTCCAGCCCCTGGTAACCGCCATGCCACTACCCCCTGCTTCTGTGAGTTTGACTATTTTAGATACTGGCTATTTCAGTTAGCATAATGTCCTCACGGTTCATTCATGTTGTCATATATTATATAATTGCCTTTTCTTGAAGACTGAGTAGTGTCCCATAGAACACTGTCTGGCACATAACAGGCACTCAACATATGGTAGTAATATTGATAATTCTGCAGACCTGGCATAAGTGGGATTACAACAAACTTCATTTACTAAATTTTCTGTAAAATTGATAATATTAATACTATTGCAGACTTCAAGTTTTGTGTGATAAAAGGCTGCACTGCTCAGAACCAGTCTTCCTGAAAACTACTGAAAATGCTGAATTAACCAAATTTTAAATTTTTTTCCAGAGCAACAAAGATAGTGGAATTATATCTTTCATCACAGTCAAAACTTTTTAAAAAGATTTATTTATTTATAGAGAGAAGGAAGGGAGGGAGGGGGACGGAGAGAAACGGTGACCAACTGCCTCTTGCACACCCCCAGCCGGGGACCTGGCCCGCAACCCAGGCACGTGCCCTGACTGGGAAGCAAACTGGTGACCATTTGGTTCACAGGCCGGCACTCAGTCCATTGAGCCACACCAGCCAGGGCCAGAGTCAAAAATTTTTAAACTGCCAAAGTTATATATTCTGTAAAAAATACTTTAAAGAATGACTCAAAATAAACCTATCACACAAAAGCAAAGTTTCAAGAAGTATGAGACCAGAGCCCTGGCTGGTGCGGCTCAGTGGACTGGATGCTGGCTTGCAAACCGAAAGAAGTGTGACACCAGCAGGACACACTACAGGAAACTCTAAATTATACTTCAAGCAGAAGGAAAATGATCCTAGGTGCTTGGAATAAGGTACAGGTAGTCCATAGGAACATGTGGGTTAATCTAAATAAATATTAAGCACATAAAACACAAGGGGGAGAAGTAAACCGAAAGAAGTAAGACACCATTTGGTAATGAAAAAATATAATAAAAAAAGAAAAAGATCTTGTGAAATTTAAAAATCATATAGAATTATAATACATAACAATAGCACATAGGTCAGACAAATAGGGTTTAACTTGCTAGTCCCTGCATTGTCTGAGGAGAAGGTAAAACTACCTTTTAATTTTATACTTTAATAAGTATTATTAATATTTCTAGAGATGATTTCTAAAAGATGAGAAAAAGAATTATAACTTTAATTAGAACAAGGAAAAACTGAAATGATGAAACTATTAATCCTTTAAAGGGTAAGACAAAATAGAAAAACCACTATGGAAAAGACAAATAGAAAACACAGGATATGATGGTTGATTTAAACCCAAATATTTAATATCATATATATGGGTTATAAACTATTTGGTATTAAATGGAAAGTGACTAAATGGGCTAGTAAAAAAACCCCACAATTTTTGTCAAATTGGATAAAAATTAAAATCTAATGTATAACCCTGTTGGAAGAAGCATATCAACAATATAAAAATGGGTACAGTTTGAGGTAAAAGAGTGAAAAAAATACTCAATTAAATAGTGTGTGAATCAAATAGCAAAGGCTCAATTTATATAAAGCAAAAAGAGACATAACTATGAACACTAGAAAAATCCACAGTAATCAGAATTTGTTACACCTCTCACAATAATAGAGTATATGTAAACTACAATAATTATTTCTATACATTACTATGTTTCTTTTGCATAAACTACAACCACCAATATATCATCCGGAGAGAAAAGGATTAAGATTAATTTAGTCCCATGTTTTCTTATATCCTCTGATACTAATAGAAGGGTTGGCTTCTTCAATTTTAAATTTAAAAATAAGATAGGTCTTTGATTGCCAACGAGAAGATGGTGAAGTAATCGATTTCAAGTCAAAGACAAGGATTCAGCATATGCAAAACAGTCTTGTCCTCACAAATCTAGCCTCACAAACAAATGTCTGGCAAAAGCATGGAGGAAAGTAAACTTTACTTTTGGGGAAAAGGGATAGATATATTTGAAAAACCCATAGAATGACTCATGCCTACATTACTTATGCTAATATCCACTTCAGGGGAACATATTAAAATTAAAAGTTATTACTCTCACCACATACACAAGGTCTTTCTGGGAAAAGTCCTGCCATTGTTACTGTAACAGGAACTATACTTTTTGTGTGACATTGCTGTAACCTGACAGCCAGTGAGAGTAGGTGGGAATGAGCATGCATGAACAATGATGACTCCACTGTACTAGTCAGTGGGGGCAGTAGACACTGTTGAGTGTTCTGCGTGGCCATCATATTCAAAATGACTGCACAAACAGAGCAATGAATCTGCACCAAATTTTGCATTAAGCTTGAACATTCCACCACAGAAACTCTTCGGATGATTCAGAAGCCCACAACTATGAGCAACTGGTGATTGACAGCTTCATCATGACAACGTACCTGGTCATGAATCACCAAAAAACACTGCATTTGGTGAAGAGTTTTTTGGCAAAACATCAAATCACCCAGGTGACTCAGCCCCATTATAGCCCAGATTTGGCTCCCTGTGGCTTCTGGCTTTTCCCAAAACTAAAATCACCTTTGAAAGGGAAGAGATTTCAGACTGTCAATGAGATTCAGGAAAATATGATGGGGCAGATGATGGTGATTGGAAGAACTGTGTGAGGTCCCAAGGTGCTTACTTTGAAGGTGACTGAGGTGTCATTGTCCTATGTACAATGTTTCTTGTATCTTGTATCTTCTTTAATAAATGGACCTATTTTCATATTATATGGCTGCATACTTTCTGGACAGACCTCATATATCAATATAACACATGTAATAAGTAAATTATAGACTGTACTTACCATTTCCATTAATAGACAGATTATGGGTCTTGAAACTGTCCTCAGCACTTTCCAAGGTCAGTGTAGTGTGAGCTAGCAAATTATACTTTGCACCACTAATAGTGAAAAAGAAGACATGTTTTAAGTACTCTAGTATATTTTCTATTACATACAATATTAGATGTTTAACAACAACAAAATAAACCTTATTAAAAAATGGGCAAATGACTTGAATGGACAAGACATTTCTCCAAAAGAGATACACAAACGGCCAATAAAAACATGAAAAGATGCTCAAGATCACCAGTGATTAGGAAAATACAAGTCAAAACCACAATGAGATACCACTTCACCACCATTAGGATGGCTATTATAAAAAAAAAAACAATAACAACATCAACAATAAAGAAAAATAGAAAATAACAAATGTTGGCCAGGATGTGGACAAATTGCTGATGGGAATATAAAATGGTGTTACCACTAGGGAAACAGTATAGTGGCTCCTCAAAAAACGAGAAATAGAATTGCCGTATAAGTCAGCAATTCTACTTCAGGGCATATTCCCGAAAGAACTGAAAGTCAGGAGTCAGATCTGTGTGAACTCATGATAACAGCAGCATTATTTACAACAGCGAAATAGGGAAGGTAGCCCAAGTCAAGGCTGAAAGGATAAAAAAACATGTCTATACATGCGATGGAATATTATTCAGCCTTAAAAAGGAAGAAAATTCTGACTCCAACATGGATGAATCGCAAAGACATTATGTTAAGTGAAACAAGTCAGTCACAAAGGACAAATACTATATGACTGATTCCACTTATATGAAGAACCTAGGAAAGTCAACTTTACAGAAACAGAAAGTAGAATGGAGGTTTCCAGGGTTTGAGCAGAGAGGGAAACGAAGTGTTAGTGTTTAGCGGGTACAGAGTTTCAGTTTGGGAAGGTAAAAAAGTCTGGGAGATGGACAGTGGTGAGGGCTGTACAACACTGTGTATATGTTTAATGCCACTGAATCATATACTTAGGCAAGTTTTTTGTTATGTATATTTTACCAAAATAAAAAAATGAAACAACACATTTAGGTGTTATAAATGACAGTTTAAAGTTAACATAAATGACTAATCGATTCTTGATTTCTCTATGCTATTTCATCTTAAGAAAATCTGAAAATTACTTGGTTTAACTTACAAATGTTTCTTTTGAAGGATCTCCATTCATTCAAAGTTATAAACTTAACATCTTATATGTGCCAAATCTTATACAATGTGATGGGATGAATGGTAAACAAGACTCAGTATTATATTCCGATGCAGAAGACAGGGGGGGAAAGTAGAGGACTAAATCAAATACTGGTATTTCAAAGTTATAATGCAACTTTTTCCATGAAAGAAACAAAGGGTATAAGAATACTGAGGACCTATTTTAGGTAGGGGAATTGGGAAAGGACCGTCTAAAGAACTAAAAGTTATGAATAAAAGGATGGAGCCAAGTAAAGGATGCAGAAAAACATTTTAAACAGAGAGAATAACATGTGCAAAGAGAGGTTGAAAGGAGACAAGTGTGGCTGAGGCACAGCGAGCAAGTAGGGAACACGCTGCAACACAGCACTGGAAACACAGGCCCGGATCGAACCCCCTAAGACGGTGAGCCTTGGAAGAACGGTGGACTTACTTCCAAGTGTAATGGGAAGTCATTGGAGAAGGTTAATTAGAAGGATAGTGATGGAATCTGGTTCATATTTACTTCCTGGAGGTAGGAATAAATCTCCTTCTTCTGGGTTATCCACTTTATTTATTTATTTTGTTGTTGTTGTTGTTGTTGTTTTAATCAGTATTTTTTTAATTGTTGATATTGTACAGTTTTCTGTCTTTTACCCCGCCCCCAGCCCACCACCCCAGCCCTCCCCACCTTCCTCCCATTTCCACCCTCCATAGTTTTTGTCCATGTGTCCTTTATACTTGTTGCTCCACTTTATAAAGTTTCGTAATTTTTATCTATAGTATGGGGAAATGGAGATTTCCCCACTCCTACTTCCAGTTTTTTCATTAAACTACCTAAGTTAAAATAGCACATTGCCAAAGTATCCAAAAATTGTGATGATAAATTTCATATCCTGACTTTCTGTGGTGATAAAAGGTGAAAATTTTTGTTCAATAATTATATTTCCTCTGCTAGTAATCTTAATTTTATTTTAAGACTTTTCTTGGTTTTTTAATTTTCCAAAATAGTAAAATCTTAACACTAAAAACAGTAAAGAACATGTTTTAAAAAAGGAGGAGACAGAGATGGACAGACAGAAATACAGACAAACCTAGGAGAAAAAAGAAGTCTGATGGGATCTCTGTTACTTATGCCACGTTACATGTTTCATAAACCTCATCTCACTAAATCTTTAATAAAATCGCTACTACAAAGGAAAAAATAGATGTACATGTACTAAGTCTGCAGTGTGTGCCTGCATACACTCCTGTAGGGTGATACCATGCCCTACAGAACATTACCCCCTGTGAGAACACCTCTTGTTTTTTGTTTTTCCAGTTACATTGAGAAATAATTGACATACATCACTGTGGAAGTTTAAGGCCTATGACAGGATGGTTTGATTTATCTTGGTTTTAACACGGAACTATCAGAGACCACATGTATCTTTCAATAACCCATGCTTTTTTGTCAGTGTTTATAAAGGAAAATTTATGTTTCTGTCTCCCAAACATTTTTTTAACAAAAAACAATGCATGAGTAAGTTTCAAGTTACATTCTGAATACAGCTGGTATAATGTCAGACTCATATGTAAAATTTGGAAAAGTTCGCTAAGTATTAATAAATCTCCACTGTTGCTAGAGCTAAGAGGCACCAGCCTCATATTCAATGTAGCGATTCTCTGCTGTTATTCACTTATCCTGAACTAGTATCTGTAATGCCTTTCATAATTAGCTCTTATTTTTCCCTAGTGTTAGACAATGAGTACCCCCACACACCAAAAAAAAGTTGAGGAAGTATTAAAAAAACCTGTGGAGAAAGAATCAAAGCAATTGAGAACAGCGATTATAATGGAAGAGCAAACATCACCACACACAAACTGCCTATTAACAATCACAAGCTGTTTTAATATTTTAAGTATTAGTTCAACATGATAATTTGTCATTGACATACAGGTGTCATGGAACTACATTATCATTTCCCACACTTAAAATTATAGGAAATAGACTCCCGTCAGCACGTTAGCACAGGGTGTTGTCTTTGGGAAGAGGTTCCAAGCAGCAAGTGGGTGACAGCTGCAGGAGAGTGCCGCTCCCTGCGGGTGAGAGCAGCAGGCGGAGCGGCTGGAGGGCAGGACGGGCGGGGCGAGGGGGCTGCGGGGCACAGGTCCTACGGGAAGGAGGGGCAGACGCCGTACATCACAGTGCTGCGCAGGGCACGACGAGGTACTGGATTTTATTCTGAGTAAAATGGGGAGCAAATGGTAGGTTTGGGGCTATGTGTTGTGATCTGACTTGTATTTTTGATCCCTTTGGTTACTCTATGGAGAACAGAGCACAGAGGCCAAGAGTAAAAATGGAGACACTAAGCAGAAAGCTACTGCAATTGACCGGTCCAGAGCTGATGCAGGCCCGGAATAGGGTGGTGGCTGGTGGGGTGAGGAGAAGTGTTAACATTCTTGATATAGTCTTAAAGTTGATCTAATGTGGACATTGGATGGATGCGAAAGTAAATAGTCAAAGACAACTCCAAGGCTTTTGGCCTGAGCAACTAAAAAAATGGAATTCTTATTAACTGCAATGGGTCTGACTAAGAGAAGAATAGATATAGGAAGTAAGAATTTAGTTTGGATAAGTTAAGTTTGAGATATTTTTAGGTATCTAGATGGTTTCTTTATAGGCAGCTAGGTAGATGAATCTGGAGTTAGGAGAGGAAAATTGTTGAAGAATTAAATCTGGAAGTTACCAGTACCTAGATAAAATTTAACGAAAGTTAGAAAGTTAAATGAAGTTCAAGGACTGAACACTGGGACACAAGCACTCTGTCACTTCCGATTAAGCTGAAGAGCAATGAACAAAGGAGAGTTGAGGAACAGTCACTGAGGCAGAAGAAAAATCCCGGAAGTGCTATCCTAGAAGGCAAGTTAAAAAAACTGTTTCAAGGAAAGTGATCAGTTATGTTAAATAATGCCAAAAGGTCCAGGAAAAGGGATACTGCCAACTGACCCCAGGCTCTGGGAGCATGTAGATCACTGTTGGCCTTAGTAAGAGCGATTTCTGTAGGGTGGGATGGAGGCAACATGAGGGAAGCTGACCGAAACTTTCTAAGAAAGAATGGGAGCAGAAAAAGTGGAGATAGGAAATATAAAAAACTCTTACCTGTAAAGAATAGCCATGAAATAGGCCGTAGAAATGAGAGATATTTCGGTATGTTCATATTTGTGGAAATGATGCAGGAGAAAAATGCATGATGTCGCGGAGGCGGGGCAGGCACATGTGTCGGAACCTACTTTTGAGTGGTTGAGAAGATGTGATCTAGTGTACAAGTAGGTGAGGCAAAGGCAGTTCACAAAGGAAAGCAGCAAATACAGATCCAAATGCTGGTAGATTTTATAGAGGGAAGATATGCAAGTGCTTTTCAGATCACTTCATCAGTGAAACTGTCAGCAGCTTTGAGGAAGGAGTGAAGAGGATGGGGTGCTGGAGGTTTCAGAAGAGAATATTACATGATATAAACTTTTTACCCTAAAGAGAGGTAGAGTAGAAGGCTATGACAACTCAGGATTGCTCAGTCATACTGAAAACTCACTGAAGGGTAGAGATCATGTGTCTAACATGAACCAGTCAATAAGACTCTTTTTCTCCAGCTTCCTCATCTATTCCTCATGAGTATGGGTGCAGAGGAGTTAAAAATAAAATTTAACCAAGGTTCGAGTTTTTCAAAGGTTAGTATGACAAAAGGAGAAAATGCTTCTAGAAAAGAATTAAATGGCAAGTCATGGAGTCTAAGCTAAGTTGGAGGCAGAGCACTGAAGGGAGCAAGCTGGGAATGTGGGAAACGGGAGACGGAGTGGAATACCTCCTATCAAGATTTTAGAAGGTATGCAATTATTAGTAATGACAAGACCTAGAATACAATCAGGGGGTGGATGGCTGAAAAGGGCGAAAGGACAAGATCACTGGAGGCAAGGGGGTCATGAAACTGAGAGGTCAAGGTATTAAATGGATAGTTCACAGGTATTTTAAGTCCATCAAGGAAATAAAGAACAAACTGACAGTGACCAGAGGAGAGGTGGGAGGGGAATAACTGGGGAAAGAAGGGGAAGGGGTAAGGTAAGCCAAGGAACACCAGTAGGAGACTCACAGGCACGGACAATGCAGGGGGACTGACTGTGGGAGCAGGGGGCACAGGGTGAGGGAGACCAATGGGGAAAAAGGCAGGACAACTGTAACTGAACAACAAAAATTTTTTAAAAAGAAAAATACAGGAAGCAGCTATGCTATACGCTGTGCAT
Organism: Glossophaga mutica; assembly: GCA_039655065.1. Taxonomy (NCBI): domain Eukaryota; kingdom Metazoa; phylum Chordata; class Mammalia; order Chiroptera; family Phyllostomidae; genus Glossophaga; species Glossophaga mutica. The sequence goes on along the minus strand of CM077307.1, from coordinate 135,328,894 downwards.
TTGCACTGAGTGAACCGGAGAGGTGGCATGTTTAGGAAGCAATCTCTGTGGGAGAGTAGGCTAAAATTATGGGATGACAAAATAAATGTTTACTTTTTTCCCTCAAGCCTTAAGAAATGATTGTGACTAAAACATCTTTTCCTCAACTACTTTGAGGTAAACGTGTAACACATTTGCCTCTATTTCCAATGAATGGCATATACGAAAATAAAATACAAAGAAGTTATTGATAATCTCCAAGAACAGTTAAATAAACTATGATAGAACCAGCTGATAGATAATGTGGTCATTAAAATGATTTTGTGAAGACTGCAATAACTCTAAAAAAAGTTGAATTCACAGTATAATTGCGAATATCTAAATCTCCCCTAAAGCTAGTTATTTTAAAACCTGGAAGAAAAATATTAGCTCAAAATTATAAACAGTATTTGATTTAGAGTGGTTGAACTATGAATAACTTTTCTAGATTCTATTTCTCAAGTTTATATTACTTTGGTAATGAAGTAATAAATGTGGTAAAGTGGTAGTAGGATAAAACTTCCCCTAAAAATCAGAGACATGCAAAACGTGATGATCCTCCATCTACCAATGTGCAGTTGAAAGCACTCTGACAGGCAATATCTTTTTAAAGGCTTATAATAACCGCTTGAGGTAGGCAGGGCAGAGATTTGCAGATGGAGAAACTCAAGTTCACAGAATGTAATTAACTTGCCTGCAGCCAGCAAGTGGTATATGGAAAGAGATGCCTACCATACTACACTTAGTACCTTTATACTTCATTAAGAAATTGTTCAAAATTAAGGTACTTCTGTTAAAACAGATACACAGTAACCACATTTTACTGCAAGAATTTAAATGCATGGAACATGACTTACTAACCTTTGACTCCAATGTACCACATGATATAAGTAATGAATAATCATCCCTCAGATCTTTAAATAAATGAATAAATTATATTCAGTAGTTGAGTAATTCCTTAGTTATGTTTGAACACTGCATAACTACTACCAAACCATTAACACCCTTATTCAACACATCAGTAACCCATTTATCCTGGACAAGTGTTAGTGTACTAGTTTTATAACTTCAATCTAATTTAAAATGGAGTATAGTGGCTTTTTAAAGTTAATACACCTTTTTGTCAAGTAAATAATCATTGTCAATTTTACCAGTTTTCACAAGATGACTGTTTAAAATGATGTATATTTATTTGCACGATGAAAAACAATGTACTGAATACCTCTTAAGGAGCATAAGGTAGTTAATTCAGCTATTAGAGGCACTGGGAAAATCTAGCTAAATTCCACAAATAAAATGAATAAATAAAATCACATGAGGGAACATGCTAAAATTACCAAAAATGTTCACTGTCCTCTTTCAGATCAAACAATACTTTATGATGACATTTCATGTTACTTCATTTTTAAACCATGACTAATTACAATGGCAATGCTTCCAAAACCAACAATGATCTCACTTTTAAAACATTCTTGTCAGGATAACATTTTCTTACTAAAACATTACACTCATTCCTTCTAGCCAACCCTAATACTGAATTCCCAAAAGTTTAATCAGCTACATTTTTTAAATTAAAAAGGCCAATTGTTGTAAGATTGGGTGGGGGGGTATCCAAAATTGTTATGAAAAAAATAAATTACTACTTTAAATGGTAGTCTAAAAAAAGTACACACTTTTGTCAGGAAGAACAGCTATAGTTGATCACATACCATATTACTAGAGAAGCTATATACTGCGCAAATCTGTGCCCATTTTGGCTACAAATATAAAACTGTATTAGGAATCTTTGCACTGATCTTGAACTAGATCACTGTTAAATAAATAAAATTTATCCCCTAAGCACTCTTTTTACTAACGCTATTCTTAAACTCTTACCATGGTGCTGAAGTGGTCAGTAAGGAAGTATCAGGGAAGAGTAGTCCCAGGCTGTGAGTTTAACCTAATATACTCTGGATTCCTACCAGGAGTGCAATAGGATGCTGGTAGTAGGAGAATATGATTTAGTGAGATGTTGTTAAAGGTTTTATTCCACCTTTTGACCTACTTTAATGGTATAAACAAATGACATGCAAGTTCCATGGGAAATGTTCATAAGAAAAATTACTGTTTGGATTCACATATAAACCAAGTAGAATGACAAATCTAAATAGAAGAAACGCTTCAAAACAAATAGGTCAATCCCTACTAAAAAAAAGTTTAATACCAAATAATTTTATTCTAAAAAATTCCACTAGGCTTCAAAGAGGAATTTAGGTTAAATACAAGTTCTAACATTACTTAGATTATGTTCTATGATATAATAAACAATAATTTTAAATTTTAAAATATATCTATATTTTATAATCCTGTGTCAAGTTTCTAAACTGCAATGCTTCAGCATGAGTTTGAAAAAAAAAAGTTCAAAAAGGACTGGTCTCAGAACAGTAAAAATAGTAACATTAATGGTAAGAGCTATGTTTATTAAATGCTTACCACATATAAAATTGAGGAATTATTTTTTGGAATCTCATAATGATCCTATGGAGTTAGATATAATTACTTTATTATCATTGTTCACATTTCGCATAGGGAAAAACAAAAACCCAGAGGGTGAATTAATCTGCCCTGGGTCAACAAATAAATGACAGGATAAAAAATGGAAACATTCGCTGCCCAACAATGAAGTTGTAAACTGTTTGAGAGGCTCACTCGTTGTCTTTATATGTGTTAAAGGTGCATAAAACCCTAAAAATGTCTCTAAGGAGCCTTCTAAAAAGAAATGATTTTGTCTAACCATCCTTACTTTCCATGTGAGAAAGTAGAGGACCTGGGAATACTATAAGTGGTCCAGAACACTACTGGTCCTGTCATTTTTAAATAAGAAATTTTGCTGCTTAAATAAGTTTTAAAATTACTGAATTTGGTGATTACTTCTAAGGTCTCTTTCAGTTCTAAAATCTCTGTTTCGACCTAGAAATATAATTGATTATTTAATTATCAAAAAGAAATAGTTCCACTACCCTATGGTTCAATTAAAACACCTTTCAGCAAAAACTTGACATAATCTTAACCTAGAAAACTTTAAAAATGGCCTTAATTCTAAAGGATGAAAATCTAAGGGCCCCTCCTTTCCTCCTTTTTAATGACATTTATGTTAAAAAAGACATTTTCTATGACAGTTTTTTAGTGGAAGGGATCAATTCATGGATCACAAAATCAACTTAATAATTTATAAACAGCATTTTAAAAGACTGAAAATAACTAGAAATTTAAAATTCTGATAATTATACTATAAATAGCAATGCAAAGTACTGCTTCATGAAATCTGTTTATGTAGCTGTGTACTCAGTCATAACATAGAATTTATTTCTCACCACGGGTCTCAATCAAAACAGAATGAAAGCCACAATGCTAGACAGAGTCCCAAGGCATTTTTCACATGAAGTATATCTGACACAAAAAGAGTTATTTAATTACATTCTGATGATTGATATTTCCAGCATCTATACCTAAAATATTTTGTTTTTTGTAATTATAGTAAAATTATTGCCATGCTGAAGAGCCAACTCTAGTAAGACATGCAAAGAAATTCTAGGAATGTAGCCCGACCAACAGTTTTCCCAAGAAACAGAAACATAAAACGATTGTTGAAGCAACAAACACAATGTTTAAAGAAAGTATCTGAAAGAAACCAAGGCTCCTTGAAGAAATAATTCCAAGCCTGGGCAGAAAAATGCAAGATGAAAGTGGAACATCTTGTGCCATAAAGCAAAGAAGCTATCAGAGATGAGGCTGTGTCAAAACGACACAGGAGTCAGCTTAAAAGCTTCCCATAGATCAAACAGGGGACGATTTGGCTTCAGAAAGAGTATCTATGAAAGAGTGAGACACAAATTCATAAAAATCCAGTAGTTCAAATAAAGGATAATGCTGATCACCTCCATGATAGCTAGGATATCAACTTAATGTTCTAAAATTGGGTAAATAAAAGAAAGTATTTTTCCCCTGCCTTTCCTTCATCAGTTATTTTTTGCATTTATAGTTCATGAAGGAAAGTTCTTCTCTGAGAGAATTCTAGGTTTAAAAAAAATGCAGGACAAATTTTTAAAGTCACCAAATTATAATCCCTGATGAAATAATGAATGCTCAGTAATGGCTGCTAAAACCATTAGATAAAAGATTGATAGGCAATTTTACAATAGATGAATCAGGCTGGCAACATTTGAATCCACTGATCAATTTTAACATGACTAAAAATGGGACAAGGCTTCCTAATGGGAGATAGTAAGAAGTATATATAATCGATATGAAGTATTATTGCCCTAAAAGAAAACCTGAACCTAATCGGTTTTCTAGATCTACTATCTACCAGAGGTAGGACATACAGGGGATAGAAAAAGATGTTAAAAAGAAAAGCCACAAATATGCAATTAGCTAAACTCAAAATAGGGAAATTCTATAAGATCTGGTTTCTTCAATAAATAGCAGCAAGAAAAAAAGTAGACAGGAAATTGTTAAGGATTAAAAGAAACTTAAAAGACTTGCTATAATGCAACATTGTAGACCTTGTTTGGATCCTGATTTACACAAACAAATCATAAAAGTATTTTTTCAGAACTGAGGCAATTTGAATACAGACTAGATAGATATCAGATGATACTAAGGACACTTTATTTTGTTAGGTGTGATAATGGCAATGTGGTTTTGTGATAAAGGTAAAATATTTTTTTTAATCTGTAAGAATAAAGCATGCCATATAGAAATTCAATTAGCAGACTGATATGTAACAAATATTTTTACATATGGATAGTCCCTTTTCACGAAAAACATTTCATCTTTCCAGTAGATACTAGAATTCCAAATCACTAAAAACACATTCTCACCCAAATTCCTATTTTCAAAGTAAGGTATTAAGGCTACTTCAGCTGGGTAAATGTCAGACAGCCAAGTTTTGTTTCTGTTGCAGTATGTTTTTTCCATTTAAAATGTAAACATCCACTCCACATACAGTACTTTAAAATGTCACAAACATATAATTATACTGTCACTATAAATATTGTATTAGAAACTTACGAAATAGCACAACTGAAGGACAAACATGTTTCATGATTTTCTTGAAGCATTGAATTTATTTTCTTCCCTGTAGCTTTACTTATAGATGTCTTCAGTTTCTTAGCTAATTTTTTTGGTGTATTGGTTATAGAAGAGTCTTCTGTACAGCAACTATATACTTCCACCTTTATCTGAAAGTCTGGCTTTGCTTCATTACTAAAAATAAGGATATTCACAATGTTAGGAATTTAACTCAGTAGAAAATAAAATTATAACATCCTTTGATGTTTCCATACATTTAAAATCAGCATGTGAAATGGGTTTATGTTAATAGATGTTAATGAGACAGACTACCCAGTGTTTATTTAGTATCTAAATGACCTGAGAGAGTCACTGCAACTTCCAGAGCTACCAGCTTCTAAAAAGTAGGTCCATCTTAACTCAATTTAACCAATACATACAGGCACATTACTTAAAGAAAAAGAATAAAATGTTCTGGTCATTTTGTTGCCAATGCTATTTCTCCTTGTCATCCCTTTAACACAGCTATTTTTAAGGTATTTACATTATACATGTAATTTCCTGAAATGACTTATTCTTCCAGGAGAAAAAAAGGTTTGGGAAAAAAGAAAAGGAAAAAAAACAGAAACAAAGTTTCTTCTGCTAAAACCTTTAGTTTTCATTTCTTTTTCATCATCACTTATAGTCCACTCACCACAGGCTGCTAACACATCCCATAAACCAGTCCCACCTTTCTGCCTAACAACTCTAAAACAACATTTCAATATTCACTTATATAGGGGAAAGCAAATAAAGAAACAAACAAACAAGAAATGATATAAAGAGATATGCTCAAGACATGAATTCCTTGAGGGCAAGTGCTGTCTTAATCTTTGTACACTTAATCAAGCACAAAAGGTATTCAATGAATATTTATTAAACCAATATGCAGAAATTCTGCAATTTTAGCAGACACTAGGATGGGCTTTGTCCTTTGTCAAACACAATGAACTGCCTCTCCCATAAGAGACTGTGGTGTTGTCACCAACAATAAAAAATACTCAAAGCTGCAGAAGAGTCCGTCAGCAGAGGTTGCTTGTATGATCCATCCACCTCTGAGATTTTAAAACTGCAGCACAGACTTTTAAGATTTAAATGGCCAATCCAAAGTTTGCATAAATCCCAGGAATAATTTCCAGATATTTTTATAGTTTATTATTTGGCAACTTTTAAACATACAGTATTCCTGGTAATGACTAACAAATGTCAATATTTAGAGGAAAACCAGAGGTTCATAAATATTGAACAGTTATTAAAAACAACCATAACAAAAAGCACATTTTTAAACAACATTTAGAACGTTTGACTGCAGTTATTTTTAGAACAATTTAAAATATTTACAGAATTTTTAAAAAAATTACATATCATGTGTTATTTTCCCAAGTAACTTGCATTGTTCTTTCCATGAAAAAATTATGATTTTTGTCTTTGTGGTAAAACAAAGAGCAAAGTCACGTGAAAAAAAGAGCACATTACCAGGTTGACCTTGACAGAAAAAAAATGCACTAGCAATAGTTGATAATGGAAATAAATGTATTTATGTAACTAAGAAAAATTATTTTTGCTTCAATTATGCAAGCATGTGGCAATATTTTGGAGAGCCTAAATAAATTTGGTTCGATACAGCTTGCAAGAAGGTCTGCACAACTGCTAATAACCCAGAACAATGCATTTTATTTTTCCATGCTACACAATTACTTAGAGGATACTAGACAGAAGCCACAAACATGGTTTGCAAAAGTTTTTTTTTAATGTTATATTGAGTGGCAAATCATATAACATTACTTTAAAATCTCAACTATATAGCTCCATAGCTGAAAATGGAAAAAACCATGCATACTGATTTTAATAGCTAAATAGCTCTTAATATTTACATATTAAGATAGTATCTTTGAAACCCTGAAAGAAATATAATCCACACACTGATTTAGGCCAATAGAATCTTTTAAAGGGGCCAGGAAAAACTTATGTTAGTTAAAAATTATTTCTGTGGGTACCTAAGGAGTTCTTTCTGGTGCTGTATTATGACCACAATAAAATGAGCCTCTAAAAGAGCAGGAGCAATAAAAACAGCCCTGAGGATCACCCAATTTTTTATTGTTTTGGAGTACATGAAAGAAGTCCACCGTAAGAAAAAGAATGTCTTAAATTTTACTAAAGTGCTTTTCCTATGATACATATTATCAGGACCATCTTATAAATAAAGTTGCAATACTATTTTAGTATTTCTGTAACTAAACCTCCTATATGAGACATAAGAAATTGTTTTATGCCCAAATTCTCTATATGAAGTATTGTTATAATGAGATTCCCTTATATTCATAGCTTAGCTAATAAACTATACAATTTTGTAAAAATTAATAAAAATCTATAATATTCAAGTCAAATATTTACTATTAATATAATTTCTGTTTTACTTTAAATTGGAAAATTTCAAATGCAGAAATGGGCTTCTTTTGAATGAAGTAATTTTAAAATAAATTTAAACATTTAAAGATCTAATGCTTCAAAAATAATCCAAAGACCCAATAATTATGCCCTCCCTTAAAAAGGCATGAATTTATATTATTTTCATTCTCTAAAGATAAAAAAGTACTTACAATATAGTTACATTTTCAAAACATATATCTGTGATTGTTTTATCAACAATTACCATATCAGTATCAAAAACTTCAGCTCCCATTTTAAATAAACAAAAAATGGCATAACGCTGTGATCCTAGAGAAAAGAAAAAACATTTTAAGCCATGATCCAGGTGACATGTCATGCCTAATTATATTAAAAATCTACTTGAAAATGAAAAAGTTAGCTTAAATATTTGTTAATAGATTCTTACTTCTGTACATTGTAATCCTTAACCTTTTACAGTGACTGTTCCGTTAGTATATATTAAGACTTGACCCACCTAAAACAATTAAACTAGGGAATATCAAAAATAAAGTTAAAAATATAGGCCTGTTAGCAGCCTAAAATAATCACCAAGCTCATAAATTTTATCCCTAGAAGACCCTTTAAGCTTTAATTAATAGCAAATTTATTATATATTATATATATTATTACCTTTGTCATTTTGGTTTCCAAGTCTATTTAAGAAAAAATGTTTTCTATTATAAGAGGTTAACATCAGGCTCGTTAACAACAGCAAAACATTTTCCACCAAACTAAAAGCAAAGGAGGAAACCACAAAAACAATAAAAGTAGACATGCGAAGACAAAAAAACATTGCTGCTGGGTCTTTCAATTTGGTGATGTTTTTAAAAAAGTATTAGGTGATTAAAGAGCTAAATCCTCATTATTGAGTAAATGTAGCTCTTCAGAAAAACCTATTCTCTACAGTAATCAAAAAGATGTATTAATTCCCACATGTATTCTTTTGTAAACTAAATGATTATTTCCTAATTGAATAACAGATATACTAACCTGATTTTGGATTCCTCATATTAAACTAATTATGCTCAATATGATTCAGTTTTTAAAATATGAGTAACAAAGCTATCACAATAGACAAGAAAGAAAAAGGATTATCTTATCTTTTCTGCTTTGCCTCTAACAGCTAGAAATCATTTGAGGTTAATTTCCATGACCTCAGCATTACATGGATTTGTGAAGACTATATAAAGCTGTAAAATGCTGAAGGGGGGAAAATCAGATCAAGCTAAAAATCTTTCTCTCTTATGTCCTGTAAAATAATCTGAAGAAACAAAACGAGGCGGAAAAGATCTCCCAGATTCTGGGCAAATGGAAGAAATGTAGCCTTTACCTTCACCCCTCACACATTTTCTTTGTTTCACACTTCCCTTCCCTTAGAACTTGTTACATAGGGTCCACAGTTTCCTATCAACAACTAAAAGTATATTAGATATGCATTATCTTAATTAGTATCAAGCAATTATAGCACATTTATACTAAGAATCCAAAAAGAAAAACCACAGTTCAGCAAAAGTTTGCTTTATTCTGTTAAATTCTATATTATTTCAGCATGGAAGCAGCTCTTTCCCCAATAACATGAATTTGTTATACATTAGAAAAAACTTCAATTACAAATTAAAATTATACATACCTTCTTTATTGCTGAAGTGATCAGAGTCTTTCCACATTAGTGGTATTCGAATATCTATAAAGAGAGGGAAAAGAAATGACAGGTAATAATTTTGGTAAATTTCATTTTTTAGAGTGAAATGCACCTCTGAATTCCATAATGGGTTCTGACCATTAAAGCCATTAAAATTTATTATTTAAATATTCTAACACAGGTAATGTTTTCTTTAAGAATAGCTTAGACTAGAAATATAAAATCTGTTACATTTATTTACATAATTTACTAAAAAAACCCACAAACTATAGCTCAAGAAATTAACATATTAAGTGAGGTCTGTAATAAGTTTATGCCATAACATTTTCATTTTGAGATTTGTGTTTTTGAAGTAAATGAATTATGGGAAACCTTAGTGTTGAATTTTTATTTGGGCTGAGTGGTAGCAGCAAAAGTAGTTAGATATTTTCAAACTATATAGAATAGTAAAGGCAGAAAAAACGAGAATTTTATTCACTATGCAAACTTTAAAGATGAAGAAAATTCAACGACTTGTCTAAGATCACTGGTTTTTTGGGGAGAGATGTAGCTCTTGACAAACAGATCAAAACTATTTCCAGTAAGAAGATTAACTTGTCTACAAAAGAATTCGCAGATCTTTGTATATTCAAGTTACAAACTGCAGCATTTCCCCTAAGAAATAAAGCTAAAAGGAGGAATGCATTACTTCTCTCAGTCCAAGAAAAAAGTTTTTATGTTCTAAAAGTAAGTTTATGATCTAAACGTACTTTCTCTCATGTGCAGACTCTTCACACTGGAAAGTAATTGTATTAATGACCTTTATTCCAGAAGTTAATCTAGAGCTGTGATATAGTCAAATTTTTTCCTTCCTAGTTTCCTCCATTTTTTACTGTTAATACTAGATTAACAGTAGTAACAAGTTCTCAGACATTCCTAAACTCTTTATATATTTTCAAAGTTAGAGTATCAAGATTCTACCACACAGATCAAGCTGTGTGAACAACCATGTTTCATAGCACAGCAGAGATCTCAATGACACAGGTTTAGTTACTCAGGGAGTATGAAAACCATATAAACATCTCAAACCTTTGTGGGAAACATAAGACACTTCTTTATTATATTTAGGAAGTTTATGTCCATATTTTTCATACCTATTAATTATGCTACTTTCAAATTAATTACAAATCTTAATGAAGTAAGCTGTTTAGCTACATTTAGGTTAGGCTTCACTTTTAGATCCCAAGATCTTTTGTCTGTATTTTTATTTGCGTAGAATTCAATTTTTGAGGTTCTTAATGCCTATTTTGAATTTCCTTTCTATAACAGCTTTATATTATCCTTCACCCCTAACCTATGCGACCAGGGACGTGTGCGGTAGCACCCTTACCACTGCTGCCTCGGCAGCTCTCATAAAAATACAACCTACTGAGCTCTCTCCATGTGCCAAGCTAAATACTTTACATACATGTCATCAAACAATGATTTTTAAAATGTGTTTACCAATTTAATAGTCAAGTAACAGGACTTGTTTACATTTGCATTTTCTTTTTTTAAATATTTATTTATTTATTTATTTATCTTTAGAGGGGAAGGGTAGGAGAGAGGGAGAAGGAGAGAAATATCAATGTATGGTTGCCTCTTATGTGTCCCATGCTGGGAACTGGCCTGCAACCCAGGCATGTGCCCTGACTGGGAATCGAACCGCGATCCTTTGGTTCACAGGCCCGCGCTCAATCCACTGAGCTACACCAGCCAGGGCTACATTTGCATTTTCTTGATTAACAAGAAAAATGTTCCTAGCTTATTGGCTTGCTCAGTGAGTCTGTTTGTGTCCATGGCCCATTTCTCTCTCTTTTTAACATTATTTATGGTTTGTACTTTTAAAAGTTAATTATTTAATCTATGCAAGAATTTGAGCCCTGGCTGGTGTAGCTCAGTGGATTGAGCGCGGGCCTGCGAACCAGAGGATCGCGGTTCCATTCCCAGTCAGGGCACATGCCTGGGTTGCAGGCCAGTTCCCAGCAGGGGACACACAAGAGGCAACCGTACATTGATATTTCTCTCCCTCTCCCTCTCTCCTACCCCTCTAAAGACAAATAAAAAAAAAAAATCTTAAAAAAAAAAAAAGAATTTGAGTGTGTGAAGCAAAATATAAAAATAATTATTCTTATAAAAATAATTGTTGCAGCTCCATTTATTTATACCTAATAGAAATTCTTTTCTTTACTGATTTAATTATGCCATCTTTATCATATATGTCATTCTAAGTGTTGATTCCTTGGCTATATACTTTATGGATCTAATTGAATAATTTATTAATGACTATCTACTCTAATATCAGTACCATGCTATTATAATCATTGAACCTTATAATATACTGTTAGAATATATCCTTCCAGCAACATCTTACTCTTACTTGCTAATTTCTTTATGTGAACTTCAGAATATTTTGCCCAAATTTCCCCTCTAAAATGTTTTATTACAATTCTATTGTCCAAATTAATTAGGAAACTGATACTGTTATAATACTGTCTTTACACAGAGTAGCACAATAAAGTTACCCTTTCATTTTTATTAAGGTTATTCTTGGTGGTAGTTAATGTTTTTTGTTGTTGTCATTGTTGTATTTATTGTAAAGGAGATCTTTTTTTGCCATCATATCTCATAACTAGTTATTGCTGGTTTTGAGAGCTGCTACCACTTTTTGTATATTTATCTTGAGTCTAGCCATTTTTATTGAATTCTTTATTAATTCAAATAGTTCAGTAAATTTCCTTAAATTTTCTAGTTCTGCAATCTATTATCTTCAAATAGCACTGAATTTCTCTATTTCTTTTCAGTAGTTTCATATTTCATTCTTACTACTTTAGCTAGGATTTCTAAAACTGTGTTAAATTATGGTGATACAATAGACATTATTTTGTTCTTGCTTTTAATGGGATTGCCTTTATTGTTTTATAATTATGAGTTGGCTGATGTCCTGTCAAAGAGCCTACATCTTACTTGACCACAATTGCTGACTCATTTCATTTCACAACTGTTCTTGTTCACAGCTGTTCTTGTTCTATTAGGGTGGTATTAACTATTTACGCTATCTTAAGAGGCACATGGACCCCAACTTCCTTTGCTGGTTACCACAGCCTGTGGGGTCCATCTTGCCCTCACCCATGCCTAGTTATGTTAGATCCGCAAGAAAAGGTGGGCACGTCTATTTCCCAGTTGGTCAAGTACTGTCAGATGACAAAAAATGTATGAACCACCAAGTTTCTTAATTCAGGTTTGAAGAGTAGAAATTCCTTTCTGATTCTGGCAAATGTTTGACCCAGTTTTAGTGTACAGCACTCTGATCTTTGTCTTTTTTTTTTAATGTTACATTGACATTTTAATGGAAAACTGAAAGAGTCTATTAATAGAATGGCTAACTTGATGCTATCAGGCCCTACAAGTTTATCTACCATAGTTTTCAAAAATAAAAACTGAGGCACTTGTGAACTGATTTGGCTTTAGTCACTGAATTAGTAGTCAGTGAATAAGCTCAGACAACTTTAACACAATGCAATTATTTGATATTTAGCAGATAATCACAATAAACCTCAATTATTCTTTTTACTTTTATAAAGATCTGCCCTGTGAGTGGTGAAGCTGGAAATGAAAACCCAACTATCTCCTGATAGTTGATGTAATCTCAGAAACATTATTAAAAAAAAGAAAAGGTGAATTCATTTTCAATTTTTATTTTTTACAAATGTACAGACAAAATATAATTGTCTAAGCAAAGATTATATATGCATCCCATTTTCAGATACTTTCAGTTCCTTAATTTAATTTAAACTTGTCTTTTGGAAAAAAGGAACACATGAAGAAATAAGTTTAATTTCTATACTCAAGTATCTGTGGTCAAGAAAATAGTGTTTCCTCTTACTTTAAATGTTTTTACTTGAGCACTCTTCTAAATATACAGTTAACACTAATTTTATGAATTGCTGCAGTCAATAAGCTATTATCAAATGACAACAGATGTTAAATATATCGTATCATTTGAGTGTTCAATAGCAATTTAACGTATCTCAGTTTTGTACTGAGTAGTACTACATTGGAAGCAAGAAATAAAGGATTATATTTAAGTATTTTTAGAAAATCTCCTTTAAAGATCTATAATATTTTATCTATCATGTTAAATACTTTAAATATAATGACCAATTAGTATGTATAAGTACTGTGTTTGGCATCAAAGGATACAAGAGGCATGAGACATTTTATTCCAGTCTTATAATTGGAAAGATGAAAATACAAATAAATATAAAACAAGTACAGTTCAGTTTTTTTCTGATGAATTTTTTGCTGAGGGCAATTTTTCTGGTTCAGAACAATTATATCCTATGTAAAATTCAGGTCTGTCCTTCCTCTATAGAATTTTTGTTTACACATAAGGACATTTCTAAAAAAAATTCCTTGAGTGAGAGGGCCTGAAATGCAGCAGCAGGGTCCCTGGAGCTAAGAAAACAAGGCTTTTGGCCAATGACACAACCCAGTTATTACTTAAGGACCGATGGAGGCCTGCTGTTTCCGGTATTTGTACAAGGTGCATTATCTAACTAGCATACACACAAGTCAGCCATGTGTTCACTTCAATCTATGGCATCTGCAAGCCATTGTCTTTAGCTTTCTTAACACTTTGGAGAAACTGAGACAACACAGCATAAGTGCCATCTAGTGGTAAAGAGTCTCTTAACCGTATTAGGAATTCAGAGGAGAAACATCATTTCCAGCTGGAATAACAGGGAGGACTTTATGGATGAGCAAACAGATCCTGAAGACAACATAGTTATTTCAAGAGCTAACCGGATGTCAGAAGTATGGGGTGTGCAGGCAAAACAGGGAGAGAAATGTCTTGCTAAAGCAGACAGCTTATGTATAGAAATAGTAGAAAATATAGCTAGAAAAATGGTTGATCAAAATAGAAAACTCTGGGGGGAAATGTTTGGTCTTTACCCTACAGGCACGAAGAAGTCATCCATCCAATCAATATTCACTGAGCAACTACTATATGTAAGCACTGTGTTACTTCTGGGTATATAGTGATGAACAAAATAAACATAGTTCCAACCCTCATGGAACTTCTAGCCTAGATAAACATTAAAAACATTGAAACTTTTGAGCAGAAAAGGAGTGGAGAGTCAAAAGACTTGAGTCTGCAGCCCAACTCAAACACTTACAGGAAGTCATTTAACCTTTGAGTTTATAAAAAAGAGAACTACCTTACATATTTCATAAAACTGCACTGAGAACAAAACTGCATAATGTATGTAATATATATGAAATGGGTTTCTCAAACTGTTTGTAAAATTCTATTTATATGTAGAGCATAATGATGAGACGTATTTTAAAACAAATATTTTGATAGAGGTATGCAAAATAAAATGAAGAGAATGGGCACAGAAAATTTAAAAAACCGTACCAGCTTTAGAACATTACTTTACAGAACTTGTTGAGCAACATAAAAATGATCTATCTATCGCATACCTGATATGGCAATCTTTCCTTTACATGCTGTTCGTTCTTTACTTTCAAAGTTCACATCACTGTCAAAAGGAAAACACCTAATGAAAAAAAGATCTTTTCTAGTAAGCAATTGTTTGAACGATCTTTCACAAAATGTCTAAACATTAAAAGCAAACATGTATCCATGAATAATAATGACTTCTAGTTAATATGAACTAGAACTTGACTCAAATTTTAAGATGTTTACTCAACAACTAACTCGTTTTAAAGGAAATATATAGAGCTATTCCCTTTGATTTTTCATAAAAGCTTTACCTCCCCTGGTGGCTATATGCTGGTTTACTCTACAATGAAAGCCTTTTGTGATTCCTTACATTTATAAACAATATTCACAATATTTGCCCACGTCCCAGGAAGTGTGATACCTTGAATCACCATTTCATAAAATATTATCTCTAGCTTGCCCAAAAAAGTTAATGAACATTCCAATCATAAATTTCTTGCCCAAGAGTATCTTATCCTCATAAAATATAACAAATATCAAAATAACTCTGTTCTATATTTATATGCAGTAAGACAATAATTCATTTCCTTGAAATTCCAACAAACTAAAATTCACTAAGGTGGAAAAGGAAGGGATGGCTCTGTAGAGAAGATAACATGTGGAGAGGAAAATATTATCACGGCAACAGAAAATGGTTTCAAAGGAAATTCTTGGGATATAAAACATATCCAGGTCTGAGTTTAGAACTTACTGTTACCAAAAATAAATAAATAAATAAATAAATAAATATACTATTACTATTTTAAAAAATCTTTTAAAATAGTTATCTACTACTAGACCAAATCAACCCTTCCCTTTCACATTTCTCCAATATCCTACTTCTTAATATCCTGCATTTAGAGATTAGCATTCCATTTCTAGAGCAGTATTTCCAAGTTTTCTTAGCACTTTTTTGGGGGAGTCTTTATTTAAATTGGTTAGCTAATTAACTGTTAACTAATTTAATTAGGTACTTCAAGTGCATGTAAGATAGAAACTTTTCATTTGACTACTGTTCGATTTTCTAAGAGGCTTTTAGAGATAGATTGGGTGGGAGTTTGAAGCACATCTAACCAATTTGCAAAAGAGCACAACACCATCTCATTGCATGTCACTCAGGAGGCTTGTTAAAAACATCGCGTATATTCATTATCACGTGTCCAAATTTGAAAATAAAATATATCAACCTACTTTTTTTTTTACTCTCCTACTGGTTTAAACACATAAGTATTACAGGTGAAGTATATTTCAAATGAGCTAAAATATTGGGTTGGCCAACAATTTCGTTTATTTTTTCTGTACGATGGCTCTACTAGCGCTTAGTTGTCTTTAACTTCATTTGAAACAATTTTGCTAGATTGTATTGTGACAGCTATCATATCAGTGTGTATTAAAAAAACTTATCAAAATTGGTGAATTTTTATGTAGCCATTTTAACATGGAAGATGGAAGAAAATACATAACATTTTTGGCATATTATGCTTTATTACTTCAAGAAAAGTAAAAAAGTAAATGGAATGCAAAAAAAAGGTTTGTGCAGTGTGTGGAGAAGGTACTGTGACTGATCGAACATGTCAAAAGTGGTTCATGGACTTTCGTGCTGGAGATTTCTTACTGGACAATGCTCCACGGTCAGGTAGACCAATTGTCAATAGTGACCAAATCTAGACATTAATTCAGAATAATCAATGTTATACTACACATGTCACATACTCAAAATATCCAAATCAATGAAGTTATTGGTGAAGATGAAAAATATATCATTTATTTTACAGAAAAAACCATACAGACTTTTTGGCCAACCCAATAACTTACTAATGTATTTAAGGTGATAAACTTATATGGGACATTTACATGGTATTTATACACTCGCATACTAAGTATAACTTGAGTAATGTAGGAGACTTAAAGACATACATTTGCAGAATCCTATCTAATTACTTTGTGAAAATACCAGTATTTATTTATGTTAAAATACGGAATTCACTCAATGAAATAAAAAAGTTGTCACTGATTATTTCACAATAATGTTTTATTGAATCAGAAATTTAAGAGTCAAGTTCAACATTTTATACTTAAGTTTGTCATGTTGAAGAACATTAACTTGTTTATTAGTTCATCATAGAGTGGAAAATTCAATTGAATAGTCTACTATGCTTTGGTGAAAATAATATACTGACAGGCCCCCTAGAAATCAAACACAAATCTCAATTTTCTCAAATTGGAACAAGGAATACAAATACAGAGTTGGTTGGCATTTGTAATTAATATTTCTGAAAACACCTTCTATATGAGCAATGCATAATATAAATTCTTAAAATACTTATTTCAATGAAAAATATAAGGGGGCTCTAAAATGGTAAGTAACTTGAGTGTTATGGAAGAGGTCATAGATTATGCTCAAGTTTAAATCCGTTAGCTATTATTAAATTGGATTAAACTTGAGGCTTTGGCAGACAAGTAATATTCTGAAATACTAGAGTGACCAAAAGTAGACTTGGTGAATATTTACCAAAAAAAAATTTCTCTTCCCAACTATTCAACCACTTGGCAAAGTACAGCTTTCTTCCCTATAATTATAAATTACTTGCATTGGCATTTCTAGGACCAATCAACAAAATTATTATATACAAATATTATCAAACTATAACATAAATCCAATTAACTATATAATCCTACAGAATAATTAAGTCTGTTGTTAAAAAAATTAGAGAGGAACTGAAGTAATTTAGCCTCATTTTTCTGAAGCCTGAATTATTTTCAATTCAAATAACTCCTCAAATTGTTATTTAGTGTGCTAAAATGTGATATTTTCTAATTAATCCAAATTGACAATAAAATTGTTAAACATTATCTGTTTAATAATGTGCTACTGTAGCTAATAGTTTGCTACAGTTAAATACTTGCTTGAAAATCTGCAATGTTAATGCCAATTCTAAATGCTATAATTAGAGAGCCAGCCTGAGGAAAAAGCAAATAACCACAAAATTATTCAAATAAAAGCACAGCTAAATAATAGTGTACCTTATTCTTAGAAACCCAATTGAGAGTATCATTTTGCTGAGACTTGTAATGCTAATTTAAAAGGCAGAGAAAAATATAAAAGACAAACTTTTATCTTTGTTTTATTATATTACTGCATGTAGGTAAATAAAATGACCAACAGAGGGTGCCAATGAGCTACTTTGTTGCTCAAAAATCTGTATTAAAATTGACTGAGTAACTACAGATTACCCTATTTTATATTGTTCCACATGGGAATGTAAAACAGCATTTCTTTGCCAAAATTAACAAGCTATAATGAGAAATAGCACAATGATAAAAAGTATTTTATATTTTCTTAACGAAGTAGTAAAAGAATTCTAAATGGGATTCTATTATTTGAAAGCAGGTTATTAAATTCTTCACCTCCAATGCAAATCAGTGGAAAACTGTAACACTCAGAAATGCTTAATAGGGAATTTTAAACCATTCTAACACTATGTGGTATAAAATTAATACCTTCAAAGTATTTTAAATTGAGAGGATGAGTTTTCTATATCAAACCTTGATATAAATGTTTTTCAAAAGACACTAAATAATGCAAAGTTTACAAAATAAAATCAGTAATGTCTTTAATCTATACTGTGTTTTACTGTAGAAATACCAGCAGTATAGAATTTTCTCTTGCAACCTATACTTTTTCCTTTTTTTAACTACAGTATATAGGCAACTACGGTCTAAGAAATTAGTTATTGTGGCATCATTAAAATCACAATAATGTTAAATGATGCATATATTTAGATTCTATATGTGACTTTGCCTAGTATTATTTTTACAAAGCCAAACAGAGTATTTCAGAAGTTAAAACAAAGTTAGATTGGTGCGTTGGGGCAAGGGGAGAATATCACTGCTGTAAGCTTTTTAAGAATGGGGCTTTCTTTTGGTCTGTTTTGTTCACTTCTGAATCACCACTGCTCAGTATATACAGTGCATTCTAAGGCACTCCGGAAGTGTTTAGTAAATACTGAATGAAGTGAAATAAGACAATCATTTTGATGGAGCAGGCAGTAGATTTAGACAGTAAAGTCTCAGGGTTGAATGTTACCCATCAGTAAGGAGTTATGTTAATGAGTTGCTGCTAACCTCTTAGCCTCAGCATCCTCATCTGTAAAACAGAGGAAATAACTACCTACCTCAAAGCTACTGAATGAAATAATATTTTGTATGTATTCCATATCATTCTTCAAAATGTTACACAAATACAAAAATTACTTTGTATTTATATTTTTGGCTTCAGTATTTATTTAACTTGGAGCTTATGTGAAAGAGGCATTAAAACATTCATTAGTGGTCAGAGTATGACTTCCCAGTTCCTGTAAGATAATGGTAGCCACCGAAATTGCAATCTCTTCAGGCATCCTACAAAGGCTTTCAGATCCACAAGGAAAGCAAACAAAATCACCTATCGTACGCATCTATAGCATAACTAGAATACAGAGACTACTATGGGAAAATTAACAACTGAAACCATCAAACCCAGCTCCTGGAGGCCTTACCCAAGTAAAGAGTCAGGTACACATTGCAAAACACAGTATCAACTTGTGATCTCCCCTAAAAGAAAAGAGAATGGACATAAGACCTGGTGGACACAACAGCACTGGTCCCTGGAGAGTTGAAAGGAAGCGGCTCCAAAAGATTGTGGTTCAGAAGTTGTTAGTCTTGTGAAGATAGACATACAATGGGGAAGGTTGTATGTCTCTATCCTTTGAAGGTCTGGCCATGACAAAAAATGGAGACACAGCAAATGATGTTAAAAACCCCAAGAAACAAAATATAGTCATATCCTGGGACTCGCTGGCTTCGGAACTCGTCAAACCCCGTACTTGTTGCATTTTGACAAGAAAAAAGTGTTTCAGCACTCAATATTTCCTTGATACTCATCAGTTTCCACACTTGTCATGAGTTCTGGAACGGTTAATGATGAGTTCCGAGGTACCACTGTACCATCATCAAAGAATCAGAAAACCAACTTACCACCCAACCACCCCACATCCTAAAGGGCACCATTTATTAAAGAAATTGCTCTTCACAGTTCCAAAAATAGAAAATACTCTTGAACTAAGAAACCAAGTAAGCCCTTCTACACCGCTGCCCTCCCCACCCCAATCGTTTGATTTGACCCTGGAAAATCCTGCCTCCTACATATTTTACAAATAATAGGGACAAAAAAAAGGATCCAGACACCCATAGAAAGCTACTATAAAATGTAAGTAGAAAGAAGCACAATGCTTCAGCTGAAATACTCTACCATCCACTCTTCAAAAAAATATGGAACAAAACTGTAATACAATATTCCAAAATAAATTAAATACAGTTAAATAAGTTACTCAAATATGAAAAAAAAACAGGAATCTCAAGTTTAAAATTAAGACTAGTAAAGCAAATGTAATGTAAAAAGAAGAAAAAAATGAAGGGCCAAAGAAAGAAGTTGGAAAAAAATCATTTCTGAAATAAAAATACAAAGTGCCTAAGGACAAAGAGATAAAACTGAAAGCACACAAATGAGTGTACAAATGAAAGTACATAGTGAATGAGAAATTTTAAAAAATGAAATAAAAAGTTTAAAACCGTTAAAGAAAAAGTGATAGACATAAAAGACAAGCAAAGAAAATCCCAATTTTGTGCATTTGGAGTCCTTAAATAAGAAAAGCAAAATAATGAGATAAAATTGATGCTTTATTCTGGAGGTTTTAACTCTAGAAAAGCTTTCTGAAAATAAAATAATTGAACTACATATTGAAAGGGCCCTGAGTAAACCAAAATACTCAGCCTTAGACATTTTCCAGTAAAATTATCACACTTTAAGACAAAGAAATCTATTTTTAGCCTCTGGAAAGGAAAGAAGGAAGGAAGGCAGGCAGGCAGGTGGACTAAGTCATTTACAAGGGAAGAAAATCAGTCATTTACAAAGGAAAAATAATTAGACATTATATTTGTTGATAACAAGACAACAATTGAGCAAGGAATTCAAGAAACTCAAGGAAAGGTGTTTGCCAAGGATCTGCATCCAGCCACGCTGCCCTTTAAGTACCAAAACTAAAAAAAAGTAAACATGAAAGAAAGGAAAGAAAAATGTACTCGTGTTGAGGAATCTACTAACTAGTTCCTGAGCTTCCTCCAAACAAGAGATGATTTGGGGAAAGTACAACAAAAAGGTGGATAGCAAACATTATACACGTTTAATTGCAGCTCAAAGGGTAAAACGAAGGTGGAGATACAAGTACAAGGTTAGTATGTAAATATTATCCGCTCCACCAAAGGAGAAAAAAGAAATGATCATTTTCTAAACAGAATCACAAGAAACTAAGGATACAAAAACAAAAGAGGTCTTATTAAGTGGAAATGAAAGATAGGGAGTGTCAGTATAAGCGAAGGCACTGGAGACAAGAAAATTCAAGAACTGTTTAAGGAATAGATATCTAGCATTTGGCCGAAATAAATTTGTAAAGTAGAAATTGGAGAGAGAAGACTATGAAAGTAGTTTGAAATCAGACCACAAAGACCCTGGAATGTAATGCCTATCTAAAGAATTTTAGTAAATGGAAACCATTAGCTATTTTTTTGTTTTTGTTTTTTTTAAAGGACTGACATAAGAGTCTTTTAAGTAGATAATGTGGCTATAACAAGCAGGGGGAAAAAGGTAAGGATAGTCTAGTTTACCGGTCAAAAGACTAGCCAACTGACAGATTGACTCAAGCAATCTTAACTAAGCAATCCTGTCACCTAAACTGAGACAGTAACCCTCGCCCTAATGATTTACTGTTTACTCAACCTAGAAAGCTTTCCATATCCCACTTTTTCGACTCCTCTTGACTGTATTATGAGTTGTACACAAACCTGGGTATCTTTTGCATATTTAGGCATAAAAAAATAGGTGGTATATACCAGAAGGTGTTTTATAACTACACGCAATTAATTAGAACAAGCTTTTGTTATATAATTAGGATATATGGTACTAGGACATTTGACCAGTTACTGATATTCTCAGATATGTAGTTCTAAAAAAAATAAACGATATGACTATATAACTGATTTGTCGATGAGAGATTCCTCATCTAAACCAAAGAATGACTGACTATTTTCTCAACTTTCCCGAGAATGACAGAAAATTAGCATTATTCTAGATACACAGAAATGAAGTCACTGTATGCAATGCATGACTTGAGGCATTAGGGCTTAATTCTTTCCTGGAATCCTGATTTAAAAACACTATAACATGGAGTAAAAACAGTTGCTTATTTTAATAAATTGAGAGAACTCTGAGTGAAGATTTATTAGAAAAACACAAAACTCAGGTACTAGTTCTGCACTCCTGAATCTTCTCATCAAAAGTTACTATTTGATCACTTCTATGTGTGCCTCATTCTTAAATATATTTCCTAAAAATTGGTTATTTCAATCATTTTGCTTCACCATCCTTTTCAATACTATAAGATAACCTTCCCAAATAGCCATTTTATGATGTCTCTTTCTCATAGAAAATAAAATAATAAACGATAAAAAAATGAAATAAATGTAAAGCCCTATAAGAACTCACTAGGCAGCTTGGGGTAGTACAAAGTACATGGGCTTCTTGGCGGGTGGGATGCTCAGGCTTTATGTCATCTGGGTTCATATCCTCGCCGGAGTCACTCTGGGCCCTTTGAAACAGTTATCTAATATTTCTAAGACCTAGTTCCTGAATATTTATTTAGTAAATAGGCTTATACGTCTCTCAGTTCATAATATAGCATTTGTGAACATCTTAGCACAAAGTCTGGTACCTGGAAAGGCTGTCAATACCAATTAACTTCTTAGCATTCCAAATTTTCTTGAATTTTATCACACTCCCCCTTCCTTTTCAACTTTGGCTTCATCTTTAACCTCAACCAAACATAACTTTTCATTGCTCTTGAATAATTCATGCTCATCTTCCACCCTCAGCTTTTATTTTGTTATCTTCCTTTTCTTGGAATGCTTCTTTCTCCTCACCTAACCAAACTCTATCCGTCTTCCATGATCTGGAAGATTCCGATCCAGTTCGTCCATTAGACCTTTCCTCATTATACCATTTCTTACCGATCTGATTCCTCTTTGAAAAGGTCGAGATGTATTATTTGTATTTTTCTTTTCACATTTTATCATACAATTTTAGAGAAAGTAGACTAGTGTTAGTGGACTCATTAAAATGCTATTTTAACTCTGGTAGCAATATAAAAACAGAGCATTTTTCTACCTTGAAGACTATTAAAACCAAGCTAAGGAACACACTTCTAAGTCTTTAAAGGAAAAATATTTGACTGTTGAATATTCATATATCCCCACATTTTGACAAATCCTGTTTTGTTTTTTTTTTTTAATTTGGATATACTAGCAGAGTACTTAGTAAGTGTTCTATAAGTAGTAGATATTGCTAACTAGTTGATTGACTAATCAAACAGCACAATTTACATAATTTTCTTCAAGGAACAAAAATCCTACTATTAGACTCTCATTAATCTTTAGATCATTTTTATGTAATTAGAAGGCAAGAACTACACTTTCCAGTTATATTTGGTCAGTGAACTCAGGTTATATCTGCACATGACAAAATGAAGTTATAAACAAAAAAATAATATAGGATACCCAGATTTTCTAAAAAATAGAAATAATTCAATAATTAAGGGAGACAATGTTTTTATATGAATGATGAAAAAATATAAATGTATATAGCAACAAAGCTATTTTTATCTATCAAAGATAACCAGTAAAGGAGCTAAAAATCATATACATCTTCATTTGAGAGTCCGGAATATTATTTTCTATCTTTGTTACGTAAATCCAACAGGGATTCAACTTATTTAACATTTTTAAAAAAATTCATTGATTGATTTATTTTGTAGAGAGAGAGAGGTAGGGGGAGAGAGAGAAACATCAGTTTGTTGTTCCACTTATTAACGCAGTCACTGGTTGCTTCTTGTATGTGCCTTGCCCAGAGATCGAACCCCACAACACTGGCACATCAGAACAATGCTCTAACCAACTGGGCTACCTGGCCTGGGCCTTATTTGACATTTTTATAAATCAGTAACTTCAGAAAAGTCATACAGCCAACTTAAGAAAATGACCAAGTCACAATTCATTTTACAGTAGTTTCCTCTTATCCACGGTTTCTCTTCCCACAATTTGTTATCCACAGTCAACTGCAGTCCAGAAACATTAAATGAAAAATTCTAGAACGAACAATTCATAAGTTTTAAACTGCATGCATTTCTGAGTGGTGTGATGAAATCTGACGCCATCCTACTCTGTCCCCCTGGGATATCATTCATTCCTTGTCCAGCATACCCACACTGTTAAACCCTACCTGCCCGTTCGTCACTTACCAGTCACCTCGGTGATCAGATCAACTGTCACGGTATCTATCACTGTGCTTGTGTTCAAGTAACCTTTATTTTACTTAATGGCCCCAATGCACAATAGTAGTGATCTGGCAATTTGGATATGCCAAAGCAAAGGTAGAAGTTCTCAACTTAATAGGCAAGAAAAAAACTGTGTGCTGAAGTTACCAAGAACTGTGATAAGAACAACTCTATCCATGAAATTTTGAAGAAGGAAGAGGAAATGTGTGCTAGTTCTGCAGTCGTGCCCCAAACTGCAAAAGTTACAGTCACAGCCCTGGCCAGGTGGCTCAGGTGGCTCAATTGGCTGGGGTGTCGTCCTGGTATACCAAAAGGTTGTGGGTTTGATCCCTGGTCAGGGCACATACCTAGATGCGGCTTTGATCATTGGTAGGGGCATGAACAGCAGGAGGCAACTGATCGATGTTTTTCTCTCTTCCCCTTCACCTCTCTCTAAAATCAATAAACATATCCTCAAGTGAGGATTTAAAAAAAAACATTTCAGCTGCAGCACAGTACACAGTAAGTGTTTAGTTAAGATGAACAAGGCATTAAATTTGTGGGTGGAAGAAATGAACAGAAAACCTGTCCCAATTGAGGGCAATGTATTATGCCAGATAGCATCAAGGACTTTAGCAAGGGAAACAAGTGACACAAAGCCATTTACTGCAAAAATAGGAGATGGTTATATAGATTCAGGAACAGTTGTGGGTTGAAAAATATAAAAATTACCAGGAAGGCTGTGTCTGCAGATGAAGAAGCTGTTGCCACATTTCCAGCAGAGTTAAAGAAACTGAATAGGGATTGGTACTATCCGCAGTTTCAGGCATTACACGGGGGTTTTGGAATATATCTCCTATAGACCACCATAAATACTTGAAGAACATAAATTTGGAGGACAGATATGGATCCCAGATGAATACTCTATATAACTGTGAGAGATGATATATATTTGGTCTCACACTGTACTTACACCAGTGCTTCTTAAACTCTTCCACTGAAATATATTCCCTTGATAAAATACCCTTATAAAGCCTGTGAAAAAGAACACATACCCGTCCCCAAGAGTACAAAAACCCCAAACTATGCCACAATTCTAAATTTCTCATGCTTTACCTTAAAAATTCATGCTCTAAGGAGGTATACCATATTTATTCTATGGCTCTGCATATCTCCTGACATAGAAGCCTGTACCCTCAGTGATCGATGTGGCCTGGTTGGAGACCTAAACCAGTGTATGCCATGTCTATTTGAAAATTACTTTTCTTGTCGACGGCCATACTACCCTGAACGCGCCTGATCTTGTCTAAAAATTATTTTCCTATATTATGAGAGTGGAATAATCTCATTTTATAATGCCAGGGATAAGTAATAATAAAAATCATTTGACATTTGTTGAGTACTAAGTATGTAAAAGGTATTAAAATAGGTTTTATATGTAATCTTAATTTTCAAATGTAAATATTATCATGCCAACTGTAATGAAGAAAATGAAGCACAAAGATTAAATCGCTATCTGGAGGAAATACAGCTAACAAATGTTAGCTATTTTATAAACAGGCTTTATTGTATCACAATCTCTTCAACATTTTATTTTTACAAAAACCTCTTTCTCTGATCTCTATTTTACCTTACTTTTCAAAAATTTTAAATGGCACTACAAACAGCCCAAAGGCCACTAATGTCTAAAAAGAAATTTTTACCCATGCTGGAGCTTTAAGACTGATCAGCAATGAGTAATGTAAGACTATTTATATTTAAAAAAGAAATCAACATCTAGCCATTAAGTTGAGTCAATTCTTGGGTCCAAGTAAGACCTGGCATTGCAAATAGGATATGATATAAATTTCATACACAAATCCTAGACCTGATCCCAAAGCGTGGCCTGACGTGACAGAGAACAAAAAACAGAAGTTACTTAGCAATCCTAACTAACCACTCATTAGCTTCTGTCACTAGCTAGTTACAGGTCTCAGTAAGTTACTTGCCTAAGACTTCTATTCACCAAATGAAGAGAATATGCTAGCAGATTTTTAAGTTCCCTTCCATTTATAAGATTTTATATCATTTTAATTTTGCTGTCCACTGATTTCAACTTATATACCTAAGTTTCCATTACTCTCAGCTAGTACCTTCTTTGTTAACATACTTTTAAGCCATTAATTTTTCCTTTAATTTACATTTCTTTATACTCAACTATTATTCTTGGTCCTTCTTAAAATATTGTCAGTTCTTGCTTTTTAAGCACTTAATTTTAAAATCTGGAAGTACTGAGCACAACAAAACTGCCCAGTGAAAAATGCTGCCTTAACAGTAAGTTTACTGTGAGCTCTACTGTCAAAATGTTTATGGTATCAGAGACTACTTCAAGATACTTATTTTTTAATATATTTTATTGATTATGCTATTACAGTTGTCCCATTTCTCCCCCATCATTCCCCTCCACCCTGCACACCCTCTCCCACCCACATTCCCCCCCTTTAGTTCATGTCCATGTGTTATAAGTTCTTTAGCTTCTACATTTCCCACACTATTCTTGCCCTCCCTGTCTATTTTCTACCCACCGTTATTTTTTAAAGGCATTGCTGATTTGACATTTGACCTTAAAGTTAAATTATATCATGTTTTTAATTCAAATGTTTAAGTGCACCGTAAGTAAACTATGTCACTAACCCTCTTCCACTGTGACTTGCAATCCGCTCTTCTAATTTCTGCAGCTCCGATGTGTAAGCAATTATTCGAGCATTGCACACCATGAGATTCTTCACTGCGTGTAAAATCTGGTCTTTCTGAGTGCTCAGAGAGAGGAGTTTCCATATTCCCTGTCGCATCCGCATTTCTAAATCTATTTTTCCTTGGATGTTACAGTCCTTAAAAGAGAGAAAAGCATTTTTTTAATAGCAAAAATCCAAAATTATAACGTTTCTTTTTACCCCAATAGGTAGAAAATGTACTAGATATCATTATAATTTTATAACGCATTGGGAAAGTAACGAAGTTCATGTATTGCAGTATAAAAAATAGAGCTATTTTGAAAAGCTCCTTGCAAAACCATAATTACTTGCTTTATTTGGAAGTCTTTACAACCTATTGGATAAAAAGAACAGAAACAAAGGCGAGAAACATGATATATTCTTACCGTAACCGCACAAGGTTGAACAGTCTCCCAAATAGTCTGTCCTCCGGAACCTCGGAATGTGACCTTATTTGGCTATAGAGTTTTACTTATGTAATTAGTTAAGACGAGGTCATAATGAATTAGCATGGGCCCTAAATTCAGTGACTGGTGCCCTTACAGGAATGATGTGTGAGGACAAAGAAAAACACACAGAGAAAATTTCATGGGAAGATGGAGGCAAAGAGTGGAACAGTGGGACCAAGCCAAGGATCACCAAGGACTGCCAGCAACCACCAGAAGCTGGAAAAGGAAAGGAAGGGCTCTTTCTCCTCGAGGGCTTTCAGCGGAGCGTGGCCCTGCAGATGGCTGCATTTCAGGCTTCTGGCCTCCAGAAGAACTACAAGAGAATCAATTTCTGTTGTGTTAGGTCACCCAGTTCTGGTAATTTATGATGGTAGCCTCAGGAAATTAATATAACAATATAATGACTAATGTGAACAACATAGTACATGCACATCTTATATAAGCTGTATCACGGTGGAATGGCAACTTGTGGTTGATGACACTAAATTAATGAAGGAAAAGCTTTCTAAAATAGATGCTGAACAAAGAAACTAAGGCTTAGCATGGGGGAGGAACGGGCTACTTGCCATGGTAAGCAATGTAAATAAAATCTCAGAAGCAATGGAGTGAAAGCACTGTGCTTAGCAAATGTCGTAAGTTTTATCTACCTGGAACAGAGATTTGGAGTATAGGTTTGGATATATTTTAGTTTTAAGAGTCGCCATAAAACTACTAAATAATTTTAGTTCTGAAAGTCTTTTATTCCATACAACGATCCTGTTATGACCTGACTCTGTATACTAGTTTCATACGTAACGTTAAAATTCTGAGAACTGACTTTTCTGATTTAATTCATAGTGGCTTTAAAAAAATTATAAATCATCACATACTATACTACAAACACGTAATAATGCTCTAATACATCTATTTTTAAAATAAAATGACCATCCTGGTTTATGTGATTTAAAAAATGAAGCTTATAATTCACCTTTTATTTGGATCAAAATCTAAATTTTAAAAAGCGAATGGAATCTAATAACAGAAGTTCCCAATGTTGCCATGGCTGATGTGGCTCAGTTGGTTGGAGCCTCACCTGCAACCAAAAGGGTCACAGGTTCAATTCCCAGTCAGGACACCTGCCTCCATTGCAGGTTTGGTCCGGTGCGTACAAGAGTCAACTGATCAATGTTTCTCTCTCACAGCAATGTTCCTCTCCTTCTCTCTGTCCCTCCATTCCCCTCTGTGTAAAAAAATCAATAAGCATGTCCTTGGGCAAAAATTAAAAAAACATTTAAAAAGTTCCAGATGTTAAAAAAGATAATCTTTTCAAAAAGAAAAGCTAAAAGTTAGGAAAGCAATAGCCTATGAAGATTACCCAAAGAGAAATTGAACTAGATGACTATTCAAATCAGTCAATATACTAGTCACTTGCAGCAAACAGATCTGTCTAATTATCTTCTGTAATTACATTACATATAAAAATCTTCTCTTGCAGTATAACTTGAAACTGGTGTACTATATAAACGCAGGCACTTGATGGTTTTCCTTCTTTACACATGATTGAACTTCAACAGCTCCATTTCGTCTTTTTATGACTTGTCAGGCCCGAAGTAAATTCTTCTTTAATGTAATTAGTAATTAATTATAAGACTATCTGTGTGACCCATATGTCTATAGAAATATGACTAAACTCTGGCAGGCTGATTAGAATTGGAGAATACACATAGGCAGCAACTTGAAGCTGGGATGAATAGCTTTATCCCACACCTCACGGACAAATACCATCTGATGCCATTCAATTCAATTTTGCTTTTTTAAATGCTACAGTGAGGCAGCCAGTTGAACTAGCAGAGTGGTTCTTAATGCTGGCTATACATTAGAATTACCTCAGGCAGACAGGAAAGCCTCGTAAAAAGTATCTAAGCTTATGACCTACCCCAAAACAGTTAGGATCTCTGAGGGTGGAGCCTGAGCATCTTTCCCCCAAGTTCCTCTGATGATTCAATACACAGCCAGAGCAGAGAACCACTGCTGGACTTGAAATTCCACAGCAATCTGAGAAGCTGCAACCACCTTAAGGAACCAGTAGATGGCCACAGCCACATTAAAGAATCGGTTAGGGTTTCCAGGGTTTCCATCTTGTAAATGAAGACTGTCTTCTTTTCATCATTTATTGATAAGGACTTTATTAAATTATAGAGGCTTGAGGAACAGAGGAAGAAAAAAAGTAAAATCAGGTTTTTTTAAAACCCTTATTTGTAAGATTAAATATTTATTAAGGAAATGAAATATATCTAGCAAATATTAATATTGCAAGTCTACCCTTTTGAGCAGGGGTCAGCAAACTACAGCCCAGCCAGCGCCTGTGTTTGTAAACAAAGTTGCATTGGAGCACAGTCACACCCATTTGTAGTGTCTATGGCTTCCAAGCTACAAGGGCAGAACTGAGTAATTTCAACAGACCATCTGGCCCACGAAGCTGAAAATATTTACTATCTGCCCTTTTACAGAAATAATTTACTGATCCCTAACCCTGCCAAATTAGCATACTTAATAAACTGTGACTCTGCCTCCCCTGCTCTATGATGATTGGATATAAACCTGTGAGCGCGGTTGTATTAGCCAGTTTTGTATTCCCCATGCAACTCTTTCAGTACCTATACCTTTCTGTTCTAGCTACAGGACTCTAGCCAAGAGACTTTATGGAGTTGAAGGACCTGCCTTATTAACTATAATCCTTTAGTTAATAAGGGATGCAAAGTACTCCTGGGGCAAGAGCTGATGTCTAGTGCTATCCACAGTGAAAACAATGATCATGTAATGAGGGCACCCATTGGGCATTCAATAGTGATGCTTACTGACCTCAAAAAGGAAGAGTAAGAAGCTAAAAATAACATTGCTCCTTCCTGGACCATACCATAGTCAAGACTGATTAAGACCCATGACAGAAGCACATTTCCCCGTATCCATCCCTCTTACAAGTGTCTGAATGCAAGTCTCCAGGAAAAAAGAGAATGGGGGAGGGGGGTTGGGTGGAGAGGAGAGCCATCCTTTTGCCATTTCTTCTTCAATTTTCTGAATAAGGGCTTGCTTGTAATCAAGTCAACAGAAGCCTATGAAACTGTCTTGCTCTTGTATGTATTACAGCCAGGCTGATAAAAATAAATGGGCAAGGCAAGGCTAAAAATGAAATAGGGAGATGACTTAGAAGTAAAAATCTAGATTATGTAAGAAAAAGAAACTCACTAGGATTTAAGAGCTAGACTGAGCACAAAGGAAATACTAAGAAAATGGCCTAAGTGTTCGAATTAAGCGCTGATTTAAGAAAAAAAAAAATGAAGTCATGCTGTTGGTAAGACAACTGTACTAACCCAGGTAGAAACCATCAGCCACCTGATAGATACAGTTAAACCATGTAAGCTAAGAAACCAAGATGAAAAAGCATTGCAGAAGAATGTATACAGTATGCATTCTTCTAAAGAAATTGTAAGAATTGTTTATACACAGAATAAAATCTGGAAATTGTAAATAGTAATCATTCTGGGGAATGGAATTGGAGAAAGAATTCTTAAATTCATGTTTCTGTATATGTTCACTTTTCTGCAATGTGATTGTGTTACTTCTCAAAATTTATTATGATTTGAAATGCTTAAACATTTATAAGAAAAGGTAGGTGACAGCCCCAACTGGTCATATAAATAGGACAAAAGATAATAACAAAAACAGTCATCTCTCAAACACATTCTGAGTGCAAGGTACTATGCTAACTATTATATTTTAAAGAGGTTCTCAAATTCCAGCAACTTTCTGGCACTGGCATATTACCCATTCCACAACTATGGAAACTGGGCCTTGGAAAAGACAGGTAATTTATTCAAGGTTGCACAGCAAGCAGAGTTGGTTTTTACTTTAATCTGACTCAAGAAGTTAATATTCTATGCCAGTGATTTTTTTCAACCAGAGTGCCACAAGAATTTTTAACACATGCAATACCTGACTGTTTAGTCAGAGAAACTGACCTATTTTCATTTAGTTATCTAATTAAAAAAAATGACAACAGCCACCAAACACAACAACAGCTGTCCAGGGTGAATGAATCAAAATGATACAAAAAATAGTTTTTCTGGTATGCTGCAAAATTTTAGTAATAGTTTCTGTGCCATGAGACGAAAAAGGTTGACAGTTGCTGTTCTATGCTCTGAGTAGTCACAGATGACTCCAAGGATTGAGGAGAGGTGCTTCACTAGTGGACCAAAATCTTTGTTCCTCTCCCTCCCTCTTAGATGGCAAGTTCATTAACATCAAACCAAGTACACCAAATAAAAATTCAGTGTTAGTCAAGTATAAAATGCTCTTCTTGACCCTCAATATTCCTGTCGGGTTGAAACCTATTACTATTTTGCAATTTTTCTCTAAGATTCAGACAGAAAGAATGTAAATACGGTAATCCAGCTCTTATATACTTAAATATTTATTTTCATTTCATGTAGCTAAATTTCTTTCACGACCATATCCTCTCTTCTCTTTTGTATCATTCCTAAATATTACTGCTGCACACAGCTCAAGAAATATACTTTCACCACTACACCAACCACTGTAAGATGAGTGCAAGAGGTGCCATAAATTGCCAATTCACTAGAAATCAAGATTTTTTGTTAACAATCAGGACAAAGTACATAACAAGATAGGGCAGAAAATAAGTATTTTACATCAAAATGTTTGAAATATTTGAAAATGCTGGCATAAAAAAGCACAAATTACTAATGAAGGCACTGGACTTTTTGCATGATTATTGTTTTCCTTAGTTTTTCACAGTGCTATTGACGACTTCCTAACAATTTTGTATCTGCTAAAGTTTTTAAGATTCTGGAAGAGTAACAGGTTTCTAAACAAAGGTTTTGCCAGGTTTCTAAGCAAAGATAATACGTTGGATCATACAAAACTGCTAATCTGCTATGTTGACCTGCAAAACTGTCTATTTCATATGGCTTAACCTACTTCAGACGTAGGTAAAAGAAAGTGGAGATTAAATGGAAGTGAAGATCCGCCTTTATTAAAGACATCAAAGTTTTCCTTTAACACCCTAAAGTTACAGTTAAAAGTGGAAAGGATGCCATTTTAATGACTAATTT
The DNA here is from genome assembly GCA_039655065.1 of Glossophaga mutica. Lineage (NCBI taxonomy): Eukaryota > Metazoa > Chordata > Mammalia > Chiroptera > Phyllostomidae > Glossophaga > Glossophaga mutica. The sequence goes on along the minus strand of CM077307.1, from coordinate 135,296,472 downwards.
TGCCAAGAAATAATGTTGGTCTATATTAAGTAAAAAGGTTTCTAACACATTTACAAGGCTAAATCAAATCACCAAACTTCTAACCAGTTCAGAAAGCATCCATTCTCAAACCAAGAGAGTCCAGAGCTTGCATGAAGCTTGCTTCTCCACCCCGCCCCTGCAAATTGATGTTGTGTGTAGACAATGCTCCAGTAATTGTACTTTCCATCAAATCCAGTAAAATAAGCAAACTGTCCTCTGTTGGCCTTGGGTAGGCTTCTCGGAAGTCCCCAGGATCCCATCCCCCTTGTGTCACCTACACTTGCAAAGAGACAAGTGTCCAAAACCTGAGTGAGGAGGGGCAGCGGACAGGTGCTCCGGGAAATGCGCGGCGGGGCTCTGGCAATGCTTCCCCATTCTGGGCCTTTTTCCTCCCCAAGAAACGGGGGACGGGAGTGTGTGCAGATTCCCAAGCTCCGTTAGACCCTCAAAAGGACAGTCTCCCAGCGCTGCCCTTTGTTTCTGGCCACAGTTGAATAGGAGGACATGCGGAGTGGGGGCTTTCCCGACGACGAGACCAAACGACGGCGAGAAGGCTTGAAGCCGGGCCCCCTCCTCACTCACCTGCTGAGCGGGAAGCCCCGCCAGGCCGAGCTCCGAGCCCCTCTGGGTCAGCCCCTCCATCTCCAGCGCCACAACCTAGGCAGCAGCGGGTTCGCCAAAGATTTGAAAAGCCCGCCTCTGGCTGGAGCCGCAGAGAACACCAACCGCCCGGTCGTACCAAGTCCCGACCGCAGGGGGAGGGGGCGCTGGGACCTCCGAGCTGGCGCGCGCAGGCGCAGTGGGTGCGCCCGGCGCCCCTTGCCTTCCTCCGGGAAGTTTTCGGAGACCCGAGTTCAATGGACGGGCTGGGATGTGGGGAGCCGCTGGCCCATTTAAGGCACGGATTGGGTTGTAGGCGGGCCTGAAAAATGATAGGGTGGGGCTGTGGGGAAAGTGTCCGCCCCCGAGTGCACCTGACCTAGCTCTGAGTTTTAGGCTGGTGGTTTTCCAGGCACTCCCTTTGCATGGGGTGCCTTCTGCCTGCACCCCACCGAGGGCCGTTCAAAGCACTCGGTGAGGGCAGAATCAAAACTGCAGTCGCTGAGCTCCTACAAACAGCTCAGGGACACACGATGTCATTAGGAGACCCCGTCTCGCTCCCAAAGAACCAAGTGGCAAGTGACTCTGCTCTTCGCACTTACTCTGCTCTTTGCACTCTCTCGCTCACATGGGGTCACTCAGATCATGCATGGCCTTATTGATCAAGCTGGTGAGATACCGTATCAGGCATTTCACAACATCTATTCTTTTTGCCTCGATGTTTCTTTGTAATTCCAGACTTACCTTACCCAAGAAGTCTGTTCTTTCTTGCAGAAAACCTCTTCCTTACTTTTTCCCCACCAACATCCAAGGTTACAGCAAAATGGGGATTTTCCCAGAGCCTATTTCTTGCTGTCCCTAAAAACCAACACAAAGACTATTTTTAATTAAAGAGTTGTTATTAATCATAATAGGAAAGTATGGAAATCTCTAAAAAACCAAAATTATAGAGCCAAAGATTTCAGGCTCTTGGTAGGTTCTTAAAATCCATTGTCTCTGGCCTAACCTGACTTGCCCTTGAAAAGGCATCAGGGAGCCTCCTTGGCTTGTCATTTTTTACACTGAGAAGAATCTACCAAATCAGCCCTCCCACCCTCTTTTCATAGAAGGCCTTGGGTGCTTTTCCTCCCATAAAAAACACAACCAAATTTTTCGTATGCTTGAGATAGTCCCTGTTTGAATACATTGTCTCAATGTCCTATGAATTTGATATCTACTTGTCATAAAGTAGATATTAAATTATATGGCCATATGATCCACAAGACCCTTTAAAAAGCAGTTGCTTTGGAGACATACTTGTAAGAACATGGGTGACTTTCCTCTCAAATGGGCAATTTGCCTCTTCGAGGCCCTTTGGACTTGGCAATCCTAGAAGCTGCCCGGCTAGGAATGACACTCTCCTTACATTAGAAATGCATGGGCTATTAGAAATGACCCGTACACTTACACACCAGTTAGTTTCCCGGTCAGGGCACATACCTGGATTGTGGGCCCAATCTCCGGTTGTAGTGTGTTCAAGAGGTTCCCGGAAGGGGCACATCTGAAAGGCAACCTATCGATGTTTCTCTCACATTGATGTTTCTCTGCCTCTCTCTCTCCCTTCCCTTCTCTCTAAAAGCAATAAGCATGTCCTCCAGTGAGGATTAAAAAAGAATCACCAATACAGAGTTTACCTCATTCTTTCCAAACACAGATCTGAATTTCAGAGTCATTAAGTAGCCTTCTCCCAGTGCACGCCCCTAATGCTTACCACTTTGTGGTGTAATTATCCCCTACTTAGAGTGAGCTTCATGAGACTAGCATAGTACCTGACTCATAAAAGAAATACACACAGGGAGCTCATCATCAGATGTATATTATTTCTTATATAACACACACACACACATCTCTCAAGTTCAGACCAAAATACTAAATGAAACCATCATTTCATGGAAATAGGGTCAAACTAACCATTTTTAAATTGGACATTGATGTAGAAATATTTAATGAGTAAATACTAGGTATATAACCGAAGATCATTTATTTATAATACTCAAAGAAAGAGATTCAGGAAAGATCATATTTAGTTATTATCTGTAGACTAGAAGTTGCTATTAAAGACCTTTCTTTTTGGAGAAGATATGACATGGTCCTATCTCTTTATAGTCTTCAAGGGATGCACCCAGAAAATGCTTAAGATATAACTATTACATGGTGATTAAAATACCTCAGAGTAGAAATGCTGTTTATTTATTTATCCACAGGCCCTTTCTTGCTACTGCTAGTTTCATCAAACATAGTTTTCTCTGGTGTATGAGATGTCCATAGAATGATCCCTGGAAACTACCATAAGGTTACAAATTTCACATGCAGTAGTTTGATAAGCCTGAGAATGAAGGAATGTATGAATGAATGAAACAACTCTCAGAAAGTAAGAAGTACAGTACTGTCTTTGACTATCTCTCATTTTTGAGAGAGAACATTTGGGCATCTCTCATTTGAAAAAAAACATCCCACCCTTCTTGGGCTCCCACTGTAGGTGACTGCCCTCCCAACTGTCCCAGTGTAGAAGCATCAGCTGGAGGTTGAGTGATGAAATTACTGTCCTACCAATATAACATTCCATTATAAGTTCAATATTTATTGCTATTAATGATATAAGTATTAGTTATATCTAACATAAGGAATAGATAATATTTAATAATTAACTAAATAGAAAATCAGTATTTGACAAAGGTAGGACAGCCAATTTAGACAATACCAAAAAATGTAAAAGTATGTTTTTCTTTCCTTGCCCTGACCGGTGTGGCTTAGTTGGTTGGTTGTCAACATGCAAGGTGAAAAGTCACTGGTTAGATTCCCAGTCAAGGCATATGCCTGGGTTGCTGGTTTGGCCCCCTGTCAAGGTGGAAACCAGAGGCAACCGATCAATGATCAAGATCAGCATCAGCGTTTCTCCCTTGCATGGATGTTTCTCTCCCTTTCTTTCTCCCTCCCTTCCTCACTCTTTAAAAATAAATAAATAAAATATTTTTTAAAAAGTATATTTTTCTTTGCTTTATTTCCTGTATTTCTCTTTTTTACTCTATAAATGGCCAAAGAAAACAAAATTCTGAACTTGAAATCAGCTCTCTTACATAATAGACCCATTATTTTTAAAAATGTGATTTGCCCCAGAAAAGTAACTGTTATGATTTCTAATATCCTCTGAGACTCTCTTAAATATATATATGTATGTATATATACATATATATACATACATATATATACACATATATATATACACAAATATATATGTATATATATACACATTCTATTGAAAATTCTCTTGGTGCTTCCTTTACTTATGTGTTATCTTGCAGGTAATGAGTTTACAATGAACTTATAGACTAGAGCTGTATTTTGAGTTATATACAAATGAAAGAAGGAATTGAAGTCAAGATGCTAAGTAGAGGTGCAGTATGTTCTTAAATGAATAGGCCATAATCTAGAAAGAGCTGAAGCATCATGTAATCATAAGATGGATATGGAATACAGAGTCTGAAGACTTATTAGCCCTATGACCTTGAGCAAGCCACTCATTCTCCCTATCTGTAAAACAAGTATAATAATACCCACCTTGTTTTTTAAAAGTTGTTGGGAGGGTCAAATGAGATTAGAGTTATGAGAGTGCTTTGGAAACTGATTATCCCACATAAACATGGGGCATTCCTACTGAAGGCAGAAAGCATCAGTACTTATGGGCAAATGTACAAGACCTGCACTGATAAATGAATAAGACAAACTTATGTGAAAAAGGATATATTCAAGATATATTATCTACCACTGCAAAATAATTAATACCTAGATTATGTAAAAAGAACTCTCGTAAGTCAATAAAAGTCCAACTGGAGCCCTGGCTGGTGTAGCTCAGTGGATTGAGCGCGGGCCTGCGAACCGAAGGATCTCGGTTCGATTCCCAGTCAGGGCACATGCCTGGGTTGCCAGGCCAGTTCCCAGCAGGGGACATACAAGAGGCAACCGCACATTGATGTTTCTCTCCCTCTCTCCTTCCCTTCCCCTCTAAAGATAAATAAATAAAATCTAAAAGAAAAAAAAAGTACTTAAAAAAATCTTAAAAAAAAAAATAAAAGTCCAACTGGAAAATGGTCAAAGGTAATGACAGGCATATTGTAGGAATGAACACAAATGGCAAATAAAATGTGAAATTTTCAATTTACAGATTAAGACCTCAAGGAGATACTATTTTATAATCACTAAGTGAGTAAATATTAAGAAGTTTGATAATACTAAGGGTTGGTGAAGGCGGAAAATAAAAGGATATTTGTATACACTGGTAAAGAGGATGTCAAATTGATATAGGTAGACCTCTGCCCAGCATCTGGCCAGGAGAGGGGCCATAGGAGGAGTTTGCCCCAGGTAATAGTAAAAGCGCATGATGCATGAAGACAGATTTTGCTGCCCTCATACAGAGATGTGACAGGAGGGGCCCTGCAGGGAGTCTGAGAGAAGCTGGCAAGAGTCACTGATGGAGTGAAAAGCCTTCCTACTCCCTTCAGGATCATGGTGGCTTAGGGAGGTGCAGACCTGCCAGTCTAGCCTGGGAAAAGGACGAAATGGCTGGGGAGCTGAATCCTTCCAGGTGGCATAGAAGCTTGGGCCAGGAGATTTAAATGTAGGGAAGGCAGAGACTCTACCCTTCTATGCCTCTGTGATCCACTCATGGGCGTGAGACCCCCCACCCCCGCAGATGGAGCCCCTGCATGGCCAGCTTCAGTGGTTGGCAGTGGCCACAGGCCTGGAGCAGGAAGCTGTGGTATGGCAATGGCGGTACAGGCTGGGTGAGCAGACTCCAGGGAACCTGAAGCTGGATAGCCATCTGTCTAGCAACCTTGTGCTCTCAAGGACATAAAAGAATGGGGTGGGATTTCTGGGTGTGATTTTGGGTTTCAGTCTTTCGGGGAGCAAAGGGTCTTTTCCTGTGTTTTGTGGAAGAAAGGAGCCTGGAGCCAGGAAGCATCCCATTTCCCCAAGCTGTGCAATATCTTAACAAAGACCTTTTTCCTTCCCTGCCAACCTTTGTCTTCAAAATTTGACTGTGTTCAATGGCGGGCAGCCAAACCCCACTTCTGTTTGGTAACAAATTTGTTCAATCATATTTTAAAAATTCAGAACATCCTTGTAAAGTTTAAAATATGTAGACCAAGCTTATAGGGAGATAGATACAGATACAGATACAGATACAGATACAGATATAGATATAGATATAGATATAGATAGATATGGTCTGTCCAGAAAGTATCCAGCCATGTACTATGAAAACTAGAGACATTTGTTGAAGAAGATATAAGAAACTTTGTAGATAGGCCAATGACACCTCAGTCCCCTTCAAGGTAGGCACCCTGGGATTTTTGTTGATTGCAGCCCCTACATGTTCAACAGTCTCAGGTGTTCTGCTTATTGCAGGCCTTCTAGAACATGGATCACTTTCAACAGATTCTTGGCCATCTTTGAAGCATTTGTGCCACATTTTTATTTGTGCTACATTCATTGCATCATCCGCAAAAGCCTTCTGAATCATCTGAATAGTTTCCACAGAAGAACGCTCAAGCAGCGTTCTTGATGCAGATTTGTTGCTCCACTCACTCAGTCATTTTGAATGTGATGACCACACAGTATACATGCTCACTCAATGGTGTCTACTGACCCCATTGACTAGGACAGTGAAGTCATCATTGTTCACACATATGCATTCTAGTCCACTCTCCTTGGCTGCCAGGTTACATCAATATCATACAAACCATTCTCTGTCTCTGTCTCTCTCTCTCTCTCTATATATATATATATATTTAAAATATATGTATATACACATATATGTGTGTGTGTATGTATATAAATACATATATAAAATGATCCAGAGAATAAATACAGAAATTATGATGATTTGCCCATGGAATATTCTATATCAGTAATAACAAATAAACCATAGATACATGTAATATCATGGCTGAATCTTAGAAATATTGAATGAAGAAATCAAGTTGCAGAGGAGTACATAGACTATATTATTTTTATAAAGCTGAATAATATGAGAAACTAAACAATATGTTGTTTAGGAATACGTACATGTGAAAAACATTTATATTTAAAAAGAGAGAGAGAGCTAAACTCAAGATAGTGACTATCTCTGGGAGAACAACAGAAAACAGGATAGAGACACAGTATGAAAGTATAAAGCTTCTGGTAATGTTTTAGTTCTTAATTTGAGTGATGGGTTCACAAGTATTCATTTTAATGTTTATTTGATATATATATATACATATATACAAATTCTTTTGTATACCTCAAACATTTCATGATAAGAAATAATTGTAAATATTTAAAATATTCTTGGCCCTGGCTAGGTGCCCAGTTGGTTGGAGCACTGTCCAGTACACCAAAAAAAATGGGGGGTTAGATTTCTGGTCAGGGCACATACCTAGGTTTTGGATTCGATCCCCATTTGAGGCACATTTGAGAAGCAACCCATTGTTTGTCTCTTGAATCAATGTTTCTCCGTCTCTCAAATCAATAAAAATATATCCATGGGTGAGGATAAAAAAATAAAATATTCTTGTACGAGTTAAACAAAGGTGATAATTATGGCATTTTAAAAGATACTCACTTGGCAACATAATAATACATTTTTTGGCTTATAAAATTGGACTTATATTTGATTGATTTCCAGTAAATGTTACCATGTGAAAGTGTGGAAAGCACAGCTGTAATGCAGTGATACAATAGCTATGCCCGGTGAGAGATGGCGTTTGGCCATGTGGATTTATCTGCAAACACTTCAGAGCCACTGCTTGGGAGCTTGGGTTGTGGATTGGGTGGGTGGAGTTTGCAAAAAATGAGAGGTTTTGTCAGCAGGTGGGGATGAAATTAAGTGCAACTTGAGTTATTACTGTTAATATGACCTGCATATTATTCACAGGCATAAGGGTATTTGAATGACATTAAAATCAGAGGGCTCCTTACTGAGCAAGCGAATCAGCCAGAGAAATTAGTTACATGACTCAAATAAATGATTCTCAAACTGTGGCACACAAAGACTTTCCAAGGCTTATATAGGCTTGGGTAGTGTAAAAGGAATCATTGTCAAGATCTTCACCTTACGGTCCCCATCCTAAAAATCTATCTAACAACTTGTCTGCTGTCTAGGCTGCACATTAATCTCCCTTTAATGATTTCCTTTTCCCTCTGGACAAAGAAAGGCTTCACATTTACCCATTCCTACTGCATTGCCCCAGGGTATAAAATCCATCTGGAGCCCTAAGGGACAATTCAGTTTATTGGTGTTGATGTCGCTGTAAGTGATGAACCAGAGGCTCAGGGCTTACATTTATAAAAATGAAAACCAGATGTGGACTTGATGTTGAAACCTGTGTCATTTTAGCATTATATAATAACCATGTATACCTAAAATAATTGGAGGAAGAAAAAGGATTTATCTATCTCATTAAGAGTCATTTCCAGGAGAAATTTACATTTGATGTATAATATTGGTCCATTTTATAATTTGTTATATACTTATTTTGTTCTTATCAATTGTGTACCACCAATCATTTAAATAAAGCAGTCTAAAAGAAAACTCTTGAATTAAATCTTATAGTCACACGAAATGTAAAAAATATATAAAATTCCAATTTATATGCATATGTTTGTTGCAAAGAAACATGAAAGAATGAACAATAATGACCTCTCAAGCATAAAAATATTTCATATGGGCATTATATTCTTTGGAGGAAGTGGAATAAAAAAATACAAGTTCAAATAGAAAAAGGAACAATTACAATTTCCAACTTACAGATAAAATTGTTCATACAAGTTTTTAAATGAATGATGGTGTCTGAATATTAAATCTTTAACATTTTCGATTCCTTGGATACACTTAATAAATACAATGTTTTAAATTTTAAATTGTTATTATTTTCAATACGCCAGCAATTATATCTTATGTAACTATTTAAACATAGACTAAAACATAACAGATGCCATCTTAAATATGCATAAAGGATAAAAAGTTATTTAAATCTTTTAGGTGTTTGCAAAAAATATTTTGGAAATTGCTGACTCATATCTAGTAGCATCACACTACAATACCTGGAGACATGGATGCCTAACAGCGCTGTTGCAGACTTACTTCCCCACCTTTTTTCTGTTTCTGTTCCTTCCACTTCCCGTCACCCTCACAGTCTCTCATATGCACCTTTAGTTTCCCGGAGAGACTCAGCTCCTTCTCTAGGTGATTTTTTATTTAGGTGTATTAATGCCATCAATTAAGCTAAGAACAAAATTTTCTCTCCCTCTTTTGGCTCTGTAAATGTTCCCTATAGATATTCACCCACATTTTCTCAATCTCAATAGTATCTTGACTATTGTTGAGCCTTTGCTGTCTCACATAAATTTTGGCATCAGCTTCTCAGGTTCTACAGAAACAAAAAAGAAGCCTGTTGGAATTTTTATTGGAATTGTGTTGAATTTGGAAGGAAATGATATATTTAGGTTATTGGCATCCCTATCCATGAACATCACACGTTGCCAATTTACATCTTCTTTAATTTCTTTCAATAGAGTTTTACAGAGTTTTTTTCATGTAGGCATTGCATATCTTTTGTTCCATATACAGGATGGGGCAAAAATAGGTTTGCAGTTGTTTGTATGGAAAATAATGTCACAATTAATAAATGATAATGCAAGAATAAACTCTGTGTTTCATGTACTCACACTTCCTTTTGCCCCACCCTGTAGTTTTAGATTCCTTTTGTCTCTTCTTGCTATTTTAAATAATTCTTTAAAAATATGTCTTCTGCCCTGGCTGGTGTAGCTCAGTGGATTGAGCTCGGGCCTGCGAACCAGAGGATCGAGGTTCGATTCCCAGTCAGGGCACATGCCTGGGTTGCAGGCCAGTTCCCGGCAGGGGACACACGAGAGGCAACCGTACATTGATATTTCTCTCCCTCTCCTTCTCTCCTACCCTTCCCCTCTAAAAGATAAATAAATAATAAATAAAATCTTTAAAAAAATATGTCTTCTGTATGTGGCTCATATATAGAAATAAAACTGACTTTTGTCCATATACATTGCTAAATTCTTTTAATATTTATAATAAACTGTCTGTTGGCTTTTGGGGGTATTCTATGCAGACAACTAAGTATGAGTAATAATTTTGGCTTTAAGAGAAACTCGCCATATTATCTCTGTTTTTCTCCTCCCAATGTAGCCACAGGAAAAACTTGCTCAGTGTCTCAACAAGGTCATATTCCCTAATATTTACTTTGAAGGTGTGCAAAGAAGAAAATGAAAAAGACAGGTAGAACAAAGAGCCATGGGGAATAAGCAGACTGGAAAGCTGCTTCCAGGTCTGACCAGGGAGCATCTCTCTCCCCTCGGGGGAGCATCTACCCAATGGGCTTTCACACCTGCTACAGACCAGTACTCTGTCTCCCGTTCTTCTTCTTTTTCTAAGTGGGAATAGTTATTGAGGTTACCTGAACATGTTTCACCAGTTTATATTGAATGTTTGGGGAGCAGATGACTTGGCTTTTTAGTTGGTAGGTTTTTGATTCAAGAGGAATGATACCCAGACATTTCTCCAGAAACACTGAAACACATTTCTCCCCAATGTAGGGACTATAGTATATCACTCCTAGCTCCAGTTCTTTGAGCTTGATGCTCTCACTAAATGACACTTTTGTTTTTTCTCCTTCCGAAAGGGATGAATATGTATTGCCTATGGGAATGAGAGTAGATTGAATATTTAGTGCCTAGAAGAACTGACTATTGTAGTCAGTGATACTCACCAAATATTTCTGGTTTGGCTTGCTGTCTCAGAGGTTTGCCCATTTGTAGTTAGCCGTGACTGTGAAGTATGATTTGGCTGATGAACCATTACAGGAGTGTTTCTATACCAGATGTAAGAGCAAGTGTGTGATTAGCTATAATTTTCTTTTCCTCTGTCCCAGTGATAGGCAACTTTTCATATAGTGAGTGGTACAATATCCTGGGTTTCAGAAAGAGAGAACTAAAGAAAGCCCCCAGGCATCTTGTGATGGGCATGTATTAAGAGCAAGAAACATATCTTTGTTGTTTTGAGCCCCTGGATCTGGGGATTATTTATCACTGCAGCATTACCTGGCCCATCCTGATTGATACAAGTATCAAACTGAGAACAGGATTTAAAATGTAATATTAGCCTTGACATCTCTAAATCCAAGTTTCTTTACCTGGGATGTAGGACTAATAATTCTTGCCCTGTCTGCTTCGCAGACTTGCTTTTGGTATCCAGTATTTGCAAAAGTGTTTGAAAAATGTAAAGCATGTGCAAAAATACACCAGTAGTATCTTAACAAGATTGAATTGGTTTATTCCTATCTATATAATGCCAAGCCCAAGAAGGAAACCCAGGGGAGTTATGAAAACTTGAGATTTAAATCAGATAACAGTGGAATGAATGAGTTGACAATTTCAACTTAAGATAGTGATCATTCCACCTAACATATCAAAAAAACTATGCAAACCACCTTTTATGGCCATAAGCTCCTTTAAAGAGTTTTCAATGCTTTTGGAGTTTTGTCATAAGTTAAAAAGTTGTGACTAACAAAAATAAAACCAAAGATAATTTTAGAAGAAAAAAGTTTATTAGAAAATATTATATTTTTCCTCCAGAGAACAACTTACGTTCAGATTGAAATCACCTGATAAAACCATCCAACTTACTGAAGCAGAAATTCGTCTTCTTTTAAATCATATTCTTCTAGTTTATGAAGTAGAGCCCAATGCAAAGACGAGGGAGGAAATCACAGTTCAAACCTAAACCACTCTTTAACTAGAAAAGAGGGAACAAGACACAAATAGAAACAAAGAACAAATTAAAAGGTATAAGAGCTATAGAGAAAAATAAACCAAGAAAGGCTACTAGGACCCGAGGCAGAAGAGGTTTATAATTTTCCCTATTTGTGGAAGGCCTCACTGAGAAGGTGACATTTAAGAAAAGATTTGAAAGTTATTAGGAAGTAATTCATGCATATTGGGGCAGGGGAGGTATTCCAAGCAAAGGGAACAGCAAGATAACATTTTCCCCCTTTTTCTCCTCCTGTCTTCTGGACACAGCACGTAAAAGTCCTTTAATGACTGGGATGTTCAGAAAATTGTTTCCACTTTTTACTTCTGTACATACGTGTGATATAGCCAGAAGGGGCTGCATGCTTTAAAGTGATTATTAACTTTTGTAATCATATTTAAATATCTCTTTTGGCTATACAAGAATGAGTATGCTTAAATTAGTAACTGTCAAAAAATATATGTTCTAATAAAGTTAACTTTGTGCTTGCTCTTCTTTGAGTTTGTGCATGGAGGTGAGCCGTTAAAACCCAAGCAGGGGGACTGAGTGGTTATCAACAACAGAAACGTTATATTTTTATTTTATGTGATGTCAAGGTAAACATTTGTTTACCACAAATTCCAGAGTCAAGCTTATTTAAACAGCTTTGTTTTCAAATTCCATCTGCCTTTCTTTCACCCCATAATTCTGAGTCCCCAGGAGCTGACCCTTGTCTTCCATTGAGATCACCATATCAGAAAGAATAAATGAGAGATTTTTGTAAAAAATGCAATTCCTATTATTTTCTGAAAACCCAAAGGCAGGAGAACATCCTGTGATCACTTTCCAGAATGTGTGAGCTAGTTTAGAAGTTCTGCACTGCTTTACGAAGACCAGCAACGGATCACTGAAGCTCTCTGTGGGAAGGAACTCTGGGTCTCACGGAATTGTTTACAGCTTGCCATTTGCTGTGTTATGAATGTCCAAGCCAGTTGAGCAGGGCTCCTATCACGGTAATGATGATGATGTGTGATGAATAATTACATGTGAAACACTAAGCTCCTTCTCTTATATATAAGATACCTGAAATGGATTATGTATCTCTGACTTCTCTAGTTTTGCATTGGGAAATCTAAAATTTTGGAATTCATTTTGAGCTGTGTAAGCTTTGCTGATTACTTGTGCTCAAACTAGGTGTAAAATAATAGTTAATGCTCTTGTTAAAGGTGAGATCATATGGTATTTGTCTTTCACTGCCTGGCTTATTTTGCTTAACATAATGCTGTCCAGTTCCATCCATGCTGTTGCGAAGGGTAGGAGCTCCTTCTTTCTTTCTGCTGCATAGAATTCCATTTTGTAAATGTACCATAGTTTTTTGATCCATTCGTTTACTGATAGGCAAGACAAATATCATATGAGCTCACCTTTAACAGGAACCTAATCAACAAAACAAACATACAAGCAAAATATAACCAAAGACACTGAAATTGAGAACAGGCTGACAGACACTAGAGGAGAGAGGAGAGGGAACTTCAGGGGAAAAGGGGAAGGGTTTAGAGCAACAAGTATAAAGGACACATGGACAAAAACTAGGGAGGGTGGAAATGGGAGGGAAGTGGGGAGGGCTGGGGCAGTGGGCTGGGATGGGAGTAAAAGACAGAAAACTGTACAAGAACAATAATTAAAATAAAGGAAAAAAATTAAAAAATATAGCTAATGCTCAGTGAAAGCTTACTTTTTACTGACCACTGTTCTAATTTCTATCTATTAACTCTACCATGAATATAATTTCATTTCTTCAAGAAAGAAAGAAAATCATTCATTTGTAAAATATGCACTAAATTCTTTAGTTGGAATAAGTAAATAAAGTGTAAAATAGTATATAGTATCATCAAGAAAATTTTGTTACTTGTAACTCAAATAATGTGGCTCTGATTCCTTGAAAAGACATTTGTGCATGCTAATGAATGTGATCATCAGATATACATCTTTATTTTTTATGTCCTGACAATATCTTCACCTTTGGGAGTTTTCTTTCTTTGTGGATGTTGGTATAACAATGTCAGTCTTTCTCTCTAGCATAGTATAAATAAAATTTGATATTTTACCTGCAGATTTAATATCATATACTTTCTTCATATTTGAAAAGTATCTAACCAAAATTTTCTTTTAAATTATTGTTATCCTCGGAAAAAAGAGACTCATTTTAAATAGAAAATATCAAATAGCATCACTGCTGAGAGAATTTTTTCCTGATGCCTAATATCTTATTCTCCTACATAGTTTTTATTTAATTGAATTCCGCTTTGCTTCTTTGCTTAATAGTTTCTTATATTCAAGCTAATTACAGAAATTACATACAAAATAATATATATTTTATTTTTAAGGTGAAATTATTTTCTGCTTTTGGATCTTATTTACTGAAACTAAATTTACCTCTATTAACTATATTTAAAATTCATAATATTCATAAAATAAAAATAGTTATTAAAGAAATCAGGATTACCATAAATTACTTTCTAACATAATGCAATCTTAACAAAAAATGAGTTTTATAGGTTTTGAAAACAGCTGCAGAAATTTTTAGAACTCTTAAAAGCCCTTAGTGTATCTTATTGATTTTTTTCTATATCTTAACTAACTAATAGGGGCAACAGCTAATTATTGATTATGCATATTAATTACATTGCATTTTTCAAACAAAATATTTCCCCCTCAAAAAATTTAGGCTGTCTCAGAGAATTCATTTTAATAGACCAACTGGTTAAATTTGTTAAATAGATAGATTTTATCATATGTATTTTGAACATGAAAATGACTTGGTAATTATCACCAAATATACAAGATAGGTGCTATACTTATGTGTTTAAAAGGTACAGAATAAAATTTATTGTGTATCAGTGTTAGCAATAAAAGATCTAGGTTGATGTCAGTTCTTTTTAAAGTATATTTTATTTTATTGATTATGCTATGACAGTTGTCCCATTTTTCCACCTTTGCCCCCCTCCACCCAGTACCCCCATTCCCTCCAGCAATCTCCCCCTTAGTTCTTGTCCATGGGTTGTAATTAGGTTGGAATTTTTGTGACTTGGAAAAATGTATTAGAGGACTGTAAAAACACAGAAGATTCAATCATAGAATTTTATAAATTAGAATAAGCCTTGGAGAGTATCCATCTAGTTCTATTTCATAGTTTCATAGAAGAGGGAAGAAACTATGTAGGCATTATAAAATATTATAAAATAAAAGAATTTATTACTTATTAAGTGCCTTTAATATACTGCTGGTGCATATTGGCAATCTCTTCCTAAAGGTCTTTAGTAATATGATAAATTGTTAGTTTCATTTATTATGTTTTCATATAAACATTAATCTATGCTATATGTCATCTTGGGGTACAAATCCTATATCCGACAAAGAACATTATACAAAATGATTTTCTGACGTGGCCTTTGGGATGGCAACATTTACTGAGATGTGAATTGGTTATAAATGGTGGCTACCACAATATTTTCCATCATTTAAAAATGACTGTTTATAGTATTGGCAAAGGTTTCACCCAGATAGCAATACATGATTTTTCCAAGGACTATCTTCTTATGTTTATCTCTCAGCTATAATGGCAACATATGAAAGGCTGTTGCTAAGATTTGTCTCTCCAGCTGTGAGTCTAAAAGTTTTAAGTGCTGTTGGACGTGTGGACAGTTCAATGGAAAGAAAAGAAAGAGTGAGAAAGAAAAGATGCCCATTACTAAAGATCCTGCTATGCTCCTTGTTTTCCTGCCTTCCATAGCCAATTGTCATAGTTTATATAAGATTCATTAATCACCCAGAAGCTCCGGGGTCTTGACAGTGGCAATGCTCTTGAAATAAAATGCTTCTTTGACTGCACTGTGGTACAGCTGCACCCACCATAGAACAAACATGTTCATTCATCCACTGAGAAAGTCACTTTCTTTCTTACAGCAGCAGCAATTTTTCTCTTCAAAAATAAAGCAAACTCTAACTTTTAAGATAGAACAATTAAACAATAGTCACATCTCCCTCTCTCTCTAAAGCCAAAAGAGTTTATTTTTAGGTTTTATTAGAGAGATTTTATTAAAGGTTACCATTAGCAGTATAACCACACACAGCATTTCATCTTGAAATTTTAAGTCTTTAATTTTCAGATGAAAAGTATATAAAAAAAAAAAGACTCTACAGCTCTACCCCTCCAGGCTCAATACACCTATATACTTTGTAAAATTCTGTATGTTGAATCAAATCATTTCTCAGGATCATTATTATTTATTTCTGTGGCTACATTTCAAACCTCAAATGAACAAGATTAATAACAAAAGGTTACACAACACTAGGTAAAATGTCAGTCTGATGCCATAGTAATCAACTTAACAAATGAGACCACAAATTATTATGAACATCATATTTATGATTATATGAATAAAGTTATTCATACCAGAATGTGAACAAGATGTCTTGCATGTATCATTAAAATAACTTATGTCAAGTAGTTGGCTAAGTTATTGAAGTACTTTCTGTATTAATTATTTCATACAAATGTCTAGCAAGAATAGCTAGTCAAAATGAATTAATGATTGGTTAGGATAGATTATTTCTCTGGGCTCTCATTTGCTTTCCTAATAATCAACTTGCTTTTTTTTTCTAAAATAGGTCAATATAAAATGAGTCCTAGTCATTTACACTTCTGTTTTTTAATAAATCAAAACTGTTTAAAGAAATGAGTGATTCTCTTGTAAGTTATTAATCCTTAGAATATTACAAATCATGTTTTCATACTTTAAATTTGACATGCTCATTTTCTCTTTAATTATTGTGCACTAATATGATAATACCACAGTAATTTTATTAGTTCTACTTCTAACACATTTTGTAAAAATTGATTTGTTATAAAATTAATCATATTTGACTTCATACTACAAACATTCCTCTCATTATTACGCTATTGGTTAAGGGAAACTTATTTTCAAGATGCTTACCTAAAAGTATAAAAGGGAACATTATAAAGTATAATGTCTTTCATTTTTAAATTATTTTGTTCTCTGATTTGGATTTTTGAGACTCATTGTTGCTACACAAATGTCTCACTGATTTAAGCTAACATCCAAGAGATTAAGAATCAAACCTGACTTTTTTTTTAATCAGAGGAAACAATATTAACAAAGTCCTATTACCTAGTTAGCTTCAATTAAGAATACAGATCTGAAATGTCAAGAGGATTAAACTTTTGAATCTTAGTCATGCTGAAGAGATGCAGAGAGTCTGACAAAGGGTTGAGCTCTTCCATGGTTATTATAGGGGGTGGGGGGAAGGTAGGTTTACCATCGTGAGTGCAGGAAACAGAGTTTATTACTATATTATTATTTATCAGTTATTATGTTATTCTCTACATGAACAACTGTAAACCTACTTTTGCCCCAACGTGTTTGTGAGAAAGGTTATTCCCTTTAAGTACTTGTAGAATTTACCATTTCATTTAGCAATTTTTCTAAGTTACACATAAATATTAAAATGGAGAAATTGTGAAAATAACTGCAGAATAAAGATAAGCAGATATTTTGGGAACACATTTTAAAAATATTTTATTTATTTATTTTTAGAGAGAGGGGAATGGAGGGAGAAAGAGAGGGAGAAAAACATTGATGTGTGAGAGAAACATCGACTGGTTGCCTCTCACTCACCCCCCAAGGGGGACCTGGCCTGCAGCACTGACTGGGAATCGAACTGGAGATCTTTTGGTCTGCAGGACAACTCTCAACCCACTGAATCTGACCAGTCAGGGCTTGAAAAGCCCAGAGACATTTATTAAAATTTTTACCAGCCAATTATTCTTAATGTTAAGTTTATCATTTAACTTAATTGGGGTCAATTTCCTTCTTACATTACTGAAAAGTAGTATATGTTTTCCTAATGACTTTGATTGTATACTTCATGTACCTACTCTTAAATTACTTCTGTACTAAATAAATGGTATGCTCAGAAAAGCAGTCACTTTTCTAAGTGTTTTCTACATCTTCTAAATATTCTCCCCATGTGAAAATGGAATTGGAGCCTGTTCACTTAGATAATAACTTAATCTTTTCAGTAGTCTTATGATATAAAGTATGAATTTTTAGAGACTTTGCATATAGTAACAGCAGCAGCAGCTAATATTTACTTGGTATCTTTGTTTTGCAGTCATGATGCTTGGTGCTTTATATTTTCTATCTTATTTAATCCTCACAAACCCGAGGCAGGTAAATACAGAAGAGTCAAGGAAGAAGGCTCACAAGCTAAGTAACTTGCTTAATTCACATAGCTAATAAGTGGATGATCTGGCTAGGGTTTAAACCAGATCTGCTTGATTCTAGAGCTTACCTACTATACTATCTTTCCAATTACAATGGAATGGAATAGGATAGATTACAACGGAATCAATACAATACAATACAATACAATACAATACAATACAATACAATACAATAGGCTGTGTCTGATAGGGTTTAGAACTGTATATTTATGGCTATTAAGAAAGAAAATCAAAACTCTCATCTCTACCAAAGGAAGATTCGGAGACATGTATTGCAAACTCCAGAAGGCATCCCCATAACCACTCCCAAACTTGATAAAATTCAACTGGTATTAATAAGACTAGTGAAAAGTATGAGGGGGAACTCAGAGAGTTTAGAAACTATGTGCCTGAGAAAGGGGTGTTGATAGAAACCCCAGGCAAGTTGGGGATCTGAAATCTCCAGGGTCTGGGCATCGCTGCTGGATAGAGATTGGAAAAGTAGTATGGCCACAGAAAAGAACTACCTGTGAAGTGTCTAGACAAGCGGACGCACTGGAGACAGGCTTCCCTTGTCTTGCTGTAGGAACAGAGTGAAGGCACAGAGGGGAAAGGTCTTTGAGCATGTGCCCAGAGCCCAGCAAGGCTCCTGAGCGGCACGCAGGTCCCAGGGCACCTTGAGAGTGGCACTGAAATGGCAGGGAGAACTTGGGACCTGAAGGGATCTTGCAGTTGGGCCTGAAGAGATACTCCCAGCAACCTGTGAGGGCCTGGGACTAAGGAAGAAGCAAGATAGTAGCCATCTCAGAAGATGTCACTGAAGGTAGACGTCGCTGCAGCCAGAGACCCCTCCCAGAGGCGATGACACTGTATGAGACTGCCACCCCAGGAGAGAGAATAAACTGATTACCACGAAATGAAATCTTAAAACTTACTAGAAATATGTAGACCATGTTCACATACATAGAATCTTTAAGTAGGAGCTAAAATGAGGATTGTTTTATCTTCCTACTAGTCACCCAGTGTTCCCACCCTACACTGAATGATGTACTTGATTTTGTTCTTTTATTATTTAATTGGTGTTATCGTTGGCCTAAGGATTTTAAATATTCTTTTGTCGATTTTGTGGGGGGAGGTAGACAGTTTCCAATTATTCTGTTTGCCCACTCCCATCATCCAGTCACTGTCTTTGCTCTGCTCTGTGCTTTGGAGGCTGAGCCCTGTGACCCCTGTCTCTCAGCCTCCTTTCCTGCTGGCTTCTGGTTGTTTCAACCAGCGGGAGTCACTGGCCTAGTTGGAAGATTGGGCAGGGGTGGGGATGAGGGTGGACGGAGGCACCAGTGTTTCTTCCTCATTCCCTCCTGCTTTGAGTAGTGGTTGTACCCCTTCCCAGGCTCAGCTTCTACTCTGAGGTTCCAACTGTCGTTGGCCTTCAGGAATATTATTTCCTCTCTTTGCCCTCAGGCATAAGAGCCCCAACCGCTTCCCTCTGCTGCCAGACCCTGGGTACCTCATCCTGCCTCGTAGTTTCCCTCACTCAGCTCACAGTTCTGGGAAGAGACTTGACTCTTCGTTAGAGTCTCTTGAATCTTCTGAGCAGGATTCTCCTTCCTGCAGGTATCCCAACTGATACAGTTATTTATTATTTTTATTTAAAAAAATTTGAATTTAGAATGTCTTGGTGAGAGCTAAAAGATGCCACTCCTTGGAAATGGTCTGGGTATACAGTTGTGAATAAACCAGACATGATTCTTGACCTCGTGGTGCTTCTAACTAAAATGAAATTTCTAACATGTGAGACCTCATTTCTTGGGATGCGTTCCTGCTGCAGATGCACCTTGTGTGTTTGTTCAAAGCTGAGGCCCAGGTTTCAGCAGGCCTCCTAATTTTCTTTCCACGTGGACATCAATACTCAAACTTCTTACTGTAGCCAAACTGTTTTTTCAAATGTATAAAGTAAATAATTCCGCATTTGATTAGTGTACAATGATTTAAGTACTTCAAAAAATATTTCTGTTATATTACATTGATTTACAATAATAAACAAAAAGTTAATATTCTGACATTATGATTGCACGTTATGGTCATAAAATACTTTAAACATTCACATTTTGGGGGGATTTACAAAATGCTGAGAAAATTTAGATTCACACAAATTAATAATGGAAATTGTACTACTTTTCAACCACTCACCTTGTAATCTCAGGGTGTTCTTTATTCAATTAAACAGTGATGGCAGAAGTAATTTCACTCGTATGTAGTCTTAAGCAAATCGAGTTAACCTATATACATGGTAATGGGTAGATAAATCCCCAAGTTGGATTTTTTAAAAGACGATTATTTTCAATTCAGTTATTTTTTCAAAATAACTGAAAAAATACTTGGAAAGTGAAATCTGAATCAAATATTTCTGAAAGTACCTCTGTGGAACCCCGAGGCCGGTGAGGGGCACTCCTTGAAATGGACTATGCAGGCAACCACAATAGATTTTGCTTTGTCCACTTAATATAAGAAAATTATTTGGCAATATTTTTGTTAAGTTGATCAATAGAGCTAGTAAATTTAGGTTAAAGCAAATACATTGTGTTTTTATCTGGATAATTAACTTAGTAATTAATAACTTAAATCACTCAGAAAAAGAAATTAAGCTATTAATATAGGGATAGCGTATAAGGCCAAAATCATTAGAAATGACATGTCTAAATATTTTTAAATTTCTTTATTACGACAAATATTAGACATAATTAATCTACAGTAAAGAGAATAATTTAATGAATTCTCATGAACCCATCACCTAACTTCAGTACTACTAAATCTTATTTTATCTACATTGTCCCCTTCCTTCCAGCCCCAGGCTTGGGTCCGTTTGAAACAAATCTCAAACAGCATATCATTTCTTCTAAAAGTATTTCAGTAGGCTCTATAAAAAATGAAATCTTTCTTTAGAGACATAACCATAATCTCATAATTCCAATAATTCTTAACTATTATCAAATATCTGGTCAGTGTATTCCTAGTTCTCTTATTGTTGCACAGTATTTTCATACCTTGTTTTTATGAATCAGGTTAAATATGTTCCATACATTATAATTGGTCAATATTCCTCTTAAATATCTCTAATAAGATATCTTTTAATATCTTTCAATATCTTTTTCTTTCTTTCTTGCAACTATTGTAGAGAAAAACCAAGACATTTGTAGACTTTCCCAGGGTTGGGAGTTTATTGATTGCATTCCCTGTCCTCTGAATTTATTGTAAACGGGTAATGGGATCTGGGGTGGTGGTTCTCATTGCAGGGTGTGGGGGGGTACTAATTTTGCTCCCCAGGGGACATTTGTCAATGCCTGGACACATTTGTCGATGTAACAATGGAGAAGGGTGCTATTGGAAAAAGACCCAGGATACTGCGAAAAATCCTGCAATACAGGGGACAACCCCTCTCCCCCAACACAGAACTATCTAGCTCAGTGTCACTAATGTCAAGGTTGGGATACTCTAGAGGCATGGTCAAAGTCAAGTTTAATTTTCCCCCAACTTTTCCCAGCTTGTCTGAATATTTATATCATCTTCACGTTTTAAACATTGTTTGAATTACATAAAATTTAATTATTTTTAACATATGATTTGAAATATGCCATAGGTTAAAAATATTTAAATGACTTAGAGAGAGCTAAAAACTGCAGTTAGGATTAGCATTTACCTTGGTTCCCTGATCAGATTATATTTTTATTCATTAAAATATAATTATACCCAGAAAAGTTGATATCTCAAATTACTGTGCTTGGGATACAAAGCTCATTTTTCTATGTTGCTCATTCCAAATTAGTCCAGCTGCCTGCTGATATCTATTTTCTGAATCTATTATGAAAGCTGAGAAAATTTACTGTTTATAAAATCGTTTTCAAAATTTGGAAAAAATTATGCAAAAGGCAGTAACAAGTTTGCTTCTCATATGTACAGCTATAATTAAATTGGAAAATAAAAAAGCCATCTGTCCTGGCTTTTGAAAAAATAAAGCAACATCATTTAGAAAAAATTGGAAAGAATATCTATTTTACAAATGGTTCAGTCTTTAAATTGACTGAAAATGCACTAAAAAATACATTTTTTTTTTACTGAAGTCACCTACTTTTTTTCTGAAGTGAAGAAAACTTCTGAGTCCCAATTCTGCCAGTCAACTGAGTACAGCTTATATGTCTTTATGCTCTATTCTCTTTTTCTGTAAAAAAAAAATACTTTAAACAGTGAGCAATGAAATGACATACATGCATTTGTAGAATGTGTGGTGAATCCAAGAGCACATTAATCTTAAATTCTAAAAATATTTTTATCTCAAAGGTCAAAAACAAGATAAAGATGGAGAAGCCTATTAAATAAAGTTAGTTTTATGTTGATATTGTACCAAAGCCCTGTTTCTGAGATAATAGTTCATTTATCTTCTCAGCATACTTAACACAGATGAATGTTTAGGTGAATCTATACAAAAATGTGGACAGAAAACTGATTCATAAACACGAATAACCTCTATAAATTTTATTTATTTGGTAACAGTGCACTAACTTATAAGAGATTTCTCTTAAATATTAAAAATGTATAATAAAAGATAAATTTTTAAATGAGAAATCTTATTATGCATTGATTGGTTGTGAAAGACAGAAACTGACTCAAAGCAGCTCAAATAAATGAACTATTTTCCCTCAAATACCTGAAAAATCCACAGAAAATCAGTGTAGGAGACCCTGCTAGTGGTCAACCTCCCCACACTACCACCCCCCACACCCTTGCTGGAAGAGTCTGTCTCTCACTGTGGAGGTGAAAAATGACAGACCTGCACCTACCCACTGTCACAGAGCTAGGGAATGGGTATGTGACCAATCCTGGCAAATGACACATGTAGAGAACTGAACCTGGGACCTGTGGGAAAGATTTTCATTCCTGATCAAAAGAGAGAGGGGAATCCACTTCTGTTTTTTTTTTTTTTTTTTTTTTCCTGCTTATGGTCACGGTTGTGTGAGGATAGGATCCTGCAGTGGTTGGGCAGGAGGTGTGGGCCCAGAGCCCTGATTTGGTCTACTGAATCCATGCTAGAACTTTCTGTTATATAAAGAAAAGAAATGCTCACTTTTAATGGAATGCTTTCCTATTTGTGGCCAAAGGCATCCTAGTTGATATTGCTGACTTCAGGCATGGTTATGTTCAGAAGCTTAAGGGATATTATGAAGTCTTTATCTGTTTTTCTCCATATTGGCTGCATGTTCAGGCCTCAAGTAGTGGCCCCAAGCAGGTTCAAACTAAATCGAATTTACTGATATCAGTTTTAGCCTGAGGAGAACCTCCAAAGAGTACAGAGCCAGTCTTGAGATTTAGTCCGATTCCTCTGACTTGACTTCTCTACCCTTCCCTGGAAAAAATGTCTCCAGCCAAGGACATGAAGTATAGTGACCAGGTCTCCTGAGTACCCCTGAGGCTAGGAGTAGGTTTTATCTGATCCAAACTATCCAGGGAGTTGAATGATTCCCAGTGTCCTTAACTGAAAAATGGAGGTGGGTGCTCTACAGATGATCAAAACAAATAAGCAACAACAACAACAAAAAATCCAGGTGTTTAGTGAAATAATAAAAACAAATAACTGTTTGTATTTCATAAATATAGAATGTATAGTGAAAAATGTAGTCTTGAAAATAGGAAGGCTTTGATTCTAATGACTGAATCTTTTAAAAGCACAAATCATTAAGCTTCAAATATGTTCCAGGTATTATGTAGATGCTGAGGATACAGAAATTGAGACTCACAACACCTGTCCTCCAGTCTAAAGAGGGAGTGAGAGGGAATTAGACAGAAATGGCTGATTACAACAAAGCAGATAAACACCAGGTGCACTGTTGTGGTTTTGCAAAGGAAAGGCAGAGAAGGGGCATCTAACTCAGTCTAGGAGTGAGGTGAAAGTTTTCCCCAAACTTTCCAAGGCGAGTAAGGTGACAATTCAGCTTTAGAAGATTGAGGTGGTGAGAACACCATAAGCAAAATCAAGAGGCAGGTGAGCTCTTGGGGCATTGGGCTAATTCGAGGCTACTTCCAACTTTCCCAGTGGCCTTGGACAAGTTTACTAGCTGCTCTCTTTTTTCATCCATGAACAAACAATGGGCTGGGAAGTAGGGACAGGGCGGGTAAGAAAGGACCCTTCCAATATTCTTCGGGGATTTAATATCTGATTATTCTACTGTAACTTCTTGTTACAATATCTCTAATTAATATGACAAAGCCTAAAAGCAGAGAGTTTTTAATTTTGGTCAGCCATGAAATTGACAACTGATCCAGTTTTCTAACTATTGCCAGAAAAAAAAAAAAGACTTTAACACTGAATAAAAAAAGTCATCATGTTTGGGAAATAGTCCCCTAAATAGAATTAACAACCCATTTTCAGGATACATTTTATTATTTTGGTCTCAGTGAGTTCACCAAGAAGCTATGTTGTTAAACTTAAGTTTATTTGGTGGCTTCCAGAGTCTTCTTTTGATAATACAACTTTTTAAAGCCAACATTTGCTTGGTCTTCTTTTGAGTCTTCAAGTACCCATTCACACTCATTTACCCATATTCTGGAGCACGTTTACTATAATTATTGTGAAAACCTGAGCTCCTAAGCACCTGTTGCACTGCCACTGAATAGAACTGAAAAGTTCAAAATTGTACAAAAAGTTCAGAAAGGGAAGGGGAGAGAGTAAGTGAACAGAAATTACCTAGGGGGATTTAAAGGGCAAAAGAAAAGTCTTCTGTCAGGAGTCCTATGATGAAAGGTTAAGAACACCCGAGTCATATCACCTATCATGCTGAACTTGGCACCTGTTTGTTCTAAAAAATAAACAAACAAACAAAAAACAAAGACAAATCACTCTATCTCTCAGTATCTCTTGTCTAATAAATACGGATTTATTCTTCTTGACTTTGCCCATGCTATCAAAGGAATTTTGCAAAATAACTCCCCTTTAAATTTATATTATTCTAAAATATGTCCTATTGTTCATATTAACTTAGAAAAGACCTATATTTATACACATCTTGAACTTCATCTACGAAAACATCTTCCTCTGTAGAAATGTAGAATTTTCTCATTTCTTTTCCACTCTCTTTTCACTACCTTAACAATCAGCAGCAATAGAAAATTGTAAATTCTATTACAGTCAACATCTGAACATGAAAGAGAAGCTAATATTTTGTTGGACAGATAAAGATTTCAGTTTTAAGGCTTAGCATTTTTAATGCTCTGTTTTTTTATTAGATTCAAGTAATTATATTCAAGAAAGGAGTCATTCATTATGCTTCTGTTATTCTTTCAGAAATTAGAATGATATGAATAGAAATGAGCTTTAAAAATATTTGAAACTGTACAGATCTATTCTGCTACCGTGAGGCTGTTTGTTTCAAAGTTTGACAGCAAACTTACAAGAAAACAATGTCATACATATTAACTGTGTGATACATTAATTTGAGAATATTCATTACGACAAGTAATGAGAGGCACAGAATGCTCTCTTTGTTTAAGTGATCAGGAAACTCATTTGGAGGAATAATTGGCTTTCTCTGGGAATCTGACACAGGAAACTATGAGCAGGCAAACACAGCTTATTTAAAGTGTGTCTTTGTATTGGATTTTATTGGAAAGTTTTTTTTTTGTAGATGAATCCAGGTAATTATTTTGTAAGACAGAGTGTTCTTATGTTGTACCAAGCTAACTGAATATTCAATCTGCTGCAGTCAGTGAAGTGGACACCCAGGGCAGGAAAAAGAGAAATGCTACAATTTAACGTATATTGGGATAAAAGAGCTCACCTTAATTTACCTCTCTGAACAAAAGGGATCTCCCTTCCTCGGAACTCCACTTTAGTAAGGGAAGTTCTGTTAAGATTCGTCACACCATAAACCCCAGACCATATAGCTCCCACCTGCTCTTCCCTCACCACCTCAGCAGCTGCTACTTGCTATTCACATGCTAAGGCTGTGCTTCAAGGGTGAGACTTTTAGGGAGACCACTCCAGGTCACAGTGGGCCCCCTTTAATGAGCCCTGCAATCAGTACCACAGGCATCCCTGGCACTACAATGCCCTGAGGCTCTCGGGGGTTTGCCACAGTCACTGCTTCAGCCCGTCTTTGGCAGCGCCACCAACATCAAAGTTCTCTCTCCAGTTAAAAATTTTGCTCTGTGAAGGATATAGTTAGGAGGATGAAGAAATGAGTTATAGATGAGGATAACCTTTTCACTTTGCAGAACCACAAAAAAAAGACTTGTATTCAGTATACATAAATAATTTTTGAAACAGCAATAAGAAAATAAATTCCCCAAATCAAAAAAGGAGCAAAAGCCTTGAGTAGACACTTTGCCAAAGAGTCTATGGCCAATATAGTGGTACCTTGGTACTCGTCATTAATTCATTCCAGAACACTTGATAGGTGCTGAGATCAACGAGTACCAAATCATGAAGTACTTTCTTTTGCAGGTGACTCATACAAATTTTAGCAAGTGCTACGAGTCTTGAGCAAGTGTCAAGTGCTGAAACATTTTTTGCTTGTCAAAATGCAACGAGTGTAGGGTTTGATGAGTTCTGAAGTTGATGAGGGCTGAGGTACCACTTCAAACTATTAGAATGGCTTCAAAAAAAGACGGTATCATGTACCCCCTGCCACTGCAACTCTCAAGCATTGCTGATGGAAATACAAAATGGTACAGCCACTCTGGAAGACGATTTGGCCATTCCTTATAAAGTTTACCATACACTTATTATCAGGCAATTCCCCTTCTATGTAGTAGTTTCCTAATTCGTATGAAAACCTATGTTCACACAAAAACCCATACACAAATGTTTATAGTAGCTTTCTTCATAAAACTGGAAACAATCCAAATGTCCTCCAAAGTGTGAATATGCAAACAAATTTAGATACATCTGCACAGTAGAATTCTTTCTACTCAGTAATTAAAAGGAACAAACTATTGAGCCACTCAAAAACTTGGAAGAATATCAAAAACGACGTGCTGAGTGAAAGAAGCCAATTTCAAAAGGTTACATACTGTATGATTCCATTTATATAACTTTTTTAAAAAGAAAATCTCTTAACAATAGATAACAGATCAGTAATTGTGAGAGGTTAGGAATGGCATGAGACAGTTTGGGGGCCGAGGACTCTCTAAACCCTGGCTTGGGGGTGGTTATAAGAATCTCTATAATTGTGTTAACATTCATAAAACTATGCCCATCAAAAAAGTCAACATTAAGATATGTTTATTTACAAAATAAAATTAAAAACAAACGGGAAACCCTTTAGCAACACTATCCCCCTAAAAATGAATAAAAAGATAGCCAAGACAATTTTGAAAAAGAACTAAATAGAAGGGCTTACTCCACCAGACTTACTATGAAGTTACATTAATTGAAACAATATGGTGTTGGCATAAGAAAAGATAGACCAATGGGACTCTAAAACCCAGGGAACAGAGCAAGGGGGAGAAGAGAGGACCACCACCTTTATTTATTGTCTTAAGGCCAAATAAGTAAAAAACACTTTTAGGTCTATTTTGAAATCCAACATTGAAATGGTGATGAGATAATTTAATCTTATACAAATTTCAAAAGTCAAGTCCCACTTGCCAAGAGAAAATGGTTTGTTTTTACAGAGCATACTATTTCTTTTGAACATTAACTACTCAATTATACCTCAGAAGTTGGTTTAGCATGCTGCGGTGCGTCTGGTTTTTCCATTTAATATGAAGGGACAGATGTTCCACGCATGCCAGGGAACTGGGTGATCTGTCCTTTCCCTGTCTCCCACCCACAGCCCCGCTCACTGTTCTCCGTACCGTGGGCACATCCGCTCCCCAAATTGTGCAACACAGGAGCACACAGAACCCTGCTGATTTCCTGACATTTGATCATTATTTTGCTAAAAAACAATTTTAGGCTAATAATAGAGCAGAACGCCTCATACATTTGTAAGGACCCAGGGAGAAGTGGAGGCTAAGGGATAGGTTAGAGGCAGAAAACAATTCGTGAGAGTTAAAAGACCGGTTTAGAATGTGTTACTTACAATCTAATTACATTTCCAGTGGTGATGGAAGACCAAGAACTAAAATCTTGATTCCAATTAGTAGTAGAGTGAGAATTTATACTTTATGAGTTCTACTTAAATGCTTATGAAATTATTTCATTACTAAATATTTTATGCATATGTCCTTTAATATATTTTTAGTTCTGACAGATGTAGTCATTAGGATTTATTGATGGCTTGCTTCTTAGGAATTCACATTTAAGACATATGGAAGATTGTTTTATATCTTTGAGTCCCATTTTCCATAACAGAGAGGACTGGGATGTGGAGAAGGAGCAGCCCACGGGGTGGCCGTGGGAAGTGGAGGCTGAGGGTCAACACAGAGAGGGCAGACAGCTGGACGTGACGGCGCACCTGGAAGGCCAGTCCAACTCAGAAGGGGAGAGGACCAAGGTCATTAGCCCTGTTGAAGGGACAGGGCAAAGCTAAAAAGGCAGGCAGGTAGAAATGTCGGTGGTCAAAGAGGTTTCTAAATACTATAGCTATGGGTTTTATTTTTTTAAATTGGGTGGAACCAACAGAGAGTTTTCGATTTTCATTTTCCCAGGTAAGAACATTGTAGCAAACACTGCCTATTAACTACTGAGCAGCCTTCCCCACCCCCCTAGGGGCCAGATGTGCTCAGTCTGGTAATAGGGGAGAAGTGCTGGGGAGGTCCCTTAATTTTAGGAAAGACAGGCCTCTATTTCAGGCCTCAGAGTGAAGCATGAGACCACAGACCAGTGTGGTCATTCCTTCCTTCATTCATTCAGTATTAATCCAGCAGCTTCCATGAGCCAGGCACAGTTCTAAGCATTAAGGATACAGCAGTGAACGAAACAGACGAAGCTCCTGCCTTCAAGAAACTTGTAGTCTAATTAGAGAAGACAAACAATAACTAAATACAAAAGCAAAGAGAGTTGCAGATGGTGGGCTAGGGAGAAACATTAAGCAGGACCAGAGAGGGACAGATGGTTTGAGCAGGGCGGGGATGGAGGGGAGGGCGGTTGTCACTTCACTTTGCATTGAGATGGCCTCCATGACAGAGGGACACAAATGTATCTGGAGGGAGGGCACACTGGGAGCACAGAGGCCTTGAGGAGGAGGCATGCTGGGTGTGCTCAAAGAACAGCAAAGAGTGGGGTGTTTGAGAACAGCAAATAGTGGAGGTGAAATAAAGAAGGAGCTTGGGTCTTCAGTGATATCACTGAACATTTATAACAGCCCTTGACTACCTACTTCCAAACTTTTTGTTAGGTCTATTTTAGTGTGTTATTGTTCTTTGTAATTGAATTTGAAACTGCAACTGTTTCTGAGAAGTAAAACAAGAAAACAATGGCCATTACACATCTGAAATGACATTTAATTGCCAAAACAGCGTGGAAAGGGCATAACTTCAGAATATAATATAATTTTTAAAAATTGGGTCAGGTTAGCTTTATAAAAATCCCATAATTGAGTATTAATTATTCTTATTTCTCTGGGACCAGTACAAGCTTCATCACAGACTAAGTTCTAAAGATTAAAGATGGAGTAACTGGACAGTTCACCAAACTAGGTCCTTAACAATGGCCATAAACTCGATGCACCCTACCAGGGAGCTTGGGCAACACTTCATGGTTCGGTGACCATATATGAATAATTATTAATGGTACATTCTTTCACTTTCATAAGTGTCTTGGTTTGGATAATAAATTATATCTCACATGTCCCTATACACAGGAGAGAGGAATAAAACTTCCCTGAAAAGATTTGTAAAGAAATGAAATAAGATTTTCTTTGGAAATGGGACTAAGTTTGGGGAAGAATTATATTTTATTTGTTTGAATTTTCTATCAAGCGTATGTGTGGCAGGACTCCGCCTGCAGAGCCCCATTCGTCCGCTGTGGATGAAAATAAAACTACCAAGACATGATCTGCTTGGGGAGGAGAGGTGGCCAATCTCTCAAAGGAGAAGGGCCGAGAGCCCCTTCCTCAACGGTTTTTATTAGGTTCATAATACACAGGAATACAGGTAAAGCTCACCAATCATTGTCAGGTGGCAAGGATCAAACAATAGATAACATTTCAAAGAACTCTAAGGGTTTAATTGAGTCAGGGTCTGTCAGCTAAGGAGTTACAAAACTTTGGGAAACAAACTCATTTCCTCCTCGGACCCTTATCATTTAAATGAGAGCACTCTTAGCAAACAAAGCAGGTTTCACAGGAGTTTATGAATTCTTTCTTATGCTCGATCACCCAGGGAGCCTGCCCTAGCCAGCACAGAGCTGCACTGCCCTTCGTCATAGTTTCAGGCTTAAGTGGATTAAGACCAGGAAGCCAGACAGAAGGAAAACTTCTCCCAGACAGATTGAGGACTCAGGCTATGTCAGGAGAGAAGAGGGGCGAGGGTCCATTACCCACTCTTTGCTGCAGCTCCCTGAATCCTTCCATGAGGGTCTTCCAAGTGGTCCTGCCGTCTTAGGTGACCCCTCCCTTGAGGGAATCTTACTGGTCATTGGCTAACCGACCAAGCATTGGGGGCCATTATGGATGAAGCAGAAGCAGCGCTCCTGGCAGGGAGATAAGCTTTGTCTCCTTAGTGGCTTACAGTCCGAAGGTAGCTCATTCAGCCTTAGTCACGGGGGTGGGGGGGGGGTGAGGGGGTGGGGGGGGTTACAACTCCTGAAACCAGACAGAACGGTTCCCAACATGTATGTTTTACTTTTAAAATTCAAAAGAGTTTAAAACGATCAAAGGAAGCACTTACCAAGTAATAAGAAGGATTCTAAACTTTATTTTTCCTATGAAGGAAGTCAATCATGGATGAAAATGTCAGGTTCTATTGCAAACATCAGAATGGGACAAAAAGCTAATATTTCAGAGTAAATGTCAGTTACTTGGCTCTGAGACTGTGGTCAAAGCCCAAGGGCAGGATCCTGGGTACCTGGTTCTAGTGCTGCTTGCTCACTGTCACCGGCCCCTGAGTCAGCGTGCTACTGAACACTGTGGAGGCTCAAGGACTGAAGACAGAGTGAAACATTTTCTGTAACTTTCACTGAATATTCAACGCGTGTTTTCTGAATGCCTACTATGCCCGAGGCACTGTGCTGGGCTCTGGGTAATAAACCAACCTGCCTTCTCCCATGTGGGACTTACGAGCTTGTTGGAGAGACAGACAACAAAGAAACAAATAAAAATGTAAGGAATTATAAATTATAATAAGTATTGTGAAACAAATGAAAAAGACACAGTGCCAGAGAATAAACGAATGAATGGACTAACTCATTAAACTCACTATAACACACATTTATTTTGATAGAATAAGCACACAAAAAAAGGGAAAGCTTTTATTTCTTCCTTCTGTGATGGGAGGCAGGGTCCAGGAGTGGAAAGGAGATGGGATTTGGTCAGAAAAGTCCAGGTCTGGCTCCACCATACAATAATCCTACGGCTGTAAAAGTGACAAATACTCTAAGCTTTTTTTTTTGTAGTCAACCTTCTTCAGTTATAAGGTTGTTGTGAAAAACAAATAAAAATTAGTCAGTGTAAGTGAAATGCAATAAAGTGCTATTTATTATCTGTTCTCTCAACAAACATCCATTGAGTACTGCCTTTGAGCTGGGCTTCTGTGCTAGGACATGTGTATTACAAAGCTTTAAGAGACAGGCTGTAGTCACAAACGGTTCACCTCTCATCTGGGGAGAGAGAAAATCTGTGTACCTGTTGCATATGTAACATGCTGCTCCATGATAACAGTGCCAGATAAATAAACTTCTTCTATTAATAAACAACACTTTGGGGTTTAAATTATCGACCCCACAAAGTAAAAGATTTTTGCAGGAGTTTAAGATGATTTTTGCCAAAACTTGAGTCTTTCAAAGAAGAGAATGAATTGGAGATATTATTACTACAGCTAGCCTTTCTCAAGTGTTCAAACAGAGCATTTACATATATAAATTTCAATTAAAATGGAAAGTTTAACATATCTTTTGTACCTTCAGAAATGAATATTCCACAGAACTAATTCGGTCATTAAGAGTTATTTGGTTTGTATGTTCTACAATTGGTTTTGCCTGGGGAGATTTTTTTTTTTGTCTGCATTGATAAGGTATTTTGGTTTGTTATCTCGATACCTGTAGACCCTCAGAAGTCACAGATGTCAATATACCCTTACAAGTGGCCTATTTCTTTTTCCAAACTATCTCACTATCTCACATTCCTACCTGTGTTTAGTTTGATCTTGATAAAGCATGTTATATGAATGCCACCTGAAACACGCAGTACTTAAAAAAATTCTTGGAATAATTAACGTGATGTTTCTCAGACAAAACTAAATAAACAACATGAAGAAGTGGGTAAAACCTTAATTATTCATTTGGGTAATTTTATAACAATTCAACAAGTCTATACTGCCTTGTACTCTTATCCACATGGCCCTGCTCTGCTTAAGTGAGACCTAATTATTCCTGTTTCTGATTGTTATAGTTCCCGGTTTCCTTCCTTTTCCCATTACAATTTAACATTTGTCCTCAGTAAGATTCTGAAGGATATGACTTTTAATGTTTTCTCTGTTAATAGTTCTTGTTATGAATAAGATGGAAACACAAGCCATTTGTAGGAAGGGATCCCATGGATTACTGGTTGATGATTCTTTCTCGTCTAGTGGTAGCCCTGATGACAGCAACGGCCACACCCATCATGTTCAACACCACATTGCCAGGACCTGCTGTGGGAACTGGTACCCGACAGGTGTTCCGGAGATAGTGACTGCGTAAACTAACTCACTCAGTCTTGGCTCTTGCTGATGGTGCATGACACAGGCTAACTGCATAAACATGGTAAAACTGCTGAAATAGAAATCGTGGCACTTTATTAGCCAATAACTAGGCATAATGCTGGGCAATAGGCTTTGCTCCTCAGGACACAGCTTTTTAATTTTGAAATGAGGACTTTGGACAAGAGTTACCTGTTGTTATAATAGTAACTTCCAAAGAGTTGGTGATTAAAATAGCATCTCATGATTTTGTGGGCCAAGATCAGGCAGAGTTTACTTGGGGGATTGTTCTCTTTGCTTGACCAAATTTAGCTGGAAAATGGGCTGATCTGGAAGGTCCAAGGCAGTTTCATTCACAAATCTGTGTCCTTGGCAGGAGTGGAGGCTGGGAGCCTGGACTCAGCTGGGACTGTGAACTGGGGTGCCTATTCTAGGCCTTTCCAGCACAGCAGACTTCAGGTGGTCAAATTCTTAAATGGCTGCTCAAGGCTTTAAGAAGTGTGCTCCAGCGAACAAAACAGAAGCTCTGTGGCCCTGAAAGTCACATGGCGTCCCTTCTGCCATCCTCTGTTAGTAGAAGCTGTCACAAGCTTATCCAGATTCAAGGGGGGATCTAACACCCTACCTCTCAATGGGAGGAGTATCAAAGAATTTACAGCCATGTTTTATTTATGTATTTATGTTATTTTTTATTTTTCAATTACAGTTGGCATCCAATATCGCATCAATATAAGGTATACAACATAGTGCTTAGACATTTATACAATTTACAAAGTGATCTCCTGATAAGTCTAGTATCCACTTTGCACCTGTTTTAAAACAGCCACTTCAGAATCTGGTTTATTGCAGAAGTCAAGGAAAATTGTTGAGATTTCATAGTACATTTCTGTCCACTGTCACAGGAGGCAAATATTGCAAGCAATTTCACACTTCCTTAAAAATGTTATGTTGGGATTAAATGTACCAAGTCAAAGAAATAAGTACTGAGGTTCTTGAGTTCTATGCTTTAGGCAAGCCTCACACCTGTGCTGCAGACTATTTTTAGCCGAATTTTTTGCCATCAGTATCATTCAGTTACACAAGGTTTCTTGAGTCAGGATGTGCTAACCCACTCAAGCACTGTTTGGGCAATGGAAACAGGACTGCCTGTTTGCAGAGCTGCTTTTGGAATTGTGACTCTGAGAGTTCCTGGCATATAGGTTTTGTTATGCAACTAGAACCATTTGGATATTTTTCCTGCCTTCCAGTAATACTAGACTAGCAATAAATGTGTTGAAACTATAGAAGGTATGTTGTGTAGGGAAACATATTGACTGTGGTTTTGACGTGGCTCTTTTTGAAAAATGTTTTACAATGTGGAACAAGAATGTGAAAGTGTTTGGGAGGCTAAATTACTTATTGTTCTTGATAATGATGAATGGACTTGGCTGGGCTTTTTCTACACAAATGAAAGGTAACAGGGAGACTTGTTCCACCACCAAAAATGATTTTCTTTTTACCCCTGTTAATTCCACATGTTGCCTGGAGAATTTTTCTCCTATGTAGAATATATAACAGACTTTTTAAAGACACGTAAGGGAAAATACTTTCAGAAATCAAATTACTTTGGTGGAGAATTGCCACAGAGTTGGGTTTTTTTTACAAAACTAAATATGAGACTTTTTTTAGTGTCTTGCACAGGACCACTTTATGCCAAGTGGGTCTGCAGTCAATAAGTACATAACCACCAAAATGTCTGTTTTAATCATCACAGCAGTCAGGCTACCAGAACAGGCTAAGCCCTTTGTCTAAATTAAGGTAATGGGTCAACTAGAGTGCCTGCTACCCCTCAGAGAGGTAATAATTAAAATTTATCAGTAAGTGCTGTAAAACTCAGATTATTACGTAGGTGACATGCCATCACTGAAGGGAAGGGAGAGACCTGCTTTGAGAGCTTGTCGCACAAGAGAGGTGATGTTCTCCAGAGGGCAATTTTGCCTTGAATAAAATCTGTGCTTACTAATAAAGAAGGTTGGTGTTCTCTTGACCAAAGAGTAGAGACATCAAAGATGGAATTTTGGAACCTAAAAAGAAAAAATAAAGTTATGGGAGAACTACATAAGTTCTCTCTCCTTATCTGTTTCTTAGCCTGGATCTGAATAGACAGATAAACTTTGAACTGAGACAATTATCTATCTGGATATCGGGGGGGAAAGGAACGGCTGAGGTTGTTGGAAGGGGTACTTTATATTTTACCCCTGTCTCTGGGCTAAAACCAAGCGTGTAAGAAAAGTTGTGTGGCGGGGTCGGGGGCGGGGGGCGTTGATGCTAAGGATAGGGATTTTGCCCAGATTCACATCTGGGTCTCTGGCAAAGATAGCCTTATAAGTTTCCTACCTACCAAGCTGGGATTTGACCACATCAGTGTAAACTTGAAAGTTCTCTCCATGATAGGCACATGGAGGACTGAAGTTTAGCTTTCTAGAGCTCTTCTAATTCCTGTGTGCCATGGATCACACCAATTGGTGCCTGAAAGCAGTGGTGGGGAATGGGGTAAGGAAGGGGGACCAAATCAGAGTACTCCATAGAAGTCAGTAGGTCTGGGTAGGATGATCTTATAGCAGGAGCTATGGGATCAGACTGAAAGCAGAGCCAGATGGAGGGTTTGGGGGAGACCCAGGAGGCCTTGAGCATCAGTAAGCACTAAGGTAAGACCAAGTCATCCTGGTAAATCCAGATAGTAAAAAAGACACCGGTTACTAACTTCAGCTGCAGATGCCAGCAGGGACGGCATAACTAGGCAGAACAGACAGATCACCAACACGAACCCTAGTCTTCCTTACTCCACCTCCATGAGACGATCTAATCTACCCCTAACCGGATTCTATGTAGTGAGAATCAAGGTACATTTGATGGACCAATATTTTACCCAGAGGCACACAACAGATACTATATAAATCACTTTCATAGGTGGTTAATGTTACTGCCTTTAAAAAAATGCTTCATTTTATAGTAATACAATCACATGGTCCACAAATTGAAACAACAAAAATAGATTTACAGGAAAAAGTCTTGCTTCCCATCTACCCCATTCCTAGTCACACAACAGCACTCCCCCAATAAGGTACCATTTAAAACTGACCTCTCTGTGCATGTTTTCACAGTTTCTTGATGCCATTGTTAGCAAATGTGGATACATATTCCTAATCTTCCTTTTCCTTTTCTTAAGTCAAAGGTAACATAATTATTTTTGACCCTTGTTTTTCCATTGAAAATATATCACTGGGATTTTCATAGCAATAAGTATATAGTATACTCATTTTTTGTTTTTTTTTTTTTTTTGGAGAGCATTCCAGTGTAAGAATGTTTTATAACTTATTTAACTCTTTCCTTATTGATGTACATAGATAAAACTTTGCTGTTACAAATTGCAAATGTATAGCTCAATGAACAGCCTTATAAATGTTATTTTGTCTACATGCAGATGTATCTTTAACAAAAACCTAGGAGGTTGAACTTTAAATGAAGGTGTAAACTGGATGGAGACATTTATGCCAATGAAGACCGGAACATTGCCAAGTTAACTGTCCCAGGCAACCGATGAGAAGTATCTTTTAAGCGATCAGATTGATTAATAGACAAATAAAGAAGCCACAAAATATTGGTACATCTAAAAATATTTTTAGCAAGTTTGAGACTACTCTATATCCATAAATACATGCAATCACACATTAAAAATATAAAATTGCAGACTCATAGTCTGCATGCTCTTGTAACAGTTGCAAGACAGAGACCCACTAAGGTCAGTCCATGTAAAGGGAGTACTGAAAGGATTTACGAAGAACGATGAGAAAATCTTGGGCATCTCAGAGCAGGGGCTGAGTTAAGTCAGGCACCTTGTGGACCTTGCTGGAGTGCGGGTCTGGGTCCCAGGCAGCTGCCAAGACCTGGGCATCAGGAGCTGGAGTCCTCACTGCAGAGCAGCACTGACTCTGTGGCTGGCTGCCCTCCACCTGTCTTTGTGCCCGGCTGCCAGGTGTTTTTTCTACTGATTCTTAATTGCTGCCCTCCCCAGTTTTCAGTTTACTGTTTCTTATAGCAGCTTCTCTAGCTTCAAGTCTACCTATGAACTTTTAACAGTTTTACCCTTCCTGTATCATACTTTCTAGGTTTTTAGTACAAACTTCAAACATTGGCCTTCTCATTTTCCATCAAGCCCAGGCAGAAAATAGGTTGCTGGCAAGTCTACTGATTGGTTACTCTTGGATCTGTTACTCACTTCTGAGCCAACCAGCAACTGTGGAGGGAGGAGCCATGTGGAAATACATGGTTTAACCAATTCCCTGTCATGAGAAGGTTGGGTGGGGTTGTTTTCTTTACCACCATGACTGTTTAGGACAGAACATTAATTTTTCCAATATACCAAATCATGATAACATTTTTCCATATTTAATGTCCCCATGTAATTATAAATAACTGCATAGCTGTCTTTTGTATGGAAATTCTGTCATTTATAGTATGAATTCCCATTGTTCGACATTTATATTTTCTTAAATTATTTTGATATTCTTATTAAAATAAAATAAAATGGAAAGTGGGCTTGAAAATTCCCCAAGCAGACATAGCAATTTAAGCCATGCAAGCAAAACTAAATCTAGTTTATTTTATGAACATAAGTGAAACTGAGGTTATTTCTTGTCAATACTTCTCACACTTGTAAACAAAATTATCTTTCTAAAATGGTAGAAGATCATCACTTTTAACCAATTCCCTGATGCCTGGAAACTCCTATTGTAACATGCAATCATTACACATTAGGCTAAACAACTTCCTCATTTTCAATTTAAAGGCCATCCTGAAATGTCAGGCCTTGCACTTCATACAAGTTCTGGATTTGAAATCTCCCTGTTCTCCAACAGCTTGTTCCTCACTCTAAAAACACTTATATCATGTAAAGCTATTTGAATTTTCTTTTGACTACAGAAGCAACAACAATAACAACAATCAAAAAAAAAAAAAAAAAGGCAGCAAGGAAAGAGCCTATCTACGGGTTAGGAGTAGGGCCAGCTTCACCTGTGAGACCTGCACAGTTGTCCTGGGCCACTGTGTTCAGACCGGCCCTGTGCCTGATTTAATGTAGCCTTCTTGAAATTAATAATAATTTTTAAACAAGGGGCTTGGCATTTTTATTTTATGCTGAGCCCCTCAAATTGTGTAGCTGATCCCGGTTAGAGAATATATGCAACAAGGAGAAAGGGATGAAACAATGATGAATGTTGAAGAGAGGTCAAGAAATTGGCCAGAACCTGGTCGATATTTCCCCTATATGCGTGTGTAGAAAGAGATGATATTGATATGTTAATGGATGTGTTTTTCCCCTGTCTTCTTTTGTCTCTTGTGACTCTTTTCACCTCCACTGAGGCAGCTTCTGGGAAGAGATGACACAAGAGAGAGAAAGAACAAGTGGGTAATCCTTCATGCTTGAGTTTTAAAACAAGCCTTTGGAATCACAGCAGAAATAATTGTCTTGCTCTGAGTTTCAAGAATGAGGATTCTGAAAGCTTAAGAAGAGAAGAATGGTTTTGAAAGAAAATGTTCTCAGTTCAAGACAGTTTACTCACCCTCTCAACTAGAGTATCAGTAAGAAGAATTGGAGGACACAGACACTGCCGTCATGTACAGGGGGACCCTGTACCTTAGTCCTCACTGCTGGGTCTAGTCCTGGAGAAAGCTTTCAGTGCGCAGCTAGGAGAGGTAGCAAGCTTCATGGGTCCCCTATTGGCTGCATGGTAGGGAAGCAATAGAGTAGGTATGATGGAAAGGTGTCTGAGTAGAAGAACCTGATATTCCCTCACATGCTCCTCTAAACCCAGGAGGGCTGGGGGAGCTGCGGATTGCTTTCCCAAGAGACCAAGTGATGGACAAAGGTTGTTGATAGAGAGCTGAACCTACGAAACTTTGTGGTCGGGAGTAAACAGGATCCTTATGTACATGCTGACCTGAGGCTAGGCAGGAAAGAGGACATTTCAGAGGATGCCATTGAGGACAGATGAGGACCAGAGATCAGAATTCTTCCTTGATGTCTTGGAATTGCCTAAATCCTTGGATTAGACACAACCATGGGCAGAGGCAGAGTACTTTTCATATCAGGGTAATAGGATGTAAAAACAGAAATTAAGTCAGTTGAAGAAAAATGAAATACATTTTAAAAACACGCACTTGTGGCCTGCGATTCTTACCTCCTACACATATTTTTCACAGGCACAAATATTTGAGCTTGAGCTCATCAAACACCTGAGAAAAATGTGACTTAAGAATAAGTACTCCTTTATTCTTTTAAGTGTTTTAACTGTTGAACTCGTGTCTGGCTCCTTGGGTACTTTGATAACATCTCAGAAACAGGTACATGATGTTCACGTTTCAGAGATGTGATTTTTCAGATTTGACATACTTCAACAGTGGAACCCTTTCTCCAAACTAAATGCCAGGATGGACAAAAGCAGGTTTATAATTGTTCATGTGGGGAAAGACAGGCAGGTTATGATTATTATAATAGCTTTATTAACTCAAAGGACTGTCACAGTGGCACAGAACACTTAGGTACAACCTCCTACGTGCTTGAATTGCCGGCCTTCATTACTTACACATTCTCGTAGTCTACTTGCTATACTCAAGCACAGTGTGGCACAGAGTTCTTTAACCTACCCTTGTCAGCTCCTCTACGAAGAACCTGAATATACCAACAGCTAGGAGAAGGGTGCTCTGGCAGGAGATCAGACTCCCCCGCCCCTTCACGTTTCCCTTTCACCCCTGAGGTGGCCCTGGAAACAACGCTTGTAACTCTGACTCACGTACAAGCTGGAAAATCACCGCTGGCTCAGACTGCACCCGTCCTCGCAGCCTCATAAGTGAGAAACCAAGTGGCAACGTTGTCCTTAGCCGCTGGTCCTCAGTCTCCACGTCTGTAAAGTGAGCAGGATGAGCCAGCTCACTGCTGTAATAGTCACTAGAATCTCTCAAGTGGCTTTAAAGGTATCTATGCTTCCCCACTCCCCCGCTGAGATTAGTCTGGAGTGGGGCCCAGGTCTCTGTATTTGTACCGACCCCCTTTCACTCCCCATAATTCTGATATGCAGCCACTTTGAGAACCGTGGAGGAAAATGAACTTCGAGGACTGCTATCAACAATAAAATTTCATGAGTAAGAATTTTAGGAGAAGAGACATCGCATTTTAACCACATCTTCACATCTTTAAGTGATTGGACTAATTTGCTGGTTTACCTCAATTTGACAATCCATTCGAAGCAAACTCTAGAGGGTAGGAGAGTCCTTTGAGGTCTCATAGGAAGTAAAAATAATACATTTTCAATTTCATCGGTGTTAAATGAGACAGTGAAGCAGAACAAATTCTATTCTCCTAAGAAAGCAAGAATTTCTCTCTGGCAAGAAGTCCTTGAAATAATTATTTGCCCTTGGCTTCTCGGAAAAGCATGGCTCATTGCTGGGTGGGTATAGGAGAAAGATGATTCTATTCGTGTGAACATCAATATTGCCTTCAGGAGGTAGAAAAGTTAAAAACAGTGTCGGAAAATTTTAGGTGGTTGTTACCATATAATTAAATCAAGTCTTGGTTACACTCTTGCCTTCTCTGAGAAGAGAGTATTATTCTGTTTTGGTTAAATATTTAAAAATTAACCTATAAGGGAATGAAAATGATCATTTTACTCTTACATCATATTTGTTTAATAATCTCAAATGATTACTTTTCTAATTAGGGAAATGAAATTGATCTTGGAAAATTATCATGTAGTATTCATGGTTGAAATGATCAATATTTCATTATGACATTTAGTTTAGTTTAATAAAAATTCTTCTGCAGTTTTCGAAAAGAACATTCCCACAGTATATCCTATTGATGTTGTAAGAGGTTAATCGGGATCACACACAAACACACACACACAAAAAACAATTCTATATTGGAAGAAGTTTAAGAAACACAGCATACCCATATATAAGTTTGGTTTTGAATTTTAATACCCTAATTAAAGTTATTAGAAATTTCCTCCAAAATAGGTGTTTTTTTTTTAAACTCAAGACCATTTATTGACATAGAATGAAAGGCAAAGACAGATTTTTTAAAGCCCCATCTCTATTTACTCAAAGACCACAACGCAGGGGAACCCACTTATCCCGATTCTTGGTTTTCTAAATGGAGGTGTTGACAGATATATGGTCATTCTAAGCACCTTTCTGGGACTCTTAACCAGATCAAGGTCTGAGTAATGAGGCTCCTCTCAGAATTCAGAGGAAGAAGCAGATAACAAGACACAATTTCAGGGCGACTTACTTGATTTTTACTACTTCATCAGAGTGAAGTTCTACATGTGATGTCGAAGGTACACTTTGTTAGACAGGGTGATGTCTAACACGGCAGTCACTAGCCACATGGGACTATTTAAATTAAATGTAATTAGTTACAATTAAATAAGATCTAAATTCAGCTCCACAGATGCACAGGTCTCAAGTGCTCAATAGCCACGAGTGAACATTTCCATCGCTGCAGAAAGCTCTATCGGAAACACAAGTTTAGAAGGCTGG
The DNA here is from genome assembly GCA_039655065.1 of Glossophaga mutica. Lineage (NCBI taxonomy): Eukaryota > Metazoa > Chordata > Mammalia > Chiroptera > Phyllostomidae > Glossophaga > Glossophaga mutica. Next base: position 135,255,313 of record CM077307.1, on the reverse strand, counting down.
TCCCAGCCATTGAACCCTAACTCCCCATTGGTCTGGGGCCTTCCCTATCCATCTCCACTGAGCTTCCCTGGCATGACAATGGGGTTTTGTTTTATATTTCACATGATTTTCTTACTAGGTACTGTTGAGTTCCTACCTTAGGGTTCAATTTTCTATTTTATTGTCATGATTCTGCAAGTTAGCTGGGCCCAGTTGGTTCTCCCTCTTCATGTGGTATTGACCAGGATTCTTCAGGTGACTGCAGTTGCTGGGAGCTTCCCATGACCTGGAACACCCGAGATGGCTTCACCTACATTCCAGGCACCTCTGCTGGGTAACTGGAGTGGCTGGGAGTTAGCTGAATCTCTCCCGGTCTTATATTATAGTTCAGCTCTTATTTGCCCTACAAACAAGTGCAACTGGAAGCCGCCATGCCTCTCAAAGGATGGGCCTGGAATGTACCCAGCATGGCTTCCATCGCATTCTATGGATCACAGCAAGTCACAAGAACAGCTGCAGTCCAGGGGAGGGGAAACGGTCTTCACTGCCTGCTGGGAAGAAGAGTTATCTTTGCAGATGATTTATTATACTATCTAATTTTCTTTTTGGTCATCATATAAGACAGTTCTTAAGGATAGGTTTATAGCATAACTGCATAATGAAAAACAAATAAACTTTATAGTTTTTACATACAGTAATATACACTAATAAATTATATTTCCACAGCATCTGGCAACCAGAAGTGGAGTCATTATAAACTGAGATGCTTAAAAGAAATTCGTAGACGGGCAATTCATAAGTAACTGTGTCATGCTAAAACTCATTCATAATTTAAAAAGGCAACTGAAAAGATACCATATTTTACAAATTCTATTTTCCATAACCAGAACATTAGTAACTAACAGGATGAGCATTTGTGTGGAGGGGGGTGAGGTTCAGGATAACAGAGCTTGTAGGAATGTGCATTTGAACCACTTTTCAGAAGGCATTTTGATATTTATCAAAATTTAAAAAGGGATATCATTTAAGTCAGCATTTCTACTTATATAGGAATTTACCCTCATTCCGGTAATTCTTTAGTAAAGTCTTTTTTAAAACACACTCCATATATTGAATGATCCTTTGGTCTCTTGAAGAAAAAGAGACATATCAAATTGTGACATAATAATTGTTCCCATCTAAGTCACGTCAGGGTCAGCAGGTTCCTTTCCCAGAGAGAAGAGCTTCACATTATCGTCACAAAAAGAACATGTAATGATCATAGATTATGGAAAGTTTTTGTTAAAGAAACTGATCCAGCAGGCTGTTTAATATTATTTAACAAATTAGCATGAGACATTTGGGATACTCCAATGATTTCTCCTTTAAAGAAGGTAATTTAAAAAACCAGAACCTCCCTGCCCCTCAACGATGTCACTCACCTGTAGCAAAGCCGTCCATGATCATCCTAATAGAACATGGTGAGTTTCTCCCAGAAACACCTCCACAGATACACTCAGAAATGTTTCCCCAGCTATCGGCATCCCTTTGCCCAGTCAAGTTAACCATCCAAAAATTAACCGTCACATGGGTTTTCTGATTTCATTCTTAAAATATTCCCATCCACCCACAACTGTACATACTGGATTTGTTTTTGCCAAAATTGTGTTGGCTCATGTATAGAAATAGAGAAAAAAAGGAGGTTTTGTCTACGTTTGATTAAGGCCTCCACAAAATAACAGGCTGACTTGCTATGTGAAGTCAAGTAGCTTAATTTATTTATCATGTCTATCTTTTTGGGTAAGATGAGGTATTTAATATAAAAATCTTAAAGGAAATAGATTTCTCAGTATTCTCACTTTTATCTGAGTAATTTCTATAAAATGTTTAAAAATTTTGCCCATAAACTCTTCTGTCTGTATCTCTGATAGATATCACCACATCCAACAAATTTAATAATGACTCCTTAATGTCATCTAATACACAGCCTATGTTCAAATGTTCCTGGTATCTTAAAAAAGATAAGACATGGAAATAAACCAAGGTCTGTAAATGGACGAATGGCTAAAGAAATTGTGGTGTATATGTTACCAAATGCAGGTCTGGCTACCTGCCGCAATGAACGCCAAACTCATGAGACAGGTGCTGGTGAGAAGGAAAAGGGGTTATTCAAGTGCCAGCCACCTAGGAAGATGGGGGACTCTTGTCCAAAAGCCCATCTTTCCATCTTAGTATAGGCAGAGTTTTTATAAGGAGGAAGAGCGAAAACTGAACACATAGATCAAGGGGAGAGGATTGAGAGTTCTCTGTTGAGGGAACTACTGAAGACCAGCACAGTCTGTTCTGATGAGGACCTGGAAACTGGTCAAGTGATGGTCTGGTGTGCATCCTCCTGGTTTTAGGTTGAAGGTCAGCAAATCTTCTGGAGCTGGAATGCCTGAAGGTCAGAATCTGTAACTTTTGAAGTTAGTTCCTAGGATTCCTATATAAACATGCTGTTTATCTATAAGCTACACATTAGTCAGAGTCAGCACTTACAGAAACAATGTTATAAGAATGGTGGAGTGGGTTATAGTTCCCCGCAGTTACATATACACAATGGAATATTATTTGGCCATAACGAAAAAGAAAATTCTGCTATTTGTGACAACATAGATAAACCTGGAGGGTATTGTGGTAAATAAAATGAGCCAAATAGAGAAAGACAAATACCATCTAGTATCACTTATATGTAAAATCTCAAAAAGTGGAACTCATAGAAACTGAGTAGAATGGTGGTTGCTAGGGGCTGGGATGGGGAAAATGTAGAGATGTGGGTCGAAGGTTCAAACTTTCAGTTACAAAATAAATAAGTTCTAAGAATCTAAAGTACACATGGTGACTATAGTTAACAATCCTGTACTATGTGCTGGAATTTGCCAAGAAAGCAAGAAAAAAGGAAGAGATCATTAATTTTAAAGAAGATTTGAATAATAGAATTGGAAGACTTGACATAAATGACGTATGCAGAACAGTGTGCCCAACAGTGACAGAATCCTCCTATTTTCAAGTGCGCATGGAATGAATCTTAATGGGTCACCTGTTAGGCCACAAAACAATCTCTACAAATTTGACAGGACTGAAGACATACAGGATATACTCTTTGGTGGGATTAAACTAGAAATCAATAATAAAAACTAGAAAATGCCCCCAATTTTCTGGAGATTAAGCAAATACATTTACATAATTGGTCATTATGAATTGGAGGCCCTCAGAGTTCCTTACTGTGTCTTCTTTCCTGACATTCCTCAAACACTTTTTAAGAAATAGAGTAGCATACAGCTTTGCCATAAAGTTATTAAGAGTTGTTATTATAAAGCCACAGTAGTGAGATAGTGAACTTTTCTTTTAGGGTTATTCAAAGTGATCAATTGAAAAGAAAAGAGAGCACAAGGCAGTGATGATATTGTTAGTGTTTCGTTTCTTAGTTTGATTGACGGGTACCGAACACTTTTTAAGAAATAGAGTAGCATACAGCTTTGCCATAAAGTTATTAAGAGTTGTTATTATAAAGCCACAGTAGTGAGATAGTGAACTTTTCTTTTAGGGTTATTCAAAGTGATCAATTGAAAAGAAAAGAGAGCACAAGGCAGTGATGATATTGTTAGTGTTTCGTTTCTTAGTTTGATTGACGGGTACCGATTCTTACATATAGTCTTTTGAGTGTATCAAATATTACATAATGAAATATGGTTACAAACTAAGTACTTGAACACTGAGAAATACACTTTTAGGTAACCATTGCATTAAGGATGAATTCAAAACAAATGATGAACTACCGAGAGTAACACAAGGAGAACACTACACAGCAAAACCTGAGATGTCTGCAAAAGCTGTACCAAGGAGTGAACGCGTTAGCCTTAAATATTTTCATCATTAAAGAAGAAAAACAAAAAAGTAGTGGATTCATGATTTATGTCTTAAGAACACTGAAAAAGACTGGCAATATAAATCAAAAGATGGAATTTTAAGATAGGGAGAAAATTAATGCATATAAAGCTAAAAAAGTCCAAAGATAAATAATGCTTACAAAATGGTGAAGGTGAACAAAATTGAACTCCTCTTGAACATGATTAAGAAAATATAGAATAGATAATACAGATTTTGCTTAATCTAAGAAGAAAGCAAACAATTCTGTGATGAAAAAATAACTCAGGGGAACTAATAATGATAGCCGGTGGGGGGAAGTTTTCTTGATCTAAGGATGAAAAGGACCCAAGTCTAAGGCTATGGTTATGAGAAGATTTCTAGGATATAGTTGAGATCAGAAAGGGTTTGTGTGTTAAAAAAAATTTAGTTTCTTTGTCTAGGACTCAGCATATGCGATCACGTGGGATAAAGCCTGAATGACGTCAGAATCTGTCTTTGCAAATAGCCATAAGTTGGCAACAACAAATATATCTTATTACTAAGCTATGCACTTTTAAAATACATTATATTCAGATGCACACTGGATAATCAAGCCCTGGACAATGTCTGGACACAATTCCAAAGGCAGAATTTTCCCCCTTCTTTGTCGTGTAAGTTTGCAACTCAGGGAATTCCACTTACTTTGCTTGTCTCATCACACAGCCCAACACACATGTTAGTCACTTCCTGTTTGGCCAATCTGCTACGTGGACAAATTGGATCTCCAGGAACCAGGAAATATGTCAATAATCTCCATGAAGCTCTTACTCATTGTGCATTAGTAATTTGAATACTAATTAGTATTTGTGAAGTAGGAGGAGAAACAGGAGTGAGATGGTTGATTTTGATTATCTGATTGTAATGAACATATTACAATATTATTGTAAAGAGTGACATCCTACTGTCCTTTCGTCTTGCCAATTCAAAGAAACAAGTCTTTAACTCAATCTACATGGAAAAATTTGGAATAGATAGGACAATTAATAAAATATAGTTTCAAAAGAAATAACATTAATGAAACCTATACTTCCATTTCTAGCATCTTTCCTAAAATTCAGACCATCATATATTGTATGAGGACTTATTCAAAAGATTCACCTGGATATTTTCAAATTTGAAAAAATTAAAGCCACTCATGGTATGTTCTTTCCACAGTAGAATCAAGGTAGAAATTGATTTTAAAAATATGTAATTAAAATAATGTCAACTGCTTAATAATGAAGTGCTTTAACACCAGTTCATTTGACAATTTAGGTGAAATAGATAAATTCCTAGAAAAATACTTTTTAAAACTATCAGTAGAAATTCTTAATAGCTCAATACTTATTAAAAATATTTAACTTTAACTTTTAATAGTAAAATATCCCCCAAAGGAAACTCAAGGCTCACATGATTTGACTGGTAAATTCTTCCAAAAAAATTAAGGGGACCAAAAATACCATGAATCTCGCACAAACTCTTCTAGAATACAGACGAGACAGCTCTTTTTCTAAGGCGAGTTTTCTGAGACCAGATTACCACAATTCCAAAACCTGACAAGGACATTACAAGAAAGAGAATTACAGACCAATCTTTTGTAAAAATAGATGTAACCATCTTTAACAAAATAGTAGACAATTGAATCTAGTGACAAATAAATTGAGCTTATTCTAGGAATGCAAGGTTGGCTTAACATTTAAAAATTAACACAACCACATTAATATAGAAAAGGAGAAAGATCATATGAATATCTTGATAGATGCAGAGAAATAATTGGACAACATATATTTCTCCCTCATTTATTACATATTAAAAGAACTCTTTGCAAACTGAGAATAAAAGGCAACTTTCTTAAACAAATTTTTAAAAAGTTACATTCTCACCCCCTCCTGGTAAACTTCATACCCAATGGTGAAATATTAAAAACTTTTCTCCTAAGTTTGGAAATGAGACAAGAATGCCAGCTACTTGTACTTAATATTTTATTGTAGGTCCTCACCATTGCAATATAATGTTTTAAAAAATATTAGGACTTTAAAGGAAGAAAAAAAATGCTGTTTTTTATTTGTAGACAGCATGATTATATATCAAGAAAATTCAAAAGATGCTATAAACTATTTGAACTAAAAATTAAATATGCGATGTTGCTAAACACAGGTCAGTATTTAAGAATCATTTCTATGAATCATTCACAAACAAGTAAAAAATTACATTTTAAAGCATACTATTTACAATAGTATCAAAATATAAACTACACAGAAATAATTCTAACAAAAGATTTGTAGTTCCCTAACATTGAAAACTATGATCATCCTTGAGAGAAATTAAATATCTAAATAAACTTAGAAATAAAACTTCTAATATTTAGAAAACTCAATGTTGTAAAGATGTCAATTCTTCCCAAATTATCTATAAGTTAACACAATCCTAATCAAAATTCTAGCAGGATTTTTTTTTTTTTTTAGAAATTGACAAGCTGATTCCAAAATTCATATGGAATGTCTAAGGGCCAAGGATATCTAGGGCAACTGAAACAGAAGAGAAAAGCTGGAAGATTCATTCTACCTGAGAACAAAACCCATGATAAGCTATAATAATGAGAATTTGTGGGACTGATACAAATTTATACAAACTAACCAGTGACCTAAATTAGAGAGCCCACACAGGAATGGTCACCTGGTTCATGACAGAAGCAACAATGCAATGGGTAAGAGAATAATTTTTTCAAAGATGTTGCTGGATTAATTGGATATGTGAAGAAAATATCTAGACCCCTACCTATACTCAAAAATTTAATATCAGATGGATCACCGATCTAAATGTGAAAATAAAACAGTAAAGCTTTTAGAAGAGAATGTAGGAGCATATCTTCACGACCTTGCAGTAGGTAGGGATTTCTTGCACAATATATAAAAGACCTTAACCATAGAGAAAAAAATCCCCACATGTGTATTCATACATAACATATGTACAAACTTACTAATCAATACAAATTAGACAGCTCAAGAGAAAAATGGCAAAAATACTTGAACAAACACTTCACAAGAGCATATACAAATATCCAGAAAACATGAAAATGTGCTTCGACTTCATCAGCCACTAGGAACTTATAAATTAAACCATAATGAGGTTAGTATTACCAGATTGGCTAAATTAAAGTCAGAAAATTCCGAGACTTGGAGAGGAGGTATGGCATTTGGAATTCTTATATCAATACATTGCTGGTGTTTTGGTAAAGCAGTATAACATTTTGGAATATCCTGAGGCAGCAGCTACCAAAACTAAAAGGGGCACATGCAACAGGATTTCATTTCCATGAAGCACACAGGGGTGGGCCTAATCTGTGGTGTTGGAAGTCAGGATGATGGTTACCGCAGAGGTGGAGGGGTCAAAGTGACAGGAATATAAATGGGTGTTCAGGGGAGTAGAGAACTGTTCTGTTTCTTGATCTGGATGCTGGTTATATAAGTATATCTGGATGCGACAATTCATTAGGATTTGCATTTATGACATGAAATGAAACTAGAAGGCAGAGACTAAAGAATACTACTTATTTTTGTTACAAAAATAATGCTCCAAAGAAACTATCTTTTTATATCACCTTGTAATCTTAGCCATAAGCAGCCTAATAACGTACACATCTTAGCAGAGCCTAGAAAATGCCTCCTGTACTGTTACAGGGGGCTAGTGCTGGGAGGGAATCCTTCTTTTTTTTTCCCAATCAGAAGAATTATTTCCTTAGCCTATATTTTATTTTCAAGTTCAGTTCTCTCCTGCCTACATTATACATTTTTTTTCCGTTTTCTCTCTGACTCTAAAAACAAACACAGTTTTCACCTAAAATAGTAGAATAAAATTGCCTATGTATTCTAGGTCCTAGAAAACAGACCCTATTTTGACAGAACATCAGTTCCATAATGTATTCTTCACATAATTACATAATTCAAACTCATTATCTAACAATCCCTCTCTTTCACTGCATCTTTCTCTGTATATTTTGTTCCATAGCAACATGCTTTCTAGCTCCCCCACAACCATTTCCCTTAGGGGAGATGTCTCAAAGGTTTCTCTTCACATTACAAACTACCAAGGAGGAAAAGGGCTTGAAGCTTTGTGAATATTAGATATTTAGAGACTTCCAACATAGCTGTCATTCATTGCACATTCAACAGGTTGTTTTTGAGGGCCCTTAGGGTGCCAGGCAATGACACTAGACACTAGAGTTACAGTGGAATAATGGTTAAGCATGTAGGCTCTGAACTTAGGGAGCCTGGGTTCAATTCCTAGATATATCATTGACTCTGTCTCTAAAAATGGTCTGCTGATGCCCAGACCAGTATGGCTCAGTTGGTTGGGCATTTTCTCACAAAGCAAAAGGTCACAGTTTCAATTCCTGGTCAGGGCACATGCCTGAGTTGCAGGTTCTGTACCCAGTCAGGGCGTGCATGAGAAGCAACCCATCAATGTTTCTCTCTCACACCACTGTTTCTCTCCCTCTTTTCTCCCTCTCTTCCCCTCCTTCTAAAAATAATGATAATAATACAATCTTAAAAAATAAAAATGGTCTGTTTACCCCTCTGACTCAGTTTACTCATTTATGAAATAGCAGTACTAGTAATGCCTTCCTCCTAGCACTGTTAGGAAGGTTAAGTGGCATATTACATGAAAATCACTGAGAAACATCCTTGGCACATGGTACATGTCAGATGCTATTCCCAGAAGAGATGACACAATATTTGCCAAACTGCCTATTGACAAACTTCACTGCCACTGGGCCTAGCTACCCATCCATGCTAGCAAGGAAATGACAAACTCATTAACTGAACTAGCAGCTAGTTGTCGCACTGGAAAGTCCTTGTCTTAGGGCATCCTGGATCATGCCTCTTAAAAATGAGGACGCATAAGCCCGGATACGTTGCCCAGCTTGAATTGAATCTTACACAGATAAATTAGGGGGTGAAGCTGGTATTAGAGCTTGGGTCTCCCCATTCCTAGTTCAGGCCCTTGGCTGGAAAAACCTGCAAACTGGAAGACTCGCCCATTCTCTCTTCTGGTTCACGTTTGACACCACCAAGGGGAGCAACTCAGTCACACTCCTCCTAATTGGTGGGGGTGGGATATGGGGGGCACCTTATTGTATGTTGCCTATTTTTAGCCTCCGTGTATGGCCTGCTCCTTGCAGACTCACTGGGGCTAACAGACTGCTGTGGGATTTAAGGCACTCTCCATGGTGCTTGGTAGTTGCCATGCCAACAAAATTTAACAGAAATTGGGTTTTCTAGTAGATTATTTTAGTGGTGGCTTTAAAGCCAGATTACGGTTCCAACTCTGACGCTTAACTAATGCAAGTGATTAGTACTGGTCTATAGTAGGTACACCAGAATACTTGCTGAAAAACAGGATGAATACGTGAATGCAATTAGCTGCATTAGGGAGCTGAAGATGTAGCAGCAGAGAACTGATCTGCTACTTAAAATCAGTATTTAGAGTCAGTCTGGAGCAAGTTTACTCATATCCTCCCTGAATTTTCATAATTACCTGACACTCTGTGTGTGAACTGATTTGTCTGATTCCAAAACACTGCCTCTGATCTTCAGACCATTTATGAGCTCTGCAACCCAGAGGTTCCTGGCTGCACACAGCTGCATGTTGCAGACATGGAAAAGGTGGCAGGAATCTGACCAGAAAAACTTGCAGGTCTTTAACGGGGGCAGGGAACTTGTGCACATCTGAGAGGGTCAGTGCTCAGTCCTCCTAAGGATGCATTTTTGCAAATATAATCACCATATTTAATGAACGCATTTGTTTAAATAGCCTCTCTGTTTCAAGCAACCTATGTTTGAAAGGCCCATCCTCTAGCCACAATGAGTGGATATTATCAGATAGCAGACAGTCAGGGGAACTTGTAAATCTCTGTTTAGTTCCCAGGTCTCTCAGCAAGTATTCTCAGAAAACCCCACCTGATAGGTTCTTTCCCTTCTCAATAAAATCTATTTTCTCTAGTAATCTTTTGGCCTTCCTCTCTTCCTCCTTCTTCCCTTCCTATTTCTGTCCTTGTCTCCCTCCCTTCCTGCCTGTTCACCTATTCTACTTTCCATTCTCTTTTCCCCTTTCCCTCCCTCCTTCCTTCCAGTGGCAGTGAAAAGAGCAGTCTTTTGGAGTCAAAATTAGATTCAAGTTCTTACTGTCTCTGATGCCTATTTGTGGTGTTCAGCAACTTTCATTACATCTCGAGCAGGATTTCTTCTTGTGCACAAGGCACTACCAATGTCTGTCCTGGATGGTTATGGCAATGGTGGAGTGTTTCTCAAACTTTTAGTGGGCATGAGTCACCTAGGGGGATAGGCAAAAATTCAGATTCTCAAGATCCATACCCCTAGACTCTAATCCATTAGGTCAAAATCCCAGGTATGTGCAACTTAAAAAGGTTCTGAAAACAGAAAAGTCAGCATTCTGCTGCCTATCACTACCAGAACTGGGAAGTAAAGATAAGGATTGAATTTTTACAGGCACTTTATACAAATGCTGGTGATCTGAGAAAATGATGGGTTGCATATCCTCAAAAAAAAAAAAAACTGTCTTAACATCTCATTTCAAGCTGACCTTTTTTATAGGAAGAAGGAAATGGTAGGTAAGGGGTTCGAAAAAAGGTTAATCAGATAAGAGTTGAAGTCCAGTGGCAATTTCCCTAGTATTTCTTTATCTGCTGATCAAATAATTCCTTATCTGTGTCAAGGACATCCCCTCCTTGGAACACAATCGCTCAGACACCATCTCCATCACTTGCAGAACCTCTGGGGCACAAAGGTCGAATTGCTAGTTGACCACCTAGAGTTGAGTAGGTCCTGCATTCCAGTTCCTTGAATAACAGCTTTCCACGTGCATTACTCACTGAAGCCTATCGACTGTGACTGAAGGTAAGATCTTTAACTGTTGAGTTCTCCTATCAGTTCTAGACTTCAAGGATCTTACTTTGAGAAACACTGTATACGCATGTAAATGCTTAGAAATCTCATTCAAAAAATGAGATCTGTTGAAGATATTCAAAAGGTGGGAGCCATGATCATTATTAATTCAATAAACATTTATTGAACATCTACTATGTATCAGGCATGATACCAGGCTCTATAGTTATGTCTCGCTGAATTTCTTTTACTAGGAATTAATTTGTCTATGTATGCCTTGCCCCATTCTGTTACGAGTAAGTTCCTAAAGGGCAGGATGAAGCAGTATAATGTATCAGAGAAGAACATAAACATTAGAAGACATGAATTCTATTTACCATTCATATGATTTTAGACAAGTCATTTAATCATTCAGGACTTTATTTTCTTCATCAAAAATTGGAAAGGCACTGCGTGTGGTGGTTAAAAGCCTAAAAGTTTAGAGTTCTGACCCTAATGCTTTCTAAGTATGTGATCTCAGGAAAGCAGCTTAACTTCTTTGAGCCTCAGCTTCCTTTTACATGGAAAGGGGATTTATTTGTTCAATGTTCATTCCTTCAAAAAATACTTATTGAGCACTTTCTACGTGACCAACACTGTGCTAGGTACTACGAACACATTGGACAGTGAGACAGATATGGTCCCTGACTCACAGAGCTTAGGATTTAATAGTGGACACAAATATTACATAGGTAACTACACAAATAACTAATTCCATTGTGGTAAATTCTGTTGTGATACATCTAACTAGTAGGAGCTAACCTAGCCTGGGGGAATCAGGGAAGACCTCCTGGGCTAGGGAAGATGGAGCCCTGAGAGATGAGGAGGCATCACCCAGAAAAAGAAGGACCTGAGATGAGAAGAAGCTGGGCTCTTTTGACGAAGTGAAGGAATACCCATGTGCCTAAACTGGGTGCACAAAGCCCCCCTTACACCTCACAGGTGTGGAGATAATTGAGATAATAAAGTGCTTAGCACCATGCACAGCACGGAGAAGCATATAATCATGGAAATAGCACATCCGGTTTGTTGTAGACCATGCATGAAGAAGTACTGTGTAGGTTCTCAGATTATATCATTAATCAGAATCACCTAAAGGGCTTTTGAAACCACAGATTGTTTGGTCCGACCTCCACAGTTTCTGATTCAGTAGGTCTGGCTTGAGGTAGATAATCTGTAATTCTAATCTAACAAATTGCTAGATTATGCTCATGCTCCTGGTGCGTGTGGAAGGGGGAAGAAAAGGGGATTGGGGATTTGAGAACAACTAGTGTAAATTGTGAGGTCCTAAATGCCTGTCAATCAAAGTTGAATTTCCCACAATGCTCAGCTCTAGACCCTGTGCAGAACCACCTCTCCATAATTATTTGATAATACACATTCTTTATATTTTCAGAGTGAGAAAAGGCATTCGAAAATCCACACCCTTTCATTTATACAGGAGAGGAGCTCAAGGACAAGGAGAAGTTGAGAATGCCGCCTAAGCAATGGGAGCAGCCTGAGCCCAAGAGCTTTTCCTCCCGAGAGCCCACTTTTGGAGCACTTTGCCGCAAGGGAGCCCCTGACAGTGGCTGACCACACATGCTCCCTACATGGGCTAAATGACCAAGATGACCTGGCTCTCCATGACAAGCACCTTGCACACGTAACATTTTCATACTGAATAAAGTGATTCTTGGACTAAACATATTTTTGGGAGTCATGAGATAAATTCAATGAAATATACGCTTTTCAAAGAGAATATATCTCACCACAACTGCCTATCACACTTGTGGAAACGAGTATGTATTAGCTTGCCCTGTCTTTTGTTTATTTTTTTAAATGTATGTAGTACCCTCTGTTGTAGTAATAATATTAATAATAAAAACTGAAATTAAAATGATAGCTTATCTCATCGGTGCATGTCTGGGTCAGAGAGTGCTTTACCCTCATCACCTCCTTGGGTCTTTACCACCGTATTGAGAGGTTGCGTCCTGATTAGCTCCACTTCACAGATGAAGAATCCAGGCGACAGAAAACTCGTCATTTGATGCAGGTCCTAGAGCCAGGATTTGAATCCTAGAACTAGGACTTAAATCAAGGCTGACTCCAGAGCTTAGGCTCTTAATTACAATGATGTGATGATTCATTTGTCCAAAAAAAAAAAAATCAGTGTTGAAATGTAATAGTAAGCTCTGAGACCAGAAACGCCCTGGGGAGTCAAGAAGATGCCTTTAAATAACTGACTACACAGGAACAACCTCTCCTTTTGACAAGAAAATCCAACAGTAATGTGTCTACTGGTTTCGTATTTCAAGAGTTAGAATAGGAATACACCAAAACAGAATTTTTAATAAAAAGCTGAGTCATTAGGATCCTTCAGAAGGGGAGAAATCTGTCTTTAGGATAAATCTAGCTTCTGTGGGAGGGAGGGGGCATGTCCCTCAGATATAGGGGTGTGACTGGGGGTCTTATACTGCTTTATTTGCTCACAACCCATATACTTCACTGGATTTATTTCTGCCGGTTAACTAACTTAGCGCCAGGGCACTGGGCTAGGAAGGCAAGAGTAGCCTCTCTAGGTTAGTTATTTTGGGACATCCTCGCCCTGTTGCTTAGCAAGAAGAGGTCCTAATATAATACTTGGACCTTTCTGCCAGCAGATTTTCGAAGAGAATACCTGGCCATGCTTCATCCTCATCCACACTTCCCTTCTCCCCAGTAACTGTAAAGTGCAAAAAAGCTTGCCAGGGCCTGCAGAAAGCACAGCGCCTACGAGGCTGGCATGCATTTCTTCTTCCCTCCTACGGTGAACGATCTCAGCATCTCTCCCCGCGTGTCAGTGGAATACTGAGCCCGAGCCCAAGCCCGAGCTCGGGCTGGGGGAAGGGAGACGGTGTGCCAGACGGCGGGGCACAGCGCCGGTATCACCCCGCAACCGCCGCTCTCCAGGCGCCGGGGTAACACGCAGCAGCGCGCACCGCCCCCGCAGGCCCGCGCCACGCTCCGCCCTGGACGCCGCTAGTCCCGGCGCCGGGGTGCGCGCGGGTGGGAGCGGGCCCGGCTCATCCTGATTTACGGCTCTGCTGAAAACCGCTTCGCTCCCACAGCAGTAGCACCGGCAGCAGTGGCAGCAGCAGGAGCGGCTGCAGGTGCAGCAACAAGTCGGGTAAGTGGCGGCCGCAGAGCATCTGCGGCTGTGGCCCAGCCCGGTGGGTGCAGCGATGGGGGCTGGCCGGGGCTGGAAAGGAGGTCCGCCGCAGTGGGGAGTTGGGCTTCTCGGCCCCGCACCTGCACGAACTCGTGTGCGCACGTATCCACTTTGCCACCCGCGGGCTGGCATGCTACAAGGCGGGGGCGGGGAGAGCCGGGACACCGGAGTCAGGGTCTTTGCCTGCCCTGCCCAGGCAAAGGAAATGAGGGCTTTTCTGCTAACCTTGTATTCTGCGGTTTCCGCTGGGCCCTTGAAAGCTTGCATACTCCCGGACTGTGTGATTACCCATTTCCTTTTCCAGAATGCCACCCCTTTCCCATTGCTTCTTAGAATCCTGACTTCCCCTTCCTTCACTTCTCACCTGCGTTTTTGGCCAGGGTTTGCATATCATCCCAGAAAACTGGCGCTTAAACAGTCCAGTGTAGCACAGGAAGAGGTTCCCTTTTCTTGGGGCCAGGGACTTATTAACCTGTAAGCTTTGCCTTAGCCGTCTGGGGACCATTTGCACCTCTACTTTTGAAGTAGTTGGGGGCCCAGGAACAATACTTTGCAGCCTAGACCCTTAGCTCCCTCCCAAAAGAGGGAGCCCAGTGCTTCTTACGTTTAGGTAGAAATCATTTCTGGAGGAAATAGATATTTGCGCTGCTTGCAGAATTGGGTTGCTAGCAGTCATCTGTTGCTATGGCTAAGATAAGAAATTCCTACAATGAAATAAGAACTTCCTGTTATTAAAAGAGTTATGCTGATGCCTACCCGGTTCAAACATTGGCCATCTCTAGAGGTTGTCTTTAATGTCTAGAGGTTGATCCTTAAAATAGGATCAGAGGCAAGATAAATCCATCCAGAACACCCTATTTTAATAAAGCCTTAGCCATGGTCCACTTAGATCAAATAACATTTGTCACAGTGGATTCCTAAATTTTAGTAAGTCGAGTATGGAGGCCATTGTTCTTATAGCACTTTGATTTATATCATAACATCAATAATTAAAGGACAAAATTAAGGGCAAAAAATCTCAGGCTAAAAAATTTTCAGCTGTGTGCTTAATGCCACACATGGAGTTCCAGTAACATTTTTTTCTATCCCTTAGAAAAGATCACTGAGCTTGCTCTCTTAGGACCTGTTTTGACAATTCATGCTGAGTTTTTCTTTTTTTGTATTTATGCTTATGGGGTTGTTAGTAAAAGAGGGCATGGTTTTGCAGTGAGTGCACTAAATTCGGAAGGGCAGGAAACTTGAATCCATGTCTGGATCTGACATTTTCCATCTAACCTTGAACTAATTACATTACCTCCTTGTTCCAGTTTTCTTATGTGAAAAAAGGGGATGTTACCCACCCTCTTTATCCTGGCCAGGGGTTAGCAAACTTTTTCTGTAAAGTCCAAGTATTAAGTATTTTTGGCTTTGCAGGACATAATCAGTTCAGTGCAAAAGCAACAGTAGACAATATGGAAATTGGTAGGTGTGGCTGGATTTGGCACAAGGATTGTAGGTTTTAATTTCATTTCATTTTTTTTAATCCTCACCCCAGGACATTTCTTCATTGCTTTTAGAGAGTGAGAAAGGGAGACAGAAACATCCATGTGAGAGAGAAATATCAATTGGCTGCCTTCGAACATGTAACCTGGATATATGCCCCGATCAGGAATTGAACCCGAGACCGTTGGGTTTACAGGCTGATGCTCCAACTAACTGAGTTCCACCAACCAGGGCAGGTTTTAATTGTATATTGCATGCAAAAGTCATTTGAAACCAAAAACCCTCTGCCCTTATGGAGATGAACAACAACAGTCATTTCAGTAGGAGTTTTTAAACAGACATGTAAACTACCTGTTTTGTGTTCCCCTGCCCAGGACTTTTAGAGTAATGCAACAGAAGGCTTTTGAAGAAAGCAAATACCCCTGGCAGGAGTCCTTTGAGAATGTTGCTGTGTGCCTGCCATTCCGCTGCCCGAGGTGCGGAGACCACACCAGATTTAGAAGCCTGTCGTCGTTGAGGGCCCATCTGGAATTCAGTCATAGCTACCAGGAAAGAACCCTATTGACAAAATGCAGCCTCTTTCCATCCCTCAAAGACACAGACCTAGTCACTTCCTCAGAGCCCCTGAAACAGGGAACATCACAGAACTGTGGCAATGCAGTGAAGCAGAAACACAGCTATGTTAACTTGTATAGCATTTCACATGAACATTCCAAGGACAGGAAGCCATTCGAGGTGGTGGCAGAGAGGCCTGTGTCCTACGTGCAGACCTACACTGCCGTGGACCTACGTGCTGACTCTCTGGATGAGCTGCGGTCCAGTCCCGGACTTCCCACCCCAGACGCCAAAGCTGCTTTCGAGGCCCATATCCGAGAAAAATTCAATCGGATGGTCGAGGCGGTGGACAGGACCATCGAGAAGAGAATCGATAAACTCACCAAAGAGCTGGCCCAGAAAACTGCAGAACTGTTGGAAGTCCGGGCAGCTTTTGTCCAGCTGACTCAGAAAAAGCAGGAAGTTCAGAGGCGAGAGCGGGCCCTAAATAGGCAGGTGGATGTGGCCGTGGAGATGATCGCAGGGCTGAGGCAACGCCTGACGGAATCGGAGGAGGAGCTTCTCAGGAAAGAAGAGTAAGTGGCGCTGAAACAGGATGCTAGCCCCTTTGCTTTAGGCCACTTCCCACCCTGCCCTGCCCAAGTTACAAGAAAATGTTAAGCAAGGTTTAGATTTTCTGACTTCCAGGTACCCTGGCTGCATTTCTCACTGATATAGTTGAATGTGGAAGGCACAACACTTTAAATGTTATTTGCCCTCTCTGTGTATGGTCTGTAACCCAGCAACCTGAAAGTCAAAATATCTGATTCGTTCTCACCATGGAAACTGTAGAGTACACGTAATTTTTTTAAAGAGAGGAGTAGTGCCTTGTTTCTGTGGTGGGTGCCATTCCCAGCACCCACTGGTGCGTGGGGGAGTTGAATGGGAGGGCAGAAAATACGTGCGGGGGAGCCTTCCTTCTTGACAGCCCCCACATAATAAAGTCAAGAACTTGAGTTGCTGTCATTCAAGTATAAAAGTATGCTCTATATACAAATAAATATGGCTTCTCTGCCATTTTGGATTATCTGCCCACTGTAATTAAATGCCGATTGCTGAAGATCCATTCAAGTATACTTTTTATTTGGAGGTAACAGGCATTAAGAAACCCAGAGGGAACTTTCTCATATTGCTGTGCTTCTGTGAATTAAGTTGGAAAATTTTCATTTTTAAAAAATGTTATGTCATACTAGAGTAAGCCATGCCTGCTTGCAAAGAGTTGACACTGGTTTTCACAAGTTATATTTGATCAGATAAGCTAACACTTTAAAACTCATACTTGGAGAAACATTTCCATATCAGTAGTTATGGAACTGTTTTCCCATAACTAAACTGACCAAACTAAAAATGTAAACTAAAGCAGTAGAGTACATGTAGTATATGTAACCATGTATTTATGAATTTCTCAAATGCAGAATGTTGGATTTAATTTTAAATGGAGGCTTGGAATACATAGGATGAAAGGACATAAAAATTGATAAACTAAAACATCTTAGAAGGAAGGTTTTCAAATAATTTGAGTTCCGTTATAGAGGTTGACTTAATTTCATACTTTCCTGCCCTCTGGCACTCTTGTTTATGCGTTGTCTCTTACTATGTAGAACTTACAGTTCCTGCACTAGGTAAGAGGCTGAGAAGCCCTATGTATTAAAGAGATCATCACTCACTAGCACTAAACGCTTCCTTCCGTTCTACCTAGAGGGAAGTCCTGCTCTGCTCCACTAGACATTTTTCAAGTTACATAGCGAGGGCAGAATTGATTCAGCCACTGATTTGCTTTGATCTTGGGGAAATGCTATCTAATGAAAAATGTTTTCCCTTGGCCTGTGGTGTTTCCTGGTGGGAAGTCAGTGCCTCGACCCCTTGTGGCTCCAGGGTGACTAACATCGCACCACTGGGAACATGGCGGATGGCGTTCCCCTGTGTGCAGAGAAAAGCTTAGAATGAAATTTTGTGGTATTTCTGTTTGATTCAAGGGCAGTGAATTAAAAAGGTAACCAAATTAATTGTTTGTATTTATTTGTTGTATTTTATTTATTGAGTCTATTAGTAATAATCGAGGTGAGGTTGGAGGTGGTGGTGGCCTGGAGTCAGGAAGACACTGTGGTGGCAGGGAGGGTCATACGGTTAGGTCGAGGTTATGCGTCAAGGATCTAGCTTTATTGTGGGCAGTGGGTTGAAGGATGTTTTATTATTAAAAAAAACTGGTTAACTATCTTAAGTAAAAGTGTGCCATGCATGGATCACTAATGATAATGTGTTTTGGTTAATCCAGTGCTGTCAGCTCAGGACATACTTATAAAAAAGATTAACAGGGTAGAATTGTACGTGTTAGAAGTCCTCCCTCCTCTCCAGGCATACCCCAGCCCATCCTCCGGAGATAGCCACCGTTTAGTGCAGCGAATGGCCTTCCAGACCTTTCCTGTATGCCTAGAATCACATGTACTTTATACACACAGAATGGAATGGTGACACATGCTATTCTGCCACTTGTGTGCTGAGTTTGTTTTTGTTTCAACATAGTATGTTGTAGGCCTCTTTCATGCAGCAAACATAGAATTATGTCATTCCTTTTGGCTGTTGGGTGGTATTCCATGGTGGAGATGCATCGTGACCGATTTAATCAGCTTGCTATTGGTGAATACACGGTTTCGTTCCATTTTCCTAGGATTAAAAATGGGGCCTCTGTTACGGTCCTTGTACATATATCTTTGTTCACGTTTTTGTGAGTATATCTGGGGGTAAAGTATGAGTTGATTTTTAGTATGACATTTTTTTTAGACTACCAGAAAAAAAAGCAATATCATTTAAAAAAAAAACATTTAAAATGAAAATACAGTGAAACTGCCTTAAATGTTTAAACGTAAAATAAACAAAGTCTTCATTTTGTAAGCCTTCAGTTAGCCTGTTCTATCAGTTTCTGTCTTCAAGCCTCAAATAGTCATTCTTTTTGTCCATAGTATAGGACTGAAAGAGTTCTGTTTCCAGGAAGGACAGTGGAGCTCTTGGTTTGATAGAGCATCTGTGGCCCTTGCCCTCATTGTCTGCAGTGTCCAACCTCCTGCAGCCTCCACCCCAGCCCCCTGAAATGGGGATGCAGAGTGAGCCAGCTGCCCACCGGCCACACCATTGAAACAAGGTTGATTTGACTAGATCTGCCTGGCTGGGCCATGCCCCTTCCCTCCTTACCACCTACTCACAGAACTGAGCCTTCCACCAAAGAGATGACCTTTAAGATATGGGAAGCTGCTCTTTTTTGGTTTTTATAGATTTATTCAATTTTTGGATAAAGAGAGGGAGACAAACATCAATGTGTGGTTGCCTCTTGCATGCCTCCCACTGGAGACCTTGGCTGGCAATCCAGGCATGTGCCCTGACTGGGAATCAAATTGGTGACCTTTTGGTTTGCAGGCTGGTGCTCAAACCACTGAGCCATACCAGCCAGGGTGGAAGCTGCTCTTTGACCAAGGAACCTACCAAGAGCTGTGCTCCCCTGCGAAATCCTTCCAAATGAGCTCTCATGACCCCTTTGTGAGGAAAAAGTAGGTTGTTATAATGCCATTTGAAATTGACTGAAACTTTGGAGAGGTAAACATCAAGTATTTAATATTCACATGAGTTTCTCTTGCCTATGGGTTGTCCCTTCAACTTTAAAATTCTTTCTTTCAAGCTGTACTCCCAGGGCCAGTTCTGCCCTGAGGCCATCTATAGACTGAATCACCTCGCCTTTTAGATGTCTAGGAGTATTTATGCTTTGTAACAGAGGAGATTGTTTGAATTGGCAATATCTTAAACCTCCGTGCTGGTGAGTCTCTTTGAACCTTTGTAGAGAAGCTGCTGTGTGTTTCTGGAGATTGAATCCAAAAAAGAAATTTCTCTTTGTCTTCACAAAGTGCGTGCAATTTTAAATGTCCTATGGAAACAGTTATTTACTTATTCAAGAGTATTCAGGGCTGTAGGGTAGCGCTGCCTGTAATCAGGTAAATCAATCCCGGCCATCCTCGCAGTGAGGTATCCCTTAACAAGAAAGGATGGCTGTGAGTACTAGCTGATTCCTGGCTCAGTTGGTCACCTGGGATTTGGAGAACATCAGTGTGATAACAGCAATCCTGGATTTACTTGCACACTCTCTTCTGCTGGTAAGGTTGGAAAGTGCTGTCTGAGCACCTGGAATGTGCCCAGTGTGTGGGGGGAACATGAAATTCTTGGTATTTTTCCTTAATGAGCTTACACTCTACATAGAAAAATCAACATACCCATGAACATGCCCATGTTCAAACCCAGGGCTATGAATAAACATTAGAGAACAGGTTTTTCTATTTCAGGGGTCACAGTGAGGAAGGGAGGACAAAGGGCAAGAATTTGCATTGGTAAGCAGAGGATAGGGACATTGAAGGGCA
Organism: Glossophaga mutica; assembly: GCA_039655065.1. Classification (NCBI taxonomy): domain Eukaryota; kingdom Metazoa; phylum Chordata; class Mammalia; order Chiroptera; family Phyllostomidae; genus Glossophaga; species Glossophaga mutica. The sequence continues at coordinate 135,234,818 of CM077307.1, read as the reverse complement.
GCAGGGAGGTTAGAGATGACCCTTGAGGGGGGACTGTGTAATTTTAGTTCTGGAAGGTACCCCCTGTCTCCTTCAGGATAACACCCTCATTTTATAGATATGGAAAGTAAGGCCCAGAGCAGTGGAATGCCTCACCTAAAGGACAAAAATTTAGTATCAAAACTGAAACTGGAACCCAAACTCTCTGTCTCTCTGCTGAGTGCTTTTTCTCTTAATTCACTGTGTCTCAGCCAGACTTTTGAAAATGTGGTATTTGCCCAAAATGTCAAGACCTAAGAAGTATTGAATCTGGCCCATTTTGGAATGGACTTGCTTCTTGGCTATTTTGAGAGGGCTGCCGGAATGACATCATTTATTTTTCTGATGTGATTAAAGAATATGTCAGCTGGCATCATAGGTGTTGGGAAATGGAAAATGGTGGTGTCATTAAGTCTGGTTCTGATATTAAGCTTCCAGAACAAGAGCCCAGGACTTTTAACTTCCAACTTGACCTTTAAACTTGACGCTCTGCATGTCCACGCCCAGCCAGGGTGCAGTATGAGCCCCCAGCTCTTGATTGCTGCAAGGGGCTTCTTTGTAATTCCATCTCCTAAGATCCAGCTTGCTCCCTTGAGAGCTCTGATATAATCTTTTCCCTTTTTCCTTCATCATTTGCCCTGTTCCCCAGACTGGAGTCTGCAGAAGACCAATCATTATTGAGTGTGCGCTGAGTGCCAGGTACTGTTCTAGGATCTGGTGAAGCAAGTGGTAAACCAGTGAGTCGAGGTCCTGTTTGAATGGCAGGAATAGACCAGAAGGTAAAATAGATTTTGAACAGATGATCAGGGGTATGATAAAGAGACATATAGGAGTGGCCTGACCCACGTAAAGTCTATTGGGTTTCTATCCAAAGCTGGCTGTGGGGCACTGGCCTTTAAAAGGCAAGTTTGCCTTGGTAACTTGCTTAGCACAACTAAACCCTCTTGCTGCTTAATTATGTCTTTCCCATTTTTGATGAACTAAAGGAGTGAATAAACAACTTGGTCTCCAGACTGCTCCAGAGCTAAGACGCAGGCCAAGAAAAATCATGTTAGATGTAGTGTGGGACAGGAAGGGGTTAGTTTGCTTCACATTTTAATGCATTTATTTAAAGGAAGGTCCTCTCTTCCAGGCTATGTTCCATGCAGACTTATAAACTACTGAAGGAAAAAATGATGTCAGGCACGCCCTCTGAGGGATGCCCTGTGATAAAGTTGGAGACAAGAACATTTTCTATTTTTCTGTCTCTCTCTCACTTTCTCCATCCTCTCCTCCGGCCCCACCCCACCCCACCGATTTTTGGCCTGAGGGGCTTGGAATGTAAATATTGATCCACTTACAGCCAATAAGAAAACATTTGACTTTCTCATTATTTTTTAAATCCTTAATGAGATATATGTATTTCTTGGTTTATTCAAAGAAGCCAAAAAAGAAAAGTAAGGCGAAGGGCTAATGAAAGTAGAAATGTTCTGGTCCCAGAGGTGCGGCAGGTGCAGATTCCATTCCATGGGTCCTTGGCGTGCACAGGAGCCGACCCGAGCTCCGGGTTTGCAGCCAGGCTCCTGGTGCTTGGGGGTGGTTGAGTCTGACTTTGGGATTTGCCTTGTGGCTGACATTCCCGTCTGTCTGAAGTGCTCTGTGATCAATAGCTAGACTATTTTTAGCCCGAGGTATTTTTACCATTTCATACACCTCTGAAGAGGTTCATAAATCAGTAATGTAAAATGAAATTTAAATAACTTGGTAGAGCTTTGCCTTTGGGAGGAGAAGCTGATATTAAAGTGTTGTTTAAGAATAGAAGAAAGGCATCAATTTTAGATCCCACCCTCACTTCTGTAAGAGGTGCCTGTATTGTAGGTTACCTACTGGTTTTAGGTCCCAGTACTTGTCTAGAAAAAGATAAAAAGAAACCTAAGGATCTTTTCATCAGTTAAAGATTTTCAGCTAGAGATCTGGTTGCACGTTTCATGCATTTAGCAGAAATTTGTTGAGGCCCTACTATGTGCTAGGCCTATGTTAGGTGCTGGGAGTATCACAGCGAAGGAACAGGTAGGGTCCCTGATTTTACTAGCTGACTTTCCAATGATATGGGGTAAATGGCACTAGTCCTCTCCAGTGTGTGCTGTGATGAGGTGCAAGGTTCTAAGGGAGAACACAGCAGGTCACCTAACCCACGCCTAGCCACGTGTCTGGGAAAACTTCCAGGCAGGAGAGCCCTGAGGCTGGAGGGATTGATAAGGATGGGAGCTTGGGAAAGGTAGGTAGAAGGACCCTGGTGGAGGAACAGCATGTGTAACAGTAAGAATCTGGCTGAATGGAGTTCGCTGGTGATGGAGCAGAGAGTTGTGTGATGTACATTATTAATGAGGCCCCCCCACATAAGGCTACAGGATGGCCATGAAAGCTGGAAACATAGGGGGATTAGACATACTAGTGGTTTATTTATGGTAGATCACAATATGAGATATGATGGGTGTGTTGACCCCCATTAACAATGCATAGTGCAATGCCCATGTAGAATCAAAATTATCGTGCGTTAATAATTCCCTCTGTCTCTACACCTGCTTCTAGAGTATGTTGTTCACCTGATAATGTCTTTGGTTTTTCTTAATGAACCTGTCTTTAACCAACCTCAGAAGTAATTGAGGGGGTTGAGATGAAACAATATTTATGTTTCAGATATTATGGCCATCTTGTAAATGAATGAGTGTGTGAGTGAACAAATATTTTTTCTAAGCAAAGCTTTGATTATACTGAAATGGCTTTTTTTCACTCAGTGCTTCCTTATAATGTATGTGTTTCTGAATGCCTGTAAATCTCAGGACACTGACAGATTTCAAGGTGTTCAAGTCACTTGGCAAAATAATGAACTTAAGGACAGTTTCTTATACTATACCAGTGTTTTTTTTCCCTTTAGTATCAAAACCTTGCTTTAAATAAGCATGTTTCCCACTGAAGCTTAAAAATCGAAACCCTGGGTTTAATCGTATTTACCATTTTTATAAAAAGAAATAAGAAGTCCAGGATGGGGCTGGAGGTGGCCTAGAATGAGTTCGTTTCCCCAGAGCTAGTCTATACCCACACCCTGATTGAATTACTCTCCCATTTGCCCTGATCTTCTCATCTGGCCTTCCAGCTTTCACATTGTATCCTGAATCACAGGGTTGAGAACCTAAAATAAAACCACGCAAGTCTTTCTACTCTTCTGTCTGATAGCATCATATTATTCTTTTTCTTAGTCATGTTCTGCAACTACACATTTATTTTAGTATTTGTTGCTTTTAGGGTCTGCTTCTCTCAGTATATCAGGGCCCAGCACATGACCAGCCACATCCAACCTGCTGCATGTATTTGTAGAGCCCATGAGCTAAACATGGTTTTTGTATTTTTAAATTATTGAAAAAAATCATAAGAAAAATAATAATTCATGATGTATGACAATTATAGGAAATTCAAATTTCAGTGTCCATGAAGTAGAGTAAGTAAGAAAATAAAGTTTTGTTACATAGCCATGCTCATTCATTTACATGTCATCTGTGGTCTGTTGTACCAGGCAGAGTGGAGTCGTTGTGACAGAGACCACTGGCCTGCAGACCTTGAAATATTTATTCCCTGGTCCTTTACAGACACAGTTGGCTGATCCCTGGGTCAGACGTTAAATTCCGTGAATATAGCCATGGGTTCACGAGAGCCCCAGCACTAAGCCCAGTACCTGGTAGCATTCAATAAATGTTTGTTCAGTTATTGAATAATGGAATAAACGTATGGATTGTGGCTGCATCTTACTCCTGTTTTAGCCCATGTTCCCCGCCCTCACCAGAGTTGCGAGGTTCTGGATTGCTCTGGTACACAGTATGGCAACAATTCTCAAACTTTTTGGCCTCACTTCCCCTTACACCTCTAAAGAAAAATACAAGGATTTTCTTGTATGGGTTTTATCTACTGATACTTACTATATTAGAAACTAAAACTTAGAAATTTGAAAAATACATTATTTCATTTACAAATAGCAATAAGAAACCCATTCTTGCTAACAAAACACATTTCTCTGAAAAATAACAATTTTCCCAAAAGCAATTTAGTGGAAAGAGTGCATTGTTTATAAGTTTTATAAATATTTTTAATGCCTGGCCTAATAGAAGGCAGCTGGACCTTGTTAGTTTTTCTGCTTTTAATCTGTTGCAAATTTGTTATTTTGTTTGATGTAGATGAAGGAAATCCAGTCTCACACAGATATGTCGTAGGAAAATGGAGAAGTGTTTTAATACTATTTACAGAGTATAGTGGGTATTCCGCTTTGATACAATGCCAAAATTTGACAATTAGTAGTTTCTTAAAGGTAAATTGCAACATAGAATCTGAAATCATATCAATGAGTATTTTATTCTGCCTTGCACTGAAATCCACATAAATGGATTTTACTTTTTGGAGTGTAATTATTAAAAATGTCACCAATGCAATGTAGTTCAATTCTTTCTTTTCCACTCAGGAAATGCCCCAAATCCTTAGGGAAATAAGAGGTGTTTCTGGATATTGTTAATCCAGGCTGAACAGGATGTGAAAGGGGGATCTGAAGTTGTGCACACGGGCTCTCCCACGCCTACTCACTGCACGCCCGTACTATTTCTGTCCAGTACAGGTACCCACACACCGTCTCAGTGTGATGAATTTCTCTAGTCCTTGTTTTGTGTAACTTCTCTTTTAAAGTTAAATCATCAGGTTTAACTCCTTTTGTTTTAGTTGATGCGAAGCATCCATAAACTGAAATTAGGTTAACATTGGTGTCAGGTTGGTTGAAAAATACAAAGGGTATTAACTTCTCAGCTTCAGGGCACACGATAATTGGATGAGGGGAAAGTTAGAAAAGATGCATCTCTTCTCCCAACATGATATAACACTCCATGAACAGCTAGGAGCATTAATGTTAATTCATAAAAGTTTTATATGGAACCAGTAGCAAAAGATTACATGATTTAAAAATAGAGCCACAGTCATAAGCTGTATTGCATTCAGATTGTTTTCTTCATTCTGAGATGTTAATCCTGTGGGATTAAGCTGTCAACTGTTGCTGTTTTATATTTTGAACAGTACAGCCTGGAGAGCCCAAGAATAGTAAATATGTACAGAGAAAAAAAAGACTGGAAAAAATGTTGACAGTAGTTACCTCTGGGTGGTGAGATTATGGGTCATTTTTAATTTGTTTTTTGTCCTTTTAAAACATTAATTACAAGTGTTTATTGATCACTTACGATGTGGCATGTATTGTGTTGAATAATGGGCTTAGGGCAGAGAACAAAGCTAATTCAGCCCTTACTCCGATCTTCCAAATAGGTCAATTTTCATATTTCCCAGAAAAGTGTGAAATCTTTCTATAATGACATAAGTATAGTAAATATAAAATCAAAATGAATTGAAAAAATACAGTGTCTTTTTTTTCTGTGTTTTTTTTTTTTTGGAGGGGGAGGCAGCGGGGAGAGGACTGTGAATTTTTGGTTGTTTTTCTCTATAACTACAATTCAGCGACTGTTTCATGACAGTTAATCCAAATATCACCCAGGCAGTCTCTACAATGGGCTTTGATGCCAAATGAGTTAAAGCCTTCATGTTGGGAGAAGGAAGTAGTAGCCTTTTTCTGAGCTATGTTTTCAGTGGTGCTTTTGAGCTGTGAAGATACCATCTCCAAAGAATCCCAGCCGTGACTTGGAGCCACAGAAGGGCTGCATGTAGCGCTCAGATGGACCCTCCACTATTTTGCTGCTAGTTAAGGTTTGCGACTCATTTTGGAAGCAGATCAAAGCTCAATGGCAGCGGAGCTTGAACACTGGCTTGTGTCCATGGCCTGGAACAGCTTGGAAAGTGCACATCTTCGGTATGGAAACATCTGGGAGTAAACTCGATGATGAAAGAAACATCCTTTCCAAAAGGACTCTTATTTCACTTATGTGAATATTTTCTGACTACTAAAAGATAATGGAATTACTGTGGGATTAGGGTTTATGTTTGATCCTAGACAGGAAAACAGAAAAATGGTGGCTGGTATAATGAGCAGTTCTTCAAGTGAATCACTTTTGACAACCAGTCTCCTTTCTATTTTTATAAATATATGGTTCCCAAGGTTTTGCAGAGACATTTGACTCTGTAGGAAGGCTCAGTATGACACAATATATTTGTGAGAGAAAAATCATGACCAATTATAAAAGCAGCTCACTGACTAGTCAGACAGAAAGGAGTTGGAAGCCACAACCAGTTCTTTGGCACAGACTTTCTGTGAAACTGTGACTCCTGAGCTGGCCTTTCCTGAAGATTTTCCTCTTAAGAAATGATGGACCTTACCCTGGCTGGCGTAGCTCAGTGGATTGAGTGTGGGCTGCGAACCAAAGGGTTGCAGGTTCGATTCCCAGTCAGGGCACATGCCTGGGTTGCAGGCCTGGCCCCTAGTCGGGGCCACGTGAGAGGCAACCACACATTGATGTTTCTCTCCCTCTCTTTCTCCCTCCCTTCCCCTCTCTAAAAATAAATAAAAAAAAAAAAAAAGAAAGAAATGATGGACCTTAACAGAAAATAAAGATCAAGTGGCAGTTGAAACGATGCAGAGAAGGCCATGAATTTAATCGACTCTAGAACAACAGTATGGGGTTAGATTTTTCAAATAGGGTTCATTTATCTAAAATGAAAGAGACCAGAGGGGGATATTGTTTAGAATCTTGCTAAAGCCTAAATTGAGCATGGCCAGAAAAATGAGAGGTCACCCCTCAAAGGCTGAGAGAAGCAGTGATGACACAAAAGAAAATACTATATCCAACAGGTAGTAATGTTACGAAATTCCTTATCTGCAGTGGGGGTGGCAGAACATACAGTAACATGACTGAAAGGTCCTTCATGATTTCTTATCAAGTAAGACAAGTCAGATGAGGAGAGCTGTGATACTGGACACCCATTGGTAGTGTTGATTACCTGGAACCTGACCTGAGAAAAAGGCTGAGCACCAGGCTACATGGATGTGTGTGTGTGTGTAGAAGTATTGTGGGGATGTCTACCAAAACGTTATTTTCATACTTGCATTAGCAATAAAAATAAAATATAGAAGTAATAAAGTAATAATTTTTTTCTGGATTTGTGAATCCACAAGGAATTATGTAGGTAGAGGAGTGTTGTTTGAGGTATTTTGTGCAATTTATTAGGGAAGGGCAACCTGCACAATTCTCCTATGTCAACTGAAATAGCTTTCCCAGTGGACTCTGGATCTACTTCAAGAGAGCATTTCTTAGGCCGTTTCATTCTTAGCTCAGAAATCTACCATTGGACAAGCTGACTCATTTTATACACTTGAGCAGTCAGCATGATCCCTTGCTTCCATACCTTCCCTCCCTGTAGTCTTTTGTCCCCTAATAGCCAGACTTTTAAAATGCAAGTCAGAGCTTTTCTCAGAAGTATCCAGTGGTCTCCCATCTCATACATAAGAAGATCTGGAATCATCACAGTGACCTCTGAGGCCCCACCTGGCTCCCTGCTCCCGTTGACCTCCCCCTCCCCCGCTCTGCGCCCGCCACGCAGGCCCTTTTGTTGCACCTTAGACCCATCTGCACGTTCACCCCAAGGTCTCCCCAGGCATCTGTGTAGCCTTTTCCCACTTCCTTCAGGTGTGTGTTCAGCTGTTACCCCATTCTTCACCCCTTCCCTTCTGTCAATTCCTGTCCCCTTGTACCCAGTTTCAGCTTTCTCCTTAGCACTTATCACCACCTGACATTTTTTGGGGGGGTATATTTTATAGTGACTATCTCCTACTAAAATTGTAATCTCTAAATGTTATCACTGAAATGGAAGTTTACCTCTTTTGTCGTTGCTGTGGCCATGCAGCCTAGGGCAGTACCCGACACGGAGTAGACAATAAATATGTGTTGAATGAATGAATTCCTGTCTCATGTCTCCATTTTGTGTTCCGGCATTTTTCTTTGCAGAGAAGTTGTTACGTTCAACCATTTCCTCGAAGCAGCAGCGGAGAAGGAGGTTCAAGGGAAAGCTCGGCTCCAGGACTTCATTGAGAACCTGTTGCAACGGGTAGAACTGGCGGAAAAGCAGTTAGAGTACTATCAGAGCCAGCAGGCCCCGGGCCTCTGCCGGGATGTCAGGGAGCACATGGTAAGTCACGCAGGTCTAGCCAAAGAGTGAGGTCCTTGGGTTTGGCGAAATTGGGTCAAGGACAGAGGATACGGGAGCTGGGGAGTGACTTGCAGGGACTCTCCAGACATCATCTGAGAGCACTGCCCTGGCCAGGCCCATGTTGTTGGTGAACCCAAGCCACCCAGAAGTGAGCTTCCTTCTGGATGCACCGTCTCCCGTTCTTCCCCCTCTGATTCCACGAACACCAAGCTGAATTGATAGGAATATTTTTATACATGTAGAATAACAAAGTTTGACGTATCCAGATACATCATCTGTCCCAGCCTCAGTGTTCAAGTAGATCCGAAGGTAGTATGGTGTTTTCATAAGGGAATCTTATGAAAGCTTCAGCCCTTCTCAGCAAAGCAAGATTTAACTACCTATATATTTTTTTCCTTAGTAGGAAGGAAAACACTATTCAATAGCCTCTAAAGTTTAAACATTCTTAAGTGTATTTTCAAAGACAGAAAAGTTCCTAGGTGATAGCTCTGTTACGGAATATACTTTTGCATAAAGTTTTACATATAGTTTCAGGGGCTTAAGAAATCACAAGAGTCCAGATGAGAACCCTAGATGTGGGTGAAGATCCAGACTCTTATAGTGGCTTGATCAAGTTTCCCCGGTGGCTTTGGAGGGTGAGGGGAGGTAAAATAACCATGCTCCAGGTGAGGGGCGTGGGTGGTGATTTTTGTTCTCTGTAAAATTTCCTTGGTGGTGTAAACAACAAAGCCAAAGAAAGGACTTTTGAAATGCCCAAGTGGTTTATTTATAACATTTTTATTATTTATTGAATTTCATTTGCACTTACCTCCTTCCCAGAAGATTTTAAAATGATCCTTTTACTTCCCCGAAAATGGACTATATATATAAGGAAATAGGAAACATTTATGCTAATCAGCAGTTTAGTAAGATTGCTGCTACTGATTGATAAAAACTTCAGTTTGAGCATTCTGGAAGCCAAGTTGGGAAGGAAATAGGGTTAAGTGATAAAAGGAAGAATAAACTGAAGGGCAGGTGAGTAAAAGAAGGAAGATGGGAGGGAGAGAGACAGAAAGGAGAAAGGGAAAGAAAGGAGAGAGGGAGGAAGGTAAGAAATAAGGACATCTTACCCAATGCTTACTGTAATGATGTGCACTCAGTAATACAAGTTTCAGAACCTTCCAGAAACAAAGAAGACTGACAGGAAATACATTTGTTATATCTGTGAGGTTTCTGTGTTCAAAGCAGTTTCAGCTACATGACATACTTGTTATTTTCTGGGTGGGTGCCTGTGGTTCCCTGAGGGGGAACCTGGACTCCCTTCCTTGATTCTGCTGTTACCCTCTGGGAGACCGTGCAAGTGTCCAGGCGTAGCTCACTGGCCAGAGGGCCACTCTGAGCCTTTTTCTACCTCCTTCTTCCATCTTGCCCTGTTTCAGGAGAGGGTTGTGACATGAGGTCAGAGAACTCACATATGAGGTAAAAAGACTTGCTTTCCAGATCATTCTCACCCTCCCTCTGACAGGGCAAAACAGTATCTTCCTGGGCTTTTAATTCTTCTATAAGATGAAGCAGTTAGACTAGATGCTCTAAAAGATCTTTTGGTCTCTCAAATTCTCTGCTCATTACCTGACTTTGGTGGTTAGGAATTCTAACATTGAAATGTAGCACTGATATTGTCAGGCTTATAAATAACCCAGAGCTAAGAAGTGTGTAAAATTCTACTGTGCTAAGCCAAGAGGATCTTAGAGAGAAAACAATGGAAAGCAAGTGGGAAGAAAGGAAGCCTATTAGTTCTCTCTCTTATTTATAGTTCTGAGCTCACTTCCTCTGCTCAGTTTATTTTTCCAGCTTGAAAATTGAACACCTTTCCTAAGACATGGCCAGTCATTATTTCTTGCCATACTGTGCCACGTGATCAAAAGTTGAACAGCATCTCTACTCTCTAATCAGGTGTATCTATAAAATCATTTTACATGTGCATGTAGATACAACATATATACATGTACACACATACACACATAAGGACACACATGTACTCATGCATACATACCTATAAACAAATATGGTAGGAAATTAATAAATATTTATGTTCAAGCCCTCTGTGTCCCAAAACGTGGATGACATCACCTGCTTTCATCAGACTTGATTTCCTTGGGGAAGAACTGATTCATTCAAATACAGTGTAGCTAAGATTACAGCAAGGAATTTGGACATGAGAGCTGTTTTTGAGTAAAGTGTGATCACACTGTAGGGAGGTGAACTCTGATGAGAGGAGGGAGCATACATCTCTCTGAGAAGACCAAGAATGAGGTGTTTGATTTCTGAAAGGATTTAGTAGATGCTGTTTCCCCTGTTTTCATGTATAATCCTCTAACTCATAATGGACCACATCATGAGGCAGTCCACAGACCCTGAGACCGTGTCTCCTTTTTACTTAGTCTATTTCACCGTAACAATACACAATCACCTAATGAAGTTAGGAGTCATGTCCTTGATGTAAGGAAAGTGCTCAGTCTGGACTCCCAGGGTAACTGTGGCTCTAGCTACATAGAGGAACTTGGATGCTTTTAGATGGAGAAGCTTTGGGTCATATTTCTATTTTTTTCATTTTCTTTTTTAATTTAATTTAATTTTGTTTTATTTTATTTTAATTTTTATTTTAATTGTTGATCTTGTACAGTTTTCTGTCTTTTACTCGCACCCCAGCCCACCACCCCAGCCCTCCCTACCTCCCTCCCATTTCCACCCCTCCATGGTTTTTGTCTGTGTGTCCTTTATACTTATTCCTGTAAACCCTTCCCCTTTCCCCCTGAAATTCCCTCCCCTCTCTCCTCTGGTGACTGTTAGCCTGTTCTCAATTTCAGTGTCTTTGGTTATATTATGCTTGTTTGTTTGTTTGTTTTGTTGATTAGCTTCCTGTTAAAGGTGAGATCATATGGTATTTGTCTTTCACTGCCTGGCTTATTTCACTTAGCATGATGCTCTCAAGTTCCATCCATGCAGTTGCAAAGGATAAGAGCTCCTTCTTTCTTTCTGCTGCATAGAATTCCATTGTGTAAATGTACCACAGTTTTTGATCCATTCATTTACTGATGGGCACCTAGGTTGCTTCCAACACTTGGCTATTGTAAATTGTGCTGCTATGAACATTGGGGTGCATAGGTTCTTTTGGATTGGTGTTTCAGGGTTCTTAGGATATAATCCTAGCAGTGGAATTTCTGGGTCAAAAGGCAGATCCATTTTTAGTTTTCTTAGAAAATTCCATACTGTTTTCCATAGTGGTTGTACCAGTCTGCACTCCCACCAGCAGTGCACTAGTGTCCCCTTTTCTCCACAACCTCTCCAACACTTGCTGTTTGTTGCTTTGTTTATGAAGGTCATTCTGACTGGTGTGAAGTGGTATCTCATTGTGGTTTTAATTTGCATCTCTCTGATAGCTAGCGATATCGAGCATCTTTTCATGTGTCTCTGGATCCTCTGTATGTATCATATTTCCATTAACCTCTGGTCTGGCTTAGTGAAGATCCAGAGCAGAGAGACACCCAGGCTCATTTCCTGGAGCCTCATTTCCTGCCCCCCACCCCACCCGCAAGGAGAGTTCTGGCCCCAGTGTACACGAGGAGGGAGCAGAGCATTCTGACCTATGTGCCTCCCTGCCCACCCCCACACACACATCAGCCCCTTCCTCCAGAGCAGTTGGGAACACTATGCCCAGCCTGGCCTGCCTCTTGCCATCGCCACTAACGCTACATTACAGAAAGTGTGACTCTTCTTTATTGCCCTTCTTCTCCCCACCCCAGAGTCCTTCTTCTCCTCTTTCTTCTTTTTCCCATTACCAACTTCAGATAGCAGTGAAATTTCTAGATTGGCATATAAATTCATTCTTTTTAAGGTGCCTTGAGGCTTCAAGATTCTTTTGTGCTCTAGAACGATTTCCTTCACCCCTCACATTTAGTGCCTTTTCTGAAATAATGTTTCGGCATATGTATCTTTCCCTTGATCCCCTTGAGCATTTTTGTTCTTTTTTTCACCTGGCTGGCTTCTAAAAGTGTGCTATGCTTACTCAGATATTTTCTCTTTACGCTCTGAGAAATGCTGTCGAATTAGATGCAAAGTGACCCAGTATCCCATCTGCCAGAATCACGGACAGAGCTGCTCACACAGAAGGTCATAAAACAGCTTGGATAATCTTATTTTAAGGATTGCATTTATGTCCTGCAGGCTGCTAAATTAGGACTAGTGCTAATTCATTTAACACTTATTTATTGAGGACACAGCGCTTACTGAATGCCAAGGAAACTGCTGTGAGTGAGATAGATGAGGTCCCTGCTCTCGGTGAGGAGGGGCTCACAGTAAGCAAGTAAACAAACAGTGAAGGTAATTTTGTACAGTGATAACTACTGTAAAGGAAAAAGTAAGATGATATGTTTGAGATGCCCACTTCAGTGAAATGCTCTCACGAAAAGCCTTGCTGAAGAGGCAGCTTTGCACTGTGACCTGAATAACAAGAGGGAGCCAGCTCTGAAAATTTGCAAGTGGGATGTTCTAGACAAAGAAATAGGATTTGCAAGTGCCTTAGGAGGGAACAAGCTTGGCACGTTCTAGTGCTAGGATGTGAAGTCAGAGAGTTGGGAAGGATCCAGGCCATGCCAGGGCTTGCAGGTCACGTAGGGAGTTTGGGTCTATTCCAGAGCACAGAGGGAAGCCATTGGAAGGTTTTAAGCTAGAGGCGATCTGCGTTTAGCAGAATCAGTCTAGCTGCTCTGTAGGTAATTGACCAGAGAAAAGTAAGAATAAGAGATGGGTTAGGACACTGTTATGATGGCAGGGGAGAGGAGGTGGCAATTTGCATAGAGTGGAGGTAAAGGGAAGTGATGGGTATAGAATATATTCTGGGAATAGAATTGACAAAATCACTTGGCCTTGCTGAAGGATTAGATTTAGCAGGTGAAGGAGAAAGGAATCAAGAATGAATCTAAGGTCCTGGCTGGGTGGTTGGCTTGGTTGGAGTATCATTCCCAATGCACCAAGGTTGCTGTTCAATCCCTGGTCAGGGCACATACAGGAATCAACCAATGAGTGCATGGGTGAGTGGAACAACAAATTGATCTCTTTCTCTCTCTCTCTCTCTCTCTCTCTTTCTCTGTCTCTTTTTCAAAATCAATAAAAAAATTTTTAATTAAAAAGAATGAATCTAAGGTTTTGGCCTAAACGATTGACTATATAGTGTTATTTTTATGAAGGGGAAGTTGGAAGGAAGCTGGGTTTCCCCAAGCCTATTATAACAACCTGAGACACCATTTTGTGTTTTAGAGATAGACTGGCTCTCATTTCAAGGCTATTTATATTTTTCCAACCTGGACACTCAATCAAACACACTCTTGATCCCCATCTTCATACACTCCTGTCTCTATACCGAAAGAAGACAGAGTGGACTAGGGAAAATGGAGATAGGTGGATGGGCCAAGTGGGCAGAGCCTTTCCATCTGCCTGAGGTTCTGGGGTCCTGAAGGAACAGTGGCCTCTTGTGCTCACTGGGAGGAGAGCATATGAAATTCTATAGTGTGTGATAACTGGTCTCACCTCTACCCCAAACCTCATAATCTGAAGGATCGGTGGAGAAATTCTGATCCAGCCTGGATTCCACTTAACTTTTTGTGCATCTACTTCCTTGCTCTTATACTTATGTGTACAAACACACATTTTTTTAGGGAGGCTGTGCAGAGTGAAAACTTGCTTTGGCTAAGAAGGCACCATGTTGGGTTTGAAGTCCAGCCCTAACACTGGTAAAGCATTGAGGCTTTGAACCAGCTACTTAAGGTGTCTGCCTTAGTTTCCATGTCTGTAAAATGGGGATTATAAGGTCTCCTCTTAGGGTTGTTTCAAGGGTTGTATTTGTTCCTTGGTGAATGTTTTACCCAGTATGTGATGTATAGACATGCACAATTTGTGGTACCTATCTGTGAGGTTTGTGACTCATCTTTATCCAGCTTTATTTATGCATTTCTCTTTTTATAATTCATAGTAAATTATTCTTATTTCCTGAGGTCCCAGCAGGGTCCATTAGTGACAGCCACAGGTGCTAAGGTTGTAGTTCTTAAAACTACAGGGACCCCTTTGAACATTTGAGAACACCATTGGCCTTTTCCCCAGAAAGTAAAGCAGGAAAGCATATGCACACTTCCCCTCTCTCCCTCGTAAAATTCCAAAGGGTATTGTGTATACAAACAACAGTAAGTCATCAAACAATATGTACACGATTCTTTTTTTATTTATAGATTTTAGAGAGTGAGAGAGAAACTGATTTGTTGTTCCACTTATTTATGCATTCATTGGTTGATTCTTTTAAGTACCCTGACCAGGGATCAAACCCAGCACCTTGGGGTGTCAGGTTGATGCTCTAACCAACATGCTACCCAGCCAGGGCCAAGCTATATGTATACATACATACAGCAGAGTGAAAAAATTGTTATGCCTCAGTATTAATGCGCAAAAATGGGGGAGGGACTTAAAGGGAGAAAGATCCTGTGCGTGTATGCGTGTGTGTGTGTGTGTGATTTACACATACACTAAAGTCTATGAAAGGAGCCCAGGTGAGAAACCCTAGTTGATGGTGGGGAGTAGGAAGGGCAAGAAGGTAGAAATGCTGATGCCTCTGGGGTTCTCAGAAGCTGCCAACCTGGTGTTCATCACCTGTCCCACCTTCTTTGTATATCGCATAACCTCAGGGCCCTCATGCAAGGAAGGGGCCTTTTTCTCTTCATGTTTCCTAACCTCATGCCAAAACCTGCCGGTGTGAGCAGGGCCAACAGTGATGCTGACTTTTGATTGTCAAAAGGCAGAAGGCAAGAATGCCATCTTGCCTTCTTGGGGACGTGATCCTTAAAAGTTAAGAAAACTTCCCTCTGATATGCTGCTGACTAAAGCCCCAGGGGCAGACAGGAAAACGGGGGACATGATCCTGTTATGCTGAGCCTCCTTTCTCAGGTATTGGAGTCTAGCAGGCACACACGTCTTGGCGGCATCGAGCCCCGGCACCCAGATGGCTCGTTCTCCACATTTTCTTTGTCATCCTCATCTGCTGTTTGTCTGCCTGCTGCTCCTTTTCGTGAAGGCGGTCAGGAACACAAGGTTTGGAATTCATTGGGTTGGCCTATAACATGGATGGTCACATCTGGATCACAAAATGATAATTATCAATTTATTCTAAAAATGATATTCCTAGCTCAGCCACAAAAGTGCATGAAGATATTTTAATGGGAGTGGAAAATAATTTCAGTGATAGATGGCCTTGGACAATTGTGGAGTAGGTTGGTCTTCATATGCTCTCATTTTAGAAATGAGGTATTTTAGGCAATAAACATTTTATGCCAATTTTCCCCTCTGTTGATACACTGTGACTAGCCACAGCTGTGGTAAATTAGCTGCAAATACAGTCTGAATCAATCAAGAAATAATGCTACATCATTCCAGTTGTTAATAACATGTTTCTTCAGATGTTGCTCAATTGGGGGGCTCTTTGACTTGAGACTTTTGAGATCTGCTGATTTTGGCTTCTTGGAAATCTCTGAACAAGGAGGCACAGAGGGTCCCTGAGTGAGCAGAGGCTGAGCCTGAGACGGGCGGTGCTCCCGGTGGTTACCACTTCCTTAACAGAAATACCATTTCTTAACAATGTAAGCAAGATTTTAAAAACCAAGTTCAATCTTCAAGTTAAATAATGTTTTTTCTTATTTATTTTCCTTCAGCTTACAGATATCTCTTCAAACAGGAAACCCAAATGCCTGTATGTATTCTTTTTATACTTGGGTCATTTCATAATGTTTGCATAGTGTTTTTCTGTTGCATCTTATATGGCACCTGTAATATAAATGGTTTTGAGTGTCTCAGGTAAAAATTTACCAGCTTATATTCCTAACTTTCTAAAATGTGGATGTGACTTTTAGCTATGCTAGGTGTCTATTTGTATATGGCAGTATGATAGTACTATACAATATATAGTGTTATATGGTATAACTTTCTCTTATTGAGGTATAGTCATGATAGCTCTATAGCACTACTACTGCAGGGTGTGTAGTATATTGCACATACGCATTTACACCATGAATCATATACTTTATAATCGCTGTACCACAGATGTGTCTGACTCCTCTAGTAGTCACTTAAAGACTCATGAGGTATGGGTTCTGCTCCCATCTTCACCATAGACTATCTATATGTATTGTATTATCCTGGGGAGCCATTTACATTTTCCAGTTCTCAGTTTTTATCACTGGTAAATGGGACTAGTACTATTTCTCTGAGAATGTAGTATTGCTTCACTTCCTACATACAGTAGGATCACTTCATGAAGGTCACAGGAATTTTTGAAAGAAAAATACCAATCTGTATTACCTGTTCTACTGGCAGCATTATCGCTGCCCTAGCATGCAGGAGTGATTGTGCTGTGGGTAGCTTTTGTTCTTTTAAGGCTTTAAAGAAGTCTTTCTGCTCATCTCCCCGCTCCTCCCAAACCATCTGTAGAAGCCGAGGGCACCCACATTCAGTGTGTAACCACCCGGATCTCAAGACTCATTTTCATCCAAAGGGAAGGAGCTACCTGAAAAAAGCCCGGGACGACAGGGCCAGCCTGCAGCCTGCTAAGTCCATTCACGAACAGGCCGAGACCCCAAGAGAGCTCTGCAGACCACCGAAGAAAGGAGAGCCTCTGGGGTTTAGTCGGAAAGGCAACATCAGGCCCAAAATGGCCAAAAAAAAGCCAACAGCACTCGTGAACATCATCTAATAGGGTGGGTGACCTGGACCATCGTTGCTGGGCTTTGGGGAATGTTGTTTCAGGGGCCAACAATAATGTTCTTTTCCACACATCCCATAATAAGACACAATGGGAAAGCAAAGTGCATAACACATTTACTTCCTGTCTGTCCAAGCATATGGATTAACCAGAATTTAACAAATAGGAATCTCCATGAACCAAAATTTTATTACAGGCCTCTTATAAAACCAAGAGGCAAATTGCAAAAAGAATTTTATTTTAAAAAAGCAGTCTTTCCAAAAACTTTAGTAAAAGAAAGCTCCAACTTCTAAAATAATTAGCCCAGTATCCAGTACTTTCTGCATCTGGCATTCTATGCAGTGGTGATTAGTTCTCCGACCCAAGGCCACACAAGATGTCAGGTACTGGAAAGAGGTTCATCTTTGCCTTTCACTGCTTGCTAAATTATGAGACAAGGAATAGGAATATAAAGTCTCTCAATAGCAGTGAAATAAAAGTATTTTTGTTTTTAACCTGCCCCTCAATTAGTTTGAAAGCCTCCAAAATAAGAATTCCTGTTTCCCAGAGTACTCATTTGTTTGATTTCAGTTCTCATTTCAATGGACGGTTTTCCAGTTTGCTTGATTCTGGTTTTTTGTTTCACTAGATGCACGTTTATTCAGATTTTGGGGCCCCTCTGCTGTCTTCTTTGGCAGCCTCTGTCCTAATAGTTGTTTCTATTGCTGCGGTTGGGGGAGGACATAAAACCCTTTGGATCAGCAGCCATCAGGAAAAAGGATGGCATGGCCACTCTCTCGCATCATGAGTTCAGGGTCCGAGTGGTCAGAGCTGGAGGGCTGCCCACGGCGAGTGTGGTGAGCCGTCCAGGGGGCACCGCAGCCCTTTCCATGACCTTCCCTGGCAGCGTCGATGGCTGCTCTGCTAGCTGCAGGGCATGGCTGTCTCCTTGCTCACCTCACTTGTCCACCTCCTGCTGCTTCTGTGCCCTTTTATGACTAAAATACACATTCTTACCTTTCAACCAGGTATCTGAAGTATTCACTGCACACTGCTTTCTAAAGTAGTTTCTGAAATAAGCAGTACGTGTGGGATGCAAAAGCTGAGACTGTCCTCCTCTCCTGCCCTGAAATGGCCTTTGCTTCCACAAACACCCATCTGTTAAGAATCTCCTGCTTTATGACTTTCTTCAAGAATGAACTTTCTTGGGTTTTAAACTTAATATTATCCTCAAATTTCCTGCAGAGTTTACAAGTGCTGACATCCTCCTGGAAATAAGAATAATTATGTCCACAAATATGTACATGTATACATATATATAACATACAAAATATATATGTCAAGTATATTAGTTTATTTTTAAATACTCATGGAAAAGGTGTGTGTTTGTGGTGGGTGGTTTTTAAACTATATACGTTAGCTCATGTAAATGGAATTCTGTCATTTTAAAAATTAAAACTGTAACCTAATTAACATTAGTAGAATTATGATTGTTATTACAATAAACATCAGATTAGCAGTGCATTAAAAATAGGTAAAAAGCAATTACTTAACATGACAGTACATTGAAAAGTATAACTTATCATTATACAAACATTTTTAACCTGCTATAGTGAAAATGTTGATTTTTTAATCTTCACATTGACTTTTGGCTCTTGGGGGTGGGCCATTCATGTGGTGTAAAGGCAACTATCAAGTAGGAACAATGTCGCTGTGAATATCACTGTTCGGGCTAACATTGTAAAATTGTGACCGTATAATTATTTACTTGGGGAATTAATCTTCTCCAAGGTTATTTATTACTGATGTTCATACCATGATTGCACTTTAGCCTTTACACACTAAAAACTGACTTGTTGATTGTATTGCATGCTGATGGTCCTATAACGTGTGTGCAGCCACAACTTGTTTTTAAAGGTGGTACAACCAGACTATTTTTCTAATTTATTTAATGTAAGGTACATTTTCAATTTTCGTTTGATATGCCTAGAGGGCATGACAGCTTTCTTTGACGGTGGTACCCATGATCTTCAGAAAGCACCATGTCGTCCTACTCTATGTACATTACACAAGGGAGGTGATTTTTAAGATGTATTATATTTAAATTTTTTTAAGTTTCAACTACAGTCTGACCCTCACACAAGCAAATGCATCACATATGTTGTGCTTCCTTTGGCACATAAATTTGCTACAGAGACATGAAAGCTGGTTCACTCCGACAGACATCCCATGTCCACGCCATGGCCTGAGCCAGGTAGCATGTCCCACTTGCGTCTTATTTTTAATTTTTTTTTTTTTTTTTTGTCTGCATGGGAAGCCAGCCTTAGAGCTGCTCTTTGGAAGAAATCACCAGAGTTTGGGGAAAGCTTGTTGAAGGTTAAACTCAAGAATGGATCTAATTTGTTTTGTAAGGAAAAGAATCTTTATTTGAACTGTTTTTTCATTTTTCCCCCCAAACTAGGTTACAGGTTCTTAACTGCAAAATTCAGATTTCTTAGACACTGTTTTCCAGTATTTTGCAGGGTCGGTCAGTTGTCTGGAAATTGGAATATTCTCTTCCAAGAATTAAAAAGAAAGTTTTTAAATTATGAAATATTATAATAATAAAGCTATATTTCTGATTAATGTGTTGCCATGTTCTGTCTAGTTGAAATTTTTCTGAAGAGCCAAGTATGCTAGTCCGTTAACAGTGAACAAAATGGTCTTTTATGAATAAGCTCTTCCTTATGCACACAATAACCATGATCTTCTCCCTATATGCTTTCTTGACAGGTTAGGTTGATCATTTTTGTTTATCATAATGTCTGTATATCAAAGTTCTTTTTACATGTGTTCACACTGAGAACACAAGCCCATTTGGTACTTTTCTCCCATCTTCCTGCATAACTATGAGTAATTTTCCCACACTATATTTTTAAACTTGTCAACTCTTAGCAAAAACCACGAACAGATTTCACACTATACATCTCAACCTATATATGTTATATATCCTAGTCATTGCAAGGCCCAGAGAGTGATCGGAACAGATCACATAGAGAAGAGAAGTATATCACTGGTAGAATCACTCAACTACTGGTCTTTCAAGAACCATGGAATTAGGAGAGTTTAGGGGACTCCCATTTGTTCAGGAGCTATTAGAACTATTAGGGAGATGACCACAGTCTGTTCTTATACTTACATTAAAGTTAATGAGTTCACCAGGTCATAATATTCTTGAGAAATAACTGTGACACTCTTGATTATCTCTGGACATTAGAAAACATAAGTCTCAGTATCTTGATTCTGCTCAGTTGGGATCCTTGAAAAATGAACTTCAGAGATGGCAGGCATGCAGGGTCCCAAACACAAGCCCTGGAGTCATTTGAAATACTTACATGATAGGGAACTTTAAAAACTGAACTCCTTTTTGTGGAATTAAGGTGGTGAGATTTTTACTTTTTTGTCCATGCTCTGTATCAGTAAAATCGACCTATCTGAAAGGGATCTTCAACCTACTGTAGCTCTATGATACGTTGCCTCTGGGTTTGCAGCCCTTATTCTAAGACAAAAGTGAGATTTTCCATGAGAGTAAATATGCACAGGCAGGCCCTGCTGTGCTGCCCACACTGTGATGGGGACACCATTAAATGTTACATACAAGGAGGCAGGTGTCGGATGGTGATCGAGGGCTTTGGTGCCCAAGTCCTGAGAGAAGGGAGGGCATGCTTGCTGTCCTCAAATGTCTGAAGGGCTGTCACATGCAAGAATACTTATTCTGCATGACTGCAAAACACGTTACTAAAATCAGTGAGTGGGAGTTCTGAAGAAGCAGATATAAAGTCACTGAACAACAATGTCTCTAAATTCAACAAGGAATAGGTCACCTGGTGGAAAAGTGAGCTCCGTGTCTCCACACTGCCCTTTATGGTAGATGGGACCATTCTTTGGGTGGGGAATTGGATTAGATTGTTCAAAATACACATAACTCTGGGATTCCACCATAGGTACTGGAGCTACGCTATTTTGGGCTACATAAAACTTAGTGTTGACATGGTGAATTGATCTTAGAGATCTTATTTCACTGACATTTTTCTAAAGTTATGTTTTGCCCTTCTTTTCAATTTTTTACTAATTGATTTTTTAGAGAGCGAGAAATACCGATTTGTTGTTCCACGTATTTATGCATTCATGGGTTGCTTCTTGTAGGTGCCCTGACCGGAGATCATGCCCACAGCCTTGGTGTATCAGGACAACATTCTCATCAACTGAGCTACCCAGCCAGGGCTTTTCACTGACTTAAACTTTATGGAATGTTCTATGACGTCCACCTCCAGTTTTCCTCATAGATGCTTTTGAGGTAGGCAGGGTGAGGAGGTGTCATTTCCTCCCCCTGGCAGTAACAGAAAGAGCAGTTGGGGAAATGGAAGGTGTACAGCTGGCAGGACCATGTGCTTCTCAGGAAGCACCTCACCTCACTGAATGCAGTTTCAGTGTTGAAAGAGAAGGTGCACGTTTTGTTAAAACATGGCTCCTGAGAGCAAGCCAGCCATTTCATCTGGTTTTCAGTTGAATTAACAGCCATTCTGTCCAACCCTGCGGGAGAACTTGGCAACATGGCACTTAGTTCGAGACGGCGTGCAGTGCGTCAGGCTCCGGTGCTATGCCTTCCCCAGGCATTTTTTAAAGTAACACTAAATATACTGAACATTTACCTTCTGATAATATTTAAGAACATGACTTCGTGTTTTATCATGAAGGTGGGGCTTATGGTGGCTTGAAAGATTTTTTTTTCCTTCATGCCAGAAAAAGCAAAAGAACCAGAATATTGTCTTCCTGAATCTCAGCTAGCACTTTTTGTAAAACATTGAGGCACATCCTTGACAAGATTCTCAGAAAAATGGTCCTAAATGTATGTATTTGTTGATTATACAATGGTCCTCATTGTCCTAAAATGCAGTTTAATATTTATTGTCAATTATTGCAACCATTTAATACAAGCCACTATGGGGGATAGAAATCACCACTCTGTCATCTCTAGAGACTCGCCCAGCTTGAAATGGAGCCACCCCACTTTGCTAAGGATTTCCCAAGTTCCAGATCAAAGTCTGTTAGAATTTAATGCACACATTTTGGACACTTCAGATTGGTAGAGAGGCACTGTGTTCACCTAGGTGGATCTAGCATAGAGAAACGACCAATTATATATTTCAACTCCTCTTTGTTTAAGACCCTGCAGCCATCCCCCTAGTCTCAGGAGTGCACCACTTTTTATTTTGTTAATCCCTCTTTAAGTCAGCCTGTAATTTGACACCACAGCTAAAATTTTGTAAATAATCCTAAACACAGAAGGCTGGTGGAGGGAACTGGGAGTCTTACAAAGTGAGGGTCACCCTAACATAAACAAAGGTGCTTGCAGTGGGGTAAGGGCAAATGGGTGGACACACAGTTGTTAATGGGGCATAGGACAAAGCCCTGAGCTTGCCTGCATGCTCTGGCTCTGGCCTGCCTCTCCCACCTCTTCCAGCCCCACACCTCTGACTCCCTCCTCTCCAGCCACTGGCTTCCCTTCAGAGAATCGCAAATACCCTGTGCTCTCTGAGCACCACCATTCTGCTGCCTTACTTCTTCTGTCTGGATGCCCTTCTCTTTCACCTGCACCTGGTTAATTTTTACTCAGCCTTCAGATTTCAGGTGAACTGTCACTTCCCCAAGGCAGCTTCATAACTCTTGGAACATCATGTACATTTTCACTGTTACAGTGATCCGAGGTGCTCCTTTAGATCTAACAGTGTGATTCTTTGACTCGCATTTGCTTCCCCGTTAGTCTGTCATTTACATGAAAAGGGGCCATATCTGTATCTTTTATCCCCAGTACATCCCCAGTGTCAGGTGCAGTACCTGGCACAGAGTGGGTCTTCACTAAGTATTGTTTGTGGAGCATGCAAACATCAGTAGCCTCAGGTATGTTAAAAAAGGAAAGAACAATGAGAGTGTGGATTTTCTTCCATCTGGAAAGTGGTGCCTGAAGAATGAGTAGGACTGGGCATAACAGAAAAGAGAAGTACATTTTAGGCTGGCTGAGTACAGCCATGGAGGTAGAAAGCACAGGCCCAATGAGGCCCAGGAAGTAACAATATTTCACCTCATGAGGCCATGCGTTTGCCTGTCTGTCTCCCCATCAAGAGGGTGAGTAAAGTTCTTTGGTCTGCACCTATCCTGTACACTGTGTCTTAACCTATCTTGCTGTCCAGCACCTAGCTCCAGACCAGTTGCTATACTGCCATACAGGACAGATCATGGACAGGATTATACCTAGAGCCTAGGAAGGGCCTCAGCTAGCCAGTGAGGGCAAGTAGCGCCAGTTATAGGAGGAGAAGGCAGATTATTGGAGCATTCCCCTTATCAGGGCCCTTCCAGCTAGTGCTGGAACGTGTGGACTGGCTGGTCACCACTCCTATCAGTAGATATTTTGAAATTCTTCTTCTTTTAGCCTGTATCTATGGTGGGATGGCATTTCCTCCTTTTGAATCCATAGGAAATACTGTTAATTGGCCATAATTATCTTTCCTGATAAATGTAAACATGACCTCAGTTTCCTTCTCAGCACAGTCGTGACCAGCTGTGGTAGACAGAATAATGCACCTCCCCCAAAAAATGTCTATGTCAGAGTGATACGATGCAAGAAAGACTCAACCTGCCACTGCTGGTGTTAGAGGAGGGGACTGCAAGCCAAGGAGAGCAGGCAGCCTCTAGATGCTGGAAAAGGCAGGAAAATGATTCTCCCCAGAGCCACCAGAGAGAAATGCAGCCCTGCTGACATCTTGACTTTAGCCAAAGAATACCTATGTTGAATTTTGAAACTATAGAATTGTAAGATAATAAATAGGCATACTGTTTTGCCCCTAAGGTTTTGGTTATTTGTCACAACAGTCACAGAAGACTAATATTCCAGCTCATCATCTTTGGCACACAAAGTGTAGTCTACTTGCCACTCCTCAAAAATGGTACAGTTGCAGGAGGACCGGTTTTGGCTTCCTGCTTTATAATTTTTATCTTCTGTAACTGTGGGTCCAGTTTCCTCAGCAGGAAAATAGAATACGGCCATGCCTTGGCCACGTAGAAAGTACTTGGGGGCAACTATGAAGTCTTCCTTCATTCCTACCAACTCGCTACCCAAGAACTTGAAAATTAAAAAAAAAAAAAACTTCCGAAATAGAAGATGGCGGCGTGGTAGAAGGGAGCAGACCCCATTTCCCCTCTACACACGGGAGAAAAACCGGGCTAATCTACAGAAGATCAGAGCAGACAAGGAACAGTAACACGGCATATCTGAAAACAAGAGGTCGGAAATTGTAGTGGACACTGAAAAACAAGCAGTAAGGAGAGCTCTTCAGAACAATAAGAGCCCAGGGTTCCAGCGCCCGGAGAGTGGGGCGGCTGAAGCCCCGGCCCGGCGCTCCGCCAAGCCCACCCCAGGGCCCTGGGGAGGGAGCTGGGTCAGCCGCTGAACCGGCTGGGAGATCTCAGGGGCCACCGCGCGACTGCAGCCGAGCAAAAGTGGGTGCCCCACGAGGGAGCGAAAGTGGGTGCCCCACACCAGGTCACTGCACGACTTTGAACCGAGTTTTCGTGGTCACCGGGTGACTACGAAAGCACAGTCGCCCCAACCGCTGACAGAGGCGCATGTGAAGTGAGACAGCTGCATGAAAATAGGCACCTTCAGGGGACCTTACACGGTCGAGGGATAGTGGACACTCGTGAAAACAAAGGCGCTAGCCACTGGAGACAGCTGTGGAGCGCCCGTGCCAGATCACGAGCCCGTGCTCGAACTCGGACAGCTCAGGTCCAAGGCGCAGGTGTGAGAAAGCTGCTGGAGTGTAGGTCCCGCTCAGGGGCAAAGACAGATGGCTGCCCCCGACCACAGAAAGCCTCCCAGGGGCAAAGGCAGGCAGCTGCACACCACTGGAGAACCTAGCACACACGCATAAACTCGGAGAAGTGCACACACACCAGGAGGCTCAGAACACATGCTGGAAACCCTGTGGGGAGAGGCGCCCACTAATGCTGGGATACATAGCACAATGAGGACTGAGTTCTGAACACAGAGAAAAGCAATAAGATCACTCCTTGGCCATTGCAGCTAGCAAGACCAGAAAAACCGGCTCGGCAAGTTTGAAAACAACAAGAGGTTTTTTTTTTAAAAAAAAAAATATATATATTTTTTAATATTTTGTTTTGCTTTGCTTGTTCTCTCTCTCTTTTTTTTTTGGCTGTTTATATTTGTGTGGGTGTGTGTGGGTGTGTCTTTTCTGTTTTGCCAGTTTGTTTGTGTCTTTTTGTTTGTATGCCTGCCTATTTATATGAGTTTTTAACTATTCCTTCTTCATTATTTTTATCTTCTTCTTTACTCCCCAACTCCTTTTGCCTCCCTTGAATTCCTTCTTGTCTTATTCCCTCTTCCTTTCTTTCCAATTTTATCTCTTATACCTTCCTCTTTTTCTTCTTTCTTCTTTTTTTCATTCCCCCTCCCTTCTTTTTTTTAAATACCCACGAGTGAGACAAAACAAACAAACAAACAAGCCTGGAACTGTGAAAAAAAAACCAGAGGTGGCCCCCAAAAGAGGGTATTCCAGCTGATGAGACAGTGGAAGCTGTGAACAACAGGATATCCGAAGGAGAATCCACCACTGAATCTCACAGATATTCTACCACAGAAGGTCATACCACAAACCCAGGGATCCAGAAAAGATCAATTTAAGAAGTTGAGGCTAACAACAAGAGTCTTACAAACAATGGGAAGACAAAGAAACAACTCCCAAATGAAAGGAAAGGAGGAAGCTCCAGAAAGAATGCTAAATGAAATGGAGGCAACTCAACTATCAGATACAGAGTTCAAAGCAATGGTTGTCAGGAAGCTCAATGAGCTCTCAATGAGCTACCACAAACTACAGGGAACTTATGATGAACTCACCGCAAACTGTATCAACATGAAAAAGGAAATAGAAACTATCAACAAGGGCCAAGAGGAAATGAAGAACACAATCTCTGAACTGAAGAACACAGTAGAAGAAATGAAAAGCAGAATCTATGAAGCAGAAGATCAAATCAGCGAGTTGGAGGACAAAATAGAAAAAAACACCCAGAATGAGCAAGATAAGGAAAAGAGGCTTAGAAAGAATGAAGAGGATTTAAGAGAAATGCAAGACAACATGAAACAGAATAATATCCGTATAATAGGGATACCAGAAGGAGAAGAACAAGAACAAGAACAAGGGATAGAAAACCTGTTTGAAAAAGTAATGATGGAAAACTTCCCTAATTTGGTGAGAGAAAAAGCCACACAAATCCAGGAAACACAGAGAGTCCCAATTAAAAGGAACCCAAACAGGACCACTTCAAGACACATCATAATTAAAATGGCAAAATTCCAAGACAAAGAGAGAATCTTAAAGGCAGCAAGGGGAAAAAAGAAAATAACATACAAGGGAAACCCGATAAGGTTAGCAGCTGACTTCTCAATGGAAACGCTCCAAGCCAGAAAAGAATGGCAAGAAATATTCCAAGCAATGAGAACCAAAGGCCTGCAACCCAGACTACTTTACCCAGCAAGGCTTTCAATCAAGATAGAAGGCCAAATAAGGAGCTTCCCAGACAAAAGAAGTCTAAAAGAATACACCTCTACCAAACCAGTTCTGCAAGAGATACTAAAGGGACTGCTTTAAGGGAAGAAAGGAAAAGACAGAGAGAGAGAGAGAGGAACACAGGTATGAAAATGGCAATGAATAAATGCCTATCAATAATAACCTTAAATGTAAATGGATTAAATGCTCCAATCAAAAGACATAGAATAGCTGAATGGATAAGAAAGCACGACCCACACATATGCTGCCTACAAGAAACCCACCTCAGGACAAAAGACATACACAGGCTCAAAGTGAAGGGCTGGAAACAAATTTTCCAAGCAAATGGTCAGGAAAAAAAAGCTGGGGTAGCAATACTCATATCAGACAAAATAGACTTCAAAAGAAGGGCCATAAAGAGAGACCCAGAAGGTCACTTCATAATACTCAAGGGAAGAATCCACCAAGAAGACATAAATATTGTAAATATATATGTACCCAACGGAGGAGCACCTAAATACATCAAGAAAATTTTAGAGGACTTCAAGAAAAATATTGACAGCAACACAATTATAGTAGGTGATTTTAACACCCCACTGTCAAAAATGGACAGATCTTCCAAACAAAATATCAACAAAGATATTGTGGCACTGAACAACACTCTAGAGGAAATGGACTTAACTGATATATATAGAGCCCTTCATCTCAAAGAAGCTAAATACACATTTTTTCAAATGCACATGGAACATTTTCAAAGATAGACCACATGATAGGACACAAATCAAGCCTCAACAAATTCAAGAAAATTGAAATCATACCAAGCATTTTCTCGGACCACAAGGGACTGAAACTAGAAACCAACCCCAAGGAGAAAAACCCAAAACCCTCAAAATCATGGAGATTGAATAGCATGCTATTAAACAATGAATGGGTCAAGAATGAAATTAGGGAGGAAATCAAAAAGTTCCTGGAAACAAACAATAATGAACTCACATCGATCCAAAACTTATGGGACACAGCAAAGGCAGTCCTCAGAGGGAAGCTTATAGCGATACAGGCCTATCTAAAAAAGACAGAAACATCTCAAACAAACAACCTAACCCTTCGCCTACAAGAACTCGAGGAACAACAACAAAGACAGCCCAGAGCAAGTAGAAGGAAAGAAATAACCAAGATAAGAGCAGAATTAAATGACATAGAGACTAAAAGCACAATCCTAAAGATCAATGAATCCAGGAGTTGGTTCTTTGAAAAGATCAACAAAATCGACAAGCCTTTAAGCAGGCTCATCAAGAAAAAAAGAGAGAAGACTCAAATAAACACAACCAGAAATGAAAGAGGAGATATTACAACTGACACCGCAGAAATACAAAGGATTGTAAGAAATTACTATGAAGAACTGTATGTCAAGAAATTTGAAAACCTAGGTGAAATGGACAGGTTTCTAGAAAAATATAACCTTCCAAAACTCAATGAAAAAGAAACAGAAAGCCTGAACAGACCAATAACAGCTGGTGAAATTGAAGCAGTAATCAAAACACTCCCGACGCACAAAAGCCTTGGACCAGATGGCTTCACAGGAGAATTCTACAAAACATTTAAGGAAGAGCTAACCCCTATTCTCCACAGACTATTTGAAAAAATCCAAAAAGATGGAAGACTCCCAAACTCTTTTTATGAAGCCAGCATCATCCTAATCCCAAAACCAGATAAAGACACAACAAAGAAGGAGAACTTCAGGCCAATATCGCAGATGAACATAGATGCTAAAATCCTCAACAAAATATTGGCAAACCGCATCCAACAACACATTAAAAAGATCATACACCATGACCAAGTGGGATTCATCCCAGGGATGCAAGGATGGTTCAACATTCGCAAATCAGTAAATGTAATTCATCACATAAACAAAAGCAAAGACAAAAGTCACACGATCATATCAATAGATACGGAAAAAGCATTTGATAAGGTATAGCACCCATTTATGATAAAAAACACTCAGCAAAGTGGGAATAGAGGGATCATTCCTCAACATAATAAAGGCTATATATGAGAAACCTACAGCCAGCATCGTACTCAATGGGCAAAGACTAAATTCTTTTCCACTAAAATCAGGAACAAGACAAGGCTGTCCACTCTCTCCACTTCTATTCAATATAGTATTGGAAGTATTAGCCACAGCGATTAGACAAGAAAAGGAAATAAAAGGCATCCAACTTGGAAAGGAGGAAACAAAACTATCATTGTTTGCAGATGACATGTTAGTATACATAGAAAATCCTATAGTCTCGGCCAAAAAACTGCTCGACCTAATAAATGAATTTGGCCAAACAGCCAGATACAAAGTCAATATCCAGAAATCAAAGGCATTTTTGTATACCAACAATGGAACAACAGAAGCAGAAATCAAGAAAAAAATCCCATTTGATATAGCAAAAAGAAAAATAAAGTACCTAGGAATAAACCTAATCAAGGAGGTAAAAGACCTGTATGCAGAAAACTACACAACACTGAAGAAGGAAATCAAGGAAGACACAAATAAATGGAAACACATACCGTGTTCATGGATCGGAAGAATTAAGATCACCAAAATGTCCATACTTCCCAAAGCAATCTACAGACTCAATGCAATACCTATTAAAGTACCAATAGCATATTTCACAGATATAGAACAAACTCTTCAAAAATCTATATGGAACCATAAACGACCCAGAATAGTGGCAGCAATCTTGAGAAAGAAGAGCAAAGCAGGAGGGATCACAATACCTGACACCAAAATGTATTACAAGGCCACTGTAATCAAAACAGCCTGGTACTGGCATAAAAACAGGCACGTGGACCAGTGGAATAGAATAGAGAGCCCAGAAATAAACCCTAGTCTCTATAGTCAATTAATATTCAACAAAGGGGGCAGCAACATAACATGGAGTAAAAATAGCCTCTTCAACAAGTGGTGTTGGGAGAACTGGACAGCTTCGTGCAAGAAAATGAAACTCAAACACCAACTTACACCATACACAAAAATAAATTCAAGGTGGATAAAAGATTTAAACATAAGCCATAACACCATTAAAGTCCTAGAGGAGAACATAGGCAGGAAAATCTCAGATATTACACGCAGCAACATTTTTACTGATATGTCCCCTAAAGCAAGGGACAAAAAGGAAAGAATAAACAAATGGGATCTCATCAAAATAAAAAGCTTCTGCATGGCCAAGGAAAACAGTATTAAAATAAAAAGAGAACCAACTGTGTGGGAAAACATATTTGCCAATGATACCTCAGATAAGGGTTTAATCTCCAAAATATACAAAGAACTTACACGACTCCACTCTAAGAAGACAAGCAACCCAATTAAAAAATGGGCAAAGGACTTGGGCAGACACTTCTCCAAGGAGGACATACAGAGGATCCAGAGACACATGAAAAGATGCTCAATATCGCTAGCTATCAGAGAGATGCAAATTAAAACCACAATGAGATACCACTTGACACCAGTCAGAATGGCCCTCATAAACAAAGCAACAAACAGCAAGTGTTGGAGAGGTTGTGGAGAAATGGGGACACTAGTGCACTGCTGGTGGGAGTGCAGACTGGTACAACCACTATGGAAAACAGTATGGAATTTTTCTATAAAAACTAAAAATGGATATACCTTTTGATCCAGCAATTCCACTGCTAGGATTATATCCTAAGAACCCTGAAACACCAATCCAAAAGAACCTATGCACCCCAATGTTCATAGCAGCACAATTTACAATAGCCAAGTGTTGGAAGCAACCTAGGTGCCCATCAGTAAATGAATGGATCAAAAAACTATGGTACATTTACACAATGGAATTCTATGCAGCAGAAAGAAAGAAGGAGCTCATACACTTTGCAACTGCATGGATGGAACTTGAGAGCATCATGCTAAGCGAGGTAAGCCAGGCAGTGAAAGACAAATACCATATGATCTCACCTTTAACAGGAAGCTAATCAACAAAACAAACAAACAAGCATAATATAACCAAAGACACGGAAATTGAGAACAGGCTGAAAGTCACCAGAGGGGAGAGGGGAGGGAATTTCAGGGGAAAAGGGGATTTACAGGAACAAGTATAAAGGACACATAAACAAAAACTATGGGTGATGGAAATGGGAGGGAGGAGGGGAGGGCTGGGGTGGTGGGTTCGGGTGAGAATAAAATAAAACTGTACAAGATCAACAATTAAAATAAAAATTAAAAAAACTTCCTTGTATATGGAAATTAAAAACAAATTATAATTATTTATAATATAACCAAATTATAAAATTATGAAGTTACATTAAACAATCCAAATGGTGAATTAACTATAATCTATTTGATGGTATTAACATAATAAAACAGCTAGAATTCTTTTTGAGAATTTTTATGAGCTTATTTGAGCCAGAACTGATAACAAGTGCTGGGAAGCAAGATTTCAAATGCTCCAGGGAATGACAAGCTTGCAGTTTCTTTTATGCATGTAAAATTAAGGGGGGAATGTAAGGAAGGTTACATGAAACTGGATGAAAACAAGACAGGGATAAGATTATAGGACAGTTGATATTATATTAAAACAGCTAGATATTAACATACTTGAAGAAAGACCTGGGCTCTACCACTCGCTAGTATTGTTATCTTGGGCAATTTGTTTCCTCAAAGTCTCATTTTCTCTCTCTCTAATTGAGATTATGAGATAATCTGTGTAAAATTTTTAGCCCAATGCTTGGCAGAGTCAGCACCTAATGGATTTATTTAAGAGAGAGTTGATTGAAAATGGAAGTTTATAAAAGGAAATGTCAGAAACAAATGCAAACAGCATCCGTTGTTTGGATTTGTGGATCCACATCTGGATATTGGATATGATGGTTCCAAAGTTCGGAATGGAAATAAAGCTCCCTTCCAAAGTTTGGAACCAACCAATAATTATGACATATGAGCCCAACACATGCAAGACCAAATATCAGTGCTACTGGTAGATCTGGATTCCAGAAAACTCTTTGGACCATATTTCGTATGCACCGCTTTTGGACCTTAACTCACCTGCTTTACTTGGTTCTTGGGGCCCTATGTCTTCATTCTCCAGCAAGGTCAATGTAGTCTCCTTGGCTTTCTTTTCTTGGGAGTCTCTACTCTAGTTGTAGTAGAAAATCTATTCTTTTCGGCTGCCCAGCATTTGAACCCTTTCTTATTTTACAGAGAGATTTCCCCACCTAATGGGGTAGAGCCATGTCCTACAAGAGAACTAGAAAATGTCACATACTCTCTTTGCCATCCTATCCTGAAACTCTGTGACTTAAGCTCTGTTGCCAATCACACACATCCACCTCAGGAAGCAGGGTGTACAGAAACCAGCTTGGTGGTGGAAGGTAGTGGAGGGAGCAGCTCCACCCATTTCCTGAGGCATCGGCAGCGCCAGTTCTGGCAGCAGGATCCAGCATCCAGTTTGGTTGTGGCCAGTAGGATGTTTGTGCCCACTGACAGTTACCCTGGTGTCTTCACTGGACCATTTCAATCATATAATTTCAGCCTTGCTCCTGGCTGGGTAGAACCTCCTCACCTGGTTCTCTATCCTTCCCAAAGATGATGTGAGCTTACAATGCCATTTTAATAAACTCCTTTCTGATAAATCAGCTAGAATCAATTTCTGTTGCTTGCCACTAAGGACCCAGAAGAATGTAGCACATCTGTTTCAAGTAGCTTGGGGAGAGGAACCACTTCCTTTAAAGTGGTCTGGAATTAATTTCACATGGTCTGTAATGAAGTAGCTACTGACTCTGTAGCATCAAAGAGGTTTTGTGCATTCTTACTCTGTCCATTCCTTCTAAGCTTCAGGATCAGGTACAGGGTAGCCTGCCATTTGCGTTATAGTTTAAGAGAGAGTTGTTCTTCATATTGAATGCTCGGTCTAGCCGAATAGCTTAGATGAGTTCTGTTTTAAGATTTCACCAAAAGGCTCTTGTCAAAATCACTACAATTAACTATATATCCATCCATCCATCCATCCATCCATCCATCCATCCGTCCGCCTAACCATCCAACACCATTGACCAATATTCACAAGGAAATGTATGAGCAAGTCACTGTAGTAGGTACTAGGGATATTGGCCTCCTCCTTACCAGATATATTTGGGGTAGCTGGTGAAATTTTCTGAGCCACCCAGGCCAATCCCAGTCATCGTTGGCCTCTCTGGAATGGTGTTCACATTACCCTGAGTGGCCCTGGGGCTTCTGCAGTCTTCCAGGACTGAAGTGTATAAATGGAACCCCTGACTCAGTTATTCTCTTTCTCATGACACTGTTTATTTTCTTCACAGCACTGGTTACTATACGAACTTACTTTATTCATTTATTTGTTTATTTGTCCCCGACCCCAGCCTCATGGGACGGTCTTATCCATCTTATTTCCTGAATACTGCCAAAACCCTGATTGATGAATATTTGTTCAATGAATTAATGAATTGATTCATTGATTCCAGAGAGAAAATCCTTCTTGTAAACTCTGATCTGGAGCAGGGCTAAGGGATAGCCACTGTTGCCTGGGAAGTTACAGTGAAAAGACTTGGAGGGATCCCTGTTGTGTGTAGAATATAGAGACGAATTTTGAGGTGCCCCATTTGGTTGCAGTGTTCTTCCTTAAACGAAGGCAGTTTGTGGCTGATGCTGGTCCTCCCAGGGACAGCAGAGGTAGTTCTGCAAGAGGGAGGCTGAGCAACAGACAATCCTGCCTCCCCAGACAGTAACAGAAACTCCTCTGAGATTACTTGATGGCAGTGATTCTCAAC
The DNA here is from genome assembly GCA_039655065.1 of Glossophaga mutica. Taxonomy (NCBI): domain Eukaryota; kingdom Metazoa; phylum Chordata; class Mammalia; order Chiroptera; family Phyllostomidae; genus Glossophaga; species Glossophaga mutica. Next base: position 135,201,497 of record CM077307.1, on the reverse strand, counting down.
CCTTGATGAGAATTGGAACTGTTTGGGAAAATGGGTGAAACTCCAAAGCCTGGGGCCTATCCTGCTTCAGCAGGTTCTGTCATCTGTGTTCTCTGTCAGGTCTCCAGCTAACTCGATACACACCAAAGTTTGAAAGCTACTGCTCAGTATGGCTACATTTCCCCAAGTTTATTCCATAGAACATAGTTACTCAGAATGTTAATAGCTAAATGAGTGAATTATCAAGTTAAACATGTTTTCTTACTGCCGGTGGTTCAGAGTCATTAAGATGCAAATGTGAATTGTGAATCTCCCAAAGCAGGGAAAAGTGAACAAATGCTTCCTAAACTTATTTGGCTGTAGAAAGGTTTCTTTTAGGGAACCTATTTCAGTATTTTCCGCAGCTATGGTACTTAGTGTTCAAAATACACCTTGGCAAACATTTCAAAAGTGCCATCGCTGGGCACACCTCTCTCAGGATAATTTAGAAGCCTCTATTTTAAAGCAGCTCACAGTTAACCAGAATGGCCATTTTTTTAAAAGTGAGTTGGGGTTCACCAAACCTTTGCATGTCAAAATCGTCTGTGGAACAGCAGTTTCTGGCATCACTTGGGATTTCGTTAGAATGCAGAATGCGAGGTCCCATCCCAGATCTATTGAATTGGAATCCATGTTTTAGGAGGATTTCTGGATGATTCATTTGCACCAGTATAATAGAGAAGTGATTCTTAATCAGGGGTGCAGAAATATAAGGGGAGCCACTCAATGTACAATTACTGGCCCTCTCCTTGCCATCCCTCAGCAGAATTTCTGATTGACTCCTGTAAAAAGTGAGGAGGAAAAGTACCCCTAGGTAATACTGGTATTGTCTCTGGATCTTCCCTTCTTTGGCTCAGTTTTTCCAAGATGGGGTCCTGGCTGAGAAAGTCAGCTACAGCAGTCCTTACAGGTCAGGATACCCAGCAAAAAGCAAGCCCTTCCTGAAACTTTCAGGGTTTCTCAAGTAGTAAACTGTATAAATTAATTTATTAGACAAAATGTATAGAGAAAAAGCTAGCTAGGACTCAAATTAATTAATGCAAAAATTGTTTCGGATTTTATCCTCTTGTTAGGCTTCTTAACACAAATCAACTGAGAGTGAAGCTCAAGGTTGCAATGTTTGTTTATTCTGAAGCACTTTCACCTCCATCTCTGAAATCTGCTGCTAAGTGTACCACCCAGTGGATCATCCAGGTAATCCATCCTTCCCCCACCTCTATTCATAGGGCCTATCTCTGGTTTCTGGATTCTCTCCCTTGCCTTGCCATTTGGTTCTCAGCAGTTTTATCATGATGTGCCTAAGTGTGGCTTTCTTTTTATTTATGTTGCTTATAATTATTTGTTAACTCTCTGGCAGAGTTTCATGAATTTGTGTGCGGATACCAGTCTTCAAATTGGGAAAATTCTTGGCCGTTGTATCTTAAAATAGAACTTCTGCCTCATTCTCTCCTTTCCTTCAGGGACTTATATTATATGTGTTGTACCTTTCACTGTGTCCTATATATGTCATGTGGGGTTTTCCCTGTAGTTTTCATTCCTATTTTCTCTGTGCGTCAGTTTGGATCTTTTCTATTGACCACTCTTCCACTCCATTAAGCCTGTCTTCTGTGTCTAGTATGATTAAACCTATAACAGCGGATGTTATATTTTTAATTCTAAAATTTCCATTCAATTCCTTTTTTCATATCAAAATTCTCTGAAAATTTCTCCATTTAAAAGCTGCTTCTCTGTGTTCTTGAATGTGTTAATCAGTTATTTTAAAGTCCTTGTCTGCTAACTCCAAATATACATGTTACCTTTGGTTCTATTTCTACTGAATGTTTTTTCCTGAGCTCTTCAGTAATACGATGACTCAAAACATGTCTACAAACTTTGTATTGAGTGCTGGTCATTATGTATAAAAATAATGTAACTCCAAGTGACTTTCTTTCCCCTTTATAGTGGGTTTATCCTTTCCTTCCCTAGGCAGATGAAATTGGGACTGATCATCTTAAAACAAACATGGAGTGAAGTGAGTTGAGACTGACTTTTACTTTTGGTAAGGTTACATCCACCTCTGATTTGTTTCTAAGACTACAGTGTTATCCTTTAGGGTTTTCAACTTAATGTTCATAGGTTCATTGGTCTCCCTCCCACTGGCAGAGTCTAATCTTTGTCTCCTCAGCATTATGAAAGAGTAGAATTTCTCTTGGATTTCCCAAGGGTTTTGGCATAGCTTGCAAGTCCTGAAGTCTACTCCTTGTTTGCACAGTACCATCAGTCTATGAAAAAGTGTGACTTTGTGTTTCAGAGGTTTTCCACTTAGCTTTTTAAACACCTGCCCTTACAACTTCAGAAATTGGCAGATGTCTTGATTGGTTGTGTATTTGAGGTCTCTCAAGCCTTTAATTACATCTCTAAAGCCCCACAAGACCATTAAAATCTCTGCTGGCTTTGCTTTCCCACAGCAGTCTGGGAAAATCTCAGATTTCCAATCTCTTAGAATCTGCATATGCCCCAAGGGAAAAAGTGATGTGATTGCCTGAGAGCTGAAGTTCTCCACTCTTGAGAAATGTAGCCATTCTTATCTTCTTTGATTCAGCAGCTGTCGGATGTCTTTATGCAAGTGATTCTATATCTTATCCAGTGTTTGTAGCTCTTGCAGGAAGCATTGGTCAGCCTCCAATTACTCCATTCTACCCAGAATTGGACTCCTCTATCTTGCCCTTTGGACTATGACTTTGATCACAAAGTCTAGTTTTCTAGACATTTCTCTAGTTTTTCATTTTGATTTCACTCTGGGTGCTGTTTCTTGGCTCACCCTCAGCAATGACCCATGTAAATCTCTCAAGCTTTTCTCCAGTGCAGGTCCCCAGTACAGGTCAAGTGTCTTAGGCTTCCACCTCATCAGATGGAAGACTACCAGAAAAAAAAAACCTACTATGAAACTAAAATAGTATAAGCTTAACACAGAGCAAGCCAAATGCAAGAAATAACTTTTGGTGGAAGAATAATTATTTGTATTCAAATAATGTTTTTCTAACAAAAGAAAGGGAAGCATTTTCTCTAGGTATTTATTCTTTAAAGAATTCTTTTCATCAGAAATACTTCCATGTTTTTTCAGTACTGAATCCTAAACACCATATGTCTGTTATTTGATGAGAGAGCCTATTACTTCCAATCTCTTGATTACAGAAGGAAGGAAAAATAATGAATTAAAGATTTTTGAGAGGCCATAGGTCCTGAAACATCAGGTGGCAACTTACAGCTTGAAATAATCATTTTCTATTCACATCGAAATAGTATGAAAGAGAGATGAGCAGACATGTGATCATACAGCATGAGGATATTACTGTATTTGATGTGCTCCTTCTCCAAATCAGTGATAAGAACCCTTAAAGACTGTGTCCCTTCATAGCTCAAACCCAGAGAATTTCAGAAGACTTGAGATCCCATAGACCTATTTAGTGAGCAAAAGAGTTATTGGAAATAATATTAAAATATATATTTTTATTTGAGAGAATCAACCTCAATAAATGTACTTACTTTGTTTACCAAATGACTACTTTTTTTACTTATAATTTCCAGCACTAGTCATTAACTCCTTGAGCCTGCTTTAACTAAACGTACTATTTTTTCTCCTTATTTTGCATCATTGCAATGTTTATTCACACATCAGCTTAATGCTGATCATTTCTGTGCATCATGTCTGAAGTGCTTGGAGTAGACTATTTTAGTACTTTGTGCCTCAATAGTTATTTTTTTAAAATACCAGTAATGATTTCAGCAGATAAAACATTAAATAGCCTTTCATAAAAAGAATCTGCTTTAAACATGAACAAAATGTCCATTCGCATTTCTTTGCTAATGCTGTGTTTGATTCAACTAAAGTTCTTTCCTGCAGCCCTTACCTCCAAAGGGCTGGCATGGAACGTGAGGAAAAATAAAAATTAACTCAGCTTAATAAAAACCTTGGTACAATTGCTCATATTTCTCAGATCTATTAGAGGGAGAAAAACTAATGCTCCTTCTACTCTTCTAGGATCTTGGCTGAGACCCACCCCCATAATAAAAGAGACGTTATCAATAGAAAAACAATTTTAATTAAGTGTGCACATATGTACATATGAGAGCCATGGAAAGATATGAGTCTCAGAGAAGTGACCAAAGCATGAAACTTTACACGATAAATTTATGGAGAATTCACCAGACAAAGGGATTTGGGTTGGGAGTAACAAGATGGTGAAGATGTGACAAGGCTTGTTTACACAGACTCAGGGGTCTTAAATTCACTTTATCTAGTGATAAAGATGCCTTCTCCTATCCTAGTACAGGAAGGGCACCTTTAACATATAAAAATTGAAAAAAAAGTTGCTTCCATGTCTTGGCTATTATAAATAATGCTGCAGTGAACATTGGGGTGCATATATCTTTCCAAATTAGTATTTTTGACTTCTTTAGATAAATACCCAGAAGTGGAACTGCTGGGTCATATGGCAATTCTGTTTTCAATTTTTTTAGGAATCTTCACATTCTTATCCACAGGGGCTGCGCCAGTTCACAGTTCGCCCAACAGCGCATGAGGGTTTCTTTTTCTCCAAACTTGGCATCATTTCCCCCCCTTCTTTTTTATCCCTATATAGCAAAAGCTAGAAGCCTTAAAACTATATTTCTCAGAATCCCCTGAAAATTGAGTCCTGGTTTAGATCTGCCAAAAAAGAAGCACTCATGTATTTGAAAGGCAGAAGGACACAAGGGCTATTCTTCTTTTTGCAACAACAGGCAGATACATTAGTTTTGGCAGATGTGGGATTTGGTGGCAACCTCCAAATTCCCTGCACTCTGTTGCTTCACTACTGCAGGTAGCTGTGACTACGAGTGTCCACCTTAGCCAGCAAACCTAGGCTATTCTTCAGCAATAAATTAACCCTGAAGTCTAAGTGGCTTCACACAAGAAAGTTTTTTTTTTTTTTTAAATACTTGGTGTCCACCACCGGTTGATAGGATACTCTGCTTCCCATAGTTATTGAAGGTTCCAGGCTAATGGAGCTTCCCCATCTTGGTAAATGCACAAATGAAACTTGCATCCTTCTAGAAAACCATGGCACAGAAATCAAGAGACTGGAGAGCTGCATGTGGTATTTCTCTTCTTAACCCAGAAATGATGCACATACCTCCTCACAGTTCCATGGCCTCACGGAACTGCACAGAAGATGAGATATAAAGGAAAGGAAATAGAATATTTGACAATCCTTTCTGTCACTGGCAGGTTTTTGAATTCTTGGCCTGGACTGAAGAAATCATATCTGGATTTCCACAAGTTGACCATGAATGTGAAAACGGATGATGACCTTCCCTTTCTCTCTTCTAGCCCTTCCAGTGGTTCTATGAGAACTTAGTTCCCTAATTAGGTTTTGCAGGCACTTAACCCCTTCTCCAGCAGTTTCTGATAATAAAGATTTTTTTTTTTTTTTTTACCAGAAGCAGTTCTGGGAAACAAACTCTCAAAGATGGGAATCTGGCCTACTTACACTTAAAGGGGTTGATAACTGATAGTGGTAGTTCATGACATATAGTGGCAAGATATGTATTTATCTATTTTCACTTGTTTTTGCTTGGCGTGAGATATTAATTGAGGGAAAGTCTTAGGGAAACCAAGTGGCTGCTACAATTGATTGTTCTGGTAGGAATAATAATAAAAAAAGACCATGGCAAATTCTAACTGAATTTATAAACTTAGGGTTTTAAATTCTTGGGTTAAGACATGGTTGAAAATCATAATTATGACTGTGCTAAAAGAATACATTATCTCTTATAATTATGGTGTTAATATATCTTAAAATGACAAAGTTTGATTCTGCAGACTGCTGAATTACAGTTTAAGTGTAGATATCTCTTGTGACACTAGAGCACTGACTGAGAATTGGAATAGGCAAATTTAGGTGAGTGGGGATAAATCTAAATGCCTCAAATCCCACTGAGCCTTCTACCTTTCCAGTTGGAAGATGCTGATTTCCCCTTGCTTGAAGATTCTATTATGGCCCACCTCCATCCACACTGTCTCTAGGTTGGTAACCAGAGTGAGAACCTGAACTTACTCTAGGGGAACGACTACAAACTGCAACTCACAGTGAGTAGTTTAAACACACACACGCACAAAAAAAACCCTTCATGATGTGGCTGATCTATACCTGCAGATGCTTGGAGAATATGTATGGATGGATCACAAGTGTACTAGACCAGTTAGGAATAGGCCAACATTTTTTCATGTGATACTTAACAGAAATTCTGGGTTCATTGTGTTAACTCAAGCAACTGGAGGTAGCTTTACAATTTATTAGTTGATAGAAACTGGAATCAATGGTGGTCTACATTAAATAAAGTTGAGTTGCTAGGACTTTTTGATATAACACAGAGGAAGGAATCTAAAGGCTAAAGAGGATAAGAATATCGGTTGAAGTGGTTATATCATGTGTATCCTGTTCCCCATTCCTTTACTACATCCTCTCAGAAGAACTACTGGATATGGCATTGGACAAGGCAACGAGAAAGTTTACATATCCTTGAAAAGCTCTGCAGTAGCTGCCCTCTGCAGTTCAGAGATGATGGTGGGAAATGTTATCATGGAAAAGGGCTCTTTCATTGTGGTGAGGATGATAGGATCCTGAAGTGGAAGTCAAGTGACAGCACTCAACTCCTGAAACGAAGTAAATGTGGTTACTGTAATGAGTGGTAGGCCCAGAGCACTAATCAGAATGGTTGTACCTCCCCACATCCCAAATAGCAACTAATTGATTATGATGTCCCTTGCACTGAAATAAGTAGGTAGCCACTTTGTTTGGTAACAGAGACCTGAGTCATCAATGGTCACGGCCTCATCCCTAATTTCCAACCTGAGTAAGCTCACAGGGCCTTGTGAATGGAGGGCTATCTAGTCAACTCGATGAAGGACTCTACAACACTGTCATAATTATGTGCTGTAAATCTTTTACCTACCCTTTCAAAGAGGAATCTGTGGTCATTTGCCAGAGTTAATCCACAGCAGGTAAAGTCAAATCCCAAAATTTTCAGGAATTACCTCTCACTTGATCTGACTTGATGCAAATTTCTGAGGGCCCCAAAGTCCTCTGACATCTATCAGTTAGAGTAAGGGCTTGGAATTTAGGTGGAAAGTGCAATAACCTAAATCCATATTATAATTGGTCTAGTGGATCTGCAAAACGATACTGTGCTAATTTGTGAAAGCATGATTGAAATCCATTTAATTAGCTACTGGCAACATAACATCCCCACATTGGCATCCACTCACCAAAGGCTTTTATACAGGAAAAGCCGAAGAGAAGACCTTAGAACTTCTTCCCCAAACAGTAAACAGCAATTAATACTACATCCCTGAAGTGCCACCATCGGCCCTTGAAAGCTGCAGGGCTATTGATTCCTATCATAGAAACATTAACTCACGTGTTTGGTCCTTGCAGAATACAGATGAATCTTGAATAATGATGGTGGATTATTGCAATTATAACTGCAGACATTACAGGTGTGGACTATTTCCTCCTTGGTTCTGAATAGTCAAAAACATCAAAAGCAGTTTGCTTTATCTTCCAGGATAGCCATACACCTTCATTATTTCCCTTCAGGGCTATGTCAACATTCTGGTTCATAGCAATAGTCTAGTCCACAGAGCCCAAGGTTGTCTTACCACTCTATAAGACTCATGCTGATTGAACCAGGTGAGTAGGCAGTAACAGGTATTTTAGATGCCTTGGTAAAATATTTGCATGCTGGAGGTGGGAGAAACAATGCATAAAATTCAAGGCGTGTCACTTAGGTGAAGTTTCTTGGGGTTGAGTGGCCTGGGAAATGTGATATCTCCTAAGAAATGGATGACAGATTGTTACACCTTACATCCTTATCACTAAGAAGGTACATTTGGGTTTCTTTGGATTTTAAAGGCAATTTATACATGTCTGAGTGTGCTGCTCTGACCTAACACCAGGTAATGATGTGTTTGCCAATTTGAATGGACCTAGAGTAAAAGAGGCTCTGCAGCTGTGCACATGATGTGCAGTTTGAGACTACTGCTACTTAAGCCTTACGACCCAGCAGACCAGGAAGCCAGTGATGCTGTCTGTGGTTTTGAGATAGGTACCCTAAGAGGAGAATCAGAATGAAGATCCCCAGGATTTTAAATCGAAGCCATATCCTCTTCTGAAAATAATCATTCTCCATTTATGAAATAATTCTTGGCTTTCTCCTGGGACCTAGTACAGATTCAATGCTGGAACGGATCCAGCATGCAACTTAAGTAGTACAAATGTACATGCAACTTAAGTAGTTCATCATGAGTTAGGTACTACTTCAGCAAATCGTAAAATTGGATGTTCATAGGGCACTCCATGATCACAAGAAAAAGAAAGAACTGTCTATAAAACTGGAGTCCAGCAAATGTTGAAGACCAAACTAAGTTGTGTGAACAGCTGGCTGTTGCCATCTCTCTTTCCACTCACGCCTCCGGACTCTTAAGGAGTTCCCTATGACTAGTCGTCTGATGAGGAAATATCTGGACCCGGTTCATGAATGGTTTCTTCACACAGCCCATTGACACCAGACAGGAAGAGACTTACTGTGATATTAAATGAATTTATTGTGAGACTAACATACATAGTCAATTTTCCACAAATATCAGTCTAACCCTGCAATTTCCAAATTGTGTTCTGAGGAATGTCACCAAGTAAGATACTCAAAAGGAATTTCTTGTCTAATGAACTTGAAAAATTTTGACTAGAAACCTAGAAAAACCTACAGGAGGTCTAAAGAAGCTAAGATACTAAACTATATTTTTAATTTCAGCATTTCCTAAACTTATTTGACCCTAAGACACCCCTGTCTTCACAGAGCATTTCACAAGTGTAGTGCTTTTCAGAATCCATCTTGGGAATTGTGGATTTTAATGACTTGTGCTTTGACAGAATGTTAGTTTTGATGGCTAGGAATGAAAGTGTTAAATTTTATAGTAACTGACTAGGATATAAGATGTAAGTCATCTTGGTTATTCTAAATGACTAGACTTCTTAGTTCAGAAAGAGATTTGAATAGAAAATCTTTGCCGTTAGGGAAATGTAGGTGATGCTACCCAAAAGGAACGTGTAAATCAAATTTAATGATGATTTTTCCCAGTTTGTAATAGGGAGTAAGGTTACAAGGAGATCACAGCTCTGTGAATCCAATTAGGATATAATGAAATGTGCTCTTTGAGCTTACAAACCAATTGATTTGGAAAGAGAAATAGCTATAATAATAAGCATAATATTTGGCTCTATGATTACACATCAGTTTATTCAAATTATTGAAATAATTCTTAATTTTTTAAATTGAATGCACTTAGTTTTGCATAATACATTAAAATTTCTGGAATCTGATATATACATTATACTTTCTCCTGAGAAACTGATGGGAGGAAAGAATTGTACACAAGATAAGGGCAAAATAGGATAAAAAGGTCAGATCTTATTACAGATGACTGTGTTCTTTTTTAAAATATTTTTTTAATTTTTATTTTAATTGTTGATCTTGTACAGTTTTCTGTCTTTTATTCTCACCCGAACCCACCACCCTAGCCCTCCCCTCCTCCCTCCCATTTCCACCCCCCCATAGTTTTTGTCCATGTGTCCTTTATACTTTTTTTAAAAAGATTCTGTTTATTTTTACAGAGGGAAAGGGAGGAAGAAGGAGAGAAAAACATTAATGTGTGGTTGCCTCTGAGTGCCTCCCTACCAGGGACCTAGCCCACAACCCAGACATGTGCCCTGACTGGGAATCAAACCAGTGACCCTTTGGTTCTCAGGCTAGCACTCAGTCCACTGAACCACACCAGCTAGGATTGACATTGTGTTATTAATGAGCTTTTATAACAGACCATTCAAACATTAATATATGCAGAAAGAACAAAAATGATTGATCAGTCCAAATTTCTGAGAACTATATTAATTTAAGAAGCCCACAAGTGAGTTTGCCTGTTCCACGAAGCTTAATTTAATTTCAATCCCATTACTCATGCTGGCTATCAAATTCAACACTTATTGTTCTGTTTGTAAGGGATAAAAGATGAAGAGGTGGTAAGGTATAAGGGGATTTTTTTTAAAGCACCATATCTAGTCCCATTGCAGCTATTATGTGATATAGACCAGCTCTTCTCAACCGGGGTTTTGGGAGAGAAATAAAACTTAATGGCCTCAGGAATCTATTGTATGCAGTGGATTGACCTTCTTCCTATGCATCAAGAACAGTGCTAGTAGCTACATCTCATCCTTGGGAGAACTGAGAAAATAGCCATTCAAATAGTTTGAATGTTTGTTTGTAGAGCTAATTCTTTAGCGAAAACTTCTTTGATAGATGTTGCCCTGGAATACTGATTTCAAAACACCAGCCCACAAGAGCTTAAAAAGTTCCCACATACCATCCTCACAGATTTTGATTCAACTGATCAGAAATCAGATTCAACAGTCTGTGTTATAAAAATCTGTTTAGGTATTTCTGACATAACCAAATCAAGGAACCACTGTTCCAGACATAAACGCTGGTTCCTGAGATGCCTTATGAAATAAGGGTTCCATTGGCAAACAGTGCTCTCATTAGAGGCTCCAAATGATACCAACATGTTAAAAGATTTCAGTTGTCTGATAGTTAAAAAATAATTATCCCAAGTTTTTCCAACTTATTTTAACAAGGAAGACCTTTTTTTTTTTTTTTTTGCAGAATATCCATAGTCATCCTATGGAACTAGAGTGCCACAGAAGTACTTTGGGAAATGAGACTGCAGAGAATGGAGAATGGCTGTTGGCATCTGTGAATGTCGACTTTAGTAGGGCCTTTTCCAACTAATTTCCACCCAACTTGCCTGTTATTCACATTTAGAAACCCATCCTTTTGGGTCTTGGATGTTATTCAATTTCAAGAGTCTCTTGTTTTTTTTTTTTTTTTAAAGTAAACTCTGCCTTATTTATTACAAAATAAGTTCCAGATGGATCAAAGTTTTAAATGTTATTTTTAATCCATAAAATTACAATAAAATGAAAAAAGAATACATTGTTCTTTATTCTTGAAAAGAAGATATACTCCTAAATAAGATGCAAAGCCTAGGTTACATAAAATTTAATACTTTTATACAGCAATTATGTCTAAATCTGACACACACATATGGATAAAAACTCACAGTATAAATGAGGAAAACATTTGTAATGTTAGGCAAGGGCTAATTTCTTTAACATGCAAAGAACTCATAATTCAATAAGATAAAGATAGGCAACCTAAGAGGAAAATGTGTATATAAATGAGCAGTTCACAGAGTACCGACTACAAATTCTCAATGAATCTTTTTTAAATGGGAGCCAAATATGGTCCAGCCAAAGGCCTTTTTGCTTATGTTCCCTCTGTCTAAAGTGCCCTTTCCCCAGATATCTTTTTAGTTCACCCTTTTTGCTGAAATGTCACTTTTTTATAAGGCCTTCTCTATTTAAAATTGCACCCCCAACTGCCAGAATTTCCTGTTCCCCTTCCCTGCCTTACTTTTCTTCATAGCATTTATCACCATGGACATACTATATATTTTCTCATTATTGTTATTGTTGATTTCTCCTTATCAGAAGGCAAGATTCATGAGGTCGAGGAATTTTGTCTCTAGTGCTCACTGCTTTAGGCCTCACACTTAGACTAGTATCTGGCATATAGTAGGAGTTCATTAAGTAATTGTTGAATGAATGATGAATGAATGAACAAACAAAAAGATAGTCAAGTCTACTAGTATTAAAGAAATGCAAGTCAAAACAACTATGTTATAATAGGTTTTCATTTGACTCTGTAATGGTAACTCATCAACAATCAGTTGAAATGTATAAATCCCTTCCTTGATACTAAAGACTATACCAGAGGTTTTGTTCTTGTAACTCCAGAACCAAACTCCTCATCTCTGTCCTTGAACCTGATCATGTATTCACTTTCTCGATTAATATCACTGTCTTCTAGTCCTTGACTCCTCCTTCTCCCTCTCTGTGTCTTGATGCCTGCTCATCTCGATGAATTTAACAGCTTTTTGGATTCCCCACCTTAAGCCTCATCCAATACCACACTAACTGGAACCTCAGCTTTTCACCTGCAGCTCCTCTGTTTAGAAGCTTCTGTGGTCTGTTCTTCATCATTGCAGTCCAGGTCATCCATGAGCTGATCAACTGTCCTTCGGCCTCCCTCCTAAACATGCACACCCTGAGTCCCAGTCTCCTGAACATACCCAGAACGTTCTACCTGTGTAGTTGTTCTATGTTCTTTTATGAGATGATTAGTTAGGTGCAGTCAATAGCAGGGACACAGCAGGAAAAGAAAGTGTATTATAATCACAGAGACATGCCATGGCAGGCAGGGCCATGTGAGGAACACCAGTTTTGTTTCAAGTGGCAGGCAACTGGAGCTAGGGGAAAACCAAGACTGGAGACTTTATTGGGGTTTCTGTGGGAAAGGCAAGGCAGGTCAGGGTAAACAGTTTAGGGTAGGCCAGTGTGAATAACTCAGAAGGCTCTAACCCTTTGGGGCATTTCATTCCTAGTTGCCTGGCCCCTCCCCTTTGGGATGATTAAGGCAGAGGAATATTGCCCCCTGGAGTACAAGGGCCAAATGGAGGAGGTTGGGCTCTGGATTGGTTAGTTGCACATCAAAGGCATGCTCCTTGCTGGGCCCTTTGCTGTCTGTCTCTAAGAATTGGTTGGTTCCAGGACCAGTGATCTCTCTTCAGCTGTAAATGTTTTTAAGATGTCAAAACACTGTACATAATATGCAAAAAATAAACAGTATAAACAAAGCAGTACTTCTGCCTATACTGTTTTCATGACCAGAATACCCTGTGCCAAACACCGCACTTCCTCCATGTCTATTATTGAAAGCCGACTTAGCCTTTTAGTCTCAGTTCAACTATCAGTTTCCCCCTGGGAAGTTTTCCAATTTCTCCCAGCAAGAAACATTATTTCCCTGTGTGCTCCCATTACACTTTGTAATTTTCCTTTTATATCCCGCTTTGGTAATTTTGTACTTGCATTACTTCACAGGGTTAACCCAGAGGAATGCTGGCCCCTGCTAGTCACCCTGCATTTGCTAATGTCCGGGCTGTAAAATGCTGAGGGAATGGCTCCTGTCCATCACTGAGAACACTCTTCTCCATACTAGAAGGTAGTTCCTGTGTTGGGGATCTTCTCTGGTTCTGTTGCTGCAGTAGGTGTCAGTGCTGTAGACCAGAGCTGCCTGCCTCTTGTGGAACAGTCTTCACTGTTGCTGAGAAATAGACATGAGAGAGTTAAACATGCAAGAAGTCCCATATTCACTATACCTGAACATCACAGTGGCCAATATGATGGAAAAGCAAGAGTGGTATAGGTACTTGTAGCTTCAACCACAGGTTAAGTCAGAGAACCAGTTTTTAGAGCATCCCTCACCTGGCTTGCTCTGTGATTGATCCTATGTGATTAATTTCCTACTTGGTCTTTCTGGAGGACAGGACCTAGTAGGAAACATGTGGAGACATAGATATTATGATATTCATGTTATGGGGCCTCTCATATCACAGCTCTTCAACAAGATTACTGATAGCACTATTGTGAGGCTGGAAATACTAAAGGTCTCATGGGATGTAGACAAGTACTCAAAAACTCATGCTGGATGTCATGCCCTGTCTTTCCAGCCCAACATGACAGGAGCCCAAAGAGGGACACTGTGCCCACAGTGGCCTCTGGGACTGGTAGAGTAAAACCCATTTGAGTGATAGCCTCACATCATGTTGCTGAATGTGGCTTGTCACTCCAGACACCTCATTCCCTCCATATGCATTCTTTTTCAAAGGGTGTCACAGTGGCGCACTTGTAAATGTTCAATGTTTGGCTTGGGGAGTGGGGATGGGGTAGGCTCTGATTTATAGCATCTGTTGCTTTCCATGGTGTAAATTCTCACACCATGGGAAGTTTCAAGCCACCAATGTGCACTCACTGAACCAGGAGTTGGAAAGAGAGGTGCGCAATGGGCTCTCTCTAGCTGGTAGGATCTGGGTCTAGCACACCTCTGTGTTCTTCACCTCCCGATGCGCCCTTCACCTCCCTGTGCCATTGATTCGGCCTCCAACCGGAAATGTCTGTGTGTGTACGAACACTGAGTTCTCCCCGGAAGCTTCCCAGCTTCCAATGCAAACCAGTGGATGCTCAGAGTGAGATGCGGGAGTGGTCATTGCCCGCTATTGTGCATGTCCGGTTGAGTAAGTCCGAATCTTGGCCTTGGGCCATTTGAGAAGTCCTGTTACACATATTGTTGATGTTAATAAAATTTAGTACTGATTTCTGTTTAGCACCTAGCCTTGAGGAATTCAAAGCATTTTTTGTGATATTAAATACTGAATTGGTATAAGCACAGTTACCATTTACAGTGATTGCTTACAGAAAACTTGCTTAAGAACTGCTGAGTCTTTTTGGTGCTCCCTTCACAAATGCTTAATGGTGAACTAGTCTCAGCTCCAAGTAAAGCTAGATTTTGACCTTTGAGGTAAACTAGATGATATATCTAATTGTTGATAATATGTTATTATTCTTAAACTGTGTGTGTGTGTGTCTTGCAGAGTAAACTCTGGATATCCATATCTTAGTTTTCCACAGTTCAATTTATTGGGGATATAGTAACATGAAACATGGCATTCTTCTAACTTCTCAGGAAGTTTCAATAATTGGCTTATAATGCCAGGAGAAGAAATTAGCTTCTTTCTTACTGATGGTCTTAGTGTCTCACTTTTGCATGTGAGAAACTAAGTTGGACTGAAGCTAAATGTTTGCCTGCCACTAGGAGTCATGATTGGAATGGGGGAAAAGTTCAAGTTCTGGTTTTCTAGCATTGCTTACCATAGAAGCTCACTCAATTTCAATCCCAATTCTGGTGGCATGCTTATGGTGGTGGTGCTGACATTGTGGTGTGGTAGGCTGACTCCTAGGAGGGGGCTGATTGGAGCCAATCACCAATTCTCAACAGGCAGGTGGTTGTTACTAAGCAAACTCTCACGAAGATCAGTGACTTTTGCATTTATATTTTTCTGGTAATGAGAGAAATAGTCATTGAAGAAAACTCAGAAAGTAAAGAAAAGCTTAAAAATAACCTGAAATTTCAGAAAGACTGACAGTTAACATTATAAATAATAAAATTAGATGATATTGTATGTGCATAGTTCATATGGTTCTTGTTATTAACGTTTTCTGTGACACTGTACTATCATATGAATGTACTATAGCTGATTTAACTCTTACTCTATAAGATAAGCATGATTTCACTATGATAATAATAATTTGAAGAATATCCTTGTACCTAAACCTTATCTACTTCTTTGATTATGGTTAGAATGGAATTATAGATGTAACATTATTAGATCAAAAAGTAAAGACATTTTTAAGAGTCTTGTTTTATAAACCTGAATTTGCTTTTGAAAAACATTTTAAAAGACTGTATTTCCATAGATTACCATCTTCCTAAAAAGAGGAGGGTGAAAGCTCTCTTCATTTTAAGATTAATGATGTAATATAAGTATCATGGAATGGACCCTTGTGAGGTTTTTTGTTTTGTTTTGTTTTTTACCCTAAGCTTTATTTACCATAAACCTAGAACTCTATAGAGAAAACAGGAAATGCTGGTTTGGTGACACTATAAAGAATTATTCATCATCAAAATACAAGCTGCCGAAGTTGGAAGGAAAAAGAGATGGTCGGCAATGTTGCCAGGCCATGTGCCAAGGCTCAGCTAACCTGAATAGCTAGTTGGGTGGAATGTCTTTTGTTATTTTTCTTTCTGCTGTAATACTAAGCACAAGGTATCTGACAAACAAGATGTAGTATGACAAACAAGGTGTGGCCTCAGGTGTATTCCTGAATGAATGGCTGTCACACCTGTCTTCTAAGGAGGTGGTAATAAGGATTAAGAGTCTAATCCTATCATTTAGCTGCTGTTTTTATTTCTCATGTAGGTATAATTATAGTGTTTCCCTTTTAAATGACTCTTAATGTGTTTGGCCAAAGGGGAAAACCAAAACAGTTGGTAAAAGTCAAGTGTTTTACCATCTGTCTCTATCACGTTTCCCTGGTTGCAGTTCCAGCAGCCTGCCTGGGAGGACGAACTTCTTTTCACAAATAGGTCAGCTCTATTGATTTTGGCCAAAAGCCCCAGATTTAGAAACACACAATGGCCTTCCCTCTGCCTGCTCTTCGTTATTACATATGAAATTATTATAAAGTAATAGTATGAATAGTGAAAACAGTACTGCTCTGGGTATCTTTCCAGAATATTCTATGTAGAAACAAAGATACATATATGTATATGAACACTTAAAAACATGCCAACATGGAGTCATCTTACATACATTCTTAGTTCACTTTACAACATATCCTAAAAGTGATCCTTCTGTCCTTCCTTCTTTCCTTCCTTCCTTCCTTCCTTCCTCCCTCTTTCTTTTTTTCAAACAGCAACATAGTCTGTGTATGTCTCCAAGGTAATTTTTTAACTAGTCTTCAACTGATGGCTATTTTCTGTTTTTTTGATGGTTCTAATCATTGCTACAATGTAGATCCCAGTATATTTTTGGGAGTGTATGTCTATGATGAAGTTCTAGGTCAAAGGGTATGTGCAATAAAATCATCTTTCAATGATAAGGACAAAGCAAAGCAGAAAATGAGCTTCTGGATATAGGAATGAGGTAAGAATAGGTAATATTTTAAGGAATATTTAATAAAAATAACCATGTGATAAAATTTCCATTCTGCTGTTTTAACTAGAGGCGTACATAGTATTTGTTGTTGTTGTTGTTTTAAAAGAAAACCTAGGGCAAACAGAGACTCCAATAATGATATTGAGATCCAAAGCTGTCACTTTAAAAAAAAAAAAAGGATTCGATGTAGGAACAAGAATGGGAGACCTGAGGTCATATTATGGTTGATCATAAACATACACTGTGATCTTTGCCCAATCACCTCTTCTGATCTCAGTTTTCTCATCTGAAAAAAAAGAGTATTATAAAATCTTTGAACTATCTTATAGAATGGTTTTCTGTGATTTGTTTGTCACTTAGGGTTTCCAATACTGTTGTTTATGACTGAGTGTTAGTCAAATCTGGAAGCCATGGTTCTTAGAAAGTGGGTAGTGTTGGTAAGGAGTTCAGCCTTTGTTCAGATTAGCACTGATGGGTGTTGAGGGGAAAATATACTATATTTTAAGAGAACACTTTTCTTGTCATTTGGCCCCAGACATATGCTCATCAGCTCCAGGAGGGATTTGAGTCAATGTTCGATTTGACTCAACCATTAGAATCTTCTTCCATAGTGAGAAGCAGTCTTAGAGATGATGGTTTGTCAGTGTTGCTCCCATGGTTTGAGTAACTTTGGTCTTTTCCATTATGGAGTCTGATTTCAAGAAACTATTTCACTGAAATGGTGCCTTGGTACCCACAAGTCTAGCATAGAAAGATTGACTATTGACATTTGCTGGGTTCTCTTTCTAAATCCTTTACTTATACAAATAATTAACATATCAAAATTCCTTAAAAGACCACTTTCTTTTTAGACCACTGTGAGAAAATTACCACCTCTGTAGTTTCAGCTTAGCCCAATGCTGGGTAAAAAGTAAATGCTCAATAAACAATAGCAGCTATTGCTATTATAATGACAGAAGATGAGCAATTTTGCAATAGCCAATTAAGGTAAGGTTCAGGGCCTGCAAGACTTGCAATTATACCAGTAAGACTGAAGAGAAACTAGATAAAAAAACAAAGTTTCTTTATCCAAAATAGTATAAAAAATGTTCATTCCCTCTCAGGCTGGTGCGGCTCAGTGGATTGAGCACCAGCATGTGAACCAAAGGGTTGCTGGTTTGATTCCCGGTCAGGGCTCATGCCTGGGGTGCAGGGCAGGTCCCCGGTAGGGGGCGTGCAAGAGGCAACCGCACATTGATGTTTCTCTCCCTCTCTCTCTCCCTTCCCCTCTGCCTAAAAATAAATAAATAAATAAATAATCTTTTAAAAAATTCATTCCAGTAATATTTTAAGTTCTAAGATTTATGTTGAGCACTCTCCCAGGGAACCCAAACTAAGCATTTATTTCTGCTCACTTTTCATTCATCATGAGGTTTAGCAAATCTAAGAAATTTGTTCCCAAGCAAAGCCACTCCATTCTTTGGGTTTCCCCTAAAAGCCCAGATTACCAGGAAAATCAAACCAAAAGGAAGTACAAATTCACCCTAGATGTGGGATGTTCCTTATAGGAACTACTGCTTGGTGTCTCTAAGTTCATCTTATGTTTCTTTGAGGAGGGATAAAAACTGAGGTTGAAGACCAAGGGTTGAATAACTCAAGTATAACCAATTAGTTACTAATGAGCTTAGTGAGCTTTTGGAGGTCTCGGGAAACAGTGTTCCTGAAATGAATTTCTTCAGACAGTAGACAGATGACTCACCAGCTTTGGCTATCAAAGCAGGTTGAGTCATTTAAAGTCAGCTGAATCACCTGCTTTCAGCTCTGTTTTATAAGAACTGGGGCTGACTGGATTTCTTTCTTTCTTTCTTTCTTTCTTTCTTTCTTTCTTTCTTTCTTTCTTTCTTTCTCTCTCTTTCTTTCTTTCTTCCTTCCTTCCTTCCTTCCTTCCTTCCTTTCCTTCCTTCTTTCTTTCATTTTATTAAACATGTAGGTATATGGGAAATATGATATTCTACTTAGGAAAAAACACAAAATTGCTCATGCACAGATGGACTACATTAGTATAAACAGATTAGTAATTGTTTGTAGTTCCTGATGATGCAAAAACTGCTCTAAACACCTACCTCACTGGATTCTTTATTCACCAGATAAGCCAAATGATACTTGATGAGGATCTAGGTTAAGATTCAAGACATTAATCCAGTGGTTGACCTATGGCTAACTTCACAGAGCCATCAGACTGGTTCTAAGATGTCTGTCATTTGCAGAGTTTGTTTTTAAAGTCTGAATGCTAATCTGGACCACATACACATTATGAGTACATAGTTTTAGGGAAAAAAGATATTTCATAATGAGAGAATATTGAAAGAAGGCAGCCAACATTTTTATTGGAAACACTGAGGAAGCATTTTTGGGTGCTCAGTTCTCCTACTGGGCGGGTTTTAATATATTTTTTAGGAGAATGGAAATTTAGGTCGAGGTAGGTTGGCATAAGAGTAAGAATTCAGGTCAAGGAACATGAAAATTCTTGAGACATGTGACCCAAATGATCACCCAGGCCTTTCTAAGCCTCAGTTTCTTCATCTGATAATTGGAAGGGTTGTATTGAATACTGTTTCAAACTTGCTCCAACATGAGGATCACCTGTGGCACCCGTTAAAACTATGGATATCCCTCACCTTACCCCAGCTGACTGAATCCAAACCAGTAGGGTGAGGCCTGAGAATTGTTTTTTAACCAGCACCTTAAGTGATTCTTATGTTCTGACAAGTTTGTGGAAACACTGTATTAGAAGATCAGTAAGATATTTTTAGCTTTAAGATTGCTCAAATGATCCTTCAAATCACCAAACTTTTTTCTTGTCCTCCCTCCAAATTGGGGAAACAAAAATCAAATGGAAAACAAATCAAGTTCTGTTGTAGGTGGAGAGGTATTGCTGGGGCTGGTCTGCCACTAAAATACACATAGGAAGACTGTCTTGGGTAAACTTAACCTTAGATACTGAAGAGACTGTGTGTTTCTCCTGCTCTAAATTAATACCTTTTCTCAGGAATGGCCTGATCAATTCACTCACCCTGGGGGTTAAATAGCTCAAGAATCTCCTTGAATTTTCTCTGGTGTATTAACAAGATTCAAAGGCAATGGACTGGAGGCATCAAGAATATCAGAAATCAGAGCAAGCACCAAAAGCAGGCAATGAACTTATCTACTCAAAAAACTTCCCTGAACGCGTCCCACATTAAGAAGGAGAGACTATCAATCCCCTTCTCACAACTCATCTGCTAACAAAAGACATTGGAGCAAACTCTATATCAGAAGAGCAAAAATTCATAAATTCATCCCTTCATGTATTCAGCATTACCTATTGAGTCCTCCCATGTACCAGGCTCTGTTGTAGGTCCTTTGGATACAGTAGTGAACAAGATGGGTCCCTACGTGCATTGTAGAAGGTGTTCCAGAGCTTATATTCTACAAAGTGTAGGAGATGAAAATATAGCACCCCAAAACCTGCTACTTTAGCCTAAAGATTATTTTGAGCTGAATTAAGTAAAAGCAGGTGCAGGTAAAAGCTCTCTACCCTCCCTCAGGGAAGGATATAAAATTTCCTTTGTGAAGGTATCCCCTCTCCCCTTATCTGTACCAGGAAGATCAAAACAGCCTGTATCACCTGAGATGGAGACCGCACCAAGATGAACCTGAACAAACAAACTTTACTAAAATAGTTCTTGCCTTTTGTTTGTATTCCCCATATATCTACCTTCTCACAATTCACTGAGCCTACTGCCTAAACTTCTTTTCCTTTTTTGTCACTTTTCCACAAGTTTATTGATCTTTGTTAAAATGGTATTTAAGTCCCTGGGTCTAATTGCTCTTTGAGATGTTCACTTCATTTCTTGAGGCCCTTTCATTTACCTGTGAAATAAACCATTTTCTCCTGTTAGTCTGCTTTTGTCAGCTTAATTTCCAGGACCCCAAGTATAGAACCTGAGAGGGTAGAGGAAGAGTTTTCCCCCTCTTCTGCGAAGGGAGATAGACAATAAATAAGTGAACAAATAAATAAAACCATTTCAGAGGGTGGTAGTTGATAGGAAGGAAAACAATACACGAAGGGTCTTGAGTGATTGGGGGAAGGAGAGTGAAGCATGGACTTGACTCTATAGGCCCTGCTAAGGAGATCTGGGGAGGGTTAATACATAAAAGATGTGTGTGTCCATGTGTCTGGTGGATGAGAAAACTGAGGTCCAGAGAGAGCACTGGTAAGACTAGAGCCCAGGTTTCCTAGTGTTTGCAGGTAACTTTTTTTCTGTTGGACATAACCTTCTGAATGTTATTCCCAATGAAAACTCAGCCTCATGGATGCCCTAGTTTTGTATTCATCGCTTGCTAGGATTTAAGCATTGAAATAGGTTTAGAGATGTGGAACAGTAAGAGGCTCACCAACTTAAGCACTAAGGAATTTTAGCAGCCCATGTTCAAAAGATTAAGGGAAAACAGAAGCTAGAAATATTGAGGTGCTATAGACTTTTAATCTCGTCTGACAAAGATCATGGGAAAATGGTTTGTGCCCCATGAAGAAAGATCTGGAATGGTTGGAGCACCAGAAATTAAGCCAGTCCCGATTCTCATCCATTATGTTAACTAGCATGGAAGCTATTTATTTATTTATTTGTTTGCTTATTCATTCATTCATTTTTTTTGCCATGGATTTTCACAGCCACAGTTTCATCCAGACTCTGGGCAATGCTTGAATTCCTCCATTGAAAGAAAACAAATTTGTTCCTTTTAGAACATGTTTTCTCAGTCTACTCTTGTTTCTTGTTTCCCCAAAGTCCAGTGTGTCAATGGCATGCTCAGACTAAATGCCATTTCTGAAATATTTAACGAAAGGTGAATTGTGTGAAAATGGTTTTCAGCATTGGTATGACAAGTTACCCATTCTAACAGTCCTATGTCATTGTGTGCTTCTTTTTCTTTGATGCTTTGAAGGAAGTGTTTTACACCTGAGGCTCATGGGAACTATACTGTTTGGTGTTTGGTTTCCTATACTGTAACACTTTAAAACAAACTTTTCTTTCTTTACAGCCCAACTAATACACTAGTCTGAACATCTTTGTGAGAGGTTCACTTTTATGCATATACCGGTTAAATGAGCCACCGCCATCTGGTGTATTGGAGAAGATACTACAATTCGCATGTTACAATCCCACCAGACAAGCAGCCAATTTTCCAGACCATGGGGATTTTCTTCTAGACAGATGGGACAGTTCCAGTGGCCACACAAATTTAATAGGATAAAATCTTGGCTAACTGGTACTAAAATAACCAAAATCCTAAATAAACTACCGTTTTTTGTTTTTTTTTTTTTTGTGATTGAAAAGGCAACAGAGGGCACTATACTTTTTTATGTAGAGAAAACAAAAGCAAGTGGCAACAAAATAAGTAATAATTGAGATTTGGTAAATAAAGTTCTAGAATACGTTTGTTATCAATAATAGCATAAAATCTGTAGCATTAAGAAGAGTAATCTTGATGCCCTATAAGTCTTTAGGTGTCAGTTAAGTTCTCCACTCCTTCAGGCAGAACAGTTTCCATTTGTTCTTAGTCAGTGGGAGATAAATATTTCCTGAAGCCTTTGAATCCTGCCTAGCACCCTCGATGACCATTGTCACTGCAATTACTAGGATCCTGCTTGTTGAGTCGTACCAATTAAGTGAAAGAGTCATTGCTACAAGGGCAGCTAATTGGAATTCAGTAAGACCCAGTATCCAGAGTTGGTAACCTTGTGCCAGGAATGTAATATATCTGACAGGCTGATCTGTAAATTGGTGATAATAATAATGTCTATTTCATAGTTTTGTTAGAAAGGTTATATGCTGAGTTCAATGAATGGTATATAATTAATGCTCGCAATGTTCCTGATACACACACCAAACATTTCAAACAAATTTTATAAGCAGATGATATTCTCATTCTAAACTCTCTTATAAACTCACTATAAACTCTCTTTAGCTAAGACAGTCAAATACGAAACTGAAATGCATGTAGGAAAAAAATGTGATCTCTGCTCTCATAATTCTTTAAGAATTAGAAATAATTCTGGGTAGTTTATTTTTAAAAGCCTTCCTCAATCTATACCCTTCGATACAAATATAGTTTTCTCTGTGTGTTTTGGGGTCTAGGATTGGGTGGAGGCAGAGAAATGTTGAATTCAGTTAAGTAACTGTCTGTTTTGCAACTAATGATTTGTAAGTAGTGGTTTGGCTGAATTTAATGTTGTTTTTTTAACGTAGTTTGCTGAAATTCATCAAAAAAAGTTGATCTATATCAAGTTTTGGGTAACTTTGTCATGGTTTTCTTTCTGTCTGGAAGATCTACTCATGTCATGCCAAATTTTAAATAGAAAACTAATATTCTTCTCAAAGGTGCTTTGAAAATAAATAGCTATTTTAAATCTTTCTTAGAAAAGGGATCCATAAGCAAGTGAAATGACAGAAGCAGACAAGATTCAAAGGGAATTTTAAGCAAGTTATTTTCACTTCTAGCTATGGTTTCTAGTAAGTTAACCAACAGACCTTTATGGGAAAGTACAACTCATAATACATGTGTGTGTTATATGTGATTCAAAGGTTCTGAAATTGGTAGCAAAAGAACTTTTCTGCAAAAGCCTCTGACTTCTTTCTCTTGAAATGAGGCTGAAATGTGGAGCCCTGATAAGTATAATCTTTACCACTAGGGGGTGACAGCTGATAATGAATCAGCTTTCTTTAATGTGAGCCAAAGTCCTGACTTAATTTGGTAGGTATTGGAGTAATGATTCTTCTTTTATTGATTGTCTGGTAATGTTTGGTTTGGTCTATTCTGTTTGCTGAACAGGCTCCATGCACTCCCAGTGTCGTTCCTGTTGTGATACACACCATGAGCCTGAGGTAAGACAGCTAGTGCTGGACAGTTTTATAGATTTCAAGTAAGTGTCTAAAAAATGAGTTACAAATAGGGTATTCATCCTTCATTAACTTAAACACTGAGAGACTCCAGACCCTGTGACCGGCTCTGGGGATACCTGGGTAAACAAGAATATAATATCTGTCCTCAGGGAGGTTTTATTGTAGGAAGGAAAGATAACAAAAGCTAGGTAAACAAACATCAATAAAATAAGTGTGAGCTTTAACAAGGCTGATAAAGGAAAGGAATATGGCGATGAGATACAGAATAACTGGAGTTAGAAAAGCGACACTACATTAGATCAAGCATTACTGTAGCAAAGGCTTTGCTGGTCTCCATCTAACCAGCAGATTTCAGAGACACACTATATCTCCTACCTTGGTTGTTTTATACTTGCATATATCCTTGGTGGTCCTCACAACTCAGCATTTTGGTGCCTTCAAAGCTTGAAATAGCAGTGATGGCTGGTATCTAGCACTAGCACCCTCCTCGGGACACCTCTCACAGTTGCTTGCAAAACTTCATTAAGAAAGGCTTTGAATGGAAAAATATGCCTGCCTCTTTCCATCCTGCATTACAAAATGGAAACTTCTATAATGTAATCGGCTAACTTGCATTCATCTTGTCTAAACAGTTGGAGCACTTCTTAGGAAATATCACATATGTATTTCAAAAAAGGATATTGTTTATTTAAATTTAAAATGATCTGGCCGGCAAAGTAGGAAAATTATCCTAATATTGATATAAATATTGCCAACACTATAACCTTGATACTACTGATATTACAGATCATTCAATGCCATTACCAATTTTCTTGATTTCTTTTTTTGCCTGAAAGACCTTCACCCTTTATTGTCCATCAATTTAAATTCGCCTCATCTTTTATCTCATGGTTTCTCTGTCTCTTTTAAAATTCCCTTGCATGCCACATGTATGCCTTCCTTTTCTTTATTTCAGAATACTCATACGATTTTGAGTAATTGGTTAAATAATATATTCTTAGGATTTTATAATCATTTCATCTCTGTTGAAAAAAAAATGTTGACTGGCTACCCAACAATCCTTTTCCAAGCCTTGCTTGTAGCTTAGGATGAGACCTGTAAGGTAGTTCCAGCCAGTGAGCTATAAGGGGAAAAATGAGGTCTGTCCAGGAGGTATCCAGCCATGCAATATGAAAAATAGAGACATTTATTGAAGAAGTTACAAGATACAAGAAACATCTTACATAGGACAATGACATCTCAGTCCCCTTCAAAGTAGGCACCTTGGGACCTCACACAGTTCTCCCAGTAACCATCAGCTGCCTTGTCGTATTTCCCTGAATCTCTTTGATGGTCTGAAATCTCTTCCCTTTCAAAGGTGATTTTAGTTTTGGAAAAGCCAGAAGTCACGGAGCTCCAAATCTGAGCTGTAGAAGGGCAGAGTCACCTGGGTGATTTGATGTTTTGCCAAAAAAACTGCATGAGACGTGATGCATGAGATGGTATGTTGTCATGATGAAGTCGCCAATCTCCAGTTGCCCATAGCTGAGGCCTTCTGAATCATCTGAATAGTTTCCACGGAGGAATATTCAACCTAAATGCAAAATTTGATACAGATTCATTGCTCTACTCAGTCATTTTGAATGCAATGGCCACATAGTACACATGCTCACTCAGTAGTGTCTACTGCCCCCACTGACTAGGACAGTGAAGTCATCATTGTTTATACACGCACATTCCAATTCACTCTCTTTGGCTGCCAGGTCACATCGATGTGCAAAGCATTCTCATTATATTAAGAATGGCTGGATTTTTCTCTGGACAGACCTCGTACACTGGTATCTGATGAAAAAGACATACTCTCCATGACAAAGGGAAAAGGTGCATGTAGAGGCCCTCTCATGGCCTTGGCGCTTCCCTTGGCTTTGTTTTAGATGAGGTTCTGAAAGAGGTACTGTCTGGATCTGCACAACCAACCACCTTGTGAACAAAATGGGAAATCCAGGAGACTCTAGGAGATGCCAACCCAGTGCTCTTGACAGTGCAGAGAGGATGAACCAGCTCTAGAACCTGTCAGCTTCTTGTTATATCATTTAATTTAATGCCTTTATTATTTACACTATTATTAATTTGTTATACAGTTTCTAGGAACCAAATGGGTCCTAACCAACACAACCTCAATATTAAAACCTCCTAAAAACATCATCTCATTTTTAATTTTTATATTCCTCCTGAGGACTTGGCCTAGCACTCAAAACAGAGTAGTGGCTAAGTAAATATGTGCAATATGTGTTTCCTTTTGTCCCCCATCCACTTTCTTCCCAGCCCACCAAATGAACTTCTTGAAATTAATCTCATACGTTTAAGAGACTGCTGAATTGGTACAAGAAACTTACCCTACATGGGTCTGTTATATAAGGTGCATATATGTCAGAGATAGCTTATGCTCACTTGCCATGGCACATTTTAATTACTTTGAGCTTCATAAATTCACACTTTTAGAAGACAGAAGTCTTTCTTTTTCATCCTTCTGTCTCTCACAGTGCCAGCTCTGTGCCTTGTACAGAGTATGAAGACAATGGGGTGAATAAGTGGAGGAAGAGAGGAGGGATGAAAGTTGAAAGCAGAAAAATGTATTTGGTCCTTCAAAGGTATTTGATGGATCACTGTAAATTCCTTGAAGTAAAAATATTGCCTTATTCATCTTTGCATCTTCTATATAAGTGTTTCTAAAAGCATAGTCTGATCATTAAGCATCAACTTTGCTAAAAATTCACATTCTGGTCCCCACTCTAGAACCACAGAAAGAAAAATCTCTGAACGGTGGCCCAGGAAGCCATGATTTTACCCATTTGTGAATCACTGCCCCAGTGCCTAGCAAAGTTCTTCCTGTATATTAGACACTCAGGAGTGAATAGAATGACTAAGTCAATGAAGCAAAGATAGAACTATCTGCCAGACTCAGCCAATCTCTAGAGTCATTCCTTTAAAACTTAATATTTATTTAAGGAGGTAGGTGTTTCATTTAAAAAGTAGAAAATCCCTTTTCTCAAGTAGGCAACATATTTGATAACCAGGAAGGCAAACTATGTAAATGATTCATTTGGTCGCAAATGTAAATAAACTGAATCCAAGGAAGTGATTTCTCTTAAAGTGTTGACACTTGGGTGCTCAGAAATGAATACAAAACATTCCAGGTTGCCAACCCCTTACATATCCCTGACTACTTCTCCATGATACTTTTTCCCATGAACCTTTCCCTAGAACTTGGACATAACTAGATTTGGCCACAGGTTCACTGAAGAATGAGTTCACTTTCTAGACAGGGAGAGACCTTATCTACAATGATCACAATGGTGAGCACAGATTCCTCTTCCAAGTGGTAATCTGGCTGTCGGCCAGCATTTCTGACCCCAGAGGAAGGTCTAATCATCTCCATGCCAGACAGAGCTCCATTTCTTTCACAGCTGTGGTTGTAAAGGCTTGTTCTTCCCTGCTCTGTTGAAGTAGGTCATTCTGTGTATGGTCCACCCTGGCATAACCAGATCAACGGTATAAGAAGACACCATCTGGATTCTTTCTGTGCCTGATGACAGAAAGCTTTTGCTGAAATAGCTAATGGTGAGGGATCCATTTAAATAGTTTGTGGTTACAAGGAAGTGAGGAAGCGTCTGTCTCGGAGGGAGTGAAGAGGTCTTCTTTAGCCAAGTAGTTCACACAATAAACTGGAGAATCTAACCCCACCTGTGCCATCCAAACTTATCTCTCTCCTCCCAACAAAGTCAAGCCAGTTTCTTCCCCTCCATGCAACCTGCCAAGCTTCTTACAGCCTATATGCATTTGCCGAAGAGCTTTTGCTCCAGGTGGAATTTCTTATTCTCTTCTCTTCACCAATAAAAAGGAAAACAATGCCCATGATAACCATTGAGCTGTTATTATATGCTTTGTGTACATTGTCTCTTTGACTATTACTAACAACTCCAAGGAGTAGGTACTATTAATATGATCATTTTATAGGAAAAATGGATAATTAGAGAGGTTGAATCACATAGATAAGGTTCATCCAACCAATATGTTGCAGAACTGAGATTCAAATCTAAGGATGTCTTATTCTGAAGTCCACGCTAGGGGCCGTTGTGCACTCCTTGGAATGTTTTTTGCTCTTCCAAGTTCCATGTTGTCCATGAAGCCCTCTTTGACTTTTTACATTGATTATTATCTAAACCATATTTACTGGCACTTTAAATAACAAAGTCAGAGAAGGAAGGACTTCAGAGGCCTCTATTATTTTACAGATGAGAAAATAGAGGATCAGACAAAAGCTGTTCTTGTCAGAGTTCTTACAGAACTCAAACATGCACTTAGGGCAAAATCCTGCTGATTCTGCCCTCCCTCTGCCCCCAGAGTTTCTGATTCAGTAGGTCAGGTGCAAGGGCCTGGGAATAGGTGTTTTTAAAATACCTTCATGGTTGAGTCCAATCATCAGGCAAAGATGGGAATCACTAATATTCTGTATCACTTAGTGTTTCATCGATTTTCTTTGTTTTGTCTCATCTCTCAAATCTTACCGTGTTGAGACTTTGTTCTATACCTCAATACTCTCTACATTGTCCAACCAAAAGGTAGACATATTTTAAGTGTCTAGTAAATGCTTGTGAATTGAAATGAAGGTAGGTTTAGAGGCTGAGTATGCCGACTAAGAGGTGAGTATTTGACAAGGAAATGGATTATGCAATTAGTTCCAAGGCCACATAGAGCAAATGCTCCCTGTGGGAGGCAAATAAGTGGGGATTATAAGATTTGGCTTCTCTCATTTACTTCAGCTTGTAATGATTTGGGAGCCTGGTTGTCTGAAGATTTCAGATATCAGAGTTCTGATTTCTGATTTTCCTTTGCCTTCCCAAGCTTCACTAAAGCTTCAAAAGCTTAGTAAATGTGATCCTAGATGCTCAGGACATGTTTTGTTCTGCTATGAGCACATGGAACCAAGCCCCGGTGACACTCTTGTCTTGGAGTGGCAGAGCCTTATATGGAAGCAGAGTGTACTTTTTGCTTTACTGAGGGATCTTTAAATAGCAGAGAACAGCAACTCAAAGCTTTACAAAGAGCTACTTAAAGTTATTTTTCTCCATGACAACAGCCTGCCAATAAGGATAGAATTTAAAGAGCTAGGTCCCCAAGTAGAAAGAGAAAAGGAAAATTTCCCCTGCTAAATTGAATGCGCAGAGATGAACCATAGCCAGAGTGTAAATCCCATACATTGACTCATAGCTATAGAACAGATGATGAGCAATCAAACTGCATTCTTTAATTATCTGTGTGCAAAATCAGAAGGATATTTAAAGGTGTTCATTTGGTGGTAGATGGGGTGGAGGGAGATAATCACAGGCATATGCAGTGATTGCTGGTGTTGGAATGGTGAATTCATTTTCTTGTGTATTAGGGGCTTGATATTTGGGGGGATTCTAAAAATTAACTTCTAAATAAACCTCTTGGTTTCCTTGTGCTTTCTTTACCTTGCAAAGCCCTCTTTTGCCCAGCTTTGTAAGATCTGACACCCAGGACAGGCCATACTGAACTCAATTCCTGATATTCTTTTCTACCAAATAAAAATATTCAAATGCCTTCTCAGAGAGCCCTCATGTTTTTGTCTTGTTTTTAAATTGAGACTTTATTTTTTTAGAGCAGTTTTAAATTCATGAGTTGAGGGGAAGGAAAAGTGATTTCCCACATACCCTCTATACCCACATGCCTGTCCTCCCTGATTGTAACCATCCCCCACCACCAGAGCAGTACATTTGTTATGACTGATGAACCTACACTGACTCCTCATAGTCATCCAAAGTCCAAAGTTTACATTAGGATCCACCCTTTGTATTATACATTCCATGGGTTTGGACAAATGTATAAAATGACATACATCCATCATTATAGTATCATACAGACTATTTCGCTGTACTAAAAATCCACTACACTCCACCTATTTATCCTTCCCTCAACCTTCCAACCTCTGGCAACCACTGATCTTTTTACTGTCTCTGTATTTTTGCCTTTACCAGAATGTCATGTAGTTGGAACCACATAGTATGTAACCTTTCCAGATTGGTCCTATCACTTAGTAATATACATTAGATGTTCCCCCACATCTTTTTAAGTCTTGATAGCTCATTTCTTTTTAGTGTGAATAGTATTCCAGTCTGGATGTACCAGTTTATTTATCTTTTCACCTATTGAAAGACATCTTGGTTGCTTTTAAGTTTGGGCAACTATGAATAAAGACTCTATAAACATTTGTGTGCAGGTTTTTGTGCAGACATAAGTTTCCAGCTCCTCTGTTTAAATACCAAGGGCACAATTGCAATCATATGGTAAGGATATGTTTAATTTTGTAAGAAGCCAACAAACTGTCTTTCAGATTGGTTGTACTAGTCTGCGTTTCCACCAGCAATGCATGAGAGTTCCTGTTGCTCCACATACTTGTCAGCATTTGATGTTGGTGTCTCGAGTTTTGGCCATTCTAATAGGTGCATAGTGGCATCCTGCTTTAATTTGCATTTTCTTGATGACATATGAGTGGAGCACTTTTTTATATGCTTACTTGCCTTTCACACATTACATATTTTTTCCCCTCAGAGAGAGAGAGGAAGGGGGTAGAGAGAGAGAGAATCAATCAATGTGAAAGAAAGATCAGTTGGTTGCCTCCTATATGTGCCCCAACTGGGGGCTGAACTTGCCCCCAGCCATGCGCCCTAACCAGGAATCAAACCTGTGACCTTTTGGTTTATGGGACAATGCTCCAACCAACTGAGCCACACTGGTCAGGGTCATACATTACATCTTTTTTGGTGAGGTGTCTGTTAAGGATTTTTGCCCATATTAAAATTGGATTCTGTTTTCTTAATTTTGAGTCACATCAGATTTTTATTTCCCTGTTCTCAGAGTCTACCTTTATTCTCCACATTGGAGGGATTTATGGGATTTACCTTATACTCCTAATTGTCCCCAGAATGAGGATGAACTTGCCCTGATAGCTTTCTTAACCCTCTACTTCAAACCAAGTCCCAGTCTACCTCAGTAGCATTAGTTTTAGAATTGATCAAGTCCAGAAATTGAAACGATACAATTTTCTATCTGATACAGGAATACCCTCTACAAGTACTCATCCAAACTTGAATCAGTGACAGACAGCTCTCTAGCTTGACAGTGGCAGTTTTCACCACTGACCCATACCAAGGATTACCACTTACTTAACAAATATTGTTGGATGCTTTTTATATGCCAGCACAGACCTAGGCACTGGAACAGTAAATCAATCAGAAAATTATCAATTTCTTTCTTATGAGGGAAAAGTGGTTTTCCTAAATGGCAGGCTCTAGTGTTGCCCATTGACATCATATAGTTAACCATTTCATTCCTTTAGAAATTTGAAGACAGATCCATCAAAACCCACTGTCATTCTGGTCACCTTTTCTTTGGACATGCTCCAGTTGGTCAATGACACTTTCAAAGGTGTTTGGATGGTCAGGTCTTATTACAGTTGCCTACATCTGTACAGTTACATTGCTTGACATGTTTCCCAAGTCTAGAGGCATAAGCTTGTGGCATACGTGTATGTCCCTTGGGGAGAAAGAGTTGAAAAGATTAACTTCCATGTGGGGAGTCGTTGTTCTTCCCTGCTCCTTAACCACAAAAATAAATGTGATTGTAGCTTTGAAAACAGAAATGCTAGCTTTTAAATAACTTGCAAATAATAGAGTTCCAAATTTTAAGGGGAAAATGGGCTTCATAAAAAGTCTGTGATAAGAACTCCTTTTAGTTGATAAATTGAGTGTAAATGGTAACTAGAAAGTAATCTCCTCTAACTGCATTTCACTGAGAACTAATGCTCCTCTGACCAGTAAACATTGTTAACTTACCAAAAATTAAGATATGTTTCTTCACTGTAACAACTTCAATAGTCAACGATTACAGTCCTTGAATTTCTGCTCCCCATTCCGTTGTGTCCACCCCGCCCTCTACCAGCTTGACTTTGAGGAAAAGGGCACATGAATCTGGGGCCAGGCTGTTACACCAAAGTACAGTCAATGCCACCCATGACAAGGTTTTGTGGCTGATACTACTAGGGATAGGCAACCGCTCTGCTCTTACACTTAGTTTCTTCTAGGGCTGAAAAGCATCAGACCAGTTCCAGAAAGACTCAAACATTTCCTCTTAGGTCAGAATTGAGAAGAATTGACTTGTTTTCCTGGTTGATTATTCTCTGCTACCATTTCCTGCCTTGTTCTGTGTCCTCTCCCTTTCTCTGCCCTGCTCTTGGCCCCAGGAAGCTGACCCTGCAGGTGTATCTCCTGACTTTCCAGTTGGCTTCCAGGTGAGCTTGACCTGTGAAAAGCCCAGAGAAGAGTGTGGGAGGAGAATGAGTTCACTGTATGTACAAGGTCTGTTCAGAAAAAGTCCAGCCATTGTTAATATAATGAGAAGAGTTTGTGTGACATCATGTAACCTGGCTGCCAAGGAGAGTGGACTGGAATGTGCATGTATGAACAATGATGACTTCACTGTACTAGTCAGTGGGGCAGTAAACGCCATTGAGTGAGCATGTGTACTATGTGTCTGTCACATTCAAAATGACTAAGTGAGTAGAGCAATGACTCTGCATCAAATTTTGCATTAAGCTTGAACATTCCTCCACAGAAACTATTCAGATGCTTCAGAAGGCTTTTGGGGATGATACGATGAGTGCAGCACAAATAAAGGTGTGGCACAAATGCTTCAAAGATTATTGAGAATCTGTTGAAAGTGATTCATTTTCTGGAAGGCCTGCAACAAGCAGAACTCCTGAGAATGTTGAATGTGTATGGGCTACAATCAAGGAAGATTGGTGACCCACAGTGTGAGAACTGGAAGCTGATCTGGGGGTTCCAAAAACTACTGTGTCTGAGATTTTTACACAGGATCTTGGCATGAAATGTGTCATAGCAAAATTCATTCCATGGCTTCTGCTACCATGGCAAAAGGAACATCATGTTGCAGTTGCTAATGACTTGATTCAAACTGCTACCAATGAACCAGATTTCCTCAAGAAGGTCATAATGCTGGGAGAACTGTGTGAGGTCCCAAGGTGCCTACTTTAAAGGAGACTGAGGCATCATTGTCCTATGTACAATGTTTCTTGTATCTTCAATAAATGTCTCTATTTTTCATAGTACATATCTGGATACTTACTGGACAGATCTCATATATCTTCCAAGCCCTGTGCTTCTGTAGGCCTGTCTCTAGAAGTAACTGTGCCCAGTTACTCCAGGTTCCAGCTCCTGCCAAGCAGCCCTGAATCTAGGGTTCCAGCTCCTACTAGGCTCTAGGAACTATTTCCTCCCTAGGCCCAATACTGTAGGGCTGGTAAAGGCCTCCTGTTATTGCTACTCTCTGGGTGCCTTAACCTTCCTAACTTTTCGTTATTGCTTCCCTTCCCTCCATTCTGTCACTACAGTGTCTTGATTCAAATCATCTGGCAAGAATTCTTTCCTGCTTAGAACCTTACAAATAAACCTCTGGATGTTCTTCTGCAAGTCCTGCAGCACCATGCCACCAGCACCAGGGAAGCCTTACCTCCTTCAAACCGTTATAGGACCAGAACTTGGCAATCTCAACCTGGCAGCTCCTTAGCTTTGGAAAAATTTCATAATCCTACCTATTAATGAGACTCTGTTGGTGGGGGGTGAGGGGTGGTAGGTCTACAATTTCTACTTTCAAAAAGATCCGCTAAGCAAGAATGGTAAAATAGTGACAATTGTTCAGATTGGGTGGTGGGCACATGGGTTTTGTTATACCATTTCTGTGTGTAAGCCCTTGAGATGGGACAAAGAGATCCAGTGTCTCCCATTTATTGTAATCCTGGGTACCAGAGACCCAGCCCCTCCCTCACACGTAGCTTTATAGGTTGGGGTTGAGCGGATTTGGTCAAATTAAACAGTTCCCACTTACATAGACCCATCTTGTGACCTTTCAGTACGGAACTGAAAACCCGAGTCACTACATTCTGGTGTGGCCCTATCCTCCGTCCCTTCTTTATAAGAAATTGCTCAGAACTCCCACTGTTCTATGTGCACCGTACCAGAAAAGGTCCCAGAATTTTGAGTAACGAGTTCAGATTTCCAGTCTGCTCTCATGTGGTCTTGCGCAAGATGCTTATCTTTTCGATTTATTTGATTTCTTTAATAGCATAGCATAGAAGTTAAAAGCATGTCCCTGTGTTTAAATGATAGTTCTACCACTTCCTAGCCATGTGACTTAGAGCAAGTTCCGTAACTTCTGTATGCCTCAATTTAGTTTAATTTGTATGGTGGAAATATTAACAGAAACCACATCATTGGGTTGGTCAAATGGGGAGGTCAAATGAGCACTATATGTAAAGGGAATAGCATGGCCACTTGTGTATAATAAGTTTTATGTGGGCACTAGCTGATGTTGTTATCATTATTCCTACTTAAATTTATATTTATAATTTTGGAGGACGAGGCAGGAGGAAACACAGCAGTCATTTCAGATATGAAGCTTCCAGGGATTTCAAAAATCACAATAAATTTTGAGAACTACTGCTGTGGATCTTGCAGAAATTAATAGCTATAAATTCCCTGTGTGACTGACTCCCTAGTTGCTGGTTATCCTGTAGAGTGCTGGGCTTTGTCACCAGCCTGGGCGGAAGGCCTGGCTCGACCTGGGGCTGGTGTTCCTCTGCTCTGACCTGGACTGACATCAGCAGCCCAGTTTCCGGGGTTTGATGTGGGAGGTGGCGGTGAAGACAGAGGAGCGTCAAGGATGCTCCTAAATCAAATGCAAAGACAAAAATGCCGAGATGGCTTTGGCTCACATTTGTCCATTCTCAGCCAACTTGAGGACACACGGCTTCATTTAGCAAACCTGACCTCATGTTCCTGTCAATTAAGAACTATGCAAATGTGTTTTGAATTTTCTAGACAAGGATGTATTA
Source organism: Glossophaga mutica (assembly GCA_039655065.1). NCBI lineage: Eukaryota > Metazoa > Chordata > Mammalia > Chiroptera > Phyllostomidae > Glossophaga > Glossophaga mutica. Next base: position 135,166,840 of record CM077307.1, on the reverse strand, counting down.
CCTCCTAATGCTGAGTATTAATATTCCTAATAAAATCCAATCTGCAGAAATTGGATGGAGCAAGAGAAAGAGAAAGAGAGACAGAGAGAAATGTAGCCTTTTTAATAATTGAGCACAAAAATATATATTAATGTGTAATTGTACCTTAAAGAATAACTCCTTCAATTTCTCCTTTCCTGGGAAGAAAAGACTTATCCCTCTTTTCTTCACACCTAACCTACACCCAGCTTAAGTATCCTTTTTAAGATTTTTTCATGTTAAATTTCCTGGGGTAACATTGGTTGATAACATTTTGTAACTTTCAGATGTACAATTCTATAAACGTCATCTGAATATTGCATTGTGTGCCCACCACCAAAACTCTAGTTTGCAACTGTCACCATGTATTTGACCCCCTTTAACCTCTTCATCCTTCCCTGCACCGCCACTTCGCCTCTGGTAACCACCATACTGTTGTCTGGGACAAGAACCTTACGATTTCAGTCATGTGTGGTATATAAAACAGAATGCAACAAATGAACGAACTAAACAAACAAAAAGCTCAGAGGTGTTTTTGCAAACGTAGACCTGGGCTTTACAGGAGCCAAATGCTGAATAACGTAAACTGATTTAGTTTCAAGCCAATGCCTAGCAAGTGGTTGAAAGACAGCCTTTCCTTAGACAAGTAAGTAAGTCTTTACTCTGAAATACCGGTCACTTATATTCTTTGGCATATTCTGTCAATTGTCCCCACTCCTGGTGGCAAATATTTGAAAGTGACCATCTACAAAAAGTCAGATCTTCAATTATTAAGAGTTTTGGTTGTGAATGGCAAGGAGACATACAGCCATAGTGCAAGGGCTCAATTACAACCTATCATCTGCCTTGTTGTTCTGAAAACTGTCAGGTCAGGTTGGGTTGGCTGCCCACCACGTGATGTGCTCTGGTTGCCATGTCTGTGTCACACCCCTTTCTTTGGAGGAATAACGTTGCGTTGCAAGTTCTCATCTTTCTACTCCCTGCTTTATCATGTGTCCTGGATGGAACCTGTGTGACACTACCCTGCTGGCCACAGTGGGTGGCTGAATGGTAGGCAAGTAACACAATGTGAGTCGTCAGTGGCTCACACCTCACTTTGGGTCAGGGCTGGGAGGAGACGCAAGCTGGTCTCTCCAGAGTCCTTCCTCAGGATTTACTCCCCTTGCTCCCAATGCTTTATTATGAAAATTCTAAATGAAGCTCATCGTGAACACCCACCTCTCAGACTCTACTATTAACAATTAACAGCCCTGGCTGGTGTAGCTCAGTGGATTGAGCGCGGGCCTGCGAACCGAAGGATCGCGGTTCGATTCCCAGTCAGGGCACATGCCTGGGTTGCCAGGCCAGTTCCCGGCAGGGGACATACAAGAGGCAACCGCACATTGATGTTTCTCTCCCTCTCTCCTTCCCTTCCCCTCTAAAGATAAATAAATAAAATCTAAAAGAAAAAAGAAGTACTTAAAAAATCTTTAAAAAAAAAAACAATTAACATTTCACTATGTTTGACTTATATATCTATCTGTCCATCCTTCTATCCAGCTATTAATTCAAATTGTTTTTGATGTGTTTCAAAGTAGATTGCAGACACTAGTACATGTCTCTGTATGTATTTCGGAATACATTCATTAAATAAGGCTCAATATTTGTTTACAGTGAGTTTTCCTTTTGATATAAAAATCATATAAAATAAAATACACATTTCTTAATGGTACATTTGCAGAGTTTTGGGAAATGTATACAGTCAGGATTTATTTTCATTGGGGTGGAGAGAAAACTTCTTTCCCTTTTGAAGGGTGAAACTCAAAGACGGGAGCCCAGAGCGGGGCAATTGTGATTCCAGCTGCAGATTCTGAATGCCCTCGGGGGATAAGATTATCAATGTGGAGGTATAGCTAAGAGCTGAAAATAATTGTGAAAGCATTATAATCATCTCTGTCCCCGCTTTTTTTGCAGTTTCTTTACATTAGCCCATAAATTCTCACATTTGCCCAAACTATTTTGAGTGTTTAATTTGAATCTAATCTTGTCTTAGATGTAAACTGTTCTCTTTAATTTAAAGTAAGGTATTATGTGTTTATTGCAGGTATCAGGACCAAGCCAGGAGAGGTTAAGAAGGTGTAAGGTTTCTTACAAATCTAAGCGACTATAGCCAGTAAGTGAATGCATTGGCCTTACGTAGGTTCTGGCTGTTCACCCAGAATGTATGGGAATGAGAGACTATTTTACACAGGCACTAGCAACTTTATTCAAAGAAGAATCTTCAACAAATAAAATTTTTAAAAATACAAGCAAAAACATGATATAAGCTAATCTTGACATTAAATGTATAGTTACTGATACTATTATAGAAGCAGGACCCTAGAGGACTTGCTAATTATTCTTTCTAACTTTGAGCATTGCCCAGTTTTCATGGCTTGAGCCAAATAATTACAGAAACAGAGGCCGTGTGTTTTCACTGTTAGAGGTAGAATAGATAATAGGTTGCAAAATGCCAAAATGAGTCTAATCTGGAAAATGTTGAGTCCATGTGTGAGAGAAGGGAGAAGAGAGCAAGTCTCTCAACCATCTGAGGGGGAGTAAAGGAAGTATTTTATTGCCCAAGAGAAATTTCTTTAAAAAAAATTAGTTCTTACATATGATACTATTTACCAGTTGTGTTATTTTGGTATTCTATGGTCAGAATTGATTGCTTTTCTCTCTTTGTCTCAAACCCCAATAAAAATGTCCTCCTTGGTGATTTTTATAAAAGCACAGTGACTACTTCTGGGGAACAGGAAAGGTGTGTGAATAGAAGGGGACTCCGGGAGGCTCCCAGGGTAGGGACGCATCCAGTGTCTCTTGACCTGAATTTTGGTCACAGGTCTGTTCACCTTAAGCTATCTTTTGTTTTGTGGGGTTTATGTTTTTGTGTTTTATATTTTACAATAAATGTCTTAAAATCTGAAGCAAATATGTAAAGATGTTAAGATTTGATAAAGCTATGAGGTGGGTATATTATTAATGCTTATTTCATTATACTCTATTTTTCCATCTAATTGGAATATTTTAAAATATAAAATTTTTATTTAAAACATTCCTTTCTTAACCTCCAACATATCTTTGAAAGGACAGAATTTTTATGTAGGTTTCTATTTACATGGCCTGTTAAAAGCAACAATAAATGGCAGCCACCCCAAAATTGTCACTAGCATCTTCTTCCTTTACACTGTTTATACTTCACTTTAAATTTTATCCGACCAGATCTACTCATTGGCACAGTGAGTGGAAATAATAAAAGCCACTATTTGGGTAATTTGTGTTAAAGCTTTCTCACTCAGACAGCTCAAAGAAAAGCGGAGAAAATAGTGTAGTGGTTATTATCCTGCATTACTTAATTATTGCCCCAAATCTAAATTTTGTTTGTTTATCGAGGTTCTATCTAACAAAAAAAAAAAAAAGACTTTATTTTTAGCTAGTGTTGCAGCAAACTGAGAGGAGGGTACAGAGACTTTCTACCTTCACATTTGCATAACCTCCTCCGTGATCAACATCCCCCACCAGAGTGATACGTTTGTCACCAAGGATGAACGTACATTGACACATTATAATCACCCACAGGCCATAGTTTACATTATGGTTCACCTCTGGTACTCTAGGTGCTATGGGTCTGGGCGCATGCATAACGGCATGCTTCCACCATCATGGCATCACACAGCGCATTTCCGCTGCCCTACAAATCCTGTGCCCGCACCTACTCATCCCTCCCCCCACCCACAACCCGGGAAGCCACTAATTTGTTTACTGTGGCCATTGTTTTGCCTTCCTTCAGAGTGTAGTTGGAAGCAGACGGTCTTACAATTTTCAGGTTGTTTTTATGAAATTTAGTAACATGCATTAAGGTTCTTCCATGTCCTTTCACATCTTGAGAGCACATTTTTTTTTAGTGCTGAATAGTGCTCCATTGTCTGGGTGCACCACAATTATCTACCCGTTTGCTTACGGAAGGACATCTTGGTTAGTTCCAGGGTTTGGCAACTATGAATAAAGCACTATAAACATCCGTGTGCAGCTTTTTATACAAAGATTAGTTTTCAACTTCTTTGGGTAAGAGGTTGCAACTGCTGGATCTGCTAGATCGTATGGTAAAATATGTTCGGTTGTACAAGAAACCACCAAACTAAACTGTCTTCCAAAGCGGCTCTACCACTTTGGGAATCCCTGTTGCTCCACATCCTCATCAGCCTTTGGTGTTGTCAGTGTTCTAGATTTTGGTCGTAGTAGTAGGTGTGTAATGGTATATCATTGTTGTTTAAGTTGAGGTTCTTAAGAATATTATGATATAAAGCAGGCAATTGGTGACAGAATAGGTAATAATGTTTAAGCACTTGCTGTGTGCCAGGCACTGTGTTAAGCAATTTACGAATATCATCTGATTTAGTCATTCCACAACTCTGTGAGATAAGTACTGTTATTGCCCCTAATTTAAAGATAAGAAGGCCAAAGCTGTGAGGGCAACTTTTCTAGACTATGTAGTTAGCGTCACGGGCCAGCCTCACGGGCATGTGAGCTGAGCTGTCAGTCACACAGGACCCTGTGGTTAAAAAAGCTCTGTGTTTGGTTTAACATTCTGAGGTCACTCTCCTTATATTCTTAATAATTTTTGCACAAGGGATCCTGCATTTTCATTTATACTGGGCCCAGCACATTATGCTCTGCGGAGTAAAGTTGGATACTTGACTCCAGAGGCTGTGCTGTTAAACCACCATTCTATTCTGCTGCTTTATGCCTCTCTGAATGAAACTGGGAGAAGGAAAAATCAAGAAACAAAGCAACCCAAAACACCTCAAAGAAACAAATGAACAAACAGAAAACGAGTAGCAGCTGACATGGCATATGTATATAACTAAAGACAGCAAGAAACCTATCTGGGAAGAATAATTTAAAATGTGTGACTTGTGCTTAAATTAACATTTCTTGGATATAGTTCTGAGATTTGTTCTACCTTAGGAATTATACATACTCCCATGATAGAAAGCAAAAGCCTTTTCTGAAATAAATCATTGTTTGGGGAACAACAGGGGTGAACTCAGCAAATCTGAGCAAATCTCTGGAATTGCTCATTGTTTTTCCCCAGCTGAGGACAGCTTCTTACTGACCACCTTTTAGACCTATAAACTCTACCCTTGTACCAAATGGAGCTTCAGTCAGAAAGTGCCAGAAAACAACGGTTTCAGACTGGGGAAAGCTACACTGTGAGTGTCGCTATACACGTGAGACATGGGAGGCGGGGTTGGTCACTCGTTTTCCTATAAAAATGATCCCTTTATTTCCTGCTTATTTTGATTTGGGTCTTGAAGCTCCTTTTTCCTCCGCTGTGGCAGCTATGTTTTCCATCTTACTGTGATTTTTGTCCTTGGTTTGCTTGTAGTCTCCGTCTGTGCTTGTCTCCTCACTGGAGTTGCTTAATTTGAGCTGCTAGTTAATAGCTTGTCTAATTTAGCCTCGAGGGCCCTCGTCGCTTGGCAGTGAGAAGAAGCTTGGCTTCTACTCCCCGCTGGTACGACTTCTTCAGTGGAGGGCAAGGGGAGGACTGCAGGCAGAAAAACGTGGAAACTGGTGCAGAGGGTCCAGGCTTCGTGTGACCTGGTGTGACACTTACCCCTGCCCCTGGGGAGCTTTAAGGCTTAGATGTCTCAGAAGTTTTAAATCTTACAGTTTAGTGTTACTTCTTAATCAGAAAACGGAATCACAGGTGAAAGAACTTGTCTTGCCACATGGGGGCTTGGCTAAGTTTCTTTGGTAGTTACCGACATTCCTCTTCTTGCCCCACCCAGCTCAACAATGCCTACTATTGTTTCCGAAAGGTTTCACCTGTGCCTGATGAGAACTTGTAGGAGCAGGTCCCCAGCAACATCCAGCAGAGAGTGCGGCCTTCTCAGACGCACATTCCAAACTGAAGGATTGTCACGATAACTAATTTTTTCTTCAGTCTGGATTAAGGATGGATATTCAATTAAAAAAAAATAACACCTACCCCTAGCCCCAAGGTTTGTTGATGTGTTTCTCATCACATACCTGTAAGGCAGGCAGGGTAAGAGCCACGATTGTTTCTATTTCGTCAACGCAGGAACTGAGCTCCAGGGAAGTTGTGATTTGCCCAAGTTCTAAGAAGTCAGCCTAGATCTTTCTATGCCAAGAACAATGTTTCTTCATTGCTGTACCACATTACTTCAATCACGAAACAAATTCCGAGTGGAAAGAAGGGAGTTATTTGAGAAATCTGGGTGTCGCTTTGAGGGTGAAGGTGGGAACAGTGTCATTATTACTAGTGATTTTAGCATGTGGACTTAACTTGTCAGCCTAAGCAGTGATGGCCAGGTATGGTCCAGAGTGACTGGGAAGGTCATCTCTGTCAAATGCTGACCCCTGTAGGAAAATTAATCACCCCAAGAATAGCGATCTCATGTTTTACGGTTAACTGAGGAGCAAACCTTGTTCTCAAGAATATTACACTTACCAAGGTAGGAGGAATCTTACAGATGATTCCTTGTTTCTCAAACTGTAGTACATAGCACTGCGTTAGGGTCCTTGAAGCAGTATATTAAATCATAGTGCATCTTCTTAGAGCAACTTTATTTGAGAAAAACAACAAAGAGAACAAACAAACGAAACATTTTTATCTATTAAAAACATGAACATCTGATGGAGAAGGCAGATTTGGCCTCAATTTGAAAGAAGATAAAAACTGCACACCTGCAATGGGTTTCTTGAGGTTAATGCTACCCAGGTAATAACCCTGGGAGTAGATTTTCACTCTCTTGTATCTTTGCACTATTTCTATGAACAGTTCGAGAAGCACTGGTCATTTTAGTAGACAAGCTGAAACTAAGAGATGTTGAATGACTCTCGGATGGTTACAGTGGGACTGGGCCCAAGACCCCCTGAACCCCTGTCTACTGTTCCCTCCACTATTCCATAAATCCACCCTTGTGGCTATGTCTGTAAAAGGAGAGTATATTTTCCTGTCTGAGGAAGCCAGGATGCAGAAATAATGGCTGTCTTGGAAAATGTAGACTGTGGGTTGTAACGAGCATCACTTCTCATTGCCAAAATCAACATGGGACATGGGTCTGGAGGAGCTTGAGATGACTGTGAGTGCAATGTAGACAGGTCCAGCAAGGGGCTTTCCTGACCATTTCCAGCTGTCATCTTGCTTCTAACACTTTGCTTCTTTTTTCTAAAGTAAAAAAACAAATTCTGGTTACTAAGGTAAAAATGCTCACCCTCATTAAATATCAAACAGTACAAATTAACAGGATAAGCTACCACTTTTTTCCTTTATTTATTGGTAATGATTTTTAAAAAATATTTGGTGAGGATGAGAAAAAACAGAATGGAATAGAAATTTATCCACGTTTTCAGGTAGAATAACTCAATAACATGTACCAGCAACCTTGGAGTTTACACATTTTACCCTTTGACACAGTAACTCTACTTCTAGAAAATTTTCCACAAGGAAATAAATATGAAAGGATTGATTTAATTACAAAGATGTTCATTTCAAGGTTCTCGAGAACAGTGAGAAATTGGAAGCAATTTAAATGTCTAATATTTGGGATTTTGTAAAATAAATTATATCTTTACAATGGGATTATTCCAATCTAACATTGTGACTTGACTTCCCCACTGAAGCAGCTGTGAATATTCAAAGACATTAGACTGAGGTAATTAAGGTAAGGAATTGGGTTTACAGTCTGGTTGTGCCACTTGCTACCTGTGGGACACTGGACACATTTCTTAAGTTCTCAGTGCCTCAGTTTCTTCATGAAGATAATGATATAGAAGTGTGCCTTCCTCATAAGGAATATATTAGGTACTTGTCAAATATTAGGTATCATTAGATAAATAACTACCAAGAAGGAAAGTTGTTTTTTTTCCTTTTTAACCAGAAATAACAGGTTAACAAAACAGTCGTATAGTATAATAATATATATTCTTTTATAAGATCATAAAAGATTCTTTTTGATAGTTCAGACCAATGGTTCTTTTTGATAGTTTAGACCAATGGTTCTCAAAGTTCGTGCCAAGGCACCCTGTGGTACTGCAATGAGCTCACAGGATATTTTAAATTAAAAAAAAAAAAAGTACAGCCATACCTGTGGATACTATGTGAACTACCACTAAAAAATCTAATAGGTTATTTGGACCTAGTTACATAATAAACATTAATTTATACTGGTTTAAAGTATTAGAAAAACTTACTGAAACACTAAGGGTACCATGAACTGAGAAAGCTTAAGAACCTCTAAAGTAGCCTGTGGTGTTAAGGGTTACTGAGAGGCAGGGTTAGGTGCGCTCTACATTTCCTGCTTCTGATTTATCTGAACTTTCTAATTTTTCTACCATGAACCCTCATTGTTTTACTAAAATAATAAATTTACGTTAAAATAATTTATTCCTAAATCTATCTTTGCAACAACTATTTATTGAGCAGTATTTAAGGTCAATTTCTGGGCTAAACACAGGAAGGCAAAGATGCCACACCCTCAAGGAACACATAATTGAGGGTGAGTCAGGAATGTAAACAAATGATTGCTGTTCAGTGGAAGAGGCTCTGAGTCAGAGGTGTGATTGGAGTGGGAGCTCTGAGCTCCGCTTTGGGAGACCAGAAAACCTCCACAGAAGGCAGGTGTTATGTAGGTCAGAATAAATGGGACTTCCCGAGATGGAAAATGTGTAGAACAGTGTTCCTCCCTGAGGACTATGGGTAGAGACTGGCATGATCCTCCAAAACCTTTGCATTCTAATTTTGCCTGTCTTTCCAGTCTCATACCACCCGCAAAGGGAAATTCCCACAGGCAAGATGAGAATGCAAAGGCTTTGGTGGGTCAGGCTTTGGACTGGGCACTTGTAAAGGATGGGAAAAGACTGACAGGTCTTAGCAGGGGAGTGTTGTAAGTGTTGTGCTGTGGAAGAATCACTCTGGCAGTGCTGTGGAGACTGGAGCAGAGCTGGACAGGGGCAGGACCAGCCAGGAGGATTTTGTAATAGTCCATGAAAGAGGTCAAGATGCCCCGGTTGACTAATGACGAAGATTATATAATGGCCCCCGTAGACCAAATCAGCAAAGGCAAACAAACCAGATGTAGCACATTATTCATCTCAAAATATGTTGGTGTCTTTCAAAATAAAAACTGCTTTATTTGATGATAAAGATAATACATGATCAGTGTGAAAATTTGGAAAATATAGAAATGTGTAAGAAAGAAAACAAAAACATTTATATCCCATGAACTGAACCTATGTGTGTATATACATAGCAATATAAAATATAAAATATTATATATTATATATAAATCTCATATATACATATAACTTATTTCAAAAATGTGTGCACATAGTAAAACAAAACCTAACTTACAGAAGGATACAAAATAAAACAATTATGGAGTGCTTACCAAATGCTAGGCACTCTTAGAAACACAAAATGTATAATAACATCATACATATTAGCTTACTAATCTTCACAACAATGCTGTGAGACAGGTCTGTGTGTATTTTGCCATTTACAGGTAAGAGAGTTGAGAGTATAGAAAGATCAATGCCTTGCCAAGAGTTCTGTAACTTATACATGTTAGAGCTGGAATTTGACCCCAGGCAGTTTATTTCCAGGGTCCTGTACCCTTAAACTCCTATGATACAATTTTGAGTGGTATATTTAAGCATTTTTTGTTTGGTTGGCTTTACACAGTGATTCTTGACACTGTCCTAAAATGTTTTCAATTGAACTTTCTGCAGTGAGGGAAATATCCTACATCTGCACTATCCAGTATGGTGGCCACTAGCTACAGGTAGCTACTGAGCACTAGAAATGCCACTACTGTGAATGAGGAACTGAATTTGAAACTTCATTCACTTTTAATCTGTTTGAATTTAAAGAGCCACTGTGGCTAGTGGCTGAGCACTGGACAGCATAGATCTAAATAAGATTTAAAAAGTAAGCACCTCATCCCCCTTTATCACACTCCCTTATCCAGTACTCACAGGTAACAGCTATTGTTTATTTCTCTTTCCAGTCCTCCCTCATCCTCATCTCTGTTAAGTGTGGAAAACATGCCTACATTTCTGTTTCCTGAGTTATTTTCCTGAAACTTGGATTGACTGTGCCATGCAAGATGAGGAATTAGTCTGTGTGCTCTTCCTCCACAACGTTCTCTCCTCCTAAGTTTTGTTAATTATTTTAGTTATTCCACTGGTATCAGTTAAGGTTCTTTGGATTGCAAGTGGGAAAAAATCCAATTAAGTATGATTTTAGGAATAAAAAGAGAATTTGTTGACTCATAAAGACAAGAAAACTACAGCAGAACTGACATTAGGAAGGCTAAATTCAGAGTCAAACTGTATGATCAGGACTCGGTTTCCGATCATCTCTCCCCAGTCCATAGGCTTCATTCTTCCATTCTATGTGGTAGCTACAGCCACAGGAGCTTGAACTTTGTGTCCTCTTAGATTCCAAGCCATCAGGGAAGAATACCTGCACCTTTATTGTCATGCTATTTAACAGTGGCCACAATAATGGTGGGTTAAACACACACACACAAACACACAATCTCAGTGGTGTACAATGACATGCGTTTATCTAATTCATATCTATGGATTGGCTGAGGTCAGCGGATCTAGGTTGCACTTGGCTGGGCAGCTCTGCTGATCTAAGTTGCGACTGCTCACAACTCCCCGCTCCAGTAGGTCAGCAATGCTCCACATGTCTCTCCTCTTCCTCCAGGGACTGCCGATCTACTCCAAGCATGCTCCAATGGTGATGATGGAGGCACAAGAACACAATACCAGCTACGCTAGCACATCCCATTAGCCAAATAAAGTTGCATGACTGCATCCCAAATCAGCAGAATGGGGCAGTATACTCCTGCCATGGAAGTGAGAAGGAGGGAGGGACTATTTCTAAGCAGATGAACTTGCCTTGCTCATTTCAAAACCAGTGATTATAGCAAAAGGCATGAATTGCACACTTTGGCCTTGGTCTAGGTCTTATATTCCATCCGGGGGGCAGAGCTGGCATTTAGATTCACCCAAAGCATGTGGGCTGAGAGTGGAAGAGGAATGGTTACTCCTAACCAAGATCAGAGTTGTGCTGGCCACATGAACTGGAAATGGGTGCAAGATGGCAAACCACAATGATGATTCAAACTTTAAACAATATACCTAAACTTCTGTTTCTTGAGCCTTTGGTTTTCGATAGTATCCCTTGATATTAAACTGACAAGAGTTCTCTTTCACTCCACATTTCCCACTTATATCAGCTTGATCATTCAAGATTATTAAAAATATATATGAAGGAAAGACTAGGAAACTAATAAAGGGTCTGGGTGTGGGTGGTACAGTTCTCTGCCACAGGTAGGTATGTTGTCCTAAGCAGCATCCCTTCAAAGGTGGGGACTGTCTGTGTACATGGTGGGACATGCCAAATGACAAAGCTTCCTTTCAGGTGCTAGTACAGGGAATCAAGCAAATGGTGTTCTTTTCCCCAAAACACCAAAACCAGAAGTCTTCACTGTAGAATACCATATCCCATACAAAGAGCCTTAGTTCAACCTAGGTAGCAATATTATTTTCTTAATAGAGCAGATCTTAAGGATGGGGTAAGTGTTTCTGAATCTTTTCCCACTGGCTCATTGGCATGCCTGGGAAAGGTGAAAAAGGGTGAGAAAGAGCAAACGGTACAGCCATTCCCTGGACAACTTTTGGCTCCTTTTCCAGTCCTGAGCTCTGACTGTGTTGATGCCCAGTATGGAGATTCCCCAAGACTTTTTTGGAAGGAACATTTATACTCTTTCCACAGCCTTCTCCTGACTTTATCTGGGATGCTGCTTCATCCATTAACATTATTTCACTTCCTTTTCATCTTCCAGAAAATTATCAAAATCTCTACTGATAGAGCTCTTTTTATCTTTAGGTCACTTATCAATTTATTCCCTTCACTAATTCGTCATCAAATTTTTGAAAGGAATTATAGATAAATCCATGTGCTCAGTCTTAAACACACACACAAATATACATATATAGTATTATATATTCACACATATATGCAATTTTAACAAAATTTGTTCTTGCTAATTACATTTTTTGCTACTGGCTTAATTGAATACTATTCTAGAAGAGTTTCATAAGTAGTTTCTCAAAGTCACTGTGGAAAAACAAGGATCTTCTTTCACTTTTAAAAAATAATATTAACTGGGTTTTTGGCTTGTTTTCCTATCTGAATGAATAAATGACTCAGATTTCAACTTTGGGTATGATATGATCAATTTCACAGACATCAGATTAAGTTGACATTTAAAAAACAGAAAAAGGTATACATGAAAATCACCTCATTCTAACTTCTGGAGGTTAAAGGGGGTTTTGTTGTTCTTGTTGTTATTTGTTTTTAATCCTGAATTTTTATCAAGCTAAAACATTCACTTCCAATTCTGTGAGCAGTTGGTGAGGAATGACAGTAAAGGGACTGTAATAAGAGTGTATAAAGGACCCATGAATGAAACGATTATCTTATGTTAGATATAAAGCCTAACTAATAAATATTTATCTGTTATTACTAGTACAATGTATACATTTACTGTATGCCAACAGTATTCAAAATGTATTAGTCTCCTAAGGATGGCTAAAACACACACAGGACGAGGGAGGGTTTCTGTGAAGAGCTGTGCAGCGTTGAGATAGACACTTTCCAGGAGAAAATGATGACTCACACGGGGATGACTTCAGTGGCATCTGGTTTCCATCTTCTTTGTTTCTTCTCTTGGACTCCATTCAGAGGCACTTCCTTCCAGCTGGAGCTTTTAATGGCATAATGTGAAGGCAAGATCCACAGAAGTGGGTTTAGAGGAGGGACTTGAAGGAAAAAATGCAGATCATCAGAGGAGAGTATGGAAAATTACACCCAGATGGGAGGCAACAGAGAATGTATACACATCCAGACTGAAATGCACCAATTAAAATATTTAGGAAAATGCCAAGAAGGGTATGGTTTTTAATATGGGAGTAACAAAAATTTGAACTGAATAAAAAGTCTAAGTGGTATAGTCCTTATTGCAATTAGACATTAATATAATTTGTTATATGAGTGTAGCATAGCAATGTTTGTTCTTTCACTATGATCTACTCGTTCTATACACTGGCTCCATTCATGATGGTGATACCCTTCTTCCCATTTCATAGCTGGAGAGGTACTGTTGGACCTTGCCTGGTATTCCAAAATGATTTACAATGAAGGTAGTCCGTCCACCTGGGTGGGTGGATTTGGACTTGTTACAATAACCCGCAGCCCATCAGAGTCCATAGAGACTGGGAGGGGGGAACAAACAATTGGTTTCTATATATAAACACTCATTATCATGTTCCCCTCTTCCCAACCCAATGACGGCAATGAGGAAGCCCTTTCTCTTTTCAAAATGAGAGCCCATTATATTTTGTACCTTTATTTTCACACATGATGTTCTGCTTAACCAAATATCATCTGATCTGAGTGATTTTTTTTCCCTGGTCTTGTTCTCTTCCCTACACACAAATAGCTCTTGAAGGGGGGCATGTTAATGGAGGCAGGCAGTAATGGTGTTAGAGGCTATGAGAAGGTTATCTTCTTCTGAACACCATGGGGGTAGATGATCCAAGCTGAGTTTAAGTCAGAGAATAATTATTGGGTACTTTATGAAGATAGGGCATTGTCCAAGTCTCTGTAGAAACATATTTTAATAAGTAATAGGTACATAAATTATACAAAATGGTAATCTGAGGCAGACTGTATTATGCACTAAGAGAGGTAAAAGTAAACCTAACAGGGATAATAGAGATTAATTCTAATGATGTGGATGGGAGAAAAGAATACAAATCAGAGGAGATTGAACTGTCAAAGGGGAACATGCAATGTATGTGGAAGATTCTTTGCCTCAATGATTTAGATAAATCCAGAGGCAGTGCTGGCTTTACACAGAGGTCAAGGGTTCATGAACTCAGGTGCTAAGGGGCCAGGCCATTGCTATAAATGTGTGAATCCAGACAGGTGTAAAGTAGTAGGGGATGGTGGGACTGGTAATAAATAGAGGGCCATGCCCCACCCAAAGTGTTTCAATTTTATATTCAAAACTCAAAGTTACATAATTCAAGTTGTTGTCTGTAGATTTTCTCTGTCATCCAAAGGCCTCCCCTGCACTTCTAAGTTCACACTCAACTATCTCCTTCACACAAGAGAGACCCATGCCCTCCTCCAAGGACACAATCATGTCTATATAACTAACAGAATCTTCTAAAGTTGACTTTTTCACAAGTATGATAGAGTAGGCCACAAAGGCAAACATGCTTTCCACTGTGGAACCTGGGATCCCTTAAAAGTCAGTTGAATCACCTTCCAGGAGACATTCTGTTACATGTGGGCCACAAACCCAGCAGTGAAGAGCTGCTAAGGTTGTTTGAGACTCTCAGTTTTCCAGGGGTGCTCCTGGAATTTCAGGGCTGCCCCTGGGCAGAGGGGAAAGAGAAATGCAGGTTCAGCCAGGGAAGTTGAGCAAGGAAGATCTCGTCTGAAGAGAGGAAGAACCCCGAACATTTGTACGATGCAGAGGAAACCCCATGGCACCTCTTCAGAGGAGGACTTGAGAGCGATGCCCTGCCTTGGCGTTCCTTACAATGTTCCTGTGAGGAAAAACTGCTCTATTTCTCCTTTACCCACTGCACTCAGAACACTTTTTACTTCTGGTCACCAAATGCGTGGGTGTTTTTCCCCCACTAAGCAATTCTCCAATTCTCGGTGGAGACTGACTGGGAGTCCTACATACTTAACTCAATCCTGGCACTCTCTAGCTGGAGAGAGCACCAGATCCCACATGTTAACAGCTCAGTCGCACAAGACTGCCCTCGCTTCAGATGCCAACCTCAAGTCAAGGTTGTCACCTATACTTCTAACTGGATTCTGAGTAACCAGCTCAGCAAGAGTTCCCATGACCCCCTCCTCTGGTTTGATAACTTGCTAGAACTGCTCACAGAAACTCAGGAATCATTTACTTACATTTACCAATTTATTATTTTTTTCAGAAACCATCTCAGGAACAACCAGATGTAAGAGATGCATACATAGGATAAGGGTTGGGGGACGGGCCAGACTTTTCATGCCCTTTCCAGCTGTGCCACCCCTCTAGCACCTCCACTACTCGCCAACCTGGAAACTCAGCAAATGTCCATTTTCAAGAGTTTGAACTCCCGCCCCCTGATCACTTGTCTTTCTGGTGACCAGCTCTCTGCTGAGGCTGTCAAGGGCCCCTACTCTAAGTCACCTTATTAGCACACAGGTGCTGAAAAGGGATTGTATGAATAAAAAAAGACACTCCTATCATTTAGGAAATTTCAAGGGGTTTAGAAACTCTGCCAGGAGGTAAGACCAAGTATATTTCTGACTGTACCACTATCCACTCAGAGCTTTTCCCTTTGGCATACAAGGATTTATATACCCACACCCCACTCCATTCCAGTAAATACAGTGCCTCAAAGGTAACTGCTCAATAAAGATAATTTATTGAAACAGAGTAAAGTCATATTAGTCCTGATTAAATTAACAGCTGTCTGTAGAATTTTCCAGAATCAAAGAAAGACAATCCTGGGACTGAATGTGCTGTACAAGAACCAAATAGAAGTAAAGAAAAAAAATAAATCTATACATAGCACAACTCAGAACACAAGAGAAGTGGAGAGAAACTTACAAAAAATTAAATTAGTATTTAATCCCTGCATAAAATATCTACATTTTCTCCTTTAATCCTTTCAATAATAAATAAACCCATCAACACATATTAAGGTATATTAAATCAGAATGTGAAAATTCTGCAGGCAAACAAGAATACTTTAGTATTCTTTATCCACTTTCTTTACTACAAAGGATTTTAGACATTTATAGACTTTCTTCTCCCTTCTTCTTTCTTCCTTCCTTTGGTTTAACTCAGTGACTCTCACACTCCAGTATACGTAGGGATGTTTTGTACAGAATTGGATCCCCAATGATAACCCATATACAAAGGTAATTATGAGTATATGAGATCCTTACTGATGTCCAGTTAGATGTTGCAAACCTCACCTCCCTTCACACACACACACACACACACTCACACACACACACACACAGAAAGCTGACACTAGTGAATTGAATTGTGTTTGTGTATGTTCCATTTGTTTTATACTTTCTCTTCATTTCAGACAAGTACTTGAGCTTATTATTTCTTACTTAAGGCAAGAAAGTATAAAGTCTGCTTTTGAAAGGATGGAAGAAAGAAGGAAGCACTTTCCTAAACTGGGAGGGACCCTTTGGCTCCTGTGACTTGTAGTTCTATGACTGTAGCCTTGGAAGGGAGGGCTGCGTGTGCCCCAACGTGGGCTGGACCCCAGAAGCAGGTCTCCTCACTTCACCAAAGGTCCCTGCCCCATGTGGCCTGGAAGTAGTGGAGGTAGAACCTGAGTGGGTCCTATAGACAGGGACAATTGCTATCTCAGTGCTACCCTGTGTAGACAGATGACAAAATATTGGAGGAGTCTTCCCAGTGCCTCTGTACCACATAAGACCCTGAACTCTGTAAGACCCAAACTTCTGTAGAATCCTGGTGTGTGGGGTGTGGGAGCAGCCTATGTGCGGCTGGGTTCAATTTCCTGCCAGCCTGGTGGGCTGGTTACTCAGAATTCAAATTTAATTTGATGTAAGGAAATCTAAAAAATTCCTGTTTCTTGAATACATAAATTTACAGACTGAGATTTGCACCTATTTAGAATATTTATGGAATGCCTGCTGTTGGGAAAGATTCCCTGACAGCTACTGCAAATCCAATTCTGATAGCCTGGTATGGATGTGCACCAAGGGTGGAGCAAAGGAGGGAGGAAAGGTGTGCATGAGACAGCGGTCAGAGGTCATAAAGGAAACCTACCCCAGTTCCTTTGTCTTCCTGAGGCCTGGTCATGGATCACTTAGCTAGTTCACTAGTCTATCTCTGCCAATATTTTGGGAGAAAAAATAAAAATGCAACATATTCAAAAACAAACCAACAAACAACTTCATTCTAGCAAATCATTTTATTAGGCTTAAGATGGGTTCCTGCCTGCAAAGCTCACAAATGCCAGAAGCTGTGGGCCTGGCAGCCGCCTACTTTCCATCCTAGTCACACTGCCTCATGGGGTTTGACTTGAATGGCTAATTACTGGTCACCTCACTGGCTTGTCGAAGCCAAAAGATTATACTTAATGCACAACTTAAGCCATCCCCCAGACCTCACTTGTTTGGACTGGCAATCATGTTTTCTGTTCCCTTCCCCACTTACTTTAGGTTTTAGTAATTGCCTTCTCGGCTCAAAAGAGCATCCCACTAGGCCATTGAAATGGTGAAAAGCCCCCTGATATGAGGAAATGTTTATCTGCTCTCTGTGAGAAAGCACTGGGACCAATATGTGCGGCTTTGGTATATGACGGGATGCAGGTTTCTCATGAGCAATTTCTTAACTTTCAGCTGAATAATAACTATAATCAACTTGATGCGTTGAGAGTCGGTTAGAAGTGTTGTTGGGCAGTAACTAGAAACTTTAAAGATGGTAAATAAGTCATCATGGTGATCTTTTGCACAATGCAAACATAATGCCCAATGCAAACATAATGTCCAATGTTCTTTTGAGCTTTGCAAAATGCAGGAATGAGGAAGATAAGGCCCTTTCGCTAGCTCTTTCCAATCCTCTCTGCTGTGGATTCCCAGCTGATAAACCTGTTCAGACCTGGACTAACCCTTGAAGGATGCATGTGGAGGGTCTACTACCAACAGTCCTCCTCCAAGCAGGTTGGAGACTCAAACCACATGCATTTTGGGTCAACCACATAACGCTGATTCGAACAAGATGTGGATGGAATCATCAAAGAGGGACCAGGCACACTTTATCAGGAAAAATAAAACTCATGAAGTTCAAACAGTCCTAATATGAAGCCTCACCCCCCAGCAGCTAGCAATTGAATAAGTGACTTAAGAGACAAATACATACTCAGGCATCAGGATTACAATGCCTTTTGGACATAACGTGTTCTTCTCTGCTTTGGGTCCTTATAAATGTCAATTTACCTTCAGCTTAGACAATCCTTAATATCTAGATATAAATATTATTTTCTTTTAAAGAAAAGGCTTTCCTGACATGATCCCCATATTCATAAGGCACCCATTAATTACATGATCACCCACTCAAAGCACCCTGTCCTACTCCTTCGCACACATATGAGGATCACAATGAAATAATTTTCTGTGTCATCTGTCTCCCCTGCTGGAATGTAAGCTCCATGGGGGTAAAGAGTATGTATCTTATTTACTATGACATCCCTAGCTCCCTGTACAAGCTGTACTCATAGCAGATGTTAAATAATAGTTGTTGAATGAATGGACGGTTGATCTGTCTCCTGAGGTTGGCATGAGGACTGTGACGTAATGCCTCTAATAGAGCCTGCACACAGAACCAGTCAAATCAATTCATTTTAGCCATATTCCTCCCTTCTACTCTATTTTGCTGGTATCTGACTGATGTATTCATTTTCCTATTTTCTTCTACAAAGTCTACATTGTTCATGTCCTGTTGAAGAATCATGATTTTATAGCTGGGGTATAGGAGGATCATCACTTGTTGATTCTGATATGAGAGATAGCACGGCTGAAGTCAGAAGAGTCACTAAATGTCAGGGTCTCATCATCTATTTGGTGGCACGTTCAGCACAGGATCTCAATCTTCTGGGTCCCGATTCCTAGCTCCAGCCTCCTCATCAGACTCAATACTTGCTATATTTTACTTTCTTTCTTAGTCTTCAACTTTTTTTCAAACTCTTGCCCAGATAAAGTCATTCAACAAGTTATCTGAGAGGCTAAACTGGAAGGGGCTTGGCCTGGCTGAGGCTTTATACACACACACACAAAATTCTTGTTAAATTGAGCATACATTAACTGTTTACTTCCAGTAAAACAATCCAAAAAAATGTGCCATGAACTGAAGAAAAATGGAATTCATTTGCTATAGATGAATAAGAAAATGTATTTTTATGGGTTTTTTTTCAAATCCAAATAGAAGTTTGGTGCTTTCTTCTTTTGTTGCGTGACTTATCAGAATTTAGACTGTAACACTTTCAAATGAATTCATTGCATGAGTCACTGCTAAAAGTGATTAAGACTGTGTATTTCTTTACCTTGACAATTCATGGGTTATTTGGAAGATGTGAAAGTCCACTGCAAAGATTATTTTAACTGATTGGATGACAGAGTAACATAGAGTTGTTGAAAGTATTCACCAAATTTAGACCAAAGACTCCCAGAAATGAATGTGTACCCTGAGAGAATCAATCTGTTAGATCCCAAAGAGAAGCTGGACTTATTTTCCATCGTGACCTCACCTGAAGTGAACAGAACAAAAAATTCTGAAGAAGTGCAGAACTATCTGAGGAAATGAAATCACTCTTTCAGAAGTAAGTCACTCGTTTTAAGGCTATGAATCGTGCTCTAAATGTCTTTGCTTGCTTCTGATGCTTAAACATGGAAGGTTCTTGAATGATCAAGTACCTGTCAGAGCAACAACACTCAGTTTCTAGAGCCGCTCATGCCTAGTCTTTAGGCACTATTTGTGTTTTCATGGCTCTGTGACAATGCATTCGATTTCGCTAACACTGAACCCCATCATCAATAATATGAAGTGAGCGTCAGTGGTCTCTGATTGAATGCACTCACGGTTCTCAAGAGACTGAATCGGTTGAATGGCAGTATTCTCCCTGAATTTGTTAACAAGGATTGATTAGGCCGAGACCCAAAACTGCATGGTTTTTATGTGAAGAAATTTGGCTGAAGTATCTTTTTGAACCACTTTAAAAATATTCATAAAATTTATTAAAAGTAACTTTTATCATATGAATACAAAATAAATAATTGTAAAAATTAGGGAAAAGAAAAGCACATAGAAAAGTATATACCATCTTAGCACACAAACATGTACAGTTAATATTTCTGTATACATTTTCCATTTTTCTATGCTGCTCAAATATGTGTGAGAATTCTTTATATTCTTAGAGCTTTCATGTTCTCAGTCACTTGTACTTTAAACTTTATATTTGAATAGTAACAATGGTAGTGATGACTATTATTACTGTGTGCTAGGCATCAGGACAAGCTCTTTACAGGAACTATCTCATTTCATCCTCATGGCCTCCCTATGAGATGCTTTTGTCACTCTCAGTTTACATGTGAAGAAATAGACACTTCATGAGGTTGAGTAACTTTCTGAAGTCATAGAGCTAGTAATTGGTGGAGCAGAACTTAAAATGTTTGATGTCTCATTCCAGAAGCTGTGATTTTAACATTACATTATACCACTTTCCTTCTTGAGATATCAAATATTCTTTTATTATATTTTTTAATTAAAGCTATTTATAGAATAGTTTAAGGTTCACAACAAAATTGGGGGGAAGGTACGGAGATTTCCTATATACCTCCTGCCCCCACACATGCATAGCCTCCCTAATTATCAACACTGGCCACCAGAGAGGTTTGTTTGTTACAGTCGATGAGCCCACCTGAAGTCCATAGTTTACATTATGGTTCACTGTAGATGTCATACATTCTATGGGCTTGGACAAATGTATAATGACATGCACCCATCACTCTGGTGTGGTACAGAGTATTTTCACTGCCCTAAATACCCTGTTATCGGCCTATTTATTCATCATAACCTCCCCTTCTATCATATTTTAATGGTTACATGCTACATCATAATAGTCATGAATCTATTATTATTAATGTATAATATTTCCAGTTTTCCAGTAGTAAAAATGACACCGTCATGAACATCTTTTTCAATAAATGTTTGCATCTATTTTTGGTTAGGTTACCCCAGATGCTGACCTGGAAATAACCATTTGAGCATCACAAGCTTATTTGGAAGTGATCCAGGAAACATCTTCAAGATAAGTTAGAGAAACAAAAAAAAGTCAATACAAGGTGTGTTAATGAACAGGTTACCACCACAGGCAACAGAGAGCTCAATTCCATGCTGATCTTTGAGAGTCTCCACTGAACGTGGGTTGTCTCCACTGAAGGTTAGGAATCCTTAATGTCTGCTCATCGTTGGTTGAGGACTGCTCCCAGGGTGTTAACTCCTTGGAACCCCATGTATCATCTGGCATGCGTCCTCACCCAGAAAAGATCCCAGGAGGAAAGCTGCCATGCTGGCAGTTGGAAACCCGGTTGCATGCACAGGAGGGATGTTAAAGAGCACTGACAACATCTGCTACAGCACCCATTCACACTGCTTCCTTCTGGGGAAACTGAAGATAAATCAAATTCAAAGTGTTTATAACTTTGATTGCAAATTGGCCCATAGAAGTGTACCAATTTTACATAGCTTCTCTCCATGGCCAATGTTGGGATTACCATGCCTAGTCAGGTCATTATGTATAAAAAATGATTTTATTTGCATTTTCTGGATTAGTGTTACAGTTGAACTTTTTTCATTTATTTATTAGTATAATTAGCATTTTTTATTTGTATGTTGCCTTTCATTTATTTTTCTGTTGGAGTACTTATTTTTAAAAATTTACTATTTCTGTACATATTGCAAATATTTTTCTAGTTTGTTCTTTGCCTTTTAATTTTTATAATTTATTAATATGGAAAAATTTGCACAAGGCAACACCCTCTTCCATTGCATATGTCATTGGGTTATGAAGCAAAATTCTGGAAATTGATACATGTTGAATCAGCCACCAGGGATTCCTTATGTTTCCAGAAATGCAGTATCAGTAGCATAAGAATGGAAATTGCCTGAAATTGTTCAAGCCGATCTTGTGGCTACACAGGGGAAGTGAGCCAAAGCTTGGGTGCACAGCATTACAAACAGCCTGTTACTGAGAACCCAGGCTCCCTAATTCAACATGTGCCTGTCATGTATTATATGTACCACATTCCAAGTTATGCCCTTCAACATTGAGTTCATGTGGTCTCACCCCACTGAATTAAAATGCCAAAGGGATGCTTATTAAAAAGACTTGAGAAAATTTATTGTTCTAAGAGAAGAAGCTTCAAAATAGTCTCCTGTCAGTACTGTTTCAAGGAATAGATTTTTCTTCAGAAAGCATTCCTATACCTTTCTGTTATGGGTTGAATTGTGTCCCCAAGCTCCCCAACTTCATATGCTGAAGCTCTAACCCCAGTACCTCAGAATGTAACCTTATTTGGAGATAGTCTCCTAATAGAGCAATCAAGTTAAAATTGGGTCAGACGAGTGGGCCCTAATCCAATGTGACTGATGCCCTTATGAAAAAGGGGATCACACGCATAAATGGGACATGGAGACACACACATAGAGGGGAGATAATATGAAGATACACAGAGAGAAGATGGCTATCTATACACCAAGGGACAGCTGAGGCTACCAGAAGCTAAGACAAAGGCCTTCCCTAGGAGAATGGATCCTTCCCTAGTGTTTCCAGAGGAAGCATGGCCCTGCAGACACCTTGATCTTAGGCTTCTGACCTCCAGACTAAGATAATTAATTTTCCTTGTTTCAGTCACTCAGCCTGTGATACTTTAATAGTAGCCTTAGCAAATGTATACCTTTTCCATGCCTTTTTAAAAATAATTTTTTGTACTCTTCAAGGCATTCTGTTAATACTTGCAGAACACATTTGTCATACTTTATTGAGTTTTAAATTTTTTAAATTGCTTTTGAATAGGCAATGCATATAGCCCAAAATTCTGAGTACAGAACAGCATGAAACAGACTGAGAGTGGAACCTGAGTTTTCCTCAACTGGTTCTCTACAGCATCCTACCCCCATTCCCCACTCCGCAGTGCCCTTCCAAGGGGCAAACACATTCTCTGTATCTTTAGTTTTTTGGTCATCCCCAGTTTAGTTCCCTATTTCCTCTCATTGACTAGAGGTCCCTTGGGGGAAGGGATATTGCTTCCTTCTGTGTAATCTCAGTTCTCATTAAATCTGAGTTTAATAACTGTTCATCAGCTAAATTCAGGCAGGTTGATACACAAAATTTAGGCTAGGTTTAAGGCTCTAATTGCTGTTGATATCCAAACATTCCTGTTATTTAGTCACCTTTCAGGTCAAACAGGATGAGAGCAAAGATTTTGCCCGGGGGGAAGAGCAGTAAGATAGTGAGGGGCCTGGGTGATGCTGGGGAGAGTGAGTGGAAACAATTTAGCTGACAAGGAAGTGAAAAGTTTGTTGGTTTGACTTCTCCTTTGCTGTTCTTCATGGTTCCCAGTAACTGACTTTGAATCTCACGATCACAAGTTGGGGTCCACCCTTCCTTCAGGAGATGACTGACCACTCAGACCACAGTACACAAAATCAGTTTGTTGCCTGGAATCAGGACAGTAGGTTGGCAATAAATGTCTCCCCCAAAGTTAGTTTGATTTCTGGATGAAGTTGCTGAACTTTCAGTTTGCTTACTTATTGATTCCCATAAACTATTTTTGATTTGTCTTGCTTTTCTTTGCTTTAATGTGTTTCTACAGCCTTAGTTAACTTGTCCTTGAAAGTCATACTGTGTGCCATTTTTGTGTGTGTGTATGTATGTGTGTGTGAAAGAGAGAGAGATGCAGAGATTGTGTTTCTGGGAGAGCTTGTTTTTCTTTGACAGTTCTTTCAAAGGGTCTGACACTCAGCCTCCTTTACCAGTTGGTCACTTCCCCTGGTTGGCCTCATCAGCATTCATGGTCTCAACTACTGCCAATAGGCTGATGATTCCGAAATCTCATTGCCCATTCCAGACCCATTTTCTGAGCTTCAGCTACACACATTGATTTCTTGATGGCAGTCTCTCTTTGGCTATCCTACAAGAATCTCAGATGAGTTTGAAACTGAACATATTTCTTTCTAAATTGACATAACCATCAAGGGAGAAGAGGAGTCAGCCCTGCCCTGTGGACCCCAATGCAGTAGTACTCACCTAGTTTTGCCTCTGATGGTACACTTCTGACACCTTTAATTTCTTTGAGTCTTGCCCTGCCAACTGAACCAACTTTTTAATTAGCTATTTCCATTTCCAATCCTCCACATCTGCTTTCTTATCCTCCAATAAGCACTGTCCCTTTGGACAATGCCTGTCAGGTTGTGTCCTGATGAGAATACACCTCAGCACAGTCAGAACTCCAGTGCCAGTCCCCTGCTCCTCATGGAGCCCTTGTGGCCACTCTGGCAAGACCATGGCCTTGCTCTATCAGGGGTGTCCAACTTTTTGGTGTCTCTGGGCCGCACTGGAAGAAGAAGAGTTGTCTTGGGCCACACATTAAATACATTGCAACATGTAATCACACACACACAAAAATCTCATAATGTTTTCAGTAAATTTATGATTTCGTGTTGGGCCACATTCATAGCCATTCTGGGCAGCATTTGGCCCATGGGTGATGAGTTGGACATCCCTGGATGGCCAACCCCTCTCCTTGTCTCAGTCATGAAGGGTTAAAAGTTTGATATCAGCTCTTAAGTTTTCACAGTGGTTCATCAAATGGGATAAGGGGGCCAGATACCTGGATATCAGGATGACTTGAATTTTAGAAAAAAAGTAATACCTTACAATTATGACTTTTTACTAATTTAGACAGCACTATTATGAATTGGAATTAAAGAAAACCACCTCCACCTCAGGGTGATGCAGACACTAGCTAGCAGCGTCCATGTCATTATGGATGAAATAAAAACATACACACGGACTACCGAGTCCGGTGGAGAAAAAAGGACGACAGCGTGGCTTTTCTCTCAAGGGGAGCAAAAGCTGCGGCCTCTGCCGTGACAGGCCTTTATTTTATTTCTCCTCACATTACAAGATGGTCCTCACTCACTATCCCACCCCCCCATCCCCCCACCCCCGTTACAATGAAGGAACAAAGGAGCCAATGACCCACATCACATTACAGAAGAAGGATATTAGCAAATGAAAAGGCAAAAATGGTTGAGCCTGTTACACTGATCTCTGCAAGGTTTAGCACTTGCAGGGTGAGGGAGTTTTCAGCAAAAAGCAAGACTCAAAGTGGCTTAGGTATACTGCAAATCTGATTACCCACGAGAGAACCTATCGGTGGGTATGGATCCTGTGCATCTCCGAGTGGAAGCTGGGCCCACACCACGCAGAAGGGTCTGCCACATAGGGGACCGTAAAAAGCAAATCTTAACAAAAACTAGAGAGAGAGGCTTGAAGACTCAGAGTAGAAGGGAGAGCCCATGCTCTCTCCCCTCAAGCCCACCAAGCTGAGACCAGATCCCTAGAATGGAGCCCCATCGAGGAAATGCCTCATGTTCTTCAACTAAATAAGCGGGAGTCACATTTCCTCCCAGTGAGTTTATGGGCCCTAAGGGTGCAGTGGCAGGATGGAACCTTGTGTCTAAAACGACCTGGCCTTCCTGTGACAGGCTCAGTTAAGCCACCAGCTGTGATCAATTATCCAAAAGGCCAATCAGGTGCAGATAGCCAACTGGGTAGTGTGGGGGCTGGACTGGAATCTTCTACAAAGCTAGTCAAATAGTCAAGAAAGTAAAATTAGATGCCAAATTGTGCTAAGAGCTTGATCTAAATTGTTCCTATAATTGAAACAGCTCTGTTATAGGTCATAAATACTTATTCAAGCACTGTCTGGATTTTAGGAAGCAAAGAAACACCATACATTGCTTCATGTTGTTAGGGTACCTGTGCATTGGAACACATTCATGTTTCCTGTCCTACCTTGCAGGAATTATTTTAATGTTCATCACTTACTACTGAAAGCTGAAAATAATTGGCTCTTATAATCAATTTACCAGTTTTTGATTAATTACTTTTGTCACCAAGAAGCATATAGCAAATAAAAAATTTAGCATCTTGATGTTGTGTCTATTCTTTGTCTCAGTTACCATGCTAGGTGAGGGATATGAAGTGGAGCAAGGCAAAAGTTCTGCACCCAAGTGTTTCACAGTTTAATGGAAGAGAAGGAACCTAATGAAAATCTAAGGAAACTGCAAGTGGATACATAAAATGGTAAGTGCTAAATAGTAAAAGAAAGTGTGGGATAGGTTTTTGGGATGAAACAGTGGGGAGAAGGGGGTTGTATTCAGAAAGAGAGCATTGAGCAAAGTAAATGAAGACATTCATATCTTAGATGTATCCTGGTGAAATTTCAGAACACCAAGGATAAAAACAAAGATCACCAAATTTTCCAAAGCGAAAAAAGAAAAAGAAAAAGAAAAGAAAAAGAAAAAAGAAAAAGAAAGGCAACTAGAAAGTCTAGGAAAACCTAAATGCTGTATAAGAAAGTTATAGTTCAAACATGAAGCAAACAAATGTAACAAAATTTTGTGTCATTGAATGTTGAAGCTTTCTCCTTTAGGTATATGGAATTATATTTTCCTCTTAATAGGTCCAGTCACATTACTTGGGACTGTCGTTAATAATCTTTTACATAATCATATTATTGTTAGCACTGTTCATTGCTGCGACAGTTAGAATGAGCTAGGTTCTACTGCAAATAACCCAAGTCTCAACAAAGTTGCTTCCAACAATAAAACTTTTTATTTCTTGCTCATTTTAAATGTTCATTGCAGGTAAGCTGAGGTTCAGATGTATGTTATATTCATTTTGGGACCTAAACTCTGTCTGGAACATTGTCCATCACATGGCAGAGAGAAGAGAGACATTTGATCCACATCTCTTAACACTGCCTAGGAATAATGTTCATTACTTTCACTCACATTTTATTAGCCAAAGCCTCTTCTGAGTTCAATATGAGGAGTGCATATAATCTTCCAACAGGAGGGGTGAAAAGGGATGGAAACAAAAATATTTGGTGACCATAATACAAACTCCCACAGGCTATCTTTCTGGTATTCAGCTATTCAATGTTCTCTTTTTCCCACATGCTGAACACACTTACCCCTTTTCCAAGAGAGACAACCAGAAGTCCAAAACAGTAACTTGGTCTTTACCTTTACTCCTAAGGGAAAGGCAAATATCTCTAGATAATGTGAGATACCGTAGTTTCCGTATCAGCTCTGGATGCAGCTCTTCTTGATCCAAAGCTGCAGGAACAAAAGAAGAAATGATCTGCTCTTTCTATACTCAATATTCAGTGGTGGGCATAGCGTTACCACAGTAAACACACTCATTTGGAAAGGTGAAGAATGGCAGACACAGAGATGGCACCAGACACTACAAATTCTAAGATTCCCATGGGGCATATGGTGTCTGAGAGAAGGAAGTAGTCCCTGATCAGGTCTTGATTTCACTCCCTGAGAATAGCTCCCTAGACCTTTTTCACCTTAGCCATTGGCCCTATCCTTTGGAAGGTCCTTTCCCCCCCACTATTGTCTTTGGCTACATCTAAGAAAGAATTGTAGAAGGTAAGTACCTTGGAGAGCAGAGAGCTTTCTCCCCCTGCTTCTTGATCAAGCAGGAAGAATGGGAGAAATGCAAGGGTTGCTTTACATCTTGAGCAATCTCTTTCAATCTAGGCTAGTAGTTCCCTTAGTGGTATAATGCTTTCAATTTTTAACTTAATCTATTTGATTCTTGTTAAGTTATTCATATCTTGTTTTGAAATATGCCTCTAGAGATATTTAATTGCTAGTGCCTTGTATCTATCAGGATAGGAACATTTCCTTAGGAGACCCATACTCCTAATTTGTTCTTGAGATTTTTTGTCCTATTAAAAGTATTTACTGGATGCAAACTTAAAAATAGGTTTAAACGTTTTTAAGAAATGACATATAGAAACCCCTTGATTTGGTCCTTGAAATGAGACTTTTAGTAGGACTCTGTTGTTTGAAGATATTCTTTTTCTCTGATTTAGTGATTAGAAATGAGAATCAGGTGCATCTCTCAAATCATGAAAATTCCCAAGTTTCTGGATGCTATCTATTGATTTTTATCCCTACTTCCAAACTGACCAATTCTTTTTGAGTTTATTTCTTTTTTAGTCAAAGGTATTCAATACCAATCGACTGAAGCTGCTAACAATGTTTGCCCACATCTTCTCCTAAAGCTACACATTCATTAGGATAAGGATCACCATCTTTCCACCTTCAATAATGACTCCTTTGCTTTTCACTAATGAGCCCTCGAACCAGTGCCACTCATTTTACTTTTGTTGTTGTTGTGGCAATAGCACCTCATGTTGTTACAATGGCACCTATCTTTTGCAAACTAATTTTTGTATCATCCGGATGAATTAGGTTATACCAAGGTAACAAATGACTCCAGAATGCCATAGTTTACAACTACAAAGTTCTATTTCTTTCTTTTATCACATCTCCTTTGCGGGATGGCTATCACCCTGCTTTATGTTTAGTACCAAAGCTGACGGAGCAGCCACTGAGGGGAACGTTTATGACCTGATGGAAAAGGGAGAAAAGACAGAGTGATTCATGTGTCAGCACTTACAACTTCTGTCTGGAAATGGCACATATCACTTCCACCCACATTGGCCAAAGCAAGTAATGTGACTACAGGCAGGGATATATATTTCTCCCACAGAGAGGGAAACCAGACTATTGAATCATCAGTGATATAGCTTACCACAATTACTAATAATTTAGAGTCAACAGGTAGACAAAGCCCAGAAGATAATTATAGTTATGCCCTATAAAAGGAAAGATTTAAAAGTCTTAACCACGTGAAAAGAAGAACATAACTGATGGAAGTGAAGAGGTAAAAGTATGTGCATTCTACCTCTTAACCAAAAGCCCTGTCTCATACCTCTGGCTCAGCAGGCTTTATCTTGTATTTATGGTGATTATACAATTTATCAACAGAATGAGTATACTCTTGAGAGTGAAAGTTGGTGCTATTAATAATTATATCAAGAAAACAGTTGAAAACAGAGACTGTCCTGTGCAAAAAGGATGTATGATTCCCTACCTGAACTATCTGCTCAGCTCCAGGTCCCAATTCCAGACGCTGGAACAATATAAATTCTCAGTTATAGAAAAACAAGCTCTCCATGTCAATCCTAATCTGACAGTACATTAGTGAGGAGTTGCCAGTACAGTCTTTTGTTAAGATACATGGTTGATTTCACTTTTTTTTTTTTTACTTCTGTTGCTGATACCTAGATCTCACTTTAAGCTATTCTACCTTCCCTTTAGTTTTTAGGACTGGAAATCTGCAATTGTGGAAGAATGAACTTAAAACGGTATGCTTCTAGATGAAGCCTTGGATCAAGGAGACTCATGTATCCGTTATGTCGGAGAGGCTTTTATTCATTCAACAAATGTTTATTAAGCATATTTTACATGCCAGGTTCTTTACAATACAGTGAGGCTGCAATGGTGACTTTACTCATGAGGAGTGGATTCAGGCTCCCCATCATGAGCTCCAGATGATTTTCACATGTCTGTGACTTTTCTTCCAAATGATATTGTAGCCTTCTCAAGGACACAGCTCATCCTTCATAGAATCTGCTCTGAACTTCTCATAGAACCTTCTGTAGTGAGTAGAAGAGGCTTTAGAACATTTGTTCCTAGAGGATACGGTCATATTCTGTTTAGTTCAGAATATAGCAGGTACTTGATTGTTAAATGAATGAATATTGTGTAAACTTATATCTTAAGTTCCATTCCCTTGGTAAAACAAAAATCTAGTTCCCCACACAAGCGGAAATAATCAACTGCTTAAGGAAATCTGGTTTAGTTTGTTTCAGAAGTACTTTGTCAGAAGAGTTGGGAGTTAGCCTGAATTCCTCTCATGAGGCAACACTGTCTTGCTCCTCTCAAAATCAGTGATCTTACAACAGAGGCCAAGGGGAAAGTATTTTTTTCTCTAAGGCATTTTGGCACAGCCTTATTGAAAATGAAGCTTCTTATGGCATTGCTTTTTCAGATGTTGGTCAACAATCCATCATGATTGAGTTGTGAAGTATTTATGAAATTGTCAACTTGAGGAACATATCTGCTCATTTTTTTCTCTGAAATTACTTCTCTTACCAGAAGGACTCAAATTTGACTGTTCTGTGATGATTTAAATGCCCTGCACCTCATTAGTGTTGCCACCATTTATTTAATAAAATCAAATCAGAGTAGCATTTAATTTAGTTTTAATAGGATAGTTAATGTATGTTAACTAAGTATCAATTGATTATTAAAGTGGAGAGTGCTGAGGTGTAACAAATATATGAGATATAAATCTTGTTGCTGTGCCATTAACTCAGAATTACATAAGCAATAAATGTCTAATTAGATTGTTAGTAGTGATGAGTTGTAAGCATTTATTGAGATTCAATAAGATCGATGTTATAGACTTGTGCTAAGGACCACAGCTTAATTAACTCCTTCAGTCTTATTTTCACCAGTCTCTGTTTTTGTTTTGTTTTTTTTTGTTTTTTTTATAAGGTGCTAAACTGGAGGACTGGTGATGGAGGGAAGGAGGTGACCCAAGTACAACATCTTAGATAACCCCACACAGCAACAGGAATACAAGATGACCATTCTCTGATGGTCTTGGATTCCAGAACTTTAGGTAGTGGAATCACTGATTTCTAAGGCCATTTTCTTGTAGATAAGTTTAAAGATTCAGCATAATATGGTAGTAGAGTCAGACAATTTGTGTAGCATCAGGTGAAGTGGGCCCAGAGTCAATTCCATCTTAGATGGGGGAAGAATAGAAGGTTGCAGTGCAATTTTAGGAGTCCTTGCTATTTCAAAAATGTCTATCCTACTTCTCTCTCTCTCTGCCTGAAAATCATCAAGCAATTATTCCTTTGGGTTCAAGGTATAATTACCCTCTGATTCTTGAATTATACAGGATGGCCAAAAAGTCTGGAAACATGGGCTGTTATGTAAGAGAAATAGATAATTGTTATTAAAAAACATGATGTGTTCCATGATATTACGTAACATGTTCACTGTGCTGCCCTTGTTAAAATTACATCTCTCAATGCACTGTGCAAAACTGCAAGAAGCAAAATTTATTCATGCAGTGCTTCCATCAATTCCTGTGTGTGCATATGTATTGCCTTATTCGTGTCTGTGATTTGCCCTGATTAACTGAATAACCCGTTTGTTTAGCATGCCCCAGAAGAATTCACCAAGTGGGATCAATCTGTAAAGAAGTAATTTATCTGTGTTGCCAGATTTTATGGTCACTCTGCATTTTAAGCCAGTATTAGACAGCTCTCTTACACTAATTAATCATATTATTTACTTGGCATAGTGTCATGGAGAGCCTTTGGCTTTGAAAGCCAAAGTCCCTGGAATTTCGGACACTCATGAATTTGAAGTCTGTGTTCTGTTCCTAGCCAGATGAGCCTCTGCAAGGTACTTGACCTCTCTGGGCATAATAATCCCATAGTGTTTTTTAAAAAATATATTTTATTGATTATGCTATTATACTTGTCCCATTACCCCCCCTTATTCCCCTCCACATTGCACACTCCCTCCCACCCACATTTCCCCGCTTTAGTTCAAGTCCATGGGTCATACATATAAGTTCTTTGGCTTCTACATTTCCTATACTATTCTTCACCTCCCCCTGTCTATTTTCTACCTACCTACTTTTATGCTACTTATTCTCTGTAACTTTTCCACCTCTCTTCCCCTCCCACTCCCCTGCTAATAAAACTCCATGTGATCTCCATTTCTGTGATTTGTTTCCTGTTCTAATTGTTTGCTTAGTTTGTTTTTGTTTTTGTTTTAGTTTTAGGTGTGATTGTTAATAACCGTGAGTTTGCTGTCACTTTACTGTTTATATTTTTTATCTTCTTTTTCTTAGATAAATCCCTTTAACATTTCATACAATAAGGGTTTGGTGATGATGAACTTCTTTAACTTGATCTTATCTGAGAAGCACTTTAATTGCCCTTCTATTCTAAATGAAAGCTTTGCTGGATACAGTAATCTTGGATGTAGGTCTTTGCCTTTCATGACTTGGAATACTTCTTTCCAGCCCCTTCTTCATAGTGTTATAGGAGGAATTAAGTGAGATAATGTGTAACAAGCACCCAGCACAAAGTCTCCTGCATTGTATAAACAACTGCCTTTTGTTCTTTTCTGTTCTCCCCTGCCTTTTTCCATATCTCTCATCTTATTTCATTGCCTTTAATAGTAACATTACTCTCTCTCCTGTCTTTGGATGGAGAGGTTGCAATGCCAATTCTTAGATGGGTGTAGGGTTTAATGTTCTAGAAACTGGAGGCAGAGGAAGAGAACAAAATCATGGAGAGAGAAGGGGGCGTGATAATAGGAACATAATTCTTGGCTGTTCATATGTTTGCCATGAGCCATTCCTGGACTACCTCAGCCTGCTAAGGGACCCCAGCTGTAAAGGTGCAGGCACCACATTGCTCTGAGGTTTATATTTCAGAGAAATAGTCCAATTGCACACTGACACCTGCAGTTTGGAATATTCTGTAATTTATATGATTCAGAATCAGAGGCTTACTGGGAACTGTGGTTGTAGTTTAACAATCTACCATAAAAATGATAGAAATCATGAGTCTGCATATACCAATGACCTAGATTCAAAATACATGAAACAAAATTTGAGGGAATGACAGATTGACCAAACCAGAATTGTAACGGGACATCCAAATGTATTTCCCTCAGAAACTCATAGATCAAGCAAACAAAAGAAAAGTAGTATAAGTGTAGAAGATTTTCACAGCATAACTCAAAAGGTTCATCTAATGGTAAATATGGAACCTTGTACCCAACAGACTGAGAATTCATTTTTTTGGAGCACCCACTGAGTGTTTATAAATACAAATTTATTACATATTAGGTCATGAGAAGAGGCTCAACAAATTCTAAAGAATCTATTCATAGGACCTGTGTTATCTAACCACAAAGAAAACTGTGGTACATTTACACAATGGAATTCTATGCAGCAGAAAGAAAGAAGGAGCTCCTATCCTTTGCAACAGCATGGATGGAATTGGAGAGCATCATACTAAGCAAAATAAGCCAGGCAGTGAAAGACAAATACCATATGATCTCACCTTTAATAGGAACCTAATCAACAAAACAAACAAACAAGCATAATATAAACAAAGACACTGAATTTGAGAACAGTCTGACAGTGACCAGAGGGGAGAGGGGAGGGAATTTCAGGGGGAAAGGGGAACGGTTTAGAGCAACAAGTATAAAGGACACATGGACAAAAACTATGGGGGGTGGAAATGGGAGGAAGGTGGGGAGGGCTGGGGCGGTGGGCTGGGGGCAGGGTAAAAGACAGAAAACTGTACAATATCAACAATTAAAAAATAATAAAAAAATTTAAAAAAGAAATAATTAAATTAGAAAACAACAATAAAAAGGCAATTAAAACCAACAGCAGCTGTCATACCTTTAAGGGTAAAATATAGTTCTAAAAACTTCAAGTGTTTCAGAGGACAAATATGGAAATGAAAATGCTTTAGCACTGAATCAAAACCATAGTGCTACATTCAAAATGTACCTAAAAGCAGTACTCAGGAGATTTGTAATCCATAAATTTAATTTGGTGTCAACAAAAAATGAATGGAATTTTTCATGAAAATTGAAAAGTTATATTCTTTATAAGGAAGTCAGAAATTAACCAAGAATACTCAATAGCAAAAACTGTTCTCAAGTAAGAAGAGTTATTAAGAGAGAGTGTAGACTTGTGCTACCTGATATCCAAATTAGTTACAAAGCTAGAGTGCTTAAGGTATGGTAAGATGGCCTTGTGCATGAAGAGACAAATAGATCATCAGAACAGAATAGAGAGCCTAGGAATGAAATCAAGTGTAAACGGGCCTTAGGTATATAAAAGAGGAGGGAAAAATCAGATAAATTAAAGATGGGATGAACTAATAAACAACTGTTGCATAGGGAAAAATGGTTTTCATATAAAAAAAGATAAAATTAGATCACTGCCTTACATCATACATAAAAACAATCTCCCAATGGATTAAAAACTGCAGTACTAAAAATATTTTAAAAGTATTAGAAGAAAATATCAAAGAATATTTAATTATCACAGAGTACGAGATAATATCTCAAACAAGATAATGAAAACTTAAATGGAAATAAAGGGTATTAAATTTGACTAATCAAACTTTTAAAAAACCACAATAAAGTTAAAATATAAGTGATGAAGTAAAAGTAACAAAGATACTATAGTCTGTCTAACACATACAACAGAAAAAAGATTATTATCCATAATGACCTGTATTATGTATAAATAAGAAAAAGACAAAAAATCTTAAAGTATAGCATCAAAGGATCTGAATTGTCAATTCACAGAAGAGAAAATTTGAATAAAAATAAAAAAGAAAATGGCACACACAAATGAATACAAACGCAGCTGGGAAAGCTGAATGTGATTAGTGATGTGTCAGTGTCAGTCCTTTCTGGGAACTGTGGTTTTGCCAAATGTCACCATGAAAACACAACTGGGCAAGATGTACAAGGGATCCCCTCATATTATTTCTTACAAATGCAAAGCAGTCTGCATTATCTCAATAAACTTTCAATTAAAATATGAAAAGATACTCATTGACATTGGTAATCAAAGAAATTCTATTTTAAACGATGAGATGCCCAGAAAGTTTGTAAAAATGAAGAACTGGCAAGGAAGTAACTAATTAGAGAAAAGGGAAATTTTATACTTTACATTCAGAAACTGGTAAAAATTAAGGATCATGACCATCACCAATGTTGGCAAGGAAGTGATTATTTAGAGAAAAGGGAATTCTAATGTTTGCTTGTGGGAGTGTAATCTGGAGAACAGTTTTGCAACAGCTCTTAAAATTGAAAGTGTGCATATTCAAAAATTCACTTGTAGGTGTATATCCTAGATATATTTTTTACATGTGCCCAAGAGGACACATACAAGAATGTTGTTGCAGTTAGTAATAATAAAAAAATTGGAAACAGCTCAAATATCCCTGAATAGAATATGGATAAATAAATTGTGGTATACAATGGAACATTGGACAATAATTAAAATGAATGAACTAGAACTTTAAGTATCAGCATGAATGGAGGCATAATATTGATTGAGAAAACAAAACTGCAGAGCATTACACAGATGATGAAAACATTCACGGTAAGTTAAAAATCTATATTGTTTATGAAATCATATGAAACAAGATATTAAAATAAGACTCTGTTTGAGTTCAGACTGGGTCTCCACGTCAAAAGGCAAAAGCACTCCCACATTTTAAAATGTGGTGGTAGACCAGTTATGCAGGACTTACAAAGACATCACTTGAAGCCCACCTATGTGCTCCTTACAACTTCAGTCTTTAAAAAAGGATGGAGGTGTCGAGAGAGAATGATTAGAGAAAAATTTGCTTTGGAATAAGTGTCCATGACAGCCTCTCCTGCTGTTATAATTTTTGGAAGGGTGAGGTGCACACTCTCATCTCAATCAAATGAGAAGAGCTTCCATGGGCTCACTGAAAGGTTGATGGTCTCCACAGTTGTTTGTTGAACACAGTGGGCAGAAGTGAGGTGGAGCTTGAGCAATCGAAGGTTAAGAGAATGTGGCTGGAGTTCAATGTTCTGAAAGTTCAGCAAGGAAAGAGGTTGTCCTGGGATTAGCCTGGACCACCACAGTGAAGAATGCAAGTATTTCCTTTGGACAAATGGGCCATGAAGAAGAGCCTACCATTCATTCATTCATTCATTCATTCAACAAATACTTTTAATTGCTTATAATGTTTCAAGCACAGTTTTAAGTGTTAAATCAGTGGACAAATAGATAATAATTTTCATTCTCATGGCATTTATATTTCAGTTGGTAGCAACTGATGAATAATAAACATAAAAATAATCAAATGATATAGTATAATAGAATGTGATAAATACTGTAAAAATAGAGCAGAGTAAGGGGCATTGAAAAAAACCCACACACAAAAAAGTATTAAACTCACATGAGTACAGTTTTAAAACACTATTGTAGGATATAAAATAACACTTTAACAACAGAAGACACAACAGTATGGGAAGACTCAAACTATACAGATAATTCTCCATTAATCAGTTTAGAAATAAAATACATTACCAAGAAAAACACTTATAGCTTATAAAGATATTTAAATTAAAAAGACCGATTCTAATGCTCAATGGAAAGATTGATAAATTTGACAAAAAAAATTTGGAAAAACACATCATAAAGGAAAAGATAAATGACAAATTGGAAAACATTCCAACTGATATAACTAGAGCAATTTGCTAATATACAAAGAGCTCCTAAAAATAAATAAGCAATAAACAACTCAATGGAAAAATGGACACAGAAAATTAATGAGCAGTTAAAAGAAAATATAGCCAAAGACATTGAAATTGAGAACAGGCTGGCAGTGACCAAAAGGGAAAGGGGAAGGGATAAAGTGGGAAAAGGATGAAGGGTTTACAGGAACAGTTATAAAGAATGCAGGGACAATGACAAGGAGGGGGTGGAAATGGGGGAGGGAGGGAGGGAGAGGTGGGGTGGGGAGGAGTGGGGAAGGAAGGCAGAAAACTGTACTTGAAAAACAATAAAAAAATAACGAGAAAAAAGAATCTATTCCATATTGCAAAAACACAATAAATATATAATTTATTCCCATTTCAAACTCTTTAATGATTCCTAAGCAACTAGTTTACCTGATAACTAGATACACCATTTCAATACACCTTGAAAAGTGCAGATGTCAAATTGATGTTGTTTTATCTAAAAAAAGGAAAAAATATAGATGAATTTTAAATATATGAGATGATTCTCAACCTCACTGTAAATTAAAAAAGAAACACTGCAAAACTGCACTGCGTTACCAGTTTTCCTCTGTCGTATGGGCAAAGATAAAAAGTGTGATAACATGCTGTTGGCTGGGGTCTGGGGAACAGGCATGCTTATGTGTTGCTAATAGAAGTGCAAACTCTTACTGCTTGTTTGAAGACTAATTTGAAAATGCCTAGCTACAATTAAAGTGCCTTTAATGCCTTTTGATCTACAAATCCCACTTCCAGGACCTATCTTGCACTGAAGTGGAGTAACAGATGTAACAGGACTATTCATTGTGATAGTTTTGAATATTGAAAAATTAAAAACTGCTTAAATATCTATAGAAACAGGACTGGATAAGTAATGTACATTACAACATGAAAAGGAACATTATGTAGATGTCTAAAACAATGATATGGAAAGCTCTCCAAGATCCATTACAGGTTTTGGGGGTGAGAAGCAAAACAAATCAGTGTGTAAAAACTGTTAGTTCGTTAATGATACACGTGTGCTGTACATTTCTGGGACAGAGAAAATGGTAGTTACCTCTCAGAATAGTAACTGGACAGATGGAGGAGAGAGACTTACTTTTACCACATGTACCTTTTGAATTTTATACCATGTGTTTGATATACTGATTCCAAAATACGAATGCGTTTTTAAAAAGTCAAAATAGATACGTGAAAAACACAGGCAAATTGATTGAAAAAGAAATTAAGACTTTAGAGGTATTGTCATTTTTCTCTGAGATGAGTTCAGAAATGAAACCAGTTAACACTTAAGTAAGTAGAACTGTATTCTGGATTATTCTGAAAATTCACTTGAAATCCACCAGATGGCACAAGAAATTACAGTGTGAGCAAATTTGGAGGGTGGAGTAACAAATCAGGGGTGGTGAGAAGCTGGACAAACGAGAGCAAAACCTTGCTCCAGACTGAGTCCCACTGCATTCAAATTCCAGACAAGCCCTGTGGTCCTCAGGTACGTGATTTTATCACGTGCCAGACAGGTGATGTTGGGGAATCACCAGGCAGTATGGAGCTGTCTACATATTACAACCTCTGCATGAATGGCTTATTGAATTATTTCCTTCTTCAGTGTAGAAGTCTCTTTTTTTCTCCTTAATCCATACTTAATGCCTTATGAAAAGAGGTATTTGTTTTTTGGTAAGCCACGTTTCTTTAATTAAAGGAGGAGGGTTGGGAGAGGTCTACTGGAAAAAGAGAAAATGCTGGTTTCACAATCTGCACTATTTATGAGGGTGCTTTGCTGTTGAAACCTATGAAAGGCCAGCCTGGCCCAGCTTGCTTCTTGCCCTCCCAGGAGACAATTATTGTCCTGCATCACAATTTGAAGCAAATATCGGATGTGGTCAAAAGAACAGTTACAGCCCTCTCTCCAGCAACCGTTTCTGCTTAGATTTCTTAATTGTTTCCACCACTTCCTTTCCTCAGCTTGTGGCCTTCTGCAGGATCTTGAGCTTTAATAAAAGCTCCCATCCCCTCTGGGATTCACATGTGCAAGCAGACACTTCCTGGACCCCAGAGCCACCGCACCTTAGGGCGGTGCATCCAGCCAAATTTGTGCAGCACACATGCACCTGGGAGTCTCCCAATGCCCCATGTTTTCCTTCTCAACTGGAGGGAAGAAAGCTCAAGTGGTCCAAGCCACCCTCTAGCCTCCCTGTCTGCACAGCTTTCCCTCCCTCCATGCCAAAAGTTCTGGTTTGTTCTTGGTACCTGATATGAGAGTCTGTGCCAGACTGTGCTTTCATCTCTCACCTTCTTTCGGGTGTATTTCAGGTGTGCCTTTCTAGGACACTTTGCATGGGAAAATAAGACATCAAAGAAAGGAACTGGACAGGATGATTCTTTAATGGTTCAGCTTTCAGCACTGAAATACTCAGGTAGGATGTTTGAGAGACACTTACGATAATTGACTATTTTTCTACCAAATTTTACCAATCATTTTCTACCAATGCACACACTGGAAAATCCACTTTTTTTTTTCTTTCTCACTATAACGAGAGAACAGACCTACTATCAATATTGCTTCTGAACTGCAGGTGAGATGCTGGAATCAAAAGTGTTCTGGGTAGGCCAGTGTGTGGAACCAGGAAAATCAGTGGAGTCTATTCTCAGCACCATGACCTCGGTATAGGACTCTACTTAACTGCTCTGGGCCTTAGTGTCCTCATCTCTGTAATGGGGATGGCAGTGTATCTGTCAAACCCACATCAAAGAACTGTTATGAAGAGGAATAAAATTAAATATTTTATTTTAAAGAATCTCAAAGTTGTCAATGTTAATATCCATGGATAGCAGCCCAGCAACTAAAGCCACAGTTGAACTAGCTCACGTATTGGGAGGTGGGTTGGTAAAAACTATTGCTGTGATGGGAGCTACAAAGCATATAGATGGTGGCTTCTGCAGGATATGAGGCAAAGAGAGCTTGAATAGCCTGACACAGCTGAGGCCACGTACTGGGCAATAAAAGTCCCTCTGAGTTAGGATGAATGCAAAGCAAGCCTGTTCTGCTGTAGGGAAAGAGTTGGCTGCCTTTCAGCCAGG
Source organism: Glossophaga mutica (assembly GCA_039655065.1). Lineage (NCBI taxonomy): Eukaryota > Metazoa > Chordata > Mammalia > Chiroptera > Phyllostomidae > Glossophaga > Glossophaga mutica. The sequence continues at coordinate 135,127,517 of CM077307.1, read as the reverse complement.
CAAGACCTTTTAGTTACAATATCATGCAAAATATTGATAGAGGCATTACACCAGTGTTGCTTGCCAAAGAATGACAAACCAAAATCAAATACTGTACTTGTATTTTCGTAATTGTGTTTTAAACAACTCTGAGCACCTACCAGTCCATACCCAGATTTTTTTTTTCATGCGGACTTGCAAAAGTAGTTGTAGATAAGCCTGGAACTGCACACCTAGTTTTCTCCAAACCACTTCTTCTGCCAGAATCACCATCTATGGGAACTACTTCCATGTACTCTTCCACAGTCTGAGGCAGCATTTAATTCAATTTTTCAGAGAGGACATTCTCCCTTAGTGATTTTTATATGCTACCTGACATATTTAATCAGTGGTCTACAGCATACAAAGAACTTCCACAGATAAAACTCATTAATTTATACAACACACTCTGAAATATAGATATTATCTCTTTCTTACATATGAAGAAACAGGCTCAGGATGATTTGCTGATTTTCCCAAAGCTGTAGTTTGTAAATTCAAAGCCAAAATTAGGACTTAGTACTATATTCCATCCCTCCTTTAGCAACACCACTCAGGGAGTCCCAACAGTCCCGGAAACATAGACGCTTCGTCACGGTGAACAGAGAGAGGATGCGTGGCATTTGTCACACAACAGTTGTCATGATTCATTTGCTGCTCTACATTAGCATTCCCAAAATATGCTGGAATGCGTAGCCCCTAAAGTTCTGGAAAAAAGGTCTTCCCTGTCCAAGTATGATGGGAAAACGCTGTATATGACGTACACCCCCTGCTGTCCCACAACATGCACTTTTGCATTCTAAAGGCCTTGAGAAGACTGTTTCACCTTGTCTGACCTCAAATCTCCCAAGTTTATTTAGGCTCATACTTCTTTATATAACAGCTATTAACTCTTACAGAATAAGTGTGCTATGCATGGAATACGCTTTTGGAGAAGTGTTAAACATGATCGGAGGGAAGTCGAGAAAGTCAGAGAGGTAATCAAAGGGAGTAGAAACTAGTCAAGAAAGTATGTGAGAAAAAATAGGTGGCCTGGATGCAGAACATCAGACCAGGAGACTGTGGGCTTGGTGCTCTGCTTGTGTGTGCTCCCTGCCTTTTAAAGATGCTTGTACAGTACGTACTGCCATTCTCAGCCTCAGTTTCCACCTCTCTGAATTGAAGGGTTTTTGCCTGGGAGATCTCTAAAGTTGTTTCTCACTCTAATGGTCAGTCATTTTTACCTAGGAGATCATGAAACAGACTCCTTGAAGACCTTTATTTTTTTAATGTTTTACTTTGATGTAACTGGAAACTTATAGAACAATAAAGAGGACGCACAAGGAATTTTCATATACTACTCTTTCCCCAGATTCATCCCTTGTTTACATTCTTCCCATTTGATTTATTGTTTTCTCTCTCTCTCTCTCTCTATCTATCTATCTTTATCTCTATCTCTATCTCTATCTCTCCCTCTCTCATTCTCTTTTTCTGAACCACTTGAGAGTAAGTTGGAGATATCATGTTCCTTTACTCTTAAATATCTCAGAGTGAGTTATCTAAGAATTCAGACTTTCACCTATATATACCCCAAATCAGGTGCTTAACACTGATACAATGCCTTTATCTCATTCGAAGTGAATAACCAAATTTCACTAATTCTCCCAATAATGTCTTTATAGCTACTGTTTTTCCCCTGGGCTTGGCTAACTTTTTATAGTGGGCAGGATGAAATCTATGTTGAAATAATTTATCTACCTAGAATGAACTAAATGGATCATCCCATTTTCTCTTTCCTCTCATTTCAGCACTGAATGAAGGGGTGGAAGAGATAGAGGGGAGAAGAGTAAAAAAAAGTTAGAAAATTGTGAAGCAATAAACTTTGGCCTTGATGTGTCTACTGACCTGTACAGGAACAAATGCCTCCACGCTGATTCTGTATCTTACTGAAAGTCTTGGATATTTATAGTGATGAAAGGAAAAGAAAGAAAGAACTGGTTCATGGTGAAAATCAGCACTTTCTGAAAACAATTTTAGTCATTCATTCCTTTATGCATTTTCACCATGCCTATATGCTTCCTTAACTAGATGGTAAATTATTTTGAATGTCAACTGGCAGTTTGCAGTTGGTGAGAGACATGATTGGCTAGAGAAAGTTTATGCAAGGAAAGAGTGGGAGGTGTGCTTGAAAAGGCGAGTTTCATACAAGCCTGGAATACTTACAGACTTCACTTAAGATTTTATTTTATTGTTTCCCCAGAGAGTAAGATTATATCATAATCTTCCAGCACTGTAGGACAGGTGAAAGAACATAGACTTTGAAGAGGTCAAATTGCAGTTCAGCCACTTATTAGCTGAGTATGTCCTTTAGCTTCTCTGGACCTCATTTATAAAACACAGATGTTAATAACGCAGACTCAGAGCTGGGATTCAAAGAGACAATGGTGTTGGTCCTCCCTCTTCCCACCTCTGCATCTGTCACATGCTCAGATATCTTCTATGTTAACTGCTAAAAGTCCAGTACCAACTCATAGGGTTTACTGTTTACCTGAGACCTACAATTTGGGGAGGAGTTATGAGAATAGCCATGAAGCCTATAAAACACCTCAATAACAGCAGTTTTGAAATTTTAGCCTGGAGTTTTATTTCCCTCTTACGTGTACGTGGTGGCCACCCTTTTTACTGTTTTGCCCAGATTCCTTCAGTCTGATTATAAACCTTAAACACAAGAATCTGGGTTTCACAATAGAGCGTCTGACTGCAAGTGCTGAGGAAATGGAGCCAAGGGTCGGTCTCTCTTCCTCCTGGAGGAGAAAGGCTGGGTCAGGGGCTGGGAGGAAGTTGGTTGGACACTGTTTGCACATGCGTGCAGTCTGGAAGCCTCCCTTTTCTTACTGCATCTTTTGGAAAACTTTTACTCTCCTCCAAGATCCATTTGGGAGGAAGATTTGGCTAAGTCAGGTATCCGTGGGAAACCGTTCTTATCTGGAGCCAGAACTGAGACTGGAAGCCAAAGGGAAGCACTATTTCAGGCATCCTGAAACATACTGTATCTCTGCTCTGGAAAATGAGTTCCAAAAGGCGTGCGTTGCCACCATTCTCGTCCTTCTTTTCAGAAGCAAACACTGGACACAAAGCCAGCAGTAGTCAATAAATGCCAAATATATTCAAGCCCATCATTTCTAGCACAGGTTGGTTGCTGTAGAAAGAAGCCAGCTTCCCCTGAGCCATTCTTTTGGCTATGGGTGGATGGTAAAATAAGAAATAGAGAGGAGTTAGGAACAAGATGAAACAAAAATGATGAATGGAAACCATTTTCTTTTAAGGGGCTCTCAAGGGAAGCGGTGGTTTCCCCACACCACCCTCACCCCCAACCAGTTTAGACTTGTTTGACACAATGACTGGCATTTCCGTTCTCAGGTAAGAATTCTTCAAGTAAGAAAGTTGCTCCTGCAATTGTGTTTTTATGGACTCATGTGATACGTCCAATGAATTGAGCTAATTCATTCTTTAACCTAACTGGCAAGATTTAATGTTTCACATTGAAAGCATGAATAACCATTTTGTTTCTTGAATGACTCCAGTTTAATGCCTCCTGATGTCATTGTATTTTGCCCAGGGTTAAACTTGCTATATGAATTATTCACTGCTTGATGGAATGAATGGGGCCATGTTTGCCCATAGAATGTTTGCTGTGGTTATCTGACACGGTGGGGCACAGCGGATGGTACAAAGGACAATGGATAATTTAGAATGTGGTTCCAGGACTGAGCCATTACAGTTAAGATCTTTATAGAAAGCATAGCACCTTTTTGTTTTGCTCCACACATCACGATGGCCTCAGTGAGCCAAGAAACTCTTGCCCTTAAAAAAAAAAAAAAAAAAAAAAAAAAAAAAAAAAAAGGTCTAAATGTGTTTTTTTTGTAGCAGCTTTTGTCTTTGGTTAAATTGTGGTTAGTGAAGGGTAGAAGGCTGTGGGGGATGGAAATGCATTTAAGAAATTTTTTAAAAATTAAAATAAATAAGAAAAATAGTAAATTAGTAATTTTCTCTATGCTAATTGCACCAATGTGAAATCAAATATTTTTAGTGAAGGAGAAACAATATGTACCTAAAAATAAGGAATCTGAGCTTCCATTTTAGAGTGAAGGTGATTCGGACCCCTCTATCTTAAGGGCATTTGGGGTGAGTTATCTCCCTGGCTACAGTTAATGCCCAACTTTGAAACTGAAATGGTTTAATATGAATGATTTATAATCTAGAAAGACAGTTAATATAATTTAGTGGGAGCTGATAAATGAACCTCTGAATTTACTTATACAAATAAGTGAGGCATTAATCTTAACTATGACTTTCCCCATTGGGTTCTCTTTATAACCATTTGTGATATTGTGAGTGACAGGAAGAAATGATTGGCAAGTTTTAATGGTTGGCGAAAGTTTTCTAAATGCCATTAAACTTTGCCAACAAGACAAATAAGCCTTGAGTCTGAAATATAGATTAAACTAGTTTCCATCCTTTCAATGCTTACAACTCAATGGTGAGCAGCTTAAGTTACACATGCATTTAAAAGCCACCTTGAGACAGCTGAAAACTCAACTGGGCTCTGAGTCTGTGCAGCTGAGCTGGGTAACCCCAGCAGGCGCTTGCTAGTACCTGTTTCCTAATTATAATTCCAATGGAGAGAGTGTCCACCCCTAGTTCAAACAGCTCTGGCCAAGAAATATAGTACATGGCTGCAGGGTCCTATTCCCTGAATGGTTAATTCTCAAAGAAGGGAAATCAAGGGCTGGGAAGACACTATGGTAGGCTGAATAATGCCCCCCAAAAGACACCCACGTCCTAATTCTTGGACACCGGGAATACTACCTTGTATGGCAAAAGGGTCTTGCAAATGTGATCTGGTTAAGGATTTTGCATTATCTGGATAGGCCCTAAATGTAATCACTGGGTTCTTGTATCAGGGAGGCAAGAAGATCAAAGCAGGAAGTAGAAGTGATAGCAGGAGCAAGAGATTGGAGTGACTGAAGGAAGGAGTCCGAGCCAAGGAACGCAGGCACCCTCCAGAAGGTAGAAAAGGAAGGGAAACGAATTGGCATCTCTGTGCCACACCGGAAGAACAGCTGTCTTAAGGCCACACATTAAATACATTGTGACACATAATCACAAAAAAAATCTCATAATGTTTTATGTAAATTTACGATTTTGTGTTGGGCCGCATGCGGTCCTTGGGCCATGGGTTGGACACCCCTGCCCTAGAGCCTCCAGAAGGAACTGTTTCAGCCCACGCTCTGACTGTAGCCTTGTGCACTGATTTTGGACTTCTGGCCTCCAGACCATAAGAGAATAAACTTGTGTTCTTTTAAGCCACTACATTTGTGGTAATTTGTAACAGCAGCAATAAAAAACTAATCCACCACCCAAAGGGTCCTGACTTCCTCAGTTTCACTGTCATCTTCCTGGTCCTCACAGCTCCCCACACCCACATTAGTTTTAAAGCCCAATTTCATGGTGTTATCCTAGAAAATTTAGCTAGTTCACCTTAAAAGAACTGATAGAATGCAGACCATCACGTCACTTCCTCTGAATCAGTAGACTTATTGTGTTCGTGAAAACACCGGAGTCAACAGGGAGGTCTATGTTTCCAAAGGGAGGTGCAGCCTTCTGCTTTACAAATGCTAAGGCTCAAGTCATGGTTGATGCAAGGATGAATAGGGAGTGAAGGAACTTAGAAAAAAAATCCTTTGAAGGTTGACAAGTAACTCAACAGTTTCTGTTCAATGTTAAATGTGTTTCAGTGCTAAAACTTATTGTAAGAAGAAATAAATGGGTGTATCAATCCCTGGATGCTAAATTCACTTTTATTTTCAGTTGAGTCTAATAAAAATGCTAAAGGAAAACCTGATTTTGTCCTCTAAAATAACTCTTTGAGCTGTTTTTTTTTTTTTTTTTTTGGCTATGTTTGCAAAAGACACATTTTCTTTTTATTTATTTCTCCCTGATTTAATATCAACTAGAACACTTGTCACTATAAACACTCACTTTTTAGGGGGAAGCATGTTAGGATTTGATCCTCCTGGTCTCATTAGGGCAGCCTGAGACCCAGTGATGGTTTTTGATTCTCAACTATTTTCTGCATTTCTTAATTGTGGAGAGGGAGAATTAGCCAGTTATTAAAGGGAGGGAGAGTTAGAGGATTACTAACACTAAAGTCTCCTGACAAATTCCAGACCTTTTCTGATCTTCATTCTCCTTCACTAATATCTCTAACATTTGACACAGCTGATCACTCTATCCATCCTGAAACTCTCTTTTCTTTTACTGCTGTGACTTTGCTCTTTCCTGACCTCCCTGTGACCCATCCAATTGTCCATGCATCAGCTCCTTTTCCACAGCTTCCATTTTAAATGTAGGCATCTCCCCAGTTCAACTGTTACTTCCTGCTCTCTTTCTTCTCAGGGGTTGCTTCTATTTTGATGACAACTCAAGATTCCCCTTTTATCCTGATCTCCAATCCAGTATCTACAACCAAACATCAGACAATGATGTTTGGGTAGTTCATCACCTCTAATACATTCTCAACCATCAACATATAGCAGGGTCCTTTCTGCCCTAGGGTCCTTGCACATGCTGTTCCTTCTGGTGTTCTTTTTTGTCTATCACACCCCTACAGGTCACAATTTACATGTCACGTCTTATGGAAGCATTCCCTGACTACCCAGACTGGATTGGATCCTTATGGTAGGTTCTCCTAGCACCTGATGGAAACAAAAAACAAACTAACAAAAAACCCTTTTTGAGACAGAAAAATATGAAATAAAAACTAGTTCCCCTTTAAGAAAAAATCAGCTTCAATTAAAAGGAAGTGATGAAGTACATAATTTGAAACAAAAAATACTTTGTTTTGTTTTGTGTTTTTAGAAATCATGCTGTACAATACTTACAGGGAAGCTGAATTCACAGCTTAGTGAATTAAACCGACAGCTTTGGTTAGGTGACTCATTGACTAAGCAAAGGTCCTAAGTATCATCAAATGTGATATGCTTTGCTTTCTAGCATCCAGTGTTGTTATATAATTATAAGACAGCACTTGTCTTCACCCATTTGACATTTAAACCTCAATGTTTAGATCACTTTGGCTAATCATAAATCATAGCTAGTGCTCAAGACACTTCATGAATTGTACCTATTGTTAACCACATTAGATATAACTGAACTTAAAATGAACTCCCTTGGGTTTTAAAAAGTGATTTTCCTTCCTATACTTCATCTCTTTATTCTGCCACACAAGGTGCTTTTTTCAAAAAACAACTCTCTTGTGATGTAATTCACCAACCAGACAATTGACCTATTTAAACTACACAATTCAATGGCTTTGACTATATTCACAGAGCTGTGCAGCCATCACCACAGTCAGTTTTAGAACATTTTCATCACTCCGGTAAGAAACTATACATCTCTTAGCAGTCACTGCCCAAACGCCACCCCTAGGCAACCACAAATCAGCTTCTGTCTTGATGAATTTGCCTATTCTGAACATTTCATGTAAGTGAAATCATACAATGCATGGTACATAATGACTGATTTCTTTCACTTAGCATAATGCTTTTAAAGTCCACCAATGTCATAGGATGAATCAGTACTTCATTCTTTTTCATGATTGAATAATATACCACTGCATGGATAATCCATTTTTTATTTACTGATTTATCAGTTAATAGACTTTTGTATTGATTCCATATTTTTTATTTTGTGAATAATACTACTATAAATACAGGATAATCTCTGAACTCTGAGAACGACTTGGTGCTATTCCTCTTCTCTGTAGTCATTTAAAATGAAAGGTGGCTTGAACATTTCTAAATCTGAATAACAACACAAAACATTATTCTCTGAGGACCCTACAGAATGTATTGTACATATTGTTATTTAGTAAGCTATATGTAATTATTTATGTGATATTGGCCTTTTCTCCCACCTGTGAGCTACATGAGGACAAGCATTCGGTCAACTATGCTTGTCCAGGTTTCCCTGGAACCTTTCCAAGTGATTGGCATATATTAAATATTTCTTGACTGACTAATTTTGGCATTACTGTTATCTCGGTAACTTGAGACACAAATCAGATTTGCTTCTGACTCTTCCCTTTTTTACTTCTTCTTTTGCATCTGATGAGTCAGCAATTCTTTACAGCCATTTTTCAAAGCAATTCTCAACATTTGTGTGTCCATTTCTTTTCCCCTACTACCCATTCGAGACCCTCACACTTGCCATTCCTTCCATCCTTCTCCCCTACCTCTAAGTTATTTTGCAGATAGTGTCCAAGCAATCTTCAAAAAAAAAAAAAAAAAAAAGATTACATCACTTCACTCTCCTCTTTATGACTTGCATTGGCCACACACTAGAAGACCTCAAACTGGAGCTGGAAGATTTCATTAACATGATTCCTTATATTTTGAGACAAGTAGCTGCTTTGGTTATTTCCTAGCACTCCCCACTCCTATTTATTAGAAGATAGACTCTGTGTACCTAGTCTATTGGCTTATTGAATCTGATCAACCACTTAACAATGTCTAGGAAGGCAAATACTAGTATTTTCAAACACTTTTATGGCCAGGCCTCACTGGTCAATACAAAGACATATTTGATTCACTAAAGTCAAATCAGTATATTCAAAACCAAAACATACTTACTTTGATTTTTCTGTCTCTTTTCCCAAAGATGAGTTACTTATAACAACATTCTATAGGAAAGTTCCTATATACAGGAACTGCCTCCTTTCTTGTCACTGAGAAGATCATAAATAGATCATTAACAAATCTTCCACATGGTATCTTACACAAAATCGTACTATCGTCAATGGCACTTGCTATGGCAAAAACATATAGAAAGTCTGATTTTTTTAAGAGAATTTCTTTCCCCAGTTCCCTGAGCCAGAAATGTTTTATTCTTTTTTTATTAGGTGAATATTTAAATAAGACATTTGGGTTGGAAACGACATCTCCACCCCAAAGAGAATGTTGGGTTAACCACAGATAGTTACTTAACTGACCTCCAGAGAGCTCTGGTGTGGTTGCTTACACCAGACCTTGCTTTGTTTTGCAGTGTGTACCACTCTGGGTCAGAGCTGGAATGTCTTGGATCAATAGCAGAGAGTTGGAGAACAGATTCTGATGGGAAGAGGACACCCAGTAACTGTTATGCAAAAAAAGTTATAGAAGAAAATAGGTTCAAAGAGTTTATTGAGGTTGTTTTCCAAGTGGTGTATAGTTAAAACCGTCTCTGTTGTCTATTCACAAAAGTTTCAACAAAATCTAAATTGCTTGAGGAGTGAATTTGCTACTCAGGGCTAATCTTTTGTTTAGTTGGACCTCAAAGTTTGTACAAGACAATAACAGAGTCTGCCCATGGGAGAACAGACATTTAGGGTTTGCATATATATTAAGTAAATATGTTTTAAATGAATGTGTGTCTTGTCTTTTTACAAATATGATACTCCCCCTTACCTCTCGACTTGTGGATACATAAAGTATTCCACAATAACTTGCCGATTAAAGAGGATGTGCTGTAGTTCTAATTTGTCTTTAGAAGAGGAGGGACAGGAAGTCTCTTAAGTGACTGCTGGGTATCCTCTTTGTAGCAGATTTCCACATTTAGTCTCATTTAATTCTGACAGCCTTGTGAAGTAAATGCTTTTAGTATTATCCTAATGATAATTACCTTCATTTTCTATATTAAAAAAAAAAAAAAAGATTCCGTAAACTTAACTAACTTGCCCAGGTACACATCACTAAGGAGTGATAGATGTGGGATTCTGTGGGGTTATGCTGGACATGGCTTCTCCAATCCCCCTAGTGGAAGGCTGGCCAGAGAGCCTTTGGCCAGAAGAAATGTGTATTGCATTGGAAATGGATTGGAATTCCCTCCTTATCTCTTTTTGGGAATGACTTCTTGTCCTGTGTGACTGCTTCTTGACCTTTTCTCTCTGCACGTACACACTGAGATAATGTAGTTTATAGTCACGCTCAAGACCTGTGCCCTCTTTGTCTTGGACCCCTTAAAACAAGTCTCATACTCAGGGAGGTGCAGTCCTGCTTCGGCGACCTGCTGCCACAGGTGCTCCCTCTAATGTGAGTAATAAATGCTATATGTCAGCTCCATTCAGTCATCCTTGTGGATTTTTCAGCTTATCCAAATGAACAGTCAAGCTCCCTGGGCTCAACCTCCTGCACTACAGATTCTAATCCAGATCTGTTTGACCCCGAAGGCCTCTTTGAACTATTACATGAAGTTCCATAAAAGAGAGGGAGAGAAGGAGGGAGGAAGGGAGGGGAGGAAGGAAGGAGGCAGGGAGGAAGGAAAGGGAGAGAAAAATTGTATTGTATAAAGACATGCTCCTTGATGTCCTTATTCCCCTTACATCATTCATTTTCTTATTGTACATTAATTGTGTAGCAATAATTGGTGAGTCTTGGGCTTGCTGAGGTTTTTTTGCAGCATATTATAAATTATGGTTGTTAAATATGTGTTCTAATTTGAAGACCCACCCCCAAACCCTCCATAATTTGTAAGCCACAGGTAGGTTAAAAGCATTGCTTTTCATTGCTGCCACAAAGATAGAATCCTTTACCTATTCCTGATTACTTCATTTTCATAAGTAGAGAGTTGGAGATGAAATGCCCATTTTCTTTAACAATCGTCTATCTACAGATTTACTGCACAATAGCCAGCCTCAAAAATTAAAGTGTGTAATAATTGTGCATATTGAATTATGTTATGTCACTGGGCAGCAAATTATTAAGCTACCTTTTAACAATGTCCTCTTGAAGTACCAATATGAAAAACTTAGTTTCTATTTCAACTCTCAGTAAATGCAAGATGGTTTATTGGTTAACCGGTTACAAGATTATTAGTTAACTGGTTACAAAAGAAAATCATTATCTATTGGTGACCATCCAAGAATACAAACAATAATCAAGGTTGTCATAAAACTAAGCTGCCATTAATTTTTCTTAGTGATATCTAGTCCAGTAAAAATGCCATTTTTGAAAGCCAGTTACCACAAAAGCAGTGGTACATTTTGTGGTTGGCATGTATTTGCAAATTGTTCTTGGGGGTCTTGAGAAAAGAATTTGACTTCTTCAGTAATTAGTGTGGTACTACTGATTCAAGCCAGATTTAGTTTTCTTTTGAATGTTCAATGTGTTGGAATATGCATGAATACATCGTGTGTTGGCTGAAAAAAAAGTTATCTCCCAAAATAAACTGGTTATAAAAAGCAAGTCAAATCACTTTGTGCAAATATGACTTGTCTAGGTGGAGATCTTTGTTTTACTGAAATTGACCAGCCTATTCTTGCTTACTGTTTAACAGCTTTTGTCTGGGCCTACCCATGAGCACAGACTCATCTCTAGAATTGTGCCAACATTCCTTAGCTTTGCTCAATTGGTTTTTCAATTTCATTTAACTATTATATACTTAATAATTCTATTATGTGGACATATAATATATAACTGTTATATAGTTATTTGTTCATAGAACTAATATGTAACAGGCACCTGTTAAATAGTGAGCACTGCTTGGGTAAAATTTGAATGCAATAGTATTGTAGGAATATAAGGGTCAGAGAAACTTTTTTTGCAGCTAAAAATGAAAGGCCTTCTCTTTTTAGTCACACCCACATGTACTCTTGGGAACCAGTCACCTTCAAGTGGGCAGGGATTCTCATTAGATCTCTGCATCCCAGAAGTTGGCTTGGGTCTCCAACCATAGGCCTCTAAAGATTTGTGCACGTGTCCCAGGGTTTCAATTGTATCTTAATTTCTGACTCCAGGTTCCTCTCCAATGGGTCTCTGAATTCCACTCACTTTTGTATTTCCCTTTTCTCACCCAAGCAGGGATCTAAGCCATCCAGACCTACAGTGTAATTCCCTTACCATGATTTCCTCAAGAAACCCATCCCCTCAAGGCATATGTACATTAACGCCCCACTATCAGTAGCAGATAAGTAGTCATTGATTCTCTGAGATACTGAGCACAAAAGCAGTGCATTCTAACTAATTCCAAATCAGGTAGGTATTTGAATATTTTATTTCTTTTGTCCTCAGATACATTTTGTCTTCCTTTTTATATTTTAAGAAGCAGTTCATGACAAGGAGCTTCTATAGTTCTGTAATAACTTTGTTAGCCCAACTCTTAAATTTCACACAGAGGTTAACTACATGGCATCTTATCCAGGCACTCACATGTCTCAGCTGATAAATGAACTTCCAATGGAATAATTACATGGCAAAATGAAAACAAATTTCTCAGTATAAATTTCACATGTGATCAAGGTTAATGACACACTATTCTAATAAATAGTATGCAGTAAAAACACATCTAATAAAGTTGTGGGTAGCACTTTATCCACTTACAAAATGGTTGCTTTTATTCCTTTTTGGGTTTTTTTTTTGTACATTTCACAAAAAGCAATTTTGATCTAATTAAAAAGCTACTGAAAAAATCAAGTCGACCTAACATCTGTTATAAAAATAATATCTTAGAATGGACTGAGTATTTAAGGACTATGCAGTTTATTTTCTTTTTCTGATCACTAAAATAAATGAATTGTAATTTGCAGAGATTAAATTATAACTGAAGATTTAGCAGAGAATTGAGATAACTAAGAAGTAAAAAGAAAACTCTTCTGTGGTCAAAGGATATTTTTCCCAGAGCTGTTTAGCTGAAATGTTGTAAACATAAAGGCCTGATGTATTTTGGCAACTCGAACCCTGAGATTTACATCTTTTCCTATTTTACTTTAAAATTAAAATATTCAAAAATGCCTTTTATCTGCCTTTTCAGCCATTTAGTTTCATTCCCTACAATATGCCCTAGACATGGGGAACTTGATTGCCTGCAGAATGAATTAATGAATCTTTTATGTCAATGGGAGTTTATTAACAACATTCATGACATTTTCAAATCAATCCTTCTATGTTCTCCAATTATGGCCTTATTGTGGTTAGGCACCATCCCAGGGGACAAACAAAGGGAGACGGGGGAATCAACATACAACTGACTTCAGAAAAGCAAATTAATAAGGGGAAGTGTATCTAAATTACATTTTCTGTTGTTTGTTATATTAAATGCAGAATGCAAATGCGTGTTCTTTAAGTGTTTTGGCTCTTATTCAAAAATGCGAATTATTCTGCCAGAGGCAAAAGCACTTGCCTTCAACCTCTATGTCCATCGTTAATTTAGTTGTTTTTTACAACATGGAGACATTTCTAAATTTTAAATATTATTTTACATGGCAAACATATTAACAATTAACATTATTAAAGCATCTCAATGATGAAAATATAAAATTATTTTGGATGAAGGTTATTTAATGCTGTAGCTGGTTTTCAAACTATGTAAATAAGTCTAAAATGTATATAATCACATAAACCATTTATATGTATTATATACACATAGATATAATTTACTGTTTCTTTAACTCTCCTGATCTAAACTAAACCCTCAGTGTTCTATTAGATGTTAAGCCCTGGCATTAGTTTCTGGGTGACCTTGAACCAAGCACTAATTATTCTGGATCTCTATCTCTATTAAGTGAGGGAAGTTGAACTATATGCTCCCAGGTGCTTTGGGTAGATTATTATTGAAGCCTGTTGCATTCACCGACGCGAGAAACAGATGTTTGGAAACTTTCAGGATTCAAAGGTGTTACTTTATTGGCCAAAAGTTTTAACCTGCGCAGGGGCGAACTCTCGAAGTGTCCGCGGGAGACACTGTGCCAGAGAGGCTGCAGATGAGAGTCGCGCCTGGCGCTCACAGACTAGGGTTTTTATGGGGGCCAGAAGCAGATGTGGCTGTTAGCTATTGGCCCATTGAAATAAAGCAGGGGCTTCCCATTGGTTCGGGTTACCGTTGGCGGGCAGATTCTGGCGGGGTCCTAATTTTGGCTCCTGCCCATATCGCAACGGTAGACCGGCGGCCGTTTGCTCAACTTTACTGCTGCAACAGGGTGAGGTTTACCCAGTTAACTGTTAGTTATTTTCCGACGCGCTCCTCACATTCCCCCCTTTTCTTTGGCAGTACATCAAACCCTTGATTCATTATCATTAGCCGCAAGGCGGGGCGGTAGCCTTCCTGGTACCCCTCTCAGTAGCTGTCTTCCCTTCGTGGGCAACCTTTTGATGGTGAAAAAGGTTCCGGGATCGCCTCCCGCGACGTAGAGGCGGATACCCCAGGTACGTCCCTTCACCCACTCCGGGTCCCCTGGGTTTAGGACCGTCACTATAGTAGGGTTACAATTACTTTTGGCACAATTGTCATTCCACCCAGGGCTAGGCTTATGTCTCTTGTCTCTTTGGAGGGTAATATGTTTATCTTTCTCTCCTCCTGGATTCCACCCACCATCGGTGAGGGTTTCACAACCCCAAGCCTTACAGAAAAAGTCTGCATGGGACCCGCAAGTCCGTCTCTTCCCCGACGGGGGTTCAGGGCAAGCATAATACTGAGTAAACCAGAGGGCTCTATTCTTGGTATTTGAGTCACAACTGGATGTACCTTTCATCACATATCCTGTATCATCTTGCAATGGCCCCTGAGGCCAATCAGTGTGTCTCCAGGCAGCAGGGGAGTCACAGAATTGGTCATCAAAAAATTTGGAAAAATCTACCTGCAAAGTCACAGGGCTCGTGTCCCACGTATAGTTTGTGGCTATTACTGTCCCATCTGCTGTCCTTATGATTACCCACTCTTGTTGTTCTAGGCCCTGGCCTGGGGCTCCGCCAAGGATCAGGAGCCCCAGGCATGTGAAAAGGTAAGCTTTAAGGGCTTGTCTGGATCCCGCCGGACTCGCCATTTTTGCGATTCTTCTTCCGGTGGCTGGGCTGTCTTGATGTGGGACAGGTGAATCCAATATGGTTTCTCTGCTACCCGCACGGCGGTGGGGGTGCTTATCAGTACCTGAAAGGGTCCAGTCCACTGGGGCTCTAAATGCTTTCTTCTATGGTTGAGGACCCACACCCATTGTCCAGGCTCCGGCGGTTCAGGTATCCCTCCTTTCTCTGGGCGTTTTTGGCGCTGTGCTTGTTGGAAGGCGCACACTTCACCTCGGATTCTCTGCAGCGCCTGTAAGGACTTGAGGAAGTTATAGTTAGACACCTCTATTTCCTCCGTAGACAACTTAGGGATTAAAGGTACAGGTTGCCTATACAATATTTCAAAAGCGCCCATGCCCTAATATAAGGGGTGCACCTTACTCGGAAAAGGGCGAAAGGGAGTAGCTCTACCCAATTCTCGCCGGTCTCCTCTTTCAATTTCATTAGGGTTTCTTTCAATGTCCTATTCATTCTTTCTACTTGTCCTGAGCTCTGTGGTCTATAGATACAGTGGAGTTTCCAATTAATGCCTAGCCTACCTGCTAATTCCTGTGAGATTTTGGAAACGAATGCTAGTCCATTGTCAGATCCTATGGCTATAGGTATCCCATATCTAGGTATAATTTCTCTTGTTAAAATTTTGCAGACTGTGGAAGCAGTCTCTCCTCTGATGGGAAAGGCTTCTGCCCATCCAGAGTAAGTATCTACTAGAACTAGTAAGTACTTATAACCCGATTTTCCCTTAGGCATCTCCGTGAAGTCGACTTCCCATAGTTCACCTGGGGCATTCCCTTGGTGCCTTACAAAGCAGGGTAGTTTCTGATTCCGGGTGTTCACCTTCGCACAGGTCTTGCACCGTGAGGCGATGGAGTGGGTTATTTCCCTCAGGTGAGGCCCCAGGTAATGTTTCCTGACTAGCTGTTCTAATTTGTTTTGTCCTAAGTGGGTACTAGTGTGGATGTCCTGAACTATTTTCGTTAGTACTCCTTGTGGCAAGTACAGCTTGGTGTTCGGGAGCACTATCCATCTGTTCTTATCCTTTGTTCCTCCTAGTTTGACTCCCTCTTGCTCTTCTTCTGTAGAGTATATGGGGTTCGGGGGCAGTTCCGGCTGGGGTACTAGGGAGAGCAGGTTATTCTCTTGGTCCGTAGCAGCCTCCCTGGCAGCAGCATCGGCCAGATTGTTTCCTCTTATAACCGGAGAATCTCCCTTCTGATGGCCTCTACAATGGACGATAGCAACCTTTTTGGGTAACCATATGGCCTCTAGGAGAGAGAGGATCTCTCTACAGTTTTTAATGTCCTTTCCTCCTGCAGTCAGGAGACCCCTCTCTCTGTAGATGGCCCCATGAATGTGAGCGGTGGCAAACGCATAGCGGCTATCAGTATAAATGTTGGCAACTTTTCCCTCAGCTATTCGCAAGGCTTGGATCAGTCCTATTAACTCTGCCTTCTGCGCAGACGTTCCCCTGGGCAGCGCCTTCTGCCATATTACTTTACTCTCTGTGGTTACGGCTGCCCCAGCATATCGCTGTCCACCTTTTATAAAACTGCTCCCATCAGTGAAAAGGGCCAGGTCTGCCCTTTCATAGGCCTGGTCTCGCAAGTCCGGGCGGGTCCCAGTTACCGTGTCCAGAACCTGGGTACAGTTATGGACAATCTTGGCATCTGGTATGGGCAACAAAGTAGCCGGGTTCAGGGCAGTGGTCTTGAGGAACTGTACCGCTGGAGGGTTCAGCAGCTGCGCCTGATACTGTGTCAGCCGCGCATTAGACAACCACCTGTCTGGGGGGGGAACTGCAGGACTTGTTCTATATAATGTTCTCCTATGACCTGTATGTCCTGCCCCAGGGTTAACTTGCCTGCTTCCTTGACTAATAGTGACGTGGCTGCAATAGCCCTCAAGCAGGCCGGCCATCCTGACGCAACAGGATCGAGTTTCTTCGACAGGTAGGCCACAGGCCTCTTCCAGGGGCCTAAAGTCTGGCTCAAAATGCTAGGGCTATACCCCCCTTTTCTGTGACATATAGCTGGAAAGGCTTGGTTAAATCTGGCAGGGCTAGGGCTGGGGCTGCTACTAGGGCCTCCTTCAAGGCCAGGAATGCTTGTTTCCCTTCCTCAGTCCACGTAAAGGAGTCCTCTCTGCCCCTGGTCAAGTCATGCAGGGGCCTCGCCATGTTCGCAAAACCTAAAATCCACAGCCTGCAATAACCTACAGCTCCTAGGAATTCGCGTACCTGCCTCTTAGTGGTCGGCTCTGGAATTTGCAGAACTGTCTGGATCCGCTGGCTCGACAATGTCCTCACCCCTCCCTTTAGGTCATACCCCAGGTAACTCACAGTTTGGGTCACGATTTGAGCCTTCTTGGCCAAGACTCGATAGCCCATCCTTTCAAGGTCCCAGAGCAGGTCGAGGGTAGCCAGTTCGCATTCCTCTTGTTCCTGGGCTGCCACCAGAATGTCGTCTACATACTGGAGGAGAACTATTGAAGGATGGGTCTCCCTGAACTCCTGGAGATCCTTACTCAGGGCCTCATTGAAAATAGTTGGTGAATTCTTAAACCCTTGGGGCAGCCGGGTCCATGTGAACTGCCCCGTCAGTCCGTTATCGGGGTCATTCCATTCAAAGGCAAAAACTTCCTGACTCTGGGGGGCCAGGGGTATACAAAAGAAGGCGTCCTTCAGATCTAAAACAGAATAGTAGGTATGAGTTGGGGGCAACGAGCTTAATAGGGTATACGGGTTTGGCACAGTGGGGTGTATCGTCTCAACTCAAGCGTTCACTTCCCGCAAGTCCTGTACCGGACGATAATCTTGGGTCCCAGACTTTTGGACGGGGAGTAGAGGGGTGTTCCACACAGACTGGCACTTTCTCAGAATGCCCGCCTCCAATAGGCATCGTAAGTGTCCCGCAATCCCCTGTCTGGCTCGCGCTGGGACGGGATACTGTCTGATCCGGACTGGTTGGGCCGTACTCATTAGCTGGACCACTACTGGCAGCTGGTGGGCAGCTAATCCAGGCGGGTTTGTTTCCGCCCATACCCCTGGTACTTGCGTTCGCAGCTTCTCCGGGACTCCGTTCTCCTTCTCCTCACCGTCCTGGAGTGCTGCCAACAGGTACTCCTCGGAGATGGGGACCGTCACCTCCACACTGGTCTCTTCAGGTGTCTCCAATGGTTTGAAGATTATTGTAGCATGGAGTTTCTGCAACAGATCCCTCCCAAGCAGCAGATATGGACAGTCTGGAATAACTAGGAAGGAGTGAGTAATAGTCCCCCGCCCCAAGTTGGCGATTCTGGCCATTGTCCAGGGGTATGCTTCGGCCTTACCCGTTGCCCCTACAATTTTTGTGGTTGCCTTCTGGACTTGTCCCCGGGGTTGCTTTAAAACAGAGAATGTGGTTCCCGTGTCGACCAGGAAGTCTACTGGTTTCGCTTTGACAGTCAAGGTGACCATGGGCTCCTGGGAGCCAACAGGTATGGAGCCCTGGCCCCGTCAGTCTAGAGTCTGGAGGAGGACCTCCGGGCCACGCTGGGGGTCCTCGTCTGTGCCCCCCTTCTTCGGGCACTCCCGCTTCCAGTGTCCTCTTTCTTTGCAGTAGGCACACTGATCCTTTCCTAGCCTTGGTCCTTGGCCTCCCTTTGCTTTCTTCCGCTGGTCTCCTTTCTGGGGCCCTTTCTGTGCTGCCAGCAGAATCTTGGCTACTTCTTTTGCCCTCCCTACCTCTGGGTCATCTCTGTTAACATACACTTTCTGAGCTATTTCTAGGAGTTTACTGACGTTTTCTCCTTCAAAACCTTCTAATTTTTGTAACTTTTTCCTTATATCTGATGCTGCCTGAGTCACGAAGGCTATATTGATTAATCTTCTATTTTCAGGCGCTTCTGGGTCTAGCGGGGTATATACCCTATATGCTTCCATTAGTCGTTCCAGGAACGCCCCTGGTGACTCATCACGCCCCTGTATGACTTCACTAACCTTGCTGAAGTTCATGGGCTTCCTAGCAGCTGCTTTCAGTCCCCTTAATAGAGTCCGGCGATATTGGAGGAGCGTCTCCCTTCCCCCACTCGAATTGGGGTCCCATGTGGAGGATGGGTGGGTAGTATCTCCTCTAGTTCCCTCCTGCCCCCCAGGGTGGCGCCCTCCTCCCCCATAACAGCCTTTGCTGCTTCTCTCATAATTCTTTCCCTCTCCTCTGAGGTAAACAGTGTCTGCAGAATTTGCTGGCAATCATCCCAAGTGCGCTGATGCATCCTAAAAATAGTCTCGAGGAGGGAGATTAGCCCCTGAGGTTTTTCAGAGAAAGGGGGATTCTGGTGCTTCCAATTATATAGATCACTGGTGGAAAAAGGCACGTAAATCAGACGCGGAGGAGCCCACAGCGCGTCCGGTGTGGACGGTGCTTCCCGTAGCGGTAAAATGGCCGCCCTACTCTGTGGGGGTAAAACGGCGGCCCCTGCCCCTCCCTGCTGGCTGGCTCCTTCTCCGTAGGGGGTCCCGCCGCGCGTATGGGGCGGGATCAGGATTTTCCCTACGTCCCCCGAGGAATCAGGTGGGACCTGCACTGGGTATGGGGGCAGCACGCTAATGGGGTCAAGGGGGTCCTCTGGTTGGCCAGGCAACACTGGATACAGCCTGGGTTTGGTGGGGGCATCTGCCCGTGGCTTTCCCCTTGCCCCTCGGTCCTTTTCCCCTTGGCTTCTATCTGGACCCACCGTCAGACAAATCGCCCTCCTTCCCCTCCTGTTCCCCTGCATACACCTTTTGATGTATCCCGGGCGTTCCGTTGCTATATCAACCCACACATCAATATAGACAAATTGGTCAGGGTGAGGAACCCGATACACCGTGGCCTGGACCGCGAATAGGATGGGGAGTTCGAAGGTTCCCTCTGTTGGCCATCCTATATCAAAGGCCGGCCATTCGAGTTGGCTGAGGGTCCGTAGGAATTCCGGGTCCAGTGGTGGCCCGCCGTAACCTCTGGCCCTCCTCTGGAAATCAGAAAAGTTGTTAAGGAGGCACTCAAGGGGGGACCCAGGTACCGATCCACTCTGGCCCATGCCGGAACGCTGGATACTCTTCCGGATTTCGTATACAAGGAGAGTGACAATGATAGTCAGAACGAAACAGGCGAACAGACACCACAACCTTCTGTCATACACTCTTCTCTCAGACACAATAGAGCCGAGGCTTTCAAACATACAGTCACTCACACGGCGCTGCGCAACGCGGCGAGAAACTAATACCAAAACCTTAGGCGACCCTGTCGCAACTCCCGAGGGTGTCCCCTCCGTGGGAGTCCCCTGGGTGGGATGCCAGTGACGTCTCACCTACCTCCTCAGGGCTGGGCAGTCTAGACTTCCAGAACCGTATGAGGATCCTCCCAATTACTCACCCAGCTCGAGCTGGCCCTTTCAGTTCCCGAACCGGCTCTCCACTGAGGAAGATCTTGCTGGGGCCTCCAAATGTTGCATTCACCGACGCGAGAAACAGATGTTCGGAAACTTTCAGGATTCAAAGGTGTTACTTTATTGGCCAAAAGTTTTAACCTGCGCAGGGGCGAACTCTCGAAGTGTCCGCGGGAGACACTGTGCCAGAGAGGCTGCAGATGAGAGTCGCGCCTGGCGCTCACAGACTAGGGTTTTTATGGGGGCCAGAAGCAGATGTGGCTGTTAGCTATTGGCCCATTGAAACAAAGCAGGGGCTTCCCATTGGTTCGGGTTACCGTTGGCGGGCAGATTCTGGCAGGGTCCTAATTTTGGCTCCTGCCCATATCGCAACGGTCGACCGGTGGCCGTTTGCTCAACTTTACTGCTGCAACAGTGTGAGGTTTACCTAGTTAACTGTTAGTTATTTTCCGACGCGCTCCTCACAAAGCCATCAAAGAGACCTGATAATTTTTTGTTGAATCTTTTCTTAGAAACACATTGTCCCCTCCCCCCCGCCGCCCAGCCCTTTTTCCTGCCACTATTCCAGTGGTTCCTAACAAGTCAGAACACACAGATATATTGTGATTCTTTCACAGGAGGGCCGACAAATGTTCATTGTTGTGTAAAATTTGTTTTTGTTTCAACTGAGGTTACATATTACCCTGTGATAGGTTAGACGAAACATTGTCGGAAGTTCTTATGTTAAGGTTTACGTATTGTTTTCCAAAAACAAGGAAAACAATATGTCAAACCTGTATAGTTTGGACCTGTGCTTTCCAATATGGTAGCCATCACTCACATGTGGCTACTGGGCTCTTCAAATCCGGCTCGTCCCAACTGAGATGTGCTGTGAGGGAACATCACACACCAAATTTTGAAGGCTTAGTGCAGAAAAAATTGTAAAATATCTCATTAGTAATTTTTTATGTTGATTGCATGTTGAAATGTTAATATTTTGGATATATGACACATTATTAAAATTAATGTCATCTGTTTCTTTTTACCTTTTTAAAATGTGGCTACTAGAAAAGTTTAAATTCCACATGTGACACTCATTATATCTTTTTTTGGACAGCACTGGTACTGAGTCCAATGTTTATTAGAACATAAAAGAACTGCCTTATTAATATATAGAAAACATAGTCCTATCGATAAAGTTTTCCAACAACTGCATAGCGCTAAAGGACGTTTAAAGAGAAATACTGTTATACTGTAGCCACATGTGTCTTCACACCACAACTTGTTTAGTCCTGTTCTGAGCCTTTAAAATCCTTCAGGGCGTACCCTCCTACACGCACACACAGGAGGCCCAGGACAGGCGATGGCTCCACCCGCTGCAGGTTGATGTTGAAGCTCTGCATGATCCTTATCTTCAGTGACACTTTGGTCTGTGACTTTCTCCACTTTTACTCCAATGCACGCACTTCTCAGTTCAGATAATAGAAAAGAGAAGTAAAGAAGCAACCACTTCTCCTACTATTGGATCTCCCACTTGGACCAGCAGCTGTGTTAGTAACTTAGTCATTCCACTGGTTCCATCAGCTCTTCCTTCTTCCTCCCCACCTAGACTCATTTTTCTATTGAAGAAAATCTGCCTTTGGCTCGATGTTTTCCATAGGTGTGCCTTTTGGGGGATGGGGGAGGGAGAAGTTGGCCATTAAGCACACCTCTCCTTGCACTTGGGGATGTGGCGTGGACAAATAAGCATTTTGAAGGGATTAAATTTGGAAGTGAAAGATGAAGGACCTGAGGCATGTTCAAAGGTGCATTAACTCTTTGAGGAACAGAGATTCTTTCACGATCTTACTGTGCTCTGGGTCTCAGTCTTGCTTCTTCCCTCTCATTTGTTCCATTACGGAAAATTTCAAGCAAAAGCATCTGTTTTGAAGTGCTATGCTCCTTTCTGGACAACAGTATTTTTTTTAAATTCCCCACTTTGCTTATTTCCTTCTTATCATCCCCAGATGTTTTGTCCCCCCCCCCTTAATTTTTTTCATTTTAATAATTGTGCAAGCCCTGGAATAACTGCTGGCAGATACTTTTTCCTTTGGTTCATCCTGCAGAGCTCCCAACAATAATTCTACTTTTACTCTGCCTGTTTTTTCAATGGACACAGGCCAAAGTTCATGAAGAATTTGGAAGGTTAGTGAAGAAAGTAGGCAGCAATCCCTATTTTTAAGGAGGGAATGAGCCTCCTTAGAACTGTAGCACCTACACACAGGTACAGTATGGAAGGGGCAAATGTGCTTCACCATCTGACAGGAAAGCTTTTTGCTGTTGCTTTGTCTGCTATTAAAAAATAAAGCAGGAAGCATAAAAATTTCATTTTTTAATAAAAAACTTTGTCATTTTGTTTATTTATTTATTTTAGATTTTAACAGAATGGCTAAGTTTTTTTTTTCTTTCTTTAAGTTTTTGTTTGGTTATTGCTGTCCTGCCTTTTTCTCTGTTGTTCTCCCTGCCCCAACCCTCCCACTCCCATGGTCTATCCCCCAACATTGTCCATGCTGTGGGTCATTCATACATGTTCCCTGACTTGCCCCTTCCCCTCCTTCCTCCATTACCCCTCTCCTTCCTCCCGTCTGGTCACTGTCAGTTTGCTCTTTATTTCCATGTCTCTGGTTTTATTTTACTCATTTGTTTGTTTTGTTCATTACCTTCCACTTATAAGAGATCTTATGGTACTTCTTTTTCACCACCCAGCTTATTTCACATAGCTTAATGCTCTCCAGTTCCGTCCATGCTGTTGCAAAGAGTAAGAGCTCCTTCTTTCTTTCGCTGCATAATATTACGTTGTGTAAATGTACCACACTTTTTTGATCCACTCGTTTGCTGATGGGCACTTAGTCTGTTTCCAGTACTTGGCTACTGTAAATAACGCTGCCATGAACATTGGGGTGTATAGATTCTTTTGAATTGGTGTTTCAGGATTCTTAGGCTATATTCCCAGCAGTGGAATCACTGCATCAAAAGGCAGTTCCATCTGTAGTGTTCTGAGGAAATTCCATACTGTTTTCTACAGTGGCTGCACCAGTCTGCATTCCCACCAACAGTGCACTAGGGTTCCCTTTTCTCCACAACCTTGCCAGCACTTGTTGTTTGCTGTTTTGTTAATGATGGCTATTCTGACCGGTGTGAAGTGGTATCTCATTGTGGCTTTAATTTGCATCTCTCTAATGGGTAGTGATACTGAGCATTTTTCATGTCTATGGGCCCTCTATGTATCCTCCTTGAAGAAGTGTCTATTCAGGTCTTTTGTCAAGTTTTTATTTGAATTGTTTGTCTTAAGAACATAGAACACAGCCATAATGCTATAGGAAAAGAACTCACAACAACCTTTATATGGATGATGATAATAACACATCAAACCCAGCACATTATCATTTTCCCAGTGTTTTCACCTACAGTTTGGAACAGTGGAAGCAGGTGGGAGTCTGGAGCCCTCAGAGTATAATACTTTAGGCCTAGAGTTTAGATTGGAAGGGATTCTGAAAAACACTGTGAAAATTCGGACAAATCATTTTCCTTTTATAGATCTCTGTCATTTCATTTATGTTAGGCTCTGATTTTTTGTGTCACTTTGGTTTTCACAGAAATCCTATGTCTCAGTGGGAAAATTACATTTATTCCCATTACATAGAAGAAGAAACAGACCTAGAGTGGTTAAGTTCTTTATCCAAAGTCACATTGCTGGCTGGTGACAGATGGGGTCTAAGAGTGCAGGTCCTTTGCTAAGGTCTAGTGGGAGCCTTGGCTGGCCTCAGACACAGAGGTTGCTGATCCCAAAGTATCACCCCCAGGCATCATCCACTGTTTGCCTTTCCACTTCATGCTGGTGGGAAAGGAAACTCCATTTGAAATTGTTAACTATTTCACTTGCCTGTTTCTTGGGGTTTCCCCCAAGCTCTGGGATGCGACTTACTGAGAAAGACATGACATGTAACTATGAATAAGGAGGTACATCTAGGCCTCTGGAGGGTGAGACCTGAGAACCACAACCTCATCTCCTCTTGGAGAAAAGGTCACTTTGGGCATCCGGAGGCTAAGCATGGCTTTACTCCCTGAAAGTGATTCTGGTAGAGAAAGAGTCTAGGAACTTGCCTGTCATCTGCTAGTATGAGTTTTCTGAATTCTTTGATTTAGGGGGAAGAAAAAGAAAAGAAAAGAAATCAGAAAATCTCCATTATCTCTACAGAGATTTAGAACCCATGCCCTCTCTGTGAAAAGCTGGTTAAAGATGAGGGGTTGATTTCTTGCTGAGAAAGTAGATGGGCATGTTGACATAACTGATGATATGATTAGGGTGTTCATTCATTCTTTCTTTCATTCAAGAAATGTTTGTTAAATGTCCACTATGGGCATAACACCTGCATTGTGGACAATATTGTTCAGACAGGGATCTATCTATAGGAAGTGGGAAGACATTACAGTTAACCAGGAGGAAAACGGAGAGGGGAAAAAGCAAGCTAACAAGCCAACTTGTAGAGTGATTTACACTTTTAACCACTTGAGGGTAGCCAAGAACTTCTGCAATGCTGACCAAATGAGGTAAAGATTTCTGTCAAGGTGCTGTGGGAACCCTATCACTGGTTCCCCAGGTGAAGGCTCTATCTTATGGTAAAAGCAGTATGAACAGAAAAACCACATGCAAATAGGTTAGCAGTGATTAGAGGCAGAGCCACAGATGGTCTGCTTCTCTCCACTTTGGTGGAAGGGCTGGGGACAACTTTATTGTGCCACAAAGATGACTCCATTAAGGGATATATTATAAGATTAATTAGAGCTGGCCCACTTGACAGAGTCTCCATTTACTGACCAAGATGTACCCATCCAGTCATTCATTAACCTCTTTAGTGTCCCTGTCCTTGCCCTTCAGTATAGCAATTAATAGTCTGAATTATTTCTGAGCCCCTTCCTGCCCTGCTCTTCTTGCACTGGGTACTTGCTCAACCATTCATTCATTCATTCATTCATTTATTCATTCTTCACCCAAAGACATGCTTATTGATTTTAGAGAGTGGGTAATGGAGGGAGGGAGAGTCTACGTGAGAGAACAATAGCTAGTGGGTGCTCTTGTACACACCCCAACCAAGAACAGAGCCCATGACCTTCCAGTCTACGTGACAATGCTGCAACCAACCAAGCCACACCTGCCAGGGCAATGACCACTCACTTATTTAATGAACTCAGTAGGTGTCAGGATTCATGAGTCTCACTGCCCTCAGGCTGGTTTCCTTCCTGGACTAGGTTAGGCATCATAGCTTCCTTAGGACACGCCCACAAAACATCATCATTCATTGTTTAATCAGGGAGAAACCAAGAGGGCCAGCTTGACTATAGTTCTAAAACAGATTCTTTGGACATGAGACCAAAGCACATTTAAATATCTCTGTAGGCAATTTTATGCTTCTGAACTTTTAGTTCTGGGAATCTGTAATCATTGTGTAATTGCAGGAATGAGTTACCAAGGAAGGACATGTAGTGTCCAGTTTGAGATCTTACAAAGAGATTCATCTGCTGTTTGTTTTGGATGAGTTTCTTTTGCCTAAAGATCTCCGTCCAACTGTATTCCAAGGCTTTCGGTTGTGCTAAAAGAGATGACTCCTAACATTTTCTGGTTTATTTCTCTGGTTTGCTGCTAAGCTCTCATTTTACTGCCAGAGTAAGTAAAGATTCTGACCCACTGTTCATGATCTTAATAAAAAAAGAGAGAGAAAGGTTTCAAACATAATGTTTGAAAAGAAGAACTCCCTAAATTTTCATCTTCAGAGATCCTAAAGCACCCTGAAGGGGCAATCTAAAAATCTGTGGAATTTACAGAATGGGGTAAAATATGGTGGTTCTTTTGAAACCATCAACATGAAAAGGAATGAATATACCAGCAGTACATGAAAGTATGTCCTGGTTAGTCATTATGCAGCTGACATAAAATATGAACTGTTCTCCATCTGATTCATGTTTACACTTCAAATTGCCTGGTAATTTTTTTTACATTCACTGAACTATGAGCAATTATTCACTATTATAACTGATAGTTCTTGCAGGCAGAATTATAATTGTGTTGATCCTAGAGCTGTTCATTCCAGGTCGTCAATGGACAGACAGTTAGTGAAACTCTACTTCATGAAATGAGAGTTCTGGGGGATATGCCTGGGTTTGCAATATGTCAGGCCTCCAGACAGAGTTGAAAATGCCCTAGATGTCAGAGGGGGCTGGGACTAAACAGCAATGCAAAGGGAGGTGATAATTTAAGTTGTGGGTGTGAACGAGATCATTAAGAGAAGCAGACACAGCAAACAGGAGGAGAGAGCCGAGGACTGGCTGTTGAAGAACACCCACTCCTGAACAGGGGAGCCAGCAGTGCCAGGTTAGCACAGAGGGTGGGACAGGAGTGGGTGGAGAGGAAGCATCATGAGCAGGGGGCCACCCTGTTAAAGCCCGGTGGAGCAAGGGCTTCCAAGGACGGCATGGTCCAGAGTCAAACACAACAGAGAGGTTTGGCAAAGCTCTGGGGAAAAGCCACAAGATGGTGATGAGCACAAGATCTTAGGTAGCTCCTGAGAAACTGGTCACAGTAGAGCCTTGAAATAGAAACCTAACTGCAAGGTGCTCAGGTTCCCACGAAGAGTAATTCAGATGGTTATTCCCAGAAGTTTGGTGGTGAAGGAAGGGGAAGAGGGAGGATGAGAGTTTTATTGCCCCTAAATGATTTTGCTTTTTAAGGATGGAGGTCATTGGATCATACATGCAGAGAAGGAGCCTCCAGGAAGAGAGACTGAGGCAGCAGTTTTGGGGATTACTGAAAGAGCTGGAAAGAACTGGATTAATAACAAATTAGCAGAGTGTAGTCTAGAAAGAATATAGCTATGGATGAAAATAAAGAGAACCAAAACAAGCACAATTTCATTATATAAAATTCAAGCAGTAACATAGCATGGCAGCCAAGGCCATGGACCCTGGAGTCAGACCACCAGGATTCAAAAGACGCCTTTGACCCTCACTAGTTTGTGTGACCTTGGACATGTCACGTGGTCCTCTGTGTCACCATTTTTAAATTGTGGATAATAATAGTGCCTACCCTGTGAAATTATATAGATATACATGCAGATTATATAGAGAGTTTAGGATGGTGCTAGGCCCATAGTAAATACCATATAAATAAAAAATGAAGAGCAATAATGAGAGAAACCTAGAGTTGAAGAAATCCTGAAATTTAGGGAAGTATCAAACCCTTATTTGAGTCAGCCTCTAACAGAGCATGTCTCATTTACATTTTCTTCTTGGAACCAGTCCATGTTTTGTGTTATTTTTGTTTTTCCTAGTAACCCTTTGTCCAGTCTAGGAAACCAAACCGCAATATCTGGTCCCCGTGCAGCCGCACTAAGTGCCTCTGGTTCTGTGTCACGGTGAGCCCCAGCCGAGGGGGTTTATCAGAGACATGCTCTGATGCTGTATTTGAGCCAGGAAAAGATGCACTCCACAAACTTGGATGTAAAACAAAACAGAACAAAACAACACTCCAGCTCCTAAGAAAGTTGAGTTTTAATACTGAAAACTCAGAAATTTCAAATATGAGTAATGTAAATTGAGGCAGTAAAAATATGCTATAGAGAAGTATAAAATAAGTATTCTACACAAGCATTTTTCACACAAAACGCTTTAGATGTGAAGAGACAGAAGTGAATTTTTATGGCTTATTTACATTGCATCTTAGTGACCTATTGTTATCTGTAAAAAGCTAGAATTTTGTCTCCTCTTTTGAATGAGAATTAAGTGGCTCAGGCTGAGTTGGTCCAGGTCACACAGAACCTGGGACTCATTCTAGTCTGTGCCTTTACCCTCACTCTTGAAGCTGCTACCCTCAGGGCAGAACTAATGAATGGGGGATGAGTCAGATAAGAGAAACACCAAACAAACTCTCCTTCACAGCATGGCAGGTGTGAAGGAAAGATACACTTTACACAAAGCTGTGTTACCTCACAACAACGTCCTCACTGAAGCACTCTCTTTGGTTCTGTGAACAATTAACTCCTAACACATTTTCCCACTGCTCAAGAACTTTCAATGACCCCTAGTACTGATGGTCTTAAAATGGCAACATGCTGAGGCTGGGCTTTTCTTGCTTGTGACAAGCCCTGATAGCTTAGCTGAAATTATTTAAGATCTGATTGAAATTCAATATTAATTATGCAATGCGGGAGAGAGACCGAAGGCTTCATAACTGTAGGAGACCGTTCTGCATGGTGTGGGCCCAGCTCCCACTTGGAGATGCACAGGGCCCACGCCCACGGAAAGTTTCCCCCGTGGGGAATCAGGCCTGAAGTATACCTAGGCCACTTTGGAACTTGCTTTTGCTGAAAACTCCCTCACCCTGAATTGAGACATCAAGTGTTTACTGTAACTTCCTAAAATCCATGCTAAACCTTCCTAAGATGAGTGTAACCGGTTCAACCACTTTTTCCCTTTTCATTTGCTAATATCCTTCTTCTGTGATGTGATTAGCGGCATCATCTCCTTTGTTGTCTGTAAAAGGTAACCACCTAAAGCGAACCTGTGCATAGTTAATGAGGACCTTCATGTAATGTGACCAGTAAGACAACAAAAGCTCATTGAAGCGAGGGCCACGGCTTTTGCTCCCCTTGAGAGAAAAGCCATGCTGTCCTTTTTCCTCCACCAGACTCCATAGTCCGTGTGAATGTCTCATTTCATCCATAAGGACGTGGACACTGCCGGCCGGTGTCTGCTTCACATAACAGTTCTGGAATGTGCCTAATTTAAGCACTGAAGACCCCAGTTTTTCAGCCTGGAACACCCCCTCTATTGTGTGGCATCAATTGAGTTCACCAAATTTCTCTCCTGCTCTGCCTTTACTCAGATGCCCTATTTTATTAGACAACACTGTTGTCTTCCTTGTCTCTCTAAATTTATCTGGACGGTCTCTCCTCTTTGTCATTGTTCCTACTGCTCTCCCAGCCAACAGTGCCTTTGGCATCGGCTAAAAGGACCTCTCTTTTCTTCAGGCTGCTACACTTATTACTAGTTATTGTTTTTTCTGGCCCTCTCACTCTATTTAATTTTTTAATCCATTCTCATTCTGTAGAATTCAGACCATACAATAAACTCCCCTAATCCCACATTCCATTCTGAAATAGTTACCAGTTTGATTTGTCTTCCTGTGTGTTTTTCTATGCATCCACATACTTGTGAATATATAGATAAATACAGTTTTGTTTATTGATTGTTTTTTAATGTTATATATTTTATCTCTTAATAGCTTGTCAATTCCTTGACTTCAGGAAGAAGGGGCTATGTGTCTTTATCCTCCGCAGCTCAGGATGCGGTCTGTAAAACAACAGCAGTGCCCCAAACGCTGCAGTAGGGCAGGGTGGGGTCTGTCTACAAAAATGGTTGTGAGAAGCCAGGCTCCATGGATTTGCATGTTGGCTCTAATTAGGATTTTATTTGAATTCAAATATTAATGGTAACAATCTCTAAATATTGAACGTTCATTTTGAACAACAGTAAGAACTAGTTTATTTTGAACAACAGTAAGAACTAGTTTTCTTCATTTTACAGATAGGAACTTTGAGATTTAAAGTGATTAAATAATTTTCCCAAGGCCACACAGTTATTATTTAGCACAGGCAAAATTTGAACCCAGATCTTTCCACTTCTAAAGTCTTCCTTACCATTAGATTATGCTACCTGGGAGACTGAAAAAAATTAGTATAATCAAAGTGAGAAGGACCTTATTTTCAGTTTTACTAAAATATAATTCACATACAACACTGTAATTTTAAGGCATATGGCATAATAACTTGACAGACATACATTGTAAAAAGACTGTCACCATAAATGTAGCTAACATTCATAACCTCATGTAGTTACAAGAAAGTTTTTGAATGCATGAATTTTTCTTCTAACTTCAGGCCCACATTTCTAACACCAACGTAGCATCTCCAGCTATATTTCCTATAGACGTCACAACTCCAGCATGCTTCCTCTTCATCCCCATGGCCACATTCTTTATGTCCTATCACCCATCTTGATGACTGACATGCCCATTTTTCAAGCTCTGTGGATCAGAAACCAGGGAGTCATCTTAAACACCTTACTCCCATGCCCTCCTTTCAGTCTGTCACAGATCTCTATTGATTCAACCCCACATACAGATCTTGAACCTCTTCCTTCTCTATTGCCATTGCCGTACTTTCAGATCGGGTCACTTAATTCTTGCCAGGATAATTTTTGTCATTAGCTTTCTAGTTGGTCTTTTAACCTCAGGAGGGATTGATGCATAAATCTACTTAAAATATTTCAAAGGAGCCCCAGTTCTTACAGGAAAAAGAGCAAACAAACCCCTTGTAGATATGAACCCTGATGTTTTTTCTGATCTTTCTCTTTGCCATGCTTCTGGGTGCTCAAGCTAAAAAGAAACAACGATATTTCACCAAATCTAATGCACCACTGGTTGTAAAACTCACCATTATTTTATGTTCCACTAAGAAGCAGGGGGGAACACTGTAAGATATATCCCAACTTCTGAGATGATAAAACATGAGAAATTGTGTGGCCTTGAAGCAATGAATTGCAGTGCCTGGTGTTTCCCTCCTGCTCCATTGTGCTCTTGCACGGGTGGTTCATTTGCCCAGAATGCTCTCACTTCATTCCAACCCCTTGAGCACCAGGAAAACTCCTGCTCATCCTTCAGAATCCTACTTAAGTGTCTTCTTTCTCAGGAAGGCTTCCATGGCCTGTCTTGACAGTTATGAGCTCCCCTGAGTTCCCTCTGTTCCAGTAGTTAGCACATGGCCATCACAATTTGCTCCCAGCCTCCCCAATTTCGGAGAACAGAGGCTGAGTTCTACTCATCGTTGTTTCCCTGATGCTTAGTGCAGTGTTGGGGGATGGTAGGTACTTCATTAGTGTCTTAGTCAGCTTGAGCTGCCATAAAATACCATAGACTGAGTGGTTTAAGCAACAGAAATTTATTTCTCACAGTTATACAAACTGAGAACTCCAAGTTTAAGGTGCTGGCAGGGTTGGTTTCATTCTGTGGCCTCTTCTTTGGCTCGTAGGTGATGGCCATCTCATTGTCTATTCACATAGCATCTTCTTTGTGCATCCACAGAAAGACAGAGCAAGCTCTCTAATCTTTTCTTCTATTTCATCACGAGGGCCCTACCCTCATATTCTCTTTTAAACCTAATTACCTCTCAAAGGCTCCAGCTCCAAATACCATCATATCAGGAATTATGGCTTCAACGTATTAATTTGGAGGGAGGGGACACCATTCAGTCTAGCAATTAGTGTTTGGTAGGTAAAGCGACGAATGTTATTTTGACTTATACCCTCGATTTACCTTGACTTTGTTTCCTGGTGTGCCCTGACTGAGATTGACCTGTTGCTGACCCTTGACCTATCACTGGCCAATGATTTTGTTTTGTCCCTGTACTCACTTAGCACAGATGGTATATTAAGTTTCATCACTGATCTGGCCAGGTAGATGCTGCTAAGCTCCTTGAATGATAAACTTCTTGGATTTCCTATAGCATTTAACACGGGGCCCAGCACATGTTGGAGGCTGAATCACACTTTTTTTTATTGCCGTCCCTGACCTTTGCAGTTGGGGCAGAACGTGCAAGCTGCTGAGAAACAGCCTCAGTCTTAGATTTAGGATTTTAGTTGTCAGGGGCTCTGTTTTACATAGAAATGCTTGAACATCACTTGTTCAAATTACAAACTAATTACAAGTATCCCCACTTTTGGGAAGTCCGTATTACACCACTTTGCTTTTAAGAAAGACCTACATTAGTACCTGTTTTCACCAACTGAAAGAAATCTGAAGAGGATTTTCACTTTTACGAAAAAAGTTGGAAAGCAAAAACAGCATTTAGCGTTTGTTTTCCAGTGAGTGTTACAGAGGAAGCCTGCAACCCGAGCAGCTAGAGTGGCCCCACCAAGCTCCTTCCTGGAGAACCACACTCAGATCTCAGCATCAGGCCATCACAGCTGTGAACTGCATCTGTGAGCATTTGTGCTTTAGCTCGATCATTTTATGTATTCCTATATGTTGGTGTTATTTTAGGTTTTATGTGTTATTTGGTAGGTTATTTTGGGGATCTGAGAATGCCCAACATTTTTTTCATATAAATTAATGGAAATTGCTTCTTTGTTTGATGCCATTTTGGCTTACAAAAGGGTTGTACAGGAACACTTTACTTCCAGATAGTGAGGGAAACCTGTACTCTTAACTCTCTTTCTCCAGTGCTTAATTTTTATTCTTTGTCCTGGCAAATAACTGGTGATTAGAATAATACCTGGTTTAGCTAGCAAGAGCCTTGCCAGACTCATTTCAATAACTGTTAAGTTTTTTGGTCAATGACTTGAAAATGTTTTGCTCTCAGGCCTCAGATGCTTTTTTCCTCACAAGTAAACCCTATTAACCCTACTTCAGTCAAGTTTCATCTGTTCCTTTCATTTCATTGTGAATGTCGTTATAGAGGTAATTGATGATACGTTTAGAATTGTGGGTTATTTTAAGAATAATGGGTATTTTTATAATTTTCATCATAGCTGTTGATTTAGCTAATCACTAATTATTATCACTGTCTGTATAATGGGTGAGGAGCCAAGCTGAACAAAAAAGGCAGCTAAGTATTTTTTCTCCACCTGACTCAAAGGAAGAAAAAGTCTGATTAAGGATACTGAGTCTACTGGTGCAAGTCCACTTTATGACTATTATTGATGCAAGCTCATTACTCAGAATTTGAGGTTCTTCCAATGAATATGATTGCACAGTGTTCATAATCACAAGTAAGTTCAATTTGTGACTTTATCTAAAAGATTTGATTTACTGAACATTGTAAAGTGGTCATACTAAATGTGGTAGAAGCCATTATTTCATGATTTATAAGGCCTAATAGGAAGATTAACTAAAGAATATTTCAGACATCAGGTACCAACTCAAGTATGATTAGAGTATGATTGAAGTCCATGACTATATTCAAGTGCACATCGAGTTCTAATGGGAAAATGGAAGAATTCTTGGTTATCGAAAGAAGGGATGGCCAGATCAATCAGAACAGTATGGTACAGGTAGTTCAGGTTGTAAGACAAGTTATTTTAAATTGCTTTTAAACAAGTGAAAAATCTATGAATACAGATGTTCCCATTGCAAGGTTTAACCTCTTCTCTTGATGCCAGGAAATTTTATGACAGTTTTGTCAGTTTGACACCCCTTTTGGAATGTTCACATTGGCTGAAGTTATATGCCGGGGACAAAACTGTGAAGCAAGTGAAATTTGTTTTTGAATCCTTACCACTTATTCCTTCTTTTTTCACCATTTAGATCTGCCTATTTACTACCCCCTCCTGGTTCAAATCACAGCTGCTTTCCTTTCTCTTGCCTTATATAGTCCCTAGTCCCCTAACTGTCCTCTACTAGAGTCTGTATAGCCCTATTTTATTATTCAGTATTCTTTACTCCACTCACTTCAATATAATTAGTCTTATCCTAACTAGGTATTAGAAAAGCAAACAAGAAAATGAAGTTATGTGACACTGAGTCTAGAGTCAGTTTTCTGAATCACAATTTGAGGGATAGTGTCAATGTGGAGAATATTTAAAGGATAGGAGTGTGTAGTATTTGATATAATTTCATGTCATGGGCATTTGGAGGCACTGGGATTTAGGGAGGGGAATTAAGCCTCATGATTAGAAGACTCTGCTAAAAATGAGAAATCTTTCTTCAAATTTGTGAAACTGTATTTTTGTCATCATGGTCATTGTCATCAGCATCATCATCACCACCATTATGAAGTTTTTGGCATGCTGAATATTTTATGAACATTATATCCAATTCTCACAGCAGACCTAGAAAACTGATATTAATATTCTGAGTAAGGGTGAAGCTTGAATCCTAAGAGTCGAAACGGACCTTAGAGCCCATCCAGATTAACATTCCTCTCAATACAGAATCAATAAAATTTAATTCCATGTGCCTTCAGATAACAGGACTAGAACCCATAGATAACAGTTACAAGAAAGATAATTTGAGGTTAATAAAGTAGAAATTCCCAAGAATTAAAGTTGCTTTAAAAATAACATGACTTTCTGTAGGAAATGCACAAGTTCAGTCACTGGAGGTGTTTGATTAGGACCGGGTGACCACTTGACAAGGAAACTATGGAGGGAAACCAAGAGTAAGAAGCAGAGATGAGATGGAATACATTTGATGGTGTCACTAATCTAATTCTGAATCTAAGGAATATCTAACTATTAACAATGTCCTCCTCTTCTTGCTCATGGCCACCATGATTATGAAGTTTTCAGAGAGGTTGCCACCTGTAATATGTGGGCAATGAATTAACTCAGATCTATCTTTGTGTATAAGACACTTAAACCAAAGTCAGCATAAAGCAAACTGCCTTGCAATGCATGGGCTCTGGAGCTCAAATCAACTTAGTTCAACTCTTGACTCTACCTCCCTCTTCTAGTTGGATTAGTTTCATATTGCTGCTATAATCGACCACCACAAACTTAGTATCCTAACCCAGAACATTTACTATCTTACAGTTCTAGAGGTAAGAAGTCCAAAATTGGTCTTACTGAACTGAAATTAAGGTGTTGGCAGGAATGAGATCCTTCAGGATAGTCTAAGGATCTGTGTTTTTGATGTTTCCAACTTCCAGCGATGACCTTTATTATTTGTAACATTGCTTCTTCCTCTATCTTTAAAGATGGCAATGCAGCATCTTTCAATTACCCTGTGACTCTCCTTCTATACTTACAACTTCTCTGACTCTGATCTTCCTGTCTTTCTATATTAGAAAGACCCTGTAATTACATTTGACCTATCTGGATAATCAAAGATGACAGTCCCATCTAAAGATATTTAACTAGAGAGAGAGGCAAGATGGCAGAGGAGTAAATGGAAGCCACATTAACCTCCTCCAAGGACCAGTCTGGAATTACAATTAAATTGTGGAGAAATCACCCAGAACAAACAACTGAACAATAGCAAAAGAGAAGCCTTATAACCTCAGACAGACAGAAGAATCATCTTCAGCACTAACTGACTGTTAAGGAGTGTGATGGAAACTCAATAGGGCTGGCTGAATGCCCACAGGTGGTGGTGCTGGAGGGATAATTAAGCAACTGGTTGGATCCCCCTGAGAGGCGTGAGGTCTAAAGCCTAAGCTGAGATCCCCAACCTAGAGCACCAGAGCCCAAACACTACACAATAAAAACTGGCGGCTAAAAGTGGCAGGGTTGCTTTCTGCCAGAGACAAGCAGCTAGAGACACAAAGAGCTGCTTAAAGGGCCAATACAAAAATTTTCATTTGCAGCCACTTACCTGGGGCTGTGGCAAAGAAAGGCTGGGGCAGAGTAGGCAAGATGGAAGTTTTAGGAAGAGAGCTGAGAGAGTAGCTGCTGGGATCTTGGTGCTGAGTCACCCCCCATACAGCAGCAACCATCCTATTCAGACAGACCTCTCCCCTACAAGAGTCATCAGCCTGAGGGGAAACAACAGCCTCACCCCCAGGAAAGACTCTGCCCTGGCTCTGTGGTGAAGAAGCACAGGCTAACAAGAAGAGTCTCACAAACAATGGGAAGACAAAGAAACAATCCCCAAATGAAAGGAAAGGAGGAAGCCTCAGAAAGAATGCTAAATGAAATAGAGGCAAGTCAACTATCAGATATTGAGTTCAAAGCAGTTGTTATAAGGAAGTTCAATGAGCTCACTGAGAATTACCAAAAACTAAAGGGAAGTTACAAACTACAGGAAGTTACTGTGAATCACACCAGCATGAAAAAGGACATAGAAACAATTAACAAGAGCCAAGAGGAAATGAAGAATACAATTTCTGAACTGAAGAACACAGTAGAAGGAATCAAAAGCAGGCTAGATGAAGCAGAGGATCGAATCAGCAAGCTGGAAAACAAGGTAGAAAAAAAATTACCAGAAAGAGCAAGAAAAGGAAAAAAGACTCAAAAAGAATGAAGATGGGTTAAGGGAAATACAGGACAACATGAAATGTAACAATATCCATATAATAGGGATATCAGAAGGAGAAGAGGAGGAGAAAGGGATAGAAAACCTGTTGAAAAAGTAACGATGGAAAACTTCCCTAATTTGATGAGACAGAAAGTCACACAAATCCAGGAAGCAGAGAAGGTCCCAGTCAAGAAGAACCCAAAGAGGTCCACTACAAGACACATCACAATTAAAATGGCAAAATTGCAAGACAAAGAGAGAATCTTAAAGGCAGCAAGGGAGAAACAGGAAATAACTCAAAAGGGAGCCCCCATAAGGCTGGCAGCTGACTTCTCAGTGGAAACACTACAAGCCAGAAGAGAATGGCAAGAAATATTCCAAGTAAGGGAAATCAAAGGCCTGCAACCAAGATTACTCTACCCAGCAAGGCTCTCAATTAAAATAGAAGATGAAATAAGGAGCTTCCTAGACAAAAGAAGGTTGAAACAATATGCCTCCACCAAACCAGCACTGCAAGATAGGCTAAAGGGACTGCTTTAAGAAAAGGAAGGAAAAGAGTGAGAGAGGAACACAGGTATGAAGGCAGTAAAATGCCAAAGTTTTTTTTAAAAAATTAAAAAAATAAAGATCTTTAACTTAATTACATCTGCAAAGTCCCTTTACTATGCAAGGTAACATATTCATAGCTTCCTGGAATTAGGACATGGACATCTTTGGAACACCGTTATTCTGCCTATTATACTTGTAATTTACACTCAGGTAAATTATTACAATTCCCAGCCTTGTTTATTCATAAGCAAAATGGTGATGATAATAGATATCTCAAAATACTGTTATAAAAATGTAACAAGATAAAGCACCTAGAATACTTAGCACAGAGCCTGGAACTTTTGTAAGCACTTAACAAATTATTTTTTAAGAAACTTGAGGGTGGCCTTGGCTGGTGTGGCTCAGTGGATTGAACTCCAGCCTACAAACCAAAGGGTCACTGGTTTGAATCCCACATGCCTGGTGATAGGCCAGGTCCCCAATAGGGCATGCATGAGAGGCAACCACACATTGATGTTTCTCTCCCACTCTTTCTCCCCCTTTCCCCTCTCTCTAAAAATAAATATAACATTTTTTTAAAAGAAACTTGAGGGTGGAAGGACAGAGTAGAACCAATTCTCAGGCAAACTGTCTGTCACTGATCAGGCTACTCCCACAACCGTGTTTGAATAAGCAAAATGAAGATGACAAAGCTAGTATAAGGGAGGAAAATACCAAAATTTATCTGTTGTCTAAAGCATCATCTTATTTCACAAGTTTCATATTGTTATTCCCCCTAGCACTGAAACCTGAGCATAATAATATGTACCCATTAAATGGAGAGCTGATGATATTTCTTAAGCCTGGAATAAACATGAAAAGTCATCTGATTGGACACCTCCAGCAACCAACACTCTCCCAAGCCTGAAACTGCCTATTCTGTTTTTACACAGCTTTAATAATTATAAAGTTATCCTGTTATAAAGTTAAACTGACTCCTTATAATGTCTTTCCTTAAGTTCCATTTGTGCCTAGTTGCTTACATTTACTGTTTCATTGGCTGTTTGAAGACAGCCAGCCTGTTTCTAGCCTCCTTCCGCCCCACCTTTGAACTTTCTCTTCTTTAGAGTAAACAAACCCAGTTCCTCACACTACAATTTAACATAGATCAAAGCTGGTTTTGAGGCAGCAGTAAAAAAAAGAACTGAAACAGGAGGGTTTTTGTGTTGTCCTTTTTTTTACTTTTTGACCACATCCTGTTGTTCATTTTGAACATCAGTATGGATAGACTATGAATATGGAATGGAGGAGAGCCAGACAGGCCCTCCAAATTACCAGCCTTACCCTCCTGGTCAAAGCCACCATTATTTCTTTCTACTACTGCAATAACCTTCTAACTAATTACCTCTTGCTTCCTCTGACCCATGTCTCTATGTTACAGATAAAAGGACTGATGAAGAGTTTAAATAAGTAACGTAGCCAAGGTCATGCCATAGTAGAAGAAATAATACCTAGATTATTTTTGTTCACACCCTATAAGAAAATGAAGGACAGCCACAAAATCACTTTAGATGAAATAAAAATAATAGCACATTTGAAAATGACTTTTAAAGAAATTAGGGTTCTGGTTCTAAAAAAGTGGAATAAGCACAACCAAACCCATCTCTTCTGTGGATGCAAGTATAAATCTTGGATTGATTCATGGAACAGCTATGAAAAGTCTCCAAAATATGAATGACAGCATGTAGATAAGGTACTAAGACATGAATTTGAAGCTGACCCAAAACAGTGGTGAAATTTACCAGTTTTTTCTTCCAGTATCATCCAGCCTGGATTCAAACGCAGCCTTAAATCTGAAAGGCACACTGCCTACTGTCAGAAAAAAAATGCAAGAGAAGCTCTAGATTTTGGTTTCAATAGGCATAGAAAGGGAGACCTTATGGGTCAGAGAATGGGAACATGCTGGCTTTGGCCCCCATTTTCTTTTGCCCCAAACCCCAGGCAATAAAGCAGTGGCAGTGCTTTCCTCCCCGCTCTGTCCTTCTATTTGGGGTTAAGCATAGGACCTGCCCTGCAGAATAGGAACCAAAAAAGAAAAAAAAAAAAAAAAAAAAAACGATTCAGCTTCCTGGCTGGAAGCCCAAGGAGTTGAAACATATTGGTGAGATTAAACAAAAAGGAGAGAAATCAAAAGAAGCATCCCATGACATTGTTTGAATGCTAGGCTGAGCATATATATATATACAGACCTGAGCATACCATAGGATTAGAAGACTGGGAGATAGGAGAGACCACCTCCAACATCCTAGGCTGGCCACTGGGTGATACACATGTGGGACTGATCTGAATAACAGTAAAAACGCTTTGAAACTGAACTGATACTAGAAACATAGCCCATAGAAGGCAAGTCAGGACCTGTGTCCTGAACAAAACTTGGACAAATGCCTGCTAAAACAAAAAAGAAAGTTATTTCTCTTAGAATTTAAACAAGACTCAGAATCTCACATACAATATCCTAAATGTCTAGCATTCAATCCAGAATTATCTAGAATACAACACAAAAACAGACAAAAAAATAAACAAACAGGGGAATCCTAACTCTCAAAGAAAACAAAATGAACAGATGCCAACTCTGAGGTGACATAGATGTTGGAATTATCTGCAAGAAGGAAGGGTAAATGATCTTATAACTAATGGAAAGGTAGAGTATCTCATCAAAGAAATAGCAGAAAACAAGAAGAACCAAGTTGTTGCGGACTGTTCAGCCTGGTCTCAGGAGTTGTAACCCTCACCCCATAGTAGGCTGAGTAAGAGCCAAGGGACCCATTTCATCTGGGTCTGTTCTGTCAAGAGGACGTGAACCACTAAGGAGACAAAGCTTATCTCCCTGGCAGGAGCACTGCTTCTGCCTCATCCATCTCTGGCCCAATGCTTAGTCAGTTAGTCAATGACAGATAAGGCTCCTCAAGGGAGGGGCAACCTAAGCCAGAAACAACCACTTGGGAGGCCCTTACGGAAGGACTTGGGGGGCTGCAGCAAAGAGGAGGTGATGGATCCTTGTCCCCCCCCCCCCCCCCCCGCCCCAGCTATTCTGACATAGCTGGAGTCCCCATTTCCGTCTGGGAGATGTCTTCCTTATCTCTTGCTTCCTGAGCCTAATCGGCTTAAAGCCTGAAAGTATGAGGGCAAGCGGTGCAGCCCTGTGCTGGCCAGAGGGGTTCCCCGATGATCTGGCATAAGAAAGAATTTGTAAAGTCCTGTGAAACCCGCTTGTTTGCTAAGAGTGCTCTCATTTAAATGATAAGGGTCAGAGGAGGAAATGGGTATGTCTCCCAAAGTTTTGCAACCCACTTTCCTGACAGACACTGACTCAAATTAAGCTCTCAGATTTCTTTGAAATGTTAACCATTGTTTGGTTAACATTTCAAAGAAATGTTTGGCCTCTGACTTACCTGTATTCCTGTGTATTTGAACCAAATAAAAGCCCAGTGAGGAAGGGGCTCTGGGTCATTCTCCTTTGAGAATTTGACCACCTCTCCTCCCCAAGCAGATCATGTCTTGGTAGTTTTATTTTCATCCGTGGAAGGATGGGGCTCTGCGGGTGGAACCCCACCCCCACACCAAGTGGATATTTTAAAACTGAAAAATAAAATGTCCCAATTTAAAAATTCACTGGATGGGCTCAATTTTAATTTTAAGAATTCTTAAAAATGAACAGAGCCTCAGGAAACTGGGGAATACCAAAAGTTCTAACGTTAATGTATTATCAGCATCTCAGAAAGAAAGAAGAAAGACCACGGGGCAAAAAAAAAAATATTGTAGGGAATAATTGTTAAAAATATTCTAAATCTGGCAAATGACATATTTTAAAAAATATTTTAAGAAGCTCAATGAATCCCAAACAGAATAAATTCAAAGAAATACATCTCCAAACACAACATAATCAAAATGCTGAAAATTAGAGAAAAAGAATAATCCTAAAAACAGTCAGAGGAAAACAATGCATTTTATTAAGAGACACAAAGATTCTGGAGTCCATAAGAAAGCAATACAACATTTTAAAAGGATAAAAGAAAAATAGTCAAATCAATATTATATTCAGTGAAAAGATTCTATACCCAATAAGTACTTTACTGTCCAGATTGAGAGTAAAATATCATTTCTCAATGTATAAAAGTGAAGATAATT
Source organism: Glossophaga mutica (assembly GCA_039655065.1). Classification (NCBI taxonomy): domain Eukaryota; kingdom Metazoa; phylum Chordata; class Mammalia; order Chiroptera; family Phyllostomidae; genus Glossophaga; species Glossophaga mutica. The sequence goes on along the minus strand of CM077307.1, from coordinate 135,086,504 downwards.
TGTTACAAACAAACCTGCTTTAGAAGAAAGTTTAAAGAATATCATTCATTGTAGGGTAAATGATACATAGGGAGATGTGCAATATTGGGAATGAAGGAAGGACAACAGCAATGGCAAAAATTTATTAATATAACAGGTTACTCTTTTTTAAGTCCTTTAAAATATATTTGATAGCTGAAAGCAGAAGTTACAGCACTCATAGAGGGATACTCAATGAGTTAATACATATGACAACTACATCATTAAAAGGAGGAGGTGAAGGGTCTATTTCATGGCAAGGTTTCTATATTCTGCTTGAAGCAGTAAAGTACAAATTCTAATTAGACTGTGAAAAGTTAAGTGTGTATATTATATAACCTCCAAGTTTTTTTTACAAGAAAATATAGTCAAAAGCTTAATAGATAAGGTAAAATGAAATTCTAAAAAATATCCAAATATTCCAAAGAAGGAAAGACAGGGAAAAAGAAGAACAACAACAGCAGAAAAACCTAAGAGAACAAACAGAAAATAATTATACATTGGCAGACAATTAAAGTATATTGATAATTGCATATGGTCTAAAACACAATTAAAAGACAGTTTACTGGAAAAGGAAACCCAACAAGTATATATGATATGTAGGAAACTAACTCTAAACATAATTGCACAGGTTACTTGAAACTAAAAGGATGAAAAATAATACACCACAGGAACACTTGTAAATTCATTTACAAGACCAGCATCACCCTGATACTAAAGCTAAATAAGGACACTACAAGAAAAAATATTACAGGCCAACATTCTCAATAAACATAGATGCAAAAATTCTCAACAAAATACCAGCAAACCAGATTCAGCAGCCCATTAGAAGAATCACAATCAAGTGAGATTCATATCCTTGGGATGCAAGGATGATTCAACACACACAATAAGTGTGATATAGCACATTAACAGAATGAAGGATAAAAATCATGATTAACTGAGTAGATGCAGAAAAAGTGTATGACAAAATTGAACATCTTTTCATGATAATGACTCTCAACAACTTGGGCACAGAAGCACTGTATCTCACATAGTAAAGGCTATATATGACAAGCCCACAGCTAACATTATATTCAAATGTGAAAAGATGAAAGTTTTTCTCCAAAATTAGGAACAAGACAGTGGTGCCCACTCTCACCGCTTATGTTCAACATAGTACTAAAAGTCCTAGCCAGAGCAATTGGCCAAGAAACAGAAATATAAGCCATCTAAATTAAAAAGGAAGAAGTCAAATGTTCTCCATTTGGAGATGACATGATCTTATATATAGAAAACCCTAAAGATTCCACCAAAAAACTATTAAATGAATTCAGTAAGGTTGCAAGATAAAAAATTAATGTAGAAAAAATAAGTTACATTTCTATATACTAACAATGAATTATCTGAAAAAAAGAAATTAAGAAAGCACTCAAATTCATAATAGCATCAAAAAAAAATTCAGAAATAAATTTAACCAAGGAGGTTAAAGATCCGTACACTAAACATTATAAGACATTGAAGAATATACAAATAAATGAAAATATATCTTGTGTTCATGGATTGGCAGAATTAATATAGTTCAAATGTCCATACTACCCAAAGAAATCTCCAGATTCAATATAATCCCAATCAAGATTCCAATGAAAATTTTCACAGAAGTGGAAAAAACAATTTCAAAATTCATATAAAAGCACAAAAGACTCCAAATAGCCAAAGGAATCCTGAGGAAAAAAAATAACAAAGCTGAAGACATCACACACCATGATTTTAACCTATATTACAAAGATATAGTAATCAAGACACTATGGTACAGCCATAAAGATAGACACATAGACCAATGAGGCAGAATTAAGACCCAGAAATAAACCGACACATAAACGGTCAATTAATATATGACAAGGGAGCCAAGAATACTCAATGAGCACAAGATAGTCTCTTCAATAAATGGTGTTTGGAAAGCTGGCTATTCATAAGCCAAAGAACGAAACTGGACTCTTATCTCACACCATTCAAAAAATTAACTTAAAATGGATTAAAGACTTAAATGTAAGACCTGAAATCATAAAACTTTCAGAAGAGAATGTAAGGAAAAGTATTTTTGACATTGGTTTTGGCAGTGATTTTTTTTTAGTGTAACACCAAAAATGTAAGAATAAAAGCAAAAATAAATAAGCGAGACTACATAAAACTAAAAAGCTTTTGCAGAGCACATGAAAACCAGCAAAATGGGAGTCCTGTCCAAGATGGAGATATAGGTAGAAACTCTTCACTTCCTCACACAACCAAAAGGAGGATAACAACCAATCTAAAATCAATAAACAATCAGAAGTGCCAGAAAATCAAACTGCATGGAACTCCAACAACCAAGGAATTAAAGAAAAAATCAACCAAAACAACCAGACCAGTAAGAACCCGTGGACCATGAGCAGGGCTGGCTGAATGGGAAACTGAGACTCAGAACTGACTGTGGACTACAGCAGCTGCTGTGGTGGGAGAAACTCCCAGTGTCACATGGGAGTTCATTGGAAAGTAGTCTAGAGACGAGCAGGTGAGCTGCATTGTTCCCTCTCTGGCCCCTCCCCCATAGGCGGCCCCTCCCCCATAGGCAGCACCTCAGCACAGCAAAGAGGATTGCCCTGACCTGGTGAATACCTAAGGCCCTGCCCCCTTACAGCTTATCAGATACACTGGAACAAAGAAATATGGCCAAAATGAAAGAACAGAGCAAAACTTCAGAAAGAGAGCTAAGAGATGAGGAGAGAGCCAACCTATCTAGTAGAGAGTTTAAAGCCCTGGTAATCAAAATGCTCACAGAACTGATTGAGCTTGGTAAAAAAAAAAAAAAAGAAAGAAAAAGAAAAAACAAATGAAAGATACCCAAAATAAAATAAAGTAGAATATTCAGGGAACCAACAGTGACAGGAAGAAAACCAGGACTCAAAGCAATGATTTGGAATAGAAGGGAAAAATAAACATCCAGCCAGAGCAGAATGAAGAAACAAGAATTCGAAAAAGTGAAGAGAAACTTACGAACCTCTGGGACAACCTGAAACGTTCCAATATCCAAATTTTTAGGGGTTCCAGAAAGACAAGACCAACAGCAAGAAATTGAAAACTTATTTGAACAAATAATGAAGGAAAACTTCCCCATTCTGGTGAAGGAAATAGACTTCCAGAAAGTCCAGGAAGCCTAGAAAGTCCCAAATATGTTGGACCCAAAGAAGAACACACCAAGGCACATCATCATTAAGTTGCCCAAGATTAAAGGTAAAGAGAGGATCTTAAAAGCAGCAAGAGGGAAGGAGAGAGTTACATACAAAGGAGTATCCATAAGGCTATCATCTGATTTTTTAAAAGAAACTTTGCAGGCAAGAAGGGGATGGAAAGAAGTATTCAAAGTCCTGAAAGGCAAGGACCTACATCTAAGATTACTCTATTTAGCAAAGCTATCACTTAGATTGGAAGGGCAGATAAAGTGCTTCCTAGATAAGGTCAAGTTAAGGTGATAAGGTGAATTCATCATCACCAAGTCATTATTATATGAAATTGTAAAGTGTCTTATCTAAGAAAAAGAAGATCAAAACTATGAACAGTAAAATGACAACAAACTCAGAACTATCAACAAATGAACCTAAAAGAAAAGAAAAACAATGAAAACAAAAATGAAGCAAACAACTAGAACAGGAATAGACATCGCATGGAGGGATTTCCGTGGGGAGGGGGAAGGGAGGAATGGGGCAAAAAGGTACAGGGAATAAGAAGCATAATTAGTAGGCATAAAATAGATGGGGAGAGATAAAAAATGGTATAGGAAACAGAGAACTCAAAGAACTTATATGTTCCATGGATATGAACTAACTGCGGGGGGATATTGGAGGGTTCGGGGTGCAGAACAGAGAGGGGAAGGGGGAAAATTGGGAAAACTGTAATAGCATAATCAATAAAAATACTTAATAAAAAATAAAAATCAGCAAAATGAAAATTGAATAGGAAAAATATGCAAACATATATCTGATAAGTGGTTAATACCCAAAATATATAAGTAATTCATACAAGTCAATTAGTAATAATAGTAATTTAAAATGAGCATATGAACTGAATAGACATTTTTCCAAGGAAGACATACAAATGTCAAACACGTACATAAAAAGATGCTTAGCATCATTAATCATCAGGAACATACTAATTAAAACCCTAATACTACCTCATATGGCTATTATAAAAAATAGATAAATTTTGTTGAGGATGTAGAGAAAGAAAATCCTTGTGCACTGTTGGTGGGAATATAAATTGGTACAGCCACTATAGAAAACAGCATGGAGGTTTCTCAAAAAATTAAAAATACAACTACCATATGATCCAGCAACTGTGTTTCTGGGTATATATACAAAGGTAATGAAATCAACATCTCAAAGAGATATGTACACTCTATACTCATAGCAATATTATTTATAAGAGCTAAGATACTGAAACAACCTAAGTGTCCATTGATGGGTTTATGGAAAAGAAATTGAGATATATACATATATGAGGTCTGTCCAGAGAAAGCCCAACCATTGTTAATACTCATACATAAGGACTTCCAGACAAGAAGGAGGCATAGGTAGACACATTTCCCTTTCTTATGCAACCATAAGAAGAATTACAACTAACCTCAAAACAAAAAACACCGAGAACTGCCAGAAAATCAAACTGTATACAAGTCCAACAACCAAGGATTTAAAAGACCCATATTTTTCCAGACAGGTAGGAGTGGCAGAGTCATGGAATTGGGGCAGAGAGGATGCAGCATGGTGTAGAGAGGTGGTGGCAGCAGTGGTTGAATAGGAAGTGTCGCATTCATGTGTGGTGGATAAAAATCAGGAGGGATACTGTGGGAGCAAGCAATCCCAGCCCCAAGCCAGTCAGCACAGCCCAGGGAGGACAAAGCCTCAAAACTTCTGACTGTAAAAACCAGTGGGTATTGGGGTATCAGAAGAAACTGCTGGTCTCTGAAGAGAGTCTGTATGGGCCTGCATGGACTTAGAATGTACAAAAACCCGTTCACTCTGGGAATCATCACCAGGGTAACAGTTAGAAGGGTGCCAGTCACAATGGGTAGTGGGTGAAGTGACTGTAAACAAGGCGAATGCCAGGCAAAGTTCCAGAATCCAGGCAGAGGCATTGTCCCCTCTCTGATCTCTCTTACTACACAGAGGCACGAAGTAGTGAAGCAGATTGTCTGTCCTAATGAATACCTAACACTATGCCCCATACAAGGTGTGCTAAGACAGGGCAACAAAGCATCTCTACCTAATACACACAAACACACACAAGGAGGCTGCCAAATTGAAGAGACAAATAAATATGGCCCAAATAAAAGAACACATCAAAACTCCAGAAAACAAACTAAATGAAATGGAGATAGCCAACATGTCAGATGCAGAATTTAAAATACTGGTGATCAGGACACTCAGAGAGCTCACTGAGTATGGCAAAAACATAAGGGAAGAAATAAAGGTTACACTACGTGAAATAAAGAAAAATCCACAGAAAACCAGCAGTGAAGGGAAGGAAACTAAAATTCAAATGAAAGATTTGGAACATAAGTAAGAAATAAACATTCAGCACTGGCTGGTATGGCTCAGAGGATTGAGCTCCAGCCTGCAAAACAAAGGGTCACTGGTTTGATTCTCAGTCTAGGGCACATACCTGGGTTGCAGGCCAGGTCCCCAGTAGGGGATGCATGAGAGGAAACCACGCATTGATGTTTCTCTCCCTCTCTTTCTCCCTCCCTTCCCCCTCTAAAAAATAAATAAATAAAATCTTTAAAAGGAAAAAGAAATAAACGTTCAAATAGAACAGAAAGAAGAAACAAGAATTCAAAAACACAAGGACAATTTAAGAAGACTCTGGGATATCTCTAAAAGGGCCAACATCCAAATCATAGGGATGCCAGAAGAAGAAGAGGAAGAACAAGAAATCAAAAACTTATTTGAAAAAAAAATGAAAGAAAACCTCCCTATTTGTCAAAGGATATAGACATACAAGCCCAGGAAGCACAGAGAGTCCCAAACAAGTTGGGCACAAAGAGGCCCACACCAAGACACATCATAATTAATGTGCCAAAGGATAAAGAGAGAATCTTAAAAGCAGCAAGAGAAAGACAGAGTTACCTACAAAGGAGTTTCCATAAGACTCTCCAAAGAAACTTTGCAGGCAAGAAGGGACTGGCAGGAAGGATTCAAAGTGAGGAAAAGCAAGGACCTACAACCTAGATTACTCTATCCAGCAAAGCTATTATTTAGAATAGAAGGGCAGATAAAGAGCTTCCCAGACAAGGAAAAGCTAAAAGAGTTCATCATCACCAACCCATTATTACATGAAACGTTAAAGGGACTTATTTAAGAAAATGAAAAAGATCAAAACTATGAACATTAAAAGGGCAACAAATTCACAACAATCAACAACTGAATCTAAAAAACAAAAACAAAAACTAAGCAAATGACCACAACAAGAAGAGAACCATAGATATGCAGATTATTTGGAGGATTACCAGTGGGGAAGGGTACTGGAAAATGAGGGAAAAGGAACAGGGAATAAGAAGCATAATTGGTAGGTACAAAATTCACAGGGGAATATTAAGAATTGTATAGGAAATGGAGAAGCCAAAGAACTTAAATGCACAACCCATGGACATTAACTAAGTGGGGGATTGCTGGAGGGAAGGGAGTACCAGGTAGAGGGTGGCAAAGGGAGGAAAAAGTAGCATAATAGCAAAATCAACAAAATATACTTTAAAACATTCTGTACATAAAGTATCCAGCCATTTTGTATGAAAATGTAGGAGACATTTACTGAAGACACAAGATACAAGAAACATTGTACATCTGATCATGACACCTCAGTCCTCCTCAAAGTAGGTGCTTTGGGACCTCACACAGTTCCTCCAATCAGCACCAGCTGCCATATTATATTTTTCTCAATCTCTTCAATGGTCTGAAATCTCTTCCCTTTCAAAGGTGATTTTAGTTTTGGGAAAAGCCAGAAGTCACAGGGTACTAAATCTGGGCTGTAGGGGAGCTGAGTCACCTGGATGATTTGATATTTCACCAAAAATCTTTGCACCTGACATGAGGCATGAGCTCATGCACTGTCATGATGAAGCTGCCAATCACCAGTTGCCCATAGCTTTGGCCTTCTGAATCATCTGAATAGTTTGCACAGAGAAATGTTCAAGCTTAACACAAAATTTGATGCAGATTCATTGCTGTACTCACTCAGTCATTTTGAATGCTGAGTAAAAATAAACTATTTGCAAAAATTTTAAAAATTCTTGAGATTGATGGTGGTGGTGCTTGCACAACAATGTGAATATACTTAATGAAACTGAACTGCATGCTTAAAATGGTAAAATTTGTATTATGTATATTTTATCACGATTTTATAAAGAAAACATTTAAATAAAGTAAATCAACCACTGTGACCTGCTATAGTCCAGCACATCCCTATCCATAGATAACACTGACTACATAGAAAATTATCTACACAGAAAATGCCATGGAATCTACATAAAAGTTTCTACAACTGAGTGAGCTTAGCAAGATTGTGAGATAAAAAGTCAACATACAAAAATCAATGATATGTATATATGCCAACAATGAATAAGTTGAAGCAAAAATAAATAAGACAATAGCAATTTCCATAGCTCCAAAAAATACGTAGGTACAAATCTAAAATTCATGTGTACGCTGAAATCTACAAAATACTGATGAAAGAAATCAAAGAAGACCTGAGACTTCCAGCCAAGATGGAGGCTTAGGTAGACACACCATGCTTCCTCACACAACCAAAAGAAGGACAACAAATTTAAAAATAAAAAGCAATCAGAACTGACAGAAAATTGAACTGTATGAAAGTCCGACAACCAAGGAGTTGAAGAAGAAACATTCATCCAGATTGGTAAGAGGGACGGAGACCGGCAGCCTGTCGAAGAGAACCGGGGTGGGCAAGGTGGGGGCTTGCAGAGCAGGTGGTCCCACATTCGTGTGCAGATAAACCAGGGGGAATGCCTGGGAGTGAGACAGAACCTGCAACCCAGGGCTCCAGTGCCGGGAAATGAAGCCTCAAACCGCTGATTGAAAACACCTGTGGGGATTGAGGTGGCAGTGAGTGGAACTCCCAGTCTCACAGGAGAGTTAGTTGGAGAGACCCACAGGGTCCTAGAATGTACACAAACCCATCCACCCAGGAATCAGCACCAGAAGGGCCCAATTTGCTTGCTGGTAGCGGGGGAAGTGACTGAAAACCCACAGTAAACAGAGCAAGCAGCACTGTTCCCTCTCAGACCCCTTCCCTACATACAGCATCACAGTGCAGCAACATGGGTTGCACCGCCTTGGTGAACACCTAAGGCTCTGTCCCAACTATGTAATAGGTGTGCTGCAACAACAAAAAAAAAAAAATGGTCCAAATGAAAGAACAGATCAAAGCCCCAGAAAAAATACAACTAAGCGACAAAGAGATAGCCAACCTATCAGATGCACAATTCAAACCACTGGTAATCAGAATGCTCACAGACTTGGTTGAATATGGTATCAAATCAGATGAAAAAAAATAAAGGCTATGCTAAGTGAAATAAAGGAAAATGTACAAGGAACCAACAGTGATGGAAAGGAAACCAGGACTCAAATCAATGGTATGGACCAGAAAGAGAAAGAAACATTTGACCAGAGCAGAATGAAGAAACAAGAATTTTAAAAAATGAGGAGAGGCTTAGGAACCTCCAGGACATCTTTAAACGTTCCAACATCCGAATCATAGGGGTGCCAGAAGGAGAAGAGGAAGAGCAATAAATGGAACACTTATTTGAAAACATAATGAAGGAGAACTTTCCCAATCTGGCAAAGGAAATAGACTTCCAAGAAGTCCAGAAAGCCCAGAGAGTCCCAAAGAAGTTGTACCCAAAGAGGAACACACCCAGGCACATCATAATTACATTCCCAAGATTAAAGATAAAAAGACAATCTTAAAAGCTTCAAGAGAAAAGGAGACAGTTACCCACAAAGGAGTTTCCATAAGACTCTCAGCTGATTTCTCACAAGAAACATTGCAGGCAAGAAGGGGCTGGAAAGAAGTATTCAAAGTTGTGAAAGGAAAGGACCTACATCCAAGATTACTCTATCCAGCAAAGCTTTAATTTAGAATGGAAGGGCAGATAAAGTGCTTCCCAGATAAGGTCAAGTTGAAGGAGTTCATCATCACCAAGCCCTGATTATATGAAGTATTAAAGGGACTTCTCTAAGAAAAATAAGATAAAAACTATAAATGGTAAAATGACAACAAACTCATAGTTATTAACAACCAAACCTAAAACAAAAACAAAAACAAACAAAGCAAACGATAGAACAGGAACAGAATCACAGAGATGGAGATAACACATGAAGGGTTATCAACAGGGGAGTGGCAGGGGAAAAAGGTACAGAGAATAAGTAGCATAAACGGTAGGTAGGATATAGACAGGGTGAGGTGAAAAATAGTATAGGAAATGTAGAAGCCAAAGAACTTATATGTATGACCCATGGACATGAACTAAAGGGGAAAACATGGGTGGGAGGGGGTGTACAGGGTGGAGAGGAATGAAGGGGGTGAATGGGACAACTGTAATAGCATAATCAATAAAATATATTTAAAAAAGAAAAAGAAATCAAAGAAGACCTAAATAGAAGAGAGAGATATATACTGTGTTCTCTTGAGTTTCTTGGATAGTTTTCAAGTGGATTTTTTTCATTAAAAAAATCCAATGGAGTTAAGAAGTCAATTCTCCCCAAACTGATCAATAGATTTAATGCAGTCCCACTTGAATTATTTTTCTGTAAATACAAAGAAGCTGATTCTAACACTTATATGAATAGAGACATGAACTACATGAGCCAAAACAATTTTGAAAAAGAAGAACAAAGTTGGAAGATGAATACTTCCCATTTTTACATTACTATAAAACTAAAGTAATTAAAGTAATTTAAGTAATTAAAGAAACATGGTATTGGTGGAGGAATAGACACATAGATGGATGAATGGAACAGATGAGAGAATTCAGAAAAAGATACACACAAATATGGTCAATTGGCATTTGACCAAAGTGGACAGGTAATTCAACAGAGAAAATATAGTTTTTTCAGCAAGTGGTGATGAAAGAATTGAACATTCATATGCAAAAAATTGAAGGTTGACATAAACCTCATGGCACATACAAATATTCAAAATGAGTGATAAATTTAAGTGTAAAATTCAAAAAATGATAAAATTTGGAAAAGAAAACATGGCAGAAAATCTTCATGATTTAGGATTAGGCAAAACATTCTTAGGTGTGACAAGAAAAAAGCATAATACATAAAAAGAAAAAAAGGATAAACTGGATTCCATCAACATTAAATTTTTTTTGCTCTGTGAAAGACACTGTTAAGAAAGTGAAAAACCAAGTTATCTACTTGAAATATTTGCAAACCACACATACAACACAGAATTTGTATCCAGAAAATGTAAAGAACACTTAAATTCAGCAGCAAGAAAATAAACTACTCAATTTATAAAATGGGCAAAGGACTTGAACTGTATTTCACAAGAAATGATATTCAGATGATATATAAGAACAGGGAAAGATGCTCAAACACCATTAACCGTTACAGAAATGTAAATGAAAACCATGATACTGCCACACCTACTGCTGATAACTAAAATAAAAAGTGTTGACAATAGCAAGTGCTGAGAAAGATGCAAATCAGCTGAAACTGTCATATATTGCTGGTGGGAAGGAAAACAGTACAAACACTATGAAAAAACAGCTTGAAAGTTTCTTATAAACGTACACATACATCATGACCCAGAAGTTCCACTCTTAGAGAAATGAAACTTATATTTACATAAAAATCTATACATGCTTCTAGCCAGGTAGTCCAATTAGTTGGAATGTCGTTCTGTGCACCAAAAGGTGGCAGGATCTATTCCAGGTCACGGTACGTGCCTAGGCCATCAGTTCCATCCCCTGGTAGGTAGGAGCGCATACAAGAGGCAGTCAATCAATGCTTCTCTCTCACGTTGTTTCTCTCTCCCTCTCCTTTCCTCTCTCTAAAAAATCAATAAACCTATCCTTGAGTGAGGATTGTAAAGAAATTTCTACTTGCTTGTATATAGCAGCTCTATTCATATTTGTCAAAAACTGCAACAACCCAAATGTCCTTCAATATGTCAATGGATAAACAAATTGTGGTAAAATGAAATAGTACTCAGCAACAAAAAGAATGAATTAATGATACATACAACAACATGGATGAGCATCACAAGCATTATGCTGAGTGAAAGAAACTAGTCTCAAAAAGCTATATGAGGTTTGTCTGAAAAAAGTCCAGCCATCATTAATATAACAAGAACCATTTGTGTGACATCTGGCAGCCAAGAAGTATGGACTAGCCAAGAGGTGTGAACAATGACGACTTCTCTGTACTAGTCAGTGGAGCAGTAGATGCCATTGAGTGAGCATGTGTACTGTGTAGCCATAGCATTCAAAATGACTAAGCAAGTAGAGCAATGAATCTGCATCAAATTTTGCATTAGGCTTAAATAGTCCTCCACAGAAACAATTTGGATGATTCAGAAGCTATGGGCAACTGGTGATGGGCAGCTTCATCACAACAGTGTGCCTGCTCATGCATCACGTCTGGTGCAGAGTTTTTGTCATCAAATCACCCAGATGATTCAGCCCCCTGCAGCCCAGATTTGGTGCTCTACAACTTCTAGCTCTTCCCAAAACTAAAATCACCTTTGAAAGGGAAGAGATTTCAAATCATTGATGCAATTGGGGAGAATACAGCAGGGCAGCTGATGGTAATTGGGAGAATTGTGTGGTGTCCAAGATGCCTATTTTGAAGAGGACTAAGGTGTCATTGTCCTATGTACAATGATTCTTATATCTTGGATTTCTTCAATAAACATCTCTATTTTTCATATTATGTGGCTGGATTATTTCTGGACAGACCTTGTATACTATATGATTCCAATTATATGATATCCTAGAAAAGACAAATCTAAGATGATGGAGGAAAGATCAATGGTTGCCAGGGGAATAGGGTAGGAGGAGGACACAAGTAAAAAATGGGCAGCACAGGGAATTCTGATGATGATGGACCTATTCTGTAACCTGTTTGCAGTGAACTTTACATGAATCTACATGTATGCTAAAACACATAGCACTGTCCATGAAGAAAGTCAATTTTACTGGGTGTTAATTTAAAAAATAGAGAAAATTAGGCAAAAAATTATATTTAGTATTTCAGATACAGATAAAAAATTACTCATAAAAATAATACATTGTGAAACACAAAAAACCTCAGAACTGAAGCAATATTGCATTAGCATAAAACTTTCTTTTGGAAGAGAGTGAATAGGTAAGTTGACAACAAGCACACATTTCATAAGACACAATGCAACTTATAGGCATGTTGGCTGACTTAAACTTGCAGGTTTCACAGCACTACCTGTGCTTAGTGGTTAAGAACATTGGATATAGACTCAAAATACCTGCTTTGAAATCCTGGCTCTGCCCTTCCTTCTGGCTTGGAATCTGATTCCTCTTTGGTAAAATGAGATTAATAGTAGGACTCCGTTAAAAAAGTTTTGTTGCATGTACATAAAGCGCTTTGTTTGTCACGTGACACATAGTAAGTGCTGAAAAAACAAGGGGTGTTAACCCCTTGGAGACTTACTTTCTCCACTGATAACAGAAATAACACATGCACAGTCAAGGGTTTAAAACAATAAGTGACAAATATGTTCTTTAGCCAATATGTGAGTATTTCCACAAAGAACAGAAGTCCTTAGGGCTCATATCTGGCTATAGAAATGGATGAAGAAAATGGGATTTAGGTCTGTTTAATACAAAACACAGTCTTCCTCCTACTTGAAACCCCACCCCCATTTCTTTCTCATTTTTGTTACATAATGATCACTTCCTTAGTAGATGTCCCTGAATATTTTAAATTTCTATTACGATGTTCTTTATCAAGATTGTATACATATATACTGTATACATACTGTATATTTATAGTCTCAAAGACAAGAAATGGTAGTCAAGATTAGGAACAAGAAGGGAAGGAGAGGAGCAGAGAAAAAGTCTTCTGTAATAACTTTTCTGAGCATAGCTCTGGTTAGTTCACTGCATTCATGCACTTGCAAAGCAGGGGCTGAAATTACAAGCACCCTGGCTATTCTTATACATATAGTGATGGTGCTTAATACAAAGGACAGCAGCTTTTTAAAACAGGCCTGTTTTTCAAGTACTGATGTCAGCAGGGCCTTGTAATTGTTCCTCTCAATGGCTCAACTGCCACTACAGTCACAGATGTCCCCTGCATGATGGGGACTGCTACTTTCCAAACTATAGCACAGATGCACAGACACCGCCCTCTACTCGGGGTTAGTAGGGTTTGCTAACCTTTGTCTCTAGCCTACTAGCTATATACGTCATTTCCAGTTGGAGGTATAAGATGCTTGCATGCTGTGGTTCAGGATGTGCTTAGATAGGGAGTTTGTTTTATCTCTTTTCTCACTTGCGTTTATGAAATTCATTACAAGAAGGGAATATTAAAAGATCTCAATCCACTTCTATTCAGCACAGTTGCTTCCCCTATTCATAACACAGGACTACCTGCCTAAATAGCTTGATTTTTACGTGACACTCAGAAAGCCCTTTCCCCAGACTCCAATTCATTTTCCCACCAGTCCTGACATACCACTAGAAATATCAAGATTATTAAATTTTTGGCTAGATTTAATCTATCAGTCCTCTAGCAGAGAGAAGGACCTAAAGGGAAAGGGACTCGGTGAGAACAAGTTTCAATGGGAACTTTAAAGTAGAGATAGAAAAAGGGATAAGAAACAGCAGAGAATCTCTGAGGGTGTTTAAGGGTGCAGGGTAGAGATGGGGGAATATACAGAAAGGAAAGGGGCACAAATAAGAACAGAAGTTACCAAAACCAATTTTGCTCACTTTGCCAAAATAAATTTACCTGATTTTTCTAAGATTCAGTAATAAGAGAATGATTCCAGAACTAGTTATTCTCTGAATCCTATCATGTTATCACACTTTGAGTAATCTTTATTGAACAACAGGAAATTCTGAAGATGCTGGGATTTAGTGATAAAAAGGGACGTATCATCACTTTGAAGTTGGTTATCTTAATTTTGCCTTTATTTGCCACAAGGAAAACTTGGAAAACTGTGAACTTGGTGTGTTTTTTTCCCCTGGCCATTTTCCCATGTCCATAATGATGCTTCCGGAAAGACCAAATTTAAGTTAGTTCCCAGATGTGACCAAGACTAGAATATTATCTAGTATCTGTATAAAGTTCTCATCTTCTAAGAGAAAACTGACTAAAATAGCTCGTGAAACCTCAGAAAGTCTGGTTTTCCTGCTGTGTTCGAAGACCGTTTGCTCTGAGTGAGATCTGTATGTGCTCTGCCTCCGTGATAGTTAGCCATGCCATAGGGTCAGGGAGGGTGCAGAATGACTTCACATGTAAAACAGAGAGATGACATCTTCATTTCCTGCAAAAATCTTTTTGTATAAACTGTGTGAACTCTGCTGAGTTTAAATAAATACTCTGAAGTCTGAGATGACTGGATTTCTTGCTGCACTGTCTAGAGTAACAGTAAACTCCCAGCAAATGTACACTTCTCAGGAAGTATCCAGAGCCGCAAGCTTCCTCAAAAAAGAGAGGAGAGAATTCCTGCTTCACTTCACAGAAGGCTTGGGCGTGGCTGTGGATAATGGACCGTGTTATAAGGCCTCGGTTGTACCTTAGGTTCTGCTCATGGTGTAGTTAACAGTGTGTGCTCTGAAATCAAAGAGAACTGGGTTTAAATCTTGTGAGTCTGGACAAATTCTTAACTTCCTCTGTTTCACTTTCCTCATCTGTGAAATGGAGGTAATAATAGTATGTAAAGCACTTCAACCAGTTCCTGAAACACAGTAAGATACAACTAAATGACAGATCTTATTATCACTATAGTTGCTTTAAAATTTTTTTTATTTATTAATTTGAGAGAGAGAGGAAGGGGCAGAGAGAGATACTGATTTGTTGTTCCACTTATTTACACATTCATTGGTTGCTTCTTATATGTGTCCTGACCTGGTATTGAACCCACAACCTTGGTATATTAGGACACTGCCCTTACCAACTGAGCTACCTGGCCAGGCTCCTTATAGTTGCTTTTGATGTTATCATCAACATAATTACTGTAATTGCTATTCTTTAAATGGATATCTCTTTTCGATATGCTCTACAGAGTTGGAGTTACTCAACCAATCGGCCAGGGTAAAGAACTGAAATCGCTTTCTAAACTACTCAGGGCCAAGGCAGCAGGTTTTCAGCTCAGTGTACTGATTAGTTGACAGTCACTTCCGGGAAGGCTGTGTGGACAAGAACTCTAAGGCTGCTGATGAGATTAGCAGAGTAGCGATGCTCGGTTAAAAATGTCTGCCGTGAGCATGGGACAGAGAAGGGCAAACCTCGGCTCATTTGCCAGTCCTGGCCTAAGCACCCTGGGTAATGACTCAGACCCTCTTTGCTCTACCAAAATAGCACGGAAAAATATATTCTCCTTCCTGATTACCACAATTCTAAGACCCTATGTTAAAACGGGAATTCCTATTGGTAGCAAGCTATAACCCAGCTCAAGACTAAACACTGAAAAATGAAGTTTATAAAAAAAATTTTTGTTTAGAGTTTCATAGCTTCCTTCTGGGAAAACTATTTGGCTGTTAGTCATCATAATCTGAGTAACACGGTGGTCCCTTCTTCCGAAATAATGATGAGAATGGCTTATATTTTCAGAGCACTTAATTTGTAAAATGCTCTTGCATCCATTAGGACACTTTATATTCAACTATTTGGCAGACAGCAAGCACAAAAGGAAGTGAAGGCAAACTGGTGCTCGGTGTTTCTTAAGTCTCATTTCAAGTTCATTGATGATTCCAGCACATACGTTTTTTTCCCAAGTGCTGGTGTTTCGCTTCCAGGTAATGGTATCTGCCTCTTGCTGTGAGCCTCTCTCTGGTTTTCTTCACTCCTTAATTTATTTTCCTTTCATTTATGATTCTTCCCCATGTAATACATGTTTCTCTGTTGTTAAAATATTGCCCTCATATTGTGTGACATGCCCAAGTATTTCCTCAATGAGTCACTTATGGATCACAGGGCCAATTCTGTTCTCAATACAAAATGCCAAAGCTAAGATTAATTCCAGTTTCGTATTAATGATTGCAGATTCTTAAGGCTTAGAAACCCCTGATTCTTGCATAGATATCAAAGTGATTAAAATGATGGCCTGTGTAGAAGAAGGCAGGCTCTCGTTTCTTTTCTGTACCAAAGTGTTGTTTTCCTGTCCTCTTTAGCTTCTACTTTAGAAGCATAATCCATTTTCTCCCACTCGTCCAGTCTCAAGAGACTTGAAGCTATTTTGCAATAAAAGATGTTTAAGGTTGACCCTCCCTGCCCACGCTGCTCTCTATTCAAATGGGTTGAGTCAGTATTTCCTCTTTCCTTAATTCAGCAATGGGCCAGCTAGTTTTGTCTGATAGACCCAATTATGAATGACCTTCTTCAGAATTCATCTAACCAGGAAAAAAGTTAAGCAATGATTTAATTCATGGAATCAAAGAGGACTGGTGAAGCAGGTAAATTCAGACCCTAAAATCTCTTTCTTTCATAGCAATATTTTGGGAAGTTTCCATAGTAGGGTGATGTGTTTCTATTATAAAACCTTAAATTATATAATAGGGGAACTATGTTTTGTCCCCCATTGAGTGTATGAACCCCTAGATGGATCAAAAATTTTTAAATGAAGGTATAAAAATATAATTTGTTTATATGACTTCAAAGTTCAACAAAAAGTTATTAAGGCCACATGACCTATATCTCTTATATAACTATTTTCAGTGAATTAGGATTTGGTAATACATCCTTGGTATACATTAAAACAGGGGTGTCAAACTCATTTTCACCAAGGGCCACATCAGTCTCGCAGTTGCCTTCAAAGGGCCAAATGTAGAGCTCCCTGCCCCTAGTTAAAGAGTAGTTACGTTTATACAGGCCTAAAATTATATTCAGCCTTTTGAAGGCAACTTCAAGGCTGATGTGGCCCCCAGTGAAAATGAGTTTGACACCCCTGGATTAAAAGGTACTATAGGGAACAACCATATAAAATCTAATTTTGTATCCAGTGTGGCGATATGACTTGACTTATGTTTTCCACCATAACTCAGTGCATCTTTATGGTGTTCCACCTTAGACATTTCTTGAACAAAGTTCCATGGAAAGCCATGCTTCTCTTGAGGAACTGATATGTTTTTTCCTCAAGGACAATAACAAAAACTAATCAAGTACCTCTTTTTGTTAGGGTTTTTTTTTGTTGTTGGTTTTTTTTGTTTGTTTGTTTGTTTTGGGTTTTTTTTTTTTTTTGCCTATTAGGAATCTTAAAAAAATGTGTATGGTTGAACTTTGGTATGAAGCTGAATATATATAGTTGAGTTAGAAGTAGCTTAAAAAATATAGACATGTAATATCTCATTAATAAGAAGACTAAAGGCAGGTGATTCCTGGCACTGGTGCAGCTGTTCATTGATGTCATCAACGACACAGGATTTTTCTTTCTCTTTTTCTGCCCTCTCATTTTTGGCTATTGTCTTTTCAATATAATGCTGCATGCCTCATGTCACATAACGGCTGCCACAGTACCAGGCCATATATCCACTTTCAGGTCAAGAAGAAATAAAAGTGATAAGTCAGCAACTTCTTTCCTCCCTGTCCATCTGAAAAGGAAACAAAAGCTTTTACAGAACTAACCTTATATCTCATTGGCATTTCTAGATTGCATGACTGCTCAAGAAAATCAGTTATGTTAGCCAATTATCATAGCTGTAGCAATATTTTTTCATGGTCCCATTTTTATAAATATTCTTTTTTTCAAATTAAAAGAGAAATTTTATTTAGAAAGTTACAGAGGCAGTAGAGGTGAGCCAGCTAGGCTGCAGAGCTTCAGAAAACAAGTTACAGAGATAAAAGAAGGGCGGTTGGACCATAGGAGACATAATGCACCTGGGGGGAGGAGAAGGGGAAGGCGTGGGCATGCTCCTGAGAAAAAAAGTGCTTGTAAATTCTTATAGGCAACTTTAAACCTAAAGAACTAAGAAAAATTTAAGATGATAGCCCCTGCTTTCTTCCTCTAAGCTTGGCCTCTAGTTCAGAGATAATTCATATACAGAAAAATTTTAAAAAAATGCGAGTTAATGACATGTGAGGTATACAAGCCATTCATCACAAAATACCAAGTGAGTGTTCTAGATAGTAAATGTTTATGGATCTAGCCAGTCAGCAGATAGAAGTAGATAGATGGTCTGGGTAGTCAATGTGAAGGGTTGCACTGTGATTTGGGATGAACAGGATAGGTTTTAAAGGGTAGGAAGTGTTTAATGTAAATCTTAAAAAGGAATGAGAGATAATTAAATGTACTATGTCATTAAACTCCAGAACAAGATATGTTCTCATGTAATTTTTATTATCTGCAAATTTTCTTCCCATCTCCTTCAACAGAGAGTCAATTGTGGATGTTAGAGATTTCTTGAGGATCCATGGCCCATTAGCTACCTGAAAATCGGAATCTAGTATAAGGTAAAACAGCCTGAAGAGAACAGATAGGTGCCTGGTGTAATGAACTAATGAATAACTATATCTATAGGGCATAGGAACAGGAAGACCTTATTGGAGGGAGGAGCACAGAGGATTTGAACTCTGAGGACCTGGAGTGTAGTTCTAGTTGACATTTACTAGTCATGTAACCTTGGGCAAACTGCTTAACTTCTTAAGCCTTGGATTTTCTCATCTGTAAGATGAAGATGATCATTTCCTCCACATTGACTAATAAACTCCTCCACATTGATTATATAAACGAATAACCTAGAGAATGCTGTACAAAGTTTAAAAAGGAGGAACAAAGTATTATTTAAAAGTGATACTCATTTCAGTAATAGACTTCTTCATATAGATTTGATTACCATCACTCTATCAAAATGCTCATCTGAGAACTTGATTCTATACTTCCCATTGACTTCACACTTGTTGTTGGGCATCTAGGCTAACAAGTCTATTTAGTCCAGGGTTAGTAATCATACAAGGGACTCTGAAATAGCATGTAAATATCAGGGGCTCTCATTCTCCCAGTGGTTGGCTGACTCCCCTCCAAGGCCTGTCAGCTTAGAGAAAATTCTCAGATATCAGGATCAGTGCAGTTCATTCCAGGTATGTGTGTAATGCTAGCTTTACTAGAGTTCTTGCTCCTGTTGATAGCAGGTTTAAAATGGAGCAAGGTCTTACTTGTCCATTTTGAGACAGCCTGACATCACACCTATAAAAATGGTATGAATCTCTGGAGAAAGGTTTTGAAATAAGGATAGCATGATGATGATCACAAGTGGTTCAATCTGTATTTGCTACATTTGTTCACAGAAAACTTTAAAATAATTTTGGAAAAAGCAGAGTAATGCACACCCTGCATGTCTCATGCCAGTAGCCTCCTGAAATAACAGAAATGAGACAATATCTCATTAATATATTATTTTTAAAAACCAACACATGGAACACTAAGTACTCAATGGGATGCAGGAATTTTCTTCTAATTCTAATGCTGTAAATATGCAATAAAAGTAAGAATGATGCACATGCAAGTTTAAAATAGAACTCAGCAGGTCCCATTCATTCTATTTTAGGGAAATCCAATGAAGTGTGTACTGGGTTTCCAAAACTGTTATTATGAATGTTGCATGGAAACTCATGGGTGCCCATCTCATTAGCCCCACCCCACTGGATCAAGGGGAAATGTTAATCTTGCAGACCACAAGAGGCTGTTTGATGGGCTGTTATGGTCTTAGAGCTCGGCTTCAAATTCCAGACGTGGTACTCATTCTCATTACTGTCTGTTGATCTGATATTTAGCTGGATTAAAAAACTTTAAACAAATAGTCCACATGAAAAACTGCCACCAACAATGTCATAAAATAATCATTTCAATAAATCTTAAGTGCATTTAAGCTACTGGTTTCCTGGACATCCTAAAATTTACAATTCCATGTCTGGGAAACAAAATAAAATTTTATGTTTATTGCATTGCTTTGTGACAGTCTTCATGGATTAGGAATTCTCTAAGGACCTTGGGGAATAAGATTAACCTGTTCTTAGACGTTTCTTGGGTGTCCAGATTTACACATAGCATCTCATTTAATCCTCATAGGCAGTTCAAAGGGCAGGCGTTGTTATCATTTTCCATAGATACAGTAAAAGAAACCTGGGTAGGTTAACCAATTGACTCAAAATCACTAAGAGATGAACTTTAGATTCTAAGTAGAATTTATTAATTATAGTCCTTTCTCTTCAGTGATTTTGAAAATTGTCCCTTTCTACTATAGCATGTCTTCTTTGGATGTATTATTAAGGATGCTTAAATGTACATATCATTGTCTTCTTTTCACTGCAGTGCCTAGGAAATAGGGTTAGAAAGAATTCTGGCCAACTGGATTTTCTAATTGACTAAGAGTTAATATTTTGTTTCAAAATCTTGTTGAAACAATTCTTGAAACAGCCCATCCTCCTTCCTGGCTTAGCAGAATATGGTGACTAGAAGCAGGCTTTCCTCTGATCACACCATCATCTTCACCATGTCTTTGCTCAAATGTCAGTCACCTAACCAGAGAGTCCTTCTATGACCACACTTAAAAAAACTTCACTGCCCAGGCTTCCCTCATTCTATCACCCTTGCACTGCTTTACTTTTTTATTTGCAGCACTTAATGCTAATTATAAGTTACTTCTATTTGTTTACTTTTTATCTGCCTCCCTTAGACTATAAGCTTCATGAGAGAAGGGCCTTTCTTATACCCAGAGTTGTTTCTCTGGCACCTAGAACAAAGCCTAGAATGTAGTTGGCACTTAAACAATATTTATTGGATGAATGGTGACCTGCATCCGTTCCAACATCCGAATTATAGGGGTACCAGAAGGGGAAGAAGAAGAGCAACAAGTGGAAAACTTATTTGAACAAATAATAAAGGAGAACTTCCCCAATCTGGTGAAGGAAATAGACTACCAGGAAGTCAGGAAGCTCAGAGAGTCCCAAAGAAGTTGGACTCAAGGAGGAACACACCAAAGCACATCATAATTACATTACTCAAGATGAAAGATAAGGAGAGAATCTTAAAAGCAGCAAGACAAAATAAGAGAGTTACCTACAAAGGAGTTCCCATCAGAATGTCAGCTGATTTCTCAAAAGAGACCTTACAGGCAAGAAGGGGCTGGAAAGAAGTATTCCAAGTCATGAAAGTCAAAGACCTACATCCAAGATTGCTCTATGCAGCAAAGCTTTCATTTAGAATGGAAGGGCAGATAAAGTGCTTCTCAGATAAGGTCAAGTTAAAGGAATTCACCATCACCAAGCCCTTATTATATGAAATGTTAAAGGGACTTATCTAGGAAAAAGAAGATAAAAACATGTATGCTAAAATGACAGCAAACTCACAATAATTAACAACCACACCTAAAACAAAAATGAAAACAAACTAAGCAAACAACTAGAACAGGAATAGAACCACAGAAATGGAGAACATATGGAGGATCATCAACAGGGGAGTGGGAGGAGCAGAGAGGGGGGAAAGGCACAGAAAATGAGTAGCATAGATGGTAGGTAGAAAATACACAGGGGGAGGGTAAGAATAGTATGGGAAATGTAGAAGCCAAGAACTTATAAGTATGACACATGGACATGAACTAAAGGGGGAAATGTGGGTGGGAGAGGGTGTTCAGGGTGGAAGAGAGTAAAGAGGGGAATGGGACAACAGTAATAGCATAATCAATAAAATATATATATTTTAAAAAGTAAAAAAAAAAAGGCCCCAACTGCTATGCTTTCCATCACTGTCTTCAGGGTACAAGTCCAAGGTATTTGGAAGCATTGGTGATACTTCAGACCATGTGAAACTCTTCATGGAAACCATATTATGAGACCCTGCATCAAGATAGAATCACATGGTATGAAGGGCTTGGATTCTAGTGCCAGATGACCTTGGAATTGAATTCTGGGTCTGCCACTTGCTGGCTGGGGTGATCTTAAGCAAACTTTACTGTACAGTAAATGTTGGGTTATGCCACTCTCCTGCTTAAATCCCTCTAATAGTTCCCTAAGTCTTTAACACCATCTCTACAGCTGTGTTCTGGTTCCATCTTGGACCTCTTTGCAGGCCTCCCTTCCTCCTGTTCACTGTACTTCAGCCTCAGGGATCTTCTTCTGGGTCCATCTGCACTTGCTCGTCCTTCACCTCAAATACTCTTCCCCACATATTCTCAGGGCCTGCTCTCTTGGCCTCTGCTCAACTCTCATATCCCCACAGACTCTTTGTCAGAATATCTTCCTAAAAGACAATCTCCCTTTTCATTCTTTACTTCCTACCTACGTTTATTCTTCTTCATTAAACTTATCATCCTGAGCTTCTATTATAATATTAACTCTTCATTGTCTGTGCTGTACTCCACCCCATTCTAACCCTAAATGTCAAAGCATGAATGTTGTGTTGTCCACTGTAGTGGTCCAAGGCCTTGAAGAATACCTAGCACATAGTGGTTACTCAGTAAATATTTATTGAAAGTAGAAATCGATACCTGACTTAAACTGTGTCCATCAGAGTCTTTTTCTCATTGATTTGGAATTGGGCCCCAAAATATTAAGTCATCCTCATGTGCTATGAGCATAACACCTTATAGTTTCAAAAGCTGAGACTCTAAAATCAGGAAAGTATTTACAGGTCACTCTGGAACAAAAAAGTATAGTCAAAAAGAGCCAGAGAGAGCCTTGGCTGGTGTGGCTCAGTTGGTTGGAGCATTGTCTTTTAACGGAAGGTGTACATGTTCAATTCTAATCAGGGTACATATCTAGGTTATGTGTCTGATCTTTGGTCTGGGCGTGTATGGGAGGCAACTAATTGATGTCTCTCTCACACATCAATGTTTCTTTCTCTTCCTTCCTCTCTCCCTAAAAGCAATGAAAAAATGTCTGCAGGTGAGGACAAAAAGAAAAAGAGAGAGAGAGAGAGAGAGAGAGACTTTCAGACTCTAATCCTACTAATTGTATTTCTTGCAACCAAATCATACCTTACTAACATAGGAGGAAATAAGTCGACCCTCCATAAGAACTTTTCGGGTTCTAGAGGACAGAGGAAGTGTTGGTGTGCTTTTTTATACTTGTATCTCCAGAGACTATCACAGTGATTTCTAATAAATACAAGAAATGTGTGTGTATATATATATTTATGTATATGTATGTGTGTATATGTATGTATGTGTATAGATATACGTATGTGTGTATATGTATATGTATGTGTATGTATGTATAAGTGTATATAGATATATGTATATGTATGTGTGTGTGTATATATAAAATTAACAAATAAAACATTTTTAACTTGGAACTTAATTCCAATAATGTAGATACAGTGACCCCTAGTTTATCCTTCCGAGGCTGTATGTCTCCTTTCTACTCCCTTTAGATGCCTTTCCATCATCCAGCTCTCCTCAGTTCTCACTGACTATTCTCCTCAGCATCCTTGCATGGGACACAGAAAGGTTATTCAAAAACAACCCTCTCCATGCCAAGCACACACAAAATTCTTATGAAGAGAAGATGGAGTGGAGTTTCTGGATGCTCTATGTCAAAATGTGAAATGTCCGAACTAGAGAGAAGATGGCAATGAGATAGGTGGGAGTGAAGTCCACTTCCCCCTGCACATGGGTGAAACACCTAGCCAATCTTCTGAGGAACAGAGCAAAGAGCCAACAGTACCCCAGCATATATGAAGATTGGAGACCTAAAACTGTACAAGACATTGAAAAATCAGACATAGGTGTAAGCTGTGAACACCAGGATACCTGCTGGAAGAGGAAACCCACCAACAAAGGAAGCACCAACAGATAACAACAGAAGAACGTGAAGGAGGGAGTGGAAGCCACACTGTCTCAACCCAGGACCTATCTGGAAATACAACTAAATGGTGGAGAAATTACTCAGAACAAACAACTGAACAAGAGCAAGAGAAGATCCTCAAAACCTTGTACACATGGAAAAACCAGCTTCAACACAACCTGCCCACACCTGTACAACAGAATACAAGAGGTGGTGGATGGAGTGACCCTCAGTTAACCAACTAGAGGGAAGGACCCACCAAAGAAAGACCCAACAACAATCAAAACCCAAAGACAAACACAGAGCCAACATAAATTACAGCCCACGACCAGCAGGCTGGGAAGATCAAGGAAACAGCACCACTGAATCTCACAGGTATTCTACCACAGAAGTTCACACCATAAACCCAGGGAGTCAGAACAGATCAATTTAAGAAGCATAGGCTAACAAGAAGAGTCTCACAAAGGATGGGAAGACAAAGAACCAATCCCTAAATGAAAGGAAAGGAGGAAGCCTCAGAAAGAATGCTAAATGAAATAGAGGCAAGTCAATTATCAGATACTGAGTTCAAAGCAATGGTTATAAGGAAGCTCAATGAGCTCACAGAGAATTACCACAAACTATAGGGAAACTACAATGAACTCACTGCAAACTACAGCAATATGAAAAAGGAAATAGAATCTATCAACAACAGCCAAGAGGAATTGAAGAATACAATTTCTGAATTGAAGAACATAGTAGAAGGAATCAAAAGCAGGCCAATGAAGCACAGGACTGGATCAGTGAGCTGGAGGACAAAGTAGAAAAAACACCCAGAATGAGCAAGAAAAGGAAAAGAGGCTCAGAAAGAATGAAGAGGGGTTAAGGGAAATGCAGGACAACATGAAACATAATAATATCTGTATAATAGGGATACAGAAGGAGGAGGAGAGCAAGGGATAGAAAACCTGTTTGAAGAAGTAGTGATGGAAAACTTCCCTAATTTGATGAGAGAAAAAAATCACACAAATCCAGGAAACACAGAGTCCCAATCAAGAGGAACCCAAAGAAGCCCACCTCAAGACACATCATAATTAAAATTGCAAAATTCCAAGATAAAGAGAGAATCTTAAAGGCAGCAAGGGAAAAACAAGAAGTAACATACAAGGGATCCCCAATAAGACTTACAGCTGACTTCTCAATGGAAACACTCCTAGCCAGAAGGGAATGGCAAGAAATATTCCAATTAATGAAAACCAGAGGCCTGCAACCAAGACTACTTTATCCAGCAAGGCTCTCAATTAAAATGAAAGGCCAAATAAGGAGCTTTCAAGGCAAAAGAAGCCTCAAAGAATAGACCTCCTCCAAACCAGCTCTGCAAGAGATGCTAAAGGGTCTGCTTTAAGAACAAGAAGAAAGTGAAAAAGAGAGGAACACGGGTATGAAAAATGGCAATGAATAAGTACCTATCAATAATAACCTTAAACCTAAATGGATTGAATGCCCCAATCAAAAGACACAGAATAGTGGAATGGATAAGAAAGCATGACCCACACATATGTTGCCTATAAGAGACCCACCTCAGAACCAAAGACCCACACAGACTGAAAGTGAAGGGCTGGAAACAAATATTCCAAGAAAATGGACAGGAAAAAAAGCCAGGGTAGCAATACTCATATCGAACAAAATAATCTTCAAATACAGAGCCATAAAAGGAGACTCAGAAGGTCACTTCACAATACTCAAGGAAAGAATCCATCAAGAAGACATAAACATTGTAAATATATATACATCCAACATAGGAGCACCCAACTACATAAAGAAAACCTTGGAGGATGTCAAGAAAGATATTGACAGCAACACAATCATAGCAGGACATTTTAACACCCCACTGTCAAAAATGGACAGATCTTCTAAATAAAATATCAACAAAGATATTGTGACATTGAACAATGCCCTAGATGAAATGGAGTTAACTGAGGTATATAGAGCCCTTCACCCCAAAGAAGCAAAATACACATTCTTTTCAAATGCACATGGAACATTTTCAAAGATAGACCACAAGGTAGGATACAAAACAAGTCTCAACAAATTCAAGAAAATTGAAATCATACCAAGCATTTTCTCCGACCACAAGGGACTGAAACTAGAAACCAACCTCAAGGAAAAAAACCCAAAACACTCAAACTCATGGAGATGGAATAGCATGCTATTAAACAATGAATGGGTCAAGAATGAGATTAGGGAAGAAATCAAAAAGTTTCTGGAAACAAACAAAAATGAACTCACAACAATCCAAAACTTATGGGACACAGTGAATGCAGTCCTGAGGGGGAAGTTCATAGTGATACAGGCCTATCTAAAAAAGATAGAAACATTTCAAATAAACAACCTAACCCTACACCTACAAGAACTCGAGGAACAACAACAAAGACAACCCAGAGCAAGTAGAAGGAAGAAAATAACCAAGATCAAAGCAGAATTTAATGACATAGAGACTAAAAGCACAATTCTAAGGATAAATGAACCCAGGAAATGGTTCATTGAAAAGATAAACAACGTTGACAAGACTTTAAACAGGCTCATCAAGAAAAAGAGAGGACTCAAACAAACACAATCAGAAATGAAAGAGGAGAGATCGCAACTGACACCACAGAAATACAAAAGATTTTAAGAAATTACCATGAAGAACCATATACCAAGAAATTTGAAAACCTAGGTGAAATGGACAGATTTCTAGAAAAAATACAATCTTCCAAAACTCAATGAAGAAGAATTAGAAAGCCTGAACAGATCAATAACAGCTGATGAAATTGAAACAGTAATCAAAAAGCTTCCGACACACAGAAGCCCTGGACCAGACAGTTTCACAGGAGAATTAAATGAAGCACTTAAGGGAGAGCTAACCCCCATCATCTACAGATTATTCCAAAAAATTAGAGAAGTTAGAAGACTCCCAAACTCTTTTTATGAAGCCAGCATTATCCTAATCCCAAAACCAGATAGAGACATAACAAACAAAGAAAACTTCAGGCCAGTATCACTGATGAACATAGATGCTAAAATCCTCAACAAAATATTGGCAAACCTCATCCAGCAATACATTAAAAAGACTGTACACCATGATCAAGTGAGATTCATCCCAGGCATGCAAGGATGGTACAATATTCACAAATCAATAAACATAATACACCATATAAACAAAATGAAAAACAAAAATCACACAATCATATCAATAGATGTGGAAAAAGCATTTGATAAGGTACAGTACCCATTTATAATAAAAACAACCAGCAAAGTGGGAATAGAGAGAGCATTCCTCAACATAATAAAGGCCATATACAAGAGATCTACAGACAACATCATGGTCAATGGACAAAAAATTAGAGCTTTCCCCCTAAGATCAGGAACAAGAAAAAAATACCCACTTTCACCACTCCTATTTGGCATAGCACTGGAAGCCCTAGCCACAGCAATCAGACAAAAAAAAAAAAAAAAAAAGAAAAAGAAAAAGAAATAAAAGGCATCTAAATTGAAAAAGAAGGAAGTAAAGCTGTCATCGTTTGCAGATGACATGAAAGTATACATAAAAAATTCTATCAACTCCAGTAAAAAACTACTCGACCTAATAAATGAATTTCTAAATACTCAGAAATCAAAGGCATTTTTGTACACCAACAACGAGACATCAGAAACATAAATCAGGGGAAAAAATCTCATTTGATATAGCAACAAGAAAAATAAAGTACCTAGGAATAAACCTAACATAGGAGGTAAAATACCTGTACTCAGAAAACTATACAACACTGAAGAAAGAAATTAAGGAAGACACAAACAAATGGAAGCAAGTACCATGCTCATGGATTGGAAGAATTAACGTCATCCAAATGGCCATACTACCCGAAGCAATTTACAGATTCAATGCAATCCCTATTAAAGTACCAATGACATATTTCACAGATCTAGAACAAACATTTCAGAAATGTATATGGAACCATAAGTGACCCCAAATAGCTGCAGCAATTTTGAGATATAAGAACAAAGCAGGAGGGATCACAATACCTGATATCAAACTGTATTACAAGGCCACTGTAATCAAAACAGTCTGGTACTGGCATAAAAACAGGTACATAGACCGATGGAACAGAACAGAGAGCCCAGAAATAAACCCAAGTCTTTATGGTCAATTAATATTTGACAAATGGGGAAGAAGCATGAAATGGAGTAAAAATAGCCTCTTCAACAAATGGTGTTGGGAGATCGGGACAGCTACAGGCAAAAAAAAAAAAAAAAAAAGAAACTTGATCACCAACTTACACCATACACAAAAATAAATTCAAGGTGGATAAAAGATTTAAATATAAGTCATGATACCATAAAAGTCCTAGAGGAAAACATCGGAAGGAAAATCTCAGACATTCCACGCAGCAACATCTTCATGGATATGTCCCCTAAAGCAAGGGACATAAAGGAAAAAATAAACAAATGGGACCTCATCAAATTAAAAAAGCTTCTGCATGGCTAAAGAAAACAGCATTAAAATGAAAAGAGAACCAGCTATATGGGAAAACATATTTGCCAATGATACCTCAGACATGGGTTTAATCTCCAAAATATGTAAAGAACCCACATGACTCCACTCCAGGAAGACAAAAAAAAATTAAAAATGGGCAAAAGATTTGAACAGACACTTCTCCAAGGAGGACATATAGAGGGCCCAGAGACATATGAAAAGATGCTTAACATCATTAGCCATCAGAGAAATGCAAATTAAAACCACGATGAGACACCACCTCAAACCAGTCAAAATGGCCATCATAAACAAATCAACTAAAAAGTGTTGGAGAGGTTGTGGAGAAAAGGGAACCCTAGTGCACTGTTGGTAGGAATGCAGACTGGTGCAGCCACTGTGTAAAACAGTATGGAATTTCCTCAGAAAACTAAAAATGGAACTGCCTTTTGACCTGGCAATTTCACTGCTGGGATTATACCCTAAAAGCCCTGAAACACCAATACAAAAGAACCTGTGCACCCTAATGTTCATAGCAGCACAATTTACAATATCCAAGTGCTAGAAGCAACCTAAGTGCCCATCAGCAAATGAGTGGATCAAAAAACTATGGTACATTTACACAATGGAATTCTACACAGCAAAAAGAAAGAAGGATCTCCTACCCTTTGCAACAGCATGGATGGAACTGGAGAGCATTATGCTAAGTGAAATAAGCCAGGTGGAAAGGGACAAATACCATATGATCTCACCTTTAATTGGAACATAATCAACTAAAGAAAAAAGCAAACAAAATATAACCAGAGACATTGAAATTAAGAACAATCTAACAATAGCCATAGGGGAGCGGGAGAGGACAGTGGGGAACAGGGTTTTCAGGAACTACTGTAAAGGACACATGGACAAAACCAAGGGGGAGGGTGGAAGCAAGGGAAAGAGGTGGATTTAGCTGGGGTGGGGAAAAATGCAGACAACTGTAACTAAACAACAATAAAGTAATTTTTAAAAATGCGAAATATCCATTGCTCCAAAGGGGCCAGTTCCATCATCTTTACTAGAGTGGTAACTTTTATGAAATTACATGTACAAAGAATTGACTTTAAATTATTTTGTGATTCCTGATATTTTTACACTTGAGCCAGCTTTATGGTTTTAGCACCAACCAATGAATTGAAAATTCTTCTCTGTATCAGAAAGCAATTATTTTACAGAAGAAAATTAGGGCTTGCAGTGAAATATTTCATTGTAATAATCACAAATATTGCCCATTAGGTTATCTAATCTGTACTGGAATCTATGGTTTCCCCCCTTTCCATCTCATCAGCCTTTACCACAGTTCCACCTAAGACAGACTTTTATTTCAATGGGTTGTTGGCTTCATAAAGTGTGGTGCAACCTGTCCCACTTCCCATCAAAGTCCCCTTCTCCCGATAACCCTCTTGGTTTTCTTTCAGTTAATTTTATTATCTTGTTGGTTTAACAATATTTTATTTTCCACCAAAGATGGTATGTCTATCTTTCACTAATGATTTTTCAATTATTGGATGAGTTTCCTTTCAAATATCATCATGTATTAGTTTTTGAATAAAATATTCACAATGATTGTGAAATTAGTTACCCATATTTGGGGCTTTTATATATCATTTCTTAATTGATCTCTTCCCTCTCATCATCACCCAGTCTTCTGGGTTCACTGCAATTACTGACTGAGAAATCTTTGTCTGAACAGGACAAAGAGGAGTAAATTGATGTTACCCTAGAGTCTTTTCTACCCTGATAAATAATAATTACAATTAAGAATGCTATCTTGTATTAGATTGATTTTCAAGACAGTTACCCACACTAGCTAAAAACCAGGACAAGAGCACACTAATTCAACCATTTGCAGGTTCAATCCATCACTTCTACTTGTCACTTTTGAGAACTATTTGACCCAAGCTGTACTTAATCTGGACCCAGACTTACAGTCTGAGGGTAAAGGGTTGCAACTTTCCAGACAAGGGGAACAAAAGCTCCAAGTACAGCCATGCTGTTCATAGGCTCTGGTTTTGAAACCTTGAGACCTGACTCAGGGATGGACATGCATGCATAGGAAAGCCTAGATTTTCTGCTCTCAAATCCAACTCCTATGACCTCCTAAAAGATAGCCTCTCTCACCACCCAAAGAGCCTGGGCATAGGTATAAACCCATTTCCTCTGGTGTTTCCTGGTAGAAAAGGCCCAGGTTGAAATACTTTCTGTTGTGTTAGTCCAATGAACATGCAGCATTATGATTCTGTTCAGTTCCAGGTCAACGTTCTTATGTTTAGAGCAGGCTTGCTCTCCCATGGGCATATGGGTATGATTTGGACCCTCAGCAGCTAGCTGATCTGGAGATTGTCTCTAGTGAGTGACCCATCCCTGTTGAGTTCTGGGTGGTCAGGAATGTAAAATGCCTTATGTTTGGGAGGGAGTCCCCAAATGAAGTAGGAGTCCTACTTTGAGGAACTGGCTAGTGAGAGGTTGAAGTGGTGATTCCAAAATGCCATTGTTTTGTCATTTGTAGGGACACCTGCAGCATTATCAGCACAGCATCCATAGGTGTCTGACCTCAGCCAGGCCAATCAGTCCCTCCAGGGAATTTTAACAAACAGAGCTGAGGGGACCAGCCCCTTAAGGGGCAGAACTGTAAGACAGATTTGGATGGACAAGTCTCCCACCACAAAGGGAAAGTCAGCTCACTATGAGTACAAGTGAGACTGGCCCGGAGAGAGACCAAGATGAGGCAAGAGAGCCCCTGGTTCCCATTGTTCCAGAGGTCCAGAGGCACCTTTTCCCTTTCCACAGTTTGTTGTTCAACTATTTCCTTGATCGTATAAAATATCATTAGAAGCCTTCCAATAAACTGCTTCTTCCCTTACTCTGCTAGTCCCAGTTGGCTTTTTGCTCCTTTACACTTAAGTTCTAATTATACATACATGCTTGGGAGCTCAAAACCAGACATTAGTCAGGCCATTCTAGTGGTATCTGGGACAAGAGGTGGTTTGTAATTACAATTAAAATATTTTCCCAACCTACCAGCCACAGTGAAGAGAGCTATAGGCAGGAATCACAGTTTTTCTGGTTCTGTGTTAAGGGTTGGAACACAATTTTCAATAGGAAGATTCCAGATTAGCTCCTGTCTACTTGATCACTTGTTCATCAACGCATTCTCACACCTCCCTTCCACTGACTGAATCCAAATGGTCACTGGATGGAGGAAAACAGGAGAGCCAATCCCCAACATGTCTCTAAATATCTCTGCCTTTTCTCCTAATTCCCCCACGAGATTATATTTTAAGTGTGGCATTTACTTTTATTTTTTAAATTTATTTCTTAATCCTCACTGGAGGATATGCTTACTGATTTCAGAGAGAGAGGGTGAGGATAAGAGAGAGACAGAGAAAGAGACATCAATGTGAGGGGAAAACATGGATCAGCTGCCTGCCGTATGTACCCTGACTGGGACTGAACCCAAGACCTTCTGGTATACAGGACAACACCCCAACTGAGCCACCAGGCCAGTGTTGGTTTTTACTTTTAAATGTAATAAATACTATCCCTGGGCATGTTAGAATATATGCCTCCTAATTTTATAAATTTAAATCCCAATAATGGCTAAAGACATTAAACCATATCAGTTCTCATTCCCCATATTTCTGGAGCATTCCATAGGCCAGAATATTCTCAGTCCTGGGCATATTTGTTTTTATTTCTTGTAACTTTCCAACTGATCCAGCATGGACACCTGATGCGGAATCAGGTCTCCCAAGTCGATTGTTGAGTGAAAAAGCAACCTTGCAAGAATGTTGCAGAAAGGTTGTCAGTTGATTAATCCTTCTCTTCCACTAGGTGGTGCTGGTTGACATGTTGTCTGGCTCCTGTTTAAAAGCCTCAATCCCTCACCATTTGGTTGACTGTAGGACCTGATGAGAAGCAGCAAATGAATTTGTTGAAGCCAGGAATTTCTGAGTCTCGTCTGGGCCTTTTCCTCTGACTAGATGGGTGGGCTTCTTAATTTCTTTATTCTTAAATAGGGCTAAGGGCCCTTTACCTAGCTGTGTCAGAGGACATGATGAGGTATCCTGCTCTCTCTCGACAGTCCTCAGAGGCCCACTTTCTTGGGGTTTGGTGTTTGGGGGCACTGTTTTACAAGACCTAAATGTGAAAGGGGTTATTTGGCTGAGAGAGAAAAGACATAGCCTTGAGCAACCAGTACTGGATACCGCACTATTCCCCTGGCCTCTGGTCATTAATATTTGGTGTCTAGGCTATTGGTGACCGGGGTTCTCTTTTTTTTAGCCTATGAGATTGCATTTCAGATATAACTTTTACTTTAAAATGTAAAAAATATTCTCCTAGGACCATTTAGAATAAACTTTATAAGAAATATTTTACAGAACTCATGTTTGGGTGGGACAAAGCCTAATGCAACAGTGTTTAATTTCTCAGGCATCATCACAGAAAGAAGTGTGTATAAGCGAATTGTTCAGATGTTCAAACTTTATTTTTTTTTTAAGTTTTCTTTATTTATTCCCAGAGAGAGGAGAAGGGAGGGAGAAAGAGAGGAGGGACAGAAACATCAGTGTGTGGTTGCCTTTCACATGCCCCCTGCTGGGGACCTGGCCTGCAACCTAGGCATGTGCCCTGATGGAATCAAACTGGCAACACTTTCCTTCCCAGTCCAGCTCTCAATCCACTGAGCCACACCAGCCAGGGCTCAAACTTTGTTTTTCCATGCCAAATCCTTTGAAAATTATGCATGATTGGAGTCTATTTAAATAGTCTTAAGATATATTGTGCATGCTATGCTTTCTTAAGCATAATATGCTAAATTTAATAACTCATAATCATCACTTTTATTCATTCATTTATTTTTTTTATTCTAAGAGCTGTTTGGTAATGTAGTATTTCTGTCCTGAAAAGTTGCTAAATGTTGCTACCATTTTTCCTAAACACATTCTACCCTTTTCTGTTTTTCAAGTTCACAATCACTGGCACATGTTATGTTCAATACTACATTGGCAGGCTGCTCAGTGTGGGTTAACCCAAGTGCTAATCTCATCACTTGAAGTTCTGTATACCAATATTTTGGGGCAGAGGACCCTGATCCTTTCCAGCTTTCCATGGGGTCTTCTGGACTCCTGAACACCTGAAACCCCAGAAACAGTTTCCCAGGAACGGTCCAACATGAGACCTTACTGTCTCATCACTCCCTTCTTCACCATCTGCACCATCACTCCCTGAGCACCTCCTTCTTTTTCAGACTCCATAATGAAAACCAGCTTTATTAAAGACAGAAAATAAATAACATTAACATAATAAAATGTGGGGAGGGGGGAATCTACAAAAGTCAGAGTCACAGTGGTAAGTTCTTACCAAAAAATAGGAGGTCAGAAGAGAGAAATAGCAGACATGACTCTTTTATTCATAAAAACAGAAACTCAATTCAAAGTGGCTTAAGATCAAACACTTACCAAACAGAAAAGAATATGAAAAACATCAGGAGAGGAGGATGGAAGAGCCTCCAGGACCGGATTGCTCTCCATCTCTGCCCTACTTTCTTTTGTCTTGGCTCTGGCACACACGTGTCTTCTCTATTCAGGACCCCCAGCAGGCCCAGGGTTATATCCCCCTGGCTTCCAGTCCAGTAACTCTTACAGGCATCTCAGAATTCGCTGTCATTGATTGGACTTAGGTCTCATGGCTCCTGAAAGTCAGTTATTATGAAAGATTGTAATACACTGATAGGCCAGATCTGGTCCACACGGTATCCCTAGAGATAAAGGGGTGGGTCAGACAACCATATAACTACATGGACCTAGAATTTAGAGTTTGAGCATAGTCATTCCCCAAAGGAAACACCATTATATTGTGTTACCAGTGCAAGTATGAATGGAGCCGGAAGGATGAACCAACAGATTTGTGCTCAAGAAGCTAATTAAAATAAGCAAGTCAATCCTAGACACTGACTTACCAACTTCTAAGAGAAATTGTGATTCAGGGAGATTCTACCATACCCTAGCCATGTCTTCCCATTGGGACTTTTTTCTTGCAGGTTGTCCTCTCACCTCCATCTGCTCCCAGGAAGAATCAGGCATGGAAGAGGGAGAAAGCAAGAATGCTGCTGAAATCTCCATTTCAAACATGTCTGAATTCTCTAAGATCTTTTATCCTATTTGTCAGGTCCTCGATTACTTCAGCTAATTTTTCTGTCTTTATACAGGTCTTAAACAGGTCCAATATCATGACCATTTTTCCAAGAATATTACTATTGTATAAAATAATCCAATATAGATCAATGGCTAGCCCCATGTCACTCCGATTGTTGATCACACTATCACACAAGAGGGCTACCTGTGAAGGAAGTCTAGAGCAACCTTCTCACCTAATTCCCCACTATTGAATTGGAAATTTTAAAGAGTTCTAGAGAAATCCATGGATTCCTTCCTTCCTTCTTTCCTTCCTTCCTCCCTCCCTTCGCCCCCTCCCTCCTCCCTCCCTCACTCCCTCCTCCCTCCCTGCTTGCCTGCCTACCTGCCTGCCTGCCTTCCACAAAAATCAACTGAGATCTTACTATGTACCCATCACTGATGATACAGCCATGAAGACAAGATTCCTAACTTGGGCTAATTAACAATGGTTTGAGTGAGGGTGAGAGTATTGCCTGAGGTTGTATGCAAAATTTTCCATGTTTGTGCACTTTTTCTGGGAGAGGATTTATAACTTTTACCAGAGCGTTGAAGAGACCACGATCAAAAAAGTTTAAGAGTCACTACTCCAGAGAGAAAGGGGGGAAAAGAAAAAGAGAGAGATACAATTCCTGATGAAAGATTTCTATTGTTTGATGCAGAGCCAGGGAATGAGGGTGAGTCCAGCTGAGCTGGACTTGCATCATCTCACTTTCCCTAAAACCATTTCCAGCTAGGATTGAGATTCTAGAAAGTATATTAGTGGATTTTTTCCCTTCTTCTTTCTTTTTTTTCTTTAATGGTGAATAAGCCTATTGCATGTTGATTATATTAAATTAGCCACTGCCTGTCCCCCACCTCCATCCCTTCCCCAAGGGACATTGAGCAATATCCTAATCAGACCACATGTGGATCTGGGTAGTATCTGGCTTTCTTGTGAAGTAGATGAGGCTTGGCTTCAGTGCCCACTTCTTCTGTTCTCCTTCCTGACACCCATCCTCTAAACATGTGTTTCTTCCCTCAGGGCTTACCCTGTGCCCCATTCTTCTTGTTCATCTTTGCCCTTACCAAATGATTAATTAATAAATGGGGTGTTGGTTGATAAAGGAACTCATGATTGCATTTCAAGAGAAGATTACCCAATAGATTTGAAAAGCTCTTCAGGATTCAAAGGAATGAAGCCTTGATGGTTGAGTGATTGTCAGAGGAACTGATATTTCAA
Source organism: Glossophaga mutica (assembly GCA_039655065.1). Taxonomy (NCBI): domain Eukaryota; kingdom Metazoa; phylum Chordata; class Mammalia; order Chiroptera; family Phyllostomidae; genus Glossophaga; species Glossophaga mutica. Next base: position 135,050,552 of record CM077307.1, on the reverse strand, counting down.
GGCACTAGAGACTCCCAAGTCATGAAAGTGTCTGCTGGTTCCCAAGGAAAGTGTGTGCTCATGGGCTGGGATCCCAACCATGGGTCATGACATACTGAGAATCACCGGGTTTCCTGGTTATTCATTCCTTTCACTGTCAAGTAAGAGGCTTGTACTATATTTTCTTCAATAGTTTCAAAATATCAGAGAAGTGAATGAGAATCCAAAAAAGTTGGACTCAATGTACAAATAAACTCCCAACAAGCAGAAATGTCCACACACCAAAGGGGAGGTAGAGAACACTCTGTCATGGAGATTTTGATGTGGAAGCTGGACAGCCATTTGAAGGATTTATTGCAGAAAGGATTCGCTATGTGTGTGCAGACTTGTTTTTCATTCAACCCTGAGGAAGGCACCTCTATCTGCTAGGCACTGATGAGTCAGCACTGAAACATGACACTGACAATTTCGGCCCTAGTTACTTCTGCATTTCAGACTCAGGGCCAATTAGGACACAACAGGGAAAGGTGGGGCCTGAGGCAAAACAGAGCCTTAGTAAAGGCATTCAAATTTTAAAATTAGACTCATTTCTGTGGGCCAGGTAAAATAGATCTGCAAGCTGAGTTTGGCATTGATCACGAAGTGATGTCTATGGTTCAGATAATAATAAAGATGTATTAAGCACTTGCCATGTGCCAACACTGTTCTAGGTGCTTTACACATATCAAGTCACCTATTCCTATAATTAAGGCACTCTTATTAAGCACAAGTATCATCTTCATCTTACAGATGAGAAAGCTAAGGCACAGAAGAGTTAAGTTAGAAGCCAAAGTCACGTGGCCAGAAGAAAAGACTGACTTCAGACCCATTTTTGAAACTTTGTGTTGCTTCTATATAGATGTATCTCTCTGATTCTGAACTTTTTTGTATTATGTGGAATTGGTCTTATTTATTCAAACTACAGAAAGTTAGTGAGCAAGTTTTGCTTACTTCTCTTTTACAAGAACTGCTTTACACAGATTACAGTGAAAAGAGTCAGAATTCATTTTAGACTTGAACCAGGAAGACTTCTGACAATACATCTCATTTTTAAAATTGTCTTCTCAAAGTACGTAAGCCCCAGAAGGTGCTACTGTCAGATGGTACCCATCCTGCTAACCAGCCGAAGGCTGAAGTGCAGCAATGAACACATAATCTAGGAAGTGGAAGAGATCCAGTCATCAGCATAACTTATAACTTGTTGATCAGATATCTTTCACTTCTTAAATTCGACCACTTTGTGGTCAGTGCACAAGTTTGCTAGATAAAAGAGTGAGTGATTTGCTTCTTCCTTTGACATGTAAAATGGAATACTATGATGGCCAGTGGTTATCATGTGAAACCAGTGCCTCACCTCTTTAAAATAGTACAGTACAGATGACCCTTGCTGAGCCATACTCTGGATAATCTAAATATAGAATTTGCAGGTTGGGTGGGGCCCTGGTATTTACAATTTTTTAAAGTGCTCTAGATAATTCTAGTGTAGCTAGAGTGGAGAGCCACTTCCCTAGAGCAAAATGGGATTGGAGTTGGGGAGAAGAAAGAGAGGAGATGGCAGCAGAGGCCTCAGGTAAGAGGGTACCCAGAGCAGTAGTAAAGAAGAGTCCACAGTGCTTATCTCTTTATTACACACACACACACACACACACACACACACACACACTTTTTTATCTGTCTAGTCTACATCTAGAAAAGAAGAACAGGACAGCAGTAAGAAGATATGAATGAAAAAAATCACCACCCAGCCTTGGTCTCAGCTGGGTCTCAATAGAGAGCATTTATAGGCAATCTTATTGGCATGGCACTGTGGTTTTCCTCTGAAACACTCCATCCTCTGCGTGTAGAATTGGAAAGAGAAGATCTGGGGGTTACTTAGAGCTTTGGGTAGACAAGATGGACACAGAGGCCTCTCACTAGCCACTGAACTAAGAGGTGACAGCAAGCAATTGATAGATTCTATGAAGATTGTCCTGTGGCTCCTATGAGTAAGCCACGCTGCTAGTGGGCATATGTTATTCCACCTGCAAGGAAATGCCACCTGGAGTGAATTCCTTGTCCAAAATAGAGGTGGTCCACTATGCTCATATCTATGTTCCTTAGACTTCTTTCAAGCCTCCCTTGCCATACTCTGGAGATTACTTTCTCATTTCGGACAAACTTTAGATATATAACCATCACTCTAACCATTTCTGTAATAATGACCTTCTTGTATCTCATGGGACTGCCAGATCCAGCTACAACACAGCTGATCATGAAATTTGTGACTCAGTGGTCGATATTTTAAGACAACCTTTAGCCAGTTCTAATAACGAGGCATCTGCCAGCATCTTCTAGCAATTATTATAATTTATGTATTAAAAAACCAAATAGCAATCCTCAGATTTCTTTAAGAGATTCTTGACTAACCACATGAGGATGGAGTTTCATCTAAAGGGGAACCAGCTTCTTGTTGTTCACTTCTGATCACAGGGAGTCTCAGAGTTAAGTGTTATCTAAGATTAAATTGTGGCTTTCTTTTCTTATCCCTCCTCCCTTTTTATTTAACTATCCTCTGCTCTAGCCGGAACCCAAGAGTTAGCACGGACAGTGTGCCTTCCGACTGAACTGCCTGAATGTCTATGAGTCAGCTGTCCAGAGAGGCGCAGCTGGCTTGGCACTGATTTTAAAAGACTCTCTCCCTCTCCCTCTCCCTCTGCCTCTCCCTCTCCCTTTCCCTCTGCCTCTCCTTGTACCTCTTTCTCTTCAGTCAAACAGTGTGGATCAAGAGCCAATTCCTTTTAGCTGGCTGTGAGGAGTGCAGAGGGAAACTCCTAGTTCTCTGGCTACAGGCTTAGGCTGGGGAAGCAACTTATAAGGTCAATGTCCCCAACCAAAGCAGACAGAAATACAAATAAACAGCCACAGGGAGACAGACACGGAGTCAGGAAAATCCCCTACATGACTAGACTATCAGTTTCAGCAGTGCCGTGGATGGGAACATTAGGTTCAAGTCCATGACACTGAGGCCAAAGAGTCTGCCTTAGACTAAGTGGGGTTCTCAAACCCATTTCTGTTTAGTCAGTGACATTTTGTTAAAAAAGGAAAAATCATGTGTGGGGTGGGTGGGAGTCAGTTTCAGATAATTATAAAAATGATGCATTTTCAGTATCTGAGTTAACTGAGATAGAAGGGCAATCTAAATTAGTAAAGGGCTTGAAGTTTAGAAGTTCTCAAAAGCTGTGGGGAGGGGTCTTCCTGGGTGGTATTCTAAGAAAAGAGTGGGTGTTTGAGACCTGAGATGTCCATTTAAATCCTGGTTCCAACCCAGTTTGCTGTGATCAGTGTTGCCAGAGGCAGCTGTGTCATGAGGCTAAGGAAGCTTCTATTTCATGATTCCTTTTTTGACAGGGGCACAGCTAAGGGGCACTAGCGGTGTGTTCCTGTGGTCTTATGTTGATGTGAACTTTGCAAAAGTAAACTGTTTTGTTTTTTTCATAAAAAGAGGGACTTCCCCCAACTTGTATTAACTTCATAGCCTTTAAGACCTGGATCCTCACCAGCTCAGAGCAGTGTTTGGGGCTGGAGGTGGCAGTGAAGGAGATTGCCTTTGGAGTTTTCACTCTTTCACCTGTTGATTCAGGAATGGAGGAGGAGGTACTTTGCTGTGTGTGTCCAGATTTTCATTTTCATTGGTGACTTATTGGTGACCCCTTTCTTCTTCCGGGCCAGCCTTCCTTGTGTCCCTCAGGACAATTCAATGTGTCTCTATAGACACCTTCTATATTCTTGATCCTTACCTTAGAAATAAACGAAAAAGTGTGTGGGCCTGGCACAAAGAAAGCATTCAATAAATACCAGCAGTGGGCCCTTCCTTGTGTAGCTCAGTTGGTTGGGCACAGGCCTGCAAACCCTAAGGTCACTGGTTCCATTCCCGGTCAGGGCACATGCCTGGGTTGCAGGGCCAGGTCCCTAGTTGCCTCTCAACTGAACTGATCCATGTTCCTCTCTCACACTAATGTTCCTCTCCCTTTCCTTCTCCCTCTCTTCCCCATCTCTAAAAATAAATAATCTTAAAAAACGCTCACAAGGGTACCCCTGTTCATAGCTACATCCTTGGCCATGGTTGGCATGTGGCTTAACGCAGGTCTTTCAAAGTCCTTCCTTGGGTTATTTCAACTGGAGCAGGGTGGAGAGAATGTCTTTTCTCTCTTCCCAAGGCTATAAAGAATATGAACCCGTAGCTGGTGGCAGACAGGTCTCCTGCCTGGTGGAAAAGCTGGTGTGAGAATGAATGGAGAAAGTCAATAGCACCCCAGTCCCTGATTTCAGCCAGCCCCATGCCATCTTTTTATGGGTTTATAAGCCAGTACATTTCCTCTTTCTTCTCAAGTAGGTTGCTTGTCTCTTAGAAGCCAAATCATCCTGACTAATACATCTTTTATACAGAATCATATTGTCTTGGAAAAAATTCATCCAGCTTTCTGTTTCTTTTTTATTAGATCAAGGTTTCCTCTTGGGCATATGCTCCGTGGAATCATTCTTTAAAATGAAATTTTAATCACTTCTATCAACACAACTAACATGAATGAATTACCATACACTTTTGACACTTTCAATTCAGCCACCATATATTGACTACCTATTATGTCCGCTGCAACTAGCTCCCATCTGGACTAGGTAAACTACCTGGAATCTGATTGTGTTTATATTGAAAAGTAAACAAGCCATAACTTCCCCACCCTCTATTGCTGAACAGAAGGAGAAACTCTCAGGTTGACTAACGTTGGCTACAATTTCTGGAAGATAGTAAGTGTCATGCAGACTCTGGACTTAAGATTATCTAAGAGCTTGAAGGACATTTTCACCATCATAAGTTTTAAAAAACCGACCTAGATGTGTTCAGTGTAATGACTTTGGTCTCACTGAAATTATTCACAAGAGACAGCCATCCCCAGGGGTCTCTGGGGACATCCTGTATTGATGGGGCTGTGTGACTAGAAGGCAGCAATTTTTATTGGGTATACAGAGAGGTACACCACAGCTCAAATTTATTTAATCAACATTCAAATTAATGTTGCAAAGCATAAGACCTTTCAATTAAATAGTTAAGTATGAGTTGTAACAAATAATGTCTATGATTGACTTTTAAAGTGATACTATTTGAAGAGATTGAAGATAGTCTTTTTCATAAGTAGGTTTCCTACATACGTGTGTATATACACACACATATACACACACACACATATATACACATATATATACACTTGAAACCTAATTTTCACATAAAGTGGAAAAACCTAATTTTCACATAAAGTGGAAAAATGTATTTTAGCTCAGTTCACTATCCCAGTTTTCACAAATTATATACTAGAAAGATCCAAATTATAGAGTGAGTGATTAATAGTAAATTACCTTGAATAGAGGGAATTCAGAAATTCTAATTTTTTGTCTTGGCTCTGTACCTAAATTATTGCAACTAACCTGAGCCTTGGTTTCTTCATCTGTAAAATGAAAGGGTTAAACTCAAGTAACTGCCATTTAGCTATTGCTGTGTGCTAGGCAGTGCACTAGCCCTCCATGTACACTTTTATACCACCATTTATTTCTCCCATTAATTCTTTGAGTAAGTAGTGCTTTTTTTAAAAATTTCTTCACATAAAGGAGACGGAGACTCAGAGATCTGAAGAAATTTTCCCAAGATCTCATGCCACAGTAAGTGGCAGAGTAAAAATTCAGACTAGATTAGAGCAGGTCAACAGCCCACACTTAAGTATTTGATACTGCTATTCTTGGATGATGTCAAAGATTCTTCCAGCTTTAAAGCACTGTTCTTCTACGGCTATGTAACAATCTATTTCAGCCTTAATAGGGTTTCATTGTTGTTTTAATATATTTGAACCAGATTGTGGCAGTTAATTTCTGATTAATCCAATTGTAATAAAAATGTTATTTCAGACCTATTTGTTCAATTATAACTGGTTTAGAACTAATTTTTAACAAATTAAGATATACTAAATGAGAAAAAAACAATGGTCATTTGATTCCATAGCTCCTGACCACATTACATTTTTTTTTTTTGACAGAAACCCCGTTTAGAAGGTGAATTCTGTCCTGAAAGGGAAATTAACCACTCTTGCCTCTTTCTTAGTTAGCAAAATCCTAAACCAAACACTTAGTTTTTCCCCTGGTCTCCAATCCCTTTACCCCAGACACTACAAACACTGTCTGACCATGTGGTCTAACAGGTAGTTGGTGGTGGTGGTAGCGACTTTTATCCTGCTCCACCTCCTCCAAACCTGGGGATTCCAAGGGAAATCTACCAACAAGCTGATGCTTAGCTCCTAGAGTGTTCAAGGAAGAGCTGAGGACTAGAGTTGCAAAGAAATTCCTTGTAGTTGCTCTCAACAGTGAGGGCACAGATGAAGCAGATAGAAATATAAAATAGTGTAGAATAAAAGGTAAATGATACTCTAGGGCACGGACTGCAGGCTTTATGCAACCCAGGATGGCTATGAATGTGGCCCAATACAAAACCATAAATTTACTTAAAACCTTTTTTTTTTTTTTTTTGCTCATCAGTTTTCATTAGTGTTTGTGTATTTAATGTGTGGCCCAAGACAGATCTTCTTCTTCCAGTGTGGCCCAGAGACGCCAAAAGGTTGGACACCTCTGTGCCTAGAGACTCCTAACTGCTATGGTAAAAAACAAGGGGAGAAACAATAATTATGGGCTGGGGTGGAGAAGAGAAACAGTCTGGTTACAGGCAAGACTTGGATGTGTTGGAGAACCTCAATGAGGTACAAAGAAGGGAATGAACATGATATTCTACAGCACTGTGAAGAGACTTCCCATAGGGAGCAGACTTCTAATCCAAACCTCTAGCTAAAAACTGGAAAATTCCACCAGAAAAGGTTGTTGAGGGCAGAAACTGCATTTCTTTTGCTCATTATTATGTCCCTATGTTTATAACAGTACTTGACGCAGAGTAGGTATTCGACTAATATTTATTAAATGAATAAATTATTCATCTGCTTTCAACACCTAAATGTTGTATTTCATGTAGACCTGTGGCTCTCGAAGTGTGGTCCCTGGACTGGCATTGTTGACACCACCTGGGAACTTGCTGGAAGTGATGGTTCTCGGGCCTCACTCCAGACTTATTGAGCCATAACATAGGGCCCAGCAGCCTGTGTTTTAACAAACTCTCTGGATGATTCTGGTGCATGCTATAATTTGAGAGCCACTGATGTAAGACAAAAGCCTAATTATTGCAATTTTATCACTGCCTCTAAAACTTGAGATACTCCATCTTCTCTTCCCAGCTTGTCTGAAATGGAAGGATGGGAATAGTAGAAAACAAACAAACAACAACAACAATTACTACTACTGACAGGTAACATTTGAAACCCTTGGATGATAGTGAAAACTTTATATTTAAAAAAAATCCAATTGTCAAAAATTCAAGTGAAAAACTTAGATTTATCCACTTATTTACACTGTTATTTTAACAACTTAAGGGAATGTCTCTGATAGAAAGAGGAACAAGACCCCAGGCCCTCCCTCGTAAGGCAATATGACTCAAAAATCAAGTGAGGAGGTACCAGTGCAAGATGGCTGCCTGGCAAATATTTTCCCTACCTTCCAAAGGTCCAGCTAAAGGGTGGAGCAAAGAAAATAGGAGGAACACCAAGGCAACACTGAAGATTTCAATTAATGTCTGGAATTTGAAGAAGAAAGAAGACAGTGGGGCCTTCTTGGACCATCTTAAGGGTTCTTGTGCTCCTGTTTGTAAATGCTGAGGCAGAAATCTGAGGAACTGGACCTGAAAGGTTAGCAAGGCTCCCTCTATTCCTGAGGTAGATCAGCATCCTTCACAGTATTTCATAGAATAAGAGAACTGGAAGAGACTTTAGAAAATACAATTCTAGATTCCGCATTAAATAGTTGAGGAAACTGAGGCATAAGGAAGTTAAGAGATTGCTTGCAATTACACACTACTTATTAGCAGACTTAAGATAATCAATCATATCTTTTTTCCCAGTATGTTTCCCACCATATCCCACTAGCTGTGTTGATGACCAGGACTGTCAAGGCCTTCCATGACCAAGTCCCCTTATTTCCAGTCACATGTACCTCTATCACATTGATGCATGTGGTATAGAAGAACTACTGAGACAGGAGTCAGACACTCATTGCACCTGAGTAACTGTGTTGATTCACTCACCTGTCTTGTAATTTGGGGGAGTCTATGATGTGTTAAGGAGTGGAGTGGAGAAAAGGAGGTGAGGTTGTTCTTAACTTGCATTTTCAAGTTTTTCTTTTTCATTTTAAAAGTCATGTATGGGAGTATTATTTAGCCATGAAAATAAGGAAATCCTGCCATATGCAACAACATCAATGGAACTTCATTATCCTAAGTGAAAAAAGGTTAAGTACCATATGATCACACTTATATGTGGATTCTTAAAAAAAAAAAAAAAAACACAGATACAGAGAACAGAAGGGTAAGGGGTGGTCAAAAGGTACAAACTTCTGAGTATAAGTTCTGGGATGTAATGGATAGCATGGTGACTATAATTACCAATTATAATCTGTATTGTGGCTGAGCCGTGTATTTAAAAATTGCTAACAGAGTAGATCTTAAAAGTTTTCATCACAAGAAAAACTCCGGTGATGGATGTTAACTTACTGTGGTGATCATTTTTTTACTCTAACAAATATTTAAGTTTTTCTTTATTTCAGAATTGTCTTTATGTAAAGACATCATTAAAAATGCAAATATGCTGGAGATTTTCCAAGGAATAGAACAGGAAATAAAAGTAAAGAGCAATCAGAAGAACTGAAATTGTCCCAGAGAAGCTCTGAGGATCACACTTCCTTAAATGTCCTTGATAACCTCTTCACGCTCTTCCTCTGTGAACATGTGGAAATTCTGGCCAGGATGCATGGTGGCTTGCTCTGTGTTAGCTGTATTCAGCTTCTCCTCCATTACTTGTTTGAGGATGATGAGCAAAGATCTGATGGCTTCTTTCAGAGTCATAGACTTGTGCTAAATCTTGGCACCCTCTGAAGCAGAGCCAATTACTTGAGCATCAAACTCTACAAAGGTCTCAGATGAATCTATATGAAACAGTTGGAGTCCTTTCTCATCAAAACACAGTGCCACTCCAAAGGGACAAGACGTGATACTCAGATCTGCATCTTCTCCAAACCGTAGAGCCAGATTGGACACAGCCTGGGTCATACTCTCCATTGTCATTGTCTCCTGGTTCTGGGTCTCCACCCTGGCTTCATCAATTAATGTCTTAGCATCAGCAGTTAGTCCACTCGTGGCACAACCTATGTGAGCATCAATCTCTACAATTTTCTCAATGGTGCTGGCTCCATGAATGGAGAGGTAATCCTCTTCACAGCTATGCATACTCTCTCTGATATTTGGACCCCAATGGCTGTAGAACCAAGCTTGATAGTTTGAATAGCATATTCCACTTGAAATAATCTTCCTACAGGATAAAAGTATTCACAACCCTGTTGCACTCAGACCAGGTGAGCAACATGGTGAGGATAGGAGAAGGTGGTGGCAGAAATGCAGGGGTTTTTTGCACTATACATATATCAAATGATTATATTTACACTTAAAACTATATGTGATTTACATGTTACTTATATTTCAATAATAAATAAATAAATAAATAAATACATAAATGTAGTGTATGCTTATTAAATTAAATTAACTCTATCACGGTAACCATCGATAAATTATTTAATCTTTGAGCATACTTTGGGACTCATTACTTTTTGTTATTTAATATTTAGCTTCATAGTCTTATGAATGCATCAAATAATTAACATTTCTTTAATCATTAAACAGTCAACATCCCTTTAAATATCTGTACACATATCATAACTAAAATAATTTTTTAAATATGGATCTATCAAATTAATACTTTCCAAATATTTAAATATTGATTGTGAATGCAAATGCTTCTAAATATTTGCTTATTAAAATCACAATCCTACCATAATAAATTATCTGTAAGTATTTAAAAACTTCCAAAGAGTGCATGTATACCACTAAAATAACAAAATGCTGGTCTGTACACCAAAACAAAAACTGGTTCCTCAAATCTTAATATCTTAGATTTAAATACCACTATTTCATTTGTATTTCTTCCCAGGTTTGCCTCTCTAAAGTTTCAGTAATTGTAGTATTTTTCTATCTCATTTGACCAAAGACAAAGGACCAGTCTCAGAAATGAGGCTAATTCGTCGTTTTGGGACCCACTGTGACCCACACCCCTCTCCCACTGGGTTGGTTTGTGTGACTGCCAGTGCCGGTGAACCGAAGGACCCTGCTTCACCAGCTCCAGTCTGTCTTTATTATACTGCTTACAGCCCCTACCTTCCTCAGAGTTACCCTGTCCCCACTGTTTATCTTCCCTGCTAACCCAGAACATAGCAGGTGCTCAACTATAAAGTATGCACTTATTTTTAAAGAGATGAGACAAAATATTCATTTATAATTATATTCCCTTAATTTAAGGAATCAGTATTATTAAATATGGCCTATCATATTAGCCCTTTTGGTATTACAATACATTTTTATATATTTTATATCAGTCTTCTCTTCTGTGAATCCTTAGGAATGATGTTTTTTTCCTAGATAGTTGCAACTTGTTTTGATTAAACGTTATGTAATTTATTTTATTTTGCAGTGTTCATCTTGTAAGGGGAGCCCCTTTACATCAGCTTTCTAAAAAAATATTTTATCTATTTTTAGAGAAGGGAAGGAGAAAGAGAAGGGGAGAAACATCAATGTGTGGTTGCCTCTTGTACGCCCCCTACTGGGGACCTGGCCCACAACCCAGGCACATGTATTGACTGGGAATCGAACCCACAACCCTTTGGTTCATAGGCCAGCACTCAACCCACTGAGCCACACCAGCCAGCACTATATTAGCTTTTTTGTCCTTTGAATGTTGCCTCTCGTATTTTATAGAAGTACACATGCTATTTGGAAACACAGGCTGTCCCAGACCCCTCCTGACTTTTCCCTGACCTCAGAACAAGGAATCAGCTACGTTCCAAGGATCATGGTGTTCCTCAAAGGAGAAACATAAGAAGGACCCAAATGTGAACACAGATCTGCACAAGAAGAACAGGCAGTAGGAGAACTGATCGAAAGAAGTGGAAAATGCACATGCATCTTAAAGGAAAGCCACACATTCACAGAGAATTTTGTACTTTAGCATGGTGTGTTTACATATGCTTCTTTTCCTACAGGATGTGACTTCATCAGTCACTAATACTCCCTTCTACCCTGACTACAGAGCAACAATATTCTATGATCCTGTTACCCCACCAAAAATTAATATCTTGTTGTAGGTCTGTGGGCTTTTTTCATTAACAAGTCACTTGTTAATATTTTCACTTTTAAAATAGGAGTGATTCTCCAATGAGAGGATTAAATTAAATATTGTAAGAAGCATGGAAATGAAAACTATTTTGATAACCTATTCCAACTATATTCTATTTATATACAACCTACTCAGAGTTCCAAGAACACACCTATATTTTCCTATTTCCTTATCTTTCCTAGCCGGTTTCCCTCCTGCTAAAACACCCTTTCTCCTTTAATGCCTGTTGAAAACAGTTGTAGCTTAAATGTTGCCTCCTCTGAGAGCATTCCCAGGCTTCCAGGCAGGATGAGTCCTTTCTCTCTTGTGCTTTGGGAGTACCCCAAGAATTCTGCCTTTTAAAACCACTGGATTATGTGATTTGTGCACACACCCATCTCCCCTAATAAGTTCATGGAGGCCAGAGATTGTTTTTTACACCCATAGCCTCACACAGTGCCTTGTGTGAAGTAAGCAAAAGGTGTTTGCAAAGTTGAACTGAATGTTGATTGGGTTAAATCACTCGCTGATTTTCTATTATTGTGCAATTAAACTCAAAGAGTTATTGATGAGCAGGATGAATAATTACTTAAAACACTAGACTTACTCTGATATCATTGCAGGCTCTTAGAATCAAAGAAGTGTGGGCTTCTTCAACTGTGTGACAGAATCATCTAAAAGGCTTGTCAAAAATTCAGATAATCAGGCTTTTCCGCAGACCTGGTGAACTGGAATCTCTAATGATGGAGCAAGCAATCTGCATTTTTGAGATTTGCTCAGGTGCTTAGCATGTTTGAGACTGGCTTTGAAGGGAAGAGTCAGAGAGCTTAGAAGCAGACAAGATAGATGGGAGAGATTACATAGGCAGAGAAAATTTTGGTATGTTAGCAGGATAAAAAGTTGGTTGGAATAGAAATCATGCATTTGGTGAGAAATCCAGGCCCTTGGCTCACCCCGTGCAGGAATCCTACCCAGAGACCTCTGACAACTATCTCACCCCCCTTCACATTACCTTCTAAAAGCCTCTTAAAACAAGGCTTCTGATGCTGCAGTAGCTACATCTCCCAGGATACGAACCAAAGTGCATGTGACAAAGCGAAGAAGGAGGTCCTTTTAAATTCCTAATATTATCTCATAATAATGAGTGAGATTTAAAAATAAACTCCCCTCGTGGAACAGCATTTCTGTCCAAGCAAAGGCAGTGTACTTAAATGAATGGGAGACCTGGCACCGGAACAGGTAGAATTGACTCCTGGCATTATCACTTGCTGACTGTGTGACCAAGGGCAGGTTACAAAGGCTCTCTGAGTTTTTGTTTTCTGTAAAATGGAGATGGGAGAACCTCCTTCACTCTCAGGATCGAGGTGAGGACTTTTTTTGAGAGGCAATAGCATATGTAAAAATGCTTTTTTAAACCTCAAAGTGGTCTTTGTTTATTACTATTTTCAACTCATGTGTCATTTAAAAGGTTTACTTCCAAATCTTTTCTTTCACTCTCCCAGCTTCTCTCTGCTGGGGAAGTGGACTCTGAGTGCAGCTTCACTATGACACCTATGATGACACAAATGACACAGATGACACGAACAACATCTACGATGCACGCAGATGGTGGGACTCCCCACCTGTACTAGTCATGGTGCACATTAAGGGTAACGGATTGGTCCCTCCAGTTCTCAGGCAGAAAATGGGAGTGAAGTTGCCTATTTTCATAGATAAGAATGCGCTACACAACCCATGCCATGGACCCTGTTCCTGTTCACTACCATTGTCCTCTTTTGAAGGTTGTCGAGCACTACTTTTGTCAAATGCCTGGGCTAATATTCAATTCCATTCAAAGTGGATATGAACTGTATAGCTCAGAACAAGCATTTTAGAGTAGAGAGTAAAGGAGACCACACCATCTGATGAATGAAAACCAGCCCTTTTTAATGGTTTAGGTCTCCTCTGCTGCAGGAGGAAGAGTTTTATCCTGTTTATCAATCACCCAGAGCCCCCAGAGCACCATGAACAGATATTCACTTAGTATTCCTTGAATTGAATGCACTGTGTATTTTTATTCAAAAGGATCCTAGTCTCAGACACGCTGCATTGGCGAGTGGGTGGTTATAACTTTACACTACTCTGCAGAACTCAAAGTTCCTTATGCTGCTTTAACAGAATCTTTCATTGGGAAGAGTCCTTGACAATCCAGCATTTTCCAAAATATGTTCCATACACACAAAATCAATGTTGTAATTCTGTAAGACACTCCTTAAAGAGTGGTGGGTTTTGACTGCTGAATACCGTATTTTGCAGTGTATGACGTGCGCCACTGTATATGGTGCACCCAGGTGTTCAGTCCAAGCTTTCAGGAAAAAAATCTCTTGCATACAGATACCATTTAACACATAAACATAAATAAAAGAAAAACATTTATATAGATATGGAATTAGCACTACCCATGTATAATGTGCATCCTTATTTGTCCCTCAAAAATTGGGACAAAAAGTGTGCATTATACACAGCAAAATCCAACAACTTTACGAAACACTGCTCACCCCTTCTTGGGAGGTCCTGATGCACAATGGCAGGTTAAGTTTCTGAGAAGTCCTGCTTTTAGTTTTGTGGTTTCAGAACCTGTTAATATGTGACCCAATTTGGTGCATTTTGCTCTCTCATTATCTCAGCTTTCAACGCCCTTACTGATATGGCATGGGCTATACGTGTAGTGAGGAAGCCATCTGTTTCTACCCTTTTAATTGCTATTCACTGCTTGTGAAAATCTGTCACTAGACTAACCCAAGTCCTAACTGACTGATCTTGTGGTAATGGTACAGCCTCTGATTGCCTTCAAGGTAAAAATGAACAGCAGTTTTTTCTTCAACTTAATTTTTTTTTTTGAGTAGTCAAGGAATTCTCATGATTCAAATATCAAAAACTAAGAAAAGGTATTGAGTGAGAATTCTCCTTCCCACCCCATCCCCAGTCTGCTCAGTTGCCATTTTCCATCACCAACACCAAAGGTAACTGCTGCTTTTAATTTCTTGTTTAACCTTCTCAAAAATGTTCTTGACAATTCACACTTGCACATGACTTTTTATAGGAAGAGTAGGTTGTTATATACATTAGTTTCAAAGAGCAAAAATTGTTTATCATCATCCTAAAGGTCATAACAATCACAGAATTGGATTCTGCCTCAAAGCCTTAATTCACTCATGTGAAGAAAAGATAAGAAATGTTTACGGAGGGCCTGTAAGTCTTGGGTTTGGAAAACCAGAGACTTTTAAAAGGGAAGAGTTGACATGTGTCAAGTTCATGAACAAACTAACATGCAAGCTTGCCATGCAGAGACCTCTCCAGGACACTGAATTGCTGATATGAACCATGCATCATGCAAATGCAAAGAAAAAGAGGTGAAAACAAAAGGAGATATGCCAAATGAAATGAATAATAAATGAGCAAGCAGGGGACCAGGGAGAGGGAAAGGATAGCCACAGATGACGGAGTGGAATATTCAGTAGCAGTGCTATTTCTTTTCAGTTTTAAACCACTGAGGCAGGGGGGCTGTCCTATCATCAAGGCAGTATAACAGGTGGTTAAGAGGATGTAGAGTCAGTCAGGATTGTTTTCATGTCCCAGCTCTTCACTTAGTTTCTGTGTGATGTTGGGCAAGTTACCTAACCTCTCTGTACCTCTACCATATCTGTAAAATGGGCAAATAAGAGTACCTGTTTCACAGGACTGTTGTGAAGTTTCTAAGAGATGGAGCCTGTAAAGAACTTAGCCAAGAGCTTGACCCAGATGAATTAGTATTTGCTGAACAGGGGTGATTTTGAAGGAGACTAATAAGTAAATGAGCTATTTACACGGTTTCTTTACCTCATCCAAGTAACAACCCATTAACTTAAAAGTTCAGGCTGAGAACAGGTTGTTACCAGATTCATTGGTTAGTGTCTACCTGAACTCTGATTTTTTTGTTGGTAGTGATGCCTGTTCTTCCCTTTTGCTACTGCCTTAGAAAATTCTGATGTATCCAGTGGATTTGGGCCTTACTGGGTGTTTGAAGCACTGAAAGACAATTTCAGTTCCAATGGATAACAAAGTCAGATTCTCATCCTTTATTTTAGTCCCTGGAAATGGGTTAGTGGACTAGAGTCACCTCACTAATTTGTAGGAATGGCTGAGAAAAAGATCCATTCCAAATCTTGTCCATTAACTCAACAAAAACTGCACTGAACCGTGTTCTTTACATTAAGTAGAAACGATACTTGGAAAGTAGTAGGCTGCAGTCTAGCATCCAGCTGTATAATAAGAACCACATTGCTGATGTCAGCAACTAGGAAGCTGTAGCCTGTGGGAAGTCTTTGGGACTCTAGCATCCGCTTATATTTATAACATCTTTGCTTTTTTTGCCCTTGAGTTAACACATCATCTTAGCTTTTCAAAGAGAGTTCCAAATCAGTGAGGGCTGAGCCTATTTAAGAGCTGACAGGAGAGTCATGCCATTAAAGTAGCTCTTGCCCAACAAATGAGGAATAGAGTTACTTCAGAAACTAGAAATCCACAAATTTCTTTAGAACTACGATCTCCAGACAGTTCTCAGACACTGGAGGAAGTCTAAGACTTTGGAACCACCACAATGTAGTAAAGGAGACGGATTCTTTCACATGTGGCCAGTGAAATAATGGCTAGCTGGACTTAGTAAAATATTCAAACATTTCCAGGAAATATGCAAGCTATGGATCACCAGTTATTAGATGTAGTAGTGCATGTCTCATTGGGACCCTCAGGATGTGAAAAATAGTACTTAATATCTCTCTGGATGATTCTGTTCTGGAATCAGCTAAATGACATGAAAATTGCCCTCTGTTATGGATGAGAATAATAAACTCACAGAGTAATTTTTATCCTGAATTCAGACCCTGTCTGCTTCTCCCTCCCCTCTCTGTCCACATGCTGTAATGGGATAAATGATGTTTTCAATCAGGGAGGGATGGGAGAAATTAAGAAGCTTTAGGAAAAGTATATCCTGAATTTCCAAAAAACTGTCTAGGTCCGTCCAGAGTCTAGTCAGAAAGTATATTCATCCTGCCTGGATATTTCCATTGACAGTGGAAGCGAGGCAGGGACAGCTGAAAATGATTACACTTGTGACCCTTTCCCAGGGAGATCCTGAAGTCGAAGGTACTTGGAGGCTCACAGCTTGTTACCATTTTTCGTTATTTCTCTGGGTAAGCAGTCATGCTGAATGAATTTGTGATTCACTTAATAAACACTCAGGGGAATGATTTCTTGCTTCCCCAAGCCATGTTTTTAAGTCTGGTCTACACCACCCTTCAAAATATGAAAGAAAGAAAAAGGTCTTAGAAAACCAAATGACTGTCTTTTCTCAACACGGGTGAAGAATGTTCTCATTCTGTTCGTGTTATTATGGAAAGGAGTGCGCAGGAATGGGATGGGCACTAAACTGGGTGACAGCCCTATCTGCCAGTGGGCTGGTTAAAAAAGTTACTACATTTCAAGTGGCTTAAAAAGAGTAATAAAGTCTAGATATGTAAAGTCATATTATTCTTCTCTATTTGGTGAGCCTGTCAGACGATAACACTACTTGACTAGTTTCCCTGAAACTACCATACAGCTAAGAAAATACACTATCGTAACACCGTCAACTAGGCTATCTAAAGTGTTCACCCTGAGATATGTGTTTTTCCCATTTAAAAATTGTTGCACAGAACTATGTGGTGTAACCATCACACAGCCTTTTTAAAGAAACCGAAGCAAACAGAGGACATATATTCTGCTTACACTGAACTGAAGCATTTGGTTGGCCCAGCCAGCTGACTTCTTATGCTCAGATGAATTTAGCCAACTTAATCTGGCCATTCTTCAGGTGAAATGTCCACATGGCCCAAATAACCAGCTTCACCTGCAGTTTTTCGGTTGTTTTGTGCCAAGAGGCACAGATTTAAGGAAATCCTGTGGCATTATTAATTTTAATATTTTTTAATGTTTAGAAGAAAATTTAATTTCTGAGAATATAGTTTCAGTTTACAAAGGGGGCAAAGTTATTTAATGATTTCTGCAACAAAACTTAGTAGAGATCATTCTGTTAACAAAACGTATTGTATATGAAACATGGATAGGTTCAAGTTCAGAGCTGCTGGCTTCACGGTAGCATTCTATATATATTTTTACACTTGTATACCTTACTAATCCTGGAGTAAACCAGTTGTTCAAGGATACTATAGCATTGCCAAATAGCCAAACAATGTTTCGCTATGGTTTATAGCTACCGAACTTTGCCAGAAATTTCATACACATATTCCATACCTGTTTTACTTCAGACCATGGGAAGGAAAAAGTAGAATGTTCCAATATCACGATGTTCCTTCATGAAGAGTGTATTTCTCACTGTCTGCAGTAAGGTGTTTGTGGACAGGGCCCTCCTGTGCGGAGAACGTCGTTGGCTTGTTTCATAGGTAACTGTCAGTGCTGACATAGAAGGTATGGCACTGAAAGTGTACAACATACATGCCATGTATGGCCATTAAAGCTTTAGTTAAACAATCACCATGAACTGGTTTTAGTTTGGCAACTACTTCGCCACTGGTATTTAGATAGCTTTTGCTTCTGAAAGATGCTTAAACTATCTCCTAGAACCCACTACTTTAGGTTTTAGGCTTTGATTTAACTTTAACTCTCATTTATGACTAAAAGCTCTTTAATTTCCTTCTATCCAAAATTCTTTTTCTCTTGTTATAGTTTTCAATGACTTTTCTCTTTTATCTGCTTGTTAGCCCAGTTGCACACTAAATAATCCTCTAGGTTTTGGTACAAGTTTTGTAGTAGTAGTTGGGATCGAGGTGGTCTTAGTAGTTATATGTAGTAAAGTGAAATAATAATAATAGAACAATAGCTGCTGTAGTAGAAATAGCTTGTTTTTGCTTCCCTAGAGTCCATTCTTTCTTTTGGAGATTTGACCTCCCTTACTCTTGACCTACATGGATACAGGGCCTGGGCCTGGCCAGCTGGAGCATGTCATCCCCTGGCCCCAGTGACTAACTCACAGCTGTTCATGAGATCCAACCAGGCCAATGGAACCCCATGCTAGGATTTTCAGGAAACTCTTGGGATCTCTTTCTCTTGTGATTGCTCAGCTGAGAGAATATCTCGGCACCCATATTGTCATCTCATGAGTGACAGTCTACCTGAGAATTAATGAAACCAATCAGAGGAACTCAGAGACAAGTGATTTAGAGAAAACTCCTAGTGAGGATCTTGGATGAGCTCCTAGATCCAGATGCTCCTGAAACTGTTTTTTTTTTTTTTCTCCTTGAGTCAGGTTGAGTTGGGCTTCTGTCACTTACAACTAAAAGAATCCCAACTGGTACAGGATACAGTGGTATCTGTGCCATTTGTGAGCATAGCTTGTGTGCCAGGCACTGAGATAAGTGATTTCATGGATGTCCTCTCATTGAATCCACACAATAATCTTGTGTTTGTTCTCATTTTGTGGATGAGGAAACAGATTTAAAGAGGTTAAGTAACTTCTCTGAGGCCATACAGCTGCTGAGGAACACTAAAGCCTCTGAGTTGATAATATGGATAAGGTTGACTTTGGCAAGATGGGCCTGTGACATTGACACAAAGAAATACTCAGATGGGAGGGCTGCCATTAACTGGGAACTGAGGCAGTGACAGCATCAGTTAGTAAGTTATTAACTTGGCCACAGGTCTGGTTAGATCTTGAGATTCACCACAGGGTACAGGAGAGAGGACAGTCCCAGGCTTCTGTGAAGAGACAGGATGTATATCAGGCCCTGTGTATCATGGGGCCTTAATGCCTGGATGAATTAAGGTGTCTCCTGAAATGGGCCTTGAGATTGGCCCAAATGGGGTTAAATGGCTGGTAAAAGATGAGGCAGAGGTTGGCTCTAGAGTCCATTCCAGCAGTATTTGTGGCTTGCAATTGATTTGTCATGATCTGGCCCAAGGCAACGTGAAGTCATTGTGGTTGAAGGTAAAAATGATCCAAGCAGGTTCACAGTGTCAGGCAGGGTCTGTGTGCCTCCCATCCATTCCTTAGCTCTCCCCTGCCCTGCTTCTCAGGGGGCTGACCCCTGCAGTTGCCTGTCCCAGGCCCCAGTGTTGGGTGGCTTCTGCCTGGGTACAGTCAATGGCAGTCACCGGTGAGAGACTGGCAGGAGGAACAAGGCTAAGTTAGGGTGTTTCTCTTCTTTCTTCTCCACCTTAGACTCACTCTCTGGCAACTGCTTGGTCTCCTCCATGGCTCCAGCTCTCATAAGACAGACTCACCATGGTCCCACTTCTGCCTCCTAGCCCCAGCCCCCAGAACTCGGGGAAGTGTTGCCTTTGTCCTTCCCACAGAGGGGCTAGTCGAGGCTTCCTGCTAGCACTGTCCTCTCCTGGTGTCTCAGCTCCTCCATCACCTGTGTAACCAATCCCCTGTTGTAAATGTTTGAAGTGTTTCCTGTTTTCCTGGCTAGCCAAGCATCCCAAACTCAACCACTTCATGACGCCAGCAACCCTCCATTTGAGTACCCTCACAGTACGCACAGTACTGTAGCATGTGCTAAAAATAAGTTGGTTGCTTACTCGGTGTGGAATCTCTTGCCAGCCTAACCCATCCATTCATTTCCTCTGTATTCACAGGACTGCTCTGCAGAATCAAAGATCCTGTTTCTCTGCTTCATTTTAATGGGCTGGCTGGTCCCCTCAACTTCCTACTTTCTCCTTTGTAGGCTGCTAAGAACTGAGCAACAGGAATCATTCCTGAAAACCTTTTCCGTCTTCTTAGTAATTGTATCAAATATCTGACTTTGTGTGGGCTGATCAGAGAAAACATACTTCCCCTTTCACTAAAAGCGAAGCATCTCAGCACCACTCATTACTGCAATTGCTTGTGTTTTTTCTTTTGTTTTGTTTTGTTTCATTTTGTTTTTCAGAGGCAAGTCTGTGGTTCTGGTTAATGGACTTAGTATACCATACCAATTCTCATTTAATGAGGTAAACTTCAAGAGTACCTTTTTGTTTGAATGGAGGCAAATCACAATATTCTAATACTATGGTATTAAAAAGCATCCATCATTAAATAAACATCATTTTTAAGCCAGTATGTCAAAGTAAAGTCAACCTGAATTTCTTGTTTTGTGCCTGAAAGAGTCAGAAAATATATCTTTAGCAGTAGCTTATACATCTGCCTGCCTTTGCCTCCAGAATGCCGCATTACCAATCCAAATCTTTCTTGGTTTGAAACATTTTTTTTGCCTCAGGAAGCAATCCAGAAGGTTCTGGATGGGCATGTGGGGTCAACAGCACAGCTGACTGGAGATGGCTGAGCCAATGGTGTAGCTTTGGTACAGTGTTTTGTTGGCTGTATCATCTATAATTGGGGTTGGCCAGAGTGGGAGAACTTTGGAAGTATTCACAGGAAGTGAATATTTCCTGACTGGCTCATCCCTTGCTGACTCTCCAGCATTTTCTTGTCTACAACGAAAACATTTTGCCTTGTATGTTCCTGCCCAGGGCCCCTTGAGACAGTGGGTGTTTTTTCTTTCATTTTCAACTTGAGCCAAATGTGTCAGGAGTTAAGTCCATCATGCGTAGGTCTTGGCCCCAGAGCTTTTGGGGATGTGGCCTATCTGTTTCTGACCCAGGCAGCACAGTAACCACATGTGTCTATAAGTCCAACCCTTTAAGGAATCTTAGCTGGCTGCTTCTACAGAAATGAGAACTCTGTTAAAAGGAGACTGAGGAAACAGGCCTGACAAACTCTCCCATTCCTATGACATAAGTAAAAATAAAAAGAGATTGGAAGCCATCTAGATTGGAGGCCCAAAGGACAACTAAGAGGAAGCACCTTTAGTACCATCCTGGGTTCCTAGCGCTGGCTTTCACTTCACCTCAGATGAGATCCTCTAGGCAGGGCCACCACATCTGGCCAGAGGTCAACTCCAGAAAACACCATTCTTATAAACTCTGAAGTTTAATCTGCTCAACCATACATGGTGGCTCTATTATAGGAGGAGGCATCCCTGGCTCCCCTTGCCACACCTAGACCTAGACCTAGGCCTAAACAGTCTTTTCTCCCTTAGCCCCAACTTTCTCTCTGTGTAAAATGTTCCTGTTAGGCCTCAGTGTCTTCTCCTTGAAAAAGGGGGTGATTGTTACTTCCAAAAGCTTTTGTAAGCTGACAAAACAAAGACTTATGTTACTTGGGAAAAGTTTTCCCCCAAAGACTATGTAGAATTATTTCAAGTTGACATTAACAAAAGTACTCATTTAGAATGAAAAATGTACCCATATGAGCTAAACTAATTCCATGTGCTCAGAAGACCATGGAAATTAGCAAGGGCTAATGTAGTCCAGGGTCCCCAAGAAATGAGGCTGACCTCAAGTCAACCATGCTTTGGAAAACTGTGGGTTGTAAGTGGCCTTGAAATTATTATGACCCTATGTATTAATATGACTTGAGTTGAAAATTGTAACATTCATTAGAGTCAACCATATTAGGAAATTCTGTAGCTTAGAGAAGGTTTTCTTCTAGTACAATTGGGTTCAGAAGGAAGAGATAGAGAAGCAGCTGTTGGAAGAAAAAGAAGCTCATGGAACCAAGGAGACTTTCTTGGTGAGGAGCAACTGGATTGGCTTTGAAAGGAAGAGTCTGAGAGCTTAGAAGCAGACGAGAGAGACATGAGAGACTGCACGGGCTGAGGGAAAGTTTCCTGTGTTAGCAGGATAAAAAGTTGATTGGAATGAAAACCATATATTTGAAGAATTAGAGATACTGGATTAGTGGGATGGAGTCATCACAGACCACAGACCACAGAGGGTTAGAAAGGCACTGCAGGGCCTGCTTGGCGCTCAGACTCCATTGAAAGTGTACCTTCCATGGCCCTCAAACCAAGTATTTAAGAAAGAGCCTATTCCTTCAACTGGGTCATAACTTAGAGGATCTTAAAACTTGTTTTGTTTTTTTGTTTTTTGTTTTCTGCATGGTCTGGTTCTTTTCTCTATACATAATTTCCCATTTGAGGACACACACCACTTTGTCAAATAAACAGTGACTTCCTGAACAGTTGTTCAGACTAGAACATGTTTTCAAAAATGTGTTTGTCCCTCAGCAAAGAAAACAAATAGACCATCCTAAAACTGGCATCCTTCAAATTAGAAACCAAAGTAAGTTGCTGCAAAGTACTTGTCATTGATAATTTATACTGACACCAAAGTTTGGTGTTTTTTTTTTTTTTAAGCTTAAGTCTTTAAACACCCTTTCCAAGTGGTGTTGAACATTTAGTCAACACATAGACCTCCCTGAGACAAGGGGGTTAATTTTCTCATGCAGCCCCTGACTCAGGAGTGGGTCAGTGCAACACAGCAGCCATTAGACATTGACTTCCTTGTGATCTTGAGCCAGTCCTCAAACAGAGAGACCACTGAATCTTTCCATGGTATTCTCCTTAAGGTAGGTAATGTATGGAGTATGTGTTTCAGCCAAAACTTTTGGGTTGCAAGGTGAGAAAACTCAAGTGAACTTAAATAAAGGTAAAGATGTTGAGATGCCATTGGAATGATTTTCAGCCAGTCATCAAGGGAACTGAGTTTGAACGTGGGAAGCACCAGAGAGAAGGCAGCTTCTCCTCTGTTTGTCTGGAACAGCACAGTCCCTCTTCTGCTTTCCTGGGTTGGCTTCATTGTCTTCTGTGCAAACATACTCAATTCTTGTTATTTGTGGCAGTTATGTTCTCTAAAGTCGATGCAATCACTGACTTAGTGAATACTGAGCCATTACTCCTAGGAGAGTACAGGATTAGGTTCTTGCAAGCCTCACGACATTTTTTTGCCAACTGATCAATAAATAACCTTGTTTTATGTGTATTTCTGGTTTAAGGCACATTATTGAAAGCATTGTTGATTCATCAACATTGAACTCATGGCCAACAGCACTGTAACATATATCCGAAGGAAGCTTATCTAACACATGTATTTTATCTGTAAGGAGCATAACAGCCTTCTTGAGCTTAGGAACTCTAAGTAGCATTTCAAGACTGTGCCTGGATGTCATTTTAAATAGTG
The DNA here is from genome assembly GCA_039655065.1 of Glossophaga mutica. NCBI lineage: Eukaryota > Metazoa > Chordata > Mammalia > Chiroptera > Phyllostomidae > Glossophaga > Glossophaga mutica. The sequence continues at coordinate 135,027,084 of CM077307.1, read as the reverse complement.
AAATCACCAACAAAAATGTGAAAACGTGGCACTCAATAGACTCCCCCCCCCAAAAAAAAAACACTTGCTTGAGGAGAGTTGAAACAAGAAGGCAGAACATTGCCTTACTCCATATCAACTGGGAGTGTGGTATTGGGTGACTCAAATTTTTCACCGTATTTCTCATGCCTGCAAATGACTGCAAAAGTATCTCAAGTATTGATTTGGAGGATACAAATACATTTTAGTGAGTAAGCAAAATAAGGGACACTAATAATAAGGATCAACTGTAGCTTCTACTCTTAGCTCAAGGTTTCTGCTTCCCTACAGCTTCAGCTTTTTCAGTGGCTCTCACTCCCCCCAGCTGCAGTGTCAGCCTTGACCTACATGGTATTTTCCCTCTGCTCCCATGGTTAAGTATCTCAGTAACTTCAGATCTCCATTCCGAATATCACCCTCTCCCCAAAGAATCTGTTTGGTCTAACCTAGCTTTTGGATTGATTCCATTTGGAGCAAATGTTCATCATGATCCAATCAACTGGGATACCAACAAGGGTAGTGGGTACATCTTAGGGAAGAGAAGTCATATGATCCATAGGCTCCTACAGGACTGAACGTAGGGCATAGTCAACCAAAAAGAGAAGTTCAATGTTGCAGACAAAGTGACTACTTTTTGGTGTAATATAATCTCAGGAGTACCAAGAACAATCCCTTTCCACTTCCTTTCCTTCTGATATCTAAAATTTTCTTCACAAGGAAAAGAATATTTTTTTCATGATTGGAGATAGGGCTTAAAATGCCCAAACGCATTGGCAGTTTTAAGACAAAGAATGTTGATTCTCACAGAGGTATATATGACAAATGATAAGTCATTCTTCTGAAACCAGGGAACTACAGAAGATGAGGAGAGGAAAATGTGCTTCAGAGCAGAAAGTAGCACAGCAAAGGTAAGCAAAGAGCTCTCAGGGGAAATGACATCTGAATCCCAGTTTTACCTGGGCTGGTGTTTGCTTGTCGGGTGGTTTCTTTTGTTTTTGTCCCCACCCTTCCCTCCTCCCTGCACGCATACTACAGCATCCTGTGGTCCATTGCTATGTCTGTGGGAAGCTTTGAATGAAACTCCAGAGCAGTCAGGTCTGAACTTCTCTAAACATTATCAACTAGACACTATCTCAACAACTTCAAACTCATATATCCAGCTATCGTGGAGTTGGACAGAAATTCAATTAACAGGCCTTTGCTCTTTAAATGCAGTTTAGTAGCCCTGGCTGGTGTGGGTCAGTGGATTGAGTGCCGGCTTGTGAATTAAAGGGTCACCATTTCGATCCCCAGTCTAGGGCACATGCCTGGGTTGCAGGCCACATCCCCAGTTGGGGGCACGGAAGAGGCAACCACACATTGATATTTCTTTCCCTCTCTTTCTCCTTCCCTTTCTCTCTCTAAAAATAAATAAATAAAATCTTTAAAAAAATAAATGCAGTTTAGCAACTATCTTTCTCCTTTCATCTGAGCTTTCTCTTAGAATCTTATTCCAACTCCAGTATATCAAAGTGCTTCTTCCAAACAAATGTAAATACAAGTAAACTTAATAACAGATGCCTTCTAAAGATGTCAACAGACTACAATTTTCTCCATCTCATGACTACAGAAAGGGAGAATAGCAAGATGGAGAAATCATCCTCCTGGGAGCAAGGAGATAGGAAATTAGAGAAACACAGATGAAATGGCACACCAATGGTCCTGGCAAGCCATGGGGAAGTAAGATGACAAGTTTTCAGGGAGGTGAATTGGAGGTAAAAGGATGAAGGTAGGAGAATGGTGAATGATTCCTATATTGTTGGGCAAATAAGAGAAAACAACTGTAGTCTTTGAAAAGAAGGGCAGTGTTTGAGAAGATTTACTCCCAGAAATCTGGGGAAGTCCAGGCTACAACTTCAAGAACTGGAAGGATTTGGAAACCAGTATAAATGGGATTAACTAAGGGCTCACATACATTGCCTGACTAAGGCCAGGCTAAGCATGGCTCACAACATTATCTAAAGTCTCATTGAATTTCAGAACTAGAACAACAAAAATGGAAAATCTGTTTTCTGGTACCAATCAACACTTTCAGTTGCTTAACCCCAGGTGAGCAATGGGACATTAATGTCAGAAAAGCTTATGGCTTCTCCCTACAACACATCATGACCCACCCCCCAACTCAGAACTCTTCCTCCCCATGTTCCTGATGTTATACCCTGGCATCCGAAAAGGATTGGAGGGTGATTACATAACTGTCTGAAGTATTACAGAATGTGAAACAATAAACAAGCTAAGTAAATTGTGAGACATGAGTCATGATTCTCTTTGTTCTGCATCTTTATAACTGCATTTAAAAAATTACATGTTTTTCCTTCATGACAGAAATTGAAAACGAAACAAGATAATAATAATTTTTAAAACCTTCTAAGTGCCCTCTGTTGGAGAAACCTATTTTATCATATCGGGTTATACCTAGGCAACTGCTATTGAAATAATAGCCAACATTTTTTGAGAGTCTGTTGTGTGTCAGGCACTCAAAACCACCTACTTTCACGCTAGGTTCAGAAATGAGGATACCAAAATAGGGAGGTTAAGTATCCATGGTCATGCAGTTACTAATTTTCAGAGGCAAAAACATGAATGTAACACTGCTTGGGCCCCACATCCATGCTCTTACCTATTACACTGTCCCATCTCCCCAGTCTCTTCTCAGAGCAGACTTCTCAAGAGACCCAACCAAAGCAAGCCTGCGGTTGGCCACCTGCCCTACAGCAGGCTACTATTCTAGTTCACGCTCATGTTTCAAGTGGAAACTTTCTGCTACAGATTTCCAGGTGTTACTGGTATCTTTCTCTCATCCTGATTTTGGAAGAATAGCTCTTCAAGCTCCTAGGCACAATCTACTACCGACTCTTGGTAAGGAAAGAAATATATTAACATATAAAATAGTGGCAAGCCTTAGGGAATGATGAAAAAGTATTTGTACTCATATTAAGTCAAAAACAATCTAACTCCAAGAACAGTTTTGGGGGCAAAAGGAATGAAACCAAACTGATAGAGGCATAGGTGACCAGATGGACTGAGGATAATTTTGAAACTAAACATTTAGAAGTCTTTTGGAAGAAGAGTTCTTCTGAGCCCTCCAGCCCTCAGTTATGAAGTTTACATGCTCTGCTCTCTCTAATGATAAGAGTTAAGTTCTAGGGATAAAGACCTTGTTTAAATCAAGCCTCAGCTGGGTGATGGAGATACAGGACACAAAGACAAACTCCAGGCCCTTTAGGAGAGTCCAGATTGATTAGAGAAGGAAACACAGAATATAAAAGCTCAGCTTTGATGTTTCATTGGAAATCAATATTTTTATTAAAAGATACATGATTTCAGTAGCTACAGGAAAACATTCAGTTAAAAAATCATTACCTAGTCCTGGCTGGGTGGCTCAGTTGGTTGGAGCATCATCCTGGACACCAAAATGTTGCAGGTTCAACCCCCGGTCAGAGCATGTGTGGGAGGCAACTGATCTCTCTCTCTCTCCCCCACACCCTTCTTCTCTCTCTCAAATCAATGATAAAAAATATTCTCAAGGAGGATTAAAATGAAAACCATCATCTATTCATTATTTTTTTAAAAAAACAGAAAAGTAACTCTTGGGAAAAAGGAATGAAAAAGCTACCTTTATTTGATAGCAGGTGTCTACCAAACCAATCAAAAGTCATTAAATCTTGAAATTGTATAAACACCCCTATTTAGTTTAGGCATAAGACAAGAATGCACACCTGCTGTTCAACATGGACTTGGCGGTCTTAACCAACCCGCCAGAAAAGTTATAAAAGAAGACGTAAGATTGGAAAGGAAGAAAGTAACTGTCATTATTTGTAGTCTTCTTGCTCATTTATTTTAAAAAGCTGACAATCAATGGGCAAAATTTTATAAGTAAGAGTTCAGGAAGATAGCTGAATACAAAAGCAAAACAGAAAAATCTAGTAATAAAAATTGGCAATTGTATAGCACTTTGTGTAATTCAAAGCACTCAGACATGTTCTCATTTAAAAAGCTCCTCCCAAATCCTGTGAATTTGATGTATCATCATCATACCCATGATCTGCAGTCACAACTACATTGTTTCCATTTAGCAAATGTGTAACTGAGGCAGAGATCGCATTTTTTTCCCTTTTTAGAAAGTGAGATGTGGGTCAGAATGGCCATCACAAACAAATCAACAAACAGCAAGTGCTGGCAAGGTTGTGGAGAAAAGGGAACCCTAGTGCACTGTTGGTGGGAATGCAGGCTGGTGCAGCCACTGTGGAAAAAAGTATAGAATTTCCTAAAAAACTAAAGATGTAACTGCCTTTTGATGCAGAGATCCCACTGCTGGGATTATACTGTAAGAATCCTGAAACTTCAATCCAAAAGAACCTATGCACCCCAATGTTCATAGCAGCACAATTTACAATAGCCAAGTGCTGGAAACAGCCTAAGTGTCCATCAGCAAATGAATGGATCAGAAAACCGTGGTACATTTACACAATGGAATACTATGCAGCAGAAAGAAAGAAGGAGCTCCTACCCTTCACAACAGCATAGATGGAACTGGAGAGTATTATGCTAAGTAAAATATGCCAGGGGGTGAAAGACAAACACCATATGATCTCACCTTTAACAGGAACCTAATCAACAAAATAAACAAGCAAGCAAAATAGGACTGGAGACATTGAAATAAAGAACAAACTGATAGTGACCAGAAGGTTGGGGGAGGAGGATAATGAGGGAAACAAAGGGAAGGGCTGTCAAGAAACATGTACAAAGGACCCATGTACAAAGGACCCATGGACAAAGCCAATGGGGGGGAGGACTGAATGTGGGAGGTGGAGGTGGGCAGAGCTGGGGAGGGTAGTGGGGGAAAACGGGACAACTGTACTTGAATGACAAAGAAAAAAGAAAACAGTGAAGTGTGATTTATATGTGGTGGTATTCACACTTTTTGGTTTCATAATCCAATGTGTTTTGACAAACATATAGTCATATAAGAACCACCACAATCAAGGTAACGTATCTGTCACCCCCTTCCCACTTCCAGGCCCTGATAACCACTGATCTCTTTTAAATCCTGTAGTGCTGCTTTATCTTCTGCTTTTCTTTCTTTTTTAAAAACTTTAGCCTTCATATAAATGGAATCACACATTATGTAGCCTTCTGCACCTGACTTCTTTCACTTAGCATAGTGCAACCTTGTCAACCTTGACAAGGCTCTGCAACCTTGTCAACACTGGTATTGTCACAATTTTTTAAACTTTAGTCATTCTAATAGGTGTGTAGTAGTGTCTCATTGTGGCTTCAATTTTCACTCCCTTAATGACTAAAGATGTTGAGGACCTCTACACACTGTTGGCCCAATGAGAGGCACCCGTTGTACCCACCAGTTCAGTAGATGTCCTTCACTGAGTGAAGGGGCCGTTGTGAACTCTACTCATCATGCCAACCCGGAGGACCTGTCATCATTCTTCAGCCAAATCAGGCTGTAGACGAGGACACCGCTCCACCCTCTGGGTGAGGCCACCATCTGAGTGAGGGTACAGAGGAATTTGCATCTCCCAGGCAATCCTAAGCACTCAGTAGCCACTTGCTCTCAAATTAATCTATTCTTCACAGAGAGAAAAAAATAAATAAAAACATGTTTATGAAGAACTTGAGGAGTTGGAGCTACTGGGAAGAAATACAACACAAACGGTGAAGAATCTGATAAACTAAGCCTAACAGAAAAAAGGGGGGCACACAGGAGTTCCAATGTAAGTATTATGGGAATAAATGGCCAAAATGAAAATTCAGTAAGTTGTCCTAAAAGGAATCACTGTCATAAGGTAGACTAGAATTCAAAACTCCTCATCTGGAGCCCAATGGCCAACCATCAGAGCCATGGATGTCTGCTCTGGGGCTGACGAATCCTCCCATGATGCAGTGACTGAGGAAATGAGCTCCACTGTTACATTCCTTTGGTTCTGTTGGGTCATGGCCATCTCACTTGGCAAAGAAGGGATGAGTGAAACATTACCTTCGTTTCGAATGTGGAAGATGAGACAGAAGGGAATAGAGTAATAATGGTGTGTGTGGCAGGAAAAGGGGAGTGGGTAGGATGAAGGCCCACAATCCTCCTGAGATGCATAATGGATCAAAAAAGTCAAGGACAGAAATCAGGATACAGCAAAACCCTCCATTTTACAAAACTTTAGTTTTTTTTTTTAATATTTTTTTAAATTTATTATTTATTTATCTTTTAGAGGGGAAGGGTAGGAGAGAAGGAGAGGGAGAGAAATATCAATGTACGGTTGCCTCTCGTGTGTCCCCTGCCGGGAACTGGCCTGCAACCCAGGCATGTGCCCTGACTGGGAATCGAACCGCGATCCTCTGGTTCGCAGGCCCACGCTCAATCCACTGAGCTACACCAGCCAGGCCATTTTACAAAACTTTAAACCTTGACAGAAAGGAAGAAGTTGGGGAGAAAGCATGAAAAAATGGTTTTTCCAATTTAAAATGGCCTTGTACATATTTCGTCAAGATGGAGGATGATTTCAAATATGTTTAGAGGAGAAGAGTATACTTAGAAAGGATTTCCAAATAGATAGACACCTTACAAGGTAAAGTTCAGACATTTAATAGCTGGCATTCCATTATTACTAAAGTTATTATGATTTGCCACTGTAAACAAATGTTCAAACAAAAGGCACCAGAACCATAATGTTGACAGGGAGGAAAGGAGAATGATGCATTCAACTTTATGGAGGTTCACATCAAGGAGAATCATACAGAAATTGTCTTATAGCTAAAACGTGGCCGAAGATCAGCAATTTTCTATGGTTAGACCAAATTTGGACCAGAGTCCAATCCCAATGATTAGTTTTCTAGCTACAGTATATTTCTAGTCAATATTCCTTTTCCTGACTGAAGTCTTTCCTGATGGGCCCATGGACCATGATTCATAAATGACTCAAAAGGCTCCTTCCCTCAGGCCAGCTGAGGGGCCACAGTATCATCCAGTCCTCAACCATCAGTATCATCCACTTCAATCATTGGCAGCAAATGTAGCCATGATGGCATGTGGAATTAGCACCTCGTCCAAGCAGCGCCTTTTGAAAATGTTCAGTTATATTACTTCCTTGATTCTAAAGAGAGCAAGGTAGAGTTTAGCTGCCGAACATTATTATCATTTTATTCAATAAGATCTCTCCTTTGTGAATAGCCAAAAAAGACACCTTGAAATGTATACGTGACCTTTTATCGGAGCGGAAGTCTACCCATTGCTGTTGACTAACTCATTTAACAGAGAATTGAGCAATTACCACGTGTGCAGCACTGTCCCTGGCACTGCGCGGATTCCAAAGCTGCTGAACTGCCATGTAGGTGAACAAAAAAGATGCACATCTATATGGGTTAAGTTACATTCGTTGAAACTTAAGAAACGAAGCAATGCATTTGGCAAGTCAGAATAGAATGAAGGCACAGATGCCAGGAGATTTGTGCAGAGAGTGTTTTTGCGTTTAGGAGAAGGACAGCTTTGTGGCCAGAGAAGCCTAAGGGAGAAATATAGCAGGGTTTGAAGGAAGGGTAACACTGAGAAAGGAGGAGGCCAGAGCAAAAACAGTCTGGGAGGAAGCTTCTGGGTAGAAGCTACAGGGCCAGCAGAAACACGGCCCCAGGAGAGCTTACGGGGACTGCAAGCAACAGTGCTCATTATTCATTTCCTGGGCGGTGCGGCAGCATCCGCCGTGATGGGGGCAGTCCAGTGTGACTGACGGACACCTCTACCACTTGTTAATGAAGAAATCCACAAACAGAAAAGCAAAGCTTCCTGTGTTCTTTTTGGAAGTCCTCTACTCCCATCCCCTCGTTCTTCCTTGGAGCTGAGTCTGGGAGATTGGTACTGAAATCACACTACTGAGTGGGGAACACCTCGATATTTCTGCCAGTAACCCCAATTTGGAAAGCACAACCAACTTTCATGTTTCTGTCATCTTTTAAAAGTACTAGGTCTTAAGCATTTAAAATGTTTTATTCATGATCGATAACTTCATTGATGAGTTTAACTGTCAAAATAAATGCAAACAATCATTTCAGAGAAGGCTCTGAGGGACTAAGCTGGTCAGCACTTCTCTGTTCAACTCAGAAGAGGGACACATGAAAGGTTAGTGAACTCACAGAGAACATTCCCTAGGGTGTTTTTATTTTAAGAGAAGTTGTGAATGAGAAAAACTTTCTTTTTTTACCCAGAAGAATGAATTTCTCATGCAACAATTTTATACCCTGGGACACCTAAGTAGGAGAGATGGTTTAGGACAGGGGAGTCTTTCAAATACCACTGTATTGCAAATAATCACTTTTCTGCCCAGGAGGAAGGTTAACCTTTGCAGCAATGATAACAGAGAGACAGTGGCCTCTTCTCTGGCCTTTCTGCACTTAAAGGGCTGGCGTCAGAACCTTTCTTTGACCCTGGACAAGTCTGGTGGCCTACTGAAATAGAATTCTGAGACTCAGATTCCTCCAAGAGAAAAGATAATTTTGGCAGGTGAGAAAATGATAGTCACAGTGTGAGTACTGCTTCACAATGGCCGGTATCCATGAGGGGATCGCAGACGATTTAGGCTGGCTACCACAGCCTCCCTCACACTAGTGCAGATTCGCCTGGGTACTGAGCAAGGCTGTTTGTCCCAAGGCCTGGACTGAATGAGCTGCTAGCATCGTATAGCAGGATGTAGAATGGGACTTCTCCTGCTGTCCAAGAATCGTCCCAAACAGCTGGAACTCAGTGCCCTTCCTTCTAGAGACAGTGACAAAAATTGGAGTCAGATATTCTCCACAGCTAACTTACTAAATGTCTGTAGAATCAGCCTCACCACAATCAACCACAGTCATTGCTCCACCCACAACCCACCCTGTGATCCATTCCTTACAGGCAGAGGCTGGGCTGGGGGAGAGAGCGTGAACAAGGGTCTCAGGTCAGCCCTGTGGGGGACCAGGGGCTGGCTAATGCAGTCTCACAGGAGCAGCCTCTGTGCAAGAGACAATTCCCTGGACCCCACTGGATTCACCTAAGATGTCATCAAAGGTCAGGACAGAGAACTGAAGAGAGCAGTTAATTGCAGCAAGTGGGAAAATTTTCATGTTAATAAGTAATAAGATTAAGATGGCTCAAGAAACTGGTTATGTCCTAAATCCATCGTTGCATATTTTATTACATCCATACTATATATCACCTAAATAACATCCCTGAAACATGCAATGTTTCAGATCAATGTTTGCACAAAACAGTACACAGTAACCTCTTTAACTTAATTATTTAGAGCCCTCCTGATCTCCATCCCCTTAACAAACCAACCACAGATTCCTTCATTTATAATAAGGCCTAAATGACTTGTAAAGCAAATATTAATGCTTTCAGCAATCAGGGTAGGATCTCAATGTTTCCCTAGAGCCTTCTAGTTGTCTCTGGATCCCTAATTATAGGCTTTGCACTGACTTCCTGGGGGTCCGTGGTTCTCAGCCTTAAGGCAGTCAGTAAGTTGGAGTAATGCTTGTCAGAGCCACTGGGTGGCACTGACAGGCCTGAGATGTAGGCTAGAGGGAGGAGGAGAGAGGAAAAGAAGCAAGGAGAGTGGAGGTGGAAGGCCAGACAAGGGAGGGAGAGAGATGAGAGAGAAAAGAAGGGCTAGGCCCCAGGCAGCTGCTGCCTCATGTGGCCTCTGGTGATACCCCTGACACAGAGCAATGAGCCCAGCAGGTCTGTCCATCTCCATCCCCCAGGACCCTGCCCTGTGCCTGGAGCTCTGCTGATGCCCTGGGGCTGTAGAGAGGAGGAAGAAATGTTGCTGCGGCTGCAGGAAGGGGTCCTCAAATAGGGAGTTTGAGGCAGTGTGTATCTCAGCGCTCCATCCCATTATTCTAGGATGACTTCTTTGAATATTCAAGAAGTGGTGCTTTAGTGGGGGTTTCAGTGGTAAATGTTTACCTTTAAAAAGACCGTAAAGCAGAAGTATCAGCACACAGAGAGGTAAGATTAAGGCTGACAAACTTACTTAGAAAAGACTAGATAGTAAATATTTTAGTCTTTGCAAAAGCCATGCAGTCTCTCAGAACTACTCACAGAGCTACTCACTGTGCTCATCGTAGCACGAAAGCAGCCATTGATAAAACATAGGTGAATGAGTCTAGCTCTTTGCCAATAAAACTTTATTGATGAAAACAGGCAGCAGGTCAGATTCAGCCTATGGTTTGCCAACCCCTCGTTGCTTTGGTTATCTAAGATAACCTTTCTAATCAATCTCTCCAGCCTTGCACTTACATCCTATTTGATCCAACACCACTCTTTTGCTCCGCGACTGTTCACTGGACTCTCTTTGAATCTGTACTGACGGTATGATCTTAGACAGTCTAAGAGTCCGTGGATGGCTCTGATGCACTGTAAGTATTCCCGTCTTCCTGTCTGATCATGCTCAAGTGCTGCCCCCAACAGTGTTCATGGAGATGACCCTTAGCTTTGAAAAATCTCATGACATGCAGCCTCAGAAGGTTTCACAAAGGTACAGGTGAAGTGATGTGATTGACACCAAGTTGCAGGAATTACACTGCTCTGTCTATAGTGAACCAGATTCTCACCAGCTTGCGTGTGAAAGGTCAGCTCCAGCTCAAACCATCAAGTAACTAGAGTTTGTCTTTGGAACGTCCAACCAACCATTCTCTACCCCTCCTCTCCTGGCATTCAGAGCCCTCATTCATTCTCTTCCCTACTCTCACTCCCACAGCAAGGAACTTCCTTCTTCTCTTTACTAAAGTGAAAATGACTAAAGACAGATTGAATTGCTTCCCACTGAGGGATGTCCACATTTCCACAGGTTGAGAGTATTTTAACAAAGGGACACAGTACTAATGGTGGGACATTATACCTTCTAGTGGTGATTTTTTATTTGAAAGTGGATTCTGCTTTGACCATGGTCAGTGGGAAAATCCAAGGGAAACACTGAGTAGGGCCACTCCATAGAGTCCTGTGCCGCTGCAGAATTTCATGGATTAGGATGTTAATGGCATCTTTTGGAGTTGTACAACACAGTATTGGCCCAGGTAGTGGGTCCTCTGATGTGTGTGTAGGTATGTGCGTATGGCAGTTCCAAAGAGAGAGACCAAATTCCCTAAGGAATAGATGACTTAAGATGTGGGCTTGTACTCCAGGGTTTTCTTCCTTGGAAAGTGAAGAAAATTGACCTGGAGGAAATGTTTGCACGTCAAATGGGATCGAACACCCTGGACAAGATGAAAATGTATTGGGTTCCTGGGAAAGAGTTTCATTCACATAGTTGATCATAACTGGGTGTGTTGGAGGCCTCTTATGTATTCAAAACCTCTGTGGCATCACATTTTACTTCGGGCCCTATAGCAGAAACCAGTTCCTTGAAGGCCTGAGCCAGCTTCCTGCAGGTGCAGCCAAGCAGCTCTGTGCTCACAGCACTCACTGCTCGGCTGACCTGCAGGTGACAGTTCACTGGAAGCAGCTCTGCACTTGTCTACATGGGCAACAGGGAAACGTGGAGCCCCTGGACCAATAGGGGATGAGATCCAATGGATAAATGCTTTCTCCTTTCCTTCTTCCATGGAAGCAGATGGTTCTGAGACCACATTTTACAAGGTTCCTGAAAATGACCTGTAGGGATTAAGCATCAGTCACCAATATTAGGGAATAACTTTCTTTTTTTAAATATATTTTATTGGTTATTGATTATGCTATTACAGTTGTCCCATTTCTTCCCCATCATTCCCCTCCACCCTGCACACCCTCTCCTACCCACATTCCCACCCTTTAGTTCATGTCCATGTGTCATAAGTTCTTTAGCTTCTACATTACCCACACTAATCTTGCCCTCCCCTGTCTAATTTTCTACTCACCATTTATGCTACTTATTCTCTATACCTTTTCCCCTCTCTCCTCTTCCCACTCCCCTGTTGCTAACCCTCCATATGGTCTCCATTTCTGTGGCTCTGTTCCTGTTCTAGTTGTTTGCTTTTGTTTTAGGTGTGGTTGTTACTGTCTGTCAGTTTGCTGACTTTTCACTGTCATATTTTTTTATCTTCTTTTTCTTAGATAAGTCCCTTTAACATTTCATATAATAAGGGCTTGGGGATGATGAACTTCTTGAACTAGACCTTATCTGAGAAGCACTTTATCTTGCCTTCCATTCTAAATGAAAGCTTTGCTGGATAGAGCAATTTTGGATGTAGGTCCCTGGGAATAACTTTCAAAAGAATCCTAGTATTCACTCTCTTCTTTTCTTGTTTGCTTTTCTCATCCCTCACCTTTTCCCTTGGCTCACATCACAGATAAGTCACCTGCATAAAAGCCTCTGTTGGAGGCTCTGCTTTGTCGGAAACCCAGGCTTACACACTGTGCTTGTTCACTTGTCATGAGAAATATTGCTGTCTCACACAGAAGCTATGGATCATTAGAGGCAAAACTGCATCCTAGTAAAATACCTCATTCTTGATAGTAGTCTTCAAAGCATTTTGATGCAAAACACGTATATACAAGATCTGAAACACAAGTTTATCTGTGGTACCTAACCCTCCCTTGCCCATGGCTTACTCTCCCTGGATGTCAGCATCTCCTATAGCACCCACCCATCTCTCTGATAATGCCAGTTCTGGACATTGTGCCCACCCTGCTCCATAGCTGCTTCTAGCTGAACTTGTCCACTGGCAGCCCTAGTAAGGGAAGAGGCTCTGAGCTAGAAGTGCCAGTGGGCTGACTACTGATCAGTCCAAGGCAACACCTGGCCCAAGGGTAGCCCATTCATGGCCATCAGATGGCTCAGTAGGTGGCCAGGTGAGAAAGCATATACCCAACTAGGTTAATGTAATAAGCTAGGACAAGCACTCTAGCTCATTCAGAATTTGAACTTGAAAATATATGGAAGATTAGATAGTCCACGGTGGAAGTGGAATGGAGCAGATACGCAGAGAGAAGCAGACTCAGCATGGAAAGGAGACTGGGTGGACCAGGACAGAGTGGTCCTGAGGTGTCCTCTAGAGCAACAGCAAGCTCAGGTTTCCTTCTAATAACTGTTCTCCAGTTACCCCTCTTCTTTCTTAAGTTGGCCTAAGCGTGTCTCAACTTTCTTACAAGCAGATAGGCCTAAAGGACCCGTTTTTATTTTACCTCTGTCTCTCAAGATCCTGTTTTCCTTAGGCCAGTAACACACAGGGATATCCAATAGGTATCATCTCTTTTAAGACAGGAACTCTCTAGAAGAAGTGCCTCACCTCAAATAGATGATACCAAAGCACCAGGGCAGGTCAGCAGAGAGGTTTGGGGAAATGAAGACAAGTTCAATGTTCCTTAGATGACCCTGCAGAAGCAGCTGCTCAGACAGACAGCCCATGAACAGCTCCTACCCCATGGTAGGAATTCAGCCCTGGAGAAAATGACAGCAATCTACTCACATCTGGCAATTCTTCTACTTTGGAATGAACATCTACAGAGGGGTGAGCTTGTGGCTTCTCAGCAGTCTCGCCAGTGACTAATACCCATGGTATAGGGAGTCTACACAATGAATTTGCTGGGATTGTCCTGATTTCAAATATGCTATCCCAGAGTTCTTATAAATCATTGATCTATCCAAGAAGTTTCAGTGTTTAGTAAATAGTTTCAAAATAATCCAAACTGGTGGGCATTACAATACGGATACACATGGATTGAAAATATGGGATTCCCACTGGCTGAAGAAATATTAATGACTCATGGAGACAGACACACCATGTGTTTAAATCTGTCTGGATGTAATTTCCCACTTCAAAATTACTTGAAACACAGTAAAAATCATTGAAATCATTATAGAATTTGACTTTACTATAAAAATGTGTACAAAGCAAAGGAGAAAATATTATTTCAAAGGGGTCCTGCAATGGGAATATCCCTTTTAGAAGAAATGTTACAATTCAAAATAATGTTTTCTCCCTGCTATACTATACTTCATCAATTTTAAGATGCTCACTTATTTAGAATTTTATTCTTCTGAAATTAGGATTAATCTTTTTCTGTGGGTAGCATTTTCTATTTTAATTGAAAGCATTTTTTCTTTCTTAATGTACATAAAATAATGGTGCATTTTATAATTAATGGCATCTTAGATTCAATAATATACAGTGATAGTGATGTAAATGTAACTCAGAGTGGAATATTTGATAACACTTCTTACATTGTATTAGATAAACACAAGCTCACTGTCAGCCCTGTAGCTTCAAGTGTTAAATCGAAGAAATTTACCACAAATATGTCTTTTAAAGTGCGGATTTTGGCAAATCACACATCATTCTGAATGACCCAGTTATGGCTCCACATATTTAGACTGTGCCTCTAATTTCTACCTTCCTTTGAATCAATATGAGTAATGAAAAGATACCATGGTTTCAGAGGCTCAAGCTACATGGCAAAGCACTGTGCCTCACAATAATGATAAAGTCAGCTCACTCTCAGTATAAAAAAGTCAGCCCTATCATAGCAAGTCGTGTCCTAAAAGCTAACACTAGACTGCTGGCGTGAGCAGGGACATGCAGGCCGACGGGAGAGAACTGAGAATCCTGAAACTAAGCCTTGCATTTTTGATCACTTGATTTGCAACAAAGGTGCCAGGACAAATAATGGGGACAGAGAATTTCTTTCACCCAATGATGCTGGGACAACTGGATATGCACATGCACAGAGATGAATTTGGACTTTAATTTAACACCATATTTAACAATGAACTCAAATGGAACATACCGGCACATGTAAGAGCAAAATGATAAATCTTTTAGAAGAAAACATAGGTGAAAATCTTTGCAATCTTGAGTTAGGCAGAGTTAGTAGATATGACACCATAGAAGAAAAAACTGGAAAAATGGACTTCCATCCAAAAATTTTGTGTGCTTCAAAAGACAGTATTTAGAAAATGGAAAAGGTGATCACAGGCTTGGAGAAAAAAGATGCAAATCATCTGATAAGGGACTTAGATCAAGATTATGTAAAGAATCCTTACAACTCAATAACAAGAAAACAAATGACCCAAATAAAAAAGAGACAGTTCACTGAAGAAAACACATGTATAGAAAATAAGCAAATAAAAAAAGGTGCTCAAAATATTTAGTCACTGGGGAAATAAAAATTAACCACAATTGGATACTAGTACATGACTATTAAAATACTTTTTTAAAATCCTGCAAAATACCAAGTGCTGATGGGGATGCATAGCAACTGAAACTCTCATACGTTTCTGCCACTGCCAATTTGGAAAACATTTACAGTTTTCAAAAAAATACAGTTAAACATAAACTTAACCATTCTACCAACGAGCCTACTCTTAGGCGTTTACTCAAAAGAAATGAAAACTTATGTTCATACAAAGCCTGTAGACAAATGTTTATAGCAGTTTTGTTCATAATCACCAAAACCTGGAGAAATCCAAATGCTCTTCAACTGATGAGTGGATAAACAGTCTGGTGCATGATACAATGGAATACTACACAGCAATAAAAAACCCCTTTTATTTCATACTACAACATGGATGAACCTCAAAAACATTATGCTCATTAAAAGAAACCAGGCATGAAAAATTAAATTATATGATTCCATTAATATGAAATGTTCAGAAAACACAAGTGTACAAATATAGAAAGTAGATTAGTGGTTAACAGGGGTTGGGGGAAGAATGGAGGGTGACCGCAAACAGAAACAAAGGATCTTTTTTTGGGTGATGGAAATACTATAAAACTGGATGCAGGAGTCGGTTGAACAACCCTGCAAATTTACTAAACATCATTTAATTGTACACTTAGATGAATTTTATGGATATTTCATATAAATGGAATTATACACTAATACCTCAATAGAGCTGATTTTTAAAAAAGTTAACACTGGACTTGTTATGAAAGTTTTTGACTTTGCCATCTTGCCAGGTTAGACAAGCCACTAATGCTTGTGTGCTCGTTTTTTCTATTATAAACCACACAACACTTGTTGATAAGATTATTGATATGGTCATATAACATTATAAATACTAATTTTGGAGCTATAGACATATAGGTTCTAATAGTATGTTTTGGAAATTATCAAATAACTGAAGCATAACATTGGTGAGTATAGGCATCAACCACATAGCTTGAAAGAATTATATGAAAACACATCTGAAGTTCTTTCAGTTGATGTGAAAGTTGATATTATAAAACATTGAAATGTTTTCATATTTATACACTGGTACTAGAGACACTGAAATCGTTTTTGTGATTTTTACCCAACTGCTTTGCAGACAAATTTGATTATGTTTGAATATAAGATTTCCAAGATTAATGCCTATCCTTGAAGGATCCCAATAATATAAGGTTAACTCTATCAGTTAAAAATGAGAAATGGTTCTTAAGAAAATTTTCAGAAATCCTGAGGCATAATTTTCATATTTGTGGTGTTCCTTAGGGCAAGCAGAGTGTTGCAACAATCAACCTCCAAATTTCAGTGACTGAGGACAATAAAAGTTCATTTCTTACTCATGTCGTAGTGCAGCGCAGGTCATTAACTCTGACTTCCATGCAGTCTCGTAGGGACTCCGGTTTCATCCATGTTATGGTTCTACCATCCTCTACTTTCACAGAGGTTTCTTCATCGGAAGATTTTTATAGTCTAGGCTTGGAAGTGGTGTGTATCACTTAGGTACATAGTTCACCCGGTAGAACCCAGGTACCTGGGCACGCCTGGCTGGAAGTGAGTTTGGAGAAAATAATTTAGTCATGTACCCAGGAAGAAGAAAAAACACATATGGCTGGGCAGTGCTATCTGAACCTCATGGTTTTTGTTATACAATGTTACTATTAATTTTTTCAAAACTTTTTTGATCTATAATCAACATATGATGAATTTCATCTTTCAGAATGTACAATTCAGTGGTTTCGTGGTTTTTAGTATGAAGTTGTGCAATCATCACTGCTACCTTTTTGGGGTTTCTTTTTCCACCCCCAAAAAGAAACCCAATACCCATTTTTAGTCATTTGCTATTATCCCCTAACCCCAGCCCCTGGCAACCATTAATATACTTTCTGTTCCTATGAATTTGACCCTTCTGGATATATCATATAAATGGAATTATATATAATATATGGCTCATTATAAGTGACTTCTTTCACTTAGTACAATGTTTTTGGGATTCAACCATGTTATAGCTGTAGTATGTTGTAGTCATATGTATCATTGCTTCATTCTTTTTATTATCAAATAATATTATATTGTGTGACATACCACATTTTGCTTATTTATTCCTCAACTGATGGACATCAGAATTGTTTCCACTTTGTGACTCCTGTGAATTACACTGCTATGAACATTCTTATACAGGTTCTTGTGTGGACATATGCTTTCAGTTCTCTTGGGTGTATACCTAGGAGTGAAATTGCTGAGTCATATGGTAACTCTATTTTAACAATCCGAGGAACTGCCAAACTGTTTTCCAAAGTGGTTGCAATATTTTACAATCCCACAGCAATGTGTGAAGATTCCAAATTTTTCATATCCTTACCAACACTTATTACCTGCTTTTTAAAAAATTTTACCCACCATAGTGAGTGCGAAGTGTTTTTTATTTGCATTTCACTGTGCTAGTAATGTTCTTTCTGTGCTTTTTGGCCATTCATTTATCTTGTTTGGAAGAATGTCTATTCAAAGTCCTTTGCTCACTTTTGAATTATTCTTCTTTCCTTGTTGAATTGTAAGACTTCTTTACATATTCTGGATAGAAATTCCTTATCAACAACCTTGATTTGTAAATATTTTCATCTATTCTTTGGTTGCCTTTCTGCTTTCTTGGTGGTGTCTCTTGCAGGGAAAAAGTTTTAACTTTAATGAAGTGTAATTTGTGTGTTTATATTTGTCACATGTGCTTTTAGAAACCATTGCCTAAATCCAGGGTCACAGAGATTTATTCCTATGGTGTCTTCTAGGATTTTTATAGATTTAGCCCTTATATTTAGGTCTATAATCCATTTTGAATCAGTCTTTATATAAGTGTGAGGTAGGCATCCAACTTCATTCTTTTGCATGTGGATATACAGTTATCCCAGCAATCGTTTGTTGAAAAGACTATTCTTTCTCCATTGAATTGTTTTAGTATTCTTGTCAAAAATAAATTCACTGGAGAAGTAATGGTCTGTTTCTGCACTCCCAGTTCTACCCCACTGATCTCTGTATCTACACCTATGCCGCTACCGCACCATCTGGATCTCTATAGTTTTGTAGCAGATTTTGAAATTGGGAGATGTGAGTCTTCCAACTTTGTTTTTTTTCACCTTTCTGTTTTAACTGTTCTGCATCTTTACCATTGTTTTTTACTATCTGTTTTCCAAAACTGAAGAGGAGGAAGAGGGAGGTGGGGGGTGGGCATATGCAGGTGGAAAACAGAAAATGTTGTCATTGGAAACCAAAAGTGCGTATGTGTGCTTGAATGACTATTTGCTTTACAAAGTAAAAATTCTTTAAGAAAATTGTTATTGATAATAATTACCATGATATGGAATTTGATAGCTGTTTTTCAGGAAATTGTACATGAATAGTTTTAATTATGAAGACCTTGAGGACATAGTCTTCATCAATTATCTCTGATTTGTTTGGATGCAAAAAGCCCTGAATGGGATAAGGGAGGGGGGTCATTTTATTCTTTTTGCAAACCTAACTGCTTCATTATGAAATTCTATTTTTAAAGGACTTTGTGTTCTTAATGTAAGGTGAACTTGGTAGCCAAGTGGGACAAGGTAAAATTATCTACAAAGCAGAAGATACTGGTGCCTAGAATATTGGTATTCTTGAGTCTAAATCAGGAAATGTACGCACTGCTCCTTCACTGTTAGAGAGTTAGAGAAGCCACTGGTGACCTTTGAAATGATAAAATACCACTTGGTCTTCCTAATGATTACTCAGAGATGTGCCCAAAGGTGATTGTAAAGAACTGGGAACAAATAATATTGAGCAAGTGGGGAGGTTGCACCACATGGTAGGAAAAACACAGAGAGGCTTTAGGATAAGACAGCTGTGGATTTCAAACGTGGACTTCTAAGTGGCTTCATGAACTTCAGAAAGATATTAAGCTTCACTCTTGTTACCTCTAAAAATTGGTAAACAGCTCTTGCAGGACTGCTCTGAAGATGAGTGATTAAGAGAGACCAGAGATGCACGTGAACATGCCCTGAAAACACCTATCACAGAGAAGGCCTCCTCAACCTCAGTTTCTTTTTTTTCAAATGCCGACAGGTGTGTGAATGCTGAAAAAGACCACCCAGATAACACGTTAACTGGATGATAATAATAAATTTGTCATTTCTTCCCAAGAAATCGTATTTTTTCAATAAAATTGCTGTCAAGTAAGATTCATGAAACATGATATTATTTTTGTATCTTTCAGAAGAATATTCCTATAAGTAAACAGATCATTTTTAAAAGCCTAGTTGTCAGCTCAATTGCCCTAATTCCTGGTTATAAAAAGCACGTTTCTTTAACAGCTTGAGACTTTGAACATCATACACTCACCAATCGAGATTCATGTTCTCATGAGGAAGTGAGACAACCAGAAAATAGGAAGTTAGATATATGCAAAAGTGTGTGCCCTGACTGCACATCCAAGAATGACAATGAGGATGTGGTCTCTGTGTCCAGGGTCAAGTCTACGATGGAAGACCAAATGCCCCTGATTATAAATTACAGTTTATATTGCACCAGGGAATCTGCTTTTTGCTCACCATTGTTTCCTTGACAACAGCACCTGACATATAGCAAGTGTTCAGTAAATATTCGTCGAATGAGGGAATAAATGAGTACACTACAGCAAGCATCATCTGATACAGCAGTTTACAGACATGTTTTGAATTGTGGCTCTTGATTCAAACAAAATATTCAAGCGCAATATGACACACAGAGGCCGGAGAAACCTATCTGGTCCAGGAGGCAGACCAAGGCCATTGCGCCCCAAAGTTCTCTAGATTCTGCAGAGCATAGCCAGGAACCCCTAATCTTGTCAAACTTCTCATTTCAGAGATGGGAACAGTAAGGGCCCGAGAGGAGCAGGAATCCCTGTGCCAGTGGGGAAGAGGGCACATTCCACTGAGTGTTTGCCTCACTGGGAGGGCATGTGGACATCCCCTCAGGCCATCCAGGTGGCCTCGAAGAGGAGCTGGTATCAGCTGCTTGTCCAGCTTTTGGAAGTACAACTCATTCTATGGTGCAACAAAGGGCTTCAAGCTGTGAGGGCTGTCTGGCAGCAAGACTCCGCTTTTTTTACTATAACTGTATCACCTCTCAGCTTTTCCGCACAGGAGGAAAATCAGTCCCCAATGTATATGTAAAAGTGTCCCTATTGTCCCTAAAAGAAAGGGAATATGGAGTCTTTGGGGAATCACTTGTCTCAGGTGAACGAATGAGAACCGAAGAGGTAAATGTAGATTTGGTAATCCTAGAAACCTTCCAGATCAGAGATTTTATGAGCACCCTGCCAACAGATATCTCAGCCTGTGCTTTTTTCCTTGGGTCTTCATACTTGCTCAGGTCACTTGGTCCTCTACCCTCTCATCGCCCTCTTGCAGTCCTGCTTTTTAGGTTCAGCGGAAGCTGCTTCTCTCCCTCTGCTCTCTGGTGAGCCAAGGCCAGTCCACCATGGGATGAGGCTCAGGAGCCACCCCTTCCCTTGAGCCTGGCACTGACTGACTCTCGTTGCAGCCTCTGCACCCCTGGTTCCTTCTTCTCTATCTTGGAGACAGAGAAAGAGACACAATAGGATTCCCTCACAGGTGGGCATTACAAAATCAGAGAGCTGAGATGAATATGTGATGTAATCCAACCACCAAAGCCATTTTTGACTTGCACCGTCCTGGATAACACATGACCTTCTGATGGAAAATCAACAACGGCAACAACAATAATACCGTATGTCAAACTGTTTGAAGACGTGGTCAAGGTACCTGGGAAGGTTCTACCACTCAGGCAGACTTTCAACGCAGTTTGGGGGCTGTGCTCCCAGAGTCCCTGCTGTTCCTCCAATCTGCCTAAAGAGGGAGCTGTTTCCTTAGAATGCCTTCAGCCAGGGGCCAGCCAGGCTGCTTTGGGGTTTGGAAGACCACAGCAGCTGGCCAGCTTTTGTGCTGGGGACTATTCATAAGTTCCGTGTGTTACCAAACAAACCCCAATTGCACTTTTCACATCTTTTTACAAAAATTGTGGCCACTAAGCTGATGAATTCTAATAGACCTAGAGGATTACTTAGAGTCCGGAGACCCCAGAATGCTGTGTCCCCTGCCTAATGTGACTCAGCAGGTGTTATTGGGCAAGCTCTGTTACTCTCAGGCTCAGTGAACTCATCTGTAAAGTGGACACAGTAACACAAGCCCAGCTTATACCACTGGGTGGTGAAGAGGTCTGATTGTGCTCGAAAGAGGTGTTGTGTTACAATTAAGGGTGCCAGCACTAAAGGCTGAAAGGTCAGATTTAAACAGATTACCAGCTACATGGCTTCACAGGTTTCTAACCTCTCCACCTCTTAGGTTTTTCATTGGTAAATTTCATTCACACTAACCCCTTCGGATTATTGTAAGGAATAAATTCATATGACAGGTTAAATAGGGTCAATACCTAGTAAGCTCTTAATAAATGGAACTTGTAAAAAATACAGCTGCTAAAGCAAAAACGTTTTCGAACCCTGTCATATCTTGCATAGGTGAGGTGTATCATCTACTCCCTGACTTGGATCTCACACAAAGAATAAAACTGAGCTCTTTCTTACCGAAAAGGAAAGAGTTATTTCCAATCCAAATGGAATCATACCACTTGAGAAACGTACTCCCTCATCAAGCAGCTCATGAAAGCTTTGTTTATGTACACAGAATCTGTACTACTTCTTCAGGATGTGTCATGGAAGGGAAGACGCCTGGCCGTAGGGATGAGAAAGTGCTACTCCAGTCGTATCATCTTGGAGAGAGTCACTATCAATGTGTTTTCTCTACCAGCACCCGTGAGTCCTTCCTCTGGTCTGTAACCCTGTCCACACTGATTCATTCGAGGAACATCCACAGAGCAATTATGTGCATGATTAGGGTCTATACTAATAGAAATACGCATAGGGCTCAGTCTAGTTGAAGAAGAGGAAAATACCAATAAAAAAACAGTTATAATATAGAGAAAGATGGTAAGCAAACACTGGTGCTATGAGGTCACATAGAAGGGACCCCTAATCTGGGCGACCAAGGGGGCATCCCAAGTCTTCTGAAAGAAATAATGAGCTGAATTTTAATAGGAATTGTAAGTGTGCTGTTTGGAATGGGAAGAGGGAAGGTGTTTCAGGAGTGGGTCTCCAATTTCCTCATCTATGTAACGCAGGAGTCCCACCAGACAGTTTCTAAGGTAGTTCTCTGGAGAAAGGGTAGTGAGAAATAGGGAACAAGGAGTCTCCTTGCAATAAATCCTGCGTATGGAATCCTCATTGAGCACATGGACATGAAGGAACATAGCACTTTAGGGAGCTGCTAGGTTGTAAGAACAGGTCTGAAAACAAGGGATGGAGCTGGATTGTAAAAAAGGTCATGGGTACTTACAAAAATCAGCCCGGAGCTGTGGAGAATGGGTGGAAGGAGTACAAGCAAAGAAGTGGGTGGTGAAGCTGTCAGCTGGGGTGAATGATGAAGAGATGACTAAGGGTCAGAGGCAGATGCCAAGGTGATTTAGAAGACAAGGCTGAGTGCGAAGGTATTAGAAGGTCCAGCTGACAGGAATTGGTGGAGAACAGTAGAGAGAAGTCGACAGGGACTCCAGGATTCCAACGGGGCCCTGGGAACTGCCTCAGAGCTCTCGTTCATCACGCAGGTCATGGATGCTCCCTTTATGTACACAGAATCTATGATCCTCAGACTTTTCAGAGCGAAACTTAGAATCCACTGGGATACTGAGACGTATTAATCTCCAGTGTTCTCCACCTTTGCTTCCAGCTTCGAATTGGTCTGCTGTTGTTCTGGAAGGAAGGACTAGACCCTTGGAATGACTACCAGACAACTGAAACCTTCAGAAGGGGAAGGTAAACATTCCCTGAAAGAAGGAAGACTCCTCCACTTGTAACTGATGAAAGCGTAACGCAGCTTGACTTTTGGGCAGTTAGACAACACTCATCAGAAACCTTACGAATGAACATGCCCTTTCATTCAGGATTTCTACTTTTTGGAATTTAGACTGAGGAAAAAAAGAATTAAGATGCACCAGAACAACCCCAAGCATTTATTTCAAGGGTGTTCATTGCGAAGTTGTTTGTAATTGTGAAAAGCTGGAAACAAGCATGACATACAAAAGTAGTGCCTGACTTTAGAGGAAGCCAGAGTGAACCTGGCTCTGCCACTGAGGATTTCTCAATCACAGAGAATGGAAACTCGGATGGAGATGTCCCAAAACCTAGTGAGGCTCTTGGAGTCACGTAGTGACCTACATGTTCTTTATGA
Source organism: Glossophaga mutica (assembly GCA_039655065.1). Taxonomy (NCBI): domain Eukaryota; kingdom Metazoa; phylum Chordata; class Mammalia; order Chiroptera; family Phyllostomidae; genus Glossophaga; species Glossophaga mutica. The sequence goes on along the minus strand of CM077307.1, from coordinate 135,003,570 downwards.
ATTGAAAACAAGGACCTATGAACAACATGAAGCTATGTATCTCAAGAAGGGCCTTTCTTACCCCTTCTCCTGGCTCCCAGGAGTTGCTATGCATTCCCAACTGAGCAATAACATCAGTCTGAGATCCCTTCAGTCATCTCTCCCTCCTTTGCTTCTGCCTATCCCCGGAAGTCTTTGCTTCATGTCTGAAAGCTCAAAGATGTGCTGAGTCACACTGGGAAAGTGGCACTGGTGTAGGGGTCAGAAAACTTCCTTTCTTTCTTGGACTTTTATTTGAGTCCTATGCTAAGCCTTAGAAAGAGAATGATAAAGAGACATGATCCCTGAGTGCGGCAGACACCTGCCTCCCTGATATTAGTTTTTCCTTTCCACCTTACTAGCAGGACCCCGATTATATTCTGAATGTCCAGTTAAACAACTGTATTTCCCATTCTTTTCACTACGGGCCACCACATAATTCCATTCTGACCAAGAAGATACAAGCAGGAGTCACTAAGTGGGGCTTCCAAAAAAAAAAAAAAACTCTGTAAAAGGGGCAGACTTGATGAGTGAAAGCTTATTATTCACTACCCCTACCTTTTGTCCTGCCTGGAATGTAGATATGTGAAGGAGCCACCATTTTGTGACCGCTGGGTGACAAGCATCAGGAAGAAGCCACATGGTAACAGTAGGAAACGGGGTCCCTAATGGTATCACGGAGTTGTTAAGGCAAACTTGCCTATGTAAAGCAAACAAACAAACAACCAAAAAAAAAAAATAACCCCCAAATTGGTCTAAGCTATGGATTAAGTGGGCTTTTCTTTACTTGCAACTGAGCAGAACCCTAACTGACACTGGACTCGATGGCCTAGGGAAGCAAACAGGCTTCTAACAAACGCTGTCACCCGGGGTGCTTGTGGCTACACGGACACAGCACAGGTAGCGCAGAGAACTGTGAACAGCTCTGCTCTGATGAGGGCGGGGGATGGCTGGGAAGTGCCCCCGGTCAGCAAGGCTTTCCAAAAAGACAGAATGTTTGAGTGGGCTCTTGGGGAATGAGTTGTTCATCAGCCAGGGAGAAGCAGAAAGAGCATTCCAAGGTGAGGGGATAAGAGACATGAAATAACACAACACACTCAAGGAGCTAACATGACTTCACTGACCAGGGAAAAGAATACATGTGGGCGGCCATGGAGGGTAAGGTAAGGGGAGGGTAGGAGGGAGGTCACAAAAAGACCTGTGAGACCTTGGACGAGTCACTGAACTGGCTCACTGCCGGTTTCCTCAACTACAAAGAGAGAGGGTTCTCCTAGGGGCAGGGATAGCTGTGAACCGAGGGCTTCCCTGCCGCCACCTTTTGCGGAGGCCTGCCTGAAGGTTCCGGTTCCCTTGCAGGGCATGGAAGTTTCCACAGGAAGTGCTGTTCTGTCCAGCCCCACCTCCCTTGGTTTCCCACTGCATGGTGTATTCCAAGGATTGCACTGGCATTTCAGTTTGAACACTAAGTGGTGACTCAGAAAGAACAGAAGTGTGGACAACTGTTTACTAAGAAGACAGCCTTTGGTGTGACAAATTAGAGTGGGCTGCTGGATTGTGCAGTGCTCATGAGCTAGGCAGCTTGGAAATAGCACAGGCCATTGTGTGAGGCAACTGATTCATTTCTTGTACTGTCTTGCCAGGCAGGGCGTCACATGCCAACCCAGTCAGACCCCCAGTCCATCCAGGCTGGGGAAAGTGTTCGTCCTTCTGGACAGTGCCCAAATACCCTGGGCTGTTCCTCCATCATCCCCTGTAACTTATGATTCTCCTGTGCAAGTACACAACACTTTGTTGAGACTATTCATGCTTTTAGTTCGCTTAAGCTCTTGGGGCTAAGAGACTGCAACCTGTAGGGAGCTCCATAAAGTTTTAGAGTCAGAAATCTCAATACTGTTTTTAATAGAATGCTAAAAACCAACAAATGTGTTGATATCTGTTAGTTACGAGGAAGCAAGGGATTGGATACTGTTGCAGACACAGATAACTAAGATGCCATTCTTGCCTAAAATAGTTGAACTCAAAGAAAACACAGAATGGAAAGGTGGTTGCCAGGGGCTGGGGGAGGGGGCAGGGGGAGGTGTCAGTCAAAGGAACAAAGTTTCAGTCCTGCAAAACCAATAAGCCCCTGAGATCTAACGGACAGCATGATGACTAAAAGGTGACAGTACTGTTTTATACACTTGAAATTTGTAAACAGGACATAACATGACATGATTCCTGGCCTTAAGCTTACCTAAGCATTTGCTCTAGGCCAGGAGGCCAGCAAAGCTGCACGGCAGACAGAGCAGGATTCGAATTCTGGCCCCAGCACTGACAACAGGTGCGGGCCCGGCTCATTCCCTTAACCTTTCCCAGCTTCTGTTTCCTCATCCACCTACAGGGACAGTAGAATCTGCCTCCCATGGAGAATTAGAGAGAATGTAAGTGTTGTGTGGTAGAGGGCAGTTGCTCCATAAATGATGGCTATTCCTATTGTTAAACACAAAAGTTAAAGAATTCAAAGCTATTGAGTGGCGTAAATGGCCATGCAAGATAACTACTGAAGTTGGGGCTTAAAGAGGCAGGGATTTCCTTGCCTGTATGTTGTTCCCATGGGTCTTACCACAAACCTCTGAGGAAAGTCTCCATTTGTAAATGAGAAATGGGAGGGTGGAGAGAATTTCAGTGGCTCGGCAACATTTGGTAAGAGGCAGAGCCAGGATTTGGTTCTGTGTGCCTTCCGCACTGCAAGAGTTTCCTGCCAGGTGACCAAGATCTTCAGTTCAGAAGAGGGAGAAATCAGGAAGCTGAGCTGTGCAGGGGGCTTCAGAGGTGGAAACGCATCATTCAGTTCACCAACGATTACAAACACCTACTTGGCAAAAGCATCATTCTCAGCAAGATGGACAAGATCCCTGTCCTTGTGAGGCTGTGGGGAGGATCTGAAGTGACAGGAAGAGAGGAAGAAGGGAAAGGACATTGCAGCTGTAGAGAGTTTACCCAGACTTCGATGAACCTGACTCCCCCTTGCACACCTGCCCAAACCACCACCACCCTTCTGCCCCTGGTATGGTCTGCGACCACTTGCTGTTACAACACCCCTTGTTTGGCTCGTCCTGATCTCCTGACTCCCATTTGGCACCTTGCCCCCACGGCATTCTGTTTCCCCCAGCCTCTTGGGTAGTCATCTCACCTGGCTCCGTGGTGTGCCCCCAGGCCATATTCTCCATCTAAGTTCCACATCTGCAAGTCAGAGGCCCTCAGGTAGCATCCCTCCTAGTACCCCCATGGGGCTCACCTCAGCTGAGCTGGCACCCATTCACCCACCATCTCACAGGGGAAGAGTAATTAGACAAAGAAAATGCTAAGAGGATTTGTTGAGAATGAACCCAAATGCTGGAGTGAGAATGACACAGAGTCGTCTGTTGGTTTATACACACATGCGTGCATGAGAAAACACACAAATCAACTGCCAGATGTGTTCATGTGTGCATATTAGATAAAACTTCCCTTTCCCCCATAGTTTGGAAGGTCCAAGGGCAGAGATTTTTAAGTTTCCTTCTCCAGAAGAGAGTCCTGGCGTCCAGTAGCCCCCACAAGTATGTTATGAATGAATGAATGAATGAATGAATGAATGAATGAATGAATGAATCTGTGCAGCCCGTGCAAGTGCTCCTGGTAGGGAGAGCTACCTGGGTTGAGACATGCTTTGATGCACCTGTGCGGGGCACAAGGCAGCCTCCCAGGCTGGGGCCAGGCTGATGCCCTAGCTCCATGAGGTAATGGGAAAACACTCTGCGGAATAAGGGTGAAGGATTTGACTGTAACAGAAAAAAACCACACAGGAGAGAGAAAAGGAGAAGGTGGGTGCCCAGCTGAGTACTGATCCGGGGAGGAATCACAGCAAAAGGAGGTTCCACTGAAGTTTCTACAGAAAAGAGGCTAGGAGGAGAAGAAATGTGTCTAACAGATTCCATGAACAGATTCCGAGTGTTGTAAACCTTCTCATTCAATTGCCCTAAAAGGGCCTCCAGGTATGCACCTTCCTTCTGACTTTGTGCAGGGGGGTTGCTATGGGTGGGGAGTAGAGAAGAGCTCAGAGAGGAATGCAGTGACAGCTGGCAGCTGGGTCCCATCTATTGTTTGTGGGGTCTGATGTAAACTCAGGGAAGCTTCTCCCAGGGCCTGGCAGGGACCACCAACCAGTGTTTACCAAACAGACTGCCATGGTCCAATTTGGCTGTCTTCTTCCAGACCCTTCTCTGTCCCACACTGTTCTTGTCCGGTGCTATTGGACTGGAATGGGCATTGTCCTTGTTTTAGGACTCTTAATACTACCGGAACTCATTGTGTTCAATTTCTGCTAATGTGATTGCACTCAGGTACCAAGTATTTATCAATTGGGGTTGAAGTTTAGACGATTCCCCGAATATGCTCTGAAAAACACTGGCTGCTGGTCTATTATGTACGTAACCTAGAAAATGGCTTGTCTCTCTCAGATGAATGCCCTGTGTCTTTTTGCTGGCTGTTTGTTTGCTTCCCTGCAAAAATTGGAGAGTTTTATCTTCATCTTTTGGCAGAAAGCTTCCCTTCCAGATTGGACTCCAATGGGAACCTCATACAGACCCATAGCTCTTCCTGTTTAACACCCTGGATGGTGTGTTCCCTCAGCAGTAACCCAGGGGAGTCTTTCTAACCATTCCAGGCCCAATAAGGAGCAGGGCCTTCAGAACCTGCTTCGAAGAAAACCCAAAAATCCACCAATGTACCCCGGAGCATTTCTGTGAGCCCGGGGACAGAACGCCAAGCAGTTACTGAGTAGACTAGCTCAGGCTACAAACTTAGGTTTGATTAAAAAAGGAGCAAATATTGAATTACTAGGTAACTTGGACTAACAGTTTTGCTATTCTTGTGTTGACTTTCATTTTTCCTGTGAGTGTGAGGATGTCACAGTTTGAGATGAGCTGCTGCCGCCATGAAATCCCTCTTACAAGTAAGGCAACTCAAGGTAAATGACCTGCCCACTAGATGGGGTCAAACCATAGTCCAAGGAAGTGGTTCCCCACCCTGGCTGCTTCTTAGAACCATCTGGAGAGTTAGAAAACCCAACAACAGCAACAACGAAACAATGCCCAGGCTGCATCCTTAACAAATCAGATTTAATTAATCAAGGGAGAGGCTCCAACACTAGTATTTTTAGAAAATTTCCCAGGGGATTCTAAAAATGCAGCTAGGTTTGAGAATCTCTGGCAGAGCTCCCCACTTCCAGTTTAAAGCTTGACAGACCACAGTGTTCTCCCCTGCCGCCCATTCCAACCAGGCCAGCTGGGCAGTGGCTGGGGTGGGGCGGGGGGCCCTTCGGTTCCCTCAACACACTCCTGAGAGAGCATTTGCTCACTTTGCTTACCTGTGGAAGAGGGAGACTGAGATCTCTCAGAACTATTTGCTATATCTGAGGAGGTAAAATGCTCTCCTAGCACAGAGAAATGGCTCAGCAAATGGTAGGGTGATGAAGACAGTTGTTACAGCTTTGCGGCAGTAACGTTCTTTTTTCTATTTTTCAATTACAGTTTACATTCAATATTGTTGTGATACTTTCAGGTGTACAGCAGGGTGGTTACACAATCACATACTTTGCAAACCCAGTCTAGATCTCACAGCCCAATGGCAGAACGGTGGCACTAGCCCTGGGGATTTAAAACAGGTGCCACCACTCTTGTCAAACACTAACTTCTTCAAGTCAGTCTTGGGCACACAGACAGGCGCACACACTAGCATCTTCACACCTACGAATGTATCCAGGAAGTGGCCCCGTCAGCACCCTGCAGTGTGGAGGAGCGTGATGACAGATAAGCCAGGCATCCTGGGGTTATCGGCGCCAACCATCACAGTTTTCGCTGTCGGTCTGAGTATGCAGAGGTCCAAGGCAGGACCTCCCAATACTGAGGAAACGCAGAGAGGAATCATTTACTACCCGCTTGCCTAATCATTTCCACTTAACACACAGTGAAAGCAGAACTTTGTGACACATTTACCCTGTCTGGACAAAGGTTCTGCATTTTCTGGATTATCTTGGAATAAAAAAAAAAAAAAACTTGTCCATGAGGGAGGGAGAGCTTGTCAACCTTTCATCGATTCAAGGAGCACTCGGTTTCTTCACCTGTATGCCCTTCGTTTATATGCCTGGCACTGTGCTGGGGACTGAGAGCTGAGGGCAAGTTAGAGATGGCGCTGCACTGGAGTTGGCAATATCCCTGCGGAGAAAACTGGCATCCAGGCAACCGCAGTACTAGCAGCTAAGGCCCTCTTAATACCTGGGATTCCTGAAAGGCCTTTCCATTCCGTCGGTGAGCAGCCCAGTTCAGGAGCCTTGTGGCCATATCAATATTCATCCAGCATGCACTAGTATAGCCATAATGGCTATCAAACTATCAAGCTGGCAAATTGCTGCTGTCCTGACCATCTCCAGCGCTGCCCACCACCACCTTCAAAACACTGCACTGAAGGAGTTAACCCCTGACACCCGAGGTCTGCAGGGCAATGTTTAGACACCACTCCAGCCTTCTCACTAGTCAGTGCCTCTGGTAAGTGGGTTGTCCAACATTCTGAAATGTACCCTGCCTCTGGGTCAGTGGAGTTCCTATACAGAGAGGTCTAGGGGGCTCTAAACTACTTGTAAGGCAGAGATTAGACACCTGTCTTGAAGCTGCATGTGCAGAGCAGATGCATGGGTTTTACTTTGATTGTGTGTCTGTTTGGGACAGTGTAGGGGAGCTAATGGCTGTTTTAAGCAGCTAGAGTCCATACTGCCACAAACCACCTCTTAACAATGCTTCCACTCTAAATTTAAAAATTTAAGTTGCCTGTATTTCCAGAAAGTCCCTCTCATAAAGAAAAAGAAAAAAACACCTCAATATATGGAAATCCAAACAAAAACATTAAGAAAATATTTGTCATTCAGAAGGATGATAACAGGGTTCCATTCCCTGACAGGGAAACTTTTCAGGAATGTATTCATTGACAAAATTTGGCACAGTCCCTGTACTTTGCACATGAGAAGCAGCTCTGATGGTTGCTACTAAAAGTCAGTGTGTTCCACCAGGACAATTAGCATTGTCCAGAGTGTCCAAGAAATGATTATCTAATGATTGAAGGGCAGACATAAGGGAAAAGATAAGGGAATTTCTCCTTCCTCTCTGCCTCAGGCAGCATCCCAGGCTGCAATCCATAACCTTGGCAGTACCAGCTCTCCCAGGATAAGGCTTCTAACTTCTGCCAGGAGGGTGGCCCCTGAGCTCCCACAATTCTGCCTCCTCTTCCTCTATGCTTCTGTGGTTGGAAAGCTTGGGTAGCCTCATCGGCCTCTGTTGGCTTTTCTGCATCCTTATCACTTGTGGAATTAATTTTGTGCATGAAGTGCCCTTTCTTTCACTCTTCTCCTGGTTAGACTCTAACTGATACACCGACTAATTGAGCTCTTTAGAATGTTCCTTTCCTTCCCTGGGCTTCAGTTACCCTGTTTATAAATGAGACTGGAAGTACTTGCCAGTTTTCTTTCAGCTTCGTGGCATCTATGGATTTGAGACCCTGCATACTGGGGACCTCTGAGGGCTGAAATGCCTTCGCTCTTCATTTTGTCTTTCCTGAAGTAGTTGGCAATTTGAACTGCAGCTTTAAATTCTTTCTTTGGAAACAGGCAGAGTTTAATGATAAAAAGCATATTTTTTAACTATGTGATTTAAAAAGCAACAGATTCTTATTTCTGTCTCATTTCATAATTTGGCATTTCTTTTTCTTTTTTTAACTAAGTGCTGTAGGTTTAAATGGTTCCCCTTAGTCTTAATACTCCCCCATTCGGCAGTGTGGCCTGTGTCTGTGACTGTTTCCAATTCTTCTCTCTCTCTCTTTTTTATTTTTGTGTGTGTGTGGGGGGGAGCATATAAATCACCATCTTTCTGGATTGAGAGCTGCTCTTCATTTAGTTTCTCCTCAAGCACACATCTGTGCCCTAGGTCACTTTAACTGCCTTTGTCTACATCCTTGGAAATCCTTAGATGTTTTCCGCAGCTGCGGCAGGTGAGCACTCAGATGAGTGGATGTATGGTTTAGGTGGGAGTGGTTCTGTTGGTTCCCCTTTTCTCTTTCCAGGCACTATGTTGCACAAGCCCCTTACCCAACCCGACCCCGTTCTCCATCAGAGGTCCCCCTGGACGCTGTGGGGCAGTGCTATGGTCCTTGCTGGGCCCTCCTGGCAGTCCTGGTGCCGAGGCCCATGGACTTCCTCAGCTGCCTCCTGAGCTCGTGGAGGCAAGACTCAGGCAGCCAGCAGGCTGGAAGCACATGTTGTTCGTGGCCAGATCCCTGTCAGGAGTGATTCAGCAGGCAGTGACACATCCGTTTCCTAGAACTGGACTCTGAGAGGAAGAACAGGGATGGCCACACACGCAGCCTCAGAGAAGTGGCCCAAGGGTTTGGGAATCAGACACCGTTCCATCCCATCCATACAATGCAAACTTCTCTAACAATAATGGTCAACAATATTTACTGTGCTGCACGCATGTGATGCCATGCAAAACTTCCCTACATGCATTACCTTGTATAATTTACACAGTCATGTGGGAAAGATTTTATAGATGAGGAAATAGGCTGAGAGCAATTAAGCAACTTAACCAATATCATAAAACTAGAAAGTGATGGAGCCAGGAAATCCCCCAGGTCTATCTGCTTTCACAGTCTGTTTGCCACATTGAGAGTGAACTAAATTTTCCATGTGTCAGTTACCTTGTTACTTTTCCTTTCACATCAGGATATCAGTGCCTATCTTGCAGAATTCTTTCTCTCTCCTCCACCCACTTAACCTTTGTTAGGCGATTTTATCTATGCATTGCATTACATCTGGATAACAGTAGGATTCATTAGCCAAAAGAGGTACAATTTCAAGTAAAACAATAAGTATGCAAAATTTACTTGCAAGGTGGCAGGTATTTGGGGAGCTTTTAAGTATTACATGAGTCTGGATTCAAGTGGGTCCTCAAAATGCACACAAAGTATCCATGACACTGTGAAATGATGGAGGCGCCTCTCCCCACACACAAACACATGCCCCATTTGCACCTGCGGAGCATGAGAGTGCCAGCTGCAGGAAGGGGTCCTCGTATGAGCTGAGAGCAACTCCCGGGGACACAAGTGGAGCCATCAGATCTTGTTTGTGCCTTTTTCTATCCAAAACTCTCATGGAGAACTAGCTCAGAATAGGCCTGAGGCAGTGGGCTGGCACCGGGAGTTACTTGGAAGTAGCTGGAATCAGGCACACGAGCAAGACAGAGTCCCTTCCATTTGCAAATTTAACATTCAGGGTCCCATTAGTTCAGGAGCAGGCTGGGGGGTTGAGGAAGAGGGGGGTGGGACCCCGGGCAGACTGCATGTAGCAATATTTGCAGAGCCACCATTTGATTCACTTTCCCTTGGAGACAGGTGCATCTTGGCAGAAATGGGTTATTCTCCAAATGTGGTTACCTATGAGGAGAAACCCTCTAGAAGTGTAAAACCAAACTTGTTTATTCATCAAGGACAACACCATCAAGAAAACAGGTAACTTGAAGGAACTTGAAAGAGCAGTTCACGTGGGGTGCGCAGGATCCCCGGGCACTGGGAGATGTGCCTGGTAGTGACGGGGGCTAGAGCGGGAACCGATAGAACATTTGTGTACTCAGTCGCCAGGGTTTGCTACCTTAGCAGACATCTGGTTTCTATTTCCACTACCCTGAAGGAGAACGAGGGAACGCCCGGTTGCCTTCAGCATAGTGTGTTCTGGCTGGAGGTCATGCTTCTGGATTACAGATTGTATATTCTTCTGGAGCCCACATCAGAGAAAAGCATATTGAAAGCTCCTCTTCTCTGACCTCTAGAGGTGAAAAGCCTCAAAGGGAAAGAGCAACAATTTGCAGCTTTGGAAGCACAAGCAATTATATACTGATGTGTTGACCTTACAGTGGCCAGTGTAACCACTTGGTTCCTCTAGCATTTGTGTCAGCATTATCTGTATCGTTGCTTGACATACAGCACACAGCAGACTGGATCTGCAGGAAGAGGGCTTTAAACAACAACAACAGCAACTGCAGAGGGGGTCTGCAGAGAGAGCTGAATCCCAGGAAGGACAGAATTTTTAGGCAGGCTGTAACAATGTTTACATGGCCACTTTCCACCAGTCTGCAAAGTAAAACAATCTTTCTGCAACAGAGAATGAAGAACTATGGGGAGAGAGGTGAAGAGGAGAGACAAACAGGAAGGCAATGAAACAGGGAGGAGATGAAGACAAGCATCAGTTAGGGAAATACCTAGAATAGCAAACATGCCTGTATGCAAACCATCTCTCCCAATGCCAGCTTCTCTGTCAGACTTCTTAGCCTCTGGGGTTACCATGCTCTTCTCTAAAGGCCCCTGGTTCCCTCCATAGTCCTTTATTCTCTATTGAATTGAAACCATTAGGTCCAACATCTATCTTTACCTTTAGATTCTGAACTTACATGATGGCACTGCCTAGGCCTGATGGTCGTGCTGCCTGACACAACAGAGGGCTTGCGTGCTGGTTGTTGAGCGAACTCTTGTTGTATGTAGGACCCTCCATGTGCGAATGACCCTGTGCCCATGCACATGTGTATGAATGACCCATGTGACCTGTTCAAGTGGACCAGGGAGAGCCTCGGTCCTGGGGGAGTGAGCAATACCAGTCAGCCAGGTCTTTTATTTTCCAGGTTCTTTTTTTTGTGTGTGACCTTTACTTTTATATTAATACAAGCTACAATTGTCCCACATCATTGTCACACATTAAGGATCAGTGAAAAGGTATTAGAAAGTTTGCTCAAAACACAAGAATTGTTTTCATCCTGACACTAAGTGATACGCAAAACAGGCCCCACCTTATACCTGCAGAAACATCAGACATACATGCTCAGCCCTGCTGAAAACTCCCAAAATGAAGCTGGTTGATGAGTCACGGTGGTGAAATTGCAATTGTAGTGAGGGGTTTTTTAAGGAAAAATTGCTTTTGTGGTGTTTATTGTATTGTATAATGATAAGTGGATAAATACGTAAACAAAGAAATATAAAATAGATAAATCAGGAGAGAGGGGAAAACAAAACTCAGGCTTAAATGTACAAACGTCTATTTGCTGAAGTTGCAGGAAACTCCTATTGCTGAAAAAACAAGTAATGCCTTTTTCTAGCTGCACAGATAAGAAAAATTATTTAGTGCTATTTCATGGCACCTGGTGTGAGAGGTTTTAAGAGAAAGCATGTGGAATTCATGATGCCCCTTTCCTTAGGATTGTGAACTGGGGTTTGGTCTTGCCCTTCCAGTGGTTGGCTGCTTTGGTCACTCAGTACCAGGGAAAGGGCAAGAGTTTTCTATCCATTTCTGGTTGATGGCATGACCAGTAGTCATCTCCCCTCTTTCTCTACTCAGCAAGAGCGACTGCGCTAGGTCACACAGCAGCCTCTGAGAACTGTGGCAGGGCAAGAGTTTAGTGATAGCGAGGCTGGTTCAGGGTATGGATCTTGCTGAAGACCAAATGAACTCCGCGATGCCCTCGATGGGTCGCTCGATTGGAGGTTGGAGTATCATCTTGTACACCAGAAAAGGTTGTGGGTTTGATCCCCAGTCAGGGCGCATACAGAGGCAGTTGATCGATGTTTCTCTCTCACAGCGATGTTTTTTCTCTCTATCTCTCCCTTCCTTTCTCTCTAAAATCAATAGACATATCATTTATTGTTTAAGCTTTCGAGTTTGCATATGTGCTAGGTTGAAAGCAACATGGATTAAAATCTGGACTTCACCCTTTCTAGGTGGGTAATCTTCACCAAGTTACTTCTCTGAGCCTCATTTTTTTTCTCTTCTCTGTTAACAGGGAGTAGTGATAGGGAAAAATTTTATAAGATGCAAAACACTCTACTTGTATTACCTTAAACTATTTAATTTACATCCGATATGAGCATACATGTGAAAGAGATTGAAAACAGAAAAGGCACCATAAATATAAATGATTATCATGGGAGTTCCTATGCATCTTTGCTTATATATTATTTTTACTATGTTTGATCTAGATATTAAAATCTATGGGATGTGAATGAGAGTTGATCTGATACCTCAAAATTAACAGTTAGGTTTTTAAAAGGAATTTGGTGATGACTTCTCAGTAATATATCACTTTATAGAAAAATTAACAATGGTTTATTATTATTTAATACTATATATTATTATAATTAATAGTATTAAGGACCAGGCTCCCTCAGTTCATTTTAAGTGTGATTCAATTCACAAAATGTTGTTTTGATCCCAGTTTGCCAAGGCACAGTATTGTGGCACACCAAGTACAAGCTAAGCTGGACAATGAGACATTAAACATCATGTAAGACAGAACTGTAATTGACCCCTCGATGTCTATAAATGGATACCCTGAGTGTGTACACTGACATTGACAGAGGAGCCCAGCCATGGGTGCGTGTAAGTCTATGTTCCACGCAAAGAGAAAATCTCTTCCTTCGGTACTCTCCTTACTGAGACCTCTCTGGACTTGACCTCTTGGACTGTGTCTCTCACACTGTGTCTCTCATGGCCTCTGAGGGCTACCCAGCCTCTGACCCAGGTGCCTTTGTCTTGGTTCCAGCTTAGCATGGTAATGACACAGTCTTTGAGTCCATTTTTTAGTGGATCCTTATAGTATTCATCTTGCTTTTGCTACCTGAGCTGACCTGACTTCCAATAACTAAATAGCGGCTGCATGCAATCCAGCTGCTTGGACAGTGGCATTAGACACCACAGCCCAGATCTTCATAGTGACTGCAGCCACTCACTCACTCTGTGACCCTGGGCAAGGTTCCTTCCATATTCAGGGACTCGATTTGCTTCATCTGTAAAAGGGGATAATAACGTCTAGTATATAACTTGTTGTATCAGAAGGATTATTTTCTTTTAGCACAATGCCTAAAAGGAAGCCAGGTCTCAGTGAGCTTTGAATGTCATTGTTGCTGTTGTTATTATTGCTGTTATTACTATTATTGTCATTGCAAACAGGACCATATGGAAGAGCTATTATAGAGTAAATATCAACTTGGTCCTGACCGTAGTAGAGCAGTTGGTGGCTAGAGGTTTTTTATACATTCACATACAAACATGTGTGATGCCCTCAAGGGCACATGGATAATCATCTATGCTCACATAGAAGCCCAGAACTAGATAATTAAAAACTAATTTCTTTTTTTTTTACTTTGAAATGCCCTACCTGATTTTTTTCTTTCTTCAAATTTACCTCCAAACCACTCTTAGCTTAGATTAATATAAAAGCAAAGTGAGATCTGTATTCACAAACATGCATCCACAAACTTTGGGAACGGAAGTGGTCCAAATAGCTGGGGAACAGAGGGGGAAATGTAGTTGCATGTAGTTTACGCACTTGGAATGTGTCCACATCTAGAGAATAAAAGGCAGCTTGAAAGACAAGGAAAGAACAGGAGTGACGAGTAATGCTCAAAAACAAAGAAAGGAATTTAATCGAGCAAGAGATCAGGCATTTTCCTGTGGCTATGTGAGGCATCCAAGAATTTTAGGAAGACTTGGAGAGCCCTGGTCTCATTCTTCTGGAGTTTGAGGGGCCTTCACATAAAGGAAAGAGTTTGTTCTGTTTCTGCCTCCTCCACACCCCAGGGATAAATAGGAGCAATAAATGAGAGTAAAAGAGATCAAATTAAGCTAAACAGAAGGAAGTATTTCATAACCATTTCAGTGCACCCCTCCAAATGGAATAAATTGCCTCTGGGTCCCTAGTTTTTGAAGAGTTCAAGCTGGAGCTAGATGACCATATCTCAGGGATGTTGCAGATTATATTTGCAGGGGGTGGGGGAGAGGTTTCCATGACTTCTCCAATCCTCTTTAAGATTAAAGAAAATTTTAACAACATATAGAATTTCTATGTTTTGTTTTTCATTAAAATAGATATAATGTCACTTACCAATCCCATAAAATGGTCTAATCCTTATTAAAATGTACAAGAAATTTAATTTGCAACTATGCTGTATAGATAAATAGATATTATCTTTGAAAATTGAAAAGATACAAATGTAGAGAAAATAAGTTATTTTCAACTTTCCAAAATAGCTTTGTAGTGTTGGGAGCTGCCCTGCCTGGTTTCAGAAGCTGTAACCCAACATGGCTAAGGCTAAGTGAGAGACCTTGGGACCGTAAGCCACTAAGGAGACAAAGCTTATCTCCCTGGCAGGGACACTGCCTCTGCCTCCTTTACTTCACCCTGCTTGGCCCTGAGCCTGACTGGTTAGCCAATTACGGGTAAAATTCCTCAAAGGAGGGACAACCTAAGACAGGCACAGTCATGAAGGGTCCCTCAGGAAAGGACTTGGGAGGCTATAGAAAAAGGGGGTGATGGACCCTCACCCTTCAGCTTTGACATAGCTTAAATCCTCATTCTGTCTACAAGAAGTCTCCCAATCTCTTGGCTGCCTTACTTCCCCTGCCTGATTTAAGCCTGAAACAATGCCTTAAGCCTAAAACAATGCCGGGGGTGGGTGTGGCCCTGTGCTGGAAAGGGCAGGTTCCCTGGGGTAATCAGGCCTAGGAAAGAAGGCATAAAAAACTATGAAACCTACTTTGCTAATACCCTCAATTTAAATGATAAGGGTCCAAGCATGAAATGAGTTTGTTCCCCAAAGTTTTATGGCCCTTCTCCTTTCAGAGACTGGCCACCTTTCCTCCCCAAGCAGATCATGTCTTGGTAGATTTACTCTCATCTGTGGCAGCCAGAGGAGCCCAGTGGGCAGAGCCCCCCCACATTGTAGGAGTTATGTAGGACAAGAATCTCTAAAAATATCTTTCAATTCTGTAAAGCTTTTTAAAAAACAATATGGTACATCTCAAAGGCATGACAGAATTATCCACTGTGAATTATATTAGCTAACTCTCTCAGAAATCCTGATTTATAATATATCATTACTAATTATGCTCATAACAGGTCTCATCTATTTGCCATATATGATTCTTTGGTTTGCAGGCCGGTGCTCAATCCACTGAGCCACACCAGCCAGGGCCCATATAAAATTCTAACAGGTCCTTATGAGGTAGACACTTTTAGTGTCCTCATATTAGAGAGTGGAAAACTGAGGTACAGAAATCAAGAAACTTATTCAAGGTCACCCAGCTAAATGTGGAACTGCCTGACGCTCTAGCCCCTGATTCTCCAGTGTGTCACACTTCTTCTTGACCACTTCCTGTCTTGCCTGAACACACACAGTTTAGGTCAAACATCCAAGCAATGATGACGTGCCCCTGTCACACCTTCAAGTTAAACCCTATAATTTCCAAGGCTCTGTGTTCTTGTCTGCCCTGCCCATGGAAAATGTTTATTTTGAGATATGCCTCTCCCAGAATGGCTGGATGTTCTTGATGGTCTTTCACACACAGACCATGTTGAAGTAGAAGTGTAGAGCTGTTATTTCATTTCACAACTGAGACTGTCCTTCGCTCCCTGCTTCCAATTTGGGGTCTGCTTCAGGGAGCATGTTCAGGCTATTAGTAGGTCCATGGAGGCTATTAATAGAGCCCTGAACTTCAGCCAACTCAACATGTTTATGTTTTTTGGGTTGCGCTGCAACCGTTGTTGGTAATTATAGATGCGTGGGTGAAGATGGGTACTGATGAACAGTTCCTCCTCTTAGTTTCCTCTTCGCACAAGCCCAATACTGGGGGTGTCTAAACTCATAGTCTCGTCATAAGGTCCCTCATGTCTAGTCACTGCTGTATTTCCTGGCCAATTGAAGGCACCAGGGAGATTGAAAGTTTTCAAGGTAATCCATATCATCATTTGGGTTTCAACCCCTGTAGTCAATGCATTCTTTGAAAGAAATAATGTGACATCAAAAGCGGGTTGTTTCTCCTCCTGCAAGCAAGATTTCCTCTCTGTGATGACAAAGCATTTTCTACAGTTTTGCAAATAAATATGTAAAGAGGATTCATGAGTATTACTAAAATGATGATCCTCAAGGAAACCCATTGAAGTGAATGATGCATTGTGTCCAGTAAATTATTGTAATCTGTAATATAAGCTCTTTTAGAACCCCAGAGGTACATGCAATCTCTTCATCAATGAATGGGCAAGGGTCACCTTTCCTACCTTTTCTCTTGATTCTTTTGTGTGCTGAGAGAAAGGGTTGGTCACAGCCCAGGATGCTCCCTGAGCTGACCATGCAGTGACCAGAACAGTAAAGTACATCTGATTTTATCCTATCAGTGGAACTGGGACTGTATCAAAGAGATACAGAAGAAAAAATGCTGCCACTTTCAAGGCCACTTTGGAGGCAATTTTCCCCCCATTCTCTAACCTTACCCCATACCTTTGGACAATAGCAGTAGAAAGTCAACTAGTGGGAAAGAGAAGTGGGGAGACCTAGGAGGGACTTAACTAATTCTGTCTTACATGCCCCTGCCATGTCCTTCCTTTACCTCCACTTGCCTAGTTCATCTGCTTTGATGACAGGCTAAGCAGATAACTGTTCAGGATTTTTCTGTAAAAATACAGATCCTGTATCTGTGACAGGGCTGAGATAACATAGTACATGAAGCCAAGAGGAAGATACTCACATGGTGTGTAAATACAAGGTTCTGAGGTCAAAAAGTACGAGGCAAGTCATTAACTAAAAGGCAAGCAGTGAAAGAAGCCAGGCACAAAAGATCACATACTATATGATTTCATTTTTATGAAATGTCTGGAATAGGCAAATATACAGACATAGAAAAAAGTAAGCTAGTGGTTGCCTATTTTTGAAGGGTATATAGCAAGTTGGAAGGTGATGACTATGGGGTATGGGATTTTTGAGAGGATGGTAAAAATGTCCTAAAATTGATTATGGTGATGTATGTACAACTCTGTAAATATGCTAAAAAACCACTGAAGTGTATACCTTAATTGGTAGAATTGTATGGTATGAGAACTACATCTCAATGAAACTGTTAAAATGAAATATAAGAACTGACACAGTTGGCGAGTCAAACTGTTGAAAACCAGAAATGTTGAATGATGAGCAGTGTGACAAAGAATACAAATAGGAGGTGGTTTGTTCAGTGGTCTGGGAGGGAGGTCATGCTGCTCTAGGCAGAGGTTTTAGATAGTTCCACCTACAGCTCATGTATTCTATAAAGATCAACAGGGATACCCTGATGTAAAAGACCTCAGGAGGTCACAGCAGGATTACTGTAATTTACTCCCATTCTAGAAGAAGGAATCGGTCTAAAGATTGAGCTTGCTCAGCTTGGTGGATCTCACTCCTGTGATACGATTATAGCTAGGGAGAAGTTAATCTCTTTTCATTTCCTGAAGCCTGGTAAGAAATTTAGTTTGTTCATTATGATCCTTGGGAATTATTTATTCTTCCAGGTAGCAATATTTTTCTATGTTTGTATCTTACCAGGGTCTCACTCAAAGACTTCCAAGGTTGGCCATTCATTGGAGTAAGAAGGTAATTTTAGTTATATTACAGGGAAAACCAGAATTACTCCAGTATATTGGAAAGAAATAATGAATGAGGAGACATGTATACCAGGTCTAGATCCAGATAAAGTGACATGAAATTTTTCATCCAGTAGTTAGCATGCCCTGGGCCTTCCACAACTCTCCACCCTCATCTCTCATTGTGTTTCCTAGAGATTTAGAACTGCAGTCCCAAATGCACATCTATGTTTTTGCTAATCTTGTTCCTTCTCCACATTTGATTAATTCCTCCCTATTCTTCAAGAATCTTCTAGGAATCCTCTGAATTCTCAGGATGGGCTGTGAATCCTTTCATATGTTCCCATAGCACCTTGTATCAACACATGTAGTGCATTATAAAAGGAGTTCTATTCATCTGTTTATGTCCCCACTGGTATGGAAGCTCCTCAGGGCTCATCACTATGTCTTTTTGTCCTCAGCTCCTGGACTAGTTCCTAGCACCTAATATATCCTTAATAAATATGTGCTGAATGCTTTCATTGCAAAGAGGTTATTCAGTGGTCACCTGAGAAGTTTGACCAAGGAAATTTGGCACCATCCCTCTTTACCACAAATATCAACCTAATAAATGTGTTCATTCAAAAGGATTGTGGAGTGATGGGTCATTCTTAGCATCCACAAGGCCTAGCACAAGTCAAGCACACAGTAGGCCCTCCTTGAAAATGTTTGCTAAACTGATCTATTTATTATCCTTGACTGTCATATGTTTAACCATCTTACATCCCACACTTTCAATACCTTAGACACCCCTACCCATAAACTAAATTGTTTTCCACACACTGAGTTCAGGTGTTCATTCATCAGCTGACAAAGGGCCACTGAGAGCTTTTCTATCATGGACTCCTCAACTGTTCAGCTTGACAGCAGCGCCATCTTGGTAACAGAAGATTCATGCAACTGTCTGATTATTCAAATGTTGATTTAGGAAAATATGTGGGAAACAGACAAAGAATGTGCTGATATTAGTAAAAACAAGCAGAGAGGTCTCATCAATTTAACAAAATTAAGACAAAAAGATAAATCATTAGGTGTGCTAAAAGTAGCCAATCTTTAGCCTCAATTGGATGTTCAACCTGTTCAATTATGAAGAAAAAGAAGAAATTAAAGAGCCCGGTGAAATTCTGGGAGTGTAGTATCAAATATAGTTTCCAAAAGGCAAGGCATAGTTAGAATTTTTATAATTATTTTTTAAATCTCTGGGAGTCCTCCCACCCTTTAACCAAACCAGTAGTATCTAAGTCTATGGTTTGATATCCATCCCTTTGATTTTCATGTTTCATGAATGTATTCTATATCAAAGTAGGAAGTGATTTATGTCATATTAGACATTCTTAAAGTCTTTTAAAGTCCCACAAAACTTCAGAAGTAGCACTTTAAGAAGAAATGGTCAACTGGAGACAAAACTCAAAAATTATATCTTGGCCTTATTTCTAAGTTACTAAAAGCACAGACATACAAGTCAGGCATATCTACATCACCCAGCATTATGTCTTGATCAGTTACTTATTGCTTCAAACCTCAGTTTCTTCATCTATGAAATGGAGATAATAATAGTACCTTTCCCAGAGGGTGGCTACAAGATGCAAGTGAGTGACTATGTTCAATATGCCTAGTATAATGCCTGGTACTGAATCTGAGTGTATAATATAGAAGCTGTTCTCTAGGAGGGAAGAAGTATGCTGGGAGAAGAGCTGGAAGGGAGCTAAACTTTGCCGACTTCACAAATTTTCTAGGGCCCCAGTGGATTGTGAGCTCTATTAAAAATTTGATGTGGAAATACTTACAACTGCTATTACTATTCCCAATCTACCCATTGGGTCATTCTGCTTTATGCTGGGGTGAGTAGGAGTGTGCTATTTATTCTAACTTAATGACTCCTTCCAAGTTAGAGAAGTTGTTCCACCATTGCTTCTTTCATTTCACCACCTCTGCACTCAGGAAGATGTGTCTCCTATGTTGCGGTCACATCTGCATTTTGATTTTCAGTTCTGAGGCTCTCAGTTCTTTAAAACAGGTGATTACGACTCTGCAATTCTACAACCAGAAAAGGTCTAGGACATGTGGTTACAAACAACACAGAAGCAGGTAGAGTCTGTGGGATGGAACCTGGGCACTACCACCTCCCAGGAGCTTCACCACACTGGACCACTACGTTTGCTTCATGCTGACATCATTGAGACTGTACCCTCATTTCCAGTCTGATGGCATTCTTGCCTAAGTTTTTTAAACGGTTTATTAGAATTTCATGACATTATTTATTACAGTTTAACATTAATTTTATTATTACTTCCATTTATTTAACATTTTTGAGAAACTCTTGTACTTCTAAGATTGCATGTAAACGTCAAAGGCTCTCGAAAAGCCAGCTCAGTTAAACAGAGGTGGAGTCTGAATGGGGAAAGGGGAGGAGTGGCAACAAAAAACATGGAAGAAAGTAAAAGAATGAGATAAAAGAAAAAGATTCAAGACTGTGATGCCAAAGTGCCCAGCCCAGAGCCTAGAGCATAGTTGGGAAGTGCTCAATAGTTTAAAAGTCTACAACCTTTCTAGTCCATCAGTCTGCCCTAGCTTATTTGCTTGTGAAATAACTTCCAGACAAAATTAGTAGTCCTAAATATTTTAGTGACGCTCTCTCCTCTCCATGGACAAGCCCTCTAAAGGCATTGTCAACAAACCCTCTCCATTTACCCACTGCCCGCATACTCCCACTGATCTAATCTGACCTCCCCACTGTAGCTGCTCTCCTTCAAGACCACCAATTGCATTACCCAGTAGGTGTTTCCAGCTTTCACCTCACTGTCCTCCCTGAATTAGCTCATGCTATTGACTGCCTCTTCTTCTTGAAACTGTCCCTGCCTGCCTCAAGAATGCTTTCCCTTCTCCTTCATAATTTCCCTTTCCAACCCCTCTTTCTTTACCACTGCTTTCAGTTGATGAGTTCAAAGATCTGGCCTTGGCTTTCTGTCCTTCCCACAGGTCATGGCCGTCCTCTTCCTTGGTTTTAACTAGCACCCATGTATAAACAAATTTCATGTTTTTCTCCTCACTTCTGACCTGTCTTTTAAGCATCCAATCCAAATAATCAGATGCATGCTTGGCCTCTCCATTTGGGTATCCTACAAGCATCGGAAATTCAACATGCACAAAACTGAATTAATTCATTTACCCCCTTCCCCACACATCATCTATAATCACTCAAACCAGAACCCAAGGTATCATCTGAGATTTCTCATTTTCCTTTAACTCCCAACCCTGTCCTTCTACTACATGTCTACCCAATTTTGGGAATTCTGTTTCAAAAACTTCTCTAATTCTTTCACACTTTCACTGTCTTTCTTGCAACTTTCACTGTCTTTCCTGAATTATTTGTAATAGCCACCCAACTAATTTTCCTGCCTCTTATCTTGCCACCATCAGACCCATTATCCCCTCAGATACCCAAGCAACCTTTCTAAAATGAAAGTCTAAGCCACCACCATGTGTAAAGTCTAGCCAGGAGCTCCCCATTGTTTGCTTACTTAGTAGAATGAAAACCCCTTTGCAGAGCCTACAAGAAGCTCTTTGATCTGGCCCCCACATTTTATCTCTGCTCTTTTCTCCTCCCTCTCTCCAACTTAAACTCTGGCCCTCAAAATTCTGTATATTCCCCCAAAGCATCATGCTGTTTTATGTACTTGCAAATGCAAATGTATATATTTTGCATTTGTTTCCCATTTCCACCTTGACAAATTTCTATTTATTTACAAAGGCTTAGTTCAAACATTATCTCTTAATCTTTTCTACTAACCCTTCCCCCTCTTTAGAGAGCTAACTACTTTCTCTGATCTGCCACAGTACACCTCTGTAAGGTATCTACCACACTTATGTACACGTCTGTCTCTCCCATAGACTGAAAACTCTTGAAGGGTAGGGATGATGTCTTATTAGTCTTTACCCTCACCCTTGACACAGGGCCTGCCATAGCACAGGCATTTGTTCCGTGTGTGATCAATAAGAGAACACAGTGCCTCATTATCCTTCAAGTCAACCGGAATTGAAAACCTTAGAAGCCACCTTTGACGACTTCAGGTTCAGTCTCAGATGTCCCATCTGGGCAGCTTAGAATAGCTTCCCGAACCCTTCACCAGTTCAACAAGCAACCAACCTGCCATGGAGTGTGCACCGTCATTGAGCGGGACTCAACATCGCTCCCATAGATAGAAGGCCTTCGCTTCCTTGCACCCCAGTCCCACACCCTACAGATTGTACATCTTAAAGGTCATGGTCAGGGGCAGTTTTTAGCAATCAAAACATCAGTAGGGGAAAAAAATCCCACTCAGGGATATGGTAAGATGTGTTGGTTTCAAAACATTGCAGATCGTTAAATGAGTAATATTAATGTGATCTCAGAATAGTAAACACACCCCCACATGGACAGTGCTATTAGTTGCAATATCTAGAGAGGAAAAAAGCAACATTTGGCTGCAAGAACTATGAAGAGATGTCTGTATGGGTAATTCAAGTTCTATTAGGGCAGGTAAGTTGCATTTGTCTGACTGCCTGCTCTGAAGCGTGGGCACGCACACTCCCAAATCAAATCTTTCCTCTGGGGTAAGGTGTGTGATTGGGGGAAGTGGACGCCTGGGAGGGGAACACACACAGAGAGGAAGAAAACAAAGGCCTTCGTTTTCTAAAATTGTCACTCATTCTGATTGGGAAAGAGTTTCTCAAGAATTGTGAATGTCCTGCACAGGAAGTAACACTTCATCACACGGCTAATAATCAGCCCTGTGCTTGTCAGGGATTGGTTTTTCCCTTCTGTGGTGAGAGGATGGCCCCAGGCCAGCTTGGACACCATCCCCAGCGGCCTCATAGCCATTTGAATGCATCCAGCACCCATCTTCCAAAAGGTTTGAGCACAAGGTCCCATTACACCAAAGCCAGTGGCAGGCTGGGACGGGGGCGGGGTTCTTCTGCAGCTTCAGATGATTGTCGTGGAGCCAGACCAATGCCCTCCCCCAAATAGCCTTTTCTACTAAAGCAGCTTGCAGGAGGCCTGCACATGTATCAAGTTAAACAAAATGTACTTTTTTTTCACTCACCAACTCAGTTGCCTATGCCACTTCTCTCTCTGATACCCAGTTCTTCCCACAGAATCCAACATCTTTAGAGCCTCTTATCATTAACAACCCAATCAGCCAGTTTACTCCAAGGCACTGACAACTCAATATAACTAGCGTTTACATTTAGAAAAGAGCTAATTACTTTATCCAAAGGAATGACTCTCTCATGGGAGCTGGTGACGTGTCGCAGTGCCTCTCTAGTCCTAATGCTATCCTGGACTTCTTTGACAAAGATGACACAGACTGAGGAGGTGCCAGGAGGTTGTCATCACATGAGACCTTGGCTGTGTCAATTCTTTTTTTTTTTTTTTTTTTTTAATCCTAACTTCAGGATATGCTTATTGATTTGAGAGAGGGAAACATCTATGTGAGGAAGAAACTTCGATCTGCTGCCTCTAAGTATTTGCCCTGACCAGGGATCGAACCCACAACCTAGGTATGTACCCTGACCAGAGATTGAACCTGCAATCTTTTGGTGTACAGGATGATGTTCCAACTAACTGAGCCACCCAGCCAGGGCAGGTGTGTCAATACTTAAGGCTCAAGTCACATTGTTCTCTCACAACGGATAAATGAAGGTCCTCATCCATTTCAATAGTCACTGATTAAGCTCCCATTCTGTGCCAGCAGTTTTTCCAGAGATATATCAAAGAACAAAATTGACCAAGCCCCTGCCCTAGTAGAGAAATCAGTTTAAACTATTTCCATCTGTCTCCAAAAAGCAGAACTGGGACAAGTGGGTAAGAGTCTCCTCAGGGAAGCAGATTTCTGTTTCACACAACATACGACCAAATATGGAACAGTGATGAGCTCCCTGTTACTGGAGGGGCCTGAGAAGAAGCTGCGTAACTGCATATTGCAGAGAGATTATACAGGGAGCTGGACTAGAGGGGTTGTCTTCAACTGTTTCTTAAAGCAGCAGGGACCTTTTTTCTTTCTTTTTTTGACACATACCATACATACAGTTAATAATGAAACAATTCACCACCACCAACAAAGAAAATTAGAAAAATTAACGACACCTCAGTGCTGTGGAATAGCATGGGACATCAAGGCAAAATGATACAGCAACGGACCCACAAGGCTGAATGGTAAGGGAAGCAAAGGTGAATTTGGCTAGGATAGTATTATATGCTCTTGAAAAGGAGAATAGCTGGAGAAATACTCACTTGACTACTTGTAAGCAGGCAGCCTTACTGTAACCACGTGGAATGCAAGCAAAGAGCTAGAGAAGGGAAACAGATGAGAGACAGAAGAGCAATATAGAATCCAGGGTAAGCAGGGATGTTTTTTTCAAATAAAATCTTATCGTTAGCTCCAATATTAGAAGGCAGTCACTGTGGTTGAAGGAGAAAATATGGATTAGAGGGCCCTTGAACAACCCTTTGTCCACTAAACTCTAGATATCCCCAAGCTGCTAAATGAGATGATCAGAGAGCTCCTGGCCTGCCCTAGCACCCTGAGGATGTGGGAATCTAGGTGCAGTGGCATAGGCTTCTCACAGTCTTTCCTTCCCTCTTCCCTGCTTGCACCTTTCCTGGGAGAGTCTGGTTAAGCCAGAGAAGAGAGCCAGAGGCTCTGGAGTGTAGTGGGACACTTAGTGAATGCTCTCTGAAAACAGTACGAGTCAAGGACCGTGCTTCATTTGAGTAGGCCTGAAAAAAATAGAATGGCTCCTCCAGCTTCAAAGTGAGCCCATTGCCTGGGATCCTGAGCCTTGAGGAAGAGCCAAAGAGATTTAAAAAAAAAAAAAAAATGATGAAAAGAACCTTGGAGAAAGAAGGCAGAAGGCAAGGGAGGAGGGCACTCACTGAGACACGTCAGAACACATTTGCACCATTCTCTGACCATACATATTCATCATCTTCTAATGTCAGGTTTATTCCTAGCAATGGACTCTCTCATCCCACCTTGTCAGATACACAATCCCAAGTAGAACTAAGGGATTACACATTATTTTGCAATCTGGAGCAGAAAGCTAGAGAAGTGTCTTTTTTCACAGTCCATGCCTAGAAATTTCCATTCCCATTGGGCACCACGTGCTTGGAAGGAAAAGCCATCTGCAGGTCAGAGGACTCTGGGCTAGTAGCTATTCACTTCCAGGGGCTGGTGATAAAGGTGTCAGAGAGGGAGCCAGCAACTTGAAATAGAGCTTAAAGGCTTTTTAAGCACGCAGCTACCGAACAGAGCTTCAGGTTTGCCTGATCATAACCTTCCCGCTCTCTCAGCTGGAATTTTCCTGAAAGTTCATCAAAACTGGACTCACATCCTCTAGCCTCATTGTCTACAAAATTGTGACTTAAAGTGAATGAGTCAGCCAACCCATGTTTTCCCAAAATGTGTAATGTACGTGAAACATGACGTGGGAAGATGTTAACAGGTGTTACTAAAATTCTGAATACTTTGAGAAACTCTGTTTTAAACAAAACTAAGCAGGATTCATTACTGCAGAACTGTTCAAAACCTAGAAAATGCTTATGTGAAGTCTGACTCTCCAGGAAAGGAACATAGTATACAGTTTTCCCCACTTTTATTTTAATTCCGAATACTTTTCTCACAGGGCATTGAAGGACACTTTAGAAAATGCTGTCAAAAAACAAACGCTTAACCAAATGATATGAATTTACAGTTTCGTCTTTCATTAAAGTCAATCAGTATTTCCAAAGGACACCAATTTCCTGTCTGTCATCTTGGGAGATAAGCTTGCATGCATATATACGAATTGTCTACATAATTGAAGCTTCAAACACCAACGCAAGTAAAACTTTTTATCTGAAAATCTTTTTACAGTGCGTTACACACATTTCTACTTTTGATTATAAAAATGAAACAATACAATTCTGAGTATAAACATGTGCTTATTTTTAAAACTTAAAAATTGAGAAAAATAAGACAAGAGTTGCAAACCCCTAACTCTGTTAACATTTGATGTAATTTCTTTCATTTTATTCTGCATGAAGTAGTTGCTGAAATATAAAATAAATGTCATAGTTCACTTACTATTTTCTATGTCATTTACATTCTTTGAAAATGTTATAATGGCTCCATTATCATTTGAAATGTATTGTACTTGATTTAACTATTACTATCATCAGATAAATCAGTTGTTTTCATTAGAAACAAGGATGAACATCTTTTTGCAGAAATCTTTGTCTCTTTTTCTATTTCTTTTAAATAGAAAACTATAAATAGAATTAATATGTCAAAGTATACAAGTATCTGTAGGCTCTTCATACATATTGTCAAATTGCCTTGCAGAGGATTTGTATCATTTATATACTCCCAATTTAGGAGAGTGATATTTTATCACACCCTCACCAACATTTAATATTATCAGTTTTTAAAAATCAGTGTTAATTTATAAGTTAAAACTGCCATATTGTTCTCACTTTCTACCAGTGAATTTAAACATTTTTGTATACTAATTTTTTCTCTAATATTTTTACTAATATTTCCTCCTTCTATGAACTGTCTACATATAATATGCCTATCTCTGCCTTGTGGCCTTAATATTTTTTGTTATTTCGTGTGAACTCTGTTAAGGTTATTGACTGCCATATTCATGCCAAATATTTTTCACAACTTGCTATTTACCTTTTAATTTGTTTTTGGTTTTTAATATGCAAATATTAACATCTATTTACATTAAAATGTGTCTCCTTCTCTTTTTTTCTTTCTTCCTTTGCTTTCCTGCTTAAAGAATCCTTTCTTATTCAGAAGTTAGATGAATATTCGCTAGCTATCCTCTAAGTGTTTTGTGGTTTCATTTTTTAAATCCTTTTGAAAAAATATGGTTTTTAAGCTGAGTAAAACATTTTCTTAATGACTCAGGATCACTGTTTTGAACAGTGTTTAAAATTTTGTGCCATCCACCAGGTCGCCCCCAGAGCCACTGCAGCGGGTGGAAAGGAATTTTCCTCATTTTCTATGACCTCAGACTCCTGTGATTTGTTAGCCTGTGGCTGATTTTCAGCTTTAATCTCTTCTTCTGACGTTAGGCTCCCAACTCTCATTTCCTATTATAGGTAATTGTCTGCCACTCACAATGCTCCCTCCTTTTAACAACCGGTAAACCAAATACCCAAAGTCGTATTACTGTCAACTAAGTCTACGTGTAGCCTGGGCATCGAAGACAGAATAATGGCCTCCCAAAGGTGTTCATGTCCTAACCCTGGAATTGGTGAGTATATTAGGTTACATGCAAAGGGAAATTCAGGTTGCTGAGTAGCGGACCTCGAGATGTGGAGATTATTCTGGGTTACAAGGTGGGTGCAATGTAACCGCTAGGGCCCTTATCAGTAAAAGAGGGAAGCAGGAGGGTCAGTGTCCGTGATTCACCATGAGGAAGACTGGACCAGCTGTTGCTGGCTTTGATGATGAAAGACTGCCTGAAGCCAAGGAATTCCGGCAGCTAGAAGCTGGAAGCTGGAAAAGGCAACAAAATGGCTTCTCTCCGAGAGCTTCCAGAAGGCAGTGCTGCCTTCCTAACACCGTGGTTTTACCCCAGTGATACCCACTTCAAACTTCTGACCTCCAAAATTGTAAGACAATAAATTTGTGTTGTTTGAAGCTTTAAAATTTGGCCAATTTGTTACAGCAGCAATAAGAAGCTAACACACTGGACCCAGAAGTCTGTTAACCAGAGAAAATGGCATTGGCTCTAGTGGTTGGCCTTGATGACTGCTATTTTGGGTGCTCTGAGGTTTTCTTTTCCCCACTTGCCCTCCCAATTATTTCCATGGTTGCAGGAAATCTAACCTACATCTAGATAAGAGCCTAAGTAGGGCATTATTATTTTACAAGAATTGGCCCCAGCAAATTAAGTTGCAAGCTTTGGGTCAAAGGGTGAAGTAAAAGGAAGCGATAGAGACAAAGTATTTTTAAAGTTTTTCAGAGAAATCACAAGGCTGGACCTTCTGCCCAGTTTGGAAGAAAGAATGTCCAAGAGAGGGTCATGACCCCTGAACTGGGTGAGAGCATCACTGTTTAATGAACATCAGCTCTGGGTCAGATAATCATCACTGTCTCTAGGTAAAAATTCCCTCTGTCTCTAAAAGACTGGGTAGTTCATGGCAGGCGACACAAATAACCCACTGAACAGAAAGAGTCTTTTGGGAGTAGGGGTTCGAGGGTTGAATGGATCTTGTGCCACCAAGAGCCATGGATCCAGACCGAGTTGTAAACCATAAGCCAGTCCAATAAAAAAACCTACAGTCCTCAAGACTAGTAAACAAATAAAAATATGGGAGGATCAGAAAAGAAGGCACTAGCATCTGACCTAAAATGCATCAGGACATTTGTCCAGTAGTGTGAGTAGAACCTACATGTAGGTAATTTGTTGTGATAGATGTAGAGGAGAAATCTGAGAAGTGAGCATTCTTTATCTCTGTATCTTTAATGTCTACCGGTGTTCTGCAGATAGTGTGTGCTCAATAAATTCCCATTATGAGAATAAACAAAAGAAAGAATTTAATAATCCTCCTTTAAATCACTTTCTGGCTCTAGGAACATAGATTTAATATCACTTTTTAATAAAAGTTTCAACCTTAACACAAAAGACCATTTCATGCAGCCCTAGCTCCAGTCAACTTAGGAAGCCAAAAAAAAAAAAGCAATGAGGAAGTATTTCATTCATTATTAGAATTATTTTTTCCAAAGGAAGAAAAAGCTGGCTTTCTCTGAGTTACAAGATTTGGAGTGATATTTGAGGAAGAAGAGAAAAATGGTTAGAGGTAAAGAGGGAATAATGATTACACCTTAATGTCATAATTTAACACGTAGTTTTAATAAGTTAATACAGGTATGCACTTGGAGAGCAAGTGGTGCCTGATAGAAATGCACTTGGTAGGATATCACATGACTCTTCAACATTTTCAGATGTTCTCCAATGATTAAAAAATAATTCTCAGAAACATAATAATTTAAAGTCATAATTTATAATAAAACCAAAGAATATAACAGTTTTTAAAAGGAAAGTGAATAGATCATGATCAGATGATCTTTACATGTATAGAGTAGTATTCAATACACAGAGTTATGCAAATAAGAGCATAGATTTAAATATTTTTATTGGTTGTGTTCAATACATAAAGGATCACACAATAAATCCTCTACTAAAGTAAAGATAATTCCTTCAAGGTGGTATTAATACTATAATTTTTAATATTATATGCATATATATTCTCATTCAAATAGGATGCCTTAAGATTAAAAAAATAAATGAGGGGTTTCTCTCAGGGTCTAGAAACATGAGCATCAAGAGGAAATGTAACACAGAGATCAGATATGTTTTGGGCAGTGTTGACTAAACCATATCCTTAAGATAATAAAATTCACTTTCAAAGTACTGACTGGGGCATTTAAAGACGCATAAGGAATTGACAGCCACCTATGGTAAATGTTAGACCCAAATGCAAAAAAAAAAAAAAAAAAGATTAATTTCTAAAAAATAAAATAAAAAACATAAACCAACTTATAAAGATTTTATTTATTTTTAGAGAGAGGGGAGGAAGGGAGAAAGAGAGGGAGAAAAATATTGATGTGAGAGATAAACATTGACCGGGTTGACTCTTGTACGCCCCCAACTGGGGAAGAGGCCCGCAACCCAGGAACGTGCCCCGGAGAATTGAACCAGCGACCTTTTGGTTCACAGACCAACGCTCAGTCCACTGAGACACACTAGCCAGGGCAAAACAAACAAATTAAAAAAACCTTCCCTCTTGTTACGAAGTTTAACTCCATACTTGCTTTGATGGAGGAGGGGAGAGGTCAGATTCATTTGCTGACATCGAGGAAGCAATAGGATGGGTGTGGGTTTAAGGTTGCCAGTGTAGAGTAGCTAAATGATCTACATTTAATATGATTGACTGTGTAGTTTTCTCATTTTTTTATTATCAAAGAAATGTGGTAAATCCACAAGTTTAAGATATCTGGGTCAGAATTATTCCAGCACTTTCTTTCCTCCAAAATCCCTAGATATGTCAATATCTGAGCTCATATTCTTGACAGAAATGCAATATCAGGAACTAAGTGACACCATTTGGGGCCCAAATTAATTTTACAATTAATTGGTGTGAGCGCGAATTTTTTAGCTCATGTGTGGGGAAACATACCAAGAAGAAATAGGTCCTTTTGCTTCTTAAAAAAAAAAAAAAAAAAAAAAAAAAAGACTTCTGAACCCTTGGAAAAGAAGCTGTGATCATGGGTTCACTGTTAAAAGGTACACCAACCAATTGCACTTTGTTTTTGTTGGGCTTTTAGCACCTTAGGTGAAGGGACAGCACAGACATTGCATACCTTGATTTCGGCAAAGCATTTGACAAGGTCTCTCCTATGTCCAGGTAGAAGCTGTGACCTGGAGAGCAGTAGAGCTGACAGGCTGTTCCTTCAGTGGCCAAGACCACCAACCATTGGGCTCACCAGGAGGAAGTCTCTCCTCTTAGTGCTTCAAGGCAACTAGACCTTGTCCTGTCCCAATTCTTTTACCAAGGATTGGGTAAAGCCTGGGTTGGATTTCTTAGCATGCTCACTACCATCTCGAAGACTTATAATTCATCATGCTCATGACAGCCACAGGAAGGGAACAGAAGATTCCCAAGCTGCATTAGTGGTTTGGGTGTGAGGAGCTGTCCAAACACGGCTGCACATCAGAAACACCTGGACCATGTTGAAAAATATAGACACCCAGGCCTACTTAACTCAGATTTCAAGGGGTAAAGTCCTGGTATTTGTTTTTAATTACCCAGGTGATCTACAAACAATTGACTGAGCACCCCACTTTCGGAACCATTGCATTAGTGGAATTTACTATAAAGGTTCTTCCAGGGTCGTAAATGGTCCTTATCTGGTAATCTAGAGATCTTCATGGACTTTCAAATTACAAAAAAAAAAAACCCTTCCCTACACTGTGGCTGCATCCAACCTTGACCCTTCCTCATGAGGGAAGGGCAGGGCAGAGGGGAATGGCACAGCACCTGATAAAGAGAGCACCAGCCAGACTTGGAGTCCAGCCCTTACCAGCTGTGCTGGGGGAAGGGGTTCTGTGCTTCCTCCTCTTAAACTGAGGATTTAGCAAGATACATGTGTAAAAGTTTTGTTCTGCACGGAGGTCCTCAATTAATGCCAGCTTTTACTATTAATAGACTGTTCAAACTCTCCAGTTCTGTGGATTTTACCAAAGCCTGTGATTTTACCAGAACATGCCTTTCCCTGCAGCTCCGCCCAGAGAAGGAAAGAAGCCACCATCGACTGACCATCAGCTGTGTGCTGCACACTAGGTCCCTCTCAAATCTCATCGTATTTCCTTTCATCCTCACCATACCCCTTGCTTTTGCACACGAGTAACCCGAAGCCCAGAGAAGTTAAATGTGTTCCCACAAGTCACCCAGCTGGAAAGGAACAGATAAATACCATGAATTTGACTAAGAAACTTGCACTGAGGATTCCCCGTGGCCCTTTTTAAATGGTTAATATAAGGGATGAAGAAAGCTTTGCCCTTTAAAAAATCTAAGGAGAGACATTTTGAAACTGTGAGGGAGGGGGGAAGTCACACCACCTACGCTCCTCATTACCTGAACACTCAGAAATCAGCCAGAGGAAAAGCCAGGAACTCATTGCTCTGTCTCTCTGTCTCTGTCTCTGTCTCTGTCTCTGTCTCTGTCTCTGTCTCTCTCTCTCACACACACACACATACACTCCTGACCACCTTATTTGAAATTATAGCAAAGCCTCCCTTATAACAATCTTATTCCTTTGCCCTGCTTTATTTTTCCTTACCACTTAATCATTACTTCACATACTATTACTTTGGTTATCTTATTTATTATGACTCCTCCCCACTAAAATGTTATTTCCCTAAGGGAAGGAATTTGTGTCTACTTTTTAATTCTCATGTACACATGGCTAGAACAACATGGCACAAATTACCATTCACTGAATATCTGTGACAGGAGTAAATGAAAGAATATGGTACATGGATGGATAGATGGGTGGGTGGGTGGACAGATGAATGAATCAATAAATGAATGAATAGAAAAATTATAGAAAGGTAGTAATCATAAGTGTTGAAAGTAATTATTTCTTTAAACAGTGCCTGTTTTGGCTTTTCTATTACAAATATGAATTGTTTATATAATAATAGATTTTTAAAAAACATGTAACCTCAACTGTCCAGGTTATTACTGATTTGAAGCTGAATGAGGGCAAAGGCAGGGCTGGGTTTATCTTCGAGAGAACAAATGTGCTGGGTCTTTTCCACAGACTTCTTCATATCCACAGTGCATCCTTCCTCACTCTGCTCTGTGCCCTGGGAGGGATGCTGACCTCTTGGAACCGAATCAACAAGTTCTCTTGACCTTTGGCTCCCAGATGGGAAAGGAATGAAGTCAGGCTGTTTGTTCCCCTGGCACCCAGGTTGCAGCAGATGGGCTGTGTCCTACTGAAGGCCCCAGTGCTTGTCAGTCACCTTTCCATATCCCTGCCTCTGTGGGTCCTATGACTGCTCCCTCTTGCCTCCCTCAGACCTAAAGCTGTAAGTGCTTTTCATTTCGCACTTTCTTCACTGGTCATCTTAACACTGCCCACACATTGAAGAGTCCCTTTATGAAATTTTCCTCAATTACTGGTTGCATAGACCACCAGTTTCTGGCGGGGTATGTGACTGAGCGCGCGAAATGGGGAAGTGCACTTACAGTTGTGAGAGCCAAGTTTCATCGCAGCCTTGCTCAAGGCCGGCCACCTCTCTGGCCTCAGTCTCTTCATCTGAAAACTAAGAAAATTGGGCAAGACAACCTCTTAACATTCTGTAACTTCAAGAAGCCCTTTGCTTAGAGAACGAAGTGGTTACTTCCCCATTGGCTAGAAAGTGTCAAATTGATTCAGGTCCAGTCTTCCAGGAATTTACCCACAAGTATTGTCCATAAATCACTCACAATAAAGCTGAGCGTGGCAATAAAAAAGTTGCCAAAACTGAGTCCTATCTTCGCCCTCAATCAGCTTCAAGTCAGTAATTTCCTGGAAAACTGAGGATACATTTTTTAAAACTGTTATTACACAAATAACACAGTTTCTAATAGGAAAAACCAGCATTTTCAGCTATTTAAAGAGATGTTAATTACTTTCAGCATCTGCAAGTGATACCTTTCCAGAGTTTTTACTACTCACTCATTCATTCCACGAATACTTACTGAGTGCCAGTATAGGCCTGGCTGTTCTCAGCATGTTGATATAGGCACAGTGTTGCCGTATTGTGAAGCACTCAAGTTGCCAAATTGGAACTCTAGAGGCTCCCTCAATTCTCCACTTTGGCCAAATATAATAGCTGAAGAATTATGTAATCTCTGTTCTTCTTCGGACAGTGTGTATACAGGACACCTAAGTTTTTGGAGGGGTGAGGTTGTTTGTTTTGTTTTTGTTTTTGTTTTTCTATAGCACTAAGTCAAACCTTTGTCCCATTTGACTTTGCTTCTCTCAGACACAGCCTGCAGCCTCCAACCTCCAGCAAGGAGACCATCGCCAATCCAAAATGTCACCAATAAAAAAGGATGAGGACCCCTCTGGGAAGTGGGAATTGTTTAACCAGATAACACTGGAGGTTGGGGAGTAGTGTCTCTGAAAGACAGAGCAGATTCAAGGCAGCAAACTCCTTCACCTGGCATGACTGGAACAGCGGCTCTTCCCAGGCAGGCACATGGGAGCGGGAGGAGCCGCGCACGCAGCGGGGCAGGACAGGGCTGTCTGGCTCCTTCCTTTATCAAGTCTCTTTCCAGCCTCACACCAGTGAAGGAATGTTTTGTTTTGTAAAATATTGCACCAACATTACGTTCTCGGAAGCACTAATATCAGCAAAATATGCCTTTGTCTATCTTACTGACATTCTATTTTGTGGACTATCGAAGACTTAGTCTTACTTCAGGAAACAGCCAGCATGGCCCCCAGGATGAACTCACGGCTGGTTGTCACCTCATTTGTCACTACTCAAGGCTTGCTGAGGAGGCAAACACACTCACCACTCACTGCTTAAGAAGTGTCTGTCATGTAATAATGGTACACGAAATTTTGCGAATATATTAATTTTTGAACAAATGAGTCTTAAACCCTATTGTAATATTTAATATTAAGCACTCTTTAACATTTATCAAACAACGTTTTGAATTTACATGTTATAACAGAATAGAGGAGAAAAAGGAGAAGGGGTCCCCAAAGCCCAGCGAGTCAGGGCTGCGCGAGCCACAGGGCAACCTGCTCTGCTCCGCAGGAGGGTCATCTGTAAAACAGGACGACAGTACCCTCACCCTAGGGCTGGTGTTAAATGGTATGTAAGATGCTTATAATAGGGCCTGGCACATGGTCAACGGTCAATAAATGTTAGCTATTACCCTCCTCTCCTCCTTCTCTACCTTTCCCATACTCAAAGAGCCTTCCTGACCTGCCCCTCAGAATTTCATCTTCCTTCTGGAAATCAGCTGTACCTATGGACCCTTCCATATATTACAAGGTATGCTGATGATGTTTCACAGCCCGTACATTACAGACATTGGAAAATTTTAAATAAATTTGACACTGAAACCGGCAATGATCCCACCTCAGACATTCCTCCTGTGCCAAATATCATCACTGTGCTGAGAACAATGAAACATGGACCACACTCACTTTGGTGACTGAAAAGGCAACTTAGGTTCTTATTCCCACTCATCCAACAAATATTTATTAAATGCTTGGCATGTTCCAAGCCATGGCAGGAACACCAGAATGAATCAGACATTGACCTTCTTAAAAGGAATTTCCATCAGAGGATGGGGAAAAATCAGAGAGAGATTATTAACCCAGGTAGAAAGTGATGTGGGCCATAGAGAAGCAGAGCTACAGTGCGTGGCTCCCCAGTGACAGGGGAACTGTTTTCTGCTGGGAAATTGAGAGAAGAGAGAGCAGTTTCTACAGATGCAGGTTACTGACGCCTGCCATGAGCAGTGAGTGACTCAGCTCATCTTAAGACCTTAAGCACAAGGATTTGGTCTTTGTCTAAGGAGTTTTGTTCACCAGAGTTGTAATGTGGGCCAAGTGTTTCATGCCTTATGCCTTTATATCAGCAGTCTCTAGCACCACCGCTTCCACCCTCCCACCTATTGCAGTGATGGATCCAGACCGGGGTCTTGACCCACACTCCTTAATATTCTCATCCTACTTGAATGTCCCCATTACATGCCCCTTGTTCTTCAGAGCCTCTGGGTGGCAGTGGGCCAGTTCTCAAAGAAGAACTCACCGGCACCTCGGGCATCACACTGACATCATCATGTTTGACACAAGTAACCTCTGAAGTCATGAACATATTCTGCCTGTGTTTAAAGCTGTGGCCCATGGCATTGTGGGTACTTAGTCAGTGGTAATAACCAATCCATGGGCTTTGACCAGCTCAGTCACAACAAAACCTCAGTAATTATCTGGCAACTTCAAAGTTTCAGTAATGAGGCTTCAGTTTGGTTATCACATTGAAATCTCTATGAATAATATTAGCTAGACTTGCGCTGAGTGCAATCTGTTCACCAAAACTTTAAGGCCCTGACTGAGAAAGCCCCGGGGCTTCAACACGTAGATTTATCAGGCCAAGGAATAAACATTTTTAGATAAAACATAGCACAAAGAAATAATGAAAGTTGTTTTAAATTTTAAGCATGCCCATTGCAAAGATGGATGCAGGTGGCTTCATAACTGTCTTTTGAATTGCCTCTGTATCTTTGTCAATATAACATCATTTTGCATTGATATAATACTATGTAATTGTGGTAACACATCAGTCTCTTAAAACATGGTATTCTGGAAAGGTCAACACTGTGCCAACCTACCCACAGCCTCTTCAGAGGGGATCCACCCTGCCCACACTCCCTGCTGAAAGGGCAGGCCCAGGCAGCCAGGTTGAGTACTCAGTGCTCCACCTCTTCTGTCCATGGATGTTTGACCCTGGCCCAGGCTTCTGAGCCAATGGTACACAATCCATGGGCTTGGTCAGGGAGTTACAGTCTGTCCTGAAAGATAAACTGGACCAATCAGATATTCTCTCAGGGCCCTGAACTTGACTCAAACATAGCCATCAGTTAGTATAAGACCAGAAGTAGACATGTAGCATGCTACATTTAATCATAGAGCTCAGAGATCCATAAGCTCCTACTGCTGAAGGCCTAGGAGACTTTGTGAATCTAGAATCACCTTTGACCTCTGGGCTCCCTGAGGCCAAAATTTATATGGCTCCTGTTCTTGGATTTCCATGAACATTCTTTTATCATTTAAAAATAATGTGACATAATACAATATGCTAAAATCCCATGTCTTTCTGTGTCTTGCAAGAAAAAGAACCAAATTAAAACCAATGGGAAATTAAAACTGGGTCCCAACTGGACTCCTGGGCCACTAGGCCTTCTAGAGATATCACAAGAAAACAGACTGCCAATGCCTTAGCCATTACTGGGAAGGCAACAGAAAACAAAAGAAAAGAAAAAAGGGAACTGAAAGCCTTTAGAGATGATTTGGAAAGTTTGTGTGTGTGTATGCCTCCCTGTTGGGTATTCAATGATTTATAGAATCAACACCATGAATGGAGAAGGCAGAGCTTCACTGAGCTATCTCATGGGTGAAAGCTAGCATTTTAATAACTAAACCTAAAATAGACTATGAATGACTGCTGGTTATGAGATATGCTAGGTGAACAGGAATCACAAGTGATTGAAGCCAATTCACATGAAAAACAGGGTAATAGTATTTGAGGCAGGCTCGAAAGCAGGTGCTTTATTCTGGGTGTGTCTGCATGGCCATGGTTTTTGTTTCCACTCAGCTTTGGAAACTAAATAACACTGCTCTCTATTTAAAAATGTAAATGTATTGGCTCATATAGACTAAGCCTAAATAAAACACAGTTTCCGAATATCTCCGCAGTGGTACCATTTTAGGGCCAAAAATATTTCATAGCCTGGAGTTAAATACAGTTTGGTCCCTACCTAAATAACAATCAATTTAGAAATTAAATTATTATTGTGTTTGATTGAAGACATTTGACAAATTTAAAAACTAAGCTTTGTAAATTGAAGTTTTTTGCTACTTGAATTGATATTGTCTATGCTTATATCGTGTAAATTATGTCTTCTTATCTAGGAGAAGCAGTGTGGTGAAGTGATTAAATTTTGGACTTTGGTTAAGATGAACCTGAATTCAAATCTAGACTCGATGGTTTGTCCAGTCTTATGGTCTGGGGCAATTTAATCCTGTAGGTTCTTTATTTCTCAAACAATGATGAAAATAGTAGTACACACCTTCAAAATTCTGTAAGAATTCAATGAATTAAGGTACACAGAGTGCGTAAAGCAGTGCCTGGCCCATAGGAAACACTCTACAATGCTTTCTGCTATTATTTGTATTATTTTCATTGAACTCAAAAGTCTCATTGATTAGATGCAAGTATTGTACTGGGTGTATATTTTCATAAACTTTAAAACTCACAAGAGTATAGGAATTATCATTCCAATTTTATAGTTGCAGAAATAAAAGTTAACTAATTTGCTAAAAGTTGCCTGATTACTGAATGGCAGGGCTAGGATTAATTAATTAACAGATTAATTCATTCAGCATGTTTTTATTAAGTACTAGCTACATACTATTCTATGTGCTAGAACAGAGAGGGGAACCAAGCGCACATAAATCCTTGTCCTCGTGGAACTAACCTTCAGCTAAGGGAGAAAATTGATAAATAAAAGGCACCAGTAAAACTTATATTAGGACAGATAGGAAAGTGTGTTGAGAAAACTCAAGCAAGGAAGGGAAGAGGGAGCATAGGTACGTATATTGGGAAGGGGGAACTGGAGTTCGGCATGCAATTATGGTTAGAAGGGTAATAAGGGAAGGTCTTGTTGAGAAGGGGATGTTTGAGATAAAGCCTGAGAGAAGAAAGAAAGATAGGCTGGGAGTCCAGGGGGCTATTTACGGAGGGGAAAGGTTTCAGGCAGAAGAAAGAGCATGTGCAAAGCCCCGGAAGCAGGAGTGTGCCTGGCATGTTCCAAGAACAGTGGAAGGGCTTCAGTCCAGCCACAGCAGAGAAAAGAGGGAGAATAGTAGGAGATGAGGACAAAGAGTGGAGGGCTTGACTGACACGGGTATTTGCTAAAGAAAATCCTCCCCATGTTTATGTTAACTGAAGCTCTGCCTCCACAAAGTCAACACATCTTGAGAAACCACTGATGGAAGAGCCTCCACCTTGGAAAGCCCATCTTGCCTCCCATCCACTCCATCCTGTAGAGAGGAAAACCCAGACTTGTCGTTGGCAGTCAGGTAGTTAGTTCATCGGAACTGGAAACCACCTCACCAGCCCCTCCCCCGCTCCCCCTGCCGCCAGCCGACTGGAAGCAACCATGACGATGGTGCTAGGAGCCCTTGCAGAGATGTGCTGTGGTCTCTGTGAGCTCATCACAGCAGCTTCCTATGCAGGAGTTTCAATTCAAGGTCATTTTTGGTTCCTTTTCGGTAGCAGACTCAAAACCAGATCTATCAAGTGTAGGAATAGTGCAGACACATTAATAGCCAGACCCCAGTGGGAGTTTTATTTTCCATTTCCTCCTCCCCCATATTTATTTGTCTCTTTGTGGTAAAGGTGACCTTGCATGATATTTTCAAATGAAAATGTAAAAGATAGGGTGAAGAATGGGAGGATGTCACCCTGCATTGGAGCCCACTCTTCCCCAGACCATGTCAGGCTGTGCCAGCTGGCCTGTCTATGTTCAAATCCCCATCCCACTGCTTAGAAGCTCTGTGACCCTAGTCAAAATATTCAGCCTCTCAGAGCCTCAGTTTCCCTATTTTTAAATTGGGGATGATAATAATGTCTGCTTCATAGGCTTACAGTGAGAATAAAATGAAGTAATTTAATGTTACTTTAGAATTTAGCCAAAATTGAGTAAAATCTCATTCTTGGGGGTATTTTTCATTGCAATGAGAAGTATGTTTCAGGACACTAAGAGGCAGAGGTCCAAATGACATGCTTGTCTCTGCATTACACTCAAAACAAGATTCAGATATTTTCTGCCTGCATCCATCTCTCTGCTGAAGATTCTGTTCTTCCCCTGTTGGGTGGTCCCATCCCCGCTAAGCTGATGAGTCTCTTGAATTCTTACAAGCAGACACAGGGAGGTCTGGGGAAGCAATTCCTCCACCAGCTTAAATGGGGAAGATGTTCCAACTGCACTTATTGCCTCTCCAGGGGCAGACTTTAAGTTGTTCCGGCCTCATGCAGGGCACTGAGGGAAATGTTTGCAAATTCTCCCATAAAAATGAGAGGAGAAACAACTATCCTTTCTAGACAAGAGAATCTGCAGGGATTACATTTTTCCCCCATCAGTCTAATTTAGCTTTTGGGAAAGGGGCACGCAGAATTTGGTGAATGTTTAATGGTTACAGCTTATTAACCCTATGTGGTCCTGTAGAAAGGAAAAGTCATGACACGGTCTTGTTAGAAAGTCTCCACTGGCTGGGATTAGCAAAGAGTCAATATTACTATTGGCAGTAGTATAAGTCAGTGAATGAATGACACATTAGGAATAGTTACAGCATTTTATAGCAATAGCCAAAGCAATTCTCTTAGGATCGTTGTAAGTGAAAAAATGTGTTTTGGAAAACTTGTAGCTCAATAATTTAGAAAAATGTTTTCTTCTTGGCTCAGATGACCATTTCTGAAATGACTTATCATGCTTCCTAACTAAGCTTCAATAGGCAGAGCCCCTTCCGATTATGATTTTAAGTTGCTCATACCTATGATTGCATGGGATCAGATGACCTTGATATTTGTATCAAATGACCTTGACACAGACTTCCTGAAGTACACTTAAAAAGAAAACATATGAAGGACTCACCCCAGGTAAGAAAATTAGAGCTATGTGGACAATCACCTTGACTTACCTCCGGTTGAATAAGTTCCAATTGAGATGTCTCAGGATTTTTTGAAAGATGCACCATAGGATGGAAGAGCCTGGTTTAAAGATAGAGACCTACCAATCCCATTCCTCATTCCATCCCCAGAGATGTGTCCACCAGAAGACATGTATAAGAATGTTCACAGCAGCTTTATTCGTAATAGTCCAATGTTGAAAGCAACTCACTCTCCCACAATAGTAGAATGAATAAATTGTAGTATACAAATTCAAAAAAAATACTACTGAACAACTAAACATTTTTTAAAGCTACTGCTAAACACAGCAACTTTGATTGGATCTCAAAACATCTTAAAGAAGTCAGACAGAAAAAATCATTCACTGTATGATTCCATTTACATAAAATTTTGAAGCAGACAAATCTAATCTATGGAGATGGAGATCAGAAGAGCAGCTAACCCAGCCAGGATGGGGATGGGGAAGGGGGTTATGTAATTGGAAGGGTACAAAGGAGCCTGCTGGATGCTGAGATACTCCTGATCTTGATTAGGGTGGTGATTCTCTGGATGTATACATACAAAAACTCACCATCTGCACACTTACTATTTGTGCA
Organism: Glossophaga mutica; assembly: GCA_039655065.1. Taxonomy (NCBI): domain Eukaryota; kingdom Metazoa; phylum Chordata; class Mammalia; order Chiroptera; family Phyllostomidae; genus Glossophaga; species Glossophaga mutica. The sequence goes on along the minus strand of CM077307.1, from coordinate 134,963,405 downwards.
GTTTACTCTTTGTAAGTTGTGACTCCATTTTCTAAATAAAAAACTAAGAAAAAAATTAAATATAAAGGTAAACAGTATCTGTGTTTTTTTCAGTGGATTTTGTAAGACTCTGGGATCACAAACCCAACTATGACTCCCATACAGATAGACCTTTCCCAGGGTTATTCTGTAAGTATTCATTCATCATTAACCAGTATTATTGAGACCTGGGGTGAGGGGTTGCACGAGCTAGCTTCTGGCAATATGATGGGGAAAAATACTATCATGTTCTCACTCTGTAAGAGGAGAAAACATTTTGGAAAGAATCTACACACATAGTTCTATAATTTTAAAATGTAACATGATCTGTAGTAAGGAAATCATAAAAGAGCTCTTACAAGGGAAAGAAAAAGATGTGGGCCTGGTTTTGTTCCATCAAGAAAGTCTCCCTGAGGAAATTACACATGAATGAAGGTATGAAGGTTGGGTATAGGCATAAACCAAAAGAATGGTGGGGAAAAGGAGAGGAGAGGAGAGGAGAGGAGAGGAGAGGAGAGGAGAGGAAGAGGAGAGGAAGAGGAGAAGAAGAGGAGAGGAGGGGAGAGGAGGGGAGAGGAGGGGAGAGGAGGGGAGAGGAGGGGAGAGGAGGGGAGAGGAGAGGAGGGGAGGGGAGGGGAGGGGAGGGGAGAGGAGAGGAGGGGAGGGGAGGGGAGGGGAGGGGAGGGTGAGAGGGAGGGGAGAGAAGTATGGGCAAAGGCCTGAAGTTCACTGATCCAAGATTCTGGGAGAACTCTAGTGTGGCTAAAATGTAGTGAGTGAGGGGGAGAGAGGAGGAAAATGAAAGGAAGGAAGGAGGGGTAGACTAAGGCCAGGGTGTGGAATGCTTTCAGGTCAAGATTAGGGTTTAAGTCAATTGCCTGGTATAATTCAAAGAGTCAAGGGATTCTGGGAGTTTTAGGTAAGATCTAATTTAAATTTTGAAAAGATCGCTGGTTTAGTTTACTCATAAACTAAAGTAGTAACAGAGTCAAAGAAACCAGGTAAGACTATTGAAATACTACAGGAAAAGGGGGCAACTTGAATTAGCATGGAAAGAATGAAAACAGAGAAAGGTAAATGGAAATACACCAGTTTTTCCAAACTTATCTCCTCTTCTGGTGACCTTTCTGTCTTCAAACTCTCTTTCTCTCTCTCTCTCTCTCTCTCTCTCTCTCTCTCTCTCTCTCTCTCTCCTCCCACCCCATCAACACACATATGTACATTTGTAGCCAACCCTTACCCATTTACCCACCTAGGTCCTAACTGTGCTCAGATTGGAATAATGATGGTGCATAGCCAATGCCATACTAAGAATTCTGATTCATTTTCAGCCCAAAACAAAAGGATATTAAGAGTAAATACTCACATTTAGTCAACATCATCTGTGTGCCAAGCATTATGCTGTGTACTTTCACATTTGTTGGCTTGTACACTGCAATAGACTGAATGTGTGCCCCCCACCCCTACCAAATGCTTATGTTGAAATCCAAATTCCCAGGGTGATGGTATTAGGAGGTGGGCATTCTGGGAAGTAATTAGGTTATAAAAGTGGAGTCATAAATGGAATTAGGGCCCTTATAAAAGAGGTGCCAGAGAGCTCTCTTGTCCCTCCCACCATCTGAGGACACGGCAAGAAGAAGATTGTCTACGAAGCACAAAGTAGATTCTCACCAGACACCAAATTGTGCCAGCACCTTGTTCATGGACTTCCAGCCCCCAGAATTTTAAGAATAAATTTCTGTAGTGTATAAGCCACTCACTCAGTCTGTAATACCTTTGTTATAGCAGTCTGAATGGACTAAGATATATACAAAATTGGATATTATTATTCTCATTTTAATAGGTGAGAAAACTGCAGCTAAGAGGCTAAATATTATTTTATTGTAGCCTCACAGATATTTTAAATAGCAGAAATAAGATTTGAGTTAAAAGCTATCTGATTCCAGAGACCATTTTCTTTCCACTACACCTTTCAGATGGTTGCTTTATTAAAGATGTATGTCATTTTAAGAACAAAAGTCAGGAGGAGTAATCCAAAGGAATGACTCTCTAATGGTAAAATTCAGACTTTGAAACACCTGGATGAAGGTAGGTAACTTTCAGCATAAATCTTCAGAGCCTCTGAGATCATAGCAGTTAGTATAGGCAACCTCTTATCCAATCTGACTGTGACTAATCAGGAGCTCAGCTCCCATGCACAGGAGATGGAGGTCAGTGACGTCTAAGAGCAACCACAAAGGGGTGGGGGTAGCACACAACCTCCAAAAGCAGTGACAGTGGAGCTAAGTTCAGCTCAGGTTTGCTTGGGCAGCAAGAGCCTTGAGTATCTCTGCAGTGTCTTACACTGGGTTTCACTACGAGTCAGATCTGATCTAGAGAGTCAGATCTGATCTAGCTCCAGCCTCCGGAAACAATACCGCAGTTTTGTGGGGAGGGAAAGAGAAAGGGTATGAAAGGCTTACCAATCCTGTGCTTCTTCTTGCTTTGACAGTGACTTCGCCCAATCACCATGAACTTTGCAGCCACGTGACCAAGGACACTGTATCCTGGGGGCCCAGGGAAGAGGAATGTATTGACTAGGATTTGATCAGAGTAGAGCTGCTCTGAGTGACACGGAACAGGGATTTATCATAAGGATTAGACTTTATGCAATGGGGAAGTGGCAGGCTGTTGCCTCTGCATCTGGTGGGGACCTGAAGTGGCTATTGGTGAGCAGGTCTGGTAATCAGGAAGGGACATGGGATGTAGAGCGGGGAGAGCAACACAAAATGTGGGAAACAATGGAACCAATGAGCACAGGCCAGAATCCACGTCTGTCTGTCATTGCCACCGACTTGGACAACCCAGGGGCCCTGCAAAAGCTGGTCAAAGTCCCTGCTGGCACACACAGCAGGCTGGCAGCTCAGAGAATCTGAAAGAGGAGATGGGTAGGAGCTGGAGAAACTGCAGACCCAAGAGCTGTTCCATGCCGACAGGATGAGCCACAGATGAGCAAGAGCTAAGGGGCCCATTTGCACCCTCCACCAACACGCAGAGAGTTGCTGCTATTTCCCCTCTGCCTTCCCAACCTCAAGCAAATTCCACTTGTGGCTAGCCCTAACTTGGAACCACACAGGCAAGAGGGTTCTAGGAAACACTGCCAGCTTAGCTAAGCCGACAAGGTACAAAGCTACTTCAGGGGAAAACCCTAGAGACAAGTAATTAGATAAACTAAAGGTTTTATGACATAGGCAGGGTGGAACGAGAATTCCTATTCAAACCCACAGTACAACCCTAACCAGGCCCTTCTACAAGAAACACTTGGAATTCAGGCATGGAGCCAGTTATACCTGGGGATAAATAAACTGCTAGTGAGTGCAGATGATGTCTTAAACACTGTCCTCAGCATCACTAGATGGGTACAAAGAGCTTCAAGATAAGATCCTGCCTTCACCCTGGCCAGTGTGGCATGGTTGGTTGAAGTATCGTCCCATAAACTGAGAAGTCATAGGTTCGATTCTCAGTCAGAGCACAAGCTTAGGTTGCAGATTTGGTTCCCAGGTTGGGGTGCGTGCAAGAGGCAACCAGTTGGTGTTTCTCTCTCACACTCATGTTTCTCTTCCCCTCTCTAAAATCAATAAGCATGTCCTCGAGTGAGAGTAAAAAAAATCCTGCTCTGCTTAGAAAAAAGAGAAAATATACATGGTGCTACATCTGCATTTACACGCAGAGTACCTCCAGATGACTTAGAAGACTTCCAGAGGCTGTCTAGTGTTCAGCTGGTAAAACTGGCTTTAGCATTGTTACACCCAAGTTCTAATTTAGCCTTTGCCCTGCTAGCTGTGCGATTTGGGCAATATACTTAATTGCTCTGAGCTTCTATTTCCTGATTTATAAAGTACAGATAGTAATAACACTTATTTTATAAGTTGATTAGTTGCAGAAAAGGAGATATATGTGAAGCACTGGCACACAGTAGGTACCCCAAAAAGGGAAATGGTAGGCATTGTAATTATCATCATCATCATTACTTTTCCTTCTTTGACCCAAAGCCTACTGAGTAAACATGTGGCTTTAGTTTCACAGATCCACTAATACGCAAAACACATATGTGTCCAATCCCTTAAAGAATCAGCAGTGCTGTTCTATGTAGAAGAGGGTGTGGGGGGATAAATGGAGATGGAAGGAGACGTGACTTGGGGTGGTGAACGCAATACATTATACAGGTGATGTGTTATAAAACTGTATTCCTGAAACCTATATAATTTTATTAACCACTGTCACCTCAATAAGTTCAATTTAAAAACGAAATATATAGGCCTGACCAGAGTGGTTCAGTGGCTGGGCATCGTCCTGCAAAATGAAAGGCTACCAGTTCAATCCCCAGTCAGGGCACATGCCTGGGTTGTAGGTTCGGTCCCCAGTCAGGGTACAAGAGGCAACCAATTGATGTTTTTCTCCCTGTCTTTTACCCTCCTTTTCCCTCTTTCTAAAAATAAATAAAGAAATATTTTTAAAAAACGTATTATGAGCCTCAAATGACTAACATAAATAATGTTCTTAGGAGTTAAAGTCCAGTTCAGCAAACATGTCCTGTGACTGTCTCAAGGATTTGAAAGGAGGGACATATCACTGTGACTTTTAGTGATCAAGGAAGGTTTCAGAAAGCAAGTGGCATTCGGGTTCAGCTGTGAGTAATGGGTGGTCTTCACACGAGGCAGGAGGGGTCACTCCTGGAGCGGGGCACGAGCTGGACATTGGGCTGGAGGCTGAAAAGCCCCTGGTGCAGTCAGAAGGGAGCGAGGAGAGCAGAGTGGCTTTGTCAGGTAATAAATAGGACAAGCAGCAATGCTCTGAATGCCAAGACCAGGGGTTCAGATTCTAGCTCATGGGCAGCAGAGTCACTGATGTTCATACCGAGACAGCACACATGAAAGCCACACTTCAGAAAAGCTAACACTGCAAATGTCTATGGGCTGCACTGAACCGGGAAGAGACTGTAGAAAGAAAAGCCAGTTGGAAATCCTGTCACACAAATTCAGGAAGAGCAGGAAGAACAGGAAGACCTGCACTGAGATGATGAGGGGCAAAGAGGAATGCCAGAAATATTTTGAAGAGACGAAGCGGTAGTTCTTGGTGCCTCCTTGCATATAAGGAACAAGGAGAGATGCTAAAGATGAACCAAGATTCCAAGCCTGGACTGCATGAAGAGAAGATGAGGGTGAGGAGTAGAAAGGAGAGAAGAGGCTGTGTTTCATGTGGGGATTCAGTGACTACCACTGGCAACTGGGTCAGGAGATGAGGCCGGAAACAAAGACCTGGGATGACCTCCCTGTGGGCTGGTTGAGAGCAGAGCAGATGAGTGTGAGAGAAGGGGTGACCAAATTTAGGGAACACGCAAACACAGGGAGTGATAGGAAGTATCAGAGAAAGAACAGGCACAGACTTAGCCACCCGTAAACCTAAAGACAGCATACCTTTTGCTCATGGGAAACAGCTAAGACCTCCAGATCCCTATAATTGTTTGAGATCCAATGCTACTCATTTCTACAAGAGAAGACTCATTTCACAGCCCTGCAAATGGCTAAAGACAAACAAATAAACTAAAAAACAAAAAACACACAGACCATCACAAACAAGAGAGACAGCTATTCACTCAGGGAATGTTGAGTTGGTATCTGCATTATGGTCATGGTGGCTACAGTCAGGGTTCCCCAGAATTAGGTCATACATCAAAAGGCTGAAGAATGAATATGAAGAGACTGTTTAGAGAGACAGGCGTCAAGGATCGGCCACAGCAGTGACTGTGATCCTCTACCTGAAGGAAAAAGGGATGATATTATCCAGAGCCCAGTGAGGGCTACAGTGACATAAGGCTTTCCGATCAGAGCTGTGGCTGTAGGAGAACACAGCTACTGCCTGAATCTCTAATGTCAAGCAGAAAACAAAAGAGTAAATACTCCAGCTTTTCTCTCCTCCTACCTTCCCTTTTCCTATTGGCAGTTCTCATTGGCCACACTCAACCAGAAGCCACAGATAAGGAAGTCTAGCTAATGTGATCTGTAGTGTTCAGCCTCCCAAGGCACAGAGCAGGGCAGAAAAGGGTGGAGAATGGATCTTGAGAACAAAATGAAGAGTACTCAGAATGTTAACCCATTACAATGTCTTAGTTCAATATCCTCTGAGTGGAAGTTTAAAAAAAGTACCACTTTTTATCAGTAGTACATATTTGTGTAACATTTTATACTTCATAAAGTGTTTTCATACAGATTACCCATTTTGAGCTACAGAGTATCCCTGCGAAGTAGATAAAGACATGTTATTCAGGTCGATTTAATTGTGAAGCCCGGAAAAATGGAACAATTTATCCCAGTTACGGTCAAACAGCAAGTGAATTGTGAAGTTTATATTAGAAATAAGGTCCTCTGACCCCTAATCCAGTGCTCCTCCACAGGTGTGACATTAATTCACCTGGGAAGACACCTTTGCAGTGAAAGGCGCTGAGACACAGCTGTCCTGAATGTGGCATGCCTTGTGGCCCTGCCTAGCTGGGTGCTCAGGGCCTTCCTCAGTTGTTTTCAATACGCAAGTATTCCTGACACTTCAATTATCCCAGTCCAAACAATGAACACACTGTGCAAGAAGCTCCATAAATTTCATTCAGTTGGATACAATGGAAATAATATAAGTCAAACAAAGCTTTGTGCGTATTCCCTAAAAAAAAAAAAAAATCACCCAACAAAACAGAGATTGTTGTAATAGAAACATCTAAGCTGGAAAAAAAAAAAAAGGCAACACAGGCTCTGTGTTTCATGAACCTGGCTCTGCTTCTTTCATCTCCATCACCCTGTCTCAGCGGAGAAGCGCCATCCTCAGGGGCCCCATGCCTTCCACTCACCTACAAATCAAAGCAAGGCCTCCGACATGTGGACAAATCCAACATTGTGCTTGATAAGTTATTTTTAAAATCTGTCTACTTATTTCTTTATTTTTAAATTATAGTTTATTGATTATGCTATTACAGTTGTTCCAGTTTTCCCCCTTTGCTCCCCTCCACTCAGCACTCACCACTCCCACAGGCGAATCTCCACACCATTGTTCATGTCCATGGGTCTTGTATATAAATTTTTTGGCTATTCCATTTCCTATACTGTACTTTATATCCCCATGGCTATTCTGTAACCACCTATTTGTGCTTCTTAATCCCTCACATCTTCACCCATTCTCCCACATCCCCTCCCATCTGGCAACCACCAAAATGCACTCCATAATCATGATTCTGCCTCTGTTCTTCTTGTTTGCTTAGTTTATTTCTTAGACTTATTGCAATTTTATTGTTCATAGTTTTTATCTTTTTCTTAAATAAGTCTTTTTAACATTTCATATAATAATGGTTTGGTGATGATGAACTCTAATTTTTTCTTGTCTGGGAAGCTCCTTATCTGCCCTTCCATTCTAAATAATAGCTGTGCTGGCTAGAGCAATCTTGGCTGTAGGTCCCTGCTTTTCATAACTTTGAATATTTCTTGCCAATCTTTTCCAGCCTGCAAAATTTCTTTTGAGAAATGAGCTGACAGTCTTACAGGAATGCCTCTGTAGTTAACTAACTGCTTTTATTTTGCTGCTTTTGAGATTCCCTCTTTCTCTTTAGCCTTTGGCATTTTTATTATTATGTGTCTTTGAGTGGGCCTCTTAGCATCCATCTTATTTGGGACTCTGTGCTTTCTGGACTTGCATGTCTATTTCCTTCATCAAACTTCATCAAACTAGGGAAGTTTTCTTTCATTATTTTTTCAAATAGATTTCAGATTTCTTGCTCTTTCTCTACTACTTCTGGTACCCCTATGATGCAAATGTTAGAACACTTGAAGTTGTCCCAGAGGCTCCTTACACTATCCTTGTTTTGTTTTGTTATTTATTCTTTTGCCTTCTTGTTGTTCTGATTGGCTATTTTCTGCATCCTTATATTCCAAAACATTGATTTGATTCTTGGCTTCATCCACTCTACTGTCATTTCCCTGTAAAGTATTCTTTATTTTAATTTGTGTATCCTTCATTTCTGACTGGATCTTTTTAATGCTGTTGAGGTCCTTACTAAGTTCCTTGAGCATCCTAATACTCATTGTTTTGAACTCTACCTCTGATAGATTGCTTATCTCCATTTCAGTTAGCTCTTTTTCTGGAGTTTTGATCTGTTCTTTCATTTAGCCATATTTCTTTGTCTCTTCATTTTGGCAGCCTCCCAGTGTTTGTTTCTATGTACTAGGTAGAGCTGCTATGACTCCCTGTCTTGATAGCATGGCCTAATGTAACAGGTGGCTTGTGGGGTCCAGTGGCATAGACTCCTCTATCACCCAAGGTGAGTACTCAAGGTGTGCCCTTTGTGTGGGTTGAGTATACCCTGCTCTTGTAGTTGAGCCTTGATGGCCAGGAAAATGGCAGTTATTTTCTTGGCAAACTCAGCATTTTTTAAAAAAAAGTCCAAAGAGAGTATGAGAAAATTTTATGAAAATGGTAAAGGGGGACAAATGTTTGGTAATAGAAGATTGTTTGACTTTGGGTGGTAGGCACACAATGTATACAACTCATGTATCACAGAATGTGCCCTTGAAACCTATATGATCTTATTAACCAAAGTCACTCCAATAATTTAATAGACATTAATTAAATTTAGTTTTTAAAAAGAAAATTTTATATAGATTCAATATTGCTCTATTCTTCCACCTCTGAAGAATAGTTCTAGTGACACTAGTCACTGGATTAATAAATTAGTTCTAGTGACAGTGTCTGATATGTTGATACTTAAATTAATAGGGCACTTTTGGTTATAAGTAATAGAAAATCCATATCAAAATGATTTAAACAACAAAGGTAAATCCTTGGCTCCCATATCTGAAAATGCAGATGCAGTCTGGGCTTTAGGCATATTTGCTCAAGACTCTAATTTCTCTGTGATTCTCTCAATCTTGCCTCTCCCATGCTGGTTCCATCCTTAGGCTGGATTCTCCCACAGTAGCAGAAAGATTGCAATGACTGGAGTGTACGTGTCTGAGCCCAACACTTCCCAGAGGAAGAATTCTCTTACACCCTAGAATCCCTAGCAAAAGTCCTGGATGTAGTGTGATTACACTATCCCTAACCAGTTCTGGGGAAAGCCAAGTGCTGACTGTTATACTTGGTTTGTATGGACCAATTGCTGTGGCCCATAGAAGCCCTAGGATTCCCTGATGGCTTAGACCACTTGAGGCCAACTTCTGGAGCTGGAGGTATGTGATCAAACAACCAGAAAGACAAGCAAAGTGGGTACTGAGAAATCACTGGACAATGTCTAGTCCAATACTAAACCTAGTCTGTGCATATTAACCTTAACATAAAACATTACCATATGAACATTGTACAAATATGGCTTAGAAAAACATGAGCTTGGGCTATAACCATCTGCTAGAATGTGGACTCCAGTATATGAATGTTCCTTTTCATATGTTAGGAGGGGCTGTAAGTAGAGGAGGTAAGGCTGTATTTATTTTATTGATCAAACATTGGTCCAGTTACTATGGCTACATAAGAGGTTATCTCAAACTAAGCATCCTAAAGTAACAGTGATTATTATCTCTCATGGTTTCAGTTGACCAGGAATTGGGATTCAGCATAACCAAGCATGTCAGTCTCAGAGTCTCTCCCATGGCTGTAAATACTAGATAGCCATGGCTAGGGTATAGCAGAGGCTTCTTTACATACCCATATGGCACCTGATCTGGGATAATCTGGGATGACTCCAATAGCACAGGCTCCTTGGCCATCCCTTTCTGCCCCCATGTTATCTTTTCCTATGACCTCTCTCCTGTGTAGCAGCTTCAGGGTAGGACCCTAGAGGGGTATGAGTGTGTATGTATGTGTGTGTCTATGTACATGTGTATACACACAAAAAGAGACAGAAATAGATAGACAGATGGACCCATATCACCTTTCATGATCTAGCCTTGAAAGCCAGCAGCTTCCCATCCACAACCTTGTGTTCGTCAAGACAGTCATGAAGTCCCACTGGGTTCAAGGGGAGGGGAAATGTACCTTGCCCCTCAATAGAGAGTGGCAAGGTTCTCGAAGAGCATATGAAACCAGAAAATTGGTGTTTCTGTGTGGGGAATACTGCCACACCCAAAGCAGCTGTGTACCATAGAGCAGTGATTTTCAACTGGTGTGCCTGCCACAAGAATTTTTAAAACATGCAATACCCGGTTATTTTGTCAGGGGCACTGACCTCTTTTCCCTTAGTTTGTCAAATAAAAAAATGACAACAGCCAACACAACAACAGCCATCCAGTGTGAATGAATCAAAATGATACCTATTTTTTGTTAGATCGGCAAAAAATACATTGTTGGTGGGCTGCAGAATTTTAGGAATTAGTTTATGTGTGCCATGAGATGAAAAAGGTTGAAAATCGCTGCCACGGAGTATTCTAAGAGCATCACGAACATTAACTCATTCAATGAATTGGGTACCAGTCTTACTTTTACAGATATCTGTCCCCCACCCATATCTTCCTGGTCCTCACTATTTCAGGATCTATTATCTCAACTTCCAAATGTCAGAACGTGGCCTGAGAGCTTCTGCCTGCTGTGTTCCAGCATGCCAGAGGTGTTGGGAAATAAATGTTCTCCAAGAGCCACCATCAACACATAATTGACAGAACTTGTAGAAACACCCTGGCTCCCTCAGCCCTTGATGGCAGGGTGGGGATTGAACTCAAGGGCATGTATCTACTATGATCCCCAGAGGTCCCCAGGGGGATTAAGCTCCAGCAGCCCACAGTGGTGATCTGCTTGATAACACAACTTGACCAGCTGTCTTCCTTTCCCTGTCACCTGCCCACCACCATACTGGTGTTTCCTGCACCTGTCAAATAAACTACTTGGATTTGGAATTTTCTTAGGGGACCCAAACTAAGACTTTTAACTGGCTTGAGATCACTCAGCTAGGAACTCAAACCCAGATAACAGCTGCCTGTCGGTAGATTTGAGAAGCCCTTTCTTAGGACCTTAAACTATGTGACAGTGGGGGAAAAGCATTGCAGAAGGGATGGAAGGGCCCTAGGAGGAGCTGGGATTCCTTTATTCTAGACCTGGGTTGCTCCGAAGTTACATCACCAAACATTTATTGAGTTTCTACTAGGAGCCAGGCATTGGGCTAAATGCTAGGGGACTTCAGCTCTCTATTTCTGGGATGGACATAAAATTCCTGGCCAGATTCTCTCTCAAGGCTGTGGTGGAAATTATAGTGAGATTGTTAAACAGAAGGCCCTCTTCCAAGGTAAGACTCATTTTGGTAGCGCTCTTTCTGGGAGCTGGGCATGAACCATCAGGGATAGGGTTAGAGAAGCAATTTTTAACCTTTTTCATCTCATGGCATACATAAACTAATTACTATAATTCTGAAGCACACCAAAAAGTATTTTTCCAATTTGACAAAAAAAAAAAGTTATAATTTTAATTCAGTCACACTGGACAGCTATCGTTGTGTTAGCTGTTGTCATTTTTTTATTTGACAATTTAAGGGAAAAGAGGTCAGTGCCCCTGACTAAACAGTGAGGTGTTGCATGTTTTGAAAATTCTTGCACACACTGGTTGAATATCGCTGGGTTAGAGTGATTGTATTAGTCTGCTTGGGCTGTTATAGCAAAATGCCACAGCCTGGGTGGCTTTAACAACAAAAACCATTCTCCCACAGTTCTGGAGCCTAGAAGTCCAAGATCAAGGTGCTGGCAGATTCAGTTTCTGGTGAGAGCTCTCTTCTATTTCCTCACCTGGGAGAAGTGGGTGGGGAGTGACTAAGGAGAGAGAGAGACAGAGACAGAGGAGAAGACCTCTAACTCTCTGGTGTCTTTTCTTATAAGGATCAAGGCCCCACCCTGATCCTCCTTACAGACTCTACCTCCAAATACAGTCACATGGGAAGACAGGACTTCAATGTAAGAATTTTGGAGGGGCACAAACAAGTTCATATTTGGTACAGATTTCTTCATGGATGCACACCTTTTAAAGCATTTTAGTTTTGTTTTGTTGGCAGTCATTATCCATGGCAAGTTGAAGGTGTGAGCACTTCTATCTATAAAATGTAGCTGTAAAATGTAAAGGGCATAAATGTCACGTGATTGGGTGGCCCAGTTCCCTGTCTTAACCAAGCCCTTTCAGTGGAGGCCAATTTACACTGCTCTGTTTGTGGGAGAGTATGATCTCCACGTTGAAGCGCCTTCATCAAATCATCCCCACTTTTTCTCAGAACCTAGACCTGTTCTCCTGGGAACATGCTGTCTCTTGTTCTCTGACCTGGGTGAGGCCCGTGTGATGAAAATGGCCTAGATTAGAAGCACGCTGCTTCCGCCCAATAGCTGGTTTTCATAGCAGCCAACATAACCAGCACCATCTTGAACCTTAAAAAGAAACCCCAATTGATAATTGATGAACTTGATTGTTCTCCCTTTTCTCTTACTTCATAGGCAAATCAACAATAATTTTATTTTTATTGACTAAACACTGTGCCATCTGCTTTTCACAGGCAGCTAGCAGAAATTAGAAGAAAAGCAGTGAACAGACGATATGACCAGGCCGTTGCAGTGGACCTGTGGACCCCCTTCCCATACTCCCCTGGGCGCACCTGTGGGAGACCCTTTATCACATTCCAACAGCTTTTCATTCAGACCTCTGTGTCCCTCTTGCCTTCTGCTTGAGGTTCTCTCTGGCACCACTGGTTACAATCCTCAGTCAGTGGAGGGTGAGAACAGATAGGTAAATGCCCGGCTTCTGACACTCCAGTGGAGGAGTCTGAGATAGGCCTGGAATCCAGTGGGCACACAGTTTCCCAGAGTCTTCAGAAGGTCCAGGCGCCAGTGGTAGCCACAGTTTAACATATACTTACTGACTTTTCTCCCTTCTTTGTCTCATCTCCCACATTGTAACATTTGTGTTTCTAGGAATCACTTCTCAAATAAATAATCTGCATCCACATATCTGTCTCAGCATCTTTTGGGGAACTCAAACTAAGATAGCCATTTATTGTGATCAGCAGATACCCTGTATGTGTGCCAGCTTCCCTGTGCCAGTGCCCTCGACAGACGAGCATGTGGTGTCTTCCCTTTGAATTTAAAACATCTTCTTCTCTGGGAGTTGACCAGTATTGGCAGGTGGGATGAAAACCACTTTCCATTCCAGCCATAAAGAAGAAATGCTCTATAAGCCGTAGTCAAGAAACACTTTAGGGGCTTGAGGCAGGAGAGTTAGTGCAGTGGGCTGGAGAGAGGAGAACGTGTTCACAGTGGTAAAACTAGTACAAGACCTTGAAGAACAGCTGTGACTCTCATGTAGCTTCCTGGGGGAGAGTGAGCAACAGTGTGCAGAGGAGGATGTACCAAGTATGTTCAGAGAGCACAGGAATGGGAGCTGAGTTTACATTGGCTCTGGCAGATGAATTATGTTGAAGGATCGCAATAATTTTTCCCTCGTAACAAAAACAAGTGTAGATTTTAGGTTTTGGACTTCCTCGACTCTGATGACTTTGACCTTCACCCAAAGTCATCCATTCATCAATCCTGCATCAAACGTTAAAACTGCCCCCTCCATATTCTTGAACTCCAAACTTTGGTTTTCTTCTTTTCTTCTCTGTGCTCTCTCTTCCAAAGCTATCATCTCCTTCTACCCACTCCCAAAATGATGGGCATAAATTCTGAAGATGGTTCAGAAATTTCTGCCCATCCTTCATTTCTGTCACCAAACGGATACTTCCAAACAGCTGTCTTGGCCTAAAAGTCAACATGCCCGAAGTCAAACTCATCTTCACCCACAAAATAAGCTGGCTTTCTGCTTTCCTAGCTCTCTGAACAGCAAGCACCAGCATTCTTCTGTCAACCCCCTTCTCAAAACCCTGGAGGGAAGAAAAGAAACTAATCTAAACAGGGTGCCAGGCACCCCGCTGGGTATTTTCACACCTTGCCTCATTTAATCCTCATAATAGGCAAGGACGCAGACAAAATTGTCTCCATTTTTAAATGAGGAAACAGAGACTTAGAGGGGTTAAAGAACTTGCCTGAAGTTAGAAAGTAGAGCTGAAAGTAGCTTTAAAAATAGAACTGGGATTTAAGCTTAGGCGTATTTGACTCCAAAGTTTGTGCTCCTTTCACCTCCAACTATCCTTTGCATCTACCTTTCCCACCCATTTCCCCTCTTTACCACTCGTGTCTAATGTCAAACCCAATGGGTGAGCCTCTAACAAATCTACCTTCTTGTAATAGCCAAAGGGTGCAGCTGTACACAATATAGCAAAAGGTATTCGCTAAGGGGGAACTGGTCTACCACATGATCTCTGGCCTCAGAGGAATTCACACTTAAGCACAGGAAATAGGAAAGAGGTGGTGGGAGGAAGGTGAGAGAAAAGGGTGGGAGGTAGACAGAGGGGAGGAGAGGAATTGGGTGTAGGCTATGGAAGGAAGCTGCCAGTCTCATGGTTTGCCATGGAAACCTTTTGTCTGCTTTGCCCTGGCCCACTCTCCTCACACACCCCTGCTACCTACACAGGTGCAATGTGAGCAACCACGATTGTAGAATGTGATGTTCCTCCCCTGACACGAGCCTAAATGCAAAACCAAGCAGCCTAAAGAAGCATTTCTAGGGGGTGAGTGTTTGTAAATGTTGATTGTGCTTCTTTTCAATGTTACTAACTCACACTGTTCAGCTCCTAATAATGGGCTGGACTCTGCTAAGCACTTTCTAGGCATTACATTATTTAATCATCACAACAATCACAATGCATCCTGCAGACAGGAAGTTAGGCTCACAGAAATGTACCTGGGGTCCTAGGGCTGAGATGGGCAGAGCCAGGTCTGAGAGGCTGGCTCTAGAGTGCCCTACAGCTCACCACTATATTCAACTGCCAACCAGTACATCTCTTAAAAAAGGTTTCTTGTTACTAAAGTAGCATGCTCATACTATGTGTGTGTGTGTTCAATGTAAATATAAACAAAAGAGAAGAAAATGGAAAATACGATTATCCTACCCTCCAGAAGTAATGACTGTTAACATGTTAGCCTATGTACTCTGAGACTTCTCTGTGCCTGTATATACAATTCTTCTATAATAAAAATGGGATTATATAGTGTATGCAGTTTTGTGACTTTTGTTGATGAAACAATATATTATGCATTCTTTTCTTTATCATGAAATAGTCTTCTATGACAAAGGAGCCTGAGCAAGTTCCCTTTATTCTTTGAATGCATGCACAATAACTTATTTAACCAAGTCTTTATTATTAGACATGTAGGGGTTTGTTTTTATTTTGTTTTGTTTTTTTTGGCTTTTCACTCTTGTAAATAATTCTATGATAAACATTTGTGTGCTTGAGGATTTTTAAATGGGCTTCTCACAACCACCAAATCCTTTGCCATGTTGCAGCTGGAGGGATCATGGCCTTGGCACATGATGCTCCATCTGCTTGGAGCACCCCTCCTCACTCTCCATTCATTAGCTAACTCATACTGCCACTCAGGTCTCAGCTGAAATGCAGCCTCTTCCAAGAAGCCTTCCTAGACTGCCCAGACTAGATCAGGCCCCTTGGTTGGTTGTGCTCACAGACCCTACACAGTTCCTTCACTGTGTTTAACATATCTATGAATAATTGATCCTGTAATTCTTGTTCTGATGGCGATCTTCCCTCCGAGACTATTAGTTTCACAATGGCAGCCCCGTGACTCCATTTTCTATTGTGTTATCTCCAGGGACTAGCAAGGCCACACAGTAGGCACTTAATAGTTGTTTTCCAATACATACATGAATGAATCTTTGTGGACATCCTTAACTATTTTCTTAAGTAAAGCTAAAATATGGATCAAAAAACATACATATTTTTAAGACTTTTCGTATACCCTTCAATTGTCCTCCAGAAAAGTAGTAATGGTTTGTTTCCATTACCATCACTAGTGTGGAGAGGGCAGAGCTCCCTTTTGCATGTTTTCAGCCAAACCATTACTCGCTTTTCAAGTGGTAGTTTGTAAAACAATTGGCCAAATTGTATCAATCAGTATTGGAGTTCCCCACCCCCAAATCAAGTTGTATGTAGACAGAACAGTAGATTATTGTTTTACAAAATGGACTCTGAGTCCACAGAGCAGATCTTTCTGCTTTTGTATTTGTCATTACTCTACGACATTAGTTCTACTCTCAGATCCTAGGTTTCCTAAGTATTACAATGACGACTACCCTTTGCTGGGGACCTTCAGCACTAATAGGCCACGCTCGTGCTTTTCCTGCATTCTCTCATGTAATCCACGCACAGCCCTGATGAGATCAATGTCATGATGACTCTCAACCACGGACATGTAACTGAGGCATGGTTAGGCGACTTGCCTGAAGTCGCACAGCGAGCCAGTGATGGAGCCAACACTGGAGCACACACAGACAGGATCCTGGAGCCTGTGCTCTGACCTGCAGCTTCCACGGCTGACACACAGCCCTGCCTTTTCAGCTCCCACTTTCAAGCTGCCTTGAATTAAAAAAACAAATTCCCACATCCAACACTATTTCAAAATCATTCTTCTAGAGATAGGTAATGTAACTACTTACTGAACGCCATAACTTACATCAACATTTTCAGTGTTTTTATTTCAGTGTTATTATTGTTGCCATTTTGCTGCAATAATAGACCAAGGCTCATATAAGTTAGGTAATTTGCCCACACAGCTAAGAAGTAGTAGGACCAAAATCTGACTCTATAAGTTAAAACTCCTTTCCACTTTCCCCAGCTCATTCCCAGCTAATACATGTTACTTATTTAACAATTTTTTAACCAAGACTTTTATGAATCAAATTTGTCTACTGGAAAAACTACTTGAATAGGAGATAAAAGATTCTACTTTCAATGTTGCCATTCACTAACTTTGTGATCTCCGGCCCAGAGAAATTATGAACTCTAAGGTCCCTTCCAATTCTAAATTCTACAACTCTATGCAGAATTTTGGGCATCAGAACAAACATAAACTTTGACATTAGAAAGATCTGTTTTCAAAATGTGACTTGTCGCTTCCTGCCTGATGGGTCTTGTTCATGACAGACCTTCCAAACTTGAGTTTCCTCATCATTAAAATCAGGATACTATCTTCCTTTCTCTACTGTTAGGAAAATTAGAGTTAACATACCCGGCACTCAACAAAAGAGAGGGATGCTGGTGCTGGTGCTGGTACTGGCTGTGCTGGGGGCATGACAGTGACTTCCTTCCATTGCCGTGTCAGCCCCAGTCTTGCCGTAGGACTCTGCACACACCTTCGTCTCTGAGTAACACCTAAACATGGCTCACACCCTCAGCTTTCCTGTGACTATGATACAAGCTATTCCGTTTTTCTTCAGGTGACCCTCACTAGCACGGAAAGTCTGAAAGCGTACAGTCAGAGTTGCGTAACTGTGAATCTGGCCTATAAAGGAAGCCACTTTTCTCTTCCTCCAAATTTTTTTTTCAGCAACTTGAGGCATTCCCCTTGTGGGCGTGTGATCTCCCCGATGGCTGTAATAGCTCAGGCAGCCACAACCACAGCCCTCAGCCGCTGCAAGTGAGCAAGTGAGTGCAGAGCACCTGGCCTCCTGGGGCCCAGAGCTCTGGAGGAGTTCCATCTGGTGGCTGTCACAGAAAAGGCTGGCCAAGCTCAGAGGCCTTTGGGCTTGCTCGGGGTAGGGAATGCATGGGATTTGGGGATTCCTTCCCCATGGCAAAACTGACTCTGAGAGAACTTCTAGTGCAATTCCAAAAGCCCAGGACCCCAAAGATGACCAAGCCACTGAGAACCAAGCCACTGAGATGACCTCTGCTCGTTCAAAACATACCCTTGTTTGTGGTCCAGATAGGAAAGTGAAGTGTTATGTCAGTGCAAGGTCATGTTACAGGCACAGAAGACCATTTTAAAAACAGGACCAGAGCCACAGAAATGGCCTCTCTTCTGCCTGGTGGTCCTTAGCCCTGCTCGCACCTCAATGCTGCCAGGAAAAAAAACTGCACAAATGATGTGGGCAAACATGATAGCTAATCCTTACATCAAGTTCCCTGTGTGCGCGCTGAGCATGTCTAAGCACTTAACAGTCTCCAAAATTCCGAAAGGTATATATGACAACATTGACCCACTTCACACATTAGCAATGTGGGAAAATAACTTGGCTAAGGTGACCCTGCAAATAAGTAGCACAGACAGGGTTTGAACCCACGTAGCAATATGGCTACAGACACCAAGCTCTAAGCCAGTATTTTCTACAAAAGGAAAATTACAAAGGACTGATCAACATATGAAAAAGTACTTAACCTTACCTGGGACTAGGGAGAAGGTATGGGAAATGGACATGCTCAAATACCCTTAGAACATACATTGGCCTGTTACATGGTTTGTCAGTGTCTATCAAAAGTGAACTGAATTCCCCTTGACCCGAGATTTCACTTCCAGTCACCTATACTCCTGGAATACTCAAAAAAGATTTTCATACAAGGATGCTCACACATAACATTGTCTGTGCAAGATCCTCTAGCCATCTCTGTCCGTGACTCATAGTGAAGTACCTGCACTTGTTAGGCATGCCAGAACCACTTGCAGAGATATACAAATGATAAATATTCATTTAGAGAACTAGTGATGTGCTTGTCCAAGTACTGCAATATTGCCACTAACAATTAAATAGTGCGAGTGTATCCCGACCCAAGTTCTACAAAAATAAAAGCTATCAAAGAGCCTCTTTTCTTCCCAGCTCTGTGTGCCAGGAGGTTGGCCACTACCTAGTGTGTTGTCCTGCCTCCCCTGCTCTCGGGCTTCTGATGGGGTTCAGCCACTTGCCACATCAGTGGATCAGAGAGTAAGAGATTGGAGTATTTATTCCCTTTTCTTCCCCAACCGCATCCCCTCGCTCCACACCAGGTGGAAGTTTCCTCCAGTGGCTGAAATTCCTTGCAGCCCCAGCTTGGCACCAACTCTCTCAGAATGGCCCCTCTTTCCTGGTTATGACTCACCCAGGGTTTGGTGACACCTTTCCTTCCCCTTCAGGTCTAGAGGAGGGGACAGTTTCCACTGTTGCTAGTCTCTGGCTACGTCACCATCTCCATTGCTTCCACTCACCTGCCCTCACCTCTGTAAATAGGCTTTCCAGTAAACAGGCTTTGATGGAAATCCTTGAGTGTACCACCCATTTTTGCTAGGACCCTAAGTGATTGAACCTCAGATTTTCATCTTGTACACAAGTGTTGAATAGCTACTACGTTCTGGGTGTCAGCCTGGTGCTGGAGTTACCAGCATGAGGAAGTCAGTCCCTTCCATCTGCTGCCTAGGGAGAGTAGCTACGGGATAGTTTTTCCCATGGGCCTATATGGAATCTTTCCCTCAAAATTTGGTCAGAGCTTGGCTCTCTTTTAGGTGAAAATGAATTAAGATGGTGTACATTCTGTTAAATTAGTTCTTGTTCAGGTGTCAGTATCAGAGAACTCTGAATCCAGTTCAGACACTTATGTCTCGGCCCTGGCCAGGTAGCTCAGTTGTTTAGAGCATTGTCCTGATACACCAAGGTTGTAGGCTTGATCCCTGGTCACAGTACATACAACAATCAACCAATGAACGCATAAATAAGCGAAACAACAACTCCATCTATCTCTCTCTTTCTCTCTCATCAATAAATAAAAATTTTTAATGAACACATCTGTGTCTCTAGAAAGCTCCTAAGGACTTTATCCAACAAGGCAAATGTGGTGAGTTCAAGAAGGCCAAGTAAAGCTGCTTTCTACTCAATGTCCCCATTTAAGAAAAGGACACCATCAACCACCTAGTCCCAAAGCCAGAGCCTTGGAGTCTCCAGATCCATCTCTCTAAACCTCTCTCTGATTCATGCTCTCCTACCATCCTCATGTCTACTGCCTTGGTCCAGGTCCTTACCTTTTCTTGTCAGACTTGCAATTGCCACGGGGAGTGTATTGTGCCCGCATCTCTGAATTCCCAGCCTCGCACATGCCTGGCATTCAATGGGTCCTCAATAAAATTGATTGCATGAATAAAATTCTACCACAGGAGCCTCCCACTTTTCTTCCCCCACCATTCTATTATCTTTCCTTCCCATGAGATCTTTCTAAATCAGAGATGTGTGTACATTATTATTTAAATTCCTTCAATGGTTCCACCATGGCTCTTAGCCAGGAGTCACCAAACTTACACTGTAAAGAAGCAGATATTTTAGATTTTGTGAGCCATATGGTCTGTTGCAACTATTCACCTCTGCTGCTGCAGTGTGAAAGCAGTCATTTACGATACATAATAAATGAGCTTGGTCATACTCTAATAAAACTGAACTTACAAAAACAAGTGGCAGACTAGATTTAGTTCATGGGTTGCAGTCGGCCAACCTTGCTCTGAGCAAGTGTGTTCAAGCTAGTTGGCACAGTGTGCAGGGCTGTTCATGGCCTGGCTTTGTTTAGCTTTATCTCCTGACGCTCTAACTTCACACTTCATTCACCATCAATGCCACACTTCTTCAACTCCCTCACATGTGCTATGCACTTTCCAGTATCTGTGGCTTCGCACTTGCTGCTCCCCCCTTCTAGAGCCCCCATCTCCATCTGTATGCCTATGAAACATTAATCCTCCAAAACTCCTAGACCGAAACCTTCCCTACGGATCCTGCCCACCCCTGCCCCAGGGGGTAACTTCACCCTCACCTTGTCACCTTTGCACCTGCTTCCATTACTTCACTTAACCATCTATCTTATCATTATTTATTGACATATCTGTGTCCATTAGGGAAGAGGACAACGCCTGGTGCAGAGGTGCTTAAGAAACATTGTTAAATTAAATTGGGACCAAGATACCTTCCAGTACAGTGATTCTAGGTTTGCCGGAGGCAACTCCAGTTTTTTGCCTGTGGCCTTAACATAATTATTAATTAGTTCCCCTTTTCACTCTCAGAAGTGACCCCCTGTGGATAGTAAATGATACGGTTGCCCTCCCTTTGAACCATATCACACTGGTAGCTATCTGGTCCGCCTATCTGTGGGGCCAGACGTATATGGTGCTCAGGGTCTCCCTTCCTGGCATTGGCCAGTAGACCAGTGTTCCTGGCTTCCCCTGGCCAGGCCTGAACAGCAGTGGGGCCAGAGTGAGAGGGTGGCGATGCAGGTTCAGTTGTCAGTGTCCACGCAGCCCCAGGGGGATAGGGCCAATCAAAGTATGCAGCATAGCAACGCTTTTGAGGAAGATACGATCCCACGGTGATCAGTTATTTCTGCACTATCTATGACCCAGAACAATTCTAACGGAGGTCAGGGCAGTGGGGAGAGGGCAACAGAACCCTAGGCTCAGTGCAGGAAATCCTTCAAATCCAGGCCCCACCTGGGATGGGAGATTGCTTTTGTGCACAAAAGGGAGTAGTTCACTACAGCCACCACCTCTTATCAGCGGTCACAGGAGCAGCTCCAGGACAAGGTGCCTAGAAAAGAGAAAGAGAAACACTGAATGATCATTTTCCCCCATGCCTCCTCCACTTATTTGACACGCAGTCTGGTTGCCCTAGCCTCTTTCCTGAGCTTCCTTTCTCCTCCCCCGCATCTCAGACACTTCCATCTCTGTTTCCTGGGCCTCTCAGAGGAATATGAAATGGCCACCCTTAAGCAGGGCTACATAAGGAGCCTTTGGTTCTTTGAAAGCCATCTCAAACCCAGGAGCAGTTCCCACAGCTGTCACAGCTCTAAAGTCAAAGCCAAAGGCAGCTGAATACATTTGCCCAAAACGTGTCCCTCTGCACGTGAATCTGAGGTGTTATCTATACAACCATCTCCACAAAACTGTGCTCCTAAAAGGTCAGCCTTATTATTCCCAAGAGAACCTCAAGGCTCCTTCTGATCTTAAGGCTCTAACTTGTGACCCTGAATCTATGCTCCTGACCCTTTGTTTAATAAGTCGTTAGAGTAGTTTTTGAATAATTCCCACTGTAACCATTATTACACTCAGTTTTTCCAAAGAGACATGCCCCTCTCATTGTGTATCAGGCAATGCCCTGCTTTAAAAATATACACCAGTAAGCAAAAAGTCAAACTTAGAGCATAAAGTGATCACTCACAGACACTAAAAAGCATTCTTTGCACGATGAGCACTCAAGGCAGTTTCTTTACAAATTGCAAGTGCTTCCGAATTTCAGTGTTTGTTTGTGGTTCCTTAAAGCAAAGACTTCAGGAACCACTTCCAAATAAAGACTGTCTATCAAAGTATAACAAAAGTAACACAGGAATAAATTTATTCCAAAAGTTTTAGAAACAATCAGCTCTTCCACTGACTTACATTGCATAAAACATAGGTGTATGCTTGATATATAACCAAAAAAGTAAATAAAATCAAGCCTGAAACAATAAGGCTAAACAATTTGGTGGTAACAGCTGTGAATTCTGAGACTTTTGAGCCAATCAGTGATTTATTGCCCACTGTGCACAAGATACTCCATGAGCTTTGAAGAGTAGTGCAGAGCTGTACAGAGAACGTTCCCTGTTTTCCAAGAGCCATCCATTTGGAGGATAAATAAGAGGGAACACAAATAATTTACATAAGTCAAAAAACAATCTGTGTGATCTTGAACAATTCATGTAACCTTACTAAGTCAGCTTCCTCACCTACAGAACAGAAAGTTCGTATCTCATAGGATCTCTATGAAGATTAAAGGATCTGATGTGGGTACTGAGCATAGTACAGTGCGGGGAAATGAAATAGGTCATCATCAGATGTTAGTTGTACTGCTCTTACAGTTCTCGTCACCATCCGTGTGTGCCTTACATAGCCATTTCAGAAAGTGGAAGAGATTATTCAGTTAGGAGATTCAAGAAAGGCTTCATGGAGGAGGTAGAATTTGAGCTGGATCTCAGAGAGTGGGTGGGATTTCAGGATGAAGAGACAGAGCTGGGGAAGGAGGGGGAGTCCAGATAAGGAGGTATCTCAGCTTCCACAGGAGGAGGGACAGATTCAGCAGGAGTGTAGGCCAGGTTCAAGAGGCCATATACAGGTTTGGCTGGCAGGAAGGATACAGGAAGTAAGGCTGAGAACAGAGATTGTACTCAAATTGTAAAGGAAGTGTTATCGTCCCAGTTGAGATATTTGAATTTTATTCTATAGGCAATAGGGAGCCATGGAAGGTTTTTGAGGAGAAGAATAATATTCTCTAAGTTATATTTGAGATGCTTTTTGGGGGGTAGCAGTGAGCCAAATGGACAACAGCAGAGAGACTGGTCAGAAGGCTATTTTAATAGTCTGGGTAATATAGTGAGGGCCTATCAAAACTCAGAGAATATAAAATACAAATAAAGGGAACAGATGGGAGAAACATTTTGGAGGAAGATCAGCAAGCCTACTTTAATAGAGAAGGAGATATGTAGAGTCATCTTTCAGTGACTCACAGATTTTGAACTGGGGTACAGATGCCATTAAATAAGTTAGGGAACACAGGAAGGGAGACCACTTCAGAGGGAGGAGACATTTGTAGTTGTAGTGCCCAACTCTGAGGTTTCTCCTGGTAAAGACCTTGGATGGAAATTAATTTTTCTGTTCCCTTGTCTGTGAAATGGGGATGTCTGAATACCTTTTAACTTCGCACAAATAGCTTCACTGATTTCTAAGTTTGGGCTTCTCAGGGACTGGAGTCTCTTTAGTCATGATTCACTGTAATTTTGGGAGTAAATGAATGAATCATCCATTGTGAGCCTATTTATATCTATTACTACTTAGCCAGGAAGCCTTAAATAGACTGGCAAAGTCAACTATGGGCCCTTTCTAAAAGCATCAACTTGGAAACCAGAAGATGGGTTTTATCTGTTTGGTAAATGTCAGTTCCTTTGGTGTATAAAATTCCAGTAGTAGTTATTGAGTCTCTGTAATTTTTTGGCAACTTGGATGAAAATTATAATACTGTATCTGTCAGTGGCAGGTCTGAAAATAAACCATATTAGGTAATTTAACAGACAGAATATGATGTAGGGATTTGGTTAAGCAGTTGCGGAGGACTAAAAAAACAAAATGAAAACACTGACTTAACGACAAGGTAATGACTGCAGGCAGCGGCCACCACCACTGAGGGAACAAAGAGACAAGAATGGCGTTATCAGAACCTACCAGCTGGGGCTCAGACCTCCTGGGGGGACTACTGTCCCGCTGGTGCTGCTCTTGATGGGCGATTGAGGCCGCCTCTGAGAGTGCTGGGAGAAGCTGAATCAGAACCAAGTACCACTGCTGGGGTGAAGGGCCATTACTGGGGTCATGCTGACAAGAACCACCAAAGAGGAGCAAGACCCCACCCCTCTGCCCCTGCCCTCCTGTCCCAACAGGAAGCTATCTAACAAAGGAGAAACACAGTTCGCAGATTCCCAGCATTGCAAGGACTTGGAAGGGAGGATCTGGAGTTGAGAACCAACAGATTAACTAACATGAGGACTTTCATATAGCACATGATTTGAGAATTATCAGATTGCTCTATTTATTTTCTGAACAAGCAATCAAAAATATATAAACTGATTCAGATAATGGAGTACAAACTAGAAATATTAAGCTATTATCCTGCAAGCCTGGAAGGAAAGAAGTGTGTGTGTGTGTGTGTGTGTGTGTGTGTGTGTGTGTGTTGAAACCACTTGTAACAGTGATATCAGTTATGCGTGGAGATTGAGGCAGAGGCACCCTAAGGTTACCCCATCGGTATATATGCCCTTGTATAATCCCATTCCCCCAAGTGGGGGCAAGACTGGGAATGGCTTTTAACAAATAAAATACGGAAAAGGTGATGGGATGTCACTTCCTTGGTTATAGTATGTTATCCAGACTCTGTCTTAGGCAGCTGGAGTAAGAGCGTCTACTGCCAGCTTTGAAGAAGTAAACACCCGTGCTGTGAATCGCCGGTGACCTCTAAGACCAGAGGGTGGCTTTTAGCCAACAGCCAGTGAGAAGCAGAGACCATCAGTCATTCAAACACTCCAATTCTTTCAACAACTCCAATGAGCTTGGAAACAGATCACCCCCCAGAACTCCCAGGTGAAGCTGCAGTCCAGGCCAACACCTGCTGGCAGCCTGCTGAGACCAAGAGCAGAGGACCCAGCTAAGCGGTGTCCCGACTCCTGATGTATGTGAACTGTTGTGGTAATTTGTTACACAAGCAATACAAAACCAACACAGGTTTTGAGCAATACAAAACCAACTCATTTCTCTATCTCCCATCTACTCCATTCAACACTGACCTAATGTTTATTGAACATCTAACATGGGCCAGCTGTTTTGTCTTCAAGAAGCCAGTTTAGTGAAAAAAGTGGACCAGTTGGCACACCATTCTAGCTGAGTGTGATGGGTTCACTTGAAGGAATGGCCGAGGGGCTGCAGAGCTTGGATGAGGGCAGCCTGCCCAGAACAGGGGCATGAAAAGCCACAAAGGCGGAAATCTTAGTTAAAAGAAGGTTAACTAGTTAACTAGGAAACAGGGCTTTAGGCAAAGGTCCAAAAAAAATTAGATTGTTCTTGATTGCTGATCAGTTTTCTCCAACTTCATGCATGTAGCAAAAATCAGAAAAGGCTCTTCCTTAAATTGTTTTTCTTCCATCGAATTTACACTCAAATTCCAGCATTCAATTGAAAATCCAGAATCCAGAAGAGTACAAAAAAAAAAAGAAAGAAAGAAATGCATACTTGAACTTAAATATGTCTCCTGATAGAGATTAGATTAGCGATTGTTTGTCTTAATAACCAGCACTTCCTCTTGAAACTGTGCCCAAGACAACCTTAAAAAGCTCCAATTTCATGAAACGTGTCACTTCCTCTCTACTCACAGCCCCCTTTTTCCTTCCTTCCCCTGGGTCTCACTTTTTCTTTTTTTTTAATGCAGTGCTTTAGTGTTTGAAATAATACCCCTTCTGGCAGGCTGATTTGGTACAACTTCCATTTTTCTGGGGAGAGTTTTGATCTCAGCCAAGGTCACAGAGAGGGTTAGAAACAACAGAGCCAACATTCAATTCCTCACCCCAGGAGCCTCTAGATGAGCCCCATGGCGGTTTTCTTGTCATCGTCTGAACTTGGAAAGGCCTCTCACCCACGCCCGGTCTTCTCAGGCGCCTCCTTCCCTTCCTATAACTTCACAGAGCCAGTTCTTCAGGACCCACCTCCATGACCAACTCAACCATGCTGCTCATTTTCATGCTCCTCAGGGAAACTTAGGAGCAGAACCATGATGGTTGGGACAAACTGCCCTCCCCCCACAACTCAATTTGGACCTGATCACACCAAGCAAAGTAGTAGAGGACAGAGCAAATGAAAGAACAATAAGAATGAAAAAGATGACCACAGCTGGCTTTCAGCAACACCAGAGTGACCGGTTGGGGGATTTCTTGAATGTTTGGACAAGGACGCAAGTCCCCATCCCCACTCCTGTCAATTTCAGATTAGATTCCCAAACATAATGCTGATCAATTTATTTGGAGAGTCATGATGAGAGCAGTTTGGGGAGGAACCCTATCCTTTGTGAGTTCTCTAATGTAGCATGTACTCCTCCCACAAAACACTGCAGGGCTACCATCTCCTTTAAGGAGGGCTATTAACTTTTCAGAGGATGTGAAGAACTACCGCTCGATTTTAAATAAAGCTAATGCCAAGGAACCCACATTTAAAGTTCTAAAACAGCAGCTACTCACCCACCACCACCCACAGATCCAGCGACTGAGATTTTTTTCAGCTTGGCCTATTATTTATTTAGAATCAGAACTGATTTCTGTCTGGATGATGCAGCCATTCAAGCTGACATCTCAAAAGCATCCAATAGTACAGTCCCACTCCCTTAAAAATATCAGTGAGGTCCTATAAGAGTGACCTCCCCAGGAGCGGGTAGATGTCCCAAATACAAGGAAGGAGGCTCATCGACTGGCTGGAATCACTTGCTTCTCCCTACCTTGCTGAGACCCTGCTAAAACCAGAAACACCTCAGTTAAAGGTGTTCAAAATGAAAGCAGAAGTGACGATTTCTTTCAAGGCAGTGAGAGCTCATGTCTGTTGGAGCCCTGGCCTTGGACTCCTTGGACGTGTTGGTAGCCACTGGCAGTGCCTTTGAAGACAAAATTATGACTGAACACTTGGTGCAGTTTTCCTTTAAATTTCTTAAGTGGAAACCTTGGAGAAACAACAGGATGGGTAGGGGGAAAAGAGAAAGAGTTTCTTGAAAAGAAATAAAATTAGCCTAAAATTTTTTAATTAAAATTTTAAGAAGCAGGCACTAAGAGAAAAGTTTCTTCAGGAACGTCTTTGCTGTATGTCAATTAGCGAGCCTGTTCTTGCTGTCGGTTTTCTCTGCCGCCTCAGAGCCAAGTCTTCAGCCTCCCACACAGATCTGCAGAATCAATTGTCTTCCCCAAACATGCAGTAACCACAGAGAAGTGAAATTAATAAAACTGCTCCAAAAGATGATTTCTAAAGATGACATTCTTACGCTAGGTTTAGGCTTTCTTTCCTGCGGCCAAGTAGCAGCCTGGAGGGGGAGTAGGAGTGGTTTGGTGAGGATTTGGGTACCTCCCACCCTTTTTTTAGAGTTTCTAATTTGTCTTAGGTTTTTTGGGTTTTTTTTTGTTGTTGTTGTTTTTTGGTTTTTGTTTTTATTGGGAGGGAAAGGTTGGGAGTTGGGCAGAAAAGAGTTAAGAGTAAAGGCCAAAAAAAAAAAAAAAAAAACCACCAAAGCCAGCAATTATGGACCCATCAAGTAAGGCCTGTCATTCCTGACAAACATGTCAAAGCCGAGAAGCTTAAGACCTGTGCTCAACGCCCCCACCAACCCCCTCTGTGTGCCTCTCCCAGCACCCACCTTGGTTGAAGGCTACCACTGAGGGCAGTGTGGCCAACATACCCAACCTGCCACGGGATCAGGAAGGCTCGGCTCAGCCCCAGCCCTAACAATGCCAGGAAGACAAGCAAAGGCCATCAGTCTCCATTAGGAAGACAGTATTTTCCTCCCATATTATCCTGTCTGTCATGTCCTCCTAGGACTCCAAAGGCATCGCTGTCTCATACATCATCATCATTTTCTCCCCACAAAGATGGAGAGCCCCAGGGAGGGGTCCTTTTTGCTCATCCTCCTGCTCTGGATAGCCAAGGGCCTTCCCCTGGTGACAGGAGCAATACTCAGCTACTGGGGAGATATTTGCATCCCAATTAGGACCAGGGCTTTGAAGAGTTGGGGAGGAGGGCATTCACAGCCAGTTTGTAAATCAGTTTAAACAAACTTCCACAGTCTCAGGAGGCCTGGAGAGGGCATCTGTAACACTGAGTGGGGAGGAGAGAGAAAAACCCCAAAATCTAGGGCTCAGGATTATGGATACACTTAGTCTGGATGGAGCAAAGGCGAGCTGTCACCAAAAACTGGATTATTAATAGCAGTTAATTAAGCATTGGGTGCACTATTTGATTAAATTCTCACAACAGTCTCATCTTACATTTACAGGACATTTGTCAGGGAGCAAAATGAAAGCTATGAGGATCAGCCAGAATTAGAAGGAACATATTTGTCTGATTCTAGATCTTGACAGTGTATATTATAGTGTGTTCATTGGTCAGTTATGGACCACTCTAGAATTTTTGCATATGTCCTAAATAATAAGGTTAATAGTTACCATTTTTTGATACCTACTATGTGTCAGACCCAATTCTGATCACTTTACGTACATATTTTCATTTAATCCTCACAGGTAGTACCATCCTTACTAGTATCATTATCGACATTTTATAGCTGGGGAGACTGGGGTTGAGAGAAGTGAAGTAACTCCCAGGTCCCCCACTAGCAGTTGCTGGAGTCAGGATTCAGGTTCCGACTCCATTGTCTATGTACAGACAATGTGAAACTTACTTGCTGTCCAGAAGTGCAGACGATTGCAGCAGAAGGAACTAACCATGGAGTATAGGAGTGAGCCATTCATTACTGGCTTTCTCACCAATGTGAATCAGGATGAAATCAGTTGAAAATGAACTTCACAGCAAGTCTTAATGGTAAAAAGAATGTCACCAAAGCAGATGAGGAAGGCCCCCGACCCTTCCTATGAGGTGTGTATGAGTTAAGTTCTTTCTTGATGGCAGGTTTGGGAGCCACTGCTTTCTCTCCAGCAGGCACTGCCATTGGGCCCAGTGAGGAGCACCAGGGGACTGCCTGTCAAAACCAGCATGCAGGGCTCCAGCTCCTGGGCCTGTCCATAGAGTAGGGTAACCCAGCTTTTCAGCCCTGTCTCAGCTTGAATGAGGCACTAGCCTGTTCTGAGTCCCTAGAAATTCAACTCGGCAATCCTCACCCATGGAATTTGACACAGAGGCTTAGTGGGGGGTTTCTATCCTTCTCAGAGGTAAGGCAACAATAACAGAAACTCAACCCCACTCAAAATGGTTGTGAGATCCTGTTAGTTTCCACCAATACGCCCTCCCCGACTTCTTTCTGTTAATAGAACCCTGATTTGGTATAATCTTCCCCCTCACAGTCCAATGTTTCACTATATCCACCATGGTAACCCCATTTCCCTCACCAGTGAGTGGCTAAGGAATAGGCAAGTGACAGTTCTGGCCAATCAGCTGTGAAGGGATATATACAGGCAGGCTCTGGAAAGGTTTCTGCACTGGATTTTTAAAAGACACCCACAGAGAAAGTAATAATCTTTGCTCTTCCACTGGAAATTGTCAAGGCAGGACGTGATGGCTGGAGCTGCAGCAGGCATGTTGCCGTTTAGGTCATCTCCCCTGAGGACTGACCCAACACCCTGAGAGAGGCAGGATGGAATGATGGAAAGAAGTTGGTTACGTCACCAAATTCACCAATGCTAGCGCTGTCCTACCCTGGACTTTTGATTATATAAGATATTTTCCTTATGTAGAAACAGTGCAGTAGAGGAAACACTGGTTACATGAAATTAAAAATGATAATCCTCACACAGCACTTTCAGCAGTGCCTACCATATAGGGAACTTTAACTATTATGACATTTGTCATATATGTGTAAAGCTCCTAGCTCTGCATCTTACTCCACAACCCTTTACAAAAAAGGCTAATTAATATTGAAGGCAACTGGCCTGTGTAACCCATTTCAGGTCTTTCAGAAGTCTCAGAAGTGTTCAACCTCAAAACACGTTAATTGAACCATGGCAACAGTCTGAATGGAATCTACACAAAGCAAAGAACTTCAATTATTTTATTGCCTTATCTCACCTGACTACATAATCATAAAAACCCACAAAAAAGGACATAGTTTAGAGATTTGCTGTGAATTTCCTGGCCTTGTTTATTAACTGAATCAAAACTGAAAGTAGCATCTCTTTTCTTCCTTGTAAACTGTACACTTTAGGAAGATATTGGCTGGCAATAATATTCCCAGCCAACACGTGCATGTTATATAACAAATACATATTATAGATACTTTGAAAAGGAAGTGATTTATAGTTGGATTCTAGCAGCTGCTTTGAAGCATTCAATTTTTCACTTAAGGCTAATTAGAAGATTTTTAATTAGCAAATGTTCCATCCAATAGATTAGATATGAAGATTTTTCACAACCATTGTAATATTTAGTTCTCTTTTCCCATTTTAACTAAACAAACTAGAAATAATTTATAAGTAATCTCTGTTCAAGGCCTACAAAGTCTATAACCAGGAGATGGCCAGGAAGAATTGAGATACATAGAATCTTGTCCCATCTGTGACTCTGACTCTCTTTGGGATTTGGAGCAAATTATATCCTTTCTGTTCTCATTTTCCCCATCTATGAAATGGGAGGTCGAATTAGGTCAGGGTTTCTCAACCTCAGCACTACTGACATGATTAGGATAATTTTTTAGATGTTTAACAGCATCCCTGGCACCTACCCACTACATGTCAGTAGCACACCCACCCCCACCCCAGTTGTGACCATCAAATATGTCTACAGACTTTGCCAAATGTCCCCTGTGGGAAGCTGGGCAAAAATCACCTTCTTTGAGAACCAGTGAATTAGATCAGGAGTTATAATGCCAGCAAAGGTCAAGCTGTTATAAAAATGAGAGAAGTAGGGCAGATGAAAGAAAGGCAAATTTGGATTCTGAGACTTCTGGCCAAGATATAAGCATAGGTAGATACACTTTGCCTCTTCACATAACCAAAAGAAGAATGCCAACAAATTTAAAAGCAAAAAAACAACTGGAACTGACAGAAAATCTAACTGTATGGAAGACCAACAAACAAGGAGTTAAAAAAGAAACATTCATCCAGACCAGTAGGAGGGACGGAGATGTGCAGCGGAGGCAGAGAGGACTTGAGGGAAGGTAGCAGCCAGCAGATGGGTTGTCCCACATTTGTGTGTGGATAAATCGGGAGGAACAACAGGGGAGAGACACAGACGGAGCAAACCAGGGTTCCAACGCAGGGAAATAAAGCCTCAAAACCTCTGACTGAAAAAAACCTGTGGGGGTTAAGGTGGCAGGAGGAGAAACTCCCAGTCTCACAGGAAAGTTTGTTGGAGAGACACACAGGGTCCTAGAATGTACACAAGCCCACCCACCTGGGAATCAGCACCCGAAGGACCCAATTTGCTTATAGGAAGAGGGGGAAGTGACTGAAAGATGGTGGAGAATCGAACAAGCAGCATTGCTCCCTCTCTGACCTCTCCCCCACATACAGTGCCACAACACAGCCATGTGGATTGCCCTGCCCTGGCAAATACTGAAGGCTCCACCCCTTACTACATAACAGGTGGGCCAAGACAAAAAAAAAATCACCCAAGTGAAAGAACAGATCAAAGCTCCAAAAATAGAACTAAGCAATAAAGACATAACGAACCAATCAGATGCTGAGTTCAAAAGACTGGTAATCAAAATGCTCACAGAAATGGTTGAGTATGGTTGCAAAATAGGAGAAATGAAGGCTATGCAAAATGAAATAAAGCAAAATAAACAGCGAACCAACAGTGAAGGGAAGGAAACCAGGACTCAAATCAACCATCTGGAGAAGAAGGAAGAAATAAACATTCAACTGGAACAGAATGAAGAAACAAGAATTCAAAAAAATGAGGAGAGGCTTAGGAACCTCTGAGACAACTTTAAATGCTTCAACATCCAAATCATAGGGGTGCTAGAAGGAGAAGAGGAAGAGCAATAAATGGAAAACTTGTTTGAACAAATAAAGAAGGAGAACTTCCTAATATGGCAAAGGAAATAGACTTCCAGAAAGTCCAGGAAGCCCAGACAGTACCAAAGAAGTTGGACCCAAGGAAGTACACACCAAGGTACATCATGATTACATTACCCAAAATTAAAGAAAAGGAGAGAATCGTAAAAGCAGCAAGAGAAAAGGAGACAGTTACCTACAAAGGAGTTCCCATAAGACTGTCAGCTGATTTCTCAAAAGAAACCTTGAAGGCAAGGAGGGGCTGGAGAGAAGTATTTGAAGTCATGAAAGGCAAGGACCTACATCCAATATTACTCTATCCAGCAAAGCTTTCATTTAGAGTGTAAGGGCAGATAAAGTGCTTCTCAGATAAGGTAAAGTCAAAGGAATTCATCACCACCAAACCCTTATTATATGAAATGTTAAAGGGACTTTTCTAAGAAAAAGAAGATGATCAAAACTAAGAACAGTAAAATAACAACAAACTCACAATTATCAACAACTGAACCTAAAAAAAAAAAACCCCAAAAAACTAAGCAAGCAACTCAAACTGGAACAGGAACAGAATCACAGAAATGGAGATCACATGGAGGGTTATCAGTGGGGAGGAGAAGGAGGGAGAATGGGGGGAAAGTACAGGGAATAAGAAGCATAAATGGTAGGTACAAAATAGACAAGGGGAGGTTAAGAATAGTATAGGAAATAGAGAAGCCAAAGGACTTACGTGTATGATCCACGAACATGAACTAAGGGTGGGGGTGAATACTGATGGGAGGGATGTGCAGGATGGAGGGGAACAAAGGAGAGGAAAAAATGGGACAACTGTAGTAACATAATTAATAAAATATATTTTAAATAAAGAAAGGCAAATTCAAGTGCATGCATCCTATCAAAAGGGAAGAAAATGCCTCATTTCCAATGGACTCTCACCACGTGTTACATTTGTTCAAGAGAAGGCATGAATTGCATGATTATGTGAAATCTGTTGATTTTTTTTTAATGTTGGCAACTCACACTGTGCAGCAGTTAGGAAAGTGGGCTCTGAAGCTGGATTGCCTGAGTTTGGATCCTAGTTCTACCTCTTGCTAACTTCAATAATGGGCAAAATCTTTATCACCTCTATGCTTCGGTTGTCTCATCTGTAAAATAAAGACAGTAATAACACCAGTATCATAAGATTATTGTCTTATGAGATAATTAAAAGATTACAATAATCTTTTAATAAGAATTAAATGACAACATACGTAAGGGGCCTAAGATAGTGCCTGTAGGAAGTGCTTAAAAATATTAGCTATTATTATCCCTAAGATATAAAACAACATAAACCAAACTAAATATATCTAGAGTTCATATTCAGCCAAGAAGCTTACAATTCTGAACTACAGGATTTCAAGGGTCTGTTCAGGTTCCCTAAGGTTTTGTGATTCTATTTTATGAAAGCAAGACACTGATTAGCCTCTGATTAACTCTATACAATTTAATTGAGGAGAATGAACTCTGACACTAGCAAAGACAAGGTAGTCAGAAATCAAATGCCAAAATACATGTTCTCAGAAGTCAGAAAGAGTAGATAAAGAGCCATCTGTGCTTTCCATTAAAAATAAAAAGATTGTTTTTTTGTCTCTGTTACTTTAAAAATAAGTATATGAAAAGAGAAGAGCATCAAATTTGGAACCTGCCATCCTCAATAGTATCCTCCTAACAGATACCATGACTATATGATGTTGTTGCTGACTTTCTAGCTAGAATAAATCAACAATTACAAGTTAGTATCATTAACCCAATTACTTTTCAGTGAGAGAGCTGATAGAGGCAATCATGCTTTGGCTTCTCCATCCTTATCCTCCCACTGGAAAACAACATATCCACTCCTGATCAATACTTTGATCTGAGTTACTTATAACACTGTCAGACATGAGTGTCTGCTTCACTTCAGAGTATAGAGATGAGATAATTTTGCAAAACTTAGGTCAGACATTAAATTGTTTGGGGTGAACTGTTATTCATATAACCAAATCAGCACTAGAGAGGATTACCAGAAACTAACAGGGCCTGAGAAGTGCCGCTGTCTTTGTTAAAACTATGTTATGCATGGAGGCATGGAGTAGAATGAGGTCATGTTAGTCCATGTGTTTGAATTACATTTCAGGACAATGATTTGTAAAATTGTTTTAAATTTTTTAAAAACAAAAGTTCATAGCACCTATAATTCCCCTTCCAGGGATCTACCATAGAAAATAGTTGGAAGCTGGAATCAAAATGTATTCATACAGGTATTCTATATGGTGTTATTTATAATAGAAAAAGTAGGTACCAATCTAAATGACCAATATTAGAACATAAAATAAGTTAAGGAATAGCCCTATGATGGACTATTATGCAGCCAATTATAAATGGTGTTTCAAAGTGTATTTTACTACATGGAAACATACTTAATACATAATGCTATAAAAAAGGTGAAAAAATTGAATATGCAATGTGATAAGAACTATGTATGTATGTGTACATATGAAAATATTGCACATCAAAATGCAAACACTGGTTATTTTGGGGTGCAATTATGAATCTGCATTTTCTAAATCCTCACATTGACCTCAAGGTTGCTACATGCAGTTGTGTAGGTTGTACCCTGCAGAGCAGAACCAAGCCCATGGGACCCTCCAAGTCAGGTACCCATGGGCAACATCTGTTCGGAGAGAGCGCCCTTTTAAATTCATGAAACGGCACCATGCAGCATACTGGTTACGTTTAAATTCATACAATAGCACTATGCAGGATACTAGGATGTACTCTGTTACATATTTTTTAGACATAAAAAAATACTATAAAAAATAACGACCATCTATACCAGAGGTAGATAAGAGTGTATGTAGAGCCTGAGGTTTACACAACTTAGAGAGATTTGTTTGTGAAAAGAATACAAATTTTTAATCATAAAATTAGAAACAGATGTGAATTTCAATTTACAATGAGAAAATAGATTACAAAAAAAGTCCTTAGAGATTAGATCCTTTCTCTCTGGCAAACTTACCAGAAGTGCTTGTGTGGAAGTGCCTTGTGATTGCAAGCTGGCTGCCCTCTGCCACCGGAACACGACAGCTCCCAACCGCCGCCAGCTCTCTTGGGGGCGTGTGGAAGTGAAGGGCGCTGGAGCTTCGGCTTCGTTGATTCCACAGTCGCTTTGGCTCTGATCTCCAGGTAAAGGAAGAACTGGAGAAACACAAAGCCAGGTGCTATGTTTAGAGATAAAATTATCTAAATAATACCATCCAAAATCAAATAGTCCAGAAAGTAACTGAAGTACTCAACGCTACAGAAAGAACCATTTTATTTCAATTTAGTAAGAACATTCAATAAATGGTCATTAATATATTTACTAAAATTTGGGAAACTTTCTTCTTTGTACAGACAGCCACCTTCTTTTTAATATGTTAGATTTTTAAAAATATTTTTAATTTAAGAAAAAACAGTCCATCTCAAGAGCCCTCTGTCATCCTTAGGGTTCTCCACTCGATCAGGACAGTAAAGAAAAGCTTCCTACCAGCTTCTTTAGGCAGAAGAATGGCCTAGAATTCAGAGCCACTGGGGATAGTGAACTAGGTTCCTATCACAGAGAGGTAAGAGCGGAAGAGTGCTCCTTTAATTCAACCCAAATAAAACACAAATCCAAACAACAGTCTAAATGGACTTTCACATAAATACAACCAGTCAAAAACTGACCCTCAAAGTATCATCTAGACCAGTGGTTTTTCAGTAAATCAGAGAGAGAATACTGTTGAAACAAAATCTTTAACTGAATTCTATATATAAATGAGTAAGTACTTTCAATAGTGTTATACAAAAACAAAAACCACCCAGAACTAAAACTACCTTCAGTATGTCATCACAACATGGTTCATTATGTATTCATACCTCAACTGACTATTAAACTATTTTAAAATTGACAATGGCATACGTATGCTACCCAGTTTTATGTGTTGGACAAGACTGAATTGCAAAAAAGGACAAGTATAGAATTATAATATTCATATACAGTGACATCTATATAAGATATTCGAATTTGTGCACAGAATAGAAAAAGACACCATAAATAAAATTGAAAGACAAATGATATAGTGTAGAGGGAAATATTCACAACATGTATAATAGACACACATATATAATTGGGATTCCAGAAGGAGAAGAGAAGAAAGGGCAGAAGAAACATTTGAAAAGATAGTAGCTGAAACTTTTCCAAGTATATTGAAAGATATCAACCCACAGATACAAGATCAGCAAACTCCAAACAAACTAAAAACAAAGGAATCTACACGTTAGTACTTTGTAGTTAAACTGCTGAAAACAAACAAAAAAGAAAATCTTGAAAGCAAATGGGGGCTTCACAGGGTGAGATGAAGACATATTTCATACAGGGAAACAAGAGTAAAAATGATAACTAACTTCTTGTCAGAAACAGTGGCCAAAAGACATTGGCATTACATCTTTAAGTGCCGGGAAAACAAAAACCAAAACCTCCTGCCAGCTCCAAATTCTGTATCCAGTGAATATGTCCTTCAAAAATGAAAGTAAAATAAAGAGATTTTTAGACAGGTCACCTTCCAGTAGACCTGAACTACATGAAATGCAAAGAGCAATGATATAGGCTGAAGAGAAGTCAGGAAAAAACTAACTCTGCAGGAAGGAATGAAGAATTCCAGAAAGTGAAAATGTGTCAGTATATTAAACATTTTTAATTTTTGAATGTATATGCATATATGTATAAATTTCTTTTAAATACTTTAAATCATTTAAAGTAAAAATAAAAACAACACATTATGGTGTTATATATGATAGGTAGAAGTAAAATAAATGACAAGAACACCAAGGGCTCAAGGGTAATAACCGGAAGTTTACTGTTCCAAGAAGAAAATGGAAGTAAAAGAATGGAAGGAAGGCAATGCATAAAGAAATTATCACCAAGAACTTTCCAGAACCAAAGAAAGATCAGCATTCTTAGATTGAATGAGTGCCTACGTAACCAACAGGAATTTTTTAATTCTCTATATAGACATAGTAAAATTTCAGAACCTCAAGAACACATAGAAAATACTAAAAGAAAAACTACTTTTGCAGAGAGAAAATTTTAAAAATATCTTCAGACATTCAAGCCTCAGAAGTTTTAGCGCTCACAGATGATCTTCTACAGCAATGCTACAGAAGGGACGCCAGCCATGGGGTAAATGAACACAGAAGAAAGGAGTGGGAGGTAAAAAGTACTTATAGGTCCAGAGTACAGTAAATGAATTAATTCTCAATAAGTATTTCTTTAAAAGGATGGTTTGTCATAGCAATTTGGAAGTAACATTCTGGATTATATAACATTGAAACTAGAGGACACATGAAGAAAAAATAAAGGTTCTTGTTTTGGTGTAAAGAGGAACATAGACTGTTTAACTTTTGTCTTTGTCATAAAAATATATGTTCATGTATACATAATCAAAGACTAAATGTAAAATAATAACAACCAATAAAAGAATAGAAATGGAGATATAACTTTAAACCAATAAATGAAAAAATGAAACAAAGTGCACTTATTAATTTTATGTTTGTAAAAACATAGAAATTAAATAGAAAGCTAATGTGTGTATGTGTGTCTCTGTGTAAACATTTCGTGTGTCTGTTTGGTGTGTCTTTGTGTGTCTGGTGTGCATCTGTGTGTATATATATGTGCTGTGTGTCTGGGTACAAAAACTGTTTTATGGTTTTTTCTTCAAATAAATGGGATCATACTGTACTGTTTTGTCTTTTCTACCCAGAATGCCATAAATGTTATAGTCAACCAAACTGTCAAAGAACCTTAAGGGGCACAAAACCAGGAAGCTTGATCATCCTGGGACACACAGCTCCCTGTGAACGGTCCTGGAGAAAACCGGAAAGTTGTCTCATTTTCCTCAAGAACAGTATTGTAGATGGGCTGCTAACATTGGGCACAAAACCGGAACTGAAATATCACTAGTTCTAGCCCTTTCATGGAGAGTAGAGATTCTGCGTGGAAAAGAAAGCTCAAGTTCCCAAATCTGAGTCAGCTGGGCTGTACAGTCCAAAGGTTCAGAGCATTCTCTCCAGAGACAGACTGCCCAGGGTTCAAGTACCGACTCCATCATTTCCTGTGTGATTTTCGCAAGGCACTTTATCTTGCTGTGCCTCTGTTCCTTTATCTGTAAAATAGTGATGATAATAATGGAGCTTCCCTCATAGGGGCATGGTAAGGATGAAATGAGCTAACATATGTAATCACTTGAATAATAATACCTGGCTCATATATAAACTTCAGTAATCAATGTGTTGTCTAGGATAGACAGAAGTGTGAATGGAGCAGAACCAACCTCAGAATGATGTTTGGTGGGGCTGAGTGATGAGCACACATGGTGTTACTTTTTGGGGATGCTCAAATTCTCTGCAGGAAGAGTGCTTTGTACACTCTGTACATATTAGCTGTCATGATAGGAGGTGCCAAGGAAGAAAGAAGTATGGCTTCACTGTGGCCACAATGTTGCTGCAATGAGAAAGATAAGGTGTCAGTACACAAAGCAGCGATACATACAGCTGCTTTGATACAGATGTCATCTATTCTTGCTGTATCCTGTGATCTTAGAGGTTTTGTCAAGGTGTTGACCCTCTTGCTCTGCCCCCACCCACCTAAATGTCTCTCAGGCAGCCTCAAGCATGCCTGAAATACTTTCATTAAAACCTTAGCTTAAGTTTTGATAACCGAGTCAAAAAGGGGTGAGGGGGAAAGAGTAAGAGAGAACAGAGCTAAACAGTGAAAGCAAAACTGCTGTCATTGTCCTTATAAAACATACTTGTGTGTTGATTCTCTTCAGAGACTGGATTTTGATGGGAAGAAAAGGGACAGATCATGAGAAGCCACAGGGAAGTGGGGCAGGAGGAGAGGGGGACCCAGGTTGGGGAAGCTGGCTTCTCTGTGCAAATGGGTTTTGTGTCAGCCATGAAGGAAGCTCCAGAAGTTGTTACAGGAAAGAGAAAAAGAGCCTTCTTAGTCTCGCTACTCAAAGTGCGGTCCATGGACCAGCAGCAGCCCCAGTATCGACTGGGAGCTTGCAGGACATGAACTTCAGCCCCTCCCCAGACCTGGTGAATCAGATTCTAACCTTTAACAAGGTTCCAGATAATTCTTACGCACATTAAAATGTGAGAATTTAATCACATACTCCAGGACCTGGACATGGCTAGCTCATAGTCTGCATATATAGCTGTCTAAATATAAACAGATGGGAAAAAACAGTGCAAGCTTTGGTTTAATTCAGCAACCCTGCATTCATTCTGCATACACAGATGCATAGAATTGTAGAGGGCTGTGGTTCTTTGGTTCTCAGCCCTGGTTGCAAGTTAGAGCCACCCAGGATGCTGTTAACAACAGCTACACAGATTCCCTATCCAGAGATTCTGATTCAATTGGTCTGGGAGAGACTTAGTCTACGATGGTAGTGGCCAACTTCTTCTTTCTCTTCTTCTTCCTCCTCCTCCTCCTCCTCTTCCTCCCTCCTCTCTCTCTCTCTCTCTCCCTCTCCCCTTCTCCCTCTCCCTCTCTCTCCCTCTCCCCTTCTCCCTCTCCCTCTCTCTCTCCCCCTCTCCCTCTCTCTCTCTCTCTCTCTCTCCTCCCCCCTCTCCCTCTCCCTCTCCCTCTCCCTCTCCCTCTCTCTGAGAAATACTGTGTGCTAAGTAATAGGACTCCCGGTGAAGATCCAGGGACAAGCCATTGAACGCACCACTTTTGGAAGACAAAGACAGTGAAGGTGTCAGGAGTCAACACCATAGAGGAAAGGAATATTTATTCCCAACTTGTACTGTCTTTTTTTTCTGCAGATGCCCCAGCACACATGAACCTGTCACTGGTTAGGTGGGTGGTTGGAGGGGAAGGAGGTTGATGGGTCTGCAATGGGTTTTAGACTATTTAACCCTTCTTCAAATAGGTTAACCTAGATCCTGAGTCATGAAGATTTTCCTTTAGCCCCTTACTCTCCTCTTACTTCCTTACCCAAATACACACGTACACAGGGGCCGAAAATTATCACATAGAACCTGGGTAGCGTCGACTTCTAGTTACGTCTCCTTTCTTTGGTGTCCTTGAGCTCAGGAAAGTTAAGGAGAGCAGAGCTGTTGATCAGTCTTGAAGCTGTTTCTTGTGTGGCTGTCCCTGAACCACTGCCAATGTGCAGATTTTAGTCAACCCCTTTCTGGTTGGGACTTACTTACTTCTGAACCACTCTGCCATCAGGAAGGGAGTGCCCTTTAGCATACACGGTCCAGTTGCATTCCTTAGCATCCACCATTAGAAAATTTA
Organism: Glossophaga mutica; assembly: GCA_039655065.1. Classification (NCBI taxonomy): domain Eukaryota; kingdom Metazoa; phylum Chordata; class Mammalia; order Chiroptera; family Phyllostomidae; genus Glossophaga; species Glossophaga mutica. The sequence goes on along the minus strand of CM077307.1, from coordinate 134,922,909 downwards.
TGAGAGTAATCAGGTCTCTGCCTCTCTCTTTAGCTGGTCTTAACTAAAATTATGCCCACGGCAAAATAAGGGCAATGGGAAGGTAAACCTGGGGCCATGGCCTGTCTGTACATTGTTTGCTCATTAAAAAAATTTTATCATAATCACTCAAAATTCATCAAAGAAACTCAGACATCTCAATCCCCTTTCCTTTGTCTTCATGGGTCTCTCATTCAGAGAGAAGAGAAATGGGAAAATGAATGATGAGTGGATAATCAAAGCTAAATTCAAGTTAAGAAAAAGTAAATTAATACATGAAAGGTACAACTTGTGATGAAGAAATGTGTGTAGGTGAAATTAGCTCTGATTCCTAAATGCTTTGATCAGTGTGAGAATTCGAAAACTTCTGCGGGCATGAAATGCCTGCACAGAGGTGGCATTGCAAAAGAGAGAGAAGTGATTAAACTCCAGGCTGCCTGTCAAAGATGTTCTAGTCTCTCCTAACTTGTGATACTTCTATGGAGTTTTGCATGAGAGCAGGCTGTCACGTTTGGGAAGAGACAGCACCCTCATGCTAACTCCTCCTCCCTTTGATGCCTGTAGAATTTGGCCATTAAAATCTGCCTTGGGCTAAAACTCAGCAGGCAAGTTTCCAGTCCAGGAACGGCTTTGACAAAATTTTAATAAAATTAGAACCAGATTGGCATTTTGGGGTTTGAGTTAGAGAAAAGTTTATATATGTAGCTAGACATGTGAGGAGGGCCAAACTCTCTGTGAAATGCTACATAGCACTAACTCTTGGCTTGTTGGCATTTTATGCATGACTACTAGTGTCCTTGATCCACGAATTACATTTGGGTTTGCGAGTCTGCTTAGGCATTAAGGCATTTAAAAGGTCCTATGTTTGGGTGAATTTCGTTACCTTCAGTATTATTCTGTATCAGCTGGCTAAAGACTGTAAAAGCTTTAAGAACAGCAAAAGATATTTCAAATACTTTTTTAAAAGTGAGGCATGTGGTTAAGTTTTATATTAAATTAATAGAATAAGTGCATTGTTTGAAAAACATCAAAAGTGTTTTCGTTTGAAAATTTAATTTTATAATATTTAAACTTTCTTTAAGATTCTTGGTACTGTAAGCAAAAAAAAAAAAAAAAAAAAAAGACTGACTTACTTCTGAATATGGGCAGCATCTATAGCTCTATGCCTATTATAAGAAAAGTGATGGTGCTTGTACTTCATTCAAAATCACAGGATTAGCTCTGGCTGGTGTGGCTCAGCAGATTGAGTGCCGGCCTGTGAACCAACGGGTCGCCTGTTTGATTCCCAGTCAAGCCACATGCTTAGGTTATAGGCCAGGCTCCCAAGAAGGGGCAGATGAGAGGCAACCACACATTAACGTTTCTTTCCCTCTCTTTCTCACTCCCTTCCCCTCTCTCTAAAAGTAAATAAATACAATCTTAAAAAAAAAAAAAACACAGGAATTAAAGATCAGAGAACCTTCAAATATTTAATCAGTCCATTCAATTCTCTTTGCCACTGTTCTACTGTGGGCCTATACCACACAGGCAAACTAGTAGTCCTTTCCTTTACCACTTATTAGGAACTACAGACACTCACAGTGATGAAATCTTTCCACCACTTTGAGTTCTGTCCTATGTACTCAGTGTTATTGGCACCTTACACAGAAGCTATGGAAGCTTCTTCTCTAACAATTTAGTCTCATCTAAAAAGTTATTGAATAAAGAAGCAACCACTTGACATATACAATAAGGACCCTCCAAATTACTTTTTCAAGTATACCTTTCAGATGTATTATTCAGCAAAGACTAAATGATTTCCATAAATATGCCTTTTTTGTGTTCTGTTCTTCTTGGTTCAGTTGTTGATTTCATGAATGTCCGAGAGACCATGTTCTAAGAATGCTATGCAAATTATCTAAAATTACTGTCTACTAATGCCCCCAAAAATCAGATGCTAAAAAATATACATCAGAGACTAAGTAATTTGGCTCCCATGGATGACTATAACCTAGTACAAATGAAGAAAATATATTTGCTAAATTAAATACTCATCTTTTCATAACTAAAACCACTCAACTACCATTTGATCTTTGGGGGATTCAAACTAGCATAATAACATTGAAGTTTTGGGGTTTTTTTTGTTAGTTTAGTTGGTTTTGGTTGCTTTTAACATACAAAGAAGTCAATTCTATTGTGTTGGTTTAATTTACCTTTTCTTGCTGCACTAGCAGATTGAGTTTGTTTATTTATATATTTTTATTCCATTTTTGATGTCACAGATACAGGAAAAATGCTTAATCTCTAACACACATTGCAAGACCAGAGCTAAACAGTAGCGAAAGGGTACCAAGGCAAACTCTCCTAAAATCACATCTTCACTTTCTAGGTCAGCTCTTTTCTTTAAAAGTGTGTTCTAGACTTCCGGCCAAGATGGAGGTGTAGGCGGACACACTGTGCCTCCTCTCACAACCAAAATTAAGGACAACAAATATTTAGAAACAAGAAAACAACCCAAACTGATAGAAAACTGAACTGTACGGAAGTCCAACAACCATTCATCCAGACCGGTAAGAGGGGCGGAGTCGTGGAAGGAGAAAGTGGAGGTGCGGACCCAGGAACGCAAGCAGCAGCAGCTGGCAGTTCCCAGGTGCACAGACGGCGGCTGGTGGTCCCCGGGCCCACAGGCAGCAGCTGGCGGACCCCGGGCACAGGGGGGCAACTGTGCAGACCCAGTGAGGCCGCACAAGGCAGCTGGCTGACTGACCAGGTGGTCTCACATTCGAGCGCGCAGACGGTCCAGGCGGAGGGGAAGTGGCGGAGGGGACTGAATCCAGGAGAGAGCGGAGCAGGCGCCATTGCTCCCTCTCAGGCCCCACCCCCACATACAGCGTCACAACCCAGCAACTGGGCTGCCCCGCCCTGAGGAACACCTAAGGCTCCACCCCCTCACTACGTAATAGCTGCGACCAGACTAAAACCAAAACAACAACAACAAAAAAAACCCACCAAAAATGGCTCAAACCGGAAAACAAATAAAATCCCCAGAGCCAATTCCTCTAAGCAGTGAAGAGATAGCCAACCTGTCAGATGCACAGTTCAAAGCACTGGTCATAAAGATGCTCACAGAATTGGTTGATTTTGCTCACAAACTAGATGAAAAAATGCAGGCTACAATCCGTGAAATGAAGGAAGATGCATGGGGAACTGATAGAGATGGAAGGAAAACTGGGACTCAAATCAATGGAGTGGACCAGAAGGAAGAAACTAACAACCAAACAGAAGACGAAGAAGAAACAAGAATTCAAAAAAATGAGGAGAGGCTTAGGAACCTCTGGGACATCGTTAAACGTCCCAACATCCGAATTATAGGGGTCCCAGAAGGGGAAGAAGAACAGCAACGAGTGGAAAACTTATTTGAACAAATAATAAAGGAGAACTTCCCCAATCTGGCAAAGGAAATAGACTACCAGGACGTCCAGGAAGCTCAGAGAGTCCCAAAGAAGTTGGACCCAAGGAGGAACACACCAAGGCACATTGTAATTACATTAGCCAAGATTAAAATGAAGCAGAGAATTCTAGAAGCAGCAAGGGATAAGGGGACAGTCACCTACAAGGGAGTTCCCATCAGACTGTCAGCTGATTTCTCAAAAGAGACCTTCCAGGTAAGAAGGGGCTGGAAAGAAATATTTGAAATCTTGAAAAGCAGGGACCTACATCCAAAATTGCTCTATCCAGCAAAGCTGTCATTTAGAATGGAAGGGAAGATAAAGTGCTTCTCAGATAAGGTCAAGTTCAAGGAGTTCATCATCACCAAGCCCTTTTTATATGAAATGTTAAAGGGACTTATCTAAGAAAAAGAAGATAAAACTATGACAGTGAAAAGACAACAAACTCATAGCTATCAAGAACCACACCTAAAACAAAAGCAAACTAAGCAAACAGCTAGAACAGGAACAGAACCACAGAAATGGAGATCATATAGAGGGTTAGCAACAGGGGCGTGGGAGGAGGAGAGAGAGGGAAAAGGTACAGAGAATGAGTAGCATAGATAATGGGAAAAAAATAGACAGGGGGAGGGCAAGAATAGTATGGGAAATGTAGAAGCTAGAAAACTTATGACCCATGGACATGAACTAAAGGGGGGAATGTGGGTGGGAGAGAGTGGGTAGGGTGGAGGGGAATGATGGGGGAGAAATGGGACAACTGTAATAGCATAATCAATAAAATATATTTAAAAAAGGAAAAAAATGCAAAATGCAAAAAAAAAATGATAACAAAACAATCTAGAAACATAAAAAAAAAAAAAAGTGTGTTCTAACTCCTAACAGAAAACTTATGCTTAATATTTTCTGGGTTTTGTCTCCAGGAGATCCTTTTGCATGAAGATAGTTAGTACTTAGGCTCAGGTTTAGGAAAATCCTCATTGTGAGTTTTCTGGGAATGTTTCACTTCTTGGGTGCCTTTTCAGAGCTGGCTGGTCCTGCCTTGACAGAAGTCTATCAGTCAGTTGTTTTTTTATCATATTTTGGACAAGAACCCTCAAGATCTCATGTGCCCATTAGTCCCTGTGTAGGGGCCAATGTCAGATGACTTCCTACAGAACCAAATATGGAGAAAACAAAACAAAACAGAGCTCGCTGTGGCAGGAGGAAGAAGAGGGATGTTCCACTTTCACAGCCACTTAAACTAGACTGTGTTCCTACAATGCAGTAAGAATCCCTCCTGTGTTATGCATGTGTTCAAAGGGCTATGTCAGGTGATACTTGCCACCGGTACGCTCAGCTTGTGGCCTGTAGTAGATAATGTCTGATCCCTGATCTCAGATTGCCTTCAATCTAGTTGAGGGAATAAGCTGTAGATACATAAAATGACTAGTAAATTGCTGGCAACAAGTACTAAGATATATGTCTAAGGACTAGGTTAGTAAAACACAGCAAATCTATTTTTCAAAACCTCTCAGTTCATAATGGTTCATCATGTAGTTATCTATATGGCTTCCCTAATAATAGCCCACATTTCCATTTTAATTCAATAAGCTTAGATACCACAGATTTATTATTAACCTTCTAGTCAGTGAGATTGTTTGGACAGTTATAGGTTGACTGAATGGTGTTTTTTAAAGATAGAATGGTGGGGGCCCCAGAAGATACTGGTATAAGCCATTAATATACTGTCTTCTAGTTATTTTAATCTAGGGATGACTATTATGACTCAGTAGATCTATTATTGGAGTCAAAGCTTTTTTTAAAAAAAGTAATTTATTGTTGTAACAACCAAAACCCACAAATCCAAAAAGTCATGTGGCCAGAGTATCACGAGGTGGTGAAATGTCAGCCGCAGGCGTCCACCAGAAAGCACACTGTAATGTTCACTTGCACAATCAAAACAAGCTTTTATTAAGCTTATGCTGTACCAACACCAAAGTATACAGAGGTGAGTTTTAACAATTGGTTAAGAAATATACAAAAGAGCACATCAATAAAATGTAATGTGATCATTACTAATAGGGAAAGAATCTGGAAAGTATTACAGGAGCACTTATAGGAAAGAAAAACTTGCAGAGAAGGTAACTTTTGATATGGGTCTTAAAAAATGACTACAGGTAATGAATATGAGTAGCAGGCATAGCATATATACATAAACAAGTATATTTTGCATTTACCAGTTTAGAAGTATTAAAACATACAGCATTTCCAAGTGAATGGCTTGGCATAACTGGAAAGAAGGACATGAGGAAAGCACAGGGGCCAAGGTTGCAAGAAGAGAGTCACAGGATTGTGAGGGGCCTTGCTAAGGAACCGGGAAAGGAACTACTAAATGCTTCCAAACAGGAGAATGATGTGATTAGTAAGTAAAGGATCTACAGAAGAAGAGATATAAGATGGGCAAGGAAGGTGGGGAAAGAGGTAATGAGGATCTGACGATTTATATGTTTGCTTGTTTTCTACCTCATTGCATGGAAAATTGAAGGTAGCATCCAAGGATACATAAAATATAAAGTGGCATAAAATAAATGTGAAACCAAAGAAAAACAAAAGGCAAAAGATTCCATTAGAGATGAAGCCCCACGAATCAAGGGTTAAAAAATAAACGTTCTACATATTTGTTACCAATTCCCCAAAAGAAGTACAATTCATTCTTCTTGATGCAAGACAGAAATGTCTCCTGAGTGAAAAGAAGGGCTCAGAGAAGTCATTGATAAAACACTTGATAATCTTATTTCATCTAGCTCTCTGCCCATCTGGTTTGATATAGGGTTAGATTGGTCCTGGATGGGTCCTTCCAGCCATGCTTCCTTCATATTGCATTTCTGAGCCAAGCTCTTTATAAAAACTAAATGGTCCAGATTTAGAAAGGGCTCCACTAGAGGTGCCAGAAGCTACTCTGTGCTGCCTTTGATTAGAAATGTTTTTGTCTTAGTAGATGACCAGGTTGGAGAAAGGACTGGTATCTCTTATAAAGTTGAGAGCAGCTCTTCACAGGGATGGGGAAACCGAAAGAAAACCTTTCTTCACTGGAAGTGAGCCAAGGGAGAGCATTCAGTAGGGGAAGGTTCAGAACAGAGGCAGAAGTGATGAGAATGGAGAAGAGAGGAGTTGTTTGAGAAATATTTCCAAGGCACCATTAATAGGCCTATTCACCAATTAGATATGAAAAATAAGGGAAAGAGAAAGTAGAGTTGAAGTTGTTTTCAAAGTTCCTTACTTGGGCACTTGGATGAATGGTGGTGATAAAGGAAACAAAATAGGAAAGAATAGGTAGGATTTTTTGGATAGAATAATTAGATCCAGTTTTGATAATGCAATGTTTGAAGTAAGGTGTTCTGGTAACAGAAACAGGAATCTAAAACACTAGTGAAAGTTCTGGAATGAAATTATAAATTTATAAATGACTGACAGACCTCTTTGAAGCTGGTAGAGACTTAGTAGTAGTGTATAAAATCATCTCAGAAAAATGTGGAGTGTGAAAGAAAATAAGATGGAGTAGGGGGTGGGTTGTGAAAATAGAAGGGAAAGGACCAAAGGGAATGCACTGGAGAAAAAAAGAGTGAAAATTAGGAAGATAACCAGAAGCTATGAAAAGGATCAAGATAATAATTCAGAAGTTGAGAACTTCCACGAGGAAAGATGAGTATTGCCGAACCCCGTGCAGGAAGAGGAGGAGGGAGAAAAGATGTCACAGGGTCATCAGTAATCTTAGTTATGACAGCTGCCATGGCAGTTATGTCGAGATCAACTCTATGGACCTGATATGTGGTGGAAAGCAAAGGCATGGAGAAAGCGTGAGTGGGCTACTCATACAAGAAATATGACAGCGAAGTGATGAATGAGAATATGGCAGTAACTTAAGAAGTAAAGTTGAGGAGACAGTTTTGGTTGAGAGATGTATCAAAATAAGTTTACTCACAAATAAGTCTGTGAAACTACCTCTTAAATCTAACTGACTAGCATTTCTATCTTCATAAGAAAGTAGCTTTATGAGGTAGGGAAGCAATAAGCTACGAATAACAACAACAACAACAACAAACCCCCACCAATGTGCTGGCTTCAAGCAAGAGGGATTTATTTGTCTCATGTGACAAGGATTACAGAAGTAGATGTTGAGTACTGGAGTGACAGCTCAACAATGCCATCGTGGACCCAGACTCTTACCACCTTTGGGTTGTGCCACCCTCAGTGTGTAGACATACTCAGTGCTTCATACTTGTCACTCATAGGTACAAGATAATTGCTTCACCTTGAAGCTGCCTGCCTGCTTTGGAGAAAGGAAAGGAAGTAGGAAAAGAAAGGGGTAAAAGGGAAATGATTGCTGAGTCTGTCTCTTTTCCTCAGGAAAGGAAAAACCTTCTCACAAACCTCAAACAATTATGTCTTATATTCATTGGCCAGAATGGTGTCACATACCCACTACCAGCTAGAAGGGGACTAGGCAGAAGGCAGCTATGGATGACAGGTCAACCCTCACCATTGCTCACAACAGTCTGCCACCCTAGTGAATGATGAAAAAAGGTGAGCCACCAAAATGAAGACAAAAAATTTAAAATCTTCCTGAAATAAAAAAGACAAGGGTAATTGTCTGCTTCCTCCAACTACCTCCTTAATGAACTAAGTTTCCAGAGACAGAGTTGAGAATTTGGGTCAAAGATCATTGTCATTGCCTTGGCCCTGGCAGGCAGAACATCACTGTCCCAGCCCCCAGCGTTAAATCTTATGCTCTTAGGCTATATACCTTATACTCATCTACTTGTTGCAGACATCCAACAAACCATTGTTACCACCACTTAAACAATATTTCTTGAAGATTTCATCTCCAGGCTCAATGACTGTCACTGTCAACATTACTCCTGACCTAATATTTAGTGATTTCAGTATCCAAGTAGATGATCCTTCCAGGAAGCTACCCTCTTGCTTCCTTGACCTCCTTCCTTCTTATGATCCTACTCTCTACCCTAACTCGGTTCCACTTTCTCATGGCCACACTTTAGTCCGGTACTTACCAGTCACCACATGCCTCCCATAATCTCTATTTTAGCTGTCCTCCTCTCTGTCCTCCATCTGCTACCTTTCCAGTTCTCCTCCCCTAGTGCCTTGACTCTGGAAGCTGTTCCACTGTACCAGAACCTATAATCCACTGGGTTCTACCACCTTCTTACATCACCTTTATGGCCTCGTTCTTTTACTTAAATTCCATAGTTAATCAATTATTCCTTTGGGTCTACCTCAGTTCTCCTGTTCTGTCCTCCCTTCAACATGACAAAGCCTGTTCCTGATTGACTCTAACTCTTCACCTACTTCAGGTCTGTCCTCAAAGAGTTAAATATGACTGGAGAAAACAACAACATTCTGAAAAGTTTCATTTGAAGTACTCGCCACTAATCCCAAGAGGACTCTTAATGGTACCTGGCAATCCTAATGCATTTTTCTATTTCATTCACTCTTCTACAATGTTAGATAAGCACTCAACACCTTTTCCTCTCTTCTCAAACCTCCAACATCTTCTCCCCATCAAATCTCACTTTTAGTTAATCACCATGTTTCTTTTCGCCCCAAGAAAATAGTGGCATCAGAAGAGAAATTCCACGTGTTTCACTACCATCTCTGCCCACAATACTCTGCTCATCTATTTTGCCCTCCCACTTGTTACTATGGGTTATTTCTTTCAGGTCCTATTTCAGGTCGACCTCTCTACTCCTTCACTAGTTACCAACCACCTCTTGTCTACCCAAAGACATTGCTTCGGTGACAGCCTCCCTCTCACCTGAATTATCTGTGTGATCTTTTAAAAATGATTTTCTATCAACATTCAATATGCTGAAATCTCTCCCATCTTGAAACAACAATCATTTGATCCTCATATTCCTCTTCAGTTACCATCTAACTTTTCTATTTCCCTTTGAGGGAAATTTCTGAAAGGAATTTCCTATTTCCATTGTCTCCAACTTCTTTCTTCTTGTTTGTTTTTTTTTTTTAACTTATTCCAATTGGACTTTTGCCTTGGTCCTTTGGCCAAAACTTTCTACTAGGTCACTAACAAAATTTAAGTTGCTAAATCCATAGTCAGCTCTCAGGTGTCATCTTACTTGACTAACCACCTTGGCGAATATCTAAGGCTCTGCTCCTTACTACAAAACAGGCACTCCGAGATAAAAAATATGGCCCAACTGAAAGAACAGATCAGAGCTCCAGAAAAAATACAAGTAAGCAATGAAGAGATAGCCGACCTGTCAGATACACAGTTCAAAACACTGGTAATCAAGGTGCTCACAGAAATGGTTGAGTATGGTCACAAAATGGAGGGGAAAAAATGAAGCAAAATATATAGGGAACCAGCAATGAAGGGAAGGAAACTGGGATTCAAATCAACAATTTGGACCAGAAGAAAGAAATAAATGTTCAACCAGAACAGAATGAAGAAACAATTCAAAAAATGAGGAGAGGCTTAGGAACCTCCCAGACAACTTTAAACATTCCAACGTCGAAATCATAGGGGTGCCAGAAGGAGAAGAGGAAGAGCAATAAACGAAAAACTCATTTGGAAACATAATGAAGGAGAACTTCCCTAATATAGCAAAGGAAATAGACTTCCAGAAGTCCAGGAAGCTCAGAGAGTCCCAAAGAAATTAGAGCAAAGGAAGCACACACCAAGGCACATCATAATTACATTACCCAAGATTAAAGATATGGAGAGAATCTTAAAGGCAGCAAGAGAAAAGGAGACAGTTACCTACAAAACAGTTCTCATAAGATCATTAGCTGATTTCTCAAAAGAAACCTTGCAGGTAAGAAGGGGCTGGAGAGAAGTATTTGAAGTCACGAAAAGCAAGGACCTACATCCAATATTACTCTATCCAGCAAAGCTTTCATTTAGAGTGGAAGGGCAGATAAAGTGCTTCCCAGATAAGGTCAAGTTAAAGGAGTTCATTACCACCAAGCCCTTATTATACAAAATATTAAGGGGACTTATCTAAGAAAAACAAGAAGATAAAAATATGAATAGTAAAGTGACAACAAACTCACTTATCAATACGGAACAAAAAAAAACAAACAAATAAGCAGACAACTAGAACAGGAACAGAATCACAGAAATGAAGATCACATGGAGGGTTATCAGCAGGGATTGGGGGGAGAATGGGGGAAAAGGTATAGGGAATAAGAAGCATAAATGGTAGGTACAAAATAGACAGGGGGAGGTTAAGAATAGTATAGAAAATGTAGAAGCCAAAGAACTTATGTATACGATCCAAACATGTCTCTAGGATTTGGCTTCTTCCCACTACTTCCACTGCTACTACTCTGGTTCAAGCCACCACCACCCATTGCCTCAATTATTGCCTCAGCTTCTTATCTGGTTTCCCTGCTCCAACTTTGCCCCTCTTTAGTCAACATGGCAGGCAGAGTGATTGCTTATTATCTCACTCAGAATAAAAGCTGAAATCCTACAATGGCTTAAAGGCCCTAATAAGGAATTCTTAAACTTCTTTGTGATGTGAATCTGTTTGGCAGACTGTTGAAGTTTATAGATTACTTCTCAGAATAACATTTATTTGTTAATCATCAAGGACTGAGTCCTTGACTTGGGTGTTTGACCACTTGGCCACTTTCCTCAGTCACCAAGGAGAATGGCTTGGCCTTCCGTGGCCATTCTTCCACCTGTCAGGACCTTTTAAATAAAGTTCCACTCCAGAGACCAAGTATGAAAGGAGAGAAAAGAAAACTTGGTGATAGATAAGATACTACAAGAGACTGTCAGAATTTTCACGACAGAATAAAATAATGCTTGTGGTACTGTCGATGAACACGATCATGAAAGAGCACACCATTATCTTAACCAGAGCCCCATCCAATCTACCGGCTGTGGTGCAACATATTTCTCCTCCAAAGATGCCAATTTCAGACTCTGGCTATTGATCTCTATCTAAGCCTGAAAAGTAATGGTCCCAAGAGGGGAAAGTGACATTGAATCGTTGGAGAATTTCAGACAATAAAAATAAAACTAAAAGGATTTCAGCAAGGCCTAGGCTTGATAAGTGTGAGTGTCACAGTTTTAATCCATCATGTCTAGTATAACATATAGAATTAGAACTAATGGGCTTTGCTTGTTTGTTTGAGTTTAGTGAAGTTTGGGTTTTTGTTTTACTTTGAATCACTTTTCATAGGCAGCCTCCATGGATCCACTTTGTTTTTCAAAGTGCCTTTTAGTGCTTCACAGTGAGGGGGCAAGAAATGGGAAAAAAAAGGACGAATCTCCATAGATAAGTGCTTACTCTCAGGGAAGCATATGCTGGTGTGACCGGGGAATGGGTCACCGGGAAAGGGGGTCACTTCTACCAGGTGGTATTAGACAGGTCCAGGAATACAGTGTCGCTAAAGGAAAGACTTTTGTTTTCTCTCTCTGCAAACCACATTCCTGTAAGATTCAAGCTTCCTCTCTGTGATGTCTTCTGCCCCTTCAAGGGTTTCCTTTGATATTTAAATTTGATCCAGCACATTAGCATGATAAGATTTACCCCACATGCTAAAGTTTTCTAGGACTGTCTTTAAGACTTTAGGCCATGAGTAGGTCTTGCACAGATACATATATGATATAAAATGTGAAATATTCTTTAAGGCTCCTTAAAGAATATGAAAGAGTCAGAAGTCAAACAAGGAATGGCGAGACGGCCTACAAATGAGTGGAGCAGGAATGAAGACTAGCTCTAGGATGGAGAGACAGACGACGGAGGTAGCGCAGGGCCAGGGACCATGGAGCACCCATCCAGGAGGGGCTGGAGCCACAGACCATACCCCGTGGCTGCCAGTAATGCCACCTGCAACTTCTAACCTGCCAGCCCTCCCAGTTGCTAAATCTGGACAAAATCTGGATCAGCCCCTTGTGATAATGGAGGGTAGCAGGGGAAGAATGAAAAATGACACCAAGAGTAAAATGACCGAGACTGACACAGGATGGCAGAGCAACAGAGGCCAGCTCACCATGTCCCAGAGACTCCCACTGTCGGAAGGAAGAGTATGGTAGGTCACGGGAGACAGCTCTCCAACGGTGTGGGAAAAGAAGCAGCGCTACTCGATGGCATCCTGACACTTTCAGGCTAGTGTGTGCCAGTCAAAAAACTGATGACCATCCAACACGCCCCATGAGACATACGCAGCTGGTACTATCAGAGCTAAGAGACCCACCTGTCAGGACACTGGCGTCACCAGCACCCGAGAGCAGACCAGTAAAATACCAGTGGCTGGGCCCTGCTGAAATATACTTGGCTTCATCCCAGTTGATCAGTTTCCTTCCCACTCATGTAACCTCACCTGTGGGAGCAACTCCCTTCAATCTCCTCCCAGTAACAGAGGTGTAAGCCCAAGGTCCCCGGAAGGGTGTCAAAGTGAGGAGGAATCCTTCAAAATGGATGGAAACCATGAAATTAGTGTTTTAACCTAGACAGTGGCTAACTATAAACACACCTGATTTAAGTCCTGGCTGGTGTGGCTCAGTGGATTCAGTGCCAGCCTGCGAACTGAAAGGTCACTGGTCCGATTCCCAGTCAGGGCACATGCCTGGGTTTGCAGGCTAGGTCCCCAGTAGGGGGTGCACAATAGGAAACCACACATGGATATTTCTCTTCCTCTCTTTCTCCCTCCCTTCCCCTTTCTCTAAAACTAAATAAATAAAATCTTTAAAAAACAGCAACACTTGATTTGAATCGAATAGTTATTTGACATGACACTATAGTAAACCATAGGTAACTTAAAATTTTCAGGATCTGACCTGATTTCACAGTTTGGATAAAATTTAGTATCCTCTCTTCCAAGAGGGAATGGGAACTTGTCAAAGAAACATAGGTGCTTTCATTTTAAAAATTAAGTATTGTTTGCACATAGCCGAGAGATGATATTTCAGTCAGTCCCAGTACACCAAATACATAGAACGCCTTCAAACTGCAAAGGAAATACAGCTGGAAAAGAAGCATTTTCATCACTGTGTTGGCAGGGAGGCTGGGGAGCAGTGTGTGCAACACGATTGGCAAGGACAGCCCTCCCTTTTTCTCTGATCAGTCCAGGCAGATCTCAGGAGGGAACTGGATGTCTGGATGTTTCATATTTAGGAATAATGACTCAGCAGGGTTGGGGAATGGAAATTCTGGACAGATGATGCTCCTTAGAGAAAGTTCAGGCAGTATCGAGAGTAAATGGTGAAGAAGACTTTGTCAGAGGTGTGTTTATTAAGCACGTATGTCTCAGCTGCAATCCACTCCTCCACACTCTGCTCTGTGCAATGCTTGGGCTGGGACTCTGCAAACCATACTTCGCATTGGCCAGCTGGATCCTTTTAGGTTTCTTCATGGCAGGAGGCGGGCAGGCACAGGGAGACCTGAGTGGTAGGGAGGAGGGACTTGCTCATTCCTGCAGGCTTCTTGTTTATTTTGTTTCTATTCTATGGCCTTTAACTTAGCAGTTGTTAGTTTCAGGGTCCAGAGTTGTTTCTCCACTCCTGGACCTCCCACAGAGGTACCTGCACCAACTGGCCACAGTCTTGCTCTTAGCACTGCGTATCTCCTTCTCCAAGCTTCTAGGTTCTGAATCATCCCAACCTCTTTCTTGTTTCCTTAGCTACTTTCTGTAGTTTAGCCTTCTGTGATAATTTAGTATTATTCCCTTTTGTACATTTCCAGTCCTTCAATACCTGTTTAGTTAATTCCTTATTAAGTTCTATTTAATGAAGGAAGAGAGACTAAATTGATGACAAAACATTTGCACATCAGAGTTCAAAATATAAACATGGTTCTATAGCAGGTTTACAATGGAACAGAGGGTCAAAAATAGATTTGTGTGTCTACCACTCTTGTTGGATGACCTTTATGTAGAAGTCAGGCCATTTATTAAAATCTCGAGATTTACTGTTAAGTCTATCTGATGGAATCCTTGCATATTGAACACACATATTGAACACACTCATACAAGTTGAACTTGCAGGGAACTGCTCAGGGTCCTGATTTGTTATTAACACTGTCAATCCCAGATAGAACACTTAGGAACTCCTAGCAATTATGGAATATACCTTACAAATGTCCTGGAAGAGAAGACAGCCTGGAAGTGATGCTATTGCTCATTAGAGAGGACACTGAGCATCAATCCTCTCAGCGACCCATTGGATTAAACCCCATGGAGATCAGAAAGAGGCACAGAGAAGAATTTACTTGTGGATTTAGGAGTGAGAGCATCTTCAGCGATCTTAGTAAGTGTGGTCTCTGTGGAGCCGGGGTGGCAGAGGCGGCTGTGGACAGACTCCTGTACTGAGTCAGGTTTGTGACACATCATTTCATTAGTGCTTGGGAGTCACTGCTAGGCAGGTGGAGAGTCATGTGGTGTCTGCTAATGCTGATCTCCAGCACTCCCATTGGGACTGATTACAGTTCACACCTAGCCCGGTGCAGGAAACAGATCTAATGAGAGGCCTGTGAAATCACATACTCCTCCACTCAAAATGAGTATTCAAAACCGACTCTAAAGCATTCTTCCCTCTACTCCCAGTAGCCCAAATCCAATTGATGCTCCAGAAGTGTTGAATACTATTCTCCCTTTCCTTCTGCAAAAGGTACAAAAATGCACCCTAACACGACCAAAGGAAGATTTTCTCATCTCTGTTGCTCTCTCGTGGGAAAGAGGTGGATTTTCTCAGTTTTGTAATTTCACAGGGAATGGGAGAGAAGATGAAGCATGGTGGTCAATGCTGGGAGCTCTGAGGCTGCATAGGACAGGGCTTGAATCCTTCCTGCACCCAGAAACTTAACCTCTCTGACCTGCAGTTTCTGCACCTGGATTGAGAAAGAGATGATGGCATTTTCTCTGGCCGGCTGCTGTGGGAAATGGTTAACCAAGCATCTAGTATCAACCCTGGTGGTTGAGGGCGTCTTTGGTCAATGGGAGTTCAGGTTAGTTGTTTTCAGGAGACTATTTAAAAATCACTAAATTGCATAAATTCCTTCAGAGACAATAAATTTGTAAACTCTGTTTTATATTCTCTGGGGAGGTTTGCAAGTAACTGGAAGAATCCCGCCTTTCAGGACTACCTGTTAGTTCACTCCTCCTCATACCCTCACAGCAGGGTTATGGCTGGGACTGCCTTATGGATGTGGGGGTTTAATGAAATTGAAGACTTTGGGGGGTTAACTAAATTAAATGAAGGCAGCACCTCAGGACAGAGGTACCACTCCCCCGCTCTCCTTGTGTTGTTCAGACTATACTTAGAGGTGCCCCAGACTATAAAGAGGTTTAAAGGCCATTTGACATTTTTGTCTCTGGAAATTATTCCCCTTTCCTCCTGTGAAGGTGCTGATTTCTTGGTTGGTTTGCTGGTTTGCTTATGGTGATCGATTCTCCTTGACTTTCAGCCCCCCCAGGGTATAAGATTCCATCCTTACTTTGTACATAAAGGAATAGGATCGTGATCCTTCCCTGGTCACAGGGATTTGTTCAGGGGTGGGCAATGTGACTTAAATTGGTCAAATCTGGTGACTTTCAGAGGTATGGCAGGAAATCCTGGGTCAAAATGTTTGCTCTCTGATGGGTTAGGCCTGTTGATCAAATAAACATGGAACTTCTGGAGATTTGAGGTACAACCTGGAAATGAACCTGACACAGGAGAAAGCACAGTCAAGAGGAGAGAGGCTTGAACTCCAAATCAAGTCAAAGCCAAACCAGCATCTTGTATTTTTCTGTGACCAGAGAGAGTAAATTGTGCTTAGGCCAGTTCAAGCCCAGATTTTTGTCACTGGCAAGAGTTGTGCTTGATATGAGCGTGGGTGTCAAATTCATTTTCACCAGGGGCCACAGCAGCCTTGCAGTTGCCTTCAAAGGGCTGAATGTAATTTTAGGGCTGTATAAATGTAACTGCTCCTTAACTAGGGGCAAGGAGCTCAGTGCTACTGCTGGGTAGAAACAAGGTGCCTGGGCAAGGAGGAGGCCCGGATTCGGCCTGTGGGCCTTGTGTTTGCCACCTGTGCACTAGAGGCAACTTGAGAGTATGTAAGTACTCACCAGAAGAGATAAAATCCTGATTCTCCAAGAGCTGCGACAGATTTTGATTGCTTTCTTTTAGATACCACATTCTATATATCTGCCAAAGGGACCCTCCTTTGCTGCCTCCAACAGAGAAATGGAAAAGAAAGAAGAAATTTAAGTGAAAAGAATTCACATGAATTCATTAGGTACTTCCCTGTAGGCTAAACTGCCATGGTCATTTTGCAGATAAATTCTGATAATAGCAATATACACAATATTAAAAATAACAATAGCCCTGGCTGGTGTGTCTCAGTGGATTGAGTGCTGGCCAGTGAACCAAAAGGAACCGAAAGATGGCTGGTTTAATTCCCAGTCAGGGCACATGCCTGGGTTGCAGGCCAGGTCCCCAGTTGGGGGTGTGCGAGAGGCAACCAACCAATGTATCTGTTGCACATTGCTATTTCTCTCCCTCTCTTTCTCCCTCCCTTCCCCTCTCTCTAAAAGTAAAATAAATAAAATCTTTAAAAAAATAAAAATAAAGGCCTGCAACTACCAATAACATTCCAGGAGGTGTCAGAGCCCCAGTATTTGCAATGAGATGCCCATCTATGAGGAGGGGAATTCTCCCCACCTTCCTGTACTGAGCAAAAGCCTCTTCCTTCATGTACTGGAGCTTCCAGCTTTCTGAGGGCAGCAAATAATTAATACCACTCGGCAACCTAAAAAGGGTTTCCTTGATGGCAGTGCAGATGCTAACTGTCTTAAAGAGTAAATGAGTCATAATTTGTATCAGAGTGGTTGCTGTAATTATAATACAATGAAAAATCCAGAGTTCTTAATTGTTTCCACTACAAGACCTTGACCCTGTAGGCTTGAAGAAGCTCAGCCAGCCACAGCCTCATAATCTGGCATCCTTTTGGCTCTTTGTATCTGTACTTCTGTCCTAAGGACCAACCAGGTAAAATAGTCTCCAGAGGCAGAGTGGTCTCTGATGGATTCCCACTGGGTTCTGTGTGAAGCAGAATCAAACCATTTCTTTTCTTCTGCGTGCTACATGTAACACCTATTCTGTGGAAGGAGACAGAGGCTGGCCAGTGGCAGAAGTTTATATGATGCCAAATGGGATCCACCCTGCAAACCCCAGCCACCCCCAGGAGTCCTCTCTCTCTCTCTCTCTCTCTCTCTCTCTCTCTCTCTCTCTCTCTCACTCTCACTCGCTCTATTTTTTTTCTCACTGTCTCTTCTTTCTTTTTTCCTTCTCTCTCTCCCTCCCACCCCTCATCTATGAAGGGTTTGGAAATTTTCCTCAAGGAACTCAGGTAGTTACAGAATAAACTTCCTAAATTTCTAATTATAGCTTCCACTGCTGATTTTTCCCCCTGGTAACAGTTAGGGATTTTTAGTTGCAAGCTATAGGCACTGGTTTTGTATAACAAACTATAAGCTGAATTCTCTTAAAAAATATTTTATTGTAAGGATATGAGATAGCTCACAGAATTGAAGGAAAAACTAAAGTATCAGGAATGAAAATGTTGAGAACCAGAACAGGTCTTGATCTAGGTAGTAAGAATTATGAACATTCTTTTCAGGGTTCTGCAACAACTATTTTCCTTCTTTGCAATAACTGAGTGGAAAAGTCAAATTCTTGGGCAAGGTTGGCTCAGCTGCCTTGATCTTGGATTTCAGGGCACCTTGACTGGCAACTCCACCTAGAGTGCTCCAAATAGAGGAGGGGGGAGTTCTCCAAGGGGTTATCAGGAAAAGAAAAATGACATATTAGTGGACAATAAAACAATAGATGCCATTTGTCCTCCCTTTGGTCAGGCTGCGTCTTCTTGCTGAAACACCCTTCCCTACTGAAGACCCTACTCAACCTCTGAGGCCCGCTCAGATGTCCCCTCCTCCAGGAAACCTTCCCTAATCCAAACACATACACTCACCAGCTGCTGAGTTAGGCATCCCACATTCTTCAGGGTTCCCTTCTCTTACTGTCCTGAAAACACTGGAGTGTAACTATCTGAGTGTCTGACTTCCTTGAGGAAAGAAACAATTGATCGTTTAATCTTTTATCCTTAGCACCTAGCACATGGTGGACACTGAACAGATGGACCAGTGAATGAATGGGATACTTTATAGAATCTGAACTATCCTGACTTTAAGTTATACCTATATCTTTATATAGAGAGAAGGAATCAATTATAAGTGTATTGATCCAATAAGCATCATATTCAAGGCAATATCAATACAAATTTCTTAAAAGATCTGTTGAGCTTTGGGGACATAGATTATAAATATGTTTATTTTATCCTCAACAGGTCATTTTTCCTCTGCCATCTTCTGATGCTCAGAGGTACACATGGAGTGAAGGTAATCACTGTCGTTCTCCTAAGACAGGGAATAAATAGGGAGGTGTGCTATGTCCCTAAATAGCACTGATATATTAGCATCTTGAGGATTATTTTATGTTCTGGCCTGCAGAGTACCTAATCCAAGGCAGATAGTAGGTAAACACACCAGATGGAGTAAAGCAAATCTGAACAATTCACCTCAAATAGCTGCTGACACCTCAGTTTGCATTCCCAGTTAAGGTCTAATTCATCTTATATCCATCAATCACAGGTGCCTCTTGGTCAGCAAGACCTGCATTGCTCCGGTGTGCTGCAGTCTTGGGCAATGTTGGAAGAACTGGTGACTGGCTAAGGAGAACTGAAGTAGGGACTAGTGGACAAATTGGATCCTCCTCACACTTCTGTCTGGCCTTCCCAGGCAGGATAAGCATGTTTTCATCCTATTCCACTGATTTGGTTAATAGCCACCTCAACAGAGCTGGGAAACCCTGGGCATGGCCTCGATCTCCTAAGTCAAGCCTGCTTTTCCTCTATATTGTGCCTTTGTGCAAACAGAAAAAGGCACTGCCTACTATCTGTGCAGATTAGAAACAAGATTCTTCCTCAGACACCTGGATTAGCAAAAGATGCCCACTCTGGCAGGATGCAACCCCATAAGGGGTGCAGTCCTGTGCCAGGGGGCACTGCCTGAGGAGCAATTTTGGCCCCCTCTCCCCTCAACTAGCACCCTTGTGAAGTAAAGGGACTGCACATCCCTGTAGGGCATCCACGCCCTGGATGAGCCTTTTTCTCCAGCAAAGAAGAGAACATAATATGGAACCAAACCAGGTATTTCAAATGCATGAGGTACTGTAGGAAATAAATAGACCTCTTCACATTATCTAACTGGATAACTAATTGGAAAAGCCACAAGGAAGGCCAGGTTCAGCCTCTTTCCCATTTGCTTTTTTTTTTTTTTTAAGATTTTTTTTATTGTTATTCTATTACAGTTGTCCCAATTCTTCCTTCTTTGCTCTCCTCTGCCCACCCCACCCCGTCTCCCACAGTCAGTCCCCACACTGTTGTTCATGTCCGTGGGCCATTCATACATGTTCTTTGTCTAGTCCCTTTCCCTTCTTCCCACCATTATTCCCCTCCTTGCTCCTCTCTGGTCACTGTCAGTCTATCCATGTTTCCATATCTGTGGTTCTATTTTGTTCATTAGTTTATTTTGTTCATTAGATTTGTTGAGGTTATATGGTATAGATGAGGTTATATGGTATTTGTCTTTTACCACCTGGCTTCTTTCATTTAGCATAATGTTCTCCAGTGACACCCATGCTGTCATGAATGGTAGGAGCTCCTTCTTTCCTTCTGCTGCATAGTATTCCATTGTGTAAATGTACCACAGTTTTTTCATCCACTCATCCACTGATGGGCACTTAGGCTGTTTCCAGCCCTTGGCTATTGTAAATAGCACTGCTATGAACATAAAAGTGCATAAGTTCTTCTGTTTTTTAATTTTAAAATGCCAAACATACAGAAAAGTATAAACATCTGCACACGTACTATCACCCACCTAAATTTAACAATCGTATTTTGTGGTATTTGGTTCAAATCTTCTTTAGCCCTCCCACACCAGACTACTGCCATCCCCTTTTCCTTCTTCCATCTCCAAACTCTCTCCCAGTGGGTATCTGTTTTGCTCATGCTTGTGTTTGGTAATTTCACTGTGTATTTTTACACAAACAACATGTACGTGTCTTTAAAAATATGTATGATTTAGATGTACATATGCAACAAATACATAAGCTACATATATCATATTTCATCTATAACATATAACCTAATAGACAATGTAGCATATTATTTATATATACATATAATCTTGATATAAAGTTTGGTAGTTTTCACACTTTTATCTAAATGGTAATGGGATTTGAGTTGTATGAATTACCATGAATGGTAATCCTTCTGTAGTTTGCTGTTTCTACTCCACAATTACCTTTCAAAGACTGATCCATATTCGGGCATGTAGCTCTCTCTCATTCATTGTCACTGCTGTGTAGATTGCACTATGTGACTAATTCACAATTGATTTGTCTATCTTTTTATTGATGGGCATTTAAATTATTTCCCATTTTTTGCCTTTACAAATAATGATGCAAGGAATATTCCTGTGCCCATCACTTTGTATATGTGTGTAAGAGATTCTCTAGGTCACATGCCTAGAGGTAGAATTGCTGGATCTTTTGATAGATAGTGCCAATGTGCTCTGTAGAGTAGTCTTAACAATTTATACTTTCACCAGCA
The DNA here is from genome assembly GCA_039655065.1 of Glossophaga mutica. Lineage (NCBI taxonomy): Eukaryota > Metazoa > Chordata > Mammalia > Chiroptera > Phyllostomidae > Glossophaga > Glossophaga mutica. The sequence continues at coordinate 134,901,779 of CM077307.1, read as the reverse complement.
ATGTGCAAGAATGCTTGTTTCCCCACAGCCTTGCCAAAACTAGCTTCATCAGATATTGTCACTAGGCCAGCCACGGAGGTGTAAAATGGTATCATACGATGGCTTTAATTTGAATTTCCCTTGATATTAATGAGTTCGAGTTTCTTTCTCTTTCTGTGACTGTTCAGCTCGTATTATTTGTCCATGTTTCTTAGATTGTCTTTCCTTATTGATTTTTAGAAATTAAAAAATAAATTTTATTAAGAATTCTTTGGTGGTTGTAGGCCTTATAAATAGCTTCTTTCAGTCTTCAGCTTGTATTTTAACTTTGTTTATGTGTCTTGGTTGGTACAGAAGAGTAATATTTCAGTTTAATCATATTTTAAAACTTCTCTTTTGGTGTATGCCTTGTAGACGTAGTTCTCTATATTTAAAAATTCCACATTTAAAAAAAAATTCCTATTTTTTTCTCCTCAAGCTTTTAAAGCTTCCTTCTCATATGTTGGTCTTAATTACATCTGGAATTTACTTGTCTATATAGTGTGAGGTAGGGATTTTTTTCCCCACAGCCAATTACCCCAGCAACTGAAGAGTTCCTCCTTTGTACTGCCATCTCTGTTAGCAGCTAAGTGCCCATGGATTCGTGAGGGTGTTTCTGGAACTATGCCATCAGTCTGTCTCTCCCTGCTCAAATACCAAACCCTTTCATTATTTTCAGAAAAGGCAGCTCTTACTAATACCAGAAATGATATCATTCTTTGTGTGAGATGTGAACACCTCCAGGAAGGGCAATTCTCTAGATCAATGACAGAGTATTGTGTGTATCTTGCTTATATTCCTTCAAATCCGTCAGTACAGTGAGAGGTAGTCAGAGGGAACTCCGGAGCACATGAGGCTTCCAAGAAAGAGGGAAGGAGATAAACTTGAATAGAAGGCTCTCAGGCAAGAAGCAGAAAAAGAATACATTCAATTAATTTTTCTAGGTTTGCCCCTGAATATAAATATATTTGCTCAAAAACATAACATTTTGATATATAAATGTGTCCCCACAGCATTCACTACCAGTTCTTATTATAATAGCATAACAAGAATCAGGGCTTACATTTATTGAAATGTGGGCTGAACACTTGCTACTCACTACTTTATTAAATACAATAACATGGGTAATGTCCTTGAAATAAACATAAGAAAATCTAAACTCAGAGAGGGAAGTGACTCTTCCAAGGTCACACAGCCTGGTTAGTGGCAAAAGTCAGCTTACATTCCTTGCTGCTAGGTCATGCTGCTCTCCCTGTTGGACATGTAAAATGGGATTATCTACTCTTGAGGGGAGATGGTGAATCTTATTTTACCATTACGTCCTTAACCCAAGCATTGCGTTAGTCACACAATAGGCTCTCAGTCAATATTTGTAGACAAGAATGAATAGATGCATGTTGGCTGTGGGGTCTGTGGTTTCTGAGTCATGAAAGCCAGCAGTGGTTTACTTAGTAGGTTGAGAGAGAAGAATCTTCACCTTACTTCCTCTCAAAGCCATGCCAAACCTCTTTTCTTCTTACCCTCAAATGATGAACAGCTGAGTTTTGAACAGATAGCAATGTACTTCTTTCTACAGATCCCAGGAATGTACAAATAGAGCTGAGAATGGGGCAGGGGCACACAAAGGCCAGTTCTTGCCACATTCCCAGCTTGGACATTTGCTTCCAACCTCTAGAAACAATCTTGCTATTTCCCAGATATTTCAGCATCACTGGCTTTGCTTCTCACCAGAAGCAACACAGCTCTGCCTCCTCATGAAGCTGTGTGCTAAATCTGAAAAGTAGCTGGCAGCTCAGCCCCACAAAGGCTGCTGCTGCTGCTACAGTGGGGAATCCCAGCCAGCCCAGAGGCCCCTGCTGCTGAGTGGAGTTCCCCGACATGAGAAGTGAGTGGGCCATGGAACTCATTGGTCTCTGGGGGACCATCGGCACCATGACATCTCCCTTGCATAATTGTTTTTTGGGGGAGCATCTGCAAGGGGTGTTGGTTATGGTGTGCTGGGAACTGGTTTTGGAAGGCACAGAATAAATGGATTGATCAATGATGGCTTCATAGCAGGTGGGCTTCTATCTACAATTTCCTTGGATAAACCAGTTTACCATCTCTGAATCTGAATTGAGCTCAGCTTTAGATCTTACTCAGGCCCTACATGGTGGCCCCTGTTCCAGCCAGGAAGCTTTCCATCTGAGATAGAAAGTGCTTCAATGTTAACTTCTTTGTGCCAGGAACTGCCAGTTGCTGTCATGACCATTCAGCTGGATTCCACCATTGACTCACAATTCCCTGGAAGTGCTATACTTTCTGACGGCTCCCCTGCTTTACGGCTCCCACATCAGCCCTTAGCACCAGCTGGCTGGCCCTGGTCTCAGGCCCCACATTCCTTGCAGCAGGGACTTCCACCTCCATCCATGTGCACTGCTGCCGTGATCCTCCACGCGACCTGACAGGCAATCCCACAACCTAGGAAAGGCCCCTAATTTTCAATAGTCCATCAACCACTTGACAAGTATTTCCTGAATACCTACTATGTTCTAGGAACTCTTCTAGGTATTGCAACAATAAACAGGTAAAAGTCCCTGGCCTCAAAGACTGACATTCCAGGGAGAAGGCAAGAAAATCTACAAATAAGTAAAGAATTATTTAACATATGAGCTAGTAGTAACGAGCAGGACCATAAAAAATAAGCTTAGAGAATAGGGAATAACATCGTTGTGGAGGGGTGTCATTTCAAATGAAGGGGTCAAGGGAGGAGGTAACATCTGAAGGAGACCTGGATGAATGAGGAAGAAAACCATGTGGAGATCTAGAGGGGAGGACACAACTGGCAAAGGGGCCAAGGTGGAAATGAACTTGGCGAGATGGAGGAACGGAAGGTAGGCAGGGTGGCTGGAAGAGACTGAGAGAGGAATCATAGAGTGGAGGAGTAGAGGCCAAAGAGACAGGCGCAGGCCAGGTCAAAGGTCTTATGGATACCTGAGGCTGTGGTGAGGCATTTTGATTGGACTCCAAGTGTGTTGGAAGGCCTTTCAAGGGTGTGAAGCAGGGGAATTATATGAAGTGATTCATCTTTTTAAAACATGTGTGGAGGACGGATTGCGGGGAGCCAGATAGGAATCTATGACAGCAAAGCAAAGGAAAGATGGCAGTGGGGCTGAGGAGATGGTGTCATATCGGCATATATTCTGTCTGATAAGCTGGCTGGAGAATGTGAGGGAAAGAGGAGTCAAGGACGACCCCTAGGGCTTTTCCCAGCACTGACCTAGTTCGGAGGTACAAAATGAGAAAACCAGTACATGAAACGTGCTCCTCGTCACCTCCTCCCTTTGAAGGCCAAGCCTGTTGGCCCACTAGACCTCAGCCTAAATTCCCAAACCCTCAACTGGCATCTAACCCAAATTATAGACTTCATCATGGGAAAAAGTGAAAAGTTTCAAGCATATATACTCCTTGTAGGCTGACATCTCCACTGCATAATTGTTTTTTGGGGGAACATCTGCAAGGGGGTTTAGTTATGCCAGGAGCTGGTTTTGGAAAGCACAGGTCTCTCTCCAGGCTCCGCAGAATTAAATGGATGTATTGATGATGGCTTCGCAGAAGGTGGGCCTCTCTCTACAACTTCCTTGGATAAACCAGTTCACCATTTCTCAATCTGAATCCAGCTCAACTTCTGATCCTACTCAGGCCCTACATGGTGGCCCCTGTTCCAGCCTAAAGCATTCAGGAAGCTTTCCATCTGAGGTATAAAGTGTCTCAATGTTAACTTCTCTGTGCTAGGAACTCACAGCACTTGTAAACTGATCCAGTGACAGTAAACTCCAAGGAGGGAAGGACTAGGGATTCCTGAAGCCAGTCCAGGGCCCCTGAACACCCAGAAACTACATTTTGATTATGTATTAAAGCAGAAAAAGGCCCTTGCTAAACCTGGCAAACATGTGGCACTTACATCACCTCCCCCTACCTCCAAGTCCAAACCCATGAGCCCACTGCTAATCTACAATGTCATTTGTATTCATTGAGACTAGACGCTGCCTCACACTCCTATCAATACAACACTTCATTCAGTCACTATCAATCAGAGTCAGACTGACAGATGATTGGCACTCTGGCTCCTGATTTATCATAATGGTTTAGTTCTTCAAGATCAGATACATCCTTAGGTAGTCCGTGACAATCTCTTATTTGGAATCATTTTCAGCCACGTTATGAATGGAACAGGAAAGTAAATGTATTGTCATGTTTTGGCAGAGTTCATCTTTCATGCCAGTGTTAATCATACCCAGACTCATTCAGGCTTCCAGTGCCTTCCATTGTCACCAACTACACCACTGTGCTGTCCCTAACAAGTCTGCCATTCTTGAGTGACTCTGTAGGTCTCACACCTTTGCTTACCTACTTCCGAAGCAGGACTCCCATTTCTGCATTCTCCCTGCACTTGAAACTAGGTGGCAATAGGTTAATCACAGCGAGATGTCAACCAGCTGATATATAATGCCCATTTCCCACAAAACGATGCCTGAAACCAGTAAAATGGATCAGTCTGCAATACCCTTAAGGTATCATGCTAATAATGGGAATTTCTGGGATTGTACCAGAACTTCTGGAAGTAAAGGTATGTCAGGTCTGGGGGAGGAGGGGCATTTAACACTTTTACAAGCATTACATTGGATAGGCAAGAGTTTGGGTGACTTGCCATCACCACTGCCGTAGAGAGCCAGTCCTTTCTGCTCATGCCCAGAATAAAGGAAGTCCTGCCAAGAGCCATTTTTAACGATCTTTGGAGCAGAAGAAAAATAACATGCTATCCTGATTCTTCCAAAACTCTTACTAATTCCGCACACATAATATCTTAACGTCTAAGCATTACTTAGGATTGATTTCATCCACACCAAACTACAGGATGAAGAGGTTCAAAAGGGAAATTTCTTAACTGTGTACAATCCTCTGACCACATCCTTCCCAGAAAGGAGGGGCTGAGCCGTGGGTCACTGCCCAAGGCATCTAAATGCACAGGCTTTCTTTCTTTTTTTTTTTTTTGGTTGTTTATTTTATTTGGGGCTATGGACTTGGACTTTTGAGAAAATTCTGTCACCATTATCAAGACAATCTTACACTTTGGGGAGTTTAACGAACCCCACCCACACAAATAGAATGACTCACCCCAGAGGGGTCTGAGTTGGTGTCTGGTAAGGCAGTGAGATTAAACAGCTGCTTTAAAAAGCAATGTCCTAAATTATCCCTGCAGCAACTGCCTCTAGGAAGAAAGGCCCAGAGAGAAGGCATCCAGATACTATTTCACAGATATATCAAAGTCCCGGCAGAAAATAAATAATGGCACACTCAGATTGTGTAATAAGAGAAGAGTTTATGATAAAGAGACTCTTTTCAGAGAAATGAGCAGGGAATGGGGAAATAAAAACCAGCGTGGCATCTAGGGCGAGCAGCAACCATGCTCCCCTCATTACCTCTGGGCCTGAGAGGCCATGCAGAAGAGCCGTTTCTAAAGACAGAGAATTGTGAGGAGGAGTCCCTAACCGGAGGCAGGAGATAGAACAGTATTGGGACCCAGACAGCCCACACCGTCCCCACAGGAAGCAATTTAGGGCAAGAAATACCCTAATTTCATTCCGATCTGATTGCCAAGTCTCCTGCTGGTGCCTCCAACTGACCAATTCCAACAGGAAGCCCAGGGCAAGTCCACAGGTCAGCCTACCAGGGCACAGAGCTAGGTGAAGAAGGATGGACACTGGGTCTAGAGGGAAATTAGCAGACACACAGCAGATAAGGTACATTTGTATGTATTCAAGTAACTCAAGTCCAAGAAAATTAAGATACCTCTTTAAGTCTTCCCCAGCTCTAAAATTCTATAACTTTAAATATATTCTTTAATTAGATAACTTGATATTTTTCTTTCCAGATTGCCCAAGTACTCTCTTAAAAGAATGTGTCTAAACCCAGAATGGGAAATGGGCTTTATCTCACATGTCAGTTCCGATCAATGGGTCCCACCTGCCCACACTGTTGAGTTGAGGATTGGGAGGCCCACTGGGCTCAGCAGGAGTAAGTGCAGTGTTGATGAGAAATGCCCACCAGGGACTCCTCCGCAAGTGTGAGGATTGTATATCTAGCGAACCAAGGCAAAAGTAAAAATGGAGATAATTATCCACGTAATCTGGCTCAAAATAAATTTATCCAAAATATTCCTTTTAAGAGTGTGTATGTTTATGTGTTTGTGTATAACTTCAATTTACCTGCTTTGTTGGGGACAAAAAAAAAACATTTTTTATGACTATAGCATACACCATATCATGACAATTTTGCCTTAGTTGGTTGGTGCCTCATATTGTACACCAAGAGGTTTCGGTTAGAAGTTTCCCTCTACCCCCACCCCATTTCCTCTCTAAAATCAATAAACATATCCTTGGATGAGGATTAAAAAAATAATCAATCATTTTGTAAGATCAGCAATGCCATTTGGACATTTTAAGTATTCAATAGACACATACTGGATGGCACAAATATAGAACAGTTCCACCACTGCAGAAAGGGCTGGAAGGTGATGTTCTAGATCCCAAGGTTGGACACAATGAAAATGATGTGTCTGTAAACATCACATAGGCATTTAAATAATCCTGTTAAGTACCAGGCAACAAGCTGAGTGCTTTATAAACATTGTTTCATTTAATGTTTTGTGTGTGTGTGTGTGTGTGTGTGTGTGTGTGTGCTGAGAATGCTTAAGATCTGCTCTAGGAAACTTCAAGTGTACAATATAATATTGTGCACTTGAAATTAACTATAGTCATCATTCTATATACTAGATCATCCTCAGAACTTATCCTTCTTAGAACTGAAAGTTTTACCATTAGACTTATATCTCTTCCCCCAGTCCATGGCAAGCACTATTCTCTCCATTTATATGAGATTAGCTTTTTGTTTTGTCTTGTCTTAAATTCCACATATAAGTGATATCATACAATATTTGTCTTTATTTGTTTGGTTTATCTCACTTAATATAATGCCCTCCAGATTTATCCAGAATCTCCTTTTTCTGGCTGAATAATAGTCCACTGTGTGTGTGTGTATTATAAATACAGTGCATCTTCTTTATCCATTTGTCTATTGACAGACACATAGGTTATTTCCACACTTTAGCTATCGTGGGTAATGCTGCAATGAACATGGGCATGCAGCTGTATCTCTTCAAGGTCCTAATTTCATTTTCTTTGGATATATACCCAAGGTTGAGATTGCTGGTAACATGATGGTTTTATTTTTAATCTCTTGAGGAATCTCTATACTGTTTTCCATGGCTGCTGCATCCATTTACCTTCCCACCAACAGTGCACCCGAGTTCCCTTTTTTTGACATCCCCACTAACGTTAGTTATCTCTTATTTCTTTGATAATAGTCATTGTGACAAGTGTAAGGTGATATCTGTCATGGTTTTGATTTGCATTTCCTTAACGATTAGTGATGTTAAGCACCTGTTCCTGCACCTATTAACCATTTGTATTTCTTTTTTGGAAAATGTCTAGTAAGGCCCTTTACCCAGTATCACCTTTAGTCTTCACAATCATCCTGTGAGGGAGGAATTATCACTCTCATGTTATAAACAGACCAAGAGAGGAAAAATAATCTGTCCCACAACCACAAGGCAGTAATTAAAAGTGCTCATATTCAAAACTAGATCTTTCTGACATTATAGCTCACATGCTTTGCCATTATATCTACACCTACAATGAAAGAGCAAGTCTATTGCATAATCCACTTGGTGTTGAGTATTTTTAAGTATTTTATTGATTATGCTATTACAGTTTTACCAATTTTTTCTACCCTTTATCCATCCTCCACCCTGCACCCCCTGCCCTCCAGCATTCTTCCCCCTTTAGTTCATGACCATGGGTTGTACATATAAGTTTTTTAACTTCTCTGTTTCCTACAGTATTCTTAACCTCCCCTGTCCATTTTATGCCTACCAATTATGCTTCTTATTCCCTGTACCTTTTATACGCCCATTCTTACCTTCCCCTCCCCACTGTAACCCTCCATATGATCTCCATTTCTCTGGTTCTGTTCCTGTTCTTATTGTTTGCTTAGTTTTTGTTTTTTAGATTCAGTTGCTGATAGTTATTAGTTGGTTGTCATTTTACTGTTCATAGTTTTTTATCATCTTCTATTTCTTAGATAAGTCCCTTTAACATTTCATATAATAAGGACTTGGTAATGATGAACTTCTTTAACTTGACCTTATCAGGGAAGCACTTTATCTGCCCTTCCATTCTAAATGAAAGCTTTGCTGGATAGAGTGATCTTGGATGTAGGTCTTTGCCTTTCATGAGATGGAATACTTCTTTCCAGCTCCTTCTTGCCTCACAGGCAAGAAACAAGGGTTTCTTTTGAGAAATCAACTGATAGTCTTATGGGCATTCCTTTGTAGGTAACTCTCTCCTTTCCTCTTGCTGCTTTTAAAATCCTCTTTATATTTAATCTTGGGTAACTTAATTATGATGTGCCTTGGTGTGTTCCTCCTTGGATCCAATTTCTTTGGGATTCTCTGAGCTTCCTGGACTTCCTGGAAGTCTATTTCCTTTGCCAGATTGGGGAAGTTTTCCTTCATTAATTGAAAAAAAGTTTTCAATTTCTCTTTCTTCCTCTTCTTCTAGCACCCCTATGACTTGGATGTTGGAGCGTTTAAAGTTGTCTCAGAAGTTCCTAAGCCTCTCTTCATTTCTTTGCATTTCTGTTTCTTCATTCTGTTCTGGTTGGACGCTTATTTCTTCCTTTTGTTCCAAATCATTGATTTGAGTTCTTATTTCCTTCCCTTCACTATTGGTTCCCTATATATTTTGCTTTATTTCACTTTGGATAGCCTTCATTTCTTCCTCCATTTTCTGACCACATTCAACCATTTCTGTGAGCATCCTGATTACCAGTGTTTTGAACCGTGCATCTGATAGGTTGGTGATCTCTTTATTGCTTAGTTCTATTTTGGGAGCTTGGATCTGTTCTTTCATTTAGGCCAGATTTCTTTGTCTTGGTGCACCTGTTACGTTGTAAGGGAGTGAAGCCTTAGGTATTCGCCAGGGCAGGGCAACCCTCTTTGCTGTGAGTTGTAGCGCTGCCTGTGGGGAAGGGGTGAGAGAGGGAACAATGCCACTTAGTTGCTCCACTCTAGCCCCACTTTCCAACAAACTCTCCTGTGAGACTAGGAATTTCTCCCACCTTTGCAACCCCCACAGTATTTTACAGCTAGAGGTTTTGAGTCTTTAATTTCCCATTCAGCCAGCCTCACCTTGCCTACGCAGTCCACTGCCTTGCTACACATCCTGTCTGCTCAGCTGCTCATCTCCCATCTCTGCCCCTCTTACCGGTCTAGACAAATGTTTGTTGTTTGTTTTTTTTTTTTTTTTGACTCGTTGGTTGTCTATGTAGTTAGATATTCTGGCAGTTTGGGCTGTATTTTGTTTTTAAATTAGTCCTTATCCTTCTCTTGGTTGTGTGAGAAGGCAAAGAATTTCTACCTATGCTTCCATTTTGGCCAGAACTCTGGTTTTGAGTTTTTAACACCTGTGACTCCCTAGAGAATATTAACTAAGTTGAAATACAATTTGTTTTCAAAACCAGAATATTTCCTTACATAATAAATTGTTCAAATGTATGATAAAGCTAAGTATGAGATATCCTTAAACTAAACTTTTCTCCACCTTTAGTATTACAAATATGAATAATAAGCAAATAAAGGATTATTGTAATACTTGTTCCATCTGTATCAGTAAGGGCCCCATCAAGAACAAATTGCACACTCAGACTGAGTGACTGAGGAGAGTCAATGAAGTGATAATTATCAAGGCATAGACAACACCAAGTAGGACAAGTACATACCCCATGTTAAGCAAGACCGAGGGCCATTTCTACCTGAAGCCTGCAGTAGGAGAGGAACAAGAGACAGGAGCATTTACTAGGACCAGAGAGGGCAGTTGTATGGAAAAGGTACCTGATGGAAGCTGTGACACTTTGTAGAGGATGCAGTGAACTTAGAGTGACTCAGCAGGAAGAGAGCCACCTCACTCACCATTGAGACAGCCCATACAGTGTACCCTCCTGGGTACCCAGCAAAATGGAGAAGCATGGAGAAGAATGATACGGAGGAGATACCATGCATATTATGTTAGAGTTGTTTGGGGGGGGGGAATCCACAGGTATTTTGCATGAAGTTGATGTTAACGGAGATAGATTGACTAACAACAGACTTCTTTGCATCACAAAGAGTCGCTTATGGCCAGTTAGATCTTCAGAGTAGAAGAAATGCCCAACCTCAGGTCCAGGTAGGCCACAAGCCTCTTCCTATTACCAGTTCAAGTACAGTGACTGAATGTTGGACTTCACTACGGGATTTCTTTTACATGCAAAGGACATGGAAACTGTATTAGGGGGCTAACCTGAAGCAAACAGGAACTTACCAAGAACATATGCTTGATTATAAAGTCTGCTGGGCTAGTGGCCCAAAAACTGGCTGTTAGGAGTTGCAGTATTGAGAACAAGGCTCATGGGTGGTCTTAATTCCAGGGTCATGTCTCTGGAGCTGCTGAATTTCGTTTTGGAGACTAATTTTTTATAATTTTAAAAAAGATTTTATTTATTTATTTTTAGAGAGAAGAAAGGGGAGGGAGAAAGAGAGAGAGAAACGCCAGTGTGTGGTTGCCTCTAGTGCACCCCCCACCAGGGACCAGCCTGCAACCCAGGAACATGCCCCGACTGGGAACTGAACCAGCAACCCCTTGGTTCACAGGCCCATGCTCAATTCACTAAGCCACACCAGCCAGGACTGGAGATTAACTTTTGAGTCACTATATTTCAAGTGTCTACTACATCCCAGATACGGCATACCAATCACCCAGCTCCTCCCATTATTCCTGGCCATACTACTTCCTTTACTTTAGTTATGACTTGGCACATGCTACTTCCTCTTCCTGTTTCCCCCTCCCTATCCTGATAAACTCCTACCCTTACTTCAAAACCCACCTTGGAGATTACATCCTCTGGGAGACCTTTTAAGTGTATACCCTGAAGGCTGAAGGACTCCCTCCTTGCGATCCCCACAACTCTTACTCTGCTAATTCTGCTGTTATAACAACTTTCAGAATACAGTGAAATGAATCTATTTACATGTCTGTTTACTCATGTAAACTAGTGCTTACCCTGAAAAAGGCTTGTTTTCATCAAATTTTAGTTCAGGAAATGTATCTTTTGAAAAGCAATGTTTAAGTACTATGGGACTGTGGGAATACTGGTAATGTTAGAGGGAGGGAGGTAAACAAATACTAAATAAAGTTCTTGGTCCCTACCCTCAAAAGGGGTAATCAGAAAAAATACAGGATACCCAGTTACAATTGAATTTCAGATAAGCGACAAATAATGTTTAATATAACTTAAAATATATATCTCAGGTAAATAAATTCAAATATTGCTGGGACACACATACATTAAAATTTTTTTATCTGACATTCAAATTTAATTGAGTATCTTGTATTTTAATTTGTTAAATCTTAAAACCCTATTCAAAGGACTCATCCTCCAGCTGACGAAACAAGATGTGACTATGGGCCATTAGCACTACAAGGCAGAGCATGCCAAGAACAGTGTGGCACAGTTAGGGAGTGCTAGGGGAGGCCCTGGTGGCACCAAACAAGAATAAGCCCTCCCTCATTTTTCAGTACAGAAGAAAAGGACAGAAGCCATGTTTTCTGATTCCTCCTGGCATAAACCAGTCAACATGGCTTCTCTCTGGCTACCCCAGTGCATAGAAGAATGGAAAGCTTGAAAGAGAAGATCTGGGTTTAAGTCGCACACAGACCACTGACCATCTGTGTGGCTTTGAGAAATCACTAACCTTCTCGAAGTGTCATTTTCTTTTCTGTAACTGAAAAAGTCAGAACCTTTACAAGAGGGAGGAGGGAGTTCTTTCATGTACTTAGGAACTCATACAGGATACGCTCTGAGAAAAATTAGAATCTTCCCGTAGTTTCATCCACTGTCCCACCCCTTTCTGCCTCCCATTGCTGACAGAGAATGGCTGGTAGGCATGAGCCAAAAAATTAATGCTTATCCCATGCCTCATTTCCCAGAATCTCCTATATCAAGGGTCAGCAAGTTTTGTCTGTAAAGGGCCCTACAGTAAATATTTTAGGCTTTTCAGGCCATCTAATTTACAAATCATAAACTATTTTAGGCTTTTTGAGTTTCTGTTGCAACCACTCAACCCTTCCAGTGTAGCGTGAAAGCAGCCAAAGATAATATGTAAACAATGAGTGTGGCTATGTTTCCATACAACTGTATTTATGGACACGAAAGCTGACTGTCATATAATTTTCATGTGTCGTGAGATATTATTCTTCTTTTCATTTTTAAAAATCTTATAAAATGCAAATAACCATTCTTAGCTCAAGGGCCACAAGAAAAAAGACAACAGGGCAGATGTGACCCTCAGCTGTGGTTTACCCAGCCCTGTTCTATACGACTGAATTGTTCACCTCGGATACACTCTCCACCCTGGAGGGGTGGCCCATCTCCTACTATTCGTACCTGAAAACAAAGTTAGGAAAAGAGCTGGTCTGAGTTCTTCCCTCTGAATCCAAAGAAATTACCTCACTACTTCCTGTGTCATCCTTTGTCTGTTTAAAAGAAGACCCAGGGTGAGGGGGCACTATATTAGCAAGCTGCTAAATAAAGTCATTGAGAAATACAAATGAGGTAAATAAGGACAGACCATTAGCAGGGATGATCCAAGTGTTGAATAATCTTGAAAATCATACAGCCAGGGAAATAGGGAAATCAAAATGTTTTTCTTACATATTTTCCACCACGATTATTTTACTTCATGGAAAGCAGAGTAATGTGTGAGGTCATTTTTCCTTCACACAATTCACTTTCAAGTAGTTAAAATAAAAACGGGAAGTTGTTCTCAACAGAGAAGTGCCAATGCCTGAAGGGAACATTTCTCATGAAGGCCCTTTCTGTCCTTCCCCACCCCACCCCTCTCTTTCTACACTTGTCTTCCCTCCCTTCTCAGCTGCTCTCAGCACATCCCGCTTCTCCCAGTTATAGAGTACCCATCTCTGCTCTTTCTTCTTGCAGGACTGGGGTGCTAACAAGTACCAAGTACATTACGAAACCAGGAACCCAACACAAACTACAGTACTTAGAAATCATTGTTGTTTTGATAATATCAGAAAGGTAGAAAAAATGAAAAAAAATCCTTAAAACTTACAAAAGCAAGCAGTGCCAGGTATACAGTGATACAGAAAATCCAAGCAGAAAGAAGGTGCTTGTTTCAATAACTCAGGGGTTTTTTTTTGGTAAGACATGGCAATCAACTTTAACAACAATCCTAGAGAGTTTAGAAAAGGGGCCCTCCAGATGACATGAAGGGCAAAGATCATGTTTGGATCGAAGTAGAAAGCACCCACCAGAACTGAATGATAATTAGGGATAATCATAGTCAAGTACAAGGGCGCTGGAATACTGGTGTCTACCCAGCACATTACAGTAAAACTGAAGATAATTTTTAATCACTTCGAAAGTGTTGTTTTTATTTCTTGGCTGATGAACCTTTCACAGATAATCTCAGTGTAGTTACAGAGCATTTTAGCTCAACCAAGTTCAAATAAACTAAGAAGGGGAACTCTCCATAAGGTTTAATTCCCTCTCAGGTGCTTAAGCAAGTGCCTTCAGAGGAGCATTGTGGAGAACAAAAGGGATCACCCCAATTCAGGCCTGGTGTTGCCCCTTTCAAGCCAAGCGAATGTTAAGTGCATGAAACTCCTTGATCTTATTTCCTTCATCAGTACAAGGGGGATAGTGCTCTGTCCTACTCCCAAGCAGCTCTGTTGTGAAGCTCAAACAACACGATATGTAAACAAGGCTTTGCAAATTATCAAAACAGAAGTGCTTCCTATGATTATGGTTGTTATTGAAGAAGGAATGGCTGATCGGGTTAATTGCTAAGCCATTGAAGAGCTTCTTCGGTTAGTTGAACAGATGACTTTTAAGTGTTAATCAGCATATGTCTTGGTTACCACTTTAGGCCTGGTGAGTCAGAGCCCAAGAGCACGAGGCCCAGGTCATGGGCCCCATGGGACCAGCTCATCTGACTTGGACAGCAGGAGCTTCCGAGTTAAAGAAATCTGGACCTGAATCCCATCTCTGCCCCTTACTCACTAGGCAAGCCCCTAATCCTATCCAAGCCTCAGTTTCCCTACCCCTAAAATCGGGACATTAATACTACCTTATAGGGTTGTTGTGAGGCTGAGAGATAACATACATAATCCCTGGTACACAGTAGGTTTTACAAATAGGAACAGATACTGTAAAGGGAAGAGGTAATGGCTTTAACCCTTATAAGCTACTTTGCAAATGCATGTGGAGACTGATTATGTGAACAATCTGCTCAAATCTATTTCTATGTCTTGAAAGAGAAATCCAAAACACATGGCCACTGATGATGGGATTTGCATCTAAAAAAAATGACAGCACATTATACACCAATTTCTTTCCATTGCATTTATTATAATATAGTCCCTGAGACACACCAAAGAAAATTTTGGTAATTTGATCTAAACTGGCCATATGACTGCCCCATGCTCGAAAGTGTCGACCTTCCCCTGCCCCAGCCCTGCCCTTCTATCTACCGTAGTTAGTTCTTTCCAAACTTCTATCTCACTTTGCCTCTTCATTCAACCCAACCCCCTAGATGAACCGGTATCTCACTATTTCCCAGTGTCACTCTCTGCCTGGAAAACCTGACACTGTCTTAAGTCAGGCTTAGTGGGAACAGGTAATGAGACACTAAGATTTAGTGCGGGGGTGCCTTGCAGGAAGACCTGAGAGGGAGAGAGGGCTGCAGGATTGGGCAAAGACAGAAGATGAACCACAATGCCTCCTAAAGTGAGGTTTCAGCTGATCCCATGTGAAGCTCTGGAGCTGAGATGGCCCTTCTGAGATGTCATAAATTGTGTCTAGGAGCTATGCACTCCACCCCACATTGACCAGTCATTGGAGGTGGACTTCTCCCGGGGAGGGCGCTTACCCTTTGACAAAGAGTTCTCCGAGAGGGACTCAACTGAGATCCATCAGGAACTAACCCTCCCTGCAGCTGGGCCATGTGTGTCTCCTCCTGGAGGGCACCTGGGGAGTACTCCACCACATTCACTACCTTCACTTCCAAACCACTCTCCAGACCTCAAGGCCCATATTCACCACTACATCACCACAAAGCCCATTCTGACCCTGTATTCTCTCCCTCTTCATACTTGAGATAAGGGTACCACACCTACAAGACACTTGCAGATGCTTCTTGCATTGCCACTGAGTTCAAAGGTCACAAAGCTCAAAATATACACTATTTGGTACCACTTCTCAAAATTCCAGTGAATGTAGAGAATGAGAAATTCATACTCCCTTAAACATAAGCAGTGATGCATGTTTTTACAGCTAAAATTTCCAAGACCTCAGCATATTTAAACATACTTAATACTTTTTAGCTTCGTTCCTCATTTTGTTTATAGGAAAGAATATTTCATGGGTAATGATACAATTCTATTCTTACACAATATCCATTGGGGTTTTCGTTTCCTTTATTTGCTGAATAATTTTTCTTTATAAAGTATTCTCTTGAAAATATAACAAGAAGTACTATATACTGAAAGAAAAGTCAGACTAGACAAGCAGGGCCAAATTAACAAGAAGTCTTCTAAGTTACACAAAATTACACAAAAGCATCAGTTATAAAAAATATAGTTGTAAGAAAAAAACAGCCTTCAAAATGAGTACACCTATCCAGCTCCCTTATGAAGAGGAGAAATAAGGATTAATGTCACAGCAATGTCATTATTTCACATATTGAAATAATTTATTGAATCAAAAACATGAAAATGATGGCTTTGCAATAAATAAGTTACATGAAACAACTTGAGTAAATGCCAAATTCTTCTACCAAATGGAAGAGATACATGTATGAAGCACACACACACATATATGTATGTATATGTTTATCATATTTAGAAAACATAAAATAAAATAAATTATGCATTTATATGTAAATATATACCCATTTGTGTGTTAGACGAGCACACACATGCACGCGTTTCCCGAACAGACACAGCTGCCGTCTGCTGGGAAATCCCACCACTTCACACTGACAGAGCACTGCAAAGTGAAGGGCTAAAATGTCTTCAACCCTAAACCAACATAATGGCCTTCTACACAGGACCCCCGCCCCCCCACCGCAATGCTCCCAAATCTATAACACAACATACAGTGCCACCCTTAGACCTAGGCAAGCAGCCCACCCTCATCCACACATGAGGTTACCTGTGCTTTGAAGGTCTTGCGCACATTTTCTAAGGCTTCCTTGGGCGCCTGGGATCAACTAGAGCTAGCGGTGTCTTCCAGGTTGGGCACCTCCATCCCAGCCCTGGACTTGCATGGGCCCTGGCTCCCACTTATGCTCTGCTTTTTGGGGAACTCTACAACCTTCTGCTCCAGGGTGGGGTTGACCAGATACCCCAAGAAACCCCTACCCTCACACCTCTTGGTTGTCTGGGATCTGTGGTTAGAACCTGCTCCAGGAGGTTGGCCTGGCAAATGGGTCACTCCCACTGGCCAGCATGGCATTTCTTTGCAGAGGATTGGGCCACCAGAGCAGTGCTGACGTACTGATTTTGGGTCATTCACTCATGAAGGGTTCAATGTTCACTTTTGGGCTTGAACCTGGCATTTGTGGGCCTGTCTGTGATCTCAGTGCAGGGCCACCTCTCGTTACCCTGTGTGATTTCCACCTTCATTAGTGGCTTGGGGGTGGCCATCATACTCTCACCTGCTACTTGTCACATGTCAGACAAGCCTCAAGAGTGATCTCACTTATCTCCCCCAAGGTTTTTGGAGACTGTTATTGCACAATGCAAATGGCCACAGGCCCTTGCAACACGTTTCCCCTCATCTCTGACCGATGTGGTGACATTGCATTTCCCCAGGTTGGTATTTTTGTGGGAGTGGGACTGATCTTCTCGCTGGGCTGACAGGACCCTCTCCTATCATCAACATGAAAGAGATCACTAGGGATACAGTGAAGTCTTTGGATACAGCCCAAAGCATTCAAAAGCACACATGGTTGAAAAAATGTGTTATTCTACATTTGTATTATAAACTTGCAAACATTAAATTTAACATGAACAAAAATTAATTATTGGTCCCATATTTTTGCATACTCTGGGTAAAAACTGTGTTCATAGTCATCAGCAAAGAAGCACAATAACCATCTTTAAGAGTCAATGGAAACCAATATTCTTAAGGAGAATAATATTCATAAGAAGAACTTCAAGGAGAATGAAGTACCATGAGTAACAATATGGCCAGGACTAAAGAAATGGTTTTTAGAGAGCTGAAGAGGTAAGAAAATCTATTCATAAAGCTTTAATACAAGCAGACTCTAAAGAACTGTGGCATTGCAAATAACATATACCCCACTTTTTTCCTGTGGGAGATATTAAGTTACCCAGGAGTAGTGTGCCTTTTAAAAAAAAGGAGACAGGCAGTTGCTGTGCCTAACAGGAAGAGATGACTATTAGACACCATGTGGAATCTCCACATGCACTGACTGGACAATGAACAAACTCATTAGTATCACTTCTTTGCCCATTATTCTAAATCTTCATTGAAAAATGACTGTACTACACATGGACCCATTAATATTATGATTTTTAACCAAATTGGTCATATAGATGCAGCTGTGCAAAAAAAAAAATATTTCCCCAGGGCCTGTATAGCCTAGAGGTGGCCCTGATCCTATGTGAGTTTAAAACAATCACACCAAAACCTAGAGATACTGAATGAACAATAACTTTTACAAGCCTGTTTTCAGTGCAGAAAATTCTCTGAACATTTTCCAGATTGTGATAAATATCACTATTAGTCACTCAATGATACTTTGTTGCAATCCAATGAAATGTCTTCCAATGGAATTTTTGAAATATATATATAGACTCTTAAAATCAAAATAAATGTTGAGACCATTTTCCTTGCCCTATGTCAGTCCTTTTCTTACCTATTTTTGTTAATCATTACTTGAAGTGAAAATTCTTTAATTGTTTTAAATTTCAAATAAAGGTAATTCATATTTGAAGACAATCTAGTATAACACTGACCCAGGATGCTCACTACATCTGACCCAGCTTCTTCACTTTCTCCTTTTCTCCCTCTCACCTTCAAGTAGTCTGGAACCCAATAGAACAATGAAAATATTTCCTTCTTTTTATAACCTCCATCACCCCGTTTAATCACCCATTCCAATGTCCAACAGTGTCCACACTGCTTTCTCATGTGGCTTCCTCCTTGATCTGATGAACGTATCTGTGGACTGACTGTTCATGTCTCTTGGGTCCTAACCAGAGACATCCAATAACCCCATCCTAGTCTATCCAGGCAAATAAAATATTTTTAAGGGGCAAGTCACTTTTCAATGAAGTCCATACATTAAACCCCATATCTGCTGCTTTCAAACATAGGCTCAAAATAGTTCTTAAAACTTTAAAAATGTCATTCCCAAACATGCTAATAAACCCCTTCCTGAAAAATATTTAAGCCCCTTTGATTAACTCTGTGAGAAGCTATGAACATCAGTCTGTTTCCTTTCTAGTACTTTTGTTTTGGTTTTTACTCTTCTCCCAGTTACTGTTTTCTTATTCGAAATTAAGGTCTGATTTTAACCCATGTGAAAGAAACATATTATTCATCTTCTCATCTGTTGTGGGGTTTGTTGACAGATTTTCTCAATCCTTACAAACAAGAAAGGTAAAGTTCCACTATGGCTGGCTATAAGTCCAACTCCACTGTGGTAACACGCGATCACTGAACCCTTCTTCCCACTCCCTGAAATTGCAGAACACTTTCCCCTTAGACTCCCCAGGTTAAAAATGCCTGATGGCTTTAGGGGCTTCGGGGTACATTTGACACGTAGATGTGAGAAGTGAAGCCAGATTACTGTGATTCGCACTGTGGTATTTATGAATTTTACATGCTAAAAAACTGGAGTTCTCTCTTTTATTCACTGTAAATGAACTTAAATTGGTTTACAAACTGATACCGGACAACTTAAGCTTGACCAAATCTTTAGTCACTGGTTCATTCTCGTTTCCTTGGGAGGGAATCACCTGTCCAGGATGCTTTCTTCCATTTTCTTTCTCCTTATCTCTTCTGGGGTCATCTAAGTTGGGGGAGGGGCTTTGAAGTCATCAGTAAATTTAATACTCAAAATATTTAACAAGCAATGAATGCAGTGCAGGCACCAGCCAATCAGAACAGACACCAATGGACACAACTGCTAGAGCCTTGCTAGTTAGTACCACACAACAACAACCCTGGCCATCAGCATCCATTCGCACTGACTTCCAGTGGAATCTGCTCTTGATCCTTGGGACCTATCACTATGGTATCTGTGGTCAAAACACCCGAATCCTCCTCTGTTCTCAGGTTGATGTATCCTCGAAGGTCATGAGGATGACTCCAGAGACTGCTGAATCATTTGACATCTAGACACAGGAGATGAAAAGTAGACTGTGATGATTCACATTTGTAGCAGTTACAAATTTTACATATTAGAACAACAGTAAACACAAAAGGCCATTCTTACACACACATCTCAGGGGGATGAGAAATTTTTGACTCTGTCACCTCCTGGAACTTCAGGCATCTGTGGTGCTGCACTAGGCTTTCTCTGCCTAGAGCTTCCTGTTTGCTCCCTCTTATACTTTGCTGCTGTAGAGGCATGCTGGAATAGCAGACTTACCTACAAGAATTGCTCTCTTTTTCCTGTTTGACCCTGAAACCAACTTACACAGTAGGCGAAGGTGATGTCACCATCCTCATTTTACAACCGTTGGAACTCATGCCCAGAAAGATTGAGTTTCATGTAAGATCACATAGCTAATAAGTGATGAGCTAGGACAAATACAAATCCAGGTATTCCGATTTCAAATCCCATTCTCTTTTTGCCAAAGCACAATGGCATCCCTAATTAAATGTACGTAGATTTGGGAGCTGTGACAATTCCGCTGTGAGACCACTCCCATTCACACACAAAAAAATTTTTAAATGCTACTACTCACCTGTTTCTTCTATTATTCCTTTAGCAAAGAGGAGACACATTCAAAACTTCTCAGCCTTTTTGGGTGAAGCAAATGGAGTTGTAACAAGTGGATTGTGGGCAAATTTGAAGCATACCACTTTCAGACCATCTCTTTGATCACTCTCACATCCACCACGTTCTTTTTCTCACCCCACTGGCTGTCTGGATGCAAAGGAACTAGATGGAAGGAGTGAGGGTCCCTGAATGAATGCATGAAGCAGCACTGGCCTGTGACCTGTATGAAAAAGAAACTTTTACTATGACAGCCACTGACACACTGGGACTCTCTCTTGTTGCACTAGCAATTTATCCTGACTAACATAAAAAGGGGGGAAATCATATTTTACTGTCTAGGATACAGTGACACCAAATATTTTAAACAATAAAGAGATGAAAGAAATTGTCTTCAGATTTTAGTGTTCTCTTATACTTGACAGTGAAGAATCTTAATGACCAAGTTCAGGAAAGATCCAGGATGGGCGAGTTTCACAAATACACACACACACACACACACACACACACACACAATTTTGCTTTATATTTACAATTCACAATTTTACATCAATATTTTTGGATAGGGTGGATTCAGGCTTTTAAAGAACAGAAACATATAATTGGGGAGGTCTTAAAGAGCACAAATTATAGGTATAAAAATAAATATTTATTGAGAATGAGAAAATTACAACAATTCAAAATTTTAAAAGCTGACAAACACCATAAGCATCACAAAATCAGAAGAAGATAATATTTTTATAATTATCTTCCTACTTTTTTGGCTGCATACTCTTTTATTACCCTTGCTATGACTTCTTATTGTTTTAATAGAGAAGATAGAAATATAAATGTCTTTCTTCTAACATAGTTGGTAAAAATTTGTGTTTTTGATTGATGGTAACATCATGTGCATATTTAGGATTATTGTCAACTCTGGGAAAATCTCTGTCAAGTTTCTGCCATATATGACCTGTAAGGCTTAGAAGAATTATCCAGGGACTGGCTTTCAACTCTGTAGAGCATTTCAACCTTGTTCCTCCTTTTCAGTCCACATGCTTCCAGTGCTGGAGGCCATCAGATGCATTAATGTCATGACAGAACCTCTGTCCTGAATCTCTGTGTTGTGATGTCAGGTGAGTTGGCACAAAGAGCAACAGAAATTTTTGAAAGGTGTGTGTATACCAGGATAACTAGCTGTAATCAGAAAGGACTGAAAATCATACCAATATATCCCACTAAACCTGCACGAAGTGTATCCCCAATTGTACTGTCTCTAAGTCATATTTTTTAAATAAATAAAAAACATGGCTTCCCCCCGCCACCTGACATGAGGAGAAGTGTAACATGAGGAGATATAAGAAAGTCTAAGGGGAAAGAGTGAGCTTAAGTGTTATAATTAAAATATCTTGAAACTTTCCTTAGAGGTGAATGTTTGAATAAACCTCAGGCTGATGCTCAAAACTAGCATGACTCATGCCTTTGAGGGGTTAAACACTCCATTCCCAAATTGCAAACATCATTCAGGAAATCCTCAATCAGCTTCATGACCACATCTGTTGAAACTAAACTTTTGTAATGCTTTCTCTAGGTAAAATAAAATAAAAATCTCTGTTTTGAAGTGGGTCTAATCATGTCCCAGGTGTCTCTGTCATTGCAATACTGTTAGTCTAGCAGTTACAATAAATGCTGTCATAACTCACAGGAGGCAAGACCGTGAGTCAAGGTGCTAAAGACAGATGTGACCTATAGTCACATGACGGTTTTGAAGCAGTCATATTAGCTAAAATATGACCTTCTGAACTTTTTAATTACTTAAGTAATTAAAGATGGGTTTGCGATTACCAAAGTGGATTAGAAGTTAGAAGTTGGGTTGAATTAACCTGAGAAAGCTCCTTGGGGGAGATGTATAATTTGGGGCAGAATGGGGCAGGGATTAAGTTTCATGAGGACATGGACTTCGGTCTGCTGCATTCACTGCTATCTCCAGTGCCCTTAATACTGCTCAGAACAATAAAGGGATCAAGTAACATTTTTGAGTTGGTATGGAGGGATGGAGGGAGGGAGGGAGAAGGAAGGGAGGAATAAGGAAAGAGGGGAAGGAAGGGAGATAGGGGAAGGAAGAGTGGTGACTGGAGCGGGGAGGGAGGAAGGAAAGAAGAGAAGCCAAAGGAAGGGATGGGAAGAGGAAGGAAGGAGAGTGGGGGTAAGAAATGAGGAGAGGAGGTTGACAGGAAGGAAAAGAAGGAAAGGAGGGAGGGATGGAGAGAGGGAGGAAAAGAGAGAGAAGACTTTTGCCTTAGGTAAATCACAAATCAGTGTGTCTCAGGTTTCTCTCCTACAAATGAAGATAAAAAAACAATCCTTCCCTATGAAGTTGTAAGGATTAGAAGAGCTAACACATGTAAGTCACTTATAAGAGGGCCTAGTACTCAGTACACTTTAGTTACTATAGTGAATATTTCATCTTCACTTCGTTCCTTCGAGCTAAGGCAACCAACAAGAGAAGTTATTGTTAGTGATTGGCACAGAGGAAAGGGAGCTGAGTTGAATGATTAATGGAAAATCTTTCAAGAGGCCTGAAATACCTATTCTAAAAACTTAGGATTTCATGGGAGAGTCCAGATTTGGAATTTGATTCTCAGGCAGGATTGAAAGGAACAGCGTGCCCTGTGAAGTGGCAGGAAGACGCATCTCACACCTCAAATGGGTAAATGCAATCAATAACATCCTGTTGGGAACTTTCTGTGGTCTCATGTAAATATAGGCTACCTGAATAAAAGATAAAAACCGTCATTTCCTCTTGTGTTCTAGCATGATGATTTATCTATTCCTTTGAAAGAATCAAACCGAAGCAAACAATTGCTTAAACTTTCCTTGTTATGTGTGTCCATTGTGAAATGTAAGAAAAAAAAATGGTGCAAGATGGTAGAATACATTTAGGACATTTGCAGAGAGGAACACCAGAAAGAATAAGAAATAATTAACTCAATCCAATGGGAAAGTCATTATAATTATACCTCAAACAGCCTATGGGAAAAAGTGTCATGGGCTGTTTAATCAACCCTAAACTGTGGGGGTGACTAGTCATAATTTAGGTGTTTTCCAATTAGCTAATACAAAACAGTAATAAATGGGCAGCTGCATTCTTAACATGACGCTTCCATATACTTAAAGAAAGTTAATGTAGAGTTCTTTTAAAACTGTGAACTTGACTAAGGATGTTTATAAAAATTTTTATTCCTCAAAATTATTATTTATTGTTTATCAAACCCACAATCTTCGAAGAAATTTAGGTTCACAAAGGCAATGTGAAAAATTACTAAGGCAAGAAGTGGGGCCTACTTTAACATATAGGCAAGCTGTTTTGAATGATAAGTCCTTTAAATGGGAACAAGGTTGAAGTCCAGGAACATAAGACAAATTCACAACTGGTCTCCCACCACTTACAACCTGTTCTTACTCTGAATGGCAGAAGTGTCCTATTCAACACTATCCATGTTGAGAGAGCTTGGTGTTTCAGAGATTCGTCCCCCTCTGCAGAGAAACGTGAAAACATTCCGGGCAGGCAACTTACAGGGAGCAATGGCTCCCTGCTGGGGCTCAGCCTGAAGGCTCATCTCACCTTGCAAAGTGGCAAAGAGAAAACAAAGCCTGACGCGGTCTGGCTCCGACCTGACTTTCATCTACGTCCTCCAGAACACATACATAACCTTACTGTGACCAAGTATAAGGGTGGGGTTCATACTGTTTTTCCTACGCTTCAGCCTAATTCGTGAAAAATCCACATTTCAGCTCATTTGTTCGCCTCAGCCTAGTTCATGAAAAATCCACATTTCAGCTCATTTGTTTAAGGATTATTTTCAAAGACCTGTTTCTGAAGTAACCAGATACTCTTGCAAAATAATCTGTACTTGTTTATCAAATAGCCCAATATTCATTAAAGATTCAAGTAAAATCATGTCTACTCGAATCTCAATAGCTAATGAGAAAGAAGCATGACAAAAGAACTTGACCTTTAAAGTCAGACTAATCTAGTGTAAGATCTCAGCTTATTAGAAATAGGACTTGGAATAAATTACCTGACCTAGACAAAGCTGAATTTCCTTAACTATAAATGGAATTGAGAAGCCTCACCTTATAAGGTAACTGTGAGAAACAGTATATATGCCAAAGAAATAGTAAAGATTCCCATCATTATTGTAGTGATCAACATGAGGATTTTGTGGTAATTCAACAGAGACAGAGAGCAGTACCCCTGAAGGCCCCAAACTTGGTGATACAGTAGAAAAATCAATCAAGTTCAGTTTCCTTTAAATATGGGGTCTGGCACAAATAATGCCTCTTTTTATTACAAAATCTTTTATTACAACATCATAAGCATGGAATTCTGTAACATAACAATGTCATACTCAAGCAAACCATATGACATTTTAGGTGAAATTTTCAAATTAAAACTATAAATTATTACACACATATTATTACCCTGCCAACCACACTCAAGCAGGTGTTACTTCTACCAGACCCTGTAGTTTTGATCCTTATATAGTATATAATTTTAATGTTAAAAATAAAAATGTAGGACTCTTTAAAAATTAAAAGCACTATACAAAGTAATACTAATATACTTGCTGGTGCTGTTAGACTGGCCAGATGCTCTTGGTGTTTTTGCTTTGCTGCTTTCTCTGTCCAATTTCCAGTCAACCGCAAAGAGAATAAGCTCTACGCTTGTCCAGTTGAATTCTACCAGGGTGGTAGGGGCAGCACCAGAACACCTTTGCTGCCTATATGTTTGATAAGACATTCTTCCAAATTGAAATTTGGCCATTCTAGGTAGGTTTTGGGGGCAACTGTTGAACAAAGAATAGGAAGCAATTTCTCCTCCTGGAAATGTTCAGGAGGAATCCTCACCTACCGAGCAGGGTTTTAATGATCCGTGACACCCTCCTCATCAACCTTGTGTGTCTTTCCCTTCTCACTACTCACTGAGCTTGCCCACTGCCCCCCGACTCTCTCTGGCCCTTTCCGGATGCACCTTGTCCTCCCAGCTGGGAAGTACTCTTCTTGTGGCCAGGATCTGTATTTTAATGATCTTTGACCCTTTCATGTCACTTCCTACTCTTCTCTTCCCATGATATTGGTTGATTAGTTCTAATTTGGATAAATCCTTCTTTTTAACTACTTATTACCTGTCTGAGTTTAGCAAAATAATTGTCCAGCAAAATAATGGAGAAGCCTGAGTGTCTCCATCTGATGGACAGGATAACACTACTTCATGATGATGATGATAATTATAATCACTAACACTACTGGAAATTTCCAATATCCTGACATCATACTAAGTGCTTTGCAAACATGACTTCATTTCGTCCTCCCAGTAACCTGATGAGGTAGCTATAACTATCTCTCATATATAGAGATGGAAGTGAAGGAATATAATAAAGTAACTCAGTCAAGGAATAAAGAAGCCTGCCCAAGTTAACAGGCAATGGAATTAGGATCCTGACCCAAGCCCATAACACCTCAATGTTTAACAATATAATATTTTGTAATAATATTTTGTTCCCATACCAAAGTTTCGAAATTTACTTTGGAATGCCAGAGGCCTTGTATACAAGCCTATTGCTAATTGTGAGTTCTTGATTTCTGGATTTGTATACACATTTAATTAATCTCTCTCATTTCATGAACCAAACCTATTTATAATGTGCATTGTCATTTACAGTAATGAAACTGCCCTCATTCATAAATATGCAGTTGCTCCAAATCGTGCCGAGGAAGCCTTTGCTTCCTGTCGGCAGGGCCAATTTATCCCTTAGACACAGGAGGCACAATGCCTACACTCTGCAAAACTTTTACAAGCCCACAAAAAAAATATTTTAACTTCTTTTAAAATACATTAAGAAGAAAAAAAACTTTCAGGTCACAGGAAATGTTGTGATATATAACATTAATATATTTGTCATTATAACAACCTAGTCATGAAATATGATTATTTGTTTGTTTGTTTATTCTTATGGAGAGAGCCCATGATGGCAAAACCACCTGGGGCCCCTGAAATTCCCACGACGGCGCTGCCTGTTGGCTGTGCAGGGCGTGCTGGTGCTCCGTGTTACAGGTGTGACTTCTCTTTGCGCCCTCCCTGGTTAGCTGCGCAGTCACACTGCTGCCGCTGCTTCGTGACTTCTGGCTCTCCCCTGTGGATGCCACGTGCAACGGAGTTGTGTGGCTTATACAAAGCATGACAGCTGCTCTTTAGCTTAAATAGCACATACCAAAAACCCAGTATGAGGTGTCAGAAGGTGGTTTCCTTCTCTCCTGCAGCGTGATGAGGAAATGCTGCTGGGCTGGGGCAACATCACCTGTCTGATGAGGGTTTTCTGGCCACAAACTGTCTTGCCACGAGAAAACACTCCAGAGCAAAAGGATATTACAGAGAGGAAATAAAACGTGTCACAGCCCTAGCAGAGTAAACTTTCCCCTCCTGGACCTGCTTTGTGTCAATTCTTCCTCCTCTCCATGACCATATCTTGAGCTCTTTTTAGCAAGCCCAGATTGTAAACATCAGCCCAAAATACAAAGCTTGAGGCAAGCCTTGGGTAAAGACAAGGACCCCAACTTGAGGAGGAGTGCCGTTTCGACCCCAGCTGGTCTGGGGACCCACAGAGACCTGTGGATTTTGACTTGTGTTACATTTGAACTGTAATGACCTTTATCCTCAAGTCTGGCTTGTGAGTAATGAATACAAGTCCTTCTTTCAGCCCCTTGGTTTAAAGAAAGAGGAAGGAAATGGTCCATTGTTTTCTAACCTTGCAGTTTCCTAGTGCAGGATGGAAAATTGAGGATGGCAAGTGAAAGCAGCCTGCATCTCTATAGAAGGACATCCGGTGGGGCCAGGCCTACCCTGGAGGGGGCATGTGTTGACTGTGGAGCAATGGGGAACAGGAGTAAAAAGAAACGGAAGCAAGTTTCCTCAGCAAACATCTCTGAATGCTCACCACAACCAACACTGGTACACGGACCGTCCATTCCGTGCCTGAAACCCAGGGAAAGGAAACCTCTTCAGGTTTACACAGAGTAGGACAGTGCGACGGAGGCATTCTCTCCCACTCTGGGAGAGACTTTTGTGTATCCTGAAGAGCTGAAAAGTTGTGTGTGTGTGTGTGTGTGTGTGTGTGTGAGAGAGAGAGAGAGAGAGAGAGAGAGAGAATATTCTGTTCTATTCATCCACCAGTTTGATAAAAAGCAGCTCTTAAGTTTGTTCAGCACAATGTGACCTTCATGATTATGCAAGTGATTATGGGGTCTCGTTAGAGTTTTCAAAGGGCTTTATACATGAGGGGCCTTTAAACATGCTGCTGTAATAAAAACAAGCTCATAAAAATCCCACACGTTTCACGTAGGCCTTTGATAACCCATCAAAAAATAGTGACCTTGAGTAACCAACAGCCTGTGCTACATTCAAACCAGTAGCTTAGAGGTAAAAGTTGGTGTATCTTATTAATTCTAGCTAGACTCACCCCAGGCCTTAGAGGAAGAAACAACCATACACTTGCTCTGCCCTTAGATGAGCAATTTCCATGAGTCATCAGAAATAATCCTTCTTCTCTGGCCACCTTCTTCTCCCAGGTAGGTTTGTCCGCACTCAGGTGACAGGGGCTCCACCCCCAGTCCTGCCATCTGTGCGATCCTCAGTCCCTTCCTCCACCTGGGCCTCAGCGTCTCTTCTGTAAAACCAGAGGCTTGGCCTAGAATCAGTGGGATTCTGTGTGTGTGCTCAAGCGCTTTTGAGGTGCGGACCACTGAGCAGGGAGGTGCTACCTGTCTCCTCTCCATCCAAGCAGACCCCTACATATTTTACAAGGAGGGTTCTGAAGTCTCTTTCAGTTGAAAAAAAGAGTTTGAAAATCATCATACTACATGATCTCTAGGGCACCTTTTATTGCAGACATAATGTGAACCTGTGACTACCAGTATTTTATCTTGGGTGAACTATCTATTAAGTCAAGCAATTGTTGGAGACTGAGGAATTTTTTAACCCATTAATATCTATTAATGAGTTTATAGAAATTATTTCAATTTGTTTAGTAGAACACTGAGTTAGGAAGAAACAGGATGTAGGGTAGATAAATAGAGGGAGAAAAGTGGGCAGAAACATCAGAGAAGAATGAGTGCAGGCAAGGCCTTTCCTGAGCACAGCAGGCCTCAGTGGGCAGCGCAGTGAGAGCAGGGGGTGACGGATGCACCAGGACCCCCAGAGAGAGCACTGGGCACCAGCCAGAGCCCCGGTGCCTTTCGCACGCGTCCTCTCATTCAGTCTTCGGGAAGAAGTATGAACACTCCAGCTGAAGGAGCCCAGGTTTAGAAGGCCTAAATCACGGCCCAGGATCATCCAGATAATCAGTCCCAGAGTTGGAATCCTGGCACATGGGAAGGGGAGATGTGCCACATGGGAGGGCGAAAGAGAAGACCAAGCTCTCTGGCCCTCTTTCCCATTTCGTGCCAGTCCCTGCTAAGCTCTGCAGTCGGCCGGACGCGGAACACCTACCACCCTTCTACAGCGGCCTGTTGCTGGGAGAAAGGCAGAGGCACAAGTCACCGTCTCTACCTTTACAAAGGTTATGGCTGGGAAGACATGAACGTAAATGTGGTAGCGTTAGTGCTGTTCACCCAACTTCTGTTCTCTGGCCAGAAGGACATAGTAGGACTACACTTTTCTGCTTCCTTACAGTTGTGTCTATGCTTCTGTCATTGACATTTGAGCTGCCATGAAGTGTATCCCTTCCAGGTAGAAGCTTTAAAAGCCTGGGCTCAGTCCACTGCTCCATTTCCCTGGGCCATGAAAACTGGCAACAAGTCCCAGAGTGGCGGCAGCACCACCGGCCTGGGCTCCCAGGGTGGCCAAGGTGGAGCAGAGCCCCAGGCAAACTGATGTGGGTGTGTCTCGTAGGGAAAAAAGAAATCTTGTTGTTCGAGACAATGAGAGTTTTGGAGTGGTCTCTGACCTCAGCGTTACCCGGTCTGTCTTGACTAATGTAGTAAATCCCCACCACCGCAGAAGGATGATGAAGCCCGAAGGTTAATGTCACTTGTCACCCACATTAGTTACATGGTCTACAGGCTTCTATTATTTAGTTAAGTAGTATAAACACTAATAAATTCTATCAATGCAATTTATGGTTAATTGAAACTTCTTTCAAAGTTCCTACATTGCAGACTTATAAATATGGATAGAGACATCTGGTATATTTATTTCTATACCAATTTCTTAAACAGCTACAACAAACTCTAAGGGAAAAGTGGGGGTGTAGGAGAATGAGAGGACCCCATAAAGTAGCAACGTGTAGAAGGTTCTTCCAGTTTTTCCTTTGCAGAGCTACTGCCAGTTCCTTTGACTTACCCCACCAATGGTCATACAATATTTTCAACCAGTTTCTGGTTTTAGCCTTACCCTTCTATGATATTCAAAATACTACTGCATTACTCATTACAAATTACAGCTCTCTGTTCTGATTTTTGTCCTGCGCATCGAGAAATTCTCTATATCCTAGCTCCCCTCTAAATGAATGAAGTGTCATTAAACAAGTTCACAATCAGCCACCATTTGTATATTGTGGCCCAGGCTCTTTGCCTTGCGTGAATTTCTTCTCTGAACCTCACAAGGACCCTGTGAAGTAGACATTCTTGTTACAGACTTTACAAATGAGGAAACTAAAGGGTTTTTTAGGTGCAAGTAGCTTATCCAAGTCCCATAGTTGGTAACTGGTGGGACCCGGCAGTCCACCTCTGAAACCCACACACTATCCCAACAGTTCCCAGGCCTCCTGGTTATCTATGTCACTACTGAGGAATGCTCCCTACAAAGCAGCCCAGGCAGCTTAGGCCTCAGCTCCCCATTCTCGCCACCACAGGCAGTCCCCACAGGGTTTGGGGACGGTAAGGTGACCAGCAGCACAGTGCCCTATAGGACACAGACAGATGGCCAGACAGAGCACAGAGGCCACACGCCCCTGAGAACAGACTGTGCAGCTGGAGGCAACCACCCAGAGCTCACTGTCCCAGGGCCCTTCTGAAAGAAGGTCTTAAAATAGCATCTGATGATGTGGAGACACACAGGTATTTCATGTGACTGATCTCTGGAACTCCATGAATACCACAGAAAATTGAGCAAGGCGGGAGGTCTGGGCCTGGCTCTGTCATTAACTACCTATTTGACTTTAGTTGATGATGATGATGATGATGATGAATAGCACCCTGGCAGATAGCACTGCCATTGGTGCCCAGGGCTACGCTCAGACTTCACATGCATGTTCTCGTTTGATTCACTCTTCCCAAAACTACAAAAAGTAGACATTGTCATTGTCCGCATTTCAGAAATGACAATGACAAGTAAGTGACTTCTCCAAGAATGCACAGCACTGTCAGGATTCATTCTAGCCACTTCCTTTCTCTAGGCCTCAGTTTATCTACCTGAACAAGAAGAAGGTTGGGCTTGAGGAACTTCTTCCATTGTCCAGGCTCTTTCACTCTGTTGCAAAGTTCTGTTTTCACCGGCACAACCATCCTGGGAAAGTGACATACAGTCTGCACCACCTTGAACCCACAGGATGCCATTTGTGCCACTCTCCCCCTTGTCCAACTTTGTTACAATTGGTCTGAATAAACCAAACTCTGATCAACACAGATCCTCTTTTTCTGCAGTTCTTAAGTATTATTAGAGTGTGCTTAGCAAATTGACTATGAGATTAATCCCAATGACAGAGGTAATAAAGAGAAAAAATTGATGTTTAAATATATCCTCTTTCCTTGTAATAAAATAATACAGGCCTTTCCTCATCTGCATGGATGGGTTTATAACATGGGGAAGGAGTTTGAAATTAAGACTAACTTCATCCTCTCTCCACAATGCTAAGATCACCATTGCCCCTAGGATCAGTTTACTGGTCCAAATTCTAACTGTATTCATGATTTTATATCAACACACCAACTAACAACAATCCCCAAATAATGAACTTTCTCTAGGGCCTTAGTGTTTCCTTGATTCTAAGCATCTAAGGCCAGATGTCCTAAAACTTCGGGGTGCAGCAGAATTACCTGGGGAACTTGCTAAACATGCCAAGTCCATCCTTTGAGAATGATTTTGGGGTCCAGGGTGGAGACCCAGAATCTGCGTTCTTAATCTCCTCTCTTGCCCAAAGCAAGTTTGATGCCCATGGTTTGCGGACAACGCTTTGAGAAATGTATCCTGTCCTTGTACTTGATTCATTTACCTTCTCCTCAAGGGAGATATGTACTGTTCTTGCCATTTCGCCAGACACAAATCAATAAGGTCAATTTAAATAACCAATTCAATGTTGTTTGCTGGGGAGGTTTTATTGTTTGTTTTTATCAATTCAGGGTTTTTTTAATTTATTTTTCAATTACAGTTGATATATAATATATTAGTTTCAGGGGTACAGCACAGCGATTAGACATCTAGGCTCCAGTAAGTCCGGTACCCATGTGACACCACACATACTTCCTGCAGTGCTACTGGCTACGTTCCCCACGCTGTACTTTACATCCCCGGGGGACTATTTTTGTAACCGGCATTTGTACTTCTTAATTCTTTCCACCTTTTCAAGTCAGACTTTTAATTGTGATATACCATTTATGCCCAATAAGTATTCATGTATGTTAAACAAAACCACTATTTGACTTTTTGCTGGACGGCAAACGAACAAGTTTTTCACTCAGCTGACACACTCTACCACCTGTCTGGGACTCTCATCACTATCTTCACACCACTTCACGTGGTTACTCAGTAGTGCTTCCCCTCATCTCCTCGAAAAACTTCAATGTGAGAGTAACACCACAGGGCAACCATGTAATTTATCACCCAAAATGGGACACTTGTGAAACTAAAAGGAGATGTTATTAATAATTTCACTGAGAGCCCTGGCTGGGTAGCTCAGTTGGTTAGAGCGTTGTCCTGATACACCAAGGTTGCAGGTTTGGGCATGTACAACAATCAATCAATGAATACATAAATAAGTGGAACAATAAATATGGATGTTTCTCTCTCTAAAAATCAATTAATAATAATAATAAAATAATAAAAATTTTACTAGGACAACAGGCATACACCAAGACTCTATGGGAGAACTGGGAGATACAGTTGGTCCTCCCTACTTTCACCAGGTAGAAAGGAGGTCACCAGGAAGCCACCTACTTGCCCGAGACTCCAAAGCGACCTCTCTCCTCAGTGAAGGTCCACAGTCCTAGATCAGACACTAACATGGGACTTACAGCTGCCTGGCCACCCAAATGCTTATCATTGCTGCCAAGGCAGGGGCCACATCTGTCTTTTCATCTCCCTCACAGCACCTGGCCCAGGTGCTCAGCAAGTGTGCCGCCTGATGGAAAGGTGACCTGGGTAGCAGAATTCACTGTTTGCGTGACTCTGTGGGGGTTCTCCCCCAGCCCTAGGGAGGCCTCGGGTGGTAGGGAAACTCACCGAACTATAGAGACAGAAAAACTGGGTTTGATTCCTAGCTGTGTGACCTAAGAGAAGTCACTTAACCTCCCTGAACCTTAGTTCCCTATACAATAAGGTTGGTAATATTAATCCCATAATGTTGTTAGGAAGATCAAATGAGATGATACATGTTAATCACCTAACAGGGCCATCTAAGCAATGATAGTTCCCTCCCTCCCCTGTCTGCAGCTCTGATCCTGCTGCTCAGAGAGAGGTTACTAGAAAAGGCTGTCGTCATGCTGCTGGAGGACTACCGCAGCATAACGAATCACCCCAAACCTAGCTGCATGAAGTAACCATTTTATTATGCTCACTGATTCTGTGTGCCAGGAATTTGGCAAGGACACAGTGGCGACTATTTGCTCTACTGTGACATCTGGGACCTCAGCAAGAAGGACCTGAGGGCTGAGGTGATTCAACTTCTGGGGCCAGGAATCATCTGGAGGCATTTTTCAATCACGTTTCTGGTGGTTGATGCTGGCTGCCACCCAGAGGGCCTGCGAGTGGCCTGGGGCTCCTGACAGGATAGACTCCTGACTCCCTAAATAGGGGTGTAGGGCTCCAAAGGCCAATGTCCCAAGAGAACTAAGAGGAAGCTGCATGGCTTTTTCTGATATAGCCTCAGAAGTCATATGATGTCACTTCCACTATAATCACCGGCCAGCCTGAGGAGAACATAGAGCCCACCTCTTGACAGAAGTAAAGTCAAGGTCACTGTGTGATAAGATTGTATGAACTGGAAGAACTTGATTTGGCCACTTATCAAAAATATAATCTGCCACATTTACCCTGTAAGTGCACGACATGGTAAAGACAAATAATTTTTTAAAAGTGCTCTGACTGGTGCGGCACAGTGGGATGGGCATTTTACCACAAACCAAGAGGTTACTGGTTTGATTCCCAGTCAGGGCACGTGCCTTTGCTTAGGGCCAGGTCCCCAGTTGGGGGCGTACAAGAGGCAAACAATAGATGTTTGTCTGGTACATCAATGTTTCTCCCTTTCTCTCTCCCTACCTCCCCCCCCTCTAAAAATAAGTAAATAAAATCTTTTTTAAATGAAGAAGAAAGAAAGAAGACACCATCACACACATTTTGGAATCCTAAAGTGCTCTGTGATCTCCTGAATGTCATAGATAGTCTAGATTTTGGTTAAGCTGGCCAAACCCTTGCCTTTAACATACTAAGAGGTGGCTTAGCAAAGTACAATTGTGCCCCTACTTTTAGAAAGTGCTTGTTGGTGAAAAATAAATCTTTATGAAGCAGAAGTTTTAGGAGATGAACATTCATATTTGATGAGCTGTATAAGGAGTTTACTTATATACCAAATAAAATCTTAACCAGGCATTTATGGCCTCTTGTAATCTGGCCTCTACTTACTGTACCTATTTTATCCCCAGCTACCCTGTGTGGCATGCCATTCCTAGAATAGACTTGAATTTTTGCCATGATACCTTTGCTTGGGCTACTTTTCTCTTCCTGGAATATTCTTCCATGTATACCTATCAAAATCCTACCTGTCCTTCCATCCCCAGTTTCAATGTTATCTCCTCTCTGAACACTTTCCTGTTGCCCATGAAAGTGATCTCCCATTCAAAACTTCTACAGATCTTTATTTATACCACATTCACCTTCCATAAACTTTGTCATTTCTCAAGGCCAACATCGACACTTCACCTCATTCTTTCCCTCTGTCCTAATCCCACCTTTAATGTTGCTAAGAAGAAAGCAATACTAAAGTGTTTTGTCCATTTGGGAAGTAACTGGGTTCTCAGCTGGGCAGGAAGTATTGGCATCAAGAGGTGGAGAGGAGTCTGAGAGGTGGTGAGGGGTCGAGGTGCCAACGGATGAGAGGGCAGCTGCCCCAGCCTAATGGTCTCCACCCTCTGTCTCGTGACTTCTTCATCTCTCACTATGCTCTTCTCTCACTACACACATACACACACAACTCAGCACATAAAAGCATTATCAGTCTCTATGCGGAGTGCTATATTTTTTCATGTTTAAATTATTATTTATCTCAGAAATGTAGAGACCCATTTTTAAGGAGGAAATTTGTCTACTTATTGATGCTTTCCTATTTGAAAGAATTTCTTCAATTCTTGGATTCCCACTCTTTTTTTTTTAACCATAGTTATCTAACTTGCCATGGATACCCAGTACCCACATAATTATACTTTAAATTACATTGATTTAGACTGCAAATTACATTGTATTTCTTTCTACTAGACCAAAGTGTAGGTAAGTTTGAGCAACAGGCTTCCTACTGAATACAGCCATCAAAGGGGAGAAGGCCTTGTCTTTATAATTCTAATATAAAACTGAAGAAGAAAAGTCTCATCAATTCAAGTACAGAAGCGTTCTTGTGCTACTTGGACTGACCTTCATGCCATTACTTGTTTCCCCTAATCTTCACTGTACTCACCACTTTTCAAATACCACATCTTAAATTTCAGCTAGTCCTTGCTAAAGCCTCTAAATCAGTTTAATTAATTGCTGTTAAATGTTCATGATTTAAGCCACAAACTCACTCTGTGAAACAGCACCCTCCAGAGTGGAGAACCACCTGGAGTCTCTCCTGTCCCTCTTTACCCCATCAGCTCAATGGTCTCTTCTTTTATGTGTATTCCATTCCAAAACTCCTGCAACTGACTAATAGTTGAAAACAATCGTTGCTACTTTACCAAAGATAGCAGCACTATTCAACACAGTAAATGCCACCACTTAAGTAGACACATCTACTCTACTCTGTTGAATAGTTGAGAGTAGCCCAATCTACTAATTACCACACATATGGGGACCTCACCCTGTCTTAATATTAATCTTTCAAGAGATAGCATAGCAAGATAAGCAAGTAGTGCCATTTCAGCCCTTATTTTATGTTACACAATTCATGTCTGATTTAATCATTCATTCAATATAACTATAAATATTTCTTGAGTACTTACTCTACCTGATCAAGGACACTATAATCCAATAATTTCCAATATTTAGATTTTACAGACCAGAAAATTCCCAAAATATCTGATGGACTAACAAATGCTACCAACTTTTCTTTTGCTGAGGAAGACCACAACAGGGAGGTCACTGGGTCTCCAGTGAGAGAATGGAACAGAACTGGCCGATGGCACAGGAGTGGCAGGGTAAAGATAAATGCAAATAAATGGACAAATCCACAGGATGAGGGAAGTTCAAAAAGTAAAGAACATTCTGTAGACTCAGAGTTAATGTGTTAAGGTTTGAAAGTGGCAATTCACACAAACCCTTCCCCAGGTTACTAAAGCTTTGAAGAGGAGCAGCATCACAGTTATAATCACTAGGCAGATTCTTTGCCCAGCTCCTTCCTTCCCACTAGATTCCCTGAGACGGACCCACATTGCCCTGCCTAAGGGCTTAGCTCCTGCCATGGTTTGAAGCCAACTATCTCATAGACAGGAAAAATCTTGCTGAGTAATCCCGAGAAGCCCACTCAAGTCAGCTCTAACTCTAGTTTTGATTACTGGGCTTTCTTTCTTTCTTGGTCACCCAGCCTGCGCCTTCTAGCCCCATTTCAGTTACTCTCTTCTTATGATTCCTGGTGCCTCCTCTTTGCTCCTTTTCCAGTAGTCTAAGAATCTCCAGATGAACATTATACCCCTAACTCTCAGTCCCCATGCCTAGGCTGACTCATATAGCTAGTCATTCCCAACATCAGCTCCCACATCAATGAAATGCGATTTATTCCTTGCCTCCCTTCCTACAGCGGGAAAACCCTTGTTAGGATCTCTCGGGACTTCCTGCCAGCCATCCTTTCTACCTGCACCTGAAAGTATTGCCTACTACCAGATTTTGCTGATGACACATTCCACCCACCTGAGAAAACTGGCTCCAAAGGATCTGGCAACCTCATAAATAGGGTGCAATATTTTGTGCACATGCGTGCGTGCGTGCGTGTGTGTGTTTCTTGAGAGAGCACTTAGGACTTCTCAGCTTCTAAGAGCTCCTTCTACAGCTCTTAAAAGCAAAACCACTGTTCTAGTGCAGCGATTTCAACCAGTGTGCCACAAGAATGTTTAAAACATGAGATACCTGGCTATTAGTTAGGTCGCTGACCTCTTTTCCCTTAGATTGTCAAATTTAAAAAAATGACAGCAGCTGACACAACAGCCATCCAGTGTAAATGAATCAAAATTATACCTGCTTTTTGTCAGATTTACAAAAAGTATTTTTGGAGTGCCACAGAAGTTTTAGTAATTAGTTTATGTGTGCTATGAGATAAAAAGTTTGAAAATCACTGGTCTAGGACCATTTTCCTGACTGGGAAATCTGAATTGTATATTCCAGGCTGGTATTTATTTTTATTCTATAACAAAACCAGTCTTCAGTGAGGAAGAGTATTTACCAAGGATCCTCAGTGTTCTGAGAAACCCAGATTTTGGTCCAGGTTTCCTGTTTCTTTTCTAGCTCACCTCTATCTAGCTCATGTACCATCTTCCATCAAACCATTTTCACATTTCCCTCTGCTGGTCATGCTACCCACTGGCATCTCTATTTTTCAACAAGGTAATACAGTGCTTGGAACATCATAAGCACTCAACAAAAATGTCAGCTATTCACCTTATTTCTCAATCAGGTAGGGCCTCTCAGTTTAGGAAAGTGCAAATTTCCATGCCTGTTCTCCCTGGGAAACATTATCAGTCAAATACCAAGACATTTCCCCCCACCACAGATGAACTCCTCCAGATGGGTCCATTGTTCCCACAAGCCTCAGAGCAATGTAGACCAACAGGAAGATGCAGGCTGGCCTCAGAGATGATGCCGTGACCCTATGCCACAAATGTGAGGAAGTGAAGGGCAGCCAATGCCTGAATAAAATTGTGAAGTGGTGTGTGAAGTTTGTGGGGTAGGCACTCTCTTCACACTGGGAGTCTTCTTTCCTCCCTTCCTGTTGTTGCCCTCTTTCCCTCTCACCTTGATGAATAATTACTCAAGTATTAGCTGGTAAATGGCAAGCTGACAAAGGTGAAGTATGGGAACTCATTAGCGCGCTCAAATTAGACCTCAACCTCAAGGTCTACACTGAGGTTTTCTGAGATCTTCAAGCTGACTCAACAGCCTGCATGGCTTGGGAAGGGGTAGCCCATGGCCACAATGTCCAGAATGCTGGGCCTGGGACTTGATGCTTGGACAATCTTCACTTCACCTCTGGGAACTGATTTCTCCAGGTGAGTTTTCCCCTGTGTAGTGCCATCTGGGTAGCTCTAGCTTCCCACAGTATTTCAGAGAGCTCTAAGGACTTCTATCTTTATACTTCTGCAAAAGCCTTAATGTGTATACATCTTGAGTTATAGCTCAATAGAAAGAGTTCCTCTTATACTTTGATTTCTTCCAATTTTTAATATATATATATGAAACACCTCTCTCTTTCCTACCTTGAATTAAGTCTCTCAATTCTTTAAAGAGACAGTAAAATTGGACGGGTACAGAAATGGTCCAAATAGTTCTTTTCGCATGAGAAAACTCAATCTCAACTTGGAAATCTCAAAAAACTATTAAGCAAGTTACCATCCTGGAAATTCTAATCATGAAGCAATTCTTACTGATTTCTGGAAATTTTTTAATCCCATGATGCAGTAACACATTTAATTTATTCATTTTTGTATTTGATAACAACTATGGCATTTAATATTTGCCATCACTCAAAATGGAAGCTTCGTATTTCAATACAATCAAATGAGTCTAATTTAAATAGCAGGGCCTTTTGGAAAACAGAGACTCACCTCTCAATGCAAAGAACAAATATTTGCATTACCTATTTATATTAAAATATGCAGAAATTTCCCAAGCATTCAGCCAACTTATAAATTTTTATAACTTCTTTGAATTGTTAACATTTTTTTTAACACACTGCATTATTTCAGCTTTGTGAAGGGCTCAATAACAATCTTTCTGGTCAGGAAAAAGGAAAGGACATTAGAATAAAGAATGCAGAATAAATAAAAACAAAACAGTACAGCCCGTACATCCACTCACACAAAGACAACTTTCATGGTGAGCTATAAGCAATTATAATAACACAATGTCCTTCATGTTGATTTCAGCAGTAAAAAGAATTTCTCTAGTTATTGAAGACTTTCCTGGCCAAGTTTCAGAAAAAAAATCCGATTCTATCCCAATCTGACTTCTGTGCAATGCAAGTCATGCACATTTTAAACGCTGATATATAATGCTGCCATTCTTCTACGAACTGTTAACAGCTGTAGAAACTATTATAGCCGGCTTCAAAACATGTCTGTGTAGTCAGTGCTCTCCAGACACTTAGCAATCCCAAAGCTATTCCTGGACTCACTCAGATTGCAATGCGAACACAAAGTTTTGATTTATGCTGGTAATGAAACAACAAACTTCTGATCTTTCCTCTAAATGGCCATTCAGATTACATGAACAGCATGTGCTTCGGGGGAAAGTGGAGGGCAGAATTTACAGAAACAAAAAGGAAGCAAGAAAATAAATGGAGGGGCCACCCACAGTTACCTTAAGGAAAACCCACAGTTGTCAGTATAAAGCACTGTGCTGGAGTTACATCTTGTGGCCACAAAAGACACTTGTGTTCAAGAGAAAGAAACAGGAGCAGAGGATCTGGATGAGGCGGTGACCCAGAGGGAGCATGTGCCGCAAGCAAAAACACGTGCAAAGCTGGTGATGGACACTAACACACCCGAGGTGCCACCCTGGCTACGAACAAAGATGCACAAAGGCCATGAGATTCTCATTTCAACTAAGAGCTCCACTTCACTGAATCATGACCAAAATCCCCTGAAACTGACAAACTCATGCAAGGGAATTTTTTAGTTGTAGCAATCCAACCGCCCCCAAAATCACAATGTCCATTAGAGATCTTCCTTAAGCTATGAAGTTCCCTTATTCCACATTTGCCATCTATAACTCAAATACATGCGGGTGCTTCCCTAAAATGCATGGTCTCGAGCTAACCATCACAAGATGCCACCCAATCCTGCTCCTAAGTTGTTTGTAAAATACAGTGGTACTTCAGTACTCATCATTAATTCATTTGAGAACTCGTGAGGAGTGCTGAAACTGACAAGTACCAAGCAAACGCCAAGTGCTAATACATTTTTCTTGTCAAAATATGACGAGTATAGGGTTTGCTGAGTTCTGAAGCCGATGAGTGCTGAGGTATTGATATGTAACCAAAATTCAAATAATGTCCACTTATGATTAGTGATGTAGTGTGAAGAAATTGCCATAGGATATTCCATAGCTTCTGCTTTCCAACTTAGAGATCAAGAAGCTGGTAAGTTTGTACCTTCTTAAGATAAGTCATTTGTTTACTTCCCTTCCTGCTGACTGAGATGAAAAAGAAAAGCCACATTATCTATTCACTTCCCCATCGCTGAGAACCCTCTCCACATCAACTACAGAAATAGACACCAGAAGAGTAAGAGGCCCAGTCTCTGTCCTGAAGGAATTTCAAAACTAGTTGGGAAAGAAAACATGAATAGGTATAGAAAGGAGGTCCTAAATCAAGTGGATCCTAAAGTGTTGAGAGTGTAGAAGAATAGAAGAATCTGAGTGAGATGGAGTTGAAGGGCTGTGGGCAAGGTGTTAGGTCCTCTGAACCCAGAGGCACAGAATAACAAAAATGTTAAGGAAGAGAAGTGACAGGATAGCTGTAATATGTACATGAGATATTGTTCATTTCTTTTGTACCAATCAGTATGTATTTAGTTGCAAGTAATGGAATACCCAACTCCAGTCATTTAAACAACAAGGGCATTAAGTTATCTCATATCACCAGAAGTTTGAAAGCAGGCAGTTCTAAGCTTGGTCTTGTGACTCAGGATCTTGTTATCTTTCTGTTCCACCATTTGCTAATATCAATACTTTCTCCTTGTGATGGCTATCCCATGTAGTCAAAAGTGCTGCTACAGCACCTGACATCACATTTATGTTCATGGCAGGAAGAAAAGGAAAAGGAGGTCCCAGTAAGCTCTCTGCTAGCGCTCATCCCGTTGATTAAGAAAACAAAAACTTTCCCAGAAGCCTCATTCCCAGAGGATCTCTACTTATTGGCCAGATCCTGTCCTATGGATACCACTAATATCAAGAAATGTGTATATCTGCCAATGACACTGCTTTGATAAGCTTGGATAATCTTTTTTTACAATCTATTATGTTTACTTTTACTGTAAATTTTTACCATTACAATGTAGTCCCCCCCCACACACATACACCCCAGTAATCACCACACTGTTGTCGTGTCCACAAGTCCTTTTTCCTTTTTGTTCAATCCCTCCACCCCCTAACCTCCCAAACACCCTTAGCTGTCATCCTGCTCTCCATCTATGAGTCCGCTGGACAATCCTGATTCAGCCCCAGCAGTCAGTAAAATGCCAGCAGAAGAAATAAGATTTCACTGGCAAGGATGAAAGTGGGAAGCGGGTGAAAATGGCAGCTGAGTAGCTGATGAATAGTAAGTGCCTTCAGTGTTCCCCTGCTTTTATTTTCTACCCTGATAAAAACCATACTTTCTTTTTACTGTTACAGAGAAACAGAAATATAACTTCTATTTTTCATACACAGTACTTCTGTCTTGTTTCCAATGATAGTATGGGATAAAACTGATCACTTTTCTCTTCCATTGTCCTAAAATTATTTTATTAAATGAGATAGTAGGTGTGCTGTTTAAACATAAAGTGCTTGTACAGACAGTATTGGTTGCCGACCCCACAACCATTTGCTCCAATTCTTCGTTGTTAATTGAACCCTGATCTTGATCCCTCTCCATATGACCACACACTCCATGAAAATGCCCTTTAAATGTCTAGGTGGGTGATTCTTTATCTAATCCAATTACTGGTTTCCATTTCCAGAATCAGTAACTGTTTTAGGAAGCAATGGTGCAACATAATTCTGGACAATGATTTGTGAGTGGAAGTCTGCTAAGGGCCTAAGAGGCAAACTGAGAAATTGTCTTTTTCTTCATCTCAAAGGAAATAGGTGACAACTGGAGCATCAGCAGCCATCTTGCAATCATGAGGAGATAAATCTAGGAAAAGGCCAACATGTTGAGAATAGCAAAAGAGAAACTGGGGTCTTCATATCATTGTTGAACCACTACATTAACCAACCCTGAAACTGCTTTATGGTAGGTTTTTATTATGTGAGATAATAAATCTCTCCTTATTTACAAGACTAACAATTTATTTTCTGTGAGTCCAAAGCATCCCCACTGACATCATTATATCCTTATTAGCATCTGTCCCAGGTTCTAGATTTTCATTAATAAGCTTATTTCACTCTCAGCAGCATTGAGATCTTATCAATTCCCAGTTATCTGGAGGACACCAAGCAACTCTTTGATGAACTCGAGGTAATCTATTATCTTATCCCATGCTGACACATTAGCCTTAGCAAAACCAGATATTCTGAAGTCCACGTGGTCAGAAACTCCAACTTCAGTTGTGGTGAAGGAAGGTTTTGAGGCTCTTTGGGTTCACCAGTTAAAGAGTCTCTATTTCCCCTCAACCACCCACGACTCGCCTACAGTGAGGTGTCTCATTAATTGTAAGAGAGGCCCATACACTGCACCCAAAGTCACAGGCCAAGAGGCGTCCGAAACTTAAAAAAAAGATCTATGAAAATCATGAAATAGTTTGACATTAAAAAGAGATCTATCTATAAAAATTTGCTATAACTTTAGGTATTTATTCTTTTAAACTATGATATAATATGTCTGCACAAATTATATGGAGAAATGAAAATGCTGTGGACATACAAAAATATATCCAGATACAGATGTATTATAAATTGGAAAAATGGTATTTCATTGTTTACCATAAAGTATCTTTTTATAGAAGAGATTTAAAATGCTGTTAAATGGCAGTGTGGTAGTTGCAGGGGGAGGGAGAAGGGGGAAGGTAGAAGGGGGTACAGGAGGGATAAATGGTGATTGGAAAAAAGTGAATAAATAAAAAAATAATAAAATACAATGTTAAATGTTTAAAATGTCAACACACACGCACACACATGCACACACACACACACACACTTTTTCCAGAAACAAAGTTGTCATGCCCAGCCTCACGTTTGTTATAAGAAAATCTTGCAAAAGAAAGACATGTATCATTCTTTTTTTAATCTTCACCCAAGGATATGTTTATTGATTTCAGAGAGAGAGGAAGGGAGAGAAACAGAGAGAGAAACATGGAGTGAGAGAGAAACATCAATGGGTTGCCTCCTGCATTCATCCCGACTGGGGATCGGACCCACAAACTTTTGGTGCACGGGACGACACTCCATCCAACCGAGCCACCTGGTCGGGACTCATGTGTCATTCTTAATACGAAGATAAAATATCTCTCCTGATGGTCAGTGAGTGTGCCTTCTCTGAAGCCCATTTCAGATTGTTTTGAAAATGGCTCTTTGCTTACTCTTTGTGTGAAACTAGTACCCTAACAGGGCTCTAAATAAATGTTTCCACCTTGGCAAGGGTAAAAGTACACTGCAACTTTTGTCCCGAGTTTATCATGCCCACAGAGCTTTAGCAGGACTTATTACCAGAACAACTTAGACTCCCAACTAAATGGGGCAAACCACTTTATTTATATCTTCAGAACCTAGTTTCCTGTGCACTTCTAAAACTTGTGGTTTTATACATTTACATTTCAAAGCTGGTTTTTAATCCAAAAGCTTTTGAGATCAAATGAGCCTGTTAGAGATACCTGGAATCATGCAGCCAGGGCGGAATAGGTTACCAAGAGAGCTAACTGGGCCCAATCTGTTCGGCACCATCTTCAGATCCATGGCTGAGGTCAGAACTGATTTAATGAAAAACTGGGTGGAAACTAGACCTCTTCCTAGATGTAACAATTATGTGCTATTTTTTGGACCAGATAAAAGAATGGTCAGTGACTGTAGTTCAAGAAGCCGTGGGAGGAATGGAAAACACCACAGCTGGTTTTTAAACATACATAATAAAACTTTTCAACCTCGAAAGGTTACTAAATAGGTACTTTGAGCAAGTATACATTTATCCTGAGGATACCGTTACTGGTTAAAACATATGGAGAACTCTTTCATCTTTTCCTTCTAAACCTTCAGCAAGTTCTTTGGATATCCTCAATAGTGGTGAATCTTTGCCTGTTAAATGTTCTTTTCATTTGGGGAGTGGTGGTGGTTGGGAAGAGTTTATGGGATGTGATAGGGAAGCTGAAGTAGCCAACAATCTTTTGAAGGACAATCCAGTGAATAATGTTGGTTACTAAATTTGCTTAGTGCTATTTTTGCATTCCACACCCTTCTATCAGAAAAGGACAGATCCATCAGACAGAAAATCAGTAAGGACATAACAGAACTCAACCACACATCAGTCAACTGGATGTAACAAACACCTATAGACTACTCCACCCAACGAGAGCAGAATACACATTCTTCTCAAGATCACATGCAACAGTCACCAAGACCAATCACATTCTGTGCCATGAAAAGAGAGTCTTAGTCTGGCGTGACCTTATCCAGAGGATAATGTTCCATTCCCAGCTCTGGGTTTCAGAAAGGAGCCTTATAAAGTCAGTCAATCTGTCCAGAAAAGGTTGGCTGGAACAGGGAGAGCTGGAAGCATGAAGAGGGCTGAAGTATCTGATGTGCTTAGCATGCAGAAGAGAAAACTTAGAAGTTATAGGATGGTTAACTATCTTCAAATATTTGGACTGAGTCATGAGAAAAGGAGAGATACGTTGTACGTTAAAGGAAGACCTCTGGCTGTGCATCAGAGGAAAGCAGTTTCATCCTGACATGAAGAACTTTTACCAAGTGCACTATCCAGCCGAGGGGTGGCCGCCTCGCCCACACGTGGCCAACGATGGGCGCTTCAGCACCTCAAGGCGAGATGAAAGCCCGCAGGCCATGGGTCAGGGAGCCCCAAGAGGCAGTCCTGCAACTGGATACATCAGATGATTTCCTAGAGCCCCTTCCACAGAAAGTCCCCAAGTGGTGTGTCATGGAGTCTTGAGACTGATTTTTCTCTCATAGATCATATAATGTCTCTTTGAGATTTTAAAAACAAATGGCCTTATCATCTCCCAAAGATTGTTACCCATGAAATTCCCTTTCACATATGAGAATTAACATCTTTTCCCAATTTCCACACTGCCTCGTTCGCTAATTCCCATACCTCCTTCCAAGATATAAAGACAACAGTTAACTTGGTCAGGGTTCCAGCTTCTTGTATTGTTTCCCTATATTTGTCTCCTTCCTGTAATGGTCTCTCTGTGGCTCCTT
This sequence comes from Glossophaga mutica, assembly GCA_039655065.1. Taxonomy (NCBI): domain Eukaryota; kingdom Metazoa; phylum Chordata; class Mammalia; order Chiroptera; family Phyllostomidae; genus Glossophaga; species Glossophaga mutica. Next base: position 134,856,798 of record CM077307.1, on the reverse strand, counting down.
AGATTCTGCATCTCCTTAATAAGCCACTGGGTTAAAATTGGCCCTTTGCCCAGTGTGGGGTTTCCCCAGACTAGAGGTGTGAAAAGACACATCACAACCTGTGGCACTGGGGAAGTCCCAAGGCCTCTGGAGAGAGCTGGACTATTTTATTTTAAATATTAAAAGATAAGAAGCTTGATGAGTGGGTGTGGAAGAGAGGGGAATTTTCAGTTGTGAAATGGTGACTAGATACTATTTTCACAATAAAAGATCATTTATCTTTATTGACTCACACATACACCCCTATTTGATCAATTTGCTCTTTTATCAACTGTCCAATATTCTGGCAGCATAAGAGTCAGGTCCAGGGGTACTGGCACTACAACCAGGTTATACATTAGTATCTAGACCAGGCAGAAAACTTGTTATTGCTTTTCTAAAATACTGAAGAAATCTTAGGTGCAGGCAATGCCTAAATGTTTATCACATACCAAAGGTCTTGGACAAAGTTTTACGTAACTTTCATACATTAACATTTCACTGACAAATGAAAGTGAAATTTGCAATAAATTTTCTCCCTCTCTATGGATTAAAATTTCACACTCCTCACATAAGTCCTTTTAATATTTTTTCATAGTAACACCCTCCTTTTAACAGACCACAGGGAAAGAAACATCTGGGAGAAAGTCCACATCTAGTCAAGACTATGTCTACTTACAGTCCCAGGACATGGTGCAATGAAGCAGGAACAGCTTGCATGGTCTACAGACATACCTTGTTCTATTGCACTTTGCTTTATTGACCTTCACAGATACTCCATTTTTTACAAACTGAAGGTTTGTGACAACCCTGCATTGAGCAAGTTTATTGGCACCATTTTTTCAACACCATTTACTCACTTTGTATCTCTTTGTAACATTTTGGTAATTTTTGCAATGTTTTGAACTTCCACATCATTATTATATTTGTTATGGTAACAGGTGGTCTTTGATGTTATTACTGTAATTGGTTGGGGATGCCACAAACGGTGCCCACATAAGATGGCAAACTAAATTAATAAATGTGTGTTCTGACTGCTCCACCAACCTGTTGTTCCCTGTGTCTCTCCCTCTCCTCAGGACTCCCTATTCCTGATACACAACAAGAGTGAAATTAGGTCAGTTAATAACCCTACAACGGCCTCTAAGTGTATGGTGAAAGGAAGAGCCGCACATCTCTCACTTTAAATCAAAAGCTAGAAATGATTGTGATTAGTGAGGAAGGCATCTCAAAAGCCAAGACAGACTGAAAGCTAGAACCTTGCACCAAACAGTTGTAAATGAAAAAAGTTCTTGAAGACAATTAAAAGTGCTACTCCAGTGAGTGCATGAATGAGATAAGAAAGTGAAACAGCCTCATTGATGATACGGAGAAAGTTTTAGTGATCTGCACAGAAGATCAAACCAGACACAACATTTTCTTAATCCAAATCCTAACCCAGAGCACGACCCTGACTCTCTTCAATTCTATAAAGTCGGAGAGAGGTGAGGCAGCTGCAGAAGGAAAGTTGGAAGCTAGCAGAAGTCGGTTCATGAGTTTAGGGAAAGAAGCCAACTCATAGCATAAAAGTACAAGGTAAAGCAGCAAGTGCTGATGTAGAAACTGCAGCGAGTTGTCCAGAAGACCTAATGAGAATACCTAAGGACGGTGGCTACACTGAACAACATTTTCAATGTAGACAAAAACAGCCTTGTATTAGAAGCCGCCATCTAGGACTTTCACAGCTAGAAAGAAGTCAATGCCTGCCTTCAAAACTCAAAGGACAGGCTGACTCTTGTTAAGAGATAATGCAGCTGGTGACTTTAAGTTGAAACCAGTGCTCATTTACCGTTCTCAAAATCCTAGGGCCCTGAAGAATTATGTTAAGTCTACTCTGCCTGTGTTCTATAACTGGAGCAAAAAAGCTTGTGTGATAGCACATCTATTTACAACCTGCTTTACTGCACATTTTAAACCCACTATTGAACCCTACTGCCCAGAAAAAAAAAGATTCAAAATATTTCTGCTCATTGACAATGCACCTGGTCACCCAAGAGCTCTGATGAAGATGCGCAATGAGATTGACGTTGTTTCCATGCCTGCAGACACAACATCCGTTCTGCACCTCATGGATGAAGGAGTAATTTTGACTTTCAAGCCTTATTACTTGAAAATGAAGAAATACATTTTATAAGGTTGTAACTGTCATAAATAGTGATTCTTCTGATTGGTCTGGGCAAAGTAAATTGAAAACCTTCCGGAAGGAATTCACCATTTAGATGCCTTTAAGAACATTAGTGCTTCATAGGAAGAGATCTAACTATCGACATTAACAGGGAGTTGGGAAGAAGTTGATTCCAGCCCTTGTAGATGATTTTGAAGGATTTCAAGACTTCAGTGGAGAAACTGTAGATGTGATGAAAATAGCAAGAAGACCAGAATTAGAAGTAGAGCCTAAAGATGCAATTAGATGCTGCAATTTCATCTAACTTTAACAGGTGAGAAGTTGCTTCTTATTGATAAGCAAAGTGGTTTCCTAAGACAGAGTCTACTCCTGGCAAAGATGCTGTGAAGATTGTTGATATGACAGGAAGGGATTTAGAATATTTACATGACCTTGGTTGCTAAAGCTGTGGCAGGGTTTGAGAGGATTGACTCCAATTTTGAAAGAAGTTCTACTGTGAGTAAAATGTCAAACAACGTCTCGTGCTACAGAGAAATCATTCATGAAAAAAGGATCAATTGATGTGGCAAATTTCATTGTTGTCTTATTTTAAGACAAATACCACAGCCACCCCAGCCTTCAACATCAGTGCCCTGCTCTGTTGGCAGCCAGTAACACTGAGGCAAGAAGATTACAACTCACTGAAGGCTCAGTTGATGGTTAGCCTCATTTGTTAGCAATAAAGTATTTTTAATTAAGGTATGTACATTGATTTTTAAAATCATAATGCTATTGCACACTTAATAAACTACAGTATAAAGTAAACATAACTTTTATATGCACTGGGTAACCAAACGATTCATGCAACTTGCTTTACCGCAATATTATTTGCTTCACTGTAGTGGTCTGGAAGTGAACCTGCAACATCTCCAAGGTATACCTGTACTCAACTGCTCACCAGCTGGGATAAAGAACCAGAAGTATCTTATTTAAAAAAAAGAAAAACTAACACAGGAAAGTTCTAGGTTAAAGAAGTTATCATAAGGAGATGGAAGAGACGGATGGTTGGAAGATGTTGACTCTAAGCATCTTAGATCCACAGCAAGGGGCTGAACTTTAGAACCCAGGCAAGGAGAAACGAATGGGCCCATACCATGAACATGCTAAGAGCCCACTGTGTCCTCTGCTGCTCCATACCTATTTGCAGCATGTGTAGAAATTGAGCCTACTGATAACAACAAATTTGTCCACCTGGGACTGCTTTCATTCTTCCTAGGCTATACCAAAGGGATGGAGGGTTCTCTGAGGATGACACACTTAGATGTTCAATAGAAATAGAATAACACTAGCAGAAGACAGAGGATCTAAAGGATAGGAGATATGAATTATTAATAAGAATTGTCTTTAGTACACATAAAAATGTATACCCCAAATCTAGTTTAATCAGGCTACCAAGCTTATGCCTGTCTCTGCCAGATATGTTTGACCTAGATCTTAAAATGGCTGGTTCCCTCTCATCCTTTAGATCCAGTCCAGCTCAGATGCTACACTCACTGAGAGAATTTCTTTCAGTTTCCAAACTAAAGTAGTCACCCAGTTACCTGCACTCTGTTATCTTTATCCTAGTACTCAGGAAATTTTGAAATTATCTTATCCCGTTGTTTTCTCTCTATTCCCCCTTCCAGAACATAAGCTCCATGCAAACAAGAATCTTGCCCATATTGTCACTAATATATCCTGCTCCCACAAAAGAGTATCTAATCCATGGGGTGGCTGTTTAATACGTTTGTTGAATGAATGCATGACCGATCAATGGTGGAAAGTTATCAGTTTCTGGTAACTCAGAACTAATAGACTTTCTTGTTTTTAATAGATTTTCTAACAAATTTTCTTGTGAAGAAAGCTTCATTCCCTAATAATACCAGGTAAATGAAGCACATAAATGATAAAGCCTGTTGTTTTTGAGATTATCTAAGCAATTTGAAGAATAAAAAATTCTAAATACTTGCTATTATTAGAGAATATGAACTACCAGGATGTAAATCACAATCATAAAATAAAATTCTCTATTATTTACTGTTTCTGACTAATACACCATTACTTCATCTTTCTTCTGACCCCCCATGGAGCTGCTGCACATAAGGACCGTTTCTTCATGTTCTTATTTTTTCAATTACAGTTTACATTCAACATTATCTTGTATTAGTCTCAGGAATACAGTATAAGTGGTTCATCATATACTTCACTGTTCTCTCCAATATTTCCAGCACCCACCTGACACCATAGTTATTACATTATTGACTGTATTCATTATGCTGTACCCTACATCCTCATGACTACATTTTGTAACTAGCAATTTGTAGTTCTTAATCCCTTCACCTTTCTCACCCATCCCCCCAAATCCCTCAGCCTGGCAACCATCAGTCTCTTTGTGTCAACAGCAACTTGGGAACAGTAAAATCAGTATTTTTAAACATCTACCAGGTACTTTACTTTGTACTCTGAGCATCTTTTTCACCACTTTCATTGTGTGAAAGGATTTCTCTTTTATCCACCTCCCCACCTCCCACAAAATCTAAGCAGGATCCCAAATCCTACATCTAGAAGCCCCAGAAGTTTGGTACTGTATAAATCTATGATCCCACCAACAGTGTTTCTTGCCATACCAATGCAATTTTAACATGCTAAAAGAGTCACCTGCTAAAGTGTGAAAATTTCACAACTAGTAAGGAAAACCAAAAAGCCTTTTCTTCACAGACACAATAAACATTGCAGTATGAAGTGTGCTTTGTGAAATAAATAATTAGAAGCCAGGCACTAAAGGGCCAAAACAAAAACAGTGGCTTTCAGCAAGCTTCCTAAACTCTTTATGATAGACTAAGTCATTACAGGGCGCTACGGCTAAATGGAAATTCATTGTCACCAGTCCTGTTCACTTAGGCAGATGATTATATTTTAGAATCTTTCTTTACAGCAAGAAAACTGCACCATTAACTAAAGCTCACATTATATTTTTAAAGTAAAATGTGTCAGGTAGGGGCTGGCTGCCTGTCCCTGGTTTGCCACTACAGTGCGTGGCCGTGGGCTTCCCCAAGCAGGAGGATGAATGTCTGTGTGGGAGACAGCACACGTGGCTGACCCTGTCAGGGGAGAGGCTATAAGAGAGGAGACACCAGCGTGGTGATTGCTGGGGGAAAGGGGATAAAAAGGGACTAAATGGTAATGGAAAAAATTCAATAAAGATTAAATTAAAAAAAAAAAAAAGACAGACACGTGGGAAAATGCAGGCAGCATTACCAGAAGGTTGGAGAGAGTTCCATTAAAGTATGACTCTGTGGGCTGTACAACGTGCACTGGGCCAAGCAGAGAAGCGGGGAGCTTTTCCATAGATGCACGAATGGGAGCATCGGGCTGAGCCCTGGTTCTGTGTTCTTCTGCCTGGAGTGCTCTGCTCACTCCTTTCCATCAAGTTGCTCCCAGTTCTTTCGTGGAGACCTGGGTCAAGCTGCACATCCTCAGAGAAGCTTCTTCTAACACGTCTTGTGGAGAGTTGACTTTGATGTGTTTTGTGAGCCCCTACCTGTCTTGACTGATGTGTAATAGGTGTGATACAAATCCCTCGAACCTGCTTCTGTTCTCAGTCTGGCCCCTGTGTGTCCCCACCAGCCGGGATGTATGTTCCCTGTAATTTCTCCACAGAGCTTAGTACAGTATTTTCACAAAAATGGTTATTTAATAAAAGCTGGAAGAATAATTTAGCAACTTATATTCTCATAGGATTCATTCCTGAAAACCAGTAGGTTCTTGCATAAGAATTGGAGTTTAGGAAACACTGAAATGTGACAGGAGGAAAAAGGATGAACTACATTAGGCTAAGGAGGAAACGGGAAAGAGCCACTGAGGGTGAGGAAGGACCTCCAGACCAAAGGGCACCATTCAAGAGCTGAGCAGAGGAAAGGAAGTGCGGGGGGCGGGGGTGGGGGGGGCGGGCAACCTCCGAGGAGCAAACATTTCAAGTCAGGAGAGAACACTAGCACCAAAATGGAGAGAGGGTTTCTCAAAGAGATGTGCCAAGAGTGAGGTAAAGTGAGTATTTCTGGGAGTGGGGTGTGTAAAGGAGGCACTGAGACAGAAGAAAGGTGGAAAAGGAGGAGGAGACCATAGTCACATAACAACCAAGTTCACTTGCTAGACACTGAAGGAAAAGTGTGAGGCGAAGTTTGCCCCCAACTTGCTTTCTTGTCCCAAAAGCAGTTCCCAAACCACACCCACCTCTGATGATGCGTGAGAACTGAAACCTGGTGATTAATGTGCTCGTTTCCATGGTGATACTTTTTGACACTTCACCTAACTCTATTTTAAAGTAGAAGAAGGACTAAATAGATAATTTCAAAGTCTCTCGGGAAATCAAATTTGTTGTGACTGATCTCAACTCTCCCAGTGCCCACTCCTGGGCGATCCGGAGCAGCCTCCCCAGGTCACTTGACCTAATCAAGTAGAGGGGCCCAAGAGAGCACCCAGATGCCCTCCGGGACCAAAAGGTCCAGAAAGAATTTGAGACAGAGGGGGCCACCTCCTAAAATCCTATCCAGCTTCACACAAAACTTGTCCCCTAAGCATAACACACATGGGGCAAGAATGCTCTCTTCTCAGTGAACTTGTGTGTGCAGCCAGGGCCCGGCACGCTTCCCAAGTGCACCCCTCACTAGGGACCGGAGAGGAGGGGAAGTAACAGTGCCATCACTAATCACAAATTCTGAGGTCGGCTGATTTCTTTCACAGTTCATTTTAATGCTCCATACCTGATACCCAGAAATCTACAAGAAGGCTGATTATCTCCACCTCTTCTCTCTTTTTTTTTTTAATAGAAAAAAAGAGGAAAGCAATTTAGAATCCATTGTTCCACCAATTGGGCAAATTACACATTAAAGCAGCATCTCCGCACCAGATTTTCTTTCCTCCTCTGCAGTGCTGTCCTCACTTCCCCAGAACATTCTCCAATTACCATTTCTTGTGGGAGTGTATTCCAGAATGTGCCCTGCTTGGAAGAGTGCAAAAGGAGTGAGCCCTGTAGTCACTAACATGTGTTAAGATATTCATGGTATCGTCCTTGGTCTTGCTAAAAATATTTTAATTAGATGTGGTCTTCACCCTCCTCAAGAAACGCGTAAGCCAAACCTTGAACTCCCTCTCCCATCTCTGCCTCTGTGATGAGGAAATGGCCTGTGCAGGCGGGCACCCTCTTAAGATACCCACGTTCGGCCTGAACCCTGGGGCTCTGTCACTTTCCCTCTTACAGGTTTGGTGACTGCATTCATCAGTCCCAATAAGATCACAACCTGACGCAGGAGTTCAAGAAACTAAAGTGTATACGTTCATTTTTTGCAAAATTTTAAAGCAAATATATTTCTATCTAATGTTGTCTTGTAAAATGTGTGCAGGAGGTTTCTTGGTCAACAATTTATTAAGTACTTCATTAGTAATATAATGTAGGGAATTGCTGCAAAATCTATGGAGTTTCCAGGTAGCAAACAACCATTTCTTCTGATGTACGGTATTTCACGACTGTTCTGTTGACAATATCCAGTGATTTCTGCAACATACACTGTGTATGTTTGGAGAACTACAATCCAAGGATTGCATGGCATGATTCCAACCACCCTGAACAGGTCAGGACAGGCTCGCTTAGTTTGGGTCAGCTGTTTTCATATGCAGTCCCTAGGTTTCTCTCGCCTTCTATGTTTGTGATAGTTTATGACTGTCTGAATAAATAGGGACCACGGCAGCTAACAGTAAAGAATAGAACGTATTTTAGTAAAGATAATATGAATCCAGAATAATTAAGGATCTTTCTTAGTTACTATTCCTTTGGAATAATTTAAAAGTCTATTCAGTGTTGCACCTTGTCTGTAATTACCGCTCTGTGAAATCATGAATATCTATTAGAATTCATGATTCTAAAGCAAATTATTAAAAAGTGAACACTCATTTAACCCATCAATATTAGTATACTATCACTACTATTATCAATAATAAAACACTATTATTTATCAATAAAAATTTTATGTAAAAGCTTGTGGGAAAATCTGAGTTGAGACAAGTAAAAACATAATGCTGGATTAGAGAAACTTGGCAAAAGTGACAAATGTGAAACTCAGGTATACTATTAAGACAACTGCTTATATAGTATGTATAAGCCAAAACTAAAAAAAAAAAAAAAAAAAAGAGGAACTATTTAGTCCAGTTTGAGGAAAGGAACCTTAAGAAAAAAAGTGTGGTCAATGCAGAATGTTAACCTAGATAGACGGAAAGTAAGAACGGGTGAAACTAACATTTCACTTTGATGTTCAGTTAGACTTTTGAAAAGAGAGTAGAAGGAAAAAACAAACACTGAAACCTGGCAAAAGCAACTGAGTCTGACCCATTAAGAAATGTGGTCTGAAGGAACTTTTCAGTGCTTTCCCTCTCCCTTCCTTCATTCCTTTTCCCACACGTGGTGCTTGCTTCCCATTCCCCCACCAACTCTCAGTTCCCAAGGTAATTTCTTCTGAGTCCTCTTCCTGAAAGACCTCATCATAAAAAAGGTAGTTATATGTTAATAACATGCTAGTTTTAACCTGAAAACTAAAGTTTCAGTTTCAATGTAAAAGGACGCTCCTCTCAAGAATATTTTCATTTTAAAAGGAAAAAAATTCTTAGAGCGAAACTTCCAGGGCTGCAGCAGGCCCTCTGGAACACTCAGGTGGACTCTGAGAGCAGGGGTGTTCTTCCAGGGCCCCCACGCCACTCCAAACTGGAAGTCAGCGAGGCTCTGATTCGTTTGTTTTATTTCTACTAAGACTTCACCTACTAAAGAGTATCTAGATATCCAAGTTAAACACACGTCATCTTCTTTATATTAAAATGATTTTAAAGGAAGGAATTACCAAGGCCTTATTCTATATTATCAACCAGGGCCCCCAGCCTGGGGACTTTTTGTCAGTTTCTGAAGAAAATTATGGTTGTCCTAACATGGAGAGGAGAGCAGCAACTGGTGCTACTGTCATCTAGTGGATAGAGGCTGGGAATGTTGCTAGGCATCCTACGAAGCACAGGACAGCCCCCGCAATAGAGAATGAGCCAATCCGAAATGTCAATAGTACTGAAGCTGAGAAACCCTGTTTTATATGAACTAACTTCTGTAAGGTCAATATTTGGATGATATAAACACTAATGTCAATGAAATTACTGTGTCCAGGGTAAGAATAAAAATGACCATAATTTGGAAGGATTTACACTATTTTCTTAATATTTCTGGAACATCTTAATTCTGACTCTGAATTATTTAAATTACTTTTTCAAAACAGTCAATTGAATAAAATGAAGAGGCTTTATATAGTTCATGTAAGTTACATAGGAAATGAAAGTTTTAATTAAAATTGGCATTTCTGAAACTCTAATTGCTAGTTACTGGAGAAAAAAGAAAAAAATATTTTCAAGATCAGCCAGATGGGAAGCTGCAAGATAAGAAATTATAAGCCAGTGTTCACATTCCAATCAGAATAAAATTGTTTATACATTTTTAATTCTGCTTAAATAGTAAGTAGTGAATTACTTAAATTTAAACTGCTTTTAACTGGCTAATTAACTTTCCAACAAATCTTATTAGATTATTAGTAATACAACAGCATTTTTATAAGAACACACTGTATGTTAAAGGGCTCTATAAATTCTATTGGAATGAGACTGGTTTCTGATATGGCAAATGATATCTCTTTGTAGATGGATCATCTGTCTGCAGAAATATAAAAAATCCATTTTTAAAAACCCATGACTGCTTGATATATAATGAAGTATTTCAGTTTGCATGAAGTATTTCAGTTGCTCCAGAACCAGAGCAACACAAATGTCTTCTTGACATTAACACTTCATAACATTAAGTCATGGGAGCATGACCACTGTGTCTTTGGTAACTCCCGCACTTTCACACCTGAAAGTTCTCTACCCTCCTTTTATTATTCCCCTCTCTTTTTCATGTTCTCACCTGTGACCACCCCTGCTCCCTGCTCCCAAGTAATGGCAAATGGCAGTGGAGGGATGTGAGGAAAAACCACAATGATTCCTTCAGCCATCCATGAGATGGAAAACTGTCTCCAAACAGGGAAAGAGAGACAAGGGAGGGCTTCCATTTATGGACATTTATCACAGGCCCATCCAAATGTAAGAATCTTCAAACCACAATAAGGAAGGCTCTTTTTAGAGGGTTGTTGCTTTTGGGAGATTTATGGAATAGTGTCCTTTTATTCAAGTCTGCTACAAGCCACTGAGAAAGAACTGCAAAATGAGGTACATGTCTTGCTAGTTGCCTAGGTTTGATAAATAAAGCAATCATCAAAATCAAGGAGTGTGTACTGCTTTTAAAAGCCCTATTTATTTCCCATAATACAGCAGCATGATGGCTAAGCAATAAATGGCATTACTTAACATAATCACTTAATGTTGTGCAACCAATGTCAGGTCTCATTGCTTTATCACTTGCAAAGAGTTTCTTGATAATAAACTTGATTGTTAGCGGGAAGATATAAATTGTTCACTAGTTAGAGCTGTTAATGAAAGGAACACAAAAGAGAAGAATAGGTTTGAGCAGCCCAAATTCATTGCTAATTGTACATTCTTTATAGGTTGACCAGGACCAATTATGTAATTAAACTATTCTGTGCTCCTTTAGAGAAATTTTTCTGAGCTGCAGTATTGGCTGTCAATTACCCCAGCAGGTCCTGTTGAAATGTATAGTTACTCAAGGCATGTTTTGCTTTTCCTAACAGCAACACATGGCACTCTTGTTGCATGGTAATTTATGCTTAGCAAAAAAAAGCATTTCCTTAAGAAATAATGTAGAAACTTAATAATAATGGTAAAATTATTTTAAACAAGAACTCTTGCTCATTTTATTCAATGATTTATATTTAGGAAATGTCAATACAATATGCTTTAGGTAGAAACAACACAGATAAAAGAGAAATCAAATATCATTGTATGCATGCTACTGAGTGTTCTCTTCAAGTGCTGTTTTTTAAAATACATTTAAAAAGTGTCTTTTATGATGCTCTGCAGTATTTTACAGCATTAAATTATATTGATTTCATATAATTACAATACAAAAATTCACATTTTTAAAAAAAGCTGGGAGGAAAGTAGTAAATCATCCAGACTAAATTCTTCACTTTATAAATAAGGGGACTGAGGTTCCAAGAAGCGAAATGACTTACCCAAAGCCACACGGCAGGTTGTGTAGAATCAAAATGAGAATTTGCATCCATTCAAGTCCATTGTTCTTCCTTCATTCCTGCTGTCCCACTTTTAAATTGCACTGTCATTTATCATACTTTCTCTAAAGTGCTATCTATAACAGAGCATTGCATAAACAAGATTTTCAGTTTCTGGTTTTTCTCAAAAGAAGACTTTGATTAGCAGTATTTCACTCTTCCAGGAAAAACGTGTAATACTGTACCTATTTATTTCAAGACTGTCAAATGCTCCAGAATATATTCTGAGGTATACACTCAAGGGAGTAGGTTAAAGGGAACCCACAGGAAGGGAGAACATATCTGCCAACAACACATCAGACAAAGGTTTAATCTCCAAAATATATAAAGAACTTATAGGACTCAACACCAAGAAAACAAACAATCCAATCAAAAAAAGGGCAAAGGATCTGAATACATACTTCTCCTAGGAGGACATACAGAGGGCCCACAGACATATGAAGAAGTGCTCAACATCACTAGTCATCAGAGAGATGAAAATTAAAGCCACAATGAGTTATCAACACACACCTGCCAAGATGGCTATCATCAATAAATCAACAAACAAGCGCTGGTGAGGAGATGAAGAAAAGGGAACCCTAGCGCACTGGTGGTGGGAATGCAGATTGGTGCCGCCACTCTGGAAAACAGTATGGAATTTCCTCAAAAAAATAAAAATTGAACTGCCTTTGGACCCAGCAATTCTACTGCTAGGAATATATCCTAAGAAAACCTAAACAGTGATTTGAAAGAATATATGCACACTTATGTTCATAGCAGTGCTATTTACAATAGCCAAGATTTGGAAACAGCCTAAGTGCCCATCAGTAAATGAGTGTATAAATAAACTGTGGTACATTTACACAATGGAATACTGTGCACCAGAAAGAAAGAAGGAATCCTTACCTTTTGTGTCAGCATGCATGGAACTGAAGACTATTATGCTAAGTGAAATAAGCCAGGTTGTGAAAGACAAATACCGTATGATCTCACTTATAAGTGGAACCTAATGAACAAAATTAATGAGCAAAATAGAACCAGACGCATGGAAACATGCAACAGACTGACAGCTGTAAGAGAAGAGGGGGGAGGTGGAGACTGGTTGAAAGACTGTGAAGGGAATATATGTGCATGACCCATGAACTTGGACAAATGTGTGGGGATTGACTGTGGGAGGAGGGGGTGGGCTGGGTGAGGTGGGTAAAGGGCGAAAAATTGAGACAACTGCAATAGCACAAACAATAAAATATTTAAATTTAATAAAAGGGAGCAGGTTAAAAAAACAAGGTATTATTTGCCTTGTCCAACTAAAAAGGAAAATATGATAAACTTATGGTAGATTTATTAATTAGAGTGTTCAAACAATTAAGTTGCATCCTGCTGTTTTGTTCCTGGGGAGGTTGATCCTAAATTGATAGACCATTAAACACCAAGCAATATTTACTAAGCATCCACTGAGAAAGGCATTTCCCAAGAGAGTACAATTTCATTCTGAAGAGTTCTGCCCATCTTCACTTCCTGTGATCCTAGGGTATGGTGTCCGTTCTCTGCAAGAAGTCAGAACTCTGGAAGCTTCCCCTGACCCTTCTGTAGTCTTTCTTCAGGCAGACACCAGCAATGAACATACAGTTCTTTTCTGCCAAGTTAAAAAAGATGATTTTCCCTTTCACTACCTCTTAAAGATGAACATCAACTGTTTCACCACTTGTGATTCAACTCCATTAATTAAAATAAATATAAAGTAAAAATCTCTTTCCACCAAGAGGAAAAGGACAGATGGGGAAGTGGAGGAGGTGGAGATAGCTGATGTCTTCTGAGAGGAAAAAAAAGTGGGGAAAGAAAAACAAGAAGCATGAAAAAATTGGGGGGTAAAGTTAATTAAAAGAGGTGAAGGGTGTTTGGATATAATTTAAAGGTCAGAACTTTTGGGTCTCATAATAATTGCACTATTTAAAGAAGAAGAGGAAAACCTCTAATACCAAATTGGTAGGGAGTGTTATCATCTTAAATCACCTCTCAAAATGGTAATATCTGGCCTTTGACAGTGCTTCAGACTGAACATAGCAAAAGCCTCTCTTCATTATTGACTTGTGAAAGCTATACGCCCCCCACTCCAACCTCCCTATGCACGCTCCTAATTGTTAATTTCTTCCTTCTTGTCTCCCATGGCCTGAAATAAGACACTGGCAAGGAAGACAAAAAAAAGATAACATAAGTCCTTTTTCATCCCAATCTTACATGCACTGGTCTATAGAATCACACAGCTAAAAAACGTCTACAGCTTATAGCACACAATACAATCTCTGCAATTTACTGGAACAATGTGTATATCTAAAGTCTAACCTGACCTTAGCATATTTAACAGCCCATACACCAAAGTGATCTGACTTCAGACAACTACACAAAGCTCAATCATAGTAGAGTGGAGCAGAGTTAATTTATAAGATGTTAGTGGAGCTAGACAGAGCTAAGAGAGTTATGGTATAATAATTTCAGATCAATGATATGAGAAAATCCATGTTTGGTTTTGCCTGAATCATCCTTACGATTATCTCCATCATCCACATTGGGTTAATGAGATGCTTCGAGGAATCTTAGAGATTGTCTCCCCGAAAAAAGGGGGTTTTAGTGAAGTCAAGTGATTTGCTCAATAGACACAGTTGGTTAGTGGCAAAGCCATGCCTAGAACCAGCTCTTCTGCCTTTGCAACTATTTGTTTTAGTCTTACAACTTGACATTAATTTCAAACCATAGATGAGATTCAGAAATATATGAGGGGGCAGCTGATAGAGATTGGGAGAACTGTGTGAGTCCTAAGATGCCTACTTTGACGGTGCCATTGTCCTATGTACAATGTTTCTTGTACCTTGTACCTTCTTCAGTAAATGTGTCTATTTTTCATAATCCATAGCTGGATACTTTCTGGACACAGCTCATATATATGTATGCTGGGGGTTCTTCCACTTCTTAATTTCTGGTTAATTAATCAACTATGAAAAAACCTCAGCTTTACTCATGCTTCTGTGTGCTCCCCATTCCCAAATTTAATAGTTAGATGTGGGCAGGAGGTAAGATTTAAGTTTCATCAGTCTTACCTATCAGCACATAGCTGTCAACTCGTGAAAACGAAAAGTGAAGAGAAAAATACTTTAAGAAATAAATTGGCTAAGAAATAGCTCATCAGCAAGCCTTGTCAGCTCTACTTACAAAATAGATTCCTAATCTTTACACTAGTTCTCTTGTCTTTCCTCTAGATTACTGGCCCCAATCAGGGTTTCCCTTGTGTTACACTCCCCTCCTCCAGCCCCACTCAATCCCTGAAAAATGTGTAAGAGATCAGGTCTTTCTGCCCAAAGCTCTCCAAAAGCTTCTCACCACACTTACGAGAAAATCCAGCTCCTTACAATGACCTTGAACTCCCCATCACCCCCTATTCATAGCCAGAACAGCCCATGTAATACGGTTATTACCTACCTACCTCTCCCATGTTATCTCCCTCCCAGAACTCTGAAGGTCACTATGTACTCCAACCTCACAGGCCTTCATTCTGGTCCCCAATTATACCCAGCTCCTTTCCACCCAGGCTGTTTCCTGGACTTGGAGTGCTGTGACCCCAGATTTTTGCATGGCTGAATCCTTCATATCAGGAGCAGCCCCCACAACCCAGTTTAAAGTAACACTACACACACACACCACACACACCATCCTATTGTCCTGTTTTGTTTTCATAAATTTACCTCTGTCTGAAATTATGTTGCTCATTTATTTGTACTGTGTAACAACCCGTAACCCCCAACCCTCTGAATATACACAAAACTTGCAGGTAAACTCCTTGGGAAGGCAGATATTCCTTGCAGAATCCCCAAAGCCTAAAATGGTATCCAGGGGATGCTCACTATCAAATGATAGATTCCACTTATCCCACTTTCCCAAATCTTGTTTCTGCCTTGTATTTCTAGCACTTTTTCACTATCACTTCCCTTTGGTCTATTCCCTTTTTGGAATTTCTTTTGGTCTTCGTTCTGCTTATTGCAACACTGAGGAAAACAGAAAAAGGAGCATAAAAAGCAAGATGTTAATGGTAATAGAAACCCACTAGCCTATGCTACTGGCAGTGGGGCAGGACAAGTGAAGTGCAGCAGCATCAAAAGGAATTATGGAGTTGGCCTGTCTGTGGCCTAAAAAAAGTATCACATGTCCTATGGATACCCAGCAGTTCTTAAAAACTTCTAATGTGCAAAGGATTCAGATGCAGTAGGTTTCCATAGGATCTGGAAATCTGCACCTTCAACCAACACCCCCAGGTGGTTCTGATACAAGCAGTCTTTGGAAACTTTGTACTCTTTGGCAAGGGCCTGAGGGATGGTATTATCAGTAATATGGCTTAACCAGTAAGAATTTTTTTTATTTCTACCTTGAAACTGATTCTCAAGACAAGTCAAATTCCATTTTAATTTTTGGCGAATACAAGGGGGAGACCCCACCCAAAAGCCAGAATTTATTTATTAAAAAACTGTGTATTTATTCATACATGTTTAAACTTCAGCCACCTTCAAAGTACTCTCCATTTGATGCAATACACCTATCGAGACTTTTTTCCACTGCTCAAAACAGTTTTTTGAACTGGTTGATTTTGCTGCCTGTTAGTGATTCTGCTGTTTTTTTGTTTCACCACTTCCACATCAGCAAAATGTTTCCCTTTGAGGACTTTTTTCACCTGGGAAAACAAACAAACAAAGACACTTGGGATGAGATTAGGTGAATGGAGGGTGGAGCATTAGGATCATGCCATTTTTGGTCAAAAACTAAACACTCATCACAGTGTGGGAAGGTGTATTCAAAAATCACCCATCATGACATGAGCAAAAGTGTTGAAAGAGTCATCAGAAAAAACTCACTGAAGTCGAACACAGCCTCTCACAACAATGTCAGCTGGTACACTGATACAGATGGGTTCCTAGAACACTCACCTAGTGGGGGATGCCTGTACTATAAGGCACCCACCTTCCAGAAGATAATTCTGGTATTTTTAGGGGATCTCCCCTTGTATTTTTAAATTCATTGGTCTTTACAGCTTTTAACCATTTTTAAACAAATAACCATTTTTATAATAATAGCTACTATTATAGGACAACTACAATGTTCTACAAGGTACCCCAGTGTTTTACACATATTACTCCATTTTATAGATGAGCTTCAGTTAAATAAGTACAGCCAACTTTAAGAAGTGACAGATTCAGAAATCAAACACATCTGTACAAGTATGTCACTAAAGTCTGTGTTCCATGAAGTCTATACCTCCCAATAATCATATATTAGTAAAAGTAAACCAATAAATAAAAATCCAGATTTGAATATGAAGAGAGATTTTTCTCTCCAATATTCCTCACTTTAGAAACCTACTGCCTGGGATTTCATTGCATGGTGAACTTTGACAGTACATTCGAATACATTAAAAATGGCATGGCAGCCTCTGAAAATGAATTAATCTTAAAAGTCCTTTTCTAAAACAAATAATCGCCCTATCAAAATCACCAAATAGTAAGACCTGATTCACTATTTAAAGATCTAACAGTGGGTCTCAAACTGGGCTGATAATCAAGAATCATTTTGGGAACAGCTTAAAAATAAAAGTTCTAGGCTTCACACTGGTTCTGAATCATAATTTCTGGGTTGTGATCCCCCCAAATCTTTACTTTCATAAAGCTCCCCATGGGCTTCTGATGAGTAAGCAGGGTGCAGAACAACTGTCACCCTCACCCCAGCATTCTACAAGTGAACAAATTGAGGACCTAAAGACATGAAAAAGTGGCATAGTAGACTAGAAAATCGATATCCTCCACATTTGGTGCTTTTAATACCAATTCATGCTACTGGTTTTGCTTAAACTGTATGCCCTGCAGATTAGTTACCATCCTTGAGCAACTTATTCCCTCATCTGCAAACTGGGAATAATGGTGTTTATCTCTTAAGAGTTGTTGTGAGGATTAAGGTAAATGCACTCAACATAGTGCCTAGCATTATATAGGTTCATTATATAGGTTGCTCGGTGTTCATCACATAGGTTACACAGCTCCATAAAAAAAGCATGCCATTTTTAACTGAAAAAGATTTACTAATCTACTCCAAACATGAAATGAACAAGAAACCTATGTTTAACTTTGGAAGTCCAAAGGAACTTTAAACTCCTGATTCTCACAGACCATTGTTTCTTACAGGATGCCTCAGAATCATCTAGTGAATCAAACTCTGGTGACCAGTAACCTGTATTTTTAAAAAGCGTCCTCCCTTCCCCTCCCCCACCCCGCCTCGCTGTCAACCTGGTGCTTTTTAGGCAAACTTGGTTTTGATAAACAGTAGTGTACAGATTCGGTGACAACAAATGGCCTCCAGAGTCCCGGCAAAAAACTACTGTGCTCTGTAACCATAAGAGCAGCGTCATCACACTCTGATGCAAACAACAGCTGGGGACAGCTGTGCAGAGTAGTCACTATGACCACCAGGGACGGCCTCAACCCTCTCATCTAAGAAACAAAAAATTATGGAAAGTGCCATTATAATCCCTGTGGCAGACAGTGCTGCCAAAAAGACCATGAAGTGCGTCAGTTCACTCAACGGCTACCTTCCCAGGAGTGAGGCCAGAGGGAAGTAACCCTGCACGGCTGACCAAGCCCGAGTGGCGTCAAAAAGTTAAGGACCTCTCGGCCTGTTCCTTGGGATGGTCAAAAGCCTCCACCACACTACAAGCCACCTGCCGGAAGTGCGTTACCCAAGTCTGCAGGGGATGCCGGGAGTTGTAGTTAATTGGCTGTTTCTCTGGGCCCCGGTTCTTTTAATAAATACGCAAACACCTTGGAAGTGCCACGAAGGTCGCTTTATGATCAACAAATCTAATTCTCCCCTTTTCCAGCTGACAGAGGGAACTCTCTCAGCGCTTCTGCGGGATTTCGCACTACAAGTCCCAGCATGCTGTGCAAGGTGCTCGGAGCACCCGGCCACCGTCTTAAGTACGGGCCGCAGATAAGGGGAGTCCAGCGCAAGTCAAAGCCCGCCGCGGTCCACAAGTCCTGTACCTGCTCCAGGGTCGTGAGTGCTGGGTGTGGGCCGTGCGCGTGCGCGCCCGGAGGGGGCGTGAGGCGGGAGCGCCGAGTCTTTCGGAGCTCGTGGCTGCCGAGGTTAACGGCAGCGGTGTCCCGCGCTCCACCGGTAGTTGCGGGGCCTCGCGTCTCGCCCGGGACTGCAAGCAGCCCTGGCGGCCACCGGGGACCGCAAGGGGCGGAGGAAAGGAGGGGGCCGGCCTCGGCACCCGGAGGAACATCCGAGTATGCCGCGAGACAACATGGCCTCCCTGATCCAACGGATCGCCCGCCAGGCGTGCCTCACCTTCCGAGGCAGCGGGGGCGGCCGCCGCGCTTCCAACCGCGGCACGGTGCCCGGCCCCGAGGCGCCGATGCCGCAGGGCTTCCCTGAGAACCTTAGCAAGCTGAAGAGCCTGCTGACCCAGGTCCGCGCTGAGGACCTAAACATCGCCCCACGCAAGGCCACGCTGCACCCTCTGCCGCCCAACCTGCCACCCGTTACCTACATGCACATCTACGAGACGGACGGCTTCAGCCTCGGCGTGTTCCTGCTCAAGAGTGGCACGTCCATCCCACTGCACGACCACCCAGGCATGCATGGCATGCTCAAGGTGCTCTACGGCACCCTGCGTATCAGCTGCATGGACAAGTTGGAGGCAGGCGGCGGGCAACGGCAGCGGGCCCCACCTCCAGAGCAGCATTTCGAGCCTCCGCTGCAGCCCCAGGAGCGGGACGCTATCCGGCTGGGCGTGCTGCGCTCTCGGGCCGAGTACACCGAGGCCAGCGGCCCCTGCGTCCTTACGCCGCACCGAGACAACTTGCACCAGATCGACGCTGTGGACGGGCCCGCCGCCTTCCTGGACATCCTGGCCCCGCCCTACGACCCCGATGACGGCCGCGACTGCCACTATTACCGGGTGCTGGAACCTGTCAGGGCCAAGGAGCCCTCCGGATCGACCTGTGACCTGCCCCGAGAGGTGTGGCTCCTGGAGACCCCGCAGGCTGATGACTTCTGGTGCGAGGGGGAGCCCTATCCAGGTCCCAAGGTCGTCCCTTGATCTTGCAAGCGTCCCGTAGCTCTGGGCCGAAGACGTGCCCTGCCCAGATCTGGGCCTGGCTGCCAGCAACCCACCACAAGGGCTCTCTCCCTACCCCCATGCTGCCTGGGCATTGGATCTACTGTAGTGGACTGTAGTTGCTTCCTCGGGCCTTGGGAGTCTTGGGAAGCACGGGCAACTGGACTGCAGCCACCGGGCACAGTTATGGGGGTGGGGTAGGCGGGGAGGCTAGGTTGTTTTCTAGTTCTGTCATTGCCACCAGGATTTTGATTTGTGGGGAGGGGGAGACGAGCATGGGACTGTCTGAAGTGCTTCCATCCTAAAGCCATAATGAAAATATTCTTCTCTCTGTTCCCCATTCTGTACAAAATACACTGAAAGGTTTTCTCCCCTCCTCCACCTTGGGTAAATAAGGTTTGTTTTCCCTTACGTCCTTATACCCTTTACTCCGTATTATAGTTTTTTTAATTTATTGACTGTGCATGACCGAGCGGGTTTGAGTTGGTTTTAGTTTAAGTCAGGTCATTGGTTAAAAACTAGGTTTAAAGAGATGAGCTGCTGTCTCAAGTGAGCTGCCCTGTCTGATTTATTCGTTGTGAAAATTAAATCATTCTTCCAGAGTTGAAGGATCATCCCCAAAACATGACTATGCATGTAGAGGACATGGTATTATTTCTTCCCCTTCCTTGCCCAGTAGCTACATCTGATTTACTCTAGCAGCACCTACTAAGGAATTCACACCTACATATTTCAGGACAAATTGTCACAGTTTATCTACCCTATGAGTCTGCAGCTCTGTGAGTTGAGCAGATTTCTTGTTGCACATTTCACTTTTAATGCAAAAACTATGTTAACCTGAAATGATTTTTTTTGGTCGTGGTGTAAGAGGTGATAGGATAATTCTGTATTTTCTAACCAGAAGATTCAGAGACGCTGAATCTGCATGCTTCCAAACAAGTGAATGTAAAACAGCGTTAGCCAGCGGTTGAATTCCATGTCCCTGTTTACTTCCAATATTTTCCCATAAAAATAGAGAAAAATGTTAATGACTGTTTCAAATTTTCTCAGCCCTAATGTTCCAGAGGGCTGGTGGTTCTAGCTGTGTTGGCGGCTCTGCTGTCAGAACCCTTTCCCTCAAGCAGGAGAGAGCCAGCGCTTGCTTCATTTAGTGTGGTTTTCTATAGGAAGAGAGAAGCACTGCTGGTCAAGGCTACAGAATTGAGAATTGACTCCACTGCTGGCCATTTTAGGGTCCCAAAACTGCGGGCAAGACACTTCCCACACCCACCTTCTGTTAACAGTTGAGCTATCTTTGACTGGTTTTATTTTTTGTCATTTTAAAAGGCTGAGCATCTTGGCCCTGTTTACAAACACATTGACACCATTTGCTTCAGGCTATGGAGCACTTTTTCTCCCTTTTTACTATTTATAGGATTCCTTTTTTTCACAAACTTTTAATTAAAACTAATAACAAATAAACATTAAAATTTACCCAGCTGTTGTCTAAGCCCTGTTGATTGACTGGCCCACGGGGCAGCCCAGTTCTAATATCTGTAATAAAGGGAGATTTGCTATTGGTGGAAGGTGTGGACCCTATAGGAAAAAAAAGTGTGTGCCTTTGCTTGTTTACGCATACTGGGTTACAGAGGCCCAATGTGAAGGAATATCTGTTCCCAATGTTAAAAACAGTGAAAATTAAATTCTTGATGAATGAATTTTTTTTAATTTACAAAAAGGATGCTTATTGAATGTGATGTGCCACTGCGTTATAAAATGCGATGGATATAATGCCAAGAATTTTCTCCAGGGTTACTAACGTTTTATGGTAGCTTCACGTTGTGGCGTGGTTTATTTAATATGTCTCAGGGGTAGTTTGAAGTAGTTCTTCATGTGTTCCGTTTGAAAAGAAGTTCTACATGTGCAAATTATGATTTTCTTAGAAAAGTGTTCACCAAATGGGTGTTTTTCGTAGCACAGTATGAATGTGCTTGGTTATCAATCACATGGCTACCAGTTTTGAATTCTATTGTAACAAAAAGATGATTAATTTATTCAGATTGTGGATAGTAATGTGCATGTTATAACGCAACCTAGAGTACATTAAACTCACCTACAAAAAATTCTGGCAATGGACCAGAAATAAAGGAGGAATTTTTTTTTTTCCAAACTTAACTATGAAGAGTTTTAAAGTACTTGAGTACAAGCAAACTGAATGAAAAAAAAAAAAAAACCCAAAAAACCTAAGGTGCTTTTCAAAAGAAAAACTGAAATTGTTGCAGCCCAGAACAGCAATATAATATCTCTAGGTGAAAAGGAACAGTGAACCTCTTGGTTCACTGATAAATTCTGAATAAATTAATGGGGAACACAAAATGTAACCTATTACAGTGAGCCACTAAAAAAAGAATATTACTACAAAAGCAAATGTGCAAAACTTGCACCTTTCTGCATAAACTGTTAGTCATGACTGTCTTCTTGTGCTGCTATTGTGTTCCCTTGTATTCCTGCAATATAGACTGTTTTTAATAACAACTGGGAAAAAGTTGTCTTCCCTATAAAGAGTAATGAGCACAATGATACCACTTAACTTTCCTGTTGAATAACATGCAATAACTTCCTCTCATGGGTAAGAAGTTGTCTGTCTAAATACTTCTAAAGCTTTTTAATTTTCTCATTATATCATCGGCCACTATATCAGTGGAGAGTATTGTGTACCTACCTACTACTTTATGAGAAGTGGTTTTTTACTAAGCCTGATTTGCATGGATTGAGTTTATACCAATTGCTGTTTATTAATGAAAATGGTGAGCCTCTTTTTAAAGTAATAATGTGTTTGTCAACAGGAGTGGGTTCTTTACCTTTAACACCAATATCCTTGAACTTCTCCCAAAAGCTTCATCTTTTATTCCTCCTTTTGCATCATCCCCTTGTAGGTGCCTCAGTCTTGGCATCCCAGGAGGACTCTGTCATCACTCATGTATTCCAAATGACTTTGAATTTTGTGCTGTGGCTCTACTGCTCTTGAAGAAGCAATACATCTTTAATTCAGGGCTCTGCTCACTGCAATTCAACTCTAACCTGAGGGCAGTAACACTCTTGTAACTCTCCTGGTCTGAACTCTGAACCACTGATCCCTTCAGAGCAGAGGTATCTACTGTCAATGAAGAAAATCATATGTGAAGTCCCATATAAATACTGAATCTTCAGATCCAGGGATGTTTACATGTCTGGATTAAAATCAGTGTACTTACGGAAAATAAAGGCATGTTTGAAATTGTTTAGAGGTAAATCTTATTTGACTAGTGCAAAATGGAGAAGGAAAATACTGCTATAGTGACTTTATTGTAATTACCGTTAAAGGTTCATGGTCTATACTGTAAGATTGTGTTGTGCTAAAAAAGGGTGACCTGCAGATTCTAAAGTTTATTTCCTTGGGAGTGAGCTTTGAAACAGTCTGAAACATAATCTGAAACTATTTAATGTTTAATCCCACTATTTTGCTGCAACAGAAAATATCTTTTCATTTAACCTAAGGAAAATAAGCTAGTACATGAAAAAATACTTTCATCCACACACAAAGGAATCTTTGGACTTAAGTATTTTTTTTGTCTCTCCTTATACAGTAAAATTTGTTTGGACTGGAGGCATTTTAGGTACTTGGAGTGCTGATGACCATTCTTTCACACACACACACATTGTACTGCACTGTTAAAATATCACTACAGCTATTCCTAATAAATATGTACCAAACAAGGTGCCTTAATTTCATTAGCAGTTCGGATATTGAAATTAAATAGCCTGTTTATGAATAATTTAAGACCTTATTTAGATTTAATAGATCTATTTTTAATGTGCACTGAACCATCTCAAATGCATTATGGTCTTTACAGAGTTACTCTCCAGAAGTTTATTTTTAATAAGAATTTCAAGTAACAGCAGAAACATCAATAATACAATTAATAAAGCATTGACTATAATAAGGAACAGGCTTGGCTTTATATACTTTATTTCTTGAGTAGAGTAAAAAATGAGACACCTGTAAAAAGTACCTGAATGTTTCAAGCCAAAAATAAAATCTGATTAAAGATTGTTGAAATTGAGTAAAGCCACAAGTTTGACTCTGAAACAACACCTTGTGGTATGTTTTACTACTTGACCAGGCCCATGTCAGGGTAAAAGTATGTAACCAATTTGAGTCATAAAATGGACTTAATCTTTCTTAGTCCTGTTGCTTTGTAAGCAGTTGTTCACGTTTTGAGAAGCTGCTCTGAAATTAAAATTTGGCAAGACAATTACAGATCTTATAAACTACAGGTATGCTCTATTTTAATATAATGAAACTTTGGTAGGAGGGAAGACTTCATTAAAACAATTGTCAAAACACGGCATTGCTTTATACATATTAAACGAGACTGGCCAAACGAGGATGATAATACACTGACAAGCTAGGAAATAGGAATCTAACAGAATAACACCCATCACTAGAACAATCTGACGCTGAAGGTTAGAAACTTCCATCTGGTAGTTACAGAAAGAGGTATTCTATGTCTTCAAATTTGGGCAGAGAAGAAATAAAAGGATTAATCATCTCCACATACTAGATCTCAAATCCTAGTACTGGTAAGGCAAAAAGTTCCCAGGAGTAGCTGTCACTGCTGAAATAGGGGCCATGAATCATCAGCCAGGACACAGGACAGTTTGCGGACTATGGAGCTAAAGAGTGGGCACTCCAATGTTAACATTTGTGCAGGGATCCGGAGGCAGTGGATGAGGCTACATCTTTAGGCCCAAGTTTAGAGAAAGGTGGCTTAATAAAGGCAATCATTTGCTTTGTATGATAGACAACTTGTTTTGGTGACTTTATATTTTAAAATTACTACAAAAGGCTCACTTCAAAATGAGCCCTATATGCCCTGGCTGGTGTAGCTCAGTGGATTGAGCGCGGGCCTGCGAACCGAAGGATCGCGGTTCAATTCCCAGTCAGGGCACATGCCTGGGTTGCCAGGCCAGTTCCCGGCAGGGGACATACAAGAGGCAACTGCACATTGATGTTTCTCTCCCTCTCTCCTTCCCTTCCCCTCTAAAGATAAATAAAATCTAAAAGGAAAAAAAAAATCTAAAAAAAAAAAAAAAATGAGCCCTATAATGAATGTACTTTTGCTAATAACCATTATCCAGTACTATGGAGTACAACATTTGCCTATTCAAATTTTCTTTGAGATTTTAAGGAAGGTGTACAGCTATGTTATCTAATGAACTGAGTATTTTGGTAATCTAGTCTAGACCCACCAAACATATGGCAGATTAATGATCCTTCCGAATATAGGGGTTCTCAGGGAGAGAAATGAGTCCCGGGTAATTCCTTTGGCAACCTGTTAATGCTGTCATCAGCATGTCTGAATGCATTTTTGATCTGAAGAGATGATAGCGCTTTTCAAAAAGTTTTGTGTGGTTATGAGACTAATCCAAGAACCTGAAAGTCATTTCCAGCTTGACCACGCCACCACACTTTCCACAAAGCTACATTTCGTCTTGAAATTTGCTAGCCCTGGTCAGGGTTCTGAAAGCAGTTGCAAGTGTGTAGTCTCCGAGTGGGCACTTGTTTGTAAGTATTTATTTTCCAGAGCCCACTCAGGAGCAGAGAGAAGCTATAGGCTGTTATGGAGGACGGAACAATGAGTCAAAACAACGCCTCCCCATTTTTACACTAATGCATTGGGGAAATCCCCAGAACACTAGCGTTTGATTATGAATGGAGATTGCTTTGGGGTGAGAGGGCTGCTGTTGAAAGGCTAGCAAAGAAAACTTGGATATCCTGGCTTGGTCAGAGCACTAAAAATCACTGGATGAACTACTGAATTTCCACCAGAAAACCTTTCAGAAATGATTTCTAGAGCAAAAAAGTATTGTTGAAAAGGTTTTATTTACACCATAGTCATAAAACATCCAGTATCTGAACTTCAGTTAGTGGTTTTATGTTAGACTGAATCAATTATGTTTCCACAACTATTAAGAGCTAATAACCAAACAAGTCAGCTCCGGTAACATTATTTACATTCTTATCTGCAATTTGACTACAAAGGTAACACTTTTAAGTCACAAAACAGAGCATACAAAAATATACTTTCTAAAAAAAATTCCAAATATTAATAGGCAGATATATACAGCCATACTAAACCCAGGGAGTGACTTTCATTTCCATAGTAAGGCAACCCATTTACATGCAGACCCTGTAACATTGTCTACATCACACAAGGCACCAAGGACACTTCGAACACAATTGCATGCATCCTAGTTTCAGAGAATATATGTACATCCCCTTTTAAATAAGTTAACCTCTGACTCATTTCAAGAGGTTATAAATGCTTTTTTTTTCCCAAAGGTTCAGAACTTGGAGAACAGTGCACATCAAAAATACACAAAATCTGAGTAGATATACACTGCAAAAATAGTCTACGTTTCTCAACTCAAAAAGCAGATATTGCTATGTCCCTCCTATCACATTGCACTTCTGTTCTCTGAGTTTATAATACATATTGCTTAAAGGGTTGAGAGGACTAGATAAGCTTTGATGCACTGTTCCAGGGCCACGGAATGCAGCACAAAGACCATGCTTTACTCACTGTACAGAGTCCCCCAAATAAGTCCCAAGCCATAAAGTGCACATCAGTTTTGCTTCTTGTCTTTGCTGTCCCCACCTGAAGGGATCAGCATCTCCCAACCTACTGTCGAAACATCTCAGGTCAACTCTGACATTCAGAGTTAACAACCTGTAACTGGTCAAAATAAAGGGGGAGCAAAACCTAGTCAAACAACCCTTTAGAGCAGGGTTAGCCCTCAGCTCTCTAGGCCAAGGACCCCCACCGAACCTCCCCATGATTAGGGGGTGACTGATAGTCAACTCACCAAAGAGAGACTAAGATAGGGCTAACGTTTAGGAAGGACCTGCTTCTAAGTGGAAAGTGGGGCAGTGCTGGGCTCCACCAAGGCCCTTTGCCCAATGAAGGAAGGCAAGAGAGGGTGGTAGTGTTTGTTGTGCAGTTCCAGTGAACCAAGGGCCTCGTGGCCCTCAAGGAGCTGGTGTGTCAGCCCGAGTCTCTTGTCTCAAGGTGTCCTGGTCCTAGAGGAGCAAGTGGCCAGGGAGCCTCCCATAGTGCTGCCGTTGCTGCACAGAGGCACTCCAGCCTGTGTGCCCCCGGTGCATGACGTGGTAGAGGCCGCTGGCACCGATGAGGAGGGGACACTACTTTTGCGCTCCTTCTGTCTCAGGTGGATCTTGGTGTGGCGCTTCCTCTCATCACTCCTGGCAAACTTGCGGCCGCAGTAGTCACAGGCAAAGGGCTTCTCGCCAGTGTGGGTGCGGATGTGGGTAGTGAGGTGGTCACTGCGGCTGAAGTTGCGCATGCAAATCCGACACTGGAAGGGCTTGTGCCCGGTGTGGATTCGGATGTGCCGCGTCAGCTCGTCCGAACGGGAAAAGCGCCGGTCACAGCCTTCTGCTGGGCAGGGGTAGGGCCTCTCATGCACCGGCGTCTTGCTGGGCCTGTTTGGGTACTTTCGAGGCCTCAGAATGGGCCGCAGCGGCAGATGGTGGGGGTTATAGGCAGCGGCAGCGGCTGCTGCTGCTGAGCTGCTGCCAGGCAGCCGGGGTCCCTCGCTGCCTCCACTGGTCCCTGGCCCTGTAGCCCCAGCACTCGGGCCCCCCAGAGTAAAGTTGCGGATGGTAGAGAGTGGAGTAAGTGGAGGGGGGACTCGCAGGGAGTCCAAGGGGCAGGGAAAGGGCTTTCGGTCTGGGCCAGCTGTACCATGTAGGTCTCTCTGGCACTGTGATGGGAAAAATCCAGGATAGTCTGGGATCATGGGGAAGAGACCTGGGTCCGTGGTTGGCTTGGGGGATGGGTAGGAAGGAGGTGGTGGGTAGGCCAGAGAGGAGGAGGTGGAAGTGGTGGGTGCTGACAGGAACGCTGAGGGATCCTGGTAGAGGTCTCCTGCACAGCCAGAATAAGGAGGTGGTGGTGGTGGAGAGTAGAGGTGGTCCAGGTCAGGCTGGGTCTGGGACATGGTGCACACACCCAGGTGTCCTGTGGCCAGTGGGTTGGGAGAGGCAGACGTGACACTAGACGAGGCTGTGGTCGAAGCTGGGGAGGTGACCCCTTGCAGGATGCCTGCACTCACAATATTGATGATGCCTTCTGGGTAGCAGCTGGCACCAGCGTACTGGGGGTCAATGGAGAACTTGCCCATGTAAGTGAAGGTCTGGTTTCGGGATGCAGAGACGGGAGCAAAACTGCTGGGATATGGGAGATCCAAGGACCTCTTCTCTCCAGTCATGTCAATGTTGATCATGCCATCTGGGGAAAAGGAAGCATGAAGGTGGAACAATGAGAATGCGGCCAAGAATCCCTTCTCCATTCCCAAAGCCTAGCAACCTAGTACTCCCCCCGCCCCCCACCCCGGCACAGATGGGGAAATTGCTGTCCACAGGCAGTGAGAAGAGCCTAGCCCGATATCCCACTGTGGTAGCCAGCACAGTCTGGGACGCAAACTACCACCAGGAAAGCAAGATGAGCTACTCCCAACTCCCCACACACAGCCATCTGTGGCTCTAGTCCCCAATAAAAACACCCAATAATAGCAACAACAATATTAAAAATTCCCCATCTGCTTGGAACTTCTTTCCTTCTCCTTTGTTTGGGGGTCCCACGGGTAGGGCGCCGGGCAGACACCACCCTGGCAACTAATCCCAGCCTGTGCCGAAAGGTGCCCAGCTCTACAGGGAAGCCCGAGAAGGGGTCCGTGACTTCCCGGCTGCTCCCCATCTCCGGTGCCTTCCCTCCCTCCGTTTCTTGCAGCGTTTCTACTGAAGGCTGCTCGCTAGAGGGAATTCCGCGCTGCGGTGGAAGGAGTTTATAGGTTTCCTTTCCCTCCCAACCTTGCCCCGCAAACGCGCGTTCCCGCCCAGCCCAAGCCCAGTGACCGGGCTTCGAGAAAGGCTCCGGGGCCGTGGAAAACCACTTTCCCCCGCGTCGCCAAGAAAACGAGCGGCAGCGGTGCCTCCGCAGGCCTCCCTCCGCAGCCCAGGAGCCGTTTCCCGCCGCGTCCCGCCCTCCTCCTCCGACCCCTCCTCCCCGCCTCCCCAACCCCCTCAACGTCTCAGGCGGAGCGCAGGTGGGAGCGCTCCTTAAGGCCGCAAGGATTGCGCGTTCGGAGACTTCCCCTGGGTCTGTTTTGTCTGGAAACAAGCAGCGGACTCTTTCCTTTGGAGCTTCGCCGGCGTTCGGCTCGCTCCTCCAGAGCCCCGAACTTTCTCCTCAGTTTGCCCCTACCCCGGGAGAGGGGAGGCCGGAGTGCCGCCGGCCGAATAGCCTGCACAAGCCCCGAAGTGCGGTTGTGCACCTCTTCTACTCGCACCCCCGAGTCCGCTGGGGGCTGGGCGAGCGCAGCGCACGCACGCCTGCTCGCTGACGGCTCCGTACTTCTGTTAGTGCTCCCAGCTCCACCACCCGATTCCCCGTTCCCGAGGGGCTTCTCCTGCACCAATTCCAGGCTTCAAAGCCAGTTCGATCGATATCATCCACCTCTCGCCCCAAAGCTCTCCTCTAAGTCCTGCATGCGCGCCGCGCCCCATCTATATACCCTACGAGCTGCGAGTGTCCCGGCCCGAGAAGGGACCACGCGACTTACCTCCGGCCACTCCGTTCATCTGGTCAAAGGGGCCTCCCAGTTCGGCATTAGGGAAGATGGTCACCGACGTGGCAGCGAGGTCCTCCACCGGATAGATGTTGTCAGACAGCTGGTGCACAAAACCACTGAGAGTTACTGGGATTTTGTCTACGGCCTTGGCGGTCATCATTTGCTCCTCGCACAACCTGGAGACCCAACTCCCTCGATACCTGGAGTGTCAGAGAAGCCGTTTTGGAGAGGGGTTGGACTGAGCCTACGTTGGTATCTCCTTTGGCCCTCCACACTTAAAAGCAACCACCAAAAAAAAAAAAAAAGAAGAAGAAAAAAAGAAAAATCCAACAGAAATAAAACAAGCAAACAAGTTGCTATATTTTTAAGAAAGAAGAAAAATGACTATTTGCCACTGACTCTCTCCTGTGCTCCGGCTGGGAAGCCAGGAGTTGGTGGTGTAGTGTTATTATAACAGTCAGTGTGTCCCCTCGCTGAGCTATTAATCAATTGCTGCTCTCCCCGTGAGATGGAAAGTGTTGGTGTAAGTATTTATGGGCAGGTCCTCAATGCCCGTGACGTCGCTGCCCATATATGGACTGAGGAACAGGGCTGGGCCAGGAGGCTTTTGCCGTCACATGGCTAATTTGCATACAGGATCCGCAGCCAGGGCTCCACCGAGCTTGCAACTCCCGGCTCGCAACCCGTGGATATCCGCGGGGGTCTAGGGCGCGCGACCCGAGCCGCAGGTCGGGTCTAGGACGCGGAGGGGCGGGGGGGACCTGGTGGGGAAGGGACGCGCCGCGGGTCTGGCGCAGGCTACTAAGAGAGAGCGCGCCTGTCCTAGCTACGGCGCGGCCCCTTGGGGCGGGGAGGAATTCCGGTTCTCCGGGACTTTCCAAAAAAGGCGAAGATCCGGTGCCGGCGGCTCCGCCTCCCCAGCCCTTGTTTGGGAGCCATTCCGGAAAATTAAACTTCGGAAAGAAACCGAGCGGAGCCGAGACACTACAGTCAAACCCCTACTCACTTTCTTGGCAGCTGAAAACCGCAAGCAAAGGAGGCAGCGAAGAAAAAAAAAAAGCTTCATGCATTCACGGAAGCTGACTGCTTTTTTCTGAATTACTTGGTGGAAAGAAGGGGTTGATGATAAGAGTGAATGCGGTATTGCTTTTTTGGAAAGTCTGTTCTATTTATACAGGAGCGAAAACGGAACAGGTTTTGAGTTGTTTGTTTGTTTAAGTATTCTGGGCACCTTGAGGCTGGGGGAGGGGTGGTAAACCCTAGGAGGAGAAGAATAACTATAGGAAGCTTCGAGAGAAATCCTGTGCCGGAGACAACCCCCCTTCTCTGCCCGCGCTCTCCCCACCCCACTTCAGCTGCTGCGCGAAACGGGCGCCCTTCCCGGCGCGTCTGGGCGGTCGGCTGTGTGGGGGCGTCCAGATGGAGGCTTGGACATTCACCCTGCCCCGCCACGCGCACACACACACACACGCACTCACACACGCTGCACTTCCGATACATACACTCCTGCCCCCGCCGCCTTCTTCACACACCCACTTGCACACCTTATGCTACACACCTCTCTGTTGACATCGAGCCGGTGCGCCAGCCTCGCCGACAGGCAGAGCGAGAGCCGGGGTTTGCTGAACAGAGTGCTTTTCGAAGACACCCATCCTCACCTTACTGCCTATACGGACCCACTGCTACGGCAGCCCCCGACCCCACAGAGCCTATACTCCGGAGGTGCGCCCTGCCCGCACGCGCCCTACTTTAAGACACACATATTAGAGGCATATTCTCCCTTTTCCTCTCAAGAGTCACCTGGGTGAGCCCAGAGAGGACCTGAAAGCAAACAGCATCGCTAATGCCAGTTTTCAGCCATCATTCACCCCACACGAATCTGTTTCCCTTTGCGAGAAAAGAAGAAGAAAAAAAAACCTGACCCCATGTAAACCTTTCTGTTTCGTGCCTAAAACAATTTTTAAAAACTTTTCAAAAGGTCCAGGTAGCTACGGGCTTCTGGCTCGTTGCACGCGCCGCTCCTATCTACCAGAGCACCCCGACCCACCGCGATAGCTCCGGGCGTGGCCCGGAGCCCGTGGAAGACTTGTCACAAGTGTTCATGCCTGGCGCGCGTCGCCGCTTGCTTGGCCCTTTCCCGCCCCAAAGCCGCCAAAACCTGGGATGAAGCGCGGGCGCAGCCTCCAGGGCCCAGCCCGTCCCTTCTGCCCGCGGTTCGGGACTGCACTAGCCTCGTGGGGGCCACGGCGCCACGCCGTGGAGGAAGCACGGCGCTGCAGGCGGCACTCCCGCCGCTCACCTGCCGCGACCGCAGCGGCAGCGACCCTGCTCCCGCCCGGCCCCGCGCTCGGAGGTCAGATCTCCAGGAGGGCTGGGAGCGGCCTCTGTTCTCCACCTGGGCACTGCTTCTCCCCTTGTCGGCCTCGAAATCTGTTCGGCGGCCAGCCATATCCCTGACTTCAAACGCCCATAAAAATTTTGGGAAAGTTTCTGGCTCGTGCTCCGCGCTTTTCCAATCGGAGATAAAAATAAAAGGAAATCGGAAGGAAATCGTAGCAAAGTTAGCACCCTTGTAGGTACCCCACCCTCGACAAAAATATGCAAAGTCCTGTTTCTTAAAAAGAAAATAAGAAGGAAAGAAAACTGCGCTCTTACCACGTGCGCCAGCCCGTTCCGCCTGCGATCTGGCCGGTCCCGCGGCCCCCGCGTTGACCACCTGCAAGACGACGCCTCGGAGGGGAGCCCGACTCGCATCTCCAGCCCCTGAGTCCGAAAAAAAGGTGGGGGTAACCGAGTTATGCAAATGTAGGTCGTGGCAGCTCGGTTCGGGTTACGGCCCCCGCCAGCCTCCGAGGTGAGGCATCCACCGGCGGCGAGCGCGGGCGCCGCGACAGCTAGCGCTTCGCTCCTCTTCATGCACGTGGGCGGGCGGGCGAGTAGCCAGGGCCGCCCCGCGACAGGCGCTGCTGCCAACCCAGCCGGCAGCCACCAAGCGCCGCCCCGAGGGGGAGCTCCTGGACGTCCCGAGTGCCTGGGTGAGCAAGGCGCCCAGGGCAGGATGCAGGCTGGGGGCGGCCCTAGCCAGGGGGAGCCGCGCGGTTTTCGGCTTCTACCCTTCCGGAAAGAGGAGGTTGAGTCGGGGGTCAAATGGGGGAGGAAGTGCCAGCGAGGAGGGGGAAGGCTTGCCTGGTTCGTCTGAAAAGCAAGTTAGAGTAAATGGGAGTGACTGATCCTCTGGAATTATTCGGAGTTTTCCAACAACCGAAACCTCCCTTAAGAGCTTCACTACGTCAAGCCCGCCGCATGTCAGGAGTGGGTTGGGGGCAGAGCCAATCAAGAGCTGCAGAGAGGCTATGCGGGCTCCCGGGAGGGTGCCTGGGCCTAGTTCTGGGAGGCCTTCCCTGAATCTCCTCTGGAACGGGTCAGTAGATACTTACTGTTATCTTCTTTCCTTTTTCTTTTTCTTTTTAATGAATGTAATGGAAAAAAGTCCAGGCACACTCATGTAAAGCCATCCACCCTGTGGATAGGTAATAAATTCAGAAAGCTAAAGTGACTTGCCTAAAGTCACGCAGCTGGTAAGTGGTGGTGTCCAAACTTGCAACCAAGTCTTCCGACTCCAAGTACACACTGCTCTGGTCGCTACATCTTTCACTCAGGAAAACCCAGTTCTGGAAGTGCAACAGTTCTTTGAGGACTGGAAGCCTGGCTCAGCCCACTAGGGAAGATACAGGTTCAGGTTGCCTTCTCCAACTTCATCTCTTGTCTCTGGCATTTCTGAGGAGAGGAGGCTGAGGTCAGGGCTTTCAAAGGCCAAGGGACAAGGGACTAACATGGATGGACAGACGGACGAACACACACACACACACACACACACACACACACACACACACACACCCCGGGGAAGGGAGAATTAGAATTCGTGGGCTTTCCAGACCTATGTTATGGATGGAATGACTGGGGTAACCCAAAGCCAGCCTACTAATCAGCCCTGTAATAAGAGAAGCCAACTCCACAGTATCCTTTCTAGAGAAAGGAAGTGAGAAAAGAAATAGGTAGAGACAGAAAAGTTCCAAAGTTGTTTACAGAGCAAGATACTGGAGGAGAAAAGAGGAATGTGGCAGCTGAATAGAGAAATGTAATGTACCATCGTCTCTAGTGGTAGGCCTTTGAATTTATTTTGATCAAAAATGAACAAATAAATACTGTTCTTTAAAACTGAGTTGTCAAAATGCCCAGGTATATGGGATGCTCCATGGTTTATTAAAGTTATTAAAAGAGTGGTAACTCGATGTCACATTCTGATTTGCTTTGTCCTAATTCCAGATCCAGAAAATGAAAAAAGAAGGAAGCATAGGAGCCCTTTAGTAGATGTGCCCCTAGGGGTGGGGGATTAGGTTGGGGTGAGGAGCAGGGGAAGCAGCCTGAAGGTCCTGGCTGGCCCTCAGAGTCCCCTCTGTGAGTAATTTCAGCTTCTTTTTCCTCCCCCCACCACAGGGACTGAGAATCACAATGAGCAATGAGATATGTTATAAATAATTTGATAACATTTGCATTTTGATTTATTAAGAAACATTTTGAACATCCACTTGTCATTTTCACCCACTTCCATTCTAATACTGCTACTACTGGAGTGAGAAACAAAGAATTGCCCTTAACTGTGGACACACACACAGGGTGTGGATGTGAACTTGAATGGTATAGGACATATACATCTCAGTAAAAATCAGGCTAATTGCCAAATCTGCCATCCAGCCAACTCTTTCTTAAAGGTGCCTCTGTGCTGACAAAACTGATCAATGGTTCCCTACATTTAGCAACTCCCTGTGAATCTGGTAATCCCAGAGGCTATAAACCAAACCCAGATTATGCCTGAGAGAAGTATTATTTCACATCAGTCAAATGTGAAACCGAAGTCATGTTTTATTGGCACAAATAATCTGGCCAGGAGGAAATAAGACCCTGTGATCTTACTTTGTTGCAGCAGCAACACTGGTCTAAGCAGAGGGTGTTCAGGTTCCCTTTAGGGTGAACTATCACGAAGTCAACAAATATTTCTTGTCAAGTGCTATGCCAAACCCTGGACATACAATGGTGCCTAAAACCAGGCCTGATTCCTGCCCCCCGCAGAGCTTGTACTCAATCATATGAATATACAGTTGCAAATAATGGCACTGTATGACCCCAATGAAGGAAGAGGACAAAGGACCCAGCCAAGTCTAGGAAGTTGAGGAAGGCTTCTCTAAGTGGACAGAGATCTGAAGCATGGGCAAGAATTGGGGGAAGGCTGGCAGACAGGGCATTCTAAGGGAGAAAGAGTGGGTATGGCAAGACCCTGAGGTGGGAGGAAGCTAAGTGCATCCATGGAGTAAAGAAAGTGCAGTGTGGGTGGGAATTTCCAGGCTGCCTTCCAAGCCTAGGACACTAGGGCTGAGGGTGGCCAATACAGACAGCCTGCTTGGAAGCACCCATCCCCCAAAATAGTTTAACTTCTACAACTCTCTTTTTTTTCCTGCCATTATCTTTTCTGCTAATGACAATGGCATTATAATTTTTACATTTGATATTTATTTTTAGCATTCAGCTTCTTCAAATGAATGAGAATATGTCCACAGGATTTCAGCAAGAAGAGAGAATATATACAGAAATGATTATTGACATCAGCACTGTTTTTCAGTGATGGTCTTCATGGAATAATGAAATGTTATTTCATTAAGGAGATGACAATGTAAATTTTGTCCCATTTAAAATGAATAGAGTAAGCCTGCCCAGGTAGCTCAGTTGGCTAGAACATTGTCCTTATGTGCCAACGTTTTGCGTTTGATCCCTGGTCAGGACACATACAAGGATCAACCAATGAATGCATAAATAAGTGGAACAATAAGTCAACGTTTCTCTCTCTCTCTCTCTCAGATCAATAAAAAATAATTTAAAATTTTTTAAATGAATAGAGAAATACAACTTTCTAGTAGAAACATGTCAAATCTACAGATCATTTTATCATTGCTGACAAAAAATCAAAGGTAAATCTATGTGTTATTTATCACAATTGTTTAAGACAAGGAAAATATCAACTTGGCATCCAGGTTCATAAGTGATAGTGTGTCAGTCTGATCACAAAGGCTTGAAGCAAGATCTCCATGCCAAATCACACCTTTTTATGCCTTTAACTCTTAAATCTTTCAACATACACATTTAATTTATGAAAAATGAAGTTACCTATAAGTAGGAAATTCCTGGATTTTTTAATGCATATATCACTAGCCTTCTTACAGATTATAGGAAATAATTTTTCCTTTTCTAAATAATGTCAGGTTTCCCATAGAAGCTTTGTTGATGTC
The DNA here is from genome assembly GCA_039655065.1 of Glossophaga mutica. Taxonomy (NCBI): domain Eukaryota; kingdom Metazoa; phylum Chordata; class Mammalia; order Chiroptera; family Phyllostomidae; genus Glossophaga; species Glossophaga mutica. The sequence continues at coordinate 134,821,182 of CM077307.1, read as the reverse complement.
TGTAGAAAAGGATGGGGAAAGTAAGTGAATCCAGTTGTCAGAGTAGTTGCTTTGCAGCATGTAAGCCAAAAAAACACACAAACATTTCATATTTTAACTGAATAATCTTGAATAATAAGAATAGTCACCATTTATTGAGTTTGAGATTGTGAGCTCTGGAGGCCCATATGTCCTGGGTTCAAATCCTGACTCAAACTTTACCTGGCTATGTGGATTTAAACAAGTTATGTAAATTCTCTGTTCCTCAGTTCCCTTGTCTGTAAGGTGGACAAAATCATTATACATATCTCAAAGGTGTATTGAGGATTACATATGGTGATACATGTAAAACATATCACACACTTTTTGGTACATGATAAGTATTCACTGATTGTTAGCTATTAAATTGTTACTACTGTTGAGTAGCACTTTGAAGACAGACACTGTACTATTTTTTTCTAGGTTTATTGTTTTATTCCTCGCAACCACTTTGAAAAATTAAGGCTGTTTATTCCTAATTTACAGATGAGAGAAGTGAGGCTCAAAGAAGAAACAGAGCTTCCCCAAATTTACACTGGAAGTTGCAGGGCCAGAACACGAACGCTGGTCTCTTAATTGCCAAAGCCCACATCGTTCAAGTACATAATGCAATGCAGAGCAACCTATCGCAGATAAAGCAAGAGCAACTGTGTTTCAAATATTGATATACATTCACGATACTTACTTCTGAATTCTGGGTTTCAGCTTTCAAGAATAACAATAATAGAATTACTGGGGAGGTTTGAGTTTAGGTTGTAAGGAGAAAAGGCAATCCAGAAAGCAGTGGTTATTTGCATGCAAATTATAACAAGCTATGCCCTTGTAGAAAATATTGAAACTTCGAAAGCCATGTTCCACAATAATAATAATCTAATTGACAGAACATCTATTTTTTTCCCCAGAGATCAAAATGCTTACCAATAATACTGTTGTTTTCTAAGGAGGTTTGAAAATGTGGAATAGAAATTTAAAATTTAGGAGGAGTGAGTTAGCGAGTGGCCTGCAAAATCTGGACATAGTGCTCCATAAGAGACATCCGAGAGAGAGAGAGAGAGAGAGAGAGAGAGAGAGAGAGAGAGAGCGAGCGCGCGCGAGAGAGAGAGAGAGAGAGAGAGAGAGAGAGAGAGAGAGAGAGAGAGCGCGCGAGCGCGAGCGCGCCTGTTTGGGGGACTTGCCTTAGGCTGTTATCTCACAAAGTCCCTTGTCTGTTGCTTTTTCAACTCCATTATAAATTCCACCAAGGCAGGGACCTTGAGGTACGGTCCTTGTCTGTATTCTAACAAGTAGAGTTCTGGGTAAGAACTCAATATATGTCTTCCCAGCAGTGAGAAGGAATGAGGCCTGGCCCCTCTGAGATTTTATATGTTATCAGTGATTTTCAACCAGTGTGCCATAGCAGGCACAGTGGTGTGCCGCAAGAGTATTTAAAACATGCAATACCTGACTATTAGTCAGGGGCACTGACCTCTTTTCCCTTGGATTGTCTAATTTAAAAAAATGACAACAGCCAGCACAACAATGGCCAGCCTGTGTGAGAGCCAAAATTGTACTACTTTGTCAGATCGGCAAAAAATATATTTTTTGGTATGCTGCAGAATTTTAGTAATTAGTTTATGTGTGCCATGAGATGAAAAGGGGTGAAAATTGCTGAGCTACCTTGTCAGAGGACTCCTAATCAACTAATTCCACCCAGCCCATGACTTATCACCTCTAATGATTTCTCCAGAAGATGCTGGAGTTCAGAGCCAGGGCAAGGACCCCAGAAAACATCCTCTCAAGGATTTGTCCTTAGATATACCTTTTTTGGCAATTTAAATTATGAAATTCTGAGCTGCCATCCTCTGTTGTCAGTGTAGCAAATGCCACTGAGGTAGTGGCAGCCAGCAGGATGACCACTGTGGAGACATGTACCCAGAAGTTGTTCCTTCCTGACTGCCCCTCCCCATTCAACCTACTAGTCACAGATGCAGGAACCTGTGAGCAGCTAGGGAATGGAAAGGACTCAGGCCCAGGAGCCCAAGACCCGCCTTCCAGTTCTGCCTCTGCCTCGAGTTGGTGGTTGATGCTGGAAGGAATCAGCTGAGCTTCCCTTACTCACATCACTCCAGTCTTTGGTGGCAGCCTTTGGAGACAGGGTGTTCTTTTTCCATATCTGATGATAATTTTTAACTATACGCCACATAGTTGTAGAGACACCACATCCTCTCACATCTGCCCAGAATTTTAAATGGCATCCCCAAAGGCCACAGTGTTTCTAAAGAGAGTAAGTTTTCACTATTTGGAGTGAGAAAGGTGGTCAGGGCAGCAGGAAAGGGTTGGTTAGAGGGCAGGCCTGGCTCTGGGTGCAACACTGTGTAGTGGAAAAATCACTAGATTAATGTCAGGCTCAATGGTATGTCTCCATTATGATAATGTTTCCAATAATAACAAAGGCTAATATTTATTGAGCATTTGAGGGTACTAAGCACTCTATTGACTATGTTGCCTTATGTCTTAGTCTACCAGTCACCCCACGAAGCAGATATCATTACTCTTTACACTTTGCAAATGAGGAAACTGAGTCACCAAAGCCAAGCCACAGAGCTACTTAAGTGGAAGTGCCAAGATATGAACCTAAGCAGAATGACTTCATGGCTTGTACTCCCGGTACCTACCCTCCCCACCCTCCCCTGTGTAACCAGACAAGCCACTTAACCTCCCTGGGCTTCAGTTTCTTCATTTTTACATTGGGGCTGGGCATGCCTGCCTCAAATGCCCTTGGCCAGAGTACTGTGGTGAATCAAAGGAAGAGGATTAAGAACACGTTCTGAAAAGCAGGACACGCACGCGCTGCAAATCTAATTATCTTCCAGAACGATTGTCTGGGCTTCTAGACCTTCAGTGACAGTGAATGTAGACTGGGATGAGACAGGAGGCCATGTTTGTGATTCCAGGACAGAGACAAGGCACCAACAATTAAACAGAACTTCTAAACTGTTTGCTAGCTGATCATTCCTAAACCCTTCAAAGTGGCCTCTTTTTCTCTCCTCATACTGGAGGGTAGTCCAGATTTCTGCGTGCTCCTTTTTACCTGGAGGTGGGGTTGGGGAAGTTGACCCCAGAGGCTTTGGAATAAGACCCTGGCAGGTCTGCTTCTCCTGATGCTAATAACAGGCCTAGACACATGATCACACTCCTTCTTGGATCCTAATAATTAACTAGAATGCATGTTTCTGCTCAAGGGCTGTTGTGCCTGAGAGAATACGGTGGTTACAATGCAATCACCACTGGTCACAGAACAATTTTAATCAATGCCCTTGTCAGCACATAATCAGAGCCTCACCAGAGACCTGGCAACTCCCAGTCTTTTAGAATTAGAAAGTTTGCTTTTGAAAAATATTATTTAGGCAACAGCCTGTAGAAATTTCTAAAAGAAAGAAAGCAAGATAATTTAGACCCTTTCTTCTCTGTTTTTATTTTATGAAACAAGAGACACCAAAAACATGACCAAAATGACCATTTTAGTCTTCATCTGTTACTGAGAAATCTTCAGGATGAAGGTGTCTTAACAGGACACTTTTTCCCTTGCCTTTCCTATGATTCAGGCTTTTTAGCACAAAGCTCTCTCGTAGAATGCCAACTTGAATGGAACGTTACCCCCAAAATAAACAATGAAAGCCACACACACACACACACACATATGTGGTAAATGCTAGGTGGTACCAGTTGAACCGGAGTGGGCTTGACTCCCTTTATCCATGCAAATTCCTTGGGGTCTGGAAGCCACTGCTGTGACTTATGGAGCAAGCCCACAACATGCTAGGGCTGGGGCTGCTTGGGTAGGTGAACTAGAGAGCAAGTGAATACATAGGGACCAGCCTTTTTTGCTTCCAAATGCTGGTGCAAGCTCATAGTGTTGTTAATTGATTCATTAAAAACTTACTATACACCAGGTACTGTGCTAGGTGCTTGCAATGCTTTAGTGAGCAAAACCCTCTGTCTTCATGTAGTTTACAGCTTGAAACTACATGAAACTTCATGAAAATACTTGTGAATTTAATTCCAAGAATCCAAAAATGTAAAACTATGTAATACCTTCTCTTGTCCTCAGCTAAAATCACTTCTAACCTACCCACACTCAGGTATAAATCTCTCCTAAGATAATCAGAGAGAGAATATCAAACTTGCTTTAGTAACACATTCTGATATTCACTCTCTTGCAAGACATTCTTCAGAGATTAAAAAAAAACACCCTTTTTTATTATGCATTTTATTTGTTCCCCCCCCCCCCAGGAGACATGAAAGAAGGTAGTCATGATATTTTGAGTAAAAACCAGTCATAGGCTGGAAGATAGCCCTCAACCTTTGTTGTTTAATGTGGCAAAATCTCAGTTTCTATAGCTTGTCCTTAGAAATTTGCCTTTTGATCCTTTTACTACCCATGTCAGCTCTTTGATGAATGTTCTAATTTCCCACATTTCCCAGTGCTGGTAAAGCCTAATATGACATTTTATGCAGCACCCTACCCTTTCCAAGTCCCTTTTTGACATATTACTTCCTTCAGGAGTTGAAATACAAATCCTTGATGTTGGCAAGACCACGTTCACCTTTCCCATTGCCCACAGAAGCCAAGCGAGGCACAGAGAAACCAAGCGACTTACCTAAGTTCACACAGCTAGTAAGGTGGCAAAGCAGGCATTCCTAGCCAGGTCTCTCAGTGCCGATGTTGAGAGCTCTGTCTGTCTAATGTGAGCCTCAACTACTGGTTGAGGTGGCCCAGGCATGTGACTGCTTGTGAAATCCCTCAGACACTTTCATGGCTGGTGGCCAGTTAACATTTAGGTCATGTATCTTCTTCCCCAGGTGTGTGCTGACCCTGTTCTGTACCCCCAAGCTTTTACCGCATGGGTACAGACTGGTAGCACAAAGTTAAACAACAACAGCCAACCAGCCAGCTCCTAGCCTTCTAGGTCATTGAAGTGAATTTTGGGCCACCAGCCCCAGGTCCATTCCCTGTAGTCCTCATCTGTCCCATTTCTGTGATGTTGGCACTGACTCACAGATTACCACTTTCCAAGTTATCAGCCTCTGGTGCAATCAGAAGAGATTCTCATCTGTGTGGGGTGGCTTAAGTGTGGTTGAATCTACCTTACTGGGGTGACCAGCCTGACCAGGGGGAGGAGACAGATTCATTAGCTTCATCAACAGAAGGCCTTGATGGTTGGTTCTTTTTTTTCAAAACTTAGCTAACTTATGCCACAGTCTGTCAAGATATTATTACAATAGTATTTTTAGGGGAAATCTTCTTTGCTTGTGGCTAAAATTTGGCCAATTATAACTTGTTTGTTTAATGGATAATACTGCCCTGACTCATTTTTGCCCAGAGGGTTACAAGAGCGTCATTAATACAATGGAAGGAGCTGACTTGCAGACCTAGGAACTGGCCAGTAACCATGCTGATCCATCTTCAGATCTGACTCATCGGCATCCTAGTCCCAATAATCTATATTAAAACAATAACAACAACAAAGACAATGCCCTTTTAAACAGTCAAATTTGATGACAGCCTAGTACAGTTTTTTAGAAGTTCACACTCCTTACCATGACTGTACATCTTCACACGGTCCGGTCTTGTCCTCCCTGTCCAAACACAGCACTTTCCCCTTTCCCCATGCTACGTGCTCAGCCACCTCCTAAATATCTCAAGCTCCTTTTCGTCTCAGAGCCTGCGTGCTCACTACTCCCTTTGTCTAGAATGGTCCCTGCCCTAACCCTTAGATCATCCCATGTGTAGTCCTGCTATGGACCAACCTTATATTCCCCGCCCCCACATTTATATGTTGAAACCAAATGCCCAATATGATGGTATTAGGAGGTGGGGCCTTTGAGAGATGATTAGGTCATGAGGGTGGAGCCCTAATGAATGGGATTAGTGCCATTATTAAAGAGATCCCAGTCAGCTCCCTTGTCCTTTCTGTCATGTGAGGACACAGGAAAAGACAACCATTTGTAAACCAGAAAGCAGGTTCTCACCAAGCACTGAGTCTGATGGTGTCTTGATCACAGACTTCCCAGCCTCCAGAACTATGAGAAATAAATTTATGTTGTTCATTAACTCCCTAGTTTATGTTGTTCGGATATAGCAGCCCAAACAGACATCTTATTCAACTTTCAGCACAAGCCTTCCCTTCCTGATCCTCCCCATTCGTCCCTAGTCAACCTGTTCATCACTGTGCTTGGTTTTCTTATGTAAGTTAATATGCTTCATGAGTAGAAGCTCCACAGGGTATGGATCCTAACTGTCTTAACTATCAATGTATGCATAAAATGGAAATATCTGGTAAGCATTTGTAGAATGAATGGAGAGAATGAACAATGATCAGCCAGGTTTGGGATCCACTATCTTAGTATGGTCCCTTTCCCTCCCTGGGTCCAACCAGTTGTCTTATTTATAAAATAAGTGTGTTAGCTTCTGCAGCATCTGAGGCCCCATGCAGCTTTGACAGTCAGTTATTAACTGGCCCCGAAGACCCACGGGAAGCCCAGGCTGCAGCCTCACCATCACCCTAAACTGGACAGTGATTTTTCTAGGTAAGGCAGTATCTCAAGTCATGATAAAGCAAACAAATTAGACCCATAGAAGGGGCCTGCCACCTCAAAAAAGAAAAATCAGGCTCTGCTTTGTGGTAGGAAAAGATCAGATAATGCTGGTAGAAATCGTTCTCCATAAAATCTTTTTGACTGAGTCCTGTTGCCTTGCTCATACCAAAGCATCTGCAAACAGATAGAGCAAATCAATTTTCACATACAGGGGAGCAAAGTAGGTTAATAATAGTAATAAGTAATACAATAATTAATAAATAAATAATATACAATAATAAACTTTCGCATATTCACATCTGTTAACCTATTTTTGCCTATTCCTGTATATGCCTGAGTTATGCTTAGACAGTAGACATAACTAATCTGCCACTACCAGAATCTCATTTTACTTTTTCCTTAAAGATTTCATTCTTTTATTATTCGAAGGAGAGGAAGTGAGGGAGAGAGAATGAGAGAAACATCGATGTGCCAAAGAAACATCAATTAACTGCCTCTCCCGCACCCCCAACCAGGGACCTAGCCTACAACTCAGACATGTGCCCTGACTGAGAATCAAATAGGCGACCTTTCGGTCTTCAAGATGATGTCCAACCCACTGAGCCACACCAGTCAGGGATTCGGTTTACTTTTATAAATAAAGGCGATTTATCACTTTTTAAATCTCCAGATCAGACCTCAAGATTCTGTTAATTCTTTCAAATGGATGGTTTGCTTAAAATGGTGTGGAATACGGTGGAAAGGAGACAGTTAATAAAATAAATGTTTTTTCTACCTAATTAGAGTACAGAAAGTTAAAGCAACTTGTATTTTTTGGTCTAAGGCAGTTATGGTTGCATGTTGTTCTTGAATAAATACTGTTAAATTTCAGTAAGTAAATACCATTATTATCAACGTTTGGCTTTGAATACACTAATGGCACTCCAGTAGGCTTCTTTAATTTCAATGATGTATTTTAAATTTGGCTATAGAAATGAAACTACATTTTATATAATTTTTAGAAAATCAAGAACAAGTTGATCAAGAATAGGTTAGCTTAATAGGGGCCTGGTTATTTTAAGCACACAGAGAAATCAATAAATGATGTAAAGAAAAAACAAATGTGCAAATAAGGAAGTGCAATGTTCCAACAGAATAAAAATGTCAGGTGTAAATTATAACTGCCAGTTATACAAATGTCATCTGTTGGAATTGGGGCAGAGGGAAATGCTAACAAAATAACCTACTAAGCATGTTTGAGACCTAGTGGGTGTTAGGCACCACGCCAGAGGTTACAGAGAATGGAAAATGAGTTAGACAGAATCCCTGCCTCTTGGAACCAGTAGTCTAGGAAGGAGGTAAGGCAAGTACACAAATGAATAGAATGCATGGAGGACATGGTATTATCAGATACATTTAAAAAATGTTGCTATGTGTCCCAAGAAGGGGGAGAACAGTAACAAGTGTGTTAATGGGGATCAAATAAAGCAAAGCACATGTAGGTTACTCATTTTCCAGATTTAGATGAAGCTGTGTCCTTTGTAGCTCAGTATACCTCTGCCCTACACCTACTATGGTGGCATGGCTGTGGGAGATGACCAACAAACATTGATACAATAAATTGATTGATTGATTGGTTGGTTGGTTGATATTCAATGAAAGAAAAGAGAACATATTCCAAACATATGCTATACCAGCCAATTGGTAGAATTAATGGATCCTGGGGACTTGAAGATTGTAGTTACCGTGGTTCTGAGACCCATAAACAAATTCTGTACATATTTATCATCTTTACTTTTCTTGGCAAAGATTATCAAACCCAATCAAAAAAGGAGAAATATATATGTGTGCAGTTTACTAAAAAATGAAGGAGGTTGCATTTAGCAGCAGCTAAACTTTCTTTTTCCATCAGAATGCTCTAAGAATTACAAGTGTTTATGTGGCTCTGTAAAAGGAGAAGGTGGCCCTCAACTGTGCAGCTTGGTTTTGTTAATAGATAAATAGAAGTAAAAAATCATCCTTGTGCCTCGGCTGGGTGACTCAGTTGGTTAGAGCATCATCCTGATCCACTAAGGTTGAGGGTTCAATCCCCAGTCAAGGCACATGTAAGAAGCAATCAATGAATGCATAAATAAGTAGAACAACAAATCGATGTCTCTCTCTCAAAATCAATTTTTAAAAAATCAGCCTATGTACAGGGCCCTGCCAGCCCCAGGATATGGCAGGACCCCAAAGACACCCATGTCAAGCCCTGGTCCCTAGACCCTCCACAGTTGCTCCCTGTCTCACCTGATTAGCTTTGGTCTGTACACAACATGAGACAGCCCCTGAGGTCCACAGGCCCTGTTGGAAATGAACTGTGATGCATAATCAACCTTTGCATTTTAGTTGGTCTCTTCTACTTGCACCTTCACGGGGTTTCTGGATGGAATGAGAGCTGAGAACTCGTTTGAGCTGCAGACAGTGAGTGCAGAGAGCCTGAGGTAAGCCCATTTCATGGCAGGCAGCCCTCTCCATTAGGCTGGTGGACTAGAAATCAGGAGCTCAGGGACACAGGGACTTAGCCCCAACATGACCACTGCCTCACGGGGAGACTCTGCCTCAGTGAGCTCCAGGACTATAACAGTGACAGTCTCATGATAAGGCAGTTGACAGGAAGAAAGACACCTGTCTCTGGCTCTCAAAGTTTCCATTTGGAGTAAATTTTCAGAATGAAAAATTGTCTATTTAAACTTCAATGAATTAAAAAAAGAAGAATGGACTTTTGTTGGTTCTGTCTCAGTGATTTTAATTAACTTCCAGAAGTCTACAGCAATAACTGTTACTTGTGATGCTATTATAGATAAAATGTGATGGGCATAGATAAAATTAAATGTTAATTGGCATAATTACCGAGTTAATATTTGAAGATTTATTATCCACATTTCTATGCTTTTGCCTTACTATACATTGCAGCTCAATACAAAGATTTTTTTTTAAAAAGAACTTTCTCTTTATGTCCACTGAGCTATTTTTCACTTTGAATTTGCTTGTTATTAGTCAGAGATGATAATAATAATTTTTCTTAAAGTGCAGGCTGCAGCTGAGAATTTCCAAATTTCAGTGAGTCACCTCTGAAGCAGTCAAGTCATTTATCCCCAAACCTCAGACTTAAACGTTATGCCAGGAAGGGGATCCAGAATTCCCCATCCTAACACCACACATCAGTACTGTGACCTCCTCACCATGCTGGATGGCTAGTCAGTGTGAGCTGCTGGGGTCCTGGCAAGCAGGCCTCTGAGAAGGTCTCTAACGTTTATGCTTCGCAAAGCAGTAGCTTTTATGTTCATTGCCTTACCACCATTGGACACATGACGCCTCAAACCTATGTCTTATTGCCAAACAGTGACAGGTCATCATTTGCTGAACAGAAAAATCTGTACTGATGACTCTTCAGGAAAGGCCAGAATAAGGGCCTGAACCATTAGATATCTGGCTTCTAGGCCCTGTTCTGCCAATAATGTTAGAGCCAAGGCATCTCAGTGTGACTTGGTGCTAGGGCTCTCTCAGTGCTAGGGCTCTGTTATTTTATTCTGTGCTATTATTTACTTTGTAAATATATTTCTTTTAATAAATAAATATTTTAAAAGAAAGTTTTATATTACTACTGCGAAACAGAAACTTGGAGCATTTGGCATAAATAAAAATAAATCATAAGAATAAAAATACTGGCTAGAGGTTTCTAGCCAACACAGTGAAGTGGCTGTTGAAGTTCAGCTTCTGGGAGTAAAAAAGGATTAAATATGGGGAACAGGAGCTGGCTCACTACTTAAGACCAAAAGCTGGGGGGAAGCTCTTAACTACCACTTCATATAATGTGCATTAGAAAAAACAATTGCTGACCTACTATCTGAGTTTATGGCTTAAAGAAATGTATGAAGATAGACATGGCTTTAGCACTAGGATTTTAATCAAGGAGCCAGCTGACTAGAGGATCTGATTTGTGAATGAAATAACCTTAAGAAGAAAGAAAAAATAACTGATTAAAAATCTTGGTAATATGCTAGTAGGTAGAATAAAACAACTTAATAAAATAAAAAAACATGGCCAGAGATACAAAAAGTATTATTTCATGGAAACATATTACTGAGGAATTCACCAGAAAATAGCACAGACAAAAAAGAGGAAGCGGAGGTAGAAAAAGAGGAAATAATAATATGAAAGCAAAAGTAAGCTCATGTGAAGGATAGATTGAGACTCTTCAACATTTTATAAGTTTCACTACAAAAGAATGGAAAGAATGATGGAGAAGGATTATACAAAGACATAATATTTGCAAATTTTAGCAAGACAACTTAAGATCAAAAGTGTATTGCAGAGCACCCCTAGTTCCCAGATCTTGGTTTCTAATACCCTTCTCTAATAAAAGGAACTAAGGCTCCTTAGACAAATGGCTGGTTCTAGGACTGGAGCAGGAAATATGCGAGAGGGGCCTAGAATAACTTGGAGCTTCAGGAAATAAGAAAAAACAACAGCAACAAAATATTTTGATGGAGGTATATCAAAGGGATACAGGAGCCAACTGGAAGAGCTTACAAGGGCCCAAAGGTAGAATAGCTTAAACAACATAAATAAAGTATTAGGTTTAATACTTTATAAAAGTATAAAAATACCCATGAGTCCATATTGATATAAGTAAATTATTAAATAAAATAAACAGATGTGGAGAGTAGACAAATCTCTCATGTAGAAAATTCCAAATAATTTATGTAGGTACTCTGCCCTTTAGACCATTGAGCATAACTTCTTGTTATTTAAGTGTGGGTTACACATAACTGAGTCCTTCCAAAGATGACAGTATGGAAAGGGAGGGGGACAAGAGTCACTTTATAGTGGAGAAACCTGATAAACACTACCTTACATTAGTTGATCAATACCAGCAGCAATATAATAGGTTAATATCAGCAGGATAAATCATATTGATAGTATGTGCCCCTGATATGATGAGATGAGAATGGTAATTTGACTGTTTGGTCTTACAGAAAACGTTATCACTCCAGGCTCATTGTGAGGAAAACACCAGACAAATTCCTTTTAAGGTACATTGTACAAAATGCTGCCCGGTAATCTTCAAAACTGTCAACAAGGTCATCAAAAATGAGAAGAGGAATGTCATAACAAAAGGAACTTAAGGAGACATACGACTAACCATAAAGTGGTATCTTGACACAGAAAAAAAAAGGACATTAGGGGATATTTGAGAATATCTGAATAAACTGTGGACTTTAGTTAATAATAATGCATCAGTGTTGGTTCATTAATTGGGAATGAATGAGCCATAATAATGTAAGATATGCATAACAGGGGAAACTGGGTGTGGAGCATATGGGAACTCTCTGTAGTCTCTTCTTAGTAACTCTGTAAATAAAAAACTTTTGTAAAATTAAAAGTTTAATTTTAAAAAAAGTTCAAGTGACTGAGTGCAAGGATCAATACTCACTGGAATGAAACTGTAAAACATTAAGGATAATGAGACCATCCTAAAAGCAACCAGAGTAAAAATTACTACAGTTAAGTTAACTGAAGTTACAGTTAAACTTACTTTAATCAGAAGCTGCTACAGAAATAAACCTTAAAAGTGCTACTGGAAAACAAAATAACAGTTGACTTAAAATTTTATACCCAGATAAACCATTATCAGAGAAAGAGCAAAATTTAGCCATTTTCAACATAATATTTACTATTACATAACTTAAAGAGCATTTTAAAAATGCATTTCAAGAAAGATAATTTTGAAGAATAATTTAGTTGGAAGACCTACCTTGTAGATATTAAGACAATATAACACTGCGTTATGTTAAAGAAAAGACAAAACAGTGGTACTGGTAGAAGAGTAGGCAAACAGACCAATGCAATAGAATAGAGCCTATCTATCTATCTATCTATCTATCTATCTATCTATCTATCTATCTGAATTATGACAAAGGCATCACCACACTGTCATGGGAAAATGATGGTCTTCAATCAGTGGTGCTAGACCAATTAGCTACCCCTATGTCAGAAAGGAACCTTGACATTACTGGAAAAAACTGGAAATTATCCAAATGTCCATCAAAAGAAGACCAAATAAATAAATTTTAGTACATACAAATAATGAACGACCAACTACCAGCCATCAAAACCCTTTGCAATGATGTGGATAAGTCTTGCAGACATAATGCTAGGTGAAAGAAGGCACATATGAGTGCATGTGTGAGTGCACTTATATAAATTTCAAAAAACAGCCCAAACTCATATATAATGATTGAGATCAGAATAGTGGTGCTTTTTTGGCTTGGGATCAATCACTAAGAGGGGGCATGACAGCGGCCCCTGAGGTATAGATAGTGTTCTTCTGGATTTGGTGGTGGTTATGTACATGTGCTCACTTGGTAAAAATTAACGGACCTGTAAGCTTAAGATTTGTGCACTTGATGTATGTTAAATAAAACTCTTGTGTATATACATCTCTATATATGTACATATATAGGTGTGTAGACACATGTATACATGTGCACATATATAACTGAATACACACACACACAATCCTTAGCTGTCAACTTTGCAAAGGGAGAAAAATAATACAGAAAGTGTAGTGAATCTAAAAGAAGTCAGTAGTGGAGATAAAAAGAAAAAAGGAAATGTATGCTTAACAGCACACTCAAAATACAATGATAGAAATAGTCCATATCAGTCAAAACCTGCAATATCTCTAAATACATTAAATTCCTGGTTTGATGTTAAAAATGATAAGACTGAAAAAATAGAAAATCTTGCTAAATGCTGCTTATAAGAGTCTACCTACCTGAAAGTAGGATCTGTATTAAAGTCTAACTTAAATGTGGTGAATGTTAATTTATGTGATGGGTACAAGGGTATTTTATTTTTCTCAATATTCTTATGTATGGTTGAGGAAAAGAAAATATATCTATTCATGGAAAACAAAACAAAATTTCAAACTGAAACTAGATCTTGTTGCCTATTAAAGGCTTTGAACTTGAGGCCCTTTGTTATAAAGAAAGATTGGCAAACTTATCTGGCACAGAGACCATTTCTTTGATGCAACCAAATGGATGGAAAGATAATTTAAAAGGAAATTCTTTTCTCACTCTGAAGAACTGTTACCATCTGAAGTCACGCTGCGCTGGACCGTAGGGGTGTCTCTCACCAAGGGACCCTGGAGCCATGGGAACCCAAATCCTGAAGCCAACACCTATTACCCTATCTCCCCACCTGTGAAGTGAAGATCAAATCAACCTTGCTGCCTATTATGAGAATGAGAAGAAAGGTTTTTGCAATGTGCCTGGAACACATCGATCCACGGAGCCTCTAGCTCATGGCAGCTGCTAATCAGTTCACTCATTTTGTTATGTTTTATTGTAAGCTCCGGTTCTTTTGAATAAATTGTCAGGTCCCTACCCCACCTCAAGTCTCTCAGCCATGGAGTCTCTCAGCCATTTAAACACAATATGGCTTAAAGACTCAAAGAACAACGGTGTCACCTCAAGCACATCATTGTACAACTTAGTTCATCCGTTTTAGAATAAGAACAATTTCTTCCTTTTCTACCTTATGGAGTTGATAGGAAATTCTCATGACAAAGAGGTATGAAGGGCTCTAGAAAGTTAAAATTGCCTTCCCAACACAATGAAGATCATCAAGTTGCTGTTAAATAAATGACAACATTCTTCCATCTGTTTATAAGAAACAGATAAGGCTGTTTACTGATGTCTTCTTTTTTGCTTACTTCTGAAGCCTACAATGCTACTCCAGATAAGTGTGGCTGCCTTCCTTAACCACCACCTTCTGTGTGACGAGGAGCCTTCCATGTGCTCCTGTGGCAAGGCTTCTGTGTAGGTCACACATGTCTACTTTTCCTTTTCTCCCACTAGATCGTAAGTCTTTTAAGGACGAGGGCCTCTGTCAGGTAAGTTGCAGTTTTCCCAGTGCCTAACCCAGTAACCCACAGCCAGTCCTTCAAAATGGAGCCAGAATCCTCATGCTGATGCTTAGTAAATTGCTCTCCATGCCTCTGTTTCCTCACCTGCAAAAGGAAGTTAATTATGGTATCTACATCGTAGGGTTGTATGTAGTAAAGATTAAATGGGGTAACTCATGCAACGGTAACTTAGCACAGTGTTTGGCCCTCAGCAGTATGTAGGTGTTAGCTGTTATTATCATTGCTGTTATTGTTGCTGTCATATTTAACCCTGAGGGAAAGAAAAGAACTAACATTTATTGAATTCTCACTTGCTGCTCTCTGTGCTCTTAATCTTCATAACAACTCCATGAGTTGGGACTTACTCTCATTTTGTAGATGAAAAAGAGCAAAGCTCAGATAAGTCATTGGCTTACGGATTGTCACACAGGTAGAAAATAGCTGTGTCCAAACATGAACCCAGGTCTGTCTCTACCATGCTAATGGTTACAGTGCTAATGCAGATAAAGGGAAAGAGAGAGACAGGGAGAGGCATTCATTCACCTTAGACTGAAGGGACACCTATCTAACAGATCTAAGAGATCCCTGTCCACCCGGACAAATTCCCAGTGATCGTTAGATTTAATGACTGCAGAAGAAGCAGGAGGAGGAGGAAACTCACTGAACTCTACAGAATGCATCATGTCGCATATTTGTTCAACCGTGGGACCTTTTATTCAAAGTTCACTTAATACCGTGTCTCTGAACTTGTATCACATGGAAGAAAAATTGGGCAAGACTCAATCTGCAAAAACTGAAATTCAACCTCATATTTCCATGGGAGACCTTGTTTACTAAGGGGTGGGCATGGTAGCTGAGTGCTCCCTATGCATCCCCCAGAAGTGTATGGCTTATCTTGCACAGTGTTGAAATTTTTTTCTTAGTTGTTAATATTCAAAACATTCATATAACAGATCTTTAGTTTCTCCTAAAGTATTACCAAACCCACCAACAAAAGGCCAACATTCCCAAACAGCAACAGTAGACTAGAGTTCAGAGATAGTTGCCCTCTTAAATGAGATATGTTTAAGTGATTTCCATTTTGCCACAGGCCTCACCATGTCTTATTGGTGTCCTTTTGTCTGCTTAGTCTGCTTCACTCACTTGTGTTACCTTCCTGGTCACTTTGTTCCTTTGCATTTTTGACCCTGCTTTAAAATGCTGGGGGAAAGAATGACCTTGTGAAAAAACATCTGGGAGGATGTCAAGCTGACTTATTGACATCTGAATCATCCTAGGAGTGATAGTCTAACCAACTTTAGTGTGAGGTGAAAAATAAATAGCAAACATTTACTGGGATCCTGAAAAGAGTCAGGTACCTTACCAGGCTCTGGTGAGAAAAAGAGCAAGGAGAATATAACCAAGAAAAGAGAGAGTACAGATCCCAGGCTAATGGAGAAGACAGACAGACAAAAACTGGCAACACCATCTAGTAACTGCTGTGAAAAGGGCACAGGTAAATTGTAATAAAGTGGTACAGTTACAGTTTTCCCTGAGGAAAGCCCAAAAGAGACTTCCAGAAGCAATGATACTTAAGTTGTGACTTGAAGTTCACCAGGTAAAGAAGAAAAGGAAGAACAATCCACAACATTGGTATGTCAGTGTGAGATCCAAAGCAGAGCATATCCCAGCATGACAGAGAAATCACAGTTGTTTGTGTGCCTGGTGGGCTGGAAGGGTGGAGGACTTGGAGGTACAAGTAAAAGGTGAGTTGAAGCAAGACTGGCCAGGTCTCTCGCTCCATCCTAAAGGACTTGTGCTTTAACCTACCGACTGGTGTTCTTCAATCTTTTTTTAAATTAAGCATCTTCATTACTTAAATATTTGTAAGTCCGTAACACCAAATAAATATGTTAATGTATTTATAAGTCATATAAATATACTAGCATTGTTATTAATATCCAAGGCACAAAGATAGAGATTTAGGATGCCATTCTTCTAAAACATATAGTTGTATATTAAACACTCTTTAGGAACATGCTAAGGTAATTGTGAAAGATAAAAGATTGTGCATAGCTACAAAGGATCATATTTAGGAATTAACACCTAGATACTCTTTTCAAGTTATGAACAATCAAGGATGCAAAAGCATTTTCAAGATATTAAACTGAATGCAGTTAATTACTCAAGGGTCACAATTAACACAAGTTCTTATAATTAAATTAATTAATTAATTTGTTGTTTTCCCAACACCAAACCATATTTTAGGTTAGGGGTTCCTGTGTAGACCAATAAATGATCATCCTGTTGACCAAATATAAAAAGACACCTATTTTCTCTTTTTCATAATTTTTAATTCTATTTTTTCCCCATTACCATCTAGTCCCCTTATATACCCTCTCACCCTCACAATCACCACACTGTTGTCCATGTCCATGAGTCCCTTTTCCTTTTTGCTCATTCCCTCCCCACCTTAGCTGTCATTCTGCCCTCAGTCTGTGAGTCAAAGACACCTGTTTTCCCTCACAAATTCAACAAGTCTTTAGTTGCCTAAGAATTAACAAATAAAATTAAAGGTGAACAATAATAATTTAATAGCAATCATTTATCAAGCATTTAAATTTTGCCAGACATTGTTATAAACAGCCTGTATATATTAGTTCATTTAATCCTCCCAACTGTCCTGTGAATTGCTATTATTCTCCCTAGTTACCAACAGGAAACTGGGGCAGAGAGATATTAAGTGTCCCAGAGCACAGAGCTTGTAAAATGGGGTCCAGCATCTGAACTCAGGAAGTCTGGAACCAGAGCCTGTGCTCCTAACTACTCAGTTATAAGAATGTTCATCCAAGGATTGCTTCACATACAGGCAATCTAAATATAAATGTCCATAAATTATGGTAACTTTTCAATATGGAATCGTACATACTCACAAAAATGTTTTTTTCAAAAACATGTAATGAAACAGGAAATGTTTATAAAACTATCCCAAACAAAAAGCTAAAGTTAATAAGTGACATTTATTACTATGTTCCAGGCTCATTCTAAATGATTCATAATGGCTTATCTCAGTTAATTATTACACTAATTTTATGAGATAGGTAATATACTTATACCCATTTTACAGATGAGAAAAAACTTCCAGATGCTCAACTTTATACAATCTTGAATTCAAATGTGAGTACAGGAACAGTGCTCTTAAATAATATTCTAGGCAACTTCCCCTTTATCCTCATGTAAAATTGAATGTAATTATGGGTGTCCATTAATTCATTTATTTATTTAACCAGAATTTATTGAGCACCTCATATGACCCAGATACTTCTTAGCAATGGGCTACAAGAGTGAACAGGCAGACAAAATTCCTACATTGTATTCTAGTGGGAAATAGACATCAAACCACTCATTAAAATAAAGTTTAATGAGCACTAAAGCAATTAGACTTGGGAATCAGTAGTCTAATTAATTCCTGGTATGACAAATCCCTTCTAAATCCCATTATGTTTACATATTAGCCTGGGCAGGGCACAGTTTTGATGATCAATGGGCACTCCGAACATCCACCTGAGAGAAACAGTCTCTGGTTGTTCCCTATTCAATGGTTGATACAGCCAGCGACTTTGGCCACACATTGGATTAGGACCTGCCAAAAGCAGCTATATCATGAATGGTTGTCATGCCCGTGGTACTGTGAGTGAGAGAAAGAGAAAAAAGGAGGAAGTAGGCACTGAGAGTTCATGGAGGGATATCTAGGGGAAAAGACCTACAGGAAATCCACCAAAATGCTACTTCCAAATAACTTGGTTAGTTATCGCCAGACAGAAGGAACTGGGTGATGTCGTTTGCTTTTTGAACTTTTGTATTTTTCACATTCACTACGGTGGGTAATGTGTTGCATTTGTATTGTTTGAATTTTCTATAGCTGATATTTTGTGTATGTAGGTTTCAAAACTCCAGACGACTTGTACAATAGCGATAACTTGTAGAAAAGATAAAATAACCAGTAAAGAAAACTTAGCATTTTTCTGACGGCAAGAACCAAAATTCTATACGCTTTAAAAAAAAATGTGTTAAAATGCACATAAAATTTACCACTAACCCTTTTTAAGTGTACAGTTCAGTGGCATATATTCACATTGTTGCACAACCATCACCATCATCCATCTCCAGAATCTTTTCAGGCAAAGCTGAGACTCTGTACCCATTTCACAACAGTGCTCTGCTTCCCTCCCCCAGCATCCAGCAAGGATCACTCTACTTCCTGTCCCTATGAATTCGACCGCTCTGGGTACCTCACACAGTATTTGTCCTTCCGTGACTGGCTTTTTCACTTAGCCTAATGTCTTCCAGTTTCATCCACATTGCAGCGTGTGTCAGAATTTCCTTCCCTTTAAAGACTGGAAAATATTCTATTGTATATGTACTATATTTTGTTTACCCATTATACTTGGTCTGCTTCCACCTCTTGGCTATCATGAATAACACTGCTGTAAGCATTGATGTACAAACACCTTTTTGAGTCCCTGCTTTTATTTTTTTCTGGGTATATACCAAAAGAGAAATTGCTGGATAACATAGTAATTTTATATTTAATTCTTTGAAAAACTACCATACAAGTTTTCATAGTGATTGTACCATTTACATTCCCATCAACAGTACACAGGATTCCAATTCCTTCACATACTCACTAACATTTTTAATTTTTATTTTGTTATATATTATAGCCATCATAATGGGTATGTGGTGGTATCTCCTTGTGATTTTGATTTGCATTTTCCTGATGGTTAGTGATGGTGACCATCTTTCATGTCTTTATTGGTCATCTGTACATGTTTTTGACAATGTCTACTAAAGTCCTTTACCCCCTTATTTTGTCCCTGTTGTGTGTACGTCTGTGTGTGTGTTTAGAGACCTAGGAGTTCTTCATACAGAGTCTGGCACCAGTAATGCCCCTTCTGTATTACAAACTCTTTTGTTACAAAATCATAAGTGTGCGATTCTGTAACATAACAATATCACACTCAAGCACACCATATGATGTTTTAGGTGAAATGGTCAAAGTAAGACTATAAATTCTTACATCCCTATTATAACCTTACAAACCACACCAAAGCAGATGTTACTTCTGCCGGACCCTGTATATTTGGATATTAATTTTTATAAGATATATTATTTGCAGGTTTTTTTTTGTTTTTTGCATTTTGTGGGTTGCCTTTTCACTCTGTTGATTGTGTTACATCTCATTGTAAATTAGATATTTTCATAAGGAAACTGACTTCTGCCCCCCACCCCCGCCCAAGGCCTGCAATTTATGCTGAGCCCACTGAAACGAGAATGGCCTTAGTGTGTGTGAATAGTCATTCAGAGGGCCAGATCTGATGCTTACGACTTTTGTGTGGACTATAGCAGAGGTAAGGAAATCTCAGATGGTCTTTGACACATCTCTCTCAACCCCATATCCAAACAACATGCCAAGTCCTCCCAAGTCTTCCTCCTCCAGTATAGTTGCAGGCATCTCTCCTGTCCCTTGTTCGGCTGCCACCCCATTCAGACTTTCATGATTCTGCTGCAGAAGATTTCTAAAGAGCTTGCTGTTGTTCAGAATGCCATTGTGAAAAATACAGGCTGCAAACTAAATGTTCTAGGTTTAAATAAATTTGAAAAATGCTGGGCTAATAACAATTAAATAAACCTGTATTGTGGGGCTTCTCAGAGCCTATGCTATGCTAAGAGTATTACAAGTCTCCACGAAGAGATTAAATGTGCAGGTTTTCCAAGCTTATTGAGCTGCTGAACATATTTTGGGACATGGATGGGGGAAGCACTGTTAACTTTGAATAAGACCTAGGGGAAAAAAACATTAATATATAGCGATAAATTCCTAAGTGGTCTCTGTGCCTTCAGTCTCATTGTATTCAACCCCCTGATCCCATCACAGTTGAATTAATCTCCCTTTGGTGCCCCCCAGGGGTATTTACCAAGGCTACCAAAGGAAGCAGGTCAAAGGCTACTTGAGATCTAGGCCCAACTTTCTCTTCTAGATTTTTTGCTGACAGTGCCTCACAAAAACCTTACACTTTCAACAAACTAGACTGATTGTTCTACCCAGAGGAGGTGCAGCCTTTCCCATGTTGCTACAAACCCCCCTTATGCCATCCTGTTAAAACCCTGCCACCCACTGGGGTCCACCCCCGATCTCTCCTCGGTGCAGGTGGAGGGAGTGCCTCATCACCTGGATTGCCCAGCACCTCACATGGCATCGGGCCATCATTATCTGTGTGTTGCATTATCCTTCCTAATGGATTTTATTTTGTGTTGAGGGAAGGAAACTGCGCCTTCTCCATTTTTGAATTCTTAGTCTTACCTCATATTTGCTTGGGGTTTATCTTCTTTGTCTTCTAAAAAACTTTTTAAAATCCCATGAGTAATAAAGGAATACTTGCTTGTAAAAATCCAACCATCAAAATATATAGAGAAAAATAATCCATTCTCTACTCTCACCTTCCTCTTTCTAACTCTTCTACCAGGAAACATCCATTAATAATAAGTGTTTTTTAAATCCTTATTCATATTTTAATATATATAAATACTTTTTTGAATATAATTTAGTTGTTAAGACACAACTGAGATTACAGTACACCTATTCTGGTATGACTTGAGTTTTTTTACATATATTTTCACAAAACATATTTTGAAGATCTTCCTGTATTATTACATATAGACCTAACTCATTAGTTTTAATGGTTTCATGATATTCCATTTATGGAGTTACTGCACTATATTTAGCCATTCTCCTTGGAAATTTAGTTTGCTTATTTTTTCATAATTAAAATTAATGCTGCAATTAACATCCTTGTGCATACATCATTATGTTCATTATGTGAGTGACCTGATCTATAAAATAAGGTAGACTGTTAGACAAATGTTAAGAACATATAAAATTTTGACACTGACAAATTGTCCACTAAAAAGCCAGTACTAACAATATGTGTTGAATGAATAAGTTTCAAATTATACTTCTCTAAAGGCCTTATCTCTCTGGTCCAGTACCCACACAGGACTACACACAAATAGACAGTCAGTACACATTCCTATTTAGCAACAGTGGTAATCAGTTTTACAAATTCCTATCAGTTGAATACAGGATGGGCAGTAGCTTATGCAAAAGCAATCTAAAGATCTTAGCTGACTACAAGCTTAATATAAGACAAGATGAAGCAGCATCTTAAAAAAACAAACAATTCTTTGGTTACATAAATAAAAGGGTAATTTCCAGATCACAGGATCATATAATCAATTCAATTTAACAAAGATCTGTCCTATAGACTTGTACGAGTCATACTACAGATTTTTTAATTTGGGGCACTAGTCCTGAGACAGTCACTGACAACCTGGGGGTTACTCAGTATGATAAAAGTTCTAATGCCATGTCACATGAGACAGAGCTGAAAAACTGAGATATTTAGCCTAGGGAAGAGAAAACTTCGGAGGCCCATGATAGCCATCTTAAACAACTTGAAAGGCTGACACGGGGGAAGAGGAAGCAGACATGCTCTCTGAACCAGCACTAATGGGAGGACTTGTCAAGCAGAGAGATTTCAACCCAGTGTGAGCTGACCACTTTCTAACCACTTAGGTCATTCAACAATGAAATGAGCTGTCTCATGAGGTAATGAGATTCCCACCACTGAAGAGGTTGCAGAAGAGGGGTGTGAACTTTTGAGGATCTTGAAAAGCCTATCCTAAAGAGTAAGGCATCTCCGGAGTCCTATAAGCGTAGACAGAAACCAGCTTCCTCAGGGCAAAGGAATGAGCTCATGGTCTGCTTCCTATTTATTCCAGCACCTCCATCGGTAGTGCCCCGAACAATTCTCTCCTAACATTCTCACTGTGGAACACAGACCATAGAGTTGATGAGCTTGCTCTAAGGTGTTAGTACTTGCAAGTCACTGTGGAAGAATGAGATACTCTTTCTACAAAAGGTCTGGGAAGAGGGCAATGCTTCATCTAAAAAGGGGGCTTAATAATAATGGAGACTGCCAGCACTGTGGCATTTTAGTGGAGGCCACATCTGGGGACAAAGAAGGAACTCCTGGTACCCCAATAACCCTATTGCGCATGGGGCCTCCAGTTCCATTCCCTGCAGGGCAGGTTCTGGGGGCCAAAGAAGGAAGGTGGATATCAACATTTACTGCATCAACTGTTTCCAACTTAAGGGCCAGCAATAAGGGTGAATGGATTTTTGCCTAGAGATGACCATGCTCACCTTCCCTACCCATCTTCTACTCAAGATCCAAGGAACTGAGAGGATAAATGATTTTCCAAATTGTACACTTTTTTCTCCTGTCTTCAGATTCATGGCTGCCTGTTCTCTGATCATGTGAGGAGCCACTCTTTCAAGTGTCCCTGTTGCTCCTGGGCCAGACTCAGGCCCTCCATCCCTTCACCAGGTAACTCTGCCCACTCCCTGAGGCTCCCACCCACCTCTCAGAGGCCTGTTCCAAGTATTATGGTGATGTCAGTGGTTTCTGGCTCCCTGCCTGCAGCCCACGCTTTCCTCCACAACAAAAATGCTTCAATTCTTCTGCCCCCATCGCCTTTCAAGTTGTCGGTCTCCAGTCAGCCACAAAGGGCTCTGTTCTCCTGGTGTCTCCTTAGCACAGAGTTAAGACTGCCCCAGGGCAAGAGTTGGGATTGGTGGGGGTAGGTGGGGAGACACTCAGGGCCTCTGTATACCCTTCAGAGAGGAATGGAGACTTGCTCAAGGTGATGGAAATTTGGTGGTAGAGATGAGACTGGAACCCAGATTTCCCCACATGGTGTCCAGTCTTTCCACTCCATGAACTTCTATGGGGCAGCTCCAGCTGGGACTGCTTGATTTGGTTTTTACTTTATCTATTTGAAAAGCAAAGCTCCGTCTTCTGCTTTTCCTCCTTGACTTTCTCCTTCTCTCCTGCCACCCCTCTTTCCTGTCTCTTCCCCACCCTTTCCCTGTCTCTCATCTCTATCTGACTTTCTGTTCTTACCACCTCAGTTTCTCCTCCCTTCTCCTCTCGCCTTCTCTCACTTCTCCCCTTTCTTTCCTCACATCCCCTCCCATAAAAGATGAAGAAAAGCTGCTTTCTCACACAAGTTTGGTGTCCTCCATAGTCCGGGAAGGGACATGGAGCAGAACCAAAAGAGGAAGAGTGAGGTACCCCCATCTTGGTTAAGTGGGCACATTCCTCCAGGCTCCACTGTCTAAAATTCAAAGGGATGGAATTTTATTTTCCTTTATTTTTTTCCTTTATTGAATATCAAAGCAGTCATAGCAAGTAAAGGAAGGGTGGCTTGCTGCCAATTAAAGTGTTCCCCCTGTTGAATTTTTTCGGGGAGTGAGGAGAGGGGTAACCGAGAGGGAGGGTGGCAGTCACCTGGGAAGGGAGCACTCTCTGAAATGCCGATGTTATCTGATGAAGCAGGTCAGTGTGTTCTCTTCAAATGTTGTTAACAATGAGAGAGGAGTAGGAGTGCAGGTTTTGCAACCAGATACCTGGATAATGTGTAATAAATAAGGAACACAGATGAGATGGCCTTTTATTATTTTTCTAATCTATGCTGTCAGGTTTCACTTGTGAAATGGAGGAGAGACACAGCAGACATATTTCTCTGTGGGGTCCTCAGCACGTCCCTTCAGGTGGGCCTGTGCCAGTTCCTTCCCTTGAAGACTCACGCGTTAAATTAGGCTGGGCCACAGGGTGTTGACAGAGAATCTTCCCTAAACCTGCTAGTGGGGGGCTCATGAAAAGAAACCAGTTAAGGAGTTGGGAGATGGGGTTTCCTCCTCCCAGCACAACCCTTTCTATACTGTGTGGTTCTGAGTAAACCATTTTACTTTCCAATGCCTGGATTTTCTCATGTATGGACTGAAGGACTTGAACCAGGTAAGTGGTTTTCAAATAATACTCCATGCATCCCCAGGACTCACTACAAATGCATTTCTTGGCTTCTACACACAGAAAAACAGTGTCTTCCAAACTCCAGAGACACCTGCCCATTGTTCTTATTTGCTTAACGTATCGGGGTTCCAGGTAAGATTTGGTTTGGAAAAAGTTTTCCTAAAGTATGAAAACCACTAAAGTAGATTACTTTTTTCTTACACAGGGGCTGTAGCGAGGTGTCCAAGTCTGGTAAGTAAGATTGCCCTCTGGGAGTAGAAGGATCAGTCAGACCAAAATGTCTCAGAGCAGAAATTGTGCAGCATTTTGGAGACCCCTGCTCGCTCTCAGACCTGCAGGGCTTACCTCTGACCTGACCGAACACACCTGAAGGAAGCCTGGGCTGGCCAGAAGGAAGACCCTCCACGTGTGGAAGTGCTGGAAAGGGACAGTGGCAGTTGCTGATGAAGCACTGCCCAGGCACTGCCCAGGGTGCCTGAGCCCCCAGCCCTAACTGTGTGTGTGGTTGTGTACATGCATGTGCACGTGCCTGTGTGTCTGTCAGTTCCTAAGGCTATCTTTGTCCGATGGTTTTACACGAGGATGGTTTAAACACAGAACATATGCCACTTCTTTTTCTTCCTGTGCCCACGGAACACATCGCTAATCAACTGTCACTTTCCCGCCAAGTCTAAATACGGCCTCATACTTCTCAACACCCCAGACAGCCCTTTACAATCAGTAAGAGTTGCTCCTGAAATGAAATCTGCCTTTCATGCCTGCATCTAAACACTTGAATTGTATAAGTAACTCCTTTTGTTTAGGTCTCTGACTCACCAAACAACCTCCTGATTATAACATAGTTTCCCATGGAGGTTACAGAAACCAAATGGGCTTTTCTGTAGCAGGAGTGTCTAGTCCTCTTGATAGTTATATTTTTCCCTGGATTTATACATAAGTATCATTAATTCAGTTATTGATGATTCTTTCTCTAAAACAAAATGTCTTTCTTTCAATATGATGACAAATTAGGTATCTTGATATTCTAAGGTCTGAAGACCAAACCCTGGACTCCAGCATTGAAACCTCATTGAAAAGCTATCTGAACCTCCAGCCTTTAGATAACTCATTCATCATCTCTGTTCAATAAGATAGCACACACCTTTGTTTCTTTTGAATTTCTGTGATGACTCCTGAAGTAACTCCAAACTGAGGATTCTATGACTTAAGAGATATTTGCCCTTTGCAACATGAAATGAAGTCAGAGAACAAGAACATTTTCTTAGTATTCATGAAAATATGTCCATCCAACTTAACGGAAACCCATTCCCCTTTCACAACCCTTGTCTGTCAGACCATGCTCAAAATCTAAAGCAAAATTCCTATACACTAGCAACCACAGGGCACCTAACCATAAATGTATTCTTTTTGTGCTGATTTTTGAGATCATCTCAGAGTCATCATTAGAAAATAAGAACTAAGTGTTTACCAAGTGAGGCCCTTTCAGAATATCCCATATATTGGCCAGAGAACCATTTATCCTTCT
This sequence comes from Glossophaga mutica, assembly GCA_039655065.1. Lineage (NCBI taxonomy): Eukaryota > Metazoa > Chordata > Mammalia > Chiroptera > Phyllostomidae > Glossophaga > Glossophaga mutica. The sequence goes on along the minus strand of CM077307.1, from coordinate 134,795,207 downwards.
ATCGGTTTTCCTCCTTGGCTTTGTCTGTTGAGCCAGTTAATCGAGCCACATTACAGCCAAGGTTGGCTCAGTCCTCCATGTAAGTGAGTTCTATCACCACAGGCTAGACCCAGGGGCTTAAACGAAAGAGTACATAATGATATTCTTTCTCACAGAAACCAAACTCAGACCTAGGTCCTGCCTACAGCAGATTTCACATGATATTTTTGCAGAGAAAGTCAACTCTAAAACATATAAGCTTCCTTTTGGAAATGCCTACATGTCCCAAGATATTAGTCTTAGACTTAAACAGCGAGACTGTCCCACCTGTTATAGGCTGAACTGTGTCTTTGCTACCGACCACTGAAATTCATATGTTGAAGTTCTCACTTTCAACCAGAATACGACTATATTTGGTGAAAGAGGTGATTAAGTTAAAAGAGGTCATTAGGGTGGTCCCTAATCTAATCTTACTGGTGCCCTGATGAGAAGAAGAAATCTGGATACACAGAAAGTCATCAGGATTCACATACATAGAGGAAAGACCATGTGAGGACAAGGAGAAGACAGCCACAGAAATCAAACTCAACAACCTTGATCTTGAATTTCTACCCTCCAGAATCATAAGAAAATAAACTTCTGTTGTTTAAATCATCCAGTCTATGGTATTTTGTTATGACAGTTCTAGCAAACTAATACACCATCTGTTTCCTTTTCTTATTAAGATGACTTATACAAACCCCACAAAAATTGTTAGTGCTCTAGGTCCCAAGCCACGTCTACTGAATGTTCCAAGCACTACATATCACTCTTAGATTTAACTTTGCTCTTTAGATCTAGAGATAATGAATTACAAACCTTAAATTTTCTATTCAGATACCACCTCTCATCTATAGCCACACTTCTTTCTTGAAGAATGATGGGTTGAGAGTCTGGCACTTTATAGAAATGACAGGTTAGTGTTCAAATGCTCATCACACAGTGACTGGTACAAACTGAATTCTACTTGAAACAAGAGTCCCCAATAACCAAAACACACACACACACACACACACACACACACAACAACAATGATTATCTCACGAAGAAGAAGAAGAAGGAGGAGGAGGAGGAGGAGGAGGAGGAGGAGGCCCCTGACATATAGAAGAGAGATACAGCATCTTGTCTTGAGATCAAGGATATAATTTTATAATTTTGGGGGGGAACTATAGGCAAAGGCAGAGACCATGGCTTGTCCACCTTTGTATCCTTGGCTCTCATTCTCTGTGACTAGCATAAAATTTTTGCTTAAGAAAGTAACTTTTTATTTCAGTGGATGAAGAACAACTCCAAAAGAGTCTTGAGAAATGGTTTTGTCTGTTGCAAGTGTGGATACAATGGTTATTTCAGTCAAACTCATAGCAGCACACCCACAGTAACATTCTGGATGACAAATCCAAATGCTTTTTCTGAAGGTAGTATCTTGTGAATGTTCTTAGAGAAGTGTACCATTATCAGGTGAAACCAAGCAGCCTCGGTTTGTCTGTAACATTGTCCATTCACACCACTGAGATCAAGGTTACCTTTTTAAAACATACACAAAGTTGTGTCATGTTTGTGCAAAACCCTGCAATGGTTCCCTTATCACTCAAAGTACAAAGCCTTCCAGACTCCTCATGACCTGCCTCGGCCTACCTCCTATTTTTCTCTCCTGGCTCATTCTGCTTTAGCTCCTCTGGCCCCCTTGCTATTCCTGGAACAAGACTGGTACATTCCCACATAGTACGATCTTTGTACTAGCTGTTTCCTCTTCCTGGATCCCTCTTTTCCCAGATATCTGCTCAGCTAACTCCCTAACCACTTCCAAGTCTCTGCTTAGATATCATTATCTCCTGAGACCCGTCCTGAGAACCCACTGCCACCTTCAGTCTCCCTGCACTTTCAATACCCAGCTCCCCTCACCAGGATTTACTTTTCCTTTTTTCCACAGCACTTGTCATCTTCTAACATATTAGATGATTATTTACTGCATCTATTGTTTACTGCTGGTCCTTTTCCTACATAGAATGTAAGCTCCATGAGGGCAAGAGATCTTTGTTTGCTTCATCCGTGTACCTCAAGCACATAAAACAGTGTCTGGCACATAGTAGATGCTTAATAAATATTTTTTGATTGAATGAATTGTGTTTTGCATTTAGTCATTTAACCTAGCCTTGGAAAATACAGGTGTTTATATATTTTCCAAGCCTAGGTTAAAATGACTAAACTTAAGTTTTCCCATCAGTCATCAAAAGTACAGTAATATCTCTTATGGCTTTATTCTTATGCTGTATGGAAATCTAGATGAGATAACTGACTTCTAGTTCTAGATCCCTTGCTGAGATTTCAGGATTCTGTCCGAACACTTTGTCATAAACAGGTGGACTGACACTCCACATACACCCCATGTTATCGGCTGTGACCCCAATGTTATCAATGCCAAAAACACCAACCAGTTCAGTCACACTTTGAAAAGTTTCACAAAGAGGTTGTTCAGTATCATAAAATCAAAACAAATAAGGAGTTGACAGTCTTTCCCACCTTCTTACAGTCGAGGGTCTATGGAAACCCTGCCTTATCCACCAAGAAGATAAGAACAAGAACTTTGGGGGATTTTGAGAGACTTGTAGATTGCATGGGTCAATAACTTTTTAACACTTAAGCCAAGACACAGGCTAATTGGAAATGACAGACTTCCAGCAGAGACGCTATCCTAGTTTTCCTAGATGCCCTACTCCCTGGTTAATACCTTGGCATCTAATTCTCAGAATGGATTATCTTGCCCAAACCAAGCTTTGTTGATTACGCTTAGGCTGAGATTTCAGACAACTCCTTCATCCCCAAGAAAAAGCAATTCTGAATGCAACAATTCTTTTATGCTGTTATTAAGTGTAGAGACAGATCCTCTTGGAACAGAAAGCCATCTCTGGTAGATATCTAACAAAATGAATGTCATTGCATTTTGACTCCGGAATCTCTGCCTCTTTTAATGAGCAACTTTGGACACCCAAAAACAAGCCACAGAGAAGTCAGGTCTGGGGGAGCAAGTGAAAACAAACCACTCAGCAGTACTCTGCCACAACCGTTACTTTTTACTTGACTGTCAAAGATGTTCATACATTTTCTGTGAAGTATGTCACTCAGTCTCAGAACGTGTGTTAGGAGAGAGCATTGCATTTGGCAAGCAGAAAAGTCTTCCCTCTCTCTTTCCTTCCCTCTGTCCTTTCAGTTACTATTCTAAGCAGCACAAGAACCTCATCTCTGACCTCCAGCAGGAATTCCTCCTTTCATAGATACAAATAACTCCTGTACGAGGTGATAAATACCAGGAAAGAGATGGGTGCATAGTGCCTGAGAACTACAGAGGAGAAGGAGGACATGAATTAATTCTACCTGAGTGTCATCAACATACGCTTCCCAGAGGAGGTGCTATTTGATCTATGCTTTAAAGTTATGAGGCAAAGTTTGCCAGGCAGAAAAGAAATTAAAGGCACTTGATTTAAGTGGCCTTTGCAGAAAGCAAACATTAAAACTGAGTTTTCCATAAGCTGTGTCCATATGGCGTCAAAACAACTGGTTAGCAAGGGAAGATGTTAGCCAAAACCATTATTTGACCTTGGGCAGATCAAAAGAAAGAGTATTGGACTGATGTTTTTTTCACACATGTTGACAGTTGGAGTCAAGTAGAATGGAAACATGATCTGGGTAATCCAGCCAACCTCTGAATGATTCTCTTGGCCTTCCCAACAGTATAATCAAATAGTGGAACATTTCACCCTCTGCCTTCCGTTTCCTATATGACACATCTCCACAGAAACAGTGGCAGAAGGATGAGCTCCAGGAAAGTGCGGTCTCTGGATCTAACACCAGCTGTGAGCTCCAGGAGTGCTGAAGGCACCAGGACCTTATTTCTTTCTCTGTGATACAAATTCCAAGATCCAGATTGAAGGGGCCTTGAGGGCATGAACTATTTCATCAAACAGGCAGAGAGCTCAAGATGGAAGATGCTGTGGTTTAGTCCAGTTCTTAAGAGGATCATAGAATCTGAGAAACGGAAGTGACCTCCTTCATCATTCTAACTAGTATTTTTATTTTACTCTGAGGAAGCTGAGTGTCAGAGACTTGGATGAGGTCACAAAAATTAGTGACAGAGTCAAGACTAGAACAAAGTTATTTTCACTTCTAAGGAAGAGCTCTATTCAGGAAACTTCCCTCTACGTTCTCAAGGATTTACTCATTTGGGGAAAGAGGAGCAAATGGGAGTGAATAAAGACGAAACACCAATATGTAAAGATGACATTTTGGTGGAATCAGGATATAAGGTGAAAACTGCCTTGGTCAACTTTACCCTTGAAAATATCTCAATTGGATACCCCACTGGTAGCCCCTAGACTCTGTCTCAGTAAGTCCCATACAGCTAGTTGTTTTTCACACAGTGTTAGAAAGATGTGCTGCTTCTTTTGCTGAGCGCAAGTAAAGGATTTCGTTTACACCTAAGGGCTGTGCTAGATGAAAAATACATGTCTCATAAAATCACACCTGGAGTGGGTTAACTTCAGCTGTTGCAGTACTGAAAGCTTCAAGCTCGTTCCCCTAACCACACAGGAACCACGTCGCCCTCCTACTTCTCAACGCAGTTCCACTTCTGGCCCCAGTCAAATTTCACCTTTGCAAGATTTCCTGCAGAGCCTCCGTAGAGTCAGCCTTTCCCCTTTCTGTGGTCCTCATTACTCATACTTTTAAATTCAGTTTCTACTACTTCATCAAAGTGTTTAAAAATGTTTCCAAATAACCTGAGCACGTAGAGTCACATGTATTTCCAAAGCAGCTTACGAAGTTGTGGGTACAAGGGAAAGGGCACTGGACAGGAGTCACCAGACCCAGATTCAAATGTGCGTGGCCAGAGCCTGGGGAAGAAACCCATGACATATTCATGGACTATTAAAGCAAAAGGGACTATGTAACAAAAGCATGGGCAGGATTAAGGAGAGCCAGCAAAGTCTGATGAAGCATCCTGAGGCTAGAAACAACTGCTTTATCATTCCTAGGTCTGTAGGAACAAGCAGAGGAGATGGTTACTAGAATTGAAAGCAGGCAGCCTGTAGGGCAGTATTGCCCACCCCTCAACATAACACAGCAGCGAGTCCAATGAGGGAATAAACAGCACAATCTTGCCCTCCTCTCATCCACCAATCCCTTGCCCTTGCTTCCCATCCAATGAACACAGCGGGAAGCCAGAAGGCAAGAGGACTTGATCATACAGCAAGGTAGAAAAGCAGAGACAGTGAATCTTGAGGGGCAAATAAAGATTATAAAGCACAGTATTTGAGTTCAATCCCTTCAGATGAATCTCCTTACTCTCTGACCCTCAGAATCTTTATCAGTAAAGATGAGTGGGTTGATTATCAAACAGTCTGTATTACTTCCCTATATGACACTTAATGATACTATCTATGACTCTAGATAAAAACAATACATACGTAATGATACTTTAGATTTCCAGAGGCAGATATTCTCAATAGACCAGGATTTAAGGGATGCTATAAAATACTTCTTGAAGCAGTATGTAGAATTAGAAACCCAGGCCTTTGTGACATAATTCAATGCTTAATAAATTTCTTTAAAAAATAAACCCACAAGCCATTACTATTCATCATTTCTGAATTTTAAAAAATGTTACCTTATGCAGCTCTATTTACGAAACATACTAATATGAGTCCTAAAAAATGATTCAGTTATCTTTTATGATGAGGTCTCTGTTTGGCCCTTCATTTCTAAATGACCTCAGTGACCTTATATGACCAGTGTGGAGCTTCTTTTTATCATTTTTAAATAGATAAAATTTACCTGTCAAAGCATTCTGTTTTACTACAGGAGTCAGAAGGCAACCCTTTCCAAAAAGTGTTGGTGCCCATAGGTAGCAAAAATCAAATCCTAAAAAACCTTCAAGAGTCCTTTGTGGGTGTCCTAGTTACCGAGATGGGGACTGGCCATCAGTCTGTGAAGTTTATTTCTGTCTTTCAACCAGTCTGTGCTTTGCATGTGCCAGAACTGTGCTAGGCACCCAGGAACAGTGCTTAGCAAAATGAAGCCCCCCGCTTCTAAGGAAAGAAGAATCATAATCCACAAACATATACACACAAGATGTGTAGAAATGTAAGGTAAATTTATGTAAGTACAATGAAGAAACATAATACAAGATAATGAGATAAAATGATGGGGTGGGTGGGAGGTGGAGGGAGCAACCACTTGAGCCAGGATACACAGGCTGAGGAGGAGGTCAATTGTTTACATGAAATTTTTATTTCACATATTTTGTTCCATTTTTTTTGCATAAAAATTAGAATGTTTCCAAAATTCCAAGACCTTAGAAGTAGTGATTGAAAGAATCAATCAGTGATGCTTATTTTAAAAGATCAAGAAATATGAGACTGGGAACTACAAAAGATGAAATATCTTAAGCTAATAATTTATTAGAAAACACATAAATGTTTGTGTAAAATATCTCACAGGGGTTATTGTTGGATCCATAGGCACCTGGGGGTGAGGAGTGGGAGGCAGGGAAGCACGGGGCTACCCACCTCTAAAGGAAAGAAAGACAGCTTCAGAAGCGGCGTCCGCGAACATTCAGACGGGTACCAGTCCGCGCTTATGCAGATTTGAAGGTGCGTACGTAAGTGTGGAGTGATTACCAGGCAAAGCAGACTCCTGTGATACGGGCTGATCATTACCGTGGCTATTTCTGCTATCGTCTACGTTTTAGAGCTTTTTGAGGTGTGTTTTAAATTATTTAAACTGTTTTTAGTATTAAAATGATTACCAAGGTGGGGGTCAGGAAGGAAAGAAAACATTGAATAAGGTTTGCAAAAGAAGTACTCTTTTATAAAATAATGTGTCAATCCACACGGAGAATTTTGCGTCTTATGTGGTAGTGAGATAAATGTTGAGGCCAAATCTGCTACCTTTTTGCACTTGCAGTTTAAGGAAAGGGTCATTATCTGCCAGATCTGGGGCTTCCATGATTCAGTGATGAAAGAGCTCAGAGAAAGATGCTCAGAAAAGAAGCAGCAATTCCATATACTGCCACGGAACACGACCATGGCTTCAGATCTGTAGAATGCATCTCTGATCTCCGTTCTGTGGTGTTTGAACTTAAATATTTCCATCTGCACAACCGAAGGTATCATTTTAAAAAATTTGCTCCAATACCTCAAAAGATTTAACAACAAGAACTGGGTAGAAGCCTCATGTCTCAGCTATATGACATCTTCAGCTAACCACAAAAATAAAAAAGTTGTTGTTATATTAGTAGGTTATTTTAATGAAATAATTTTAATTATTCCTGCAGATAATGTAACAGTTCTTGGAGTTGATGTCCTGCCAGATGTGACAAGTGGTCAATTGAACACTTTCTCTGCTCTGAGTGAAGTACACCAGTAGATAAGATGGTTAGCATGTCAGCTGATAACGTTAATATTAACTTCAGAGATGGAAAATTCTACCAGTTCAAAGACTTTTTTCTAGAAACTGATGACTAACTTCATCAAAACATTGATGACGATTGATTCTAATAGTACACTCATATCAACTCTATAAATAACACATCTGATGATTTTCCAGTTTTTGAGGAAAGTCGTTCTTGTAAAAATATTTTTATGTTCATAGATGAATAGTCACTACAATAACTTGATGATTTAGTCAAATTGTAGTACAAACAGTATTATATTAAATCCACAATACCTGAAATGGATCCCTTCTCTTGAAAGAAGGCTAAAAATGTTTCCAATAGTTCATAAATCTAAGAAAAGTAAAAAATAATTTTAAAACCCCTAAAGATTCTAATTCAAACCATTGGTTCTAGTTTAAGTATACTGTTTCCACTATTGTACATGATGCTCTTCCCAAAAGAAGAGGCAAAACCTATCAGCACTGAAAATTGTGTGTTCTTTTAGCCATATGTAAAAGTCATAAATAATTCAAAGTTTTCACTTTCATTTCAAGCTAAAAGAATTGAGAAAGCACATCACTCACAGTGGTTTTCACTCTGGTTTAGATGTGATCTGCTGCTCACAGATGAGTTACATTAAACTGTCTAAATCACAGAACGTTAGGAGAGGTAAGTCTGAATAGAATCTATCATTAATGCTGGATTTGGATGGCGAAAATTATAAAGTCACTCGCAGGAGCCATGACTTCCTTTCAAAGTGTGAATCTTTCTTTCTCATTCAATGATCTTCTTAATGAACACCATGTCCTTAAATTACAGTTTAACAGGAACTTCCTAGCCTACAGGGCAAGAAGAAAGTGTCTCCAAATGAGAAGCAATTGAAAATGCAGAAATATGTTTTTGTCTTGTGTATATTACTATTCCAGCCTTATTTTAAAAGTCATCCTCGCCACTGGTTGGGCCATGATGGAGGGGCAAATTTTAGCACATAAAGATTTTGCCTATCATGAAACAACTTTAGTGAGTGTTGAACCCCCTGCCTCTTTCTTAGTAATTCAAATGGAGTACTCAGTGATGTGGCTAGAAATGTTTACGAAAATTAGGCAAAATACACAACTACTGAACAAACTGAGTTTTTCAAGAAAAATATGAGCAGCATAATTTGCTGCCAGTCCTATTAATAAATAATAAAACTAAAAAAGCAAATATTATATCAAATTATAATATGTATGTTTTAACTTCCTGCACAAATCATGATTCATTGAATAAAAAGTTTCTCTGTGCTTTTTCTTTCAACACAGTGGTCAAGTTTCTTTTCTTTTATTTTAATTATTAGATTTTATTTTTAGAGTAGTTTTAGGTTTACAGAAAACTGATCAGATAGTATAGAGAGGGTCCCTGTAAACTGCCTTTCTCCCTGATCGTAGTTCCCCACTATTGACACCTTTCATTAGCATGGAACATTTCTTATAAGTAATTGATGAGTTGATATTGATGCACTGTTATTTACTAAAATTTATACTTTAAGGTTCACTCCTTGTGTTACACAGTTCTATGGGTTTTATCATAGTTTTACCAAATTTTGTATTTGTCTTTAACTAATCTTGTTCTTTTATATAAAAAATAAAGTTTAATAAATATATGTGTGAAATATATTATAATGTCTATACTTTGCAACAATTTTCTAAAGAATTCTAGGGGGGAAAAGTCTTTGGTTCAGAAAGGACAGTTACAAATACAGAGCATAAGAAAGAACCTGAGTAGTTCTGGGAAAAGAGATTCCAGAATGTGAAGACAGAAACTGCTTTGACTTTGGCCTTGAGCACCACAGTCTCACGCATTCTTAGCAGTTAGGTGCATGCCTGGCCCTTTAAATGCACCTCTGACACTAGATAGCCTGGCCATAGAAAGCTCCGACTGCCTGCCTCAGCCACCCCCAGCCTGTCAGCCTAGCCAGCTCCTTGTTTCATAGAGGAGACTCTGGCAGCTTTCCCACTTTGCTCCAGGAACCATCCTCAGCTTTGTCATGGGCCTCTCTGCCTACTGCCTTTATGGTCTGTGTTCCAGCCAGATCCCAGCCACTTGACTTTTACCCAGTGGAGATGGAGAAGATGCATCTTCTTTGCTCAAGGAATTCACAGTGGAGTTAGTAGCAGAGGGTAGCTTATAGCTGCCTCCAGCCTCTAAATGTGTTCAGTTTTGTAGTAATATGTGTGTCTTGTGCTGTTTTAGATTTGAATCTGGTTGCCAACAATTAAAAATTAGAAAATTTCACACAAAAAAAGATCTTGATATCCAGCTTCCCTTAAAAAATCAGGTGCAACTCTGCACTCACATAGTTAATAATCAGCTAGGGATGAGTGGCAACTACCCTCCTTCTAGCAGATTATTTGCTCCCTAGTTTGACATAGTCCCCATCTCTCCCTATTGTATGACACTTAAGTCACTTACCGCATTTACATTATCTACCTGGCCTCTATAAACAGTTGAGTTTGCAACCCTTGGAGCAGCTGGCTCTTTTTGTGTTCCTGGTAACCAAAGAAGTCTGGAAGAATCTAAAATATAACCCTATGCCACGTCCCACTGCTCACCATCCATTGATGGAAGAAATAAAGGTCCAAATATGGCCATTCCTGTCTTTTTATGCCGTGAAAACCCCAGGGCCATCCTTTTTTAACTCACCGTAGCTCTTATAAAAAAATTTCAACTGGTTTAATGAAATGTCCCTTTACGGGAAAAAGAGCTGCTGACCACCAAGCCAAATTAATAGTCTGGAAGCATTATCAGAGTGTCTCTTGAACCTGGAGATGATCAAGATGGACCCACCATACTTGAACTTGGAGTACCTTAGCCGCCTTGGAGGATTCTTTTTTCCGAGAATTTCACAAGCTCTCAGCTCAATGCCCTTACGTCATTTCTTGCTTTGCAGACTTGTTGAAATATCGGAGAAAGTAGCAAAGATTTTTCTCCATTCTGCCCTTCTCATCCCAGGGCTCTCTGCCACTTACTGTCAGCATCACAGAAACACACGCTCCCTGCTCAACTGGATCTACTTTAGCCAAACTTAGAAGGACCAACCAACTCTTCTTGTTCTGCCTCCATAGTAATAATCAAAGCATCAAAAAGATTATTTAAGCCATAGACTTGTTTGTCTCTTGCGCCTGGTAACTGGGTCAAGTCGAAGTTCAAAAACTGGACCTACAAACAGGTGCTCACCTGCATCCTGTAGAAGCTAAGCCTTATCCAGTATAAAAGGAAGGGCTTCCTAAGGGGACAGGAGGTCAAACAGAAGCACATATAAGGAATGGCTTCATGTGAGCACGCCCCAGGAGCAACCTTTAATAGGCATATCTTTGTTCACCTCCATTTTCCCAATGCCAGCAATGGTGCCTAACACATTTACAGACATTCAGTAAAGATCTGTGGAACAATAAACACTAGTCTTCTGTAGCCTCACTTGCCCCTGATCCCTGGCTTCTGGTCTTACCATCACACTCTGCCTTCGACGCCTCTCACTTACAGGCTGATTCAAGTCTGACCTCCCAACATTTTGGATCTAACATTTACTACTTTTTTCTTTGCCATAATGGCTCATGAATATCTCTGTTTTTAGATTTTTGTGCTCTGTATTTCTCCAGGCAAATGAAAAGAACTTAGAAGGCCAGGTCATTTGGTTTCTGGTTCTAGTTCTAACAATGGGTAAGTCTTGTAATCTCTCTGGAGCTCTTATGAAAATACTTTGGATGATCCAAGTGTGGGAAATGGGTATGATATTTCCCAGTTGCCATTTAGGAATGTTAAAAGTTTTGGGGAGCCTTGCTCTGGGGAGTCAATAAAATCTGTTCAACACTGTTTAAATATAGCATTTCCCAACATTCTTTTGATTAAGAAACCTCTCCTCTTTCCCCCCACATAATATCTATTCACATATGAGGTCTGTCCAGAAAAAGTCCAGCCATTGTTAATATAACAAGAATGTTTTGCACAACATCATGTAACCTGGCAGCCAAGGAGAATGGACTGGAATGTGCATGTGTGAACCATGATGACTTTACTGTATTAGTCAGTGGGGGTGGTAGATGCTATTGAGTGAGCATGTGTACTGTGTGGCCATCGCATTCAAAATGACTGAGCAAGTAGAGCAATGTATCTGCAACAAATTTTGTGTTAAGCTTAAACATTCCTCCATGGAAACTATTTGGATGATTTGGAAGGCCACAGCTAAGGGCAACAGGTGATTGGCAGATCCATCATAACATTGTGTCCGCTCACATATCACATCTAGTGCAGCGTTTTTTGGCAAAACATCAAATCACCCAGGTGACTCAACCTCCCTACAGGCCAGATTTGGTGCCCTGCAACTTCTGGCTTTTCCCAAAACTAAAATCACCTTTGAAAGGGAAGAGATTTCAGACCAGCGATGAGATTCAGGAAAATATGATGGGGCAGCCAATGACAGTTGGGAGAACTGTGTGAGGTCCCAAGGTGCCTACCTTGAAAGGGACTGAGTGGTCAATGTCCTATGTACAATGTTTCCTGTATCTTGTATCTTCTTCAATAAATGTCTCTATTTCTCATACTACATGGCAGGATACCTTCTGGACAGACCTCATATATGGAATTTGGGAATGCAAAAGTAGGGACTCTGGAGTCTGTTCAAGGACTAACATTATCTGATTACATTCATTAGCATTAAGGTAAAGGGCAAGGACAATTCATCATCAAGCAAATGGTATAAAATTAAGAGCATGACTGGTCTAAGAACATTTTCTGAAAGGAAGCTATAGTGTCCTTCTTCATCAGCTTCCTTTTGTTGGTCCTTTTCTATGGGTCTATCATTTATCAGCAATTAACAAGACCAAATAGAGTCAAAGCCTCCACCTTCCTAATAGGGGGGATCTAAGTTAGATTGAGTGTAGGGGGTGGGGGAGCCAGCTGCAGCTTTTTATCTTTGGTGACAACAAGCAGTTGTGTTCCTTCTGGGGCAGTCACCGGGTTCATGAATAGTGCCACAGTCTTTTAAAGCCAGGACTGCTCTTTTGATCTACAAGTTCATATGACTCCACCATGGGCAAGGCCTTCTGTCCCATTCTTCCCTCCCCCTTCCTGTGTTTGTCTCTGCCCTTGCAAGGGTTTAGGCTTCCAGCCAGAATGAAAGCAATGAGTTGCCCAATTCAGAGAAATAAAGGAAAACACCCCCTCCCCAATTCGATGGTCAGTGGCTGTGGGGAGATATAATAAACCTCTTCATTAAGGAAATGCAGCTTTTAGAAGAGTGAAGAATTATATCTCTAAACCTATTCTTCAGAACTTGCGACGGTTCCACATGGTCAGAGGCTGTCATGCTGCCATGGAGATAGAATTTAAGTATAGAATTGGAGGGACTTTTGCCTGCGTGGTTGTCTTTTTCCCAGCCCCACCTCGCAGTTCAGTATCTATCTTGTTTTAAAAAAGTGAATTGTAAATGCAATTCACTTGTGATGCAAAGAGTTAAGGAGCATGGATACTTTTTAAGAGTAATTTATGCATTTGTTTATTTAGAATCTATCCATTTTGAGTAATACTGATGTATATCAGCTTTGCAGAGACTGCTAGGAAAACCCAGGCCTCCTGCCAGCCACAACAGTACAAGAGGGGTGGAGGAGGGGAACTCCATCACTGGTATTGCTTCTCCCAAATGAAACAAGAGCTTTGGTGTTTTCTGACCGAAAACCTCTTTCTTCCTTCCTGTGCCCAGACCTGGACAGACATTCACTTAGTTCTTTGTAGAGCAAACTCCATCCATAAGCAAAAGATGGCCAAGAACATCTCTTTCCCAATGACTAAAATTCCCATTTTTAAGATCATATTATAAGTTTCAAGCATGAAACTTTTAATATGTACTCCAAGCATGTATCCAATTCAGGGTTTTTGCACTTGCTGTTCCCTCCAACCGGAATGCTCTTCCCTGGGTATACACATGACTCACCCTCTCCTCTCCTACAAGTCTTTACTCAAATGTCATTTGATCAACAAGACCATCCTAATCACCCTATTTAAAACTCCAGGTTCCCCACCCAACAGTTCCTAGCCTCCTCCCTTGCTTTATTTTTCTCCATAGCACTTACCACTGTCTAATACATCTTTTGCTTATTTATTTTATTTATGGTCTGCTTCTCCCTCTAGAATGGTGGTCCATGAGGGCAAGGATTTTGTCTGTTTTATTTGCTGCTGTAATTTTATCAGTAAAATGTTTAGAACAGCGCCTGGCCATGGTAGACATTTAATGGCTATTTGTTGAATGCATGAATGGATTGTCTAGCTAACTGCCACCTAATAGAGATTAGGGATCTCAGACAGGGGGCATTAGAACTGGTAGGTTTTGACTTTGGCCTTGGCAAACAGCTCCAAGAAGGAAATCTAAAATCACAGGGCTCCAGGCACAGAGTTGGCAAACATAGAGGTAAACATGTTGAAGACACTCATTTTTTAAGACACAAGTGTAAAACCTAGTGGTATTTTAAGCACTTTGCCAAGTCCCCTTTTCTGTCTATGAGTTTCTTCTCATTACCAGAAAGCTGCGCCCATATATGCTGTTAATCATTACACTCTTGCTCCTCTAGGCACAGCTGGTGACAAATGGTTCCCTCAGAAGGAGCCCTGTTTAGCTTAAACTCTTGCACAGCTGAAGGAGACTCCCAAACATTCTCCATAAGCCAGCAGTTCTGCCTCAATTACTGGCACATTTACTCTCTAGCCCCCACCCTAAGGCCATCTTCCAATTCTCTCTGACTGTTTACATCCAGCTAGTTGCCAGGCTATGGCAATTTTATTTCCAGAATGCCTCTTGCATTCTTTGCCTCTCTCTCAGGTTCATCACCACAGCCCTTGCCTGGCCCTCCTTAGCTTTTAACTGACTATGGCAATATGGCAATAGCTGCCAAACTGGTTTCCTATCTCTAGTTTCTTCCTCCTCCATCCCATGTTCTGGTCAGCTGCCACAATTATATCCCCAAAGAACAAATATAATGTCACTCTCACTCTTCTTACAAAATGGCTCCTCATTACCCTTGAGACAGATCCTTTAATCTACCTTCTAGGCTCTGCACCCACTAGCTCCCTAAATAAACCCTCCACCATAACCTCGTCTACTCATTTTCCCAAGCACTTCTTGTCTCCCAAATACAGCGTGTGCTTTCCACTCTTCACATCTTTGATTTTTCCCCTCCTCACTCTGTATACCTCCTTCTAATCACATGCCCTCATTTGCTGTCTGTTTAAATCTTTTCCAAAGATCCCTCATGGCCCATTTGTTGATTTACTCAGTCAGTCAGTCAGTACGATTGGGAATGCTCAAACTTCTCTTTCTCTCCGATCTTCTATGTCAGAAATGATATTTTTTTCTGCATATCTCCCATGCATTTATCATACACACCCCTAATTGGGGGTTATTTTTCTTATATACATGTAACATGACTGCTGTATGTATAGGCTCCATGCTCCATGCAGCATGATGTTCCTTCTGCTCTGGTAGCAGAAGTTGTGGCACAAATTTTGCCATGACATGTTACATGTCAACATCCTGCATCAAATCTTGGACACAGGCCTTGGTTGGCATGGCTCAGTGGACTGAGTGCCAGCCTGTGAACCAAAGGGTCACTGGTTCAATTCCCAGTCAGGGCACATGCCTGGGTTGCAGGCCAGGTCCCTAGTTGGGAGCGCATAAGAGGCAACCACACATTGATGTTTCTCTCCCTCCCTTCCCCGTCTCTGAAAATAAATAAATAAAATCTTTAAAAAAAAATCTCGGACACAGTGGTTTTGGGAATGAATCCCCAGATCAGCTTCTAGTTCTCGTACTGTCAGTCACTGATCTTTGTTGATTGCAACCTGTACATATTCAACATGCTCAGGTGTTTTCCTTATTATGAGCCTTCCAGAACATGGATCACTTTCAACAGACTTTTGACCATCTTTCAAGCATTCGTGCCACACTTTTATTTGTGCTGCACTCATTGCATCATCCCTGAAAGCCTTCTGAATCGTCTGAGTAGTTTCCACAGAGGGATGAATGTTCAAGCTTAATGCAAAATTTGAGGCAAATTGGTGGTTCTACTCAGTCATTTTGAATGCAATGGACGCACAGAAAATGTGCTCATTCAATGGAGTCCACCACCCCCACTGACTGGTACAGTGAAGTCACATTCCAGTCCACAGTCCTTAGCCATTGGCCAGGTTACGCCAATGTCACACAAACTATTCTTGTTATATTAACAATGGCTGGACTTTTTCTGGACAGGCCTCTATCTCACTGATCCTCTAAGGATCACTCTAATCTTTCCAAGGCCATGTTATCAATTATAACCAGTGAGCCATCAGCAAGAAATATTTCCCTCCCCGCCATCCCACAGTCAGAAAGGCTCATAGGCCTCAAGGTGGCCAGTTGTTATTCAGAGCTGAGTGAGCTAGAAGCCTAGGGTGGAAAATAAATATTACAAAACTTCCTCCAAGATGAATTTTAAAAGGAAATTATCAGGGTGAGAAGAACAGACTTGATTTACCAGTTCAGGCTGTTGTACCAGGCACAAACACATGACTTATCTCCTCAATGGTCTGTGGCACACACCTGGGTATCCTGGGTCCCTTGTTTAGTGGGCAGAAAATCTGGTGGTATGTAAAACAAATATGAAATTTGAGGGGTAGTGTGAGAGAAGGATAAGAAGCAAAAAATAGGAGGGAAGGGAGGAAGGAAGGAAGGGAGGGAGGGAGGGGGGAAAGAAGGAAGGAATTAGTTTCATCTTGCCAGGCAAAAACATCATGGAAGAAATTAAGCAGAAGGATACCTGTGACATGCCAATGTTCAGCCTCTGCTGTTGGGTTTCAATCTAACTCATCACTATTGTCTAAGGTTTTTCTAGCTGTTTGGTGCGTATTCTGTCTTGCTGTTAGGTACAGACTTCCCACATTTACGAGTTTACATGTCCTCTCTTGCTTTGACTGTGAACTCTTAGAGGAAGAAACATATCCCTTTATCTCTGTTTCATTGGCTAAGCACAGCATTTGGCATGTAATGGGCACTAAAGATATGTGCACTGATGATAGTAATGTAAAGCTGTGTTTCCAAAATTTCTGTTACTAGCATGCCAACTTGGTTTTAGCTAAGCTTTTTGTTCTAGCCAAGTACTACCACCTTTACAATTATTTGCTTCTTTCAATCAACTCATGCATTTTTTAAAAATTTTGTGCCATTCATTGCAATCTTATGTGTGAAATCACACATAGTCATAAGCAGGTATAGTTTTCCTAATACATATAAAAATAAGGAGAGCCCTGGCTGATTTGGCTCAATGGATTGAGTGCCAGCTTACAAACCAAAGGGTCGCTCGTTCAATTCCCAGTCACGGCACATGCCTGGGTTGCAGGCCAGGTGGGAGGTGAGTGAGAGGCAACCACTCATTCATGTTTCTCTCCTTCTCTTTCTCCCTCCCTTCCCCTCTGTCTAAAAGTTTTTTGAAAAGCAGATAACTGTTAAGCAATATTCATTCAGGTACCACATAAATCAGTATATCTAGAGTAGGCAGATTGCTTTTGGAGAGCACTGATTAATCAGGCTCTGTTCCCTAAAACTGTGGAATAAGTGTATTGATTCTATATTTTCAGTCTTTCATTATGAATCCCATACATGCTCATCAATGCTGTCTTTCTTGAAGAAAGTTAACACTTTGTTTACATTTTTATGCACAAATTATTTAATGTGTGGGACACCATCTGTATTTGAGGAAAGGGGGGGGTATTTTATCATGTTCCCTAATGTAGTAGTGAGGTTGATTCTGATCTTGAGAGGGTATTTGACCATTGTGGCAATCAATGAGGAAGATTTTCTCAAGTCCTGTTTTTCTTCTTTATTCAGCCTTTCCCCACAAGATCTTTCCCAAATATGGATCATCTACCTGGAAAATAACTTAACCTTCCAGAGGGCAAACAGGTGACATACACAAGCAGTAATTCACCAGAGGAGATGTAATTAATCAATAAGGATATGGGAAAATATACAATCCTCCTAGCAGTCAAATAATGCAGATTAAAATTGCACATAATAGATCACTTTAAACTTTTAAATAAGGGGGATTTATAAAGAAATAGTGCTTAATGCAAGTGACAAGGGGCTGAAAGTGACACTCAGACTTTGTACGTGTCTGTGTGATGCGAGGTGACTGTGTGAACTGGTGTAACATTTCCAGCACACAGTTTTGCAATGAGAATCAAAGGTTCACAATTACAATGAGGCTTTCCATCCTGTGGTAGTTCTGTTTCTATAAATCTAGTCTACGGAAATAGCTGTACACATGGAATATATTATGTGCAGGAAAATGTTTGTTACTATATTATGTATACTAGTGAAAAGTGAGAAAGGACCAAAATACCAACAATGAAGGCAGTGAGTCAAATTTGTAGTTGCTCTCCATTCAGAGGATGATCATGAAAGCATTTTATGATATGGCAGAATGCTTGGGCATAACAAAAAATAAAATTTTATACATAATAATGATAAATATGTAAAAATATGTTCATGTAAAAAGAGACTGCTAGAAAATACCCTTGTTCCTGGCAGGGCAGTCTGCACAATAACTAAACACAGAGATTCTGGCTTCAGATTGTCTGTTTGTAGCTCAGCTCTGCTGTTTACTAGCTTTGTGACCTTGGGCAAGTTGCTTAACTTCTCTAAGACTTAGCTTTTCTCATCTGAGAAATGCAATAGCAATCTCACCATGTTGTTTTGAGAATTGAGTAAGATAATTTATGTAAAACATTTAGCACAGGTCTGGCACATGGCAGCACTGACTAAATAGTCAGTTATTCATCCTGCAAATATTTATCAGTCATTGGCTATGCATAAGACACCTAATGTGCGGGTAAATCATAGGGAAATTTCAGCTCCTTTCTGTTTTCTGCAATATGTTTATTTTGTCTTTACGAGGAAACACTCCACTGCTCCTGCTTTGGTTGGCCACCTTATCAGCAGGCTGCCCGGGGAGTATGCTAATCATCCTTCCTGACTTCTCTCTCACCCATGACAAGTTGAGGGTTGATCATGTCATATCCTTGCTTCAGCATCTTCATTGGGTTCTCACTGCTTGCAAGAGACAAACTCCAAAATCTTTATTTAGGGATTTAAAAAATCGGGACTTCTGGCCAAGATGGAGGCATAGGCGGACACACTGTGCCTCCTCTCATGGCCAAAATTAAGGACAACGAGTGTTTGGGAATGGGAGAACAACCAGAACTTGTAGAAGGTTGAATTGTGCGGAGGTCTGGCAGCCGGCAGCCGTTGGTCCAGACCGGTGAGAGGGGCAGAGTCGCGGCGGGAAAAAGTGGAGGTGGGACCCAGGAGCACGGGCAGTGGCAGCTGGCGGACCCCCGGGCACAGGGGGACAGCTGTGCAGACCCGGTGGGGCCGCGCAGGGTGGCTGGCTGACCAGGTACTCCCATGTTCGCGCGCACAGACGGTCCAGGCGGGGGGAGGTGGTGGGGGGGACCGGGTCTGGGAGGGAGCAGAGTGGGTGCCATTCTTCCCTCTCGGACCTCACCCCCACCTGTAGCGTTGAGGCCCAGCGACTGGGCTGCCCCACCCTGGCTAGAGCCTGGGGCTCCACCCCTCACTACGTAATAGCCGCGACCAGACTAAAACCAAAACAAAATAAAACAAACAAACAAACAAACAAACAAAAATGACCAAAATGGCTCAAACCGGAGAACAAATGAAATCCCCAGAGCCAATTCCTCTAAGCCGTGAAGAGATAGCCAACCTATCAGATGCACACTTCAAAGCACTGGTCATCAAGATGCTCACAGAATTGGTTGATTTTGCTCACAAATTAGATGAAAAAATGCAGGCTACAATACATGAAATGAAGGAAGACACATGGGGAACCGATAGAGATGGAAGGAAAACTGGGACTCAAATCAATGGAGTGGACCAGAAGGAAGAAATTAACAACCAAACAGAAAACGAGGAAGAAACAAGAATTCAAAAAAATGAGGAGAGGCTTAGGAACCTCCGGGATATCATTAAACATCCCAACATCCGAATTATAGGGGTCCCAGAAGGGGAAGAAGAAGAACAAGTGGAAAACTTATTTGAACAAATAATAAAGGAGAACTTCCCCAATCTGGCAAAGGAAATAGACTACCAGGATGTCCAGGAAGCTCAGAGAGTCCTAAAGAAGTTGGACCCAAGGAGGAACACATCAAGGCACATCACAATTACATTAGCCAAGATTAAAATGAAGGAGAGAATTCTAGAAGCAGCAAGGGATAAGGGGACAGTCACCTACAAAGGAGTTCCCATCAGACTGTCAGCTGATTTCTCAAAAGAGACCTTCCAGGTAAGAAGGGGCTGGAAAGAAATATTTGAAGTCTTGAAAGGCAGGGACCTACATCCAAAATTGCTCTATCCAGCAAAGCTGTCATTTAGAATGGAAGGACAGATAAAGCGCTTCTCAGATAAGGTCAAGTTCAAGGAGTTCATCATCACCAAGCCCTTATTATATGAAATGTTAAAGTGACTTATCTAAGAAAAAGAAAATCAAAAATATGACAGTGAAAAGACAGCAAACTCACAGCTATTAAGAACCACACCTAAAACAAAAGCAAACTAAGCAAACAGCTAGAACAGGAACAGAAGACAGAAATGGAGATCATATGGAGGGTTAGCAACAGGGACATGGGAGGAGGAGAGAGGGGGAAAAGGTACAGAGAATAAGTAGCATAGACAGTGGGTAGAAAATAGACGGGGGAGGGCAAGAATAGTGTGGGAAATGTAGAAGCTAAAGAACTTATGACACATGGACATGAACTAAAGAGGGGAATGTGGGTGGGAGAGGGTGGGCAGGGTGGAGGGGAATGATGGGAGAGAAATGGGACAACTGTAATAGCATAATCAATAAAATATATTTTTTAAAAAATTTAGAAAACTACAATATCAACAATTAAAAAATACTGATTTAAAACAAAACAAAACAAAAAATCTGACCTCGACCTACCTTTGATATGTCATTTCTTGCCATTTTCTCTCTGCACTCTCTATCCCAAACACCCTACCTCCCCCATCCCAAACCTGTACAGGACAGCCACTGTCAGAACCCTTGATTTTATGCAGCATGATGGCAGTTAGGAAATTCATAGCATACTTTCTTTAAAATGGTGATCCTAGGCCAAGAATGTAGATTCAAAAGTCTGGATTGAGGCCTAAGAATCTATTTCCTTTATAAGTATCCTGAAATGTTTCTGAGATGAAGTTCAGGGATATCATGTGCGAAACACACTGTTCCCTTTTCTGCCTGATAAGCCTGTTCTCCTGCCTGGTCGACAGTTCTGCACCCTTCCAGACACAGATGAAAAGTTCATTATGTTTTTCTGCCTTCCTTGGGCAAAGATGGTCTCCAGCCTCTGGAATTCTGTGGTATTTTATCAAAACTTCTACTGAGACCGTCATTGCCTTGTGCTTTCTTTGCTTACTTACTTCTTTAGCCATCTCCTCCTCCACTGAACCGTAAGCCCTCGATTTCAGGAACTGTTTCTCGTTTGCCCTCACAGCCCCCATACCTGACATAATAACTGGAACACAGCAGACACTTACAGATGTCTGTGGGATGGATGTGTTGGTGCACTCATTCATTGGCATTAACTGTGGACAATTGGATGATTCCATCAGATGCTGAGCTCTAGTTCATTTGTAATCACCAAGGCTGACCTTACTGAGGCTGATTACTGGATCTGCTCATTTACCTTCCAGGCCATGCAAAGACAGCATACTTTCTCACAAAGACAATTTAACAGATAACCTGTTGCCACATAGCTAGCCAGACATCATGAGGTTCAACATAGATGGTGTGTCAACTTCAGTCTGGAAGAGGTTAACCAACCTTGGGAAATCACACTGCAGACAGGTGAAGAAGGCATAAACCCAGATGGTTGGTTGTCCTGTGCCCAGACCCCAACAAACTTACCACGAGCTTTCCTGTTTAGATACTAAAATATGATAGGGGTTATTCACGTGAGCCCTGAAGTCGGACTGTCTTGGTTAGAACTACAGCTCTATCATGTGACCCTGGGCATGTTCTATAACCTCTCTGTACTTCAGTTTTCCCTATCTATAAAATAGGGCTAATAATAGTACCTAATTCAGAGTTGATGTGAAAAGTAAATAAATGAAAATACATACAATCTTTAGAATTACAACTGATATATAATAACTGCTCAGTGATACACAGCTATTATAATTAGATTTCTAAGATATAACATGGATTCAATGCACACTTTAGATCAAAAGTTTTGCCCTGGCTTTTTTTTCAAACCTGTGTTAACATTTTCTGTAGTAATCTATGTCCTTACTTAACTCCAACTTTGGAAACCAGACTTATTACCTATCAGATCTGCTTCAATTACGTAGAACTTGCAAAAACCCAGGTAATATCAAGCTAATAGAATCTCTAATGCATGTGTTGGGGACAAGTTTGAAGCTGAAAAACTATGGCAAAAAGAAACAGTAAGCATAGGGGAAAAAAAATGAAGCATCCCCAAAATTATAGGATGAAGACAAACTTTGGGAAAAAACTGATAAGAAACGAAGTCCCATCTATTCAAACTTTCTAGCAGTATCTGCATAAAATATGCCTCCCACATTTTATCCCTCGAAGAAGACCGAGGCAAACGTCCTCTCTCAGTGTTGAGAGCCTATGATGGGCCACGTGTGGAACTTGGCACTGTTGCCTCCTTTTTATCACTCACTTGCAATCGCTATTTTTCTGATTTTATGGAGGGGAAACTAAACAGTTACATTACAAATAATGGCAAAATTCAATTCTCTCCCTCTCTGAGATAGCTCCAAAGTCAAGAATTTTATGTTTTAGCACACTGTTTCCACGTCGCTCCTAATTATGCCTCTTGTAGACTTTGGAGTGGTGTTTCACAGTCCAGGGATTGGTGACAAATATTTATCCAAGGCCAGTTTCCAGTTCTAGCTCGGCAGCCGCAAAAGTCAGTGCAGAGGAGATGCCTTTGATAACTCCTTGTTGAAGTCCTAACCCCCCGAATCTCAGAATGTGACCTTATTGGAAATAGGGTCATTACATATGTAATTAGTCAAATTAAGATAAGGCCCTACTAGAATAAGGTGGACCCCTCATTGATTGTGGTGGTGTCTTTACAAGATGAGGAGAAGAGAAACACACCCGAGATGGAGAATGCCAGTGGATGCATTGAGGTGCCACAGCTGCAAGCCAAGCAACCAAAGAGAGTCAATGATTGACAGCCACCAGCAGAATCTGGAAGCAGGAGAAGAAGGATTCTCCCCTACAGATTTCAGAAGGAGTGTGGACCTGTTAACACCTGGATTTTGGACTTCTATCCTCCTGAAAACTGTGAAACAAGAAATTTATGTTGTTTGAAACCACCAGTTTGTGGGACTTTATTATAGCAGCTCAAAATAATTACAACCCTCCACCCCTGGAACTGGATGGGGGTGTTCTTTCCCACCCATGAAAAATAAACAGAGGAGGTCGTTTTGTAGATTTTTACCACTTCAGCTTCTGAGAGCTGGGCTGTCTGTTGTCACTGTGCTAATGTAACAGCAATCATGACAATGACATCATGGCAGACACTGTTGGCTTCTTCCCAGTAGCCATCCTTAACCCACTTGTACTAACAGATCCCTATTTTGTTCTGGTATTGACCCCAAATCCTGCCTAAGGCCTCTCAGTTCTATAGTAGCCACATGGACTTCATAGTTTTAAAAAAAATGCTCTGATTGGATCCCTCAAATCAAATTAGCTTTTTATAGCCCATTTTGTTAGTGACAGTACTTCAGAACTCAGGAATCTGCCAGGTTTTATTATCCACATGCTAACACCAAATAGGGCTTCTGCATTCTGTCTTGTCAGACTGAAAGGATAGAGTGATGATTCATCCACCAACTCAAAAAATTTGGTGGCTTATATGGCATAATTACCAGCACTTACTAACAGGTCCCAACAATAGCATCCCTGGCAAACTCACAGAGGGGTAAGCAGTCATCTCTCTGAGCTCCTTACCCTCCTTCGAAACAAACTGGTGGATAGGCACATTTTAAAATGTTTCTTCTTATTCAGATTGAACTTGATTTTATTTTTAACATATTTTTATATACTGTATGATTCCATTTACATGAAGTTTAAAAATGGTCAAACAAATATGTGCTGTTAGAAGTGAGGAGAGAGTTTACCTCTGGTGAAGACTGAGGAGTGGAGATGGGGAGGGGGCGTAAGGGGCTCCTGGTAGCTGGTAACACTTTCTGGAGCTGCGTGCTCATCACACAGGTGTGTTCCTGTTATAATATTTATGTTATGTGCCCTTTTTCACTATCTACGTTACATTTCAATGCCTTTTTTCTAAAAAACATATTTTGGCTCACACTAATTCTAATGTTCCTTTTTTCCACATACTGTTTCCAGTCAAGTTCATTTAAAACAACACCTCCTAGAAAGCCGACATAATAAAGGATCCCAGATCAAGGCGCACCAGAGCGTGTGACCTGGACCCCAGCTACAGGCACCGTCCCTGATTGGGTCGGCCTCTTGCCCCTCCTACTAAGGCACTGCTTTCTAGGAGTTAACAGCCACTTCCTAAAACATTTTTTTAAATATTTTTTTCTAATTTTGTTTCTACAAAATGTTTTACTGAAGAGGTCTTTCTATTTCACATGAAATGATTTAAGGCCTGTTTCAGCGTGAGCTAGGCTCTTTGAATATGCAGCTTATAGCTTACATAATGGCCCTACTCCCTTCGTTGCCTTAGTTGAATTTATTAAACTGACCATTTACGCGAGCAAGGACGTTGCTTTCAATACTGAGCAGCAAGCAAATGACTAACTGCTTTCCATCTGCTTGCTCACTGCTTTGGTTTCTGGGGTGCTTACCTAAAACGTCTGAAGTAGTTGTGAATACACAAAATACAATTTTCTAAAGAACTGCTCATGACACATTATATCACGTGACACTTCCATCTTAGTTGGGAGAAAAAAAACAAAACAAAAACCCTTAAGAAATGCATTTGCAGACAATTTCACTTACTCTGAATGTCACTTTGCTCACCTGTCATGGCCAGGACATATAAAATATTGACAGATTAAATTTACAAAATTTTATCTCAGGCTTTTCATTTGTCTTAAGATTTTTTTGGTCAAAGATAAAAATAAACTGAAGTTTTCTCAGTTTTCCCATTGAGGACCTGTTTTGTGAAAAAAAAAGCTTCATTCATCTGATAAACATTTACTCGTTATCTGCCACAGGCTAAACTTGGGTGTTTATCAAGGGAGGAGGGTATAAGGGGACTAAATAAAATGTCACAGAAGTAGATCGAAGAGCACTGCCAGTTGGGAGAAGTCTGGGGAAAGAGAGAGCAGCCAAAGGCAGGGCCACCACAGACAGGAGACAACAGCGACCGCCCTGAGCGGCCTGTTAGAATGTCCGCAGAGAAAGGGAAGGCGGCATACCCTCGGGGGCCAGAGAGCTCAGGGCCCGCAAGGCTGGAGGAAAAGTGGAAAATGCCAGGCCAAGACCCTGGGCACTTGGCCTTAGAGGGTGACTTCCTTCATACAAAAATTTAAAATTATATTTTACAATTGCGTGGGTATAAGGATGAATATATCTGTCCTGTAGGTTAAACCTGAATAGACACGTCTCCAAAGAGGACATACAGATGGCTGATAGACATGAAAAGATGGTCAATACCCTAATCATCAGGGAAATGCAAATTAAAACCACAATGAGACGTCACCTCACACCTGTCGGAATAGCTATCATCAATAAATCAACAAACAAGTGCTGGCGAGGTTGTGGAGAAAGGGCAACCCTCATGCACTGTTGGTGGGAATGCAGACTGGTGCAGCCACTGAGGAAAGCAGTGTAGAGTTACCTCAAAAAATTAAAAGTGAATCTGCCTTATAACCCTGCAATTCCACTTCTGAGTAATTATCTGAAGAAATCCAAAACACAAATTTTAAAAATATATGTACCCCTATGTTTATTGCAGCATTATTTACAGTAGCCAAGTTATGGCAGCAACCTAAGTGTCCATTGATAGATAATATTACTCAGTCATAAAAACGAACAAAATTTTGCCATTTGTAACAACATAGATGGACCTAAAGGATATTATGCTCAATGAAATAAGCCAGACAGAGAAAGACAAATACAAGTTGATTTCACTTTTATGTGGAACCTAAAACACAAAATAAAAAAGCAAACAAAACAGAAACAAACTCATAGATACAGAAAACAAATTGATGGTCACCAGATGGAGGGCAATGGGTGAATGGTGAAAGGATTCAAAAGTACACATTGGTAGTTACAGAATAGTCATGGGTTGTAAGTACAGCGTAGGGCATACAGTCAGTAATACTGTAGTAACTATGCATGGTGCCGGCTGGTACTAGACTTACCGAAGTGATGACTGCACAGTTATATTGTGTAATCACTATGTTGCACACCTGAAACTAATATAATATTGTATGTGGGCCGTAATTGAAAATTTTTTTTAAATTCTTCTGATTTTAAGAAATCAAACATTTTTGTGGGCCTCCAAACATTTTATATATGTGTGGGCCCTTGCCGCAGCCTCTTCTGAGGAGTCTGAGGAACTGATGGTCTGCTACCTAGCACTAGTCCCCCTCCAACCCCTGCCCTGCAGCCTCCCTATCTGACTGACTGCTCCAGGTACTGAGAACTTTGTTTCTGCAAATATGTGATTCAGAGATTATTGGCTTGGGGTCAGGGTGAAAACTGAGATTCCAGAATCGAAACAATTTGGGTCTGAATCACAGCTCCTCCTGCCTGGCTATATAAATTGGAGCAAGTTACTTAATCTTTCTGAGCCACAGTTTTTATCTGTCAACGGGTGCATCCTGTTCCCAACATCATGGAGGTCTTGTGAGGCTTACATGTGATAAGAAGACAAGCAGTTTAGCATGATGCCTGATACATGGCTAGCAAGCGCGGGCCAGGCTTAGCTATCCTTCAGTCTGGCGCTTACCCATCACCTCTTCTGACTTAATATAGACAGGTACGGCCATTTGGGGTTTGTTATAAGGGGGAAAAGGAAAGGCATAACACACTTGGAGTGAGGAACAGAAAGGGGTGAAGGAGTCCAGAGAGTGATGGGAAGGAAGATGAACTGTTTCACACTTGTACCCAGGACAAGCCCAATTAGCCTACAACTTCCCACCCACACTGTCTGGAGTGCTACCTCTTCTAAGTACACAGGCTCAATCAGCCTATAGACATGCTTAAGATTATCCCCCTCCTCCCAGCAAGTTTCCAGCTCTTTAAGTCTTCTTTCCTTATGTCTTCTTCTCTTCCTACCCCCGACCCTGACTCTAGGCTTGGCGTTCCTCACACACTCGCATTCCTTTTTGCCCACATGGTTTCTTTTGCCTGAAATGCCTTTTTTGGTGAACTTCTACTTATCCTACGAGACCCAGCCCCAATGTCCCCTCCTTCTGCAGCTGCCTAAGCAAAATTAATCTCTCCCTCTCCTAGACTCCCACAGCACCCGCATCACTGTACTTATCATATCACTGTGTTGGTAATCATTTGTTTACATCTCTTTCCCCAGCTGGAAGGTGTGTTCCAGAAGGGGAGGGGCTCTTGAACTCATTCACAGGCTATTGCCACCACCAGGTTCCCACCCCAACCGCTGCCTCACCTCCCTCACATGTTGGCAGCTCATGAATGAGGGAAGGAAGGTTTCTTCATTGTTTACTTGGTTTTGGAACTTCTCTTCTCACACCTGTTCCAATACAGGGTGCTGATTTATGCAGCAAATTAAAGATTCAATAATTAGCAAAGTTCCAATGAAGCTTGAGGTAGCAAGAAACTAGTAGTAGAACTGTTTCCGAGATAGGAAAATTTCAGGGACATTAATTTGATGAGTATCCCCTAGGTCTCCAGGTGGCTATTCCTAAAGGAATAGGGGGTGGAGGGAGTCAATGGTACTCCCAAAGGCTTAGGATTCATCTATGTAATCAGTACCCAATGGGTAATATGGGGGGAGGGGCTGGACAGATATCAGCCTCCCTCTCCTTGTGCATTTCTGGCCAATTTCCCCATCCCCTCTCCAGATAGCACTTGGCCTCCTCTCTTCTCCCCAAAGGTATCCCCCTACTCCACCAGTTACTAAACCCCGGGATTGGGGAGTGGTTGTTCCCAGTTGCTAGGGGACTGCTTTCTGGAACTTCCTTTTTCCTGTGGGGGAGGAAAACGGCCAGACTTCAATGTCCACCTCAGTGTCATGCACTTGGTAGTGCTGACAAGGCAGACTCCTGCACTACTGATTCGGCTGGATTGCTCTTTGACCCGTCACGTGGAGCCTGTGGCAGCAGCTTTGTGTTGGACAGAGCCACAGAAGACCTGGGGCATCCTCGTTCTCAGCGTTGCTGGGGTGTCTGATGATTGCAGACTGGCTCCCAATACGTATTCCTGAGGAACATGGTGAAAGGCCACAGACTCCTGTAGCTGAGAGCCCTGCTTCTTCCAGTGCCTCTGAAGAGTCTTTTTTTTTTTTTTTTTTTGAGAGAGTTAAAGTGGGAGATTTTTATTTTTTATTCTTTTCTTTTCATTAAAAATTTTTTTTTATTGTTGTTCAATTACAGTTGTCCACGAAGAGGCTTTTGTGAAACAAGTTGGCAGGGAGGGACCTGGCCATTCCAGTAGGATGCTGCCATGGTAAGCTGGGGCTCAGGGAGCACATTCACAGACAGCCTGCATCACTCCCTTGGTTCCTGGGGGATGAGTCGGCCCTACCATCTCCAGCATCTGCTTCCCCTTTCTGATTCTCTTAGCCACTCACTACGCTAGCTCAAAGCCCTAATTTCATGTCTCGCTCAGGCACCTGGAATAATCTACCTTTTCCTCACTTAAACCTTTCTCTCCAAGGCTGCTGAAGAAACTCCCTAAAGTACACTCTGCCTGAGTCTACTTACATGAAGCTTAAGAACAGACAAAACAAATGAAGGTGGTATAAGTAAACAAAAAACAAACAAACAAACAGTGGTTATTTGTGCGTGGAGAGAGGCTTCAGTATTGTTAGGGAGTGGGCATGAAGGAGACTTCCGGGAGGTTTGAAAGGCTCTGTATTTTGATCTGTGTGTTCATTACATACATAAAGAGGCATGGAGCCTTACACTTAAGATTCATGTACTTTAATGTGTTAAGCCTCAATCAGAAAGTAAAACAAAAAAATATGAAGAATAACTCTGTGTTTTGCAAACACGTTTGAGTGCCTACAGTGTGGCAGAGATTCAGGGATGCAACACACAACCCTGCTACCCCCTCCTGCCCCAGCTGGCCTTCCAGGCATCTCTCCTATTCTTCTGACAAACACAACTAGACTATTAGCTGATGTCCCAAATGCATCCCTTTGCTGCCTCAGGTTCCTTTGACACCTCACAGGGGTCTCGCTCCCATCCCCACCTCTTCCCACTCCCGGTTCCACTCGCTGGAATCCTTCTGCAAGGCTCAAAAGGGATATCAGCTCCTGAATGAAGCTTTCTCAACTGGGGAAGGCTGTGCTCTCTGCAACCTTGTATGCTCCACTTGGTACCTCCTTTTCAGGAATTCTGATTTTGTCTCTGATGTTTCCTAGAAGACACAAGCTCCTTGAGGAGAGAGACTCATCTCTGATCCACCTCTGCTCCACAGCTTCCTGCTGAACTCAAAGATCAAGAAAGGAAAGGGGAGAACACCTTAAACAGTTTCCTGGTCTACTGGCTTCAGCTCAGCCTGCTTAGCTACAGAGAGACACACAGTGTAAGCAAAAGCCTTCACACCGTCCCACCACCACCCTCCCTGAGATTTCCATCCTGGTTGGCAGGAGGGATTCGGCTGCTGTGGTTTGCTAAGGCATTCAGTACTCCAAATATGAACTCCAGAGACATCATCAGGAATGAATGAATGAGTGAATGAATGAATGAATGCACAAACAAATGGTAAAAGAGGAGAGAGGACACAAATGTGAGAAAATACACCTGCTGGCAAGTGGTTCCTCTGGAGATATGGATTGTTTATTCCTCCCTATAGGAGTCTTTTTGGGGTCACCTCTGTATCCAAAGGAAAGACCCTTCCCACTTCTGTCTCAGAAGAGAGAGCAGACCCAATTTCTGGGCTTCAAAGGGTTGAATCCTAGTACCCAGAAAGCTGTTGGCTCTGATTTGTACTTCCATTAAAACATCATTTTACAATACGACCTTAGGTGTTAGTTTATATACATATATCACACAAAGTATGTATGAATAAATATATTGATTATATACCATAGACAGGGCCTGTGCTAAGAGGAACACAGGACTTAAAAAATAGAATTCACCATGCCAGCCTCCCACTGAGTTTAAAAATAGTTTGGCATATGTATGGGATGTTTGCTGAAGCATTGTTTATAACACAAAAAAAATTAGAAACAACCTATATATCCATCATGAGGAGAAGGACCAAATAAAATGCAGCACACTGGCTTCCTAGAGTACAATGGAGTAATTTAATGGAACTAACTAGGAATTATACATGTCAGTGTTAACAGATCTCAAAAATATACTGAGCAAAAAAGTCAGATTGTAGAATGATGCGTATTGTGCAATACCATTTATGCAAACACAGAAATGATGAAAATACTCTGCATATTCTATGAATATATAACATCTGCATGTAAAAGTATAGATTTCAAGTGGTACAGAGTGACGCACACTTTCTCTCTGGGAGAGGAGAAAGGAAGAGAATGGACCTTGATCAAAGGGGGCTTCTGCTTTTTCTGTAATTACTCTCATTTTTTAAAGTAATTAGGAAGGCATGGCACAAATACATAAGAAGCTAAGTAATGACTTCATCGATAACCACGACAACAATATAAGCAACATCACAAGGAAGAATGGATTTATTGTCTGATGATCAGCATCTTCAATAATGGCCCAGAGTTTAAAAGAGGAAGAGCTCACTGGGCATTGGGGAGTTAGGACTTCCTCAGAAGTTTTTGGAAAAGGGATTGCTGTGACTAAGGTGGAGTTTCATGAAACTGCATCTGACCACATGGATGCAATATAAACATTTGCATTATGAATGTATGTGAGGTTTTTTTCCTCCTACTTGTCTGGCCCCAGGAAATTGAAGAACACAATATTACACAAGCTAAGCTCTGAAGAAATCAGGTTAGGAAAATGAGAGATGCTTTAGTGTAACCCTTGAGCCGAATGAGCAAGTGATCAGGGACTCCCAGGGGCATCTGGGGTCAGTGAACTTTTTTATCTGTTTCCTTTACTGGGTGGCAACCTTCTCAGGGTCTGCGGCTATGATGTCTTCCTTTATGGAACCCCAGTGCACAGAACAGTGTGTGATGTCATGTAACAGGAACTCAGGGAACAGTTGTTGGATGAATGAATGAATGAATGAATGAACGAACGAACCAACATCACAGAAAGGTAAAAGAGAATAAGGATTACAAAGAGGTTAGTTGCTTGAATGGCTAATTCTTTAGTTCTGAGGCACATCTGCCCCCTTCTCCATTCTCCCATGCCAGTGCCCCCTCCATCAAAGTGTGGCTTTTTCTTCCCTCTTGCCTACCTCCACTCCCTAAAAACCCTGGGGTTCTTCTTTATGATGGAGGTGGGGAGGGTCTGTAAACCTTCAGGAAGGCCCAGGATACCGAGGTCAGAAGAGGATAATCGTTTGGAGGACTGCACTAAGAAGATTTCACAGGAGTTGGGTAGGGGGGGAGGAGAGCAATGTGCATTGTTTTGGGGGGTGGGGGAGAGTGGATTCTAAGGCTAAGGGAGATGAGCCTACAGGAAGAGAAGATCAGGAAGGAAGGTGGATATGAAACTGGTTCATTCAGAGTTTTCAGATGTGGAACTCAGAACCCCAGGATTCCACAGTTAACCTCCAGGGGTTTTCCAAACAATGAGGCTGCTTCTGCCAGTGAAAGATTAAAACTGCCAGAGGGATCTGTTCATCTATTATCTGTCTTACTGGCATTCTGAGTAAGATTTCATTTAAAGGAAGGAGACAGGGGTGGGTGGGAGAGAGAGAGGAAGAAAGAAAGAGGGACCATTTTGCTAAAATATTTGAAAGAACATCACATTTAGGATTCTTTCTTTCTCTCTCTCTCTCTCTCAGTGAAATGAGATTTTATATAAAATGTATTCTAGGTTGGAAAGTTTCTCAATGTATATTTGTACTGAGCTAGAGACAGGGGGGAAAAACTCAACAGAAAGACAAATTCATTTGGAATTACCATAAATGGCCTATCCTGTTCCCTCCTCAGGATTGGGATTACCCACAAAAGGTCAAAATTAAAAGACTCAATGACCAGGGTAAGGAAAGCAGGAAGGTGTAGATGATTGGTTTTTAGTTCTCATTGATAATCATGAACATTTCTCTTGAGATCTGCTCAGCACTTGCAGATATAATCTCATTAATTCTCATGACAGGCTGTGAGGTAGGCACTATTCCTAACCAAGGCTAAGGGAGGTTGAGCAACTTGCCCAGCATCACACCAGATAACAAGGATTGGAGCTGGACTGTGAATCCAGTCATCCTAACATCACAGTCCCTAAGCTTAAGCCCAGTGCAGTTGTGCCTCCCAGAGACAATGCCCTGAGCAGGTGTGGTTGAAATAAGATGCATGTACCTGCAGCAAAAGGTCCTGAGGAAGAGAGAACAACACTACTATTTCCTAGAGGGTTCCATTTTACATAGTCCTCCAAAGAAAATTCCAGAAACCCTGTCTCTGTTGGGGCAGTTGACTCCCTGGGCCCTTGAGTGAACTGACCACACCTGGAAAGTCCATTCCTTTCTGGATGTCACATCTTTGGCAAACTTAAAGGTATGGTACCTCAAATCAGTGAACAGAAGGATGAAGGATCCAGATAACTATAAAGAAAAATGAGGATATTTAATTTAAAGAGAAGATTCGAAGGAAAAGTGAGAGCTATGTCAAACGCTCAGAAAGATTTCTCAAGGAAGAATGGCAAGACTTGTTTTGTGCAGCTCTGGGTAGCAGAACTAGGGTAAATGGGGAAGTACCATAAGTGAGAGACTAATTCAAATCATTACTACAAATGATTTTCCTTATATCGGTTTGAAAAATGAAATGAGCCACACTAAAGGTAATGAGTACTCTGTTAAAGGAAGCAATCAAGCAAAAATAGAGAATCAGGAATCACGAGTGCTAAGCAGGACCTCATGTTGGATAGAAGATTAAATGACTTATTAACACCTCTTCTGACATGAAGATTCCACAAGTTTATAATTAGATGTTTCTTTTCCTTTTTCAAAATTTCTCACTGAGCCCAAGATTTCAGAATGAACCCAGTGGTCATTCCAACCACTGAAAGCATATAATTTTATAAATTCCTACATTCTGCATGTCTGTGCAAAGGGAGCCCCACCTGTGACAGAGGCCTATCTGTCTGTCAGCAGGGGCAGCATTTCTCACACTAATAGTACAAGTCAGAATAAATACCATCTCCATTTGGGAGACAGTCCTTGACAGAAGAGAATTGGCCTACTTGATTAGGAATATATGTCAGACACTGATAATAGGGAAATCCTTTTCAGCCGAGCCCCAGAACCTGAACAGTCATAATGAGACCGATTTAATGAGCCTCCTGTTCTACAACAATATTAATTACAACCCTGTCACAGAAGGCAGCCAACTCAAGATAAAAATAGGTAAAATGCACAGGAATTGGATCACATTCAGAATCTTTTCTCCAGATACAAATAGGCTTGCAGTCATGTACATATGTCTATACCAAGCAAATGGATTGAACACCTTTGAGCTGTTTGGAACAAACACTGAGGCAGAGTCGACCTGAACAGCAGAAATACTTCTGAACTTTAGGTTTGTCTCTCAGAGTGCATCTACCCAAATCTGTCTGTTGAGTCTGATCAGTTTGAACTTGTTGCACCCCAGAAAAAGAAGAAAAAGGAGCAGCAAATGTCCTTCTTGTCCAGCAAATGTCAAGCGAGTAGGCACACCCGAAATCATTTACTTGGTCGGGTCTCACAGGTCTCTCCCCTTAAAGAAATGGAATTTGCTCAGGTTGAATTTAAGCTGGAAACTGTCATCAATCCAGTTCTATAAATGATCAGCAGGGGCCTGTTTACTGTTAATACATATTGAGCCCTGCCAGATGTCAGACGCTGTTTTCATTGTTTTAGCTCATATGGTCATCACAAAGAGCCGTGTGATCAGTACTGACTGTGTCCTTTATAGGAAGCTCAGACATGTTAAGCAGTTTGTCCAAGGGTGCACAGCCAGTTCAGTGGAGCCAGAATTCAAACCCAGGCTGACCAGTTCCGGACCCAGGGAACTTAACCAGAAGGCCTCACTATGACCTGTGCACTTGCCGGCAGGTCATTCATTCAGCAGGTGTGGATTGAGACCCTTCTGTATACCAGGCACTGGGGTGGATGCCGGGCAGAGATGAAGAAGACTGTCCAGAGTAGGAGTAGTTGGGCAATTCCAGAAGATTGTAACAAATTGTCCCATTCCCTGGAGGTCAGCAAGGGCTTCTGGAAATGGTGATGTGTAATGGAGACCTAAAAGATGAGTAAGACTTGGGCAGTGAGAGGAGAGGGGCATGGAGGAGGGAGAGGTTACAGAAGGAAGACCTGAGATCAGGGTGGCAGGAGCACAGGCACTGTGTAAATATTGAGGAATTAATAACAGCAGAGACAGAAGACAATCTTCCTCACAGAAGGACTTAGGGGGAGGAAAACTTGAGCTAGGTCCTTAAAATAGACAATAAAAGAGGATGGTCGGTATACGTAATATATGCTTTAAATTCATTGACATTTTCTCATATTCACATAACCCTCTCACTCTAAGTTAGACTGAGGGGACATTGCCACATGGACAAAGGACTGACTCCAAGAGGTTAATCACCTGCCAATCAAAAGAGACCACAATTGTTCTTTTCTCTTTTCCTATGCTGGGTGAGATTTTGATGGAGCAAAGAATAGGGGTGGCTGATGAAGGAGACATGGAAGGGGACAAACATGGAATTTTGAGCCTCGACTCAGGCGGGCTATAATTACTCAGAATCTGACACACAGCAGCAGAAATAGTGGGAAGAAAAGTCTGTGTCCACATAGACCAAGGGGCCATAGGCCTGAAAACTTACACAGACGCTTGCTCTGACCCCAGAGCCCACCGATCCCATGAAACAGTCCATACCCACCCCTGGTTCCCCACCACCAGAGTATAGTTGGTCCTGGCTGGACCACCAGACTTTCTCCATCTCAGCCCTGCCTGCCTGTACAGTGGCTTCCAATTTTAGCATGCACTGGTATCACCTGCAAGACTGGTTGAACCACAGATTGCAGGCCCCACCTCCAGAGTTTCTGATTCAGTAGGTCTGAGATGATGCCAAGAATTTGTATTTGTAACACGTTTCTAGGTGATGCTGGTGCTGGTGGTCCCATGCTTCAAGAGCTGCTGCTCTTTGGTACAAAGCAAATCATACTTCTCCAGGAAGACTTCTCTCAGCATTCCAGTCCTGCTGGCCTCTCCTCTGAGTGCCACTGCACCTTCAGATTGACGCATACTGCCGAGACAAACCCACTGCCTCAAGGAGAGGACAAATGGGCAGTGGAATTTGAAGAAATTGGATGAGCTCAGATGCATGTGCATTGTGTGAGAGATGGGGACTGTGGTGAACTAGAAAATTCAGGCACCAATAAAACTGGGCAACTCCCTCAGCTCTAGCCAATTTTTGCTGGGTGTCATTCCAAGTCCAGTGTTGCCAGGTCTTCTAGCTTTCAGGAGAAGGCAGAAATCCTGATGTTTATGTAAAATATCCCAATTTTTCAAAGTTGGCTTATGATTTTTAAAGAGAACACAAGGATAGGTCAGGTGACCTTATTAGCCTCTTACAGCTTTAGTATTTGAGGGTTTGGGTTTGTAATCTTCTAATGATGTGATCTGGGTGATCACAGGGTGAAGGATTAGAAACATGTCTCTGAGGACCACTTCCCTCTGTCATATTATTTCCCAAAACCCATAACCTCAGTCTAATCATGAGATTAGATTGGGGACATTCTGCAGAACACCTGACCAGCATTCCTCAAGACTGTCAAGGTCATGAAACACAAGGAAGGACTAAGAGACCGAGCACCAGAGGAGACTGGGAAGACAGGACACTTAAACACGATGAGGTATGCTGGCTTGGGTCCCGAAGTGAAAAGACCTCTGACATTGGGAAATGTCTTGGGATCTCAAACATTGATGGGAAAAACGTAAAAATCCAAACAAAGTCTGGAGTGTAATTAATAGCAATGCAACAATATTATTTTTTTTAGTTTTGACTATAGTAATGTAAGATGGGGGAAATTGGATGAGGGGTATATGAGAATTCTCCGTTCTAGCTTTGCAGCTTTTCTGTAAATCTAAAATTATTCTAAAATAAATTTATTTTTAAAAATTGAGTCAGTAAAATATGACTTTTTTTGTAAAAGCTCAAAAACCATCTATGAGCAAGATCTGGTCCATGGGCCACAAATTTTCAGTCTTTGAATTAACAATAAATAAAATAAAGCCTCTTATCTTTCGTAGACTGCTAACTCTAGATGTGCTCCTTGGGAGCTCTGACTTTGAACCTCTTGGTTTTATACAGGACAAGCTGGATTCCAGAAAATTTAAATTAGTTGCCTAAGATGTCACAACAGAGGGAGACCAACTCCATGTCTCCCGCCCTGTCCTTTTATCATCACACCTCACTTCCTCCTGTCTGTGTTTATTTACTTCAGGTCTGAAAACACCATTCTTCCTCCACCAGATTGCAAGCCATCTGAGGGCATGCTCCATGCATTATTAATATTTGTAACTCAGCATCTCTCACACAAAAGGTATTTAACAAATAGTCCTTTTTTTTTTTTTTTTTACTACAAATAGTCCTATCTTTATTAATACACTGAAGAGAGATGGTTTTTTAAACTTTTTAGATCTCCCTCACAATAGTCAGGAAATGGCTGTCAAAAGATTAACTGTGTAAATCGCTAAACTTCTCCAGGCCTGAGGTTCCTCATCTGCAAGGTGAGAGGCTTGGACTCAGTCCTTCTTTCCAGAGGTGTGGCCCATGAACTAGCAGCATTGGCACACCTGGAAGCCTGGTAGGAATGCAGAATCTCAGGCCTTAGCCCCACTGACTGATCCAAATCTGCATTTAGCAAGATTCCTTGAGATGATCTGTCTACCCATTAAAGGTTGAGAAGGACCAGACCAGTTTTCCATTTTAGTATGCATCAAAACCATGTGGGGTGCTCGAAAATAAAGAGATCTAGACACCCACGACAGAATAACCCACGAGAAATCTCTAGGCGTGGAGGCAGGAACTTTGCATTCTCAATGAGCTCCCCAGGGTCTCCCTGGGAACACACTAAACTGCCCTCTGAAATCCCCCCACCTCACTAGACATTCTATCCTCCCCTCACCTGACAACCTGCTCGCTAAGCTGCTTGTCTGTTTTCAGATCAGGAGCACCAGCCTGGATTCCTGGCAAATTTTCTCCTGGGGAGGGGAAGGGGAGCGCATTAACATGGTAAAAATACTGCCACCACAGCCAGTTTCAAGCAGCCAATGTGATGTCACTGAACACAGAATTGAAAAGGAGGGCACAATTCGTTCTCAAGAAGGAACGGGCTGCAACACACCACACAGTCCATTGCCCTTGTTTTACCTGTACCCTAATTCTCAATGAGCCAACCCTACCTTTGGTTCTTGAATGCCAGTCATGCACTCAGCAGTCTACTAAAGGCTGTGGAGAGAGCAAAGGAGTATAAGAGATTAGGCAATCCGGTGGAGTGATTAAGCACTCAGGCTTTGGGACAGCTCTGGTTTCAAATTCAAATTTGCCTCATCATAACTGTGTAACCTTGGTCAAATTGCTTAACCTGTTTAATCAGCTTATTTTATATAAATAAATACATGTGTATATGTATACATGCATGCATATAATACATACATATGTGACATTTCCCAAATACTAAAAAATTATATATTCATACACATAAACTACATACACACAGCCTCAAGGAGCTTTTGGTCTAGTCCATATAAGGAAATATTAACATGTTCTGATTTAAAAACTGGGTAGGTACATGAGTATTCATTTTATTCATCCTTTAGTTGAACAGACGTGCATATAATCTTTTGACTGTATTCTTTATTTCACAATTAAAAGGATGATACTAACCTAAATGAAGTTAATCACTAATATGTGTCATCTCATTATCTCCGCAGCTCATCCACCTTACTGCCTTGAAAAGTGAGGTCATGACCCACTGGGAACTTGGCTGAGAACTTGAGATGTCAGCTTGATGAGGCTATGGGCATCTAATTCTCTTTGCAGCTTGAGGGTGCCAAGCTTGAAGAGATGTGAGGGGACCCCATTCAACTAAGGAGGAACTTTGTGCTTCATGGGGGCCCGAGTCAGAAATTCTACTGCTCCCAGAGCCAGCAGTGCACACACGACTGAACTGCGTACCAGTGCGCTGGCTCAGAAACAGGGCTCAGGGCAAGGGTGGCATGTGTGTGGTGTGTCTATGGCGTAACTGAAAAAAACACAGGCCACTTTTCCCCTTCACCTGAAAGGCTTTCGAAAACCGAAATAAGGTATTCATATTCATAAGATCCACTAAATGTCCGGACCATCTCCCCCTCCTGCAGGCGCTGTCTTGTTTCAAGGTGTGGAGTGATGAGAGAGTGACTCTGGCCGGGCTGCTGGTGGCCAGCAGGCTCCTGCCCCTGACAGTGAAGGTTGTAGGTCCTTCTCTGAGTCTCAGGTTCTTTCCTATACCATCAGGATAAGTCAGGTGACCTCTTAAGCTTCTTGAAGCTTTGGTATTCTATTGATTGGGCCATGTTAGGATATACTGGTGATGTGTTTTGGCCTATAAGAGGGAGGAAGAAATCAGCACAATCAAATCACATCAGCACCCCGCTTCCTTGATTTCTCCTGCTCTTCCTGTATTGTTCCTTGTAAGAGGTTTTTATGTAGGAAATAAGTAGGGAAGACAAAACATTGCATTTATCTAAGTTAAAAGATAAGTAATATTTAAATAATGTCTCCTATGTGCCAAGCACCACTCTAAATACTTTATAATATAAATATATAATAAATACTGAAAAGATATTATTATTATCATTATCCCCAATTTACAGATAGGTAAACTGATGCTTGCAGCACTTAAGTTGTTTGTCCAAGGTCACACAACATATACATGGCAAAGCCATGACTATGAATCCAGGGAGTTGGGTGCCAGAATGCATGCTTTAATCACTGTGTGCGCTGCCTTTAGAGTGTATATTATCCAGATGGTGCCTGAGAGAGGGGCCTTCCTTTGAGGAGGTAAAGCTATGAGATCTCATGTTATCCATTTTATTAGATTCTAGAAATGGTTCTCTGAATTTGCCTGAAGAGTTACCCAAATGTTCAGCTTAGAATTTGCCTATCAGTCACTTCTGAACAGACCAGCAGTAGGACACTTTTAAATCCCAGGACAGATCAGTGCAGAGGACACAACACACTTAACAAGGGCAGAAAAGCAGTGTGTCCGAGTTGTCCAGCCTCTGACCCAACAAGCTGTGCACCTTGGGGGAGGTGCTTCTCTTCTCCGAACCTCAGACTTCTCACTTGTAAGATAAAGAAGTGAGTATTGAATTCAGAGGTTCCCTCGACTATACAGGCAGATTGTTGGAGATGGAAAGATAAAGCAAATGACAAGCAAGTTTCAACGGGGTTCTGAAAGCAGACACCAGACATGTAAATTCAGATCCCAGGAATGTGAGAGAAAGCTTTGGCATAGCCTTCTTATTTCAACGAAGAACTAATCAATGCAGAAACAGCCAGGTAATTAAAAGCCACCTCTTCATTTTCAGACTTTGTTCATCATAGATTCATCCTTTCAATTACCTATTTTTACCAAAGTTCAGCCCAGACCCAGAAAACACGAAGAGGGACGTTTCCCCCTCCAAAATCCTTCTTCACACTGTACTTTGCACATTTGAAGAGAGAAAAAGTACCTTGAAAATAGTCTATACAAACTGTTTAAAACTTCCAAAGTTTGAGAATCATGACATATCACCGATTTGTCTAAAACATGACAAACAGATTTTAAGTTCCTTTGTATCTTAATGAAGAGGAGGCACACAACAAATATGTGTTAAACATGGGAATCCAAAGTTCTAATTGCTACCAGGGAAGAATCAGGCTCATGTATGTGCTAATTATACCTCAGTCTGCTTCTCAGTTAATCGCATACTCTATTCATTCATCATCAGAGGAGGCAGCGAGACCTCCACAACAGTTACTGAGATTTTACCAAAACAGCCCTGCCCAGGCTGCCCTCCCACGCATTTCACTGAGGATGGGCGAGAGGGATCCAGCACGGACACCCAAACCTAAACTATGATGCTTGGGAAACCCTGAGCTTAGGGCTTGATGAGGGTTTGGTGGACTATTTCCCAACCTTCTTACCCATTTGGTTTTGTAACTTCAAGAGGTCAGAGCCAAAAGGGATGATAAGTAAATGAAAGTGCCTGGGGCAGGAGAGGAAGAGCAGAATTGTTAGCCAGTTTAGGAAGTCACAGTAGCGTGGCCAGAGATACCTTCTCTGAAGAACCCAGTGTTCTTACTGAGAAGGACACTGGGTCTTGATGGCATTGCCACCCAGCCTGGGGGAAACCTGCCATGTTCAAGCCAGGATATTTGAATTAATTTTCATAGTCTGTGTCTTTGCAATCATCACATTGGACGGAGTAGCCTAAAGGTCTTTTCTATACAACCATTCCTTGAACAACAGCAAACACCACACCACACTTGAACCATGTGTTAGTCTGGAATGAAATCTGGTGGGATCTATGCTCAATTACAGAAGATTATTGGTTAGTCTAAAGAAGATCTGTTCTTTAATTATTGATGTCACTATCTGAAGGTATTGAGTGGCATAGGACCCCTATCAGGATTTGGGGAAGATGATCTTCATCCTTTTGGAGTTTACACACTTCTCACTTACTCAAAGCAACTGTTAACCTTACAAAGAAGGCTCAGCTGCTCACTCAAAAAATTCTAGCTGGAAATGAGACCTAGCCAAGGCTTGAAGGGTCTGAATTTCAATTCTGATGCGTAGAGAAGGCACATGGCCATTGGCTATGTTTTCACCCTGAGCTAAACGTTATTCCTTTCTTAGAAATAATTGCAATAACAGTCATAATTCCTCCTATTATATTGTAGGTCTTTTCAATTTCTCAAACACCTTCCCAAACAATATTTCATTTGGATCAACCAAATCTCGAAACTATTTAACTTGGAATTCTGTTCAAAGTTTTCTTTCTTTTCAGCCAGTTCTGGAATCCTTCTCAACTGTCCATTGTCCAGCACCTCACAACCTCCTCAAAGCTAGCTGGCTTAAGAGAACAAAGGGTCAGGAGCAGTGATATCCGGGAGAGCTCCCTGCCATGACAGAACCATCCTACACCTGTGCTGTCCAATAGAGTAACTGCTAGCTCCATGAAGCTACCGAACACTTGCAATGTGCCTACTGTGACTGAGGAATTGAATATTAAGTTTGATTTCACTTGAATTAATTTAAATGAAAATAAACACGCAGAACTAGTAATGCTGTATTGGACGGAACAGTTCTGGGGAATTTGCACAGTACAGGATAAAGAAGGTTAAGTTGTCAGTCACCATTACTTATACTCTCCTTTCATTTCAAATGGTACTGATTTCTATACAAGGAACTTTGAAATTTTCACACATGGAAATTTAAAGATTTTTTCAAACTTCAGATCAAGCTTCCATATAGTCCACATAGCTTTGCTGGGGTTGTATGCTCTCTCCTCAAATGCAAATATGGCTCAAGACAATGTGCAGGGATAGCAACTTTATTCTTCTATAGGACTTAGGAACCTTCGCATCCCTGCTGGGAGGGCTCCGTGCTCTCAGGCTTGTGAATTCCCCACCCTGCACCCACACAGCTCAAGGCTTCTAAAGAGCGCCCTTTGTCTCCTTGGCTTGCGTGTCAAGGAGGCAAAGGGTTCTGCTGCATGGCAATTAATCAAATGCCCCACTTCTACCTTTGATCTGGGAGAAAATAGTCCAGATAACATGAAGAGGAGAAAGTGAGAGACAGTGACAGAGAAATGGGGAGGGGGAGAAACTGTGCTAGATAGAGAAGGGGAAAGGAAGGTGGAAAGGGAGAGAGGTGGTGGTAGCGAAGGAAGGCATTTTTCAGAGGGAGAGAGTCCAGCTATCCTTCTCTAGTCCGCATTCTTAGAAAAATCAGATGTCTCACACCACTGTGGCAAGTCCCTTTTCTACTACTGCCCTAATTTAAGCCACCAGATACCCTGGGAATAGGGGCTTGATAAAGCTTTATTGAGAATAATAGATTTTGACAATACTTATTAACTTCCTACTCCAAGGTTCTTACTTTGGCTTTTCACTGGGGCCAATAAGAGGAGTACCTAAGGGTGGCATTTAGAAAGATCCTAACTAAGTGGGCTCCAAGAAAAGCACAGCAAGCCTGCAGGTCTCTGAGAGTTCCTGTAGACATTTAAACTTGCTTTATCCTGATGGAAAACCAGAAATCCACAATTAACTGCAGAGAAAGTAGGAACTAGTAATCATTTGTGATTAAATACAATAGCTTGGTAGCAAAACCCTTCCCAAGGCCTTGCAGGGTTTACCTTTACATGAAGCTCTTTAGACAATGGCTGGGTGGAGGGTACCCCTGAAAGAGAGGATGGAAAAAGAAACATTATTTTGTTCAAATCAAGAGAAATGAAGTATTCAAAAACAAGGGTTATGTTGGGATTTGTTTTGCTTTCCTTTTTTAAAAAAAGAGCTATAATATGTGTTCCTTTGGTATATCTTAAAAACATGAGGAACACACTGAGCTGATAGATATGAAAAATTATGAATATTCCACTCAATAATTAAGCATGTCTTTTTTTCTTGGCCCTTTTAATGACAGCATTTCCTGCACAATCCATTTAAATCCAATTCTCTGATATTTAAAAAAATGGAGCTTCCTCTAATTGATTCATAGAAAAGGTTTGTTTATCCAAAAAAAAAAAAAGAGAG
This sequence comes from Glossophaga mutica, assembly GCA_039655065.1. Lineage (NCBI taxonomy): Eukaryota > Metazoa > Chordata > Mammalia > Chiroptera > Phyllostomidae > Glossophaga > Glossophaga mutica. The sequence continues at coordinate 134,752,614 of CM077307.1, read as the reverse complement.
AGAGAGACAGAGAGAGAGAGAAAAGTTAGGCCCGGAGATCATTGCAGAAGCTTTTTATAAATTAGTTTAAAAGTTGGCATTTACAGGGGAAATTATCTAGAGATGCGACAAAGTCACCTACAGATTTCCAGAAGGCAAATGTGATTTTGGTCAATGGCATGAACAAACAGACCTAAACACGCACTTACCCTCTTCACAACTGTGAGCTTGGCTGAATTTGGGGCCAGGCCATAAAATTATAAATGTTCTAAATTAGAAGCTCAGCCTTCTTAGGTTCTGTTTCATTTTCCCCGACCAGATATTGGAGTCTCATTATATCCCTCACAGGTGAATAGGTTTGTTCTTGGCCTATCCAACTCAAACCTCCTAGGAAGCTCTTTGAAAACCACAGAACATCATTCATGCTTGATTTTGCACTAAGATCTTTCAACAGCACATAAGAGCTGATGTTCCCAGTTCACAGACCGGCTCCACGCCTGAAGAGGCTGCAGAGGGCATGCCATTCTCATTAACACGGCGCTATCTCTGTGTCTCTTCCTGAAACAGGCTCGCCTTGTCTCAGACAGGAGGATGGGAACAAGACGGGCAATATCTTGACGACTCCATCCTGAAAGCATGCTGCTTGCAACCAGAAGAAAGATGCAAATGAATAGTAATACATGTCTGGTCTCTAGAAACCTTCAGAAAACCCTTACACTTGTCTCTGAGGGCAAATATTGGCCTTAGCCACGATCTGTTTACACCTTCATTCCTCCAAACACGGAAGAAAACCCAATTACCCTAGATGATCCCCAGTTACCCTGGATTACCAATTGGATATTTTAGATATTATATCATGAGAATGACTGGAATGGTAGGAAAGATTTCCAAATTTGGAGGACTCAAAGACTCATTCTACTTTTCTAATTTACAAATGAAGTGCAAATTCTGGTCCATTGGAGATTTACACAAGCTGACAAAACAGCAACCCTTTCTGAACAGCTGCCCATCAGCTCTGGACAGTTGCTAATCTAAAGTGCTCAGTAACAATGAAATGTTGCAAAATCACAAAGACTCACTCTGTCCATTTGACCTAGATGTCACTGTACAGCGCTGAGAAAGAATACCTCCTGTCAGAGGTCCACCCACAGCCTTCACGGCAGACTTGGGGGTGGGGGGAGGAGGTGATTGTGCAGGCATGGAGCCCTGTACATCCAAACCCAACTTGCTTATACCACAGCCATCTTCACATTGGCCTGGCTAGCTGGTTCCAGACCTCCAAAAACAGGACGGGGAAAAAAGTATCACTTTTATCAAAAGAAATTCATAATGCTCTTTCCAGATACTTGGTTTGTTTTGCACTTCATAGTTGCTGTAACAAAAAAAGAGTGGGGGCTGCTCCACTGAGTATGGGAGATGAGGAGAACCATATGTGGGCAAAAAAATGAAAACACAAGACTTTGTAGTTTGATGAATACAATTTGTTCTAGAAAAATAGTAACACTGAACAAGTGCTAAATCTGTAACAGGCACTGGGCATGCGTTATTTCATTTTCTTCAAGTATATATTGCCCTGTGAGGTAGGCATCTTTTTTCCCTTGTACAGCTGAGGAAAGTCAAGCTTTTGGCTGAAGTCACACAGATGGAAACTGAGAAGGGCAGGGTTTGCACCCAGGTCAACTGACTCGCCCGCCTGGCTCTTAACCACTCCACTCTAACAGCCTGACAGTGCCTCATGAGGGCTTCTTCTAACAATGCAGCTGACATCTTCCGAACAAAAGAAATTCTTTTCCATGTCACATTTTGTAATTACCCACCATGACATTTCAGGATGCAGATCTTTCAGAGGCTCTTCCCTGGCTCCCCCGCTGGGACAGAGAGCCGAGATGATTCGGGGGGCGTCGTGTGGACAAGAAATCAGACATCAGTCATGGGTGGCCAGCACAGGTTCACAAGGACCAAGTCAGGTCAGACAAAGACCAACCACATTTTTTTTTAAAATAAGATTATTAGTCCGCTCAATCAGGGACGTGGTATATCTGATTTTCAACAAGATATTTGGCCAAATTTCTTAGGATATTCTACTGGATGGGATGGAGAAATGTGGGAATTGAAGTTGTGGCAAGTTGTCCTCCCAAAAGGCTACTGACTAATGGATTGGAGTCAGTCTCAGATATTGTTGCCCAACATTTTGGTCAGCAAACTAGACAGGTTAAAACCCCGCAGGCACTCCCATCGCCCTTCTGCTGGCACTTATCTCTGCCAGTCTCATCCATACATACCCATGACCTGCTCCCAGGCCCTGCTTCCTTTTGGCTCTGGTCCATGACTCATGATTCCCCAGCCTGGAACACTCTTCTTTCTCTAACACTATGTCTTTTGTGTCTCCACTTAGAGGTCACTTCGCATGGAAGCCTCTCTTAACTATTGCCCACCACGACAGGACTAAATGTTCACCCCTGGGCTTCTCTGTCACTCCCATGTGTGACCACACATGCCATGCCACTCTCCTCATAACAACTAAGCCACACCTTGTTGGTGACTGCTAGTTCATATACCTCACTAGACTATAAACTCCATGAGGGAGGGGATATGTCTATCTTGGTCATAACAGCCAGTGTCATGATTGGCATGGAGTAGGTTTTCAATAAATATTTGTGGAATGAATGAATAAAGTCAAATCATCTTGGATTAATGAAAAAATCAGAATCTTAAACAAGGTGCCTTTAATCTGAGACAGTGGCATAAGTCCAATCAAATCAAATTTCACTAGGATAAATGTAAAGTAAAACATAAGGGTGCAAAAAAATCATCAGTATCATGAATAAGAAACATAAATGGTAGGTACAAAACAGACAGAGGGAGGTTAAGAATAATATGAGAAATGGAGAAGCCAAAGAACTTATATGTACAACCCATGGACATGAACTAAGGTGAGGGAATGCTGGTGGGAAGGGGGGTGCAGGGCAGAGGGGAAAAAGGGGAGAAAAAGTGGGATAACTGTAATAGCATAATCAATAAAATAAATTTCAAAAAATCACCAGTAAAACCAGTAGGAGGATGCATGAATTTAGCAGTACCTGTGAATAAATTTGGGATTTTTAATTGACTGTTTATTGAATGGGATTGGGCCACCCAAAAGGTTATGTATTTTTAGCTTTCATGTTTAGGAACAAAGTGTCTAGCATTAATGAATTCTGGACAGGTCAAATTATGCTGAGTACTTGTGACTATTTCAGGTGCTATATTTCAATATGAAAGATGAGCAAACAAATGTAAGACTCAAAACCATAAAAATCCTAGAAGAAAATACAGGCAGTGAAATCTCAGGTATTTCTCGCAGCATTATTTGTTATGATATGTCTCCATGGGCAAGAGAAACAATGAGAAAAATAAACACCTGGTACTACATCAGACTAAAATGGTTTTGCATAGCAAAGGAAACCATCAACAAAACGAAAAGAAACCCACTGAATGGAAGACCATATTTGCTACTGATACATTTGATAAGAGGTTAATATCCAAAATGTATAAAGAACTTATACAGTTCAACATAAAAAAAACCCCTAAATCCCAATTAAAAAATGGGCAAAGGACCTGAAGAAACACTTCTACAGGGAGGACATACAGATGACCAGTAGACATATGAAAAGATGCTCAACGTCACTAATTATCACAGAAATGCAAATTAAAACATCACCTCATACCTGTTAGTATGGCCAACATCAATAAATCGGCAAACAACAAGTGCTGACAAGGATGTGGATTAAAGACAACCCTCATCATACACTATTGGTGAGAATGCAGACTGGTGCAGCCACTGTGGAAAACAGTATGGAGTTTCCTCAAAAAATTAAAAATGGAACTGCCCTATAACCAGCAATTTCACTTCTAGATATATACCTGAAGAAACCCAAAACACTGATTTGAAAGAATATATGCACCCCTATGTTGATTGCAGCATTATTTACAACAGTCAAGACTTGGAAGCAGCCCAAGTGCCCATCAGTAGATGAGTGAATAAAAAATCAGCCATAAAAAACAAGGAAACTGTACCTTTTGTGACAGCAAGGATGGGTCTGGAGAATGTTATGCTAAGTGAAATAAGCCAGTCAGAGAAAAACAAATACCACATGATTTCACTTATATGTGGAATCTAATGAACAAAATAAACAAACAAGCAAAATACAAACAGACTCACAGACACAGAAAACAGACTGACAGCCGTTGGAGGGAAAAGGGATTGCAGGGGGCCGGGTGAAAAAGGTAAAGGGATTAAAAAAACTCATAGACACAGACAACAGTATGGTGATTACCAGAGTGAAAGATAGGTGAGGGAAGTTAGAAGAGGGCAAAGTGGAGACAAATGGTGACAGAAGAAAACTTGACTTTGGGTAGTAAACACCCAATATCATATACAGATGATGTATTGTAGAATTGTACACCTGAAACCTATATAATTTCATTAACAACTGTCACCTCAATAAATTCAATAAAATTTTTAAAAAGATATTTATCTACCTTGAAGCATGTAATTCTTACTAGATTCTTTGTTTTCTCTTCTTTAGGGTTCTTCTATTGCTTTTTTTCACTTAATCAGTGCTTACATAACTAACTTTCTGCTTTTTTTTTCTTTTCTAAAATAAACATTTAAGGTTATATTTTATCTCATTATAGCATTCTCATTATAGCATTTAATTTTTAACATACACAATTTTTAAAACATTCGATTCTCAGTACTTTCAAATTTTTATTAGTTTTTGATTTGACCCCTGAATTATTTCTGAAATGTGTATTTAAATTTCCAAAATGTACTTTTTTTAAATGAACACTTTCTTATTAACTTTTCACTAAATTTTTCTGTGGTCACAGAATAAGGTCAGTATGAATTCAATCCTTTGAAATTTATGGAAACGTGCTCTATGGCTTCTTATGAGGTACATTTTTGTAAATACACCCTCTATGCTTAAAAGCAATGTGTATTCTCTATGTTAAGTACAGTACTTTATACATGTCCAATAAAACAAGCTTGTTAGCCCTAAAAAGAAAGAAGAAAGAAAGAGAGAAAGGAAGAAAGAAAGAAAGACCAAACAGACTGCATTTAAAAGAAAACAGTTAGAAAGAAAAGATCATTGAAAACCAAGTTACAAAAAAAAAAAAAAAAAAAAAAATGCCCAAAGGACGTTGGGTTGTTCAGCCTAGACAAAAGGAGGATTATGCAAAGGGCATGATCAAATTAGACTTGTTCTGAATCTCTCTTGAAAGCAACACCTGCATCAGTGGTAGTAGCTACAGGTAAAGAGGAGAAATTTCCAGTTCAATATATAGAACTGCTTGTTGCCCTGGCTGGTGTAGCTCAGTGGATTGAGTGCGGGCCTGCGAACTAAAGGATTGTGGTTCGATTCCCAGTCAGGGCACATGCCTGGGTTGCAGGCCAGTTCCCAGCAGGGGACGCAGAAGAGGCGCAACCACACATTGATATTTGTCTCCCTCTCTCCTTCCCTTCCCCTCTAAAAAAGATAAATAAATAAAATATTTAAAAAATATATATAGAACTGCTTGTAATGAGATCAAAGTTGTTAGAAAATGAGTGGGAAGGGGGACTCAGGATGGTCAGGAACACCTTCATCTTTAGAAGTCTTCAGTGTAGCAAGTCTCTAAATCATGCCCACTTGGCAGAAATCTTACATGGAAAATTTTAAGAACCAAAATGCAAGTGTAGACTTGACAAGCTCCAAAAAGACCCTTCAGGATAATTCAGGAAAGAATCTGTGGGCCTTGTGTTGCCACATTTCTGTGGCATCCCCAGATTCTTATTCTGGAAGCAGCCGTGATGCTTAGTCCACACACCCTGAGCTGTTTTCCTTCTGTGTTGTCGAGTCTTATCTTAAGACTTAGAGCCTTGACTTCTGGCCAAGGTGGAGGCATAGATAGATACACTTTGCCTCCTCACACAACCAAAAGAAGGACAACAACAAATTTAAAAACAAAAAATAACCAGAACTCTAAGAAAAATAAACTATACGGAAGTCCAATAACCAAAGAGTTAAAGAAGAAATATTCACTCAGACTGGTAGGAGGGGTAGAGATGGGCAACCAGGGCTGGGAAGGTATGTGGCAAGGCAATGATTGGTGGACACGGCAGTCCCACATTTGCATGCACGTAAACCGGAAGGAACAACTGGGGAGCAAGACAGACCTCACAACCCAGGGATTTAGAGCAGGAAAAGAAAGCCTCAAAACCGCTGGCTATAAGAACTTGTGGGGGTTGCATCAGCAGGAGAAACTCCCAGTCTCACGGCAGAGTTCACTGGAGAGACCCACAGGACCCTAGAATGTACATAAGCCCAACCACCCAGGAATCAGCACCAGAATGGCTGAATTTGCTTGTGGGTAGCAGCGGAAGTGACTGAATCCGGCTGAGCATAGAAAGCGTCATTGTTCCCTCTCTGACCCCTCTTCCCCCACATACAGTGCCACAAAGCAGTGAAGTGGGTTGCCCTGCCCTGGTGAATACCTAAGGCTCTGCCCTCTACGTCCTAAGAAGCTGGCCAGACAAAGAAATCTGGCCCAAAAGAAAGAACAGATCAAAGCTCTAAAAATAGAACTAAACCACAAAGAGATAGCCAACCTATCAAATGCAGAGTTCAAAACACTGGTAGGATACTCACAGAAATGGTCAACTATGGTCACAAAATAGAAGAAAAAGTGAATGCTATGAAAAGTGAAATAAAGCAAAATATACAAAGAACCAACAGTGAAGTGAAGGAAACCAGTTTTCAAATCAATGGTTTGGAGCAGAAGGAAGAAGTAAATGTTCAACCAGAACACAATGAAAAAACAAGAATCAAAAAAAATGAGGAGAGGCTTAGGAATCTCCAGAACAACTTTAAATGTTCCGACATCTGAATCATAGGGGTTCCAGAAGAAGAGGAAGAGCAAGAAATGGAAAACTTACTTGAACAAATAACAAAGTAGAACTTCCCCAATCTGACAAAGGAAACACTTCCAGGAGGTCCAGGAAGCCCAGAGGGTCCTGAAAAAGTTGAACCCAAGAAGCACACACCAAGGCACATCATAATTAGGTTAGCCATGATTAAAGATAAGGAGAGAATCTTAAACACCGCAAGAGAAAAAGAGACAGTTATCTACAAAGGAGTTCCCATAAGACTATCAGCTGATTTCTCAAAAAGAACCTTGCAGACAAGAAGGGGCTGCAAAGAAGTATTTGAAGTCATGAAAGGCAAGGACCTACATCCAAGATTGCTCTATCCAGGAAACTCATCATGTACAATGGAAGGGCAAATAAAGTGCTTCCCAGACAAGGTCAAGTTAAAAGAGTTCATATCACCAAACCCTTATAATATGAAATGTTAAAGGGACTTATCTAAGAAATAGAATATCAAAACTATGAGCAGTAAAATGACAACAGACTCACAGCTATCAACAACTGAGCCTAAAAACAAAACAAAACAAAAACAGAACTAAGCAAACAGCTAGAACAGGAAGAGAATCACAGAAATGGAGATGACATGGAAGGTTATCCTCGGGGAGGGGGAGGGAGGAGAATGGGGGAACAAGTACAGGGAAAAAGAAGCATAAATGGTAGGTACAAAATAGACAGGGAATGGTTAAGAATAGTGTAGGAAATGGAGAAGCCAAAGAATTTTTTGTGTGACCCATGGACATGTATTAAGGCAGGGGGAATGCTGGTGGGAAGCGGGGTGCAAGGCAGAGGGGAATAAAGGGGAGAAAAAAATGGGACAACTGTAATAGCATAATCAATAAAATATATTTTAAAAGACTTAGAGCCTCATAAACTAAAAGTTAAGAGAAATAGTTTCGAGTCCCAGGTCTATCACTGGTTAGCTGTGGGTTTATCATCTTGTTTAAGCTCAGATTGTTCATCTGTAAAATAAGAAAGTTTGAATCAATCACTTACTTAGTTCTGCCACATTCATGTTCAAAACATCAGTGTTTCTTAAACCTGGTTTCAGACCACAAGCATCAGAATCACCAAGGAAGCCTATTTAACATTTAGATACTTGGACCCATTGTAGATCTGTGAGTGGAACCCCAGAGCACGACTTTTTAATAAAGCACCAGAAATTGTTCACCGGCACACTGAAGATCCAGAAACAACTCTGGCTATGTGCCCGTAAAATCAAAACAGCAGATAAGCAGAATTCGGGCACAGCAATGTTAACTGAGTTACCCACATCTCATAGTAAATTGGAATTGTTCTTAGAAGAAAATTATCAGGTTATTTCCTGTTCTCTTGGAGAGCCTGAAGATTTAAATGAGGGGATAAGTAGAAAACTAGAGAATTCTCCAAGACATGTTTAGTAAGGCTGAAGAAGCTGCAAACCCTGCCTGATGAGGAGGGAATCAGAGCTTTGAGACAGGGGGCAGCCATGCATCGTTCGAGCCTCCAAAGCAAGCGAGTGCAGCAGCAGGTGCAGACAAAAGGGAAGAGCGCAGGGCGAGGCCTGTCAACCAGCTCGCCCTGTTCGCATTCGCCCCTCAGGAGTGACATGAGTCAGGTTTTGAAAAAATGAGAAAATGGAAAATCAAGGGATGCGCTTAATTAACTGAAAACCGTCCTGTGCCAGGCCCAGGAGAGCGAGCTGTTCACATACAGCAATTGCTCCATCACGGAAGCATTCATTATGCAGAAGGAGCCCTGCAAAATACTTTTATTTTTCCTTCCCAATTTCAAGGTCTCAGAGAGCTGTTTCCCCAAATTTGCTGTGAAACTTTCTTGGTTTGAAGACCTAGTAAAATTAGTAAAGTTTTTTATTTGACGTGGGAAAGAGGAGTTGCTTTTGAAAGCCCGTTTGGCTGCAGACCCAGTGTGGATGGAATGCTATCACCACTAACAAGTCCACTTTTTTATACAGGGATGGGCAAAAGTAGGTTTACAGTTCATACGGAAAATAATACAATAATTAATAAATAATAATGCAAGAAAAAACTCTGTGTTTCACATCCTCACAACTGTAAACCCATTTTTCCCCCATATATATTTTCACTGAGGTTTTCCCCAAACTGAGAGTCATCAGAGTAAATTTTTCTTAATCTGTGTTTAAATACACATGAGATCATGATTTTGAAAATTCGGTTTTTGTTCTATAGCTTATTATCCAGGCAAGCACCCTAAAATAACAAATAGTTGCATTAAGTCAGCTTATTATCCAGGCAAACACCCTAAAATAACAAATAGTTGCATTAAGTCAGTGCCTCTTCAGATGAGGCACACTGAAACAGTTAAGCCCATAGATGTGCTCAGGAACATGTCAACTATTTGGGTCTTGTGCAATCCAAAACACCTTTTGATGCCCCTTTCACCCTAAAATTGTAGAAATGCTTTACTTAGAAATCACAGGCACTAGTCAATCACTAAGTCATTATCACACTGAAATCTCCGGCAGCATTTCCTTCAATGACACCGTCTACATCTCAGCTCTAAAAGTCACTTAAGCATTTCCACCAAATCAGGTATCAAGCAAATAAACTCTAGGAAGACACCTCAACCTAATACAAATATTCTTAAACTGAAAAGAATAAAGAATAATGCTTGCTTATGAAGAAAGCTAATTTCATATTCCTATCAGAGAGTCATCAAGAAATACTGCTGGAAAAATAAAAAGTACCTTACCCAGAAACAGTTGAATTAAGCAGATGGATTTTGACAGGACCTGCATAATTAAAGTTTCCACTGCAGCTTTAGAAACTCCTGTTCTGAAACCCATTTTGTCAGCCAATGCTAAAGAATGTTTTTTTAGCTCAGGAACATAAAATCCAAATAGTCCCAGAGGAGAAGCTGCCTCTCAGCCTGGACACCCTCAGACACTGCCTTTCAAAGAATAACTCTTTCCCCTGGAAATGGATCTTGTCATTGACATTGTCATGTTAATTGGCAAAATTCAAACACAAGTCATCTCTAGAACCGGCAATGGGAAGACCTTTGGATAGACTGTTTTAAAACTTTTTCCTAAAGGAAAAGAGACATGCTAATACAAAGTTGACCTGGGCATGTTAGTCCCTAACAATTAAGGACCCAAGAGCAAAATGCTTTTTATTAGCCGCTGCTGGACCAGGAGTCTTCTTTGCACTCTTTATGGGGCAGTAAGAAAAGGCACCCAAACCTCAAACCTCAGTATGAGAATAAACGGTTGGAGGTGGTATGAATAAATTGCCATTCACATATAAGTCAAAACCTTGCATCAATCAACGGTTTTGCTTTTCTTCCAAAGGGAGTTCCATTCCAGACTCTTCACAGGGAGCAGAAATCTGTGTTTAAAGGGGAGATGCTGAGGGTCCTGTGAAACCTTACTCTTCTGACTCAAATGCAGAAGGCACTACTTTCTTGGATGGATAAAGGACACAATTCCCCCCAACTCTACTGTTTCTGCCTTCAAAAATAAAGCTAAGTGAACAACACTCTTGAGATGGGATTTAGATTTCTGAGCCTGAAGGTTAAGACATTGTGCTGGCGAAACCAGCACCATTTCTGAGTCATTCCTTTCCTGGCTCTGGAAATGACCCTGGCAGAGCCCAGAGAAGGATGACTTGGCTTCTGGGCTCCATGGTTGGAAACCTCTGTAGCTTAAACCTTGTCTCACCATTCACTAAACAATAAGTTATTTTTGACAGACCTTTCCTGCCTGGTTCAGATCTACTACTGAAGACATAGCTTTCAAAATGGTTAAAAGAAATAAATGGCACAATTGGAAAGAACAACTGGAAAGGTCTGCTCCATTTGGGAAGAGCAGAGTTTAAAAACCTGAAAACATGTTAGTGCTAGCTACAGTACAGTCTCTGTAAAACTCCTCCTGCTGATCTGAAACTTCCAAGCACTTGTTCGGAGGAATCACTAAGACATTCTCCCACCCAACTGACTGTAAGGATCTGGTAATGGCGAGAGTACCACATGTCTCTTTGGTTTAGAAATCAGACTGTTCTGGGCCACCAGTGTTGTGAAATAGTGTCATGTCTTAGGAACAAAACTGAAGGCTCATTCTGTGCGTACCTGAAAGCTGTAAAAGCCCAGGAAATTGTCTTTCTCCCGCCAAATGAGTGATAAGTAAAATCTGATTAAGTGACCTGGAAGCCAACATTGGCTTTCCTTTGGGGAGTTGATGGGTTGTGTAACCAGGTCCAGGATCAAAGACACTTTGACAGTCCCCAGAAGGCAACCACTTAGGCATCTTGAGGGACTGGGCAATTGTGGTACTGCCCCCCTGGTAAAATTAGGGGTCCAGGAAGAAAGAGGCATAGAAACATCTTCAGGGTTTGGGAAGGCCATAAAAGTTGCTTGATCCTGAAGTCATTAGAATGATACATTATATTCCAAGTTGGGTGCAATATAACTGATGTAGAAATAGAAATACAAATATAGAATACAACCTTAGCACTTGTTTTATGCCTACTTAGGGAAAAAAAAACAGTATTTCCCAAGGACTGGTCAGATTTTAAAAATCACTCTCTTATCCTACCACACTGTGCCCTTGCACACACATACACATTTCACACAAGCAAAACCAGGCTGAAGACCAATAGGTACAGTTTTACTCTGAAGTCCTCAGAGAACACCTAATCTTATCTGCTTATGTAATCAAAGAGGAAATTAAGGTTAGAGACATTTCGTGACTTACCCAAGACATAGGCAAGACTCGAGCCCAGATGTCAGTCTCCTAATCCAGTATTCTTTCCACCGCACTAGTTAAAATGTCAGGCAAAGGGCTCAACCACAGTATAACAACCATCCTCCAACCTCTTCACTCACAGCACATGTGTTCACCAGCCAGGCATTTCAGTGACCTAATCTCTCCCTCAACAAGGCTCCCACCCTCATCTGCAGTCTGAGTTTTGTTGACTGAAAAGCGAAGGGTCTCTCAACTCATTTCAGCAAAGCCACAGAAACATAAAACTGAGTGGCCCTGGAATGGTAATCAGAGTCCACTGGGGCTGGAGTCCTACATGTTTGTGGGAGGAGGGGAAGGGACTGTAGGAGGTGGATGGAGATGGAAGATATTTTGAGGATAGTTTGCAATGGGTCTTGAATGTCCTGGTGAGAGTTAGGGACTAAAAAGGGGTAAGAACTGTTCTAACACATGGGCCCAGGCTGCTTAAAAGAAGAAAACTGATCTTTCATGATAATTGTATTTGTTTCTTTCCCTGTTTAATGTATGATCTCATTAGAGTGGATGCTCCTTGAAGACAGGGATAATGCCTGCCGTGTTCAACATCACATCCCAGTGGTTAGCATCCACAAGCCCTACAAGGATACCAGCTGCCGAGGAATGCAAGCACAGCAACTACAGACATGCAACTCCCCTTCCACTTGTTACGTGAGACCTCTCTGTGTCAGTGGCCAACATTTATATTTGGGAAATAAGGATAGTCCAATTGTCACTTCCTTTGTAGTTTTTCTGCACCAGTTACAAGAATGGCAGGTAGAGTTCTATATTCATATTTCTGTTTTTACATCAGTTACATGGCATCCAACCCAGAACATCATGTATCCTCCCCGTTGTAAACACTTCTGGATCAAGCAACTTCTATAACCTTCCCAAACCCTGAAGACATCAAGAGGATAGAACAATGGCTTGGGTATGATCAAATTTCTCCTACTAGCTCAGTCTGACTCATACCTGACCAAGGACAAATCACTTAACCTCAGCTTGCCTTGTTTTTACTGTATGCAAAATGCAGCCCATAACAATACAAGTCTCCTCCTTCCCTTGAAGGGATATTCTGAGAATTGAGGAGATGCTATCTTGGAAGTGATTAAAGCTCCTAAGAACTGAGCTCTCAATACAGAAGCAGTGTTGTTCTTAGGCTGTGCTTCAGCTGCTGTTTTTCAGTATGAAAGGTAGATATTGTGAGACCTTGTTGGCAAGAACAGGAAGCTGTTGACACAATGATACAACAAGCAGGAAGGCAGGCACCTTGAAAGTTTAATGGTTCTGATTTTATTCATTGAATTCCTTCTTCCTCACCTCAAACCTCAATCTCTATTACTCTTTATGGATAGGTGTTTTTTTCCTTCCAACTTTTCCCAGCTGCCAGGACATCTGGAGAAAAACAAAGCTGGTCCAAAACATAAATATATTTTTCTAATGTAATCATAGAACCACTGGGGAAACCACGGGGCTGCTTCTTAAGGAGTCACCTAGTTCATTCAATTTAACAGTCACTCAATTTCTGAGCTTTTTTTGTAACAATTCACTACAGAACAAAGCAAGTTGTGAATTACTCAAAAGAAAACTTGTCTGAGAATACAGAGCAGAAAATACGTAGTTGTGACTCTGTGGATTAGAAAGAGTTGTTCAGAAGAGGAATATCCTAGCTCAGGGAAGGCAAGTTTCTCAGAAATGAGTACAAGGTTTGCAAAGCCACAGAAACGTAAAACTGAGTGGGATGGGGCTGGTAGTAGGAGTTCAAGGTATGGGAGCATGGTATGTTTGGCGGGGAGTGTTGGATGGGGTTACAGATGGAAGCGACTTAGAAGACAGCTTGCAAAGTGTTGCTGAGAGGCTGAAAATTTATGAGTAATGAGACGCATCACAAATTTTGAGTTGGCCAGTAGGATACGAGCTAAACTTTGGAAACTGTAACCCTGGAGCCTGGGAGATGAGTTCAATGACTACTGCAATAATTCAGGAAGGAAGCAGTGAGAGCCTTGAAATGGCTAAAGATATGGAAGTGGGGAGACAGGGTCAAATCAACAATGGTCACCTCCAAACTGGATGGAGCTCTGGCAGCAGAAGGAAATTTGAAAAATGATGTCCAGAAGAACTGTGGTTTAACTACTTCATCCTGCTTGTACTTTCAGCCCAAATGGCCACCCTCCTATGCCAAGACCCGTGATGCAAAGTCCATCTGATAACTTTTATGACCATCCTATAACTTTTAGCATGAAATTCTTACTTCCCCTAGAGCAAGAATAGGTCCCTTTTTAGGCTGGATCACCATAACCAAGTCATGTCCATGGGGCCATAGAATATCAAAGCCAGGAAAGATGTAAAAGTGGGATGGAACAAAGGATCGGAAAAAAATAAAGGAAGGGAGGTAGAAAGAGGGGTGAACATCTGCAAATAACAATGTCTCACTCTAGATGCCTTTGCCAAGTGCAGGGTTTAGAAAGTCATGCAGTTTCTGCAGACTAGAGACAAGCAGCTGTTGCTCTTGGCCTCTTTCAATAAATAAATTTTGGGGTCTTATTTAAAGCAGAGACCTCTATAAGCACCAACACAATCTCTCTAACCTCAAAATGCCAAGAATGGCAGTTTTTACTCCAATATTTGAAATGTATTAGTAATAAATTCATTCATTCATTCATTCATGCTGCACATGGTTTGACTGCCCAGTATGACTGTAAGTTCCTCAAATAAATTCACTCAACATTCAGCCAAGTTTGTTAGGCACCTACTCTATTCTAAGCCCTGTAATAAGCTTTGGAGAAACTGAGGTGAACAAAACTAACATAATCCCTGGTTTCATGGATCTTACATATTAATAGGGGAGATAAATGCTAAAGATATATCTTAACATTTAATCATTTTAATTACAGCTCTGCTATGAAGGAATATTATGGGAACCATAAGAGCAATCAGACTTGGCACCATAGACTTGAAGGATGGGAGGTAGTCTTCTAAGCAAGAGGTGGAGGGAAGAGTATTGCCAGCAGAGCCAATAGATACATGAAGGCCTGAGATGGGCTTTCTGGCATGACAGAGATCAGAAAGGGCCAAGGTCAATCCTGGTGGGCAAGGCAGAGAGCAGCAGGAGGCAAGTATGAAGATGCACAGATATGAGCTTTCTCCATTTCCTACCGTTTCTGCCATAGCACCTAGCACAGTAAGGTTCCAGAATAGATGAATAAGTACAACTTGGAGTGCTAAAGGTATCCTGGTCTACTGGTAACAAGACGTCCCCCAGAGAGAAATTCATCTTTACCTAACAGTATGAGGTTGGTAAACAGTATGGACAAAATGACTTCAGCAACTTTGTTCTCAACTTTTATGCTGAGAACAGCCTTGTAGAACTAGAAAATTGCAAGAATAAAGATATGATTTCTTCTATTGGACTTCCGGCCAAGATGGAGGCGTAGGTGGACACACTGTGCCTCCTCTCACAACCAAAATTAAGGACAACAAATATTTAGAAACAAGAAAACAACCAGAACTTATAGAAAATTGAACTGTACGGAAGTCCAACAACCATTCATCCAGACCAGTAAGAGGGGCAGAGTCGCGGTAGGAAAAAGTGGAGGTGCGGACCCAAGAACGCAAGTAGCAGCGGCTCGCAGTTCCCAGGTGCACGGGCGGTGGCTGGCGGACCCCGGGCACAGGGGGGCAACTGTGCAGACCCAGTGAGGACGCACAAGGCAGCTGGCTGACCAGGGGGTCCCACATTCACGCACGCAGACGGTCCAGGCAGAGGGAAAGTGGCGGAAGGGACCGGAGTCCAGAAGAGAGCGGAACAGGTGCCATTCTTCCCTCTCGGACCCCGCCCCCACCTATAGCGTCACAACCCAGCGACTGGGCTGCCCCGCCCTGAGGAACACCTAAGGCTCCACCCCTCATACGTAATAGCTGTGACCAGACTAAAACCAAAACAAACAAAACAAAAAACCCCACCAAAAATGGCTCAAACCGGAGAAAAAATGAAAACCCCAGAGTCAATTCCTCTAAGCAGTGAAGAGATAGCCAACCTGTCAGATGCACAGTTCAAAGCACTGGTCATCAAGATGCTCACAGAATTGGTTGATTTTGCTCATAAATTAGATGAGAAAATGCAGGCTACAATACGTGAAATGAAGGAAGATGCATGGGGAACCGATAGAGATGGAAGGAAAACTGGGACTCAAATCAATGGAGTGGACCAGAAGGAAGAAATTAACAACCAAACAGAAAACGAGGAAGAAACAAGAATTCAAAAAAATGAGGAGAGGCTTAGGAACTTCCAGGACATCATTAAACGTCCCAACATCCAAATTATAGGGGTCCCAGAAGGGGAAGAAGAGCAACAAGTAGAAAACTTATTTGAACAAATAATAAAGGAGAACTTCCCCAATCTGGCAAAGGAAATAGACTACCAGGATGTCCAGGAAGCTCAGAGAGTCCCAAAGAAGTTGGGCCCAAGGAGGAACACATCAAAGCACATTGTAATTACATTAGCCAAGATGAAAATGAAGCAGAGAATTCTAGAAGCAGCAAGGGATAAGGGGACAGTCACCTACAAAGGAGTTCCCATCAGACTGTCAGCTGATTTCTCAAAAGAGACCTTACAGGCAAGAAGGGGCTGGAAAGAAATATTTGAAGTCTTGAAAGGCAGGGACCTACATCCAAAATTGCTGTATCCAGCAAAGCTGTCATTTAGAATGGAAGGACAGATAAAGCGCTTCTCAGATAAGGTCAAGTTCAAGGAGTTCATCATCACCAAGCTCTTATTATATGAAATGTTAAAGGGACTTATCTAAGAAAAAGATCAAAAATACGACAATGAAACGACAGCAAACTCACAGCTATTAAGAACCACACCTAAAACAAAAGCAAACTAAGCAAACAGCTAGAACAGGAACAGAACCACAGAAATGGAGATCATATGGAGGGTTAGCAACAGGGGCGTGGGGGGGGGGAAGGTACAGAGAATGAGTAGCATAGATAGTGGGTAGAAAATAGACAGGGGGAGGGCAAGAATAGTGTGGGAAATGTAGAAGCTAAAGAACTTATGACACATGGACATGAACTAAAGAGGGGAATGTGGGTGGGAGAGGGTATGCAGGGTGGGGGGAGTGAAGGGGGGAAATGGGACAACTGTAATAGCATAATCAATAAAATATATTTAAAAAATAAAAAATAAAATAAAAAAAGATATGATTTCTTTACCCACTTTATTATTCATCTGTCTTACATTAGTAAGACCAGTGTCAGGGGTATTACTGAGGTGAAGACTTGCAGAAGTCTCCACAAGGTCCAAGTGTAGCGTAGAAATTTGGTTTTGGGGTATTGACTTGCAATAATATAATGCATCTCTTATGCAACTTAATTCTATTGAAGACTAAAAGAAACATCAAACTCTATATAATAAATCAACTTTCCCTAAAGCATAATTTCCCAGCATGGTTTTAAATATAAAAAGGAAAGGATATCTGGACACTCTGAGCTTTCCCACTTCGTTTTGGTATTAATTTTTTAAACAAAGGGGTGGAAGATTGTGTCAGTACAGATCTCAGCAAGAAACAGAATTCACCCCCCAGATAATTCAAATGAAGAGAACTACACGACAGAAATATATACAGAGTTGAGGGCAGGGATTAGGGAAGGAATAAACAAGGGATGTTGAAGCTACCAGGGAGAAGGAAAATGAAAGCTGTTTCTCTAGGACTAGGGCTGAAGGGAAAAGGAGAGGGAGTGGTACAACTGGTACCCAGGACAGAAGCCATAGTTGTGGAGCAACGAAGCTGGGAAGGAGCAAGAAAGACCCATCCTGAAACCTCTCTCTCCAGCTCTCAGGCATCCCTACAGTGCCTCCTGTTGCTGAACCCCACTGTAAGCCAGCCAGCCAACAAGCTGGGATGACAAGGTCCACAGAGTCAGCCTCCAGGACCCAGAGCAGGGCAGGGAAGGGGAAAACGGATCCTGAAAGGAAAACAGAGCAAATGGAGAATGATTGGCATGGGCATGATGGGAAAATATGGTGTAACCATAATAAGAAAGGTAACAAAATGTTCTGGTTATAAAACGTATAGTATATAAATATTCTAGTAACATATATATGTAGCGTAATATACAATTATGATTGATTCATAAATATGTATTTTTAGTTATTATACTATGTCAGCTATTATATATATTTTGTGTGGATTGTGCAAGGTGTAATGTGCATTTTTTTTCTCTGTAGGTAGGTTGAAGATAAGTTTGCATGGGCAAGGTATTCTGGATGCACGGACAGCTGATGGTGAAATGGGAGGGAAACTACCCTCCTTTGCTCTTATTGCCTGTCATTTCAATGCATCTGGCACTCACAGATCTGTTTTCAAATGGAAACAGTGAATACAGTTGACACTTTTTGGGTTCACAAGGTCTTCTGTCTCTGAAAACAACCCCTGATTTGCAGGAAGTGGTCCTCACACTGGTCTGTGGGGGCAGATCCACCCCTATACACCAGACCCTTTCTTTTACTTCTGGACCAAGCTCAAACATTGCCTCTCCTGAGGAACATGACCAGCTCTCCACAATCATATTCCGTATGTCTCTCCCATGCTCCTTATGTTATGTCTTATAATGATTTCAGGGAGCAAAGGCATGTCTTACATTTACTTGTTTCCTTATTATATTTGGCAGAAATGAATACAAAGAAATGTGGTGAGGTTGTTATTGAAATGTATATGAATGTAGATGCAGAGAGTAGACTGACAGCTGTTAGAGGGGAGAAGGCTAAGGGCCTGGGTGAAAAAGGAAAAGAGAAGAAGCAGTTACAAACTGGTAGTTGCAAAATAGCCAAAGACATGCAGACTGCAGCATGGGGAGTATAGTCAATAATGTCGAGGCCCTGGGGGAGGGGCCAGATGTGTGCTTGGGACAGTGGGGGGACTAGAGTGCCTGATTTTCTGACCACTTTGCTATATACATCTGAAACTGAAATGAAACAGCCTTGAATGTAAACTGTGATTGAAAAATAAAACAAAAAAGGTATATGAATGAATAAATCATTCTGTGAATGCCAAATGCTACAGCTTGACTCACAGTAGCATTCTTATCCATTCAGATTCTCTCTCTGATTTTTTAGGGTCAGAATCCATATGAGGTTTGTAACCTACTTTCCTTTAAAGAGAAACAATGGTGGGAGAGGATAAAAAGAGAATAAAGAACTTCATGTTCTTAAAGTGTACAACTCCAGTGTCTAGATTCAAATGAAATCCAGAATATGTTGAAAGACACAGATGAATCCAGACAAGCACAGAAGTGTAGAGGAATAGAATGGCACTCCTTCCACGAACCAGTGCTTCAGCAACAAGCTCACGACTGAACCCAGGATAGAAAACTCCTCAGCCATGGATACACCTCCTTGCCTGGTAGCTAGAGAAGAAGATGCCAGATGCTATAATGTCATTTGAGGCCAACAATCCATAGGGAGGTCACTAATCTATAGAGGGGCCATAACAAAATGTGATCCTAGCAAGCTGATGTCAAAGAGGACTCTTAATCTCTTTTTTCACATGCATAAGGAACTGTGCGCTGCATGTCAATGAGTTTTCCCTAAGCAGCCAGGCCATTGAAAACCATTTATGTGGTACTGGGGATGTATTTTAATGGCATTAGTCTAAAGGTCAAGCAATGCAAAGAAAGCTGCCAGGAAGCAAGCCAACAGCTCAGTCAGGTAATTGAGCGTGCAAAAGCACTCTTCTATCACTTCTCTGCCGTAGCCACTAGTCCCATTTTTGTTTATTCTCCATGGCACGGTGTGGAAATGGTGTTCTTTTATTTTCTTTTCTCTGTTTATGTTAGAAAGAAGCCATCAAGATAAGGGTTCTCCTTCTAAAAATAATATTGCTATTGGCAATAGTCTATCAGCAAAAGTTGGGCTTTCACTCCAGAAAAGAGTCAGGGAGATTCAGGTATCAGCTCTCAGAACAAACCTCAAGCATCGCAATGAAGATTGGAACAAAACTGAGAGTGGAGGTGGGGCTTTAAAAATATGGAAATCCCCAACTTCTAACTCCAGTTTGGAGACCTGGCAGATCAGATTGTCGGGGAAACATTTTGGGAATTCTTTGCAATGTCAGCTTGCAGAAGCTACAGAAAATGACCCCCCTTCAGCCATCTGTCTGTCTGTCCATCCACTCCAAAAGCACATATTTACCACATAAATAATAGTGAAAGGTGATAATAAGTAGTTAGAATTCCATTTATTTCACATTACCTTCCAGGACCTGGACCCATTGATATACAGATGATGATATAGATATAGATAAAGATATAGATATAGATGATATACATATAGATACAGATATAGATATAAAATTCTAAATATGTATATTCATTTGGAATGCTCCCAGGAAATTGCACTTAATAAGGTCCATCCAAAACCAGTATCTTAAAGTCCCTACACTGAGAGTCCTTAAATATGGCCAGAAAAGAGGAGAACCATTTGATAATCCACCAAAACTAGGAAAACATGATATGGAAGAAGTATTATGTGTGAATGGTACCCCTCTTCTTGTGGAGACAGACTCAGAGGTCAAAATAAACTTGAGTCATCATTAAATTATCCCAGAGCAGGGATATACCAAAAGAAATATCAGCCCAGCCTGGAAAGGTCTAACTACTGAATGGTCAGGGAGAAAACCAGAGAGATTCTCATTGACCTGTGGACCCATATTTCAGAAGAAGCTCAGCTGGGAAATTGCTTCTCTCTGTTTCTCATCTCCTCAATCCGTGGCCTTCACGGCAGGGTGAAGGTGCTGGTGGCCGGGGCCCTCGCTGCAGTTGCCTCCAGTCCCTGAAACTTCTTCCTGAGGCCTCCTCCACTGGCATGCATGGTGACTGGGCATGCGGCAGCCAGAAATTCCTGTAGGATATTTCTGGAAGTACCCACTGTTCTGCTCGGGGTGCTGCGAGAATCAGTTTCAAAAGATACAAGAAGGAAAGGTGTGCTCACTAGCCAGGACATCTCATCCCTTTCGCTCCCTCTTTACCCACGTACTTGCTCCCTTTTGCAGGAACACAGGCCTCTGGAAGGCTTGGGAGCCTTTGCCCTACCTCCTTCCCTTCCTCTGCTGAAGAACTGGAAAATAAAACAAATAAAAATGCTGTCATCCTGGGACAGATGAGCGAACTTTGTTTTCACCCTGTCCAGCTTTCATATGCAGGGTGAGGAGGGGCACAGGATGGCACATCAGAGACAGAGAAACACCCCTGGATAGGGACTGAGCTCCAGCAACAGTTTGGTTCCTAAACTATTGGCACCAAAGACTAAGAAAGAAGTGTGGGCTTTCATTAGCTATTGCTGAATATTTATGCCCCACTTACTACCGATTGTTGGCTATGTAAAAAGCCAGATAAAGAAATTTGGCCACCTGAGTGCCTGGGGCTTTTGATCAATAACAAGCCAGCCTACCAGAGGCCCCATTTCTGACTGCTCTGCCTGAGACAAAGGTCCTTTGTAAACTTCAGTGCCCCAGAGCGAAGGCTTGGAGCTGTGTTGATGCAAGCAGAAGGAAGAGGGAGAGAAAAAAGGAAAAGAAAACCTTTTGCTTTTCTCAGCAGAAACTTAGTATTGAGTGCGGGGACTTGTTAAAGGAAAGAACTGTCTGGGAATGATGATGGCCATCTTTTACAGAGTTCCTCCTTGGACTAATAGCACACTTCTGACCGGCTGAGCACCTATCGAGCAGAGCAGGGCATGAATTTCTAAGTACCTGGTTTTGCTGTACCTTTCTTACTGTCTTCTTTCAGATCTGGAGAGGTGGTGGGCCTTTTTATATTTTGGAGAGAAGTTGAGTAGAGGGGAAGAAAGTAACAGGAGAAGGATTTGTTCAAAATAAACCCAGAACTCTGATGATCATTTTTAGTCTGGAGAAGGAAGGATAATTCTTTTCTAGAACTGGTACCCACTTAAACAGCTTTCCCCAATTTGGGAGATTTCCAGAAAAGCAACTCATTTGCTTGTGACACCTCACTGTGCTACCTGCCTCTTCGCTTGTTTCTAACTGGGTGGACCATCTGGGATAAAAACAGAGCAATCAAGTTCAGGCCAGAGAAATAAGAACAGACAAGAGAATCAGGAACCACAGACCCAAACCATGAGTGTAAGAACTCTCGAAGACGAATTCAACTTTAACTTTCTCACATTTATCCTTTTGATTAGCACCTTGCTGCTTTCTGGTGGTAACGTGCAGCGAGATGGACTGAAAAAGGATTTGGAGCTTCTTTCCTTAGGGTTGTCAATGGAGTGAGGAGCTGGAAACACTGTTCCCCAGGTGACCCAAGACCAGGTGGAGAGAACTCCAAACGGAAGATTAAGGCAGTGTTTAACAGGAGAGGAACATGAGCAGGCTGTTTGGGGACCGGCAGGAAAGTGAAAAAGGAGAATGCAAGCAGCCAGCCTGGCTGAGACTCAACCTCATGGGCTTCCCAGAAAGCCACCG
The DNA here is from genome assembly GCA_039655065.1 of Glossophaga mutica. Taxonomy (NCBI): domain Eukaryota; kingdom Metazoa; phylum Chordata; class Mammalia; order Chiroptera; family Phyllostomidae; genus Glossophaga; species Glossophaga mutica. The sequence continues at coordinate 134,730,473 of CM077307.1, read as the reverse complement.
CAGGTCCTCAGCAAAGGCAGCAAAATGGATTGAAGTGCCCTGTCTCAGTCACTCAAATCACCACCCACAGGCCTCTTCCCCAGGATGAGTATAAGGAATTTTAATTTTTAATTTTTTGTCAAAAATTGTGACACTATACTTGTAGAGTTTTTAAACTCGCATAGTATAATTAAAACCAACTGTCTTCTGCCCCACTGCAACCCCATCCATCGCTCCCTAGAAGCAACCACCCCAACTCGTCCAGCTCTGGCCTCTCCCAGGCACCTATATTTATAAACGATATGCTCCCAATGCTATTTCTTGATTTATTTATTTTAAGCCTCTCTCTCCATGTCCCACCCCCACCCCCACTCCCCAACTGGGGCTTTCATTTTCTGTGGCCTGGACAGTTTTAATAGCTTCCTGTCTTTCATCTCTAAACCCATATGCCAGATAAATTTTTCTATAGCATGGTTCATTTTTGCAGTGGTTTCTCATTGCCTTACAGTTCAGATGCCTTGCCTGGCATTAAAAACCTTCTATTCAGCTTTAACTCCTATTCCTCTCATCTTATCCCCTACTTTGCCTCCAACTAGAGGACTCACTATTGTCCAAACTTATCCCAGGCTTTTAGGTCTTTGCACATGGTATGCACCACCTAGAACACTTCATTTCACCATTCTTGCTGTCACCTCCACCATGAAGCCTTCCCTTTTCAACTTTGAATTCTTGTGACTTTTTATTCCTATCACTCTAAAAAAGCTTACTACATTCTACTTTTTATTATCATTATTTGTGGGTTTGTCTTATCTCCCTGACCAGTATAGAAGATCATTGAGGACCAAGACTTAATCATTTCATATTCCATTCTTTATAAACGTGACAAATTACAAAGATTAGGAGAAGCTGGATAAATGTTTATTAAATAAATGAATAAATGAAGCAAAACTGCATTCTTCTCTCTTGAAGTTACAGCTCTTTCAAAAGACCACTGTTACACACTTTACTCTCTCTGTGGTTAGTGGCAGTGATGAGTTCCAATACCCAGCTTCTCTAGTGAGTAGAAGAGTCTAACTAAATTCTGTGGCTTGCCAAAAATGATGTTTTAGTGTTAAGTCGAGTGCCTCCTACTCTTGTGCCTGGCCCAGGAGGTCATAATATTTCCTAATCCAAACACCCTCTTAGGGATAGGACTTAAATTCAGGGAGACTATAACTCAGAGCTGTCAACACTCACCCCACTTGCCTCCACCTTGCAACTCAGCTCCAACTGCAGAGCAACACTCTCACCATCTGAAAGTGGAAAAGGAAGTCTCTGTCTATTTTTACAGGACTGAGGGGGAGGCAACAGGAAGTGTTTCATTTAATTTCTACTTCTTCTCTTGGCCTCTAACTCTCTGGCCAAAGTTTTCTATTTCCAAAGCTTTGTATTATGTAAACATAGAAGGGCTCTTCTCAAAAACAGAAGCAAGCTCTGCTAATTTCCAGCCTCCCTTCTGGCATTCTCAGGAGTCCTGCTAAGCAGCTTGATCCCAGGAAAATATTTCTTTGACGACAAGTCACTTGTGATGGCCAACCCTGGGTCAATAGATCTATTTGACCTGTGTACCCAAGATGCTTTAGTACTGTTTATTTGAAAACTTTCCTAGAGAAAAATGATGTCCATGGCTTTTCTGTTAGTCCAATTCACACAAAGCCAAACATGTTTCCATTGAACAAAATCTGTTAAAACCAAAAATAATTTTAAGGGAAGCTGTTGGTAACCCATTCCACAATTACACAAATAATTCAAGCAAAAACACTGGCTTGAGAACTACATCATCTATGCCTTGACGTTGTATAGACTGTGTAGCTTGAACTATAATGCTAAGTGGTAGACTATTTGTACCTACCTCCCCGGTTAAAAAGATATGACAAAAGGTAATAAACACACAGGTGCAAGCTTCACTAAAGACTATGTCATTTTAAAAATGGTCCAACACAAACATGCCTTTGAGATCACTACCAAAGCTGGACAACCTTCATAGCTCTGCATGAAACATAAAGGGCTGGGCCTGTGCCCTAAAGATCTGAGATCCCAGATTAGAAAGCTCACTATGATGCGGCAATGAATCAGAAGAAATTATACAATAGCAAGAATTTTTTTATTTTTCCTACCTTTATCTCACATCACTCTACCCACAAGGAATTTCTGGAACCAAGATACTACTAATGTAGACAAAGTGTATTAGATGGTTTGGAACTATTCTAGATTCTTAGTCTCCCAATCTACCAAGGGTGGTAGCAGAAGGCACAGTACCCAATCTGTTTTCAAACGTTGCATTTGTGAGTAGAAACAGGCACTTTGGACAGATTCCAGTTGGTAGACTTGATGAAGAATAACATAAGCCTCAGATTCCGCATTGGTAAAACAAAGGAGGTTGGGTGAGATATTCTCTGAGGTACCTTCCAGCTCTAGTATTTTATGATTCTCACTGGTAAAAATGCAAGGATTTGGAATGACCAGTCTCATTTCTCCCATTAAGCTTCGGGTGAATCAAGGGCCAGTATTACATTGCATCATCTCATGTACAGTAATGTATGAATGACATTACACAATGCCTGCTTGTTTAATGGGAACACTCTTCCAGCAATAATGCAATACCCTTGAGCTCATTCTGGCCTTCTTTGTTAGTACCCAACCCAGTTGCATTGTTAGTAGCTATAAGAACATGACATAGACATTGGAAACAGGAGCAGTTGAAGAGGGCAAGCACATCAGGGAATGACACAAACTAACAGCCCGTAGTCTTGTTCATGCTCACAGTGGACGCTTAGTGAATGCCTGATGACTAAGAGTGAGTAACATAGAAACACTAGTGGATTTGTTAACTGCCTACAGTCAACACCTTTGCACCTTGCTATTTTCCTGGGGCCAAGTCTTGTGGGGTGTGGAAGGGAAGGAATTCAGATTAGTACTTTTAGCGATCCCTTATGTTGGGAATTCTCATTTTTCTGTCTTATAGCGTTTAATTATATGGGATGGATTCTCCTTTCATTGAGCATTATATATACATATAAAATATACATATAATATGTATAATATATAATATGTAATATATATTACATATATACAGTGTGTGTGTGTATATATACATATATAGAGAGAGAGAATCCAGTAAAAAATAATGCCCTTTTTTACTACAAAATCTTTTATTACAAAATCATACACATGCAATTCTATAACATAACAATATCACACTCAAGCATACCATGTGACATTTTAGGTGAAATATTCAAATTAAAACTATTAATTATTACACCCATATTATTACCCTACCAACCACACTCAAGCAGGAGTTACTTCTGCTGGGCCCTGTGGGGTGTGTGTGTGTGTGTGTGTGTGTGTGTGTTTATCTCATTCCTAAGAGGTTTGGCACAGGCGAATTTGGGTCAAATATACAAACCTGATTCTTGATTTACACTTCTGCCCTAAGTCCTCATCAGCTGTCTAATCCAGAATGCTCTGGAACAAGAACCACAGATCCTCAGGTGTCCCATCATGTCTCTTTCCTGGATGGGTCTAAAAAGGTCTCTTCGCTTCTCTCCTTTGAATACTCCCTGGCCCCATGAAACTCCCTGCAGATATCATCCTGGCCAAAGGGCACCAGCTTCCAGCTTTGAGAGGAGAGAAGGAGCAGTCAACAGCCTTAGACAGGCTATCTTCTTTCTGTCCTTTACAAATATCTCACCTCCCTGACACTGACCTTGATAAGGGGTTTAGTTCAGCATTGTCCTTTAATAGCCTCATTTTGCTATTTGTCTCTGGAAAATATGAGTAGCCAATATAAAGATGAATCCTCTATGTACCCATTTTTCACAAGAGCCTTCTTTGAACCATTTTTACTGGAATTGACTTCCTCTTGTTTGCTGGGACCATCCATTCTTGTCGTCCCCACGTGCCAGGTAGCAGGATAAGATTAAAGAATCAGGTTGGAACCGTAGGACAAAACAAAACTAATTGTCCATATAAAGACTTTGAAAAGAAATAAATTTCTTATAATAAGCCACTTGGTATATGGAATTGTAAGAATTTTAGGCTAGAATAAGTTTTCTGTCCATCGTGCCCTACTATCTCTCCAAATTGTTTCAGATTGGCAATGTCAGAAGACAAGCTAGTTAACATTTACAAAGTGTGACACTCAGCACAGCTCCTTCCTCTGAGGTGGTGACTGATTTCTCTCTCTGCTCTTTCCCCCTTTGCGGGTATTCCTCTCCTCTTGTCAACCTATATTTCACCGCTTTCCCTTTAAGTATATTGAACAGGTTGATATCTCTCATGCTGTGAAGGTGTGGAGTGCACTTGGCCTTGGACAAGCTTGGAAGACTTTTCTTTTTAGGGAACTTAAAGCTGACATCTTCCATCCAACCAGTCATTTGTTAGGTGAAGCTTTCACATCATTTGCAATTGGAAGGTAACACTGAACTGAAGTCTCTGCTTAGAAGTCCATATGGATTGCCTCATTAAGATATATTTGAATTTCCACTTGGCTAGATATTTAAATAATCTCCAAGAAGTAGAAACACAAGACCTAGAATGGCCATTTGTGTGATGAGGCTGAGATGGAGCACCCAGATGAGAAATCCTACAATTTTACACAGATTCTAAGAAACTCCACAGAAGTGTGTGAAGAAATGAACCTCGATAGATGCTGAAATAAATACATAAGGTATAAGTTATGGTTGCTTTTTGGAATCTAAATCATGGAGAACTGGGTTGATGCTACTGGTACTCTCCAGAAGGTTTGGGTTTTATCCCCATCTTTGGACATTTGGTCTGTTTTGCCCCAAAATAGTTTTTGAATCATCCCTAGGAAACATCAAGTGTGCATGATCACCCAAGCTCCAAGACAAGACCTTAGGGTCAAGTGAGAGGATCTAACCTGAAGGTGGTCCAGTCAGCTTGTGCTTAAAGACAGGTGGCAAATCTGACAGAGCTGTTTTGGCTTCTGGATTAAAAGATTATTCATTTAGCCCTGGCTGGTGTAGCTCAGTGGATTGAGCGTGGGCCTGCGAACCAAAGGATTGCGGTTCCATTCCCACTCAAGGCACATGCCTGGGTTGCAGGCCAGGTACCCAGTTAGGGGCGCATGGGAGGCAACCACACATTGATATTTTTCTTCCTCTCCCTCTCTCCTACCCTTCCCTTCTAAAGATAAATAAATTAAAAAAAAAAAGATTATTCATTTAAACATGACTACAAAAATAAACCACTAAACTTTCTGGTGTTTCTTCTTTCCAGGGAATATGAACCATACTCCTCACCCATTCATTCCTCAAGCTCACCCCCTCTTTGAACCTCACCCTGTCTATATCCTACACAGCCTTCCTGGATCTCTGAGTGAGGCTGGAGTGTGGTGAGACTCACAGACAGACTGTAATTGTGGGGATAGGGAGATGTTGTTTTACTTGGTAACAAAATACAGAAATATCCATTGTAAAAATAACTTGCTAATAAAAAGCATCATTTTTACATCTTTGCTACAGTCAAATGAATAGCATTAAGATGCTCTGCTTTTTCGGCCCTGGTTGGTGTGGCTCAGTGGACTGAGCACTGAACTGCAAAGTAAAGAGTTGCCGGTTTGATTCCCAGTCAGGGCACATGCCTGGATTGCAGGCCAGGTCCCCAGCAGGGGACATGTGAGGGGCAACCACACATTGATGTTTCTCTCCCTCTCTTTCTCTCTCCCTTCCCCTCTCTCTAAAAAAAATAAATAAATAAAATCTTTAAAAAAAATTTTTAAAAAGATGCTCTGCTTTTTTGCTAAACAATTTGAGATGCAAATATTGTGTTCAAAATCAGAGCTTTATGAGACAGCTACAGTCAGGGTCCAGGCAATGTCCTCTCCTGCAGGAGCTTCAGCAGGCCAATTAAAAACACCTCTCCCTTCTCCCAAAGTTTGAATTGATACAGATATAGACAGTGGAGTCTATAGGTTTTATTATGGACGAAAGTTAGTCTGGGGATTGTGAGTTAAATGTACAACCACAATAGTCTCCTAATTCATGGCTGAGTTAATTAGACTTACCCAAATGGGCACTGGTGAAGCTAGACAACCGCAGGCCTATTTCCAGGCAGGTAGAGGTGGCTCACCTCATGGCAGAGGAGGAAGTGAGTCTGACCTGAGGACAAAGTGCTGAGAGCTAGCGTGGAAAAAGATATACTGTGTTCACGCTAATCAAAAAAAAAAAAAAGTTGGAATGACTGTATTCATGTCAGACACGGTATATTTCAGATCAAAGAGTATTACCAAGGATAAAGAATGTCTTACATAATTTTGAAGGGGTCTAGTCATCAAGAAGATAAAACAATCCTAAAGATCTATGTACCAAGTTACAGAGTTCTAAATCACATGAAGAAAACAGTCATAGAACTAATGGAGAAATAGATAAATCTATAGTTGTAGTCAGGAACTACAACTCTCATCTCATCATAATTGACAGAACAAGTAAACCAAAAAAGCATAAACCTAGAGAACAAGTGTCAGCAATACACAGCCTTTGCCAAATCCTTCTCATTGTGGTTCAAAACAGTCACACCCATGTATGTATCGTCCTGCCACAACTGCAGATTTGAGTAGTTGTGCCAGAGAATATATGCTCCCCAAACTGAAAATATTTACTATCTGGCCCTGTACAGAAAAACTTTATGAACTTCTAGACCTCAATAATACAAGATTTGACAACATTATCAACAGACTTGACACAATCAACAGTTATAGAGCACTCCATGGTACAAGAGAACACAAATGCTTCTCTGGTACACGTAGAACACTTACCAAAATAGACCATATTTGGACCATAAAACAAGGCTCAATAAATTTTAAAGAATTCAAGTATACAAAGTATATTCACTGACCATAATGAAATTAAATTAGAAATCAATAACAGAAAGATCTCTGGAAATACCCAAATATTTGAAAAATAAAGAATTTTACTATAAATATCTCATGAGTTATAGAAGAAATTAAAATGAACCTTAGAACATATTTTGAATTATATAAAAATAAAAAACAACAAAATGTGTGGGCCTCTGCTAACACAGTACTTAGGAGGAAAAATATTGCACAAAATGCCTATTTTAAATATTTTAATAGAGCAACAAGTATAAAGGACACATGGACAAAAATGAGGGGGGGTGGAAATGGGAGGGGGGTGGAGAGGGCTGGGGTGGTGGGCTGGGGGGGAGTAAAAGACAGAAAACTCTACAATATCAACAATTAAAAAAATACTGATAAAAAAAGAATTTAAAACTCAACACTGTGCAAATGGGTTTTTATTTTACCTGTGAATGTAAATATATTTTAATATCTTTGATTTTACACATAATGGCAACGGTAATAATATAATACTTGGGCTTGTCCTTTGACCCATCAGCACTATTATAAAAGCTAAATTTATTCACTTTAAAATATATATATATATTTTAAAAGGTCTCATCAAAGACCTCAGCTTTCATAAGCAATTAATCAATTTTATTGATTTTTCTCAAAGAACTAGCTTTCATTGGTTTCTTTTCATTGTTTGGGTGTTTTGTTTTGTTTTCTACTTAATTTCTGCTCTTACTATTTTCTATGCCTAATTTAGGTTCAGTTTATCCTTTTTCTAACTCTTTAAAAAGATAGTAAGAAAATATTATGAATAACTTTATGTCTATAAATTCAACAACTTAAATAGAATGCAAAAATTTCTAGAAAGATGTAAACTGCCACAACTTAATCAAGAAAAATAATCTGAATATTCCCAAATGAAGTTATAATCAAATTTGTAATTTAAAATTTTTCCACAAAGAAAACTCCAACCTCAGGTGGCTTCACTGGTGAATCTATCAAACATTTAAGAAAGAACTAAAACCAATTCTACATAAACTCTTCCAGAAAATTGAAGAGGAGGCCCTATTTCTTAACTCATTCCACTAGACTGACAGTACTCTAATATCAAAACCAGACAACAGCATTATAAGAAAATAAAACTATGGACTAATATCCTTCATGAACATAGATGTAAAATTTCTAAACAAATTTTTAATATATTTTATTGATTATGTTATTACAGTTGTCCCATTTTCCCCCTTCACTCCCTTCCACCCTGCCTCCCCTCCCACCCACTTTACTTCATGTCCATGTGTCATACTTATAAGTTCTTTAGCTTCTACATTTCCCATACTATTCTTACCCTCCCCCTGTCTATTTTCTACCTACCATATATGCTACTTATTCTCTGTACCTTTTACCCCTCTCTCCTCTTTTGATTGCCCTGTTGCTAACCCTCCATATGATCTCCATTTCTGTAGTTCTGTTTCTGTTCTAGTTGTTTGCTTATTTGCTTTTGTTTTTGTTTTAGGTGTGGTTGTTAATAATTGTGAGTTTGCTGTCATTTTACTGTGCGTGTTTTTTATCTTCTTTTTCTTAGATAAATCCCTTTAATATTTCATATAATAAGGGCTTGGTGATGATGAACTCCTTTAATTTGACCTTATCTGGGAAGCACTTTATCTTCCCTTCCATTCTAAATGACAGTTTTGCTGGATAGAGCAATTTTGGATGTAGGTCTCTGCCTTTCAAGACTTCAAATACTTCTTTCCAGCCCCTTCTTGCCTGTAAGGTGTCTTTGGAGAAATCAGCAGACAGTCTGATGGGAACTCCTTTGTAGGTGACTATCTTCTTTTCTCTTGCTGCTTTTAAGATTCTCTCCTAATCTTTCTTCTTGGGTAATGTAATGATGATGTGCCTTGGTGTGTTCCTCCTTGGGTCCAACTTCCTTGGGACTCTCTGAGCTTCCTGGACTTCCTGGAAGTCTATTTTCTTTGCCAGATTGGGGAAGTTCTCCTTCATTATTTGTTCAACTAACTTTTCCACTTGTCGCTCTTCCTCTTCTCCTTCTGGTACCCCTATAATTCAGATGTTGGAACATTTAAAGATGTCCTGGAGGTTCCTAAGCCTCTCCTCATTTTTTAAAAATTCTTGTTTCTTCATTCTTTTCTGATTGGATATTTCTTTCTTCCTTCTGGTCCAGTCCATTGATTTGAGTTCCAGTTTCCTTCTCATCACTGTTGGTTCCCTGTACATTTTCCTTTATTTCACTTAGCGTAGCCTTCATTTTTTCATCTAATTTGCAACCAAATTCAACCAATTCTGTGAGCATCCTGATTACCAGTGTTTTGAACTGTCCATCTCATAGGTTGGCATTCTCTTCGTTGCTTAATTGTATTTGTTCTGGAGCTTTGATCTGCTCTTTTGTTTGGGCCATTTTTTTTTTTTTTTTTTTTTTGTCTCAGCACTCCTGTTACATAGTCAGGGGTGGAGCCTTTAGGTGTTCACCAGGGTGAGGCAACCCACATCACTGGGTTGTGATGCTGTATGTGGGGCAGGGGTCCAAGAGGACACAATGGCACTTGCACGGCTCATGCTGGATTGCAGTCACTTCTGCTCCTTCCCCCAAGCAAACTGGGCCCTTCTGGTGCTGATTCCCATGTGGGTGGGTCTGTGTACATTCTAGGGCCCTGTGGGTCTCTCCAACAAACTCTCCTATGAGGCTGGGAGTTTCTCCCAGCACCTCAACCCCCACAGGTGTTTTCAATTGGGGCTTTATTTCCCGGAGCTGGAGCCCTGGATTGCGTGGTCTGTCTCACTCCCCAGTTTCACCTGGTTTATCTGCGTGTGAAGGTGGGACCACCTGATCCACCAGCCACCTTGTACGTCACACCCCTCCACAATCTGCCACCTCACTGGGTCAAACAGCTGCCACTTTGCACACCCAGGGTCCACCAGCCACCGCTTTGCCTCAACCCCTTTCCACCCTGCTGCCCCTCCTACCAGTCTGGGTGAATGTTTCTTCTTTACCTCTTTGGTTGTTGGACTTCAATACAGTTCAATTTTCTGTCAGTACTGGTTGTTTTTTGTTTCTCAATTGCCGTCATCCTTATTTTGCTTGTATAAGGAGGCACAGTGTGTCTACCTATGCCTCCCTCTTGGCTGGAAGTCCTAAACAAAGTTTTAACAAATCAAATGCAATGACATATAAGAAAGATAATACAAAGTAGACTTTATTCCAGGAGTGCAAGTCTGTTTTAGTATGCAAGAATCATCCATGTCAAGTAAACTAGATGATCATCTCAACTGATGCAGAAAAAGAATTTGACAGAATTCAATGTACATTTCTAATAAAAAATTCTTAGCAAACTAAAAATAGAAGAAAACCTTCCCAATCTTACAAAGGGCATATATGATAATCTACAGCTAACATCATACTAAATGGTGAAGGACTGAATGCTTTCCCACTGAAATCAAGAATAAGTCAAGGCTGTCCACTTCTTTATAGTGTTGTAGTGGAGGGTCTAGCCAGCAATAAGGCAAGAAAAAGAAATAAAGGGCATTTAATTGATAAAGAAGGAGTAAAACTGTATTAATTCATAGATGACATAATCATGTATATAGAAAATCTGATGATATATATAAACGAACTATTAGAATAAAGAATTTTTGCAAGGTTGTCACATACAAGGTGAATATACAAAAATCAGTTGTATTTCTATAAACTAGAAATGAACAATCAGAAACTGTATTTAACAAAACAGTATTATTTACAACACCATCGAAAATATTAAATGCTTAGGGTTAAGTCTGATAAAATCCTTATAACATCTGTGCATTTAAAAACTACAATACATTTAAGACAATGCTGGGGAGGATTGAATGTGGGAGGTGGCAGGTAGGTAGGGCAGGGGAGAATAATGGGGGAAATGGGGACAACTGTAATTGGACAACATTAAAAAATTAAAATTAAAATGCAACATAAAAAAATTTAAAACCTTTATAAAAAATAAAATTATAATACATTTAATTTGAGAGAAATTAAAGAAGACAGAGAAATATATCCTGTGCGTAGGTCAGAAATTTCAATATTGTTGAGATAAATTTTCCCACAATTCATCTATAAGTTAAATGGAAACATAATCAAACATAATCAGAATTTGCTGAAGCACATTTATAAATACAGGGATCTGCTATTTATAAAGCTTTCTAGATGATTCTCATTATAAGCCAGGTTTGGGCACTACTGACCAATTGCGCTGAAGAGTAAAGACAAAGAGTAATTTTAAAAGTTACCTGCTGGGAGAAAATGATAAAAGAATTGTAGGTGTTTGCAATTGACATTTCATCACAAAATATTAGTGGTTAAAAAAAAAACCTGCAGAGAAAAGGAAGAGTCAGGAAGGAAAAAAATAAGCCTCTTAGTCTTATATTTTAACAATAGTTAAAGTGGATCTTCTTAAACATGCAAATTGTGAATCCTTGAAAGGACAATGATGTTTTTAACTGCAGTAGAACACTTCCTTCTCATGAAATCTCACCTGGAAAACATATATGCAGAATAGAACAAAGAGCACTATCGTGGCCGATGCTGGGGCCAAGGGAGTGTCCTGTCTGTTTGATATCCTCCTCTCCCTTTTGGAGGCCACTAAACAACATCTGGGAATCACAGGCAAAGTTTTGAAAACCAGTGACAAAACCAAACCCCGCAGAGAACCAGAAGCTCCCTTGGATGCAAGAGTAGATCTCATCATCCAATAGCAACTCTCCTGACCCAAAAGCAGCTCTGAGGGGTGCCATCAGAAAAGCCACATTGCCATACTCATGGATTGACATAAAGATTTGCTTCTTCTGCTTGCTGTTACTTCCGACTCCATAGGCACCTCATGGTTCCTGCTTATTGAGGACTTTTACTCATGGATTACGTGTGCTACTTTTTCTCTGTAGCTTTCTATTATCTCCTGTACTTCTTGGTATCTCTCTCACTCAGATGCCCAAAGAATCTGATTGTGTTGCCCAGTCAACATTCAGTACAGTGTGTCTTTTGGGGCAGAATTCTTGTGTCCAGCCAACTTATGGGTCATCAGTCAAGTATCTGAGAATCTTTGAGTCAGGTGTTACTCCCTAGAATATTTTGTTAATGGTGCCAGGGTAGTGAGGTCAGTAGCATAAAGTATAGTGACGTATTCATAGGGAACCACTACAAATTATTTTTTCAAAAGTTGATTTTGGGACCTGGCTAGTGTGGCTCAGTGGATTGAGTTCAGCCTAATAACCAAAGGGTCACTGGTTCGATTCCCAGTCAGGGCACATGCCTGAGTTGCAGGCCAGGTCCCCAGTAGGGGGCGCATGAAAGGCAACCACATGTTGATGTTTCTCTTCCTTTCTTTCTCCCTCCCTTCCCTTCTCTAAAAATAAATAAATAAAATCTTTTAAAAAGAAGTGGGTTGTGGGTGGCATGTCCTCAGATCATCACAACATTGGGGCACTAAATCAATAAATAAATATAAACTTAAATCACAATATATAATAATTATAATAAAGGTGAACAAGTCCAAATTTACTAAGCTTATATTAATAAAATTACCAAATTTGAGTGACAGGATAAAGATGGGAGAGAAAGTGTAAAAGTGTAAGTGTGAGTTTTTAAATGGATAGAGATTTCTCCCATTTTGTCATCAATGCAACACGAATAGCTCTTTAAATATGTACTCATTCAAAAAGAGGAATCCCTCTCCACTTATTTCCACTCTTTTTTACATTAGGAAAATCAAACTATTCTTGAAATTTAAAAATAAAATTGCAAACACATTATGAAATATGAAGAATCTTGGGACTAACTGACCACTGCAGTGATTATGAAAACTGTAAACCATCTTAAAAAGCAGATTTTTCACTGTTCTTCATTAAGGTCTGATTACCTTGCCCATTAGCATTTGGCTCTTTTATCGTTATGATTGTGAAGTACTGTAGATGTTACCACTAATGGATAAAGAAAGTTAACATGATTATCTTGATTAACTCATCAATAATCATTTGGAATAATTTTTCTTCATTCAGTGAATGGATCATTCACATGCCCTATAATAATTGTGTACATTGAGGTACAGGAAATTAACATAAAAATTATCTACCCTGGGGAACTACTCTCTACTTCTAAAACCATGAAAATTCAGTTCAGGCTAACATTTGAAGCCTTCATCAAATTAAGTGAGAAAAAGAAATGATTTTTTGACCATTTTTTCCACAATGTCATTATATATACAATCTTTCATTGTTAAGGTCCTACGATTATAAAGAGAAGGGTTAGAAATGTAAGAGCGTTCCTATATCTTCCTCTTTGCTATTTTATTTTTGGTAAGGAAAAAACATAAAGCAGCTCTTATAAAACAATGCAATCAAGACTGACTACAAATAGAAATTTGCACAAGGATATTATTCTACTCTCCTTCCTCTAAAGAAGAAGAAAGAAAATGGTGGCTTTTTAATTCCTATTCTTAGAATGGAATCGAGAGTGGAGGTGAGTTTTACCTTGTTTGGGCATCATGTCTCAGCTACTGCCAGAACAACTTAGCAGTGCAAACCTTGGTTCTAGAAGGTTTCTTAGAGATTGTCTGATCTAACCCAGAGGAGAAAATTGAGAGATTTTGTAATTCGCCCTGAATCACTGATTCAGTAAACGACAAGATCAGACCTCTCAATCAGATCTTCTGACTTCAGTTCAATAATAGCTTTTTTAAAACACACATCATTACCGCAAATACCCTGAACCTGGCATGAATCCAGGCATGAAGACAGTATGGAAAAGGTAGGGAGGCGACATAGGGAGAGACTTCCAGATTATTTTCCCTCTGTGGCAATCTCTCCTTAAGCAGGCTCAGGAATGTATTGATTCTGGCCCGTCTTTGTTCTCCTTCAGGAACTTTCACAATGACTGCAGTTGTTGTCTGTCTCTTCAAGGCCTTTGCACTCTGAGTCTGCTTGTTTTCAGGCACAGGTGAGCATATCAATACTGACTGCATAATCCTATGGAATTTGATTTCTGGTTATCCTCCAGTCAGTGTTTACTTCAGTTGATCAAAGTAAATGATAACCAGTCCAGGGTCATTAGTGCAGTTTCTTCACAGACAAAGTTCTCTGGGAGATTCAGTTCCAAGGCCACACACTGGACCTTGAACTCTGACCAGAAATCTCACAAACAGAAGCCGTAGTTTACAAAGGGGAGAGGATATAATGGATCAGTGACTTGCTAACAGCTTGGCATTATGCGACAATTGATACTGATCGGGGTGATAATATATACAACCAGATGCTGATACCTTTGGGATTTGGAAACAATTTGACAAAATTCATAATGTTGGGACAGTGGGACCAGTGCTATAAAAAGAAATACAATGTGAGCAACATATGTCATTTTAAATTCACTACTTACCACTTTACCACATTAAAAAGGTAGAAAAAGAAAGGGTAAAGTTTTAATAATACATATTATTTAACCCAACATATCCAAAATATTATAATTTCAATATAAAAAGTATGAATGAGATATATTCTTTTTTATTAAATTTATTGGGGTGACATTGGTTAATAAGATTATAGAGGTTTCAAGTGTACATTTCTGTGACATATTACCTGTATATTGCATTTTGTGCCCACCACCCAAAGTCACATATATTCTTTTGTTCATACTAAGTCTTCAAACTCTAGTGTAGATTTTATATTTACAGAATATCTCAATATATGTACTCAGAAATACTTTTAAATTTAACAAAATTTAGAGTTTAAAAGTAGATTCAATAGGACCCCATGTTGTTTCAAACATACTTCAAAGTTTTTCAAAAATTGAATTTTCCAAAATTCAATTTTCTTTAATATTTGCATCCACATTGACAAAACTGTTCTTTTTTAAAGATTTGATTTGACTTTGAACCAAAAGCATGTCAGTTTCAAAACTACATCTGTACAAGTTAAATAAATTCAGCCTCCTTTGTCTCCACTCAAGATTATTAACATCAAATTCAAAAAAAGGACTTAATAAATTGAAATATAACTCTATATTTATAAGTATCCACATGTTTAACTTTTTCTTGTAGTTATAGCAGCCAATTTTCATGAAGATATTCTTCATGTTGATTCATATTATAAAAAGGTATACAATAATTATTAATTTATATTATAAAAAGTTTTCTTTCAACATAAGTGTTCTATCTGTCTAGCTAGGTCACAGATAAGTTTTCTCTTTCCTTGGACCTTCAAACTTAGCTCAGTGTAGTATCAGTGAGAAAATATAAATCACACTGCTGGTTTTATCTTTTATAATTGACTATTTGGCAAGCATTGCTCTTGTTCCAAAAAAATTAGTTAACAATACAGTAAATCTATAAAGCTCTTACATAACTCAACCAGTAAGCATTAGCAAAGAATACAAGATTGTTATATTCATTATCTTCTGTTTCTTTAGCAGTTACATAAACTGTCAATGATTCATAGCATTGGCACATATATATTAAAGGGTTTTAACAATTATATCCATAATACTTTCATAGAGTCTGCCTCAGCAAACTAGACACAAATATTTTCAATATATTTCATACATGTCATTTAAAGAAAACATTAGTCACTTGTTTTAAATTTCCAATAAATTTTAATTTTTGAGCTGATACAGTTGGATGGAGGACCATCCACTATGATGAAACGTTTTTTCCAAATCTAGCTGAAGTTCTTCTTCAACAGATGTAAAACACTCAAAAAATATGTACATTGTGAGTTTATTTATTTATTTTTTCTTTATTTAGTCTTTATTGTATTTTTCCATTACCATTTAGTCCCTTTAACCCCACTCTCCCCAGCAATCACTACACTGTTGTCCATGTCCATGAGTCCCTTTTCCTCCTTGCTCAATCCCTCCACTCCCTCCCCTCTCCTGCTCCCCAGATGTCATCCTGCTCTCTATCTGTGAGTCTGTCCCCAACTTCCTTGTTAGTTCAGTTTGTTCATTAGGTTTCACATGTGAGTGAAATCATACGGTATTTGTCTTTCTGTGACTGGCTTATTTCACTTAGCCTAATGTTTTCCAGGTCCATCCATGCTATTACAGAGGATAAAATATTCTTCTTTTTATGGCCTAGTAGTGTTCCACTGCATAAACGTCCCACAGTTTTATCCACTCATCTACGTGAGTTTAATATCGGTCACAATTTGACATTTCTTTGTAAATGTGAAAGTCCTTCAAGACAAAAATAACCCAAGTATTACCGGTAATTGGGCAATATCTCTAATGTGGCATGGCATCTAAAACTAAAAAAAATAACTTGCAATTTTTCAAATTCTGAATCAATGGATCTTTTGTATTGTTAGAAAGGTCATGGGTGGGAAATTGTTTGGTGGATCCCAGAAACACAGTATGATCTCCTCTTTGGAGAAAGTCCTTCCTGCGAGGGGTCTACTCTAAAGCACCCCAGTGCTTGGCCATGTTGGTCTGCCTCCTCTCTAGCTCCAGGGAAGATCCTCATCCTTTCTCTCGGCTCTCTTTTGTACAGAACGGACTGATATGTTCCTTTCCCATCAGTGCTCTGTTTCATGACTGGAAGAAGTTCTCCAAAGGGCTCTGCCACCATTTTAGTCAAGATCTCAGAAAGGAGTTAATGAGGACATGTCGATAACAGAAGATAATAAAGATATCATGTCATTTGATAACAGGATGCCAGCCCTCAAGGAGGTCATGGGACCAGCAAGCACAAAGTAGTGCAGAATGGACTGGATTTTCAAAATGCTGAGGGAGACAAGATAAAGGTGTGGCAGAATCAACACTAAAAAACTTTAACTGGGAATATAAAAACTGGCCTTATGCAGATGGTTCTGCCATAGAGTAATTTCAGGGACAGGGGAGATGTTCACCCCCCAAGTCCCTCACCTCCAGACGCTGACTGCCCAACTTTCCCAAATAAATAATTCTTCTGAGTTGAAGCTCCAAATGCTACTATTAAATTGGAAATGTTAATAGAGAGGGTTAATATATTAGACTGGTATCAGCCTTTTGTTACCACTGAGTTTATTTATTTTTTCTGAGAGCATGCTTTGTTTATTTATTTATTATTCTTTTTATTGAACTCATTGGGATGACCCTGGTGAACAAAATTATACAGGTTTCAGGTGCACAGTTCCACAACATATCATTTGTACACTGTATTGTGTGCTCGCCCCAAGTCAAATCTCCTTACATCACCATTTATCCCCCTTTCACTCTCCTCCACCTTCCCCCACCTTCCTCCCCTTGGCAATGACCACACTGTTGTCCATGTCCACGAGTTTTTTCTCTCTTTTTTTCACAATCCCTTCAACCCTCACCACCCCCCAACAGCTGTCAGCCTCGTCTCTGCCTATGGGTCTGTCTCTATTTCGCTTATTGGTTCCTTTTGTTCATTAGATTCCACATGTGAATGAAATGATATAATTGTCTTTCTCTGAATAGCTTATTTCACTTAACATAATACTCTCCTGATTTTATTATTGAATTATTAGATTAGTGGGTCAGTTATCTAGCTGGTTCTGAAGAAGTGAAACCCACACAGAAGTATTTTGATGGGAAGGAGAGTGATGTCGGAACATGGGATGTGAACAAAGAGGAGGAATGATAGCTCAGGACCGAGAGTGAGAAGGGCAAGCCAGAAGAGCAACAATGCCTGGTGAGAAGGCCTGGGAGCAAGGCCACTGGTGGGCAAAGAAGGAAGGAAAGGAGAAGCATGCCCCAGCCTGCTGAAGGCATTCGGAGTTCACAGGGCGACTCATTTGCTACCCCAATTAAAGGCATTTTGCTCCCTGCCTTGCCTTGCTGTGGTTTTCCCAGACAGAAGTGGCTTTGTTAGTGGGTGAGCACTGGGGCCTGGAAGCAGCTGTGAGTATGTGGACTTCCTGGTTGCAGCCTTTCTCCTCTGAATGCCTCACTGGGACCTCTTGGTCCCGAGGCTTTTATCTCCCGTGTTTCATCTGATCCTCATTGAGTATATTCTGTAATTTGCTTTGTCAACTGCCGCTCCCAAGGAATCATTCCCTCTTGATCTTTCACTATTCAATCCCTTTTCTTTTGTTCTGTCCAAAATTTTTATTCATTTTTTAGCTAAAAATTTATCAAAGTTCAAAAGTCAAAGAGATTAAAATGTTGATCACTAAGAGGAGCAGTTCCTTTTCTTTCCTACCCCACCCAGATGCAACTGTATCACTTTCAGTGATTCTTTTTCTGTAATTTACCCCCAAATCTCTGCACAATATAAACATATGGTTACCTCTTAATTCTTCGAGTATAAACATATCTACTGAGTTCTTTATTATGGTAAAGGAAGATTTTAGCTCTCTCCTGTATCCTTTCCCTCCCTCATCTTCCCAATTACTTACATCATAATTTGGGGGTTCATTCATTTTGAGTATTTGAGTTATGATTAAGTAAACATTGTTTGCTTGTAGCTCACATGTTATACTATAATTAATTACATTCTTTTGTAATTTTTTTGTCTTTCCTGGAGTTAGTGATTCCTTCATTTTTTTAATTTGCTTAGTTGAGAAACATGAACTGTTTCATGATTTGCATGTCCCTCTTGGACAAGGTCCATCTTGAACTTTTTTTTTTCCTTTCTTTCACTTGTGGTATGTGTGCTTCCAGAGTGAATACTTCAAGGCTGCTTTGAATCTTAATGGCTGTTTCCCTTTCATTCAAACCCCCCAAAAGCTATATGTCCTACTGGATGAGAAAAATTGCCCCAGATCACAGGACCAACGCCAGTCCTTACACATAACTCGTGCTCCAAAAACATTTCAAACAGCACATCTGTACTAACTCATTTAATCCTCACAGCTGCCCTCAGATGCTGAGAACTGTTTCTCAAAGGAGAAAGGGATCGCAGGGATAAATGTTACTAAAATTGGGTCATCCCCTGATTTACCAATCAGGAATTTATCAGTTTCAAATAGGTTTGGCTGTTCATAATCCAACATTTAATAAATAGTGGCTTGAACAAATAAAGGTTTCTATTTCCCATGCAACAAAAATTCCACCGGAAGGCATTTCAGGGCTGGCACACAGACTCTACTGTGCCATCTGACCCCTGTCCTTCCACTCAGCCACGCTTTGTATGGCTTCATGCTTATTGCTTCATGGCCCAAGATGGCAGCATCCTTGCTATCATCACATCTGCAGTCCAGGCAGGAAAAAAGGAATATACAAAGGCAGAAATGTTTACTCACTTTTTATTTGGTCTCCTTTTACAAGAAAATAATAGTTTTTTCTAGGTGCCTCACCAGGTCACTTTCATTTATAGCTCATTAGCCAGAATGAGGTCACACGCCTACTCTTTTCACTTACAAGGGAATCTGGGAAATGTTATTTTTTTTAGGTAAGGTACATTGCCATCCCCAAATAGAATGGAAGTCCTATGTAGTATGCTATCATCAGTGTCTCCAATGTTCTCAAATATGGGTAAGCAATACCAATATATCATGAAAATCAGAGGAATGTCAGGCTTTCCAGAGATAACAGAATTAGGCCCATTTTAATTCAAATGTCACCTTAACACAAGAAAATTTTAGGCTTTCTTTGTACTACAGGTCTAGATCCAATTTCTCACATGTAATTATATTTGTTATAATGACTTTTTATGCACTGGTATATAACCAGATATTATGTACTAACAGGATTTCTGACAGTGATCTTGCAAATATCCTCATCCAAAAGATTCAAAATTCATTAGTGTACCTAAACCCTCACATACACAAACATACAAAGACTAAAAAAAAAGTAGTGCCAATTGGTTGGGAATCAAGTAAGAACATTTAGTGATAATAAGGATTAATTTTGAGGAAAACGATACTGTTGGGGTTTCAGAGAGAATAAACAACTGACATAATGAAATATTTGCAGTATTTTTTCACCTTATGTGAAGGGAGTTGTTTTCCCAAAAAGATGTGAATATCTGTTACATAAATATCAAATATAATTTTTATAATTACAATGGGGAAGAAATCTTCAAACACTGTAGTTCAAATTAAGTTTATCTCCTCTATCCAAACCCTTTGGCTACATAGAAGAACAATAATTCTTTCAACTTCTAAAAGATTGGAACCTAAGAATGTGTTGAAGTTGTTGTTTTTGGTGCCATCATGATGTAATACAAGTGCCCAATAGTACTCTCTACAGAAAACAACTTAATGAAAATATGCAAATATTAACAAACACCTTGAAGATGGTCAGAACCAGATTGTTGAAAGTAAGACAATGGGTCTCATAGAAGATCTGATTGCATTGGGCTTTTCATTTTAATTTCTTTAGGTTTGACTGGTTTTTATAGAAGTGTGGTTTGAGGGAGAATTCAAAGTCTCTGTTTTCTGTGAGGCAGACACTTGTGTGCTTTTATGACATTCCCTTCTCTGGATGCCTTCCCTCCCTTCTCTGCCCTGTTGGAAACTTGTCCATTTTTCGAGGCCACACCTACAAAACCTTTCCTGAAACCTTCTGTCCACCCTTCTCTTCTTCCTCATAATCTCATTAAATTTATTGTTATTATTTGTGTATATCATGACTTTATAGTCTATCCAGCTCACCGGAAGTCAGTTAGGAATGTTCTAGGCAACTCAGAACGCACAGTTGCCCTCCTTATTGGGTCCATGGGTCTCTGACAACACAAGCGATACATTCCCATACCTTCTAGAAAGTGAAAATCATTACAGTTGGTTCAGGTTCTCGGCTATCTCCTAAATCCCATTTGCATTAGACACATATATGTCTGGACACCATCTATATACTGAAAGAAAAATGGCCTTAAGTTTTATCTCTCATTTGAAGGACATTTTTTTATGAAGAAATAATGCCTTTAAAGACTTCACATGAGGAGAAAGAGGAACCCTCATGCACTGTTGGCGGGAAGCAGTTGATGCAGCCTGTGGAACGCAGGATGGAGTGACTTCAAAAAATTAAAGATGGAACTGCCTTATGATATTCCGCTTCTGGGAATTTATATGAAGAAATCCAAAACACTATTTTGAAAGAATATACACGCCGTTATGTTTATTACAGCATTATTTACAATCACCAAGATTTGGAAGTAGCCCAAGGGTCTACAAGTAGATGAGTGGATAAAACAGCTATGGTACACTTACTTACACAATGGAACACTACTCAGCCATTAAAAAGGGGACAATTTTACTCTTCGTGACAGCATAGAGGGACCTGAAGAACATTATGCTAAATGAAATAAGGCAGTCAGAGAAAGACAAGTACATTTCATTTATATGTGGAGTTTAAAGAACAAATTGAACTAACAAGAAAAATAGGGACAGACTCATAGATGGAGAGTGGATGACAGCTAGGGGTGGTTGTGGGGGGACGTAAGGGGATGGAAGGATTGAGCAAAAAGGAAAACGGGCTCATGGACATGGACAACAGTGTGGTGATTGTTGGAGTGAGGGAGGTGGGTAAAGGTGGAAGAGGGTATGGGGAGATAAGTGGTAATGGAAAAAACACAATTAAAAAAAGACTTCACAGGACATGGGAGTGGGGTAAATGCTGGGCTGTCTGCTAAGTTCATGAACAGCTAAGTGATGGACATCACCTCAGCAGCCTCAGCATGCACACAGAATTCCTACTTCAGCTAAGTGTCAGATTGATACATCATGATGCTCCTTGTCATTTCCCACGAGTTAAAGCATGAATGTAGTGTGTACAGTAATTCTTTATTGTCTACACCTTCTTTAAGTTTCAGGACTTCATTGTTTCAATGAAGTCCTTATTCAAGCATCTGAGCTGCTATGAAACTGTCTTTGAGACAAGTTGTAAACTAGTCTGCAGGAATTCTAGCAGCTCATTTCTTCAGCCCGATGGAGTGGCCCTTTTCCATCTACACATTACTCCTTAAGACTTCTATGCCTAGAACCCCACCCTTTTTCTCAACATGAAATTTCTAGAAGACTTGTCTACACTCCTCACTTCCTATGCATTTCTCACTCTGCTGCCTTCTGGCTCCAGCACCCTCAATACGAGGAAAACCGTTCTGACAAAGGCCTGCAATAAACTCCTGCTTGGGAAAGTCATTGCAAACTTTTTCAGGCTTGATTCTATCTGAACTGTTCCCACTGGCCATTTCCTCTTTAACAGCTATTTTCTTCTTTTGCCTTCTGGTGTGTCACTTCCCTCCTGGTCCTTGGTCTCATTTGCTGGCCCCTCTACTTTCAAGCACCTCTTGAATGTCTGTGTTCCCCAAGCTTCTGCGCTGGGCCCTTGTTCCTCTCCTTCTTCACGTTCCTCCTTGCAAATACGTCAACTCCTGTGGCTTCCACCAACACTACACAGCCAGCAAGCATGAGTTTCAAATTTTCTAATCGGCTCCAAATTCTTCTACTTTATTTTTTCTGTAAAAATTACTTCCAGTATGCAATTAAATGTGATTTAATTTTTCAGAATGTTGTGGGATTTTTCCATAAATATTCAAACCCACCTGCCTTTGTAGCCTGTCACACCATCCTTTGTGTACAGATTTTTGGTTAAGTAATTTGTCTGAATTCAGATCTCAACTCTAGCACATACTAGTGTGAGCTTAGGTAACAAAGTATATTACCTCTTTGCACTTCCATTTCTTCATCCTATAAAGTGGGGTTAATAATAGTAACTCCTACCTCACATATTTTCAGGGAAGATTATAGGAGCTAAGTTATGTGTAAAGCACTTTAAGCAGTGCCTGGCACTATAAATCCTATAACCCTGTTAGCTGATATTACCACATGGGCAACTTATATACCGAAGACTCCCACAACTCTCTGAAAGGGGTACCCTCTTTTGTGAGCATTAAACTACCTGTTCATGCAGAAATCCAACAGGCACCTCAGCTGCAACATGTCCAACACTGGTCTCATTGCTTTTCCCAACAGAACTCCTTCCCAAATCCCTGTTTGCATGAGTGGTGTCACTTACTCTCTGCCCAGCCTCGAATTGTCGTTGGGGGTGTTAACTGCATGCCCTCACCCATCTAATTGGCCGTGCTGCTTCTACCTTCCAAATGCTTTAGATTCCTCCACCTCCATTGTAACTCATCTCTCAGCTTGACCCTCACTTCTTTTCCAAGTCAACCTTTTTCCAAGACACCAGTCTGGTCACATTATTCCACTGTTCAATGGACTTTCAAGGTGTTGTATTGTTTATCGCAGTGCTATGTAACAGAATTTTTCTGCAATTATGAAAATTTCTATGTCTACACTTTCGATAGGGTTGTCACTAGCCACATGTGGCTGCTGAGCACTTGAAATGTAGCCAGCACAATGGAGGAAATGAATCTTTAATTATGTTTAATTCTAATTATTTTAAACATAAACAGCCTCACATAACCAATGGCTACCATGTTGGACAGCACAGATTTAGAGGACAGAGCCCACCCCACTTGGCCTGGCACACCCTACGTTCCCTACCCCTAACATCCCACACCCCGACCACAGTAGTCTTCTTATCTTTTGCTGACATGCCTTATACTTTTATACATTCATGCTTTTGCATATGATATGCTATTTGCCTAGAAAGCCTTTCTCACCTTCACTGCCTGATGAACTCCCATTCAGCTTTGCAAACCTAGATCAAATGTTACTTCCTCTCATAAGTCTTTCCTGACAACATATACAGAGGCACACAGATTTACTTTTTCTTCTGTGCTCTCTTGTACTTTGCATTTATTGCTATTATAATTGTTGCACCACATTATATTTTAAGTATTTGTCTCCTTTTAACAAACTGTGATCTCCTGAAGAGCAGTCCCTAGCTCAGTACCTCAGACTTAGTAAATGTTTGTTGAATGCAAAAATGAATAAATGAAACACAGACAACTACTGTTGATCAACAACTAGATACTTTGGTTTGCTGGATGTTAACAACCTCATGTTTTAGTCATCTTTAGTCACCTTCAGTCATTGGTACAGAACCTCTCAAAATACAAATTGAAACAAAAGACTGAAATAGATTGGCCAAAGATTTATGCTATTCATGCTGACTCTATACTCTGAAAGCACGTCTCCTGTACTAAATCAGATGATCAAAAAGGCATACATCTAACTCCCCATGGTATTTCTAGACTAAGGACTACAGTGTAATACTATGTCTTTGCAGGGCCGGGGGGGGCGGGGGTTACTATAAGAAATAGTCATGTGGGGACTGAATTTTCAAAGACACTCTTCATTATGTAGTTCAGTGCTTCTTGTAGCGAGACCTCTGTGAGAATTCTTATGTTAGTGAAGTCCTAGAAAGATTTTATCCCCCGTAACACACTTGCATACATCCTTTCATCATAGAAGCTAAGGACAGCTATGTGACCCTTCACACTTCTCTCTAGCTGCCAAGAAGCTGGGAGTTAACTTTCATGCATTGTCATTAGTAATTTAGTGATTTCTTTATTTTCAGCTCAAGGTAAATTCCACTTTTTAATCTGTCTTAATTGTTTTACTAGAGCTATGCTATTTGTTGTTAGTAGTCAGATCAGTTTATATTATCAAATATCCTTTTAGATATTACAAATATTAAATAAATAAAACATAAGGTTCCCCTCTTTCCATTATCTATTTGTATGTATCTGTACTTTCTCTCCAGCAAGTCATTTTCTCAGAGACAGTAACTCACCTTTCCTCGTCTGTTGCTTCTTCTCTACGGTTGTCACAGGTCCTGCAGATAGTCAGTGCTCAATAACGAGTTTTTGACTAATAGTACCAAAGCTAATTAATTCAGCTAAAATAAAAGTCTTGTGGTCTAATTCTAACGTTTTAAAACGACTTGTAAAGTTGAGCTGCTATATTAATAAATCTGAAAACAACACATAAAATTATGTTCAACCTCATTAACAATCAAAAATTTTCCATTTCAAGTACTCAGGATTGACTTACAGACCAACCAACCACCTGGCCGGAACCCTCTTAGCAGGCATTCTTATCAAAGAAATCTACGCACCTCCTTCTGTAGCTGGAAACTCAGCTGTGCTCCAGACTAGAGCCTCCTAAGCTATGCTATGGATTTTTTATTTATTTTCTCTTATTTCATGTACACTGCTTTTTTTTTTATTACAGTGTATGATGGATACATATGAAAAAATGTAGTTTCGGGAAAACAATTACAGTTTGTTAATTTGAAAAAATTAAATAGTAACTACTGTTCTTGGGCTATCTAGCTCATTAACAAAGTTATTTTTTAATGATAAGTTACATGCTGGGAAACATCCTGAGAAATAAATTTCTAATCACTAAAGATGAGAGTGAACAATCTTTCTAGAAGAAAATTTGGCAATGTAGATGAAAAGCTTCCAAAATGTTTGTATGTTTGATACTGCACTTGTATTTCTAAGGATTTTACCCTAAGAAAACAATAGAGCTTCAAAAAAATATGCTCAAGGATGTTTTCACCATATAACTTACAACTGTAATAAAATTGGAAATAATGTAACTCTCAAATAATAAAAAAGTAAAAATTGGCACAAATTGTTGAAATTTGGCAACATTTACACATGCATTCTATCTAGCAATCCTTTTTCTAGGAATTTATCCAAAAAGAATATGTGAAATGGTATATATAAAAGAATATCTATTTCAACATTATTAAAAAATTTCCACTCTAGGAGTAGGGCCCTATAGCTCAGGGGTTAGAGCGCTGGTCTTGTAAACCAGGGCTCATGAGTTCAAATCTCACTGGGGCCTGTTAAGTGTTTACTAAAAATTTCCACTCTAGGGAATTGGATAAGTAAAACTCAGAACCTCTATATGATGAAATACTAGGTAGCTGTTAACTTGGTATTATAGAAGAAAATTTATTGACATAGGAAAATGAACACAATAAATTATTTAGATATAAACACAGTCTACAAAACAGCATTTATAGTATATAATCATTTTTTAAAATAAAAAATATGTTAACATTTAGGTATGTCATGTGCTTTTCATACTTTCCAAATTATCTGAGATAAACAAGTAGCACCTTCTTAAGATCAGAAAAATCTATCCAAGACAAGTGTGAATTTATGATTCTTCAGTCTCAGTATAGAAGCCACTAACAATAAAATATCAGAATTCTGATGAAAACAGTTCTTTAGGGATGAATCAGATGCTTTACACTTTCTGAGCTCAGGCACCTTATAGAAGTTCTATCAGGGCTTTATGAAGCACACTGCTTAATCATCTGAAGCATATCAGAAAGCCAGAGCTATTGAGGCTAGGGGCTTATATCTCCCCAAAGCCCACAGATAGGCCAGAGCCTGTTCTCCATGTCTGCTGACTCTGACCACCATGAAGTTGGGCATGCCATTCATGGTTTCTCCATCCCAGAAACCATCTGCTGGCCTATAAGCCAGCAGAGTCTTTGCCCAGAAGAGAACTCAATTCTAGGACTGAGGCAGAAGGTGCAAGAGAAAAAGGCCTTATCATGTTTTCTGTTTGGCTGCTGCTCCCAGGAAAAGGGCCTCCTCTTTATCAAAAAAAAAAAAAAAAAAAAAAAAGTAAAACATAGTGTTTTGCTTTCTGGTCTATTTTGCAAATTATTATTTAGATGTACTAAGTAGTACTAAGAGATCTGAAAAGAATTAACGTTGTTGGCAAAGTCCCAAACCTAATCCCTTATTCAATTTAACTCAATTTGGAAAACGTTACTGAGCCCCTTACACTGTAGGGAACTAACTATATTACATGATGCAGAATAGACCAAAGGCAAACTAACATTCAGTGTCTACTAGAAGTCAGGGGTCGGCTTGGACTTCGCATCCCTGATCTCTGGCATTCTCTCTGGCACTACCTCTCACCCTGGGAGGTAGTTATCATGATTCCTGTTTAACAGCTGACCTGCAGGCCCAGAGTGGACATAGAATTTGCTTAAGCCCAGATACTTGGTGGACCTAAAATTTGAACTCAGCTCAGTTTGATCCCAAAGCCCACATTTCCCCCACTGTTACCAATTTATCAATCAAGGCTTACAAGCCACACATAGAGTTTATAAGTCACATATCCAAATGTCTTTAAAAAGAAATAAAGAGGAAAATGCCCTATAAACACAGTTCAAACCTTTAAAGGAAGGCAAAGGAAAGAGGGCGTCTCTTCCAGGGACACTGGAGGAAAGTGTTCGCAGAAGGGAACAGCGGCACGGAAACCAGGTGGTGGGGCTTCCACGGGATTCCGGCACGATGGCCGCACAGACATTCCAGGGGTTCACAGCAGCAGGAGCCAAGGCATGGCGGGACCTGGGGACTGCGTCTGTGGGGTGCCTGGAGGCAGTGGGTAGAGACGTGGCTGGCAAGGCAGGCTTGAGCCGCGCCAGAGAGAGGCCTGACTTCTATCTTACAGAGTGTGTGAGCAGAGGAACGGCACGAACGGAATTGGGCTTCACAATGTTTACTTAGAAATATTTGGTCCAGTTGTATTTGCACCCCTTTTAATTTCACAAGGGAATTTTAATATTTAATTAGCAAATAATGACCACCTTGAAAGGTCATGAGGTTTTTTGTTGTTGCTCTTTTCTACTATTTTAGTATGTGGATTTCCTTAGGTTCTTACCTGCAATGTAAATCTGAACATTTAGGAACTCAAGGTCTGAGCCTCACACGTTAGTCTTTCACTATGGACGAATGTTATTTTCCCATTCTCCAAATTACTTCAATACAGGTAATGCAGATTGGTTGCTAAGATATTTCAATCAGCTCAGCTCGGTTAAGGAAGAATGTGGATGTGGATGAAGAGGTGAGTCCATCAGCGTCCCCACTTAGGGTCTGTGTCATTGTAACCTTACCACTCATTGAAAGCAGCTCAAATGACTCGGTGTGTGAGGATGGAAAATTGGGATAACTGGACAAAGCCAATAAAAACTTAATTTGGAAGCAGGAAAAAAATCTTGCGTGAACATAAAGAGCTAGAGAGATGAATGTGGCCTGCTTTCTTTTTTGTTGTAACTCTTCAATGCTGCCTGACAATCAATTCAATTTAATATAAACCCCTGGGAAGCACACTTTCTTCCTAAGCAAGAAACCATAAAAATGTCAGAAATACATAAAAGACAGCTTACATCTGGAAGAGGAGAGACAGGTATGCTTCTAGAAGGAACACCTATGAGTTGAACCCTGAGAATTAAGCAATTGGCACTGCTCATCTATTAACATTTCTTTATTCCCAGCATAAGGATTGCAGCTTAGGGACATGTTGAAAACTCCTCACTCAATATTCTAAAGGAGATTATGTGCACCAGCACCAGAAACGAAAGTCAAGGGACAGTAGAAGGTATAACGATCATTTTTGAGAGACATGAGAAGCAGGACAGGCGCCTCCTCTCCATTCCCTCTGCTCCCCCACTCCTACTCCCAGAGGGAGCCCTCAGCCCCTCCCACCTGACATCCTTCACAGTCACCTGTTTTGTTCTCCTTTCTTTATCCTCTCCTATTCCAGTTCACTCAGCAGTAAGCTTCCAGTGCTATTGTGCTGCTCAACCACCAACCCAACTCTGTGATCACTCCTACTTCCTGCTTTGCATTTTTAAGCAATTTCTAGAGGAGCACCTGAGTACTGTGGACAAGCCTCTGGGGCAGGGCTGAGGACATGGCATCCGAGAGGTGGGTCCCAGACCCATTCCTCCCCTTCACCCAGAGCTATCATTTTCATCTGTTTTGTTCACTTCAGATTTACTAAGAAAAGGCTTTCGTCATGAACGAAAGTGTGAGAACCACTGTTATACGTCTCTTTCAGCCTGGGTTCATACTTCTCAGCATCTGGCCCACCAGCTTCACAAGTTTCATTTCCAAACCACTCTCCTGCCTACCCTTTCTCAGTTCATTCATTGCGTTTCTACTCCTTCCAGGTCATAAAGAACTTGTCCTTCTCTGACCTCCTTCTTAGAACGTTTCTGTCACTCCTTGTCTTGCAGTCCATTTTTAATGCATTTGCCTTGCTATATGTCTTGTCTGCCCAAGTCACCCAGGGGCTCAGGGTGAGGAGAGGACTCCACTTGCAGAGACATTCAGCATTCGCTCACACATGGGATCCTCACACACGGCACCTTCCTACCTCCCTGCACTTGCTGACACCCTCCTCCACCCTAGCTCAGATGCCCATTCAGAGACTGAAGCCTCTTTTTTGCAGCTCACTTCCTGCCTCTCTCATTCCAAGGATCCATTCTGGCCTGACCTCCCCTCCTCAGATCTAATTCACATCTAGTCAGTACCCCATGATGTAGCATGTACTCATTCTCTGCTTTCAATTGTTCTCTGGTTGTTTCAGGTGTTACTTTTGTCTATGAGTTGCAGGTTCATTGGCAATGGACCGGGTTCGCTTCTGAGAAAAGGCAGATGGCCTGATCAGCTTTTGGCAAGCTATATACTCAAAGGTCATTCGATGACTCCACTCATCCTTAATTCCAACAGAAGAGAATTTTCTCTTTCTGTCTTGAAAAGCCAAACCCACCTTCATAGTCAGTGCTACAAATAACTGGTTCATGCGTATGTATAAAACAGTGTTTAAAACAGAGAAGCCACAGCACTAACGATCTCATCTCCATCCTGGTCAGGCTTTTGTAGTTGCGAATAACAGCAGAGTCACACACAGGAGCAGCAAGTGAAGGGACCCCAAAGCTCCTCAGAACCAGAAGTGCAAGTGCAGACTGAGACTACCTCCTGCACTTCCCTGGAGGTCACAAAATCTGCTTTTCAAGCCAGGGCAGTTCCATTCCCTGGGACCTCTCTGAGTTCCTCTTCCTGTTTTCACCAGCTTCTCAGCTCTCCTATATCATCAGAATGTTATTCGGATACATGCCTCTTCCCGCAGCCCCAAATGCTGAGAAACGTTTCAGATCAGCACAGACTGTTCGCCATTCCAGGTTCCTTCGTGCAAATCCTAAGAAAGAGAATCTGATTGGCTCAGCCCTCTCCTGGCTAGGTTCCCCTTCTGCCAAGTGTCCAATAGTGAAGAAGGAGGAATGTTGTACAAACATGCCAACCTGCAGAATCCCAGGGAAAGAATCTAACTAAGGAGGTACGGTGACTGACAAGGACTGATCTCTCTGGAAACATTTGTTATTACTTGTAACACATTAAAATGTGCCATTGCCCTGACCAGTGTGGCTCAGTTGGTTGGGCATCGTCGCAGTGAAGCAAAACATCACAGGTTGGATTCATGGTCAGGGAACATGCTGGGGTTGCAGGTTTGTCCAGGTCCAGGTGCATTCAATTCAGATGGCAACAGATGGATGTTCCTCTCTCACATCGATGTTTCTCTCCCTCTGTTTCTCTCTCCCTCCCCCTCTAAATAAATAAATAAAATCTAGGGCGAAAATGTATCATTGGCTCCCCCAATGTAACCTCTTCAGTTCTCCAAATATGCTATTTTCTCAAAAAGTACTCCTAATGTCAAAGTGTATGGACAGAAGGAAATCAGAAACCTGGAACCCATCTGGATTAGAATGAGTGAGCCTGGTCGGTCAAAACTGACAGCACCAGGGCCTTTCTCAAAGAAGCTTCTTGTCTCAATCCCTAAAAAAAAATCCCCTAACTTTAAACAGACTCAAACTTCACATCCAAATTGGGGTACTCTCAAGCTAACTAAGCTTTGCATTCCATTATTTGTATTTTGAGGCCATTAAAAATGCATTGTCTGGTTCTCTCAAAAGACTTTCATGCACATGCGTTCCATGAGCTTTCCCCAGTGAATAGCTTTATATTATGGGATTTTTCACTGCTGGACAACACAGGATTTGTCATTCAATAAAGAATACTTTGAGATACGAGCTTAATGTTTGAAAATTAGCATTTTTTTAAGATGAAAACTCCCAGGAAGCAGATTTTAAAAAAAATTCTGTCAGGTTTTGATGCTGCCAATCTTATTTTCAACAGAACAAATAAGCTAGAAAAACTTGTCATATCAAAGTATTATCGGCCTATGGTTTTCCACTCTGCAATTTTTAACATGGAAGTTGTTCCCATAAAGTGAAGACCAAAAATAAATGAGAATTCCCACCAGACCGCTAACAAAAACATAGCCATGTTGTAAATTTCAGAAACAAGAAACTTAATTAATTCTCCAGGAAAGAATTATAGAGACACAACTAGCATTTTATGGACTAAAGGTGTATAACACCAAAACCAAACTAAACATTTTTGAGACTACTTTACTCTCAGTGATAACAAATTATTGAATTTTCTGCCAAAGGAAAGACTTATAGAACCTGCAAGACTCAGATTTAACAGAAAACAAATCAGTATTATTGGACATTAATGATTTTTGAGTCTTTGAGATGGATTTGATAGTCAACAACAATGATTCTGTCTTACATTGAATCATGTAGAAAGGAGGAATTTTGAAATTGGCATTTCCCACACAATTTATTGCCTACAACTAAAGTCAAACATTGGTTTTCCCTAGCATCTCTCAACTTTACCTTCACTACTTCTGCAAAAAAGCAGAACTTCCTTAACAAGGTCGGTGTGTGAAATCAGAACTCTGCTGTAGGGAAAAAGTCCTTCAGATCCTTCCGCTACCACTTTCTTTCTGATCCTGCAGATATACTTTGATATATACAGTATTGCTTTTGCTTATATTCTCCCTAATAATCTACTTGATGCAATATACACACAACTGTACTATTATTTTTAGCAGACAGGCAGATTTTTTTTTCTGATTCTAAATATAGAGATAACACATTGTCCAAGAATTAATTGCTCCATCTTTTATGCTCTCCTAGCCAAAGGTACCTCTGTTCTAACATGAGTAGTACAAGTTGTCTCATTTACAGACTGGCCAATCAAACCACAAATGTCTCCCAAATTATTCTCCTTAAGGAAAGTGAGTGTCTCCATCATCTTCCTATATCCCAAGGTCCTTGGCATTGCACCTGGTGGTGTCAAGGAACAGCTTGTGGCTACTGCAGTGTCCCGTGCTCAGCCATTCCAAATAAATAGGTAATCCGAGAAAAACTACACTTGGCAAACTCAATCCTAGACAATCTTAAGACCATCTTAAAACAATTTTTCTAGCTCAGCCTCCTCACCCTCTAATGTGATTGTATAACCCAAACCTCCTTCCTAAATAGAAATTCTAGAACTGCCTGTCACTTTGGAGAAGGGAGTAGGGAGGGGCCAGGTAGGAGAGGAGGTTCAGGAGAGAAAGAGAGAGAGAAGGAGAAAGATGGTTAACGTTTTGGAGCTCCTGGTGCCTAGAATCATATTAAACATTTTACATGCCTTATCTCATTTAACCCTACCAACAATCTTAAAGGGAAGTTTATTATGTTGTTACTTTCTAGCTGGGAAAATTGCAAAGGTTAAGTAACTGCCTAGAGAGTTACCAGTAAGAAGCAAAGCCATATACTCAGAAATTGTTAGAGGATTGAATAAATGATCTTATCACTAACCATCACCTTTTCCCCTGGCACTTCAGTGGGACAGGTCAAGAACTGGAACCCATCATTGCACTCCATCACATTTCAGGCACACACATTCACTTGCCTATCGGATTGGACTAAGTGCTTGGTGTGTTTAGCCAAGGATACAGAAAATTATTGGAAGTAGGGCAGCCAAGAGATGGGAGCAGGTACAGCATGGCTCAGCACAGCTACTCATGGCTTTGAAACTGCTACACATCCAGGTATTGGAAACAACATCTACAGAAAGGAAAAGCTAATAGAACTGGGAAAGCCCAAATTTGGCTACACTACAGCTGTCCATACCCAGGATTTCAGACAAACTTCCTCTAACAAGCTGTGTGCCTGCATTAAGGAAATGCTTACAAATCTTGGGATCCTCTGGGTCTTGAATCGCATTCAGCCTTTGTGAGGCCACATGCTTCTCCGGAGAGAGAAACCAGTTAGAGAAACCAGAGAGAAACACCATGCTCAAGCATCCCTGAGCAATCTCTTTGTCTCCAATTTCCCCAGCTGGTGAAACCAGTAGCCTGCTCATTCAATAAACCTCAAATAAATTTTAGTCTAATATTTCCAAAAGTGTGAACCATCAACGATTGCATCTAAATTTCCTGGTACACTTGTTGGAAAAGCTCATGCCTCACCAAGCCTGGAACTACTAAATTGGAACATCTAGGGTTGGAAGCTAGAAATCAGTGTTGTTAACTAGTTCCCAGTGCTGCCCCTGTTCATTAAGATCTCAACATGCTGTGTAAGGGTGGGGTGGGAGATGCTCCCAGCTTGCAAGGAGGACCTCATTTATGTGAGACTAACTTCCATTTAAAACATTCAAAACCCATTACTGTTGCAAACTTTTCATTCCTGTGTCTGGCTTTGTAGAAGAAGCTGGGGACCTAAAGTTTCAGCTTTCTTAAAATTGTACTCATTAAACAGCATGTTAACCATGGATCAGGGATTGCACATTATACAACCCATTAAGCTTTTGTATGCTCCTGGAAGACTGCAGATTGTATAAAAGTACAAATGATCCAGCGGTTAAAATAATTGGCTATAACGAATCGCAAAATTAATTATGGATGACCACATTGCTTAC
Source organism: Glossophaga mutica (assembly GCA_039655065.1). Classification (NCBI taxonomy): domain Eukaryota; kingdom Metazoa; phylum Chordata; class Mammalia; order Chiroptera; family Phyllostomidae; genus Glossophaga; species Glossophaga mutica. The sequence goes on along the minus strand of CM077307.1, from coordinate 134,697,164 downwards.
CCAGTTGACCTAAGTCATTAGCAGATGTAATGGATCGGGTAAAAGTAAGATGTATTTTGGTCTCTACAAAATGCTCCACAAGTATCCACTGTAGTCTCAGGATCCGATCGCCTGCTCAGAGGATGTACACAGAGGATGTATATGTGAAGCCAACGGTGGTCCTCTCTAGAGGATTAATTAATCCTTTCTCTAAAAGATTAATTATGAATTCATGATAAGAACAAAATCTATTATGAGATCCTGGATTTATTATAAAGCAGGGAGAAAACCATTACCTTTTACAGTAAAATTAACTCTCCTGTACCACCAAGATGTCTTCTGATTTAGCTCAGCATTGACTTACTAAATTAGTATTTCCACCTGTGTGTTCCATGGAATGTCAACCCCAAGAGATGTCGGGGGGATTTGGAAGGGGGTGTGGAAGCAGAGCTTCTGGAGCAAAAATTGTGGAAAATTCTGCATTCTTGATTTCTCAATCACCTTTTGGAGAATCGCCATGCAAACTAGCCCGTTAAAGGTTCTGAGAGCTGAGAAGTAAAGAAACTCAATTCAGTTCTGCCTTAGGGCATGTTCTTGGCTGCAGGCAGCAGGATGAGCTCTGCCTACCCTAAAAAGAACAGGGAGTCAGAGAGAGGACATGAAGTAGCTCCCAGAATAGATGGATGGCTAGAAAACCAAGGATATCAGGCATAGAAAAACACCAAAACAATCTGTCTAGGGCACCACCACGGCGATGGTGAGTCATCTCATCTCTTCCTTTGATGCTGAGTCGTTCCCCCAGATGAACCGTCTCAGGAGGAAGCATTTAACAGACAAGCCTAGGTACAAGGAGGTCTGCTCTCTGATTAACAGAGGCAGAGAACATTGTCATCTGCCCGATCAAATTCCATAGGGGAGGCAATGAAAGCCCTTACTCCAGGATGTGTGTGTTGAGTGGTTCCCCACCCCCCAGCTAGACTCACACACCAGTAACAATTTTCCAGCTCAATTATGCTAACCCAGCATTTCCCAACATTATTCTACCACCATTTCTTCACGTAACACCTATTAACGGAAAACCCTTCTGGAAATGGGGTAAATAATGGTAAATGGGGTAAATGATTAACACGTATATGAGGTACATGATCAATATGTATCAAAATTAGTGCATCCTATTATTAGCACGGTTAATTTTGAAGGTATACCACACTGTCGTTCAGGTTTGCAATAGTATTCTGAATAGGTCAACCCAGGGAAGGGATAGATTCTGAGGCAAGTCACTCTAAATGTTCCTTTTTCCCCATTTTTTTAATAATCTACATGAATTTTGGTTAAAATAGTTCCCAAGAGCAGCCTTATTGAGCAGAAATTAAGGAGAAGGCAACCTGCCGTCTCCAGGCATAGTGAAAGGAGTCAGTGCCGCATGGTCTCAGTAACAATAGGCAAGAGGGTGATTTTGTTGTCATTCTTTCCGTTGATACAATTAAAATAATCTGTAGGGCACTATATTTCACAGTGTGTTTCCACCCACCTTACCTCTTCGATAGCAAAAGCTCCAAGCTGACAGTTCTCACATGAGCCCAGGGTTCTCCGAACTCCAACACGCAGACCTGCCTTCTCCTTGCTCAGCAGCAGGCTGCCTCCTTGAGTCACTGCCTAGAAATGTCTCTGACTGGGAAATGTCACCAGCACAAAACCACATGCAGGGTCTTATGTGATGCTAACCAAGAGAAACCATGAGGCTCTCTGCCCCTGTAGCATTAAGGCCGATGTTGTTTGTGTCTTCAGTTTTCCCACACTTTGGAGTCCAGAGTATTCACAGTCAAATTAATCCCCAGAGAGTAAATGAGCTCAATGTAGGGGAAATGAGGACCAGTAGGGATGCAGCTGGCCTGCACATGACACAGGGAGAGGAGCAAAGCTGAGCCTCACAGGCCTGGATGTTAGAGAGTCATCCAGCTGCTTATAGCTCCAAGAAGAGAGAGGGTCAGCATGTCGGTTCTGCCTTAGCAGTATCTAAAAGAGATTATGTCAGCTCCTGCCTGCTTCTGCCTCTGCCCAGCCCATGTCAGGTACTGAAAGCCTGACCCTTGCAGGCCCAGCTGTGCCCAGCACAGTGAGTACCTGGTGAGGCAGCACACTAGCTACTTCTACCCACCAATGAGCAGGGCCCAGATGGACACCCAGACATTAGGCTAGAGATCTGACAGAGAACCTGACTAGTCAGCCAGGTTGTTGCCAGGAACTTGCTGCTTCCACTTCAATTTCCCAACTAGATGAGACACAGGCCCCAAGACCCTGGTCTCTAGGGTTGACCTTTTTTATCCCTATACCTTCTTGTTAGATTTGGCTGCACCTAGTAGAAAACCTGGAATAAGGAGGCTTAAAAAGATTACAAAAGAAACAAAAGATTTGTTTCTTCGTGTAAAAGAAATCCAAAAGCAAGGGGTCCAATACTGATAAAACTCACCAAGGAACTTGGAAAAGACAGGAGAAAAACGCCTATTGTTCTGTACGTCAAGGACGCCCATGATCCGCAACAGCTGCACCCCCGCATCCACATGTATGCAGTAGAAAAGAGAAAGGAGGGAAGGCACAGGGACTTTCTCCAGTTCTCTATACATTTTTAACAGAAACTTTCCAGAATTCCATCATAATTTTCATTTCAAGAGAGGTTGGGGAACATAGTTTTATTGTTGGATACATTACCACCCCCAGTAATACAGGAATTCTACTTGCGTGTCAGTTAGAATTAAGTTCATACTAACATAGGCAGTCCTGGGCTGGTTAGGTGGTTCCCTTAACCTTGTAGGTTTTCTATCCTTACCCTGGGACTTCTATAGCGTTTTAATCAGCTTGGGCTGCTATAGCAGAATACCATTCCCTGGGTGGCTTAAACAACAGACATTTGTTTCTCACAATTCTAGAAACTGGGAAGTCCAAGATCAATGTGCTCCCAAATTTGTTTCTTAGTGAGGACTCGCCCTGGCTTGCAGACAGCCACCATCTCACTGTGTGCTCACATGACTTTCTCGTTGTGTGTGCACAGAGAGTTCTGGTGTCTCTTCCTCTCCTTGGAAGGACACTCTTGGGAGGTCATTTAGAACTAATTACCTCTCAAAGGCCCCACCTCCTAATACCATCACATTGGGGGAGGACTTTGGGTGGGGGGAGGGCAGGGAACACAAATATTCAGTCCATGACACATTTCTTAGTCTATAATGGCTGGTTCTTTTCCAGTCTTCACAACTATAATCTAACTGGCTAGAAAAAAAGAAAGCTTGGAGATTTGAAAAATACTTCCTGAAAGTTCCATGTATCACTCTGCTTGCCTCTCATTAGCCGCATGGCCACACCTAGCTGAACAGGAGGCTGAGAAATAAATTTTGGGTGGCCAGATAATATTTGGGAATTCCGATTCTGAAAGATGGGGAAATCCATATTAGAGACAAGTATCAATTTCTGTCACCATTTGTAGGATAGACAGAATGGATGTTGTATAAGCTATTAATAATATCTACCAGAACCTCCCTAACTGCATTGGGATACCTACTAATGCTGAGACCTGCTTTAGTTGATAAATTTTATCATAGCTCTGACCCCTGTGGTCTAATTCCTATTGGATTGGACTAGATTTTGTCAGCTCCTCTTGAACTTGAAATGATGGTGTCACCCTAGAGCCAGCCAATCATTCCATCCTAACTATCCCCTTCCCTTCCCTAACCTTGTCTAAGAGCTCCCAGCGTGTCTTATAATGCAGGCTTAGCCAGTTTTAACAAAGAAACAAAAGACTGTTGGTTACTTTAAAATTCTATTTACCCATTTCTCATCATGAAATAGAGTTAGTCTCATGGAAACGTCTCTTTTTAAATTGGCCTTTTGACAGAATCAGATGCATTTGCATTTGGAAACAGAAGCATGTGAATGAATGAAAAAATGATTAAGAAGTGAATTTTGGGCTGCAACTCAACTCCTGGGCATTTTATACTTGTCTTCTGCATGATAATGTCAGAAGAAACTCACCAGTTTTGACCAAGAAAAATCTCAAGTTCAGCCCACCATCTTGAAATAAAATAGTAGCCAATGAATATTTTTAAATAGGTGTGCTGTGAGTAATAGTTATTTTGTCACGTTTAGGGAAATTGTGTAGAAGTTTACAGGTGATAAATGTGTCTCTCGTCCTGCGTGGAGTCAACAGATCTTAGCATGCTAGCCTTGAGAAAGGCTAGAATGCCACAGCATGGCCCCCAAGTTCATATCCCGGAGTACGTGTCCTGGGGAGAATACCGACTCCACATTACGAAAATGTGGGTTTGGAATCCAACTTTAGCACTTTTAAAACTTTGTGACTGTAGGCAAGTTTCTTCATCCCTAAGAGTCTTAGATTTTTCTTCTCTCTAATCAAGATAGCATCACCGTGTTGTTTGAAGACGAAGTGACCACATGTGAGGAAGCAGCCAGCACTATGTGTGGCCCACAAGACACAGTCAGTGAAGGTCCTTTCGATCTGAATTTATAGAGAGAAAGCGTTCAGCGCTGTATTCATTAAATACAGCACACATCGCTCTTTTTTAATAGACTTTTTAAAAACCTCATTCTGAATATCCCATTTTAGAAAAGCAAACTAAATATTTTTAAAGCTCTATAGCCAGTATAGTAATTAGTACCTTGAACTAGTCAGTTATTTTTCATTAAAAAATATAAAAGCTTGTATTGGAAATTATACCCATGAAGTCCATTTAGTTTTACAACTTAATTACATGTAGTAAAACTTTGCTGCCACATTTAACAGGTAATAACCGAATTCTTTGTAAACAAAAGCAATATTTGCCTGGACGTGAACCCTAAGTTGAGAAAGAAAAAAGAACTCCCTTAAAATATTTCCTTAGTGTTTATTTTTCAGAAAGGTCAACTCAGCTAATGCAAGGGTTTACTTAGTGTCTTATTTGTGTTATCTCAATATTTTTAGTAAAACAAATTTGTTACTATGGTGTTCAGTTTTAGCATCACTACGAAATGGGCCAACATCAGGAAGGCCAAACTAGCTGTGAGTTTTGCAATAACAAATTTTTGTCAATTGAGTTTCTACATTGGTTAAAACACTCTTTAAAACTCAGGGGAAAGCTGGGGAAGATGAGTATTTTAGATAGATTAATCTCTTACTATATTCTGGAGGATTTGTCGCTTTCTTCTATAATAAAACCAAAAAAGAAAATGAATCTACCCAAGTGCTGAAATATATTACTTTTAATCTTAATATACTTCAGAGTAAAATATTACCAGAATTTCTACCTTATTGAATGTGTTTCTGTATAAAATAAAATATTCTTTAAAGTTCTTAATAAAAATCCATAAGACACCATTAGGTCCTTAAAATATATTTCATATGAAATATTTACAACTCATAACTTCAGAAGGTGTCAACATACATATGCATGAGCAATAATACAGACTTCTTGGGTGATTATCTGAAATTCAATTTGACTCTACAACTATTTATTGGCTGGTGTATAATCACAGATAACAAATTTATATAATGAATGAGATCCACACTTCACAAGACACCAGATTAGCATCACCAGCTATCATTTGTGGAGCTCCCTCCTATACACGCAGCCTCATGGTAGGTTCCAGAGGTACAAAGGCTTATAAAATACAGTCCCTGCCTCAAAAACTTTGTTATATTATTCTTAATGTTGATAATGCCAGCATGTTACATTTGTGTAGTGCTTTTAAATTAACCAAACATACTAATATTCATTATTTCACTTAATATCTTCAATATTACCCTCAATATCCTTATAAGGCAAGTTGTTTAACAGGTAAAACCATTTCCATTTTATAGATTTATGTGAGCCTCAGCAATTAGGCAACCTGCCAGGGGTCATGAAGCTAGACTGATGGCCGAAGTCAGATTCAAACTGCATTTATATCTCAGGATTTTTCTACTCTTCATAAATGTCTTCAAAACACTTATTTAAGAAGCCCAGTCGTATTTATAGTATTTTTAAAACACCAGTGCGGTATGGTAGGCACAGAGGCCAATAGATCTGGACCCCCTCTGCACAGGCTTCAAGGAGAAGGTGAAGCTGAACTGGCTGAGAAAGATGGTTAAGACACAGAAAAGCAGGGAAGAACCAGAAAGGTATTGTAGACAGGATAAGTTTGATCCAAAATATTTCGGTTGAACTACCACACTCTCTGGAGTACAATAAGCTGAAGGCTATTCATATTTTGTTCACTCTTCACCTCCTGATGCCTAGCACAGGCTCCCTGGGCTTTGTAGAGTGTAAACAATCTACAGCACCCTGACCTCTTTCCATAACAGGTCCTCAGTACATGGTTGGTGAATGAAGAGATGGGAAAATGAATGAATTAGAATCATGAAGAAACAAAGATTACTCAAGGATTGGAAAATCACAAGGACTGAAGATTTGGAAATCCCATCACATTCCTGGATGAATCCGTTAATTCATTCATTTACACATACATTCCTTTATACATGAATTATTTGTGTGTGTGTGTGTGTGTGTGTGTGTGTGTGTGTGTGTTCCTCAACTAGGGATGGTTTTGTCCCCCAGAGAATATCTAGAGATGTTTTGGTTGTCACAACTGGAGAAATATGACAGGCATCTATTAAGAAGCCTAGGATGCTGGTAAACATCCTACAATGCATAGGACAACCCCCGAAAACAGAGAATGATCCAGTCCAAAATGTCAGTGGTACTGATATTACAAAAGCTTGCTTTATAACAAGTAGTAATAAAGATTTTGGTTTTGTGATGTGGACAGATATTTCAAATAAGTAAACAAATAGATTAAGCATTATTAATTAATTATTATAAATAATTATTATAAAATATGGTAAGTACCATGGGAAAAAAAGAGAGAAATACCATAAAAAATTTTGGGGAAATTCTGGATGCCTTATTGCTTCTGAGTAGGAAAGGATAACTGGTCATTTCCAGAGAACAGCATTCTGGAAAATCTTAGGCAAATTAATTACAAACCCAAACACTCTAGAAACCCAAGATAAATTAGACGTCTTTATGGGAAAAAAATTTAGTACCTACAAAATTGTTCTGCTATTTTCTCTCTCACATGTGAATCACCTCAGAAAACTATACAAGATCAACAATTAAAATAAAAATTGGAAAAAAAAGAAATAGATATACCCAATTTTGCTAACATAAGCTCAGTCATACCCCCCAAAAATAAATAAATAAAAAATAAAAATAAGTAGGATAGTGTTTGAAACACGATGAGACTACTACTTTATTTAAAATGCAAAGGCAATTTTTGAAAACTAGAAAATTATTTGGGTTTTTAAAAAGATCCTCCCTTTCTTAGGGGAATCAGACCCTCCCACTCCTTATGATCCTGGGAGACTGCTAATCATAGGCCCTCTTACCTCCTCTGCAGGAGTAGCCACCTGACACAAGCTGGACCAATCAGACTCTCCTCTGGGCACTCAGAAGGCAGGTCAATGAAGCATATTCATTTGATGTCAAATCATAGAGAACTTGTCTATGCATTCTTACCACCATGATCCTCAGGGATTCTGTGACACTTGCTCTCCATTAACCTTGTTTTTCCTTTTCTTCAAGGTTTTATTTATTTATTTTTAGAGAGAGAAAGAGAGGGAGAGAAACATCCATATGTGAAAGAAACATTGATTGGCACACCCTCAGCTGGGGACCTGGCTTGCAACCCAGACATGTGCCCTGACTGGGAATCGAACTGGTGACCTTTGGTTTGCAGGATGATGTTCAGCCCACTGAGCCATGGCAGTCAGGGCATCCATGGACTTTGTTATTCATCTATCCTTGGCTCCTGGGGGAAATTCCAGCATTCTCCTGATAACTCACTTTCTCCATAGTTGTTATCTTTGCTTGAATTTCCAAAAAAAACATACCTAATATAGTTTGATATTTTATTTTAGGAAAGGACAGTGGCTCTGAACGGAAATTCAAAAGAGCCAGAGTTTTCTTTTTTCCAATTGATCAACCATTCTTTCAACCCCAGCACCAATCGTATCTGTCCCTGAAGTCTTCATTGACCAAAGTTTCCATGTAGAGTCACATAAACAAATACTGTTGCCTGAAATGACCAATTTATTTCATATGCATTGTCTTTTACTGCTAGTGCCTTTCCCAAGACTGTAAGGGCCTCTGAAGCCAGGACCATACTTAGTATTTCTTCCTACTTTTCACATTGACAAGTGAATACTCAACTAAAATTGTTAAATGAATAACTGTAAAAGCCAGTCTCCAAGATGCCACCATTAATTCTCACTTGTCGGTGTTCATGTCCTTGTATTATCCTCTATCACAGTGAACAGGGCTGACTGTATATCTAGTAGGATATTATGTAAATGGAGGTTTATGGCTTCTAAAGCCAGATCCATAAAAGACAATTGAGTTTCTGCCTTACTCTCTCTTAGGTCACTCTGTTTGGGAGAAGTCAGTCCCTGTGTCATGAAGACACTCTAGTAGCTTTAGGGAGACGTCCACTTGGTACAAAATTAAATCTTTTGCCTGTAGCAGCACTTAGTTGTCATTGTGAACCATCGCAGAGCCGAATCCTCCAGCCCCAGTAAGGCTTCGATGACTGGTGCACTGGGTGACATTTTGACTTGAACCTCACGAGAAACCCTGAGCCAGGGCCACTCAGCTAAGCCACTTCCAAATGTTCGACACACAGAAACTGTGAGGTAATAGATTTGGTTGTCTTAAGGCACTAAGTTTTGGGGTAATTTGATGCACAGCAATAGATAACTAACATAAGAAAATTGGTTCCTTCCTGGGAGAAACACAAACCCCATTTTTATCTGAACTGTAAAAATGAAAGATGAGGGGATAAATTTATCTATTTCCTTGAAGAAACAGTTTCTATAAATGAAGCCACTCCAATATATGATGACTTAGTTCTGCTTAGAGGATGAAGATAAAAATAAAAATTTGCATGTTGTACCTGTTGTAATTCTTACCATATCAAATATTTAACAATAAATACAGTACCTTTTTAGGTACTTAGCTAGTAACAGATGAACAGGGTGGATTTCTCATAGAAAAGTCTTCCTCTGAAAGAAGTTTAAAAAAAGGATGAAAAGTATGGTCACCAGATTTTTTGAACCCCAAATTAGAAAATGTGGTTGACTTCTTTTTAACTTATTTTTTTCAATTACAGTTTATGTTCAATATTGTTTCTGTTAGTTCAGGTGTATTACATAGTGGTTAGACAATCAACTACTTTACCCAGTGATCCTCCCCATATTTCCAGTATCCATGGACACACCCGGCACTGCATGTAGTTACTACAATATTATGGGCTATGTTCCTACACTGTACTTCACATCCTGGTGACTATTCTGTGAATGCCGATCTGCACTTCTCAGTCCCTTTGGTTGATTTTATGAAGACAGTGGACTAGAATATTTGAAACCTAGATAATCCTAGAAAATTCAGGGATAATGTCTGAAAAAAATAAACATGGTCTCAGTACCTAAGACTGTACTGGATACTTAAATCATGCTAAGACTGAACTTAAAGTATGGCAATAGCTACAATTAGAAGCTATGTTTTGATTTATCTAGGAGAACAGCTTTAAAAACACCTTGTACCATCCTCTGAAGGCTAATTGTGATTTTAAATTAATATTGACTAAGAAATGGTTTGCTAATGACAAAAAGTATGTGAGTCACATGTGCTTAGAATATCAAAGTATAGTATTTTTTCTGAGTCATGATTTTACAAAACCAAGAAGACCTGAATGTTAAATCTAAGTTGACTGTGGGGGGTTGAGGGTTGTTTGTTTTTTGACAGATAACAGAACGTAAATTTGATTCTATCTAGCAAATTCGCCACAAATTAATCCTTTATAAAGATATTACAGGTTTTTAGCATATATAAATATATGTGTGTTGCATGTATTTGTTTCCACAAAAATTTAATTTACAAAGAACTATTATTGCATTCTAACATAAATAACTGAGTTTATGCATATAAATAAGATTTGCTTTCTATACTGAGTTCATAAACTTATTCCTAAGACATCGTCATAACTCAAAATACCTCCAGAACTCCTAATTTTTTGTGAGTGAAAAGCCCCTTTTTATTTTTTAATTTATTTTTATTGTATTTTCTCCATTACTATTTATCCCCTTTGTATTCCTCTCCCCCACAATCACCACACTGCTGTCTCTGTCCATGGGTCCTTTTTCCTTTTCGCTTCATCCCTCCACCCCAACCCTCGCCTGTCCCCCAGAGTTGGCAGCCTGCTCTCTACCTGTCTTATTTTATTGTTAATTCAGTTTGCAGAACTCTTTTTTTTCCTTTGGCCACCACTGAAGTAGTAATACAGGGTCTGGCAGAAGTGAGGCTTGCTTGAGTGTGGCTGGCCGGGCACACGAGTGTCTCCCACAAGATGGACTGCAATTTGAACATGTCACCTAAAATGTCACATGGTGTCCTTGCGTGTAATATTGCTGTTACAGAATTACACGCTTATGATTTTGTAATAAAAAGGGGTGCTCTGTAGTTCGATAGTTAGAAAAAGGCAATAATTTAGTGGTTAGGAACAAGGACTCTGAATTCAGACTTTCTGTGTGAAAACTCAGCCTTGGCCACTTATGAGGTGAGTGATCCTATGAAATCACTTAACATCTCTGTGCATTACTTTTCTCATCTGAAAAAGAAGAACAAAAGACCCCATCTCTCAAAGTTGTTGTGGGGAATAAATGAAATGGTATATGTAGAATTCTCAAAACAGGCTCTGGCACATAGTAAGTGCTCAGCAAATGTTAGTTGTTGATATTAGTCCGTTAGCTAGCTAATTAAGTAGTTAGGGATGAGAATTATCCCCCCAAATACTCCTCTTAAATGTGTACCCAGTGGTTCCATAATTAGAAAACCCATTCATTGTCACAAAGACCCCCAAGAGATTAACACTCTGCAAAGGAGGCAGTAAGTATTGATACATTGTTAATGTTATTGTTGAGTGACTCTAGTTGCCTTCCTTGACTTTCTCCATAAACAAAGATCAACTGAGCACACAAACCCTCCCAATGAGGAACAATTAGAAAAACTGGATAATATATGAAAATGAAAAAAAACACTCTTCTTTTTAAAAAAGTTGTTGTTCAAGTACAGTTGTCTCCATTTTCACCCTACCACGCCTCCCACCCCACTCCTCCCTGCCTTCTACCCTCAAATCTACCCCCTTTGGTTTTGTTCACGGATCCTTTATACATGTTCCTTTATGACCCTTTCCCTACTTTCCCCATCATCCTCTGCCCCATCCTCTCTGGTTACTGTTAGCCTGTTCTTTATTTCAATGTCTCTGGTTATATTTTGCTTGCTTGTTTTGTTGATTAGGTTCCACTTATAGGTGAAATCATATGGTATTTGTCTTTCACCACCTGGCTTATTTCACTTAGCATAATGCTCTCCAGTTCCATCCATGCTGTTTAGAAGGGTAGGAGCTCCTTCTTTCTTTCTGCTGCATAGCATTCCATTGTGTAAATGTGCCATAGCTTCTTTATCCATTCATTTACTGATGGGCACTTAGGCTGTTTCCAGCACTTGGCTATTGTAAATTGTGCTGCTATGAACATTGGGGTGCATAGGTTCTTTTGAACCAGTATTTTAGGGTTTTAGGGTATAATCCCAGCAGTGGAATTGACAGGTCAAAAGGAAGTTCCATTTTTAGTTTTCTGAGGAAATTCCATACTGTTTTTCACAGTGGCTGCACCAATCTGCATTCCCACCAACAGCACACTAGGGTTCCCTTTTCTCCACAACCTTGCCAGCACTTGTTGTTTGTTGATTTATTGATGATAAACATTCTCACTGGTGTGAAGTGGTATCTCATTGTGGTTTCAATTTGCATCTCTCTGAGGGCTAGTGATGTTGATCATTTTTTCATATGTCTCTGGGCCTTCTGTATGTCCTCCTTGGAGCAGTGTCTGTTCATGTCCTTTGCCCATTTCTTAATTGAGTTGTTTGTCTTCCTAGAGTGGAGTCCTGTGAGTTCTTTATGTATTTTAGAGATACGTAAATTTTTAACCCTTGTCTGAGGTATCATTGGCAAATATATTTTCCATTACAGTTGGTTCCCTTTTCATTTTACTGCTGGGGGGAAAAAAACACCTCTTTTGAAGGCACTAGATAGCAATGAAAGCAGCAAGAACCAGAGGTATCAAGGTCCCAGAAGAAAGGGATATATTTATGAGATAAAGCCCAACTTCTACCTTATTCCCCACTTTAGGCATTTGCTGATTTGCTGATTGGCATAGTTTGGGCAGAGAAGCTGAGAGCCAAGCAAAAAGCCAACAAAAAGAGAGTTGCTGAACGGAGATTTTGATAGTCTCACAGGACTAGGGAACAGAAATTGAGGTTCATGACCACCAATTCTCTCAGGATATAACAGACCAAGATTGTAGATTAAAAGGAGGCATAGAGGAGAGAGGATGAGCCTGGTGTTTGATCCACTCTCCTCCTTGAGGTATTTGCTGATTGGACTGAGAAGCAGAGAGCTGAGCAGAAAAAGCAAAGAAGGGGCTAAGGAGCAAAACAGAATAAATGATTGGTTTAGGATACTGGGGAGATAAAAATGGAGTTCAGAAACACAAAGAAGGGCATCTGGTATTACCTCAGGTGTTTAGATTAGACTGCTAAAGCACTGCTTTTTAGGAGTAAGGGCAATTAGAGGGTTGACTAGACCTGGCAAAGACTCAAAGCCAGCCTGCAACCAGTTTGATTCCTAATTGGATTAATGCAAGTTACTTCTACTCTCAATGACTGCTAGAAACTAAATCTTCCCTGGGGTGATTTTTATTAAAAATGTTCAGCATTCAATCAAAAGTTATCAGTTGTATCAAGAGACAAGACCAAGCAACAGAGAAAAAAATATAGTCAACAAAATAGACCTTGTTGGTCATACAGGATCAACACGACAAGATATACATAGACTTAAAAATAATAATGATCAATATATTCGGTAAAAGAGAGGTCGGGATGAAGAATGTTAACAGAGAACTCAAATCTACCAAAAAAAATAAATGAATAAAATGGACATCCTAGAACTAAAAACACAGTAAATGAAATTAAAACTCACCAGGTGTCTTAAACAGAAAATTAGACAAAGATGAAGAGAGTTGAATAAGAAGATAGATCAGTATAAAATATCCAGAATGACAAAAAGGAAAAAGCATCGAATATATGTAAAAGTTTGAGACACATAGGACAGAGTGAAAAGTTCTAACAAATGTGTAATCGAATCCTAGAAGATGAGGAGAGAATAAGCAGAAGAAATATGTTAAGAAATAAGCAAAACAGTATTCAGAATTGACAAAAGACATGAAAGCACAGACTCAAGAAGCACTGTGAACCCCAAACAGCTTAAATATCTACACCACCAACAAAAAAAAACCTTGAATATATTGTTCTAAAACTGCTAAAAACCAAAGAAAAACAAATATTCTCAAAAGCTGCCAGAAAAAAAGTCACATTAATTCAAAGGAACAACAAAAGATTGACAATTGACTTCACAACAAAACAAAATGCCTGGCTGGTGTGACTCAGTGGACTGAGCGCTGGCCTGCAAACCAAAGGGTCAGTGGTTCCATTCCCAGTCAGGACACATGTCTGGGTTGCAGGCCAGGTCCCCAGTAGGTGGCGTGTGAGGGGCACACATTGGTGTTTCTCTCCCTCTCCTTCTCCCTCTCTTCCTCCCCTCTAAAAATAAATAAATAATAATTTTTAAAAGAGTTCATGCTTAAAAACCTGAGATTTAAGTAATCCTCTAAAAAAAACCAGGCAGATGTTATAAATAAGCTGCATTATACAGCTTGTAACTTTGAGATGGTGCAATACCCAGGAATAAGAACATTGGCTCAAATGTTTCTGACATACGCTGCACTGATGACATGCAAAACCTACCTGACAAATGCATTAATGTTCCTGGAATACAAATTAGAAACTTCCTGTCCCTACATGAAGGAGGATGGGAATAACAACCTCTAAAATATTTACCCATTGGACTGAAACTAGCAAGGGACATAAAAAAAAGAATAAAAAAATGGGACTACATCAAAATAAAAAGCTTCTGTATTGCTAAAAAAAAAAAAAAAATCAGCAAAATGAAAAGGGAACCAACTGTGTGGGAAAATATATTTGCCAAAGATACCTCAGACAACAGTTTGGTCTCCAAAATCATAAAGAACTCAAAGGACTCCACTCCAGGAAGACAAACAACTCAATTAAGAAATGGGCAAAGGATAAGAACAGACACTTCTCCAAGGAGGACATACAGAAGGCCCAGAGACATATAAAAAAAAATGATCAACATCACAAGCCATCAGAGAGATGCAAATTGAAACCACAATGAGATACCACTTCACACCAGTGAGAATGTTTATCATCAATAAATCAACAAACAACAAGTGCTGGCAAGGTTGTGGAGAAAAGGGAACCCTAGTGTGCTGTTGGTGGGAATGCAGATTGGTGCAGCCACTGTGAAAAACAGTATGGAATTTCCTCAGAAAACTAAAAATGGAACTTCCTTTTGACCTGTCAATTCCACTGCTGGGATTATACCCTAAAACCCTAAAATACTGGTTCAAAAGAACCTATGCACCCCAATGTTCATAGCAGCACAATTTACAATAGCCAAGTGCTGGAAACAGCCTAAGTGCCCATCAGTAAATGAATGGATAAAGAAGCTATGGCACATTTACACAATGGAATGCTATGCAGCAGAAAGAAAGAAGGAGCTCCTACCCTTCTAAACAGCATGGATGGAACTGGAGAGCATTATGCTAAGTGAAATAAGCCAGGTGGTGAAAGACAAATACCATATGATTTCACCTATAAGTGGAACCTAATCAACAAAACAAGCAAGCAAAATATAACCAGAGACATTGAAATAAAGAACAGACTAATGCTAATCAGAGGGGAGGAGGGAGGGGATAGTGGGGGGAATAGGGAAAGGGTCATCAGGGATCACGTATAAAGGACCCATGGACAAAGCCAAAGGGGCAGGACTGAGGGTGGGAGGAGGGGATGGGCGGGGTGGGGGGCAGTTGAGGGGAGAAAAGGGAGACAACCGTACTTCAAAAACAATTTAAAAAATTAAAATAAAATAAAATTTTGTTTATCATAAAAGAAAAAGGCTGGAGAAGTAGGAAAAGCTATTATTTAAGGCCTCCTACACCATATTAAGGATTTTCACTTCCATTGCAAGAGAATGGGAAGTTGTTAAAAGGCAGAGAGCTGATTTGTGGGTGTGTTTTTGTCTTGTCTTGTTTTGTTTTGTTTTAAGGTGGGCATGAAGCTGCTATGAGCCACCATGTGGGAAAGCCTGCCTGATAAAGAACTCAACAGAGAGAAAAGCAAAGCAGACAGAGGAAGGGGAAGCCACCTCTTGAATACTTATTTGTAAGCAGCTGATCCTTGAGTTCATTTACAACTGGATCATAAGCCAAAGTTTGTTGGGGATAATATACAAGGGACCTTGGATACCAGGTCAAGAATCTCTGCTATTAGAGCATAGAGGAAAGGTTCCTAGCCTAAACTGGAGAGAGAGGTTCAGGGGGGCTTCCTGAAAGACGAGAAGGATTTGGGGGTGACTGCAAGTGGTCACATAGTACAACGCACCGTGGGAGAAGTATTCCCAGCAGAGGATTATTCCTTGTGAAGCAGACTGCTCATGGCTCATGTGGATTGGTTTTCCATGTGACTGAGGGAAAGCATATGGGAAATGTGGTCATAGAACTCCTGGCTGGAGAGACAGGCAGAGGGGTAGGCTGTTAAGAAACCTGAGCTTGCCCAAGTAGCTCACATGGTTAGAGCATCGTCCCTGTACACCCATGTTGCAGGTTTGATCCCTGCTCAGAACACATTCAAGAAGCAACTAATGAATGCATAGATAAGTGGAACGACAAATTGTTCTCTCTCTCCCTCTAAATTAATAAAAAAATATTTATTAATAAATAAAAGAGAGAGAGAGATCTCTCTCCCCCATGCCCTACTCCCTTCCTCTCTCTCTCCCTCTCTAAACTAATAAATAAAAAAATTTTTAAAGAAACCTGGACGCTCACTTTGGCAGCAAATATACTAAAATTGGAATAATACAGAGAAGAGTAGCATGGCCATACACAAGGATGACACACAAATTCGTGAAGCATTCCATATTTTTAAGTTTCTGCATGGCTCAAGAAACCATCACCAAAGTGAAAAGAGAACAGACTATGTGGGAGAACATATTGGCCAATGATACCTCAGACAAGCGTTTATCTCCAAAATGTATGAAGAACTCGCAGGTCTCCACTCCAGGAAGACAAACAACCCAATTAAAAAGTGGGCAAAGAACCTGAATAGACACCTCTCCAAGGAGGATGTACAGAGGGCCCAGAAACATATGAAAAAGTGATCGACATCACTAGACATCAGAGATGTGCTAATGAAAACCACAATGAGATATCACCTCACACCTGTCAGAACGGCTATCCTTAATAATACAACAAACAAGTGCTGGCGAAGTTGTGGAAAAAAGGGAACCCTAGTGCACTATTACTGGGAATGCAGACTGGTGCAGCCATTGTGGAAAACAGTATGGAATATCTTCAGAAAATTAAAAACGGAACTGCCTTATGACCCAGTGATTCCACTGCTGGGATTATACCTGAAGAATCCTGAAACACCAATTCAAAAGAACTTATGCACCCCAAATGTTCATAGCAGTGTTATTTACAATAAGTAAGTGTTGGAAATAGCCCAAATGCTCACCAGTAGATGAGTGGATTAAAAAACTGGTACATCTGCACAACGGAATATTACCCAGTAGAAAGAAAGACAGAAGTCCTACCTTTTGCTACAACATGAGTGAAGCTGGCAACTATTATGCTAAGTGAAATAAGCTAGTCGGTGAAGACGAATAACTGGAATCTAATGAGCAAAATAAACTAACAAGAAAAATAGAACCAGAGACCTGGAAACACAGAGCAGACTGACAGCTGTAGGAGGGGAGGGGAGAATGGTGGAAGGAAGAGGAAGGGAATAGTCAAAGAATATGTATGAATGACGCATGGACAGGGACAACAGAGAGGGGTTCGACTTTGGCTGGAGGGATGGGCTGGGTGGAGGAGGAAAAAGGGAAAATAGTGGAACAACTGTAATGGAATAAACAATTTAAAAAAGAAAAGAAACCTGGGTGTTACGTGAGGGCTCTGGAGATGTGAGTGATATGGAAGATATAAGACGAGCACACCTTTTCTGCGTCTCTCTCTGCAAAGCGAGCCTGCCCACTTCCCCACCCACTACCCCTGCCCTTGTGCAGTTCTCTTGCCTTTCTCCTTCTCCTGAGATCCAAAGGTCCTTAAAAAAGAAAAAACAAAGACTAGAATACCTTCTCAGATGCATACGGAATGAGAAAAGGAAGGAAGGGCTCCAGTATGAATCCTAGATTTCTGTTCATGGCTACCTGATGACTAAGAATTGGAAGTGTAATTTACCAGACAAGGAAAACAGAAGGAGAAGCCAACCAGCCTAAGAGTAAAAGGGGTTAGGAGTTATGCAGACATGAAGAGCAACTGTGATGAGAACCGCACTGAGCAAATGGAATTAGATGTATAGATGTGGAAGTTAGAAGAGAGCTCTGAACTAGACGTAACGTATGAGTGGTCAACGTTGGCCTGCTGGTGGTTGAACCTCGGCAGCGGGTGAACAGGCTAGGATGAACATAGGTCAGAGGACCAGAGGGAGCAGTGAAGGAAAGATGTTCAGGAAAACAATGAAGAGAGAACTAGTAGAGAAACCATGCAGAGGAGAACCAGGAGAGAAAGTCAGAACAGAGTTTAAAGAAGGGAGTCCAGAGCCTTCAGGCTTCCAAACTAAAAGTAGTCTGGGCTCCTTCTGAACATTTGGTTCACGTTCCTTTCTTTGTACTGGCTGCCAGGAAGCGCAGAGACTTGTGACATACATCTAGCAACTGCACAGAACTTTAAAATCATTATGTTCATCAATCTTATCCTTAGTTTTCTTTTGCTTATTGTTACTGCCCCCTCTTCCTACTCCTTTTTTTTCCCCCTTGGTATTTCTTTGTGTCACCTTAAAATCCTAAGGTGGAGGGGAAGTTGGTAAACAAGCATGTTGCATCCAGGAGGAGACCCCAGGCTGCAGGCGCGGTGCAGCACCTGTGCTCACACTGCCTCCTGCGCAGCCTGCTTCCCTCATTGGTCTTAACCTGCCTCCATCCTGCAGGCATTTAAGTTTGAGGCTCCTCATCTAAACGATCCCTAAGATCCTTTCCTGCTCTAAATTGCATGAATCTGTATTTCTTCAATGCTCAAATCCCATGAGTTAAGTTACCAAATATAATAGGAAGTACTCAGAATAACAGGTTTTTTATGAAGTTCTACCGAAAACATTGAAATGGTGAACGTATATGACACGCACGGCATTTGAGAGGAGGTGGGCTGGGCTTCGAAAGCACCATGACAGCGTGCTCCAGATCTTTGCCGCTCATCTCCATGAGATCCCGAGCTAGCACACACGTTCCATGGGATTTAAAATAAAATGACTGCGTGGCACATCATTAGACCATGATGTTCAAGGCTAATTCCATGAACCTCTGCATTAATGGGGCAATATTCTGTTTGGCTTTATTCTGTTAATATTTATACAGCACTCACCATAGCAACTAAGTGCTTTCCACAGAGAACTGATCAAATTTTAAGGAGAGGTGAACAGGAGAGGGGAGGACCACTGCAGGAGCTGGAAGGAAGCTTCTGATCTCCTTCTAAATAACCCTTTCCTTCCCCCATTTGACCAAGCACGGTTCTCATAGAGCATTTGTTTCATGCCTCCCCTCCCCAAATCTTGGTAATGTACAGTCTTGGCTCCCTGGAGCACTTCTCCAGACAATATCGGGTTCATCCTTGACGAAAACCTTACTTTTCAGTGCCCCTCTTCCTCTTCAGGGAGAGTGAGTAGAGCACATCGTTGCAGAGCTGGGTTTCGAAATCAGACTGTCTGGATTGGAATTCTAGCTCTTCCACTTACTAGTTAAGTCTCCTTTGGTAAGTTACTTAATCTTTCTGGCCTTGGTTTTCTCTTCAGTGAAATGGGGACACTAAGAGTGCCTACTTCATAGATTTATTATGAGAATCAAGTGAATTGCTAACCGTTTAGTGCATTCAGGAATTTCTGGTATGTATAAATGCTCAATAAATGTTAGCTATTATTTCAGCGTATCCTTGTCTTCTGTTCTCAGTCACCAGAATGAGTCATGCTGTCCTTCTCTTTCTGGCTTTCTGTGAAGAGATAAAACTTCTTCCCTAAGATGAGATCCCTCCTGGAAACCACACAGAGGAGTGAAACGAAGGTGGCTTTCATCTGGCCAGATCAATTGACCAGATTAAAAATGCCTAAACTTCTACAACTGGAAACACATTTCTCTGGTTAAAAAAATTTCTTTATGAGTATGTTCTGCTAGATTTAACTTTCATAAAGGCAAAGAGCATGCCTCAGTCATGTATCTCTATATGTAAAGCCCAACCCACCGTCATATCTCATTCAAACTAAGATGTAGATAAGTGACTTGTTACCCCCCTCTAAGAACATGTACACATACATACACACAGAGCTATGGCAAGCCTATTATTTCAGGCTCTGTGACAGGTGGAGGGGCTAACAAAAAAAATGATTGAGGCTCATTCCCTTCCTTCATGGAAGTTAAATCTAGCAGGAGAAAATATTAAAGAAAATGCATTTGCCCAAAGAATATTTCAGGTAGACTATTAGACATGATTCAGGAGGAATGTGGCGGGGTCTTTGGGCATTCCTACACTGCACTGTGGAAACAGGCAAGTTCTAGCAGAGGTAAGCTGGACCCTGGCGTGGAGTCAGATGGCATTCCTCTCCTTCAAGGGTTTCGCACCTGGTGTGGTGTAGCAGTGCCATCAACACTACTGACTCATCTTTGCACAATCACAGAGACTGTCTCAGGCAAAGTCGGAAGCATCAACACCCAAACCTGAGAGTTAAGATTTCAGATAAGCGCCCTTGAAACTTGGAAGAGGTCGGTTTAGGATAAATAAAGGGACACACTCCTTTACACCGTGGGTAGTAAATTCATTACCTCATCTGGAACTTGTTACTGCAAGAGCCTACATAAACCAAAATTAAAATTAGGTTCAAGAAGGTTAAGATAAATGTATGAATGAATAGTAACAAACAGGCTCTGGTGGTGAAGTCAATCAGGTTTCAATACAATAAGAATCCACTAAGGAGCAGCTGCTATGTGCCGACCATGACTTTGGAAACATTCCTAACTTTCTGAAGGTATGATTCTGTTCCATCAAATGGCCATCTCTGAGGCAGGAGGCTAGGTTAGAGACAGAGTTTGCTAGCCACTGGGATGTTTCTGATATCCCATGCTCTTTATTATTACAGTGTATTTTGCCAGATCTTAATAAATTCAGATCCCCCTTATTCCCTCGTCCAGAACTTGAAGAATTGTTCACCAAAGGGCAATGGTTCAACTCTAGAAGAATAATCAGGAAACATAACCTGAGTACTAGAAAAAAGAAGGGGAAGCCACATCTGCTCAAGTTTTTCAACAAAAACTTTCCAAAGTGGAAATACTCTGGCTAGTTAAATGGTCAATGCTGTTTTCACTCTCTTGCATTGAGCAGCTTGGTGCCTATGGGTGGGATGGCTA
Source organism: Glossophaga mutica (assembly GCA_039655065.1). Taxonomy (NCBI): domain Eukaryota; kingdom Metazoa; phylum Chordata; class Mammalia; order Chiroptera; family Phyllostomidae; genus Glossophaga; species Glossophaga mutica. The sequence goes on along the minus strand of CM077307.1, from coordinate 134,676,464 downwards.
TAGTTAGTTATAGGTAGAGAAAGTCCCAGGAGGAGTGATAAGAGGGCTCAAAAGACCCTGTTCCCCTGTTCTCCTCTCCTTGAGGCCCTTTTGCCTCAACTCATTGACAAATGCCCCAAAGACCGCTGGGTCATAGCTTGGCCACTCTAGGTTGTTGATTCTCAAACTCTAGCATACCTCAGAAACATGTGGAGGGCTTGATAAACTAGATAGTGGGTGTCGAGCCCACGGAGTTTCTGCTTCAGTAGGTCTGTGGTAGGGCCCCAAAATTGGCATTTTTAACAAGTTGCCAAGTGGTGCTAACTCTGCTGGTGCGGGAATCACAATTTTGGAAAGCCAGGCTGTAGGTCATGACGGCCACTCAAAATCAGTCTCCACCTGGGATAGATTACACTCAAGATCTCTTCAGCTTCTTACAGCCAAGGATGGAGAAAGGGTCCATGAGTAGTGTTAGATAGATTGGCAGTGGGGGTGGGGCTAAAAAGTCTGGAGGGCACACTGGGGCTTGTGTTCAGTGTTTTGCTGTTTTTCTGAGGAGAGGGCTCTGAGGCTGCTCCCCAAACCTACCCCCACAGCTCACACATCCCCCTGACTTCCTTACTTTCAACCAGTCTTCTGCAAGAGCCCTGCTTCCACCGCAGGACTCCCAGCCACCTCCCAGGCTGGCAGCTCAGCTATCACTCTTGCCCATCTCCCTGTCAGGGAGCAGCTGCTCCCCGTCCTGGGGAAACTTGCCTGTCAAGGAGTGACTGGCTGAGGCTGTGAATTGCACATCTCCCCAGTACCAGCCCAACCTCCCTGCCTAAGAGGCAGCTGTCCTGCAGGAGGGACCCTTTTCCCACTTTATACACACTCACACATGCACCCCAGCTGTGACCATCAGCAGGATGTTTCAAGTGGCTGCCTATACAAGGATCCCTCAGAGATTGCTCCTGGGCTTCAAACGCCACACTCAGCCTCAGACCAGGGAGCACAGATCTGAGGAAAAATTTGAGTCACCTGCAAAGTGTGGTGAAAAAGAGGGAGGGTGGGGAGAAGGAGTAATTTCCTGCTTAAAGTATATGCTAATCACCATTATTTGGTTCTGGGATCTTGACATGTTTAGTCTCTTTTAACCACATGCCAATTGAGAGAAACTTCACTTTAGGAGAGAGTGGACATGATAAATAAATCCCCAGCACAGTATCCAGGATCTCTGAAATTGCCCAAAGGAGAAAGACTGAAATGAGTAATTCTCTCTGAGCCCACTCATCCTTTCACATTAATCAACTAAGAAGTGAAAAAACGTGCATGTACACTCACACTCATACTCTTTCTCACTTTCCACAGGACTGACTTGCTTGTTCTGGAAACAGTGCCTGCTCACTGAGTGATCACACGCATAACAATTGGTGGAGAGACTGGTCTGGCTGGACCAGGCTGACATTCCCTTGCTCCTCCCCGACCTCCCGAGTTCTCTTACTTCCTCCCACCACCCAAAGATGCAGACTCACCTCTCTTCTGGACTTCCCTGCCACAAACAAGGCACTCCCTTTCTGTAGAGCCTGAGACCCCTTGGAAATCTTTCAGGGTGTCCATCTTTCTCAACCCTCTTTTTTTTTAGTGGAAGCAGTCATCTTTAAACCATATAACTGATACCTTCATTGTCAGAGATATTATTTTCTAAATAAATAGTATAAAAGAGTAATACTGCACCAAGTTAAATACCAGCATCACCATCTTCGTGGCTGTCAAAGGTAAAAATATTAAATATATTACTTCTGTGAGAGTGATTGCTGATAAACTATAAGATATCTTATCTTCCATGGAGTTATTTTTAGGTATGTAAGTTGGCATGAATGTGCATCTTCAGGCCGTAAAGTAAAAAAAAAAAAATAATAATAAGAGTAAAGGTGTGAGCAGGTTGCGATTCTAAATGTGCCATAAAGAGAACAGTTTCTCCAGGGAACACCTTTAAAAGACCCATTCTAATGTTCTCTGTAACAATTAACTTTATTTCCCAGGTTTATAAAATTCAATTGCATTTCCGAAAAAGAAAAAGAACGCACCACCTTCCCCTCCTTACGAACGACAAAGCCCCAGCAGCAAGTTATTATCACTTTGGCTAATCAGAGAGAAACCACCTGCAGGAATACTCCCCTTTCTGTTGGCTCCCAGCAGAACCGTCCAAATGATGATTAATCACTGAATAAACGGCAGAATTGACAACAGCATAATGACAAAGAGAAAGCAGAGACAGGGCCTGAACAGTGGGTGCATGTGGTCCTGCCCCAGTGGGTGGAAGGGCCAAAGAAGATAGATGACCCTGTAAGCGCTTGACACTTAAGTATCTTGTCTTTTACAAGGGATGTTATTTCTGCCAAATTCAACAAATAAGGCAGTATGCATCAAGCGGTCGTGCTTCCTATGGCTGTCAGAAGCAAGGAGAAACGTCTTAAAAATTCAACTAATAAGCTTAAATTGACAGCTCAAGCTCAGATGATTGCAGAAACAAGAGACACTACAAATGACAACCTAATCCATTATTGTGGAAGGGATTCAGAATATTTTACTGATTACGGCTTCAGATTACCCTAACCGTGTCCCTACTAATTTTAAAAATGATGAATCACTAAGTTCAAACAGGGCTCAGAAGAGTCAATTATACTAAGCAGTAATATCAAAAGCTCGAGTTTTCTACACTAAGGAATAAAACATGTTATGCCTAATAACAAACAGAAATGAGGTCGATTACCCGCTCTCTGTTGACCAAGTCATTAGCAATAAGAATGTTCCTCTAATTTTTCAATATTTCTTTTCAGGATATGTACTCCCTGCCCCAAGGATTCCTACTAGCCAAAGTTTATTAACATGAAAAAGATTTGTAGTAAATGAAATATTGGTTTGCTGCCGGCTTAATGCCCTTCAGATACCATCAGTTTTTGGAGCTTTCATGCTCCAATGAAAAGAGCAGTTACTGGTCAGACTCATTCTCTCTCTGGCATCATTAATACCATCATCTTCCTCATCATGATCACCTTCACCAGGCTTTTCTTTCTCTGTAAAACAGAAAACCTTAAATTCACCAGCGTTTTGTGCCATCTTTCCATTGGCCCTAACTTAAACAGATACCCCCTACCAGCACCCTCTTCTGCACACACAACACTCTGATACTCGTGGGTGTGTCTTGTCTCATGGAAGTCTTTCCATATTAATTTATATCCACATATATTAATATATGAAAATATATTCCATATTTTCATTGGCTGTGACATCATGTATCAAGATTTTCTACATTACTATACAGTTTCTTCAACATTATGTCTTGTCCTCAACCACACCTAGAATAATGTTTTGCACCTTGCAGGTGCTCAGCAAATGTCTGTTAAATGACTTTAATTTTGGTTCCTTTTACTAGATTCAACCAACACCAGGTCTTATAGATGAGGTCTTCAAATTCCTTCTCAAAGGGAGTTCTCAGTGTGTGTGTAAGTGACATTAAGACCCAAGTAAGCAATCACCTTGAAACAGCAGAGAGACCATGGAATGGATGATCATCCATTGTTTCGTAGATGGGCTTTGAAATAGCCAGTGAACAACCCCCGTTCTCACCACTTAGAAACGTTGCGTTGGGAATCAGTTTTTCTCACCAAATCCAATCCTACCATCCTCCAATAACAGAAGATTTTAATCTCATATTCAAAACTTAGCTTTGATTCAGTCTCTGGCCTGGCTCTCAAGCCCCTGTCCCCAGCTGACCCTCTTCCCCAACACTGCCTGCGTGACTAACCCTCTCTCAGGACACACACACACACCACTCACCGTGTTAGGTCCTGTCTTCGCCTTTGCCCTTCAACAAGCCTGGTCTCCTTTTCCTCTCCTATTCAAACATTCCCTTCTTATACCCCACCACCCTTCTCTGGAGCTCCCTCCCTTCCATGGAATAAAATCTTATCTTGCCTCAGATGGTTCACGAGGCTATCACCAGCCACAGCCAGCGTGAGGGAGCAAGGACTTCAGGGTTATCAATCCATTCCAAATTCTGCATTCACTCACTGTATGACTTTGGACACCTTGCATGAACTCCTAAAACCGTTCCTACTTCTCCGAAACAGGCGTAAAGATATATACTTTAGAGCATTATTGAAAAAAATTAAATGAAACAACGTGTGAGAAATGCTTGACTCAGATACTGCAAAGATTGTGCCATTCCTTTCTGAATCCACAGTGTAAGGCCTTGGACCTGACATGTAATAGTAAATGCTGCCTTAATATTGAATGAGGAGTGATCAGACACAGAGAGGGATAAAATACATGCACACATGATTCAAAATTTTTAACTCAGTAAAATATGACAGCTTTGATTTTTCTATTTTTTATCTTTTATATTTAAATTATTTTATCTTTCATTATCTCCTACTTCCCATATCTACCCAACAGACAAGTCAAATATTAGACGACATTCATTAATGAGCAGCAGAAACCAAACATTTAAACTTATACTAGTGTGGAATTCCAATTCCCCTTCTCTTCTTCTCCCACTTCCTCCCACAGCCCCAGAGGGACGCCTGAGGAAGACTGGGGGTGCGTCTGTGCACCACAGGTGTGAGTTTGCTGAAGATGGGAAAGCACGAGGCTCCCTCCACTGAGCTCCTCTCTGTATGGGAGATGAGAGGTGTAAAACCGACTCAGGTCCCCCTGAAGGCAGCTAACACAAATAAATACTTATGGTTAAATAAAAACTAATCTACTGGGGGGGAAATCATAGAAATTACTAAGTCATAGGTAAATAACACCTAAGTAAAGGAAACTAAATATAAATACCAAAAATAAAAGAATAACATGAGATAGCTTTAATTTAATGGATTTGGTGAAATCTTCATGGAATTGTTTTGTGTGTGTGCATGTGTTTTTTGCTGTTTTTTGTGTGTTTTTCCTAACAACCATATTTATACTCATACCAATCTTTGTTACAGTTAATTAGCAACTACAAAAAATAAATTTATAAATTAAGTTTTTAGAGTAAAGTTTAAAAAATCAGAAAAAGATGTTTATTTCTAAAAACTTTTCTGGGAACAGCTCTCTGTCACACATCTTTCTAGATTTTTTTACTTTTGATTTTTGTATCCATGTTTATAAACATGACCATTTATAAACAAATCAAATTGCTCAAAATATACTTTTCATTTCTAAACAAAGTGAGTTTGAATTTAAGCATGGTGCTTTTAACAAATACAATATCAATAACTATTTTCTACAATTCTTTCTTTCTCTTCTCTCCCTTTCTTCAAAAAATAAATTTCTTTTCCCACTGATTTAAAATTTTAAATAATTTTTGTATATGGGGAGAAGAAATTTCAAACATATAAAGCTTTGCACCACTAGTTGTTAACACTTGTTAGATATTTGGATTTGGTCGGCACATAGAATGTTCTCGATAAAATTTATTTGGTTATACTTAAGTCTCCGGTAAGAGAGAGAAAAATGTTCCTCTTGTGTCATCACTACGGTGTTTGAATGTCCAATGCTCTCTAGACAAAGCCGTGACTACAGGCTGCCTACATGTAATCTAGGAGCAACGTAAGAGCAGACTAAGCCTCCTCCACGAGGGCCCACGCCTCCGGAATGTTCTTCTCCTCCTGATCGGACACAGACTGAAATCTGTGAGGCTGTCTGCTCGGTCAGGCATTAGCCTGAAGTCTGTGGGTGGACTGGGATCAGAGATTAAAGTGGTGGCAAGTCTTTATTTATTACAACTACAGAGTAGTCCATCCAAGCCATCCATTTATAGGGACGAGAGATGCTTTTGGAACTGCGAAGAACATCATTAGCATTTTATTTCCTCTCCCAACTACCTGTCTATGGTCATTGTGCTCACTTTGACCCAGTTGGGGCACAGAAACAGTTTCCTGGCCTAGGGGACGAAATGTGAGGTGGCTCACCTCCCAGGCCAGGCTGGACACACTGAGACGGCATGGTCCAGTGACCTGAGTAATGGGCTGGAAATTCCAGACTAATTATGCTCTTTCCAGCATCAAACTTGCTGTGTGATGACAGGTGAAGCACTTACCTTCTCTGGATCTCTGCCTGCGCTTGTTTGCTACATGAAGAAAGTGGCTGCTATGACATGCAACCCCAACAATGTTTGTGAGCCTTGGTTCCTCATCACAACAGCATGGATGGAACTGGAGAGCGTTATGCTAAGCGAAGTAAGCCAGGCAATGAAGGACAAATACCATATAATCTCACCTTTTATAGGAACCTAATCAACAAAACAAACAAACAAGCAAAATATAACCAAAGACATTGAAATTGAGAACAGGCTGACAGACACCAGAGGGGAGAGGGGAGGAACTTCAGGGGAAAAGGGGAAGGGTTTAGAGCAACAAGTATAAAGGACACATAGACAAGAACTAGGGAGGGTAGAAATGGGAGGGAGGTGGGGAGGGCTGGGGTGGTGGGCCAGGATGGGAGTAAAAGACAGAAAACTGTACAAGAACAATTAAAATAAAGGGAAAAAATAAAAATAAATAAAATGGGAATGACTAACCAGTGCCCTCACTATTTCACAGGATCGATGAAAGGCGGAAATGCATATAAAAACTCCAGTAATTTTCACAGTGCTGAATTGGTTCTTCCTGGTGCCATTATTAGTCACAGGATAAATCTGAGACTCAATTCTAAGTTTGCTGACTCCCATTCCAGGACCCAAGAAAAGCTACACAGACTGAATTCCCTTTTCTTTCCATGAACACCCAACAAATACCAAACCCAATGGACTGTGGTTTCACTGCACAAACATTCCTATAAGGGCTTGAGCATATCCTAGTATTAGCTAAGTCCAGAAAAATCCTGCAGCCAGCAACTCCTAGGAGCATTTTAGTAGTTCATAGGTGGAAATGGAGAAACTGTGGTGCAACATTTTTATTTAAAGCAACAGTTGAAGTGAGCCACACTTCTCTGTTAAGTTCTTAAATGTATAGAAAGTTTCCACTTGAGGATAAGATACAGAATGGTGAGGCTGCTTCCCTCCACGCTGAATCACGCTTGGCCCTCCCTCATTATATCTCCAGTTAATGCTTCAGTCACTGGGGAGCTACGGTCTTTGCAAATGTCACAGTTTTTACCACAGTGTATTTACTTCTGAGTGGATTAGCATGAATGTGTCGATTGTATTGGATTGCCAATTTTGTGGGAGTGATTTGAAAGCCTGCAGAATAAACTGTTATTTAACTTGGGGAAATTGGGAAGGAAAAATGGCAATATTTTTATGTTTTGCTCCCTTTGGTTCATATTTGCATGAAATCCTCATAACCAAAGGCAGCTGGAATCCCAAGTATAATGATAACATTGGTGGTGAGAGGTTTGGACCTGGCTGGAAGGTGGGGCTTGTGTAGGAGGCAATTTTTCCATGCAGATGTAAAGCATAAGAAATATGTATTTGTAGAAATTACATATGAAGATTAGGAAAAAGTAGGCTTGTTTTTTAATCACCTTGTTCATAATATAAGCCACAAGTATTTGGCTAACTTGGTTTCCAAGGAAAGACAGTCACCATCATATCTACTTGCAAGCATGCGTCATTCTGTAGAACATTTACTTGCCATTCATTATCTAGAAGAAAGTCTTATTTGGGGGTAATAACACCATTGGATTCTATAAATCAGTTAACCCCAAACTGAGAAAAATAGTCTCTCTTTATTCTGAAACCACCAGAATCAAAGGTGGGTCAGTTAATGAGGCCAATATAAAAAGGACGTCAAGTTTTCACATACAGGCACAGCTAACTATAAATGACCATTCTGTGCGCAGATAGCGCGAGAGCACCAAACCCAGGGCGATACTCTTTTCTCCTCCTCTGCCCCCATGTATCTTTTCTCCTTGCTCCTCTTCCCTCCAGAGTCACCTAAACTTATCAGTAATGATCTCTATTATGATCATGAGGGTATTTAACGTTATAAACTCCTACGGCACGTGCGCGCGGAGGAGCAGAGACACACCGCGGCAGCCACCCTGGCCATACCGCACAACAATGAACTGCGGTCGCAGTCTGTGGGGAAGCCCCTGTTCCAATGGATCACCCCCAAAGGGCAGAGCGTCACTGCTGCTACAGCATGGAACCTCCCAGGGCTTGATTCACAAAATCCGAGTAACAGAGATGCCCTGTTATACGTGCTGTTTGTCCCTTTTCTGTGAAGGAAGTAGAAAAACACAATGGAAGCATGCTATAGTAAAAGAAATGCTGGGCTAAGGAGCTAGGAACTTTGTTGGTAGCCCTGAGACTGCACTTACAAAGTCAGAGAGTTTGGGCAAGTCACTTAGCCCTTTGGTCCTTGGTTTTTCAATCAGAAAATGAGTGGATCAGACCAAGGGTGTCCAACCTTTTGGCATCTTGGGGCCACACTGGAAGAAGAAGAGTTGTTTTGGGCAACACATTACCTACATTATGACACACAATCACAACAAAATGTATAACATTTTAAATAAATTAATGATTTTGTGTCGGGCCGCATTCACAGCCATCCCAGGACACATGCAGCCCGTGGGCCACAGGTTGGACGCCCTGAATTAGACCTAAAAGCTTGTTCAGCTTTTAATTTCTGTGATTCTATTTTCACAGTATTTGCTTTTTATAACTATTTTTCTTGCATAAGCAATATATGTTCATCCTGTAGTTATAGCAAATATACAATAAAGAGTAAAATTAAAACCACCTGTTATCTTCCTACCCCAAGATAACTAGTCTTACAAATATATTAAATATGTATTTATCTGCAAATATACCGAAGTGAACCTATACCCAATATACTGATGTATATATATTAAGCACGGAAAATATATTAAAACAAGCTGGTACCGATTTTCCCCCCAAAAGGTAACACACGTTTCTCTGCTATTTCCAGAGCACACCGACCCATGCTGTTTCACTTTCTCCATCTACTGTCGCTGGCCTGCATATGACCTAACGTGGGGAGGGCAATGTCCCTGGCCATCCCAGAGAGTGTACGGGACTTCAACAGTACACTCAGAGGAGCCCCAAAGACCATTTGGAACTACCCTCTCACTTCACAGGCGAGAGAGTTGGGACCAAAAGAGTCCAGCTGGTGCATTCGAACATCCTAACGTCACTGGAAGGCAGAGGCAGGGCTAGAGCACAGCTCCCCTACCCACTGTTCTGAAACCATTTGCACTCTCTATTGTTCTTGGAGTTTTTTCCTCTACTTGAGTAAACAGCAGGGTTGAAACTTTTTTCTGATTGAACTTCAGTTAATAAGTTGATCTAACCAACTTCCCTGGTTAACCGAGGGTTTGCCTTACCACACGCCAACCTCACAGCCCATCACTAGCAGGCGGCAGGTTGAGCTGCCTTGAAAAGCAAGAATGAGTCATGGTGATAAACTGGGCTTAGGAGAAAAAGTGTGTGAGTCTGTGTCCATGCTGCCTCTTGCAGTCATGTTAGACAAGCTGTTGAAGCTTAATTTCCCCTTAATTCATTGGGTTTTCTTGGACCAAACAAAGGGACATCCCTACACATACCTCAAAAAAGAATACCAGAAAACAATGTTAGATTCTTAAGTATTTGTTGACTCATTGAGCTTGCTACAATCAAAGACACTGGTTTTCCTGGTGCTCTTGTTTGAGAAGGAGATGGGGAAATAACACCCACCCACGCCTATCTCACGGAGAGGCCAAGAGAGCAAAAGAGACAATGGAGATCAGATCCTTGCAAGAAAAGTAGTATGTGTATTCAGATCTCATTCATATTAATCATCAAGCCAAAGTTCCTGAGACGCTACTTTCCCGCTGTTGAGAACTATGAGGTTTGTATTCAGTCTATAAATGGCCTCATTCCCCAGATCACTGCACTTAACTTTTAAAACTCTTCACCCACAATTTTCCACCCAGCTTGCTTTCCTAGGTCATACTTGATGCTGGTCGAAGGCACCAAGTGCAGTTGTCTTTGGTTTTCCTTACCCCAGCTCATGGGAAGGATATAAGACTTTCTCAAAGACAAGGTGAATAAAACAACTATGGGTCATTTACACAATGGAATTTTACTTGACCCTAGGAAAGAACAAAATTTTATTGTTTGTAACAGTATGGACAGACCTGGAGAACATTAGGCTAAGTGAAATAAGCCAGTCAGAGAAATACAAATACCATATGATTTCACTCATATGTGGAACCTAATGAACAAACTGCATTAACAAGGAAAATAGAGACAGACTCCTAGATGGAGAGCAGATGACAGCTAGTGGGGGGTGGGGGTTAAAGGGTGAGGGATTGAGCAAAACCTTAAAAGGACTCATGGACATGGACAACAGTGTGGTGATTGCTGGGGGGAGTAGGTGTAAGGGGACTAAATAGTAATGGAAAAAATACAATAAAGATTATATTTTTTAAAAAGACAAGCTGAGATAGAATCTTGTTCTGAGCAAAACATTCTGGATAATTCTGAAATGCCCACCACCTTGTAATTACTGGCTAAGAATTCTTGAGTGTGGTTCAGCAGCAGAAACTGTGATCCAGAGACTGGAGGTGATATGTCTAGGGCTTCATCACTGATTGGAGGAAGAAGAGGGGCAATGTCTTTCAGATTTTAACTTTGACAAACCTTTTTTTCCCCACTAGGCTCCTGTGTATCAACCATGACATTGTCTCATTTTATTTCACAGTATATATTAATATCTCTCTACAGAATCAGAGTACTTTACATACATATAGTAGATGGTTAAAAAATACATGAATGAATTAATCTCTAACTTATTTTTCTCTTACTACTCTTTACTCGGTTTTTACCACTTACCTGGAAAGAAAGTGTACCCAGTGGGTCTCAAACTTGAACATGCATCAGAATCACTTAGAGAATTTGTCAAAGAGATTGCTGGGCCCCACTCAGAGTTTCTTATTTAATAGGTCCAGCATGTAACCCGACAATTTTAATTTTCTAACAAGTTCCCAAGTGATGCTGATGCTGCTGGTCTAGGAACTGCACTGTGAGAACCACTGGTCTTTCTTATCCAAGGAGTACATGGGGCCATGTCTTTTTAAAAAAGGCTAGTTCAGCTACTAAAGGATTCTATGCATACTTTGCCACTATGCTTAGACATATTCTTAATCAGCAGTCTGAGTTGCTTACCAATTTTTGTAAGTAACACTATCTGTGATAGTCTGCAATGTTGATTATGTATGTGTGTTATGTGTACATACATAACACACATATAGAAATATATTAAACATTTTACCAAGGAATAAGACTGATCTAGAATATCTTACCTAATTTATACTACTATTCTCTCATACATATATCCCCTTGCTTTAGGGGATATATCAGTAAAAATGTTGCTGCATGAAATATCTGAGATTTTCCTGGATGGAGCTGGAGAGCATCATGCTAAGTGAAATAAGCCAGGCAGTGAAAGACAAATACCATATGATGTCACCTTTAACAGGGACCTAATCAACAAAACAAACCAACAAGCAAAATATAACCAAAGACACTGAAATTGAGAACAGGCTGACAGTGACCAGAGGGGAGAGGGGAGGGAACTTCAGGGGAAAAGGGGAAAGGTTTAGAGCAACAAGTATAAAGGACACGTAGACAAAAACTATGGGGGGTGGAAATGGGAGGGAGGTGGGAAGGGCTAGGGCGGTGGGCTGGGGGGAGTAAAAGACAGAAAACTGTACAAGATCAATAAAAAAAATAAATTTAAATAAATAAATAAATAACCAGCAGGGATTGAGTCAATGGAAGAAACTCTGGAGTCCCAAGCAGTTCCCCTTGAAGAACCTACACACAGAGTTACTCCGATTCACTCCCTCTGAGTTCCAGCACCAGGGTAGCAGCTTGAAAGGCACCAGTGGCATACAGGGAGGAATGGAAATGCCTGCCATCAAGGCAAGACCTGAGGGACAGTTTTCTCCCAGGCATGAGGTGGGCAGAAGCCACTGTCCCTCTTCTGAGCCCTTCCTTCACAGAACCACATAGGTGGCAAGTAGGTGCCATATCTGAGACTCCAACAACCTAACACTGTTTGCCCCACCCTGGAGATCCCCTAAGACTGTCTCCCACCCAATTTACCAGTATACCCAAGCTGTTAAGTGTGACTTTTCCATATGAATGGCTGATCTTGGATCATGCTTCACAATTTCCTAAATCCTATCAAATAAGCAACAGCCAGCCTCCATAAGTTCCCAGTCCCTGTTGCTAAGCAGACCCAGGCCAGGCACAAGCTGCAGGGAGCCTAGATTCACAGCTTGGCTTTGCCAGGGAATCTCCAAGCCTAGCACAAGTAGCAGCCATCTCATATCATTTTATAGCTCATGAAGACTGGTTCTGGGCAGAACACAAATGAGGACTGACCTTGGCTTGCACAAACCAGGAAACCCCAGAACCTGGGCACCCAGTGAACAGCTATAGACCACTAAGGAGCACCATCATCCTGCCTCTGCACAGCTGACTCTCCATGGAGGGTGAAGGTTGGTGGTAAATGGTCAGAGCCAGTCCTTGCAATTGACTGGCCTGAGTAAATCTCTCCCATTGACATGACAACAGCAATCAAGGCTCAACTATAAAAGGAGGGTGTGCTCAGCCCACATGAAGGGCACACTTCAAGTACTTAGCTTGGGTGATAGGGGAGGCTGTGTCACTGGACCCTTCAGGACACCTACTACATTAGGCCACACTACCAAGACAGGGAGTCATAGAAATTCTAATTACTACATAGAAACAAACACAGGGAGGCTGCCAAAAGAAGAAGACAAAGAAACATGGCCCAAATGAAAGAATAGATCAAAACTCCAGAAAAAGAAATAAACAAAATGGAGATAAGCAATCTATAAGATGCAGAGTTCAAAACACTGGTTATTAAGATGTTCAAGGAATTTAGTGAGGACCCCAACAGCATAAAACAGATCCGCTCAGAAACAAAGGACACACTGATTGAAATAAAGAACAATTTACAGGGAAACAACAGTAGAGTAGGTGAAGCTGAGAATTAAACCAATTATTTGGAGCATAAGAAAGCAAAAAATATCCAATCATATGAACAAGAAGAAAACAGTAATAAAAAAAAATAAATGAGGATGGCATAAGCAGCCTCTGGAACAATTTCAAGTGTTCCAACATTTGCATCATAAGGCTTCTAGAAGGAGAAGAGAAAGAACAGGAAATTGGAAATTGACTTGAAAAAACAATGAAAGAAAACTTCTCTAATTTGGTGAAGGAAATAAACGTGCAAATCCAGGAAATAAATGTGCAAACAAAGAATGCCAAACAAGATGAATGCAAAGAGGCCCACTCTAAGACACATCATAATAAAATGCCAAAGGCTAAAGATGAAGAGATAATCTTATAAGCATAAAGAGAAAAGCAGTTACTTATCTCAAGGGTAGTTCCCATAAGACTGTCAGTTGATTTCTCAAAAGAAACTTTGCAGGCTAGAAAGGGTTGGCAAGAAATATTCAAAGTCCTGAACAGTAGAGACCTACAGCCAAGATAGCTATTAAAAAAAATAAATAAAAGGAATTAGCACTCACACTGTATTTTGTTGAGTACTAATGTTAAAAATATTTATTACAAAGGATCATTAAATTTAAAATTAGAATGGGCCACAAATATAAGTATAACCACAAGTCTATTTCATAGATAAAGAAGCTGATGCCCATCAAATTGTGAAGCTTCCAAGAGTTCACTAATTAATTGTAGCACAGCCAAGACTAGAATCCAGCTCTCCTTTCTTCTGTTTCTCTTTTTAAGCCTACCATGATACCCCTTTGGCTGCTGTGTGTGAGGCTGTCATTGTTTAATACGTGTGAGGCTACTGAAATGTCTAATTCTTCTTTTTTTTAAATTCTTCTTCTTTTTTTTTACAAACCTACCTCTATCTATGGAAGTCTTCCAACAATTAACAATAATTCCTCCAATGATTAATTATACAAAGATCTAGATTTTCTTTAAAAATATATACTTGCAATGAAGATACTGTCTAGTACCACAAATACCTCACTATTCTCAGGCACTGTGCTAAGTACTTTATATGAAATCCTCTTTTAATCCTAGAATGAACTCTAGGAGTGAGTATGATCCTTAATTTTCAAACGTAAAAATTGACACACAAGAGGTTACTTGCCCATATCACTAGAATACCATTTTCTTTCCTGACTCCTCAACTAAACAACAAGCTTCATAAGGGCAAGGAATGAATGTATTTGATTACTATTTCCACCCTGACTGGTGTGGTTCAGTGGGTTGGGCATCCTCCCACAAACTGAAAGGTTGCAGGTTTGATTTTCGGTCAGGGCAGATGCAGGGGTTATGGTCCAGGACCCCAGTTGGGGGTGTGTGAGAGGAAACCAATCCATGTTTCTCGCCTTCTCTTTCTCCCTCCCTTCCCCCTCTCTAAAAATAAATAAATAAAATCTGTAGTTATTATTTCCAATCCAGTGCATAGATCGTAGAAAGAACTCGGAACTTCCGGCCAAGATGGAGGTGTAGGTGGATACACTGTGCCTCCTCTCACAACCAAAATTAAGGACAACAAATATTTAAAAACAAGAAAACAGCCAGAGCTAATAGAAAATTGAACTGTACGGAAGTCCAACAACCATTCATCCAGACCGGTAAGAGGGGCAGAGTCACAGCAGGAAAAAGTGGAGCTGCGGACCCAGGAACGCAGACAGCAGTGGCTGGCAGTTCCCAAGCATGCAGGTGGCTGGAAAACCCCAGGCCCACAGGCGGCGGCTGGCGGACCTTGGGCACGGGGTAGCGTCTGTGCAGACCCAGTGAGGCCGCGCAAGGTGGCTGGCTGACCAGGTGGTCCCACATTCGAGCTCGCAGATAATCCAGGTGAAGGGGAGGCAGTGGAGGGGACTGGAATCCAGGAGAGAGCAGAGCAGGCACCATTGTTCCCTCTCGGACCCTGCTCCCACATACAGCATCACAACCCAGCGACTGGGCTGCCCCACACTGGGGAAAACCTAAGGCTCCACCCCTCACTACATAACAGCCAAGACCAGACCAAAACCAAAACAAAACAAAACAAAACAAAACAAAAAACACCAAAAATGGCTCAAATTGGAGAACAAATCAAATCCCCAGAGCCAATTCCACTAAGGGACGAAGAGATAGCAAACCTATCAGATGCACAATTCAAAGCCCTGGTTATCAGGATGCTCACAGAATTGATTGATTTTGCTCACAAATTAGATGAAAAAATGCAGGCTACAATACATGAAATGAAGGAAGATGCATGGGGAACCAATAGAGATGGGAGGAAAACTGGGACTCAAATCAATGGAGTGGACCAGAAGGAAGAAACAAACAAACAAACAGAAAACAAGGAAGGAACAAGAATTCAAAAAAATGAGGAGAGGCTTAGGAACTTCCGGGACATCTTTAAACATCCCAACATCCGAATTATAGGGGTACCAGAAGGGGAAGAAGAAGAGCAACAAGTAGAAAACTTATTTGAACAAATAATAAAGGAGAACTTCCCCAATCTGGCAAAGGAAATAGACTTCCAGGAAGTCCAGGAAGCTCAGAGAGTCCCAAAGAAGTTGGACCCAAGGAGGAACACACCAAGGCACACCATAATTCCATTAGCCAAGATTCAAATGAAGGAGAGAATTCTAGAAGCAGCAAGGGATAAGGGGACAGTCACCTACAAAGGAGTTCCCATCAGACTGTCAGCTGATTTCTCCAAAAAGACCTTACAGGTAAGAAGGGGCTAGAAAGAAGTATTCCAAGTCATGAAATGCAAGGACCTACATCCAAGATTGCTCTATCCAGCGAAGCTGTCATTTAGAATGGAAGGGAAGATAAAGTGCTTCTCAGATAAGGTCAAGTTAAAGGAGCTCATCATCATCAAGCCTTTATTATATGAAATGTTAAAGGGACTTATCTAAGAAAAAGAAGATAAAAATTATGAACAGTAAAAAGACAGCAAACTCACAGATATTAACAACCACACCTAAAACAAAAGCAAACTAAGCAAACAACTAGAACAGGAGCAGAAACACAGAAATGGAGATCATATGGAGGGTTAGCAACAGGGGAGTGGGAGGAGGAGAGAGGGGGAAAAGGTACAGAGAACAAATAGCATAGACGGTGAGTAGAAAATCGAGGGAGGGCAAGAATGGTGTGGGAAATGTAGAAGTTAAAGAACTTATGACACATGGACATGAACTAAAGGGGAGGAATGTGGGTGGGAGGGAGTGTGCAGGATGGAGGGGAATGATGGGGGAGAAATGGGACAATTGTAATGGCATAATCAATAAAATATATTTTTTAAAAAAGAACTCAATAAATATATATTGGGTGAATGAATCAATAAATGAAAATGTCTTATAATACTTTTTATCTTACCCAGTGCTTCTGCCCTCTTTATGCTACCATGGAATTCCTTTAATAATAAAAGCTTGCAGTTACCCTGGAAATATGGAAGAACATGTTTCCCTATGTGGTAAAATCTATAGTTCATTGCTACTGCCTTGAAATTTGTACACTTCCAATTTTTTTTCCAGCTTTTTTAGCAGAATGGGATCCCTGTAGAAGCCTGTGCTTGCAAAGTGCTTTTCAGTTATTTACAATGAATTTTCCCACTGGTAAATGTGACTCATCACCTCAACACTCCAATTCAGCAGCGGGGAAACACATAACCAAGTCACATCTAAGGTCAAAGTCAAATGAATAGAGGAGTCAGACATGAAACTAGTGACCCTGGCCCCGAATCTAGTTAGTTATGCCTCTGGCTTCTGGTCTCTTCCAAGATTTCTACATAGTTCCAAACCCTCCTCACTTTGCCAGATGTTTACCACATCTTTCAAGTGGAAGCAAGTCCTTTCAATTACTCTCACCAGGGGAAACCCACCCCACTTCTCTGAAGGAGAAATGGCTGAACCAGTTCATCTAAAATAGGAACTGACGTGATTTTTTTTTGTCTGAATTCTGAAGCTGTTCTAACAGCATTTTCTTGCTGGCTGAGGTCCCACCAGTAATGAACTGGAATATAAAAACAAAGACGGTTCTCATGTTGTTTCCCAGCCAAAGAGGGCTAAGCGCTGGCTGAGCACAGAAATGTAGGCATGTTTATCTGAGTCTTGAGCTTGACTTTTTCCTACCTAAATATTCCATCAAGTTCTTACCAGTATGTGCGCACACAAAAACTGTTTCCATGTAAGCCAATTTCTACAGTCACTTAATAATTTCACCCCTGATGTCTCCAGATTTTGTTTTCTCTTGAAGAAATAAATGAGTCGCTGAAAATAAAATAGATAAAAATTGCACTTAGAATGTAAGTACTATGACTTGTCTTTATGCCCAACTTCATAATCCAATTTCATGTCCATACTAGCATTTTAATGGTGCCACATTTGTGTAGTTCCTTTGTAGTTTTCATAGTCTCATTAATTAAAGAATTGAGGAACATAAAAGGTGAGAGCAAAGAGGTCATGCAAGAACAAAAACATAGCTCAAGACTTGGATATTTAATTAGGTTTACCATTAGGGTATTCCTTCCTGCAGTGAAAAGTCACTCCAGACCAGCTACTGTGGATCTAATCCAGCAAATAAAGGGCACTGCAGCAGTCTTTCCAGGTTTTCCCAATACCCTCAGAATTTGACATAGCAAACCTCAAACCCCAAAGTATTTCTCTGGAGAGATTTCCAGGTTAAACTGGGAACCACAAATAATTAGAGCAAGCTAACTTGTAGACAGTAGCTGCTCTAGCAAATTCACCACAAGGGCATTCCTTGGCATACTTGGTGAGTTGGCTTCCAGGCAAAAGAGGCCAGAGGAAGAATCTCCGCTCCCACATCAGTGTCTTCCCTCTCTCTTCCCTGCACTTTCTTCCCCAATGCCCACCCACAAAATAGGGAAGAACCACAAAATTCTAGCCCTGATTGCTTCAAAGTGGTTAAGGCATCATGGTCAACTGGAACACATAATGAGGTGGGAAGAGTATTTAGGCCAGTATTTTACACTTTGTGCTTCTCTAGTTTAGCTGGTTTGTTGTTTTTTTTTTTTTTTTTTTTCCCCTTTACCCATTAAATCAAGGACAAAGCTTAAGTTAGGACAGGCCTTCAATACTGTTATTTGCAGGAGAAAGGCATATAACATTAACACGTAAAACAGACTGGGTGTAAGAAACACACTTCCTATTCAATCTAGCTTTATTTTCTTACTTTTAATGTTGACATGAATATAAGAAATAGATTTTCTTTTCTTTTTTCACCTTAATGCTACTACACGAAAATAACATTCCAAGGCAATGGTAAATGGCAACTGACACTAGGCCTCAGTGTTGGCAGTAAGACTGTGGAAACCAGGAGCATGGTATACTGTCTGAAAGTGGCAGACGCTGTACCTCCAGCCCACTGCTGACACGCTGGAATTCAGGGCCCAGGGTTGCCAAACTGTCTGATGTTTCAAAAGAAGCCAGAAATTTGTACTTTTCCATGTTGGCAACTTACTCTGTTTTTGTTGTTATTGTTGTTTTTGTTTTTTTAAGAAGTGCTGTTCCAAGTTACATTGCGTGGGCTAAAAAACAAATTAACAAAACTTGTGTGCAACTTCTGCCTTTGGGTCTTGAGATCATAGTTAGATTGGTTCCTTAGCTTTTATTTCCCATGAATCTCCACCTCACCCACTCAACCTTCAATTTTCATGCACAGCCCTCCACTTTCAACCCAGGCTTTTGGCAAAATCTAATCTCAGCACGAAAGTTTGGATTCAGCAAAGATAGTACTTGTTTACCTCCGTGCTTCCTGAATGAGATTAACACTTAATAGGACATGTATTTTGAGAGCTTTTTCTCAATTGTGACAACTGGTGTGCTCTTACCTATACACAATTCCCCTGCCATAAATAACATTTTTCAGTTAAAAAAATCTGTCCCTTTGAGGAGTCACATCTGTGGACATGAGACCAAGCAGAGCCAACTGGCCCACACTGAGCTGAGCCCCAGACACACAGCACACATCAATTAAACAGGAAGAGCAAAGACTATTTTAGAGCCATAATACTGAAACTGTTAAAATCAGAGTATTATTCAGCATTACACATGGAAATACCCTGGACACAGCTTACTTTAATTCACTCAGTTTACATGTGGAGAAATTGGGGCCCAAAGAAATCAGATGTTTGAGAAAGGTCAAACACCAAAAATCAGGAAGCTGGAACTAGGACCCAAGTCTCCGGTTTCCACCTTCAATGTGGTTTCTGTTCTTAGCTATTCGCTATTCTAACCATACTGTCAGGTGACCAGAATTAATTCACCAAGTTAAAAATGAGCAAAAGGAAACCAACTCTTTGCTGATCCTACTCACAAATTTTGGTCTCTATTCTCAGATGATAGGATGGCACATTGCATAGCTCCAGATGAATCAACTACTGTGTTATTATTTTTTAATTTACATTCACTTAGCAGAGAATCAGGGCTTGCTATTAATCGCGTTGCTTCTTAATCTGTGATGACCAAGGTCCACAGTGCAAAAGAGTAGTATACAAATGAACACAACACCTCATGACACTTCTATACACATTTTTTCCCTGAAATTACTCACAGTCAGGAAATGATAGTACACAATTCACTATTTCCTATAGGCAGACTCTAATTGGAAGGCAGGAGTGGTTCTTTGCAGTCATCATTTCCAGCCCTGAAGATTCTGGAGTGGATTTGGCCCCCAAAGTATCTTGGCTTATGAAAAGAGGTTCTATCTCGGGATTTCTATAGCATGACAGCACGGTGTTGTAAAAAAAAAAAAGCAGTGGGACCCTACCCAGCAGGAAAGAGTGGTAACAAGCATGTCCACTCTGGGATTTGATTTTCTCATCCGTGAAGCGATAGGATTAAACGAGATTACCCTTGAGTAGTCTTCTAGTTTCAATATCTGCTGCTTCTTGTACCATGGCTGGGGCCTAACAACTTGAGATTTTCTGATGAAAGCACAGCACATACACATACTTGGCATCTTTAAGATTGCCATATTGTTTTTTTTTTTATTTTAGTACTGTTTTCTTTAGCTGTGCAGAAGCTTTTTATTTTGATGAGATCCCATTTGTTTATTCTTTCCTTTATGTCCCTTGCTCTAGGGGACGTATCAGTGAAAATATTGCTGCGTGAAATATCTGAGATTTTCCTGCCTGTATTATCCTCTAGAATTTTAATGGTGTCATGGCTTATATTTAAATCTTTTATCCACCTTGAATTTATTTTTGTGTATGGTGTAAGTTGGTGCTCGAGTTTCATTTTTTTGCATGTAGCTGTCCAGTTCTCCCAGCACCACTTATTGAAGAGGCTATTTTTGCTCCATTTTATGTTGCTGCCCCCTTTGTCGAATATTAATTGATTGTAGAGACTTGGGTTTATTTCTGGGCTCTCTGTTCTATTCCACTGGTCCACGTGTCTGTTCTTGTGCCAGTACCAGGCTGTTTTGATTACAGTGGCTTTGTAATACAGTTTGGTATCAGGTATTGTGATCCCTCCTACTTTGTTCTTCTTTCTCAAAATTGCTGCCGCTATCCGGGGTCGTTTATGATTCCATATAAATTTTTGAAGTGTTTGTTCTATGTCCGTGAAATATGCCATTGGAACTTTATGAAGGCCATTCTGACTGTTGTCAAGTGGTATCTCATTGTGGTTTTAATTTGCATCTCTCTGATAGCTAGCGATATCGAGCATCTTTTCATGTGTCTCTGGATCCTCTGTATGTCCTCCTTGGAGAAGTGTCTGTTCAAATCCTTTGCCCATTTTTTAATTGGGTTGCTTGTCTTCTTAGAGTAGAGTCTTGTAAGTTCTTTATATATTTTGGAGATTAATCCCTTGTCTGAGGTATCATTTCCAAATATGTTTTCCCATACAGTTGGTTCTCTTTTTATTTTAGTACTGTTTTCTAAGCAACAAACAGCAAGTGTTGGAGAGGTTGTGGAGAAAAGGGGACCCTAGTGCACTGTTGGTGGGATTGCAGATTGGTACAACCACTATGGAAAACAGTATGGAATTTTCTAAGAAAACTAAAAATGGACATACCTTTTGACCCAGCAATTCCACTGCTTGGATTATATCCTAAGAATCCTGAAACACCAATCCAAAAGAATCTATGCACCCCTATGTTCATAGCAGCACAATTTACAATAGCCAAGTGCTGGAAGCAACCTAGGTGCCCATCAGTTAATGAATGGATCAAAAAACTGTGGTACATTTACACAATGGAATTCTATGCAGCAGAAAGAAAGAAGGAGCTCCTACCCTTTGCGACAGCATGGAAGGAATTGGAGAGTATCATGCTAAGCGAAATAAGCCAGGCAGTGAAAGACAAATACCATATGATCTCACCTTTAACAGGAAGCTAATCAACAAAACAAACAAACAAGCATAATATAAACAAAGACACTGAATTTGAGAACAGTCTGACAGTGTCCAGAGTGGGAGAGAAGGGAATTTCGGGGGAAAAGGGGAACGGTTTAGAGCAACAAGTATAAAGGACTCATGGACAAAAACTATGGGGGGTGGAAATGGGAGGAAGGTGGGGAGGGCTGGGGTGGTGGGCTGGGGCGGGGTAAAAGACAGAAAACTGTACAATATCAACAATTAAAAAATACTGATTAAAAAAAATTAAAAAAAAAAGATTGGCATATTGTATAGGGTTAATTGTTTAAGTGGCCAAGAACACATCTCAACCCGATATAAAATATTTGGCTTTGTTGTTTTTGCTGTTGCTGTGGCTGCTGCATGTTGAAATGTTTTTTGATATTGTCTTTAAATTCCAGATGCTTGTTTACAAGCTTTTTGGGGTGTCTGCCTTTATATTTTGATGATTTCTTAAAAGCACACACACACATCTAAGACTTTTTTTTAGCCTTAATCTTTTAGGAGACATGGAAGCAAGAGGGAGGGAAACACTTGCAATTTCTTGACTTTTGTCTTAACAGGGAAACCTTTTTCATTTTTTTTAAGTCTTTGACTTTTTCAAAACAAACATCACAGGAAAGGAAGGAAATTGTAGCAGAGACACTAAAAAGTCCATACACTGCATTTCCACCCGTCCTCTCAACATTTCCACATCTTGAGATGCTTCTTTAACAATGAGGTGAAGATTGATGCTTTTCAGGATAATGAAGCATGGAACAACCTTAAAGACATACAGTTGTTTTTCAGCTTCCTCTCTGCATGGGCCAGGAGATTGGAGAAAATCAGCAGATTTCCAAGTGTTAATGTTCAACCAAGTACAGTAATGGGTATAAAGCACAGAGGACAAGACAGATTCGTTTGACAGATCCACCACTGCAGCCCATTGAAGTTGGCATGTACTAGCCTTGTATGTTGCCTTGTCTAATTAGCTGCTGAGCTGTCCCCTGGCTCCTTGCTCCTGATGGAAATGTAGCGGGAAAACTCCTGTCACCAAGCATGATGAAGTAGTGCTCGATTGTGCTACACGATGTCCTGTGGCTGCAGTCCAGACTGTTTCAACTAATCATCAACCTTGCAGATTCCAGGGCTTGTCTACCAGAGCAAGAGCTTTGCAAAAGTCAGCATGAATGATCTGTAGCTGCAAAAGGGATATAAGGAATTGCTTTGTTTATATATATTTTTAAGGACTACAATAGACAGCCCCATGAGTGAGCCTGAGAAACAGGGGACCAGTTTTAAGTCAAGACACTTCACAGCATCATCATAAAAAGGGAGAAGCACAAACATTTACCATCTGCATATGGCCAGATCTGTCACCAACTTCAGGCTAAAATTTTGGTTATTTTATGACTATGGAACTATTCAGTTAGCTCCTCACCTTCTTCCCTTGGATAGGAATCTGCCTCCCAGCTGCACCAAAAAGTTGCAACTCTGTGCTTTTGGACAAATTACTTATCCTCTCTAAGTCACAGCCTTCCCATCTATAAGCTGTTTTATAGGGTTGTTGTGAGTAACTTTTATTAAAGTGCTTAGAACAATGTCTGACACATAGTAAGTGCTCATTAATGTTAGCTGCTAGAATTATTATTTATTATTTTTAATCCATTGTTCCAAAAGTAAAGTGGTAAAAGAACATCTGTTAATAAGCATTATCTATACAGTGTAGATTCTAAAGTTAACTATAGGTCTCAAATGATAGTCGAATCTAAATTGAATCATCTTTAGAGGGTTGTGGTAACATGTTTGTAGGCCCTGGCCAGGTATCTCAGTTGGTTGGAGTGTCAACCCAATGTGCCAAGTTCTCAGGTTCAATCCCCAGTCAAGGCACATACAAGAAGCAACCAAACAAATCATGGATGGGTGGAACAACACATCTCTTTCTCTCTGTTTCTTTCTCTCTCTGTCTGTCTCTCTCTCTTTCTCTCATATCAGTAAATTTTTAAAAAGGATTTTAAGTTTTTAAGTCTTCCCAGAAGCTTTTGTAGGTGGCTACAAGAGGAGCAGGCTGTCCCTTTCTCTCTCTGGTGGTTAGCATTAACGTACCTTGGTGATGAAAAGGGCCATTCCAAGCCATGCTTTCAAGGACTAAAGCATATGCTAGCTATGGGTAAAAATAGATGTGAGTGTTCACACTTAAAATGTTGAATGTCTGTCACTAGAACACAATTATAACTAACCCCAGAAGAATTACGCCCTGTTACAATGTAACTGTTAACTCAGAAAACAGAAGAAAGCATGTAGATTTGGACAGAGACAGGACCAATCTGACCTAACCCACCCCAGCTCCTGTTTTCCAAATGGGAAACCTGAAGTGCAGAGAGCTGACTTGCTCATCTGTGTCAGAACCAGATTTCACACACACACCCACCCACACTGAATTGGGGGCTCACATCCTCTGTAACCACAGGTGAGTTTCCCCTTTGAATATGCTCAGAAGGGGTCGACCCTAGTCAGCCATTTACCTAACTGAGGCTCAATTGAGATTTTCCTCCAGTTCATCTGTATCGGAAGGAGACTTCCTAAAATGGAGGGTAATATGAAAGCACAGACATTATTTTATAGAACAAAATAATAGTTAAAATAAGGCATGCCCAGGTTTTAAAAAGAAGAGCCACACATATATGTGTGTGTGAAAAGATACTGAAAACATATTTTAAGTGATAAAATGAGATGCACAACAGTCTGTAGAATATCCAGAACACAATTCATAGAGGTGTGTGTGCGTGGGTTTGTACTTGCACATGGTACATGGAAAAAAACCTGGAAAGGTGCACCGAATTGTTAGCAACCCTCTGGGGAGGGGACTGAGACTGAGGAAAACACAACGTGTAGAAGATACAAGGACACTCCCATCTTTCAGTCTACCTACTTCAGCATTATTCATATGTTTTACAGCAATAATTTTTCACAAGTGTTACTTGTGTAATTATAACCTTGTTTAATATATGTATTCAATATATTGGCTATGTATATTATCATCTAAAACATCCCCAAAGCTTAAAGCTTTTGCCAAAACTGTTGTAACAAAAGGAAACATTTGGCATGTAAAGTTAACCTAGGGCACCTCTGTTCTCAAACCAAGGCATGATATGATAAAAGTGCATCTCTGCTATGGGCCAATAATAATATTAAATCCTGATTTGATCGTTAGTTGTGACGGTAAATACAAATACTCTCTTACAATTTTGATTAAGCTTCTAAAGCATTTTAGGAACACTATATTAAAAATAGAAACACATCAGTATACTGCAGTTTTTATGAATGCACATAAAATAAAACATCCTCTTCGATTTGTGCAGACAAATTGCATTATTTTAAGAATTAATCATAGAGTCATGCTTTTCACTCAGGAAATTCAGGACAACTTTATTCCTCACACCCCATAGTCAGTACAACCACCAGCAGCAAAATAAAAATCAAGCTATATTAACCCTTCTTAGCAAAAATTATCTACTAATCGTAGTTTTACTTTTCTCTAGTAAATGGTAAGTTATGTCTCATTAAGAAATGTATATTGGATAGTGTTTATATTTGAATGTCAGTTTTAAAGTTCTTAAATTTCAGTTCAGTATTTTCTGTAAAGCAGTAATAAAAGACCCAAACTATTGTGTTGCTTATGTAGGAAAATCATCAGAGAACATGACTGAACCTCTGCGTGCCCTAATAATGACTAGGTAGCCGTCATTTTTAAAAACAGTGTCACAAAAGCTATTTCGATGCTGTCATGCTTAAGAATAATTAGTTTCCATCAAAGCAACAGATTATCTGTTCATGTTGTCCACTGGGTCATTACAATGAACAACCAATACAGATAAATGATATCTAATCTTTTCTGCTCTTCTATTGGGCTGATGGATGGTTATAACATCTCCAATATTATAAGGCAGAAAAATTATGCTGACATTTAGAAGCAAAAGCACAGAAAGATAAAACTAAGTACAAAGCATGCCCCACACTATTGGGGAAGAAAGAAATATCTAAAGACAAATAGAACTGAGAACAGAATGGCAATTAGGCCAAAGGAGAATTATGGGAGAGAGTGACTATACCTTGTGGGTGGCAGGCAGCTCAATTAATTATATAACAAGAAGGGGGAACCCGAGCATTTCTGTAAGACACATTATTAAAAGGAATATTGACTTAAGCATCTTTTAAATTTTATGCCCTAAAAAGAAGACAAAAGGGTTTCCCTAGTATTGATCTGCTCCTGAATTCAGTTGACTTTAAGGAATCATATAATGAGAAATGGTGGAGCAGCAAATGAGACTAAGAAGGAAATGCAATTACTTACAACTCACATTCACCAGTTCAATAGACTGCAGCTTTTCCATGTTGCTTCGGGTTCATGTTGTGTTTGTCAGGTAGAGTTGGCACAGAACTCTTTAGCTTGCCCTAAATATGAAACAGCAATTGGAGACTGTACCTTTGGTTCTCTTCATTAACATTTATCATTTGTTAAAAAACTATAAAATGAGGATGGCTTACACTGAGAATCAAGACAAAAGCCATCTTTAGGTGATTTTTCAGAGATTTAGACAATACATAGTGTTATAGCTGTTTTTGCCTTAAAGAGAGTCGATTCCAATCTCTACTTTAAGCAGAAATAAGGAAACTTTTTAGCTCAGTGACTGTTAATACAAATAAGCCTCTACTTAGCCCTGGCTGGTGTGGCTCAGTGGATTGAGCATGGGCCTGCAAACCAAAGCGTTGTCGGTTCGATTCCCAGTCAGGGCACATGCCTGGGTTGCTGGCCAAGTCCCAAGTAGGGGGTACGCAAGAGGCAACCACACATTAACATTCTCCCTCTTTCTCCCTCCCTTGCCCTCGCTCTAAAAATAAGTATATAAAATCTTTAAGAAAAAGCCCCTACTTAGAAAACTCCATTCAGTGTCATCATCTGAAAATCAGCAGTTTTCCAAGAATGCATTATGTTTTTTCTATCAAAAAACAAAAACAAACAACAAAAACAAACCCAATGAAACAAAACTATGCTCTCTGTAGCCCTCACCAGCGTGACTCAGTTGGTTGGAGTGTTGTCCCATAACTGAAAGGTTTCAGGTTCAATTCCAGGTCAGGGCACATGCCTGTAGGTTCAGTTCCCAGGTCGGGCATGTGTAATCCCCAGTCTGGGTGTGTGCAGAAAACAACCAATCGATGCTTCTCTCTCCCATCGATGTTTCTCTCTCTCTCTCTCCCTTCCGTTCTCTCTCAAAAGCAAAAAAAGGCCACGAAAAAATGTCCTTGGGTGAAGAAAAAAAAAATCTATGCTCCCTCTAAATGTAATGAGCAATCCTGGATTGGACCCTGGAGCAGAAAAAGAAAGAGATTTATGGAAAAGCTGAGAGAATACACATAGAGTCTGCCATTTAGTTAATAGTGTTGCATTAATTAATGCTAGGATCTTAGTTTTGGTAAATTTACCATGGTTATGGAAGATGTCAACATTAGAGGACACTGAGAGAAGAAGATATACAGGAATATTCTGTACCATCTTTACAACCCTTCTCTAAATCTAAAAATATTTCAAAATACAAAGCAATAAATACATACGATCCAAGGCACCAATCCCCTGACACTCACCACAGCTGAGTACTAATACTACATGGGTGATGCTTGTCAGGCTTGCACACAATGGCATCACTGTGGTCCACTGGTCCACTGGCAAGATTTCATAGCAAGATACCAGAGTTGTTTTTAAGAAAATCCTATAGTTTGTAAATGTTCTTCCTTAACACATACACATACACCATAAAAACCGAAATGGCAGGGATGCTCTTTTCTTTAAGCCAATGGTTCCCAACTGGGAGTGATTTTGCCCCCTCCCTCATGGGGACATTTGGCAATGTCTACAGATACTTTTGGTTGTCATAGCTGAGAGGTACCACTAGCATATGATGCCTAGAGTCCAGAGATGGTGCTGACTAAATATCCCACAATGCACAGCAAAGCACAGAGAATGTACATAGTGCAGAGATTGAGAAACTCTGTTTTAAGCGATTAAAATGCAAAAGCTAAATGGATGAGAAGTCAGACTAAAAAGATAAACTGTGCCAGGTCTTCCCTTTAAAGGAATCAGTAAAGAGGGGAGAGGTTCTAACAGGGAATGAGTAGCCAGAGTGGCCACACAGGTATAACTATACCACAGCACAACTTTTCTAAGCAGAATATCCCACTAACAGCATTTCTCTTCCTGGAGTCCCTACCCCTCTTCTTGGGGCTTATCCAAATGGACTCTCTTTAGTTAGCACCTTAGCTCAAGTCTGACCTTGGGAGTCCTTTATAACCTTACTGCCTTAAGATTCATTGATTTCTCCAGTGGTTTCCCATTTTCTAAGGATTATGTTTGATAACACATATAACCCATTCCACCCTTTACCTGGTCCACTGTAAATGTTGTTTTTAAATGTTACATATTACTGTACTGCTGACTACTGTATTTCATTGATTATGAGATGCCATCAGTAGTAAAATGCACCATTATTTTACATACCATTAAAAATAAAGAAGATGCTGCCAATTAATTATCAATTATTAGATGCATCCAAATGTTGCAGGCATAAAACACAAAAAAATCTGTTTTCAGAGCAATGATACAGTTTTACCTCCCCTTAAGTATCTACTTACACATATTTTTACTATTATTGCATGGAAACACATCTGTCGGCAGTTGAAAATCCCTTTAAAGACTCATTTTTCTTGTATGTCTTTCTTCATTCTCAGCACCAAGATCAACAACCATAGCACCAGAATCAGTACTGGAAAAATAGAAAAGATAACAGCACTTTACATGCTACATACCCAAGCTACATTGCACATTCCTTCAAGTGTTTTATAATAAAATAGCACTCTTATTATCTCCATTTAGTAAAGGAGGCAAGCAAGGTGATGGACGTGCCCAAGGTCACCCTGCTGGTGAGTGGCAGAACCTCAGATTACCCAGCTCTTTCCATTGCCAAATCCAGGCTTGCAATGCCTAGGCTGCTCTGCCCCCCATGAACCTTACAAACAGCCGAGAGCTATAAAAGGCAGGTTTAGGATGGGAGAGAATGACAGTATTATGCTTTTTGGCCACACTCTGCATGGACTGTAATTTTACAATACATATTATCATCTTCAAAAAACAGGGACATTAGCAATAGCAACCAAAAACTAAACCAAAATAGTCTATTTCCAACTTTAAGCCACTAGGGGGCAAGTATTAATAACCCTCAGCCACAAACCAAGAACATCTAACAAAGGTGCTTTGAATTTGATGTTGCCTTTGGTGGCCCTAAGAGAAATAGTTTCTTTTCACATTCGCTTTAGTATGAAATTTTGTGACACTCTCCGGATTAAAAACCTACAAAGCTTTAATTTTAAAATCATTGACAAGAAATCACATCCATGTTAAGAAATATATCCATTAAAGAACTAAATATTCCACCTCTCTAGACCTCTCCAAATTCTAACACCAGAGGTTTATTTCCACAGGCTTCTTTTGTATGCATGGGTCAATTCATTTCTGATTTTTACAGGATCAACTTTCTATGTCAGCCATCCCATCTATTATGTTAATATTCCCTCATACATTTGGTTATTATGTTAACATTTCCATAATGTCCAATACTTAGATAGTTTACACTTTACTAGTTTTGGTAGAGTCTCCTCCCCTATTGAAAATGACACCATAGCAACTGAGCAATGGGTCAGGAAAACTTTTTATCTCTGCAAAATTACTTATTTAGGATTTGTCCCTGAGCTTGGGGTAATTGAGTCAAAGGATTGAAATTCTTTTTTTTTTTTAGATTTTTTATTTATTTATCTTTAGAGAGGAAGGGTAGGAGAGAGGGAGAGGGAGAGAAATATCAATGTGTGGTTGCCTCTTGTGTGTCCCTTGCTGGGAACTGGCCTGCAACCCAGGCATGTGCCCTGACTGGGAATCGAACCGCGATTGTTTGGTTCACAGGCCCGCGCTCAATCCACTGGATTGAAATTCTTTATGAAATGATTTAGTTCCCCCCTTTTTGTCTTCTACCTGCAACTTTTATTTTATTTTTTATTTTATTGTATTTTTCGATTACCATTTATCCTCCCTGAAATGATTTCTCAATAGTTCAATAGTATGAAACAGAGACACACTGAGCTGTTTCACTGTCCTGAAAACGGGGGAGGGGATGTAAAAAATACAATAATAATAACCTAGCATTAACATAACACCTTATTCTTCTCAAAGCACTTTCATATGAAATAAAATGTTACATCTCCAAGCTGTGAGGACCTAACTTTCTCAGGGACACAATTACTGATGGAGTTCAGCAATAACTGAAGTGTGTTCAAGAAAGAACATTATAAGATCAGCCACTGTTTGTTACATTAAGAGATGAAATAATGTCTGTCGGGGGGAAAGAGGTGGCTTTAGATTCTTCAAGGGAAATATTGATCTGATTGATCACAGATGTGCTAAAAGCATAATTACCTCTGTCATACAAACGCCACTTAATTCCCAAAGTATTGAACAGAAACAGTAATTGTTTTCCTGTTAATTAGGCTGTACACTGTGCTTTCAGAATGTCTCATTTATTATTTCATTTATTTTTGAATGCTGGCTCATCAGCATTCAGCTAAATTGGATGGATTACCACCACCACCACCAGCGACCTCCAAAGTTGGGCTCCAGTCCAAAACATGCAATGGAGTTCTCACCAAAAACCAAAACCACACAATTCTTTGAGTCATAAGAAAGCCAAACCTTACTGAAACCCACAAGTTACTATTTCTCTTGACTTGATTTCCATAATATAACCCAGAACTTAAAATTATCACAATGGAAGCTTTTTTTGTTTTTAACTAAGATTATAAATTAACCAGATAAACTTGTGAATCATATGTAAATGGGATATTTCTATATTTGCTTCCAGGCAAGATCTACAAGGTGACACATTATGGTGGAAGTGCCTCCAGAATAGTATGATCCACATTGTGATTTTGCAATGATCCTACAAATAAAATGAAGAATGAGCCTCCCCTGTTACTGTCCATGCCACATCCCCCCACACCTAGTGGACCTGCCACTTACAGGTTTACCAAAGCACGTTGCTCTTACCCATTCTTGCCTTTACAAAATCTACTCTATGTACTTAAAATACCTGTTCCCATCAAAACTTGAAAGCAACCCAGATGTCCTGCAGTAAGTCAGGGATAAATTGTGCTTCATCCAGGCAATAGAATATTACCCCACACTAAAGAGAAACGAGTTTTCAATCCATGAAAAGAAATAAAGGAACTTTAAGTGCATATTTCTAAGAAACCAATCTGAAAAGGCCACATACTGTGTGATTCTAACTATATACGACATTCTGGAAAAGGGAAAACTATGAAAACAATAAAAGGATTGGTGTTGCCAAGGGCTGGGCCCGTGGGAGTAGACAGAAGGGTTGAATAGGCAGAATCCAGAGGAATTTTAGGGCAGTGAAAATACTCTGTATGATACTATCATAATGGATACATGTTACTATCCATTTGTCCAAACCCATAGAATGTACATGTAGTTTCACCGATTGTAACACATGCATCACTCTGGTGAGGGATGTTGATAGTGGGAGAGGTTAATGTACGTGGGGTTGGGAATATATGGGAAATCTCTGTATCTTACACTCAGATTTATTGTAAACCAAAAACTGCTCTAAAAATGAGATCTATATTAAAACAGCAACAACAAAAAACCCTTACATCCCTGCTCCCCTTCACCTGGCTAATCACTACCTGTCCTTAAAGATGCAGCTCAGGGCCCTCTCCAAGCTGTGTTGCATTTGTCCACTTTCTCATGCCCTGCCCCCTGTCTTGGCTTCCAGGGCTGGAGGGCAAAGACTGTATTATTTGTCTTTGCACAAGCATGCGGTAGAAACTCAGTAAATGTTGGCTGAATAAAGGTGGAAGAGAAGCCTTTTTCAACAAGCTAAAGTTTTGTGAAGGAAATATCTTTTTGGCTTTTGTAATGGCCAACATACAGGGTATGCTTGAAACAAACAAATAAACAAAACAGGAAATGTGCCAAAAAGACCACCCAAAATTCTACCATATTCCACATGTCCAGCAGGATTGTTTCAGCCATAATCTAAAGTGTTAAAATCCAAGCATCCTATTACAGTTAAAATTAAAAAAAAAAAAAAAAAACAACTCTATGAATCCTGCTTTCACATCAAGCCCCGTAACGATAAAGAGAAGGGGAAATCAAAGCTCTTGTTTAAGCCAGGTGAAAAGTGCATTCAAGAGCTCCCTCTGCCTTGCTTGCTGCCCACACAGTGCAGAAGTGTATAAAGTGCTGGACTGTGGAGAATGCCTCACCAGGCTCCAGTCACAGAGAGAAAAGAAACTCCCTTGGCTCCGATTTACATAGTCACAAAACAAAACCTGCCTTTAAAGGCATAAAGGGCATATAGATGGAGGAGCCTAAGAACCTG
This sequence comes from Glossophaga mutica, assembly GCA_039655065.1. Taxonomy (NCBI): domain Eukaryota; kingdom Metazoa; phylum Chordata; class Mammalia; order Chiroptera; family Phyllostomidae; genus Glossophaga; species Glossophaga mutica. The sequence goes on along the minus strand of CM077307.1, from coordinate 134,644,635 downwards.
AGAGCCCCGTGGGCAAAGCCGCATTCGCCTAATGCAGGGTTTGTAGTGAATAATTTGTAGCTAGGAGGTGGCGCTCTCATGAAAAGCACTAGCTATAGCTTTCCTCCTGCTCCTCCAGATAATAGTTTTTTAAACGCCTCCAATTTGGGGCAGTCTAGCCTACACAGAAGCAAATATTCAGTTTCTGAAAAAGAGCTTTCTGGGTGAGTCTGGATGCCACACGGGTGAGGAGAGTTTAGCTGTATTCAGACAAGCAACAGGGGATTCACTTCTAGCCACTCCCTCTATTATTTATTATCCTCTCTGCCTGAAATTTCCGTCACTTCACCTCAAAGGATATCATTGCCGAGCGGAGTTTGGGAGTAGAATTAGCAGTCTCCCTTTCCCCCTCTAATAATTACACCTTTTTTTTTTGCAGATTGTTACAAGGCTTCAAAGGAATGTTGTGAAGTGGGCAGGGGAGAGCCTGGCACATAGATGGTGCAAGCAGCAGATGTGTCAGAAAGAGAGAAGGCAGGGTCCATCAGCACGGAGTTGGGGTGGGGTGATGCAGGTGGGCTATTGAGTCCAGGCCCCCATTCACAAAGGACCTCCAATATGGAGTTTTGAAGTTACCTCCAAGTGAGATTATATGTACAATTTATAGAAATAGATCAAGAGCTGGAAAGAAGTTTCTTTACTGACTTTCAAATTGTGCTCCATAACTGGACCGCATCACCTCTATCGCTCTTTTTTTATGTAAACTCTAAAATTGTCTTACAGCTGGCATAATACATTATATTATACATTACATTATATAAAGTGTTGATTTAATAAATATAAAATTTTGCAGTAGAAACATGTGAAAGCTTTTATGAAATTCCACTTTTGGGAAATTAAAAATGACCCATTTTTTAAATTTACTAGGAAGGTCAAAAAAATGGAAGTGGCCTGGGTCACTTGTGATCTCTGGGATCCAGACTGGAGAAGTATAGATTTGGGGTCTTTCTTGGGAAGTATCAGCAAAATGCACGATCAGCGATCTATCAGTGCTGTTCCGCAGAAATACACCATGTAATACGAGCCATAAATATGAGCTACACATGTGATTTTACATTTCTTTATTGTCATGCTTCAAAGAGTGAAAAAGACACAAGGGAAATTCATTTTAATCATATTGTTTGTTAACCCAATAGATGTAAGATATCATTTAAAAACACAATCAATACAGTAATTACGAAGGAGGTATTTTTATTTTTATTTTTTTTAACCAAGCCTGCCCTATCTGGTATGTACTTTATACTTACCATAGATCTTAATTTGGGGGAGCTCTATACATTCTAAGTTCCCAGGAGCCACGCGTGACTCATGACTCCCGTGTGGGACAGCACAGGGCTGGAAGCCACCTCTTGCCGAGCCTTCCCCTCAGGTTCGTTTGGACAGAGTGACATTTGGGCATGGCCATTTCAATGGTTAACAGTGGTATTTATAGAAGCAGATATAAAAAGCTATATTAGATGATAACTGACACCTAGTGGAGCTGAAATGAACATTTTCAGCAAGAAAACCAACCACATAAGAATCCGTAATTTAACACAAATTTAAGAACTGTGAATCTTGGAGCATTTCTGATAGTTTTCCCAGGCCGTGTCTTCCTGCACGGAAATGCTCTGTGAACATTTCTGTGACAAGGAATGTACTTTGAAAAAGCACAGAGATACTGACCTGATAGTGACTGTGGTATACACCGGACAAACAAAATTCTGAGAACAAATCACAATGTCCTGCAGCACAAGGAACCTTGGACTTGGATTCCTCATCCTGATTTTATGAAAGCAACTGATTTCTATTAGTCTCAAATATTAAGTTTCTCAAATGTCAAAAGTTTGGGTTGGGGAATTCCTAGTGGAGGGGAAAGAGATTGGAAACCATTGAACAAAGTGTTCTCTTGGCTAAGTGAAAGAAGTCAGACCCAAAAGCTATATACCATATATATCGATTTATAAGACATTCTAGAAAAGGCAAATCCTTAGGAACAGAAAAAATTAAATCAGTAGCTGCCAGGGGTTGGGGTTGGAGCTAGGGATGAGGGAGGGAATTGATCATAAAGGGACACAAGGAGACTTTGTAGTGAAGGAAATATTGATAGTGATGTTCCATGCCTTACAAAGGTGAGTTTACTGTATATAAATTATACCACAATGTCATCTGACCCCACAACACGACCATTCTAAGTCCCCTTTGTCTCTAACTGCTATGACTCATGGGAATGTTGGCTCTGAAGCAGATCGTGTGAAGTGCCATTTAGGTATTCAAACTATCACCTCTCTTATTTTTTAAATCCATAGTGGGCATTTATAGATTTTTGTTTTTGTTTCTGTTTTGCCCCAAAGACATTTCCCTTCATCTCGGCAACAGCATCCCATTTCTTTTTGGAGAATTACTTTTCCATTGCATGCTCTCTTGGTGAGACTGTCAGTCCAATCCTCTCCTACCCAAGAAATGGGCACATAACCCAATCTTTGCCAATTAGATATTCTTTTCCAAGACTTTGAATCTTTACCATAAAGGGAGGAATAATATACTTCAAATAAATGTGAGCTGGTTTCTGTCACCTTGGCTTCCAAAGCAGCCCTGACTTCTTTTTTCTTTTCTGTTTCCTAGCTCAGCCCTTAGTTTCTGTATCAGAATCTATATAATGGCTCATCCAACATCATATTTAAGCCCTCCAGCACACCGTTGTGTGCTATAGAGGTTGGAAATTGAAACTACTGTATGTTTCCCAGATTCCTTGCAGATAGGGTTCATGCGTGACTTGGAGCCACCAAATAAATGTACCTGCAAGGGATTTGGAAGACAGTTGTGAGTTATTTATTATCACACAGGACATAAGGTCATCTGGGCAACTTAGATGCAAGTTCTGTGGATGACAATCAAAAACTCCTACTCTTGGACTTCTGGCCAAGATGGAGGCATAGGTGGACACGCTGTGCATCCTCTCACAACCAAAATTAAGGACAACAAAAATTTAGAACCAAAAAAACAACCTGAACAGATAGAAAATTGAATTGCTCAGAAGTCCGACAACAATTCACCCAGCCGGGTAAGAAGGGCGGAGTCGGCAGCCAGCAGAGAGGGATAGCAGCAGGAAAAAGCAGTGGCTACTGGTCCCGGACATGCAGGTGGCAGTTGGCACACTCCAGGTGCACAGACGGCGGTTACAGGGAGCGGGGAGGCAGCAAGCAGACCCAACGAGGTGCACAAGGTGGCTGACCATGGTCACACATTCTCACGCAGATAAACCAGGAAAAAACGGGCAGCAAGACAGACTGTGCAACCCAAGGCCCCAGCGCCAGGAAATGAAGCCTAAAAGCACCAATTGAAAACACTTGTGGGAGTTGAAGTGCTGGGAGAGACTCCTAGCCTCACAGAAGAGTTTGTTGGAGAGACCCATAGGGTCAAAGAACGTACACAAGCCCACCCACATGGAAATCAGCACCAGAAGGGCCCAATTTGCTTGGGGAAAGCAGCAGAAGGGACTGGAATCCAAGAGAGCATGGAGCAAGAACTATTGTTCCCTCTCAGACCCCACTCCCACATACAGTGTCACAACCCAGCGACTGGGCTGCCCCACTCTGGGGAACACCTAAGGCTCCGCCCCTCACTACCACCATGACCAGACCTCCCCCCCAAAAAAGTGGCTCAAATGGGAGAACAGATCAAAGCCTCAGAGCCAATTCATCTAAGTGACTAAGAGATAGCCAACCTATAAGATGCACAGTTCAAAGCCCTGGTTATCAGGCTGCTCACAGAATTGGTTGATTTTGCTCACAAATTAGATGAAAAAATGAAGGCTACAATAAGTGAAATGAAGGAAAACACACAGGGAACCAATAGTAATGGGAGGAAAACTGGAACTCAAATCAATGGAGTGGACCAGAAGAAAGAAAGAAAGAAACAAACAAACAGAAATGATGAAGAAACAAGAATTTTTAAAAAACAAGGAGAGGCTTAGGAATCTTCAGGACATCTTTAAACGTCCCAACATCTGAATTATAGGGGTCCCAGAAGGGGAAGAAGAAGAGCAACAAGTGGAAAACTTATTTGAACAAATAATAAAGGAGAACTTCCCCAATCTGGCAAAGGAAATAGACTTCCAGGAAGTCCAGGAAGCTCAGAGAGTCCCAAAGAAGTTGGACCCAAGGAGGAACACACCAAGGCACACCATAATTCCATTAGCCAAGATTCAAATGAAGGAGAGAATTCTAGAAGCAGCAAGGGATAAGGGGACAGTCACCTACAAAGGAGTTCCCATCAGACTGTCAGCTGATTTCTCCAAAAAGACCTTACAGGTAAGAAGGGGCTAGAAAGACGTATTCCAAGTCATGAAATGCAAGGACCTACATCCAAGATTGCTCTATCCAGCGAAGCTGTCATTTAGAATGGAAGGGAAGATAAAGTGCTTCTCAGATAAGGTCAAGTTAAAGGAGCTCATCATCACCAAGCCTTTATTATATGAAATGTTAAAGGGACTTATCTAAGAAAAAGAAGATAAAAATTATGAACAGTAAAAAGACAGCAAACTCACAGATATTAACAACCACACCTAAAACAAAAGCAAACTAAGCAAACAACTAGAACAGGAGCAGAAACACAGAAATGGAGATCATATGGAGGGTTAGCAACAGGGGAGTGGGAGGAGGAGAGAGGGGGAAAAGGTACAGAGAACAAATAGCATAGACGGTGAGTAGAAAATCAGGGGAGGGCAAGAATGGTGTGGGAAATGTAGAAGCTAAAGAACTTATGACACATGGACATGAACTAAAGGGGGGAATGTGGGTGGGAGGGAGTGTGCAGGGTGGAGGGGAATGATGGGGGAGAAATGGGACAACTGTAATAGCATAATCAATAAAATATATTTTAAAAATAAATAAATAAAAATAAATAAAATCCACTAAAAAAAAAACTCCTATTCTTACATCTAAGCTTCTACTTGTTCTATAAATACTCACTACACAACTACTATGTGCCAAATAGACTCTGAGAGTTAGACTCTGAGAATACACAAATGACAGAAACAATTGCACTGAGAAAGCTCACAGCCTGGTACAATCGCTTTGGAAAATTATTTGTCATTACTGACTAAGCTACCAAAGCTAAACATAGGCCTATGCAATGGCCCAACACATCCACTTCTGTGTATGTCCCTAAGAGAAAGGAGAGCATACATCTACCAAAGAAATGTATAAAAATGTCTGTGGTAGCTTTGTTGTAATAGTGAAAAATTAGGAAAAGCTGCAAATCCATTAACAGTAGAATAAATAAATTGTGCATATTTGGGATATTCATATAACAGAATACTACACAACAATAACAAGAAGAAACTGTTGCTATACTCAACCGCATGGATGAGTCTCAAAGATATAATGTTGAGAGAAAGAAGTCAGACCCAAAAGAGTACATTCAATATGATTCCATTTATATTAAGTTCAAGAACAGGCCAAACAAATTTGCTGTGGTAGAAGTCAGAAGACTGGTTACCTCTGGGAGTGGAGTGTCAGCTAAGAAGGAGCCCACAGTCCATTCTGGGGTGGCAGACATGGTCTGTATCTTAATCTGGATGGAAAAGTAAAAAATCATCAGGCTGTACATTAAACATTAGTGAATTTTAGGTATGTTATCTATTAACCAAAAATGGGAAAAGGAAATTTAACGGGTGTATTGCCTTATTAGACAAAATGACATTAGCAAACTCTAAATGTAGGTAATAAGTGATACAAGAGAGGGGCAAATAGATCCTTTGAAGCTTCAGAGAAGGAAGAGATCATTTCTCACTGGGAAAGGTGTGGTGATGACATTGAAGTCTGGTCACTTGGGGCTGGACTAGGAAGGGCCTTGAATATCAAGAAATAAAAATATGTTTTGCAAAATTATCATCCATCTTTCTTTTGAAGCAAAAAGCTGATTTTTTTAATGAAAAAAATCATTTTATTCTCATCTTAGTTCTTCCCCAGGCTTTTATAGAATACAATGTCATTCTATGAGTTATTTAAAGTACCTTATATTCAAATTGCCCATGAAAAACTACTTAAAAAAATTTTAATTTAAGAAACAAAAACAACTACATAGAATTTTGGGGATCTATCTCTCAGGCACATAATTCATTTACTCTATAATTTGCAATATGATGCTTAAACTAGTTTTGCTTTTTGGGGTTTTCAAATTTAATATTTCCTTCCTTAAGCCAACCCTACAGGTTGAGAACCTAAAGAAAATAAGGATTTTATTTACCATTACGGGAAATCTCTCAATCTTACTACTCAACTTTCAAGTGGGTATTATGTAACCCTCAAACTCAGAGGAATGTCAGATGGATCTGGAATCTGACCTTTAAAAAGGTTACAGTATAATTGTGAATTAAAGTTATAAGGTGCTCCTTGTGGGTGGTAAGTAGGTTTTAGGCTTTTTTCATGTCTGTCCTGTATTTTTCCCCTTTACTTTAATCAGGTACATACTGCATTGAAAGACTATCAAACTGTTTTAAATAAGATGTGACATAAGTAAGTACACATAGTTTAGTGGTGCTTTCTTTCCATTCACAAAAATACCTATAGCATTTTGACTACACATGATTATCCAAAGTTGCTTCACATCCTGGAAGTAATTAATAGAAAGGATGCTTACCAGCCTGATTCTGCAGAAATGGAAGATTGTTGCAAAACCCAATATAGTAGTTAACAGTACTATGCTGTATACTTAAAATTTGCTAAGAGGCTAGATCTTAAATGTTCTCCTCACAAAAATAAAAAGGAAACTGTGAGATGATGGATGTGTTAACTAACCTTATTGGGGTATTCATTTATCAAATCATTATGTTATACATTTTAAATTATAATGTTGTCAATTATATCATAATAAAGCTGGGTTGGGGGAATCAATATCCAAGACTTCTCTACAACATAAACAAACAAACATGTACAGAGCATTTACAGAAGGGGTGAGGCTGGGAGGGAAAAGAAAATATGATTTCACAATAAGGTTTTTTACAAACTACTGAGATTGCAAACAGTCTATGTTTATACTACAGCTCTAGGTTTCTGGCTGGTACTCAATCCACTGAGCCACACCAGCCAGGGCTGACTCTCGGTTTCTGAATTGTCATCTTATTTTGGCATTTGTTCTACAATGGAATTGTGAAACAGATGAGATGCCATTTCAACAAGTATAATAATAATAAATAGAAATTCCAGTTAATTTGTACAGACAACAATAAGACATCCAGCAAAAGGAAATAATTTATTTTAAGTATATTTTATTGATTATGCTGTTACAATTTTCCTAATTTCTCCCCCTTTATCTCCCTCCACCCTGCACCCCCCAACCCTCTAGCATCCCCCCTCTTAGTTCATGTCCATGGGTTATACATATAAGTTCTTTGACTGATCTGTTTCCTATACCATTTTTTATCATTCCCTGTCTATTTTATGCCTACCAGTTATGCTTCTTCTTCCCTGCACCTTTTCCCCCCTACTCATCCCTTCCCCCTCCCCATTGAAATCTCTACATGTGGTATCTATTTCTCTGATTCTGTTCCTGTTCCACTTTGCTTAGTTTTTGTTTTTGTTGTTTGTCTTTTCTTTTAGGTTTATTTGTTGATATTTGTGAATTTGTTGTCATTTTACTGCTCATAGTTTTGATCTTCTTTTTCTTAGATAAGTCCCAGTAACATTTCATATAATAATGGCTTGGTGATGAGGAACTCCTTTAACTTGACCTTACCTGGGAAGCACTTTATTTGCCCTTCCATTCTAAATGATAGCTTTGCTGGACAGAGTAATCTTGAATGTAGGTCCTTGCCTTTCATGACATCAAATACTTCTTTTCAGCCCCTTCTTGCCTACTAGCTTTCTTTTGAGAAATCAGCTGATAGCTTTATGGGAACTCCTTTGCAGGTAACTCTCTCCTTTCCTCTTGCTGCTTTTAGGATTCTCTCTTTACCTTTAATCTTGAGTGACTTAATGATGATGTATGTGCCTTGGTGTGTTCCTCTTTGGGTCCAACTTCTTGGGGACTCTCTGGGCTTCCTGGACTTCCCGGAAGTCTATTGCCTTTACCAGATTGGGAAAGTTTTCTTTTATTATTTGTTCAAGTCAGTTTTCAATTTCTTGCTGTTGTTCTTCACCTTCTGGCACCCTTATAATTCAGATATCAGAACATTTCAGGTTGTCCCTGAGATTCCTCAGCCTCTCTTCATTTTTTTTTTTTGAATTCTTGTTTCTTCATTCTGTTCCTATTGAATGTTTATTTCATCCTTTTGTTCTTTCATTTTTCAACCAAGCTCAACGAGATCTGTGAGCATTTTGATTACCAGGGCTTTAAATTCTCCATCATAATAGTTGGCTATCTCCTCATTGCTTAGCTCTCTTTCTGAAGCTTTGCTCTTTTTTTTCATTTGGCCATATTTCTTCATCTTGGCACAGCTGGTAAGTCGGAACGGGGAGGGGCCTTAGATATTTACTGAGGCAGGGAAACCCTCCTTGCTGCACTGAGTCCCTGCCTATGTGGGAGGGGCCAGACAGGGAACAATGCAGCTCGCCTGCTTGTTCCTAGAGCACTTTCTAACAAACTCCCCTGTGAGACTGGGAGTTTCTCCTGCCAAAGGAACTCCCATAGTCCACAGTGAGCTCTGAGTCTCAGTTTCCCATTCTGTCAGCCCCTCCACCTGGTCTGCTGCCTTGCCGTGGGCTCTTACCAGTCTGGTTGTTCTGGTTGACTGTTTAATTCCTTGGTTGTCAGAGCTCCATGCAGTTTAATTTTCTGACACTTCTGATTGTTTATCGATTTTAGATTGGTTGTTGTCCTTTTGGTTGTGTGAGGAAGCGAAGGGTTTCTACCTACACCTCCATTTTGGCCAGAACTCCCCCAGAAGGAAATAATTTAAACAGCCCTTTGGAGTTTGTACAGTCATTCAACTTTTCATTCAATGAATAACCATTGAACTGTAATTATCATGCATAATTATCATGTGTCAAGCATGGTACCAGGAACTGAGGAAACAATGAATAGAATATAGTACTTCCTCTTGAGCATCTTATAGTCCAGTGAGGGAGAGAGAGATAAATGAACAATTACAACAATGAGTAAATAGTTCCTTAAAGGCATGCACACAACATAGAAGTGCATGGGTACCATGACTACCTCTGCTGGAATGTCATCACTGGAAGTGATGCTCAACTTTATTCTTTAAAGATGGAGAGGAGTCTGAGGTATGAGGGGAGGCACGGAGGAAGAATGACAAGAGATAAATTTGGAGAATTAGGTTGGAACCAGGTGCTAAAGGGTTTTATATGCCATCCTGAGGACTGTGGAAATAGTTCTATAAGGGATAAGGAGTCAGTGAGGACTATCCAGATTGGGAGTTAAGTCAAAGAGGTATATCCCTCAGGATCACTCTTGCACTAATACAGATGGTGGGTGGTATGGACTGAGACTGGAGGCAGGGACACCAAATAGGAGGTTATTTTAATTACCCAGACAAGAATCATAAAGACAATAGCAAAAGGAATGGAAAAGTAGGGACAGTTTTGAAAACTATTTGGAATTTATGGTGGTCAAGATATTGTGACAAGTTGACTATTTTGGAGAGAAGGAGGTATCTAAAATATTTTGTAAGCTTCCAGCTTGACTGACTCAGTGGATGATGATAGCATTGAAGGAAATAAAAACATAGGAGGAGGTGCTGTGTGGAGAAAAGAGGTAAGTTTGGTTCAACAACCAAATGAGCATGAATTGATAGCAGGAGGCTCAGAGAGAGCTCAAGTAGGCAGTTGAAAATATGAGTATAAAACTGGAGTCAGATTGGCTTTTATTTTGGTTTTTATTCTTCAAAGAAAACAAGAGCTCCTGGAAATGTAATCCTTGCTGTCTTGTAGAATAACTTCTTGATAAACTAGTGTTTCCTTTTTCCTGGGACTTTGTTATCAAACTGTATAATTTGTTTAAAAGGGTGGAGATATTCAGTGCTTCTCAGAGCTGTCAGCTCAAGACCAAGTCTTCATAATTCCATACAAAATTATTCATATTTTTCCAAAGGGAAAGGAGATGAGAAATGAGATAATATATTAAAGGAAATCAAATAAATTTACAATAAAAGATCATTAGGAAATGAAATCTCGTCAGCCTAGATAAATGGGCTCCATTATTACATTTAAGTCAGACTAAATTACTGTCCATGTATCCATTAAAGCATTTATAAGTGTCGAAAATCGAGATGTTAGGATCTCAACTGTAGGTGTAAAATCAAAGTGATTTTCATAAGTTTATACAATCTTTTATGGTTGAGGAAAAAATTTTGAAAATAATATAAATGTCACAGGGAGGTTTTCATAATTCCTTTTCTAAAACACTGTAATGATTCATGAGGTTAAAAAAAGTTAGACACTATTTACATAATCCATGTAACTATGACAATCAAATTATCTTAACTCTAAATAAGTAATTATGAGATTTTTTAAATTGGCAAAATCTCATATTCCTTTCCTTAAAGAACTAAGAGGAAGCTGATTAAGTAAATTCAACTTGTATAGATAAAAGCAATTTGCTTTCTCCCTTTCTCTCTCTCTCTAGCAGAAAACTTGTCATTATTGCTGATTAAAATGAAACCTCCCAGAGCAACAAGTATAAAGGACTCATGGACAAAAACTATGGGGGGGTGGAAATGGGAGGAAGGTGGGGAGGGCTGGGGTGGTGGGCTGGGGCGGGGTAAAAGACAGAAAACTGTACAATATCAACAATCAAAAAATACTGATTTAAAAAAAATAAAATAAAAAATTGAAAAAAATTGAAAAAAATTAAAAAAAATATTTAGATGTAATCAAGTAATAATTCAGACAGCAGAGAACCACATTAGAAGACTTTAACTATTGATATATACATTTAAAGAATACCTTGACTTTCAGTTAGTGTGCTTATTCTATAAAATCCCTTTTACTGTCTTCTATTGTACTGAATATACATTTGGGAAACAAAGTCAAAGATAATTGTAGGAAACCAATAAAAAAAATTGTAAAGTCTGAAAAAAAATAAAAAATAAAAAAAATAAAAATAAATAAAAAAATAAAATAAAATAAAATGAAACCTCCCTTACTTAAATTGTCTAACTAGATCCCTGAATTAAGCAATTAATTAGATATTGCTTACTCTGCCTTTGTAAGAGATCCTGGTAAGAAATTTGCTGGGGTGTCTATGAATGGTTGCCTTCTCTAATAAGACACAACAGAGGAAAAGTTCTTCCTCTCTTTTCCTGTAGGTACTGCCATGGGAGGATGTGATGCCTGGACCTGCAGCAGCCATCCTGTAAACATGAGGAGCAAAGATACGGAAAGTCAAGACACTGACCATTGCACAGTGAAAAGATGGAAAGAGCCTAGATCTTTGATGATATTCAGAACCACTGAATTAATCCTTAAACTACTCTGCCTCTGGATTTCTTGATATGCAAGCTAATAAATGTATTTTTTTTTTTAATTTAAACCAGTTTTAGTATACTGAAAGCATCCTATATGATACAATGACTTTACAGGGGTCTATGCACCTGCAAAAATTGAACAAAACTTTCTAAGACTACTGTGTACTCTGCAATGCTTTACCAAATGTACATATATACTAATAACTCAAATACATTTGATAAAATAGGCGAAATCACATTTTTCTCAAGTAAAGTGCTAGTACTGGGTGAAAATTGAGGGACATTAGCATTACGTCTTCATGGGAGAAGTCTTTCAGGAGTAACAGATCTTTTATTAGAAAAGTTATTGAGCTGTGGCTGGTGTGGCTCAGTGGATGGAGTGCAGGCCTGCAAACCAAAAGGTCTCTTATTCAAGTCCCAGTCAGGGTATATGCCTGAGATGCAGGCCAGGTCTCCAGTTGGGGGCATGCAAAAGGCAGCCAATCAATGTTTCTCTCCCTTTCTCTCTTCCTCCCTTCCCCTCTCTCTAAAGTAAATAAATAAATAAATAAAAATCTTATTAGAAAATGTTATTGCTCTGTGAATAAACTGATTCTACCACTATTACTGAAACCTTATAAGAAGCTTCCAAATTACTCATTTTTTGTAGCTATAACCCAGATGAGCCCTTCCCCTCCCCCAAGTCTTTTATCCTTATGAACTCTTTTTCCTTAAATATTAAAAAAATGTATATCTCAATAGTTTTTGAAACTGGCTGATGGGTAACCAAGATCTTATTACTATTTTTGAGTGTTTTTCAAAATTTCTATAATGAAGACAACTTCAAGCTCCACAACCTTTCAATCCCATATGACAGGAAGATTAGTGCCCTCCCCAACGCTCACATGGTCAACTCTCACTCTGATTTTCTGCTCCCACTTGGTCTCACCACAGAGTCCTGTTTCCTGTGTTTCACATCATCCCAAACATTGGACAAGGCCCTCTTTGCCTTAACTTCCCAAAGCTACTTCTAACACAAGGTTACTGTCTATAGCCTACTTTTAATAAAGGGTTGGAGCTGAACACTTAAACAGTTAATGTTAGGAATCCTTGTTTTTAAATTCCCTTGACCATCCTGGTCATTAATCATCCTTTCTCCTTGGGCCATGACCTCCCAATAGGCTTCTGGGCCCTCTCTGTCACCAGACTGCTTCGCAGCTCCCCACTGAGTTCCTTTTCCAGGCCCGTTATGCCCCTCTTTCCTGGGAAAGACAAGAATTCCTCTCACCTATTAAGCACAGCACATTAGCACTCTCTTTGTTTCACCCTCTTCTTGCAGAAGAGTTCCATTCACCTTTTCAAACCAAAGGTGTCCCTCATGTTATTTTCTTAAATAAGTAAAAAGAATCCATTTTCCCTGAGGTGAACTATGACATTCTCCTCATAAATAAAAAGAAGTAGTTGCAGTTAGTTTTTATAAATAGCAGTATTCTCTCCCACCACGCCAGAATGCAAACACTTTGTAGTCAACAGCAACAGGATTTTAACATGGGACAATTTCTGTCTCTTGGCATTCCAAACTGAATGCTAGACCATCTAGGAATGACTTACCAAATGGGGTAGCTAAAAACAGTTTGTGGGCCCCTAACCCAAACCCATCTTAAGGCTACAGAAGAATTGAAGTTGCAAAGGAAGAAAGAATATATTTGGAGAGAGTTATTGGTGTTCTGTGCATTCTCTATCTCCCTCAATGGGGGAGAAGATGGAGGAGACTGTGCCTCAGTTAAGCCAAGTGAGAGAGGGAGTTTTTTGAGAACCACTCAAAAAGATCCTGGCTGGTGTGGCTCGGTGGGTTGGAGCATGGTCTCAACTGAAAGGTCATGGGCTTAAAAGGTCACAGTTCAATTCCTGGTCAGGGCACATGCCTAGGTTGCAGGTTGGATCCCAATGCCCTAGATGTTTCTCTCTCTCTCCCTCCCTCCCTCCCTTCCCCTCTCTCTAAAATCAATAGGACTTTTTAAAAAGTGCAGTGTGTCTCCTGGAGATTAGGGAGCAAAAGAACTGTGTGGTTGCATTGGCAGAAAACTGTACCCTCCACCGATGGCAGAGCAAAAATGCACAAGTTTTTCCTGTGGATCAGATAGCATCAGATGGCAAGGACTCATCCCTGTGGCTGGATTAGACTGCAGAAGACTTCCTCAGGGAGTAAAGTAACCCTTGAGGGGGTGCACCATGGGAATTCCAGGGGCTGAGGAAGGAATTCTAAGTTACCAGCCAGAAAAGTGGAATTTTTCATGCCAATGGAACTGTTGACAGGGGTTCTTAGCATAAATATCTTGTGAGGAACCCATGAAAACACTAAATGGCATGGGGGGGTGGCTACATTGGGAATACTACAGACCCAGCAGGCATCGTAACCAGATTCCATGTGTGCCAGTCATTAGAGATGTTCCATGAGCCTCACCTCTCTCCTGCTCCCCAGTTAACCCTGGAAGATCCAGAAGCAACCAAGTGAGTGGGAGAGCAGAGGGGAGAAATAGGTAGAGATGAGTGAAAGAAACCAACGACATTCCACCTTCTCAGATGCAGATGTAGGCTTGCCCACCTGCAGGGAAGGGAGAGCCCTTAACTTTGAATGAGGCTCTGTACGTCGATTATTACACTGCTGGACAAATCAATTACTGAAATGGGCCTGTTCTCATGACTTAATGTTATTAAAAGACTTTTATTCTCTGACATTGGTGATAAAAGTTATGGGATCTACTTAATACTTAATCCAAGGCTGGAAGAAAAAAGTAGCCCACATCGAGTGTTTCGCACAGCTGCGCGCAGTAATCTATGCATATCTGAGATTAGGAAGGCGCTTGTAGGATATGACAAACACAAAGAAAAACACAGCTCAGCAAATTACGAAGAATGATAAAGATCACTGAGTTTGGCCTAAAGGAAAAGTTCAGACTTGCAAATATTCTTGGGTTTATTTTGTTTTTTGGTTGTTGATGTTGGTATTCAGGTGTGGTTGTTATTCTTATTTAGCCAGTGCTGTAGGTCCATGGCTCAAAACACAGCCTGGCACATGGTCTGTGCTTATGAAACGTTTGTCTATTAAGTATACTGGGGTTTGATTTCATATTTAATAGACTCAACTCACTTTTATAAAATTTAGTTTTTATTGTTAAATCCCTACAATATGGCTAGTGAGTAGAACTACCTGACATTTATAAATAAAATTCCATCTCATGTTGAAACTCTGTTTTATAAACTATTTAAAATGGATAGACTTAATTTCTGTAAATGCATCTAAGTGTTTGCCTGCACACACAGGGCTGGTGGAAAATTTGAAAATGAATAAGGACAGTCAAAATGACCACACACATCTTTAAGACAGAGATAACCGAAGCTGTCATGTAATGAATGATATTATAATTAACTTTCCAACATAAAAATGTGATTGGTATTGGTCTGAATACAGTAAATAAAAAGAACTGGATTTAATAATGTTGCAGGGTTTTTACACTAAGAAAAAGTATATCTAGAAAATGCAAATATTAATAATTTTTTAAACTTTGGACTTGAATAATGTAATTTTGACCACCCTCTCCTCTGAGGACAGCTAGAAAAACTGAACAAAATAATGAAAAAAGACTGCTAGAAGGAGTTAAAAGCTTATAAGGAAGGAAAAGTATGTGCTTTTGTTAAAGAAAAGTATAAGTTGATAAAAAGTATAAATAAAATAAAAACAAAATTTGTTCTAAAACAAATTTAGTCTCATTAAAATGTGGTGTATTTTTTTAGTCTTTTTATATGGATGTGTACTTTATTTGATTTGGTTTTACATGTATACAAAATGCTTTTAAATATTTTATCTTGCATCCTCCTTTTAGGTTTTACTGAACAATATCATGAGAAGTTTTCCACGGCTACATAATCTCTCATCATGTGGTCGTATCATAATTTATTTAACCATTTATTGATAGACGTTAGGTTTCTCTTAATTTTTGCTATAATATATAATGTTTCAGCACCCATAATTCTGGAGTGCTTCTTTGATTATTAAAACAAATTAAATTCCTAGAAGTGAAATAACTGGGTTAAAGGTATGAAAATTATAAATCTGGTGTATGTCATAAAATTTCCCTGCAGAAGAATAGTACTAGTATAAACTGCTAGCAGCTTTTTCGAAGAGTGCTTCTATTATTGTAGCTTTGCCAATACTGAGTGCTAATTTTCATCACTCTCAACTAATTGCAAAATAATGATGCCTATTAATTAATTAGACAAATATTTACCCAATATCAAGTGTCCGTCTAGGTATACTAGCAAGCAAAAACAGACCTAGTCTCTGATCCCTTGAATTGCATAATTTGGTATAAGACACAGATATTGAATGAATAATTATGCAAATTGAAATATAATTATAAACTGAGATAAATGCACAGGAGGAAATTAATAGAGCACTATGAGAGGTAAGGGTTAAGACACAACTGGGGAATTTAGCATAAGGATGACATGATCAGATTTGAATTTCTGAAAGTACCCTCGTGCTGCAGTTTAGAGAATGGATTACTGGACAGTCAGAGTAAGTCAGGGCAGATCAGTTTATTGATTATTGCAAGAAAGAGAAAATAGTAGTTCCAACTAGAGTATTACAGTAGGAAGTTGAGGAATATATCATTGATAATTTGATCTGAATGTGTTAATTATTAGTAAGATTGAATGCTTTTCCATGTGTATATTGACACTTTATGTTTTGTGTCTGTATGTGAGGAGGGGAACCAGTGAGCATGAAGGAGCCCGCCAGAACTCTGTTCTTGTTTTTTGCTTATTTTCAGTTGAGATTTTGAGTATTTTCTCTTTTTTAATTTTTATTTTAATTGTTGATCTTGTACAGTTTTCTGTCTTTTACTCCCACCCCAGCCCACCACCCCAGCCCTCCCCACCTCCCTCCCATTTCCACCCCCCATAGTTTTTGTCCATGTGTCCTTTATACTTGTTCCTGTAAACCCTTCCCTTTTTCCCCTGAAATTCCCTCCCCTCTCCCCTCTGGTGACTGTCAGCCTGTTCTCAATTTCAGTGTCTTTGGTTATATTATGCTTGTTTGTTTGTTTTGTTGATTAGGTTCCTGTTAAAGGTGACATCATATGATATTTGTCTTTCACTGCCTGGCTTATTTCACTTAGCATGATGCTCTCCAGTTCCATCCATGCTGTCAAGAAGGGTAGGAGCTCCTTCTTTCTTTCTGCTGCACAGAATTCCATTGTGTAAATGTACCACAGTTTTTTGATCCATTCATTTACTGATGGGCATCTAGGTTGCTTCCAACACTTGGCTATTGTAAATTGTGCTGCTATGAACATTGGGGTGCATAGGTTCTTTTGGATTGGTGTTTCAGGGTTCTTAGGATATAATCCAAGCAGTGGAATTGCTGGGTCAAAAGGTATGTCCATTTTTAGTTTTCTTAGAAAATTCCATACTGTTTTCCATAGTGGTTGTACCAGTCTGCACTCCCACCAACAGTGCACTAGGGTCCCCTTTTCTCCACAACCTCTCCAACACTTGCTGTTTGTTCCTTTGTTTATGATAGCCATTCTGACTGGTGTCAAGTAGTATCTCATTGTGGTTTTAATTTGCATCTGTCTGATAGCTAGCGATATCGAGCATCTTTTCATGTGTCTCTGAATCCTCTGTATGTCGTCCTTGGAGAAGTGTCTGCCCAAGTCCTTTGCCCATTTTTTAATTGGGTTGCTTGTCTTCTTGGAGTGGAGTTGTGTAAGTTCTTTATATATTTTGGAGACTAAACCCTTGTCTGAGGTATCATTGGCAAATATATTTTCCCACACAGTTGGTTCTCTTTTTATTTTAATACTGTTTTCTTTAGCCGTGCAGAAGCTTTTTATTTTGAATTGATTTGTGAAAGCCCTTTATTGGTGACTGTATTTCTATCATAATATTCTAAATAATCAAAGAAAAGCTAGTGGTTGAACTGTAAGCACCTATTTCTCCTGTGTGAGCCTGCAGATGGGACGCAGAAGCTCTGCTTGGGGCTGACCAGGTAGGAACAGGTCTGCTCCACATCTCTCATTCTCACTCTGGGACCAGTGACGTTTCTGGGCACGTTTACACCCAAGACAAATGGCCGAAGCTCAGGAGGCCAAACTCAACTATGCAAACATATCTGCAAACCCCCCCTGTTGGAGGGGTTTTTGTTTTTGTTTTTTAATATTTGCTTTCCACTGGCCAAAGCAAATCAGGTGGCTAATCAGTAGGACTGGGATATTTACTCCACCTGTTTTACTTGGAGGCTCTCCCAAGTCACCTGGCAAGTGGATAAAGTGTAATCCTGTTACAGGGAGGAACTGGGAGCCAGACCTGATCCACCAGGACATTTGTCACCAACTCTTTATGCACGTATCAACACTTTTCCACAGGATTTTGTGAGTCATCAATTTTTTGTGATATTCAAAAGTTTTTCAGTTTTGTATAATAAAATTTATAGATGCTTCCTTTGCATTTCCCAAAACTACTTGTAGATTTGGAAATCTTTACCTATTCTAAGTTCAGATAAATATATAGGTAAGTATTTTTCTAATAGTTTTTATCATTTCATTTCTACACATATCTATTTAATCCAGCTGAAATTTATTTGAGAAATGTGATGTGAGGTAATGATCTCATTTATTTCTCCCAAATAATAAGTTGCCTAAAAATATTTTAATGGAAATTTCTGTGTACAATATGAAGAATACTGCTCTGTTGAAGACTATTAATGAAACAAAATTTAAATAAATGAATAAATGTGGCATATTCCTGGATAAGAAAATTAAACATTGAAGTTAAGTAAAAAGTAGTCAATATTGAATTGCTGTGCAAATCCAATAAAAATTCCAACAGGACTTTTTTTTTAACCTGACAGGGAAAACGGTAAATGTCTAGAAGAGTAAACAGATAAGGATAAGTCATGATAAGCTAAATATTTTAATTATAATTATTAAATATATGGTTTAAGTACCAAGAATAGAAAGATCAGTAGAAGAAAATAGGCTGTTGACTCAAAAATAAAAGGCCTTTCAAAGTGAGAGGCTACATGTATTTTTTTTGAGATGGAAAGAATAGCTATTCAGGAAATCAGTGATTCGGGCAGAAGCCCAAAAAGTTTTTTGAATAGGAGACAAAAACAAAAGGTTTTCATGAGAAGGGGAAGAAGAACGACTACATCAATAGGAAGAAGGCATTTCTATTCATGCAGATAACATAACATAGTAATACAAATTCTACACAGTTGTTTTAATTTTCAGTCTGTTAGCCATCAGTACGGTAGTCATTAGATCTGCTTTATTGTTATCTTTGCAAAGATAATGTTCCCTTAACCTGGTGCAGTTTGTTTCGTTCTGTTTTAACATTCCAAAGATTTGAGGCATCAGAAGTACAAGACAGTTGCTCTGGGGTGGCAACTCCAACTCCATTTTAAACTGACTCTGTTTATTATTTTTTGACATTCCCCCCTTTTGATCAAGCGCTTTCCTTGAATGCATTGCTGATCAATTATTGGCAAGCAGCATTGATCAATTATTAAAAGTCGGCTCTCTGTTGTCTGATGGCTCGTTTTGGGTGTGGCATGCCGCTGTCAATCAGGAAAGCTCACTCCTGGTTTGTCGTGTTCCACATAGTAGGAAAGTGGTTTTGAGGAACCTTGGGCCACATTTGAGCAATAAGAACCTCAGACCAGAGGAAAGCTATACCTTCATGTTTCCTTAAGGGCAAATATATTCTGTAGTTTCTTAAGGATTTTCAAATGAAGTTTCATAGGCCTGTGTGATCATTTCAAAACAGTGTGCAACCATTAGCAGAGTGTCTTTATAACATCGAGCTATGAAAAATGAAGATTATAAAAGCAAAAATTTTTATAATAACTAAGTGCTAAATTCTATTCGAAGAATCTGAACCAGCAAACAGTCAACTGAAGATATTAAACAACCATGAGGTGTCAGTGGACACTGTATCTAATCATTGGTTTGCGCCTGGATTTTATCTAGTTCTATCTCTAGTTCATTGGAAGTGTTTCATTCAAGTACAGTAAAAGGTGCTAACAACAGAGCAAACTCTACCTTGTTCTGTTAAGATATAGTCAAGAGCAATTCTATTGTCTAACATAACTTATGCAAGGAAATGTAAAGATTTTTCCTGGTTGGAAAAATCATTCTTTTTTCTATTTAAAAATAGCAAAAATCATTTTACTGCTATTGCAGTCATTATAATACCTGCCCAGGAAAAAAATGTTCTTTTCTGGGTTGACATTAACAGGCATTAAGCATTCTTGACTATGTGTAACCTTTTGTACATTTTGACCTGAGAAGTAGTTTTAAAGATGATGCCCAATGTTGAGTTATAAATTAAGCGGGGAAGAGCAATAACTATTAAGGTGAGTGCTTGGCCTCATATTATTTGTGAGATAGGAAGGAACTAAAGTAAGAGGTGGGGGAGGGGGGCAGTGGAATGTGAAGGTGGATTATATGGGCCTAGTGTGGAATCTTGGGTTAGCAGCCCATAGCAGTTGTCATCTGCTTCATTAACTAGCAATTTTTAACTTTAAAATCCTCTGTTGGCTGAGCAGTCCACTTAAGTTGCAAGAGCTTTCTTTAAAGTGGAAAACAAAAATCCAAGAGTTAACACCTTTACATTTGGCCACACATGGACTAGTTAAGAGCACCTGAAATTCTGGAGAGATCAGGAAGAAAGGAAAAGTAAGTGTTTTAATTTTGTTTACAAAGGTATACTTCATCAAATTGCTGTAGGTCAGAGATAGCTTAGGAGGAAGGAATTTCTTATATCTGTAAGACAAAGATAAAAACCAATATTTCATATGAAAGTCATAAAAACCATAACCATTCTTATCAGTTTTAGTCCTAAGTTATTTTTTTATCTTGATCATTTTGTTATCAGTCCCATAAATCCAGTTTTTCCTTAGAGTTCTGTAAATCCTTACCCAGTTCAGTGTTAAGGTTTTAAATTATAATCTCTTTGAAGATGAAGAATATTTGTAGGAAGGTTTATTTTGCCAAAGTATCAGAGTAAAGTAATAATTGTCTGTAAATAATGAAAGAATTAAAATTGCCATGGTTGAAGATCTGCCAAGAGTTCATATACACATATGAATAATGCAGTGGGCTTAGTTATTTATTCTAATCTTAGTTAATGTGACCATATATAAGATTCTATTTGCAAGATCCCTCCTTCATGAAACTTCTGCAACTTCTACAAATCTTCAACAACATATACAAAAGTTTTTTAAAAAGCTATGTATATATGACACAGGAGAAAAAATAAACCAATAATGAAAAAGGATTTATTTTTGGTAAAATAAAACAGGAGATAACTTTCTTTAGAGAAATTATTTGGTTAATAAATATTGCTATCTATCTATCTGGAATCAACAATAAAATATAGTCATATATTATCTTTCATATTACAAAATAAATTCCAAATAAACTGAAGGTCTAGACACACACTCAGAAATAAAACAATGAAAATAGACAAATAGTAGGAGAATATTTGTACAAATTCAGAGCCCAGATTCATTCATAAAGGAAACGGAATCTACATAAAGCTACCAAAAAATGTAATTATTTAAAAATTTTAAATTGCTGTATGGCAAGCACATAAACAACCTCCAGAGACAAATGGCACCTTAGTGAAAATAATGAAAACAGATATGACAGAGTTAATATCCTTTGTACACACAGAGCATTTAAAAATAATTTCAACTGAACAATATCAACAATTAAAAAATACTGATTAAAAATAAAATAAAATAAATGGAAAAAATAAAAAAATAATAATTTCAAAAAAGCCAATAGGAATAAATGATGAAAGACCTAAAATCAAGATACAACATTATAAAGTTTCAGAACACTATTAATAAAGAGAAGATCTTTTAAGCTAAAGGATCAAGAGTTAGAATATCAATAGCAACAATGAAAACCAGAATATAATGGACCAATTCTGAAGAAAAATTAATTTCCAGCCTAGAAGCTACACTGAGCTAAAACAATTAGTAAAGCCAGAGGGCTCATTAAAGACATTTTCAAAATTATATTTGATCCCTGGATAATACAGGCTTGGACTGCCATAGGTCTATTTATATGTTGAGGTTTTTCAGTAAATATATTAGAAAATATTTTGGAGATTTGCAAATATTTGAAAAAACATGTAGACTAACCATGTGCCCTAGAAATACCAAAAAAAGTTAGGTATGTCATGATGCATAAACGATGTATATACTAGCCCATTTTATCATCTACTACTATAAAATGTACATGAATCTATTATAAAACATTAAAATTTGGACTTCTGGCCAAGATGGAGGCGCAGGCGGACACACTGTGCCTCCTCTAACAACCAAAATTAAGGACAACGAATATTTAGAAACAAGAAAACAACCAGAACTGATAGAAAATTGAACTGTACGGAAGTCCAACAACCATTCATCCAGACCGGTAAGAGGGGCAGAGTCGCGGCAGGAGAAAGTGGAGGTGCGGACTCGGGAACGCAAGCAGCACCTTCAGGCAGTTCCCAGGTGCACAGGCGGTGGCTGGCGGTCCCCGGGGCCCACAGGCAGCAGCTGGCAAACCCCGGGCACAGGGGGGCAACTGTGCAGACCCAGTGAGGACACACAAGGTGGCTGGCTGACCAGGTGGTCCCACATTCGTGCACAGACGGTCCAGGCAGAGGGGAAGTGGCGGAAGGGACTAAATCCAGGAGAGAGCAGGGCAGGCGCCCTTGTTCCCTCTCAGACCCCACCCCCACATACAGCGACACAACCCAGCGACTGGGCTGCCCCGCCCTGGGGAGCACCAGAGGCTCCACTCTTCACTAACTACGTAACAGCACGCGCACGTGCACAGATAATCCAGGGGAAGCGGCGGAAGGGGCCAGAGTCCAGGAGAGAGCGGAACAGGCACCATTGTTCCCTCTCAGACCCCGCCCCCACCTATAGCGTCACAACCCGGCGACTGGGCTGCCCCGCCCTGAGGAACACCTAAGGCTCCACCCCTCACTATGTAATAGCCGCGACCAGACTAAAACCGAAACAACAACAACAAAAAAAATCCCACCAAAAATGGCTCAAACCGGAGAGCAAATAAAAGCCGCAGAGCCAATTCCTCTAAGCAGTGAAGAGATAGCCAACCTATCAGATGCACAGTTCAAAGCACTGGTCATCAAAATGCTCACAGAATTGGTTGATTTTGCTCACAAATTAGATGAACAAATGCAGGCTACAATACGTGAAATGAAGGAAGACGCATGGGGAACCGATAGAGATGGGAGGAAAACTGGGACTCAAATCAATGGAGTGGACCAGAAGGAAGAAACTAACAACCAAACAGAAGACAAGGAAGAAACAAGAATTCAAAAAAATGAGGAGAGGCTTAGGAACTTCCGGGACATCGTTAAACGTCCCAACATCCGAATTATAGGGGTCCCAGAAGGGGAAGAAGAAGAACAACAAGTAGAAAACTTATTTGAACAAATAACAAAGGAGAACTTCCCCAATCTGGCAAAGGAAATAGACTTCCAGGACGTCCAGGAAGCTCAGAGAGTCCCAAAGAAGTTGGACCAAAGGAGGAACACACCAAGGCACATCACAATTCCATTAGCCAAGATTAAAATGAAGCAGAAAATTCTAGAAGCAGCAAGGGATAAGGGGACAGTCACCTACAAGGGAGTTCCCATCAGACTGTCAGCTGATTTCTCAAAAGAGACCTTCCAGGCAAGAAGGGGCTGGAAAGAAATATTTGAAGTCTTGAAAGGCAAGGACCTACATCCAAAATTGCTCTATTCAGCAAAGCTGTCATTTAGAATGGAAGGGAATGGAAGGGAAGATAAAGTGCTTCTCAGATAAGGTCAAGTTCAAGGAGTTCATCATCACCAAGCCTTTATTATATGAAATGTTAAAGGGACTTATCTAAGAAAAAGAAAATAAAAATATGACAGTGAAAAGACAGCAAACTCACAGCTATTAAGAACCACACCTAAAACAAAAGCAAACTAAGCAAACAGCTAGAACAGGAACAGAACCACAGAAATGGAGATCACATGGAGGGTTAGCAACAGGGGAGTGGGAGGAGGAGAGAAGGGGAAAAGGTACAGAGAATGAGTAGCATAGATAATGGAAAGAAAATAGACAGGGGGAGGGCAAGAATAGTATGGGAAATGTAGAAGCTAAAAAACTTATGACACATGGACATGAACTAAAGGGGGGAATGTGGGTGGGAGAGGGTGTGTAGGTTGGAGGTGAATGAAGGGGGAGAAATGGGACAACTGTAATAGCATAATCAATAAAATATATTTTAAAAAAACATTAA
The DNA here is from genome assembly GCA_039655065.1 of Glossophaga mutica. Lineage (NCBI taxonomy): Eukaryota > Metazoa > Chordata > Mammalia > Chiroptera > Phyllostomidae > Glossophaga > Glossophaga mutica. The sequence continues at coordinate 134,620,848 of CM077307.1, read as the reverse complement.
AATTTATCAAAACACGCAAACATAGACTACACATCCGTACATGGCACCATTTGCAGTCAAGGGAAATGTAAACAAATGTAAAGACGCAGTATGAAGTCATAACTGCATAAAATGAACTGTAGCATAAAATGAACTGTAGCATATACTGTGCTGCTGTAGTAATTTTGTAGCCACCTCCTGTTGCTACTGCAGTGAGCTCACCTGTTGTGAGTATCCACTTAAAATGCCATATGGCCCTAATCATCTCTACCTGAGTGTTCATCTCTCCAGTAAATTATGTATCACAGTAAAAAGTGACCTCTTGCAGTTCTCCTGTATTTTTGTATTATGTTTAGTTCAATACCTTAAGCCTTGAATAACACCACGGAACCCATACAAAGTGCCACTGGTTATGCTGAACGTGCTGCCAAGAAGCAGAGAAAAGTCAGGCCATTACAAGAATGAGTTGAATTGCTTCATACGTACCAGAGATTAAAGATCTGCAGCTGCAGTTGCAAACCATTTCAAGAGAAATGAATCCAGAGTAAGGACCATCATAAAAAAATAAAAAAATTGTGAAGCTATCACTGCTGCAATATCAGCAGGTGTGAAAACTTTGCACTTTTTGCAAAATCTCATATTGAAAATGCAGCTTTTATGTGGGAGCAGGATTGCTGTAAGAAAGGCGCATCTATATAGCCTCTAATATGATTCGAGAAAAATCCAAATCCTTATACAAAAACAAAAAGGTGATGGATCTTAAATTGGAGAATTTAATGCCAGTAATGGTAGGTTTGATGATTTTAGAAAGAGGTTTGCCTTCTAAAATGTCAAGATAACAGGAGAAGCTGCTTCTTTGGACCAACAGACAGCAGATGAGTTCCCAGATGCTACTAAGAAATTCACTGAGTAGAAAGGATAACTGCCTGAACAGGGGTTTTTTTGTTTTTTTTTTAAAGATTTATTTATTTATTTATTTATCTTTAGAGGGGAAGGGTAGGAGAGAGGGAGAGGGAGAGAAATATCAACGTACGGTTGCCTCTCATGCGTCCCCTGCTGGGAACTGGCCTGCAACCCAGGCATGTGCCCTGACTGGGAATTGAACCGCGATCCTCTGGTTCGCAGGCCCGCGCTCAATCCACTGAGCTACACCAGCCAGGGCCTGAACAGGTTTTTAATGCAGAAGAAAGTGCCTTATTCTGGGAAAAAATACAAATGTCCATATGTTGATGAATGAATAAATAAATATGATATATCTATATCATGGAATATTATTCAGTCATAAAATGGAATAAAGTACAAGAATGATGAATCTTTAAAACATTATGCTATGTGGAAGAAGCCTGACACAAAGGAACAGATATTGTATGATTCCATTTATTGAAAATGTCCAGAATAGGCAAATCCATAGAGACGTAAAGGAAATTAGTGTTTGCCAGGGTTTGGGGGAAAGGATGGTCAGAGTGACTGCTGAGAGCTGTGGGGGTTTCTTTTGGAGATGATGGACATGATCTGCAATTAGAGAGTATTCAGTATATGCACAACCTTGTGAATATGCTAAAATCCACTGAATTTAACTTTAAAATGGTGACCAATATGTGAATTCTGTCTCAATAAACATTTTAGCCCTGGCTGGTGTAGCTCGGTGGACTGAGCACTGGCCTACAAAGCAAAGGGTTGCCAGTTCGATTCCTGGTCAGGGAACATACCTGGGTTGCAGGCCAGGTCCCTAGGTGGGGACATGTCAGAGGCAATCTATCTGTTTTTCTTCCTCTATTTCTTTCTCCTTTCCCTTTTCTCTAGGAAAATAAATAAATAAAATATTTTTAATTGCAAAGAAAGAGTTGAACTAGATAAGACATTTACTTTTCTCCCACTGAAAAATCTGGAGGCATGAACAGCCATGGGCCTGCTTTATACTGTGTTCAATGGCCCTTCACTCTGGCGTCTCTAGGTAGGGACTCATCTTCCTACTTCAAGGTGGCATCTTTCTTCTAGGTAACATAATGAAGAAAGTTTCAAAGAAGGGACTAAGAACACATAAAAAATGTTTCTTCAGCAAACTCCCAAGACTTTGTTACGTAACATATCCACTTACATCCCATTGCCCTGAATGTAGCCATATGGCCCTGTCCAGAATAAGGTATGGTTTGTTTCTAATATCAGCAGCTGTGTCACCAGCTGAAAAAAAGTCTGCTAATCGTACTGTTGTGAGAGAGGGGAAGAATGGATGATTAAGGACAACCAGTGGACTCTGGTGCACCAGGCAAATTGTGTATAATGGAAACCCAAGTATCATAAAGACAAGCCCTAAGACAACACCTGTGAGTAAGCCAAGGTGTCCCATCCAGATTAGAGAAAACATCAGGAGGATCCAGGGGTGATAGTTTTAAGGGGGAAAAAGTGGAACAGATAGATTCCACAATATGTTTGACCCCACTTAAAGGTATTTTATAGGCCTAGTGGGGGGTTTGGAAAGAATGAGTGATATATTTTTAGAAAACTAAATATTTTTGAAGTCTATTATATTCCAGGATAAGAAAATAAAATTGTATTTAAAAAGAAAATGCCATACTAGTACTCTACATGTATTATTTACATAGTAATAAAAATCGAACACCAAATATGGATTTAACAGAAACTGATGCATTTACATTTGGAGAAGGAGTATAGAGAGGGAAGTTTGAAAGAGTGTTAATTCTTCATCTTTCTTAATTCAAAGTCAATAAGCAATTATAGTAGAAAATCAAGAAATAACAGTATAATGGTAATATTTAGAAATATGGAGGAAAATGGCAAGAAACAGTTAACCGATTAAAATTATTATTGTAAATGGGGAAGGATAGGGAACAGGTCTTATATGTTATAAGCCTTTGACTTTTAAACATATATAAATGTATATTTAAATGTACAAGTGTATATAAGAATTCTTTGATTAATTTTTTTATTTTTAAAGGATTAATAATAGTTTTAATTTATGTATCTTCTGCTTTCTCAGTTAACATTTTGTTAAATTAAGTGTAAATAATAACAATAGTAATAATGTTACTATTGGCTTATACACCAAACCTGGATTTCCTTCAATTTTTTTCCCTCCTCCAACTGAACTGTCTAGCATCAGGACAAGATCTGACAGGCCAGCTTTCTCCCAGACATAAGTACTGGCAGAGGCCTTTCTTCCTTTTCTGAGCCCTTCGCCCACAAAACCAGAGGCAGGTGCCATATCTGAGTGTCCATCAACCTGGCTATCACCATGTTGAAGCACAATCCAACCACCTCCACAAACGACACACTCAAGGAGCAGACTCAGCAAGCACCAGAGCCCCACTGAAGTGAGTCCTACTCAGTGGGGTGGACCCCCACACAGTTGATCCCCACAGTGGTTGCAGCCAGTCCTTGCAACTGATCAGACTGGGGTATATTGCTACCATGGATATGGCAACAATAATCAAGGCTCAGCCGAATAGGAGAGTGTACACAGCCCACATGAGGTGTGCCCCTGGAGAGCCCAGTTCAAATGAACAGGGAGGCTGTGCCACTGGACCCTACAGGACACCTACTACATTAGGCCACTCTACAATGCCTAGGATATGCAACAGCTTTACCTAATACATACAAAACAAAAAACAAAACAAAACAAAAAAAAAAACCAAAACACAGGGAGGCTGCCAAAATGAGGAGACAAAGAAATATGTTCAAATAAAAGAACAGAACAAAACTCTAGAAGAAAAACAAAACAAAATGGAGACAAGCAATCTACTAGATGCAGAATTCAAAACCCTGGTTATAATGATGCTTAACAAACTCAGAGGAAGAGTAGAAGAACTTAGGGAGAATTTTCACAGCATAAAAAAGGTCATGGAAACCATAAAAAAGAACCAGACAGGCCCTGGCTGGTGTAGCTCAGTGGATTGAGCGCGGGCCTGCGAACCAGAAGATCGCGGTTCGATTCCCAGTCAGGGCACATGCCTGGGTTGCAGGCCAGTTCCCAAGCAGGGGACACATAAGAGGCAACCGTACATTGATATTTCTCTCCCTCTCCTACTCTTCCCCTCTAAAGATAAATAAATAAATAAATAAATCTTTAAAAAAAAAAAAAAGAACCAGACAGAAATGAAGGACACACTAACTGAAGTGAAGAATAATTTCTAGAGAATCAAAGAGTACTTGAAGCCAATTGAAATATAAGAAAGCAAAAACAGCCAATCAATATAGCAAATAGAAAAAAGTATCCAAAAAATGAAGATAGTGTAAGGAGCCTCTGGGACAACTTCAAGCATACCTACATCTGCATCATGGGTGTCCTGTAAGGAGAAGACAGAGAGCAAGAAATTGGAAACCTATTTGAAAAAAATAACAAAACTTCCCTAACTTGGTGAAAGAAATAGACATACAAGTCCAGGAAGCACTGAGAGTCCCAAACAAGATGAACCCAAAGAGGCCTATGCCAAGACACATCATAATTAAAATGCCAAAGGGTAAATACAAAGAGAGAATCTTAAAAGCAGCAAAAGAAAAGCAGTTAGTTACCTACAAAGGAGCTCCCATATGACTGTCAGCTGGTTTCTCAAAAGAAACTGTGCAGGTCAGAAGGGATGAACTTTGCAAGATATATTCAAAGTGATGAAAAACAAGGCCCTACAGCCAAGATTACTCTACTCAGCAAAGCTATCATTCAGATAAAGAGCTTCCCAAAATGTTAAAAAAGTTTATCAGCACTAAACCAGTATTACATGAAAGGTTAAAGAGTCTTCTTTAAAAAGAAAAAGAAAAAATTAAAAATATGAGCAATGGAATGGCAATAAGTACATGTCTATCAACAACTGAATCTAAAAAACAGAATAAACAAACAAGCAGAACAAAAACAGACTCAGATACAGAGAATATTTTGATGGTTGCCAGATGGGAGGGAGGTTTGGAAGATGGGTGAAAAAGATGAAGGAATTAAGAAGTACAAATTGGTTGTCACAGGATAGTCATGGGGATGTAAAGCACAGCACAGGGAATACAGTCGACAATATTCTCACAACTGTGTTTGGTGTCAGATGAGTACAAGATTTATTGGGATGATCACTTAATAAGTTATTTAATGTCTAATCTCTGGAGTGTACATCTGAAACTAATATAATATTGTATGACAACTATAACTGAAAAAAAATTTAAATCTTTTTAAAATTTGAATAAAATAGAAAAATAATTTTTAAAAATTTTCTCCTCCAACTATTAAACTCTTTTAAGTTCTCAAATAATAACCTTAGCTATACAGAAGAACCTTTATTCAGTGTTTGTATTTCCTTTACTTCCTTAAAGTTATCACTCAATTTTTTTAGCTGTCTTCCTTAACTATTGTCTCAAGTTAAAATTTTCCATTGAATCAAACTCTATGAATAATTCATAATAGCTAAATAAATGGGATTAGTGCTTCTAGCTTTCAGAGTCTACAAATGTCACAGTCAGGGAAGATGTAGTTTTCCAATGCCAGTCCCCCAGGAATAACGATCCACAACTTGCAGCCAGCACACTTTCAAGCTTTTTGATCCAATAGTTTTAATATATGTAGGTCATGTCATCAAACAGGATGTCACCTCTCTCATCATGTCACTTCTTCCACATCCCAGCGCTCGCCCTGTCACACCTAAGCTATAACTTTATTTTCAACAGCTACAGTCCTAGAGTCTCAGATGCTTTGTAAAAACAGCCTCATTATCTGTAGTGTTGTAACAGCAGTTAGAAACTGAATGACATTCAATTAAAATGATATTAGCAGCTCAGGAGTGATTTTGTTTAATTTACTCCTACTCAGATGTAAAAACATTAGCGACTTTTTTAATTGGACCTCATAATGTCTAACTCCTACCCGAATGCAATGAAATTAAAGACTTTGGTGCCTAAATACCGCTTAATTTACTCCTACCCATCTATAATGACATTAAAGATGCTTTAGGGTAGATATTGTTTCCAATCAATTTTATTCAAAAGAAATCTGAGCTCAAAGGTACTATTATTAAGCACGTAATAAAATCACACAAGAAATGTATCTTTACATTTGGGGATACAGTGGTTTCCAGTAATATTAAAAAGTAATCATTTTCATTTTAATGCAAGGATATTAAAAAGTAATATCTTAAATACAAGATTTTGTAAAGTTTTCAATTGTTTAAGCAAATGTGTACGTCACAGCCTCTTAAAGAAATGTGTGTTGTTATGTATAAATTTGAAATGAATTTCATTCGGCTATAGCATGTGATTGGTTTATGCCTCATAAAAAAAACTTTCCCTTAGCCCTGGCTGGTGTGGCTCAGTTGATTGGAGAGTCATCCCATGACCGAAAGACTGTGAGTTTGATTTCCAGTCAGAGCATATGCCTCGTTGGCAGTTCAGTCCTCCTTCTCTGATCCCTGGTTTGGGCACAAATGGGAGGCAACCAACACATGCTTCTCTCTCACGTCGATGTTTCTCTTTTCCTTCCTCTCTCTCAAAAAACAATGAAAAAAAAATGTCCAGGTGAAAATTCACCTTAACCCTAGCTAGTGTGGCTCAGTGGATTAAGTGCCAGCCTGTGAACCAAAGGGTCGCCGGTTGGATTCCCAGTCATGGCAGATGCCTGGGCTGCGGGTCAGGTCCCCAGTGGGGAGTGCATGAGAGGCAACCACACAGTGATGTTTCTCTCCCTCATTTTTCTCCTTCCCTTCCCCTCACTCTAAAAATAAATAAGTAGAATCTTTTTTTAAAAAGCAAAAAAAAAATTTACCTCAAACATGGCTAAAAGTATATTTAAAAGCTAATGTTAATAATTTTTTAAATTCTTTTCCCACCATCAGTTTAAAGAAAATTTTTTGAACCTTTATTTTCCCAAAAAGGCTATTTTTAAACACAGCAGAATTTCGAGTCCATGTATACTTGAAAAAGAATAAGAATTCAATAAATAGTTGCACAGAGGGGGAACAAAAACTATTATCAATAATAATAGCTAATGTTTATAAAGTTCCTATTATGCCCCAAATGTTGTTCTGAATATTTTAAATATATCAACTTATTTACCCCTTTGAGTTAAGTAATAATCTTAGTTTACAGGTAAAAATTAAAAACTGATGGATGTTGCTGTTAACATTCTTTGGGCTGCCTTTAAACACTTACAAATTCTTATTCCATAATTCTCCCCCATAAAATTAATTAGAAAAATTATATGGTAAAATTAGAAACTGAGCAATGAGCCCACAAATACCTGTACACATAGGCTCTCATACTCGGGCCCCTTCAGCCCAGAAATACAGCTTTCTTTACTTGGATATTTAGTAATAATTTCTCAAGATGTGTCCTTTGAAACAAAATGATGCTGTTTTAAAAGGCCTAACACTAATGACATTGCTGAGCCCAGAATGTGTCCTGGTCACGGTTTCCAGTTTTGCTCATAGTGCTCACAGAGTTAGAGGACAGACATCTCTGTCTCTTCAGCAGCCCTGCGTTGGCTGAAGTGTGTGCCTCCTCCCAGACAGGTAGGCAGGGCCAAAGGTTAAGAAATCTTTCAACAATAGACGTCAGGGCAGTTAGGTAACTGCCCCAGTTTGCATCTTCACCCTGCTATGTGCTGATTGTTTGATCTTAGGCATGATATTTAATTCTTTAAGCCTCAGTGTTCTTACCTAGGAATGAGGAAAATAAACTCCAGCGGTTTCCCCCCAAATACTACTCACTTCATAGTTCTTCTTTAGGTGAATATCACTCAATGCATTTGTAATTTTTCATGCAGACTCTTAAGAGTCATCCTAGGTTGATTGATATCTTTTTCTCTCTTTCTTCCCACATCCAGTGAATCACCAAGTCTATTTTATCATCTAAGTATTACTCATTCAGCTCATCCTAGTTGCAATGACACAAAGTGGATATCCATGAAAATAGAATAAATACATTCACCTAACATTTAGGGAAGCCCAGGCTTTGCCAGCAGGTGCTATGCTGCCAGAGATGCAGAGGTGATAATCTTTGGACTCAAGGAGCTTCACATTCAACGGAAGAGAGAAAGAGTAAAATCCTGTTTTCAATATGGTATAATAAGTGCTTTACAGAGCTATGGGAATATGGCCATACCTTACTGCAGACAGTAATGATTAGGAGTGCATCTGCCTGCATGGAACAGAAAACCCAACCACAGCAATTACACAGAATACGTGTTTACGGCAATGGCAAACATTTAACATTGAAAGGGTAGTTTTGAGGTAATTGGTATAATCTGAAATCTGAAAAATAAATACTAATTTTCAATGTGTCAGTCATACCTTCCAAATTTCATGGGAATATAACAACCCCTTTTCACACAAACCAAAAAATAGACTGAAACAATGTTCTTTACATAAATGAAGATGTATGTTGTGGTAAAGATACAACAAAAAGATATTGCAAAAAATGATAATTAGGAAAACTCAAGAATTAGTTTTGGTTCTTTTAAGAGTAATGATTTATTATTTTTTTAAAATTTTATTTATTTATGTTTAGAGAGAGAAGGGAAGGAGAAAGAGAGGCAGAGAAACATCAGTGTGTGGTTGCCTCTTGTGCGTCCCCCACTGGGGACCTGGCCCGAAACCCAGACATGCGCCCTGACTGGGAATCAAACCAGTGACCTTTGGTTCACAGGCCTGTGCTCAATCCACTGAGCCAGTCCAGCCAAGGCTGATTTATTATTTTTTAAAGACCATGACTCAGAGTATCAATAGGAAGTACTGACTGAGCTTAACATATCATTTTCAGTCATATACCTGATATAATTCTGTAGGCCAATTTCTTTTTCTATTTAAATCATCACTGAGGATATGTTCACTGATTTATAGAAAAAGAGGAAAGGGGAGAAAGAGAGAGAGAAGTATCTCTGTGAGAGAGAAATATGGACCAGTTGTCTCCTTTATGCACCCCAACCAGGGCCAAAACTGCAGCCTAGGTATGTGCTCTGACTGGGAATTGAACCCACAACATTTTGGTGCATGGGACAATGTTTCAACCAACTTAGGCACCCATTCAGGGCTAAGTCAGTTTCTTACACATTAGTTTGATTTTCATCTCTTTTATTTTTCATAGCTGTAGTTCAAGTTCAGTACTATGATTATAACTACTACAGAGAATATGTTTCCCTGTGCTTAAAGAGAGAGGAAGAAAAAGAAGAAGAAGAAGAAGAAGAAGAAGAAGAAGAAGAAGAAGAAGAAGAAGAAGAAGAGGAGGAGGAGGAGGAGGAGGAGGAGGAGGAGGAGGAGGAGGAGGAGGAGGAGGAGGAGGAGGAGGAGGAGGAGGAGGAGGGGGGGGGGAGAGGGAGGAGGAGGAGAGGGGGGAGGGGGAGGGGGAAGGGATGGGGAAGAAAGTTATTAGTAGTAGTAGCAGGAGTAATAGTAGTAGGCGTAATAGTAATGAGCCAACATAACAGTTGGAACAGTATTTCTCCAGCTCTTAGTTCATTCATCATTTGATACCATCAGCAGTCCCTGAAAGTTCATCCTCAATGATTTCTGGGAGGTCCCAAGAAGATCTCACAAGCTCTTAGCTCTGGGGCTCACCCTTCATTTTCCTGTTACAGACTGAATGTTTGTGTGTCCCGAAATTCATATTTTGAAGCAGTAATACCCAATGTGATAATATTTGAAAGTGGGGCCTTTAGGAGGCAACTACGTTTAGATAATGTCTTGAGAGCAGGGTCCCCATGATGGGAGCGGTGCCCTTACAGAAGAGAAAGAGAGATAAGATCCCTTCTCTCTATCATGTGAGAACATAGCGAGCAGTTTGTCTACAAGCCAGGAAAAGGGTTCATGCCAGGAAACAAATCTGCCAGCACCTTGATCTTGGACTTCCAGAAATGTGAGAAACAAATGTCTATTGTTTAAACCTTCTACAGGGTTTGTTACAGCAGCCTTAACTGACTAACACACCTCTTCTTTTGCTCCAGCTCCCAATGCCCATGGGTAAGGCTCTTGAAAATCCCAAAGGCCCAGTTGAGAGCTACTCTGGGTAGAGGCACTAATGCTCCTGAAGTCAAGGCCATACTCTGTCACAGGAATCCTACAGTAGGGCTTCCATCAGACCATGAGGATTGTCCAGACATCACAAATGCTTTTGAATCACAGCTCCTCTCCCTAGGAATCAGGCACAAGTTCATACAGGGCAGGCCAAAGGCCATTCTGCCTTGTCTCGCTTTGCTCAGGTAGAGTTTAGTGTATCTCACTGTTTTGTCCCCGAAACTGTCTCTACATCATATAGAAGGCCTTCAATACAGTAAGTGTTGGTGGAATAAATGCACCTCAAGCATTCATTTTGGAAGGGCCCTCCTTTCTTTCCCAGGAGATTTCTTGGTTCCTCATGTAAGTAATCTCCTAGCAGGGAATTATTTGTGAGGTAGGAGGATGTGTATTGTCATCTCCATTTCACAGATGGAAAAAACTGAGATGCAGAAAGGGTTAGTAACTTGCCTACAAGCCCCACTGCCTTACTATGTTTACTAAGTGCCTCGCATAGGTTCTTGTTTTTGTTTTTTTCTTGTACAAGTAATGCATCGCCTTAAACAGTTTTTTAGCTCAGTATGTATGCAGGGAAATGGTGGGGCTGGGGTGGGAGGGGTGGACTGGAAGGGGATTAACAAATAAATTCATGATGAAAAAGCCCAGTTTTTCAAAGTCTGTGAGCATACTCTTCCCAAAGAATGCCCAAGGGCACTCAAGCCATTTACTTCTCCTTAGAATAAGAAGAGTGTGAGCCTTGTAAAATTTCCCACACTGCCTGACCCAGCAAGCTTTCACAAGGAGAAAGGAACTCTCTATTAGCTTCCAGTCGGACTTCTGTGCTTTTGCTCTGAATGTTCAATTGTCAGGCAGCATCCTGGGGTGTGTAAGTATGTAATTATACTGGAAAACCAGAGAGGTCGGATTTTTTATTAGAATCTGTTTTATTTTGGTCTTCAGTTTCTAGTCAAATAGTTTAAACTTTGGACTTCTAATGCTTTGTGGAAATAGAAATCTTACATTCCCAAATCTATTTTTCATTTACAGTGTTTAAAAATGGGATAATTTCAATATTTTAGTTTACAGTTTCATAAATGTATTGTCCTATGTGATACAAACAACTACATTTTAGGATTAGCCTCAACAAATATTTTAATGGGTATACTATTCTATCATAATGAAAATGTGACACTGGTGTAAATACCAGTCATTCAAGAATTGCTGGAGAAACTGGAAGCAGCCTCACTAGTGAGAAGTTCTGCTTCCCTTCTTTTAGCAGAGCTATCTGCCACAACAGAGATGGGTCTTGAGAACATTATGCTAAGCAAAATATGTCAGACAGAAAAAGTCAAGAGCCTTATGATGTCACTCATATGTGGAATATAAACTTGAAAGCAACAAATGAGACAAACAAAAACTTATAGACACATACAACAGTATGGTTGTTACCAGAGGGAAGAGGGGAATAATAAAAGGCAAAGGGGTATATGGTGACAGAAGTAGATTTGACTTCGGGTGGTGGGCACACAGTGCAATACCCAGGTGATGCATCATAGAATTGTACACTTGAAACCTTCATAGTTTGATTAGCCAATTCACCCCAATAAATTTAATTTTTAAATAACAGAGTTTCATATTTTACTGTCAAATGTTGTCGTACTGCATTGGGTTTAAGGAGAATGCTTTGGTCAGAGAGTTAAAAAAAAAGAAACCTTCTAGGTGTGTGTTATCTTCAGGAGTTACCACTTGCATCTAAAAGACATACACAAGAAGGAGAGACAGAGAGAAGTTAATGCTGGCCCAGCAATAGCACTTGTTAAGTTGGAAGTCAGGTTTTCTGAATCTTTGACCCATGCTAAAAGGACAAAATTTAGTTACTATTCTGGTGCTCAAAGACATTACGTTGATCTATATATTAATATAATATATATCATAGGTCTTCAGTAACTGTGAAAGACTATGAAAAGTTCTATTTTCATAGTTGCCCCATTTGAAGTTGTTGTAGGTCGATGGCCTTTGGCCTCCTGCTGTGGGTCTCAAGAGTCCTCCCACGCCCTGGCTTCCTTTCTTTTCATCTCCTTCCTTCTTGAAAGTCAAAACCCTCATCTTTGAAGACCAACACTGGCACTATGCTACAGGGGCCTCTGACTTACAAATGCAGAGAGAGGCCAGGAAGGAGCATGCAGAAGGCAGAAGACTGTCCACGCTACTCAAGCTAGTCAGGAAGGCAATTGAGAGATCAGGTGTCTGGGCTTTTGAGAGTCATGTGGATAAAGCAACCAGCAAACTGTTCTTATGCCTCTGTAGCAATTATTACATATATTCCACTCATAACAGTCATTTGTACATGTTGTAGACTGTAAGTTCCCTTGGGGAAGGCACTGGTGCTTTTACACCTTTGTGCTTCCATATCGCCAATCCCAAGACCACATCCATAAATGATAATGAATAGTTGATAAATTGGGGTATGCAGGTTTCCTGACAAAACATGCCACCTCAGCAGTAACCTGTGCTTTAGCCAAAGGGTCTGCATTAAGTGTTGCGAAAATAAAATATATTAATTTACGGGTTTAAAAACTAACTAGTTGTGAAATAATACATTGATTATTTTAAGGTGAGAATATTTTATTAATGTGCTTTGTAAATCATGGAAAGTGTGAATTTTCTAAATAATTATCTTAAAATACTTCTTATGATTACCTCTGGGAAAACTGTAATTAAAAAGCAGGGTGGAAAGAGGGACTAATATGTATTAACTTAAATACTTTTTAGGAATAGGTAGGATGTTATAAAGACTTGAAAGGTTTGGAGAATTGCTTATTGAAAACTAAAAATTAATCATTAATCCTTATCAAGTTCTGCAAGTCTGTGATGTCATAAGAAGTAAAATTTTGCAGGGTGGTGACTGCTGAGGGGAGAGGAGTATACTAAATGGTAATAGAAAATATATAATAAAGATTATACATTCTTTAAAAAGAAGTAGAATTTTTGTTCAAAAATGAACAAAAGAGTGGTTTATCTGAAAATAGGACTTTTAGAAGAATTTTTTAAAGTTTTATTTGCCCGATGATCCTGAAACAAAGGTAATTAAACAGAATTTCTCCTAAGAATAAATTAGTGTAGAAATTTGTTTTCTTTTAAGCTGCTTGTGTCAAATGTTTACAGCCTTCTCAATGGCAAGTGACTTCCACAGGGAGGAGCTTACAGTCAGGACAGGCGTGGTGAGAACACCCGTCTAGAGCGGGGTTCTCAGACCTTAATGTGAATGCACAAGGCTCGTGATCTAATTGAAATGCAGATTCTGCTTTGGGAGATCTGGGGTGGAGCCTGAAATTCTGCATTTCTCACGAACTTCCCAGTGAAGATCGGTGACCAAACTTTGAGAGGCAAAGTGATTACAGTAACTTGAGAGACCAAATAATTACTTCACGTGCTGATCAGTGGTGTTCAGGAGCTGGGTGACTGCAGAGCCAGGCAGCTCCCAGGGAGGGTAATTTCCTATGCACTGTATCAGGATTAGAGGCCCATGATGGCTCCAGTGGCATTGTCCTTTATGAATCTGTCAGTCCAGGCAGACACGATGACAGAAGGGAGCCAGAATCCAGAGATAAATCAAAGTTTAGGAGGTAAAAACACTGTGAAGTAGAATGCACAGGCAATAGAGAAACCAGGAGACTAAAGATGCTAATAAAAAGGTCAAGAGAAATAAATAAATAAATGCCAGTAGGTAAAATGGGGAGTTCTGAAGCTAATCCCGTGTTCATTAGATCTCCATGGGGGTATTAATTTTATGGGCAGTTTGGCTTATTCCTCTTGCTAATAAACAGCCTTTTAATTGGATTCCAGCTGGGCTAGACAATAATGTGGAAGTAATTTGGGCAGTACAAAATATTTATACAATTCAATGAAATTATTGGGGCCAGGTGTTCTTTAAACTTTTTCAAATTTTGTGCATATACTGTATGCTACTTAACATTCCTGGGGAAAACCACCCTACCATCAAGCACATTAGTATTCTGCAAGAAAGCATATGAGCATAAGCATTCACCAAAAAAATCTTGTCATTCGAAGATGTTGTAATTACGGTTTAAGGGAATGTGGACACATTTACAACCCTTCAGCATCCTATTTGGGATGTTCAATCTTCTTCAGACAGTCAATGCCTATATTACTTCTCCTTCCCTTCTTAAAAGAAACTTCTTAATCTCCTCTCAATTATACTAAGATGCCAGTGACTAATAGCCAGTTCAGATATACTTGCACTTTAACAGGGATAACCACTATGTTTCGAGGTAGAATTTCAGGCATTAACCAATAATTAATTCATTTAGGAATTTAGCATCCAGGAGATTCTAAGTGGGAAAGTGTTAAGTGGTTCGATTCAACAAAAATAATTCTAGCTAACCAAAAGTTATTCCCTGCCTTTGGCTTAATTGACTTTGAGCTAATCTTTTTAAATTTACTATACTGTTCACTTTCATAGGGCTCTACACTTTTAAAAGTGCTTTTGTAATCATTGTCTTATTCCATGTGTATTAATCTCTTTTTTTTTAGTTGAGAGAACAGATTCAAAGTAACTTGCCCAAGGTCACAGGGCTGAGAAGTAGCTGGAAATCAGACCCAAAGCTCTGATCAAATTAGACCATTTCTAGAAAGGATTGGTTAGGAAATAAGGTGGCAGTGCTTGTTCCCTCCGTCCCAGCCAGTGGAATGCAATGTGAACTTAGATGATGAGGATTCACTGTGGCAACAGTAAAAGGCATAGGAGAGAAAACACATGTGTTCTTCTTTATTGTAATGAAACCATTTTATCTGATGAGAGCTAATAGACCAACTTTGAGCAAATGCTCAGCCTGATATTCCTTGAGGGGTTGTTATCATCTCCTTGATTTCTAATAGTCACGAGGTCCTGCCTGGACCCTGGGTCCCCAGACCAAATTTGCTTGGTTCACATTGATTTTAACTATCTGACACAGGAAGTCTAAGGTGTCATGGAAGTGGCACAAGATCAATTCCACCAACATTTATTGCACACACTGAATGAGCGCTCAGTAAACGCTAAATGAATGAATATGTCCTGTAATTACAAGATTCCCCTCCTGTCATTTTGACGGAGTCAATAACTCCCCTTCCTCCACTGCCTCAGTAGTATAATACAACATTCCCTGAAACAAATGTCTAAATCAAAGCGTGGGAGGAAGGTTAATTTGCCTCAAAGAATGAATTGGGGAGTTGCTTTAAAAAATAATGTCACTATTTCTATGGGAAAAGCTTCAAGAGAAATATAGTGTGTACACAAGCAAAATGGAAGCTAAAGTATATTGTATATTTATCTTCTCTAGGAAATTTCTTACCATTCATATTTCACGTTCTCTAAGAGAAAGGCTCTCTGGGCTACACCAGTTGTATTCCTCTTTTGTGCCTCATGTGGCACATATTGTAGTAAAATTTTGCCAGGCTGCATACCTCCCTCTCAATAATGATATTCCTTTTTATGTTTCACTTAACAAAAGGTGTCCATGAATCAGCTCTAAATCTCAGTTCATATTTAGATGACGCATTTTCTTCAACGAACAACAGTCCACAGTTACGAATGCCAAACAGGAAGGGCACATCTGTGAAAAACAAGCCTCCTAAGCTGGAAGAATGAATAATGATGATGTGTGGGATGTGCTTTCTATACAGCAAACTCTGGGAAGACCTTTCTCTGAACAGCCATCAGATCCCAATGGAAGAGGCTTTGTCCTGCTCACCTCCCACACTCTTTGTATCAGCAGCTCCACAGGGGTAAGTGAGATTGGTGGTAAAGATTCCTTGGTCATTAGAACCTCAGGTATTGATTTGGAATCTCAAAATTGTAGGGTACAGTCTTTTTCTCATCACTTGTAGTTTTTAGTACCATGTAAATCCTAGGGATGAGTGTTTTCTTCAGGGATGTGAAAGTTGTTTCAAATTCCCAATAGAAGCTTTTAAATAAGGAGCTAGAAACTTAAATAGAATACTGATTCAATGGGTGTTTAATTAAGCTTTCTGATTGTAAAACAATTTCATTTTACCATAGAAATTTATAGTAAGTAAGGGGATTCCCATTTTTATTCAGCATAAATTTTTATCATTTTGGAAAATGTCTAAGTTTGCTTCAAGTTTCAATTGTGTGTTTGTGGTGTGCACATGTGTGTCTGTGTACCTGTGTGTGTCTGCCTTTAACTAAATAAGCTCTCTGTTCAGTAAAATAAAAAAGATTTGAGTCTGGTTAAGGAGTCAGCAAATTATCATATGCTTTCTTGCAGTTTTTGATTCATGTTAACATTTAACTTTCTTTAGTATATAGATCCTTCTCTGTAACTGTCATAAAATTGCCATAGTAATAAAACCCCTCCTTTCCATATGGAATTCCATTAACAGTTTGGCTGTTTCATCCATCATGAGAAGAGTTTGCTACTGAGGAAGAAGCTAACAGTATTAACCCTGGAACCTCCCACCTCCTCCCCCCATCCCCAAACCCAATTAAACCAGCATCACACCAAGACACACACACAAAAACTGCCGCTTATTTACATAACACAATGATCGAGTAATAAATCAACATTAATCATGAGTGTTGCAACAAGTCACTGAAGATGATGTTTGACCTCAGCGTGGACCGGACTCATCCATCCATGAACAGCATTCATTTCTAACTGGGCGCAACTTCCCACTCCCAAGGACAGGGTCAAGCATTTCGGATACACACAACAAACAGGTTTGATCTTTCCTTCCGGGTATCACTTTCTTTTTTTTTCCTAACTCTATTACCTCCTTGTTCTGAATCAATTTTATTCTAGAAATGATTCCAATTCCAGTACC
Organism: Glossophaga mutica; assembly: GCA_039655065.1. Classification (NCBI taxonomy): domain Eukaryota; kingdom Metazoa; phylum Chordata; class Mammalia; order Chiroptera; family Phyllostomidae; genus Glossophaga; species Glossophaga mutica. The sequence goes on along the minus strand of CM077307.1, from coordinate 134,604,049 downwards.
CCAAGAGCCCAATTGTCCATTTTCTTTAAAACCCTCCTTAACATCCACTTTCTTATGGTGCATTCTCTACAAAGGCAGCCTTTAGCCTCAATGAATATCATAGCCCTAGACCGCCTGATTCTATCTACAATTAGTCCGTATGAACATTCAAACAAAAAATTAACTTTTACTGGTTAGTTTCTAGGTAGTGTTTTATGAGTTAGAATTCTTTAAGAGAAGGTCCTCAAACTTTTTACATTAGGAGCTGCACGGGTGTCCCCTCTGCCTGTTGTCCGAGGTTCCTGTCTTCCCCTGTAGGTCTCCAGTTACAAAACAACTCCTGTGCAAGACAGGTCAAACAGCAGCAGCCTCAGCCTAGGGCCCTGAGACACTCTTGACATCTCCATCCCATCATACTTTTTAGTATATATTAACTAGATAAAGGCAGGTCTGTGAATTTCTCTTCTTCCCAAAACTGCTTCCTCAAGCCTCTGAGGCTTTGCACATGCTGTTCGTTTTTTCTAGAATGCCCACTCTCACCCCTCACTCACATTCCCACCCGCATATGTGTATCCGGGAAGCTGTTATTTATACCGCGAGTCTCCACTCAAGACAACTGCAGCCCCTGAGAAGCCCTCCCAGACACCCCAGGCTGATTCTAACACTGTGTACCGCAACGCTTTGTTCAGACTCCATTTTCAGTCCCATCCCTGCTTGCATTTGTGTAAGCTTCTGCTCATTGTGAGCTTGTGAGCTACTAAGAACCAGGGACCATATCATTTTGTTTTCATAGCCCAGAACCTAGCCCAAAGCCCATTACGAGAAGTGTTCAGTAAAAAAAAAATGTAATGAATGAATGAGTGAATAAGGTGCAATTTGACAGAACTTTTTATTAAAATATATTTTATTGATTATGCTATTACAGTTCTTTCATTTTTTTCTCCCCTTTATTCCCCTCGGCCCTGCAACCACCCCCACTAGCATTCCTCCTGCCCTTAGTTCATGTCCATGAGTCATATATGTATAAGTTCTTTGGCTTCCCCATTTCCTATACTATTCTAACCTCCCCCTGTCTATTTTCTACCTACCATCTATGCTTCTTATTCTCTGTACCTTTTCCTCCATCTTTTCTTCTCCCCTTCCCCCTCCCTGCTGATAACCCTCCACGTGACCTCCATTTCCGTGATTCTGTTCCTGTTCTGTTTGCTTTGTTTGTTTGCGTTGTTTTTTTTTTTTCAGGTGCAGTTGTTGATAGTCATGAGTTTGTTGTCATTTTACTCTTTGTAATTTTGATCATCTTCTTTTTCTTAGATAAATCCCTACAACAGCTCATATAACAAGGGCTTGGTGATGATCAATCCTTTAACTTGACCTTATCTGGGAAGCACTTTATCTGCCCTCCCATTCTAAATGATAGCTTTACTGGGTAGAGTATTCTTGGATGTAGATCCTTGCCTTTCACGACTTCAAATACTTCTTTCCAGCCCCTTCTTGCCTGCAAGGTTTCTTTTAAGAAATCAACTAAAAGTCTTATGGGAACTCCTTTGTAGGTAACTCTCCTTTTCTCTTGCTGTTTTTAAGATTCTCTCCTTATTTTTGATCTTGGATAATGTAATTATGATGTGCCTTGGTGTGTTCCTCCTTGGGTCCAACTTCTTTGGGACTCTCTGAACTTCCTGGAAGTCTATTTCCTTTGCCAGATTGGGGGAGTTCTCCTTCACTACTTTTTCAAAAAAGTTTTCCATTTCTTGCTCTTCCTTGTCTCCTTCTGGCACTCCATGATTCAGATATTGGAACATTAAAGTTGTCCTGGAGGTTCCTAAGCCTCTCCTCATTTTTTTGAGTTCTCGTTTCTTCATTGTGTTCTGGTTGAATGTTTATTTCTTCCTTCTGCTCCAAACTGTTGATTTGAGTCCCAGTTTCCTTCTCTTCACTGTTGGTTCCCTGTACATTTCTCTTCATTTCACTTTGCATAGCTTCACTTTTTCCTCCATTTTGCAACCACATTCAACCAATTCTGTGAGCATCCTGATTAACAGTGTTTTGAGCTCTGCATCTGATAGGTTGGCTGTCTCTTCATCACTAAGTTCTATTTGATCTGTTCTTTCATTTGGACCATATATATATATATATATATATATATATATATATATATATATATATATATATAGAGTCTCAGCACAGCTTTTACAATGTAAGGGGAGGAGCTTTAGATATTCACCAAGGCACGGAAACCCACGTCATTGCATTGTGGCACTATATGTGGGGGAGGAGTCAGAGAGGGAACAATGCTGCTTGCTTGGCTCTGGGCCACTTTCAGTCACTTTCCCTGCTACCCATAAGCAAATTGGGCCCCTCTGGTGCTGATTCTCGGGTTGGTGGGTTTGTGCACATTCCAGAACCCTGTGGGTCTCTCCAATGAACTCTCCCTGTGAGGCTGGGAGTTTCTCCCACCACCTCAACCCCCACAGGTTTTTACAGCCAGAGATTTGAGGCTTTATCTCCCCGTGCTGGAATCCTGGGTTATGTGGTCTGTCTCACTCCCCAGTTCCTCCTGGTTTATCTGCACACAAATGTGTGGAGGACCATCTGGTCCTCCAGCCGCCACCTTGTCGTGCATCCTCTCCACCCCTACTGCCCATCTCTGCCCCTCCTACGAGTCTGAATGAATGTTTCTTCTTCAACTCCTTGGTTTTCAGACTTCCATACAGTTATATTTTTCTCTCAGCTCTGGTTATCTTTTTGTTTTTAAATTTGTTGTTGTCCTTCTTTTGGTTGTGCGAGGAAGCAAAGTGTATCAACCTACATCTCCATCTTTGCCAGAAGTCCCTGACAGAACTTTTAAGAGGGATGTTTCAATAATCAACATTGCTCTGTTAAGTCAAAATTAAACTATCTTGCATTTGACTTAACTTTTTATTCTATTCAATTATTTCTTCAAATCTATACCTCTCCTTAATGAATTTGATGAACAGAGCAGGTAGGTGTATTTATACACCAGTTGGTCTTTCTTTAATTAGTTGATTAAAATGGCAGTATTAAAAGAAACAAGTTATGACTAATTCAATGTTTTAATTAGAAAAGAGAATTTTTTCACACCAAAACAATCCTGTTTCAAACATAAATTATGCATCATCATACTGATTACCTGCTATGGTCAATGACATAAAAGTTGAAAATGATGGAGAAATGATATATTTAAATTAGTACTTTACACAGCCGTATGTTAAATATGTGCCATTTCCCCCATGACAAACTGATTAAATTGCTTAGATAATGTTTTAACACACATTGTTATACAAAAACATCAGAGTAAACTATGAATTATTCTGTCAATTTGTGATTCAATGGAACGATGTATATCTTTCAAAGTTATTAATATTTAGTGTCTTTACACAAATTAAAAAATCTAGCTTAACAAAGGTTAAAAATATCTGATGATACATAGATGATTGTAAAAGTAATATATATTAATGAAGCATTGTATGACGGACTTTTTTTCATTTTTGGTTAATCACTCACAGAATTATGTCAAACATATATCAAGACTTTGGCTCCTTTTTCATCCAACCTTCCAGCATTTCATTACTATAGTTACCTGATTAATGGATGCAATAATATATATGGCATGATATGATATGTTCACATTAAATTTTAATCAAATATTACTAAATTCAGAAAACATTAAGTAAATCATGACTGATGAGGCAATATCGCTGTACTGTCATATTGATGACTCTCAAACTTCACTACTGAGAGTAACAGATTAAGCATAAGAAGTGAATTTTATGAGGAAATATAAGGATCTCGACTTCCACATTTGTGTTTTGTTAATTGCTTTACAGCCACCAGAGGAGACATGAGATCCATCAAGTCTACCAGTGCCACGGATCCTGTAATTCCCTTTCTCAGTTTCAAAATTTATGTTTGCACTGAAGGATGGGTCCGCTCATTATCCATGGGTATTTGTTATTTTCCAATCACGGTTTTTAACCAAAAGTTGTAGCTCCACGTACATGAGGTATCTCAAACGGTCACGTTAACAGAAACAGAAAGCAGAACAGTGGTTTCAGGGCCTGGGAGGGTGCGGGGTGGGGGGTTGTGCTTCCACGGGCGGAGCGTTTCAGTTCTACGTGACTGGAAGTTCTGGGGATCTGTTGCACAACAATGTGGATGTACTTAACACTATCGAAGTGCACACTTGGAAATGGTTCAGATGGTAAATTTAACGTTTTGGTTTTTTAATCACAACGTTTTAAAAAAGCCATTGAACTTTAAATAGCATTTAGAACAGTATTGGGTTCTTCAGTCTTTTTTTTTTTTTTTTTTTTTTGGAGTGTCTTCCAGAAGTTTTATTTGCCACATTTTAAAAACGCTGAGACTGTTTGTGTGGTTCTTCTGCCAAGGCCAATTTAACACCTGATCCAAAGCCTGGAGGCCTAGGAGAGACCACTGGATTCCCAACAGCAAGAGAATGGTATCCCTTGCCCAGTTTCTCTAAACAGAGCCACCTGCTCCTCCAGACTGGGAAGGCTGGTCTGGCGAGGCTGTCAAGTCTCAATACCCCCAGGAAGTAACCCCTGAAGGACATACTTGGCGGGGGGGGGGGGGGGTGCCTGCCTGATGAGTCTCAGGCTAGCCCTCCCCGGATCCCCGGCGAGCATGCTCATCACTAGCCCCAAGAGAAGTCAGGCCGCCAAAGTATTCCTGCAGCTCACGCAGGGCCCGGAAGCGATGGGAGATGGCATTCTTCTCAGCTTTGGGCATCTCTGTATACGTTTGCTCGTATCCATCAGGCTGAAAGCAGGGGTCCCAGCCAAAGTCCCGGCAGCCTCGGGGTACCACAATCCGGCCCTGGCGAGCTGCCTCCAGACACTTCTGTATGGAAATCTCATCAGGCTCTCCCTGGTACTCCGGCAGGTCAATTTTCTGTGCCACCAAAGTACACGGGAACTTGTCTCCTAGAATCTGAATGACCTCCTCCAGCTTCTTGGCGTTCCCCGTGACGAACACTATCTTCCTCCCGGCCAAGGAGGCCGCCATGGTGAGCCTCGGTTACTTCCGGGTTCTTCAGTCTTGCTGGGAGCTCTCGTTTGTTGGATGACAGATACACACAGATGGAAACACTGTGTGGAACAGCAGCAGCCTCACCCTAGGGCTTGGAATTAAGTCCTACTTGAACAGTAGCCCCCTGAAGCAATGTTGACATCTCTATCATACCACACTTTTTTTTTTTGGTGGGGTGGGCTCCAGATTAGCTAAAGAGAGACAGTAAAACCCTAGGCGCTTTATATGTGACATCTCATCTAACCTCCCAGCAAGGCCACGATATAGGCTGGGGTCATGGGAATGGCAGGACAGTCAGGTTCCATGAGTCGTATTCTTCTTATTTATGATAGATATTTTCAACTCTCCTTCATGTCCTGTTCTCCTCATTTTCCTGGACTCCCAGAGGAAATAGTAGCCCAGCCCCTCTTGCATTAGACAGGGCCATGGACAAAAGTCACTTTGGTGCTAGGGAGGTGAGAACCCCTGTGCGACCCTCCAGGTGCTCTTCCTCTGCTGTAACGACTCCAGCTATGAAAGCACAAGATTGGATGTCTGAGTCACCTTTGGAAGAAGATGCCTTAGAGAACCCAATTAATCTGCAGAAGGCTTTGTGTGCAGGAAAAGTAAACTAGTATGTATTAAGCCACCGGAACTTTGAAGATTCATATTACTTCAAGAGTGCCTAGCTGTGCTGAAATATGGTTGGTCCGGATTAGTGCTACTAGCTGAAAGAATTGGTCTGTATGATAACCAAAATTTTTTCTTACCTTAGCTTCATCAACTGAAACCCATGTTTTACAAATATGTAGACTCTAATGACCTAACTTCAACTTGTCCTTCGTTTCTTTCTCCTCACTTTCCTCCTCTTCTTTCTCCTTTTTTTCACAAAAAGAATGGAATCTTGATTCTCACGTCAGACAACTGGAATCAACTCAGTTTAAAACTCCTCACATTGACACAGGATAATGTTCTTGACCGAGTGGGTCCTATCCTCCAAGGCCAACAGACCCTATTCCAATTTTCCTAAAATGTGGTACTCCGAATGTTAGGTGGTTCACAAACAAGCACTTTTTATTTCATCTTTGTACTTTTTATTTATTTATGGCAGTTACAGGTGATTTCATGGATATCATTGCTTAGGGCAAGGCTAAAGGAGATATTCATGTTTGAGAAGTATGTAGGTATTTTTAGAAACTCATCCATACACAACAAGACAGCCTGTCCACTGGTACAGGGAAAATTGTGAAGCTGAGAAAACGCTGCCGGATGGTGCCCCAAGCCATGATGGGAATCCCCCATGCAGGGTTAGTGCCAGTGATGCCAGGTGGCCAGCTGTGCCTCCTCCCCACCAGCCTTTAGACAGAAGGAACCCACCCTCGTCTGTGTTTCCTCATACCACTGGGCCAGGTAGGCACATAATCCCTGCCAGGGTTCTCCTCCCAGCCTCAGTCAGCTGTCAATGAAAGTGCAAGAGGCCACCAGACAAGGCATGAATAGCGCTTAAGAGCTAGTTCCAGTCTCCTTCCTTTCTTACTTGGGCCCAAGGTCTCATGACCAGAAGCAGGCCTGGTCACTTAGTTGATGCCGTAAAGCACCCAGCTGCTTTTAGCTGGCAGGAGGAAGAAACAGAGGGGTGGAACCTAGGCAGGGGCTGAGCCACTCTTGCTCAAACATTGCTGTCCTGTTTAGCCTGGGTCTCTGCCAGGTTTTTGGGAGGGGGCAAGTCATCCAACTGGGTGCAGCTTCGGCACCTGGGTTCTCTGGTAAAAGGTGGTGTACAAATGCAGAGATAGGCAGATTCATCCAGCCTCCCACATGCTTAGGTGTTCAGCACAAACTGAAATATATGAATAACTTGCCCTGATCAGAGCTCCAAGGACTGCTTTAATGTTAGTATCACTGCTATAATGTCACTGTCTACGCTATACTACATTCAGATGAAAGCTTCGTCTTGTTTTTCTTGCTCTTCCCCATCCTTGCTTTTTCTGCATCCTTACGCCTTTAGTTTGACCCAGGGTAACTCGCCGTCCATTCTGGTTCTTATCTCACATGGAGGGAGTTGCAGTTTTCTCACCTCCCTTGGGCACGCTGCCTCCTCCCTCAGCTAGTAGACTGTCACGTAACATCAGGGTCTGTCTCCCTTCCTCTTGTCTACCAATAACTATTCCACAAATGATCCTTTCTGTGGCCTTAAATCAGTTATCAGGCCCAAAAAAGAGAAGGAGAAATGGAATCATGGGAGTGGAACATTGGTTTCCTCTTCCCTGAAACCATCCTGGTCCAGAGCTTGGAAGACAGGGCCAATTTACTGTGCCCTCAGGGTGGGATGTGGGAAGGAGGCAAAGGTGCCCTACACAACCTGCGTGACATGACCCAGTAGTTGGATGCTATCACTTGCAAAAACCATTTGTGGGCCAGAAGAGTCCTTGAGGAAGGGGAAAAAAAGCAAGGTACATAGCAGGAACTAGAGAAGTTTTTCCAAAGGGGTTTTCAGAGACCACATACACAAAAAGGAAAAAGCACGCCACTAGTTTATTAGACTGCATGGAAGCCTAAAGCTATTGTGAAGAAAGCTCTGTGAACTAGGAAACTTTGAATTTGCAGGTGAGTTAGACGTCAAGGTGAAGAATATGTAGCCCAAAGGTGGCGGGGAGGGGGGGGGAGGGGGCAAACAGAGAAGGAAAATAAACAGTCAGAGAGCCAAACCAGTGTAGACAACTGATGGAAAGCCCCCTGGAACTGGTATACCTGCTCCTGAGCTAGTGTTCAGACCTGCCAGGGCAGCGAACTTCTGCCCAGGCCCTCAGGGACTCTCACCCAGCGCCCTGTGAGCTGGGTGGGAGCTGCTGCGGGACATGGGTTGGGCCTCCTATTGTTATCTCAGTCTGCACAGCAGAGCCTATGTCAGGAGAGGAAAGCCAGCAGACCGTGGGCTGAAACACTGAGGAATGCCAGGAGAACCATGGCTTTCCCTTGGCTTCACTGCCACCCCCAGTGATAACTGATGTAGTTCATACCTGGACTTAGGGTCACAGGACAGACTCTTGAATTAACTAATAATAATCCACGCACCAGCCAAAGCTAATATTATATTGGGTGCCAGTCTATTTTATTTCTAAAATGCAGTATGTTAATAAATCTGCAATTGCATCTTTGCAACTTGAACTTTTAAATGAATTGATGCTAGATCCTAGACATCCAAGACTTTTATGTATGTATTTATTTATTTACTTACTTATTTATTTGGCACCATATGGCTTAATAAGTAAAAACAGCCTTAGATCTGTGAATTCTGCCTGATGGGATGGGAAAGAAAGAATTGCCAGGCACACCAGCACGTAGGGGAATCCCTTTTGTTTAAGAAATGCTCCTTCAAAGGAATCGGCATCCCTGCCTCCCTTTGAGGACGTGGCTGTGTGGGAGGCTCTGTCGGTCTCCCTACAATGACAAAACTGAGGAGCTTGTCTTGGGTTGGTGCTTCCCTCAAGACACACAGTCCAGGCAAAAAATACAGACACAAAGCAGGCACAGAGAAGAAGTCAGCGCTGAGCAGAGTGTGGGCTGAAGAATCCTGCCTCCTAAGGAGGTGACAGTCAAATGACGCTGGCTCATCATGTATGTCAAAAGCAGCGTTAAGCAGGTAAATAGCAATTAAGCATTTCCCTCCCACTCACAAATTCCATGCTGGAAATGCTGGTCTTTGCAGGCGCTCCTCCACTGTTGGGTCCATTCATACCCAAGCTCTTTTTAAAAAGGAAACAAACAAGCTCCTGGTGCATCAGGCACTGTTTCGGAATGTTTTTAATAGTAACCACAGGAAATCTGCAACTCTTCCCTCTCATGCCCTGGCATTTAATCACTTACACTTGTTTTATTTTGTTTTCTATAAATGAAATGAAAAGTCAATTGTTCAACAGTGTGCACAGAATCTATGTGCAATGACTAAATATTTATTATAGGAAAACTTGAATTGAGCAAGACCTCACTTCAGCAGGACATGTATTCCCCTAAGCTTTGCATTATTATCTAACACAGCTGTGTTCAGAAACACAGAACCAAAGCATTCTCCTTTGCACAAAGTATGAAACTATATAAAATCCCCAAAATGAATGGATTCTATGAAGAAATATCAAATAAATTAAGACTGTGTGTGTATATATATATATATAGAGAGAGAGAGAGATCAAATTTAAAACAGTTTTTATCAAGCAAACAACAACAATATATATAATTAATACTGTGATAAATTTCAAGTGGTAGCAACTTGAGGGAAGGAACAAAGAATTGGACCAACCATGCAAGGTTTGTCAGTGAATGATGAGCAGTAAGGAAAAGCTGATACGATATGATTTTTTAAAAGATTTTATTTATTTGAGAGAGAGAGGAAGGGAAGGAGAAAGAGAGGCAGAGAAACATCAACATGAGAGAGAAGCATTGATCAGTTGCCTCTCATGCGCTGCCGCATCAGGGGACCAAACCCACAACCAAGGCGTGCGTCCCGACCAGTAATCAAACCAGTGACCTTTTTGCTTTGCGGGATGATGTCCAACCAGCTAAGCCAACTGGTCAGGGCCAGTATGATTTTTATAGAGGTACTGCTTTCTAACTTATCCTTAAAGTATTAATGCAAATAATACTTCCCTAAGCAAAAAACATACCTAGATTTGACAAGAGGCTCAGCAACCCATGCCACTTAACACGCTGTCTGTCAAAGAACTGATGTCTGTGTCCGTATCACCCAGGGTTATGGCCTACAGAAAAACTCAGCTTTGCCTGTGTAAGCTCCTATCTAAGTCAAGGTTAACTCTTATCACAGTAAGACCAAATAGTGAACGATCTTCTCCTTTCCCAACCTCACCAGGGTCAACAACTGCATTTTTATGCAAGCCAATTATACATTAGGGTTATCTATGAGGGAGGGAGGGCAGGAGGTATAGTGAAGATTAGTGATAAAATTAAATAAAAATAAACTGTGGTTTGTCTGAGGTTTCATTCTACAAGCTGCCAGGAGGCGAGTGAATGAGAAGTCATCAGCGGGTGCTACATCTCGGAAGAAGGCTTTTCTGCAGGCTGGGTAAGTCAGTGCAGTGCCAACCTTCTATGTAGGAAGAAGGGCAACCACCTACATGGCATAATTGGAGGCATACAACAAGGCCCTCTGGCCGTGAAGTCGCTCTTCCACTACCTTGCAACAGCTAGTGTTCTCCTCAATCAACCAGTATTAACCATTAACCAAAGCAAATGTAATGAGTATTAACACTTATTCTATGCCCAATGGATGCTGAGCACAACAGCAAATATGAGATATTATACCTGTCTTGAAGACCTAACAATTAGGTAAGAGACAAAAATAAAATAGATGAGATCATATCAAATACATTTAAGACAACATATAATTAAAATGTTGTGATAAACTCTGAAGTCCTATAGCAATAAGAGAAGGAAGAAAGAATTGGAGCCCTCATGGAGGGCTTTGTCAAGGAATGAGTGAACTAATCGGGGGAGAAGTTCTAACAGGGGTGTCCAAACTTTTGGCGTCTCTTCACCACACTGGGAGAAGAAGAGGTGTCTTGGGCCACACACTAAATACACTGTAACACATAGTCACAAAAATATCTCATAATGTTTTAAGTAAATTTATGATTTTGTGTTGGGCCCATGCACAGCCATCCCGGGCTGCACTCGGCCCGCAGACTGCAGGCTGGGCGCTGCATTCTGGTCTCCGGAATGATAGATGGATTACAAGAGGATAAGAGATCGGAAAGTGCAATGGCATGGACACAGAAACAAAGGCGGACTTTCTTAGGAAAATGGACACGTCTGATCAAAAGGGTGCATTGAGTAATAGAATAACGATTAAATAAATAAGTAAATAATTTTGAAAAAGAGTATGCCACATTACTATGTGGTCGTTTCTAGAGGGGAAAAAGAGTGCGTTGAAGGCAGTGGTGGAAAATAACGGAATAGACAGAGCTGGGTCAGACGACGGGAGGCTCTCCTTCCTGGTCTATCATCCCCACCTTTACAGTTGTTTTTCCTTTTGTAAAGACTGAGAAATGAAACCTCTATCCCAGTTTTACTTTATATGATCCAGTCTTTATATTACTCTATTTCCTTCACAAGATTTATCACAGACTTTTATTTGATTTTTAATTCATTTACTTTTGTACTTATTTTACTACTTATGGTCCATCTCCAGCCAGGCACATATAATGTACTCAATAAATACTTGGAAGGAAGGAAGGAAGGAAGGAAGGAAGGAAGGAAGGAAGGAAGGAAGGAAAGAAAACTGTCCTTACAAGACATTTGGTGGAGCTGGGAGGGGTGGTCTTTAGCTCTCTTTCATTATCTCTAATTCACTGAGTACTTTACTTTTCTCTTGAAGGCAGGAGGCCAGTCCTGAAGAATACGAAAGAATTCTTTCCAAGGACTATGAAACAGAGATCTTCAGTATCAAGGCAAGTCTTGTGAAATTTAAGAACGAATGAGTGCCACACAAGAAACACTGTCTATGAGTCATGGTGTAAAACAAGCAGGTACCTAGCGAGTGAGAGGAAGAAACAGCATTAGAAAAAATGAGGAAGGTAGAATTAAGAAGTAGGAAGGGAAAAAAGGTGTTTGCACAGAACAGAGTGAGCATCAAAAGGAGAGAGCATTTCTAGGACCTTTTTTGTGCTGAGTCTAAAATGGTCAAATCATAATGGCTGTGACGCTGGCGTGGTATCTCAAAGCAACTTGAAAAGTAGCTATGGAATCTGAAGGTGTATTAGAAAAGAGAGTTCAAAAGATTTGAAGAGTTCTTGATGCAAGTCTGGAGGAGAGTTTTCTGTGAAGGGAATGTCACTCCAAGAATGTCTGCACTTTAATTAGACAATTGCAAAACTAACTCAGTAATTGATACAATTATCTTTTCATTCATAGAATGACTTATCTTAAGAGCTGAAAGGCCATTGGGGATACTTTTAATCAGCTTTCAGCCTTCGGAGAGGTTTTCTCTAGAGGAAGCACAACCTCGATCCAATCACAAGGAAACTTCAGACAAATATAAAAGAGAAATGTTATATTTATTTTTTTAAAGGGAGGCATGAGGGAGGTAGAAGGCGTAAAAAGGAGATAAATGATGATGGAGAGAGACGACTCAGGGTGGTGAGCACACAATAATAATATACAGATGTTGTGTTATAGAATTGTACTCCTGAAACCTATCATTTTATTAATCAATGTCACCCCAATAAATTCAGGAAAAAAGAAAAGAAAAAATGATTTAAAAAAGACAGAGAGAAAAAGACAAAAAAGGGGGACAAGTTATATGTATATGTGCATATATACATACATATATATGTGTGCGCATATATATACATATATGTGTGTATATATATACTTTTTAAATGTCAGAATCAGAAAAGACAAGGAAAGGTGGTAGGATTTGTTCCAGATTAAAGGAGACCAGACAGACTTGACAACTAAATGTAATACCTAACCCTAACCTGGATCCACTGGAGAGGAAAAATACTATTAAAAGACAGCACTAGATTACTGGGAAAAAAATCAAAATATGGATAGTAGATGAGAGAAAAGTCTTATATCAAAAGTCTTGTATCAATGTGAATTTAAGAAGTAAATAACCATATTGTAATCATTCTTAGGAAATGCACACTGAAGAATTTAGGTGTAAAAAGCACAGTGTTTGTAACTTGCTCTTAAAGAGTTTAGAAAAAATACAAAGGGAGGGAAAGAAGGAGGGAAGTAGAAGGAGAGTCAGTTCAAAGAGCACAAATGACAAAGCAAACGGCATAGATGTTAACAATAGGTTAATTTGCATAGAAGGTCTCAGTGTTTCTTGTAACTACTTCCATAACTTCCTTATAAGTTTGAATCTGTTTCCAAATAAAAAGCTTTTTCAAATATTTTGATGGGACAACTGTAATAGCATAAACAATAAAATATAATTTAAATTTAAAAAGAAACAAAGAAAACTTTAAAAAAATACTTTGATATTCTGTAGCTCTAAGAACACAGGAATAAAAGGAAATGATTTCATGGAATGCTTTCTTGTTATCTTTTCATTATAATTGCAAATTAAATGTCTTGCTTACTTATTTGAGTGTAAAAACTCACTTGAAAAATAGTTGAAGAAATCTTATACAAAAGTGACATTTTTAGATGTTGCAAACCTCTGCTGGGTCATCAATATCTCGGACTGAGTGCCACGGAGCCTTGCAGACAGAGACAATAGATCTTCCAGTTTGCAACAAAAACTCACTAGCCCACTGCCCAGCCACCCCACCCATATTTATCAGTGTCAAATCTCTCAGCTCAGGCTCCCCTCCTCAAACTCTCTCCCTTAGGTTTAGAGAACAATGCTACATTTTCACCTGATGTATTTTTAGAATTCTCCCCAAGCCCAAACTTGGAATAACAAAGGAAAACAGAATACAGTTTGGGACTCACAACCTGACGACCTAAGCCCACTGCAAAATTTGCTTGGATTCTGTTCTTTGTGCCATCACTAATTTACACATTTTTCAATTATTACACCTTTTATTTTGTAACAGCCCCCCTCCCCAATATATGTGCTTGGTTTTGACCCTGAGGGTTTTGTTTTTGGCTTTTTTTTTTTTTAGAATTTAATTTAAACCACTTACATTAGGAGAAAGTTTCCTTGAGTAAGTCACATTGTAGAAATAGGATATCAGTATTTTACCTGAAATGAATGTCAAATGTTTTCTTAATGTTTAGAGAAGATGAATGTGGAAAGTTTTTTAATGTTTAGAAGTATTTATTTGCATAAAAGACAGACATGGACTCCAAAATAGTTCAAACTAGATAATCAAAATGTTCTAAAGAAGCTATTGCAGAGTTTGTCCGTTCTAGCTGAATTCCGGGCCTGCAGGCCCCTGTGCACGGAAACCTCCGCGAACGCTGGTCACTGAAGACACCTAGAGGACTTACTCAGAAACTACATGGAAACAAGACCTCAGCTGCTCTGCGGTTCCTGGTGCTGCCTGGGTTTATTTATTCAGGGAGCAGGGTGGCAGGAGGGGAACAGAACTGGGAACCAGGCCTTTGGTACTGAAAACGGGGAAATCAGATTCCCAGCACATGCAAGAGGAACTTCTCATGATCTTAATGTGCTACATTACCTCCATAAGCACATGTTCTGTGATATTCCTGTTGCAACACAAGAATGGCTGTCATCAGCTAGAAAAGAAAATTAAATTTCACTTATATGTGGAATCTAAAGAACAAAATAAATAAGCAAACAAAATTGAAACGGACTCAGATACAAAGAACAAACCGATGGTTGCGGAGGGGGAGGGGTTGGGGCGGTTGCGGGGGGGATGGGTGGAAAAGGTGAAGGAATCAGTAACTACAGACTGGTAGTGACCAAACAGTCACGGGGACGTCAAGTGTCCCACAGGGAATATGGTCGATAACATTGTAATAAGGACGCGTGGTGCCAGGTGGGTCCTGGAAATACCAGGGGATCACTTTGTAAATTATATAATTGTCTAACCACTATGCCGTACCCTTGAAATTAATATAAAATAATAGTGCATGTCAACTGTGATTGACAAATAAATATTTTTTGCAATATTAAAAAGAAAAAGTCATTGAGAATCTAATTGTGGTTGATAGCGGTGAAAGATGGCAGGCAATATTTTGCTGTATTTGCTCTGATGCTTTATTTGCTTTCCTATTCTTAGTGCTATGGATTATATAAGCTTTAAAAAGTTACTTTAAAAAGCCATGTAGAACTCCCCTTTGCTTACCAAAAGCCCCCGGTTTGTCTGCCCTATGGTGAAAAGGAGAAGCGACCCATCTTCTCCCCTCTGGCCCATCGACCTCCTGGTATTCGTTCCAATCGGTAGCAGGCGGGTGGAGACAGCGCTTCGCTGGTTTAGGGGCCTGGGCTTGCACGGCCGGGGTAGGCAACAGCGGGGTGGGCAACAGCATGAAGTTACAGCAAACGTACACATCGGCTAAAACACAGCTACAATTGTAACAAGAACAACTATTTTTCACACGGAATTCCATGACCAAGAAAGACGTTTACATATTTCAAACAATATTAATTACAGGAACGCAGACTGTGTCTAAAACTTCTTTCTAGTGAAATTTAACCAGGGCCCTCCCATGGATGTATCACATTATTTTATGAGAAACTTTCCTTTTCCTGTGTTATGAAGGGATTAGACTATATATTGACCAAAGGTACTAGTTTGGGAACATCTGCTGTATTGATCCAATTATTGATTACAAATACTTTAGCTTTCTCCTGAAATTTTTCTTCTCTTTTTTCTGTAGGGAACAAGGGACCATTGTCTGGAAGTACTTACCAATAGCAAACTCAAATATGAGGCTGCATTTTTGTGTCCAGACAGGGTGTGGTTGGACATAGACTTGGAATTGGGGAAAATGTGCATTTGACAATTTTCAATTTCTTTTGGGGGGAGGAGAACAATGAATAAATCTTTCAGCTCCACCAAGGTGAAGAGGAACATTCGTTAATATATATGGGGACAGCATCGTTGCTCAATCCTGCTTAAGTGCCTGTATGAAATGGGCAGAATTAAATTATGTGAACGATTGTGATGTCCACACATAATGCCTTTCAGTCTGGGGCTCGAATGAAATAATTCACTTAAATACATGTAAAAAAATAAGCACCACCAAATGTTACTGGATGGTTAATTAAAAGCAAATGCCGTTAAGAGATTTGGAATTAAAATGGAACCAAGTGATCATTACAGGAATATTTAATATGAAAACAGTGATTCAGAAAATTCATAAAGGTAGAAGAAACAAAGGCCTATTTTAAAGGAATAAATAAAAAAAGAAAAGAAAATGTACAAATCAGAATTTTTTTCTCTTATGAAGAGAAAAAATGTTTCTCTACATGCCTATGATCTAGGATCATAGATGCTGGGTTTTTCCCCCCTTTAAGTAGTCTAAGGGATTTTTTTCAATTTTAATTAATTTATTTATTATTAAATATTGTATTTATTTCTATTTAGAAAGAGGGAAAGGGAAGGAGAAAGAGAAGGAGAGAAACATTGACGCGAGAGAGAAACACTGATCAATTGCCTTTCGTATGCGTCCTGACCAGGGACTGAACCTGCAACTCAGGGATGTGCCCTCTCTGGGAAACAAACCGGTGACCTTTTGCTTTGCAAGACAACATCCAACCAACCGAGCCACACCAATCAGGGCTTAATTTATTTATTTTAAATACATAGTAGATCACCACGAGTTCAAATTTTTGAGAAATAAAAAGATATACGATAAAAATTTTCCTCCCATGCCCCTCCCTCCCAGCAACCAGTGTCCTGACTTAGAAGCAACCAATATTATCAGTTTTTCAAATATATTTTTTTACTTTTATACACACACCTTTCTCTTGCTTTTTACACCTGCCTGGGCATCCTAAATATTGTATTCTGTATCTTGTTTTTTCCCCTGAATATGTCTTTGCAAACATAAAGTAGTGCATAGAGCTCTCATTCTTATGTGTAGTGTTCGTGTGTGTGGAGATACCAGATTCATTTAATAAGCCTTGGAGTGAAATTCTGGATCAAATGACATGTGCATTTGCAATTTTGGTAGATACTACCAAAGTTTGCCCAAAGAGATTATGCCATTTATATTATACTGCATTGTACAGAAGTTTTCCTGACCCTCCCCAATGTGTAGACTTCTTAAAAATACTTACCACCTTCCCCTGTGAACCTGACTGTGATAGTGTTCTAGTCTTTCTCTATTTGCAGTCTGGTCTGCAAAAATCCCACTGCATTTCAACATCAACCCTCTGCTGCCATCTGTCAGTGCCTCCACCCCTTCCCAGAGCCCACATTCCCTTTGCTTCAATGCCTTTTCTCATCAAAACCATCCCTCCAATCTAGTACCTTTCAAAGTCAAGCTCTACCTTCACCCCCTCCATGAAACCCTGCTCAGTTCTCTGGCCCTTACTGAGCTGTTCCTAAAGCTTCCCAACAGGTTTGCCACAAAAGAACTATGGGCCAATAGAACGATAGCTCTCCCTGTGCTCTCAGGACAGGCAAGAGCTGGGATAAGAGTCCCAGGATGGACCCTTCTGGCCAGGTCTGTGTTGTCAGTTTACCACAGGGTTTATACAAAACTATCATTTTCTATGCATGCCATCACATGGAAAATGATGGGAAGGTTTCCAGGTTTCAAAATTCTTACTGGTTTTTTTTTTTTTGTTCATTTGTTCTATACTGGAATGCAAAAGTTGAGTCTTGAATACAATAGTTGGATTTTGCTTAATGATCTAATGGGAAAATATTTTTCTTTAAATGGTAATGACCAAGACTTCCAATTCAATGTTAAATAGTAGTTGGTGTAGTTTACAGATGAGGAAACTGAGACCCAGAGTGATAAGTAACTTGCCCAGCGTCACACAGAGGAGCTAGGAGTAAAGCTCCAGCCTGGACCAAAGATGAGAGATATCATGAACCAAGGATTAAGATGAAGTCCATCCTGTGCACGGAGGTGCAAAACACCAGATCCAGTTGGCCTGACTCAAAAACCTCCATGTTTGACCACCCTGCCACACTGGTCTAGGGAAAGCTTGCTGACAGAGTGATGGGGGTCGGCTGAGCCAAGAAAACGACCTTAACACAGGCTTCAGTGACATAATAGATGCCATGGGACATCAGGCATTCTTAGAGGGCCCTTATCTTCCCACCACTGAATCCAAAACCTTCCAGTATCTGTGTTTATTTTTGTCTTATTCCTTCCTTTTACAATAAGGGGGCTGGGGTCTCTCCTCCTCTTTGTGGCCCAGTCTCAGATCCCAAACCTGCCTTTCCCAGGTGTTATTCCCTTCTCTTCCATGTCTTTGCCCTCTCCCCCACAGCAAACAGAATCTAGTATTTCACATCTTTTTTTAAAAAGAAACATTCTTTGACTGCCCCACTCCTCCCATCATCCTGCCTCTCTGGGCTCTGTTCCCCCTCACAGCCAAGTGTCTCAAGGGAAGGGTCCCCATGCCCAGCTCTACTGTGTTGGGGTGGAGAGAGCTGTTCTGTTCTCTCTGCTCTCAGTAGGGGTCCCAAAACAGTGTACACTCCCACAGACCCTCAATCCAATTATTCCTGGCTTTTTAACTAATTAATTTTATTTATTTTTATAATATAGATTATAAGTTTTGGAATATACATATTTTTCAGTCTGAATGAATAAAAAACAACCACATGTGCATCCATCAAATGGAAAAAAAAATAAACCCCTACCTAGAGCACCACGCAAGCACATAATCGATACTCAACAACACCGTCTGAGTGATGTAATTTGCTCTAGGTTTCTTGTTTTCTTCTGTAATGATTTCTGTTTTTAGCCATACTTAGCCATTAGTAAATACTATCATTGCTTTTTATCCTTCCACTATTGCCATAAATAAAACCTACACTCCAATTGGATCACTTTCTACTTCCTGAACATTCCTCAGGCTTTGGAACCACCACCTCCATCTTAGGGTACTTCTTGCATAATCACCAACCCTCCATGGAGCTTGAGGGAAACGGACTCAGCTCTAATAGCATCGGCATGCACCCCAGAGACAAAAATGGAAAAGCCCGCCAGAGATGGTGCCCTTATCACAGGCTTCAGTGACTTCACCTGGTGTCAGCTGTGTTCCCAGTTGAGCATTGGTAGGCAAGGACACTGAGCACTGACTAGAGCCTTGGTATCTGAAGTCAGCTGCCATAATAGGGATCTTAATAGCCAGCACTCATTTTTCTAAATATCTAAAAAGTGAGGCAGTGTAAGAAAAGGGAAGACCTTAATAGTTAATCTTTCTGTAGGGTTTACTGTGTGTCAGACATCACACACATAATCATTTTCAGTCTCACAACTCTAATAGGGGAATGTTATTTTTATCATCCTTATTTTAACTGGGGAAACTAAGGCACAGAAAAACTAAAGTACTTGTCCAAGTTACATGGCTAAATAGCAGAGCTGGAATTTGGACCTAGGTAGTCTGAAGTCCATTTAGGAATCATTACATTATACCAGCTCCCTTTTAGCATGTGCCACTGGCATAGTTGCCCCTTTGGCCTTGGCTCTGCCTAGAGACATCATCACAGATGCCTGAAAATGAAAACTGACAGAAGAATTAAGGGAGGGACTCCACTAGTTCACACAAATATTTTGTGCAAATAAAAAATGTTTTCTCTAGGTGGACCACAATCCTAAGACTTGGTAAGCAGACAGTATTTGCGTGTCAATTATGGAAAAGTACCTCTCCCTCTGACTGGTGTGGCTCAGTCGTCCTGCAAGGCCAAGTGTCACAGGTTCCCTATCAGGGCACATGCCTGGGTTATGAGCCATCTGCAGCTGGGGCACATGTGAGGGGCAACCAATAGGTGTTTCTCTCTCACATCGATGTTTCTCTCCTTCTATTTCTTCCTCCCTGTCCCTCTCTCTAAAAATAAATAAATAAAATCTTTAAAAAAAAAGGAAAGAAAAAAGTACCTTTCAAGCTAACCCTTGTGCACATTCTCTGGGAATGTAGATTGTGCAGCCACTGTGAAAAACAAACACGGAAGTTTTTCAAAAAATTAAAAATGAAACTGCCTTATGACCCAGCAATTCCACTTGTGGGTATATATTCAATGAAATCCAAAACACTAATTCAACAGAATATATGCACCCCTATATTCATTGCAGTGTTATTTACAATAGCCAAGATATGGTAGCAACCCAAGTGCTCATCAGTAGATGAGTGGATAAGAAGATGTACATATATATGATGGAATATCACTCAACCATAAAAAATGATGAAATCTTCCATTTGCAACAGCATGGATGGATCTAGAGGTTATTATGCTCAGTGAAATAAGCCAGTCAGAGGAATAAAATGCCATATGATTTTACTTATATGTGGAATCTAAAGAACAAAATAAACAAAATTGAAAGAGATTCATAGACACAAAGAGATGGGTGGATGCCAGATGGGAGGGGGCTTGGGGAGCTGGATGAAAAGGTGAAGGAAATAAGAAGTACAAATTGGCAGTTGCAAAATAGTCACAGGGATGTAGAGTACAGAGTAGGAAATATTGTCAATAATGTTGCAATAACTATGTATGCTGCCATGTGGGTACTGGAAATATCGGAAGAATACTTTAAAGTATATGATTATCTAATAGCTATGCTGTACACCTGAAACCAACACAAAATAATATTAAAAGAAAACTGTAATTGAAAAAATTTTTTAAATAAGAGAAAAAAGAAAAAGTGTTTCTCTAGGTAGAAGAAGCCCATGCTAGGGTGTAAAGTTTGGCAAGTGAAGCAAGCTCTAGATTTAACTCCCACAGGATCCCTTAGCTGGGAGCCCTTGACAATCACAACTCCATGCAGTCTTTCCAGTTAAGGGCAAGAGAAAGAGGGAGCACAGTTATCATGTAGCTCAATACTGCCTCTTATATAACTCTACTTATAGTTAATGTCATACATCGAGATGAATTAAAATGAGGTCGTGTGTCTCCAAATCTATACCTTAATTGCCCCATCAACCTAAAAATCCAAGAAGAGGTGAAGGTTAATTTTGGTGTTCAGATGGCCATAACTCTAAATACACCCTCCCAGTTCTGCTCAAGCAGAACTTACCTACCCACAGTACAAGTAATTTCTGGAAAGCCCCAAAGGGGAGCCTCACATGTGCCTACAACCCAGATGGTAGTTCTCGGCACCACATGGTGTTCCATTGCCTCCTGCTCCAGCTTCCACTTGCCAATATTATTGGCTTCTACTGAGACTAGAGAAGAAACCTTGCCAAGATTTTTTGGAAGGCACCAAAGCTACCATCCCTTAGAGTGCCAGAGGAACACTGGGAATGGCACAGAGGGTAGGAGAATGATCTCCTCCTCACTTCAGTCTTCTTACCCGAGTTCCAAACAGCTCTGTCTGCATCCAGAATCTCCCCCAAAATGGTCCTTACCCCATGCTCAGAATCTCATTAAGCCTTTCTGTCAGTTTCTCTTCATTCCTTAAACTAGAAGGACTCAAATTCAATATGAGGGGCTGAACAGGAAACAGACATAATCACCACCCTCTCCATTTCATTCATTCATTTATCCATCCATCCATCCATCCATCTGTCCACCCATTTGATTAATATTGATTAAGGCCAACACGGTGCCTGACACTGTTCTAGGCACTGAGGATAAAACATTAAATAAAACAGATAATAATATCACTACTCTCAAAGAGCTTGCACACTTGAGTGGGTAAACAGAGAACAACAAAAATCAATTAATTAATTAACAAGAAGCTATTAGCTAGCGATGATTGCCATGATAAACATAAAACAAGGTGATACGATAGGAAGAGACTGGGGAGCTACTTTGTTTTTATTTTATATAATTAATTTATTTTATTTTATTTTTCAATTAAAGTTGATATTTGATATTATTTTATATTAGTTTCAGGTGTACAGCATAGTGGTTAAACATAATTTAAGTGATTTTCCCCTCACCCCACCCCATAATTCCAGTACTCACCTGGTACCATACCTACCTTTCACAATTTTACTGACTATATCCCGTATGCTGTACTTTACATCCCGTGACTATTTTGTAACTACCAATTGCACTTCTTACACCTGTCATCTTTTTCACCCAGCCTCTCACTTATCTGTCAACCATCAGTCTGTTCCCTGTACCTATGAGTGTTTCTGTTTTGTTCACATATAAATGAAATCATATGGTATTTGTCTTTCAGAGCTACTTTGGATTTACTCAGTATTTTTCAATCCCGTCAAACCCAGTAACCTCTATGCTTAACCAATTAAACAGCATTTATGGCTTTAAAAAAATCATAGATAACACAGTCTACCTTGCACATTATATATGTTTCTAACTGTAATAAAGAGGAGAAATAAGGGAATCTAATTTATAATAAAATATACATTTCAATATGTAAATGATTGAATCTGACTACACTTGAAAACACAATGAGACCGTCAGAGGTTTGCTTCCACACATTGAGCCACCAAGAATGCAATAGTCACAATGTCCACTGATTACAGCAGTGTTACAAGTGACTCAAATTCCTCTAGTGGTGTTGTCTTTGGTGATAGGACTTATCTAAATAAGGAATAACTCTGGGTAATGCTTCAAACAAAACAAAGGGTTATCTTTTATCAATTTACATGGTAATGGCATCCCCAGAAATTTCAATGGGTGTTAAACTAGGTAAAAAATACTTAGCTAGTAAATATCTGTGAGACTATGGAATGGGTTCTTGGTATAGGTAATTATAAACAGGTTTTCCCCCTATAGAGCTCTCCAGTGGGACATTTGAAATCATGCAGCACATAGGCCAGTCGTTCATTGGGAGGACTCTACTGTATATTGCCAGACACCTGGCACCCCGGCATCCCCTCCCACCCCATCACTCAATGCCAGTAATAGCTTCAATCACTGTGACAAACAAGTCCCCATATATTTCCTACACACCTCCTAGGAACTGGTGCTACCCCCATGAAGAACCACTAGAATAAGCAATTATGGGAGGGCTTGCTAAGGAGCTACTCTTTGAGATAAGAACAGAATGACAAAACAACAACAACAACAACAACAATTGAGCCATGGGTGGGGGTGGGGGGGGACGCATCCCAGGCAAAAGGAAGATCTGGTCCACTTTCACCACAATGAAATAACAAGTTTGGAGGATTCAAGGAGCAGAAAAACTGGTGGGACTAGAATGTATTGAGTGCGTACTGTAGTGAATGATGGTTTTGGAGGAGTGGACAGAGGTCAAACCACGCAGGGCCTTAGAAGCCAAAGTAAAGATTTGAACTTTATTATTAGTGCAACATAGGCTTGTCAAGGATGGTTGTTAAGCCAAGGGAAGGTCATTATTTAACTTTGGTTAGACACTGTGGCTGTGGAGAACAGATCATGAGAGAGGAGAGGTTGAGAGTTTTTCAGGTGCATAGGAAATAGTGGTAGGTTTGTTTAGGGGATGAGCAGCAGAGATGGAGAGCAATGGGTGGCTTCATGTGCAGGTTTGGAAGAAGTGTCAGTAGGACTTGGTGATGAATTAGAATTGAGGGGTGAGGGGGAAGAAGTAATCAAAGATGTTGACCACGGATTGACCACTCATGATTTTGACATGAGCAAGTGGGTAGTTGTTAGTATCAGTTCCTGCACTAGTAAATCTGAAGGAGGAATAGTTTTTGTTGATTTGCTTTAGTGTATGTCAATAGTTCTGTTTGACCATTTCTGTTTGAGAAACCTATTAAACATCTAACTCTTTTTTCCCCATGAAACACCAAATGGCCATGTCACCCATGTTGCAGGAGGGACTGGAAGCCCTTAAGGGCCTGGAAGCCCTCAGGGGCCCTGAAATGGGATACTGTAACAGCTTCCATGGAGCATTTGGCAGTGGCATCCAAGGAAAGGTCACAGCTGGGGTCAGGTTCTGTGTGGAGGCTGTGGAGCTCACGGAGGCAAGGCCAAGGACAAGGAGTGGATCCTTGTCACCATTGAGCGACTTGGTCAAGGACATGAAAATCAAGTCCCTGGGGGAGATCTATCTATTTTCTCTGCCCATCAAGGAATCTGAGATCGTTGACTTTTTCTTGGGGGTATCCCTCAAGAATGAGGTTTTGAAGATTATGCCTGTACAAAAGCAGACATATTCAGGTCAGGGGACCCCATTCAAGGCATTTGTCACCATTGGGGACTACAATGGGCACATTGGTCTAGGTGTTAAGTGCTCAGAGGAAGTAGCCACTGCCATCCATGGGGCCATCATCCTGGCCAAGCTCTCTGTTGTCCCTGTGTGGTGAGGCTACTGGGGAGAACAAGATCAGCAAGCCCCATACTATCCCTTGTAACCAGGCTCTGTGCCTCTTTGCTGGGGAACCTCATCCCTGAAACCAGGGGCCTGGCATTGTCTCAGCCCCTGTCCCCAAAAAGCTGCTGATGATGGCTGGTATCTACAACTGCTACACCTAAACCAAGGACTGCACTGCCACCCTGGGCAACTTTGCCAAGGCCACCTTGGATGCCATCTCTAACAACTACATCTATCTCACCCCCAACTTCTGGAAAGAGACCATGCACACCAAGTCTCCCTATCAGGAATTCACTGACCATCATGTAAAGACCCACCCCAGAGTTTCTATGCAGTGGACCCAGGCTCCAGCTGTGGCCACCACATAATTTTATACAAGGAAAATAAAATGAATTAAGCCTGTTAATATATTTTTTAAATCTAATTCCCCAAGTAGGCAAATAAGCCTTCTGGTGTTCACAGGGGAAGGAAATGCTGGGCTACAGATCTGTATGCCACTAGTATAGGTGGTATTTAAAGTCAGCCTGATGAGAGTGCACGGGGAAAGAAGTGTGCATGGAGCCTCAGCCCATAGCCTTGGGGCACAGCACCTCTTAGAAATTGAGTGGGGGGGGGCTGGGGTTGGGGGCGAGTGGTGGTGGGGGAAAATGAAGACAACTGTACTTGAACAGAAAAAAAAACCCTTAAAAAAAAGAAATTGAGTAGGGGAGGAGAGAAGGGGTTAGGATGAAAACCAGGGCAGTCAAATCATGGAAACCAAAGCTATGGCAGTCAAGACAGATAAACACTTTGTGGAACCTGAGGGTTTTACCATTTAGAAGAAATCTGCTTTGAGTTAAAAGATGCAAATAATGACTTTTCCAGTGGTAATGGCCTGTCCAGTGGTGACAACTTCCCCACAACAAGTCTCTCACTACCTCCTTTATTGCTCTCCAAAAGAGAAAAAGAGGCACACAAGAAGCACCTGGTGCAAAGACCCAGTTCCTATCTCATGGATGACAAATGCCCAGGATACTACAAAATTACCACTGTCTTTGGCCATGCACAAATGGTAGTTTTTTGTGTTGGCTTCTCCACTGTCCTCTGTCAGCCTACGGAAGGAGAAGCAAGGTTTACAGAAGGATGATCTTTTGGAGGGAAGTAGCACCCTAGATCAAGATGCATGGAGTTGACTTCCAACCAAGATAGAGGCATAGGTAGATACACTTTGACTCCTCACACAACCAAAAGAAGGACAACAACAAATTTACAAACAAAAAATAACCATAACTGAGAGAAAAATCTAATTGTATGGAAGTCCAACAACCAAGGAGTTAAAGAAGAAACATTCTTTCAGACCGGTAGGAGGGGCAGAGACAGGTAGCTGGGGTGGAGAGGACATGCAGCAAGGTGGTGGCTAGAGGACCAGGCAGGAAAGGCAGCAGCTGGTGGACCAGGAGGTCCCACATTTGTGTGTGGATAAACCCGGAGGAACAACTGGGGAGCAAGACAGACCATGAAACCCAGGGTTCCAGGACAGGGAAATAAAGCCTCAAAACTTGTGGCTGTGAAAATCTGTGGGGATTGCGGTGGTGAGAAAGACTCCCACTGTCACAGGAGAGTTCATTGGAGAGACTCACAGGGTCCTGGAATGTAGACAAACTCATCCACCTGGGAATCAGTACCACAAGGGCCCAATTTGCTTGTGGGTAGTGGGGGAAGTGACTGAAAGCTGGCTGAGAGCTGACCAAGCGGTAGCGTTCCCTCTTAAGCCCCTCTTCCACATACAGCACCATAACACTGGTTGTCCCTCTCTGGTGAACACCTAAGGTTCTGCCCCTTACTATGTGACAGGTGTGCCAAGACAAAAAAAATACGGCTCAAATGAGAAAACAGATCAAAGCTCTAAAAACAGAACTAAGAAATAAAGAGATAGCCAACCTATAAGATGCACAGTTCAAAACAATGGCAATCAGGATGCTCACAGAAATAGTTGAGTATGATCACAAAATGGCAAAAAAAGTGAAGGCTATGCAAAGTGAAATGAAGAGAAATGTACAGAGAACCAACAGTAAAGAGAAGGAAACTGGGACTCAAATCAATGATTTGGAGCAGAAGGAAGAAATAAACATTCAACCAGAACATGAGGAAGAAATAAAAATTCAAAAAAAAAAAAAATGATGAGAGGCTTAGGAACCTCCAGGACAACTTTAAGTGTTCCAACATCTAAATCTTAGGGGTTCCAGAAGGAAAAGAGGAAGAGCAAGAAATGGAAAACTTACTTGAAAAAGTAATGAAGGAGAACTTCCCCAATCAGGCAAAGGAAATAGACTTCCAGGAAGTCCAGGAAGCTCAGAGAGTCCCAAAGAAGTTGTATCCAAGGAAGCACAAACCAAGGCACATCATAATTACATTACCCAAGATTAAAGAGAAGGAGAGAATCTTAAAAGCAGCAAGAGAAAAGGAGAGTTACCTACAAAGGAGTTCCCATCAGACTATCAGCTGATTTCTCAAAAGAAACCTTGCAGGCAAGAAGGGGATGGAAAGAAGTATTTGAAGTCCTGAAAGGCAAGGATCTACATCCAAGAATACTCTACCCAGCAAAGCTATGATTTAGAATGGGAGGGTAGATGAAGTGCTTCCCAGACAAGGTCAAGTTAAAGGAGTTCATCATCACCTAGCCCTTATTATATGAAATGTTAAAGGGACTTATCTAAGCAAAAGAAGATGATAAAAATTATGAAGAGTAAAATGACAATAAACTCAACTATCAACAACTGACCCTGAAAATAACAAAACAAAAACAAACTAAGCAAGCAGCTAGAACAGGAACAGAATCACAGAAATGTAGATCACCTGGAGGGTTATCAGTGGGGCAGGGATGAAGGAAGAAAGGGGGGAAAAGTATAAGAAATAAGAAGCATAAATGGTAGGTACAAAATAGACAGGGGAAGGTTAAGAATAATATAGGAAATGGAGAAGCCAAAGAACTTAAATATATGACCCATGGACATGAACTATGGAGGGTAGTGGGGAATGCTGGTGGGAGGGGGTGCAGGACAGAGGGTAATAAAGGGGGGAAATGGAACAACTGCAATCACATAATCAATAAAATATATTTAAATTTTTTTTTAATTATATAGGTAGAATATTTACAGTTGGTAATATTTGGGATTTTGGAAGTGAAGAAAAGTATGGGTCAAAGATGGGAGAATGGCGGAGTTGTGAACAGAAATAGGAAAGCCAAGAGCTGCAACTGATCAACTATGTTGCATCTGAAGTGCAGATGGAATATCTGGGGGAACTGTAGGTCAGGAAATAGATTGAGGTTAAAGGATTAATTTTAGGTAGAACCTTTGAGATCAAGTTTGAAACTCTGCACTGACTAAAGGGAGTTGAGAGTAGAAGGCTCAGAACTCAGTCTGGGGAAATGCCAATGCAGTGCATCACAGCAGCTCCTTCCCAGCAGAACAGGACTCGAGTCTCTCTTCAAAGTTTCCCTCAGATGTTTCTGGGTGTTTTTGAGAACTTCCATTTCCTACTTTCGGTTGAGTCCATTTTTGCTGCGCACCATTAACACTTCCACCACACTCAGGTAGTCTTGCCACCTCTGCTTGGCAGTATATGTTCTTTCTCTGGGTCCTGTCCCTGGTGTGGTGCCAGGGGATGTAAGAGCAAATGCCTACCTCCCTGTTATAGGCTAATTTGTGTCCCTTTAAAATTCAGGTGTCGAAGGCCATAACCCTTAGTACTTCAGAATGTAACTGTATTTGGAGATGCCTCTGTAGGGCCTTTAAAGAGGTAATTAAGGTGAAATGAAGTCATATGGGTTGGTCTTATTCCAGTATGACTGGAGTCCTTATAAGAAGAGGAAAGTTGGCCCTGGCCAGACGGCTCAGTTGCTTCAAGTTTTGCCTCATATATCAAAAGGTTGTGTGTTCGATTTCCAGTCAGGGCACATACTTATTTAGGTTTGGGGTTCAATTTCCCACTGGGACACGTACAAGAAGCAACTGATCAAAGTCTTTCACACTGATGTTTTTCTCTCTCTCTCCCTCCGTCTCTAAAATCAATAAACATATCCTCAGGTGACGATAAAAAATTTTTTAAATGATTATATTTCTGGAAAAGGTTGAAATTGCAATTATTAGATCAGGTATTGAATCTAAGTTTGGTGTCATGGACTAAAAGTATGAGTGACACCATTTTGGGCCTGTGGTTTTCTCTTAACAAGACTGTAATGAAAGAACTATAGCATGCTATAAAAGAACAGAGGAAAGATTATGCATTAATCCACTAGGGCTTCCATAACAAAATACCACAGACTGGATATCTTAAACAACAGAAATTTATTTTGTCACTGCCTGAAAGCTGGAAGTCCAAGATCAAGGTGTCAGCAGGGTTGGTTTCTCTTGAGACCTCTCCCTTGGCTTGAAGATGGCTAACTTGTCTTATTGCTATGTCCTCACATCATCTCTTCTCTGAAGGTGCACCCTGGCATCCCTTCCACTTTTTTTTTTTCCTCTTTTAGATTTTTAATTTTATTATTTATCTTCAGAGGGGAAGAGAAGGAGAGAGGGAGAGAAACATCAATGTGCGGTTGCCTCTTGTATGTCCCCTGCCGGGAACTGGCCTGGCAACCCAGGCATGTGCCCTGACTGGGAATCGAACCGCGACCCTTCGGTTCGCAGGCCCGCGCTCCCTTCCACTTCTTATAAGGACATTAGTCCTATTGGATTAGGGCCCTGCCCGTATGCGCTCAAAAACCTTAAGTACTTCCTTAAAGGTCCTATCTACAAGTACAGTTGTGTTGAGGATTAGGGCTCCAACATATAAATTTTGGAAGAAAACAATTCAGTCTAAAACAGGTAAGTTTTTCAGAAATTAAATTCCATCCAAAGTAAGATATGAAGTTTGAGTGGAATTAGCTGGGTAAAGACTGACAAAAAGTATGCTTCAGACTGCTGACAGGGAAGAACAAAGGTCAGCGGATATGAGAAAATATGGTGCATGAGAAAACTAAACAAAGGCCCTTTCAACATGAGTCTAGAGAGGTAAGAAGACTACCTTGGGAGGCCTTGGAAGTCATGATAGAATTGGAACTTAATCTCAGGCAACAGAAAGCCAGTGGAATGCTGTAAGCAGGAGGATGGCATAACCAAATTTGCATTGACACCTGGGCTGTAGTGTGGAGAGTGAACTGAAAAATGGTAACCCTGGAGACAGAAATACAAGTTAGAGGGCTGCTACAATAAAATAGGCAAGGACTTCCGGCTAAGATGGAGGTGTAGGCGGACATACTGTGCCTCCTCTCACAACCAAAATTAAGGACAACAAATATTTAGAAACAAGAAAACAACCAGAACTTATAGAAAATTGAACTGTATGGAAGTCCAACAACCATTCGTCCAGACCGGTAAGAGGGGCAGAGTCGCAGTAGGAAAAAGTGGAGGTGCGGACCCAGGAACGCAAGTAGCAGCGGCTCGCAGTTCCCAGGTGCACGGGCGGTGGCTGGCGGTCCTCGGGCGCCCAGGCGGCAGCTGGCGGACCCGGGGCACAGGGGGGCAACTGTGCAGACCCAGTGAGGCCACACAAGGCAGCTGGCTGACCAGGGGGTCCCACATTCGAGCACGCAGACGGTCCAGGCAGAGGGGAAGCAGCGGAAGGGACCGGAGTCCAGGAGAGAGCAGAGCAGGCGCCATTGTTCCCTCTCGGACCCCGCCCCCACCTATAGCGTCACAACCCAGCGACTGGGCTGCCCCGCCCTGAGGAACACCTAAGGCTCCACCCCTAATACGTAATAGCTGTGACCAGACTAAAACCAAAACAAAACAAAACAAAAAACCTCACCAAAAATAGCTCAAACCGGAAAAAAATAAAAGCCCCAGAGCCAATTCCTCTAAGCAATGAAGAGATAGCCAACCTATCAGATGCACACTTCAAAGCACTGGTCATCAAAATACTCACAGAATTGGTTGATTTTGCTCATAAATTAGATGAGAAAATGAAGGCTACAATACGTGAAATGAAGGAAGACGCAT
The DNA here is from genome assembly GCA_039655065.1 of Glossophaga mutica. Taxonomy (NCBI): domain Eukaryota; kingdom Metazoa; phylum Chordata; class Mammalia; order Chiroptera; family Phyllostomidae; genus Glossophaga; species Glossophaga mutica. The sequence continues at coordinate 134,574,176 of CM077307.1, read as the reverse complement.
GGGGAACCGACAGAGATGGAAGGAAAACTGGGACTCAAATCAATGGAGTGGACCAGAAGGAAGAAACACACAACCAAACAGAAAACAAGGAAGAAACAAGAATTCAAAAAAATGAGGAGAGGCTTAGGAACTTCCGGGACATCGTTAAACGTCCCAACATCCAAATTATAGGGGTCCCAGAAGGGGAAGAAGAGCAACAAGTAGAAAACTTATTTGAACAAATAATAAAGGAGAACTTCCCCAATATGGCAAAGGAAATAACTACCAGGACGTCCAGGAAGCTCAGAGAGTCCCAAAGAAGTTGGGCCCAAGGAGGAACACATCAAAGCACATCGTAATTACATTAGCCAAGATTCAAATGAAGCAGAGAATTCTAGAAGCAGCAAGGGATAAGGGGACAGTCACCTACAAAGGAGTTCCCATCAGACTGTCAGCTGATTTCTCAAAAGAGACCTTCCAGGCAGGAAGGGGCTGGAAAGAAGTATTTGAAATCTTGAAAAGCAGGGACCTACATCCAAAATTGCTGTATCCAGCAAAGCTGTCATTTAGAATGGAAGGACAGATAAAGCGCTTCTCAGATAAGGTCAAGTTCAAGGAGTTCATCATCACCAAGCCTTTATTATATGAAATGTTAAATGGACTTATCTAAGAAAAAGAAGATCAAAAATATGACAATGAAAAGACAGCAAACTCACAGCTATTAAGAACCACATCTAAAACAAAAGCAAACTAAGCAAACAGCTAGAACAGGAACACAAGACAGAAATGGAGATCATATGGAGGGTTAGCAACAGGGGCATGGGAGGAGGAGGGGGGGAAAGTACAGAGAATGAGTAGCATAGATAGTGGGTAGAAAATAGACAGGGGCAGGGTAAGAATAGCATGGGAAATGTAGAAGCTAAAGAACTTATGACACAAGGACATGAACTAAAGAGAGGAATGTGGGTGGGAGAGGGTGTGCAGGGTGGGGGGAATGATGGGGGAGAAACGGGACAACTGTAATAGCATAATCAATAAAATATATTAAAAAATAAAATAGGCAAGATGGCAGTGGGACTGGAGAGAAGTATGTAGAATTGAGAAATCCTCAGGATGCAGAATTGGCAGGACTTGCCACTGGACTGGAACATGAGAAATAAACTGAGGATGATGCTTAGGTTTCTGAGTTGAGCAAATAGATGGGAAGTTGGTGCCATGCCCTGAGATAGGGAACAAAGAAGCAGATGGTCAGGGGGAGGAGAAGATGATGAGCTCAGTTTTCAATATATTGAGTTTTAGATTTGTGAGTCATATAAATAAAGATGCTCACAGCCTTAACAGCTAGCTATTTCAATCCCTGCTTTAGAGATGAGATTTAAAAAGAAAACCCACAAAGCTGAAGTTTTAAGAGGTTGATTCAAGTGTGGTACACACTCAGGTTTATCTGACTCTAAGGGGTAGGCTTTTTCTACTATATTCCACAAAATTTTACTCCAAACTCTGAGTCAGATATATTTCAGAATTCAGAATTTTCTGGATTTGAAGAAAGCTAATATGGTGCCTATACTCTATATTACAGAAGGGGAATGAGCCATCTCTCTTAATAAGTGTACACATTAATAAATCTTCAATGACTAACATGAATATAACACTAAGTGGGATAATGAATAGTCTTGTGACTGTTAGGATAGGTGTTGCCACCAATTGAGTAATATAAAAACTTTCAATTTCCAGGGTATACTGGACTTTGGAACTGTGGATAATGGTATACCTTCTAGAATAATGTAATGTCATGGAAGTCAAAGCGATAGAATTTGAAGAAGAGAGTGGTAGTCAAAAAAAAAGTGGTGGTTAGTGGTGTCAAATGTTACTGTGACAGGAAATGGGAACACAAGTCCACATTTAAGGAGTTAAAGAGTAAGACAAAGTACATGACAATAGAATGGCTGAAATGAAAGACAAAAATTACAAATTATAGTCAACAATTTAGAGCAAGTGGAATTTTTATGCACTGCCAGTGGTAGTGTAAATTGGCATAAGTATTTTGGAAAACCGAAAGTGTCTACTAAAGCTGAACATATGCATAACACATGACCCAGCAATTCTAGTCCTAGGTATTTGTTCAGCAGAAATGCATGCATGTGTGCCTTAAAAGGTGTACACAAGGATGTTCATATTAGCTTTGTTTGGAGTAGTTGAGGGTTCATGATGTTGTAAATAATTAGTTACAAATAAATAAGAACTGTCATGCCTGGACCACTGAGGAGAGTTGATCATGAACCAAGAATTGTAATTAATTCAAATCTTTGCTCTGAGGTCCATAAAAAAAGGAGAGAGGTATAAGTTGTTGGTGAGAATGGTGCCTAAGTCCACATACCTCCTTCCAAGCAGACTGATGATAAAAACAAAGGAAGATACACACCTCCTCCCAATCACACTGGTGATAGAAGCAATAGAAGGGGTGACATTGAGATGGATTCCATGTAACTGCATGTGCAGTGGAGAGAGGGCTTGGGCTTCTGCTAAGAATCCACCATGTCAGGCCTCACTGCTCTCTTCTAGATTTTTTTACAGACTTCTATCTTGCTTAAGCCATTTTTTATTTTGTATTTTCTATTATATGTAAGAAAATGCAACTCATAGATTTCTATTAAATTCCCCATTTGATTTAATGTAGTCAAGGTTGGTTTCTTCTATTTGCAAAAAAAAAGTACCAACTAAAGTATATGGCATGGCCTGACTGGTGTGGCTCAGTGGATTGAATGCCAGTCTGTAAACCAAAGGGTCACTGGTTCGATTTCCAGTCTGGGGCACATGCCTGGGTTGCAGGCCAGGTCCCCAGTAGGGGGTGTGAGAGAGGCAACCACACATTGATGTTCCTCTCCCTCTTTTTCTCTCTCCCTTGTCCTCTCTAAAAATAAAAAATAAAATATTTGAAAAATATATGGCATGGGAGAGGGGGATAGAAGGGGTCTAAATGGTAATGCAAAAAATGCAATAAAGGTTAAATTAAAAATTAAAATGTAAAAAGTAAAAAAAATACAAAATTAAGAAACAATAAATAGGATTTCCTCTTCTGTATTTTACTTTAAGGCTTATTGAACGTGACTGTGTGAAGAAAATATATGTAATATTTTATCTATAGCCAATAATTGTATTTTAGCTTAGTTTTTAAAGACTTCATTTTATTATTTTTAAAAAGATTTTATTTATTTATTTTTAGAGAGGGGAAAGGAGGGAGAAAGAGAGGGAGAGAAACATCAATGTGTAGTTGCCTCTTGCACACCCCCCACTGGGGACCTGGCCCACAACCCAGGCATCTTCCCCGAGTGGAATCAAACCGGTGACCCTTTGATTCACAGGCCAGCACTCAATCCACTGAGCCACAATAAATAAATATTTATTTATTTTTAGAGAAAGGGGAAGGGAGGGAGAAAAAGAGGGATAGTAATATCGATATGCAAGAGACACATGGATTGGCTGCCTCTCTCACTCCCCCAACCAGGTACCCACTCATAACCTAGGCATGTGCCCTGGCTGGGAAAGGAATCGGACACCTTCCAGTTTGCAGGCCAGCACTCAATGTACTGAGCCACACCAGCCAGGGCTATATCCAATAATTTTAAAAGACAGTACAATCAACGGTTAAAAATAGACTGGAAGAGTGGACGGCTGGTCAAGTCTTTTCTACGAGTTTATGAAAAAAACAAAATGAAGAGTCAGGGTTTGTCTATATTAAAAGCAAATTAGGAGAATTTAAGAGACAGCAATCCCGTGCAAGGTGAGGACTTTGAGTAGACCTTGATTTACTCCAATTTTGGCAATTTGGAGACTGTTAGGGAAATTTAATTATGGTATGGGTTGATGTTACAGAACTAGTGTTAATTTTGTTACGTATAAGTAAGGTGGTATAGTAAAGTGGGGAAATAGTCCAAGTTTTTAAGATGAATACTAAGGCTATTAAAGGGAAGTGAAATATTTCTAATTTACCTAAAAATTTTTAGCAAACAAGTAGATGAAGAAAAATGGCAAAAAGTAAATAACTACAGGGTTTAGGTGTATGATGCTGATTATACTGTTATACTTTCAATATATTTGACATTTTTCACAAAAAGAGGTATAAAAATGCATCTGTGCAAAAGGGCTTTGTTTATATAATTACAAAATAAATTTCCTGTAAAATGCAGCCACTAACTCTGACTTAATTAAGTAGGGTGTTTGCTCTGTGATAACTGGAGAATTCTATAAATAACTTCAATTTTGCAACCAAAAGTTTCTAATTGGTTTTTGCTCAGTTGGTCTCTGCCAAATTACTTTGTTCCCTTCCCCAAAAAGCTGAACTGGAAAAAAAGAGTGCGATGAACACAGCAATCATGCTGTGAAAGAGTCCGTCAGAGTCCTGAGAACTTCAGAACTGGTGAGGGAGAATTCCATGTGTAACAACCTAAGTGTCTGGCCAAAGCTGAAGTCTGGCCAGCCTCCACGTACGCTGTGAAAGTTCTCTGGCCACAGTCCTGATGTCGTAACATCTGAGGTTGCATCATCCTTCCCTCAGCTGCTTCTGGACCAAATGTCAACAGCATGTGATGTAAATATGTCAAGGTGGAGAGTATAAGGTGTCTGTCAGATCCTCCCTCCCTCTCCTTCCCTCCTCCCTCCCTTCCTCTTCCTCCCTCCCTCCTTACCTCCCTCTCTTCTTCCTTCTCTCCCTCTCCAGCCCCACCCCAAGGGTTTTTCAGTTCGCTGAAAGGGGGAGAAAGTATAAAGGCTTGTGAAAAAGGCCATCTCACAAGAGTACAGTAAAAGTTAGAGGCAGAAGATTCAATTAGTGGAAACATTCCTATTTTTGTGTGTTGCTACTCCTCCCTTCCTGAAACTCTCCCAGGGTCTCCTGTGCTTTTGTTGCTAGGTGGAATGGCAGCAGGGGGCCTGCAATGCAGAGGGACTGAATAGATTAGCAATGGACTTAAGAATCTTGGCAACTGTGGAAAATACTTTTTAAAAGGAGGCTGGAGGCAAATTTAAGGAAGAACAGTCTCTGTACTTCTGTCTTATGACTTCAATTATTTCTTCCCTATTTTCAGTTTCTAAGTAGAATCTACATTTAAGGGTAATCAAAACATATTATCTTCCAATATCTCACAATTCCCTTGATGCCTTCCCAATATGTGACCACTCTGTTTGAAATAAAGTCTGGAGGGACTAGCATTTTGTATCAAAGGGTCGGCACAATGGGTCAGGCTGAAAGTTTGGGGTTCTGTACAATTGGGGATGGTGAATATAATAGCTGAAAAGGATTTGATTGGGCATGTCTCAGTGTTCTGAAATGCCTGGAAAGAAAATACAGGTGAAAAGGTTTTCTCCCATGCCTGACCCAGTGCAGGTTAACAGGTAAGTTATTTTCTATACATAGAAACAGGCAGGCAGCCTTGCTAGTACACCAGCAGATGTGTGTGTGGTTCAAGGATATTTGGGATTCTGGAGAGCTCTCTTCTGCTCCCTCATTTGTGGAACACTAACCTAATACAAAGTTGGTTGAATCAAAGCCTTTCTGCTTTTATTTGACTTTTCCCAGGTGTCAGCTTACAGGACAAGAAACCTGCCCTGAAATTCTACTTTCCTTGGCCTCCCCAATGTTGAGCTTTGTTGAATAGAATGCCTGACTCCCGCCTAACTTGGCTCTCCTCATCTTGGCTCATGCCGAAGCAACTGGACAGCTTGGCTCAGAGTCCAAGGAGTTAGAGTCTGAGACCTTACACCAACCTCCCCCAGCACCCCACCCTCTCCAACACACACACTCTGTGCCTGCCCAGTCTGGTTTGTGAATAGTTCTTGGCAAATCCCCCAGAGGAAAAAGAGCCACTAACAATAGCAACTCCCTTTTTAGCACAAAGCTCTTGATACTCAGGACTATGAACTTAGGAAAACCCAAAATAACCTATGTAATTACAGTGGGTTACCCTAACAGTCTATTTCTGCTATTACCAACATTAGAGTCACTCCAGTAGATATTTAGCTGCTTGTAGTGGGAAGAATACTGGGCTTATAGCCAGACTGACCTGGATTCAAGACCTAGCTTGGCTATTAACTAATTTTATGACACTGGGCAACTCATTAATTTGAGCCTGTTGAAACTGAACGAGCAAATGTACATGTAAGTGCTTGAAAACCTGTAAAGTGTCATACAAAGTTGAATGATTACTATTGGGAAATGGGAATAAGTTAAAAGTTTCAAAAAAGAGGAAATTTAAATCTTCAAGAAACACTGGGATCAACCTGAAGACGATGTTTAACCTCTGTTCAACACAATCCCCATCTTAAAAACGTCATTTCAAGTTAAAAGTTGTCTACCCTTTTGTTCATGATGAAATTGAAATGGGGAAAGATTCAGTGGTTCCTTTCATGTTGTTAAAAAGAAAAGCCACAGGCCAAAATGGAGTCACTTGTGCTAAAAGCCCATGATACCACCCCTAGATTTAATAATTAATCTAATTGAAGTTTTAGCTCTCCAACGTGACATTTTAAACCAGTCAGTCTGGAATTACTGGATTCACACTAGTGAGGTAATCTGCATGATAAGAACCCCCTGTCTTCCTCTAAGGGAAGGTGTCCTTGCCTGACATAATCCACTCTCAATTTCTTAGTCCCACCCACTTTCTGCCTATAAAAATCTTCCATCTCGTACAACCCCTATGGGTGCCCTTCTATTTGCTAGGTGAGATATGGCCTGATTCATGAATCACTTACCTTTTTCAGACTATAAGATGCACTTCTCCCCACCCCCACCCCCCAAATTTAGGAGGAATAATGGTTGTTAATGCTGCTGTTGATTTCTGTTTACATTTACATTGGTGAAATGTTATGTTATTTATGTTATTAAATATTTTACCACATTTTTTTTGCCTCAAAATCTTTTTCCTATTTTCCTCCTCTAAAACCTATGTGCATCTTATGGTCCAAAAAATACAGTAATAAAGCCAAATAGATCTTCAAATTTACTAGGCTGAATTTTGTTTTTTAACAATATCAGGGATGCATCTTTGTACTAGTAAGTATGGGAAAGAGGATCATCTGCTTACATGCTAACTGCTGGTTTTCTGTGCAGTTAAGCCATTGCTTCGTCCCTTAAATTTTTATTTTATATATAGTGAAAGAAGTTGGCTCTTCGGACTTAGTCATATTTTTGTCCTATATCACTCTTGTGCGTACAAGAAAAGGGAAACGTAGTAAAAGAAATTGGTTAAAGGTTTCATTAAGGTGATTGTTGATAGGAGCTCTGAAAGGATTCACAAGGAGAAGTGTACCGAGTAAAGTTTTCATTCACTTTCCAAGAAAGGAGAGGAGCTTCCTGTGAAGAGATTCACCAGCAATGCAGGGTGGGGGTTTGAGCTTTTATTGGATTATAATTGGACTAAAAAAGGGTGGAAGGTTGTTGTTGTGAGGCCCCTGGGCTATTGTGAAGCCCCTGCCCTAACCGGCTGCAGTTTTTTCCAGTGTCGTCTTCTGCCTGGGGCTGTAAGGAGTGGCTAGTTCTGTTCTCGCTTTCCAGTTTCAGTCCTGGAGACAAGCTCAGAAAAGTGGCAGTCCTGATTAACAAGGTCACAGGCCTGCTCACAAATGGTACCACAGTAGCAAATGGCTCTGGCTTTACCCTTTCATGTTTCCTAAGGCAATACAATTTCATCACAACTGCCACCAGACTGACAGCAATTGTAAGAGATCACTTGATCTCAGAGATGGTAAAATAGGGAAAATCACAACAGTAAACGCCTTACCCACCACCCTGCTTATGATAGGGGACTTCAAAATTGGAGAGTTTTAGTTTAAGTGATAGCTAATAAGCTTAGTAATCAATGTAAGTAAAAGCTTTTTTTCCAGGAACTGAAGTTATGACCCACCCTGACTCCAGGAGACCATAAGCAGTTCCACCTTTGTTCCTCAGGAGGACCACTAGCAATTCAAGATGCTATCTGAGCCATCGTACTCCAGGGTGAGATGACCACCGCCCAGGACACAGCTAAAGACCACTGCCCTGGGTGAGAATGCTGGAGTTGTTTTTTTTAAATCCAATTAACTCCTCCCTGAATTTCAAAACTCCTCACCACACCTTGTTTATTTCCCTGCTATAAAAACCTTGGCCTGAAAGGAAAATGCAATATGGTCTGTTAGGGTATGAACCTGCCATCTTCTCAGATCACCTGCCATCTGAATAAAGCCCCCATAAAGATTCAATCCCTGTCTCTGCTTATTGAGTTTGGTAGTGACAGGCAGTCCGAACTCCCGTGTCTTTTCCATTTTCACTTAGATACAGAACAATGTCCCATACTGTTGGGATCCTGGGTGCGTACCTCCCTATCACATCTGGAAGTACCCCCCCCCCCCCCGCCAAGGACACACATGAAGCACCTGCCACAAGCCACTTTAACACCCTTCTGCCGACATGGTGGTGGTTGTGCCACGGTCACGCCGGCTCCTGTTCCTCTTGGGCCCTTCCTGGCTGCTCCTGCCATTGCTGTTTCTCTGTCTTTGGCCTACAGACTTGGTTGCTGCCATGCGCCCAATACTGTTGTTGCTTTCCCTGCTGCTTACCACCCCTGCTGCTTTTCTTGTTACTGCTACTTTGGTAGGCTCTGTGAGTTTCCTAACTACAGAAGCAAATGTGCTTGGGATGCATTCAATGAGCAGTCTATAAGCACAGCAGGTGTGGGAGGCACATTGGATACCCCTTCCCACAGCTTAATCAGAGGAGGGGACCCCAGACACCTCAGGGACCATGTGAAGATTCCCGATGCTGACCTGATCTTGATTCCTTTCTCCCTGGAGCCCCTGAGTTGAGGGTGAGAGAAATAATAGAGGCAGAGAAGACAGAAAGGGAGACCAGAAGAGTCTGCTCACTTCTCTTCCTATAGCCGAGGACACTGAGGACTTAAAACTAGACTTTTGAGGTCATCAATCTCCAAGCTCCCACTTGATGCAGGAATCCCCTCTGCAGAGCCTCTGTCAAACAGTCTCCCTAGTTTTACTTCGACTGTTCCAGAACTAGAAAGGGTGCTGTTACAATGTCCCTGGTGGACAGCTTCACATACCTTTATTTTCTATACTTTTGCTAGTAATTCTGTAGGGATTGCTGAGTCCAGGGTATGCATCTTTTACATTTCGATAGCAGGGAACAGATTGTGTGTGTGTTCATTCAATCACATTATAGTAATTTATACAAACTCAGGGCATGGCAGTCTGGGGAAGACAGATTACAGTTCAAACAAAGGAAGAACTTCCTAATCGTTAAAAACAGATCGCAAGAGATCACTCTAACTTGACTGAAGTAGTAAATGTTTAAGAAGATATTGGACTATTATGATGTTTTAGGTGAGTATGAGATGATATGCTAACATCTAAGGAACGTATGAAATTGAACCTCATGGTATAAAAACCTCTTTAATGTGTCAAGTCCCTAAGAGATGGCCCATTTAGGTTTGGATTCTTTCACATGGAATGCATTTTCCAGGTGAACTTCAGAGAGCACTAGGACTAGCTTTTAGATGTTCTCCAAAAGCTCCCTGGCTCTATCTTGCTGAGTCACAGAAGAGACTTTACTGTGGACTTTTCTCATCTCTGATTCAGTAATAGGCATGTCTACTGTGTCCCCAGCTAGGATGGCCTAGTAATTTCTGTAACTCTCCTCTGATGGCCTCAGGAGATAAATGAGCTTATCCTAATAGGCAAAGAAGTCTCCCACATGATTGAAGGAATACAAACCTGCAAGGAGAAAAATGGACAGTGGCAAGCTTCAGGTCTAGCTACTGTTTCCTAAACTTCAAGGGAAGCAGCCTCAGTGGTCCTAAAGTCTTTGTACACTTGTATCCTCTTCTTTTGATAACCTAGTCATGTCCAGCATGCATGCTCTTCATAGCCTGTGGCTGGTCAGGCCAATGGAATGAGAGCAAGTGGCAGAGAACAGGGCTCGTGGATGCAATATTGGTGTATATTTAGACATGGTTATGTGCACCCATCATATCTCTTCTTTTGCTGACTGGATGAAGTTACTCTCAACTATTGGTGTGTGCTTGAATATATCATACTCCTTTTCTTTGTCCAATTGTTGCTGAAGTTCCCACTAGAGGTATTAAACACGCCCATTGCGCAGCCAGCCACTGCAGATTGACTAGTGCAGTGACATGAATTCTCCACTCATGGTTATAGTTTATCAAGAAAGTTCTGCCTCTGGCCCTAGCTGGCTCGGCTCAGCTGGTTGGATCCTTGTCCCATAAACTGAAATGTTGCAAGTTTGATTCCTGATCAGGGCACATGCCTGCGTTGCGGGTTTAGTCCCTGGTCTCCTGTTGGAGTGCAAGAGGCAACCAAGCTGATAGATGTTTCTCCCCTTCTCTCTTTCCCTCCCTTACCCTCTCTCTAAAATCAATGAACATGTCCTTGGGTGAGGATTTAAAAAAAAAGTTCTGCCTCTGGATTTTACCCCCGAATAGTTTTCTTTGCCACATATCAGAGAACCAAAAATGTACTGGCTTAAAACAACATACATTTATTATCTCACAATTTCCATGGGTCAGGAGTCCGGGTATAATTTTGATGGGTCCTCTACTCAGGCTCTCACAAGGCTACAGACAAGGTGTGGGCCAGGGCTGAGGTCTCCCCTAAAGCTTGGGGTCCTCTTCCAAGATCATACCACTTTTGAAAGAATTCATTTTCTTGAAGCTGTACAAGTCATGATACCTCTCTATCACATCTCTCTGTTCCCGTCACAGCATAAATCTATTATTTTTTGTCAGTGAATTCCTTGACAGAAGGAACCCAGCGTAGTGATTTGACACATAACTGTTAAATGAATCAAGAATTACTTTTGCCTATTTGTGACTCATATTATTTTCTTTATTAGTGTGTCAGCAACTTGATGGCAGGGTCCTGAATCATTCATGTGTGTAGGGGGCGAGGGGGTCTATTCTAGGGCATGGTTTAGCATTACTCAATTAAAAACAAAAATCAAGCGGGAGCAAGAATCAAGGTGGGAACGGGAGAGCCAAAGAGGCTGAAGCAAAGCAGAGTGAATTTGGGAAAGGTTAGCCTGGAAGGAAACGATGAAAGGCAACAGCCAGTAAGTTCCAACAAGGTTACACCTCCTCACCTGACGTCAGAAGACGCTTCAAGAAGCTCAAGATTAGCTTCTCGCGAGAGAAAAAATAGATCGCGAGAAAGTGTACGTCAGCCCTTGACCCGCCTTCCCTGAGCCCCACCCACAACCCGTCCTCACTCCCACCTTGAACCACCGCATGTGACGTCGCGACGCGTGCGTGGCCGCGGCGCAGGGGGCGGTGTCCGCGGCGCCGGAGGAGGAAGTGGTGAGGTTGTTGCTCCTTCTGCTGGCTTGGCTGGCTCCCGGCTCCCTGGACACGGAGAGGAGCCGCCGTCTCCGTCGCTGCTTTGCGCTCCCCTGCTGTTCTCCATGTGCTTCGGCGCCGTGTCTCCCCTTCCTCAGGCCACCTCTTACTCCGGGGTCTATGGAAGTAATGGAAGGACCCCTCAACCTGGTGAGTGGCCCACAGAGGGTCGCGTCCGCCCTCGGGCTCCTTTGCCTAAAGAACCGGGTCTGATTCCCTTGGTGCCGCTGACCCTCGAGGCCAGGAGAAGGGTTTGTCGGGGTTGGCCCTGAAGGCTGGGGGGCGCAGGCGGGCGTGGTCCCACAGCTGCTGCTGGCAAGCAGTCCCTTACTTAGACCCCTTCAGGGAGCCCGGGGAAGCTCCCGAGCTTGTTTCCCGGCGACCCCTGCCACAAGGCCCTGAGCGAGGGGCTTCCACCAGCCGGGGCTGCCACTTCAGGCCTGAGGAAATGCTTCCAAGCGCCACGTAAACACCTCCCTGCAGCCTGGAGAGACACCGAAACCGGTCATGGTAGAAATGGTGTGTAATACTGGGTTTAACTTCCAACACAGAGGGTCTGAAATTTGAGAGACTCCCCACTTTGGAGAGATGAAGTAACACCCCTCCTCACCCCCATTTCCCCCTTCATCCGTTTCTCATTTACATTCAGATGCATAAATTGAAAGTCCCTTCTCGAATGTGTTAGGGTCGTCCCTTTTAGCTCAGTTTCACCACTTTAGGCATCATGGAAATACGGTGGATGTTGGCCTTTCTCAGAAAAGGTGCTGAGAGTTCGTTTATTGTGTTTTTAGGCATTTCAGGTGTTGCAGTTGAAGCAACAACGAACGTAGAAACTCGTTCCTTTCTGATGGGTTACTGCATCTTCTGGTTTCCCAGAGAGAGTACCTATTTTGTAATACAAAAGTCAGATTACTTAAGGTTGCAGACAGAAAGAACTTTTAAGAGTCACAGGTTTGAAATTAAATTGCAGTGGTAGACATACGGAGAATTAATTTCTCATGTTGGAACTCTGAACCCTAGGGTCGTGAAGAGCCCTAGGCTGGATTGAAACCATTCTGTAGAGAAGCAGTAGAACCTGGTAGTTTAAGAGCATATATTCTGGAGCTAGACTGCTTGAATTTGAATTCTGGCATTGTCACTTAAAAGCTGTGTGACCTTAGGCGTGTTAGTCGACCTAACTTCGCTGGTTTGTTGTGAGGATTAAAGTAGCAAATAGGTACAAAGGGCTTAGAACAGTACCTGCTACCTAGTACAGTGTAAAGTTAGCTATTATAACTAGACCATAAACCCTTAATTTAAAATCTCACTTGTAAAAATAAAGGTTTGGGTTTGTTGAACTTGAAAAGCATAAGATTCTAGGACCTAAAGCTGTGATTCCCAAATGACTGGTACCAGGTTAGCTGCTCTGAGAAGCACTTCCCAGTTTTATTAAGTTGGGCCCTTCCCCCATTGGTAAGAGTTGTTTACACTTAAAAGAATTGGACTAGATTTGTGAGTTTTTTTTTAAAAACAAGGGAAATATCTTGTACTTTTCTTGTTTTTAAGGTGACATACAGTTTGCAGTGAAATATAATGGATGGCTCAATATTGAAACTTAACAGGAATGTTAGAAATAACCAGCAGTTTACACAGTGCTCCAAAGTTCAAGTGTCCTTGCAAAATGACCATTGGTTTAGTTCCAGTTAGCTTTACTTTATTTGGCCGCAGGCTGCAACATAAACCCAGCCAGCTCCCACTAGTGTGTGGTAGCTTATGAGAAGAAAGGAACTAAGTGAGCATTGTAGATAGAGCAGGAGAATCATCAGTTTAGGGGAATTTAGTTAAATGGTGGTAATTTAGTTAAAAGTCTTATTTTTTTATAGAGGAGAATTTTGAACTCAGTTTTGTTAGGCAGGCTAGCACAAGTCAGTAGGTAATCCAGCCATAAAATTTGTGGGCAAATATTCGAAATTTGGCACCTTGAATTCTTAAACCGTTTGAGTCTGAAAGATCTGAGTTAGAGCTTAGCAGTTTATTGAAGGATAACAGTAGAACAGAGATTAACATTTACTTGAATTATTTTGACTGTACTGTTAAGTACCATTGATGGGCCTCTGAATTTGTTGTCACTCAATTTTACAAGACTGTTGTTTTTGTTCTTTTTGAGACTCTCACATTCTTTTATTGAGCAGATAGCCAGCTTGGTATTCAATTGACCTAACATGAGAAATAGTTTTCAATGCTATGATTTAATGAGTGCCTTTGAAAATGTCAGTTGAGTCTATGGCCATACCACCCTGAACACACCTGATTTCATCTGAAAATGTCAGTAAAATATACAAGCTTTTTCTAATGACCAAGTATAGTCCAAATTTATTGTATAAGGATAATTACAATACATAGGTTTATAATCATCTGTCCTCAGAGCATCCTTGGAATTTAGGAAGAACTGCTTCCCCATTTTACAGATACAAAAACCTAGGCTGAGAGAAGTAATTACTTAGACCAGTACTCAAACGCATTTTGCATCATAACTTCTTTTGATATCATGACCTCTTTCTTGCAAGGCTTCTGCATCAGTGTACTCATTGTTTTCATTTCAGTATGGTCCTTATCGATATTGAACTGTATATTCTGTGTCAACACTTAATTAGTGCCTCTGCCGTAGCATTGATTTTTTTTGTTAGGTTTGCAGTAAGGGCCTGAATTTTTGTTTCACAGGGTTTTTTTTTTTTTGGTCAGTTTTTAATACGGAACATAATAAAAAACTTATGTATATTTAGGCATTTCTTTTGATACATCTTATTTTGGCATTGTGATTGCTGGTTTCAAATGTCAAAACTTGTGAGATAACTTCCAGTTCTTCATTTTGCTTGCTGGCTATTTAGGAAGTGATGTCAGACCTTAATTTATATGTGACTGGTGCTCATGCTTTGCTTACCTACTCTGTACACTCAACTGACAGGGTCCATCTGACTCCATAGCCACAATTGTGCTCTGTGTTTGGCTTTTAACAGTGCTGAGAATATGTTTGTTGAGTAGTTGAGTTTGCCTCATTAGGGCTCAGTTTTTCTCATCTAAGAAAAGGAATCAGCTATGGCCCAAGAATTGCCTTGTACACACTTAGAATCTTTATAACTATTCCATGTTAATTATATTGGCAGTAAAATCTTTCTGTGGCTAAAAAAAATTTTTTTTAAAGCTGTTTGAACATCTTCCTTGTTGCCCTGGAAATTTCAAGGAAAATTCATCCTGTGTCACAAGCGACCCTGGGCTCATAGAAGCACTCTGGGGAAAGGCGGTAGAGCACTAAAACTTACTGGACAATTACTAAGTGCTAGGGTTGGTATCAGAGACTTCGTGTTATTTATTTTGTTTTTTTAGTACTATGAGATATTCCCCACTTTATGATGAAGACAGTGAAATGCAAAGTAATTGCTGATAGCGGGGTTTGAAAGCAAGATTCTAAATAAAATGTTGATCTTTCTATCAGGTCAGTGTTTGTTTTGACTGATTCACAATGAGGAATTTATATATAATGACCAGTACATACATGTATATATGTGTATTACTACAAGGCTACCACATTATGGATGTGCCTCAGGAATTGTGTAAAATGCAGGGACTCTCATAAATCTCACCCAAAACAAAACAAAAAAATGGAAGCTCTTTATGTGATGCCATATATGTACATATATACATATATGTGTGTGGTGCTATATTTGATATACTCTAACATTTATTATTGAATATTTGGAAAAAATGCTGTTGTGACCCACTAAATTGATTTCATAGCTCACTAGTGGGTCAGATCCTGTAATTTGTCTTCATAGCAGATGGTGGTAGTTTTGAGAAAAAGCAGGCTAAACTGGAAACTTCTTTTTTTTTTAAATTGATTTTAGGGGTGGAGCGGGGAGAGAGAGAAAGAAAGAGAGAAACAATTTGTTGTTTTCCGTATTTATGCATTCGTTGGTTGATTCTTGTATGTGCCCTGACCCTGGGGATTGAACCCACAACCTTGATGTATAGGGATGGCACTCTTAACTAACTGAGCTACCCAGCCAGGGCTAACCTGGAAACTTGAGGAAGAAAAAAAGATGCAGCAGAGCTGTGTGTGGGAGAAATTGATCCTTAGACTCAAAACCAGAAACAGGTCTTCCTGGACTTTCTAACACTTGAGCAGTTATGTTAAGTATAATTACACTACATTAGTTAGATGGTCAATTCAGTACTTATTGTTTGGAGATACTTCTTGCCTGTAGGAGACTCACAATAAATTGGTTGGAAAATCTGAATCAGATTTTTTCTTCTCCATTGAAGACCCTACCGTAAGGTTTAGGAGGACATTAGATTTCCCTCTGCCACCTTGTTCGGTATTGTTTGGTATGACATTCTTTTTCATCTTTACATACAGCTTTCCCCAGGGACACAGAAGTATAGGAAAAATAATGGAAGGTAACACTGTTTCCCTGTGGGAAAGAAGGCAGTATTGAACCTGTATTTTTAAAGCAGTTAGCATGTAGAAGTAGAATGTATGTTGAGGGTGTCAGTAATCTAGTTGTAGTTAGGATTTTTGTCAGTAGCAGGTGGTAGAGACCCACTTAAAATTAGCTTAAGCTAATTTGAGGTATTTTATTGGAATCAAAATAAAGGACAGAGCTACAATTTAGGTGAGTCTGGCAGCACATGAGACCTGGTACTTGAATATAATCAGATTCTTCCTCTCTGCCTCTTCAGACTTGACTGTTTTATTCCGCTAGGCAGACCTATATTTTCTACCTGGCTAACTCCTGAATGTTGCATTAGTTAAAACCACTTCAAACTTTTGTGACATACTACCTAGTTCTAAATTTGAAAATCTGATGGAACAGATTCTTTAGGTGTCTAGGGGACAAGGTGTAATATAAGGATTTGGCAACTTGCACAGGAATATTATCTCTTTCACCTAGGAAGAAGGGCAGTTCAGAGAGGAGTGGGGCCTGTGGAAAGTGCTAGTTGTTTCTGAGGAGGATTCAGCAAGAGAGAAACTTGTACAGGGTACACAGAGTAAGATACTAGTAAATCTGAGGCTGTTTTACTTTTTATAAACGTTTTGAACATTTTATAGTATTGTGCTTTCATTTTTACTTGCAAGAGTAGGAAAACTCCGGTTAAAATGTCCTACAGATTGGGTGGATTAAATAGTGAATGAAGTACATCAATGATTGACTCTCCTCCCCCTACCCCGTGTGTGCCTGTGTGTGTATGTACATGTGTGTATACATAGTTACTTATCTTAGATTTTAGAATCTAAAATGTGAAACCGCATAGTGTTATTCTCATATTTTCTCTGATATACAGTAATGTTCTGTTGGCATTACCAATCTTTGATTTTGCTACCAACCCTCAACACAGCCTCTCCATCCTTCCATTCAACTGACCGTTTATTCATCCACCCAATTAACCAACAAACATTATATGTAATTACTATGTATCAGGTACTTTCCTGGACTTCAAGTTTCAACAGTGAATATGAGAAAGTTCGTATTCTTACAGAACTTTCATTCCATGTCTCTAGTTTTCTTTTCATCTATTGTGTCTTCTTGCTGTTTTCTTTCTTTGGTTTTTTTTTTTTTTTTTTTTTTAATTTTGTTTATTTATTTTTAGAGAGAGGGGAAGGGAGAGAGAAAGTGGGAGAGAAACATCAATGTGTGGTTGCCCCTTGTGCGCTCCCTACTGGGGACCTGGCCTGCAACCCAGGCATGTGCCCTGGCTGGGAATTGAACTGGCGACCCTTTGCTTTGCAGTCTTGTGCTCAATCCACTGAGCCACACCAACCAGGGCCTCTGTTTTCTTTAACATTTTAAGCATAGGAATTTTCTTTTTTGGTCTTTTATTTTTGTTTTCTTTAGTTTCTTGGTGTTAATTCCAATATATGGATAATCTTTGGGTCTGTTTCAGTGGTCCTTTTCTCTTTATCAGTTACTGCTTCACATGCCTAGTGACTTTATCATATGTCACATGTTTATCATATGTCACACAAATACTCTGAATTTGTCATCTTTCTCTAAAGAGTGTGAAGTTCTGTTCTGGTTGCCAGTTAAAATACATGGTTCAGCTGGGTCCTAGATCACCTTGATCCAGTCTAGGTTTAATTTTAGGCTTTGTTAGGGTGGGTCTCTTTTACTTTTACTCGTAATACCTAGAGTGTGGTCCTTACTCTCAGGGCTGTCCTTTCTGGAATCTCAGGTGAAAGTGCCAGGTATTCACCAAAGTTGTTGTACACTCTTGACACACAAACTGTAACCTGTCTCCCCAGCACTGTGCGGCTTCTGAAATCTCTGCCCAGACCTTCTGTTTGACCTCCTGAAATTGTGTCCTGTTACGCAGTTTAGGATTTTGGCCAAGGACCTGAGAAGTTTGGAGGTTGGGGGATGTTTGTTTTAGATTTTATTTATTTATTTTTGAAGAGAGGGAGAGAAACATCTATGTGTGATTGCCTCTCGCTCATCCCCAACCGCAACCCAGACATGTGCCCTGACAGGGAATCCAACCAGAGCTTTTGTTTTGCAGGCCAGCACTCAGTCCACTGGGCCACACCAGCCAGGGCTAGAAAAGTTGTGGGTTGTTTGTTTGTTTGTTTGTTTGTTTGATTTTAGAGAGAACAGGAGGGAAGGGAGAGGTGAGGGGAGGGAGTGAGAGTGAGAATGTCAGAGAAACAGACACATCCTTGTTCCCCAACTAGGGATTGAACCTGAAACCTTGGCGCATCAGAAACACGCTCTAAACAACTGAGCTACAGGCCAGGGCCAAGTTTTTTCTTTTCTTTCTTTTTTTTTTTTAAATGTGTATTTTTAGGATGTCTCTACCACAGTTCCTTCCAATCCTGGAGTCACCTCAAATTCCAGCCTTTTTCTTCTGCTTGGATTTTATTTTCTTGCACTCTGTTTTTTAAAATGCCCTCATAAAGAAAGCTAAGGGAATGTAGGTTTCATAACTGGAGCAGGAAATTTTTGTGAAAATGTAACCTATTATTTTTTGTTCAGTTAACTGCTGTTTTTATATTTTGTCCAGTTTTACAGCTGAAGGGTAAGCCAATGCAACCTGCTCCATCATAGGTAGATCAGAAGCCCAAATTTTTATGAGAATTTCCAAGAGATTCTCAAAACAAAGTTAAATCAGATTATTGTAAACTCTGTAAATGTCAGAAAGTACTTTAATGTGAGATTGTGGTGTCATGGAATCTAATATTTGATATACAGTGGTAGAGTATCACAGTCCCATGAGGACTGGGCAATCACTGCTTTTCCTGTTTAAACCTACTTCTGTGAAACACATTTTTCCTGTTAAATCTACTTCTAAATAGAATTTAAAGTGGCTTAGAATAAAAGACAGATGCCAGTATTATACTGTCTGTTGCTAGATAACAAATTATCCCAAACGTTAGCACTTAAAACAACACACATTTGTTATCTCACAGTTTCTGTGTGTGAGGAAAGATGGCATAGTTCAGCTGGGTCCTTTCCTTGAGGGTCTCTCACAAGGCTGGAGTCAGGCATCAGCTGGGGCTGCGGTCCCATTGAGGGCTTTGCTGGGACAGGAGCTGCTTGCTTCCAAGCTCACTCTAGGTTTGATAGCAAGATTCAGTTCCTCGAGCACTTTTGGACTGAGGATTTCAGTTCCTCGCTGTCTGTTGTCAGGTCACAGTCATTCTCTTCCATGCAAGGTGTTCTCTGGGGCAACTCACACCATGATTATTGGTGTCATTAAAGTGAGCAAGGAAGAGAGAGTGCTACCAAGATGGAAGTGATAATCTTTTGTAACCTAATCACAGAAGTGACATTCTATAGCACTTCCTGTGTCACCTTTGCTGTATTCTACTTTTCAGATGCAAGTCACTAGGTCCAGCCCACATTTGAGGAAGGGTGATTATACAAGGGTGTGAATACCAGGAGGCAGGGGCAGTAGGGCCATATCAGAAGCTGTTTACCACAATTGTTGATAGAGAAGCAAAGAAAATAAGTACAACCCCCCCCCCCAAAAAAAAAAGATAACAAGAAAATATCCTGTGGGACCACATCAAACCATAAAGCTCTGCACAGCAAAGGCAATCATCGACAAAATGAAAAGGAAACCTATTGAATGGGAGAAAATACTGGGTTGGGCAAAAAGTTTGTTTAGTTTTTTCTGTAAAAGACACATTTTTTCATTTTCACCAATAACTTTATTGATTTGGATATTTGAGTATGTTGGCTATCTCCCACTATTGGCTTCTAGTGGTTAGAGGCCAGGGATGCTGCTAAACATTTTCCAATGCATAAGACAGCCTCACAACAAAGCATTTAGCCAAAATATCAAGAATACCAAGAAACTGTATATACCACTTTTGACATGTTCAGTCAGTCACAGCATCTTCTCTACACTGCACAAATCTTTTTTTGTGTTTCAGCTACATTTTTACCTTTCTTGAAATAGTAAAGCATAATATGCTGAAAATGTTGCGTATTTTCTTTCATCTTCAGTATTAACATAGCTATACAAAAATTCATGAATTTTGATATGCTTTTTTAAAAGATTTATTTTTACACAGGGGAATGGAGGGAGAAAGCGAGTGAGAGAAACATCAATGTTGTTGCCTCTCATGCACACGCTCCTGGGCTCCCCCCCGCCCCCCCCCCCCACTGGCCCACAACCCAGGTATGTGCCCTGACCAGGAATTGAACCAATGACCTTTTGGTTTGCAGGCAGGCGCTCAATCCATTGAGCCGCACTATCCAGGAAGCTTTTTTATTTGTATATGCACACTGATATGACAGCTGTCAAAATACAATCTAACAAAATAGTTTTGAATGAAGTTAAAGACAGCTAAATGCTACTAGAACCATCTTACAGAAAAAACAAAATCTTTTGGCCAACCCAATATTTATAAATCATGTATTTGATAAGGGATTAATATCCAAAATATATAAAGAACTCATACAGCTCAGTAGCAAAAACAAACAATCTGATTTAAAAAATGGGCAGAAGATCTGAATAGACAAAAGAAAATGTACAGATGGACAACGGGTACATGGAAAAAACCCTGAGTCACTAATCATCAGGGAAATACAAATCAAAATCACAATGAGATGCCACCTCACACCTGTGAGAATGGCCAGTTGCCAATAAGACAAAAAATAACAAGTATTGGTAAGGATGTGGAGGAAAGGGAACCCCTTGTGCACTATAGGTGGGAATGTAAATTAGTGCGGCCACTAGGGAAAACAGCATGGAGGTTGCTCAAAAAATTAAAAATATAACTACCATAGGATCCAGCAGTTCCACTTCACAGTATTTGTCTGAATAGAATTAAAACATTAACTCCAAAAGAAAAATGCACTACCACCACCCCTCATGTTCATTGCAGCATCGTTTCAATAGCCAAGATATGAAAACGCCCTAAGTGTCTATCAATAGATGAATGGATAAAGAAGATATGGTGTGCAAGTGTAGAATGGCACATTATTAGGCCATGAAACAGAATAAAATCTTGGTATTTGCCGGAATGTGAATGGACCTTGAGAGCGTTTATTCAGAGTGAAGTAAGTCAGACAGAGAAAGACAAATAACATGTAATCTCACTTATGTGTGGAATCTAAAAGAAAAACAAGCAAAACCCCCAGATTCATGGATAGAGAGAATGGATTGGTAGTGACAGAGGTGGGGAGTTGGTAAGGTAGGCAGAGTAGAAGTTCAAAAGGCACAAACTTCGGTTATAAAAAGAGTCATAGGTGTAATGTACAGCACAGTGACTGTGGGTAACAGTATTGTGTTGCATATTTGGAAGTCGCTGAGAATAGATCTTGAAAGTCTTCATCACAAGAAAAATCTGTAAGTATGTTGATAGATGTTAACTAGACTTCTTCCAGGGTGGGGCAGAAGTAGGTTTATAGTTGTGAATATGCAAAATTGAATTTATTCTTGTATTATTATTTATTACTGTATTCCACATGAACAACTGTAAACCTACTTTTCCCACACCTTGTAATACAAGTATCAAATCATTGTTGTACACCTGAAATTAATATGTCAATTATATCTCATTAAAACTTTTTTTAAAGATTATCAACTCTATTGACCCATTTTTATTTCCCTAGTTGATGTATAAATGAGCTCAGAGTTGTTTTCTTTTTTTAACATTTCTTGTAAAGTTGTATAAATTAGACTTATAGAAAACCAGTGTTTTTTCCTAGTCTTAATTATCTTTACCATTCTAATATGTCACAGTGTACTAATTGTTAGTAGTTGCTTCCCTTTAGGATTATATATTTTTGAGATATAACTGACATATAACATACAGTAGTTTTAGGAATACAGTGTAATGATTCAAAAATTACATATGTTGCAAAATGATCGCCACAATAAGTCTAACATCCATCACACCATGCACAGTTACAAAAAAATGTTTTTAGATTCCACATAGAAGTGAGATCACACATTACTTTCCTTCTCTGTTGCCTGTCACGTTAGCATAATGCCTTCAAGTTCCATCCATGTTGTTTCAAATGACAAGATTTCATTCTCTTTTTTATGGCTAAATAATATTTCATTCTACACACACAACCACATCTTCCTTATCCATTCATAAGTCTTAAAGTGTGCACCGATCTGAGTAATGTGATGAAATCTCATGCCATCTCATTCTGTTTTGCCCAGGACATGAATCATCTCTTCAGTGTATTTGCACTATACAGGCATTCACTGCTTGATGATGGGGATAGGTTCAGAGAACTGTGTCATTAAGTGATTTCATTGTTGTGCTATCATCATAGAATACACTGACATAAACCTAGATGGCATAGCCTACTGCTGTAATTCGTGTGCTCTACGTTCATATGACTGGCAGTGCAGTACTTTTGTTTCCACCAGCATGTGAGTAATGCATTGCACTATGGCATCACTAAGTGGTAGGAACTCTTCAGCTTCATTAAAATCTTTTGGGACCACTGTCATATGTTTGTGGTCTGTCATTGATCAAAGTGATGTTACACAGCGCATGACTGCACTGAGATGATTTTTATCATTCTTTTTATTAATGTGTATCACATTGATTGATTTGTGGATATTGAACCACCTTTGCATCCCTGAAATCCCATGTGATAATGGCGTATGACCCTTTTAATGTGTTGTTGAATTTTGTTTGCTATTATTATATTGGTGATTTTTGCATAATAAAAATTTATAATTATAGTAATAAATAATTTTTTAATAAATTAAAAACCCCATTGCCCTGGCTGGTGTAGCTCAGTTGTTGAGTGCCGGCCTGTGAATCAAACAGTCACCGGTTCGATTCCCAGTGTAGGGCAAATGCCTGGGTTGCAGGCCAGGTCCCCAGTGGGGGGGCATGTGAAAAGCAACCACACATTGATGTTTCTTTCCCTCTCTTTGTCCCTCCCTTCCCTTCTGTCTAAAAATAAATGAAATCTTTAAAAAAAAATTTAAAAGATTTTTTAAAAATAAGAACTATTGCCAAAATAAGTTTCCTACAATCTTCAGTTTTTTAAAAAGCCAGTTTATTGAAAAGATTTTATTTATTTTAGAGATGGGGAATGAGGGGAGGGAAACATCAATGTGAGAGAGAAATATTGATTGGTTGCCTCTCGTGCATGCCCCTGACTGGGGACTAAAGCCACAACCCAGGCTTGTGCCCTGACTGGGAATTGAACTGGTAACCCTTCATGCTGCGGGATGACACCCAACCAACTGAGCCACACAGGTTAGTGTGGAAGGTAGTTTATTTAGTCTAGTCTCCCTGTAACTACATCGTAAACTTTCGATGGCAGGTGCTTCCAATGCTTTTACTTAGTTAAATAGTTAACTAAATAGTTAATTTTGACAATACTCATTTTAGAGATGAGAAAACTCAAAGTTAAGAAACCAGTTCGTTTGTCTAATAAATTTTCAAGCCACGATTTGAACCTAGGTAGTTAAGTTCCATCTAGAGTCTGCACTTCCTGGGCATCTAACAAGAACCTAGTGGGAGCTCTCTATATTTTTAAAACATTTTTTTAAATTGTTGTTCAATTACACTTGTCCCCATTTTCCCCCATTACTCTCCCCTGCCTCCCCCCTGCCCAGAACTCTGTTTTTTTTGTTTTTGTTTTTTTTTTGTCTTTAGAGGGGTAGGAGAGAGGGAGAGGGAGAGAAATATCAATGTATGGTTGCCTCTCGTGTGTCCCCTGCTGGGAACTGGCCTGCAACCCAGGCATGTGCCCTGATTGGGAATCGAACCGCGATCCTCTGGTTCGCAGGCCCGAGCTCAATCCACTGAGCTACACCAGCCAGGGCCCAGAACTCTGTTTTTTAATAGAGAATTTTATTACCTTGGTAATGAATTTAATTGAGATGTAACTCCTAAATTGACAGTGACGAGAGTGGACATTACGTGGTGAAGTTGAAGGGGAGTCAGGAGAGCCATGAGGTCCTGTTCTCACCACTTAAGAACTTTTTGTTTCCCTGGTGAAACAATTTATTGTTATTGTGGAGTTTGAAATTTAATTGGGAGCTTCACAAATAGAGGTCAGGGTAGAAAGTGATTAATGACATGAACGAGATGATAGAGAAATAAAATTAGAGTGAGGTGGCCTCGGAGAGCAGCCCATCTCTGGACCTCAGTGTGTTTAGTAGCCCTCAGCTTCACCTTGGTAGAGAGTCTCAAGCCCTGCTCCAGACCTGCTGAATAACAGATGGCATTTTAACCATATTCTCAGGTGATTCGTATTCCATTAAAACTTGAGAAGTACAGGTCTGGTCCAACTCCATTTTACAGGTGGAAAAACAGGCCCTGAAGGATGAAATAACTTACGCTGTTTAGTTGGTAAGCCAGTACTTAAGCCAAGAGCCCTAGATTCTTGGTAGTGCTGGCTCTGCATCGCATCGTCCATAAGATGTACTATGGGATGTCAAAGAAGGTTTGTCTCTTATGTAGGGCTCAGGAAGGTAAAGGCATCTGCAGATTCGCCCCTTTTACCTTTTTTATTTTTTTTTTTTAATTTCCTGGCTAACACCTTGCTGATTGAGTACCACTTGCTTTGACTAGATTATCTGAACACATTCCTTAGAGAAATCATGTTGATCATAACTTAGCTTTCTCTGCCATGTACATGCTCTTCCCAAAAGATCTGTATCACCTCTTGGCACTATAAAATACTGCTGTGTTCGGAACATATTTTTTGCTCAGTCTGAGACTCTATGGTTAAAATTATTTTAAGCACCCAGCCATGTATTGTTATCTATTATTATTTTCAGGAGTAAATCGAGACTTAGAGAACGTTTCTAATTTCAGTTGCCAAAGTGATTCTCCAAAGTATTTTTGTGCATCCTGAGTGGCACATTTTTTTTTGAGAAGCATGCTAGATTAATCACTTTATACCTGACAAAACAGATCTGTTTTTACTTTTTTTAAAAAATTGAGGTGATGTAAAAAAAATGCACATAACATAAAACTTACCTTTATTATATTTAAGTATCCAGTTTCGTTGCATTAAGTATATTCACATTGTTGTGAAACAGATATCCAGAACTTTTTCATCTTGCAAAGCCAAAACTACAACCATTAAACAAGAACTCCTTACTTTTCTCTCCCCCCAGCCTCTGGCAACCACCATTCTACTTTCTGTCTGTGAGTTTGACTACTTCAGATATTTTATGTAAGTGGGATCATACACTATTTGTCTTTTCATAACTGGTTTATATTTCATTATTAAGCTTAACATCTTCAGAGTTCATTCATGATGTAGCATGTGTCAATTTCCTCCTTTTTAAGGCTGAATAATATTCCATTGTATGTATATATCACATTTTGTTCATTCATTCATATATTGATGCACATTTGGGTTGCTTCCACCTTCTGACAACTGTGAATAATAATGTTAAGAACGTGGGTATACAGTGCTTTTCACAGTTAAAAAAAAAAAAAAAACCTTGCTAAGTAATCTGCGAATTTGTTAGTGAGGAAAACATTTTAGTAGCTATAGAAGACTTTAGTTAATTGTCTTTCTCCTTGCCTGCTCTTTAACCTTATGTAAGATATAACCTCTCTGAGTCTGGACCTCTTAAAAGAGAGGGAAACACATTTACTAAGTTGTAGTAATTCCTTTTTTTTTTATTATATTTTATTGATTATGCTGTTACAGTTGTCCCAATTTTTCCCCCTTTGGTGCCCGTGGGTCATGCATAGGTTCTGTGGCTAGTCCATTTACTGTACATTCCCATGGCTACTCTGTAACTATGTATTTCTACTTATTAAGTATATTTTATTGATTATGCTATTACAGCTGTCCTATTTTTTTTTCCTCTGTCATTCCCCACTGCTCTGCACGCCCCCACCCTCCAGCATTCCCTTGTTAGTTCATGTCAGTGGGTTGTACATGTAGGTTCTTTGGCTTCTCCATTTCCTATGCTATTCTTAACCTCCCCCTGTCTATTTTGTACATACCATTTATGCTTCTTATTCCCTGCACCTTTTCCCCTATTCTCCCCCCTCCCTGCTAATAGCCCTTCATGCGATCTCCAGTTTTGTGATCCTGTTCCTGTTCTAGTTGTTTGCTTGGTTTGTTTCTGTTTCTGTTTTTTTAGGTTCAGTTATCAAGAGTTGAGAGTTTGTTGTCATTTTACTGTTCATTGTTTTGATCATCTTCTTTTTCTTAGATAAGTCCCTTTAACATTTCATATAATAAGTGCTGGGTGATGATGAACTCCTTTAACTTGACCTTATCTGGGAAGTACTTTATCTGCTCTTCCATTCTAAATGATAGCTTTGCTGGATAGGGTAATCTTGGATGTAGGTCCTTGCCTTTCCTGACTTCCCTTCCCAGGCCAGTCAGTTTCAAGGACTGACTGTGACCACTGACCACCAAGGTGTGCCCTCTGTGGGTGATCAGCCGTGTGGACGCAGAGTAGTGGTGGGTGCAGATCAGTGGTGTTCCATTGTGGTCTGTAGCTGTCCACTGGGTGGGCTGGCCCTATGGTTTTCCCAGTGGTGCAGTCCAAGGTCAGCCTCCACTTGTGTTTTGCCAGGGCCACCCTACCTGAGCTATAAAGCAATCTGAGATGGCTGCTACTTGTGCTGGGCTTGGAATTCCCAGACAAAGCCAGTTGGTGAATCTAGGCTGGCTCTGCTAGTGGTGAGCCTGGGGCCACTTAGCAAGAGTTATGGGGCTGGAAGCTCACTGAGTCTGGCTTTTGCCTGTTTGGTAGGATTTAGGAAGTCCTGAAGCAGGAGCCAAGACCAGCCGTTCATATGGAAAAGCAGTTTGAGTAGGCCCTTAGGTCGGTGGGAGGGTTCGCTGGGGATCTCCAGGGTAATGCAAACAGTGTTAGTTAGCCAGGTTGATGGAGTCTCAGATATGGCACCAGCTTGCTGGCTCTGTGGCTGTTTGTGGGGGGCGCTCAGAAAAAGGGCAATGGCCTTTGCCTGCCCCTCTGTCCCCCACCTCCTGCCTTGGTGCCAGATATTTCAGTTCTTTCTTCATGCCACTGGTGCTGTTCAAGTTGCTACCCCAGTACTGGAGCTCAGAGGGAGTAAGTCTGAGTTCATGTTTGGGTTCTTTAAGAGGGACTTCTTGGAACTCCAGAAGCTTCTTCCACTGACTCATTCCTTTCTGATGTTTGTAGCCAGAAGTTATGGCAACTTACCTTTTTGGCACTGGAACCATGGTTTGGGGGCCTGGTGTGCAGCTGGGACTCTTCACACCCTAGATATCCCTCCCAAATTTTTATCCACCAAATGTGGATATGGGTTTAGCCTGTTCTGCATCCCACCAGTCTGGATGGATGTAGTTTCTTTCATTCCACAGTTGTCAGACTTCCATTTAACTTGATATCTGATGGTTCTGAGTGATGGTTGTTCCATACTTTAGTTGTAATTCTGATGTAGTTGTGCGAGAACGTGAGCCGTGTTTATCTAGGCCTCCGTCTTTCCTGGAAGTCCATCAAAGTTGTAGTAATTCTTAACGTATAACAGAGAAGGAAGGAGACCAATGACCACTCATTTAATCCATTTACCTTTACATTTGGGGGCACTTTAGCCATTTGTTTTCAGGAGTTTTGAGTTTGTCTTTGTTGTTTGATGAGCTGTACCTAAGAAAATCTCCACTGTAATATTAATTATAGGTACCATTAATTTTTCAACTGTACAGTGTACACATTTTCTATTTTAAAAACATAAGCAGTAACTTTAAGGTTGAAAGAAGAATGAGTTGCTACAAGAGAAGTGTCGATTTTACTATTTAATAAGTAATTTCCTGATTATAGTTGTTAAACTGTACAAACTAGTCAAAGTGTCTGTAAAATAACTCAGTTTGAAAGAAACTTACTAAAAATCAAGAAAACACACATTTTGAGTAGCAATCTATGATTGCAACTCTTGGTTAATCTCTGAAGAGTTGAAGAATGTTGATTCTGAAGGAGTTGAAGTGCCTCGTGTTAACCTTCCTCCGTTTTAGTAGAGTTGAAGAAAGCGGCTCCTCCTTTCAGATGCTACATAGTAGAGTTCCCAACACAGATATAGCTGTAAATGGTTTGATGTGTGAGAACAAATTGTGTTCATCTTCTTAAAAGATCTTTTTTAAAAAAAAATTATGTCTCTTTTTACGATTCAGAATAACTTAGAAATGTTTGTTTCCTAGGCTCATCAACAGAGCAGACGAGCAGATCGTTTATTAGCTGCAGGGAAATACGAAGAGGCTATTTCTTGTCACAAAAAGGCTACAGGTGAGTATTCTCTTTAGAAATACTGAGTCCAAAACCGTAGGGCAATTAATTTTTCTCCAGTGTCTCTCAACACTTTATTTGAAATGAAAGTCATGGTAGTAATGATGTGTTGTTGCCCCTACTGATCCACTGGAACCTAAGCTTGCATTTTTTTTTTAAAGTATGTTTTATTGATTATGCTATTACAATTGTCCCAGTTTTTCCCCTTTTGACTCCCTCCACCTGGTTCCCCACTTCCCTTCAGCAACCCCTCCCCGCCCCCTTAGTTTGTGTCCATGGGTTCTGCGTGTAAGTTCTTTGTCTTCTCCATTGCCTATACTGTTCTTAACATCCCTCAGCCTATCATGTACCTACCCAGTTATACTTCTAAATCCCTATACCTTTTCCCCTAGTCTCTCCCTTTTCCCTCACAGCTGAAAACCCTCCAGATGATCTCCATGTGTATGATTCTATTCCTGTTCTATTGTTTGCTTAGTTTGTGTTTTAGATTTTGCTTGGGAGTTTGTCATCATTTTAATGTTCATAGTTTTGATCTTAATCAATTTCCTAAATAAATAAGTCCCTTTAAATTTCATATAATAAGGGCTTGGTGATGCTGAACTCCTTTAGCTTTATCATGTATGGGAAGCACTTTATCTGCCCTTCCATTCTAAATGAAAGCTTTGCTGGGTAATCTTGGGTGTAGGTCCTTGCCTTTCATGACTTTGAATACTTGTTTCCAGCCCCTTCTTGCCTGCAAGGTTTCTTTTGAGAAATCAGCTGACAGTCTTATGGGAACCCCTTTGTAGGTAACTGTCTCCTTTTCTCTTGCTGCTTTTAAGATTTTCTCCTTATCTTTAACTTTGGGCATTTTAATTATGATGTGTCTTGGTGTGGGCCTGTTTGGGTCCAACTTGTTTGGGACTCTCTGTGCTTTGTGAACTTGCATGTCTGTTTCTTTTTGCCAAATTAGGGAAGTTTTTTTCATTATTTTTACAAATAAGTTTTCCATTTCTTGCTCTTCGTCTTCTCCTTCTGGCACCCCTATGATTCGGATAGTGGCCCTTTTGGAGATTTCCCAGAGTCTTCTTAAATTTTCCTCTTTTTTTTTTTTTTTTTTTTTGAATTGTTGTTTTTTCATTGTGTTCTGGTTGAATGTTCATTTCTTCATTATGTTCCAAATCATCGATTTGAATTCTGACTTCCTTCGCTTCACTGTTGGTTTCCTGTAGATTTTTCTTTATTTCCCTTAGCATAGCCTTCATTTCTTCCCTTATGCTTTTGCTGTATTCAGTGAGATCTTTGAGCATTCTGATCACCAGTGTTTTGAACTCTTCATCTGATAGGTGGGCTAGCTCCACATCACTTAGTTCTTTTTTCTGGGATTCTGTTCTGTTCCTTCATTTGGGCCATATTTCTTTGTCTCCCGACTCTGGCAACCTTCCTTTGTCTGTGTACTAGGTAGAATTGCTTTGATTCTGTTTTAGCGCACCTGCTAAATTATATGGGGTGGAGCCTTGGGTATTTGCCAGGAAGGGCAGTCTTGGCTGTGTGTGCGGGAGAGGTCAAAGTAGGGACAGTGCTGCTGCTGGCTGATTTCTAGGGTCTTGCCTGGTCCTCACCCTGTTTCCAGTCACTTCACACACTTCCCATGTATGACTGGTGCCCCTTCAGCTGGTGTCCTGGTTGTGGTTCCCAGGGTGGGTGTGTTTGCGTACTCCTTGGCTCTCCTGAGAAACTGGCAACTTCTTCTACAGCCTTAACCCCCCTGGGTTTACAGCACTTTCTCCTCCTGGCACTGGAGCCCTGGGCTGTGCGGTCTGGCCTGGGCTCACTTGCTCACAAGTGATTTTTATCCACCACATGTGAATAATGGGGCTGCCTTTCCCTTCCGCCACCATTGCTTCACCGCCTCTCTGTGGCCCCCCACCCCGCCCGTTCTCTACTGCCACACCAAGTCCTCTCTGCACAGATTCACTGTCTCTGCCTGTCCTTCCTGTCTGGATGTATATAGCTTCTGTAAATCCTTGGTTGCTGGACTTCTATGCAGTTCTGGGTGTTTTTCATTTTTAAGTTAATTGTGTTCCTTCTTATGGTTGTGCTGTGAGGCAAGATGTATCTTGCCTATGCCTCCATCTTGAATGGAAGTCTCTTAAGCTGCTTGCATTATTCTTTGAGTGTGTCGGATTTCCTCTTAACCCAGTCTTAACCTTAATGCACATGCCATGTTGGTAAATGGTTCCTGGACATGGCTTTCTGAACCCAAAGATGATCCTAAAGGCTAAAGTGATTGCAAGAAGTTTGCCAGTTCATCCTAGTTATTATAGAAAAGGAGTCTGGGTGGACTTCCAGCCAAGATGGAGGCGTAGGCGGACACACTGTGCCTCCTCTCACAACCAAAATTAAGGACAACAAATATTTAGAAACAAGAAAACAACCAGAACTTATAGAAAATTGAACTGTACGGAAGTCCAACAAGCATTCATCCAGATCAGTAGGAGGGGCAGAGTCGTGGCGGGAGAAGGTGGAGGTGCGGGAGCGCAAGCAGCAGCAGCTGGCAGTTCCCCGGTGCACAGGCAGCGGCTGGCGGTCCCTGGGCCCACAGGCAGCAGCTGGTGGACCCCGGGCACAGGGGGACAACTGTGCAGACCCAGTGAGGCCGCACAAGGCGGCTGGCTGACCAGGTGGTCCCACATTCGTGCGCGCAGACGGTCCAGGCAGAGGGGAAGTGGCGGAAGGGACTGAATCCAGGAGAGAGCGGAGCAGGCGCCATTGTTCCCTCTCAGACCCCGCCCCCACACACAGCGTCACAACCCAGCGACTGGGCTGCCCCGCCCTGAGGAACACCTAAGGCTCCACCCCTCACTACGTAATAGCCGCGACCAGACTAAAACCAAAACAAAACAAAACCAAAAAAAAAACACCAAAAATGGCTCAAACCGGAGAACCAATCAAAGCTCCAGAGCCAATTCCTCTAAGCCGTGAAGAGATAGCCAACCTATCAGATGCACAGTTCAAAGCACTGGTCATCAAAATGCTCACAGAATTGGTTGATTTTGCTCACAAATTAGATGAAAAAATGCAGGCTACAATACGTGAAATGAAGGAAGATGCATGGGGAACTGATAGAGATGGAAGGAAAACTGGGACTCAAATCAATGGAGTGGACCAGAAGGAAGAAACTAACAACCAAACAGAAAACGAGGAAGAAACAAGAATTCAAAAAAATGAGGAGAGGCTTAGGAATCTCCGGGACATCGTTAAACGTCCCAACATCCGAATTATAGGGGTCCCAGAAGGGGAAGAAGAAGAGCAACAAGTGGAAAACTTATTTGAACAAATAATAAAGGAGAACTTCCCCAATCTGGCAAAGGAAATAGACTACCAGGACATCCAGGAAGCTCAGAGAGTCCGAAAGAAGTTGGACCCAAGGAGGAACACACCAAGGCACATCGTAATTACATTAGCCAAGATTAGAATGAAGCAGAGAATTCTAGAAACAGCAAGGGATAAGGGGACAGTCACCTACAAAGGAGTTCCCATCAGACTGTCAGCTGATTTCTGAAAAGAGACCTTCCAGGCTAGAAGGGGCTGGAAAGAAGTATTCCAAGTCATGAAAGGCAAGGACCTACAACCAAGATTGCTCTACCCAGCAAAGCTGTCATTTAGAATGGAAGGGAAGATAAAGTGCTTCTCAGATAAGGTCAAGTTCAAGGAGTTCATCATCACCAAGCCCTTATTATATGAAATGTTTAAGGGACTTATCTAAGGAAAAGAAGATAAAAATACGACAGTGAAAAGACAGCAAACTCACAGCTATTAAGAACCATACCTAAAACAAAAGCAAACTAAGCAAACAGCTAGAACAGGAACAGAACCACAGAAATGGAGATCATATGGAGGGTTAGCAACAGGGGCGTGGGAGGAGGAGAGAGGGGGAAAAGGTACAGAGAATAAATAGCATAGACGGTGAGTAGAAAATAGACAGGGGGAGGGCAAGAATAGTATGGGAAATGTAGAAGCTAAAGAACTTATGACACATGGACATGAACTAAAGGGGGGAATGTGGGTGGGAGAGGGTGTGTAGGGTGGAGGGGAATGATGGGGGAGAAATGGGACAACTGTAATAGCATAATCAATAAAATATATTAATAATAATAATAATAATAAAATGAAAAAAGAAAAGGAGTCTGGATTTCAAATATCTATTTTGGGTTTGGAAAGTAATCACTAATTTAATTTTCACTGAGTTTGTTTTCTGAGATGTTGATAACACTCATTAAAACTCTTTACCATGGCTGGTGTGTCTCAGTTGATGGAGTGCTGGCCTGTGAACCCAAAGATCACTGGTTCAATTCTCAGGGCACATGCCTGGGTTGTGGGCTGGGTCTCCAGCTAGGGATGTGTGAGAGGCAACTGATCGATATATCACTCACACATGGATGTCTCTCTGTTTTCTCTCTTCCCTTCCCCTCTTTAAAAGTAAATAAAATCTTTTAAAAAAAGTCTTTCCTGTGCTTTTTCTCTGGCTTCCCTTCTGAATATTTCATCTATATATTCATGCTTGTAATACCATGTTAATAGCTTTATTTTAAGTATAAAATTTAGAGTAATTGGCTTCTTACGAAACACCTAATTTTATCCCAGTCATACAAGCTACCACACATCGAACTTAGATATTTAGGGCATGTTTTGTACTGTTTTTTGTTGGATGAATAACAAACCTAAAAGTTTGGAGGAAGGGGGTGTTTTATTCATGCTTCATCCAAAACCAGTGTAGCCACCTCTCTGAGAACAAGCCTTCTCATCTTGGTGCTGGAGTAAGAAGGTACTTGACTTTCCCTGTAGGCCAGCATGATAATCGAAGTCATGCTCTCTCCTGCAGAGTCTGCCCTCCTGTGCTATTGTACTGCTGAAGTACAGACCATGCAGTGGACACTGGTTTGTATATGTCCTCTTCTGTCAGTGATTTTTGCCTATAAGTCAGTGATTTTTTTAGAGAAAATTTCAAGTCACTTTTTAAAAGAATTAGTTTTTCCACTGAAGTATACCTCTTTAGCTATAGAGCTGAGTACATAGTGTGTACCCCACAAATCTTTAAACTTTTATGGTGAATTTTATGGGGGCTTTATACAACATTAGACTGAGTAGCTAGTGGTCTTTAAATCTTTCAAAAACCCTATTTCGTTAGCAATCAAATTGTTAAATTTGTAGTCACTATAAAGAAAATACAATGTGCTATATACTATTTAAGAAAACTATGTTGTGGATGAATGCCACAGTGAAATGATACCTTTAGTTAAATAACCCAGAGTAGTCATGATTACACATGTATAACATTAAATTAGCATATTTTATGCATTGAACAGTTGGGTATTCTGAATATCTAAAAGAGGGAAAAGTTTCTTTCATTCCTAACCTACATCACTGTCTTTATTTGAAGACTTAAAACTAATATTGGGCTTTAAACACATCTCCCCTTTTCCTCTGTGTCTAAATTCTGTGACATTCTCAGGAAAAGATAAAGGCAGCCTGTTGGACTGTCATAATTAAAGCCTATTAGCTAATAGGCTTTAATTATGAATGTAGAACTTAAGTGTGATTAGTTAATCCCACAGAGCCAATTTGATTGGGAGTTTAAACTTGGTTAATAGCCTTGTGTTGCATTTCAGTGTGGAATTGTCAATGTAATGCTAGTTTGAAAACTAACGCAGTTGGAATGAGCTCAGTGTTTTCTCAATTGACATCTAGGGCTTGTTGTAATAGTGGTGTTTTGGGAGGTGTGGATGTAGATAATATTTTGAGAGAAAGGAATTTAGTACTTGGAAGTCATTTTAAAGATTTTATTTATTTTTAGAGAGAGGGGAAAGGAGGGAGAAAGGGAAACATCAGTGTGAGAGAAAAACATGGGTCAGTTGCCTCTTGAACGTGCCCTGACCAGGGACTGAATCCACAACCCTGGCATGTGCCCTTGCTGGGAATCAAACCACAGCCCTTTGCTTTGCAGAACGATGCACAACTACCTGAGCCACAACAGTCAGGGCTGGAAATCATTTTAGAGCTATGACAGGGAAAGGTTCATCGAAGAAAGATGGATAGGACAGAAAGCCTGAGCTGAGAGAACTTCTGGCAAAAGAAGGGGCCTCTGTGTTCAACTGCAAAAGGTCGGAGGAGATTCTGAGTCTAAATCGAGATTACATAGCTAAGGACTTATAGCCTGTGTATTTTGTAGAGTTTTGATAGTGTTTGTTTTGTAAATGTGTTGAAATAAAGAAGTTATACTTGATCTCTCCTTTTCGGGGCAAGGTGGGATCTACTCTTAAGGTGGACAGCGGCTGAATTAGATAAAATGAACATACGAGCATTTGTTTGACAGATAAACTGAGATACCAAATCGCAGGAAGGCAAAAGGCGTCTAAATCTGGCAGGAGGTGGGAAGGAAGAGATGTTTTCATTTACTCTCTAATATGAAAAAAGAAAAATTAAGAGGCCACAAACTCTGAAGGATTCAGTATTGTCAGAAAAATCTATTGCTTTAAACCCTTAATTAATAGCTATAACTGTCAGTCTTCTGCTGTCCAATTCCTTAAGTGGATTTAACTTCTTTAACAGACAGCAAGAAAAGCAAAAGCTTAAATGGGAAGCTAATAATATCCATTGACAATGTTTGGAACTCAGAATGAACATTTCAGATGAGCAGGACCTCAGAGTACAGTGTTTCCGTGTTTTTGGTTGAAAACAAGTCTTGACCTGACCTTCCCATTACATTAGACTGTGCAGACATGACGATGATTCAGAACTCAGAGGCAGTGCTGTGCTGAGTGTCCGCATAGGCCGTACATTTGTACTTGGATACCAGAGTCATGATAGAATAACATGATAGTGATGTTATTGTTTTAAGAAGTAACAGATTCTTCATATTTTCTTAGTTATTTTCCCCATCCTTTGCTTAATATTTACTTTAAATATTAGCCTTGTGTCATAATTGAAGTAAACACTTATTTATTTATAAAGATTTTAGTTTTAGAGGGGAAAAGGGAGAGAGAGAGAGAGAAACATCAATGTGAGAGAGATATATTGATCTGTTGTGTTTCGCATGCCCCCAACTGGGGACCTGGCCCGCAACACAGGCCTGTGCCCTGACTAGGAATTGAACTGGCGACCCTTTGGTTCTCGGGCTGGCACTCAGCCCACTGAGCCACATGAGTTTTTATTGCAGTTTTTTTTTTCACTAAAACATTACGATACAGTGAAGCCGCAAATAAATGAACCACGATATAGAGAGGGACAATTGTATACTTCACTGGTGAGTACCCATATAGAATTTTATATGTCATTAAAATTAAGTAGGTTTAAGAGTGTAGAAAGTGCTGAAGAGCATATGAAGTGTTTGTAAGAGTGCGGGAAAGGTTAATAAGAGTGGGAAAGGTTTATAGGAGTGTGAGAAGGGTTTATAAAGCCTTAAAATATATATAAGTAATAAAATAAATATAATGCCGCTACTTGGCAGATTTTGACCTATCGCGGGGGTCTCTGGAATGTAACTCCTGTGATAGGTGGGATCACTGTGTTTTAAATGACAGCGTGATTCCTATTGAATTCTTTGCTTTTTGACATCTCAGTGTCCTTGGGCATCTTCTTCTGTCTTGTTACAGTTTGAAGATTCAACAAAAGGAGGCGTTCCAGTTGTTTTACATTTGGTTTTGCCAAATTGTTCCATTTGTTAAGAAGGTAGATTTAAAGCAAACTAGTTCAGACAAAGAGACAAGTGTGTACAGACATAATGGGAGGGATAGCTAGGAAAATTCATCCACACTGTCAGAGCAGTATATAGACTGCATCATCAGAGTTAAACATGAACAAAAGGAAAAGGAATAGTCTCTATGCAGCTGTGCAGACTTAATATAAGAATAAGAGAAAAAAAAGTTGAGGAGAAAATGTAAGTGGCTGCAGCAAAAACTGTATAACCACCTCTATGCTTTCTGTTGTGGAGGGAGCATCCAATTAAGCTGTATCTGAAAGACTATGGTAGAACCTGAGAGACAGCAGTTTTGAGTCATGGACTTAGTCATTAATATATTTGGATCAACACTGGACAGGAAGATATAACACTAGACAGGTAGCAGTGCCTTGTATCTGCAAAAAAGCAAAAAAAAAAAGGAACTTAATGTAGAGATGAGGAATGCTGGAAAGTTTGTAGTAAGCAGGAGATAAAAAATGGAGATTGAATACAATCTGTTAGTTTTTATTTATACCTCATCTTGTTCCAACAGATATATGGAAGACCTTAGAGAGGAATACAACAACATATAAAATGTAATTAAAAATAAGTAGATGGAGACTCCATAAAAAGATAAAATGAGGAAGGAGTGGGAGTTTAGTTCACAAAATGCACTGTGCGTTCTTACATATTTGATAGGAGAACTTGGCTTTAGCATTGTAGCAGTCAACTCAGAGAGGAAAATCATGGATTTTTGCAGTGACTATTTAAATTTAAACAAATTTAGTCACCTAGGAACTGATCTTAAGATCAAAAAGTTTATTAAGTTTTTGACCATTTACAGTTTCGTCAGTGACACTATACAAGGTCTGTCTGGGAAAAGTGCAGCCATTGTTAAAATAACGAGAATGGTTTGCATGAGTGACATCAGTATAACTGCGCAGCTGAGTAGACTAGACTGGAATGCACATGCATGGACAGTGACTTCCTATATTAGTCAGTAGGGCTGGTAGATGCTGTTGAATGAGCATGTGTACTGTGTGGCTGTCACATTCAAAATGACTCAGCAAATAGAGCAACAAATCTGCGTCAGATTTTGCGTTAAGCTTAAACATTCCTCCATGGAAATGATTTGGATGATTCAGAAGGCTACAGCTGTGACCAACTGGTGACTGGCAACTTCATCACGACAACATGCCTGCTCATGTATCATGTCTCATGCAGAGAGAGTGCTTTGGTGACACAGCAAGTCACCCAGGTGACTTTCCACCCCTACAGCCCAGATGTGGCACCCTGCGACGACTTCTGGCTGTTCCCAAAACTAAAATTGCCTTTGAAAGGGAAGAGATTTCAGACTGTCAACAAGATTCAGGAAAATACAACAGGGCAGCTGATGGCAATTCCAATAAAATATTTTGCAGAGTGTCTTGAACAGTGGACGAGATACTGGGAGAACTGTGTGAGGTCCCAAGGTGCCAACTTTGAAGGGGACTGAGGCATCATTATCCTGTGTACAATGTTTCTTGTATCTTGCATCTTCAATAAATGCCTCATTTTTAAATTTTACGTGGCTGGAAACTTTACGAACAGACCTCACATACTGGTTTTGACAGCTTGCTTACAATATGTCAAGAAGTTCTTAGGGCTTTTAACTCCCAAATTCCTAGAAGGCTGTTGGCTTAGCTCAGAAACAAGTTCTGTAGGAGGCCCAAGTGATGGTCCAGGTATTCATTCATGTGGGTAAAAATGCGGTTGATAGTCAGCTCTTGATATTTTTGTGAGCATAATGATTAATAGCGTTTTGATACATTCTTATTGAATTTTAATCCTCAGTAGTACTATTTTCTGATTATGCCATCTTCCTTAATTGTGTAATATACATGGATTTTAGAGAACAATCTCCTTCAAGATGGGGGAGGGAATATCTACTTTCAATTACCACTGATGTGGTTTTGAATCCCTGCCTTGTTTCTTTTCAGGAACAGGATAACTATGTAGCAGAGTTGCTTCTAAGTTCATCTGTTTGTCATATGAGGTGCATTAAAGCTCTTCCTGTGACCTGTTAATTACAAAATGGTGACACTCACTAATGTGCCTCTTTTTTTTAACCAGCATATCTTTCTGAAGCCATGAAACTGACACAGTCTGAGCAGGTGAGACATTTTCTTAATATTTGCGGTGGGGTTTAGAAGGATTTTCTTGTGAAGAATTGTGTATAAAATAAAGCGTTGTGCCTAAAAGCACAATACTACTCTAAAAACACTATAGTTGAAATAAGGGTGAGGCAAAAATAGGTTTGCAGTTGTTCACATGGAAAATAATAGAATAATAAATAATAATACAAGAACAAATTCTTGTTTCATGTACTCACAACTGTAAACCTGCTTTTGCCCTACCCTGTATATAAAATGGGCAAAAGAATACTTTAGAAAGGAAATTAAAACTAAATGAACTGTTGATGTACCGGACATGGTGTGTAGACGCTTCTGTCCTTTTTTCCTGGTGGTTGCTTGTGCTCCTTCCACACCTCAGATTGCCCCTGTGTCCTGGAGCCCCGCTCAGGGCCTTTCCCGGTGACCGGCTTGTCCCACCCGCTCACAAGTGAGCAAGTGGGCCTGGGCGAGGAGAAACCGATTGGCCTTCCCTTTGCTCTCAAAGATAATGTAAATCTTATTTTTTCCTGAATGCCTATGTAATTTTGCTACTTTTAAATTTGTTTCACCAATGGCTTTAATTTTTCGTCTGTGTTTGGGGAAGGCCTCCCTAGGTTTTCAAAATACCTTTATCCAAAGATGATTTCCTGATTATACAAGTGGCAGGTACATAGGCTTGGTAAATGTTTATTTAATTGAATTGAGGATAGATATCCTTTCTGTGAGTGAATGTCAGTGGCAGGGGAAAAAAAAAACAAAAAACACCAAACTGAACCAAGAGAACATAGAAGTCGAGTTCTCCCTGCACACTTTCCTCTGACTGTATAGGACTGTTCGTGTGAGCCTCCTGAAGACCCTGTCAGTGAGGACTTTTTAGCTAGTTGTAGAATTGATGTCTAAAGAGGAAATTTTTCTGACTTTTAAGCTGAGTATCAGTGGCATTGCAGAGTGTTAAGGCACATTTTGAAAGGTCTGATTCAGAATGTCGATTTGGAATAGGACTTCTGACTTCCTGAATGAATGGTGTTTTGTTGATATTCACAAGCTAACAAAAACATGTTAGCTTACCTAAAAGAACTGGTTAGTTATTTTGAAAAAATTTTGAGGTTCAGCTGAATTGCAAACATACTGTATGAATTTTTAAGTGTTACTGGGTTATTCAGAAAGGAGAATCTTGGAATAGTGTTTTCTGGCCATTACTAAAGAGACTTAAAATGTTAAATTGCACCTTTCTTTCTGTTTTACAGGCTCATTTATCACTGGAACTGCAAAGGGACAGCCACATGAAGCAGCTCCTGCTCATTCAGGAGCGGTGGAAGAGGGCCAGGCGGGAGGAAAGATTGAAAGCCCAGCAGAGCACAGACAGGGATGCTGCCGCTCAGGCATCTCACAAACCCTTTGCTGAGGACTCAGAAGGCCAGAGTCTCCTCCCTCACAAGTACAGCCCTTCCACAGAGAGGCACCCGCCTGAGATTCAGGGGGTCTTTGACAGGGATCCAGACACACTGCTCTTTTTACTTCAGCAGAAGAATGAGCCAACAGAACCATGCATTGGTAGCAAAGCCCCTAAAGATGATAAAACAATTATAGAGGAGCAGGCAACCAAAATTGCAGATTTGAAGAGGCATGTGGAATTCCTTGTGGCTGAGAATGAAAGATTAAGGAAAGAAAATAAGCAGCTAAAGGCTGAAAAGGCCAGACTCCTCAAAGGCCCAGTAGACAAGGAGCTAGATGTAGATGCTGACTTTGTAGAAAAGTCCGAGTTGTGGAGCTTGCCGCCGCATTCAGAAACTGCCGCCGCCTCTTCAACCTGGCAGAAGTTTGCAGCAAGTACCGGGAAAGCCAAGGATATTCCAATACCCAACCTTCCTCCCTTGGATTTTCCGTCTCCAGAACTTCCCCTTATGGAATTCTCTGAAGATATTCTGAAAGGATTTATGAATAATTAAAATGGAAGGCCACAGAAGTGAGAAGAGGAAATAATACCGTTAATCCAGAAGGAAAAAAAGGGAAAACCACGTGCAAGGGTGATCCCGGAGAGGCCTCATCGCCTGGCAGGCGCCCTGTGGAGGAGAGGCGTTGCCGGGGCTTGGAAACAGTCACTGTGAAACGTGTCACATACCTGATGTGCTGGCTCGAGCTGATGATTCCGGACTTGGCAGACACTAAACTCTTGGAGGTTCACTTTCTCCTGATACAAACCAAATGGCTACCTGGAATAATTTTTCAAGCAACAGTTTTTCATATCTTCAGGGTTAAAATGTATAAAAGTATGTTATGTGTAATTAATCTATAATGCCATAAATGATAATGCAAAACCTAAATGATACGGTGACCTGTGGGGCTGCCTTATATTTGAAACATGCTTTCTATCATGCATTGACTGTATGCATTTTGTTATGCACATTTCATTTGTTTAATAAGGCGTGTAAGACACACCTTTCTAGATGAAACTCTGTGTGCCACACTTTGCACTACTCATAACATAATGATAACCTCAAGACTATCAGGAGAAATATTTAAATTTCCATTTTATGAAGAACCAAATTATTAGTTATGCTTTTTTAAAGAAAATTACCAGTTTACATAATTAATCAGGGTGCATTTTAAGTTCTAACTTTTTGTTTATTGTAAATGCATCATTTGAAAATACCAAGGGAATATCCTTTTGTTTTTAATGATGCATGAGTGGAAGTAATGCTAGTTGGCAGTATTTGATTGTAAGAAATCAATAAAGTCATTGTGTTTTATACCTTTGTTGAATGTGGATGCTACTTAAAAAGCAAGTTTTGTATGGTTTCTGTGTTGTAAATTTTTAATATGAATTTGAAGAAATTCTGTCAGATGATTACTTTGGTATGTTAAAGATTTTCTTCAGTGTTTTTTAGTCCATTTCCCCCCAACCAGGGTGAAAGAACAGAGAAGTTCCTGGGGTCTAAATGAGTGCCGGGCCTTTTCCCTGCCTTGGCACACGTGAAAAGCCGCAGCGCCGCACTCAGGCTGGAGCTGCTGTGCCCGGTACCTGGCACCCAGCATTCTCCTCTCCGGCAGTCTGGGGGTTCCGGGGGGGGGGGGGAGGTGAAGAGGAGAAGAGGGTGAAGCACATTTGGGTATAAGCCACTAGGTGTGTTGAAAGCAGAGAGATTTCATTTACTGTGGAATTGTGGGAGGGATGAAAACATGCAGGAACAGCGTACTGCCTCCCCAAGAAAATCAGGGACAGTGGGGGTGGGTGGAGTTGGGCTCACATGTTTAGTGATGAAACCAGCAGAAGTAGGATGACATGAAGTGCCCATGGGGATGTCACATTTTTACTTGTGTCATCTTGCTACAGATGAAACCAAAAATAAACCAGCTTCTTAAAATATCTCAAAAAGAGTTCTGCTTTCTGTTAAAAGTTGTATTAATTTGCCTATCTCGTTGTTGACTATTTCACTTGCCTAACCTTTATAAAACTTCAAATTTAACAGTTTGTGCCAAAAATTATTAGCCATTTCTTTTACTTAAAAAAAAATATTTTATATATTTATTTGTAGAGAGAGGAAGAAGGAGGGAGAAAGAGAGGGAGAGGAATGTTGATTGGTTGCCTCTTGCACAGCCTCAACCAGAGACCTGGCCCACAACCCAGGCATGTGCTCTGACCCGGAATCAAACTGGAACCGGTGACCTTTCAGTTTGTGGGACGTTGCGCAGCCCACGGAGCCACACCAGTCAGGGCTAGCCATTTCTCCTTTAAACGTGAGCTCTGTTAAGTTTGACACAAATACTTTCAAAAACATATTCCTTTTCTGCCACTGCCTTCTCCCTCCCCCACCTTGCTCTCCCATTACTGTTGGCAGTTCGACCTGGATTTTACAGGACCCGTGTTCTGTGCCTTTCCGCTAACAAGTGCACGTCATGTGAACTAATCTTTTTCACTGTCTTTGGAGCTCTTCATCACACTATTTAGTACTCTTCTTATATCTGGTTTTTAAGTTCTTTTAAATTGATAATATAGAGGAGGAGGGAAGGAGAGAGACATCAATTTGTTGTTCCATTTAGTTACGTATTCTTGTATGTGAGGTCGGAGAGAGAGATCAATTTGTTGTTTTCTTGTTTCACTTAACCTGTGCATTCACTGGTTAATTCTTGTATGTGCCCTGACCAGGGATCGAACCCACAACCTTGGCACATCGGGACACTGCTGTAACCTGAGCCTACCCAGCCAGGGCCTGGTTTTTAAGTTTTACGTTTCAGTCTCTTCATAGAACATATGTGCCTTTTGACCAGGGTGACAGGGTACCTCTGCAGCATCCTGGCACAGCGTCTTCCATAGAAAATACCTGTTTTACCGAACTGTGACCTTGCCTCTGGGCACATGGCCCATCTAATATTTGGGGTTTTAGGTGTTCTTGTGCCTTCTCAGTCTCGTTGAAGGCACTGAAAGGTATTTAAGAATAGCTGGCTTCCACCAAGTGATGCATTGTGCACGTACAGGAAGTTTAGCAGGTGTTGTCTTTCCTTACTCAGTGGTGGCCTCTTGCTACTGAACCCAGGTAACTACTGGGTGTTAAAAAAGCCCAGAAAGCCAAGTCCTGATTTTTTATTTTTGGGTTTTCACAGAATGACAATTTCAGGAAGTAAGTAGTATGTAGTACGAATCTTAGCTATGCTTCTGTGCTAACCACAAGTAATCCATACCTCCTCGGAACCATGCTTAAGAGAAACCAGAATCAGGTGTTTCAAAAGAGTTTCTTCAAAGCCACTGTCTGTGTTATATCAAGGTTATTGAAATAGTGAAAAATATTTTGTTTCTAGGTGAATCAATTCAAAATGTTAAATATATTCTTATCTTTCTGCTTTTAACACGTTCTGGGTGCTTTTTTTGTTTTAATGTATTTTGGATGTCGTAGTTTTTAGTGCCTTTTAAGACCTATTATTTTACAAAGAAATAAATTGAGGCCCAGAAGACTGAGTTATGTGAGGTTTATGCCAGATTGGGAGCAGAACCAAGAGTAAGGGTGTCTAATAGTCCTTTGCTGTTTTTACTGGGCCACACAGGGGCTGACTTGTTTGGTTTTCCTGCTGTGGCTAAGGGACCTGGTTATTCAAATTTCTCCTCAGCTCTTTCCCTTCAATGAGCCAGTGAAGATCCTGGTGTCGCCAAGGGCCGCTGCCCCACCCAGTGGTACCGGTATGAGAACAGGCTGTAGCCAGAGTCTCACTTCTACCCAGATGTTTCTGTTGCCAAGATCTGCATCTTTGACCTGGGGTGGGAAAAGGCAAAAGTGGACGAGTTCCCACTCTGTGGCCATAGGGTGTCAGATGAATACGGGCAGCTCTCCTCCAAAGCCCTGGAGATGTCCCATATTTGTGTCAACGAGTACTGGGTGAAAAGCTGTGGCAAAGATGGCTTTCACATCCGAGTGTGGCTCTGCCCATTCTGTGTCATCCGCAGCATCAGGATGTTGTCCTGTGCTGGGGCTGACAGGCTCCGGACAGGTATGCGGGTGCCTTCGGAAAGCCCCAGGGCACAGTGGCCAGGGTCCAACATTGGACAAGTTATGTCCATCTGCACCAAGCTGTAGCACAAGGAGCATGTGATTGAGGCCTACACAGAGCCAAGTTCAAGTTCCCTGGCCACCAGAAGACCCACATTTCCAAGAAGTGGGGCTTTACTAATTTTAATGCGAATGAATTTGAAGACATGGTGACTGAAAAGTGGCTCATCCCAGATGGCTGTGTAGTCAAATATATCTCTAATAGCCGTCCCCTGGAAAAATGGTGGGCTCTGCACTCACGAGTCTCTGCTTCCACCTTAACACTCACCAAAAAATCCTACTTGTCAGCAACAACAAGCAAATTTCTCCTCAGGCATGCATACCACACTTGCACCTCAGCTGCTCTGCTTCCCAAGAAGTTGGGGCTCACCTGGTGAA
Organism: Glossophaga mutica; assembly: GCA_039655065.1. Taxonomy (NCBI): domain Eukaryota; kingdom Metazoa; phylum Chordata; class Mammalia; order Chiroptera; family Phyllostomidae; genus Glossophaga; species Glossophaga mutica. Next base: position 134,530,324 of record CM077307.1, on the reverse strand, counting down.
CGTCAACTTCATTCTTAGACCCAATTGTACAAAGCCTAATAATGTCCACTTTCTGTGGTATCCCTTTTCACTTGTGGAGGTTGTGATTAAAGTTTTGTCGTTTTAAAAGATGCTAGTGTGAGGCAGTCAGCCATAGGGTGTGCATAATTTACTTGAAGAGTTAAGACATGAACTATAATAATACTAGGTAGTTACTGAATCATTCTAGACTAGTAGGCTATATATGTAGAAATTAGAAATGATCTTTATCACATTTTTGTCATAATGCCAGTGTAGCCTATTTGGAGACCTCTGCAGGAGCAAGTGGCTTGCCTGTTTAAATTTCTTCGGATTTGTCTGTTTTGCCTCAGATGGGATTACTTCCTTTTCACAGTCATGGCTGATGAACAGTGCCATCTAGTGGACAGAGAGGAACTTGTTGGGTCAAAGGCGGTTTGATGAGCCACTGTTAAAAAATCCCTAGCTGGTCACTAATATTTAAATACTCTAGTAAATAGTTATATTCGAGTGGTTTATAGACATGTATAGGAAAAAAAACTTTCAGTTTTAATATGAGATCTGAATACAAGCACCAGATTATTTAATGAACCACCACCTTTTGCCGCTAAAGTTAACATAGTTGGTGCATCCTCCCTGGAAGGAGTAATGGGGTCAGAGGGTTGGGAGCGGCTTGCTAGGGAGAGGACAGCGTTAAGGAAACGCGTGGGGTCAATTGAGGGGAGAAGTTGTAAGTTTGGCTGGCGTCATGGGCAGGACACATGAAGAAATTGGGGGGTGGCTTGTGCGGATTGTCTTAACCATGTGCTAAAAGTGAGGAGGCCAGGTTCAGGTTATGATTCTGAGGAATGGAAAATACTTTGTATGCTTTGCAAGGCACAGGTGGCTAGGGGGAAGTGATCCCTATGCGCCCTTTATCATGAGCTCCTGCTTAGTAACCCTGTACGACCTGCCTTGGTCCTGTGACCCACACATACAACACCCATCCTTGCATTTGACCCCAAGGTCGTCTTTTTTTTTTTTAAGATTTTATTTATTTATTTTTAGAGAGAGAGGGGGAGAGAAACATGATGTGTGAGAGAAACAGGGATCAGTTTCCTCTCACACCTTCCAACTGGGGACCCGGCCCACAACCCAGGCATGTACCCTGACTGGGAATTGAACCAGCAATCTTTGGTCTGCAGGCCTGTGTTCAATCCCTGAGCCACACCAGCTACGGCTAGGGCCAAGGTCTTTTTCACAGACCAGACAGAAAAGATGGGCTGATTTACAGAGAGCTGAACAGCTGAAGTCAGCTGTGAAAGTCTGAAGTCAAGAAAGGGAACTCACTTTGTGTGCAGCCGGCGGCCAAGAGCTTGCCAAAACTTCATTTCCGTTTGAACGTCACTGCTTTCATTAACAGCCAGATTGATTGCTGTGAGAGCCAAAGTACTTTGTATACTACTCAGTTCCTGTACCTTCCATATGGTTTCAAGAAGTAACTATCAAGGCTTTTTTTTAAAATATATTTTATTAATTATGCTATTACAGTTGTCCCATTTCTCCCCCCTCATTCCCCTCCACCCTACACACCCTCTCCCACCCACATTCCCCCCTTTAGTTCATGTCCATGTGTCATAAGTTCTTTAGCTTCTACATTTCCCACACCATTCTTGCCCTCCCCCATCTATTTTCTACCCATTATCTATGCTACTCATTCTCTGTACCTTTTCCCCCTCTCTCCTCCTCCCACACCCCTGTTGCTAACCCTCCATTTGATCTCCATTTCTGTGGTTCTGTTCCTGTTCTGTTTGCTTAGTTTGCTTTTGTTTTAGGTGTGGTTCTTAATAGCTGTGAGTTTGCTGTCTTTTCACTGTCATATTTTTATCTTCTTTTTCTTAGATAAGTCCCTTTAACATTTCATATAATAAGGGCTTGGTGATGATGAACTCCTTCAACTTGACCTTATCTGAGAAGCATTTTATCTGTCCATCCATTCTAAATGACAGCTTTGCTGGATAGAGCAATTTTGGATGTAGGTCCCTGCTTTTCAAGATTTCAAATATTTCTTTCCAGCCCCTTCTTGCCTGGAAGGTCTCTTTTGAGAAATCAGCTGACAGTCTGATGGGAACTCCCTTGTAGGTGACTGTCCCCTTATCCCTTGCTGTTTCTAGAATTCTCTGCTTCATTCTAATCTTGGCTAATGTAATTACGATGTGCCTTGGTGTGTTCCTCCTTGGGTCCAACTTCTTTCGGACTCTCTGAGCTTCCTGGACATCCTGGTAGTCTATTTCCTTTGCCAGATTGGGGAAGTTCTCCTTTATTATTTGTTCAAATAAGTTTTCCACTTGTTGCTTTTCTTCTTCCCTTTCTGGGACCCCTATAATTCGAATGTTGGGACGTTTAAAGATGTCCCGGAGGTTCCTAAGCCTCTCCTCATTTTTTTGAATTCTTGTTTCTTCCTCGTTTTCTGTTGGTTGTTAGTTTCTTCTTTCTGGTCCACTCCATTGATTTGAGTCCCAGTTTTCCTTCCATCTCTATCAGTTCCCCATGCATCTTCCTTCATTTCACGTATTGTAGCCCGCATTTTTTCATCTAGTTTGTGAGCAAAATCAACCAATTCTGTGAGCATCTTTATGACCAGTGCTTTGAACTGTGCATCTGATAGGTTGGCTATCTCTTCATTGCTTAGAGGAATTGGCTCTGGGGCTTTTATTTGTTTTCTGGTTTGAGCCATTTTTGGTGGGGTTTTTTTGTTTTGTTTTGTTTTGGTTTTAGTCTGGTCGTGGCTATTACATAGTGAGGGGTGGAGCCTCAGGCGCTCCCCAGGGCGGCGCAGCCCAGTCACCGGGTTGTGACGCTGTAGGTGGGGGCGGGGTCTGAGAGGGAACAATGGCGCCTGCTCCGCTCTCTCCTGGATTCAGTCCCCTCCGCCACTTCCCCTCTGCCTGGACCGTCCGTATGCGCGAATGTGGGACCACCTGGTCAGCCAGCCGCCTTGTGCGGCCTCACTGGGTCTGCACAGTTGTCCCCCTGTGCCCGGGGTCCACCAGCTGCTGCCTGTGCGCCTGGGAACTGCGAGCCGCTGCTGCTTGTGTTCCCGGGTCCGCACCTCCACTTTCTCCTGCCGCGACTCCACCCCTCTTACTGGTCTGGATGAATGGTTGTTTGACTTCCGTACAGTTCAATTTTCTATAAGTTCTGGTTGTTTTCTTGTTTCTAAATATTCGTTGTCCTTAATTTTGGTTGTGAGAGGAGGCACAGTGTGTCCGCCTACGCCTCCATCTTGGCCAGAAGTCCGCATCGTAGCTTTTGAAGTGAGGAAAAGTCTGAGTTTGAATCTTGGTGACGGACCTGGTAGGACACAACTTTGTATCTTTGCTGTATCCCAATTCGTAGTGCGTAGGATACTGAATAGCACTCATTAGATCATTCCTTTTCCTCCCGTGGCTGACGGTCCTGATCTGGTATGGGAAAGCATCTGTGGTAGGTTGGTGTCTAGAAATAGAACATTCTGAATCCATGTCTATAGTGTGTGTACACACACAGCAAACTAAAGCTGTGAGAGCACACTTCTGAAGGTAGCTGAACTTGCCCAGGTATCATTAAACCCATATCCCACATCTACCAAAGGGAAGCAACAGGACAACAGTTTGCATGGGTGCTACATCCCAAGTTGTGTGGCAGAAAAGAAATGTACTGGGACACAATGTAACTTATTAACCAGAAAAAGGAATTTATATTCAGGTAGGTCAAATGACATTACACTATAATGCGGGAAGCAGGGAGGAAACAGATATTTAACACAAGTTCCCCTTTATAATCTTTACCTTGACGTTTTTTAAATTATTCTACACATTTAATACTTGTTGTGTCACTGCCTGGAGGAATGGGCATACTCAGATGTTACTTGAGGAGCATCTAAGCTAACAAAGAGGTTGGAGAGAACAAGGTTAATGGTCAGAGGAATTGCTCCATCAGGGATCTCCCCAGCCTTCTGAGCCAACTAATGTTTTTTAAAAAGGTAAGCATTATGGTCTTCTTTCTCCAACCCCATTTCACCAAGAATGAGGTCACTAGCATGGAATTCAGACCGTGGAGAGGATACTTTCATTAGGTGAGTTTGCTATGAAGGCCACTGTCGGGCAGGTGTGATCTGTCTTAGCTTCAGCTGCTCTGCAGCGGTTGTATGGGTGGTTCACACAACAGCAAAAGCAAAAACCTCTTGGCAGAAGCCCTGGCTGGTGTGGCTCAGTGGACTGAGTGCCGGCCTGTGAACCAAAGGGTTGCTGATTTGATTCCCAGTCTAGGGCGCTTGCCTGGGTTGTGGGCCAGGTCCCCAGCGGGGGGGGGGCATGCAAGAGGCAACCACACATGGATGTTTCTCTCCCTTTCTCTCACCCTTCCCCTCTGTCTAAAAATAAATAAAATCTTAAAAAAGAAACCCTTTTGGAAGAAAATTACCCAGGCTTTAGAGTCTCGCTAGACGTTTAGGAGACCAGCGGGAGGTAGTCTACTCTGGAATTATGTTGGGCTTGAAATTAATTTCACATCATAATTAAATTGTATGTGACCTATGAAAGCATTAAGCAAAATATGCCATTTAATGAGTTGAGACACATTTTGAAAAATAGTATCAAAAAGTCAAAAACCAAGAACTTCCCAAAACAGTTGGTGGTGAGAGGTGGAGGCTGCCTGAGCTGCACAGGTGAACACAGGCCTGCCTGCCTCCCCAGCTTACTGGCTGTAGAAACTGGTGAAAGGAATCAGTTTGAGGTCCAACCAATGCCACCCAAGAAAGAACTGGTAGGAAACAAGTGGCCTGGAAGTACCACCCTAAGAATCAAAATGGAGAGTTTAAACGGATTTCGCATGCTCACAAAGTGTTTTCTGATGCAAAGAGAATTCTAAGACAAAAGAGAAAAGGTGGAACAGCATGGACATCTTTGATGTTTTCTGGAGAAAGGAAAGGTACCAAACAAATGTTGTGCATCAGCTCTCAGTAACCTTAGATTTATACAATGGTGCGACCAAAAAAAGGAACCATGCAAAAGAATGCGATTTATAAACGTGAAGGCCGAGGTGGTAAGGAGCAGTGCAGTGCGGCCCCAGTCGCCGAGGTACTGGGACGCAAGCTAAGAACTCCTCAGGTAGGACCAGGGAGAGTTCAGCAAATTCAGTCCTGGTCATGCAGTGCCAGGCTGAGTCCTGAAGACAGATGTGAAAGCTCCAATGAAAGGGTGACAGGTCAACAGAGGTTTTCTTAAAGTTCACATTGGCAAAGGCTCGAAGGTGGCCAGATGAGATTACACTTAAGGAGACCAAGAACCAGGACTGGACCCAACAGATAGCCTTGTTTTATTATTTAAAAATTTTTATTTGGGAGGCGGGGGAGAGGGTTAAAGAGAAACATCAATTAGTGCCTCCTATATACAACCCGACTAGGAATCGAACCCACAACCAAGGTATGTGCCTCACTGGGAATCGAACTGGCAACCTCTCAGTGTACAGGATGATGTTCCAACCATCGGCCAGGGTGAGAGATCGTTTCAGATCAGGCCCATGCTGTTTTCACTCTATGAAATGGCCTTTTTCTGTCTATGGATATACTGCTGGTTGAAGCACTGTGTGCCTTTCAAACCGAATTATCAACTCTCATCCAGGTCAGTCTGCCAAGCATGGATCTACATAGTGCGTGCCAAGGGAAAGCATGCCAATTTATCGTGGAGCACACGAAAAGGGTCATGTAACCAGGGAATAACGTTAAGGCCAACTTTCCTGAGAATGGCTCTCTCCTGATAAACATTCTGTGCTGTAAAAACTCCAAGAATAAAAGTAGAAAAGACTGGTTAAACGGACCAGGTAGAGCTAACTGGTGGACTTTGACCCAAGTCAAGAAAGGCTGCACCATGACGCACCGTAACAACGGAGAAGCACCTGAGGATGACAGTCGCTACCCTAGGGCGGTGGGTGGTTTGGTCAGACCTCTCACAAGGGCAAGTAAAACTCACTGCCTGGCATTTTATATGCAGTAGTGAGTGAGTGAAGGACTGTAATGAAAATATGCTCACCGCTTGCTATTGTTTGTATTTTAAACACAACTACAGTAGTGTTTTTAAGTTAAATGAAGAGTAAACTCCCCAATTTTTCTCCCTCTGCCTGTTAGGTCTTACCTCATAACTAAGTTCAGTTCCGTGCATGGATTGCCTTAGACTGAAGTGCTAGTTGTATGTATTGACTTCAGTGGATGAGCCTTACTTATTAAGCTATAAAAATAGAGTTCTGTATTTAACTGGCAAAGAACTCTTAATTTGTAGGGAAGTGTTGATCTAAGTTGTATTAAGTGGGATTCATTGTGACGCTTCTGCATTTATTCTGTTGCCTCAAATGTTAGTTGAAAATGGCATGCTGCATAATTTAACCTGTGGTAACAATGACATATAACTTTCTAAACAAAGGGTTTATCATAATTTTTTTGAGGGCTTGCAACGCTTTGTTTTTTAAGTATGTTAAAGGCTTACACTTTATTTAACTTGTGTTCCAAAGTTAACTAATATAATCTTAGTAGTAGAGCATCTAGATTATGAATAGCTTCACTTGTATGTTTAAGTCATGTTCACAAGCTTAAATGTGGATACCAGAATTCAAACATTCTTTAAAAGTATGTATGTCTCCTTAATATACTGATCACAAAGCAAAAAAAAAAAAAGTTTGAAATGTACAAAAGAAAGTTCTTGTAATCATTTAAACTATTTGTTCATCAGCCTAAGTCTCCCCCATCCCCCATGAGAGAAAAGCTGCCATCCATCCCATCCATCCCATCCACCCCTGTGCTGGGGGCGGAGGGGAGCGTCACCATGACATGTGAATGCTCGCGTCCCTGGCTGGGCCTTGCCAGGAGCAGAGGGTGGGGTGACAGCCTACATGGAGCCAAAAAACGGTGGATGTAACAAATAAAAACTAAACAGCCTCAAGGTTACAACGTGGGTTTACCACTGTTTTCTTTTCAAGTGTGTGCTTCCTAAATGGGAAGAAAAGGCTAGTGGAGAGCTGACTTGCGATGGAGAACACAACAGTGTACAGATGGTGTGTTGTAGGACTGGGCAATTTTGTGACTGTCACCCCAATAAATTCATAAAAAAGAAAAAAGTAAAGAAAGAAGGTGGTCCCCTCAATATTCTGCAGGTGCCAATGGAGGGCTGCGTATTTCCAATAAAATTCAAATGGAAGGACTGTGTGACCTTCAAACAAACAGCACTCACCTATTAAAGACTCCAAATTAAAGCAACTTATCAAGGTCACACAGAAAGCAGAAAAACTACATTCAATCCAGACGGACCAACGTCAGGCTCTTCCTGCCACCTGCTTCCTCCAACCCTCAGCGGTCACTGGCAGCTATCTCTGCTGCGAAAACTGTTTGAAATCGCATATTCTCATAATCGTAGCTTTTAAAATTAATGTGTGGGTTCTGTTTTCAATTAAATGTGTTCGGAAATGACAAATGCTGGAGCTCCCTGTTTTGTTTTCTTTTTAGGTGGGCCAGTAGGACAAGCAGGTGGAGGCACCTATTTGTTACGGCCCAGGAAGTCTGAAGAGAGGTGAGCAAGGCCTGTAAGAATAAAAGATGGGGGGATGTTTCAGCAAAGAGCGCGGTGTTACAAGAAAATGCTGATAAGCCGCCTGATTATGAAGAAGCAAGCCCATTTTTGATAAAGTCCTTTTAATGAAAAATGTAAAACCCCTCTCAACTTGAATGTACAAAGCCATATGTAACACTTGCACTTAACAAATAAAAGCAAGTCAATGTTTTAAAAAAATACATCATTAAATGTATATATGTATATATTTACATAGCATATTAAGTTTAATATTTAGCTTTAAAAGTTCACATAAATTTTTAGCAAAATGAGACAATTTTAAATAAATTACACCTTTTGAAAATGTTTAATTGTACAGTCAATAGCTTCAACAAAATATTGAAGTGTCTGTATTTAGTATCTGCTTTACATACTTTATATTTTACAATTTTTACAATTATTTGGCAGTAATTTTCTGATTATGACATGAATGCTGTGCGATTCAGCAATTTCCCAAATGCAGGCGACAGCTGGTGTTCGGGTCCTATTCTCACAGTAACTGTCTCAATGTAGTGAAAAATATCGGTTATTTTAGTAAACTGTACAAGGTCACATTTACACTTGATCAACAATATAGCATAGAATTTCGTATTTTTTTTCCAAAAATAAATACATCATTTTAAATCTGGCATTTTCACAAACATCATATACACTATAATACAAAAACAGCTATGAAGTGCTGCTTTTTAACTGTAGCTTGTTTTAATAACTAACATTTACTCATAGGAGCTGCGACTGATGCTATACTGCTGTGGTGTCAGTAACAAGTAATTACTACAGAGAGAATTCCTTGGCACTGATGGTTTATGAAGCTTAAGTCAGTGTGCGTGTGCGTATCATCGTTCAAGAGTAAGTAACCTCACACTTCAGTGGCCTACAAACAGCGAACTGGACGGAACACACCTAATTTTCTTCCATATCCTCTGTCTCATCTTCGTGTATTTTCAAAGCTCTCACCGTTTCCTTGACTGCATGATATAAGATGTTTTTAACCTGAAAGAGATGTTTTAGAATTATGCTAGGATTGCTACTCACTTCAGCTGGAGATGAATTAATAAGTGAAAACTGTTGTATTAAAAAAAATTTTTTAAAGGAAAGTTAAATTCAAGAGAAATAAGTGTCAGCATTAAAAAATACTGTTAAAAAGGACTCATGGACAAAAACTATGGGGGGTGGAAATGGGAGGAAGGTGGGGAGGGCTGGGGTGGTGGGCTGGGGCGGGGTAAAAGACAGAAAACTGTACAATATCAACAATTAAAAAATACTGATTAAAAAAAAAAAGATGTTTTTTAAATTTTCACATTTAAAAAAAAAAAAAATGCTGTTAAACCAAAAGCTAAAATCAGGACCATTAAAAATTATACACTTAGGTGCTTACTGGTATGAATCTTTGGCCATTACCCTAAGTTGACAAACTAGGCCATGACTGCCTAAGCTGGCACGCACGCATCACACCTCTGAATGTAAAAACCTGCCACACAGCCGCTCTTACCTGCAGTTTATCATCATAGTTGATTTCATCCTTCAAAAGTCTCAGTTCCTGTGTTAAATGAAATGACTGTACAAGATGTTCTGGAGACACAAAGTCTTCGGTTACCTGAATGCAGCTGTGAAAATTCTGTACCTATCCCCAAAGAGAATAAAAAGTAAATTTTAGGAGGTGGGGATAAAGCAAAGCAAAGCTGTGTAGTAATAGTAAACACAAAGGACAAGTCACCAGAAACTTGCAGTATTTTCTCCAAAACATCAAGTGCATTTCAAAGCAGAAGACCACACTTTGTGGGAAAGTTCTCTCTCTGAAAAGCTTCATGTAAAGTGACTTTGTAAACTGAGTATTTTTAAATGATGAAAAGAATGTTTCCAGGAATCCTTCAGAGAGGCCAATAAACAGACCCTAAATCACCAATTTTGTTAAGGTGGACTTTTGGTGTTACTTAAAGTCTCCGTTTTACTCATCAGTGCAATCGGCCTGGACATTTGTCGTCACTCCTCGGGCTGTTGTTAGCTTTGGTCCTTTCACTGCCAACTTTTGGACCAGAGAGTAAATGAAAGAAAAGGCAAGGAAACATAGTTTAATTATTTGTGAGGAACTGGGATGAAAACTTGTTCTAGATAGATATTATTATTAGTTCTTCAACAGTTTTAGCATATACAGTTTAGCACATCTAGCTGTATCTTTGTAATTTCTCTCTTCATTGGTATTATAATTTTGTTTATACATCGTTTTCCTGTTTTCCTTTAGCTCTTAGACTTTAAGTCAACTGTCTTAAATGTGCCAATGTCTACTAAGTCTAAAATTTGGGCTGCCTCAGGGAAAGCTTCTGTTGCTTTATTCCCCCCTAAGAACAGGCCATTCTTTCCCATTTTCTGTGCATGTTATAGAACTTGTTGTTGAAAACCGGACATTATAATATGGTAAGTGGAAACCTGATTCTCCCCCTGCCTCAGGTTGTGTTGCTGTTGATGGTTGAGGGCTACAGCCATCCATTTAGTGGCTTTTTCCAAACCATTTCGCAAAGCCTGTATTCCTCATCAGGTGTGATCACTAAAGTCTGTTCTGTCATCTCAGTGGTCAGCCAGTGACCTTCTGAAATGCCCCTAGTCAGCTGCCCTTTTCTTAATCAAGCAGTCCCCTGGTTGACCTAAGTCTTGGATTAGACTCCTGAGTTCTGAAAGAGGTGATTCTGTAAGTTTTTGCCAGTTTATGGATGCCTTAAAAAACTTTCAAACAGTGACTTTTATTAGCGCTTACAAGATGCTATTCATGTTTCCTAATGACTTCAACCTGACTTACTATGCTTAAAGATTTAAGGGTTAGTTTGGAGAGACAAGATTCAGTTTCAAAGGGGAACACATCTAAACTTCTCATTCCACTTAAGCCTTTCTTTGGCCATCTTTCAGTCATTTACGTTTCACTTCCTTGATAGACTGTTTCATTCAAACTTGTCTTAAAGGGTCAGTTGTTATTAGAAAACATAACTTTTTCCTGTTCATAGTAAGGTTATTATCTGTTGTATATACATCTGTTGTATATACTGTTGTATATACATAGTAACTTATTTGTGAGAACTTAAAGAGTTTAAAGGTTTTGCCAAAGTACTTTTAGTCATATGAATGAACTCACTATAAATGACCAAACACAGTAACTCAAAAGTTAAGGGCAATTTTATCACAGAAGATTTTATGTTAATTTTTGAAAAACTGCCATTTAAAATAAAGGGTACTATAAATCTCAAGATACCAGAGATGAGACAAATTAAATCCCAGAGGTCAGGGTCCACCTGCTCCATCTAGGGACACAGGGGTTTCACAGATTTTTCATGTTTGCCAACAGATTAAAAAAAATTTTTTCTTTTATTGATTCTAGAGAAAAGAGAGGAAGAAACAGAGAGAGAGAGAAACACTGATTGGTTGCTTCCTGCATGTTCCCCGACTGGGTACTGAACCCACAACCCAGGCAGCATATGCCCTGAGCAGGAATCAAACCTGCAACCTCCAGTTTGCAGGAGGAGGCCCAACCAACTGAGCCACGCCCGCAAAGAGCTAACAGAAGATTTTTAAAGTCTGCAATTCTAGTTTTAGAATGTAAAGAGGGCTCCAGCTATGATACTTTACCTCAGCTTGCTGAGATATTCATCTGAACACCCTAGCACAGAGCTTCCTGTTTTGTTTGCCTTCTCAAAGTGCTCCGTGATGACAAATCAAAGAACAAAATGTAGTGTGTGTTCCCTTAGTGCTGCTGGCCCCTGTCATGCAGTTTCCTTATGATGAAACAGGGTTTTTGTAGGTGTCTTGGGTTTTCAAAGGCATCCTATTTGTGTGATTTTCAAAATGTGGTCCTCAAATGGTAGTACCAGTGTCACCTGGGACCTTTTTAAAAATGTCATATTTCGGGTCCCTCTTCAGACCCACAGAGTCAGCTGTTCTGGGGTTGGGGCCCAGCAATCTGTGTTTTTTAAAATCAAGTCCTCCAGGAAATTGTAGTGTTTGCTAAAGTATGAGAAGTACACTAGGACTTCCGGCCAAGATGGAGGCGTAGGCAGACACACTGTGCCTCCTCTCACAACCAAAATTAAGGACAACAAAGATTTAGAAACAAGAAAACAATCATAACTGATAGAAAACTGAACTGTACGGAAGTCCAACAACCATTCATCCAGACCGGTAAGAGGGGCGGAGTCTCGGCAGGAAAAAGTGGAGGTGCGGACCCAGGAACGCAAGCAGCAGCAGCTGGCAGTTCCCAGGTGCACAGGCGGCGGCTGGCGGTCCCCGGGCCCACAGGCAGCAGCTGGTGGACCCCGGGCATAGGGGGGCAACTGTGCAGACCCAGTGAGGCCGCACAAGGCGGCTGGCTGACTGACCAGGTGGTCTCACATTCGAGCGCGCAGACGGTCCAGGCGGAGGGGAAGTGGCGGAGGGGACTGAATCCAGGAGAGAGCGGAGCAGGCGCCATTGCTCCCTCTCAGGCCCCACCCCCACATACAGTGTCACAACCCAGCGACTGGGCTGCCCTGCACTGGGGAGCGCCAGAGGCTCCACTCTTCACAACGTAACAGCACGCACGCGTGCGCAGATAATCCAGGTGAAGGGGAAGCAGCGGAAAGGGCCGGAGTCCGGGAGAGAGCGGAGCAGGCGCCATTGCTCCTTCTCAGACCCCGCCCCCACCTAAAGCGTCACAACCCAGCGACTGGGCTGCCCCGCCCTGAGGAACACCTAAGGCTCCACCCCCTCACTACGTAATAGCCTCGACCAGACTAAAACCAAAACAACAACAACAAAAAAAACCCACCAAAAATGGCTCAAACTGGAAAACAAATAAAAGCCCCAGAGCCAATTCCTCTAAGCAGTGAAGAGATAGCCAACCTGTCAGATGCACAGTTCAAAGCACTGGTCATCAAAATGCTCACAGAATTGGTTGATTTTGCTCACAAACTAGATGAAAAAATGCAGGCTACAATCCGTGAAATGAAGGAAGATGCATGGGGAACTGATAGAGATGGAAGGAAAACTGGGACTCAAATCAATGGAGTGGACCAGAAGGAAGAAACTAACAACCAAACAGAAGACGAGGAAGAAACAAGAATTCAAAAAAATGAGGAGAGGCTTAGGAACCTCCGGGACATCTTTAAACGTCCCAACATCCGAATTATAGGGGTCCCAGAAGGGGAAGAAGAACAGCAACGAGTGGAAAACTTATTTGAACAAATAATAAAGGAGAACTTCCCCAATCTGGCAAAGGAAATAGACTACCAGGACATCCAGGAAGCTCAGAGAGTCCCAAAGAAGTTGGACCCAAGGAGGAACACACCAAGGCACATTGTAATTATATTAGCCAAGATTAAAATGAAGCAGAGAATTCTAGAAGCAGCAAGGGATAAGGGGACAGTCACCTACAAGGGAGTTCCCATCAGACTGTCAGCGGATTTCTCAAAAGAGACCTTACAGGCAAGAAGGGGCTGGAAAGAAATATTTGAAATCTTGAAAAGCAGGGACCTACATCCAAAATTGCTCTATCCAGCAAAGCTGTCATTTAGAATGGAAGGGAAGATAAAGTGCTTCTCAGATAAGGTCAAGTTCAAGGAGTTCATCATCACCAAGCCCTTATTATATGAAATGTTAAAGGGACTTATCTAAGAAAAAGAAGATAAAACTATGACAGTGAAAAGACAACAAACTCATAGCTATCAAGAACCACACCTAAAACAAAAGCAAACTAAGCAAACAGCTAGAACAGGAACAGAACCACAGAAATGGAGATCATATGGAGGGTTAGCAACAGGGGAGTGGGAGGAGGAGAGAGGGGGAAAAGGTACAGAGAATGAGTAGCATAGATAATGGGAAAAAAATAGGGGGAGGGCAAGAATAGTATGGGAAATGTAGAAGCTAGAAAACTTATGACCCATGGACATGAACTAAAGAGGGGAATGTGGGTGGGAGAGGGTGGGTAGGGTGGAGGGGAATGATGGGGGAGAAATGGGACAACTGTAATAGCATAATCAATAAAATATATTAAAAAAAAAAAAAAAAAAAAGAAGTACACTAAAGTGAGAGAAGTACTGACTTCAGAGTTTGGGATTATTTTAAGGGCCACAGGTAGTCTATTGCAAGTGCTGAAGCCACCAAAGATGATTTTTCAGGACCTCTAAGGACTAAATTGTAAATAGTAATGTGCTTCAAATCCAACTCAATATTGCGAACAGAGTTCTTCCTTTTCATTCTCTCTCAAATCGCATCACCACAGCCTGCCGAGTCATGAACCATACACCCTTTAAGCGGAGGGCCGGTAACTGCGCTGTCATCACGTCACACGCGGGGAGCAAGGCGCGACTCCTCTGCTCACAGCTGACATACCTGCGCCACAATAAGCAGCACAGAAGAAGGTTTTGTCTTGGGACACTCACCAATTTAGTGGTAAAGTTCAGAACAGAATTTGCCAGTCTAGGACACACATGCCGCCTCAATCTGTGTGATATCTTTTTCCTAGATGAAATTTATTCTGTATAATCTAAGGGAAATTACTACATCTCAAAACACATATTTTTCCTACATACTTAAGTGTATAGTCACAATTGGAAGGTAAGAGTCCAACCTAAGTAAACTTTCTGAAATAGTTAAAGACATAGGAAGAAGCCAAAATTTGCAATTTCTACAAAGAGCACTGCACACGTATATAAATAAATTATATACAATAAAATCAATAAAAATTATATACATATGAATAAATAAGTTATGGAAAGTCACTATTTTGTTTCCATCTATACTTTGTGTAAAAACAATATCATGTGACATCTTCAGGCTTCATAAATATTTCAGTGCATTATTCTGGGCATGGGAGAAAGTAACGGGAAAAAAACAACCACCCAGAAATTCTTGTCCTCATGAAGCTGACATTCCAGTGGGGGAGTTAAAAAACAATCAACAAAATTAAATAAATTATGAAGCGTATTGGTGGGTAATGACAGCAATGGCGAAAAACAAAGCAGGAACGATGACAGGGAGATGGGGTACATAATTTGTCTGTTTAAACTAGGGTGGCAGGGAAGACCTCACTGAGAAGGTGACCTTTGAGAAAAGCCTTAAAGAATCCAAGAAGCAAGTTTACCAGATATCTGAGAGGAAAAAGACTTTTAGGCAAATGAATTCGTAAGTGCAGAGGCCCTGGAGTGGGAACATACTTTGTGTATGTGAAAACGACAGAGGGCAAGGAGATGAGAGAGAAGGATAAGAGCAGTGGGAGAGGCAGGCAGCGAAGGGTGTGTGAGTGTGCACGTGGGTGTGTACAAACAGGATCCAAGTACAGACTATTTAGGGCCTCGTGAGGCTTTGAAGCACAGTGATATGTGAACTAAACTTTTTCTTTTAATTTTTAAAAAAGATTTCATTTATTTTTAGAGAGGGGGGAAGGAGGCAGAAGGAGAGGGAGAGAAACACTGATGCTAGAGAGAACCATTAATCAGTTTGCCTCTCCCACCCCCTCAACTGGGATCCTGGTCCACAACCCAGGCAGGTACCCTGACGGTGAATTGAACCAGCGACATTTAGGTTCGGAGGCCAGTGCTCAATCCACTGAGCCACACCAGCCAGGGCTAAGCTAAACTTTTTAACAGGATAACTTTGATTACTAGAAAGGAGAAGCAGCAGAAAGACATGTACACGCATGAAATCTGTAGTAACAGTGGCTGCCTCTGGAGGAGAGACACTGGGGGCAGAGTTAAGAAAAAGATAAATTTTCACTGTGAATACTTTTACAGTGAATTTTTACAGTTTGAATTTTTAAAAATTATATCAATGTATTATACTTCTCAAAAAATATTTTTAAAACAATCTTTTCAAAAACAGTACTAGAACAACTGAATATCCATATGCAAAAAATGTGGATCTTGATCCATGCTTTGTACTTTATAAACAAAAATTAATTAAAAATAAACAGACCTAAATGTGAGAATAACAACTATACAAACTCTAAAAAGAAAATGCAAGAGAAAAATCTTTGTCGTCTTGGGCTAGGAAAATAAATTACAAATACAACAATAAAAGTAGGATACATAAAGGAAAAAAACTGATCAATGAACTTCATCAAAATTTAAAAATGGCTCTTTCGAAGACTGTTAGGATAAGCCACACGCAGGGAGAATATACTGGCAAAGTACCTAACAGTTAAAGGGCTTGTAAGTAGAATAAGAGCACTCATATTTCAGTGAGAAAAATCTCAATTACAAAAACAGACAAAATCTATGACCACACATTTACCAGAATACTTACAGATGGCAAATAAGTGAACACGAAAAGATGCTTAATATATTTAGATATTAAGAAATTGTAAATTAAAACCACCATGAGATACATATGCACACCTATTCAAATACTTAAAACCAAACTGACAATAAGCAGAGGAAATGTAACTCACATATATTGCTTTGGGGAATGGAGAATGGCACCACCGCCTTGGGAAACAGCCTGGCAGTTTCTTATAAATTAACCATACATTTGTCATATGATCAAGGCACTCCCACTACTCCGTATTCACACAACAGAAATGAAAACCTATGTTCATATAAATACCTTAAGTGAACGTTTCTAGTGCCTTTCTTTATTATTGCCCCAAACTGGAAACAGAAATGTTCAACCGGTAAATGAATAAACAAACAGAACAAAAACTTTGGTACATTTATATACGAACAACTATACCAGAAATAAAAAAGAAACGAGGACACACATGGTATGGACGGAAACTCAAATGCACTATGCCGAGTGACGCAAAGGCTGCACGCTGCAGTGAGACTGACCACAGCGCTCTCGTACAGGCAGACGTACGGGGACAGAAAACTGCGAATGGCTGCAGGGATGCCAAGTGGGGCGAGAAGCTGACTAAAAAGGTGCAGGAGGCAATTTCTTGGACTGATGGAAGTGTCGATATTTTAACTGTGTTGTCACCTATCTGTCAAAACTTACCAAACTGCACACTAAAATAAGGGTTTATTTTACTACATGCAAATTGTCCCCCCGCCCCCCAAAAGGGGCGGGGGGACAAACAACCTGCATCATCCAGTTCAACACTGAGAAAATGGATACTGGGTAAAGTGAACATGTGAGTAAAAATTTTCAAGAGAACTTGTATTATCAAAGAAATATTTCTATTTATAAAAAGATTTGCTGTACTATTCTGTTAAATAGGCCACTCTGTGGAGGGCATTTTCCATTTAGATACAGATTTACCATTTTCTGATAAGCAGCAGCAAGTCAAAAAAATTGTATGTAGGGTAAATCACAATTAAACCTGAATCATAAATGATCCCACATGCCCAAGCTAATAATGTAAGTCCATGGGAATATAAAAAATTTCACATAATATATTAATTTATTAAGATATTTAATATACTTCCCTAGGAAGTTAATGTAGAGAAAAAGCTGGTATGTACTTATTATACTGTTTATATTCTGCTACCACAAATGCTATTTGAGAAATAGAATGATAAATCTAACCCTAAACCTGAGATCTTAAAAACTAAACAAATATTACAACTTAAAAGAATGTTTGTGCTACTATAATAGTGTCACAAATGCTAAACAGGCAATAATTGCATATATAGTTACAGAAAGTGTGAGAAACGTTCCTTGGTAAAAGTACACACGACATACATCTCAATTACCAGGTAGCAGAAGAGGTATGGAATTGACTTTGAGGCAGACTAGCTAGCTTTTTGAGTTCTTGCGTTTCCTTTGTGCACTTTGTTATTGCCCGGCCTAACTTGGTCTGTGGTAGCTTCTGTTAGTTCTAGGAATTTTTTGGATGCTTTTAATCCCAGCCTCCACACTCACCACCTAATTGTACCTTTCTTCCAGGTGTTACAGAGGCAAGCCACAGAAACAAAGATTAGGTGTTTATTTTAGTTTTTAAGTTTTCTGGATCAATACTTATAAAAATTACAAACCATTTTTCATTGGACATTACTGCTCTGCTGGCAAACTCAAGAAAGGTAGGAGGCACACTGAAAGCCTGAGTTTTGAGATGGTCTAGCCAATAGTTCATTCTACTCACACTTAGTGTGTTAGAAAATGTACGATTATGACCTATAACTCTTAATACATGGCCTCCCATGGAAAATTTTCAACTATGGAGAGCTGAATATGTAATACACTAAGTCCTCACTTAATGTGGTCAATAGGTTCCATGGTTTTCATGAAGCCAATTTTACTAGAGGCTAACTGATATAAACAAAGAGTTGAATTCCTACGGCATAATGAAACATTACTTGAGGACCTGCTGTATCTTTCCTCCCCAAAAGTCTTAAAAATTAGATTTCAATCCACTAAATCAGAGACAATGCAAAAAATGAAATATGACTGATGTTGAAACAAGTTATAAGTTTTTATATACCTGATGAAGTGTTCCTGCTGGTAAGACAATGGCATCACCAAGGAATTGAATAAGAGTGCAGGTTCTGACCCCATATTCCTCAAGCAGTCTTTGACGGAGCTTTTTATTCACATACCAACTTTGATCACGTATTGGATCATGTTCTGGCAGAACTTCAAGGCCTTGCTCTTTTGAAATCTGAAATACAGGTTAAAATGAAAATATATGTTCCAATATAAGTACGGGAAATGATAAACCCTGTTCTGTTAAATTTCAGTTTTCTTCCTTTTTATTTATTTAATTACTTTATTGTTGTTTAATTACAGTTGTCTGCATTTTCTCCCCACCCCTCCACCCTACCCTAGCCAAACCCACCTCCCTCTCTTGCTTCCGCCCTCCTCAATTTTCTTTACAAGTCTTCTGTTCTCAGAATCTTATGGAATGATTGAGATTAAGTTAGAGAATATACTCTACAACAATTTGAAAAGCTAAAAGACGTTAAAACAACACTGCACACTGATATGCTGTTAATAAAGTGAATCATACTCCCTTTTCATCTCCTCCTTCCACTGTGAAGTTTATAGCCATTTGGTTCCTTCCTTGTAATTGATTTAAGAGTGTAACACAGAGCCCTGGCTGGTGGGACTTGGTTGGAGCATCATTCCGTAAACAGAATGGTTGTGGGTTCAATTTCCAATCGGGGCATGTGCCTGGGTTTTGAGTCTGGTCCAAGGTCAGGGCACTTGGGAGAGACACCCAATCTATGTTCCTCCCTCACATCGATGTTTCTTTCCCTCTCCAAAAAATCAGTAAGCATGTCCTCAGGTGAGGATTAAAAAAAAAAAAAAAAGAGTATAATGCAAAGATGAGGAAAAGTTTAGTTTAGTACCTTTTCCCCAAAAGTCAAACTATGAATATGTATGCATTTCATAAATATTTCTTGATCTTGCTCTTTTTTTAAGGTAGGTACCGTATACCTTTTAAGATAAATACCTTGATAGTAAACCTCTGACCCTTGACAAATCAATTTCAAAGTACCATTTACTATCCACTGAATAATCTTCTGCTTTAAAGAGCATGATTTATAATATTTTAAATTAAAATACCAGTGTACTCTGGGATAAGATTACAGGGACCATGTAAAGAAGAAAAGCAGCAATGATGATTCCTTAAAAGAAATCCCTATAATTACAAAATTTATAAAATATTTGAACAAAGGGTTTATTTCAGATGAATGTGAACAACTAAATTAAAGATACGATTACTCAAATTCCAGTCCATTCAAATAAGTTTCAGAGCAATCAGATGTGATAGAACAGTATTCTCTAGGTAAACAGCAAAAAATATCAATAAAAAATAAAGATCCTACATTGTTTAGATATTTCTATGATACATTTATTTTTATATCCCAGTTCCCATTCACTACTTTTCACCAAGGGTAACATGTGACTCATCCTCAGGTTAGTTTTTTGTTTGTTTGTTTTTTAAATTTTATTTATTTTTAGAAGGGGAAGGGAAAAAGGGAAAGAAACATCAATGTGTGGTTGCCTCTTGCGTGCCCCCTAAGGGACCTGGCCTGCAACCCAGGCATGTGCCCTGACAGGGAATCAAACCAGTGACCTTGTGGTTCGAAGGCTGGTTGGTGGTCAATCCACCAAGCCACACTAGCCAGGGCTGAAGCCACACCATCAAAAATTCTTTAATGATCTTATACTGAATGAGAAACAAAGTTATACATTAAGAATTAGTCGTTGCTCAAGGTGAAGAGATAAACCATTTGCAACCTAAATTATACCTTTTGAAGAAATTCCCTTATCTTATCAATGTCTTTCCCAGCATAAATATGCCATAGAGCACCAGGTATTTCACTTGAGTCCTTCAATCGTTTTCTTAAAATGTCATCCAAATCTTCTTCTTCAAATTTCTTGAGTATTCCTGAAAAACAAGAGAGCATTTTCTTTTTTAAAATAAACTTCCTTCCTTACTAATTTATTTATTTGACAGAGACATTGATTTGTTATTCCACTTATTTATGCAATCATTAGTTGCTTCTGGTATGTGCCCTGACTAGGGACTGAGCTCACAACCTTGGTGTGGAGGGATAATGCTCTAACCAAGTGAGCCATGCAGCCAGGGCCAAGAGAGCATTGGAAACTGGTCAGTATAGACTACCAACAAGTATAGCCAAGTCTCCTAAAACTGACCTATCAGAGGCTGTATATTATCTCACTAAACTGGGATTCTTTAAGAGGACATAAACCTAAAATATCTTCTAATTCCTGGGAGATCTCACTTATTATTGGTTAATTTGTAATCAAATGCAGATGCCCTATGAGCTGTGGTTTTGAGGAAACATCAGATGATTCTTCTAAACTGTTGGTAAACTAAAAACTGCACACATACACATACATATGTATGAACAGAAAAAAAGGTAACTGTGGTTATTTCTGAGTGAAATATGTAGGAAGGTCTTCTTTTCCAAATTCCTAATTTCACAATAATGAACATTTTAAAGCAATGTTCTTTGAAGAGAAGCAATCTATTGCCTGCTACAATGAATACATCGGATGTTTCCTAATTTGTGACAATAAAAGCATTTTTGTCTTCAAAACTGACTGTAAGTTGAAAGGCACCAGAGGGATACAGGAAGAAATTGAAGTGTTTGACATCAAGGTGAGAGCTAGGGGACAACTTCCTCTCAGACAGAAATGTGGGCAGAGGGAATTGACCCTTTTCTGAACCCTCCCCCAGCAGAGCCACAGAGCCAGTAGGTGGGTGCCCTATCTGACACTGTTTGCCCCACCCTGGAGATCCCCAGACTCCATCCAACTCAACTTGCAGGCCCAATCGAGTTCCTTTTCCAGATGAATGGCTGATCTTGGCTCATACTTTACAACTTCCTAAATCCCCTCAAACATGCAATAGCCAGCCTCAGTGAGCCCCCAGCCCCCACACCTCAGGCCCAGCACTAGCAGCAGCCAGCCTAGATTCACAGCTTGGCTTTGCCTGGGAAACTCCCAAGCCCAGCACAAGTAGCAGCCACCTAAGATTGCTTTATAGCTCAGGCAGGGTGGCCCTGGGCAAAA
The DNA here is from genome assembly GCA_039655065.1 of Glossophaga mutica. NCBI lineage: Eukaryota > Metazoa > Chordata > Mammalia > Chiroptera > Phyllostomidae > Glossophaga > Glossophaga mutica. The sequence continues at coordinate 134,509,268 of CM077307.1, read as the reverse complement.
CATAGGTGGGGGTTTACCTTGGCCTGCCCTATCCAGAAAACCCCAAGGCCTGTGCACCAGGTGGACAGCTATAGATCATGTGGGAACACTGCTACCCTGCACCCACACAGCTGATTCTCCATGGAGGGTGGGGATTGGTAGTCAGTGGTCACAGCCAGTCCTTGAAGCTGACTAGCCTGGGTAAATCCCTCCCATTAGGCTGCCACAGCAATCAAGGTTCAACTAAAAGAGGAGGGGGGTACACAACAGGCGCACCTCAAGTACCAGCCTGACTTGGAACATAAGGAAGTGAAAAACAACCAATCAGAACAACAAGAAATAAAAAGATCCAAAAATCAAGGATAGTATAAGCAGCCTCTGGGACAACTTCAAGCAATCCAACATTTGCACCATGGGGATACCAAAAGGAGAAGAGATAGAGTAAGAAACTGGAAATCTATGTGAAAAAATAATGGGAAAAAACTTCCCTAATTTAGTGAAGGAAATAGACATGCAGGTCCAGGTAGCAGAGTCACAAACAAGATGGATAAAAAGAGGCTCACTCCAAGACACATCATAATTAAAATGCCAAAGGTTAAAGATAAACAGAATCTTAAAAGCAGCAAGAGAAACGCAGTTAGTCACCACAGCGCAGTTCCCATAAGACTGTCAGCTGATTTCTCAAAAGAAACTTTGCAGGCTAGAAGGGACTAGCAAGAAATATTTAAAGTCATAAAGCAAGTACTTACAGCCAAGATTGCTCTACCCAGTGAAGGAATCGAAAGGCAGATATAGAGCTTCCCATACAAGAAAAAAACTAAAATAGTTCATCATCACCAAACCATTATTATATGAAATATTAAAAGGGCCAATTTAAAGAAAAATAAGAAGATCATCAAAACTATGAATAAAATGGCAAAAATACATATCTATCAACAAATGAATCTAAAAAACAAACTAAGGAAGAAGGGAGAACGAAGATGGAACCATGAATATAGAGAGTGTTTTGATGGTTGCCAGATGGGAGGAGGGTGTGGGAAAATGAGTGAAGAGGTGAGGGGATTAAGAAGTACAAATAGGAAGTTACAGAATAACCATGTGGATACAAAGTACAGTAAAGGATATGGAGTAGCCAAAGAACCTGTGGGTGACCCCTGGACACAAACAATAGCCTGAGGGAATGGGGGCTGCTGGGTATATTGGGACAATGGGGGAAAAATTGGGACAACTATAATAGCATAATCAACCAAATATAATTTAATAAAAATAAAAATAATAAAATTGGCTGCAAGGGTTTCTTAATTCAAACATTAATTAAGTGTTTACAACGTCCAGACACTGTCCTAGAATGTTGGGGATTAGAATTAAGAAAGACACAGTTGAGACCTTACAGAGTAAAAGAGAGTATTAATAAACGTATGGAAATAAACAAAACTGTCACACTGTAAGTGAAATCACATGAGTACAAAAGTTCAGAAAGACTGATTCAGTTCTCAAATGTTACCTGTGTAATGTATGTTTATAAAGTGTTTTCTTAGAAAATTACAGTTGATGGTTTTCAAATGTGTTTTCTTTAAGAAGTTATAATTTAGCAACCAGAGACAACATTTTTTCAATTATTTTCCTTTAAATTTTATGGCTCTGCAAATTAAAAAAAATTCTCCCAAGGAAGAGAAAGTTTATTTTCATTAGTGAAGACTTCTAGGGGCAGATGACAATCTGAGTTACACTTTGAAGGTTAATTACAGGAATTTGTAGATGGAGGAAAAGTAGTTTAAGTCGGTTAGTATTTCTTGATGTGTTTTAAGCACTGTTACACCCCTACAACATTCCTCTTTCTATGACCACCTGTAAAAACTGGCAAAAACTTTTAAGAGAGCCAAAGAATTAAAATGCTAATGAATGGTTTTACGAAAGACCAAAAATTATGCTACAAATGAGGGATGGGAGGTGTGCAGAAACAAAAATAAATAACAAAGTTCCAGGATTTAAGGACATGAAAGAACAATAGAGAAAAGCATGCATACCCTCTGTATCGTAGACTAAGTGTTTAGGGGATGATGTGAATAAAGTACAATGAAGTACGGGAAAGACAATTACCCCTGCAGCACCGCAGGCTTTGAAAGGATAAGTAATCTCAACCACAGATCACGTATTTCTGTGCTAAGCACGGGGATTACAACTCAAGTATCCCTGACTCATAAATCCTTGGGAGTTGGGGAGGCAAAGAGTGTTTGTCTAATATAATCAATAGCAAAGAGAGCTCAGAAAGAATATAAAGAGTTTCTATATAGTTTGGGGGGAATTTAGGATGGATACTATAGAAACTGTCAAATACAGAGAAAGGTTCAGTGAATACTATAATAAAACCCCATGTCCTTGGTACCGAGGCACTAAACTGTAGGTGTATGCTGAGCTCCAGATACAGAAATGATGATCTAAGTGATGGTTGGGAGCCATCCTTTTCACAGGGAGTACATGTAAACTAGAAAAAGGAAAGAAATAGTGTGTTGCTACTTCTTAAGGTGTTAAGAACCAGGGAGTAAGTATCAGAGGAGCCAAGGCCAGTATGTGAAGACCATGTTGTGATTAATAGTGCCATTTATTACAGAGGTCGCAAATAATAAAAAGACCAAAAAGAAAACTACTGAATTATTCTGTTGTGACAGCCATAGCAAAAGTAATTTCAGTGGGGTGGCAGATATAAAGACCAACCTGTGTTCAGTTGAAATGTGAAAGACACATCAAAGAATTTGTTATGAGGCCAGAAGCAATAGGATGGTGGCAAGGAAGATGTGGTTTGAAGGAGCTTTTCTTTAGAAAAAGAATAGTCCAGAGTGTGCTCCTACTCTGAAGGAAAAAAAGCCAGTGAGAGGGAAAATTTAAAGGCCTACGTCTATAAAGAAGAGAATAACAGATGGAACAAGGTTTCAGAATGAAATTCAGAGGATGGAATATGAAACATATATTGGATAGAAATGTTATTTCCACTTAAAAGAAATGGCCCCTTTGAAATGACACTGGAGGGGGAAAAGTTATCTTCAGAGCCCTAGGGCTTAGTTTCTATTCTTTAATAAATGTTTATACATGAACTTCACAGTCTATTTTCAGTAACACAATATTTAATGATAGGAAAGGGGCAAACAAACAAATATTCATTTTTAAAATTAAAACTCCTATAATGTAAAAAGACAGGGAATAAATTAATCATTTTTCAAATAGTAAAGATTAGAATATCCCTATATCCACTGAAGTTCTTTTTGGAATCTGCTTTTAACACACATTCTGGATAATACTAGTGTGGGTGGTTATTCAACTGTTATTCCAAGCACCAGTATTCTTTAAGTTTCTTTACCTGCTTTTGAGAGAATGCCATTTCCTTTTGCTATGCCAACATAGACTAGAATATTTACAACATCAGAAACTTCAACATGGAGATTTGTTGTTCCTATATCATGATCTTTAGCAGCAGCTACACCTGTGTATGAAATAAAATGTTACTTGACAGACTATTTTACATATCCCAAATCAGCTCTATGAGGGAAACTTAATAGTAATTTCAGTTTTATTCTCTTTGTTCCAAAACCTGCCCCAAAACCCACAATTGATGAAATGTCTCCTAAAAATCAAATCAATAGAAAATGGAACTATTTTGAAAGGAATAGCAGGTACTTAACTATATATTGTCAATTAACTCCTAATAAATCATTAGACAACTTATCTTTGAATAGAAGTTTGTTAAAATTCAATTCCAAGTCAATAGAAATACAAATATATATGTACCATAGGCACTGCACAACCTGGGTCCTAGATCAGGGCGTACAAAAAATCCTGGCAAATGGGAGGCCAAATTGAGTTTTCCTTCTGGATTACAATATTCTGGCAATGGCAGGCTTTTTAAAAGATCTTCATATCTGAAAAATAACATTGACTTCTTCTGAATAAAAACTTACATTTTTACATGCATTCCAATATATAATTTTTAAGTTGATCAAAACATAGGACAACCTTTCCTTAAGGTCTTCGATATGTAACACTTTTTTTGTTACTTTACTCAAAGTTTAAATGAATGCATTAACACATGGGATGCAACGAAGAGAAGTGATACTTAACTGCAATGCTACCTAATCACGACTAACTAAAAGCACCATGAACAGGGAAGTCTCGAACAGGGCCCCAAGTCCTTGACATGAGCATTCTTTCCTTTACTGACCTAACATAAACACTCTCCCCCACTGAGACCACAGAAATTCAGTTTTGTATTGTAGTTATTTATTTTTAATTAAGAAAATGCCTAGAGGTTACATTTTTTGTTCCTTATCTTATTTTTGGGTATAATCTCAGCTCAACCTCAAAAAGCTAAAAGTCAAAAAAAAAAAAAAAAAAAAAAAAAAAAAAAAAAAAAAAAAAAGCAAGTTTCACTCTGGCTGGTTGTAGCTCAGTAGATTGAGCACAGGCTGCAAACCAAAGGGTTGCCAGTTCGGTTCCCAGTCAGGGCACATGCCTGGATTGCAGGCTGGGTCCCTGGTGGGGGCCACGTGAGAGGCAACCATACATTGATGTTTCTCTCTCTCTCTTTCTCCCTCCCTTCCCTTCTCTCTAAAAATAAAGACATAAAATCTTAAAAAGAAAGAAAAAAAAAAAACAAGTTTCAAAAGATTTACCTTCCTGGCATCATAGTCTTGAACTCTTCTCCTGAAGGGCAATCTTTCAATTTTAAAACAACTGTTTCTCCACTTTTCACTTTTTGCCGTTCTATAAAAAGAATGCAGTTAATTACTAAAAAGATAATCTCCACCTTTTTATTTTTATAATGTTTGGAGAAATGTAAAGTAAATGATAATTCAATTGTTGCACAGTAGGTACTTTATATGCTTATATGCTGGCTTTCTCACATAGGTAAGTTTTGACTTTTGCTCCTTATGTACATAAATTCTTTAAAAAATATTTCTATAATTGTGATTAAAATTACATTTTTGATTTTCAAAGTGCTTTACATAAATTTCATGATTCAATTTTCTAAGGCTTATGGGATTGCCAAAAAAATATTCCCATTGTGATATAAGTGAACATAATTAGAAGACTTGCTTACGGCCAAAGGAAATCAAGTGTGGAGAGTAAGAGCAGGATCCAGTCTCTCATTTCCAAGCACAGATGGTCCCTGACTTCGGATGGTTCGGCTAAACAATTTTTCAATTGTGTGGAAAAGCAGGCATTCAGTAGAAACTGTATTTCTAGTTTTAAATTTTCATCTTTTTCCCCCTGTGCTCTACAGTAGGTTAATTGTGTTTATTTTGCCCAATGTTAACACCTAAGGCAGGCTGGGCTGAAGCTATGATGCTCTGTAGGTTAGCTGAATTAAAGACATTTTTGACACAATAATTTCAATTTACAATGAGTTTACCAAGATATAACCCAATTCTAAATTGAGGTGGATCTGTACTTATTTCTTTTTATTAGACAACAAAGTAATATAGAAGTTTAGAAGATTAAAAATCTGTTAAGTTGTATCTACAATTTATTGTTTGAGGGGGATATGTTTAACAAAAACAGTAAAACAGACAAAAAACAACATACTCGACACTTCTTCAAAACCATCCCAGAACTCCTTAACATTGGCATTTGAAATAATGCTGTCTTTGCAGTTCAGAAGATCAGCTTGGTGGTCTCCAAAATCAAGACTAATTGATTCTGCCTTCCACAAGCTCATGTTCATTTTCTTATGTACACCGGAAACCACTGCAGGCTTATGAATAAATAGATAAATACAAGTTAAAAGATATAGGAAACTTCCAAAATTTTATACATACAACAAATGTTAAGTTTCAGTACTAATGAAAAATTGTGAGAATTAAGAGATTATCAAAATTAGTCCCTGACCTGGAAAGATGTTCACAATAGACTGTCAAAAAGAAAAGATGGTAAGAGAATACCATGTAGAGTACATTGCCATTTTTGAAAATAAAAAATGTGCAGCAATTTTCAGGTAAGTCTGAAAGGCTATAGTAAAAATTTCATTTCTTGCACTGACTGGTATAGCTGAGTGTGTTGGGTGTCACCCTGCAAACCAAAAGGTCGCAGGTTCAATTCCCGGTCAGGGCACATGACAGGGTTGTAGACCAGGTCCCCAGTGGGGGTGTTGTGGGAGATAACTGATCCACGTTTCTCCCCCTCCCTTCCCCTCTCTCTACAAGTAAATAAGATGTTTTAAAATTTTCATTTCTTAAGAGTATACATATGGATTTTTTTGTTGCTTTATTTACAGATTAATTTTTACAGGTAGAAAGAACATAACCTACTTTATTTATATGTATGTAATAGACAAATTAAGATTTTTAAGTAAAAAGTTTACATTTATTCTGAGTTTGTGTCACTTAAAACACATACATACATTCTTTACCTCAACAAGGGGATCATGATAAATAAAAATATTAAACAACTACGCATAACAAAATTAAATTATAAGCCTAATGACTATTCCCAGAGAGTAAATCCCTCCATTTAATTCATAGGAATTAAAAATCCCTCAAGGCTCTATAAACTCAAAACCAACAACTGAAGATTTATAGCTGATGTGAAAAACAAAAAACAAAAACAAAAAACAGAAACAAAACCTATTAGGCAATCTGATGTATTATTCCCTGTTGATTTTTCCTTTTTTAATTCCATTAATGTAGTAAACTGCCATCTGAAATGTGTACCAAATATTTTACAAAAGTTTTGGTCAAATAAAAAATCACTTTTTATTTGAGCTGAATTAAACAATGAAATTTGTCATTCAAGACTTTATGAACTAACTTAAAAATAAATAATCCATGGGTAAACATAAAAAGTATAGATGTTTTTGCCTTTAATCAGTTCAAGAAAAATGCTCCTAGTATTAACACTTGAATAGCGGATATGAAATCTGTTAACTTGACTGAACTAGAAGTGTTAAAAAAAAATGGAAATATCTAAACTTTGTAAAAACATGGCTTTAAGTCTGTTGACTGATAAATTGTAAAAAAAAAAAAAAAATGAAGAGCAACAAGTATAAAAGACTCATGGACAAAAACTATGGGGGGTGGAAATGGGAGGAAGGTGGGGAGGGCTGGGGTGGTGGGCTGGGGGCGGGGTAAAAGAAAACTGTACAATATCAACAATTAAAAAAACACTGATTAAAAAAAAATCTCCTAAAAAAAAAAAAAAATCAGTGCTTCCTTGTTAATTCATACAAATCTGGCCAAATGTAAGAATTCAGAAACAATCATTGTGGTAACCTTTTGATATCTTACTTCCACTCCAAACGTGTTCAAGTACTATCTTTCCCCTTTTTTTCTATTCCTAAGAAGAAAATTTTGCTTGTTCCTATGAAAGTGTACTAGAATCAGCTTAAAATACTCACTTGTCCATGTTTCCAGCACTCTTTGAAAAGCTTCCAATTATTAGTATTTTTATAATCCTTAAGCCAAAGAATACGCTTCTCACAGACCCAAGAATGTGGTATATCACCAAACAACTTGTTTTCATCCATGGCAGACTTTCTGCTTTCTTTAGGCTCCTCTTTAAGCTCTGATTTTACACTTGTCTTAGGGGCTTTATTTGGTGGAATTTTGTTTTCAACAACTGAAGCAATTATGTCATCAAGAATGTTTGGCATAGTCCTTCCACTTTTACCACTCTATTAGGGAAAAAAATCATTTTTTGAGAAGAAATGTATACATTTTTAAACTTTCATTTTGACTTACTACTACTATAACAAACTAACACAAACAACTTACTTGCCTTCAAGAATATGTAATCATGTCAGTAGATATGGATTTGTAGTACCTACACTGTTCCTGAGAGGTCGGAACCAGAGCTTCGGTGGTCTCCATGTGAGGCCAAGTGTGCAGGAACTAGAAGTGTGGCCCTTCTACCTTTTACATTGTTTTAGGGTTGAGGCAGTTGGGTGGAATTTCCCATATACTTTCACTAGCCACTAAAAATTTATGTCTATCTATACAATTATCTGTGTGTATTTTCCTCTGGAGAATAACTAAAGCAAAAATTGACTTCTAAATATTTCAAGTAACAAAACATTTACTTTCATGTTTTTTCCCCTACTAGATACATGGTTTTCAAATTTGAAAGAAGTATCTTAGGGCTCTTTTGGCATCAACACACCTCCCTCAACTTTATTCACCTAGGGAAAAAAACAAACTCTCCAGCTTTCAAGTTCTAAGTTACAATGCAAACAGGAACATGCCTAGTAATTTAGAATACTTGATTTGCTCTGCCTCTATTTACTGTGCAGTTCGCAGGCGAATCTCCAAATCATCTAAACTTAAGACCCATGTATAAAAGCCAAAAATCACTCACTGGGGTTCCCATTGAATATACTGGAGCAAAGGCAATGCCAGCATCTGTAGAACCCACACGTAACTTGCCAGCTGTTGTGGTCAGTAGATCGCGTAAGGTTGAACCTTGTTCATTATTCTGGGACACAGGAGGTGACATTCTGCTGTTTGGAGAATCGGGATTCTCTTGTTCTCTCTCTTCTTTAATTTGCTTTTCAAGGGCAAATTCTTTATTTTCTGAAATAAAACATTTTTACAAAATTCAAATAAGATTAAGCATTCCGCTTAAGTATAGACAAAACTAGCACTCTGTATTTTATAGTGAAAGGTAAAAACTATAGCAGTACTGATTTACAGCACACCTGGACATACACCAGATGATGGGCTAGACGCTTCAAAATGGAGTCAAAGAGTTTGGATATGAGAAGGCCTTCCTCAATACCTTAGACATGTAGCTGAGTTTATTACCTGCCACAAATGAAACTGCTATAGCTAAAACAGGGAGAAGGAACATATGAGTAACAAATCTATTGCCCTGGTTGCTTTATTGATATGCTTATCCAGAAATTATTCTGCAACTAATTTTGATGCAATCATAGAGCTCCTAGTAAGAGAAGACACAGGTTTTATTGAACCTAAGCCAATATGCAAGCAAAAGATAAAAAGTAAATTCGTTTATGTGAAAAGTACACTAATGTATAATAGTACATTGTTGCGGGGTGGGGAGGAGGGGGTAAGGGGATTAAATGGTAATGGAGAAAATATAATGAAGATAAATTTTTTTTAAAAGTACATTGTTTGTTATATTATAATACTCTGTCATACAGCTGACCCTTGAACAACAAAGGGGTTACCTGTGCTGATTCCCCATGTAGTCAGAAAGCTACATGTAATTTCTGACTCTCTCAAAATTTCTCTCCTGATACCTGTGGAGGACTGGCTCCAGGATATGGCCCACCCCACCCATGGGCACCAAAATCCCTGGATGCTCAAGTCCCCTACATAAAATGGCGCAGATCAATGCATACAGTTGCCTCTCCACATGTGTGGACTCCCAATTACGAATCATAAACAGTACAGGTATTTATTTTTTAAAAATCCACATATTAGTATACCCACACAGTCCAAAACACTTATTGTTCAAGGGTCACTGTATACTTAGATAATTTATTATATTTACCTTTTTTTTCCTCTCTGGACTTTTGCTCTGCAAGATCTGCTAACCAGTGCAGTGGAGACTGGGATTCTGGAGGAGTTAACTTGCTGTCCGAGCTTACATCACTCCCTGGGCTGCTGTTGCCATTACCCTCAGACTTCTGAGGGGTATTCTGCTGCTGTGACTCAGGCATGCACAGAGAAATTTTATTACTGTGATTAAGAACATTCTGTAAAACCTACAAGAGTAGAACAATTCAATTTTTAAAATACTGTCTCTTCAATTAATTAGAGTTAAAAGGAGTCATTTCTATAGTAACACAATTTTAAAAATATGTCTTAAATTGGATATCAAGTAACAGAGCTGATTACTTTAACCATGCATTTTATTTGAATAATTAGAAATTTATACTCACTTGAGACACACCATTCATTGTAGGAAGAGTACCAACTTGTAAATTCTGTTTGTTAGAACAATGACAATGTGATTTAATACCATATTTTTCTCTAAGAGTGTGCATCACATCTAGAAGATCTGTCAAGACTACAAAATATAATAGTGGTTAATAAAAAGGTTATAACTCGTTGTTAAAGATTTAAATTTTTTTTCAGTTTTTCTTGTGACTTTTGACTTTTATTTTTTAATTCAATTCTTACATCTAGTGTAGGTTTAACCATTAAACCAAATTCATAGTCTCCATTCTTTTCTCTCTTACCTCTATTATTAAAATCAGTGTTCAAAAAAAGTAGAATATCTTTCATAATAAATCTAACTTTTTCATTACACTCTAGATTTCCCCTTCTAAAATGGTTCCTGTGGCTTGCTTTTTTTTAAATCCTCACCCGAGCCAGAGGATATGTTTATTGATTTTAGAGAGACGTTTATTGATTTAAGGGGAAGAGAGAGGAAGGAGGGAGGGAGAGAGGAAGGGAGGGAAAGAGAGAAACAGCAATCGGTTGCCTCCCAAAGGCACCTGGACCAGAGATCGAACCTAAAATCTTTTGGTGTAAGGGATGTCACTCCAACCAACTGAGCCGCCTGGCCAGGGCTCCTCTGTTGTTTTATTAGTAACAGGGCAGGGCTTATTAGTTTTATTACACAGAGGATTCCAAGAACTGGGTGAGAACAATTTCAGGTTAGATAAACATTACCCCTCTCCATTCTATTATACTCCTACATAGGCCCAAATAATCTGAATCAACTAAGTGCTGTTACACTAAGTAAATAACGTACACTTATACTCACCAGAACTAGGTATAATTTGAGTTGGCATTAAATGCTTGTGATCATGAGGCTGTCCCTTCACACACTTTATCCAAGCATACAGTTCTTTATCTGTAAGATTATAACACATTTACTTTCATATCAGCAAATTACGTACAATTATAAAATTGATGGCTTATATATAAACAGCTTAACAATTACATAAAATGCCAATGGTAGAATTCAAATGTATGGTTCCTAAAAAGAAAATAAATAAGACAATGCCACTACTCTAAGAATTTTATAACAGGATACAAAATTGATGTTAGCTTTTTCTAGAATGACCATTCTTTATTAACCATTAATGTATTAGTTACCTCCTTCTGATTCTAGCTTCTCTGTAGCTAATTCCTTTCTCCTTTTGTTTTTTTGTGCCAAACATGGATTTTACCCAATCCCAGTACATTATACTGACACTGTTGCTAACTCATTTTCCTTTTACACTTCAAAGACATGAAGGCAAACTGTCGTGAGACATGCCACTACTGTACAGACAGTGACAGAAGAAAAACTGTGATGTCCTACATTACAGTGCATCAGAGAGTAAGATAAAAAGACAAAAATAATTAACCAGTTAATAGCTATGGACCAACTAACAGACTGGTCACATTCTAAATGTATGTTGGCGCTATGAGCCATCTTTTGTACAGATCATCAGCCACCACAGCATCCCTCTTATGCATGAACTTTCAGAACCATTGCTGGTAACCAATCAAAAGTAATAAATATTTCTTCCTTACAAAAGGTGCACCTACCCTAAACTGTCCCCCATTTCACCTTTCCCTGCGCCCCCCTTATTGGTAGCCAATGTAAATTCTTACAAACACAACTGACATTTTTCTTCCCCAGAATATAATGAATACAGAGGCCTTTAACCTCAAAATGGTGGACAACTTGTCATTTCTATCTAGCCCAGATGCCTGCCTATTGGTCAGACTATATACCCCAGGAACTGGTCTTTTTCTGCCTACCCTTCTCTCTCAGAAAAGCTTTGGTCATGAAAGTTCTTTGTTTAACAATAGTATTGAATTGCTACTACTGCCTTCAAATAAGGTTCCACAGCTGGAGTTGTAAACATATTAAGGTACAGCATAAGGCATATCATACACAGTAAAACTATTTAATTCCTTGATCTCAAAAAGATCATCTCTAAAAATTTAACAACAAAGATAACTACTTATGATGTGGCTTTAAAAGCTTCAATGAATACCACAAAAAGCTCATTCATTCAGCATCCAAAAAAACAAAAAAACAAAACAAACAAACAAAAAAACCACACCCAGCCAAAACCATTATTTCATCAAGTCTCATACTAAATAAAATCCAAATCCAGTCTAAAACTGTTTAAAAGAGCTTTGACTTCCCCCTCCAAAGCCTACACAGCATAATTTATAAATGTTTTCTAACTGCTTATATTCTAGATGCTTATCTCCTCAGAAAATGATATGGTAACTGATACATTTTAAAAACCAATACCCTATTCTTGTTCAAAAAAGAATTCAGACTTATATATACAATACCTATAGCAAAACATAATAAATTAACATTAATTTCTTTTTAATTTGGCAAAGGGAAAATAAAATTATGAAACCAGAAAAATATAAATTGCATGTCATGCAGCTTTATAGCAGTGCAGCTACTTCTAGCAACTGAAAATACCCAAATATTCCTTTAGGGTTTTGAAGATATTCACTTTCCTAAAATGCATTCCTTTCTATGATCTCACATTTTACGTGTCATAGATAGTATCTTTTTCATATCACAGAAACACCAAGCAATACATGTTTGGACATGCTTCCCCACTTGCTCAGGTCTCTTTGTTAAGTGATGGGTATTATAAGAAAAAAAGAACATAAAGGATGAGGCTTAATAATCCTATCATAAAAAAAGATACTGATGGCTAACTACCTGATCATCTACCTGAGAAACATTACTCTAAAAAAGACCTGCCTGAAATGAGAAGTCTGTCACTAAGCATGATTACCGCTAATATTCCCGGTTTAAATCCTCTCATTTCATTAAAGACTTACCCCAAACAAATAACTCAATACTTTCAAGGCTACCAGTAGCAAGTAGCTACTTCCAAATCAACTTGGAAAACTTTTCTAAAAGACTTTTAGCATGAAAAAGGTACAATCAGTTACTTCCTTTTGAAACTTTCTGCAGCTGTAATTAACATGCAGAACACTGTTTCTGTGCCATTTTATCTAAAAACTAAACATAATAGTTTCAAAGGTTGTTTTCATACATAATACAGATTTCTTCTTCATTCTGTAAAAACTAGGGAATAAATAGTAAATGGCAGCATATTCTTGAACAGGCTGATCTGAACTTTATGAACCAATATTTAGAAATATCAATTGATACTAATAAGTGTTCAAGTGCAACTTATGAAAAGCCCTAATTAATTATGGCCACATTAAGAAACTCTTTGCTGGAAATGGCGGGGGGGTGAGGATGAATCCTCTGATCAGGTAAAATAGGTGAAATTTTGTTCTAAAAAACCTGGCTATTAATAAACTGTGATAAACTGTGATAAGTCCTTTTTACAACTTCCTTCATGTAATGGATTATGGAAGATAGGAAAAAACCTTACGCGTATCTAAATCTAATTCTCCAGATGAGTGATCCCAGAGAAAATGAACATTATTAAAAATTAATTTAATATAAAGTCATAAACTGACCTCTAGAACTTTTCCTTTCCTTTGCCTTGTAACAATCCAAGCAGACCACAAAGCCACATTTTTGGCAGACCCAGTGAATGTTAAACAATGTTGCTTCGCACGCATCGCACATCTCTCGTACCCCTCTCACTGCTCTTTTCCAGGCAATTTTGGCTGAAATACAGAGAAATAAAAATATAAGGGGCAACAGACTCTTTTTCACGCTATCGTTGCTGAAATACATGAAAACAGAAATGTAAACGCAAGCCAAAAACTTTAAAGGATGTATTAACTAAAGACTAATTGTAGGTTTCTTGAAGTAATTAGGGATTCCCTCCAGAAAAAATACATCTAATTGAAGGGTTCTCAATCTGTACACTTTTGACATTTTGGACCACAAATTTCTCTGTTGCAGAGGACTATCCAGTGCATTGCAGGATGTGTAGCGGCACCTGTGCCCTCTACCCATTAGATGCCAGTACTCTACCCCAACATTTTTCAGTTACTGAACCAAAAATATTCCCTGGGGGACAAACCAGTGATTTAAAGGAAGGAAAAGAAATGAACACTTAAGAGTCCTAAGTATTTTAGATATTTACATAAGAAGCACAATTAACCTACTTTCAAACAAATCTATACAGTAGTTATCATTTGTGTTTTACAGTCATACAGTTCAGCAAGGAGTAAAAGTTGAGATTCAAATAATATACATCTAACTCTAAGGACTGATGACATCAGGTCAAGATGGCAGTGTAGGTACACAGCACACCTTTTTGCACAACCACATCAAAAGTATAAGTATAGAACTACCACCACACGGAAATGTTAGAAACTGAGCTGAATGGAAATCCTACAACTATGGAATTAAAGAAGAAACCACAGCAACATGACACACTGGTAGGAGGGGCACAGATGCAGAACAGGCTGTCCCCACACCCACATGGGTCAGATAGAAATCATGAGGGATATCTCAGGAATGAGAGGTTCCAGCCCAGGGTTCCAGTGCCAGGAAGATATGTCTCTGTAACTTCTGGCTGTAAAAACCAGCAGGGATTGAGGCTGTGGAAGACAAACTGCTAGAGTCTCAGGCAGTTACCCTTAAAGGACTCAAGCACAGACTTACTCAGACTCAGTCTACCTGAGGCTCCAGCCCTGGGTGAGCAGATTGAAAGGCATTAGAGACATCCAGGGAGGAACTGAATTATCCAGCATCAGTGCAAGAGCTAGTGGGGAGTTTTCTCCCAGGCAGAGGCCATTATCCCTTTTCTAAGCCTTCCTCCAACCAGAGCTAACAGGTGGGGACCATATCTGAGACTCCATCAACCTGGCTCACACTGTTTGCCCCATCCTGATGATTCCCTAAGACCCTGTTCACCAAGTTCCACCCCACTTTTATGGCCCACCCAAACTATTTCCAGTGGCCTTTACATATGAATGATTTGTCTTGGCTCATGCTTCAGATTTTCCTAAATTTTCTCAAACTAGCAGCATCTGGCTTCAGCAAACCTCATACCACTAGCTAAGTTGCCCCAAGCCTGGCACTAGTAGCAGATAACTCTGCCTCTCCTGGGCACCTCCAAAGCCCAGCACAGGTAGCAGCAATCTGCAGATCACTTCCTAGCTAATGCTGTGTGACCCCTGAAGGAACACAACACAGGTAGTGGATGACCTGGGATGTGCCAACAGCAATCAAGGCTTAACCACAACAGAAGGGTGTACATAGCCCACACAGTGGGTGAACCTTGAGTAACCAGATTGGGTGATACCAGAGGTTGTGTCATTGGACCTACAGGACACCTACTATATAAAGCCACACTGTCAAGCTTGGGAGACACAGTAGCTCTACCGAGTACATAAAAACAGGGAGGCAGCCAAAATGAGGAGACAAAGAAGCATGGCCCAAATGAAAGAACAGAAAACGAATTAAACAAAAAGGAGAAAAGCAATCTATCAGATGCAGAAGTCAAAGCACTGGTTATAGAATGCTCAAAGAACTTAGTGAACACCTCCATGGCATAAAAAAAATCAGTCAGAAACATAGGATACGCTAATTGAAATAAAGACTGATTTACAATGAAACCACAATAGAGTGGATGAAGCAGAGAATCAAATCAATGACTTGGAACATAAGGAAGCAAAAGACAACCCATCAGAACAACAAGAAGAAAGAACCCCTCTCCCCTCAAAACAAGGACAGCGTAAGCAGCCTCTAGGACAACTTCAAGCAATCCAACATTTGCATCATAAGGATACCAAAAGGAGAAGAGATAGAGCAAGAAACTAAAAATCTATTTGAAAAAATAATGGGAAAAAACTTCTCTAATTTGGTGAAGGAAATAGACATGCAGGTCCAGGAAGCAGAGTAACAAACAAGATGTACACAAAGAGACCCATTCTAAGACACATAATTAAAATGCCAAAGGTTAAAGATAAACAGAGAATCTTAAAAGCAGCAAGAGAAAAGCAGTTAGTTACCACAGGAGAGTTCCCATAAAACTGTCAGCTGATTTCTCAAAAGAAACTTTGCAGGTTAGGAAGAACTGGCAAGAAATCATCAAAAGTCATGAAAAGCAGGATTTACAACCAAGATTGCTCTACACAGCAAAGATATTTAGAATCTAAGGGCAGATAAAGAGCTTCCCATACAAAAAAAAAAAAAACTAAAGTAGTTCACCATCACCCAACCATTATTATATGTAATGTTAAACAGGCTTATTTAAGAAAAAGAAGATCAAAACCATGAACAATAAAATGGCAAAAATATTTATCTATCAACAATTGAATCTAAGAAACAAAATAAATGAACAAGCAGAAAAAAAATGGAATCATAGATACGCATAGTGTTTTGATGGTTGCCAGAAGGGTGGGTTGTCAGGGGAATGGGTGAAAATGGTGAAGGGATTAAGAAGTACAAATTGGTAGTTACAGAACAGTTATGGGGATGTAAAGTACCACAGGGAACAGAATAGCCAAATAACACATATGCAGGACTCATGGATGGACAACAGTGTGGGGACTGCCTGAGGCACCAGGAGTTAGGGTGGTAACTGGGCGGAGGGGAACAAAAGGGAAAATTTGGGACAACTGTAATAGTATAAGCAATAAAATATAATTAATGCTGAAATTTCCCAATTTCGCATCCAAAATGTCTTTGTCATGTTAAGCTGCCATACTGGCAGAAGCAGCAAAATGCTGTTGTGATGTCACAAACTGCTAATCCATTCAACTTCAATTGGAAAATATCTTTTAAAAAAAATCCTCACCAGAAGACTATTTTTTCATTGTTTAGGTAGAAAAACATCCATATGAGGGAGAAACATCGACTGGGTGCCTCCCATATTGCCTGGACCACACCTGGATCAGGGATCAAACCTGCAACCTTTCAGTTACAGGAGGAGACTCCAACCAACTGAGCCACATTGGCCATGGCAGAAAATATCTTTTACCTTAAGTATATATAAATGCTTTTGTACGTAAAAAGTGCCATTATCAAAGTTAAAAGTCAACATAACTAGGTAGGAGTAGGGACTTCTCCCAGATTAAAACATACATCAGATTTGTAGAACGAAATTTAATTTAAACAATTGCATGTTTAAGTATTTAACTTCCTTACCATCCTTTTTCACCCAGGACAGAGCTGTTTTTTCAGATGTTACTAATTGACAGAACTTATCACCTATTATATCCAAGATGTATTTTGAAGTTTCTATGTCTAGTTCATCATCTTCATAATTTTCATGTGTCCATAAACTCATAGCTTCATCATCATATTGGTCAGGAGAAGAGAAACCATCTATTCTAACTACTCCATTTTTACTAAACGACAAACTGAAATATTAAAACATAAAAGCATTAGATACATAGATAAACGTCCAGTTATTTTAAAGTTCTAAATTTATAATTATATTTTTATATTAAGTATAAATATATAAACTATATTTACAATTAGAGAACACAGGGTAGTCCATATATACACACACACTTTAATTATTAATTAAATTTAACCAATTTAGATGACTTCTATAATGTTACACACATGGCAATGATAAGTAGTATCAATTTTAGGTTATTTCAAGAAATAAGATCTCCTCTATCACTTACTTATACTTAACTACTTAACTCCAATCAAATGAAAACCATGACCAAGTATCTGGTAGGAACGTTAAAACGTTAGCCAAGTGCTTCATAGAGCAATCCTGTTATTTTAAACATAATTTAAATCAGAAATCCAGAAATCTCTAAAGTTGAGAATGCCCAAAGTCATGTTAAGACTTTCACTGTAGAAATATTTAAAAAATGTCAAGTACATATACAGGGTAGGGCAAAGTAGTTTATAGTTGTGTGTACACAAAACACAGTTTATTCTTGTATTAATTACTGTATTATTTTCCATATAGACAACCGTAAGCCTTCTTTTGTCCCACCCTGCATTTTTCATTAAAATGACACTTTATTAACTTGATTTACAGGAACAGGATGAAACTCTTAGTAAGTTTATTAGGAACCAAATTGTGTTACTACCCTTTAGCTTCTGACACCAAATTAATGTAACTACTCAGTACAGAAATTTAAGGTAAATGGCAGGCAAAATTTTCTTTTATTATTCGCTGGTGGCTATTACTCAATTATCTCTGTAATTATTCTCAAACAGGGGACATTGAAAATTCATCACAAGTCATTCTGTACATTTCAAATGGATGCTATCAACAATATTGCTTTTACTCCTTTTTTCACATTCCTTTCTTATCTTACCTTTTCTTTTTTTAAAACCAGTATCTCCCTGTTATAACCCATCACCTTGTTTCAGCTTGATGTTATTTTATCTACCTGAACACTGACTTCTTTCAAACTTTTCTAAAATTTTCTTATCTCTTCAAATATTTTCCTTTGATTCCTTTTCATCTTTTATTTACTTTCATGTGTCCTATAATATATAATTATTTTGGGAATTTTTTGGCTAAAAAAACCATGAAGTAAAGAAATAAGAAATAAAGCTTGTTGTCCTGCAAATACATACTTTTGGGGTCCCCACTGAGCTAACAACAGAGTGTATTTACCAAAGTATCTCCTAACTTCTTAGGAAGATGATGCTGATGAATAGGAAAATTATTGTAGCTAACATTAATAGAGTATTTCATATGTGCTTGGTACTACACTTACAGCTCTGTGTACTTTCTATCATTTAATCTTCATGAAATTCCTCTGAGGTTGGTACCACTATCATTCACGTTATGCAGATGAGTCAAGCTGAGGTATAGTCCTACCATAATTACTAAATTCATACAGGAACTAAGGAACAGAGCAAGGAATGAAACCCAGGAATGACTGAATCTAGAATCTGAGACATTAGTCTCCACTGGCTGGGTTACACAGGTTTCTTTAGCTGAACTCTTACAAATCTACACTTAAGATTTAGTATTAAAGTATTATTTGGTAATATTAATATTATAGTTACATATAGGTAGTAATATATAAATATTATAGGTTAATAGCAACTGTAAATTGCTTTTATATTTATAACAAAACCTGTGAAATATGACTTGGTACTAACAATTCCTTTCGACCATTTTCTAATTTATATTTTATAGCTCCATATGTTTAACAAGGCAAAAGTATGGGTATTCAATGTAATGCATCGACTTTAATTTAATATCTACATTATTTACCTAGATTTATATAGATTATTTGTTGGCTAATGTACGGATATAAATATGACACTGTTTTGGCCAAAGTGTAATATATTTTAAAAAATCTTTATATGAAACAAACTGCTGTTTCCTATCATTTTCTAGAAAAAATACTAAAAATTTATCATTAAGGAGGAATAAGTCAATAGAGAATGGCTATATAAATACATATAACAGTATAAATATGAATTTAGCCCAATAATTAGCGATTGTTAAATTCAGTACTAAAAAATGTTTATATTGTCTTATAATGTTTCAGAAACAAGGAGGCTCCTGTCTCCAAACAGGATTCTCAGAAACACTGCATAATTTCCATTATCCAATAAACATACTTTCCCCCATTACATAATTTTTCACTTACCGTCTGAAGTAGTAAAATCTACAAAATACAGGTGAGTGAGCTGGTTCTTCTTCTTTTTTACTCCGAATAAGTCTACATTCTCGGCACTTTTGCAAATTAGGCCCTATCTCACAGCAGGAGTCATCTTGTAAAAAGGATTCCCCAGTTTGCTTCAGCTTCTTGACTTTCCGCCAATCTTTCAATACTGAACGAGGGATGCCAGCTGTAAAACCAGTAGGAAAGTATTAGCAAGATTATACTTTTTAGAAAAGTATACCCTTGAGATAAAATTCAAGTCAATTATACAATTGTGACAGTATATTAAAATTGTAGAAAAGCAGCAAAGAGATTACAGTTCTAGGCACTCATTATTAACTAAAAAGTCTACAGTAGCACTTTACTTACTATTCTACTAACCAAATGAACTCTTCTGTCAGTATACTGTAAATGCGGAGCTGAGTATATAAGAATATAAAATGTTCTTATTTGTATGACAGCAAATATGAGAATCATTCATTTCCTACGTAAAGCTAAAAATACAGCACTTTTATATAAAAACTTTGGCATATGTAGGAAGCTCTTTCAAGATCCACAGGAAGAACCTAAAGACTAAAAGTTAATACTTTTAGAAAAAACAAGCTAGTTTTAGCATACTTAAGTTTTGAAATACTACTTATTCTGATTCTTGAAGGTAAGTGTGGCTCATTAAATCATGAAAGTGGTGATTTTGTAACATCAATGTTACAGAGAAGAACTACGTTATTTGTCCTAGTATCTCTCCTCTTCTTATAATGTCTTCCCTTTGGTATCAATTTATTGATTGACAAAAGCAGTATTTTTTAGAAAAATAAAAAAACTTGAAAGGAAAAAAGCCAATTATTAACCTGGCTTATCTTTTTTCAACACAGAAAGACAAAAAGGGCACCAGAACTCTAAAGAAAAAAAAAAGTTTGCCAGGAAAACAAAATTACATTTATATTATGTTAATCATTTTTATAGTATATATTGTTGATCCATCACTTTTATTAACTTGAACTTAGTTGTTGTAATAACACTAGCTCAAGTAATCAGTTACCTACAGAGCAGGAAGAACTCAAAACATCATACAAAAATTGAAGCTTGCCTACTGAATTTTTAAAAATCTATTAATCAAAAGCAATCTATGTTGGGACAAGCAATATTTGTTGACTCTTATGTGTTAATACTGCCCATGTTAATGCATCTAACATCAGATTTGAGATTTACATTATACGCTGTTTCTATTATGTTAAAGAAGAAATTTTATTTCCTACCCTTGTGTTTTCTAATTATGCCTATTTCATGGAGCAGAGGCAGTATAATTATTTTGAGATGATATACTTCTTGTAGAACCTTGTGGCAGACATCTTGTCCTGAGTTCCCACTCTCACTTACCTGTTGATAGTATATACAGTACAATTACAGCAAGATCATGTATCTTAAGATAGAATTGTTGTGTTTAAACTCCAGGGTGGGCCATTCAAAATCAGCTTGTTATTAAGCACTTCTAGGATTGCTGCCTGGTTCTTTACAAGCTCTTCCCTCTTCTGTCTTTAACTTAGGGCAAGGAGCCCCTTGACTTAATCCACTAGGGAAACACGTATATGTGCACACACACCTCTCAGAATGAAATGTTTCCAGAAGGCTTCTGTAAAGGTTTATTATTTCCTCCACTGTATATAAGACAGATTTCTCCTATGGACTGTATAAAATATCCAGAGCTTTTACAGATCAGAATGAACAATAGAAATGGTATACTGCTGGTAAATTTCTATTTGGTACACTTGCTTCCAATCACTGATATACTTTTTAAATTTATTATGCAAGAATAAACTAAATGCAATCTACTTCTGTTCTGACTAGAAAATAACTATTAACCAATATGCTTTTACATTCCAAATAATGGAATAGTTCAAAAAGTATGGAAAAACCATACCATTGTAAACAATTCAAATAGTATTACAACTAAAAACCAGACATTTCAAAGCAAATCTCAATTCTGTGACAGAAAATAGACAATAACAGATTTTTAATGAATTACAAAGATATGAAGGTCCGGGTTATACAAACAGTTTTAGATACAATTTTTGCTTCTGTCTAGACAGCAAGACTGTATCTAACTCCTTTATAACTTTTACTAGAAATGTTTGTACAGTAACTAAAACTTCATCTTTCAATTCTATATTAATTTACTGGTAATAAAAATACCTAGCTTAATGGATATTTCTGCTTGCTTTATACCTAGGAACCTTTTCAACCTTAGTTCTCAATTTACTAGCAAATGCTCAAATAGCTGCTGTAGCAACAGAAAACTAGGGAGAAAAAGAATTATTAGGGACAAATCCATGTTAATCTTTTATTTCTGATATACCAGCACCTTAAAAATATTTTTTGAGACACAGAAATTAACTTTAATTATAGTTAAGTCACTGGTCCCGTGCATCATAGGACTTACAGATATATTTAAATTTCATGGGCAATTTCAGTTCATAAATAAGCAGCTAACTTGAAAAACACTGTATGTGTATTTGTGTATGTATATACATGCATAGAATAGCATATATACAATCTCTTCATAGTACAGTCTCTAAATGCAGACTTTACTCACTCTTTAAAAAAAATAATCTTTTTCATTGTCACCCTAGGACAATTTTTCATTGCTTTGTGTGTGTGTGAGAGAGAGAGAGAGAGAGAGAGAGAGATAGAGAGAGAGAGAGAGAGAGAGAGAGAGAGGCAGAGGCGGGGGGAGGATGAGAATGAGAATGATTGTTTGCCTCTCATAGGCTCCTCCCTGACTGGGAATCAAACCTGCAACCTTTTGGTGTACAGGATTATGTTCCAACCAACTGAGCCACACCAGCCAGAGCTTTACTGACTCTTTTTGACTATGACTGATGACAACCCCAGTGAACATTAGAAAGACAAAGGTTGTATTTAATCCATGAAGTGTACTATCTACTCAGGTATAGAAATTAGATTTATAAATTCCCAATTTGGAGAATTTTCCAGATAGCACAGAATAACAGCAAGTGAACTCTGCCCATAATTAAAAGATGGCATTTAATAGTCACTTATTATTTTGGACTTGGGAATAAATGGAACTTATCATAGCCTCTCTGATGTCAGTACTCAGTAGGGGAGGTTTCACTAAGCATCACTTGGCATGGGGGGAAATGCTGATTCCAGTCTTAGAATTCTTACATGGGAAACATGTACATTTAATTTCAAAATGAAAACAGAATATGCACTTCACTAAAAGTTAATTTTGTAAATTTAATTTCATAAGTTTAAGTGTTAAAAACTGGAAGATTGCTATCATTTTTTTTTTTTAAGTTTAACTCAAATATCTGAGTACACAACACACCAAAGTAAATGTTAATGTGAAGGAAGACAATCAATTACCGACCACACCAAGTCCCTTTAGAATTCATTGGGGGGAATGAGTAGAATACAGGAGAAAGAAAAAGAAACACTATACAATCCAAGACTCAAAAGAAATGGCAGGTCCTTCTATCTATGTCTCTAGTTGAGCCTGTAGTCCTTTGTTTTTTCCCTTTCTGACTGTCCTTTTCTAAGAATCCATCCTCCTGGTATTCTCTCTTTCACTTTGCCTCTGGATTTGTACAAGGGCATGTGGGAAAACCTCATTCAGTAAAAAGGCCCAAATAAGAGACTTCGAGCATCCAAATGCTTGTGAAAAGAATTTCTTGAATGTCCACATTGTCAGAGACATTTCATATATTGTATGTGGATAAATACACATATAGTGAAACCACTGAATGCTTTCTGCATTGTGCAATATACCTGAAAAGAAATAAAGCAACTGAAAAAATTACTTCTAGAGTAAAACCATATAAACACTTTATAGTGAATATTACTGGCAAGTGTTACTTATTTTGCCACAAATGAAATCTAAATATTACTCAAAGTTTTGAAACTTTTACCTATTATGTTTTTCTTGAATATAGAAATGAGCACAGAAAACCGTAACCACCCTCATCCCCGTTTTTATTTAACTTTTACCCATTGTTAAAGACCGCTTGAATGATTGGCATTATTATTACAAGAACATACAGCATGTTTTACCTGAGATAAAAAAGAAATAAATTTACTTACCGCTATTACTGTTGCTCTGCAACTTCAATTTACTTTTTTCTTTGGCACTCCTGCTGAGGACCCCATTGGGTTTTAAATCTTCCTCCGTGTCACCTTTTCTCTTCTGCAAATCGTTTTGCTTCTTTTTGTAAGTTGGCTTAGGTTGCCTTTTAGTCCTTTGCTCTGACTTGCTTTCACTTTCATCTGAGTCTCCACTTTCAGAACCAGATTCATAAGTTCTTTTGGCTTTTCTCCTATTGACTTTATCATCTTTTACATATTTATCAACTATGATCTTACTATCTACACTATTTTGTATATCATTTGATGTAGAGGCTATTAAATTAACAGAACATGGCTTAATAATTTCCGAAACAGAATTCCCTGAATTTTCCATTTTATTAGTATTTTTATCTTCTTCTGAATGTCTAGTAAGCCAGGCTTTTTTTAGTTTAGTATGGTAGTTTGGTTGACTTGTCTGGGATGCTTGCCCATTTCCTACAGAGTTAGCTTTGTTTATTGTACTACAGACTACAGTGCCATCCAAGAGAAGGGAGGCTGAAGATGACTGATTTTTCACAGCATTAGGCTCAGTCTCACTAACATTACTACTTTTATACTGAGCTGCAGCCAATGCTGCCTTGTGCTTTTTTAAATGAATAAAATCAGTTGTGCCTGAGAACCCAGAGATGGGCTGAACAGCACTTACTGTCTTACTACTGGCTGGTGTAACTGGAGCTGTGGTGCTGACCCTGCATTCTTGAGTTTGAGTAACTGAATGACTGACACTTCTTGAAGAGGTACATTCTAAGGATTTAGAGGGTAAAACTGTATTTGATAAAGAATAAATTACTTCAGACCCACCCCAGCTGGAAGCACTGCTGGTGGTGGAAGCAGATGTGAATATATCCAATTTGGTGTTGCACATTGTACTCACAGCAGACACAACTGAACTGGGAACATCGCCCTGTGAGACTGCCTGAAAGTTTTTTGCAGATTTTATGTGAGTACTGTCTGAATTCACACTTGGCAGAATTATTCTTCCAATCTCTCCAGCTTCTGCTGGTTTGAGGCAATCTGTTTGATTTGCCTCAGTTGAAGATCTTTCACTAACTCGATCTTTGGACACTAACTGCATTACTGGCACACTGTCAAGTTTTGTACTAGAAAGTGGACGGACAATGACAGATGCCATAGCAGCCTGTGACTTTCCAGTGTTTTTCTCTACAAGCCATTCAGCTTTCTCTTTGCTGAGGTTATTATTAGATTTCCACATTTCTGTCAAACTCTGTTCAGAAGAACTCTTAAAATTTGCCTGAGATTCTTTTGGCTCAGGAATTAGAGTTGGAGGTTTTTGTGATTCTTGAACTTTCCCACCAGCATTTACAGGCATCACTGGAGTTAAAGTTGGAGGGGAAAGGCTACTATAGCTGCTTTCCTTTCTTTCCAGGCTGTGATGAATTGGTGGATGAAACACTGGTGCTCTATGTAAAGCAGGCATACTCCGGAGTGTATTTGTAGAAGAAACTGTCAAATGGGTAGGACTCCTACAATCGTTTCTGAAGGTTGTTACTGAGTGAGCAGCAATTTGATGGGGAAGATGTTCTGGTGTTTTGCCTACTAAACCTTCACTTTCCAGTTGGTGTTTAATCAAAGGTGGTGGTTTTGAAAGAGATGATATAAATGAAGTCAGAGTTTGAGGATTAGCGGCTGCTACAAGGGTATTACTCTGTTTTTCAGTGTAAATATTTGAAACCTCTTTAGATGGGTATGACCTTGGCGGTTCATTAACCACGCTGTTAGACAATGTAGTGAAATAGTTACTTTGGGGCAAACTCTGAGGCACTGAGTGCTTCATTTTATAAAGATCTGATACTGAGCATTCCATCTCTTTGTCTTGTTTGATGACATGGCTTTTAGGGCTAGAAGATGATGATGCTACTCTGGGATAATTATCTCTCTCACCCTCAAGCCCCTTGATTTTAGTTGTAAATGGAGCAACATCAATGCTTTCTTGAAGAATTCGACGGTGTTCCTCCTTATATTTGTTTAATCTCTCTCCAGTCTCCTGGGGTGGTCTCTGTAACGGATTCATCAGAGGATCCACAAAATGCCTATGTAAGTGACCATCTTTTCCAGTCTGTGACCTATTTAGATCCAGGTCATTTTTTGCTGATGTGGAGGCAACAGAACGTAATGGTTCAATAAAAGCTTTCCTCTCCAATTCTCTACAAAGAAAATATATAAAGGTATGGTGTCAGATAGGGACTATGATCACTTCATAAATATAAATGTCTAAACATTGGGTTGTACAACCTGAAACTAGTATGATGTCAACTATAATCAAAAAGTAAATTTTGTTTTGAGAGGGGAAAGGAGAGATAAAGAGAGGGAGAAAAAACACAGATGTGTGGGAGAAACATACATCAGTTGCCTCCTGTATGGGCCCTGACTAGGAATCGAACGAGTGACCCTTTGCTTTGCAGGACAATGCCCAAAAAACGACCACACCAGCCATGACAATAAAAATTCACTTTAAAAATACATGAAGGTTTCTGTAACCACTTTTTCTTACATGATCCAAGGATAGCTTCTATGCAATATCATTCTATTATTGAAGTAAAACACACTGTATGTACTCTAATATTATCTAGTAAATTCGAAGGTATGGGTTGGCCAAAAAGTTCATTTGTTTCCACCATAACATGGCTCTAATAGTGCTTAGCTGCCTGGAACTTCATTAAAAATAACTTTGTTAGACTGTATTATGACAGCTGTCATATCAGGAAACATTTAAAAAAGAAACTTATATACACTGGTGAATTATTGTGCAGCCATTTTAATACTGAAGATGAACAAAATATGCAACATTTTTGGCATATTGCTTTGTTGTTCTTAAAAGTTGTATTTTATAGATTGTTATTACAATTATCTTGATTTTCCCCTTTGTCCCCTCTGCCCAGCACACCACAGTCCCTCAGGCAATTCCCCAAAATTGTTCATGTCCATGGATCATGAAAATAAGTGCAAATGGCTACTTCCATTTCCTATACTGGACTTTATACCCCCATGGCTATTCTTTAACTACCTATTTGTACTTTTTAATCTGCTCGCCTCCTCACCCATTCCCCCACTCACTCCTCCCCTCTGACAACCATCAAAACAGTCTCTGTATCTATAATTCTGCCTCTGTTCTTGTTTGCTTTTGTTTTTTAGATTCAGTTGTTGATAGATACATATTTTTGCCATTTAATTTTTCATAATTTTGATTTTCCTCTTAAGTCCCTTTAACATCTCATATAATAATGGTTGGGTGATGATGAACTTTAGTTTTTCTTGTTTGGGAAGCTCCTTATCTGGTCTTTGATTCTACGTGATATTTTTGCTGGGTAGAGCACTCTTGGTTTTAAGTCCCTGCTCTCCATGACTTTAAATATTTCTTGCCAGTCCCTTCTAGCCTGCAAAGTTTCTTTTGAGAAATCAGATGAGTCTTATGGGAATGCCCCTATAAATAACCAACTGCTTTTATCTTTAACCTTTGGCATTTTAATTACGATGTGTCTGGCATTGGGCTTCTTTGGGATTCTCTGTGCTTCCTGGACTTGCATGTCTATTTCCTTCACCAAATTAGGGAAGTTTTCTTTCATGTTTTGTTTCAAATAGATTTCCAATTTTTTGCTTTCTCTTTTTCTTCTGGTATCCCTATGATGTGAACATTGGACCTCTTGAAATTGTCATAGAAGTTGATGATACTATCCTCATTTTTTGGATTCTCTTCTTCCTTCTTGCTCTGATTGTTTTTCCTTTCTTATGTTCCAAATCAATCACTGATTTGAGTCTCACCTTCTTCCACTCTACTGTTTACTCCCTGTAAATTATGCATTTCTTACTGAATCTTTTTTTTATGCTGTTGTGTTCCTCATTAAGTTTCCTGAGCAACCTCATAAGCAGTGTTTTGTACTCTGCACCTGATAGATTATCTCCATTTTGTTTAGTGCTTTTTCTGGAGTTTTGATCTGTTCTTTCTGGAACTTCCAGCCAAGATGGAGGCATAGGTGGACACACTGTGCCTCCTCTCACAACCAAAATTAAGAACAACAAATATTTAGAAACAAGAAAACAACCAGAACTGATAGAAAATTGAACTATACGAAAGTCCAACAACCATTCATCCAGACCGTGTCACAACTCAGCGACTGGGCTGCCCCGCACTAGGGAACACCTAAGGCTCCACTCCTCACTACGTAACAGCCAAGACCAGACCAAAAACAAAACAAAACAAAACAAAACAAAACAAAACAGAAAACAACACCAAAAATGGCTCAAACCGGAGAACAAATCAAAGCCCTAGAGCCAATTCCTCTAAGCAATGAAGAGATAGCCAACCTATCAGATGCACAGTTCAAAGCACTGGTCATCAAAATGCTCACAGAATTGGTTGATTTTGCTCACAAATTAGATGAAAAAAATGCAGGCTACAATACGTGAAATGAAGGAAGACCCATGGGGAACCAATCGAGATGGGAGGAAAACTGGGACTCAAATCAATGGAGTGGACCAGAAGGAAGAAACAAACAAACAGAAAACAAGGAAGAAACAAGAATTCAAAGAAATGAGGAGAGGCTTAGGAACCTCCAGGAGATCTTTAAACATCCCAACATTCAAATTATAGGGGTACCAGAAGGGGAAGAGGAAGAGCAACAAGTGAAAAACTTATTTGAATAATCAAGGAGAATTTCCCTAATCTGGCAAAGGAAATAGACTTCCAGGAAGTCCGGGAAGCTCAGAGAGTCCCAAAGGAGTTGGACCCAAGGAGGAACATGCCAAAGCACATTGTAATTACATTAGCCAAGATTAAAATGAAGGAGAAAATTCTAGAAGCAGCAAGAGATAAGGGGACAGTCACCTACAAAGGAGTTCCCATCAGACTGTCAGCTGATGTCTCAAAAGAGACCTTCCAGGCAAGAAGGGGCTGGAAAGAAATATTTGAAGTCTTGAAAGGCAAGGACCTACATCCAAAATTGCTCTATCCAGCAAAGCTGTCATTTAGAATGGAAGGGAATATAAAGTGCTTCTCAGATAAGGTCAAGTTAAAGGAGTTCATCATCACCAAGCCCTTATTATATGAAATGTTAAAAGGACTTATCTAAGAAAAAGAAGATAAAAAATATAACAGTGATCTGTTCTTTCTTATGGGCCATGTTTCTTTGTCTCCTTGTTTCAGCAGCCTCCCCGTGCTTGTCTGTGGGTATTAGGTAAAGCTGCTTTGACTCCATGTCTTGGTAGCATGGCCTGTAGGGTCCAGAGGCATTGCCTCCCCTATCACACAAGCTGGGCACACAAGGTATGCCCTTCATGTGGGCTGAGTCCACTCTCCTGTTACATTTGAGTCTTGGTTGCTCTTGGCAGATCAATGGGAAAGGTTTACCTAGTCCAGTCAGCTGCTAGGATTGGCTGTACCCACCTCCACCCTCCATACAGGATCAGCTGTGCAGGTATAGGGCAGTGGTGCTCTGCAGTGGTATATGTACTGTTCACTGGATGTGCTGGCCCTAAGGTTTTCCGGGTGGTTCTAGCCAAGGTCGGCCCCCGCCTGTTGTTTTTTTTTTTTTTGGCATGGGGGAATGCTACCTGAGCTATAAAGCAATCGGAGATGGCTGCTACCTGTGCTGGGCTTAGAGATTCCAAGCCTAATCCAAGTTATGAATCTAGGCTGGCTGTTGCTAGTGCCAGGCCTGGGGCTCACTAAAGCCTTCCACAGCTTGTTTTACGGAGGATTTATGAAGTTGTGCAGCATGAGACAAGGTGAGTATCTCATATGGAAAAGCAGCTTGGGTGGGTCCAAAGTTGGGTGGGGTGGAGTCCCTGGAGACCTCCAAGGTGAGTCAAACAGTGTAAGCCAGATTGATGGGAATCTCAGATGTGGCCCCAGGCTTCCGGCTCTGTGGGAAGAGGATTCAAAAAAGGGACAATGGCCTCTGCTTGCCTTGATGTCAAACATCTCAGTTTATCACTGTGGGCCACTGGTGCTGTGCAAGCTGCCACCCAGGTGCTAGAGCTCAAAGGGAATGAGTCTGAATAGGTGAGTCCATGTGTGGGGGTCTTTAAGAGGATCTGCTTGAGGCTCCAGAAGTTTCTACCAATGACTTAATCTCCACTGGGTTTTTGCAGCCAAAGGTTGTAGGGATTTATCTTCCTGGCTCTGGAACCCTGGGCTGGGACTCTGTACTCCCAAATAACTCTCCTGAATTTTTACCCACCACATGTGGATGAGAGATCCATGTGTTCCCCATCTGTGCCCCTCCTACTAATCTAGATGGATCTGGATTAGTAGCTCTCAGACTTCCATTCAATTCTATTTCTGGCAATTCAGAGTGATGGTTGTTCTGTATTTTAGTTGTAATTTTGATGTTGTATGAAGAGGCGAACCATCTGTCTACGCCACCATCTTGATGGAAGTGCTTTAGTATTTCAAGAAAGGTAAAAATGCAACTGAAATGCAAAAAAATATCTGTACAGTGTATGAAGAAGGTACTCTCACTAATCTAAAGTGTAGAAAAAAAATGGTTTGTGAAGTTTTGTGCTGGAGATTTCTCACTGGACAATGCTCCATGGTTAGGTAGACCAGCTGAAGTGGATGGTGATCAAATTGAGACATTAACTGAGAACAATCAATGTTACATCACATGGGATAGCTGACATATTCAAAACATCCAAGTCAATAAAGTTATGGCAAAAATGAAAAATGCGTCTTTTCTTTTACCAAAAACAAACAAAAAAACCCCCAACAAACCAACATACAGACTTTTTGTCCAACCCAATACATAAAAACAGAAAGAATAGCACTTTTTTAAAGCCTCGTTTTAAGACATTTATTAACTTAAAATCACCTACTTATAAAACTGTATTAAGAATAACTATAAAGGAGCCCTGGCTGGTATGGCTTAATGGACTGAGGGCTGGCCTGCAAACTGAGAAGGTGCCAGTTCAATTCCCAGTCAGGGCACATGCCTGGGTTGTGGGACAGGTCCTCAGATGAGGGCACACGTGAGAGGCAACTATTTCACTCTCGCATAATGGTATTTCTCTTCTTCTCTGTCTCCTTCCCTTTCCCTCTCTCTAAAAGTAAATAAATAAAATCTTAAAAAAAAAAGAAGGAATAACTATAAAAGAAAAGGCATTTATTTGTTAATATCAAGCACTGGTGAACTTACTCTTTATGATGATCTACTAAACTTTTTGTCAAAGGTGGACTGGAATGCGTTGTAATTTTAAGAGGCCGATGAGGCTCTGCACTAGAAGGTCTGACAGGAATGTGACTAAGTAATCCAATACCGTCTGCTGAGGTCACAGGGGTGGGCTGATGTAACCATGAGCTGGGAGAATTCTATTAAAAAAGAAAATCAGACTTCAGTTACTAGAAAAAGCTAAAAGCAGCACCACAGTAGGACTTAAAGAATAGTATATTTATGAAACTTGACTTTTTCTAAATGCATCTTATGAGAAATATGCAGACAGTAAGTAATCAACATAATTACACAGGCATGTCAAAAGTAATCAGCATTAAAATAGTAATTTCTAGAAATTTATTATTTATTTTATTGAATGGTAGATTTTGAAACCATTGCCTTTAATATATTAAAGAATGTAGCAGGAGTGTCCAAACTTTTGGCATCTCTGGGCCACACTGGAAGAAGTGTCACCTTGGTCCACACATTAAATACACAAACACTAACAAAAACTGATGAACAAAAAAAGGTTTTAAGTAAATTTACGATTCTATGTTGGGCCACATTCATAGCCATCCTGGGCAGCATGCAGCCTATAGGCTGGACACTCCTGAGTCATTGTAACTTATACAATTGCCTAAAATTCTATAATCAAAAAATTTATGTAGATAATTTAAAAACACTCAGAATTTGTTATTCCTAAAATATATTTCACTACATACAGAAATTATAATCAAGTTCATTAGCCAATTTTGTCATGAAAAAGAACAAATATTTTCAACATAACAATTTACTTATATTGGCAGAAAATTAAATTTCAAGATCCAATTGTACTCCATTTCACTATAAGCTATAAACACTGTTGGGCCATTAAACTTGGAGGAATGCAGGTATAATGAAACTATTTTTTTATATGTCAATATGCTGCCTTTCTCATACTGAGTATCTGTTGACACTGACCTGTAAATTGACAATTAACATCAAAGGACATGCTTATGAATTGTTTTTATGCTATGACTCACTGACATTCTTCCAGAACATGATTTGTTGAGTACAGATACTGGGAAAATACAATCCTTTGGTTCTGATAGAGGAAATAAATTTTACATCTCTAAATGATAATGCAAAAGCAATTATGATATCATGACAAAGACATAGAAACCTCATGAGAAAAAATATACACATATATGTACTACACATGTACATAAATAGTCAAATGTTTAAAAGACTTCTCCAAGACTCAGAAGTTTTAAGTTGTAATCAATTATGGGAATGGTAAGTTCTTACTATAAAATAACATTAAAAATAATTACCTAATTGATTTTTTACTTTTATTTACAACACTAAGTTTAAGAGTTCTTCACTTTTGTTAACAATTGTTTTACATAATATATGAAAATTTAATATGTTAGCTTTAACAAGTATGACCAGTTAACAAAACATTTTATGCCATTATAAACATAAAAGCTAATTATAGTACACACACTGAGAGAGGCTCCTAATCAAGCCATTTCTAACGGCTACTTAGATCTGTTTTCCAGGGTTTGGAGGTTACAGAATGAAACTCAAGAATATTTGTCAGCTCTTGGTTCCCATGTGCTCCTCTATCTAGTCTGTCGAATTACCAGCTACAGCTACATTTACAACACATGAGAGTGAAGGGTCAGAGTAAAAATGTGGATGTACTGGGCACTTGGGTCATCAGGACTGCTTTCCATTCTGGCAAGAGTGTCTTGATTAGTGACTCTTCATTAACTGGAAGTATGTAATGTGCACATTCTAGAAAGATTCGCCCTACTGCAAGATCAATGGCCCATGTGGCTCAGTTGGCTGGGTGTCATCCCATAAACCAAAAGGTTGCAGGTTTGATTCCAGTTCATGGCACATGCCTGGGTTGAGGGTTTTTGCAGTCCATGGTTGGGCACATGCAGGAGGTAACCAATTAATGTTTCTCTCCCTTTCTTTCTCCCTCCCTTCTCCTCTCTTTAAAATTAATAAGCATGTTCTTGGGTGACTATATTAAAAAAAAAAAAAAGAATGGGATTGGGAAACTTATGATCAACATAAACACAATTCTTCTAGAATTGATTCTCCCAAAATCAAACGTAGGGATGCTGAAGAATAAATTGTGTAAGTTCCTGATGACTTCATTAGAGAAGGTGAAAGTTTATATGAAACTGGAGCTAAAGGAGTTGATGTTTGTAATGAGAATAAACAAGTAATATCCTTCGAAAGTGGTAGGACTCTATTTTGAAATCTTGATGCCCCTTACCACCAAGGTCAACTATCACAACTTGGGGACTAAAAGAGGACTCACAACCATAGTCTATGTCATCATTGCTACCCAAAAGGTAACAGCTCCTCTGACAAACCTTTGGCACAAGGAACACCATACTTGCACGTACTAGTTCTAACATGGCTCTATGTAAGCAGTATTATTCCTAAAGTAAAGAAGGTTGCTAGCATTGTCTTCCAAGTTACCACCCCAATATATCTATTGTGGATCTCTCCCAACTTGCGAAAGGTGTCAAAAAATACCCAAGTTCATCACATCATTATTCACAATAACCAAGGCATAGAAGTAACCCGAATCCATGGACAAATGAATATATATAGAAAATGTGGCATAAACATAAAATGAAATATTAATACAGCTTTAAAAAGGAAATCCTATTACATGCTACAAATATGGCTAAACTATCATCAAAATTATGTGATGTGAAGAAAGCCGTAAAAGAATAAAAACTGCATAATTCCACTTAAATGAAGTATCTAAAGCAGTCAGATATCATAGAAACAGAGCAGAAACGTAGTTGCTAAGCACTTGGGGAAGGGGAAGGAAAACTTGTGTTTAATGGGTACAGAGTTTTAGTTTTGCAAAATGAAAAAGTTCTAGAGGTCTGTTGCACAATAATGTGACTATATGTAACAGTGCTGTGTACTTAATAAACTAGGGTGGTAAATTAATGTTATGCGATTTTTATCATAAAATAAAAAGAACTAACGAAAGAATGAAAAGAAAGGAAGAAAGCTAAAAAAAATTCTGAGGCATTACTGAAGAGAATCCTGGGTTGCCTCAAGCACTAAGTTGTCTCCTAAAGTTTAACAGGGACCCCCATTTCCCCGTTTTTTATACTGAAGCTGGTAATGCCTTCAACAATTTCTTAGTGTGAAAATGAATCTGGCTAGAGAAACCACATAGCCCAGGAAGGAATCAGATCATTAAACCATTACTTAGAGCAAGATTCTATTAGAAAAAAATCTAAGCCCCAACTTTACTGACAAATATTGGGACTCTCTAATCCTGGCTCCCTTAAGAGAACAAGATTAGATTCATAGCTTGTAATATACTATCAATATGATGTATCTAGCTGGGGATATAGCAATTTGTCTTTTAAGAATAATTTGATAACATGTATCAAAAGCCTTACAATTTTATATGATTTTAAAAATATTCATTGATGTTAGACAGAGAGGAAGGGGGAAGGGAGAGAAACACTGATTTGTTGTTGCACTTATCGTGGTCCACTTATTGTTGTTCCACCAATGCATTCATTGGTTAATCCTTGTACGTGACCTGACCAAGGACTGAAGCCACAACCCTGGCGTACTGGGCGATGCTCCAACCAGCTGAGCTAGCTGGCTAGGGCCTATTAATTTTTAATTCAGAAACTTCACTTCTAGGAATTTAGGTAAGCAAAAAACAATTATGGATATGTACCACAATCAATTTAGAGTTCAGATTACATGGCTCCAAAGTTAGAATTGGAAAGTTTCATTATATTTAGAAAAATAACTAAAAATTTTTAATACATTTTACAAAGCACTTGAACATATACAGATTAACACATATATTGATATATGGTTAAAAGCAACATTACTTACCCTCCTTAATGATGATTCAGCATTAACTGCATTTTCTGGGTGAACCCACTTAGAAGAAGGTAGACCAAGTCCTGAGTATGCATGTGTTCCATTTGGATATTGCCAAATAATTGGATAAAGACCAAGCTGACTATATGAAGAAGGATGGGCTTGTCCAAGAAGGTGAGGTGATTGATGCTGTAACAACTGTTGCTGTTGCTGGTGTGCTAGTGCTAAGTGGCTCAAGCTGCTGGCATGAGCAGTTTCTAATCGTGGGTGGCCACCAAGTAAGGAGGCAGTAGGCACTCCAGGTAACACAGCAGGAAGTAAATGAGGGTGATGAACAGAATGGTGTGGACCACTAGTCAGAGGATGAGTGTTAATGGTAGGCAATGGAGTTTGACTAGATGACCCAGCCAGTAGGTGGGGTGTAGGAGTTAAGGCAGGGTGATGGGTACCTGGATTTAAACAGGTTCGATGGGATGAAGAATGAAGAGGGAAAGGATGTTGGTTTAAGAAAGGTGAAATGTGATTAGCTCCTGTTTCTGACCCAATAAGTGCAGGATCTCTGTAAACTGTGAAATGCTCATTTTTATCAATGATAAGAGGGCTCTTTGTAGTATCCAATGTACTGCCTCGAGAAGGAACTGGATGAAAACTGCATCTTGATAACTCATGTTCTATCTTATTTGCCAGTCTTCTTTCACCAGCAGCATGGCTGTTAACATAAGTGGCCTTAGACTTTAGAGAATCAGGAGAATGGGTAGTTTTAGATTTAACAACTTCAGGTAAGGGACTAGATTTTGTCTTGTGAGCATCTACTGAAGCATTGAATTTAGATTTTATAATCTCTGGGGGTGGACTTCGCTTACGCAGCTTATCTTCCATCACAGAAACCGCACTTAGAGAAGATGCATAAGAGACATACTGATTTCTCTCTTTTTCCATAATCAGATGATCATTTCCTGATGGAGCATTCTTAATATTTGATTGGGTTAAATCTACTTTAACTACATCATTGACCCAACTCTGGTCAGAATCTTGTTTTGCTGTTTCCAAGTACTTTGCATTTGCAAGTGCATGTTTTGAATCACTAACATTAGAATCCATTTTTTGAAGTGTCTGAAGGCCAAAGGTATTTGAGTTTTCCTGAGCCACCTTTTCAGAGTTAGTGTCATTTGTAATATCAATAACACATTTTGGTGTGGGTGGTCTGGATGTAAACTGTTCCTTCGGTAAGAATTCCACGGTATGTGGTTTTTCCATATTTTCCTGAAGAAGTAAATCACTAGAATTATGATCAGAAAGTGTGGCCTGTTCTGATGACTGAATAATAATTTTTTCTTGAAGCTGAGAGTCAACAAACTTCTGCTTCTCTGTTTCTTCGTGTTTTTTATCTTCTTGTATTTGATCCCAGGGAGGCTGGCTATCTATTAGTGTGTCCTCTCCTGCCTTCTCATTATTTTGGGATTTTTCTTCTCCATTTACCTTTGAAGTATTTTTATTTTTCAATTCATTCTCTGGTTTCTGCTCTAACGGATTATTTATTATTCTTTTATTTGAATTTTCCGAGTCACTGTTCTCAGAAAAGTCTGAAACATTGTCGGTTCGTAGTCTTTTCATATTTAGTTTCTTTTCATCCTCCTCAGGTTTCCTTCTTTTGTTCATTAACTGTTTGTTTTTACCTTTAGCATTTTCTGCAAGATTAAAAGAAAGTTTTATTTTTCATATGAATGTTAAATAAGTATATTTTAAATGTACTTTTGTGTTTTTAATTCTCATTCCCTTAAAAAAAAAAAAGTGGATCCTACCTCCTCGTCCTATATAATCATATTTTTCCTCCTTCATCTTCTCTTCATCTGGTATGCTGCTATCTGAGCCCTTCCTCCTATTTGAACGGATATTTCTTTGTTGCTGTTGCTGGTGTGTATTCTGTTTTGGTACAGCAGCTTGGGAGTTCATTGCTGGTCTGGGACTATTTGCCTGGGCACGTGTATAATGACCCTATAAAAGAACCAGTTGATAATGATTTGGTTACTACCTGATCCTAAGTAATCTAAGGGAAAATTTTTTTACAATAACCCAGAACTAACAACATACATACGTGAACAGCGTTGTTATTTTGACTGGCACGAGACCTTCGCCGTGATGTAATGCCAATATTTTCACCTTTTAACAGAGAGTGAACAACATCATCCAGAAAGGTCATTTGAACCATAGAAGGATCAACATTCTGTGGTTCTAATACCTAATCCGTGACACAAAACAAGAATAAAAATTAAATCCAATCAGTTAACCAATGTGATCTTAGGTACACATTCATTACTGAGTAGAAATGTCTAAAAATCAGTCTGGAATCCCTAATTTATATAAGATACTGCTATACTTATAATAAGTCAATTTCAACAATCATAGAGAAAATTATGTTTTTAACTTTCTTCTGAAACCTAATGCTGTATCTGCTAACCAAAAATGAAAAATCAAATGTATTTATTACAAGTATACCTTAAAAAACAAGGATAAAAATTAATGAGTATAATGCTAAGTTGAAAATATATTTTTAAAAAAGGAAGTAATCTTCAAAAAGCAGGTATAAAACTAAGAGGGTAAAGCTTAAGAAGGACAAAAATTGAAGACAAAATTGTTTAAATAAATAACACTAATAATAATTTTTAAAAGACAGGTTAAAGAAAGAACTATTTTAAAAACTATAAGCAATTTTGTTCCTCAATGAGATGTGAAAGTTTATTACCATTTTAGGAAAAAAATACCATTAAATAATGTAGTTATTATTTTGACTAAATTTTAATGAAAGCATTCAAAGTGTTTATTAATGGGCACTCATTTATTCACATACCCTCTACAACCCACACAGGTAGGATGGTATAAATATCTATTTTTTTTTTCAGGAAAATAAACTATAGCTTTAAAATAATTGAAATCAACACTTTCAGACTGTTACTTAAAAATTTCACTTGAAATTTGTATCCTTATTACTCACCATAAAACATGCATAAAACTGGAGCATACCAACTCCGAAATTTAGTGTGAAAAGAACTAGAGTATATGTTAAAGTTTTCATTAGTGCAAACATTTCAGAAATATTTTATTCCTGGAGAAACAAGAAAGCTGACTTTATGAAAAAATTTAGCTGACTTAAAGATAAAAAACAAAACAAAACACTAATCAACTAATAGTCTGATGTCTCTATTTCAGAAATTTTATCAGTGTTGAAATAAATTTGGCATCATTATCTCCCTGTGAACTAAAGAGACCTCTCTGTAACATCTATATATTTAAACTTATTAGGATTATATGACTAAAATAACAAAAATTATTTAGTATCAATCCGTTAATCCATTTTTGGAGTGAATGGAATATTTGAATTGTAATTATTTCTTTAAAAAATATTACCCAGACTATTTACCTGATCATTCATAACGATCATGGTGCGAGTGAAGAGATCATGATGAGTAATTATGCCAGTAAACCACTGGGTGGCAGAGTCTTGTCTATATACTCTCACTCTGTATCCATTTAAGGAATAAGGACCTAAAACGGGGCGGGGGGGGGGGGGAGGGGGAGAACCCACAAAAAATAAGGATATCTTAAATGGGGACATTTTCTTTTCAAAATTACCTTTTAGGAGAAACGAGTTATGTTACAAATTAATGATATACGTGAATATCAGTGTTCAAAAAATGTATTTTTTTGAATGTATAAGGCAAGTGAATGTAATGTAATGAAACACACTCTACTAGACACAAATACTTACTAATTCAATGGAAATAAAGTAACTAAGTCAGAAAGAATGTCTCTGGGATCAAGAAAGAAAGTGGTATGGTTTCAAAGGTATTTAGCAAGGTTGGTGTACATAACTAAATGGCTAAAATGGAACTTGATGCCTCAGCTGCCAAAAGTTTACCATAAAACACTACAGATTTTGATTTCTATGTGACAGCTAGGAAAAGCTGCCGTAAGTCTTAAAACATGCAGAGACTGTTAAGTGAATTTATGAAGTCACATTTAATGCTTTTTTACAAAGCGTTTTGACACTAAAATGCTTTGTAAAAAAAATATGGTACACGTTTGGATTAAACTCACTTTTAAAAAGGCATCTACATATAGGTATGCCACATCTTTACAAAACTATGCCTATTAAAAGGCACTCCACAGAGGAACATATAGGGTGGGGCAAGTAGGTTTACTGTTGTATGTGAAAGATTTTATTCTTCTTTTATTATTGTATAATTTTCCTTACAAACAACTGTAAACTCACTTTGCTCCACGATGTATAACGGAGATACAATTTTTTCTAATTCACAGGCACTAAAATGATATGCAGTAATTGGAATGTTAACAAGAACTGGCTAATAAGGGGACATGCATGCTAGTGTACCTTAATGGGAGTATTATACAGTAACAATTTACAAAGTACTTTCAAAATTTGCAAGTGCTCATTTAATCTTCAAATCTTAGGTACTGTTTTTCCCTTTTACAAAAATTAAGAAGGTGAGGTTGATAGGTTAAATAAATTAAGTGAAATGACTATGACTGGATTTTTTTTTTTAATTTTTAGATCAATGTTGTCTT
Source organism: Glossophaga mutica (assembly GCA_039655065.1). Taxonomy (NCBI): domain Eukaryota; kingdom Metazoa; phylum Chordata; class Mammalia; order Chiroptera; family Phyllostomidae; genus Glossophaga; species Glossophaga mutica. The sequence goes on along the minus strand of CM077307.1, from coordinate 134,470,063 downwards.
TTACAGTGATATTTAACATACAATTAATGGTTTACTATTTATTAGCCAGTTTTAAAATTTTTTATACCAATATCAGCCTAAAATATAAATCAACAGATCTGCAGAATATATTCTGTATAACCTGCAAATTAAATGTATTCACATCCATATCAAGTATGTAAACTGTAGTCTTTGCTAACTGTGAAAAAATAAGACTCCAATTTTTTTTCTGAATGTAATATAGAAAAACCTTATCAAATAACTCCAAATAACAATAAAATTTCAATTCCCAACCAAACAACTAGACTTAGTGTAGCCTCACATAATTCTGCATAAAACGGGCAGGAAGTATATTGCTTTAGTATTTTCACCTCTTAAGAATATGATAAGGAGACAAAGTTATTAAAAAATATTAGCCTGGTTTCTCCATTAAATAAATTGGAAGGACAAGGAAAAAAAAAAAGGTAAGACAGGACACAACAACCAATCAATTTGTGGATATTTTTGAATGCCCTGACTTACTACTATATCACTCAATTCCATTAAAAATCATTCAAGACATTTATGAGACAAATGGAAATTCTGAGCATCCAGTATTTGATACTAAAAAACTCTTAATGGGAGAAAGGTTTAGAAAAGGGACAAAAAACCCACGATTTTTTTAGCATAATGGCATGATAGCTTTAAATATAGATAGAATGTGGCAATGTCTGAATTTCATAAAAGTAAATGGGAATATGATGTGGCAGGATCTGCCATGGTTATTCAGTTGCTCGAGCTTGGAGACAGACATAAAGCAGCTCACTGAAATATTTCAAATTTTCCACATTACAAGTTTAAAAGGTATTTAGTCTACAAATTTAAAGATTTTATTTATTTATTTCTAGAGAAAGGGGAAGGGGAAAGAGTGGGAGAGAAACATCAATGTGTGGTTGCCTCCTGTGTGCCCCACAGTGGGGACCTAGCCCACAACCCAGGCATGTGCCCTGACTGGGAATCGAACCTGCAACCCTTTGGTTTGCAGGCCCGCGCTCAAACCACTGAGCTACGCCAGGCAGGGCTAGCCTACAAATTTAATAAGTAGATAATCTGCTCCCATACCCATAACAAAGCAACTTTAGGATTATCTCTATTAATGCTTAAATGGCATGAAAATTGAGGGTTCGAATAAATATGGGAATTTATCAACAAAATCCCTTTTATAAACACTCAACATAATATCAATACTTCACACATCCTAGTTTGAATTCAATTTCACAAAAGTTTGATTACATTTACATACTGATTTTACCGACAGAAAAAGATGTCACTAAGAATTACGAGATCTCATTTGTTAGAAACTCATATATTGTAGACAGACTTGTAACTTACTAACTGCCCCCCCCCAAAAAAAACTAAGACTAGTATTGTGATAATCACAGAGGAAGGCAAATTGAAATAGGCCACTTTTATCAGATACCAACAGCACTCTTCAAAGGAAATCATTTGTGGCTTTAGGCAACCCGCTACTACAAACAATGCTTCCTTTTCCAGGAAGGACACACCTAAGGCAATCTGTAAATATGGAAATTTTTCCTATCAACAAAACATCTGTGTGGCTATAATTTCATGCCAGGTAGTCAGCTCAAATTAGTTAATAAATTGGTGAAGTTATCAACTTTCTATTATTATAATTTTGATTTTGCTATTATTTCCCCAGAACTGTATATAACTCAAAATATTAAGACTGGGCTTTCAATTTATATTGCACATAACTGAAACAACCTAACACAAACAAGAGAAAATGCCCAGTTAAAAACAAAAAACACAAAGAAACACAAAAACAAAACTTCAAAATAGTTACCTTGCATAAAAATCTCCTGAACCTTTTGTTCCTTTACCCAAATTTTCACTTCTTCCTGAAGTTGTGGGTTGTCCCTGAGAACTGGGTTTAGGCTGTCTATGTCGTCCTAGAATTAGATTGAAAAAAAAAAAAAAAAAAATCCATGTTACACTATTATTACATTAATGTTACTGATTTTCCCCTAAATGTTCTAAGAATTGAAGGATGTTCCTTGATGTAAATGTATGCAGAAACACAAATTCGTAAGTTGTAGTTCATTAGTAATTATATAATAAGAGAACACAAACATTAATCCATGGTAAAATTTGCTCCTTGACAACAATGTCCTAAAGGCAAAAGCTAAAATTTACTCATGTGTTTTTAACTTTGAGTATGGTCTTATACAAGTCACTTTTGAAAAGGGTTTCACTGTTAGAAACAATATACAAATGAAACAGCATCAGGTCATCTAAGGTTGGCAGCAAAGAATGAAGTTGAATATTTTAGTGACAATATAAATATACATAGATGAATTACCTTCTTCCCATAATGCCTAAAATGTTAGTTTTAAATGACAAAAAGTCATTATCTACTCTCTTGATTTAAATGTCATTAGTTTGGTCCTACTCAAACTCATCTGACCAGTAACTTCACTGTTAAAAGTTTTATTTTTCAAGCCAGTGTCAAAGCATCCAGGCAATCGAAATTACGTTATTGATGGCATTATCCTTGTAACAGGGTGGATCTAGACAGAGAAACAACCGGTTCTCTCGATGGAGATGTGAATCACACAGTCACATGGTTTCCCACAATCTGTTGGTCCCCCGCTGGACTCTCTGACATTCTGTTCTCTCTCTCTCAAAGCACCTCTGCTGCTCCTGCATTTGAGATCAGCGGCAGGAGCCCTAGAGTAGAGCTGGGAAGAACAACAAAGCAGCACTGTCAATTGGCGGCCCTTTAAAAAATGGACTGGTAGATGATGGAAACCAGTGAATAGAAGGAGCTAAATGAAGGGAATTATATCTCTTGAATAAAAATAATCTGGCAATATGGAAAAGCCAAAATGGTTGAATAGTAGAAAGAATAACTCCTAATCAAGCAGGGTCAGCCAAATGTCACTCTTCTTCTCTAAAGTTTATCTAAGTAAAGCTTTCCTTCTCACCTCAACCCTGCTTTTAGGGACAACTCTGAATTTTGGAATAATATTGTGGTAGATACTCTGATCAATTTCTTTTCTACCTGGTGAACACTAATAGCTGAAGTCCTTTAAAACTATCAACTATATTTCTTGAAAGAGATACAGAAGTGGTACTTTATACCAGAGGAAATAACTAGAGTGAAGTGTCACACAAAAAGGTAGATAAAATTTGTCATTAAAAAAAAAATTGCCCATGATATGTCTTCCTTTTTGCAAAAAAACTTTCTGGGAATCTCTTTTCTGCACTCCATCCCCTTAATAATATATTGTACACTAAGCTAATATCATCATTTTCAGATTGGAAAATAACATGGGAATTTCAGACTAGAACCCTCTTGATGCACACTAGATGACACCAGTCTATGACAGACAAAACACAGGAAACTTTCTATTTCCCAAGGAAAACCAATACCATGTCCACACAGCTGTGACAGCTACTAAGTTCTTTTAAAATCTTTCTTACTTTCACTACCATATACGGATCCAAGCTTAAAGCCTTGGAGTCAAACACAGGCTTCCTATCTTAATAGTCCTTCAAAACACTTGAATTCTGGTTTTATGTATACGTAAACTCAAGTCTTTTCTGGTCTAAATACCTACCACATATAGGCACAAGTATGATCTACCTGTTCTGTGTACTGAAATTTTACATTTTAAACCTACTGAAATATAAAGTTTATTTGCTAAACATTTATTCATATTTTACTTATTCCACAGGTTAAAATAATTGGCTGTATTTTCAAGATCATTAAGACAACATATAGTATCTTCTCAACAATGAGTAATATTTATATTTTAGTGGAAAAAGCATACTACTAAAAAATGATAATTTGACCCTAATCACTGAAATGACCTTTACATTAAAATCAAATTTCTGTGTATAAATCTCCTCATCTATACCCTCAAAGTAACTAATATCTGCCTCTTTCCACCTTAATATGGTTTTATAAGATTTTTAAAAATACCCAAACAAAACTTCCGTTCAAGATGGCAGCACAGGTAGCACAGCTTACGTCCTCACACAACCACATCAAAATTACAACTAAATTATAGAACAATTACCACTCAGAACTGCAAGATACCAAGTTAAGTGGAAGTCTGACAATTACAAAATTAAAGAAACCACATTCATCCACACTGGTAGGAAAGGTGGAGACACAGAACGGTTCCACGTAAAACTTGCGGTAGATACAAATTCTGGAGGGGTATTTTGGGAGCAATGAGTTCCAGCCCCACACCAAGCCCCAGCCCAGGTTTCCAGTGCCAGGAAGATAAGTTCCCATAACTTCTGGCTGCAAAAACCAGTAGGGATTGACTCGGTGAAAGAAAATTCTGGAGTCCCAAGGAGTTCCCCTTAAAGAACCCCCATACATGGACTTACTCATACTGACTCCCTCTGAGCTCCAGAACTGGGGTAGCAGCTTGAAAAATACCAGAGGCATACAGGAAGGAACTGAAGTGTCTGGCCTCAAGGTGAGAGCTAGGGGACACCTTTCTCCCAGAAAGAAAGGAGGGGAGAAGCCACTATCCCTTTTCTAAGTCCCCCCTGCTCACTGTGCCACAAAACTATATCTGAGGCTCCATTAACCTGACCAACACAGTCTGCCCTGCTCTGAAGATCCCCTGAGGCTCCATCCCACCAAACTTACAGCTGTTAGCAGTGGCTCTTTCATATAATTCGCTGGTCTTGGCTCAAGCTTTCCAACTTTGAAAACCCTATCAAACAAGCAACAGCAGGCTGCATGCAGTGAGCCCCTAGGCCGCATACCTTTTGCTGAGTGGCCCAAGGCCTGCAACTGGCAGCAAGCTGCCTAGATTCACAGTTTGGCTTTGCCTGGGAATCTCCAGGCACAGCACAAGTAGTAGCCATCTCACATTGCTTCATAAGCTCAAGCAGAGTGGCCCTGGGCAACACACAGGTGGAAACTGCCCTTGGCTTGTACCACTCAGGAAACCCAAAGAACCTGCCCACCCAGTGGACAACATTAGACCATGTTGGAACACTACCACCCTGCCCCTGCACAACTGATCCTCCATAGATGGCAGAAGTTTGAGATCAGGATCACAGCCAATCCTTGCAGCTGACTGGCACGGGTGAATCCTCCCACTGATTTGCCAGCAGCAACCAAACCTCAAATGCAAGGGGAGGGTGTACTCAGCTAACAGGAAGGATTCATGTCAAGTACCCAGCTTTGGTTATAAGAGAGGTTGTGCCACAGGACTCTTCAAGACACCTACTACATCAGGCAATAATACTAAGACAGGGAGCCATAGCAGCTTTACCTAATACATAGAATAAACACAAAGAGGCTACCAAAACAAGGAGAGAAAGAAACATGGCCTATATGAAAGAACAGATCAAAACTCCAGGAAAAAACAAACAAACAAACCAAAAAAAAAAATAATAATAAATAAATGGGGGAAAAAAAAAAACAACCCCTACATGAAATGGAGATCAGCTATCTATCAGAGGCAGAGTTCAAAACACTGGTTATAAGAATGCTCAAGAAACTTTGAGAGGACCTTAACAACATCAAAAACTTCAGTCAGAAACAAAGGACACACTAACTGAAATCAGAACAATTTACAGGGAAATGAGTAGAGTAGATTAAGCTGAGAATCAAATCAATGATTTGGAACATAAGGAAGCAAAAAACAAGAATAAAAAAAGAATCAAAAAACAAAACAAAACAAAAAAAAACAACCCCAAAACCAAAAAAACCCAGGGTAATGTAAGCAGCCTCTGGGACAATTTCAAGCATTCCAACACTTGCATCACAGGGGTGCCAGAGATTGGAAATCTATTTGAAAAAATAATGAAGGAAAACTTCCCTAATTTGGTGAAGGAAATAGACGTGCAAGTCCAGGAAACACAGAGAGTCCCAAACAAGATGGATGCAAAGAGGTCCACTCCAAGAGACATCATCATTAAAATGCCAAAGGCGAAAGATAAAGAGAGAATGTTAAAAGTAGCAAGACAAAAGCAGTTAAGTTACCTACAGAGAAGTTCCCATAAGACTTCCAGCTGATTTCTCAAAAGAAACTTTGCAGGCTAAAAGGGGTTGGCAAGAAATATTCAAAGTCATGAAAAGCAGGGACCTGCAACCAAGTTTGTTCCACTTAGCAAAGCTATCATTTAGAATCAATGGGAAGATAAAGAGCTTCCCAGACAAGGAAAGACTAAATTAGTGCATTATCACCCAGCCATTATTATATGAAATGTTAAGGGGACTTGCCTAAAAAAAAGAAGATCAAAACTATGAACAATGAAATGGCAAAAATACATCATCTATCAACAATTGAATCTACAAAACAAACTAGCAAACAAGAACAAACAGAATCATGGATAAGGAAAGCATTTGATGGTTGCTAGATGTAAGGGGAGTATGGGAGAAGAGTATGGGTGATGGGATTTACTTAAGTACTTGTACTTAAGAAGTACAAATAGGTAGTTAAAGAATAGCCATGGGGGACTTCTGGCCAAGATGGAGGTGCAGGTAGACACACTGTACCTCCTCGCACAACCAAAAGGACAACAACAGTTTAAAAACAAAAAACAACTGGAAATGACAGGAAATCCAACTGGAAGTATGGAAGTCCAACAACCAAGGAGTTAAAGGAGATACATTCATCCAGATTGGTAGCAGGGGTGGAGTCGGGCACCTGGGGCAGAGAGGACTCACAGCAAGGCAGCGGTGGTCGCACCAGTAGGTCCCACATTCGCACGCAGATAAACCAGGTGAAACAAAGGTGAGCGGGATGGACCGCACAACCCAGAGTTCTAGCACAGGGAAATAAAACCTCAAACCACTCATTGAAAACACCTGTGGGGGTTGAGGCAGCAGCAGGAGAAACTCCCAGCCTCCTAGAACGAACACAAACCCACCCACCTGGGAATCAGCACCAGAAGAGCCTAATTTGCTTGTGGGAAGCTGGGGAAGTGACTGAAATCCGGCAGGGGGCAGAGCAAGCGCCATTGTTCCTCTCTGACCCTGCCCCCACATACAGCATCACAATCCAATGACGTGGGTTACCCACCTTGGTAAACACCTAAGGCTCTGCCCCTCAATACCTAACAGGCGTGTCAAAACAACAACAAAAAAAGGCCCAAACGAAAGAACAGGTCAAAGATCCAGAAAATATACAACTAAGCCACGAAGAGGTAGCCAACCTATCAGATGCACAGTTCAAAACACGGGTAATCAGGATGCTCACACAATTGGTTGAATTTGGTTGCAAATTAGATTAAAAAAATGAAGGCTATGCTAAGTGAAATAAAAGAAAATGTACAGGGAATCAATAGTGATGGTAAGGAAACTGGGACTCAAATCAACAGTGTGGACCAGAAAGTAGAAACACCCAATGAGAACAGAATGAAGAAACAAGAATTCAAAAAAATGAGGAGAGGCTTAGGAACCTCCAGGACATCTTTAAACGTTCCAACATCTGAATTATAGGGGTACCAGAAGGAGAAGAGGAAGAGCAACAAGTGGAAAAGTTATTTGAACAAATAATAAAGGAGAACTTACTTCCCCAATCTGGCAAAGGAAATAGACTTCCAGGAAATCCAGGAAGCTCAGAGGGTCCCAAAAAAGTTGGACCCAAGGAAGCACACATGAAAGCACATCATAACTACATTATCCACGATTAAAATTGGGGAGAGAAGCCTAGAAGCAGCAAGAGATAAGGAGGCAGTTACCTACAAAGGAGTTCCCACCAGACTGTCAGTTGATTTCTCAAAAAGGACCTTCCAGGCAAGAAGCAGCTGGAAAGAAGTATTCCAAGTCATGAAAGGCAAGGACCTACATCCAAGATTGCTCTATCCAGCAAAGCTTTCATTTAGAATGGAAGGGCAGATAAAGCACTTCTCAGATAAGGTCAGTTTAAAGGAGTTCATCACCACCAAGGGACTATATGAAATATTAAAAGGGATTTATGTAAGAAAAAGATAAAAAATGGTATCATTGAAAATGTTAAAGGGATTTATGTAAGAAAAAGATAAAAAAATATGTACACTAAAATGACAGCAAACTCACAATTATTAACAACCACACCCAAAACACAAAACACCTAGAACACAACAGAACCACAGAAATGGAGATCACATGCAGGGTTAACAGGGAGTAGGAGGGGGAGAGAGAATAGATACAGAAAGTAAGTAGTGTAGATGGTAGGAAGAAAACAGACAAAGGAAGGGTAAGAACAGTATGGGAAATGTAGAAGCCAAATAACTTATATGTATGACACATGGACATGAACTAAAGCGGGGAGAATCTGGGTGGGATGGGGTGTGTAGAGTGGAGGGGAGTGAAGGGGGAAATTGGAACAACTGTAATAGCATAAATAATAAAATATATTTAAAAAAATAGCTATGGGGATGTAAAGTACAAGATAGGAAATGGAGTAGCCAAAGAACTTATATGCATGACCCATGCACATGAACAATGGTACGGGGATTGGCTGAGGGAGTGGGGGTGCTGAATGGAGGGGGGGCAAAAGGGGAAAAATTGAGACAACTGTAATAGTATAATCAATACAATAAAATTTTAAAAATACCAAAATCAATTTTCTTAAAACATCCAATTCTGAATTATCCATGTTATTAGATAACATTAATTACTAAATGAAAAGCCATGATAATTATCGCAACATAGGTTGGTTATGACAGTCGTTTTGTTACTAAACTCCTCTATGAATAGTGCTGTGAAAATTACAGGTATTTCTGTTTATTGTACTAATGATTCACATTGTCAGCCTTTTAAAGAGGCTCACAAAATCATAAATTATTAGTTCTTGTAAGAGTTGCTAACAGGTAGGCAAACAAAGTTTCTCCCCTCTATTTTTTTATTTTAATTTTTCAGAACACTTGAAAAAGAAAGATTTTATTTATTTATTTTTAGAGAGAGGGGAAGGGAGGGAGAAAAAGAGGGAGAGGAACATCAATGTGTGGTTGTCTCTCATGCATCCCCTACTGGGGACCTGGCCTGCAACCCAGGTATATGCCCTTGACTGGGAATCAAACCAGTGACCTTTTGGTTCATAGGCCAGCCCTCAATCCACTGAGCCACACCAGCCAGGGCTCTCCCCTCTATTTACTGACTTAAACAATTTTGTGAAAGTGCTGAAAATCATATATGAGGTTGGGTAGACTCATAGAGATAAGAAATTAGGATCTGTAATTAAAATTGCTATAAATATTCACTATCTTTCATAGAATGCAATTGACTAATGAAGAATTTCAGCTGCCTGGTGTTTGAGATTAAAAGAATAATTGCACAATATATCACTTTTCAGTAACTATAAAGTCACCTGCACAATTTTTATTTTGAATAACTAAAATGTTTCTTAGTTTCCCAATAACAAACCACCTGGAGAGCAAATGAATATCATCTTCTATCAATATCTTCTTTTCCATACACTCTGTCCTATGTATTAACACTGCTAGTTATGACCTCCAGAAATAAAGCTTGTAACTGTAAAATGACTAATGGGGAAAAATCAGTTAAACAAGATCTGCTTTAGTAGAAACTTATATAAAAAACATGAAAAAGTTCTAAAAAATACCTTAAATGAAGTTGTAGACTATCCTGTTAACTTGTGTGGTGTTCCTATTTTTGCAATAAAAAGCATTTTAGCTCTAGTTGAACACTAGTTTGGCACTCTGATATAAATAACAAAAGAAAAATAGCTAACATGACTGCATTTTTCATGTTTCCAATTCCATCCATTTCACATCATCAGTTAATCCTAACAATTTAATAAAGTAACATTAAATTATCCAATATCAAGAAGGTTCTGTAAACAGCATAGGATATTACAGCTAAATGTTCTGTCCTTTTCATAAAATGAGAACTGTAAATACAATGGGAGGTTTGAATTATATTCACAAGGATGGTTTACAGGATTATATACATATTAGATGCACATTTATAAAAATCTCTGGTTACAAGTTGTTGAGATGATGGAAACCTTAGTTCTCTGAGCTCCGGTCAAGATAGAGGCCTAGGTAGACACACTTCGCCTCCTTGTACAACTGTAAGAAAGATCAAAGCTAACTTCAAAACAAAAATACCCAGAACTGCCAGAAAACTGAACTGTTTGGAAGTCTGACAACCAACGATTTAAAGAAGCCATATTCATGCAGACAGTTAGGAAGGGCAGAGAGAACTCAGCCTGGTGGTGGCAAGGTGTCCACTGGCAGGATTAGCAGGCCAACATTCACATGTGGTGGATAAAAATTGGGAAAGATACCTAGGGAACAACTGATCCCAGCCACAGGCCAGACTGTGGAGCCCAGGGTTCCAGCACCAGAAATACAAAGCCTCATAACTTCTGGCTGTAAAAACCAGTGGGGTTAAAGTAGTGGAAGAAACTGCCAGTCTCTAGAAGAGTCCGTTTAAAGGGCCTGCATGGACCTATAACTTATGCAATCCCATCCACTCTTGGACCAGGGCAACAGCTAGAGGGGTGATGGTTGCATACGGGAAGTGGGTGAAGTAACTTGAACAGAAGCGAGTGTCCAGCAATCCTCCAGCAGCTAGAAAGGAGTACTGTCCCCTCTCTGACCCCTCCCACAAATAGAGCCACAAAATGGTGAAGCAGATTGTCGGGGCCAATACTTAGGGCTCTGCCCTATATAACAGGTGCGCTAAGACAGGGAGTCAAAGCAGCTCTACCTTACACAGAAACAAACACAGGGAGCCTACTAAATTGAGGAACCAAAGAAATATGGCCCAAATGAAAGAATAGAACAAAACCTCAGAAAAATAACTAAATGAAATGGAGATAGCAAACCTATCAGATGCAGAGTTCAAAACAATGTTGATGAGGATGCTCAGAGAACTCATTGAGTATGGCAAAATCATAAGGGACGAAATGAAAGCTACATCCTTAACTTATGTCTTTTTAAAAAGAAAACAAAACTGACTTCGATAGCAGTTAAGCCTCATTTTTTAAAAAGTAAGCTTCAGAAGCAATGACTTGTTACAAATAGCATAGGTGCACTTAGCAAGTTCTTGCAAAACACAACAATCAAAGGGACTGACTGGTTGAAGATAATAGTGAGCATGCTAAAAGTCACCAGTGAATCTTGAGGTGGGGCCTATGGATTACAAGTACACAGAACAAAGGGATAGACTATTTTTACTTATATATCATACTTATGTTTTTATTTAAGAACTTTATACTTTTTACTTTTTCTTCTTCAAGTCTTTTTGTCACAGTCTTAACATACATCTTATATATTACTATGGATATGGATCTAAAATGAAGGTGCCAACCTTCTCATCCAGCGATTTTCAACATTTTTAATCTCACGACACACATACACTAATTACTAAAATTCCACAACCCACCAAAAAATACATATTTTGCCAATCTGACAAAAAGACAAAAAACAATAATTTTGATTTGTTCACACTGCGTACGTTTTATTGAGTTAGTTGTCATTTTTTATTTGCTAATCTAAAGGAAAAAGGGTCAGTGCCTCTCGCTAGTTAGGAATTGAATACTTTAAAGTCTTTCAAAACAGGTTGAAAAATTACTCTTCTAAAATAATATCACCTTTCTGACATTGTCCTAATTGAAATAACCTGACAATCTTTCCAAAGTGTTTTATTTACCATATTTCATGGCTCTTAGTTTTAGAAAGACAGTTTTATGAAGCAAATGAATGTTATAAAAAATAAAACTATATTAGGCCCTTTGCAATAATTTACCTTAATCCATAAGAATAAAGATTAGAAAGTGATATTAGTTCATGATTCATCTCAGAATTACTCTAACTAAAACCAGATAGCATGATCTGAAGTATTAAAACCAGAGTATTTAGGATGAGTATTCCATCATCTTCGAAAATCTACCTTGAAGTTTGCCGCCACTGAAAGCAACCAACCATTACATATCCATCCAAATATTTAAGGAATCTTCCCTTGAAACTTTGATTTGGTATTACTTACCATCATTTATATCATTAATAACTAAAATGTAAATGGTTATAATTAATTTAAGTACGTAGCATGAGAAACTATAAAAACATTAAAATTTCTAAATATTTAGAAAGTTTCAATATTTTAAACAGCTATTTCTCTGAATTTGTAATTTCCCATATTAGTACTAAAATATGATAAGGTGAAACCACATCCCTATATTATTTCCATTATAAATATGTTCATAACTCAACAGCTATTCAAAGTTTGTTTTCTGTTTAATTAAAAAAAATATTTCCTGCCCTGGCTGGTGTGACGTAGTGGACTGAGTGCCAGCCTGTGGACCAAAGGGGAGACAGTTCGATTCCTAGTAAAGGCAAATGCCTGGGTTGCGGGCCAGGTCCCCAGTAGGGGTTGTACAAGAAACAACCGCACACTGATGTCCCTTTCCCTCTTTCTCCCTCCTTTCCCCTCTCTCTAAAAATAAATTTAAAAAATCTTTTAAAATATTTCCTGTGTTCAAATATTGCGCAATCCATAATTCCTGTGAACTTAAATGTTGCTGTTAATGCCATTTAAAGTGAGAAAGGTTCTAACTGCAATGATCTCTACTGCCACTGAATATTTTAAGTTATTTTTTTCTACTAGCTAATTTTGACATATTTTGATTTAGAAAAGTGACTTTGGCTTGGAGTCTTTCATCAGAAGTTATCAATACAAACAAACAAACAAACATCCCCCATCAAAACTGTGTATTTAATGTTTAATATAATCCAATTTAGAAAATGTTGCCATACTTTTAGTTAACTCTTTATAGTTAAAGATGTGTCCAGTTAATCTATATAAACTAAAATATGCTCAATGGGGCATTATTATTTTTCAAAGTCTTCACAGCCTATCAGTAGCTTATATTATTTGCCAAATGTATTTTTCCATAGGGATAAAAGTATAATCATTACTTTTTTAAAATAACTTTTATTCACTGATTTTAGACACAGATCAAATTGTTGTACTTATTTATGCATTCACTATTTATTTTTTTGATTTAATATTTACTGTATTTCTTTCCATTACAATGTAGTCCCCTTATACACCCTCCCCCCAGCATTCTCCACACTGTTGTCCATGTCAGTGAGTCCTTTTTCTTTTTTGCTCTATCCTTCTCCTCCCACTCATCTCCCCCAACTAGCTTTCATCTTACTTTCCATCTATCAGTCTGTCCACATTTCCCTTGTAAGTTCAGTTTGCTCATAAGATTGCACGTAAGTGAAATCATATGGTATTTGTTTTTCTCTGACTGGCAGGCTTACTTCACTTAGCATAATGTTCTCCAGGGCCATCCATACTGTCAAAGGATAGGATTTTCTTCTTCTTCTTTTTTTACAGCCAAATAGTATTCCATGGTGTAAATGTCCCACAGTTGTCTTATCTACTCATGTATTGATAGACACTTACACTGCTTCCATATCTTGGTGATTATAAATAATGCTGCAGTGAACACAGGCATGTTTATGTTTTTTCGAATTAGTGTTTTGGGCTCCTTCGGTCATATTCCCAGAAGCGGAACAGCTGGGTTGAAAGGCAGATCCATTTTTAATTTTTTGAGTTATCTACATACTGCTTTCCAGTGGATGCACCAGTCTGCATTCCCACCAACAGTGTGAAACAGCTCTCCTTTCTCTACATCCTCACCAGGACTTGTTTGTTGATTTATTAATGATGGCCATCCTGTCAGGTATGAGATGATGATATCTCATTGTGGTTTTAATTTTCATTTCTCTAATGATTAGTGACACTGGACATGTTTTCATATGTCTACTGGCCATCTGTATATCCTCTTTGGAGAAGTGTCTCTTCAGGTCCTTTGCCTATAATTTTAAATTGGATTGTTTGAGGTTCAGTTGTTACATTCTTCACAAATTTGGATAACACCTCCTTATCAGATGTATCAGTGAATAGGTTCTCCCATTCTGTGAGTTATCTTTTTATTTCGCTGATGATTTCCTCTGCTGTGCAAAAAGTTTTTACTTTGATATGATCCCATTTGATTATTTTTCTTTTGAATCCCTTGTGTGGGGAGACATACCTGATAAAGTATCACTTCAAGCTATGTCGGAGGTTTTGTTGCCTATTTTCATTTATGATTTTTATGGTTTCAAGGCTAACATTTAGGTCTTTGATCCATTTTGAATTTACTCTAGTTTGTGGTGTAAGAAGGTAATCTAGATTCATTTTTCTGCATGTATCTGTCCAATTTTCCCAACTCTATTTATTGAATAAACTATCATTAGCCTATTTGTACATATTTGCTTCCTCTGTCAAACATTAATTGACTATAAAGGTGTGGGTTTATTTCTGGGCCCTATCTTCTCTTCCATTGATCTACTTCTGTTTTTATGACAGTACTATGCTGTTGTTAAACTAATCAACCTGTAATCAGCAGCCAGGCTTAAGCTCCACAGGGTGCAGCTGAGTAATTCCCACAGGCCAGGTGGGGTTACTGCTTCCCCTCAGGCTGAAGCTATTTGGAGGAGAGTGCTGTGCCTGAGAAGATGGCTGCTGCAGTATGGAGAATGACTCAGCACAGGGATCCTGGGAGCTATTCCTTCAGTTCTCACCCTAGAGCTATCAACTCCAGGCTTTCCTCTAGCATCTCTACTCTGTTCTTCCCTCCCTCTGCCAGAGCCCGGGGAAAGTGGCTCTCCGTGTCTCCAGCTGTCTCTCCCTAGCAGACAGAAACCCTTTTCTGGCTCTGGTGGTGTAGTCTGGGGAGCCCAGCTTGGAATTTAGACCCTACACTTCCCAGGGGGAATTCCCTGGCCACTGAAACATGGCACATGCCCCCCACCCCCACCCCAACCTCAGCTGCTGCCTGTGGGAGCCCAGCCAACCCTCTTGCACCTCCTCCGCACACCCTACCAGTTTGATTGCAGTGAGGTGTCATTTTCTGTCTGTCCATGGTTACAATGCTTCTCGGGCTAGCGTTCAGGTAGTTATTTAGGCTGCTTTCTCTACAATTTAGTTTTAATTCCAGTTTGGTCCTGGGAGGAGGTTAGTGTAGTGTCCACTTATTCCTCTGCCATCTTGGATCTACATTTACTGTTTGATTCATGTATGTGACTAAACCCCCAATATTAATGTATCGGGATGATGTCCAATCAACTGAGCCACATTGGCCAAGGCTCAAATATTCTTAATATAAGCAACTTTCACCTTATTCTTAAATGTAAAGTACTACATAGTTACCTAACTTTATTAGGAATACAATGTTTCTTTTTGAAGTCTACCAGTATTTTTCCAGGATTATTACTGTTAGTATTCTTGTTAAAAATTTAAATGAGTTTTGAATGATCTGCTCCAATTCTGTTTTTCTCACAATCCTTGTCATTGCAGTGAGATTTGGTAGAATATGAGGTTTTCATGTGTAGCTCTGTATGTATCTTTTACACAACAATTAACTTTCAAGGAAACTAAGGAAATAGGTGAGTAAAACCACAACATATGTACAAGAAGGGTTTCTCTTTTTTTAAACAGAAAAAAAGTGTTTTTTAGTTGCTCATATACACAATAAAATACAAGAGAGCCAGTAAAAATATTTATGTAGACACACAGTTATTGACATGGAAAGATGCTAATGACACAGAAAAAAGAAAACATTACAGAATAATAGTGATGTGTTTCATATTGAATTTGTTTCAAAAAACAAACACAATTTCATAGTTAAGTACAATGAGTATATAGAATTCATAGAAAATAAGCTAATTTAGACTTTTTGATATTGATTGATACACTTGAAAATACTCTTTGCATTCTCTTAATATGTTCTTTATGAACACAAGCTTCTTAGATAATTTTATAAAAATCATTACAAATAAAAAACTTAACATGTTGCTACTTAAATTCTTAGTTACTAGAAATAGAGTCGAATAGGCCTACAGAAAGAATGGGTTATTTAATGCAATTCTATTAATGTCATTGATTAGACCAAATATAATTCAACTGAATGTTATTAATAAAATACTCTATAAAAATATAAATCTTTAATTCCATCATCATCTTTTGATACACATTAGGTGAGAAAACAAATTTCACGAAGCTAGAGAAACTTATTTTTTTTTCACTAATTGAGAGACTGTGGTATAAAGAAATACTTTTATGCATTTGATGGCAAACTTCTCAGTAAAAAACTAACACAAACTCAAGTAAATGAATTTTTTAAAAAGGTAATTTAGAAATCACCATGCAAAATGGACCATATTTTATATTCGTTGTAAAAAACAATGTGGCATTTCAGACATTGTACTGGAAGATCAAATACCTGCTTTTACAAGTTTTTTGCCAATATAGCTATTTAAGAAAACCAAAGTAGTAATAAACACAAAACAAACTTTATCAGTTCTCAATTATTTACAAGAAAAATTCTTATTTTATGTACCTTGGACCAGTTGCCCCTTTACTCTTACACAGAGTAAAGAGTTAATCTTTATATTGCCTCCCCTACAAAGAGCAGGTTTAATACTCAGTGTTTGCAACTTAACCAAAATGAAGCTATAATAAAATCATATCTCCTAGCCTTTAAATCAACGACAAAAGCAAAATTTAAGGACTTTGGATTGTTGGCATTACCACTCTTCCAGCATCCTAGATGAGTAGTATCCTTGGTTTCAGTATGGCTTAAATACATCCCGTTTAACTATGTATGACTTATGGGCCAAATCTATTTTCAGCCTTTTAAAAATATCCATTTTAAGAATAAGCATATTTACTATCACTATGAACAATAAATATTGAATTGACAGAAGCATTTGCACAAATGTTAACCTCATTTAATCCTAATGACCCCTTAAATACTTTGATAACATTCTTTCAAATTTACAGATGAGTCAACAGTCAAAGATTAGGTAATTTACCTTCAATCCCATGGTCTGGAGGTAGGCAAAGTAACAAGTATCTGCCTAACATCAAAGCCCTGCAACATGCCTTTTACAAATCCATGCACTGGCAGTATCAAAATTTTGAATACTCTCTGCTGGGTATTCAAAATTTATTTATGATATTAGTCATATGGCACACAGTTAAAAGAAACTCAACTAACTAAATTATTTTATTGTTATTTAAAAAATATAGAAAATGATGTTTACTAACTTAAAACAAGTTCATAGAAATATGGTATTCCAAGATTTGGAACAGATACCTAGAACATATCAGATATAATTAACAAATTATCTAAAAGGATTTTGGAATAGGATATACTATATTAATATACATGCTCTTTTATATCAATTCATAAGAGATACCAAATCACAAGATACTATGTATCTTGCTTTATTTGTTCATTTACAATCAAGATCAAGTAAAAAAAAAAATCAACATTTTCATTGTATTAATTATTTTTATTTGCGTTTCCCTGCTATTCTTCTTGCCTTTCAAAAAAATGTTCTCGTGAATACTTTTTGCAGACCTAAAATATTTCTGCACTTTTAATATACAACTTGCTAAGTAAGTATCACCGGTATACAGTCTTCTCTCAATTACCACAGAGTAAAAATCAAAACAATTAAGTAAAACTTTTAAAACCACTTGAAGGAAAATGTGTTTCCTTCTAAAGCCACATGTCAATATTCTTTGTGATACCTTTAATAATAGTCTTGAACTTTTTATGGCAGTTCAAAAGTCTGTAAGGCAATTTTTCTTTCAAGCTATTTATCGGCATGGTTTTTACAGAGTTGAGTCATCATGGGTTCAACCTATTGAGTCACCTGCTTATAGCATCTGCCAACCACAATTTACTAACTGTAGCTTCCTCAAACTTAAAACCGAATAAACTCAGGAAGGCCAAGAACTGTTTGTTTTCCAAAGTAGCAACTGAAAATATTCTTCAGAACAGCAAAAGTAAAAAAAAAAAAAAAAAAAAAATCAAACGAACAAAGAAACAAACACAACTCTCTTGTTCTGGATGAACACCCCACTTATGGCAGTCTCATCCTACCTTTCATTCCCCTCTGTTGGGGAAAGAGGTTGTTCAACCTAAGAAACATAACAGTATTTTATGCTTACATATGTTTTAGAAAGTATTCTAATAAAAATAATTCCTAGGTTAAGAACACATACTGAGCTAGAGTATACATATAATTGCGCCCATAACTATTCTGAGTGTAAGAGTTTCCATTTATTTTAAAAAATTACCTTAAAAATATAAAATGCAAAAGATACAATTTCAAAATTAGTATCACACCCAATACTTCTGGGGCTAATATTCATTATTTTCAGTGCATTATCATAACCTGTAAACTTGAAGAGCCATTATATTTATCTTTGTACTGAACATACTCTAGTGCAAACTAAAATAATCAAGTCCTGTAACTTGATAGACTTGGTTCTGCTAAGTGACTTAATCTTTTATCATTTAACCCCTATTTAAGACTATCTGTTCCCTTCATTGGGGTATACGTAGAGCAAATATATGAGAAATGCATTGTTATTCATTAAAAAAAAAAAAGTGTTGAATTGTGTGGCTTAGTGGATTGAGTGCTAGCCTGCGAACAAAAAGGTTGCTGGTTCAATCCTGGTCAGGGCACTTGCCTAGGTTGTGGGTTCTATCTCCAATGTGGGCATGTGTGATAGGCAACACACTGATGCTTCTCTCGAACACTGATGTTCCTCTCCCTCCCTTCACCTCTCTCTAAAAATTTTTAAATTTTTTAAAAAGAGGGAGTTAAAATTATAACTTCAAAGTATCATAATACAAGAACAACCTAATTTAGCATTTGTTAAGGAAGACTGTAGGCAGGATGTGTAACAATGTTTTATATTATAGTCATTGTTTTGCTATTCCTAATAGAAGTTTAACTTATCTAGAACAGCAATATATTCATCCTTTTTCATCTCACTGCACACAAACTTAATTACTAAAATTCTGCAGCATGCCAAAAAAAATTATATTTTTTGCCAGTCTTACAAAAAGTATAAATTTAAATCACTCACACCAGAAGGCTACTGTTGTATAGGCTGTTGTCATCTTTTTATTTGACAATCTAAATGAAGAGGTCAGTGCCCTCGACTAAAACATCAAGTATTGCATGTTTTAAAATTTCTTGCAGCACAATGGTTGAAAATCGCTGACCTAGAATTTCCAATTAGAAAAAAAGGGAAGAGAACATAAACCAAAAAAGGTATGTTAAATCTTTATTATAGTTCCTGTCTACAATAAGTTTTTAAAATTATAAAAATAAGAAAATTTATGAAAATTCTATAAACTCTGAATAATTTCTAGAGTTTCTTAAGTGACATCCTAAACATAATTTAAACTTTGTATCAATACTCATGGTTATCATTACTGATCACTACATTATGATATATTCATAATTATTGATTGATATAAAGTGTTGTTGCCTCTATAACAAACTGTTCCAGAAAGACAAAATTTGAGTTGTAATATTTTTAGTTTCTTTTGTGCTGGTGAAGCTTCTAATCTACCATCATCATTTTAAAAATCCCCTTCTGGCTTCTCATGTGCTATGACAGAGGAAACCAGATTACACAGTTTGTTGAAATTATGTCTGAAATAGTCTCTGAGTTTGGGACTAAGAGGCTCTCTTGTGAGTAAAATATATTAGGACTGTATTTCATTCAGTAAGATTTTGAATACCAGATGTCAATTACTATGCCAAGAGACTGGCACTACATATAAGAATTTCTGCCCTTGAGGATCTTACAGCCTTTTGGAACAAACTAACACACAAATCAATGCAACACAAATTAAATAGAGTTTTATGTAGGATTTGCCCTTTCAATGTCATCTAGTGTAACCACTCTACTTAATACTTTAACCTGCCTCACCCTTCTCCATTCCTAATTGCTCTTACCTTGCCTTACACTTTTCCCTTTTGTCCTGGAAGTAATTAAACTGTCTGTCATATGGTATCGTTTACTTATTACATTTATTATCTACTGTGCCCTCCCCTAGGCTCCAAGGAGGCAGGAATTTCTGAACAGTGTCTGGCACATAGAATCAATTATTAAATGAATAACAGTATGGCAGGATGGTCTGGACCAGAGTTATAGATTCAGAAGATAGGGTTTTAGATGGCAGGAAAAGCACTGGAAATATGATACTGCTAAGGGTGAATAATAAAATGAAGATACCTAAAAGGAAGACTGGAAAGCCACCCAACATTAAAGCTGGAGAGAAATAACAGCCACCAAAAGAGGACTGATAAAGAGTAGGGAAACCTAAATAGAAATGTCATAGAAGCAATAAGAATAAATAATTTCTAAGACGAGAAGTGGAGGCAGAACACCGGCTGCAATAATTGAAGATGTTATTGGGAGGTGAGGAAATATAGACATAAAAGGTCAGATTGTATTTCTAATAAGTCTGGCTATGAAAGTTAAGAAGTGAAGAAAGATAATAAATAGATGTAATGAGATAACCTTTATTTTAGAATACAAATAATTGAAGAGTCTATTTATACAATAAAAGAAAAACACCAAACAATACGTTTCAGATATGGGATAGGGAGCAAGATATCTGTGAAGAAGGCTTCCAGACCACAAGGACAAAACACAAGGCAAGAGAGGAACACTTCCAAGACTATAAAACAAAAAACTCAAATGAGTATAACCCACTAGGGATATATCCTAAATATAAAAACAAAACAAAACAAAAACTGCAACAAAAAATTTAGACTGTTCTCAGCAATTACACTGTTGGCGATAACATTAGTGTTGTTATTGTAAGTCAGATGGTTGCGTAACACAGGATGGAGCAAATTAGTAAACATGACATTATAATTCGTTCATTCCTGATGTTGCTGAGAACTTGTAACTTTTTGGAACATGACTACTTAAATAATTAGAACAGACTATATATAGATACTTTTAAAATTTATGCACACACAGAAACATTTAGTGATGAAATGATGTAATTAGTGGGATCTGCTTTAAAACAATACACAAGAACAGTATGATAAAAGAAATATAGGCCATGCACTGGTAATTGTGAAAGCTGGATGATGTTGGTACTTGGGAATTCATTTTATCCTTTTATGTCTTAAATTACCTGAGGGCACGTGGGGTGGACGGGGGGGGGGGGGGGGGGGGGGTTATACCACTCTTCTACTCACTCCATAGGCTGACACTTTAGTCTTAAATCAGAAGAAAAAAACAGTCTTTATAATAGCCTACAAAGCCCTACTTATCCACCTTTATTACCTTACAGCAGTTTTTACTAACTACATATAGTTGTCTCACTGGTAGTCTTTCAATGTTTTCATTTTAGGGCCTTTCTATTTTTCTACTTCAGCTAACACTTCCAACTGGATTTTGTTTTTCTCTGTTATATAGCACTTACGGTCTTCTAATATACTAAAATAGTTATTTTGACTGCTCTCTGTCTCTTCTTGCTAAAAGGTAAGCTACACAAAGGCAGGCATTTTTGGTTTTGTTTTGTTGATGGCAATACCTTAAGTACCTAGGAACTGCACCCAATAAATATCTGTATTGAATTAGTCATCATAGAAAAAAGGAATACATCTGAGACAAGAAAGAAGGAGATAAAGAAAGACACAAAAATAGGTATAAGGACAGGAAGTTAAGGGGGTTCCTGCTTGTAACCTCAATTTCCTTTGCGCTGTTGTGCTACAGGAGAAAGGTCATCTACTAAGAGAAAAGAAGGAAATTGAGTAGAGAATTTGGAATTAACCCCTTTAGAAAGTGGAAGCTCAAAAGGATAGAAAATGATACCAACTGGTACTAAAGGCTCTGCTGAGATGGGAAACAACAGAATGACACTGAAATACATGGGTGGAATTTTCTCCTGCAGTGTTAAGCATTTAGGGTAAGGCTTTCAAACGAAATTTCCTGCAATGCTAAAAATGTTGTATGTATCTGCACTGTACCACATATGGTTATTTCAGTATTTGAAATGACTAAAGAAATGAATTTTTAAATTTACTTATATTTAATTAAATTTAAATAGCCACATGTGACTGACTAGTGGCTCCCAATAAAGGGGAAGGTGTTTTCAGGGTATGAAAAAAGATAGTATTACTGTTCAAAGATAAGAACTTTAAAGATAGAAGTGACAGAAAGGCAAAGGCGTAAGGGAAGTAAGGTACTAGTAAAAATGGCTGAAATAACATACAATAGCAGAGGTACCTTGGCTGGGGGGAAAAACAACGAAAAAACTGGAAAAATGTAGAAAATTCAACAATTGCATGACACAATGTTGAGGTAGTCAAGTCTGAATAGCATCTAGTTTATCTGCTCAGGGTTTACAAAACAATTACTTCTAATGGGCTTCTTGGAAGTACACGTATCATGAACTGAGATTTATCTGAGCAGACCTGTTTATTTCTGAAATCCTACCGTAGCCATTCTCTTTATCACAAACTGGTATAAAGTTCTTTCATATATACTATCTCATAGACCATGGCAACACTATCACAAGGCAGGAATTACATACCGAATTTTATAGTTGAAAAAATAAAAAACCGTTAAGTGGTTGAATGTCTTGTCCAAAATTTCAGGCAGTAAGCAACAGAATTGAACTCAGCATCTGAGTCCAAGTTGGCCTGTTGTTCTACTACCAAGTTCTGATATCTTTAAGAGATGTGAACTTTTGACTCCCTACAAAGAAGTAAAATTTCCTAGGATACAATTTATGTGCATATATGAATATGACCAGGTATCTTCAAAAAGAGTATCAATAAAATTTGGCAATTTATTCTTTAAATGTTGATGCTGATTTTGGTTCTTTTCTGTTTTTAAGTTGGATTAGTTTGTAAACTATTTGCTTTTAATTATATTAGCACTAATTCAGACACTGAAGTACTTGGAATTCTGGTGCAAAAGGCAGAGAGCTACCCAAGTCATGTCTCATTATCCAAATTGAATTCATAAAAATTTAGGTACAAATGTTTATTTATACCTATTTATGGAACAAGACAGAATGAAAAAGAAATACTTTGGGTGTGACTAAAACCAATAAAAAACAAATTAGTATAGTAGTCCAGCCCTCTTCTTTACAGTGTTGGTAGTCAATATCATTAACTACACACTCATGGCCAGAGCAGAGCCTCACAGTCCTTCAAAACACTAACAGGCCAGTGAGATGCTACTAAGTGATTCAAGTTTGCCTGACATAACATCCACGCAATAAACATTATGAAAAATTCTTAACAATGGACTTGGTTAAGCACTGGATGGAATCGTTAGTATGTGATGGAAATTAATTGTTTGAAAACAGGAATGCATGTGGGAGAAACAATATAAACCCATCCTTCTGAGGTGGTTCAGGTATGCACTACATTTTGAAAGTTCACATACTGAATGTCTTAAAGACTGTTAAACTTTAAGATTGTATTATATATTCAAGAGGGATTCCCCCAAACCGGAATTATCTTCTGGAGGGCGGGCCCCTTGTAGTACAGTCTTCTCCAGCTAGGTGAGTGTTCTCGGCATCCACCAGTATCAGTGTACCAAATGGTACTGTTTTGAGAGGCTGCATTTGGCTTCAGTGAATTTTTGAAGATTCTATCAACGCTTCTGCCCATTTCATGATGGGTGATTTATGAGCACACCTGCCCACACACGACCCTGAGTGTTCAGCAATTTTTGACCAAAACCGGCATGACCCCTGTGCCCCTCCCTCCCTATTCATGGGATCTGCCTGAGCAACTTCTTTTGTTTCCAGGAATGAGAAAAGTCCTCAAAGGGAAATGTTTTGCCAATGTGGAAGAGGTGAAACAAAAAAGCAGCAGAAGCACTAAAAGGCATTAAAAAGACAAGTTCAAAAACTGTTTCAAGCAGTGAAAAAAATGTCCTTGATAGGTGTATTGCCTCAAATGGAGAATACTCTGAAGGCAACTGAAGCTTAAACATGTAAGAATAAATACACAATTTTTTATAAATAAATTTCAGTTTTTGTTGGGTACCCCTCCCATGTACACGAGTAGACTTTATGTATCTAGATTTTTTTATTCAACTTGGTTGTACAGAATTTTCTATTTCCAAAAATGATTATTGCATAAATGGTAGAGGAGAGAAGGATTAACTGGGAATGACATGTTGTTATTTCCCTGCAAAACACCTAACTCCCAGGCTTCCCCCACCCCCCAAAAATCTAGAAAAGCACTAGATTAAAAAAAATTACATCACTCATAAATTTGAGATATGTAAATATCCCTATTTAAGTGCAAATATGATGGAAGCATGTTACCCATTTATAATTAAATCACTTTTATTAAATAACTTGGTCTAAAGGTCTCAGAGAATGTATTAAGTGATATCAAAAATCTGATCTGGAATTAGCCTGAATTAGTAAGAGACCATAGACAGCCAGAAGAAAACATCACAGTATCCAGATTTAAGAGGCAAGTACAGAGCTCTGTCTGGTAACATTCAGAACAATATAATGCCTTCTCACATTTAGGGTGCTGGCAGCAATTGGTAGGCTGTTGTCTGCTGACTTGTTCTCTTCTAAGCTGACTTGACAAGACTGCATTTAAGGTTTCCACTTTTTCTGTTTTCTTAATCTACAGTCTTATAGCTCTGAATAAAGAGGGGGCACTGAAAAATGTGTGGGGATGGTTTTTTTACCCTTAGCATAATGACTGGGAAGAGGACAATAGGCACTTAAGTATGCTAAAGCCAGAGCTGCTTACCATCCTACAATTCACCACAAAGCAAAGAATCAAATTTCAACAGTACCTATGAATGTTAACTTTTTGTCAGTTTTGCCAGGCTATGGTATTCAGCTGTTTCATCAAACGCAGTCTAGATGTTGCCGTTAAGGTATATTTTAGATGTGATTAACATTTCAATCAGTAGACTAAGTAAAGCAGATTATTCTCCATAATGTGCATGGGCTTCATCCAATCAATTGAAGGACTCAAGAAAAAAGAATGAGGCACCCAAAGAGAAAGAATTCTACCTCCAGACAGCCTTTACACTGCTGCCAGAATTTCCAGACTGCTGCTCTGCCCTATGGATTTCACATTTGCCAGCACCCAGAATTATGAGTGAATTCCTTAAAAACTATCCATCTTCCACTCCCCCACCCCGAAAGAACCACTTCCTTTCTATCAACACAAATGCTTACTGGCACACACATCTTAATGGTCTGTTTCTATGGAGAATCCCAAGACAACCACTATTCTAGAAACACTGTTAGCTTTCCTTATCTTTTCCCATCTTGTCTTCTGAGAAAAAAAATAAAATGAAAAAGAAACAGGCAAATATGTAGTATTACCGCATCAATTGACTACAAAGTACAGAACACTATGAATACACCTCTATTTTAGAACTTTCGGCATGTTGCTATAATTGTATGTAAGTCTCTCCCCCTGACCTGAAAGAGACTCATACCTAGCACCGTGACGGGAACATAGCAATAAATGAATGCCTTTATGTTATAGTTCAACAATCACTGGGTCTTTTTTTCTTTGAATCTTAAAAATATAACTTCTCTAAAAGGCAGGCTTGTGTCTATTAATTTACATAACAGAAGTTATACTCCAAAGTCTGATCAAGGTGCTTCAGAAATTTAATAGTTAAGCAGAATAGTATACATTAATACAATTTATCTTTAGAGTTAACAACCCTTTGGACAAATTATACAATTGTAGAGAAGCGAAACAAAGTGGTACCCCAAGTAATTACAACTGTGGTACCAGCATAAGGACAGACATGTTTAACTAACAAAATAGAATATAAAGCTTAGAAAAAAAATTCTAGAATAAATGGTCAACTGATTTTCAACAGGGGTGCCAAGACTATTCATTCAGTGGGAAAAAGGATGTATCTTTTCAACATATGGTTTTGGAAACTTGGATACCCACATGCAAAATAACTAAATTGGACCCTTACCTTACAACCACATTAAAAATTAATTTTAAGTGGTTCAGAAGCTTAAACGTATGTAAGAACAAAACTATGACACTCTTAGGTGGTATTTTTCATGGCATTAAAGTTGGTAATAATTTCTCAGCTATGATACCATAAGCATAGACAGCAAAAGAAAATACTGGTGAATTGGACTTTATCAAACTTAAAAAAAAAATGTAAGTAAAAAAAAAAAATTAAATCAGACCCCACCCCCCCAAAACAACAACAACAACAAAAAAACCTATTAAGGCCCTGGCCAAGTTGTATACCAATAAGGTTACAGGTTTGAGCCTTGGCTGGTGTAGCTCAGTGGATCGAGAGCGGGCCTACAAACCAAAAGATCGTGGTTCAATTCCCAGTCAGGGCACGTACCTGGGTTGCAGGCCAGTTCCCGGCAGGGGACACACGAGAGGCAACCGTACATTGATATTTGTCTCCCTCTCCCTCTCTCCTACCCTTCCCCTCTAAAGATAAATAAATAAAATCTTAAAAAAAAAGTTACAGGTTTGATTCCTGGTTAGGGCATCTACCTAGCTTGCTGGTTTGATCCCAGCCAGGGAGTATACAAGAGACAACTGATTGATGTTTCTATCTGTCTCTCTTTCTCCCCCTTCCTCTCTCTCTAAAGTCAATTAAAACATATCCCTGGGTAAGGATTAAAACAAACAAACAAACAAACAAACACAACAACAAGCTATTAAGAAACTGTAAAGAATTAAGTATTTAAAAAAAATTATTAAGAGAGAAAAAAACCCAAAGAATGGGAGAAAATATTTGCAAAGCAACTATCTGATAGGGGATTGATAAAACTCAAGTCAACAACAACTATAAATGGGCAAAGAACTTCACACCCTTTAGGATGGCTATTATTGAGAAAATAGCCCTGGTTGGTGTGACTCAGTGGATTGAGTGCTGGCCTGCAAATCAGGGTCACCAGTTGAGGGTGCATGAGAAGCAACCACACATTGAGATGTTTCTCTCCCTTTCTCCCTCCCTTCCCCTTTCTCTAAAAATAAATAAATAAAATCTTAAAAAAAAGAAAGAAAAAGCAACAAGTATTCTTAGATATTGAGATATTAGGACCCCCTGTTAGTGGGCATTTAAATGGTACAGACACTGTAGAAAAGAGTTTGGATCTGCCTCAAAAACACAAATTTCCAAATGCTCCCACACTTCCGCTCTCAGGTGTGTATACCCTAAGAATTGAAGAGCGAGACTCAAACATGTATTTGTATATGAATGTTCATAGCAGTCTTATTCACAAGAGCCAAGAGATGAAAACAACCCAAATGCACATCAATAGATGAATAGATAAACAAAATGTGTATATATAAAATAGAATATTATTCAGCCACGAAAGGAAAGAAAATTCAGACATGCTATATAACATGGGTGAAACTTAAGGACATAATAAATGTAACAACCCAGTCAAAAAAAAAACCAAATGAATATTGCATAATTCTATTTATATGCAGATCTAGAATAGGCAAGAAAGTAGACCAGAGATTACCAAGGACGGGGGGTGGGGGGGTGTATTGAGAAATGGGTAGTTATGGGTAGTTACTGTTTAATGAATACAGAGTTGCTGTTGGGGATGATGAAAAAGTTCTGAAAATGGAAAGTGGTGATGGTTGTACAACTTTGTGAATATAACTTAAAGTCACTGAGAATTGATACTTAAATGGTTAAAATGGTAACTTTCATGGTTTGCATCTTTTACAAATGTCCTTTATTCACTACTCCATGAAGACAAAAAGGTTGAGGCCGCTCAGGTGGCTAACCCAACTAACGATGGTTTCAAAGGCTCCTTTTCACATCACCATTATTCCACCTTCACTGGAAAGATATAGTTAGGGTTTCTGCAAGAGGAGCATACAATTCACATTCTACTTATTTGTTTGATTTCATGTACATATAACCAGTCCTGCTGTCCTAGTGGCTTAATTAAATTATATTCATTCTGATACAACTTAATACAGATATCCCCTCTGTATCTCTCACATAACCAGGGTGGAATTCTTTATACCCTCCTGGTGTCTGCTACTCAACTACATTTTCCCTCTAGTTATATTTCTATTTTTGTATGTGCATTTCCCCCATTAGATTATAAGCTCTACGGAGGCAGGGTATTTGTCTTCCTGAATATAAAACAGGAGACCCTCAATATCTGAAAAAACAGCCCCCAACACTTATTTTTACTGACTAAGGCCTAATGCTGTTTGCCTTTAGTCTAAAGCCTAGGAAGATTTACTGTAGATTTCAGAGACAGTCCTTTTGACAAGAGGTTGAAAGGGCTTCATTTTAAAGTAATTATTTTTCAATTTTAACTTTAAGCAAATCTAGGACTTCAAGATACCTGTATGCACAACAGAAAAAACTAGGCAGCTGAGAAAATATGGAGAGTGCAAAACATATTCATCTGTTTGGATTCACTGCCTAGGGAACAAATGAATGAGTTTGAAAAGGATACAGTTTTGGAGTATAATTTGATGCCAGTGTTTGAAAAGTCTAGGGAAATTGTTCAGGCAATAAAATTAAGGGAAACAATCTTATATTTAGGGAAGACATCAACTCTGAGAAAAATAAAGTGCCAAACAAAAGAATAATGTGTAAATAAGGGACACTTCCCATTTTTATGGCTTGTAAAGGCAGTGTGGTATAGTAGAAATATCTTGGATTCTCAAGTTTTTCATTTAAGTTCTGTTTAGGTTACCACTAGCTGTGTGAACTTAAGATGCCAAATCACAACTTCCCTAAAGCTCACTTTCTTTGTCTATAAAAGTTGCTATCATAAATTCTTTCCCTACCTTGTATTTCTTACTTCCCCTTTCAAAGCCATCCATTCCCCTATACTCTATTCTCTGCTTTTACTAAGAAAACACAAATATTAGATCTAAAAGGTCTTGTAAGGGGGGAGGGAAGAGGGAGAAGGGAGAATCAAAACGGACACACACAAGTCACATGGAAACTAGTATGATGAGAAGCAAAACTTATGAGTAAGCAGAAGAAACCTGTCTGCAGAAAGGAGATTGAGGAAGGGGGTAAGAAGGGATAGAATATGTGACTTGAGTTCCTGGCTTTGTAGTTCCTAATTCCATTTTGAGTAAGGTTTAGTTGTATGTTCCTGCTATTGGTGTCTGATATCCATGAAATTGCCTGTTAAGTCTTTATAACATCTACACCCTTTTAAAATTTAATCTCATGTGAGTTTCTATTTCTGCTACCTATTCATTTATAAATTACACTTCTCAAAGACTTGTGTGGATTAAATAAATTAATACACCCTGAAAGCATTACACAAAACTAATATAATACAATGTTTTCCTCATAAGGCTAACATAAAAATCAAATAATGTACATGAAAATACTTTTGAAATTGTTAAACTTTACAAATGTAAAATGTCAATAAACTAAGAAATAATTTTTTAATTTGGAGATTTTAAATATTATGACTATTCTTAAGTAAGAATTTTCAATTGGGCAAATCGAATAAATAAAAATTAGGAACCCATTTTGAGAAGCAGAAATCCGAAAATCTTTCTCAATAGTAACTAGCGATAGCTTAAAATATTTGGAATCTGATGTCTACAACGTAATTTCACATACTTTAAATTCGTAACAGCAGGCACAAAAAATTAAAAAGAGACTGGCAGATTTTTCAGCATATGATCATAACAGATTTGGTACCAGGAGAGAACTATTGCAGACTGTGACTTATGAATGTTTTTAATCTGAATATTGCAGAACAGCTCATACTGGGGCCAAATTTCAGTCAAAATAACATGTTCCTGGACTCAATGGATACATTTTCAACACACGAGTTTTGCAACCAATTTTTACAAATGAAGAACTCCCTTTTTAATGGCAGCAGATATGCATTTGGGATAAATCAACATAACTGGATTTATGGGACCTTAATATTCATGTTTCATAACTACCTTTGAAATTATGGCTATATAAATATAAAATCAAGCAGGTGGGAGATAAAAGGAATACTTCAACAGCGTACAGGGCAAAAATTACTGAATATTAAAGCATGATGTAGCAACTTTAAATTTTTAAAAAGCCTACTTAAATACGGAAGTACAATGACTGTGTTTTAGTTACTGGTTCCCCTTTTCTAATAGTCCATTCTACTTTTTAGGTTTCAGCTTGGTTCTACTATTGCAAGCTGTCACTTTTGACTAGAGATGGAATAAGGCCAAGTACTACACAATAGTGGCTTCCTGCTCTGGCCTCATCTTCTAGACCACCCCCAGGCCAAGGCCTCCCCACAGATGCTGATCCTACCAAGCCAAATAATCCACGAGCAGTCAGTTCACAGTTACAGCTAGGATCCTCTGTTTTTTATGCTCTTGGCACAGTCACCCTTCAACCTCACATTTCTCATTTTTAATGACTTTATGGCAGTAAGGCACACCTCTAAACTTCAATCAAATGCTAATATGAAGGCAAAGTAAAAGAGAGATGCATATAAAAACTCGGGGATTAAGTGAGAAATGTGCCCAACTTCTGTCAAAATACAATTCAGAAACATATATACAAAAGTACAGAATAGAAAGCTCTCATTAAGCATTATTAATCCAAACAATCCTGTTATTACAATTTTGATAATTATGATTTGCATTGACACTGCCTAACTCAATAGTCTTCTCTTTTGAGATAAACCTAGATTTAGATTTGATGTGCCTTATCCCTGAAACTAAAGTAGGAATTTAACATGAGTAAGTTAACGTTGCTCAGAAATGGTTGTTTTTCCACCTTGAGCAAGTTCACAGAATTATGGCCCTAAGTGTTCTGAAATCCTCTGAGAGGACCTTCAAAGGTCATTCAGTTCTATTCTTATTCAATGCTTAGAGGACTTCCAAACTGGCAGCACTCATCCAACATGGCCTTATTAGCCCAAAGCCAAACCAACCAAAAACAAAGCAAACAAAAACAAACAAACAAACAACAACACCCCCCCCCAAACAATTCTGTTACTTCATCATCACACTTTTTGAAAGAAAAATAACTATCAGCAGCAAACGGAACATGTGCTTTTCCCTGTGGAAAATAAGGTGTTTTGTGGAAGATAATACCACAATAGGGTTCTGCATCTTTTCTAATACCATTTTCTTAAAATAATAGTTTAAGAAGTGACCATGGAATCTTATCTAAATACACTTCTTAAAAGGGGGAGAGAGAAGAAGGAACACTACTCTGAAGACTTGTTCTGTTTTACATTGACCATACCTTGAACTGACAGTGATAAAGTTTATCTAGCACCAGCTGCAGAAAGAACAGCAAGAGTTCCAGAGAAGACAAGTAAGACAGATTTTTAAAAGTAGGAAGTTCAGTGGTGGCAGAGTAATGTCCAATGGTTGCAGTGTATTGTACAAAAAGAGTTTAAATTAATAAGATCTTTAATATATCATTTTATTTATTCTTCATAGTAACACTGAGGAAGACAATATAGTTATCTTATATATGAGAAAACCACTTATTTAGAATGCTTTAGGCTTTCCCAGTGTCACAAACAAAAAAGTTAGAATTTTAAACCACGTCTACATGAATTAGCTTCAAAATTCATGCTCTTAAAAATTATGCTAGATTGATGATTCTCTAGGACAAAAGACTCTAGCGAAGACCCAATCAATTAGCTGCTTCTGCTATATTACAAAACAGATGCCACTGTTATGCAGAAAATTTTGTTATTCTCTTACTTCAAAACTCCCAATGATTCTTATGGCCTACAAGATAAAAGCTATTTAGTAACTGCACTTAGCAATCATTTCCCTTTTTTATCTTACCCCGGAATACTTACTTACGTAGCATGATGTCTACTATTCAAAATCCAACTCTGTTCTCTAGCTAGGCTGATAGTCTACTTTCCCCTAAATCTACTGGTCACTCATCACTGATCAGGTTGTCTCTCTTGTCAAATGTCTGCCTTAGCTTCCCCATCTTTCACTTCCACCGCCATTTAATTTTTACCTCCTTCATCAGATTTCTTTAACCACTTCAATCTTTACCAACTTCTTTATATTCTTGAAGCCTCCACTATGTATTTCACGACCACTTAAATCAAAATATTCAAGGAAATTGTTTTTATACAAGTTCTTGTCATGGATTATAATAAACTCCTTAAAAAAAAAAAAAGACATCAACTTTTAAAAACCATTAAGCAACTAGGAGGATATTGTGAATGGGAAAACCACAGAATTTAAGTAACTGTTAAATGAATAGTCAGTTAGGATGTTTCCAAGGCCAGACATTAAAACATTTTAAAGGTAAGTCTAAGGGAAGTAGAGCCTAAGCATAAAATTTCCATTTAAAGACTTCCTTTTTTTAGGGGAGAATCAAGTGAGTCAACAGTGGCACACCAAGAGCTCTAACCCCTTCTTCTCTGCTGTGGGTCTGTTACTCTTATCACAACTACAGTGCAGATGCTCTCATTTACGACCATATGGGGGTACAGGTGTGGTCCATGCCCATGTCCCACTAGAGGATGTGCTTCCAGTGTTTCTTATAAATTCCTACCATGCAGCTCTCTTAATATCAAATTTAACCATCATTGCAAAAACAAGAAAACTAATTTTATACTTAAAAAACAGCAAGTTTGCTGGGTAATTTCTGGAAGTCTATTTTATTTTTAGTAAAATTAATGGCGGAGCAGCAATTTGATACCAGAAAGAAAGGAAAACAAATCAGAGGAATTCTGGGACAGAAACGTTTACATAACTACACAATAAATCCAGGACGAGGTCAAATTTCCATTTCCTCCACAGGAATTTTAAGGTTTTAAAATGCTCTGAAGTGATATATCTGTCACTTCGAACTGAAGTGAGAGTAAAGAAAAAGTCTTTTTTCTACCCACCCAAATAATGCTTAGACAAAGTTCTATTTGTTTCCTTCTGTAAACTATTAGCAGTATCACCTTAGTACCCCAAGGAATAAATGTGCTTTTAAGACAAATTACTACCAACAAGATTTTTAAACTTTTGTCAGTGGCTCACCTATGTCAAATATTTAATTTAATTCAAAACACACAACATTTGGCTAGTAACAAACAAACAACCAGTTAACTGTTTACCTTGGCTGACTGAGGGCTATATTTCATCTCACATTATCTCAGCTTTGTTGTGAAGGAATTCCAAACTCCATAGGACAATAATAAAAATTTAAAAGGAAAAAATACATTACCCCTGCTATACTCCACTCCATAAACTACTGGTAACTTATCCTAGGCAATCAATTGAACTGTTTTTAAGTCAACCAGATGTGTTGAGCAACAACTATCTTAAGAATATTCTGAAACCACAGCCAGTAAGTTTATATAATCAATGAGGGAAAAATTGTGGATCAAAATGAATTCTAACCAGGAAATGAACTTTCTCACTGAAGGACTACAGAATGATGAGATATGCAGATCTGATAACAGTACAGACACATGCATTAACTCAATAATGTATGACTCTTCTCTGTTCAACTCTTCAGGCAATATTTAGCGCAGGCAATAAGAAAATACTAAGATTTGATCCACCGATTCTTTTTCCTTCAATCAGTAATTCATGGTACAATAGCATTATATCTAATGTTTAGTAAGGTAGTTCAATTCCTATATTCTATAATGATACTCTGTAGTATTAATAGTCTTCTCTCCAAACTATATCTATCAGCTTATTATAACCCAGAACTTCAGACAGGATCATTCCTTCAGCTCTTGGATGAATCCACCAAAAATGTCTCACTACAATGAATTTTTAAAACACAGTAAGATAAAGTATAATTTTAAATAGGCACCTTCTGCTTCAAATCTCTAATGGTTTTAAACTAGTGCCCTTTGTACTATGCCTCTATTACCTTTGACAGCAAAGAGGCCCTAACCAGTGTAGTAGCTCAGTTGCTTGGGCATGCCCCACAAAGTGTAAGGTCGCTGGTTTGATTCCTGGTGAGGGCACACGTCCAAGTTGCAGCCAGGTCCTGGTTGTAGCATATGCAAGAGGCAACCAATCAATGTTCTCTCACACATCAATGTTCCTCTCCTCTTTCTCCCTCCCTTCCCCTCCCTCTCAGAGTAAATATATAAAATCTTTTAAAAGCAAAGAAGATTGTGATCCTGGGGAAATACTTGACTAATAAAGCAAAGTAACTCAAAATAATTGGTTATCAGTCACACACAATTTCTATATCCTCTATGAAGCAACCAACCTGAAAACTGTAGGTGTGCATGGCCGGTCACCAAATTTCAGGACAAAATGATTTCAAAATCATGCTAAAGTTCATTATGAAACGGTTTCTTATATGAATTTGATCAAAATGGGAATATTTTTAAAAATTTCTGTCATCGCCCTCCAAAATAAAGCAACAATACTAAAGAAACCATAACTCAAACAACAAGCCCAAAACTATAAAATGCATCTTTAAAAATCAACTATTTGTTTTTTCTCCTCCCTTCCCAGCTAGATAAAAGACAGTAGAATCTGTGGAGTTCTCTCCTACTTCCTCTCTTTTCCATTACCCCTTTACTTCAAAGAAAGTCAACTGTAGCCAGGCAACATCAGGAAATCTAAAAGGCGGAAGCAGAAACTAATTTATGTACAGAGGAATGAAAAAACAGAAGTAAAAATGCCATGGTATGCTGCTTCAGTTGCTAATACGCATTGATTTTATTGTCTATAAGATGGTGGTTTGGTTTTTCTGTTTATTCAACTTTCTTTCCAAATTTCTGAAAACTACAATCCATGATGGTTGCATCACAAATTCCCCAACTAAACATCACCTAAAAAACTGGCTAAATCAACTATCTTAATACATGCCATCTGATATGCAATGCATTGAAATCATTCAGAGATGCAAGTGTAGGACTCAAATCAGTGACCTAAAAGTGAAAATATCTGTTAATTCCGAGTCACCTGTTTCCTAATCATTATTTTACAGGATATTATCATTCTGATATATTAAAAAATAGAACTGTGCAACTATAAACTAAAGTCAGCATACTTCTACAGAATAAAATGCTGAGAACTCAAGCAGGAAGATGACAGATGGAAATTCCCACTACAAAAACATTTCATTAGATTCACAGCAAAGCATCATTTGTGGGAATTTTTAAATCAATACTTAGGTGTGCTCATCACTGTATTCACAAAGGCCATTCCCAAAGAAGACTTTTCTTCATCACACTTAATAAATCTATAATGGACAATTAACATCCGTAATTCAAAAGAAACTGCCTCATGAGGCTTAAAATAGGAAAACAGGGAGACCATTTATAAAATTTGTTCAATTTTCTCCAAACCCTTCTGATTTACATGGGACTACCCTAAGGTTAAGATACGTTGAAACACTATTTACAAAATCTATGCCAGTAACAGCTGCCATGTTTAAGATGCCAAGGAATTGAATGTACTGTTTCGATAACTGGTTAGAGAAAACCATTCTGGGATAAAAAGACTTTAATTATATTAACTCTAAAATTGTTTCCTTTACCTAGAATGTGTCCATATTTAACAAATTCATTTAGCTAAATAGTTTTGAGAAAATAGACTGAACCATCTTAGGTCTCTGGAGTAAATTTTCATTCAAAACATTACAGCAGGAGTCTATTATGTACATAGATTCTTAATCTGATCAAAAATACTAAATATAAAAATTAAAACATACGCAAAAAGCTCTATTGTAAACTATTACTCCGAAAACTGATAAGAAATTCTAAAGATATGTTGGATCCTAAATCAAGTGCTCTTATTCTTTCCAATTTCTAAAAACTGCAAAGTCACATAATTTCTGAAACACAAATGGCTAAAATGTCAAGTGAATCACTGTACCTCTAGAAAGTACAGCATCCCTTTTGGGTCCTATTTACCTATACTAGCAGAGCAATGTAAGCAGCTAACCAACAAAGATAATCATACAATTCACCAAAACAAATAAGAGTAGCTCTTGTGCCTTCATTTTTAATAAAACGATAACATTATCAGAAGCTAAAACAGTTTAAAAATATTAAAACCCCCACAAACCTATGAAAGGTTAATAGTCTTTCATTTATTACAATTTTTAATAAACATATTATATAGTATTAGGCCACCTAGCAAAATGGCTTATTTTTAAAGTAATTTCTACATAATGATTTCACTTCTCAAAATCAAATCCAAGCTGATACTTCCAGGGTGCTTGCTATGGACTCGCCTAGTCTGATTGCCATTAAAAGAAATAAATTATAGTTAAGGCATATAGTAAGCTAAATAGCATTTACAATAAAAAACAAAACAAAACCCAAGGAAAAAGCTGTAACACCTCCACTATTAAACTGGGACTTGCTTATGAATTTTTGGCTACATGGAAAGGGCAATAGCTAACAGGACAAAAACGAAGCCATTTAATGAAATAAGAAAAATAATGTGAAAAAACCAAACCACATGTATGTAGACGTTAAAATAGTAACATTTAACTGAGACGACTATCTCATTTTGGTAGATATAGTAGAAAAGGCAAATAATTAATTCCCTAAATATTATAGCCCTACATGAAATAAATCACTGCTCATTAACTCCAGCGCATGTTCTTCCCACAGAGATGAAGCCTTTGTATTTTATTATTGAAAAATAGCAACTATTCTCAAATAAAATAGGACTGACTTTCGGTTCCATTTAAGAAAAAGTCAAACTAGTTCACCTACCCTTTCTTTCAATGCAATTACTACATTATTTTGAACATACAAAAGAAACCTATAAATATACAGATTTAATTTATTCTAAAATCCAAATATACAAAAACAAACTTCTTTGAAAATTTTACCTTTACTCTTAAAAAAATTGACTGAGAGAACTTCACTAGAAATTTCTCTAAAACATTTAGTTACCAACTTGCAATGCATTTCCTCACATGATTTAAATCTAAAAGCCCACTAGAAAACACTTTTCCAATTAAATGTATTTGTATTTTAATTGCAACAATCAGGACCTAAAATTTAGAATCTGAACTATTCAATTAATGATAATCTAAATGAATATGCCCACTTAAAAAGAAAATGAACTACTGATATGTATGCACATAATAAATACTAATCTCATTTAATTACATTAATTCACCCAATTCTTAACTTTTAGAGCTGCAGACAAAGATAATTTATACTAATATCTAACCAGTTATTTTCTAACAATGAATGTTATTTAAAGGGCAGGGACTTTATTTTTGCTCGTTTGTGTATTCCCGTTGACAGAATGCTGCATGGCTCATAATACATTCTCAGTATATATTGGTTGATTGAATAAACAAATCATTTATCCTATAATCAAAATTTATTCAATGGAC
Organism: Glossophaga mutica; assembly: GCA_039655065.1. Taxonomy (NCBI): domain Eukaryota; kingdom Metazoa; phylum Chordata; class Mammalia; order Chiroptera; family Phyllostomidae; genus Glossophaga; species Glossophaga mutica. The sequence continues at coordinate 134,432,952 of CM077307.1, read as the reverse complement.
TGAACTGCACTCCCTGCATACCTCCATGTTAGCTGGAACTGAGCATTGAAAGGAGTATCTGATTAGTGAAGATTAATGAATAATTAATTTTAAAAAGGAATCTAAAATTTCTTACCTGGTAGGGCTGAAAGGCACTATCTTCAGTTAAAAAATCCAGTTGTTTATCTACAAGGAATTCTACCGCAGTGATAGAACCGGGTATACTTTTTTCAACCAAGGGTTTGAAAATCTGGTGAGAGGAAAAAAAAAATCTAATGGTTACTTTTTGGGTTTTACCCTAAAAACATGAAGGGTATATATAAATACAATGTATTACTGTTATTATTATAATGGTTTTAGGGTACCAATTAATAGTTTTCATATTATAATCTAGGGTAATGCTTTTATCCATAAAATAGAGCTTGTATTTATTAAAAAGGAGTAAAGTAGATTTATAAAGGAGGGTGGAAAAATTCTAATATATTAAGCCCCAGTTTGTTTTTTAAGGGATATAATTAAATATACATGTGTATCAAAATGTCTTCTAAGATTAAAGGAGAAATTGCTTCTGAAAAAGTAAACTGGGTAGAACATATTTACCCCAACTCTTTAAAATCTTTTTTAAGTAATAGAGTAGCTAAAATTTACATGTGTAATTTGTTACTTAGCTCACTCATATCAAGGATTTTTCAATGATCAGGATGCATCTGGTCTTTTAACTCCGCCCCATGTACTATCCACCCCCGCCCCTGTCCCTACCCAAAGTACAAATAAAAATCCAGCAGCTTCAATAAGAGCCGCATGGGGGAGGGGAGTAGGAAAAGAAGAGGGATGTAAGTAGTATTACACAAAACCCGTCTTTCAGTAAAGTCTTTCCAGATCTCCACTACTTTAAAAAAGAGGGGCTAGGGGGGTCAGAATCCATGTTCATTTGATTATTTTAAAGACTCATCTTTTACATAAAGGATTTCACCATACCTTGAGGTGGGGGAAGGAGTGAGAAAGGCTGGAGACGAAGAGGAAGGAAATAAAGGTATTATGCATGCATTTTGTTAAATGACTATCACCCTCACTTTCGAAATGGAAGCAGCCTGCATAGAAACCAAGTGTCTTTCTTATATTCCTGATACTGTTCTGAAACTAAAATTTAAAACAAAACTCCACCATCTTACAAACAGTTCCTTTACTATAAAAAGAATCTTAAATTTAAAAATGTAATTAACCAACTCAGTTTTTTAATTACTTGTATGAAATGAAGAAATTCTTGGTATAAGGTTAACTTATGTGACCAAAGTACCAACAGTAAAAATCTCCAGGAGACCCAAAAGCCGTTGTGTTTCCCCCTTCTCTTATTATGTCTTAAATCTAATGTCTTGCTAATTGGAACAAGTACTCCGAGGAAAAACTTTTTAAGATCGTTAGTTTGGAGTGGCTTTTAAGGAGTTAATTTCTGTATTTATGAAATTCCTTTAAAAAAGCTTTCGATTTGATTCATTGAGGAGCCTAACAAACATGTAAGCTAAAACCAAGAGAATATGCATTTAAAAGCACACCTTATTTCTACACTATCCACACCGTCAACTTATAAGTTAATATCTTCTTTCCTAAATTAAAACATGAAATAATTCTTACATTCCCCACTTAAATGTTCAGTATTTATGATTAAAAACTCGAATCACACTAAGTAAGATCCTCCCTCTCCTGTCCTGGTGCTAAGCTTTTAAATTAATTGTGCTACACATGCACCAAAAATCTTTTTATTTAGGTTAGAAATTCCACTTTCAAAACAAGTAGTCCTCCATTATGTTGTTACTACTGTTGCCATTTAACATTTTCATTTACCAAGACTAAATTCCTAAAATTATCATTTCATAAAGTCCTATTCATAATTTTTCCTAAGAAGCAACTCAAGTTTTTAACCTAAGAGCCTTTATTTTATTTAGACTCTAAAACATCTACCTCTTTGTGACACTGACATGAAATACATAACATTCTTGTATTTTGTGTTTAGTTTTTAGTCAACTAGAAGAACATTGGAACCTTCTGCAGAACTTTTAATCTTTGAACTTTATCAAATGCTCTATTTCTTTTCAAATAGTACCATGTCAGGTCAACTCATGAAGGTTAACAAAAAGATCTACAAAAGGTATTATCTAAATGACTAAAAGATACAATTCAATTAAGAAGCATTTGAAAAAAAAGTAAACTTCTTCAGAGTGCCTCTTTCTTACGCAAATAATACAGGTGTTTTGCATTTCCTATGAGACCTAGTCATTTTATAATATGAAAAAGATTCTTGTATAGACAATCTCTCAGAACTCTGCTTTTTTAAGGTAGGTCGAGAGTTCTAAGGATAAATTTGAACAGGCCAACTTATAATTTAAATCACTGGGTTACAAAAAAATAAAGTTTAGTTTCCAGGCCAAAATTAAAACAAATTTCTCATTATAAGGTAGAACACAACTACCAAAAAGGTTAAAAGACCAGTTTCATAATGTTCTATTACCGATACAAGAATACTTAACAATCATGTAGCTATGGAGGTCAAAAGTACGCTGTCCTTCTTACGTAGAAATTAAGGCCACGACTTGCAAATTTTAAATGTGCAATTATATTTAAACTACAAATATGTTCCCACCAAGGTCATTCAATATTTTTATAGTACTTGTTAAAGATATACTTCAATACAGATTAAATGATAAACCCTGAAATTGTATGACTGGTTCCTACTTTATGAAAAAAATTGCAATTTTTCAAACATTCTAAAAACATTACTAGCTTAAAAATGAAACAAATGTTTAAAAGCAAATGCATCCTACAGCTTTTATGAGTCTGTACTAAATATTTCAATGGTATAGATAACTGGAATGTAAAGAAACTAGAACTCATGCATAACTAAGTAATTGAAGACTGTAAAGATATATCATTCTATGAGGAACTTCCATAGCCCAAGGGGAAGCAATGAGTTACCATCTGATGAAAGTCACAGTAGAATATGACCTTAAAAAAAAACACACACACACACACAAAAAAACCCCAAACCCCTGTATTTCCAATTGATTAAAGCCTCTGAAAATCCAAATTGAAATGATTAAGTTAATAATTATTTAGTAATATTCATGGTTGAAACAATACTTTTTCAATTTTACCACTGAATTAAAGAATACCTTTAAGGTCCTCTGTCGGTGTTAACCATATTTTAAAAATAGAGCCAAAATAAATAACTTAGTTGAGAGCCTGCATTTTTGGTAGGGCCTACCACGCTATAGGAAGAATGCTTAGAACAACTGTATCCTGTTTGGGGCTCCATGCTACACCACATTCCATTAACATGAGGAAGAGGCAAACAGATGAGCCCTCCTCAAAAAAACATTTTTAAAATAAATCAGCTACAGCTCTCCATCATAACTCAGCTGCTCAAACAAACCATGTTAAAGCTCACCACTTAACATTTAACTGGAAAATCATGGAGTTTATGTCTGCAGTCTGAGTTTCTAACAATCTCCGGTTAACATTTAACAATTTATTTTCCAAGTAAAAAACATGAGCTCATTAACTACACAAATCTGGTATAAATCTTACTAAAGGAAAATACTGAGGCAGAAAACAATCTAAGTAACATTTTAAAAGTTAAAAAAAAAAAAAAAGCGGAACTGGAGTGACTTGAAAGAACAAAGTCCAAATTCCCACCCAAGCAGGTCTATTGAAAAACACAATACTGTTAGCAAACAAGTTGGGGGTGGGGATGAGAATACACCACACAAAACCCCCCTAGAAAACACCCCCCACTTACTTAAAACACTGTATTCTAAAAACTCTGAAATATTTTTCTGTAAATAATTACACTCTAGTTCTTAAAATAACCTTTTTACAGTGTTATGAAACTACCCATACAATAAACCTTTCTTAAACAAATGAAATAGTTGAAAATTCTTAAAACTAAGAACACTAAGACTAGATCTATAAAAGGCAGTGACCTTAATTCCTAAGACCGAGAAGCAAAACCAAATGTAAATTAAGACAAAAGAAAAAGGAAGCGGAAAAATACAAACCGTACTTTGTTCTTGAGAATTTTAAAGTGTCTCTAAATCTCAGAAATCCACGACCCGGCTTTAAAGGTCAAGAAGTATAGCTGACATTTCCATTTTGTTCTTGAGCAGTATTTTTAATCGATCCTAAATACTATTTAAGTCTTCAAAAATCACAGGCAAATGGCTCTCAAACCAAGCATTTCTGAGATCACTTGCAGCGTCGTCATTGTATAGGAAGAAAAGCCAAGACCACAAAACGAAGCAGAGGCTGTAACCTAACAAGTCTCCGACGAGCAAATGACGATTTTCTGTCTGCTCTGGCTCAACCCTGGCAGTGATGAGGATTACAACTCGCTCTTTGTCATCAGCAGTGTGGTGTTAAAGACCAAGAAATCCTGCAGCTGAAGCACTACTGCATCCTCCGATCTGGGTCAGGATAATTTCTCTTGAGGTCGCTTACATAACCAGTAAGATACTCCAAATAGAGAGAACAGCCATCCATCAGCTAGAGAAAGCCTTTCCCACTGTACTCTGCATGGAAACAAACTGCAGTAGCTTCCAACAGTGCAGACACCCAAATGAGAACGACTACTTGGCTTAGGGCACACTGAGAGAAGGGAAGAGGCGGTGCTCTGTAAACTGTAACTAATCCCCGTCACAGGTGCTGATGGAGTCACTTCCAGCACGAGTCACATTACTGGTGATTACTCATTTGGCTGCGGCCATAGAGACTGGCTCATAATTTTAACAACAGACAAAGACAGACTAGTGGCTAGACTGAAAGCTCAAGTTTACTGTCTCCTTAATAAAGCAAATGCAAATATAAAGTTTTTGCTTTCCAGATTTAATTAACAAGGTGAGAGAGTGCAGAAAAACAAGTACTACATAAATATCTCTCAAGTTGGCAAAAATGAAACATAACTTTAAATCAAAAATACTTTCAGTGTTTTCAAGTAAAGGATTTATTTTTAGTATAATCATGTCTCCTTAAAAATATACTGATATAAACAACTTCAGGAAAAAAGTCATTTTTGGGAGCAACAGTCTAAGTGAAATCAAATGGTAAAACCAACAATCTCAGAGGCACTTTACTAAAAAGAAAAACAAATTGATAATAATTTTGGCAGATTTAAAAAAATACTGAAACATTTTCATTCTTTTTAAAAACAGTTTAACATAACTTGCAGTTATAAAAGCCTACAATTTGAAAGCATAAAATATATATTTCTGATGGGTCATCTAAAATGTGCTCTTAACTTCTTTCTAAACTGGAGTTATATTGCCTAGTATGGTAGCCACTAGCCATACATGGCTACTGAGCACTAGAAATGTGATTAATCTAAAATAAGATGCTTGCTGTATGTGTAATACATATGCCAAATATGAAGGAAAAAATCAGATACTTGCAAGTGCAAAAAAACATTTATTTTTAAATAATGTATGTAAATGGTTTTATAAATTTGGCCCAACGTAGGTATCTCAATTTCAATAACTTTAAAAATTTGCATTGATTTCTTTTACACCACACAGGCAACCAATTCATCAAATCATGTTAAGAGCAAAACTTCCAGCTACCAGCCCTGTCAGTTTCATTTTAAAGAAAAACATCATCATGTTCACTGAAAAGAAGATATTTTCAATTTAGTATACTTGTATATTGAACTTGGACTTATAAAAATCTAGATCAATCCTTTTTTTTGTTATACAAATGAAAGATATGGGTAATGATTATTCTAAGAATATCAATAACATATAGCTCTAGAACTCTGATGGTGTATTTCTACTCTGATTCTGTATTCTAAGATACAGGATTTCAGAACGAAGTATTTTTTTAAATAATGAGTCAAGTAAATACTAAATCATATACAACAACCAAAGAAGTCATTCATAATTAAATCACTTAAGACATGACTATAAAATATATACAGAAATAAAAGAATCTGCAATGTCATATAAGTTATGGAACGACAACAATAGGATAAATATGGTAGTCTTATTCTGAGCCCCAAACAACAAAAAAACATAGTGATGCAGGTTATTATGTTATAAACTAACAAATTTAAAATACATTGTACAACATTTCTACCATTTATTGTGCATTAGAAGTGAGTTCAAAGTTTCCTAGGATTCATCTTACAACCTTGCATAAATTCAGGTTTGATTATATATTATATAAATTTAAAAACAGCTGTCTTGTTTCCTCAAGTACTATCAGTTCCCTACAGAATCAAACAGCACACAGAATTACAGTTAGCCACAATAACTGCCATAATATTTATATATTCCTAATGATATAGAATGTAATAATTTTTATAAGATCAAAATGAATATCAATACAGAAAAAAGTTATTTTAATTTCATACTATATCAGGGCTGGATTAAAATAAGATGCTCTCCACTACTATAAAGAAATAACAGTCAATTCTTAATACAAATGAGTGTGCACAGAGGTGCAACTAGTTGAAAATCATAAATATCGTTTTAATATTTAAGTTTAATTTGACATATTCTTATGAACATGTAATTGTGAGTCTGTCCTTGTACTCTGGTAAATTTGTAACACAAACAAAAACAGTGAACTAACAACATAGAGAACCCACTTGGTGGTAAGCATTAAGTTGCTCAGCTTTTACATCAAGTGTCTTAATTGTCTACTGTTCTCACAATTCATTAGCTGTAACAGATAACACCTTTCAAACAATAAAAAGTACCAATTTGAGGATAGCAGCATTTCAGTCCTTTAAACTGGTTGTCTTTATGGCTTACATGTACCTTCCTTAATGGATTAAGGAAGAAAGTTGAACAGTTACTGTTAATTTTTCTTTTCTTTCCTTTTTTCTTCTTTAGTTGGGGGAGGGGGGACAGAAGGTCTTTTCTGGCAGCTAAACCAGGCTAGAGGAAGAGGAAACTACTCTAGTTACTGCCCAGAAATACACATCTCTGACTTCCTTCCTTTTTAGCTGGTTTCTAGGTTACAAGCTGAATAAATCAACAGAGGTGAGAAAGTAAACAGAGGCTAAAAGGAAGGCAACATTGTATGACTATCTGAAGAAAATCTGTTTCTTTCAATAATGTAAGAACCTTACAAGTGTAATGAAGAGTTAAAATTAATGAGCATTTTGGCTTCACTTATCAGGGACCATAAAAGAAATAAATTCCTCATCTTCATAGATATAGAAGCCTAAACAAACAAGTGAATTTTCCTAAACATATAGACTTTACCAAAATGCAAAAACCTCTAATTTCAGCCCTGGCTGGTGTAGCTCAGTGGATTGAGCGCGGGCCTGTGAACCAAACGATCGCGGTTCGATTCCCAGTCAGGGCACATGCCTGGGTTGCAGGCCAGATTCCAGCGGGGGACACACGAGAGGCAACCATACATTGATATTTCTCTCCCTCTCCCCTACCCTTCCCTTCTAAAGATAAACAAATAAAAATCTTTAAAAGAATTCTTTAAAAACCTCTAATTTCAGTGGCCTAGCATTATAAATTTTCATTTGTTCATTCATTCAACAGAGGGAAAGGCAGGGAGAAAAATATGGATATGAGAGAGAGACACTGATCTGCTGCCCCTTGTATGTGCGTGCCCCCAATGGGGGGATGAACCCAAAAGGTAAGCATATGCCCTGACCAGAAATCAAACCTGTGACCTTTCAGTTCTCAGGATGTCTCACAACCAACTGAGCCACTCTACTCAGGACAACTGTAAATAGTTTTTTGATGTAAGGGTAGGAAAGAAAATGAACAATAGTAGTTAAGAGGATTCAATTTGATATTGTCTCATAGGAAGGCTAACTAGATTCAGGAAAGTATTTTTCAATATGCCCTACTGTAGTAGAAATCTACGAAAATATGTAATGAAACATGTATCTCTTGAATTATGGTAATATCCACGGAAAAACTTCTTCACGTTAATGAATCCAAGAAGATATTCCAGGTACTGCCAAGGTTGTGTAGCACAGAGTTTCTTATCTTCTACATGATATAAATCTAATTTTACTGACTTTTAAAACTCTCTACCTAAAGCATGAAGCACATTCATTCAACCAATATGTATGGGATGTTTTTTATGTAGCAAAGCAGTATTCTTGACCCTGGGGACACCACTGTGAAAAAGACAACCAAATTCCTACCCTGGCACACTTTACAGACTTTTAGAAGGAAACAGACATTTACAGAAAAATCTCAGAAATAAAATATTACAACTCTGTTAGGAACTCAATTAATAGTTGTGGAGAACTAGAATTCCTGTTCTTTCTCCATTGTCACAGTCATCAGAGAACAGAAGTGCAAAAGAATGCCCATTTTTTAACTTTGCAGATATCATCTCATTGATTTTAATGACATACAGTTTAGCCAAAAAAAAAAAAAAAAAAAAGTTGAGAATACTAAAGCAATGTAATAATATTCTATACAAACAGTCTCCGTATTTTTCAGTAAGCATTATGGCTGAGTTCAGTGCCCTTTTCATTCTAGACTTCTGAACACTAATGTGGCATGTTTCTAACTTTAGAATAGTTGCCTGAGTTTGTCATCTCTATGACTTCACTTTCACAATCTCTCTGATTAGTCAAGTCCTCTTTCCCCTGAATATTTCTAGGTTCACTGACTTTATAACTTTCCAGGTGTGTGCGATTGAGATAACCATTTTTTTAAGTGCACAAATAAATTAATAATTAAAAACTATATTTTAGACCCCAAATTTAACATTCTTCTAACCTGTATTTTATACTGTTACTAGGACATGGTCATATTTATATCCTGTCACCACATAAAACCAAATATGACTAGAATTAAATGCTTAACCTACTATGTAAGTTATTCACTTCTTTCAAAACCACTAGAAGTACTATTACTACTTCAGAAGTAGGTACCTCAAAATTCATTAATGTAGTAATCATGCTTAACGATTTACTTTCCCTTGCTCATATAAAGTATCCTGAATATTTGATTATTTTCCTTTAAACCTCTTTTAATAATGTGTAATATTTCTATAAATTACTCCATAACTTTCATATGACTTTGATAAAACACCCAAAAAAGATTTTGGAATTAGATAAATAAATTTTATTTATTATTTGTTTTACCTTTCTAAAATATATTTTATTGATTATGCTATTAGAGTTGTCCCATTTTTTTATCCCCTTTATTCCCCTCTGCTCAGTACCCTCCCTCCCACAAGTATTTACCCCCAGGCTTGGTTTATGTCCATGGGTCATACGTAGTTCTTTGGCTACCCCATTTCCTACTATATCTAACCTCCCCCTGTCCATCCTGTACCCACAAATGATGCTTCCCATTCCCTGTACCTTTCCCCACCATTCTCTTCCTCCCCTACCACACCAATAACCCTCCAAGGGATCTCCATTTCTGTGATTCTGTTCCTGTTCTAGGTATTTGCTTAATTTATCTTTATTTTTTACATTCAGTTGTCGATAGCTGTGTTTGTTGTCATTTTAACTGTTCATAGTTTTGATCTTTTTCCTAGATAAGTTATTTATTATATGAAATATTAAAGGACATTTCATATAATAAGGGCTTGGTGATGATGAATTCCTTTAACTTGACCTTATCTGGGAAGAACTTTATCTACCTTTCCATTCTAAATGATAGCTTTGTGGCATACAGTAATCTTGGATGTAGGTTGCCGAGTGTAGCCTTTCATGACTTCGAATACTTCTTTCCAGTAAGGTTTATTTTGAGAAATCAGCTGACAGTCTTATGGGAACTCCTTTGTAGGTAACTGTCTCCTTTTCTCTTGCTGCTTTTAAGATTCTCTCCTTCTAGAAAACTGTACAAGATCAACAATTAAAATAAAAATTAAAAAAAAAATTTAAAAAAATTAAAAAAAATATATGAGAGAGATGGATTAAAAGGGGGCCTTAAGAAACTTCTAGATGTGATGGGTATGTTGACTATCATCATTGTGAGAGTCTCATGAATTTATGTCAAACTTAGCAATATGTACAACTTAAGTATGTGTAGTTTACTGTATGTCAATTTTGCTTAAATAAATTACTTTAAAAAAGAGAAGCTTAGTGATAATCATAACATAATAAAAAAAAAAAAGATTCTCTCCTTCTCTTTAACCTTAGGTAATGTAATTATGATGTGGCTTGATGTGTGTTCCCTTGGATCCAACTTCTTTGGGACTCTCTGAGCTTCCCGGAAGTCTATTTCCTTTGTCAGATTAGGGAAGTGTTCCTTCATTATTTGTTCAAGTAAGTTTTCAACTTCTTGCTCTTCCTCTTCTTCTGGCACCTCTATGATTTGGATGTTGGAATGTTTAAAGTTGTCACAGATATTCCTAAGCCTCTCATTTTATTGAATTCTTGTTTCTTCATTCTGTTCTGGTTGAATGTTTATTTCTTCCTTCAGTTCCAAATTGTTGATTTGAGTCCCCATTTCCTTCCCCTCACTGTTGATTCCCTGTATATTTTTCTTCATTTCACTTTGCATAGCCTTCATTCTTTCTCTATTTTGTGACCATACTAATCATTTCTGTGAGCATCCTGATTACCAGTGTTTTGAACTCTGCATCTGATAGGTTGGCTATCTCCTTGTCGCTTAGTTCTTTTTCTGGTGTTTTGATCTGTTCTTTCATTTGGGCTCTATTTGTCTTGGCATGCCTGCTACATTATCAGGGGCAGAGCCTTTGGTGTTCACCAAGGTGGGGGCAACCCACTTCACAGTGTTGTGGCACTGTCTGTGGGGAAGGGGTCAGAGAGGGAACAATGTTGCTTGCTTGGCTCTCACTCTGCTTTTAGTCACTTCCCCCACTACCCACAAGCAAACTGGGCCCTTCTGGCGCTGATTCTGGGTGGGTGGGCTTTTGTATGTTCTACAACCCCATGGGTCTCTCCAACGAACTCTTCTGTGAGGTTGGGAGTTTCTCCTGCCACTACAAGCCCCACAGATTTTTACAGACAGAGATTTTGAGGCTCTAGTTTCCCGTCCTGGAACCCTGTGTTATGTTGTCAGTCTCGCTCCCCAATTGTTCCAGCTTATCCATATGCGAATGAGGACCACCCAGTCCACCAGCCAACACCTTGCCTGGCCTGATCTGTCACCTTGCTGTGCGACCACTCCACCCCGGCTTCCTGTCTTCATCCCTCCTACCAGTCTGGATAAATGTTTCTTTTCTAACTTGCTGGTTGTCAGACTTCTATGCAGTTCAATTTTCTGGAAGTTCTGGTTCTTTTCTGTTTTTAAATTTGTTTTTGTCCTTCTTTTGGTTGTGCAAGGAAGCATGGCTTGTCTACTTATGCCTCCATTGTGACCAGAAGTCCAATCATTTTTTTTAATGTATTTATCTTTTAAAAGAAATTTAAAAAAAGATTTTATTTATTTTTAGAGCGAGGGGAAATAGGCAGAAAGAGAGGGAGAGAAACATGGAAGTGAGACAGAAACACTGATTGCTTGCCTCTGGTACGCATCCCTATGAGGGACCAAACCCAGACATGTGCTTTGACCAGAAATCAAACTGGTACCCTTTCAATTTGTGAAACAGCACCCAACCAACTGAGTCACACTGGTCAGGGCTAGAAAAATCAATTTTATGAAAAAGCTAATATAGTTAGGAATGTTCTAGGAAAGGAGGGAGGGAGGGGGAAAACCCCACTTACAGGGAACTAGCCCTAACAAACAGTACAACACATTTCAAAGTTCCAATTACTATCAACATTGTGAATTTAAAGTATGAATTAACAATTATCAATGAAAAGTTTAGAAAGTCCCAAAACAGCATCACATGAGTATGGGAATATAGTAGAAGACAGAGAATATTTCAAAGCAGAGGAATAAAAAGAGAGGAGAAAATTTAACAAAAGAAAAACAGGGTATTAAAAATTGAACTTTAGGAATCAGTAGTCTCACTTTTATGAGACTATGACCAAATGAGTGTATGACCACTCAGAGATTGTGATTTTTCTTGTCAATATCTTTTGTTTATAGAAGCCCTGGCAACAGATACAACCTGGATTTCTTAATTCATAGTTGAGTGATTTTACATTGTAAGATGGTGTGAAAAGAACTATATTGGTTTCATCCTCGTTGGCATGAGGTGACAAAGAGCAAAGTATTCTGCCATCTGCTGAATAAAACTTTAAACTTTGAACTTAAAATGGAGGAAAATGAAACCAGTCTAGAAAAAACCCGAAAAATCATACATTAAACAAGAAAACAGGTAGAACATAATACATTTATTTATTTTAATATGTGTTACTGACAGTTATATCATTTCTCAGAAAGAAGAAATAAGCAGGATTAGGAAATCAATTCAAATAAAGGGGTTTTTAAAGCTATGCTCAGAGAAAGGTATGTTCCAAATAATTAATAAAAGTAATAATACTTAGATGATAAAACACTAATAGTTAAAAATAAAGTTTAATTTAATTCCTATTTTGTTAGTTACTTCTCTCAAATGTAAAGTGTAAACTATAGATTATAAATAAACTAAACTATAAAGGACAGTCAGAATCCTTTTTGTTTCAAAAAACAGAATTAATTTTTCTTACAAATAACACAAATGCATTAAAGACAACTTAGAAAACAAAACAATTAAGTGAAAAGGATCCCATATTTTACACCAAGAAGTCAACCAGTTAACCATGTAATTGCACTTTCAGCCCTTTTTTCTCAATCATATTCGTTATTAAGTTTCCAGATACATGCAACTTGTAAGTTGCTGGTTTTACTGAGTACTCTTTTTTCATGTTGTTACATTGTCATCATTTCAAACAGCTTCCTAATAAATACTTAATCAAGGAAATGTACATTAAGCTTTATTACATATTTTCTTAGTGTTAAATATTTAAGGCCCTTTTCACTTTCCTAATGTTACCAAAAAACAGTAAGAAAGTCTCCATGCTTTTATTAAACTAAGAAATTAATGCAAGTTTAGATGGTTTAAATAAATTACATGTTAGAGTATTAAACTGATATAAACTCAGAGCCATGACTACTAGTCTTTGAAAAAATTCCATGTCATTAACAAGCTATTAGAGATAAGCATCTATTAACGTGTATAAAGGAGAAGAGGGGCAAGTCACAAACTACATGCTAGTAAATGTGAGTTCCAACAAAATATGAAATAGATGATTGGAATGATGGGAAAAAAATCCCCACAAAAACCAGTGATTAATAAGGGCCCAAAACAGGGTAAGGCAAAGTAGGTTTACAGTTGTTTGTATGGAAAATGATACATTAATAAATAATAATACAATAAATTCTGTGTTTTGTGTACTCACAACTATAAACCTACTTTTGCTTCACCCTGTATATTTGCTGAGAGTAATTTGTTTTTTAATAAATATAAAGATTACTTCGTGGACCCAAGATGGCAGTGGAGTAGGTGCCAAGTGACACTCACCTTCTCCAAGGATTGAATCTGAATTACAACTAAATTGTAGAACTAACCTGAATAACCAAGTGGAATGACTGGCCCTACAACTCTGTGCGGCAGGTGAGAATCCAGAACAGTATATTAGTTGCAAAGGTCTTCCCTTGGGAGTGGGGCCTCAAACCCTACAGTCTGGACTACCAGGGCCAGGAAAAGGAGCCCAGATAACATCTGTCTATGAAAATCAGCAGAAATTCCATCCCCCAGTGTGAGTTCTGAGCCTCTTAGAAACACAGGTGCCCTCTTAAAGAGCCACCACACAAAATCTCATTCATGGCTACTCATCCTGAGCACTGGCAGAGAGATGGTGATTCAGAGTAGAATGGGGTCATATAGGGAAAGACTGGGTTGTTTAGTTTCAGACAGAGGGCTGGAAGGACAGCTGCCAATGTCACTAATGTGCTGAGTTCCCCACCACACTGCACAGTCTTCATCTTTCCTTGTCAAGCACTCTCTCTTTATACACATGACATCAGTCTGGCAAGATACACTAGCTCCACCCTCCCAACTGCCTGTGGTCTCAAACTGCAGGGTAATCAGCTAGGTGAAGCCAGCCTGGTTCTACAGTACAGTGTTTCTTGGAAAGCTTCTAATGAGGTTTATGCACTCATTGGATGTAAGATGCACAGGGAGATACTGAGTTGTGTGGTTGTGAAATGAAGGCCATTTTTCCCAATGAGACCCAACCAGCACCACCACTCCTGTGCAGAACTCTCCCTCCACACAAACAAATCTTAATTTGTTTTAGCCTGATGAACTTTACTGGCCTTTACCCTGACAGCCCCCTGAGAATCCAACCCACTGCAAAGGTCTGCAGGCTCAGAAAGGTAGCATCTGGCTTTGGTATACTCCGAGACTATTGCTGAGTGGCTTCAGACTCAGCACTGATGCTGAGTTTGATTCTGTATTAATCTGGTGACCACCACTGTCCCTATTTCAAAAAACTCATGTACTGTCAGAGGCTCATTCAGTGACTGAGTCTAATAAGCAGCTGACAGGTGAAGGCACATCATGGAATGCCTCCAGCCTTTTGCTGACCTGTCCCTCGCTTGGTACTGGTGGAAGCTGGCCTCGTTACATAGCTTGACCCCTCCTATAGCGCATCCATGCCCAGCACAGGCAGCTACCAACTATGGATGGCTTTGTAGCTCCTACCTAAAAGATAGCCAAGGGCTGATTACAGGCAATGTCTGACAGTGACATGCACCACAGACCCACCCAAGAGACCACAAAACCAAACACCTGGTGGAAAGCTTTAGACCACATCAGACCATGACCCAATTAGCTCCACAAGTGCCAAACCCAAAAAGAGATCTCTGTAAGCACCAGAACCTGCTGGGGTGAATTTTGATTCATGGGGTTGGCCCACAGACAGCAGTTCATACATTGTGGTCTGGGTAAATCCTCAGTCAGCCAGTCTGAGAAACAACCCCACCCATGGAAAAGCCAACAGCATTTCTTGCTGAAATACAACAGTAGAGCTCACATAACCCATATGAGGGATATTCCTGGAGCATCTAGCTCAAGTGATTGGTAGCTTCATCACAACAATGTGCCTGCTCAGGCATCACATCTCGTGCAGGGTTTTTTGGTGAAACATCAAATCACCCAGGTGACTCAGCCCCTGGGGAGGCCACATTTGGTGCCCTAAGACTTCTGGCATTTCCCAACTAAAATCACATTTGAAAGGGAAAAGATTTCAGACTGTTGATGAGATTCAGGAAAATAGAACAGTGCAGCTAGAGTGATTGGGAGAACTGTGTGAGATCCCAGGGTGCCTAATTTGAAGGGGAATGAGGCATCATTGTCCTATATACAATGTTTCTTGTATCTTCTTCAATAAATGTCTTACTTTTCATATTACATGGGTGGATACGTTCTAGACAAACCTTGAATGCCCTTAATGTTTGTACATGACTGTTTTTCTGGCATTTTTTGGTCAAAAACTAATTTTAAAATTCATTCTAATTGTTCTTACTCATTTCACTGTTTGTACTTTGCAAAGCTGAAAAGACTATCTACTTCTGTACTGGTTTTGTTCATTTCCGTCTGGCAAACATCTGTTTCATGTGCAGCACAAGTAAACAAGGCTCTGCAATTATTTCCCCATTACCTCCTTGTTGTCAGAAACTCTGGTGTTGTCAGCAACGATCTGGAAGCTGAATTTTTCAACTAACAAGGGAGATTCACAATTTTCCCTTAAGTGTGACACAGTAGCTATTTTAGTTATCTTAAAAATTAATAAATTTGGGGTAATAATGTTCATGCACAGTAAACTAAGGAGTATTTAGATTCAAAATAATGCTAAAGTAATGTCAAAGTCATCAAAGTTTCAACAATATTTTCCTTTAAGTATTGATAATTTATGCAAACATATTTTGACAGCCATGGTATATCAAAGTACTGTAGCACCAAGTAAAAAGACTACAATGGAAGAGAGAACTTTACATAATGTGTCCCACTAAAGTGTTTTATTTCAATTAGAAATTATTATTCATTTAAAATAAACTTTCCTTCCATCCTACTCTGTTGTAAGACAATTGAAAGTTGTATTTCAATAAAGTACAGAAAAAAGAATACCCACAATGTAAGTTCAACTCAATAACAACTAATTTTAATAATCTTTCTTTAAGCAAAGTCCCTTTCCTCAATGCTTTTTACCCCTTTTAAATTTTTTTAATTTTTTTTTATCACATTTCATTAATTATGCTATTACGGTTGGGCTGATTTCTCTCCTTTGCCCCCCACCACACAGGACACCCCACTCCCTCAGGCAATCCCTACACCTTTGTTTATGTCCATGGGTCACACATGTTAAGTTCTTTGGCTATTCCATTTCCTATACTATAAGATACATCCCATGGCTATTCTGTAACTACCTACTTGTACTTCTTAATCCACTCGCCTCTTCACCCATTCCCCCATACTTCCCCTTACATCTAGCAAGAATGAGAACACTCTCCATATCCATGATTCTGTCTCTGTTCTTCTTGTTTGATTAGTTTGCTTTTTAGATGCAATTGTTGACAGATATGTATTATTGCCATTTAATTGTTCACAGTTTTGATCTTCTTCTTTGTCTTAAATAAATCCCTTTAACATTTCATATAATAGTGGTTGGGTGATGATGCATGCATTCAGTTCTGTCTTGTGTGAGCAGCTCTTTCTATGTCCTTTGATTCTAAAAGATAGCTTTGCTGGGTGAACAGTCTTGGCTGTAGGTCCCTGCTTTGCATGACTTTGAATATTTCTTGCCAATCCCTTCTAGCCTTCTTTTGAGAGGATCAGTTGACCTCTGATCTCTCAGTTCTTATGGGAACTCTTTTGAGGCAACTGTTTCCTTTTCTCTTGCTACTTTTAAGATTCTCTTCTTTTCTTTAACCTTGGGTAATGCAATTATGATGTGTGTTGGTGTGTGTTTCCTTGGGTCCAACTTCTTTGGGATTCTCTGAGCTTCCTGGTCTTCCCGAAGTCTATTTCTCTTGTCAGATTCCCATTCCTTGCTCTTCCTCTTCTTCTAGCACCCCTATGATTTGGATGTTGGAACATTTTTTTTTTTAATCAGTATTTTTTAATTGTTGATATTGTACAGTTTTCTGTCTTTTACCCCACCCCAGCCCACCACCCCAGCCCTCCCCACCTTCCTCCCATTTCCACCCCCCATAGTTTTTGTCCATGAGTCCTTTATACTTGTTGCTCTAAACCGTTCCCCTTTTCCCCTGAAATTCCCTCCCCTCCCCCTCTGGACACTGTCAGACTGTTCTCAAATTCAGTGTTTTTGTTTATATTATGCTTGTTTGTTTGTTTTGTCGATTAGCTTCCTGTTAAAGGTGAGATCATATGGTATTTGTCTTTCACTGCCTGGCTTATTTCACTTAGCATGATACTCTCCAATTCCTTCCATGCTGTCGCAAAGGGTAGGAGCTCCTTCTTTCTTTCTGCTGCATAGAATTCCATTGTGTAAATGGATGTTGGAACATTTAATATTGTTCCAGAGGTTCCTAAGCCTCTGCTCACATTTTTGAATTCTCGTTTCTTCATTTTATTCTGGTTGAATGTTTATTTCTTCCTTTTGCTCCAAACCATTGATTTGAGTCCTAGTTTCCTTCCCTTCACTGTTTGTTCCCTGTACATATTCCTTTATTTCACTTTCCATAGCCTTCACCTTTCCCTCTATTTTGCAACCATATTTAACCACTTCTGTGAGCATCCTGATTACCAGTGTTTTGAACTCTGCATCCGACAGGCTGGCTATGTCTTCTTCACTTAGTTGTATTTCTTCTGGAGCTCTGATCTATTCTTTCATTTGGGCCATATTTTTTGTCTCAGCGGCCCTGTTATGTAGTAAGGGGCGGAGCCTTAGGTATTCTCCAGGGCAGGGTCACCCATGCCACTCTTTTGTGGTGCTGTATATGGGCCAGAGGTCTGAGAGGGAACACTGCTGCTTGCTTGCTCAGCAATTGGCTGGTTTTCAGTCATTTCCTTGGCTATCCACAAGCAAATTGGGCCCTTCTGGTGCTGATTCCTGGGTGGGTGGTTTTGTGTACTTTCTAGGGCCCTGTGGGTCTCTCCAACAAACTCTCTTATGAGGCTGGGAGTTTCTCCTGCCACTGCAACCCCCACAGGTTTTTACCACTAGAGGTTTTGAGGCTTCATTTCCCTGTGCTAGAACTCTGGGTTGCACAGTCTGTCTCACTCCCCAGTTGTTCCTTCTTGTTTATCCACACACAAATGTGGGCCCACCTGGTCTGCTAGCTGCTGTCTTGCCCACTCCAGTTTTGTAGCCACTGCCTTGCTGAGAGTCCTCTCCACCCTGTCCATCTCCGCCTCTCCTCTCCTATCAGTCTGGATGAATGTTTCTTCTTTTAACTTCCTTGGTTGTCAGACCTCCATACAGTTTGATTATCTGGCAGTTGTGGTTATTTTTTTTTTTTATTTTAAATTTGTTGTTGTCCTTCTTTTGGTTGTGCAAGGAGGCAGAGTGTATCTACCTACACCTCCATCTTGGCTGGAAGTTCTAACATTTAGCATTTTAATTATGATGTGTCTTGGAGTAGGCTTCTTTGTATCCATGTCATTTGGGATTCTATACTTCCTGAACTTGCATGTCTACTTTTTCATCAAATTAGAGAAGTTTTCTTTTATTATTTTTAAAATAGATTTCCAATTTCTTGCTCTTTCTATTTTCCTTCAGGCAACCCTATGATGCGAATGTTAGATGTTTGAAGTTGTCCCAGAGACTACTTACACTATCTCCATTATTTTGGATTTCTTCTTCTTCTTATTCTGATTGGATGTTTTTTGCCTCCTTATGTTTCAAATCACTGAATTGATTCTTAGCTTCATCCTTCGTACTATTGTTTCCCTGTAAATTATTATTTCAATTAATGTATCCTTTCTTTCTGACTGGATCTTATTTATGCTGCTGAGGTCCCTAGTAACCTCCTTGAGCATCCTTATAATCAATGTTTTGAACTTTGCCTTGGAGTGATTGCCAATCTCTATTTCATTGAGCTCTTTTCCTGGAGTTCCGATCTGTTCTTTCACCTGGGCCATCACCATCTCCTTGTTTTGGCATCTCCTGTGTTTGTTTCTATGTACTAGGTAGAGCTGCTCTGACTCTCTGTCTTGGTAGTGTGGCCTAATGTAGTAGATGTCCTGTAGGGTCCAGTGGCACAGCCTCCTGTTACACAGGCTGGGTACTCATTGTGAGTCCTTCATGTGGGCTGAGTACACCCTCTTTCTATAGCTGAGCCTTGGTTGCTGTTAGCAGATCAATGGGAAGACTTTACCCAGGGCAGTCAGCTGCAAGGGTTGCCTATGGCCACTTACCACCAACCTTAGCCCTCCATGGAGGAGAAGCTGTGCAGGAACATGGTATGGTGGTAGTGCTCCGATGTGGTATAGCTTTCAGCTGGGTGTGCTGGCCCTGGGATTTCCTGGGTGGTTCAGACCAAGGTCAATCCCCACCTGTTTTGCTCGGGGCCACCCTGCCTGAGCTATAAAGCCATCTGTGATGGCTGCTACTTGTGCTGGGCTTGGAGATTCCCAGGCAAAGCCAAGCTGTGAATCTAGGCTGGCTGCTGCTAGTGCTGGGCCTGGGGCTCATGGAAGCCAGCTGTTGTTTCTTTGAGAGTATTTAGGAAGTTGTGAAGCAGGAGCCAAAACCAGCTGTTCATATGTAAAAGAAGCTTAGGTGGGCCCTTAAGTTGGGTGGGGTGCAGTCTCTGGGGATCTCCAAGACATGTCAGAATTAGCCAGGTTGATGGAATCTCAGGTATGGTACCTGCCTGCAGCCTCTGTGAGGGGAAGGTTTAGAAAACAGACCATGGCTTCTGCTTGCCTTGATGCCAGACACTTCAATTTCTCACATTATGCCACTGGTGCCTTTCAAGCTGCTACACTGGTACTGGAGCTCAGAGGAAATGAGTCTGAGGAGGTGAGACCATGTGTGAGTTTTTTAAAAGGAACTGCTTGGGGATCCAGCAGTTTCTTCCACTGACTCAATTCCTTGCTGGTTTTCGCAGCCAGAAATTGAGGGGACTTACTTTCCTGGCACTGGAACCTGAGCTGGGGGGCTTGGTATGGTGCTGCAACTCCTTGCTCACATGATATCCCTCTCAAATTTTTATCCACCACATGTGGGTGTGGGACCAGCCTGTTCAACGTTTGCATCGCTCCTACCAGTCCAGATGGATGTGCTCTCTCTCTCTTTTTTTTTAAAGATTTTATTTACTTATTTTTACAGAGTGGGGAAAGGAGGAAGAAAGAGAGGGAGAGAAACATCAGTGTGTGGTTGCCTCTCGCATGCCTCCTACTAGGGACCTGGAGTGCAACCCAGGCATGTGCCCTGACCAGGAATTGAACCAGCGACCCTTTGGTTAGAAGGACGGCACTCAATACATTGAGCCACAGTAGGTGGGGCAGATGTGATTTCTTTAATTCCACAGTTGTCAGAATTCTATTCAACTCAATTTCTGATGGTTCTGTGTGATGGTTGTTCTATATTTTAGTTGTTATTTTGATGCGGCTGTTTAAGGGGTGAGCCATGTTTGCCTACACTGCCATCTTGACCAGTGGTATCTTGTATGGTTTCTTAGTTTAGGTCAGTTTCTGTTTCACCGAGGACAACTTCCTTTAAAGGGATGAGGCAACATAAGTCCCAAGGTTAACTAGGGAAGGAAAAAACTGAGACCCATTAATGACACCCTGGAACCTTACTTAAGTTTATGTCTTTAGAGTGAGGAAAGTTTCACAATTAGACTCTTCAAGGATAATAAAGATTCTTTCAAGGGTCTTAGTTTCTTCCAGTTTCAGACAGCCTGTAATCGGTGTGGGAAAATAAACTTTGGAATGCCTGTGGATTTAGCAGTGTTTTATAGTTCTTCAAATTTGTTTTCTTGGGAGATCTAGAAGCTTCCTTGCACTGACCACTTGAATATGTGCTTTAGAAGCTTTTAAAAATTGAACAAGTCTTCCTAATTTCAGGAATCCTAAAGTTTATTGTTACTGCTTTTTGTCACATTTAGGTCAAACTATATTTTGTTTTAACTTTGAGCTATATTCTACTTGGCCTTGGAAAACATGAGCACTTAAAAAGTCACATAAAAAAAAAAATCAAACCATTAAAAGTGGTCATAGAACTATGCATTTTTCTACTTCGATAGAAAGAAATGCTACACAAAGAAGCAACTGTTTATAAAACAGCTTTATCAATGGGTCGGCTAACAATGCCTGTGTACAATACTTTCCATTGCCACTTCCTTTGCCAGGAAGGAGGCAATTTTCTCTACCTTTCTCTTACTCTTTGTTATGGATCATTATGTTTATTATTGTACTTTTTGGTGAAGAATCCTGAAACAGATTCTTCTAGACCTTGATGCTGAAGGTACAGAATGGTGTTAGCCAAGTCGTAGAACAATGGTCCTAAACGGTAGCCCCTTGTCCAGTAGCATCAGCAATAGCAAGGACTAGTTAAAAAATGTAATTTCTTACGCTTCACCCCACACTACTTAAAGCAGAAATCTGGGAGTGGGGCCCAGCAATCTATATTTTGATAAGTCTGTGGGTAATTCTGAAGCACTGTAATGTTTGAGAACCAGTGGGTTATAGTAAGTGTTCTTATTTTATCCTTTTTGGTATCAAGGAACTCTCAGAGTCTGGTGAAAGCTATAGCTCCCCAAACAAGAAATGTGTAATTTTGTAACACAATTTCAGGGGTCTCCAAGATCACCTGCAGGAATTTTAAAAAACGTTTATTTATGTATTTATTTATAAAGAGAGGGGAAGGGAGGGAGAAAGAGGGGGAGAGAAACTACCAATTGGTTGCCTTCCATACATGTCCAAATGGGGACCAAACCCATAACCTAGGCATATGCACTGACCAGGAATGGAACTAGTATCCTTTTGCTTTGCAGGACTATGCCCAACCAACTGAGCCATACTCATTAGGGCATCTTCAGGACCTTTTAAGAATATACATTTCTAAGCTTTAATACTGATGATCTACTGAATCAAAACTCTTAAGAATGAGGCACTGTACTGTAAATGCTTTTAATACTTCACGGATAAAAATCTTTTCCCTGCTGTCTTAACATCCCCACAAACTGGCTGTAAGGACACTGCCCATGAGACCAGGTAAAGAAGGTTGGCTCCTGCCACAATTTCTCCCTCCTGCCCTCTGCTGACAATGACTTAGTAACATTCAAATGCACCAATAAAATCCCCTTCCTCCTTTTCTTATGTATTTCAACCATGCCCCCAACAAATCCACTGGTGCTTGTACTCTCTCTTCATTCCCCACCTGCTTGGTTGAACCTGCTTCCTTGTGGCATGCAATGACTTTATCCCTGTAAGACCTATGAGTATAATAACCTTTGTTTCCATGTGCCTCTCTTGTGGCTATACCTGACTGACCACCACATTAAAAAACAAAACAGAACAAAACCACAGGACTGGCCCAGAAATAACTTACTTTTAAATTGATACCTCAATTAAGTCTGAGGTTCAATCAGCTTTGAGAACCATGAATCTTGGTCAAGAACACATGACCTACAGTGACTTTATTTCAGAACAGAGTGCCCCAGTCCAGGTCTTAGACATTCTCTAAACAGACTACTCTCCTTGTCACTTTGCTAACTCAATCTCCTCCTTTCTCAGGTAGCACAGAACTCCAAAATAGCTCACCAATGGCTTAATTGGAAAGCTGCTCATTCTCAATGTGGGGATATTTGAACCATGTAGAGATCAATGTCACATACCAGATTTTCAACTTCAAATAATCTAGAGATAGCAGAGAATAAGCTATTTGGTATAATGCAAAGAGACATCTATTTAAACATGCCCCAACTTCTTAAAAGTATGAAGTTAAAACAGCAGTCTCACAGTGACAATGGTGCTTCCCTAGATTACATGGAAAGAGAGAACACAGTACAAACAGAAAATAATATAGCCCTGGCTGGTGTGGCTCAGTGGACTGAGTGCCTGACTGTGAACCAAGGGGTCACTGGTTCGATTCCCAGTCAGTGCACATGTATGGTTTGCAGACCGGGTCCCTAGCTGGGGGTGCGTGAGACAACCACACATCGATGTTTCTCTCCCTCTCTTTCTCCATCCCTTTCCCTCTGCCTAAAAATAAATAAATACAATCTTGGGGGAAAAAAGAGAAAACAATATAATTGTTAAGGTAGTTTCCTCTCCATGCTTAAAAAAGATGAAGATTTCAATCGTTCCCTACTTTCCACTTATACTAGGGGGAACTGAAAAGAAGTTCCTCAAGAGAAGACATGAAGAGCCAGAAGTGTGGTTAATCATTCAACAAAAGATTTCAAAGCTCATTAAAATTGCCTCTGAAGCAGCAAACATTTCTCAGGTCACATGAACTATGAACTCAGACTGAGCTGATTCAAGATTGTGGCTCAGAGAGGTGAAGGCCCAAAATTACACCACACTTTTCTATCAAGTATAATAAATTCTAGCAATTTATTGTTTTTGTTTTACTTTGAGGGAGGGGTGGACAAGCTTAGGTGTCCAGTCTTGACATTTAGAAAGTATATATGAAGTTATAATTTAAGGTGCTCATCTTTACAAAAATATGTTCAAGTTACTCATTGAAATATAAAGCATAAAACATTCACTGGTAGTAAATCAAGCTTTCAAAGCGCATACTTTGCTATTAATTATTTAGTTAGCAAATATTTATGAACCTACCCACTGTGCATGGTATTATATATAGGAAAGTTAAGAATTATCCATTTTTGTTTTCTCTGGAATATTTCTAGATAGAAAAAAAGAACTAACTGCTCTTATACAATGAAATTTAACAAGAGTAAATGTTCATTATCCGGTTCAGGTTCCAAAAAGCCACTACTTTAGTATGGTGGAAAGCACAATCTCACCTCATCCCTCACAGGCACACATTACTATATTATGGGGTAAAACCTGCTTAGCAGCTTCTGATGCAAAAAATGATCAGGAAGTTTTATTCCTTCTACAAGTATTTACTGGAACATCTACAATGTGTTGTTGAGCATTGTCCCAGAGATATTGGATAATGTAAAGGTGAAGCTAAACAGAAACTCAGTATAAGAATGCAGTATGGTGTGAATGCTAAAACTACTACCACAGAATGTTCAAATACGTGAAGTAACAGTCCCAATATATTGAGATGACTTCAAATGAAAATTAAAGGCCTCCCATTTAGAAAGTCATAGACATTAGAATATAAGCAAAAGTAGGTGATCTGGATAGTGAAGGTCTCTCTATAATCAAGTCAAGTTAGGACTGGTTAAAGGAACTGGGAATGTTTCTAAGCTCTTTGTTATACTTTAATATATAGGAAAAACCTGATGTATCTTGTCCTAGAGCAGAGGATTTCATCCTGGGTTTAAAACAAAAAACAATCAAACAACCAAAAGCAAAGCCTTCAAGAAGTCCAGAAAGTCCTTGAAGTTATTTATTGAAATTTATGACTATAAGCATTTTTTCCTAGAAAAGATGCAATTGATACCAAGATTTTCAGTAGAGTCCCTGATCTAAAAGATTTAAGAAACAATGACTAGAAAATAAACTAAGTCCAATATATAAAAGTTATGTATAGCTTGATTTTGGTTCAATGTTAGGAAAAGCTTCATAATTACTTTAGCCTTATAATGTAAGGCTAAAAATGCTTTCTCACAAAGAGAAATGCTTTCTCACAAAGAAAGCATTTATGCAGAGGGTACTTATTTACATGGGGTACTACAATATGAGAAATTGTGGATACACTTTCAAATCTGTCATGGCTTTGATCTGAAAAGATATATATTTTGAAATCTTATATTTAAAAAGAGCAATAGTTTTCAATATGTTTTTAAAGAGTATTAGGCCAAAATCATTGTTACATAAGAACTTTATTTATGGGGAGGAGGTATATGACATAATAGCTATAAATACATGCTTGTTACAATTTTTTGTATACTATCTACTTCTGTTCTAGATAACAAGCAAAAAAGGGGTAAGTGAAACTCATGATACAGTTACCACAGATAGAAAGTATTCTGCATAGTATAGTAGACATAGAAAGAATAAAAGGGAATAAATAGAGAATACATGCGAATACAAAGTAAATATAATGTATTCATTAAGCTAAGATCATGTCAACTATATAATATTGATAACTACATGTTGTCCCTAAAATGATCATTTATTGGTGACACCCTTTATGGCCTCAGATGTCCTCTGCCAAAAATGTCAAAGATAAAAAGTATGGATGCTCCCCAAATCTTTGGTAAGTTATACTTGTGACCAGGCTTACTTACTCTTACAAAAGTAAGCACGTATTCATTCCAGGCCCCTTTCCTGGGCTGAGTTCCAAGACTCACGTCTAACTCTGGTACCTACAGTTACAAGTATGTTATCAGCAGGGAAGGTTGTGTGGCATAAACAGGACAAAAGAACTTATGACTCATAATTTAGCATTACCTTCCTTTCACCCCACTATGCTCTATCCTGACTGTGCTGTGTGAATCTACCTGGTATCTTTCCCCTTCTTTCTTTTTAAATTTTGAAACAGACTTTAATTTCTTAGAGCAGTTTTGAGTGGGGAAAAAAATTTCCATTCATCCCCTACTTCCACACATGCACGCCCTAATCCACTATCAACAT
The DNA here is from genome assembly GCA_039655065.1 of Glossophaga mutica. Lineage (NCBI taxonomy): Eukaryota > Metazoa > Chordata > Mammalia > Chiroptera > Phyllostomidae > Glossophaga > Glossophaga mutica. The sequence continues at coordinate 134,407,398 of CM077307.1, read as the reverse complement.
CCTGAAAAAGACTGAGACATTTGATATAATTAATGAACCTACACTGCCACATTATCATCACTCAAAATTCAAGGTTTACATTAGGATTCATTCTTCGTGCTGTACATTCTGTGCATTTAGACAAATGTACGATATGTAACCATCAATATAGTGTCATACAGAACAGTTTCACTGCCCTAAAAATTCTTTGTGTTCTGTGTAGTTATACCTCCCTCCCCCTCAACACTGATATTTTTATAGTCTCAATAGTTTTGCCTATTCTTGAATGTCATGTAGTTGAAATTGTACAGTATGTGGCCTTTTCAGATTGGCTTCTTTCATTCAGTAGAATATGTATTTAAGGTTCCATGTGTTTTCTTTGGCTTCAGAGTTCATTTCTTTCTGGTGCTTAATAATAATCCACTGATTGGATGTACCACAGTTTATTTATGCATTCACCGATTGAAAGACATCTTGGTTGCTTCTAAATTTTGGTAAATATAAATAAAGTTGCTATGCACATCCATGTGCAGGTGTTGTATGAAAAAAAAAGTTTTCACCTCATTTGGGTAAATACCAAGGAGGATGGATGACTGCTGGACCATATGATAAGAGTATGTTCAACTTTGTTAGAAACTGACAAACTGTCTTCCAAAGTGGCTATACCTTTGTACATTCCACCAGCAATGAATGAGAGCTCCTGTTTCTCTATATCCTCATCAGCATTTGGTGGTGTTACTATTCTGGACTTATTTTTTCCATTCTGTAACTGAACAGAAAGAGGGTTCATCTACCTTCATTCTGCCTAACAGCAGAACAAAACAATCTGCAGTGGAGATATTGCACTGGTTTTTTTTGCTAGCACTATGCAAGGAGGAGGGAAAGCTATTGCTGAAAACCCGGATTTTTGGCCAAATTTCTTAATTCTAAAGTAAATATTGCAGCTCAAATGAAAGTTTGTCAGCTACTGGCTGAATATTTTAAAAAATTAAACAATATTTGCTATAATAAAATATTACATGAATAAAATCATGTCACAAATATTTAAAACTGAGGCATTTTAGAAATGTCATTCATTATTTAAAAACATGATTACAGAGCAAAAACTCTGACTCACAAAATTAAAAAAATTATAATAAACATGTACATGAAAATCACAGAAATATTTAAAGGTTAATGACAGATGCACAAAATCAAACATGTACAATACACTTTTTTTTTTTTAAAAGATTTTACTTACTTATTTTTAGAGAGAGGGGAAAGGAAGGAAAGAAACAACTCACATGCCCCGAGCTGGGAGACCTGGCCAACTAACCAGGCATGTGCCCTGACTGGGAATTGAAGCAGCCACCTTTTGGTTTGCAGGCCAGCACTCAAGACACGTAGCCACACCAGCCAGTGCTGATACACCTTTTTTCAAACAAAGAGATAATAAACAGGATAATACTTTGAAAATACGTGAATTATGTGAATGTTCTCTGAAGCAGTAAAAGCAAGCTTAGGCAAATAATGGAAAAAGACTCATAAGAAAAGGTCTACAGGAACTAATTTCTGGGGAACTCCAAAAACTTATGAAAATTTCTGAAAACACTGGGAAACATTCAAAAATGGTTGGAAAAAAAGCTCCTGTGGTTATTCAACAAGAAAAGGCTCTATACTAGCAAGATACAAACAAAATGACCTAATAAGACTTGTCTATCTCTAATGTGTATGAGATACTTATCTAAAAAAAGATGAATGTTCAGACCTGGAATTCATTTTGCAATAAGAACACAAGAATGAAGAAATGAGGACTGGCTATGGAAGTTTATGTGAACATGGTGGCATAGGTAAACACAGCTTGCATCCTCTCAAAACCAATACAAAATTAAGACTAAATTACAGAACAATCATCACTCACAAACATCAGAAATTGAGTCAAATGGAAATCTAACAACTATGGAATTAAACAAAAAAAACCATGCATCCAGACTGGTAGGAGGGGCAGAGACATGGAACAGGCTGTCCCACACCCATATGCAGTGGATAAAAATTTGGGAAGGTTATCACAGGAGACAGGAGTCCCAGCCCCACACCAGGCCCCACAACCCAAGATTCTAGTGCCAGGAAGAGAAGTCCCCATAACTCCTGGCTTCAAACACCAGTGAGGACTGAGTCAGTGGAACACATAGCTGGAGTCCCAAGCAGTTCCTCTTAAAGAACCCACACATGGACTTACTGAGACTCACTCCCTCTGAGCTCCAGCACCAGGGTAGCAGCTTGAAAGGCATACAGGGAGGAACTAAAGTGTCTGGTATCAAGGCGAGAGTTGGGGGGCAGCTTTTTCCCAGACAGAAAGGCTGGCAGAGGCCACTGTCCCTTTTCTGAACCCACCATCCATAGAGCCACAGAGCCACCAGGCAGATGCATATCTGAGATTCCATCAACCTGGCTAACACTGTTTGCCCCACCCTGGAGATCCCCTGTGACTCATCCCAATCAACTTAAGGGCCCACCCAAGCTATTAATAGATACTTTTCCATATGAATGGCTGGTCTGGCTCATGCTTTACAACTTCCTAAATCCTCTCAAACAAGCAACAGCTGGCCTCAGTGAGGCTCCAGCCCCTGTACCTCTTCCTAAGTGGCCCCAGGCCCAGCACCTACAGCAACCAGCCTAAATTCACACCTTAGGAATCTCTAAGCCCAGTATAAGTAGCAGTCATCTCAGATTGCTTTACAGCCCAGGCAGGTTGGCCTAGGACAGAACACAGGTTGGGGCTGACCTTGGCCTGCACCACCTGGAAAATCCAGAGCCTGTTCAGTATTTCCCACTTCAACCCCCTCCATCCAGCACCCCCTACTCCCTCAGGCAATTCCCACAACATTGTTCATGTCCATGGATCATGCATATAAGTTCTTTGGCTACTCCATTTCCTATACTGTACTTTACATCCTCATGGTTATTCTGTAACTACCTACTTGTACTTCTTAATCCACTTGCCTCTTCACCCATTCCCCCATACTTCCCCTTACATCTAGCAAGAATGAGAACACTCTCCATATCCATGATTCTGTCTCTGTTCTTCTTGTTTGATTAGTTTGGTTTTTAGATACAACTGTTGATAGATATGTATTACTGCCATTTAATTGTTCACAGTTTTGATCTTTTTTGTCTTAAATAAGTCCCTCTAACATTTCATATAACAGTGGTTGGGTGATGATGCATGCATTCAGTTCTGTCTTGTGTGAGCAGCTCTTTCTATGTCCTTTGATTCTAAAAGATAGCTTTGCTGGGTGGAACAGTCTTGGGTGTAGGTCCCTGCTTTTCATGACTTTGAATATTTCTTGCCAATCCCTTCTAGCCTGCAAAGTTTCTTTTGAGAGATCAGTGGACAATCTTCCCTGTGGCAACTAACTACTTTTCTCTTGCTGCTTTTAAGAATCTCTCTTTATCTTTAGCCTTTGGCATTTTAATTATGATGTGTCTTGGAGTGGGCCTCTTTGCATCCATTTTGTTTGGCATTCTCTGTGCTTCCTGGACTTGCACACCTAGTTCCTTCACCAAATTAGGGAAGTTTTCTTTCATTATTTTTTTCAAATAGTTTTCAAATTTCTTGCTCTTTCTGTTCTCTAGTACCCCTATGATGAGAATGTTAGATCACTTGAAATTGTGCCAGAGGCTGCTTACACTATCCTCATTTGGAAGATTCATTTTTCTTCTTGTTCTGATTGGTTGTTGTTTTGCTTCTCATGTTCCAAATCTTTTGTCTTGGCTTCATTCACTCTACCATTGTTTCCCTGTAAATTGTTCTCTATTTCAATTAGTGTAGCCTTTGTTTCTGACTGGATGTTTCATGCTGTTGGGCTCCTCACTAAGTTCTTTTATTTAATTTTTTTTTTGGTTTTCAAGTACAGTTGTTTCCATTTTCCCCTGCACTACATTCTTTGAGCATTCTTATAAAAAGTGTTTTGACCTCTGCATCAGACAGGATGTTAATCTATTTGTTTAGTTTTCTCTGGAGTTTTGATCTGTTCTTTCATTAGGGCCAGGTTTCTTTCTCTCCTTATTTTGGCAGCCTCCCTGTGTTTGTCTCTGTGTATTAGGTGTTGCTGCTATAACTTTCTGTCTTGGTAGCATGGCCTACTGTAGTAGGTATCCTGAACATGAAATGGCACAGCCTCCTCTATCACCCAACCTGGGTACTTGAGGTGCGTTCTTCAGGTGGGCTGAGTACATCCTCTTCCTGTAATTGAGCCTTGATTGTTGTTGGCAGGTCAATGGGGAAGGGAGTTTACCCAGGCCAGACAGCTGTGAGAACTGGCTGTAACCAATGACCACAAACTTCCGTTCTCCATGGATGATCAGCTGTGCAGAGGCAGGGTGGTGGTGTTCCAACATGGTCTGTAGCTGTCTACTGGGTGAATGGGCTCTAGGGTTTCCCACATGATACACATCAAGGTCAGCCCCCACCTGTGTTTTGCCTGGGGGCCTCCCTACATGAGCAAAAAGCCATCTGAGATGGCTGCTACTTGTGCTGGGTTTGAAGATTCCTAGGCAAAGCCAAGCTGTTAATCTAGGCTGGCTGCTGCTAGTGCTGGGTCTGGGGGCTCACTGAGGCAAGCTGTTGCTTGTTTGAGAGGATTTAGGAAGTTGTGCTGCAAGAGCCAAAACCAGCCATTCATATGGAAAAGTATCTATTAATAGCTTGGGTGGGCCCTTAAGTTGGGTAGGACTATCTCAGGGGATCTCCAGGGTGGGGCAAACAGTGTTAGCCAGGTTGATGGAATCTCAGATATGCATCTGCCTGGTGGCTCTGTGGCCCTGTGGATGGTGGGTTCAGAAAATGGACAGTGGCCTCTGCCAGCCTTTCTGTCTGGGAAAAAGCTGCCCCCCAACTCTCGCCTTGATACCAGACACTTTAGTTCCTCCCTGTATGCCTTTCAAGCTGCTACCCTGGTGCTGGAGCTCAGAGGGAGTGAGTCTCAGTAAGTCCATGTGTGGGTTCTTTAAGAGGAACTGCTTGGGCCCTGGCTGGTGTAGCTCGAGCTCGGGCCTGCGAACCAAAGTATCTCGGTTCGACTCCCAGTCAGGGCACATGCCTGGGTTGCCAGGCCAGTTCCCGGCAGGGGACATACAAGAGGCAACTGCACATTGATGTTTCTCCCCCTCTCTCCTTCCCTTCCCCTCTAAAGATAAATAAATAAATAAATAAATAAATAAATAAATAAAATATTAAAAAAAAAAAAAAAAAAGAGGAACTGCTTGGGACTCCAGCTATGTGTTCCACTGACTCAGTCCTCACTGGTGTTTGAAGCCAGGAGTTATGGGGACTTCTCTTCCTGGCACTAGAATCTTGGGTTGTGGGGCCTGGTGTGGGGCTGGGACTCCTGTCTCCTGTGATAACCTTCCCGAATTTTTATCCACTGCATATGGCTGTGGGACAGCCTGTTCCATGTCTCTGCCACTCTTACAGTCTGGATGGATGTGGTTTCTTTAATTCTGTCAGAGTTCCATTCAATTTAAAAACTTTCTACAGTTTTGAGTGATGGTTGTTCTATTCTGTAGTTGTAATTTTTATGTGGTTATGCGAGGAGGCAAGCCGTGTTTACCTATGCTGCCATATTGACCAGTGGAAATTAATTTTAAAAAAGCACTACTGAAATGTAGAACTAAATTGTGATAGCCACCATGTAGTTTTAAATGAGGCTACTATGTCAGGTACTAAAACTATCTTGAAGTCACCAAGTTAAAAGGGGGAATTAGCAGTTAGGGGTTCTTCCTGAAGTAGTAAGAAATCTTCTAAAATTAATATAATATTTAGAAAAATTGAGTATTATAAAAGCCATTAAGTATTATAAAACTGAAAAGTTTAATAAGAAATTAAACATTTCAATCTCATGAGTTCTGTCATCTTGCCCTGATCAAGAATGAGGTGCTTTAAAAAATGTAAACTTAAATTTTTAGTGAATTTTCACAAGCCAGCTTCTTTACATGCAAAAGACTTATAATCTAGTTCCAAAGTGTTAGAGGACAAATTTTTTAATGTTATGGTCAGTAAGTACAATTAGTAATTAAGCTTGATTATTATTATTTGCAATAGTTATGTTCTATAAAGTCACCACACACACTGAAATACCAAATACTGAGTCATGCTCCTAGGGGAAATACAGGAGCAGATTCCTGTGAGCCTCTGGTCACAATATTTTCATCAGCCTATCAATATATAATCTTCTTTTATATGTGTTTCTGCTTAAAGACACCTGCTTTAATATGTAATTGATTCATTAACATTGAAATTAAGGCCAACAGAACTGTAATTCATGCCTAAATGTTTATCTAACTTTCCCATCTATGGAATGGTCTGTCTCTGATATAAAAATTTAACTATCACTGGGTTTAAGTCATTCTTAAATTTAGTGGGAATAAAAACAGTCTGGCTGGTTAGAGTTAATATTTCAGGTATGAATATGGCACAAAGTTACCCTCACAGAGAAGTTAAAGCCATATTAGTAATTTTGAAAAAACTATATACTACATGTGAACAAATTAGACTTTCACAGACCATAAGAAATGTCAACTTTTAAGTGTATTATTTTCATAGACACCTATTTCTTCATTCACAATATGATTTTCAAAATCCCTGTAGAAAGGTTAGATTAACAAGACCTCATTTCAGAGAATGATAACATTATAAAAGGAAGTGATAGGACAGTTTACTCACATCTGCAACATGAAAAGTTTGGACAAGATGACATTTTAGAGTCCATTATGCTGCTCTAAAAAACTACAGAAGTCTAACATTCTTTCAAGAACTTTCAGGGGCCATGAAGGCAGGTTGTGCTATATCTTTAGCAAATAATTCAGTGTTTGATAATATGCATGTGTTACACACTTGACGGTCTGAAAAATAATGGGTTCAGTTTATAGTCTGATAGATATATCTGAATGATAGGACTCCAACTTCAGCTTCAGCTGGATAAGAGAATGAAATTGTAGAGAGAAAATGGTGAAGGAAAGTTTTTAAAAATAGGAAAAGGTAAGAAAACAAAGTATAAGGGGAAGTTAAAAATGAGGCATTAAGTCAGAATATATAATGTAAATTATACAAACACAAAATATTTTAAAGTTTGTTTTAAACATTTCCTAGGACTGCTGGAATAAAGTACTAAGGGTGGCTTAAAAAACAGAAGTTTACTGTCTCATAGTGCTAAAAGTAAAAGGTCTGAAATCAAGGTATCTAGAAGGTCATGCTACTTCTGAAACCTGTAAGGGAGTTCTTCCTTGCCTCTTTCTAGCTTCTGGTAGTTTGCTGGCAATTTTTACATTCCTTGGCTTACAGCTGCTTCACTCCAATCTCTGCCTCTGTCATCTCTCTCTATGTCCATTTCCTCTTTTGATAAGGATACTAGTCTTACTGAATTAGGGCCCATCTCAATAACCTCATCCTAAATTGACTACATCTGCAAAAAACCCTATTACCAACTAGGTCACATCACAGGTACCAGAGGTTAGGGCTTCAAAATATCTTTTGTAGGAAACATATTTTAACCGAAAATATACTATTTTTAAATATCTATATATTTGAAGTGTTCTTTCCACATCACTTCAGGACAGAATGCCATATCTGTTCTAATCTTTTAAAATCATTAATCAATATTTTACATATTTAACAAATATTATAGACAGTCTATACAATGTCAAGAACCATTCTAGGAGCTATGCAATATAGAAAATGTTTAGAAATAAAGATGATATTTGATTTACTATTTCTGTAAGCACTAAAAATGCATTTTCTATTATAGTATATTAGCCAATTCATTTTAAAACAGATACATCATAACAGCACAGAGTTCATCTTGGTTCCAAATGCCCTATAAATAAATGCTCCGTTACTACTGCCCATAATTTTCGTATAAAATATTGTTAATTTACAATCTTTTCTATACCAAAATACAAAACTAAAATGATGTGCAGTTAACCAAATAATGTCAATTCCTATGAATTCCAAGCTGTACATGAATGCCTTTATCCTTGTGTTCATATCTCAAGACTGTAAGCAAAATCATTTCTGTAAGAAACACAGAGAAAGTTGAAAAGGTACCCAGTCTTCTTCAATATTCAGTTTTCTGTGGATGATTAAATGTTTGCATTATTTCACTTGTCTTATAATAATGATGATGATCCTTTACCTAAACTATTTCTAACAAATACATATAGACTGTAAAATAAATTCTTAAAAGTAGAACATCTGAATTAATGCATATAATAATAAGAATTGCAAGTAATATGTATTTTTTAAAGAAAGAGAAAGGTATAACACATTAAACAAATGTGTTACTTAATGCCTACTCCACTAGGCAGTTATCACACTTCAGTGAATACAACATGCAACCAAATATCTAAGGTAATATGCTAATTAAGTCTGGTCAAAAAGCTGTGTTAATTATAGTACTAATTAGGAGGCCATGGTCAGGGACTCAACCTCACATATTGCTTTATATGTTTGCTTTCAGAGCCACAAAAAACTCTAAAATAATGTTAGCATAATCATCAAAAGCATAATAAAACTGATAAAATATTTTTACTAAAGGCCAGCTATCTCTGTTTGTCTAGACATAAAATATTCTGCATATCTTTCAAATTTGCTACTTCAGGAAATAATATCATAGTTTGGAGAACTGAAAAAAGGAAAATGTCCTGTCACAGGAAGTGTTCTTTTATAGAACCATCTTCCTTATATGAAAAAAACCTTTGCTAGCTAACAAATTTTCTTTTCTGAGTGTTAAAGGTAATCATCTAAACCACATAACATTGCTTTCAGGATGAAAGTTAAGACCTAAGAAAAAAATCATTAAGAAAGAACCATCTAATAAATATTACATATTAAATTTAAAGGCCTCAGCAGATTTCCTCAATAGCTACTAAAATATATGCAAGGGCAATAAGAAAAATGCTGACAATCAATGTCTGTCAGAAACATGAGGTACAAAATTAAAATACGCAGAGGGAAACACCAGTTACCCTTTTACTCCAGTAAGTACATACAATTTCCTTAGCCCAGAGGCAACAAGACTTAATAAATCTTTGTTTTTCCCCCCAGAAATACTGTATGTATATTCAAGCATGCCTACACAGGGAGGGGAAAAGTAGATTTACAGTTGTCCATATGTAAAATAATACAATGATTAATAATAACAATGCAAAAATAAACTCAGTGTTTCATGTATTCACAACTGTAAACCTACTTTTTCCACACCCTGTATGTACAAATATACAGATCATGTATAAAAAAACCTTTAAAAAAATTCTATCTACTTTGTTCTGCATTTTTACAAAAATTTACTACATTCTGAAAACCAATCCATTCCCTATCAATATATTCAGAAGGGCTTCATTCTCTTTAGTAGCTGGCTGCATTCCACTGAAAGGATGTATAATATTTACTTAATATATATTTAAGCTGTTTCCAATCTTCTATTGTTACTGACAAGAAGCCCAGTACTTACGTCATTTCCCACAAATGCATGTAGACTGTACAATAAATTCCTAGAAGAAAAATATCTGAGCATGTTATTAAAACTGCTCTCCATAAAGTTTAATCTCACACACTCATGCCAGCAATGAATGAGTGGCAGTTTTGCAATACTCTTCAAAACGATGTTAGCAAAACTTCTGATTTTCACTAGCCTTGTATTTGAAAAATGGTACCCATTACAGCTTTCTCTTGCATGAGATCCTCTAAGATGCAGGTTTATTTTCACAGACTGCTAAGTCTGGAGAAAATGTGAAAAGCAATCTTTACGACATAGTACAACTACATTTTACTTCATTTACAAATCATGTATGAACATCAAAACTTAAATCATTATTTTAAATGTTTTTCAAATTCTGGGCTTATCAGTCAGTCTCACACCCAGACAAAAGTTAATGAAATCTCTAGTACTAGGCTAGATTTAGTAATGAGGCCATTTCTCAGGTCAGGTCTTATTTAGAATTAGGCCCAATTATGGCCTCTTAAAATGTAGATTTAAGTCATATTCAAATAATTACCTTTTAGAAACCAAGAATGGTAAAGATCCATTTTCTACCTTGAGTTTACAAACATATAAAAAATTTTATTGAAACTCAAGAACACTGTAAGAGGGGGAAAAAAAACTATGTTGTAACATTCAATAAGCATGTTTAAATATAATTTCTTCTTTTACTGACTCACCAACTCTTGACCAAATGAATGAAAATTATTTTTTTATTTTTGAGACATTTTATTTATTTATTTAAAGTATTTTTAATTGATTATGCTATTACATTTGTCCCATTTTTTTCCTCCCCTTTCCTCCCCTCCTCCCTGTACCCTCACTCCTACTATCATCCCCTCACCTTAGTTTGTGTCCATGGGTTATACATATAAGTTTTTTTGGCTTCTCCATTTCCCATACTATTCTTATCCTCCCTGTCTATTTTGTACCTACCATTTATGCTTCTTATTCCCTGTACCTTTTTCCCCATTCTTCCCTCTCCCCCTCCCTGCTGATAACCCTCTATGTGATCTCCATTTCTGTGATTCTATTCCTGTTCTGGTTGTTTGCTTAGGGTTTTGTTTTTTGTTTTTTTTTAGGTTCAGTTGTTGATAGTTGTGAGATTGTCCTGTTCATATTTTTGACCATCTTTTTCTTAGATAAGTCCCTTTAATATTTCACATAATAAGGGCTTCATAGTGATGAACTCCTTTAACTTGACCTTATCTGGGAAGCACTTTATCTGCCCTTCCACTCTAAATGAAGCTTTGCTGGATTGAGTAATCTTGGATGTAGGTCCTTGCCTTTCATGACTTTGAATAATTCTTTCCAGCCTCTTCTTGCCTGTAAGGTTTCTTTTGAGAAATCAGCTGATAGTTTTATGGGAACTCCTTTGTAGGTAACTTTCCTTTCCTCTTGCTACTTTTAAGATTCTCTCATCTTGAGTAATGTAATTATGACATGCCTTGGTGTGTGCTTCCTTGGGTCCAACTTCCTTCGGACTCTGAGCTTCCTGGAGTTGGTGGCCTATTTCCTTTGCCAGATTGGGGAAGTTCTCCTTCATTACTTCTTCAAATAAATAAGTTTTCAATTTCTTGCTCTTCCTCTTCTTCTGGCACCCCTATGATTCGTATGTTGGAATGTTTCAAGTTGTCCTGGAGGTTCCTAAACCTCTCCTCATTTTTTTTTTTGATTTCTTCATACTGTTCCAGTTGAATGTTTATTTCTTCCTTCTGGTCCAAACTATTGATCTGAGTCCCAGTTTCCTTCCCTTCACTTTTGGTTCCCTGTGTATTTTTCTTTATTTCACTTTGCATAGCCTTTATTTTTTCCTCTATTTAGTGACCATACTCAATCATTTCTGTGAGCATCCTGATTACCAGTGTTTTGAACTCTGCCTCTGATAGGTTGGCTATCTATTCATAGCTTAGCCCTGTTTTTGGAGTTTTGATCTGTTTTTTCATTTGGGCTATATTTCTTTGTCTCAGCACACCTGTGACATTGTAAGGGGCAGAGCCTTAGGTATTTGCCAGGTTGGGGCAACCCACACCACTTTGTTGTGGCACTATATGTTGGGGAGGGGTCAGAGAGGGAACTACGGCACTTGCTCAACTCCCACCCCATTTCAGTCACTTCCTCTGCTACCCACCCACAAGCAAATTGGGCCCTTCTGGTGCTGATTCTTGGGTAGATGGTTTTGTGTACGTTCTAGGACCCTGTGGGTCTCTACAATAAACTCTTCTGTGAGACTGGGAGTTTCTCCTGCCATTGCAACCCCTACAGAGTTTTATAGCCAGAGGTTTTGAGGCTTTCTTTTCCCAAGCCGGAACCCTGGGTTTTGCAGTCTGTCTCATTCCCCAGTTGTTCCTCCTGGTTTATCCACACCCAAGTATGGGACAACCAGGTGCCACCTCAGCTGCCCATTCCTCCAGCCACCACCTTGCCACATGTCCTCTCTGCCCCAGCTGGCTATTTCCACCTCTCCTACCAGTCTGGATGAATGTTTCTTCTTTAACTCCATGGTTGTCAATCTCCACACAGTTTGATTTTCTAGCAATGCTGTTTTTTTCAGGTTTTAAATTTGTTGTTGTTCTTTTGGTTGTGTGAGAAAGCTAAGTGTTTCTACCTACACTTCCATCTTAAAATTCTTTTTTTTTTTTTTACATTTTATTTCTTTATTTTTAGAAAGAGGGGAAGGGAGGGAGAAAGAGAGGGACAGAAACATCAATGTGTGGTTGCCTCTCACGTGGCCCCCACTGGGGACCTGGCCCCCACTGGGGACCTGGCCCGCAACCCGGGCATGTGCCCTGACTGGGAATCGAACCGTGACCCTTTGGTTCACAGCCCACACTCAATCCACTGAGCCACACCAGCCAGGGCTAAAATTCTTTTTTAAAAATATTTTACTTACTTATTTTTAGAGAGAGGGTAGAGAAGGAGAAAGTGAGGGAGAGAAACATCGATGTACAAGAGAAACATCTGTTGACTTGCAAGCACCCCTGACCCGGGAGCTAGCTCACAATCCAGGCCTGTGCCCTGACTAGGAATAGAACTAGAGACCTTACGGCTTGCAGAGCAATGCCCAAACCACTGAGCCGCACCAGTCATGGCTAAAATTCTTTAAGCCTAAAATTCCTCATCTCTTACCTCACTTTATTGTGAATCATCCAGGGAAGAGAGGTATTCCCCTAATTATTAAACAAGATACCAAGACACTTTTTTAAAGAACATGGGTATTCTATTGAACATAGTTTGAGATACACGTCCCAAAATATTTTTAGACCAAACTCATACTTCTTACCTATACCAAGGTAAACTAAAAGTTTCTTCCATTCAGGGCTCTCTAATTATATTTTGCTCATGGTTTAAATGAATCCCAATGCCACATAACATTCTTTTGCTTTTCAAGCACTTTATTTACTTTTACAGAGGGAAACAGAGGGAGAAAGACAGAGAAAGATTTATGTGAGAGAAACATAAATCTTTCTCTGTCTTATGTGGTTGCCTCTCGAATGTACCCCAAACCTCTAACTCAGGTATGTGCCATGGCCAGATAACCATCCACCTTTTCCTTTGCAGGACAATGCCCAACCAATTAAGCTGCACCAGTCAAGGCCCAGATGAAATTTTTAACTAGGGATTACATATTTAAATCATATCATGTTATTTACCAGTACTGTTATGTTGTTTTCTAAGTACTTTAGACATTTCAAGCATCTATGATTAATAACAAACTATTTAATAGCAGGTTCTTTTTTTAAAAAGATTGTATTTATTTATTTTTAGAGAGGGGAAAGGAAGGAGAAAGAGAGAAACATCGATCGGTTGCTCTTCCTATGCACCCTGATCACACTCTGATCAGGGAATGACTGCAACCCAGGCATGTGACCTGACAGGGATTGAACCTGTGACTACAAGATGATGGCTAACCAACTGAGCTACACCTGTCAGAAATAAATGCATGTTCTTTGAAAAATATTTTTTCATGTTTTGGCAGTAAAATACAGTGCTTTGCCCAAAAAAGTGACTAAGAGCTTGTTTTCTGACTTTACTGAGACAAAAATCACCAAGATTCTGTTCATCATTAGACTATATACTAAAAAACTCTATTATCAACAATTTTTCTGATAAGAGTAGTTTCCACTGTCTCTAATATATACATTGAATTATAGTTATTAATGTGATTATCTGAGTAAGGACCTTGGATTATATTAATTAATGTGCTTATCTGAGTAAGGAACTTGCCTTATCTTTGTATTCCTGGCAGCACCTTTCTATTAGAATATCTTTCATATAGGTGGTACTAAATAAAATAAAAATAATAAAATCTCTTAATTGTTGTGACCCCCAAGGGGGGAAAGATACCAGAGGAAAATTTCAGGCTACTAAAAACCATCTTAAATATGAACAATAGTTAGCTACAGCCTTTGTCATTATCAGGAATGCAGTCATAACAACTCATCTTGGATATCATAAGGAGATGGTAACAGAAGTTTGGACATAAGGCTGTCTCTACTTTTCAGACATTAGCATGCACAGATTGCTGGCTGTATCTAAGAAAATAAAGATTTAGGATTCAGAGCTGGGAACTTAAAGAAAATCAGCTGCTGGTTAAACTTCCAGTAAAGGTATCATGTATCATGCTTTATTTGAGCATTCATACAAAACTTTAAAAAATAAAGTTTTTTTTAGGTTGGCATAAATGATTCTAAATGTGAGATTCTTTCATCTACAATGCAAAATCAACCATCTGCACAAGAATGCCAACTAACATAACAGTAGGTACAGTAAAAACACTGAACACTAAGTCAAGGTGGAAGGACTCAGTGATCAAAAATAGCAAATTGCGATTACTCATGTTTTTTTCGTTTTAAAATTTAATCTTTATTGTTTTTTTGCATTACAATTGAATCCCTTTTAATCTTAATTTTTTTAAATTTAATCTTTACTGTATTTTTTTTTTTTGCATTACAATCCACTCCCTCTAGCAATCGCTACACTGTTTTACATGTCCATGAGTCCATTTTCCTTTTTGCTCAATCCCCCCACCCTCTAACTGCATTCCACCCAGTTGTCATCTGTTCTCCATCTATGAGTCTGTCTCTGTTTTGCATGTTAGTTCGTTCAGTTTTTTCATCAGCTTCCACATATGAGTGAAAGCATATGATATTTGTCTTTCTCTGACTGGCTTATTTCACTCAGCATAATGTTCTCCAGGTCCATCCATATTGTTGTAAACAGTAGAATTTTCTTCCTTTTTACATGTGAGTAGAATTCCATTGTGTAAATGACCCACAGTTGTTATATCCACTCATCTACTGATGGACACTTGGCTGCTTCCATATCTTGACAGTTGTAAATAATGCTGCAATGAACACACGGGTACTTTTGTTCTTTTGAATTAGTGTTTTGGGTTTCTTTGGATATATTCCCAGAAGTGGGAGAGCTGAGTCAAAAGGCAGACCCATTTTTAATTTTTTGAGGTATCTCCATTCTGCTTTTCACAGTGGCTACACCAATGTGCATTCACACCAACAGTGCAAAAAGGTTCCCCTTTCTCCACATCCTCACCAGTACTTGTTATTTGGCGATTACTCCCTTTTACTCTCTATAAAAAGTTTCTCAGTAAAGGCTAACTGACAGCATTTGAAATTGTACTTCACTGTAAATTCCTATAAACATATAATATTCCAAAACTGAATTGAGAAGAGAAAATCTGAACAGTCTGATTATACTCAACATCATGCCTAATGTCATTAGAGAAATGCAGATTAAAACCACAATGAGATATCACCTGACACCTGTCAGAATGGCCATCATCAATAAATTAACAAGTAAGTGCACAAAGAAGGGAACTCTTGTGCACTGTTAGTGGGAATGCAGATTAGTGCAGTTACAATGGAAAACAGTACGGAGGTTTCTCAAAAAATTAAAAAATAGAAATACGGCCCAGCAATTCCACTTCCAGGTATGTATCCAAAGAAATTCAAAACATTTACTCAAAAAGATAAAATCACCCCTTTTGTTCATTGCAATGTTATTTACAATAGCCAAGATATGGAAGCAATCCAAGTGCCCATCAACTGACAAGCAGATAAAAAAGATGTGGTACATATACATACAACAGAATATTAGTTGGCCATAAAAAAGAAAGAAGTCTTACCAATTGTGACAATATGAATGACCCTCAAGGTTATTATACTAAGTAAACCAAGTCAGACAGAGAAAAAGAAATACCATGATTTCACTGAAATGTGGAATCTAAATAAAAAAATAAATGAACAAACAAAATAGACTCAGAAATACAGAGAACAAACAGGGGTGCCAGATTGAGAGGGGCAGAGAACTGGGTGAAAAAATTGAAGGAATTAAGAACTATAAGTTAGTAGTTAAAAATGGCAAAAGGGGTTAAACTACAGCATAAAGAATATAATCAATAATATTGTAATAACTGTGTATGGTACCAGGTGAGTACTAGAATTATATCACTGTAATCACTAGGCTATATATCTGAAACTAATATTGACTGTCCATTGTAACTGAAAAATACAATTAAAAGTGTAATCCACTATAAAATAGATATATCTATATCTGCCTATATCTCTATATATGGGCATTATACATATAGAAAGAGAAAAAAAGACCTCTTTCATATTGACCAAGCTATACAGTTAAACAGGCAAAAAGCAGTGGGGCAGTTTTACACAAAAAGTTCAATCACAGCCAAACTCAGCATTCAAACATGGTAAGAAATTCTCAAATAACAGCATTTCCTATATTCCAATCAAGAAATTACCATTAGCTGCTCAGCATACCCAGCTAAACAATGATTAGATACACCTAGAGACAAAGGTATCTGGGTAAAGGTAAGTATTGTTCAACTATTTGTAAAATGTTCAGTACTGGGATAGGTTAATAGATTTTTTCTTTTTAAGATTTTATTTATTCTTAGAGAGGGGAAGGGAGGGAGAAAGAGAGGAAGAGAAACATCAATGTGTGGTTGCCTCTCACATGGCCCCCACTAGGGGCCTGGCCTGCAACCCAGGCATGTGCCCTGACTGGGAATCGAACCTGCAACCCTCTGGTTCGCAGCCCGTGCTCAATCCACTGAGCTACGCCAGCCAGGGCGGTTAATAGATTTTTTATAAAAATCTAGTTCTTGGCTAGGGTTCCTACA
Source organism: Glossophaga mutica (assembly GCA_039655065.1). Taxonomy (NCBI): domain Eukaryota; kingdom Metazoa; phylum Chordata; class Mammalia; order Chiroptera; family Phyllostomidae; genus Glossophaga; species Glossophaga mutica. Next base: position 134,390,745 of record CM077307.1, on the reverse strand, counting down.
ATAAAAGGTGATTACGAAGCTGATGCTAACATTTAATAGGGAGTTAGCTCTGCCCAGAACCAGTGCTGAGATTTTATTACCGCTGACCTTTCAAAATCATGTTTCTAACAATAAAAAACCAAATTCTCATTGGTTATAATAATATTCATGTGTATTTTAATAAAATATTTTGATTTTTTTGGGCAGACACATCCTCTTTTCTAAAGGTAAATTTTTGTAATAGCATGTGTTATGGGCTGCATTGTATCCCACCTTAAAAATTCATATGTTGAATACCTAATTCCTAGTACCTCTGAATGGTAGCCACATTTGGAGACAGGGTTTTCACAGAAAAGCCTGTGTTTAGATGACCCTAAGTTTAGATGAGGCCATTAGGGTGAGATATAATCTAGTATGACTGGTATCCTTATGAGAAGAGGAAATTTGGACATAGCACAGAAGGGAGATGGTGTGAAGATAGATGGAGAGGTTAGTCAACTTTTAAGTCAAGGAGAGAGGGCTGGAACAGATCCTTCCCTCAGAAGGAAGCAATTTCACCGACACCTTTATCTTGGACTTCTGTGTAAATTTCTGTTGAAGGCAGTCAGTCTGTGGTACTTTGTGCAAAGTAGTACAGCAGGTATACTGTCATTTAAGATACTTTACATAAAAAGTTCTAGTGAAACTGGAAACCAATACAGGAAAAAAAGTGAGCAATGTATATGCTGTCACCACAGAATTTTGTCTTCTGAGCAAAATCTCAGAATGAGTCACTATATCCTGAGAAAAATTCACACTAAACAATTCTGGCCTCCACTAAAACAGGGCTTTTGGGTAAAATGTCACGTGGCATGCAGAAAGAGTTGATCAGACAACAGTTTCCTTCTTCTTCCCTTTTATTTTTCTTCAAGTAGAGTGAGGCTATCTTTGCACTTGAGCTTTGATACATACATGACACATTTTCAGGGAACTGATATTGCGTATAAGTTTCACTTAAGCAGTAACCACATAAACATGGTGGTATATAAAAATCGTTAGATGTCTCTTAACAATAAATTAAAAAGGACATATGAAACACTAATAACTAAATTTTGCCTTGAGTTTCAATTTTTGGATCTTTTTGTGTAGTTTAGATCCTGAAACTTGGTAGTGACCAGTAGTGTGTGAGATGAGTCTAGAGTACTCTTCTGAAAAATATACTTTGCTTTACCTATTCCATGTTTTTTAATCTTAAAAAGCATCCCAAATATTTTTAAAATGTGCATTTAATTGCAATGAGTGAAGATATCCCCACCATTAGGCCTGTAATGAAGTATAAGAATTTTAAATATCATCTACCTATTAATAATACCATATGCATCATTAACTTAACGGAAAGACATTTTTCTTTTTTTCCCCAATATTCATGTAAACACTACAATAGAATGATAAATTTTGTGGATGGTTTTACTACCATATGAAACACTGGAACACATGATATAAGAAATAGGTATGTCACCCTGGATGGTGTGGCTAAGTGGATTGAGTTTTAGCTTGGGAATCAAAAGGTCATTGGTTTGATTACTAGTCAGGGCACATGGTTTGGGTTGTGGGCCAGGTCCCCAGTTGGGGGCATGTGAGAGGCAACTTACTGATGCATTTCTTGCATGTTTCTCTCCCTCTCTTTCTCACTCCTTTTGCCTCTCTATAAAGTAAATAAAATCTTTAAAAAAAGAAAGAAAAAGAAGTAGGTTATGTTGACTTTAATTGTCAATAAGACCTTCTCTACCCCTGTAACTTCCTTAGCTTGAGGACAGAATTTCTGGCTTTAAGTCTAATATGTACTTGGCCAATCTTAATCACATGGTAATGAAGGTCACAGTCTCTGCTGTATGTTGTGCTGCAAAGGTATCAACTTGAGAACATGCATTTTATGCTACTGAGCTGTTCTGCTTTGACTTACTCCTGAGAATTAGAGGTAAACTATCATGAATTCAGAATTACGAGATAGACAGTAGCCTATTTTTCTCTGACTATACTCTTGGTGGGGCATCTAGTACACAGTCTACAATAAAGTCTTGAGAGATACATTAATGGTAGTAAAGATGACTCATCATCGCTCATCATTATTCACTTTTATAATACAGAATACTTACAACAGTATACTCCCATTCCTATCCATGCTTTGTACTAATGTTACCATAATGCCTTACTTTTACATACAAGTAAACCAAAAATAAATTATTTTTGCTTTAAACTGTTAATGCTCTTTTAAAAATGAACTAAAAAAAAAACTAAAAAGCTTTATAAATTCTATTTTCCAACAAATTAATCATTTATTACAGCTTCATTTTATTTTGTAGATTCAAGTTCCCATCTATCATTTTTCTTCTGCTAAATGACCCTCAGCATTTCTTGTAGCTCATGATTTCTAATAACGAATTCGATCAGCTTCTGTTTGCTTAAAAAAGTCTTTATCTTTACTTTGAAAGTTATACATTCTGTATAAAGAATTCTAGGTTGAGAGTTTTCTTTCAGTACTTCAAAGATGTCATTCCATTGCCTTTTGGTTTGAAAATTGTCAAGAACTTGGCAGTCATTTTCTTCCTCTGGATGTAATGTGCCTTTATTCACTTGCTGCTTTTAACGTTTTCTCCATTGTCACTGATTTTCAGAGATCTGATTATGATGTGCCTTGGTAAGTGATTTTTGGGTGGTTTTGTGTGTGTGTGTTTATCTTGCTATGGAGGCCCTTGAATCTACCCATTTAAATGTTCTTACAAATACAGAAAATTTTTGGACATCATTTCATCAAGTATTTTTCCTGGCTACCTTATTGATGAAACTCTAATTATACGTATGTTAGAGTGTTTGATATCATTCCACAGTTCACTAAGACTCTATTTTTTCCAGTAGTCTTTAGTCCCTGTGTTCCATTTTGTGTAGTTTTCACTTTTACATTAAGGTCAGTGATTTTTCTTTTGACATGTCTAATATGTTATTAAGACAAACCAGTAGGTTTTTCATTGCAGTTACTGTATTTTTCATCTCCTAAATGTTTACTTAGTTCTTTTACATTTCTTCTATGTTTGTTTCTCTTTAAATCCTTTTGCATATTGAGTTTATTTATAATGTTGTTTTAATGTCTTTGTCTTTCACTTCCTTTATTTACACAATTACTACATCTGTTTCTATGGACAGTTTGCCTGCATACAGTGTCTGTTAATTGTCCACAAAGTACAGGACCTAAGAATATGGGAATAAAAATTCTTATACCAATTAAACATTCCTGTGAAATCAGTGCTTATGATTTTTTATGGTGTATAAAAGTAGTCCTGAAATTGACAGAAAATTTTTATAAAGCGATCCTTCAAATACATTGTTTGAAAAACCATTACCTAGATTTTTTAAATTTATTTTTAATCCTCACCAGAAGCAAGAGAGAGGGAAACATCGATGTGAGAGAAATATCAATCAGCTGCCTCCAGTATACATCCCACAACCCAGGCATGTGTCCTGGCTAGGCATCAAACCTCCAGTGCTTCTGTCCATGGGATGATGTTCCAACTGAGCCACATGGGCCAGGGCCATCACCTAGATTTTTAATTCTGAGTTAGTACAGATGTTGTTAGCAACAGTGTACAAGGGTTCACCTTTTTTCTCATCCTTGCCAGTACTTGTTGTTTGTTGATTTACTGATGTCAGCCATCAAGACAGGTGCAAGGATTTTTCCTTGTGGTTTTAATTTGCATTCTCTGATGATTGTGCACCCTTTCATATGTCTTTTGTTCATCGGTATGTCCTGATTGTGGCAAAATACCTATTGAGTATCTCTGCCCATTTTTTAAATGTATAGTTTACAGGGGGTTGATGTTAAGGTGTATGATGTTCTTTATGTATTTTGGATATTGAATCAACCTTGTATAGCAGGAATGAAATCCCAATTGATCACTGTGTATGATCATTTTAATGTATTGTTGAATTCACTTTTCTAATATTTTGAAGATATTTGCATCTATGTTCCTCAGGGATACTGACCTATAATGGTAATGTCTTTCTGCGGTTTTGGAATCACGGTAATGCTGGCCTCATAAAACGAGGTGGGAGGCTTCCCACTTAAATTTTATGTAAAACTTCAAGAAGGATAAGTGTTAATTCTTCTCTTAATGTTTCATCAAATTTACCTGTGAAGCCATCTGGTCCAGAATTTTTGTTTGTTGGAATGTTTTAATCATTGTTTCCATTTAATCAATTGTTAGTCTGTTCAGATTTTGTTTCTTCTTGATTTAGTCTTGGAAAATTGTATACTTTTAGGAATATCCATTTCTTCCAGACTGTCCAATTTGTTGGCACATAACTATTTGTAAATAGTATTTTCTTCTAATCCTTTGTAATTCCAAATACAAATATCTTTGTATTCAATTGTTACTTCTCTTTCTTTCTGATTTGATTTGGGTCCTTTCTTTTCTTTCTTTAAAAGTCTAATTTTCTGTCTTGATGATCTATCCACTGATGTCAGTGGTATATTAACATCCCCTACTATGACTGTATTATTGTGTGTCTTTCACATTTTGTCTGTCAGTACTTGATTTATATATTTAAGTGTTCCAACAGTGGGTGCATAAATCTTTACAAGGATTATATCCTCATGTTAGATTTATCCATTGTCATTACGAAATGTCCTCTCTTCTACATCTTGTTATAGGTGTTGTTTTAAAGTCCATAATGTCTGATGTAAGTATCACTACCTCAGATTATCTTGATTTCTATTTGCATGATATACCTTTTTCTATCTCTTTCCTTTCATTGTGTCTTTTGAACTGACGTGGGTCTCTTGTAAGGAGCATATATATATGGGTCTTGTTGTCCATATATATCCATTCAGTTATCCTGCATTTTTTGACTGGAGCATTTAATACATTTACATTTAAAGTAGTTATTAATAGGTATGTAGTTAATGCCATTTTATGATTCATATTTAATTTCTTTCCCTTCTTCTTAAAAAAGCCCCTTTAACATTTCTTGTAATACTGGTTTGGTTGTAATGAATTCCTTTAGCTCTTTCTGGTATAAAAAGTTCTTTGCCTCATTTTCAATTCTAAATGATAGTCTTGTTGAGTTGAGTGTTAATTAGTTGTAGGTCCTTGCTTTCCATCACTTTGAATATTTTAGACCAATCCCTTCTGGTCTGCAAAATTTCTGTTGAGAAATCAGTTGACAGTCTTATAGGAGATTCCTGGTAGGTAACTAACTGCCTACAGTTAGTTTAGATTCTCTGTCTTTATCTTTGGCATTTTAATTATGATGTGTCTTGGTGTGGGCCTCTTTGGGTTCATCTTGCTTGAGCCTCTCTGTGCTTCCTGGATTTGCATGTCTTCTCTGGGTTAGGGAACTTTTCTCACTCATTTTTTTCTTCAAATAGGTTCTCAATCCCTTGCACTCCTTCTTCTATTCTGGTAGTCTTATGATATGGACCCTGTTATATACTAGATGTGTCCCAGAGGTCCCTTAAATTATCCTCATTGTTTAAATTCTTTTTGCTGTTTTTTAAATTAAAAAAAAAAAAAAACTATTTATTTTTTGACAGAGGGGAAGGAAGAAAGAGAGGGAAAGAAACATCAACGTGTGGTTGCCTCTCACACAACCCCTACTGGGGACCCGGCCCACAACCCAGCCATGTGCCCTGACTGGGAGTTGAACCAGCAACCCTTTGCTTCTTAGGCCAGTGCTCAATCCACTAGCCATGCCAGCCGGGGCTCTTTTTGCTTTTCTGATAGGGTGTTTTACACTACCTTATAAAGGTAGTGTAAATCGCTGATTCAATTCTCTGCTTCATCTGATTGGCTGTTGATTCCATCTAATGTATTCTTCATTTCCAACTGGTTCTTTTTTACGATTTCTGTGTCTTTGAAATTTCTCACTGGGTTCATCTATACTTCCCCTAAGTTCCTTGAGCATCCGCGTAGCCAATGTTTTGAACTCTATCTGGTACACAACTTGCCTTCATTTCATTTTCTAGAGTTTTGTCTTGTTCTTTCATTTGAGATATGTTTCTTTGTCAGCTCATTTTTTTAAACCTTTTTTTAAATTTTTATTTTACTTGTTGTTCTTGTTTGTCACCTCATTTTTGCGGCCTCCCTGTATTATGCAGATACACTATGTCTTCCACTCTTGGCTGTGTGACCTTAAAGTAGGTGTCCTGTGGTGCCCAGTGGCAAAGTCTCACGTTCACCTAAACTGGGTGCTCCAGGGGTATTTCTTGTATGGGTTATATGTGCCCTCCTGTTGTAGCTTGGCCATGACTGCTCTTAGCACACCAGTGGGTGGAATTGACCCTCAGGCTCACTGGCTGTGAGAACTAGCCATGACTATAGAGGATGAGCTATTGTGTGGGGGCTGAGCATATGAAATGAGACTTGCTTTCCTGGGGCTCTGGTGCATCCTGACTGAGTCTACCCTTTAGATGTGTTGTTTTTGAAATTAATTGGAAGGTCCTCTGAAGTGAGCCATGAAGTGTGTGTTTTCTAGGGCCCCTAAGAAGGGGTTCCAATGTAGGCCCAGGTCAGCTCCTGCCTGTACTTGGCCCAGGCCACCTGTTAGGAGTGTGATGTGTGGTTGGTAGCTGCCTAGGCTGAGCTTGGAGGCATCTGCAAGAGGCAATGCTGCAAACCAAGGTCAACTGACACTAGTGCTGGGCTTAAAGCCACTTAGCAAGAGGTATAGGGAATGCTGATGCCAGCAACTACTTGTTTGAGATTTGTGGATTTTGAAAGATATTTATGATATTACACAGTGTAAGCCAAGGCCAGAAGTTTGTATAAACCAGTGCTGAAAGAGGTTCTTCTATAATTAGTTATAATTTTAATGTGGTCGTGGGAGGAAGTGAGCATTATGTTTATGTTCCCTGCCATCATGACTAGAACTTTTGGAAGATTTTAGAATTTTCTTTACTTGGTAGTTTTACATTTAGTTGTGTTGTGTTGTAGGTCTTTCACTCTCTTCCTTGACTCTCTGTGTGCCCTTTTCATGTTAAAGTTCTCATCCACACTTCCCTCTCTTACTCTAGCTACTCAGGGAAAATCCATTCCCTAATTCCATCAAATGTTTTCTTCTCTGCTTTCTTATTTTCCTCCTTTCCAAAGATTCCTATCATGTGAATGTGAGTAACTTTATTTTTCTCCTGAGCCTCTCTCAAGTTTTCTATTTTCTATTAATTTTCCCCTTTCTGTCTGTGAGAATATCTCACTCTACTCTTTCAATTAACTATTTTGTTCTTCAGAAAGATTCATGCTGTTACTTCTCCTATTTTTATGTCATTTCAGCTATTGTATTTTTTTTTAAAATATTAATTTATTTATTTATCTTTAGATGGGAAGGGTAGGAGAGAGGGAGAAGGAGAGAAGTATCACTGTATGGTTGCCTCTTATGTGTCCCATGCTGGGAACTGGCCTGCAACCCAGGCATGTGCCCTGACTGGGAATCGAACCGCGATCCTTTGGTTCACAGGCCCGCGCTCAATCCACTGAGCTACACCAGCCAGGGCTCAGCTATTGTATTTTTATAATGAGTAATTCTTTTTACTCTTTCATAATTTCTTGTTTCATATAATTAATATCTCCTAACTTTTCAGCATTATGAATTATGGTAATTTTACATACTTCATCTGTGTATTTTTGTATTTCTACAACTAATGGAAACTGTAACACGACACATTATTTATCTCTCCTTTAGGATGTATTATTATTTGTATGCTCATTTTCTTATAGAAAAATTCACTTAAGTAATGTATATGGGAAAATACCAGACCACAGTCTCTGTCGGCCCCAGTGAGCTCAGGATATGGAGGTGAAAAACATCTAAAGTGGAGAGTTCCAGGCAGCATAAAAATCATCTCTCTTCTTTTCTCAAAGAACAATTGCTTGAGAAGGCAGCTTCACATTTTGTTGAGGTGAATAGAACCATGAAAAAAGATTCTCCTTAGAGTATAATTTATCAGTACCAGGAATCTCATAGATATGAGATTGAAAAGCAATTGTCTATACTTCTTGCCCCCTGAGAAGCAAAGGGCACAATCCTAATTTGATTTCCTGGGAATACCTGTGCCAGAGTTCTGAGACACTGCAGGTATAAAGAGGTTAGGCAACTTCGGTTCAAAGGGAAGAAGCAAGGGCAGAACCCCAATAGTTACTTTCCTATTTTTTTCCTCTCACAGCCAAAGCAAGCTGCCTCCAGCTCCCAAACAAAGCTCCCATCCCAAACAACAGTCCCTCTTCCACATCTTAGAAGTTCCTCACTATATGTTCTGAGACTTTAGTTTTACCTTATAACTCCACTGAAGATGATCTTGTGAGAGGAAGCTAGTAAGCTAACTGAATATTTCTTTAGTAATATGAACCAGGACATCCTTTATTTTTTATTTTTCAATTACAGTTTACATTCAATATTATTCTGTATTACTTTCAGACGTACAGCAAAGTGGTTAGATATCATGTACTCTATAGAGAGGTCCCTTGCTGCTTCAAGAACTCACCTGGACCCATACATATTTTTCATGATATTACTATATTCCCTATGCTGTAATTTACATCTCTGTGACTATTCTATAGCTGCCAATTTGTACTGCTTAATTCCTTCACCTTTATCACTTAGCCCCACAACTTCCCACCCCCTGACAACTGTTAAGTCTCTTCTCTGTATCTATAAATCGATTTCTATTTTGTTTATTTTACTCATTAGATTTCACATATAGTAAAATTATATAATATTTGTCTTTCTCTGTCTTATTTCACATAGCATAATAGCCTCTAAATCCATCTAAGCTGTCACAAAAGGTAAGATTTCATTACTTTTATGGCCAAATAGTACTGCATTGTATATACGTACCACAACCTTTTTATCCACTCATCTACTGATGGCACTTGGGTTGCTTCCGTATCTTGGCTAGTGTAAATAATGCTGCAATAAACATAAGGGTGCATATATTCTCTTGAATTAGTGCTTTGAGTTTCTTCATATATATATATATATATACAGAAGTGAAACTGCTGAGTCATAAGGCAATTCCACTTGCAGTTTTTTGAGGAACCTTTATACTGGTTTCTATAGTGGCTACATGAATCTGCATTCCCACTGAGAAAAGAACAGAGAGAAGACTATAGGAGAGAAACGGCTACTTGGCCAAGTCTGAAGCAGAAGTGGGATAAGAGAGTAAGAAGGGAAAAAAAAAAAAAAATTGTATTCATAGTCATGAAGGACGGCTGCCAAAGCCAAAATACAAGGAAAGATTGCTAGCTACAACAACCTAATTAAGCCTAGAGATGACTGGTGTGTCTTGAAGCAAAAATTAGAAAAGAATATTATTTGGTCATAAAACAGCAATCACTCAGAAAAGAGCACCAAAAGCAAAGTCAGGAAAAGAAAACTAAAAATAAGCTCTCATATATCCACGGCATACTTAGATACGATATAAAATGAGATGATAGATACAGAGACCTATTTCTTTTCTTTCTGAAAACTATAAACAATAATAGAAACAAATCAACAGGTATAAAATTAACTAATGCTTTCAAAATCTAAGTAAAAATAGTGGCCAAATTATATTAAGCTTACTACATGCCAGGGATCATGTTACACATTCAAATAAACTTTCTTGTATGTCTTCAGCCCTGGCTGGTATGACTCAGTGGATTGAGTGCTGGCCTGCGAAACAAAGGGTTCGATTCCCAGTCAGAGCACAGGCCTGGGTTGCAGGCTGGTTCCTCAGCAGTTAGGGTGTGCAAGAGGCCACCACACATTGCTGTTTCGCTCTCTCTCTAAAAATAAATGAAAATCTTTAATGAAATAAAAAAATGTGTTAAACTATGTCTTAAAATAATACTAATACATCCTTAAAACAATGTCATTTAGGCACATAATAGATGAAGAAATCAAGGTTCAGGAAAGTTACTTTCACAAAACTGAGTAATGGTTGAAACCAAACTCAAACTCATATCCTATGTGAATCAAGAGCCCGAACTCAACTATCAAGCATACTCAGACTCTGTGGGAGAGGTACTGGTACAAACTAGGGGCCTTACCCCAAGGAGCTTTCAATGGTGATGGAGATCAGATTTACACACATCAAACACACCACAAAAATGCAATTATTTCATATTGACCATAACTTATAAATAGATGTGCCAGGAAACAGCAAAGGAGATAAACTAATATATTAACAAAATCCTTGCCTATGTGAAGCTACTGCGTATGGGTGTACGTGTAAAAAGGGAATGATGAAAACAGAAAAGTAAACAAATAGGTATGTAAGATGGTGATAAGTGCTTTAAAGAAAAACGTAGCATTTAGGGGGAATAGAGATTTTCAGGGTGATATTTTATATTGTTTAAGTCTAATCAGAGAAGTTTAATAGAAGAGAGAGAAGTTGAACTAGGCTTTGAGATAGATTTTGAGTTAGACTGTATGTTGTTGGCATCCCAAATTTTTGGATGCTTCAGTACAAACCTAACACTTATTTTTACCATGTACTGCCAGCTGGCTATCTACCAAAAGCCATCATGGATGGCCTTTATTTCAGTAAAATGACCAAGATGCACAGTCTAATTCTCAATACTATAAACTCAGAAATCTGTTTTTATAAGCACATTGAGACTACATCTTCCTCTTAGGGACAGGCTTATTAATTGAGCTCAGTGATACTGATACATAAACTCGAAAGCAAATTTATTATTTAAAATGATCAATGTTAGCCGTCAGTTAATGTGCAATGCATTAGCAGTAGCACAGTATTTTCCTTAGTGAAGCTACTTTAAAAAATCAAATTATAATCAAAATGTTACTTGGTAAGCATGAATAATGTAAAATAGGGAAATAATCAGCCATAAGAGTAGAGTAGGACATCTACTGTAGACAGTGCTTGAATGGGTCATTCTAGTTTTTGGCTCCCTGATCTTCCCCTTTCCATATCTAAAGCCTAAACTGAACCTCTCTTTTCTTCCCTTCCAATCTCTAAATAGGAGCAAATACAGCTGATTAGGTAGACAGCTGCTTAATAAATTCCAATTACATTTTAATTGCATCCCCCAAATCCTAAAGTATCTACTTGATAGTTAATTTACACTATAACTAATCAGTTTATTTATACAAAAATATCTTTTTATTTCAGAGACAGCTAAGCATAATTCTTGTTGGAATAAATTTTATTGTATTTCCAAGTTTTTACAGGCCACAATATCACTGATATTCTCAAATGGCTCCAATATGTCTTAATGTGCATATTCTATGTAGATCAACAAACTCATACAATTCCATATACATTAATGTACAGTTTGTACATAACTGTTAAATTTGTCACAGCACAGTTGTTTACTGAATTAAAAATATTTTAAAAGACAATAATGATACACAGGAAGGCAAAGATGCAAGTATGAACATTGTATGTTGTGGTGGAACTAAAGCAACTTTTAAGTAAAGATCACAAGAGAAACATGAGCAACATGAATAGGTGACAACTAGGAAAAGAAATCTGTAACTGACAGTGTAGGGTAGTAGGCAGAAATATGAATGTTTCGAGAGGTATAATGACGCAGTAAAAGTCATGCTTAAAGGAAACTAAACATAACAGCAATTTATTAGTTAGAAATCAGTACTAGTATAAAGTCATTTCCATAAACCTGAGACAAAATACTGAAAGGCCAGATTAGACTTCTGGAGGTTAAGAAGAGGGAAGTAGAGAACTGGAGGCTGAGCGCATTCTATAAAAATACCCAAGATTCTCCAACTTGGAAAAGACACACCTTTACAAAAAATGCTTCACCTTCATTCCACTACTATGTTTCATGAATTTAAATAAGTCTACACAACTAAAGTTTCATCTGTTATAACTCAATTTCTAAAAGGATGAAGCAAATGGAAAATTAGTTCATTGCCATTAGATAGATATGTGTATATTATGTTAGAGAGAGAGAGAGGTGTGTGTGTGTGTGTGTGTGTGTGTGTGTGTGTGTGTATTCAAATACATAAGCCTTTTGGTGTTTTAGGAGGATAAATTTTGTGCTAGAGAGATACCGCCAAGTTAAAATAAGGAAGAAAGCTCACCAAAGGTAAATGATATAGCCTGAACCAAAAACGTAAGTTAAGGGAAGATCTAGTGGAAGACTCCAAGTCTCACATTTTCATTGTACTGTAAATGGTCTTTAAATAAAGTTGTTTTAAAAAGTGCTCTGAAATTTTTTTAAAAGTAATAAAATACTCTCTTAGACACCTAGGCAAATATTAACAAGCAAATATATGTGAGTGGATTGGAAAAAAATTGGCAGTATGTTCCTAACTCTTACTTTGTCTATATTTGACAATTTTCGTAAGACAAAATACAGAAAAAAAGATCCTGTCCTAAATTAATTACAAATATATATTACATTTTCATAAATGACTTAAGTAGTATCTGTCAATATGTGTGAAGTGCTGGCTTTATTTTTAAAGTTTTGTTCATAAGGGCTTAATGTCACAGTTGTTTCATATCAGGAATAATTTTTTGTTTATAAAATTCAAATAGTCAACATACATAGTTCTTGAAGACATTGATACACATCTTTGCATCTTCCATTCCAAGTACATAACATGTGCTTAGCATGTAACATAATCTAATGAATGCCTAATAGCATATCAAAACATCTAATCCCGTTTGATATATATTTTAACTTTGCTAAGAAAAGAGAGTTGTTTTTAATTCAATTATTTTGAGGCAGAAATTTTGGTTACGTCAAAAAATGTAAACAGACAATATGTAGAAACATTACTTACATTTCACAAGATTCAGGAATCTTAGCATTTTCTTTCTATCAATGGAAAACTGTTAACCTTAAAGGGTATAATATGAATTTTTAAAAGTAACGAGTGAAAGACAAATACCATTTTGTTTCATTCATGTCTCATGAACAAACTGAACTAACAAGGAACATAAAGTCAGATTCATAGAGAACAGGAATGACAGCTACGGCGCAGGGCATCAGGGGAGGGTCAGGGAGTGAAGGCGTTGAGCAAAAAGGAAAGAGTACTATCTATGGATATGAACGACAGTGTGGTCACTGTCGGGGGAGCAGGTATAAGGGGGTTAAATGGTAATGGAAAAATACATTGAGAATAAATTAAGAATGAAAATTATGAGTCACATTAATACAGTTTTTAGATAATAAATATCTACACTCTCTTTCTGGCACATGAAAGGCAAAATAATGCTGCTAGAGATTTCTCCCAAAAGATGAATTTCACTGAGTAAAAATGCTGCAACTATCCTGTAGTGAGCTTACTGACCAGCCTGCAAAACTTGCCCATCTAGTTGCCATCCACTGACAATTATAAGGCAGAAACCAAAGAGCATTAACCACACAATTATCCTGCTATAAAAATGACGAAATGCCTTTGACACTTTTTATTTGAGCACTTACTATTTGCCTTAAGAGATTTTTTCAATATTTGCAAATGAAGTACGAGGTCATTTTTTCCTTGGTGTCATTTCTTAGTCAAATTTTGAATAATTCTTATAACTGTGTTCAGCAATATTAATATATAAGGATAGACAGTTTTCTGAAGCTAAGTACCAAAATAAAGTCACAAAACTGTTTCTCAAGAAAACTAAATAAATCAAAGACTAGCTTGCTTACTGACAAAAAGCAAAGAACTTAAGAGATTCATGGCAGTGTTAAATAACCTTCAAAGACTGTATTGATACAATACTATTGACAGAGAATACATTAAATAGTGAGCAAAAAAGAGGAATAACATATTTTAATTATCCTTTAGCATGTACCACTTTTTCAGTATCATTAAATTTGATTTATTGGCATCAAGATTTTTTATTAATAAAGGTGAAACAGCATGGTCTTGTTATTACTTCTGAATGTAAATTTGGGTTCAGAAAAGTTTTAACCAAAGACAGGCTTTACGTTTTTTTTAGATTTAGAAAAAGACATTTAATTGGGCTTTCACTTTAATAAACAGTATTAATTTTATATTCTTTAAATTATCATAGTAATAAACACAACTTAATATAAACTATAACTATGCTAAACTTTACGCTATAATTACGCTAAAATAGCGTATAAATATGCTAAAAGTACATTTCAAGAGGTTTTTTTAAAACAAATTCAATTGTGACTTCTTTTGTTTTTAAATCTTGTTCCCTACCTATGAAGTTGTAGTCTTTTACAAAAAGAACTGACCCAGAAAAATGGAGACACTACCTCATAGCAGAAGTTTAGATACAGCAGTCTGACCAAGTGCCTCTGAATGTGCTACCAGAGACTGCTGTACCAGGTATTTCAATCTTGCTAATAATTTTTTTAAGACAACCAACTTGAATACCCTGTCCAAAAATGGTAATGATCTACAAGTAGAAACAATGCAATGCAAGAAATGTCTTGGGACTACCATATAAAGCTAAATATACTACTTCGTATTCAGTTAATGAAAACTTGATTTCAAATACAATTGCTCTAAAAACTTGAATTTTCATTGTGATGTGCAATTTGAACTATTACACCTGTTTCTAAATATTCCTATCAAATAATATCTAAAACCACTTTAACATCTTTACTAACCCTATAAGAACAAAATAAAATCTAGGCATGTGGGTTTATGTAACTATGTACTTATCAAGGTGGCTGTACAATGCCTTCAACTTCATTTTTAAGATTTTATAAGATACTCTGATATTGCACATATGCTCTAAAATTTTCAAATTTCAGTGGCATTCTCCTTGGTTATATTTCAAATTACACCTAGGGATTTAAGAGTTCTGAATCACTGTTCTATCCAGACAAAAAATTTGGAGGAAAGGCAACCTTGTATGTTGCTGGGGGAGAAAAGAGTAGAAAGTTTGTTAGGCCCTGGCTGCTGTGGCTCAGTGGATAGAGTGCTGGCCTGTGAACCAAAGGGTCACTGGTTCGATTCCCAGTCAGTGCTCATGCCTGTGTTGCAGGCCAGGTCCCCAGTAGGGGGTGCATGAGAGGCAACCACACATTGATGTTTCTCTCCCTTTCTTTCTCCCTCCCTACCCCTCTCTAAAACTAAACAAACAAAACCTTAAAAAAATAAAAAGAAAGCATGTTAGGAAGAAATCTGAAATAAAGTATGCTTTGGGCCCTGGCTGGTGTGGCTTACTGGGTTGAGCATCGGCCTGTGAACTAAAAGGTTGCTGGTTTGATTCCCAGTCAGGGCACATGCTTGGGTTGCAGGCAGGTTCCTGATTGGGGGCTTGTGAGAAGCAACTGGTAGATGCTTCTCTTCCTCTCTTTCTCCTTCCCTTCCCCTCTCTAAAAAATAAATAAAAATCTTAAATAAAAAGAGTAAGCTTTGGAAGAATCTGCCTTTGAAATTGTGAAGCCTTAACAAGGCTGAAAAACATCTCCTTTTTTTTTCTTTTTTAAAATTAAATTTATTGCGGTGATGTTGGTTAGTAAAGTTATGTAAGTTTCAGGTGTACAATTCTATAATACATTGTCTGTATATTATATTGTGTGTTCACTACCCCAAGACAGGTCTCTCTGCATCATTTGTTCCCTTATACCCTATAGTACATCCCTCCACCACCCTTCCCCTCTGATAATCACCATACTGTTGTGTGCATCTATGAGTTGTTTTTTTGTATGTGTGTGCTTAATCCCTTCACGTTTTTCACTCAGCCTACACCTCATTTCCCTTTGACAGCTATCAGTCTGTTCTCTACCTATGAGTCTGTTTCTATTTTGTAGCTTAGTTTGTTCATTAGATTACACACATAAGTGAATAGTACTTGTCGTCCTCTGACTGGCTTATTTCACTTAGCAAAATGCTTTTCAGGTCCATTCATGCTGTCAAAAGGGGTAATATCATCTTCTCTTTTTAGAGCCAAGTAGTATTCCAATGTGTAAATACACCACAGCATTTTTATCCACTCACCTACTAATGAACACTTGGGCTGCTTCCAAATCTTGGCTATTGTAAATAATGCTGTAATAAACATAGGAGTGCATATATTCCAAGGTTTTTAATAGTCTTTCTTTAAATTATCCATATATCTCTAGATAAATGAGTATCATAAATATAAGGAGATAAGAGCCAATAACTAAGTCCTGTATAATATGAAACAAAGAAAAGCAATGTTATTTTCAAAACTACTGAGCCATATTTTAATCCTAACCATAGTTTTTTTTCATGTTTTACTTGCTTCCATATTTCAATCCCTAGAGCTATTTCCCAGGACATTTTAATAAAATCTAACGCACAAAGAAAAAAGAAGAATTAAAAACTCACTGAATGACAATGTTAACCTACAACAGACAAATGTCAAAGATTCTCAGTACTCACTGTATGTTTCATTAAGGTGTTACCATGGCTCCTTGACTGCACATAAATTCTACATTAGGAGATCTTAAGGACCCCACACGAGAAGAACCCAACAACAGAAAATAAGGAGAATCTTGACTAGCAAAAGCTCATTTCTAATTCATGTTCACTGCACTATCCCCGAACTCTCTCTGTTACGAAATCCTTCACTGTGAGATCCTGTGTAAAGTCATAGAAAATCTGCCATCATTCCCTATAGTAAACCACTACAGTGGCAACCCTATTCTCCTAAGCACCATCCTCATGTGGATTTCCTCTTTCTTTCTAGTCATATGAGGAGAAGGAAGCAGTTCAGGCTGGGGCAAAGTATATTTAGTGCCATTCTGCATGTCTTATTTCTACAGTAAGGAAACACTTCACATTTATGAAGTATTTAAAAATCTGAAATAACAACAACAACAACAAAACCCTCCATATTCATCATTCTACCTAATCATAGATGAAATTGGGACAAAAGAAATTGAGTTAAATGATATATAAGCTCCTAAGGTTTATAAGAGAGCTGAGATTTAAAAAAACCCATGTTAGCTGAGAACTAACACAAGTATTCTTTCTATACAGGCAAAAACTCAAGATCAAAACCAACCAAACAAACAAAGAACAAAACAGCAAATGAACAGAAATACTACTTATGAAGAGCTTACCTAGAGCTCTCTACAGCAGATATGAAGATGATCTAAAGTTCAGAGTTAAAAAAAAAAAGATTATTCAAAATAATATTTAAGTATGTACCACAATAAGCTCAGACGTAGTGATACCATTTTAGGGAAGCCTAGGGCTGACTCCACATGCTTCATGGACTGCATAAACTTAAGAAATTAAGAGTCATCAAATATCTATCAACTTTTTACTTTCTTTTTTAATTTATAAAAATTGTTTATTTATTCTTATATGTTTAAACTTTAATCACCTTCAAAGTACTCTCTATTTGATACAATACACCTATCGGGACAGTTTTTCCACTGCTCAAAACAGTTTTTGAACTCATCAATTTTTTAAAAGATTTTACTTATTTACTTTTTTCTTTTATCTTTAAATATATTTTATTGATTGTGCTATTACAGTTGTCCCATTTTCCCCCGTTCATTCCCCTCCACCCTGCACCCCGCGTCCACCCACATTCCGCCCCTTTAGTTCATGCCCATTTGTCATAAGTTCTTTAGCTTCTACATTTCCCACACTATTCTTGCCCTCCCCCTGTCTATTTTCTACCCACCATCTATGCTACTTATTCTCTGTACTTTTTCCCCCTCTCTCCTCTTCCCACTCCCCTGTTGCTAACCCTCCATGTGATCTCCATTTCTGCAGTTCTGTTCCTGTTCTAGGTGTTTGTTTAGTTTGCTTTTGTTTTAGGTGTGGTTGTTAATAACTGTGAGTTTGCTGTCATTTTACTGTCATATTTTTTATCTTTTTCTTAGATAAGTCCCTTTAACATTTCATATAATAAGGGCTTGGTGATGATGAACTCCTTGAACTTGACCTTATCTGAGAAGCGCTTTACCTGCCCTTCCATTCCAAATGAAAAAGCTTTGCTGTATAGAGCAATCTTGGATGTAGGTCCTTGCCTTTCAAGATTTCAAATATTTCTTTCCAGCCCCTTCTTGCCTGGAAGGTCTCTTTTGAGAAATCAGCTGACAGTCTGATGGGAACTCCTTTGTATGGGATTGTTACCTTATCCTTTGCTGCCTCTAAAATTCTCTCCTTCATTTGAATCTTGGCTAATGGAATTATGGTATGCCTTGGTGTGTTCCTCCTTTGGTCCAACTTCTTTGGGACTCTCTGAGCTTCCTGGACTTCCTGGAAGTCTATTTCTTTTGCCAGATTGGGGAAGTTCTCCTTTATTATTTGTTCAAATAAGTTTTCCACTTGTTGCTCTTCTTCTTCCCCTTCTTCTGGTACCCCTATAATTCGGATGTTGGGATGTTTAAAGATGTCCTGGAGGTTCCTAAGCTTCTTCTCATTTTTTTGAATTCTTGTTTCTTCCTTGTTTTCTGTTTGTTTGTTTGTTTCTTCCTTCTGGTCCACTCCATTGATTTGAGTCCCAGTTTTCCTCCCATCTCTATTGGTTCCCTGTGCATTTTCCTTCATTTTCACTTATTGTAGCCTTCATTTGTTCATTTAACTTATGAGAAAAATCAACTAATTCTGTGAGCATCCTGATTACCAGGGCTTTGAACTGTGCATCTGATAGGTTGGCTATCTCTTGGATAGCTTAGATGAATTGGCTTTGGGGTTTGTTCTCCAGTTTGAGACATTTTGGTTTTTTTTTTGTTTTTTTTTTGGGGGGGGGGGTCTGGTCGCGGCTGTTACATAGTGAGGAGCAGAGCCTTAGGTGTTCCCCATGGTGGAACAGCCCAGTTGCTGGGTTGTGATGCTGTACGTGGGGTAGGGGTCCAAGAGGGAACAATGCCATGCTCTGCTCTCTCTCAGATTCCAGTCCCTTCTGCTGCTTCCCCTTTGCCTGGATTATCTGAGCTCAAATGTGGTACCACCTGGTCAGCCAGCCCGGCCTTGTGTGGTCTCACTGCGTCTGCACTGTTCCAACCCCATGACCGGGGTCCGCTAGCTGCCGCCTGTGTGCCTGGAGTCTGCTAGCCTCCACCTGCACGCCTGGGATCTGCCAGCCACTGCTACCTGCGCTCCCAGTCTGCCAACTTCTACTTTTTCTTGCCATGACTCCGCCCCTCTAACCGGTCTGGATGAATGGTTGTCGGATTTCCGTACAGTTCAATTTTCTATCAGTTCCGGTTGTTTTCTTGTTTCTAAATCTTTGTTGTCCTTACTTTTGGTTGTGTGAGGAAGCACAGTGCATCCACCTATACCTCCATCTTCACCGGAAGTCAACATTTTACTTTCAATTAAGATATCTTTTGTGGTAGGACAAGTTTTTCCACCCCCAAATAAAGATGTGATAAGTGCCAAAAACATGTATTTTCTTCATCCCAATGTAGTCTTCTTGCTTAGTGTGGAAACACCCCCACCCGAAAAAAGATAAACCTAGTCTATACGTTCATTAGCATTCTCTTTGAATAGATACATAAATCACTTTAATTAAAGTGCCTAACAGATCTAATCAGCCCAAGGGGAAGAAGATGGTACTGCAAGGAAAGGAGTGATATAAGAGAATCACCAAAACATAAAGCATTATACCTGTTATTCTTTTGACTGCCCAGCTTATGAAAGAAACTCTTTATTAGGTTTGGGGAAACCCTATTTTTTCAAGCATCTCTCACTACAGAAATTGGAAAATACAGATACATTCCAGACTACGTAGTTAGTAATTGAATGCTATTAATCAGAAAAATCTGCTCCAGACTTTGAATCTGAAGACAATGTAAAGAAGTAAGGGACAAGTCAACTCAAAATAGTTACATATATTTATACTTAAAAAATATAATAGTTAACATAAAAGATTTGTATTCTTTTTAACCATCATCTGGAATGAGGAGAAAGGACAGCTACCATCTTGATGCTTCTCTACTTAATTCCTTCATCTTGGAAGTAGGGCTAAGAGTCCTACAATATGCTTTGAAGCATGTCTGAACAGTACACCAAGCACAGTGGTGCTGCTGACTCCACTGTGGCTTATTTTACACTTCACCATCCGGCCCTTTACATTCAGAGTATTACCACTTTTGTCAACCTGGTTATTTTCTATGGTGGTACAACAAAATCCCACTGCTTCTTGGAGACACCAAGGTGGGAACACAATTAAGACCCCAACCACCCCCCAAAAGAAATAAAAAGTCATCATATAAATCTAGTATATTAATGTCCTGATTTATATAAAAGCTTTAATTTGGTAGTTCTTAAAATTAATGATCAAGAGAAACTAGTAAGAAACTACAATCCTAATGTTAAACAGAAAGGTGCCTCAGGCCATATTTAACTAATGTGATTTAGGCACCCTCTCTGCCTCTTCTAAAATCCCTAAGGATAATTACCCTATACCTATGATAACTTTCTCAGGAGAAAAAACTTTGTAAGACAGAAAAGTGCACAGGAAATGTAACAGATGGATAGTTTCCTAATTTGCCTAATAAGGCAGTTGAATTTAAACCATTCCTAGTGCCTTTTAGCACAAATATTGTATAAATTTACATTTAATAATTTCTACAGTAAATTTTATAACTTAAAAATGCTTGTAAGCTCTGAAAAAACAATGAAACAAAATTTACTTTTCAACAAACACAATGGATTCTTTAAAACTTAAAATATTAAACACAAAGTTGTAATTTTATAAGTTGTTTTTCTACTAATGTTCATAAATATATCAGCAGCCATCATACTATACTATATGAATCCACTAAAAATTACAAGAAGAATAATGGAAGTTAGAAGATCCTGGTTTATCTAAACACATTATTAGCACTGTACCCTTGAATATATCAATCACATAATGTCTAACAGCCTGTAAAGTAATATACAAGAACAGTTGAAAATAAATAATGGCAACACCAAACTTACGGGACACAGAGAAAGCAGTACTGAGAGGAAAAGTTCACAGCAATACAGGCCTACCTGAAGAAGACAGAAGAATCTCAAACAACCTAACCCTACAGCTGAAAGAACTGGAAGAACAACAACAAACAAAGCCCAGAGGGAGTAGAATGAAGGAAATCATCAAGATCGGGGTAGAATTAAATGACATAGAGACTGGGGGAAAAAAATTCAAAGGCTCAATGAATCCAGGAGCAGGATCCTTGAAAAGATAAACGAAACTGACAAACCTTTAACCAGATTCATCAAGAAAAGGAGAGAGAGGACCCAAATAAATAAAATTAGAAATGAAAGAGGAAAAGTTACAACTGATAACACAGAAATACACAGGACTGTAAGAAGTTACTATGAAAAACTATATGCCTAGCAATTGGACAACCTGGATGAAATGGACAAATTTCTAGAAACATACAATCTCCCAAACCTAAAACAAGGAGAAGCAGAAAAGTTGAATAGTCCAATAACAATGAGTAAAATTGGAGCAGTAATCAAAAAAATCCTGACACTCAAAAACCCTGGACCAGATGGCTTCACAGGTGAATTTTACCAAACATTTAAGTAAGAGCTAATTGCTGTCCTCAAACTATTCCAAAAAATTCAAGAAGAGGGAAGATTCCTGAACTCTTTATGAGGCCAGTATCATCCTAATTCCAAAACCAGGTGAAGATACAACAAAGAAAGAAAACTACAGGCCAATATCACTGATGAACATAAATGCTAAAATCCTCAACAAAATACTAGCAATCTGGGTTCAGAAATACATCAAAAAGATCACGCACCATGATCAAGTGGGATTTATCCCAGGGATGCAAGGATGGTATAATATTCACAAATCAATAAATGTAATACACTATGTAAACAAAATGAAGGACAAAAATCACACAATCATATCAATAGATGCTGAAAAAGCATCTGATAAAATCCAGCACCCATTTATGATAAAAACTCTCAGCAACATGGGAATAGAGGGAGTATACCTCAATATAATAAAAGCCATATGTGAGAAACCCGCAGTCAACATCGTACTCAACAGGCAAAAATTAAAAGCTTTCCCCTTAAGAACAGGAACAAGACAAGGGTGTTGGCTCTCATCACTCTTATTCAACATAGTACTGGAAGTTCTAGCCACAGTGATAAAGACATACAAAGAAATAAAAGACATACAAATTGGAAAGAAGGAAGTAAAACTGTCATTTTTCACAGACAACATGACAGTGTACATAGAAAACCCTATAGTCTCCACCAAAAAACTAGTCAACCTGATAAGTGAATCTGGCAAAATAGCGGGATACAAAGTCAATATTCAAAAATCAATGGCATTTTTGTTCACCAACAATAAACTATCGGACAAAGAAACTAGAGAAAAAAATCCCATTTGCTATATAGCAACAAGAAAAATAAAGTACCTAGGAATAAATTCAACCAAGGAGGTAAAAGACCTGTATTGAGAAAACTATAGAACACTGAAGAAAGAAATTGAGGAAAATACAAATAAATGGAAGTATTTACCATGTTCATGGATTGGAAGAATTAACATCATTAAAATGTCCATAAAAGAGCGATCTATAGATTCAAAGCAATTCCTATTTAAAAAAAAAAAAAGGAATATTTCACAAATGTAGAACAAACATTTCCGAAATTTATATGAAATCAGAAATGACCCCAAATAGCTGTAGCAATTTTGAGAAAGAAGAACAAAGTAGGTGAGATTACCATACCTGACATCAAACTATATTACAAGGCCACGGTAATCAAAATAGTCTGATACTGGCATAAGAACAGACATCTAGAAAATGGAACAGAATAGAGAGCCCAGAAATAAACCTATGTCTCTATGGTCAATTAATATTCGACCAACGGGACAGAAGCATAAAATCGAGGAAAAATAAACTCTTCAACAAATGGTGTTGGGATATCTGGGCAGCTACATGTAAAAAAATGAAACTGGACCACCAACTTACACCATATACAAAAATAAACACAAGGTGGATAAAAGACTTAAATATAAGTCATTGTACCATAAAAATCCTAGAGGAGAACAGAGGCAGGAAAATCTCATATATTCCATGCAGCAATATTTTTACAGATATATTCCCTAGAGCAAGGGACATAAAGGAAAAAATAAACAAATGAGACTATATCAAACTAAAAAGCTTCTGCATGGCTAAAGAAACCAACATCAAAATGAAAAGGGAACCAACTACATGGAAGAATATACTTGGCAATGACACATCAGACAAAGGTTTAATTTCCAAAATATATAAAGAACTCATAGGACTCAACACCAGGAAGATAAACAATCCAGTTAAAAAATGGGCAAAGGATCTGAACAGACACTTCTCCAAGGAAAACATAGAGATGACCCATACATATGAAAAGATGCTCAACATCACTAGCCATCAGAGAGATGCAAATTAAAAACCATACTGAAGTATCATCTCACACCTGTCAGAATGGCCACTACTAATATATCAACAAACATCAAGTGCTGGCGAGGATGTGGAGAAAAAGAAACCCTAGAACACTTCGTGGGAATGCAGACTGGTGCGGCCACTGTGGAAAGCAGTATGGAATTACCTCAAAAAATTAAAGATCAATCTGCCTTTGACCCGGCAATTCCACTGCTGGGAATATATCTGAAGAAACCTGAAGCACTAATTCAAAATATATTCACTCCTATGTTCATTGCAGCATTATTTACAATAGCCAAGATTTGGAAGCAGCCCAAGTGCCAATCAGTATATGAGTGGATAAAAAAGCTGTGGTACATTTACACAATCGAATACTACTTGGCTGTAAAAAAACAAAAACAAAGTTTATCCTTTCAGACAGCATGGATGGACCTGGAGAACATTATGCTAAGTGAAATAAACCAGTAAGACAAAGATAGTACCACATGATTTCAATCATATGTAGAATCTAATGAACAAACTGAATTGACAAGCAAAATAAAGACAGACTCCTAGATAGAAAGCAGGCTGACAGCTCTGGGATAGATGGGCGGAGTGTAGGGTATATGGAGGGATGAGTAAAACTTAGAGAGAAAGAACTTATAGACAAGGACAACAGTAATTGTGCTTAAGGGGGTGGAGGTGGAAGAGGGTATAGAGAAGATAAATGGTGACAGAAAAAATCATCATATTAAAAAATAATAATATAAATAAATAATACAAGAATAAACTTTCACATACCAACAACCATAAACCTACTTTTGTTCCATACTGTATAGTGAGGAAAATAAAGCCTTAAAGAATGAGCAAACAATCTAAAGAAAAAAGCAACAAAAATTTTAAAATCTCATTGGATAATTTTAATAGACAAATTAGAAGTGACTAGGGATATAGTCAAATAAATTCTTTAAAATGAACCTCAGAATGACAAAGTATCAATCAATAGCAAGGATAAGATAACAGAAAAAAGGTATAATTAGAAGATCTGACTTGTGAAGTCAGAGTTCCAGGAGAGTACAGACAGATTAAAGAGTAAAATAAATGCACTGTTTATATTAGAAAAGAAACACCCCAAATTAATGCACTAAGTATTCACTTTAAGATCCAAAAACAAAGAAAATAATAAATTCATAGCATAAAAATAGAAATAACTATAAGAACAAAATGAAAGAGGAAATAAAATACAATGGGAAGTACAAATAAAGCCAAAAAACTTGGTTCTTTGGAAAAGATTACTAACAATGACAAACTGACAAAGTAAATCAAGGGGAGGAAAAAAGCTCTAGTGAACAACATTTGGAAATAAAGTGCCTACTATAAAGACTTTAGGTCTCACAGCAATGAAAAGGGAAAAGAATTATTAACAACTTTAAGCCAATACATTTTAAAAATGGATACATAAACTCATCTCTAGAGAAATGCCATTCACTAAAGACAAAGTTAAAAACTTAATATTACTACAGATATTAACAACAGTTGAATCAGTGGGTAAGCACCTGCCTCCCAAAAAACACCAGGCAAGCTAGCTTTACAATTATGTCCTATGAGGCTTTCAAGGACCTTTAAATTCCAATCTTAAAAGCATCTTCCAGAATAAAAGGGGAGACTATTTCACAGCTCATCTCGAGTCTTGCATAACTTTCATAACAAAAGGAAAGGAACAATGTGTAAGAAAAACATTGCAAGTTAACCACATTCAGGAATACAGATTCAAAAGATTCTGAAGATAGTTACCAGCAATCCAACACCAGTGATATATAAAAGATAATTCATTAGAACTAATTTGGGTTAATCCAATAAATCTAGTGATAAATAATAGTTAAAAACTATAAATGCCAATCAATATAGTACATAAGTAGGGGAAGATCATTAATATATGAAGTATTCCATAAAATTCAGTGCCCATTCATGATAAAAATAATCAGGCAGAAGAGAACTTCCTTAACTTGATAAAAGACATCTACAACAAAAACCACCTTTAATGATGACAAAGAACCATAATCGTATTGGTTCAATACTTGAATGGCAGTCTAAATAAGTAAAGACAGGGAAAATAATATTTCTTTAATATGTGAAAAGATTAAAAATAAATGTCATTATTTGTAGATAATATATCCTCTATGTTAAAAATTCCAATTAAAAAAATTCTGTAAGGTTGTTGGATACAAAAGTAAAAAATTTAATTTCATTTAAAATTAATAATTGCACCTAGCTAACAGAAAATAAAACTTTGTAAAAACCATGAAAAAGTAGCTAGGAAAAAATTAACAAAAGATATGTAAGCCTGTTATGTATAAAATTATTGAAGACATTATAGAACACAAGTACAGAAAATAACAAACTTGAATAGAAATATCAATAGAATGAAATGTAACTAAACTGACGAAATTGCAATAAAAACAACAACAGTAATTATGGTGGAATTTGACCAAGTAATCTACTGTTAAAATGTGATATTCTGAGTTCTAGAATGTTACCTTCAGTCAATCTTTAATTTCTTGAAAATATATACTTATTTTATGATTGGAGTCTTTTTAATTTTTTATTTTAATAAAATCAGAATATGCAAAGCACATGCAGTGGTAAGATCTAAAGTAATACAGTAAATAATTTCTAAAGCTACAGTGACTTGAAGTTCAATCCTTACTACAGTTGGAGTCTTAACTATTCCATTTGTGGATTCTCTGTTCATCTGTTTCTACTGTGTATTGTTTTACTTGTTTTTTCATCAGGTGTTGTCCTGTGTACATTTAGGCTAAATATAATATTCCAATTGATTTTGATCATTATATACTATAAGTGATTATCTGATAATATTTACTGATAATATTATCTTTTCAGGAATAGGCTAACATTTGCTTTTAACAGGTAATTTAAAGCAAAAAATGCTAGTTAATTTCAGATCATCTTAATCCAATCAGTGACTGAGATGATTCAAAATTGGGCTTCGATCCATATAAAATCTGGTTTGTTCCAGTATACAAGTACTATTTAGGGCAGTCTTTCTTAAATGGGAGTGATTTTTGCTCACCAGGGCACATTAGGCAATATATGGAGGTGTTTTCGATTGCCACAATAAGGGTGGGGGATTGGTAGTGGCATCTAGTGAATATAGGAGAGGGATGCTGCTAAGCATCCTTCATTGCACAGGGAAATTCCACACAACAAAGAATTATCTAGTCCAAAGTGTCTATAGTGCTGAAACTGAGAAACCATGATTTAGATTATAGCTCCTTGAGGTTTTAAAATAAAACCAAAGAGGTGTTTAAGCAAAGAGCTCTCATTGGTAGTCTTAAACCTCCAACTATTGTCTCCCTAGTTCTAGAAGTGTGACAAAATGACTGCTTGGCTTCTCAACCTCTCAGTGGCCTTTTCTGGAATCTGCATCATTAGGGAGAAAGAAGACCTCAAACCTAAGTCTCAATATACCAACTAACTTTACTTTTTTCCACTGAGCTTTAGCTTTATAATTCACAGCTTTGGGGACTGTAATGCCTTCAAAATAATTTATTCTTATTTTGATTCAGCTTTACTAGTTGTTCTCAATAGTAAAGTTGGTTCAAATTACCTTCTCTATCTGACAAGATTTTAAATGTATATGAAAGAACAAAAGGATAAGAAGCAGTACAATATTCCTAAAGAACAACATGGAGGGCCTGACCCGCCAGATACCAAGTCATACTATTAAGCCATAGTAGCAAACAACATGGCTTAATAGTATGACTTGGTATCTGGTGGGTCAGGCCAGATACCATGGGGGAAAAACAAACAAAGTTAAAATACAAAAACAAACAAGAAACCCCAAAGAACTAAAAAACAAAACATTTGAACAAATAAAGTATTAGTAATTAAGGATGTATCATATTAGAATAGGAATATTGGAGGGGAATGATAGAAAAGAGAAACCCTCCAAATAAAGTAAATACATATGAAAACAAGCGACAAAGCAGGCATTAAAGATTGGAAGGAACAGCATGGATTTTTTCTTGTTGAGACAACTAATTAGCCAAATAGAAAAGAAAATGAAATTTTAGTACTACCTTACAGCATACACAATCACTTCCATGTAGAATAATGAATAAAAGTGTATGGCAGTAAAAACAAAACAAAACATGATCCAACTGCAAAATGGGCAATAGACATGGACATTTTACTGAAGAGTATACAGAGATGGCAAATAAGTACATAAAAAGATGTTCAACATCATTTGGCCATCAGAGAAATATAAACTAAAATTACAGTGTAATATTATTTCACACATATGAGAATGACTAACATTAAAAAAAAAAAAAAAAAAAAAACAGTGATGACACCAAATGCTGGCAACAATGTAGAGAAACTGTATCATTCACACATTAATGATGAAAATTTACAATGGTATATGCATTCTGGAAAAGATTATAGCAGTTTCTTATGAAACTAAGCATGTGCTTTCCAAACAATCTAGCAATTGCACTCTTAGGCATTTATTTCAGGAAAAAAGATAACATGTCAACACAAAAACCTGTATGTGAATGTTCACAGCACATTTATTCATAATAGCAAAAAAAACTGGAAACAACCCAAGTGTCCTTCAAACACTGAATGACTGAACAAACTGTGATACACCCATGTCATGGGACTATTATTACTCAGCAATAAATAGGAACAAACCAATGATGCTGACAACAACTTGAAGGAAACTTAGGGAATTATGCTGAGTGGAAAGCCAATCTCCAAAGGTTAGATACAATATGATTCTATTTATATATATATTTTTGAAATGATAGTATCATAGAGATGGACAATTAGCAGTGGCCAGGGGTTGTGAAGAGCAGGGGCCATGGCTATAAAAGGGCAGCAAGATGGTTACTTCTGAGGCAACTCTTCTGTATTTTGATTGTGGTGGTGGTCACATGCAATCTCCGTTGATGAAACTGCATGCAATACATACATACACATACATGTATATATGTACACACACACATATATACACAGAGATCACATCAAACTGGTGAAATCTAAATAAAGTTGGTAACTATATCAATGTCAATTTCTTTGTTATGATATTACAATAGCTATACAAGATGCTACAACTGGGGGACACCAGGAGTCTTAATGGGTTTGCCCGGGCCAGCCTCTTTTGCTCTCTGGGCCTCAGGCTCCCCACTTGTAGGTGGATCCTGATTCCTCTGGTTTCTTCTAGCCTTGCACATATAGAGGTATTCTAAGCAAATGTGAAGAAAATTCATCTAAGAATACAGATGTACTCAAGAATTCCATTGAAAAGAAAGCCAGAAAAGGAACAAACTCAGAAAACCCAGTCTTTGTCCCCAAATTTCTGCCATGGTGCTTGGGGCAAGGGAGCAATC
Source organism: Glossophaga mutica (assembly GCA_039655065.1). Taxonomy (NCBI): domain Eukaryota; kingdom Metazoa; phylum Chordata; class Mammalia; order Chiroptera; family Phyllostomidae; genus Glossophaga; species Glossophaga mutica. The sequence continues at coordinate 134,362,106 of CM077307.1, read as the reverse complement.
ATGTGGCCGGTCTCAGAGACCATTCATTCATTCATGAACATGAATGAACAAAATAAGAAATATTTATATGAAGTTCAAAGACATGCAGAATGAAACATTATTTAAGAATACATCAGGAGTGGCAAAATATGCCCTTGGAGGAAAGAGTAGAAGCTGCAATGAAAGCGGTGTATTTTTGTTGGTGATATCGTATTTCATAAGATAGGTAATGGGTACTGGGGTGTTCTTATTTTTTAAACCAACTAACTATTCTTAAACTCTTATTTATACAGGATATAGTTAATGTGGGGGCAGGAAGGGGAGACCATGCAATAGAAATGAATTAGGCCAGTGAAGTAACAATGTATCAAAAATAGCTCAAAAAACACAGTATTTTCTGACCTCCACATACACTTTTCTATGGCCTTAATATTTAAGATTGTTATGAGCAAGAGGTCCCTGGGAGATAGGGGAGACTTTGGGAGAAGAGGGTAACCCCCCACTTCTGCAAAGAGGTGGGGGAGGCAGGCTGCGTGGAATGGTGCTGAAAGAGGAGAAGGCACAGTATTTAAGGAACACTGTATAACAAAGGCAGGTTAATGCAGTCCCTGTCTTCCTGAAGGGAGGGGCTACAGAAGGAGGCTGCTGCCTGGGACAAACTGTGAACAAAGACATTGTGATTTTGAGAAGTGCTAAGGTCAAAGACACTGGGGAGCTAACCAAAAATGGAGAAAGTGAGGCAGTGTAGGGACAACAGCTGGATACTTCCACTGGCTTCCTGTGCACTGGGATTTAGAGAGAGCCTTTTTAAAGAAAAGGCACAGCAAGTCTCTCTTCCTTCTCTCTCTCTCTGTTCAGTGCTTGGTCCAGAGAAGTCACTCTCTGGTACAAGGGCTCTGGGTACAGGACTTTGGAGCTTGCTGCAGTCTCGCTCTGGGCTTTTGGCATTCGGATGTCCTGGGCCTAAGGCTCAAACAAGAGGCCACATGGGACCAGGCAGATGCTGGGCACACCAAGGGCTTTGACCCCGCATGGATGGGAACCCATTTCTGGAGGCAGAGTCCCACAATGGGACATGTGCCTCCTTGAGCTCCAGCCTCTGGGACACTATGATCCAGTGCAGCACAGCACACGGTTTGTGGAAGGCTACATGGAGACCGACAGCAACAGAACCCAGATCCTAAAGGAGAGAGTTGCTGCAAGAGGATGGCAACTCTGAAACCCACAGGTGCACATTCCAGAGAGGATGGAGATCTGTTTGCATGACTGGCTTAAGGGCAGATAAGGAAATGGGGAACTTGTAGGCAAGGTTTTGGCTTGTAGTCTTTTGGGGAGCAAGATTAAGTTCTGGGTCTCATGGGAGACAAGGGCTCAGCAGCAGTGCTCTTAGCCCCTCCAAGGTTGGAACCCTGTTAATAAAAACCTGTTTCCTTCAAGACAAATTGTTGGGTCATATAGAAGGGTGACAAACAGCCAAAGCCCCATTTGCAGTTACAGGATTACTAACATGTCTGAAATCAATAAAGGAATGGTCTGATGAAGCCATACAAAATGTTTAGTGTTAGCTGGCTCTTATGGAAACCTGCTGTTATTTTGTATTTTCCTAAAAAAGAGAAGGCACCGAAAAAAAAAAAAACCTGTCCGATTTGCCAATTAGACTAATTAAAAGACACAGAGACTTTAAAATTTATATTGAATTTCCCTCCAAAATCCACCTAGCTTATGTATATTTGATTTGAACTGAACTGAACTGATATAAACATTTCTATCATGTCTAAGTTCTCAAGGTTTCTACATAACTTAATTCCACATAAAATTTCTTTTAAGTCAGTGATTCTCACAGCTAACTGCAAATTACAATCATTTATATAGCTCTTAACCTGATCCTCCAGTCTAATTTCAGATTATTTAAATCAGAACTTTTGAGGGCTAGACCCAAACATCAATGTCCAAGGATGTTTTTATAAAGTTTATTATAGGACAATAATTTTAATTCCTTTACATGTTGTCCATAGTTGCAACGGAGACCATGTGGCCAGTAAAGCCTAAAATATCTATTATCTGGCCCTATACTGAAAAAGTTTGCCAACCCAATTGCACTAAGACAAGCACAGATATCTCAGAAAATTTCACGGTGTAAAAGCAACCATATACCAGCTTTATTCTTATACTTTTTGTCTAAATTTTTTCTCGCCCTAATATATAAGATTAAGAAACGTGAACGATGAGAAATATGACTCTAACTAAACTCACTGAGAATTAAGACCCTGGCTGGTGTGGCTCAGTGGATTGAGTGCTGGCCTGCAAACTAATGGGTCACCAATTCAATTCCCAGTCAGGCACAGGCCTAGGTTTCGGACCAGGTTCCCAGTAGGGGTTGTGTGAGAGGGCAACCACACATTAATGTTTTCTCTTCCTCTCTTTCTCCCTCCCTTCCCCTCTCTCTAAAAATAAATAAAATCTTTAAAAAAGAGAGAGAAATAAGACTTGCTCTGTTTTTTAGCTTCTCTTGAGACAATGAATGATAATGGAGAGAACTACTTAACAAGATTCTGGTTTCTCTTGCAACACAATAGCTTTAACTTGCCTGCTTTTATGTGCACCTTTATACTGTCAGCTCCACAGATGTTATCCCTACAGGCAATATTAGTACCTGCAGAGAAATGACACCTGGGTCTCTTGTTTGCAAGACCTTCGCCCATCAGTCCAAGGTTAGACCCTGTCCAGCCATGTGGGGGTGCTAGTTTATGAGTGCTGCAGCAGTGGGCATAATGAATCATATACCTAGTGGACATAAAAGACATACATACCACATGAAGTAACTTTAATAATTGACTTAAATGGCTAACAACTAGCAAGTATCTTTTAGAGAGATACTCAAGGTTTTCTTAACCATTTTCTGTAGATGATGAAAAGTTAGATTTGCCCTCTTCAAGTCTACTCCTTCCAAACAGTTGTATCCAAAAGGAAATATTCCCGTTCCCCAACCCTGTCTCCACTAAAACAGAAACTGGGATTTATGTCCCACTCCTCAATACATGTAAAATTTGTACAAAAATATATTTTATGAAAATGACTGGTAATCTCTAGACTTAATAAATGCAAGATGCCCTAAGATGTGAATCCCATCATTTGGGTTCTGGGGTTTTATTCCCTCCAAATTATCTATCTTTAAAGTTCAAAAGACAGACAGAGTGACAGAAAGACATATAGACTTGCATATATACAGGATGAGAAAGTAGTAGAGGAATGAAGAAAAATCATTCCAGGCTGATTCAGTGACTGGGATAGAAGCAGAGACAAAATATAAAAAACTACAATTAACTTCAGTAAATTATGAACTGATAATGCCCAATTGCCAAGGATGGTTGGTGATTCCATTAGTTTTTCTACTGTCATTAATAGAGTATAAACATACACACAATATGTAAGCATAATGATTATATATATTATATATTCTGGCTTGGGAAAAATATTTGCAAGTCACATATATGAAAAAAGATTTATAGCCAAAGTTTAAAAAAATAATAAAAATGTTTAATGGACAAATGATTTGAACAGAGACTTCTCCAAAGACAACAGGTAGTAAATAAGCTCATGAATAGACTGCAACACCCATTACTATAAGGGAAAAACAAATTAAACCATAATGATATAACCACTACAGACTTAATAAGATGTCTAAAATAAATTAAAAAACCAACTCTGACAATACCAAGTAAAGAGAGAGTCACTAGAACTCTAAAACATTTCAGGTGCGAAATCGACATAGAGGAGCTACTCTGGACAACAGTTTGCCAGTTATTTATGAAATTAAATATCATCTTACCATATGACTCAGAAATCTTCCTCTGAGTTATTTGCCCAAGGGAAATAAAAATTTAGATTCATACAAAAGCATGTATATGAATTTTTAGAAGCAATATTCACAATCACTCCAAACTAGAAACAAGTTGTCTTTCAATGAGTGAATGCATAAACAAATGTGATACACCCATACACTGAACTACTTCCTCATTAATAAACGCAACATACTACTGATATGTGAAACAGCATGGCCAAATTTCAAAAGCATTACGCTAATTTTTTTAAAAAGCCAGCCTCAAAAGGTTATATATTATATAACTGCATTTAGATTATTTGACATTCTGCAAAATGCAAAAACTATTTACAAAAAACAAGAGGTCAGTAGTAAGAGAAAAACTTGACTAAGCGGGAAGCAAAGACATTTTCCAGAGTAAGGGAACCATTCTGTAGCCTTATTATGGTAGTGGTTACATGAGTCTGTGAATTTGCCAAAACATTTGAAACTATGTGTGATAAACAAATTTTACTGTATATATTTTAAAAATACTTTTTTCAGAAATTATACTGAAGTATTTATAAAAGTAATCTATTTACTTTTACATAAAGGAGATAGAAAATAAAGTACATACAGACTAAAATGAAATGGACCCAACTCTAAAGCAGTTATTCTGATAAAATATTAAGTATGACTTATTTTACTCCTTACAACTTTCTGTGTCTTTCAAAAATCCTAAAGTGGACATTTATTACTTTTACAATTAGGAAATAAATGTCCTTTTTGAAAAGTGAATTTAGATACCACTTATAAAGTTTCTTTGAGTAGCGGATATACAACTAAAAATGAAGTCATGGAAAGGGAAAATAAAAGAGAAATCGAATAAAGAGGAGGCATAAAAGCATAAAGTGTCTTCATTTTCCTTTTACTTTGGTACTATTTTTAATAACCTCAAGGTATCAACCAGTGTCACAGAATATATTACCTCTTCTCTTTCATGCCATAATTTAGCTTAATTAAAATGTTGTTTTAAAAACTAGTTTAAAATCCATCTTCTAGTGAGAACTTCAGTTTTAAGGAAAAGAGGGAGTCCAAAAATTTCAGGATTTAGGTGCTTATGCATGATGACATACCAACATATTTTCACACCAAAAGTAAAATTGGCCCCTGAAAGTGACATTTGCAATAAATTTTTAAAATAAAGGGAATGGTATAAGTAAAGGGAACAAATTAAAAAAAAAAAAATATATATATATATATTTATACAATTATATAACTATTATTCAATCTCTGATTTAAGCTTTTTACATATATTAACATTCAATCAGAAACAAAGGAGATGAGTTTTCTTAATTGTAGGTAAGAAAGACATAGAGGTCAATGAATAAATGCTTAAAGTTTTTTTAAGGACTATACATTCAAATGGTTCTCAAAATACATAAAATATATAAAACAATATTTAGAAAATTCCATCCCTTTTCTCCCTTTCCTGTATCTATCCTTCAAACACACACCCCAATCTGAAACACAAACAGTGAAGGTAACTACAATTACTGGTTTCTCAGGCATCCTTGTCAAGTTCCTTCATGTGTCTATAGGGAGATATAAACATGTACATTAATTTTTCTCAACTATTTTAAATGTTTTTTATAAAAAAGTAGAAAACTATATGTAGAACTCTACATCTTTCTATCACTTAATGAGATAATGCAATACTATATTTAATTATTAAAATGTCAAATATAAAGCTAAATAAAAGTCCCACAATGAAATGTTAAGAACACACTCATAGATTTAGGTTTCAAAGCTGTCAGCAACACTGATGTAAAATTGTATTAAGAACATGTTAATGATTTATACAACTGTAAGTGAGAAGGGAGACTTACTGACAGTAGTTGAGGTCGCTTGCCTATCTCCAGTAAAACATTAACCTCGGTGAGATCCCAAAGGCCTCTTTAAAGTGTGGCAACTTCAAGGTTTAGCCTGCCTATAATTATAATTAACAAGCAAGTGAAGAAGTTACCTAATTTAAATGAAGGACCTTCATTTTCAGCACAGCAGCATTTTTAGGTGAATAATTCCAATACATGAATAATTCCAATACATATACGAATTGAATTAGCACAGCAGCTAATTTTGAGTCTGCAATTCTTAGAAAGTATTAAACTCACTTCTAAATCGTTATATTAAAAAACAGGAACTGCAGAGGAACTCTTACTTTAAGAGCACTTGCTGAATGGGGGCAAGTTTGGGTTGAGGTTCACAGAGATTTGAGGGAAACAAGAGAATGCAAAAGAATCTGCTCAAAGCCAGGAGACTCACAAGAGGCTGATTCCTCTGAACCACAAAGGACTAACCACACGCTGAGATAAGAAGAAAAATACCCGACTCTCTTTACTTCTGTGTGTCTCCGAAGAAAGTTGGGTTGGTATGGAACAAACGTAGCTTTAAAAAAGTGTCTTGAGAGTTGTAACTACAAACCAGCCTTCATATGAACTCATTCACATCATTTTAGTGATACAGAAACTAACTTCCAAGCTTTGAATTTAAAGTGGTCTAAGATCATGATGGTGCTATTAAATCCTCTCTGGAGAAAATCTACCTTCATTCCAGGTCTCAAATATTCTCACAAAACTCCCCCAATCATCTCAGTTGAAAAAGGTGTGCATAGGAAAAAGGGTAAAAATTAACTGAATACAAGAAAACAAGGTAGCATGACTGAAAATCAGCAGAGACAGCAAAATTTAAAATGAGAATTAACAGATACGGACTACTACAGAATAATTATGAATACTATATGTTTAAAGAAGTAAAAGACACGTTTAGAAATGTGAAGAAAATTTTTTAAAGTGGGTAAGCAGAACTGGAAAAGAACCAAACAGAACTTCTAGGTACAAAAGAGATTAAATGAAAATTTTTAGAAAAGCAATGGATAAAAACTTATTAGATACCACTGAAAATAACAAGTAAACTGGAAGTCAGCTCATAGGACAGAGACCAAGAAATTAAAACAGTAAAGGATACACAGATATGCAGGAGACTGTGATGAAGTTCACCTTAAGTCTAATTCACAGTTCCACTAATGGAGGAAGAGTTCTAATACTGAACAAAAACAATCATTACCCTGTTTCCATGGGATACAATTTAATAAAAAAGGCTGACAATCATCAAATAATCACATAAAACGTGTAAAATTATACCTGTGATAAATGAAATTAGGAGAATTTACTAATAAGTACTTTTCTCAATTTAGATAATAGGTTTCAAAAGCTCCTCCATGAAGACACGAAGTAATATTTGAATGTGAATCGAGTTAAGTAGGGAAGTGTTCTAAGCAGAGAGAACAGTATGTACAAAGATACGAGGCAGGAGAAAATATTGCTTTCCAAGAACTCAAAGAGAATTATAGGGATGGGCTATGAAAAATAATGGGGGAGAAGGGTAGGGGTAGTTCTTAACACTCTAAGAGCATGATCATGCAGCCTGTTAAATAATTTGGTTTTCCCTAAGTTAATGAAAAGATACAGGAGAATTTTAAGCAAACAAGGCGTAAAATTAGATTGTGATTTAGAAAACATTCTTTATAATTAACTGCTTCTTTCTGAGAATCAAAAAACATTGGGAATTCTTTCTAAATCCATTACTGAATTAACATTTTTATAGTAATCACAACTACGACAAAGGACTTAAGAAGGTCATTAATCAATTGTCCCAGCAGTGAAGAACTTCCCTCGTATTACTAAGTGAGAGATAAGAAAAAACTTGTCACCAGATATCTTTTTGTGTTCTCGTATGTCAATAAAATGATATTTAACATTTTTAATTTTCTTGACCTAAAACCCCTTCATGCTTTTTTCACTGTTTTGACATCTTTGCTGTATTTAATTTTTAAATTTCTGATTGTATTATATTTTTTACTGTGTTTAACTAGCTGGATCTTCTTATTAACCATTTTTAAATTTAACCAATATTTTTCATTTTTGTAGGTTTTATGTATTTTTTGGGTCTCTGGATTGAATAATAGTATGTTTTTATTTTATACAATTGGGACAAACATGCTAAAAATTTTTATATAAACTTGTATGTTTCACCTTTTCCTCTAGTTTTAAAAATAACTTTACAATTTTAGTTATCTTTTACATTTACTTTCTTTTACCTTAGTTGTTCAAAGTATTTTTCTATTCAAATCTTCAATTTCTTTAGTTTATTCTATAATTTTTATCATTTTCTAATCTTTTAGTTGTTTACATTGATCAATAACCTTTATATTCATTTTAAAATTCTAATCTAATTAAAAGTAAATGCCTTTCAGCATTTTGTTGAGAAAAATAGGGATTGTGTTTTAAAAATAAGGCAAGTATTTCTCTAATTTTTCTCATGTGTTGACTTATGTTTTTATTTTAAACACTTACAGATGAGCAGGAAATTGGAAAAAAAAAAGTTACTTAATTTTCCCCAACAGTAACATCTTGTGAAACTATAGGACAGTGTCAAAACCAGGAAATTGATTGGCACAAACTACAAATCCCATTTCACCAGCTTCACATGCACCCACATTTGTGTATGTATGTGTGCGATCTATTCAATTTTATTGTTATGTGTAGATTCATGTAACTACCACCACAACTATGATAAGGAATTGTTCCATCACTATAAGGATGCCTAGTGCCCTCACACCATTTATAAAACCTTGAAACCGAGCCTAAACTGATTTACATAAGAAAGGGCATAGAATTACTCTTGGAAGAGAAAGTTTCAGGCAGTTCTGTAGAAGAGGAAAGACAGATAAAAGATTGAGAAGTAGGCCAAAAAGATTTTTTTGAGAAACAGCTGTGTGAAAATAGCTCTTGGTTGGGGGAAAAGACATGAAAAGAAGATTTGTATTTTTGTTCTGTGTTCTGTGATGTCTTTTCTAAAAGGCAGGCAGCCTCAGCTTTATTTGGACTATACAATGATGAAGTTTCAAGACTAGCTGATTTAAAGCCCAATAAAACCCTAATTTGGCTGAAATGGCAGGCTACATACCTCACTACTTTTCTAAAATATAATTCATCTGGTACTCCAAAATTACTCACATGTTCTTCAAACACGCACATTTAATTAAGGACTACTTGTACTCCATTGAGGAAAGAAAAACTAAGCTTAAATGTCATTTGTTTTATATTTAAAATTGTAACAGTATTGGAGTTACAGAATCTATGTAACAGTGCTGCATCATGGTAACAAAAGGGTTGCGTAAGATTTCATTCAAACCCTTACATATCACAACTACATACATATTACTGACCATTACACTTCATAGATTACAAAAAAGAAAATAAAAACTTTATCTGCACATAACAGCCTATGGCAGAGATTTCCTGGCATTACTCGCAAAAAAGTGGAAGATAAATTTAAAATGCTAAAAATATTTCTAAATCTGTAATTATTTCTTGACCAGGAAAAGCTAGACCTCCTTTCTTCACTATGAAGGTAAATTACTTTGATATGCTTTAACTCCAAATCCTCCTGGAACAATAGAAATTACTTTGGAAATCATTCTTACGTGCCTTTGAATCCCTAGGGGAGCCCCAAGATTAGCACAATCATCTTTGGGTTCAACCAGTTTAGAAGATACTGTAACAGTTTGGATAGGTAAATTTCATAGTCCATACATTTACTTCAACCGTATAACTGTAAGAATCATACTTAACTCACAAACCAGTAAATGTATATCATATTATGCCATATATAATGCACTCCCGTATATACTGTGAACCCATGTTTTTGGTCCAAACTTTCAGGAAAAAAAATCTTTTGTTTTAATTTTTTTAATTCATTTATTTATTTATAGTTAGATACTTGTTTTTGTTTTATAAAGAAATTTTTTATTTTTGAACATACAGATATCGTTATTGCTTTTAGAGTTACACTTTTAATGCACAAGCATAAATAAAAGAATTAAAAACATTTATATAGATAGAGAATTAGTACTACCCATGTGTCATACGTGTCCTTATTTTTCCCTAAAAAATTTGGGCAAAAAGGTGAGCATTATACACAGCAAAATATGGTAAGTTTTCTGTTTATTTTTAAAACAAGAATTTTGGGAAATATTTACATGTTTACCAAGAAGGGAAGAAGAAAAGTGGGTGGGAAAGTCTAAAAAGACACATAACAACCTGTTAACTACGGATACCAATAGGAAATACATGGAAGAGAATGAGAGAAAATGATCAATTGTAATCTTTTAAAATTAAGAATTATTTAAACTTTTCAATACAGAGTTGCTTCTGTCCTCAGTAAGCTATACTAAACTATACCACATCTTAGCTCACTAGTCAAAAATAGGTTAACGAAAGTATCAACCTCAAAGGGATCGGATGTAAAACACAGAAAAATGGCGGGAACTTGGTAAGCCTTCCAAAATTAAATAATGTTACATTATCCATATTATTTATCACATGTAATAAAATAATAAAAACAAAACATTTTTTCAAATGATAACTATAAAAATGCTTTAAAACAGTATCAAGAGATCTGTATTAATTTTAAACAGAACTCTTCACAGTTAAGGAGTTGTGCGTCAGACATCCAGGACTATTACTGCTGGAGTCACAGTAGCTGCATAATGCTTAGCACATGTAGTAAATGTTAAAAAAATATTTATTGAATAAAAGAAATTATCATGCAACACACATATAATGCTGCTGCATTTATGCTATCTGTAGCCATTTATAAATGAAAAGAAATAAGTATATATCTAATAAAAGAACTTACTTTTTCAATTTAAAGTTTTTATTTATTTCTTTTTAGAGAGAGGGGAAGAGAGGGAGAGAGGAGAGAAACATTTATGTGCGAGAAAAACATCAACTGGCTGCCTCTTGCACATGCCCCAGACGGGAACTGGACCCTCAATTCAGGCATGTGACCTGATCTGGAATTGAACCAGCAACCTTCACTCCAGTCAGGATGAGAACTTACTTATGTAAGGAAGTATGTATAGACCCAGTTAGCAATAACAATACCAAAGCAGGATTGTCCCCTGACAAGCTGAAAAATAATTCTCATATTACCACATGTGGTAGATATGGCTACCACATTTCCAGACAGAAAAAAAATAGAATCAACACTCTCCACAGGGCCATCCATGGTATGGAACTGCAGCTGTACTGTGATCAGTTCTAAAAGTAAAAGTTACCATTGAGTTTAGAAACCCTGAATCCACTTCCTAGGAGTTGACTCACTGCACAAAGAATCGCTCACTGCATATAGAAATGCACAATTTTTAAAATAAGCTAACCACAGAATCTCTGATTATTGTTATTTATAACAGCTAAAGAGAAAGTAAGGAAGAGTGTTGGCATAGATCCTGATGCTGGACCAAGCTTGGGTTTTCATTAGACACAGCTATAGCCACTATCCATTGATCTGCTTCTATATGGAAAAATTATACTGAAAAAACAGATAAAGATTTGTGAAAGAATGGGGAAACCAAAAGAAAAGAGCCAAGACACTTCTCCTGGCTAGGTACAAAACTTTACATGGTTATTAAGAACCATTGGCATCCAAACAAAAATCTTATTGCAACACTCTCAGAGGTTTGATGCAAGGCCCTGCTGGGAACACAATATTAAAGGACCCTAAACGAATCTGCTTTACTCACTCTAGTTTAGGGAAACCTTAAAACCAGGAAGCAAAGATGACTGTGAGAAACCTAACAACAAATTGCGTGAGCTGGTGTTCGCACAATATTATCAAGATACGGCCTGATGAGAAGGTCTGGATTCCTGGGCCAAGTAAGTGGTAGCTGGAGTCCAAAAATCATATACATACATGTAAGTGGGTAACATAGGGCAGATAAAAGATGTTTCTGGGACTCTGTCCGATGGGAGCCCCATGCACTAAGAAAATAAATCTATTGTTGAAGTCCTAATGGAGGCTACAGTTAGACTGAGGGGATCTAGGAATGTAAGGGTTGATGAAATTAAGGTAGTAAATTTTGATAAAATTGGAATATTTAATCAGATTTTAAATAAAGTCCATCTCTTCTGCCTCATTGTATATTATGAAGATATTTATTACGTCTGTCTGGGGAAGGTTTCTCTTACTTAGTATTATAAAACACTAGGCACATAAAGACACTTTAAGGAAATATTGATTGGACATGCTAAATGAGAACCAATGAAAAAGCTCTAAACCACACAAATTAATTTCAAACAGAAATAAAATAAAAAATAAGCTGGACAAATTCTTTGTGCAATAGCCCTGTGAATGGGACTTTGAAATACAGTATCCTTTGATACTGCACTTATTTTTTCAGGCTACATTACTATAAAAGATACCATTTTGGATCAAGACATGAGACCTATTGGGTTATTGGACTATGTGCTATACAACTCTCAACAGACTGATCACTAAGTAACTTGATAATCAAATGCTTCAAAGGGCCCCCATTTATAATGGAGAAAACGTAGAAATGGCATGCCTGACATGCCATAATGTGCTATACTCAAATACCTATTGCTTCTGTTTTTGTCGATAGAAAGCTATTAAACAGAATTTTTAAAAATGGGTTTTTCAGGGGATTAAAGTAGTAGGTATCACATGGTGGGCCCAAAACTCCCTTAAAAAACAAAAACTTCCCTCCTGAGACAAGGAAGGATAGAGGAGGCCTTATGTCACTTTCTAAATTGCTAGGTGTGACTATGACTCATCTAAAATTAGTCATAAAATTGGAGTACAAAAGATGTATCCTAACTGTACTTCATTAGTACACAATGAATGCCATTGGCATACAATGGTAATAATATGCATGGTGGATTAAACAACACTGGCAGACAAGACAGAAAAGTAATTCAGGGGAGACTGGTGCTGATCTAGACACTGTGCGGCAAACTAAACTCACTTTTAATGAGGAGAAACGTTCAGAAGAAAAAGACTTATTAACTAGAATAACCAAATTAGAATGAGTTCTCTTTCAGGTCACACTAAACCATGTAAATCTATGAGCAAAGAGTAATTCATACAGAATTAAAAACATACTTCAAATAATCTTCATTATATTTTACTTTCTCATTTGTATTAGGTTTTAATTCTTTGTATTATTAAGGAGAGATATTAAAAGGCTATATTGACAAACATAAAAAATAGCTATTAAAATATATCCTAAAATAATCTAACCTACTTCATTTAAAAGAACTATTTCCAAAATTAAAAAAATATGGTATAAAGTTATTACATTAAAATTTCCAATTTCTTGGAAAATCATACTTGTTTTGATTAAAGACAAATTATAGTCAGGGCATAATCCCACCATTCTAAAAAAATTATTTCAATTATTTTATAGTGTTTTCTAGTTACATAATTTTGATACTGTCTACTATAGTCAAGATTTGTGCTTTTACTTGAATTTTATTTGTGCATAGTTCCCTAAAGTATTAATAATTATCATTTTAAAGCTGCATATTCTAGAATATTAATTTAATAACATTCATAAACTGTTGAACATCAGAGTTGTTTCCCTTTTCTTCTTTAGTAAGATTATAATGAACATCTTTCTGTATGTAACATTATGTATTTCATTTCTAGATCTGCAGTCCTGCCATACTTTCTGGCTCATATAGGTTGTCTGATAAATATTAACTGAACTGAATTTCTATGTTTCAAGAATTTTTTTGTAAGGATAATTCCCTAAAAGTAGAATTAATGAATCAAAGTGTACAAAATTCCTTATGGTTGTTAAAACATAATACTTCCCCAAATAATGATGTCATTTTATGATGCACGAGAAATGAATGCAAGGTCCTGGCTGATTTGCTCAGTTGGTTAGAGGGTTGTCCAACACACCAAGGTTGCAGCTTTAATTCCTGGTCAAGGCACATACAAGACTCAACCACTGAATGCATAAATAGGTAGAACAGATTAATGTTTCTCTCTCCCTTCCTCTCTCTAAAGTAAATTTAAAACTTTTTAAGTTTAATAAAAAAAGATAAATGGCCCTGGCTGGTGTAGCTCAGTGGATTGAGCGCGGGCCTGCGAACCGAAGGATCGCGGTTCGATTCCCAGTCAGGGCACATGCCTGGGTTGCCAGGCCAGTTCCCGGCAGGGGACATACAAGAGGCAACCACACATTGATGTTTCTCTCCCTCTCTCCTTCCCTTCCCCTCTAAAGATAAATAAATAAAATCTAAAAGAAAAAAAAAAAAGTACTTAGAAAATACCTGTTTAAAAAAAAAAAAGATAAATGAATGCATATTCATGCATTGCAGTCTTTCCCAGTATTAGATTTTATCATTTGAAAATTTTAACACTTACTATATATAACTTGACCTCATACACTGCTTCACCTTGCAGAGAAGTAATAATGCTGATATTAATATTGTAATAATATTGTCTTTGCTACCATTTCATTAATTACCAAAGTATAAAAACTAATAATTCTAATTCTGGAAACAATTGTAAATATGTAAAAAAACCTCTTTATTGCAAAGTGTTTTGAATGTGGCATGTCTTCACATTTTAGTGAAATTTGGTTGAGGTCATAATGTAAATCAAGTATGGCAATATAATAGCCAGACATAAATGCAATTTTGTCCCCAAAACCAGTGAATTCTATTCTACTTTAAGAGGGTTTCTTTCAGAATGGAGAACAACTAAAAACTACTTTCACTAGACAAAAAAAAATTTTTTTAATTTTTATAAAGATTTACATGTTTATGATCTGATCACAATTCCTGGCCAAACAAGAATAACATCTATGGAAAAAAAAGTTGCACTAAGAAGAAGGAAAAGTCAGAGGTTCCTAAAACTCACTACAGAAACTCAGATAAATTATTGTAGATTAGCATATTTAGTTGACAATGAAGATGTAAGTTTTCTCCTTCTACCCTGTGACAATTTAAGGAAACACATTTGTATCTAATTAGAATGAGGGCATTTATTATAAGCGTTTTTATTATATGTTTTGACTACTTGCCATGTTTAAAATTGGTAACTTTTACACCAATTTTAATACTTTTACTACAACTGGCTGTTTATATTTTCCTGCCCTGTGAGCTTAGCATAAAGCAATAGCCAGGAAACTTGAAATAATTCCCAGTAGGGTTCTTTTTTACTATCTGGGGTAGAGTAAATTCATCACTTTAAAATAAGCAATTAATCACTATCCAAGATGGGCTACGGCAGTGTGCTAGACTCCTAGGCATGATACAGAAATGACTACGACATGATTCCTGTCCTCAAAGAACTTACAATCTAGTGGGGAAAGACAGACATACAAACGAATAGGACTAATACAAAGCAGAATGTGCTAGTTGTTAAAACAGAGGTACAAACATAGTTCTACAGGAGCACAGGATGGTGAGATTAATTCTGGTTGGGGTGATCTGGAAGATGGGCCAGCAGAAAAGTAGTAGAAAACTTTGCCCCTTAGAAAATGCAGCAGTGTTACAGCCCAGCTGGGTTAGGGTCGAAGCCCCACTCCCCACAGAAGGTTTTCCTAAAGGAGATGGAGCCAGGGCCCTAACCCAGTTAGGTAGGTGATTCGTTGATTTCACTTATGAGTGCCAACACTTTCTTTCCCTGGTACAAATAAATGTGATTTCACGAATATTTTACTGTATTTAAAAAATAAATTAAATTTAACAATATATTAAGTAACTTTCATAAAATGTAAGTTACCTAGGCCTCCATAATCAGAATGGCCTCAGGTGGTACCCTGATCATACAGGACCAAACAAAATACAGACACCACTTCAGCATGTTGCATGTGAGGTGCTCCAATAAATGTTTTGCTAGTGATATCCTGTGAAGAAAAATAAAGAGATGTTGCCAGAGAAGAAACCTGTGTATTATACTATCCCATATTTTGCTAAAGTTTTATTTACTTTCAAATTTAAAAAATGAACTTTAGAATAGGTTAACAAGGTAACAGGATTTTTTTGTCTTGTCATTGTTTCAAGAAACAGCAGGTATACTGTCAGTTTTTACTGATTTCTTACAATAAGTAAACAAAGTAATATAACAGAACCAATATGTAATATTTAATAGGTACCATGAGAGGGGTAAAACAACTAGAAAGAGAATAATAAATATGAACATATGCTTAAATACAAAAGAACATGAAAGCAAGTATTGAACACAGAATTAAAAGCATTAAATTTGTAGAGAAGTGAAGAGTATTAGTTTATACAGCATTTCATTCTATTGCCACCTAGTATAGATCCCTAAAATTTCTCAAATTTATAGACATTTTGTTTTGCTATACATGAATATAAAAATTCTGAATTTCGTAACTGCTGCTTGTATATATCCTTAAATAGGCCTCACTGTAATGAACAGATAGGAAAATAATAGAATCTCACACACGCACTATACATAAATGAATATTTGCAAAGTTCTTATAAAAATATGATTGTTTTTAAAAGATTACCAAGTGTTCTTATTTCGCTTATTAATTCTATTAATTTATACCACAACTCGAAACAAAGAAAGAAAACAGGAAGGGAAGAATACACAACCTGATTGTCTGCATTAAGGAATATATTCCATTATACAGATTTTCTTTAAATATAAACATATAATTCAAAAAGACTTGGTATCATAAAATTAGCTAAGTAAATCACAAAATGAGTATGACATAAGGTTACTTATAATAGCTGTAATATAAAGAAAGCTTATAACAAATATTAGAAAAACACAAAACCCTAGTAATTTAAAAAAGACAACAACTACAAAAAGTGTAACTTGCTAATAAATGTGAAAAAATATTCATCACATTAAAGAAATGCAAATTAAAACAATGCAATAGTACTTTAAAATATCAAATTAGCAGATCTAAAAATGGTGTAATATACAACTGAATTCTGCACTCCTTAAGTTGTAAAAGTTCTCCTTTTATATGTTTGTTTGGGTTTTAAAACAAGATGGTATGAAAGTAAGCAATCAATGCCTACAGGAAGGGGGTCTGGGTCAGGGAACGGAGATGGGATGTTAGGTTTGGGGGCAAGATGAAAAACCTCATACATGAATGAGCACAAGAGCAGTAAGTACAATGTTTAAATAATTTATGGAGTATCAGGAGATTTTTAGATTTTTGTAATTTTCAACTTCATGTGATTCTAAATTTTAGAAGTAATTAGAGACGCAGAGATCTATCACAATATCACAGTTATTTATAATCACAAAAATTTAAAAACAACTATAATATCAAATATTAAGGAAATGAAACATGACATGATCAAATATTATGCAGCCATTAAAAATTATTAGTTATTACCTGTGAAGAGACATGCATAGCACAAAATATTAAGTAAAAAGAAATATGATCTAAATTTTTAATGCAGTCTTACTTAAAACTATGATTAAAACAAAACTGAAATTTGTATCATGTTGCTTTCCTTCATTTATTAGTTTTCATATTTATTTGCGTGTATCTATAATCTTCAGTGTTTTCTATATATAAGATCCTAACATCTGAAAACAAATAATTTTACTTCTCTTTCCCAATTTAAATGCATTTTTTCCCCTTTTTCTTGTCCAACTTCTCTGGCTAGAAATTTCAATACTATCTTAAATAGAATATCATCCTTGTCTTGTTCCCGATCTTAGTGGAAAAGCTTCCAGCCTTTTACTATTGGGTATAATGTTAAACTAAGCAGAAGGATTAAAAATCAGCACAAAAATCAGATGTATTTTACACTCTAATAATGAGCAATCTAATAAACTGATTCCATTTACAATAGCATCAAAAGAAATAAATTACTTAGGAATTAACTACAAAAGTGAAAGACTTACATAGTGAAAACTACAAAATACTGCTAGAAGAATTTAAAGAAATAAATAAATGAAAAGACATTCTGTATTTATGGATTAGAAAATGTAGTATTGTTAACGTGACTACTACCCAAAGTCATCTACTACAGATTCAATGTAAACCCTATTAACATACTAACAACATTTCCTGAAGAAATTAATACATCCCAAAACTTGTATGGACTTTCAAGGGACACAAGGTAAGCCAAAACAATCTTGAAAAAGAACAAAGTTGGAGGATTCACACTTCCTGATTTCAAATGTACTATATAAAGCTACAGTAATCAAAACAGTGTGGTACTGGCATAAAGACATTTAGACTAATGAAACAGAATAGAGAGCCCAGAAGTAAATTCTTCTATATACGTTCAAATAATTTTTAGCAAGAGTGTCAAGCCAGTCAATGAAGGACAGTCTTTTCTTCAACAAATGGTGATGAGAAAACTAGATATCCACAAAAGCAAACAAAAGAAGTTGGACCTTTGCCTAAAACCATAAACAAAAATTAACTCAATATGGATCAAAGTCCTACATTTAAGACCTAAAACAATAAAACTCTTAGAAAAAAAACATACAACAAAAGCTTCATGACATTCAATTTGGTGATGATTTCTTAAATAAGACACAAAAGGAACAAGTAATCAAAGAAAAATAAACAAATTTGACTTCAAGAATATTGTAAATATTTGTATATCAAAAGATAATGGAGCCCTGGCTGGCATAGCTCAGTGGATTGAGCAAGGGCTGTGAACCAAAGGGTCACAGGTTCAGTTCCCAGTCAGGGCACATGCCTAGGTTGCGGGCCAGGTCCCCAGTGGGGGCCACACGAGAGGCAAACACACATTGATGTTTCTCTCCCTCTCTTTCTCCCTCCCTTCCAATCTCTAAAAATGAATAAAATCTTTAAAAAAAGATAATGGAATAAAAAGGCAACCCATAGAAAGGAAGAAAATGTTTGCAGATTTCATCTGATAAGGGATTAATATAGAGAGAACTTCTAAAACTCAATAACATATAATGAAACCACCCAATTCAAAAAATAAGCACAGGACTTGAATAGACATTTCTCCAGAAGAAGATACACAAATGACCAATAAGCACATGAAAAGATGCTCAACATCACCAATCATTAGGGAAATACAAATCAAAACCACTAGGACATACCATCTCACTCCCATTAGGATGGCTGTTATTAAAACTAAAAGTAACAAGTGTTGCTGAGAATATAAAATAGAACTGCTGTGAAAAATGGTATGGAAATCTCTCCAAAAAATTAAAAAACTGAATTACCATATGATACAGCAATCCACTTCTGGGTTCATGCACAAGAGAAATTAAAGCATGATCTAAAAGATAAATGTACATTGGTGTGCACAGCAGAATAATCAGGAAGGGGAAGCAACATAAGTGTTCATCAACAGACAAATGGATAAATACAACGCAGTATATACCTACAATGGAATATTATTCAGCCTTATAAGGGAAGAATATTCTGACAGGCTACAACATGAATGAATCCTGCAGACATTGTGCTAAGTGAAATAAGCCTGTCACAAAAAGACAAATACATACTGAATGATTTCATTTATACGATTTACCTAAAGCAGTCAAGATCATAGAGACAAAAGTAAAATAGTGGTTGCTAGGGGCTGAGAAGAGGGGGGAATGAAAAGAGAGTTTCAGTTTTGCAAGATGGAATAAATTCTATAGATAGATGATTGTATAATAATGTAAATGTATTTAATGTCACTGAAGTATGTATGTAAAACTAATTAAAATGGAAAATTTTATAAGCATATTTTAACACAATTAAAATTTTTTTAATTCTCTGGTAAAAAAAAGAAAGCAGAAAAACGTATTCTATAAAAAATACATCAAAGAAGTTGACTATTTGTTGGTGAAAGCAGAATGATTATGATTTCTGCTTTATACCATTTTCCAAATTTTTTACAATGTGTATTTTTGTGAGCTTTAAAAAAAATGGTTGAGCCCTGGCTGGTGTAGCTCAGTGGATTGAGCGCGGGCCTGCGAACCGAAGGATCGCGGTTCGATTCCCAGTCAGGGCACATGCCTGGGTTGCCAGGCCAGTTCCCGGCAGGGGACATACAAGAGGCAACCGCACATTGATGTTTCTCTCCCTCTCTCCTTCCCTTCCCCTCTAAAGATAAATAAATAAAAATCTTAAAAAAAAAAAAAAAAAAGAAAAAAAAAAAAAGATTCAATCCATGGTGTTCCTTAAAAAAAAAAAAAAAAAATGGTTGAAATTTTAGAAGTGGTTTAAGTTTTGTGAGGTTAA
This sequence comes from Glossophaga mutica, assembly GCA_039655065.1. Taxonomy (NCBI): domain Eukaryota; kingdom Metazoa; phylum Chordata; class Mammalia; order Chiroptera; family Phyllostomidae; genus Glossophaga; species Glossophaga mutica. Next base: position 134,342,235 of record CM077307.1, on the reverse strand, counting down.
AGCTTTTCAAAAGAAGTTTCTAAATTATGAAAAAAAATTAAACTATTTCCTATAGAAATTTTCTCCAAAATAAGTAATTTATGAATATCCATTAGGAATTCATCTTGATTTTAACTGTCTCTAAGAAAGGGCAATGGTTTTCTAAAGTTATGTTTTTCCATTTACTAAGATAGTGAGGCATACTTTTTGGTATTACTGATGTTACTGCTTCCTGCTTTTAAGACTTTTCATGCAAAAGTCACATAAATGTCATCATTACAAGTTTTAACTAATTTTTGAGTTAAGATTTATAAAATCAAAAAGCATGTTAGTCATGGTTTTAAAAACTACATAATTCATAATTCAACATACTCATTCAATAAATTTTTAAAACCTATCATAGATAAAGTCATCTTTATTTTGCTAAAGTATTCAAATTATCCTGGCAAAATCATAGCTTATGATATCATCTTTCATCCCTCCACATTACATTTTTCTTTTAAAAATGCCACTAATTAAATTCACTTCATCTCTTCTCTCCATCCCTGTCTGTCCTTTTTAAACACTTAGCTCCTCATACTTTTAAAACATCAACTAAAAAAGAAACATTATAATTAATATAATTATTAACAAGTAAAAACTATCCTTGTAAATAATTAATTTATGTTTAAAAGCTCTGAAAGTAACTACCCTGGCAATATTTATACCAAATACCTGAAATAATGTTTCAATGGCTTTCAAAATATTTCTTTCATATTAATGAAGAAAATTACTTAATACAAACATATACTGTAGACCTATTACATGCTAAACACAGCCAGAAAACAGAAATAACAATGTTTAAACAACTGTGGCTTTTTTCTTAATACGATTAATACTCTTGTTTAGCTATCATGTTTCTTTTTATAAAACTCTTCAAACTGAGAATTTATTGTAATCTATATTTTCTTAAATGAAACATTTCCTGATATGAAGTTACCTATTATTTAAACATATAATTTCACATTAAATATCTGCTATTACCCACAATCCAAGGAAAATCATATGCTATTAAATGCTCCATAAAAAGTATCTTCTATCTACAAAGACTTAATCAGCAAAGTTGTTTCACACTGTACACAAACCAGTGATCTTTAGAGTTCTTTATCCAATTTATGTTTCCCCTAAAGAACAGAATAAACTATTAGTGGACTAAATAACCTAAAAGGGTACTAACAAAAAGACATGTAAAGCCTTTGCATTCTCTCTCCCTCTTTTAATATGGCAGCCTCAGGAAAAAAAAAAAAAGAATAAAAAGAAGACTATGTCCCTAAAAGACTTTCTGGCAGAGGATGGAGGGACTGATAGAGGAAGAACCTATGTCGCTCAGTCAATTGGGCTCATGAAACAGACAACCTCTGGAAGATGTTTCAACTACTTGTCACAGTAATGATAATGATGGGTATAAGGCACCTCCAAAGGACTGTTCCATCCTGCCCGTTGCTCCACAGGCTGCTCAGGAACTCAATACTGACAGGAGCTGTCTTCCCATATTGTCACCCTACACTGTTTTCCTAGAGCACCTGCCATATGAAGTGACAGAAAACTCTATTAAGGAATTCTTTAAGGGATTAAATATCAGAGTAGTCTGTTTACCAAGTAAACCCAGCAATACAGAGAGGTTGAAAAGTTTTGGTTACACTGAGTTTGAGGACCTGGATTCCTTGTTCAGTGCCCTGAGCATCAATAAAGAGTCTCTACATTACAGAAATTCAAATGGACATTGTTGATAAAGCACAAGATAAAGACAAGGATGATGGTTCCTTTGGATGAGTTAGAAATTGAGATTCTGACAACAAATTGACAACTACCCACCTAGCAGAGGTGATGACAGCTTTGGAGCCAAGTGTCAAGATCATTATGATTCAGACCATTACTGTGATGGGTATCAGGATGGTTATTATTATGACCCAAGCCAGAATACGGATTGATACGGGGGCCAGGATCACTATGATAACAGAGGCAGCAGAGACTATGATAGAGGCTATGATTCCAGGATAGGCAGTGACAGAAGAGCATTTGGTAGTGGGTATCATAAAGATGATGACTACAGAGGAGACAGGGACTGCTATGAAGACAGACAGGACAGACACAATGATTACTCTTAGGAAGATTATACATATAAAGATAGAGGTCCCCCCACAAAGACCCAAACTGAACCTAAAGCCTCAAAGCACTCCTAAGGAAGATGATTCCTCCTCTGCTAGCATTTCTCAGTCCAATGGAGCAGCCTCTATCATCTTCGGAGAGGCAAAATACTGCTGCTAGAGAATGAGAAGTAGAGAAGTGGCTACAGAAGGAAGAGGAGAAACTGTAGTGTTAGCTAAATGATCCAAAATGGAAGATGGACTCAAGAGAAACACCTAAGCTGGCAAAAGTAAATAAACTCAGGAACAGGAATGGGAACAGATAAGGACAGGAAGTGCAACATCACAGACTGGAATGTTAGCCACAACTGGTAGAAACGCACAAAGGAGAGAGTGTGAGAAGTCCTTAGAAAATGAAACACTCAATATGGAGAAAGACTGTGACTTTCCAACTTTTAAGCCTCCCGAACATGAACAGCCCTTAAAGGTAATTCCAGCTCCTCCACCAAAGGAGAACGCTTAGGTAAAACAAAGTTCTAACCCTTCTGCTTGATCTCAGAGCTTAGACACAGAGCAGCAATCTCCTACAAGTGGTTAGGGGAAAGTAGTTCCAGCTCAACCATCCGAGGAAGGACCAGCAAGGAAAGCATATGAAAATAAAGTGGATGGGATGAGTATCCCAAAAGGTCAAAGTGGGAACTCCAGCCATGGCCCAGGAGATAGCGGGATGGAGATCCACTGGAAGGAGTCAGATAGGAAAGATGTAAAAACAATCAAGATTCCCAATCTGCATCTGAGTAAAAGAAACCTGAAGTAAATCCACCCTCCTTCAGTTCTGCAAGCAAGTATGCTGTTCTCTCAATTGATGGTGATGACGAAAATGAGGGAGAAGATTACATACAACAGACCTCTACCTCCTATTCTGTTTCTGAGTCTATATCCATCTTGGAACACTCGAGAGCAAATGAAACCACTATCCAGACAAGACAAAATAAAACTCACCATCTCCTGGAGACCTTGCTTAACTTTATAAAAAATTACAAAAATAAGATGACATTCTTTTGCATGTTGCTGCAGCCTTTAAATTATTAACTGAAGAACCGCCATTATAGCCAGCAGGAAAGAAGCATCTCTTAACAGAAAAATTGTGTTTTCATGACACATGCAGTTGCCTGTGTGATTAGTGCCTAGAGTCTTCCATTTAGCAAAATGGCTAGGACAGCGATGCAATCAGTGGTTGAAATGTGGTTGGGCAGTAGGGCTGACAAGAATAAGAGTGTGAGGTTTCTACCTTTAATTCTTATTATCCTGATGTGGTATATATGAATTCTCAAACATTATCTAAATGAATTCTCCATCCTTGGAAAAGTTTTAAAAAAGAGACAAAAAGTTGTTTAACAAAATCAAAGAGTATTTTGAAATTTCTGCCAGATATTTAAGACCCTCTTCAGCAAAAGGATCTGAGACCCTATAATAAGCAAGATAAATCTAAACTTACATTCAGTTCTTCTTTTAAAACAAACTGAAAATGCTTAATAAAACAGAAAGCAATCTTACCAATGCAGGCCAATAAGTCTGTTTGCTCTTTGATCCCTGAGTCTGGCTAGGGTCGTTCCTTCTGGCCCAGATTAAGTGGTATTCCACCAAGAAGGCTGAAAAATCTTCATAAACTCTGATCCACTCTCGTTTATCCCATTCAAGATCATCAAATTCCACATACACCTATGGAAAAGAAAACATAAAACTCCTTAAGCAATAAAGCATATAAGCCATGAAGTGGAATTAGAAAAGACTTTAATGAATTCATTATTCAAATTAACATTTCTTAAAATCATTATTTAAGTAACCTATCCCTAACCACATTATAACTCCTACTTATTATATAAAAATATACATCATAAGTCTGTTAAGAAAAGCAGTTTACAAAATGTTGGTAAGCATAGACTTTCCAACATATAAATATATACTAAAGAACTATGTAGATACAGGTGATTCTAGAAACAGGTTGGAAAATATTTTCTATAAAAGACCAAATAGCAAATATTTTAAACTTTGCAAACAATATGGTCCCTGTCAGAACTACTCATTTCTGACTCTGTAGTATGAAAAGTCATATACAATATGTAAATAAATGAGCTTGAAAAATCAATCAGTATTACAGATGCTAACAGAATGAAAAACAGAAACATGATCATCTTAACTGACACAGAAAAAAATTTTGATGAAAAACACTGTTTCATGATTTTAAAAAAAACTTCAACTAAGAATAGAAGGAAACTACCTCAACATATAAGTAAAGGTCATATTGAAAAACCCACAGGTAACATCATATGCAATGGTGAAAGACTGAAAGCTTTTCCTCTACACTAGGAACAAGACATGGATGTTAATTTGGAAAGCCAAAGCTAACTCTTTTGTAACTCATTCAATCATTCTACCCCTTCTTGCCACCCACTTTTATCCCTTTTTATTCATTTTCTAAAATTATCTTTCATATAGCTGTCTTCCCTACTAGGTTATGAGTTACATGGGAAACAGTGTTCTTATCATCTTTTCTTTCACCCATCCTTTGTTCCCCTATATCTGAAGTGTTTCAGTTTCTGTTTATTTAAACTGTTTGTTTTCTGGCCTTTCAAGTTCTTCAGGATGTATTTAACCCCCACTTTAACTCAAACTTAGCTTTGAACTCCTATAAGCAAGTTATTTTTCACACAGTTTACATTATCATATCATAAAATATTGCCCTGTGTTCTTCAGACATAATGAGAATATCCTTAAATTTGGGTGCAAATTTACCAAGGGTAGGGTAGAGCTGTTATAGTGTCCAAAGCACTATAACAGTTGCATATGTATTAACTGCCTAGTCAATATTAAATATCTTCTGACTACTACCATGATAAACTTTTAAACATGGAAGACAAACAAGTAAAAGATATGTTTGATTTTGAGGTCTTTGTGCTGCTGCATTTTAGGAAACTAGTTAGATGTGCTTATCTAATAGAACTGGTAAAGACAGAAATACACTATTCAAGGAGATAACATCTATTCCTAGTTATCCACACAAAGTCAGAGCAGGAACCCAAGTGAAGGAATAACTGTTGGCTTCTTACAAAAATGCATCATTAGGGGTTGAGAGGAGGTTTATCTGGTGTCATACAAAGGTTTCAAACTACTAGGTTGGTCAAAAAGTTCATTTGTTTTTTTTCCGTAAGATGGCTTTAGTAGTGCTTAATTGTCTTTAACTTTATTCAAAATAACTGTTAGATCGTATTGTGACAGTTGGCATATAAGCGTGCATTTAAAAGAAACATCAAAATTGGTGAATTTTTGTGAGCATTTTAGTATTGACAATAGAAGAAAATACAGAACATTTTTGGCATGTTATGCTTTAGTATTTCAAAAAGATAAAAACAAAACTGAAACACAAAAAAACCATCTGTGTAGTGTATGGAGATGGTACTATGACTGATTGAACATGTCAAAAGTGGTTTGTGAAGTTTTGTGCTGGAGATTTCTCACTGGATGATGCTCCACAGTCGGGCAGACCAGTTGAAGTTGATAGCAATCAAATTGAGACATTAACTGAAAATAATCAACATCCTACCATATAGGAGACAGTCGACATACTTAAAATACCCAAATCAACAAATTTATTTGTGAAAATGAAAAATGTGGTTTTTTATTTTACAGAAAAATCTAAACGAACTTTTTGGCCAACCCAATACACCAATTTCTCCAATACTTAAAATTTTATAAGATTCTCTAAAACAGCCTGGTGCTGGCATCAGAACAGACACATAGACCAATGGAACAGAACAGAGAGCCCAAAAATAAGCCCAAGTCTCTATGGTCAATTAATATTTGACAAAGGGGGAAGAAGCATAAAATGGAGTTAAAATAGCCTCTTCAACAAATGGTGTTGGGAGAACTGGACAGCTACATGCAAAAAAGAAGAAACTCGACCACCAACTTACATCATCCACAAAAATAAATTCAAGGTGGAAAAAAGACTTAAATATTTCATGATACCAAAGAAGTCCTAGAGGAAAACATAGGCAAGAAAATCTCAGACATTCCATGCAGCAATATTTTCACTGGTATGTTCCCTAGAGCAAGGGATGTAAAGGAAAGAATAAATAAATGGGACCTCATCAAATTAAAAAGCTTCTGCATGGCTAAAGAAAACAGCATTAAAATAAAAAGAGAGCCAGCCATATGGGAAAATATATTTGCAAATGATACCTCTGACATGGGTTTGATCTCCGAAATATACAAAGAACTCACATGACTCCACTCCAGGAAGACAGAAAACCCAATTGAAAAATGGGCAAAAAACTTGAACAGACGCTTCTCCAAGGAGGACATACAGAGGGCCCAGAGACATATGAAAGGATCCTCAGCATCACTAGCCATCAGAGAGATGCAAATTGATACCACTTCACACTGTTGAGAATGGCCATCATAAACAAAGCAACAAGTAAGTGTTGCAGAGGATGTGGAGAAAAGGAAACCCTAGTGCACTGTTGGTGGGAATGCAGACTGGTGCAGTCACTATGGAAAAGAGTATGGAATTTCCTCAGAAAACTAAAAATGGAACTGCCTTTTGACCTGGCAATTCCACTGCTGGAATTATATACTAAGAATCCTAAAACACCAAGTGAAAAGAACCTACACACCCCAATGTTCATAGCAGCACAATTTACAATAGCCAAGAGCTGGAAGCAACCTAAGTGCCCATCAGTAAATGAGTGGATCAAAAGATGATGGTACATTTACACAATGGAATATTACGCAGCAGAAAGAAAGAAAGGAGCTCCTGCCCTTTGCGACAGCATGGGTGGAGCTGGAGAGCATTATGCTAAGTGAAATAAGGCAGGCAGTGAGGGACAGATACCATATGATCTCACCTTTAAGTGGAACCTAATCAACAAAACAAACAAGCAAGCAAAATACAGCCAGAGACATTGAAATTAAGAACGAACTGACAGTAACCAGAGGGGCGGTGGGAGGGGATGATGGGGGGGAAGTGTCTTCAGGAACAAGTATAAAGGACACACAGACAAAACTGGGGTTGGGGGTGTGGAAGCAGGAGAAGGAGGTGCAGATGGCTGGGGTAGGAGGGGAGAGGTGGGGGCGTAAATACAGACAACTGTACTTGAACAACAATAAAATAATTTTTAAAAAATTTGTAAGATTCTCATTTAATTATTAAATTGTAGTATAAATAGGCTTTTGGAAACTCTAGAAAACTGAAGCAGAGACAACGTTTGGGAAAACCTGAGCATTATCTTTGCTGTGCCCTCAAAAAATATAATACAGCCTACTGACAAAATATTTTAGTCAATAACCTAAAAAAAACAAGGCTTGTAAACATTTCCCTACCCTAAAGGACATAAATTCAAAGTAAAGTCTTCCAAAAGCAAAGAACTTGACATAAAAGCAAAAAATAAACTTTTGAAACTCATTGTTTATCCTGGAAGCTGCTTATGCTGGCTCCCTCTCAAATCTCATTGGAAGGATGCACAGGGTCCAGGATGAACACCTGTGTACCCAGAAAACACTGACTTTGAGGAGACTTCCCACTTTTTTAGTAAAGTAAAAGCTAGTCAGCTCTTTGTTGGAGGAAGCTATTATCTCAGCCCTCATTGCTGCTCACTGCAAACAAAACTCTGAGAAATACCCCAGGTAAAGAACAGTCAGGGTTTTGCATTCTTGTCATACTAAACACGAATATGCAGGGATACTTGGCATCTTTTGTTGCATTCTCTGTACCAACACAGATAAGATTTTGTATCTTGGCTAACTGAATCAGTAAATAATCTAGCCTTACAGTGTATGGGTATTTATGTAGTGTAAAGTTTAAGAAGGTGTAGCTTCTTTCCATACATCTGCAAACTATATAAAACATTTAGAACACTTATTTTTTCATTTAATTATGTACTACTTTATATTAACCCTGTTACCATTCACCAGTTGGGTCCTTCTGTCTGCTTACTTCCCTATCTTACTAAAATACATCTGTCCAGAAAAAGTTCAGCTGTGGTTAATGTAATGAGAATGGTTTGCTCAACATTGATATAACCTGGCAGCCAAGGAGGGTGGCCTGAAATGCACATGTGTAAACAATGATGAATTCACTGTACTAGCCAGTGGGGGTGGTAGATGTCATTGGGTGAGCATGTGTACTGTGTGGCCATCACATACAAAATGACTGAGCAAGTACAGCAATGAAAATGCATCAAATTTTGCATTAACCTTGAACATTTTTCCACAGAAACTATTCGGATAATTCAGACAGCTGGAGCTATGGGCAATGGGTGATTGGCAGCTTCATCACGACAATACACCTACTCATACATCACATTTCATGCAGTTTTTGGTGGCACATCAAACCACTCAGATGACTCAGTACCCTCACAGCCCAGATTTGGTGCCCTGCAATTTCTGCCTTTTCCCAAAACTAAAATCACCTTTAAAAGGGAAGAGATTTCAGACCATCAATGAAATTCAGGAAAACACAACAGGGTAGCTGATGGTGACTGGGAGAACTGTGTGAAGGCCCAATGTGCCTACTTTGAAGGGGACTGAGGCATCATTGTACTATGTACAATGTTGCTTGTATCTCATATCTTCTTCAATAAATGTCTCTATTTTTCATATTATATACCTGGATACCTTCTGACAGACCCGATATGCATCTTTATGTTCATTGAAGCCTAATGTATGATAGACAAACTACTGAATAAACCCAAGTATCCAACAATAGATAAGTGGATAAAAAAGCTGTGGTACAGGCTCTGGCCTGGTAGCTCAGCTGCTTGGAGTGTTGTCCCAATACACCAAGGTTGCAGGTTGGATCCCCAGTCAGGGCACATACAAGAGTCAACCAATAAATTCATAAATAAGTGGAACAACAAACTGATGTTATTTTTTTCTCTCTCTAAAGTCGATATATTTGATTAAAAGGCTATGGTCCATATATACAATGAAGTATTACTTAGCCTTAAAAAAGACCAACATCTTACCATTTGCAACAGGATGGATGGACCTAGAGGGTATTATGCTAAGTGAAGTAATTTAGTCAGAGAAAGACAAATTCCATATGATTTCACTTATATGTAGACTCTAAATAATAATATAAACAAACAAACAAAACAGAAATAGACTCACAGATACAGAGAACAGACTGATGCTTGTCGATGGGGAGGGAAGTTGGGGTGCTGGGTTAAAAATATTAAGGGACTTTAAGATGCACAGATTGCTAGTAATAAAATAGTCATGGGGATGTAAAGTACATCATAGGAAATACAGTCAATAATATTGTAATCACTATGTATGATGCCAGGTAGATACTGAAAATATCAGAGGGAACACTTTATAAAGCAGTGGTCCTCAACCTTTTTGGCACCAGGGACCACCGGCTCATCTGCTGCTCACCTCCTGCTGTGTGGCCCAGTATCTAACAGGCCATAAACCAGTACCTGTCTGTGGCCAGGGGTTGGGGACCCCTGCTGTAAAGTATATGATTATCTGACAACTATGTTGTACACCTGAAACTAATACAAAATAATGTTAAATATAAACTGTAATTGAAAAAAAATTTTAAGGAAAAAAGAGGACAGATGCTACATGTGATCCCTCCATAGGTAAAACCTAGGCTTTATAATTGACAGAATAGAGCCATAGAAAAGGATTTGATTAACTACTTATATTTCTGGGGCACTGAAATTATTTGACTGCATAGGTCAATCTGAAATACAAAGAGAAAACGAAATACTGTTTTTCTATACTGTTATTCATGGTTTTAATATACAATATCTGAGACTCAGTTTTCTAAATTTCTTAGTGACTTTTCACCTTTTCTACACGTCTGCCTATCGGGATCTAATCATCTTTGAGAACTGCTCCACATCATAATTCTTTAACAATCTATTCTAATTCTGTTCCTGCTTTCTCCTTTACCTTGAACATTCCATTTTCAATGTCCGCCAACCATTCATCATTCAGCAAATACTGATTAAGGACACATTTCGGTATACTGCAGTCATTTCCCCATTTACAACTCATTTTGAATCTTATATAGGTTCTCATCAGGTTTCTAAACTTCCTGGTTTCAAGATGTATTTCAGAAGTCTTCTAAAAAATAGAGGAAAGAAGGAAGGGAGGCAGGGAGAGAGGGAGGGGAAAAAGAAAAGTCTATCACTTGTACTGAGTCAAAAGTCTCTCCTCCTACGTCCTCTTGCAATTTACTTAAGCCTCCATCAAATGCTTTAGTAGTTTAAATTGAAATTATCTGTGTCCTCCACTAAATTATGTCAGTTAATGATACTGATTCAATTTAAAAAATAAGAAATGAAGAGAACTGACATGGTCTCAGGCAGTGGGTAAATAGATTCACTAGTATAACTCCTTTTGAGTCATGTCTAAAAAGTACATATTACTATTAAGACTTTACCCTCCACCTGCACACCTGGGGCTCCTGAGCGCACTCCGCTTTTCCCTGCTGCAACTCCACCCCTCTTATCGGTCTGGATGAATGTTTGTCGGACTTCCGTACAGTTCAATTTTCTATCACTTCTGCATGTTTTCTTGTTTCTAAATCTTTGTTGTCCTTAATTTTGGTTGTGCGAGGAGGCATAGTGTGTCCACCTATGCCTCCACCTTGGCCGGAAGTCTCTGACACAATTATTACATTTCTCTTTATTTACTGGTTCTACACTTTCCCTTTTTCTCCTGCAAATTTTTGTTAAAGAAATCAACTGTATTCAATGTAAAGGAAAGCCAGGACCTAAAACCAAGATTACTCTACCTAGCAAACCTATCACTTAGTATTGAAGGACATATAAAGAGCTTCCTAGACAAGAAAAAGCTAAAGAAATGATAATGGCTCTTCTTTAAGATGAAAAAAAAATTAAAAATGAATAATAAATTAGCAACAAATACATATCTATCAACAATTACTTTCTTTTTTATTTTATTTTTCTATCACCATTTATCTTCCCTAATCCTCTTTCACTTCCACCTACCCCCTCCCCCACCACAATCATCACACTGTTGTCTGTGTTAATGAGTTGTTCTTTTTTTCCTGTTTTGCTCAGTCCCTCCACCTCCCCAGCCCCTTCCCCAGAGCTGTCAACAATTACTTTCAATGCAAATGGATTAAATGCTACAATGAAAAGATACACGGTGGCAGTTGTGTAACAGAACAAGACTGTTACATATGCTGTCTACAAGAGATTCACTTCGGGTGGGAAGATATGCACACACCAAAAGTAAAGAGATAGAAAAAGATATTTCGTGAAAATAGAAACAAACAAACATACAAAAAGCTGAGATAGCAATACTTACACCATACAAAATAGACCTTAAAACACAGGGTATAAAAAGAGACAAAGAAGGACCCAGAAATTCCACCTCTGGGTATTTATCTGAAGAAACCCAAAACACTACAGCAAATAGACATATACATCCATGTATTCACTGCAGTATTATTTACAATAGACAAAGCATAAAGAAAGAATGAATAAGATGTGGTGCATATATAAACTGGAATATGACTCATCCATTAAAAAGAATGAATCTGGCCAACTGCAACATGGATGGAACTAGAGGGTACTGTAGTGCGTGAAATAAGTCAGACAAAAACAAATGTCAGATGACTTCACTCATATGTGGAATCTAAAAAACTAAGCAAACAAGTATAACAGAAACAGACTCATAGAACATTTCAATGGTTTCCAAAAGAGAGAGGGGTTGGAGGCTGGGCGAAAAAGAAAGTGATTAAGAAGTACAAATTGGTAGTTAAAGAATAGTCATGAGGATGTAAAGTACAGCAAAAGGAATATAGTCAATAACACTGCAATACTATATAAGGTGTCAGATGGGAACTAGATTTATCAGAGTGATCACTTCATAAATTGTGTAAGTTTCCAATCACGGGGTTGTAGACCTGAAACTAATATAACATTGTATGTCAACTGCAACTGAAAAAAAAAATTAAAATTATTTGAAAAAAAGGAAATCAAGTCATTTATGCCACAGTCTTCAATTATCTGTATTTTGCTAACTATCCACTTGAGGCATTTTTAAACATTTCCTGCTGTCCTTGTATTTCCTGTAATTTTTCACTCTAGAGTCTTAAATTCAGCAGTGATAGAGAAAACAACTTTATACATGGTACCGTGTTTGTCATTAAGGAGCATGTGTATTGCCTTATATCTTTCTGTGATGATAACAGCCAATGAGGAACACTGCCTCAAGTCAGTACTTCACTGAGAGTTGCAAAATAGTTTTATTTTACTTTTGTAATTCCTTCATCGTTTACCATCGGAAATGTCTATTAAGTGAAAATTTCACTCATCAAATCTTTGGTTTGCAAGAGGCAGCTTAGGAAGAGGAAGGATAAATGCTTGATTTTTATGAGTTCATAAAATAATGAATTGGTGTCCTAACCTTCAGAATGGTAAACAATAAGTTTGTTTTTTAGGGGAATCAGTATACACATAAACTCTAAGATTTAAATAAATGTAGTATGCTTCAAATGGCTGCAGTTGTTATTCCTACTGCTGTCAAATTTTGCCATCTTTGGCCAGTGAGAAACTCTTCAGCTTATTTCTGAGCCTTTTAGACATGACCTTAGAGTCTTTAATAGTGTCCTTGTTTCTAGTGTAACAAAATATCTGGTATAACAAAATGGTACAATATTATCATCATGTCCATCTCCTACCCTGGACCTGAAATCAACCATATATCCAAGAAACCCTAGTACGTTTCAATTGGAAACAGCATTCAGAGGTAACCTGGGTTCTAAGACTGCTCATTTCTTTTGAGTTGAACACTTTAGGCCTTTTACAGTGGTTAGAGTCCATATGATTTTATACCGATACTTCCAAATAAACGTCTACATTTCTTAACTGCATTGATTTTGTTACACAATGACACTAATATAATTAAATTAATTGTGTTGTTGCACAATATATACCCAACAGCTTGGGAACAAATATACTAATACTATGATTAATGAAAACCATTTACAGTTTTTATATTATTCTTTTGTCCTCAGGTTATAAACTAGGCATGTAAAATCAAATTACTGCTTTTTAAAGACACTTATTAATAGTTCTTTCTTATGGTCATACTACTTTGGCTTCTTTCATTTTGCTGTCACTTCTAGGTTTCTTTTTTTAATGATAAAACTTGTTTTAGAATTACATAAAACATTTAAATGGTTTCAAAGTCACCTAGAAAACAACCTAGCTATATTAACAGAACTCTAGCTATTTCTTCTATCTCTGTTTCCTACAGTTGCTTAGTTTTTGGTAAATTCCTAGATTAAAAAAATAGAAGTAAAAAGTTATATACACACAAATATATTTTATTAGATAAAATATACTTCAGGGATTTTCTGTATCTTATTATTTTCACTTTGTAATAATCATATCAAGACCATGGCAAAGAAGATATTCCTTATTTGCTTTACACCTAAATAATATTCAATTGTATTATAATGCTCAATTGTATAATTAAATTATTTTTAAAATATACTTATTGATTTGAGAAAGAGAGAGAGGGAGGGGAAGAGAGAGATAAAGAGATTGATTTGTTGTTCTACCCATCCATGGCTTCACCAGTTGATTCTTGCATGTGCCCAGACCAGAGATGGAACTCATAACCCTGACATACTGGGATGATGCTCTGCTCAACTGAGCTACTCAGCCAGAATCCTACTGATGGAAATATGGGTTGTTTCAATCTTTTGCTACTACAAATGGTGTTGTTAATTTACAATAGCCAAGAAATATAAACCACCCAAATTCTCATCAACGAATAAACAGATAAAAAGATGTGGTGCATATACACAGTGGAATATTATTCAGCCATGAAAAAGCCAAGATAGCCTTCCATTTGCAACAATATGAATGGACACATTATGCTAAGTGAGACAAGTCACACAAAGATATGAAATGTATGATATCGCTTATATGCGGAATCTAAAAGTTACACATTTAAAAAAAAAAGTAAAATGGTGGTTACCAAGGAATTTGGGGGTTGAGGGTAGATAAAAGTAATGGTGTTTAAGGATACTGACTTGTAATGAATAGGAAATAAGCCATAGAAATCTAATGCATATTATAACTAATACAAACAATAATACTGCACTATAATTATTTAATGTGATAAATATTGCGATATTGGCAATCCTTTTTCAATACATAAATGTATCAAAGAACACATTTTTACATCTTAAAATTACACATTAATGCTCAAATTTATTAAATTAAAACACCCAAATTAGTGCTGCAATGAATACAGACTTGTACATATGTCATTTTCTTTTTATACCAATGTATGTTTGGGATATATTCCTAAGAGTGAGATTTTCTAGATCAATAAATACATAACTTAACTAGATATTGCCAAATGCCCCATTATAGAAGGTTTCAATATTTTGTATTCCAATAAACAATGTTTCAGAGTGCCTATTCCTCTACAGGCTCACCAAATGGGTATGTTATCAGTTTGGGAGGAGAGCTGAATGAGAAACAAAGCACAAATTAGTATCACGGTGTGGTTCTGTTCACATCTTCCTTTTTATTTTCTATTTCATTGATCTACTGTTATCTTTATTTCCTATACTGTCCTTATTTGCTCTTTTTTTTTATCTCTTAATGGAGAACCTTAGGTCATGATGTTACTTTCCTTCTTTCCAATATAGCATTTAAAATTATACATTTCTCTCTAAACCCTCCTGAAGTGAAAGCCACACTTCCTGATTTTGTTTTTTCATTATTATTCAGTTTTAAATGAATTATAATTTTCCTTGTCATTTCTCTTTTACCCACAAATATTATCCAAAAATGTATTAATATCCAAACATTTGGTGTTTCTTCCCTAGATACTATACTGTTACAGATATCTACTTTAATACTATTATGGTCCAAGAACAAATGTATTATTTCCAGCCCTTTAAATTTATTTAGAATTGTTTCAGGGGCCAGCATATGTTATCTTTTGATAAACATACTAAATGCATTTGAAAAGAATGTGTATTATGCAGCCTGAGGTGTGGTGTTCTATAAATATCAATTAAATCAAGATGATTGATAGTATTCCCCAGATCTGGCTACTTTTTTATGTGGTTGTTATACCAACTGCTAAGAGACGGGTGTTAAAAACAACTATGACTGTGAAATTGTCTATATGTAATGTCTAACTGTAAAATTTGGTTTCATGTATTGTGAAGCTGTTCAAATGCACACATTTGTTACTTTTACACCAAAATTGTCTAACTTTTTCTCTGATAATACTCTCTCTTGAAGAGTACTTTAGCCACATCAGCTCTCCTGTATCTAATCTTTGCATGGTGTATCCTTTTCTGTCCATTACTTTCAACCAATCTAAGTCTTTTCATTTCAGTGAATTTCTTGTGGACCACATATAGTTGGGTCTTACTTTTCTTTTTTATCTGGTACAATAATCTGTCTTTTAGTTGAAGTGTTTAATACCATTAACATTTACTTCAATTATTAATATGGTTGAATACATCAATTTATTAATAGTTTTCTGGTTTTCCTACTTTTTTGGTTTTCTGCTCCTTTTCTTTCCCTTGATTTGCATTACCTATTTTTAGAATTTGATTTTAATTAAAATATTAAACTTTCAAGTAACCACATTAAAAAAGGAAAAACAGGTGGAGCTTTGATTGGTATGGCTCGGTTTGTTCAAGCATTGTCCCATAAACCAGAAGGTGATGAGTTTGATTCCCAGTCAGGGGACTTGGCTGGGATGTAAGGTCAGTCCCCAGTCCTGCACACATGGGAGGCAACCGACTGATGTGTCTCCCTTGCATCAATGTTTCATCCCTCTCTCTCTTTCTCCCTGCCCCTCTCAAAAAGCATGTCCTCAGGTGAGGATTAAAAAAAGTTCGTTTAGGAAAACAACTGGAATTAATTTTTTAAATATATTTTATTGATTATGCTCTTACAGTCGTCCCATTTTTCTCCCCTTTATTTCCCTCCACTCTGCATACCCCCCTTCTACCAGCATTCCCTTCCCACCTTAGTTCATGTCCATGGGCCATACATATAAGTTCTTTGGCTTCTCCATTTCCCATACTATTCTTAACCTCCCCTTGTCTACTTTGTACCTACCATTTATGCTTCTTATTCCCTGTACCTTTTCACCCATTCTCCCCCTGCCCACTCCGCACTGATAACCCTCCATGTAATCTCCATTTTTGTGATTCTGTTCCTGTTCTAGTTGTTTGCTTAGTTTTTGTTTTTGTTATTTTTAGATTCAGATTGGGACAGTTGTAAGTTTGTTGTCATTTTACTGTTCATATTTTTTATCTTCTTTTCTTAGATAAGTCCCTTTAAGATTTCATATAATAAGGGCTTGATGACAATGAACTCCTTTAACTTGATCTTATCTGGAAAGCACTTTATCTGCCCTTCCATTCCAAATGATAACTTTGCTGGATAGAGCAATCTTGAATGTAGGTCCTTGCCTTTCACAACTTGGAATATTTCTTTCCATCTCTTTCTTGCCTGGAAGGTCTCTTTTGAGAAATCAGCTGACAGTCTTATGGAAACTCCTTTGTAGGTAACTGTCTCCTTTTCTCTTGCTGCTTTTAAATTCTCTCCTTATCTTTAATCTTGGGTAATGTACTTATGATGTGCCTTGGTGTGTGCTTCCTTGGGTCCAACTTCTTTGGGACTCTCTCAGCTTTCCAGACATCCTGGAAGTCTATTTCCTTTGCCAGATTGGGGAAGTTCTCCTTCATTATTTGTTCAAGTAAGTTTTCAATTTCTTGCTCTTCCTGTTCTCCTTCTGGCACCCCTATGATTTGGATGTTGGAATGTTTACATTTATCCCAGAGGTTCCTAAGCCTCTCATTTTTTGAATTCTTGTTTCTTCACTCTATTCTGGTTGAAGGTTTATTTCTTCCATCTGGTCCAAACTGCTGTTTTGAATCCTGGTTTCCTTCCCTTCACTATTGGTTCCCTGTAGATTTTTCTTTATTTCACTTTACATAACCTTTTTTCTTCCTCTATTTTGCAACCATACTCAACCATTTCTGAGAGCATCCTGATTACTGCTGTTTTGAATTCTGCATCTGATAGGTTGGCTATCTCTTCATAGCTTAGTTCTGTTTTTGGAGCTTTGATCTGTTCTTTCATTTGGGCCAGATATTTTTGTCTTGGCATGCTTGTAACGTTGTAAGGGGTGGAACCTTAGGTATTCACCAGGGTGGGGCAACCCACATAGAGGGGTTGTGGTGCTGTATTTGGAGG
This sequence comes from Glossophaga mutica, assembly GCA_039655065.1. Taxonomy (NCBI): domain Eukaryota; kingdom Metazoa; phylum Chordata; class Mammalia; order Chiroptera; family Phyllostomidae; genus Glossophaga; species Glossophaga mutica. Next base: position 134,324,837 of record CM077307.1, on the reverse strand, counting down.
AGGGGTCAGAGAGGGAACAATGCCACCTGCTCGGCTCTCTGCTTGCTTTCGGTCACTTCCCCTGCTACCCACAAGCAAATTGGGCCCATCTGGTGCTGATTCCTGGGTGGGTGGGCTTGTGTATGTTCTAGAACACTGTAGGTATCTCCAGGGATCTCTCCTGTGATTCTGGGAGTTTCTCCCACTGCCAAAACCCCCACAGGTTTTTATATCCAGAGGTTTGGGGGCTTTCTTTTCCTGTGATAAAACCCTGGATTGCAGTCTGTCTTGCTCCCCAGGTTTTCCTCCTGGTTTATCCACATGTAAATGTGGGGCCACCCAGCCTGCCAACTTCCACCTTGCCTGCCCTGGTCCGTTAGCTGCTGCCTCGCTTGCCCAGTTCACAAGGCACCGCCTTGCTGCACATCTTTTCCGCCTCAGCTGCCCATCTCCATGCCTCCAACCAGTCTGAATGACTGTTTCTTCTTTCACTTTCTGGTTGTCAGACTCCCATACAGTTCAATTTTCTGGGGATTCTGGTTATTTTATGCTTTTAAATTTGTTGTTGTCCTTTTCTTTTGGTTGTGCAAGGAGGTAAAGTGTATCTACCTACACAACCATTTTGGCTAGAAGTCAGTATTAATTTTAAAATATATTTTATATAAGGTACTATATCTAAAATATTATTAATTTCAACAAGTATTATTTTACAATTGAGGTACCATACATTCTTTTACTCATACTAAGTCTTTAAAATCTTGCTTGTATTTTACAGTTATAGCACATCTCAACTTGAACTAGCCGCATGTAGTTGATGGCTAACATATTAGAAAGAGCAGCTCTAACTTATTCTGTAATACAAGTGTCTTTTTCTTTCTTTTTATAAGAAGGTATTGAACAGTTTTTGTATCTTATGTTTAGCAATTCTGAAGTTCAGAATTATTCAGTTCCATAATAAAATACTAAATTATGACAACCATTTTTAATAATGTATGTGTTCTCATCACTTAGTAATTTAATAGAACTTATTTAGAAGTAAATCTAAAGATTTCAACCAAAACAATTTGTACTGACACTTCTACATCATACAAATCGGCACAATACTTTCTAAATCTTTTTATTTAAAAATTACATAATTTTCTGTGTAGTAAGCTATCATTTGAGGGGCTAAAAATGAAGGGATATATATGTAATATATATGTACCAAAAATAATAAATATGGTACTTTCTGTAATTATGGATTTCATACTTGTAAAAATTAAGTCCCTATAATCTGAGAATACAGTAGGCTATCCTACAAACTTTTTCCACAATCATTTTTGTTCTCCAAAGTTTCACAAACCTGAACTGAATAGAAATTAAAAACAAATCTTCCCCAAAAGATACATCACACTGAATTCTATTTAAAATGAATGAAAAGTTATATATTTTCTTAGACTGTAAGATATGTTGGAATTATTGTATATATTCTCAGTTGTGTGCTTCGTAATAAATCCAGAGGTATGATTGAGCATACAAATTCATAACAAACGGCATTCATAGTTGCAAGAGGGGGTAAGCTTTCTAGATGCCAAAGCAAAAGATATTGAGTTAAATAAGTTGGTATTTACTATGTGATATAAAAATAAGTCATTAATTGCACTGCAACAATTTTCACAATAAATACAGTCATTTAATATGCAGTCCTACAATGTGGCCTATATACACTTTAGTTTCAGTTTCTATGATGTGCTTAAACAGTAAAGTATAAATACTCAATCTATGAATTCACCTCAAGGTAAGTTTAGAGGAGTGCTATTCAAGACAAGCAACAAAAGCTACAAATGAAACCCTATATGATTCAAATTTTCTATTAGCAACATTTAAAAAGTAAAGAGAACCAGGTAAATTTTACAATATAATTTTATAACTACATGTTAAAAAATCACTTAAATTTGCAATCAACAAAAAATTAGTAATGCAATATTTTACATTCCTGTCTTTATACTGTCCTCAAAATCACATGTTCCTTTACATTTATATTCAGACTAGCTACATCACATTGCAAGTGCTCAATAGTCATACATGGCTAGTAGCTATCATACTGGAAAGTGCAGGTTTAGCCTATCTGGAAGAATGAATAGAGTATAGCTTAAGCAATATGTCATGATTTTCTCTTGCAACTGGACTTTGATAAAGATTAGAGAGTTCTATTAAAACCTGTAGAGGGAATTTTTGACATCAGAACATAACTAAAACAATCTATTAAGTAGAGAGCAGGGTTGAGTTAACCACAGCATGTGTTTGAATGACCATCTATTTTCACAAGGAAATAGACTGAGGGGTGGAACCATAATCTTCCATAAAAGATCTTTCTGTTCCAACACAAGCACAAGTAAATCCAAGGTACTATGTCCAAAATTCTGGCTATTAAAATGTTATCCTACATACTGCCATAAAACTCAGCAAATCTACTCCAAATATCTACTAAAGACATGTCCACACAACAACTTGTATCCACATGTCCAGAGGAATATTATTTGTAATTGCAAAGAAGAAAAACAACTTAAATAAAAAACAACTTGTCTATCCACTGGTCAATGAAAAAACAAATGTAATATAGCCATATAATGGAATATTATTCAGTAATAAAGAAATGAACTACTGATTTATACATAATTCATTCATTCATAAATGAATCTCAAACAAAAGCTAAGAAATAGAAGACACAAGGCTACATTTTATATGATTCCGTTTATGTTAAATTCTAGGAAAGTCCAAACTATTGTGACAGAAAAACTCAGGGCCAGGAGTGAAGACTTAAGGCAAAGTGACATGAGGAAATATATCTGCCAAAATGTATACTTAAAATAAGTAAATGTTTTATTATATAAAAATTATATACCAATAAAGATATTTTTAAGTCAATTAATGTACAGTCAGAAAAAAATTAGGATAGAGTATTTTCAAAAGCTAACCAACATTTACATTAGCCATCAAAGTAAGGAAGCTTGGAGGTAAACTTTTCAAAAAAAAAAAAAAAAAATACAGTTGACCCTTGAACAGGGGTTAGAAGTACCAACCCCAGCCTCCCTCAAGGCCCCACACAGTCACAAATGCACATACGCTGGGTTGGCCAAAAAGTTCATGTGGTTTTTTCCTACAAAATAAAAGACACATTTATTTTTCCATAAGATAAAAGAAACATTATTGTCACCAGTAACTACTGATTTGGATATTTTGAGTATGTCAGCTATCTCCCTTATGGTATAATGTTGACTGTTCTCAATTACTGTCTTGATTAGATCACTATCAACTTCAACTGGTCTATCTGACCATGGAGCATCATCCAGTGGGAAATCACCAGCACAAAACTTTGGAAACCACTTTTGACATGTTTGATCAGTCACAGCACCTTCTCCACATATCTTTTTTTGACATTTTAACATTGTGTTTTTACCTTCCCTAAAATAATGAAGCATAATATGCTGAAAATGTTCCATATTTTTTCTATCTTCAATATTAAAATGCTACACAAAAACTCACCAATTTTGATTTATTTAAAATGCACACTGATATGACAGGTGTCACTATACACCCTAACAAAGTTGTTTCACATGAAGTGAAAGACAACTAAGTGCTGCTAGAGCTATCTTACCTGAAAAACCAAATGAACTTTTTAGTGAACCAAATACTTTTCATTCCCAAAAACTTAACTACAAATGGCCTACTGCTGACTGGAACCTTACTAATGTAAAGAGTCAATTAACACATATGTGTTATATGTATTTAATAGAGTATTCTTTTTTAAATTTTTTATTTAAAAAATTTTTTATTGTTGTTCAATTAGTTGTCCCCATTTCCCCGCATTGTTCTCCCCTTTTTATAATAATGTAAGCTAGAAAAAAAGAAAATGTTATTAAGAAAATCATAAGGAAAATACATTTACAGTATTTATTGAAAAAAATCCATGTATGACTAAAGCTGAGCAGTTTAAATCCATGTCATTCAAGAGTCAACTGCAGTTGGAAATTTTGTTTATCTTTTGATTACAGATAAGGGCTGATTCATTATTTATTGTTAAATTTCCCACTGTGGTTTATACTCAGTGGAAACTTTCTAAATGCATAATACATTTAATTTACAATACACCAAGAGTTTTCAAATACTTTGCTCATCCTATATTCAACATAATCTTACAAAGAAAAGAGATGGATACTATTTTAACATATGAGAAAATTGACATCACAGAGGCTAAATTCCAAAGGTTCATTACATAACAGCGCTGGGACTAAAATGAAAAATGGGAACACTGCTGAGGAGTCTAGGATGGCTTCTACTACATTTCTCAGTGATTCCTTTTTTAGAAGAGATATTTTACATGAGCCTGGATTATTAACTTTTTAATTAAAACTACTTAATCGCTGAGCTATTTTAGCTATCCAATACACAGGTTCTTTCCATCCCCTAGATCCCCATTCTCAGGTTTCTTGCTCCTCCTTCTTTTGGTAAAACATAAATCCTTTGCTGCATTACCTCCTATTGCTAAGACTGAAACATAGCATGACTAATTACAAGTATCTATGAAAAATAAAGCCAATATAAAAACAGTCCCAATTCTGCCAGCTGAGAACCTGGCCTGCAACCCAGGCAAGTGCCCTGACTAGGAATTCAACCAGCAACCTTTTGCTTTGTAGGAGTATATCCAAGCCATTGAACCACACCAGTCAGGGTTTCTTGGCTATTCCTCCCCCGCCCCTTAATTAAAAGATTTAATTTATTTTCTGGAGACGGGGGAAAGAAGGAGAAAGAGAGGGGCGGAAACATCAATGTGTGGTTGCTTCTCATGAGTCCCCCACCAGAGACCTGGCCCTCAACCCACGCATGTGCCCTGACTGGGAATCAAACCAGCAACCCTTTGGTTTGCAGGCCCACATTCAATCCACTGAGCTACACCAGCCAGGGCCTCTTAGCTCTTCTTGAACATTAATTTTTCCCTATAATATTTTAAAATGGGACTCCTGAAAATCTATTACAATGACCTCTAGAATAATACCAGCAAAAATTCACCACATCCTCAACTTCTCTGAATTCTGTATCCTTTGCCTTCTTCCTTTAAATAAAATATAGATCTTCACAGGCAGTTTTTAGCTGGAACCCTCTCAAGCTATGACTGTTTTCCTTCCCATGTCCCTTACACTACTGAGCTTAGAAATGAATTAGAAAGCTCTTTATTCCTCAATGCAAAGAACACTTTTTCTCCTTGATCATCCACCCTCCTCAACCACTCCTTTTCCCTCCCCCAGTTAAAGCTTTGCCATAACCTTAATTACAAACACTTTACTCCTGGAACACCACCTCCAGTATTTCCAGCTCACTCTTTCATATTCTGGCTTGATCATCAATTAGCCCAACACTGAACCTACAACTTTTCACTATTGTACTATTATATTACAATTCTGCTATAAAATATGTAAAACTAGAAAAGCAATTTGCAAAAATGCTAATAAAAATTATTCAAGAGTTGTGTACTACTTTTTTGTTTCCTAAATTTTCCAAAAGTAAACATACATACATTAAAAATGACACTAAACAAACATACTATATAACACTAAAGGTTTTTTTTAAATAACACTAAAGGTTTTTTTTTCAAATACAAAAATTAAAACCACACACTTGATAAAAACAAACCAAAAAAACCCACACACTTGAAATCTGTACCCCAATAAATGCAATAAAAAAGGTTTAAAACATGTAAGGCTCCTATCAAATACTAGTAGAATAAGGGGAGAAGAGAAGACATTAAAAGAAGGAGTTAGTCTCCACTGTACAATTTGATTCCAAAATCCTTAAAAATCTGTGAGAATGGGAACCCCCTATAATTGCATGTGTACAACCTTCATGGCTAGATGCAGTCAAGAGTAGAGTGGGTCCCATCTCTGCCAGATGGCTCAATTGGTTGGAATGTGGCCCCATATAACTAAAGGTTGCAGGTTCAATTCCTGATCAGGGCATATACCTAGGTTGCAGGTTCTATCCCTGGCAGGGGCACTTATGAAAGGAAAGGAGCACTTACGGACAATACAGGAGAAGGATGATAACTCTCTCTGTCTCTAATCAATAAAAAATATCCTCAGGTGAGAATGAAGAAAAACAAGCTTGATTAGAAATGTATCATATAATTTGGGGCCCATTTGAGATCCAGAAATTTATCAATGAAAAAAATGAGTAAAGAATAAAGAAGCCCTGGCTGGAGTGGCTCAGTGGATTGAGTGCCAGTCTGTGAAACAAAGGATTGCTGGTTCAATTCCCAGTCAGAGCACATGCTTGGGTTTCAGGTCTGGTCTCTGGTTGGGGGCGTACCAGAGGCAACCACACACTGATGTTTCTCTCCCTTTCTTTCTCCCTCCCTTCCCCTCTCTCTAAAATTAAATAAATAAAATCTTTTTAAAAAAGCATTACTTAAAAAAAAAAAAAGAATACAGAAGAGGTGCTTACATATATAGTTACTGCCAGTCAGTGCACTTGATTCTTCATAGTGCTCAGGCATGACTTCTTCCTGTTCAGGTTTATAGACCATCTCTTTCTTTCAAATTCATTCATTATTATCAAATGTGCTATTTCTGGCTAATTTTATATCTTCCACCCTGAGAAATAGAGCAATGCTGTTGATTCTGACAATGCTATGGTTTTCCCAACTTTCCTGTATTGAAATAAAGACTCCTCACCTCATTAAAAAAGGGTTTTTTCGTGTGTGTGAGGATTTGGAGTCCCCATTTGCATGAGGACAGACCAATTAGGAACCAGGAGTAGGAACTTCTGTCCACATAAACCAGCTCCCCTCTGGCTCTAACAGCACACTTTCCCTTTCCATCAAAGAATAAAGACAATATATCCCTGGCTGAACTGAAACATCAAGGATATCTCACCAGAGCAGAATGGAGCAGGCCAGCATGGCCGAAAGCAGACCTGTACAGAGCAAATCAGATCAGTGAGGAGTAGAGAGCTATTTAGCTCAGAGGCGCCTGGCCCAGGGCTGCCTGGCCCCCATGGCTGCTTCACAGCCACTGTTTTCACAGCCTTGCTGTATTACAATTGAGCTGTTTTGCACTGAATAAAGTTTCCTTCTTCACTGCACTCCAAATTGGGAATTCCTGTTGGTGTTGAATTGATGCCAAGGACCATGGTCTGACAATGTGTAAACCACTTAAAACAGTGACTGAGACAGAGCAAACATTCTGGAAATTTCTGGAAATGTTAGCTATTATGATTATAGAATAACAGCCAAAGGGGTGGTGTGTTACTATTTTTGTCAGTCTGTGCTGCCTTGTGGAAAATAAATGTATTATTAAAAATAAAAAAAATTGTTTTATGTATTTATGATATACAAAATTCATTGTTTAGGCCCTGGCTGGTGTAGCTCAGTGGATTGAGCGCGGGCCTGCGAACCGAAGGATCGCGGTTCGATTCCCAGTCAGGGCACATGCCTGGGTTGCCAGGCCAGTTCCCGCAGGGGACATACAAGAGGCAACCGCACATTGATGTTTCTCTCCCTCTCTCCTTCCCTTCCTCTCTGAAGATAAATAAATAAAATCTAAAAAAGGGGGAAAAAAAAGTACTTAAAAAAATCTTAAAAAAAAAAAAGGAAAAAAAAAAAACCAAAATTCATTGTTTAGGAACTTCCGGCCAAGATGGAGGCATAGGCAGACACACTGTGCCTCCTCTCACAACCAAAATTAAGGACAACGAATATTTAGAAACAAGAAAACAACCAGAACTAATAGAAAACTGAACTGTACAGAAGTCCAACAACCATTCATCCAGACCAGTAAGAGGAGTGGAGTTGCGGCAGGAGAAAGTGGAGGTGCGGACTGGGAACACAGGCAGCAGCGGCTGGCAGTCCCCGGGCCCACAGGCAGCAGCTGGTGGACCCTGGGCATAGGTAGGCAACTGTGCAGACCCAGTGAGGCCGCACAAGGCGGCAGGCTGACCAGGGGGGGTCCCACATTCGCGCGTGCGTAGACGGTCCAGACAAAGGGGAAGTGGCGGAAGGGACTGAATCCAAGAGAGTACGGAGCAGGTGCCATTGTTCCCTCTCAGACCCTGCCCTCACAAACAGCGTCACAACCCAGCAACTGGGCTGCCCCGCCCCGAGGAACACCTAAGGCTCCACCCCTCATTACATAATAGCTGCGACCAGACTAAAACCAAACCAAAACAAAAAACCACCAAAAATGGTTCAAACCCGAGAACAAATGAAAGTCCCAGAGCCAACTCCTCTAAGCCGTGAAGAGATAGCCAACCTATCAGATGCACAGTTCAAAGCACTGGTCATCAAAATGCTCACAGAATGGTTGATTTTGCTCACAAATTAGATGAAAAAATGCAGGCTACAATATGTGAAATGAAGGAAGACGCATGGGGAACCGATAGAGATGGAAGGAAAACTGGGACTCAAATCAATGGAGTGGACCAGAAGGAAGAAACTAACAACCAAACAGAAAACAAGGAAGAAACAAGAATTCAAAAAAATGAGGAGAGGCTTAGGAACTTCCGGGACATCGTTAAACATCCCAACATCCGAATTATAGGGGTCCCAGAAGGGGAAGAAGAAGAGCAACAAGTGGAAAACTTATTTGAACAAATAATAAAGGAGAACTTCCCTAATCTGGCAAAGGAAAGAGACTTCCAGGAAGTCCAGGAAGCTCAGAGAGTCCCAAAGAAGTTGGACCCAAGGAGGAACATATCAAGGCACATCATAATTACAGTACCCAAGATTCAAATGAAGGAGAGAATTCTAGAAGCAGCAAGGGATAAGGGGACAGTCACCTACAAAGGAGTTCCCATCAGACTGTCAGCTGATTTCTCAAAAGAGACCTTCCAGGCAAGAAGGGGCTGGAAAGAAGTATTTGAAATCTTGAAAGGCAGGGACCTACATCCAAAACTGCTCTATCCAGCAAAGCTGTCATTTAGAATGGAAGGGAAGATAAAGTGCTTCTCAGATAAGGTCAAGTTCAAGAAGTTCATCATCACCAAGCCCTTATTATATGAAATGTTAAAGGGGCTTACCTAAGAAAAAGAAAAAAATAGGACAGTGAAAAGACAGCAAACTCACAGGTATTAACAACCATACCTAAAACAAAAGCAAACTAAGCAAACAGCTAGAACAGGAACAGAACCACAGAAATGGAGATCATATGGAGGGTTAGCAACGGGCATGGGAGGAGGAGAGAGAGGAAAAAGGTACAGAGAATAAGTAGCATAAACGGTGGGTAGAAAATAGATGGGAAGGGCAAGAATAGTATGGGAAATGTAGAAGCTAAAGAACTTATGACACATGGACATGAACTAAAGGGGGAATGTGGGTGGGAGAGGGTGTGCAGGGTGGAGGGGAATGATGGGGGAGAAATGGGACAACTGTAATAGCATAATCAATAAAATATATTTTAAAAAAATAAAAAAATTCATTGTTTAATGAAAAATTACCTTTAAACAATTATTATCTTTCTCGTCATCTCAGTTATTCTTTTAAACCATTTCCTAGTCTCACGTGGTAAACTTAGATTGAGACAACTAAGAATGGTTTAAATTACTATATAATGGTAGAAGTGAGAGGGGTATGAAAGGATGTTATAACAGTCTGCCAAAACTTGTAGATTTAAAAAAAAAAATCAACCAAGTCAACATTTATCAGAACAAATGTTATATTGTCTTTAAAGAAAAAAAACAAGCCAAAAAACCCCCATGTGGAGTGCCCACTATTTCCCAAAAACTGTGTTGACTGTTTCATGAATACTCTCATCACATAAATAAAAACAATTAAAACTAGGATTTGTCTGTAATCTGTCATCTTTACAGAATAATACTGTATATGTGAGACAAAATTTTGTAAAGCAATGATTAAAACGTGCATAGGTGTACATTATTTTCAAGTTTAGAAAATTGCTAGTAATAATGAATAAAAATATATAATATTTAGGATTATGCAAATATATTTATCTTGAACAATAATACCCCTTTGTTAATTAAAGAAATTTCCCTAAGCCTCAAGATTTCAATAAATAAATTTCAAAGTTAAAGACCTTATCGAAAAGTACATTGGGGCAAGTTTCTCATAGAGAACAACTTTCTGTATTTTTACCAAATATCTCTAAATCCATTGTATTATTGTTCTTAAGGACAAAGATCACAGGTGACAAACACAAGTCCCGCAGGCCACATCCAGCCATCCACCTTGTTTTATCAGGCCCAACGCCTTGTTTCTACCTAGTGGCAGCTGAGCTCTCACTTAACTGTAAAGGAGTAGTTACATTTATACTGTCTTAAATTACATTTGGCCCTTTGAAGGCAACCACAAGGCTGATGTGGCCCCTGGTGAAAATGAGTTTGATACCCCTGAGATAGATGATGAGGCCTGGCCAGGTAGCTAAGTTGGTTAGAGTGCTGGACCAATATGCCAAGGTTGTGGATTTGATCCCCGATCAGGGCACATACAAGAATTAATCAATGAACGCATAAATAAGCAGAAAAACAAATCAATGTTTCTCTTTTCCCCTTTCTCTAAAATAAGTAAGTTTTTAAAAGACATAGATGATGCTATACAACCATAGAGCCATAAATCATAATGACATTGAGGTATAAAGTAAAATCTCTACTCATGAATACTGAAACATTTCATTTGATATGCGTTTTAGGTAGATGTGTTATTTATGCAAACAAATCCTCAGCTAGCAGAATTTAATTCTAGAATGAGAAATAATATTCATAGTTACTAATGAGAAAATCTATGACATATTCCACATATTCATTTTTTACATAGTTACAAAATCCTCTTTCATTTTTATAGTAAATTCAAGTAATTTCTTTACATTTGAGGTAAAACTACTACCAAAACAAAAATAGAATATACAAAAGTACTATTTTCTAAAATTAGCTTTTCCTCCCTTCCTTAACAGAGAACAGGTTCTACCCCTCTCTCAACAATAACATCTGAGGCAAACGAACTCTCAAGAAACAAAAGGAAATAAAACTAATTGATTTTAAAATATTAATAACCTAGAACGCTTAATTTTTAAAAACCTAGTAATAAATTACCATTAAAAATAAACAATGAGTAAGAAGTAACTGGGTAAATTCAAAAAATACTTTTAACATTTTTGTTAAAATATACTTTCCTTCCTTCTTTTAAAAAACTGTCCTTTGTATTGAGCAAATAAATAAAATTGTGACTGTGTTTTTATAGCTCATCTGAAAAAATGTTTCAGGAATATTATAATGACCTATTCCCATCAGGATAAAATAAAAGTGAATGTGACAAATCCAAAATTTCAGGACTTAAATTCCATCATGTTGCCTCAAAGCATAAAATAGCTTTCAAGAGCTCCAGGTGTAAACTGGGAAGAATCTCTGTATCATTCTATAATCACACAGTGACCACGCTATAAATTAGACTTGTTATATTGTCACCATTTAATTTACATTTTAGCAATTTAATTGGTACATTTTAGAATCTGCCGTTTGTTGTGAAATAAGATACAATATGAAAATTTCAAAAAGGGTATGAAATTACCCCCTTACTTTCAAGCTTCCTATCAGCTTCCTATGGAACTAGATTAAGTCTGAATTTAATGCTGGATGACAAGGCCCTAACCATTTTTCTTCACTCTTCTGATCCTGCTACAACCCCTAGTCCCTTACTCTACAGATTGGTACCATGATTTTCTTCCTGTTCCTGTAACACACCATGCTCATTCTGCTCTAATGGAAGAGAAGCATACGATAAAATGTGATTGCAATAATTAAAAATAGGAATAAAATAATGTTTGATACATAAAGCAATGTCAAGGGAAAAGAAGAAAAATAACAATCTCTGAGCCCTGCTTTAACTCTTTAAAGAAAAAAGGTCAGTGTCAGAGAGCTGGAAATATTGAGTGTCACCAGGAAACCCAACACATTGCCCCAGGCTAAATAAGTTGTCCTATTACTCTCAAAAGTACGTATCCAAACTGTATGAACTTTTAAAAACTTCACATATATGCATCCAAAGAACATTCTACGCAAGTATCAATTCAGTAAGACCAACAATGAATAAAGAGTACTGAGAATTATTATCATCTAAGACAATGAAGGTCTTAAATTCAGATGATAAAGTTATATAAGTGATTCCATGGAAGATATTATAGAATGGTATTCAATACTCTGTATCATTACCTTCCAGGTCATGTACTACAGAACGAAAAGCATATTCTCTGGAGTTAGAATGCTGAGACCATGAATGATAAAATTTCTCTGAGCCTCAGTTTTCAAATTAGTAATAGAGGTAATGAATGCTTCAAAGGGTTGTTGTAAGAATTAAACATAATGTAAGAAAATAACTCAAAAAAGTAACTGACATATGTTGGCTTTCTTTTTTTCCTTGATCTGAAAGTAGGATGCACTTCATAAAAAGAGAATATGTTTGGCTAGAGATTTGTCAGCATGATCAATATTGCATTGTATTAAAATATTATGAAGAGGAACAATACATAAGATATTAATTATTCAGGAAAATAACAAATTTAATTTTAAAAGGCATCAGAAATTGGTCAACTCATTCTAAAATGAGAAAGTGTGGAAGGAAGAATAAGAACAGACATACTAGTATTTTCAATCTTTGTTTTTTTATAATCCAATATTAAACCACACTAACTTTTAAGGTATATTTAATATTTTGACATAAAGAGGTAAAAATGATCTTTTCTTCACATGAAAAAATAAGAAAAGTGAAATTTGCTATTAGAATATAATAACATGGGTGTATAATTTATCTTTCAGAAACTGATAAAGAAAAATAACTGAGTAGCAGAAATAGAAGGCATCCAGAAATCTATGAACCCAAAGGTGATAACATGATAATTTGGGAAGAATAATGACAAACAATAATATTTATAAACATTATCACAGAAACTGGCCATATAGAGAATGTTTTCTTAACATTAAATTTTAAAGTGACACAGATGTAGAACATAACAATGAAAAGAAATGTCTACTATGTTAACACTTGTTTTAAGTCCATTTCTTAGGAAATTCAACCCAAAAGTATAAGTCATTGCTATTTACCAGTTGCAGTAGATAAGGATCAATATGATACAGTTCTTGCTCCCAGGAAGATGTAAATCTTATTTCAAAAAAATTGCAATAAACATGTACCGTATTTTTGGACTATAAGATGCACCCTCCCCCAAATTTGGGAGGAAGGGGGGGATGCATCTTATAGTCCAAATGTAGCTTACCTGGCTCGCTGTGGGGGGGGGCTGTGGAGCGGGGTCACAGGTTATTAAATATTTGACCACATTTTTTGCTTCAAAAAACTTTTTTCCTATTTTCCTCCTCTAAAACCTAGGTGTATCTTATGGTCCGGTGTGTCTTATATTCCTAAAAATACAATAGATAGCAACCCTTATAAAAAAATACCATCACACAGCTTTTGAAATTTAGTAAGTTCATATATATAATACATGTATGTACATTCTCTCAATTCAATTTTAACATGTAAATTCTCTCAATACAAACTGCTAAAGTAGATATTTGGCACTTTTATAGGTGAGAACGAAAGACCCAGAAAGACTGATTTATCCAACATTGTTTATTTGGCAAAGCCAGAACTAAAACCTAAGTCTACATTTATAATACTACGTGTAGCTCCAGAAGAAAATGCTATTCAATAAAGTGGATGGGAGACCAAGAGAGCAAAAGGGAGTTTTAATTATATAGATGTACATAATTCTAATGAGAAATGGTAGGAGATATTCCTTATGATACAAACTTAATAGTAAAAGTAATATCATCAGTATTTTATTTCCCAGGAACTTAATAAATGTGAGTGAACTGAATAAAGGTGAGGAGTGAGTGAAACAATATGGCTATATAGTTTTCTGATGTCAGATTTTAAAAGGACATATAAAGAAAGGAAATGTAAGAATATTTACAAATTAGTATCATAAACATTATAAGAATGTTGCCAGAATAAACTAAACTTTATAAATAATACCAAAGCCCATTGACTGCATAAATGTAAGAGGATGAACTAAGAAGAAACAAGAATATTGCATGGGAAAGATGATGTAATGTTAACAGATGCAGAGAGAATAAAGAACTACTCACACCTCCTCTTTTGCATCCATCTTCTCCACCAAGGAGAATTGAGTAGAAAACTGGAAAAGGTAGAAGAAACATAGTTATAAAGCAAATGAAGTTGAAATGAGAAAAGAAGACAGACAGTAAGAGAATTCCCAGACACTTTTTAAATTAGTTTTTGTCTACAGAGCCTAAATAATCACAGGCCCAAACTAGGCATTCATCTCTAATTAATCTGTAAAACATCATAAGAAAGGAAAGTGATTTCTAAAATACACTCATTCTGGAAGTAAGGAAAAATTTTTTTAGAAAATTAGGTACCAAAGAAACATAATTCAAGTTTAAAAGGCTCTTGAAGATGCATTTATGGCAGTCTATATCTAAATATACAGAAACTATTATTGCAAGATGGCTTGTAAGCACTCCAAAAGAAAAAGGTTACACTGAGAGCTGATTTAATTTCACTAAAAGTAATCCTAAACTTTTTCTTTATCAATAAATTTCTTTTTAGGTAGGCTAGTGTACCTAATACACTAGATTTTTTTTTAGTATTTATTTATTTATTTTTAGAAAGAGGGGAAGGGAGGAAGAAAGAAAAGGAGAGAAACACTGATGTGCAAGAGATATCCATTGCCTCTTGCATACCTACACTGGGGACCTGGCCAGCAACCCAGGCATGTGCCCTAACTGGGAATCAAACCAGCAACCCTTTGGTTCACAGGTCAGCACTCAATCCACGGAGCCACACCAGCCAAGGCACTAATATATTAGATTTTTAAAATTGTGATATTATGGAAAAAGATCTGCAAATATTTTAGGAACAAAATGAAAAGTATAAGCTGATTAATAATACAGCACACTAGATACTCATAGCTGGGTAAACAACCACAATTTATAGTATTAACCAAGAACTAAAGTAAAACTGACTGAATTTTTTCAAAAGTAACCCACATTGCTCTATCTATCCTCATACTTAAATCAAGATATCCAGATAGACTCAACAGAACTCAATGTTAAGTGAATAACATGTTGGATAAGTTGAAGATTCCAAAAGGTTTCAAAAGATTGGAAAACTGGGCAAAAAAACTAACATTAAAGTAACAGCAATAGCAGTGGTAGCTGACTTTGTGCAATAAAAGATTAAGCTAAAGCTAGAGTTTGGCAAAGCTGATAAACACACCAATTTACAACAGAGAAGCCCCAAAGAATCAAAAAACAGATGAGGGGCAAGTAGGGCTAATAGGAAAAGTAAGACTAGTCTGTTTTAAGCAGCAGCTAGACTCACAGATCTCTCCCTGTCTCTAGCCTCTCAAGTGTCTCCCACTTGGCAGAAAAGGTGTCCCCTCCCCCACTAGAAAAGGTTATTAGAGGGTCTCTAAATCAGGGAGCATTTTAAAGCAAGCTGAGGGCAGATATTACTACTGAAACCGGATTAAGTAAAAGTTTACATAATGCAATATGTTGAGAACCAACACTCTCCTCCCACTCCCAGTCTATTTTTACCTCAATGGGCATTAGCTGTGAGAGCCAGGGAAAAGACTAGTAGATTCCTCTGGGAAATCTGACCAGTTGATAATACAAGACCTAAATATACAGGCTTTAGGTGTTTCCCAAGGAAATGGTGGGATCTCAAAACAGACACGACTACAGCCAACAAACCCCATCCACAAGCTTAGAGGTCCAAGTGGGCTTTTCATTTTTTTAAATTAATTATTATTTTTTTTTAAAGATAAAGGGGAAAGGAGGGAGAAAGAGAGGGAGAGAAACATTGATTGGTTGGCTCTCCCATACAACCGGATGAGGGACCTAACCATAACATAGGCATGTTCCCCGACCAGGAATTGAACCTGTGACCCTTCACTTTGCCAGAGGATGCTTAACCAACTGAGCCACACCAGTCAGGATCCAATGTGCTTTTAAATATGAGTAGTCAGAACCACCAGATATTTCCTGTAAGTGAAATGCCAGATATAAAAGAGACAAAATAATACACAGTAGAAAAAGTGACTACAAAGAAAACATGACTCTAAAGAAAGAAGAAAACATACCAAAAATAAGTAATACTCTCAATAAGGTAAAGAGAAACATAACAAAACATGGGGGGTGTTATCAAAAATTAGCCATTTGGGACTTCCGGCCAAGATGGAGGCGTAGGTAGACGCACTGTGCCTCCTCTCACAACCAAAATTGGGGACAACAAATATTTAGAAACAAGAAAACAACCAGAACTTATAGGAAATTGAACTGTACGGAAGTCCAACAACCATTCATCCAGACCGGTAAGAGGGGTGGAGTCGCGGCAGGAAAAAGTGGAGGTGTGGACCCGGCACGCAAGTGGCGGCAGCTGACAGTTCCCAGGTGCACGGGCGGCGGCTGGCTGATGCAGGGGGCACAGGGGGGCAACGGTGCAGACCCAGTGAGGCCGAGCGGGGCGGCTGGCTGACCGGGTGGTCCCACATTCAAACGCACGGACAGTCCAGGCAAAGGGGAAGTGGCGAAGGGGACTGAATCCAGGAGAGAGCGAAGCAGGCGCCATTGTTCCCTCTCAGACCCCGCCCCCACATACAGCATCACAACCCAGCGACTGGGCTGCCCCGCACTGGGGAGCGCTTGAGGCTCCACCCCTCACTACGTAATAGCCACGACCAGACTAAAACCAAACCAAAACAAACCAAAAAAAAAAAAAAACCCCACCAAAAATGGCTCAAACCAGAGAACAAATAAAATCCCCAGAGCCAATTCCTCTAAGCAGTGAAGAGATAGCCAACCTATCAGATGCACAGTTCAAAGCCCTGGTAATCAGGATGCTCACAGAATTGGTTGACTTTGCTCACAAATTAGATGAAAAAATGCAGGCTACAATACGTGAAATGAAGGAAGATGCATGGGGAACTGATAGAGATGGAAGGAAAACTGGGACTCAAATCAATGGAGTGGACCAGAAGGACGAAACTAACAACAAACCAGAAAACGAGGAAGAAACAAGAATTCAAAACAATGAGGAGAGGCTTAGGAACCTCTGGGACATCGTTAAACATCCCAACATCCACATTATAGGGGTACCAGAAGGGGAAGAAGAAGAGCAACAAGTGGAAAACTTATTGGAACAAATAATAAAGGAGAACTTCCCCAATCTGGCAAAGGAAATAGACTTCCAGGACGTCCAGGAAGCTCAGAGAGTCCCAAAGAAGTTGGATCCAAGGAGGAACACACCAAGGCACATCGTAATTACATTAGCCAAGATTAAAATGAAGCAGAGAATTCTAGAAGCAGCAAGGGATAAGGGGACAGTCATCTACAAAGGAGTTCCCATCAGACTGTCAGCTGATTTCTCAAAAGAGACCTTCCAGGCAAGAAGGGGCTGGGAAGAAATATTCCAAATCATGAAAAGCAGGGACCTACATCCAAAATTGCTCTATCCAGCAAAGCTGTCATTTAGAATGGATGGACAGATAAAGCACTTCTCAGATAAGGTCAAGTTCAAGGAATTCATCATCACCAAGCCCTTATTATATGAAATGTTAAAGGGACTTATCTAAGAAAAAGAAGATAAAAAATATGACAGTGAAAAGACAGCAAACTCACAGCTATTAAGAACCACACCTAAAACACAAGCAAACTAAGCAAACAGCTAGAACAGGAACAGAACCACAGAAATGGAGATCATATGGAGGGTTAGCAACAGGGGCGTGGGGGGAGGAGGAGGGGGGAAAGGTACAGAGAATGAGTAGCATAGATAGTGGGTAGAAAATAGGGGAAGGGCAAGAATAGTGTGGGAAATGTAGAAGCTAAAGAACTTATGACACATGGACATGAACTAAAGGGGGGAATGTGGGTGGGAAAGGGTGTGCAGGGTGCAGGGTGGAGGGGAATGATGGGGGAGAAATGGGACAACTGTAATAGCATAATCAATAAAATATATTTTAAAAAATATTTAGAAACAAGAAAAAAAAAAAAAAAAAAAAAAAATTAGCCATTTGGAAAACAAAAGTTTTATGAAATTAAACGTTAACAGCAAACATGAAAATGCAATAGAAGGTTTAGAATATAAAGTTAAAAAAATTTCCCCACTAACTAGAACAAAAAGAACTTAAAAGAGAAAAAAAATAAATAGGACCAGTACAGTCCCATATCCCAATACAAAAGATCCAGAAGAGAAAAAGAACGTAAAATTGAGAGAAATGAAGAAACAAGTCAAAAAAATTTCCCAGAACCTAAACTCAAAGCTCCCAGATTAAAAAGCAACTCAAGTGTTATGCACATAGCACTTTTTACGCTTGGATAAAAAGAGGTGTACACCCAGAAATCTAATTTTGAAATTTCCAAACACAGACAAAGAGAAGATCCCACATGCTTCTCTCATGTAAAAGATCAAAAAGCAAAATTATATAATTTTTTCAAAAGCAACACCAGAATCTGTTATACATTAGACCAATACTTTAAAAAATTTCAGGAAAAATCATTTTCCTGAAAATGATTTTTCCTGTCTCTAACCCAGAATTCTATATCCAGTCAGATAGTAGTCAAGTTTGAGGGTAGAATGCAAATACTGTCAGATGAACAAGCATCAAGAAGTATCTACACAGGTAGTCCTTTTTAAAGAAATTACTAGAGGATGTAATCTACCAATAATCCAAGAGAATAAAGCAAAACATGGAATCCAGGGAAAGCGTTCAATGAAAAAGGAAGAGAATCATCAGAATGACGACAAAGCAAGACCACAAGAGCTCTAGACTCCAGAATATCCAGATATAAAAGCCCCAGGAAAGATTACATAAAGAAGATAAAATTGACAAGATACCTAATATACATACTTGAGAAAGTTAAAAAGGATTTTACATTCCTTTTAACATTCCTTTTAACTTGGGGAGTATCTGATTAAATCTGTGACAAGTCCACAGAAAACTAAATAAAGGGAGGAAATGCAAGACAATGTTGATTCCAAAATATATATTTTTTCTAAGAAGTTAGAAATCAACATATACAGAGTAGGCAACCAAAAATATTGTTTATATAGTCATGATAATATAAACATCAGTTATCCATCTAACCAAAATTAAAATATACTCTAAGTACATATGGTGTGATATCAGTGTATCTAGTTTTTATATTTTTGTCTACTATTGATATTTTGGAACATAATTTTTAAATGTTTGCTTTGATGTTCTTTCTACCATGCATTAATCTCAGAACACACTCAAGTACCATTAGCAGTTCAAAAGCATGATCACTGAGAAACCACCTGCAACTGAAACCTTGTTACATACAAAAACACCATGGATAGAAAGTTCTGAGAGGATGTAACCATGTCTGGAATGCTGAGCAACAGTACCCAGAGTACAGTAGGTTCTCAAAGAAAAGAAGAGATCACATAAAAACTTTGTATAAAGAATACATACAAGATGTAAAATTTATTTACATTTATGATAAAACACTCCAAGCACAGTGATGCAATTTTATTTAAATTAATATTTATTTTTTCATTTTATTTATTTATTTTTAGAGAGAGGAGGAGAAAGAGAGAAACATCGATGTGTGGTTGCCCCTTGTATGCCTACTACTGGGCACCTGGTCCACAACCCAGGCATGTGCCCTGACTGGGAATCAAACCAGGGACCCCTTTGGTTTGCAGGCCCCAGCTCAATCCACTGAGCTACACCAACCAGGGCTAACATTTATTTTTTAAAAACTTTTATCCTCTGGCAACATTCAAAGGTCTCACAGCCCCTTTGTGAATGCCTGGAAACATTACCAAGTATCTGAGAAACTAATAGTAGTGGGTGCTAGGTATTCCTAATTTAAAATATTTTAACCATTTACAGATGACCCCAAAATGACATATAACAACATGTTATTTCACCTAGGCACAAATTTAATCACATGTACTTTATGGCTTTTGTGTGAAAAATTTACTAAGTAAATGACCTTGGTTAAGCAAAAAACATGCACAGCTCTACAAAACTATGGATTTCTCCTAAATCAAAACATCTTCACATCTTTCTTAAATCTCAACTTAGTCTATCATAAGCTAACAGTTGTAAAGAAGAGTTAATGTTAGTGATGAAAATAAAAACTGAAGAAGTAAGAAACTGATAGTTATCTGTCAACATGGAGACCACTGTAAATAACAAGGGCCACATGAAGAACAAGTCTGGAATGAAGCAGCTGCTGAAAATATGTTGAAATAATGACGACGACTCTGAGATTCTCATCTCTAGATACACTCTCATCCAGAATTTTATTGTTTATTCCCAATGACACAGCTCCATGCAATACTGTGTCATTCTCATCTCAAACAATGTACAAAAAATATCATCTTTCCTTAATGAGCTCTCTTTCTCACTTTCCTTATGCACCAGAAAGAATATTTTCATTCTTCTTGTTGCAATCCTCGGGAATTCCCCCCACCCCCCAATCATTCTCCTTCAGTTCTGTTTTCACAATCAGGCCCTACTTCATTCACATTCCTCATTATTGCCCTGTACCTTTCACTGCCAATATCATAGCTCAGCTCTTACCTACCTTATGAGATGTAGTAAAACAGCACTGATAAGGAGCAGTCAATGTTCAAATACAGTTCTACAACTTAACAGCTGTGTGAACTTGGGAAATTATTTAACTTTTCTATGCTTCAACTCCCTTAATCTGTGCAAAGGGGTTAATAACAGTATCTATCTCATATGGCTTTTGTGAGGATTAAACGAATTAACATAAAGAATTCAATATAGTGTCTCACATGTAGTAAGCCCTAAATAAGCCTAAATGTTTTAACTATTTTCCCTGTCTCCAATCACTTTTTTCTTAAGCTTACCTACTACTGATGGACAAATTTTCTTAGAATATTTCCTTCTTTCCATATCATGACTAAATTCTGAATCAAGATTATGTTTCTAAGTCTTACATTTATTTCTAAGTTCTCTATTACCTAGTCCAGGAGTCAGCAAATATAGCTCACAAGCCAATCCACCTGTTTTTGTATATAAACTTTTATTAAAACACAGCCACCCTCATTAATTTATGCATTGTCCATGGATTCTTTCTTACACCGATATCAGAGGTGAGTGATTGTGGCATAGTCTGTAAAACCCACAAAATATAAAATGTTTACTATTTGATCCTTTATAGAAAATGTTTGCTGATCCCTGACTTTAGTTCAGTCTTTTATCTGTGCTATTCTTTCTCTATAGTCAGCACATCTAAAATAAAACTCATCTTTTTTGTATACTTGCTCTTCTCAACTTCCCTACATTAATATTCAACAAATATTTATTAACATCTTATTACATACAACAAACTGCTCTAGTTACTGGGTATGCAGCAAGGGACCAAAAAAAAAAAAAAAAAAAGCTCCAACTCTGATGAAACATTATTTGCTTTTGGAGGGCAATAAACCAAAAATAAGAAATCATAAACTTAAGTCCATGTCAGTTGATGATGACAAGTGCTTTGAAGGAACACAGAATTGTCTAGGATAATATAGAGTAATAGAATACTGGTGTGTTATTTTAGATATGATGGCCTTTCTAATGAGGCAACATTTGAACAGGGTTCTCAGTTACAGAGTGAATCACAGGAATGCTTTGGAAAAATGCAATACAGAATACAAGGAACTCAACCCTAAAGTCGGGTGCATGTCACCTTAAAATTGCATGCTAAGTACCACACTTGGCTCACTCTAGTCCCAAATCCTGCTGTCACTGACTCCCATCCAGAATATATAAAGACCTCAGATCTTCTATTAACCAAAAAGAAAAAGGCAACCCAATTTTTAAGTGGGTATCAGATTTAATCAGACATTTCAATGAAAAGGATATATATCCAAAGAGCCAATAAGCATATGAAGATACTCAACAAATAACACATCAATGAAACACAAATTAAAATTACAACTAAATATAAATATGAATTAACAAATATAAAAATAAAACTACTGATAAACACACCTGCCTCAGTTTTGTTCCTTATGAATTGAAAAGTCAAGCAATAAATTTGTTGAAAATTATCTGGGGAGTTAAAGAAAGTAAGTTTGGTTAAGGCATACTGAGACTAGTACTCTGAATCCTTAATTATGAAACATTGTAGCTGTGAGCAGAAAATTACTTGCCTCCTACATAAGAACACCGACCAAGCAAAGTTGTTTTCCACAGAAATCTAACCAGGTAGTTTTCATAAAGTATACAGTACTTTTGGACCGGGATTATCTCATGCCAGATTAGAAGCAAACAGGAAAATGTAAAGACAGGCAAATAATTTCCATGTCTAATATTTAAAGGTAATTACTGACTTTTGCACACAAAATTCTCACTCTATAGGTACTTAGCTGTAGCAATTCAACTTTAATATATTTAGAAAGTGTTTTGAATTTTTAATTTGTAACAGAGAAAGATGGTAAGGAATGAGTAAGATTTCTGTATCATGTAGAAGAGAATTCTATATCTTAATGTTTTAATCTTTTAAAATAAGTAAATACCTAAGAATTATACTAGAAAAATGTGTGCAAATTTTAGATGTATTTACATAATGTCATGTTCTCTGGCCCATAAACCAAAATATATTTATCCACTGATCTTCAGTTCTGTTAGTATACATTGTCACACTCTGCCAAATATTTCAGAAAAAGTAGTATTTATTCTAAACATGCAAAAAAACTTTGAAATGTACCCAAATGAATTATCTAATTCAACTGGGCATCCAATCCAGTTTGTTACTGACATCATTTACCAGTAATAATAAGTTCACTAAGTAGCACAATTAGCATTTTCACACACCAAAAATTAATGAAATGGAAACAGTACAATTATTAGGTTGAAATATATAAATAGAAATACAATAGTGCAACTACTAAGTTTAAATATAAACTGATCAATGGTAAGTGCACACACCAGCATTTACTACAAATCATAATCCTTTATTTAAAAGAACTAATTCAGTATATAAACCTACATAATACATAACTTATAAAACCATAAAATGGAGCTATGTAAGATTATATATTTTTAAACTTTCTTTAAAATGAAATTTTTTAAATTCCCTATTTGACACAATGCAAAGCAACTGCAACACCCTATGGAACAGCAGCACCTGCAGGAAAAGATCCAGTCTCACAACTACTGGTACTATGAATTCATCATTTGATTCTCAAACATTAAGGCGCTCCTTCTCCCCCTTCCTGTACTCTGAATTGATGAAGTTGAAGAAAACAGTGCTTAGAGTGTTCATGCTGAACTCCCACAACTACACAGCTGAACCTCTTATATCCTCTAAAAAATACTGTCCTTCAGAGAACAACTTTTAACACACATTAGTGCAACATCCTGCTCCTAGCTAGGAGTTCCCGATAGGACATCTCTGTGATATAATATTTAACCTATATGAAATGTATTTCTAAAACTACCTACAATTAAATAAGAACACAAAAATAAATTACACCTGCAATGTTTAACCTACAGAAGGAAAAATATGACCTAAGCAAAAAATAACATACGCCACCCTTAATGTTAATTCCATAGTTGAAAATATTCTAAATAACAAAGTAAAATATTATTCACATAATTAGGATTTTCTTATTTTTAAAAAAATAAGTAAACATTTAAAAATCACCTAAGCTGTAATCCATGATTTGGCAAAAATAATCTACCTTATTTTGTCAATATTTTTCAAAGTGTTATTAGTATTTTAGAAAACTTTTAATAGTATGAAAAATAGTTTAAAATTTCTTTGGCATGTTTCTAACCACTAAAGGTCTGTCAAGTAACAAGGGGAAAACTGTCTAGTTGGCTGATCGTGCTGTGCTGGCAATTTCTCAAACATCTGTGAAAGGTCAGATTTCCATTGCATGGAACCAGTCAATGGAACTACACAATTCTCCTAGTGCTATAAGAAGCTGAACAAAGACTATTTTATATAAGTAATGACACATAACCTTAGCTTTGTAATAAACTGTAGCAAAGTCAACCCTTTTTCTTCACAGAATTCATACATTGAAAATATGATTATAAAACTCTATTTGCACTTTATTCTAAAATTATATTTATTATGTTCACAAGGTATATATATATATACACAAATATATAACTCCCTTCTATTTGTTAAAATTCGTAATTGATTTTTAAATTTTACTCCAAAAACGTACTTCCACTGATTCCAATGAAGTTTTAAGGATAATTTTAACATAAATATGTACAGGTACAATTTATTTAAATATGAATATTGTAATAGAAGTCTACTGAATTCAGAGTGATTCATTTTGCAACTAATTTACATTAGTAGACAACTAAGTTAGTTTATAAGATATATTGATACAACTAAAAATGTCATATGAACATTCAGATTTTTCTATGATCACAGAGACTAATGCCACATACTTTGAAAAAAATTTTGACCCAAATCATCTTAAATACATTACATCTCTGGGAACTTGATCAATTATTTATAAAACTAATGAAACACAATGGACTGCCAAAGAATTATAGCTCAATATTACAACAAGAAGCAACAATATGCACATTCAATGTACATACTGATATTATTGATATACAGATAAGGTATTCCTTAATGGGTAATCCATTTTTAAGAGCAGAAATGTTAAAACTAAATATAAACGTTAAAGTACTTTTCCCTTCAAGGTACCACTCCTATGTATTAAACACTAGAACTTCTGTCAAATTTTTTATATAAAAATCATGGCTATAAAGTGATGATAAATATTAAAAAAATGTGCCATTTTACGTAAGTCTCCCAAAACTTTAGTAACAGTTTTAAGTCTTTTACTAAAACACTTCGCAAAATTTAAATGATCAAATAACTATTCAAAGCTTTTAAAAAATAACTTCATGTCAACATTTTCACGTAATAGAAACCTTCTCTCATTTAAAAATGTTAAAGCTACTATGAAATATGAGGGGGGACCCCCTAAAATTACCTTCAAGAGGGCAGGCCCCTTGTAGTACAGGTTTACCCCAATAGCTGAATGTTCTAGAAGTCCATCTGTATCAGTGTACCAGCTGGTATTGTTGTGAGAAGCTTGTTCAGCTTCAGTGAATTCCTTACGAAGATTCTTTCAACATGTTTGCCCATTTTATGATGGGTGATTACAAGTGTACCTGCCCACACCTTGCTAAGTGTTCAGCAGTTTTTGATCAAAAGTGGCATAGAATGACCCCTGTGCCCCATCCTCATTATTCACCCCAAGGGACTTTTGCTTGTTTGTTCGTTTCCTAGAATAGAAAAAAAATCCTCTAAGGGAAACATTTTGCCAATGTGAAAGAAGTGAAACAAAAAACAGAAGCAGTAAAAGGCATCAAAATCTATGAGTTCATAAACTGTTTTTGAGCAGCAGAAAAAAACAACTCAATAGATGTATTGCATCAAATAGAAAATACTTTGAAGGTGACTGAAGTTTTAACATGTAAGAATATACACACAATTTTTTATAAGTAAATTGTTTTTTTGGGTCCCCCTCATAAATAGATCATAAAACTCTATCTGTGATTATGCCATATACTAAGTTATTTCCATCATATTAGAGATATAAATTGTTTCCTTCCAGACAATGAAAAACAGAGAACTTATTTCTACTGAAACTATCATTAAAAGTTTTAAACAATCCAATCCTCCAGCAAGACAACTGAAAGAAGCCAGGTATAGTCAAGGTAGGACCACATCATTTTTCTGTGTAATACAGACAAGTCTTTCTTTTTCTTTTTACATTATTTCCTATTGCATTTTTTACATTACCAAGTTTTTACTTTTCAATGAGCCCAACAATTAAATGATAATTTTGCTGTAATAACCTTCACATAAGCTAAAAAGAAACCCAAGATTTGGGACTATGTTAAATATTTTCCAAGACTATTATACCACAGAAAGAGAGTTCGTTTCCAGGTAATGCTGATGCTACTGGTCTGGGGAATCACATTTTGAAAATGACTATCCTGAAGAATACCTGTAACATGCATCCTAACAAAACATGTAATCCATCCAGCACACAGTTTTCAAATGAATCTCCCTTTAACACTTAAGCACAAATGGTTGTTCAGAAATCTCTTTAAGATTTTTCACTGCCAATAGTATAACATCCAAATTAGGACTAACATTGAAGGTATTACGAAAAATAAAACCATGAAACTTATTTTCTTTGATGACACAAGGGAAAGTGTGTGTACATATTTTTTAAAGCCACACTAGAACCATTCAATATTTTTTATGTACTTACATATCAGAAACTGCTCAGTGCTGAATTATAAACAATAGAAGCTGTATTCATCTAAAGGACCTATGTAAACAAATATAGGGTCCCTTTCTTACTATGGTTCAACTTATGTGACTTTATGATGGTGCTAAAGTGATACGCATTTGTAAAAACCATATTTCAAAATTTTTTACTTCTGTATTTATTGGGGTTTTTAGTTTGGGTTTTTTAAAGCCAAGGACTAACAAGAGAGAGATATATAAACAGAACACTGTCAGCTACTGTGCCCTGAGGTTGAAAGGTCAAACAATATACTTACTTGGTGGCCTCTCCAGGCTAGATATAACAAAGTCAACCTGTGTGCTTTAAGAAATTAAAGTTGGGAGAGGGAGAACACCCAAAAGAATTAGCGAAATTCCGGAATCTCACAAGAGCCTAAACGAGTTCCACTTCTTAACAACAGTTAGGAGTGACTGACCTCATAATTCACAAGGCATCAAGAGAGTACTCAGAAGGGTTTGTAATGGAGAATAATTAGCCCTAGACTAAAAGCTGCTCTGGTTGCAACATAAAAATCTCAAAAAACAAGACCTTCCCCCCAAATCAAACTATTTTCAAGTAACCTGACTGCATCTCAGAATAAACTCAAATATTTATAGGAATACAAAAAAATCTAGTACATGACAAGGTAATATTAACAGTGCCTGGCATTCAAAGAAAAGTTACCAGGCATCTAAAGAAGCAGGATTTATGACCCATAATGAGAAAAAAATTCAATCAAAACAACACAAAGGGACACAAATGACAGATTTTTAAAAACAATGTAGATAAGGAGATTTAAACAGCTAATGATTATATTCCATGTGTTCAAAAAGTTATTAAAAGATCAAACACTATAAGAATACACCTGGAATATATATTTTAAGATAACAAACTCAAACTGAAATTCTGAGAGGAAAACAATGATGTCTAAGGTGAAAAATATACTGGATGGACTAAGAGCACATGAGGTATTACCAAAGAAAATATTAGTGGAATTTAAGATCAAGCAATAGAAGTCATATGAAATTAGTGTAGAGAAGGAAAAGGCTGAAAAAATAATGAGAGGAGCATCACTGAGTTGTGGTACAACTTACAGCTGAATAATATATGTATAATTAGATTTGCTAAAGAAGAAAACAAGGGGAGAAAAACAATTTTAAAAATTAAGGACCAAATGTTTTACTAATTAGATAAAAACTAAACTTGCAGATCAAAGAATCTCAATTAAATTCAATCTCAAGAAACATGAAATGACACCGAAGTCAAACAACCAAACTGCTTACAAGTCCCTGGTAAAGAGAAAATCTTAAAGTAGCCAGATGAAAGAGAAGATATGCTATGTACAAACGAATGTAGTTAGTTTTCTGAAACACAGAAAGTAAGAAGGCAATGAAGCATCTTTAAAGTATTAAAAAAAAAAGTGGCCATCAGCCTAGAATTCTATATCCAGAAAAATATACATATTTAAAAGGTTAAAAAATACTTTTACAGATGTGCAGAAACTAAAATAATTCATCACCAATAGACCTGGGTTTACAAAAAATATTAAAGGAAATCCTTAAGGCAGAAAAAAATGGTAATAGGTAGAAATCTGCATTTATAGAAAGGAATAAAGACCTTGGAAATGGCAATTTTGTGGGTAAATATAACTCTTTATACTAAGTATCTGTACAAGGTAATTGACAATTTGAAAGGAATAATAATTTATTATGGGGTTTATACTGTACATAGAAACAAAAAATATGAGAACCGAACAAAATTTAAAGAAGGGGCTGCGTGTGGTTATAAGGTTCTTATATTATGAAGCAAGAAAATTTCACTTGGTACACTTGTGATATGTTAACAACATAGAGTATAATCACAAAGCAACCACTCAATACAACCAAAGACTTATACCAATTAAGAAACAAAGGAAACAAATGTAATCATGACAAACATGTAATTCAAAAGAAGACAGAAAAAAGAAGAAAAGAGACTAAAGAACAGAGGGGGAAATTAAAAACTAGCAAGATGGTAGAATTTAAACACTTGTAAAGCATTATCCACTGCAGCATTATTCACAATAGCAAGAAGTGAAATACATCCAGATATCCACCAACAAATAAATGGATATAGAAAATGTGGTGTATGCATGCAGTGAAGCACTATGTAGCCATAAAAAGAATGAAGTTATGATACTTGCTACCACATGAATGAACATTAAACACATTATGCTAAATGAAATAAACCACAGAGAAAATGACAAATACTATATGCTTCCACTTATATAAAGTATCTAGCTAGGATAGGCAAATTCTTAGACACAGCAGATTAGATTAATAGTGATTTGGGGAGTAGTATGGAGAAATGGGAAGTTATTGTCTAATGTGTACAGAGTTTCTGTTTTGGGTAATGAAATGAATTTAGAAACAGAGGGATGGTCATTGTACAATGCTGAATGTAATTAATGCCATTAAACTGATCACTTAAAAATGGTTAAAATGGCATATTTTATGTTATATGACGCATATATATCACCAGAATACAATCAATCAACACTACCAAGCAACTGAACTGTCTCTTATAAGAACACTCTACCCAAGAAAGCAAAATATGCACTCTTTTTGAGTAGACTTCAAGTAATTTCCAAAATAAGCCAATTCCATGCCATAAAATAAACATCAACATAAATTATTAAAGTTCAAATCAAGGGGGTACTACAATGTAAAATGAAAGGACACTAGACAAACTCAAAGCTCAATGGAGAAACAAACATCTCCATAAATGTAAATGCACAGTTACTTACAAAAGTTCATATTATTGTAACAATGTTTGTTACTGCATTTTTTGTTTTGCACATTTAAGAGACTAATATACTTTTTAAAATTATTAGTCTAAAAGCTACTATTATAACATTGGTTTGCAACTCCATATTTTGTTTTCTATATTTAAAAGACTAATGTATTTAAAAGAGTAATTAGTTTATGTTTTGGGATACACCATGTATAACAATGGAATTTTGAAGACATCAACCACCAAAATGGGTGGGGTAGGAGCTATAAAGAAGCAGAGGTTTTTTTTAATGTTATAGAAGTGAAACTGGCATAAATTCAAGTTAAAGTGTTATAAATTTAGGATGTTTAATATAATCCCCATGACAACCACAAAGAAATAGCTATAGTATATACATGAAAGGAAATGAGAGGAATTTAATGATTTCACTAAAAAAATATCAAAGCACCAAAGAAGACAGTGATGCAGGAAATGAGGGACAAAAAAAGCTACATATGGCATATAAAAACAAATAGAAAAATGACAACAGTCCTTTCCTAGCAGTAATTACTTTAAATTTAAATGAGTTATTCTCTTCAACCAAAAGACATAGAAGGTAGATATCACATAATCTAACTATATGCTATCTACAAAGAGACTCACTTTGGATCCAAAGACACAAAAAAAGATTTAAAGTGTAAGGTTCGGAAAAGACATTCCATACACATGTTAACTATAAGAAAGCAGGGGTGGCTATATATTAGACACAACAGACTTAAAAGTTTTAAAACAAGATTATAGGAGACAAAGAACAATGTATATTAATAAAAGTCCAATAAGGGACAATATAAGTCATAAACAGTGATGATACAACTTATGACAGACCATCAAAACATATGAATTAAAAACTGACAGAATTGAAGAAACAGTTCTGCAGTAATTGTTGGAGATTATTATGATAATGGATAAAAGTAGATAAAAGACAAGGAAATAGAGAACTTAAGTAAACCATTTAGATCTAACATAAATACAGAACAGTCTACTCAACAAAAGCTTACACATTCTTATCAAGTGCACATGGGACATTTTCCAGGGTATACTATAACTTAGGCCACAAAAAGTCTTAACAGATTTTAAAAGGTAGGTATCTCACAAAGCATCTACAATGACCACAGGGGATAAAGTTAAAAATCAGTAAGAAGATCTCAAAAAATTCACAAAATTGTGGAGAACTGCACATCAAATTCAACAATAATCATCCACCAAGTGAAATTTAATCCAGGGACGAGAAGATGGTTCAACATTTGAAAACTGATCAATGTAATACATCACCTTAACAGAATGAAAGAAAATAAAACATATGACCATTTCAATTGATGCAGAAAGAGGAACAAAATTCAACACCTTTAATGATTTAAAAAACCCACAATAAACTATAAATATAAGCAAACTACATCAATCTAGCCAGAGCATATTACACAAGAAAAAGAAACAAAAGGCATCTGGATGGGAAAGATATAAAATTATTTCTGCAGCTGATATGAACTTGTATGCAGAAAACCCTAGAGAGACAGAGCTCATGTGCGCGCGCGCACACACACACAGTTATACCTAACTGAATTCAGTAAAGGAGAAATTACAAAAACAATTCCATTTACAATAGCATCAAAAATACAATACTTAAGAATTAACCAAGGAGGTGAAAGGCTCATACAATGAAAACTACAAAACACTGCTGAAAAAAAATTAAAACATAAATAAGTGGAAACACATACCATGTTCATGGCTGAATGACTTAACATTGTTAAGACATCAATGCTACCCAAAGAGATGTACATATTCATGCAATCCCTACCAAAATCCCAATGACGTTGTTCTGCTGAAATTTTTTTAAAAATCCAAAAATTCATATGGAATCTCAAGGGATCCTAAAAAGCCAAAACAACCTTGAAAAACAATTTGGAAGACTCCCACTTCCTGAAATCAAAACTTACTACAAAGCTACAATGGTATAGGCATAAGACAGACACATAGACCAATGAAATAAAACAGAGAGCTCAGAAAGGAAACCTCACATATGAGGTAAAACAATTTTTGACAACAGTGCCAAGAACTTTCAAAGAAAGGATTATTTTGTTTTGTATTTGCTTTTTCTTAAAACGGCAGTCTTTTTACAGCCTAGGCTGGTGTGGCTCAATGAATTGAGCACAGGCCTGCAAACCAAAGGGTCGCCAAGTGGATTCCCAGTCAGGGCACATGCCTGGGTTGTGCACCAAGTCCCTGGTTGGGAATGTGTGAGAGGCAACCACACATTGCTATTTTTTCCCCTCTCTTTCTTCCTCCCTGTCTCCAAAAATAAATAAATAAATAAAAATAAAGGGCAGTCTTTTTTTCAAATGGTCTGGGAAAGTGGTATTCACATGCAAAAGAAAGAAGCTGATCTTTTCTTAACACCATATACAATTAACTCAAGCTGAATCAAAAGTCCACATGTAAGACCTAAAACAATAAAACTTAGAAGGCATATAATAAGCTCTTCACAACTTTGAATTTAAGAACAGTTTATTAGATATGATACCAAAGGTACAGGTAACAAAAAATAGACAAATTGGACTTGATGAAAATTTTAAAATTTTGTTCATCAAAGCCACCGTAAATAAAGTGAAATGGCAATACAAGGAATAGAAAAAAATGCTTGCAAATTACGTATCTCATAAGGGATTAATATCTAGAATACAGAGAACTTCTAAAACTTAAAAAACTCAAATTTTTAAAAAATGGGCAAATGATTTAAATAAATATTTCTACAAAGAATATATACAAATGGCTAATAACTACATAAAAAGATGTTCAACAGCACTATTACAAAAATGCAAATAAAAACCACAAGAAGATACCACTACACACCCATTAGAATAGCTAATATTGAATACAGCAGTCTTCACTTATCCACAGGGGATATATTCCCAGAGCCCCAAGTGGGATGCCTGAAACTATGAATAGTACCAAACAGTATATATACTATGTTTTTTCCTATATGTAGATACCTATGATAAAGCTTAATTCAAAAATTATGTACAGTAAGAGATTAACCATAACTGATAAAAATAGTAATATAATGTAATAAAACTTATGTGAATATAGTCTCTATCTCAAAATACCCTTCTTCCTATAATGATGTGAGATGATAAACTGTCACGTGATGAGATGAAGTGAGGTGAATAATGAAGGCATTGTGACAATGTTAGGCTACTTATTGACCTTCTGGTATAAAAAAGCACTTTACAGCTTCTCTTTGGCATATCGGAATTGCCAGCATCACTACTCCTGCACTTTGGGGCTTTACTAAGTAAAATAAGGGTTAACTTGAATAAAAGCATTACTATACCAAGACAGTTGATCTGTTGACCCAGAGAGCTACTAAGTAACCAATGGGTAAGTAGTGTATAAATCTGGGAGGGTAGTACATACAGTGTGGATATTCTGAACAAAATATGATTCATGTCCTGGGCAGAACAGAGCAGGATGGCAGGAGATTTCATCATGTCACTCAGAATGGCACACAATGTAAAACTTACGAGTTGTTCCCCTGCCAAGATGGAGGCGTAGGTAGACACGCTGTGCCTCCTCACACAACCAAAATTAAGGACAAAAGTTTAGAAACAAAAAAACAACCAGATCTGACAGAAAACTGAACTGAAAGGAAGTCTGACAACCATTCATCCAGACCAGTAAGAGAGGCGGAGTCAGCGGCTGGTGGAGAGGTGTCACAGTAGGAAAAAGTGGTGTTTGGGGGTCCCAGGCACACAGGCCAGTGGGTGACAGACCCCAGGTGCAGGCAGCGGCTAGAAGACCCCAGGCTCCGGGTGGCAACAGGCAGACCCAGTGAGGGGTGCAAGGCATCTGGCTGACCACGGACAACCATTCACCCACAGATAAACCAGGCAAAAACAAGGAGCCAGATAGACTGAGCAACCCAGGGCCCCAGCACTGGAAAATAAAGCCTAAAAGCACTGACTGAAAACACTTGTGGGGGTTGAGGTGCTGGGAGAGACTCCCAGCCTCACAAGAGAGTTTGTTGGAGAGACCCACAGGGTCCTAGAGCATACACAAGCCCATCCACCCAGGAACCAGCACCAGAAGGGCCCAATTTGCTTGTGGGAAGCGGCGGAAATACGAGAGAGAGCAGAACAAGCACCATTGTTCCCTCTCTAACCCCGCCCCCACATACAGTGTCACAACAGTGACTGGGTTGCCCCACCCTGCGGAACACCTAAGGCTCCACCCCCTCACTACGTAACAGGCATGACCAGACCCCTCCGCCCACGGCCCCACAAAAGAAAATATGGCTCAAGCAGAACAGATCAAAGCTCCAGAACCAATTCATCTAAGTGACCAAGAGATAGCCAACCTATCAGATGCACAGTTCGAAGCACTGGTGATCAAGATGCTCACAGAATTGATTTTGGTCACAAATTAGATGAACAAATGAAGGCGACACTAAATGAAATGAAGGAAAATGCACAGGGAACCAATAGTGATAGAAAGAAAACTGGGACTCAAATCAATGGAGTGGACCAGAAGGAACCAAACAGAAACAACCAAACAGCCCTGGCTGGTGTAGCTCAGTGGATTGAGCGCGGGCCTGCGAACCAGAGGATCGAGGTTCGATTCCCAGTCAGGGCACATGCCTGGGTTGCAGGCCAGTTCCCAGCGGGGGACACACGAGAGGCAACCGTACATTGATATTTCTCTCCCTCTCCCTCTCTCCTACCCTTCCCCTCTAAAGATAAATAAATAAAAAAAAAAATCTTAAAAAAAAGAGATTTATTAAAAAAAATTATTAAAAAAAAAAAAAAGAAAGAAAGAAAGAAACAACCAAACAGAAAAGAATGAAGAAAGAAGGATTCAAAAAAAATGAGGAGAGGCTTAGGAAACTCCAGGACATCTTTAAATGTTCCAACATCCGAATTATAGGGGTACCAGAAGGGGGAAGAGGAAGAGCAACAAGTGGAAAACTTCTCTGAACAAATAATAAAGGATAACTCCCCCAATCTGGCAAAGGAAATAGACTTCCAGGAAGCCCAGGAAGCTCAGAGAGTCCCAAAGAAGTTGGACCCAAGGAGGAACACACCAACGCACATCATAATTACATTACCCAAGATTAAAATCAAGGAAAGACTCTTAAAAGCAGCAAGAGAAAAGGAGACAGTCATCTACAAAGGAGTTCCCATCAGACTGTCAGCTGATTTCTCAAAAGAGACCTTCCAGGCAAGAAGGGGCTGGAAAGAAGTATTCCAAGTCATGAAAGTCAAGGACCTACATCCAAGATTGCTCTATCCAGCAAAGCTTTCATTTGGAATGGAAGGGCAGATAAAGCACTTCTCAGATAAGGTCAAGTTCAAGGAGTTCATCATCACCAAGCCCTTATTATATGAAATGTTAATGTTAATGTTATCTAAGAAAAAGAAGATAAAAAATATGAACAGCAAGAAGATGGCAAACTCACAGCTATTAACCACACCTAAAACAAAAGCAAACTAAGCAGGCAACTAGAACAGGAACAGAACCACAGAAATGGAGATCATATGGAGGGTTAGCAATAGGAAGTGGGAGGAGGAGAGAGGGGGGAAAAAGTACAGAGAATAAGTAGCATAGACGGTGGGTAGAAAATAGGGGAGGGCGAGAATAGTGTGGGAAATGTAGAAGCTAAAGAACTTATGACACATGGACATGAACTAAAGGGGGGGGAATGTGGGTGGGAGGGGGTGTGCAGGATGGAGGGGAATGAACGGGGGGAAATGGGACAACTGTAATAGCATAATCAATAAAATATATTAAAAAATAAAAATAAATCTACTTATATAGTGCAAAAAAACTTATGAGTTGTTTATTTCTGAAATTGTACATAATATTTTCAGCAAGAAAAGCAATACCTCAGATGGGGAAAGGGTACTGTAAAAAGTAAACAAAAAGTGTTCACAAGAATTTGAAAAAATCAGAACCCTTGTAAACTGTTGGTGAAAATATAAAATGGTACAACCACTATGAAAAACAATATGGTAGTTCCTCAAAAAATTTAAAAAGTAATTATATGATCCAGCAATTC
Organism: Glossophaga mutica; assembly: GCA_039655065.1. Lineage (NCBI taxonomy): Eukaryota > Metazoa > Chordata > Mammalia > Chiroptera > Phyllostomidae > Glossophaga > Glossophaga mutica. The sequence goes on along the minus strand of CM077307.1, from coordinate 134,289,672 downwards.
CATTTCTGGGTATATACCCCCCAAAATCTAAAAGCCTGGTCACACAGAAATATATGTACACCCAAAATTATAGTAACACTATGCACAAAAGGTGAAACATGAAGGTAACTACTGCCCACTGACAGATGAATAAACAAAATGTGATACATACATGCAACTGAATTTTATTCAGCCTTAAAAAGACAGGAAATTCTGCAATATGCTACAACAGAAATGAATCTTGAGGATATTATGCTAAGTGAAATAAGCCAATCACAAAAAGATATTGTATGATTTCACTTACATGAGATACATGATTTTGAGTGGTCAAAATCAGAGACAGAATGGTGATTTATCAGGGGATGAAGGGAAGACAGAATGGAGAGTTATTCTTTAATGGATGTAAAGAGTTATGAGGATGAATGGCAGTGATGGTTGCACATTATAAATGTATTTAACATCACTTAATTATACACTTAAAATGTAAAGATGGTAAATTTTGTTATGCCTATTTTACTACAATAAAAGAAAATGAAAAAATATCCCAATGAAATAGCTCTATCCACCTATGTGAATATCTAAAATAAAAAAGGCTGTGCTAAATGTTGGTAAGGATGTGAAATAACTAGAGCTTTCATGCACGACTGATACCAATGGTGTTGGTGCATGAAAAAGTATGGCACTTTCTTAAAAAGTTGAAGATAACTGGCATGACTTAATCTACTGCTAGGTATGTTTTTCAAGAATCAAAGTACATTTTCATAGCACATTTATTGTAATAGCCCAAAACTGGAAACAATCCTGTTGTCCACCAACAGATAAATGGATAAACAAATTTTGGCATATCCATGATGGAACACTCCTCAGGTATGAAAATAAACCACTAATCCATCTAACAATATGAATTTATCTCCAAATAATTATGCTGAGTAAAAGACGCCAGACAGCTCTGGCCAGTGTTGCTCAGTTGGTTGGACTGCCGTCCCATGAATGGAAATTGTGGGTTAATTCCCAGTCAGAGCACATACAAGAGGAAACCAATTAATGTTTCTCTCTCACATCAATGTTTCTCTCCCTCCCTCTTTTCCCCTCTCTCTAAAAAATTGGTAAGCATGTCCTTAGGTAAGGATTAAAAAAAAAGCATACTATACAATTACTTGCATTTTCCAGAACTCTGTATAAAAATAATCTACAGTGACGAAAAGCAGATCAGTGGTTGCCTGAGATTGGGGGGAGGGCAGTGGGAGGAGAGGAGGAATGGAAGCAGGAAGGAGGGTTACAAAGACATTCCAAAGAAACTTTTGGAATTAAGATATATGTTTAATTTCATGATTATGCATCTTTTACATATGTTTATACAGTTGACCCTTAAACAATGCAGCGGTTGGGGTGCCACCAGCCCCTCCCCGCATAGTCAAAATTCCATATATAACTTTTGACTCCCCCAAAACTTAAGCTGTCCCTCAGTATCCACAGGGAGGAGGGGCGGGGGATTGGTTCCAGCACCCGTGCAAATACTGAAATCACTGGATACTCAAGTCCCCTATATAAAATGGAGTAGTCAAACCCATGCATCCTGCAAACAGCACAGGTATTTACCGAAAAAATTCTAAGTATAAGTGGACCTAAGAAGTTCAGGCCCATGTTGTCCAAGGATCAACTGTATATATCATTTAAATATGTGCAGTTTATTGTATGTAAGCTATACCTCAAGAAAGCTCCCTCCACTATAAGTGCACATATAAATTCCTTTAGAGTGGGTTTACTTTTTAATTTTAAATTAGCCTAAAATGCTGACCACATAATATATACTTGGTATTTATTCATTCAACAAACATTTACTGAAACCCAATGCATAACAACTGCAAAGTTTTCTGACTTTATACATGTGTATATTAAGAAGTTCTCTTTTGATTTTTAGGGTTTTTACTATAAAATAATGTATCTCAAAGAATTAGAGTTAAATTTCAGAAAATTCTAGGATATTGCTTTGTATTTTAATTAAACAAATAGCTACTAGCTACTAAGCAATGTTCCATGTGCTTAGAATACAGGAGTTACCAAAATAGGCAAAAACCCATTTCATCACACTTAATTCTAGTGTAAAAAAGTAAGTAAAATGTTTAATCTGATAGAAATCAGACAAGGCAAGTAGAGTAAAGAGAGGAGATATAAAATGTAGAGAAAGGAGAGAAGGGGGAAAATTTTAGTTAAGGTGGTCAGAGAAGACCACAGTGAGCAAGCTATTAACATTTGAACACACTTACCTGGAGGAATGAGTCATGTGCTTATCTTGGAGAAGAGCACTCTAGTCAGAGAAATAAGTGCAAAGGCCACAGGGGAAGATAATATCTGAATTATTCAGCAAATAGCAAGGAGGCCAATGGGGCTGGAAAAGAACATAACTCAGAGAACAACAGAACATGAGGTCAAAGTGGACCAATGAAAAGAATCAGGCCATTTAAGTCTTTTATGACTTACTCTGAATCAGTTTAGATGCTTTTGGAAGTATCTGATCCTAGAACTGACATATCTGAATACTTGCTAAAGGCACTTTATGGGTTAAGGACTACTACAGTTAGGCTAGTTAAGTACCTAGTTATTACTAGTAACTAGTTAGAAGGCTACTGGAACTATTTAGAAGCTACAGGAAAACCTAGACCAAGATGATGATGTCTTAAAACTAGACTGATAGTGATGGGGGAGGGATTCTGTAAGCATTTCGAATGTAGAACCAAAAAGACTTTGCTTACAGTTTGGATATGAAATATGAAAGAAAGAGTACTTCAAAGGTCCTGAACTGGGATGATGGAGCTGCCACTTATTGGTTGATGAAAACTCAGAGCACCACATGATTAGGGGTATAGAGTATCAGGAGGTAACTTATGGATGTGTTAATTTTGAGATGCCCATTAGAAATCTGAATGGAGACAATGAATAGGCTGTTTCAAGATCTCAGTTTCAGAAGCAAGGTCCCATCTAGGATATAAATGTGAGAATCATGAGCATATTGATGGTAAGTTTAGAGGAACAGGTTTGATGATGAAGAACTACAGTGTAGATATAAAAGAAAAGAAGTCCAAGAACTGAGCCCCTTAATAGGTTGTAGAAATGAGGAAAACCAATAGAGGAAATTTCAAGGGAGAAATGAGAGAAGGAGGAAAAAAATCAGGTGAGTACAATGTCATAAAAACAAAGTGAATAAAATATTTGAAAGAAGAGAGGATGATTAACCATACTAAATGCTGCTAATAGGTCAGGTAAGACAAAAACTAAGAAATGACACTTGATTTTAAAAGAAACATCATTTGTGGCCTTGATCACAGCAGTTTCCCTGGAGTTATGGGGCAAAAGCCTGCTGAAGTTCAAGAACTGACAGGAATCAAGAAACTGGGGACAGTTTCAGTAACATCAAATATTTCGTATGTCAAAGGGCCAAAAATACGACAGACACTACTTTCATTACAATAAAGGATTCCAATTTTCTTCCAATCACCAGGAAATTCCTTCCTTTGCAACACAGTTTTTCTTACTATTATATTTATGTTTCAGGTTATTTGTAAGGGATTGGATATAACTCTGGGGAGAAAATATAAACATTTTATAAACACAACAGAAATCAACTTTTAAATAAAAAATCTGATCAAGAGACTAAAATAAAAACAGGACACTCTAAGTTTCTCAAGCTTGACCTTATACAGAGCCTCCCATAAAGCACAGCACATCACAAAAGCACTCAAAGGTTTATAGCTTCCCTGACCTCATCAGAGTTCTTCTTCCCCATGTTCCCACATTATTTCTACAAAGTTCAGAAACCTTTTTCACCAAAGAGCAGCCTATACCATGGTATGTAGAAGGTTTTTAAACAGAGGAACAGAAACCTCTAATTTTAAAGGGTACAAAATTGTAGTAGATTTAGATATCCTCCCCATTTTCCCTGTAATCAAACTCAACATGCATCTCACCTCTTTCATTTTCTTCTGTACCTGTAAGTGAGCAGTCAAATTTCCCTGAGTCTGTACATTTTCCTTCTAACCTTGAAGGTACTCTAACTTTAACATAAATCATAATATTCCACAGAATTTAAAAGGACAGAAATAATAAAGGTACTAGCTTAAATGTGAAGAGATTAAATCTTATTTTCTATAGCTCTGTGGCATTATTACTGTAACTAAAAAGAATCAGTAGTGTAAGTGTACTGTCCATCTAATTTTGGTATGTCAACTATGAAAGAAAGCTTGAAGGAAAAAGCTTATATTTATTGTTTTATTAAAATAAAAAGATCCCATTGAAGATATTAAAAGTGTGGAAACGTGTCCGCTGATTGTTAATTTTGTCAAAGTCAAAACTACTTTAGAAAGTAAAACAAAAAACTTCCTTGAAACGAAGTCTAAGTAAAAGTTTTGTCAAAACCTGGATTATTCCTTTTCTGCCCTATATAAAAATAAAAATGAGAAAAGAGACTAGACAATAAATTAGTACCTAATGCACCTAATCTTGTGTTTCCGGTATTTAGTAAAACAAAACATTTTCCTCATATATTTTAAAATTTCACAAGTAATAATCTCAGTCAAGACCCAGAAAGTATAACCATTTCTTGTTTAAAATGAATGTTTTGATCTACTATTTCCTAAACTCTATCAAGGCCCAAAATATTAAAACCTGAAGAAAAGCCATAAAAAAGTTACATGTACATAAGGTTAGTTTCTTAATCTCCAAGGTTTAAACTTCACTAATTTAGGTTTCTTGAGTAATAAAAGCATAACAGTCCTCTAAAATGTAACACAGGTGAGATCATTTGAGAATGGACTCCACTGCAGAACACATGAAAAAGAACCCTACAGAGGGTTGACATATATGACATCCTTAACAGACTGTAATTTTATGCTGTATACAGGGTTTTGAAAATGCAGAGTTAAAAAATTTGATAGCTTAGGAAATAATACGAAATAATTGAAATGAACTTTAAATGTTAAGGATTCTGAAATGGATCGATATTTCTTTTAATAGTAAATAATCACCAAAACATTTGTATTTCTTAATTATATTATATTGGTTATGCTATTACAGTTGTCCCAATTTTTCCCAATTTGCCCCACTCCACATGGCACCCTCCACTCTTTCAGGCAATGCTCCTGCCATTGTTCATGTCCATGGGTTGTGCGTGTAAGTTCTTTGGCTACTCCATTTCCTACACTATACTTTACATCCCATAGCTATTCTGTAACTACCTGGTTTTACTCCTTAATCCCCTCACCTCTTCATCCATTCCCCCATACTCCCTTACCATCTGGTAACTGTCAAAATGCCTTCCTTATCCATGGTTCTGTCTCTGTTCTTCTTGTTTGCTCAGTTTGTCTTTTTTAGATTCAATTGTTGGTATGTATTTAATGCCATTTTATTGTTCATAGTTTTGATCTTCTTTTTCTTAAAAAAGTCCCTTTAACATTTCATATAATAATGGTTTGGTGATGATGAACCTTAGTTTTTTCTTGTGTGGGAAGCTCTTTATCTTCCCTTCAATTTTAAATGATGTGTTTGCTAGGTAGACATATTTGGCTGTAGGTCTCTGCTTTTCATGACACTGAATATTTCTTGCTAGTCCTCTCTAGCCTGCAAAGTTTGAGAAATCATCTGACAGTCTTATAGGAACTCCCCTATACATAACTAACTTCTTTTTTCTTAATGCTTTTAAGATCCTCTCTTTAACCTTTACATTTTAATTATAATGTGCCTTGGAGTGGGCCTCTTTGCGGCCATCTTGTTTGGGACTTTCTGTGCTTCCTGGACTTGCATGTCTGTTTCCTTCATCAAATTAGGGAAGTTTCCTTTCATTATTTTTTCAAAAAGATTTCCAGTTTCTTGCTGTTACTGCTCTCCTTCTGGCACCCCTACAATGCAAATGTTGCATCACTTGAAGTTGTTCCAGAGGCTGCTTACACTATCCTTGTTTTTCTGGAATCCTTTTTTGACTGATTGTTTTTGCTTCCTTATATTTGAAATAATTAATTTAATTCTCAGCTTCATTCACTCTTATTGTTGATTCCCTGTAATTGTTCTTTATTTCAATTAGGGTACCCTTATCCTTCATTTCTGACTGGATCTTTTTTTTTTTTTTTTTTTTTTTTTATTTATTTATCTTTAGAGGGGAAGGGAAGGAGAGAGGGAGAGAAACATCAATGTGCGGTTGCCTCTTGTATGTCCCCTGACGGGAACTGGCCTGGCAACCCAGGCATGTGCCCTGACTGGGAATTGAACCGCGATCCTTTGGTTCGAAGGCCTGCGCGCAATCCACTGAGCTACACCAGCCAGGGCTCTGACTGGATCTTTTTTATGCTGTTGAAGTCTTCACTATATTCCTTGAAAATCCTTTTTAGAAGTGTTTTGAACTCTGCATCTGATACATTGTTTATCTCCATTTTGTTTAGTTCAGTTCTTTCTCTGGAGTTTTGATCTGTTCTTTCATTTCGGCAGCCTCTCTGTGTTTGTTTCTATGTATGAGATAGAATTCCTAATATAGTAGGTGTCCTGTAGGATACAGTGGCACAGTCTCCCCTACCACCCAGCTAGGTAGGTACTTGAGGTGCACCCTTCATGTGAGCAGAGTACACCCTCCTTTTGTAGTTGAGCCTTGATTGCTGTTGGCAGATTACTGGGAGAGGTTTACCCAGGCCAGTCAGCTGTAAGGACTAGCTGTGACCACTGAACCAAACCTCTGCCCTCCATGGAGGATCAGCTTTACAGGGGCACGGTGGTGGTGCTCTGATATGGTCTGTAGCTGTCTACTGGGTGCACAGGCTCTGGTTTTTCCTGGGTGGTGTACGCCAAGGTCAGCCCCCACCTGTGTTCTGCCTGGGGCCAACCTACACAAGTTATAAAGCAATCTGAGATGGCTGCTACTTATGCGGGGCTGGGAGATTCCCAGGTGAAGCCAAGCTATGAATCTAGGCTGGCTGCTGCTAGTGCCATGCCTAGGGCCACTTAGCAAGAGCTATGGGGCCTGGGGGCTTACTGAGGCCAGCTGTTCCTTGTTTGAAAGGATTTAGGAAGTTGTTAAGCATGAGCTAAGACCAGGCATTCATGTGGAAAAATCATGGTTAACAGTTTGGGTGGGCCCATAATTTGAGTAGTACGAAGTCTCAAGGGATCTCCAGAGCAGGACAAGCAGTGTAACCTGGGTTGATGGAGTCTCAGATATGGTACCCACCTGCCGGCTCTGTGGCTCTGTGGGGGGAGGGCTCAGAAAAGTCACAATGGCCTCTGTCTACCTTTCCATCTGAGAGATAGCTGTCCCCCAGCTCTTGCCTTGATGCCAAACAGTTCAGTTCCTCCTTTCATGCTACTGGTGCCTTTCAAGCTGCTACCCCAGTGCTGGAGCTCAGAGGGAATGAATCTGAATAAAATCATATGTGGGTTTTTTAAAGGGAATGCTTGGGACTCCAGAAGTTTCTTCCACCAACTCATTTTCCAGTGGTTTTCGCAGCTAGATGTTATGGTGACTTACCTTCATGGCACTGGTACTCTGGACTGTGGGGATTGGTGTGGGGCTGGCATGCCTAGCTTCTGAGGTATTTTTCCAGAATTTTTATCCACCACACGTGGATATGGGACCAGCCGATTCCGCATCTCTGTCCCTCCTACCAGTCAGATGGGTGTGGTGTCTTTATTTTCATAGTGATCAGACTTCTATTCAACTCAATTTCTGACAGTTCTGAGTGATGGTTTTCTACAATTTAGTTGTAATTTTGATGTGGTTGTATAAGGGAGTGAGCTGTGTTTACCTATGCCACCATCTTGACTGAAAATCAAAATATTTGTATTTTTGTCTGTATTTTTGCATATATAAATCTGTATTATAATTTCACTTAAAGATGAACTCTAACACCTGAAAGTAATGCTTTATAAAATAAGTTTATGTTTCCACTGATTACAATTATAAAATAAAAGACATGTAAAGAAAATAGTATCTTTAACAGTCTATTGAAAACTGTAGGCAAGATTTAAGATGCTAGTGACATTATCATTTAAGTTTTTCTTTTGACATTTTCCTGATATATAACCTCTACTATAACTTTGTTAAGCCCATTAGTAAAATAGCTAGTAAACAATTACATAAGCTGAATATATACACCAGGGAAAATATGTAATTTATGTACATATTAATAATTCATGGTATGTCCACATACACTTAAAAATCAAAACATCCCTGGCTGGTGTGGCTCGGCTGGAGTGTCATCCTATAAACAGAAAGACTGCTGGACCAGTTCCTGATCAGGGCACATACCAAGGTTTGTTCCCTGGTTGGGGTGCTAGTGAGAGGCAACTAATCTCAAAGTTTTTATCTCAAATCGTTGTTTCTCTCCCTCTCTCTCTCTTCCTCCCCTCTCCTCTCTTTAAATCAATAAGCATGTCCTCTGGTGAGGATTTTTTAAAAAATGAAAATATACAGCATCTAAAATAAACCTAACAACACAAGACCAACATTTAAAAAAATTACCGAAGTTTAAAAAAATGGAATAGGTGGGGGAATATTCCAAATTATTTAAAGTAGAGATTCAATAATAGAGAGATGTTAAGTGTTCCCAAATTTGTGTATAAAATTGTATACAATTCCAAGGAAAATTACACCAGGGTATTTGTGGGAGAAGAAAAATTGATAGAGGAAGCTATAAATTTTTAAAAATTTAAAGACATAAAAATATTATACACATAATCTAGTGGGATTTGCACCTGGAATGAAGAGATGACTCAACATACAAAGATCAATGTAATATGCCCCATTAAAAGAATGAAGGGCGGTGTGGGGGTACACATGATCATTTCAATAGATTCAGAAAAAGCATTTGACAAAATTCAACACCCTTTCATGATGAAAAAAACACAAAAGAAACACTAGGAAGAGAAGAAAAGTACCTCAACATAATAAAAGTCATATATAAAAATTCCACAGCTAACATCATACTCAATGGTAAAAGACTGCAAACTTTTTCTCTAACATGAAGAACAAGACAGGATGCTCATTTTGCCACTTCTATAAAACATGGTTTGAAACTTCTAGATAGAAAATTACACAAAAAAGAAAACATCCAAAATGAAAAGAAAAATTATTTGTTTGCAGCTGACAGGATCCTATATGTAGAAAACACTGATATTTTCAGACTCAGAAAAAAAGCGTTAGAATAAACCAATTCAGGAAAGTTGCAAGATACACAATCATAAAAACAGTTGCATTTTTATACACTAACAATGAGCAATCTGAAAAGAAAATGAAGAAAACAATTCCATGTAAAAAAGCATCAAAAAGAATACAATATTAAGCAATTAACCAAAGAGGCAAAAGAACTGTACAATGAAACTGTACAATGAAAAACATTAAAGATGAATAAATGGAAAGACATGCTGTGTTCATATATTGGATGATGTAATAATATTGTTAAGATATCAACACTAAAAGGAACCTACAAATTCAATACAATCTATATCAAAAGCCCAATTCTATTTCTACAGAAATAGAAAAATCAATCCTAAAATTCATATGGAATCTCAAGAGACCCCAAATAGCCAAAACAATTTTGAAAAAGCATAAAGCTGGAGGGCTAAGGGGATATAAGGGAGCTAACTAGTAATGGAAAAAAACACAATAAAAAAGATTTTTGAAGTTGGAGGACTCACTTTCTAATTTCAGACTTCTGACAAATCTAAAAGCAACCAAAATGGTGTGGTACTGGGATACAGACACACAAAGACTAATGGAATATAATACAGAACCCAGGAATTAACTCTCACATTTACTGTCAAATGACTTTTTGCCAAGGGTGCCAAGGCCATTCACTGGAAAAGGACAGTCTCTTCAACAAATAGTGCTGGGAAAACTGGATACCCACATGCAAAGAATGACACTGACTCCTTATCTTATGCTATATATAAAAATCAACTCAAAATGGATCAAAGAACTTAAACATAAGAGTTAGAGCCGTAAAAAAGTCATAGGACACAAAAGCTTCCTGACACTGCGCTTGGCAATAATTTCTTGGATACAACACCAAAAGCACAGGCAACAACAGGAAAAAAGAAAAACTGGATTATATCATTAAAAACTTTTGTATACCAAGACAATTCTCAAGACTGTGAAAAAGCAAATCACAGAATGAGAGACAATAACTGCAAATTGTTTGATAAAGAATTAATATTCAAAATATATAAAGAACTCAACAAAAAAATCAACCTAATTTTAAAATAGGCAGAAGACTTGAATAAACATTTCTCAAAAAAAGATATATGAATGGCCAATAAGCACATGAGAAGATGCTCAATATCACTAATCATTAGGGAAATACCCATTAAAACCACAACATATCAATTAACACCCATTAGGAGGGCAGCTATTTACAGCACATGTGCATGCACAAATAGAGAGAGGAAAATAGCAAGTGTTGGATAGGATGTGGAAAAACTGGAACTCTTGTACACTGCTGGTGGGAATTTAAAATGGTGCAGCTGCTATGGAAAACAGTACAGTGGTTTCTCACAATACTAACATGTCATCCAGCAATTCCACATCTGGGTATATAGCGAAGAGAATCGAAAAGTACAAACCTGAACATGTATTTGTACACCAGTGTTCAGAGCAGCATTACTCATAGACAAATGTTAGAACTTGAGTTATCAAGTGTCCATCAACAGATGAACAGATAAATAAAATGTGGTATGCACATGCAGGAGAATATTATTTGGTGATAAAAACAAAGTTATGATACTTCATACAACATGGATGAACCTTAAAAGAACATTATACTAAGTTAAATAAACCAGACACTAAAGGACAAACATTGTATGACTTCACATCTATGAAATATGGGCAAATTCAGAGACAGAGAGTAAACCAGGGGTGACCATGGGCTAGAATAAAAGGGTATGGAAAGTTTCTATTTATTGAGTACAGAGCTTCTTAGAAAGAAGCTTAGAAGACAAATTCTGATGATGGATATTGGTGATAGTTGCACAAGAATGTGAATGGACTTAATACCACTAAGTGTTCAAAATACTAAGTTTTCTGTTATGAATATTTTATCACGATAAAAAGTTTTAGCCTTGGCTGGTATGGCTCAGCTGGTTGGAGCATCGTCCCATATAAACCAAAGGGTTGACGATTTCATTCCCAGTCAGAGTACATGCCTGGGTTGAGGGTTCCATACCTGGTAGGAGCACGTGCAGGAGGCAACTGATCAATGTTTCTCTGTTACATCACTATTTCTCTCCCTCTCTCTCACTATAAAATCAATAAACATGTGCTTGGGTGAGAATAAAAAAGTTTTAAAAAACCTAAATGCAAGAATGTCCAACATATTTTTGAAAATGAAAAGTAATAATCAAAGGTTAGTCTTACTTATTAAAATTCTACAAAACTGATTATTAAAATACTCTAGTCCTATGTAACAAGAAACAGTGGCGGCAGGGGAGTAAATGTTTTTAAAATAAATAATTTTGAGTTAGAGAGGATTTCTTAAGTAAGACATAATATTCTGAAGTCAAAGAAAAAACTTAGTAATGCTACAAATGATAAGCAAAGAGAAATGCAGTATGAACATTTAAAAATAGAGAGAAACTAGAAAGTCACATGTAAAAAAAAAGAACAGATATAAATATAAAAAGAGCACCTATAGATCAGTAAGAAAAAGAAATCACAAAATGGGCCAAAATATGAACAGGGTACTTGTATTTTTTTAAAAATAAGGCCAATAAATACATGAAACTCAAAAAATGCATAAATGCAAATTAAAGCAAAGTACCCTTTTTTTTGCCCATCAAGCAAAGATTATGACTAACATTCAAAACTGCTGAGTGCTGGAAAACTGATTTCTCATAAACTGCAGGTAGAAATGTAAACAGGTACAATCTTTATGAAAATTAGTCTGTTGTTTCAGCTATTAAAATTAACTATGTACATGCACCAAGACCTTTCCGTCTACCTTCAGAAATATTTGTAAAGCCTGAAAATGGGACAATTACTATATTATTCATTGCACCCAACCACTCCCTAGACATACCACAAATTTCTTTCTGATATTACAATTAGGCCCTAATTTTCATATTATTCCTATGGTTTTACCAAAGGAATCCTATTCTTAAACTGACTGGTTTGCTTTTTCTCATTTTATTCTCCCTACCAAAACCATTTTACTACTCTTCTCTTATTCTAATTGCCAGTTACTTTTCGGGATTCAAAATGTCCTGTTTCCTCAGTAAGTGCATCCTTCAAATCTGTATCACTCACTTCTGTGAACCTGTACAGTTACCAATGCTTATCACCCATTAAGCCTTTAAAATTAATGATTAGACTACACATGACAATATCTTACATTTGATTAAGGTTGTATAACATACAAGCTTTGAACACTACCTGGCATATACTAGGTGCTCAAATATTGATTGAATAAAAGCATTTTATTATTTAATGCTTTAATATTTATTCAGTATTTTTTAAATTCAGTATTTATTGAATGACTGTATATTTATTGAATATACTCATTCACAGAACCATTTTGTGAAATGGTCTTATTATTCTAAATTTTGTATTCATTACTGATATATCTCTTATTGCTAGTTCTATCAGTTATTTACAGTAATCTCTCACTGTAATTGTAAATGTATTTATTTTTTCAAATCTATCAATCTCAACATTGTGTTTTCAGTCATTTCACAGGTGCCTATAAAATTAAAACAACTTCTTACTGAATAAATTCTTTTATCATGACAGCCTCTTTATCCCAAATAAAGCTTCATGCCTTAAATATGAGACTTTAACATAGCCATATCTTTAATTAGCATATTCATGAAGTTGTTCCCCATTCTTTACATTCACCTTTAAGTATTTTGACATTTCAGATGGATTTGTTAGAAACAGCAAATGGGTGTATTATGTTGGTTTTCTCCTTCAGCTTTGATAACCTGCCTTTTAAGGGAAGCATTCAGTCGCATATTTAGGTTAAAATGGTATCTACATATATTATTCTGTGCTTTCATTTTTCTTTTGTCTGTCTCTTCCTTCCTCACCTTTTAAAAAGTTTTATTATTCTAGTTTTTCCCTTTCTACTAGTCTGGATGTTAATTTGTCTATTCTTCTGGTTACTCTAAAATAGCTGTGTTCAACAGAACTTTCTGCAATGATGAAATTTCTGAGTTGCCTAAAACCATAGCCACTAGCCATATGTGGCAACTGAGAACTAGCAAGGTGGCTAGAGCAAATGAGGAACAAATTTTTTAAATCTTATTAAATTTTAATTAATTTAAATTATCACACAAGGCTAGTGCCACAGTATCACATGGCACAACCCTAGAATTTCCCACACTGTAAATATGGCTGACTGCATCCTCACAGTGTGGTTTAACATGCTCTTCTACCTGTGTATGTCCTACAAATAGTGGTTGAATATTAAAGCTTGATTACATGCAAGTTCAATAATTTTCAGTGAAAATACTTCAATGGCTAGACTGTGTACTTCCTGCTATATCTTATAAGGAGATCATAATATGTGGTTGTTTTCCTTTTAGTGATGCTCAGACTGATCACATATGAATGGGAGAAATTAGACTATCTACACTTACCTATATATTTGCAAAGAAACTCAAGAAAGATGACTGAATTAATAAAAATGGTTACTTAAAGAGTGGCAGACTAAAGTGGGCTGATGGGGACAGCAGTGAAAATGAAATTATTCTGGATACAGCATTTTACGTTGCTTTAGTAACTAATAAATACTTTTTAGCGAAATGGAAATTTCTGGTCCTCCACCTCATATTCAAGATCAAAATATCTAGTTATGAGGTAAAGAAAATAGCAATTCAAGTAAGGAACTCCCTCCAAGGTTTTCATGAATACTAAAGCTTAACCCTTATCCACTGAAAGACTGCAATGAATACAAGATAAAAACTTGAGAATCACTGACTTTGTAGTCAGACACATTAGTATCTTCTCCAGTAGGTTCCCACCCAACACTAAAAAATTATATACTTGGATCGCATCAGTTTAATCTCTTCCAGGAATATCCTCATTACGTGTCATTTCATAATTATAACTTTGATCTTTAATTACTGAGCAAGAGTTATTCATTTGCTATAATAATATTCATTGTCTTTAACAACAGTTGAATGTTATATAATTCTCCCTGTATCTGCTACCAGATTCAAAATTTTGTCAGTAAAAGTTTCTCTTTAACACTGGCATACTCCCTTCTCCTTGAAAAAAAATAACTACCTAACTTTTTTTGACCTGAGAAATGATTATAAAATGAAACTAATAATAAAATAAAAGCTGCTCTAATTGAAAAGGTTGAGGATGATAATTCAATACCCTCAGGTTTCTTCTTTTCCTTCTATACCCTCTGGTCATTCACTTGTCTGGTCATGCCACCCTGCATGAGCTACAAAACAATCTGGAGATGCCTGCTACTTGTGCTGGGCTTGGAGGTTCCCAGCCAAAGCCAAGCTGTGAACCTAAGCTGGCTGCTGCTAGTACTGGGCCTAGGGCCACTTAGCAAGAGGTATGGGGGCTGTGGGCTCCCTGATGATGGCTGTTGCTTGATAGATACGATTTAGGAAGTTCTGAAGTATGACCCAAGACCAGCCATTCAACAGAAAAGCCACTGTTAACAGCTTGGGTGGGCCTGTAAATTGGGTGGAGCGGAGCCTCAGGGGATCCCCAAGGCATGGCAAACAGTGTTAGCCAGGTTGATGGAGTCTCATATATGGCACCTCTTTGGGGCTCTGTGGGAGTAGGGTTCAGAAAAGGAACAATGGCCTCTACCTACCCTTCTGTCTGGGAGAAAACTGCTCCCCAGGTCTCACACCTTGAGATCAGATACCTCAGTTCCTCCCTGTATGCCACTGGTGCCTTCAAGCTGCTACCCCAGTGCTGGAGCTCAGATGGAATGAGTCTGAGTAAGTCCATGTATGGGTTCTTTATGAGGAACTGCTTGGGACTCCATAAGTTTCTTCTACCATCTCAGTGCCTGCTAGTTTTTGTGGCCAATATGGGGACTTACCCACCTGGCACTGGACCCCTAGGCTGGAAAGCCTGGTGTGGAGCTGATACCCCTCACTCCTGAAATATTCCTCCCAAATTTTTATTCACCACATGTGGGGGTGGGACTAGCCCATTCCACATCTCTTTCCCTCCTACCAGTCTAGAGGGATGTATTTTTTTTAATTCCATAGTTGTCTGACTTCCATTCAACTCAATTTCTGATGGCTCTGAGTGGTTGTTGCTCTATAGTTTAGTTGTACTTTTGATATGGTTGTTCGAGGAGGCAAGCCGTGTTTACCTATGCCCCATCTTGACCAGGAGTGATCTATGTAGTTTAATTAATATGGTTTTGAAGAAAAAGACAGACCAAAATAATAGCACGATGCTATTCAGCACACTGGCACAGTTTACCAATTTTAAATTGTTTCACAGTTTATATATCTTACTTTATTGCCTTGATGCAAACATTCAATCTAAGGAATAACAATTGAGGGAGGAAATAAATCTTATATTAAATATACAAAGCCATTTTACATTAAATGACAATGTGTAACTTTATCCATATACTAACATACTGCTTACTCTGACATTCCTCTGAACCTAACGATGTTTTCTGAATCTTCAACTTATAATTTTGACAGACAGATCAGATACTTCAGCTCCTAACTGACAATCTTTCACAAGACATGAATGAATCACAGACATCTGGCTTTGAAAAATTCTAAAATCAATTCTATGAATGCCTAGTTTCTACTGCATTTTCTGTTTCTACATTCTCTAGCATGTGATAGGAAATCTACATTTACAATACATAATTTTCATGCTAATATAACAAATACTAAAATCCACCTGGAATAATGAAGAAAGTAAATTCAATTTAAAATTTAAACACCTGCCATGATACCAATGTAAATAATCCCAGCTAAGGAGATAATTAGATACTTTCGACACAGGTTTTCATAGGTAACTGAATCCATTCAAAGGGTTAGTAAAGTAAAAACTTTTCATAATACTAAAACTTTATTTGCTCTTTTCACTCTTATTCTCTCATCAATGCACAGAGCAGTTTACTATAAGCTACAGGTAGTATGACAGCACTGTTCTGACAGGTAACTGAATGTGTGCTTGTTATGCTCTAACTTCTCCGTTTTAATTTTTAGTACAGTAAAAATCAATAGATATAACCCACAAAAAGAAAAGCCCTAGGATCCTCAATAATTTTTAAGAGTTTAAAGGGATACTAAGACTGAAAAGTACTACATAACTAAGGTCTCACTTTGCAGTAAGATCACAACCAGTATATGCCACTTGATATTCTGCTTAGTGGTAAACAAGTTGTAAAATAAGTAAACTGTGCCTTAATTTCAGAAACATTAAAATGTGGAAAATGTATATCTTAAAATCAAAGAAGATTTCTAGATTCATGAACATTTTGTAAAACACTGTAAAATTGTTTTTTCACAAACACAAATGCATATTTAATACATCATTTGAGTCAACAAGAATGTTTTCTCACTTGACTCAGTTCATGCAACACCAAGTAAAACCATTTTTAACGAAAGAGAATATATCTAACATCAGTTTGACATCAGAAACTTTTTACGAGTAAATGAAATTTAAAAGGAAACAAAATGCATTTCATGATTTCATAAACATTGGGTTGTAATATTTTTTTAAATTTGAACAGATCTGCTGAACACCACAACACTTTAACAGATGAATAGTAAATTTTAAATTTAAAAAAATAGGAATGAGATTGGGGATATCTAAACAGTAGAGAATGAAGTTTGGACTTTATCAGATAAGCAAAGGAAAAACTACTAAAATGAGCTAAAGGAAAACTCAAGATGAGTAATTGGCAAAAGGAAGAAACTTGAAAGTAAGTATATCACTACATACATGCCCAGAGCAATGAGCGTTTGAAAAGAGTGGTGGTACAAACAGGGGGGTTGGGGGGAAAGGATGGAGAGGATGTGCAGAGAAGTTTGCAATTTGAAGAAATTTGTAGGCTGAGAGCTGCTGGGGGGGCAGCAGGTGGGATAAGGTATAGAAAGGATAAATGGTGATGGACAGAGACTTGACTTAGGGTGGTGAATATATAATGCAGTGTACAGATGACGTGTTGTGAAATTGTGCACCAACAACCTGTTATAATTTTGTTAATTGGTGTCACCTCAACAAATTCAATAAAAAGGAAAAAATTAAAAAATTCCTGAATCAATTCTTTTTTAGAAGAAAGGAATTTGCAGGATTCAGTTAAGTACTTACATTCTAAGTGATGAAGAGGTAAAGGATGAAGGTGTTTTCATATCTGGATGAGACTTCAAGATGAGTCTCACCAGGGAAGCTGGTTTCACATGAAGACAATAAATTATACTTCAGACATAAATGTAAGACATTCATGTAAAGAAAACAGTTGTCTTCAGGATTCAAATTAAGGCCAATGCTCAAGTTGCAGATTTGTGAGTAATGATGCAAAGCAGCATAAGGGAATAGCAAAATTGAAGGGAATTCTCCAAAGGGAATAGCAAGATTGAAAAACAACACACACTAGGCAAGGAACTGCATCTCTAATACTAAGAAGGTTGGAGGAACTGTAGCTAAGAAAGGAAGAAGCAATATCTTAATTCTTTTGATTAATTTAAACTATTGGGTATTTTCACCAAAAAATTAAACCATGAAGAAATAGATCTTGAATTATTTCAAGGCCCAATTTTGTAGTCGTGAAATGTTTATTTTTCTACCTCGATTAGTCCAACGATAAAAATCCAAATCCTATGAACGTGGTTCAATTCCCAGTCAGGGCACATGACTGGGTTGCAGGCTGGGTCCCCAGTAGGGGATGCATGAGAAACATTGATGTTTCTCTCCCTCTCTCTCACTCCCTTCTCCTCTCTCTAAAAATAAATAAAAATAAAATCTTTTAAACAAATCCACAATGAAAAAAATGTTTATCTGAACACAGAACAGAAATGTAATCTGTCAAATCTTGAAACAAATGAAATTAGCAATATTTGTTGCTACTAAATCACTACCATTAAAAACCATCAGCATTAGTTTTCAAATAAAAATCTCTCATCTCAAATCCTTTTAAACTAGAAGTGTTTTGGAGTTCAAAATTTGTTGGATGTTATAAAGTTAAACAAAGCATATATTATGGTAGTTGAGTATAGTAATATAATGTATATACTATATGTATATTATATGTAAAAGGACAGGTTTATATTATATATAAACCTGTGGAGGTTAGAGCACATTAATATTTCTCTTACAAAACAAAAATATTCTATTCATATTAGATTTTACTAAAAAAAAAAAAGAGTTCAGTCAGTCAGGTTTTCTAGTTGAATCATTAAGAATCATTTTGATGATTACAGGAACAAGTATAAAGGACTCATGGACAAAAACTATGGGGGGTGGAAATGGGAGGGAGGTGGGGAGAGCTGGGGTGGGAGTAAAAGACAGAAAACTGTACAAGATCAACAATTAAAATAAAAGTTAAAAAAAAAAAAAAAAAAGGAATCATTTTGATGGTACCAGAACTGCAGATAAGGAATAGTGTAGCTATGGCTATTTATCTAGCCAACACTGACATAAAGTAGAAACATACAATATTTATGGCATATGACCTAAAAAAGTAAAAGTTACCATTTCTTGTTAATTTCTAAAAATATTATGGTATTTCTATTATTATATTATATTATAATAGTATAATGATAACTCTTTCCTAAAATTTTTTTGTTTTATTTTTTTATCAGTATTTTTTTAATTATTGATCTTGTACAGTTTTCTGTCTTTTACTCCCCCCTCAGCCCACCTCTTTCCTAAAATTTTTAACCTATAGCATAGTTCCTGACATAAAAGTTCAAGTTATTTAGCTTTAATTTAGAAAGTTAAATATTTGTGTTTTATATATTAAAATAATTCTTCAAGGCTTTGGGATACACCTTCACACAATAGAGCAGTATATATCACCCTTCCTTAAAATCACTTAAGTTATTCAAAATTGGTAAGACAAAAGTCTAGTGTCTTAACATCAAACAACATACAAGGTAAGAGTATCAACAAAATACCTTTCATATTCTTTCAAAAAAATGAAATGAAATATTACCATGTGTATCAGCTAACATATTTGTGGTTCCAAATAAAAGAAAAACCAGACCTGACTGGTATGGCTCAGCAGATTGGGCACTGTCCTGCACACCAATCGGTCCTCCCGCAGACCTTAAGGTTACTGGTTCAGTTTCCAGTCAGGGCACATGCCTGGGTTGCAGGCCAGGTCCCTGGTTGGGGGCTTGCAAGAGACAACCAATCAATGTTTCTCTCCCCTTTTTATCCTTCCTCATTTCCATTCTCTTTAACAATAAATAAATAAAATCTTTTTTAAAAAAAGGAAAAACGAAAGCATAAAAATTCATTAATGCTTCCATAATGAAAAGGTTTGTAAGTGAAAAACCCAACAGTGGTATTTAGGCCTCAGAAAATACGATCAGTCACATTTTTTTCTGTTGGCTATCAACTCTGTGTCAGCTTTATCCACAAACTGGTCTACCTGAAAGCAGAAAACAGCTGTAGCAATCCCAGACTCATACCCACACTATACTATCCTTGACTTGCTTCATTCAGATTGAAACCATAATATTTAAGGTATGCATTCATCCACTGATGCCAGAATAGTTCCCTTTCTTATTTGGCTTTGGAGTATTGGCCTACCCTTTAGTCAAAGCACACCATGGAAAACAGATATTGGGGGAGCAACCACTAAGGTACACAATGCTACAGAACAAAAACAGAGATTCAAAATTAAGAGTAAATAGTAGTAGATAACTGAGATGGTTAGTATAGATTTTAGTATCCAACAAATTTATAAAATTCATTCATTTATTTACCATTCAATGAACATTTAAGAAACATCTTTAGATGCTAGGTGCTTTACTAAATATAGAAAGAGGAAAGAAAATGAGTATGAGTTTGAATGTTGAATAGATTCTTTGTATGTGACTTGAAATTGTCAAAATATATTAAATCTATAAGCACAGGGAAATATCCAGAAACAGCCTGTGTTCTTTCAAATACATTGAAATGTCTAGTCACTTTTACTTTAAAATATGATTATATCCCTATATGTAGGTAGGAAGATAAGTCTCACGGTAAAATGTACGTATGACAACTCAGAAGGAGGAAAAATACCTCCTCTCCCTTAAAAGACAGAAAACTGTACAAGAACAACAATTAAAATAAAAAAATTTTAAAAAAGGTACAGGGAATAAGAAGCATAAATGGAGGGTAGAAAATAGACAGGGGGAGGTTAAGAGTAGTATAGGAAATAGAGAAGCTAAAGAACTTATATGTATGACCCATGGACTGGAATATGGGTGGGAGGGTGGGTGCAGGGAGGAGGGGAATAAAGGGGTGAAAAAAATAATAATTTTACAAAAACATATCATTAACACCATTTAGTGGGTGATCACCTTTATGTAAAACCACGTAGTGGTTACGACTGCACAAATTATGCGCCATAGCTACAATTTACATACTCATTTTCTTGCACCTAAGTCTTTAAGACTAATAACAACAACTGATTTAAGGGAGGGTGAAAAATAGTCTATGTATTTAAATTAGACAAAAGTCTTTCTGTCTGCCAGCTAAACCAATTTTCCCTATGTTAACTTACGTAGGTCAAACTGAGCAATAAAATAAAAATCAATCATTCATTCATTGAACATTTTGTGAATAAACCAGAAATCAGCATTATCAATATGGCAAGACCATATTATAAATTTCAGAATTACCTCAAATATTATCCTAACAAAATTTATAAGGCAGTCAAATGTTACCAACTCAATAGGAACCTTAAATGAGACAGCTGAGCAGAAATCTACACTAACTAAAAAAGGAAAAGGATTCCATTATAAACAAGTCAATCATAAATCACTTTTTACATTTCCTAAACATAAATATTTTATTTATACTTAAGATGCAAGATCTGAAAAATAACTTTTATTAGATATATAGTTTAGAACAGTTTAAGATCCACATTCCACGGTTATCTTCTCCTCACTAAAAGACCATATGAAAATTCCCCAGCCCTTGCCAGCAGTTCAGTTGGTTAGAGCATGGTCCTGATATGCCAAGGTTGCAGGTTCTGATCCCCAGTTAGGGCACATACAAGAATCAGCAATGAATGCATAAATAGGTGGAACAACAAACTGATGTTTCTCTCTCTATCTCTCAAATCAATAAAAAAATTTAAGAGAAAAGAAAAAGAAATCAATAAACTAATTTTTTTAAAAAGAAAATTCCCCAATACATAAGCAAATTTATATGTTTGGTTTATAAAACACAATACAACTTTTTACTGCTTTGGGATATTTAAAAAAAACAAACCTGACACATTTTTTAAAAATATAGACTTTTTAGAAAAGGTAAACTTGAAACAATGCTGTATCACCGTAAGAATCAAGGGAAGATGGGTGGGTAAATGGCTATATGGATAATAAATGGTAGCCAGGTTATGGAAGGTAAGTTAAAAAAAAGTAAGTAAATCAATTTTTCCTCTTTAGTGAGTATAGCAGTATTATTCAGTATTGTACAATAGTACTTCTCCATTTCCAGCTTTCCTCCCATAATACTAGCAATATTCCAGAAAAATTCCTCAAAATGTAAGGCAGTAATAATGTTCAATATGTTTACCAAGGCAAAAACCTCCGTAAGTAATGGGGCTAGAAAAAGAATTCAACATGCTGAGGTCTGAAATATACTTTATGTATTTCAACTTTTTCAACAACTTGGTCATTTTGAATAAAGAGGCTTCAGATGAAGTCTTTTGTTAGATGCCAACAGAAAACCCAGAAGGTTTCCAAGCCATTTTTTTGAAAGTAACAAACAAAATAGGTGAAATGATCCAAGACTAGTTAGTAAAAAATTCTACATCAGGCTCATTTACTTAAGAAATCAGATAGTGATATCATTGAAACTGCTAGCATGAAAAAAAATACAATTAATTTCAGCTTTAACTTATACCAAATCATATATGACCTTACTGTAAAAGAATAGTTTTGCTGCGGTGGTGTGGTAGGCTGAATAATGCCATCCCAAAGATGCTCACGTCCTAATACATGAAACCTGTAACTATGTGACATCATACAGCAAAGGGTTGAATTAAGGTTCATATGGAATTAAGGTTGTTAATTAGCAGATGGGGAGATTGTTCTGGATTATCTGAGTGGGCTCAATATTATTATGAGGGCATTTAAAAGTGAAGGGGAAGCAGGAAGCAGGAGAGTAGAGAAAAATGGTTAGAGAGGTAACAATGGTGCTAGCTTTTAAGTAGGAAGAGGGCCATGAGCCAAGTAATGTGGGCTACTTTCAAAAGCTAGAAAAGAGAAAAAAAAATCAAGTTTTGATAGTTATTCTCCCAAACAAGTGCCATATATACGTGCAGCCAAGATTTCTAATAAATATGCTAATGTTAAACTTTTAAATTTCATTAATTTAGGATATATAAATGTAAACAAAATATGAATGTAAGAAGTCTAGGAGTAATTCTAACACTATAGGTCCTAGGTTTAAAAAAACTCAGATTATGCTATATTAACAAAATTTTCAAATAAAGACAGATAAAGAAGGACTGTCAAAGGTTCACATAGTTATGATTCAAAATGCATTCCAAGGTAATATTTCCATATTGGGAATGCACATATATTAAGTGTACAATTCAGTAAGTTCTGACACATGTAAACAACCCTGAGGAAACTTCTTGTTCTTTCCAGTCAATCCCCATCATCCACATATACTTTTCATTTTTAAATACTCAGCCTAGCCCTGGCTGGTGTAGCTCAGTGGACTGAGCGCGGGCCTGCGAACCAAAGGATTGCGGTTCAATTCCCAGTCAGGGCACACATGCCTGGGTTGCACGCCAGTTCCCAGTAGGGAATGCTCGAGAGGCAACCATACACTGATATTTCCCTCCTTTCTCCTTCCCTTCCCTTCTAAAGATAAATAAATAAAATCTTAAAAAAAAAATGTATTTAAAACAAAAAAAACTCAGCCTAGTATCTTGTCTTTTACAAACGTATTTCTAAACCCCTCTTTAGATCATTTAAATATCCATGCAAGAAAGCAATTGTTTTTAATATGTCCATATTTAACTTTGATATCTTGACTGTCACTAATAACATTCATAATTTAAAACTACACTTCCTAATTTTCATGTGTCTAATATAAATTGTGAAAAACACAAAACAGCATTCCATGTTTGACTTGAAATATTAAAATGCTCAACTATAGTCTAACTAGCTTCTATAGAAAAGCCAAGACAATTTCCTATCAGAGTAAAAGGAGAAATTCACAACATGCCTTTTACATATACAAAAAGTAAGTTACTGAATTCCCAGAATTGTAGAATCATGATCAAATTTCAAGGAAGATTCTTTTTCTTCCTTTCAATGAAAATAAACAATGGAAAATTTTAAAATTACTCTACTCTGCTTATTTCATATCTGAATTACCTACAAGCAAAACAAATTTTGCAACATCAAATCAACAATACACGCCATATGACACCATATATCACAACTATAGTCATGAAACAGGGGTTTACAGAAACTCCAACAGAAATATTAAAACAGGTATGTACGTATACAGATAGATATTAAAGTGATTTTGGAATTGTGAGAGTGCATATACCTTTATATAAAAAGAAAAAATATTCCCAAGTTTGAAATTTTCTCTGAAAAGTAAATGCCCTAGGGCACTTACTAATAAATTTCATGGATCATGTGTTCCTAAAACAACCTTAGGAAGCTTGTGAATGTCTTGCCTCTACTCTGCCCCTTATCTTCAACCTGTCCCCCAGTAAAAATGTGCTTTGTAACACTGACAGAGCATATCCCGTCTCGAAATCTCACACATTCCTACACTACTGAAAGAAAATACTGGCAGTGTCATATGTAAGGAAAAGAAAAAAGAGACAAAGGTTCAGCTGGGCATTTAATATTTTAATTTACAATGTTTTTTGCTTCTTTTAAAATGGTATAAAACCCTGGAACAGATGATTTTAAAAGCACTATTTTGCTTCTAAAGACAAACAAAAACCCTATGGAAAAAAAACAGGAAGGGAGGAAGGAAGAAAGGAAGGTAGGAAGAAAGGAGGGACTGACAGGAAGGCGGTAGGGAGAGAAGGAAAGGTCAATTTTTATGACCCTCAAATTAAAAAAAATTTCATTTTCATTGTTTCCGGTTAGAAATCCAAGCATCTACTGTGGAAAGAGGTGGAATCTGGGTACCATGCCACAGCCTTTGGCCTCAAAAACACACTCTAATCCCAGGACTGTCTGGAAAACAGAGATCTCTCTTTCCATCTCTCCCTCCCCTTAAGCAACCTTACAGATAAGTTTCAAGTCTCCAACCTCTGCACTAAGACTTTTGCGAGAAAAGAGATGATGTTGAATCTGGCCCCATATAGCCACGAGGGTCCGGTCTGCCCCGTCCCCCTCCCCAACCTGTCAGCGCAGAGATGATCTTGCAGACGCGCCTTTCGAAAAGGTCTCGGGAGATGCAGGGAAGTCACACCCGAACCACTCCTGGACAGCGGCCAAGTAACCGAACCCAGGCGGGGAGGGGGCTGGGTGGACGCTGGGGAGTCCCGCTCTGTCACCTGTCCTGTCGAGAGAGAGCCACTTGCGGGGAGGCGGCGACCCCATCAGGGGATATAAGCAAAGCCTCCTCGAGCTAGGAGGGGCGTGACCGCCAGTTGGCCGGGCTGAGCAAGGTGCTGGAGGTAAACCCCACAAGGTATGGCTGCAAGAAAGTGGGGGTGCAGGAGTGGGCTACGAGAATAAGGGGTGCAGGTCTCTTACCGCCAGGTCCGGATTGCGGCAGTCCCTATGTGACACAGCTCTGATGACCCCCGCTCGCCAGCCCCGCCAGCTGCGTCCACTCTCCCCGCGCTTCAGCTGCGTCTCTTCGCCGACTGCCACGCACAGAAACCGCTTCCCCACCAGCTCCGGCCGCATCTCTACCGCCATAGCAGACACTGCCTAAGTGGCTGGTGGCTGTTGCCTTACCCACTGCTAGGGAACCAACGAAACCCCTCTCCTACTGTCCGCCCATGCTGTGGCGGGCGGACCGGAGGACAGTGGCAGCCCGGCTAGCTCAGAGTTGGGGCGCACTGGACGCTCTTCCCAGAAGGGCACAGCGACCTCGGCCTCGTACTCAACACTCTGCTGGACTTTCCATCTCGCATCCTCTGGCTTCAGCTTCACACACAGACACACACACACACTCCTCCCACACACAAAAACCTGACAGCAAACCCTACACAGCCGTCGGAAACCGGAGGCAGCCTCGACCACCGCAGCGCCCCGGCCAGTAGTACTCCGCCTCCCCGTCTACCAGCAATGATGCGAGAGGCCTGCGCGTCTCCTTCCGCCGGCGCAGACGGGGAAGAGGGTCCCAGGAACCACCGCAGACGCAAAGTAGTGCCCACACTGCGGCAACTGCGGGACCAGCCAGACTAAGAAGTAAAGAGAGAAGCAGGAGAAGGGAATGCTGTCCTCCAGGAACAGCATCAAGAACGTTTGATGTCTATCTTTCCACTCCTCGCTCCTTTAGAAGTGCCAGGCGAGGCGAAAGTGACATGCGCTGGTTTCCACTCTGGGTCACAAAATAAACTCCAAATTAAACACCCCATCTCCAGAGCGACATGTTTTAGAACACAAGGTGCCTGCCATATGAGGTAGCTGAATTTTGCCTGAATTAACAGTCCTGTAGTGCCAGCAGCAAAGCAGAGCACCACATTCAATTGAAACCTAAGCCCACAGACTCAGTCACTGCAGAACAGTCCACGACTTTAAATGAAAATGAAGAAAACACACTGCCTTCATTCACTGTCATTCTTCCCGTTTGTGGCTAGTGACGTGTTTGAGCAATGCAGAGATTTACACCTGACTACTGCTTTGTTGCAAGAATGCCAAACGCCTCTTGAGAGCTTTTGTCAATATTCTTAAAGTTCACAAACTATCTCTGGACCAATTTGGGTACTTTTAGTGCAGTACTAGTACATACCTCAAACTCATTAATCAGATGATAAAAACGAGAGAGGCTCCGGATTCAGTTGTTAGAAAATATCGTGGAAAGAGGATTTTGGCCAATCACAGTTCAGAAAAAGTAATTATGTTTACTTCCCATCCAATAGAAACACGACTTTGCAACCCATACACACACACCAATCTCAAACTTGGAACAATTACGCCTTCGTTGATTCAACCCTGTAATCCTTGTAAACCAAACCTTATAAATTTCTATTTCAGATATAGTTTCTAGTGTTTTTAAAGGGTAGTTTTTAAAATCCCAGTTGTTTTCAGGGCCACTAAATGATTATAACCAACTACAAAAATCTAGCACGATGGAAAACATTCTAAATTTTGGTTTCTTAGATTCTATTTTCCCAATCCTCTAGTTCAAAAAAATTACCTCTTTAAAGGAGTTTATGCATGTTTAATAATATGCATGCTTAAAAGAAACATAAGGCTTTTATCTGCTTTCTTAGAAAACTAAACCTGAGCTGTTTTCAGTGAAAAAAAAAAACATGGCCACGGCTAATAGGTTAGAAACCAAAATAACAAGGAAATAGATTTTAATCAGAAGTCTATTTTTGCTATTCTAATGACCAAATATAGAACTGTAATACATCAACATAGGAAACCCATTCTGCAATGCATATTGGCAAATTGAGAGGAAAATTTAATTTTCTGTGTGCAATTTTATTTCCAGGACCACTCTTTCACTATCTAGTGTATAATACTTAGTAAATCATCTTGAAAACTACAGACTTACATTTCTAAAATCTCAACCTGGATTATGTAGCCAGTAAATCTGGTGAAAATAACTGAATATATGGAAAGAGAAAAGACAGAGTAGGAAGATCTGTACTCAAATACCAAATTGTCAAAGACTTGCTTTGTGATCTTGGGCATGACACAAATGTTATGAAAAACTGTCTGCTTCCTAATCTCAGTGATCTTCTAGGAGTCAGTGAGAAATATAAAGTAGTTTGAGAAAAGAGATGCAATAACACTATTACTACATAAATCCCATTTACTCCCTGACTGGTGTGGCTCAGTTGGTTGGGCATCATCCTGTAGACTGAAACGTCACTGGCCTGATTCAGGGTTCGATCCCCAGTCAGTCAGTCAGGTCACATGTCTGGGACTATAGGCCACGTCCCAGTTGGGGGTGTGCAAAAAGCAAACTTTCCCCCACACATAGGTATGTCTCTCCCTTTCTCACTCCCTTTTCCTCTCTCTAAAAATAAATAAGGTCTTTTTTAAAAATCCCATTCACAGTATACGCTGTCAGGATGCCTCATAAAATTTTCAGTTGACTTCAATTTTACAAGCAAACTGTTCTAAATGGACCCCTAAGAACCCGTGCTGTGTGTTTTTGTTTTTGTGTTTAACTGAATTTATTGGGGTGACATTCCTTCACAAACCCATACAGATTTCAAGTGTACAACTCAACAAAACATCATCTTTACACTGCAGTGTGACTCTCAGCAAATGCTGAAAGCTGTCCTTTTAAGTGCTTTCAAAAGCATGTAAATCCACTAAATCAATCAAAATATTTCAAATGCAAAAGAAGTTTTCATAAGGCCATATGTCCTCACAACATTTTCAATCAAATGTCTTATAGTCTTAATACTAGAATGTATTTCAAATATTTTATGAATCCCTTGACTACAGCCAGTACCTAGAGTATACAAGACCAAAAAAATCAACAATTCATGGATATTTTACTATTGGAGAAACTTGAAATGCATTTTTTAAAGGTAGGCTATAAAGGCTTTAAAAGATTTTTGTTGCTGGCATTTTTTGCTTTGCTTCAGGAAGTATATATATTATTTTGATTTTCTGCCAGCAAATAATAACTGTAAGTCACATGGAATTAAAATAAATTTCAAAGCCAGATTTGAAACCTTAGAATACTTGTTCAATCAGTTTCCTGTCATCCTTTGCTTTAAGATCCTCAGAAAATGAGGGAAGAGGAAGTAAAAAGAAATGACAGTATTAGTCAACGTAAAGAAAAGAGTAATAGTGTTTTTCACTATGTAGGCAAAGAAAGTGACAGAGACATTTAAAATGAGCATGTTTACTTATAGAAGCTGAAAAATTAGAAATATAGACTAGACCTCCTATTTCTTCCATTTTCACATGTAAATATGTACATTAAACATATTCACACCAATATCAATTTAAGCAAATATTTATAATCTATATAAAAGATACACTGTGGACCATTATTTTATTTTTTAATCTATAAAAATATATCATAAAAACTATTTGCTTTATTCTTCAAAAAACTTGACTTAAAAATGTTTTCATTGCAATGATAAGGGGCAAAATTATCCACTTAATTATCAGTAATTATTAATTCATGAAGTTCAGAAAACAGCCAACCAGTTATAAAACCGTTACTTTTTGACTTCATGGAGTTCAAGAAAAGGGCAATTATATCTCATACATACCAGTATCTTGTGTCACTATAGGTGTCTGTTTTAAACATCACAAATAAAACAAATAGATTTTTAAAAGTTTAGTATCTTGTAATATTAACCACCATTTATGAACATTTCCTATGTGAGACACTATCCTAACTACTTCACAAATGTAATCTCACTTTATTTTAAAGATGAATAAAGAAAATGAAGCTTAGAGAAATTTTAGTTACTTGTTAAGAATATACATTAAGAAACTGGATTCAAAACCAGGCCTTATGATTTCAAAGATTCTTTCATTATGCTACAAAGTCACTAAAAGGAAACATGAAGTTCAATCACCTAGCTTCTTCCTCCTTATTAACACAGATTATTCATAATTGATTTGTTTATTTAGCACCTACTACAATATGTGCCTCACATCATGAAAGGTTCGGAATATAAGGCCTCTATCCTTGAGAAGCTCACAGTCTATCTGGAAGACTAGACAATAGAAATGCCTTGATCTATTTATGTAAGGATATCAATTGAATAATACGCAAGGTAAGTTTAGTGCATTTTAACAAATAATTTTCAAATCTATTATAACTTGAAACTTTTATTAATTATCAAATATGAAGACTGGCTTGGGCTAGGTCTTACTTAGACAATACATATGAGTACATTTACAAATTGTGGAAGCCAGTATTAAAATGAAGGAAGCCAAGAATACCAAATGAATTATGCAAGTAGGAGATCAAGAATAGGATAGAAATGAAGTAGTTACCACGGCCCTGGTGGGTATAGCTCAGTGGATTGAGCACAGGCCTGCGAACCATAAGGGTCGTGGTTCGATTCCCACTTAGGGCACATGCCTGGGATGAGGGCCAGGTCCCCAGCAAGGGGCACATGAGAGACAACCATACACTGATGTTTCTCTCCCTCTCTTTCTCCCTCCCTTCCCCTCTAAAATAAATAAATAAATAAAATAAAATCTTTAAATTTGTTACCATGTTTATTTTTAAACCTTAAATAATTTTTACTTGACTATTTCCCTAAACACTTATTTAAACTGAATTCCTCAATCACATTTATGATGATAAAGTAACTCGAATATCCCTCCCTCAAGGAAGCAATCTCTGACTCCCAGGTTAAGTCAAATCAACAATTACAGATTTTCAAACCATTTCTGATTTGTCTTGCCACAGTTGTATTTATACCATTTATTGCATAATTGATTGTTTTAAATTTGTCTCCCTTGACAGAATGTAAGCTTCATAAAGTCAAGGACAGTGTAGCCTGTTCATAACTATACTCCCAACATCTACTAAGTCTTGTAAAGAGCATATACTCAATAAATGTTATTGAATTAATGTACCTTTTTCTAAATCCAACCCAACTAAGAGGAACTTAGAATCTCTAAATGAAGAGTCCTAAATCGAGTTCACGCTCTTCCTAAAGGGTTATTCACTGCCTTCAAAATAACGTCTTATACATATTATTCTCATTTCATCATGGAGGTACATAACGCCTTCATAAAACTTGAGCTTTACCAGAAAAGCAAGGTTGTTCCTGGGAATAATTTCTAAAGAACACATAAAAAGAAAGAGTTATAATTCACAAGAAAAACATTCATCTTGTTACCAAACTACCAATTTAATACAAACCCAAAAATGATCCTGTGAGTATATATCCAGAACACCAGTCTATTCTTAGTATTCTAAAGAGAAACTGTCTCAAATAATGTCTTTGATGGAGCCAACATACAAACATAACTTTCTGTCTGTGTTCTTGATGCCATGTGGAATGAGCAAGGGAGATAAAGAAGGAAGGTAGAAAGAAAGGAAGGAAGAAGCAGCAATCTCTACTGGGCCTTTTCATTGTACACTCCCCAAATTCGTTACCCAGTTTTCAATTTAAATTCTGGCTGCACAAGAACCTACCACTTCTTTTCAACATTTTCTATGAAAAATTAGACTATAAATTCAATTTTTAATAATAATAAATTTAAAATAATATTAGAATGCACATAACATTGGATATTTCCTAACCTGTTGTGGGAAGAGCTACAAGAAACAAAGAAATGGTAAACTGCCATTGAGCATTTATCAAGGGTCTTTACGGGGTGTCCCCACAGCACTTCGTTTGTTCATTGCCTCTCCCATAAATGCCTCTACTATTAACTACTATTAGAATATGCTAGATGGCAGTTTGCACTTTCCATCTTCAACTGTTACAGTAGCTCCATGACTTAGGAACAAGTTAGGCTCCTAAAGGATTATGTGCTTGTAAGTCTCATAAACTTTCACTACTGCCACACGTTAGTTGCTGCAGAGCTACTGAAAAGTCTATTCATATCCATGAAAATTGAGAAACAGACCTTCTATACTTGTATTTAGCAGGGGTGTCCAACCTGCGGCACTCGGGCCACACACAGCCCATCATGGCTATGAACATAGCCCAATACAAAATCCTAAACTTACTTAAAACATTATGAGATTTTTTTTTTTTTTTTTTTTTTTTTTGGTGATTATCGTCACAATGTATTTAAAGTGTGGCCCAAGACAACTCTTCTTCCAGTGTGGCCCAGAGACACCAAAAGGTTGGACATCCTTGAAAGCTATCAATGAGGGAACATCAAAGTAAAACCTGAGCTAAAAAGTACTATGTACTGACTCACAATCTCAGCATGCCAACTATATTTCACTGAAGTTCTTCCCCACAGTTGAAGCTGGACTCTACACAACAAGGAACTTTACAACCAAAAACACAGTTTCCAAGGCACATTTCTCAAGTTAATGGGCATCTGGCTTCAAAGAAACAAAACAAACAAAATAAGACCTAGTGGTGAAAATGGGACATCTTTAATCATTTTTTTCTCTGGTACATTCTAGAAAAAGTCACATGATCAAAAATGAGATCTATAACATACTATAAAACATAAACATTAAAAATATTAAGTATTTAAAATAAATATTAAAATATTCAAAATCAATTACTCCAAGTAAAGGTAACTAGTGTCTTCACTCCACATGTGCTTTACTACTACAGATAGTTTATTTACTCAATTAAAGTGAGTAAATACAACAGGGCTCCAATTCCAAGGCTTGTGTTCATAGAAGTTCAGTGTTTTTCCTTTAAAAATCACAATTGATCCCTGGCCAGTATGGTTGGCTGGAGCACCACCCAGCAGACCAAAAGGTCAAAGGTTCGATGTACGCAGTCATGCACTTACGCAGGTTTCAGGTTCAATCCCTGGTTGGGGAGTGTGCGGTTGGGGAGTGCGCAGTTGGGGAGTGCGCAGTTGAGGAGTGCATGAGAAAGCGACTAGTTGGTGTTTCTCTCTCCTCTCTCCCTCTCTATTTTTATCTCTTTCTCTTCTGCTCTCTCTAAAAACAATGAAAAAATGTCCTTACACGAGGATTAAAAACAAAATCACAACTGACATATATGAAAACCAGATCTCAAAAAAAGACTTTAACTACAAACTTAAAATTCAAATCAACATCCCCAAAACCTTTTGCTACTCCAGGGTATATTTCCATAATATCCAAGATTAGATGGTAAAGAGATATATTCAGAAGGCTTATCAACTTTGCTTTTTATAAAATATATAAACAGGTTAAACTGGTCAATCCCCATTCTATAGAACCATTTACAAATGGATGCTTTAAGATATGTATCCCAAATGTAACAAACTAGAAATCAGCATTCACATAATGTAGTGTGTGATGAAGAGTGGGAATCAGGAAGTTTAAGTTATTTCTACCACTAACTATTGCATACACTGAGCAAACCATTTTGCTTCTCTAGGAATAATATATAACATGTAAGGCTGATATGATCCTTAAAGTTTCTAAAGGTTTAAAACATCTCCTATTACACAAGGTTCAAACCTGAAAAATGTTAAAGGATCGACAAAAGCAATCTATTTAGGAAAAAAACGTTTTTAGCCTGAAAGGTTCTTTAACAAAGGTCTCACAAGAAATATATATATTGATCATTAATACACACATACTAATAATGCAGACCAAAGGATTTCCCAATTAAACACCATTGCAGAATAGTTTCTTTGTCCTGCTCTCCAAATTGGCTCTTAAAACTAGCTTATTAAAGTAATCTATCAGAACTTCAATGGAGGAAGTTTTAGATACTATGCATTGCAAATAACATTTGTATTTAAATTTTTTACCTGGTATGCCTTTACATTCTTCTTTGTCTATGGCAGCTAAATAATCATTTTTTCAATTATTTTAATTACAAAATTATCTTAAAATCAATCATTTCATTTGCTTTTACATCTAAATTTACATGGGTCCTTTCCCTCACCTGTAATTTGTTTTTGATATTTACAAGTCTTAAATTTTTATACTGTCAATATGCTAATATCTATATGTTTCAACCTTAAATCACACTTAGATAATATGTAGGCATTCTGTATTTTCTTCTAGTAGTGTTATGATTCAATTTTGTATAATTCCCTTAAAACTAACTGATAATATCTACTCCTGAGGGAGGGACAGGAAATCATCCTGGCTCCAAAGGATCAAGATCTACTACTACTGGGGGAGAGGTTAAACAGAGCCCACCTAAGAGTAAAGCTGGTCTAGGACAAACAGTAGGGCCCCATACCCATGACCACTAAAAAGCAAACCAGCTCCCAGTACTAAGGAACAGCACTCTACTAACAGAAGGAAGAAAGGAGTATAGAGAGCCTCGCTGAAGTACAGATGTGCAAGTAAGGCCTAAAAGATACAGATGGAGTAAAAACAGAGTTAAAACTTTCCAGTAAATTTACACCCACCTTAAGCATAAGGTGATGACAGGCATATTTAAAGTTGGTCATGGAATGAAGATAATCAAAGCAAAAAGACAGAAACCCTGATCAACTCCAGTCAAGACTGATTCAACAATCCAAAACACGAGTCATTCCTTTTTCTTGGCATCAATACTAAATATTTCAATCTCTACTGTCCTACAAATGATGGCTAGCACTCACTCAAAAATGACTTCCTTGGTCACCAAGGCAGTGAATGCATGTGGGGCTACCATTACGTTCTCTTTAAGTTGTATGAGAGCATCTACTTAAGTCTTTCATGTGTACCATTCCTTCAAATAAAGTTATTTAGTAACCCCCCCTCCCCAAAATTATAAGCCAAGCAAAATCTCAAAAACTCACCATCAGGAGACAAAATAATCAATGGAAGCAGACTTAAAAGATAACTGTTAGAACTATCAGCCAAGAAATTAAAAATAATTATAAATAATGATGAGGGCTGAAACAGAACGGATAAACAACATGCATAATCAGATGGCAAATATCAGATACAGAAACTACAGAGGTTGAACAAAAATGCTAAATGAGTCAATCTGAAATGCTAAATATGAGCTATGCAGTAACAAAATTTAAAAAGCCTTTGAGATGTTCATCAATGGACTTGGCAGAGCTGAAGAAACATTTAATAACCTTGCAAATAGGTCAACAGAAATTACCAAAGCTGCAACTAAACAGAAAAACCTGAGTGGGGAAAAACTGTTTACAAATGGGAGGGAACAGTTTCCAATTCATTTTATGAGGCTAGCATTACCCTGATACTAAATTCAGACAAAGAAATTACAAGAAAACTATAGATCATTATCACTCATAGATGCAAAAATCCTTAACAAAATATTGCCAAATCAAATGCAGTAACTTACAAAAATCATAATACATCGGCAATTGATAAGTGATTACCCCAGAAATGCAAATTGATCAACACTGAAAGCTCAATCAGTGTAATTCACCAGATCAACTAAAAAAGAAAAATATGATGGCACCAACAAATGCAAAAAGAAAAGGAAAAGAAAGCATTAAGAAAATCCAACCCCTATTCATGACAAAATTCTCAGCACACTGGAATAGAAGGGCACTTACACAACCTGATGAAGTACATGTACTAAAAATTTACTGCTAACATCATATTTAATAGTAGAAAATAATATTTCCCCTGAAGATTCAGAATAAGGAAATAAACTGTCACACCTCCTATTAAATAACAACGTATTAGAGAAATCCTAGTTAGTACAATAAGAAAAAAGAAATGAAAGGCATAGAAACTGAAAAGGAATAAACTTGCCTCTATTTGCAGATAGCAGCATCATCTTCTATGTGAAAAATAACAAAGAATCTTCTAAAAAGCTCCTAGAACTAATGAGTGAGTTTATAGCAAGGTTGCAGGTTATAAGACCAATGTGCAAAAATCAATTATATCTCTATACACTAGACACAAAAAACTGGAAGTCCAAATTCAAACAGTACCATTTATAATAGCACAATAAATATAAAAATACATACAAATGTAACAGAATATGTACAAGATGTTTAGGCTGAAAACTATGAAGTATTGATAAATAAAAGACCTAAATAAAGGACAGATATACCATGTATAAGTATTAGAAGACTCAATTCTCCTCAAATTCATCTAGAAATTCAAAGTTACCTCAATCTAAACACCAGCAAAATTTTTAAATGTATTTTATTAATTATGCTATTACAGTTCTCCCATTTTTTTCTCTCCTTAATTTCCCTCCACCCTGCACCCCACCCCTCATTATTCCCCCACCTTAGTTCATGCCCATGGGTCATGTATACAAATTCTTTGGCCTCTCTATTTCCTATAATATTCTTAACCTCTTCCTGTCTATTTTTGTACCTGCCATTTATGCTTCTTATGCCCTGTATCTTTCCCCTACTCTCCCCCTGTCCCCTTCTGTTGATTATCCTCCATATGATCTCCATTTCTGTGATTCTGTTCCTTTTCTAGCTGTTTGCTTAGTTTGTTTGTTTGTTTGTTTTAGGTTCAGTTGTTGATAGTTGTGAGTTTGTCATATCGCTGTTCATATTTTTGCTCTTCTCCTTTTTCTTAGGTAAGTCACTCTAACATTTCACAAAATAAGGGCTTGGTGACAATGAACTCCTTTCACTTGATTTTCTCTGGAAAGCACTTCCCTTCCCTTCCATTCTAAATGATAGCTTTGCTGGATAGAGTAATCTTGGACATAGGTTCTTGCCTTTCATGACTTCAAATTTCCAGCCCCTTCTCACCTGCTAAGGTTCTTTTGAGAAACCAGCTGTGACAGTCTTATGGGAACTCCTTTGTAGGTAACTGTCTCCTTTTCTCTTGCTGCTTTTAAGATTCTCTCCTTATCTTTAATTTCAGGTAATGTAATTATGATGCGCCTTGGTGTGTGCTTCCTAGGGTCCAACTTCTTTGAGACTCTGAGGTTCCTGGACTTCCTGGACTTCCTGGAAGTCTATTTCCTTTGCCATATTAGGGAAGTTCTCTATTATGTTTTCAAATAAGTTTTCAACTTCTTGCTCTTGTTCTTCTCCTTCTGGCACCCCTAGATTTGGATGTTGGAACATTTAAAATTGTCCCAAAAGTTCAGAAGCCTCTCCTCATTTTTTCTGAATTCTTGTTTCTTCATTCTGTTCTGGTTAAATGTTTATTTCTTCCTTCTGGTCCAAATTGTTCATTTGAGTCCCGGTTTCCTTCCCTTCACTTTTGGTTCCCTGTATATTCCTCTTCATTTCACTTTGCATAACCTTCACTTTTTCCTCCATTTTGTGACCATACTCAACCATTCTGTGGGCATCCTGATTACCAGTGTTTCGAACTCTGCATCAGATAGGTTGGCTATCTCCTCATTGTTTAGGTCTTTTTCTGGAGTTTTGATCTGTTCTTTCATTTGGGCTCTATTTCTTTGTCTCAGTGTACCTGTTAGGTTGTAAGGGGTGGAGCCTTAGGTACTCACCAGGGCAGAGCAAACCACGTGGCTGTATGTAGGAAAGGGGTGAGGGAGGGAACAGTGCCATTTGCTCAGCTCTCAGCTGGCTTTCAGTCACTTCCCCTGCTACCCACAAGTGAATAGGGTCCTTCTGTGCTGATTTCCAGATGGGTGGGTTTGTGTACATTCTAGGACCCCATGGGTTTCTCCCCAACAAACTCTGCTGTGAGGCTGGGAGTTTCTCCCACTGCTGCAACCCCCACAGGTATTTACAGCTGGAGGTTTTGAGTCTTTCTTTTCCCCCAATGAAACCCTGGGTTGTGTGTTCTGTCTTGCTCCCTAGTTGTTCCTCCTGGTTTACCTGCATGCAATTGTGGGACCATCGGCCATCTCTTCACCTGCCCAGGTCCTCCAGCTGCCATCTTGCCACATGTCCTCTATGCCCTGGTTGCCCATCTTTGCCTTTCCTACTGGTCTGGATGAATGTTTCTTCTTTAATTCTTTGAGTGTCAGACTTCCATACAGTTCAATTTTCTGGCAGCTGGTTATTTTTTGTTTTTTAATTTGTTGTTGTCCTTCTTTTGGTTGTGCGAGGAGACAAAGTGTACCTACGTATGCCTCCATCTTGGCTGGAAGTTGAAAAGCCAAACACCAGCAAAATTTTTATGTTGACATTGATAAGTTCATTCTAAAATCAATACGGTAAAGCAAAGGAAGTGAAAAGTCAAAATAATTTTGGAAAGAAAAAACTGGAAAATCCATACTATCTTATCTCAGGAATATACTCTAAAGTTACATTAATCAATTCAGCATGACAACAGCAAAAGAGTAAACAGATAGATGAATAGAAAAAAATGGAGTGTCCAGAAACAGACCCATATATATATATATGGGTCTATGTGTGTGTGTATATATATATACATTCAATTGATTTTTGACAAAGGTAAAAAGTGCAATTCAATGGAGAAAGGATAGTGTCTTCAAAAAAACAGTGCTAGAACAATTAGACACCCTCATTCCCCTGGCAAAATAAGATAAACCTTGAGCCATAGCTCATACCATATACTACTCGAATTAACTCAAAATGGATCACAGACCTCAATGTAAAATACAAAACTAAAAACCATTCTGAAGAAAACAGAACATTTTCATGATACTGGGTTAGGCAAAATTTCTTAAAATTCATATAATTAAAAATTAAACATTATTAAAATAAAAACTCTTCTCCAAAGGTTACAAGCTGGGAGAAAATATTTGCAAAATGCATATCTGATAAAGAACTGGTATCCAGAATATTTAAAGGACTCTCAAAACTCAGTAACAAA
This sequence comes from Glossophaga mutica, assembly GCA_039655065.1. NCBI lineage: Eukaryota > Metazoa > Chordata > Mammalia > Chiroptera > Phyllostomidae > Glossophaga > Glossophaga mutica. The sequence goes on along the minus strand of CM077307.1, from coordinate 134,252,105 downwards.
AAAAGAATTTTAATGGGCAAAACTGAACGGATACATCAAGTAAGATATTTTTGAATGTCAAATGAGCATATGAAAAGACTCTCAACATCATTAGTTATTAGGGAAATGGAAAGTAAAACTATAAATGAGATACTATCATACACCTATCAGGATGGCTGAAATTAAAAGAATAATAAAACTGGGAATACAAATATTGAGGAGGATGAGGAGCTCTCATTCAGTGGTAGCTGGGAAAAGTACAAAATGGTACTGTGACTCTGCAAAAACAGTTTGGTAATTTTGAATAAAGTTAAACGGTTTTCACGTAATCCAGTAATCCCATTTTTAGTAAAATGAAAATCTATGTGTACACAGAAACAGTTTACTCAACTTTTATAGCAGTTTCATTTCGAATTGCCAGAAGCTGGAAACAACCAGCTCAACTGGGGAATGAACAAACTTTGCAATGTTACTCAATAGTAAAAAAGAACTGAGTATTGACACATGCAACAATATGGATGAACCTCTGAGGTTCAGGGGTCTCCAAGGACACCGTCAGTTTTAATGATTCAACAGAAGAACTCACAAAACTCCGAAGAGCCATTTTACTCATGATCACAGTGTATTATAGCAAATGAACACATTAAAATCAGTAAAGGAAAGACAGGTATAAAGCAAGATCCAGGAGACGCCAAGCTTCCAGTTGTCTTCTCCCAGTGGAGTTGTGCAGACATATTTAACTTCTACCAGCAAGAATGTCTGACAACATGCACTGAATACTGACAACCAGGGAAACTCACCTAAGGGTTGGTGTCCAGCATTGTTATTGGTTTAAAAGGTAGATAGGGCTGACCTTAGTCTCTAGCTCCTCTATATAGGTCCAGCTAATATTACTTGGCTCATGACCTCCACTGTACTGCCAGCCACATTGTCAGCACAGGCAACCTGGCATGGCCAAAGGCCCCCATGTAAACAAACAGTCCTATCAGGCAGGATTTTCCAAGGATTAGAGTGTACCTTCCAGGAACTGCGCAAGGGCCAAACCTTAGGCAGCTGGGTTGCCCATTCTCAAACAACATTCTGATACCAAATGTGTGAATTTGTTTCCTCTCACCAACTAATTTTCCAACTCTCCAGAAACAAAATGGGTATCCTAAAATTCATTTTAATGCTGACACCACTATTCAGTCAGCATCCAACAGCTCAGGCTTTTGGGATCAGTTCCACAAGACTGCCCTCACTTCAGATTCCAGTAGCATGTTACCATACTTCTAACTTTGCTAGAAGGTCAGGGGGTTCCCACAACCTGTACCTCCTTTCCAGTTCATTAATTTGCTAGAATGACTAAAAACCTCCATAGAACACTTTACTTACTATTACAATTTATTATAAGGACACAAATGAACAGCCAGATGAAAAGGTACCATCCCATTAAGTGGATGTGTTCACCAACTTTGAAGCTCTCCAGTCTCCGTTGTTCAAGGGTTTTTAATGTAGGCTCTATTCATGGGCATGATTGATTAAATTGCTGGCCATTAGTGACTGAACACACCTAGCCCTTCTCTCCTTCTTGGAGGTCCAGGGGTGGGGCTGAAAGTTCTAATCATATTGGTTGGTTCTTCTGGCAACCAGCTCCCATTCCAAAGCTATCTATGGGCCCACCTGAAAGTCACCTCATTAGCATAAACTCAGGCATGGTTGAAAAAGGATTGTTATGAATAACAAAAAATACTCCCTTCAGGAAAGTACAAGGTTTTTAGGAGCTCTGAGCCAGGAACTGGGGACAAAGACTAAATATTTATTTCTTATTATGTCACAGGAATGCTATTCCTTTGCTGCACAGTCTTAAATGCATTACACTAAGAGAAAGCAACCAAACCAAAATGGCCACCAAGTGTATGATTCCATTTATAATGACATTGTAGAAAATGCAAAACTACAGGGACATAGAATAGATCAGTGATTGCCAAGGTCAGGAATGATGGGGAAAGCCTGACTACCAATGGGCACAAAATAGTATTTCTATATTGCCTGTGGGAACACCTGCGTAACCATCAGGTAGTTACACAAATACATACACTTATCAAAACTCACAAAACTATACAGAGAATAATGATTTACTGTTTGTAAATTATACATCGATTAACCTGATTAACCTCATTAAGACAATCAATAATACAGATAGACATATTCATCTGAAGCAATGTCCCTTAAAAATGGCAAATATAAAGATTATGTAAGCAACAAGACAAATGCCTTGGCTATATGAAAAGCAATAAAAAAATTTATTTCTGCTATGTGGCACTTTATAAAAATTATGAATACATATACCCAAAGGAAAATATTTTGATTTATTGGCTGGCAGGATCATAGGTGACTATTTTCTCTTTTCTATTTCAAGTTCCATTAATATTGTCTGTACGATAACAAGCAAATAAGCTACTTAAATTTATTTATAATTGGTGACAGTATAGTACTGGTAGGCAGAATTCGAAAATGACCCAAGCCCTTGTCTAATACTCTCTCCTTGAAGGTGAATGGGGCTCGCACCTTGTTCTTCATGAATGAAATATAATGAAGGTGATGAAATGTCATTCCCATGATTATGTTACTTTTTGGCAAAGATGAAAAGATTCTGCAGATGTAATTAAGGTCCCTAACTGATTGTCATTAAATTAATTAAAGGGGAGATTTTCCTACCTAATAAGGTGAGTCCTTTAAAAGAGGGTCTATAGGTCAGAGACTTTCCTGTGCCTTTGAAAAAGCGAGCTGCCCTGAACTCTATAGCTAAAAACATGTACTCAGCTGACAACCATGTGAGCTTGGAAGAAGACCCAGAGCCTCAATGACATCTCAGCCCTGTGAGATCCTGAGCAAGGACTCAGCTTAAACTACTGACTGCCCAGACTACTGATCCCTGGAAACTGTGAGATAACAAAACTGTGTTGCCTTAAGATGGTTGTGTTGCAATTCGTTACACAGCAATAGAAGACTAATCCAGTAGATCAAAATTATTTTCTGGAGAATCTTGGCTTTACCTGGGGATACCCGCTAAACTCAACCCAAATTACAGGATATGCCCTGTTCTTGTTAGGCCTTCCAATTTTCACAAAAGGATGTGAACCTTGAGGCGGCTTCACTGAATATTTCATCAATAACACAAAGGATCAGTATTCCAGAGAGTTGCCAGGAAATATAATTTCAAATTCACTACTGCCAGCACCTAGGTAAAGCCCCACATAAAACAATGTTTATGGAGAAGTGTCTGCAGGATACTTTGCATGGTCCATCTAGTTACTCTAAAACTTAGATTCTTTGAGGAGGGAGAAGAGAGTTAATATCAAAATCTCTAAGGTAACAGATGACTATGGCATTGTATATGCCTATTTTAATGAAATACTTCCATATTTTAAAAAAGACGTTTTTGAGACAAACCACAGAAAACAAAATTCAGTAAAATTTTCTGGGCCAACAAGAATAGGTATAAGAAAATTTCTCTTTTATCTATTATCTTAACTAATTTGCAACAGAGGATAGGGGAAGAACTCATAACAGAAATGGAGGGGAGTAGTGATAAATGGATGGGAAGTTTTTATGTTTGTCTAAGCTTTAAAAGATGGGAATGAGATCACTAATAAATTATACTGAGGAACCCTACAGAACAGGGAGTGGGGTTCCTAGAATGTATGAATCGTACTGATTTGCCAGAAAGCTGGTTTCACTAGAATTAATTATGGATGGGAGTCCACTGACCATTCTAAGGAATGTTACAAAAACCAGATCTTGTCCTGGTCAGCAAGGCTCAGTTGGTTGGAGTGATGTTCAGGTACACCAAAGGGTGGGGGGTTTAATTCCCCATCAGGACACATACTTGTGTTGTGGGTTCAATCCCCAGTGGGGGTGCATATGGGAAGTAGCTGATCGATGTTTCTCTCTTACATCAATGTTTTCCTCCTCACATCAAAGTTTCTTTTTCTCTTTCCCTCTCCCTCTCCCTCTAACATCTATAAACATATTTTAAAAAATAGATCCTATTTATTGGAGGGATGTGGCTTAGAATGCTTTTCACAATGAATTACATGGTGTTATTAAGAAAAACTTCTTTTTGGTCTTAATACTAGGAAGTCATTCTTTCCCCTAGTAGGTGTTTTGTTTTCATCATATAGACACTATGAATTACGTTACCAAGCCAGTTTTCTTTTTCTATAGGCTGCTAGAAAGCTTTATTCTATATACTTTTTAGATTTTAACATTTTTCAACCTTTTGTCCTAAAAATTTTCAAATATTCACATGAGTAAGGAGTTAACAAAATCTCACTTCTCCTACCCTACAAATTTTCTCTCTTTGGGGAGTGTGTGTGGAGTGGGGAGTTGGAATATTTTAGAGCAACTCCCAGACATCATATCATTTCACCCGTATGTACTACATAATGTATCGCTATCTGTTAAAGACTCTTCTTTAAATCAACACTACAACAGCATTACCAATCTAAATGTAAGCAATCATTCCTCAGTGTCATCTATTATAGGTAGTTCATTGAAACCAGGAACAAACAAGAACCACACATTGTATCTGATTGATAATACCTTTTAAAATCTCATTTAATATATAACAACAACCCATTTGTCTTATAGAAATTCTCACATCCTAAATTTGGATGTTTTCTCATGGTGTTAACTTACTCCTCCATGCCCCTATTTCCTGTAAACTCTAGTAAGATTTAAAGACATGATTCATCTTCAATTCTCTGACAAGAATATTCTAGAGAATAAATGCGCTTCCCTAATCCATCACATCAGAACACATATAATGCCTGGTTGTGTCACTTAAAATGATGTTCAAACTGGTTACTGTACTCAAGTGTCGCCAGCCTGACTCACCCACTGATCATTTTCCATTATTTAGTTAGGGTTGCTCAAAGGTGATTTGCTAATTCTATTATTGCATCTGCATTTATTATCTGGAATTCTTCTAAAAAGGACTTTCCCTAATTAACTATTTGGTACCCTGAAATGCAATTGACACAGGAAAATCTGTATAAATTGAGTCTTTCCATTTATAAATGCTCAGAATAATGAATTAGTGAGCTAGCACCTTCCAAAGCTGTGATACCTATTTAATAATATTAATTTATTTTTGTCCTTCTCACTCACTTCTAAGTTGTGTTATCTTGAAGAATTCCAGGGAAATAAACATAGTGATAATATATTCTGAATTCTTTGGACAAATTCCTAAATGCTAATGTGAAGTAATGTGAACTTTTAACACTGAAAAGATGGACTAAGTAATTTTAACAAAAATAGAACCTCTTTCAGAAACTGACAATTTTAAACAGAGATAGCAATGCAGGTAGCACCAAGAAACTCAAAGCAAGTGGATTTTTTTAGGGAGTAAGGGGATCCTATACTTTTTTTTTTAAGTTTCAAACAACATTCTTCTTTGTTCCACTACAAATTTCTTCAAAATCTTCTGGAGATCTTTGTGACAGAACATGGAGATATAACAGCATCAATGAGAATACTACAGGTATGCTATAGGTATAAGAACTGTGAAGGCAACATAATAAAATAACCCAAGCAATAAGGAAAGTCATAAATAAGAAACAAAATTAGCTGCCCTAGAATTATCTTCTGATAATTCTGCAACCATCTTGTGATTTCAAATCAGAGTGAATATATATATATATATATATATATATATATATATCTCCTTTAACTAAATAGAAAAGCAGAAATGTACATGATAAATACAACTAAGTATACTACAATATGGAAAATGTTATAAAGCAGTATAATGAGTTCCCCTGGAACATCAAAGTTAAGTAATCATACCTGGAACAGTTCAAAAAATGTTTTCCAGGGAAGAAGATGTCTAAGTTATGTTTTGAAACTTAAGCATTTTTGTAAAAAGTTAAAAAAAAGATTTCAGGGCATTAAAAAATAGTATAAAACATGACGCTGGTACTTGTTTCCCCTAAACACAACGCATGACACTAGAAATACATATTGTATTCAGGGGATAATCACGTTGTGTGGTATAAATTACATATGAAGTGCCTAGTAATGGGTTGCTATGGATAAGGCTACTATACAATTTTGTACCCTTCTAGCACATTATATATGTTATGTTTCCCATACTTTCTCTTTAAAGAATTCAGAGACACAATGTTTTTAATCCAACTGATACCTCAGAATTGGTTTTTAGACAAAGAAACTTACAATGTGAAGAATGAAAGAGGAAAGACAATGGAAACAGAAACTCCAGGTAGAGGAAACTAACAACTAAGATAAGTACTGTGAAAAGGAATGAGTCAAGAGTTGAGGAGCTAGACAAATTCAAGAGCCACAGTAGACACAGAACTATCAGAATTTACTAAATATAACTACGGTCATCAAAGATGAGTCCCAAATTTCTGTTAGGTAATTAAGACAATGAGGAGCTCAGTAAACAAAAAGAAGAGATTTTTAAGACTAAATAGTATCATTGACTTCCTTTGGATAGTAGGATGGCCAAAGATTTTTCTTTTTTTTTCCATTCTTGCTATTTTTATGGATTTTTGAAATACAGGACTGAGGAATACTACTATGAAAAAAATAAATATGTTACTTTGACAGTTTTTTAAAAATCATCTTTAAAATAGTATTTTAAAGAAATAACATTTAGTTTTATTCCAGAGGTTGTCCAAGGAGACATCATTGTTCTTTGACCAATATAAAAGGTTCTGATCCAGTTGCGAAGGATTCACATTTATCATGAAGCAGACAGAGGCCATCTTTTGAAGAAATTTCAGACCCCAAGTGGGTCCACAAGATAAATTAAATGAGGGCAACAAAGAATCCTTCAGAAACAGCCTAACATGCAGTTTCACAAGCCAGGACACCATTCCGAGGCCTGGCACCAGGCCTGGTGGCACTGGAAGCTGTGAACACATGGGTATGGGATGGCTAAAATCTAGTCTCCTTCAGTGCGTATTACTGACCATTTAAATTTTTATATAATAATACTTATGCATCACAGCTAGTTTTAACGCCTATAGACAGAGACACTATTTCTGATAGAGAGCATATCTGGTTCAAACTTTTTTTGCTACATTCCTATTACGTCACTTAATAAAATAAATGGATGGGAAATGAGAAAGCTCAGGATCCTAGCTAGTAGTATAAAAGAAAAAAAACGTTCCTTTTTCTTTGTGAGTCTCAACAACAGTCTTTTCCCTACTTTCATTCTATTTCACAGGAAATTAATTTTCTAACAGGAAAATGGTAAGCTTTTTCATCATCCAGCCAATAATTCATATTTGTATGTTAGAAAAATTATGTGCAATAGTCACACTGTAGATTCACCAGAACTAAGGCTCGTATTTTTGTAAATTTAACAAATATCACTCATATGCTGACACATTACAAAATCATTTTACACATTATTATATACTAAATCAAGTGTTTTATTAAATTCAACTATATTGATTGAGAAATAAACTGTGTTTTTCTTCAGGAACTAGGTAGTTTTTTTTTTAATATAGGTATAGTTAAAAAATAATATGAAGCCTTCTTCTAGACTAATAGTTAACAGAATGGAATAGTTTTTAGTCTAATTTTACCTAATTCCTATTTTAAGTTTTTAAAAAAATTAAGACGCCTTAATATTAAATTTGGACTTGAGAAACTTTCACTTGGAAATTATATTGCTAGAATACATCCAAACTCAAATATTTACTGCAACTAATGTTTCCACTGGGTAAAATACTTATGTTTTAAAATAGTAGACACTAATTTCTTTTAAAAACCAAACTGATTTTTTCCTTTTAAAAATATGAATTGTGTTCAAACTGAATAGCCTGTTTTTTGTATTGTTTTGTCAATTATATGCATTTTATTTATTAAAAGAATTTTTCTTTTCTAAAAAAATTTTTACATTTCTTTTTGAGACAGAAAGAGAAAGAGAGAAACATGGATTTGTTGTTTCACTTACACATTCATTGGTTGATTTTTGTATGTGCCCTGACCAGGGTTTGAAACCTGCAACCTTGGCATATGGGGACAGCACTAACCAACTGAGCTACCCAGAAGGAGCTCCAAGAGTTTTTTCAATTAGAGTTGACATACAATGTTATATTAGTTTCAGATATACACATTAGTGGTTAGATATAACTCATAAAATGATCACTCCAATAAGTGTAGTACCCATCTGACACCATACATAGTTATTACAATATTATTGACTGTATTCCCTATGATGTACTTTACATCCCTGTGACTATTCTGTAACTACCAATTTGTAGTTCTTAATCTCTTAATCTATCACTGTGATAAATTCATGACAGCCATTACATGAGCAAAGAAAGTGACTAATTTGCTAAAGTTCACAAAATTAGTTAAATGCAAGTAAATTCATGGTTGGTACAGCAAAGCTGAGGGAAAACAAATCTAATAGTACTATCTTCTTTTCTCTTTGTGGAAAAGACAAGGTCATCTGCTAAGAATAAGAGGAAGGTAATGAGACTGGAAATTTGGGGACAATAAAAAAATAACCCCCCATGAAAGTTAGGACTTCCAGAGACAATTAAGGACCCAGATGAATCATGAAACACAAATTCATAATGACAATGGCCTGTGTGATTTTTCAACAGCAATACATGTAAAAAGGCCAATCATGCAATTAGACTAATGGCTCTCAACTTAGAAGATGAGGTGGGCAATTTTGTTCCCTTGGGAAATTTGGCAATGTCTGGAGACCATTTTGGTTGTCACGACCTGCATCTAGCTGCTACTGGCATCTAGTGGATAGAGGCCAAGGATGCTGCTAAACATCCTACAATGGACAAGACAGCCTTCCACAACAAAAATTTACCTGGTCCAAACTGTTAACATTGCTGAGGCTGAGAAACCCTGGGTGAGAATGATCTGGGTTGGGAGATTCCCTAGACACATCAACAGAAAGATGATGAGACAAAGGAGCTGAAGGAACTGATCAGAGTTAAGGTGAAAGAACATAAAAGTAGGTAAGAAAAAATGTTAATAAGTAAGGGGCCTAAGAGGGAAAGGCAAAGTGGCTTCTGTTATCTGAAATGCCTGAATAGTTGACCTGTCACCGATGAAAGGACATTCCTATTGGGTGAGTGCAAAGGCAGGAAAACCTAAAGTACACTAAAGAGATAAATGGCTAGCCCGGAAAAGGCAGTGATGGATAATAAGGCCAGAAGTTCCACAATCTATGAAGTCCTTTGATGCCAGGCTTTATCCTAAATGCCAAGAAAATGTACCAATGTTTTAAAAAAAGAACATAAAGATGGAAGTAATGGTTCAGGAAGACAGATCTGGAGGAGTAAGCACTTAGATGAATTAGGGCAGGGAAAGTAAGAGATACAGAGATCATTCAGGAGATTACTAGAGTTATCCAGGAATAATGTAATAAAGACTCCAACAGTTTTCAACCTTGAGCAAGAAAAAAGAGGCAACTATCATTAACTGTGTGAACCAAGCAGGATGCTATTATTTTTCACATTCATTATCTTGTTTATTCCCAACTTAAAATTTATTTCTTAAAAAGATATATTTCCATTTTACAGATGAGGAAATTGAGATATGGATAGGTTAAAAAAAAAGTATACATGGTCATACAGCATGGATGATAGAGTTGGGATTCATTTCAGAATGTTCTGATTCCAAATTCACACTTTTAGGAACTGACACAATAAAAGCTGTGATTTTCAAAAACAAATGGGGGAGCAGTTGGAGGAGATAAGTTTATATGTCTGCCTGTATCTGTTTCACAACCTCTGTACTTTACAGTTGGAGCACAGATTCACGTATGTTACACCTCTTTACTCGGACTGAAGGCCCTCCTAGCATATCCTGCTTTCAAACAAGAGTGGGGCTCCATCAAACCAGAGGACCTCATCTACCTGGACATTCCCTAGAACCATAAAAATAGCATTTCTAAACAGTATTTTAAATGATAAGGTTCCAAAGCTGCCACCTTAGATCAAGGCCAAATTGGGAAAGAAATATGGTGCTTAAATAAAAGAAAAAATGAATTGCACATTAGGAAAAAAAAAAGATGACTATACTAACATTTCTTGTCTGTGGGGGACAGTCAGAGAGGGAACTATGCCACGTGCTGGCTCTGCTCTAGCCCCACTTTCCATCACTTTCCACAAGCGGATTGGGCCCTTTCAGATGCTGATTCACAGGTGGGTGGGTTTGCGTAAGAGTTCTAGGAGCCTGTGGGCCTCTCCATGGACTCTCCTGTGAGACTGGGAGTTTCTCCTGCTGCCACAACTCCCACAGATTTTTACATCCAGAGGTTTTGAGTCTTTAGTTTCCCGCACCGCAACCCTGGGTTCTGTGGTCTCTCTCGCTTCCCAATTGTTCTTCCTACCTTCTCAGCCCATGAATGTGGGACCTGACTGGTCCACCAGCCACCACCACCTTAGCTGCATATCCTCTCTCCATCACCCCCCACCAGTCTGGATGAAATGTTTAACTCCTTGGTTGTTGGACTTCCATGAAGTTTGAATTTCTGGAAGTTCTGTTTGTTTTCTGTTTTTAAATTTGTTGTTGTTGTTCTTTTGTTTGTGCAAGAAAGTGAAGCGTTTCTACCTATGCCTCCATCTTGACTGAAACCCCTGGGATACTTTCTCCAAATCCTTGGCATATCAGTACATGAGCAGATTCTGATGCAAAACATTTTTGTATCATCTTTTTCTATTTCTTATTCCTCTGTCCCACTGATTTTCCCTCTTACTCTTTCTATTCTTCTATTCCCTATTTTTCAGTTTTTACCTCTTCATATCTTCTTTTCACAAAATAAAATTTTTAAAGTTAAAAAAAACTATAAGCTAAACACTGTAATTACGAGAAACCACTAACAATATGACCAAACAAAGAGTAAACTGAAAATAAACTAGAGCCAAATAATGTCTTCTGAAACGACGAGTAATACTTGTTGAACTTAAAGTTCAGAACTGAAATTTTTAAGTTTTTAATAAATAGTTGGCCTCCCGACCAACCTGAAAGGGATACCTTGGACGTCTTCTAACATTCCTTCCAGTGTGGCCACAGGTCGGATCTGGCCTCAGGTAGCACTAACATTATATCAGGCAAGATGTGTGAGGCATGGGAGCTTGGTGAAGAAATGGGTTGGAGGAGCACAGGCCCTCTCAGACCATTCTTCTTTGCTTTCTGTGGTCCAAGCAGCCTTTTCCATGTTGTATTCCTCAAATGTGTCTCGCTGCCTCTCACCTCTGAGCCTTGGATATGCGGCACCCTTTGTTAGAACGCACTTTCCTATTCTCAATCTTTAAACCACAGCAAAATCACTACCTCTTCACAAAAAAGCCTTCTCAGACACCCTTACCTAAAGTGACTCGACAGTTATTCTTCCTTCCTCACCCCTATATTTCCTTTTTATCACTTGGCACAATCTATAATTATTTACCAGCATGTACAAGGTTTGTCCAGAAAAAGTCCATCCTATGTTAATACAACAAGAATGGTATGCGTGACGTCAATGTAACCTGGCACCCAAAAAGAGTGGACTGGAATATACATATATGAATGACAACAATTTCACTGTACTAGTCAGTGGGGTGGTAGACATCATTGAGTGATCATGTGTACTGGGTGGCTGTTGCATTCAGAATGACAGAGAGTAGAGCAACAAATCTGCATCAAATTTTGTGTTAAGCTTGAACATTCCTTCATGGAAACTGTTTGGATGATTCCGAAGGCTGCAGCTATGGGCAACTGGTGATTGGCAGCTTCATCACAGTAATATGCCTGCTCATGTATCATGTCTCTTGCAGAGTGTTTTGGCAAAACATCAAATTACCCAGGTGACTCAGCCCACCTACAGCCCAAATTTGGTGCACTGTGACTTCTAACTTTTTCCAAAACGAAAAGCACCTTTGAAAGGGAAGTGATTTCAGACTGTAGATAAGATTCAGGAAAACATGATGGGGCAGCTGATGGCAACTGGGAGAACTGTGTGAGGTCCCAAGGTGCCTACTTTGAAAGGGACTGAGGTGTCATTGTACTATGTACAATGTTTCTTGTATCCTGCCTGTATCTTCTTGAATAAATGTCTCTATTTTTCATATTGCACGGCTGCATACTTTCTGGACAGACCTCATATTTGTCTCACTAACAACAGAAGCTTCATGAGGGAAGAGACCTTGTCTTATTTAATCATCAACTTTCAAAGCAGTACACTTCAGTAAATGTTTTTTACTGAATAAAATACATGAATACATGAATAAAACAGGTATTAACAACAACAGTAATGGTAACAATAAAGGCTAACATTTACTGAGCACTGATCACCTGCAAGACACTCATACTGCATGATTTACAGATAAAGTACCAGTTTTCAACCATAGAAATAAAAAAACTGAGACAACTGAGCTGTTAAGTTGCCTCACCTATTGGTCACACAACTTCATGTGTGAACCTCTCCGCAGGGCAGTCCAAAAGTTAGCAGAGAAGAATTTCCTCATTAGATGTAGAAAATCAGAGCTGTTCTTTTCCTTAACTATGCTACTTCCATCTTTTACCTTTCTCATCTTGGTTTACAATTACAGCTCCTCTATCTCATGACCACCTTTCCTTATTGCCTCTCACAATTATTTTTAATTACTGACCTATTTCTCCACTCTATTCAATCTGATTCAAAATAATTTTGTAATGTACTTTGATATTTATGTGACATTTTAACATAAGGTAATTAGTATTCACTAAAACATTACACAGCGACCTACAATTTTACTTTTTGATAGGAAGGAATCTGCACCTACCCTCTTGACCCTCCTTTCTATTGTATCATGACTTATATAGTAGTCAGTTTGGTTGTGGACTGTTTAAAATAAACAAAAAAGAATAAGAAAAGGAGAAGCTTCCATTTCTTTCCTCTCCTTTCTCTTGGTTTCTGAAGAAGATGGATGTGAATATAAATACTGTCCCAAGCTTCTCTATACCATAAAGAGCCCCTTCTTTACTGTGTCTGAAAATTTGCTTTGGAAGACAAAATTTTAATTTCTGCCTTGGTATTGCTTCATTTCACACTGTCACCACAAGATCATGCTTGTTCCCATATCAGCTTAGAGCTACAATCCTCCTCAGGGGAAAAGGCAGGTTTGGGCTCCAGACTCTTTCCAGACAAATAAGGAAACTTTCAGAGAGCTTTCTAAGCAGTTGAATCAGATAGCTGCCACAACACTTCTATCAGAGTCCCAAGAGGAAGTTTTCTTGCCAACTTCAGAAATAGCTATTTGTCACCACAAAAGAGAATTCATTCTAAACTAAAAGGGAAAATAAATCCACCTCACAGAAATTCCTTACCCTTACACATTTTATTTTTAAATAACACATAGAATAATTATAACTTTTTCTTTGAAAGGCAAGCTGAATCTTCAAATAAAATTTTCTTCAAAATGAACAAAGTCTAACAAAGTTACTCATAAAAAAGGGAAGTGTTCATGTACAATAAAAATTTACATCATTTTAAAGAAGTTAATTAGTAAATATAAATAATCATTTAAAATGCAAGGAAAAATTACCCTTTTTTTATTCACCAAGATGAAGTTTGCAAGTCAACAATGGGGTCTGGTGTAGGAGGTGGAGAGGGATAGAAGCAATTAAAAATAATTCAGATAAATAACTCACCATAGTTTTGCCTGAATAGCCCCAGTATTAACTAAAGTCTCCAAAAGTCTCCACATTGTTTTAGCTGTGAGGTTCTGACTAAAATATGAGTCTAAGGTAACAGCTGCATTTCAAGGAAAGTGTGAGATAAAAGTGTTAGCTTTCTATTTAAGTGGGAATAAGAAAGATGATTTAAAATTGACTGGATTTATTTTTTTCAATTTCTCTCCCTTCTTTTTTTATTTCCCCTTGTCTTGTTTTTTCAGCACCTTTCACAATTCAAGAAAAGTCTCTGGGTTATGGAGACTTGACAAAATTATGTATTTGCAGCAAAAAAATTTAAATAGAAACTATTAAAATCTAGGTTGATGCCTATGCAAAAATCACAGGCTATTTTCAATAGACGGAAACAAAACTTGTATAGATTTTTAAAATAATAAATTCAACAGCACCTAAAGAAGTGAGGATAAATATTCTGCTCTCACACATATTAGTTTATGGTCATACCCATTTTCACAGACCACACAAATGACCACTACAAAAGGAAGTGACAAAGTCATACAAAGGTGGAAATGCTAGTAAAATTAGAAGGATCCCAAGGTACTTTAGGAATGTTCTCTTTCTAACACAGATCTCTGTTGGGAACCACCCTGCCTGGTTGCAGGAGCTGTAACACCTCCATGGCTAAGGCTAAGTGAGCGACCTTCGGACCATAAGCCACTAAGGAGACAAAGCTTATCTCCCTGGCAGGGGTGCTGCTTCTGCTCCTTTTGCTTCATCCATAACTGGCCCCCAATGCTTGACTGGTTAGCCAATGACAGGTAAGATTCCCCAAGGGGGGAACGACCTAAGACAGGCACAATCATGTGGAGGCCCAAAAAAAGGACTTGGGGGGGCTACAGCGAAAAGGGGGTGATGGACCCTCGCCCTTCTGCTATCCTGACATAGCCTGAGTCCTCATTCTGACTGCGAGAAATCTCCTAATCTCTTGGTTGCCTTGGTTACCCTGCCTGACTTAAGCCTGAGACAATGCCTTAAGCCAGAAACAATGCTGGTGGTGGGTGCAGCCTTCTGCTGGAAAGGGCACATTCCCTGGGTGATCAGGCCTGAGAAAGGATACATAAAATCCTGTGAAACCTGCTCTGCTAAGAATGCTCTCAATTAAATGATAAGGGTCCAAGCAGGAAATGAGTTTGTTTCCCAAAGTTTTGTAGCCCTTTAGCTAACAGACCCTGACTCAGAATAAGCCCTCGTAGTTCTTTTTATGCTATCTATTGTTTGATCCTTACTGCCTGACAATGATTAATAAACTTTACCTGTACTCCTGTGCAAATGAAACCCAATAAAAGCCTGTCATGGCAAGGGCATGGGGTACTCTCCTCTTGAGAGAGTGGCGCCCTCCCCTTGGGAGAGTAGCTGTGCTGTCCCTTTTCCTCCATGGGACTCGGTAGTCCGTGTGAATTTGTCTCATATCTCATCCATAACACCGCAGGCACTGCAGGTGGTGCTCACATCAGATCTTTAGGTCACATTGCAAAAATAAGAAAGAATGTGTGAGAGAAATGAGAAATCAGGCATTTCTATAACTGATAGAAAAGCAGGGTATATGATTTCTGGGTATCCTGACTTTGAATTATTTTTCAAAATATGGAAAATTATTGGTCCATAGTAAAGAATTACAAAGCTGCATTATAAAATAAGTTTCTGGGTTTCAAAAGTGCTAAATATATCTTAAATTTAAAATATCATATTAATTCTATACTTTTCAGAAGCAAACGTATTTAACTTCCTTTGATATTGTACAAAAAAAGTCAAAATGATGTGATATCAAATAAATGAAAGTAATTCAGTTTTAAGATTTTACTGTTGGAGGTATGCAAAAATGGGCATTTTACCCGTTAGTAAAAGTTGTAAATTGTAATAACCTTTTCTAATGGCAATTTGGCAGTATATATAACAAAGTTTGAAATGTACACTCTTCAACTCAGCAATTTCCCTTCTAGGAATCCTGTCCTATCAAAAAACGTTGGGTCCTGGCTGGTGTGGCTCAGTGGATTGAATGCTGGCCAGCAAACTGAAAAGTTTCCCATTCAATTCCCAGTCAGGGCACGTGCCTGGATTGCAGGCCAGTTCCCCAGTTCGGGGTGTGAAAGAGGCAACCAATCAATGTATCTCTTACACATGGATGTTTCTATCCCTCTCTTTCTCCCTCCTTTCCCCTCTCTCTAAGAATAAATAATTTTTTTTTTAAATATGAAAAATATAGCCCTGGCTGGTGTAGCTCAGTGGATTGAGCGCGGGCCTGCGAACCAGAGGATCGCGGTTCGATTCCCAGTCAGGGCACATGCCTGGGTTGCAGGCCAGTTCCCGGCGGGGGACACACGAGAGGCAACCGTACATTGATATTTCTCTCCCTCTCCCTCTCTCCTACCCTTCCCCTCTAAAGATAAATAAATAAAAAAAAAAAATTTAAAAAAAAAAAATTTAAATATGAAAAATATAAATAAATAAAAATGAAATATGTAGACAAATGCACAAGAGTATACACACATTGATATTTCTTGCAATATTATTACTAACGCAGAAAACCTGAAGAGAAAATGTATATTGATAAATATTATAAATTTATAAATGAGGAAACTGAGGCTTATACTTGTCAGGTCACGTGTGCAAAGACAAAGGCGTACCATATATACGGCCTAAATAGACAACTACCAAGAGTATGTTCTCTTTACTTTACTCCTCAAAGTTGAGGTCATGTGCTAACACCTTCAAGAAACTTCTTTGATGGCCATCTTCCCTCTATGTATGATAAGCCTGCTATGAGCTTTCATACCAAAGCCAAATATTTTAGTATTTATAACACTCTGTTTTAATTATTAACAAAGACAGGACAATGTTTTTTTATCTGCTTCTTTATCTGTTTTTTTTTAAGTGCCAAGCCCAGTGCCCATACATTAAAAAATAAAATAAAAGGCCCTGACCAGCATGACTCAGTTGGTTGAGCATCATCCTGCAACGCAAAAGGTCACTGGTTCAATTCCTTGTCAGGGCACATGCCTGGGTTGCAGGCTGGTCCCCCGTAGAGGTGTGTGTGAGGCAATCAATTGATGTTTCTCTCCCTCTCTTTCTAACCTCTCTTCCCTTCTCTCTAAAAATAAATAAATAAAAATCTTTTTTTAACTTATTTCTTAGATCTCATCACTGAAAAACTAAGTAGCAACATACACCTGTAACACCCAGATTGTAGTCTCTAAATACCAAACTTCTTCAAGCAAATGGCTGATTCTAGGTCCAGAACATTTATAAGATGACCCTGGGATGTCTTACACCAAAAAACAAGGAAGCAATCCAGGGCTACTAAAGTCATGTCAAGAGGATATAAGAGCCTACTTGAAGAGTCTTTTACTAGCCAATATGAACATCATTAAGAACTAAAATATCAAATATTTTTAAATTCCCAAATTCTTAAAAATATAATTATTTCATCATCCTTGGAGGATCCTAAAGAACCAACTCATTAGTTTCAAAATTGACAAATAAGAGTAAAAACTGATCATATATCCTTCCTTTCCTATTTAAAATTTATCTTGAAGTAACAAATAATTAAAAAGGGAAAATTTCTCTATTTAAAAATATTTTAGTTATTAAATATCAGGAAGAAACGACAAAAAAAAGAATATCACCATTCTGCAACCCCTGTGCAATGGATCTATGCAATGACCATCAATGGCTAACAGATCTTACGTGCCTCTTAATGGAAATATACAACTTTAGAGAGTGTTGCCAAAAAACTCAAACCTGAGTGTGATTAAGCCTCTAAACCTAACAATTTGTAGGAAATGCAGGGGCAGAAGGACATGTTAAATGATACAACAGGTATGCTTCAGCAAAATCAAAACTGATGGAAACTCTAGGATAAATAGCCTAATTTCTTCAACAAAAAAAAGTATATGGAGATGGGGGTAAGAGGAAGGAAGAAAAAACTTTCAGATTAAAAGAATTTAAGAGACAGAACCCTGTTGTACAGACCTTGTTCTTACTGCAACTCAAACATTTTTTTCCCAACAGAAAAAATATAGACACTTGCAGCAAAGATGGAGGCATAGGTAAATACATTTTGCCTCTTCGTACAACCAAAAGAAGGACACAACAAATTTAAAAACAAAAACAACAAGAAATTCCAGAAAATCAAACTGTATAGATGGAAGTCTGACACACAAGGAGTTAAAGAACAAACATCCATCCAGACCGGTAGGAAGGGCAGAGATGGGCAGGCAGGGCAGAGAGGATGTGTGGCAAGGCCATGGCTGGCAGTCCCACATTTGCGTGTGGATAAACTGGGAGGAAAAACTGGGGAGTGAGACAGACTGCACATTCCAGGGTTCCAGCGTGGGAAAAGAACGCTTCAAAACCTCTGGCTGTAAAAATACACAAGGGCTGCGGCAGTGGGAGAAATTCCCAGACTCACAGGAGAGTTCATTGGAGAAACCCACAGGGTCCTAGAATGTACACAAACCAATCCACCCAGGAATCAGTACTAGAAGAGCCCAATTTGCTTGTGGGTAGTGGGGGAAGTGACTGAAAGCCAGCTGAGAGCCAAGCAAGTGGCATTGTTCCCTCTCTGACCCCTCCCCCAAAGACAGCAACACAATCCAGCGACGTGGGTTGTCCTGCCCTGGTGAGTACCTAAGACTCCACCCCTTACAATGTAACAGGTGTGGGGAAAAAAAAAATCTGACCCGTATGAAAGAAGAGATCAATGTTTCAAAAGTAGAACTAAGCTATGAAAAGATAGCCAACCTATCAGATGCACAGTTCAAAACACTGGTAATCAGGATGCTCACAGAAATGGCTAAGTATGGTCACAAAATGGAGGAAAAAGTGAAGGCTATGCAAAGTGAACTGAAGAAAAATATACAAGGAACCAAAAGTGAAGGGAAGGAAACTGGGACCCGAATCAACGATTTGGGCCAGAAGGAAGAAATAAACATTCAACCAGAACAGAATGAAGAAACAAGAATTCAAAAAAAATGAGGAGAGGCTTCTGAACTTTTGGGACAATTTTAAATGTTCCAACATCCAAATCGTAGGGGTGCCAGAAGGAGAAGAATAAGAGCAAGAAGTTGAAAACTTATTTGAAAACATAATAAAAGAGAACTTCCCTAATATGGCAAAGGAAATAGACTTCCAGAAGTCAAGGAAGCTCGGAGTGTCCCAAAGAAGTTGGACCCCAGGAAGCACACACCAAGGCACATCATAATTACATTACCTGAAATTAAAGATAAGGAGAGAATCTTAAAAGCAGCAAGAGAAAAGGAGACTGTTACCTACAAAGGAGTTCCCATCAGACTGTCAGCTGATTTCTCAAAAGGGACATTACAGGCAAGAAGGGGCTGGAAAGAAATATTTGAAATCTTGAAAAGCAGGGACCTACATCCAAAATTGTTCTATCCAGCAAAGCTGTCATTTAGAATGGAAGGACAGATAAAGCGCTTCTCAGATAAGGTCGAGTTCAAGGAGTTCATCATCACCAAGCTCTTATTATATGAAATGTTAAAGGGACTTATCTAAGAAAAAGAAGATCAAAAATATGACAGTGAAAAGACAGCAAACTCACAGCTATTAAGAACCACACCTAAAACAAAAACAAACTAAGCAAACAGCTAGAACAGGAACAGAACCACAGAAATGGAGATCATATGGAGGGTTAGCAACAGGGGCGTGGGAGGAGGAGGTGGGGGGAAGGTACAGAGAATGAGTAGCATAGACGGTGGGTAGAAAATAGACAGGGGGAGGGCAAGAATAGTATAGGAAATGTAGAAGCTAAAGAACTTATGACACATGGACATGAACTAAAGGGGGGAATGTGGGTGGGAGAGGGTGTGCAGGGTGGAGGGGAATGATGGGGGAGAAATGGGACAACTGTAATAGCATAATCAATAAAATATATTTTTAAAAAAGCAGCAAGAGAAAAGGAGACAGTTACCTACAAAAGGAGTTCCCATAAGACTGTCACAGCTGGTTTCTCAAAAGAAACCTTACAGGCAAGAAGGGGCTGGAAAGAAGTATTCAAAGTCATGAAAGGCAAGGAGTTACATCCAAGATTACTCTATCCAGCAAAGCTATCATTTAGGATGGAAGGGAAAATAAAGCGTTTCCCAGATAAGGTGAAGTTAAAGGAGTTCATCATCACCAAGCCCTTATTATATAAAATGTTCAAGGAATTTATCTAAGAGAAAGAAGATGATCAAAAATATGAACAGTGAAATGACAACAAACTCACAACTATCAACAACTGAACCTAAAAATAAGAAAAACAGAAACAAACTAAGCAAACAGCTAGAACAGGAACAGAATCACAGAAATGGAGAATTCATGGAGAACTGTCAGCTGGTAGCCAGATCTCAGAATTTTCAAGACAGAAAATCTCTGTCTTAAGTATTTACATGACACCTAGCAGATAATCAATAAAAACTCTTTTGATACCTCTTTTAGAGGTAAAAGGTTGGGGGGGAAGGGGAGGAAAGTGTATGTAGATAGAATGAAAGGAGACTTACTTCAGTTTTCTACCTGACTCAGTGTCTCAAGTAATAGTAGCAAAGAGGTGCCTGGACAGAAGGACTTTCTCTATGATGGGCTGTCATGATGGGAATGAAACTGATCAAAAGACTGCACACAGGAGTAAGTCTCTTCTCACCTCTGATAAGTAACCTCCCCACTAAGACACATTATAGGGTATCTCACCCGCTACGCTCATCCTCTTTCATGAGTCTCTGGGTTTTAGTATTGTTGAAGTACAGGCTATCCTTATTGCTAAAAATTACACTTAATTGTGAAGTCATGGGATATTCCCTTGAGTTCAAAATACATGAAGCTCAATCAGCTCACCTCCATGTTTCTTTATCTTTCCTCCGTAAGTTTCATTATTTTCTTCTGAGGTGTGACAACCTGAATTTTTATTCCTAATCATCTTTGCCTCCCTCAATGTAAGAAGGATATATATACATACATATATATATGTATGTATGGACATGTGTATACACACACACACCTAATGCCATGTGACTCGCAGTGCCTACCTATAGTCAGATTTTATTTCCCTGCCTGAATGTTAGGTTTGGCATATTGACTTGCCTATGCCAATGAAATGTGAGCAGAAATGTGACATATGCCAGTTCTCAGCAAAAGCTTTCTATACACGTTTCTATCAATTTTGTTGCTTTTTTCTTCAGTTATAACAGCATGTACCAAGTAGGGGTTGTTCTTTCAGCCTGAATCCTGGAATGAGAACAGAGATGGAGCAGAGCCCAGTCAACATGTAACACAAGCAAGAAACAAACCTTTATTGTTGTAAACTACTGGAAGTTTAAAATGATATGTTTGTGCAGCAAACCTAGCAAAAGCTAAGTAATATATGAGGAAAAAGGAATGGATAGAATTTTAAAATCTATACAAAATATTTTTCTAAAAACAGCATACTTCTTCTTTTCCTTTACCAGGACATTTTTATTATGAGAAAAATTAGCTCACAGGCTAATTTAGTTCATAAAAAATTATGTCTTAAGAGAAACAAAAATGTATTTCCATGTGAAGACCTGTACGTGTATGTTCATATCAGTATTCATAATGGCCAAAAATGGCAACAATTCAAATGTCTATTAAATAAATGCTATATATTCATATAGTAGAATTTTATTCAGCAATGAAAATGAAATATGGATACATGCGATGAAAGATGGACTCTGAAAACATTTTGCCAAGTGAAAGAATCCAGTTACAATAGATCACATATTATATGATTCCATTAATATGATTGGAAAGTGACTGCTAAAATATATGGAATTTCTTTTGGGGATGATTAAGGGGTTTTAAAACTGGTAGTGATGATGGCTACACAGCTCTATAAATATGCTAAAAAATTATAGAATTGTATGCTTTATTTGGGTAAATTGCATGACATGTAAATTATGTCTTAATAAAGCTGTTATTTTTTAAAGAATATAAATAGATGGTTTTAAAAAGTTAAAACAGTATAAACGAAGTCAATTTTCTGCTTTAAAGTCATACAAGCTTTTTTTGCAAACTGGGGGAATACCACTGGAATAACCACCAGACTAAAAAGCTCTAAGTACCTAGAAAAGACTATACAGTTTAGAAAATGCTCAGAACAAAAGCTTAGAGAAATTTTTAAAAATTGATTCTAAATTTAACCTCATAAGACATAGATTCAAAAAACTGAAGTGTTTAGAACAAAGAAAAAGTAATCCAAAAACATTTGATAAATGTCAAAGCAACCAATGACTATGAATTATTCTATACAAAGGTATAGTAAAACTGTTCTTCACCTTGGAGAGATATAAATCAGTCAATAAATATTTACTGAGTAATCTGGGCCTTAAGGTGCATGAAGGTTATTTCCTGGACACTTCACAAATGCCCAAAGTTGGAAATGAAATGATGGCACCTACTGTGGCCTATAAAATGCAGCAAAGGCACCTTAGAAGAGTTTTGCGCTTGTTGGGAAAAAGAGCAGAGGAGTCACCATATACTCTAGGGAAAATGCTCATCTTCACTAAGTGAGTGACTTACTCCTACCCACAAGCCTTCCTAGCATGTGAAATTCTAATTTGTGCCTACATAAAATTATAAAAATTACTAGTTCATGGGTCTCACTAAGTTGGAACAAAAACTGACCCCACTTTGTGTTGGGCTGATAGAATGGTGGGGCAGGTCCTTGGTGCAGTTGGAGCTTTTACCTGAGATCTGCACAGAATTGGAAATCTGTTTCCTGCTTAGATGGCCTCCAGGTATATTCACTGAAGGAAGTAAGAAAGCAGCAAAGGTGCAATAGTTGTGTAAGAATTAAGGGCTCATGGTGAACGAAGGATCCCTGTTGACAACAGGAAGAGTTAGTGCAGTCAAGAGTGATTTGGACAAAGTTGGTTTGACTAATCTTGTGTGCACAGAAGCAGGAAAAAAAGTTGCCCTTAGCCAAAGAGTTGAGAAACACTGGCATTTAACTGGTTGGGGTCAAACAAGAAGAGTACCCATCAAATCAACAGTAGATAATGTCTGAAGAATTCCAGTTAAAATTACATTTGGATAAAGTCAGATTTTCTCTTAACCTACGGGATATATTTTCAAAGCAATACTGAGGAATGAATTTCAAAACTTATTATTTTAGTAATTAGCTGTTATTCTCATCTTTTGGTAATAAAAAATTAACCTTTAGTACTAAAATAGGGTCCACAATAAATGCAAAAATTAGCACAATGTTGGACTGAATCTACCAGAAATTAATCATTCCCAAATAATGTCTAACTTATATGTTAATGCAGTTTTGAAATGAAACTACTTCCTACAACCAGCTTTTGCTACAGCATACTCATACCACCAAGCCAGTCTGAAATAAAGTTTCTCTCATTGTTTAGTAGCTCCAGGCTTGAAAGGATCGTTATAGCAGTAAAAACTTAAAAACAAATTCTTGAAGACCAGCTTCCCTTTGCCTCATATTTTATGTTGCAATTTTGAGTGAAAAGAAATTAAATGGTTCAAATGAAAGTATTTTTTAGAGTAAATAAAAAAATAAAATTTAAAGATACTAGCTCCTGCACCTTCAAGGTCTCAAACAGCTAAAACAAATAACTCAAGAATGTTTTCTTTGCACACAAAGTATGAATAAAGGAAGAGCGGCAGATACACACACACACACACACACACACACACAGACTATACCTTCTTCCTTTTCTCAACAAGTTTACAAACTAGTCCAGGAAACAAAACAATCCACTAACGGTATCGTTGTCACTGAGTTTGGCCATAATAAAAAAGAGTAGCCATTTTGTGCCAGACCCCATACTAAGCAAACAATCCCTCCATCCCATCCCCTCCCCCACTCCCTAGGGGTCTTCCTGCTCTCTATCTGTGAATCTGTCTTTATTTTCCTCATTAGTTCAGTTTGTTCATTAGATTCCACATATGAGTGAAATCATATGGTATTTGTCTTTCTCTAACTGGCTTATTTCACTTAGCACAATGTTCTCCATGTTCATCCATGCTGTCACAAAGGTTTAAAATTCTCTTCTTTTTTACAGCCAAGTGGTATTCCATTGTAGAAATGTGCCATTGTTGTTTTATCCGCTCATCTACTGATGGACACTTGTGCTGCTTCCATATCTTGGTGATTGTAAATAACACTACAATCAACACAGGGGTGCTTATGTTCTTTCAAATTAGTGTTTTGGGTTCCTTCAGATATATTCCCAAAAGTGGGATCACTAGGTCAAAAGGCAGGTCCATTCTTAACTTTTGAGACATCTCCAACAGTTCATTATGGCACCTCAGTAATCCACTCACTACTGAAGTTAAAGCCTGTTACCCCCTACCCTGTGCTCCATGAATGAAGGACAGCTGTTCTGTGCACAGGATGGAGACTTGAAAAACGTGCCAGCTCTTCAATGCTCCCTGCCCCTACAACTGCCAATATAATAAATTCTTTGCTCAACTCCATCTTTCTTGAGGTTAAAGAAGAGGGAATTAATTCTGGGGGGTAAAAAGATCAATCTTTGAATCCATAATCTGTAATATAATTCCAAGAATATGAGGTGCATAGCTCTAAACAGCAGTAACAGTAATAAGAATAGAATAGTGGTTAATAATCACTAAGTCATACTATGTATCAGGCAATATGCCAGTGCTTATCTCATGTGATCTTCAAAATAACTTCCTGAAGTAGGTACTATTATTACAGTAATTTTGCAGACAGAAAAACTAAGTCTTAGAGCTAAATAACCTAAACAAATAACATAGATCTTAAGAGAAAGATTTTATGGCAAAGGGCCTGAGAAATAAGAGTGTCAATGGTCAAGCTCCAAAGGTCTCAACCTGAAGGCCACAGGTCATTTTTAATATTTGAAAAGTCTAAATGAAATAACCATTTAATTGCAAAATGCCATACAGGTCTCTAAAAGGTCTCTAAAATTGTAGAGGCCTTGAGTTAAACTTATGTCAATTCAGTATGGGTAGTATATGCTGCTCTAATCACAGTCCTTGTTTTAAAATGGGGAGGCAAGTTATTAATAATTAAAGGTTTTGAGGGAAAACATTTTTATAATATGGGTTTCACAGTAGATAAAACAATTTAAGAACTGTTTTTTGTGTGTGTGTGAAAATTTTGGGAGACAATGGATTAAACCACCTCAATGGTCTGTGATGGTTCTAGTATCTGATTCTCCACTCTCATTCCAGCCCCTTCCTCCCTCCAAACTGCACATGCATAATCCATCGGCTGCTTTTTATTACCAGTGCCAGGCCTAGGAAACTCTGGGATTAGCTCTCACCAGGATGAACTGAATGAAGGTAGATGAAGTTAACCCAACATTCATTCTTTGCTGTGAATCCTAGACAATTCTTTCTCTCATTCTCCTGGCTACTTGCTCACCGACTTAAGCTCTGTCCAAATGCCTAGTTCTGCTTCTTCAATGACTAAACACCTCCTGGCAGTTGCTAAGAATATGTTCATTGAGTCTCCATCCTAGCCTCCCTCTCTGGGATCTGGATCATTTTGATGGATTAAAAAGTACCTAACTCCATCAGTGTCCACACACTTGTGTCTCACGATCACTCTATTCTGTTTCCCTGCTAGTTCCACTTTAGCTGCTACAAGCCACATTTTCATCATGACACTCTTAAATGATCGATGTATTATGACTGATTTTGATTGGGATGCATTTTATAAAATGCTATGAGCAGTCTATAGACAAAAAGTGTAACATCACCCCTAGTGTGTAAATTCATTACCCACTTCTTTCTTTGGCTAGAGTAAACCACTCAGAATCCACAGGACATTATACAGCTAACCTTACAACCTCCCCATCCCCAACTCCCTGAATGAAACAATGTTATGATTCATTTACTTGGAATCTTTATAAGTTATTTTTATTTACTATATGATAACATTATCAGATCATCAATAACTCTTAGCTTTTATTCCCTATTTTACTTGCTTTGGACACATTTTCTCACTCTGTGGGCCAGGTCCCTAGTGGGGGTATGAGCAAGAGACAACCAATCAATGTATCTCTCACACACTCATGTTCCTCTACCTCTCTTTCTCCCTTCCATCCCCTCTCTCTAAAATTAAATAAAAATAAAATCTTAAAAAAAAAAAAAAAAAAAAAAAAGGCCCTGGCTGGTGGAGCTCCGTGGATTGAGCACAGGCTGCAAACCAAAGGGTCGCCAGTTCGATTCCCAGTCAGGGTACATGCCTGGGCTGCAGGCCAGGTCCCTAGCACAGGTCGCACAAGAGGCAACCACACATTGATAATTCTCTCATTCTCCTTCTCTTCCCACTCTCTAAAAATGAATAAATAAAATCTTAAAAAAAAAAAAAAAAAAGACTTAATGCAGTCCAAAATATTTCAGTAAATATTTACTGTAGGTATTTGGAATATAATCGTGAAAACAGAAAGACAACATTCCTGCTCTAATAGACTTTACTTTCTGAGTAGAAGAGGCTATAGAAAACAAGAGCAGAAGCAGTGGTTAGCCCCATTGCAGAGAACTAAAATAGGGGGATACAAAAGTGATTAGATGGCTAGGTTAGAATGGGTGATAAATGGAGGGAAGCCTAGAATCCGAATGGCATCAAGAAGCCAATCCAGAGAATACAGTTGCTCGTTCTGAAGCAGTAAATGCAAAGATTCTAAGACAGAAAGTAGGATGACATTTATGAGAACAGAAAAAACGCCAGCATGGCTGAAGCTTAGTAGGTCAGGAGGAGAGTATCAGATGAAGTTGCAAAGACATGCAAGGACCAGCTCACACAGGATTTTAATTCAAGTACAAGGAAATCCAGTAGTGGGGGGGCTTTAAGCAGTAAACAAAAGTCCTATTATTTGTATACTAAAAAGGCCACTCTGGTTGTCATGCACACAACGGAGTGTAACATGCAACAGGTCAAGAACAGAAATAGGAGATCAGTTAGAAAACTTGGACTTGCAGTAGTCCAGCTAAGAGAGACGGTAGTTATGGGGAAAGGGGAGGGCAACGTGGGTAAAGGGGGTCAAATATATGGCAATGAAAGGGAATTACAATTTGGGGTATCTACAATTTTCTAAATACGATGCTCTACATATTAGATAAATGTAATTACTTAGATAAACTTTCACAAATTTGGCAAGGGCCAAAAAAAATTCCAAATTTCCAAAATATCCTTAAATGGAATGAAATATATATATATATATATATATATATATATATATATATATATATATATATTGTGTGTGTATACCCACCTATATACAACATATTTTCCAGTATATATAATGGAATATTACATAGCAGTGGAAATCAATGAAGTACAGTCACAAAGTAACAACAGGATAAATCTCAAAAGCATAATATAAAGTACAGAAGGAAAGGTGATAAGGAAGAAAGAGCACGGAATGTCAGGAAAGAAGCATGAAAAAAGGATCAAAGCTTCCTTGACTGATTTTTAGCAAAAGGATACATGATCTTTCTTTTAACTGGGAATAAAATAATAATTTTTTTAATGAAGAGTGATCAAGAATACAGGGGAATTTCAAGGTAAAAAGAGTGCAAATTCAAATATTTAGGGTTGTACAAGTATTTTGGTCAAGTCCTTCCTGGGTTAGAGCTGGGTGGGATTGGAGCTTGATCAAAGAAGTTCACAAACTCTGGAGTCTGAAATAATAGAGTCTGCCTCTTGCCACACAGTATAATTATATTATCTAATTATAGTGAGCGTTTTAAAAAAGATTCCTGGGCCCTACCCTGAGAATCTGATTTAGTTTGCACACAGTAAGAATAGAGAAACTGTTCTTTTAAGAAGCATCACACAGGTGATATGAATACAGGTTGTACAAACAATTGAGATACTATGGCATGGAGTAACTTTTGAGAATGTGACAGAAAGAGGATGAAAATAGAACTTTTAAACACATACTTGATGGGCCCCCCAAGGCCTGGGATAAATTCTTAGAAGTGGGACTCAAAACAAAGACCTGGCATCAATAAAAATATAAAAATGTGTACAATTTCTCCCCCCAATTTTTCAATAGGGACTTGTGAGTACCATACATCTACACCAATACTAAGCAATAAAATTCTATTTCTTACTTGCTAATTCAGCAGTAAGAAAACAAGTGTCTGTATTTCCTTAATAATCAGTGAAACTGAAAATATTTTTGTGACCTAGAAAAAATTTATTAACATGAATGTCCACAGCCCACCTCCCTCCACTTATTATTTTCCCTTCCTAAGAAGGAATGACACACCAAAACTAAATTGACCACTGTAACAGAGGGAAAAGTAAGAAATGTTTTGGGGTGGGGGGAATGAAGCAATTGTGTTAACTGGATTTGAGGAAAAAGCTTTTTAGAGTTTGACATGTAAGAAGCTCCAGGGCAGTAAGAGAAATGAGAACCAAAGACCTTACAAGAATTATTAATCTGGTTATGAATTAAACTCTCTTTAATGCTGTTTGAGGACAAATGGAATTCCTTTTTAATAACTTTTGGCATTGAACTATGTTTCATGAACAAGATCCAGTTCTGAACTTGAACCATGCGCATCTCTAGATTTGTTAGGAATACAGTACATCCTGGCCACTTGCACTACTTTATAAATTGCCTTTGTGCATTTTTCTGCTGAGATTTATTTTTTCATTAATAAACTTCATTTTTTAGATCAGTTTTAGGTTTACAGAAAAATCCCATACACCTTCCGCCCCCCACACATACACCCTCCTCCACTATTAACATCCCCCACCAGTGGTACACTTGTTACAACTGATGAACCTATATTGACCTATCATTACCACCCAAAAGTCCATACATTATATCTGCCTCTTTGTTCCCTCCCTTACCCCTAACCCCATGTCAACCACAAACATTTCTATTGTCTACATAATTCTGCCTCTTCCAGGATGTTATATAATTGGACTTATACAATACATAGCCTCTTCAGACTGGCTTCTTTCACTTAGTAAAATGCATTCAAGTTTTCTCCATGGCTTTCCATGGCCTCGTGGAAGCCATGGAGAAGCCTCATTTCTTTTTGACCCTAAATAATATTCCATTATCTGGGTATACCACAGTTTATTTGTCCATTCACCTACTGATCAATATTTGGGTTGTTTCCAAGTTTGTGCAACTATGAAGAAAGCTGCTACAAACATCCACATACAGGTTTCTGTGTGGACATAGTCTTCAACTTCGGCTAAATACCAAGGAGTGTGATTGCTGGATCTGCTAAATCACAAGGCGAGTATATGTCTAGTTTTGTAAGAAACTGCCAAACTTTTTTCCAAAGTGTCTGTACCATTCTGCATTTCCACCAGCAACGAAACAGAGCTCCTGTTGCTGCACATCCATGCCAGCATTTGGTGGTGTTATCGTTTTGGATTCTGGCCATTCTAATAAGTATACATCATTTCTATTTGCATTCCCTAACAATATGTAGTGTTGAACATCTTTTCCTATGTTTATTTGCCATTTGTGTATCTTCTTTGGTGAGGTGTCTGTTCAGGACTTTTGACCATTTTTAATCAGGATTTTTTTCTGCTTATTAAGTTTTAAGAGTTTTTTTGTATATTTTGGACAATAGTCTTTTATCAAATGTCTTTTTGTAAGTATTTTCTCCCAGTCTGTGACATATCTTCTCATTCTCTTGACAGTGTTTTTTACCAAGCAGCAGTTTTTAATTTTAATAAAGTGCAGGTTATCAATTATTTATTTCATGGATAATGCCTTTGGTGTTGTACCTAAAACTCATTGCTATATTCAAGGTCACCTAGGTTTTCTCCTGTTATCTTCTAGGAGTTTTATTAGAGTGCTGCATTTTACATTTAGGCCTACAATACATTTTTAGTTAATTTGGGGAAGGGCATAAGATCTGTGTCTAGATTCATTTCTCTGCATATAGACATGCAGTTGTAGCTACACTATTTGTTGACAACACCATCTTTGCTCTAATGTATT
Source organism: Glossophaga mutica (assembly GCA_039655065.1). NCBI lineage: Eukaryota > Metazoa > Chordata > Mammalia > Chiroptera > Phyllostomidae > Glossophaga > Glossophaga mutica. Next base: position 134,222,481 of record CM077307.1, on the reverse strand, counting down.
GTCTTTGCTCCTCTGTGTCAAAAGTCAGTTGACTCTATTCAAATGGATCTATTTCTGGGCTCTCCATTCTATCATATTGACCTATTCGTCTATTCTTTCAACACCACACTGTCTTGACTAAAGTAGCTTTGTATTTAGTGTTAAAGTCAGGTAGTGTCAGCTCTCTGACTTAGTTCTTTTGCTTTAATATGAATTGGCTATTTTGCATCTTTTGCCTCAGCATATAAACTTTAAAATCAGTTTGTCAATATCCAAAAAATTATTTGCAGGGATTTTGATTGCTATTTTACTGAATCCATAGATCAAGTTGAAAAGAACTGACCTCTTGACAATAGTGAGTCTTCCCAACCATGAGCATGGAATAACACTCCATTTACTTAGTTCTTTGATTTTGTTCATCAGAATTTTCCTCATAGAGATCTTACACATATTTTGTTAGTTTGTCCCTAAGTAATTCATTCTGGGGGACACTAAAATAAATGGTATTGTGCTTTCACTTGCAAATTCTGCTTGTTTACTGATTATATTTAAAAAAGCAATTAACTTTTGCATATTAATTTTGTGCCCTGCAACTTGCTATAATCATTTATAATCCAAGAATTTTCTTGTTTATTCTTTGGGATGTTCTATATAGATGATCATATATAGAAATAGAACTGAGAACGAAGACAGTTTTATTTCTTCCTTCCCAATCAGCATAATTTATGTTTCTTTCCTTGCCTTATTCCATTAGCTAGGATTTCCAGTATGATGTTAAAATGCAATGGTGGGACATCCTTGCCTTATTCCTGATCTTAGTGGGAACACTTCTAGCTTCTCACCATTAAGTATCCTTTATGTAGATGTTCTTTATCAAGTTGAGGAAGTTCCCTCCTCTATTCCTCGTAGTTGTCCCAGCTTTTGGATACTCTGCTCTGTTTTTTTTTCCTCTTTGCTTTTAAGTTTTGGACTAGTCTATTGTCATATACTTAAGCTCAGAGATTCTTCCCTGAGCAATGTCCCATACAGTAACAGACACATCAAAGGTATTCTTCATTTCTGTTTTCCAACTTTTTGTATTCTCTCTTAAAATTTATACCTCTCTGCTTACCATAGCCATTTAGTTTTGCATGTTGTCTATTTTTTTCATTAAAACCTGAAACATATTAATAATTTTTTTGTTTTTAACTCCTGGTTTGACAATTCCAAGATTCCTTCCATATCTTGATTCTGGTTCTGATGACTGCTCAGTCTCTTCGAACTGTGCTTTTTGCCTTTTAGTATGCCTTGTAATTTTGTTGTTGAAAGGTAGACATGATGCACTGAGTAAAAGAAACTGTGGCAAATAGGCTTTATAGAGGCCTTATAGGAGTTATATATTTCCCTTCCCCTACATGTACGGCAAGAGGGGCTCAAATTGGGTTTTTCCCTTCCTCCAGGTGGAAGGCTAGAGTTGGCTGGTGTTGAGTATTTTCCTTCCCCCACTTATTTTAGGCTGTAGCAAAATAGTTTCACTGGAGGGCCCACCTTGTTAAGAAGAGCAGAATGCTTGGATGTATTACAAAATGGCTCCTCTTCCCCACCCTAGCCCTAACCCCCACCCGCTACCCTAGCACTGGTTCCTTCGGAGGTTTCTACTCTGGTAAATTGTGATTCTCTGCCTGTATGTCTCTCTAAGTTGGGGGGCAGCAGTTTACCTTGTGACATCATTTCTATGAAGGATCTAAGAAGAGTTGCTGGTTTCCTTAATTCAGCTTTTTACCTGTTAAAACAAAGTGGCAACTTCTAAGCTCCTTCTTAAGGAAAGAAGCGATTCTGGGTTTTGATATACATTTTTAATTAATGATGTTTATGAGTGCATTGTATATTAAAACAACCCTCCGTCTGGTTTTACAAATATTTTTCCCAGTTTGTCATTTGTCTTGAAATCTTATTTATATTGTTTTTGGAAGCACAGGAATTTTAAATTCTTATGCAATCAAGCTTATAAAATTTGCCTTTTTGGTTTCTGATTTTATGGCACACTTTGAAAGACCTTTCTACTACCAAGATTATCTTCACCTATGTTATCTTTTTGTACATTTACAGCACCTTAGTTTATACACTTACATTTCATATCTAGTAGAAATTACTTTTTCTTCAGTTTTTATTTAATAGCTGGCTGGCTGTCACAAAATATTTACTAAGTCAGTCCATCATGTTCCAACTGATGAAAAATTACACCTTTATTTTAGACTAAATACTGATGCAGATCCCAGCTCCTAGGATCTACGGCGTTATGGATGAGATGAGATAAATTCACACAGACTACTGAGTCCTGCGGAGGAAAAGGGACAGCTCTGCTTCTCTCTCAAGAGGAGAAAAAGCCTCAGAGCGCCTTGGCCACCTCTCAAGAGGACAGCGCCTCAACCCTTGCCTTAACAAGCTTTTACTGGGTTCAATTTGCATGGGAATACAAGGTGTATACGTAAAGCTCATCAATCATTGTCTTGCAGAAATGATTAAACAATAGACAACATTCAAAGAACTCCGAGGACTTATTCTAAGTCAGGGTCAGATAGTTAAAGGGCCATAAAACTTTGGGGAACAAACTCACTTCCTGCTTGGACCCTTATCATTTAAATTGAGGGTATGAGCAAATGCATAGGATTTTACGCATTCTTTGTTAGGCCTGATGACCCTAGGGAACCTACCCTTTCCAGCACAGGGCAGCACCCCCCTCCAGCATTGCTTCAGGCTTAAGGCATTGTTTCAGGCTTAAATCAGGCAGGGGAAGTAAGGTAGCCAAGAGATTAGGATACTTCTTGCAGACAGAATGAGGACTCAGGCTATGGCAAAGACAAGGGGTGAGGGTCCATCACCCCCTCTTTCTATAGCCCCCCAAGTCCTTCCCTGAGGGCCCCCCTTGTGATCATGTCTGTCTTAGGTCATCCCTCAGATCTTACTTGTCAATGGCTAACTGGTCATCCACCTAGGGCCAAGCAGGGTGAAGAGAAAGGGGGCAGAGGTGGTGCCCCTACAAGGAAGATAAGCTTTGTCTCCTAAGTGGTTTATAGTCCCAAGGTCCTTTACTCAGCCTTAGCCATGGGGGATTACAGCTTCTGAAACCAGAAAGGGCAGTTCCCAACAAAATACCTATGTATTGAGTCTGTTTCTAGACATTACTCTGGCAAAACAAACAAAAAACCTGGTTACATAGCCTCTGAATGGAACTGAGTAGCTGAAAATGGGCAATAAAGACAAACTTTTCATTGTTTTGATGTAGAAAGAAATAGATCAGAATACAAGCCCTAATTGAGGAAGAAATAAATCAGAGGAAGGGGGAAAGGGAGTTAAAATTTATGACCGCATCTGCTGTGGAAGCCAGGATGTAATAATGCTTAAAAGGAAGAGTTTTCCCCGAGATCGGGGCCCAGAATTTGGATACTGCCTCCTCTGGGACCACGCATGTAATAAAGAGTCGTGCTCCGTCAACTCCCGGCGTTTGGATCGTTTCATTTCTCCGTAACAGTTTACCCTTCTGAATTTTATTTCTTGTACTTTGAATTATCACTCAAAAACATCAGTAAAAAATTACTACAGTTTCGCTTACTAGACATGATGGAATTATCATATATTGAAGTTTTCTGCAAATTACACTGTAACCCCATATGTACCTGAATAACACCTGAAATCATAGATCTACCTTGATTTTAAAATTGGTTACCAACCTAGTCTATTTTAAATGAAGACTAGTTCAAGTGCTTCAAATATGTCTTAAGCTAGATATGTCTCTGCTATTTAACATAAACCAAAAACCATTTTTTACCCTAAAGGGGGGAAAAAAGCTCTTCTGTCTAAATCATTAATTGCTATAAGTAAAGCTACTATCTCAAATTTATAAGAACCTTAGATATGCTTGATATCTTACTATGTGTGTTCCACAGATCCAGCCACCATGGACATATTTTGCTTTCTTCATTGTTAGCTGGTAACTATTTTTTCTATTAATATCTATAGTAAAATATTTAATTAAGAATCTAATCTTCCTGTTCTACTGAAATCCAATTGTTGTATTTTTAATATTCTTTCTTTATAACTTGATCTCAATGTCAGATGCCAAATGTGACCTCTTGTAACCATAATAACATAATGCTGACTAGCCAAGACAGCAGAAATATCCATCTGGCAGCAGATCGAAAAAGAATAGGATTTGTCTTTTAAGCCATTCCCTTTAAGACCTTCTCCCTCACACTATTTTCTAAACAACTATTAAATGTAAATTCATTTAGTAATTTTAGCCCTTCTTCAATAAAAAAAATATTTTCAAGCACTTGAAAAGACTCCTCCAATAAAAATGTGAAGGTGACCTAGTGTTTAGTCTCATTAGGGTACTCATTAATAATTACATAGATTAGATGCTATCTCTGTGCCATGTAATTCTGCTGTTACTACCTGCTCTTCTGGGTACTTTCACACTCTTTTCTTTTTAAATGAATTCCTTTAAATGTAGAAGATGCATATTCCACATACTCCCCAGGAATACTAAGTGCAGATGTAGAAAAGAAAGCAATTCTTTTAATAGAGGCTAATTATCTAAGGTTTCAAAACCCTTTGCACTTTATTTACATAAATTATCGTGCCCATTTAACAGGAAATAGACTGACTTGCCAAACATCATGTTACTGGTGTTAGGAATAGGTCTCCTGATAGAATGTCTTTTACCCTAAATAGGTGACCTCCCACCATGATTCAACTCAATACCCAAAGAAAACTGTCTTTGCAGGACACATGAAGGAAGCATTTCATAGCCCAACAAATGAATACTAGTGGGTATATGTATATGTATGTATATTGATATTTAAGCAAATATTTTTCTATCTTCCATATAGCAAATGATCTCAAGTATGCCAAATGAGATCACATTTCAAAAGGTTCTGGGACACAGGTAATGTATTTTCTTTTGTCCCACTGTTTTTAGAGCCTTGCCTTAAACCATGAAGCACTCATTTAATGGACATCTACTAGTAGATCTCAAATATCCCTAAGCACAGCTCAACACACAAAGATTAGAAACACCCACTACTAAAATCTAAGCACCTTCCACGAGAGGTTCCTCCTCAGTTGAAGTTACTCTAAGTTTAGACCAATAAAACTCAACCATATCAGATTTGATGTTCCCCTTCCATAAAGTATTTCCCAACTTCTGTCACCCTAAAATGAAATTAATAACAATATTCTTACAGACAACTTCAAACAAATCCCTATACGCTAAATAAAATATAAATGGAAAGGAGAAATGAAAATAATTTATAATATATTTCAATATATTAATCCTAAAACAAAACTGAACTAGAAGACATAAAAGTAATTCGTAGACAAATGCTAATTCTTAGCTACAAATGCAAACTTGTTTGTGATGCAATTTTCCAAAACTGTCAACAACTCCTGGTCAAGTTGTAAAGGAAACAAATCTTCCTTTTATACATCAGGTGCATGTGAAAATTAACAATGGAAAACTCAGTATCAGTAAAAACCATGGGTTTATATGTAAAATGGAGGCTTTAGGTTCAGATCATTACAAATAATACACAAATGTCAGGCAGAATATTCCTAAACCATGCAGGACATTGTGACACTCTTTGTTTAGAATGGTCCACGCACCACAAAAAAAGTAGCATCCCTGGACCCTACCCATCAAATGCTAGTAGTTAGCCCCTGTCATTCCAAACAACAAAAAAAAAAAATTAAAATGTCTCCCAACTTCCCCATAGAGGGTACTCCCCATCTGGACCCACTACCTTAGACACAATTCAACTATCACAGTATAATGTAAAGAATGCTTAGGAAGCATAGCCTAGAGTGCCAGTTACCTATGGGCTACGTGGTCATTGGCAGTGAGCTGTCTAAACCTTGGTTTCCAGTGTATCAAACGGATATAAACACTACCTAGGCTTTTGGGGGGTGTGAGGTTGACTCAACAATGTAACAACACAGAACAGCAGTGGTAGGTGGTTTCCAACACATGGCATACTGAGAAGTGAAGAAGGGGGCTATTTTAGATAGAGAGCAGCAAAAAGTAACAGGAATGGGGGGGGGGGGCTGAAGATAAAATAAGCATACAAAATGAACCCTAACACACAAGCGCTTAGGGACAGTTCAGAGAGCAGCCAGCAGTCCTGTATATCTCAGTACCCCCTAAAAGCATTACTGTATTATGATGCAGTGAAATAATATTCAGAATGATGGCCCTAAGGTTAAGAACACAAGAAAGACATCTTTAAAAGACTTCTACTATACAAGGCTGAAATTTTGTAAAGTTGTGATACTTCAAAGAGTGACTAATATTATTTAAACTTTTATTGGGCAATTACCCTATTCTAGACACCAGGAAAACACAAAGATATCTAATATACCATACCAGTCCTCAAACATTTTATCATCCGGTAGATTAGACATCAGAAAACAGCCATAACATAAAGCAGATTGACACAGGCATTAAATAGAAATTCAAGTAACAGATCATGGAAGCCCAGAGAAAATTCTGAATAATTCTCACTGAGGAAAATCGAGGCCATTTTTGTAGCATAGGACATCAGGAAAAACAAGGACTCTGACACAGAATGGGGAGCAAATCACTAAAGAAAAAAAAATGAACTCCAGGCAAGTCAGTGAGCATGAAAATACAACTTGGCTCAGAGAAGAGAGGTAGGAAAAGGGTAGATTAAGGGTTGGGAAGGCCGTAAAAATTCAGGCTGTAAAAACATTTCAAGACCTGTTCACAGAGGGATTTGAATGTCATTGAAATGATTTTGAATTGTATTGCACAAGCGTTTTCCAGAAAACTGGTGCTTATGTGGCACACCTGATCCCCAAATAATGCTGAACGATGGCCAAATATGGGATTCCGAACAAATGCAAATTTTCATTAACAAGACCCCTAAAATTAAAATACATTCTTATTACGAATAAATAAACAAATAGAACCTAACTTAAGAGTAGAAAACAGCTTCTGAGCCCATTTCTTAAATAATCAAAATATTACTAAATTTAATGAACCTGGTAACTCAAAAGAACTCAGGATGATCTTAATCTTACATGTGTCCTTGATTTTCTTCCAAGCACGTCTGAGAAATTCCTAAACGTGTTATTTAGCATTGCTCATGTCACCCCTAAAGGGCAAGAGGTAGCCTACAGTATTATTAAGCTCTTTTTACTATGGGGAAACTGAGGAACAAATAGAATAAATTATGGTATAGTCACCAAATAAACTATTATGTGTTCTTGAATTTTATACTCAAGGCCCACATATCATCCATTATCCTTCGTACCATCTGTCTATTAGAATTATCTTTCACTTTCATCTTAAATGAAAAAATATGTAAGGCTAAACTTTTAGATCAACTTCTCAGTTTGATACTGGCACCAAAAAAGTTTCTACCTCTTGAATTACGCCATCTGCAAAAACTGCAAAGTGTACCCAGTAATCCAACCTCACAAAAAAAAAAGACAGCTGGAAATTGCAGGACAGGTCAGAAATCCCAGGCACAGCTTCACTTTGAATATCTGGCATGCTTCAACATGTGTCTGTAAAACAGGCTTTGCAGATGCTGTGATGGAAAGGTGCCCTAGAAGGCCCTGGACAGCGTTATCAACACTACACCCACTGCTGCAAACATGAAACCCAAGGCTTTCCTGCTTGCCCCTCCCCGCATTGCACCATGCACCACCTTGAGATTCCTGTAACACCGTAAGGACTGTGCAAGTATCTTACCGATGTTTCCCTCAAAATGAAGTACTTTAAGGATGCCAAGGGCACTGGGTCTCAGTGAACAGTGAGAACTCCAGATGTGGCTAACCACATGTCAAAATTTTGCCTCTTTGGAATCTATGGCCTGGTCCAAGCAATTCAATCTAACAGAGTTCCTGCTACTATTTTTTCACACAAGCAATGACAAACCCCTATGTACAAGTCCCCTTCTTCAGCCTCCTGCCACTACTTCCCTCCATGCCTGGGGGACGACCCAGGGACTTAGGGAGGGGGCGGGGTTAGAGCGCAAAGTCAGATCAAAAGACCCTCTGGCCCCGGCAGTGGTCTGGGGGTCTTGCCTGCTGAGACCCCAGATCCCAGCCGACCAGACCTGGCCTCCGCCAACGCGCCGCTGCCACCACCTATCAGCGGAGCGCAGGGGCGGGGCTGGCTGGCTCTGCCGCAGATCCGCCGAAAGGCGGGGACGGGCGAGGGACCTACGGTCTCCCAACTCGGGCCGCCAGGCGCTACACTGGGCCCAGCTCCCGAGGGCGCCAGCTCGGCCCCAAGGAGCAGGCGAGCGAGCAGCCTGCCGTTGGCGGCCTGGTCCACCAGCTCGCGCCCTCCCACCCAGGAGGTGGGGTCCGAACCTCCGGAAAGATGGTGTCCTGGATGATCTCCAGAGCCGTGGTGTAAGTGCTGCTCACAGCGCCCCGTAGTCCAAGCAAAGCCAGGGAAGGTGTGGGGAGAGCCAGGGGCCAGGAGGAGAAGGGAAGGCCCGGGCCTAGGCAGGGGTGGGCTGGTCGGGCCTCGGGCCTGCCCGGGGACTGGGGGGCCCTCGGCCTCCTTACCCTAGTCCACGTCGCTGCGAGGCTCCCTGTGGTGGACGAGGGTCCTGTGGCTGCGTCTGGACTGCGTGCGGCTCAGTGGCCCTGGTCCGGCTGCGCTGGGTAGCCAGGAGCTCGGGGCAGGCGGTGCGTGCTCCCTGCTCCCTCTCCCTACGCTGCGGGGCACCGCCCTGCCGCCCCGGAGCTGCGCGCCTTGCGGCTGCAGCGGCGCCCGCCCTGCGCAAGCTCCACAGACGCTGAGCGTGGCAAGCTCCGCGATTCTCCGGAGGATACACCAGCGGTTCCGATCCTTTGTAGCCCGCAATGGTGCGTTGCAATGTCTGTCTCGGCTGCAGATTGCCATTCGGTCACGTGTGGTAGGAGGAGAGATTTGTCTAAAAACCCAAGACAGATCCCTGGGAAGGGTCCCAGTTGCCGCGTGATTCACAGTTTACCGAGAAAGGAACCCATTGTTGTATGGTGATACCCGCCTGCTTTCCCAGGTTCCAGAATTTAGCGGTTTTAGCGGAAATATATAAGTGATGAGAGGCTGCAGGTGCCCATTGCCTTTGTTCAAGTTATCGGTTCGTTTCATTGTGATCTTACCATCAAGTGCTACAGATCCACAAACAAATTCTTGTTGTATTTACTCTGTAAAGTTATTTGACTACAATTTAAACTAATTTCTCCCAATCCTTTTCATCTTACCCACCTCCTCAAAAAAAAAAAAAAAAAAAAAAAGGTACAAAATAAACAGCAATGACGTAGTCACAGCCAGGGACACCTGGATTTATTATTCATGATCTCTGTAGGAGTAATACTATCTCAGGAACTTTATGAAATGTTTTCATGTGGCAACTTGCTGCTCTGATTAGTTTTAGAATGTGGAGGAATAAAAACCATTACCAAATATTTAATTCTGTTTCTAAATAAGGCGAAAGCTAAATTTTCTGTGAATTTTAGGTTTATTTTGTTAGCGAGTGAATTAATAGCTTAGTAGCCATATTCCACCAGATTTGCAATAGCATTCAAATTTTATCATTTGATTACCTTAATGCAGTTTATCCTTCCTTGGTACAGTTTCTAATTTTAGATCAAGAGCTTCCTGTGTTTATCTGTACAAAACTTAAAACTCAAGAAATAAAAGCATATCACAGATGCCATCACGTTGTTTTTTAGCCTTTTTGGGTCTCTCTTTGAGTGTCATTTACGTAATACAGACATACCTTTTTTTATTTTATTTATTTATTTTTTAGAGAGAAGGGAAGGAGAAAGAGAGGGAAAAAAATATCAATGTACAGTTGCCTCTTCCTGTCCCCTACTGGGGACCTGGCCTGCAACCCAGGCATGTGCCCTGACTGGGAATCGAACCAGTGACTCTTTGGTTCACAGCCCGCGCTCAATCCACTGAGCTACACCAGCCAGGGCCAGACATACCTTTTTTGACCTAGTAGAGGTCTATCAAGTGTTGTGTCTGCACCTAGAAAATCAAGTGCCCCACTAAGAAACTATATTTTTTGTTTCTTTAACTCTCTGAGTTCCTTTGACCAGTTCCTTAACTGATTAAAAAAAAAAATGTGAAGCATAATGGGTTTCATTTGCATTACTCAAGTCATATTTTTGTTTTTTTATCATTGACTATGCATATGAATATCTTTTCTAGGTGCAACCTATAACATAGCAGTTAGTAACACAGAGTTGATCTTAATGAAACTGAGAGTTCCGGTACACTATACCTACAGTACAGATCAGAATGTAAAGTTTTGTAAGAGTTACACCCCATGCTACAGGGGTTAGACAATGAAGGCATGTATCTGATCGGAGAATCAGAAAAAGCAAGGGAATTCTGGGTGGGTGGCTGGCTCCCTTGGTTGGGGTGTTGCCCCATACACCAAAAGTTTGCAGGTTCCATCCCTGGCCAGGGCACATACCAGAGACAACCCATCAACGTTTCTCTCTTCCTCTCTCTCAGATCAATAAACATATCCTCAAGTGAGGATTTCTTTTTTATTAAAAAAAAAAGAAAGAAAAAGCAAGGAATATTACATTTGAGGTGGGCCTTAAAGAACAAACTGAATTTAGACAGACAAAGATGAAAAAGAAAAGACTCCAGATAAAGGCACCACTGTGAGCCAAAGCGTAGAGGAGGGAAAGTGCAGATTAGTTACAGAGGTCTTGAGGGACTTGGAGTGGGGAGAGAGCTGGAAAGGTAGGCTGGGGCTTATTTCAAGGAATTTCAGAAAGAACTGATAGATTTTATTAGGAAGCAGTGGCTTTGCTCTGGAAGAATTTTTTCCCTTGCTGTATGAGATAGTTGTACATGGAGAGATACTGACGACTTAGAGGGCTTCCTAACTGAAGAGAGGGGATTATAATTACAGCTTATGGCACTAGAAGCTACAGAATTTAAAGTGTGAGACAAAAGAAAGGGAGCAAAAATGTGAGGGAGGAAAGGTCGTGAAAATGTATTTCATGAACCATTAGCATATTAGAAAGCCCGCTTGTCAGGAAACAGACCCATCATTCTATTTTGCCCCTTTGCTCATCAGTTTCTCCACGTCTGTGCACTGAGTGCTTTCTGTTCCTTTGATTATATTATGAGGACACAAAAGATCAATCCCAGGATCTACACAAACTTGGAAACCTTTTTTACACCAGGGGATAGAATTTACTTAATAATCTTTCTAATCCATTTGAACAGCCAGCTAGTCATGAGCCTAAAGAAAAATCATACAGCTCTCTCAAACATGAACCTCTGGTGGCATTCACCAGAAACAAAAGTAACCTCTGTAATTAGAGCCCCCTGTGTACATGAGCACTTTCTTCCCAGCCCTTATGGCAGACCATTGCAGGGAAGAGCACTGGCTTTGGAATCAGACCTGGATGCCAGTTAATAATTGTGTGGTCCTGGGAAACATACTAACCCCATCTAAGCATCAGTTTCCTCGTCTTAAAAAGGTTATATTTACATCCTTAAAACTGTTGTAAAGATTAAATTAGTTTAAACCACACTAAATGTGTTACCTTGCATTTATTGTACATTTAGAACATAATACATAGATTCTTTCATGGACAAGGAAAGTAAGATAGTATAGAAAGAAGTATCATTGGACTACCATTGTGAAGCCTGGAATTTATACCTAGTGTTAGTTATATTAACCACCTGAATGACCTTGAGTCAGTCTCTTACTGACTGTAGACCTGTTTTGTCTTTAGCTATAAAGGCTCTGATCTGGTAATCTCCAAACTCTTGCACGACTCTAGCACCCTGTGATGGTATGAGAGGATTTTTTATTAAATCAATGTAGTTTAACCTTACAGACAAGGTTCAAAGGTTAGTTAGCAATTATTAAGGTTATAGTAATCTGAGATTACCAAATAATATTACATTCATATGTGATGCCCATACCTTACCTTTTGAAACATGATTCTTACAGACTGAGGGATATCTCACTCTTTTAACTTTTTTTCTTTTTTAATCCTCACTGAGGATATGTTTATTGATTTTAGAGAGAGGAGAAAGGAGAGAGAGAGAGAGAAACATCTATTGGTTGCCTCCCCTACGTGCCCTGATGGGATCGAACCCACTGTTTGGTGCACAGGATTATGCTCTAAGCAACTGAGCCATGGGGCTGGGGTACTAACTTTTTTTTTTTTTTTTTAAGATTTTATTTATTTATTTATTTTTAGACACAGGGGAAGAGAGGGAGAAAGAGAGGGAGAGAAGCATCACTGTGTGGTTGCCTCACATGCCCCCAGCCGGGGACCTGGCCCACAACCCAGGCATGTGCCCTTGACTGGGAATGGGAACCAGTGACCCTTTGGTTCGCAGGGGAACACTCAGTCCACTGAGCCACACCAGCCAGGGGAAACACTTCTTAATTTTTGTATATAATATAGTATCATGTTAAAGATCAGGATTAAAGACATTGCCTGAATTAAATATCAGCGCTACCACTGGCTATGACATACCGCATAGGATTAAATGCATTTGTATATATAATGTCCATAGTCCATAATCAAGCAATGTGCACAGGGTAGATATTCAATAAGTATTAGTACTTGTTAATCAGAACAAGGAAGACTATATTCCCCAACATTCCCAGCATACTGAATGTTTAAACTATTTTTGGTTTACATTTGTCTTTCAATCTCTGTGTTAAGAAGCTGTTGTTATTAGAGTAGGGTAAAAAAAACCAGTTCTACTATTTTTTATTATACTGTAAGCATTTACTATGTTGCTTTGAAATCTTATTTTATATCTTTGATTTGATCATGCTAGTACTCATAATTTTCATAGCCATTCACCTATTTTTTAATTTTGCTTTTTAGATAATTTCTAATATTTCATTGTAAGTAATGCCTCAATGTAATTATAATGCTAAAATGGATATAATTTATATGTACTTTTTTTATGTGTTTCTTTAGGATAAATATTGCAAGAGGAGTATATATAAGTCCATGCCTATAAATACTTTTATGGCAATTGATATGAATTGCCAAATTGCTTCCCAAAAGGATATTAATATTTTACATTGCCACCAATAATGTGTGGTTAATATCTTTATCATAACATAGCCAGATTTAGGGATTTAATTTTTTTATACTTTCCTAATAAGTATAATGGATCTCATTGTTTTCTTTTTCATTTGAGTTATTAGCAAGGTTAATATTTGTCCTGATATTTATGAATTATATCTCCCAGGGTGCAAATACTCTGTATGTACTTTACCCATTTCTCTCTTGATAACTTGGTAATTTACTTGTTGGAGCACCTCACATAGTAAAGAAATTAGCCTTAAGTCATATTTGATGCAAATAGGTTTCTCAATCTAATACTTCTCTTCAGATATTTTATTTTTAATTGCATAGGGAGTATAGTTTGAATGCAGTTTTTACTTGTTCATTTTTTACTTTGTGATATTTCACTTCTAAATAAATACTAATACTTACTCCAGATATTTGATAACAACTTTCTCATATAGAATTGGATGAATTTGGAGAGTTCCTTTTTCATACATCAGTATTTCCCTTTTTACAACAGCAACACATTTTTATTTTTGTTTCACAATCTTATTATCTGGCAGTTAATAAAACCTCAATCCTTTGTGCTTAACTCATTCTTTTCAATTATATTTAATGGGTGCCTTTAGAGTCTAAATTGCATACTTTCAAAACCATACTCCAGCAATTTTCCCCCTTTCCAGCATCAACTGTTTTCCCTCTGCTAGATCTTTCTTGTCAGCACTCAAACATCTGTTATTTTTCCCATCTTAAAACGACAACAAAAACTCATCCTATTATACTTTTCATCTTATTACTCCATTTCTCCCCCACTCTTTAAAGCAAGAACTCAGCAAAAGAACAGTCCTCTGTTCTTTTCTCCACATCCTGTTTCAAGTCACTCTCAAACACATACCATTTTGGCTTTGCCACCACCAACCACTTCACTGAAATTGCTGTTCTCTATCTAGGTCAGCAGCGACCTCCACATGGCCAGATTGTTTGGTCCACATCTGACTTAACAGCTTCTGATACAATTGTTCACTCTCTCCTTGAAGTACTCTTGACCTTGCTTTTTTTCTCTTAGTAACTCACTGGCTACTCCCTTCTCAGTCTCCCTTGCCTCATTCCCCTCCCCTCCACCACCACATGCCCTAACTTCTTAAAGTTGGTGTGTCCATGTCTCAGTTCTTAGATCTTTTCTATTTTCTATCTACACTCCTGTGAGGTCTCTCATTAATTTACATCTCCAGTCTGTACCTTTGCTGAACTCATGATCACATATATTTAGATGCACATTAAGTATGTGATAGGAGGAACTGTATTAGGAAGGAAAACATTCTATTCCTTCCTTTGAACAATTCATTTCTGCTCCCTCACTTCAAAGTATATCATCACCCTCTTGCCCTCACTTTTATACTTTCTTCACTTTTTTGTCTAGTTTACTCTTTTTTTTTTTTTTTTTGCTTTACTTTCAATAAAGGTGAGGAGAGAATGGTATGGTCTGTCATGTGCAAAGATATAAAAATTATAAAAGGTTATTTAAAAAGATACAAAGATATAATAACTTGAAAAGGCTATAAATATAATCTTAAAAGTATAAATAAAAAGGTGATAACTATAATCTAGGTTTCCAAATTAATAGATTAAAACAAGGAGGCTAAAGAGCTATAAAAGACCAAAATAAAGAAGGCTGTAGGTGAGGGAATATATGGACAAAAAAGATGGTAGAAATAACAATGAATTAAATGGATCACATCCTGTTAAGAGACACACTGCAACACTGTGAATAAAAACCACAAAGAAAGTTATAAATCATGATTGAAAAGTAAAAGATCTTAATAAATACATAGGTTATATTAATGGATCAATAATAGTTGATGATTATCAATTCTTCCCAAATAGATATATTACTTCAGTGGAATTCCAATAAAATTTGTGTTGTTTTTGCTTTCTAGGAACCTAATAGTTATAGGAAAGAGCAAAAGCTCAGGAATCAACAAGACAGTGGCAATGAACAAGGAAGGAAGATTTGCTTTATAACATATTAAGATTTATTATAATGTAGTAATTAAGACAATGTAGTATTTGTGCAGTGCTTGACAATAGACTTAATAGAACACAATCAAGAATCCAGAAACTACCCTGGCTGGTGTAGCTCGGTGGATTGAGCGCGGGCCTGCGAACCAGAGGATCGCGGTTCGATTCCCAGTCAGGGCACATGCCTGGGTTGCAGGCCAGTTCCCGGCAGGGGACACACGAGAGGCAACCGTACATTGATGTTTCTCTCCCTCTCCTTCTCTCCTACCCTTCCCCTCTAAAAGATAAATAAATAATAAATTAAAAAAAAAAAAAAAAAAGAATCCAGAAACTGGTCAGGAATAAATGAAAATCTGCTGTGACAGAAGTAGTATTCAAAACCAGTGGGAAAGGATGGATAATTTAATAATTAGTGTTGTGAAACTTGGTAATCTCTTGGGGGAAAGAAGAATGAAATTATATCCTTCACAGCAAACTCAAAAATAAATGGTTAATGGATTACCTGCCTAAATGTGAAACCTAAAACATTTAAACTTTTAGAAGAAAATATAGGAGAATATCACTATGATTATGATTTTGTAGGGAAGAATTTTTCAAACCCCGCAATATAAGTCATAAAAGAAGTAACATAAATGTAGCCTAATGTATATCTGATGCTCATTCTGTATCAAGCATTGTTCTAAGCCCCTTTAAACTAATTTGCTTATATCTCGTAGCAGCCTAACAATAGAGGTTCTGCTGTTATCCCCATTTTGTCGTTGAGAAATATAGGGGTTAGAGATGTGAAATAACTTGCCCAGCCAAGGCAGTCACGTAGCTTACTGAATGGCAGACGTAGGTGTCGATTTAGCTTTAGAACCAGACCTCAATCAATATATTATAACCCTGTGTTACAATTTATGCTTATTTTTTTACATTTTAAATTAGATTTATTGAGATAGAATTTACATAATGAGTTTTGTCAAATGTATACACTCAGGTATCACCACCCCTATCAAGATTCACTTTACATTCTCAACAGTGGTAGTTAAATATCCACTTCTACTAAATTCACCATCCCTAAAAATAATTTTATCTTTGCCAATCTACATGAAAATACCTAATTCTAAGTATCACTTTCAGGCTATATTATTTTAAAAGTGATTTAGAGACCCATAGTGCTATTTTTCTCTATCCATCAGTAGGTTGGGGATTGGGGCAAAGGGTGTGTGGAGGAAGTCAGCACTGAGAACTGTGGCCCAGTGAGAGTAAAAAAAAATCAAGAGAGTTTGTAACATATATTATTAACAAAGCATAAGTCAGAAGATAAAGAAATTCTTTAAATGCAGTTTTAAAAAATAGACAATCTAAAGTGATATGCACAAATGAACCAGGCCCCTCCTAGAAGAGGAAACCAGTGGAAATGACATATTGAAAGATACACAAAACTCATTAGTTTTTAGGAAAATGTAAATTAAGACTACACTGAAATTCTATTTCATACCTTCTAGATGGCAAAAGTCAAAAAGTCTGAAAATACCAAGCGTGTGACAAGGATGGGCAGAACAACAGGATTTTTGTTTTTAATGCCTGTTTAAGAGTAAGATGTTGCAACTGCCTTAGAAAAAACAATATAGCCCTGACTTACAGTTGTCCACATTCACATACCCAATAATCCAGCAGTTTCATAAGTAGGTAGAATTAGGCACATGGACCAGGAGAAATTTGCAACAACATTTATAGGAAGGTTCTTATATCAAAAATCTACCAAGAATACTAATTTATGTGGAAAAGTGAATGGGCAAATAAATGTTGGTATATTTACATAATGAAGTAAAACTGAATGAGATACCAATTACAAGCATCAACATTGATTAACATGATATGAAAATTATAGTGTTTTTTAGAAGAACAAGATATGATTGCATTTAGTGTGATAGCATTTTAAAGGCCCCATCATAGATAAAACTAAACAACACATAATTAGATATATACATATATGCAAAATCTGTTTTTAAAAAAATGATAAGCACAAATTTTAGGATGGGGGTTTGCTCTGAGGGAGTGCCCAGCAGAAGAAAGGGCTGTGGAATACTGGTATTGGTGGTATTCTACTTTGAA
This sequence comes from Glossophaga mutica, assembly GCA_039655065.1. Lineage (NCBI taxonomy): Eukaryota > Metazoa > Chordata > Mammalia > Chiroptera > Phyllostomidae > Glossophaga > Glossophaga mutica. The sequence continues at coordinate 134,205,303 of CM077307.1, read as the reverse complement.
GTTGAATGACTGATTCACTTCATTATGCTTCATAATTTAGAAGTATGTGTCCTATCTTCCTTATATCAGCTGTTACATTTTTTTAAGTGCCTAACACTTGCAGTGGGTCAGTACCAACATATCTACAGTAACTGAAGGGATAAGCTAAGACAGCAGGGAGCGGATATAGCAAGAGAAGAAAGATGGCCGCCCCTGTTCGAGCCCATATGCTCGTTGCTGGTGTGGAGGCCAGCTTTAGTGCTTAGCCAGGCCGCAGATGGAGGGGGGAAGGGGCTGCACCTGTCGCGAAGAGTATGTGAACAGAAGGCCAGAACCTCTGTGAAATCACCAGGCAGGCTTGTCTTTCGGCCCTTCTTTTTCTCAAAGCTGGTATGAGTCCAGTGAAGAATGTCTAGTTTCTTATTTACCCAAAGGATTTTCAAAGTTTCAGAAGTCTGTACATAGATGGCCACTTAAAAGCTTTCTCTTTTTTTCCCCTAGTTATTTTCAGATGACAGTAGTTTTCTTGTTTACCTGTTTGATGTGTGGGATATGGCTATAAAAAGTAACTAAGTGTCTTAGAAACTGTATAAATTAATGTGCTTTCACTATGGCTACTTTCATATTAAGACAGACCTAAGAGATGATACTGATGTTGAAATGTAGAATAATCTTAATGTTTGTTTTGTATTCTTAAATAATGTTGGTTATCCATTTTGATAGTTTAGCTGGTCCAAAAATGTTACATTGCTTAAAATTTCCTAATGCCTAGATAAGAATAATTTAACTTTTAGGTTGTGTGTTTCAAAGCAATTTTCCAGTACTGCAGAGGAGGTAACATTAGTCCTAGAATCTGGGGTGGGTTGGAACCTGCAATTGGATATAATGAGATAATGCCTAATATTAACATTAATGCTAATGTGTAGCTCTGATTCCTTATGCACACTGAGCATCATTTGTACAATAGGAAGAAGGTGGAAAATATTAAGTGGAGAGATTTGTGTTTTCCATATGGCCAGCATTGCTGTGGGTGATGTGGCTAATATATCTGTCACCCACTGATGGCCAGGATTTATTTGGCCTGTTAGGCTGTCCCTTGCTCCCCTGTCATTCCATGTGCTATGCTTACTTGGTAAAAGAGGGATATGTTCAGAGCCTCACAGCACCTCAGGAACATGATTGTGAGACATTAGCTAGTAGATTTCCAGTTCTGTCTATAGGGATTTCTAGTTTGAGAAAAACAAACAAAAGAATGGTAGCTTACAAATGGGCTCTGAAATCAGTGATTTATTATTATTTTTTTTTTGTCAGAGCCTTATGCTTTGCTAACCTTCAGTTCTTCAAACTAATCCTAAGACTTCCCAATAAATGGATAAAATTTCCTAACCTTATTCACCCATGGTAAGAAATTTTGTATGATGGGGTACTTTAAAATTACATCTTTGAACCAGAAAATCAGTTCTATATAGATTTATAAATGTTGAAAATTAATACTAGTGTTTAATTTGAAAAATATCATTGATAAAGTGATAACTTTCATCTCAAAAATCTTAATACAGTTATTTTTGCTCTAATTGAACACATGATATATTGAGTATTCATTTCATAGAGATGTGTTAGAGTCTTCACAGAACTCTTCTTCTAAATGTAAAGCTGTATTTAAAAGCTTTTAAAACACCTTTTCTAGACCCTGTTCCCAAAGATTCTGTCTTAATTGATCTGGGATTGGGCCTCGAATGCTTATTTTTAAAAGTTCCCCAAGTGCCCAGAATGCTCAACCAGGTTTGAAACCATTACACTAGAAGTTAGGAGATAGAAAACCTGGTGATGAATTTCTTGAGAAACAGTAATGTCACAAAAATATCATAGAATTGAGCTGTCAAATATCGTTACCATTTTAAAACAATGAAACAAAAACTGTAAAATATCCTTAGTTTGGTTTTCAGTGGTTGGTTGAATTAAAACAAAGACATTTGAGTACCTAGAAAATATTTGAAGCTTAGCAACAAGCAACATGAGAGATCTACGAAAAAGTAGTCTTTCCAGACAAACTTGGTTGGTCTTTTTAGATTGAGTTACAGAAATATTAAAGGAAAGGAATGTAGTGGAAGGAATGTTTGGATTTTATTACAACGCTCTCTATAGTATTTCATGAAAGAAATTCAACCTGGGAATGGCATTTCGTATTCCCAGCTAGCACGTGAACACAGTCTAGCAAACAGTAAAATATCACATTTGTCAGGTTGGCTGAATAGCACATTGGCAGCAATACACATGTATACTGTCTTCATTCTTTGTGTATAAGGTAAAAACATTAGTATTTTTATGTCTGATTATTTATAATATACAAACTTCAGAGTTTCATAAAATTAGTATCCCAGTCATTACTTTTTTGAGTCAGTACAAGTGGTATCACTACTTCTTTGTAGTTTTATGATTTAACTTTTTCCTGAAAAATAGGGACAGTTCTGCTCTTGCTTAACTCACAGAGGTTGCTAAAAGGCACAAATACAACAGTCTGTGTGAATATCCTTTATTCATGGCTTACGTGGCTTATGCAGAAATATGTTATCAGTCTTTGTTCCTTAAACAGTCTGTTTGCATTATAGCAAGGCACTAAAGAGTATTTCAGAGTTGCAGCCCTTTCATTAAAAAGTTATTAGAATTATAATGCAATGAAAGATGAGGCAAAACAGACTTCTGAAATGTATTTATTTCTTTTTTGTTTCTTTGTTTTATATGTTAATATTCTCTAGACACCAATTCACGGACCTTAAGTAAGGTTACTCTAAACATTCGTGAGCCTAATACATTACCAACCCTGTGTAACTTAGGTAAGACCTCAGCACCTCACTTCCGTCTCTCGGGGTGCATTCCAGGCTACAGGACGCCACCCGTGCAGTCAGAGTCACCATGTGCAGCCCTGCAATCCTCTTCCTCTAGCTGTTCCTTGTGCCATTGATGCCACCTTCCTCTATGCTTTGTTAGGCCTCCCAGTGCTCCCTAGCCACTCATCAGGCAGTATTGATTTACCCCTGACTTCAGTCCCCAAGAGTGTGTGCTAACTGCCACCAAGGCCACCTAAAGTTGTTTGTTTGTTTTTTCCTGCTTTCAGTTATCTGTTGCTGCATAACAAACCACCCCAAAACTTACGTGCTATCATGATTTTGTTACACATGGAAAAGGACATTGGCTTTCTTTAACCTTTCTAGTGTTGTGGTCACGCAACAACCCTCTCTTATTTGGAATTATTCTATAGCTATTTCATACATTAGAAGGATTCTGGTGCTTTAAAGTTTTTTTCCAGTGCTAGTAGACCTAAAGTCTTAAATTTGGTGGTGAAATAACAAAACTTGCAGGTATCATCTTTAAATATTTAACTTACAGCAGCTTTTTCCCTCTCTCTTCCTCGTAAATGGACTCAAGTTCTAGGATGATTTGTTTCATTTGCCTCTATTTGGTCAGTGAGAAAGTGAAACTGATTGTAAGAAGAAAATGGGAAATTTTTCAGTTCTTAGATGATCATGACTCATACTAGAAAAAGTAGCTAACCTTTAGCTTATTGAAAAGGTTGATTTGACTGCTTTTCTTGTTAAGATTTTATTTATTTTTTTAGAAAGAGGGGAAAGGAAGGAAAAGGAGAGTCAGAGAAACATCAATGTGTGGTTGCCTCTCACACACCCCCAACTGGGGACCTGGCCCAAAACCCTGGCATGTGCCCTGCCTGGAAATCGAACCAGCGACCCTTTGATTCGCAGGCCAGCACTCAGTCCGTTGAGCCACACCAGCCAGGGCTGATTGTTAAAGAATAAATTTCTTAGGGAACATTCTCCACAGGTTTAAACATTTGGGTAAAGAACAAATATCTTTTCTAAAGTGATTTTTTTTCCTGAGTAACAAATATAGGCACACATGACTTATTACAATACTATTTCTGGGAAGCAATACTTGGAGGAGTGTTCATTTCTTTAATGTTGTTTCTCTGTAGCTGGTGTGCGTGTTTTAAAAAGAAATTGTTGGAATTTGTCCAACTTTTCTTTTATGTTCCTTTCCTGAGGAAAGCTGTATGGTATGTATTTAAAGTATAGTTCATTGTGTTGCTATGGATACTAAAAAAATAAGAGAAATAAATAAAAGGTAGCTCTTTGACATTAACCAACAAGAAAATCATTCCGTGAAAAGAATTTTTTTAATGAAGCAAAATATGTTTTAATCAAGTTGAGAGTAGATGGTCTCCACAAAATTAGGATGAATTTGATACGAGGAAAACAACCATTAATCCAAATGAATATAACATTGGAAAATATGGCTGTTTTTATGTGTGTTGACATTAAGACATTTGCTATTGAAGGAAATAAGAATTCTGTTACTGCTCTTTTGATGTTATAGTTTAGTAACTATAATATCTCAAAATAAGATATAAAAAATATGTAATTGTGTGTCAAATTGAGAATTAAAGTTGCTGATACATGTATTTAAGTAAGTGGTAAGTACACATAACCTACCAGGAAAAAAAAAAAAAAAACTACTGCTGCCATAATTTTCTAATCCTAATGGCCATTGCAGTTTTTTAAAAGGTTGTAAAAGAAAGTCATAGAACTGTAAGATTGAATATTTAGCACTTTGTCAATTTCTTTTGTCACTTTTTCTGGACTCAGCTGAGGCTATATTTATATATTAGATTATACCTACAAAAGATTCGGTCCTGCCTTTCTGTGTATAGTAAGGAGTTCTTTATTTTTTATGTTATTCTTTCTACAAATATTTATTGAGCACCTGTTGTACATCAGAGAGTGTTCTAGGTTTTGGGGATGCAGAGCTCAACTTGGTAGTTTTGGTCCAGAGGAGCACCCAGCACATAGATGGCAGACGGGAAAGTCAGTGAGCATAAGATTGTGGGACAGTAATACCAGCTAACATACATATATGGGCATTGTATCTCATGTGCCGAGCATTGGTACATGGCTTAACTCATTTAATGCTCACAACACGGTAGTCACTATTATTATTGCATCTTAACAGAAAAGCACACAGGCACGAAAGGTTAACAACTTACCCAGTCACACTGCTGATGGTGTAACATCAATTATGAACAAGATACTATAGAGACCAGAGAGAAGCAGTTCCTAACCTACGGAGGCAAGGAAATTTTCTAAGAGAAAAATCACCTTTAATCTCCTTGTTTGAAGTTATTTTCCTTGAGAAGAGGCCCCAGTTAAAGGGGGGAAAATATGTCAAGGCATAAAGTCACAATTACGTGATTCACAGGAAAACAGCAAGTAGTTCAGTATCACTGGAGCACCAAGATGCAAAAGATAAGATTAGAGAAGTCAGAAGAGTTAGATGTAACCTTACATAGCTTGGCTAGTTGTTTCTTTATTGAGAAAGCAGGGAAAAAGAGTTGAAAGATTTTAAGTAATGATATTAACAGGGGACCTGGGGGAAGTGATGAGGGCAGAGGGTCCCCATGAAAAATAAGAGGAGTCAAAATTAAGGCTGAGGTAAATGTATATGGGACATGGCGACAAACAGAGAGCTTTAGGAGGGGCCGGAGTTTGACAAAACTTGCTGTTTCAATGTGAGGAGGAACAAGGAATTTCAGATGCGAGGCTTAGATTACTTGAGTGGGAGGCATCACTATTTTGTGAGATAAGAAACTTGAGAAGAAGAACAGGTTTAGGGAGAGAAAGAAATGATGAGCTGGAACAGCAGCAGCAACTGCAAGGTGTTGAACTAAAAAGGGTGGTGAGAGCACTTCAGATAGGGAAGCAGCACAGAGGTGAATAAGATGTTCTTGGCAACATTCTCATCCTCACTTGGGTGTTGGATTCACATGTGTTGTTAGGCTTTATAATTTGCATGTATATTATACATGTTCTCTAACACGAATCAAATATACTAAAATTTAGAAAGTAACGTTTGGTAAAAGTACTATAAAAATACCCTAATACCTTAGGATTTTGAGAAAACTTCCCAATTATCTTTGTATGTGTATGCATTTAGTTAAATGTCACTAAAGCAAAGATATTCGATTTACATAGTCCTTTCTTTACACATTAAAAATTAAAAAGAAAAAGAAAAAACTGGAGGATCAATGACCAGCAAAAGAAGCTATCACCTGCTGCTCTGTGGTAGTCATCATGTGTTAGATTAAGCTCCCTGCTGTCTTATTTTTAACAAAGGAAGACAGAATTGGCTATTTTTTTTAAATGAAACTTTGATTTTTAAATTGCTTTTGGTTAATATGGGTCATATTTTGTTTTGTGTTTCTTTAAAAAAAATAAAGCATCTTGAAATAAATCAAACAAAAAGTCAAGAACCATATGATTTCACTCATAGGTGGGATATAAAACTGAAAGCAACAAATGACCAGACAAGACAAACAAAAACTCATAGACATGACAACAGTATGGTGGTTACCAGAGGGAAGGGGTAGGTAGGGAGATGGTAAAGGGGATCAAATATATGGTGATGGAAAAAGATTTGACTTTGGGTGGAGAACACACAATGCAAGATACAGATGGATGCATCACAGAATGGTATGTTTGAAACTATGTAATTTTATTAACCAATGTCACCCCAATAAATTTAAATTAAAAATAAAGCATCTTGTTTGGAATTGAGGTTTTATTTAACCCTGCAGTTTTAAATATGGTAGTTAGGGAAGGCTTCAGTAAGAAGATGACATTTGAGCAAAGACTTGAAGGAGGTGATGGGTTTAGCCATGCAGAAACTGGGAAGAGAATCCCAGGAGTGGAGACAGCCAAGGACAAACCCCAAGGCAGAGAGTTCTGCTCAGCATAGGAGATCAGTGGCTGAGGCAGAGCAATAATGAAACCAGATATGTAGGCCTTTGTTAAGGACGTTGGAATTTACTCTTGAATGAGGTGAGTTTTGAGCAAAAGAGTGACATTATCAGATTTTATTTTGAAAGATCCCTCTACCATGGAAAATAAACTGTACAGGCACAAGGAGAGAAGCCTGGAGACCAGAGAAAGCTGGGTAGTGACTGGGACCAGGTTAGTATAAGCTGTCAGATTCTGGATTTATTTTAAATGTATAATGCAAAGGATTGTTTGACAGATTGGCTGTGGATATTCAAAGAAATGAAACTGGGTGAGTTCACCTAGGAAGTGAGTATACCTTCAGAAGAGAAGAAAATTGACAAGTTATTTCTAAAATGTGTATGGAAATACAAAGGACCAAGAATAACTACGACAATCCTGAAACAGAAAAGAATAAAAATAGTGGCATGACGTTCTTAGATATTAATAATGGGATGAATTCATCAGATAGCAAGATTTATTACAAAGCTACAGTAATTAAGACAATGTGGTATTGGGACAAGAGGAAACAAATAAGCCAATGAAAGCATAGGCTGTAGTTGGAGTCCCATCTACAGAGCAGTGAGGAAAGGTTATTTACAATAATGATCCCGTGTCTATATAGCTATATAATCATAGCCCCCAACTCAGACCATACACAAAACATCAATTCCAGTCCAATTGCAGATATAAAGTAAAACAATAAGGCTTCTGGAATGTAATAGAGGAAAATGTCTTTATAACTTTGAAATAAGGGAAACAGTCAAACGGCACAAAAATCATTAGTCATAAATGAGAAGAGTGATAATGATAAATTGGAACAGATTAAAATTAAGCAGTTCATGAAAAGATGCCATTAAGACAGTGAAAAAGAAGGCAGAGTGGGAGAAAATATAACATGAAGGTGACAAATGGCTCACATTAAAAAAATATAAACAAAAATGGGCAAGGGACTTTACACCAAAGAGGGAGTATAGGACCCATCAAATAGCCAAGAAACTTAGGGAAAGGTGCTCTCACTCTTCTTTCTGGAGTGGTGGCAACATCCTAAAATGCTGGACCGTGTTTCTATTCCCTTACATAGTTTTGGAAAAAGAACTAGAGCATTCTGTGTCTTTATTAGGGCTTATAAAGCTAAGACTGTGCCCTGGCTGGTGTGGCTTAGTGGGTTGAGCACTGGTCTGTGACCCAGAGAGTTGCTGGTTTGATTCCCAATCAGGGCATGCCTGGGTTGCTGGCTGGGTCCCCAGTTGGGGACATGTGAAGGGCAACCACACATCAAATGTTTCTCTCCATCTCTTTCTCCCTCCCTTCTCCTCTCTCTAAAAATAAATAAATAAAATCTTTTAAAAAAAACAACAACTTTAAAACAGGTTAGGAATTGGAGATTTTTCCAATTTAATCTAAAATTTGATTGGGTATACATTTAAAGAAAATAAAAACCTATTCTTGAACAGTAAGATTACTATTTTAAGAAAAGCTCTACTACCATAACCATCCATAAGAATAAACAAATAATATTTTATACACATTCATGCATAACCTGTTTACTAAGTGCTGAATGCTTCAACCTTGCTGCTAAAACGGGTACGGGGACAGTGATGTATCAGAAGAATATCAACAAAAACACTAACATTTTATATGTTAAAAGAAATATGATTACCGGGGAAGAAGAATTCAGATATATTGTCACAAAATGCATTATTTTTTTTATGATGTTTCAGAATTTGTTTTGCCTCTTTTTCAAGATGTAACCTACAGGTAAAGGCTGCCCTGAGTGGCAGTTATTGATTGTCATAGGAGGAAGGTTTTCATTAGGTGGCATTGGAATCCAAGGTAACCAGCATGTGTTTAGCAGGGACTGGAAGTGATAAGGATGGAAAAGCATCTGTGTTTAGAATGCTCCGGTGAGCAATCAGCACTCTCCTGAGATGACCCTTTGCTGTTGCTAGGCACTCATTTCTGTTTCCGGAGTGGGTGGCAAAATTATATAATGCTGAACCACATTTCCATCCTCTTTATATTTCTTTGGGGAAAGAATTAGAGCCTGCTAGTTTTTTATTTTATACTATTAATTTTTTTAAAATTGAGTAAACATTGAGATTGTTCAAATTTGGCCTAAAAATTGAATGGTTGGACATTTCAAGAAAAGACATAAGACATTATGACTTTTTGGTCCTAATTACTATGTCTCCTAAACAAGAGCATTGTTGCTTTTTTTTTTTTAGCCACAAGACTGCTGTCACCTAAAAAATTAATGTAACATTGATAAGATATTAACACCTAAAGTACAATTCATACTCAAATTATCTTACGTAGCTGCACTGTTGTTTTTAATATAGAATTCAATCAAGGATCAGACGTTGCTTTTAATTGTCATTTCTCTTTGGTTTCCTTAACGTAGATCAAACCCCTATGATGAGGAATTTTAACACCCCTTTCTTTTCTATTGATAGATCAACTGCCATTTGTTTCATCATTTTAATACTGTTTTCTAGGGAGAAAAGCAGCCAAGTCAGTATTGGTAGAGATTATTATACATACCATTTCTCAAGAGTGGGAGTGGGGTCATCCAAAACCACTTTTCATGAAACAATCAGTGATGTTGCCTAAGGGGCAGAGGGCTTGGTAGTGCCAACCAGCCAGCACACTGGTTTTGTGCTGCTGTGATTACTGATGTTAGAATTAAATTAGCTGGTGGTGTAGTTCTTGTGGCACATGTTTGCTTTATTTTTCTGTTAGTTGTTACTCAAGATAGTATGAGGCTACCACCTCCGGTTTTCTTGTAGAAAGCAAGTACTTAGACATTTAATCAGTTGATGATCTCAAGAGAAGAGAACAGAGAATATTTTAAATACTTTTACAGTGTTTAATTTTTATGTTCTGGTTGGAGTTTTTTATAATTTAATTTCTGTTATTGTTTGTTTGCTACACAAAATAAGGAGACCAAACCTTCTTTTAGCCTCATTAATGAAAGACAGTAACCCTTTTTTCAGGGTGCCTATGGAAAAAAGGGAGAGTTCTCAATAAAAAGAGGGAGATTGTTCTAGCTCAGGGAGTGGCATGAGAAAATTTTGCTGAGTTGCAGATACTGGAGGTACGACAATAAGATTTGAACAACTGACATGGAGGAAGTGGTTTAAGAGATTTGAAAATAGAATGTTTTGATTTCCAAGTCACCACAAATTTAAGTTAAAAAAACAGTGGTGAGTTCAAATACTAAAAAAACACCTGGCACATAGTATGCTATCAGTGATCCTGTTTTGTCTGTAATGGAAGGGAAATTTTTTGAAAGCGCAATATTAAACTCACTTTAGATCAGGTGGAGCCAGGTAAAGAATTGTGCTCATCTGTGAAGTGACTGTAGACGACTGTAACTCGGATTGCACAGGAGGTATGAATGTTCAATGGGAAGACTTAACAGCAATTTTAGATCTGACTTCAATTCACAGAAGTTCACTTCATGATCATGTGGTACTGAATGAATTGCATGGAACAGGATAAAATCTGTGTTTGTGGCTTTTTCTTACTCATCTTTTTATTTGTTTAGAGGCACATGTATTTTAAGAGAGGAGATTTTCTCAACATTTTCAGAAGTGATTTGTGTGTGATTTTGCTTCACCAGAACCTTTTTTGAACCTTAGATTACACTGAGTTCTCACTATCTTCAATGTTGATGAGGCTAATGGTAAATTCAGGTTTTAACAGATCCTGTGCTTAAGGGTTGAAATAGAGAAAACAGTTCCTCTGAGTTAAGAATTACTCAGGAAGCAGGGTTGATCAGATGATGAGTAATTCTAAACTCCAAGTATAGCCACCTAACCAGTTTAATAGGAGATTGTACGAATATTAAGTAAAGTTGCTAGGTAGACTCTGTACACAATCAAAAATGGGTCTCAGACATCTTTTTACTATATACGACAGTCATGTATTGGCAGGTCACAATTATAATTACTCAGATAACTTCTGAATGTTGATTTCATTCTGCTACTAATATTCAGGATCTGTGTGCTATGAGTTATACATTGTATAAAGTACAAAGTGTTTTTTGTTTTTCTGTTTCTTATTTTAGGTGTACAGAAAAAAGCACAGGTCTTGAAATTAGAAATTCTGTGTTTGTTATCTTTTGGCTTCAGCACTTGCCAGGTGCTTAATTTCTAAGAATGTCAATCTGTCTTATCCTTACACCTTTATTATCTGTAGAAATAGAACAATAATACCTACCTACCTATGAATTTCTTATTTTTAATGACAATCAGAATGGAGAAATTACACCTGGTAAACTGGGAAATGCTGTAGATTGAGGGAACCATCATCTCATAGCTGTGTGAGCTGTTCTGTGGAACTTTGCCTGCAGGATGTGGTGTTACTTGAGTGCTGCAAGGGTTATAGTGTACTCTATTTTGAGTTCAGAGTTCTTTTTAAACATTTCTCTTTGGTTTGGGTCTACCACATAGTAAGCCCTGGTGGTGGGGAGTAGGGGGGTGGCTGAAAAGAGAGTGAAAGGATGATGAAGTACATTCCGATTTACTGTGGATTGATCTCTTTCCCCTAGTTTTATCTTAGCTGTCCCTTTAGAGTAGAAATTAGAAGCTCTAGAGTAAATTTAGAAGTTTAGCTCTGACACCATGAAAATTCCAGCCTTCATAGCTCCTGATGACTATAATTAAAATATGTACAAAGTCTTTCAAGGGAATTTTTACCGTTTTTTCCTCTCCTTGGCAGTTTTAAACTTGTAATATTGGTTACGGAATTCAGGATTTGGGTTTTCTCATGGGTTTGACTTTTTCTTCTTCTATGCAATTTTCATATTTCTCTTTAAGGCCACTTAAACTTTTTTACTAAATGGGAATTCTCTACTATCAAAGATTCTTAACAACAAGTCTCTTTTTCTTGAAATTCGTGTAAGACAAATGGGTATTATCTTGGCAGTGATAGTGCGCAGACTTTTGTAGGTAGTGGCTGCGCAGCCAGTGGCATCGTGACATGTGGGAAGGACGGTCACAGGTACACCATTATCACTGCACCTTGCCCCAGTTGTAATCACTCGGCCTTAAACAGACACAAATTCATTATTTTCAAAGGTTTGTTAAATTTTGTCACTTGAGTTTATGTAACACTTTCTCTTTTCTCTACAATCTCTTACATTTATTTTAGTGTCTTAAGGATAGAGTTTGACAAAAATTAAGGTAACTGCAGTTATTTTCACATTACTTTTAAAAATCCAATCGGAGTGAAACCAGCTTACCGTACTGACAGCATATTGCTTCTTCATAGTCAGTTTTAATAAAAAACAAAGTAAGCATAATATTGTCGCACGTTAGTTTGTTGAAGATGCAGAATTCAGAAATTCGAATTCTTGAGCCTCACTTTCAAAGATTCTCATTCCCAATTGATTCTTCTACACAGACAAGTTTGGGAGTTACTGAACCACTTATAGAGGATGCTTTTGAAATAATTCTCAAGAACTTAGGATTTCTCAAAGGATTCTACAGTCAGTGAAATTCAGGTCTCTAAAAGCAACTTAATTACATTTGTCTCATTAATTTGCATTTGTGTCTTATTCATTGAGGTTCCTAAGAAAGATTTCCTTCGAAGGAAAATACTGCTTTGAAAAAAAAAGTCAGAAAGCTATTGTGATTAGATAATTTCTAGGATTCCTTATTATTTAAGATTCTGATTATATTTTTTAAATTCCTTGAGTCTATGTTAATATTACACATCTCATATTCAAACAGAATTGAACTAGGATACAGGACTGAAAACTATTGTCCTCATTATCTTTTTTATTTTGCTTAAAAGCCCTTTGTAAACTCGTTTGCCATTATAGCTTGCCTTTATGATTTCACTAAGTTTTGAGAATTCCCTCTATGTACAGTGTTTCATTGTCCTCCTGATACATACTATAGTTTCCCTTGACTAAGAACACATAAAGGCAGTGATGTACCCCTGATGCTTAACGACTGAAGGAAAGGGGACTGATTCATATCATCTGCTAATTTCCATGACATAATTACTCCCTACAAGAAACCTATTTAAAGCTACCAATGTGATGTCACTGAATGAGGAGCTGGGAAAAGATATGCACAGCATACTCGGAATTTCTGCAGATAGGATAGATATAAATAACTTGAAGAGCATAGCAAATAGTAAAATAATTAGGAAGTGATGAGGTTTTGAGTATTTATACTTTTTGTTATTACTTTTTTCTCTATTTAAATTATTTTACTATAAGATATCAAGAAACTGTTTCCATGCATATCTTTGGGGAAATAGATTGTTTCAAAATGGGAGAATACTTTTATTTTGTATTTTCTACCTTATTCTGTGGTTTAAGTTAATCAACCTATGTTAAATTTACGAACAACAACAATAAAAAAATGCTATTAAAGAAAAGGCTCTCCAGGTGATTTTAATGTGTGGCAAAGTTGAGGAACTGCTGGTGGTTCCCAGTTGCAACTGCCTAAACTAAAAAATGTTTTTCTTTGTTCTCGGGGACCTTAGAGATGAATTTTGTGCTTGATTGCAGTGACTACCACATTTTAACTACCTGTGCTTTGTTGTGTTCTTTCAAATTATTTGAGAAATCTTTTGCCAAATATGTGTGTTAAAATAAAAAGAGACTTAAGACTAGAAAAATAGCAAATAAAGTAAAAAAAAATCAAAGTCTGTAGAATACAAGGGTAAATATGCCAGCCTTAAGACCCATCCAACTATAGTTGGTATAGTTGAACAGCAGATTTTGCCTGTGAGCTTCCTGGCAATCAGGAAGCTTTTCATTTTACTAAATTCCAAAGTAAATCTCACACACAAAAGTTCATATACAGGTGGGGAAAAGTAGGTTTACAGTGTGGTACTGGAAAGTAATACAGTAGATATTAATACAAGAAAAAACTCTTCCACGTATTCACTACTGTAAACCTACTTTAGCCCACCCCTTTTGGAAAGTGCTTAACATCCTGCCTAGTATAAAATGTTGATAAATAGTTGCTGTTACTAGTAATTACAGAAAGATTGTTCATCATAGCATTAAAATAGTAGACATATAGGAAATGATGTCAATGACTCATCTATATGAGGGAATACTACACTATGTAGTTGTTAACTTATGTTCTTAAAGAATATTTAAAAATGTAAGAAAATGCTTATAATGTAACAGTGAAAGGGCGGGATAGAAACCTATAGGCTCTAAGATGTCAATTAATTATGCTAGATTATGTAATGAAATATTGTATTTTGAAAATACCATCTTTATATTGTTTTAAAATTTTTAGAAACATTTTCTAGGGAAAAAACTGGAAAAGATAATACCAAAATGTTAAGAATGGATCCCTGTTAATAATTCTTAAAACTGGGTGATAGGTATAGGGGGATTTCTTTATATTAACACTATTCTATTTCTGTGTTTTTTCATTTTTTTGTAATTTTTAAAGAATGACAAAAATTAACAAGAAGTTTAGATTTTTGGAATTAGTGCTATAACTCATTTAAATGTAAATTACTCTTTATTGGTTGTGTTATTAAGTGATTACTGATGCTTTTTTAAGGATTTTAAAGCATTTGAGATATATCAGACTTATCAAAAGTTTGATAAAATTATGACAAATATATATAAATGTATGCAATAGCCTTTAACAAGAAAGATGGTTCATTCAATAATGGAATTATTAGTGATTTTGGTCTTTTTCAATGCTTTAATGCTTTATCTTCTAAAAATTCTATAGTAAGCTGATTTTAGGTTCTTAATTACAAAAACAAACTGTAATCAATTTTTTATGAAATTATGCTAATAATTTTTATGCTTCAGTGACATGCTAGTATTGAAAGCACTCAGTGTTTGCTTCTGAGATTTGCCTTTGAACATGCTGTTTATTCTCTAAAATAATTTTGGCGAAGGATGCATTGTGTCTGAATATCTGTCCAGAAAATAGCTAATTCAGGTATTTTCCATGTATGAAAAATGATGTAAAGAGTGTTTCCCCTACTAAATTTCCATAAATTTTATTTCATTTTTTTAAGTAGTGTTTTTCAATATAGCCAGTGTTCATACAGGCAACTTTACCTTAATGGGAGGAAAGGGTGTCATGAGTATTTTGGCAGAGTTCTCCCTCTTTAGGCAAAAATAAGACTAAGAGGCTATGAGTAACTATTCTTTCCTGCCTCTATAACTGAAACAATATTCAAATTTAAAGGTGAATTTTATTTGTAGCAAATAACTTCCTTTATAAACCGTAAGTTTATCTTGTAGGTGGCCTTCTAAAATAACCTTTATTTGATTCTATACACTGCTCATGTGTTGGCTTATGCACGACCTCCCAGGTTGCAAACATATACAGTAGGACCCAATTATTAAAGAAAATAAACTATAAAATATTACAGATGTTAGTAGTAAATTGCTCAGTACTATTCATATTGGAGTGGTAATAAATTATAATATTAATACTGGGGGTCTTTAAAATGGTCCCACTATTCACTAAGACATTTAATCTTTCCCATGTTCCAAATGAAATACATTATTGCTTTCTATTCTTACAAAACTTAGGTGTTAGCAATATTGTGTTTTATTCATTTGACTGGTTCTATTCAATATAGAGGTTAAAAAATAAAGGCAAAGCACCTATGTGCATAGTATCAACTAGCACCCAATCCTTACTAAATGCAAGAAAATTATCTGTTTTGAAAGTCAGTTATATCCTTAAAATAATACATCAAATAACCTGAAATAGAATATGCTAAAGGCAAAATGACTAATCCTGACAAATTTTGAAGTTCAAAAAAAGAGTAATTTAGAAGTCTGTGGAAGAGGTTGGATTGGGGGAAGAGTTGAATTAATTAAAGCAAGGGGGAAAATGGAAGAATAAAAAGGAGAGGAGGAAAGATGAGAGTGGGAGGCATTGCAGGCAAGGAGCAGGCATTCCAGGACTGAAGTAGTAATGTAAGATAATATTGAGGAAACCATATTGGCTTAGATGGTTAATATAAAGTAGTGGTTTTCAGATTATGTTCTGATGACTTCCTTCAGCGGTTCATTGGCAAGAGTGTGAGAAGGCTTTAAAGCAAGGCAGTGTTGCAGGTATATTAGGAAGATTGGTCTGACAGTGAAGCCAGAGGCATGTGTTGGGAAACTAGTAAGTCAGATGAGATGACATGAACCTAAGTGTATTATTAGCCTGGTTTGAAACTAAAAGAGAATGGTGGGATGCATGACCTCTCACCAAGGAAAACCGACAGGACTGGGTTATAGATTGGGTTCATGTTGTAAGCAGGGAAAGCAACCCAAAGAGCTATCCACTGACAGAAATGAGGAATCTCAGGTTGAGTTTAAATTCAGTGTTACTAGAGTATACAGGACATGGAAGATAGTACGTTGATTGTAATCTGATTTTAAAGGAAATACAAAGTGGATTGAAATTATTAACATAAATATGTAAACCGTAACTTTGATGGGTAACTGGGATTCCACTTGAGTCAGCAGTGAGGATGAACACAGCAGTACTTCTGTTCTCATTTACACCTTATTTCTTAAGGTTAGGGATTAGTTTCTTTCTTAGAAGTTACTAAACTGGAAATCTTCTCTGCCTTTGGTAGCGGGAGGGGGAGGCTGTATTAAATTGAAAAGCCCTAGGTTCTGTGGCTAAGCTAAAAATCCCATTATCCAGAATCTAGGGATTGGCTTCTGGTGAAGTAGCATTCACAGGGTAGGTAGTATTTTTAGGTAAAGCAGAGACTGGTACCAATATGGCTGCCAGCTGGTATGAATAAATTCCCAGCAGGAGAAGACTTGGTATTCGTTAAATCTGGTGACATCAGCCCAAACTGCAGGCTTCAGGGATGAGAAGGTTACCCAGAACTTACTGCCCCTCACCAAAATAAAATAAATAAACAAACTGATAATTTCAGATGTAGATATTTATTTGCTCTCTGTGTGGCTTATTTAGAATAAATGCAAACAGTTATTTAAATTATTTTTTTTAAGAATTTTATTTATTTATCTTTAGAGGGGAAGGGTAGGAGAGAGGGAGAGAAATATCACTGTATGGTTGCCTCTTGTGTGTCCCATGCTGGGAACTGGCCTGCAACCCAGGCATGTGCCCTGACTGGGAATCGAACCGCGATCCTCTGGTTCGCAGGCCCGCGCTCAATCCACTGAGCTACACCAGCCAGGGCGCAAACACTTATTTAATATAAAAGTTCATAAATATACAATATGTGTTATGGGCTGAATTGTGCCCCATTGCCCCTCAAAAATCATATGTTAAAGTCCTAACCCCCCATACCTCAGAAAGTGACTAAAAGGGCAATTAAGTTAAAATGAGCTCCTTAGAGTGGACCTTAATCCACTTTGACTGGTGCTCTTACAGGAAGAGACCAGGACACACACGGACAGCAAGGGATGACCATGTGAAGACACAGGGAGAAAGGAGCCATCTACAGTCCAAGGAGGGAGGCATCAGAAGAAACAAGCCGGCTACTACCTTGACCTTGTACGTCTAGCCTCCAGAATTATTAGAAAATAATTATCTGTTGTTTAAGCCACCCAGTCTGTGGTATTTTATTATGGCAGCCCTAGCAAACATAATGTAATCTGTACTTCAGCAAACTTCATAAACAAAATCAAAAGATAATAGTAGAAAAATATTGGTTAACATGTAAAAATAGACAAAGAGGGGCCTAGAATCAATATTCCAGTAACATTGAGCATACCAAGCACCCAGATCTTGGCCTTAAATACAATCCTCCAATAAAGAAACTAAAGCATCTTGGAGAAACAGCTGCTTCTAGGAATGAGGCAGAAATACTCAGTAGGAGCCTGGTACATACTGCAGTGCCAGAGAGTAAGAAAGTGTTTTTTTTTTTTAAAGCCCTCTCAGTTATAGAGGTATGTAAAATGGACACAGGAACCTACTGAAAGACGTCCCAGTGTTCAAAGCTTTGAGCAACAAAATAAAGTATTATTAGAATAGAACCCAAGTGTAAAATAAACACATCTATAGTGATACAAATAAATCATTGGATAAATAAATAACTAGGGGAGAATAGACAAAGCTCCTCTGCAGAAAAATTCCAAATAACTTATATAGGTACTCCACCCTCAAAATGGAGCATAACTGCCCACTAAAATGTGGCCTGTGCATAGTGACTTCTAAAGAGCTCAGCACAGAAGAGGGGGGAAGGGAAGCACGTCACAGCGGCAAATCTAACAAATAATGCCATAGCCTGCTGGTTACGGGTAACATCAAGAGTGGTGTGTTGATAGTATGTGTCCTTGATGAAATATGATGAAATGGAACTTTACCTCTGTGGTCTTCCTCCAAAACACCTACACCTCAGTCTAATCGTGAGGAAAACAGCACACAAATTCCAGTAGATGGGCCTCCTACAATTAACTTGACCAACACTCCATTAAACTGTCAGAGGTCATTTCCCAAGGAAAGTCTGAGAAACTGTTAGAGCCAAGGAGGAGCCAAGGAGGCAAGAAACAGTTTAATGTGCAATTTTGGATGAGATCCCCGGACAGAAGTGGGGGGGGGAGGATGCTGGGTGAAAAACTAAAGAAATCTGAGAAAACTATGGACTTCAATTAATAAATATTAATATCGGTTAATAATTGTGAGCATACTAATGCAAGATGTTAATAATAGGAAAAAGTCGGTACAGGGTATGTGGGAACTATGCTATCTTCCCAACTTTTCTATAAAACTTTAAAATATTCAAAAATAAAAGATTCTTCTTAAAAACAGGCCAAAAAAAGATAAGAGATAACAGGATGTCATACACCCCTGGCATCAAAAGGCCAGTAAATACTTGAAAAAAATTCATACTTACTGGTGTTCAGAAATGCACACTAAAACATCTATGAGATTACTTCCGGCCAAGATGGAGGCGTAGGCGGACACACTGTGCCTCCTCTCACAACCAAAATTAAGGACAACAAATATTTAGAAACAAGAAAACAATCAGAACTGATAGAAAATTGAACTGTACAGAAGTCCAACAACCATTCATCCAGACCGGTAAGAGGGGCAGAGTCGCGGCAGGAAAAGTGGAGGTTCGGACCTGAGCAGGCAGGCAGCAGCTGCGGCTGGCGGTTCCCAGGTGCACAGGCGGCAGCTGTGCGGACCCAGTGAGGCCGCACAGGGCGGCTGGCTGGCTGGGTGGTCCCACATTCCTG
Source organism: Glossophaga mutica (assembly GCA_039655065.1). Classification (NCBI taxonomy): domain Eukaryota; kingdom Metazoa; phylum Chordata; class Mammalia; order Chiroptera; family Phyllostomidae; genus Glossophaga; species Glossophaga mutica. The sequence goes on along the minus strand of CM077307.1, from coordinate 134,186,328 downwards.
CGCAGTCCCACATTCGCTCACGCAGACGGTCCAGGCGGAGGGGAGGTGGCGGAAGGGACTGGAATCTGAGAGAGAGCGGTGCAGGCGCCATTGTTCCCTCTCGGACCCCGCCCCCACAAACAGCGTCACTACCCAGCAACTGGGCTGCCCCGCACTGGGGAACACCTAAGGCTCCACCCCTTACTACGTAACAGCCACGACCAGACCAAAAACAAAACAAAACAAAACAAACAAACAAACAAAAAAACCACCAGAAATGGCTCAAACCGGAGAACAAATGAAAGCTTCAGAGCCAATTCCTCTAAGCCATGAAGAGAGCCAACCTATCAGATGCACAGAGCATTCTGGTGATCAGGATGCTCACAGAATTGGTTGATTTTGGTTGCAAATTAGATGAAAAAATGAAGGTTATGCTAAGTGAAATAAAAGAAAATATACAGGGAACCAGTAGTGATGGGAAGGAAACGGGGACTCAAATCAATGGAGTGGACCAGAAGGAAGAAACACACAACCAAACAGAAAACAAGGAAGAAACAAGAATTCAAAAAAATGAGGAGAGGCTTAGGAACCTCTGGGACATCGTTCAACATCCCAACATCGGAATTATAGGGGTACCAGAAGGGGAAGAAGAAGAGCAACAAGTGGAAAACTTATTTGAACAAATAATAAAGGAGAACTTCCCCAATCTGGCCAAGGAAATAGACTTCCAGGAAGTCCAGGAAGCTCAGAGAGTCCCAAAGAAGTTGGACCCAAGGAGGAACACACCAAGGCACATCATAATTCCATTAGCCAAGATTCAAATGAAGGAGAGAATTCTAGAAGCAGCAAGGGATAAGGGGACAGTCACCTACAAAGGAGTTCCCATCAGACTGTCATCTGATTTCTCAAAAGAGACCTTCAGGCAAGAAGGGGCTGGAAAGAAGTATTCTAAGTTATGAAAGGCAAGGACCTACATCCAAAATTGCTCTATCCAGCAAAGCTGTCATTTATATTGTAAGGGAAGATAAAGTGCTTCTCAGATAAGGTCAAGTTCAAGGAGTTCATCATCACTAAGCCCCTATTATATGAAATGTTAAAGGGACTTATCTAAGAAAAAGAAGATAAAAATACGACAGTGAAAAGACAGCAAACTCACAGCTATTAACAACCACACCTAAAACAAAAGCAAACAACTAGAACAGGAACAGAACCACAGAAATGGAGATCACATGGAGGGTTAGCAACAGGGGCGTGGGAGGAGGAAAGAGGGGGAAAAGGTACAGAGAATAAGTAGCATAGATGGTGGGTAGAAAATAGGGGGAGGGCAAAAATAGTGTGGGAAATGTAGAAGCTAAAGAACTTATGACACATGGACATGAACTAAAGGGGGGAAATGTGGGTGGGTGAGAGTGTGCAGGGTGGAGGGGAATGATGGGGGAGAAATGGAACAACTGTAATAGCATAATCAATAAAATATATTTTTAAAGAAAAAATAAAATAAAACATCTATGAGATTATTACTTTTCTATTTATTTAGCTTGCAAACTTTTTCTAAAATGATGATACCCATGATTGGTGATGTGTAGGAATGTGAAGTAGAAGTACCTCTCTGGAGGTATCTTGGTAATAGATAAAAATGTGTATATTGTTTGAAGCAATAACATCACAACCAGTTGGTGAATATCAATATACACAAAAGTGTTTTTCAGTTTTATGTGCAATCGCCAAACCCAGGAGATTAACCAAATGCTGATAAATACGGGATTGTTTAAATAAACAATGGGAATCTCAGTGTAGGCTATAATAATGATATTAAGAATAATACAGTATTCTTAATATCAAATTTTTGTCCTTAAATTTGAGGACAAAAATTTCCATGATGTAGTATGTGAAAACACCTGTTGTAAACCATATATATTCTGTGTCATGCCATTTCTGTGTCTTTTCTTTCATTATATATATATGTACACTTCTCTTGGACCTGGGATTTAGTGAAATAACCTTAGCAGATGTCATTAAAACAAGTCCTACTTGTGATTTAGCCATTTTATAAATGCTTAAAATAATGTTATTTTAATGTGTGTGTTGCAGTAAATGTATCAGTCCTTGTTTCCCAGCACTGTCATTATAATTAGAAGTGAATGACCACTTTTCCATTGCCACAAACTATGTGTGTGTGTCGTGTTTGATGTCTATTACACATGGATGCAAGTAGGGTTTTGCTGTATATACAGTAAAGTTTTGTCCGTGGTTACCTCTCACTAGTAGGGTTGGGGCTCTTTTTTTTTTTTTGCATTTTTCTACTGGAATATTAAAATTATTTTTTGTTAAAAAATCAGTGTATTTTCCTTTTGCTTTTCTGAGAGATTTAGTTTATACACAAGTTTGTATTTATACAAATCGACAGTGCCATGTGTGTTCCATGTGCCTTCTATTTTTCTGTTAGGTGATATTTTCATGAGCTCTTAAAAGCACTGTTTGATTCATCATCTCATACTGTCTACTTTCAGGTTGGTGTTTGGAATGCTGTATCCTGCCTATTATTCATACAAAACTGTGAAAACCAAAAACGTGAAGGAATATGTAAGTATAGTTTTATGAGTAATAATTTAGTTTAATGTACCCATTATGTACAACACTAGAAAAACTGTCATTATTTTAGAAACAGCTGGCATAATATTTTGGGTTAAAAATGTAATATAAACGTGAAGTACTAAAATTAGTCTTTTTTTATTTATTATTTTTTTAAAGATTTTATTTATTTCTTTTTGGAGAGAGGAGAAGGGAGGGAGAAAGAGAGGAAGAGAAACATCAATGTGTGGTTGCCTCTCACATGCCCCCCCACTGGGGAGCTGGCCCGAAACCCAGGCATGTGCCTGACTAGGGATTAAACTAGCGACCCTTTGGTTCGCAGGCCAGCACTCAGTCCGCTGAGGCACACCAGCCAGGGCTGAAATTAGTCTTCTTTAAAAGTAATTTTGAATATAATTCCAAAATGGAGTGTCAAAAATAGTGCACTGTGAGTTGGCATTTAAATAAGCGTGATTCCCAAATGAGTAATTGGATATCTCTTAATTCATTTAGTCTATAAGGTCCAATATAATGAGGCTGGGGGATTATCTGGTTTTATAGTCTTATAAATTTATAGGTACACTGAGAATTTATCTCTTTGGCCCCAAAACCTTTTCCTTTTTTCGTAGGTGTTCTGTTACTTTCTAATTGATTTAAATATGCATATACCTCATCACTGCTGACAGTTGTAATCATCAGCTTGCTTTCTGTTTGTATGGAATTAACCATTCTGGATATTTCGTATTGATGAATAATGTGTGACCTTTTGTGTCTGGCTTCTTTCACTTAGCCTGTTTTTCAAGATTTATCTGTATTGTAACAAACACGTATCAGTATTGCATTCCACCCTAGGGCTGAATAATGTTCCACTGTATGCATACACAACATTGTTTCTCCTTTCATCCACTGATGAACATCTGGAATATTTCTGCCTTTTGGCTATTCTGAATGGTGTCAGTATAAACATTCACATACAACGATTTCTTTGAGTACCTGTTTTCATTTCTTTGGATTATATAGCCATGGTTCTTTGTAAGGGATCTTGGAAGGTAGCCTAGTCATCTAGTTGTTTAAATAGTCAGAGATCAGATGATGATTCTTTATAGTATTTGTTTAGAGCCTTTTTTTCCCTCAGGGTGGGGTATGAAATTTTTATAATTAATCCACTTTATTGAACTTTTATAGTTGTTTTTCTCTTTTCTATAAAACTAATTTTTGAAGTGAAGTATATACAAATCAATCAGAATGGTAGAATATATCTAGCAATGACAGAGAAGTTGCTTTGTTGAGCTCTGAAATTGTTCTGTCTTTTTATTATACATCTCTTACATCTAGGGTTGGTGAAGTAGCATTAAGAGATGGAACAACTTTATGTCCTAGTAATATAAAGTGATTTTATAAATGGTTTGAAGGGACATATTTTAATATATGCTATAATAAATGCTCTAACTATCATTTTATAGTACTGGTATACATTCATTTTTAGAAACAAGCACTTCTGTTAACAGTGCTTCTCAAGCTACTCATGGTAAAGGACCAATTTTGATTTTTTTAATTTCCAGAAAGTCATAGACCAATAGGTTTGTAAGATAAAATTAAAAACTAATCACTATTAAAATGACAGGAAAACCCAAAAACATGAAATACAACACATACTTTTTTATTATTAGATTCAGTAGATGTGAAATTACAGTACTATCAATGTTTTATAAGAAAAGATTAAATACTGCCACTTGTGACAGCATGGATAGACCTTGAAAGTATCATGCTAAGCGAAATAGGTCAGAAAAAGTTAAGAACCATATGATTTCACTTCTGTGTGGGATATAAAACTGAAACTCATAGACACAGACAACAGTGTGGTGGTTACCAGAGGGAAAGGGCATTGGGCAGGGGGTCTGGTAAAGTGGGTCAGATATTTGGTGACAGAAAATGATTTGAGTGGTAAACACACAGTGCAATACATAGATGATGTATAATAGAAATGCACCCTAAAAACTTTTGATCCTGTTAACAACCAATGTCATAAACAAATTTAATAGGAATTAAATAAAGCAAAACAGCCTTGCACTAATTCATAGACAACACTTTGCCTTACCATGAAAAATCTTAATTTGAGTTTTCTATTAATAGATAAAAATGAGTTGCTCTTCATTGCTAAATACCATGAAAATATGAATTAAGATGGGATCGTAACTACTGACTAGTATGTAATAAATGTACTGCTCAGTATATTCCTCCTTTTTTGGAATACTTGTGATACTGTTATTAACTGAGGTCTTCTGAATCTGATTAACTGTACAAGTGAAGTACAGGGTAATATGTTTCTCAATTTTGGATCCATTTCATCTATAAAGTAGTATAGACCCAGGATATGAGATCATTGTGGCTCTGCGTGTGGGTCTTTGTGCATGTATTTGTGCTTAGGTTATTTTCCTATTTTCCTTCACAAATCTCTATGATTTCATTGTGGGGGGAAAAAGTTAAATACAAATTGAAAAGTTTAGGTGGGACACTCAGATAATATGAGGGTATTATCAGCATGTACATAAATACCATCCCCTGAAATTAAAGGTAAGAAGATAGCAATAAGAAATATAAAGGTATAATAAATTGTGATAAAAAGAAATAGACCTTTCATGTGTAAATTAATGTTGAAAGAGCAGAAAAGATGGTATTATTTAGAGATTGGCCTAAGAACCATAATAAAATATTAGCCCCTTACTATACATCAATTTAACTTTGTTAATGTTAATTTTTAAAGACTCAAAAAACACGGATTTGTGTGTTTTATTCTCTTAATACAACACTCAAATTTTTATTACTGAACTATTCTATAAATTTGGGATTAATAAGAATGGTCTGACCCCGAAATTTTAATTGTGCTTTATAAATTAAAGATAATTTAACCTATGAAAGAGAATCCATTAACATGCTTATTCAAACTAATGGAAAAACTATAAAACAATGTGTTGATAATATCTATACATACCTATTTGTGTATGTTTAGTTATATCCTTTACATATTGCTTTGCAATATGTAAGGCAATATTTTAGTGATTAACTCATTATTAACAAAATGGGAATTACCTGTACATAATTTTGCTTTAGTAATGTGAGTCTAAAAAAAGGTTGTCCTAACCATCTCTTTAGGAATATCAAAGTAATGAGTAATTGAAGAGAAATTAGGGAAACAGAAGGCAGGTGTCTGGAGTTGGTTTGATAATTACCTGGTAATCAACTCTGCTTGACAAATAAAATGAGAGCAAAAAGCAAAAATGGTCAGGCACTGAAACAGGAAAGGCAGGAAGGACGTCTCCCTTTGATGAAGAAATATGATACAACTCTGAAGACCTCCTGTGACCAACTTGCATGCCATCAAGGCTGCTAGAGAGACTACACTTCGATATCATATTGGGATAACATCTTACATTTCTATAATTCACTACCAGTTCCAAAATACTTCGGTATTGTGTCCTATTGCTTCTGTAACAAATTACCACTTACTGGCTTAAATTAACACAAATTTATTTTCTTACAGTTTTATAGGTCAGAAATCTGAAATGGATCCACAGGGCTACATTCCTTCTGGAGGCTCTAGTGGAAAATCAGTTTACTTACCCTTTCTAGCTTCTACAGACTGCTCACATTCCTTGACTTTTGGCTCTAGTGTTCTCTCTTCAAAGTAAGAAATGTTGGGCTGAGACCTTCTCACACTGTGATCTCTCTGGTTCTCTCTTCTGCCTCGCTCTTCACTTATAAGGACCCTGGAGATTACAGTGGGCTCACCATCCGATTAGCAACCTGAATTCCATCAGTAACCTAATTTCTCCTTTATCATGTAAACTAACTCGTTCACACATTTCAGCGTAGGAAGTGGACCTCTCTGGGGGGAGGTGAGGAGTCATTATTCTGCATACCACAATATCTCACTGATTCTCACGACAAGTCAATAAAGTAGGTGGGAAAATATTCCAACATTATAGGCTCAGAAGTAAATTAACTTGCCCAGGTCACATGGATCATTAAAGAAGGAATTGGATAGCTTCTGTTTCTAATATTTTATTCTTTCTCTTCTTCCACGCTGTTGTACCTTTAGAAAAATAGGTGAGGATCCTAGCTTCACACACACACAAAAAAAAGGTTGAAATAGCCTTCACAACCAGCCAGTGAATGTGCTTCTGATTAATTCCAAGGTAGACCTTCAGGGGCAACAAACTATATAGGTATTTTCCAAGAAGGGCAGTGAGTGAGGCAGCTTAACCAGTTCTAGAGCAGGACCCGTAAGCATCTAAATCAACTGTGATCAAAATGTTTGAAAATGAGATTTTCATACGAATGAAATGAAGTTTTTGAAAGTTTGTAAAGTCTTGGCAGTTCTTTAAGCATTTCCAACTTAAATTTACTTCTGACAAAATAATTTGTATATTATTTTCTTGCTGAGTTTCAACTAAGTTTAGTTATCCAATTTAACCTTTGATGATAACAGTTTTGTCAGAGCTCTGTCCTCATAAAATTTTCCTGTATGGTGATCCCATCCAAATTTGCTTTGTCTTACAGGTTTTTGTTTGTTTGTTTGTTTGTTTGTTTGTTTAGTAAAAGTAACCTTAAAATTTTCCTGTTATATTTTTAATGCCCTCTTATACTATTTGATATTATATTATTTATTTGGTTTTGTCTTTCGTGCCATAGCTTTATTGTTTTATTAATCATTATATTCCCATACATACAGCAGTACATGATATATGGTAGGCACTCAATATTTTTGGAATGATGAATAAATAAGAAAAGGAAGAAGAGTTGACTTTTAAGTCTATATCAAATACTGAATTGTGTTTACAAGAACGTGTACATTTCTTAATTAGATTGGTCTAGTTTTTCAGCTTTGATTCTGCTGGGTTAAGGAGTATATAGTCCAGTCCAACTTGTCCCAAAGACCATTTTCTTTGAGCTGTTTAGTTATTACCTAAATACTACTGACATCTACTTCAAAATTATTTTCAGAAAGCAAACATTTTTATTAATTTACTTTTTTCCACCCTAACTACTACCATTCCCTGTAAGCCTTCAAATAGTAGATTGCACCTGATAAAACAGATGCTGTGTTCAAATCAAAACACATGGAAAGTGCTGTGTATTTTGGCAATCTTCCTTTCTTCCTTTGCCTATTTTTAAAAGAGAGCTTTCCTAGGATATAATTTCCTGTATAGTGTGGCTGATATGGCCTACTTAAAATCTTTCAGTCTTGCAGTAATTGAAATGTAAACTTACTGAAGAATTAGTATGGTTTTGCAAATTTTTTCAGGCTTATACCATTTTATGACTTGAAAATAGAGTGTTTACTTCCAAGTGCTGTGTAATTGCTATAGCTTTTCTAGGAAACCAGTGTTTTTATTCTAAGAATGTTGAAGAAAGTGGCAATGAAAAGATTGTCTAACAGCACATAAAAATCAAAATCAGACATTTGGTCCTGAGATTTACTGTAAGTAAGAACAAAGAACAGGGACAACTCTGGGAGATTACTCTTTTAAGGATCCATAAATGGCTTCCGAAAACCCCATTGACTTGGATTTTGAAAGCAACCTAATTTTTGACTGAGTATTTGAGTGATATGAAAATGAACAAACAGCCCTGGCAGAATAGCTCAGTTGGTGGGAGTGTCATCCCAAGGGACCCAATGCAGATTTGACCCCTGGTTGGGGCACATGTAGGAGCTGACCAATGAATGCAGGAGTTACGTGGAAGAACAAATCAATGTTTCTGCCTCTTTCTCTCAAATCAGTAAATAAAAAAATTTAATTAATAAGTGGAGCAACAAATCAATGTTTCTCAAATCAATAAATTAAAAATTATATTCATTTGCTTCAAGGGTTTTAATAATGTAGGGAATGTAAAGATTAAACCAATAATTAAGGTGGGATTTTGAAAAAAATATTTGAAAATCAGTTTTTTCAGGTCAGGCCACATGCTTATCTGTTTATCATCCTGATGTACTTTTAATTTACTTTTTATTTTTATCAAAGTTGTATATTTTATAATTTTAAAACCAAACCATTTTACAAGGCTTGTTATAAAAAACAACAGTTCCCTATCCTCCCTTCATCTCTAGAGGCAACTACTTTCAACGCTTTATCCAAATTCTTTAGTGTGTATATTTACATATCTAATTAACATGCTTATACCTTTGCTATTTCCTAATTTTTCAAATGGACATTATCAGTTGACTTCCTTCTATTGTATTAAAGATGATTTAGTAGTTACCCACTGTGTCACTGGACCATACACATGCATCTTTCCCTGTCCCTATAGCTTCCTAATATCATTACAGTATAATTTGAATTCAGTCAATATTCAATATCTACATTATTTAGGCTAAATTAGAAAGAAGCAATAGAATATGGAGATAAATAACACAGCCACTAGAACCATGGTCTCTAGGTTATCATCACAGCCCTATCCATTACTAGCTCTTTATTCATTTGACCTTTCTGTGCCTCAGTTTCCTTGTCTGTAAAATAAGAACTGAAGTAGTACTTACTTTCTCAAGTGGTTGTGAAGATTATATAAGTTATTGAACATAAAGCACTTATATCAGTACCTGACATATAACAGTATGTTATATAGTATTTATAAGATGCGTGTAAATACCGCATCTAACCTCTACAGTATTCCACCATGGCCATTCCTTTGCCACACAGTGGTTTGTTTTCCCTGCTGTCTTGATTTCTGCTTTGTTTCTTGGTTTCTTGGTTGTTTTTAACATTCATTTGATATTCTCTGTTCTTGTTGCAAATTTAGACTCAAACTCTACCACAGCTGTGTGAATTTCTTCTCAGTGTACTCTCATCCATTAGATATTCTAGACTGGCTCCTGTTTTAGATCCTCAGATTTCTTCCTCTCCTGGCTTTCTCTTTCTTATTTTACTTCCTCATTTTGATAAAATGCATCCTTCCTAAGAAAGCTAGCTAACAGGTAAAAATTTTGAGATGCTAGGTTGGAAATAATTTTCCTTCCGAATTTTGAAGGCCTTTCTCCGTTGTTTTCTAAGCTTCTAGTGTTGCTGTGGAGAAGTCTGAAGCTATTCTCTTTCTTACTTACTTGTAGGATCTTTTCTACATCCTGCCATTTAAAATTTTTGCGATGATGTGTGTTAATGTGAATGGATTGTAATTGATGTTGCTAAACCTTCAGCAGTTCATTTTAATCTAAGAATCCTTTATCCTTCAGCTGTGGGGAATGTGGTTAAAATTTATTTCTCTAATGATTTTCTCCACTCCATTTTCACTGTTTGTTCTATATGAGATTCCTTTTATTCAGTTATAAAGACACTTGGACTAATTGTTTAAATTTCTGATCTTTTTATTCTTTCCCATCCCTTTCTTTTTGTTTGATTTTGTGATAGAGTTCTTCAGTTTTATCTTCTAATCCTTCAATTAATCTTTCAATTTCTGCACCCATGTTTTTAATTTCTAAGAGCTCTGTTTTTTCTTGAATGTTCCTTTTTCTATAATGTCCTATTCTAATTTTGTTTAAATTATCTTCCCTTTTGTCAGAGGCTATGAATGATAGTTTTTTAGACATGTTCTCTCCTTTGACTTTTATTTGTTTCTGGCTCTACTTTTCTATGTATGATTTCCTCAGATATTAGGTGACCCTTAATTCTCTGCACATGTTTGAGTATTATATTAAAAGGCTGTTTAGAGCCCTGTCTGGTGTAGCTTAGTGGATTGAGCACAGGCTTCAAACCAAAGGGTCGTCAGTTCAATTCCTAGTCAGGGCACATGCCTGGGTTGTGGGCCAGGTCCCCAGTGAGGGGGGCCATGTGAGAGGAAACCACACGTTGATACTTCTCTCCCTCCCTTTCCCTCTCCCTAAAAATAAATAAATAAAAATAAAATATTTTTAAAAAAAGGCTGATTAGAAAGAAGGCCCGTACCAATGAAGAGGTTTGCTGAATGTGATCTTCACTAGGGTGATCTGACTAGGCAATTGTATTTGTTCCTAGGGCTTCCGTAAGGAAGTACCACAAGCTGAGTGGCTTAAAACAACAGAAATGCGTTGTAAATTTATTGTGTCACAGTTCTGAAGGCTAGATATATGTAATCACCGTAGGTACAGGGCCATGCTCCTTCTGAAACCTGCTGAGGAGAAGAATCCTTTCTTGCTTTTGCCTAGCTTCTGGTGGTTGCCGGCAATTCTAGGTGTTCCTTGCCTGTCAGCTACAGCTCTTCAGTTTCTGCCTTTGTGATCCCATGGTATTCTCCCCTTGCATGTCTAGGTTTCTGGGTCTTTTATGTTCTTCTTTTAAGGACAGCAGTCCTATTAGGTTAAGGGCCCATCATATCCCAGCATGACCTCCTCTTAACTGATTACATGTTCAGTGACCCTATTTCCAAATGAGGTCACATTCTGAGGTACTGGGGGTTAGAACTTTTCAGTAGTTTGCTTGGACGGCCTTAACAAAATACCACGCACTGAGTAGCTTAAACAACCCAAATTTTTCTCACAGTTCTGTAGACTGGAAATCTAAGATCAGGGTTGGTTTTTAGTGAGGTCTCTTTTTTGCTTGTAGATGGCCACCTTCTCTCCCTGTCCTTACATGGGCTTTTTCTGTGCATGTGTTGGGAGAGAAATCTCTGGTGTCCCTTCCTCTTCTTTTAAGGACACCAGTTCTCTGGAATTAGAGCCTCACACTTATGACCTCACTTAATCTTAATTACCTCCATAAAGGCCCTATCTCCAAATACAGTCCTTGGGAGTTAGGGCTTCAACATATAAATTCGGCAAGGGGCACAATTCAGTGCATAACAGACTTCAGCATATCTTTCTGGCAACATAATTCATAACAACCATTTCCTTGGAAAATTATCTGTGTGTGTGTGTGTGTGTGTGTGTGTGTTGTACCATATATATTCTTTAGAGAGTACTTCCATTCTGAAAGTTACTTGGTTGCTACACTATGATGGGAGAATCTCTCAATATTCAATTTATAAACTTTTACTTAGTCCCTATTAGCCCTACTCTAAACTGCCAGAGATTTGCAAATCCAGAGAACCTGTGAGTCACTCTTTCCAAGGAATAAGCTAGGGTTCTGCTGGGGCACAGAGGGGTACCCAGGCAGCTAAGGTGAGGGTGGGGCAGAGGGTCCACCTATCCTTAAGTGACTGGCAGCCATATTCTCTGTCTTTCACCCTTTGGGGCCAAGAATTGTGCCACCAATTCTTGAGCCCTTTGGGAGCTTTGCAATGAAATTTTGGGTTGGCTTCTGTTTTTCCCTCTATTGGCTAGTATTCAGTTTTCTCAGGCCTCCTAAATCAGTTACTACTTATCCATTTCCTCCTAGCTCCAAAAATGTGATGCTGTCTTCTCTTTTATATTGTTCTGAATTTGGGTCTTTTTAAAAAATCACTTTTTCTGTTTTAATGAGATTTGTGGTGGGGATGCAATTAAATGTGTATATTCAGTCTACTGTCTTTACTCAGATTTCCAAAAGGAACTTGTTACTGGGATACTGTAGTTGAATTATCCTGTGATATCAAGTAACACTTGTTTTATCATTAACATTGGTTTTTAAAATGTGTTCACATAAGAGAGATAGGTTTAATGGTAATACATATCATTTTTCAGTCTTTGGCAATAATTTTAAAATTTAGTTTTAGCTGACATTCAATGAATATATGTGTGTCTCGTCTTGAGTTATACTTGTAAATCAGGTTTTGATAAATCACACTTTTCCCTTGAAAGGCTTAATTAAAATCACTTGGGACATTTCATTATCCTTTAATGAAGTAAATCTACTTACATTTACTTAAAGTAAAGTAGCTGACAAATATTCTTTGTAAACTTAATTTTCAATGTGTCAGGTTTACTTATTATATATGTAACTCGTATCAGCCTGTAACTTTGCTGCTGAAATAATTGATAGTGTTATTCTTATCAAGTGATGTATACTCTACCTTATGTTTTCTAAACACAATTTCTTCATGAACATCTCAGGATCATTACAATGGATCCACTTTAGAAAACAAGTATTAAATTTGAATAAGGTTGTGTAATAGGAGACTTTTAAATGAATGCCTGACAGTTTCTTCTTAAATTTTAGCATGTGAATTAGAGTACCCCTTTATCTTTATGAAGTAAATTGAAAGCATTCCCACAGCTTTCACGTCAAGATGTAGCGGACCAACCACAGCTGTCTTGTCCTTTTCTGGCTTCCAATACAAATGCTTTGGGAAACAGAAACAAAGAAAAAAATTCTCACGGTAACATTTAAACTTACGAGGCTATGTCAGGCATTTGCTAATATCTAGGAAAAACTTTACCAACTAGTGCCAATGGAAATAGATTTTTAAAAACAGGGACAGAAACTGATGTTTCCATTAAAGGAAATGTTAAGTAATAAATTGGAAGGAGGCCTAGCCACCTCCACCCTAATCCCTAGCGATGGAACAGTTTAAAATCATGAAAACTACAGCAACCAAAAACCTCAATTGTCACCACCCTCCCTGCAGGGAGAACTGTGTTCAGAGGCAGCCGGTGTTCTGCCTCCCCCTTATCTGTTCAGAAACTATAAGCACACTACTTTGAAGAAAACCCCAATAAGTTCTAAAAGGGAGAAATAATAATTGCATACAAGAGAAAATACAAATGTGCGGTACTAGATGAATTTAAAAATTAAAATGACAGCAACATATATTACAGTTTGTATTATATTACAGTGAATATAATAGCTTTATAAACCTATATTTTGAAAAGGAAGGGAAAAATGAAACATTCAATTCTCAAAGCAAGAAAAACATCAAAATTAAAGGAATTTATAAAGAAAGCCAGCTGAATAAAGCAATAAAGAAGCAAAAATAAAAATATAAAGGAAATTGAGAGAATGGCAATATCTAAGAAGTGTTCCCCCTTGCACAAGTCTGGTAAGATAAACACTTGAAATAGCTACGATAGGGAGAAGAGCAGAAAAAATATTTGACAACATGAGAAACAAGAAGGGGTTAAACAAAGCCCTGGCTGGTATAGCTTAGTGGATTGAGCACGGGCTGCGAACCAAAGGGTTGCTGGTTTGATTCCCAGTCAGGGCACATGCCTAGGTTGTGGGCCAGGTCCCCAGTAGGGGGCATTGCCAGAGGCAACCACACAGTGATGTTTCTCTCCCTGTCTTTCTCCCTTCTCCTCTCTCTAAAAATAAATAAGTAAAATATTTAAAAATAAAAAAAATTAAAAAGGGGTTAAGCAAGCAATGCTAAAGTTGACAGTAATATTAAACTATCTAAAAAAAATTTAAATAGAATGTCTTCTAATAATAAGATATACCAGGTCTTTTTCCTTTTCAGCCGAAGGTTACATTATTTATGAAGAGAAAGCTCCTCTTTTACACAACACCAGGATCTACCTTTGGCATGCTCAGATATATACATCATCTTTCCATTATGTCATTAGAGAAGTGTAGTGCTTTACCAACTAGAGCTGTAGTAATCATATTGTCAGCCAGATTACCATCGCACTGAGCGGACCTCCCAAAAATGTAAAATCTAGAGCTGTTCCTGAAGATTTTAGCTAAGAAAAATAAAACTTTTCCTCAAAACCTCATGGAATTTTAGAAGCTCACGAGATTTGACTTCAGAAATGTAATGGAATTGTGAAAAGGTGAAGTTCTTTTTAAAAGCTATAAAATTTTTAAAATATATTGAATTATATAAATATATGAAATTTAGTCTATCTGTTGGCTAGAATAAATATAGATTGATTCCTTTTTAAGAAAACAAATCTAAACTCTACTGGTGAAGTGATAAAATATACTCAGAGGTTTTGAAAAGTTACAGAAATGTAAAATGGTTTTATTTTAAAATATTACATCAACTTTCAAAGGTTTCCAACAGGCATCTTTTAAAAAAATATCTAACACTCCAGTTTTATTATGTTAAATCCTTAAGAAGATTGGCAAAATAAATTATAGAAGCCAACTGGGGAAGTTTTTGTCATTAACATAATGTTTGAATATATCAGCCTAGTAATCAGCATTCTTACCTTCTCTCTATAGGAAGCAGATTTAGATTTACTCTTAGGGAAGATTCTACAGGCACTTCCTTCTTCGGAAAGGAAGCAGTGCACCAAGTGGTTACCGTCCAGATAACTGGGCTCTTGGATTGGGTAGACAACAGGGATGGTCCTCATGGAACTTTGGAGTAAAGAGCCTGGAGAATTCCATTTCCTGAGTGTTTTGCTTAATACTTGTGTCGGCTCAACTGATAGTCCTAAATAGTGCCTCTGAAAAGTGGACAAAAGGCCCAGCCTCTCCTGTTTTATGAGCTTTTTGGTTTTGGTATTTTTTTTTAAATCATGGTGTGCCTATACAGTGTTATTTAAATAAGGGTATGTTTTAACTTTTTACACTTAACAAATTATCACACAAAACTTAGTTCATCTTCTTTTCTCCAAACCCAAGTCTCTTCTTACATTCCCTTTATGAATGATACCACCTTTCTCCACATGGTATTGCCAGGACAAGCACAGAGGAGCCTCCTGCTGTGGTGCTCCTCAGACTTTAAGGAGCATAGGAATTCCCTGAGGTCTTGTTGAAATGCAGGTTCTGATTTAGTAAGTCTGGCCTGGGCTTGAGATTCTGCATTTCCAACAGGCTCCCAGGTGATGCTAATGCTACTGGTCTACAGACCACAGTTCAAGTAGCAAGAATTGTGTGCATGTTCTCAACTGTGGTTACATGTCAGAAACACTCATGAAACTTCCCTTTTAAACCACTCACTGCTCTCTCTGCACCTTGTGATAATGGGATGTAGGAATGCATGTAATTTTTTTTTAATCCCCAAGTAATTGTTAGCCACAGCCAAGGTGAAAATCGTTAAGAAGTACCCTATTTTATTGTGAAAAGTGAATAATTACCACATTGTGCTTTTTAAAAGCTTATGTATGCAGATGGGCACTACATAACATTGTTTTAGAAACATCTGTATTTAAATAGACTGATTAACAACTTGGAATATATTATAGAAAATAATATTTTAACACAATTAACCATATGTTGGAACTAGGGGTAAGACTGGTGAGATGGACTTCATCCTAGATTCCCTGTTTTAGGGCTGCCCATATACAAAATTTTTCATCAATAACGTTTCCCTTTAGAATCATCCCATCTTTTTTCTGCATCTTTCTCCAGCCTCTTTGTTCCTCTCCCTATGTTTACCCAGGGCCTTCACGCTGTCCTGCACTCTGGCCCGAAGCCAGCCCTTCCTTACCCCCTAGTCACCTGTGTTCTATCACCTGCTTTTCTCTGCACTCAGCCAAATGTGAACCTCAGTTTTCTATGTGAGGGTGATTGCACGTGCTTTCGGAGGGAAGTAATTTGATAACACAGGATCGTTTCAGTCATGACAGGGATTGATTCTTCCTGGAGTTTTTTTCTACCAGTCTACTTCTAAAGGAGACTCTGGCCCTGGCCAGTGTGGCTACAGTGTTTGGAGCGTCATCCCCTAACCAAAGGGTTGTGGTTTCAATTTCCGGTGTGGGTGTGTGATCCCAGTCCGGTTGGGTGTGGGAGACGGTCAATCAGCATTTCTCTATTGCATCGATGTTTCTCTGTCTCCCTTCCTCTCTCTCCAAGAACCAGTGAGGAAATGTCCTCTAGTAAGGATAAAAACAAACAAATTTTTTTTGTTGTTTTAAAAGACTTTTTCACTATCCGAATAATTATTGCATGTTTAAAGTATGCTATCAAGCCTATAATATAAAGCTACAACTTGTAGATAAAGAGTGGTATGTTAGCTAAAGAATGACATTTTTCATTTACTGTATTAGTCATATCATTTTGCTAGTCACCTGGAGAAAGGAGCATACCTTTTAGTGGCTAGGTTATTAATTTACTTGTGGAAATAGCAAGATAGAATTGACTATGTGACAATAGATGAGGCACAGGGGGACTATGGTGCCTAAGAAGTGGTACCAGCCCTTGGACATGCCTCAAGTAGGAAACATACATCATGGGCCAAGAGTTTGGGAACGCTAATGGAGAGAAGAAGGTAGCCTGACAATTTAAAACAGAAACTCGGATGACCTCTAGAATGTCCTTTTAGCCCAGTTTATTGCTCTCCATCTGAATAGGCTCTTTACCAAGCTAAAATCTGGAGAAATTCTATGTGGTGTTATTGAAAGGGAACTGTTCCTCTTACAAATATTTATTCTTCCGTATAAATCAATATGACTTTAAACAATATAAAAAGTGGAGTCCTGGGAATATATCCAAAGAAACCTAAAACACTGATTTGAAAGAAAATATGCACACATATGTTCATTGCAGCGTTATGTACAATAGCTAAGACGTGGAAGCAGCCCAGATGTCCACCAGTAGATGAGTGGATAAAAAAGCTGTAGTATATTTACACAATGGAATACTACTCGGCTGTTTAAAAAAAGGATATCTTGCCCTTTGTGACAGCATAGATGCACCTGGAGGTTATTATGCTAAGTGAATAAGTCAATCAGAAAAAGGCAAATACCATATGATCTCACTTATATGTGGAACCTAATGAACAAAATAAACTAACAAACGGAATAGAAACAGACTCATAAATACAGAGAACAGACTGGCAGCTGTCAGAGGGGAAGGGAGTTGGGGACTGGATGAAAAAGGTGACGGGATTAAGCAAAGGGAAAAAAAACCCTCATTGACAACAGTTTGGTGATTACCAGAGGGAAAGGAGGGTAGCAGGAAGTAGAAGAGGGTAAAGGGAGATAAGTAGTGATGAAAGGAGACTTGACTTGGGGTGGTGACACAAACAATATACAGGTGATGTATTGTAGAATTGTACAACTGAAACCTGTATAATTTTATTAAACAATGTCACCCCAGTAAATTCAATAACAACTTTTTAAAAAGTGAGGTGTGAATTCTTAGTCAGTGTGGATGGAGAGAGCTGTTTTGTACTGAGAGGTTATTCCTTCCTAAATTCTGCTTCTGGAAACAGTGCCTAAAAGCATTTCCTGCTTTCTACGTCTTCTTTTCAACACATTTTTAAAAATTAATTACCTAATTTTAAAACATTTTTGCACTTTTTTCTTATCTCAAGTTCTTCAAATATCAGGGTCAGGGGATGAGAGACATGGGGCTTCTGTGATTCTTGTGCACTGGGAAAGACCGAGGCGTTATTACTGCAGTATTTCTAGTTACGATCTGCCCCATTTTAACACCAGAAACGTCTATAATGTGAGGCTTTCTCCTTCAAAACAGCAGGATATTCTGGGTGGTCTTTGGCAGTGGTACCTGTAAACCGCAGGTAAACCATGTTGCTGGCAGTTTAGCATCTGAAAATGTAACTCCCACATAGCTGAGTCCCGAAGAGCTGTAGAAAGTTTAGACATTCTTAAATGGGGCAGTGGAGCAGGAAGGACCCCAAAGCTGAAGAAGCCCAAATCAATCCCAGCCTAAAATATTTACCCAACCCATGCCCCATCTTTCAAAACAAAAACTGTTTTCAACCATGGTCTCTAAACACTTTGGATTGAACTTCAACTAGCTTATTTTCAAGCATGCTTATAACTTAACACAGCTCTGGGGAAAATCCCATAACTGAGCCATCTGGGTTGGATAAAAGAGGGAGTTTTTCTATCCGATTTCACATTTTGTTCCTTTTGTTTTGAATGGGGGGAAATCATTATGAAGTAACCAAATTATTGCATAATGTTAATGAAATAGGAAAAATCTTTTCAACTCTATAGTATTTCTAAAGAATTCTGTATTAGAAGTTCTCTCTGTTGTCTCTGAAACATGGTATAGCGTGAATGTTTAGGGCAAGTTGACTTGAGTGAATAACTAATAATGGTCACAAAATAAAATTCTTTTTGGGTGGTCTGAAATTCAGCAGTGTTTATTTCTTTTCAGACTCAGCAAAGATTTTTTTTTTTTCCAGCGAAGCATATTTTAGCATTTTGTGCTCTGGATTTACTTAAGTGTGGTTATCATTGAAGTCATTATGCATATGTAATTTTTAATTTTCTCTTAAAGGCCAACATTAATTGCTTTATGATTAAAGAGTGTGAAATTAAGAGATGTTGGGAAGTTGTTTACTCTCTGATAACTTTGAAATCTGTGGCAAAATAGGCTATTTTATGTTATAAACTGCTGTTTGCAGTCCAGAGTTACTTGTTTGAATCCTGCATCAGTTCAGACCTTAAAATTAAGAAACTGTTAAGTAAAAGTCTGTGCTTGTTTTACCAGGCTCAGGGTAGTGGGTCCTGAGATCATGATGGTAAACAAGGCAATTTCGGTCCCTGATAGTTGTTACAGTCAAATGGCAGAGACAGGCGCTACATAAACCATTACACAGACCTGCTGCAATGACAACTACAGTGCACAGAGTCTGTGTGACCCTAGGAAGGGGCAGGGGTCGTCAGGGAAGGCTTTCCTTTGGAAGTGCTAGTTTATTCAGACAAGGCAAGTGGATAATATATAATAAAATAGTAGTTATAGGCTGCATCAGACATTGTGCTGATAAGCACCTCCTATTGATAAGCACTTCTTATCCTTTTATTGTCTTCTTTTATTAATCCCACCCATGAAAGCTCTTGAGATTAGGAATGCCTTGACCTCAGGGTTAATGATGATTTCATGTCACAAGACTTTGTTTATAATAAGCCTCAAGTAATATTTACCAAATTAATATATCACAAAATTTTTCTTTTCAGCGTACAAGTATAACTTAATATAATTATGTCATTTAACATATCTGTATTGATACTGCTATTATAATATCACACTAATCATAGCATAGAAAGAATAAATTATGTAAAGATAACAATGTAAGAAAAATATTCCTAATTAATGTGTTGTTACTGCTGTTAACCATGACCCTTAGAAATCTATGGCGATGTGCTTCCCAACAGAAAATAATATCCCATAACTAGTTGGGGTCTATGCATTGCTCTCAACTTCTGTGCTGGAAATCTGGACGATTGTTTCACAGTTGTACTTTTGTTTGCTCTATGTGTTTGTCTGGGGATCTAAATCAGTTTCATAAAAATTGTCTAAGAATGTGAACTATAAGAACTTGTTTTGTTGAAAAATGTTAAAAGATCATGAAATGAGGCCAACTTTTCTCTTGGCATCTGGATAGGTAAGTGCATACCTAAATGGAGCATGGTCTTTTGATAGTAAATTTAGCCTGTGGGTATATTCGTTTTACAGTATTCTCTCAGGCTTAAAATATCCTCTAATTCCTGTGAGAGTAAAGCTAAGAACATCATCACATGACTGTCTGGGTTCCTGAAATGCTAAGGCTTTATGAAAGCCTTATGGACTTTGAGTAGTAATAAAACAAGTACTGGCTTGTTAAGTAAGATAACCTCATCTATGAACTACATAAACTGGAATGTAATTTTAGATACTATGGTTTTATATCACAGATGATACTATAATCATCAAAAGAAGCCTTGCCTACTTATAAGAGTGTATTTTCTTAGAAAATAAGTTAGTTTTGATATTTGAATGATTTTAAGATTCCATTTGAGGAATCTTTTATTTATATTAAAGTAAACTTATATTAAAGCACTCATCACATTCCTCTAGTCATGAAAAATATATTGGGTAAACTATTCCACAATATGACAGCCATTGCATTGTAACCACTTTCAAAAGAAGTTTATTACCAAATAATTAGGAAAAATGGAAATTACAGTCTTGCTTGTAAATTAGCCCCATTTATTCATTCTCCCAATAAATATTTTTGAATATCTATTTTGTGCCAGGTACCATACTAGGCATTAGGTATACTCTTGGGAAAGAAAACAAGTAAGCAAAATAGACGATCAAACAACTCTTTCATGTATTCTTCATACTGACTTTTATGCACTTTACTCTTTATTTTTACTTTTATTTTTTTAAAGAGAGGGGAAAGGAGGGAGAAAGAGAGGGAGAGAAACATCAGTGTGAGAGAGAAATATTAATCAGTTGCCTCTCAGACGTGCCCCAACTGGGTACCCAACCCACAACCCAGGCCTGAGCCCTCATCAGGAATCAAACCAGGGACCTTTCGCTTTGCAGGACGATGTCCAATGAACTGATCCACTCTGGCCAGGGCTGCACTTCAGTCTTTGGATATCTCAGACTCCTATGCAGAATATCTACCTTAAACTTAACTCATGTTTCTAACAAACTTACAATTTATCTGATTTTGGGGCCTATTGAAAATAGAAAGGGATTGCTAATGAAGTCATATATAATGACAATGAAGCTGGTAACTAACATATTCACACAGATAGAAGTCACATTTGCCAAGGGGTCACACTAAAATACAAAATAGTGTTTCTCTGGCTCTGCCCCAGTCTGCGACATGAGAACATCAATCCTTCCTATCCTTCAGTTTCTTTCAAATCCTTCTGAGAGTCCCTGGGAGTATCTCAACCAGAATTTCTTAAAATGGTAGTCCTCTTCTCCAGTTCTAGATCGTTGTGGTAATATTAGCCATCACCGCCAACCAGGGCCCTGGCTGTGCCACAGATGGCAGCTATGGCACTGCGACTGATACCTGTGTAGTTCTGGAACCACTGCTCCCATAGCCTTGCTTTCGCATCTCCACAGAGATTAGAGTGTGACCCTTCATATTAGGGCAGGCTGAGCTGTTGTAATTATAAATACAATAAAAATGCAGAAGGAATATAAAAATGTATTTTTCTCTCACATAACAGTCCAGCTTAGGTGTTCATTTCAGCAAGGATTTCTCCTCAGGCAACCTCTTAAGAACTGGGGCTCTGTCCATCTTTAACATCATAGAGCTCCCAAGGTTTCTCCATTCTGTGTTCCCAGCCAGCAGGAAGCAGGGAACTAGCCTGTGGGAGAGATATACCCACTTCTCAAAAGCCTTAGCTCACATTCTGTTGGTCAGGACGGGACACTTGTGGCCAAGAAGCGTTGGGCCTGGTTGGGCCACTTCTCAGCCACCACTGTTATTATTGTGCCTATTTATGGACAGCACACTGTCACCTCTGTTTCTCTCTTGTTTCGCTGACCTAGACCTTTCGTGGTAGTCCCCGTCTTTAACACCTGGAGCAGCATAGAGCATCCTTGGTCACATAATCTGTTCCACTTCTACCCTAGGCTGTTCTCTTTCCCATTTGTATAAAAACATCTTTTCTCAACCTTTACTACTCCTCTTAAATCCGATCATCCCCAGCCTCAACAGGTGGCCTGCCCTTCTACTGCAGAGTAAAAGTAGAGGTCACCAACTGTAACCACTTCAACCCTCTGCCCAACAAGACCGTTCTTTTCTTTCCTCCTTGCTCCCGAGGAAGATGCGTCCGTTTCTTTCTTGAGCCCACTCTTCTTCCTAATCTTATTCTTGCCTGTTTCATCTGGGATCTGGTTCCATTAAGTACTTCTGTTCTCTAACTATTTGAATATCAGCATTTCTCTGGTAAAATGTGCCATCCTTGAGGATGTAAACATGCTTTCATTTTGCCTCATGCTGCTTTTTATTCTCTCCCTTCTTTTTTCTCTTTAAATCAGATCTCTTAAAATACTAGTTTATATTTACCCATCATGTGTTCACCTCCTATGTGCTGTCTGATCTTCTGCACTCCCAACAAAAAAGAGCACAATAAGCCTCGTGCAGGCCCATATTCAATCAACAGTTCACCATCATGTATATTTACTGAGCACCTTCTGTGCCCGGCACAGAGGATTCAGCAGTGCACAAAATAAAGTTTTTGCCCTCTTGGAGTTTACATTCAAGTAGGGAAAGGTGGGGAGGGGGAGTAAATATTTGTTAGATGTGTCTATGACATGTGATATGTGCTAAAAAGAACAATAAGCCAGGATGAGGGAATTAGGAGGATGTTGATATTTTAAGCAGAATGGTTAGGAAATTATTTGGTAATTAATTTGATTAATTAATTATCTGATAATTATTTGAGCAGAGACCTGAAGCAAGTGAGAAGGCTCTTCACAAGGGGAGGAGCATTTCAGGCAAGGAAACAGCATATCCTAAGGCCCTGAGGCAGGAGGATATCCACACACAAAGGACTGTAAAAATTCTGATGTGAATGGAGCAAAACAGGGAAGGAGGAAGAAGTCCAGATGAGACCAGAGCAGCAGCCTGTGCCAGAGCCATAGGGCCTCCTAGGCTGTCGTGAGATTTCTGATGGGGGCCATCATCAGAGGGATTTGAACAGGGGAATGACATGAGTTGGCTTGCGTTTTAAGGAGATAACTCTGACTGCTCTGTGCAAAACAGACCCAACGAAGCAGAGTGAACAGCTATGGGAGTAATCATAAGGAGATTATGGTCCCCTGGGCTGGGGAGCTATCTGTGGAAGTGGTGAGAAGGGACTCCATTCTGGATATGTTTCAAACAGCCGACATGCTGAGTAGTGCTGGAACCTTCCGTTCCTCATTGGAGCTTCCCCTCCACATTCCTTCTCCTTCCTTATGGCCCAGAGGCTGATCCATACAGACATGTCTGGCCTCGCTTCGGGTTTGGCCCCTGTGAGGCTCCTGCAAAAGATGTGAACACAGGAGGCGACGTGAGGTCAGAGTATTGTGCTTCGACTTCCTGGCCCCACTGGTTGGCTGTGACTACCTGAGGCTGTATGTAGCCCTTCCCTGCAGTTGTTACACTGTCTGGATTTTGGGAAACCTCTCCCACTCATACCTCCTTTGTGCCTAGGGTAATGCTAGTCCCTGCCTTTGCCAGCTCAAAGGTGTGCCACTGTCCTTTACTGATTTTCCTCAACTTGCCCACAACTTTATAAATGGCCCCTTTAGTAAGCTTTCCTTAAATTTGTATTATCTTGACTCATCCTGGAGCTGGAGCATCTAATAAACTTCTTTTTTAATCACAGTCATTTATTTGTTTTTCTCCCCAGTAAAATGTTAAATTCTTGAGGACAGAAGCTGACATATTCCTGTTTCTGTTCCCCTGACATGAGTAGGTTTTGCTACAGTACAGCTTTTTCAATGAGTATTATAATGTAATGATGCCACTTGAGACCTTAAGAATTGCCTAAATTATGTTTGATATGAAAAACTAAAAGTAAGCAGGGCATGCATGTGTGTCTTAAAAGGTGGGTTGTGATTTATTAAAGTTACGTGTTAAGTGACTAACTTTTATTTATATGCTATTTTAATAGCACTTATTTCCATTATATTGTTGCATATATTTATAAGATTATCAGTGTGACTGTTTTCCTACCAGTTTTTTTTTTTTTTTAGTGTTGCATTTTGTTATTGATGTTTCCTGCTGGTCTAACGAATGTTTTATCATCACAGATTTTTAATTGTACTTACAATTTGATGACTTGCCCTCTTCTTTCTTTTTTTAACTTTGACTTCTTTCTGTTTTTCCTTTGGGCAAAACTTTACAGTATGCTGAGCAGCCTTGAAGTATAGTTTTAATAAAAGCTTTGCTGAGTAATCATTTGGTGTAAAATTCCAACCAAATCCATTAATGGAAAAAAAAAGGAAGCAATATCTTTTCACCGTTAACTTTCTTTGTGGTTGTGCCCGTGAATAACACACATGCATGCACACCCAATGAATTTATTTAACTATTGCCGAGATTCAGCTATTCTTGAGCTCCATGTTTCCAATAAGGAGAACGAAAATTCCATGAGGTTAAGAGAGCATATTGTCAAAGAATGCATTCATTAAAGATAATTTAAAACCATGGAGTCTTGCTTATATAAAATTATAGCAAATTTCCCAGGAAAATGTCCAGGAATACCTTATCGACTGGATAGTTTGTTGTTGTTTAACTAAAAAAAACATACCCTTCTTTTTTGACATAAAGCATACCCTTTATTTTTGACATTATTAAATATTCTCACAACCTAAGTAAATGTGTTTTACTTTTTAAGAGATAAACATTATATACAATATTTTAAAGCAGCTACTTATATTGTGGGTCTTAAAATCAATTTGATAATTTCATCTGAAAATTGAATAAGCATTTGACCATACTGAAGCAAGGGTGTTTTTGAAATCTATGAGATGCATAGCAGCGCTGCTCCACCTGAGAGCTAGACATGCAGGGCATATCACCGAACTACTTACCTGTACAGTCCCTTTCACCTTTACTCAAGTCTGTCAGGTCTATCAAGGAGAGGCAAATTATGACTCCCCATTGAGTATTATTTATTGTTATTTTTCATTTGGAAGGTCACAGTCAGAATGATGGTTATGAAATTGTGAAATAATGAATATGTGAAATAATGGAAAATTATTTAAGTCATTATTTACTCTTCTCAAAGTTTCCTAAACTTTCTTTGAGAGAGACCAGTTAATTTAAGCCTCCACTTTCCCAAGAAAGACAGTGGTATACTCTGTTCTCTGAGATCTCTGTGCTGAGTACAAGAAAGGGAGAGAGCCCTGGCTGGTGTAGCTCAGTGGATTGAGCGCGGGCCTTTGAACCAAAGGATCGCGGTTCGATTCCCAGTCAGGGCACATGCCTGGGTTGCTGGGCCAGTTCCCGGCAGGGGACATACAGGAGGCGGCCGCACATTGATGTTTCTCTCCCTCTCTCCTTCCCTTCCCCTCTAAAGATAAATAAATAAATAAAAATAAATAAATAAATAAAAAATATTTAAAAAAAAAAAAAGAAAGGGAGAGAGAATTGAAAAAAATTGGTTCAGAGACCATCATCTTTTGGCTGTGCCCGCACATTATGGAAGTGGGGAGAGAGCTCCCTGGAGGTCCTTTTAGAAGGACACTAATTCTTGAGGGCTCTGCCCTTATAACCTAATCCCCTCTCAAGAGCCCCACCTCCTGACACACATTTGGGATGAGGATTTTAATATATGAATTTTGAAGGGGACACAAAATTCAGTCTGTTCACAACTACCATTGTGGTGATGGAGTAGAAGAAAAGGGTGTATGAGAGGTGATAGGCTTATACATAGGGAAAGAGGAAGAAGACACTAACCTTAGACTTTCGAAGTGCATAACTAGCCTTCTGGATATAAGAAATCCATGATTGTTCCTCAGTTTCTGAAAAGTTTATATAGATGGAGAAAATAGGAATGCAAAATTTAAAAAGCCAATACAGATTAAATGTGGTCATACCATATTATACTATATTATTTATATAATAATTAAATAGTTGACAGCCTTCCAAAAGAAAGCTATAGAAAAGAATAAGATCTTTTAGAGAACTTTCCTTTAGTTAGGAGAACTATATCCTGTTTTTCCAATTCTTTCATTCAGATCCTTATATTACATTGTAACTGGCCCAGAGATTTGTTATTCTTTGGTTTTTGTACTCCAGGACTGTTGATGCAGTGGTGTGAGGAACTCAGACATGAAGTCTGTTGAAAATTCAACCATCACCTTCTGCACTTGATCCAACATACTGTACATTTAGTAATATACATGTATATATGAGATATACATAATTATTCAGTTATAAGTAATTTTACTCTGTTATTTCATAAGTATTTTTATTATTTCCAGGTTCGATGGATGATGTACTGGATTGTTTTTGCTCTCTATACTGTGATTGAAACAGTAGCAGATCAAACAATTGCTTGGTAAGTTCTAATATTGAGAAAGGACCATACTTCAGACTTGTTAAGGGGTGTCCTGAGTTCTTTCTTATCCTGCTTTTTGCTGTTGACTAAGTAAATTTGATCAAGTTGCCTAATTATCCAATGTCTCATTTTCTTTATCCGTTTTCCCCATAAAAACATTGCTTTGCTTCCAGTTCTTCTCCAGTAAAGGCAGCTCATTCTTCTCCCCATGTGCCACTTTCTGCCCATCTCCCATACATCTTGTAGTCTCTTGGAACAGAGAAATTGGTTGTCATCTTTTTTTACACTGATGACTTCAGGCTGTTTTTCTTTATCACTTCCTAAAAGCCGCCTCTTTGGACACCCACAGCATCTGGTTTTAGCACTCCCTCCCCATCCTTGAAACTCTCATCTACATTCAAATTGGATGGCATCCACGTGGACACCCACTAATTGCCAGCTCCTGGGCTGCTGTATTCCAAACCTCTGAGACAAAATTAAAGCATGTTTGTATCCTCAAGGATTTAACATTTTACTGAGGGGCAAAGACTGAATTCACGGGACAACTTGCATCTCCTTGTGCTGTATTTCAGGAATGCATTTCCATCCAGAACTGGTCATCACCCAGACAAGTCCTCCTTTCAGAATCTGTGCATTTTCTATCCTGCCAGTTTCATCAGCTGCCCTTGCTGTAAAATCTTTGGCCTAAATAAGCCCAATTGCTTTTATTGACTTCTTTCCCAGACTACTAAATGAGCTGAAAAAATCAATCAGTTGCTCAGATAGGTATCAATTTGAGCTCACCTTTCCTTTTACTTGTTTTTGGTCCATTGCTACTCCCATTCCCTCTTGTACCTGTTTCAGACCTTTACTCCTCTCTCCTGGAACTGTCTTTCTGACTTTGCTGTTCTCATCACATTCTCACGGCACATTAGGTCACACTGTATTGCTAGGAAAAATGAAGTCATCAGAGTTAAATGTGCTTAGCATCTGCCCTTATTTATGAACTTCTCTGTAATGTGTCTTCATCCCTCTTTCTCTTCCCTCTTCTGTCCTGAAGCTCATTCATTTACTTGTTATGTTTTTGATATAGGGGTTTGGGAGAGAGTTTTCTGTTTGTTTTTAAATGGCAGATTCCAAAACGTGCTAGATCTCTTAAGTGTCGAAGTTCTCTTTTTAAAGATTTCAGGTTTTTTGCTGATTGCAAATATAGCATACACTATTAAAATCTGAGCAATGCAGGGAACGTTTGCCACAGGGAGAGTCCAGATACCGCTTTGTGATTGCACCATCACAGAGACCTTTCTTTCACTGCAGAGTCGTCAGTCATCATGTCTTACTGCCTGATACCCATCTGCCCCTTCAGAAGAGTCCAGATTTTTCAGTTATTGTGTATCTTCGTGCTTGTTTGACCACAGGATGTTGATCCCCTCATGCTGTATTAGTTAACTTTTGCTATGACAACAACCCTAAGAACAGAATAAGTTCAAAACACATACATTATTTCCTGCTCAAACTGCATGAAGGCAAGTGGTCATTGCTGTTTGCTGGGCTTGACTATTTTAAGTGTCTTTTCTTTGGGGGACCAAGGCTGGGGGAGCACTTGCTGTCACAGCAGAAAGCAAAAGTTTAAATCAAGGTATGGAGGCGTTGGAGGTGAGGGAGTCGAAGGGCATGTAAATCATGTGGCATGCCATATTCTGTTTTCAGTAGCAGGTCACATAGTTAAACCCCCAGTTATTGCTTAGGGAAGTGGATTCAGCCTACAAAGAAGACACTGCAAAGACACATGGGAAAGGACATGGCTTCCATCTAACCCTAATTCCCAGTCTACCACACTGGTAATTCCATTTCTTGTGTGAGTGAACAATTTAGGTCTGCAAAGTGCTGCAATTCTGGCCAAATGAGATGAGAGGGGAAGTTTTCTGAGAGCTCTGAGGATGAGAAAATGAGCGTATGGGGTAACATTGTGCATTTGGAGCGTATAAATGTGTGTCCTGGTAATTGGAGGTGCACAGGTACCACTGTGGCAGTGGGCTCTACAGACACTGGCTAATGCTTGTCAGTGCCCTCTTGGAGCTGAACACTCAGTTGCCAGTGTCCCTGAGCTTGCTGAAATGGAAGAATCTTGACTAGAAGGTGTGAATCTCTGCAGAATCAGCTTGCTCTTGCATTAACTGATCTATATTTAATGAAATTGATTTGTCGATTCAAACATAGTTGTATGAGCTTTTTAAAGTTTTTGTTATTTGCTCGTTGCCTGTAGTTTTGTTTTCACAGGGTTTTTTTTTCCCCAAATTTTTTCTTATTAGGTTCCCCCTGTACTATGAACTTAAGATTGCTTTTGTCATATGGCTGCTCTCTCCCTATACCAAAGGAGCAAGTTTAATATACAGAAAATTGCTTCATCCACTTCTTTCTTCAAAGGAAAGGGTAAGATATATAAATTATTTATACAAATCACATGCTTTAATACTATAAAGTTTGTGAAACATTTAAATTATGGGGGAAGTCCTATATTTTGGCTTCTGGACACTCTGCTTAAGTAAAATTAATATCTATCTGTTTGGATTTTTTTTTCCAGGAGATTGATGATTATATTGTACAAGCAAAGGAACGAGGCTATGAGACGATGGTAAACTTTGGGCGGCAAGGTTTAAACTTAGCAGCTACTGCTGCTGTCACTGCAGCAGTGAAGGTAACTTATTTACATTTTTTATGCAATAGTACATTAAGTCAGCAGATAAAGTAGGATGGCTTTTTTTTGTCAGATCATTTTAAAATGTTGGCAGAATTTTGCTTTCTGTTTATCTTCATAAAAGTGGGAAGAACAAGTGCCTAATTTTACAAGCATTTTTATGCATTTTCTATAACTAAATATTTTGAATCTCTTAATTGATCACAAAATGAGAGCTAGTTAATAAGTAAAACATACCAGGAAATGTCATTTTGTCATTTTCTTTTCTACTTTATAACCTTAAAGTAGTTTGAGTAAATCACTGTTAGTAAAGATGACCAATCTTTCTTTCTCTGTCTCTGGTGTTCTCTCTCGGTGGCAATATCTTGGTAGGATTTCTGGCTTACTTCTGCACCCCTACTTCAACCAATTTGAGGTAACTGATTATTCAAAATAAGGCATGAAAAAATTCTGTTTTTAAAACTTGAGATTTTACTTAGCCAATACTAATGTCATGTGTTGTCTTTTGCAAGTCAAGTTATAAAATAAGTGCCTCTGTGAAAACTTGCATTGTGGCTTTTGGATTTCTTTGCATGTGGTAATTAGTGTGGTTTATTTTAAATGCAATAGCATAATTGATTTTTGTGTGTAGTATGTGGAAAGAAAACAGACTTCAGACCCAAAAAGTGTTGAGTATGAATTTCTAAATAACCATCTGCAATTTACTTAACTTCTGTATTCCTTAGTTGTTTCATGTATGAAATGGAGATACTATACCTATCTGTGAGAGCACAGTAAGAGCCCAGTGAGCATTAATGTTATGTACCTCAGTTCAAGGGAAAATTTGAGTTTGTTGCTATTAAGTTAAATCGAGACTAAATAGTATTCTAGCTTTTGACTTAGACATTTTCAATTTAGTTGTCTTGAACTAAAACAATTTATTTCCAGTTATGGAAATAAATATTCTAGTTAAACAATGATTTTGTATAATAGCAATGGCAAAGGGATGTAAAATGTCAAATGGAATTCTTAAAATAAGCCTTCTCTTTTCAAAGTGATCTTTGGCTCAAGTATCCCAATTAATATAATCAGCAAGATAAGAAATTGACATTATATACTAGAAGTGTTACATTGAGGATTAAGTAAAAGCAGTAACTATACAGCATGCTGATGTTGATTATCCAGCAGTATGCTGATAATCAAGACTTTAGTATAGATTGCCTTTTATTGGCTTTTGAAAGTTTTTTATTTGTATAGATATAAACAAATACTAAAATAGCAATATATTCAGCTTATTTAAGGACTATTTTCCATTTTAGAAGAAGTGCCTTTGCTTTTTATTTCTTGATTAATGCAAATGCATTGTAATTTCCATGTCTACTAAAAAAGATCATCCAGGAGATCCAACATTCAACAAGTAGGAATGCTACCAAGAGACAACAGATACAGTTATCAAAAAAAAATACAATAATATTTCTCAGAACTGAAGGACGTGAATCTCCATATTGCAGGGATTCAGAAAGTACCCAGCACAATGAATAAAAAAAAGACTAAGTGTATCTACTCTTAAGCAAGGTTATTACTGTATTTTGCCATGTATGATGTACACTTCTTTGCCCAAATTTTTGAGGGAAAAATAGGGATGTGCATTATACATGGGTAGTACAAATTCTGTATTTATATAAATGTTTTTAATTATGTATTTATGCTTATGCACTAAAAGTGTGACTCTAGAAAGCAATAATGATATCCATATACAAAATAATATCCTGGAATACGATCATCAGTTTTGTTTCTAAATATAAATAAATAAATAATAGAATTAAAAAATTAAAATGAAAGTTCTTTTCCTGAAAGTTTGGGCCAAAAACATGGGTGCACATTATACACGGCAAAATACAGGAAAGGATTCCAAAACACCAGAGATAAGGGGGGAATCCTTAAAGATTCCAAGTGAAAAAAAATGTCACATTCAAGTGATCTAGAATGAGAAAGATGTTAATTTCTAACTAGTGGCAGTGGAAGCTTGAAGATGGAAGACTGATACCATCCAAGATACCATAATGATTTTCACCCTCGAATTCTGAAACAGTCAAGCTCTCAGTCATGTGTCACCTTAAAATAAAATTTTTACTTTGGGCATGCATAGTCACAAAATTTACCTCTTGTGCATCCTATGTCAGGGGGGATATGCTCTGCCAAAATTAGGGAGTAATCTATGATAAAGGAAAACCCATGTGACGTGGGAAGTTGGGTCCCCACCACAGAAAGAGGGTGACAGGAATTCCCAGAATGAGCACTACACAGCAAGTCCAAAGGACAGCCAGCCAGAACAGGACAGGTATCTCTGGGAAAAGTATGGCGATAAGAGTATCTGATAGGTTTAATCCTATGCAGGGGTGATACTTAAATTATTCAGCCTGTGCTGTGACCACTCAGAGGACACACTGGTTGTAGGTGGCAGGTACCACAATGCAGCTGCACCTCAGCCCTGAGCACCGCGGAAAATACAGTAGAGGGTACATGAAGAGGGAGAGCTTTGGACTACTAAGCAAATGAAATGGAAAACGGGTCGTTGTAACTCTGGCAAAATATAGAAGAAAGGAAATATAATAATGAAGCATGACTCAGTTCAGCAGTGAATAGCATTTACATCATAATCATGAGAACACACTGGATTGCAACTGTCATTTTTGTCTGTTGGAAGGATGGGGGAAATGAAGAGGAGGTAGAAAAGGATTAAAATCCTCATCTGCCATACAGGAAAGTAGAGGGTGGAAACTGGTTGCCTGCCGGGCGGGGGGCAGGGGGTGGGGGGGGTAGATGGAGAGGAGAAGGGGACCAAGGGCTTGTATTTATTCACACCCCAAAGAAGATGCTTTCTGAATTTTTCATATTTAAAAAGCATCATCATTCAATATGATTCTTCAGTGAAACACTAAAAATTAAATTTCAACTTGAAGAATTGTTTAGAAAATACAGACATTTTAGAATATTGTTTTGGGAAACATAGAAGCATACAAATTCCTTTTTTTCTCCTCATTTAAATATAGTTTATAATCCTACTACTTCGTGAGACACCCTCCCGTGTTTTGTAACTATTTTATGGGATATTTATTTTATTTCGACTTAGGTTTACTACTTCCAAAATCTTTATGTAGGGAATCAGAAATCACCACTGTATTGTCTTATCCTTACTAACCCCTCCTTGTTTATTTTTATGTTATGCTTTTCTGCCATCAGTATTTAGCATCCTATATATTTATTCAACATTCATTTATTAAATACCTACTATATGGTAGGTGCTGAGAATGCAGCATTGAACGAGATGGATACAGTCCCTACCCTCACAGGCTGAATATCTGTACACACTAAAAAAATTCCATCTCATCATTGGTTGCTAAGAGCTTCCCCTTGCCTTTCGTTATCAAAACAAACATTATCTCACAAATCTTTCTGTAGAAAGGCTATAAAAAGCAATCACGTACCTATATTTCTTTGTCTTTTTTGTGGTTCATTGTTTGTTTTTATTTATATATTTAACGACTTAAAACTACCTCCTCCCTTCAGAGGCAGGAAGCGGCATAAAAATCATCTAAGTTACACTGCAAAACCAGCACTTATCCCGTAATTGGAATTCCTTGCGGAACTTTCCCTTCTGGCTTGTGATGTCTTGATCCTTTTGTTATGAAGATCACTGCATGGCAGGCAGCCCTTGCCATTCTCAGAGTGAGCACGGGAAGGTTAATTCCACTCTCCTGGATTGTATTCATTAGGAATATCCATTGAACATGCCCAGCGTAACGTAGTGGTAACTCCATTTGCTTCGAGTTGTACTGGACCTATTTTAAAGTAGCTGAAATGAATTTCATCTCTGGAGATGTCAAAGACAGACACTGTGACGGAAGAATCACTGAACCAGACACTTCATACTGAGGAATAAATTGGAACTGAAATAAGAAATAGGTCAAGTTTGAGGAGAAACTGCAAGAAAGCCAGTAGGAAGACTTGAGAATTATCTTAAAATTTTATAATATATCATTTGTTAAAAAATATCTGTTAGGCTAAAGATATTTGGACTCTTGGTGTGACCTTTAAATATTAGTAGTGCCCCTGACTGGGTTTCCCAGGTCGAGCCACCAGAGCATGTTAAAGATGAAAATAGGAATTTAATCAGAGCATTTATTACACCGTAAAGCAATTTTCTGAAAATGTTACTCAGTTCTATGACCTCATTACCAGGCATCTGTTCACAAGGTCAGTGTACAAGTTTATTTTGGCTGAGCAAAGCATAAACATATGAAGGACTTTCAAGGATTTTGCTGAGGATGTTCAGCATTCCATAGCTTTTCACGTGAGAGATGCAGGTGGCTTTTGTACAGATGAACAACACTACTGCCAGTCATATTAACCACCTCTTAGGTTTCTCTCTGGCAGCCTGGGGTGAATTCTTTAGCAGATATTATTTTCAAAAAATCAATTATCACAGAAATTAGAGCCTTAGAAGTAAAACTGATGAACTCCAGTTGACTTTAAGTGTTCGTGATTAGGTCAGAGATCTTGAAATGTTGCTATTTTAGTGGCTCTCTGTTTGTGAAAATATTTGATGATATTTAGCTGCTTATTAGCAATTTTTACAAAAAAACAGCTGTTCAGACAATGGGAGAAAAGGTCATGCTATTTTTTCTATCATCTAGGAAGCAGAATGTTATGATGAACATGGAATTCTCTAGCAGACAATTGATTTGCATTTTTTAGTCCTGATCCTGTCATGAATTAACCATGAGATTTTGGACAAATTTGCACTGATCTTAAGTATTAATTTTCTGTCCTGTAAAACAAAGGGGCGAAACTTGACTTTTAAAATCCCTTATATCTCTAAGAGTGGTTCTCAACGGGGTTGATTTTGCTTTCCAAGGGACATCTGGCAGTATCTGGAGACATTTTGGGTTCTCATAACTGAGGGAGGGGAAGCTGCTACTGGCATCTAGCAGGTAGAGGCCAGAATGCTACTTCATATCCTGCAATGCACTGGACAGTTTCCTTACAACAAAAAATTATCCAGCCCAAAATAGCAGTAGTGCTGAAGTTGAGAAAGTATGATGCTCTGAAAGTCTGATGAGTCAGAAAAAGCTAAAAGGATATATAAATATGTATGGGTAGTTTTGGTGGTAGATTACAAATAATTTTTCTTTTGTCTGTACAATTACTTTGATAAGTATATATTGTTTCACTTTAAAACCACTAAAATATATTATTCACTTAATACAAATGCAGTCAATTATATTCTAATCTCGATCAGATTAATTGTTGAATGTCCACAGGGAAAAGAGATTTTCTAAAATCTGGAAATTAGCCTTATCAGCAATTATAATGTAATATGTCAAGGATCAACAGAATTAGAGCTTAATGGCTATTCATTATTGAGCAGTATAGTAAGAATTGTTCTGTAAAAGCTTGTTTATATGCTTGTAAGCTTATAAAGCATTGCTGATTATGATTTTAAACTCTTAATTAAAATGTAAAGATAATAGAATGTTTTATACAAAGATGCTGAAAAGCACAGTAAATTCCCCTTATTTAACACAAAATATAGTAATTTCAGTGTGATGTTTGACCAGGAAATAAAGTTACTTCAACAAAGGCGTAATTATTTGAGCGTAAAAAGTTAAAGTTAGTCATATGTGCAGGGTCCCTTTTTACAAATGCCAGCCTCAGCCCTGGACACTTGAGTAACATTCAGATGTCCTGGTGCCCTTGGATGTCAATGAGAGCTCTGTGTGGAGACAGCTCAGGTTCTGGTTCTCAGCTGAAGAACCTCAGGCTCTGGTTCTGGTTCTCAGCTGAAGTTCCCAGAGCTTCCTTGTACTCGATCTGGTCCCAGCCCTTCTAACCAGGCAACCCCTGTGATGTTCTCAGGGGTTAATTAATTGATTAATCTTCTTACTTGGGTGTTCTGGGCCAATCCCAGTTCAGACCCTAAGAACTTTAAGCCACTGAAGGATGTAGAAATATTTCTGCTAATGATCAGTCTTAATATAAAATATTCTATAGGACATTTCTTAATTATGTTCACTTTTACATTCTTATCATAATCTTTCTGTTACTTTCTCTTTGATTTTTAGGATCAGTTTTAACATACTAAGTATAAATACAGTTCTGCAGAAAATAGGATGTAAAATGCTGGGATATAGAATATCCTTATGGATGGTAACTCTCTTTCTCCTTATCAACTAAGAATGCTATTTCCACACATATTTTCCTCCTTGACTAGAACTGTTCTTCATTTTTCTTACACTTTTGGCTTAATATTACATAAAGTACATAGAAGAAGATAAACAAAACATGATTACTTTGAACAAAACCTCAACACCTTCTAACATTGTTGACAAATGACTATAATGTCCTATTTGTGTCCTCAAAATAGATAAACAGTTTTTCTTTTAATTAACAGAGCAAGGAATTAGATGTAGGAAAAATGAATAGGAAATGAACCAGAAATTTTTATTATGCATCTCATTACAATTAAAATTGTGCTATACCATATGTGGTTAATTTTGTAATATTAAAAAAATTATTTAAAAATCACTCATTCCACCTGCCTAAAGATTACACTGTTTATTTTTGCATATTTCCCCATCTACTGCATACTTGTAACCATATTATGAATGTGATTTAGAATTCTGAGGTAGAGGGGAAGTATTTGCACTTATTTTATTACAAACATCATTCCTTTATTAAATATGGACTTTTTGTGCTAAAGATACAAAAATTGGAAGGAATGGGCTCCTCAAAAGGGGTGCACAGCCTTTTTTGCCTTTCTGGGCCTTTCTTGAAACCTTGAGGAAATTGATGATATTTAGGGCATCAGGGTTGGTTACTCAAGAGCTACATTAAAATCTATGCTATGAATAAGATCACCCAGACACCTCAGAGTAGGTCCTTGCTTACCTTTATTTTAACCTGAAACAAACCCTCTGATGAATGGAATAGCCTCCCTATGTAGATACCTATGATCATACCTGTAGTTTGCTGCTAAACCTCTCTGCATAAAGAGGCCAGTGTTTACATTTAAACAAGTTGCTGTCTATGAAGAACTATAAAAAAGAGTAGTTTATTACCTATTCAATATCAGTACCATACTAGGTACATTAGGAGAATGGAAGCCTAAGATTTATCCATCTCATCTAGTTTATCAAAACCTTGTTCTGGAGGCAAAATATACACAGCACGAAAATAGAACTAGCAATAATGTATGAGTTCATTTGTGAGGAATGCCCTAAGTTGATTATACTCAAAGATACCAAAGTTTGTGTATGATACAAAGCTAGACTGATTCTATGGCACTTTGACTCATTTGCATTGTGAGATGTACCATCTTGAGTAGGAGGGTTTGTTTGGGAGTTACAGCCAGACTTGGAAATTACACCTGAATCAAGTAGGGATGAGTATGCCGTTTATCCTTTGCATAGCAGTACGTCGTAAAAAGTCAAGAATTTTTGAGAGAAGAAGAAACAGAGGTGGGATAAAGAAAATGAGTTCTGAGAAAACAACGTATCTATTTCAGATGATAGACTGGTCACTTCCTTTTAGTATGTGTCTGAAATCTTCCATCAGCCATCTGCTTAATAAGTAAATGATAGCTGATAAAGAGGGGAAAAGTATAATGAATTAAACCATGCCAAGAATATTTAAAGATGTGTTAAACCCAGTTATTTTTATTGAGGATATAGGTTCCTTAATTAAATAATACCTTTTCACAATTTTAAAAAATATGGTAGAACTACAAAGCCTAAGAGGGGCAAAGCGTTTGCTTGGTTTCAACATAATAGATCACTAATTCAGAGTAGCTGAATGAAGACCTTTTTCTTCAGTGTAAAATGCATGTTAGCAATAATACTCGAATGTTTGTAGTGCCATAGGCTTTGAAATTTAGAGATAAACCTTTATCAACAAATTTCTGTGGTAGCTTTATAACTAGAGGCAGTCATAAATTAATATGTATGAGAAGAAATAAGTGTAAAAAACCACTAAAAAACATTTTAATCCAGCTATAAATAAGAAATGAGTCATTTAAATGCCATGTAAGTTTTCCAAGTGAGTAAATTAAGAATTTTTTCTTCCTCTTATAAAGCTTTGAGGGGAAATCTAGTTATGTTTGAAAGGTTCAAAAATATATCCCTTTCAGAGCTGTGCACTGATGTACTCGGTGCACTTTCTACAGTGATGGAAATGTCCTGTATCTGCATTATTGAATACAGTAGCCACTAGCCACATGTGGCTATTGAGCATGTGAAATGTGGCTAGTGCAATTAAGGAACTAGATTTATAGTCTATTTAATTTTAGTTAGTTTAAATTTAAATAGCCACATGTGTTTTGTGTCCAACATGTTGTTAAAATGACTTAAAGTCAAATAGTATAGTAGTAGATATGCCTTACCAAGTAGTGCATTCATTAACTGATTGTCATTTTGTATCCAAGAGTCTTAGGCTCTTAATTTTTTTTTTTTTACCTTGTTCTAGGTAGTAACCTTACCCCACTTCTGACTTAGTTTAGCTTACAACCGTCTCTCTCTTACTTTAAAACATTCTTCTAAATCATAAACATAAGCCCCAAGTACTATCTTTAAGAGAGATAAAAATTATAGGTACTATTTACTCTGAGGGTAAGCTCATCATACATAATTTACACTTTAAAATTAAATATAAAGCTGAATGTACTGATGTCTACAGTTCACTTTGAAATGCATTAAAAATTGTTTGATAATGGATAAATGGTAGATATATGATAAAGAAAATAAAGCAAAATGTAAAAAGTATACTTTTCTTTCTTGGATCTTTCACTCTCTGTTAAATAGAGCCAAGGGGTCATTACTGAGCGCTTACGGAGTCTGAGTATGCACGATCTGACAGCTATCCCAGGGGATGAGCACGTGGGACAAAGACTGTACCAGCCTCTACCAGACACAAAAAAGAGAAGTAAATCAGCCTCCAGTGAATCAGCAGGTGTGCTCCTTTGTTTTAATATATCATTCCTTCACAATTGGGATTTCAAGTCAAGGTGGGTAGTAAAATAATTCCTGATAACTCTGAATTTGGGCAGACAAAATTTACTTGTAAGCTTATATTTTTTTAATTTTACACTAACTATAGTTAGTGCATGCCTTTTGTTGACTTTGGAGATAATCCAACTAAGAAAGTGGAAGTGGCCTTTTATACTGCCATATATTTTTAGAAGCCATGGGTGTGGTTACCACCACCTCCCCACCACCAGTACTAGTTCTGACCTGTGATCCGTACTCTTTCTCCTTACCCTGTAATGAATCTGTTGAATTTCAGAGTTAAACATTCTTTACTGTAAGTGCTATGAACAAATAAGGGTATTGACTCACAAGATAAAAAGTTTTAAAGTAGGTGACAAAAGGTGACTCAGTTTGAAAATAGGATTATTTCAATGGAAATTGTGTTGTAATTACATATGTATTTCTAGTTCAAGAACTAACTTGTAGGCATATTCTAATGTAAATTGGGAGCATGTCATAGTTAATATATTCTAAACTTTAATTTTTAAAAATGTTATCTTTCACATAAATAAAAAAGACATAGTTCTGTAGTCATTTTATCACATATAAGAAAGTTGTAGTTCAAGCTTAGCTGAGAACTAAAATCTCTGGGTCCTGTGTTACTGATGTATTATTAAGTCCATAAGGTAAAGGACTACTTGATCTTGTTTGGGTTTTTTGTTTTTAAGTAGGTTTCTTTTGAGGAAGATTAAAAATCATCCTTTACAATTAAGACCAATGTGAAAAATAATAGTTTCTTCTTGTAGAGGAAAAACAGTGACCTTTCTTCTGAGTTCTGCCAAGAACGAATAACTTTACAGAGTTCGTAGCTATATTCTAAGAGGCAGTCATTATAGCATTGGCCATTGATTAGGGTAGTAATATCTTTAAGAGTGAGGAACCATTGAACTTTGAACCATCATTCTTAATACATAAGTAATGTAAAATAGTTTCTCCTACATGCGTTTTCTTAATGTGTACCTAAAAAATAGGTATAATCATTTTGATTACGAGGTCTGCTGTATCATTTAGCCAATTTGGACTAGTTATCTAAGTCCTTTATCAGCAGTTTATTCATAAGTATACCTTAGAATTGGTTAAGAATTACATTCCAATTTCAGGGGAAAAGGGGAAGGGTTTACAGGAATAAGTATAAAGGACACATGGACAAAAACTGTGGGGGGTGGAAATGGGAGGGAGGTGGGGAGGGCTGGGGTGGTGGGCTGGGGTGGGAGTAAAAGACAGAAAACTGTACAAGATCAACAATTAAAATAAAAATTAAAAAGAAATAATGGCCATTCTAACCAGTGTGAAGTGCTATCTCATTGTGGTTTTAATTTGCATCTGTCTGCTGGCTAGTGATGCTGAGCATCCTTTCATATGTCTCTGGGCCCTCTGGGAAAAAAAAAAAGAATTACATTCCAATTACTTCAGTGAAAACAGGATTTTATACAGGAAAATCTCTGACATTATTTTTATAATACTTGTCTATTAAGTTTAAAATGGCGTGACAAAGAATATTTCAAGATAGTGGCATGCTATTTAATTCTTTTGTTTAGTTCAAACCATGAAATTGAAATACATGAAGACTTATAAAAATATGAAGTAAATGGTACAGTACAAGAAAGGTATTTATTCGATTATAAGTTTAAAATTTTAATATGCATTACTTTGCCCAGCTTTCCTAAGTTGGAACTGTAGAGTAGTATATATTCAAATTTTCTTTCCTAAAGAAAAAATTAAACCAAAACTTTCTCTCAACAATATTTTTAATAAAATAGGTTCCAGGAGACGAATAGGTGAAGAGAAGATAGTAATAGATAATCTAGAGGGACATGAGTCCATACATGGAAATTTATCAAATGAGAAAGGTGGCCGCTCAGATTGGTGGGAGAAAAGCATATTAAAAAGTGGTGTTAAGCCCTAGCCGGTGTGGCTTAGCTGGTTGGAGCATGATCTTCTAAAACAAAAGGTCACAGATTCAATTCCAGATCAGGACACATACCCAGGTTGTGGGTTCAGTCCTTGGTCCGGGTGCATAGGACAAGGCAACCAGTCGATCTTTCTCTCTCTCTCTCTCTTTCTCCCTCTCCCCATCTCTCTCCCTCTCCCCTTGCCCTCACTCTACCCTGCCCCCCACAAAATAAGCAATGACAAAACGCCCTCTGGTGAGGATGGGGAAAAAAAAGTGGTGTTAGGATAACTGCTAGGCTTAGAAAGTTGGTGTTTCTCTCTCTCTCCCCTCTCTCCCTTCTTTCCTCCCTCCCTCCTTTCCTTCTCTCTCTAAAAGCCATGAAAAAATGTCTTCAGGTGAGGATTTAAAAAAGAGAAAATGTAAAACTACCAAAGTGAGGAAGGCTCCACATGATAAAACAACAAACTACAAACTAAGAATTATTTTTATCTCATCTTACAAGCAAAGGGTTCAGATTTTAAAAATCTAAGGATCTTGCCCTGGCTGGTGTAGCTCAGTGGATTGAGCACGGGCCTGCGAACCAAAGGATCGAGGTTCGATTCCCAGTGAGGGCACATGCCTGGGTTGCAGGCCAGGCCAGTTCCCAGCATGGGACACACAAGAGGCAACCATACAGTGATATTTCTCTCCCTCTCCCTCTCTCCTACCCTTCCCCTCTAAAGATAAATAAATAAATAAATAAATAAATAAATTTTTAAAAAATTTTAAAAAATCTAAAAATCTTTACAAGCCAATTATCACCAATTTTGTCAAAGAATACAGCTGACCAATTAATACATGAAAAAGATATTTAGCCTCATAGTCAAAGAAATAGTAAACTAAAATCATAATAATAGTAATTTTTGTTCACCAGATTGGCAAAAAATATTTTTTAATTCATAGTGCTCTGTGTTGTAACTGTTCTAATTGTCAATTGCTGCATAATAAATCACCTCCAAACAGTGATTATTTAAAATCATGGTTATTAATTTTGTTCAGGAATCTGGGAGTGACTGGGCGTAACAAGGCAGCTTTTGCTCAGGGTCTTATGCCTCTGCATCCAGTCAGCAGCTGCGGCTGGGGTCATAATCCGAAAGGCTTCTTCACTCACGTGTCTGCTGTTTGAGCTGGCATGAGTCACACAGCTGCTGGGTAACAACAGTTCAGGCTTCTCCAGCATCTCCTCTGTACGTGGTGTCTGAGGATCATTGGACTTCTTACCTGCAGCCAAAGGCTCCCAGAGCCAGGGAATGTCCCAGGGCAAAAGTGTCAGAATTTGTGGACATGTTTTAAAATCACCACAGCAAGCGTGTTGGGAAACAAACATTCTCATATACTTTTTGTAAGAGTTTAAAGTGGAATAATCCTTTTGGATGACAATCTGGCAATAATTATTAAAATTTGTTCCCTTTAACTCAGCAAGAAACTTCCAGAAATATACCATAAGGAAATAATCTGACAAGGGTCCAAAGATATATGTACAAGAACATTAATTTCATTGTTTATAGTAACAAAATAATGAAACAAACCAATTACCTAAGAGAAATGGTTGATCAAAAAGATGGTTTATTAGCCATGAAAAATAATAATGTCAATCTATACTTACTGACATGAAAGCAACCAGATTATGGGAGAATATACAATAGCAATGAAACAGTATGTGTGTTATAATCCTATACCATAGAAATGCAGTAGATGAAATGTGTTAATATATGTAAAGATTATTTTTCAAATGTATCTACATAGTGGAAGGGCTGGAAGGATATTACTAAAATATTAACAGTGTTTAGCTCTCAGTGGTAGAATTTTAATGATTTTTTTAATTCAACCTATTACTCAAAATTAGAAATAAAACAGCAGCACTCTCCCTTGGAAGAATAATTAAGTACTCATTTTTTATCATGATTTTTTCTATTTCATTTACCTCCAAAATTCGTCAAGAAAAAAAATTGATTAGTTTGTAAGTGTGGGAATTGCATTTACATTGCAAAGTCTGTTTACTGGTTCATGTGATCAATACCGGTATCTCAGAAACTCTGATTGTTCACACAGCAAATTCAAATATCTGGAAAAGTGGATCCCTTTTGAAAACTCATCATGGCCTCCTCTGAGCAGTTTGAGGTTACCATAACAAGGGAAGTCCTCCTATTTTGATGACATTATTTAAATCTGCCTGTTGCCATTATGGGGAAAGAAGAGCACCCTGCAAATGCTTTCTTGTAAGGAAATGGGTGCCTTGAAGGTGAACAAACATCACATTTTGAGAAGTGGAAATATTTTTTCTGCAAAAAACCTGCTGCTCCCATGTTAGTTACAAGTGGTTCAGTATCATTTCAATTCCAGTGTGTACAGAGATTTTTTTGTTTGTTTTAGGTGTTTTACACGTTTTTATTTAATCCTTAAGATGACTATGCATGTTTTTAGTATTTTATCTTTATTTCACAGATGAATAAACTGAGATTTAAGGAGATTAAATTATTTATTCAAGGCTATATACTCAGTGATAGAAATGAGGTGTCTGAGGTTCCTAAGCTAAATTTTACTCTTTTAATTTGTAAAGAGGCCACACTTAGTGAGACAGTTGGGCTGGAACCATGAATTCAAATAATTTGAGCAGGAGAGGACCTTAGTGATGCTTTAGCCAAAGGTGACAAACAGGTGACATGCCTACCCCCTGCTCCCTGCTCAGGGTGGCAGACCTTGCTGATGGATCGTGGCACTCTCCGACACTGGCTCAGAATCCCACTTCACACAGTGCCCCAGACAGCTGGTTCAGAGCTGGCACTGACACAGACACCTATTCATCAAGTCCTCTATCTCACCACCTTACCAAAAAAGAAAACGGACCTGGAGAAAGGTCTGGCTCACCTGGGCCTGACAACTAATAGATGGCAAAGTATTCATTCTTCTCACTTGGGTCGGGACTCCTTCCACTGGAATACCTCAAGCTCCTTCCAAGTCAAACTTCCAATGAGTCTGTACTTACATTAATACATGGAAACACAGTGTCAGGTACATAACTAAGTACTGGATCAATATTGACTGTTATCATTATAAGGAGAGAAAACTTTCAATATACCAACTCTAAGATGTACATACTGAATCAAATCAGATCACATTGCAAAAGGATCTGCTAGTTTTCTAAAATGGTTACAGAGCTGTGGGCCGAACTAGCCAAACAGCTGCAGCCTCAGGCCCAGACCCCGGCAACACAGCCTCCTCATTCTCCCTAATCACTGCTCCTCAGGAATATGCTATGGAAGGCACCACGCCGAGGGCTGTCTGCAGTCTAGATTGATGACGTGAAGCAGCCGACCTTCACACGGCCTTTGCGTGGCACCAGCAGTATCCCGCTAGCTTTACCTTGCTCAGGCTTGGCAGAACTATAAACCATTCAGCCAGTTAAACCCCTGA
Organism: Glossophaga mutica; assembly: GCA_039655065.1. Taxonomy (NCBI): domain Eukaryota; kingdom Metazoa; phylum Chordata; class Mammalia; order Chiroptera; family Phyllostomidae; genus Glossophaga; species Glossophaga mutica. The sequence continues at coordinate 134,143,159 of CM077307.1, read as the reverse complement.
GTTCCTGCTCGATTCAGCATCCAGATTTGGGTTTCTCTCATAATCTCAGGTCTCCCTCTCCTCCATAGACTTTTAAATACTCACATAAGCATTCACTAACATTATCTCCAGCACTCACAGCAAAATTTCCATGCGTACTCATTTCTGGGTATTAAGTGGAATAGAAAATGCATATTTTAATGAGGATATTTGGTTTGACTCCTCTCTTTTGGACGTAGGGATTGGTTTATTAAGTTGCTAAGTTAAACATAATCATTTCACCTCCCAAATTTGGCTGCTTTCTCTGTCCTTACTCCTTAGACGTCGTCATTTCTGATCTGCCATGCTGCAGTAACCCCACTCCTTTCAGTCTCATCCACCTCTGATTCATTCTCCAAAGTACAAGAAGAATCTTCTAAAGGACCCAAATCTAATCACATCACCCTTCTGTTTAACATGTTTTGGTGGCTCCCCATTGCTATCCAAAGAAATCCAAACTCAATAGCATGTGGTATATTAGCTCCCCGACCTTGTTCCCACTCCGTTGTGTGCTGCCTAAATAGAATCCTGAGCCTTTCAGGATTTAGCTAAGTAACCACCTCCCACAAAAAGTCTTTACAACCCACTCCCCCACCCCAGGCTGCGTTAATTCTCTTACTGCATGCTCCCATAGCACCTTGTTTTTTATCTTCCATTTGCGGCATCTTTCGACAGGGATCCCCATCCCGTGGGGCTATGGACCAGCCCGGTACTGGTCTGTGACCTGTTAGGAACCCGACCGCACAGCAGGAGGTGAGTGGCAGCCAGGCAAGCAAAGCTTCACTGGCATTGCCACCCGAGCTGCGGCTCCTGTCCCCCCACCTCCCACCCACCAGCCCCACCCCATGGAGAACTTGTCTTCCACAAAACTCATCCCTGGTGCCAATAGATTGGGGACAGCCCTCTTACAGGATTGAAAGGCCCAGCAGAGTCCATTTCCCCATTAGACTGTAAGTTTCTTAGGGAAGAAAATGGCGGTTTTGTCTTTCTCATCATTTTATCCCCATGATTTAACACACTGCCTCTAACATGGTAAGAATTTTAAAATATTTGTAGAGGAAAGAATGATGTCATCACTTTTACTGAAACTATAATTATAAAGCTAGTAAGATTTTTTTAACTGACATCAGGAAACTCAGAAAGAAAAGATTTATATATAATCATTTTATGGTTGATATTCCAATTCCTAATCATACAAAATGAGAGGCAATTGAAATAGCAAGGGCCATGTTTTTAGAACTGTATTCTTATGCTTCGTCTGTGGACTTGGAGAACTTTCTGGTCACAGATGCTTCTCTTCTGACTCTCTCTCTTAATTCCTCATTCTCTGTTTTATCTTGTTGTTTTTTTTTTTTTTTTAGATTAGAATTAGGAATATAATGTTGGCAGTAACAACAGAAAAATCTAGAAATGACAACCTAAAAATATTTGTTCTGGTTTATTGTCCCCAATTATAGAAGTAATACAATTTTAATTTTTAACTTGTTATTGATTTGAGAGAGAGAGATGTAGATTTGTTACTCCACTTATTTATACATTCATTGGCTGCTTCTTGCATGTGCCCTGACCAGAGATCGAACCAGCAACCTTGGCATATCCGGGCAACACTGTAACCCGCTGAGCTACTCGGCCAGAGCAGGCAGAAGTAATATAATCATTAAAATACATATTTGGCAAATTAAAAAAAAAGGATAAGTGAACTTAAAATCACCCAAAAGCCCACTTCCAAGGGATGCAATGGTTTCATTTTTATGTTTTTTCTTTCTTTGTTTCTACATGTACAGTTTTCCCTACTTAGTACTGCACCAGGAGCATTTTCTTATCCCCTCCCCAGGCCGCACCGGCCCCCTCACAGTTCTTCCAAGCAGCCATGCTTCCCCTGCCCCACCGCCTTTGCACCTGCTGCCTCTTCTCCCTGGAACGCACTTCCTTGGACTGCCGCAGGAAAACAAAGGATCTTGGCCTCAGTAATGGCTGACTCTACTCTTGAATCCTTCCTAATCTCTAGCCTAGAAGTCTGGCAGCATAAAATTATACTAGCTTAATATACAAAGATGTTTATCTTATGTACTTGCTTATTATACAAAGATGTTTATCTTACTATGAGACTAAGGAGCTTATTAATAGCTGTTTGTGGTTGGCTTAGTGAGTCCTCAAGTTATACATGTCCTGGGAGAGCAGATTAATGAACATTTATTTAGTATATTTTTCTTCACATGCAAGAAGTCTATTTTTTTCCCCTTCTGATCCTAGAAAATCTGCTACTTTTGTCTCACCATAAGATCCATGTGTTTAGACCTGGCTTGTGTGGCTCAGTGGATTGAGAGCCAGCCTGTGAATGAGAGGGTTGCCGGTTCGATTCCCAGTCAGGGCACACGCCTAGGTTGCCGGCCAGGTCCCCAGTTGGGGATGTGCAAGAGACAAGCACACATTAATGTTTCTCTCGCTCTCTTTCTCTCTTCCTTCTTCTCTGTCTAAAAATAAAAATCTTTTAAAAAAAGATTCAGGTATTTATGTTCCTTTTTAATAGGAGATAATGAAACTTAAGGGGAACTTGCAACCATACCTCTGTCTTTATAACCTACCTAGTACTCTGGTTGTGTTAGACTTGGGTCCCTCTTTTGCTCCATCCAGGCAGTGGGTCTCAAAGTGTAGGGCCTAGACCAATAGCTTAAGCATCACTGGGGAGCTTGTTAGAAACGCAGATCCTCAGCTCACCTCAGGCCTAGCAATCTGTGTATTAACTAACAAGTTCCCCAGGTGACTAATAATTGGCTGAATTTTGAGAACGCCTGCTTCAAGAATAGGAACGTTCTGTTCCCTGAATCCCAATGTCAGGATGCTCTCAGACTTCCTGACAATAATCAGCCTGACTGCCTGGAAGTTTGCATATTTTCTAATGTTAGGTCTTTGTAGCTACACAGAGCAGCCTATTAGCACACCAGCCCAATCTCTTACTGCCCTTCCTGATGCTGCCTCTTTTCTTTGACAAACATCTGTCATCATAGCCTCTGGTGTTTCTCATTGTTGTAGCCGGTCTAGCTGTGTTTTATCTCAGCAACTGTAGAGGTATTGGTTTAACAAGTATCACCTGCCCCCGGTGAACCTTACTTGCCCAAAATTCTAGCTCTTTTGGGTCTTATATGACTCCATAAATTCACCCTACTATTCCCAATCTTGACAAAAGGTTTGACACATGGAGTGGAGAAAACCTGTAATTCCTAATTGAAGTCAAAGGTACAAATGACAGACTAAAACACACAATTGCTTAGGTTATTTAAAATTCATGAAAAGGAAAAAAAGGCAGGAAGAGACTTTTCACTATATATCTATTTTTATTCTTTGATTTTTTAACAAGATAAATGTGTTACCTACTGAAAAATGCATAGTAAAAAGGAATGGGCAGGGAAAACCTCCTGAAAGTAATGGTCAGGAGCTTCATTTAGAATAGTGCAAGGGACAAAGATTAATGATGGAGGGTAGGGAGCGCATTACAGATGAGAAAGGGAGAGGAGTAACCGGGTAAATGCAGACCATGCAGAGATCTGCAGAGTTAAGAGGCAGTACTGATGTGTGTCTTTTTACCAAAACATGCTGGTTTTGACGATTCCTTTAGACTATGGAATTCCACTGAAAGACGGAGATGAGAAAACAGATGAAGAGGCGAGTGGGCCATATTCAGATGATGAGATGTTAACACACAAAGGGCTTCGAAGATCACAAAGCATGAAATCTGTGAAAACAGTGAAAGGCCGCAAAGAGGTTAGTCAATTACAGAGTTGTTTTCCTAATGATTAATATTAAAGGATTTCCCTGCAGCACTATCATTCAGGATATTTATGGTCCATAAATGAAGGTTTGGAATGGTACACCCAGTTATATTTAAAATTCTTTATTCAGATCAGATATATTAGGATCTCTGAAAATTTTAAAGATGGTGAATTCTCCCACTAAACTTAGACATGGTAGTCTTGCATAGCGAATGATAGGGCTGCCGTGAGTCCCCAGTGCCAGCCCTACTCAGAAGCAAAGAAAGCAAAAAAAAAAAAAAAAATTAACTACATAGTTTTGCTTTGAACCAATCCTACATGAGGATTAAATAGTAAAAGTTTATTTATAATTAACTATGTATTGTCTTTTTGCCCAGAAAGCAGTGGACAATTCCAACAAATGGCCTCAGATTAATTACTCTGAGCAGTGTGTACCAAGCAAACCATAAGTAATAACACTTAGTATTTCTGTTATTAAAGATAATAATATGTAGCATATATCCAATATGGAACCAACCATATTTTTTAGTGTATAAATAGAGTTGCCTTTCGAGTACACGCTTATAGAATAATTGATTCTTTTTATCAGAAAAGTTAAAAAGTATTACTGTGAGTATGAACTATTAAATCTTACATAATTTTAAAAAGTAATCATCTAATTTGTAATAATAACCCATTTCTCTCTTCAGGTGCGGTATGGATCACTAAAATATAGAGTAAAGAAGAGACCACAGGTGTATTTTTAGTCATGCACACTTCAAGTATCCCAAGACAAATTATGCTAAAGCACCAACTTTTTTTTCTAACATACATTCAGGATTTGTGCACTAAAATAATTCTTTAAATTGTGGTGGTGATAGGGTTTATTTTCATTAATTTAAATACTTTTTTATTTCTTTAACAATTCCTTTCAAATGTTGACTACTAAAGGTAGTTATGCAAAATATGTGTGTGTGTGTGTATATATATATATCAGAAATAATAGAAAACTGTGTTATCTATTTTCAAGTTTTCAAAAACATGGAGTGCCTGGGATGTAAGAGGAAGCACAAACCCACAGTATACTTGAAAAGAGTCTTTTTATGGTTCAAGATACATCAGTCTTTGTGTTATTGTATTGTTTACCTCCATTTATGTTATAGCTATCACATGAGGATAGTAATTAAATAGGCCTCTAATGCAGCAGTGATAGCACAGGGCATAATGTGAGATAAAGTATGTTTTTATATATTCTTTAAATTTTTACTTTTTTAATACTTTATAGTTTTTCCACCATCAGCTGAAAGGTTTCAAAACAAATATTTGAAAACCAGGTATCCACATAGCACTTTTGTTCGTGACTAGTTTTGCACACTTAAAAATTGTTTACTTATTTTATGACTGTACGTTTTAAGTTTTACGGACACTATCTTTATTATTTGTCATATTCTGACAAGTCACATTTATGCCTTGAATTACATCATCTCTTTTCCTGTGGGTTTCATTTGTTAAATTTGCTTGATTTTAATAGTATAAAATATAGCTAATTGTTTGGTTCTGACTTTTTTTAATTATCTTCTTTACAGATAAGAAATTATTTAAATCATTAACCAGTTTTCTGTATTTGTCTGTACATTGTAGTTGAACTCAGCATGTTTTTATTAACACTGGTTACATTCTCAGATTTTCAATGTGGTAGCTTTTGTGAAATAGAGTTAGAGACCAGTATGGCACTTAGGACTTTTCTAATTTGTGAAAATATCCAACAGCCAGTCTATTCACAAGCTTGGCACTTACATGTGCTGCTGATTTATAAATCTGGCATTAACTAGAATAACTTGGATCACTTCTTTTCTGGCTGGAATAATTTCCTGAAGATAGTTGCCAATGGAAAATGAGGATGTTGTTAATATCATATATTAGAAGCTATTAGAATAGATATTAGAAAAATATCATTTTTTAATCCAAGATATTTTTGAATTACTAGACTGAGGCATTTTTAGGTTGCATTGATAGCTATGCATTATGAACTATAAGTCAGTATATTTGGTGATGGTTTTAGTAATCAGTAATGACATTTGTACAATTATATTATCTAGGTAATCTGCTTGATAAATCTACTTGTTTGTGTCCAAAAGTAAAAACAGAAAGATTTGTAAGATCTTTTGACTTTTCTACCTTTTAAGAAATGAAGCAGCTGACAGTGTATATTCAGGACCTCCTCAGAGTGGTGGGAGAGAACAGAATATTTACTCAGGAGCACCTTAGTGTAATTCAGACATTTCTCTTGATACAAGTCTTAAGATATTTTCTAGATTATCTCACATTCTTGATATGTAACACCAAGTAAAAATTCATTTCAGTTTCTTTTCTCCCAGTTTATGAGTATGTCCATCTACTTTACTAATTTTTAGCCTCTTAGTTTCTGGAAAGACTCTTTAATTTGTGTTCAAAACTCCCATAAATTCTGATTATAAACTTTGAAAGAGTTTTATTTATATTGCATAGTCCTAGACTTAACCAGTATAGATGCTATGCCATGTTTGTCTTTCCTACTCGAAGGCAGTGTCATCTCAAATTGCCTGACAAAGTCATGAGAGTGACTTTGTATCAAAAACATTACCTGTGGGGGCTGATTTGCACCATTATATCATTTTCAAATCTAATTTCATCATCATACCTATTCTTTAATCATAGTAAACTCATACTTTTCTAAATTGGAAGAATTATGAATCCCTCCACACTTCTAGAATCAAAACATTTAATCAAAGACAACACCAGTTTCAAAGAGGTAGTGATGCAAGTCCTTCTGTTTAATTAATCTCTTCACACTTACAGTGCTTCCTCTGATATATTCTGCTGCTTACATCCTTATATACAGTGATGTCATTTGCTGTTCTGCCATTTTCTTACTCTCCTTTTCTTATATTTCTTAAATTTTGTTTCTTTTCTCATGTGTTTTAGCATGTCCTTTCCTTTGAATTTCATATAATAAGCTCATGCATTTTAGTTTCTTTTAAGGTACAGCAGGTCATTTTTTTGTTTCTATGCTTTTGAGTCTACAGCTTTTAAAAGAGGTAAATTTTTCCCCAGACCACAGTGCCTTGCTTTCCCCACTACCACCACCTGGTGAATGGGCATCAGATGCTGCACAAGCCTATTTTGGTAGCTGGTAAAATTTATGCAGAAATTGTAGCCCTTTTATCATATATTCATTCACCTTGTTCAATAATGTTAACTATTTCCAGAGTTTACTTGGAAGTAAGAATTGTTCTATTCTTTAATTTACCGTATTTTTTCTGGTATAAAAAGTGAGCCAGAAATAAGCCTGATTGCTAAGTATTTAATTGTATAAACCCACCTAAGACCTGCATAAGATTTCCTCCACACGCTTTACTATACATGTGGATTTGGCTAGAAAGTGATACTGCCAGCATTACTAATGATAAATACTTGACTACACAGATTGATGGAGCAAAATTGTTAAAGTGTTTTCAGGGAATTTACTCCATGTGTCACCACCAAAGATTTCTACAGTGTTATAATGTATGTAAATATTCCAAATTTCTGCGAGGCATTGGCTAGATAAATATATTGTCTTTTTTTTAATAACACAGTTTATGCTTCTGGAATGCTTGAACTTTTGTGTTGTTAAAAATAATTCAGTACTATCTTATCTTTAATATCGATAATTTGTATTTTTAATTGGAATGGACTAAATTTTTATTTTCATACTATCAGGAAACTTAAGGAGTTAATGTGTATTGGAAAGCAATTTCCTGTTTTCTTCTGTGTGGGCTGATTGATTTGCAAGGGTAATAGATAAATTTTGAGAAGGTCATTGCTAGTGTGATATACAGTGTACATTTCTTAGTAAACACCATTGAAGAGTAAAGCTTTCTGAAAAGAAAATACAGCTTTTCTCTCTACGTTTTTAAGATATAATCTTCTAAGGTATCCTACAGATACAATGTGTATTCATTCTTCAACTGTTGCCATGAATTAACATTTTTTTCCTAAAAACCTTTTAAATCTATGTATGTACTTTAATAGTTAAAAGAAAGCAAGTTTGCAAACTCTTTGTAAAAGCTATTTTTTAGGCCTAGTAGAGGGGTAACTTCACAAGTGTATTTTTGAAAACTTTAATGTAAAATAAACGTTTTATTAATGACGACTTGTCTTTTCCTCTTGTGCCAGAGTGTGTATGTTGGGTTCCATGAATTGATCATTATTATTGTCTGTTTTGATTAAATAGTAGACTACATATGCACACACTTAAGACTGCAAATGAGCCCTGGCTGGTGTGGCTTAGTGGATTGAGTGCTGGCCTGCAAACCAAAATGTCACTGGTTCAATTCCCAGTCAGCGCATATCCCTGAGTTGCAGGCCAGGTCCCCAGTTGGGGGTGTGTGAGAGGCAGCCTATCGATATATCTATTACACATCAATGTTTCTGTCCCTCTCTTTCTCCCTTTCTTTCCCCAACCTTTAAAAAGATTACAAATGACAGAGCAAATTATAAAAATCATATACATTCTGGAATGTTTATCCATAGGATTAAGAGAAGCACTGAATTGTTAAATTTGTATGTTGGAAAGGTAAGATATGAAAAACCAATTAGTAGAAAAACCGTAGCCATCAATTTGTATTGATTAGATGTCTCAGACATAAAATATAACACAAAATTCAGTTTTAGCTATCCTGGGGAATGTTCTGGGTTTCCATCTGTTGTAAAATGATAGGTCTGTTTGCCTCACTTTACATTTAAGCTTTAGAGAAACCCTATTTTTTAAAAAAAAAATTCTTATGTTACTTCATTTTGACATACAATGTGTGATAAAGTTTCCAAATAGTATTATACTTTCATTTTTATTGGGGGGGTATATCCTTTTGATGATCCAAAGAAGTTAGAAATTTAAATAAAAATTGTAAAGGACACGTGGAAATATGAACTTCAGCATTTTCCAGTGTTTTATTCTCCCCTTAAGTGGTTTGCTTTCTTGAGAAAGAGATTCATGGAACAAAAATCATGTCAAAGACTAATAATGTATTGTTCCCTGGAAAACATTCTGCCCTTTTACCTACCGATCAATATTCTAGCCTTAAAACACTCTCCTTACGATCTGGTCCTGGTAATGTTTTTTTTTAATTGCTTCTTATAATGTAATGCTTTGAGTTGAAATTTCAAAGCATAAGATGGATAATTGTGTATAAGTCTAGGCTACTAAAAGATTGCTCAACAAAAGCAGGAAAATCACCATATTTACCCTTTGCTTGCCTGGCAATCCCAAATTAAGGACAAGAGGGAGAAGAAAGAAAAAGGAAAGTATGATATTTTGGCATTATGTGCTAAACAAATTACCATCAATTTTTTTATACAAAAATATTCCTTGAGTGCCTACTGTGTACAGTAGCACTGATACATTTCTGCATAATGCTTGTATCCAAGTAGGATTATCATCACCATTTAAGGAAAATAATCCTTGCTTTAATAAAACAAATTTACTATTAACAAATCTTTGGGTTATTTTAAAATTATTAATGCTGGGATTTCTTCTTGGTTGTTGAATATTTGGTTTCTCTTAGAGCAATATTTTTTTTCTTTTAATCTTTGGATTCCTTCTTTCCCTTACCTACTTACTTCAGATATATTAGTAAGTTCTTTTGGCTCTCTCCAAAACGTATCCTGAATTTGACCATTAAATTCACCTCTCCTCCAACTTCCCCTAATTTAAGCCATCATCATCTCCATCTGGAGTACTCAGGGCATAACTTTTACTTAAGTCAGAATTCCTTGAAACCTTGCTACATTTTTAGTAGCCTCGCACCTTTTTCAAGGTGACTTTGGACCTTGAGTCCCATAGAACTGTCACACTTCCTTGTCTCTTCAACTGGTGTCTTTGAGAGATAGAAAGAGACAGAAGGTTGTAAAGAGTGAAGGTAGGTGAAAAACAGGAGCAGGCAGTTTGGTATATGATCCTTAGAGAAGTTCTCTTCCAAGTGTTGTTAAAGGCTGATGTTTGGAAAAGTTGAGTGACAGGAGTTGATAAAGTCAGGTTGGAGTATCTGGTTGAATTATGTTTTGACATGATGGTCTCTCAAAGTACTGGGAAAGAATCTGCAATATATATGGAGATTTTTTTCCCTTTTGGAATCTTAGGCCTAATTTAAATTACTCTAGACTTGAGTGCCAGGTGTCAACAGTAGGTATCAACATTAGTCAGAATTCTCCAGAAAAATGGAACCAATAGGGTGTGTGTGCAAGTGTGTACAATAAGTCCTCACTTAACTCTGCCAGTAGGTTCTTGGCAACTGCAACTTTAAGTAGAAGGATGTATAATGACATGAATCTACCATAGGCAAATTGATAGAAACAAGAGTTAAGTTTCTGTGCCATATTTCTGGTCACAAAAACATCAACAACATTTTGAATTAATACACAAAAATACTTAATATTAAACATGGAAATAAATGTGAGCTATACATACATTCAAGAAAGATTAATAATAAGTAAGATTTCTTTTTTCCAACTAGCTGATTCCAATTCACAGTCACGGGTGGCTGAAGCCTGTCATGGCGGCCCGGTGAGAGGGGAAACAGCCCTGGACAGGATACCCTTCCATCACACACATGCTCACACCCACACTCACTGGGAAAAGCCAATTAACCTCAAGTGCACAGCTTTGGGAGGTGGAAGGAAACCGGAGTCACCAGAGAAAACCCATGCATACGTGGGAAGAGCATGCCAGCTCCACACAGACAGTGGCCTCACGGAGAATCTATTTTCCTCATTAAGATTACAAAAAGACATTGAAGAAAACGTTATTTGAGGACTTGCTATACACAGTCTCCCACTGCTTAACAACATGGATACATTCTAAGAAATGCCTCCTTAGGTGATTTTACCATTTTGTGCGCATCACGGAGTGCACTTGCACAAACCTAGATAGTATAGCCTACTACACCCCTAGACTATATGATATAGCCTGTTGCTCCTAGGCTACAAACCAGTACGTGTACAAAACAACATGAGATTAAATCAAACGAGAGAATGATGCAATGAAGAGATGCAGTAAGCAGGAGATATGTGAGGTTGCTGTTGGTGTAACATGGCATACTGTTTTATAGCAAGCGTTTTTTACAAGCAGAGTACACACTAAAATTATAGTAAGTACATAAACCAGTAACATTTATTATCATCAAGTATTACATACTGTATGTAATTGTGCTATCCTTTTATATGACTGGCTATAGTGACTAGGCAATAGGAATTTTCAGCTCCATTATAATCTAATGGGTTACCTTTGTATATGTGTCCACTGACCAAAATGTCCTTATGCAATGCATGCCTATAATATATGCATGAAGAGGGTGAAGGGGAGATTGATTGATTGATTTTAAGGAATTGACCCACGAAATTGTGGAGGCTGGCAAGTCCCAAATTTGCAGGGCAGGACAGCTGACTGGAGACCAAGGGTTGAGATGTTGCAGCACCAGCAGGAAGGTATTCTGCAGGCAGAATTTCCTCTTGCGGACTTAATGAGGTCCACCCACATTATGAAGGGTAATGTGCTTACTAAAATTCTACTTCTTTAAATGTTAACTTCATCTAAAAAAATGCCTTACAATAACATCTAGACTAATGTTTGATCAAGTCTCTTGAGTGTCATGGCCTACCTAGTTGACACCTAAAACCATTGCAGTCTCCTTAAATTAAGTTTGGAAGAAAATTCTATTTACCTTGAAATACAAAGTTATTTGGCTAATTTGGTATATAGATATTACAAATCTTGAATCTTACTGGTTTATCTTACAAAAAAGGGAATATTGCTTGGTTTATTTGGAAACACATGGTTTATTTGGAAGAGGAAGTATAGTGTAAGGCTTGTGATGCCCTTTGTATTCTGTTGTGGTAACTAACATTTGTGTATCAGCTGGTTTTCACACTTTGGAAAGAGACATCATCCTTTTATAGACAGGCAAACCAAGACTCAATAGCGATTAACCTGGGAACCAGCCACAACAATTTTGGATTTAGACTCTTGTGTTGTTAATTCCATTATACTTGGTTATCTTGGCAATCACAGAATACTTAAACAGCTAACAAAGAAATGATTTTTACCAAAGAGGTATTATACAAAAAGTTTGGATTACTTATCAGAAGATTAAACAGTGAAGTTATAAGTCATTTGAAGTTAGTATAGATCTGGCTCCAAGAGTGGCTTCAGTAAGGAAAGGATGCTTTTAAAATAAGTAGGAAAAATAAAGACGATTTATTATTAATTATTGGTTAAGACAAACAGGAAGAGATGTGAAGAGAGGATGTGGCATAAACAGGAGGAGTATCCTCTCAGGAAGCGCTTTCCTTCCTTCCTCGCCTTCCCACCAGCATTTGCTCCATGGCTTCCTCCCTTCAACCACACCTTGTAAACCCTTTTATATGCTCTGTTGACAACAAGAAGAATTTTTGTGTGTTGTTCTGTACTGGGTTTCAACTAATAAAACAAAGGGGGCCAAATGCCTTTTTACACAGGAGATGAACTTTATTCAGTCTTTAAATTGAAAGCGAGTACAGTTAGGATATATAGCAGGCGACGGTTTCCACATGTTCTGGAGAAGTGGAACTGTATTATTTATAGTTTACAGCATGTGTAAAATTAAAGCTTGCAGGGGGCTCCCAGGGAGGTAAATTAGACAAAGGAGAGACTTGGGGAACTCTTATTTTGCTATATTCTGAGCAGATGCCTATAAAAAAATTTTTTTTTAACATTTAACATTAAACAAGGTACAGAGAAGGTTGCGGTCTTTACCTTGCAGTAACAAATTCCAAAATTAAAGGTTTTTTAAGGCTGAGGAGATGAGAAAATCTTACTTTGTAACCTTAATAGAAAAAAAGGGTTTCAAAAAAGCTGGGGGGGGGGGGTTGCACGGGGGTGGGGGTCGGGGGCGGGGGGAATTGTCATGAAAAGGATGTACCTCCCAAAGTGCAAAGTAAAATTGCATGAGATCTGGTTGATATTTGACCTGACAGTCTCAAAGCACATTAGACTGCAGCAAGTAATTGCTTCCTCATTTAGATTAGACAATGAGTTCTCTCTGCAAGCTGCTCTCCTCTAAATAGATTGTATAGAGTAATTGAAACAAGTTCTACTGGGAAGTGGAGTGACCCATTCCTCAAAGTGTGAGAGCAGAGCTATGGTAACCTCTTAAGCCTGGCCTTCATCCTGTTCCTATTTAGGGAATCCGCAGGGCAGCCAGCGTGAAGTGCAGTCTGCACTTCGCCAGCTTTATTGTTTAGACTTGAAGGGAAGGTCATATGCCCTCTTTGACAGAGAGGTTTATGGGCTCTCTCTAATTAGCAGCGCCCTCCACCAGACAGACTGTTGGCCATCTTCCAAGAACAGGGTTTGGTAGCGGCCACTGATGAAGGAGAAAACAAGGTTATTTACCCTGTGACTGTAATTCTTGGCACAGGTTCTCTCTTTACACTAAGACACGTTTTCCTTTTGTTCCAACTTGCCTTTGGGATTCTGAGGAGGGCGTTGAGGGAAATGCGACTATATATTTGGTAGTATAAGAATCCATATGTTAGCCTCACTTTTTTTTTAAACTGTTCTAAGCCTTCACAGTTCAACATCATTTTTTTAGGGCAACATATTCAGAGCGTTGCTTGTAAATGCAAATACTTGAGCACAAGCCCACACACAACCTCAGAAAAGAAAGTTTAATTTGCAACATATATGAAATAACGGCAGTTTGTACATTAGGACACTTAGAAATCCCAGCGGTAAAATGTGATTGGGTTTAGCTAGTACCGGAGTGTTAAAGGGGTACTGGGAATATATTTGGCTTGTCCTGTTCTGTCAGTTCCGTAGGATGGTGGGTTAAGCTGATAGAAATGCTTTCTGGTTGATTTAAACCAGATGCCCAGACTATTTTTGTCTTGTTTGCCCGCGCAGCAGCACTGAAAAAGGCAATACTGCCCCCCTCGGCCGTCCGCCAAATGCAGGCGCAGGAGCCTAGTCTCCTCCTCTACCGCCGACCGTAAAAACCTTTCAAATCCCCATTATTATTCCAGGCACATTCCAAGAGGTTGAGTCACAGGGTTCACTTGGCTTTTCTCCCGTCCCGAACTGCCTGTACCTGGAGGAATACGACCTCCAACTTCAAAAAAGGAATCCATAATCGGTCAAAGAGCGCTTTAGGGCAAGCTCCAAATACAACCCTACCGTAACTTCTCCCCACACACCTGGGGTTTGCTGGCTGCACACCTGGGGTCCCACGGCCAGAACTAGGGTCTCATGGTCAGAACATAAGGGCTTTTCTGTGGGGAGTCCCGTAGGGCTGCTCTATTTTCCCTGCAGGTTTGAGAATCTCCAAGGGCTGCTTGGCTGTGGGGCAGGAACTAGAACGGAAACTTTTCGTTTTGGCCGTGCGTCCTGGAGCGCTGGAAGGCCAAGGCCGGGTGCCCTGGGGGCTGAGGTTCCGCCGGCTTCTAAGTCAGTTCGCACGAAAACCTCCCAACCCCTCCCACGCGCCCGCTCATACTCGCTGGCCCCTGAGCCATGGGCGGGGGAGCGCGCACTTCTGGCCGCCCAGGAGCCACATCTGGAAGACTAACCCCCGCACCCAGATGTTTAACGAGCCAGGGGAATCCAAGAATCCGAAGGGCAAGGCTACCGCGGCTGTGGCTCCTGCCTGCAGCCCAGACAGCAGGGGTCTAGACTTGGGAGACTACCCGAAGACTCGAGCTGGACCAGCCAGGGCAGGGTTTGGGGGTAGTGCGGGTAGGGCCCCAGTCGGGATGGAGAACCGTGTCGGGCTGCAGGAGCGAAGCTAGCGAACTGGAGGAGGGATGTTGGGATGATAAAGGCTAGAGAAGGGATGGGGGAGGGGTGGGGAGAGACAGTTGGATGCCCGGGGTGCAAGGGCCTTCTGAGCGCCTCGCCTCGCCCTGCCTCCTCACTAAGTCCGACCCACTACGCGGGGTTTTACAATCCAAGTCCCCAGGAGGTGGTAATGGCGGTGGGGGAGTGACAGGCGGTCACGTTTCCGGGGAGGAGGGGCGCGCTGCTCGTGCTGAGGTTTGAGGGCGGATTCCGCGCCCTCCACTCCAGCGTGAAGGAGCACCTGGCCCCGTACTCCCTGCACCTTCTCTGCACGGGAGACTGGTTATCCCCGAGGCCTTGCTCGTCTCTCCCTCTCTGCCCACTCCGGCCTTAACCATGAGAGGGAGAAGCAGCGTTTGCCCTCTAGCCTTTCTCCAAAACTGGAGCCCGTCGGAGAAGCCCGCGTAGCAACGGCGGGCGCGCCCTTTGGACGTTGGTTTGCGTGCAGCAATTTGGCGTCTCGTTAGGCATCAGCGTTTGCCGAGGAGTCAGGGCTGTTTTCGAAGAGCCTGTGTCTATTGGATGACCCGATTAGAACACATCCTTTACGGTTGAATTGTATAACCGAGACGAAGGCAGACCGTGTTCTTACTTAAAAGTTGTCCTTCATCCAAGTCGTCCTTAGATTTTCATTTCATGGTGTCAACACCAGGTCATCACGCAAATGTTTTGTGACAATTTGGAGAACCAGAAGGGTGAAATATCTTTAAACAAAACAAAAAAGAACTCACAACCGACAGGGAAATGTTAAAAGATATTCGTCCTTTTCCATCTAACAGTCCCAGTCATTATATATTCTCCACCAAAATAAAATAAGGAACTCTATTTACAGCTTTCTTTAACTTTTGGGAAGTCTCTCCTGTTAGGGGCAAAATGCATGAATGGGGTCTGACCCCACCTTAATCACCAGCTGAAACTGAACAGTCTTTAGTGTTTCCTCTGGCAAAGATTGCTGTGCTTCATTGAGGACAAAAGAATATACAGGGTAGCCCAAACACTACTCGGGGTACACTTTAAATAATAGCTCTTCTATCACTTATATCTATGACCTGTGGCAACTGACTCTACTTCTTCGTGCCTGGTGCCACAGTTTCACCATTTTAAAATGTAACTGTATCTGTGTCCTGGAGTGGGTGTGTAAGGATTAATGGGATAATGTAAATCAAGTGCTTCACACAAAGCCTGCTGCATAGCAAAAACGATAATTATTATTATTAATGACAGTAGGCTGTGTTTGTCACTAAAATAAAAGTTGTGAACATGGGCAGCTGGAAAAGACACCCTCCGGAGTTCACCCCTTTAAGAGTATGAGTTTTACATCTGTTGAACAAGTAAAACCTGCAACCCTGGTCACATCTCCAAATCTATACCCTCACAGAGTTTTCAGTCTAGTTAGAGCAAAGTGGATGAAATGATTATGATGGCTTTCCTCATAATGTAACTTTTTTTTTTAAATAAAATGCATTTGACTTCTAGGTTTCCCATTATAATGTCTCCCAGAGAAGATTACTCTTCTTTGAGAAAATTTCACTAGGGTGATGGTAATGTATCAACAGATGGGTGCAAAAAATTTTCTTTCTTTACCTCCTCTTCTTTTTTTCTGCACATCTCCCTCTCCTTATGCTAATTATAGAGGAATCTAACTAGGGCAGCCTCTGTATGGTGAAAATGTGGGAACTTACAAATGCACATGAAATGTAATTCTGAAAAAGTCAAGGCTATTGTGTACACATGGCAGCTGCTGGAACTTTACTGTGAGTCTTATATTCTCCAGGCTCAGTTTCCTCCACTTTAAAGTGAAGGAGGTAGGCTGGCTTTTCTTTCCTTCACAGACACTTTGGTCTCTAAAGGTAGTTCTGTCCAGGTAATATTTCTTGTCTACACCAGGGCTTGCAGGGATAAGAAAGGGACGTTGAGCAGCTTTGGGCTTGCAAACGATCATAATTGGGTACTGAGGCTAACGCAGGACCTCAGACCAGTCCTGAAGAACAGTTGACTCCTAAACAACGCAAGGGTTAGTGGTGTGAACGCTTCCCCTCAGATGGGAAATTCTGTGTAAAACTTACAGTTCTGCAGTCGTCCCTTCACATGTGCAGATTCAACCAACCAACTGCAGACTGAACATAATGTTTTTGATCCTGAGTTGGGAATGTGAAAATACTGTTTCCATAAGGGGTTGGTTGAATCCACAGAGGCAAATCCCACCAAATGAAAGGGCCCACTGTGTTTATTGAAAAAAATGAATGTATAAGTGGACCTGTGCTATTCTAACCTGTGTTGTTCAAGAACCAGCTGTATAAAGCAAGGTAAATTACTTATAACCAGGTAAATGCTGATGTATTTCTATGTGTACAGTGGATATATTCATATCATATACATTGGTGTGTGTACTTTAAATATATGAGGTACATTTGTGTTTATATATAGTACATCCACAGTATAGATTCTATATACACACAGATCCTTCCTTTGGTAAGTTTTTCCACCACCTGCACAAAAGGTAGAATTTTCTTCCTCTCGGCATGACTGCTCTTACTTTTCAGCACAAAGGCTTAGATGGGAAGGTAGGTGTCCATGATTCTGACTGGATAAGAGAAGTGTGCCCTCTTGTGGGTTTCCTATCATGTTAACTATAAAGTCCCCCAAGAAAGGAGGATGATGGTGGCCCTTAGAGTCAGGGCCCGAATCCCATTTTACCTTAAAATGTCTCCCATGCAATTTTCCCTCATCATCTTACTTGAGGAATATTTTCCAAATAATAATGTGCCCCCCCTTCCCATCACCCTAGATTCCTCTCCTTCATGCCCTACTTCCAATGTGTCAGCCACTCCTGTTAGCTCTAATTATAGCTGCAGATATGAATGTGGATGTAGATGTGTCACAAATCCCACCCCCTTTTTCACATTTTGCCCTAGCGACTAGTCCAATCATAATCATTTCTTGGCATACCCACTGCAACAGGCTTCTAATCATTCATTCTGCTTTCACTCCTTCACCCTGCATTTCATTCTCTACATAGCAGCCAAAGTGGCCCTTTCTAAAATATAAATGAAATGTGCTCACTCTCCTATTACAAAATTCTCTAGTCCCCCATCAACACTTGGAATAAAACCCATATACCTAACCATGACTCATATGATTTGACTCTTGTCTAATTCTCTCACCTCATCTCTGTCACATTCTTCTTTGCTCATTTCTCTTCAAGCACACCAGCCTTCTCACTGTCCTCAAAAAATATTAAGCAGACTCTTATTTGGGTCTTGGCATTTGCTGTTTGCCCTGCCTTCAGCCCCCAGCTCTTCTCCTCACTTTCTCTTAATTCGCTCAGATCTCTTCTCAAATGTCACCTCAGAAAGGGTCCCTGATCACCTGATATGATATAGATACAACATCACCATAGGTATTCGCTAACAGATTGCCCTGGTTTATTATCATATCTCTTATCAAATCTCTTAAAATTGTAGAGTCTAGAATGTAGCTAGAAGGTAGGTTCTTTGAGGGTAGGGACTTGGTCAGTGTTGTTCAACAAAACATCTCCAGTCTAAAATAGTGCTTGTGCCCTGACTGGTGTGGCTCGGTTGGGCATTGTCCGCAAAAGCAAAAGGTTGCCAGTTCAATTCCTGGTCAGGTACATGCTTAGGTTGTGGCCATCCCTGGTTGGGATGTGTGCTAGAGGCAACCAATCAATGTTTCTGTCTTACGTTGGTATTTCTCTCTCTTTCCCCCTCCCTCTCCCTCTCTCTAAAAAATAAAATCTTAAAACACTGCTTGTCTTATCAGGCACATAAATAATTGCTGAATGGATGGTAAAAAGAGTCTCCACTCTGAAAAGCAAAGGGGAAACAAGGTATCCTTCAGTGTAAACTCAAGTAAATGTCATGCTCTCCCAGTCTCATAAGCTTATTTCTGATTGGTCCCTGCCCCCAGACGGATCTTGGCTATTGGAAAGAAGTTTAATCTACATGCATTAAAGTATGTGAATCAAACTACATTCACTCAATGGGGGAGGCAACTGGGGAGAGAGAAATGGAGAGACAAAGCAGTGTAAATAGCATGATGATTCTGTTTACTGTTTTACTCAGAAAGTGTGTGTACTGAAATAAACATGAGACATGAATCTGCTTTCCTCAGTTACTCTGTCTGTGCTCTTCATATTGTGATCTGTGTGTCATGCTGGGTGTTGAAAGATGCTGATTGTTTGAACAGCATGGCCTGCAGATGTAAGGCAGTTGGAAAATGAGCTTGAATCCTCAATACACCACAGTAGTGTGTGACTTTGGGCAGTTTACTTACTCCTTCAGTACCCCAGTTTCCTCTTCAGTGACAGGGGCCAATAATAGTGCATCCTTATAAGGACATTATAAGGATTACATAATTAATGTTTGCAAAGTACTCAGAACAGCCCTGTCTGGGTAGCTCAGCTAGCTGGAGTGTTGTCCCTGCAACACCAGAGTTGCGTGTTTGACCTCATCTCAGGGCACGTATAAGGAGCAGTAAGTAGTGTGTGAATGGGTGGAGCAGCAGGTCAACGTTTCTCTCTCTCTCTCCATCCCCCTTTCTCTCTCTCTAAAATCAATAAAACAAGTTAAAGTTCTCAGAATAGTATTTGGAACATAGTAAGCTATGTGTGAGTATTTTTAAAGAAAACATTTTACATATTAGACTTTCCTTGGTTTTCTCCTTTCTCAGTAACTTTATAACCTAAGATACTACTCCATCGTGATTGGCACTGGAGATTTCATGATGGTTTCAGGCCAGTGATCTTAGTTTTAGCACCAAGCATGAGAATTGTCTTGTAGCTATTTCTACTGCAGCATCTACACTGAGGCATAAATTCCATTTAGGCCAAAGTAGCTGTAACTTTGCAAAAGAAATTGTTCCTTCAGGGAATCATCCACTCTATTACAGTTGAACAAAAGATGTTCCTTACTTTTTAGTGTTGTAAGTTTTTCTTGGCCAGCTTTTCTATAACACGATAGTGTTTTTTGGTAGTGGAGTGTCAGTCAGCTCTACAGAAAAATAAATATTGGTGCTTTTCCTAAACCTGTGTTCCAAATCATCCCTGAACCAGAGGAGTTGAGCCAGATCATCTTTGGAAGGCTCGTTAGCTCTCCTTTGTCATGCTTTTTATGAAAATGAAAATAGCTCAGAAAGGAAGTTCAGGACTTAGCACTATGTTAACTGTGTCTGGTTGCCCTGTGAATCACGGACAATTGAGATGGTTTAAGCTCCACTGTATCAGCTGGAACAGACTAAGTTCATGCCAGAGTAAATAAGAATAAAATATGTTTGAACTGTAGACACTCTGTCAGTACCCATTTAGGCTCAATATTTTACTACTCTCTCCAGGGCCTTGACCACTCATTCATACATATCTGCATTAGAACCTCTTAAGAAAGAACTGGAAATCTCCGTGCTAATGTTTGGTATAATCTCCTTGACCTTATTCTACATGTGATATATTAATAAACATATCCCTGTATGGTACTATGATACCATCATTCTCTCATTCATTCATTCAGTAAACATTGACTGAAGGCTTAATATGTGCTAGGAATTGTACCAGCACCAGCCACCAAACCAGTGCCAATACTAACAATACTACCTTCTAAATATCGTTTTAATTTTGTTCTCCTCTCCACTCAACCCCCTTGTCACTATTTTTGGTAAATATGGGCTAAGCCCAGCTGCTATAGAAAGCAGAGCATGAGACTCTGTATTTATGGGGTGCCAGCCTAGAATGGTGAGAGTGGTGGGGGGAAGGAAAGATGTGACTAAGGCAAGGGAAGATGTTACTCAGGGAGATGCACTGTGTTACCATACTGGTACCGTTGTGCAATGTCATGACAAATCACTCCAGCAAGCCTGGGACTTCTCTGAAAAGGTTACATCTCAAACTAGTCCACAACAGAGAGAACAGAGGAGAAATGTGTCTGCTGACATCTCTCTTGGCTCCGTTTGCTATTGGTGCAGGTTTATCTCCCAGAGAGCTAAATGTCCCCAAACTTGTCAGTTGTAGCATATGGCCACTTGGTGGCTCTCAGGAGGGCAGATCCTGTGTCCAAAGTGTGGTACTTCATACAACTTCAAAAATAAAACAGCAACTTGGCACCGATGAGTCTCTGACCTAGAGAGAGAGAAGGAGGAGGCAGGCAGGGGCTCTGAGAAGGTACACAAGGTGTGTGTCTCATATAAGCAAAGGCTTCATAATTTTTCCTCCATATTCTTACAACTGCCTAAGTGGACTTTGTACCAGTCACACCCTCTAACCCATTCATCATGCTGTACCTAACGTGATCTCTCAGACTCAAATCTTTCACCAGCTCCCCTTAAATTCTCTAAAATATTCCATCCTTATCCCATAGCATGCCAGACTCCACACTTTCCACTTGCCTGCTTTTGTCTTCTTGTCAAAGAGAATTTTCTTGCTGATACAATCATTTGCTCATTCCTCTCAAGCTCCTTGTTAGCATTTGTTGGGTTTTATTTTCTGACTAAAAAATTAACACACTCATTATAGAAAAATTGGAAAATAAAAAAATACAGAAAAGGCATAAAATCAATTACCTTGAGGAGAAAACTCTTGTTAACATTTTGGAGTACATTCTAGCCATATTTTTTTCTATGTGTATATATGCATTTTTTTAAATCTCAGAGGCATATATTAAATAAAAATTGTATTTCAAGAATTACTTCATTGAAGTTTATACTTAACCAAAAGTATATATCAAGACCACCCAAATGCTTCAATTTGATAACATGCACTTTACTACAGTATTTCATTGCTTTGGTTTATTTCCTTAACTGTTACTTAAATATGTATTGAAAATGTATGTTTATATTTCAGAAATATAGTGCATAAAAAAGCCCTCTGTAAACATAACCCTTTCTCAATATATTTTCCTTCTCTTAAATAATAGATTAATAGGTAATCTAAAAATCATAAATGCAGCTATTAGCTTTTATTTTACTATATTGGGAAAGATAATTTCAGATAATTATAATAAGCTGCTTTCCACATATCATAGCCTAAAACTAGATACAAAATTTGCCCTATAATGAGGACTTGATAAAAATTATTTTATGATTCTATAAATAGAAATGTAATTTTACTCTTGTTACTATCAATAAATTGACATAGTAACATCACAAATTGCTACTTTCTCCCAATTTGTGAAGTATGGACTTTTCATAGTAAGTGATGAAATTGTTGTGTGTTAAAAATAAATAAATAACATGGTTAAGATTTTGAAAACAGGAGCAGAAAAAGTGATCTTTAAAAACCCTTCTCATTAAAATTGCATCAGCATTTCTAAACAAAAATAAAGCTACTAAATAGTGAATGCTTACATATTCACATAAGTTTTAAAAGTCTGAAGTTTAAGAAACAGTGAAATCGGGTTAAATCCATGTGAGCGTTATAAAAACCCCTGCTTCAGGGTTCTGTCAGAGAAACTGACTCTATACCATCCTAACTTCTCTCAAAATTATTTTGAACCACCATTTCAGTTAGATAAAACCTTCAGGGTGCAGATAACATCACACAAAATGATGTTAGAAAGGTGTTGTTATAATTCTGGATATTAGGGCATTTCACTATTTAGTCTTTTTTTAATGACAGGAAGTTCTTATTCCTTGAGAAAATATTAACGCAATCATAAATGAAAGGCATCTTTTGTCTAATGATTTATTAGAAAACCACTTACAGTTCATTAAACAAGCACTCAAATATTTTACTTGAGACGATTAGGAAAAAACCTGCATGTTGGCCACGTTTCATTTTATACATTATTTTCTTCTCTTAGGCCTTCAATTAAAGGACATAAATCATAGACACCAAAGCATATTCTTAACTAATATTCTAATTATATGTAAAGGATTCAAGCTGAAAAGAAGTAATTATTTTTAAAATCTAAGTTTTCAGAAGTTCATCTTTTTAAAAATATAATCTGATTTACATTAACCAACAGTTTAATTTAAACAATATTTTATAGTTATAAAAGCAGATTTTAATTTTGTCCCATGCTTTCACAAAAAACAAGGTTCTGAAGTACAAACTGAATCTAAGTTAACATTCATGAAGACTTGGACATTCTATCAACTTTCAGCCCAATGTATAGTAAAACCATAGTTATACATAAACAACTCGAAATTAGAGCTTATAGTGGAGATGCCAATGAGTCATAACTGTATCTGTAATGATGGGTTCTACCAAACTTCCCATGAGATACAACAGATGACAAAACTTGATAGAGTTTCCAGAAAACTAACACGATCAGAGCTATAAATAAGGAATAAGTCGTCTACTAGAACATAGCAAGGCCATAGCATTAATGCTGTTGAGAGTGAACAGGATTTGAAGTAAACATCTCTGAAACATAGACTATAAGCAGACCACAAACCAAAACATGGGGCTCTTTATACTTATTTATAAATCTATGTTTTTAATAATTATTTTTAAAAGGAAAATATCTCTTTCTACACTGCAATAGACAGTGATTTTTTCCCTGCACTTCCCTGACTGCTGTGCAATTTTTGAACCATCTTCCAGACTGGCATTATCTCATCGTGATTTCTCCCTGAAGTCCACCTGTCACAATTTCAGCAGCCTTTCACGCTTTAACAGTCTTGCAGAGTTCCTTCCTCCTCTTCCCAACCCAGGCAAGAGGAAGGGGTGGGGATGGTCTGCCAGCCTGCCACTATCCTCAGTGTTCTGTCCTCCGTTGGCTGGAGCAGCGGGAGGCCATGCTTAAAATTGCCTGTTTCCCACCAGTCACATGGCAGGGCTTGAGAAACTGGACTCCTGTCTGCCAATTCTAGGCCATTAGTTCTAAGCTACGTGGTGCTAATGCAGTTTCTCCTACATTGCA
The DNA here is from genome assembly GCA_039655065.1 of Glossophaga mutica. Classification (NCBI taxonomy): domain Eukaryota; kingdom Metazoa; phylum Chordata; class Mammalia; order Chiroptera; family Phyllostomidae; genus Glossophaga; species Glossophaga mutica. The sequence continues at coordinate 134,119,634 of CM077307.1, read as the reverse complement.
GCTTCCCACTGCTTATTTCCAAAGGCAGCAGCCACTAACCCCAAGGTTCTCAGTCTCACCTGAACCTACGTGGATATTTCTATCACCTCCACACACAGACTTCACCCCAGGATGGTCAAGTGTGGACACCAGCATCTGGTCTCCTTCCTTAGTCTTTTTCTTTCACCTCTTCTTTCCCCTCCTGAAACAAACTTTTCCTAAACTTTCTCTTTTTTGGCTGGAAGGCACTGTGCTTACATCATATCCTACTGTGCGAGGTGACAAATGTCCTTTCTCTTCCCTGGGGCCATAAAGGTAGACTGACTGACAGTTTATGGGAGGAATAAAAAAATACATATGTTCAATATTTTCTAGATAATCCTCATTATTCTATGGTAAATGATATTCAGCAATCTGATAACTTTCTTATCTGTGATCTATCTTCATGCTACAACATTCTGGTTGAGGTCCCAGAACACAGACTCTAAGATGGAAACTTTCGTGCAAGAAGATTCTGAGGGTGCATGCTCTTAAGGAAGGGCGTCTGCAAGGGAGTGAAGGAAACAAGAGTGGGCAGAGACAGGTTGAACTGAGATGCCTTAGAACAGAGGGCTCAATCTCATTGAGCCAATCTCATTAAGAGTTGAGATGGCCCTTCATATTTTTCCCAAATTGAGGCAAGAGGGCCTGTACTTCATAGCCCTAAATTGACAATCAATGACTATGTGCTGCCTCCTGGGAAGGGGACGAAACCTTGGATGAGGCAGCTGCTTTTAGCTGCAAGGGATTCTCTAGAGCAGCGACTTTCAACCACTGTGCTGTGGCAGGCACACTGGTGGGCCGCAAGAATTTTTAAAACATGTACTGCCTGAGTATTTATTCAGGGGCATTGACCTCATTTTCCTTAGAGTGTCAAATTAAAAAAAATGACAACAGACAACAATAGCTGTCCGATGTGAATAAATCAAAATTATACCTTTCTTTTTGGTCAGATCGGCAAAAAATGTATATTTTGATGTGCTGCAGAATCTAGATAATTAGTTTATGTGTACCATGAGAGTAAAAAAATAAAAAATACAAGGTTGAAAATCGCTGCCCTAGAGGGACTAAGATGAGAACCGTCACCTGATGAACCCAGGCAGCTGGGCGATGAGTGCTATAGTCCTGAAGAGGGCTTTGGGTTGCATCACCGCATCCACTGTATTTTACCCAAACCAAGCTTGCTGCCTTCCTGTTATCCATATTTTTATGCACTGGACCCTGGGATGCAGGGAGAGTAATTAGATTAAGTTCCTAGAGAAAAATAAGTGACTGAGATATTTTACTTCATTTGGCCTGCAAAATAATTCTATCTGGCATTTCTCATTAACTCCCTGTTATGGACAAGGCTACTGAGATTGGGAAAGTTTAAAGGATTCCTTCACGTATTTAAAATTAGCAAATTGTAGAGCAAGGGTTCACATGATCTAACTCCAAGTCTGTGCTTTCCGTGTCTCATACACTGACATGATCTGGTCAAAGTCTCTCGGAGTAAAGGAATTTCAGTACTGGAAGAGACTTCAGAAAACAGTCCTCCTACTTGCTCATTTCTCAGAGAGGTAAAGTAAGTTGGTAAACTGTTCAAGGAGATGAGGCTGCTGAATAACCTCTCTGGGTCTCAGTTTTCCTCTCTGTTCAATGGGATGAGCAGCACACCTACAGAGTGCTGTTAAGATTAGAATGTGATAATCGCTGCAAAATAAACTTGAAACTGATTTAAATGGTGCAGGATTGTCAATGTTTGACCATTTTGACCCTACCTGGTGGGTAAGAAGGGACACCCAACTGTTAACAACAGGCCATTTGGGCTAGTACTGTAGAGTGTAACATTTTAAGTTTTGGGAGTGCTTGTACAGAAAATGAGTTTATGATTTAACAAATTCTGTTAGTTCAGATTCCTGTTAAAAGGTGGACAATTTTCCATAAAAACAAAAGCAAAAGCAAAAGAACCTAAAACACTTACTTTCTGGCAGGTTTAGATTAGCAGTTACATCCTGGGATGTACTTGCTGTGAATAATTCTTACTGATACTCAGAATTCAAAATTGCATAACTTCCCATTCTCAGATAAATAAAAGCACAGCCTGGTGTGCTTTGGTGGAAAAGAAACACCAGAGTTCCTTCCTTTGAACTTTGGAATTACTTGTGACATTAAAAAAACATAATTTTGTGTTTTCTTTTGTCATGCAAGCTAGGTTCCTAAAACACCAGTTTAACAATTTAGGTTATGTGGCTTCTTTATCTGCAAATAATCATGATTTCTGCTGTATCAGTTCCTTAGCATGGAGTTCGGGATTGAAAAGAGTCTATGAGTTGATTGTTTGGCTGTTTCTCTTCTGGAAAACTCACAGTAAATTTATTTTCCATGTTTTTAAACATCACAAAATGGAAAGTACAAGTCATAAGGTTGTTCATAACAACAACGATGCTATCTTTTTAGAGGACAAAATGGACGTTATCTGTTGCTGCCTAGAAGTCACCCTAAAACTTAACATAATAATCATGTATTATCTTTCACAGTTTCTCTGCGTTAGGAATTCTGGAGCAGTTTGGACAGGTGGTTCTGGCCTGGGGTTTCTCATGAGGCTGTAGTCAGATGTCAGCAGAAGCCTTGTAAAGACTTAACTGAGGCTTGAGTACTCACATCCAAGAGGGCTCACTCACATAGCTGGCAAGGTGGTGGTAATTGTTAGTGGGAAATCTCTGTTCTTTTTCACATGAGCTCTCCAAAACCAGTTGTTCTCAGAATATGTCAACTGGCTTCTCCCAGAGTGAGCAATCCAAGAGAACAAAGTGAAGCTGCAATCTCATTATGACCTCACCTTAGAAGTCACCCATCATCAACTCTTAGTAATTACCATCACCCTTCACCCCTGATTCAGAGTAGAAGGAGACCACACAAAGACATAAATAAAAGGAGGTGAGAATCATTGAGGGCCATCTTGAGTAGTCAGCTAACGTGTGAATTCCAGTCATTTAAATTATCATGAATCAAACATGCAGTGAGAGAAGTCTGACAGCTCTTTTCACCTTCCTCCAGGGCAAAAGAAATGCCATGACAGCTAAGAGAGATTCAATATAAAAAGTCCAAACCCTTCAAGGACATTTTACATAGCACTCAAAGCCTCAATCAGAGATGGGTGAGTGGTCTATCTGGTTGCCTCCTCCACCTTCTGAAACCATTATCAACCTTCAGAATCCCAAGCCAAGTGTTAAATTTGTTATGTTATTTACTTACTTATTTGAATTAACATTTATTTTTTAAGTATATATTTTTAAATTTATTTGAGAGAAAGAGAGAAATGTTGAGTTGTTTTTCCACCCACCTGAACGGGGATCTAACTGCAACCTCAGTGTATTGGAACCACACTCTAACTAACTGAGTCACCCAGCCTGGGCAAGTTGTTGTGAAATTTACAGGCAAGTAGATACAGCCCTGGCTGGGTGGCTAAGTTGGTTGGAGCATCATCCCATACACCAAAAGGCTGTGGATTCGATTCCTGCTTGGGGCACATACCTACATTGCATGCGGGTTTGTCCCTGATCAGGGTGGGTACAGGAGGCAACCATCGATGTTTCTCTCTCTCTCTCTCTCTCTCTCTCTCTCTCTCAAAAATAGATAAACATGAAAGAAAAAAAAAAGAAGGAGGAAAGAAGGAAGGAAGGAAAGGAAGAAAAGTAGATACAACCAGCAAAGGGAAAGATCAACTGTGTTGTCTACACTTCAGGCTCTCAGGCTTGAGAAGCTCTTCCTTCCTTCCTAATATCTTAACTCTACCTGAGCCATCATGCCATGACTACACCTTCTGTAAAAGGATTGGAGTGGGTGCTGAGAAGTCTAAACATATAACTCTCCACCACCAAATTCCAACTCTAATCTCCCGTTGGATAGCTAATAGGTATCTTCAATATATCATGTCAAATAGAATTCTTAATATACATCCCTGTAATACTCAAAGCCTGTTCTTCTCAATCTTGATAAATGTTACCCACCAATACCAACCAATCAGCAGCTCAGGTAAATGCCTTAAATAATGTCTTGATTCCTCCTACTCTTCAACCTTTAAATCTAATTCATTAGTACATTTTATTAATTCTCCTCCAAAATCTATCTCAAATTCTTCCACTCTTTTCTATCTCTACCACCATTATCACCACCATCACCACCACAACCCTAAACTAAGTCACCACCATCTACTGAGTGAAGCAAGAGTCTTTTAACTTTTAACCTTTAAGAGGGTATCATTTTTTACTCTTAGAATTGTCTGCTTTTCCATTTTCCATTCAACAAGCAGTGTGGGGTCCCAGAAAAACAGAAGGCAGCCCCATGTAACTGAATACTTGGGATGTGAGTATTAGAGACCACCTCCTTTCCCATTTTAACCAAAGAGGCCTCAAAGGAGCACCACCAACATCTACATCATCTTTTTCCTTGGTACTGTCATTTAGACCTGAAAGTGGGCGTGTACACTCATTCTGTTTAGACAGGATCACTGTAATGCAAATCTGTGAGGTTAGAACATTGAAGCAGATTTACTTACAGTTTACACATTACAATATTCATCACAACCTTTTGTTGCCCTACAATTAACAGTATGTGGTGAGAAGACATGCATGGATAAATTTTGCAGGCCATCAACCTTTTCAACAAGCCAACCTTAAATCCCAAGGTGATAGAAACCAGAGGTAGAATAAGATTGTAGATGGGGGTGAGAATCAATCTATAACACTTAAGTAAAAAAAGAAAGGCAAGTTCTGAGTGTGTATGACAAATAAAGAAACCCCATGAAAATGATGATAGATGTAGATCTTTAGTCAAACATAAATGGCCTGTTCCTTTTCAGATAGATTTAGGGCCCTCTCAGTTTTTGCTTATTGTTCTTGGGTACAATGCCAGAGGTTATTTTGACCAAGACAAAAGTCATACGAATCATGAAAAGCTCACTAAGTGTGTTTGCCGTACAGAGGAAGTGACATATATATAGTAACTGAGAGGGGAAACTAAAAGCTTCTGGTGAAATACAAATTTCTCAGGCCTTTCTTATTTCACTGTTTATTTGGAGTTCAAAAAAGATATTGATGGCTGAATTATTTTTGCAGAGATTGTGTACACAATTAGAAATTATATTTTTTCTTATAACTAAAACTATGAGAAATATTCTTTAAAAATGAGAAAGTCTGACATTAGGACCAGCTCTTTTGACTATATTCATAATGAAACTTTCATCAGGTGGAATACATTTAAACTAAATTCATGCTAAATGATTCATAAGATTGCCCTTACATTTTTCTCCTCCAAATTTTGAATTTCCCACCTTGAGTATTAAGAGAAGTAATTAAAGTTGTTACCAAAGATTAATCCAAATAAGAGTATGATTCAGGGTTGCTGAAAATACTTCTTTTTTCTGCTTGTGCTCTATCTGTATTTATCCACTATCCTAGGTAAAAATGTGTAATGCGGTTTACTTTTTAAATAGCCTTAAATGTTCATGTAAAATTCTACTATAATAAAATGAAGAGATGATTATTTACCATAAGCTAGTCAAGATGCCAATCCCCAAAGCTAAATCAACACCAGAGATTTTCAGTCCTAGTTTCAAACACTGTGAATATTATCTACAAGTACTTCCAGGTGTATTATAGAATAAGATTTCCCAAATATTTTGATTTCACTTTAATCGTGGAGCTCTTTAAAACATTTTTTGAAAAAGGAGAGAGTCTTCTATTCAAATAAATAGTAACATTATTCGAATCTGTCAATATATTTGGGCATCATAGAGCATGCAATGAAGGGGAAGAATTCCCATTTATTGCTCTTTGACTTTAGGTGATAAAGTTGGGAAATTTAAAAGAAGGCCCAAAGAATCAGAAGGCTAGGTTTCTTTCAGCCCTAGTTCTGTCACTTTACCACTGGGTGTCCCATGTATATTACGAGACACTGACACAGACACTGTGAGCTTTATTTGGTCTTTTCAATACAGAAAGAATACTGCTGACTTCCCAGAGATGCTTTGAAACTTAAGTGGGATAATGAATGCGACAGCACACTATCCTGTTCAAATATAAGACATCTTAATCTCTTTATGTGAGGATGGATGTTTGGAGATAGATGCTACCTATTAAATAAAATATAGCACTAGATTTTAAGAACAAAAACATATTTGAAAATATCTTCTCAGTCTTTAAATCTTTTTTTAAAGATTTTTCTTATTTTTAGAGAGCAGGTAAGGGAAGGAGAAAGAGGGGGAGAGAAACATCAAGGTGTGGTTGCCTCTCACACACCCTATTGGGGACCTGGGCCGCAACCCAGGCATGTGCCCTGACTGGGAATTGAACCCATGACCCTTTGGTTTACAGGCCTGCGCTCAGTCCACTGAGCTACACCAGCCAGGGCTCAGTCTTTACATCTTAAGTCAAGCATTAATGAGTGAATGAACTCTTTGAAAAATTATGGAAGGAAAACATAATTCAAAAATTCAAGAAAAAGAAACATCTTAGGACAGACTAATTAGAGAATATAATAAAATTTATCGAATAAATGAGGGCAATTCATTGGACATTGGAATTGATTCTTCAAAGAGAAATCAAAGACATGTCTGAGCATTCCATAAACTGGTACATCTTGGAATGTTTTAATAGATGAAAGGAAAACTGACAACCATGTGTTTTATATTGGCCTGATTTTTAGGAGCTTTGGAATTGTTTTTATATTTTGATTAGTACGTAGGATATGAGTGGGACAGTCTTAAAACACCATGAATGCTTTCCTCACTTAACGCAGGTAATGAATCACCTTGGCTTGATATAAATGAAAAGAGATCTCCACTCCACGGCTGGACGGCCACTGCGACCAGTTTTTGTTTTGCCTGTTTGCTTTCGCTGTCTGTAGCTTTTGCTCTACCCCATCCAACACCATGCCTGGGCTAGGAATAGCCATATCTTTTCAGATTGGTCCAAGCCAGGTTTTTACTTCTCCCACTCAATACTTTCCTCTCATTCCAGTATGTGTTTATAGGTGTGATTGATGTTGACAAACGGCCTAAACTGATAAAGATCATCAAAGTATCCAGGTTCCTGCCCTTGTATCTGCACAGATTATTGGTGAATCAGTATACGTTCTTATGTTTTAAGTTAAAATAAAATGTTTAATTTATGTCTTTTAAAACTGTGACCCTTTACTTTAAATGAATTTTTATTTAAACTAAGCAAGTGCCAGTCCTGATTGTGTCAAAAAGAAGGCTGCCACGTGTTTCCCCAAAGGACAGATCTACGCATCTCTATTAATCATAGAGACAGATAGGTGCCGGCTCAGTACAGATAGGGATTTCCAATGAACAGGACTGTCTAAAAAATACTTCGTTAGTTGATAATCCTGCAGTTGGGAGGTTTTCATCAGAAGCTGCTAAATATTTGTTATGGGTGTTGACTCATCCACACACCTATTCACTGGTCTAATCATAAAAATGTATTGAGCACCAGTTGCATGCTAAGTATACATCCGATACAAAGGAGGATTTCGTGGTGAGATCCACAAGGAGATACAAATTCACGGAGCTTACTCTAGAAGACTCAAGTATGGATGGTGGAGGGGATGGAGCAAGGAAGGGACTGAACACAACAGCCTGATTTTCTACCCAGAGTGTGAAATTCCAGTGGGGAGCTTGTTAGAAGTGCAGAATTTCACACCCCACTTTAATAAACATCTATATTTAACAAGATCCCAGGGTGCTCTTGTGTTTGAAAAACACTGTTCCAGGTTTCTTTCTAACCCTGAGATTATCCTTCTGTGACAATAACAAAAGATCCTGGAAGAGGAAGTGACTTTATGAGGATTAGAGCCATGGGGTGACTTTCCAGTATGGGACCCAATTTTCCAGATGTCACCTTAGTCTAGACCTAAGTTTCCAGATCAGTCTGGAAAACTCTTACATTCAAATGTCTTTTTCCTAGCTTGCTCCATTGGCAGCCTCTGTGCTGCATCTCCATTCCCCTTCACTAGGGCAGGGTGTGCCTGATTTGGGGATTCCACAAGCAGTCAAACACTGAATGAAGCCAGCAAGAAAACTGATTTACACCTCAGTCATTCCAATGTTGATACCTCTCTGATATTTCACACTTATTGTAGGAAACCTGGATTTTTCTTAGTGAAAGGTAAAATCAAATGCATGCACGCACACACACTACACATACATCAGATTGTGTCAGTTTATGCCTAAACAGGCCATACTCAAGCCTAGTGCCACTGTCTCCCTTGTCCTGCATGCTAGTCATCTGTCCTTCTGTCCGTTACTAGAGTTTTTTTCTGCATTAGGGTCCTTGAATGTGTGGCTTTCTCTGCACAGATAACTCTTTCCCTGGCTTTCAATGGGACTGTCTCCTCATCAGTCACTCAGGTCTCTGCTCAAGTGGCACATTCTCAGTGAGGACTTTCCTGATCACCTCATCGAAAGCATGTCCCTTTGTTATTCCCTCTCAAGTCCCATGATTACTTTCTTCATTGTGCTTCTCTAATGATCTCCGCAATTTTATTAGGTTTTGATGTGTTTATTGTCCCATTCTCCCATTTGCGAGGGCAAAGACCCTGTCTTATTTTCCATAGCACAGTGCCTCTTTTATAATAGGCTCACAAGAAATATCTGTTAAGTGAATTCGTGATGTAGTAAAGTCATTTTTTTATTTGAAATTTCAATTTGCCTCAATGATGTTATAGCCAATTATTACCATTTGTGGAAAAGTTTCACACCCGTGAAATAGAATACTTTCAATCTTTGATTGTAAAAGTAATTAATGAAAAAATAAAGATGATACATTTTCTTTTTTAGGGCTAGAATGTCTGTTTTGTCAGCTGTAACCTTGATATTACTATACACATGTTGTAGTGTAGTCTTTTCCATAAGTAAGATGACATCATTTTAGTACATTTCCCCCCTCCTTTTAAATCTCTGACAGTGCTATTAATTAAATGCAAAGCCTATAAAATAAGCCTAGTGTCACCTTGTCCTTTGCTGGTTTCCTGATTGGAAAGTTCACCTTTGGCCCATGACCGCATTCATTTGGCAGAAAGGCAGTTTATTTGATGGGTAAGGAGGACGTCAACATGTCTCTTTTCTTGGTTAAATTAATTGTCCTCCCCAGAAATATGGTATAAATTGAACCAGCATGTCAAATAAACCTGCAGATACTGTTTCTTCTAATTCTACAAATGCTACCTAGCTTACGTGAGAAATAGAGAGGGTAACGATGGGGAGACTAGCAACAACAAATCTAAGCTCAGTGAATTGATCAGCCCGGTCCTTTACTTGGCTGGCAGAGCTCATCCTTTTCCCCTTTCTGTTCACAAAGCTATAGGTTTTTTGAGAATAAAAATATTGTCTTCTTGTTTTTGCAGTTATGCACACATCTATGTTGACTGCTTGGCTCATTTTTAGTATTACTAACTATGCACTATAAAGTGGTTTGGACTTCACTGAAGAATGTTTCACATAATACAAACTCAAATAGAAGTAAATATCATTTTGTTACTTAAAAAGCTCCCACATTCTTCACTGAGCAACACTGAGTAACGCATCGTAGTTGCAACTGATATATTATTGAGTGCATACTATATGCTAGGCATTATTGTATATAATTCACATCTATTATCTTAATACTATAGCATGTCAGCCACTTAAATATATGTGGAAGAACTAATGTAGCAAATGGGCCATCAACATAAAGACCTCTATTGTTTACTTTGTTTCCAGATTTATTGGGATATGGTTGACATATAATATTGTATAAGTTTAAAGTATACAATGTGATGATTTTTGTTGTTGTTGTTGTTGTTTTATAACTCTTTTCCTTCCCACCTCCCACTTCCCTTCTGGTTACTGTCAGTTTGTTCTTTATTTCAATGTCTCTGGTTATATTTTGCTTGCTTGTTTGTTTTGTTGATTAGGTTCCACTTGTAGATGAGATCATATGGTATTTGTCTTTTACTGCCTGGCTTATTTCACTTAGTGTAATGCTCTCCAGATCCATTCATGCTGTTGTGAAGAGTTGGAGCTCCTTCTTCCTTTCTGCTGCATGGAATTCCATTGTGTAAATGTACCACAGTTTTTTGATCCATTCATTTACTGGTGGGCATTTAGGTTGCTTCCAACACCTGGCTATTGTAAATTGTGCTGCTGTGAACACTGGGGTGCATAGGTTCTTTTGAATTGGTGTTTCAGGATTCTTAGGGTATAATCCCAGCAGTGGAATTGCTAGGTCAAAAGGCAGTTCCATTTTCAGTTTTCTGAGGAAATTCTATAGTGTTTTCCACAGTGACTGCACCAGTCTGCATTCCCACCAATAGTGCACTGGGGTTCCCTTTTCTCCAAAACCTCGCCAGCACTTATTTGTTGATTTGGTTATGATGACCATTCTGACCAGTGAGAAGCGGTATCTCATCGTGGGTTTTTTTTTTGTTGTTGTTGTTGTTTGTTTTGTTTTGTAATATATTTTATTGATTATGCTATTACAGTTGTCCCATTTCTCCCCCATCATTCCCCTCCACGCTACACACCCTCTCCCACCCACATTCCCCTCTTTAGTTCATGTCCATGTGTCATAAGTTCTTTAGCTTCTACATTTCCCATACTATTCTTGCCCTCCCCCTGTCTATTTTCTACTCACCGTCTATGCTATTTATTCTCTGTACCTTTTCCCCCTCTCTCCTCCTCCCACGCCCCTGTTGCTAACCCTCCATATGATCTCCATTTCTGTGGTTCTGTTCCTGTTCTAGCTGTTTGCTTAGTTTGCTTTTGTTTTAGGTATGGTTGTTAATAGCTGTGAGTTTGCTGTCTTTTCACTGTTGTATTTTTATCTTCTTTTTCTTAGATAAGTCCCTTTAACATTTCATATAATAAGGGCTTGGTGATGATGAACTCCTTTAACTTGACCTTATCTGAGAAGCGCTTTATCTGTCCTTCCATTCTAAATGAAAGCTTTGCTGGATAGAGCAATTTTGGATGTAGGTCCCTGCTTTTCAAGATTTCAAATATTTCTTTCCAGCCCCTTCTTGCCTGGAAGGTCTCTTTGGAGAAATCAGCTGACAGTCTGATGGGAACTCCCTTGTAGGTGACTGTCCCCTTATCCCTTGCTGCTTCTACAATTCTCTCCTTCATTTGAATCTTGGCTAATGTAATTACGATGTGCCTTGGTGTGTTCCTCCTTGGGTCCAGCTTCTTTGGGACTCTCTGAGCTTCCTGGACGTCCTGGTAGTCTATTTCCTTTGCCAGATTGGGGAAGTTCTCCTTTATTATTTGTTCAAATAAGTTTTCCACTTGTTGCTCTTCTTCTTCCCCTTCTGGGACCCCTATAATTTGGATGTTGGGACGTTTAACGATGTCCCGGAGATTCCTAAGCCTCTCCTCATTTTTTTGAATTCTTGTTTCTTCCTCATTTTCTGTTTGGTTGTTAGTTTCTTCCTTCTGGTCCACTCCATTGATTTGAGTCCCAGTTTTCCTTCCATCTCTATCAGTTCCCCATGCATCTTCCTTCATTTCACGTATTGTAGCCTGCATTTTTTTCATCTAATTTGTGAGCAAAATCAACCAATTCTGTGAGCATTTTGATGACCAGTGCTTTGAACTGTGCATCTGATAGGTTGGCTATCTCTTCACTGCTTAGAGGAATTGGCTCTGGGGCTTTGATTGGTTCTCTGGTTTGAGCCATTTTTGGTGTTTTTTTTGTTTTTGTTTTGTTTTGTTTTGGTTTTAGTCTGGTCGCGGCTATTACGTATGAGGGGTGGAGCCTTAGGTGTTCCTCAGGGCGGGGCAGCCCAGTCGCTGGGTTGTGACGCTGTGTGTGGGGGCGGGGTCTGAGAGGGAACAATGGCGCCTGCTCTGCTCTCTCCTGGATTCAGTCCCTTCTGCCACTTCCCCTCTGCCTGGACCGTCTGTGCGCACGAATGTGGGACCACCTGGTCAGCCAGCCGCCTTGTGCGGCCTCACTGGGTCTGCACAGTTGTCCCCCTGTGCCCGGGGTCCACCAGCTGCTGCCTGTGCACTGGGGAACTGCCAGTCGCTGCTGCTTGCGCTCCCGCACCTCCACCTTCTCCCGCCGCGACTCCGCCCCTCCTACCGGTCTGGATGAATGCTTGTTGGACTTCCGTACGGTTCAATTTTCTATGAGTTCTGGTTGTTTTCTTGTTTCTAAATATTTGTTGTCCTTAATTTTGGTTGTGAGAGGAGGCACAGTGTGTCCGCCTACGCCTCCATCTTGGCCGGAAGTTCATTGTGGTTTTAATTTGCATTTCTCTGGTGGCTGGTGATGCTGAGCATCCTTTCATATGTCTCTGGGCCCTCTGTATGTCCTCTTTGGAAAAGTGTCTGTTTAGGTCCTTTGCCTGTTTTTTAATTGGCTTATTTGTCTTCCTGGGGTGGAGTCATGTTAGTTCTTTATATATTTTGTAGGTCAAACCCATGTCAGAGTTATCATTTGCAAATATGTTTTCCCATACGATTGGCTCTCTTTTTATTTTAATGCTGTTTTCTTTAACCGTGCAGAAGCTTTTTATTTTAATGAGATCTCATTTGTTTATTCTTTCTTTTATGCCCCTTGCTCTAGGGAACGTACTGGTGAAGATATTGCTGTGTGGAATATCTGAGATCTTCCGCCCTATGTTTAAAGTGTACAATGTGATAATTTGATATTCACATATTTTGGGAAATCTTTACCACAATAAGGTTAGTTAACATATCCTTTACCTCATATAATTTTCATTTTGTTTTTATTATAGCAAGAACATTAAGGCTCTACTTTCATAGCAACTTTCAAGCACATAACACAGTATTGCTAATGATTAGCCCCCATGGTGTACATCAGATTCATGTTATAACTAGAAGTTTGTACCCTCTGACCAACAGCTCCCCATTTCCCCACTCCCCGGCCCCTTGCAGCCACCACTCTGTTCTGTTTCTGAGTTCAATGTTTTTGATTCCACAATGAGTGAGGTCATACAGTTTTGTGTTTCTCTGAGTTATTTCACTTTCCGTAATGCCCTCAAGGTCCATCTGTGTTATAGTGAATGACAAGATTTCTTTCTTTTTTATGGCTGAATAACATCCCACTGAATTATTACAGTACATTTGTCCGTTGATAACATGATGTTTCCATGGCTATTGTGAAATAAAAATGAGAATGCAGATACCTTTTCAAGATAATGATTTCGTCTTCTTTGGGTATATATCCAGAAGTCGGATTGCTGGATCATGTGGTAGTTCTATTTTCAATTTTCTGAAGACCCTCCATATGTTTTCTGTATTTACATTCCCGCCAATAGTGCCCTAGGGCTCCCTGCTGTCCACGTCCTTGTCAGCACTTGTCTCTTCTCTTAGGCTTCGACCGTGTTCACGGGATTCCAGAGTCCATGGTCTTGACAAATACCCTATAAAATGCCTCTGATGCTTATTTAAATTTCTAGTCATTGATTGTGGTTTCTTTTACTATTCCCTGAAAGTAAAAGTACTTAAAAAAAAATAGAATCAAGAAAATATTTGAAAGATCAGTAGGATGAGAATCTGGAGACGTGGGTTCTAACAGCACCTGTCGTAAGTGTGATGACCCTTGGCAAGTTATTTACCTTCTACCCCTGATGAGGTATTTGGACAGAAAATTCTGTGATTCGTTTCAAGGCTTTTACAACTTTACTGAAAAATGAAAAGGTCGTCTGTGGCTCATCTGTACGCATATATATATTCTTTTACTTCTTGCAAACACTATGTAGATGCTGTCTTTGCTTAGTAGTTGTCATTTTCTAAGCCGTCAGGTTTAGAGAATCATGACTTAGAATAAATTACCATGAAAGAAATATTTTACAAGGGTATCTGTCACTCTTTATTGCCCCCACCTTGTGATTTTAATGTGTAGCTGGGGTTTCCAACAGCTGGTCTAGGCTAGATCAGTGATTTTCAATCAGTGTGCTGCAAGAATTTTTGAAACATGTAATACTTGACTGTTTAGTCAGGGGCACTAACCTCTTTTCCCTTAGATTGTCAAATTTAAAAAATGACAACAGCCAACACAACAATAGACATCTGTGAATGAATCAAAATTACACCTATTTTTTTGTCAGCTTTTTTTGTAATACATTCTTTGGTGAGCCGCAGAATATTTATTTATTTACTTATTTGATCCTCACCTGAGGATATAGTTATCGATCTTAGAGAGAGAGGAAGGGAGACAGAGAAAGAAACATTGATGTGAGAGAGAAACATCAGTTGGTTACCCCAACAGGGGATTGACCCCACAACCTAGGTATGTGCTTGACCGGCAATTGAACCCCCAACCTTTTGGTGTACTGAATGATGCTCTAACCAGCTGAGCCACCTGGCCAGGACGCTAAGTTGCAGAATTTTAGTAATTAGTTTATGTGTGTCATGAGATGAAAAAAGTTGAAAGTCACTGGAATAGATCATTGTTTTTTGCACTACTGTTTCTGATCATTGCTTAACAGCTTTTTCATGAGCCAACTACTTCAGTAATACCAGGGTCTAGTGAACCACCAATTGTTTATCCAAAACCAATATTTCCTTACTCTATTAGTATGATTTAGGCACACAGGATTTTTTTATCAACAACCTCAAGTCAGTCATTATGGTTCATTTTCATCTTTGAGTCCTTAATAATTATGGTAGTACAACAGTTCCCTAACTTAGAACTTGGTATTTTTTAATGTGGAAGGTGAACATCTTGCTATCTGAAAAAAATTTCTTGTGGATTGGCAATCTCAGTCTTGACATTCCCTTTTGAGTTCTAATGAGTTGGCTTATTTTGAATCTCTACTTTAAAAATGAAACAATGATATAACTTTATAGTTTTCTCCCAAATTCTTCAATAATTCTTTTTTAAATTAATTACTATTATTATTTTTTTAGTTAGGGGGGGAGGGAGGGAGAAAGAGAGAGAGAGAAACACTGATGTGAGAGAGCAACATTGCTTGGTTGCCTCCTGTACATGTCCCAACAGGGGACCTAACCTACAACCCAAATCTGTGCCCTGACTGGGTATCAAACCAATGACCTTTGCTTTATGGGATGATGCCCACCCAACTGAGCCACATGGGTCAGCGCTCAAATTCTTCAATAATTCTTAAGTGTCATCAGCTATTTCCACAGTGAAATGTTCCCTGAGGTTTTCATTAATTCATTTTCAGAAAATTCAGTAACAAAACTTGAATTTTTATTTACTGATTATGAAAATGTCTTATCATTAAAAGACTTTGAAAGTCATGGTGAAAGATATCCACTTCTAGGTCAAGACACAGAGGAGACTCATCTCTCTGGATGGCTGGTTAAAGGAATTTTTGCAAATTCGCAGTCAAACCATTGAAACAGACTTGGTTGTTATTTATTTGTTTACTTAGCCACTGATTTTCATGCATTAGAGAAAAGAAGGTTATTATGTAATGCACAGATGAACTTGCAGTTCATCGCACCAATGTATTTGAAAGGCTTATTTAGGACCCACCCTGGGGTGCAAGAAGGCCCAATATCTAGTCAGACAGCAAAGCCACTGGCCCTGGGCCACTGGCATGGGCTAATCTTGGGACGACCCTGTGAAGTCTCTTTTCTTTAGGGAAGGAGTATCAGGGAAATGACCCCCCTAATCCTTCCTCCAGGTGTGAGCCACCTGCCAGAGCACATGGAGAGCCCTCTCAGTGAGAGCCTTAGCACTCAAGCATGGCACAATGTCCTTTGTATCCACCTATGAAACTCAAGGCCAGGACTGAGTCTGAGGAACGAAAAGAACAGACAGATGTACCCAATATTACAAAAGGTCTTTCTGCTTCTTTGTCACCCCTGATATCTTATTTGCAATCCTACTGTGGACAATAGGCTTAAATGTAAATTGAAACATTTCTTCTTTAGAGAATGAAGCTCTTATGTTCTAGAGATTTTTTTTTTTTTTTTGCCTGTGTTGAAAGCTGGTTCCTGGATTTCAAAGTGCTCCCATGAGAGGCAGCAAAAGAAAAGACTCTTCATAGTTCAGGATGCTGCTGAGAAGGAGCACTTATGTAACCCTGGGGTCTTATTCACGGTCACTTTTATTTTCCACTTGAATCTGAAGTAGGCTCTGATTAGAAAGCTGATCCAAAACCACGAAAACCTTCTGGGTGTCTTCCAGAAAAATTTGAAAATGTTTATTCTCAAAGATACATGCAGCCCCTGGATTCATTGCAACGTTATTCTCGATGGCCAAGGCAAGGAAACAACTGAAGTGTACCTCAACAGATGACTGGATAAAGAAGATTTGGCACGTACATACAATGGAATACTACTCAGCCATAGCAACATGAGTAGGAAACGCTGCCATTCACAACAACATGGATGGATCCTGAGAATATAATGCTAAGCCAAATAAGTCAGACAGGAAAAGTCAAGAACCGTATGATTTCATTCATATGTGGGATATAAAACTGAAAGCTACAAATAAAAAGACAAGACTAACAAGTAACTCTTAGACACAGACAACAGTATGGTGGTTACTAGAGGGAAGGAGGTTGGGGTGGTAATAAAGGATAAAGATCACTGGCCAGTATGGCTCAGTTGGTTGCAGCATTGTCCCATAAACACAAAGGTTGCAGGTTCCATCCCTAATTGGGGTGCTTATGAGAGGCAATCAATCATTGTTTCTCTCTCACATTGATGTTTCTCTCCCTCTCTCTTCCCTTCTCCTCTCTCTTGAATCAATGAGCACGTCCCTGGATGAGGATAAAAAATAAATAAATAAATAAAAATTTAAAGTAAAGGATAAAGTGAGGCCAAATATATGGTGACAGAAAGAGATTTGACTTTGGGTGGTAAACACACAATGTAATGAACAGATGATGTATCATAGAATGGTACACTCGATACCTATATAACTTTATTAACTAAGGTTACCCAAATAAATTTAATTTTTAAAAAGTTAAAAAAGAAACAGGGTGGGTAAAATCACCTCTAGCACTACAAGTGTACTTTTGTTAAATGAGAAATGCCTTTATTGAGGGTCAACGGCGGGGTGGGGGAGGGTGAGTAGGAGGCCCCCACACTTAAGAGTAGGATGACAACAGGCATTGCTGATGGTGTCAAGCTACTAATAATGAATTTACTTATTGTAACACTCACAAATATGCACTGAGTCCATACACACATGTTAGCCTACCTGTGACTGGTAAGATAGTGTGATTATCTTTTTATATTCAGAGGGACCTAAACTGATTTTTTAATGTATATAAAAATCCTGTGCTGTATTCCTAATCAAAAGACTTTACATATGCTGTTCACAGAATTATATTTGTTTCATACATCAGATTTATTTTATATTTCTTTTTTTAACAACATGTACTTTCCTTGGTTTTTAGAATCATGCACATGTATTCTTTTGCACATTTTTAAAGAGATGATGAAGGCCAACATATTTTTTAAATGACTTATTTTTTAATCTGATTTCTCAGCGTTTCTGAAGAGCTTTCTTTTTAAACATGCACTTAAAAATTTGCATACTTTCTCCTTCACAATTGTATCCTTTCTATCAAGAACAATGTCACAAATATCTTTTTTTACATTAGTAGTAGTTTGGCTCAACAGCTTGTACATAACAAGCTCACAATAAATATTTATTGGTTGATTTTATGTTACATATAGGACACAATCTATATTAATGAGTTTTCACACTCCCAGACCACATCAAACTTCTTGAAAAGAGTAATTTTGCTTCTGTCTTTATTTCTTTACCTATCATTCATTCTGCATTTACTGAAATGTATCCTCATCAATTGACTGAAAAGACCTTTGATGAGGTCACTAGTGGCTACCTATTTGAAAAGCCTAGAGGTTACATTTCAATCAATATTTTCCTGGACCCTTCCTTTGGCTTCCATGCTATTTTCTACTTCTCTGCTCCTTTTCAAGCATCCCTTATAGATTTCTCCTTCTCTGAAGACCCTTTAACTATGGTGGTCATCTTAGTGATGCTTCTCTTCTTATTTCCCCCTCCTTAGGGATCTCATTCTACTTGCAGGATGAGATCTACTTCACTGTTACTACATGCTGGTGAACCTTAAACTGACCTGTCCAGACAAGAGGTTTTCCTGAGCTTTGGTCTGTATTTCCAGGCAACTGCCAAACATTTTTACCTGGACATCCCAAAGGCAACACACACTCAACGTATGAAAATTAAATTCCTCACTCTATCCCTACAATTCCCACCCCACCACATGACTCCTCCTCTTTACCCCCTTTATCATGACTTAGTGATTTCATCCATTTGCCACCATCAGCTGCACCAGACAAACAGCTTTGGAACTATTTGCAGAGGTGGCCTCTGCTAATAGTTGTGAGAGAACAAATTCCTGATTTTCTCTGGCTGGTGACATTTATCCCTCAGCAGTCAACTCAAGCACCATCTCTTTTGTGAGGCCTTTGTCATTCCCCATAAAACAGAGTTAAATAACTCTAATCTCTGCATACCCTTCTATGCATTTACTTACTTTTACTATAACACAAAATCATGTTGTATTATGATTGATTATGTACATCCATTTCCTTTGCTGGACTATAAACTCTTTGAGATCATAATGATAAGAAAAAATAACAACTAATTACATTGTTGGATACTAGTAAACCAACTCATTATTTTGAAAATTGGTAATAAAAAAAAGAAGTAAACATTTATCCTGTCTGCTCAATGAACTGTATTTCTGGAGAACTGTATAGCAAATGAGGGAATTTTTTTATTCTGTCTAATAAATGAAGACAGATGAATAGAATTATAACATCATCATTATATAATCCTCAGTGAATTAACGAGTCTAGACACTGAGCACCCAAATCTGCTAACATGGTCAAACGAGAGATAAACAGACATCAGTGTCTCCTGATGAAAACACATACTACCTATCAAATACTCTTTGCCAAAGGCAACCAAATATGAATCTTTTCAAACCTGTTAGATTCAATTATGAATTTAAAACTGACAAGCAGAAGAAAGTGTTAAACAATACCACCAGTTTGCAATCAGCAAAATCCAATCTGTGTCTCTAGGACAAATGACCTAGTTCTTAAAACAAATAGGTGACAAATAAAATTTTAAAAACAGAGATGGAGGGAAAACCTAAAAATTTTTAGAAGAACTAAGAAACATGAACTAAATAATAAAGAGTGAACTTTATTTGGATTTTGATTCGCACAAACTTAAAAATTAGTATATTTACGAGACTGGGAATGTGGAACACTGACTATATATTTGATGGTATTAAATAACACCAAATGTTTTAGATATCATAATGATATTGTCGCTACTTTTTTAAAGACATCTTTTATTTTATTTTTTAAAAAGATTTTATTTATTTAATTTTATAGAGAGGGAAAGAGAGGGGAGAAACATGGATTGGTTACTTCTTATATGTACCCCAAACAAGGATGAGCCTGCAACCCAGGCATGTGCCCTGACTGGAAATGGAACCAGTGATGCTTTGCTTTTCGCCATGACACCCAACCAACTGAGCCACACTAGTCAGAGCTTTAAGACTTCTTTTAAAGATACATACTGACACATTGCAGATGAAATGGTATGATGTCTGGAATTGGCTTCAAAATTACACAGGAGGAAAAAATTCAGTGGGATATAGTTGAAATAAGATAGACTACATGAAATAAGATAGACTATAGATTCTTGAAATTGAGTGATGGGTTAAAGGATTCATTGAAATGTATAATTATACAAAAAAATTTTTTTAGGAGTCTAAGTCTTTGATTCCTAGTGCAGAGCTCTTTCCACCACTCCATTAAATTGGTCATGGGAAAAAGAAAGCAAAATTCTAGAATTTCCTACATTTTTTAATCGAAAAGTATTCTCTAAGCAAGGAAAAAAGGCAGTGGTTAAAAACATCAGCTCTGGAGTTCATGAACTCTGATTTCTCATCTGACTTTGCCAAGAATGTCTTACGTGATATTTGACAAGATTAGATTATTTTGTCTTGCTTTTGTCACTTTCCCAAAGTGGTCAGAGGTCAAGGTCCACATACGACTTATCAGCAGCAGGGTTCCACTATTTGTGTTAAGATGGTGCATAAAATGAGTTCATTTTAGGAAAAAAAAAAACCCAACTTTTAAATAACTATTAATATAGTGTATTACATGACAAATATAAAATAAAAAACCTTCACAGAGGGGAAAAAAGATGTTTTATATGAAAGGCTGTTATTGAGCAAAGCTTTATAAGTAACAATATTATTGGCTCAATAGAGCAAGACTGTTTTTCCCTCTGACATAACATCTCATGATTGGGGTTCTCTATAACTATTTTTTTTCTTTTCATTGTTTTCCTTTTTGCTCGTTATTTGACATAGATGATTTTAATAGTTAATATTTTTATACTGGTTCTAATCTATGGTTTACATTAATTTCTTGTATAAAGGGCTGCCCTTACTTAGATTTCAAGATGTTTTTCAAATTCAATATCCATAGCAAACGTTTGCAAACAAGTGAAAAATTATCATTTGATATTGAATCATATATATTTTATTTTTTGTCTATGTTGCCCCAGAAATAAATGAGGTGGCACCAATTGTTTTCAACTTCAGGGATCTAGTTGAGGATACTTTGTCAGCCAAGGAAGTTGAAGGTCATCCTAAAATTCCCAGTTGCTTACGTAAAAACTAGATACTATTCTTCTGTACAGCGGTTCTCTCTCCATACTAATCCTCTCCAGTGCATTTGGACAGAAGTGTTTTCTCAGCCACAAACATGTGCTTACCCTAATGTTCTTTCTCATATCTGTAAGTTATTTTGTCCAAGATACACTTACGCATCTGTTTCATATATGGAGAGTCTCCCTTAGTGTAAGCTTCAAAATGCTGCCATGGCTATTGGAAAAAAAATTTAAATAAAGAGAAAAGTACATGCAGGGTAATTCTAAAACAGAGCTATTGCATATTCTATAAAAGTGAAGAGAAAGAAAGGGGGAGAGAGTTAAAAGCAAAATGGATGCACCAGAAAGTTTTGGAGCTTCCACAATTCACAGAAATTAATGGTGACTCATGAGTTGAAATCCTTTCTCTAGAATACTGAAAGGAAATAGTAATATCTAAACAAAATGCAGACTATAAGTCTTCCATTGAAAAAGTGTAAAAAGAGCACAATGACGATATGTATGTATGTGGAGGGATTATTTCAGAAATGTTCAAAACTAGTTGTTATTGATATTTTGTTGGGTCTGCCATAAGTGTTCAGAGAGATACAGTATTAGAATGGATCTGGGACATAGTGTTAGAAGTTCATAAGTAAGATTTGTAATTCACAGCCCAAACATTCTCTTTTTTTCCCAATGAACTCTGAACTTTTTATTGGCCTCCTGCCCTGCCAAGGGATGCCCCACTTCTGCTGCCTTTAATGACTCAAACCTTTGGTGCCATTGCCCTCAGACACTACTCTGCCGTCCACAGTCCTGCGGGTTGTGGTTCTTTGGATGGTTTGCAAGGAGCAGCTCTTGCCCAGGGCATCGACAAGATGGAAGTCCTCCCCTTCTTCCAGTAGGCTGTGGTAGGTGGCAATCTCAGCCTCCAGCTTGACCTTGATGTCCAGTGGGACCTCATATTCCTGGGCCTGGTGCTGCCCCTCTGCCCACGTCTGGGCCAGCTCTGACGTCAGGGGCAGCAGGATCCCACTGAGTTGTTCCATCTGCATGGCACGGCACGTCTCTACCTTCCTCAGGCCGTTCTCCAAACTGGCCTTCAGGCTCCTCATCGAGTCCAGGTCAGTCTCCAAGGACTGGACCGTACATCTCAGCTCTGTGAGTGTCATCTCAGCAGCACCTATATCAGTGGTCTGAGAGGTGACCCTGTGGTGCTCTCCTCAGTCTGATGGGACCAGTATTTGTCTAGCTCCTCTTAGTTCTTCTGAGCCAGCTCATCATACTGGGCTTGGATGTCTGCCATGATTTTGTTGAGGTCCTGAGATTGGGGGTACCCAACTCCATGGTCAACCCAGAGTTGGCAGTCTGGTTTCGTAGAGCATTTACTTCCTCCTCATCGTTCTTTTCCATGAAGAGCAACTCTTCCTTGAGAGCCTTCATCTCCATCTCCAGCTGCAGTCAAGTGATATTGGTGTCATCAATGACTTTTTGGAGCCCATTGATGTCATTCTCTGCACAATAGCTGCCCAGTAGCTCATGGCCAGCTGCATCTCATACTTGACTCTGAAGCCATCAGCAACAAGATGGGCATTGTCAATCCGCAGAAAGATGCATCATTGTCCACAGAATTTGCAAAGATCTGAGCCCTCAGGTCCTTGATGGTTTTGAAATAATGCCCCCAGTCTCTGACCTGGGGTCCCTTCCTCTCTAGGTGTTCCCTTATTTTAGTCTTCAGTCTCCAATTATCAGTCTCCAGTCTTCTCTCCCTCTCCAGGTAGAAGGCCAGGTGGTCATTCAGGCACCACATAGTCTCCTTCTCGCTCTGAATGACCCCTATGCCTGCCAGACCCCCTCCCCTGAGCCATCCCTGCAGCCAGGCCCCCAGATCCCCAGCTGCCTCCCATGCTGGTGGAGTGAGACACCAAGATCTGGGAGTCTGAGCCCCTGGCACCTGCATAGACTCTGGCTGCACTGTCGGCCAGCAAGATCTTGTGGCTGGGTGACTGCTGGGAGTCCAGGGTCTGGTAGCTTGTGGAGAAGCTGGAGTGTGTGCTGAAGCTCATGTTGTTCAGGGAAGAAGGTGAGACGCTAAATCTCAGGTTGAAGCTGCCCAAACATTCTTTATGTTGTTCTCTATTATATACTATTTTCAAAAATGGGTTCACAAGGCATATTAAAGGGACAAAGGCTTAGCTATCCTCCAAATGGTAGGATGGATTTGCTTAACTTAGTCATTTGAACTTTGAATAATTATTTTTTATTTACATACTACCAGAGAGTCCTGTATTTCTATAAATTGTATTGAGAATCTTACCTATCCGAATAACAACACTCAAATACTGCAGTTTTTAGTAATATATTTGAAGATCTACACAATAAAACATGCTTAAAGAATTTAGGAAGTTGTATGATTTTAACTAAAATAGAACCATATTATGGATTATTAGTCATTGTGTGGCAGAAATTGGCTAGATGCTCACTAATTCCATTTCCTCTTCCTGGATACACAAGAGGACCCATGACCTAATCCTGCTTACAGTTTGGTGGGCGTTATCTGACTAGGTTCTGGCCAATGGAATGTGGAATATGCCACTTGCAGATTTGTCTATAAAACATCCTGAGTGATCCTCCTTACTCTCTCCCTTTTCTTAATGGTGAAGTGATGACCAAGCAGAGAAGCCCATGGAGGCATGAGGGGATAGCAGAGCACAGTACAGAAGAGCCCAGACATCTGAGTCACTGTCTGGAGAACGAACAGCCTCCAAGGAGAGCTACCCGGTCTGTATTGGGCAGGGAGGTAAGAAAGAAAGAAATGTTTTAACTAAGTAAGAATCTTTTTACCCTATATGTGTATATCAGATCATCATATTGTGCACTTACAATTTTAATTTTAAGATTTCAATCTTAAAATCTTACAATTTTATGATTAAGTTATACCTCAATAAAACGAAAACAAAATAAAGTAAAAAATGAAAAACAAATACATTGTTAAGACACCCAGATTTGGGAGGGTGCATATTAATAGCTGCTAATATTGATTACCATGAAGAATAACATTATTTGCAGGTATTTGTTATGCCACTCTTTCATGTACTAAAAGCCACTGTGCTCAGTGTCTTGTCTCTGTTTCTTATGTCATGATCTGAATTTCTTACCCACTCCTAGAACTCTACTGTTGACCCCGAGTCCCATATCACGTAGGCCAAGATGTTTTGTACTTCCAAGGAGAGCTCAAAATTTTCAACCCAAGATTCATAGTTGCATTTTACTTGGATATCAAAATTGCCTCTCAGTATTTCAGAGCAAGAAATTTTTATCCATGTCTCACCATTAACCTTAGGCTGTGGAGGTTTTGAAGTTTCCTGGTGTGTCCACTTTGCCTTCACTTCTTTGTCTTGTAAAGTGTATAAATAGCTCTATTTTACAGTTATCTGGTATGTATTTTTTTCTCTATATTAAAAAGTTTCTATATTGAGAAAAACCCAGTCCTCCTTCTGTCCTTCTCCTTTTTTCTTGCACTATTGCCATACTTAGAGCCCTTTGACAACAGATATGAGGGGGTTTTCCTGCACTGAACAGTTCGGCAACACCAACTGAATCGTACCCTATGATTCAACTCAGTTCCGACACCATCTGCCTGGACATAGGGTGCTGTCCCACAGGCTGAGGGTTCAGTCTGACCAGACTGCCGCAGTCCTCCAGATGCACATCACCCGTCCAGGCTGTCCCTTGCACTCTGACCAACTGCCTCTAAGCTGGAGGTTCCCATGACCTCCAACTTATAATGTCATAATATTATAAGTGAGATAATTACTTATAATGATATTATAATACCTTATAATAAAATTAAAGTTATTTAAAACAAACAAACATACATATATAGTTTATGAAATTATTATATTAAGTCCACTTAGGATGCAAGACATGATACATTAAAAATGCCAGTTGTATAAAATAAATGTAGAATGACCATTCACATGATGAAAGCTACTTATGTCAGCTGAAAAGCCTAAGGTATACATCACTATAATCTGAGATTTTTTTGTAACATTATAATCACTTCATTCTTTTCTAGAAAAATGCTGCATAACACTATCTCTTTTCTCTATACAAAAATATGGGTGATAGTAATTTTGTCTTGAGTAGAGTTATAACTCATGTAATATTACAGCTTGGAGGGAAAACCATA
The DNA here is from genome assembly GCA_039655065.1 of Glossophaga mutica. Taxonomy (NCBI): domain Eukaryota; kingdom Metazoa; phylum Chordata; class Mammalia; order Chiroptera; family Phyllostomidae; genus Glossophaga; species Glossophaga mutica. The sequence continues at coordinate 134,094,788 of CM077307.1, read as the reverse complement.
GCAGAAATCAAAATTAGAAGTAAATCATGTTTAAGAGTTCATGTAAATTCTATAGTTAGAAATGTGGAATAGCAACTGAGAATACATTGTCTCATAAGATCAAAAGGCTGTAGAAATAATGATGACCAAAATGTTGTCACATTTATGGCCTAAAATCGTGGTTACATACATTACCTAATTTGTTTCTCAACAAAACCTCTTTGAGGCTAGTACATTATTACTATCCCTGTGTCATGGACAAAGTCCCTGAAACCTAAGAAGTTTTACCTATATATTTTCTACCTCAGCTAAAAGAACATCCATCTTAGGAATCAGAGTTTTTCTGGTTCTTGAATGGATTCTTCTCTTCAATACTGCATTCTGGATTCAGAGTCGCAAAGCCTGCTCTCGTTCCAGGCTCCTTTAGCTGGATTATATATGAGCTCACCGTCTCTCATTTGGTAAGATGAGGATAGTAATACGTGTAGGTCAGGGCAGTTGTTCCTAAACTGCAGTGTGTATCAGAATCCTCTGGAGGGCTTGTTTTTTGTTTGTTTGTTTTAATAGAGATGTAATCGACATATAACATTGTATAAGTTTAAGGTTACGACATGTTGATCTGATCACTGGAGTGTTTGTTAAAGCACAGATTGTTAAGTCCTAGCCCCACAGTTTCTGAGTCAGTAGGTCTGGGTGTAGGTCTAGGGTGGGGTCTGAGAGTGTGCATTTTTTTTTAATTGACACAAAGGCAATTTATTAACAGAAAACAATAATTTGAAGACCCCTGTTCACAGACGGCGACCACGGTGACCTCTCTTCCTGCGGGTGCTGTTGGAGGGGATGGGGGTGACATCCTCTATCCATCCAATCTTCATTACCAAGCAGGCAAGTGCTCTGAGAGCTGACTAGGTCCCCGGTCCAGGGGCCTTAGTCCGATTGCCTCCTGTGGCCCGGAGCTGGATATGGAGAGTAGTGACACCCAGTTCCTTGCACCTCTGGGCCACGTCCTGGACAAACAACGTGGCAGCATATGGAGAACACTCGTCTCTGCCAGCCTTTACCTTCATCCCACCAGTCACATGGAGGATGGTTTCCTTGCCGGAAAGATCAGTGACATGGACAAAAGTGTCATTGAAGGAAGGATGCAAAGAGGTAGCAGACACCAAATACATTTTCTTCTTCAGCCACCTGCGGTCCAAGACTGATGACCTGTTCTTCTTTCTTTTCCTTCCCCTTGTGAGGTGCCATTTCTGCTTGTTGGGTCCAGGCTCCACCCCGGAAAAGCAGAACGTGCATCTCTAACAAGTTCTTAGGTCACGCTGATGCTGCTGGCACAGAGACCACTCTGAGAACTGCTTGTGTAGGATCTGTTAACTGTTCCTCTGCTGAGAGTCGGTTATATTTATTTGCTCATGGCATTCTATTTGTCATTTAGATTGTAAATTGTTTATATATGTGTGCATGTGTATGTATGTAATATATATGTACATATACTATATATATATGTATTTGAGGTGTTTTCTGCGAGTATTTTTTGTTATTTTTAACTGTCAGGTTTTCCCCAAATTATTTGTCTTTGCTCTGTTGTGTCCTTGTGTTGGAATTATGACTAATAACTCTCATATGAAAATTATTTGGGATAATGATTCTGGGTAAGAGTAGTGTTTACAGTTAGCATTGTTTATTAAATAAGTGTGTGCTAAAGACCAACTTTCACTGTCTGAAAATAACGTCTGAGTTGCCCAGTCAAAATTGTACCTTGTGTCCTCTCAGGACTGCTGTTCGCCAGAATCTTTATATCATAAAAAGTAAGAGGTGAAGCATTATTGTTATGGAAACAAAAAAACAAATAAAGCCAAGTGACTGAAGTACAGTATGTGCTGTTTATTTGTTCCTCTCCTTTTCTCCAGCTACCCTTGGAACTTGAAAGTAATTGCACAATCCTCCCGTGCTAGAAGAAATCTTAGCATCTGGGTCACAGAACACAGAGTCTCCAAGAGAAGTAGACCTAGGAAGGGCCACATAAGAGAACTAAGGTTGATCGAGCATCTTCTCCATGCCTGGCTCTGTACTAAGTTATGAGGGAATAATGGTGACTAAGACCCAGCCCATAAGGAACTGATAATTTAGACAAGTAATCAGAAAATTATGATACTTGTGTGATAAACAGTATGATGCCTTCTGCCTATGAATCTCATGGTTCAAAATAGAACTTACTTTTGTTTTTCCTAAGTGCACCTTGCTCAAGCTTCAAGAGAGAATCTCATTCTAGCAAGTTAAAAATAGTCATTTTTTATCCATACAATTTATTAACTTTTGCATCTTTTAAGATTACCTTTTTACAGACTAAAGGTAATCTTTTTGTATTTTTAAATATGGAAATAAACAGTAGCTGCTGTTTGTAATCCTGAAGTGTGTTACCTGGGCTTCACCAACCATGTCTAAAGTCTTCAGGTTGATGTTTTTTGCTTTGGGGAGAGATGAAATTGACTGTTGGGGTTCAGGGGTTAGCTCCAGGCTAAATGTCTGCAGGCCCAGGCCTCAGAATACTTCAGATTGAGGTCAAGGACTAGAAACTTCTGATGCTTAGCCATTTACTTTGAAAAAGAGTCAGGAGGGAATGTCCTGACCCTTAGGGATTTCTACAGGCTCTTTGTCGACGTGGATCCACTTACTAGCTAATATGCTTTCTTCATTTCTAATCATGGAGACCATTTAGCTATTTGAGCTTTCTGTTAGTTCAGTTTTACAATGACATATTCTTTGTTTAGCTTCGTTCTCTCTCATAGGGCTTTGGTTTGAAATACCCCGGAAATGGGATTTCATGTCTTGTAGTTATCTAATTTAAAATTGTCCTTTCATTTCTCACAGTACTTTTTAGCATAATACAGTAATAAAAGTTGTCTCATTTATTTCCTCTCCTTGTTTCTCTGTTTTCATCTGACTTATTTCCCCTATTTCTTGCACAAAGAGCCAAATAAATGTCCCACAAGAACCATATTATTTGGACAAATTAAAATAATAATAATGTTAGGACAATATGGTATTTATTTCTAGACTTTCTGTATTAAAAGTAATACCTTGGGCCCTGGCTGGGTGACTCAGTGGGTTAGAGTGTCCTGATACATCAAGGCTGAAGGTTCAATCCCTGGTCACGACACATACAAGAATCAACTAGTGAATGCATAAATTAGTGGAACAACAAATAGATATTTCTGTTTCTCTCTCTCTTTCCCTCTCTCTTTAAAGACAATTTTAAAAAATTACCATGGATTTATGTTGTTGCAGATATTTATCTTCCTATTATTCTCAGGAGGGAGACACATTTATTACAATCCCAATTTCGTACAAGGAGAATGAGTGATTTGTCCACATGTTTCAAAGTTAGTGGGTAGCAGAGGTGAAACAGAGTCTCCGGTTTCTTGATTCTCATCCTAGATGGTATTCTACATAGTTGATTCTGTAGCTGTTATTGTAAGAATATGATTTATAACATGATAATGGCCATTTAAAAGAAGCATTGTTTATTACATTGGTTATAAACTAGGTTTTATTCTTCACAGAAGCTTCATATAGGTTTTCTCTAATAATTTCAAATGGATTTCTCTTTATTTTTAGGTTTGTTTAGAAAATCGCAGGTGGCATGAAATTCTGCGTGGTGTTAGGTGTCACAGTGTCATGACTGATGGCCTTGGTAGGTGTATCAATTACCTCTGAAGTTTTGTCCTTCACACTTCTTTGTATGTTATTGAAATAGTCACATGGAGCAAACCCAAGTGTGGATGTATCTTCCCAGGAGTTTATTATATTTTAAAAACAAAGAGTTATGTGGAAAGTTTGAACATGGCATATCGCGGGGCATCCACATTATGTTTGAAGTATGGAAAAGGGTTTACTGGGGCTGATGTGGGAGTTATGGGGGTTTGACCGCAAGAGACCACAAGGAAATTTACTGAGATGGTGGAAATGTTGTACATCCCGACTGGAGTGAGGGTACACGGATATATAAGTTTGTCAAAAATCGTCAGCCTATACACAGAAAATGGTACAATACTGTTGTATAAAAACTATAACTCAATTTGCTTTAAAAAGAAAAATATACCTTTGTTATGATTCATGAACTGAAGTTATTTTTCACAAGATAACTCTTTCATAGAGGATCCAAATGAGTCTCAATATGGTGCCCAGCAGTAAAGCAGGGAACACTTTCAGGGGTTAATGAAAAGTAGGTCACTGGTAGTAGGGGAGACTCCCGGCAGTTGCTGTGAGGTGATTTTCAGTCAGGCGTGAGATGAACGTGCTGGCGCTGGGTCCAGGATGCCAGGGTTTGAAGGTAGTTTACCATCTGATGCCTGGGGGACTTTGGGAGAGTTAATTTCTTGAAGTGTCCATTTTCTCATGTACAAAATGCAGATAACAATGGTACCCATGTTGTAGTGTGTGCAAAGATTAAACAACACAGCATACGTAAATGGCCTAGAATGTAGAAAAGGTTTATTAACTATTAGCATTTATTTTGTATTTCACCCCGTATAGGAACATGGAGATCCAGAAGAGAAAGGATGCAGGCAGGAGCAAGTCTGTGTAGACAGACATCTCTTTTTCCCTGGTTTTTATTTTCCTTCATAATGTACATAAGGCTCTCATGAAAAACAAAACAAAACAAAACATTGTTTTCCGTTTCCAGGAGAAGGATGGAGATTGGATATATTGAGCCGAACTCGAGAGACTGAACTAAGAGAAAGCACGAGTTTAAGGTCTACGCCATTCTCAACTTGTCCCAATGGTTTTGAGAAGATAAATGTAATGGTGGGCAGCTGCTCTCCAGTCATTTGCCCTCCCGTCTTCACCACAGCAGGTGATTCTGAACCACACCAGACGCAAGGAAAATAAAGCCCTGCCAAGTGGTGCCTCATACCCACATTTAAAACCACACATCAAGAATCTGCGAATCATCTTGCATTCTGATTTCAGATTCCAGCATTATGCTTAACCTCAAACTATCCAATATTTAAGATCCATTAACATAATCAGTGAAGAATGATGTGCATTTGAGGATAGTGTGTGTTTCTGCTACTAAGTTTAAAAATGTGTCTGAGAAATGAAACCTTGCTCTACTTGACTTGCTTTTTACTCAAGCACTTACAAATTCTGTTTATATTCTTGAAGGGAAAATGAGTGAGTAGATTTTTGAAATTTTCTGTGGAAAAAAAGATAAGTAAAAACATTCTGGAAGATTCATTTCTTCAGAAATACTTTTCCAGTAGCTCAGGTTGTGTATGTGTGTGCGTGTGTGTGTGTGTTAGACATTTTATGGAGTTATTTGGCAGAATTTTAAAACTCTGGGATATGAAAATGATCTGGTTGTTTTTTTTTTTTTTTTTTTTTTGCTTTGAAAAATCTGGCTGAGTCTTCAGTTTTTGAAGTCTAAACATGAAAGCATAATTACCTGATAAGTTATTGTGCACGTTAGTTTGCAAAGGAGAAAAGGCAGGGAATTAACTTTGCTTAAATGAAATGAACTTTCACAATTGAATCCTTTTGGGGTATGTGCTTCCTGAATCCCTAAGATGGCTGTGTTCACAAGGTGACGCAGAAAAACAGAGAAATATTGCAACACATCACTCATAAGAATGGAAATATAAGTCTGAGCATAAAATTGAAGACATCTGCAGGAACAATGAAAACATGTGACTTAACATCTAGTGTTCCAAACCAAGTGAAGCCCCCAAGTCTTTCCTGGCAAACTATATCACATATACTCGTATATATCTATACAAGGTCTGTCCAGAAAAAGTACAGCTATTGTTAATATAATGAGAATGGTTTGTGCAGCATCGCTGTCACCTGGCAGCCAAGGGGAGTGGACTGGAATGCACATGTGTGAACAATGATGACTTCACTGCATTAGTCAGTGGGGGTGGTAGATGCCATTTAGTGAGCACGTGTACTGTGTGGCTGTCACATTAAAAATGACTGAGCAAGTAGAGCAACAAATTTACATCAAATTTTGTATTAAGCTTGAACATTTCTCCACAGAAACTATTTGGATAATTTACAAGGCTTTCAGGGACAATGCAATGATAGTGCAAATAAAAGTGTGGCACCAACTCTTCAAAGATGGTTGAGAATCTGTTGAAAGTGATCCACGTTCTGGAAGGCCTGCAGAGTTTTTTTTGCAAAATGTCAAATCATCCAGGTGACTCAGTCCCACTATAGCCCAAATATGGAGCCTGGAGACTTCTGGCTTTTCCCTAAATTAAATCACTTTTGAAAGGGAAGAGATTTCAGACTGTCAATGAGATTCAGGAAAATATGACAGGGCAGCTGATGACGATTCCAACAAAGGATTTTGCAAGTGTTTTGAACAGCAGAAGAGACAATAGGTGAACTATGTGACATCCCAAGTTGCCTACTTTGAAGGGGTCTGAGGTGTCGTTGTTGTCTTATATATAATGTTTCTTGTATCTTCTTCAATAAATGTTTCTATTTTTCATATTACATGGCTGGATACCTTCTGGACAGACCTATATCTATCTATATCTACCTATAGATAGATAGATAGGTATGGTAGATACAGATATATAGATATTAGTTAAATGATAATGTGCAGGAGAAAGCCTGAGCTAGTCCAGATTAACCAATCATGAGAAAATGATAAAGATTGTCCCATTTTGTCATTTATTTTAGAATAGATTTTTCACATTCAAATATCCAGTTGGTTGATTATTTTAAGCAATGTGCATAATTTTAAGTTCCTCTTGATTATGATGTGATTGGTAGAACGTATAAGAAATTAAAATAATTTGAATGATGTCGATAGGAAAAAACTAAAGAGAATTACTAAATATTTGGAGAAACAGTTTACTATGAAAAAAGCCACACTAGACTTAGGTCTCTGGATACTTAGCAAAAGAACTTTGACCCATAATCAGGGAATTTTGTTGATAATTAGAGTTTGTTAGTAATGTTCATGAACAAATCACATCCACTCCTTGGACAGTTTGCTCTTCTTGAAAAGCACTGAGAGGGATGAGGCTTTATCTTCTCAAGCTCTATAATTCTGCACTATTTAAACTTAGATGAAATTCTCAAGATATCCACGTACAAACAGAGAGTATGATGCCTCTCTTTAAACGTTATGACTTTAGTGTAGTTTCTCAAACCTTTCTTTAGTAAATTATGTGATACTTATGATAGATGAAAAATATAAAGAGTCAAACAGTAATCATATCACTATATAAACTTCCAGGTAGAGATGATGACCTGAATACGTACATATATTAGTAATTTCAACCCCTCCTGAACTCCCACTTGAACTATACACGGAGGAATTTTTAACGGAGGGCATACACCTACAGTGACAAGGAGAATATGACTGTCTCCCAAACTGAAGAGTGAAAACCTACCTACAAATTACATATAACCAACCCTTTATAGTTGATTTTTTTAAATGTCCAGGCTTAGTCTGTATTTTTTTCACATGCAAAGGGAATCCATAGCAATATCATTTTAGAAGCTGAAAGGCAGATGCTTGAGTGGGAATTGACTTACTGAGTCTGCGAAAGCCAAATTCTAAACTGATACTGGGAAAAGGTGAGAGCCCATTGAATTTATACCACATGATCTGAAAAGCCTCAAAATTGATGACAGCAGGAATGCGGGGTGGAAGGTGCGAGCAGGGGCTAAACCGAAAGGGACTGATTAAAAGCTAATGAGAACTGGTAAGAAGAGTCCAGGTCCTGCGGTCCCCACTACCACCGCAGCAGAACTTGCTCTTTTTGGAGATGATGAAATAGAGTCTATGAACTGGAGAAAATCAAACACAATTGAGTGAGCACATAGATACCATACCTGAAAGAAGGGGATTGATTAAATGCAGGCACTGATTGCTGAAACGCCCTAACTCTCTTCTCCCACTCAGGTCCCTAAATACTGACAGCCAACCCTTACCCTGCTGGCGGGAGAGTGAAAGAAACATCTGTGGGGAATTTGACTAGCGCAGGAGGAAAAACCTAAATATATTGCATTGAAAGTTTTCCCCCAGAAAGTTCAGCCACCTACTTGGAAGCCCCTCCCTGCCTCCTTACAGGGAAGCTTCACCCACATACTCAGATCTTCCAATCAGCTTTTCCCCCTCACCCTTAAACGTGAGTGGACAACCAAGGACTAACAGATACTTAAAGAAAGTGTCTAACATAAGGCGGGCTAGAGAGTAAACAAGTGAAATAAACATCTTGGAGGAAACAGCAGTTTTGCAGAGTAAAGGTAATTAAAAAAACTACTATTATCTTCTGAGAGTTAGGAGAGGATATTTTATGTATGAAATAAGAGTAGAAATCTATAAAAAGGCACATTAAGAGAAAACAACAATGCTCATAAGAATTTAAAACATGATAACAGAGATGTAAGATAAAGTTGAGGACTTTGTCCCAGAAAGTACACCAAAAAGCAAACAAATAAACAACAATAAAAACAAGACAGAGAGAGAAAGAACAGAAGAAGAGAATGAGAAACATAACCAATGGTAGAATCCCAAAATCTGAATAAAAGCAGCAGCAGTAGGAGAGAAAACTGTTAACAAGATGACTCAAAAACATTTCTCAGAACTGAGATACATGAGCTTTCCAGATTGAAAAGGCATAATGAATTTTATATTCAGTCAAACTATTAAGTGTCAAGGCAAGACATTTTCAGACTCCAAACATTTATCTCCCCAAAATAACCTCTTAGAAAGTTGTGGATGATATGTTCCACCAAATGAATAAATGAAGAAAGAGGAAGACATAGGATACAAAAAAAAAAAAAAAAAAAGACCATGATACACAACTCACGGAAGATGAAGGGACTCCACAGGATGACAATGAAGGGAGTTCCCAGGGTGACAACTGTACATCAATCTTAAAGTCCAGATTGGAGCAGAGTGACTCAGAGGCACGTATGTCATTGTGTTTTCTACCTAAAAATGTCCAGGTGAGCCTTGCTATCCTTACCTATACGTGGCTTTCTTGGGTCACATGCTGGTGAGAGTCCATCTTTTCTCTTCCTGCTTGGGTCAGCTGAGGACACTTGCCCCCCGCCCCCACAGCCCCTCCCCCATCCGGCGTATTCTGCTTGGACCTGTTCTTGAGGGCTGAAGGTTAGCCAGGCTGAGATTAGAAACAGCAAATACAGACAATATTCCTAACTGATATTAGCTGGCCCATTCTAATCCAATGTCACAGTTGTGGTAAGACAAAGCCAGCCCATCACCCAGAATCACACTGTAAGCCTCCTTCTGTAAATTCCTCTTTTCCATATGACATTATTTTTGTACAGTTTATCTACATATATATTTAGCTCTAGTTCGTTTATGTCATAGCCATATAGTATGCTATTGGTTGGCTATAATTTATTTATCTGCTCTTTGATTATTTGGATTTTTATGTTGTTTACTTCTTTGTTGTTACAAACAACGCTTCATGAATATTTTTGCACGTTTCTCTGTGAGCACATGAAAGAGTTTCTCTTTGGTATTTTCTTAGAGAGGGATTGCTGGATTATGGCATTTGTGCATAACTTAATGGACATTTCTAAATTTCCCTAGTAGTTTTTGCCAATTTTACTTCCATCAACAGTGTATAAAAGTTTCTGCTGCTCTACATTCTCACCAATACTTGATCTTACCAGACTTATTAAAGTGTCCAAATTAAGTGTGTGTAAAATGTTTTCTCATTATGATTTTTATTTTCACTTACATGTGACCAATGAGGCCGAACCTCTTTTAATGTTTATTAGCCATTCAGATTTTCTGTTTTATGGCTTACCTGTTCATATCTTTTGCTCATTTTTCTATTTGAGTAGTCATTTTTTCCCCTAGATTTGAGAAAGTAATTTATATACTCTAAATAATGATACTTTGTTGGTTATGGATGTTGTAAACTTCTTTACCCAGAGTGTGGCCTACCTCTTCACTCTTGTTTATAATGTTTTGTTTTTGATAAACTTTAAAAATTTAAAGTATAATAAACACAAACAGAGTACACAGAATTTACAGGTATAGTTCAACAAATTTTTACAAGTAAATATACCTATATAAATATATTATGTGTGTTTTGATGCACTTTAAAAATGTGCTTGAATTAACAAATCTTCATTATGGTTTTGGATTTGTGGTTTAAGAAATCCCTATCTAACTGTCATAAATACATTGTCTTATTTTTCTTTCAAACATTTTAAAGTTTTACTTTTTTACATTTCATGAACTTGAAATATTTTCGTGGGTGTATAGTTTAAAGTAGTGATCCAGGTTTTTTTCACGTAGATAACTACATGCTTAAGCACTAACTGACTGGCCACTGTCACCCTCTAATCTACAAATCCACAACTTGCATGCATTGAGTTTCCTCATGTGTGTGAGTCTAATTCCTAGACCCCCAAATGTTCCATGGGTCTCTATAAAGCTTTGCACCATACTCACTGTCTTAATTATTGTAACTTTATCATAGAATTTAATATTAAGTAGAGCAAAACTTGCTCCATGTTTTGTAGCATAAACTCCATTTGGGCACTGAAGTATGAAAGCACTCAAATGGTTGTGCAAACTCAGATTGGTGAGGGGGGGAACTGCACCAGACTTGTAATATCAGTTTTGCCTCATTTGGGTATGTGGCTTTTTGGGTGGGTCACCCACTTGTGTCTGGGCTTCAGCTTTTTTACCTTAAAACATGTAAATTTGACGGGCTCCACCAGGTCCCTTCCAACTCAGAAAATCCCAACTCCATCGGACTCATTTTGCCTATTTCCAACAACTCATTCCCTGTGTCCAATAAGAGGCAGTGTGTTGTGAAATTCACCACTGGAAACAAATGTAATCCGAACCCTGATTTTTTTTTCTTTTTGTTCTTGTGTTTGAGGGCTAAATGTATTATCAATTTTCTTTCTTTAAAAAAAATCAGGTTCAGTAGTCTAAGCTCAGAAGAGAAACAACTATGGTTGATTTCTCATAAATTTTTCATCTATTTTGTTCATATTTTCTAAAACTTGGTTTACATAGAGATTTTAGTTGGTCTCATTGGGACTGTGAAAATACCTCTTCCTCTTTCAGAATGGATTATTTTGAGTAGTGATATAAATGAAAATCAGCATGTAGTGTTTTCTTGGCCAGTTTGAACTAGAACCACAAGAAGAAATGTTCCGGCCCTTACAAAACAAATTAGTTCTATAGTGACATGCTATAACTGGTGTGCCTTATTTTAAGAACTATATCTACTCATTCACATTTATGAAATAAATACTCAGTTGAAGGGTAGATGTAATTAATTGTTCACAGCACTGAAGACTTAAAATTTTTAAAATGAGGTACTGTGGCAAGACAGATATCATGTGAGGATTTTCTGAGTTAGAAGGGTCTTATGGAGCCAGTCAAATCTGCACATTTTAAGATGAGAAAGGTAAGGTCCAGACATAATAAGAGTGATTTGCCCCAAAATTCAAACTAGTAGACCCCTTTTTCTCCAGGAAACTCTTCTAGATGAGTTGAGATTTATCTATGTGGTTTCCTCATATTCTTAAATTATAATGTTAAACATACTTTTAAGGTCAAATCCAGGTTTTTGGGAGTGCAAAATAATTTAATGGGGGAGGCTTTTTAAAAAGGGGAATAAAAGGTAATATTTATTTAGAATAGGAAAAATAGCACAACAAATTAGTGAAGATTTACGTACTGTAGTCCCTTTTTTCTGAGATCTCCTTTCGCAATTTGCCATAAACACATACATGTTTCCAAGGCCAGCCTGCCTTCCTTCCCCACCGGGAACACCACAGGGCCCAGGTACAGCCAGTATTTGTGGACTCATCAGCTTCATGGTAAATCTACTTCTGCAAACATCACTCACATTATTTCACTGGTGTTAAGAAGCAGTACAATACAGAAAATACAATCATCTATGTTTTATTTTTGTGTCATAACAAAAGACTGAAAGCACATTTGTTATCATATGTAGTGGAACACATGGACTTTAGCTAAAAATAAGGATAAGAAACGATGGTTTTTATTTCTGTCTGTAACATGCTAGACTCTCTCTCATTTTTAGATGAGGAAACAGAGGCTCATAGAAGTAAAGCAAGCTGTCCAACGAGATGCAGCTATTTGCATTCTAGCACTCCAGCCTCCCACCAATGCTTCCAAAAATGACTCTGTTCAAATGCTCTAGGGGGCCCAGTACAGAGGATGCAAAATGACAAATGAGGCCATTTCCTGGTGGTGGAGCTAAGAAGCACGAAACAGTTCCCCAAAGATACTAGACTCACATCCCTTTGGAAGCTTTCTTAGCAAAAATAACAAACCACACAGCCGGTCGGAGGTAGAGTTTGGGTTTTTTCCCAACATTTTAGTTTTAAATGCATTACATAACTGGAGTCTGCTATGTAGCACTGATTCCAATATATTTCTTCTTAGCTTGTGATTTTATACTTTTTACCCATTAGTAGAATATAGTAACGATTCAGAACTTATGATTTCTAGATTGTATCTTAAACTCCTGGTAGACATGTTAATTGCCCCAGAGCATGCTGTTTGAAAGCTGAGAGAACTAGTCTTGGTCCTGCCCCTACTACCAACTGCTTTCTGAAACTTGATGATTTCTCTCCTTTGAATGCAGCCTCCAATATTCTTAACCTCTTTGGCTATGAAATGATGGTATTAGACTTAAAACTCTGAAACAGTCTATGATTTAAAAAAATTTTAACAGAGAACTGATATGTAGGAATGTTTATCCCAGCATTATTCATAGGGATGGGGTAGGGTGGGTGGAGTTAGAAGTAACCTAGGGAGCCTACTGTGAGAACACGTAAGTAATTTGTGTTGCATCGTTACCATGGGATATTACTCAACTGCTATAAGCACCAACCTAGGAATACATGCTGCAGTGCATGTAGACCTTAAAAAATATTCTATAGTGAAAAAAATAGCAACAATCACTTCTACAGAATAACACTAGTTACATAAATTAGAAATGTTTATTTTTAACACAAAATAACAGTACGCATTTTGCAAAGTGTATATTCAGATATGTCGGGTGCCACAGCTGGGGCTGGTATTTGGCATTGAGATGAAGGAAGAAGGGTGTGTTGGTGGAAAGAAAGGGTTTGCATGGACCAATGATTCTAGGATGTCAATACTGTGCACACACGAAGTTCTGTGATAGTCACTTGCTCAAGAAAGGCTATGTGTTTGTAAGAGTCAACACCAAAAATGATCAACTAAGAATAGTACGGAATATAAAGTAACAAATATAGGAAGTAAAACCTCATGTAAATTCAAAATTACTGATAAAGTAAGGATAGATGAATTTAAGTGAATAATCAGAAACTATCATTAGAATCAGGTCCTCAATTCACATGTGTAAATGTGGGTCAAATTTGGGTCTTAGAGAAGTTACAGGAAATCCACATGTGAAAATAATGAAAGGTTAAATGCTCTCAGCATTGGACACTCACCAGCTTCATTGTTTCTGTTGTCTCCTTCCTTTGGCCAGATTATTTTTGGCTCTACTTTCTCTGGCTTGCTTCTATAGGCAGCACTGGGCTTCCTTTTCCTTTGGCTGCTGTCTTGGCATGCACATTATTGATACTTCTTTTAAAGAAGTAAATAGTTCTTGTTTTGGCCACACACAATATAACCTCTCTCTCTCTCTCTCTCTCTCTCTCTCTCTCTCTCTCACACACACACACACACACACACACACACACACACACACACACAGCTACTCCTAAAATATTGAATAAAGCCAACCCTGCAATCAGTGGTTTAGGAGTGAAATTTAATACAAGGGTAAAAAAGGTGGTATAAACATGACAATATGAAGAAAAATGTTCCAGAGAATTCCAAGATGTTATGTGTTCCATAAAAAAAGAGATGACTAGGACCAAAACTTTTTTCTTATTCTTTACCATAGTCTCCATTCTCATAGCCTAAATCTAAATCTTCAAATTATATTACTGAATATGATAGGTCTAATGTTTTATCTAGAAAAAAGCTTCTGATGATCATAAATCCCATTACCAGGAGGGGACTAGGTTTTAATCCCCCTACAACTTTTTCTGTGACCACAAACTACTGGCTTCTCTCTTTTGAGTGTGTTTTTGCCCAGGTATTTAGAGACTTTGTGAGATTAGCAAATTTACAATATAGATGTCCAAGATAACGTTTGTTGCTTAGAAAGGAAAGAATTTGAAATATGCCATTATTTTGCTTTTGTCATTAATAGGGAATGAGGAGGTTCAGGTTCATAAACTTCCTAGATACCTCACATTTTGTTTTTATTTTGTTTTTGTTGTCACTGTGATGTTTTATACTCAGCCCATATGGATGTTATAGTTGATGAAGATAAAAATCCTCTGCATTTTCACTTCCCTATGCAAGTGTGCAATGCATGTGGCTTGTCGATGACCTTTGGGGGGATGTTTTTTTTTGAGAGTTCATGCAAGGGTGACTTTATTAACAATTCACCATGCCTTAAGGGTATAGTCATTCATGTTCTTCTTTTAACTGAATTTATTGGAGTGACATGGGCTCACAAAATCTTAGAAGTTTCAAGTGTACCACTCAACAAAACATCATCTGCACACAGCATCGTGAGCCCATCATCCCAAGCGAAGTCTCTTCCTATCCCCACTCGCCCTCCCTTGGCCCACTTCCACTTCCACTCCCCCACCCCTTTTCCCTCTGGCTATCACCACACTGTTGTCTATCCCTATGCCTTATGTGTTTTTCTTAATCCCTTTGTCTTCTTTCATCCAGCCCCCTAATCCTCCTCCTCCCAGACAGCTATCAGTCTGTTCCATGTATCCATGCCTCTGTTTCTAGTTTGTTCATCAGTTTCTTTTTTTGATTTGATTCCACTTGTAAGTGAGATCATATGGTATTTGTCTGTCTCTTTTTTCAAAAAATATTTTATCAATTATGCTATTACAGTTGTCCCAATTTTTCCTCCTTTGGCCCCCTCCACCTGGTAACCCCTATTTTCTCTGGTGATCCTCTACCTTAGTTCATGTCCATGAGTCACGCATATAAGTTCTTTGCTACTCCAGTTCCTACACTGTTCTTAACATCCCCCTGCCTATTTTGTACCTTCTAATTTGTACTTCTTAATCCCTGCACCTCCCCCCATTCTTCCCCTCCCTCCTCCCAACCGATAACCTTCCAAGTGACCTCTACATCTATGATTCTATTTTCTGTTCCACTGGTTTGCTTAGTCTGTTTTTTAGATTCAGTTGTTGATAGTTGTGAATTTATTGTCATTTTAACGTTCATCATTTTGATCTTCTTTTTTTAAAAATAAATCCCTTTTACATTTCGTATAACAATGGTTTGGTGATGATGAACTCTTTACTTTGTCTCTTTTCCTTTAGCTTTACTTTGTCTGTGAAGCACTTTATCTGCCTTTTCATTCTAAGTGATAGCTTTGCTGAATAGAGTAATCTAGGTTTTGGGTCCTTGCTTTTCATCATTTTGAATACTTCTTGCCAGTCTCTTCTTGCCTGCAAAGTTTCTTTTTAGGTGTCAGCTCACAGTCTTATGGGAACTCCTTTGTAGGTAACTATTTGCTTTTCTCTTGCTGCTTTTAAGAGTCTCTCTTTATTTTTTTTAAGAATGTATTTATTTATTTATTTATTTATTTATTTATTTATTTTTAAAGAGAGGAGAAGGGAAGGAGAAAGAGAGAGAAAGAAACATCAATGTGTGGTTACCTCTTACGTGCCCCTTACTGGGGACCTGGCCTGCAATCCAGATATGTGCCCTTACTGGGAATTGAACTGGCCACCCTTTGGTTCACAGGCCCACGCTCAATCCACTGAGCTATGCCAGCCAGGGCCTCTCTTTATCTTTAAACTTTGGCATTTTAATTATGATGTGTCTTGGTGTGGTCCTCTTTGCATCCATCTTGTTTAGGACTCTCTGTGCTTCCTGGACTTGTGTGTCTATTTCTTTTACCAAATTAGGTAAGTTCTCTTTCCCTATTTTTTCAAGTAAGTTTTTAATTTCTTGCTCTTCCTCTTCTCCTTCCAGCACCCCTGTGATTCAAATGATGCTACTTTTGGAGTTGTTCCAGAGGCTCCTTAGCCTATCCTTTTTTTTGGGGGGGGGGGGATTATTTTTTCTTCTTGCTGTTCTGATTGAATGCTTTTTCTTCCTTATTCCAAATCATTGATTTACTTCTGAGCTTCATCCATTCCACTATTGGCTCCTCATATATTTTTATTTATTTTACTTAGTATAAGCTTCATTTCCACCTGGGTCTTTTTATGCTGTTAAAGTATCCAATGAGTTCCTTAAGTAGCCAAATAGCCAGTGTTTTGAGCTCTGCATCTGTTAGATTGCTTATCTTCATTTTGTTTAGTTATTTTTCTGGAGTTTTGTTCTGTTCTTTCATTTGGGCCACATTTCTTTGTCTCCTCATTTTGGTCACTTCCCTGTGTTTGTTTCTATGTATTAGGTATAACTTCTTTGACTCCCTGTCTTAGTAGCATGGCCTATTGTAGAAAGGCATACCATAGGTTGGATGGGGTGGAGCCTTAGGTAATCGCCTGGGTGGGGAGACGCGTGTGAACCAGGTTGATGGAGTCTCAGATATGGTGTCTCCACTGTGGCTCTGTATGGGGGAGGGCTCAGAAAGGGAACAATGCCACTGCTTGGCCTCTGGAGTTTTGTCTGAGAAGAAGCTGTCCCTTGCTACTCACCCTGATGCCAGACACTGCACTTTCCCCCCATATGCCACTAGTGCCCTTCCATTCCATATGCTGCCCTCATGCTGAAGCCCAAAAGGAGTGAGTCTGCGTGAGCCCTAAGTCTGTTGCAAGCCCTTTAAGAGGAGACTTCTAAGAATCCTGCAGTTGCTTCTGCCACCCCAACCCCCATTCATTTTTACAACCAGAAGTTATGGGGACTTATCTTCCTGGCACTGGAACCTTGGGCTGGGGTGTCTGATATGGTGCTGGGAGCCCTCAGGAGCAAGGGATCCCTCCCAATACACCACACATTGGTGAGACACCACTTGTTCCTCATCTCTGTGTCTCTGCCCCTCCTACCTGCATAGATGAATGTAACTTCCTTAATTCCTTGGTTATTGGACTTCCATACAGCTTGATTTTCTGATAATTCTGGGTGATAGTTGTTTTGTAGTGTAGTTATAATTTTTGCTGTAGTTGTGTGAGGAGGCCAGCTGTGTTTACTTACACCTCCATCTTGACCAGACCTCGCAAATATATCTGACATCTACTGAGCAGCCCACAGTTCATGATGAATTTCCCAGCACTTGATTTTGGCACAGAAGATGAACTAATGAAGATTCCCCAACATCTGAGCGTCCCAGGACCTTCACCCAATCCAGGGATGCCTTTTTCATATTTGTATTTCTCTGACTAGCTTATTTCACTTATCACCATAATCTCCAGGTTTATCCATGCTATCAAAAGGGAAATTTTCTTTTTTCCCTTTTTTTAATGTCAAAGTAGTATTTCATTGTGTAAATGTACCACAGCTTTTTTATCCACTATCTAGATAGGCATTTGGGCTGTTTCCAGATCTTGGTTATTGTAAATAATGCTGCAATGAACATAGAGGTGCATATATTCTTTGAATTAATGTTTCAGGTTTCTTTGGATATACTCCCAGAAGTGAGATTGCTGGGTCAAAAGGCAGTTTCATTTTTAATTTTTTAAAAAAGATTTTATTTATTTATTTTTAAAGAGGGGGTAGGGAGGGAGAAAGAGAGGGAGAGAAACATCAGTGTGTGGTTGTCTCTCACATCCCAGGCACATGTCTTGACTGGGAATCAAACCAGCGACTCTTTGGATCGCAGGTTGGCATTCAATTCATTAAGCCATACCAGTCAGGGTCCATTTCAAATTTGTTGAGGAAACTCCATAATGTTTTCCACAATGGGTGCACCAATTTGCTTCCCACCAACAGTGCACAAGAGTTTCCTTTTCTCCACATCCTTGCCAACATTTATTTTTTGTTGATTTATTGATAATAGCCATTCTGACAGGCGTGAGGTGATATTTCATTGTGGTTTTCATTTGCATCTCTCTGATGATTAGGGATGTTGAACATTTTTTTCATATGTCTTATTGACCACCTGTATGTCCTCTTTGGATAATTATCTATTCGGTTTTTTAATTGGATTGTCTTCTTGACGTTGAGTAGTATAAGTTCATTATATATTTTGAGAAAAAAACCCTATCAGATATATCATTGGCAACTATGTTCTCCCATTCAGTGAGTTCTCTTTTCATTTTGTTGATGGGTTCTTTTGCTGTACAAAAGCTTTTTAGTTTGATGTAGTTCCATTTGTTTATTTTTCCCTTTGTTTCCCTTGCCCAAGGAGTTTTATCTGCAAAAGTATTGCTGTAAGAAATGCCTGAATTTTACTGCCTGTGTTTTCTTCTAGGATTTTTATGGTTTCTCAACTTACGTTTAAGTCTTTAATCTATTTTGACTTTATTCTTGTGTGTGGTATAAATTGATAGTCTGGTTTCATTTTTATTGCATGTTGTCCAATTTTCCCAATATCATTTATTGCAGAAATTGTCTTTACCCCATTTATGTTCTTGCTTCCCTTGTCAAATATTAATTGACCATAAAGGTGTGGGTTGTTTCTGGGCTCTCTATTCCATTCCATTGATCAGAAAAAGTGCACTTCTAAGGTTCCTGCTGGTGCAGGCAGCAGACCTCTCTGTAGGACTCAAGGGTGGCAGAGTGGTATGGCCGGTAGCTGGGGGGCAAGGCAGTGCACTCTCCAGGCTGCTGCTGTAACAGCAGCAGTGCTTGACCCTGGCAAGGTGGCGTTAGGGTCTCTAGTAGATTCACTTCTCTCCCAGGCAGACTGAATTTCCCAGATGTCTTGGCCCAACTGCCTCTGGCACCTGGACCTGCGCAACGGCTTGCTGGTGAGCCAAGTTGTGCAAGTTGTTATGTGTTTCATTTCACAAGCTGACACACCTAGAAGACTCCACAAGGATTACAGCGCCCTCAATATCCCTCACAATGGCACGCTCACAGAGTTGCAAGGCCTGCCCCAAGTCAGCGTCTTCCTGAACAACAATCCCTGGGTCTGTGACTGCCACATGGTGGGCATGGTAGCCTAACTGAAGGAGACAGAGGTGGTGCAGGACAAAGCCAGGCTCACCTGTGCATGTACAGAAAAAACGAGAACCAGGTTCTCCTGGAACTCAACAGTTCGACCTGAGCTGTGACCCTATCCTCCTTTCATCCCTGAAGAGTTCTGGTCTTCCTAGGTATTGATTTAGCCCTGATACATGCCATTTTCCTGCTCATTTTTTATTTGAACCATAAGGGGATAAAAAAGCAGATACCTACCATCAGAGATGCATGCAGAAATTACATGAAAGGGCATCATTACAGATACGAAATCGATGTGGATTCTAGGTTAACAAACCTCAGTTCTAATTTGGATGCCTGAGAAACACTCAAACAAGGACAACTCTACGTGAGATGTAGACTTGATTAAGCTTTACCCTGTCCCAGGCTTGCTCTTTCTCCACCCTCCATTGCAGACACCACTGACCTTGACTGAAAGTAGTGAAGGGAATTTGTGTCCTTGTCATGTTAAGTGTCTTGGTATGATCTATAAATGTAAGATGATGAACAATTGCATGGTCTTTACCCTCTTCCTTTTCTTGGGACTCACCATGTGGGGAAGGATTTTGCAAGTTTCAGCATGAACACGGACTCCTGGCTGCCTGTTTCTGTTAGTGCACTTCAAGGTGTAACAAGTGTGCCGTCACAGACAGCATTCAACAAGAGTTGTCTCAACATTTTTGAGAAACATACTCTATTCATAGGTAGTAATAGTATCAGTTTTATTCCCATGTACCTAAACTGTGAAGAAAATGACTGCATTTCATAAGCTGCCTGCAGCCCTTAGCAAGCAAGCTCTTCAAAGTAACTCCATAGCACGCCAAGAGCACCAGCATCTGAGAGCATGTTTACATTTTACTGAACTGCATATTACAAAAAAAAACCTTGCAACTTCAGGTAACTTTTTATCAAAGTAAATTACTTTTTTTTCTTTTTGGAATAGTAAATTACTTTTTGATTGCAGTTTATATGAAACTATACAGAAGTTGTTTTAGAAACGGCATTGAGATCCAACAGGCTAAGTTGTTTTTAAAAAATTCTATAAGGGTTCTTAAAAGAATTTTTAAAAATGCCCAAAAACCAAAAACAAACAAACAAACAAACAAACAAACAAACTACCAAACAAACAAACGATTCTTTTGGAATTATTCTTGGCTTTGTAGTGAATGGAAAAAGTGAACTTAAGAGTAATCTTGAAGGTAGCTAGAAGACCTTAATTTAAGGCATGGTCATAAAATTTTACAGCTGGAAGGGTCCATAAAGATTATTTATTTCAATTTCTTGATTTCAGATGAGCAAACTGAGACCAGGAAAAGTTAAGCATCCTGACAAAAATCACAAAGTCAGAACTTGACATTATAAATGCTGATGAGGTTATAATTTTTTTTAGTCCTCACCCAAGGATATGTTGATTGATTTTAGAGAGAGAGGAAGAGGGAGAGAGAGAGAAACATCACTGTGGGAGAGAAACAACAATTGGTTGCTTCCCCTACGCTCCCTGACCCGGATGCAACCTGCAACATTTTGGTGTACAGGATGACATTCCAAGCAACTGAGCCGCCCGGGCAGGGAGGGTATAATTTTTTTTTTTTTTTTTTGCCATGATACTTACTATAGGCCCTGAAATATATTGTAAGTTGGATTGATTTGTTTTATTCCAGTTGCAAGTGATTAAACGAAACTCCCAGGCTCTGACCAGTGTGACTCAGTTGGTTGGGCATCGTTCCACAAGGCAAAAGGTCTCTGGTTCAGGTCCCTGTGAGGGCACGTGCTGGGTTGTAGGTTTGGTTCCTGGTAGGGGTGAGGCAAGAGGCAACTGATCAATGTTTCTCTCTCACATCAATATTTCTCTCCCTCTCGTTCTCCCTCCCTTCCCCTCTTATTAAGAATAAATAAATAAAATATTTTTAAAAACCCACAAAATCCCCCAAACCTAGCTTAATAATTTAAGGAAAGGGGAAAATTATCGGTCCTTGTAATTAAGAAGTCTAAGGGAGATATAGCTTCAGGCATCCCATGATCCAGGAGCTCCAATCATGTTAACACACCCATTGTGTTTATCATGGATTTGCTTCACTCTGTTATTCTCAGACAGATTCTTGCCTTATATTTGAAAGATGGCGGCAGCAGCTCCAGACTCTATATCCTGTCAGATTGAAGTTCAGTAGGAAAGAGCCAGGGGTTCCAGAAATAGGCTCACAACATCTGATCAAGTCCAACTGAGACTATGTGCCATCTACAGAGCAGTCATAGAGGCCAGGAGAAATGTGATACATTGTTTGGTTTAGGCTTGGGCCACATGCAGTGAGAATCAGCACACAAATGATCTGAAAAAAGTTAAATACAAGATGGTGACGGAAGGAGACGTGACTTGGGGAGGTGAACACACAACACAGTGTACTGATGATGTGCTGTGGAACTGTATAATTTTGTTAACCAGGGTCGCCCCAATAAATTCAATAAAAAAAGAAAAAAGTTAAATACATTATGTGTCATTTATTATTTTCTAACAAACAATTATATAGCATTTACTCTGCCAGGTTGTTCTAAGAACTTTATAAATATGAACCCATTTAATCACCTTAACAACCCAATGAGATAGGTAGTATTGCTATCCCATTTTAGAAATGAAAAAACCGAGTCACAAAGAGGTTAGGTAATGTGGCTAATATTGCACAGTTTGTAATCTGCAGAGTAGCCACAATTCTGAGACAATCTTACTCCAGAATACCTGCTTTTCAATTGCAGAGCAATTTAATTCTTTCTCTTTATCTAGTATAGCTATCTTCCTACTACAACAGTTTACTAAACTGCGACTAGATTTTTCTTCCTTCTTGTCCTGAGGAGGCTGATTACCAGAAAAGGTAATTGGTTTACAGGTGGGCTGGCAGGGACTGAGCTAAGAGAGAGAGATCGAATTCAGTGAAAGTAACAGCTAGCTCTCAGTGTCCTGGCCTTCCTTTTTAAAGAGTCTTTAGGGCTCTTGTAGAATGTGTTCCCTTGCATACTACATTTGCTAATTCTGGGAACTGAGATTTGCCAATAAGTTTCTTGGAGATGGATGACTTTTTAAATGTCAAATGCAACATTGAGCCGTTAAGTTGTGCTGTTTAAAATGTCAGGAAAAACCATTATTTTTGCAGACAGAGCTTCAGTGTGGTCTGATTTCAAGTTTGTGAAATGACTCCTGTTTTTGAGAAGAATCCTTCTTTTCTTAGTTTGAAATGTTGCTCTTGTTTTGTCCAGAGAAGAGTGGTCTGTGAGGCAGTTCTGGCCTCCACACCCAGCTTAACTCAAGGAAATAGCTGAACTCCTCCAAGGTGCTTCCATCCCCTACTGGCCTAGTCTTCTCAGAAACTCCGAGGACAACTAGCCACTGTCCTACCCTCTGCTCACCTTCCTTCTCCCTCCTCCCCCAATAGCAGAGCTCTGAGTGATGTCTCCTCTAGAATCCATTTCCTGTTATGTTGGTTTTTCTATTTTTTTCCCAAATCCTCCAGTTTTAGAGAGAAAGAGACATTGATGTGAGAAATAAACATTGATTGGTTACCTGCCGAATACACCCCAACTGGGGATTGAACCTGAAACCTAGGTATGTGTCCTGACTGGGATCAAACCTGCAACCTTTGCTGTACAGGATGATGCTCCAACTGAGCCACCGGCCAGGGCTCCTGTTATGTTGTTTTAAGCCACTTTTCTGCAGAGCATGGGAGGGAAGAGTAGAAGAGAACTTATCCCCCAACAGAACATTATATCTGAGGGATTTGGAGAGGAGCAGCCTTCAGTCAAGTACCTAATAATGACCAGCCCCAGTGGAGAGGTAGAGCCTTGAGGCTTTGCCTCTATTGCTCCACACCTGTTGTTTTCATCCAGGTATTGTCCCATGATTAGGAGCTTGAAATCAAATCACCAAAAAATATCCCCAAGTTTGATTGATGCATCAAAGTGGTGGGGAGAGAGGTCATAACTTCCCCTGTTGAAGAGGGAATGAGACTGGAGGGGCTAGAGCTGCCTCTGTGGCCTGTGAACCTCCAGCCTCATAAAGCACTATTTCAGTATAGTCGGCCCCTCCTCCACTTGCTTCCTTTCTCATCATGACCCAGCTTGATCATCTTAAATTGTTAGGTTGTAGGAGATGACTCCCAATCTGCCTCTGTATCTGAAATTATATGGTAAGGCCTACCACATTTTTACAAGAAACACAATTAATTTGGGGGAAGGAAGGGGTAACTCTGCCTTGATAGTGTAGGAGACTGCCATCTTGTGTCTTACCAAGACTCAATATGAGTATGTTATTTCCATGTTCTCTCTCGTCACATTTATTAGAAGCACTTTGATCAGAGTGAGCAACATGGCATAGAGCCTAAAGCACTGGATTGCATGTCAAAGGCCCAGTTTTTAGCCTGAACTTAGAACCGTACTAACTGACATTGAACATATCAGAATCTTTCTGATTTATTTTTTTCTCTCATGAAATGAGGAAATAAATGAGATAATTTTTAAGAAAAGAAAAATATCTGCTTTCTACCTGATGAATAAAATCTGTACTAAGAAATCAGATTTTTAAAAAAATATTATTTTCTATCTCCACAGTCTTGGAAATGTATATGCATATTTGTTCCTGTGTAACAGATAAGAAAACTGAAATACAGAGATTTATAGCTCACTTAACAACAAATCCCAGGAGAGCTTCTGTTCTCCTGTGTGATACTTTGTCAATGAGTCACTGACCTACATACATCACACAGGCCATGCTGGCTCTTCCACCCTGGGAGTGACACAGTCAAGTCAGTGGGTATGAATAGCTTGGTTCCCAGATTGCTCAGCTGGGGCATGATATTTAGAAGGATTGCTTAAAAACAATGCTGACCAAGCAAAGCATTAGTCAGCTTGGGAAAAACTTTATGGCTTGGGAGGAACTTCTCAGGGAGGAAGAGGTAACAGTATATTCTATTCATTCCAGGAGGACCATTTGCACAGTCAGTCAGGGAATAATTTGTTTTGGACCTACAGAGAAAAGGGGAGCTGTGAGGGAAAGCAGACCAGACTGGATGTTAGGAGACTTCTCTTACAGTCCAACTCTGCCAATTAGTACAGGGCAAGCTACATGCCCTTTCTTGCCTTAACTTCTTTACCTATAAAATGGGAGGGTAGTACTAGATGGTCTCCAAATTTCTCTAAGTTCTGACATTATTAGATTCCTTCCCAAAGTGTAAACTTTCTCCAGCTCTAGCAGTGATTCAGAGGCTTCTCCTTAACTTTCAAAACAAGTCCTAAAGGATCAGCGGGATCTCTCTCTCTGTGGTGTCTCCCTCCCCTGGCTCTGTGTTCTCTTCAGCTTGCAGGTGGCCTTATTTACAAGTAACCTTGTCCAGGCTGACTTACATTATTGAAAGCGATATATGTTTTACTCTCCTGAGTTGGGCTCTACAGGTTCCAAGTCATTCATTTTAGGGTCTCTCATAGCACTATACACGCTGCCCTGCCTTTTGTCTAGTAGAATTGCATCTCCAGAAAACCGCAAGTCCATGATTGCTCAGTATTTCAAGTATGACTATTTCTCAAGTTTGAATGCTCATTATTTAATAATTTTTTGTGTAACTTTCATGGTATGCTGCTGATATGTAAGTATAGAATTCTATCACTTAATGTACAATTATTAGTTAACTATTATTTTTTTTCATTAAGGGAACAGCAACTAATATGTGCATATGATAACATATGCATATGATTTTATATACACGTACACATTTTCTTCTGTACATGATGTATTTTATTGACTTCAGGAACTGGATTATATCTATATATACATTTTTAAATTTAATGCTGGAGCTCTGGCTGCAACTATCTTCTACTTCTTTCTACTATTGACTGTTATGAAGCCCTTCTGCAGAGCTTAAGTTGAAAGTGTCCTTTAAGGTCACCTATTATCCGACCTCTTAATTTCCAGTTAAGAAAACAGAGGCCCCGGGGGGTCATGGTGTCACTGCTGGTCACAGCCAAGCGAGAGCTGGAGCCAGCGGACCTTGCTTCCCAGCCCCCGATTGTCTCCTAGCTCCAGCACAGTGACACTTGTGGACACAACGCATGACACACACGTGAGTATGTTTACACAGATGGAAACAGAAATATTCATGTTTTGCTTACATTCTGTTACAGAAAAGTAGAGAAATTCTAGTATACATTTCCATCGTGAACATCTCAGAAATGTGCATCTTAATGAATATTATTCATTGGTGGAAGAAAATATTGCTAGGTAAGTAGAAGATATGTATCCTGTTTCTTTAGAAGCCTACTTCATGCTGTGCCAAGGGGATAGAGGAGAAGTGCTGGTTAATAATTTATAGTATGCATTCATCTCTAGTCCTCTGACTAAAATATTAATTCTCCACTGATCAGCACTATTTGCTTTCTGCCCAGGCAATAGACAATGTGCAGAGAGTTTGGTGAGAGGGTTATTTCCTAGACTCATCACGGTCCCCTGTGTTCTGCCAGTAATTTACTGACTTTATTCATTTGTGGTAATGAGCACACCATGTAGAGGATGCCAGCTGCTGGGATTGTCTTGGGTGCCTTTTTTCTACAGCAGAACAATGTCAAGAGCACAGCTGTTTTTTTAATTTAGTATTTGCAGCATGTGCCTGCTTTTTTATTACATTTTTAATGGAACAATACAGGTGAATATAAAATATAAAAAAATCTCAACCCACTTTCTGTTAATAAAATGAATTTATTTAGAAATATATTGAGAAGTGTTTGGGGGGGGTGTATATGTATTCTAAAAAAAACAAAAAACAAAAAAAAAAAAAACCAAAAAAACAGGTTCCGGAAGATGGGACAAAAAAGATTTGGTTTAGTGATCTAGAACTTTAAAATTGTATTGTGTCTATACTTTTTTACATACAGATACATTTAATATATGCATACATTTTGTATGTATAAGTACATACAATATATGTACATTTTGTTTGTATAATTTTTCAGAAATTATAGTCCAAGGGATAGAAGAAATTTAGTATGTAAGCCATCCTTTACTATATGTGTTAAAAAAGAGAAGCTTTTTATATTTTGACTTTCAAAAAGGAAGTTAATCTGCAAATCATTCTTTGTTTATTGTGAAATGCAGTTTTAAATTTTTGTCTGAGAATATCTGTTTTTCCAAATGTGGACATTTCAACTAAATTGTGAAGCCAGGAGGGTAACCTGATTGAGGAGGAACTAGCACTTTTGCTGCTTCCTCATTTGGCCATTTGTTCCTTCCCTTTCTGTCCCTCGTTCTGTGGCAGGGATTGAGTGCATTGCCCTGTGGACCAAGGGACCCCACGAGCTGCCTCCTTTCACCCCTTCTCTCTCTGACTTTCATCTCTGCCTTCCTCTTTTTGTCTTTTTTTTCAATAGAAACCTTTCTACTTTTATCTTCTCTCACTACCTCTTTAAATTTTCTGTTAATTTAAATAAACTCAAGAATTTCAAGGGCTCTCGGCACACCCAGGTTGGTGGGCCGAGCTGTGTGCACTTTACACACTTGTAGTTTCTCACAGGTGGTGAGCCAATGATATGATGCTGTGGGGCACCTGGTTGCTTCTAACACACTTTGAGGACAATAGATTCATGTTACAATTGCTCCTGCTCAGCTGGTGGCCTGGTTTTTCCTGAAGCTCCGTGAAATAGATTTTCTCCTTGAATAGTCATTTATGCAATTCCTGCAACTTGCGGGGAAAAAGACTTAGTAATTTTGCTCTACTCTTGAATATTATAACTGCACTACTTGGCAAGTCACTATTTGCATATATAAAAATATATATATATATCTCAAGATCGAGCAAGGAAATCAGAAACCACTTTAAGTATTTATAAGAGAAGAAATTAAATACAGGAATTGTTTGCACAGGTGATAGAGAAGCTAGGAGCAAAACAGGGGTTTATCAACAGAGAGGGAAGCGAAGGAGGCAGAGTTTCAGGCAAGGCCCCAGGAGCCAGGGTCAGCTACCAGCATCTGGAACTATGACAGCTTTATTCAGCAGGAGCTAAAGCCAGAGAGGAGACCCATCAGTAACCAGAGAAGCCATTCAAGGTGGAGGGAGCTGTGGCCTCAGGTTTCTCCCCACTCCCATTCTCCTCCACAATCTTATGTCAGTGCCTCCGATTGCTCAATCACAGGGGGCAGCCGTTGACAATGGAACCCAGGAAAAGCAAACTACAGAGATCAGCTCCCCCCTTGCCCACAAAACAGCTCTGATAGGATGGGGAAGGGTGGATGAAACAGAAGGGAAAGAATGCATCCCACAGTGAATAAGCTGAGAATACCCACACCAAAGTCACCGCCTAACCCTAAGTGAGCTCTCTTGATCCCCAGTACTGGCAAAATCTTCATGTGGGTTAAGGAATCTGAGGGGTCAGAGACCACAGACACTGAAGGTTATCCAGAGCCTTCCTGTGGCTCTTTAGTACTTGCTTAAGCTACCTTTTCTTTGGGACTTTGTGGCTTTATTTTTCTATTCCCTCTCACTCCCCCCGCCCCGCCCCCCGCCACTACTTCCTTTCTTAAACTTGCCCTGTGGTCACTAGTCAGAATTATGTAGGTTTTCTGGGGAAAACCTCTACTCTTCTTCAGCTGGCTCACAGCCTTGGTTTAGGGTTAGAATAATTAAGTCAAGGATGATGTCTGCAGAAGAGCTGCTCAAACCTCAGAGGTGGGATCAGGTCGCCTCTGAACACCTGCAAAGGAAGTGATCTCTGAGTACCGTGGGGTGTTCTTTGTCCCACATGGCATCACACGTTGCCAAATATTTGAATCATTTGGGAATGTTTTTGCAATCCTAATAAAACGTAGGTTTAATTTTTATATAAAACTTAACAAAAGATTTTATTTACTTATTTCTGAGAGATGGGAAGGGAAAGAGAAAGAGAGGGAGAGAAACATTGATGTGTGAGAGAAACATCGATTGGTTGCCTCTTGTACACGCCCTGACCAGGGACTGAACCTGCAGCCCAGGCATGTGCTCTAGCCAGGAGCTGAACAGGCAAACTTTGTTTTGCAGAACATGCTTGAGCAACTGAGCCACACCAGTCAGGGCAAACACAGATTTCTTGAGGATAAAGACTGCCCTAAAGAACATTACATTCCACAACACAGTGCCACTCAAATACGAAGTAATGCAATGTTTTTGATTGAAAACAAAGGTTCTGCTGGAGGAAATATAAGCTCTAGTTTCTGTACTTTGGGGTAAGTTATATAAAGTCTCTGAGGCTCATTTTAATACTTTAAAAAAAAGAATTTTGAAGAAAGAACTGCTTCTATGACCTGTGTGTTCAATTACAAAACAAGCAACTTGAGGGCAAGGGCAGCATCGTACGCTTAATGTACAGCATTTAGCACATTGTCTTATACAAATAAGATGCTCAGTGCGTGTTTAACAAAGGAAGATATGACTGCAAACTGAAAACAAGATTGGCCAAGCTTTTAAAATATTGACATTTTTTGAAATTTTCTATTTAAAAATTTTATTAGAAGTAATAAAGTTAAGAATCTACTTATCATAGGTTACAAACTCAAATGCCTATCAGGGATCAAGCAAGTAATGAGAAATGAACCTGGTTAAGACAAAAGAGAATGGTGGAGACTGGGAGTCAGGGAGATGGTTGGAGAAAGCTTTAACTGTCATCTCTAATGGTATGAGCTGATGTTCTGTCCTAGCCAATTGTCATATAGAAGAATGGCAGTGATGTTGTCAGAACTCCTGGATATGTATGTGAAATTTCTATATGTCTGTGGCTAGGTTACCTACATAAGGGATTCTGCTAAACACAAAGCATACATCAAAAAATAATCTATTTCAGATTTCCAGGTGTTAATAATATTTATAGTTCTTAATAAGGTACTTATTTAAGATGCTTTGGGAATTAGCTCATGATTTGGGACCTCTAATTCCGCCTGTCTTCCTTTCCAATTTTAGCTGGAATACTTTATCAGTGCAACTTTCTATTGTACTCAGCTTAGGTGCAGAGGCAACTACAAGGCAGAAAAGGTTGCTCTTAGCTGTTGCTGAACTTTGACTTTCTATTGCCAAAGTAATAGCTGAGTAGTTGCTTTTTCCTGTTACCTTCCACAATAAACACTGAAAAAAACCCATATGAATGATAACAGTTTTTCAATCAACCAATAGATTATCAAGAAATGTGCTTACTATATGGACACTATAAAGATTATGGATACTCCTGTGTTTAGAGGTGATCGACTCAGATAAGTGCAATATACTGTTGACAAGGCTGGGCTTGTGAGTTCTTGCAGCCAAACAACCAGCCAGTCCCCAAACAACACAGAAGTCCTCTCTGCATCAGAAGGGAGTAATGGCTCAAGCGGAGCCACTTGAGTTTCATAAGACCTATCCCCGTTTGCAGTTGATTTGATGTTGAGGGGAGCTAATAAAGGTAGAAAATGAGTCATTTTCCAGCATGATATAACTAGAATTGGTTCTTGGCCCAGAAAGACATGAGTCAGTCTAGTCCTGATTCAGTTCCCAGTCTGATGCACAGTGACTCACTTCCCTGTGTGATGTCATGTTTGTTCCTTGTTAGATTTGACCTCCTCATTGTTTCATTGTATTAGGTTTTTTTTTTTTAAGAATAAAATGAGAATATTGTAGAAAAAGATGAAATACACCAAGGAATACATAATCAGACTAATAAAGAAAGCCTTGATTTTCTTACAATGAGCCTGGAGGAGTAATTAAGCTTTAAATGCCTATATTGTTGTTGCCATCTATTAGGATTGTTAATTTCCAAATAGCCTAGCTATTTTTTAGCCAACATTTTGCATGTAGAAGAAGAAAAATTGTACAACAACAGTTCAATCATTTGGTACATGTATTCATAAAAGGCAGCTGCATTTGAAAAAACTTAACAATAGATGGTCAAATTAAAAAAGACACAGGGATTGAGCTTTCTAGAAAGATACATTAATTTATATACAGAAAGTAAACAAAAAAAACATTTATTATGTAAACCATGGGCATTTGTAGGATATTTAGAATTTTTAAAATATTATTTAAAAAATTTTATGTTTGTATCAATTGTGAAAGAAGTTCAGTGTTCATGGCTATGTTGAGGGTCAAGTTTGGAAGTTTGGAGAAAAACAACTGAAGTATCCCAGACACTCTACGTTGAAAAGAATTACTTTGGTATTCCTCCTAAGGCAGACCAAACATTCTCTTCCTTCCTAGATAACTATACCTGGAAAGTCAAAGCTTTGTAAGTTAAGGTTATTTTGATGGCAGCCAATAGAAACCGCTTTTGAATAACTTAAGCTACAGAAGGGATAATTTTAAGGGATGATGAATCAAAGGAGTTGCTAAACAACCAAGTCTCAAAATGTGTTGGGGGTCCCAGATTAGGTACTTCTGGAGTTCCTAGGACTCTGTCAACTTGCAACTCTGCTCCAATAGCCTTCTATATTTGTATCTCACTATTTTCACTAAAAGAATGATCCATTAATTAGCCCACCTTGGCAGGTGTACCTCCCCTTGGATGAATCATCTCTGATAGAGGGCTAGCTGCATAATTCCCCCTGGGAGAACTGTTATGAGCTGGCAGTCATCCCAGTGTGTGTCTGCAACAGAGACCATTTGGTGTGCTTTCCAACTTCTTTTCCTTATAGCCCCAATCATAACAGTGTTTTTATCAATTCTGTGGATTAGTGATTCTCAAAGTTTTATGTTCATCTGAATCACTGGGGAATCTTGTTAAAAATGCAGATTCTGGTCCCAACCGATGTGGCTCAGTTGGTTGGGTGTCGTCCCACAAAGCAAAAGGTCACAGGTCCAATTCCCAGTCAGGGCACATGCCTGGGTTGTGGGTTCCATCTCTGGTCAGGGTGCATTATAGGGGCAACCGATCAATGTTTGTCTCTCACATCGTTGTTTCTCTTCCTCTCTTTTTCCCTTTCTTCCCCTCTTTCTAAAGATAGATACAATAAAAATCTTTTTAAAAATGTAGATTCTGATCCCATAAAACTGGGATACTACCTAAGAGTCTGCAATTGTAGTGAGCTCTCAGGCGACACCAACAATGCCGGTCTGTGGACCCCACTCTCAGCAGCAAGACTGTGGAAGGGAGTTTTGGCTGCCTAACTGTTATCCATTCCCTTCCCTGCCTTTTCTAATAGCACAGAAGTCTTTATGAAAGTATTTACTTTTACCCTTATACAGTTTATGTGCTTTGGGGGAAACTGACCATAATCCCAGCTCTAGTAGTTGGTATCAATTGGCTTAAGCCAATCAATCATTCAATGCTATTTCACTTAATCTTAAACGGTGGCCGGTAGGTAGCAGGTACTCAACAAATATTCATTAAGTGTTACGTGAATTGAGGTGAGCACAGATATGTGACAAGGGCTTATCTAATTAAGGTGAATTTCAGGACACTGGCTTAGCATGCTGATCTGGAAGACTTTCTGCCATTGGATGTGAATGTTTGAGAAATGATTATGATCGGCAGCCTTCCTACAACTATTAGGGGAGTCTGCCTTAGAGTGAAGTGGACACTAGGGAAGGCAGAGCAAAGAAACAGAAAGAAATGGGCTATTGATAAGTGCATTGAAACTTTGAATTAACTACTCTATATCCACCCCAGCATTTACTTGAACCAAAAATTCCCTTTAATTGTATGGCCAGTTTTAGTTGGATTTTCTGTTACAACATAAGGAGTCATAATTGACAATGGCAAAATGTTTATTCCATTTCAAGGACATCCTATTTTGGTGCAATGTGGGTGCCTTCATGGGTCACTGTGGTCAGAAAGCACCAGGGTCAGAAAAGCATTCTACAACATCCTGTGGTATGGATTTAGAAACAGGCCTTATTCAAGACATTTACAAAGAAGTGTCAGCAGGAAGAGCAGAAGTCTGCGATCTCAGCTTTTCATCGATCCAAGGAGAGGCATCTACTGGAATATGGATATATGTTCCAGCAGAGGGGCCCTAACATAGAGAAAGCAAGAGAGCAACGTATCAGTGGGGCCATCAACAGATGCGGGGATACAGGCAGGCTGACTCCAACTATACCCGATGACCTGCTGCGCTCTAAGCAGTTCATGTATCATCACTTCTCAGTGTCTAGAAGACTTCTGCACCATGCCTCTTCCTGGAATGCATCTCGCTGAACACTCTGCCCACTAAATTTCCTCATGATCAAAGCTGGCTCTTCCCTTAAATTTCAGCTCAACTATGATTCTCTCTGGGAAACTTTCCCAGATCTTTAATCCCCATACCTAGCACAATTAATCATTGCTTCCTTTGAGTTCCCCTAGCAGTTGGTTCACACTGCTAGTTTACACTTATCACCTTGTTAAGCAGCATGCTATGGCCTCCCAGAGATTATGAGTTACCCTGGGCATAGAGACCTTGTTTTATTTGTCTTTATAGTTTAAACCCTACTGGGCGGCTCTCCATGGGACTGATCCCGCTGGCCCAGCTGCGGGATCCTGCCCTTTATTCTCCTCTTGTAGCATGCCTTAAGGCCACAATTTACTGAGAAGTTGTACAGACCTTTCCCTGGTGATGAAAGAATCTAAAGATGGACTAAGTGCAGCCCATCAAAATGCTGGATTTTGTACCCAGGCTGTAGAGGATCTAACATGTTTGGGAGGGAACAATACTAGAAAGAAAGGAAGCTCCATCTTTCAGAACAAATTCCCAGAAGGTCAGTGGACCTGTCACCTTGGAGAATAGCCACTGATACAGAAGGTGATCTAACATTTAAAAGGAGCGGTATAATGTTTTTAAAATAAAGATTTCCCCCTTTTGACCTTTTCTCAATATAATTGTATTGCTGTTAACTGTATTACTGAAGCTTAATATCCAAGATACCGGGAAACACTCCCAGAAACAGCTGTGCACGTGACCATTTGCCAGCCTGTCCCCACCATTAGCACATATGGGGGACGCCTATGTTGTTCTTGTTAGAATACTAATGACAGGCACTGAAATTAGGCCACACAGAGTTAAGGGAAATAGTTGATTCTTTCATTTTCATCAGGCTAATGAACTTCGGAGAAGATTTGCAACTGTACACCTTGTACTCTATGGATTTTTAGAACAACAGTGTAATGTCCACAATGATAAGAAACAGCAGGTCGCATGGTTTTTCTGAAGATTTATTCAGTCATCTCAGGACACACCAAAAAGCAGGCTGATGCCAAAGTACACAGGCCATTGGGCGTGAGCCTGCCGGAAGCAAAGAGGCTGGGAGGCCTAATGGAGCGGCTGGCACAGGGATAGTCTGCAGGCCCAGTCTGGTCTGCATAGCAGCTGCACATGTTCCTGGGCCCAGAGCCAGCTGGTGGCTCATGGCAATGGTTTCTGGGTCCTGGCTCCCTCCCAAGACCAGCCCAAGTGCCTTAGCCTTGACCCAGCAGTGGCTTTGTTCTGGCTCCAAGCTGAAGTTTGGACTCCCTGAGCCAGAAGGTGAAGGCAGGCTCTGACCCATGTCCTCCTCCGGGCTTGACAGGCAGCCTGCTGTAGGTGGGGCTAGGGGCCAGAGGGAAGGTGGGGCTAGGAGCCAGTCCTCTGGGGTTAACTAGGGTCACTCTAAGAACTTGTGTAGTGGTTCTGCCCTCTCTGGGGTTCAGGGGGCACTTGGGTGTCACTATGTGTGCATCCGGCCCTGAACTGGTGTAGAGATCTTCTGAAAAGATACCAAGGGATGGAGCAGGAACTTGGTGAAGATTCCCCTGACCCTGACTGACTCAGGAATACTCAGGGGCAACTCAAGGACTGGATTTCAAAACTGACCTTGGTTTTGCAAGAGTGTCATCCCAAAACAGGGACTCCTAAAAAGGATATCAGGAAAACCACAACATTCTCAAAATAAAATGGATTTTAATCTCTGTTAGAATACTTCACAGACACTCTAAGTAAAAAAAAAAAAAAAAAAAAAAAAAAAATCAATATTTTCCGTCTCCGTCAAGTGTGGCTAAAGCTTCTTTAGAATATTTTAGTATCTTTATTGATTGGAATGGGCAATCTCAGTAAAAGCAGAGTGCTTGCTATGCAAATAAAGCTTCCAGACAAGTCTCCAGTCTTCCTCCCGGAACAGATTGCCATCATGAGCCCCTCCCAGGTGGAACTCTGAAATCTGCTTTTAAAATCCAGTCTTTATTTGCATGCCCCTCCCCACCCATGTTTCAGTTTAATTCTCCCAGATTAAGAGAAACACAATAAAGGAGGAAAAAAAATTGTTTTCAGTGCTTCCCTTTTCACAAACTCTTCTTTTGGAAATCACAGCCTGAGATCCCAGCAGAGGTTCCTGGGGGCTTTAAGAACATCAATCAGTTTCGCAGCTGGAGGCTGAGGCTTTCCTCAGGGAAGACTTTTTACATAAAACAGATTGTACTTTGTCCTTGCCAGGGCAGACAAAGGTTTAAATTAAATATGCAGCAAGCTGCAGTTGGCTGCTTGCCACAGCCTGCAGGAGGAGGGTGGGGAGGGAAGGGAAGAGAGTGTCCCTACTCTCCTTCCTTTTTCTGTGGTTGTTTCTGCTTTTCCTGTTTCTGCTTTTCCAGTAGAAGGAGCTTGGAGTTAGATACAAGTCAGTTAGCCTCCTGGGACCTCAGTGTCCTCTTCTATACAGTGAAGAGTTTGAGATAATCTGTGAAGGTCTTTCACCATGTAGTTAACCTATGTTATTTCCAAATTCAGCTGCATGGAGTTCCAACAAATGCCCCAAGCCTCATCTATTAATAAGCATCCTCAAGTTCCTAGGGTGATCAGACTCTGTTTTCCACAGATCCCAATGGCCAGAAAGGCCAGGTTATGAGAGAAGGAGGCCCAGTAGAATGTGGTAAGTGGCAATTGACCTCACATCTCAGTCTGTGGGAGTAATAACAGTAGGGATTTTCATGAATTGAAGAGAAAGAGTCCTCAAAAAAGGGACAGACTCTAGCCAACTCAGCTCAAGCCAGTTATTGCCACTTGAGAACATGGGTCACTGAGATGCCAGTTCTTTTCTTAATGTGAGTATTGGCAACTGATTAACTAAAACAAACAAACAACCAACCAAAAGACCTTGTGGCTCTCACAAAATAGACAAGTAGGTCTGTGACGTGAATTCAACTTGAAGAGTCACTTGGCCAGGTTTATGGACCGTAATAAGAATTTGTATCTTTTCTATTTCACAGAACAGTTCAGGGAATCTGTATATTTAAAAGAGTGTTGTAAATTCTAGCAAAGTACTACAGACCAGAACAGTAGAACCTTAATAGGTTGTTCAAACATGTATTTCAATATAGAATTGTTCCACTAGAATTTAATTTTCAAGAATATAACTTTAGCCATATTTAGGTTCTCAATCAACTCTTGGCCTGGGAATTAATGCTTTTGTTCTTTTATTGGTTAAAAATAATTTCTAATCTCTACCTCAATGGTCATGCTATTAGCCTTGTGGGGAAAGTAGGCTATAATGGAATACATATTTAAACTCCAGAATTCCATTTTGCATTCTGTAATAACAATAATCTTTTATCTTATTATTAGCATATTAGATGAAGATATTTTAGTATATAATTGAAGATTAAAGATTTATATAATATAATTTAACATGTATTTTAGTTAATATTTCTATTATGTAGATACATGTGTGTTCTATAATACTCTACTAATTGCAATAATAAGTCTGCAAAGACAAGCAACTTGAGAGAAGTGTTGTTCTCTTTACGCAAAAGTATGATGCATGGTCTTTTCGTCTTGAGAGAAAGAATCAAATGAGAATGGGATTTAATCCTTTAAAACATTCCTGTTAGTGGCTAGATTATGTCTTTTGCTATTTTAGCTGAAATTTTAATTTCAGGAATTTTAATTTCAGGAATGTATTACAACTGTTCTAAGTTTATTTAAGTAATGTTCAAGTAACAAATAGGCACACGTAATCTACTGGGAAGCAAGATAAAATGATTTCTTCTTGAAACACCTTAATTTTACCAAGTAAAATAATTGATGTGGTACCTAAATATTAAAATATTTCCTTTCACATGTATAGATAATGAGTCCATATTTTCAGTTTTCTTTCTTCGATCTTAGTAAATCAAGACAGAAATATTTTATTTCTTCTCTTTTCCTCTAGAGTTTGTCTCATTTTCTTCTCCTGTATTTAGCTTTTTATCTTTATGTTTAATGTACATAATAAGTCTCTTGGATTTGATTAATTAATTTATAGTTTCTGACTTATAATTTAAAATCTATTTTACATTTTTAAGCTTTGACTTATAGTATAAATTGAAGAATACAAGTAAACACTTTCCTTATAAACAGGGCAACATGTGACATCGTTACCGAATGGGATGGCACTGGCACATTCAGGATGGAACCTGCCAGCGGTCAGGACAAACACCAGGTGTAAACAAACCACTGTTCCAGACCTACTGGTTCTTCTTAACCAGTTGTAACCATGCCATTATTATCACTAGAATCATTACAGAATGGAAAACACTGAAACATTTGGTTATTCATCTGGATAACTATCCTCTAGCTTCCACAACAGATCAACTCTGAAATCTCAAGGACTTTACACAACACAGATTTATTTCTCATTCACACAAAATGATAGTCAGTCAGTCAGCAAGAATTCTTTTCCACTCAGAGACCCCAGGTTCCTCCATCTTGTGATGCTGCCGTACTGACCCATGGCTTCCAAAGTCAGTGCACAAGGAAGGGATCAAGAACTGAAGGAGTCATCCTGGATCCCACCAGTCCCTGACACTTCTGCTTTCCTTTCACAGGCCAGGACTCAACACAGGTCTCTAACCTAACTGCCAGAAAGCTTAGAAAATGTAGGGAAGCACATCAATCGTTTTTCGACTCTACAGCCCAAGTACCTATAGGGATTTCTATCTGACATCACACATTTATTTAATTGTTGGTGCTGCTGTCCCATGGCCTGATTCTGGACTTCTTTTCTTCACTAACCAGCTCTATCACAGTCTCTCCAATGTCAGATCTGGTGTTCAGGAGGGACAATCTGATTGGCTTGTTTATCATCTTTGTCTGTTTGAGCAGAGGCTTTGTTCAAAGCCTTGTGAGTCCCACTGGCTAGTCTACAGACAAACTGCCTGATTATGTGTCGCACCTGTTTTAGCCACCTATGGAAAAGACTTTGGGAATAAATTGCATTGGAATTTGGAAATAAAACAAATAAATGTAGGGTGTGGCAAAAGTAGGTTTACAGTTGTGAGTACATGAAACAGTTTAGTCTTGTATTGTTATTTATTAATTACTGTATTATTTTCCATAAGCACAACTGTAAATATCCTTTTGCCCCACCATGTAAATTTGGCAGAATTATTTTGAATAGTGAAGATTTTAAAACATATCCAACAATGTCTTCATTGTTATTTTACTGTTACAATATTGTAATAATTGCAAAATCAAAATTTGTCAAGGTTTTGTAAAGAACTACAGCTTTATGTTTTCAATCTATTCAAGTAATATGAATTAAGAGTAGCTGTTATAATTGTCCATGGACTAAGGTGTACAAAAATGTAACTTCATTATTTTAATAGCTGAATTTAATTTTTATTTTATGTCTCCATTCCACTGACTAGAAGAAACTTAGTTTTGCTAAATTTCCAGCCTCTCTATATGTGTCCAGGGTTGCGTCTAAGATTCAAGGGGTTTGTGTAGTGTCAAGGCATTTATAGGAGTATAATCCTGCCTCTGTCTATATCCACCCTGGCTTTCATGAGATGCTAATCGTGGCAGAGATCACCACTAATCCATTTTTCCTTTGTTAGTCAAAAAAACCCCACCTTACTTTTGGGTGGGCACATGACTGCCCACCTAGTGACTACATTTCCTAGGCTCTCCCAAAGCCAGGTATGGACATGTGCTTAAGTGCAAGCCAGTGTGTAATGAATGAGTGTGATGAGTGAACTTCTGGGTCATAGCCTCAGCCATCCACATTCCTTTTTTCCTTTTCCCTAGGCTGAATTGAAGATACGGTGGTGGTGAACCAGCTCTTTTTCTGCAAAGGCATGAGGGCAAAATTCTGAGCAGTGGCAGATCAACAAGATACAAGGAACGTGGGCTCCTGCATGACCTGGAGGAGCAGAGCTCCTCGAGCACCCTGGGTGGTTTCTACTGCACCAAACTTCTGTGTGGTAGAGCTGAGTGTTCTATATTAAGACTCTGTCATTTTGGTCTCTGTGAAAACAGCTGAACCAGAATCTTAGATGGTACACCCACTTTCTGAGGTAGCTCCTTCAGCATCCTTCCTTATTTCCGATCGCCACGCCTTTCAGTCTGTTGCTTCTCAGCTCCTTGCTCACGTTGCTCTCGGTGTTGGTAATATTCTAATGCTTGCTCCCTAACTGCACTATGAGAAACTCTGTTTTGATGCTTGTCTTGCATTCCTGGCATCATCCTGCTGCCGCCACACCACTTTGTGGCTTCAGGAACTCTGTGAGACTCTTATTGGACAAACTGCCTAGACACACCACGCAGATTTTCCATCTGCTTCTGTACAGCTGGACACAAGAATCTAGAGAGTCCTGCAGCTCCCAGATTCCACCTGGAGAGGTGGTAAAATGTTACGCTGTAGAATCCCCAAACACATCTGGGGATTCTTTTATTCCTCTCTTTGACCAGAGGACTCAGTTTAGGATCAGACTCAAGGTTCCTTCTCAAGAGCCCAAATCTCCCTATGCCACCCCAACAGACAAAAACTTTTCAGTTTTGAGAACAGAGAAAGCTCTGTTCTAACATGTCAGGTTTTCCTTCTAAATTTTTTGACTTAATGCCTGGGCTTATGCTTTAAAAATATTCTGTTTTCTGGATTCTGTGATGTCATTCCTTCTCTGAGCCAATTAAGGCAGAATACCTCATGAGATGGAGGGTGGTGATAACTAGAATAACATAGATGGATGGAAATGTCTCATTCTATTTCAAAATTTCATCTGCCATTTAACTAGCAGCCAATATTGCCAAATACTTGTTTTCTAGGAGTTTCTTCAGTCAACAAATAAGAATTATTTGTCATAGTGCAGTGGAAAGTTCATTGGATTGAAATTTAGGTTTGTGTTCTAGTCCTGGAATTTTCCTCTTTTTTAGAAGCATAACTTCTCTGTCAATAGTAAAGTACAATTCCAAATGTTTGTCTCTTTTATCTATGGACTTTGGTTCTGTTGATTGTGTAACATCGGGAAGTTGACCTGGATTTCATGATTCAGTTTTTAGTCTATATTTTCATAGCACTTTGCACTTCAAATACAGGGAATATATGTGGAGTAGTAATAATAGTTAATATTTAACTAACATTTCTAAGTGCCAAGTATTACTCCTAGTGCTTTACGTGCAATAATTCATGTATGACTCATTTATTAGGTAGATACTGATATATAATCCAAAGTAGAGCTAGGGTTTAAACCTACACAATCTGGTTTCAAGGCCGGTGCTCTTAATTATTAAGCTAGACAATTTCTCATAACAGGAAATAATTTGAAGAAAAGGAGTAAGAAATATGTTGTAATTATTGGAGTACTTTCCTAGTTTCATTTATAAGTACCATCTTACAAAAGTAAACTGACTCAACTCTCCCTAAATTATCCCAAATTTCAGGGATGCTGAGGAATAGCAGAATGGATGTTCAGAGTACAGTTATTTAAGTTATTAAGCTATTAATTTTTATAAAGTGAAAACTAAATACTTTATTTAAGTTGCTTCCTTTCAAAAATGAGTTTAGGTCAGGAATCAAACAAGTAACTCGATTTTAGTTTCCACTTAGAAATAATAATTCAAATAGTATTAACAAAGTAATAATCAAGTAAGGGTGTCCTTAGCTTTTTTGAGTTTTGCTCATTGAAAACATGAGTATCTGGGGCAAACTGTGTTAATTGAAATATAATTACATGACAAAACTTTGTCACCATCTAGTGTCAGTAAAGAACATTGCAATAATATTGCTTTTTTTTTTTTTTTTTTTTTAAATCCTTCTTTCTCTGGCAGCTTCCTTCTATATCTGTATCAGTTTTAACCAGTGCTCCCACGTAGTACTGTCTGATTCTTTTACCAGCAACCATGGATTCTGTAGACTGTAGAATATTTGGATTTCAGAGAAATATTTCATTTCATGACATAAATCACTTCTAAAGCATGGTCTATTTTATGGGAATGCTCTCAGGGGACCATAAGAATTTTTATCTGAGTTAGAGACGATGTCTAAATCCTTGGAATGTGCTCACACCTAAAGATCCCTTTACTTTAGTTCTAAGATGCTAAACATGGGAAAAATTATTATGACATGTCTTAGACATTCAGAAGAATATAAATAATAATGTATCAAATATTTAGGTAGCGACTCACCATATTAGTTATCTGCTGCTATGTAACAAATTGTCTGAAAATGCAGTAGCTTAAATGGCAAACATATCTCATAGTTTCTAAAGGTCAAGAATCAGGGAGTGGGTTAGCTGGGTGGTTCTGTTTCAGGGCCTCTCAAGAGGGTACAGGCAAGCTGTAGGCTGCCCGGGCTCTCATCTCAAAGCCCAGCAGGGGTTGGAGAATCTGCTCAGAGCTTGCTCGTGTTATTGGCAGGTTTCACTTTCTTGCTGGCTGCTGGCCAGAGGCTCAGTTCCTTCCACACGTAGGCCTCTTCATAGGACTTGCTTCCCCCGGAGCAAGAGAGGAGACAGAGCATGGGGGAGAGAAAGAGAGAGAGGGTGGGATGGAGGAAGGGAGGGAGAGGGAAGCTACAGCCTTTTTTTAGAACCTAATCTCAGAAGTAACATTTCAGCTCCACCATATGTTATTGGTCACACAAACTGGTACCATGCGGCAGGGTGCTACACGAGGGTGCGAATAACTGGAGGCAGCAATCACTGGGGACATCTTGAAGGCTGACTACTACACCCACCACCACACTTTACAAAATAGTAACATTTTGCCCCATTTGTGTAACTGCCTCAGAGAGTGAGTTTAGTCCAGGGCTAAACTCTGAGAGATACAAATGGGAAACAACTTTTCCTCCCTAAATGGCTTTCAACCACACTATGCTATATTCCTCTTCCTTGTCCTGTGACGGACATCTCTGGTACATCTCACAGCTCTTCGCTCACATCTAGCTGTACCAGGAGCCCCATTTTCAGATATGAAAAAGCTTAGATGCAGCTCACATCTTACGTCCTTAACTCTTCTTGCTGCTGACTCTGTGAGGAAGGAGATCATCCTTCTGTCAATAAATTTTCTTACTCCTCTTCCCACACAGGTGTACGTCTCCTAAATTCTAAGGGACTTCATGACTTGCAGCCAGGGGAGCAATGGGCAGTGGCAGCTCATCCCACGCTAACCCCCCGAACCTGTCCCCAAGGCCCCCTTTTTGCTGACTTCCCAGTGAGCCAAAGCAGCCCCACCTAGCGTCGTGCTATGGCTTCTTCTATTCTAAGCCCTTCCTTGTTTCCCTGTCCTCAGCTTTAGTAAATGTACTCCTCCAAATTTTTTTTCTGACTCTTTCTTGCCTCTTACCTGCCTTCTAATTGCTCTAGCATGGGGTCCAGCCCATGGATTAAAAAGCATCAAATACAAGCTGTTCGCAAATGCTGGCTGGTCCTCATTCGCACCATTAACCTAAGCATCCAAGCACAGGTACATCTGGTAGGCATGTAGGTTACTTAGAGAGCCCATGAATGGGACTTTATACAATTCAAGTCATTTGCCAGTCAGCTTCGTGAAATCTGCTCTCAGCCTCTGCTCCACATCTTCGGGACTTCACCCTACAAGACCTCTTCCTGCCCGGGACCCTGGCTTTAGGAAGCTGTGGTCTTGGGTGGCAGGGTCTCTTCAGGATGGCTCATGCCTAATCTATATATTTTATTTTATTTTATTTTATTTTTTAATCCTTGCCTGAGGAGAATGTTTATTGATTTTTAGAGAGAAAGAAAGGGAAGAGGGAGAGGGAGAGAGAGAGAGAGGGAGAGGGAGAGGGAGAGAGAGAGAGAGAGAGAGAGAGAGAGAGAGAGAGAGAGAGAAAGAAAACTTGTTGTGAGAGAGAAACATTGATTGGCTACTTCCTATATGCTTCCTGACTGGGGATTGAACCCACAACCTAGATATGTGCCCTGACTGGGGGTTGAATCCACAACATTTTGTTGTACAGGACAGCACTCTAACCAACTGAATCACTCGTTCAGGGCACCCAATCTATCTTTTACATTTTAGATCCCCTTTTTGTCAATGGGAAAACATCATGCATCCTTTTCCGGCCAAAAGCATGGCCGTCTAATAAACGCTTTCTCTTGCCCTGTAACTGTGTGCTGCTCCAGCCAACCTCCTGCCTTTGGAGTTCTCCAGATTGTCTTCAGAAAAACGTGATGTGAATCCAGGCCTACAGCCATTGATAAGGCTCCATCAACAGTAAACATGTCTCAATGTCAGTGATATCAACATATGAAAAAAATATCACAGAAACAACAAAATGCAATTGCTGCCTGAGGAAGAACAGATCAACATGCCTTAGAATTGAGCCTTCAGGCTTCAAAAACTATGTCTAGGTAGGAAACAGAACAAGACAGCCTTGTTAAAAGCAGATGTAAATTACAGGAGAGGTTCCTCCTGTAAATTACAGGAGAGGTTTACTCTTCTGTCCACATTAGAAGTACAGAATGCACTTTAGCAAAATGTCACATTCTCACATGTCTCAACAACATCATGGTTAGCCCAAGCTTCTTGAAATTAGGAGATCGATGCTGTTCACCACAATATCCCAGTTCCTAGCATAGCGCTTGGCGTAGGGCATGTGTGTTAGCCTGCTTGGACTGCTGCAACAAGATGCTACAGACTGGGTGGCTTAAACAACAGAAATTTATTTTCCCACAGTTCCGGAGGTCGGAAGTCAAGATCAAGGTGCTAGCAAGGTCTGTTTCTGGTAAGACCTCTCTTCTTGTCCTGCAGATGGCTGCCTTCTCACTCTGTCCTCACATGGCCTTTCCTCTGTGTGCGCATGGAGAAAGAGACTTCAGTTTCTTTTCTTATAAGGACACCAGTCCCATCAGATCATGACCTTAATTAAACTATAATTGCCTCCTCAAAGGCCCTTTTTCCAAAATAGTTGCATTGGGGGTTAGAGTTTCAACATACAAATTTTGAGTGGCGGGGGCACAGTTCAGTCCCTAAGAGTGTGTCTTCAGTAAGGACTCGTTATGTTAACATCATTTATTTCCATAGATCCCCCTACTTCTGATGGTCATGTTCCCCTAATACAACAATGTTCAAACAGTGTGGTACAAAAGCCTCCCCGGTGGGCCGCAAGAATTTTTACAACATGCACTACCTGACTATTTAGTCAGGGGCACTGACCTCTTTTCCCTTAAATTGTCAAATAAGAAGGGAACATCAGCCAACACAACAATAACTACCAGTTGTGAATGCCCTGTCTTGAGTCACAAATATATAGGTCATATAATAGAGCTGCATCTTATTGGTTATGTCCCGTAATAAACTTCTGTCTGATTGGTTAATTAATTCTTGGTACCAGAAATCCTTATTTACAAGTACAGACACCTGATTTTTTACAAAGTCA
This sequence comes from Glossophaga mutica, assembly GCA_039655065.1. NCBI lineage: Eukaryota > Metazoa > Chordata > Mammalia > Chiroptera > Phyllostomidae > Glossophaga > Glossophaga mutica. Next base: position 134,051,108 of record CM077307.1, on the reverse strand, counting down.
CTTTGGAGCAAACAGAGTAGGTAATGAACTGCTATTATTATTTTTTTCTAAATCTATCAAAATTATACCTATTTTTTGTCAGATTGACAAAAACATAATATATATATTTTTTGCCATGCCTAAAATTTTTAGTAATTAATTTATGTGTGCCATGAGGTAGAAAAGGTTGAAATTTGCTGCCTTAACATAATTTAGAGCTGATCTTCTAGGCTCTCTTATGTCTGTATGAGTTTGATATTTCCCTCCCTTTTGTGGATCCCTTCTGAAGAAATTGATGTCCCTATTCTTCCAGGCACTCCCTTATATTTACTAATTTTGGATATATACAACATTCTTTCCAGAATGGCCAAAATGAAAAGACAGAAACCCATAGCCGGTGTTGGCAAGGATGTGTGTGGGGCAGCGGGAGCGCTCACACACCGCTGCTGGGACTGGAAGTTGGTAAAACATTTGGCAAACTCTTTGGCGGCATGTCAAAGCCAAGCACATGCATACCCTATGACCTAAAAAGTCTACTCTTTGGTATTTATCCAACAGAAATACATCCATATGTTTACCAAAATGTTCAGAGCAGCACTATGCATAATAGTCCCAAACTAGAAATTACAGAAAAGCCCATTAAAAGTAAATGAATAAATAAATTTGTGGTATAGTCATGACTCAATGAAATCTTATACAGCAATGAAAGGTAATGATTTACGTCTGCATGCAACCACGTGGGTGAACCTTTGCCATATGATGGTGAGTGACACCGTGAGGTAGAAGGTGAGGGGGTTGCGGAAGCAGTTCAGCCCCGGTGTAGACAGTCTGGGTGTGCACTGACTGAAGAGAGTGAAGATGAAAACTGAATAAATAATAAACAACAATAAAAACAGACCGAAATCAGTTTTTCTTTTTTATTATCAGCACGGTGTTACCATTCTAAGCAATACGAGTGATAAAATATTCCTTGCAGCTGGGGCAGGTCATTTCTTCCCACCTTCTGCCCCACTCTCCATCACTGGAGGGAAGGATGCCTGCCACAAAAGAGTATAGACTGTATGATGCTGTACACATAAAGTACAAACACAGGCAACCCTGATCTATGCCGTTAGCAGTTAGGATAGGTGTTTTTTTGTTTTTGTTTTTGTTTTTTAACTCTTCGGATAGTAATTAGAATGGAGCATGTGGGGATTCTAGAGTCTGGAAGTGTCCTGGACGCTGGTTACAAGGGTGTATTCATTATGCACAGTCATTGAGCTGTACTCTTAGGATATGTGCACTTCTCTGTATATTACACTTCAATAAAAATTTTTTGAAACTGAAACATATTTTTAAAAAATTAGATATACTTAAGAATTATCATTCTGCCCAGGAATGTATCTCTGGCTTAATTTGGCAGGAGATCTTGCTGTCTGCTTTGAAGAAAATTTCCATTAGGATCACTCACCAGCCTATAAATGATACTTTTAGAATCAGCTCCTAAAAACTCGCACAGACATTTATTGAGTGACTGCCACATGGGAGAGGTACTGAGCTCTGATGATAAGATGGAAGAGCTGCTTCTTTTGCTGAGAAGAAACACTGATTTATAAAGCAGTTGAACTGCTTGGGACTTAATCACACGAAACTCAACATTTACCTTTAAACACAGATGGCAGATAACTTTTGTAATATCGTTCCTTTGCTGTTTCTGTGAAGTATGAATTCTTTTTGAGGTCACTAACTTTGCAGAAGAGAGACAGCATTGGACCAGGGAAGAATGAGAGTGAGTGGATGGAATAGACAAATGACAAAAGAAAAAGCTGAGGAAAAGTAAGAGAGGAGAGAAGATGTTGCTCCTTCTGGCCCCATCAACCGGAGAAGATAAAGAGATTAAACAAAGCAAGCCATCATTCATTATCACTGAATAGCAGAAAGGACATCTCTTCACTCCAATAAAAAGTAGAAAGGATGTCACCTTAGGATAAAGGGCTCATCTTTAAATTAAGCTCAACCTTATGAAAAATCCATTTCTGCACACTTATCTTCTATATTCTCCTGTGAACTGGTAAAACTTCATCACTGCCTGGTGTTTGAAAGGACCCTCTTCTCTAGCCCGGGGGGTGGCTATAAATATCTCAGGTTTTGGGGGCCACTGGCATTCTCTGTTGCTGCTACTCAACTCTGCTATTGTAGCGCAAAGCAGCTATGGACAGTATGTCCATGGATGGGTGTGGCTGCGTGCCATAAAACATTGGAACACTAAAATTTGAATTTCATATGACTTCTTAGGTCCCAAAACATTATTCTTGTTTTAATTTCTCGCCACTCCAACAGTAGCCTAAGGCTCTATTTAAAGCCAGTGGCATAAATATTGAATGTAAAAAATTAGTTAAATTTAAGAGAATTAAAAAATTCTAGGAACAGTTATGTAGAAGCTAGAAATTATAGCAGCAGCTGGAAACTGTAGGGCAGGCTTGTAAGGCATTCCCAGGCTCTCATTTTGGTGCCTCTTCAAACTCCTGTTTATCTACAAAGACCCCTTCAGTCAAAAAGGTTTGCAGGAAAGGCAGAGCCAGGCCCCTCGGCCTCTTAGCTGTTATCAAGAGCACTTCTACTCTAGCTTCAAACTTGCTCACCTCCCCCAACAAGTCAAGCTCAGGCTAAATAGGCTCCTCCTCCTTAGGCAGTTTGTCCACCATCTTTACACATCCCTGAGGGATCTTACTAACCCTCTGCAAGTGACTTACTAGTGTATTCCTCCCACTCATACGTCACTCTCACGGAAGGAATTTTGGTAAATACAACATTCTTTATCTGGTTACATTTCCTTCACTATTTTAGCGCTCACCTGGCTCTTAATCCAGCTCAGTGTGCAGCAATCAGGTTACTAGTGGACTTTGGCAAAAGGTAGATAAAAACCTGAGCATCTTGGGGAGGAGTATGCAGTGTTTCTGATTTAGTACTCTGTTCCAGCGTAGGGAGAGAGGGATCTCAGGTAGAGATGAGGATGGTTCAGAAGATGCTCTGCGAAGTGTTGGGATAAACTGCTGTTTGGATGTCACAGAGGGGCACTGGATTGGGCGAGAGAGGCATTCTCTGCACTCCTGTACAGTCCTTTTGTGCCTAAGATGTTGGAGGGTGGGGCAAATGTCACTCTGTCTGAGGGGAAGAGACTGAAAATGGGCTTCAGAGGTGGGGCAAGGTGGCTTTGTGCAACTTTGCAGGTGAAGAAGGCTACGCAATAAAACTCACAGAGGAGCTTGTAACCTGGGAATGCAACCTGGAAGTGGACACCCAGAAACCGTTGGTGTGGAGAGTGTGTGGATATTAAGATTAGGGACACAGGTGTTGGTGTCAGATTCTCTACCACTTACTTACAAATAGCCTTGGGCTGTTTCTTCATCTAGAAATAGAGATGATAATACCTACTACATAGGATTGTTGAAAGATTAAGTAAAATAATATGTGTAAAACATGTGGTGATTTAAAATATCAGAAAGAGACATGAGTCAGTAACATACGAGATATTCCTGGCAATGTGTCCCCATTCGAATCTATAAAAAGTGGTCTGGCATTTAGACACATGAGTCACATATGTTTCCATGTGCCTTGGGTGGCCATGAAATTAAGTGATTTTTCCCCCTTAAAAACCATATCCCTTTAATAGAAAACTACAGCAAACAGCATGCAATATGTGAAAAGGACCACTTATTTATTATCACTACATGTCAAAAACCATCTGGACCATTTTCTTGTAGCAGATGTTTGCCAAATTAACTTTGGAAGCAGAGAATTCATGTAGGGTATTTCTGTTAGCACAATGAATGCAACTAGGACAGATACGGATAAATTTTTCAAAACAACATTAAGCCATATTACAGTCAGGTAAAAAAACCATGGTGACCGCACACATTCCTAGAATTTGCAGACTGCTCAGGAAAGGTCAATGAACTATCTTTTAATCTAAAAGAATTTCATTTAGAAATGATCTGAAATTCACAAGAGCTTTAAAAACTTGACCATGAAGGTTTAAAAACATTTAATTCACGTTGTTCATGGTGATGGGAATTATTAAGTGTGATACTGTGATTTATAATAAGAACTGTATATTTGGTCTTTTTCTCCTTCTGGGCATGGAGCTTCTAAAACCCTTGAGATTTTCTTGTGACAGAGCCATAAAGGTATCTTCTTAATGACATGATTTTTGAAAATTTCCTAAGTAGAGGGGCTAGTTGCCAGTGGAGCCAACCCTGGGATTAGAGGGTTGGAACTTTCAGCACCCCTACCACTTTCCCAGGAGGGGAGAGGCCCTGGAGATCGACTTCAATGGTGAATGGCCGATGATTTAATCAGTCATGCCTATGTAATGAAGCCTCCACAAAAACCCAAAGGACAGGGTGTGGAGAGCTTTTGGGTTGGTGAACACGTGGAGGTTTAGGGAGAGTGGCACGCTCTGAGAGGGCATGGCAGTTCCACGCCCCTTTCCACCTGCCTTACCTTACGCATCTTCTCCATCTGGCGGTTCTTCATTATACTCTTTTATAGTAAATCGGTAATCTAGTAAGTCGAATGTTTCTCTGAGATCTGTGAGCCACTCGAGCAAATTAATCAATCCAAAGAGATGGGCATTGGAACTTACAGTCTATAGTCAGTTGGTCAGAAGCGCAGGTGACACCCTGGATTTGTGACGAGCATCTGAAGGTGGCAGTCTTGTAGAATGGAGCCCTTAATTTACAGAATCTGTTGCTATCTTGAGGTTGACAGTGTTCGAATTGAGTTGAATTGTAGGACCTCCAGCTGGTGTCAAGAGAACTGCTTGGTATTGGTAACAGCATTGGGGTTATTGGGTTCCCAAGACAGAAGTCAAGAGGACACTCCAGAGACGTTTCTGGACAGATTTTATTAAGCTTATGTTCAAGCACAAGGGAGGCAACATATAGAAAAGAAAGGTTCTCTGAACTGACCCAGGGGCTGGCTCTGCCTGGCTGCTTTCATAAGCTGGGGACAAAGCAGGACTGAGTGAAAAGGTGGGCATTTTGAACAGGTAGGCTTGTATGAAAAGGTGGGCTTGTGAAGGGTTTGGGAGTGGTATTTTCCATGTCAGAGTGGGATTACTTCCTCCTTTTGTGGGGCTGCTTGGCAACTATCTTACTGAGTGACTTTCCTGTGGGGGCAAGATTATGCTGTTGTTCGTTACCACCACCCCAGGAAAATCATATAGCGATCAAACATTGATCGACTGTGCATGTGGAACAGTGGTTTCAACATCTTCTGGCCACTTGGTTTTAACTGGGCCTTCTGGCCCCTCCGTAATTTTCCAATCCCAGGTTCAAGTCCTGATACTGTCTCATTTGGTGAAAAAAATCCCCACAATTTGGAAGTGGGTGCAGAATCTTATTAACAAAGTTATCTTCTGTTAATTTTTAAGGAGCATGTGATTCACAAATGCATTGTGCTAGGACCTGGAAATAAAGTCTTAGTAAGATTTAGCTTCTGCCATCAGAGATTTTTTAGTCTAATTGGAAAGTAGGTAAAGCAGCATACCCAGTGTGATTAAGGATTAGATTCAGATGTGCCTCAGATGCTATGAGGTCCAGAAGACAGCCTTATAAACCAGACTGGTGGGCCAGGAAACATTTCTTGAAAGGGGTAAAAACTGAGAGATGAGGGAAAGTTTGCAAAGCAAAAAGCAGGCGGGGTTAGGTTGGGACATCATTAGCCACTTGTCTTTATTTCTGTAAGCAACACAGGACAATAAGATACTAATGACTATAAGATGTAGTAACTTCAAGAATGTCAATCTCTAATGCTGTCAACAAGCTCATGTTAGCTTCAATTTAATCCAATACTTGCCTTCTGTAGAGCCATAGAATCCTAGAACATGAAAGGCTATATCATGTATTAATTCCATTTCCAACATCAAAATCTTTTTAAGATACCAAAGTAATCCATGTTTTTGCATATAAGAAAGAGTACTGAAAAATTTGAGGGGTGGTGGGCAGCAATGGCAGGTGGGACTGTCCTTTGCCCCTTTGAGCCACCACCCCTCAGAGGCACTTGGCCTCGGCATCAGGCCCCGCCCTCGTTAAGGGAACGGGTGGGCACAGGCAGGGGGTGAGTCAGCGGTTGCCTGGGTCTGGCTGGATTCTTCTTGTTGTGCCCTCAGAGTCTGGCTGAGCAGCTGCGCTGCGCACCTGCGCACGCTGGGGGCCCTGTGCAGCCTGTGGGGAGGCTATGTGTCTCCTGGCGAGGAACCCAGGACTTGTGCCCAGGTTGTTTTCTTCTGTGAAAGTCGTTCACAAGGACCATTCTGTCCCCAACCCCTCCTCTGGAGCAAGGACATAAGACTCCTCTTTGACCAGTTCGTGAAGAAATGTGAAGATGGCTCCTGGACACATTTGCCTTCATGTAATTAATTATAAACTGAGTCAAAGGCGTCAATACTTCACAACCTTTGCTTATGCTTGTTTCCCTACAGTCTAAAACTTGTAAAAAAAAAAAAAAAGTCACTGGCCTGGGTCTTCACTAGGAGCCTTGAGGATGGTCTGGGCTCCCCAGGCTGAAGCTCCAAGACAAGCAAACAAGGCTTTCCCACACAAAATTCGGCACCCCTCAATCAGCCGTTTCCGCGCAGGACCTGGGCAGTAAGTCCACGCCCCAGGCCTGCCAGAGATGTTGCTCTGTTTGTTTGAGTCCTGTGTTTGACAGCCCTGAACACCTGTTGGTTTGTTTCCAAAGCTACCATAAGTGTTTTGGCAGCTCGTCTCTCAGATACATATCTTAAAAGTTTGAGTTCCGGATAAGGGTTTCAAACCATTTACACCTGAGGGGGCAGCCTTTTGTTTTGACTTCCCTGATGACTCCACAGTCATCTCTGCACCAGGGATAGGGTTTACAGAGAGGTTGCGTCCCAGCCTCTCCTACACACTTGCATGTGGGCCTTCTCTCATTCGCTCTGATGAGGAGGAGTTGCTCAAACAGTTCTTAGGTTTTTTTCAGAGGAAGTTGTTCCATATATAGCTGTAGATTCCATATTGTTTGTGGGATGAATTCAGGATTCTCTTATAGTTGCCATCTTGAACCAGAACCTGATTTTTAAAATGTAAGTACTTAATTATGTACTTTAAAACAAAGTCTGAAGTAAATCAATACTTCCATCTTTCTCTTGAATAAGACCAGTAATTTTAGAATGCTTTAACTTCCTTTGAGTTATTCCTTCCATTGTCTGCCTTTAAACAGCTTTTCTGTCTCCTGTGCTATTTTTATTTATTTTACTTACTAGATCAGGGTTTATTCCATTATTTTTTATGATTTATTTATTCTATTTTTCAATTGTGCTCTTTTTATTTAGTAATTTAATTATATTTTTTCAATGAAAAAAGTTATCATCATCATTATTTACTTTTTAAAACATGGACTATTTTCTAGAACAGTTTTAGGTTCACAGCAAAACTATGGAAAATACAGGGAGTACCCATAACCCCCTATCCCTATCCTCATTAGTTTTATAGTCAATTCTCATTTAAATTGACCAAAACGTGTTCTGATTTGTTGTTTCCTATTGCTCCATGCGTGCCCTACCTTCCTTCTGGATTTAATTTAATTCATGTAAAGTGAACCTCAATTGTAATTTCTAGAAATGAAAAGTAAATATACTTATGGTTTGTCTGTTGGGAAAACTTCTTGTTGGGTTGGGTGATTGATTTAGTCACTAGACTTCCTCCCCCTGCCCCATATTTTTGTGAATGAGCTCATCTTCATGGTCATTATCTCATTTGAAAGTCCCAGGCGTGCCTGGGATGGGAGGCCGCCCATGGGATGGTTTTTTGTTTGCCTCTGTCCACATTCAAAATGTTCATGAGTCCCCAAACAGTTTTTGTTTAAAATAATTTTAGACTTACAGAAGAGTTGCAAAAATAGTACAGGAAGTTCCCATATACCTTCGTTCAGCTTCCCTTGTTTCTGTAGCCCTTAGCCTTTAGCAATTTTATTAAAAATTTTGAGCTCAATTCTCCCTAATGGCTTATCTGGTATCCGGAGGTGTCGGTCCCAGCTAAGCAAAGGTGTGGGTCCTGTTTCTCGCTGTGGACACCTGTCTTTCTCAGATTTTAGCTTATTTGTTGGCTCTGTGACCTCAGTTTCCTGTTGGGTTCGTAAAAAGTTGTGAACTTGTAGTTTGCCCAGCTTGTTGCTTTTGTAAGTGTGGGAGTGATGCTTTCTGACTTTCTATTATCTCATCGGGTGGGATTTTCTTCCTAACTGGATTGTTAATTTGTGAGGGGAAGGACTGCGTTGCTCTCATTTCCTGTGCTACACAGCAGTTAGCATAGTCCTGTGCTCATAGCAGATGAAAATCATTTTTGAAATATATTTCTTAAGAAGGATTTGATTTTTCTTTAGGCTTTATCAAACACTTCTTTCAATTTTGGCCCATTGGTAGATAGACTACAGTGCATTTGGCACGTGATTATAAATTCAAGTTAATTTTTCATTGCTCTTTAATTTTTAGTTTATAGTGGAATCAAGTCGCTGGACCAGACAAAAGCCAAGTGCTTTGTCCAAGCCTGGTATTCATATATGTGAAGCAAGAGCTACTGACGAACACATTGAAGTATTTTGCACATATGTTTTTCTCTTTTGCCTCTGTGGTAAGACATTTTCCTAGCTGTACTTTGGATTTTTCCCATTCCAGTTTTGAAATTTCCACATGGGCTTTAGCCACTTGGTGAAATACTCTGAGATTCTCTGCTCATCATCTGGGTCAGCTTCAGCTGCAAGATCTTTGACATCTTTGTGTTTTTTGTTTTTTTTTTTTTGAATCTGGGTTTACTATGTTACTTGCTGCCTTCTTACCTTTATTCTTTTGCAGTATTTTATGGTTGTGAGTATGGGCTGTTCCTTTCAACAGTTCTCCATCCTTAGGGAAGCACTCTGTCTTGTCTGTTCCATGGTTTTTGATTGTGACTCCGTTGCTACCCAGCTGTGCTATCACAGCTTGAATCACAGCACCCCAGAGTATGGGCCATTTCTCTTTAGTTTTGCCTGTTTCTCATCTTCCTTTGCCTTGACTTTGTCTGAGACATAGATTTTAACTGAGCAGATACTTTCTCATGATTTTGTTTCTTAGTGGCTGATTCTAGTCTGTCTCTTTAAAATAAAGTCAATTTTGTCAATTTCTCCCTTTCTTTTTTTCCTGTTTGGCAATGTTGAGATTGCTACCGCTCTTGACAGCTGTTATCCAATATGTCATTACTCAGCCTTGTAAGTAATTTTAGAATGCTGTGTGCCCCTGACTGTGGAACACAGTGTTACCAGTATTCTGAGGGTTGTGCATCTAAAGGTGGGGATGACCTGGGGGAGAATCTGTAACATTTGTACAATGCCTTACAGCTTACAAGGGACCTTTATGTGATCTTGTTTAGTGCTTACAATAAGCTCAGGAGGATGGCAAATACATTATAATTTCCTGTTTTAAAATCAAGGACCTTGAAGATCATAAACTTAAATGTCTTCCCAGTGTTGTCTAGCTAGGAGGTGATAAATCTGGGGTTTGAACTTATGTTCCACCAGTTTTCTTTGTGTTATAGGATCTTATCTTTTTAATAGCATTGAAATTTCTGGTTGGGATGTGTAGGTAGATTTCAGGCCTAATTGTATCCAACTCAAACAACATTATCAGGGCCTGCTCTTTCTCTTTCTTGGCTCTGCTTTCCTCTGAGTTGACTTTTCCTTTATGTAGGCTTTTCCCTTGAAGGGTGGTATGGCTTCCAAGAGCACTAGGCAAATATCCTCCAATCCAGAGAAAAGGAGAACATGCTTTTTCGATAGAATACAGAGATTACTTCACACTGTTTCTGGTTAGGTTATATGTTTATCTCTTAGCCAATCACTGTGATCAGAAGGTTGTAAAGCCCCTGGCTGGCTAGCTCAGTTGGTTAGAGTGTTGTCCTGCTATGTCAAGGTTACAGGTTCAATCCCTAGTCAGGGCACGTATGGGAAACAACCAATGAATGCATAAATAAGTGGAACAACAAATCTCTCTCTTTCTCTCTTCCTTCCGCTCTCTCCCTCACTTCTTCTTTCTCTTTCTCTCTCTCACAAACCAATATATGAAAAAAAGGAAAACAAAAGATTGTTATACTCTGATGATGCAGGTCTGAGTACTGAGTCACATGACTTCTCCTGGAGTCACAAGAGCAATCAACTGGCTCAAATAACATGGCAGGAGAGTGGGAGGGAGGTGGCTCCCCAGTCAAAAACTGAGATATTGTTGCCAGACAAGACATGAGATGTCCTCTGTGCTGGATATTTCCATTTGCCCCTCAGATCCCCTCAGCACCCTGCTCAGGAGTCTAACTTGTATGAATTGCATCAATGGGATTCTTTTCTTCAAGCTTCCAGTTGTGTTTGGCCAATAGAGAGCTCTGAGAAAAGATTAGAGTCAAAGAGAAGAATGACAGAGGGTTATTTGTTCCAATAGCTGTTTTTCTGTGAGGGTACCATTTATAACTGAAGGTCACAGCTCCCGTCAGGCAGTCCTTTTTACTTCGCTCATCGCTGCTGCAAGTACAAACCAACTCTGTGTTTCTGTCCATGAGTCCTTATACCTAAGATGTGAAGTTGTGGGAGAAGGGGTCCTAATGGGCCATTTGGGTCTCAAGCCCATCTTTGGCTGGAGGAGGAAAGGATACCTTGACCAAACTGTTTTTCTGGTTCCTTCAAGCCTAGAGTGGTAACACCCCTGGGATATTGCACAACCCCATTTTCTCCTCTCACTTTTGTAAATGGCCCTTTTATTAAACTGCTCTTAAGTTGCCAAATTTGAGTGTGCCAGCTCTTTCCTGCCAGGACCTGATTAACCTCTGTAAGCAGGGAAGTAGAAACACCATCCATACCATATGAGAAAGTGTTTTGGAGCGTGCGCGGTGTTAGATTAGGAGTTGAGAAGTTTTAGGTGGGATATCATAAATGTGATCAAAGATAGGTATAAAGGATGGCCACAGGGGAGAGGGAGCAGCACAGCTGTGCGTGGCTTTGTTTAAGTCTCCGTCATTGGAGGTTTCTGATAGTGTGCCTAAAAATGAGGTAAGCTGCCTGGAAGGTAGTGAGCTCACCATTACCAACGGTTTTCACATAGTAACTGGACATGTCTAGTTACAGCCTTTTTCAGGTTTTTATTTTCATGTATTTATTTTTTTGTGAGGGGGTTCCTTCATTAGATAGTGGACTTAATTGACCTGTAGAGTTCTTTTCTACATTCTACTCATTCAGATTATTTTTTTTCTTTTCCTCTGTCCTGTGGGGACCCATGCTTTTTTGCTGCCTGGCAGGCCTTTTGGTGTTGAGAACAGAGTCTTTTTGTGGGCGCACCTGCTGGGGCCTGGAGTCTTTGTGTTAATGGCATTCATCTCCTGGGCCATGCTAGTTCCTAGGCTCTCCAGCATCTTGAGTGTCAGGAATCAGAAGTGGTGAGCTGTGCTTTGCTCTTTGTCATTTACATGTTGAAGGCATGAGGAGACTACCCCTGTGCTGTTACCATCACAAACTAGCAAATATCCTCAAGGGGAAGCCATGGGGAGGCAATCTGATGCTCAATACCAATTTCCATGTTGTCACTAAGAAATCAGCTATTAGTTTTGGAGTAGTAAAATTACATCAGCAATAAGAATTCACTGTACATTAACCATTGGGACTAATTTAAAATCTTTGAAATTATGTTGATATTCTTGCTATTTTATATGATTCTGCAAATTTTTTTTTTTTTGAGAGAGAGGGAAAGGGAGAGAGAAAGAGAGGAAGGGAAATATCCATCCGTGGATGCCTCTCATGCACCCCCTGCTGGGGACCTGGCCTGCAACCCAGGCATAGGCCCTGACTGGAAATCGAACCAGCAATCCTTTGGTTCGTAGGCCGGCGCTCAATCCACTGAGCCACACCAGCCAGGGCATCTGCATTTAAAATTTTGAGTTAAAAAGGCTTGTAAGGTTTTATAGGTTCAATCAAGAACTTTCTCCCCTAACCCTAATTTGTTCAGAAGGAATCGAATTCCTGAGACAAATTCTTCCACCATGCAGGTTGTTATGGACCTACTATATCAGCTGGGTCTGGTTACACATGACAGACTCTGGTCTGGCCAATTCAATTTAGGAAGGAATTTACAGGACTGAAGGAAAAGTTGAAGAACCAGGCTTGGAAAGGATGATTTGCAGAGCAGCAGGAGTCAAGAATCTTGAAAAGGCATTGCTGCAAGTACAAATTGACTCTCATCATGTTTCCGTCCATGGGTCATTATATCTAAGATGTGAAACTGTGGGAGAAGCAGTCCTAATGGGCCATTTGGGCCCCAAGCCCATCTTTGGTTGGAGGAAGGCAGGGCACCTTGAGCGAAAGTCCTACTGAAGCTGCACACTTTGGGAGAGGTAACATCCCTGCATGTTGAAAAGTGGAGACCCACTGACCACACCAACTCTATAGTAGTTGAAGAATTACCACATAAAAATGGAGAGTGAAACAGTTGTCACAGTAGTTCTGAGGTGATGTAGCCTATCCTAGAAAAGTGGATTATGGTTAATGTGGAAAAAGTACTGACTCGCAGACGTGTATTTAAGAAATATCCATCTAAAGAAATAACATTATTTCAAAGGATTATGATTCCATTGTTTTTGTCATATGGTAGTTTTAGGAGTTTCCTAGGAATAATGAAATATTTTCCAACACAATATAGGTCTAGAGCAGGGGCCAACAAACTTTTTTTCTGTAAAGGGCCACCTAGTAAATATTTTAGATTTTGCAGGTGACACAATCTCTGTTGCAGCTAATCAATGCTGCCACTGCAGAGATGTGTGATGATATGTCCTGCTCTCCATCTATGAGTCTGTCTCTATTTTGCTTGTCAGTTCAGTTTGTTCATTAGATTCCACATATGAGTGAAATCATATGGTATTTGTCTTTCTCTGACTGGCTTGCTGTATGTAGCATAATGTTCTCCAGGTCCATTCATGCTGTCCCAAAGAGTAACATCTTCTTCTTTTTTTATAGTCAAGTAGTATCCCATTGTGTAAATGTATCATAGATGTGTTATCCACTCACCTACTGATGGACACTTGGGCTGTTTCCAAATCTTGGCAATTGTACATAATGCTGCAGTGAACACAGGGGTGCTTATATTTTTTCAAATTAGTGTTTCAGGTTTCTTTGGATAAATTCCCAGAAGTGGAATTGCTTGGTTATAAAACAATTCCATTTTTCATTTATTGAGGTAACTCCATACTGCTTTCCACAGTGGCTGCACCGATCTGCTTCCCACCACCAGTGCAAAAGGGTTCCCCTTTCTGCATGTTCTCACCAGCACTCGTTTGTTGATTAATTGATGATGGCCATTCTGACAGGTGTGGGGTGGTATCTCATTGTGGTTTCAATTTCCATTTCTCTGATGATTAGTGACGTTGAGCATCTTTTCATGTGTCTATTGGCCATCTGTGTGTCCTCTTTGGAGAAGTGTCTATTCAGATCTTTTGCTGATATTCTTAAACTAATTGTTTGTTTTTTTTTGGTGTTGAGCTTTATAAATTCTTTATAAACTTTGCATATTAACCCCTTATCAGATCCCTAACACCATATCCCACACTTTAAATCCCAATTTTATTTGAAATTAAATAATTAGGGGAAAGAGGCCTTTCTGGCATGACTTGGTGCTGTATTAGGTGCTCCTAATGGCCAAAACACCAAATAAACCCACATTTAATAAGGAAATTATATTTTAGGAACTAAGAAAATTTAATAGAGACAAATGGCTGCTTTTGGTAGAATTAACGAGGGATGTATTAGGTACTGGCATTCAGATTGTGGCGGCTTTCTTCGAGTAGGAAGCTTTTGGCTTTAGTTCTGGCTGTGACAGCTACTTATCTGCATTATAATCTTGAGTTGAAATATCTGTTGGGTGCTCACTACAGACCTGTTTTCGAGAAGTTCCCACAAAAAATGACCCTTGGTGGTGACTAGGGAATGGAGGAGGGAAGCAGGGAAAGAGGGGAATGCACCAGCAAATTCAAAAGAAGTCCCAAGGCATATATGCAGTTGGGTAAAAAAATGTTTTTAGACAGCTGGCCTTGGGGGATAATAGTCTTTGTTTAGGAAGATTGCTTAATCAGCCCTCTGTTGTTAAGTAAGGTGAGAGCTGGAAGGAATGATCTGGAAGATGGCATCTTGGATAAGAGTTCAGGCCCTTTGGTTTGACTCTAAAAGGATGTGGTGACTTTAGTTAACATGCAAGTTGCTCATCCAGTCTCTTCATCACCCATTCCCTCCCCCAGGACATGGCAAAGTATACCATTTGCTGACTTCTTACACATGCTAGACGGCATATTTGGACTTTCCCACTTACGGCTGCTCTAGAGATGTTAATTTTAACTTAATTTCCCTTGGGTGTGAATACTGCAAAGCTGAAGAGGGAATGGCTGACACTGATTTGCTACAGGCCTGGAAACATTTTCGGTATGTGAGTCAAGAGGAAAAAAAAGCCACAGAGAACACAGTTGGAGCTTCTGTCATGGAAAATACAGCTCCCAACCAACCCAGGGCTGGTGCTCGCCCCGTGACCTCTGGAGAGGCTGTTAGTCTTAGGCTGGATTTTCCTTCGGCAAAACAAGGGCAGTTGGACTGAATGATCTCAGATAACTCTTCATGCTGTAAATCCTGAGTCTTCAATATTTCTTTCTTAGTGTTGAAGACTTTATATAGTTATATTTTAAGTTCTCTTCTATTTTCAGAGGAGCTAATTCATCCAAGGAGAAGAGTGGTGACATGATTCTGGGGGAAGAGAAATCAATGTGTTTTCTGAATCTTTTTCTTTGTTTCTTGCTCCCTCTTCTGTCCAAACTCCAGTTTACTCTGTATATTTTCACAGTTTGAAGTCCACTGTATAAACTTAGGCTTTCCTGTTTGAAACCTATGCTATTATGGTAATTTTGAATGTTTCCTGTCTCTTCTTTTATTATTTATTGAAGTGAAATTCAAATACCATAAAATGAACCATTTTTTTTCAAGTGCACAATTCAGTGGCATCTAGTATATTCACAATATTTTGAAAACAACACCTTTATTTAGTTCCAAAACATTTTCATTTCTGCCACATAAAACCTGATAGCCATTAACTAGTTACTCTCCATTTCCTCCTCCCCTCAGTCCCTGGCAACCTCTAGTCTGCTCTTGGTCTCTCTATATTTACCTTTTCCCCATATGCCTTATAAATGGAATTATACAACATGTGACCTTTTGTGTCTGGCTTCTTTTACTTAGCATAATGTTTCCAGGTTCATCCACATTGCAGGATGTATCAGTACTTCTTTCTTCATGGCTAAACAGTGTATGTGTGTGTGTGTGTGTGTGTGTGTGTGTGTACACCAATTTGTCTGTCCATTCATCTGTTGATGGATACTTGGTTTGTTTATGCCTTTTGGCTGTTACAAATAGTGCTGCTGTGAACATAAGTGTTTAAGTATTTTTTAGCACCTGTTTCAACTTTTTTGGGTTTATACCTAGGAGTGTAGGAAATTGCTACGGAAATTCCATGTTTAACTTTTTGAGAAAACCCCACACTGGCTATATCATTTTACATTCCCACTAGCGGGGCATGAAGGTTCTAATTTCTCTACATCCTCTCCAACGCTTGTTACTTTCCATTTTTTTATTGCAATCATCCTAGTGGATGTGAAGTGGTATCTCACTGTGGTTTTGATTCTTTCTTTTAAGAGGTCATAAGATATCTTTCCTATTCCCACCACCCCAACCCAATATAACCCGGCCACTTACTTTCACGCCTGCCTCAACCCTGCTCCAAGGTACAACTCTGTGCCTTTGTGTGAAAACCTTTTACTGACTCTTTGCTTCTCCTTAACAGAAAATACATTAAAAACTCACATGCAAAAAGATGGTATGAAAGCTAAGAAGAGAGACATATTTTGGTTTTTGTGAACATTCACTGTAAGATACAGGGCACTTCTCTCTAAGGCAGTTCTGGGCGAGGCAGTCAACTGCTCCTGGGCCTCTCTTCTTGGACAGGCATCTCCTGGAGGGCCACATCAGCTCTTTGAGCCACCTGCCCGCTTCCAGGGGACTTTGAAGCTGGTTTCTGTTCCAAATTGAAAGTGTAGTCTTTATCCTCATCCACCCGAGGAACTGCTACTTCTGCAGAGAATGCATTTGGGTTGCTACCCTAGTGGTTACATCTTGAGGTAACTACACTCAGGTGGTTTATCTGCAGTAGAGAAGAGGTGAGCACAACTTCCCCTTCTGACCTCCAGACTTGAGTGTAACATAGTCTGTGAGGTCTGCCAGGCCAGCAGATGGCCAAGGTTAGCCAGG
Organism: Glossophaga mutica; assembly: GCA_039655065.1. Classification (NCBI taxonomy): domain Eukaryota; kingdom Metazoa; phylum Chordata; class Mammalia; order Chiroptera; family Phyllostomidae; genus Glossophaga; species Glossophaga mutica. Next base: position 134,034,782 of record CM077307.1, on the reverse strand, counting down.
GTTAGTTGCTTCCCATTGCTGTCTGAGTGACCTTTCTAATCGGTAATTTTTTCTCTTTCCTCATATACCATTCCTTCCTCTTGCCAATCAGTCATGGCAAAGGTCGATACTTTATATGGTAAGTTCAGTTTTTAAAAATGTGAGGGGGAGGTTCTCCAGCTTCTGATTAATGAGATTTGCCTACTCTCAGTTACAAAATTAAGCATCAAGGAATTAAAAATTATTTGATACTTGGAACTAAGACAAAAATATAGGCAACATGTTCTTTTACCTACATGGGGCCATGAGTTTGCACGCCCATCCATGGATTGATTATTTAGGCAGGAAAAGATACATTGTTCACCCAGTTAATGTTTTCAGACTTAGCAAAGTTACATGTTCATGTGTAGATTTGGCAAATAAACAGAAAAGATAATAGATAATATTTTTGCGCAATAGAAAAGATAACTCCAAAGGTTATGGCTTATTGCTCTGCAGGTTGTTAGCTAGTTTTGAATTTAACCTAGTGATCTTGTTCTAATGTTGTTCCAAATACCTAGGGGTTTGCAAATAGATATGCAATATGCTCTTTGAATGAGTTTTACCACCTTATTGGTTCCCTCAGTAATTAACAAACTGAATAACATCTTTGACACAAGTTAATTTTATATTTGTATGAGAGTCACCTCTTTAACCTCTTGAAAACTGTGCTTTGACAAGGGTTTCATAGAAATTTACTGAAAACTATGGGGAGGAAGGGATTGCAGCCTCTGTGAAGGGATTGTGTCCTTTGGGGACTCTCACTACATCCTTTGCTAGGCAAAATGGTCACTGATGCATTTGCTGGCTCTAGCTGAACACTGCAAATTTTTGGGGGTGGGAGGTGAGGGGAGCATCTGGTTCCTTTAACTTTAAATATGTGACTGGAGTATTTTGAAGCCTTTTCTTCCATTGCCAATGCTAATTCTGACCAATACCTAGTAGTTCTGAGACTTCCGCTTCTGACTTCTCTGAGCTCTTTTAGCTCTTCAGGATCTTTCTGTTCACAACCCAAACAGCCAACTGGTGGGTCCTTCCACATCCAACTACTTTGCATTTTCCTCTCCTGAGTGTGAGTGAGACTTTGGTACTTAGAGGTTCGATTTTCAAGTCACTCTCGGTACCTGTTGAAGCCCTATTCTTCTGTTGTCTGTGAGGCACATACCTGATCTGGCCAGGGGAGAAACCCTGCAGCAGAATTTTTCACAAGAGCAATTTGTGATTTCTAAAGTAAAACCTTGGCTTCAGACTGATTTGTATCTTTTCTAGTCTTTGAGGATGAGTGAGCCTACCATACTTGGAAATAACACTGCTTGCATCAGTTCCTCTGGCTGTTTCATCTCCTAGTTACTCATCAGCAACTTAGACTGTTCTTCCCCCCACCCCCAGTTATCTCTCTTCACAGTTCAAACCAGAATTTTCTGGAATGTGGGTTCCCGTGGACATTCCTTGCTCTTTTCCCACCCCTCAGGGAGCCCACTCCCCTTTCTTTTAGTTCAGGATTTGTTTGTCTCATCTTTTCCATGCTTCTTCGGTAGAATGGTCTCTTGAGAACCAGGTCATCCGTTACTGATTTAGGCTTAGGAAATTTCATTCGGAGGGATTCTTCCTTGCCTTTCTCTTCTTCTGTATTCCAGCAGAATGGTTCAGAGTGGCTTGTTTGAGGTGTCTCATTTCTCTGACTTTTGGTTTTCCACAGTATGTTGGGGCTGAACAGCTGAGGGACTAGCTCTGCCTCTGGGGGCTTGTCCTGACGTAAACTCAGCCTTCTCCAGCCATGAATCCATGTTGCTATAAATCTGGGAGGATGCTGATGTTCTCCGTTATCTGTCTTTGGGTAAAAGGTCTTATAAGGATGGCTCTGGCCCAATCTTGTTGGAGGCTAAAGGAGGCTGTGATGCAGCTCTGATTTCTCAGGTCATCAGAACCTTTGTAATAAGCATTCAGGGGAACAGGGCACTGTCTTTATGCCTCTCCAGTAGCACTTTTTATACTGTCATAGGGTATGATGATTTAAGATTTAGAGATCCCCCTCAGTGCCTAGAATAATTGCAAGAAATGTTGTCCAACCTGTGTTCGATGAATGAATGAACGAATCAAATAAGGAGGATTTATTTTGGCATTTAGGTCCCACTTTGGATTGGGCCCTGACTAGTTTACACATACCATTTCTATCGATCTAGCGTCATAGTCTTCATTATTTAAAATGTTATTGTAATGTAAATTTAAGAAATGTCATTAAAACCTGGGGTCTTCCTATTTTTTAAGTTTTACAAAACACAATTCCCATCTGCATTGAGAAAATTCCAGCTAAAACGTGGCAGGTCTGACAGGCACATGTGAGACAAGCACTGTGCTAACAGCTCAGCCAGGAATTCTGCTTGTACGAATGGAAAGAGGACAGCTATGGAGTTTGATGTCGCATTCCTGACCAAAGACAAATTACACTGTTTGGTTACTTAGTATAAAAAGAGAATAGCATCTTAATTGCATAAACCGAGTACATACTGAGAACCAGCACTTCCTTTCTGGACTTATGATGGGGAGCCCCCCCCACCAAACTGGAATTATCTTCTGAAGGGCAGACCCCTTGTAGTATAGGCTTCCCTGCTAGGTGAGTGTTCTAGGAACCTAACTGTATCAGTGTACCAGCTGGTGTTGTTGTGAGAGGCTGTGCTTGGCTTCAGTGAATATTTTTTGAAGACTCTTTCAACATGTTTGCCCATTTCATGATGAGTGATTTACAAGTGTACCTGCCCACACCTTGCTGAGTGTTCAGCAGTTTTTGATCAAAACCAGCATGGCATGACCCCCGTGCCCCACCCTTCTTATTCACCTAATCTCACCCCATCCCCAGATGAAAAAGTCCTTAAAGGGAAACATTTGCCTATGTGGAAGAGGTGAAACAAAAAACAGCAGAATCACTAAAAGGCATCAAAACTGACAAGTTCAAAAACGGTTTTGAGCAATGGAAAAAACATCTGGATAGGTGTATTGCATCAAATGTAGAGTACTTTGAAGGTGGCTGAAGTTTAAACATGGGAGAATAAATACACAATTTTTAAATAAATAAATTCCAATTTTTGGGTCCCCTCTCATAGACTGAAGAAATATTATTTTAAGTTTAAAGACTTCTTTCTTTCTTTCCATTTCTCTCAATCCTATTCTCAAGTTGTTGTTGATAAGATCTAGGTTTTTCCAACTGGGACAACTTGAAACATAAATGAATTCATTTTCAAATGAAATATATGAGAAGAGCAAACAGCTCTGGAATGTATTTTGGTGATTGTCTCTTCGGCAGGAGAGAAAGGGCAGGCGTTGGCTGGAAATCATCATTTCAAATCTACATTCATTTAGCATTCTTCTTTATACATATGTCACCTTCCTGTTTTAATGGAGGAAAAAACCAAATGTTTTTAAGCATGCATTTTTTTTTCTGGAAAAAAATTTAGTCATAAAGTAAGATTATGCACAGTATTCGTGCAAGTGAATTTGAAATTTTTAAGAAGTGAGGCTCGAGTGTTTTATGGACTGGAGTGACGTGCACAAGTAATGAGAGCGGAGAAAGATTTCTCTCATCGTCTTTGTGTGCAGGCAGCTAGGAGATAAGAAGAGAATAAGGTTGGAGGGATTTCACGAATAACATTTTTATGAGAGGTTTATGAAACTCGGCAACTTTCAATTTGGACATTGATGTACTTGGGAAAAAAAGTGAAAATTTGTCATCAAAAGAAAAGATGGAACAAAATGTGACTCACAGTGTGCTGAAGAGACTTCCAAGATTACTTTGTCCCATCTCTTTATTTTGCACAAAGGAAATGGGCTTAGAGAAGTTGAGTGACTTGTCCAATGTCACCCAGTGGCTTAATGGCACATCCTGGGGTTGAATCTAGTCTCCTCCTTAATAAACCGATATTCCTATGTTGTTATGACTCCCTGCTGCAGTTAATCTAATGAGGGCCAAGGAAAAGGTTTGAGAGAATCCAAAATGCTCCAACTGAAGAGTCAGAACTGCAGAGTAATTTACAATTCCATGACCTCGCTGTGCAATTGTGTTCACGGCTCATGTTATTTAAAATACGCTTGTCCCTAATGGATAATTTTACAGCAGACTTATATTTTTAAATTTTTGTGTTAGCCCTTTGGAAAGCATGGGAAGCTTCCAAGGACATTGTAGATATTTTGGATTGGCTTTTGCTGTAATTAAAGATTTTCGGTTCTATTGTGCATTCAGATCCATGTGAAGCAGGGACTTTTTTTTTATCCTTACCTGAGGACATTTTTCGTTGCTTTTAGAGAGAGAAGAAGGGAGAGGGCTTTAGAGAGAGAGGAAGGGAGGGAGAAAGAGCGAGAGAAACATCGATTGGCAGCCTTTCATACGTGCCTCATTGGCAGCCATTTGCACAGGCCGAGACTTGGGGACTGCCCTGACCTGGAATTGGACTTGTGACCGTTCAGTCTGCGGGACAACACCCAACCAACTGAACCACACTGGCCAAGGCAAGGACATTTTAACGTCACTACTCCACTCTTTTGGTAGCTGAGAATTTGGACTTTTAAAAAGTATCCTGGCACATGTCTTTGTCAATGTATTTCTAGTTGGTAAACATTATTGCATTTGATTCTTTCTGAAAGGGTTGGTAAGCTTGTATTTATTTATTTTTTTAAGTTTTTTTCAGGTCTTCTGAAAATTTACCAATTTTTTCTGACCATTTGTTGCCTAAATGCCTTTTCCCCCACTCTGGCTAACTGAATAGATTCTCTTCTCCGTTTCCCTGACCCTTTTCCAACTTTACTATTTAATTTTGAATGGGCAGAAATTTTCTGTAAGATTTTATTGCCTCTTTGAGGCTGGATGAATTTTTTATTATAAACCATGCAGCATTTGTCCTTTTGTGTCTGGCTTATTTCACTTAGCACAATGTTCTTAGGGTTCATCCATGTTGTAACACGTTTCAGAATTTTATTCATTTTTAAGGCAGAGTAATACTCCTTTGTAGGTAGATACCACATTTTGTTTATCAATTTATATTTAATAGGCATTTTGGTTTGTTTCTATCTTTGGTGATTGTGAATAATGCTGCTAGAAACATTGACCACAAGTATCTGTTTGAATCCCTGCTTTTGGTTCTTTTTGGTACATACCTATAGGTGACATTGCTGGGTCATCTGGAAATTCTATTTTAACATTTTGCAGAGTCACCAAACCATTTTACATTCCCAACAGTAATGCCCAAGGGTTTCAAGTTCTCCACATTCTTGCCTATACTTGTTATTTTTCATTTTTTCAGTAATAGCCATCCTAATAGGTATGAAGTAATATCTAATTGTAATTTAACTTGGCATTTCCCTAATTGCTAGTGATGGTGAGCATCATCTTCTCATGTGCTTGTAAACCATTCCTATGTCTTTGGAGAAATGTCTGTTCAAGTGCTTTGCCCATTTATTGGATCAGGTTGTTTCTTTTTTGTTGTCGAATTGTAGGAAGTCCTTATACATTCTTGATATTAATCACTTATCAGACATAATAACTTGCAAATATTTTCTCTCATTCTGTGTGTTTTCCACTTTCTTGATAGTGTCCTTTGATGCACAAAAGAGATTAATTTTGGCGAAGTCCAGTTTATTAGTTTTTGTTGTTGTTGCCTGTGCGAGGCTTACTGTGTTCTGAGAGTCGAGCAGGCGGTGACTTGTCAGAACTGTGAGGTGTGAGATGTGCAGCGACAGTGTGCCTCTGCCTCTGCAGCTGCAGTGAGCAGCACGGGTTCTGCACCATTGCGTGAGTTCTGCTCAATCTGTGGCAGAAGGACAGGCTGTTCTCACATCAATAACCCAGCTATACCACTGTGCAGACCGGGGGCACAGACCCCTATACTGACAAGGGCCCACTAGGAAATATCAGTGTGGATTTGGCTGAATATAAGACAATGCTGAGGAGGTAACTGCAGCTTTGGGCTAATACTTGCATCTAAATCCTGGCTCCACTATTTACTAGCTGTGTGAGCCTAGGCAAATTACTCAATTCTCTGTGCCTGTATTTCCTCATAGGGAATATAGGTATAGGAGTGCTGAAAGCATTCATGAGCTAATACACATAAAGTGCTTGGAATAGTGCTTGGCATATTGTAAGCATTCAATAAATGTTCTTTTGAGGATTTAACGAATTCAAAGACACCAAGAGCTTAGAACAGTACCTGCTGCAGCCAGTATTATTCCCAGTGTATGACATTCAAATGCAAAGGTCTAAAAAAGTTTTAAAGAAAGAATGAAGACCCAACAACATATTTCAGTGGGCTGAATTCAGCTCAAGGACTGCCAGCTTGCAATGCCTGAAATGAGACCAGAGAATTTTGTCAAGCCTCCTGGTCAGAATTTACTTCTAATGGTGCTTCCTTCCTCTGGCTTTATCAGAACCTTGGATCCTAATCCCACCTCTCCCCCACCTTAAATTCTCACCTGACTATAGCTTCTGCCTCTAATTTAAACTTTGCCTCTAGTTTCTTTAATGTGGGGACCTTCTAGCATTCTCCTCTTCACTTTGGCCAGAACCTGTGCTGACTTTCTCCTCCATATTCCTGGGTCAAACAGATATGGCTCTGTCCACCTCATCTGCTAACACCATCTCTGGACCTACATCCCAGGCCTGTCTGACCACAGGTTGGTCCTAAAAAACAGATACACATTTCTATGGACCCAGCCAATTCAAATGCGGTGGTCATTCTCACACATGCCCCGTGCTAATCCAGGGAGTTTTGAATATAAGCATAGCTGTCTTTTAACAGGCACAGGAAAAAATGGAGACTCAACATGAAAACTCTAGAAAAGTTAAGGTTCTGGGAAGCCACTCCATTGCTTCTACTCATTAGTTTCACAGAATTTTTTTTATTTCTTTACCTATGCTGTATCCTGAAGAAATTATCATTATTGCTTTTATAAGTTCAACCACTTCATTAAAGAATGCATTGTCATATTTCATCAAATAGACTAAGGATTTTTTTCAGTATGTTTATATTATCCATTCATTTATTTATTCTCAACACACGTATTTTGATAGGGACCAAGATTATAACGATGAAGAGATATATACTTCCCAATTTTAATTGGGAAGTAGAATTTAGTGTTACATGGATATCTTCTCAGCCTGAATTTGGTGGAACACTTGGGAATTGGTAAATTAAAGCTAATATCTATTGAGCACTATCAGTTGCAAATGAGTGAATTACAACTCAGACTGGTAGAACTGTATTTAGGGGTTAAAACAATATCATTGAGATACTTGGGACCCTGTCTCTCTGTATTTCTCAGTTTTACCTGTTTTCCTTGGCTTCGTTCTCAGACACTTGGTTCTCAAAGTGGTGTCAGGATGGGTCCCAGCAGCTATTGGCATACACGGTCCTTAAAGCCGATGATCTTAGAGTGTTCCAGTCTCCACGTTTTTAGTCTCATGGTAGGATACTGGTGGGTCCTGTCGCATATATGCCCACCTCTCGGACCAACTCCTGTAGTGGGTGTGGTGAGATTTGGGTCACATGCCCATTCTCATGACCTCACACCAAAAAGGGGTTTGTGCGTATAAATTTACAGATGTCGGCCTCAGGCAATTTCCATTAATGACTGGAAAGATATATTTAAAATCCTGAGATGGAATGTTTCTCCCATGTGTGCTTGTTAATTTAAAACTCATTTATTTAGACTACCTCAAGTTCATCTACTGGTCTTCAGCTCGGTTGGAGTTGTTTTAGATAAAATTAGTAGTAATCATTAGGCATTGTTTTAGCTGCAAGGATGTGGTGATACCAAAGTGAAGCGCCACCCTGAGCTCTAGTTTGCCCAGCCTGTTCAGTGAGGTCACCTGGGAATTAGCTCTCTCATACCACTGGACTCATTTACTTGCTGGGGTACTACTGCTCACCCACCCCATTCGTTGGGGCATAACCTGGCAGGAGAGTAGTATATCATTTCAGGAGATCTGTGTTTTTAGTGCCCGTTGTGATACAAAATACGTGATGCTTATTTTGTTACAAAGAAAATATGACTGATTTGTTTTAATGAATTATGTTTCACATTAAGTAATGGTCAGGGCAGTTAGAAAAATAAAATTGGCTTTAGAATTTTTATTCTGACTTTAAAAATGATAAATGCTTGTTGTAAACAATTCAAGAAATATACAGAAGTACAAAGAAGAAAGAAAAATTGCTTCAAATTCTGTCATTCAGTGATAAATACCATTAACATTTGATGACCATCCTGAATAGCTTTCTGAATATTTCTCTATGTGTATATTATGCATATATATATTATTACTTGTCTAAAAAAGGCAGGAATTAATGCTGCATTTTCTCAAGTGCCTTTTGGAGTCCTCCGAAATGCTCATGTGAGCTATCGAGTGTTTTCCATATTAACCTATCAAAAAATGAAGAATGTTTGTCTACATATTTGTCTACCTGCACATTTCCCTTATAGAAGCTGCTGTTGGACTTATTTGTCAGTGTAGCTTTTGAATTCCTTGATTTCTGCTTTTTTTAAAGATTAAAAAATTATTATTTTGTTATAATTGTCCCCATTTTTCCCCCTTTGCCCCCCTCCACCCAGCCCACCCTGACTCCCATAGGATTTCTGCTTTTTCTGTGTTAAGTCCTTCTTGTTTTCCTTCAGCTTTTGTTGTTCTTTTTCTAACTTCTCCATTAAATTCTTAGTCATATATTATGGCAACCAAATTGAGTCTTGTTTTCTGACCCTCCTTTACCACTAGAGGAAACTAAAGAGTTACACTAAGTAAACATCTTTTTGTTTTGTTAACTCTTAACTTGGAGTAAAGACACAATGGGAGAGGCTGGTGACCTTTTTACATAGCCTGCTGTAACAGATGGTATTGCCATTTACTTTTGTTTTGAAAGCTAGAGGCAAATATCTATATCATCTGGGATGAGCTCAGTTAAATTTAAGAATGGAAGAAAACAATTTGTGTTTTCTGCTAGATGAAGATGTAACAGCCTACTCTAAATGTCACCACCAAAAGAAATGTTACCCTCTGCATAAACTTCAGGAGTGTGGACTCACCGGCAGGCTTAGCATTCCGTGTGGTTTGTGGACTAAAGGGCCTGATGTTCTTAACAAAGTTCAGTGATTTCTCTGACTCATTAAAGCAGGAAGTTTCTGGAAATCATATTTCCTCTGTTGATTTACTTAGTGTGGCTATTCAGGTCCTGCAGTCTCCAGCCATAGGAGCTGCCCTTCTGGGGGCACCTCAGCCTGGAGACAGATAGAATCTGTGCTCAGCCACGTAATGAGCTGTAAACCTTGGTCAAGTCTCCCACCTCTTTGAGCCTTAGTCTCCTCTCCAATAATATAAGAATAATGAAAGAATTAAGTTGGCTAATGCATTGAATATATAGGTGATTTTCAAAATATTTAATGATGGCTTTGACCAGTCATTAGAGAGGGATCTTAGAGACCTCCATTTGTGATTTTAATTTCTGGGAAAGCAGACAAAGGCGGTCCTAGAGGAGGAGCTTGTATAATTAAGCTGCTATAAGAAAATACTGTTAACAGGGTGGAAGATTTGGTTCTTGGTGAGAGCTCTCTTTCTGGCTTGTAGTGACTGCCTTCTCCCTGTGTCTTCACATGGTGGGGGTTGGTGGCAAGAGGGAGGGGTGGAGGGAAAGAGAGAGAGAGAAAGGGAGAGAGAGGGTGGAGAAAATGTGCATGCTGTGGTCTTTTTTTATTTTTATAAGGATACTAGTCTTATCAGGGGACTCTACCTTCATGACCTCATCTAAACCTAATTACCTTCAGAAGGTCCCACCTCCAAGTACCATGACATTGGGAGTTAGGGCTGCAACATATGAATTTTGAGAGGGAGACACAAAACATTCAGTCCATAACAAAACAGTTATTTAGTCCTTGGGAATAAGCCCTGGCTGGTGTGGCTCAGTGGATTGAGTGCCAGCCTGTGAACCAAAGGGTCGCTGGTTCAATTACCAGTCTAAGGCACATGCCTGGGTTGCCAGCCAGGTCCCCAGTAGGGGTTGTGGGAGAGGCAACCACACACTGATGTTTCTCTCCTTCTCTTTCTCCCTCCCTTCCCCTCTCTAAAAATAAACCAATTCAATCTAAAAAAATGGGAATAAAGCTCCTGTAATCTAAGTAGTTTCGGAGCTGAAGTTGCATAGCATCACCTAGATTGCTATTCAGCTTTAGTAAACTCAGCAGTGTGGAAACCAAATGAGGGCTATTGAAAGGATTTTCCAGTCCACTTTTTGGTACTAGTTTCAATTCTCTTCCCCCCAAATTTTCAGAGGAGGTAATTTGGACCTTGAAAGTCAAGAGCTTGGTAGCTATTGACCGAAAATAAAACTGACATTTTGATGCATTATGCATGCTGAGAAGGGCAATATTTAGTTGCACTGTACAAACATGCATTGCGCTGTTATTGTATTCTGAGAGCAATGCCAGACCCTGTAGGTGGTACAGAGAATGAGCTGACTTCCCTGGTTTCAAGGAGTCCTCTTAGTACAAGCTTCTGGTTGAATTAAAGAGGGCTAACGTTAAACATTTAGTTATCTTTGGAAAACTCTGAAAGACAGATCTTTGAACATACCATGATTCCAACATGGCACAGGGCAGACGACTTGGCGTTAGCAAGGTGGCCAGAGGTGTTGCTGCTGTCTGGGCTCTGCACCTTCACACACCCAGTTTTGGTCGGGCTCCATTGCTTACCAATTTCATGAATCTAGCTAGGCATGTTGAATAACATGTCTCTATGAGCTTTCTCATCTGTAAAATGGCCTAATAATAGTAGAATACATGTGAGGATTAAATGAGATCATCTGTTTAAGTGTTAATAATAGAGCTTTAAAAAAGTGCTCAATAAATTTAGTGTCATTACTATAGGCAAGAAGGAAGCGATGCCATAAAACTAGTAGTAGTTCTTGGGCTTGGAAACTTCAAGCCCAAGTTTTTGATGCACTATTATTCAATTGTTCTTGAAGCTTCTGCATTATTAGCTGTCAATGTTGCTATACTTAGCAAAATGTAGAACATCTTGTAAAAATATGAGACACCCAGGTAAATTTGAATTTCAAATAAGCAATAAATACTTTTTAGTATAAATATGTCCCAAATATTTCATGGGTCATCCTTACACTAAACATTAATTGTTATTTGTCTGAAACTAAAATTCAGCTGGGCATCCTGTATTTTATCCAGCAATCCTAGTAGCCTAGTAGTTGTGTGACTTAGGCAGGTTCCTTAACATCTCTGTGTCTCAGTTTCCTCATCTGTTCAATGGGTGATTAAATGGGTTATTATTATATGTAAAACACATAGAACAGTGACTGATTTATAGTGAGTACTCTATGAGTTATTATAATAAGTGTTACCATTCAGATGGGGGCTGTACCTAGTTAATGCCAGGTTTCTGGTGGTAAGGACAGAATCTGGAGGATTCCGGAGACATTTAAGAAATCACATGTTCACTGTTATTGCATTTAGCATCCCATTTGATATTATCTTTAGAATAAAACCTTGAAATGAAATCAAAAGAGGCCCCATCCTCATAATAGCTCCTTTTGGCTTTAATGATTTTTACTCTCCCATGAATTCTTATGACAGGATTGACAACCATCAAGGAAAATTCAGTTATTTCCATTTTTCCAGTTTTGCCCTTTAAAGCAGTGCTGAGCTGGAGCTGAAACTGAAAGGAAGTTGCCCAGTCTCCTCATTTTGAACAAGATTCAAAAAGCCTGTCTGGAGAGTTTGAAGAAGTTTCAGCCAGTTCAGAACTGTATCTTGAACATAGGCCTTACAGGCCTTTGGCCCTCAGAAATTTTTTTAGATGAGAGGTTCTGAGGTGAGTTGTGGGTCTGGTGTGGGAGATATTTATTTATTAATGTAATCTAGATATTACATTTTAAATTTCTTAAAGGTTAGTGTTTGTCATCATTTTTTTCTGTGAGAGTCTTTATTAAAGTCAATGATTATTCAAGTCTTTGGTTGAGAAAGTAGGTCATCTAAAATTGTTTCTCCTTCACTTGAAGTATCCCTCCAACTTTCTATCCTCTTGAAACTTCACTTGTCAAAGTTCTACTTACCTTTCCAGATTCTAATAAATTCCACTTCCTTGAGGCCATCTCCAAACCCCAACAAAATGAATCTTTATGAGAACATTTGTCACTGTCCATCTTCAGGTGGTGGTGCACTCTCCCTGGGGCGGGAAGGGACAGAAACCGTCTGTAATTCATCTTTGAATTCCCCATGATGCCTTACAGGTAGTCGACTGCTCAGTGTTTGTGGTATTGAACTGAAAATATTGCAGCGCTTGATGGGATTTCAATGTCATTACAAACTACTCATGTTTTAACCTTTGCAAACTAATCTGAAAAAGTGGCTTTTAATAGAATAGGTGAAATTCAAATATGGAAAAATAGAGATTTTCAAAAAAGTCCAAAGCATTATAATGTTTGTATTATCAGGTTCCACAGATAAAATAGGTTGGTACATGAATAATTCACAGTAGACATAGGAAGTAAATGGTTTGATGGAAATTCTCTGAGTTAGTAGTGAGAGGGTTCCCTTTCTTCCCTTCAGGAGGAGAAAGATGCTCTCTTTGCTATAGACAAGGGTGAGCTTGTCTTAAGACTTCCAGCTGTATTAAAGGATGGACCTCTCACCAGGGTGGTTGCTTTCCACTTACCCCACTTGCCTCCTCCTCCCTCTTTCTCTCCTGCCTGTGCCCAGGAGTCTGACCCTTTCAGACTGCCTCCCCCTTGTTCACCCGCTGGCTGCCTTCTAAGTGGTTGGGTCAACAGATGGCAGCCAGAAGGGTAGGAAAGTAGTTAGGGGTACTCTCCTCCTCTCTGTTTTCACGTTGCACCCCTGGCAGCAACTGAGTCCCTCTGCAGCAACAATGCCTGCTGGGCCTCTTTCCCATGACAGGTTTAGCTTGTCCAGGTCCTAAAGGAGATAACAGTTTCTCACTCTCACTAGTCTCTGGGTGCTTTATCACCCCTGTTTCCTAAACCTTGCCTTCACTTCTGTGACAGGTCCTTTCATTAAGCTTTCTTTATTTAAAACATATGGAGTACATTTTCTCTTTGTTGCCAGGTGTTAATAACCATACCATCCAAAGTAAAGGCTTAAAAAAGATTAAAGCCTTTTGAGCAAAGGCTTAACAATCTTTAGGTACTTCCTAAAGTACCTACTATGTCGCAAATCCTTCCTTAGGGGTTGGCAGCAGAGGTAGTACAAAGGAGAAGAAAACATGGTCTCTGTCTTAAGTTAGTCACAGTCTAGTGCTGAGCTCTCTAAAGAGATTTTTAGGTTCTTGGGAAAAGATTTCTGTGTGGAACATACGAAATAAGTCTGAAGTATGTACTGACGATGATCTGTAGGCAAGAGAACAGTTATGGGGGGAGGGAGACCCCCTGCGCGGCGGTGTTGAGCGCGGTGTCTTCACATTTCCTTACTTTTGGCATGTGGTGCCCAGTTACAATTTTCCTGTGCTGCAGCACCTCATTAGCATGGTTTGTATTATTTACAAAACCTTTCAATGTAATGAAAGAAAAAACTTAAGATTAAAAACTAATCTTGAAGACACTAGGCATTTTTCTGTCATAAAGCAGACAAGTGCTCAAAGTGATTTTTTTTCTTCTTTTCTTGTAAAGACAAGTGACTATCAGGTACACTCTGTAGGAGATTCAGGAAAAATGAAATATGATTAATCTGTCCCTTTGAGTTAAAAGTTGTTTGAAAATAATGAAAAGCAGCTGCTTTGCAAAAGAAACTCATGTGACAGAGAGAGCATTTTGAAAAAACTAATTGAGTTCTTACTCATCATTAAGTAATTTTGTGGCTGAAATTAATATAGTAATTTTTACTGATTAAAAATTTTCACAGCTGCACACTTAAATTTGGAAACAAAAGTTTCCAACTTATATGCTGATCTTTTAAATGATGAACTTTGGAAAGTGTTGAGCCCATTTGTTAAAAATACATATTATACCATTTTCCAATGAGTTTGGAGATGACTTCAAGAAGATGAAAATTTGAGGGCTTCAGATCAAGATGGCAGTGTAGGTAAACACTGTACTTGCCTGCTCCCATGACCTCATCACAATTACAACTAAACTACAGCACAGCCATCATTGAGAACTTTCTGAAGTCCAGCTGAACAGAAGCTCTACAACTAAGAATATAAAGAAGAAGCCATGTCTAGACTGGTAGGGGGCGGAGACGTGTGGTGGCTTAAAATCTGGAGGGATGTCTTTGCAGCAGAGGTTCCCCTGAGGAGCAAGGGGTCCCAGCCCCACACCAGGCTCCTAGGTCAGGACTAGTGCCAAGAAGAGAGGTCCCCATACCTTCTGGCTGTGAAAGCCAGTGAGATTGTGGCTGAATGAGATGGAGGGCTTCTGGACTACCAGGCGTTCCTCTTAAGGGGCCTGCACATGGACTTACCCACTGACAGACTCGCTCTGAGCTCGAGCACTGGGACAGCAGCTTGGAAGGCACCACGGATGTACGAGGAGGAACTGACTTGTCTGGCTTCAGGGTGAGACCTGGAGGGGCAGCTTTCTCCCAGACAGAAGTACTGGCAGAGGCCATTGTTCCTTTGCTAAACCCTGCCACTGCAGGTACATGGGCGCACCATACCCTAAGTCTCTGGCTAACACTGTTTGCCCACCTTGGTGATTCTCTGAGACCCTGTCCCACCCATTTTGCATTCCTGCCTAAGTCACTCCCAGTGGCTTTTACAAATGATCTGTCTTGGCTCATGTTGAGGACTTTCCTGAAACATCTCAAAGGTTCATAAACCCCAGTTAAGCAGCATCTGGCCACAACATGCCCTATATCTCTTGTTAAGCAGCCCCAAGTCTGGGACTAGCAGCAGTCAGCCTCGATTTGCAGCTTAGCCTCTCCCTGGCACATCCTAGTCCAACACAGGTCGCAGTCATCTGCAGATCACTTTGCAGCACATACCAAGTGATCCTGAGCAGGGCATAGGCAGTAACTGGACTTGTCCTATACCAGAGCCTTTCCCAAGAGGCCCCATAACCAACACACCTGGTTGCTAACTTCAGATAACACCAGAGCCTCACCCAACCACCTCCACAAGCAACACACTCAAAAGGCAGACTCAGCAGACACCAGAATTCCACTGAAGCAAATCCTGCTCCATTGGGTAGACCCGGCACAATAGCTCCTCCACTACAGTTATAGCCAGTCCTCACCACCAATCATCGTAAGGGTTAATCTCTCCTACTGATGTCCAATAGCAATCAAGACTCCACTACAATAGGAGGGCACATGTAATTCACATAAGGGACACACCTGGAGTACCAGGTCAGGTAAACAAGAAGACTGTGCCCCTGGGCCCCACAGGACCATTCTACAACATTAGGCCATTCTACCAAGATTGGAAGATGGAGCAGCTCTACATAATACATTTAAACAAACACAGGGAGGCAACCAAAATAAAGAGAAAAAGAAACATGTCCTAAATTAAAGAATAGAATGGAAGTCCAGAAAAAGAACTAAACAAAATGGGGATAAGCAAATTACTAGATACGAAGTTCAAAACACTGGTTATTGGAATGCTCAGTGACCTCGGTGAGATCTTCAATAAAGAGCCAGAAAACATAAAAATGGAGATAGAAAACAAAAAAGAACAAGTCAAAATGAAGAGTACAATAACTAAAATGAATACAGTGCAAGGAATCAACAATAGTGGGTGAAGCAGAGGATTGAATCAGTGATTTAGAAGATAAGGTAGTATAAAACACCCAATCAGAAGAGCAAAAGGAAAAAAAGAATCCAAAAACATAATATTTTAAGGAGCCTCTGGGACAATGTCAAGCATACCAACATCCACATCATAGGGAAACTTAGGAGAAGAGAGGGAGAACAAGGAATTAAAAACCCATTTGAAGAAATAATGACAGAGAACTTTCTTAACCTGGTGAAAGAAATAGATACATGGGCCCAGAAAGTGCAGCCAGTCCCAGACAAGATGAATCCAAAGAGGCCCACACCAACACATCGTAATTCAAATGACAAAGGTTAAAGACAAAGAGAGAATCTTGAAAGCAGCAAGAGAAAAGCACTTAGTTACCTACTGGGGAGCTCCCGTAAGACTGTTAGCTGATTTCTCAACAGAAATATTTCAGGCCAGAAGGAATTTGTGTGAACTATTCAAAGTGATGGAAAACGAGGACCTACACCCAAGACTACTCTACTCAGCAAGGCTGTCATTTAGAATTGGAGAGATAAAGAACTTTCCAAATACGAAAGAGCTAAAGGAGTTTATCACCACCAAACCAGTATTAAAAGAAATGTTAAAGGAACTTCTTTAAGAAAAAGAAGAAAAAGAGAAAAAAATCTGAATAGTAAAATTCCAATAACTACATATTTACCAATAATTATTTTAAATATAAATGAATTAAATGCTCTAATTGAAAGACATAGGATATATGAATGGATAAGAAAACAAGACTCTTACATACGTTGCCAACAAGAGACTCATTTCAAATTGAAAGACTCACACAGACTGTAAGTAAAGGGATGGAAAAGATACTTAATGAAAAACAGAAATTAAAAAAAAAGTTGAGGTAGCAATACTTATACCAGACAAAATAGACTTTAAAATATAGGCTATAGCAAGAGATAAAGAAGGACCTAGAAATTCCATTTCTGGGTATTTATCTGAAGAATCCTAAAACAGTAATTGAAAAAGACACATGTATCCATATGCTTATTGCAGCATTATTTACAATAGCCAAATATGGCAGCAACATAAACAAATGGATAAAGAAACAATGGAATATTACTCAGCCATAAAAATAAAATCTTATCATCTACAACAACAGAGATGGACCTAGAGGTATTATGCTAAGTAAAATAAGTAAGACAAGGAAAGACAAACACCACATGATTTCACTTACATGTGGAAGCTAAAAAACAGAATAAACCTACAAACAAAACAGAAACAAACTTATAGACACAGAAAACATTTTGATGTTTCCCAAATGGGAGAGGAGTTTGGGGCATGGATGAAAAAAGGGAAAGGATTAAGAAGTACAGATTGGTAGTCATGAAATAATTATGGGGATGTAAAGTACAGCATAGGGAATATAGTTAATAATATTGTAATAACTATGTATGGTGTCAGATGGGCACTAGATTTCTTAGGGTGATTATGTTATAAGTTTTACAAATGTCTAATCACTGTGTTGTATACCTCAAACTAATATAATATTGTATATCAAATGGAATTGAAAAATGAAAAAATATTAAATTGAAAAAAGGTGATAATTTACTAAGAAAATCTCAAAAAAGGTATTTTCAAGATTAATGTATAAAATTAAAAATTGAGTATGATGATTCAATAAGTATAGACAATAATACACATCTTCCATTTGACTTAATAAATTTTGTGAGGTATTTTTTTCCAGCTATGAGAGATATAAAGTCAAATACTGAAATTAACTGAGCCTAGAACCAGAGCATCCGCTTGCTTCATCACTAAATATTTTACTAAGAGTTCCAGTAATAAAGCATATATAATCTCCCTGCTCTCACTAAATAATATTAAATATTTTATTGTTTAACTTGATTATACAATTATTTATTTTAATCATTACTAATTTAAGTTACTAATGGTTAAAGGGTCTTGCCTCTAATAAATAATGTATTGTTTATGATGCCTTTTATCATTTAAATATTTCTTTATTCTGTATATGTCATATGTATATCATTCTATGGAATTGGAGCTGGAAGACCTCTGCAGTTCTTTTACCCCAGCCCTGTCACTTCAGCAGTGAAGGAATGGAGACAGATGTGGTTAGAATGCATCACTAGAACCAGAGCCCAAGTTGCCCTGTTCCCAGGACAGAGTCCTTTTCTCCACACCACATTCCCTGTAGGCAGTAGTATTGTAGGAACAGTAAAATACAGACTCCACTTTCTGTGTCTTCTAATTGGCAGCCTATTGCTGGTGCAAAGCAGTATCCATTGATGAGGAAAAATAAGAATTTTCCAAACCTCCAGAAAGCGTGGCTTTGTGATGACAGCTCATTCCACTCTGTTGTCTTTGGAAGTACGATAAAGTCAAGGCGGAGACCTTGAACTAGATCTGGAACTCGGGATTTGTGTCACAGTCTATGTATTCCCAACTCAATGCCAGTAATTCATTCCTTCCATTTAGACAACAACAAACAGTAAAACCACAGACAGGGAGTAGTGTGAAAAAAGTCCTGACAGAGAAGAGAGAGGGCTATGACTACCACGCAGAAGCATTCACTTCCTGAAGAGAGACCTAGCTGTACTCTGTGTTCTTTGGGGGATGGTAACTTGGGTGTGAAAAGGACACTGGGGCATTGATGTTTTCTTTCTTCATTGAGAAGGCAAAAGTTCATTAACTGGGAAAAACAGCCACAACTCCTAAGATAGTATTTCCAACAGATCGAGTGCCTATGCTTGGGGAGGGGAAACCAGAATTGATGTGTGCTTTAAGAACCGGTTGCAGTTTGATTTTAATGCTTCTTCTCAAACCTAGTCTCTGGGTTATTGAGTCCTTGGTGTATAATATCCTTGAGGGCAGTGCTATAGGATGGAGACAAATTCTAGGACTTCCTCTGCTACATGCTAGTTGGGCATATGATTGAAGGGTACTGAGCTGGCATCTTTTTTTTATAGTCTTTTTAAAAAATATATTTTATTTATTTGTTTTTAGAGAGGGGAAGGGAAGGAGAAAGAAAGGGAGAGAAACATCAACGTGTGGTTGCCACTTGCGTGCCCCTACTGGGTACTTGGCTCATGACCCAGGCATGTTCCCTGACTGGGAATTGAACCAGTGACCCTTTAGTTTGCAGGCTGGTGCTGAATCTACTGAACTACACCAGCCAGGGCTGAGCTGGGCTCTTCATCTGCTGCAGTGTGATAGCAAGGCCTTCCTTTTAGGAGTTTAGAACACTGCATAATGCTAGATACACAGTAAGTAATCAATAATAATTATAGTATGAAATATTTCACATATAGAGAGGGTATAGAGAGGAATACAGTGAACATTAGTACATTCACTTTTCAGCATAATGAATAAAACATTAAATCCTGACTGCATTCCTTTCTCTGCCTTTTCCCACACAGGTAACCACAATCTTGAACTGGTGCTTACATTCCCATGGGTATCTTTATATTTTTACTAAAAATGATGGATAGAATATTGCTTGAATGATTTAAAACATAACACTATGTATTATTCTATAAGTTCACTATTTTGCTTCAGAATTATGTTTATGAGGTTCATCCTTGTTGATTTGTGTAAGTCTGATTTGTATCATTTTCATAAGCTCTTTACTCATTATCTTAATGAGGAATATTTAGGTTATTTTAAGTTTTTTTTCCCTACTACAATTAATGCTACGATTACAGAAGTTTCTGTGTTACTCTATTTTTCTCATTTCTAAAGTCAGTGCACCTTCCTTGCCTATATCACAGGATCCCTTAAAATGACATTTTTAGAGCATTTTTTTTTCCAGTTTACAAAATGTCTTGAAGTTGATTATAGCCTCCTACAGATGGAGGCAGGACCCATACTGGGGTTTTCTGGGTCTCACACTAAGGCTCATTACAGTGCCTTATGCTGTGAAAGGTCTTTATAAATAGCAAAAACTTTCACCAGTCTGAAATGTAGCATCATCTTTGCCAAAAAGTACCTTTTGCAGTAGCTCAAAGACCACTTATTCTTTCTGCTTATCTTTCAAATAGGATTTCAGATTCCACAGCTGAAATTTCCCAAACCAAAGTCTTGCAAAACAAATTCAATTTTCAATTTTCCATCCTGAGGTAAAAATGGTTCCTTGCAATAACCTTGGCATTTGCTGCCTGGTCAATGTGGCCTTTTAGTGAGTTTCTCTATAATCAAGATTTCCATGGATTTTTTTTTAGTTGAGTTTTTCCAACTATAAAATTAGTACAAGATTGTTATATAAGGACTTGGAAACTGTAAGTGTGGAAAGAAGAAAAACTCACCCAGAAACAAGCACTGTTATCATTTTGGCACATTTCTTTCTCATTTTTTCAACATGTTTACATAGCTGGGCTTGTGCTGTTGATGTGGTTTTGTACCCTGCATTTTCCACTTAACATTATAATGCAAGCTTTCCCTCCATGGACTTGTAGTGGCCAAAATTTACCCAGAAAGGAAGTCTGTGTCTCCAAGGAAGCTCATTCTCAGAAAGGAAAAAATTCTGTTCTTCACAAGGTTATGGGAAAAACTCCTCTTTGTTGGTTTAAGCTGTTTCTAAATAACTCTTTATTAAATGTGCAAATAAACGTCTGCTTTCTGTCCTAGTTTGGTTTCCATAAAGATAGTGGATGGAGCAAATAAAGTATGTAGAATGTGTGTGTTTATACATACATTTATATGTTACATGGATATGTAAATATGTGGATAAATATGTGGATGTTATGTGACTACATATTTGCATTTACACACACACACACACGCTCACACATAGAGACACACACCCTGTTGGAGAAGGTATTGCAACAAGTAAAACAAAAAGTACATTATGTTATTTTACATTTTGTCCAGTCTGTTATGATCTTAATCTCAGGGTTCTCCCTTGAAAGGGCTGAAATAATTATTAACAAGAGCTTGTTGTCCAAGTTAATTATGTTGGAAGAACTAATTATCCATTCCAGGTGTTCTTTATTAGCGTAACAATACAACCTGTAACAATGGACTGTTTTCATTCATGAAGCTAATTAGAACTAAACAGATTTGAGTTTACAATGCAACTAATTACAGGTAATGAAGAAACACTAGGTTGGTAGTATCCATAGAATAACTAGCTTTGAAATGAGAATTTAGTTTCCTTAGATTCAATGAACATGTGTGTAATGTAAGTAGGAATCAAGTAAAAAATATGACAAGGAAGTTTTCTTTGAATAATCCATCAACTTAAAAAAGTTACCTGATGGAATAGAGCCTAATATTTTAACTCATAACATATGTAAAGGGATAAATTTCCCCAGGTAAGGTGCAACACACAGAGAGCCAATTAGCTGTGAAATCATGGGATAGATTATTTTTCAAAGTGTTGAAGTGCTTTTGAAAGTAACAGCAAATAATACTGATTGATATATATATATATATATCCCAATTTACCTGAATTCACTGCAGCATTTTTCTCTGACTCCAGAATGTGTAACAACTTCAATTCTGTTGCCACAGTGGTGGAAAATATTTCTTTAAAAAAATATTTTATTGATTATGCTATCACAGTCGTCCCAATTTTCCTCTTTTGCCCCCCTCCACCCAGTACCCCATTCCCTCCAGCAATCCCACCCCCTTAGTTCATGTCTATGGGTTGTACATGTAAGTTGTCTGGCCTTTCCATTTGCTATACTTTTCTTAACTTCCCCCTGTCTATTTTGTACCTACCATTTATGCTTCTTGATCCCTGCACCTTTTCTCCCATTCTCCCTCCTTCCCCTCCCAGCTGATAACCCTCCAAATGATCTCCATATCTACTATGATCCTGTTCCTGCTCTGGTTGTTTGCTTTTTTTAAAAAAAATTCAGTTGTTGATAGTTGTGAATTTGTTGCCATTTTAATGTTCATCATTTTGATCTTTTTCTTAAGTTCCTTTAACATTTCATGTAATAAGGGCTTGGTGATGATGAACTCCTTTAGCTTTACCTTATCTGGGAAGCACTTTATCTGCCCTTCCATTCTAAATGATAGCTTTGCTAGATAGAGTAATCTAGGTTTTAGGCCCTTGCTTTTCATCACTTTGAATACTTCTTGCCAGTTCCTTCTTTCTTGCAAAATTTCTCTTGAAAAATCAGCTGACAGTCTTATGGGAACTCCTTCATAGGTAATTCTCTGCGTTTCTCTTGCTGCTTTTAAGATTCTCTCTTTATCTTTAACCGTTGGCATTTTAATTATGATGTGTCTTGTTGTGGTTCTCTTTGTGTCCAATTTGTTTGGGACCCTCTGTGTTTCCTGGGCTTGTATATCCATTTCCTTCACCAAATTAGGGAAGTTTTCTTTCATTGTTTTTTCAAACAAGTTTTCTTATTTTATAAAGTATATTTTATTGATTATGCTGTTACAGTTGTCCCATTTTTTTCTCCCCTTTATCCTTATCCACCCTGCACCCCCCACTTCCACTTTCATTCACTGCCCCCACTTAGTTCATGTCTATGGGTCATACATCTAAGTACTTGGCTTCTCCATTTCCAATACTATTCTTAACTCTCCCCCGCATGTCTATTGTGTACTTGCCATTTATGCTTCTTATTCCCTGTACCTTTTCCCCCTCTCCCTCCCTGCTGATTACTCTCCATGTGATCTCCATTTGTATGATTCTGTTCCTGTTCTAGGTGTTTGATTAGTTTTTTTTCCAGGTTCAGTTGTTGATAGTTGTGAGTTTGTTGTAAGTTTATAGTTTTTATCTTCTTTTTCTTAGATAAGTCCCTTTAACATTTCATATGGTAAGGGCTTGGTGATGATGAACTCCTTTAACTTGACTTTATCTAAGAAGCACTTTATCTGCCCTTTCATTCTAAATGTAAGCTTTGCTGGATAGAGTAATCTTGGATGTAGGTCCTTGACCTTCATGACTTCAAATACTTCTTTCCAGCCCCTTCTTGCCTGCAAGGCTTCTTTTGAGAAATCAGCTGATAGTCTTACGGGAACTCCTTTGTAGGCAACTGTCTCCTTCCTTGCTGCTTTTAAGATTCTCTCCTTATCTTTAATCTTGAGTAATGTAATTGTGATGTGCCTTGGTGTATGCTCCTTGGGTCCAACTTCTTTGGAACTCTGTGAGCTTCCTGGACTTCCTGGAAGTCTGTTTCCTTCACCAGATTGGGGAAGTTCTCCTTCATTATTTTTTCTAATAAGTTTTTAATTTCTTGCTCTTGTTCTCCTTCTGACACCACTATGAGTTGGATGTTGGAACATTTAAAGTTGTCCCAGAGGTTACTAAGCCTCTGCTCATTTTTTTTTTTTTTGAATTCTTGTTTCTTCTTTCTGTTCAGGTTGAATGTTTATTTCTTCCTTCTGTTCCAAATCATTTGGAGGAGTCCCGGTTTCCTTTCCTTCACTGTTGGTTCCCTGTATATTTTTCTTTATTTCACTTCACATAGCCTTCATTTCTTCCTCTATTTTGCGTCTGTATTCTGTCATTTCTGTGAGCTTCCTGATTAGCGGTGTTTTGAATTCTGCATCTTATAGGTTGGCTATCTCTTTGTCATTTAGTTCTTTTTCTGTAGTTTTGATCTGTTCGTTCATTTGGGCCATGTTTCTTTATTTCAGCATGCCTGTTACATTGTCAGTGGTGGTGCCTTAGGTATTTGACAGGGCTGCACTGCAGCCCTGTATGTGGGGAAGGAACCTGAGAGAGAACAATGCCACTTGCTCAGCTCTTGGCCGCTCTTGGCCAGTTTTCAGTCACTTCCCCTGCTACCCACAAGCAAATTAGGCCCTTCTGGTGCTGATTCCTGGGTGCATGGGCTTGTGTATGTTCTAGGACCCTATGGGTCTCTCTAACAAACTCTCCTGTGAGGGCAGGAGTTTCTCCTCCTGCCACAACCCCCACAGGTTTTTATAGCCAGAGATTTTGAGGCTTTAGTTTCCTGTGCTGGAACCCTGTGTTCTGTTGTCTGTCTCTCTCCCCAGTTGTTCCTCTCACCTTATCTGCATGCAAATGTGGGACCTCCCAGTTTGTCAGTCACCACCTTGCCTGCCCGGTCTGTCACTTTGTCCTCTCTTCCCTGGCTGCCTGTCTCCATCCCTTGTACCAGTCTGGATGAATGTTTCCTTAACTCCTTGGTTGTTGGACTTCCATACAGTTTGATTTTCAGGTAGTTCTGGTTGTTTTTTGTTTTGAAATTTGTTTTTGTCCTTCTTTTGGTTGTGCAAGGAAGCAAAGCATATCTATCTACACCTCCATTTTGGCCAGAAGTGTTCAAATAAGCTTTCAATTTATTGCTCTTCCACTTCTCCTTCTGGCACCCCTATGATTTGGATGTTGTTTCATTTGGAGCTATCCCAGAAGCTTCTATCCATGTTCTTTTAAATTCTTTTTTCTTCTTGCTGCTCTGGTTGAATGCTTATTTCTTCCTTATGTTCCAATTCATTGATTTGAATCCCAGCTTCATCCCCTCAATTATTGGCTCCCTGTAGATTTTTCTTTATTTCACTTAGTTTAACTTTCCTTTATTCTTGGATATTTTTTAATTTTGTTGCCCTACTCAATGAGTTTCTTTAAATGAAGATTTTATTTATTTATTTTTATAGAGAGGGGAAGGGAGGAAGAAAGAGAGAAACACCAATGTGTGGTTGCCTCTTGTGCGCCCTCCACCAGGGACCTAGCCAGAAATCCAGGCATGTGCCCTGATAGGGAATTGAACTGGCAACCCTTTGGTTTGCATGCTAGCACTCAATCTGCAGAGTCGGGGCTCAATGAGTTTTTTGAGCATCCTGATCACTGGCGTTTTCAACTTTGCATCTGATGGATTGGTTATCTCTGTTTTGTTTAGCTCTTTTTCTGGAGTTTTGATTTGTTCTTTTATTTGGGCCATGGTTCTTTGTCTCCTTGTTTTGGCAGCCTCCCTGTGTTTGTTTCTATGTATTAGGTAGAGCTGCTTTGACTCTGTGTCTTGGTAGTGTGGCCTAATACAGTAGGTGTCCGATGGGGTCTAGTGGCACCCTCCCCTTTCACTAAAGCTGAGTACTTGAGGTTTGCTCTTCATGTGGGCTGAATTCATCATCCTCCTCTTGTAGTTTAGCCTTGGTTGCTGTTGGCAGATCAAAGGGAAGGATTTACACAGGCCAGTCAGCTGCAAGGATTGGCTGTGAACACATACCTCTAACTCAGTCCTCCATGGAGGATCAGCTGTGCAGGGGCAGGGTAGTGGTTCTCTGATGTTGTTTGTAGCTGTCCATTAGGTTCACAGGCCTTGGGCTTTCCTGGGTTGGTGTAGGCCAAGGTCAGCTTCCGCCTGTGTTTTGCCCAGGGCCACTCTGTCTGAGCTACAAAGCAATCTGAAGATGGCCGCTACTTGTGTTGCACTTGGAGAGTCCCAGGCGAAGCCAAGCTGTGAATCTACCTGCTGCTAGTGCTGGTTCTGGGGCACAGTGAGGGCATCTGTTGCTTATTTGATAGGATTTAGGAAGTTCTGAACCATGAGCCAAGAGCAACCCTTTCTGGAAAAGCAGCTTGGGTGGGCCTGTAAGTTGGGTGGGGTAGAGCCTCTGTGGATTTCCATGGTGGGTTGAACAGTGTTAGCCAGTTTGATGGAGTCTCAGATATGGCACCAGCCAGCTTGGTGGGGAATGGTTATAGAAAAGGGACAATGGCCTCTGCTCACCTTGATGCCAGACACTTCTGTTTCTCTCTGTATGCCACTGGTGCCTTTCAAGCTGCTACCCCTATGCCAGCGCTCAGAGGGAGTAAGTGTGATCAGGCGAGTCCATGTGTGTTAGTTCTTTAAGAGGAACTACTTGGGGCTCTAGAAGCTTCTTCTGTTGACTCAATTCCCACTGGTTTTTGCAGCTAGAAGTTGTGAGGACTTATCTTCCTGGTACTGGAACCCTGGTCTGGGGGTCCTGGTATGGGGGTAGGACTCCTTGCTCTTGAGATATCCTTGATTTTTATCTATCACATGTGGGTGAGGGACCAGTCTGTTTCACATCTGCACCCTTCTTACCAGTCTGGAGGATGTGGTTTCTTTAATTCCATAGCTGTCAGACTCCCATTCAACTTGACTGATGGTTCTGAGTGATGTTTGTTCTATATTTTAGTTGTAATTTTGATGGGGTGCAAACAGGTGAGCCATGTCTGCCTACACTGCCATCCTGACCAGAAGTCGTGCTCAGTTCATTTTGGACGTGACTGCCACACAGTATGCATGCTCACCCAAAGGTGTCTGCCACCCCACTGACTAGTACTGTGAGGTTGTCATTGTTCACCATGCACATTCCAGTCTGTGGGGGCCCCTGTCCTGGGCGCCAGATGTGATGGGGGGGCTCTGCCCGCAGAGCCCCATCCCTCCATCACGGATGAAAATAAAAACTACCAAGGCATGACTGCTTGGGGAGGAAAGGTGGTCAAACTCTCAGAGGAGAATGACCCAGAGCCCCATCCTCACTAGGCTTTTATTGGGCTCAAATACACGGGAATACAGGTATGTCAGGCGACAAGGATCAAACAATGGTTAACATTTCAAAGAAATCTGAGGGCTTAATCTGAGTCAGTGTTTGTCAGGAAAGGGGGTTGCTAAACTTTGGGAGACATACTCATTTCTTCCTGGGACACTTGTCACTTAAATGAGAGCGCTCTTAGCAAAGCAGGCTTCACAGGGCTTTAGGAATTCTTTCTTATGTCCGGATCACCCAGGGAGCCGTCCTGGCCGGTACAGGGCTACACCGCTTGCCCCCACAGTTTCAGGCTTTAAGCGATTAGGAAGCAGGAGACATCTCCCAGATGGAAATGAGGACTCGGGCTATGTCAGAATAGCCGAGGGGCGAGGGTCCATCACATCCTCTTTGCTGCAGCCCCCTGAGTCCTTCCATGAGGCCTCCCAAGTGGTTGTGTCTGGCTTAGGTTGCCCCTCCCATGAGGAGTCTTACCCGTCATTGACTGCCAACCAAGCATTGGGGCCAGAGATGGATGAGGCAGAAGCAGTGCTCCTGCCAGGGAGATAAACTTTGTCTCCTTAGTAGCTCATGTCCTTGTAACAGAACAGACCCAGATGAAGTGGGTCCCTTGGGCTCTTACACAGCCCACCACGGGGTGAGGGTTACAACTCCTGAAACCAGGCTGAATGGTCCACAACACCAGTCCACTCTCCTTGATTGCCAGGTTACATAGATGTCACCCAAACCATTCCTGTTGTATTAACAATGGCTGGACTTTTTTTGGACAGACCTCATATAATGCAGTGTGACTCAGCCATAAAAAAATAAATTCTTGCTATCTGAAACATTATAGATAGGCCTAGAGCAGGGGTCCTCAACCCCTGGCTGCAGACCAGTGTTTGTCCATGGCCTGTTAGAAACCTGGTATTGAGCTCTGTCTACTCTCTGCCTCACCCGCCTCATCCTCAGCAGGAGGTGAGTGGCAGGTGAGAGCCTGAGCTCCACCTCCTGTCGACCCCCAAGCTTGCCTGAGCTCAACTCCTTTTCTTCCCCTTCCTTGTGTGGAAAAATTGTCTTCCCCGAAACCAGTCCCTGGTGCCAAAAATGTTGGAGACTGCTGACCTAGAGGGTATTATGCTGAGTGAAATAAGTCAGACAGAGAAGGAAAAAATGCCATATGATTTCACTTGTATGTGGAAGCTAAAAAACAAAATTAGCCAACAAACACAACAGAATCAAACTCACAGATGTAGAGAACATTTTCATACTTGCCAGATGGGAGGGAGGTTGGGGGGATGGGTGAAAAAGAGGAAGAATTAAGAATTACAAACTGGTAGTTACAAAATAATCATGGGGATATAAAGTATAACATAGAAGTTATACTCAATAATATTTAAGGTGTCAGATGGGTACTAGATTTATCAGGGTGACTACTTCTTAAGTTATATGAATGTCTAACCACTATGTTGTACACCTGAAACTAATATAATGTATGTTGGCTGAAATTAAAAAATTAAAAAATTATTTTAAAAAAGAGACCAAAGTCCTATTTTTTATTGGAAGAAAGCTGGTATAGAATTTGAGAAGACTTTCTCAGAAATGGATGGGTCTACAGTCTTGTAGAGGGAGAGGGAGAATGTTTATTTTGGGAGAAATAAGACATTTGAGTGTATCCCCAGGGAAAGGGAACTATACCTGATGAATTAGAATAAATATTGTGTGAGTATTACTTCAAGTGAGAGATAATTTAGGTAGAAAAAGGTCTTTACCAAGATCTGCAAA
Organism: Glossophaga mutica; assembly: GCA_039655065.1. NCBI lineage: Eukaryota > Metazoa > Chordata > Mammalia > Chiroptera > Phyllostomidae > Glossophaga > Glossophaga mutica. The sequence continues at coordinate 134,006,836 of CM077307.1, read as the reverse complement.
AGTTAATCTGACCTTATAATGTGTGGAGGTTATGGGCCAAGGACCTGCAGGATTTACAAAACAAGAACTATTAGAAAAAAATGAATAACCTACTTGTCCATTGAAATTCTTATTTTGGAGAAATACCCAAGCATTATATGTACTAGCAAAACAAACAAAAAATCCCACAAAAGTATACACAGAAACTCCCAAACAGAAAAATGGACAGTACAAATGAAGGGTTGAGTAAAGTATCATACACAAATTAAATGGATTTGTTCTGCCCCCACCCACCTGCCACTTTCTAGGAAAATGATGCTCTTTCTGGCTATTGGGGCCCATGCAATCGCACCAACATAAGTCCTACTATGAATAATTTGACTTAATGGTGCATTTTATTACAGATCCTAATTAGTAAGTCCACTCCTTTTAGAATTCTTCCATACATTCTAATTTCTGAAGCTCTTTATCAGTAATTTCTTGCACTCCCCCTATTGGTAGATACAGCTATTATCTGTAATTGTGAATTTCACAGTTGCCAAAGTCACATGATGTTTGCTAAGTACCAAAAACCTCTGTCTTTAATTTGTTATGCTTTCAGGACAGCCATAGGATGAAGAGGAAGATTATTATTAATGGACACTTAGTCTACAGCAGGGGTGTCAAACTCATTTTCACTGGGGGCCACATCAGTCTTATGGCTGCCTTCAAAGGGCTGAATGTAATTTTAGGACTGTATAAATGTAACTACTCCTTAACCAGGGGCAAGGAGCTCTACATTCAGCCCTTTGAAGGCAACCATGAGGCTGATGTGGCCCTCCCAGTGAAAATGAGTTTGACACCCCTGTTCTACAGGAAACCTGTCAGATGATCACTTCCTATATAAGGGTTCATCCCATAATTGTTCAGCATAACAATGGCTTAGACCACAAACCAAATTAAAATGCATATCCAGGAGAGTTGTACTCTTTCAGTTCTAATTCACCAATTCTGTCTCCTTGACTATAAATGATCTGTCTTACTCTGAGATTTTGCTATTTAAGATCGACTCAGTACAATTTCTTAGTATATTAAAAAACAATTCTCTTCATATCTATTTCAAAGGTGACTGCATCCAACAGATATTGTCATCAGATACTACTCAATCAATTCATGTGTGCTTTAGGCCTTATCATTGATGTTTGGGGGTGAGCAGAGGTTTTATTTCTATTTTATATTTTCTTCTTCTTTTCCTAACATTTGAGTAAATGGTAGTGGGTGGGTTTGCAGACAGCAGCTCACTCATCCTTCAGGGCTACATGGAGAGAAGGTGAGTGTTCTCTCCATAGAACCCCCTTCTTTAAAAAGAACACAGCCTCTTTTTTTGAGGGGGAAGAAATAGGGAAAAAAGAAGATGAAATAACACAGCCAGTATTCTTTATAATTGTTTATAATTGGACTTGTGTGAAATGATAAGATATATATGTGTGTGTGTGTGTACATACACACACAAATATATATTTGTATATGCATATATATATATATACATATATATATATACACATATATTTCTGCCCTGAGTTTCTAACACAACACTTCTCAAGCCGTTGTATAGAAGGGTGTTTGGAGACTCTTTTATCCTAACATTTTGTCTTTGACCCTAGTTTCTGACAGGGCTCCTAAATCCCTTTGTGTTTTCTAGGTGATACCAGTGGCTTTTGTTCTTACAGGTGACTTCATTGCCTGGATGAGGAGCAGGTCACCTGAAAAAACAAAACATGATGAGAAGCTTGGAATTTTCAGCTCCACTTCCCATTTGCAAGAGATGTTAGGAGCTGGAACTGGAGTTCATAAGCGATCATGCCTGCTGTGATGAAGCCTCTAAAAAATCCTGATGATACTGGGTTCAGGGAGCTTCCAGACTGGTGAATGCATCCACTAACTGGGAGAGTGGTACAGCCTAACTCCATGGGACAGAATCTCTTGTGCTTGGTACCCTTTCGGTCATCTCCCTGAGTGCCTCTCCATCTGGCTCTTCACCTGTATCCTTTATGACATTCTTTGCTATATGATAAACTGTTGAACCGAAGTGTTTCTTTGAGTTCTGTGAGTTTGTTCTAGCAAGTGATGGAATCTAAGGAGTGATGGTGATCATGTAAACCTCTGATTAGAAACCAAATCAAAAGAAGTTGTGAGTAACGTGGGGGACCTACTACTTGTGACTGACATCTGAAATGGGGAATAGTTTTGTGAGACTGTGCTCTTAACTGTGGAGTTTGCACTGAGTAATGTCAGAATTGAGTCAAATTGTAAGATCCCTGGCTGGTGTTTCAGAATTGCTTGGTGTGCGCAAAACCCACACATCTGGTATTGGAAGTATTGGGAGTGTGGTGGTAAACACAGGGGGAAGGTGTCTTTCCAGCACAATGTGTGATTGTTCTGTTCTGCCTGATGTTTTCTACGGAGTTTGAATGTTGAATCAAATGTTTCCTTTTGAAGAAGTGATTACAAGATGTGTTTAGTGTCATTGTTCCCATTTTTGTCCTTTTTCAAGTAATATGATTTTTTACTTGAATTTCTATTTTCTACATAACAAAATATATAAATAAGTAATGATCATGTAAAACTTTCATCCCAGACTACAGGTGACTAAAAGGCCATATTTCATAAATACAAATACAGTTCTAAGTTTTGGTTGGAAATTCTTTCCAGTAAAATTGATTGGCTCGTTTACTACAACAAAAAAGCAAATAATTAAACCCAATTGATAACTTATCTGAGAAAAGATTTTAAAGCAAAATTTCTATTTAAAAAATGTTTTGCTTCTAATTTTATTTTATAATTAAAATTTTATTTTTAATTAGTTTACATTCAATATTATTTTGTATTTCAGGTGTCTAGCATAGTGATTACACAATAGTATATACTTCACAAAGTGCTCCCCTTTGTATTTCCAGTACCCACCTGGTACCACACATAGTTATTACAACATTATCAACTATATTCCCTATGCTGTACTTTACATACTGACTACCCTGTAACTACCAATCAAGAGGAGATTTTCTAAACAGGTTCAAAAATAAAAAATTGTCCAATAATCTAACTTCTGTGTTGCACTCTGTTTACCAAAATAAAGTGTAATAATGACAAATACTTTAGAAAACTGTGTCCAAAAGAAAAATATTTTTAGGTTGAAAGAAATTGCCCAGAGGCAGGGATACAATCTTAGTCTGTGATCAGAAAATGTTATCATAAAACAGACTCCACTCTGCTTTTACAGAAATTGATGATTATCAAAAGAACTTAAGAATTACTAAGAAAAACTATGGCCAATAGACCAGAGAATGGGGAAAGGGCTGATGCTTAACTAAATTCTTTTACTTAGGTCATTTGGAGGTCAGGAAGAATTGATTTGTTACATTTGTCTTTAAATTCTCCCTCTTCCTGCTCACATTGCCTTCAAATTTCTGTCCTTGTGTTTTCAGTGGCTGTTAAGAATGAATGAGCTTAACTGATAATTAGACTAAATTATTTTTCCTTGGGAGACATTGATCAACAATGCCAGTTTCTTGGTAGAGGGACTCGACCCAGTGGTTGAAGAAAGCCTAGCTGTTCAGAATGTTTCTGTGCTGTGTGCAAGAAACGTAAAGAACTGACTAGGAGGCATAGAAATAAATAGTGGAACAAAATAAAGTATAGGTCTATTTTTTCTGCTCTTTGAATGTTAAATATATCACTTATTTTTATGTCTATTATCCATGTTTTGGGGGAATTGCCCTTCCTCCACTGTACGTCATTCTTGTGAGGCTTATAGATCATGGAACCTCACCTATGACCATAGAGGGTGGGGCATAGATGGTAGGCATCTGACCCAAGTTAAGCCAATCAATGCCTTCTTCTGAAAGTTTGAATCATTAGGACGATACCTTTTCCCCACATCCTCTGTAGCAGAGGATACTTCTTATTTCTTGTCTTGCTGATAATAGCCATTCTAACAGGTGTGAAGTAGTACCTCATTGTGGTTTTGATTTGCATTTTGCTTATTGCTAGTGAAATTGAGCCGTTTGTATGTCTCCTTCAGAGAAGTTTCTGTTCAGGTGCTCTCCCCATTTTTAAATAGATTATTATTATTTTGTTGTTGTTCGATTGTATGAATTATTTATATAGTTGGATATTAACCTCTTATTGGAGATGTTATTTGTAAGTATTTTCCCAATTTGATTGGTTTCTTTTTTGTTTTGTTGATGGTTTCTTTAGATGTGCAGAAGCTTTTTAATTTGATATAGTCCCATTTACTTACACTTTAAATTTCCTTACTTTTGAGTTCAAATTCATAAAATTCTCTGTAAGAGCAAGATCCTTAAGTTTAGTTTGTATGTTTTCTTTTATGCATGGTATTGTTTCAGGTCTTATATTTAGGTCTTTGATCCATTTTGAGTTTATTTTTATGTACAGTATCAAATAGCGGTTTAGTTTCATTCTTTCGCATGTGGTTTTTAAATTCTTTCAGCACTATTTATTGAAGAGGATTTCTCTTTTTTATTGTATATTTTTGGCTCCTCTGTTGATAATTAGTTGCCTATAGAACTCTTGTGCACTGTGTCAGAAAGCAGACTGGTGCAACCACTATAGAAAAAAAAATATGGGGTTTTCTATACTCTAAAACTTAAAAATGGAACTGCTGTATGACCCAGCAATTCCACTTTTGAGTATCCAAAACTCCCTGAAACAATAGTTAGAAAGAATATGTGCACTCCTATGTTTTTTACAGAGTTATTTACAATAGCAAAGATGTGGAAGCAATCCAAGTACCCACCAATAGATGAGTAGATAAGAAAAGCTATGCTACATATATACAATGGAATATTACTTGGCCATAAAAAATGAAATCTTACCATTTGTAACACCATGGACAGACCTAGAGTATATTATGATAAGTGAAAGAAGTCCACCAGAGAAAGACTAATACCATATGATTTCACTTATATGTGGGATCTAAAGAGAATAAACAAAGGTGCATATCTGAAACAGAGTTATAAATACAGAGAATAGACTGATGGTAGCCAGAGGGAGAGGGGTTGGTGGAATGGAAGAAAAAGGTGAAGGGATTAAGAAGTACAAATGGGCAGTTGTATAATAGATAAGGGGGATGTAAAGCACAGCATGAAGAATATAATCAATAATTCTGTGGTGACTACATATGATGCCAGGTGGGTGCTTGGTACAGCAGAGGGAACACTTTGTATAGTATATGATTGTCTGATTGTCTGACCACTAAGCTGTATACCTGAAACTGGTACAAAATAGTATTAAATATAAACTAGAATTAAAAACAAAAAGAAAATTAGTTTCCCGTATACATGTGGGTATATTTCTGGGATTTCAGTTTTGTTCCATTGGTCTGTGTATCTGGTTTTCTGCCAATACAATACTGTTTTGATTATTGTAGCTTTGTAGTATAATTTGAAGTCGGGGGTTTGATACCCCCAGCTTTGTTCTTTTTTCCCCCCTGGATTACTTTGGTTATTTAAGGGTTTTTTTTTTGGTAGTTTCATAGAAATGCGATGATTTTTTTTTTTGGTTCTATTTCTTTAAAAAGATGCCATAGGGATTTTGTTGGGGATTGGATTAAGTCTATATATTCCTTTGGGTAATATGGCCATTTTAACTATGTTGATTCTTCAAACCCATGAACATGGGATATTTTTCCATTTCTTTGTATCTTCTTTAATTTTTAAAATTATGTCTTATAGTTTTCAGTGTGAAGGTCCTTTGCATCCCTTGTTAAATTTATTCCTAGATATTTTATTTGTTTGTTGCAATTGCAAATTTTTTTTCTGAAATTTCATCATTAGTATGTAGGAATGCAATGGATTTTTGCATATTGATTTTGTATTCTGCAACTTTATTGTTTGTTTATTGTTTCTAATAGCTTTTTGTTGGAGTCTTTAAGGTTGCTGTGTAAAGAATTGAGTCCTCTCCTGATAGTGTACATAGAAAATCCTATAGACTCTGCCAAAACACTACTTGACCTAATAAGTGAATTTGGCAAAACAGTGGGATACAAAGTCAATTTTCAGAAATCAAAGTCGTGTTTGTACACCAACAATAAAATATCAGAAACAGAAATCAGGAAAAGAAATCCCATTTGCTTCAGCAATAAGAAAAATAAAGTACCTAGGAATAAACCTAACCAAGGAGGTAAAAGACCTGTACTCAGAAAACTACACAACACTGGAGAAAGGAATTAAGAAAGACACAAACAAATGGAAGCATATACTGTGTTCATGGATTGGAAAAATTAACATCATCAGAATGTTCATACTACCCAAAGCAATGTATAGATTCAACGCAATCCCCATTAAAATACCAATGACATATTTCACAAATAAAGAACTAAGATTTCAAAAATTTACATGGAACTATAAACAACCCTGAATAGCTGCAGCAATTTTGAGAAAAGAACAAAGTAGGAGAGATCATAATACCTGATATCAAACTGTATTACAAAGCCATGGTAATCAAAACAGTCTGGTACTGGCACAAGAACAGACACATGGATCAATGGAACAAAATAGAGAGCCCAGAAATAAACCAGTGTCTCTATGGTCAATTAATATTTGACAAAGAGGGCAGAAGCATAAAATGGAATAAACATAACCTCTTCAACAAATGGTGTTGGGAGATTTGGACAGCTACATGCAAAAAAATAAAACTTGACTACCAATTTACACCATACACAAAAATAAACTCAAGAGGGATAAAAGATTTAAATATAAATTATGACACCATTAAAGTCCTAGAGGAGAACATAGGCAGGAAAATCTCAGATATTTCATGCAGCAATATTTTCATTGATATGTCCCCTAGAGCAAGAGACATAAAGGAAAGAATAAACAAATGGGATCTCATCAAAATAAAAGACTTCTACATGGCTAAAAAAAAAAATCAGCAAAATGAAAAGGGAACAAACCATATGGGAAAATGTATTTAAAAATGATACCTCAGAAAAGGGTTTGATCCCCAACATGTATAAAGTACTCACATGATTCCACTTCAGGAAGACAAACAACCCAAATAAAAAATGGGCAAAGGACCTGAACAGATACTTCTCCAAGGAGGACATACAGAGGGTCCAGAGACACATGAAAAGATGCTCAGCATCACTAGCCATCAGGGAGATGCAAATTAAAACCACAATAATCAGGGCACATGCCTGGGTTGCAGGCCAGGTCCCCAGTGGGGGGCCATGTGAGAGGCAACCACACATTGATGTTTCTTACCCTCTCTTTCTCCCTCCCTTCCACTCTCTCTAAATGAATAAATAAAATCTTTAAAAACAAACAAACAAACAAAGAAAAAAACCCAAACCACAATGAGATACCACTTCACACCGGTGAGAATGGCCATTATAACTAAATCAACAAACAACAAATACTGGTGTGGTTGTGGAGAAAAGGGAACCCTAGTGTACTGTTGGTGGGAATGCAGACTGGTGCAGCCACTGTGGAAAACAGTATGAAATTTCCTCAGAAAACTAAAAATGGAACTGCCTTTTGACCTGGCAATTCCACTGCTGGGATTATACCCTAAGAACCCTGAAACACCAGATAAAAGGAACCTATGCACCCCAATGTTCATAGCAGCACAATTTAAAATAGCCTAGTACTGGTAGCAACCTAAGTGCCCAACAGTAAATGAATGGATCAAAAAACTGTGGTACATTTACACGATGGAATACTATGCAGCAGAAAGGAAGAAGGAGCTCCTACCCTTTGCAACAGCATGGATGGATCTGGAGAGCATTGTGCTAAGTGAAATAAGCCAAGTGGTGAAAGACAAATACCGTATGATCTCATCTATAAGTGGAACCTAATCAACAAAACAAACAAGCAAGCAAAATATAACCAGAGACATTGAAATAAATAAAGAAGAAACTGACAGCGACCAGAGGAGAGGGAGAGGGGATAATGGGGGAAAAAGAGGAAGGGTCATCAAAGCACATGCATAAAGGACATAATGGACAAAGCCAAAGGTGGGAAGGAACGAGGGTGGGAGGTGGGGGAGGGTGGGGCAGGAGGAAGAGATGGGGGGAAAATGGAGACAACTGTACTTGAACAACAATAATAAAAAAAGAATTGGGTCATCTGCAAAATGTGAGAATTTTACTCCTTCATTCCCAATTTGGATATCTTTTATTTCTTGTTTTTGCCTGATTGCTCTGCCTAGGACTTGCACTACTATGTTGAATATCAGTGGTGATAAGTAGGCATCTCTTTTGTTCCTGATCTTAGAGGGAAAGCTTTCAGTTTTTCACCATTGGGTATGTTAATTAGCTGAGGGTTTGTCATATATGGCCTTTATTACGTTGAGTTACTTTCCTACACACTTTATTTAGTGTTTTAATCATAAGTGAATGTTGTAGCTTTTCAAATGCTTTATCTCATCTATTGATATGACCACCTAGTTTTTATGCTTTATTTTGTTAAAGTGGTATAATGCATTGATTGATTTGCATATGTTGAACCTTTCTCGTGCCCATGGAATAAACTACACTCGATTGTAATGTATTATTATTTTTTAAATATATTGCTGTATTTGATTTGCTGGTATTTTGTTTAGGATTTTTTGTTTATATTCATCAGATATATTAGTATCTAATTTTCTGTTTTTTGCCTTATCCCTGGCAAGTTTTTGTATCAGGATAATGCCAGCCTCATAAAATGAGTTAGAGAGTATTCCGTCTTCTTTGATTTTTTTTTTTTTTGAAGAATTTGAAAAGTATAGGTATTAAATCTTCTTCAAATGTTTAGTAGAATTTACTTATCTAGTCCTGGATTTTTACTTTTTGGGAGATTTTTGATGGCTGTTTCAATTTCCTTATTATTGATCAATTTATTTAGATTTTCTAGTTCTTCATGATTCAGTCTAGAAAGATTATATATTTAAAATCTTGTGTATTTCTTCTAGGTTATCAATTTTGATGGCGTATAGCCTTTCATAGTATTCTTATGTAGTCCTTTATATTTTGTGGTGTCTGTTATAAGTTTTCCTTTTTCATTTCTGATTTTGTTTTGAGTCTTTTCCTTACTGAGTCTAGCTGGAGTTTTGTCATTTTTCTTAATCTTTTTAATGAACCAGCTGTTTGTTCCTTTATTTTTTCTATTCTATTGTTTTTTCTTCTCTATTTTGTTTAATTCTGCTTATTTTTATTATTTCTTTTCTTCTACTGATGTTAGTCTTTTTGTTGTTTTTATTTTTCTAGTTCCTTAAGGTGAAATGTTAGGTTGGTTATTTGAGATTTTTTTGTTTCATGAGTTAGGCCTGTAATATAAACTTTTCTCTACTGCTTTTATTGTATTTCAGAAATTTTGATAAGTTGTATTGTCATTCTCATTTCTCTCTGTTTCTTTTGATCTCTTCTTTTTTTTTCTTTGACTCAGTAATTGTTTAAGTAGCATGTTGTTTAATCTCCACCTATTTGTGGCTTTTCCCATTTTCTTTTTGCAGTTGATTTCTAATTTTAAAGCATAATGGTTAGAGAATGTGCTTGGTATGATTCCAATCCTCTTAATTTGTTGAGGCTCGTTTAGTGTCCCAACATATGGTCTACCCTTGACACTGTTCCATGTGCACTACAGAAAAATGTGTAATCTAATGGTTTAGGATGAAAAGCTCTGTAAATATTGATTATGCCCATTGAGTCTTATGTGTCATTTAAGGCCAATACTTTCTCTTTGATTTTCTGTTTGGATGATCTACTCATAACTGTCAATGGGTTATTTAGGTTCTCTACTGTAATTGTGTTTTTGTCAGTTCTGTTAGTAGTTCCTTGTACATTTTGGTGCTCTAGAATGTGTCTTCTTAATGTATTATCCCATTTATAATTATAAAATGTCCATCTTTGTCTTTTGTTACCTTTTTAAATTTTGAAATCTCTTTTGTCAGATATAAGTAAGGCTACACTTGCTCTTCTCTGGTTGTCATTTGCTTGGAGCATCATTTTCTACCCCTTCACTTTGAGTCTGTATTGTCTTTGCAGCTGAAATATGTTTCCTAATGGAAGCATATGGTTGGGTTTTGTTTTTTGATCCTCTACTCTGTGTCTCTTAATTGGTAAGTTCAGTCCATTTCTATTAAGATGATTATTGATATACGAAGATTTTTATAGCCATTTCATCTTTTGTTTTTGGTAGCTCAGTGTGGCCAGTGTTTCTTTCCCCTTGCGTTTCTGTCTGTTATTTCAGTTGGTGGTATTCCATGATTTTTTTCTGTTTTATCTTTTTTTATATTATATGTCTCATTCTCAGATTTTTTTTGTGGCTGACATTGGATTTATGCACAAAAAAATTTCGAATATAAGTAGTCTTTTCTTCTGATTGCTTCTTCTCTCCATTCACCGGTGCAAGTTCAGTCTTTATCTCTCCTTCCCTTGTGTGTTTTTGTCACAAATCACTCCTCTTCTTTATTGCAGTAGCTATTGTCTTCTTTAAACAATTTTTTATATTTTTTCACCTTTGTATTTAAGTTTTTAATACCCTTAAAACCTTGAAACCTTTTCAAGGTTTGCAGTGCCCTGAACAAGTGTTGCAGTTTACTGCTTCTGTTTGTCTGTTAGTCATCTTGCTCATAGTTTTTTGTTGTTGTTGTTGTTTTGTTTTTTGCTTTTTTGTTTCAGGTAGAAGAGCACTCTTTAGTATTTCCTGTAATGTAGGCATTCTGGTGGTTAATTATTTCAGCTTCCGTATGCCTGGTAATGTCTTCTTTAAACAAACTTCACCCAAGGATATGTTTATTGGTTTTAAAGGGGGGGGGAGGGAGGGAGGGAGGGAAGGAGGGAGAGAAAAAGAGAGGAACATCTATGTGAGAGAAAAATATTGATGTGAAAGAGAAACATAGATCTGTTGCCTTCTATGTACACCCTGACCAGGAATTGAACCTGAAACCTAGGTGTGTGCCCTGACTGGGGATCTAGGCCACGACCTTTTGGTGATGCTCCAACCAACTGAGCCTCTTCACCAGGGCAGTCTGGTAGTGTTTTTATTTTTCCTTCACATCTAAAGGACTTTACTGGATACATTATTTTTGGCCGGTGATTTCTCTCTCTGAATAATTCAAATATTTGATTCCACTCTCAAAACTTACAGTTTTTTTGCTAAAACCCTATAAGTTTTATACTTATAGGGTTTTAGCAAAAAGTTTTATACTTATAGGGTTTTTGCTAAAAAATCTGATGTTAATCTAATGGGATTTCCTTTATAGGTTACTGTCTTTCCTGACTGCCTTGAGAATTCTTTCTTTGTCATTAATTTTGACAGTTTTAGTATAATATGCCTTGGAGAAGGTATTATTTTGAGTTGAGATAATTAGGTGTTCTGTGTGTTTTTTGGGTTCATGGGTCCAGTTCTTTCTATAGGTTTAGGAAGTTCTCATTGATTATTTGTTTGAATAGGCTGTCTGTTCCCTTTTCCTGTTCTTCTTCTTCTGGTATACAAAGTATTCTTATATTGCTTATTTTAATGGTGTCAAAGAATTCTCTCACTTTTTTTACTCTTAATTTTGTCTCTTCTTCCACCTAAGTGATTTCTCCATTTGTATCTTCTATAACACTAATTCTTTCCTCCATCTGGTATGCAGTATTTCCTATGCTTTCTATCTAGTTCATTCTTTCTCTCTTTTATTGAGTTCTTAAGCTCCAGAATTTTTTTTTTATAAATAGTTTCAGTCTCTTTGGTGAATACTTCTTTTGTTCATTGATTTTATTTTTGAGTTTGTTGGCTTGCCGTCCTGAGTTCTATTGTACCTCACTGAATTTTTTCTGAACTTTATTCTTGAATTCTCTGTCATTTAAATCACATTCATCATGCCTTTAAGTTTATTTTTTGAAAAATTTTCATTTTTTAATTCTTGTTATTTTAGTTATTTATGGTGCTTGATGGATTATTTCTCTAGGCATTTGTGAGAATGAAAACTGTTTTAAGAATTTGACACTTCACTGTTTACTAGTTTGATAGTAGAGGTCTTTCTTTTGTTTTCTGGTAGATGACACTGAAGTGGAAGTTTTTATTTTCTTTTACCTGAACTGCTGGGGCTTCGAGGATCTCTGGTGGGGGTGGTGTTACCTTGGCCTTGGAAAACCCTCTGTGTTCCTCAAGGAGGTACAGATCCCCTTTATGACCCAGTCACTTTGGTCTAGGGACATTACTCCTGTGGATCAGAAGTGGTAGACTATTGGGTAGACTATCAGAAGTGGTAAACAGTCTTCTGTGCGTTCCTGGCACTGCCTTCTGTAAAAGCCCCCACCAATCAGGAACTTCTGCTTTGTTTGATCGAGCCAATAGCTAACTGCTGCATCTGCTTCTGTATCCCCTGCTTGCTTGCTGCGCTCTATAAAGACCCCTGTAGTCTGTAAGCCGGGCGCGACTTCCATTTGGCAGCTCTGCGTAGCTGCGAGACTACGGTCTCATTTGGGAAGTACGCCCCTGCGCAGGTTAAACTTGGCCAATAAATTTATCATCAAACTGCTCTCAGTGTTCGGAGATTCTTTTCACTCGCTACTTGAATACAACATTTGGAGGCCCCAGCGAGATCAAGGGAAGTCTTCGGAGACTGAGAAAGTGGAACCCGGGTAAGTTTGCCGCGGAATTTGGTTTGGGAGTCTAGACTCATTGGAGCCGCGAGGCGGTAGGCGAGACGTTGCCGGTAGCCCGCCCGCGGGGTTCTCAAGGAGAGGACGCTCTCGAGAACCGGAGCTTCTGCTCCCGCATTTGAAATTTGGTTTCGTTGTGCACAGTGATTGCGACTAGGTCGCATTTGGTATTTAGTTTCGTTTTGCGCCGCGACCAAACGCGCTAGCGAAGTTTGAATGTGTGGAGAGGCTGAAGTGCGCCGCGGCCTGTTTGTGCGTGAATGGACTGAGTGGAGAGGAGCTAGTTGTGTGTTTTTGTGTGGAATTTTAGTGTCCCTCATATTCCTAATCCTAGGTGCCGTGGAAATCGGGCAAAAGGCATCCGCGATGGGACAAGGAGGCTCCACCTCGAGCACTGCCCTAGAATGTTTATTAAACAATTTTTCTGACTTTCAGAATCGCGCTCGGGGCTATGGGGGACCGCCGCCCGACCGGGAGGTCCTGCGAACTTTCAGTGAGCTTGAGTGGCCGACCTTTGACGTAGGATGGCCCACGGAGGGAACTTTCGACTTGTCCCTCCTTTTCGCGGTTCGGCGGATTGTTTATGAGACCCCCCATCCAGATCAGATGGTCTATATAGATGTGTGGGTAGACATAGCCACTGATCGCCCCGGGTACATACGCCGATGCCAGTCGAATGGTCAGAGGAAGGGAAGGGCCCTCTGCGTGGCGACGGCGCCAAGGCAGACTCCCCGCTTACAGGCAGACAAAGGGCGCCGACCTCAGCAGAGCCAGGAGAACGAGGGAGGGAGGAGGTTATACCCTGTTTTGCCCGAAGTACCCGAGGACCCGCTGTTGGCTCCCTCCGTTCCTCCCCCGTATCATCAACCCTTGCCTGATTCCTCTAGTGGGAGGGCGGAGAGGATCCAGAGTCCTCCTCATACCCGCAGCGGTACTCAATATGGGGAAGGTTTGGCGCCAAAACAGGATGGCGCCGCCATTTTAAGTTCGGCACCACACTCAGGATGGCGCCGCCATTTTGCCACTCAGGGAGGTGCCACCGGCTCCAGACGCCCCATTACATGCACCGCCGCGGCTAATCTATGTCCCCTTCTCAACTAGTGATCTATATAATTGGAAATTGCAAAATCCTCCGTTTTCTGAAAAGCCGCAGGGATTAATCTCCCTATTAGAGACTATATTTAGAACCCACCAGCCCACGTGGGATGATTGTCAGCAGATATTGCAAACATTGTTCACCTCAGAGGAAAGAGATAGAATAATGAGAGAAGCCGTCAAAGCGGTTATGGGAGAGGAAGGAGAAACCGCAGTGGGGAGGAGGGAGGTACAAGATATACTACCAGAACAACCCCCTAATTGGGACCCCAATACGAGTGGGGGAAGGGATGCGCTCCTCCAATACCGCCGGGCTCTGTTAAGAGGGTTGAAGATAGCAGCTAAGAAGCCAACAAATTTTAGTAAGGTCAGTGAGGTAGTACAGGGGAGAGAAGAGTCCCCTGCTAGTTTTCTAGAAAGACTGATAGAAGCCTACCGAGTGTACACCCCATTAGACCCTCAGGCTCCTGAGAACAGGCGGCTTTTGAACATAGCCTTTGTGACCCAGGCAGCTCCTGATGTTAGAAAGAAGTTACAAAAAATTGAAGGATTTGAAGGAGAAAATATCAGCAAGCTTGTAGAAATTGCTCAGAAAGTATATGTGAACAGAGATGACCCAGAAGTAGGAAGGGCAAAAGAGGTAGCAAAAATCCTAATTGCAGCCCAGGCAGGCCCGAAGAAAGAAGGGAAGAAAGGGAAGCCAAGAGGCCAGTGGCCCAGGGTAGACAAGGACCAATGTGCATTCTGCAAAGAAAAGGGACACTGGAAGAAGGACTGCCCCAAATTACAGGCAAAGGAGGCTCGTCCTGCGGTGCTGCTTCAAACCTTAGATTGACGGGGCCAGGGCTCCATACCTGTTGGCTCCCAGGAGCCCATGGTCACCTTGAATGTCGAAGGGAAACCAGTAGACTTCCTGGTCGACACGGGAGCCACATTTTCTGTTCTAAAGCAACCTCAGGGACAACTCCAAAAAGCAACCACCAAAATTATAGGAGCAACGGGTAAGGCCGAAGCGTATCCCTGGACAGCGGCCAGAGTTACCAACTTAGGAAAAGGGACTATTACTCACTCCTTTCTAGTCATTCCAGACTGTCCATACCCGTTACAAGGGGAGAGATTTGTTACAGAAGCTCCATGCTACCATAAGCTTCAAATCAGCAGAAGCACCTGAAGGGACCAGTTTGGAGGTGACGGTCCCCCTGTCGGAAGAATACTTGCTGGCGATACTCCCAGACGGTGAGAAAAAGGAGGATACAGTCCTAGAAGAACTGCAAACGCAAGTACCAGGGGTGTGGGCAGAGGCAAACCCGCCAGGGTTGGCCGTTCACCAACCGCCGGTGCTGGTCCAGCTGGCCAGCACGGCCCGGCCGGTCCGGATCAGGCAGTACCCTGTCCCAGCACGGGCCAGACAGGGGATTGCGGGGCACTTGAAACGCCTATTAGAGGCGGGCATTCTGAGAAAATGCCAGTCTGCATGGAACACCCCCCTTCTCCCTGTCCAAAAACCTGGGACCCAGGATTACCGGCCAGTGCAGGACTTGCGGGAAGTAAACGCCCGAGTTGAAACCATACACCCCACGGTACCAAACCCGTATACCCTCTTGAGTTCGCTGCCACCAACTCATACCTATTATTCTGTTTTGGATTTAAAAGATGCCTTCTTTTGTATACCCCTGGCTCCCCAAAGTCAGGAAATGTTTGCCTTTGAGTGGAGTGACCCCGAAAATGGACTAGTAGGGCAGTTTACATGGACCAGACTGCCCCAGGGTTTCAAGAATTCACCAACTATATTCAATGAGGCCTTGAGTAAGGATCTCCAGGAGTTCAGGAGAACCCATCCATCAATAGTTCTCCTCCAATACGTAGATGACATCCTGGTAGCAGCCCGGACACAGGAGGAATGTGAATCTGCCACACTAGACCTGCTCCGGGACCTTGAGAGGATGGGCTACCGAGTGTCAGCCAAGAAAGCTCAGATTGCGACGCAAACTGTAAGTTACCTGGGGTACGACCTGAAAGGAGGGCTGAGGGCTTTGTCAAACCAGCGGATCCAGGCAGTCCTACAGATTCCAGAGCCAACTACCAAGAGACAGGTACGGGAGTTCCTAGGGGCCGTAGGCTACTGCAGACTGTGGATATTAGGTTTTGCAAGCATAGCAAAACCCTTGCATGATCTCACCAGAGGCAAGGAGGACTCCTTTACGTGGACTGAGGAAGGGAAGCAAGCATTCCTGGCTTTGAAGGAAGCCTTAGTCTCAGCCCCAGCCCTAGCCCTACCTGATTTGACCAAACCCTTCCAGCTATATGTTGCTGAAAAGGAGGGTACGGCCCTAGGTGTTCTGAGCCAGACCCTCGGCCCGTGGAAGAGGCCTGTGGCCTACTTGTCAAAGAAACTCGATCCTGTGGCATCGGGATGGCCGGCCTGTTTAAGGGCTATCGCAGCCACGTCACTACTAGTTAAAGAAGCAGGCAAGTTGACCCTGGGGCAGGACATACAGGTCATAGGAGAGCACTATATCGAACAGGTCCTACGGTCCCCCCCAGACCGATGGCTGTCTAATGCGCGGCTGACGCAGTACCAGGCACAGCTGCTGAACCCTCCAGCGGTGCAGTTCCTTAAGAGCACTGCCCTGAATCCAGCCACTCTGCTGCCAGTACCAGACTCCACTGTGATCCACAGTTGCAAGCAGATCCTTGACACAGTGACTGGCTCCCGCCCGGACTTAAAAGATCAGGCATATGAGAAAGTAGACCTGACCCTCTTTACTGATGGGAGCAGTTTTATCAAGGACGGACAGCGGTACGCAGGGGCAGCAGTGACCTCAGAAGATAGGGTCCTGTGGCAAAGGGCATTGCCTGCAGGAACCTCTGCACAGAGGGCGGAACTGATAGGGCTGACCAGGGCCCTAGAGATAGCTGAAGGAAAGATTGCCAATATCTACACTGACAGCCGCTATGCTTTTGCTACCGCCCATATTCATGGAGCCATCTACAGAGAGAGAGGTCTCCTAACTGCAGGAGGAAAAGACATTAAAAACCGTGAAGAGATTCTCTCTCTCCTAAAGGCTATATGGTTACCCAAGAAAGTTGCCATTATCCATTGTAAGGGCCACCAGAAGGGAGATACTCCTGTCATAAGAGGGAATAGTCTGGCCGATGCTGCCGCCAAGGAAGCCGCTATGAGGACAGAGAGTAACCTGCTCCCCCTAGTACCCCAGCCGGAGTTGCCCCCAAACCCCACGTATTCTAAAGAAGAAGAGCAAGAGGGAGCAAGGCTAGGGGGAACAAAGAATGAAAATAGATGGATAGTACTTCCAAACGCCAAGCTATACTTGCCAGAAGGGGTACTAACAAAAATTGTCCAGGACATTCATACTAGCACCCATTTGGGACAGAACAAACTAGAACTGTTAATCAGGGAATATTACCTGGGACCACACCTAAGGGAAATAATTCACTCCATCACCTCGCGATGCAAGACTTGCGCGAAAGTGAACGCCCAGAATCAGAAATTACCTCGCTTCGTGAGGCATCGAGGCAATGCCCCGGGAGAACTATGGGAAATTGATTTTACTGAAATGCCTAAAGGGAAATCAGGATACAGGTACCTGCTAGTCCTAGTGGATACTTACTCTGGGTGGGTAGAGGCCTTTCCCACAAGGGGAGAGACCGCTTCCACAGTTTGTAAGACCTTAATAAGAGAAGTTATACCTAGATATGGGATACCCATAGCTATAGGTTCTGACAATGGACCAGCATTCATTTCCAAAATCTCACAGGAATTGGCAAATAAATTAGGTATTAATTGGAAGCTACACTGTATTTATAGACCGCAGAGTTCAGGACAAGTAGAGAGAATGAATAGAACACTGAAAGAAACTTTAATAAAATTAAAAGAGGAGACCGGCGAAAATTGGGTAGAGCTGCTCCCTTTCGCCCTCTTCCGGGTAAGGTGCACCCCATACATTAAAGGTTGGGCACCTTTTGAAATATTATATGGACAACCGGTACCCTTAATTCCCAAGTTGTCCACCGAGGAAATAGAGACATCTAACTGTAACTTCCTCAAGTCCTTACAGGCGCTGCAAGAAATCCGGAGTGAAGTGCGCGCTTTCCAGCAGACCCGACATCAGGGACTTGAACAAAGAAAAGAAGAAAAGCCTGAACAGCTGGAGCCTGGACAGTGGGTATGGATCCTTAACCATCGGAAGGGAAACTTGGAACCACGTTGGACGGGACCATACCAGGTATTGTTAAGCACACCCTCCGCTATACGGGTAGCGGAGAAGCCCTACTGGATCCACCTGTCCCACATTAAGGCGGCCCAACCACCAGAGGAGGAACCACGAGCATGGCGGGTCCGCCAAGATCCGGACAAACCCTTGAAGCTTACTTTTTCGCATACTTAGGGCTCCTAATCCTCGGTAGAGCCCAAAGCCAGAACCTAGAACAGCAAGAGTGGGTGCTTATAAGAACTGCTGATGGGACAGTAATTGCCACTAACTATACTTGGGGCGGAGCGAGCTCCGTCATGCTAAAGACAGACTTTTCTAAATTTTTTGATGATCCGTACTGCGCCTCTGCGGCGGCGATCCCGGCTTTGAATTCTCTAACTCTAGGGGGCTATGCTTACCGACCCTCATGGGGTGACCAATGTGGCAGTGCACCCAAAAATTATGCTCTTAGGAGTGCACCCCATTATGGGTGTCCAGAGCCCCCTCCAGGACGGCGATATACATGTGGATCACACAATGATTTTTATTGTAAAAGTTGGGGCTGTGAGACCTTAACTAATGGTGGTTGGAGCCCCGGAGGGGGAACTGACAAACACATTCTCCTCACCCGGGATAGACGCGAGGAACCAAGTAACGGATGGGATGCAGACTGTGCAGCGGACAGGTGTAACCCTGCCTCCGTGACGGTCTTGAACCCGGGAGACCCAGGGTGGCTGAAGGGTCGCACGTGGGGTCTCAGACTCTATATCAGTGGCACAGACCCGGGGACCTTCTTCACAGTAAGAAGGTTGCCCACTCAGGGAAGGCCATTATTAAGAGGGGGAACGGGAAAGCTACCACCACGCCCACCTAAACCTACCACTAGACCAGCAAGTCAGGATAGGACTTCCCCAACGCCTATAGCACCTACAGGAATAAGCACCAACCAAAGTGAGACCATAGGACCTCCACAATTGGAGGTCGAGAGCCAATTAAGGCCTCCCCTTGGAGATCCCGAGCCCTTGATAGGGAAACCACACCACCGAGGAGAATCAATATTAAGTTTGTTAGAACAAGTGTTTCCATACTTCAATAGCACCCAGCCTAACATAACTGAGTCCTGCTGGCTATGCCTCAGCCCTAGACCCCCATTTTATGTAGGTTTAGGGGCCAATACCACTGGAGAGGACATGCCAGAAACAAAACCCCTTCCCACAGATAGCCAAGCAGGAGGCCTGCAACAGTGTGCATTTGGAAGTACCCTTACATTAGCAGAATTCCATGGACAAGGAACTTGTTATTTGCTGGCGAACTACACCCTTGCCACCTCAAATTATAGTGATTATTGTCTTAACCATAAATATGTGCCAAGAGATCCTAGAAACTTGACTGTTACAATAGCTCCAGAAGGATTATGGTTTATTTGTACTCAAGGTATCTTTAAATGTCTAGTACCAATTAACCCCGAGCTTTGTATTAGTGCTTATATCATTCCCCAGGTATATCTATATGGAGGAAACCCAGATTTTCTGATGCAAGTCCCTAACCGAGTTAAGAGAGACCCATTGCTAATTCCTATCCTCGCCACTATCGGTATCATAGGGTCAGCTGCGGTAGGGGCGGGAGCATTAATCCATGGAGAAAATAGTCTCAAAGCTTTATCACAAACCTTCTCTAAGGACCTCTCCTTGCTGCAAGAGCAAGTAGAATATTTAGAACGTCAAGTAGATTCTCTAGCAGAAGTGGCGCTCCAGAATCGAAGGGGGATAGACCTAGTTTTCCTACAACAAGGAGGAGTATGCGCAGCTTTAGGGGAAGATTGTTGCTTCTATGCCAACCACTCAGGAATAATTAGGGAAAGTATAAAAGAGCTCACCAAACGCCTTAAAGACAGAGAGCAGGAGACAGAGTCGTCCTCCTGGTATTCTTCCCTATATAAGACTTCCCCTTGGCTAACTACGCTGATATCCGCCTTAGCTGGACCTCTAATTCTCCTCCTCTTAGCTCTAGCCATAGGACCAATAATTCTAAACAAGCTTTTAACTTTTATCAAAAATAGAGTAGAGACGGTAAAACTCATGGTTTTGTCTCAGCCCTATACAATTCTTCCCCAAGAGGAACATGAGTCAAAGGTTTGACTAATGAGAAAGAGAAGGAGGGAATGTAAAAGCCCCCACCAATCAGGAACTTCTGCTTTGTTTGATCGAGCCAATAGCTAACTGCTGCATCTGCTTCTGTATCCCCTGCTTGCTTGCTGCGCTCTATAAAGACCCCTGTAGTCTGTAAGCCGGGCGCGACTTCCATTTGGCAGCTCTGCGTAGCTGCGAGACTACGGTCTCATTTGGGAAGTACGCCCCTGCGCAGGTTAAACTTGGCCAATAAATTTATCATCAAACTGCTCTCAGTGTTCGGAGATTCTTTTCACTCGCTACTTGAATACAACACCTTCCCGTAGCCAAAAGCTGCCAAAAGGCTGTTCTTAGTTCACCTAGCTGCCTCTATCAGGTTGTGCCTCCACAGGGTGGAAGATGGGTGGATGGAGGAAATCAGGTTCCCAGGTCTGCAGTTCTGCTCTTCCTCATGGATTTAGCTATGAGTACAGACCACTTAGGCAATTTTTTTCCCTCACCTGAAGACATTTTTCCATTGCTTTTTAGAGTGAGAGAAAGAGAGAGAGAGAAACATTGATGTGAGAGAGAAGCATGGATTGGTTGCCTCCTGATGTGAACACTGGCTAGCAGTGTCCGCGTCATTATGGATGAAATAAAAACATACACATGGACTACTGAGTCCGGTGGAGGAAAAAGGACGACAGCGTGGCTTTTCTCTCAAGGGGAGCAAAAGCCACGGCCTCCGCCATGACAGGCCTTTATTCTGTTTCTCCTCACATTACAAGATGGTTCTCACTCACTAACCCCCAGTTACAACAAAAGGAGCCAATGCCCCTAATCACATCACAAAAGAAGGGTATTAGCAAATGAAAAGGTAAAAGTGGTTGAGCTGGTTACACTGTTCCCTGCAAGGTTTAGCATGGGTTTTAGGAAGTTACAACAAGCATTTGCAGGGTGAGGGAGAGTTTTCAGCAAGAAGCGAAGCAGCTTAGGTATATTGCAAATCTGATTACCCAGGAGAGAACCTATCTGTGGGCATGGGTCCTGTGCATCTCTGAGCCAGAGCTGGGCCCACGGCACGCAGAAGGGTCTGCCACAGCCTCCCATGCATGCCCAGACTGGGGATCTAACCTGCAACCTAAGTATGTGCCCTGACTGGGAATTGAACCTGCAACCTTTTGGGGATGGGACAATGCTCCAACAATCTGCTCCACACCAGGCAGGGCTAGGCTGTAAATTTTTCCCCCCAGCCCTTTCACACTGTCTGCCAAATGAATATTTTATTGCTGAGTGGGCCAAGGGGAATAGGATGGACAGATTTCTGCATCTGTAGAATGCTTTCTCTGGTGCTGGTGGGCTTTGGAGTGTTAGAATTATTTTGCACCGTTTCTCTGCCCCTGACCCTGGGCACAGTTCCAGTGTGTTTCAGCCACTTAGGCCCAATTGCTCTCTCTGCCCCCCTGGTCTGATCTGCCCAGTGGAGGCTACACCCCAACCCTCTGCTCAGATAGGCCCACCTTCAGGTGTCTCAATATGCTAACGTTTCAGACATGTTCGTATGTTGAGAAGGGAATCTTTTGTTGAATTATAGCTGTCCAACTTGTAGTAGTTACAAGGGTAGGATGTCAGTTCCTGGATCTATGGCGCATTTTCTAATTGGGTTGTTTTGTTATAGTTGTGTTTTCTTATGTTTGAGTTTTTTAAAAATCCTCACTGAGAATCTGTTTATTGATTTTAGAGATATGCCAAGAGAGAGGGGGTGGAAACATGGTTGTGAGAGAGAAATATCGATAGGTTGCTTCCTGTACAGCCTCTGACTGGGAATCAAACCCGCAACCTTTTTGGTGTATGGGACAATACTCTAAGCAACTGAGCACCTGGCCAGGGCTTAAGAGTTTTTTGTATATTTTGCAGAAAAGTCCTTTATCAGATATGTTTTTTTGCAAATACGTTGGTCCAATCTGTGGCTTATCTTCTCATTCTTTTGACAGTGTCTTTCATAGAGAAGTTTTTAATTTTAATGAAGTCCAGCTTGTCACGATTTCTTTCAGGGATGGTACTTTTGGTGTTGTCTCTAAAATGTCATCTCCATGTGCAAGGTTATCGAGGCTTTCTGCTGTGTTATCTTCTAGGAAATTTATGGTTTTGTGCTTTACATTGAGGTCTGTGATCCATTTTGACTTAACTTTTGTCATGGGAATGAGCCTAGCTTCATTATTTTTGCATGTGAATGTGCAGTTGTTCCAGCAGCACTATTGAAAAGACTATCTTTGTTCCATTGTATTATCTTTGCTTCTTTGACAAGTTGACTATATTTATGTAGGTCTATTTCTGGTTCTGTTTTCCTATTCAGTTTCTTTTTCTTTCTCCTGTAAATTCCTCTTCTCTATTTGATAGTTGCCCAGTGGAAAGGGCTGGCTTTATTTATGGTTCTGAGTATGCTGTCTGGCTCTCTTGTCACATATCATGTATGTTATAGAGGGTCATCACTTGGGACTCATCAAGTTTCCGCCAGAATTCACGTCCCTTCACAGAACATACAAGTGGCATGGCTGCTCTTCTTGCAAAACCAGCATTCTAACAGGACAAAATATTTTTGAGAGCATTTTGCTCCTGCTTTACCCCCACCATGTCTCCCTAAATCATATTTGGCAGATAAAGATTGTTCATGAATGCTTAAAGTGCAATATAGAATCTATCAGTTTCTGTTTCTTTCTCTGCCTCTCTGTTTCTTTCTGTATTTTGTCTCCATCTGTTTTAACCCCCATCCTGCATTTAGAGTAGTATTCCCATTATGAAACATTTCTATATATGGATTTATTTTTATAAATTTGTCCTGAACTTTTAGTTCACATTGAAATAAGCTACAGCCAGCATTCATGTGAATTTTCAGTCACTCTTGATGGAGATAATTTTAAAAAGACATACCTGGGAGTTGGAACTAAAAAGGAAGGAAACCAGGTGGCAAAACAGGAACAAGAGTTTTTGCTGTGCAGCCATTGGAAAGAGTCAGGAAGCTGAGCCAAGGTATACCTGAGCCAGATGGCAGCACTCCTGCCTCTCTGTGAGCAGGAGGAGGGGGTCTGGTGAGGTGAGAGAGACTGCTGAAGCCAGGGCCTGGGTATTGCAACCTTCTGGTATGTTTCCAGCCTAGAAATATCATGGAGGCATTAAGGCTGTACAACACAGAGCATAGGTGGGAAATCTGAGAATTACCAATTTAATTACAGGTTAAGCTAAAAAACATGATACAAAGTCGACTCAAAGATTTTTCATCTTAAGGTTTAGATAACTATGGAGACTGCTGGTGCCCTCCTCAATACTAGTTGCTTTTTTATCCTTACTAAAAAGAACCTTCTCTTTGATCAGGAAGGCAACACCCCATCTGAAAACTGCCTTACCCAGCCTCCTTTGCAGGTAAGGGTAGACGTGTGACTCATTCTATCCAATGGGTATAGATGGAAGTTGCTGAGTGGGGGGCTTCATGGAAAGTATCTTAAAAAGGGCGCTTAGTCTGCAAGGTCCTTTTGCCCTTCCCTCTTCCTATCTGAAATGAAGTTGTGGTTGCTGGAGCTGTTGCAACCAATTTATAAATGTGGTGATACCTTGAGAATAGAAGACATGTGGCAAGCTAAGGATTGTGAAGAAAAAGATAGGAGGCTGGGACACTGATGATATCATGAAGTCACTGCATCATCCAGGGAATGCTTTCCTCTTTATTTATTTATTTGCATTTGAGAACAGTTGTTGGGTCTCTGTCACAGATGAATATAATTTACAAGGGACAGAGATTCTTCATCTCTTAGGCCATCTTGAGACATGGGAAGGAGAAGCCTCCCCACTCTGAGCCATGAAATCATAAAGTCGTTTAACCTTGAATAGAGAACCAGACATTGAAAAAGTTAATCTTTTATTTCAGATTAAAACTCACTGTTTTTCTTTCAGATTACAGAAATAACGGATTCTTGTTATAAGAAGAAATTCAAACAAAACTAAAGTATGCGAGAAAAATGAAAAGCCAGACTATCTTCTGATTTCTACCCTTTAGAGTAACCACTGTTAATTGGGTTTTGTGTTTTTCAAAAAATTTACCTGTTTGTATATACACACACAGAAAATCATTTTAAAAATTATTCTTGCTAAGCATGTTTTCTACGAGGAAACTAAATTTATAAGCATCTTGGGGCGACTGTGATATTGAAAAAAGATTGTAACCATAAATAAGTAAAATTAACTGCACTGTAACTATTGTCGCCATTTTAATATATGTAAAATATCATTGATAATCTCATATCCTTGAGTGATTATTTCAAATCCACATTCCTCAGTGTCAGCAGATTGCCTGACCTGTTCTTCCACAGGAAAAATAGATGTTATTTGGTGGAAACTCTTTCATGTTACTGCCCCCCGCCTGCTCTATCCACACCTCGCCTTCCCATCTTCCCTGCGGTCTGAGCAGATGCGTGCCTTTCACCTGTGCGCTGATACCCTCCCTCCCATCTCCTGTAGCTCTTGCACCGTTCATTGTTTTCTTTCCCCTGAGCCTTCACTCTCTTCTTCTCTGTTGCTCCACTCAATATGTAAAAATGTTCAAGTCTCCTTTGTCTACAGATAGGAACAAAAATTTCTCCCCTGACCTTATATCTACTACTAGCCACTGCTCTTTCTCTTTCTCATCATGGCATCACACTTGAGAGTGTGGTCTACATTTGCAGCCTTCCTCACTTTCACGGAAATCTAGCTTTGGTTTCCACCATTCAAATGGTAGTTCCTAAGTGATCCTTTCAGTGGATATTGTCTTGCTTTTATTTTATCAGCATCTGTTTCTGCTGGCTACTCCCTCCTTAAATCATTCTCCTTTTGTTCTCACATTGTCTTCTGCTCTCCACCCCATCACTTTAGGTTATTTTTAGGTTCTACTTTTAAAGTTCTTACTGCTTTTTAGCCCCAGAATTTCTCTACAGGAATAGCTTCCTGACCTGGAGAAAGAATTGTGGGTGGGTAGGTTGAAAATGTGTTTGCATAGAACTTTACCTGTGCTCAAGAAAACACTAATTACCATATGAAAGACTGGGGTTGGGATTAAGTGAGAGAAAAAGGGTCAAAAGTTTTCATCCTTAGTACTGTTATTGGACATCTACTCTATTCCATGATTTGCCAGCTATGAGCTGATAACAGCAAAATATATCAAGACAGTAAAAATCCGCCCAGAACTAGAAAACTAAATAAATGTATGTCTAGGGTTGAGTAAGTAAATATGAACCCTGATAATAAACAGACTGTGATAGTGAACACGCTTGTAGAACTAACTGCAAAATCCACAAAGAATGTTATTTTTCCCAAGGCCATACTGTATCTGTCCAATGCAGTAACAATCCTTTCTGTTGGGTGATTACGGCTTCTCACCAGTGACCCCCAAACCTCTCGCTCTTCATTCTGCCTTCTGAACAAAGACTGTGGAGATGCACAAAATTACTACTGTGCTCGCTTCATGACTGCTTCTAATTCTAAAGCACATTCCCTTTCTTCCTAGTCTTCCCTAAAAGATTACTAAGTACAAGCCCCAACCCTACAAAAGCTCCTTCCTATTCCTTCCGACCTAGATGGACAAGACTTCTCATGACGTATGTTCTTCATTGTTGCAGCAAGTTAAACTAATTTTGTTGGATGACCTTTGTGTTCCTGGTGATTTTTATTGATTAGCTTTATTGCTGTAGTTCTCATGCAATTCACATTCCTTATTCATATTCCAACTATTTATTGAACATCTCCACTTGTGGATTTTACCAGTGACTTGAATAAAACATGTCCAAAATTGAACTCATCATTTTCTTTTCCAAATCTGCATTCTTCCTCTTTGTTTTCTCTCAGCTAATGGTTCCATTATCTGTGTAGTTACCAATTAATTTTTTTAAAACCAAAATTTTCAAGTCATTGCCAGGCGTGGTGGTACATGCCTGTAGTCCCAGCTACTAGGGAGGCTGAGGCAGGAGGATGGCTTGAGCTCAGGAGTTCTGGACTATAGTGTGCTATACTGATTGGGTGTCCGCACTAAGATCAGCATCAATATGACGACTTCCTGGGAGTGGGGGGCCACCAGGTTGCCTAATGAGGGGTGAATCAGCCCAGGTTGGAAACAGATCAGGTCAAAATTTTCAAGTCGTTCTAGACTCTTTTCTCATTTTCATTTTACTTATTATCAAGTTCTGCTATGTATAGCCCTTATATACATCTCAAATGTGTCTTTGATATTCATCTTCACCATTCACGAGACTAGACTCTTATCATCATGGATTAGGTCTTCACCATTTCACACCTAAAGCCCACTCCCCCCATTTCCAGTATTATTGCTCCAAGAACTAAGGACCTGTTATTATATGTGAATACTTTTTGTTAAATACATAAAATAGTCATTAAGCTCTTTACCTATGTATGTCAAAATATCCCCACTTTATGTTGAAGGCTAGTATCTACTAATGTTAGTCACACAAGGAAGAAATATAACTCTCAAATTAGAAACAAATAAACACAAATGGAATGCCTCAGTGGGCAGCATAATGGGAATCTGCTTACTTGTTTTAGTGTTGAGACTCTACTAGGAGTAGTGGGTTGTACTTCTTTTATAAAAACAGAAGTGGAGCTGGACGTATTGTCAATGCTTGGGTCTTCGTTGCAGGTATCTTAGATGGTGTGTGTGTAGCAGACTATTACCTGTGAGACTCAGGTGTAAGCCTCCTAGGGAAATATTTGAAACCTGCAAGTAACATGCCTGATTGGCCACGATTGTGTTCTTTTTCTTCTTCATATTGAATTCCTTTTTATTCTTCCTTAGAATAAAGTCCATTCTCTTTAAAGGTTCCCATTTAAACTTCTGTGTTTAGGGCTTAAGAAAACAGATTTCTATCTATGTCTGAACTGGGCTATGAAGGAGCTCTTAGTACCTGGGGAGAAGGGATAAAGGGATACCAGAAACCACTTGGTTAGTTGTAGGAGATTTTGCTCCCAGAGCTAAATTGAAGAGTTTGGGCTTTGTTAAATTAAAAACTGTGGGATTCTTTGATTAAAATATTTCAGTAACCCCTTTGACTTTTATAAAGATAAAGGAAGTAATTAGCCTAGCTTATAAGAACTTCAATATCCAACTCCCATCCTATTTTTACTCTTCCATCCTTCTACACTTTCCTACACACATGCACACATACACACTCCAGCCATCCAAAAAAGATTGAGGTTTCATAAGATAATGCTTTCCTCTCTGTCTGCCTAGTTCCCTCCCCACCCCCCCACCCCCCCGCGCCCGCCCGCCCAATTTCACTGCTGTTACTCTTATTTTGTCTAACTGCCTATCTTGCACATGGTGGGAACATATCTACTAATAGCTTGAGAGCAATACACTTTATAACTTCTATTCTCAGGAAGGGACTGACTTTCTTAGTTTCAATCAGAGCAGTCAGAGACAACAGCTTTGGTTGGTTTGGGTTGGGTCAAGTGCCCATTCTGGAGCAGTCCACTCTGCTGAGGGGGTATGAGATCAAGTAGAACATGGCAGAGCCCACTTGAACCATGTGGTAGAGTAAAGGGAGTAGGATTATTCACGTGTTGGTGGGAAGTTCCTATGCCCAGAAGAAAGGCAGTATTCTGGACAGGCAATACTTTGGGTTTTCTATTCTCTTCTGCCTTGTGAAGTAACACTGTATTTTTTTTGACTTGTACCCCTCAAACCCAGCATAGAGCTTGATATATGATATGTTTAATGGATGCTTCTGCTGATAAAATAAACATTCATATTCACAAAAGGAACACTCTAAAGAAGGCCAGAGGAGGGTATAGAAGTGCAGGAAAGAGTTCCAGTTGTTGTGAGACCTGTCTGAGGGGCAGTAAGTAGATAAGGTTCGCACAAGGGTAATTCTGATATTCCTTTTTGTGGTCAACTGAATGTAGTGGAAGAGAAATCAGAGAGCTCTTTGCAGATTGGATTATCTCTTTAGCTTTAGTTTTTGGTTTCTGATTATATCAGGTTATCTGGTAGTTGTTTATTAGTCTGTCATATTCCATGGAGCATCTGTACTTCTACTAGCTATCCTCTGCTTTTAGGGCACATTCTTAATTTTTTCTTAGCATTTTACTCAGCAGTTGTTCAGTAAGTGCTAGACAATAGCAAAATACTGTTTATGTTTTTATGGTATACTTTGATTTTAAAAACATCTCAAGTAGTTAATATTCAGTTTATAGAGCAGTCCATATTGGTGTGTTTCTGTCTTGCAAGATCTATAAGGTTAATTTCAAGTTGGGTAGACTTTTTAAGTTTCTCTTTAATGAGTTCAATCCCTTTTTTAAACCAATGAACTTTTTATGTTTTTTGGTTTCTGTGGGTTCATGCTGAGTTAAAAGAAATTTCATGTCACCACTCATTCAATCATTTTACTGTTTCATTTTTATTCATTGTAGCAGAAAAAGCACAGAATTTTTCAATCATGAAAACCTGAAACATCAAAGGTTTGGTATTCATGGTTTAAATTTTATGATACCAAGGGAAACTTTTCCTTAAATGAAAATGGCCTAGAATGGGGTCCCTAAAAATGTAGTAATGGAATCACTTTTACATGTATTCAGCAGCTACTATATTCCATTTATTAATTTATATTTAACATTTTAATTTACTATTTAAAAAATGGCTTAGGTGTATCATCATATATCAGTGTTTATCTTTGCTGAAAAGAAAGCTGAGGACTTCCTTATTGGAATTATCAGGAATTACACTGTAATATACAATGAAAGGAATTCCTTTCAGGAAATGGCTCCCTGAGTCCATCTCTTGAGATAAAGATAAGAAAAAGCTTTTGGAGAAGATACTCTCCATTATAAATGCTTTGGGATGAGAGAATAAACAGAGAGGACCAGTGACTTTATCCTTTGTGCTGGATTGCCTGTTGTCAACTTGGAATCAGCTCCAAATCCCTTGTATGATTTATTTATTTTTTTTAAGGGCAGACAACTGGGTTTCCCGGAATCTTCCTCTTCCCTCTTCTAACCTTGAACCTGGGTCCGAGTCTACGAATGAGAGGGAGCTGGAGAGTGGAAGAGGAGAGGCCATTTTTCCCTGAAGGGGTGCTTAAGGCAGATGAAGATGAGGCAACTTCTTAGTGAGCTGCTTTAACACATTAAATTCCATGTTATAGGCTCAAGCTTTTAGCAACAAATTCTCTTTCACTCCTCCAGCTCTTTGAGCTACCTCTAATTCCTGATATTCAATCCTCCATACTTGGAGTGGACAGAGTGGCTCCTGTTTTCCAGATTTGATCTTGACTGATAGTACCTTCATACTGCTTACCTCAGTTTTGCTTGAATATCAGGCTTCCTCACCTCCCAAACATTTGTCCACGTGGGTCTTAGAATTCTCCAGGATGAAGGCAGAATTTAGAGGAGGTACAAGAGTCAATGTGTACATTTGCTCATCAAAGTGAAAGGATGATCAGGAAATTGGGAGAGGGCAGCTTGAGGAGGACCAGAGGTGGTGTGGGGCTGTAAAGAAAGTATTTATGTTTCCATATGATTAGGTATTTCTGAACAAAGAAACCTGAATTCTGGGTTGAAGGACAAGTCTTGGCATTTAAAGGGTGGTTAGATCAGAAGAGGCTGTACTGAGAGGTTACCTCCCCTGAGGTAAGTGTTTACATTTCAGAATAGAAATAAAGCCCAGGACCACAGAGACATTTCAAAGATTGTGAACTTGAAGATGCCTGGCTTGCTCCTGGAGACAGTTATTTACATTCCAAAGGATCGAAACTCAGGATCCTTCTCTTCCCAAGGAGAATCTATTGACATTAGGGAGGAAAGTTTTCTCTCAGGAAGGGAAGGGGCACAACTGCTCTTCTATTGATAGGCTCCCAGAATCATATGTTTTGGGTTCCTTTCCTACAGTACAGATCCTGGTACATGTAGGGTGTTGTGTGGTTCTCATTGCATAGTCCCAGGAGGGAAGAATTGAAGCAGAGGAGAAGTGATGTGGTTATTGGTCTAAGTAATAATAATTCTACTCTAGAAATCTTGTGTCTACTCTCAGAATAACATGAATGAATATAGAGCCAAAAACTTAATAGGTACTAGAATCAGATGGTTTGAATCTCAAAGGTGGTATTGGGAGGTTTTGAAGTACAAAGACAAATGACCTGGAGAAGGCCCCACGTAGGTTGCCAGGGCTGATCCCAGGGATTGCGGAGCCCAATGGGGATGAGCAGCCTCCTTCTCTGGGCCGTGAGAGAGCTTTGTGCAATTACCTTCAGCTCCACTGGAAGAAGTCTTATTGAACGAGAGGCTTCAGGCTTCAAATGGAATTCAGCTTCACATTTACAGGTAGGCAGTAAGCACAGTGGTAATAATTATGTAATTTGGGTTACAAATGCAACTTTACTCATCATTTATTTGGGAAATATTTATTGAGCATTTATTATGTACAAAACTATTCTGCTAGGTGCTGAGGGATAACCTCTGTCCTCAGGGAGTTTACATTTCTAGGTCAAGAACCAGACAGAATATAAGCAAACAAAAGAGTGGGAATATACTTACAAACTGTGATGAAGAAAAAGAATAGGTGTTAGGAGAGGAAATAAAGAGAGATGATCAACTTTAGATTGGGTGGCCAGGGAAGGCTTCTCTGAGAAAGTGACCGCTGAGCTAAGACGTGAAGGGTGGGAAGGAACTGGCTGCATATAAAGAGGGAGTGAGAGCTCTCCAGGGGGAGCAACTAGCACTCACTAGCTGGATATGAAATGCAACCCCTCAGAGATGGGTTTGAGTGAGGCATTTAACATTGTGGGTATTTCTACATTGGATTGTTGTTGGTTGTTTCTTTATCTTCATAAATGTGATAATGATACCTACTTCCCAGGCTGGAAGCCCTGCTATCCTAGTGAGGTTGATCTAGCAATGACTGGTTCTTCCAACTCGCTGATCCAGATAAACTCTGTTCCTTACCTGAAGCCAAGTGAGCATATCTCAGTTGGGGAGTATTCTATTAGGGAAGTTGGTTTGGAGGCAAAAGAAATTAGCCACAGATGAGTCCAATTGCCATCCAAGACCTTGGTTTCTGATAAGGCCTTCTTCCTTTAAAAGGAAATCTTGAGGATAAAAATTTCCAGCCTTGAAGGGTGGGGGGAATGGGACAATTGTAATAGCATAATCAATAAAATATATTTTAAAAAATTTCCAGCCTTAGTACAAATGTCAGTGAGAGAATTTCTGGAATATGGGAGCTTTTCCTTGAATCTCTCTTCACACAGATGACCATCACTTTCACTTATGCCTAAGTCTGCTTTGAGTTGGGCTTCTGAGGCCATATCTCCTTTGCCTTGTGTGACTTACAGGCAAGCAGGTAGGCAAGCATAGTACAGGGAGGCTTGAAGTGAGAAGGAAGAAACCAAAGATGATAGCAAAGGGATGGAGTTATGGGAGCTTCTTCATCTCTGTATTTCTAGAACTCTTTTACCTGTGAGAGTACTGTGAGTGCATTTCTTTTCCTCACAATGAGCCAGATGTGAACTGGGATTGGAGATTATGGCAATTAATTTTAAGAGTCTGAAATCAGAGGGATTCCTGCTATGATGCGTACACTGATGAATCAGGAAACAACTTGATTTTTGTAATGGCTTCTCAACTGAGATATTACAGGCTGTACCTTATCAGAGTTACACATCCCTGGGAAGTCTATTTGTTTCCTGTTTTGCTTAGATAAGTAATATCCCCAATGATCATGATAGGATCCATAAATCTAACTTTGAAAAGATTAGACATTGGCTATTATGATTTCATGGTGAATGGTTATTTTGATGAAAGAACTCTCAGCAGAGAGAATGGGAAGCAATAAAAAAAAACTCCTCTGGCCAAAATCATTCATTTACTGAATGCTTATGTAAAGGAAAGACAAAAAGGTTTATTAGATACTTGTCACATTCTCATCCACTACAGTCCTCCGCTCTACCAACTGAGCTATCGAAACCCCGCTAATTCTTCACATTCTTGTTGGTAGTTTTTCCTTTATCTTGATCTGAATTCTTGGAAATACAAAAATATCACCTCTAAAATTGTAATTCACTTTCCAGAATTTAAGGCTTTAAAAGATTCCACCTTTTTAGAAAAGGAAATAGACCTGTCCCCCTCCTATATTCATCCTGTCTAGGTGTCTGCCATTGTCAAAGGAAGTCAGAGAAGGTCAGGTAGGAAGTCACACTCAGTGTGAGTGAGAGCCAACCACTCTTCACAACTCAGTCTTAATATTTTAAGTGTCTCGGTGATTACTTACTCCCATTTTCCTCCCAGGTATAAACAATGACTCATTCCTCTGTGCCTGCCATCAAACTTAGTTCATCATTCATTAAGTAAATATTTACTAAGTCCTAACCGTATGCCAGTAATGTGCTAATCATTGGGTATACGATGGTAAACAGGAAAGATATAGTCTCTCTTCCTCTCCTTTCCCCTTCCTCTTTATAATCTGCAAAGAAGATACAACAAACAGTTATTATAAAAGATGATATGATCCATACAGTAGAGGAAATATAGTATGGCTAGTGTAGCATATAACAAAAATGAATAACAGTTTGAAGAGTCTAGAGAGAAGTGAGGTTTAAGTTGAAACCAGAGAATAAGGAGGTGGTGATTAGACTAAGGAAGGGAATGTGTGTGTCACATGGAATAGTTTGAGAGAAAGAAAGGAAGAGCCCCAGACCTATAAATGAAATGATTACACCCACAGTTTAGAGATACTGAATCTGGTTCAGAGCACAACCTAATGTTGCAAGAAAGAACATGAGGAGCTACGGTGAAGGTCCTACATCTCTCCCTGCTTGACCTGTACCTTGTGATTACTTGTGTCCTTGCAGTTAGCGATCCTTGGTGTTGAGTGAGATCTCTGATTCTTGTGAATCTGATTTGACAATATGATAAGATAGCCATGAGAATGCCCTGCTCATATGTCCTGCTGTGGGGTGCAGAGTTTACTGAATCGTCAGCTTTTCTTCTTACGGATCCACGACTGTTTTTACACCTATGCCACACTTCCTCAAACTGCTCCCAGTTAATGACTGAGCACAGAGGGACTACCGATGCAGTCATTCCCACAGGATGCATGGCTCCTCTTGTGGGCAACTTTTGCTCAAGAACTTCCCGTTGGCCTGGCTGAGACTTTCTTGGCTTTGTGTTGCAGTCTGAGAATTTTATACCTGATCCTTCCTATCCTTTCACAGATACCAGAAGTGCATCATGGTCTAAAGGCTCTCCCTGACACCAGGTGAGGTAGCTAAGTGTAAGGAAGATATAAAATAGAGAAGGAGAGCAAAGAAGAGTGTCTGTCGTCCTGAGGTCAACTGCAGTGATGACAGATGTAACTCATCTCTAACCTGCCTTTTCAGTTTCTCTCAGGAAGCAGGGGAGGTTTATGGGAACCATAGGGGAGCTGCTCCTCAAACTTGCGTGGGGAAGGAGATCCATGAGACATAATCTGTGGGCTCTGGTGACCACAAGAGTGCACTGGTTAAATGTCCTGCTGTGAGGGGAGCATAGTTGACTGATGGTTCTGCTGTTCCATCTCTGAATCACAACTGAGTTTGCATCAAGTCTACACATCCTCTGGGCTTATCCTAATCAGCCACTGAGTTCAGCGGGACTCCTGGTGCAGGCTTATCCCTTGAGGGATGTGGGACTCCTCCAATGCCCAATTTTGCCTTGAGGACTCCCCATCAGCCTGGCTGAGACCTTCTTAGATTTACCCTGTTGCCTGAAATTCTTCCTATCAATCCTTT
This sequence comes from Glossophaga mutica, assembly GCA_039655065.1. NCBI lineage: Eukaryota > Metazoa > Chordata > Mammalia > Chiroptera > Phyllostomidae > Glossophaga > Glossophaga mutica. The sequence continues at coordinate 133,973,013 of CM077307.1, read as the reverse complement.
TACCTCTCCCCATTCTTTAAAAGGTGTCAGACCGGCCCTGCAGTCTGAAGTCTCCTTGCCTACCCCTGCTTCCTCAGTCATATCCCGCATAGGCATTTTTCCCAATAAACCTCTTGCACATTTACTACATACACTGCCCTCTTGGATCTGCTTCTCTGAAGGCCTTAATTAACAAACAACATGTTTGTGGAACAGAAAGAAGTAGATACAGTACGCTGAATAGTGGAAATAAGGGTGGATTGAGTCAAGAGGACTAGATGGTGAAGGGTTTTATCTACTATGTAAAGCCTTTTGGATATTGTTCTCAGGAAAGCCACTGGAAGATTTTCAACAGATGAGTGACAGGTGTTGGAAAAACTACTCTTGTTGCAGGGTGGTGAGTGAATTGGAAGGGAGCGTGATGGGAGGCTTGTGTGTATTGTTACCCCCATAGTGGCCGGAGAGTAGTTCATTATATCCACTCTGTCTGTCTTGGGAGAGTTTCAAAAGCCCAAAGGCTAGTGGTAGATACTCAACAAATGTTTGCTGAGAATATTTATTTTCCTCTAGATAAAAATATATTCTAACATCCTTTATCTTTTTGTGCTTGTGTGTTAGCCTAAAATCGATATCTCTTCTCACACTGAGTTGGCAGCCTATACTGTGAGGCACTTCAGTAAACTGTCCATGATCACTCTTCTTTGCAATTCTGATTACCTTTCCCAAAAGATCTATACTGTTTTGGTACCAGCTCTGAGGAAGAAAATTAGCTATTACTTTCCATCTTAAAAGTCAATTTCAGTTTTTGCTCTGTCAGGTATTTCCAGAAGCAATTTATTTGTATATTCAGCAATTCTTTCTGGTTTAAATGACAAAATAGATGCTAGAATGGCAAGGAGAAAGATTTGATAAGAAATTTTGTTAAAATGGCATTTGTCTTAGTAATAAATAATACCTTTGAATACTTATACAAGCACAATTATGTTATTTTTGTATATCATGTTATTATATCATATAATCTATCATACTCTTTCTATTTATGTATCTATCATCTATCTACTTATCCCTTAAAAATATACAAGGGTTTCTGTGACTAATAATATCTGCATTCATTTAAAAGTCTGGAAAATCTTACTGTAGGCAGCCATTTTTCTCATTAAAAATAAGGGCTAACTTAGGAACTCAGAATTCACTGATTAAGGACACTGGCCCTGCACTCACCATTTATCCCCTTTATTTTGAACTTGATTACTTTCCTTCAAAATTATACTCAGTTGCATATCATGAGCCACTTCTTGTTATTTGGAAGTAAGTTCAGAGTTGCTATCATAGTCTGTTTCATATTTGTCCATCAGATGTAAGTTCAGTAGTCTACTTCCATTGTTTATTTTATCTCTAGAGGAATTGACTTGTCAATAGGGCACATCAAGAACTTATTGGAATCTTCTCTTATCAGATTTTGACTTCCGGCAGAGAGCAGACTTATAATCTGTCTTGTTTTGCTCACTGTGGCATCCTGTGCTTTAATTTTGTTTCCCTAGATTCACCTTTAGGTATAAAGAATGGGACTGTGCTCTTCTGCATCCCAGCTGTGCTCTAAATAGTGCTGAGTAACATGGAGCATCTTATTCTCTTTGTACTTAGAATTGTTTTTACCTAACTTAGGAATTATACAGTCCTGAGAGTCACAAAATATTAAAAATGAAAGAGATGTTAGAATCATAAAATCATAAAATATTAGAATCATAATATATTAAAAATGAAAGATATGTTAGAGCTCATTTTAGTTAATTCCCCAGTTTTAGATGATGAAACTGAGGCTCAGAGATGTCACATGGCTTGCCTGTGAGGTCACAATTCTATAGTGTAATCTTTTCATCTGGACAAGCTAACTGCTGGAAAAAACAACCTTTAAATCTTAGGGACATATATGAAACAATAAGAGTTTATTATTTACTCACACCATAGTCTACGTAGGTCTTTTGGCGTGGGGTTGGTGTGTTCTATGCAGTCGTTTAGAGACTCAGTGGTTTCACCATCTTACAGAGACTCATGGACTGGATCCCCTGCATCTAGCCAGTGGACAAGGAAAGAGAGAGACAGTATAGAAAAGGCATGCTTACATTCAAGTCTCTTAGACCCAAAGTGACAAATTGCTTCCACTCATGTGTCTGTGGTAAGAGTTATCCATGTGGCCCCATCTAGACGCAAAGGATGGGGGAGATTTAGTTTAGCTGGGTACCAGGAAGAGAGAACAAGTGTCTTTCCATAAAGCAGGGGTTTTCAAAGCATCATCCCAGCAGCCTCAGCATCACCTGAAAACTTATTAGAAATGTAAATTCTCAGGTCCAGCCCATACCTAGAGAATCAGAAACTCTGGGTGATTCTTGTGGTTTTGACAGATGCTAAAGTTTTGAGAATCATTGACATATATCCTATTAGACATAGTTTAGTGGTTCTCAACCCTGGCTATACATTGAAATCACCTAGGGAAACCTAAAACAAAATAAATCAAAACAAAATTGCCTGCACCCCTGTACCCCATTATGATCAATTAAATCAAAATATCTATAAGAGGACCCAGGCATTGGTATTTTAGGATAAAAGTTCTTTGTTAACAACAAGTATGATGACTCTCTCAAGATTGTCAGCAATGCCTCCTGCACCACCAATTGCTTGGCCCCCTGGCCAAGGTCATCCATGACAACCCTGGCATTATTGACATACTCAGGGCCATAGGACTGCCATCACAACCACTCAGAAAACCGTGGATGGCCCCGAGGGGGAGCTGTGGCATGATGGCTGAGAATATCATCTGTGCTTCTGCCAAGGCTGTGGGGCACCATCATCCCTGAGCTGAATGGGGAGCTCACTGGCATGGCCTTTTGTGTCTCCACCCACAGTGTGTTGGTTTGGATCTGACTGATGCCTGGAGAAAGCTCTAAATATGATGACATCAAAAAGGTGGTGAAGCAGGTATCAGAGGGCCCCCTCAAGGGCATCCTGGGCTATACTGAGGACCAGGTTGTCTCGTATGACTTTAATAGTAACACCCACCCCTCCCCTTTGATGCTGGGGCTGGCATTGCCTTCAATGACCATTTCGTCCATCTCATTTTCTAGAATGAGAATGAATTTGGCTATAGCAACAGGATGGTGGACCTTATGGTCCACATGGCCTCCAAGGAGTAAGAGCTCTCTGGACCAGCAGCTCCAGCAAGAGGCAGAGAGGCCCTCAGCTGCTGGGAAGTAGGTTCCCAAATCAATCCCCCAATGCACTAAGAATCTCCTGACCTCCATAATTTCCATCCCAGACCCCTGAAGAAGGGGACGGGCATAGGGAGCCCTCCCTTGTCCTGCATCATCAGTAAAGCTTATTGTACCAAAAAAAAAAAAAAAAAAAAAGTTCCTGGTTATTCTATATGTAGCTAGTGTCAGGAACTATGATTCTGCATGATAAAAACTACAGTTTCTATTTCTTTTATGGTGTAGTGTAGCATGCAGTGTATTATCTGTGTAACTTTGGGTAAGTCGGTTACCTTCTCTGAACTTCTGGGATGTTTTTTTCAGCAGTAAAATTGAGTATAATCCTAGAACCAACTTTGCTAAACTGCGCTGATTATAAAAAATTGTGTTTATAAAGTGCTTATATAACAGCTGGCACACAGTCAGTGCTTGTGCATAAAAAATAAATTTTTTATCACTTTTGATTGCTTTGTTGAGAGAAGTATAGAGAAAAAATAGAGTTACTAAAGCAGAAATCAGGAGAGTTTTCATCATGTCTTCCTTTACATTATTAGGTTCTCTGTCTTTCTCTCTCTCTTTCATCTTTTTTTCCCTAAACCAAAAATTTGAGACTTAGATTTGGAATTATTCACCATTTGGGATAGTCTGTATTATTATTTTCTTTCAATGGCTACATTCCCATTGCCTCCCATTAGACCTGCTTTAAACACCGGATTTGGGCAGGACAGTGATCTAGTGTGTTAACGAAAACAAAGGAGTTGGTTCTCTTACACTGATAGCTGCTCGGAGACCACGTGGTCCTGATTGGCAGGTGGACATTAAGGAGGTCTGGTCATTTTCTGTGAGTGGCACCTCTACAGTGTCTGAAAAAAAATGTGGAGATGCTTGTGTCTCAGCATTTGATATGCTTTCTGCAAAAGAGAAAATATATCACATGTCATGTGGTTGCATAGATTTTTTTTTTTAAACATACAATTTGCTGATAATGGTGAAATTTTAGTAGAGTCTGGATTACCTAAAAAAGTGCTCCAGAAGTTCATCCATCCACTGTGGCCTCCTAGTGAGATAGCTTAATCCTGTAGAATTTTCAAGCAATAAAGCTGATCGATAGGAAAAATAGCTAGTTTATTTGTTCTTATCTTAATGGAATTAAGGTTAGAGTCTATTTTACAACCAATGATTTTTTTCTGGTCTATATTTGCAAGATTATCTAAAGCACCAGATAAAAGCTGATATTGGTTAGTGAAACTCTTTTTGACTTGTGCTTGAAGTAACTTCTCTTTAAAAAATGCTTTGGATGGCAGTTGTGATGGATGAAGCTTGGAAACAAAACAGAAATTGGTGCTACATTTGATAGAGAGTAGATGAATCATATTAGGGTTAATATTCTGACAGCTAAACACTCACACGTAAACTTCTGAATGGATATAGACGGTTCAGTCTGTTCAGACATCCTGGCAAGGCTGAATTTGAGGTCCTGATAGAATGCTGGTTTGTGAGAAGCATAATTTTCCAGGAAGTAATCGCAAAGCTGAGTGTTGGCAGTTTGGAGTTCAAATTTCATAGTCTCTCTATAATGTTACACAAATCACTCAATATCTCTCTGGATCTTTTTACTACCTGTAAAATGTGTTTCACTGTGTTCCTCTCACATATACCTCATTGTAGTTCTCACTCAAATAGTTCATATTTCAAAGATTAAGAAAGAATTAAAAAATATTTCTGGGTGGAGAGGGAAGAGAGTATGGGGGGAATACATGGTAATGGGAAAATATAATAAAAATAATGTACAAAATATTTCTGACCAAGGTATCGTCATTCAAAAGGCATGTAATTTTCCCCTACAAAATCCTTTACTCTCTGTGCCTGTGTTACAAAAGTAAGAAGGTGTTAGACCAATTAGGTCCTGGAGACAACACGAAGCATGGGTTCAGGGTCAGCTGGGAACCAAGTTCTGCACGGAGTCAGACATGACTCCTGTTATTTACTCAGCTTTGCTCATTTCTGTGAGCAAGGGGGAAGTCTGACTTTTTTAGAAAGCTGTTTTACTCTGCGGGTTCATTATTTTGGCTGACAAATGAAGACATAAATTGACATTGACTTCTAAGCTAAGAATACTGTGTACGTTTACAACCGTAGGGAGCTGGAATCTTGAAAGTTAGTATGACACCTATTTAGCTTTAGTTCCTAAGGTTTCCAATGGAAAAAAATACGTAACAAAATTCTATTACTCTCAATGAATAAAGCCCTTTTAAAGCTAGGGAGGTTCACTCTTGGCATTGGCTATTCTTGTGGAGGACCTTGATGGGAGTGTGTTAAACTCTCATCAAGAGGTAATGAGGAAATTCTTCTGTCTTCAGCAAATATTGAGTCAGCATGAACCTCAATAGGTGAAGGTCAGGAAGCCGGGTAGTGGGGATGCAACATGTTCACCTCGGCATCCTAGAAAGGCAGCATAACACTGCAGTAAGGGGCCGTGCTTTGGGAGTCAGGCCTGAAAGGGAAACCTGGCTCAGTATCCAGGATATGTACAACTTTGGCCAACCGACTCAACTTCTCAAGTCGAAATGAGCTCGTTTCTAGAATGGAAACATTATCACCTACCCTGAAGGTTTATTGTGAGGATTACATTAGGTAACATGTTCCAAATATTTGGCAATGAATGTCAAGGCCTGGCACTTAGCTGGTGTTCTCCCTTTTCAGGCAGCCCTCCTACTGGTCTTCCCTTTTTGGTCCTATTTGTAAATTTAAATGTGTTGACAGCTCCTCAGAAGCTCTCTATCATGTTACGTGTCAGTTTCTCTGAGGATGTTTTTCACTACTTGTAAGGTATGATTCATCATGTTCCTGTCACACATATCTCATCGTAATTCTCACTCAAATACTTCACGTTTTAACTAAAGATCCCCAGTGTTCATTGCTGTTGGGAAGGATTTTGAATTGTCATTTACATTTTAGTATAATTTTGAGTCACTGACCTCCCTCTACCTCTGTTCACAGCAGGAGTCCCAATTTGGGTTTGGGTGCAGCACGTGCTACAACTCAGTGATTTCTAGAAGACACAGTAGGGGCCCCATGGCAGTCAGTTGTGTGAGATTCTGAGTTAGAACTGATCCCAAAAGGATTTAGAAATGTGGTGGCCAGGTTCGAGTTAAGGGCAGTGTCCAGGAGTAGAGGAGAGAGTTGATTCTGAGTATAGCACTATGTTAATCTCACAGGCCTGGCCTTGTGCTACTTAATGCCCTGGCCTGCTGCCCTTGGGCAAACCTGAGGCCCGAGGTGGCTGTTACTGGGGGCTGTGAATAAAATTCTGTTGGTATTGGAAGCAATGGGAGATGACAATTTCAGTGCAAACATTAGCATTGTCAGCATAAGGCATTGTGTCCGTGGACCAAATGATATGGGCAACTGCAGTAGTGGTGGCAGCTTTTGCAAGCTTTGGAGCTAGTGTTTCTGGTGGCTGCTGGGAATTAAAGATTACTTCACGTTTTTTGCCACCCACCCCACCCAGAAGTGGAGTGCTTTTAACCCATCCCTTGAGTCTGTGTTGCTGCCATGACTTCCTTTGACCAGTGCAATGTGGTGGAAATGATGCCATGTAACTTCACAGGCTAGGCTTCAGGAGATGTGCAGTGCTGAACTTCACTGCTTAGAACACTCTTAGAATCCACTCCCCACACTGTGAGAAAGCCCACGCTGCCACATGGGGCGGGGGACTGAGGTTCCTTGTTGACAGTACCAGTTGTCAGCCAGGAGTGGGGTCATTTTGGATGGGGCCACCACCAAGGTCTCAGATGACAGTATGTGAAGCAGAAGAATCACTTGATCAACCCTTGGAATCAAGGGAAGTAATAAATTCCCAATGTTTTTAGCCATGAAAATTTGGGGAAGTTTATAGACTACTAAATAGAGACTATTTAAAGTGCAGGGAATAGTGCCCAAGAGCTAAAAGAGAAAAGGAGGAAAATAGGAGACACATGGAATATTCAACAGGACTAGTTAGGATAGCATTGAGATGCACTCAGAGGACTTCCAAAACTATAAGGAAGAAATGTTTTGAGAGGGGAAGATGGAACACTCATTTATAAGAAAGAGATAGTTCTACCAATCTCTTAGAGTTGTAATGAGATTAAGAGGGATAATGCATGTGAAATAATTAGTGCAAACTTTGGCATAGACTAAGTAAGGAGTAGCCATTTTTGTTACCCTCATTTTATGTGAAGTTAGGCCACTAATTTGGCACTAAACAGAAAATAGCTACATTAATGTTATATATTGGATTGGCCAAAAAAGTCTATTTAGTTTTTTCCATAAAATGAAAGACACATTTTTCATTTTCACAAATAACTCTATTGATTTGGATATTTGGAGTATGTTGGCTATGTCCCACATGGTATAACATTGATAGTTTTCAATTAATGTCTCAATTTGATTGCTCTCAAGTTCAACTGGTCTGCCTGACTGTGGAGCATCATCCAGTGAGAAATCTCCAGCACAAAACTTCGCAAACCACTTTTGACACCTTCAATCAGTCACAGCATATTCTTCATACACTGCACAAATCTTTTTTTGTGTGTGTGTTTCAGTTGCATTTTTACTTTTTTTCAATAGTAAAGGCACATTATGCTGAAAGTGTTGCATATTTTCTTCCACTTTCAATATTAAAATGACTACACAAGAGGTCAGCAATTTTTGTAAGTTAAAAAAAAACATGCTGATACGACAGCTGTCACAATACAATCTAACAAAATTGTTTCAAATGACGTTAAAGACACCTAAGTGCTCCTAGAGCCATCTTCCATAAAAAAAAATGAACTTTTTGGTCATTACTGAAAGCACAATTCTAAGGATCAATGAATCCAGGAGCTGGTTCTTTGAAAAGGTAACCAAAATTGACAAGCCTTTAAGCAGGCTCATCAAGAAAAAAAGAAAGAGGACCCAGATAAACACAATCAGAAATGAAAGAGGAGAGATTACAATGGATGCCACAGAAATACAAAGGATTGTAAGAAACTACTACGAAGAACTGTATACCAAGAAATTTGAAAGCCTAGGTGAAATGGACAAACTTCTAGAAAAATAAAATCTTCTAAAACTCAATGAAGAAGCAGCAGAAAGGCTCAACAGACCAATGACAGCAGACAAAATTGAAGCAGTAATCAAAAAACTCCCAACACATAAAAACTCTGGACTGGATGGTTTCACAGGAGAATTCTACAAAGCATTTAAGGAAGAGCTAACACCATCCTTCACAGACTATTCCAAAAAATCCAAAATGATGGAAGACTCCCAAAGTCTTTTTAGGAAGCCAGCATCATCCTAATCCTAAAACCAGATAAAGACACAACAAGGAAAGAAAACTTCAGGCCAATATCGCTGATGAACATAGATGCTAAAATCCTCAACAAAATATTGGCAAACCGCATCCAACAATACATTAAAAAGATCATACACCATGACCAAGTGGGATTCATCCCAGGGATGCAAGGATGGTTCAACATTTGTAAATCAGTAAATATAATATATCACATAAACAAAACAAAGGCAAAAATCACATAATCATGTCAATAGATGTGGAAAAAGCATTTGATAAGGTACAACATCCATTTATGATAAAAACACTCAGCAAAGTGGGAATAGAGGGAACATTCCTCAACATAATAAAGGCAATATATGAGAGACCTACAGCCAACATCATACTCAACAGGCAAAAACTAAAATCTTTTTTACTAAGATCAGGAACAAGACAAGGCTGTCCACTTTCATTACTTCTATTCAATATAGTGTTGGAAGTCTTAGCCACAGCGATTAGACAAGAAAAGGAAATAAAAGGCATCCAAATCAGAAAGGAGGAAACAAAACTATCATTGTTTGCAGATGGCATGATAGTGTACATAGAAAATCCTATAGACCCCGCCAAAAAACTGCTCGACCTAATAAATGGATTTGGCAAAACAGCAGTATGCAAAGTCAATATCCAGAAATCAAAGGCATTTTTGTATACAACAATGAAACAGCAGAAGCAGAAATCAGGAAAAAAATCCCATTTGATATAGCAAAAAGAAAAATAAAATACCTAGGAATAAACCTAACCAAGGAGGTAAAAGACCTGTACTCAGAAAACTACACAACACTGAAGAAAGAAATCAAGGAAGACACAAACAAATGGAAACATATACTGTGTTCATGGATTGGAAGAATTGACATCATCAAAATGTCCATACTATCCGAAGCAATTAACAGATTCAATGCAATACCTATTAAAGTACCAATGGCATATTTCACAGATATAGAACAAACACTTCAAAAATTTATGTGGAACCATAAATGATCTCAAATAGCTGTAGTAATTTTGAGATAGAAGAGCAAAGTAGGAGGGATCACAATACCTGATACCAAACTGTAATACAAGGCCACTGTAATCAAAACAGCCTGGTACTGGCATAAAAACAGACAGACCAATGGAACAGAACAGAGAGCCCAGAAATAAACCCAAGTCTCTACAGTCAATTAATTTTTGACAAAGGGGGCAGCAGCATAAAATTGAGTAAAAATAGCATCTTCAACAAGTGGTGTTGGGAGATCTGGACAGCTATGTGCAAAAAAATGAAACTTGAGCACCAACTTACACCATACAGAAAAATAAATTCAAAGTGGATAAAAGATTTAAATATGTCATGATGCCATTAAAGTTCTAGAGGAGAGCATAGGCAGGAAAATCTCATATATTTCATGCAGCAATATTTTCACTGATATGTCCCCTAGAGCAAGGGACATAAAGGAAAGAATAAACAAACGGGATCTCATCAAAATTAAGTGCTTCTGCATGGCTAAAGGAAACAGCATTAAAATAAAAAGAGAACCAACTGTATGGGAAAACATACTTGCCAATGATACCTCAGACAAGGGTTTAATCTCCAAAATATATAAAGAACTAACATGACTCCACTCTAAGAAGACAAGCAACCCAAATAAAAAATGGGCAAAGGACTTAAACAGACACTTCTCCAAGGAGGACATACAGAGGATCCAGAGACACATGAAAAGATGCTCAGTATCGCTAGCTATCAGAGAGATGCAAATTAAAACCACAACGATAGATCATCTTACACCAGTCAGAATGGCCATCATATACAAAACAACAAAAAACAAGTGTTGGAGAGGTTGTGGAGAAAAGGGAACCCTAGTGCACTGTTGGTGGGAATGCAGACTGGTACAACCACTATGGAAAACAGTATGGAATTTCCTCAGAAAACTAAAAATGGATCTACCTTTTGACCCAGCAATTCCACTACTAGGATTATATCCTAAGAACCCTGAAACATCAATCCAAAAGAACCTATGCACCCCAATGTTCATAGCAGCGCAATTTACAATAGCCAAGTGTTGGAAGCAACCTAGGTGCTCATCAGTAAATGAATGGATCAAAAAACTATGGTACATTTACACAATGAAATTCTATGCAGCAGAAAGAAGGAGCTCCTACCCTTCACAACAGCATGGATGGAACTGGAGAGCATTATGCTAAGTGAAATAAGCCAGTTGGTGAAAGACAAATACTATATGATCTCATTTTTAACAGGAACCTAATCAACAAAACAAACAAAGAAGCAAAATATAACGAAAGACACTGAAATTGAGAATAGGCTGACAAGGACCAGAGGGGAGAGGGGTGGGAATTTCAGGGGAAAAAGGGTGAAGGGTTTGCAGGAACAAGTATAAAGGACACATGGACAATAATGAGCGGGGGTGGAAATGGGAGGGAGGTGGAGAGGGCTGTGTGGGTGGGCTGGGATGGGGGGAAAAGGCAGAAAACTGTACTTGAACAAGTAAAATAAAAAAAGTAAAAAAAAAAAAAAAATTCTAGTCTTCTTGACATTAGGCCCATGTGCCAGTTTGTAACCTTAGCTGAATTTCCAAACTGAGAGATAAAAACTGATGAAACCTTGACTACCATGGGCACTTACTAGAAGTGTACATACTGTCTCATGTGTATTTCAGGTAGTACTGTTAATCCAAGTGCTCTGTTGTCAAGGAGGTTTGTTCATTTTATTGTCCTTAGCTGAATCAGTTACACACCTACCGTGAGTTTCAGGTTGCTATCTCTGGAGATATACACAGCTTTGTTTAGTCAATGTCAAGTACCAAAACAGAGCTATAGTTACCGGCGGAATGGCCTCATCAGGCCTTGTGGAGCTGAATCCTTGAAAGTTGCAATGAGGCCATTTGATAGTAGTAGGTGACTGGTCCTTTACACCAATAACCTGTTGGCTATTATCACCTGTGCCATAAATATAAGCAGTCACTAGCGTTTCCTCAGCCAATTAGCTGACTGTGTTCTTCCATCAATCAGCTGCAGGGAGAAGTATGTAGTCTTGGTCTATTATGGCAACAACAGGTGTGTGTGTGTAGGCAGGCATGTGTGGGTGGCAAGTGTTAAACACATCAAAGCTCTATGATCAATACAGCCCACCCTAGTTCCTTTTAGAATCTAGGCAATTACATCTATTCATAGAAAATTATTAGGTTGGTCAAAAAGTTCATTTGGTTTTTTTTTGTAAGATGGTTCTAGTGGCATTTAGTTGTCTTTAACTTCATTTGAAACAATTTTGTTAGATTGTATTGTGACAGCTGTCATATCAGAGAACCATTTTTGGCATATTATTTCAAGAAAGGTAAAAATTCAACTGAAATATAAAAAAGATTTGTGCAGTATTATTTGCAGTTTGGAGATATGAGCATTTATGTACAAGTCTTTGTGTGGACATATTCTTCTCAATATTTTCTCATACTTCTTGATTGTTGCTGCCAGATATTGGTGGATGCCAGATACCATATTTGGTTAATACTCACATAAACTACATCATGAAAAACAGGAGAAAAAGAGGAAAGAAAAAACAATTAGATGAATTCGATAAATTTCTTCTGAAATGGTGAAGATTTTACAAGTATATATTGCCACAAATAGCATATTTCAAAAAATACTTGGTGTACAAAGGTATGTAAAATTGAAAAAGGTACTGAAAAATGTACAAAATAATCATAATAGTGGTAAAACTAATGCATAATTATATAAAATACAAAATTAGGATTAAAGTGTTATTGGGAAAATTGGTTATAAGAACCTTCATTCATAATCTCTAATTCAGAATTTTAGACAGAAAAATCATTAGGAAATTGTTTATTATGCAAAATAGATATCAGCAAACAAATTTTAGGCAAATTAATTTCAGGCAAATTTCATTGTTAATGGAAATGAGTTTGGACAATTTAATTGGACATAGATTGAAACAGGAGAAGTTGAAGCTGGACTGATTCTTGTATTTCTCTTGCAAGCTACCGGATAGATGGAAGTGCCATTCATGGGGATGGGAATCCAGGAATGGAAGCAGAATTTATGGTGGACAGATAATGAGTCCAGGTTTATTTGTGCTGAGTTTGCGCTGCTTGGAAGATATCCAGGTAGAGGCACCCAGTAGGCAGATGAATGGAGCTCAGGGCAGAAATCTGGCTTGGAGACAGGCACAAAGCCATTAGCACACAGGTGTTCAGACATATGTGAACACATGGGGAACATTGTTGGGGCTGGAGAAGCTCTGTAGGAGACTCTTATCCCAACGAGGCTCTCCCTCTGACCTTTCCTTCAGGAACTCTGAATATTCTAATGTGCTAGACACGTCCACATGTCAGACACACATTGCTTCGGCTCACATGTGTGTGTCTAGGATGATTCTAAGAACAGTTTGGCTTCATATATCTGTTCCTCTACATTGGGTCCATGTCTGAATTCTCTGAATAATTAGAGTTTGGTGTGTGTTAGGAGCTAAAGAAAAACTGAAAGGACTCTTTGAAAACCACATAAGCACCACTGCTTTGGAGCTCCTCCCATAAAGTGCCGTGTCAAAAAGGAGTGGGAGAATGTGGCAGAGGCCTTTGGTGACCCTGTCACCTCCCTGCTGCCCACCTCTGATTTCAGCTTTAGCTGCATGGTTCTGGTGGACTCATACTCACCTTGTCATTATTCTGATGTCTGCCCTGAGGTGTCCTCTGGTTCTGCAGAAGCCCCCTTGGCTTGTAGGCAGTTGCAGCCCAGAATGCAGAGGAGCCGGCGCTCCCCTCACTCAGTGGGCCTTGGGAGCCAGCCGTCCTTCCTGTAGGTGGACTGCCTTGGAGGATCCCGTATGCTTCTTAGGGGCCCTGGTTGAACCAGGCTCTGTTTCTTACATGGTGACCTGGATCCTTAAACTTTCTCTTTTTCCTTCTTTGTCTTACTCTCTCATTCTCTCAGTCTGGAGTCCTGAAGCACCTCCTAAATAAATCACCTGCACCCAAGTCCTTCCTTCAGTCCCTGCTTTTGTGAAAACCTCCCGTAAGATGGCCAGCTTTGCCTACGCTTCAGTAGCTTTGCACCTCCCACTAGCCTTGGCTGAAGGAAGAGATGGCGGTGCCTCGCAGAAACAGCAGGGTGCCCAGGGTGCCCACGGATGCAGCAATACCCGGCCTAGAGGGGCCAGTGAGGGTGGGGAGGGGTCAAGGTGAAGGTGGAAATGAGGTTGACACTGGCAGCACTGTGGGCTGGGTTTGTTCATGAGCATGAGTAAGTCACAAAAGTTCTTGGTAACGACCTTGCAGGAGGCTGGGAATGTGCATTCTCAGGGATGGGGAAGAGTCAGTGAAACATCAGTTATGGTATAATTTTGAATTGTCAGAATGTGTGTGGCTGTGGAGGCAATGACCGATGACAATGAGTAAAATTTCCTAGGCATAGCATAGTGGTTCTGAATTTTTGATGCACTGCAGAATTACATGAGAAATTTTTTAAAAATACAGATTTCTTCAAAGTAGAATCTCTTAAGGTCTGGCTATGTGTATTTTCAAAGATTTCCCAGCTGATACTATGTCCAATAAAGTTTGAGGATCTCTGTTCAAAGTGGGACCCCCCCAAACAAAAAGACCAGGGACGGAAATCTGAGGAGACATTAACACTTAAGACACAGGTAGAAAAAAGGAGCCTGCAAATGAAGGTAAGAAGTAGCAGTCAGAAAGGAGGTGGATATGCCCAGTGAGAGACAGTTGGAAAAGGACATTGGGAAGGGAGAGAGGACAATGGGGGGAAGGGTTTTCAGGAACTACTATAAAGGACACATGGACAAAACCAAAGGGGAGGATGGAAGCAAGGGAGGGAGGTGGGTTTGGCTGGGGTGGGGGGGAGTGGTGGTGGGGGGTAGAGAATGCAGACAACGGTAATTGAACAACAATAAAATAATTTAAAAAAGAAAGAAAAGTACATTGTGTGGTGACATTGGTAGGTTCAGTTTCTGGGAAACAATAGGGGTGGGTGTTGGATCTCAGCAGATTAAGGAATGAATTGAAGAGAGAGAAGTACAGGAGGGCACTCCATCACTTTCACAGAGCTCGTAGATCAAATCTTGCCTCCCACCAAATCATAATGGCTCTGCAGAACAGCGTCTGTGATGGCGAGCCTGTGACCCGGGGGTTATTACGGTCCCTCAGCACCAGGAAGATTGTGGTTGCACCACCCCTAGAAAAAGAACATGTGAGAATCTCTATTGAAGAAAAGTCTCCAAGAAATTCAGAAGAAACAAACAGAATCAAGCATTTCAAAATAGTGGTACAAAGAGTGGTACTGTATTTTGAGTTCTTTAAATGAAAGTTGTCTACATAACACCCTCTTCCTCTCAGATGGTTTGCGGGCCATCACTCCCTGGCAGCGTGCCCCACAGGGTACTGTGCGGTGTCTGGGACAGAAAAGCTCAGCAACTGCTGGGTCACACTTGTCCTGCACTGTGGCACTATGCCCTTTAGATGGCGATAAATCTCCACCTTTGGAGCTTCCCTCCTGGCTTTAGGTGCCTTCAAAAATTGCTTTCTGGTAGAGAAAAATGAGAGGCATTTCTTTATAATTGACTGGAAGCTGCTGAGAAAGCTCTTCCTTGCCTTTTAGTTTTTGAAAGGCCTTGGAGCACCGACAAGCGTCCAGTGTTTGGAATATGGAAATCTAAATGAGGAAGGAGCTGCTGCTGTTGAGTACCCTGGGGCCTGGATGTGCTGGTAGGAAATGCAGGCTGTGAAGAGCTCCAGGACAGCTCCCCTGCTTCACCCCGTGTCCACTAGTTCTTAAGCTTCTTAACAGGAGCATGGCATTCAGTTCACCACAAGGTAGGTGACACAACATGGGCCAACTTTTCTGGGTTTTGTTTTTGTTTCTGTTTTTGTTTTTGTTTTTTTTTTTTTTTGCACTGATCCATGGGTCAGGTGCCTTAGAAACCTCACTCAACACTTTCAGGTAGGTTCTTCTGTTACCCTTTTATTTAAATAGGTGAAACACCTGGCCAAAGTCAGCCAGGGATTAGTGTTACAGCTGGGATTTGGCCACTGTATTGCCTCAAGGACAATGTCTAAAAGCACCCTCAAACCTCTGGAAATGGAGCCCTGGGGTGGGCTCAGGGACCAGTGTCTGTAGGGAGTGTGGCTCAGCACAGGGGGGCTCAGGCTGTCTGAAAGGAGCAGAAGGGCACCCTGGAGAGGGGAAGAGAGTCCCCAAGAAAACTGAGGTGTGCATGGGAGCCAAAGACAAGGTGATTGTGGGCAGTGCTGCCAGGATCCCACTCTACTTGTGACT
Source organism: Glossophaga mutica (assembly GCA_039655065.1). NCBI lineage: Eukaryota > Metazoa > Chordata > Mammalia > Chiroptera > Phyllostomidae > Glossophaga > Glossophaga mutica. Next base: position 133,957,146 of record CM077307.1, on the reverse strand, counting down.
TGGGACTGAGTTTAATGGATTAAGGCTTTTTAGTTGAATTAAAAAAAAATAATTTTGAGCCATTTATGTGCACTCTGTCATTTGGGCTCACACAACACTATCAGGTATTATGATCTCTTCTACAGATGAGGAAACTGAGGCTCAGAGTGGTTAAGTAGCTTCCCGAAGCTCTCACAGAGAGTTAGTGGCAGAGGCCTGGTCTGTCTTTCTCTGACTTGCTCCTGATCACTTCCTAGGCAGACCTCTCTGTAGGAAGAGATGGTCTGCCTAGGAAGACCATCCATTAGCTAAGCCGGTCAGCATGGCCACTCCTGGAGGCAGAAGCAGAGCCCTAGTGACGGGGGCATGATCTTTGCTGGAATTCTGAATCGACAGGCTCCTCTGTGACTATCCAGAGCAGACACGATTCAAGCTGCAAGGAAGTAAGTGGAACGAAGAGGGAACTTTTGAAAACCCTAGGATTGCCAGAGCTGAAGGAAGGATAGCATTTCTGCTCAGTGGCTACCACAGTGGGAGAGAGATTTGCGTGGTGCGAGGTAGGCCCTCCACAACTGGAGTCAGCCACCTGCTTCTAGTCCTTTTCCTGGTTATGTAGCTACCATTAATTCTGTTGGTACCTTATTCAGCTGCTTGTAATATTTAATAACAACATAAATACCATTGACACCTTGATTGCAGCGGGGCAGGTAGCAGGGCTTCGTCCTGGTGATCAGTGGACTTTGCAGCCACATTGCCTGCCCTCCAACCGAATGCTCAGAGTACTCTCACTGTGTTATCAACATCCATCCTAAAAATGCCATCAATATCTATTTTCCCTTCCCTCCAAGGATCCTTAAATGCTTTGCATGTGTTCCTCCGACTGAAAGATAGAAGCTTGATGTTATAGTTTATCCCCATTTACAAGATGGATAACCTTAAGAACGAATTGGAAGCTGAGCTGTGCCTCCACACACCAGCTTGCTTTCATATGCCATGCTTCTCCCAGGAAATGTAAGAATGCACAGAACACAGAAGCCTTGTTTATGGAAATATAGAGGAAACACATTTTAAACATCCCCTTTTAGCAACACTGCATTTTTCTACTTAACATTAATCTTTTGGTTCATTTGTGTTTTTTTTATTAGAAACACATACCCACATTAGCAAAGAAAGAAAATTAAAAGCTTGTCAATCATATAAATGAGTTGTCTGAATGTTTTCATTTAATTGGTTTTATCTAAATGTCTTTTTTTTCCTGTACCTTAGCTTGATTTTTCCTCTCCAAATACTTTTAAGAAAATTTGTTTTTTCAGTCTGTCAACTAACATTTATTAAGCTCTTTATACGAGTTGTATATATATGGCACTATTCAAGGCTCTCTGGGGGATACTGTTTTGCATATATTTTCCCTCCATAAAAAAAGAGCTTACAATTTATCTGGGAAGAAACCTGCCTATCCGTGGCTATGTGAGTGTCATTGCTTCTATTATTAATATGACAAAGAGAGGCACAGATAGGTCTAAAACTTCACAGGGGAAAGAGCTCCATGAGCGGGCTCTGCAGACATTGGCTTCAGTGAGGCTATCACCCATTCATCCACTCAACGAATATTTTCTGTGCCAGCTGCTGAGTAGCTTGCTTGGACTATATTGATGGATTAGAAGAGCTCTTTGAGAAACTTACATATAGAGGAGGAAACAAGCGGTCAATTATAATCCAAGCATAGGTGAGTGGAGAAGACAAAGGAGTTTCTACAGTAGGTGTTTCCCCTTTAAGGGGAACACTTACTATACAAAGTATAGTAAGGAAGGCTGAAATCCAGCTTCTAACCTCTCCTCAAGGGGTGCCCAGAAGTGTGATCATTTTTTTCTATTTTTAAATTTATTTTTAATTTACATATGATAAAAGATAATCTTATTGATTATCTTATTGTACAGTCTTACGAGTTTTAGCAAAGTCCAAGTTGTGTAACCACCACCAGAATCACTGCATGGAACAGTTCCATTCCTCAAAAGTAACTCCCTCCTCCTTCTTTGTGGTCAAGCTCTCTCTCCTCCCCAGCACCTGGATACCACTGATCTGTTCTCTGATCCTATAGTTTGTCCAGAATGTCATATAAATAGCCAAATGTCAATATGTCCAATATATATAAATGGGATCATACAGATTGTAACCTTTTGTGCCTGGCCTCTTTCACTCACAAAATACGTTTGAGATTCATCCATATTGTTGCATGTATTGATTTTTCCTTTTTATTGCTGAGTTGTAGTCCCCTGAATGGATGGATGTTCTACAGTTCGTTTATCCATTCCCAAGTTGAGGGACATTCCAGTCATTTCCAGTTTTTGGTGATTACACATGAACCCTCTATAAACATTTGTATTTGTGTGTGTGTGTGTGTGTGTGTGTGTGTGAGAGAACAGGTTTATATATCCTTTGGATAATTATCTAGGGGTAAGATTGCTGGGTTGTATAGTAGGCATACATTTAACTTAATATATATATGTATATACACACACATATATATATTTAAGTTAAAATAAAACTTAAAATAAAACTAAGATGAAAACAAATTGTTTTATAGTGGCTGTACCACTTTGCATTCTTATCAATTGTTCTGTATCCTTGCCATAGTTAGCTTTTTCTTTATTTTTTTGAAGACTTTATTAATTTATTTTTAGAGAGAGAGGAAGGGGAGGAGAAAGAGGAGAGGAACATCAATGTGTGGTTGCCTCTCATGCCTGGGTTGCCACCAGGGATCTGGCCCGCAATCCAGGCATGTGCCCTGACTAGGAATTGAACTGGCAACCCTTTGGTTGGCAGGCCTGCACACAATCCACTGAGCCACACCAGCCAGGGCATCTTTCTTTTCTAAATTTACCATTCTAATAGTTCTGTATTGGTAACTCATTGTGGTTTCAGTTCGTATTTTTCTAGTGACTAATTATGTTAACATATTTTCATGGACTTATTTGTCACATGCATGTATATATCTCCTTGGTGAAGTGTCTATTGAAATCATTAGTCATTTTTCAAAAATTGTGTTTACAAATTCCGGTCAAGAAGGCAGCATGGGCAGAAATGGCTCCCCTCTTTGCACAACCACATCAAAATTACAATTAAAATATAGAACAGCAATCACTCAGAACCATCAGAAATTGAGTTGAATGGAAGTTTGACAACTATGGAATTAAAGAAGGCACATCTATCCAGACTGGTAGGAGGGGTGCAGACATGGAATGGGCTGGTCACTCACCCACATGTAGTGGATAAAAACTCAGGAGGGATATCTTGGGAGTGAGGGGTCCCAGCCTTACACCAGGCCCCCTCGCCTAGGGTTCCAGTGCCAGGAAGATAAGTTCCCACAACTTCTACTGTAAAAATCAGTGGGGATTGAGTCAGTGGAATAAACTTCTGGAATCCCAAGCAGTTCTTCTTAAAGAACCTACACACAGACTCACCTACTTGGACTCTCTCCCTCTGACTTCCAGTACCTGGGTAGCAGCTTGAAAGGCACCAGTGGAATATAGGGAGGAATTGAAGTGTCTGGCATGAAGTTGAGCAGGGGTCATTGTTTCTTTTCTGAACTCTGTCCCTGCATAGCCACAGAGCTATCAAGCTAGTGCCACATCTGACACTCCATCAACCTGGCTAACACTCTTTGATCTGCCTTGGAGATCCCCAGAGACTCTGCCCCACCCAACTTATAGGCCCATCCAAACTACTTTTCCATATGAATGGCTACTCTTGGCTTTTGCTGTACAACGTCCTAAATCCTATCAAACAAGCAACCACTGGCCTCAGTGAGCCAGGACCAGCACTAGCAGCAGCCAGCCTAGATTCACAGCTTGGCTTCACTTGGGAATCTCTAGGCCCAGCACAAGTAGCAGCCACCTCAGATTACTTTATATCTCAGACAGAGTTGCCCTGGGGCAAAATGTAGGTGGGGGCTGACCTTGGCCTGCACCACCCAGGAAACCCCAGGCCAGCACACCCAGTGGACAGCTACGACCATGTTGGAGTACCACCACCCTGCCCCTGTACAGCTGATCTTCCATGGAGGGCGGAGTTTGTTGGTCAGTGGTCACAGCCAATCCTTGCAGCTGACTAGCCTGTGTAAATCCCTCTCGTTCACCTGCCAACAGCAACAAAAGCTCAACTACAAGAGGAGGGTGTACTCAGCCCGCACAGAAGATGTACCTTGAGTACCCAGCTTGGGTGACAGAAGAGGCTGTGCCACTGGACCCTATAGGACATCTACTACATTAGGCCACACTACCAAGACAGGGAGTCATAGCAGCTCTACCTAATACATAGAAACAAACACAGGGAAGCTGCCAAAACAAAGGGACAAAGAAACAGGGCCCAAATGAAAGAACTGATCAAAACTCCAGAAGAAGAGTTAAATGAAATGGAGATAAGCAATCTATTGAAGGCAGAGTTCAAAATACTTGTTATAAGAATGCTCAAGGAACTTAGTGAGGACCTCAGCAGCATAAAAAGATCCAGTCAGAAACAAAGGATACACTAATTGAAATAAAGAACAATTTACGGGGAAACAACAGTAGAGTGGGTGAAGCCAAGAATCCAATCAATGATATGGAACATAAGGAAGCAAACAAAACAAGACAAAACAAAACAAAAAACAACCAATCAAAACAACAAAAAGAAAAAAGAGTCTCAAAAAATGAGGACAGTATAAGCAGCCTCTGGGATAACTTCAAGCCTTCCAATACTCACTTCTTAAGGGTGCTAGAAGGAGAAGAGAAAGAACAAGAAATTGGAAATCTATTTGAAAAAATAGTGAAAGAAAACTTCCCTGATTTGGTGAAGGAAGTGCAAGTGCAGGAAGCACAGAGAGTCCAAGATGGATGCTAAAAGGCCCACTCCAAGACATATCATAATTAAAATGCTGAGGGTTAAAGATAAAGAGAGAATCTTAAAAGCAGCAAGAGAAAAGCAGTTAGTTACCTACAGGGGAGTTCCCATAAGACTGTCAGCTGATTTCTTAAAAAGAAACTTTGCAGGTTAGAAGGGATTGGCAAGAAATATTCAAAGTTGTGAAAAGCCAGGAACTACAGCCAAGATTGTGCTACCCAGCAAAGTTATCATTTAGAATCGAAGGGCAGATAAAAAGCTTCCCAGACAAGGAAAAACTAAAGGAATTCAATATCACCAAACCATTATTACATGAGTTGTTAAAGCGACTTATTTAAGAAAACATCAAAACCATGAACAATAAAATAGCAAAAATACGTATCTACCAACAATTGAATAAAAAAAAAAAAACTGAGCAAACAAGAACAGAGACAGAATCATGGATATGTAGAGTGTTTTGATGGTTGCCAGATGGAAGGGGGTGTGGGACAATAAGTAAAGAGGTGAGGGGATTAAGAAGTATAAATAGGTAGTTACAGAATAGCCATGGGGATGTAAAGTACAGTATAGGAAATGGAGTAGCCAAAGAACTTATGTGTATGACCCCTGACATGAACAATGGTGGGGGAAATGGGGGAGACAAAGGGGAAAAATCAGGACAGCTGTAATAATAATAAAAATAATAAAAAATGGAAAAAATAAAAGTTATCAAAGAACTCTTAAAATTCAACAACAATAAAGCAGTCTTATTAAAAATGGAAAAAATTGTGTTTGCTTAAAAATTGTTGTTGAGTTGAGAGTTCTTCACATATTGTGGGTACAAGTCCTTTGTCTGATATGTAATTCACAGTTATTTTCTTGCAGTCTATGACCTGTCTTTTTCTTTATTAGTTGTGTCTTTCTCAGAGTAAAAATTTAAAATTTGGGTGGTCTAATTTATTAACTTTTTTCTTTTATAGCTTGTACTTTTGGTATCATATCGTGGAACTCTAATTTAAGATTATAAAGATTTTCTCCTATATTTTTCTTTCAGAAGTTTTATAATTTTAGGTTTTATATTTAGGTCTAGCATCCACTTTGAATCCATTTTTGTATATAGTTCAAGTATGGATTGAAGCTCCTTTTTTTCCCCCCATATGGATGTCCAACTTTTTCAACACCATTTGTTGAAAGACTATCTTGCCTTCATTAAATTGCTTTTGCCTTTTTGTTAAAATCAATTGGCCAGGTTTATGTTGGTCCATTTCTGGGTTTCTCTTCTGTTCCACCCATCTATGTGTCTCTTCTTTCTCCAATATGAGTGTGCTAAGTCTTAAGTTAACAGAAATAGACACAGTGAGAGGGAGCATGTGGGAAAGGACAATGTGGGAGGCGAAAGGAGACTTTCCAGGGGACATAACCTTCAAGCTGAGGTCTGCTTTGGCTAAGAGTGAGTTAGGGCGGATATTATAGGTCATTTGAGGCCTTGGGAATATCATGGGAAAGCTGGAGGGTGAGAGAGAAGTGGGTGAGGAAGTTGTATGATTCACAGTGTGGTTGGGAGAGAGGGTGAGAGGTGATTCATCCCAAGCCAAGGTCAGGTCAAAGGGAGGTTTGGATTTGATCCTGAGAGTAGGCTGGAAGTGTTCATTTCAGAGGAGGGCATTTAAGTAAGTCTCCAGGGTGGGTAAAAACACCACATTCAGGTGTTCTATTGTCATTCCATCACTGCATTGTCTCTATGTCTAAAACAGGGAGGTTTGCTTCTCAAAAAAAGCAGGCTCCAGTCCCAGCAGCCCAATCACCTCCCAGAGGGAACAGCCCACTCAGCCTAGGCCCCACACCACCCTCTTTATAGGTACCCGTTTGAGTTAAAAAGGGCTCTTCTTCCCCCCCCCCCCCCCCCCCCCCCCCCCCCCCCCGCCCCTGGCTCCATAATCAGGCTTTGTTGAGTCACTGTGCACTTCCCACAACAGACCTGCAGGTGGCAGCCAAAACCAAGGCACATCTCTGAAGCTGCTCAGTCCTCAGCTTTCCATTCAGAGCAGCTCTAATATTGCAGTAATTTGGTGTCTGCATGATAGCAGGCTTGTTTTTAAACTCCCCAACCCTGGAAATAATATTCTCTAAGTCTTTTGGAATCAAACATGCTAAATAGAGCGTAACATATTTCCCAATCATTTGGGCCGCACTCTCCCTTCTGAATGGATGTTGGCTTCAGTGGGAATGTTCTCTGTGGCTGTGGATCAAGGAGAAGATGGTTCCGATTTGCTCTGGTAAGCTGAAGGATAGCCATGCACATGGCGTGAAGTGAAATAAGGACAAGTGCAGGGGACACACCAGAGGCAGGCAAGTAGAGACAAAAGAAACGCTGAGAGGGCTGGGTGGCGAACTGGGTGCCCCCCTGCCCAGCCTTGTTCCTGGGGCACACCTCAGCCAGGCAAGCCTCTTTCTCAAAAACACTTTTTCCTCACTGGTCCTTACTCCCATCATTGTGTCATGGAGGACAAAACTTTTCACAGAATTCAAAGTTACTTCCCCAGGGGAGCCATTCCCCCGTCATGCTCTCTCTCCTTACTCCCAGGTTATACACTCATGCATCGCACCCAGCAACTCTCCTTCCCAGCACTGTTTACAGTGTGTAATTATACGACTGTGGCCGGGGGGTAATATACAGGGTGGGCTGAAGTAGGTTTACAGTTGTGAGCATGTGAAACAGAGTTTAGCCTTGTATTATATTCATTAATTGTATTATTATCCAAATGAACTACTATAAACCTACTTTGGCCCACCCTTGTTTTTTACCGTCTCTATCCTCTACCAGATGGTAAACCCCATGAAGGCAAGGATGGTTTTGTTTTTGCCTAATTCTCTATCCCACAGGCCTGCATAGCTCCTGGCACAATTATGGCACAATTACCTACCTAGTCATTACATGATTACACAAACAGGAAGTGCAATGTAGGGCCAGGGGTCGGTCAGGTTGATCTGGGGGGAAATGCTGTGTCCGTCACTTATCCACTGTGTGTACTTGGATGCATTGCTTAAGCTCTCCAAATTCCAGTTATTTCACCTGTAAATTAGGGAAAGAATGCCTGTTTTGCAGGGTGCTCATGAGTATACAGTGAGAAAAATCAAAGCAAAATGCTTGAAACTCAATAAATGCACAAATATGATAGTTACTTACATTTTATGGAGGAAGCTTCATATGCCACTTTCTGGGAGAAACAACATGGTTGTGAATTCACAAGGAGATGGCATGGCTAATGCGAGAGATTGTCTTAGGGTTTTGACAGAAGGGAGGAAGGGAGAGTTGTTGCACATAATGGTACTGCTACTGTAGCTGCTGAAACAGCGACTTGGAAGTCCTGAAACCGTTAATGTGTTCTGTGCTGGGGCGCTGAGTGGGAAAATACCGCTCTGAGTCAGAGTAAATAATAAGCTGACGAGGTAAAGCTGTAGGTTTCAGAAAGAATGCAGTTGGATCATTGCTATAAGTCCCAATGATGTGAGGCTGACCAGCCAGTCTGAAAGAACTGTGTTCAGTGCTGCTGTCCACAGTGGAACACTGCTGTAGTTAAAGGAGGCCGTCCATGAGGATGGTGAGGGTTTGGTGTCCTCTTCCCGAGAACTGCTTTCAAACTGCTGCACACACTACATTACTTTAAAAGCATATCTTTTTTAGAGTGCTTTTAAATATTAGGGATATTCATAATAGCTGAAAAGTACAAACAATCCAAATGTTCACCAACTGATAATGGATAAGAAAAAGCGGTATGTCCACATAATGGTATATTATTCAGGCACATAAAGAATGAAGGACTTGCACATGCTGTAACATGGGTGAAACTTGGAAACATTATGCTAAGGCAGACGGGAAAGGACAAATACTTCATGATTCCACTTAGATGAGGTACCTAACATAGTCAAATTTATAGAGACAGTATGATAGCAGTTGTCTGTGGCTGGGGGTGGGGAATGGGGATAGACTGCTAATAAGTATGGGTGTCTTTTTGGGGTGATGAACACATTCTAAAATTAGATTTTGGTGATGGTTTTACAACTCTATGAATACACTGAAAACCATTGAAGCATATACTTTAAATGAGAGATTTGTATGGTATGTGAATTTTATTACAGCAAAGATATTGAAAAGTATTAGGGATAGATCAATGTTTCTGAACCCTGGTTGCACATTTCAATCAATTGAGGAGGCTAAAAAAAACTACTCCCAAGGTCCCACATGCAACCAATTAAATCAGAGTATCTGGGAGGCGGGGCATGGGCCCTGGGCCTTTGTGAAGCCAGAGTTGAGAGCTTCTGGAGTGGATAATTGAGGAAGTACCTTTTGATTTTATTTTATTTTTTTGATCTCTAGAGGACCTACTATGGGCAAAGAGTGGGCACTCAATTTGTTGTTGTTTTTATAAATCCGTGCATATGAGGTAATTTCTGTTTAGTTTTGCTTGAAGGGAGAAGAATGGCTGAACAACGTGACCTTACTAGGATCTTTCCCATTTTATGATTTTGTGATTAAATTCATCTGTTGCAAATGTGCTACAAAGAGACAAGCATTTGTTCTGGTGATGTCTGGAGCTTTAGTACAACTAGAAACCTTCCATTCATTTAAATTTACTAAACAGAGGTAATGATAGGGTAATAACGGGAACACTGTTGAGCCAAAATTACACTCCCCACTTAGAGAAATTAAAATGATTAAGGTTCAGGAAGAAACTTTTGTTCCATTACCACAGTCATCACTATTAGTATCATGATTAGAAGCAATTAACTGTCTGTTTATTCTCTGTGTTGGAGGGGGCAAGTCCGACCTGTCCTGTCAGGCCAACCGCTGTGTTTCCTGAAGAAGGGCGATAAACAAAGGTCCCTGTCAAAGCCGGCCAGGCCTGTTTGTGTTGCAATAATCTCTTAAAGACGGAGAGGGCCACTGATATCTTGAATTTGCAGTGCAAGAAATAATATTGGAAACTTGAAAAATAAACACATTAGAGTGGAGAATGACATCCTACAAAACTGGATTTTTAGAAGGGCAACTCTAGTAGCATGAAAGGAAGAAGAAGAGATAAGGGAAAATTACAGTTACTGGCTTCTACTAAGAGTCAGACACAGAGCTTAATGCTTTATATACAGTATATAATTTTGTTCTGTCCCTAATCACCTTTTTAGGTAAGCATTGTCTTTTTTTTGCAGATAAGAAAATGAGGCCAGAGAGGCCACCTGTTTTGCCCCAGGACCCAAGCTTGTAAGGGGAGGTCCTGACTCAGCTGCTTGTAACTCTGCCACACCGTCATTCTGAAGAAAGGCCAGATTATCTGTGCTTGACAGCCGTGTGGGGGAAGGGGCACTGAACATCAGATGACCCAATTTCAAATTCTAGGTGGTCCTGGGCAAGTCACAACCTCTGCATCCCTTTCTGCTGGGTTATAGCTGAGGGTGAGAACATTTGCCTCGTGGAATTAAGTAAGAGGCAAATGTTAACATGGTGAAAGTTGGCACAGCATAGGTGGGACATTACTAATGTCAAGCCAGCAATTTTGACTTTGGGTTTCTAAGCTATGGAGTAGCTTGCATTGAAGAGGAGACCCATTGTGGTGAAATTCACAGCCTCGCACTAATCATCTTCTTGGAAAACTGTTTGCACCAGGGTCAGTCATGAAAGCCCAGGTTGCAGAAGGCTCCCAGTGGATTCTGATTGGCCAGATATTTTTGTCTTCTAAGGAGTTGTTTTCCTGCCTTGAGTTTTCAGTCTACGAACCAGGAGGAATATATTGAGCACCTGCTCTGTTAGGTGCTCTGGGAAATGACTGTGTTCTTAAGGAATTTAGTATGAATACCAAAAGAGAGATTGTGCATTTAAAATAAATAACAAAAAATAAATCCATCACATACTCCCCCAGGGGAAACGCAAAAGTGCTGTGGGGTACGTGGTGGGGAGCGGTCCGATTTCCACCTGGGCCCATCTTGCACTGGTTCTTGTTCCCTCTAATCGGCTTCTTCATATTTTCTGGATACATCCTTGCTCTATACAAACATACGGGTATATGCAGCACCTTCCCTTTTATCAAAATACCAGGTGAGACATACTATAACACTTTTCTGTACTTCACACTTTAAAATTCACAGTAGGTCTCAGGTATTGTGCTGTATGGGTGCATATCGATCATCCTCATTCTCTCTAGTAGAATTCCTTTGTATGAATGGACCACACTTTACTTAATGGCCCCTTATCAATGGTCTTTTAGGTTGTTTCCGGGCTTTCGCTATGTGAACAATGATGCAATAAATTCTCTTGACAAAGAGCCATAATTAAGGGTTAACTTGTGTGGTTTAGACAGTAAGTGATTCTCATTTCATAGCTTGGGTGCTTATGGCCTTTGGGGGTGGGATAGTCTTTTGTCCTGCACAACTGTTTTGTCTTTAAGATTTTATTTATCCATCTGTCTATTTATTTATTTATTAGAGAGAGAGGAAGGGAAGGAGAAAGAGAGGGAGAGAAATATCAATGTGTGGTTGCTTCTTGCGTGCCCCTTACTGGAGACCTGGCCTGCAACCCAGGCATGTGCCCCGATGGGGAATTGAACCTGTGACCCTTTGCTTTGCAGGCCCACACTCAATCTACTGAGCCACACCAGCCAGGGCTGTTTTGCCCACTGCATTATTTTTGGCATTTCTTCTCCTCCTCCCAAGTTCCAGTATGTTCCCTTTATGGCATGGCAACCAAAAATGCCTGCCTCATGCCATTTCTACATGCTCCTAGGGAGGATGCTATTGCCCCAAATTGGAACTACCTCAAATGCAGAGAGTTAAGAATTGGAAGCTTGGGGAAAGGGGTAGAAGGGGCATATTAACAGAACTTTGAGGACTGCCACAGGTTTTGGGAACAATCTGAGAAACACCAGAGGCAGAGTCACCTCAGTGAGGCATTACCCTTCTTTCTTTGAACATAAGTGCTTATGCCCAGAGAGATGGTACATTACCTATAAAGCTGTTTTGCCTGCCACATATTCCTTAGTCTCTAGTGTGGGTCCTGGGAGCACTCCTGGATCCTTGCATCAGCTTCTCCCTCCAGGCTGCCACATTGGCCCTGGGTCTGCAGGACCCTCCTGTCACAGGAGTGGAGATTCTGGCCTGGGGACTGTTCACCAATAGTATAGGTAGGGGCATTGGTACAGCTGGAGTGGGCCACCAACCTGGCTGTTGACAGATCATGCAATGCTTGAATATTTACTCTGCCACCTCTGTGCCAGTGAATCATAAACTTCCAGGAAGTCAAAACTGGAAGAGACTTTTAATATCATCTGTCCCCTCTTGATTAGAGAGAGGGAGTCAGGTTGATGTATACATCAGTTAGATGCAAAAGAGCCTGCAGGTAAGTGGTGTTAAGGAGACTGGGAGAGGAGACGATGATGGACTCCAGGCCAAGGGAAAAATGATCGAAATCATCAGTGGTTTCCTTCCTGGTTTTTACATAAAATTACCTACAAAAGTTACAAGAGAAAAAAATACAGATTCGTAGTCTCCACCCCAGATCAAATAAATTAAACTTTCTAGAACTGAGGTCTGAGAACCTGTATTTTTATTATGATCCTCAGGTGAGTCTTATTGCCAGTAGTGGACAGACAATCAAGCTAGGGAAGCTGTGATTTAAATAGAATCCAGTGCAATAATTCTCACATCGCAAACACAAGTGTTGGAGGAGCCTGAAAATGCTGCTTTGCTGGCTATCTGTCCTGTTGGTACAGGAAGCAGATATGCTAGGTGGTTAATTATATTGACATTTACTCATTCTGAAATGTTTACAAAGTAATTAGAAGTCAGATTTGATGCTCACTGACCTTTAAGGAAGGAAGGGCCTGCCTTTAAACAACAGAAAGAGAGAGAGAGAGAGAGAGAGAGAGAGAGAGAGAGAGGGAGAGAGAGAGAGAAGGAGAGAGAGAGAGAGGGGGAGAGAGAGAGAGGGGGAGAGAGAGAGAGAGGGGGAGAGAGAGAGGGGGGGAGAGAGAGAGAGAGAGGGAGGGAGAGAGAGGGAGGGAGGAAGAGAGGGAGAGAGAGGGAGGGAGGGAGGAAAGAAATGTCAATTTCAAAAGTTAATTAGAACAAAACACAGCATGATTAGCTGGAATCTCTGGTTTACAAAAAAAAAAAGGAGGTTTTATTTGGCATTAAGGGTGAGAGATCATCACTTCTGGGTTGTTGTTTCTCTGGATTTGGAAGGTGAAAGCAAATTTCTTAGACAGAAGAACCCTCCAAAGTATGAGCCTGGGGGTGGGGGTGGGGGTGGGGGTGGGACTGAGGTTCTGAGAAAAGATCAACTCCTGTCCCAGACCTGAGTCTTTCCTGGCTTTCCTAGCAGTTTTCAATTTTTTGCCTGTCTTGCTGGGAAGATTTTTTCAATTGTACATTCAAAACTCTTGCTCCATGTGGGCACATAATCAAACTGGACCCTTGTCTGTTCTCACTTCAGTGGGGAGAGACCATCACCCTACTTTCTGATGGAGCTAAGTCTTTCAGCATCCCCAGAACTGCTGTCTCCCTAGGTAGGGCTGTGTACTTGGGATGATTTCTTGGCAATAAGGATGAGGCTGACTAGCTACGTGGCCTCAGAAAAGACAACTTTTCTCTGTTTGCTTTTTGCCCTTTCAGATTCATTTCCACTCTGCTTTGTGCCCTGAGAGGCTAATTCCTGCACTGGGCATCACTCGGGCTTCCTTGCTGACTGACTTTCTGCTGGGTTCAGCCAGTAGGAGTCCCTTCCCTGCTTGGTTGGCAGCCTTGGCCCTAGCGATGGCCTCTTTTTTCCATGACTAAATCTCTTACTGCTCAGTGGCTCCTCCAGAGCTCTCACTGAGCTCCCCTTGCCTCACCTTCCCACCTAGAGGTGGTGATGGTTCCCCCTGTTGGTAGTCTCTGGATACTTCATCCACTCTTGGTTACCCTGATCTCTGAGCACTTCAGTAAATAATCCCTTTAAGAAAGTCTCTTCAGTTGTACACCTTGAGAGAATATTTGTTTTTTATCTAAGTCTCTGCCTAATAGGCTTTTAAAAAGCTATCAACTGGGGAAGCAAATCTTCCTCTGCCTATTTTGGTGTAATTGTGAGGATAATGTGAGATCCCATGGTAGCATGTACTTCGGAAGTGAAAGCATTCAACTGCAGGGTAGCGTCATAGTTGCTGCTGTGATGACTATTAATAAGCTTGAGATATCTTCATAATCCTAACTCATTTTACACAGTTTTCATTATTTGATATTCACACAGTAAGCACTTGATTAATTCAGGGAGCAGAAAGTGAGGAAGGATGATAAGACCATCTACCTACTTTCAGATATACAGACTCACCATGTTTCTGGAAGATACAAGAGTGTCTAGTTTTACAGTCTTTGTTATTAATGGAAATTCCTTTCAGATTGGTAATGGGTTGATTGATATATGGTCCCAATTTTCAAAGTTTTATTAAGTTTTTGTTTCTGTCTGGGTTCCATAGGTATTTCCTTGAAAGTTAGAAGTTATGTTAGGGGTTCTGGCAAGATTTCACTTTAACTCGAAAGCATAAAAAGATCCTTGAAAGCATAAGGATAGATCAGGGTAAGAGAGGTAGAGAACGGATTGCCTATCTGAATAGAGAAATCACAAAACTATTTGAGCAGAGACCTGAATGACATGGAGGAGCAAGACCAGCAAATACCTGGAGGAAAGGCATTCCCGGCAGAGGGAACAGCAGGTACAAAGGCCTGAAGGCAGAAATGTGCTTGGCATGCTTGAGAAACATTCCAAGGAAGTTAGTGGGACTGGAGAGGAATGAGTGAGGGTTGGTAGTAAGAGCTGAAGTCAGAGGGAAAGCTGGGGGCCAGATCCTGAAGGTCCTATAGGCCATTTGAAGGGCTCTGACTAGGCCTTGCAGTGATGGGAGATGCTGGAGGGTTTGGAGTAGAGGAGTGAAATAATCAGACTTTTAGTAAAAAGGCTTTTTGGTTGCTCTGTGGAAAATTCTCTGAAGGGGGCAAGGGTAGAGTGAGGATGATTAGTTAGAAGGCTTTTGGGGTAATTTGAGGAGAAATGGTGGTGGCTTGGACTCGGATTGTTGCAGTGGAGGTCATGAAAAATGGTTGGATTCTTTCTGGGTGTATGTTGAAGGCAGAGGTGGCTGATATAATCATGGATTGGATGCAGGGTATGAAAGAAAGGAGTTCAGGAGGACTCTGGGTTTTGCCCTGAGTCATAGTGGTTAAAGGATGAATAAATGAATGTCTAGTGAGGGCAGTAGTGCTCAACCAGGGTGAAGTTGCTCCCCATGGGACATTTGGCAATATATGGACATGGTCTTGTTTAACACAGCCAGGTGGGGAGCGTGTATCACAGAAATCTAGTGGGCAGAAGCCAGGGACACTGCTAAATCTCCTACCATACACAGGACGAACCCCCACCCCATTCCCAATAAAAAATTATCTGGCCTTCAATGTCAGTAGTGCTGTGGCCAAGTAACTGGGAGTTAGGGAAATCACTGCCTTTTTTTTTTTTCCTTCTCTCAACCTCTTTCTTTTCTTGGCTTTGCTCTCTCCCAATGATCGGCCCACGTCTCCCCCTTTTCTCCCACCCAATGTGACCTTTCAGCTCCCACATCAAAATTCAATTCATTATACATAGTCTCTTTGTCCTAATTTCACATTTTCAGGAGGGAGACTTTCACTGGCCCACAGTTGTCCCTGTTTCAATCAGAGATGTCAGAAGGTGGGATCGATCAAGTACATCCCTGTCCACTTCACAGGGACTCCGGGAAAGATATTCTTGGAAAGAGTGAGGGTGAGACAGAAAGTTTAATTGGAGTGTCAGTTGTGGGAACTGAGAGGATTCAACCTAAAGACCTCACTGCTGGGGGCCCTGCTGAGCCCACCGAATTGTCCAGGCTTCTGCGCTTTTATCCCAGTTCTTTAAAACTAGCAGGAGAGGGAAAGTGTGGGACAGGATGGACCGCTAAGGATCTCCTGGGCGTATTCAGAATCTGGCTCCCCAAAGAGCTGGACAGAAAGAGAAGGCTGCTGGCTGTGTTTTCCCTTTCTCTTTTTAATTGAATTTGATTACAGCATATCTTCAGAGGAAATCATCTGCAGCAACAAACACTCATAGCTAGTGACTGGCATAAAAAACAATAGTGGGAAAAGAGCATGGAATGCAGCATGTATTTATTGCGACATATGGCTCTTCTCCTGGAATTTCATTGACTATATTACCCAGGCAGGAATGTGTTTTCAGAGGGAAAGGGGCATTCTGCAGATGGCAGCATATTGATATTATTCTGAAAAAGAGAAGAAACTGTATCAGGCTCATATTGAATCAAACATTCAGTTAAGAGTTAGTCTGAGATTATTTTTCCATACAGCGATTTTAATATTTCCAGACTGCTGCCCCACATGATGGATGCACTGTTCACAAAGGGATGTCTCTGCGGGCCTTAGAATAGTGCTAATAAAAACTGTCGTAGGAGCAGAATGATGACGAGGAGGAGAAGGTAAGAGGATCAGGCCCAGGGAAGTGCTGGCAGACTGCTGGCCTGGGCAAAGCAGGAGACCCTGGGACCAGCGTGCCTCCTTTGCTGCTCCTGCTCCGGGGAGGTGCCTGCATTATTCAGGTCTTTTTGGTAAGGCTTTGAACATCCCTGTAGAAGGGCAGATATTGTCTAATAACTTAACCATGGAGCCCATTTGTACTTGGAATTTTTTACTGAGATGTAATTTACATACAATGCACCCATTTAAAGTGTACAATTCAATGGTTTTTAGCATATTCACAGAGTTGTGCCTCTATCACCACAATAAGTGTTACAACGTTTTCATTACCTCAGAAGAAAACCTGTACCCATTTTCTCTCAAGCTCTAGCCCTAGGCAACTATTAATCAATTTTCTGTCTCTAGAGATTTGCCTCTTTGGAAAATTTCACATAAATGGTGTCGTGCAACAGGTAATGTTTTGTGTCTGGGTTCTTTTATTTAGCATGGTCTTTTCAAGTTCACTCATGTGGTAGCATGTATTCGTGCTTCTATATTTTTTTATGAGTGAATAACATTCTATGGTATGGATCTATCCCTTTTTATTTATCTATTCATCAGGGATGGGCATTTGGGTCGTTTCCAGTTTTTGGTTGTTAGGGCTAATGCCCCTATCAATATTCACGTATGGGCCACTTACACTTCAGCACTGATTAGTTCAACTCAAAGGACAACTACTCTGGAAGTTGGCCACGACCCACCCTCTTCCCTCTTTGCCCTTCATCCCTGTTCCAGCACTCGCTCCATTCTCAGAGTGTCTTGCACGCCTTCCCATTATTAGTGCCCGTTGCACTCCAGTGTGACAGTTTTCTCATCTCACCTGTCACCTCTGTGAAGTAAGGGCCATGGTTAGTAACTCATTTTTCTATCCTAGCACCCAGTAATCTTAGGTCTATAACTAGTTCTATTTCTTAACTGACTGCTGGATTTCCAGGTATGGACTTTAAAAACAATGAGTTTTTATATCTTACTCTTTTTTATATATATATTTTTTGTTAAAGTGTGGTTGGCATGCAGTATTTATTGGTGTAACCTAGTGATTCGGCATTTACATACCTTACGATGTAATCACCACACTAAGTCTAGTAACTGTCTGTCACTGTGCAAAGTTATCTCACTACTATTGACTACATTCCCCTTCACGTTTTTTATCCATCCTTCCATCCCGATCCCCTCTGGCAACCATCAGTTTGTTCTTTGTCTCTATGAATCTGTTTTTGTTTCATTTTATTTAATCTTACTTTTGAAAGGGATTTTAGAACCTCAGTTTGGCCTAAAATTCCCCATCGTTTCTGTTAGTCTCCACGGGGCCTTTTTGGCCGTGGCCCAACTCAAAGGTGGCCGGAATTAATCTGGACTGGTCATTCATGGTGAACCAGAGCAAGGCACCAAGGAGATTCAGAGTATCAGATTTTTTTTGCTTATCTGTTAAGTTACCATGTTAAGTTATCATTTTGGATCTTCTCTTTTATTTTTCCTGTCTAGGCTCTGAAGGCCAGGGAACACCGAATGGGATGTTGATTCAGTGAGGCATTAGGGTAGGTGAACCATACCCATCATGAAAGTGTGGAGCTGCTGTCCGTGGGGAGGCTTCTTGGACCTGGTGGAGAGCAGTGTGCTGCTGTCGGTGACAGTCTTGAGCCTCTGCTCAGCCAGAGCCGTCATCCTTCCTGTTTTTTACAGGAAGTGATCAGATCTTCCTTTAGGACCTCAGGGGTCTGTGTGCTCAACGTGACTTTTGAAGATGATGCTGTCCTCACAGCCGACTAACACAGGTCAAGGGGAGTGGACTGAGTTCTCTGACAGGGTGGCTTCAGGACTGACATGGGCAAGGCTGCCACTCACTGCTCACTCTTAGGCCACCGTGGCTTCCTCAGGGGCCCTGAGTCCTTCAGAGTCCTGGAATGATGTGGTCAGACTTTCATTGAAAAGGCTCTTTGTCTGCTGTTCAGAAAATGCTCTGAAGGGGGCAATAGTAGAGTGAGGGTGACTAGTTAGGAGGCTTTTGGCTAATTTGGGGAGAGATGGTGGTGACTTGGTTGTGGTGGTGGAGGTCATGAAAAATGGTTGGATTGTGGGTGTACGTTGAAGGCAGAGGTGGCTGATTTAATCATGGATTGGATGCAGGGTATGAAAGAAAGGAGTTAAGGATAACTCTGGGTTTTGCCCTGAGTGACTGTGGTTGAAGGACAAATAAATGAATGTCTAGTTAGGGCAGTAGTTCTCACCCCTACACGCCCTCTTGTAGCCCTGGCCTCCTGGTTTGAGACTCCTTGTTTGCCAGTCTGTGGTCTCACTAGACTCCGTGGTCCTGGAGTTTGTTCCATTTCTGTGTTCACAAGCCAAGTCCAATGTGGGACACTCTGTAGGTTTTCAGTGACTGTTTTTGAGTGGGGCACTTCCTGGCATCCCTTTAGGGCTTGTTGAGGAAGTAGGCACAAGAAGGAGGGGTTTGGCTGTGGTAAACACGTATCTGTGAGTGTAGAATGAGACTGGAGAACTTGACACGCTTACTTAGAGAGGGGGGCAATCCTGGAGTTAAAGCTTTTATTCTGTTGAGCTTGTCTAAATGGCCCAGATGAAGAGATACCAGTTGGATTGGACGGTATCTCGTCGTCTGTTCTTGGGGTGCTAGACCTTTGCATATGGCTTCTGTGATGATTTACAGCTCTGAACTTTTTAAAAAGGCATGTGGCTTCAAAATTGTTTTCCTCTTCTGATTTGGAATTACCTCAGCTTATTGAAGGCATGTTAAAGGACCTGTTTGTTTCCACCTGAATAATAATCCTGGGATGTGTATTGCATTTGGTATTTTTTCCAAGTTCTTTTAAAGAATTCTTTTAGGGGATCCACAGAGCCACATGGGGTTGAGAGCATGTCTTAACCTCCCACCATCCTGAATGCTGATATGATGATGCTGTCTACCTAGAAGATGCTCAGTACATCTAACTTCAGTGAGTACGTGGCAAAAATTTGCTTTTCCATTTTTATAAGCAGCACTGAGAATTAGAGAGGTAATAGCTACGTAGTGTCAAATACAAGTTTTCTTTATCACCATCCCACCCATCTCTGCACACTTTGCCAATGATTTGTGGTGATGACACATGACTGCTTTAGATGGGTGCTGCATTCTGGTAACAAGTGCATTCCTGTCTTTCGTTTGGGCTCACTCTTTGGATTTCCTTTGCCTTCCCCTCCCGTTGCCTGTCCTTTGAGAATGAACAGCCAGGTAATCAAATCAGTGAGGCATCTCCATAAAACAAAACAAAAACTCAAAACAAATGAAAGTGATGTTTATCTGCAGGTTTTGAGACAATCCAACCGCAGAGGTACTAACACACCAAATAACATTGAATTTCAAAGCTCAGAAGCCCCATCATTCTATTCCATAGCAGCACCAAGGGACATTTCAAGTGCATGGAACACTAGAATGACTAATGTGGCTTTTTCTCTCTCCTTTAAGTACTCACTAGTGGCACCATTCATCCTGCAGTTAGTCAAACGCTAGTTGGGGGGTTGTGCCATCTTTGCTGATGTATGCTTATTTTCGATACCCTGAAAGACTGTAAGCTAATGGGGTCATATCTTTAAGGTCTATACAACTCTCATTGTGCTGTCTCATGTGCTGAAATGCAAAGAAGAGCTGATTTTGAATATTTAGATAAATTGGATATTTCCATCTGAACATTTTATCTTTAAGTCAAACTCGGTATGAATTTACTTCATCCCCTCTTTGTTCTTAGCCCTGGCTGATGTGCCTCAGTTGGTTGGAGTATCGTCCCATAAACCAAAAGGTCTCAGGTTTGACTCCCCATCAGGGCACATGCTGAGGTTGTGGGTTCGGTCCTCTGTGGAGGCATGTTCAGGAGACAATTGGCTGAGGTTTCTCACACATCAATGTTTCTGTCTCTCTCTCCCCCTTCCTCTCTCTCTGGAATCGATGGATATATCCTCAGGTGAGGATTAAAAAAAATAAAGTGTTTTAAAAAAGGAAAAAAAAAAGGAAAAAGATTTAAGCCTGCTCATGGGGATGTCACTGGCAGGATATCATGAATTAGAGGAGAGGGAAAAATAAGAAAAAACAAGGGTAGGGCTATAAAGTAGAGGCCCCATGAGGCACATGTGCTACAGGTGAACTACAGATTTGGCTTTATAACACTACATATTATAGGAAACCTGGCTTGTTACACAGTTCATTGTCCAAATAAGAGCCAGCCTACCTCCCAGGAGGAGCATAACCCCTGGACCCTAAGAGCCTGAAGGAGTTTCTGGAAAGCTGTCCATGAGATTCACAGCTCTCTGCTGGTCTGGGCTCTCCAAGGAGGTAGAATTTTGAGTGTAGAGAGGAATGGATGGATTGTATAGCTTTCAACCAATCTTTTAGAAATTTTACTTCTCTCAGCTGAGCTTTTGTTCAAGTGCAGTTTATTTTTAAGGGAACACATCTATCTTGTTCCTAAACTAACTCTCTCTTCTGCTTTTATTTTTCTGAAAGAAAACTATAATCATACAGCCACATATGACTGTACGATTATAGGTGTACAGGACTCCGTTCCTTGTTTCTTCTTAGATCCAACTAGTCATCCAAACCTGTTCCTTTCTTCCTTTCTTTTCTTCTCCCTCCCTCCTCCTCTCCCCTTTCCTTTGTCTCTCTTTCCATTCCTCCCTTCTTACCTTCACCACTTAGAATGTACTAGACTGACTATGCGTATGAAGGCAACATACTAAATACATGCAACAATTGGTGAGGGCACTGACCAATCAGAAGGAATATCAGTTTTGGCATAGCAGTAAGGTTCTCAAAGCCTTCTGTGCCAGGCATAAACTCTTCAGTTACTGGATTGGGGAGGAAAGCAGTTTTGGGGAGTTCCAGGAGAGAGCTGAGGGGTAGGGCAGGCACAGGGGTAAATGGGTGGTGGGATAGGCACAGGGGTAAAAGGGTGGTTTCAGGTAAGGGGCTACTTGCTAATGAGCGTAGGTGTGTTTCAGTATTTTAAGAGCTGATGGAGCTGCATTGGTGGATGCTGGTGCGTATCAACCCTGGGTATGTGGGAGTCACATAGATGACTCAGCCATGGCTCCTACGTGAAAAACACTGGAGTTCACTGCCTTTAAAATGTGTTCCAGAAGCATCCTCTCCTCTTTCCGTCTGTTGCCATGACTATGGTTAAGACCTTGATTATCTCCAATTTCACTGGTTATAATTACCTCTCAACTCATATTTCTGAATTTTAATTTCTTTCCTCATTTATTTTTTCTCTTTCCAATATTTCAAGTATGTCCTGCCAGAGATAATTCCCTAAAATACTGCTTTTATCGCTCCAAAACTGTCAATGGCTTTTCCCTTCTTTCTAGGATAATGTTCACACCGTTAGCTGGACATTCGAGGCTATTTTGTACCTATACCACTGCATCAAGGGATATGGTGTCATAGGAGAACAAACCACGGTCCTCTCTGTCCTTGAGTAGCTTAAAATGGGCAGTGAAGGTACGGCAGAAATGTTATATAGTAAAAGTGGATGTGGGAAACAGGTAGGTGATGGGGTGTGGGTGGGGCCAGCTGATGGCACCAACAGGGTGATCAGGCAGAAAACCAAGTCCCTCACAACCACCTTCTCTTGGTACTCTGAGAACAATGAATTCCTCTGCGTAGGCCCCTGATTTCTAGGTGGTTGAGCCTGGGATGGATGATGTGGGGTTTGAGAATCTGAAAATGAAACCCGTTATACTTTTTGAGATGCAATCCCAGGATGCAAAGCCTTTTCAAAGTCTAAGCACCCTGAGTAAATTCCAAATTGCGGTGAGAATGTGTTTGCAACTCATTTTTACATATCTAGCCTTTCTCAGAATTTTACCTGTAACTCTCAGTAAACATTGGGGAATTCTGGGCCTGACTGGATTCACAGGACAAGCCCTGGGGAGAGTGTCCAAAAGGTCCTTTTCCCGAAATGTTCTTTAAGAGAATCATGGCTCAGTCATCTTGTCCTGGGCTTAGGCCAAGAGGAATAGTTCCTACCTACCGCATGCTGAGAATCTGCCTTAACTTTACCTGGGTACTACAACTTTACCTGTGAGAACCTTTCACACAGTCTCCTTTAATCTTTACCATTGTCTTGTAAGATAGGTGCTAAAAGTAAGCTGAGGCTTCAAAAGGCAAATTTATCCAAAATCACCCCGTGGGTAAAGCCTACAGTCTTGATTGTGGGGCTATAAGAATCTAGGCTCTTTCCACTCTGTCCGCCTGCTCTTCTAAAGCTAATACTTTTTTGGGAGGGTTGGCAGGACAAGGTTGCACATCTCCTTCATCTGGCATGTGACAATGAGACTTTTAAGTCCCTAAAACTCATTGCTATTTCCCCTTATTGATAAAGGCTGTTGACCCTTTATCTGCCCTGGGGAACAAGGTTACCCTCCTTCCTAGGCAGAAGTGGCTTTATTTCATGATTGAGTGACCACAGCAAGCCTGTCTCAAGCTCTCAGTCATATACCTCCGTGTTAACTTCAGGGCCTCTTTTGGTTTTAGATATTGGAGGATTTTTTGGAGAGGGCCTTATGCTCTTACTGACCAATATCCCCACTATTATCCTTAGCTTACTTCATACATCCAGATCCTGCTAGTGTTACCTACAAGTTATTTCACAAAGCTGTCTTTTCCTAATAATCCCTAAACTACCACTTTAATTAGGTTTAATCTTTTCTGTATTCTTTTGACTTATCTTCCCTAAGAAGCCATAAACTGCTAAGGAAAGCAGAAGGTAAACAGCATTTCCTGACTCCCTACTGCATGCTCAAACACTGTGCTAGGAGCTTATATATTTTTTGACTGCAACAACTAATATCCTAATTTTACAGGGGAGGAAGCTGAAGCTCACTCAGACTGTTTACACATGCTTGGGTAATGTTTAAGGACCAAGAGGGGTTATGGCAAAGCTGAAAGCTATTCATGTCTGAGTCAATTATAACTTAAGCCCAGGGGAAGGAGGGACTAATTCTCAGTACCCAGCAAAAAGTAGCCTTAAGGAAAAGGCCATCTGACAGGAACTGTGGCCTTCAATAGAAATATTCAGCCAATCCCAGCAAACAAGCAAGCAGAGAACCAGGAAAATTAGTATCCTGACTTCCTCTCTTCCTGCCACCTGATTTCCTGCCTGTGTCTCCTATTGGCCAAATCCAGCTGCAAGCTGAATAGCGACAGAGTTCATCAGTGAAATCCATGAGTCAGCCTCCCCAGGCGTGAAACAGGGCAGTGAAAGAGAAGTAGTGTAAATGGGTATGAAAGAGAGGGAGAGATTAGGGATAAGTCTGAGTTTTTTATCTGGGTTATTGCGTGCGTAGTTGCATCACCAACAGAGATAGAAAATGCAGGAGGAGTTCCCAGATTAGAGACATGGATGATGAGTTCCACCAGGCAAGTAGAATTTTAAATGCCTTTGTGGCGACCAGGTGACAGCGTTAAGTAGGAGGCACTGGAGAAGGGTCTGCGCGGGAGAGGAGCGTTTGGGAGTCTTCATTATACAGGGGAATAATTAGGAGAGTCAGAGAGACTGCTGAGTGTCATGGGCATGGTGGGAAAACAGGACCCTCTATGGCAAAGGATTAGCTTGGAAGTCAAGTGACCTTCTAGACTTTGTTTGCCACTTCCTGTTTAACCCTGGAGACATTACTTAACTGTGTGAACATAATGTTTTCTCAGCAAATGTAAAAGGAGGTTGGACTAGGTGACATCTGTGATACTGTAGGACTTGCAGTCCAATTGGGAGGAAAACCACAAAATAAGCAAAGATTAAAGATTGTATTCTCAAGTGTATATGGATGAAAGTCCTGGAGACCTCTGGTCTTCCAATTAGTGATTATTATTTAGTGATAAGAAGTTACTAAAAAATCATCTAAGGTACAGTTTCACGGAATTATAATCATAATAATAAAAACAGACAACATTCATTGGGAGCTTACTGTGTGCCAGGTACGGGCTTCACAGGTATCAGCATCAATATTCACAACAACCTTTTAAAGTAGGGGTGACCAGGAGCCTCCGTTTTACAGAGGGGAAAATGGGGGAGTCAAAAGGTTAAGCATTTTACTCAAAGTCATAAGGTGGGAAAGATCCAAACTTAAGTTGGCTCCAGAGCCCTAGCATTTAACCACAAACTATTCACAGGGCAAACTGAGCTCTGGGGAAAGAAGAGTCTCAGAGGCATACCCATTGGAACTGTTGGGTTGGCCACAACATGGTATGGTTTTTTTCATGAAATAAAAGACACGTTTTTCATTTTCACCAATAACTTTATTGATTTGGATGTTTTGAGTATGTCAGTTACCTCCCACATGGTATAATGTTGATCATTCTCAATTAATGTCTCGATTAGATCACTATCAACTTCAGCTGGTTTACCCGACCATGGAACATTGTCCAGTGAGAAATCCCCAGCATGAACCTTCACAAACCACATTTGACACGTTCAGTCAGTCGCAGCGCCTTCTCTTTTGTTTGCATTTCAGTTGCATTTTTTCCTTTCTTGAAATAATAAAGTATAATATGCCAAAAATATTGCTTACTTTCTTCCATCTTCAATATTAAATGACTACACAAAAACTCACCAGTTTTGATAAGTTTTTTAAAATGCACACTGATATGACAGCTGTCACAATATAACCTAACAAAATTGTTTCAGACGAAGTTAAAGACAACTAAGTGCTACTAGAGCCTTCTTACAGAGAGAACCAGATGTGCTTTTTGGCCAACCCAATAGTAATGATTTTAGGTCATTACTATCAATGATTTTAGGTTAAGTAAATTATAAAAGAGGCAGGGTCAGGAAACAGACTCGTCACTTATGATATAATTACCATGTGTAGGAATTTCAGTTGCTGACTGGTATTTGCACTACATTTGCAGGACTAAAATATACTCTTAACCAGGGCATTTTGGTAAAATTTTTTGAAAATTACATCATGAACATACACATTAAGTGTATTACGCCCTCACATATATTAGTATATACAAATTCAGTCTTTTGTGCACCTTATTGCCCCATATTCCCCTTCCCCCACCCCCCGCCCCGCAAGAATTACTTTTTCTGAATTGTGCTTGGCTATGTTACTCTCGATGACAATGCAGATGGGTGAAGAGGGATGAAGCTTGTCCTTGTAGTACTGTGAGGGTATTGTTGAGGTCATGGCATATTTACATTCTATAATGACCTTTTTTTGAGGACTCCGTAGGTAAAATTTTCTTGTGGTCTTGTTAACATTAATTAAAGTTCCTAAAGCAACCGTTTTCGTGTTTATAGAGACCCTGTAAAAAAGCAAAAGATCAAGTTTTTCTTTTCACCTTGGGCTCTTGAAAGTTTACGAGCTGAGCCTGTGGCCAAAGGGCAGCATAGGTGTTTATGCACTTTCAGCGTTATTCCTGGACCCATTTTTTGCTTCCTCTGTTTGCTTTTTAAATTTTTTTCATCTGCTTTATTTTATGCCATCTTGTTGCAATTTATGTAAACCAGGAACAAGGCACAATTTAAATAATATATGTGTGCATGTAGACCCACTCACCCATGCATGCTCACACACACAGAGCATTTTGGACTCTCCAGGAGGCTGTGTGAGCTTGCCAGCATAGGGACTGTTAGGGTTCTATGACTACTCAGCACACTTGCTGATAACGGGGAAGTCGTCAAAAAGGAACTGATAATTAGGAGGGTTATCACAACCATCAATTTACAATCCCTTTGATGAGTGTTGGTTGCTTTTAACGACTCACTGAAGATCAAGTCACACTGCCTGTCAGCAGTAATGTGAGCTTAGTAAGCATTAGTGTGATGATGATGAGTTCACAATCATCTTCATAACAATAACAATTTGGTCCAGGCAGAAAGAAAAATATTCCTGACTGGGCTTGCTTGACTGTGACGGCAGATGGAAAGGCAGAAGCTTGTGAAGGGAATGAAAGAGCTTGTGGGATCAAAAAATATCAGACGAATAAGCCTAAAAGACATGGAGTTGAGGTAGGGGTGAGAGTATGTGTGTAGGATTGAAGGAGGTTGTAGTGGGAGTTTGGTTTAGAGTAAGGAGGGAGGGAGGTCTTACACTGGAGTGTGTAGGTGTATGAGCACTTGATTATCACCAGCACTGTTGCCTAGTATCTGTGACCTTGGGCAAGTCACCGGGCTTCTGTGTGTCTCAGTTTCCTTATCTGGAAAAGCATGGTCAAAAAGTACCTACCCCACAGGGTTGTTGGGGAGTTAAATGATAATAATTCATGTACAGTGCTTCAGTTAGTGCTTGGTGCCTTGTGGGTGTCTAATAACGTAACAGTGGAAAAAATTCTATCATTGGGGAATCATAACCCACCCCACCTTCCTTTTGACATTGTTTCTGTAAGTGCTGACTCTGACTAGTAGGTGGCTTGTAGACAGACAGCATGTTTGTATAAGAATTCTATGAACTAACTTCAAAATATATAGACTCTGATCTTCAGGCATCCCAGCTCCAGATTTGCTGACCTTTATCCATGGAGCCAGGATTATGGGAAGGCAGGATGACTAAACCAGGACGATGCACACTGGACCATCACTTGCCTTAACAGACTGTGCTAGTCTGCGAATAGAGAACTTTTCAGCCTCCTCCCTCGATCTCTTTGTTCTGTCCCCCTCTCTCTCCTTATAAAAACCTCTGCCTCCACTGAGAGGTGGAGATGGGCTTTGAGATGTGACTCCCCCACCTTCCCAGGAGATGGACTTTGGGATGTGAGTCCCCCATCTTCCAGGTGGCTGGTGCCTGAAAATAAACCACATTCCTTTACATCATCACCTGCCTCTCCAGTATTGGCTTTCATAGCAGCAGGCAGCCAGATCTGCGTTTGGTTACAATAATTGCTGGTGCTTAGACTGCTGCTGCTAAATCTAGTACAGAGAATGACAAGATTCTTATCTCAGGCATCCAATAAGATTGTGCAGTGTTTTGAAAGTGGAAATGTAATTGTGGGAGCCATCTTACATTATTTAAGCAACATGAATACCATATATTTCATTTGACACTTCATTATATATTATGTTCTCATCATCTCATCTTCTTATATATATTGCTTTACATCACATGTAAGCCAGGATGGAACATCTCCATTGTAGAGGTTCAATAAATACTCCTTGAGTTAAATTGAGGGGTGCGCTTAATATTTTGGGATAATAAAGAAATTAGTGAGCTTGACATGGATGGAACTGGAAAGCATTATGCTAAGTGAAATAAGTCAGGCAGTGAAAGACAAATATCACATGATCTCACTTTTAAGTGGCACCTAATCAACAAAACAAATAAGCAAGCAAAATACAACTAGAGACACTGAAATAGAGAACAAACTGACTGGAACCAGAGGGGAGGGGGAGAGGGATAGTAGGGGGTAACAGGGAAGGGCCATCAAGGAACATGTGTAAAGGACACATGGACAAAGCCAAAGGGGATAGGTTTGAGGATGGGAGATGGGGATAGGTGGGGCACGGCGGGTATGGTGGGGTGAAAATGGAGACAACTGTATTTGAACAACAATAAAAAAATAAAAAGAGAAAAATTAGTGAGCTTGAAATTTTAAATGACAATATTACCATGAAAATACCAACAATAATAGTAAGTGTATGCTTGTGTAGGGTTTTTGACCTGTCTAAACCTTTCATAAACACATTAATTTTCATAAACCCTATGAAGTAGGTACCATGCTACAACAAGCCTCATTTTTCAGACAAGGAAACATATGGCTTACGGCTTCCACCTTGTGCTAATAAGTGATGGAGCTTCAATCAGAACTCAGTTCTTTGGACACTTCCAACATAGAAATTGTTTCTGTACTGCTTTGGTGTTAGGAAACTTGAGATCTGTGATTAACTGATTATTCGCCTTGGTGGAATTGCTCTCCTTCACCTCTAATGGGACAGGGACTACAAACTCGAATTTTCCCAGGGTGGGAGACGGTGGCATGCATGTATGCAGCAGGTTGAGATGAAGAAAGGGGAGTGAACTGTAGTAACCACAGATCCACGCCCCACCTGAAGGGGGCAGGTGCTAATCAGCTCTAGCTGATGACTGGCAGGTAAGAAACAGAGGCCTGGAATGGCGAATACTTACAATTTTTTTTTTCAAGAAAAGTCCCAAATTTGTTTTTTAATGTGAATCTCCTAATTTTAGTATTGATGATGGTACAAATTAAAAGCAAACAAACAAATTGCAAGTGTCAAATTAAAATATGTGGGCCAGATGGGGCCCATGCTGCCAGTTTGCCATCCCCATGTCAGGTGATTTTCATGGCCCTTTTCAGCCCTAAGATGCAGTGAAAAAGGCCAATAGCTTCCTGCTGAAAAGCAGGAAACCATTCATCTCCACTCATCACTGAAACTCACCATCTCTGTTTCCATTAGAGACTGTTCATTGGTACTGGGGGGTGATGCCGCTCCCAGCCTCCAGATCCTCCCTGGTGCAGAGGATATGGAATTACCATGCCACCCTGCAGTGAGTGACAGGTGTAGATGCAGGAGAGTGAGAGCAGGCCTGGTTTAATTATGTAAATCTGTGGCTATGCTTTAATAAGACACTGCAATAAAACTGTCATAACTGCCAAGTTTGGGAAATAGGGTGAGCGAAGTTTTTATTCCTGGTACTATATATGGGAAGAAAAATGCAGAGGAGTTCGTTCATCTTTGAAAACCTTCAGAAACATGTCAGGGATTCCTGAGCTTCTTGCTCCTGCCAAGTGGCATTTGCAGTGACAACTGGTGCTGAAACCCCAGCAGCCCACACAGAGCTCCACGGGAAAGAAGAAAGCCGAATTTTCAAGGTTGATGTTTTATGATGAGATCTCACAGAGACTGAGCTTTCTATAGTCACCTGCCAACTATTCAAACTAGTCAGTACATCCCCCTTCTTTTGCCTCAAAATCTGGCTTCTGCTGCCCGTTCTTGGAATGTGACAAAAGATGACGGGGCTTGGTGGTGGTGGAATTGGTAGATGGTGGGTGTTCTTTCCCTACCCTGTGGTGGGGGCTGGGATGCTGCTACCCTTATTTTAACCATCCAAATGCATGTTTCTTTGTTTGTTTTTAATAAATTTCAGTATTTCAAAAAAAAATTCCATCTTGGTGTTATGGGGCTAGAATTGTCAGGGCCAGAGTTCTATTGGTCACGAACAATGTTCTTGAGATTTTTCCATCATTGTCTCTGTGCGGCGGGAAGACTACATGACTGAGTGCTCCTGCCCTGGACTTCCCAGTGTCCAATCAGTACCATCATGCTGGGAACTGGAAATTGACCAGAGAAATCCAAAAAGATGACAAATCAGGGGTTTCTCCTGGGAGTGCCAGTGGTAATGAATGCATTCACCTCCATACCACTGGAGAAATGGGAGTGGTTTGGGTGAAACAAGATTGCTCGTGAGTTGAAAACAGCCGTGAAGTGGAGAAAAAAGAATGTGGGGGTTCAATACATTATTCTCTCTACTCTTGTGAATGTTAAAATTATCTATACTGAAAAGTTTAAAGAAATATGCTGGTTCAAGCATTGCCTTGAAGATATGAGGTTGCAGGATCAAGGAATCAGATAGATAATGAAGACCCTGTGGTACATAGCAAACAGCAGTGATTGCAAGGCCAGGAGATGTGAATTCCTTGACCTGATGAGCTGTGGAACCTGAGGAAGTCATGGACTCTGTGTCTCATCATTTCTAAAACACAGTTTGCATTTAATAAAGGTGTGTGGCATTCATGACTATCAGGTGAGTGCAAGGAGGAGTGACAAGTGTTGGTGAGATTAGGGAAACAGATTAAAGAAGGATTGCAAAACAAGAAAATTATCCTTCATGACTAATTTCCACATATTCTAGATAAATATGATACCTTGGAGTGACTAGATATCTCTCAGAAGCTTTTTCTCTGGAGTAATTTTAGCCTCTTTGCTCATGATGATGGAGCCTGCTGGGGAGAGAATTAATTATGATTACAGAAGTGGCTATACCATAGAAGTTAAAAGTGCAGACTTCAAAAAAGTGGAAGTAACCCAAATCTTTATTAAATGGTGAATAGATTTTGTAAAATGTTATATATCCATACAACTCAATATTATTTGGCCTTAAAAAATGGTGGACGTACTGATGTACCCACTATATAGATGAACATTTAAAGCATTATACTAATTGAAAGACCCAGTCACAGAAGACTATATTGTATGATTCCATTTATATGAGATGTCCGGAATAGGCAAATCTATGGAGATAGAAGAAGAGTAGTGATTGCTTAGGGCTGGGGGCTGGGAGGGTGGGAAGAAAACAGCTAAGGAGGTGAGAGGTTTCTTTTTGGGATGATGAAAATATCCTGAAATTGATGGTTGCACACAACTGTGTAAATTCGCTAAAACCATAGACTTGTATATTTTAAATGGGTGTGTTGTATGTTATATGAATTAAATCTGAGATCTGTCAAAAAAAATCAAAACAAAACCCCAGGCTGCCCAGATTCAGATCCTGGCTCAATTTACTTATCAGCTGTGGCACCTGGAGTAAATTGACATTTCTCTGCTTATTTACCCATCCCCAAAGTGGGTATAAAGGTGAGACTTCATCATAAGGATAATATTTTATGGAATTTTTAGGAAGATTTAATTTAATTCTCCCATAGAACACATCAAAATGCTGTCATTTCAGTGTGCCCGATTTATGGAAAGGAGACAATAAGTATTCGTTACTATCATATATTTGTTAGAGGGGACGAATTTTCTTTGCTAATGGAGGAGAGGAAGAAAGAATCACTCGATGACTGTTTTTCTACTGTTTAATCCTGGCTTGGGGAAGTGAAAATGTAACCACACAGCTTCAGGTAATAGCAGCTGTATGTAGTGAGTCGGACAGTGGCCTTCAAAAGATATGTCTGTGTCCTAAATCTACCCCCCCCCCCCGCCCACCTGTGGATGTGATCTCTGTGGAAAATGGTCTTTGCATATGTAATTATGTTAAAGATTTTGGGATAAGCTTATCTTGGATAACACTGGGGTCCTAAATCCAATGACAGGCGTCCTTACAAGAGAAAAGCAAGGGGAGGTTAGACACATAGAGGAGAAAACCATGTGAAGACTGAATCAGAGGTTAAAGTTATGCAGCTTCAAACCTGGAACCACAAGAAGCCAGAGAGACAAGGAAGGATTCTTCCCCAGAGCCTTCGGAGGGAGTGTGGCTCTGCTGACACCTTGATTTAGGATGTCTGGCCTCCACATTGTGAGAGAATAAATTCCTATTGTTCTCCTATTGCCTCCAAGTTTATGGCAGCCTGAACAAATTAATACTCCAGTGAAAGGTTACACTCTCTGAAACTGCTTCCGTGACAGCACTCCCTCTCTTGATATGTGTATCAAAGATAAGTTTTTCATTCAGAAAGTCAAGCTCTTCTTTATAGATGCAACCCGCTCTTTTTATCTCCCCAAAGCTCCTTCAGGCCTGTGTTTTCCTGGTTTAGAAGGCCTTTAACCCCAGCAAATTCGAGCCATTCTTTGCTCTGAACCAAACTCTACATACTTTGCTCTTTCTTGTTCCTCTAAAGTATTTCCTGTTGGTGCTGCACAATTTCCTACGTGCTTACATGCTATCTTTTAGTATTTTCTGATTCTATTATATGTAATAATCTCTACAACTAGGCATTTAAGTTCTTGAGTATAACAAATCATATAGTTCTTTAGATTTTGCCACAGTACCTAGCATAGTGCTAGACACATAGTAGATGAGTGAATAAAATGACTCCAGGCAAGTTGGACGTTGTGAAATGACGGGAGGAATTTATCTTTCTGCCTTCTTTCCTGATCCCCATTTCTGTCCTCCTCTATTTTCAGCACTAGATCACTTTCCCAGGGGAGGGTGAAGGATATTAGGGGTAAATGCTGGCCAGATTCTTTTTCTCAAGCACAGGCTCCTAGAAATAATGGATTCTTCCTTTGACAGCTTTTGCTTTACTCAGCTAGCTCTCTTGAATCCTCCAATAAGGATGACAAGGATAGCATATTGGGTTTCTTGTTACCTAAGTATTCTTTCTTTGTGTTATAGATTAAACACTTGATAAGATGGGCATGCTGGACAGAACAGATCAATGGTACGAAACTGAGAATTTGCTCAGAATATCATCTGTTGCCTCTGAGTTTAGAAGCAAGCATGTGGTTCTTTGTAGATTTATCAGAAAGAGTACTGGCCTGGGAATGAAGAAGCTCAGACTCCAGACCTGGATGGAACACTACCTGCTGTGACCTTACCTGAGTCAACCTCTCTTGCAGTCCAGTTTTCCCACTGATAAAATATTTAAGTAGAACTAGGTGATCTCTAGGCCCTTTTATATTTGAATATCCTATAATTTTGGGTCCCATTCTTAATCACCTGAGTGCTCTATGTCTAACATAGGCTGTTAGAGTGCTCTATGTCTAACATCAGGATCCGGTCAGGAACAGAAAGTGCACTAAGTATTTCTACAGAGGGAGTTTAACACCAGGTATTGGTCACACAGGTGTTGGTGGGCTGAAATAGTAAGCAGAAAACTTGGAGGTAATCTGGAGCTGATAACTGCAGGAAGCAGCTACCACTAAGTGGTA
The DNA here is from genome assembly GCA_039655065.1 of Glossophaga mutica. NCBI lineage: Eukaryota > Metazoa > Chordata > Mammalia > Chiroptera > Phyllostomidae > Glossophaga > Glossophaga mutica. Next base: position 133,924,153 of record CM077307.1, on the reverse strand, counting down.
ACACAGGAAATATGTTGGGGTTGCCAGAACCTAGAAACAGTGGTGGGGCCCCTTGGGGCTCAGATATCTGAGGATGGCACCATGGGCTTTGCTGCTACTGTTGCTTGAGGAGCTTAGAGGAGAGACTTTACTGAGCCGGGACTCAGATTTCTGAGGAGGAGGCCCTAGCACTTCTAACGGGGCATGATGAGGCTGTTCTGGAAGTGTCGAAAGTAGGTGGAGCCTAGGGGTGAAGGGTCACTGATGGGGTGATAGTTCTTGGATAGCAAACGCATTTATCTCCCTGTCCTTCAGCCTCCCTCTAGAGCCTGTATAAGCAGAATCTGACATGGAGCCAGCTGCTGAAGGAGAAGTGTGGTTTTGAGTCCCCGTCTCAACATCAAAAGGCAGAACATGGAAAGACAAATTTGGAGCTAAGACAATAGCCTAATGACCAGCATATTTATTTTATTTTTATATTACATATTTACAGGTGTTCAATATATGTGTGCTGGAAAGGAATGTTCCTGCAACAGTAACTTATATCTCTTTTGGGTGAAAGAATGCAAAGAGATTCACTCAGCCAATAAATGAGTATTTGATAAGAAGAGTAAGACATGATATGATGGTAAAAGGGAAGATGTATAGAGGCAAAGGGAATGATGGGACTGTTTCCTACCTGCTTGACCAAATAAACAGACTCTTATAAAAATGTGACTTATGCAGTGTGAGGCTGGCTCTGTTTTGGACCTTATAAATGGTTTTTGGTTGTGCAAGTACTCAAATCTAGAATAAGAGATTCTTACCAAAAAGAAGCTCTTCTTGGATGCTGAGGACGGGGCTCCAGCAGAGTCTGTAACGTTGGGCACCTGCTGCAGTCAGACCCCTCGTGACAGCTCCCCAGATTCCTGTCCCAGGTCATTGAGGCAAACTCAGTATCTCATAATCTAGATACTGCTGTGAAGGGGTTTTACAGATGTAACTAAGATTATAATAGGGGGATTATCCTGGATTATGTGAGTAAATACAACCCAATCACATGACCTCTTCGAAGTAGATAAATTATTCTGGCTAGAGTTAGAGAGATACAGCAGAGGGGGAGGCCCATTGACCCATTGTTGCTGGCTTTGAGGATGAAGGGAAGGGGTCAAAGAGTGTGGGCAGGCTCACCAACCTGAGAACCACCCCCAGCCAGTAGCCAGTGAAGAAACCGAGATCTTAGTCTTACAACTGCAAAGGATTGAATTCAGCCATTAACCTGAATGAACTTGGAAGTGGATCCATCCCTTGGCCTGAATAAGTCACAGCCCTGCTGACACCTGGCTTCTGGCATTATGAAAGCAGAGGACCAGCTGAACTTCCTTGTGTCTTGATTTCTGATCTGTGTGTTTGAGCCACCAAATTTGTGGTAAATTGTTACCACAGCAATGGAGAAAAAATACTGCACCAAAACAATGCTCTAAGGAAATCTCTGTGTCCCCCCCCCCCCCCCCCCCCCGTGGCTGTGTCCAACTGCCCAGTCATTGGGTCATTGTTCATGGAGGCAGCCACCAGGGGCTGTCCTGACCTGTCTGAATTCCTTTGGTGGCTCCACAGAATGGGGACATTTTGGAGACCCTCCTTCTACTATCCTGTGAATCATTTTAGAGGGAACTTGACTGTGTTCTCTGTGTATTGTCAATATAATCAATAGGGAGTCAACCTGTCACAACAAAGAGGAATGATAGAAATTGGGATGGATCACTGCCGTAAATGTTGAAGGCAGAGGTGGATTGAATCAAAGAAATTGAACTCTCCCTTTTTGCCTTTCCCTTGGTCATGCTAAGTTTTCATGTCTCAGGGGACCCATCGCTTTTATTGGCCATCAACGTGGAGTGGTTGTATGATCAAATTGCAGATGTAATTGTTAACCCAAATTAAACGGTCAAGAGCTCAAGTGAGGCTTCTTTGTTGACTGAAGCTCAGTTCACTCAATGAGCAGAATATATGCCTTGTAATCCATCCAGATAATGGGCATAGCCCCCATGGAGGAAGAATTAGCCTTCGCTATTTTTTTTCTTGAAACCTCTTTGAAGGAGAGGCTGGATATCAAGCTGTATCTATTTTTTTGACTCATGGTTTACAGGGAAACTGTTATTACAGAGTGTTTCTGGCCTTGGACAACAGCTGTTTTATTAAGTGACTTCAGATTTGTGGACACCAAGGGGTTAGATGAGCTGTCATGCGTTTCACAGCACAGAAAATGGAAAGCTCTTATTGTTTTCTTTATTTCCTATTGATAAATCCCATTACACATTTCTCACAACTCTTGAGGCAGACCATTTCAAGGTTTTATTGTACTTCCCTAGTTGTTAGCCAGCTGATCTTTGGCCCCAAGCTTTCTAAGTGCTTCTTCACATTTTTTGAATATGCAGTAATGTTTAGTACCTTTTCCTCCCATAGACCATATTTGAATTTATGGCACCATACCAAAGGAAATATGCTTTATTTCTTTGCTTATTAGTAAGAACTCATTTCTGTGTGATGCTCTTACCTTTTCAAAGTGTGCTTCATAGCATTTTTATTGCATTTGATGATTCTACAATGTGTGACATTTTGATAGGGGCTTAAGGTAGGTTCAAGCCTCACTTTGAAAGGAGCACTGCCTATTTGGTTGTCCTTTGCTGGACTCAGACACTTGGCTGTGCACGCTGGGATCTCCCAGGTCAAGTACAGTACCTCTTTTTAAAAATACATGAGGAGATCTTTTAGCTCAGGACTTTATATAAAAGATAAAAGAGTTAGTTGAGAATGACTTTTTGGAATAAACTGATATTTAAAAGTATAATTATAAGAGCTATAATCTATATGAGTTAAGAAGTCCTTCTCTTTTAATATCAGATAAGAATTGGTTCATAATTATCCTCTTTCCAGTTCTTAGGTTCTTCATATTATTGTGGGAGTGTTTGGTGCTGGCTTTCCATCCCTGAAGAATTCTTATTAGTCTCTCCTTTGGGTCTGATGCTGCTTTTTTTTTTTCCTTTGACCTAGATGTGAGACTCAGGTGATTTCCTTACTTTACACACACACAGTCATCTATACAGTCCTCTCACTCAGGGCCTTTGCATGTGGCATCCTTTACTGAGGGTTTGGCGAGATGAGGGCAGGGTTGGGATGACCACACTGGCAGCATCTTCGAGTTGTGTGTTAGACATTTAGTTCTTAAAAGTTCTCTAGCATTTTTGGCATGTTATGCAGTCATCCTCCTTTCTTGTATCTTCCTCATTTTTCTTCTGTTTACTAGTTCGTCTTCATTTCTAATCCAGAACGATTTATTAGTCAATTCTTGTTGCTTTGTATCTTCTGCTAACATTGGTACTATTGACATTCTAGGCTGGATAATTCTTTGCTGGATAATAACAGGCTGTCCTGTGCATTGCAGGATGTTTAGTAGTGTCCCTGATCTCTACTCACCAGATGCCGGCAACACTGTGCCTCCAACTCCCACCCCTGGCCCTGGCTCAACAACCAAAAACGTCTCCAGACTTTACAAATGTCCCTGGGAGGAAATCTACCCCATCTAGAACTATAGCCTATACCCTCTGGTTTCACCTTTTACCTCAATGCTTTATTCTAAACAGAAGCTCTTCCCGACTTTGAACGGAATTCTAGGACCAGTTTTTAAAATATCTTTTTCATCCTCTGCTTAAGTAATACTTATTGATAAAGACTGTGTACCAGACACTGTGCTAAGCATTTTATGTATATCATATCATTTAACTACATGCAGTTATGAAAAGTTTGTTCAAGCATATACATATACACATATCTTCTTGATTAACTATTATATTATAGATACATGAATATATTTATATATACACACAAATATATGTAAACAAGATGTCCGAAATCCTCTGGCCTCATGGAAACACATTTTCATGTGATGGGGTGGTTCAACTGGCTTGAATAAACCAAGGTATAGTGGAGAGCAGCCTGTGCTCGTCCTGTTGGCTCTGAGGGTGCCCGAGGCAGCGCCGAGACCTCCCCAGTCAGTCCCAGTGTAACCTGCTTCTTTGTGGTCACCTACTTTAATCGAAGCTCCTACATCTTCTGGTCACTACCCTCTCTGCTTTTCTTTAGGCTGGACACTATCCCCTATCCCCACTCCTCTTTGTAATTTCTAAGAATTAAAACCAACACGATGCTGTTTGTGTTGTGAATAGTAGACTTTTTTTTTTTTTTTTTGAGGGTTAGCAGATAATGAAAAAGAAACACTGCCTCAGGGAGATTAGGGAATGACTTGGAATTGAATATCACATATCACTGATTTTAAATGTCTCTTGGACATGCTTTTGGCTGGGAATTTCTCACTGGTTTTCTTCGTCCTCAGTCCTGGATGTTCTTCTAGGTTACCAGCCTTTCCTTCTTCATCCTTGTCTTTTTTCCCACCTCCCAGACCCCAATCATAAGTTATCTACCATCTTGAGCATCCTGTGTCTGTTCTTGTCTCCTGTTGGTCCACACACATGGAGCACACCAGACTGGTTCTTCTTTGTGTCAGAGCTTGTATTCTAACGGCACATGATAAGGGCTTGTTCCGTCTTTGATTGTTTAGTATCAGATGGTAAAATATATTGTCTTCATCCCCTGTGTTTCTCTTGCTCTACCTGTCTCCTCCTGTTGGATTTCTTCCACTGCAAGAATCCAGCACGGAGATGCTGGCACTGGAGGAGGTGGGCCTCGGAAGTGCATGCCTGCCCAGTATTTCTCAGTGATGTATCTTAGCCACAGCTGTAGAACTACAAGTCAGAGGCTGAAGGAATCTTAAAGACCCTGTTGATTTTCAGTGGGAAGAAAACAACATTGAAAAAGGCTTTTTTTCATAAGTCAAAAAGCTGTTATTCTGTTACTATTTTCCTGTCACAGTATCAGATATTTTGGCAGAGGTAGGGGATTATTTGTGCTTACACATTCATGCTCATTTACAACCTTGGGTGGTAGAAGGAACAATTGGCAGTATCATCATAAAGTCTCTTGCAACATTCATCATTTTTAAATTCCCTTCCTTCCATTACACTCTCCCAGCACCTTGCTTGTTTCTCTGTGAACCACATGTCTAATTTCACTTATAGTTAATTATTTTTAGTTTGTAGATAAGAAAAACTAATTCCTAGTACAATTAAGTGATTTGACTAAAACGAAGTGATGGAATAAGGAAAAAAAACATCTACAAAGTGTGCAACAGCTTTTCAGTTATTATTCCTAATATCTTCCTATAATATTTAAAGAAGATCATTGACAATAAAATTAGATACTGTTTGATAAGCATTTAATGTGGCACTGATGATGAGCTAGGTAGGTACTTGAGAATGCTTGTCAATGGGATGAATGAATTGTTATACAATTCTCATGGGTACCTTAAGTAGTGTTTTTCTAGCTTACAGAGGGGATGTGACTTGCCCAATATCCACAGTTAGGAATCAGCAGAGCCAGGATTCAAATGCAAATGTTTGACTTCAAAGTCTTTAACTCTTGATGTATTGTCATATTATCTGCTTCCTACATTAGTTAATTAAAATGGTGCAGGCCTCACAGACATTTGTTGAAAAGATTTTTTTTCCAATTTTTATTTTAATTGTTTATCTTGTACAGTTTTCTGTCTTTTATTCTCAACCCAACCCCAGCCCTCCCCACCTCCCTCCCATTTCCACCCCCTATAGTTTTTATCCATGTGTCCTTTATACTTGTTCCTGTAGATCCTTCCCCTTTTCCCCTGAAATTCCCTCCCTTCTCCCCTCTGGTGACTTTCAGCCTGTTCTTAATTTCAATGTCTGTTAAAAAGATTTTTAAAATTAGATAAACCTGTTGTATAGACAGAGCCACTTAACTGCATTCCTCATAACCCACAACTGTTTGATCTAGTCTAGGTAGGATTTTGGAAATGAACATGATCTCCAGGAGAACCTGAATATATGTGTTGTGAGGACTGAATAACTTTTGTGGTAGCCAGCTTCCAAGGTGGCCATAGGGACCTCTGGCTCCTTAGATTCACATCCTGTGGAGACCCCCTTACAGGCTGTGCCAGGGCTGGTCTATGTGGACAATAGCATGTGGCAGAAGTAAGGGTATTTTGTTATGGCGGCCAAGCAGACTAAGACATGTCTTTTACAGGAAGAGGTTATAAAAGAAAAAAAAAATGACTGCACCTTCTGTCTTAGGCACTCTCTCTCAGGGCCTGAATTGGGGGAAGTCTCATGAGTGCCTGATTCCATTCTCACCTAGCCATCTCTCCTGTCCCACTGTAGACCCTGCTCCCCCACCCTCTTTCTCCCTCAGATCTCTGGGGAAAGTTATGAACAGGACTAGGTGGTTAGGAACTGAGGTCTGGGAAGAACTATGTGAGTGAGTTTGAAGTGGGTTCTTTAGCTCCATTTGTGCCCAGAGGTGACTGCAGCCATTGATGACAGTTTGACAAAATCTCATGAAACTCCTTGAGCCAGGACCACACAGGTAAAACCTGGTCAGATTCCCCACAAAGTAATTCAGCTCTCCCTGGCCTTTCTTAATTCACCACTGGATTCACTTTCGTATATGACAGGGCGTCGACTATTCTTCTTTTCTTTCTTTTACCATACCCCTCTCTGTAAGGGGCCATGTGCATTTCGATGATAGGTTTTCTCCCCTATGCTTATTTGATAGAAATTTGTTTGTGAACGCCCCAAATGTTGAGACAAAACATCTGTTACCTAAGTTTTATATTGTTCACTAAATGAAACTTGTCAACGACCCATGTAAAAGTCTTACCAGGTACAATAAGCACATGTGATGGTTAATTTTATCATTCAATACGACTGGGTCACAGAGAGCCCAGATAGCTGGTGATGTATTATTTCTGGGTGTGTCAGTGAGGGTCTTTCTGGAAAATATTAGTATTTCAATTGGTAGACTGAACAAAGAAGACCCACCCTTACCAAAGTTGATGGGTATCGTCCATTCCACCGAATGAAACAGAAGGGCAGAGAGCACATTTGCTCTCTCTGCTTGAGCTGGACATCTCTCTTCTCCTCGTCTGAGACATTGGTGCTCCTGGTTCTAAGGTTTTTGAACTTGAACCAGGACTTACACCATTGTTTTCCCTGGTTCTTAGGTCTTCAGGTTTGGACTGGAACTATATTACCTGCTTTCCTGGGCCTTCAGCTTGCAAAAAGCAGATCATGGGACTTCTCAGCCTCCACAATTACGTGAGCCAATCTCACATAATAAATCTCTTTTTATAAATTTATATATACAAAGTCTGTCCAGGAGGTATCCAGTCATATAATATGAAAAATAGAGACATTTACTGAAGAAGATATAAGATGCCAAAAACATAAGACAATGATGCCTCAGTTGCCTTCAAAGTAGGCACCTTGGGACCTCACACAGTTCTTCCAATTGCCACAAGGTGCCCTGTTGTATTTTCTTGAATCTCATCAACAGTCTGAAATCTCTTCCCTTTCAAAGGTGATTTTAGATTTGGGAAAAGTCAGAAGTTGCAGGGCACCAAATCTGAGCTGTAGTGGGGTTGAGTCTCTTGGGTGATTTGATGTTTTGCCAAAAAACTCTGCAAACGAGACATGATGCATGAGTGGCTGTTTTGTCATGATGATGCTGCCAATCACCAATTGCCCAGAGCTGCAGCCTTCTGAATGATTCAAATAGTTTCCACAGAGTAATGTTCAAGCTTTAATGCAAAATTTGATGTAGATTTGTTGCTTTACTCACTCAGTCATTTTGAATGTGATGGCCACACAGTACACATGCTCACTCAATGGCATGTACTCCCCTCATTGACTAGTACAGTGATACCATTATTCACACATGTGCATTCCAGTCCACCTCCTTGGCTTCCAGGTTACATCAATGTCACAGAAACCATTCTTATTATATTAACAATGGCTGGACTTTTTCTGGACAGACCTTGTACATCTATTGGTTCTGTTTTTCTGGAGAACCATGAATAATACAGCAAGTTTGTGTGGGGCATGATGGTGATGTGTGTACTGTGGTGTTTGATGAAAGGTTTACAACACTGGGCCTGGCAGACTGGGCCCCAATTTCAATCCTGATTCTGCTATCAACTAGCTCTGTGACTTTGATCAAGTCCTGCTAACTTTCTGCCTCATTTCTCATCTGTAATAGGGAAATGAGATTATTATGAGGATGGGCTGAGATAATAAATGGGACAATGCATTGAAGAGTACAAAGGGTAATACAAATTCTGTGTAGAATTAATCAGGGTTCTGGTTATTATGACTGTGCTAAATAATCCATCACATGATAGATAGTTTTAAATGGGAATAAGGGATCTTCCCCCCAACACAAGTGGATTTGCTTTACAAAATGGAAATGATTTATCACCATCAGGTTAGTTTATGATGGGTATGCCCATTGATTTATTTATTTGTTCATTCAACAAATATTTACTGTGTGCCTATTAAGTACTAGGCACTGTTTTAAATCCTCAGGACACCTAAATAAACACAACAGACAAAGACTCCTGCCCATATTCCTGGTGGGTGAGGGGCCAGGCTGTGCTTGGAGCTAAGGGAGAGTGGCTGAAAGTTTCAGTAGGCAGTCTGAGGTCCATCCTCTGAATCCAAATAGGCACTATATTAGAAGAGGGAGCTGGTGTAAAAAGCCAAAGGATTCAAGAACAAAAGAAAAGACAGTGAGGGTTCTGAGGGTACCTAAGGAAGGCAAGATCTGTAGGATCTTGAGCCAAAGGAAAAAGTGACTACAGTAACATTTTGGGCAATTCAATGGCCCTAGGGAAGAGGGGATCCTAGTTAAAAAAAAATGGAGAAATGTGTTGTCAAAGCCCTTGATGTACAAAGGTGGATCTGTTGGTGAGTTGAACGGGAGAGGCTAGCAAGAACTGGATTGCTTTTTTTGCATGAGAGAATGAGAAGAAAAAGGAGTTTTGAGAAGCAGACCAATTCAGCAGGAGCGAGAGGATCATCAAGAGGGGAGATGGCTATGAAGCTGAATGGAGGGCTGGAGCTACAGTATAGAGAGCTCTTTACCTGGCTAAGTATTTGGAATATAATTCTTTATGCAGTGGGAATTACAGATGGTTTTAGAGTAGAGGAATGATCTAATCTGAGCAGATCCATCTGTCAGCAGGGTGTTGAACTGATTGGAAGAGAAAGAGGTGAAAAAGATTATATGGAGAAGAAAAGAAAGTTGACAATTTCCTCTCTGTTCAGAGGAACATGAGGTTTCTTATTCTATAATGTGAAGCCATCTGTAATCCTGGCTGCACATTAGATTCCTCTGGAAAATTCTTAAAAATGTACTGATTCTTAGGACCCGCCCCAGACTCATTTAATCAAAATCTCTGCACTCTGGACATAAGATTTTTATTTTATTTTATTTTATTTTATTTTATTTTATTTTATTTTATTATTTAGTTTGTTTTTATATTTTATTTTTTAATTATTTTAATTTAATTTAATTTAATTTTTTTTAAGAAAACAGATCTGAGTGATTTTGAAAGAATTGAGAACCAACACTACCTGGAAGTGGAAAAACTAAGCCACATTCTCATGTTTTATTGCCATATGTTCATAAATCCTTAAAAGGAAAAACGTATAACTTTAGGCTTGACAAATAAGCTTTTGATCCTTCACTAGATTGTAGTGGACCCTCTCAGAGTAAAAGAAAATGGTTGATAGAAGCATAAGGTAGCATTTGATGCTGGTTATTCTGTTTATGAAGGTTCAGAAAGGAGCACGTGGTTAAGTGTGAAAGCCCTGCCCTGGGATCTGCCTGCCTGGTCCACTTTCCAGCCAGGTTTAAGCCTTTGTTCAAACTTCCTGTGTGATTGATTGGAAATTGCTTAACTTCACTTGGCCTCAATTTACTCCTGGCACATGGTAAACATTCAGTTAATATTAACCATTATTGCTAGGGATCTTGAAGAAACCCAAAGACTGAGATGTTGTTTTAGATATGCTTGGCTGGGTCACTTCTCATAAGTTTTCTAGTTAGCTAGGCTCATGATAGATGATGGCTGACCAGCAAAGACTCAACCGATTCAGAAGACAGTTCTCAACCCCTTTGTGGATTTTCCAGGATGGTCTTGATTTTCATCACAATTTTGGAGATCATCTTGGTATATCAGAAGGATGTTAAGGCACAAAATGAAAAATGTTATATAATAAAAATCATCTTCAAATGGTGCCCAAAGTCTCAGGCCCATGAGAGATAAACATTTTTTTAGACAGTAACAGATCACCATTAGGGTGAATTGCTGAGACAGATTTTCAGAAGTGACTTTTGCATGTCTTTTAATACTAACAATTTTCTAAGTTAAAAGGATTGAATTATATTGGCCATTTTCCTCTTGTTTAGCCCACAGATGGGGTGAGGGTGTACAGGGATCTTTCTGGAAGGTGGCAATGGGAGTTTTATGGTTTAGTAAACCATTTTTTCTGCACCCCTTTGGCTTCTAGCTGGGCTTTAGGTAAGCTCTTCATTCTTCTAAGTACAAGGCGCTTTGATGACAGAAAGGACCACCATCATTGGTACTCATTTCCTCTCAGCAAATGGTTTTGCTGTTTTGACCTAAACTTGTGGCTCTGTGTTTTACTGCTGGATCCACCTCTTTGGAAGTTTTTGACTTGATTGGTTGGTGTACCTTACCTCAGGCATATGATTAGATTTATTCCCTTTCATCCTAGTGTCTAATAAAATTGCAAACTTTTTCCCTGCTTGCCAAGAATGAGATGTGAATCAGTGCAGCATGGAATGGACTGGGCTTGAAGTGAACTTGGGACACCCTAGAGCATGAGGTGAAGAATTTTCTCCCCTTGAGACTGTGAGCCTCTAGAAGGCAGGGGCTATGTTTTTGGTCTAGAGATCAAATCTGCTGCTGTAGAGAATGCAATGGACTATTTTTCAGGGCCCCAGCTTCTAGGCCAGATGTACGAATCTTTGGGGGGATGAGCCAATCATCTAAGAGGATGTTCAGCCCCCTGTTCGAAGGCTTCCATGTTAGGTAATGATGAAAGAAGGCTAAATAGGAGACATGATCTTTTAAGTAGAGCTTTTCAGACACAAAGAGCCCAAGAGTTGTTACCCTGTCTACCTCTCGCAATCAGGCCAGGCTGGATTTATGATAGTTGAAATGCATAAGACATGGTTGTACCAGTTTACATTGGTGTCTTTTTTGGCTCAATTTATGAGTTTGCCTGTGTGCTAAATCATGAAAGCTTTCTGCTTACTTTTCAAAGAAAACATTGACTTTCTTCCAAACGTAAGCACGTAATGAATAGACACATTTCTCTTTCCCCCAAACCTAGCTGAGTCACTTAAGCTTGCTCCTTTTTTCTCTGTTTCCCTTTGATTCTTTTGCTTTCCTTTTTCAGTTTCTAAAGTAGTCCACCAGAGTTTAATTGCTCAATGCCTTGCTAAGTGTTTGAATTCTCTTGGGGGCACTTATGTGTTTCCTAATGCAGGACCAAATATGGATGAGTTTCAAGCAAGTGGATAATGTGGCTTGGCAGGAAATAAGGGAAGCCTTTTACACTTTGAAGATGCCAGAGTAGCATCACAGTCAGATCAGCAAATTTGAATAATCCTGGAGCACTGGGGCATGGACAATGTCTTGCCTATGCTGTGGGTAATATTGCAGAATCAGTGATAAATACTACAGTGCTAGGAATTGCCAAAAAACTAAAAAAATCACTCTTGCAAGGTTTCCTAAGAAAAAAGCTAAGAAAAAAAAAACTAAAGAAAAAAGAAAAAAGCTGAAGACTTGCAGAAACTACAATATGGTGATAATGGAATATGAGACAACGATCCTCTTCATGTTATTTAAGATAGCAATATTGCTACTTTTACCACCATCACTGATGTCTCTACTAATACTGGCCGAAAGTTACTGGGTACTTCCTTTGTCCTGGACACTGCATTCACTACTTCATATGCGTCTCCTCACTTTACATTCATTAGCTCACATCAGTCTTATGAGGTAGGTACTACTATTACTTTTAGTCTATACTTGAGGAAGCAGATATTTAGAAAGATGAAATAACTGTCTTAGGATCTCTAGCCATGAAGTGTTGGAGTTGAGACTTAAATGCATCTATATTTGCTCAAAGCTCATATTCTTAACTAATATGCTAGTTAGCAATATAGTTACTATACATCTGTATATGTATATATGTTGACTCAATATTGGTAAATTATATTAATTAGACCAGATCATTTTTCTTAGTATATGAGTATATGTGTTGTGTGTGTGTGTGTTTTGCTGGACTGTGTTGGTGACAAAGTAAGTTATAGAAATGGACAGAGCTATTAACCTGAGCTTGGAAAGGCAAGATCTGTCAGTGGGGATTAAGGATGCCTCTCCATGCTCTCCTTAGAATGGATTGTAAACATGGTGTCCCTGAACCAGAAAAATCAAATCTAAGGGGAGAATGCTAGAGGGCTGAAGACATTTGATTCAAGGAAAGTGGTTCGGGCATTGGTCCTTGATTGTAGCAAGATGTTTAGTTAGATCATGGTCATGAGAGACAGGATGGTTCTCTCAAAGGCTAATTAACCATGATGGTGGCTGTCTGAGCAGGTTTTTTTTAAACAGCATTAATTATATTATTTGTGTTTTATACCTACACTGTTTATTTTACTTGCTTTTTCTATCTTTCTAACTTCAAGAAACATTAATTTTGAAAATGTCAATTTATATCAGTTCTTCTATGAAAAAATAGCTTAGGCCAAGAAGAACCCCACTGGGGAGGCATTGTACCCTTGGGGACTGGAGTGGTAGTACTGGATAGAAATGAGGGCAACACCAGGGGAAGGGAAGTTTCAAGCGAGCAATTGCTGATGCAGCTGCTCTTCTCCGCGACTGCATTTCCTCCACGGGGTTTGCTTATTTTAGCCTTTGTGGGATTTTTGTTTGATTTCTTTCAGGCATGAATCTTTAAAACATGGAAATGTTAAGGTTAATTGAATCACCTTTTCCAATAAAGGGCAAAGAAAACAAAGATAAATTGACTTGCTAGTAAATAAATGGAAAATATAGAAAAACTTAAACACAAATCTTATCAATACTGTAGTGAATTTTATTTCTGTAAATTAATGATTTTAAACTTCATTTTTTTGAGATCTGCTATTTCAAGTAATTTGTTAGCAATAATTAGGGAAAGAAGTTTGCAAAAAAGTTATTAATATTTTAACGTATAAATTAGTGTGGAATGAAGGTTGTATTAGTCAAGGTAGGATAGGCTTCATGCAGTAACAAACAATTCCAAAGTCTCAGTTGCTTAAAGCAATGAAGTTTGATCTTGTTCTTATTGTGTGTCTACTATGGGTAATCTTGGGGATCTGTTCCAGATTATTTATACTCAAGGGTGAAAATGGATGGAATCTTATCATATGGAATGTTTCTTGTCACTATGGCAGGTAGAAGGAAGTGAGCAAATCAATCATTGGCTCTTGAAGTTTGGAGGAGACACATTTCAGTTTTGCTCAGATTTAATTACTCAAAATGAGACATAGATTATCTGTCTAGAACAGGTGTGTCAAACTCATCTTCACTGGGGGCCACAATAGCCTCGTGGTGGCCTTCAAAGGGCCCAATGTAATTTCAACTCCTTAACAGTTAAGGAGTAGTTACATTTACACAGTCCTAAAATTATTTTGGCCCTTTGAAGGCCACCGCGAGGCTGATGTGACCCCTGGTGAAAATGAATTTGACGCCCCTGATCTAGAAGAGAGAGGTGGAAGTGAGATCCTACCATGTGCTTAGAAGGAAAGGATTAGATACTGAGAAGTAGCCAAATGACTAGCAGTGGTAAAGCTTTTTGCTACTGTGAATCTCCCTCCCTTGCATTCTGTGAGCATGAGGATGGGGAGATGTGGCTCACAGGCCATCTACTGTTGCATAGCCCATGGTGGTCTCTATATATGCACATCACCCTTCATGTCTGCCGTGGGGACCCAGGCTGTGAACTCTTGCCTCAGGTAAGGAGGGGAGGATCAGCTGTTGTCTCCAGCTGCTGCAGTTTAGAAAGTCCCCAACTTGTTCAATGGGAGAGAAGAGTGAGGACAGGAGGACCTCCTAACACAGAGCTCCTGGGAGCCCCTTCATAACCGATATCGGCTTCTAGCAGTAATATTCAAAACCTTTCCTCTGAAGATTTTCCCCCAGTCTCATCCTAACTACCCAGCTAAAATCTGGGGCTTGAATAGCTTACTTCGTAATAGACTATCTCCACTCTTTCCCAATAGTTAACATTTATTGAGCACTCACTGCACCAGCCGCTGTTTGAAGCATTTGATATATATTACTCCTCATTTAATCCTCATAACAACTCAGGGAGCTGGGCACTGTTATACCCCCACTTTACAACAAAGGCACAGAGGGGTTAAGAAACTTGCCAGTAAGTAGGGGAGCTGGAATTCAGTCCCATGCAGTCTGGCTTCAGAGCCCACTGTATGACCTCTTGGCTACTAGCACAATATAATATGTAATATTTGGAGAAAATGAGCTCTATTTGAATGTGGTTATGAACAATAAAATGCTCAATGATGCCAATAGCAGCTCACAGAGATTCTCAGGGACCAAAATCCTCACAATATTACACTCTCTCTTTAAATCAATAGGATAAAACTAATGCAGATGCACCAATGGCCCAGCAGGCATCTTCATTTTCATAGAGCTAAGGCAGAGCACATTTGCATGATGAGTGCTAATAAAGTCACTGTCATGACCAGCAGATGACAGGTAGATAAACTAAAGAAACATCTGTATTTTATTTTATTTTTTAAAGATTTTATTTATTTATTTTCAGAGATAGGAAGGAAGGGAGAGAAACATCAATGTGTGGTTGCCTCTCTTGTGCCCTCCCACTGGGGACCTGGCCTGCAACCCAGGCATGTGCCATAGACTGGGAATCAAACGAACAACCCTTTGGTTCACAGGCCGGTGGTCAATCTATTGAGCCACACCAGCCAGGGTGAAACATCTGTGTTTTAAAGAAACACAAATTTCTAAAGACGTAAACTCATTACCATGTGCACACGGGGTGAGGCTTCTAGAATTCCTGTAGGAAATCATTATTGTAAAAATAAACTTAAAAGTTTCTTAAAGCAAAAGGTGGCTGTCTAAGAATCAGTGCTAAAGACATGGTAACTTATCCCGTGGTATGCTGGAAAATGTTTAACAAATTGGTTCTCTGGGAAAACAAACCTCATTTGTACTGGTTGCTAATTTCTGTGGTGTAAATACTCTCACCATTTCAATTTCAAGTTACCAATTTGATATAACCGAATGCAGAGTTGGAAAGAGATGCTAAGAATAGGCTCCTGCAAATGAATAATAGCTGGCTTTGGCACATCAGTGACGTTAGATGGGAGAAAGAAGACACCCCATAGTTCAGCTTTATAAAAAAAATGTATGAGGTCCATCCAGAAGGTATCCAGCCATGTATTATGAAAAAATAGAGACATTTATTGAAGAAGATACAAGATACAAGAAATATTATACATAGGACAGTGGTACCTCAGTTGACTTCAAAGTAGGCACCTCGGGACCTCAGTCTCCCAGTCGCCATCAACTGCCCCATCCTATTTTCTTGAATTTCATCAATGTTCTGAAATCTCTTTCCTTTCAAAGGTGATTTTAATTTTGGTAAAAGCCAGAAGTCGAAGGGTGCCAGAAATCTAAGCTGTAGCGGGGCTGAGTCTCCTGGGTGATTTCATGTTTTGCCAAAAAACTCTGCATCAGACTTGATGCATGAGTGGGTGTTTTGTTGTGATGAAGCTGCCAATGACCAGTTGCCCACAGCTGTGGCCTTCTGAATCATCTGAGTAGTTTCCACGTAGGAATGTTTAAGCCTAACACAAAATTTGATGCAGATGCGTTGATCTACTTGCTCAGTCATTTTGAATGTGGTGACCACACAGTACACATGCTCACTAAGTCATCATTGTTCATGCATGTGTATTACAGTCTACTCTCCTTGGCTGCCAGGCTACATCGATGTTGTACGAACCGGTCTCATATTAACAATGGTTGGACTTTTTCCAGACAGACATCGTATGGGTCAGATTTGAAACAGCTGAATTGAAATAAATATACCATCATATCAGAGCTATGAGAAGTGTATTAATTTCTTTTTTTGTTTCTAATATCATGGAAACACATTCTTTTCAGATGCATTCTGGTAATTCTTTTTGTGTTGCTTTTTGGTCTTGTTTGGAAGACACCACTTTCAAGCAATTTAACTCTGAAAGAGAAAGGCTAAGATGTGAGACTCGGACCCTGGAGTGCTAAGTGCTCTCTGTGGTTCTGCTGCCGAGTAGCTGTGAGCTGGGGCATATGACCTATCTTAAAGTGAGAGCACTCTTTTATTTTTTATTTTTATTTTTTTCAAAGATTTTATTTATTTATTATTAGACAGAGGGGAAGGGAAGGAGAAAGAGAGTGAGAGAAACATTGATGTGTGGTTTTCTCTTGTGCGCTCCCTACTGGGGAACCTGGCCTGTAACCTTGGCATGTGCCCTGACTGGAAATTGAACCAGTGACCCTTTAGTTCACAGGCCGATGCTCAGTCCTCTGAGCTATACCAGCCAAGGCAGGGCAGTCTTTTAGATCCTTCTGGATGTTTATGGTTTTAAATCCAGTTAAAGGGGATGATGAGAAGGAGAAGAACATAAGGTGAATCAATGGAAAAGAGGCAGAGAATGGAGAAATAGAAAGAAAAAAGACTGCCTGAGGGTGCTGAGAGGGACAGATGAAATTGAAAGGTGGAAAAATTAACATTTATTGAGAACTTACTATGTGCCAGTGATTATAAGATTTTGCTTATGTGATTTTGAGAAGCATTTTATTTATACCATCTAATTTAATTTCTGTGCCAACTTCATCAGTGATTACTGTCTACATTGCACTAATGAGGAAAATGAGCCCCAATGGGGAATTATTCACCCAAAGTCACACTACTAGTGAGTGGTTGAACTGTAGATCCAAAAAAAAAAGGTATGAGAAACAACAAAAAAACAAATACCAACACCCTTGCCAGAAAAAAAAAACACAAAAAACAAAAAACAAAAAACAAAAAACAAAACGGTATGAATAGCTATAAATCCTGTGTTCTTTGCACTGGGCAGTGCTGCCTAAGTGGTCAGGAGGTTTGAGAGGATTGTTAGATTAAGATCACTCCCAGGAGAGCAGTTGGGCTGTAACTCTTAAGAATTATCCTTTGACAAGTTTGTTGATTTTCTGCACTTCTCTTTACTTGCTCAAATCTTTAAATCTTGAGAGGCTCTAGTCTGAGTAGGATGACTAAAGCAGCCCCTTAAGACAGAAATTAGCTGCTGGCATGAGGCCCCCATCCCCAGAGCACTGAACTCTGTTTCTGGGCTAGCTTTGGTTCTGGGATGGAGGTTGCCCTTTGGGTCTCTCTGAGGAAATAGTGGAGGAATGGAGGAATTTAAACATCAAGGCTAGGAAAGACAGAAGAAGAAAGAGAGGGAGAGGGACACATGGAGATATTTAAATAATGGGCAGACTTTTTGTTGCCGATAAATTCTACACCATCAGAGCACTGCTGTGTCTGGCTTAAAATGAAAATTTGAATTGGACATCTGCTTTAATGAATAAAAATATATTGATTTAAAGGTCCAGCTTCCCAGCTCTGGAAGCTTCCTTCTTTGATAGCACAAATCAATACTCTCCTGTGAAGGGTCTAAGCTCTGACTTGTGAAATAAGAACTGTGCAGAGTCCAGTGAGAACTGCCCTCAGGGCAGAGCCGAAGCATCCAGGGGAGAAGCGGCATCAGGGCACTGACTGCTCAAGGCAAATCTGTGTACCACTCAGGCAGCTTTTACTCAGGGCATGGAGCTCTGGGACACAGCCCTGGGCAGCTTCACAGGGGTCCTCCTGCTGTGGACTGACCAGAAAGGGATCAGATTCCATGCACATGCTGTCTTTATTGTATTATACATACACGTATGAATATCTCTGTTATGCAGAGTGAGTGCCATGAACTTGAATTATAGCCATCACCCTGAGTGTACTTGCTGTTGGGTGATTTGCATCATGCAGCCTGGCTCTGCCTTTTTCATTCTGTGGTGAGGTCCTAAAGGTGAATTAATCACTTCTGATACAGGATATGTGCACATCTCCTTTGTTCTTGCTAACTGAAATCAAAGGTGAAATATTTTCTTGGGCTGGAGAATAAGCACACATTTTTGAGTTAAACAGACCTGTGTTCAAATCCTGCATCCACTACGCATTAGCTGCGTGACTGTGGGGAAATCATTTAACCTTGCTGAGATGTTTTATTTTTTCTTCTGGGGCTATGAAATGTAGATAATAGTGGATTTAACCTCCTAAGATCATTGCAAGCATTCAGTGGGATCCAGTCAGGAGGATGTTTAGTGGACTGCCTAGTATGCAGTAAGCTCTCTATAAACTGAGTGTTTTAATATCCCAGTGGTTCTTTTAGGTTACTAAAGCACTAGTTGGAATCTGAATAAATGAGGAAATACGTATTGCTTTATTCAAGTGACTATTTCATTTCTCATCCATCTCCTATTTCTGACTCTAGATCCAAGTCAGTCGTTAACTAGGGTCAGGAAGGCCTACCCGTCCGTTCATTCCCTATCACGCAAACTATAAAACAATGTCTCAGGATATCAGCTCTGCATCGGCTTTCAGGGATGAATGCTTGTGCTTTCTGGGCCTTCGTTCTTTTAGCTTTATAGGAAGGATGGGGTCACAGGTGATTTGACATCTCTAGGGCCCCTCTATTGGGGATATTTCTGTATGGTTCTTTAGATGGTCTGTTTCTGGGAACTGTGTCCTTTCCCCTTAATGTCTGCCTATGATTTGAAGAACTTCTCTGCTTTTCCCACAGTCTTCCATTTCTCCAGGATGGGAACTACTCTGCTAGCTGTGTCCTGTTCCTTTACACATTTCCAGGTTCCATTTCTTGGTACTCACTGACCATTTATGTATGAGTGATTTTTTTTTTCTGTTTCTCTTTCCCTAAATGCTGCTGTGGTGTTGCCTATTTGGGGGACTAAATGACCCTGAATAGTACACCTGTTGTGTTAGCAAATGGGGTAAATAGGGTATTTTGCAAATGCTGAAACCAGATTCTTTTCTCTAAGGTGCTCATTAAATTCTGCATGACTTCTTTCAATGAAGACCAAAAGCAGAAATTCCTCAGATGGCGGTATCAGGACTAGGTGTTCTAAGAAACAAACAAGCAAGCAAAGTCAGGGTCACTGTGGATTACTTACCTGATCGTGCCTCTCATTTTGCTTTGGTGGGTGGGACTCTGAGAGCCTGAGAGCCAGGTTTTGTCACACGCATTTTGTGTTTTAATCTCTATCCTGAGTTTGTTTCACTTTTCCTTAATTTATTTTTCTCTCATTTATATTTTTCACTTATTCATTAAAATAAAAGTCCTGTTATACTTTTTAAATTTTGATGGCAATGCCTTTTTACAGTAGAACAGGGTAAGGTCAAAGTAAACAAATGAATACATTCTGTGCATTTTGTAGAGTGAGGATACACTTACATCAGCTATTGTGCAGTTCGGTCAATCATGAAATCCTCAAATTGGCATATGACTTCAGCTCAGAATGTATAGGGATGTAGGAAAGATAAAAAACCTCATAAAACATCTCTGGTAAAGTGGTAAACATTTGCCATATAACATAATCTAATCATAGGAGTAAACATACCATTGTATTGCATCCACACTCAAGGGGGAAAAGATTATATATTCTGTCTGGCACACATAGTTAATGTAATGTAACATCAGATTTTGTCTCAGTCAAAAGTAAAAACTTCCTATATGCCCCTGGCCCTTCTTTTGACCATCATTACTCCATTCTGATCCCAGGGCACTACCATGAGTGAGAAGTACATCAATACCTCTCCTCACCAGTTCTGTGACTTTGAATGCTTGACCATTTTACCTCTGACTTTGACCCTATGATCTTGTCAGTTCATAATTTGTCTCTTTTTAGAATCAACCCATTGCCTATAATGACCTTGGACACATTTTAACAATGGATCTTTTTGGAAATTAAAAACAATTAGTACTCAGAAAGGTAATGTTATGATGTAGATTGATAGGCAAGGGAGCTAACAATTTTGTCAGCATCTTACCTGTATGCTTCAAAGACTTCCAGGTTGTTTCCAGTTACAGAATTTACTACAGAGCTTTCTTTCTTCGCAATAGCAGCAGGGCATGCTCTAGGTGCCAGGACTTTTTTTGCTTTCACTGACTGCCTTGGAGAGTGCCAGGGCCCTCTCACCTTTTAGAACTGTAATGGCACCAGGGTGGAGGCTGTAAAGTCATTGTAAGTCTCTCCTGATGTGAACCTCTTAAAATCCAGCTACCCAGAGACAATGATTGTGCTCATCATTTATTAGTGATGACTCAAACCATTGGATGTGGTTTGAGAAAAAGAAGTATTTTCTTTTAAAGCAAAACTCTTCTTTCAAAACAGTGCAAATCCTCTAAGAGTGAGACTTCATCCTGGGCCCTCCTTTGCCTCAGGCTCATAGAACCTCCTAGATATCACCTGACCTCCCCAGACAGGTATAAACTGCTGGTATCAATGGGTGCTCACTTTCCAGATCTGGAAATACGTCAGCGATATAGCCTACAACAGTTCCAGAATATCTGAGCGCAGAAAGATGGTAACAGGCCATAGATTCCAGCAGAACTATTACAATATCTTGGGGTCTTGCCTGCTTCACAAAACCCATTGTCCTTAAACATACCATTGTTGAGAGCACAGCATATCGTTCCATTTAAATGCAAGGCGGTGGGGGCGGGGGGTGGGAAGCAGTTCACCCACCCACCAGTGTACTCAGAAAGAGGAATCAGGCTTGGTGAACATCTAGATGTCGGTTGCAGTTTGGAAAGCATAATAGAGTCCCCCTGTGAATAACAAATAAAACCTTCGAACTGCCTGATAGCACAAAATCCAAACAACTGTAATGAAACTAATGAGTAAAAGGCCAAGGAGCTTTAGCTACAGGAAATAAACTGCAACCTGGAGCTCCCATTTCTCAGTGGGAGAAAACCGAACTGAAACACAGGTCTCAATCAAATCTGATTTCTGCCTTGGCTGATATTCAGTGCAGTGAGAAACTGACAATGTGAGTCTGAGCTGCAGCCAGAGGCTGAGAAGAAAGCACCCAGAGATCAATCACCCAAAGTTCTGAAGAAAGGGAGATGCTCTCCTTTGTTCAGTTGGCATCGGAGTATTAAAGAACAGGATGACATCTGATGAAACTGGGGACTGTCCTAGAGAAAGTAGTTCTTACTCTTAAATTCCTGTATAACATTAATAATCACAAAAGGGAATGTTTCTTGAGCACTTACTCTGAACCAGCCAGTTCCCTCGTATTATCATGTTTTTCTTCACAATAACGCCAAAAGGTAAACACTATTAGTCTTATTTTACAGATAAAAAACCAAGACTCGAGAAGTTAAGAAACTTTCTAAAGTCATGTAGCTATTGCCCTATGGATATATAGACCCAGGTTCATCTAACTTTGGAGCCCATGCTCTAAGGCCAATGCTTAGAAGCTGTCATCACAAGGTCTTGGACCTGATAAGAACTCTTATGAAGAGGTCATGCAATGATACGATGTCTGAGATTTGTTCCATGTTAATGAAGGTGGTGTGAGCAGTGGGGTTGTGAATGCGTGAAATAAGCTCGGTCACATATGGAGTCCTTGTGATGCTGGAAGATGGTATATGAAGGTTATAATATTATACTCTTTACTTCCTTTATGTTTAAAATTTTACATAAGAAAGATTGGTGGATGAATATATAGCTATATGTTTTACCTTAAACTTTCAAGGTTTGACAAAGAGAAATTCCAGATACTCATGTACGATCTTTCTGACACCCCATGTCTTTAGAATTTTGCTCTCAACAGAGAACAGTGAGGCACAAGGGAGGTTGCCAGTCACCTTTCTTGTCTTTCCTCTTAAAGATGGTGACCATATTTTCATTTTTCAAATATCATGGCATTTCTTCTTGTTTCCTTATATGTAGATAGTTATGCAGCCTTTGCCCTTTCTATTTGAAAACCTCAGCAGGTTTTCCTGCTACTCACAGTTTGGCAATGGAGAATCTAAGGAACACACAAAATACCCTATAATATAAGAGGCAGAGAGCAGGGGGCATTAGATGAGACGGATTTAAAGAGTTAAGACAGACAGCAGCTGTTATTTTGAGACCAGAAACCAATGTGAAAGTGGGAATTGAAGAAGGAGGAAGCAGAGCTATCAGTTAAGCTATTTAAAGGAAAAAGAGCCCAAAGTACATCGTAAAGCATAAAAATGTGAACATTTATATCTTCATTAAGGAGAATATTAATTAGAGTTGAGTTGTTACCTGGTTTATAGTTCCCTGGACTAGGATGAGCTTCCAAGAGGAGCCCAGGCAGAGAACAGCTAGCCTGGATAATTACCATGGCTTGTCTTGGGGTTTGCTCCCATCTCACAGACAACTTCATGTCTGGCAGCCAGGTGAATAGGCCTGGGCTATCTACTCATCAGGCAGGACAAAGAGTCTGCTTTTGGCCAGCTGCCAAAGTGGACTCTTCCTTACTTTTAATGGAAATGAGAGAAAAGCTGAGTAGTCTTGGCAATCATTCAGGACCTCTGAGAGCTCTTTTTCCTAATGTGTAGAACCCTCTCTCCCAGATCCTAGATGCTCATGTGGACTCTGTCTCTAAACCACAGTGGTGCACCCTGGCTGGTGTGGCTCAGTTGGTTGGAATGTCATCCCATAGACCAAAAATTTGCAGGTTCAGTTCCCAGTCAGGGTACATACCCAGGTTGTGGGTTCAATCCCTGGTTGGGTTATGTATGAGGTAACTAATCAATGTTTCTCGCCCCCGCCACTTTCTGTCTCTCTCCCAAAGCAGTGAGAAAACAATAACAACAAAAAACCCACAGTGGTGCCCTAGGCACCATGACCCTCTGGTCTCAGTAGGAAAGAGTGAAATAGTATATGTGACAGTTGGAGGATGCCCTCTTGCTCTAATCCAACCATTTTCTTTCTGACTTTTGACTACGTGTCACATTTAAGAACCTACACTTACCCACTGGCCTTGATGATTTTATTTTCGTTGGATCTTGATTCTTCAGTTCTCCTTTAAGGAGGAAAAGAACAGAGAAGGGATGGCCAGGAAAGTAATGGAAAAAAACGGGATAAAAAATGATAAAGAAAGGTGAAGGCACGCTTTGAAATGGAGTGTGCATGTTCTACCTAAAGACAATCAAATCAGTTTCTAAACAAACTCTGGCTTGGGTACATACCAGTGATTGGATTTGCCCTGTGGGTCCGCAGTTTGGAACTTCTAAAATTGATTGCCCCTTTAAAAAAATCTCTCTGTGTTTTCATGGAAATGTCATTTGGGCCTTCATAGTTCTAAGCTAAGGTTGTATGTGGAGTATCTGTTGTTTGGATGGAGGTAGGGAGTGTCTCTTGATGAGGGTGCACAGATCTCTAGTCTCATTCTCGATGCTGATAAATCCCTAGTGCCTGATGTTAGCCTCAATTGCAGAGAAGGTGAACCATGTCATTAGTGCCTTCCCTATACCCACATTTATTTACACTCCCTTGGTTTTAAGGTGCCTTGGTAACTTCTGGGCTCTAGAATGTAACTACATGCACTAATCTACACTAAAGTGTTAAAGGTTTAACTTTGCATTATTTCCAGAGTTGTTTCTGTGGCTCATGGAAAAGTAGGCTTAATCCAAAGGCATACTTTCTAGTCATAGATTTACATATATTTTAACACTAGGATAGTGAATATACTTTGAGAAGTTTATAGAAATCATGTGGTAAATCCTGTTGATTGCTTTACCCAACCTCCATTTTTACCTAACCCTCCTCTGCGGAGAGTTCAGGAAACTAAAAACTACATTTCCAACAGCTCTCCAATTAGATGTGCCAAGACATAGGTGGGAAAGAGGTGGTGGCCATTTTCTTGCCTTTTGTTTCTGTGTCTGCTTGCAAACAAGAAGGCGGAAACGTGAATGATTTCTGCATCAGTATTCCAAGGTCTAATCTCCAGCTTCCTGAGTCGTGAGAGCAGTTATTGGCTGCAATTTCTTCTTGATTCTGCCCCTTGATTGAGCCTCAGCTACATGGATATAATTATGGATTTGTTTCTCCAGTGGCAGCCTCAGAGGTGAACCAGTTTTGTACTGTTCCGGGAGTCATTCTTGGAGGCCCGCCTTAGAATGTGCTGCTTTAGGCCTTTCACCAATTCTGTAAACTTTGAATTCCCTGCATTAAATCCCCTCCTGCTAGAAACACCTAGAGTGCTTTGTGCTTTCTGTGTGAACCTTGACTGTTAGATTCTTCAAATGGTTTTTATTAAACTTACTCATGAACCTAGTCCTGTTCCTAGAATCCGAGCCCTAAATTTGTCACCAAAACATAGATGGAAAAAAAGAGCCCCTCTCAGAGAGAAGACCATGCAAATGTGTCACTAAGTGCCACAACTGTGGCATTGACTTGAATCTAGATTAGTAGTTTTCACTAGACCAGGTGTTCCTTGGTTTGAGTATCACCAATGTCTTGAGTTTAGGTCACTGGAAATTGTACTGGCAGCCTGGGATTTTTTTTTTTTAATTTTATTTTTAGCTCTCTTGGTACCAAAGGGCAGATGAAGTAACTTAAATAGGCAATGGGTATGTGCTTGCCTGTTGCCTTGGTCTTCCTTAATTGTTGAGCTAGAGCAGTGAGGATTATATAGTCATCTTTCCTAGTGGGGAATGTGGCTTGGTGTGGGGATAATTGAATTGGTAATGGGACGGTGGAAGTGTTGTTTTGTGCTGAAATATTCATTTCTCCCATAACTGTTGAGTAAATGTATCCATTAGTGTATGCACACAACCGTCCTTAATCCTCTGAGCATTCCAGCAGCAGGTAGGCACTTCCTGCTGAGAAACAGATTTGAGTGAGATGAGCATTTTTAAAAGGAGCACAAATCTGTTCACCATCTGGGGAGGCAAGAATTATTCTTCCGTGTTTAGCATGAATTCACAAGACTTCAGGAGAGGGGGAGCAGAGATGTTGCTCTAAATTTTGGCTGCCTAGTGAATTCAGCTTTCTTAGTAGCAGCTGCAGCTGAAGATACTCCAGATCACACAATAGCTTAAAGGAAAGTGGGGGATGCCTCTGAGGTCTTTCAGACAAGGGCTGGCCATAGGTGACAGGAGCTTCTGTACCAAAGCCATCATTTTTTCCAAGATAGCTCGATAATCACTTTCAGTTATCTGTAGAAATTACTTCTTAAATATTTTGCCTTACAGCAAACGGCCTTGCCTCATACAGAGAAAACATCCCTTTTTCTATATTTCCATTTTTCTAAATTTCATTTAATGATCACTCATGTAAATGGTGATTAATGTGCACCAAATATTAACTCAATGCATATAATGACCTATGAATATAGGTACTATTATTCTCCCCATTTTATACATGGAAAAATCAATGAACAGAGAGATCAAAGAACTTACCCATGGTTATGCAGCTGGTATACCAGGACTCCGTACCATGTGGTGGCTCCAGAGTCCATGCTGCAGACCCCTCTCCCACAGATTGCTCATCTTTCCCTTGTTCATCTGAGAGACGCACCATCTTGCGTTGTCCCCAAGGCCTGGGATACTGCATTTTGTACAGATTGTTTACTGCCTAAGTGGGCCCAGTCAAGGGGCCTTAAGGGCTAAAGTTAACCTGTCCTCTGCTCACCAAAGTGTGTGTTCCGGTGTGCAGCAGCCATCCAGAGGAAGAGGACTCTTTTTCTGGTTTGGACTAAGGTGCTGTTTGGGATAGCAGGTCTCGCTGTGATGCTCCCTCTGCACCCTGGATCCCACTCCTTCCTGTCTCTTCTAACCCGTGGGACTTTAACGATTTCCCAAGCATGGGCAAGAATTTGACATGATGAATAACATGAAAACTATACTTTTAAATATCTAGTCTTTTTGCATAAAAGCCTTTAGTATACTTGAAGGAAGTTTTAGTTTCTCTTGCCTGTATTGCAGGACCCACATTTAAACCCTTTCATGATCTTCATAGCCTTTTCCTGGGAGTCTTTTGAAGTACTCTAGGTCCTTCTTAATTACAAATCTGCTCAAGAATGAAAAGCAAAGCCATCCTAAAAGTTAAACTAAAGTATTAATTTAACTATGGAGTCCAACTACCTTTCGAAGCATTGTTTCTATGGAAAAGTATATTCTGAGTTTCATTTCAGGGTGACTGGAGAGCTTCAGCCTCTAACCTAAGGGACTGAGAATGGAAAGCTACTGATGCTGACACCAAGGTCATGGCTACTTAGTGACTTGGTCATCTGCAGCCAGATACACTTTGGTGTACTTCTTCCGACTGCCTCCCCAGATCTGCTCCTGTCATCCTCCAGTTCATTCAGACATAGGCAGCCACACTGATTTTTAAAAATGTAAGAGTGATTATGACCCTTCTCTTCTTAAAATCCTCGAATGGCATCTAATTGCTATGAGGATAAAATCCTTAACGTAGCCTACGAAATGACCCAGCCCCAGCCCGCTCTTCAGCTGCATCTTGGTCTGTTCTCCTCCCTGTCACTGTTCTTTAGCCACAGGGTCTCCTTTCAGTCAGTTCTAATGCCGTAGGCTCTCTCCCACTGTGGTGTCTTCCTCTGTGCTTTTCCATTTACCTAAAGAGTGCTATTACTTTCTTCTCACCTGGCCAACTGCGACTGATCCTTCAGATCTTCCACTTAGATGTGACTTTCTCAGGTAAAAATGTTTTTTGTACTGAAGACATCATGTAGATTTTTCCTTTATAGCCCTAAGGCAGGTTAAAATTAAATGTATTTAATGTCTCATACTGAGTAGACTGTAACTTCTATCAAGAAGTGTCTGTGATTGACTTATTTTTTTCCACCACCTAAAAAATGTCAAATAAATATTTGTTAACTGAATTAATGAATAAACGAACTAATGAATGACCTAACCAGATTTAGCTCACATATGAGACTGTTTTTTCCCCTGCCTAGACTGCAAATTTCCTAAAGGCAGTGGCATTATCTTCACTCATTTTTGTGGGCCCTGAATTGTCTAGCACAGGGCTTTGCAAATAGTGAGCCTCAGTAAAGAATTGCTGGCTAATTAATTGACCTGCCAAGCTCAGATGACCAAGTTAAGGTGTGGAAAATAAGAAAAAGATTACAATGAAATGTATTGGGTCATTTTGACGAAAGAGTGCAGCTTAGTGTTTCAAAGTATGGTGATATACTGGCCCCTGGTTATGGCTAATGATGAACAAATTGGTATATTATGCCCTGTATTGAGTCCTGTATTTTCAACCTCATTGCTAATTTAAGTGATGATTTTTGTTTCCACTGAAAGTGTTTGGTTAGCATAGATAAAAGTGTTTGCCCTAAGTTAGTAATAACTGCTAATTGTATTTACTCTTGTTTCTGAGAGTAATTGGTATTTTTTCATCAATTTGTTGAGATGCCAAAGACCACCAATTACAGGCGTAGCTTGGTTTTATTGCATGCCGCTTTACTGTGCCTCATAGATGTTGTGTGTTGTTTGTTTGTTTTTTACAAATTGAAAGCAAGGCCCTCTACCAGCAAAAGAATTGTGACTTACTTTATTGTGATACGTGCTTTATTGCAGTGGTCTAGGACAAGAACTGCAATATATCCCAGATATGTCTGTGCTTTCAAAGCCCTTTCACATGTTTATCTCATATGCTCCTTTTCCAGTCTTTGCCTCATTTATAGCTGAGGACTCTTGGGCTCATAGAGGTCAAAGGACTTAGCTAAGGTAATCTGGCTAGATAATGAGTGAAGCTTGGTAGTATATTTTGCAGGACTCTTTTGGTCACAAGGAACAAAAGCCCAGTTTGAACTAGGGACTAGCTTTAGAGAAAAGGAATGTGTTGCAGCGTTTGGAATTGTTTAAAGAATGGAAGAAAGAATTACCGGAGCAGGTCAACTCTAAGGCCTTCCAGAAGTGGAACCAGAAGCCTGAAGCCTGGAGGAATTTCTTAGTCGTTCTTTTATCTGTTTTTTTTCAGGGGTGTTGGCACCATCAGGCCCAACTTGCCTCTTAGTACGGGACATGCGTGCAGTGTGCAGTGATGCCCCATAGGTCACAGATCATACTGCAGCTATCAAAGATTTGTGTGTTTATTATGGCAAATTTCCAGCAGAGGGCACTCCGTGTCTTTCCTACCAAAAATCAGGAACAGGATTTGAGGAAGAGGTACATTTTTCTATTTGCACAAAGGTGCCTCAGTGGGTGCTGGGGATCAAGTCTCCCAGCAGCTCTGAGATGATGCTCTTCTTGATTACAACTGAAGAAGAAAGAGAATTTTCCCCTGCAAGCTCCAGCACAGAGAACCTAGACAATAACTTTGATGAATCTGGCTTGTGTCCCATCTGGTATCAAGTTCTGTGGCTGGGGTAAGGTTCTGAGATTGACCCCTCAGACGTTGCATTCCTCCCTATGGCTGCCTAGTGTATACATTCTACACAGACTCTTGTTCCTATATTAAAACTCCATCTAATGCCTACATAATGCAGTGAATCTACACGTAATCACAAACATATTCCCTCTTCCTCCAAGAGAGGTATTCCAAAGTATCACCAACTCCTGTATCCACTAACAAGTTCAGGGTCTTGGAGAGAAATGTTTTTCTTTCTCAGGTCAGATATGGCACCTCAAGATTCCAAAACCTGTGAGCATTGGGACTAGCTTAATCATTTCCAATCCAATCTTACAGGAAAAAGAGAGTAGCCACAATAACAATTTCTGTTTGGAAAAGAGGAAAAATGATAAGCAACATAAGTGGAAAAACTCCAGAGAATAGGCCATACTTCACCCAACAGGACCAGGAATGCATGTCCATTTTTGACTCACTCTCTGGGCTCCTGTTAGGTTCAGTCCCCAGGAAGCTTTGTCTCAATCATTTCCTTCCATGGCCACAGTAGATAGGGAGACAGCCCATGAGATGCTGTATTCCTTCAGAAGCCAAACTGCTGTCATTATGGTTATAGGAATCTGGAAATTGCCTTAGAGATGGAGCAATTACGGGCTTCTAATTTGGGAGTTTATCTAGCAAAGCACTTCTTTGAAAAAGCTAATTGGCTGTCAATAATCAGTTTATTTTGATGGGCTCTGTTAACTTCTAACCAACTGGCAATCTTGTTGAGCCATAATATTTGACTCTGGACCCTGTCTTGGAAATTGATGTCTTCTAGATAGATACCGGTAGGACTTTGCCCATCCTCCTATGGCCTCTGTTTAATAACTTCTCTCAATTGATGCCTCAGGGCAGCTGAAACGATAGGCTGAGTTGGTAAAACAGAAATGACTGACCTCTTGCCCTTGATTGCATTCCAATTATTTGCACTTTATGATGAGAAAGAATTACCACCCTTTTCCAGGGGGAAATCACAGCAAGAGTTGTTTGGGAGAAGTCTGTGTGGTCAGGATTTCTTCATTTCTAGGTTACTCCTGAGTATACCCTCTCCTTGTCCATGAATTAACTTCACCTTAGGACAGCGAATTCATCTTTAACAGTTTTGCATGCTTTAACAGCTCACTAGCTCCAGACAGAAGGAGCCTTTGTTTTAACAACACTGTATATCTATCTTCTTATTTCCTATCCATTTTGAGAAATGCCAGTGTGGACTGAGGCTTATGTTCCCTTGAAGGACCTTACTGAAGGCCATAAGAAGTACCCAGCACACTCTTATTTCTTAATATTTTTCTACCATGCCACCAAAATGTTATCATGGTCCGTCTGCCAAGATAAAATGGGTAACAGTTAATATTCACTTTGTTTTCATGAGAAGGACTGCCATCTTCCCAGCTGGGAGTTGTGTGATTCTCACTGCCTCTCCCCCATATCCACAAAGTGCAGCCTGTCATTCCTATACTACACTTGCTGATACTAGTTTCTATATCAGTAATCTTTGTATTGACAGTGGCAGAAACTCAAGTGTAACTATAGCTTAAGAAAAAAGCTAGTAGGGGGAGGGTAGAATTATTGGAAGGATCCTGGGTAGCTTACATAAGAGTTACAGGGAGAAGCAGATTTGGAAACTTCTGTGACTGGAACTGGGGACTTGACTGTCTGTGTCTGTCTCCTATTCTGGGTTCTCTCTGTACGTCGGCTTCCTTTGCTCAGACTCTTCCACGTGGCTGTAGGAAGCTACGGGTCAGATCCTTACATCTCACAATCAAAGCACAAAGAGAGGTTCTTCCCTTCTTGCTCCAGGAGAAAAATACTGGAGAAGGGCTCTGATTAGCAGGGCTCGGACCATTCATTGGGGTGGGGGGTGGGGTTGACATCACTTAACTCACCAGCTTACTTTTCAAGTATTGAGAACTCTGATATCCTCTGTGTACTATATAGTGATAGTTGCTCAATTCATGAGTAGTATCTTGTTTGTATTTCCAGATGGTCAAAATTAAATATCCCAACAGTTTTGAAACCATACCTGAGCAACTGAGGATATTCTTTTAATGGTAACAATAAAAACCATTATCCATTGTCCTCAGAGACAACCAACTTTCCTTCACAGATAGTGCTGCCAACTTTTCTTGCTGATGCCAGCCTTCTGGCTTTGGAAAAACAGTCACGTTCTGCCCAAATTATGCTTTTGATGAATGTGGTTCCTGGATATTCAGCTGGGACAGTGATCTACAGAGACAGCAATTGAAATGGCCAATCACAGGAGCCACTGAATCACGCCTGAGTGCAGGTGTGTGATTAACAGCAGGTGCTGAAGATGTGAGAGCTGGCAATAATTGGAGTCTTCCTAACTCCTCACCTTAGTGATGCAGTAGGTTTCTATGGAACGGAAATTTCTGCAGAAAAATAAACTTTGTCACGAAACAGCTGCTCCCCGGACACTTAGAATAGAAAGCTTTGCAGTGGGAGTTACTTTGTAAAGGCCTATTTTCTGTTTTGCTAACTTGACTGTGAATCCCTTCAGATCAGGAACTGGAGTTTGTACTTCTTTATGTACTCATCGTGGAGCAGTTTTGTATGCATGGAGCTGGGCTGGAGTGAGAGGGTCATAACGAATGTTGGGATCCTGCTACCCCTGGCTTTAAAAAGTGCATGGAAAAGGCTCTCCAGTCTCAGCTGGGCTAAGCACTGATTTTGGAACCAGCGAGTACCTGGTTTCTAGTTCTCTTTCTTAACTAATTTTTTGAGCAAGAATATGTATTAAATCCATAAACATTTGACTGAGTGACTATTATGTGCTAGGACCTGGGAGTAACGGTGAACTTGGTAACATCCTTTTCTTCAGGGAGCTTTTATTTATTGTAGCAGAAGAATATGGAACACAAACAAGATAATAAGCAAGATAAGTATAGCTGATCAAACGTTTCCTGAAGGAAAGGGTGATGTGACAGAGAGTAACCGGAGAAGCCTTTTAAGATGGGAAGGAAAGGGGTGAGAGGCATGGGAGTTAGGAATGCAGGCCCTGCAATAAGGCAGTCTGAGATTCAGACCTCAACCTCTTCCACTTACCATCTGTTTGTCTTCAGAAGAATAATGTAACCTCTCTAAGCCTCAGTTTAGGTTGTTGCAAAGATTAAAAAATACAGACAAAATGCACGATAAGCACTTGTTATAATGAATTCTGGCCATTGCCCTCTGGGTTGTGACAAAATGATTTTGAATGTCTTTTCTAGAAAGTTCTAGATTTTTGTGGTCTAATTTTCTTTTTTCATTACTTTTCAGGTTTCAAAAGCTTTCAGTGAATAGAAGATGGGTAATTGCCATTTCTACTTAACTTTGTAGTCTTCCAAGCTGAATGTCTTTAAATAGGAAGAAGCAGCAATAAGTGTTGCAAAGTTCAAAATCTATTACCTAAGGGATATGGTTAATATTGCCCATCTTGAAGTGTAATTGTCTTTTTAAGAGTGGAGCTGGCTAAAGAAAGCCTTGGCTGATTAAAATAAATTCTAAATCAACCATTAAATAAAAATTGCTCTTAATTTAATTCATTGCATATGGTCCCAGGGTGTGACGAACCAAAGGATTTGTGGGATGAGCAGAATAGATTTATTGTTTCTCTGCATTTACATGTAGACAGATTAGAATGAATGGTTTCTCACACGACGCTGTTCAGAGACCCACTGGTGGTGTGGCAAAGGTGGCTCGTTCCAGTGGTCTGTAAGGCAGGAGCATACTGTAGAAAAACTCTAGCCCAGGAACAGCTACTGTGTTTTCCTCCTGACCCTGCTATTTCCTTATAGTGTGAATGAATCTGTGCATCCCTTACTCCTACCTCCTCACAAACATTTTAGGCATTTTCTATTTACATATATTATCTATGAAATCAGTTCCATAGAGGCTGAGATGTCCGGCTTATGAAGTCTCTTCTTTGGTTTCAAAGCAGTGTCCCTATAAGAATTTTGCTTAAATCTTTATGGAGGAAAGAACTTGTAAGAGAACTGTTCTTGCTTGTCAACATACTACAGTTGTAAGTTAAAGGTACCACTCACCCACCTTTGCTATGTATTGGAGTTGACATAGTTAAGAACAACCTGGGCCATATGGATTTGAAATGCAGCTTTATTAATTGCCCAATAATTATCCCCTCCCCCGATATGGTCCTGATGTATTTGACTGAATGGTGCTGAAGGACATGACTGAGATCAGGTGCTCAAATGGGGCTTCCTAGTCCCCTGCCCTCCAGGGCCTCTGGACAGAGATTAGGGCTGGTGTGATCTACCCATTTACCTGTCACTGGCATGGAAACTGGGGAATTGCACATCTCACTGGCCGGGACAGTTCCTGGTGGGCCAACTGCATAGTGACAAGAAGGAAAGGACAGGGGGATAAGGATTGAGAGAGAGTGCATGCACACGAGAGAGATCTCTGCTCCTGCTTCCGAGTTGCCCACTAGTTCACAGAGTTCCTGATGAAAGATCACTTGTCTATGCCTGTGAGAAGAGCTGCTCAGCAAACTGTTCATTTCTTTCCCCGTTTTCACTTTCATTTTCTTTTTATGTATTTATATCTTCATTAGTTCAAGTTCTTAGGTGGCCCACACTTTGATATCCTGTGTTCGTGCTGCTAGTTTGGCTCCTTTTCCAGGCACTTTCTGACTTTTTTACGATTTTCTAATGCACCCACCCCATGATCTATTTCCTCAGCCTTCAGCTAGTCTCAAGAACTACTTCTTCTCTGATGTCTGTGTTTAATTATGCCATAACATTTTTTTCATAATAATCTTTGATGCCTTAACACAAAGTTGCAATTCATATAAAAATTTCAGGTTTCAAGGTAGGCAAGTGGAGAAACTGTTTTAGTCACAGAAAATTTCTCTGCCCCTCAGATTACGTAGAGTCATGCTCTGCTTATACACAAAATTACTCTTGGCCATGGTCGTCTCTCATAGGTAGATTTTATCCTTACCTGAATCTCTGACAAACTGAATCTGATTGCTTCCAAAGTCGTATAAGGAACTGAAAGAAACCCCCCAACAAACCTTATTCTCTCTATATGACAGTCTCTAATTTAGTATGAGAAGGATTGAAGGAGCTGAGGATGTTTAGTGTAAAAAAGAGAAACTACCTGGGGGAATGCGATATATGTTTCATGTATTTAAAATCTATTATTTAGAGAGGGTTTGTTCTTTCATATCCAAAGGGTGTTGACTGGGAGGTTTACATAGACTCATTTGCAGATTTGGAGAGTTCTTCATCCAGGGAGTAGACTGCCCTTGCTTCCTGACCTTGAAGATGCTTAAGCAGAGGCTAAGTGATTACCTGCCACAATGCTGTGGGATGTCTCCTGTGTGGAGAATAAGGTTAGCCTAATGACTTCTAGAATTTCTTCGCATGCTGAGATCTAATGGTGCTTGTGTTTTCTCTCCTCTACCAGTTGTCTTGACTGCTTAAGGTCTGGAGAAGCATTTGAGGAAAAGCACCAGAAACTTCATACTTCCACAATTGCCAGATTTCTTAGCTTTGTTATGGGCAAAACAACTCATAGAAGTCTTGGCCATGAGATATTAGAATAAGCTTATAAAGGAACTGATAAACCAAGGGGTATTGTGCTAATATTCAAAAGGTATCTTAGGATTGTAAGATTTTCAGAATATTCATGTCAGCCTACATAACTAATTTAAAAAAATTTTTATTGAATTTATTGAGGTGATATTGGTTAATAAAATTATATACATTTCTTTTCTTTTTTTTTTTTTTACATTTCAGATGTACAATTCTATAACACATCATCTGTATATTGTATTGTGTGTTTGTTGCGGACCGTTCAGCCTGGTTTCAGGAGTTGTAACCCTCACCCCATGGTGGGCTGTGTAAGAGCCCAAGGGACCCACTTCATCTGGGTCTGTTCTGTCACAAGGACATGACCTACTAAGGAGACAAAGCTTATCTCCCTGGCAGGAGTGCTGCTTCTGCCTCTCTGGCCCAATTGCTTGGTTGGCAGTCAATGACGGGTAAGACTCCTCATGGTAGGGGCAACCTAAGCCAGACGCAACCACTTGGGAGGCCTCATGGAAGGACTCGGGGAGTTGCAGCAAAGAAGATGTGATGGACCCTCGCCCCCCGGCTATTCTGACATAGCCTGAGTCCTCATTTCCATCTGGGAGATGTCTCCTGCTTCCTAATCAGGCTTAAAGCCTGAAACTGTGGGGGGTGAGTGGCGCAGTCCTGTCCTGGCCAGGACGGCTCCCTGGGTGATCCGGACATAAGAAAGAATTCCTAAAGTCCTGTGAAACCTGCTTTGCTAAGAGTGCTCTCACTTAAGTGATAAGTGTCCCAGGAGGAAATGAGATTGCCTCCCAAAGTTTGGCAACCCCCTTTCCTGACAAACACTGACTCAGATTAAGCCCTCAGATTTCTTTGAAATGTTAACCATTGTTTGATCCTTGTTGCCTGACATACCTGTATTCCCGTGTATTTGGGCCCAATAAAAGCCTAGTGAGGATGGGGCTCTAGGTCATTCTCCTCTGAGAGTTTGACCCCTTTCCTCCCCAAGCAGAAGATGTCTTGGTAGTTTTTATTTTCATCTGTGATGGAGGGATGGGGCTCTGCGGGTGGAGCCCCCCCACATGTGTTCACCACCCCAAGTCAAGTCTCCTTCCATCACCATATCCCCTATAAATCTTGTTCTACCTCCCCCTCCACCTCCTCTCCCTCTGGTAATCACCATAGTCTGACTATAGTCTAATTTTGTTGACAACAGTCCTCTGATTTTTAATACTTGATTCACTTTAAGTAAACTTTTAATAATTCAAATATATATATATACATATATATATACACACACATATGGAGATGCGCAAGTCTTAAGTGTCAGCTTGATGGACTATCACAAAGTGATCACCATGTAGATCAAGTAATTTGATATGATGCCAGGATTAGAAATGCACCCCCAAAGTCCCCACTCTGCCCACCTGGGTTCTTTCCCAGTCTTTGCTGCACCATCTGCTCTCCAAAGTCAGTCATATCCGATCTGTAACATTCTAGGTGGGTTTGGCTGGGTTTTGCCTGGCTTTGAGTTTTATATAATCACACCAGCAACATGTAAGCATTCCAGTTGCTTCACGTTCTTCACAGCCCTTTGCATTACTATGTGTTTTTATGTTAGCCACATTGGGGGGGGGGGTCATGATGTCACACCAGTTTTTAAATTTGCATTTGTCCTGAGGACTAAATGAAGTTGAACACCTTTACTAATGCTTGTTGACATTTCAAATGTCCTCATTTAAAAATAACCTGTTTATGTATTTTTCTTAATTTTCTATGGGATTGTCTGCCTTTTTGACTCGCAGACATTCTTTGTGTTAAATATGAGTTTTTTGTTGTTATATAGTAAAAATATTTTTACTATGTTTTTCATTGCACTGTGTTGATGGTATAGTCTTACTGAAAAGAAGTTCTTAATTTTAATATAGCCCAATTATCTTTTAAATGCTTTTTTTTAAAACATTCTTTTTTTTTTTTTTTTTTTTTAGTATTTTATTTATTTATTTATCTTTAGAGGGGAAGGGTAGGAGAGAGGGAGAAGAAGAGAAATATCAATGTATGGTTGCCTCTTGTGTGTCCCATGCTGGGAACTGGCCTGCAACCCAGGCATTGCCCTGACTGGGAATTGAACCGCGATCCTTTGGTTCACAGGCCCGTGCCCAATCCACTGAGCTATGCCAGCCAGGGCTAAATGCTTTTTGTATACTATTTCAGAAATCTTTCCCTACCCCAAGTTTATGAAACTAGTATATTACATATCATCTATTGCTGTCATTTTAACATTTATACTTAAATCTAAAATCTACCTGTAATTAATTTTTATCTGTGACGTGAGAAAGGGGTCAGGTTTCCCCTCCACTCCCTGCAAGAATATCCAGTCTGTCTAGGAATGAGCCTTCCTAGTGTATCCAACCAAAAGGCAGGTCATCAATGCATCCTTTGGATTGATTTATGACCAAAAGGGGGAACTGTGGATGAAAAGGGGGGTTCTATGGAAAGTAACCTCACAGGGTGATCTGCTCATAAATTTCTAACTGGGCAGATCATGGTGGCTAGTTATGCCCCAGGCCTGTAACTTCTTTAGTGAAAGGTTTTAAGCTGCTCTGTCTGTTGTTCTTGTGCATCTAGCTTAGACACCCTTGAAATACCAGAAGTAATATCCCTGCAAGAGGATATTTATAACCCTCAGGAGCGCATATAATCTTAACTGTCCTGTAATCCAATCCAAGCCTTGCTTCCTCCAATCTTATGTTCCCTCCTGAATTTCAAATGCAAAAAAGAAGCTGCAAAATGGTTATTCTGTGAAGCATTTGAGGTCTTACTCTTTGGCTCAAATAAACCCTCATAAAAATTCTCAGATGACTTCTGGCCAAGATGGAGGCATAGGTGGACACACTGTGCCTCCTCTCACAACCAAAATTAAGGACAACAAAAATTTAGAACCAAAAAATAAATCAGAACAGATAGAAAATTGAATTGTATGGAAGTCTGATAACAATTCACCCAGACTGGTAAGGGGGTGGAGTTGGCGGCCAGTGGAGAGGGATCACAGCAGGAAAAAGCAGTGGTTAGTGGTCCCGGACACGCAGGCTGTGGTTGGCACACCCCAGGCACACAGGTGGTGGTTACTGGGCACGGGGAGGCAACAAGCAGACCAAGCGAGGTGCACAAGGAGACTGACCAGGGTCACACATTCATGTGCAGATAAACCAGGAAAAAATGGGCAGTGAAACAGACTGTGCAACCCAGCGCCCCAGTGCCGGAAAGTAAAGCCTAAAAGCACCAATTGAACACACTGTGGGGGCTGAAGTGACAGGAGAGACTCCCAGGCTCACAGGAGAGTTCATGGAACTCCAAGGCACATCATAATTCCATTAGCCAAGATTAAAATGAAGGAGAGAATTTTAGAAGCAGCAAGGGATAAGGGGACAGTCACCTACAAAGGAGTTCCCATCAGACTGGCAGCTGATTTCTCAAAAGAAACCTTCCAGGCAAGAAGGGGCTGGAAAGAGGTATTCCAAGTCATGAAAGTCAAGGACCTACATCCAAGATTGCTCTATCCAGTGAAGCTGTCATTTAGAATGGAAGGACAGATAAAGTGCTTCTCAGATAAGGTCAAATTAAAGGAGTTCATCATCACCAAGCCCTTATTATGTGAAATGTTAAAGGGACTTATCTAAGAAAAAGAAGATTAAAAATATGACAGTAAACAGACAGCAAACTCACAGATATTAACAACCACACCTAAAACAAAAGCAAACTAAGCAAACAACTAGAACAGGAACAGAACCACAGAAATGGAGATCATATGGAGGGTTAGCAACAGGGGAGTGGGAAGAGAAGAGAGGGGGAAAAGGTACAGAGAATAAGTAGCATAGATGGTAGGTAGAAAATAGACAGGGGGAGGGCAAGAATAGTTTGGGAAAGGTAGAAGCTAAAGAACTTATGACACATGGACGTGAACTAAAGGGGGGAATGTGGGTGGGAGGGGGTGTGCAGGGTGGAGGAGGATGATGGGGGAGAAATGGGACAACCGTAATAGCATAATCAATAAAATGTATTTAAAATAAAAAAATAGAACATTGCACACTGCACTGACAACAGGAAAAAATTCTCAAACAAAAGAAAAGAATACCCAATGTGCCCATCACCATTATTGAAAATAAATTCCCCCCACTGATATGCAGTGACAGCCTTGATATAAATGAATTGTCCATAAAACTGTGGGACTGTTTCTGGGCTCTTCTGTTGCAGTGGTCTGTGTGTATATTTTGTCTTAATTGCAATAGCTGTATGTAAGTCTTGATATCTAGTAGTATAACTCTTCTAATTTTGATCTTCTTTAAGATCGTCTTGACTATTCTCGGCCTTAGAATCTCCATGTAAAACTTTGAGTCAGTTACAATTTCCGTGATTTTAAAGCAAACTGCTGGGTTTTGGAGACAACTGGTTAAATCATTAACCCATCCAATCTAAGTTCTATAGGTTTCTATGCTGAGGTCATGTGTGTTTTTTATTAGATTTATTCCTAGGTGTTTAATTTTTCCTTTTTTTTTTCCGTATAGTTATTTTCAGGGACCTTAGTGACTTCAATGCTTTTAAGGCTTGAAATGTGGCTTTTCTATTGTCAGCTTTCTCTAAATTTCTGCAGAAACACATTCAGGTAAGTAGACTCATTGGCTGGTTAAGTTATCTTTTTTAAGTGCAGACACCATTTAAAATACTATTTTCTATTTATTTGCATATAATTATTATCATTATTTTTTACACTTCTCTTTTATCTAGGAAACTTGCTAAATTCACTTATGAATTACAATAATAGCTGCAGATTCTTTTGGATATTTTTACCTGCACATAGGATCTGCGAAGAGTGACAGTAGTTTTATTTTCATTTCTCCTACCATTTTCCTCTTCTCTCCCTTTCTTCCTTTTCTCTTTTCTTTTCCTTTTCCTTTTTTTTTTTTTTACTTTATATTACTGCTAGAATCTGTACTACAGCGTTAAATATAAGCAGTGATAGAGGACTTCCTTTTCACATTCCAAATCTTAGAGGGAAAAGCTGCAATATTTCACCATTAACTGTGAATATTTGCAGTAGGCGTTTTGTTTGTTTCTTTGTTTTGTAGCTACTTTATATCAGATTAAGGAAATTCTATTTTTCATTTGCTGAAGTTTTTTTTTAACCATAAATAATGTTGAATTTTGTCAAATAATGTTTTCTACAATTCTATTGAGATGATAATTGATTTTTTCTCTTTTATTCTGTTAATACGGTGAGTTACATTGCATTTCTGAAATAAATCCAACTTGATCACAATGTGTTCTTTCTGTGTTAGTGGATTTGGTTTGGATTCATGAATGATCTACACTAAGAAATTGCTAAAACATTTTTGTAAAGATTTGAGTTTCCAAGTAGGCTTGAAAACCATTTTTTTCTCTTAAATTGGATATTTTCTCTGCAGTTATATTTACACTGACAACCTGATCAGACATCATTCTGTTTGAATATAAATAATGTATTTTTTGTGGATAAAGAACTCACTATATTTTCAACTATTTTCTCTGAAGAACTTTACTTTCTACTAGTGCTGGAAAGCAGAATTTGTGTATATTGTACCTGGCTAGAAATTATAGAAATATTACATTATCCTTTATCACTGACTGTTT
The DNA here is from genome assembly GCA_039655065.1 of Glossophaga mutica. Classification (NCBI taxonomy): domain Eukaryota; kingdom Metazoa; phylum Chordata; class Mammalia; order Chiroptera; family Phyllostomidae; genus Glossophaga; species Glossophaga mutica. The sequence continues at coordinate 133,884,454 of CM077307.1, read as the reverse complement.
TGTTATGTTTCCTAACTAATGTAACTTAATAATTTTAAAAATTTAACAGTTTTAAAACCTCCATTATCTAATTTGATCCTCACAACCTTATGAAATATCTAGGTCTAATGTTATTGTTAATAAAAACGCCTCATAAGGAGGTTTTATATTCAAAGTAGTGAGTAGATAGTTTCTCTCTCTCTGTCTCTCTCTCTTTCCTAACCAAGGCTCAACATGAATGTCAGCAATTAAAAGTTCTGACTGGAGCTCTTAATTGCTTTGGATTATTTTCTCCTATATTTTGCATTATGATGGCTCTTTGGGAAGGACCCAGTATTCCCAGGTCCACAATTTAGAGTGCTTGATGCTAGACCCTGGGAGAATCCACACAAATTCAGAGTATTTTGAGACTGGGCGTGTGGGGAATGGTTACATACAATGACTCTTTAACTGTTATTTGAGAGTATGGATTGATTGCCAAGGAGATAAGGTGCTGCAAAGCTGAACACACACTGCCCCTTTGATCTCTTCACAGTGCAGTGTATCTTGTTTATGATTAGGAGATCGGGATGAAGACTTGAGAAGATAATATAAAATTAGGACATAAGCCATCTTTGTGACAGTTTCCTTTTCTAAGTGATGCTTGGAACAGAATTTAACACTTCCATGGAACCCAGCCAGATCTTGATGTCAAAAAGTCTCCTAACAGCCTGAGATCTGGTTCTGTGAACCAGAACAATCTCAGACTTCTTGAGCCACCTGGGACCCTACGGGGCATGCAGACTATTGAGGGAGGGGATTCCAGTGACAGTAACAGTTACCCTTAATTTTCAGATCAGGAAACTGGAAAAGAGACATGATGATTCTGGGTTCTGCACAACTGAGATCCAGAATTGGCAGTGTGGCTGAAAGGCTGTCTGATTTCTCTCTCTAAAATCTTAGTTTTGACTTCTATATCATTTTGATATGTCTATTATAAACACCATTTGGCATTTGACATGCTTCAGTATTTACTTTTCTTTTTTTCCCTTCCTTCCTTACCCCCTTCCTCCCCTTCCTTCTGTCCTCCCCTTCTGTAGGGAACTGTTTCATGTGTCATGGAACTGTAGCTCAGCCCTCACGTGGAAAACCAGTGGGGTGCGAGTAGGCACACACGACCACATCCATGGAGGGGTTTTCCCATGGGGAATCAGGCCTGCATTGTACCTAGACTGCTATGAGACTTGCTTTTGCTAAAACTCCCTCACCCTGAACTGAGGCAGCAAGGGCTTACTGCAACTTCCTAGAATCTGAGGTAAACCTCCCAAGTATAGAGTATGATGGGTTCAATCACTTTTCCCCTTGGTCTGCAACATCCTTCTCTTTGAAGTAATTAGCAGCATTCTTTCCTTTGTTATCTGTAAAAGGCAGTCCCCTGCAGTGAACCTGTGCATAGTAAATGAGGACTACCCTCCATGTAATGTACCCAGAGAAACAAAAAAAGCCTGTCCAGGTAGGGACTGAGCTCTCTAGCCCTCTCAACCTCTCTCTCTCAGAGAGTGACCATGCTGTCCCTTTTTCTCCAGAGGACTTCTGTTGTCCGCGTGTATTTGTTCATGAGCAGCCACAACATACACGGATCCTGCCAACCAGGATCCACCACACCCTTTCTTCCTTCCTTCCCTCCTTCCTTGTAGAAGATAAGGGAGTATCAACATTTGTGCCCTTATGTGTTGCTTGCTATTGTTATTATGGGAGCACAGCCAACTTGCCTGATGGAATTGTCCAACCCCTGTTTCTCTCTCACTTTTGCCTACTCATGTTTTCACAAGCAAGTGTCAACTTACCAAGCTTTCTTTGTCTGAAGTTGATAATTGCATATTTGCTTTAATCCTTTTTATGTTCTTCTAATATATAAAGTGGAATAGGTCATATTCTTTACCATCATTTTATTGCTAGAGATGTTCAGGCCCCGTGAAATGGAGGGAGTCCACCTGGGTCAAAGAACAGGTGCTGCAGAGCTGATGCTGTGCGGCAATGGTCCTGACAATCTATTCAGTACAGCTCCAAAGCTGAGACTCTTCCTTTGTAAGCCTCATTCTTTTTTTTTATTTTAAAGATTTTATTTATTTATTTTTTAGAGATGGAGGAAGGGAAGGAGAAAGAGGGGGAGAGAATCATCAATGTGTGGTTGCTTCTCACACACCCCCTCCTGGGGACCTGGCCTGCAACCCAGGCATGTGCCCTGACTGGGAATTGAACTGGTGACCTTTTGGTTCTCAGACTGGCACTCAATCCACTGAGCTACACCAGCTAGGGCTGTAAGTCTCATTCTTGTTTTTTATTTGTTAAATACACTCTTAGAGCAGCATTAAATGCATATTTAAAAAGAAAAGTCCTTTCCAGATCAATGTGGCTCAGTTGGTTGGATATCATCCTGCAAAGCAAAAGGTCACCAGTTCTATTCCCAGTCAGGGGACATGCCTGGGTTGTAAGTTTGGTTACTGATAGGAGTGCGTAGGAGAGGCAACTGATTGTTTCTCTCTCACATTGATGTTTCTCTCCCTCTCTTTCTCCCTTCCTTCCCCTCTCTCTAAAAATAAATATGTAAAAATCTCTTAAAAATAAAATAAAATATAAAAAGAAAAACATCTATAATTCCTCCATTCAGGAATTATTCAATTTAATTTTATACATTTCTCTCTATACATTTCATTATACACTTGTTAAGTTGATGCACTTTAGAAGTGTTAACCCTTTGGGCAAACTAAAAGCAATAGAAATGTAATGAATGTGGGATTTGTTAGAAAATCTTAAACTTTGATTTTCTTTCTTTGGAAAATCATAGTGGTGAGAACTATTTATATAGACAATTCACAGACTTGTTTCTATTTTGATGCAGTTGTGGCATAAATTGTTTTATCTTGATTTTACTCTAGGGCTTTTAGAATTAGATTTTGCTGGAGTCAACTTTGACCTAATGCTTGTATGCATTACAGGTATTAGAAAAAAAAATCCCATTCTCTCAAAAGTCTCTGGAGCACTGGCAAACTAATTAAAACCACCCAGATTGAGTAAATACATTTTTGATTATTAATAACACAGTAAGTTTTTTTAGGCACAGAGTTTGCTCAGTACTTGAGGGAAAAAACCCTCAGTGTCTGACATTCACTCAAAGTGTACCTGCATATTTATAAATGTTTCAGTATCTTTTTATTGCAAAGACCATGGATTAGCTTAGATGACTAAAGTATGGCACTAAAGTGTCCAAGGACGTGGGTTTGAATGGCAGGTAGACAACTTTGACTATTTCATGACCTTAAAATTACTCTGACCTGAATGACTCTGTCAGTAGTTACTAAATGCCTAGCATTGTCACAAAGAAATGTTTGATGTGATTTTACACTTTAGTTTTATGTTTTTTTAGTTATTATTCAAGCAGAAGTGCGGATGAGCTATTGCAAATGTATTTGTAAAGTTTAGGGGAAACATTTCCATGCTCACCACACTAAATGGTGGTGCGGTGATAACACCTCGTAATTAAAGGGGTCAGAAGGCAGTTGTTTGAATTCCTGCTTTGTTACCAATTAAAAAAATAGAGCAAAAACTTTCTGAGCCTATACCTCCTAATCTGTGAGGTGAAGGTCAAAACGAAAATTCTAAGTGTACATACTCTTGATCAGAATTCTAATGATAGACATGGTTTTGATTTTCTGGTTTTCATGTTGTTTAATATGAATTTGGTAACTTCTTTTAGGCTTAAGGTGGTATTCAGTTACATTTATAAACTAGTGCATGGCCAGAGAGTAAGGACTGGTTTAGGAAGCACATGAGATGACAGGCAACTCAGAAACCTCTGGAATGGATGCCTATACTGGTTTTACTAGTGGGAGTTTGAAGAGAGTCAATATTTGCCTTGACATAGTACCAGCATCTCCCTTATGTTTACCTGGAGATTGAAACCAACTAAGATTCTCCATACTTTTTTGTGTCTAATAATACAAATATTCTTAACTATGTTTTTTTCATCAGAGCTCTTTTCTGATGACATCTGAGGACCAACATACAGAGATTGGAAACTCTCCTTTCCCAGTTCTTTCTACCTATTGAGTGCTTTACTTGACTAACCATGACTGACCAAGGGTATGACTGACCATGACTGACCATGACTGATCTGAGGGTAGCAGAGTCAGAAGAAAAAGAGCCAAAAAAGTCTGGGTTTTTCATCAACAAGATAGCCAATTATTCATTAATTTGTTTATTAACTTGCTGTGGCTAATTTGTTCATTCATTCATTCAAACTGGTTGAGAACCTATTATGGACTAAGGCATGTGTTAGCTGCTACATGAACATATATCAGTACCTTGGTCTTGAATAACATGAGACAAATCAAGTTGTAAATAAATGTTCCTTATATTCTTCAGTAGTTCATAAAAACTCTTAACTCCTCTTTTGGTTTGTGTTATTGGGGTTGATATGTTGTTAATTTCTGAACTTTTGTTCCCATAATTTCTGGTAACACAGCCCCATATTTCCATCAGGAAGCTGTCCTTGCACAGCCTTCAGCCCCATATTGTAATTTGGGGAATACTGGCCTCTAGAGCTCTGGCATCAGAGTGACTTAAGGCTACATCCGTCCCCCTGTCCCACCAAGAAACTGGAAATGTAATCAAAGCTAAATCAATGAGACACTGATAAAACATAAGGAGACTTTTTCTGGAGCTTCTGAGAAAGAAAAGTTTGTCTTCCTCTGGAAGATGTGAGAAGAGGATATGAGGTCTTCAGTGGTTTCTGCCTTTTTGCTAATGAGATAAGCATGCCTGGAGGCGCAAGGTACTGACACGGTAGAGTCTGAGGGTAAAACCAACACCACAAAAGGCATGTAAGAGAGAACAGAATCAGCTACTGGTGATAATGTTTTGGATGCTGGATCAATTCTCACTGAAGCAACGTATCTAATCCTAGGTATATACCCAAGAGAAGTGAAAACATATATCCATTCGAAACCCTTGGTTGTATACCTAGTAGTGGAATTGCTGGATTATATGGTAACTCTAAGTTTAACATTTTGAGGAACTACCAAGCTGTTTTCCAAAGTTGCAGCATAATTTTACATTCTCATTATCAATCTATGACAGCTTTCCAGTTTTTCCACATCTTTGCCAACGCTTGACTTTTTGAGTAGAGCCATCTAATGGGTATGAAGTGGAATCTCACTGTGGTTTTGATTTGCATTTCCCTAGTAACTAATGGCATTGAGCATTTTACATGTGTTGTTGGCCACTTGTATATCTTCTTTGGACTTGATTTAGTTTTTTAAGTCAGTGTGAGTTAGATTTTTCTGTCACTCGAAGCATAGAGTCCTATTGGATTCAAGAAGGGTGTGTTTCATTTCTAGGGAAGAGTTGCAGTGCTCTCCATCTCTCTAAATGATTTTTTAGTTCACTGTAACATTCAAACAGAAAATTGTAAAAGCAATAAGTATAATTCTTAATATATTTTCACTAGAATAAACCTAGGTAACCTTGGTTGGATCAAGAAATAAAACACTGTTACCACCCTGGGAAGCCACCTCACACTCCTAGTCATTCTTCCTCTAAACTTTAAAAATATTAGATAAGTTTTACCTATTTCTAAACTTTATATAAATGGAATCATGCAGTGTGTGTTCTTTTACGGCCAGGGTCTCTCACTCAACACTGCTTTTCGGAGATCCATCCAGGCTGTTTGTTGTGTTTATTTGTATTACAGTTTATGCATTTGTATCACAGTGTAGCTTTCCATTTAATGAATATGCCATATTTTATTTATCCATTCTATTGTTTATGGACACTTGAGTTGTTCCCAGTTTTTAGATTGTAGAAGTACCCATATTTCACCATGTATAGTACACACATTTTTGCCCAAATTTTTGAGGGAAAAATAAGGATGCACATTATATATGGGTAGTGCCTAAATACCTTGTATTTGTTCTTGTGTTTTGTAATTGTTACATAAAATTTATTTACCATAATATGTTAAAAAATAAATACTAAAATTTCTTTATAATGCAAAACACAAGCATCTAAATATAAATGAATAAAAAATTGAATTAAAAAATTAAAAATGAAAGATTTTCTTCCTCAAAAGTTTGGGCCAAAAATGTGGGCATGCATTACACATGGCAAAATACTGTAATAATGCAATGGACATTTGTGTACATGTGTTTTGGAATTCTTCCAATATCATGAAAATTTTCAATGATAACTACTAGAAAAATTATTGTTTAACCTTTTACATGTAGATCTGTAATTCCCCTGTAGTTTTATGTGTCTTTAGTTGGTTTATTCTTAGGTATTTGATATTTATTGGTACTCCTAAGAAGTCCTCCAGAAATGATTTACTTTTGCTACCAGCAGGCAGTTAGAACGGGGAAGTTCACCTTGCTTTAGACTGGGATTGCTCAAGGTCAGAGCCTTGCCTTATTATTATTATTATTTTTTGAGAGCTAGGTGTTTCCTATTATCCCTATGCAACAGAATGAATGTTTGTGTGTCTCCAAAATCCATATTTTGAAACCCTAATCCCAATGTGATGGTATTTAGAGATAGGGCCTTTGTGAGGTGACTAGGTCATGAGGTTGGAACCCTCACAAATGGGATTAGTGCCTTTATTGGAAGAGTCAAGAGAGCTAGCTAGTTCTCTTTCTGCCATGTGAGGACACAGCAAGAAAACAGCCATCTGTATACCAGGAAGAGGGCAATTGCCAAGAACCTGACTGTGTATCCTGATCTCAGACTGTCAGCTTCTAGAACTAAGAGGGTTGTTTGTTGTTTAAACCACCCAGTCCTTAGTAATTTGTTATAGCAGCTTGCACTGACTAAGGCATATTGTTCTCCAGAAGTCTCAAATTAAAGCCTAAGTGTTTATCAGGGACCTTCCTCTTTGGTAGCTTCTGAAGTATTTCAGACTTTTCTCTTCCCGGCTCCTTGAGGCTGTTAGCCATGGCTTTCTAAATAACTTTTCACAAGCCACATATGAACCAGCAAACCATCAAGGGCAAATGTGGGGCCTAAAATGCAACTCATCCCTCAACACTTGCTCTTTTTTCTCTTTAGGATCTCAGATCCTCAAGTCTTGGCTGTCTTGGTAATGCTTGCTTCTTCAAACAAATGTTTTAAACAGTATTTTACACAGCTTTTCTAGTTGTAAGTATAGTAGGAAGATTAGTCTGATACTAGCTTATCTGTCATAGCCAAAAATGGAAGTAGTGGAGTGTAGTTAAATGTGTAACAGCTGGCTCGCAGGGCCGGGGAAGGGTGGGCAGGCTTAAATTTGTAGTGTTTGCTGATTTCCATGGTGCAGATCCTTTCACCATGGCCAGTTTTGAGCAACTAACATGAACACAGTTGAGGAAAGAAGTACACAGTTGGCTCTCACAAGGTGTTACAGCCAGACACCAGCACACTACTGAGCTGAAATCCGCTCCAATTGGCTATCTTCCCCAGTGTAGGGGAAGGAAGCTGATTATTCTATACTGTCGACACCCCCACATCGAGATAATAAGGGTGCTACCCTCTGTCTGGTTGTTTGTGTATGGGATAGTTTGTAAGTAGATGGGGTTGCTGGAAACGTAGAGTTTTGTGCCTGGAATTTACATTGGTTAAGATATGAAAGGTTGTGTGGATTCAGAAGGGGGGATATTTAGAAATGGGAGGTAATCTGCAGTGGGTGTGAAAATATTCAGAAATCTTAATAATAATTATAATAAATATTAAAAAACCAAACGACATAATTTTTACCTGGGATTGGTGAAAATGATTGAAAGATAAATTCTGAGTACAAAAGTTCGTAAATGAGACTACACATAGCCCCAAACTCTCATATATTGTTGTGGGGAAGAAAATTATTAGAATCATCTTGGAAAAAATATGTATCCAAAGATTTAAGAATGGTTTTTACCCTATGACCATGTAATTTTACTTTAATAAATGAACCCTAAGAAAGTAATCAAACCTGGCAAGAAAAAATAGGAATCCACTTAAAAATGAAATAAAAGGAATGGTAGAATATATTTGTAGTGAAGGAAAATGTTTTTCAAGAGCTTTTAAAGATATTAAAAATGGTAATGTAAAATTAAAAAATAAGGATATAATGTAGTTTACATTTTACTAGATTTTGTAAAAATAGGAATTCATAATAGTATAGAGGAAAAAAAAGAAACAGCTTTAAAGAAACTGTATTCCTTATGGTAGAACTATGGGTAATTTTTGTTTTCTTCTTTTTACTTTTCTTTATTTTCTTAGTTTTCTAAATGAGCTTGTATTACTTTCATGTTCTGAAGAAAAGCCAGTAAGCATGAGAGTAGGAGGAAAAAATATTAGTAGGCAAAGGGTATTTTCTGTTAGAGATTGATAACTAGTTTAATTGGGAGAATCTCATTTGATTCAAATGTTAATCTGTTAGCAAATCCGCTGGTTATATTTTCTTCTGCCGCTACATCTGAATTTTCTTCTGGTGCCATATCATAATTTAACAAATAAATGTCAGATATTGAACAGAGAGAGGGAAAAAGGCATTATTCTGGTTTGGGGCACAAATGCAAGGGGCATTTAACAGCTAAGTTATTTTAATATTAAGTCACTTTAATACACTTTTGAACTTATTCTAGTTTCCGTGGAACTATGACAGGGTTCTGAAGAAAGCTGCCTGCTGGCCTTGTGCTAAAATAAACCTCATGGGCCCTGAACAATCAAGACATTTGAAAAGAGAAAAAAATTAGTTTGTGTTCTAGAGGGAGCATGTCTTTCTTTCTCTAGGATGTAGACAGACTTGCCAGAATTTTCATGCTTTCTTTTTCACATTTTCTGATTACTTTTCCTTCCAGGGACAAAATTCATTTAAGTTTCTGGAGATGTTAACTGATCAGAAAGGTTTTTCTGTTCGCTAAGTAACACTTTGATCTTGAGAGTTCTCAGGAATTAAAGAGCGTGTATGCCTAAACAAAAATAAGTAAAACTTACTGATTGTTTTTCCCTCTTAGTGCCAAGAAAAGGGCCTTGAAGTTTAGAGACTTAAAATTCAGTGTTTTTTTTTGTTTTAAACTGAATATATACATATATGTACATAAATACTTATTTATGTGTTTATGAGTGTGTGAATATTCATGGATAACTTTCTACAAAAATTCAAAATCTTTTTCCATAAAACAATGTTTTATGGTTATGTTTCCATAAAAATCTAATATTTAGCTCTTATGGGCTTAGTGAAATATGGCATATTTGTATTTAAAAATAAGATTAAAATATTCTCACATTTCTACCACATCTTACTATTTAAAAAGTGCTTTTACTGCAAAATATAGCATACATGCAAATGTATATATCACATACATGTACAGCTGAGAGAATAATAGAAAACTAACACCTGTGAATCCACCACACGTTTTAAAAATATAGAAGTCCCCTTAACATCTTCATTTCCAGTCCCACCTAGTCCACTCTTACACTACCCTTTTCAAAAAAAAATCTCTCAACAAAGTAGGAATTGGTGGAAATTTTTTTAGTGATTATGATGAAGGACTTCTACAAAAACCCTTCAGCTAACAGAATTACTGAATGCTTTTTCCCTAAGACAGAGAACAAGAAAGGATATTCATTGTCTCCATTTGTACTCAACATTTTACTGGAAGCTTTAGCAAATATAGAAGGTAAGAAAAGAGATAAAAATATACAGATTAAAATGAAATAAGTAAAACTCATTATTTATAGAAAACATGATTATGTTTGTAATCCTAAGAAACTTACGGAGAAACTACCAGAAGTAAGAAAGAATTTAGAAAGGCCCCAGTATACAAGGTCAATACATAAAAAGCCATAGTTTTTTCTGTACTCTAGGTATATGACCTTGGCAGCCCAGCTGGTGAAGCTCCAGGACCCGCCTTGGTAGGGTGGCCACGCACAAGGAGGCCTGGAGCTCCGCAGCAGAGAGGTGCTCCAGGGGACCCTGGAGAAGGCGGTGTCTCAAGCCCTGGTTTACAGGCATGGGGTAGAGGTGCTGAGGTAAGCTGTTGTCTTTTGCGGTGGCAGCTCCAAGGAGGACTCTGGGGAAACTCACCCTTAGGCTGCTTGGAGTCCAGTCCCCACCTCAGCACTTGCCCTGTTGCAGCCATCTCCAGCGCCTGGGCACCGTGGCCATTGTATAAGACCTAGCGTCCCTTGATCCCAGCCTCCCCAACCCCCACCACGTTCCCCGGTTGTTTCTCCTTGCAAGCGGGCCCTAACCCCGGCAGGAGTGTGTTGCTCCAGCACTCCCTCTCGGACTGCCAGTGACCCCGAGGAAAGTACGTACAGGCAGTACAGGCATTGATTTCCATAGCCAACACCCCTGGCCAGGCACCCAGGAACCTGCAGGCGGCTGGGTGGGACCAGCTCAGTGGTCTCTGGGTCTCTGCAGTTCTCCACAGTCCCTTGGAGCGTGCTCTCACCCAGCCCAAAGACGGAACCGGAGCGCGGGAGAGAGCTGGTGGGCCGTTGGGATAGCCCTTTGCCCCTTGGCGTCCTTTGCGGGAGCAGTTTTCTCTTACTCCTGTGCCAACGCAGTGCTGCAAGCATCACGCTGGACTGCCTGCCTGTGTTGAGGAATTGGTAGCTAGGCGACCTCTCCGAGAGCTTAGACTCCAGCCCCAGGGGCGACAGCCCACGAATGGCTTCATTGGCAACTTCTGTGAGCTATGCCCCTGGCCGGCCGTCACCCAGGCGTTCATCGTTACTGTGTGCTGGGTCTGGCCCAGATCCCTCACCCTGGCACGGCTCCTCCACTGCTCGGTTGGCAGGCCTTTCCCGGGATCGAATGCTTTTACCAACTGGGTTGTACAGCATCCAGAAAAGGTGGTATCCCAACCTTACAGACTATTCTGTGTCTTCATCGCTGCTCCAAGCTGTCTCTTTGAAACTCTAAAATATTTACCTCTCAGAGACCACTCAGGAATGGTAAATATCCCTCCTCCAGGGAGTAAATGGACCCTCCTCTGTTGGCCACCTTAGTGATTTGTCACCTTTCTGAAGCCTCAGCCATTCACTCACCACCCCATCCCTCACCCCATCCTTGCCTGAAGGAGAGCGAACCCTAGAAGAGCTCAGGAAAGACACAGCAAAGGAGGACTGTCAAACTAATGACCGATACAGGACATTCAGAGAAGAAGCCTGCTCCAGTGGTAGTGTGTACCATTAACATGTAGGTCTCAGGAGGCCACTGAGTGTCACTTCCTTCAGGTGCAGGCCTGGGTTTCTGAAGGGAAACCTCCAATCCAAGTCCTGGAAGACTAGACCATGTGTTCTCTATGAACTTTCATCCAGGGCCATGGCATGACCAGCTGTGGCCCTGCTGGAGGTGTCCAGCCTCTTAGGAGGGTTGATCCAGGTGCAGCAGGGCACTCTGGTTCAGCTTCATCCTGCTCCCGCTTCTCAAGAGGTTGACAAAAGGGAGCACTTGATGAAGGCCATGGGCTCAGTTCTCCACTTCACTGATGTCCAGAGACCACGCAGGGAGAAAAGCTTTCAGACCTGTTAAGGTAGGATGTCTCCACCACACCTGTCAGTTGTAAGCCCTGCAACTGGGAAATTTCAATGCCACTGCTGCTACCATTGCCTCTGGTAGGGGTGGGGGGATGACTTGCCTTTACCTCTTTGTACAGTCATTGCTGAAGACCCAGGCAGGCTTGGAGAAGACAGCTGAACACCAATGGCTTAATAAGGTTTGGGGGATAAATCTGAGGCCATCAGACTGCAGTGCCTCAGCCACTTTCTCCTGGCTGATCTGGATTATTGCAACATTACTAGTTGCTACTTGACTCACTTGTGTGCTGGGCCCCAATGCTGTCTGTCGTCTACCTTCTTCAGCACCAGAGATTGATTATGAAACGATATTGCACAATTCTGATAAATGGAGGCGGTTGCACCCCATCCCTCAGACATAGCTGCAGCATCTTCTATTTTGACCTCCTAATACCTCCTGTCATCTCAGTCCTCTCCCTTAGGCTTACCTGTTACAGAATGAAGTCACCTACACCTGTGTGTGTGGATTCTTCTCCCTTTTTCATTTGGAACCCCCTCCCCCTCCAGTCACCTCCACCAGCCCATCATTGCTCTTGAAGTCGTACTGAACCGTCACAACCAGCACATCTGCTGAGTTGGCTTCCCACCCTGGTTTGGACTTTAGTGTAACTGATGCGGAGATGACTTCCACTCCCAGGCTTTCATCTCAAGGCTCCCCCCCCACCCCCCCGCCCCCCAGGCTATAGGAAGAACATTCTGTTTTCTACAGCACTTCCTGGTTCTGAAAATATGTCTCCCTGGGGCCTCACTGCCTAGGCCTGACAAGTTTATTTTTAAGTGAGGTATAACCAACGTAACATTATATTAGTTTCAGGTGTACAACATAATCATTTGATGTTTATATATATGGAGAATGATCACCACAGTAAGTGTAGTTAGCTTCTGTTACATACAGAGTTAAAATTTTTTTCTTGTGATGATAACTTTCTCAAGTTCTACTCTCTAAGCAACTTTTAAATATGCAACACAGTATTATTAACTCTAGTCACCATGTTGTACATTATATCCCAGGACCTACTTATTTTATAACTGGAAGTTTGTACCTTTTGACACCAACTGTAAAAGCAAACCTATATGAGACACCTGGAAACATTTGATCACTGACTCTATATTTGATATTAAATAATTGTTATTTTTATGTGTGACAAGGATAGAGATATTTTGATTATCTTAATAAAGGAGTTTGTGGTCTTTAATGATACATGCTAAAATATTCGTGGATGAAATAATATATTTATGGAATTTATAAAAAATGTAAAAAGCGAAAAAATGTAGAAGTATAAAAATTGAAGAAATTGAGGAAACCATGAGGTTCATCTTTTGATAATAAAATGTTGAACATAAGTAATGGATTCTTGCTTCTTCATTATATTTTTCTGTCTTTTTTTATGTCTCAAAATTTTAATTAAAAGGTATTAAAAAACACGATTTCATGTCGATTATTTGTGTTAAGATTTTTTTCTCTTTACCATAATTTATGTGTTTTTCAGACCAACATACTTTGTAATTATTTTGGTAACCTTTCATTTTATGATACTGTTTAAAATTCTTCTTTATATTGTGATTCTTACTGTTTTTAATTAAAGGCCAGAAATATATTTAGGTATGACTTTTCTATCAAGACAGGAAATTACATGAGTAAAGCAGTTCTGTTTGCAATCTGAAGGTAACTAACTTCTTTTCTCTTGCCACTTTTAAGATTCTCTCTTTATTTTTAACCTTTGGCATTTTATTTATGATGTGCCTTGGTGTGGTCCTCACTGGGTCAAATTTACTTGAAACTCTCTGCTTCCTGGACTTGTATGTCTATTTCCTTCACCAAATTAGGAAAGTTTTCTTTCATTATGTTTTCAATTTCTTGCTCATCCTCCTCCTTCTGGCATACTAAGATTCAGATGTTAGTATGTTTGGAGATGACCCTGAAGCTCCTTATACTATCCTTATTTTTTAAAATTCTTTTTTCTTCTTGCTATTCTGTTGAATACTTATTTCTTGCTTATGTTCCAAATCATTGATTTAAGTTCCAGCTTCATTCTCTCCACTGTCGGTTCTCTGTATTCCACTTAGTGCAACCTTCATTTCTGCCCTGGGTCTCTTTAATTTTGTTACTCTACTCAGTGAGTTCTTTGAGCATCCTGATCACCAGTGTTTTGAATTCTGCATCTGATAGGTTGGTCATCTTTATTTCATTTAGTTCTTTGGGGTTTTGTTCTGTTCTTTCATGTGGACCATATTTCTTTGTCTCCTCAATTTGGCAGCCTCCTTGTGTTTGTTTCTGTGTATCAGGTAGCACTGCTTTGGCTTCCTGTCTTAGTAGCACGACCTATTATAGAAAATGCACCTGTACATTGTGTGGGGTGGAGACTTAGGTGATCACCAGGGTGGGTCCACTCGTTTCACTGCTTGTGGCTCTGTTTGGGGGGAAGGCACAGAGAGGGGACAATGCTGCTGCCTGGCTTCTGGAAGTTTGCTTGGCACTCATCCTGTATGATTGGCATCCTTCCAGCTATTGTTCTGGTTCTAGAGGGGGTGGATCTGTGTATGTTTAAAGTTTGTGTGGGCCCTTTATGCAGAGTCTCCTGAAAATTGGGTGGTGTCTTCTGCTGTCTCAACCCCCACTGGTTTTTACAATGAGAAGTTTTGGGGATTTATCTTTCTAGTGCTGTAACCCTGGGCTGTACAGTCTGGCCTGGGGCTGGCTGGGATTGCTTACTCCCAAGGTATCCCTCCTGATTTTTATCCACCACACGTGAATGTGGGACCGCCCGTTCTTCTGCCACCACCTCTCTGTGCCACACCACGTCTTTGTCCCTCTCTTCTTGTCTCCATGTCTTTGCTCCTTCTACCTGTCTGGATGGATGTGGCTTCTTTATATCCTTGGTTTTTGGACTTCCATACAGCTTGATTTTCTGGTGGTTCTGAGTGTCATTTGTTTTGAGGTCTAGTTGTAATTCTTTCTGTGATTGCGTGAGGAGGCAATGTGTGTTTATCTGTCTCCATTTTGACTGGAATTCTGAATTCCAAATTATTATTATTATTGACATGTAAAAAGCTGTACATATTTAATAATGATATATAACTCAATATATTTAGGGCTGAGTGTATACTTGTGAAACCATCACCACCAACAAGGCCATAGGCATATCCTTCACCTCCCAGTTTCCTTCAACCTTTGACTATCACCTCCCCACTTTCCTCTCCCACTTCCTGGGCAGCCACCATTCTACTGTCTGCTTCTATGAGTTTGACTATTTTGTAGTCCATACAGTATTTGTCTTTCTGTGTCTTTCATTTAGTGTTATATCCTTTAGGTCCATCCATGTTGTTGCAAATGGCAAGGTTTAAATTTTTAAGGGTAAATAATATTCTATTGTACATATATACCATATTTTCTTTATGCATTCATTTAGCTTAAAAAGCGGAGAAAGGACTTAAATCCAAAGAAGACATACAAATGGCCAATAGGTATATGAAAAGGTGCTCAACTAATCATAAGAAAAATCAAAACTACAATGAAATATCACCTCACACTTGTTAGGATGGCTATTACTTTTTAAGTGTTTGTGAGGATATAAATGAGAACCTTGGTACACTGCTTGTAGAGATGTAAAATGGTGCAACCACTATGGAAAACAGTGTGGACAATCCTCAAAAAAATAAAAAAATGGAGCTACTGTATGATTTAGCAATCATACTTCTGGTTATTTATCCAAGGGAATTGAAATTGGAATCTCAAAAATACCTGCACATGTTCACTGCAGCATTATTGACAATAGCTAAGATACAGAAATTATTTTTTAAAGTGAGGAATACTGATTTTTATATGGAATTCTCAGTTTTAAAAGGGACAGAAGAAGTCCGTATTTGGTATTTCTATGTGCTGATCATTGTTCTAAGCAGTTTGCAGGAAATTAACTCCATAGGTGAGAATCATTTGTATGGGTAGGGGGCTTAGAATGCGTGAAAAGTGGTTGGGGGAGATGCCATGACACAGGTGGGTTGGCTAGAAACCCCGCAGTGGAGCTGGAGGGATGCCCTGAGCACCATGCTGTGCTTTCTTTTGCTGACAGCCCAGAAGCACCTGTACACACTCTGCTGCTGACACAGGGAGTCTCCTTCCTCCAGTATTCGGCTTTCTCTTTGCTCACCTCCTCTCTGTTTTCTGCATTTTAGTTGTAGGAAGTGGAAGAAGGACAGTAAAACTCTCTCCAGTGAAAATGCCAAGTTATAAGCTTTTGTTTCTAACTAGCCTTGAGCAAAACTCTCTGTTACAATGGAGGAACTTAATTAGTAAATTGAACTTCCCTTCCAAACCTATGCAGGAATCTATAGGCACTGCAATTGCTGTTCTTCCTTAATTTGTTTTTGCCCTGGAGCTGTTACAAAGAAAGTGTCACTGCCCCAGATTCCTACTTCAGGAAGACAGAGACCCATCAGGGTGGAACTCTTCCACTGCTAATGCTGACTCTACTGGGAGAATGCCACCCCGGCCCCAGAGAGGCCCAGACCTCTGAAGGCAGAGAGAGAACACAGCAGTGTCAATGAGCGGCAGTCTGTCACCCAGAGAATCTGAACTAGAGCTTCCAACAGAGCCCAGCCCTCAAGGAAAAATCTGGGGCAGGGTGGTGGGGTGAGAAGGAGGCATCTCCTGCACAGGACCCGTAGGAGAAGGGGGTCCAGGCTGGACCAGAGGAACTGTTCTTTCATAGTCCCTAAGATGAATGGAGGACTGAAGGAGGGTTCCATCATATCACTCTTTACGTCTTGTATATACAGGATGTCCTAGAAATATTAGTGCAGTTTTCAGCTTTAAGAATGTCAGAGTGTAAATGCTACAAAATTATAAAAAACATACTTTGAAAGTTGAATTATTTACATTTCTTATATATTTATTGAGATTTGTGAGTTTTAAATAATGGTTAATTTTATTTTTCAGGTTATGTCAAGGTGATAAAGATGGACTGAAACAAAATAATAAGTTAAGCATTTATTTTTACATTCACAGAAATATATAAACAAATAAGAAATGTAAATAATTTAACTTTCTGATGTCTTTTGAAGGTGTGTAGCATTTATACTTTTAAAGTTGTTAAAACTTAAAACTCCACTAACCCTTTTTCTATACCCTGTTATTGTGGACTTAGATGCCTGTATAACATACATACATCATTGGATAAAAGCCTATATAGTATTCATATGGTATATGTACTATAACAATTCAGTCGTTAAATATGTTTTCAATATTTACTATGTGCTAGGCATCAGGAATACAATAATAAACTAAAGATGCCTTTCTCATAAAATATATACATTTTTCTAATAGTTCACTACATGTAGTTCTTATTTTAGAGTTTGGATTCAGTCATTACCAATAAATGCTTCAGAAATTTTCATAAATTTTTAGAATAGGAAACTTTTTTTAAAAATAGGATTTCTTTGAAAATATTGTTATTTCACCTTAGGAAGGGAATCATGAGGGCCACAGACAGTGGAATTTGGGTCTGTACTCTTTGGGTATGTTCGTGCTCACAAACCTCTAGTGGACTGCCCAGAGATCCAAGTACGATTTCCTGGTCAGCTCACTGCATTTCACACCTCTCCTCCCCAAACCGCCAATGCTCCTTCCTCAGCCTGCACATTTTCTTTCATTGAGAAGAAAAGAAGCAATCAGAAAAGAATTTGCATATTTTTCCATATGGAATATTCTAACCCACCTGGATTTGCACCCAGATGCCCTCCTTCCCTCCATTTCTAGATGCCCAGTGGGCTGCTGACCAGAATCAACCCCACTACTTGTCTCCTAGAAGCCTAATCTCTTTGGCTTACTAAGGACTTTGTTTCTAAAATTTCTCCCCTGTCATTATCTTTTCCTCTCTACTGGATCTTTTCATCAGCATACAAAAACACTGCGATTTCTTTTTTTAAAAACATTTTAATTAATTAACTAATTAATTAATTTTTAGAGAGGGCAAGGGAGGGAGAGACACATCAATGTGTAGTTGCCTCTCACACAACCACCACTGGGGACCTGGCCTGCAACCCAGGCATGTGCCCTGACTGGGAATTGAACTGGTGATCTTTTGGTTCACAGGCCAGTGCTCAATCCACTGAGCCACACCAGCCAGGACCAATTTCTTTTATAAGGAAAAGAAGCTTCCTTGGCTCCATAGTCCTCTCTATTGCCCATTGCCTTTTCTCCCATTTGTTTACAGCAAATCTCAGAAGAGTTGTCTATGCTAACTGTTTACCTTCCTTTTATTTTCTCTTGAACTTTCTCAGATCAGGCTTTTGTGCATCCCCCCTCCACTGAAAACACAAGTCAAGGCTCAGCTCAGTGACTTCCAAATAGCTAAACACAGTGGTCAAAAATCCAAGTCCCACACTTAACTTAGCAGCATTTGATCCACCAGATCACACCCTCCTTGAGGAAGTCTCTTCTTCATTTGCCTTCCAGAAGACCACATTAGCTGACTCTTTCTTTTCTTTTCTTTTCTTTCTTTCTTTCTTTCTTTCTTTCTTTCTTTCTTTCTTTCTTTCTTTCTTTCTTTCTTCTTTCCTTTTTCTTATTTTATTTTATTATTGTTCAAGTACAGTTGTCTGCATTTCCCCCCACCACTCCCCCCCATGCCAGCCATCCCCACCTCCCTCCCCTGATTCCACCCCCTACCTTGGTTTTGTCCATGTGTCCTTCATAGTTGTTCCTGAAATCAATTCCCCTGTTTGGTTGGTTCTTTCTTATTTTGCTCTGAAAGGTGGAGCATCTGGGGCCGGATTCTTAGACCTTTGCTCTTGGCTTTCTGCTCGCATCCTAGACCTATGCTCCTAAATCTCGTGTCTAGCAGATGGCTCAGATTTGTATTTCCAGCCCCATGTCTCTCTCCAGCTCTAGATTTGGTATACTCAACTGTTGTCTCTCCATCTCTTGGTTGTCCAATGGGTATTTCAAACCTACTGTGTTCAAAAAAGAACTTATGCATTTTTTTCAACTCCAAACTTGCTCCCTTCACTGTCTTGATAGTAGTAAATGGCAGGACCATTTACCAAGCCATATATTTCAGAGTCATTCTTAAATTTGGCCACATTTTATCACTTTAATGCTACTACCCTTGTCCACCCTAATTCTTGTCCATTCTTGTCCATCCTTGTCCAAGTCCTATCCTACTAAAATAGTCTCCCTTTTCTTACCATCCCAGAAAACTTGTCCACATAGCAGTCAAAATACTTTTCTAAAATGTGAAGTTTGATCTTGACATTCCCATGTTCAGACTACTCTGATGGCCTATAACAGCTGAAATACATTTTTTTTAAAAAAATTATGAGCTGCAAGGTCCTTCCTGATCTAGTCCCTGCTTGCATCTCTGACCTCATTGGTCACAACTTTCTCCATCACTACCCTTTAGCTTGCTGATCCCATTGTTCCTCCAGATCACCCAAGAAGATGCTGGACCTGGAATGTTTTTCCCCTACAGAGTGTCCCGGCTGGTCCCTGAACCTCATTCGTGGCTTTGCTGCAATGATACTTCTTTAGAGAGGAACTCCCTCACCATCCTGGGTAAAATAACACCTTCTGTGAACCCAGGACTCCTGCCAGATCTTACCCTGCTTTGTATACATATCAATTTAAAACAATTTGTTAACTACTTTTTTATATTAGAAGTTCCATGAAGGTGGAGGCTTCATTTTGTTGGCTCTAACTCCAGTGCCTTGACATAGGAGGTGCTCTATAAGTATTTGTTGAATGAAGAAAGTAATGTAGAACAGAATTAGACAAAATCTTATACTTACCAGTGACACTTTCCTTCCTTTCTCCTCTTTTTCTTCCTTCTATTTCATCTTTACTTTTTCCTCTGCCTTCTTTTCCTTTGTTCTTTCTTATCCCCTTCTTCTCTCTTATTTTTTTCTCTTATCCTCCTTCCCTTTTCTTTTTCCTCCTACTTAAAAAAGTTATTCTTTTCTTAAATACTAATAAGACAAAGTAGTTGAAAAAATGGGAACTAATTCCATTTCTTAAGTAGTAATTTGAGATCATATGTATGTGTGTATGTGTGTGTATTGTGGCAGAAGGAGGGGGAAGTATTTGCACACAGAAGATGGGTGAGTGAAGGCTCTGCTTGTACTGACAGAAGTGTAAGAGAAAAGTCTATAATCTGAGGTACCTATGAGAATCAAGGGGGCATGCATTCTGTTTTTTTAGATGCTGCATTACTTGGCTCAGCCCCACGCCTTGGCTTCCCTTGTGTAGATGCTGCTGGGGAGCCCAGGTATGATCAAATCAGGGGTCAAGGGGAGTCACTAATATTGCATCAATTGATAGTTACTTCTACCTTGGCATAGTCCATAAGATCACATTTCCTTGGGACAAAGGATCATCCTTGGATAGATGGACAATTAGTGACACAACTTTTGTTTCCTTTGCTTCCTTAATAAGTAAGCTCTGGCTTTATTAAGAAAGGTAATGATAAATTGTAATCCTGCCCCTATTAGTTGAATTCATCCAGGGACCATTGAGAATCATTCCTGATGTGAATAGATCCTAATTAATGATCAAAGGTTTTAGAATCCTGTATAAATAAGGCCAGTTTCAAAGGAGTCCCTCACTTCTGTTCTCCTTCCTTCCTCCTCTGAGCACAAGGTCAGTTCTTTTTTGCTATCCCTATAGAGTTGGAGTTAATCATTGGATTGATAATAGAATCATGGACTGGCCAGTTCTATCCAGGCAATGAAAGAAGAGTTTTCATAGGCTCTGGGGACCATTTTGCTTTCTCTCTAGGCTGCTCAGGAAGCAAATTGGGATTACAAAAGAAATCTTCATTGTTTGTGAAGGAAATTGAGCACTCTTAAAATTTGTGAAAATAATTTCCTTGGCTGACAGAGAATTAATCATAAAGGAACTTAGTGAAAAATGCTTGAGTTTTGATTCAATTAGCAAGTACCACTGTCCAACTGAGAGTTGAGCAATCTGTTCCCTGTACTCTTTTGTCAATTGATGTGTTAACTTTTTAATGTGTTGATTTTTGTCAGGCAGAGAAGCATAGTAATCTTTTCCATTTTGCTTGTCTCTAGCAGTGCGCATTAGTAGTGCCCAGTAATATGGTTTTGAGATTGGGAAGATGGTAGAAGGGAGAAGCTGAACATTAATAAACATGAAGGTCAAGAACCCCAGAGTACAGAGGGTTTTGCTATTCTTTCAACATGTGTCACCAGATGCTTGCCTCAAATAAGTCTGGCATTGAGAAATGGTTTTTAAGACTTGCGTAGATGTGACAGCTGTGAAGTCCCTCATGAACTCTGAAAAGGCAATCTCAGTCCAGCTGCTCCTGTTTAGGGCTATCCAGAGTGAAAGTGCTTTTAGCAACAGATTCATTTCCGCCCCTGCAATGGCTTTGACAAACACTCAGTTCCATATATGGGACTGGGTTTCTTGCATATTTTCCTCCTGTCTGGATTCAACAGTGGTCCTGTGTTCTTGACTACCAGGAGTATGCAAAAGTAATAATAAACCCTGTGGGTAAGGAAAGATAGTCTTAGTTTGGGGAGAACTGAATTTCTGTAACCACCTTGTAAGATTAAACTCTACAGAGCATCTAAAGAGAAGGCAATACACCGAATTAACAAATTATATTAAGATGCACTCAGGAATGTGACTGCACATCTCACACATGCGGGAGCACCCTTAGAGGATTTCCTTGAGGTAATTGATTGATGTAAGGAGCAGTACAGAGTTTATTTATTTCAATAAAATGAATACATTTTAATTTTTTTATTTCAATAACATTAGGCTGGACGCTCTTATTTAAGGACAGATCTGCCCCTCCTATTACATAGTCATCACATTGAGGGCATGAATCATGTTTAATTATTATTTTTGCTTATCATTAAGGACAGTATCTTTTATAGAGTCTAGCATCACATTATGCATCTTAATTTCTCAATTAATTTTGTTTTTGTTGGTGACACATTAGGAAGTTACAGCACTTGGAATCAACTAGAATGGAAACTATGTCAGGATTTGGGACTGAGGATGGGGATAGGGCGGTGGCTACTTACTACCTTTCAAATCCATAAAATGGTCTGCTCTGCCTATAAGAATAGAGCCCACGCTAGGGCCCCAGGAATAGTTTCTTATTCTATGCACCCGTACCAGTCAAAATTGTACTTATTTTTCATGGTCCAGCTCAAATATCACTACCTCTAAGAAGTTGATTCAAATTCCTTAGCTGCAATTAAGTTTATCATCTCTATTCTTAGAACAGTGGTTTGTAATCTTGGCATTAATGACATTTTTTACCAGATAAATTTTGTTGTTGAGGGTGCGGTAGGGGGTGGGCATAGAGGGCGATGTCCTGTGCATGGTGGGATGTGTAGCGGCGGCATTCCTAGCCTCTACCTACTAGATGCTGGTTGCACCTGCCCAGTTGTGGCCACCAGCAATGGCTCCACATATTGCCAAATATCCTCCTGAGGGCAAAATCACCCCTGGTTGAGAATCACTGTCCTATAGCAGTTTCTTTGGACTGTCTTTATCACACTTGCCACATCTCTCTTTGTATTAGTGTATGCGTACTTATTTTTTAGACTTTAACCTCTTTTAGGGAAAAGGGTAACCTTTATTTTTCAGTTTTAGTAAGCTCTCTCCACCAAACTATTAATACATTGTGTTTTTTTATTGCTGTATAACAAATTAACACTAATTTACTGGTTTAAAATGATACCCATTTATTAGGTCACAGTTCTGTAGTTCAGAAATCTGGATCGGCTTGACTGGGTTCTCTGCTCATGGTCTCACAAAGGATTGGCCAAAGTGAGCTCTTCTGCGGGGACTCAGGGGGAGCTCATTCAGATGTTGGCAGAATCCAGTTCCTTGCAGTTCTATGTCTGAGGTCTGCCTTTCCTTGCTGGCTGTCAGGTGAGGGCCATTCGCTGCTACAAGAAGTCATCTGCATTCCTTCTCATTTCTCTCCCTTTGTCATCAAGCCATCAAGGGCATATTGAATCACCTTTGTGCTTCAAATCTCTTACTTTCTCTTGTGGCTTCTCTACTGCCTTCTGCCACCAGCCAGAGAAAGCCTTCTGCTTTTAAAGCTTGTATGATTAGATTATACAATCTTTTCTCTTAAGGTTAACTGTGCCATATAACATGACAGAATCATGTGATTGATATCTTACCACTTTCATTGGTTCTAAGGATTTGGTTTATTACCTACATAATTGAGGTCTCTGGGGAGAGCAGTGCTCAACTCCCACAAAGGTCCAAAATGGCTTGGGATGCAAGGAAAGAAGGCTGGCTCAGAGTTATTACTGTGGTTGGGGGGTGGGCCTGCCTGAGGGTTCCTGTGCCCGAGGAGGGTCTTGCATGGTTTCAATCTCCCCTTTAGCACACACAGGCTTTCTTAGTGGTTCACTAAGTGTGGCAGAGGGCAAGAGGGAGGGGTGAGGCTTGAGAGCTGTCATCAGTCAAACTTGAAAAAAAGGGAGTCAGACTACTTATGACGCAGCTGGTCATTTTATAGGACACTGAGCAAAGATCTTTTTTTCAGATCTTTAAAAGATAAAGTTTAGACTTTTTCAATCAATTCTCTTTAATTTTTTCCTCAGCATATTCTTAAGTAATAATGAGCTATTAACGACAGCAGTTCATTTGTCCTCTGCTGGTGAGATATTCTCCTTTTGTTTTCAAAGTTTGGACAGTGGTAAATACTGTGCTCTCCCTACCTCCACCTTAGAATACGAAGTGAGGTCTGGCAACAGTCAGTGTTCACAGTCACCACAAGGTCATTGCCTCCAAGAAGTGAGATGACTGGTGCTCTTCTTTTATAATGTAAGTGATTGACTGTCGCAACACCTAATTTCTGAATTTCTTGGGTATATTGAGAGATGGGTTTCCTATAATTTCTGATAGAAAGATTATTGGCAGCAAATATGCATAATTTCTGAGATACAGAAGAGATATATTTTGGGTGGCATTTTTGCTTCAATTTATTTCTTGGTGCTTTGATTAAATTAGTTTTTGAAATGGGATCATAAAGGTCTTTTGGTACCATTGAAGCCATTTCTCCTCGAATAAAATATTGTCACCTGCAAAGTACCCAACAAGTGTCCCCAGTTCGCAATTCAGAATTTCTAAGAGTCTCCTGGCATAAGTTCTGAATGGCAGAATAAAAAGTAAGAATTGTCTTGATAGCTGGAATGATGGACTGAAGCCAACAAGAATGCAGTAAGGATGCTGGGAAGAGGATATTGGGAAAAACTTCTCAAGGGACCCATTGGATGAGTTTATCTTCTAATGGGGGTAGAGGCTATTAATCTTATAGAGCTCTTCCTTCACAGGGTATAATTCTTTCACTTAAGCATATCATTGTGTCTACACTGAGGAAAGATAGGTAACTTATAACAGACCCATGCTTGAAGTTCCTTTTGTTTTAGAATTAAGATTCTGTGTGCTAGCCCAATTGGGTGGTGGAGAAGTTTAGTCTTAAAAAAAAAAAAAAAGATCGTGTATGCATATGTGTGTGTGTTTCCTGATTGGTTGACTTGAACCTGGTTCCCAGAGTAGCCTACTTTAAATTAAGTCAAATTGACAGATCTTCTTTGATATACAAGGTAGAAAGCATTGGTCCTTAAAGTGTTGTGCATGGATCCCTGGGGGTCCCTGAAATCCATTTCAGGCTATCTGCAAGTTCAATGCTATTTTCATAGTAATACTGAGATGCTATTTTCCTTTTGCACTGCTTTAATATTTGCACTGATAGCTTAAAAGCAGTGGTGGGTGAATTTCTGCCTTAGCATGAATCAAAGCAGTGGCACCAATTCTACTAGTAATAATTGTATTTTTCACTGCCATGTTCCTGCAATATTTTTATTGTTTTATTTTATTTTTATTGTATTTATTGGTTGACGTTGGTTAATACAAAGATATGGGCTTCAGATTTACGATTCCACAACACATCATCTGTATATGGTGGTGTGTGTTCACCACCCCAAGTCAAGTCTGGTCAGCATTTATCCCCCTCTTCACTCTCTCCTATCTCCCCAACCTCCTTTAGTTCTTGTAATTTTTTAAAAGCCAATTTTACTTAAGAATACCCTTAATAAAACAGTAAAAGCTATTCATTTGATCAAATCTCAATCCTTGAGTATATGACTTCTAGCATCAGTACAAGCAGAGGATTACAGAGACTATTTAGCTCCCACGATTGTGGAAAGTCAAAACCTTGTAATAAATCCCTTATTCTGTATTTTGTTTCTTTGATAGAACCCTGACATTTATAAGTCTGGGGGAGGGGGGTTCATAGCTATCTTCAAAAAGTTGCATGGCTATAAATGTAATCAATGTGAAGATTAATAGACAGAGACCTCGTGTAAATTGGAGTAAAAGAGCTCTGTTTAGAGCTCTCCCTGTTTCCTCTTATCCTCTAGAAAAGAGTGTCGTCCCCTTTATTTCTCTGGACTTCCTCATAATTGGCCATTAGACCACATGAACCTAATTGCAGTTCTGTGTTCCTGAATAAACTCATTTTGTTGGTGAAATAACTTGTTTATTTATTTAAAGTCATCCTCAAAGGAGCTCAAAAAACTGCTCAAAGGAACAGTTTTTTTTTTTCTATGTCGATACAAAGCCTAGAATGATGTCCCTATGATAGAAGTGAGATGCATGATGGGATTGGACTCTGGAGACAAACTAACTTTAGCTGGACTTAGATTCCAGCTCTGGCATTAACTTGCAGCTTTGGTTTTCTCATCTGTAAAATAGTGATAATAATAGTACCCATTTCATATGGTTGTTTTGAGAATTAAATGAGTTAATATTTGTGCAGTAGGCGGTTAGACAGGCATGAGCAGGGTGAAGATGATGTTCTAGGTACAGAAGGTCACCAGGGCAGAAAGCCTCAGGTACCTAGCAAAGGGCGAAACTGGGAAAACAAGGACCTTGCCCCCAGGGTAAGCTTTCCTCCTCCAGCATACTGCTGGTCATTTGGTTTAGACCCTCTGGCCTTTCATGTGACTGGTCATGAGGCTTGAACCCTCCCTTGACCTTTCCGTCCCTGGCATATAGCTAGTCATGCAGGTCATACCCTCCGTAGGGTGAATGAACAGGGGTGCTGGACCATTAAGCCCCCATGACAATGAAGTTCTGACCCACATCAAATACATCTAGGCCTCTCTTGTGTTTCAATTCCAGGCCCAGAAGAGCAGCAAAATTAGACAAGCAATGCCATGGCTGACCTCAAGACCAGCTACATTGACTAATGACCAGTCAGTGGAGACCCTGAGCCTGAAAGGACACAGAAGGAGAGCTGATGAATATTCTGTTGAGGTCCTGCCCCCGGAATCTCCCCTAAAATCCGCACCTTGAAAAGCCTAAGACAGAGGACCCAGCACCATCAGCCTCTCAGGAACACACCCTTGCCTTTGCAGGTCCCGCCTCCCCCCACCCCCTCCCCGTGCATCACCTTTGCCTTCCTCTCTTTCTTCTAACGGCTCAAAGGGCCCTTCTTTTGCCTTTGTCACGTGTTTTGTGAACCCATTTCTTCTATGGCTTATTTTTCTCCTGTTGAGACTTTCTAAATAAATTTTATCTTATAGTTTGAGTCTCGGCTCTGAATTCTTTCTTAGACAGAACTCAAGTACTGAGGTTGCTAAACTGAGGTTCATTTGTCAGTAACAACTGGTGCTGTTCTTGCTGCCAACATTTGGAAAGTATTTCAAATAGTGCTTTTCATATAGCTAGTATACTTAAGGTTCTGTTAAAATTTTAAAAGTTATCTTTAAAAGTTAAAGAAGATAGTTTTTTTTTTGCCTCTTTCAGCATTTTTAATGATCACAGCTGTTCAAGAAAGTAGTAGATTATCTTGCAAAGCACAGAACCTCACTTGACCCTTTCCAGGGAGGCAGCAGGGAAAAGAAATATATATATTTCCAGTCTAAATGCTTAATTCAAGTCTTGGCTCAGCCATTTGTTAGATGTGTCACCATAGCAAGTCATTTAATCTCTCAATCTCCATGTCATTATCTACTGTATAATTTAAGTGAAACAATATGATCGAAGGTGCTTTGTTATCTGCAAAGTGCTCTTTAATGTAAAGCTTGTTATTTCCTTGAAAGCTCCGAAACAGAATCCAGTTGAGTTTCTCTTTGTTAGTGACACCAGAGAAAGGCTTCTTGAATCAAAGAGAAGTTTGGACTTGATAGTCCCTGTGGCTCTTTCCTGTTCAGAGCATTTATGAACTGAACATTTATGAACTGTGTCTCAAGTGGCTTGCCTGTCAAGGTTTGTGATCATATTAAAGGAGTTAATAAAAGAAGGATTTTTTTTTGACAGAGTGCATGAGATGGAGCTGTACTAAATAAGGAAATTAAATCAGGCAGTCTTGGGGGAAACTTAGCTCTTTCTACATATGTAATCATCACAATTATAGTTGAGGCTGCCTTTTGCTATTGCAGAGGTCCTTCTATAGTCAGTTGCACTTGAAAGCGTGCAATTCCATCTTCTATACAAAGGTTTAGGACAATTTGACTTTCTCTTTTTCCCTCTTAGAGCTTCAGATTGTTATGGTTAAAAATAAAGTATTTATCTTCAGTTTAGAAAGCTAATAAAACTCTGACAGGAGTGTGAAATAGAATAAAGCATCTCTTCAACAAATCCATCTCAATAACACTTTCTGACAATCAAAAAACCTTCAGGGCCACTCCTTAATGACTTCTGAAGTTTTAACAGATTTGTACTAAGGATGTGAGAATAACTGGAAATGGGTTTTAAAGTAGTGCTAACTTGTTTGTTTTAAAATTCACTCTCTGATTCAGTTTTTGAAAAGGGTTTGCAAATGTGCTTCCATTAACATGTAGACTGATGAAGTGATTATGATAATGAGAGTGCTACTCGCCTTTGCTTTGGAATTACTGGGAAACTGCTCCAAGGTAACACTTTGGTAAATAGAAAAAAAATGTTTCTGAGGTTAGACTCAAGCCCCAGGGAAAAAAGGATAGCTAACAATTTATCCCACAAGAGCTGGGTGATTCTCAAAGGTGTGAGACTCCAGATATCCACATCTAATGAGGATTCAAACACTACTGGGCAGGTTTGAAAGATTCCGTGCTTCTTAAACCCTGGGCACATCAGAATTCACTGGGAGATATTTTTAACACCATTGTTCCCAGACCTCCATCTCAGAGATTCTGATTTATAGTGCTGGAATATGGACTAGAAATTTCTAGAATTTACACAAATATAAATTTTCAGGTATTTTTGATAATCAGCAATGTTTAGAAACCACTCTAATGATGTAGACTTTAGGAGCTTAGGTTTTCATAGAAAAGAGTGGAATTTTTAAAGTGCACTTTAAGAATGGAATCAATGTGGGTAATATTTTTAAATTTTGGAAATTTAAAAAATTTTCTTATTTTACAATTTTTTAATGTAATTTCTGAACTTACCTAAAGGTAGAGAGAATAGTAGAATCAATCATACAATGTACACGGTGTCTGTCTCTCTGCCTGAACAATTGTTTCAATGCTGCCAATCTTGTTTCACCTGCTCTCCTCCCCTATTTTTTAAAAAAGTCTAATATAACCCTAACCCCTTCTTCTCTCTCTCTTTAAAATCAATAAATAAGAAATTTAAAAAACTAAAATATTTTAAAGCAAATTCTAAACACTATCATTTCATAGCTAATGGTCATGTCATTATCATATCTACCAAAATGACTAACAATCCTTTGACACTATCTAGTAATACCCATTCCATATTCAAAGTTCTCAGTTGTCTCAAAGGAAGTAAGTAGTAGAAGCTGGGATTTGAACTTAGGCAGTCAGACTCCAGCAGACTCTAAAATCCAACTCATAGAAAGATAGAGCACGTTGTGGGCAATCTTGATGCTTTCGAACCTTGATTGCTAGTTTTGGGGGGTCTTTCTTAGGGAAGTAAGAACCAATTGTTAACTGTGATGGGGCAATAGGGAATTCAGAAGATGAGTCAGTTTTTGTAGTTTAGTTGCATCATTCTGAGGTCCGGTGACAAAGGGACCTCAATGATCTTCTGTCCACTTCTGACATACAGAACGGGGTGTAACTTGAACATGTTCTTCCAGATTTGCTGAGGTCTGGAGACACTTTGTGGTAGAAACACAGATGCAGAATTTTGATCTAAGGTTGTCTTGTGAAATATTATCTAATCTTTTCATCACATATAACTATGTTGTATCTATTGAGGCTTGGCCTTTGGCTCTTGGCCTTTGGTTTAGGATGCAAGAAAACATAACAGGTGTTTAGTACATATATACTGAATGAATGAATGATTGGATGGAATTTAACCTGTATTTGGCATTCAACACATTACAGATTAACTTTGCTTTATCAAATCTGTGGTCCTAATTTATTGTAAATACAGTTTTTATAAATAAAATGTTTGTAAATCATTTAAAATTTTAGGTGTGTTTAGAGAATTTACTTGTTAAGACCTATCTGGCAATGAATTCTTCCTGAAGGGAAGCAGCTCTATGCAATGGAAATGACATTTCCTATTACTTCTGTAGGGCAAGAAATACATTTTGAATAATTTTTTACCTTAAAAGATAACTGACATGCACCTGTATTTTAGAGATTTAAATATATCTCTTCGGTTTACCTCAGCATAGGGCAGTAGGAGAAGCTGCAAGTGCTAAAGGATCACTGGTTTACAGAGAGAATGGAAAACAGCCTGCAGGACGACTGAGGAGGAAAGTCTCTTACTGCTTTGATTCTCAAGTCCTGTGATGCTGGGTGTGCATCTTCAGTCCCTTAGTGTTCTGGGACAGAGGCTAGTGGTGCTTACCAATATCTACTTTCTTTTCTATTGGGCTCATTGCTGGAGGCCATTTCCCAGCCTGCTCTGTAAGTAGGTGTGGTCACATGACTGAATTCCAGCCAGTAGGATGAGACTGAAAGTGATGTGTACACCACTCCTATGTCTGGATAATCACAATTTGTCATGAATGGCCCCCAAACTCTTCCTCTGTCTTCCAGCTGGCGTCAGGCAGAGAACTCCAAGGCTCCTTCCATGTTGCCGCCCTGCCCTCTCCAAAAGCCTTCAACATTACATAAGAGAGGAGCCTGTATTATGAAAACTGCTGGAATATGGCTGCTGTTTGCTACAGCAGTTAGCTTAGCGTGGCTTACATAGTTTTTAAACACCAGGATGACAATATGGACTTGGGTCCTTTCAGGCATTTATAGAGGTAATAAGAGAGAGTGGTTTAATAGATGCATGAGTTTAGAAAACAAAGGGACTTTAATTTTATGTGGTTATGTGGCTTTGGGCCAATTACTTAACTTTTTTAGGGTCTCAGTTTCTTTTTCTCTGAACTGGAGATAATCATAGTACCCACCTCAAAGGATTGTTGTTAGAATTGATGAAATTGCCTCTCAGAAAAAAAGAATAGTTATTAATAAATTAGCTATTTTAAAATTGATCATAGATACCTTCTAATTTGTTCAAACAAATTTTCTAAGTGGTTGGTTTGTCAGGACAAGGTATTAGGAAAGGGTATAAAGATTAGTAGGACTTATTTTTTGCCTTCAAAGAGCCACCAGTTTAAGAAGACTCTTGAAGGACAAACCAATAATTACAGCAGGTGAATACCTTTATGAGGCTGTCAGCTTTTAAATTTGATGAGTATAAGATATTAAATATTCTGTGCTAAAGATATGCATCAGTAGGCGGAAGTAGAAAAAGGATTCTCTTGGAATGTGTCTATATATCTATATATATATTATTTTTTTCCCTCAACTGCCTGATGAATTTACAAACTGAGCTGCTTTGCTGGAAGTCAACTGGCCCTTGTATCAGTGAAGAGGTTTGTCATTTCAGGACAATATTTGGAGCCTTGTAAAAAGCTTGAGATGATTAACTTACTCTAACAGTGAAAAAGAGAGCTGTGCTGCAGTGTATCTTCAAGGCTGACTTTTTAATGGCAATTTTACTGAGTCAATTACAGTACCTCTTTTTCTCTTAGTCAATTTCACATTCACTGAACCATCACAGTATGCAGAGGAAAATGCAGGTGGGTGATAAAACAAAAGGTTTGGGAATCTTTCCACACCTCCGGGGCATCTGGGAATTTTTCCTCGAAAAGGGCATGACACATTGAAACAGTAATTAAACTTTCATTTACAATTTTTAAGCTTGTGTAGACTTTGGAATCAAAGAGATGTCCCTGAGGTTAATACTTATTCAAGAACCTAGTAAACACTTTTTTCTGATGTGTAAACAAATATTTTCTCAAGCCATTAGTTGCCAGGCCAGCGCCTGCTAGGAGATTTGGACTCAAAGATGAGTAAACAAGATCCAAAGTCTACGAAAAATTCATCTGTACAAATAGTTATAATTTTATGGGTGTTGAAATAGGTAAGTGTTCTAATCATCATGGTGCCATTGAAGCCAGAGCCGTGTCTGCATGATGCAGCGTCAGGAGAGATGCTCAAGGGTGTGGTGGCTCCGCTGCTTCTTCAAGGGAGAAGGGGGGTTTGCAGGTGGAGAAGAGGGTAGCAGGACTGCAGGAAGTGGAGACTGGATGTGCTGGTACAGGGCCCTTTTCATTGTCATGGCTTCTTGGGATCCTGAGCAAGATATTTTAAAGGATGTCAAGGATCTTGGGCTCAAAGGACTGGGAGATTTTATTAAACACGTAACATCCGCCAGACCAACAAGGTCAGACAATGTTGTTAAACCTAACTCAGAGAAAGTTTCACAAGTGTTTCCTAAACCCCCATTTGATTATTTTTTTCAATCCAGACTCCTCTCATCACTATAATAACTCTCCTAATAAAAGAAGTTGGAGGAGAAATGTCTGACATTTGCTTGTCCAGAGGCCTTCTCTTCTTGGCCAGTTTATGGTTTATAATACTAAAGCAAAGTGCCCTGAATATTCCATGTTACCCAAAATTAACATGTCCGTTAATTGAATGTGATACTATTAGAGGGATGGAGAAATATTCTAAAGCAATTGGTTGGAGTCAAGGGCATAAGAGTAAAGGCAAGGGGGGGGGCGGTGGAGGAGGTATAGGAGGGAGGATAAATGGTGATGGAAGGAGACTTGACTTGGGGTGTGAACACACGATGCAGTGTACTGATTGGTGTGCTGTGGAACCGTGTACCTAAAACCTATACAATGTTGTTAACCAGTATCATCCTAATAAATTCAATAGAAGGAAAAAATAAATTAATTAAAAAGAGTAAAGGTGTTATGCAAATGTTTGGTTATTAAGATATTTTGCCTAGGAGGATAAAATCAGATAATGAGAAATGAATGAGAATCAACTTTTCTGTATGTTTAAATGTTAAATTTTTAAAGAGTGATATTTGGCTTCTTTAGCAGCATTTCTTTGCCAATACAATGGAAGAGGCATAAAAAAAGCACTGGGGGATATGCAGTGCTGGGAGAGTAAGAGAGGTAGGAGTTGAAGGTAAAAGGAAGTGCTGAGGCCCATGAAGTAAATGGTTTGATTAGGAAGCACTTTGCATATCACATGGAGCTAATTCTACTGTGGGCAGTAATTTGTTCTTGAATACCTAATGTGAGTAATAACTTTGTTTCTATACCTTTCAGGTTACAAAACAATTTCCCATTCATTACCTCACCTGACCATCACAGAAGTTTGGAGGTGGGCCAGTGACAGCCCCAGGTCACACAATTAGAGATAGAGGTGGATCTTTCTGCAGGCACTTTCTCTCATTTACTTGCTGAAAACAATTGGTATGACAGACCATGAATAACTTGTTATCTTTGGGCACTGAGATTATAATTGATAAGTTGGTTGGTAATGAGATTTTTGAACTTGATAACATTTAATTCCGGGGTTACTTACTGCAGTTGACTTGAAGAATTCAAGCCACTAACTTCAGGGGCTGTATTTTTCTCCTTAATTGTGACTTTGAAGGCTCACTGGCTGGGCATCGAAGTCCCTGGCACCTCAGATCGGTTGAGGAAACTCAATGACTGGCTCTGTAGGATGTTTCTGAGAGGCTCTCCATCCCCGAGCAGTGCGTGAATAGTCAGTAGGAGAGTTACAGTTGTTCTGCCCGTCCCGCCTCACCGTTATTCCCCAGGACACAGCATCCCAAGCCCGGGTCTCTAGAAAGAAGAAAACCTCCTTCACTGAATCCTCACAGGGTGTGGCTTATTCATTTTTTCTTCACCCTTTTCTGTGTGAGTTTATAAATTTCTAGTTCGTAACCTTACTGTACTGAAAAGAAATGCATAGGTCTGATTCATATTGTTTTAGCCCACAATAAAGTTTATTGTTTTAAAATAGTTTATTTTCTAAGTCTAGTCCTTGTAACAGGATTGTAAGTTACTGGAGGGCAAGGACCTTTCTTCTAGATCATTTATTTTCCGCATACTACCTTGGACCCCATTCAGCCTTTATATCTTGATTTTTAGAAAGGCTTAATAAAACCTTAGAAACAGCAGAATGGAGTGGTTAAGAATTAGGCTCTGGAGGTAGATAGATAGTCTGGCTTTTAAAATTCCAGCTTTATCATTTACTAACTGTATAACCTTGAGCAAGCTATATAACTCCTCTAAGCCTGCTTCTGTTTTCTCAAATGTAATCTGGGGAGATAATATTTGAAATGATCCAATGTGATTATTGTGGAATTAAACTAGATATTACACTTAAAGCAATTGGCACAGGGCTTGACACATGATTAATAAATGTTAGAGATTGTCATCATCAGCAGCATCATCACCATCTTTTTATTATCTTCATCATCATCCTTGAGGATGGTTGATGATAGTGTTGTTAGGTGCATTGATAACCTGTTACTTTTGATTATTTTCAGCCCAGAAAGTTCTTTGTTCTGTGCCACAGAGTTCTCTGTCCTTGACTTTATTCTGTTTAGGTAAACTTAGAAGGCATAGTTGGTCAGTTTAGGCTAACACAAATGTAGGGAGATCAGGAAATATAGAGCTGATAGAATTAAAGTTTAAAACAATGAGCTGAAACTGGCAAGGATGCATTTAGCAGACACAGTATATAGAACTGTATTTAAGTTAAAGGCCAAACAAATAAAAATAAAATTGCTCGACTACAGGAGGGATGATACCCATTTGGATGGAAGTTAGTGTAAAAAAGTCGTGAGGATTTTGGTGACCAGAGGTTGAGTCTGAGATGCTGGCATGAGGTTTTAGTTAAGAAAGCATATACCACTTTAGGTTACTGCTATGGACTGAATGTTTGTGTCTCTCCAAAATCCCTATATTAAAAACTTAGCCCTGGCTGGTGTGGCTGAGTGGATCGAGCACCGGACTGCAAACCAAAAGGTGGCTGGTTTGATTCCCAGTCAGGGCACATGCCTGGGTTTCAGTCCAGGTCCCTAGTTAGGGGCTTGTGACAGCTGATTGGTGTTTCTCTCATACATCAATGTTTCCATCCTTCTCTTTCTCCCTTCCTTCCTCTATTTTTAAAAGTAAATAAATAAAATCTTCTAAAAATAAAAAAAAAGCCCAATGAGATATATTAGGAGGTGGGGCCTTTGGGAAGTGATTAGGTCATGAGGATGGAGCCCTCATGAATGTGATTAGTGCCCTTATAAAAACAGACCACAAAGTGAAATAAGTGAGCTGGAGAAAGACAAATACCATATGATTTCATTCATATGTGGAATCTAATGAACAAATTGAGCTAACAAGAAAATGGGGATAGATTCATAGATAGAGAGCAGATGGCAGCTGGTGGTGGGGGGAGTTAGAGGTGGAGGGATTGAGCAAAAAGGAAAAAGGACTCATGGACATGGACAACAGTGTGGTGATTGCTGGGGGCAGGGGGGCATAAGGGGACTAAGTGATAATGGAAAAAATACCATAAAGGTTAAATTAAAAAAGAGAGAAAAATAAGAAGGGACCACAGAGAGCTCCTTTGGCCCTTCTGTCAACTGACACAGTGAGAAGGTGCTGCCTAAGAACCAGGAAGCAGGCCTTCACTGGACATCAGACCTGCTGGTACTTTGATCTTGGACTTCGCAGCCTCCAGAACTGTGAGAAATAAATTTCTGTTATTTATAAGCCTCTCACCTTATGGTGTTTTGTCATAACAGCCCAAATGAACTAAGAGTGCCACATGAATCAGAGTTCAGTGCTTAGATCAAGAAAAGTAACGGGTCTGCTGTTTGCTGCACCAGTGTGAACGTCCCTGAAATATTATGTTTAGGTTCAAGCACCTTTGCCGTCATCTTTTTATCATTTCATTAAAGGTTTGAGCTGCTTTCTTAGCTGTGGATAAAATGAATCAGCAGGAGGGCAGATTTGTGACATCATCCAACACCACTAGTCATTTTGGAGTTGACGACTCTGACCATGAATTTCAATATAGGAGGAACATTCTTTGTTCCTTTCTGAGGAGAGGTTCTTACCAGCTCTGGGCTCGGTCCAAAGTGTCAATCATGTCACTTTATTTTCTGTTTAAGAGAGTTAGGCCAAGTTTCTTTTTGACCATTGAATTCCCATCTTATGTCACCCTTCTTTCATCTCTCCCTCTGCTCCTCTCAGTACCGCACATCTCTTCTGCGCTTCCTCCCCTTTGTGTTTCCCTGTGCCTGCTGCTGCAGCTCCTAATTTGCCGCCCTCCGTGATGTACTTCCTCTCTTTCCCTTAATGCAGCTAGTTAGATAACAATTTTACCTGGGATTTTCATAGCTTAATAACGACTTGTATGATAGTATATCTTTCTGATTAAACATTTGTTTAAAATATAGTGACACTCAGTGCTGTAGCCAAAAGGAGACTCAGGGCAATAATTTTAGAACTTGTAGCAGGCTGGTGCAGGAGCTGTCTTTCAGAGGGACCTCATTATCATGGCAGGCAGTTACCAGTGATTGTAGCAGGTGAGAGGCCCATGTTTCAGTACATGTGAGG
Organism: Glossophaga mutica; assembly: GCA_039655065.1. Lineage (NCBI taxonomy): Eukaryota > Metazoa > Chordata > Mammalia > Chiroptera > Phyllostomidae > Glossophaga > Glossophaga mutica. The sequence continues at coordinate 133,849,016 of CM077307.1, read as the reverse complement.
CTCCTTTTTGGGCAGGAGTGAGGGCTAGGCAAGGGGGATTAGCAGTTCATTAAATGTGGTGGAGACTAGGACAGAAAATTTGGGTTTCTGAGGTTATTCAACTCTACTTTTAGCCTTAGACCAGAAAGGTTTGCTGACATTAGATTTGATTTCATTAAGCTGAGGGTCTTCTGGAGGCAATCGGGACCTTATTTTCCAGTGCATTGATGGCTACTGTTTCAGGCTGTCCTAGACTAAGGAGAAAGAATATTGGGTAACTGGGACTTTTAGAGAACAATTAAGATAGGCAATTTAAGCTGCTACTTAAAAAAGTTGGAGAGTACTTGTTATTCTGTGCATTTTTTACACCTTAACTATGCACAGGGATCTTAGTTTATACCCATATGAGTCTCATTCTCTGCTATAGTGAAGGGAACTGTGATACCCATTTTGCTATCATTTTTACTGCAAAGCTTAGCTTATACATTTATCTTGAATATCTTTCATAATTTTTTTGACTAGAAATTATGTCAGTTATATCATGAGAAGTGATTAACATAAAGAATGATGGCTTACATGGAAGCAATTTTAACAGCAATACTAATCTAGTTGCAATTACTTTAGTCACCACAGAGCAAGACGTAGCATGACAATGTCTTGAAGTATCAACCAGCATATTTTCACAGTTGCCTGTCTTCCTTATACTTTAGGGAAGGGAAGCCATAGAAAGAATAATGAGCAGAAAAGGAAAGAGTTATTCATACAGTTTTGGAACTGAGGGCAGAAGCAATAGTCAGAGAAAAGGTATAAGAGGCTGAACATTTCCCTTGACCTTGAGGAGGATATAGGAGAGCTATGAGAAAAGTCAGTGGACCCTATGGGTCTTCAAGGTTGGGAAAAAGGAAGTAGGACTGGACTTCAGCATGGGTAGTGTGACCAGGGACCTAGTGGAAATATAGATGTTGGCCCCAGTGGATGCAGCATGGAAAGGAATGGCATCCTGGGTAAAGGGTTGAGGTACCGCTCTGAGACATTTGTGGACCAGACACCTCAAAGGCCTCGACAGTGTATTGTCTCTCTCACTCCCACCCCGCTTGCACCAGGTGCAACCCTTAAAGAAGGGGCCAAAACCAAACTGACTGAGTTTACTCAGAATTGTCTATGATTGCCATTTTTATCCCTGCTGGAATAAAGATTCAAGGTAGACATAGCAGTCAGTTTTAGAAAAGTAAACTTATATTTTTGTATACCTGAATTTGTTCTCCCTACTGTTAATGCTTCGGCAAACAGCACTGAAAGTGAATGATTGACCTTCAGTCAATTGGGTTAATTGTTTTCGAATTGGAAAAAAACACTTACGTGCAAGTTAGAGGATTTAAATTTTACTCTTGTTTTTGTAACTGTTTGATCTTTGGCACATAATTTTTCCCTCTGGGCTTATCTAGCTCCATCTGTGCAACTGGCCTGCATCAGAGCTTCCTAATCTAGCAGCTTCCTTGGATAGGCTGTGGAGTTTTTCTAAGGCTTCTTGGATCTATGTGGGAACCAATCATTGTCTCTAGATGGAATAAGTAACATGCCTTTTCACATAAGTACTAGCGATTTTCCAAATGTTTATAGATCCTATTGTGGTCAATAAAATGTGCTTAACTTATTTAAAAGCACCACTAAATTTATATTTCATTTTTATAATTATCTTCTTAAACAACATGAAATTTGTAAATATTATTTAGAAATTATAGGGGAGTCCTTTTGGCTTAGACTTCAGTTTAAAATGTGATGTCTGCGGGACCAGGGGATCTCTAAAGAATCATTCTATTAGCTACAACTCTAAACGGGGGTTTATGTTAATTAGCAATTAAAATTACATAGTAATTGTACAAATTATTGACTTTCACATGCTGATAGTGGTGCTAATTTATTTATCTCAGAAATGTAAAAAATTAATGATAAAGGAATAGTTTAATTACTGCACTCATACAATCTCTCTTCTCTAATACTGGAAAATACCCTCTATCTCTAGGAGAGTGTAATGGTAAAAGCGTGGGTTTAAGTCTTGCTCTTTCTGCCTATTTGCTACCCGTGTAATCCCAACTGAGATGCCTAATTTTTCTGAGCTTGTTTACACCTCTTTAACATGCAGATAAAAGTCTTAATCTCAGGAGGATGTGTTGAAGATAAAAAGATAAACTGTGAGCCCATTGTATTGTGTAGCAGAAGGAAAGTACTAAAAAATTGTTAGTTTCTCTCATGTGGTTCTGGAAAGTCTATTCAATGTAATGATGTAAGAGATAAAGTAAATTAAAACAGGCTTATGTAAAAATGTGTAAGTTAAACATCGAATTAGCAGTCATTGAAGTCCCATGTTCACGGCCACCTTGTCCAGGGAGGGGTTGGAATCACACCATTCCTTGTAACTAATGAGCAATGTAGTCGGACCACCTAGAAGGCAGTTTTGGCATTGGGCCAGTCTCTCTCCAAAGCTTGGAAGAGCTTTCACCTGTTTTCACCCCAAGACTTCCTTTCTTTCTGAACAAGCACTGAGTGGATTTTTCAGCAGTCCCATTCAGCTGCTGCCAAGAATGAGATTCCTGGAGGTGCCCTCTATTGTGAGGTCTTGAAGTAGAACTTTTATGGAGAGGATGTGCTTTCAGAATAATTTATTTTGAATGCATTCTCTCTTTGGTGGAGAAAGAAGGCACAGATGGCTGAATCGGAGGACACCTGCCAGCTCTTTCCTCGTGCCAGGCATCCAGTGAATCCAGGCTGTAAAAGAACGAGCTCTAGGAAAGTGAAGGCTGAAGGAACACACAAAGTACCCACATAATATGGTCCCTGGGATACCATTAGAAGCAACTGTTTGGGGTAATCTAAAAGCTTCCCTCAGAGATAATGTTGATTTCTTGAGTATTTGTTGCATTGCAGACCCTGGATTGTAGAAATTGGTCCCTGTTTTTCCCTTCAGGAGGTGTTCTATTGGAGAGAGTGGCTTGGATGGGAACAACCAGAGGCTGGGAGACCTGGTCATTTCCTCAGCAGAAAGCTTGTCAGGATGTAAGTTTCTTGGCTTCACCTATTATTCTCCTTCAGCTCTGCCAAGTGGTTGAGGTTGCTGGTTGGATGCCACTCCCCGAAGCTCTCTTGAAAGTTGTTTCGAATTTCCTGATCCTCTGATTTGAGGATCCCAAAGCAGTTGCTTCTTTGCTTCCAGCTGCTTCATCTACTCATTCCTAAGCATTGCTGAACTCCCACTGAGTTAGCTAAGTTCATTCAGGTTTCAGGGAACACAGAAGCTCAAGTTATGTAGGGTGATGGGGGTTATTGTGGGGATACATGAGCATGGGAGAAGATAGAGTTAGCTCGGTAGCCAAATAATTGGCCCTGAGGAACTGAGCAGGTGTTTCTGATTCAACAGTATCTCTAGGTATCTGTGTTAGTTTTCTAGGCTTGCCTTAACAAATGCACTATAAAGTTGGTGGCTTAACCACCAGAAAGCAATAGTCTCACTGTTCTGCAGGCTAGAAATCAGAGATCAAAGTATTGGCAAGATTGCTCCCTATGAGGACCATGAGAGAGAATCTGTTCTGTGCCTCTTGGCTTGGCTTCTGGTGGTTTGCCTGCTGTCTTTGGCATTCCTTGGCTTGTAGGAGCATTGGCCCAATCTCTTCCTTTATCTTCACATGGTGTTCTCACTGTGTGCATGTCTGTCTCCAACTTTTCCCTTTTTATTAGGAGACCAGTCATGTCAAATTAACACCTCACCCTAATGAACTCCTTTTAACGTGATTACCTCTGTAAAGACCATATCTCCAAATAAGGTCATACTCCAAGGCACTAAGGTTAGGACTTCAACGTATGGGTACTTCGGTGACAAAATTCAACACATAACAGTGTCCAGCAGTCGCTCTAATTCTTGTTCCCTCAGACTCATTTATATTTCTGAATAAGCTTACCTTCCTCAATTTGTATAGAGATTTTTTTATCTTATCTGCTACTGAGTGTCTTTGTCTATTCTCTTCTCTGACTTGTGGTTTCTGATATCTTGTGACCTCTCCTTACTGACTTTTGTCTGTGTGCCTTGGCTTCCACATTACTGTCCCGATTTCTGAATCTCCTGGGGGTATTGAAACTCCCTGCGAATTTCACTGGTTTAGTTGCTGTGGAGTACAGAGATTCTTGCCTGGTGAGGCTCTCCTGTCATCTACTCTACAGACTTCTGCTGGCCTTTGTGGGTGGCATGGCTCAGAACAGACCCCTGGACCAATTAGTCTTGGTGGTGATAGTGAGTCTCATGGAACACAGCATGGCAACCTGTTCAGAAATTATCTCCCATGGCTGCTTTTTCTAGAAGGAGGCTGTGCACAGGTAGATGTGCTTGGTTTTTAGAGTAAGTGGTTGTGTGACCAACACTGTGCTAAACCCTTTGGTTTTAGAGAAAAAGCCATAGTTCCTTTCGGTAATTTTTTGTTGTTGTTGTTCAGGTGTGGCGCTTGCTTGGCTCCTATAATGAGGTCACCCTGGCCCATACAGATCTGATTTCATAATTCTCTTGACATTGAGAAGGTCCTCAGAGAGCCCCTGCTCTTTTCTGAGGCTACTGGTATACTAAAAAATGAAGAATTTACCAAAGATCATTATAGATATTGCAATATAAATGTTTCTATATCGTTGATTTTAACTCTTTTGGTGATTCATAAAATAATTACAGTACAGTAGTCCCCTGGTCTGCAGTTTCTCTTACTTTGGTTTCAGTTATCCTCAGTCAATGGGGACCTGAAATTAAGTGGAAAAATTGCAGAAATAAACAATTCATAAGTTTTAAACTGAGTGCCATTCTAAGGAGCATAATGAAATCTCATGCCACCCCACCTTATGCTGCCCAGGACATGAATCATGCCTTTGTCCAGAATTTCACGCTGTGTGTGCGGCCAGCCCCACCAGTCACGACGATGTCCAGGTTATCAGACCGACTTCCATGGTATTGCAGTGTTTGTATTCGACTAGCCTTTATTTTACTTAATAATGGCTCCAAAGTGCAACAGTAGTGATGCTGGGAATTCGAATATGCTCAAAAAACAGCTGTAGAATGTTTTCCTTAAATGAAAATATATGTATGTATAGGGAAAAACATACTATATAGGAATAGGTCTACAGTTATAATACAAATAAACAATACAATAACTAGTAAACAATAATACAATTGTGAGTACATGAAAGCTTATTTTGGTATTATAAGTGTAAACTTACAGTTTGATATTTAGCTGTAAACTTACTTTTGCCTACCCCTGTATATAGGGTTCATTACCATTTGTGTTTTCAGGCATGCACTGGGGGTCTTGAAATGTATCTCCCGCAGATAAGAGGGGGGCTACTGTATTTATAAAAGTATTACTCAGAGCTAGTCTAGTAAACAGACACAGACGTAAAGCTGCTTGATGCCTGTTTTCTTTATTCTGTGCTGTCAGAGTATCTCATAGCCATGTCTAACCTCCTTTGTAGATTCCATCAAAGGTTGAATAGTCAAAAGCTTTGTGACTGTGACTCCAAACTGAATGGTGTTCTTATCTATTCCAAATTTATTCCCTTTTCTTCCTTGAAAGGATTAGAGGCCAGAGATGCAGGTCCAAATTGGCTATTATTAAATTTACTTGGTTCTGTACCAGTTTTAATTTCAACCACCTAATTCAATTACATAAATCAAGTAGCTCACATCCTGACTAAAAATTCCCTTTGATGTTAGAGGGATCATTAAGCAGCATGTTGGGCTGGACACCGCACGAGGCTCCCTGGAGAATACAAAACTGGTCAAGAGTGTAGGTGAAAAAGGCTCAGAGTGTAGCTTCTGAGAAGCTCTAGCTGGTACATCTCCTAGGTCATAATCACCTCGTACCACTGTGTGAGCCTTTCATGGTCCAGTTCTGGGTTGCAGGCGTCCACCCACATTCCCTGCACATTGCTGCTATGCCTCCATGTGTATTGATCATAGAATTCCTCATCGACTAGTGGGTTTTATGATTTTCATTTTCGTTTTGATCATGCTGGTCATTTAGCCTTCCTGCTGCTCCATCAGCAGTGCCTGAGGTTTATGTGGCCTCAACTAAAAGTAAATGGTTTTAATGAGCAATTACTTCCATAATTTGCTTTTCAGTGATTTATGAAGAGTTCATGGAGAATTGATTTCTTGAGATCAGATAATCCTTGGCAAAGGGGGCAGGGTTTTGTTGACTAGTTACTACGAGTACAAACAAAATGAATAGGAAGGCTTTGACATTAGACAGATTGTATTTATCTGGTTTTGACTGATTAAATAAAATCAGTGAATTTAGTTGTTTTATTTTTGGAACACCGGAATTCATTCAGAACCGGGAATTCACCCTGGTTCAAAAATGGGAGGTTTTTTATTTGTTTTTGAAACAGTCACTTTTTCTGTATGAGAGAAAATTAGAAGTTGAAAGGACACTTTCTTTGTCGTTCCGTTGCCATCTTTGTGTTATTTGGAAGCTTGGAAAGTCTCTTTTTAAAAAAAAAAATGATGGCTTCTTACAAATTTTAGAAATTTAAGACTCTTAGGATATTAAAGTCAAAAGAGAGCTTAGAAATCTTCCTTTGGTTCCCGGTTTCTTTCTTACTAGGAATAACCATTGTTACCTAGAACTCTATGACTAGAAATCTTTAGATCTATCAAAAATTCATTAGAAGAGTTAACCAAAGGCATGGAATTGCCAGGTTGACTTGTTACCAAGCTGAGGAGTAGCTACACACAAAGAGACTTTGTTTCAATTGTCTTACAAGGGTTGGTGACAAATGATTTAGAAAGTTTTATTATTTAATTCAAAATACAGAACATATCAAAGACCCCCAGACCTTCAAAGTATGCATTTAATAAATGCTTGTATAGTTTGTTCAACCATTTTAAAGATACTGAATTTGAGGTCTCAAAAATTTAAATAATGTTATTAAAGGTCATATGGCTATTTTCTTTTCAAAATCAATAAAGGTAATATCACTAATACACTGCGACTATAGCTCTGGTGGTGAGTGTTTCAATGGAGTTGAGCCCAGGATTCATATGATTTACATTGAACTATATAAAAAAAGAAGAGTGACTCTCAATTTCTCTCTCACCACTCTCATCTCTTATCTTTTCCTTTCACACTCTATCATTGTGTCATTATATGTATTTATGTTTTTTCTTGATATTGACTTCTTCCCAGCAACAGAGAAGTACAGAATGCCCACGGCCCGAAAGAAGGGACATGAAGCAACAATAAGAAAGCCAGCACGAGCCACTCCAGCGTCCTCTCAGGCTTTCCCACTGGGACTGGGTGTCCTCACGTCTTTGCCTCTCTTTGGGCCTCTGCTTCTTTCCTTTCATTCTGCAGACTGCCTTTCTCTGATCTTAGTGTGGAGAGGAAAAGGCGGCTCAGGTCACGTGCACAGCTGAGAATGACCAGAGCTTCTGAAGTCCCAGGAGGGAAGCTATGTTTGGCCTTCTTGAGTCAGGGCACTGTGGATGCTCCCCAGATCTCAGGGAAGGGGAATTATGGACCGTTCTCTCACTTCATTGGTGTCTGAGTCATGAATGTAGTGCTCTACAGTTCAGAGTGTTTTCCTGAAACATTAACTATTTTAATTTCACCACAAGCCTGAGAGTGGACATTACCGGTCCTCCCATTATACACACTAGGGAACTGAAGTTCAGTGGGTTAGATAGTGTATTCATTCCTAGGACTGCCATAGCAAAAAACTACAAACTGGATGGTTTCACACACCAGAACTTTATTGTTTCACAGCCCTCAAGGCTAGCAGTCTGTCAGCAAAGTGTCAGCAGAGTTGGTTCCTTTTAAGGGCTCTGAGAAAGAATTTGTTTCATGCATCTCCCCTAGCAATCCTTGCCATTCCTTAGCTTTTCTAGCTGTATCACTTCAATCTCTGCCTCTGTTTTCACAAGGCATTCTCCCTATACATGTCTGTGTCCAAATTACCCTCTTCTTGTAAGGGCAACAATCACATTGGATTAAGGTTCCACCCTACTCTAGTATAAAAATTCTTTTCTCAAATAAGGTCACATTTTGAGGTACTGGGAGTTAGGTCTTCAATATGACATGATATCACAACACAACACAACACATGACACAACACAAGATAACATGACAACACACAACACAACTTATAACATAGCTTGCGAAAACTCTGAATTCAAACTCAGAACTTACAACTTTTCAAAGGAACTGATTCTTTCACTCATTGCTTTGGCAATATTAAAGTGGGAAACTACTTTGGCTAATTGATCCTCTTCAATTTTGTCATTTAATGAAGTGGTTATTCAATGGGGTAAATAAAGCCATTGGCTGATTTATCATTCACTGTACTTAGTCAATGCAAGATGTGAGGGCAGGAGTTTAGGAAGGGGAAACTTGTGGTCAGCCAGTTGTTTTGTCTCTCATTAGGTTTAAAAAAAAAAGATAAAAGAGTAAAAGTAAACATTTGCCATTTGCACGAAGACTGGTACAGTAAATATGCCCAATGCTGTTGCCAAATGGGTTCTGTGGATTCATTGATAATTTACTTTCAGTTTGTTATTCCAGTTTTCCCCAGTCCATCCACAGGCTCAGCCACACTGAACACTCAAAACGATGAATGCCCAAAAGGAAGAGAAATTCTAAGTATGAGCATGGGCCAAAAGGAAAAAAATGAAAATAATGCTAATTTCTAAATTCTCTGTGGTCCCATCCTTGGTCCTAAAATAGAAAATTTCATTCATTTTTCTCTGGAATGGGATATGGCTAGAGTGATCATGTAATTTGTCATCCCAACTGGGAGGTTTTCAAGAGTGCGAGTGGTGCTAAAAATCATTAAAACTATATCTCTTTAAAAATATTTACTGACCATCTAATTGTTTTATTTTATTAGTGAATCTATAGAAGAGATCCATTTAAAGGCTATTTTGAAAACTAAAGTCTGTTTTCAAAAATAAAATATCTGTGAATAATAAATATTTTACAAAATATTTTATAAGGCAAAGTTGTTTTAATAATTCTTTTGGTTGTTTCACCAAATTTAAATATGACAAAACCATTTTCCTTATGAATTTCTTCCCAATATATTAGAGAATAAAAATTTACCTAATTAAAAGTAGAAATACCATCAAAATATCCTTTACTTATGAAAGATGGTGTATTCCAAAGACAACTATAGATTTCAAAATTAAATCATCAATTCCCTTTGAGCTCTCCTGAGTTGCCTTTGTAATCCTTGAAAGGAAGACATTTTTAATCTTTCTGTTTGCATGTTCTGGTTTTAATCATATTAATTTGTAAAAGCTCTATTTGTTTTTGATTAAAATATTTTTAACTGATATTGACAAAATACATACAAAATATAGAGGACCAAAATGATCAATATCGTTGTAGGATGTATAGGTTGAATTACAAAATAGTTTTATAAGAACTCACAGTTTTCTGAAATACAGTTGAAAGTAAATAGCAAAAAAATGTATATTGCCATGCTGAAGTTAATTTGTTTTGTTTTCATTCAATATTAGTTTAATCACAAAAATTTGTAGCTCATTTACTCTCTGTATATAAAATAAAAGCAGCATAGCATCTATTTTGATGGGTAAAATCATAGGTTATTTGGATGCAATTACGAATTATGTGTGCAACACAGCTAATTTCAAGAACATCTCTGCTCCATAGGTTTCTTAATTTAGTAAAACATTGTTTTTGCCATGTTATGCTCCACCAAAATTTGTGTTTATATTATTCCTGTAAAAATACAATTGCTTTTCTCATATAAACTTTTTAGCTGAATTTATATTTATACCAATGTCAGATGTTTCGCTTTCAACAGAAGGAAGTTTCCAAAGGTTTACTTTGATTCCATAAATTGGATGAAACAAAAAAACAAATAAAAAAGAACCATTATGGAATGAAGTTGATTGATTTTCTGTTTGAAGCACCTGATAATTCTGATATAAAGCTAGCATCATCTGTATGCAAAGCTGTTTTTCTGTTAATGGAGCCAACACATTGACAGGTATTGATTCTCTTTTGTATGCACAAGAAAATTTGAAACAGAAAATGGAGAAACTTAAGTAATTTTTTACTTTGAAAAGTCGTGCTTTATCTCGTGATATGTACGTGCATATGTATGTGCAGTTGCATTTGTTAAATCCACTCTGGGTACAATACTCTTTAAGAATTCTACTAACCTTTGAAGATATTTTATACCTTCTACAGCAGAACTGCTTTAGACTCAGTTTTTGTTTAGATTTCTCATATCTAAGTTATACTTTTTTATATTTGCTATTGAATCCCCTCTCTTGAAAACTGGCAGCTTTATATATCTGGCAGACTTCAGCGCAGGCCGTGGGACTTGTGCACACACTGGTTGGCCAGTGCCGGTAGCAGCGTGGGATGCTGCTCCTCCCACACCTTGTCTGGAGGAGGTACCAGTCCCTGGTTGCCAGTGGCGGAGCACGCTTTGTTTTAGCGGTAGGCACTCTACCTGTGCTCTGAGAAGGGACAGTTGGGAAGGGTCAGAAAAAGAGATAAGTTATCACGGGTCATCTTTGAGATTTGAACAAATATAAAAGTAGTTACAAATGTTTGTTTTATCTATGTATTAAATTATCATTCAGATTTTTGTATGTTTTAGAGTGAGAGTCTAACTCTGCTTACTGCACATGTGTCTCACACGCTATGCCAGATTGTGGCAGAAGCTGGAAGTACAAAGTGAAATCTATCGAACCCATTTCACCTTTCAAAAAACATAGCTGTTAAAGATAATACTTTTTGTTATAAAACTCAGGAACATGTTCTAAATAATACTAGAAACAGACATAAACAAGGAAGTGGGTATTATCACCCTAACTATAGCCGACATGAGTAATGGATCCTAGGATGGTTGTGGAAGTTCTTATCCTAATTTGGACCTTAGACTTGCTAGTAAATTGTGGCAGACCCTTCTGGGTGGCATGAGCCCAGCTCCCACTTGGGGATGCACAGGACCCACGCCCACAGATAGGTTCTCTCCTGGGTAATCAGATTTGCAATATACCCGGGCTGCTTTTGAGACTTGCTTCTTGCTAAAACTCTCTCACCCGCAAATGCTAGACCTTGCAGGGACCAGTGTAACCGGCTCAACCACTTTTGCCTTTTCATTTGCTAATATCCTTCTTCTGTGATGTGATGAGGGGCATTGTCTCCTTTGTTGTAACTGGGGGATAGTGAGTGAGGAGCATCTTGTAATGTGAAGAGATATAGAATAAAGGCCTGTCATGGTGGAGGCTGTGGCTTTTGCTCCCCTTGAGAGAAAAGCTACACTATCGTCCTTTTTCCTCCACCGGACTTGGTAGTCCGTATGTACGTTTTTATTTCATCCATAATGACTCAGACACTGCTAGCTGGTGTCTGCATCAGTAAATTTGTGCTCAGCGCACTGTATTTAGAGGATAAATGCAAATCCCACACAGCCGCCCCAGTCTGGGATTTGGGGTGACACTATTTGTAGTCATCTCCAACTGATAGAGTGTGGTAAATGTTTAACAACTGGGGGTAACAGGGAGATGGGAGGGAGAGAGAAGGGAAGCCCTAATTTGTCATGTTCGGTGATTTCTACGGCGTAAATATTATAATTAAAGTTCCAAGCTTGACAGTTACTAAACTTGGTGTTGGGAATTGCCAACCTTCCCTCCAAATTTCTGTCCAGTAAAGCCGAATACTGGTAAAAAATTATTCTTACACTTGTTAAAATGCTGAGAAGGACTTCATTCAGGACTATGGCAACAGGTGTGAATACAGTTGCAGCTGGGGGGAGGGATGGGGCTCAACTCTGAGTACAACCAGGACAGGTGGAGATTTGTAGTCAGCGAGTAGAGTGAGGTTGTTGGTGAATGTCAAGTACTAAGTAGAGACATCAAGGGTAAGGAGATTTTGCTGAACTGACTTGACAAGATTTTTACTGAAGACAGGCCAAAGTGATCAGATATTAAAGGTGGGGACTGAGGAATTTGATCATATTCAGGCATTATGGATGGGAGACTCTCGTGAAACTGATTGAGAGAGATTCTTGCTAAGACTGGGATATGTAGGCCTGTTGAGGACAAGACGGAACTGCGGTTGAGCCTCAGTTGAGAAGAGGTCTGATAGGAGCCTTTTTTTTTTTTTTAATTAAAATTAAAAAAATTTACAGTTGACGTTCAATATTATATTAATTTCAGATATACAACATAGTGGTTAGACATTTATGTAACTTCAGAAGTGATCCCCTAATAGGTCTATTAGCCACCTGGCACCGATGTATTGCAGTCATTGCAACATTATTGACTATATTCTCTGTACTGTACTTCCCTGCAACTAGTTTGTAACTACCAATTTGTACTTTTTAATCCCTTCTATGTTTTCACCCTTTCCCTTCCTCTCTCCCACATCTGGTGAACATGACTGAAGTTTGATGAAGGAGTCTTTATCAGTATGTTCCTCACTCTCTTTCTCAAAACAGTTATAACAGAAGCAGGGTTTTTGTTTCTTATATTGATTTATTTTTCTAAGGCCCAGTTATAGAACTATGTGAGTTTAACTATCTTTAGCCAAACTGCCACAGCTGGGCACAGGTAACCAGGTTCGTCATGGTCATGGATAAAGAATTGAACCGAATACATGGAGTTTGTAGCAGAAAGAGAGAGCAGATTTATTAAGATTTAGTTATTTAGTACACTCCACAGAACATGGGAGCAGGCCAGCTCAGAGCAGAGACTGACCTCTGGGGCTGGAGGGATTCTATTCTTATAGGGTGGATCTTTTCTGGCTAGTTTTGGCAGGCTTTTATTGCACATGTACAAGTAGTTATATTATTTTAAAGCTACTTCGCATGTGGTCTCCCATGATTTTCCTTGATTGGCCATGGGGGGGGCACAAGGGGGTCACACAAAGTTAATTTATCATAATGCTATTATAATGAATGGCAGGTCATGTAGCTTTTTCTTCGCAGGTCCATTCATGAGTCACCGTGATTCAGCACTTTTCCAGAAAGCAGGAACAATCAGTCTTAGAACAGGGTCTCTGTTCTGTATCGATGTCCTTTATCTTAGTCCTGGGGCTCCTCCAGAGTCTCCTCCTTTCTGACTATCTCCTGCCTCAAAACCACTTTATCTTAAGAAGAAAATGTAATGAATCAAAAGATTGTTCCCTTTTATTTTTTGGCCATCACACACTATGATTCTGATTCCAATGACAAAGTGCAGGGGTTGTTCCACGTCTCCACCTCAAGCAAATCTCCAACACCAGTTGGGTGGCCTGCAATGAACTCAGTTCTGACACCATTACCCAGAAATTGCATCAGATTCCAAAGGTTAAAGACTTCTTCCCACAAGACTGCCCCACCCCCAATACTTCTGATGTCAATTGCAAGTCCAGGTTGTTACCTGTGTTTCTAACTGACCCGCTATAAATCAGAGGTTCCCATGAACCTGCCTTGGGTTTAATTAGTTTGCTAGAGAGGCTCAGACTCAGGAAACCAGTTTATTCCCTAAATTATCAGCTTATTACAAAGGATATGTAATAACCTCTGTCTCTCTGGAGTTTGGAACAGACATGGCGGCCCATGGAAATATTCTGGTTCGCCAATCCAGAAGCTTTCTGAACCCCCTCCTTTTTTGTTTTTTATGGAGTCTTCATTACATAAGTATTACTGATTAAATCAATGGCCAATGGTGATTGATTCAGCCCTTCTCCCCTCTCTGGAGGTCAGGAAGGTAGGTTGAAAATTTCAACCCTTTAACTGCAGGGTTGGCCTCCCTGGCAACTGTCCCCCATACTTAGGAGCTTCATAAAAATTATCTCATTAATATAACAAAAGACACTTTTACTGCTCTTGTGTATCACTTAGGAAATTTCAAGGGTTTTAGGAGTTCTGTGCTAGGAACTGGGGTGAAGACCAAATATGTATTTCTTATTATAAAGTACAATGTTATACGCACTATTTATTTTCATTTTATACGCTGAGCCAAAATATATTCTATAAACCTGAGCATCTGCGTAACTCTGCTACCTGTAGCCCATGATCTGTCTACCTGGTTAACACCAAGGGAAGGAAAAATTCTGCAGATGAAAATTCCTTTAGCATCTCCTTTCTCATGTCCTATCTCCCTAAATTATATAATGACAAAATGCTTTTAAAGGCATTCTCTATGAATTTTAAGACCTAAAGTATTTGAACCACAAAACTCTTAATTAAGTTTGTTATGTTCTAGATACCACAGGGAAAATTTCAGTGGCTTGAGAAACCTCAAGGAATAAACCCTTGATATATGTGAGTCTGTTCTTGTGTATGAAAATAGAAAACTTATATTTTATGCATCAGTTATAGATAGTGTTCTGCAACATTTCCTCATAAAATAGGATGTGCTTTATGCTAATTTGACATGAATATTTCAATATCATTTGGCAGAAGGAGCAAATATTTGACCCATGTTAAAAAAAAAACCCTCAACCTTGGGGTTACCACATTCTCCAGTGGTTTCTTTAATTAGAGATTAATGAAGTGAGACCATCCCAGGCAGACAGAAATTAAATATACCAATCAGGAAGGAGACACTCATAACAACTCTGGTACACTGAGAAGAAATACATGGACAAAAAGTTACCAGCCCCCAAACAAAGAGGGCTTCTTGGTTCAATCATCTAGAACTGTGACAAGTTGGTATTCTTGCTGAAAAACTGGTGGCAACTGAAATCAGCACAAGCAAGCTGGTCATAAAACTTGGCTGGACATTTATTGATGGGTGGTACTGGGACACACTCACTCATGAAGTGAATAGAAATGCATCAAAGTCCGACTGCAGGATTTTTTTTCTTGACTTTTGCTATTTAGGAACTGCCCAACTTCTGTTGTAGGTGTTCATTTATCTTTCTCATTCTCGAGTTAGTTTTTCAGTGCTCCTTTTTGGTGTATAATGTAGTACCCTTTATGTGTATAAGGGAGGCTTCTGACAGCTTCGTATAGAGCAGAGATTCTTCCATGGAGAAATGATTTATTGTAATGGTTTTCATGTTGTTGGAACTAGAATCAAGAGTATGCTTTTGATATCCTTTGTAGTTCTATCCTGTGAAGAGAATTTTTTCTTCAAATGTCAGAAATTTTTGTTGTCAGGAGGACCTGCCCCTCCCCAGATATATTTTTGCTTCAGTGTATTTTGTGAGGAGGAAAAAAAAGGCCCATTTTAATGACCCTTAAACCTCCCCTGTTGAATAGTTGTAATTTCTCATCCTGGGGTAAGCAGGAAAGGGTCAAGTCTTTATAATAATACCTCTTTACCTGGGAATATAACAACTTCCCAGGTATTATTGGCAATTTTAGTGGGGTGGGGGAGTGTATCTTTCCTTAATCTATAGAGCTTGCATGGCCATTTTAGAGGTGATGTAGCAGGTGATTACTAACTCTGAAGTACTGTTTTCCTGTTCAGGAAGGTCACTTTTGCAATACAATAGCATCAAAATTGCTTAAAGGGAAGTTAAGGGAAATGTTGAATATGTAACAGATGGGACTCTGAAACTAAAATGAGCTTCATCTGAAGTACAAAGATTTATCAACTCTGTTTAGTTTTCTGCTTCTTCAGATGATGCCTCACAGGAATGGGGTTGGGGTTGGGTGGGGGCAGGGCTACAGTGAGAGAGGTACCAAGATGTAGGGAAATACCTGCAGAGTGGAGCTTGATGTTTGAGTGTGTTTAGTTTCTTGCAGCTTTTCTCATTCCAGGCCTCCTCAAGTTGACTGATGGAGCTCATTGCATGAAGATGCGAAGGTGTCTTTTTTTTCTGGGGAAGAATGTCCTAAAGGAAGTTCAACTTAATTGCCTTCCCCTGACAAAAACACTCAACCAAGTGATTGTTTGATGGCCTTGTAAAGAAATATGTGTTTCATTTGAAGTTTCCACTTTGCCCTCAACACCTAGGTTTGATGGTGTGAAGAATAGCATGTTATCCTTTCTTTATCCTCGGCTAAGTTATCAGGGAGTCACTAGGTGCTCATTAGATTTATACGAAGGCTAGTAGTATCAGGTATGGAACCCATGACTCATTTTGAAATTTTAACAGTTCTCTTTGGCTTGCTGCCTACGTTGCAGCCTTTCCTGTGGCAGGTAGCTTGAAACTCTAAAACACAGGTGGCAAACACAAGGCCCGAGGGCTGAGTCCGGCCCTCCACCTTGTTTTATCTGGCCTGGTACCTTGTTTCTACCCAGTGGCAGTGCTGAGCTCTCACTTAACTCTTAAGAAGTAGTTACATTTATTCAGTCCTAAAATTACATTTAGCCCTTTGAAGGCAAATGCGAGGCTGATGTGGCCCCTGGTGAAAATGAGTTTGTCACCCCTGCTAAAACATTAGATATTAAAATTCATAACTTAAAAAAGTTAAGGATCTTTTCTTTCATCAGATAATTCCTGGTATCAGTAGAAAACCAACCTCTTGCCTTTGGTATTTCCTAGCAATTAGTTGCCTAGGGATGTGCTGTATTTCAGCTGTCTTACTGAATCCTTCCAACAGTATTGTCTGGCAGACATTACTTCCATCTTACAGATGAGGAGGTTGAGGCTCAGAGAGCCAATAAGCAATAAAGCTCAGATATTGAAGACTGTTCTTGACACTTGGCTACATTTCAATGAGGCATATGGGTATGGTAAAGCTGTGGAGCCCTGTGAATCTGAGAAGAGGACAGGATTGCTGGCCCATATGTCCACAAGGGGTGTCCGCCAGAGGAGACCCATGCCTGGATGAGGAGTATAATGGCCATTTATTCCCACCTTGGCTATTCAAGTTACTCTGAATTCTGGGGCCTCACCTGTTGTAAAAGGGAGGTCTGGCCAGATCCCTGGGGGGCAGGGAGAAACCCTGCGTCCCAGGGAAGGCAAAAGAATATGCCTTCCCTGAGAGAAGAAGGGAGGGGCTATAGGAGGAGGCTGTCCAAGGCAACCGTAAACAGGCTAGCGCAGTGTGCCAGTGTGCATTGCCCAGCAACTGAGCAGCTCCGTGCGACACAGTGGAAGAAAGGCTGAAGTCCCAAAGTGAGGCAGGGGTTGCAGGAAACCGCAAGGTGGTGACTGAAGCCAAAGCTGACACATGACTCCATACCCCCAAGTGAGAGTAAATAAGCCAGTGTGTGACACCGCACCTAGGCAGAGATGCTATGCCCCATGAGGATAGAAATGCTCCTATATGCTTCTGGATCATGGTGGTAGGAGGAGGGCAGACATGCTGTGCAGACTGACAAGTGTGGTGGATGCCAGACTAGACTGGCTGGGAATTTGGACACTTCTGCTTTGCATGGGACTTTGGGGTGAAATATTTAAACAGAGAGCATTCTGAAACTTGTCCTTTTTGGCACTCCCCTTGCCTGCTTGGTCAGGGGGAGACAGAGCTTTTGAGGGCCTCGTTGATGCTAGGCCTGCTCAGGGCTCTTGCCTTGCCCTTGCTCGCCCAGTCGGGAGCAGGCTCCCATGGGATATGCGCTTCGCTAGCAGCAGCTCAGGGGATGCTATGGCCTCGCACCCCATGGCACAGGCCTGGACTACTCCCACTCTCTTGTTCTGAGAGCAGTGCACAGACGGTGGGCCAGGAACAGTTTCTGGCCCCGGGGGCATGAACAGCCCTGGATGCCCTTCCCTGTGTATGGATGGAGCTTCTCGCAGGCCCAGCTGCAGTGATCTGGCAGTGCATCCGGGCCCCAGAGAGGGAGGAAGCTGTGGCGAGGCAGTGAAGATGCTGACACCACAAGTGTGCACTCCAGAGAGAGAGAGCCTGGAGCTGGAGAGACAGATCTGTTCACATTACAGCCTTAGGCCCCAGGGGACAGATGAGAATGGAGTGGGGTGTCTGGACACTGATTCTAGTCCTGGGGGGTGTCTGGCTTCTTTCTGTGTTTTGTAAAAGAGAGTGGCCTGGGGAAGGGGAGTTTCCAGCTTCCCCAAATCGGGCAACGTTTTCAATAAAAACCTTTTTTCTTCCCCACCAATTATTGTGTTATGCCTGCGCATGGCAGCAGGCTGCCGAATCCTATTTTGTTCAGCAACACTATCTGGAAGGACCTGTGAGAGCTAAAAAAATGTGAGCTTGTGATTGGGGCCCATGCATTTTCTTCCTAAAATCTCTTTCCCTTGTACTATTTTATCTCTTCCTCTCCAAGTTGGGCAAGGCCTCTCTGGCTGTCCATTCTCTCTTTAGAGGGGTGCGTACCTTGATTCACAAATCCTGGATGTTACTCTATGATATCTAATTTAAGCAAATGTCTTATACTAGCACAAACCATTGGAAGTAGTAGAAAAATAAAAACCTTTTAAGAAAACTTAAAACTAAAAACAGAGGAAATAACATATTCGATATATTAAAGACCTACAATTATGTTATGAGGTGAAAATTAAGGTAATTGTCTTGATTTTGGAGCTTAGGTGTATGGTTCAGACATTTTTTTACCAACTGAAAGGTACAGATTATTCCGGACTTTTCCCCATAACTTCCTTTTGACCATTTTATTCCCTTTTTGTCTCTCTGATTTAGGGATTTATAGCTACTGTATATCAATTGCCATTTATAAATGGTGCAGATGTGATTATAATGTATTCTGAATTAGTTCCAATTGTTTTGTTTAAAGAGCCAATTGTGATTCTGGAAACTGACTTGAGAGGAGAAAAATAAAAGACTGATGATAAATTATGGCATACCCATTTTGGGGCAAAGGTGTTCTGGTGGTAAGCCACAAGGGATGGGCTTATTTAACTTTTTCATGAATAATCTGGAAAAGGAAGTAAATGGCATGTAAATAAAGCAGGAAGATGATGAAATATCTTTTGCCATCTCGCTTTGTTGCTCACAGGAGGTGAATCACTCCTTTGTCCAGGGTGTTCATCCTGTATATGTAGCCCATTAGACACTTAGTAGCCTTCTCTGTTATCAGATCAACTGTTGGGGTATTACAGTGCTTGTTTCCAAGTATCCTTTATTTTACATAGTTAATAGCCACAGACTTCAGGAGCAGTGATTCTTACAGTTTGGATGTGGCAAAGAGAAGCTGTAAAGTGCGGCTTCCTTTTGGTGAGAAGACACGTATGCATAGGAAAAAATAGCATACATAGGGTTCCGCACTATCCATAGTTTCAGGCGTCCACCGGGGTCTTGGAACGTATCACCCTGCAGATAAACGGCGGGAGATGGACTACTCTATGTATTTTCTGATACTTTTGGCAGGGTTGCATTGGGTTTCCTACAAGTATTGGTATTCTTTATCCCTTCAAATGTGTCAAGTCAAGTAAATACCAGGAATTAATCAAAGAAATACCACATAGTGAACCTCAAGACAGGAAACAAAATTTACTTGAAAGGAAGAGTTTATGATCCTTTGAATTGGTGGATTCAAAAAGTCACCTAAAATTTTTCTGTCAGATATTTTTCCCCTACAGTTGGAAAGATAAAACTTGTAAAGCAATAAATACGGGCAGAAAAATATTTTTAAATCCAGATATTTTATAGGCAAATAATATTAAAACATCTATAATCGCAACACACCAGTGTTCCTACTCCTGTAATTCCAATAGATCATGTTTCAGAAGGTAAATTTCAGTAACTATAGGGCATACTCCTGACGTAAGGGAATACATTTTAGCATGTGTTGAACGCTACCGCTGAAAGTTGTTTCTCTGGCAAGGCAAGACCATCTTGGGGAAGGCAGACTATGTCTTACCCGGCTCTGAAAGTAAGGTTTCTCTGTTTGTTTTCTTCTTTGTTTTGTTTACTGAGTTGAGGTTTGTTACCAAGGAGGTAGCCAGCCAATCAAATATTTTTGAGGACTGGGGAGAATGGTGTTATGGCAGTGGTGATTGTGGCTGAAGGGTCCCGTTTCTTGGAAAGGATTGGGAATGTAAAATTCTGAGGCAGGTTAGAATTTATAAAGAATGCTGTGCACCAATGAGGTAGGACCCATTGTGGGAAAATTTCCCATGTGGTATGTATAACAGAGCAGAATTTCTGATAGAAAAGAAGTACATAAAATCAAGACTATTAACCATTATTGCCCTGGTCAAGGTGGCTCAGTTGATTGGAATGTTGTCCTGTAAACCAAAAGGTTGTAGGTTCGATTCCCAGTCAGGGCACATGCCTTGGCTGTGGGTTTTGTCCCTGGTTGGGGCACATACTAGAGGCAAGGGTTTCTCTCTCTTCCTCTCTTCCCCTCTCTCTAAAATCAATAAGCATGTCCTCAGGTGAGGAAAACAAAATACCATTATTATTGAGACTTAAATACTAAGTTAAATCATTTCCAGAATTTCATTGTGTTCCTCTTTGAGGATGCAGAAGGAGAATCCCTGAAGTCTGTTGACATAAGACTGTCCAAATTGTAGAAAACTTTTCTAAGATTTTATTAGAGTTTATTTGAACTGAACAGAGGTCATGCCTGGAAGCAAGTTCTCTACAGACTGAGAAAATGCTTCACAGAGTGACAGTTTTGCAGTTTCTTTTATACTTGGAATAAGAAGGAAGCAGAAGGAAAAACACAGGAAGGTGGGAGAAGCAAAGTGGGAATTAGATTATAGGGTAGTTAATAGATTATGTGCTTTCTTGAGGATGGTTAAGCTTCCAAAGGATCTGAAAAAGAGCCTTTTAAAAGGCGTGTTAACCTTGTTGCAAAGAAACAATGGACAGGGCTTGCTTAAGGCCAAAAGATAAACGTTTTACTAAAGAAGTGATATGCCTGGGGCTTGACTAGTGACCATGACCTGCCCAGTTAGAAATTTATGCTCAGATCACCGTGGGAGGTTACTTTCAGTCAGTGGGCTTGTCAGATTTATTATAGAGCTGTTTTTATTCACGATTCTGATGGCAGATACATCTTTATGTCCAACGATTTCCCCAAAGGAAGACACTAGGCCAGGGGTGTCAAACACATTTCCACTGGGGGCCACATGGGCCTTGTGGTTTCCTTCAAAGGACCGAATGTAATTTTAGGACTGTATAAATGTAACTACTCCTTAACAGTTAGGTGAGAGCTCGGCACTGCCACCGGGTAGAAACAAGGTGCTGGGCTGGATAAAACAAGGTGAAGGGCTGGTTTTGGCCCGCGGACCTTGTGTTTGCCACCTGTGCACTAGGCCCATGATCTGGGAGGAATTGAGCCTCACTGTTCTTATGGATTTTAATATTCTGAGGGGTCTGTTTTTCCAGTGTAACTCTTAGCAAATTAACAACAATTGCTTTCTATAAAATAACCACAGATGTAAAGATGCCATCTTAGACCAGTTTTTCCCTGATAAGCACAGGGCGGAAGTGGAGACCTGGGAGGCGCACACTACTGATGACCCTACTAAGACAAGAGGTGGAACAACATGGAGGTAACTCATCTGACAGTGCTCCTGGTGGATCTCCTCCTGAGCATATCTGTTGGTCAGGAGGCTCCACAGTTTGGAGCCCCTAGCCTCTACGTGGCAGCTCGGGGTGCTGCATGTTAAGGCCTTCCTAGGGAGGTTCTTGCCTGAGACATTATCTACTTGTTCATGGGATACTCTTGACATGTTTTGCTCTAAATCTAATGAAGATATTTTCCCACCCTTGCTGGTGTGGCTCAGTGCATTAAGTGCCAACCTGTAGACCAAAGCGTTGCTGGTTTGATTCCTAGTCAGGGCACATGCCTGTGTTATGGGCCAGGTCCCCAGTAGGGGACATGTGAGAAGCAACCACATCATGATGTTTCTCTCCCTCTCTTTCTCCCTCCTTTCCTCTCTCTCTAAAAAATAAATAAGTAAAATATAAAAAAAAAGATATTTTTCCCTCTTCTATTCCCACATCCTTGCCCCATTCATTGTTTCTGCCCATCATTTCCTTTATATCTCTATTTTAGTTCTCTGTGCATCTCCATAAATCTAAAAACAGCTACAAAGAAGGCCCTTCCCCTGCCAAACAACCACAGTAATTGCAGAGTTCTAGGAAGTTAAGCGAACCCATTGCATGGAAAATTAGAGCCCTAGGCAGGGTTTCTGACTAGTTTTTTTCTTTCTTTTTCTTTTTACTTTTTTATTGATTTTAGAGAGAAAGAGGAAGCGAGAGAGAGCAAAACATCAATTTGTTGTTCTACTTATTGATGCATACACTGGTTGATTCTTGTTTGTGCCCTGACTGGGGATTGAACTCATGACCTTGGCATATTGGCACAATGGTCTAACCAACTGAACTACCTGGCCAGGGCCTCCTTATAGGTTTTTAAATCTCTTTGGGTGGGATTTTCTGAGAGTCATTGTAAACAGGACTAGAAGGGCCATGGGGACTAGAGGTGGGGGTGGGACTGAGGAGAAGGTTGGGATGGGGATCTGGAGTTGAAAAATAGAAAGAAAGTCTCCTGCCTCCTCCCCAGTCTCCAGATATGGTGACAGCACCCTTTGGTCTTATTTCCTACCAGTCATTGTGAAAATAAAAATTTTACATGTGAAATATCATAAGGGAAGAGGAAGAAGAGGGAGCTTTATTCATTTTATGAAGAAGGGTAGATATTTAGAAGACAATTTAAAAATTGAAAGAAAGATCAGAGAAAAAAGAAAATAAATGTATAGGAAACAGAAGCTAAAAATATAAAAGAATAAAACTCTAAGAAAAGATTAAAGGTTAAACATTAAAAAAAGATTAAGTGGATGAGATTTAATAAATACAAAAGGCTAGAGGCCAATGAGATAAAAGGTTAAAACCGTGAAAGAAAAAGAGATGAAAGATTAAGATATAGAAGATAGGATGAAAAGTTAAAGGCATAAAAATAGATAAGATTAAAACTTAAGCACAGGAAATAACTACTGGATTTTGCTGTGTATGATGCACACTTTCTTGCTCAAATTTTTGAGGGAAAAATAAGGCTGCACATTATACATGGATATGATGATTATATACACTAGGTAGAATAATCCTGCATATAATAGCACAAAAAACATGGGTGCGCGTTATATAGGGCAAAATATGGTCACATGCTAAAGGTTAAAAAGTATAAGAACAGAAAGAATTTGAAGAGAATAATTTAAAGAAAGTAAAAACAAAAAGCTTGAATACTGGACCACCAGATGAGCTGAAAAGGGCCAACTGTGTAAGGGCAGACCAGGGCGGAGAGGCTGGCTTCCTACAGTGGAGTCCGCAGCGTAAGAGGAGCCTTGACACGGGGATGGTGGCGGCACTGTGGCCACCTCAGTTTCCTGCCCTCCTTCGTGGCTTTCGTCTCCAGTGACAGAGCTTCTGGACCAAGGCACTGAGACACTCTCAGGTACTCAAAGTCAGCCAGCCTTTCCTCTGGAGAACTTCTCAGGTGAGACTGCTGAACTCACCTGATTTTCTTCCTGTTTTTTTCTATTTATCTACAAATTTTAAAATATTTAAAACCCATCAGAAATCCTGTCTCTTTTAAGATGCCTTTCCCGTTTCCATCAGCTTGCATTGAAATGCCCACGAGCTCTGAAATTTGGTGCTTGTTTACATGATTTGATATTCTCTGCTTATTTTATCTATGTATTTTTAAGTTCTTTCTAAAAGGTAGAAGGTGAAGAGGAAGTATTTGGCAGACTCTTAGACCGCTATCTTAGTTTAAATATTAGATTCATGCTTTTACTAAGATTTCATGCTACCTCCACTAAGAGAATTCTGTAATTGTCAATCCATTACCCTGCCTACTTCTTTCTTGCCTTCTGAAGTATTCTTTCTTACTGGAGGAGAGTTCTTTTTTGTCAAATAGATTTCTCCCATAACAGTGGAATGCTTTTACATTCAAAAGGTCTGCTCATATTGATGTAAAATATCTTAGTCTTACTTCTGAGTTTCTAGGAGAGGGAATCTGATTAGATCTTGACTCAACTCTGGTTTAGGATAAAGATAAGAGAAGTGAAAAAATTTAAAGAGGATGTGGGGATTACATATATAGAGATGCTCTGGAGTAGCTGCAAAGTTTGATAGAAATGGATTGAAGAGAAGAGAAATTTTTATACTTTTCTATGGCGCCGTGGACTACGCATTTGAATCCTCTTTGTATTTTATGAGCGATGTAATCAAGGACTTGGGACTGAAATTATTTTTGGTTGCTGGGTTATGTTTCTTTGAATAGGAAGACACTTTGAAAGTAAAATACTGGATCTTAGTTTTATCGAGGTCACAATAAGGATTCCAAATATGTAAAGCAAATGTAGTGAAGATAGCTTATGATAAAGCTATTTGTAATTGCATTATCGTAGAAGTAACAAAGGAATGTAAGAATGAGAGATAATGTTTTAATCAGAAATGAAAAGACGAGGTATAAGGAGATAACTGTCAAAAGGAAGATTTGTTCAGAGTTACATGGAATTTTCAGAAAGGAGGGATGACGTGGTTCTGAGAGGGCAGGAAGGCTGTAAGAGGTCAACCTTTTTCAGAGTCTGTAGAGTCAGCAAGATTATGATTGTTAGGGTTAGAAGTGTCGTGAACAATAAGGTGGAGGGAAGAGGCAGGAAAAGTTGTAGAAGCAGAAAAATGTGAGTGTGGTCACTATTTGGGGAAGAGCAGTAAACGGGAACTTTATCTAAAATGAATTCATTTCAAGAAGGCAAATTGTTGGGGGGTTTCTAGGAAGAGTCATTTGGGCTAGATCATGAATAGTCTTAAATATTAGAATAAGGAATTTGTAGTCTCAACCACTGGTAGTCCTTGAAGACTTTGCTTTGGTGAGTGACATGATTGAAGTTATGCTTTGATATGGGATTAGGTTAAAGGAAGGGTTGCAAAGAAGAGGAAGAAAAAAATTGCTAGAAAAAAATAGGGTGATTGTGTTGAGATGGCAGGCAGTTTACTCACACCCACTTCTTCTAACAGAGTTCCTTTGAAATGATATAAAGAGAATACTTCCATACCAACAATGGAAAACAAGAAAGAGTGCTTGCTGTTAGTGCAATAGAATCTTTTGAGATATTTCTGAAAGGTAGAAAGCAGAATGGTCAGATAGAGAAAAGGCAACAGAAACCTACAAACAGGAGGTAGCGTTGCTATGGAGATAGGAAAAGGTGGAGTGGGGTTAAGATGGGTTAGTCAGTTTCCTTGACCTAGAAATTTGGGTTCAATATGAGCAGATGTTTTGACTGTAAACATCAGAGCTATATGGAGTGGCCATCTTTCACTTGTTGTAGGAGAAACATATTTGCAGAAAAAGAAACAACACAGGACACGGTAAGAGGAACTTAAATCTCATCTGCTTTCTAATTTGTGGTAGTGGACTAAAGCACCTGTCATTGGCTTTTTGAGACAGTTCAGTAGCCTGTTATTATGTCCCTGTGTCCACTTAAATAATTTGAAGTTACTTACATACAAATCTTAACTGATAAAGTGAGTACTATAAGTTCTGTGCAAAGGTTAAGTGAGTTTTCAAGGGGATGAATGTGAAATGATAGTTTTATTTTTTTTTAAAGGAGGTTGTTGCAAGATGGGGAGGGGCATGATTCCTTGCTCAATATAGTGTTGCAAGATGTTAGAAACAAAGGCGTCTCTTAAAGCAACTCATTTAACTCATCATGATATGTCAAATTAATGCTGTCTGATTGCAGTAAAAGGAAGAAAACCCACTGGAAAGCACCCTGAGACCTCTTAATTGATATCAGCTCATTGACTAATAGTCTGAGGTGAATGGCAGTTCCATAGACCATAATCTCAATCAGTCCCTTGAAAATTTCTCTGGCTTAATGTGTTGCTGTTTGTTATATTGTTTCTTAAAATTGAAAATAGTTTCAATATTCCCATTGGAACTCTCAAATTAACTCTTCTGCAAAAATCTAATTTATTCCTTTTTCCATACACCGCTGAAATATCTACTAATTTCCAGTATTTGAGTATCCAAAAAGTATATTCTTCAGACTTCCTCATTCACTCTGAAATAGCACAAACATTCTTTGTCAGACTACGTGTTCTAGTTTTTCGTTTGGAATTGATTCTGTAGCTAAATTTTCCTTCATGTAGGGCAGAATAATTTTATTCTCTGCCGAGCTTTGATTTTTCACTTTGGCTGATTTTCTGGACAGCTTTGGCATCATTAGTTAATGCTGGTTTTAAAACAGCTTTTGGTGCCATGGTCCTTGAGCAGCCCTGGCTGTAAGCAGAATTGCTGGGAAGGTATACACGTTCATTTTCACAGTCCCTTTCGTACTGCTACTTCTCTCCCTCTTCCTTTTATTTTTCTACCTCCCAGCTTCTCTGCATGTATTGGGAGAGCTTCAGTCTTCTCAGGATACCCTGCATAGGAGAGCTGTTCATTATAATTGCCTTGTACTTTGACAAACATCCAGGCCTCCTACTTTTATCAAAAACATTTCTGTTCCGTGTCAAAAATATACATTCATTTTTAGATGTTAATGACTGCAAATCTTTTAGAATATATACTGCTAGGAAATCAATATTTTTTAACAAGAGTCTTTAGCATGTTAAAGGGTGAGTTGTGGTGCGTGTTTCAGGTCAGATGACAGGATGGGCACTGTAATGGACAAAGCAGCGGACTCAGCCGTGAGGTCTATAGCCTCTTTCTTTGTGAACTGACCTCCCAAATGTCTGCACTGTTTCTTAGGAAAGGGCTCTGGCTGCTGGGCTCCTGCTGCCCTGGTTTCGCTGATTACACAATTATGGGCAGCTGGTCCAATCAGACTCTTTTTCCAGAAATTTGAAACTGCACTCCGGAGAGAGTTGCAACTTTAGCATGTGAACTCGAAGGTGTAGGGGCGGCCACGTTTGCCAAGTGACTGATGAGATGAGGAAGCAGTCTGAGGAGAAAGGATGCAGTGCTGGGGCAGAAAGGGGCAGAATGAGGCAGCGCGGAGGCCTGTGCGGTTCACCTGGTCCCCAGACCTTTCTGGGTTCAGCCTCTCCCTCAGCAAGTACGATTTATTTGAGTACTGTAAGGCAGGGTTTAGACGATGAAAGTCCTCAACTTCAGAATGGTCCTTCATCCTAAGGCTTGGTGATAATGCTCTGTCTGGAAATATTAGGTGGGGTGGATATTTTAAAGAATAATTCTCTTTACATTATCAAGAAATATAATAGCTTGTAACCGTCTGAGGAAGAGAGACAACACCGTTCTTTGAAAATGTAGAATGTTTAAGCTGGGGGCTGTGGTAGTGTCCTGAGAAACGTGTTGTTTGTAAATTGAAGTAAACGTCCAGTGTGGGGAGGAGAGTTTCTTAGCTGGCCAGCAGTGAGTGGGTGGCAGTTGTGACAAGAAGTAGAGCCCTTTAGCTCCTGGGGGCCTCCCTTTTTGTCTACGGGGAGCCTGGTCTTTGCTAGTTCACTATGCAAACTTTAACTTTTTTTTTTCCTTTCAAAATGTGTGTTATGATATGAATAAGGTTAGGAAGCTCTGACCCAGAGTAACTATTAATATTTATGGAGTGTTTGCTATGTGCTTTATCTTCTTTAAATTTTACGAGAGTTCTCTGAGATGGGTTCCCTTCTTATTTCAGAGCTAAAAAGAACAAGGAGTCCATAGGTCCAGTGATTTGCACAAGCCACACTGCTGGTAGGGTTATAGAGCTGGGACACAAACTTGGGCAGTGTGGCTGTAGAAGCCAGATGCTGCGCTTCGAGCTGCTACTCTCCATGGCTCTCCTACTGAGATCTGCTGGAAGGCATGACAGCCCATGGGGGGGAAAGGGGCTCACACAGGGAAATTGCTAGTCTGCTCCTCATGTGCGCCCCTCATGTAGTACATCCTTCCTGAGACAACTGGCCTACTACCTGGAGGATAGGCTGTGCCAACATTTAAATGAAAGATACTACACAAATATTAACTAATGGAATACCAACTGCTCTTTTCTCATCCCTGGCAAGGTGATTACCCTGCTTCTGCCCCTGTTAAATAGGCCGTTGATATCAAAGTTGGGTTACTTGGTGTCAAGAGGCACAACCAGAGCAGTACTCATTCTTGATATTGTTAGCTGATGACCGTTTAACACAGTTGCTGCTCATCTTTGTCATCAGGGAGCCTCACTGGTAAACCAGCCATGCTCCTTACAAAAGAAATATGACTGGCCACAGAGGACTTTTATCACTTCAAAGTGTCTTGGACTGGCCACATCCTTTGTGAGTTCCTTAACCTTTAAATGAGTCAAGAACATTTAAAAATATACCTTTTCCTTCCCTTTCTCTTCCCTTTCTTACTCCTTCTCACTTGTTACTTGGGGAAGAAGAAATTACCTTTTATTATTGGTTCTGGGTCCTTAGGGCAAAGTGGTTACAGAGATGGTCACCCTACTCAGGATTTTTGAAATTTGAACCCAACAGCATTATCTCTTGGTTTGCTTAATGTCACTGCAGATTTCTGTTTCTTGTCACCAAAGAGTCCTAACTAATAGGGTTTAGGAAAGAAAATTTGGAGATGGGTGTTGGATAGGGGAAAGTGTTTCTATCCCTCAAATTAGGCAAAGCGCTGTTGGATATACTTTTTGAGGATGGACAGCCAGACATGTGTCTCAATCCTGGATCTAAATGAAGCCACGGAGGTAGGGGATTCTGTCTTTGACATGGGATCTGACACTGCATTTTCTACTTTATTTTTCCCTGGTACACTTTGGATGTGTGACTGATCCATGAAAATGTTTCCACCCTTAGCTTCCATTATTTTTTTTTTCTTTCAGAAAACATAGTCATTACAAAAGAAGCACAACTGCTGTAGCCTCTTCAAAATAGAATAATGACATTTTCATAGCAAGTGATTGTGGGAGGAAGTGCGGGGATGTTGAGCTGGATGAAATCAGAGGTTTTTATAAAGAACCAGAGAAAGGTCATTCACCTCTTAAAGTGACAGTTGTGAAAACAAGCCAATT
The DNA here is from genome assembly GCA_039655065.1 of Glossophaga mutica. Taxonomy (NCBI): domain Eukaryota; kingdom Metazoa; phylum Chordata; class Mammalia; order Chiroptera; family Phyllostomidae; genus Glossophaga; species Glossophaga mutica. Next base: position 133,820,202 of record CM077307.1, on the reverse strand, counting down.
TTAGAATTTGTCATCTTGCATTAACAGTGTACCTTTTTGTAGTTACTGATATCTGTCAGAGTAAATGCCAGGGGTAAAGAGCTTGACTGCTGGCTCTTTTGAGGAAGTAGAAGCCTTGCATTTTAGGCCTGTGAACATTTCCTTGGCTTGCTGGGGGGAGATGTGGAGAGAGCTTTGGCCTGGGAATCACGACTTTTGTCCTGCCTATGACTCCGGGCAGAGCTTCTGGGCATTGCAACTCATGAATCTTGCATTCTCAGTCCCATTATTGGTAACACGAGTGAGTTGGACAAAGTTGTTTCTAAGATCCTTTCTAGCTTGAAAATTCTCTGATTATAAGTCCTAGTTGCTCCACTCATATTTTCTGCCCATTTTTTTTCTCGAGCAAATAACTGGCTCCTTAAAAGTTTTTATCTAGTTTCTAATCACAGTAAACAGATGGTTTGCCTGTGGCATTTTGAAAGGAAAGCCCCTGTTCAGCAGCATTTTCTCTAAATCTTTCTTGATTGGCAGTGAGGGAGGCCCTGGCTGTGACCAGACCCACAACTTTGCATTTTGTCTTTTAGTCCAGGGTCCTTGTAACCTTCTAACCTCTGAGTCAGCTCCTCAGGCATTCTTCTTTTGTTGAATTTGTGCCTGAATATCAGGCCTGAAAGTGACATGATTAATGTTAGCATCACAGGTTCTAAAGGCTGCAAAGAAACTGAGACACATGGAGCCTGTGATGGTCAGTTTCACGTCCCACCTGGGCCCAGCTGCAGTCCCTGGTGATCCAAACACTGATGTGGGGGTTGCTGTGAAGGTATTTAATAGGTGTGATTAATGTTCATAATCAGTTAACTTGAAATACAGGAGATTATCCTGGATAATCTGGATGGGCAGTTCAATCAGTTGACAGTCTTTGAGGGCAAAACAGATTTTCCAGAAGCAGTTCCTCCTGTGAACTTCAGCTTCAGTCTGAGTCTGAGAGTTCCAGCCTGCCCTTCCTGATGGCCTGCCCTGTAGAATTCAGACTTGCCTAACCAGGACCTACGATCATATAAGCCAATTTCTTACAGTGAACCTTTTAACATACATCTACTGGTTCTGTTTCTTCGGTAAAACACAGACTAATACAGACCCCAAGTTCTGCATTTTATGCAGAAAGAAACTGAGGTTAAACCCCAGAGATCATTAATGGGAGAGCCAGGTGCCTCAATTCCAAGGCTTGTGAACTGTCCTATTGCCTAGAATCCAGTTGAAAATGTGAACAGAAGGGCATAGGCTTAACATCTGAAGGACTACTGCCACCTCAATCCATACTCTCAGGTATGGCTTGGTTGATAGTCATCCATTTTTGGATGGTTTTTGTGTAAAGTGTTGAATGACCTGGTGACAATGCAAGTATGGTATTCAGGAGCATAGCAACCCATTGAGTCTTAGCAGTGGGATCAAGTACTCAGATTTTTTGTAAAGTCATCTAACAAGAGGTTGCAGGATACTGGAGTCTTCAGTATCAATGCAATCTTGGCAGCATGTATGAGCCAGAAGTTGGTGGAAAGAATTTATCAGGCAGCTGAGACACTTCTTGTCTATGCCCTTCACTGTGCAAGTAAAACTATGGGACTGCAGTTCTTATCTTTTTGGGAGCAGACTGAGATGCCTTGGGGGATCTAATGCAGAATTTCTCGACCTTGGGACTACTGAGATTTTGAGCTGGGCAGTACATGGTTGTGGGGACTGTTTTGTGCATTGTGAGATGTTCAGCAGCATCGCTGGACTTAACCCACTAGAAGCCAGCTGTACTCTTCGTACTCTCTCTGTTGGGAAAACATGAATGTATCCAGACATGGTCAAATGCATGTGGGAGGCAAAGTTGCTCCTGGTTTGGAACCAAAGATACAAGGGAAGCCAGAAAAATGCACATATGAAGAAAACTTTGAAATAATTTAAGGGTGTTTCTAGATTTCCCTGAAGCTATCCCTATGAATCCCAGGTTAAGAATCCATGCTCGTTCTAGTGTTTGGTCTCTTCTCTATTCCTATTTGATATATAATTATCAAATTGTTAAGTGTGTACATCTTGTCTCCTAACTGGATTGGAAGTTCTTTGATCAGAGGAAGCATGCCATGTTTTAGCATAGTGTTTGCATCATTATAACTCTTAGTAAAAACATTGACCAACTGATTGAAAGAACAATGGAGCTTCCCTGAGGACAAACTTTCCTACCTGGGCAGCCCAGTAGTGGACGGATTCAGAGCACTTACCGTCTGTCTCCCCCACCTTAGAGAGACAGTAGCTTTTGCTCTTTATTGGCTATGTTAACACTGGGTAAAGTTACACAGAGTCTCTAAGCCACAGGTCCTCATCTCTAAAATGAGAAAAATCATAGAATTATGGGCATAAAATTAGTTATTTATATAAAGCATTTGATGCAAAAAGTTCCATACTTATCAGCTATTATTAATCATATTATTGCTCTTGTTCCTCTAGTGCAGTCCTGGTGGCCTAGGAACATGGTGGCCAGTCAGGTTTGGGAGGACCGGGATATCTCAGAGGGGTTCGTTGCTACGAGAGAGGGTGAGTTGTGTGGCTGGGGTGCAATCCAGAACGGAGGACAGTTCCTTTGGCTCCGCAGTCCTCAGTCCCCCATCTGCAAGAGCTCCTGAGGGGCAGAGGATGCAACTAGCCTTTGAGCCTCCCTCACATGGCTCAAAGGGGTTGCAATTATTGATGCTGGTCTCTTGGGCGTGTTAGCAGCAGGAAGCCGACCTTACGAGTTTTTCAGGAGCAGTAAGTAAACAGTGTATATTCCCCTGCAGCATAATTAGAACACCAAAGAGTTTGTGCTGTGAAGTACAAGAGGGATCAAGTTGTTCAGAATGTACTTAGAATGGCCACTTGATGGGAGCCCCTGGAGGGCCTTGCAGATGTATGGCACTGAGGCACTGCAGGTAAAACAAGCCCCCCTGCCCCTTTGGGAAAAGGGTAGCTTTCAGACAAAATCTACTAACCAGCCCCTGATTCCTTCTGCCACTGCTGCTCAGAGATGAGTTCCCTGCCCAATTAGGCAGGCTCTGTGAAGATTGCTTTCATCAAGCCTTGTTAAGAGGGAAAATAACAGAATGTTCTCACCACTTTCAAATTTACTTTGAAGCTTGAATTTATCTGCCAGAAGGAAATGTTTATCTTTCCCTTGAGCAGGTAGGTGAGCCCTGGAATTAACAGGTGATGTTTCTCCAAATACTACTCAGTTCAACACTATCATTATCCTTTTTCATCAGTAGGGATTAATGGCCAGGAAAATGAAGACTCTTTGTAGGGAACTTGGGCATAAGGACACAGAGAAATGTTTGGTAAGAAAACCCTCAGATCTCATCCAGAATTTGAAATCTCAATGCACACTGCCTCTCCCACTGGCATTCAATAATGGGAACTGGTGACGAGATGGAGAACTACTGCATTAACCACCCTGAAATGCTGCTTTTAAAAGAATGTAATTCTTTCCCTCAAAATATTTATTGGCTCTGCACTTCTTGCCCTTTTGTTACTAAATTCCTTAGCCTGGATATCAAGATGGCTCATCATCTGGCCTCATGCTACCTGGCCAACAAATACGTGGAGAATGATGAGTGAGGTAATCCATGAAACATGCATAAGTATGGTATCTAGCACATGGTGGAAAATAATTAGGTTTTATTAATATTTCTATTTACAAAAGTGATTGCTTTTTTCTGCTCAGAATCAATCTACTATTCCTCCTTTTGCTAATGGTATCCCTTCAAGAAAAACTCTCCCTTTTCCAATCAAGTATTATGGGGGAACTGGCCAATCACAGTGCTCCATTTCCCATCTCCCTGGCCACAGAACTGCATCAATAGACAGACATGCGACTTAAACTGGGGAAAAGAAAAACTCTTTTCTGGCAGTTTTCAAACAGAAGCTGGAAGCAAAGCTCTCTTTTTTTCCTTCTGGATATAAAGTTGTTAAAATAAAAGCCCAGAACTGTCTGTGGCCATATTTTTAACTCTTGGGGACAGATGACCTAAGAAAGAAAAGCCAAGAAATAGAAAAAACAAAACAAAACAAAAAAAGGTGTGTGTGTGTGTGTGTGTGTGTGTGTGTGTGTGTGTGTGATGAATGGAAGATGTGAAGAAAGAAGAAAATATTAAAGCTGTGAATTCTGATAGTTCTAAGTCCAACCCTACTCACAAATTTCTTTGGCTTGGGCATATGAGCCTATAAGTATTTCCTTTTGTGTTTGACTAATTCAAGATGTCTTTTAACCTCTTCTTGGCCACTTGTAATGTAAGAATAGATGAAGAACAGTCCCTGCCCTCAAGGACTTCTGTTTCATGGAGGAGACAGAAGCATAAATACTACAAGCAGTCACAATTTCAGTAGCAAAAGTATGTCCTGCACAGCAAGCTGCACCATGAAAACTGCTCTCCTAACCTTCCTGACTCCTTGTTTCTAGTTTGTGATGGTTCCAGAGTTGTCTGGTGTCTGAGTATGTAACTATAGGGAATATCATCAGCTAGAATTTATTTTGCTATGTCCTATGCCACCTGGAATTTCCTGTAGCATAAGACCTTTTTGTACATGATGATAAATTTGCAGATAGTACAAGACTTTCTTCCTGAGAGTAAGAATAGTTGAGTGACCCTTAAAAAAAGCTCTGTAATAGGGGTTCTTAACTTCAGATCTGTAGATCCCAGGAGGCAGCCACAAATAGATTAAAGGGAATAACCTTCTGTAATGTTATGCATAATTTCTAGGGCACATGATATTTTTGGAGGTGTGAGGAGACAGAGTCTATAGGTTTTATAGATTTGCAGTGGTCATTGAGCCAAAAAATGCACCACAGGGAGATCATGTAGAAGAACTCCTATAATGCAATATGATTGTGGGGAGGACTGCAAAATAATAACAACAACGACAACAACAACAACAAAACAAAATAAAAAAAACCCACCAAAACCCATCTCAAGTCTGCCTTAAATATCTGGAGCACACAGGGAATTCCTTTTGGCAAGTCTGGAGAACGTGACAACCCAATTAGTCTAGAGTCACAAGAACTCTAGAAAGTTGGCGTCTCTTCAAAAGGAATTTCCTAGGACAATCAACCAAGGACCTCTTCCAGTTTTAAGAGGTGAAAGGAGGATTATCCTTATATTTCCAGTAAGATAATGAGGTTAAAATGCCAATAGTTGACAGTCCTTTGCCTGAAATGGCCTCCTGATATCCACATGACTTTCTTTAATACACTATACAGTTGTTTCTTCTTATTAGTGAGGCTTTCTGTCTATATTCTGCTTATATTTCTATACTGTTTAAGGGCATGATCATGCCTCCACCTCTGACACTCATTATTCCCTTATCCAGCTTTCTTCATCTCCAAGCACATATCATGCACTGAGTTGTCATTTATTTATTTATGTAATTTAATCACATATTTATTTGCATTTCTTTTTTCTCTCCCTCAGCAAGTAGAAGCGCCATGAGAAAAAGAACTATGTATACTTGTTCATATGTTGTATCTCCAGCACTGAGAACAATTCTAGGCACGGAGTACCTGTTGAATGAATGAATGAGAGATAGAATATCTTCCATTTGTTCCCCTACCTAAGTATTAATTGTTCTTTCTCCGTCTTGTAAAGACTGTATGACATAAAAGTTAAACACACAGGCCATGGTGTTAGGCAGCTCAGATTGAATCCCAGCTTTGCTCTGAAAATATCTTAACTGATAATAGTTACAATGCTAAATGAGACGGAGAAGGCTTGCTGTCTTGAGAGAGGCATGGAAACCATGCACATCTTAGTTTCTTTGACTCAATTCTGTAGGTACAGAGGGTCTTTTATGGGTTAAGAGTAGACCTCAGGTTCTACTTAAGCCCTGTTATACATCTTGGCCAAGTTACTTGACTTCTCAAGCTTTAGTTTCTTCATCTTTCAAGTAGCACATCTGTCATTATCTCGGTGAAAAAATGGGTAAACGCACTTAGCGGTGTCTAAAGCATGAGTTAGTGTTTAGTAAATACTAGCACTTATTACTGTACACACAGGAAGTGCTTGGTAAAAGTTACGGGCTATCATGGAGTGTTTTCTAACCACTCTACTACCTTTCTGTGCTCTCCTGTGATATTTGGGATTTCCATTTCATCCACACTGTAGCTCTATTATCAGTGTGTGTGTGTGTGTGTGTGTGTCTGTGTGGCTGCGTGTATGTGCTGTATTTTCTCAAATAGATTAAATTCCCAGAAACCTTGCACTTACTTTTGACCTGGAGGGCAGAGCCCAGCACCAAGCACACAGTCCCCTTAGTTCTTGGTGATTATTGGGGTGGGGAGTCCTGTCCTTCCTGCTCTTTTATCATTTTCTCTCTGTTCTGTTCTGTTGACTTTAAAGAAAAGGCATTCTGTTAAAATGCACACTTGTTCCTCCCTTAATGCTCAGAAAAGGGCTTTGTGCACAGAGGGGGCTCCAGGTAAGCCAAATGAAAACCTCTTTGCTTGCTAATAACTTACATGAGGAAGTACCTAATCCACCAATCAATTTCCTCTTGATGCAGGACCCAGCTGAACCGAGGTAGAGTAAATAGCTCATCTCTGTGATCTTTTGTGAAGGAGGAATTTCCTTACAACCTTTACTGAAACCTGACCTCTTTCTTCCTTAAATTTTCCATCCGTGAAAACAGAATAAAAAAGGTACTCGGTAAGTTTGTAAGAAGACTGGGAAAATTTCTACCAATTGCTTCAGGCTGTGGCAACATGTGAGAGAAGCCAATTCTCAGTATTAGCAATGCAGAGCATTGTTGCCATTGTACTTTAGCGGTTACCTTCACTTCTGGTTTTGTTGGCTTGAAATACACCAATGATTAAAGATTTCTAGGTGGAAATCTCACAGGGTTTCAGGTCTTGGATTTTTTTTTTTTTTTTTTAATTTGGCTGAGTCCTTGAGAAAACAGTTTTTTAGGTCTCAGCTCTAACATCACATCGTTTGGAAGCCGTCCCTGATGTCCCAGTTGAGTCTGTTCCCTATTACACATGTTCACGGTGTCCCTTAGTTTTCCTTTAGAGCCCTCATCAGAGTTTGGAAATAGTTATTGATTTGTGTAACTATCTAGCTTAGGTCTGCTTTCTCCACCAGGTCAGATGAATTTGCTCCATGGGATCTGATACATTGTAGTCACTCACAAAAGTTTTGTTCAATAGGGAATCAGTGAAGAGAAATGCTCTTTGTTGGGGAGGAAATAGAGAAGGACCTGATCCCTTTGAAAACAGCAAAGGCCTGGTGGTTTGACTGTGTGCTTCCTTGAAGGCCTGTCTTTTCACTGATACTCAGGAAGACAGGCCAGCGGATTAACTGTTGCATGCAGCTGGTCTGAAGCTCAGGGAACAGCATCTTGCTCACACATGTCCCTAAGCTCTTGGTAATGCTTAAATCCATGATTAAATTTCATAACTAGTGTCTGATGAGAAAAAGAATGATTTGGATGAAAACAGGAAAAGGGCCCGGGGTGGGGGCAGTTTCCGGAAAGTGAAGGAAATCATTAGCTCTTCCTTTAGGACTGTTATGTCTGGACTGGCTGCGATACAGGCTGTGGTGGCAGAGAACAATTTCACTAGGGGACAACCACAAACACTTACGGCATCCAGAGGAAACACACCTCTCCTTTTCTCACTGAGTTCCTTAGAGAGGTGTCTGCGGCAGTGTGGTGGGAGGGGGTTTCATCTCACTCATCTCTTCTTCGTCCTCTCCTCTTACCTGCTTTATATTCCTCCGCTGCCCGCGCGGGGGGGCCCAGCTCCTTCCTGTTTAGATCCGTGCCTTTGAGACTCCGGGTATGTTTCCTCACTGGATTCCAGAGGACTCTTACCGGTTTCTAATGTGTGGCTGTAGTTCCTTCAGACTCTTCAGGGTAGAGCAGCCTCAGAACCAAAAAGCCTTTCTTTTGCTAGTTTTGATCCTTTTATAATACCATTTTGCTGAAATATTCTGTAAGCCAAGTCTCTGTCTCTTTACTGTGCCTACTAGTTGGAAGATAAATACATAAAAAAGTGTTTCTCAAGTTGTGTTTTGTGAAGGAGCAGTTTCAGGAGATGCAAAATTAGTTCATATCTACTCTTGCCAGATTCTGTGCTAACCATTGTTGATAAAACAGAAAAAAAACAACAGTCAAGGGCCCTCCTTTCGTGGAGCTCACCATCTAGTGAGAAGACAGCTGTTAGTATGGTAATTAGATGGTTATGTGTGAAATTTTTATGTGAGATAAGTTTCATACATGAAAATTGTACAGTTCTGCAAGAGCGCATGTTCAATGGTAGAGGTTGGTGACTTTTTTCTCCAAGGGGCCAGACAGTAAATCTGCTTGGTTCCTGGGCCAAATGGTCTTTGCTCCAACTACAGAATTCTGTTGCTGCAGTAGGAAAGCAGCCATAGAGAACACGCAGACAACATGTGACCATGAGCGTGGCTGCGTGCCAATGGAACTATTTATGGATCCTGAAATTTGAATCTCATGTTATTTTTGTATGTCACATAATATTCTTCATCTGATTTTTTCCCATCATTTGAAAATGTGAAGACAATTCTTAACTTGTGGGCTACACAAAACAGCCCATGGGCTATGGTTTGTCAACCCTTCTTCTAGGGCTTGGGGACTTTCCTGATGGAGAGATGTTTGATCTGGGAGCTGAAATCTGAGTAGGATAGCTGGGCAGAGAGGGGGCAGTGGGGGTGATGATAATGGTGATGAAGGCTGGTGGGCAAGAACCACTTTAGTCTGTTAATGGTGTTGAAAGTAAAAGGGAATCTAGGGAGATAAGGGAAACATCAACACTGAAGATTCCGAGAAGTTCTTGCTGTAAAAGACATCTATTTGATTTTGCCTAAACCAGTGTTTTCAAACCCTTCTTGGGCTGAGTATATATCACTATGTAGGGAACGCAGTTTTGGAAATGCAAGCCAAGGGAGTCCTTGGCTATAAAGGAACTCCAGTGTAGTTTTATACCAATAAATTTATCCTTGCCAATGACCCTGGAATCCATGTAGTACTTTCATGTGGCTCTTTCTGAGAATTTGTGTCTCTTTAGTGAGGGATCTTTTAGGCTAGAATTTGACATGACTATTTTTGCAAACAGCTCAAGTGTGAACTTTTCTGGGGGCAAGGAGGTGGGCTGTATGGCTCCCCAAGGTCCCCACCTGCCTTTTAATGATGCATTATAACTGCAAGAGAATTGAATGTATTTTACCAAATGCTCAGTGGGGAAAACAATAGCAGTAGATATTTAGCTGATGATGACATACAGCGCCTCTGGAGAGCTGTGAGAATCTATCGATCCTCAGCTCATAAAATGCTTACTTGAAAACTCTAATATCTATAAGAGTTTTCCAAGTGCTGTTCCATTAATGTGGTTTCTCCCAGATCATCCAAGTAAAAAGTAAAAGTTTTGCCCTTCATCTACATGCCCCCAAATACCTAGAAGTTTTGAGTTGATGAGGCCATATAGTTGGATAGCAGGTTGAATTTTCCCCCATTCTTCCAGTTATTTTGACTATATGACCCTAAATGTGCACATAAATTATCTGTTGTTGTTTTTTGGTTGTAGGATAATATCCTCCATCTAATTCTTTTAAAATTCCCCTTTGCTGTGGCCAGAGAAAATTTTGATAAGTTCTTTTTGATCAGCCCTTTTTACATTGTGTTTCCTTTCTGGTCTGGGCCGGCTTTCCCGTGATAGCTGTATGTTGGGTGAGTCTTGGGAGCCGGTTTGTTTAGGAAGCTAGTCAACATCATAAAATGGCAAATTCAAGGGAAACATCAATGGTTACTATCAAGTAACTGAATTTATTCTCTTTTCTGCCTCAGTGTCTTTCTCTTATTTCTGTCTGTGTCTTTAATTGCCACACCTAAGCCTTGGATCAAAACAAGAGAGAAATACATATACGATTAGAGTTTCTGCTCTTTTGCGTGGTGCCGTTGCTGAGGTACATAACTGATTTGAGTGATTCTGCGGAACTTTTTTATTACCCTTGTGGAGGAAGCAGCGTTCATTATACATCAGAGCAATCTGCTGTAAATGATGTATTTTATCTTATTTCCTCTAGTCAAGTTGAAATCCTCAATTGGCTTCTGTGTAAATCTTCCTTAAAGCCATAGAACATTAAAGCTGAAGGGACCTTACAAATTCTCAGGCCAGGCTTTCTTGTTCTCAGAAGAGGAAATTGAGGTGCAGCGATAGTGGCAGAGTTGAGGTTAACTGCCATCTTCTGACTCCCACTCAAGGACTCTCTCTGGCCCAGCTTTTGTTTGCCACGCAGCACCTGCGACTCTTCTGACATGTTTTTGATTTCCTATTTCACCAACTAAGCTCAAGTAATGAAAAACTGCTTCTACTTTCTGTATTTGTGAGTACCCAGCTGGAGGAAAAGGTAACTAGTAAGGGATTCATGTGGACTGGTTACTCACCTTCTTCATGAGTGTACGCTCATTTGAGTTAGCTTTAGTTTGAGGAAGTTGGTGCCCATTTATCCCAAAGGACTTGTGAGTATACAACACTGTGCCAGGAACTTTAGGGGGATAGGTAAAACAAGATAGCTTAAATTAACTGATGGTTACAGAATATGGACTTATGCATAGGATTGTCAGATAAAACACAAGGTATCCAGGTAAATTTAAATTTTAGATCAATATCTTTTTTAGAATAAGCATGTCCCAAATATCGTATGTGGTATTCTGGGAGTCCTGCATTTATATTGGCTAAAGCTAGTAATTTTACTCATGAATGGGTGACTGGAAATTTGTGATGAGGTCCCAAGGCTTTACTGAGATTAGAACTGGAATGGATCTTTGCGATCATTTCCAACTCTTTACATTAGATGAAGAGAATTTAGGCTTACAGTAGATCAGTGAGTTGCCACAGTTTGCACAGCTGGCAGGTGGCAGTGCTTGGCCCTCTGTCTGTTTTCTAATTCTTGGTCAGATGTAGCACACTGCCTTAATTAGTACAGTGTGCACCACAGACTGGTGTGTTCAAGAAAGCTCCAGAAGGAAAGTGAGATTTGAGCTAAGTTTTGAATGAGGGTAGAGTGGTTTGGCGAAGGCATTCTGGTGGAAGGGCAAGTGTAAGCAAGTGTGCAGAAGCAGGAATCAATATTTGTTCAGTGAAGAAAGGAATGGGAAAGATGTCTCTGTGGGACACAGGATCAGTTCCAGGACCAGTGGATAAGTCAGCTCTATGTCATGATCAAACAATTGTAAGAGAAGGAGAGCTGTTTTGAGAATTTACATAGTAGTTTTTGAATGTCCGTAGGATTAATTTACCACTCAGATTTTTAGGGTGGTTACCTTATGTTTACTTTTCCTCAGATTTTTCACTTCTTCTAGGGAGGAAGAATAGCAATATCCCATTTCCCTTTAGAAAATGAGATAAGAGTATGGATGATGGTAATTCTCCACTAAAATTTTACAGTTTTTATGGGGAGGCTGGCCTCTGCCCATGTGGGGTGTGCACACATTTGTGTACATGCATGTGTGTGTACTGAGGGAACCACTTGAGGCTTCCAGAGCAGCATGATCCAAGAGACAGATAGAAACTTTTGTCACAAAGGAATTATTTGAGTTTAGTGCCAAGGAATATCTTGATGAATGATCTGATAAGCAAGTTGCAGCCTTGTCTGAAATTCTTGGAGTAAGGAGATTGGTGGAGAAAAATTAGAGTTAATGGACAGGGTTTAGGAGGTCCACTGGCAGGAAACATACAAAAAAAAAAAAAATCAGTGACCCTTGAGTAAGTTTGACTGAGTTAGTAGCCATTTGCTGGGAGTTCATTTAACTTGAAAGAGTTGAAGGATCCCTGGGAAAAAGGCAGACTAACATTATTTTTGACTCAGTTCTTAAAGGATCCAAGACTTGTCAATCTGTAGGGCCCACGTGAGAAGTAAATTGACGTAAGAAACAAAGAGAAGCTCCTCTTTTACCCTACCTTAAATGTTTCCTTACAGACTGGCTGACGGGAAGCAAATTATTTTGATTGAGATAAGCATTAGTTATTTTATCACAGTCGAAAGATTTGACAGAGACACATGTCTTGGAGACATGACTAAGGAGATTGAGTTTTTATGGAAGTTTAAACAGAAGTTGAAGATCCTTGCTTGCTTTGAAGAGAACAGAGGACAGACTGTCTTGAAGTTGAGCAGAGAGGATGTCAATTGAGGTCAACAGGAGTTGAGTATGAAGTGTGGAACTGAGGACATCAGATCAGATGACATCAGAATTTTCCTGTTGTGGACACTAATTCTCATCATCATGATGTGACACTCAACAGGAGATGTTCTTGGTTTTCAATTCTGTCCTACTCTGTGGGATCAGTGCTCTGAGATTAAACTGTACATACCCAAATGAATGACTTTCTCTGCGGAAGAGTCCCAGATGGGATTGTGAGGGCAGAGGCCCCATTGAGAAGTAAGGATGAGAAGGGGTTGATACATTGAACAGTTGATACTGTCCTCCAGAAAACAGGTGCCTCTTCTTCATATTGGAACTCACACTAAGGGATAAACACCAGACACCCCGTTGCTGAGGAATGCCCCAAACCGAACTCTTGAGAATCGGCATCTGCACGTAATTACTCAGGGCACATAATTCTTTTATGGGTGTTCACTTAGTAAAGCATTTACATTTACATTCACAGCTCATTAGCTTGCTTGTGAATTTGATTTGAACATCTTAAGTGGGATTGTTTTTAATCTTTGGAGGCACTATAAACCTACAGTCATGCTCAACTGGCACAGACTGTTAGAAGGAAAACCATGTAGCTAACTTGTTTTGCATCCTAGCAGGAGTTTTATAAGGTAAGGCTGAGCTGACCATGAATATTCTACTGGCAAGTTTTTTCTTTTTCTTTCTGAGCTCAAGGTTTACAGAGTTTTTGTGATCAAAAGTAGAGTTACTTGAAACTGAAGGAGAAAGAACAAAATTAAACGTGACTTTTGAATTGTTATAAAAAATCATAAAATAACAGATCTTTCAACCAGATGTTTAATTTAAAAATAGCAAACATTGCAGACTTTCTAGAGACTGTCAACGGTTTGAGAAGCCAATTCAGTCTCTTCCCTTGGGCTCTCACACTGCTTGGTAATGAGCGCTGTTGGTCATGTACCAGCAGCACATTCGGAAGTGCACCACCTAATGAAAAAGAAACAGAAACTGTTTTTTTGAAAACAGATATATTTTGCAATTTATTCATGGTGCCAGGTGTTCCTTCGCTGTGTACTTTGGGGCTTGAGTTAAGTGCCTGCCATTTTCCTTGGAAAACTATGAAATGAGAGATGTGCTGTTGTGCCATGCTTGATGAAGGCAGTTCCTCCTTGTGTGTCTGCAGGCATGTTTGATTTCAAATTCAAATGCAATCTCAAAGAGACCTTTTCTTGCCTTGAGACTTCATTGTGGGTCTTGGTAGTGTGGGCTGTACCTGGAGCAGGTATAACCTTTAGTCTGATTTCCAACATGTGGTAGAAAAGACCAATTATTCCCTTGAAACCTTGGAAATAATTTGTCAGCTTCGATTAGTGTCTGTTTAGATAATCATATGGTGGGGAAAGTGCTAGGACAAATGCTCACCAGAGCTTCTTATCCAAAAGCAGAGTGTTTTTTATTTTTTTAGTTATGTTTATTGATTCCAGAGGGCGGGTGCAGGGAGAGAGAGAGGTGGGGGGCATCGATGTGAGAGAGAAACATCAATTGGTTGCCTCCCATTCTGCACCTTAGGTATGTGTCCTGACTGGGAATTGAACCCTCAGCCTTTCAGTGTATGGGACAACACTCCAGCCAACTGAGCCATACAGGCCAGCGTGAAAAGCAGTGCTTTTTATATGCTTTTTACTAATGTAATTTATTCATAGGATGGTTATTCAGGAAATGAGAAAAAGCATCAGAGAAAGCAGTGTTAACACAAAAATCCATCTGTGCTAGCCTAGACTAAAACATCAGCGGTCAGACACGGAGACAAGCAGTCAAAGGCAGAGTCTCTTCTTCTGTCCTCTTTCCCCTCTGCCCAGGCCTGCCCTGTGGAACAGTGCTCAGGTGCGTTCATGCCTTTTGTTGGTGCCTTTTGTTGGTCTCCTGCCTTCTCTCTGGCTCTGCATCTGGTTCCTTTGGCTCCTAGATCATCACATAATTCTCTGACAAATCTAATTTTTTACCCTTTCCACAACCCTAGACAGCTCTCCCAATCAGCTGTGCAGATTTCCTCCGTATAGGAGTAGTTATTTCAGGTACCCTCTGAAAGACTACAGATGTCCCCAAAGCTTTGGAACTTCCCACAACTCAATCTAGAAATCACAGCTGAAAATTGCACCCCTTCAATTGAAGGTCACTTGTCCCCCCACCCCCAAATGCTGTTACTTGAGTAAGGGATTGCTATGGTCTGAATGTTTGTATGCCCTCCCACCCCCACCTTCATATGCTGAAATCCCAATCTCCAAAGATAATGGTATTAGAAAGTGGGGCCTTTTGGAAGTGATTAGGTCATGAGGATGCAATCCTCATGAATGGTATTAATGACTTACAAAAGGGGGTCCGGAGAGGTATCTGGCCCCTTTCACCAAACGAGGACACAGGTAGAAGGTATTGGCTGTGATCCCGGAAGAAGGCCTTCACCAGACCCTGACCATGCTGGTAACTTGATCTTGTCCTTCCCACACTCCAGAACTGTGAGAAATAAATTTCTGTTGGTTGTTTACAAGCCACCCAGTCTGTGGTATTTTGTTATAGCAACCAGAAGAGCCTAAGACAGGGATTCTTAATGTTAGAGACTTCCCAGGTTGTGAAAAATGCTAAAGTTATAGTTCTTATTTTACTTAGGCTCTAAATTGCAGAAATTTACCATGTACTAAGGAGCATGTAAAAGAAACAAGTGAGCTTAGCTGTGGCAATGGTGGGTGGGCCTTATACTACCCACTGCACTGCTCTAGAAGATGCCATTCCCAAGGCTCAAATGTGAATGAAGCCCCCTGGAGCTGTGTTATATGGCAGCACTAGGAGTCTTGGCAGTGAATTTGTTAAATATCTTATCTAATAGATTTAAGCATCTTGAAGACAGGCCCTATATTCCCCATAAAGCTTAGCATAATGCCTTGCATACAGCATGTGTTCATTAAGAATTGGCTGAAAGAATAAATTTGGATATGCTTTGGCAGAAAAAGTACAATAAGTAATACAAACTTTAAAGGCAAAAGAGGAAAGTTGGTTTTGTGTATTTTCCCTCCATATAACATTTGGAAGCAGAAGGCCTGGATTCAAGCTTAGGACTCTAATATTTACTAGCTGTGTGCCCTCTTTGAGCCTGGCTCTTCTTATCTGTCAAATAATAATTGAGTATACAACCTCAGAGGTGATTGAGACACAGATGATATAATAATTGTGTAGTAGTTCCCGTATGCAGGTATTTTCCCAGCTTAAAATGACCCCCTTGACTGCCGGCTCCAACTCTCCATCTTCAGGAATGGGCCACTGGTTGCCATGTTTGTATGAGGTGACCCAACATCTACTTGAAAATAAGGGATTGAATCAGCAGTGAACATTTGACCCAAGCTGGACCGTCACTCAGCGTCCCTGCCCTGGGAATCTGGAGATGGCCCTGCCAGGGTCAGTC
Source organism: Glossophaga mutica (assembly GCA_039655065.1). Lineage (NCBI taxonomy): Eukaryota > Metazoa > Chordata > Mammalia > Chiroptera > Phyllostomidae > Glossophaga > Glossophaga mutica. The sequence continues at coordinate 133,804,565 of CM077307.1, read as the reverse complement.
TCCATTGGCTGAGAGTATAACTTGGGAAAGGAAGACAAGAAGGCAGCCATCTTCTCCCATCCGTACTAACAAGCGCAGAGCAGAAAATGTTGGTCTTCTAAGAAGTAAGGAAGAAACAGATGTATAAAAAAGAATTGGAGAGTAAAATGATACATTTTGCTCTCTGGGTTCCAGAACCTTTGGGGGATTGGAAACATTTTTTCTATCCTTATAATAAATGCCCACTTTATGCCTCAAGTTAGGTGTTGCTTTCTTCAATAAAAGGATTTTGTGATGTATTTTCTAAGATAATACTCTTTCCCCCATAGGTTTAAGTACAGCCTCAAAGCTCCTCTACCTTACAGTAGAAGATCTCCTTTTTTTGTTTTTTTTTTAAATTAACAAGGAATAGGGTCCTTCTCTGACAGTTTTGATCAGAAGCCCAGAATTTCCAGCTATGCCAGTGTCTCTTCTTATTCTCTCTCAAAGTAACAAGCATCCCCAACTCAGCCTCGGTCACCATGGTGATCAAGAGTCCCTTGTAGTATCTGCCTGGTGAGGGCCACACAACATCCAGGATCACAGACGTGCGGTATGTTGTATTAGTGCTGTGCGCTGGGAAAGTGTCAAGAATGGAAGCCAGGCTACTGAAGCTCTTTTTTAATGCAATTAATGACTTTCCGTTTCTGCCTACCTTTTTGCCAGTGCAGCAGAGCAAGGTGCAGAAAACTGCTACAGAAAATTAGCTGTAATTTAGGTAATATCTCGAATGCCCTGTCAGTCACTTGATTATGTGATTGAAAGGAACATTTCATTTGGAGATTTGCAATTTTCTGGTGCTATTGGTGTTACACAATTACATTTCCTGTCATTTATCACATTGTGGACTACCAAGACAAATATGCTTCTCCTTACATTTATCATATTACTGAGAAATACAGAGACAGATTTAGCCAATTGCTTTACACCAAATGATGCCTGTTGTTAGCTGGGGACGTTCAGCAGTTTTTCTCTTCAAAGAGCTCCCTTGAACATATTATGCAACAAGAGGATTTTTCCCCCCTTAACTACAGCATTGCCTTCCAAAAGGAGGAGCCGGGGCCTATCTGCCTTTTGCAGCAGGTGCACAGAGTGAACTGAGAATGACAATGCTACAGAGGGACTCCTTTCTCCTTGGAAATCTGAAAGCAGTGGTGCCAAGACGGGGGCATCTAGCTCGGTGCCGTACACCGTTAGCTAAGCACAAGGCTAGATGAGAGCTTTCAAATGTTTAAGTACTAACTTGGCATAGTCGTATTTCGAGCTACTTAAAAAATTGAGATTTTAAACAAAGAAAACTAAACTCTTTAATTCAGGAAGCAGGTAAAGAGCTTTTGGTGCATTGCACAAATAAAATTTTCTACAGGCATTTAGGTATCCTTTAGCTCATGGACCAACCTGTATTTTCTATAAAGATGCTATTAAAAATAATTCTGCCCTGGCTGGTGTGGCTCAGTGGATTGAGCACCAGCTTGCAAACCAAATGGTCACTGGTTCGATTCCCAGTCAGGGCACATGCCTGGGTTGTGGGCCAGGTCCCCACTGCGGGGTGCACGAGAGGCAACCATACATTGATGTTTCTCATCCTCTCTTTCTCCCTCCCTTCCCCTCTCTCTAAAATGAAAATAAATAAAAACCCTTTAAAAACAGGTAAAGATCCACGTCCTCATGGAAAAAATAATAATAATTTAATCTCTGCTCCTTGGTTTAATTGAGCCTTTTGAGTAGTTTGTATGTATCCGGTGCCTGATCCAGAAGTTTGTGCTTGTCAAAAATACAGATAGTCCCACACCCCAGCCTAAGCTTACAGAATCATTCTATCTGGGACCCCAGACTCTATATTTAAAGAAGTGCTGAAGGTGATTTTGTTAGGAACACTAAACCAGTTTGCAACCCTGGATGCTCATTAGAATAACCCAGGGAGATCTTGAAACTTTTGATACCCTGGCTGCATCCTGGAATTTGGGAGCAGGACTCAGGTATCGCATGGTTTTAAAACTCTCCAGGCGATTCCAATGTGCAGCCATGCTTGAGAACCACTGTAGTGAGCTATGGGAAAGTCACTACACTTAACCCTTGAACAACATGGGGGTTGGAGGCACTGACACCGTGTAGTCAATAATCTGCATGTAACTTTTGACTCCCTGAGAACTTAAGTACTGATAGCCTACTGTTGACCGACCAGAAGCCTTGCTGGTGAAGAGTTGATTAACATGTGTTTTGTGTGTTATATGTATTGCATCCTGTATTCTTATAATAAAGTAAGCCGGAGAAGTCATATTTATTATTTATTAATCATATGTATTATTGAGATATATGGGAGAGAAAATACATTTACAGTACTGTACGTATTTATTGACAAAATTTGCATGTAAGTGGATCTATACAGTTCAAACCCATGCTGTTCAAGGGTCAGATGTATTAGGAAGAAGGACAGCTGGATTCCAGTCTTCACCACAGCAAATCAAGGCTGATCTAGGCTCCTGTGACTGCCAGGGACCCGATTTGCAGTTGGGGAGAATCATGACATTTCTGATGCTATCTGTGGTCTGAGGACAGCTGGCTCCATCTCTTGGGGAGGTAGGTGTGGTCAGGACCAAGTTTCTGGGAGTTGGAGCAGAAGCCAAGATAATGACTATCAGGGTGGGATGAGGAAGAACATAGCCTCACGACCACATCACTGTCCCACACAGAAGGTTACCTGGGCTTAGAAAGGCAGATTCATTCCACCCTGCTTCTGCTGGAGCCATGGCTCTATTTTCATTAGCCTAGGACTTAGGGGATTCAAGCCTTCCTGCTGCAGGGAATCAGGGTCTCCAGCCAGGCTGAGCTGGGGATAGTCACAGTGGACTGCTGCTGCTGTGTGCCACTCTGCATCTGAGACCCCGCTCATGGTCACCCTGGTGAACACCTATGGCCCAGAGCACTGGCAGAAAGCCCCAAGACTTGATGTCTAGTAGACCTAATATCTGCTGGTTTGATTCCTGGTCGGAGCACATGGACATCTATCTGGTTGGGAGACATTGGACAAACAATTTACTGCTCTGTGCCTCCCAGTTTGTATCTTTTAATAGAGTTCGCCTTGGTTTGGGAGGCAAATGAGTCCCTATACTGTTTACAATTCATATTAAATGTAAAAGACATTTTTTTTACTCCCATGCCTTTAGATACTCTGCTATATTAAAACATGATTTAAGTATGAACACCTCGCTCACTACTGTGCATTTCTGTGGCTTTTAAAAAAAAATTTCCACTCAGCCACACCCTATCTGTACTTTCAGGTCTAGGTTTTGGTTGATGCCCAATCAGGATCTGAGGTCAAGCACATAATTGTTGGTATCCACCCTAGTGACTGGACTGGTCTCTGATCAATTGTTTGCTTTTTCATTTATTCAGTAAACTCATATCAAACTCTTACTGTGTCTCAATTACTGTGCTAGACACTGAGCGGGTGAGGATGAAAAGCACTACTCGCTATCAAATAGCTTGCTATGGTGTCTAGGGATGTATGTGTGTCTAGGGACTAGGTGGAGTCTAAAAAATTATTCTTTAAGCTATTTGTTTGGAATTAACTCTGCACAATAGCAAGCTTTGTACCCTTTCGAGACTTCTCATGTACATGACCTCCTGTGTGATCTTGTTTAATCATCGGACAGATCCAGGAGAAAGCCTGAGGGGTGTCAAGGCTCACAGAAATGAAGCAGGTCGGTCCAGGTTCCGTCGTCCGAGAGTGGCAGTCAGGACTCACACTCAGAATCCCTAACTCCAGGTCTGATGCACTTGCAATGCACTTCAGTGGCTGCAGGGCTGAGCCGTCAAACTCAGCCATCTACACACACTCACACTCTCAGACTTGTATTGATGTGATATGAATGTTTAAGGAGCGACTTTTGAGTAACTTTTCCTGAGGGTTGAATGAAGTTGTTAGCAAGACATTCTGCATGTTTTGCCAGCCAGCATGCAAGGGGGTTCCTCCCAAAGCCGAGGATAACAGATGTGACTCTGTGTTTCCCAGTGAGATGCGATGCCCGTCCAGGGCTCGGTCCGGCCATCTGGCCAGGTGTGTGGGAGTTGAGGTCCACAGCAACAGATCTTGGGACCATTGCCAGAGGCGAAGTCTGAACTTCCTCTCTTTGAAGACTATTGCCCGCCAGTGAGGTAAAAGTAATTACTTGTCCCTGCTAATTGAATTCTGAACTTTAAAGTAGAGGTTCTGACTTAGGTTAATGTGACATGGGCCAATTTAAAATTTTAACTTAAAGGAAGAAATGGCAATGAACCTCAGTGCTTGGAATATGGCACACAGGCTAAGTTCCTCGGGGCTGGAGCCAATGGTCACAGCTTCTGCGGGTGCTGGCCTCCTGCAGAACCGTCTTCCATATACCGTGCTCATAACCTTGGCTGATGCAAAAGGGTTACTTTACTATAAGGCAGGAAATTATTTTAGTCAATTTCATTCTGTGGGCTTTTTTCCCTACTAACTTCCCATGCTTAGTTTTGGAGGTGCTTTTTTAAAAAAGTTTGTTTGTTAAATGACTTTGGGTAATAATAATAACAACTAACATTTATGGAATAAATGTTATAGTATACTTACATTAACTAATTTCAATATTCAGAACTACCCTGCTCCATTCAGCAGCTGAGTTAACTGAGCCATAGAGAGGTTAAATTACTTGTTGAAAGTCACAGAGCTAGGTGCTGGCAGAGCCAGGATTTAGACCCAGGCAGACTGGCTGTCTGTTGGGCCTCTCCGGGTATTGTCTACATGGGAGGTACCGAGAGACTTCTCCCGCTGGAGACGTGCAGTGTCACCACCTGGTAGCTGCGGTCAGTCTGGACTTCACGGTTTGTTTGTTTGTTTTTTTTTTAACCATAATGATGACAGGCTGGAAAGTGCTAGGCTTGAGTGTGGCATATTCCCTTCTAGTCTGGAATACAAATGCCCTACACAGGATGCCATTTAAGAGCAAATAACTCAGTCTTTGGGGAAGAGCTGCTATCTGACTAGAGAGTCCACAACTTACAATGGTTTGACTTACAATCTTTTGACTTTACAATGGTGTGAAAGCAACATGCATTCAGTTGAAACTGTACTTTGAATTTTAACTTTGAGCTTTTCTCGGGCTAGCAATCTGTGGTGCATACACTCCCGTGATGCCTGGCTGCAGCAGCGAGCGCAGCTCTGCGTCGGCCACGAATCATGAGTGCAGACTGCCCATGCTCTGCAGTGGACCGTAATGCCCATGTCTCTTGGATATTGTTTTCTGAGTACGTTTAAGGTAGGCTAGGCTGAACTATGATGTCTGGTAGGGCGTATTAAATGAATTTTCAACTTATGATACTTCCAACTTATTTATCTGGATATAACCCCATTGTAAGCCAGGAGAACCCAACCTGTCTTGTGTGATTGTCTCATGTGGGTCTTACAATCAGTTGCCATTGCCCTACTCCTCATATTCCTTGGTGCAGGTAGAACTTGAACTGAAAGAATGGAAACTCTCACTGCTAGGCATCCCAAGAAGAAGTTAACCGTGGGTCTTTAGACAAGGGCGAGAAAGAACTTCTTTGGGAGCATTTCTGAGGTTGGTGAGTGAGCTGCCTTTAGGAAAGTCTAGTGAGGGATTCAGGATGGGTCTGTACCTGTGCAGTCATTGTAACATACCTGCTGTGTCTGTTTTTCCCTTTGTGCTGTTTGGTGACTAAGGGTAGGACACTAAGGGTAGGACCTGTGACACACCTGGGGTGAAATAATCAGGAGACATGATTGTCTTCATCCTTGAGGCCAGAGTGATGGTGGCGGCTGTGGTCACTGGCACAGAACCTCTTGCCTTGTACAGCAATCCCTTCTTGCAGGGTGGAGGGCAGCAGCTGTGGCAGGCTGATGGGAGCCAGGGTGAGGAGCAGCCAGCACCCACAGCAGCCATGGCCGAGGTGCAGTCTTCTCTTCTCTTACTGATTATCTGCTTCAGCTTCACTGGAAGTGACAAGGACAATCAGGACTGGGTCTGGAATACTAGTAAACACCCCTAGGGATTCCTGAGCCTGTTAGGCTTGGTAGGTCCAGGGGGAAATTGGACTTCCTGTTAATTTGGAGACTGAGGTCCCAGAATATTTTCTGTTGATGTAGGAGTGACATTGTTTATCTCCCAAAGTAGTGATAACTGAACGTGTAGTGCATACAAGTCTGTCTTTCACTGGAGTGACTTAGGAATGGCAAAAATGGGCTGGTAGAGTGGTTGGGCTTAGCCAGTCTAAACTTTATCAGTCCCTGAGCTGGAATTCACTGACCATTGTTGGAATTGCTGTGACTTAGTTTGCTTAAACCCGCTTTCAGAGAGTTAAGGGTCTTAGAGTTAAGAAGAGTCCTGCAACAAGAAAAGAGTTTTTCTATATAACACTATATTCTGTTTTTATATGTTTACTGATTTTAGGGAGAGAGGAAGGCAGAGATAGCTAGCTAGAGAGAGAGAGAGAAACATTGATGTGAGAAAGAAACATCAGTTGGTTGCCTCTCTACGCAACCCAACCAGGGATTGAACTTTCAACCAAGGCAATGCACCCTGAATGGGAATTGAACTCCCAACTGTTTGGTGTAGGGGATGATATTCCAACCAACTGAGCCACCTGGCCAGGGCTAAAAGTGTATTCCTTAAGTGGAATTTTTTTTTTTTTTGTATTCTCTTACCTTTTGATACCATTTTAAAAATTATTTTAAAAAATAAATGTTAATTGTAATGTTCTAAATGAATGCTCCTTGTTGCTAGTTGGTGGAAGACTTTGGAAAGGTGAATGATTAATTTCTGGGAGCTTCTATTTCCTACCTGTAAAATGTTGGTAGTAATACCCCTTCATGAATTATTGGGAGTGTTCAACCTCAGTCTGATCTTAAACCAAAGAGTCTTCATGCACAATTAGAAGAATATTGCAAGAACATTTTAATACTAGACAGAAGGCTCTGTAATTTGGTCTCATTTGCAACATCTCTGTCCTCTTAAGTACTGTTGCTTTACCCTGGCAATCTAAACTGGTTCAGTTAGAGACAAAGATGTCTCTGAAGGCCATGTGACTATTAATACCCCGGCTTAATTAAATGACATGTCCAATTGTGACAATACTGATTTACTTGCTGTGGGAAAAGTGCCAAACCTGGAATTAGTTTAATTGAATTCAAGTGTTACTGTTTATTTATCACCTACCAAGTGATTCTCTCTGTGTGTATGTATGTGTATATGATTAAGGATAAATATGAATACATTCAAAACTGCACAAATATAGAATAACAATACTTATAGAGATCAGTTTAGAGCATAATTTTCATGCAGGCTGCTGAGGACTTTATCCCTCATTTTCTACCTCATACTGTGGGTGGCAGCAGAGACCTAGGAAATATCTTCTGTGTAATTCACATTACTTTTGAGGTGTATTAATAGCAAGGAAATGATTGCACTAAGTAATGAGTAAACTGGGTCTTTATTTTTAAACTACAGTTGGCATTACTTTGTCATTTCTCATGACAAAGTGATAAAAGAGGGCTGTGGTCTGGGAACCTCACTGACTGTCTTTTAAACAGGCTTTTTATTGTTTTGTGCCCATAATCTGCCCTTTCATTGGAGACCACAGGCCCTCTGCCTGGAGTCCCTTTCTTTTGATGATGCCTTATGGGATACATTTGATCAGGCGGCTTCCCTTGGAGCCCCAAAGTGTGTCTGAAAGCTAATGCTGGACTAGAATACTGAACATGACCTAGCACTGGAGTTCTCTGTGTACAAGTCAGTCCCCCTTGATACGAGCAGTGACTAAGGTCTTCGCAGCTCACAGCATCAGAGAACTGTGTGACTTTGTCCCTGGGACAGGAGCACCAACCTTTTGACATAAATTTCCGTTCCCAGAGTGAAATGAAATAGGAAAACTGGACAAGAAAGTCCACTTTCTACCCGCTAAATATTTCTCTTTGAGCCATGGGAGAGCAGCAAAATGCCTTTATGAATGGTGGTGGGTGGGAGAGAAGAGAAAAGAGGAAGAAGCAAGGATTAAAAAAAAAAAGAAAACAAAAGAGAAGAAAGGTTGTAGACCATTGCACATATGCTGTGATAATGTTTATGTGAAGTTGTTTCTCTGTATGTGACACCTGCATAAAGGAGTTAGAAGAAAAAGATAAAGAATTACAATCTGTAAGGTTGCTTATGATCTGTTGTTTGGTGAGTAAATCAGGTTGCATGTCTATCCAGGGAGAATCAAACAACTAAGCATTCTATATGTGTCCATATGCTCAGACACATCTAGATGAATGAGGATAAAGGTACCAGCTTTAACACTGTTGTCTGTGGGACGTCGGGCGAGAGGTGCAGTGCAGGTGGTCGCAATGGTGCTGGGAAGAGGGTCATCAGCTCTTTACAGAACTTTGCATAGTTTCACCTCGTAAACACTGAGGGGTTGGTTTTGACATTTGAAAACCTCACAGTGGAAAAATAAAAAACAACCCAGGTTACTCATGTGACATAATTTGATGCATACTTCCCTTTCCAGTCTAAGAGGTTTAAAAAAAGACTGCTTGAAAACAGGCTGATAATATCTCTCAGATGGAGAGAGATTTTTCATAAAAACCGAATGAGTCATTGTAGGCTGATTGAAAGATCCTCTAAGGATCTTTCAATGCCTAAATTTTCCACACCAGGTTATCTGCCCTTAATGACTACATGTAGAAAAAAGGTATGTATTGATCATTTTGTTATTTTTCCAGATGTAATTCTTTTGGTCCTGTGATCATCTATGTTTCCATGGAAGTATCAGTGGCATTTCTAGGTCTGAGGCAGTAATCAGAAGAACAAATAAGGGCTTATGAGTAACTATAATGAACACTCAAATCATTTGATTTTGAGCTCCCACCAGTCAAACTCCTCTCCCCCTCCCTCCCTCCCTCCCTCCCTCTCTCCTACCCTCCCTCTTTCCCTCCCTTTCTCAATTATTTATTAACCACTTATTATGAGCCAGACACTGTGCTGGATCCCAGAGATACAAGACTCTGCCTGGAGCTCCCCGGTCATGCCTAGGGGTGAGGCTGGGATACTCAGCTCTCTCTCCTTCGTGGCCTCATTAATGTCGCCCCTGCAGCCAAGACACTGAGCTCCATTCCCTTTATTTCAGCCAAGCTGCTACTTCTTTCACTTCTGCAACTGAGGTCCTATTGCTGAGGCCCACTCACTGCCCCAAGCAGTGGCTGTGATTGCTCTTATCAGTTGTTTTAGAGTTTACCATCGCTAGAGTGGGTGGTTGGGCTAGTTACTGCCATAGGGCTGGGCCCTCCCAGCATCTCTGCCTCTTGGCCTGGTCTTGCGAAATTTACCCCTTGCCCTTTAGAGGAGCAGGGTGTCTTCTCTCATGCTGGAAAGTCTCTTCCTCAGTCCACAGACCACTCTAATCTCATCACTTCTGTTATCCTACATACGAATCTATTAATCTATTACCTTTTCACTCTTAGCCTCTCATTATGTATGTGTGTGTGTGTATCCATGGTTTTTTGCTCTGGAATATTATTAATGTGTTTTATCAGCAGACCAGCTGACAGAGACTTCCTCCTCCTCCTCCTCTTCTTCTTGTTCTTCTTGTTCTTGTTCTTGTTCTTCTTGTTCTTGTTCTTGTTCTTGTTCTTGTTCTCCTCCACCTCCTTCTCCTCCTCTTCCTCCTCCTCCACCAGCAGACATTTCATTCACTTTTCTACACTTCCCAGGTAGGAAGTGAGGCTTGAAGAGTAGTGAAGTTTGGTATTAGAGGACATCATTTTGCTTTTGTAATCTACTGACTTCTCCTAAGCTGGCATCATTTAATTTTCCATTTCATCAGAAAAAAAATCCTCTGTATGCTTTCATTTTTCTATGCTGGTGGAGTTAAGAGAACAGGGTAAAGTAGTTTGGGTTAGAGGGTTCAGAAAAGGCTACAGGGAAAAGATAAGACTTGAGGACAGAAGGGTTTGAATTCTAGGCTACTTTAAATCGCAAATCTAATGATAATCGGTGACTTTTCTCTAAAAATCTTGACATGATTTGGCAAAGAGAAATTCAAGACTCAGTATTGCTAGTGCCCCTGAACTCAAGTGCTATCTTTGAGGAGGCTGCTGGAGCCCTGGTTTTGCCTGAGTGGTTGCTTTGTATTCTGTGATAAGGCTGCGTTGTGTGGCGCTGGGCTGGTGATTCTGGAAGGGTACCAGGTAGTTAGGTGGATAGCTTAAGCTGACATTCACACTGAGGCTACATGTCTCTCCATTCTTCCTTGGCCTTCTTCCTACATGTTAGCTCAAGTCTGTGAATTAATCCTGAGCCTAGAAAAAGTAGAAACACTGCCTATTTTACAGTCAGGAATGATGTGAACAATGTCATCTGTGAAATTTCAAAGACAGTACCTAACAGAGAGGTAGAAGAGAAAGGTGTGGGCATGGTGCTAGGAAGGGAGAAGGAAATAAAAGATGCTAGGTAGGGGAGGGGAAGCATGCAAACTCTTCTGGGAGGAAGTGTGTATTATTTTCCTTCTCTAGGTCTGTCATGATCATGATCTCAGAGAGAATATCATTCTCGAATAATGTCATCTAATGCACTTCTTGTAGTTCTTAGAAGAGATATTATAATCTCATTGAGCATTTATTCCCAATTGAGGGCTGCAGATTTAGGTTTGCATCTCAGGCTCCAGTTTGGTATGTGCTCGCTGAACACAAAGGCAAAGGATTACTTACATTGTGTTATTTACATTGTGATTTCTCTCAATCTCTCTCTCTCTCTGCTAAGTGCATATAGTTGAATTTGCACAAGTAAATCTGTATTTGATGCATCTCCACTTTAATCAATCACAATGTGGTCGTTGTTTCAATTTTGGGGGTTTCATTTATTCCTTTGAGAATTTGTGGAAAGCTGTGTATCTTTTCTTGAGAAAAAATACCTAGGAGTCTACATGAATACATCTGATATATACTTTCAGGGTACCCATAGCCCATTTGCAAAGCTCCAGACTGAGAGTAGCCCCATGTTAAAAGAGGGAAAGCTTCCGTCCATTTGGCTTGGAGAGAACAGAGGGAGCAGATGGAGTACATCAGCAATGACAGGTGCTAATGCAGTGGAGAAATAGGGGTTAAAGCACACAGGCAGCTCTGAAGACCCAAGAGGAAGCACGGCGCCAGGGACCACAGGTACCTAGGAACCTGAACCCCAGGCCGTCTGGACAGATGCGATCCAGCAGAGACCCCAGGGCTGCAACCGAAAGCAAAACCAAACAAAAGACTGATGTGGACTGTTTGCTGTCCACCAAGTTCATTTTTCACAAGTACAAGTGTATTTCTCTGGTATGTAGGGGAAGGAAGACCCTGGAGGAATTTCCCTAACACTTGGGCCAGAGTCCAATGAGAGGGAATGAGTCGTTTAAGCCCCAGTAACACTGAGCCTGAGCAGAGCACCTCTCGGGTGGCAATGGCGCCCTTGATGTTTTTCCCCGTAGGTTATACCTAGGGTTCAGGTTTCATTCCATTCATTGTTAAGAGAATCACAGCTATTTCTTAACTCTCACTGTTTTTTGTTTATTAGATTAAAAATGTGTTTTCTATGTAATTTAATGATAACATAAGAGTAATTAATACTGCTAAAGTAGGAATAGAACATTCTAAAAGGAAGTTGCCAGCCATGTGTATGAAGAAATGAAAGTGTTTCAGGGTCCATGTGAACATGTTTTCAAAAGAGGGAGCACCCAGTAGTAATATCCATGAAGAAAACTATTTGAGCCAATTTCCCTTTAGCATTAATAACTCATATAGTCAACCTCCCCTGTTCTAGATAGTCTGCCAGCTATGGCCTGCAGGCCAAATCTGGGTTGTGGCTGAATAGCTGTGTCACGGACTGTGCAGCCTACTATTTACTAAAGGCTAAAGTATTTGCTTTCTGGCCCTTTACAGAGACAGTTCTCTACCTCCTCCTAAGTCATCAAGCTTTCTAATAATTTGACTATTTCATACAAGGGGAGAATGTACTGATTAGGCCAATGCAAATGTCCAATCTGCTGGATAGTTATATTGCTTATCATGAAACTATAAGTTGGATTCTGGTTGTGTGCGATAGTTTCTTGGGACCTCCATTGGCTTGAGTAGGTAGCCTGGAGTCGGATTGTCTCTGGGACACTAACAACTAAGTTTCTGAGTGTTAAGTTGGGGATAAGACCAAGGCCTGAGATGAATTCATCAATCCCATGTCTGGTCCTGGTGACTCATGGGAGGGGGGTGCCACCTGGCTTTCTCTTGATGACTGCTCTCTAGGAACTGCTGGCTTTTCTCCTAAAAAGGCCATTTTCAACTTTTCAATTAGCAATAATTACGCCTTGGATAAACCTCATTGGCTGTGATACTGCTGCTGTGCAAAGCTCAACTTTTCAAATAATTGCTTTATCAGCTTTGACCAAGCTGAAGAGCCTACATTGATACAATTGGCCCTCTCCTTTTTTGTAATCTCTCTCCTTCCTTTTGAAAACAGTTAAATGTAGCTATTGTCTTTTGTAGTCATCCAAATCAGTGCTAGATTAGAAAAATTCAATTGATCTGGGTTTCTCCAAGTAGGGCTTGCAATTACTGTTCAATTCATTCAGCTCTGCATTTTCCCAAACTATCTCCATTGGTTTAGTGTAGATTTGAGGACATAATGTTCTTTTGATCACAATTAACTGAAATGACTGTGATATATTTACATGGAGCTTTTGAAATATTTATATACAGATACTAATGGCACCTAGGAGTTTACTTATTGCATTTTAAAATTTGAACAATGTTATTCATGGCTGGTCAGAAATTCATATTCATGAACCCTCCTCTACTACACTCTTACTCGTGTGTGTGTGTGTGTGTGTGTGTGTGTATGTGTGTGTGTGTGTGGTTCTCCGGTTTCCTGAGCTTATCCCTGTGAACTGCTGCTGTCAGTTGCATGACAAACATTTCCCAGTCACATGGCCTTCTGTGGGTGGTATGACTTTTTCTGAAGAGCTCAGAATAATTCATAGACATGATCCCATCAGTTCCTGCAAAATTCTGGGGAATGTGTAGAGGCAGATGCCATCACCTGGCTTTTACCACTCGGGGGACAGAGACACACACCATTTGTATGGCAAACACCAAGTGCACGGCCCTTCAGCTCAGTGGGACAGGAAATGAAAGGCTGATCTGCAGCACTTGATCAATCAGTCAATCAGTATTTATCGAGTGCACATTCTTTGCTCAGCATGGGACTAGCTGCTCTGCCAGACCATTTTATGTCTTGCTTATGTAATTCAGGGGCTCTGCATTTTGAAAAAAAAAATTTGTCATTAATTTTTTTTTATGAATCAGTTGTAAGTTTGGAAGAACAAGCAGGAAGGAATTATGAGATAAATAAGGACATGGGGGGAGAGAGTCAGTTTTTGAAAGCAGGTACTCTCCCAATGTGATGATAGCCACAGATTTCTTACTCCATTCCCAGGGTCATTTTCAGGACAATGAACAAAAAGAATAGCAGTAACTCCAGTTACAAAGTAAGTTACGATTGCTAGAAAAATCCTGCCTGCTTAGGTATCTGTCATCCAATTAATTCTCTGGCTGACCCTAACTATCAATACCCAAACCTCGACCACAGCTCATCACAGTAGTGACTGAAAGGCTTTTTTTGGTGCATTTTTAATGCAGCTGGAAATGAAACAACTTTAAATCTATACTATTGAAGAGATGGTACATCTTGAACCAAAAGTATCCTGATATAGTATTATTGGACCCTTAGCAACATCTTGATAAGGCACTTTAAGGGACAGCATGAAAACCCAGAAGACATAAAATACAGAATTGTGAGACTACTCAAAAATTATATCTTATATACCCATCTATTTTTATAAATGGGAAAATGAGGACCAGAAACATCAAGTGCCTTGGCCCAGACACACAGCTAGGAGAAAAGCTATGAGTAGAAATCTATGTGCCCTGACTGTGTCCAGTTCATTTCTCCTTCATCTTTTCTTGAACTGTCGTCCTCAGCAGGCAGAGCAGAGCAGGCCAGTTGGTCACCACCACCTGTTTTTAATTGCTTAATTAGCAAGTGTTGGTAAATCATCATCTTAAAAGAAATCATGGATTTCTCTCACTCACGTGAGTGTTTGTTATTCAGTAGCATAATGTTCTTAGAGACTTTATCTTGGGGCTTTGAGTTTGAGAAAGTGAGCCAAAATTCTCTACAGCCAAACTCTCAAGCACCCCTCCTCCACACACACACAAAAACTCTCTATGGCCATTAACTGAAACCTGGGTTGCTGCATTAGCAGGTGACACCAACTGCGTAATGAGGTGCCCCTGTGCAGTGTGATCAATAGAGACTTCGGGGGTGAGGCACCGTATCTCCTCTGTGTCTCCCCTGGAACTCACCCACTTTCTAGGCAGATGCAGAGGGCATGGTGGGCAGCCAAAGGAGCAGGGTGAATTAGTGTCAGGGAACATCTTTTATTCATGGGAGAAATACATCAGTGGGAACTGAGCATGGCTTAGTTTTGTCACAGGAATGAAATAAGAAGCACTGGAGAGCTGGCACTCTGTCAAAATGCCATTTATGAGTTGTGCGGTGTGTACTTTACTTTGCACTTTGTGTGGAACTGTCTGGTTTAATTATGAGTTTGTTTACGAACTTCAGTGCGTACACATCTATGGAAACTCCTCAAAATGAGACACATGGTTAGGCGATTTAGCATTTCTTCTTTTATTTTTTAAAATACATTTTATTGATTATGCTATTACAGTTGTCCCAGTTTTTCCCCTTTGTTCCCTTCCTCTTAGTACTCCCATTCCCTCTAGCAATTCCCCCCACCTTAGTTCATGTCCATGGGTCATGCACATACATTCTTTCGCTTTTCCATTTCCTGTACTGTTCTTAACATCCCCTTGTCTATTTTGTACTTACCAATGTGTGCTTCTTAATCCCTGCACCTTCCCCTCCATTTCCTCTTTCCCTTCCCGACTGGTAATCCTCCAAATGACCTCCATATATATGATTCTGTTCTTGTCCTGCTAATTTGCTTAGTTTGTTATTTGGATTCAATTATTGATAGCTGTGAATTTATTGCCATTTTAATGTTCATCTTTCTTAGATAATTCCCTTTAGCATTTCATAGAATAATGGCTGGGTGATGATGAACTCCTTTAGCTTTACCTTATCTGGGAAGCACTTTATCTGCCCTTCAATTCCAAATGATAGCTTTGCTGGATAGTGTAATCTGGGTTGTAGGTTCTTGCTTTTCATCACTTTGAATACTTCTTCCCAGTCCCTTCTAGCCTGCAGAGTTTCTTTTGAGAAATCAGCTGACAGTCTTATGGGAACTCCTTTGTAGGTAACTCTGCTTTTTTCTTGCTGCTTTAAAGATTCTCTCTTTATCTTTAACCTTTGACTTTTTAATTATGTGTCTTGGTGTGGTCCTTTTTGGGTCTATCTTATTTGGAACTCTGTGCTTCCTGGACTTGTATGTCTATTTCTTTCACCAAGTTTGGGAAATTTTCTTTCATTATTTTTTCAAATAAGTTTTCAATTTCTTACTCTTCCTCTTCTCCTTCTGGCACCCCTATGATTTGGATGTTGGAGTGTTTAAAGTTGTCCCAGAGGTTCCTAAGCCTATCCTCATTTTGTTTTTTGAATTCTTTTTTCTTCCTCCTGTTCTGATTGAGTGCTTTTTCCTTCCTTGTACTCCAAATCACTGATTTGATTCTTGGCTTCATCCCCTCTACTGTTGGTTCCCTGTAGATTTTTCTTTATCTCACTTAATGTAATCTTCATTTCCATCTGGGCCTTTTTTATGCCATTGAAGTATTCAATGAGTTCCAGTGAACTGTGCATCTGATAAGTTGCTTATCTTCATTTCATTTAGTTCTTTTCCTGGAATTTTGTTCTGTTCTTTCATTTGGGTCATATTTCTTTGTCTCCTCATTTTGGTAGCCTCCCTTTGTTTGTTTCTGTGTATTAGGTAGAGCTGCTTTGACTCCCTTTCTTAATATTGTGGCCTATTTTAGAAAAGTGCACCTGTTCAGTTTTATGGGGCAGAACCTTAGGTAATTGCCAGGGCAAGGCAACTCATGTCACTGCTCTGTTGCTTTGTAGTAAGGAGGACTTGTAGAGAGGACCATGCTGCTGCCTGGCCTCTGGAATTTTGCCTGGGGGGAAGCTATCTCCAGGTACTCGCACTTCAGTTTGTCTCCATATGCCACTGGTGCCCTTCCAGCTGTTGCCCTGGTGCTGAATCCCAGAGGAGGTAGGTCTGTCTGAGTACCAAGTCCATTGCAGTCCCTTTAAGAGGACTGTCTTGAGAATTCTGCAGTGCCTTCCACTGCCCAACCCCCACTGGTTTTTATAGCCAGAAATTATGGGGGTTTATCTTCTTGGCACTGAAACCCTTGGTCGGGTGGTCTGGACTGGGGTGGGGGTCCGTTGCTCCTGAGGTATCCCTCCCACTTTTTATCCACCACTCATGGATGTGGGACTGCCCACTCCCATCTCCATGCCTCTCTGCATCTCTACCCCTCCTACCTGTCTTTGTGAATGTGGCTTCTTTAAATCCTTGGTTGTTGGACTTCCACACAGCTTAATTTTCTGACAATTCTGGGTGATATTTGTAGTCTAGTATTTTTTCCATGATTGTGCATGGAGGTGAGGTGTGTTACATATGTTTCCATCTGGCTGGAAGTCTACTTTAAAAAAAAAAAAGATTTTATTTATTCATTTCTGGTAAACATACTAGCCGGAGAGTTAGTGGGACTTTGTGGCTCTGGATGTGGCCTGGCTGACATCAGTGCTGCTGGTTTCTAGCTGGGAGCCCGAAGCTGGACAGTGGTTGGGACCAAACTGAGCTGCTTGGGTGACTGCTCAGTGACTACTTGTGGTTCCCAAAACACAGTACTTTGAAGGGAAGCAGGAACTCTGGACACTGCCTTCTGTTCTAGTCTGGCTGAGGATGGTTTTTCCTCAGGTTTTCTGGAGGGGATGGGTTTTCAGATCTATCCACTCGCTCTTGCCTGACCCCTATCCTCCTCCTTCTCATCTTCCCCCTTCTTCATGATCTCCTTTCATTTCTTCTTTTATAGGTGAAAAGACTGCAGTGTGAATTTTAAATTCCTGAATAATAGTGGTAACTGGAGGGAGGGTGGTTATTTTGGCCTGGGGGTCTCCCAGTATTTGGTGAGGAACTAGTACCAGTGAACAGTGGTAGAAGTCTTCCCAGACAACTGACTGGAAGTTCTAAAACCATCCTCATCCTTGTCACATGGTGGCCTGCTTATTGGTAGAGATACTGCAGTATGTTTCTAGGAGACCCTACAGGCATGGAAATTCACAGCCATGCAGAAGGGCTCAGAGAGACATGGATTCCACTCTTGGTCTGTCATTCACATTTCTGCGCTTCTGTTTTCCTCTTCTCCGCAATGGTGGTAGTTATGCTGTCTTTATATGGCTGCTCTGAGGAGGAAATGACATTCTCATCCATGTCCATGTACAAAGGAGTGCTCTTTAATGCTAAGTTCTCTCCCTTTTAAATTGGTAATGATGTGGTACTGGTACCAATGGTGCCCCCTCTTCTCTGGTAGTAAGGGGTCAGCCACTAAATACTTAGCATTGATAACCTTGGTTTCCTTACATGTAAAGTGGAGGCATAGTGGAGTCATATCACATACCTGTTTTAACTGTATGAGTCCTACAGAGAGAAAGAGGGAGGGAGGATGGGGGAAAGAGAGAATTTAAATAATGTGGTAGCTTATGTTCACATTAACATTCAGTGAACATAAACCAAAAAATCATCATGCTATTGGAGTTATGAACCTGATGTTTCTCCACTGGGTCTCAATTGCTGCATGCCACACATAGTGTGAGTAGTCTACCATGAGAAGTGTGAGTCTGGTACAGAAACACGCACACACATACATATGCACATGTGGTCCATGCTCACATACGTGTATGTATATATAAAATGTGTGTGTATCTACATTCCCAACAATGTGGCCCTTAAACCCAACCAACTACACACTTAGATGTTTCATCAGAGAAATTGCTACCTCTTCTAATGTGGCATCACACATTGAAAGATGGTATGCTGATCTTCAACAGATTGTTTTCTTCAAGTGTGTCTTCCAAGGTAATTTTGACCATAGGTGCCTTTTTCTTCTGCTCTGACTTTAGTGTTTAATCCCCAATAAGACAACTTCAATGTAAATATCTATCCAGGATTATTGTGAGGATCAGGTGAGATAATAGGTATGAAATAGCTATGAAAAGGTTAAAGCATGAGACAGATGCAAGATGTGGTTGTTAATAATGCTTTTTTTTTTTTTTTTTTTTACGAACTAAGGCATAGCTTTATTTTTCTGGTAGCAATTGTGTCTTTTCCTTTCCATAGCCATCAATAGAAGGCCCTGCTGAACCTTCTCACAGATGAGATTCAATTCTTCGTCAAATGTATATTGTCAATAAATGTGTGTTCAACAAGAACCTCTGGATATCTGGGTTCTTCCCAATCAAGACTGGACCCAGTTCAGTACCGACCAATTTCCAGATTCAAGCCTTAACAAGGTGCCAGCCTACGATGCCTCTATTGATATAATCACTTAAAAAATTTAGGAGTATATATACCTTTACTTAACAGCTGTGTCACATTTCCCCTCCTCTTTGCTTATTTTTGGGTTATCCACTGGTTCAACCAGACTTAGCAAAAAATTAGTTGTAGTACTAGAGGTGTGGCATTAAAGTTTTATGGGGTGTGTCAACCATCTGGAAATGCCAGTTCCATAAAGATCTATTTAAATGCAATTAGACCAAGAGCATACATGTAATTTTGGTTATTCCGATTAATGTCCTACTTTCTGGAAAGGCACATACCCACACTTCTGAGCTGTTACTAAGGAGCTGAGGAATTCTTTTAAGGCCTTCCTAAATTACTAAATTAGCTCAGTAATTTAAACATTTAGTACAAGTAGAGATTGTAAGAATCACTTTTACAGGGCAACCTATATAATGGCTTCTTGATTATAACTTTATTTTCAGGTTTTAGGTGTATGGATCAAGGTGAAACATTTTGTGTCTACTATTTTTTAGGCTGAATTAGCCAGATAAAGTTATCAGAACTTTCAGTGAAAAGGATTATGGGAGGTCTTTGGGGAGAATGACCACATTGCCTGGAGTGGAGCCTAGAAATTTATCCCTTTAATTAGCTCCATAGATGAATCTGCTCTCAGACAAACCACAATGAAAGGAAATAAAATTTGTGTGTGTATTATATATGAATGTCAAAAGAAAAAAATACATTTTTTTGCAGGAAACTTTTGAGAATTATTTTTTCTTTATTATAATGTCCCACTCTAATTCTGGAGCAAGAACACAATCTTTGAGGCCGACATGTCTTTTTTTTTTTTTTTCAGCTTTATTGAGGTATAATTGACAAAAGTATAAGATATTCAAAGTCTACACATTATTGTTTGATATATGTATACATTGTGAAAGGATTCCCTCATCTAGTTAATTAACACATTCGTCACCTCACTTATTTATTTATTTATTTTTGTGAGAACATTTAAATTTTAGTCTCATAGCAAATTTCAGTTATATAATACAGCTTTATCAACTATAGTCATGTTATATATTAGCTTCTCAGACCCTTTTCATCTTATAGCTGAAAGTTTATATCCTGTTACCAACCTCTATTTTCCCCACCCTCCAGCTCCTGGCAACCACTTTTCCATGCTCTGGACCCTGAGGGAATTATGCTAAGTGAAATAAGTAAGACAGAGAAAGACCGTCTGTTCCAGTGATTTATCCCAGAGCCTAAGGTTTATTGTTCACTAACAAATTTCTAGGTCCTAGTAATTCCAGGTCTTAGTAAGGAGCTTACAAGTTATTTGACAAATATCAGAAAAATGTTATTCGCTAACTTTGGAAGTTTTAGTGGTCATTTGGAAGTTCTTTAAAAATGAATGCAAAGCAAAACAAAAATGATACATTTTCAGAGATGAGCAAGCTAGTGAGAAAAGTGATAATTTGGATTTGGGTGGTTTTGGAATTTTTAAATTTTTTTATAGGAGCTCTTTTTAAAATCTTAGTAACTCTGTGAATTTTGGGATTTAACCATCACAAGACTGGTTTTTTTCTAAGGAGTCCAGCTCAATTTTGCCACTAAGTTGGGCTTTTAAGGGCTTTGGCCTTTGTTACTGAAAGCTATTGGTTATCTGTGACTCCTCTTTGGTGTCATTCTTTTCTGGACAATTTCTAGAAAGAAAATAGATTTTCAAAGAATATGATTTGAGCCTGACAGAGATTTCAGTTGGTCTCAACAATGTTGACTTAGGAAAAACAAACAAAAACGAAAATAAACCCTTTAAGGCACAGGTACTGTATTTCTGCACCATCCGTAGAACTGAGCTGAGTAAGAGGAGTGTACCCTGTGATGGAAATGGTGATTAATTATTGATCTAACCATGGACATGGAGAAGAAGTGAAGTCACATTATGAGATAAAAGAAATGGAAATAGGCCGTAAACCCAACCAACCAGCCTGGGAAGCAGCAGAAACAAGGGTCGAACAGGAGTTAAACTATGAAGCAGAAATTCTGGGAAGTACTAGGGCTCAGTCAACAATTTTGTGAACTTCATAGCAGGACAGAGCTAGTTCACATCCTGGCTCTACTACTTGCTAGCTGTGTGACTATGATCGAGTTACTCAACCTCTCTGATCCTCAGATTTCCTATCTATAAATTATGTTAATTATGGGGTGCATGAAAGAGCTACTGGAAGAAGAATTACTATTCATATTAGTATTATTACTGTGTGGTTCTGCCTACTAGAACTAAGAGGAGACATTGACCAGTTGTCCTGGGCATGTGAGTGAGACCAGCGTGAGAGGCAGATATGGACTGGCTGGTCACTCTGCCCTTGTCAGAGTTGGTTATCTAGCACACTTCTCAGTCAAACACTGGCAGGATCCACCACATTGGTGAAGCTGATATTACTGTCCTTCATTTGTCTTCATTTCCTCTGCATCAACAACAGCTTGATTTTCTCATTAATGGAGCATTTGCTTAGGAATTATTTTCCAAAGAAACTTAACCACTAATTCCTTACATGATAGCAAAAACACCAAGAAACCCCCTGTATCAGTTAGGGTCTCTGCAGGCAACAGATGGCATTCTCAAATTGGATAATTTATGGAGAGTTTAATAAAGGAATTATTTAGAAAAGTGGGGTCAGGATGGAGAGAATCTACCAGGGGTATTACAGAACCCGGGGCTTGTAATTGCCACATGCTCTGCCCACCCCTAACCTTGAAAAGAAAAGGGATGGAGGGTTTATCAGTCTATAGAGACAGTGAAAGCTGTAGTCTCTGTCTGAAGGATGAAGACCATTTGTGCAACCCTTCAGGGGAATAGCCAAAGGAACAAATAGCCCAGCTTCACGCTCTGTCTTCTCTCTGGCCCATTTTTACTACCCCTCAGTCAAACACAGGGGAAAGCCAGAGGGCGAGGGAGCCCTATGAGTCAGACTACACAGGTCAGTGTCCGTCAGTCTGGAGAGAAATGGAAGATAGGGGCTCACTCTCTCTTAGAGGCTCTTAGCTGCCAGGTATAGCCCTGGTAAGGGTGTTCAGGTCTGTTAAGTGATGTATTGCAAGATATTTATTACAAAAATAAATTTGTTGCATCCTGAACTACTCCAGGACTTGATGATGCTGATTTAGAATGTGGCAGATTCTACCTTGGCTGTACCACTTATTATTATCTTTTATGTGCTCTTGAGTGAGAAGTTTCTCTCAGCCTCATTTTCTTCATCTATGAAATTGGAGTAATGATACCTTTATGACAGAATTGTCACAGCAGTAGGGAAGTAAATGAAAATATTTGTAAATATTTTATTTCAAATGACTCTATTGCATCTGCATGATGAAAGAGTTCAGACAGAGATTATACTTGTTGGCCTTCTATTATCAAAGTGTTATGCTTTATTCTGGGTGAAGAATTACAATTCTAGTGAACAAGAAATAAGACTGAAATCTATGTGGTATTCTGTTAAAATATGACTTTGGTTCTCATTGGGGAGCTAAAAGTGTCGTTCCAAGTGGAGATTGTATGTTAATTCATACCTATGGAATCCTTGTATAACATTTCCAAATCTGTCTGTAAGATAATGGCTCCGAATGTTTATGACTTCAAAAAAAATCTAGTAAATGAAAAAAGTGATGTTTTGGGGTATATCGTTCCTAATTAAAAAGCATTACTGTTTCCCAGCAACGTAAATCTGGAGAGTGTCTATAAGCAGTGGTGTCCAACCTGCAGCTTGTGGGCCACGTGTGGCCTAACACAAAATTATAAATTTACTTAAAACATTATAAGATTTTTTTTGTGATTGTGTGTTGCAATGTATTGAATGTGTGGCTCAGAAATGCCAAAACGTTGGACACCCCAGGTAGGCTCTGTTCTTGAAATGTCTCTGAGCAAATAGACTACAAGGGGCTGTTCTCCAGTGGCCCTTCCAGCCTGGAAAGGTATGAGCATGAATGAAAGGAAAGCCTAACAAAGAACGGCCCAGTTGCAGGGACCTTTGGAAGAGCTAGCACGTGGAAGGCATTTTCTCTACTGTACTTAACTTCCTACATGCTCTTCCCATGTGACCATTCCATTGAAGTCTGCCTGCCTCCCTCCCCTCAGATGTATTTCCCATTGCCTGTGATATTATTAAGTAAAACGTGTAGCTGGATTTTCCAGAAATGCTGCCTTCATAAAGAACACTGAAAACAAACCTAACACATGAATTCCAAGTAAGGAATTATAAATACTCAGAGTATGTTGAGGGGCCCCAGGGAAGGAGAAGCCACCAAGTAGGAGACAGAAGAGGAGCAGTTAAACCTCAGATTGTTAAAATGTGGATACGGCTGAGAAATTGCTTAGGGGAATTTCACTAATTTGGCTGCTAGAGCAGAAGCTGGGCTCAGCTCCTTTAGAACTTCGGTAGTGGAGTTCTCAACCTTTTTTTCCTCCTCCACGTTGACTTGCATATTGGAAGATAGTTACATGTTCAATACATTCCCAGAAGCATAACCAGGATTTTATGCCAATTCCCAGTGCCTTCTGTTCCGACTTCTTCCAACTTGGAATACAAAGGAAAGAGGCATGTTATCACAGGGAAAAGCATGGATTTGTTCTAATACATATGAATATTAATATACAAGAGTGAACATCCAAAAATACGTCAGTTCTATTTTCAAACTAACTCCAGACTCTAATCACGTGTCATCACCTGTACAGCTGTCACCTTGGCCAGAGCCATCGCAGAA
Source organism: Glossophaga mutica (assembly GCA_039655065.1). NCBI lineage: Eukaryota > Metazoa > Chordata > Mammalia > Chiroptera > Phyllostomidae > Glossophaga > Glossophaga mutica. Next base: position 133,781,222 of record CM077307.1, on the reverse strand, counting down.
TCTCTGTGGGGTTACTGAAAGAGCCTCCTAAGAAGCCTCCTTGCTGCTCCTCCCTTTTCTCCCTCTGGTTTACTTCCAGCATAGTAGCCAGAGTGGTCCTTTGAAAGTGCAAGTCAGATCATGTGACTCTGTTGCACAAAACCTGTACTGGCTCACTATTTCATTCAGAGTAAAAGCTATAATCTGATGATAATACACCCTTTTGTTATGTCTCACCTCCTACTGCTCTCGCACCTGCTCTGCTTTGGCGGTGAGAGTATCTCCTTCCTCTTCCTCAAATATGTTGGGGACACTCTGGCCTTAGGGCCTTTGAACCAGCTGTTCCTCTTCTGTGAACAATCTCCTACCAGATTTTTGGATAGCCAACTTCCGTATGTCTGCCCAGGCTTTGTTTAGTTGTCATGTTTCCTCCAGGCCTGCACTGACCATCCTGTGTAAAATGGCAGCTCATTCATCCTCAAGCCCCAATTTTTGATCCTGTTCATCCTGTTTTCTCCTCCCTGACCCCCTTAGCTTGCATCATTTAACATACTGCATGATTTTATTTTATTTTATTTTTTTATCTTACAGTATGAGCTTTACCAGGATAGGTGTTTTTGCTTGTTTGGTTTATGATGTATCCCAAGCACAAAGAACAATGCCTCATACATAACAAACAATGAATAAACATCATCGATCACTAAGAATTTGCTAATTCATTCAATGGGCATAAATTAAAATATCGACTTTGTACTTGGCATTGTGCTAGGTGCTGAGGTAAAAAGATGAGAACAGTCAGATATGTTATATTTCTGCTCTCAGTCTGCTCAGAGCCTGGTGGTGAATCGGAGACATTAACCCAATATCCGGAGTAACAAGAGCTCCTGTCGGCTTTTGTGCTTATAGTTGAGGAACCTGTCAATCTGAGATTCTGAATCAGGAAAGGAAATACTAGCCAAGTATTACTGTTGTCAAGGCAAAAAAAAAAAAAAAAGGATTCTGGACATTAGTAAGGAAAAACTTTATTGAGGGGGCTACTGAATAAGCAGACTATCAAGGCCCCCGCCAGATACATCTCAGGAAAGGGGTGGGTGAGTAAAGCTTTTACACGCAGAAACTATGGAAAGGCAGTGATGACTGAGTGAAGGGAGGTCGCTAAAAACTGCCAGAGATGGTCTTAAAACTTAAGAAACTGCTCAAATCTTACAATAACAGGAAAGTCACGGTAGGAGGTGTTTGTGTCGCGCACATGGGGTGGGGCGTGGGCCTGAGGTGGAGCAGGTGAGGGAGACGGAGAGGGAGGCCAGCCAGCCTGCAGTTGTGTCAAGCACAAATCTTGATCAGCTTTGTCAGCGTTCGTAAGCATAAGTTAAGTTTTAACCATAAAGCAATTGATGGCCTATGTTTCCTTTTTTAATAGAATTGTTCCCTTTGGGGGTTAAAATTGCTGCTTTATTAAGAGTGATGTGTTAAGGTGATCAGAAACAGTATAAATAATAGATAGTTTGTTATGTCTGGTGGTCATTAGGTTACCAACCACAGCAAAGTCCCTCTAAACGGTCAAGAATGTCAAAGGTACACCGTGTGTGCCAGTTGGTGTGTATAGTGATGAAGACATGCATCTCCACTGCACCAGAGAAACAAAAGCCATTCCCTGGAATTCAGAAGTAGAATTGGATTTTGGAAACCATTATGGGAGTCCATTAACATTTCAAAATGGCCTCGACTTTACCACCCAATACTGTTTTGTGCTTGTAACAAACTCCACGGTTTTGACATTGTGGCAGTGCTGGAGTACCAGATCCCTGTTGTTAAGCATGTTCTATTGAGGCTGTGCATATAAACGCTATAGGCAAAAGATGAGGAAACATTAATTAATGTCAACATAAATCTGTTCAATGAACTATACAACTGACAGTTCTTTTGGGGCACATGAAAAGTACTATAACCCGTACCAAGGAACTGCATTTTTATAGTGAAAAATACTTTGCACAGGAGGCCTTTTGTGAAACCACAGTATTTTAGGTTTTATTGGGAAAGTCAAAAGCTGCTCCCAACTCTAATCACACACACTGTGGCCTCCCTATAAGTACATCTGGCATTTAGACTGTGAAATACCCCACTGGGTCTTGAATGCTCTGAGTTACTGATATATTCTCTCAAATGTGTATCAGCCTTTAAAGTAAGTCCATAAAAAAATGTGTCTCCATCCAGAGTTATATAATTGTTCTGGCTGGAAGATTACAGGCGTACCTCAGAGTGTTGTGGGTTTGGTTTTGGACCACTGCAATAAAGTAAGTATTGTTGTACAGTGAGTTGTTCTTTTTGCTCGTGGAAGGTCTTGCCTTTCAATTTGTAAAAAAAAAAAAAAGCAAAGTCACATTTGTGAAGTGCAATAAAACAAAGTACACCTTTATTGGGACAGGAGGCAGGGAGAAAAGCAGGGATCAGGGCAAGGGCAGGAATGAGAGGTAACGTTTAGGGCATTCCTATTATGTCCCTGTCACTGGGCTTACTGCAATACATACATCACATCATCACTATCCACCACTACCTATGAAGGTTTAGGGTCCACATTCTAGAGATAAAGAAATAGAGATTCGGAGGGGTTAATTAACCTCCCTCAGTAACAGAGCTGGAAGAGACAAGGTATGGGTTCGATGCTAGGTCTGTGTGATTCAAATCAATGCTTCAACCAGTTCCTGTTTCAGCGCTGTCATTTGATGTTTGATGTGGAGCAAATCACATGGCTACTTTGAGTTTCTATTTTTGTTTCTATTGTAAAAGGGCGATAATGTTACCAGTCCAGTCCACTTTGCGAAAGGTGATATGAAATTAAACCTGAAAAAGTGTTAAGAGCTTTACAGATGCAAGCTCTTCTTATTATGGAATTGAATGAAATTAATATGATTTTATGTGCCTGGAATATGTCTGGTGCTGTCCTGTGGTTAAGGCATACTACTAGAGAGAGAGTCTTGGAGGAGCCCCATTAATCACTAAGGATTTTACACAGGTCCAGGAGCACATGCTAAGCACATGGACAGAGATTCCTTGCATTTTAAGCATTGTTTATTACCTTGAGTGACTTACTTGATCTCTCTGCACTTACATGTTCTTATTGGTAAAATGGTAATGACACCTAACTCAGAGAGTTTATCCATTCATTTATTCCACAAATATGCTAAATGCTTACTATGTGCTGGGCATTGTTTTAGAGGCTGGAAATATAGCCATGGACAAAACGGTCAAAAATCCCCACCTGCTTACATTCTAGTGATGGATAAAAACAATAAATAAGAAAAACAAATCAAACAAAGACCATGTTGGATGGTGGCAAATGCTAGAGAAAAACCAAGCAGGAATGAAGAAGGGATTATTAGGGATGGGATAGATGACTCCACATGATGACATAAGCACTAAAGACCAAAGTAACTTGAGATAGGGGAGTCAGGAGGCTATCCTGAGATAGAAGCATTCCTCATGCAGATTGCATGTGTGAGTGGCAGTTACAGGGAATTTTGAATGAAATAACATACATCAATCACAGTAGCTACTCAATACCTGTTGTTAAGCATGAAGGAATAAGTGCCAATAGGTTCTGCAAGGGGAATTATGAATCCAGAAAGAATGGTTTTGTAAGTAAAAATGTAAAGCAAGCCAAATGAAAGCACAATTTGCTTCAAACATGTAACACTGATAGTGCTAAGAAATCTCAATGACACGTCTGTAAATCACTTGCCAAGAACCAGCCCTGCCCTTGCCTATGCCTGAAGATTTGTGCTGGCTTAGTTATTGCTCATTTGAAAACTAGAATTCAAAATGGCATTGGGTAAATTTTATGACCTGTTAGAGGAACCAAGGGAAGATAGCTTTCAAGGTTGATGTCAAAAAGGACACTGAACTCCCTCAGTTCTTTGTTTGTAGTTGCTTCTATAATAGGATACTGAGCTTAATGAACCATAGGCTTGACCAGCTCTAGCACTCATGATTCTTTTCAGTGACCGAGTATGACTTTTTCCTAGACTCTGAGATAGCATATAGGTTTTAACTTTTGTTCCAACTTTGGCTGATTGAGAATGACTGACCGGGGTGCCATCCTGAGGACTGGTGCTGATGCCTGCCTGGGCTCACGGGGAAAGAAGGCTGTGGTGGTTCATTTTATGGGGTAACTTGACTGGGCAGTAGGGTGTACAGATATTTGATCAAACATTATTCTGGGTGTTTCTGGGAGGGCGTTTTGGATGAGATTAACATTTAAATTGGCAAAACGAGTAAAGCAGATTGCCCTCTCCAATGGGAGTGGGCCTCATCCAATCACTTGAAGTTTGTCCTAGGATAAAAAGGACAAAAAGGACAAAAAGGACAAAAAGGACGACTTTCCCCTGAGTAAGAGAGAATTTCTCCTGCCTGATTGCCTTTGAGCTGGGACATATGCTTTTTCCTGCTTGTGGACTTGAACTGAAACATTGTGGTACAGCACTTCGGATTTCTTGCCTCCTTAGTTGCATTAGTCAATTCCTTAGTAATAAACTTGTCACACATATAAATCTCCCATTGGTTCTGTTTCTTGGAGAACCCTAACTAATATAAGGGTTACGATTAATTAGCAACATCGGCCATGTTGGTAGGGGTGGAAAGTGGTTGCTCACATTTTCAAACTCCCTATAATTTCCATGAACATCCTCATGAGAAGCTAAGCCAAAGTATCGAATGTCTTTTATTGTAGGATAGTGTTTAAAGACCAAATTCCCAGATATGAAGTAACAGAGGTGTTTGTTCCATAGGAAGAGTCTTCAAGGAGAAAGTTAAAATCTGTTTGACATTTGCAAAGCATCAGAGATTTGTGAATGGACCCTAGTTATGTTTGAGATAGACAGGAAAGTAATGGGAAATGAGGGTAGATCAAGCTTTGATTTATTTGGCCATTTGATACCACCTTTGACAACTTTGTCTACCCTGACATGTCAATAAAGTTATTAAAATGAAATCCGAAAAAGTGTAGAGCATTAGAGCGTAACAGAGTTTCATTTCCAAGTCACAGTGCCCAGCAGACCAAGAGAAGCTGAGCCCAAGGCATCGAGTGACTGCTTAATTCCAGGCTGCCACTCACCTCTGCTTGACATTTGACAATGTACTTAAAACTGCTTCTAAGCACATGAAGGGGATGAATGAGTAAATAATTGGTTGCCCCTTTAGAAGTAGAAAATATCATGCTTGGGTTTAATTAACTGCCATAAATTACTCTCAGGCTAACTGTTCTGAGAGGAGCTACTTTTACCCTTTGCTTCCAATGAAGAAAAATTGTTCGGGTCACTTACAGTTTCACTTTCTAAAGTAGCGGTATGAGGTAGCGAATTTCTTATCAGTGAAAATATTAAGGGATATGAGATGAAATTTCTGTGCTAGGTTAGAAGGTGGACTAGAGAACCAGTAATATGTGAGTCCACATCTGTCTCCACCAATGCTTTCCTTAACGCTATCTGTGGCAACGTTTTCCTAGCAAGGTCTGTTAAAATGAACAGAACACCCAAGTCCTCTCTATTTTTGAAAAGTTTCTTCAAGAACTCACTATTAATTTGAGGAAATTTAAGGCTCAGCATGGAGAAATAATGGATAACTAACTCAGTACCTGCTAACAGAAACTTTGTGTAAGGCATGGTCCTAGACTTCATGGAAAATGCAAACATCAACACTTACATCATCAAAACTTGTGAAAGGTAATACAGCAGACGTTCTCCTAATTACAATGTGGGCAGCAGGTGCTAAGAGTTTTAGAAATGATACAGATAAAATGCTGTGAATGGAGTCAGAATGGCCTTCATAAACAAAGCAATAAACAGCAAGTGTTGGAGAGGTTGTGGAGAAAAGGGAACCCTAGTGCACTGTTGGTAGGAATGCAGACTGGTACAACCACTATGGAAAACAGTATGGAATTTTCTAAGAAAACTAAAAATGGACCTACCTTTTGACCCAGCAATTCCACTGCTTGGATTATATCCTAAGAACCCTGAAACACCAATCCAAAAGAACCTATGCACCCCTGTGTTCATAGGAGCACAATTTACAATAGCCAAGTGCTGGAAGCAACCTAGGTGTCCATCAGTTAATGAATGGATCAAAAAACTGTGGTACATTTATACAATGGAATTCTATGCAGCAGAAAGAAAGAAGGAGCTCCTACCCTTTGCGACAGCATGGATGGAATTGGAGAGCATCATGCTAAACGAAATAAGCCAGGCAGTGAAAGACAAATACCATATGATCTCACCTTTAACAGGAACCTAATCAACAAAACAAACAAACAAGCATAATATAAACAAAGACACTGAATTTGAGAACAGTCTGACAGTGACCAGAGGGGGAGGGGAGGGAATTTCAGGGGAAAAGGGGAACGGTTTAGAGCAACAAGTATAAAGGACACATGGACAAAAACTATGGGGGGGTGGAAATGGGAGGAAGGTGGGGAGGGCTGGGGTGGTGGGCTGGGGGCGGGGTAAAAGACAGAAAACTGTACAATATCAACAATTAAAAAAATACTGATTAAAAAATAAAATAAAAAAATGCTGTGAATGGAAAAAAGAGGGAGGTGTCAGTTCCTCATAAACCAAGAGTGGTAGATGGCAAGGAGAGCAGGTGTTTGAGCTGAGACTCCACAAATAGGAAGGTGAGGAAAGGACAGCTTATTCCCAGGGACCTGGAATGACCAAGGCTCAGAGTTTGGCAAGCAGCAGGGCATTGAATGGGGATGAGATTGTTTCAGGAAGATCATAGACTTAAGTATGAAATGGAGGTAGCTGGGCTTATTTTACAGGATTCTGACAGTGTTTGAGGTAGAGAGTAGCAAATTGGAGCTGAGTTTTTAGAAACATGCCTAGAATGTGGAAAATGTATGTGGCAGTGATTTGGGGAGGGACTAGTATCTGGCTGTAAGCTGCTTCCACTGCCCATGAAAATTGTAATTTGGCCCAGACTAGTTTTTCTGAGAAGAAGCAATTGCTATGGGGGTAGGACTGGAAAGGGTGGCTGTAACTATTTGGCTGGGCTCTCAGAATGCAAGCACAGTTGGGCTGGGGAATTGTTCGTGCAAGGTTTTATTCTCAGGCTGTAAATGAATGCTGAGGCCTGGATATCGACATAAGTCCTTGACTGGGAGATGTTCTAAGAACACCTGGAAGTAAGAAGTGCTGCTCTTGACTAGAGCAAGTTAGACACTGACATCCCAGCAATTCCCAGTCTTCTTGCTAAGTTTCTAGCAAGATGCAGCTGGAATAAACTGTGTGCACAAGGTGCACAGTGGTGATTTGAATTGTGGGGTGGATTAAAGCTGTCATTGTCATGTATGTATGTGTAGGAGGTGAGTGGTGGGAATCCACAATCAGGCTTCTTTATTGGTAAATTTAGGGCTTCTCAAAGGACTAAAATGCTGGCAAAGAATATTCAAATCATCCCGAGTTCCAGCATTTGACTTGTTTTTGTAAACATCAGAGAGCTCCCGGGGTGGGAGTCAGTGGGGCCAAAGCTCCAAGCATCTGGGACACCACTGTGGTAGGTGAAGGATTAAGGTTTGGTTACCCTGTTTCTTGTCTTTCTTGTTTTATCTACCCTAGAATAATCTGACTTGCCTCCAGGTACGTCATCGAAACTCTTGTTGGAAAAATGGAGAAGTTGGAGAAGAGGTGTTACATGTCTCTGAAACAACCTGCATTGGTGAGGTTTTAGTTCTTAGAAGCATTCTTTAGTGTCGACTTCACTATTTGTTACTTGGGTTCCACCAGACAGCTCACATCTGGACCTGCTGGTTTCATGTTTGCCAAAGTGACAGCAAATTAGACCTTCACCAACTCTGCCAAACTCACAGGCTTTGAATGGTAGCCTGGAGCTCAGCAGGGAGGGGCAGATACTGAGAGAGTATATTATAAACACTTGAGGATGGGATTGGGTGGCTAGACAACTGGAGGAAGCCTTTTTTAGAAGGTATAAATCAGGAGATTACAATGACGAGTAAGTCCCAGGATCAAGCCCTGGGTGATGGAATAGTAGCTGCTCTGGTGAGAGCAAAATGGTCTCCAGATTTGTAAGAATTGGGAGTTTTGTACTAGGCAGGTTACCAAGGCAAGAACCTCATTAAAGGTTGACTGGATGCTGAATAACTTGCTCTGTGTTTCATAGATTCATCCCAGGGTCATCTGGAAGTGACACTAAATTATCCAATCCAGCATTCTTATTAAGCAGGCAATGATACCAGGGCTCAGTCAGTAAGGGGTGAGGTGAAGATTACTAGGCCTCTTATCTTCAAATCACCTGTAGCTTGTTACATTTCCCACATTTCAAAGTTGTAGAGGAAAGAACACAAAAAACCTGGAGTATAACTCTAACAAATAATAATGTTTATGACCATTTTGACTATTACTTTTCTCATCTGTGCAGCCTGTGTGTGCAAGTTAAATTCCAAATTGCTGAGCAAATATAAATCCCCATTGGTGATGCTGATAATTGATAGTAGAAATTTAATGTCGGAAGTGCCCTGAGAGCATGCCCCATCTAGTCCCAGGGACTGATAAGGAACCTGAAGCCCAGAGGACTGAAGAGCAGTATCTAAGACACACATTTAGTGAATTATTGGCTGCTGCCTCAAATCCTTTTCAAAGTAGGCTTGGTATAAACTAGTTTATAGTAAAAAGTGAGTGGTAAGAGCTGCCTCTAGGACCCAAGTGCCCTGACTCCTAGCCCTGTGCAATTTTTCTCAACAGGATAATGGTGTCTTTTTAGTCTTAAACATGAAAATTTCCTTAGGAATGGGACTTGACTCCACCTAAAAAGTGCCACTTTGACCTTGACTTGTTCACATGGGGGTAGTGTAAGAAGCAGGTTTCTAGTTTCTGACTAGAACTTCAGTGTGATAGGGGCTCGGAGGAAACTGGTGGGTTTTTCTGTGGAGGAAGAGACTGGTTCTAGAGGACAGACTTGAGCTGTTTTGGCTTAGGTGCAAAAGCATTTTCACATCAAATCATAAGCAGGAGGGAAAGCCATCTAATAATTTGCCTCTTTCTTTTATTCATAAATCAATTGGATCAATAAGTATTTGAAATGTGAAAGCCTTTATTTGGCATGCTACCAAAAAAAGAAAAGGGAATATATTGTAACTTTTTTAGAGGAAGAGTAGCATGCTTTTTTAAATTTGAAAAAATGGCAAGCATCAAAATCTGGCCTGTTGCCTTATTCCAGGGATCCAGCAATACTATCATGGAGTGTGGAGTTCATGCATCAGTTCAGGTGCCTTATTGATGACTTGTTTGGATTCCAGGACAGGCACCAGATGTCACTTAGCCCATGAGCATGGAGAGTTACTCTTAATTACAACATGAAGTTGCCTTAGTTGGAGGTAATTTCCCCCCTCAGTTGAATAAATTAATTCACACTGAAGAGTCTGTTTTGGCTCTCATGTTGTTCTCCTTCTCCTATCAAAAGGTGATGCTTCATGATAATGCTGGCCAGTTCTTAAGGATTACCCAAAAAGTTAACCCAAGCCAAAAAGAATTTCCAGTCAAACAGGAGCTCTATTCCACATGCCTTTTGCACTTTCTTAGTGTTCCTTCCTACTTTCCCAACACTTGTGTCACATGTGACTTCAGAATATGTCCAACTGCCCCATTCAATCTATCTCCACTGATTAGCGTTGGAGAAAGACAGCTGTCTTTAGTCAACCGTAATCTTGCTTGAGTACAATAGTTCTATTGCTTCTGCCCATGAACATAAATAAGAGGAACAAAAAGCTTTAAGCTTTGGTTAGAGCTGACTTCACAACTACAGATGTGGCTTCCAATAGAGACAACCGCGGTTTTTATAACCAGCTCAGATAGGACTAAGCTCTGCAGGGTACCGATTTCATAAAGACCCATTATCTGATCTATTCCAATGAAGCTAATCCTTTGTGGGGCCCCAGGACTGAGCCTGTGATGTTGTTTGGGCCTTGGGACTCTATGGGAAAATTCTTTAACTTGGGTTTTAAAGTATAATCACTAAAAGAATTAGAAGAGAAGATAACAACAACATTGGGGCTTGACTTTATACAGGTATACCTAACTGCTTGTTCTAGCCTCCCAGTAGTCAGTGTTAGGTAGAATGCGTTGCTGTTTCTTTTTGTGCTACTCTAGGGTGCCAACTATGTCTTGTCAGTAGGAAACAGACTTTAAAATCTTTAGCTAGGGGCAGCGTTCATAACATTGTTATTTTTCACTAGCCAAGTAGAATATCAAATGCACAAGTCTTATTTTTGGAAAGATCTTGGCTTCAGTTTCTTTATCTGAAAAATGGGATAAATAATATATGCAGGGATGTCCAACCTTTTGGCATCTCTGGGTTATACTGGAAGAAGAGTTGTCTTGGGCTACACATTAAATTCATTGTGACATGTGATCACACACACAAAAAATCTCATAATGTTTTAAGTAAATTAACTATTTTGTGTTGGGATGCATTCATAGCTATCCTGGGCCAAGTGCGGCCTGTAGCCTGTGGGTTGGATACTCCCACTAGAGTGTTGCTGTGAGGATTAGAGAAGATGCCTAGCTTGTAAATCAGTGCTAGTTGTCATCATTGTTTTCGAAATACTTGACTACATTTGTTCTTCAGTATTCTAGCATTTAAACCTCCATTGATGTCTTCATTTCAATGACGATTTTATAGAGAACAAAAGAATGGAATGTATTTTTTCTAAAGAATTATGGATAACTAGTCCCAGCCCCTTGTTTTAAACTGGCAGTTCTCAGTGTGGTGATTGGATTAGCGGCATGTGCCTCACCTGGGAACTTGTTAGAAATGCAGATTACCAAGGCTTGCCTGAGACTGACTGAATCAGAAACTCTGAGGTGGGCTCAGCAGTCTGTGTTTTAACAAGCCCTCCACAGGATTCTGGTACTCACTACAGTTTGAGAACCTCTACTCGAAAACCGTAAATTCATTGGTTACGGTTGATCTTGCTTTGTTCGATGGTTCTAAATATATTGCAGTATAAATATGTACACAACAGGCACCAATTTGAAATGAAGTGGGTACCATCTTGTAGAAGTTTTGTGGTGACCCGCTTCTTGATCCTCTCATTCCGGGAAAAGAAAACTTTGAAGTCAGAATGCCTCTTGGTTCAAATACTGTTTTGGTGGTGCCTTCCTTGCCCACTGACTATGATATCATGTTAACTATAAAGATTTGAACAAAGCAAAAAGGAGAAAGATGTCAAGGGTGGCAGCAATAACCTCTAAAATGTTCCTGTCCCTGAGCTGTGACTCAGAGAACAAAATCATTGTTTAAGAGCCTGGTTTATAAGTATTTTATTACTTATTATTTGAGAGTTATATTGGTTTATTGTGACACCTCTGAAGTCTGAGGTCTTTACCTGGAGCCCTAAGAGACAGGGTCACAATAAATAAATAACAATGCCTATGACTACCTATACCGCTATATAGAGGTAGTTTTTTACAATATAGGAAATATTCTTCCTTGAATACTCCTCTCAAATGTTTGCAGTTCACCTTTAAAGCATCCAAAGTCTCTGCATATTGAGAGAAATGATTAATAGCCTCTACGGATTTTTGAAAGTAAGGAAATACGGTGGCATGAATCCATGAATAGGAAACTTAGATTTTCTATTACATGTTCACTTTTTAAAGGGTATTTGGAAATGACTTTCTAGGGGGAATGTCAGTGAGTTTCTTAATATTAAAAATCTTTTCATTTGATGTTTAAAGGTGACAAATGCTCACATTTATATTGCTGTTCTTGCTTCCTATGTCACAGAATAGTCTCTTCTGAATGTATCCAAACCAGACAAGTTATTCAGAAGAATCTCTCAACTTTCACCATTGTATATGTTGAAATGTACATGGATATCTGTTCATTATATGCATTATATATTTTTGTATATATGCCTAGAAATGGTATCCTTCTACATAAAGCCTTGTAATTTCTCAAGGTATTCCTGGAATGCCTTCCTGGAGAATGGTAGAGCCTCTATTATAAAAGTAGGAACCCAGGGTCAACACTGTTTACTAATGTCACAAATCAGGCATATGTTTGCAACTGGAGCCTAGGTCTTCCAGTTTTCTCAAAGTCAAATAATTTCTGTGGGAAATTAGTTCTGTGTTTCCTGAATTGTGGGTATGTCCTTACAGAGTGATTTTGTACTTGTTTTTGTAGTGACCCAGAATTTTTATGGGTTCTAGAAAAATTATGTCAACTTCCAGCTTGTAATTCAGACCTGCTAAGCAAACATTTGAATTGCATACCTACATGTTGGATAGCCTTGGCATTGTTCCTTAGAGACACAGGAGGGAGGGTAGCACTGCTGATACCTTGATTTCAGGCTTCTGACCTTCAGAATTGTGAGAGAATAAATTTCTATTAAATTGCCAATTTTGTGGTTATTTGTCATAGCAGCCACAGGAAACTGATATGCATGATATCTGCTCCCTTTAGAGCTTTAAAACCTCATCCTCCAGCCCCAGAGACCTATATTCAGGTACTGTCACTTCTGTCTCTTCCTCTCAGTTTAATTCCAGGAACATGATTTATCTAGAATAAAATCTCCCTGGAATTGGAAAGGTTTGCTGCCCTTCTACTGTGAATTTATGTTCCCTTTTGTTTTAACTAGGCCAAAAGAAGAACTTGGTTTTCTTTTTCTTTCTTTTTTTTTGCATTCTGCTATTGCTTAAAATAGAATTTTACTATATTTTATCCAAAATTTCTATGGTCATTTGTAGTAAGTAATTGATTTGTGTGGGGGAACTTTGAGGGCAGAACCCTCCCTGTCCACCACAGATGAGAATAAGACTTCCAAGACATGATCTGCTTGGGGAGGAGAGGTGGCTGATCTCTCAAAGGAGAAGGGCCAAGAGCCCCTTCCTCAATGGCTTTTATTAGGTTCGTAATACACAGGAATACAGGTAAAGCTCATTAGTCATTTGGTCAGGTGGCAAGGATCAAACAATGGATAACATTTCAAAGAACTCTGAGGGCTTAATCTGAGACAGGGTCTGTCAGCTAAGGGGTTATAAAACTCTGGGAGACAAACTCATTTCCTGCTGGGACCCTTATCATTTAAATGAGAGCACTCTTAGCAAAGCAGGTTTCACAGGACTTTATGAATTCTTTCTTATGCCAGATCACCTGGGGAGCCCGCCCTAGCCAGCACAGAGCTGTACACCCTCTGTCAATGTTTCAGGCTTCAGTGGAGCAGAGCCAGGAAGCCAAGAGATAAGGAAAACTTCTCCCAGATGGAAGGAGGACTCAGGCTATGTTAGGATAGCTGGGGGGTGAGGATCCATCACCCCCTCTTTGCTGCAGCCCCCCCCCCCCCCCCGAGTCCTTCCTTGAGGGCCTTCCATGTGACCATGCCTGTCTTAGGCAACCCCTCCCTTGAGGGAATCTTACCTGTCATTGGCTAACTAACTGAGCATCGGCGGTCAGATATGGATGAAGCAGAAGTGGCGCTCCTGCCAGGGAGATAAGCTTTGTCTCCTTAGTGGCTTACAGTCTGAAGGTCGCTCACTCAGCCTAAACCATAGGGAGTGGTTACAACTCCTGAAACTAGGCAGGGTGGTTCCCAACAGATTTGCCCTGAATCAGTCCGCTATTTTTTGGAAGAAGTAATCCCTGTATTAGTGCTTTCTAGAGAAACAGCATCACTCACTGCTGAGAAGTTTCATGATCTGCCACCTGCGAGCTGATGGAACAGAAAACCTGGTAGTGTAATTCAGTCTTAGTCTAAAGGCCTGAGAACCAGGTGTGCCAATTTCTGGGGATAGAAGGAGATGGATCTTCCAGTTCAAGGGAAAAAAAAAGCAAATTTTTCCTTCCTTCCTCCACCTTTTTATACTATTCAGGCCCCTAATGGATTGATGCCCACCTGCACTGGTAAGGGCAATCTTCTTTGCTCAATCTACCAATTCAAATCTTAATCTCTTACAGAAATATCTTCCCAGACACAGTTAGGAATAACATTTTATCACCCATGGAGGCACACTTTAGCCCAGTCAAGTTAACACACAAAATTAACCACTGCCGTCCCCTTAAACACCTTTTCAAGAAAAGTATTTAGGAGCTTATATGATTACTGTGTAAACAATTTTGAACTATTTCTGTCTTTGGCCTGTTTGTTATTTCTGAACTAATTTATAAATGACAGTGAAACCTGTTAATAGTCTTGAGTTCCAAAGGAAATGCGACTTGACATTTCCTCTGTGATGTGAAGAAGAAACAGTATTAGTAAGGTAGTCCATTAATTATGCTGGTATCTTAATTTAACAGCATTCAAGGGCAGCGAAGTGGAAATCATAATGGGTTTTGAAAGAAGCTTAAATTAGAGTTATGTCACCAAGGTGGAGATGGACTAGCTGAAAAGTCAGCAGGAGAGAAGAGAGGAGTTTCAAAACAAATGAGATGATTTAAAATGTTTAAACCAGGCCCAGAGATTTTGGCTATTTTCTGCAGTATTAATTAAGAGGTGCCAGGAAAGTCTTTTTTAATACAAAAAGATTTTTTTCTGACTTGTTCACTATTGTTTTTATACTTCAATTTTAGATATGACCCAAACTTCAACTGTACCAGACAAAAGTTGACTCAATGACAACACAATTCATACTGAGGTTATTATGACTATTCTCATAGGCATCAGATGCCTGAAATGAGGATAGGAGAAGGGATCCCCAGTCAATACTTTGCTCTGTAGTGATTTCTGCACCACTGTGTTTTCCTTAATGCATTTGTTAACGATTGCCGAATAACAATTCACTAAAAATTTAGTGCCTTCAAACAACATTTATTATTTCACAGTTTTTATAGATCAGAAATCCAGTCATAGTTTAAAACTATATTTATCATTTCATAGTTTTTATGGGCCAGGAGTTCAGTCATGGCTAATTGGGTTCTCTGCTTAGTAGACTCTCACAGACTGCAGTCAAGGTGCTGACCTTGAGTCTGTGGTGTCATCTGAAGGTTCTATTGAGGAAGGATCTGCTTTCAAGATCACTCCCTCAATTGCTGGAAGACTTTGGATTACTTAAGGGCTGTCGGACTGAGGGTCTTCATCAGGGTAAACATGTAAGAAGAGCTAGAGAGAAAATGTTAGCAAAATGAAAGTCAATCTTTTCAAATTTAATTTCAAAAGTGACATTTTATCACTTTTGTCATATTTTATTCATTAAAAGAAAGTCACCTGGTCCAGTCCATGTTTAAGGAAAGAGGATTATACAGGGTGTGGATATTAAGAAGAAAGACTCATTAATAGCCACTTTGGAAGGCTGACTAGCATATCTATTTAGTGGTACCCCCTTGGAGAGCAGTAACATTGTCTAATTCATTTACATATTGTCACACAGCCCAGGCAGAGTAAATTACCCATAATAGAAAAGCATGACTAATTATTAATATAATATTATCTTCTTTACTTACACTTTCTCGTTCATACTGGAAATTATTTCAAAGTGTCCTCTACTGATTTCTCTTCACCTTTCAGATCTTTTTTTTTTTTTTAAATTGAACTTTTTTTTTATTTTTTTTATCAGTATTTTTTACACCTTTCAGATCTTTATAAATTGAAATGCCCTGGGCATAAGATTCTGATCTCTACTTCTCCATGTCTAACTCAGTCCTTTGGTGGTCTCATCTACTCTTATGCATTCAATAACATCTGTGACTTCCAAATTCACACCTTGACTTCACCTCTGAACTTCACACATCAGCTACCTGCCCATTCAACATCTCTATTTGATGTTAAATAGTTGTCTCTAAAGTGCCTAAAAAAATGAATTTCTCAGCCTATTTCTCTCTTAGCTTTTCTTTTCAGTAAATAACAACTCATTCTTTTTTTTAAAAAATTAAAATCTTTCATTTTATTTTTTTAGAGAGAGGGGAAGAGAGAGAGAAAGAGAGGGAGAGAAACATCAATGTCTGGTTGCCCCTTGTGTGTCCCCTGCTGGGGACCTGGCCTGCAACCCAGGCATGTGCCCTGACTGGGAATCAAACAGGCAGCCCTTTACTTCACAGTCCATCTCTCAATCCACTGAGCTACACCAGCCAGGGCCACAACTCATTCTTTTAGTTGCTCAGGACAAAAGCCTAGATATCAGATTTACTTCTCTCTTTCTTTTCACATTCCAGATAAAAAAAACACTGTTGCCTCTATTCTCTGCTTTCTCCACCCGAGTCTCAACCAGCATTACTCACCTGGATAATTCCAGCTGTCTCTTAAATGCCTTGTTTTCACTGTTAGCCTCTTGGTTGTTTATTATCAACTCAGATACCAGAATTATTTTTTAAAAATATAAGCCAAATCTGCTCAAAATTTTCCAAATGAACATGTCATTTGGCATAACATCCTTACCATAGTCTGTGAGAACCTACACGGTTCCTCCCATCCCTGGTTACCTCTCTGACTATATTTCCTTCCACTCTTTCTGCTTTCTCCACATGTTGTAGACATATTGATCTTTCTTCTATTTCTAGAACACACCAAACCTCCCCCTCCAAGTTTTGGCAACTGCTCCTCACTCTCTGGCATGTAGCCCAGGATAAACACATGGCTTGTTTTCTTATCTTCTTGAGACTTCTGCTTAATGTTCCCATGTCAGAAAGGTCTTTTATGACCACTCTGTTCAAAACAAAACAAGACCACAACCCCGACTCTGTCACTCTCTTTCTCCTTAACCTTTATTTTTCTTCATGGCACGAATCTCTCTCTCTCTTTCTCTTCTGTTTTCCTTCACTAGAAACTGAACTTCTGGAGGGTTAGGGTATTGTTCACTGCTTAGAACAGTGACCAGCATAAAGGAGGCTCTTAATAACCATCTGTTGAATGAATGGATGGATGGTAAAATATTGCAGCTGATGTTGACTTTTTGTCTTTTTAGGTAAACAATATCAAGCTTTATCTTTTCACAGAGAGAATGATTGCAAATCCAAGCTAAATAGATGTAAAATGGTATACAGGTATTTATTGGAGGTAGATAAAAGCTGGGTAAAGAGAAAAGAGAGCAGAGTCAAGAATCCTATGGACAGAGAAAAGCTGTTGGCCTCTGTAGTCAGTATTATTTGGTTGTTATCTGCTATAGGAACTGAGTTTGCAGCAAGAGCTGCTCTTTCCTGATCTGAAATTGCAGGGCAATTCTAGGGAAAGGAGATGCTGATCAAAGATGGAAGCTGTTTTGGATAAAGTAAGATTGCTCACAACTACATATCCAGAAGTATTTCTGGGCCAGGGCATGTTTTGGTTTAGGGATGTAGGAAATGAGTACCTAGAGCTCAGGACTCTGAGTAGAATATATCTTCAAAGCTGGATTGAGGTGGTCTTTATGTGTCTAGGTACCTGTGATATTGTCTTTGTTGTATTTCTATGTACATATAATTATTATTGCTTTCTGAACTCTGGATTTCCATTTCTCATACTGCACTTCTCACACTTTAAATTATTATTACTAATGCAGCAGCCAAACTATTTTCTAGCCATCTACTGATTTATAAGGTTTTTTAAAAAGATTTTTTAAATTTATTTTTAGAGAGAGGGGAAGAGAAGGAGAAAGAGAAGGAGAGAAATATCAATGTGTGGTTGCCTCTCCTGTGCTCCCCACCAGGGACCTGGCCTGCAACTCAGGCATGTGCCCTGACTAGGAATTGAACTGGTAACCCTTTGGTTCCCAGCCTGCGTTCAGTCCACTGAGCTACACCAGCCAGGGCACCACCTACTGATTTAAATTCCATTATTGGTAAATCAGTTTCTCTCCCTTTACCCCATCCACCATTAAGTTTCCAAGGAAATGGAAGGAAAATGGCATCTAAGGAGGGAGAATATGATGTGAAAAAGATCCCACCAGACAGGATAATACAAAACAACCTAGCCTTTTCTATCCCAATTTCAGAAAGAGAGAAGACAGATTAGGAGTGGGGTGATGAGGTCAGACATTGGTCACCTTATTGTCTCCTCAGTTTGAGAATGTCAAGGGGCACAGAGAGGAGGACAGTAACATCCAAAAGGGATTTTGAGGATGTCTGAGAACCTTATGAATGCTGAGGCAGTGGGAATAGACTGTTGGCACACTCCTCAGCTTCACAGGGTTGCCTTGTATTGGCCATGTACAACATGCCTTGGAGAAGACAGAACACCAGTGTCACAGAGTGTGGGCTCTATGGATGAACCTGAGCTGAGACTTCTGGATCCTCACAGTATGTGAAGAGGCCACACACCCCACTGAAAGGGCTGGTGTACCAAGAAATGCTTGCTGAACTAGCAGACTCCTGGAGCTGGGAGAAAGAGGCTGTAGTGGGGTACATTTTATAGCTGGGGACAAATGATAGGAATAAAAACTCTAAAGGTGAGTAGGTGCCACTTCAATGCTCAAATGCCCAGATGAGTCTAATCATACCTTAGCTATCCAGGAGGCAGGGTTGAGCAATACTCTGAAACAGAGACCAACAATGATGTGAAGGACATGGGAAAGATATGAGGCAATCATCTCCTCTCCACCACCATGAAGTTAAGTTAGCCCCACCCCCATGGTGAGGAGGAGAAAGGCATGGGAATTTAGGACACTTACTTGAAAGAGGCCAAGTCATCCAAAGTAAACCAGAAGAGCTTGGTATGCTCTAAAATATAAAGTTTATCTTACCCCCACCCCCTTTTTCCACCTTACCTGGATGAGTGGGAGACTTGTGGGGATTGCCAGTTCAGTTAGAGAAAATAAAGCATCTCTATTTTTTTTTTTTTTTTTTTTGCGCATCTGGACATAATTTGATTTAAATTGCAGTTGTATTCTACTTAAGAATGTCTTATTCCCAGCTTTTCTCTCCAGCACCCCACCTCTCTCAGATCAGAAGCTCCTTGAGGATAACAAAGATGGAGGGGTCTTTAGTGCACTTTTTCTGTGCTGAAGCATTTCACATAAACTATCTCATTTTAATCATTCCGTTGTGTGATTGGTTGCTTTCTCACTTCACAGACAAGAATGTGTGTCTAGAAAGGTACTTTCACACAGCTAATAAATTCCAGAGTCAAAATTAAATTTCAGATCTGTCAAACTCCAGATGTTCTTGTTCATTTTCAAATCTACCACCATACTTTCCATCATAGAATGACTATGTATAATGTGTTCTTTTCTGTTTGTAGGATAGCATATATCATGTTCAACTGTGAGTAAGTTGGTATATTAAGGTTCTTTAGAGAAACAATCAATAGAATGGATATCTATATCTATATCATATATATCTATATCTATCATCTGTATCTGTCTAGTCCATTAATGTATAGAGATAAGACATTCAATAGGACAGGATCTCTAGGTATAGATATACATTATCTATCTATCTATCTATCTATCTATCTATCTATCTATCTATCCTTCCCTCCCAGGGGTGTCAGACTCATTTTCACTGGGGGCCACATCAGCCTCGCAGTTGCCTTCAAAGGGCCGAATATAATTTAGGACTGTATAAATGTAACTACTCCTACAATAGAGGCAAGGAGCTCAGTGCTGCTGAGGGGTAGAAACAAGGTGCCCAGCAGGATAAAACAAGGTGGAGGGCCAGATTCAGCCCGCGGCCCTTGTGTTTGCCACCTGCGATCTATAGGAATAGGCTCATGTGGTTATGGAAGCCAAGAAGTCCTACAACCTACTGTCATAAGCTGGAGAAACAGGAAAGCATGTGATGCAATTAAGTCAATGACCAAGTCTCAAGAATCAGGAGTGCCAATGTCTGAAGGCAGGAGAAGACAGATAGCTCAAACAGAGAGAAAGTGAATTTGCTCTTCTTCTTTTGTTTTGTTCTGTTTGGGCCCTCAGTGGGTTGAATGATGCCATACACAGTGGGGTGGGCCATCTCCTTTACTCACTCCACCAATTCAAATGCTAATCTCTTTCAGAAACATTTTTTATAGACACACCCAGAAGTGATGTTTTACTGGCCATCTGGGCATCCTGGGATCCTGTCAAGTTAACATGTAAAATTAACCATTACAGTTGATATCAACAAATTACTATAAGAACATGTACAGGAGAATGTATAAGGTTGCTAAGGAATCTCAGACACTTGTGTGGTATTAGTGAGGTAGAAGCAAAGAAGTTCAAGCCTTAAGGGATGTCTGTAAATTGTATATGAAAGAACTTCTATCTCCTGCCCTCTGATCATTTCCTTATTGCCAGTCATCCAGTTAGGATGTGAGGCCCTGAGTCTATGTAAATGCCCAGTGATTAAGAGGTCATATTAATATAATCACTCTTTTAATTCCTTTCACGTATAATACTAGTACATATTCTGATGGCTATAGAATCCAGGACAAATATATTATCCTGTGTCAGCTGTGTTTGGTCTCAGCAAATCTCAGATCAAGGGACAATCTGTGTTATTTTGTCAGTTATTACCAAATGCCAAAAGGTAAAGTGATGATCACTTCTAATAAAAGAATTGATTGTGCAATTTCTATCAAGGCAGATCCAATTAATATCTAATCCTTAAAAGTATGTAATTGGATTTACATATTCATATTTTTGCAATTAGGAGTTGGCATTTAAAGGGCACACTTTCCATCTTCCATTTTCTTTATCACAAAAACCTACTGGGGCATTTTGTTGTAGAATTATAGAGTCAAGGTAAATACCCTTGCCTGATAACCTGTAATCATGGGAAATGAAAGGTTTTAGTTAGTACAGACCCTTCAGGGATACAGAAGTATTCACGGTCAATTTAAATGGTATTAAGCTCCTGACATTCACAATTTATGTTTCACAATGCTCATTTATAATTGCAACCGGTTTCCCTTTAATTTATACATCGGAAATACTTAAGCGTAAAGGTTAAGCTCTTATCTTCTAAATCTCAGGAGTGAATAAGATTCATCCTCTACAGCACTTTATGCTGGAGAGTGCTTCAACCGTTCTGACACACCAGGATACCACTAAGTAAATTACAGATACCTGGGTATCATTTACTCCAGTGAAGTGGCAATTAACCCTAGGGGTCTGGAAGAACTTAAATCTGGGTACTAGCCTCTTCAAATTGCAGGTGATGTGCTAGGAAGATACTCCAGAAGTAGGTCAGGCAACTTTGCAGTAATGTCAAGTTAATAAGCCCATGATGAAGGACACAGACTAGTATTATATGTTCTCACTCTTAAAAAACACGGGTGATTTTGATTACACTGTAAACTGGTAGGTCTGAGAGAATTCTTGGACTCACCCAATCATTACGTGAGAAACACTTGCTCAGAAACTAAAACATGTATGTTATAAGAACCAAGATGTTGAAAGGAGTAATAATATCCATTTCTAGAGAGCAGGAGGTAATGCTAATAATTTCTTGTATTGCTCATAGGGCATAAATAGGTATAAGCCTTTTTAGGACAACTGGGAAATTACATCCAAAGCTTTCCAAAGAGAAATATGCTTTCTCTTTGACATAGAAAATTCCATTTAGAGGAAATTATTTGAAGGAAGCAATTATACATGTAAAGACAACTGTACTACCATATTCACAGCAGTCAGTGAACTGTCCAAAATCCCCAGCAATGGGAATTTATATTATGCTAAATTTAACAATAGAGTTCCATATAGTAATGGAAAATAGTATATTGGTATGGAAACAGATTCATCAAATACTTTTTAGTGAACATAGTTTAAATAGCTTATAAAACAGCTTATAAAACAACTTGTAAAACAGTGTGTATGATGAAAATAATAAACCAGGATGATAAACCAAAGATTAATAGTATTTATCTTTGGGAGATTGACATGTTCATGATTCCCCTGTTTATTTCCTATTTTCCTATAAAAACAAGCATTGGCAAAGGTGAACTATGAAATGGACATGGTATTATACTATTGCGAACATAAAATTATGTCAAAAAGATGTCATATTGTACAAAAACTGCTGGAAAACTGAGCTTCAAGTCACCCGTGAACTCTTCTCCAATCTCTTTTTCTTTTATACGAGAGAATAATTCCTTGTTACGCAGTAAACATGTTTTGGTTTAATGAACAGAACTCCTTCTCTGCAATTATTTACTACTTGTACTGAATGATAATTTAATTTTGATAAGGATGTGTTATTTTGACACTCTGTTAACCATTATTGATAGATATGTGTAGGGTAAGTGGAGGCAGTCAGGCCTCCTCACCCAGGTGTCTGGGTAACCAAGGGAAGCTGTGTTCCCATAACCTTGCAGGGGCCTGATAAGTAGCGTTCTCATAGCCTTGAGACTGGGTCTGATAAACAGTTCCTGTAACATGAAGTGGGCTTACATGCACAGAATTATGTTACGTTACGTAATGTTCTGTCATTTTCCTGGCTTCGTTCCCCTCTAGTACTTGAGCAGGTAGGGACTCCCTGCTGGGGGCCATGCTGGGGAGCAAGGGCCACGACATGTGCCATGCAGAGACACGCAGGGAGGCATGCAGCTGGCAGCATGTGTGGCTCTCCCACCTGTGAATAAAGACATGCCAGACATCCCATTGGCTCCTCGAGTATTTTCCATCTGCACAAATACCATGAGCATGCCCGGCCTTGAATGGTCGCAACACAATACAATTAGCAGGTTGACTGTTTCAGTTTTTAAAAGCCTCTTAGACATTTCCCCAAGGTTTTAAGAAAGGGCATTACATCAATGATTACAATGAAATTATTAATTCAGAGCTTCAAATGTCCAGTTCATACAAATAAGTCTGTTGGGTTCTTGTTTTGCTAATACCATGTCTCCATATGAACTGTATTTTATCCACTGACACAAATACTGATGATGTTAGTACCTATATATTACAGCCTTACGTATTTTACTTAGTTGACATAAAATCAATTTAATTATGCCTCTTAGAAGAATTCTGCAGTTGGTATTTGTTCTGGGTATGTTAACACAAAACATTTGAATTTTAACTTGCTCTTTTGCCCAGCCTTCTGTAAGTCCTTGATTTCTCCTTTACTTTTCTGTAGAAAGGGGAGCAGTAGTTTTCTTCCTTGAAAGGATCCAGTTGTGTTGTAGTTGGAATACATGAAATCATTTCACTGGTTTGACTTGAAAATACTTTGTTCTTCTTTTACAGACCTAAGGTAGTGGTGTTCCTACTGACACCGCCCCAACCTAAAAACATGCCCTTTAACTTAAAAACTGTTGGTCAGCTAAGCAATGGTGACCTGCTTTTGGCTATGCTGATTTTCCTTTTTGCTAAAGTGAGATATGATGCTAATTGAATCTAACCTGAATATCAGCACTTAGCACTTTAATTACTAATGCCACAGTACAGGGTACCAGCCTGGCTTAATCATTCTTACTGCCCATTCTATTAAGTTCTGGGTAAGCCACAACGGAATGAAAAAAGTCTTTTTTACCATCCTTGACCAAATTACCCAAATAAAGGACTAAAGAAAGACTATAACGGAGATTAAAAAGTTGTATTTTATTTATTTAAAACATAAATACTATTAATGCATAAGAATGGACTTGGGGAAGCTTATTATAAAAATATAGGCATGAGGTTTCTATAGGTAGTAAAATTGATCAAAAGCAAAATCAGGAACCATAGGAAGAAAGGGGAGAGCAAAGCTGAGATGACTCCCAACGTCAAACATTATATTTGTCCAGATCTTTCTAATATTTAAAAGCAAAGAGGGAAGTATGCTAGGTCACAGTTCCCTGTCTAGTAAAGAAAATGACTGTAAATTTTCAGGAAGGAGAAAATTTTTCTTGCACCTAAATCTAGGAAATATTTAGAGTATGGATTCATATTGAAAAGATCTTGAATAATGTAAGTGGCCAAATTCAAAGGCCTTCATTGCCAGGAAGTCTCTGACATCCCTCCTCCCGCTTTCCAGTCCAACTCGTTTTCTCCCCTGTTCTTCTGGAGCGCATCCTCTGTGCTGCTCGTACAGCATCAAACACGTACCTTTGTTATTGTCATCTATGGGTATATTTTGCCACCCCTGTTAGACTGTGATTTATCCTTTCATCCTCTGCAGTGCCTTTGTTCGTAAAACTAATGTTTGTTAGCGCTTTTCCCATGTGGCAAGTGCAGGCAAGGCTTTTACGTATTTTGCCTCATTTTGTCCCCACAATACTCATCTTTTATTCTTTCCAATTTAGAAGTGTTTTTCCAGTTTTACTGAAATATAATTGTCATAAAATGTTGTATGAATTTAAGATGTTCAACATAACGATTTGATATAATGTGAAATGATTATCACAATGTGTGGCATATTGTATTATTAGTTAACACTCAACTTCACATAATTACAAGTCTTTTTTTCCTTATAATGAGAACGTTTAAGATGTACAATACAATATAATGACAACTTTCAAGTGTACAATACAATGTTGTTAACTGTGGTCACTATACTATACATTACATCCCCAGAATTTATTTGTCTAATTAGTAATGTGAGGAACAAGGGGAGGATAACCGATAGTTAACTAGGTGAACCCCACCCTGTTACAGCACCGAGATGGGCAGGAACCAAAGTTAGGACCCCGCCAACGGTAGCCCGAGCCAATGGGAAGCCCCTTCTTTGTTTCAATGAGCCAATAGCTAACAGCCGCATCTGCTTCTGGACCCCCGCTTGCGTGCAAGGTTCCCATAAAGACCCTAGCCTGTAAGCGCCGCTCGCGGCTCTCGTCTGTAGCTCTTCTGAGCATTGTGTCTCCGGACACTCTGGGAGTCCGCCCCTGTGCAGGTTAAAACTTTGGCCAATAAAAGTAACATCTCTGAATCCTGAAAGTTCCTGAACATCTGTTTCTCGCGTCGGCGGATGCAACAAGTAAAGTTTGTGCTTTCTGACCACCTTCATCCATTTCTCTTTCCTCCTGCCAGTGGTTACCACCAATCTGTTCTTTATTTCTATGAGTTCAGGTTTCATTTTAGGTAACATGTATCAGAACAATCACACTTCACTTAGTATAATGCCTTCAAGGTCCATCCATGTTGTTGCAAATTACAGGATTTCTTTATTTTTTTAATATGTGAATTGTATATATATATATATATAATTGATATATATATGAATTCTGAAATAGATAGCTTTCATATTCTGTATGCATTTTTGCATCTGGACATTTAGGTTGTTTCCATGTCTCTGCTATTCTATGTAATGCTGCAATGAACATAGGGGTGCAGGTACCTCTTTGAGATAGTTTCCTTTATATGTATACCCGGCAGTGGAACTGTTGGATCATATGGTAGTTCTATTTTAAATTACTTAAGGAACTTCCATACTATTTTCATAGTTGCTTGACCAATTTGCATTTCCAACAACAGTATATCGGGTTCCTTTTTCTCTGCAGCCTCACCAACACTTATCTCTCATCTTTTACATAATAGACATCTTAGCAAGTGTGAAGTGACATCTCATTGTGGTTTTGATTTGCATTACCATGATTATTAGGATGTTGCCGCACAACCTCTGTGAGTCCACCCTCTCTGAAACACTGTATTGTTCTTGTTTAACCAATGGTTTAGGGAGACAGGATAATATACCCCAAACCTGTCATCCAGTAGCTAATTGGTGGATTAGAATCCATGTATAATAAGGACTATGTCCAATTCTAGGCAGTGTTTTCATAATTTTTTAAAAGATAATTTATGGAGACATTCTGTATATTGATTAAAAATTATGTTTTACACTCCTGACCCCAGTTTTTGGGACTTGGAGGAAAGGGTTTAGATGAAGTAGTTTAGATTGAGGGGTTGGGATGAATAAATCATGATGAAGTAGCCATTCATCCTGTATTGAATCCATACACTTTGGTCTTTGGACCGTCTATTAGAATATGAAAATCAGGATCACTTTTTCTCATCAGGCAGGTTATGCTAATTTATGCTACAGTATCAAATGACCCTGAAATTTTAGTGGTTACAACGATAAAGATCTACTTCATGTTCACTGAATATCCATCATGTGTTGGCTATGAGTCCAATTAATGTTGTCATCAGTCTTCGTGATAACATAGCTTCTGTTAGGTCACCGACAGCCTGTGGCAGAAGGAAACAAGACAAGGTGAACATGAACTGGCTCTAAAAGTTCTTATTTGGAACTGATATGCATTACTTCTGGCCACATTTCACTGGCAAAAGAATGTTACATGGACACTCCTGAGTTCAACAGGGTGGAGATGTACAAACCCCTTGCAAGAAGAGGTAACACAAATCACATGACCAAACCTAATGTCAACAGAGCAAGATGTAAAATATTCCTGTAAGGAGAAAGACCCCAGGGGCAAAAGCAAAATTTTCTTGCAGTGATAAAATATACCACACTTTTCCATTGCCTAGCCATAACAGGATTAGATATTCTAGCCTAAAGATTTATTATAAATAGTGGCAAAACCATGGCCATCCTAACTGGGAGAGGGCAGACTAATATAAAGTCATAGTGTTAGTTTCACTAATGAGGATGAGAGAATAATCTGAGGTCATCTTTCACTCTTTCTTTTTATGTCTCTCTGCAAACCCACCATAGAGTCTGCCAGACCTCGGATCCTGAATTTACCACTTACTTAACCTGTGAGAACTCAGACAGATCTCTGAGGCTATTTTCTCAGATAATCATCACCATGCTCAATAACTAGCTCGGTATTATAATATTTTTCCTACTGTCTAATTGCCACATCTTGTTATAATTTTGCTTATTTTCTTATGCTGGGTACTCAGTGTACGTCACTTTGGTGGCTTTCCACATATTTAGAAAGTGTTATTTTGTCAACTCCCCTTTGTCCCCAACTTCTCAGGTTCTTCAAACTATGGAACATTGACCTGGTTCCTTATTGGATCCTGGACTCTAATTATTCACTCACTTACCTCTAGATTTTTAATTCTTTCAACAAGTAACCCAAAGGAAAGTATAACATATCCAGGAAGGTACGAGGAACATTAAATGTACAGTGGGGAGATTGTTTCCTTGCTCTTAGACCGATGTGTTTGCATCAGATTTAATTAATCATACTGTATTGCTGAATTATTATTCTTTTGATGTTCCAGTTAGCTGAAAGTGGGAGGGGCAACAAGTGAACAGAGCAGTCAAGAGCCAGAATTTACCTTCTTGTTGACAATCTCATCCTCCCCAGGACTGAAGGCCCCTGGGTGTAAGCCTACCATTCCTTCAGTGAGAAAATCAATCTGCCTTTTGTCTTCAAGAGAATGTAACAAAGGCTGAAAACACTTGCTGTTGTCCCTGACAACAGGGTGGGGCGGGGGCTTTGTGTCTTGCTTGGGTGAAGGTTCTTTGTAGTTCTCTTTTGTGTTTCATAAAAACATAGATTCACATACTGACTTTTCAGTGGGATAGATGTTATATACAGAAAATGCTCAGGGGTTTAGAAAAAAGATTGTAATAAACATTTGCTTTTCTTGCTATATACCACTGTATTGATTGGGCAGGTAGAAAAAACAATGCACCCTGAGATAGATCATTCTTTCTGTTGTCTGGATAAATGAATGAGTTTGGGATCCTTGGCTTGCTTTGTCATCTTGGGTCTCTGGACCTCCAATGTAAGGTGGAGCAAAGAGCTGTGATGGGAGGGACAATCTTAAAGATTTTGCAGGCCATTGATCTAGGAAAATTGGACAAAACATTAAATCTGTGGCTAAAAACAAAGAGGAATATTTATGTATCTGACTGATAATAAATATAGACTTTAGTGTTTGTCACTGATATGAATCACGCGTCCACAGGGAGTGGGAATGAGAGATTCTGGCTGGGGAGGCAGAGTCAGCTGACAACTTTGGATAACGAATCACCTTTGGGCTGCCTTCTGGAAAGTCATAGAACTGGGCAAACTTCGTTGTCTACATGGCAGGTGTTAAAATTAACTTCCTGAGTGGACTCACTGTTGAGACGTTCCTTATCTTTTTAGAGAGAGTTCAACTGTTCAAGATCTCTTAATAGTTAAGTAAAGTAGTCACTGGGTTGCTGGACAAACCTTTGACAACAGGATGGATCATTTTAGTTTGTTCGAGCTGACTACTTTGGTTGGTTTGACTAGTATTTCCAAACTTAGCTGAAATCAGAAGCTATTTAAAGATGCAATTACTTAAGGATCTAGGAAGCAAGGAACCAGAAATTCTGAGACTGGCAAGTTGGAATCTGTATGTAAAAGTTTCCTGGGTGATTTTGACGTTATCTATCCATGTTTTGGTTTGGAGTACGTGGCTAAAAAAATTTGCCTTGCATATAGACCACTTTATGGATGAATAGAGAAACAAGCAAACCAACACATAAAAACCTAGTAAAATAGTTCCCTATGTGTGAGCTAACACCAGTTACTACCAAAAGGGAAACCAGTTAAAAGAGTAAATAGATACATTTTGATCCACAATTAATTTGACTGTTAATAGAAAAATGACTATCTCTGAGCAGGATATTTTGGTCTAGTTCAGAATATTTGTTATCTACAATTTGCCAGGCACTGTGTTGGTTTCTGTAGAATATAAACATAAGCTTTGATTTCCTCTTTTTGTAGAGTTTACAATTCAATTGCTATTTTGAAAATGTCTAGTTACTCTTTTGGAATGTTATGGAGGTCCTGAGGTTATGGGATCAAGACTTACTCTCTTTTCAGATCTAATAGGTCAAGTTACCATGTTAGGTTGAGTGGAAGAAGTGGGATCAAAAACACATGTTAACATAGTCATGGTAGATCATGTTGAAGCTCAAAGCCATGACCCCTTTTGTCACATGCCCGCCCTAGGTCCTGCAGAAGCAGATAGTAGTACCCCCTGCTGCTGGGTCCTGTTGTGTGGCCCAGTTCTGGCTAATGAGAGGTAAAGAGAAGCTTCCTGAAGGTTCCTGGGAAAGAGATTTCTCTTCTAGATCAGAAAGAAATACACAAATTACTCTATACTGCCTCCTGTTTCCTGCTTTTGAGGATATGTTACTTAGATTTAGCGCAACCATTTAGCTGCTTCTGGGAAATACTACGAGAGCCTCAGAGTCACCAGCCCAGAGACCTGACACTGTTAAGCTTCTGAATCAGGGCCAAAAAAGACTTGCTTTCTCTGTAAGAAAAATGAACCTTCTATTGTTCAAGCCATTATTTGTTGGTTGTTTTGTTACTTGCAGTCAAAAGAATTCTTAACAGGTGCAGCGTAATGCAGGACATATTCCAACTGTTGGCTTTATTTTTGCTTTCAAGGTTTTAGTAGAGAAGTCCTTAAAAAACCTTTTTCTGGCTCAAAAACAATTGTTTTGCATGCTCAGTTTACATTTCTTCTTATTCTTGGTGATAATATCCTTATTTCTCCTGTGGAGCTGCCTCTCTCTGACCCTCAGACCTCAGGTTTACTGGCAGTGACCCCACCCCTGACAAAAAGGGTTGGAAATGAGCATTGGGCTTGACAGATCAGCTTTGCACCCTTGTGGCATTCTGACTGCTTCAAGGATGGGATCAAGAAACAGAGAGAGTGAGATCAGATCCTGAGGGCAGTAGTCAAGCCCTTTGCCTGGATATTTCCTGAAGCCTTGTCTAAGTCAAGTAATTAATATGTGACAAAATATATTCTTTTTGGCATAGATAGTTTGAGTTAAATTTCTAATATCAGCAACTGATAGCATTTTCATCATTAATGGCATCAGAGCTGGAATATCTGAACATAAGCTAGGTGGCCACCATTCATGGATGCTACAAAAAGAATCCCAGTTCTGAGTAGGAAGTTAAAGTAAATTATGGATAAGGTTGCTTTCAGTTTTCAAATTATATGATACTAAAGTATCCTGTGTGTGTAGGGAGATTATGGCAGTGGGAGGAGGAGTGTGGTGCTTTAAGGGTTGGTGAGCTATCTGCTTTAGCATAGAATATACTTGATAAGTGCTGGATGAATGGAAGGAATTGTGGGGATGTGGGTATCATGGAAATAATGCCAAACTGTTAGCCTAAAAACATTGGTTATGATCCCATTTACAAACTGGGTCCCATTTCAAACCCTGGCTAACTAGATTGATCTGAGCAAGTCCTTAACCCATCAGTAACTAAGACAACTCATTTGTAAAATGGAAACATAATTTCATAATTGAAAGGAAACTTTGGGAGAAAAAAATGTAACGGCAGGGAAATACTGTTTATTGAGGATCCACTATAGGTCAGGCATTGTGCTATATGCTTTGTCTTTAATTATTTTGTTTAATTGTTAAAACAAAGTGTTAAAATAAAATGTTATTTTATTTTATTATCCCAAATTTTCAAGTGAAGTAATGGGAACTTAGGTAGGTTACTTAAATTTACCAGAAGTTGTACAGTCTGTGAATGGATGAGCGAGGCTTTAATGTTTCTGAGGTCAGAGGCTGAGTTCGCATTTACCATACCAGACTAGTTCAAATGCCTTATTTTATAGACACGTTTAAGCCTGAGCAATGAATGGGTGACAAATCTGGTACTAGCTCTCATGTTTCCAGGCTTCCATATACTCTGCTAATGATATCTGTCCTGCCTGTCTCATTGGAATTATCGTTTGAAATCAGACAATGGCTAGGAAAGGGATTTGAAGGGTGTGATGTGCTGTGAAATATCATTTGGAACCCTGAGCTTGAAAGCTCTGATGTCTCTCTTTTTTTTCTTTCCATCATTAGTCTTTGTGTCTCTCTGCAGGACTTTTTCTTTCTTTCAGAGTGGTTATCTTCAGACTAAAATTTAATCCGCTGGGCTACACTAGCCAGGGCTCAGAGCGGTTATCTGAATGAGACTGGCACTATGGCATGGCAGCAAATCCTGGGCTCATATTTTCTCAACTTTCTGCGCAGAAGTTTTGGTTTAAACAAATTTTGGGGCTTATCTCACATGACAAGAACTACATGTATAGGCAACTACTGGAGTTGACTCAGTAGCTCAAAAGTGCCAAGGAGAGTATTTCCATGATTCATTCCTAAATTTGTTTAAGCTAATGATAGTTTTTCTTTTACTTGGAGATGAAATGATATTGCACCAGATTGAAGCTGATCAATTGAAAGACTATGGGAATTAGTCCATGTGTGGGTACTTGACCCAGGTCAGGCAAGGTGGAATCCTCCAGGAACTTCTGAAAGTGAGCTGGTGAAAAAAACCCCCACAATCCTCCATGTCAAATGGGTACACTTAACTGCAATAGATGTTGAGAAATAAGTATTTAGCTTTCCGGCCTCCAAGGTAGAAATTGTTGTAGATATTACCAGTTTCTACTATTGCTCCGTTCTCCTCTACTTCGAGGAACATTTCCCTAGCCCATGAAGTTAAGTGTGGGCATGTAGGTAGTTTTCCCGAACATGCTATATACATGTGCACTTTTAGGACAAAGCATTCAAGAGCCACGGTGCGCATCTCTACGCTCCCTTCGACATCACAATGAGCACAGAAACACGTGTTACTGTGGGATTGCCCCAAGACCAAAATAGCCCGATCACTGAGCCCTAGTATGGGGGGCAACTGCCCTGGCAAATGAAGCTTTTTTACTTAAATCACTGAAATTGGGGGTTATTATCACAGCATAATGTACATATCCTGACAAATACAGAAAGCAAGGGAAAGAAAAAGACTTGAAAGTAAGTAATATGTGAGCCAACTTGGAGGGTCTCCCAAAGGTGGGTCATGAAGTTCTTAATTCACCTGAGTGTTCTGGTGAAGTGGGGGAAGGAATGAGGAGCAGAGTCAGGACTACGATGACATTGCTGTGAGCCTACCTACCATGTCCTTGAGCACACTTCAATGGTCAGATGAATTCTCCTTTATATTCACCCAGAAAATATTAAACACCTTTCCAGGCACTTTCTAGGTTCTAATGATGTCATGGTTAGTAAAGAAGGTATGTCTCCTACTCTCATAGATCTTTCTTTCAGGGAACTCAGCTACTCAATAATCACTTATAAGGGTGTAAAATGTCTCAAAAAATGAAAAATGCTGTTGGAACCTGTAACGGGTAGATTAATATAGGCTTGGAATCAGGGAATGCATTTTAGAGAAAATGATATTTAAACTGAAATTCAGTAAATGAGAATGTATTAGCCAGCCTTGTAGGTAAGAATGGGAGAATTCTGTAGGCACAGCAGACAGCAAAGACTCAGCCCCAAGCTGAGACACTATATGTCATATTCAGGAATCAAGGGAGGACCTGTAGGGACAGAACATAAAAAATGCAGGGAAAAAAAAGGATGTTTATGGGCCAGGTATAGTGTTTGATTCATTTGGATATTTTTCTCATCTTCTTACTCATTTATTAACTTTTCTACTCCTGCATCCTGTATTCACTTCGCCCCTCTCCCTGATAAATCTGTAAGAACCAATGTGCATACACTTTTCCTTACCTTGTTTCCCAGTGTATCTTCAGCCCTTTACAGTGTTACCTCAGTATAGCTCTTCCATATCCCTTTGCTCCCACTCCCCCATCCCCTGTGTTTATTTCCCTCTTTAGCTAGCAGTGTACTCTGCCCAGGTCTTTGAATGACACTGCTTTTGGTGAACCCATCTAAAGATTCATATTTCTTTAGAGAAATTTCAATCCACTGAGGTTTTACTCAGAGGGTCCTCCGGAGTCTGCTGGGAATAGCACTCACTACTTGTGCTGGCCGATGGCTGTGGCCTGTCCCTCTCTGTCTTGTTGGCTAGATCCCTTAATCCTTCCAATGTCACTCTGTGGAAATCCAATAGTCCTGGGCGGCTGTATTCTTTGAACCCTTTTCTTACAATGCCAACTTCAATAATATCGCCTGGCAGAGACAAACCTCCTCTGAGCTTGTTCAGGTTTCTTTTATTTCATAACACATATTACTTCTGTTTGCTTGATTTCTTGCAGAGAATTTAATACTGGCTATAATATGAATTTTGCAAAGAAAGTCGACTGAATTCAAATCACTTGTGTTTAAAAACCACCATCACCCTGTGAAATTGCTGTTTGCACCAATAAATATAAACTCAGATGCCTTTGGTAAGGCTGAGTGCAATAATTTTAGAACCTTCACCTAACGCATAAACTAGAGAACCTAAACTGGAAACCGAAGCTGTGAGGTGGGTGACACAAACTTTAATAAACAACTGCTCAGACTCCCTCTATTTTCTAAGTAAGATAATGGCCAATCATGCATTTCTTGAATCTTCTAGATAACGTTTCATGATGTGGCCAGTTGACTGACACAGTGTGGGCTTACTTGAAGAGGAGTTGTGGCTCCCAATCACGTCCATCATAGTCCCTATTTCTCCAAGAGCTGGAGTTTCATACCAGTTCAGAAAGAAAAAGCCAGACCCTAAATGCTATGCTCTTAGAATAAAAGTACTACTTGGAAAATAGCATATAAAAGAGTTCTAGTCAATTTCTGTGTCTTGTAATGGATCTTAAAATGTAAGACCTATTTGTAGCCATTGAGTACAACCATTTGATGTTACAGATAATATTTACTGAGTGTTCTACTCCTGCATCCTGTGTTCATTTCCCCCATTTTAATACTATCTGATAATATTGATGTATCAGAGAAGGTAATGGAGAATTTTCCCTTCACTCACAACACTTCCGACACTACATGTGCATGTTTTGTACATGAAGAAAATTTCCGAGTTTCTGCAGACACCAACTGCCGGTATTACATTATGGGACACCCTATAGGGTGCCCTACAGTTCTGACACTACCTGGAATCAGCGTCAGACTCCATAGTTTAAGGGCTCAGAACTACAAGAATCTCCCCATCCCCCTGCCACTTAAGATCACAAGTAGTGGATCTCCAGGTTACCTACACTTTTGTCTAACTTGGCTACATATTGGGGTTTGATAATTTGCTATAATGGCTCACATAACTCAGGGAACACTTATATTTACTAGTTTATTATAAAGGATACAGATGAACAGCCAGGTGAATATGAGGTGAAGTCTGGAAGGATTCTGAGCATCAGAGCTTTTGCCCCTCCCCATGGAGTTGGAATGTACTGATCCCACCCTCCCAGCATGTCGATTGTTTACCAGTCCAGAAGCTCTTTCGATCCCATAGCTTAGTTTTTTTTTTTTTTTTAATTGGTGGTTTTATCATGTAGGCATGATTGATTATTACTCAGTATCTACCAGGGGTGTCCAACCTGCAGCCTGTGAGCTGGATGCAGCCCAGGATGGCTATGAATGGGCCCAACACAGAATCATAAATTAACTCAAAACATTGTGAGTTCTTTTTTGTGATCACGTGTCTCAACATATTTAATGTGTGGCCCAAGACAACTCTTCCTCTTCCAGTGTGGTGCAGAGAGACACCAAAAGGTTGGACACCCCATTCTAGTCCTTTTACCCTCCCTGGAGGAGAGGAGGTAGTTGGGGTTGAAAATTTCAAACTTCTAATTATGCCTTGGTCTTTCTAATGACCAGCTACTATCTTGAAGCAATTCAGGAGGCTACCAAATGATGTTCTAAACATCATTTTTAGAACAAAAGATGTTTCTACCATCCAGGAAATTCCAAGGCGTTTAGGAGCTCTATGTCAGGAACCAGGGGTAGGGACTAAATATACATTTCTTATTATGTCACAGAAGGCCATTCTGAATTCTTTTTTTGGTCTGTCTAAGGAAGTGTTCACTCAGTTTAATTGAAGATTCCTACTTTTTTTGTATCTCTTTATTCTGACACTATAGTTTAAAAACTCATTTTAACTTATCTCCCAGTGCTCATCCCATTTTTTTATATTTTAAGAAAGTACCCTGTGTTCCAGTGAAGCATATTCTGGCTGGAGCGGGGTTGAAGATCCAGGACCCCTACATAGGCAGGACCTTCCTGTTCTGGAACCCCTAATGTCCTGGTAAACACAGTTTATCCATGCTGTTTTTGAAGAAGAATATACATGATTCATGTGTCTCTTGGCTAGTGGGAGCTTTCTTTCCTATAGTTTGAGTGAACTACTTGTTTTGCTTCCACCTCTGGCTGTAATGCTAAAAATATGCCTGTAATGGAGGTGTGTTTACCAGATAGATCCAAAGGATGAGTAGCAGCTAAATTCCGACTTATGTAAACCGAAGGAAATTCAGGTTAGGAAATGTCAAGGCATTGACTGAGTCTTGAAATATGCCTGTATGTCTCATGTCTAAGTTTTGGAAATAAAGTGAAGGAAATGAAAACAAAAATCTCCATAAAACTTAATTTTCCTCCCTGTATCAATCAGGGTCATTTCCACCTGTGTCGAAGAATCCAAATACCAGCAAATATCTGAGTGTCCAAGATATAAACTAGATTATTGTTTTGTCTAATAACCTGACTCCTCTCCACTTTTTATTTTTTTATTTTTTAAGTATTGTTTATGCTGTTACAGTTGTCTGCATTTCTCCTCCTTCGGCCCCCCTCTGCCCAGCCCCCCTCCCACTTCCATAGTCGATCCCCACAACATTGTCCATGTCCATGGGCCCTTCATATATGTTCTTTGACTAATTCCTTCATCCTCTCTCAGTTTCCACCTCCCTCCTCCCGCTTACTGCTATTATTGGTACATTCCTATCCCATATTGGGAAGTAGGTTGTATTAAAACTGGAGAAAAAATACAAGACCATAGGTTTTATTTCTCTCTTGCTTTTTTCTTCCTCTCAAAACGTAAGCAGAGAAGTTTGGAAGATAGTATTATCCTACTGTACCAGAACCTTGACATCATGATAGCAAAGATCTTTTGCTTTTATAACTTCATTAACTTAATACCTAATATAGTGGATTAATATGTTTGGCAACTATTGTGTTTTGTTAAGCACTAAACACAGGAGCATCAAAATCCTATTTAGCTTTATAAGCAATGACACAGCTATTTTCCCCTCAGGCTGCACACCTATGATTATCTTCTAAACTTCCTATTTCAGAAAGTATTCAAAGTATTCCAGGTTGGTAACTTTATTTTTATTTTTTTTAAGTTTTCTTTTTTTGTGCTAAAGAGATTTTCAGCAGTCTCAGAAGGCTAATCAACTTTCTCTGCATGAATGAACTTAATCTTCTTATATTAAGCTTATTCCATTCTAGGGAAGACTGTGCTTCCTATCTCACGTTGGACCTGTCTGAAACACACAACTTTGCTACCATGAAACGTTTTTCTCAAGGTGAGTGTATTTAGTGGATTTAATGAATTCATTTGCGGCAATAAAAACAAATTTGTATTTTGTATTCATTCAACAGTATTTATTGAACACCTACTTATTGAATGCCCGATAATGTGTTAAGGATGATGCAGCATTGAAACGAAGGTATTTTAGGCCAACATAAAATTTACCAAGGATTTTCCTTTCCAATAATGCATATTTGTGTTGTGATTAGCATAGTAGAGTATTTAAGTGGGAGATGATTAAATGTCTTAAGTATTATGATTAATCTCCAATTATTACAAAATATTATCTTGCAGTTTTGAATGTTTTCCCACTGTTTAAATAAAAATCAGTTTATGTACCTGACTTCTAATAGAGGAGGATGCAATAAACTGGCTACAGGGCTGATATTTGGCTGGTTTGCACTTGCATATTGATGTGGATAGTGAATAGTTCACAGTTGTGTCTGTCTTGATTGCCAAATTCTCCTGCTATATTGTACACTAATATATTGAATATCATTCCTGACCATGTGTAATTTTTTCCTGTATTGGACAAGTATCAGATTTGCTTGAAAGGCTGTTGGGCCACTGTTAACATGGAATGCTGTTTTATCCAGGAAATTTCCATTTAATGTAATTCAGAAGAATTTAAGATAGGCATAATTTTTATTTATTTATTATTTTTTATTTAATATTTATTATAGTTTTTTCCATTACCATTTAGTTCCTCTTCACCCCCTCTCCGTGCAGCATTCACCACACTGTTGTCCATGTCCATGAGTATGCTTTCTCCTTTTTGCTCAATCCCTTGACCCCCCACTCCTCTCAACCACTAGCCGTCATCTGCTCTCCATCTATGAGTCTGTCTCTGTTTTGCTTGTTAGTTCAGTTTGTTCATTAGATTCCACATATGAGTGAAATCATATGGTACTTGACTTTCTCTGACCAGCTTATTTCACTTAGCAAAATGTTCTCCACATCTACCCATACTGTTGTAAAGGGTCAATTTTTTTTCTTTTTTTATGGCTGAGTAGTATTCCATCATGTAAATGTCCCATAGTTGTTTTATCTACTCATCTACTGATGGACACTTGGGCTGCTTCCATATCTGGGCAATTCTAAATAATGCTGCAATCAACATGTGTTGATTATGTGCTTATGTTCTTTCAAATTAGTGCTTTGTGTTCCTCTGGATATATTTCCAGAAGTTGAATTGCTGGGTCAAAAGGCAGATCCATTTTTAATTTTTGGAGGATCTCCATACTGCTCCACAGTGTGAAAATCACAGTATTGCACCAGTCTGCATCCCCACCAACAGTGCGAAAGGGTTCCCCTTTCTCTACATCTTCACCAGCACTTATTGTTTGTTAATTTATTGATAATAGCCATTCTGACAGGTGTGAGATGGTACCTCACTGTAGTTTTAATTTGAATTTCTCTGATGATTAGTGACATTGAGCCTCTTTTCATATGTCTGTTGGCCATCTGTATGTCCTCTTTGGAGAAGTGTCTGCTCAGGTCCTTTCCCCATTTTTAAATTGGGTTGTTTGTTTTCTGAGTGTTGAGTTTTGTAGGTACTTTATAAATTTTGGATAGTAACCCCTTATCAGATGTATCGATAAATATGGTACCCCATTCTGTAGGTCATATTTTTATTCTGTTGATGATTTCCTTTGGTGTGCAAAAACATTTCAGTTTGATATAGTCCCATTTGTTTATTTTTTCTTTTGTTTCCCTTGCCTGGGGACATATATCTGATAAAAAATTGCTATGAGCAATGTCCAAAATTTTACTGCCTATGTTTTCTTTTAGGATTTTTATGGTTTCAGGTCTAACATTTAAGTCTTTGATCAATTTTGAATTTATTCTTGTATGTGGTGTAAGAAGGTGCTCTAGTTTCATTTTTCTGCATGTATCTGTCCAATTTTCCCAACACCATTGATTGAATAAACTATCTTTAGCCCATTATATATACTTGCTTCCTTTGTCAAATATTAATTTACCATGAAAGTGTGGGTTTATTTCTGGGCTCTCTATTCTGTTCCATTGATCTATGTGTCTGTTTTTGTATCAGTACAATGCTGTTTTGATTACCATGGACTTGTAGTATAGTTTGATATTAAGTAGCATGATTCCTCCAACTTTGTCCTTTCTCAGGATTGCTGTTGCAATGTGGGGCCTTTTGTGGTTCCATATAAATTTTTGAGATATTTGTTCTAGTTCTATGAAGTACATCATTGGAATCTTGATAGGAATTGTGTTGAATCTATAGAATGCTTTGGGTAGGATGGACATTTTAATGATGTTAATTCTTCCTATTCATGTATACAGTGTGTACTTCCACTTATTTGTAGCTTCTTCAATTTCTTTCTTCAGTGTATAGTATAATTTTCCATGTACAGGTCTTTTACATCCTTGGTTAGGTTTATTTCTAGGTATTTTATTTTTTTTGAAGCAATTGTGAATGGGATTGTTTTCTTAATTTCCCTTTCTGTTAGTTCATTATTGGCATATAAAATGTAACTGATTTCTGGGTATTAATTTTGTATCCTACTACTTTGATGAATTCATTTATCAGTTAGTAGTTTCTTGGTGGAATCTTTGGGGTTCTCTATGAACAGTATCATGTCATCTGAAATAAAGACAGTTTTACTTCTTCCTTTCCAATTAGGATGCTTTTTATTTCTTCTTCTTGCCTTATTGCTGTGGCTAGAACTTCCAGTAGTATGTTGAGTAAGAAAGGTAAAAGCAGTCAGCCCTGTCCTGTTCCCTATCTTAGGGAAATGTTTACAGTTTTTGCCTGTTGAGTATGATGCTGGCAGTGGGTTTGTCATATATAGCCTTTATTTTCTTTAGGTATGTTCCCTCTATTCCCACTTTGCTGAGAGGTTTTTCTTTTTTTTTAATCATAAATGGGTGCTGGATTTTACCAAATGTTTTTTTCTGCATCTATTGATATGATTATGTAGTTTTTATCCTTCATTTTGTTTATGTGGTGAATCACATTTATTGATTTGCAAATGTTGTACCAACCTTGAATTCCTGGAATAAATCCCACTTGGTCATGGTGTATGATCTTTGTGATGTATTGCTGTATTGAGTTTGCTAATATTTTGTTGAGGATTTTAGTGTCTGTGTTCATCACGGATATTGGCCTATTATTTTCTTTGTAGTGTCTTTATCTGGCTTTGGAATTAGGATAATGCTGGCCTCGTAAAATGAGTTTGGGAGCCTTCCCTCCTCTTGAATTTTATGAAACAGTTTGAATAGAAGTGCTAGTTCTTGGAATGTTTGGTAAAATTCACCTGTGAAATGTTTGGACTAGGGCTTGTGTTTGTTGGGAGGTTTTAAATTACTGCTTCAATTTCAATAGGTGTAATCTATCTATTCAGGTTGTCTGATTCTTCCTGATTTAGTTTTTGAAGATTTAGTATGTTTCTAGGAATTTATCCATTTCATCCAGGTTGTCCAGTTTGTTTGCTTATGATTGTTCATAATATTTTCTTACAACTCTTTGTATTTCTTTAGTGTCAGTTATTATTTCCCCTCTTTCATTTCTGATATTATTTATTTGGGTCCTTTTTTTTCCTTGATGAGTCTGGTTAAAGGTTTGTCAATCTTGTTTATCTTTTCAAAGAACCAGCTCTTGGATTCATTGATCTTTTGTATTTTTTTTTCAGATTCTTATTTTACTTATTTCTGCTCTGATCTTTATTATTTCCTTCCTTCTGCTCATTTTAGGCTTTGTTGTTCTTTTTCAAATTCCTTTAAGTGTGAAGTTAGAGTGTTTATTTGAGCTTTTATTTATTTTTTCTTTTTTGAAATAGGCCTGTAATGTTATGAATTTCCCTTTTAGGATTACTTTCCCTCTGTGCCACAGATTTAGGATTGTTGTGTCTTCATTTTCACTTGTTTCAAGATATCTTGTGATTTCTTTCTTGATCTCATTGTTGATCTGTTCATTATTTAATAGCATGTTATTTAGCTTCCATGTCTTTGTATGTTTTTCAGTGTTCTTCTTGTGATTGATTTCTTAGTTTCATAGCATTTTGGTCAGAGAAAGATGCTTGATATGATTTCAATCTTCTTAAATTTATTTAGACTTGTTTAGTGTCCTAACATGTGGTCTATCCTAGAAAACCTCTATGTGCACTTGAAAAGTATGTATATTATGGTGGTTTGGGTGAATTCTTTGAATATATCAATTAAGTCCACTTGATGTAGTGTGTTGTTTAAGGTTTCTGTCTCCTTGTTAATTTTCTGTTTGGAAGATCTATCCAATGAAGTCAACGGGGTGTTAAAATCCCCGACTATGACTTTATTTCCATCGATCTCTCCCTTTATGTCCATCAATATTTGCTTCACCTATTTAGGTGCTTCTATGTTGGGTGTCTAAATGTTTACTAGGATTATATCCTCTTTCTCAATTATTCTCTTTATCATTATGTAGTATGTTTCTTTGTCTCTTACTATAGCCTTGGTTTTAAAGTCTGTTTTGTCGGATATAGGTACTTCTACCCTAGTTTTTTATTTCCAGTTGTATGAAATATGTTTTTCCATCCCTTTACTTTTAGTCTGTGTGTATCTTTCAGTTTGAGATGGGTCTCTTGGAGGCAGCATATACAGGGTCTGGCAGAAGTAACACTTGCTTGAGTGTGGTTGGTAGGGTACATGAATGTCTTGCATGAGATGGACAGCAATGTGAACATTTCACCTAAAATGTCATATGGTGACATTGAGAATGATATCATCATGTTACAGAATTACATGCTTATGATTTTGTAATAAATGATTTTATAATAAAAAAGGGGCATTATTTGTACCAGACCCTGTATATGGGTCTTGTTTTCTTATCCATTCAACTACCTTATGTCTTTTGGTCAGATCATTTAAGCTATTTACATTTAAGGTTATTGTTGATAAATATATATTTAGTATCATTTTATAGTTAGACTGTTTTCTTCTGTTTTTTTTCTTTCTTTCTCTTTTTCTTAAAGCAACCCCTTTAACATTTGTTGCAGTACTGGTTTGGTGTTAACAAACTCCTTTAGCTTTTTCTTGTCTGGAAAGCTCCTTATTTCTCCTTCAATTTTAAATGTTAGCTTTTCTGGGTAAAGTAGCCTTGAGTGTAAGTAAGTCCTTGCTTTTTATCACCTTGAATATTTCACACCATTCCTTTCTGGCCTGAATGTTTCTGTTGAATAATCAGATGACAGTCTAATTGGTGCTCCCTTGTAGGTAACTACCTGCTTTTCTCTTGTGGCTTTTAGAATTCTTTCCTTGTCTTTAAGCCGTGTCACTTTAATTATGATGTGTCTTTGTGTAGGCCTCTTTGGGTCCAAGCTGTTTAGGACTCTCTGAGCTTCCTTGGTTCTTGATCCCTTGCTCACTCTCTTCTCCTTCTAGTATTCCCATGATGTGGATATTGCTACGCTTCATGTTGTCTAAAATATTTATTAAGTTCTCTTCATTTTTTTAATTCTTTTTTTCATTTTGCTGTTCTGCCCAGGTGTTTTTTTCCTACCTTGTATTCCAAATTACTCATGTGATCCTTAGCTTCTTCTACCCTACTATTTATTCCTTCCAGTGTATTATACATTTCAGATATTGCATTTTTAAATTTCTGTTTGGTCCTTTTTTATGGTTTGTATGTCCTTTTTCATGCTTTTGGGTATCCTTATAATTGTTACTCTAAACTCTACTGATAAATTGCTTGCCTCCATTTAATGTAGTTCTTTTCCTGGAGAATTCTCTTGTTCTTTCACTTGGGGTCTGTGTTTTTGTCCCCCCATTTCAGGTGGTTCATTGTATTTTCTGCCTTAGTTGTTAAAGTAATCAACTCTTAAACAGATCAGGTGTTAAACTAATCAATCTGTAATCAGCAGCTCAGTTTAAGTACTCCAGGGTGGGGCAGAGTAATTCCTGTGGGTGGGCCCTTGCTTCCCCTCAGGCTGATGCCACTTGGAGCAGCCTGCTCTGCCTGAAAAGAGATGGCTTCACAGTATGGAAAGTGACTCAGCACAGGGATCTTGGAGGCCATTCCTTCAATTCTCTCCCTAGAGCAGGGGTGTCAAACTCATTTTCACCTGGGGCCACATCAGCCTCCTGGTTACCTTCAAAGGGCTGAATGAAATTTTAGGACTGTATAAATGTAACTACTCCTTAACTAGGGGCAAGGAGTTTGGCTCTGCCATCGGGTAGAAACAAGGTGCTGGGCCAGATAAAACAAAATGCTGGGCCAGATAAAACAAGGTGGAAGGCCAGATTTGGCCTGTGGGCCTTGTGTTTGTGACCTGTGCCCTAGAGCCACCAGCTCCAGACTCTCCTCAGAATTCTGTAGTCCACTCTGCCCTCGCTCTGCCAGAGCTCAGGGTAAGTGGCTGCAAACAAAATTTTGTGTGTTGGCCCTTAAGAAGCTGTGTGTCTCTAGTTGTTTCTCCGTGGCAGACAGAAATGCTGCTGCTTTTCATAGCTGGATGTTATCTGAGTTCCTTTCTGGCTCTGGTATTATAGGCTGAGGAGCCCAGCTTGGGCTTTAGACCCCACACTTCTTAGGGGTTCCCCTGGCTGTTCTTGAGCTTTAGACCCCACACTTCTTAGGGGAACTTCAGCTGCCACCCATGGGAGTCCAGCAAGCCTTCTCGCACCTCCTCCTCACTCCTTACCAGACTTGTTGTGGTGAAATGGTTTCTTCTGTCTATCCATGGTTATAAGGCTTCTCTTCAGCTAGTGTTCAGTTTGTTGTTCTGGATGATTTTTCTACAGTTTGGTTGTAATTACAGGTTGGACCTAGAGGAGGTTAGTGTAGCTTCCACTTACTCCTCTGCCATCTTAGATCCCCCTCGAGGATAGCCATAATTTTTAAATGTCTATCCACCCACCTTTCAAAATTATATATATATATATATTTGAAGTAGCTTGAAGACACAGTACACTTCCCCTCCTAGTACTTAAATATGCCTATCATCA
The DNA here is from genome assembly GCA_039655065.1 of Glossophaga mutica. Lineage (NCBI taxonomy): Eukaryota > Metazoa > Chordata > Mammalia > Chiroptera > Phyllostomidae > Glossophaga > Glossophaga mutica. The sequence continues at coordinate 133,738,270 of CM077307.1, read as the reverse complement.
ATAAGAGTCCAATATTTGTTGGTGGTTCTTTTTCCTTTGGAGATAAAATTAGCATACAATGAACAAATGAGTTTTAAGAAAAATTTAAACCTGTGTAATCAAAACCCCAAAAGAAGTGGGAAATATAACCATCACCCCAAGAGGTTTCTTCTCTTCTTTCCCAGTAAATCCTTCCTCCCCATCCCAGGTAACCACTGTTCTACTTTTTGCCTCTTCTAAAACTTCGTATAAATGGAACTAGATCATATGTACTCCTTTGTGTAAGGCTTCTTTGTCTCAGAATAATGTTTTTGAGATTCATCCATGTTCTTGCAAGTACCAGTGGTTTGGTCCTTTTTATTGCTGAGGAATATTTTATTAAACGAATATGCCACATTTATTTATCTGTTATCCAGTTGGGTGTTTCCATGTTTTGGTTATTATGGATATAGCTGATATGAATATTTTATACAGGTCATTTTTTCTGGACATATGTTCTCATCTTCTTGTGTAAATACATACGAGGGAAATTTCTGGGCAAGTTTAGTTTAGTTTTATAAGAAACTTCTAGAACTTATATAATTTTACACATAATTGCCCTGCATCTTTATATTTTGATGTTGACAGTTTCAAAATTTTAGCTACTCTGTATGGTATGTAGTCATATCTCATAATGATTTTATTTTGCATTTCCTTGATGACTAATCATGTGTGCCAGGCTTTGCCTATTGAAGCTGAAGAAACCAACTTCTTGTAAATCAAAACTTTGCCCCTTCCTTTCCAAAATTTCACTCATAAGTGGGATATAAAACTGAAACTCATAGACACAGACAACACTATGGTGGTTACCAGAGGGAGAGGAGGGCAGTAAGAGTAAAGGGAGGCAAATACATGGTGATGGAAGATGATTTGACTTTGAATGGTGGGCGCACAATGCAATATGCAGATCATATATCATAGAAATGTACACTTGTAACCTATATGATCTTATTAACCAATGTTACCTCAATAAATTCAATTAAAAAAAGAAACTCTGTCTATTTATAAACTCAGTCACCCTTACATCCTTATACAAGGAAAGAGTTATCTGGTTCTGTACAAAGTAATGATGAGAGTGAGGTCTTCGGGGAATCACTCAGAAGTTAATAGCTCAGAGATCTTTTCTGCTGCAAATATCTTTCTCCCTAGCTTACATATTCATTGTGAGAGGCAAATGAGATGATGATTAAAATGTGAGTTATTATTTCAATCTTACTAAGGACTGAGATTTTTTTTCTTTTTGGAAAATATCTCTTAACATTTGTTATCACTTCTCAATCTTGATTTAGAGATTAGTTTGCTTATTTCAAATGGAGTAAAACGAAGGAAAATAGTCAGTGCAAGAGAACACTAGACAGTTAAAACTGTCAATGTTTTTAAAGGTGCATTTGGAGAAGACTGTCTGACAGATAGACGATTTGTTAGTGTGTTCTAAAGAATGAATATGTGGTTTGGATGTAGGGTGCTTGTGTATTTATCAAAATTGTTTAAGACCTCCTGTTTGGAAGTCTTAGATTTAGATTTTAGATTTGAACCATTTAGTACTAGTTTTAGATTTCGACCATTTTACTGAGACCCCATCAAATGGAGAACACTTTTGTTATATCATCAGTACTGAGCACTTTTTTTTTATTTTTTAAATCTTTTTGTATCTAGATTTGTCATGACCCTTTTGTACTACAGAAACTCAGCTCCAGGCAAAGTTTTACAGCACACAGTGTTCACAAACCAATTCTGTCTCCTGCCAAAGTGAAGAAATTCTGATTTTTAGAGGAAAAAAATATCTCTATCTCCCTGCAGGGAGAATAATGCATTAGAAAGAAGAGAAAGATGTTTTCCCTCTCCTTTTCTGACCCCCCTCCCTTTTCCTTTCCTTTTTTTGTCTCAGCCTCTCTTTGAACTCCACAGGGCTTTTTACTTGAACAACAAACACTCCGTATCTGTAAGGCCAGCTTCCAGCTTCCCTGTTTAAAGAAGTGTATCTCACATGTGGAGGCAATAGGGAAGCCAGTATTGTAGTCTTTTCCAAAATGCTTAAAGGAAAATGAACTGTGTATACCAGGAGAATATTCACCATGATTTCAAACCTTTAAATCCTCCTGCTCAGCTTTGAGGCCTATGGTTTCAGTTCTTGAATAACAATTAGAAACTTTTTGATTAACTGTATGAGTGTATTGCGAAAACTCCATGTAACGTTAGCTTGTGAAATAAATTTCCTGTTTTTAGAGTCTTCTGTCACATTCTGAAAATCTCTTCTTAGCTAAAAAATTCTGACTTTTGATCAATAGTGTGTTGCTTAAACCTTCAGTCCTGATTTATTCCTATGCTGTGTATACTTAATTGGTTGTGTGCGTGTGTGTATGTGTGTGTGGTTGAGAGTGGAGGTAGCAGCTGGGAAGATATAGGATTTTCTCTGTCCATTATTTTTAGGTTATTAATGATGACTGAGTGAACCATTTAAACATTTCAAGAAGGAAGTTCTACTAAAAAATAAGTGACCTTGTGCTTAAACCAAATTATCAAAATTTCAAAATTGGGACTCAGTATCAGGGCTAAATATTCTTCCTACATTTTGAGAACATTCTGCCCAAGGCATCACATAGGAATCTGTTTTTTTTCCAAATGGAATGTCTAATTGAGTCCAAATTAGAAATAGCTAAATGTAAAAGTTACAGGAATTCAATATTTTAATGGTTAATGTAGAATAGATGATCTACAAATATATGTATGTAAATTAATATATAAAATACCATGATAAAATTTCTGAATTTAAGCATGTGTACAGTCAATTGTTTTATCCTGCTTTTATTTATATTAAATATCAAAAATAATGTATTATCTTAAAAGTACAGGCAATATATCCTATATTTTCTGACATTATTCCAGTTTCAACTATTCTGTTTAGTTGTTCCAACAAGTAAACTAGTATTTATTGGATTATGACATAAGCAACATATTGCGCTCAATTGGAAATTGGGGAGTGAGGAGAGAGAATGGGGGAAATAAATTAGCTTTCTGAACTTTCAGCTGTAAATGAAAATGTAATGAATCAGAGCAGAGAGATACAGTCCCCTTACAGAGATGCAGTGGCTTCTGGCCAGAGGGACACTAGATTATTATTTGATTGACACTGTTAATGTGAAGTGAGAAGCTCTTTAAAAACTTATGTTTGCAACTAATAGGAGGCATTGTTTTCCTGTAAGTCTACTTGCCTTCTGATTTCCCCCAAATGATAGAAATTTACTTTCAGTTGGTTCAGGTGTCTACTTCCCTCTCTTCCCCAGGGAGGCAGGGGCAGGTCCAGGGCACCTTTGAGGACAGTCCAGCATCTAATATCTCATAGATTAAACTCTGATGCTTCTTTTGTCCCTAGATGAGGGAATTTGTCTAGTGTCTGGGACATGAAATCTTGTCTTATTACACTATCTTCTCCCCAATCAATTGTCTGGGTAGAATTCTTGCCTCTCTCCACAGAGCTGAAACTATTGACATTCAATAACCCAAAGACTCCTTTTCTCTGGCCTCTGCTCTGTCATCTCATCCCCAGAGACAATGACTACAAAAATGCCTATGTTCTGGAAAGGGGGAAAGTTTAAAAGATACCAGAAAATGTTAGGGGAAAATTTATGTATTAACATTTTAAAATACCATGTTGTCATTAGTGTAAAGAAGGTGTCAGTGGGTTGGTACGCGGTAGTTGGTGGTGCTGGTGGGGTAGGTGACTGGACAGCTGTGGGCGGACTGCATAGGAGAAAGAGAAAGATCTGAATGGCTCTCATGGGACCAACCTCCTGGTCTCTGAGCAATTATATCTTTATTACTGGGACAGATGCAACCCTCTGTGTGAACCTGCTGCTATTCCCCGCTTAAACCACAGAATTAACTCTCCTTGCTCTGGTTTTACCATTACAAGTGACCTTCAGACAGCTTCACTGCCCACATGCTTTATTGCCAGGGAGACAGTGAGCTGGTCAGAGCTGGTAAATATTTGCCCCACTTTATGGATATGGTTCTTATTTAAATGAAAACATTGGCTTTCTATTTTATATTACCACACCCTCCCTTGGCACTTGTGTACTTCACATTCTGGATTTCCTCTGTCAGTCCTTGGCCTCTGGGCTACAGTGTGATTCAGGAGAAAGCCAGGAGCCTACACATGGATTCCTATGGAACACAAGGTGGGGAAAACACTAGAGTGGCGACTGAATTAATTTCTTGTGCAAGTAAAGGTCAGTTTAAGGATTTTTAAAAAGTCTGTACTTTGTGCATGTCACCAGATCTCCTTAGACCGACCTTTGCTGGCTTTTGCTCCCACCTGCTCACTCAGGACTTTAGTCCTGCTTCTAGTCTTCCTTCAAGGCTTCGGGAAATTTCCAGCTATATCTAGTCAGTTACAACATGCCATATACCAAGCTGCTTCTCTTGTCTGGTACATTCACTATATGCATTGTTTGGCTCTTAATTTATACAAAACATACTACTATCATTGATGCTAGCCTTTGGTTATATAGTGTTTATTATATGCCAGGCAATATGCTAAGCACTTATATACATCAATTATTTACTTCTCACAAAAACACTACATTGTGGGTTGAATTGTGTTCTCTCAAAAATGTTGGAGTCCTAACCCTATACTGGGGAATGTCAGCGTATTTGGAAATAAGGTCTTTACAGAAGTGGACAAGTTAAAATGAGATCATTAGAGTGGTCCCTGCTTCAATATGACGGTGTATGTATAAAAAGGGGAAATTTGGACACAGGGACAGACATGCACAGAGAGAAGATGATGTGAAGACACACAGGGAGAATACCATGTAAAGGTGAAGGCAGAGATTGGAGTAATGCATCTACAACTCAAAGATAGCCAGCAATGCCACGAGAAGCTAGGAGAGACATGGACAGATTCTCCCACACAGCCCTCAGGAGGAAGCAACACTGCCAACCCTCTGATTTTGGTCTCTAGCCTGCAGAATTGAGGCAATACATTTCTCTTGTTTCAGCCACGCAGTTTTAGGTACTTTGATATGACAGCTCGTGGAAATGAATACTCTCTATGGGGCATGTGGGCCTTGACATGCCCAGGGCTGCATGGTGCTCTGTGGTTCAGGCAGGAGAAAGTCTCCTTCTGTTCTGTATCCTATTATGTTGGAGGCTTTCTGAAGTAACACTGCCTGATCCCCAGGTTTGGCTGAGTTTGTAGGGAAACACCATTTTAGGATTTTAATTCCAACTCTTGCTCCCAAGCATCTGGACATGAATCAATGGGGACAAGGAGAAGAACAAGGACAGATAGGAAAACCAGCTCACGTTAAACTCTTAATTTCTCCTTAACTTGTTGAATGGATTGTAATTGGGTCATGTGTGTGTTTTTCACATGTGCACATGTGTGCATGGAGAAAGTTACACATCAGGTTGTTGGCTGAGTACTGTGTGTGAGACAGAGAGAGAGACAAAAAGAGCTAGCTATTCATGATGATGAGACATTGTTGGGGTATCAGCATGTTTATTTAAAATTATGAGTGCGTATGCATGGGGGAACGTATAAAGACAGTCACTAAAATATTAATGGTAATCATTTCAGGATCATGGAATTTCAGGTGAGTGTTTCCCTTCTACTTTTCTATGGGATAAAGGGTAGTCATTGTTTTTTTCATCACAACAATGGTTCCCAGGAAGAACACAGGCATGATATAGTATTTGTTCCCTTATATTGGATTAATAAATTGGCTTGACTGCAAGATTTCTGAATCTCTTCCACTTTCTTTTTGTGAAGTATAATGTTTCTTTTTCTTTAAAATCATCTGGACAATTAGAAGTGTGATGTGCAGGATAAGTGCTTAGAAGAGATTTGAAGAGGTTATACTAATTGAATCAGCAGATGAAGAAAATGGAAATGCTCTTAAAATGTCACATGGTCAGGCTCTCTCCTGTCTCTTTCATTTGGACCAAGGTGAGCGATTATAACACAGAGTAAGAATCTCTCCTCCTCCACCCATTCATTTGGGCTTGGCCATATGGATCGTAATGACGAAGGCAGTCTGTTCAGGAACCTCTGCCCATGTTACTGGGCAACACATACCAGTCTTGTAGCAAATGAATACTGGCAGATTGTCATCAAAATAATAAGCCCATTGTCCAAAGGGACTGAAGTTGGTGCTCTTAATAAATTGTTATGGTACTTTTTTTTGTCCACTGAAACCTTGAATATCCAAAAACCACCATGTTGTAAATATTTCTCCATTTGGTATCTAGAGCATCCCTCATACCTATCTGGCTTTCAAGGTCAGGGAATTTTATAGAATTCTTTGCCAAGTAGCTGCTGTGATATGAATAAATTTATATGAAAATGAACTCAGCCAGCTAGTTACTGAATGAGATTTTTTAATGGAATGTACTGACAGGAGAAGGAAAAAAAAGCAAACATAAAGGGTGAGTAATAACTTAATGAAAAGAACTACTATTTTCTTCAGTTCAGGGGAAAGAGTAAATCTATCTTTTAAAGACAAACTTGCAAAAGTCAGAAAGTAAGGAAGATGGGATTTCAACTCCACTGAGACAGAGAAAATAAGTAAAACATTTCCAAGGAAAGATAATTATATACATGGCTGTAACAAAACAGAAATAAATACTTGAATTGTTCAACTTTTTTTCAGATTCAGAGGGGTATGAACAATGATGCAAAACAAAAAATGTGTAAGACTGGTTTGACTCAGAATTTTTTGAGTTACATTAAAGACCTCTTCCAAAATACCCAGCTACAACAAAAATAAGTTTCTTAAAAATGGCCAGTTTTTAAGGAAAGGAAATAATTGTTCTTTATGTGGGCCAAAGGAGAACAATAAAAGCCACTTAGTTCTATAACAGTTCCCTGTTCCATCCAATTTCCTCTAAAACCAAAAAGAAGTCCGGTGCTTTGGCATAATAAAAGCTCAATATACCAAACTAGAGATTGCATTTAATCTGTTTCATTAAGTGATTTTTTTTCGTCAGAGTTGTCCAAGAATCTCTCTGATTCTTGTTTCAAAGTTCAAAGTATTCACCAAGATTTTGCGAACTGCCTGGCTACCTATATTCCTGTGTCTCCTTTGCCTCAGGGCTTTCACTTCCCCATTGACTGAGTCTATCTGCCTTGTATATTCCCAGATATGCAACTTAGCACCTTCTTTATCTCTTTCTCTCTCTCTCTCTCTCTCACACACACACACACATACACACACGCGTGCACACACAGTGGCGTGTGCACATACACACACATGCCCGTACTCATGGGTGCCTAGTACTTGAGCAGAAATGTGGTGGTGCACGTAAAAATGGCATTTATGAAGTAGAAAAGAGTAACTTCAAAGTAAATGTAGGCATTCGGATATTAAAATGCTTTTGACAATCTACAAAAGTAAATTTCTCCTGGTTTCAAAGTAGGCTTAGTGGAGGTCTTGTTATCCACTTTCTTCTCATTTGCCCCAGCCCTATGAGCTCCCATTCATGGATCACTCTGAGGAACTCGGAGTGAACTCCAAGTTTGTTTGTTTATTTTTTTTTCATTCTTTCAGATAGAGGCATTCAGTTCTTCTTAACCTTCTATTCCTGACTTCTGCTTTTGGGCAGTTTCACCTAAATTCAGTTTGATGAGCTACGGAAGAAAAAACCTTCTATTTAAATTCTCCCAATTTAGAAGGTAGGAGTGGCTGTAAATCCAAAAGTAAAATGTCTTCGCTACACATTCTTTTATTTTGCCACGTTTCACGAAACCTGAAACACGAAAATAGCAATGGGAAATCCATTCCTTACTCCCATGTTTTTTAAAGTAGGGAAACAGAACTTTGAATTCTCCTAATTCTCTAGCTTTAAGGAGATGTAAATAGCCATCTCCTCCCTTTTTCCATTTCTTCAGTAAAACTGCTTGCAGGGACACGTTGGGTTCTTAGAAAGGCTTAGAGATTTTGGCCATGGTTGAGGGGTGGGATGAGTAGAAAGAGATGAAGATGTAAAGGAAAGTGACGACGCTGGTTCGTTCTATATTATTTTCTCAATGCTTACTACAGATTTTAATTGCTGATATTTATTACTGCCCTTAAAACTGAAAAGTAATTACTAAGAAAAACTGTATCAACTTTACTTTTACTTTACAAATATAATAGATCTGTTCTTTGCAACTATCTAAACCCATAGTCAAAGATGTCATGCTTCCCTAACAATTATAAAATTGGAGAAGCTAAAGAAAATAAGGCAAAATGAAACACACACTTATCAATATAATCTAGCAATTACACTCCTAAGCATTTATTCAACAGAGATGAAAACTTATGTTCACGTAAAAGTCTGCACGTGGATGTTTATAGCAGCTTTATTCATCATTGCCAGACCTTTGGAGGCAACAGGATGTCCTTCAGTAGGTGAGTGCATAAACTGTGGCGCATCCAGACAATGGAATATTACTCTGCACTAAAAAGAAATGAGTTAACAAGCCATGAAAAGACATGGAAGAACTTTAAATGCATATTACTAAGTGAAAGAAGCCAATATGGCAAAGCTACATATTGTGTGATTCCTATCACACAATGACATTCTAGAAAAGGCAAAACTATCATGACAATAAGATCAGTGGTTGCTATGAGTTGGGATGGAAGAAGGGATGGATATGCAGAGCACAGAGGTTTTTAGAGCAGTGAAAATAATCTACATATTATAATGATGGGTACATATCATTATACATTTGTCCAAACCCATAGAATGTACAATACTAAGAAACCCTAAGGTATATTATAGACTTTGGGTGATTTTATGTGTCATATAGGTTCCTCTTTGGTAAAAATGTTTCGTTCTGGTGAGTGATGTTGATAATAGAGGAGGCTATTCATGTGTGGGGTAGGGCATACCAGTAGATGGGAAATCTCTGTACCTTCCTTTAGGTTATTGTAAACCTAAAACTGCTCCAAAAAGATAAAGTCTTAAAAAAACTTAACTATAGTACCATTAGCAATGGGCTAAGTGAAAAGAAAATTATTAAAATATTTCACTAGAGTGGCGATTATACAATGCTCTCTATAACATGTCTATGACTGTTCTCTGTTAAAATTGCATCCATAGGCAAACCCCATAGGGATTTAACAGATATTTGTCCATTTTCCCCCTATTCCAAATGAGAAACAATTTCCTCAGCCTAAATTGCCTGGATTGATAGGTCTACTGGGAAAGTGCTTCCCTGATAGATGTTATTATCAGTTTGGGAGATTCATATGCCAGAACTTGACAGGGGCTAAACTTTGAGGAATTGACTTGCAGGCCCCCTTTTTGGCAACAGATCCTATATTATTGCTTTTAAGTGCTTCCTTTAAGCTTCAGTTCTAAATGTGTGGGGTGTTTTTGGCGGGGGGGGGGGGAGTAGAATGCCTGTTCAATTTTTGGACTAGACTGTTGGACCTCAGAAATAAATTCTGTTTCCAAAGCCTGCTTGTATGAATGTCAATGCATGGACAAACATTCAGTTTTGTATAGTGGCCTTCCTTTGCTTTCAAGGGAAGCAAGGGAAGGCAGTCATTCAGGTTGTGTTCTAAATGGTCATCTTTGGGTTAATTTCCACAAAATAAATAAAATCTTCCTCATAAAATTCTCTCCCTACAGTTTGTTGATTGGCAACATAATATTGGTGATATAACTTATTTCAAGATTTCCTGTTTTTTTCCATCAGCAATTATTGGAGTTAAAATACTGGATATGTTTTATAAAGGAATTTCTTTTGGATTACTGACGATTAAATTCTCATTTTTATGGTAGAAACTTTTCCCACATATCCAGAGATCCTTGACTTTCTGTTCTATTTAAGGGCCAGGCATTGAGACAATGGCTGGGAGTGCTGGACACATAAGGGTGGTTTGTCAGCTGATAAACCTAACAATACCATCGGGATTGGGCAGGGATTTTATTTTTTTATTGGGGTATTCCCAAATGCCATTATCTATAGTTTTTTCCTTTGGGCTATAGTCATCCCTGGAGAGGAATCCTCTGATTTCTTGCTTGAGGATTGTATGTTTGGCAGCCAGGTTCTAAAGGACCTGAGCTGGGAGAAAGCAGCTGGAGCTGGGTGTGGGTGGACTCGGGGTTCGGACTTGGTTTGTACACGCTCAGGTAATTCCCTTTATTTCCAATGTAACTCTTCCCTCCCTTCTTCCTTTGTGTCCCCGCTTCCTTTGTTTAGAGCTCCAGGGCCTCTCTGATTCAACTCATCCTGAGGTAAAGCCTTCTGTCTTTTGCTGGCATGTGTGGAGTGAGCGCTCCTTTTCCTGAAACATAAGGAAGCTATTTTTCTTCTGGATCTTTGGTTCATTTTCAGTTTGTCTCTTTGTAGCTTTAACTCCTAGTTTAGACATACTTGGATTTGGGGGATATATATACACATATACATATAGGTATATTTTTTCTTTTCCATATATATATATATATATATATATATATATATATATATATATATAAAGAAAAACTTGGGTTCTTATGTAGGCTTTGCAATGGGCTAGTTCTGTGATTCTGGATGTGACACATATTTTGCTAAATTTGAGTTGTCTCTTTATAAAATGAGGAATCACAAAATCTTACTGGATTTATATATACTGGAAGTATATATAGATATTTCTTTATATAATGTTTTTCTTTATATAATCCTTTGTGATCTCAAATCAGTTCTCATTTTATCCATTAATCCTGTTAATTTTAGAGTCTGTGTTTTTATCTACTGTTAGTATTTTAGTTTAACTATCTGTAAAATTGGACTTGATTGCTAAGGCCCTTTACAAATCAGAAGTTCTGATGTGGTACGAGGCAGGCTAAAAGGGCCAGCTCTGGAGTTAGACACCTGCATTCCTATCACTGCTCTACCACCGCATAGTCAGGGGTCTCTGGTTACAAGGAACCAAGAGCAGCTAGGCTACTATAGCATGAAAAAGAAATTATAGGAAGGATAATGAATAACGGAATCTGTGTTAAAGCTGGAAAGCCAGAGAATGGGCATAAAACCAAGGGAGGCCAGGCAGTGGGGGTGTCAGTCAGTCACATCCCAGAAACAACTTAATGAGGAAGCTGCTACTGGTGCCACTGCCACTGGATATTTGCCTCCAGTACACGCTTGATGTCACTGCCACTGCCACTGTGTATAACTTCTCCCCTCTCTCTCCATTGTTGCGATTGGTTGTATTTGTGCCCTTAAGTCTTAAGGGTTGGGGAGAGCAAATTTATTAATTAGGGTTCTCCAGAGATATAAAACCAATGAAATCTTTAATTTTAAGGAATTCCTCACGTGATACGGGGGCTGGAAAGTCTGAGATTTGTAGGGCAGGCTGGCAAGCTGGAAATTTGTAGGAGACCATTCTGTGTGGCGTGGGCCCAGCTCCCACTCAGAGATGCACAGGACCAACACCCACAGATAGGTTCTCCCGTGGGGAATCAGGCCTGCATTTGTACCTAAGCTGCTTTGAGTCTTGCTTTTGCTAAAATTCCTTCACCCTGAATTGAGACAGCAAGTGCTTATAGTAACTTCCTAAAATCCACGCTAAACCCTCCCAGGATGAGTATAGCCAGCTCAACCACTTTTCCCTTTTCATTTGCAAATATCCTTCTTCTGTGATGTGATTAGTGGCATTGGCTCCTTTGTTGTCTGTAAAAGGTAACCACCTAAAGTGAACCTGTGCATAGTAAATGAGGACCATCATGTAATGTGGAAAAAAAACCCAAAAAGGCCTGCTACGGTGGAGGCTGTGGGCTTTTGCTCCCCTTGAGAGAAAAGCCATGCTGTCCCTTTTCCTCCACTGGACTCGGTAGTCCATGTGAATGTCTCATTTCATCCATAATGACATGGACACTGCAGGCTGGTGTTTGCATCAGAAATTCAGGTAAAAAGGGATGTTATAGTTTTGAGTCCGAATTCAGTAGGGCAGGCCAGGTAGACTGGAAACTTGGGCAGGGTTTTTTTCTGGGTTGTCATCATGAGGGTGAATCTCTTCTTCAGGAAACCTCATTCTTTGATCATAAAGCCTTCAACTGATTGATGAAAGTCATGTGCAATATGGAATGCAGACTGTTTAACTCAACGTCTACTGATTAAAATGTCAATTCCATCTACAAAATACCTTCACATCGACATCTAGACTAGTGTTTGAACAACTGGGTACTATAGTCTAGCCAACTTGACCTAAATTTAACTAATACATAATTTAATGCCAATAATAGAATATCCCTTCAAATATTTCCTGAGTTTAAGGCACTGGATAGAGAGATGACCATAAAAAACCAAACAAACAAAAAAACCCAAAACCATTTTACAGCTGCCCACTATAGCCATTTTACTGTGTGGTCTTGGGCAAGGCATTTCTCTTTGTTCTTCAGACTCCAGTTTTGGGAAATAAGGATAAATACTTGTACACACAGAGGACTTACAGAAGTGCTGGGAACAAGGTAAGTGCTCAATAAAGTAAGGTGCTATAATTTTTTATATAACCATAGCAATGGACTATTTGTCACAGCTCATATACCCGACTGCCAAGAATGTAGGCTACTCAGGACAAAACACCTGAATTCTATGGAAGGACGTGTGATTTGCAATGGTAACCAAAGGTCTTTAGTTTGCTCACGCAAACAGTGATCCTAATAACTGATTTATTGAGCCCTTACTACCAGCCAGTAACCATGCTGGATATTTTACATATATTTACTTCTATAATTTGATTCATACAATAATCCAGTAAGGTTTGTGATTCCTCATTTTATAAAGAGGTGACTCAATTTTAGAAAAATATGTGTCACATCCAGAATCACAGAACTAGCCCATTGCAAGGCCTACAGAAGAATCCAGGTTTTTCTTACTCCAAATCCTGCTTTCACAACTACTTCTATATGCTGCCTATACTTCAGTCCAGACAGAAGGGTCATCTCCTTTCCCAGCGATAGTTCCTCTAATGTTACCTTGGCTTCATTGGTCTGGAAAATGAGAATCCTGAGGTCTTCCCTAAACATCCAATTCAGTACGTTAAACTCTTGTGAGGAAGATCTTTGTCCTTTATATTAGACATTAAGCTTTGTGTGTGTGTGTGTGTGCGCGCGCGCGCGTAGCTCTGCTTCTGCTTCCTTCTTAAAAAAATGGTTAATGCAATTTTAATAAGTGTTTTGAGTCAACTCATGAATGTAAAAAAGAAATAAAATATAATTAAAAAAATCTCCTTTCATAAAATTAGAACAATTCAGAATTTAAAAAATTTCTATTCATATTAACTAAATTAAACTATTTGAAACTACTTGAATAAATTTGGGTAACCATGGACATATTATTTTATATTTAGAAAAAAATTTTAATTTTTGAATATTACTTAAAAATAGTTTTGAATGTATGATAGGCTGAACACTTCATAATATCTATCACAGAAAAATAAAGAAAAAAAATCACATGCAAACCTTTCAAGTGTGAATAGAAATGTAAGGGCTAAATGGATCTGAACAACATTAAAGCAGGAATGAATCCCATTTTCAGAAGCAATTTGAATGAAACACTTGTTTTATAAGTCAAATCTGTGACCAGTTGAAATGGGGAGCAAAGCCATTTGTTGGGCGGGGATAGAGTCAGATCTGGTCTTCTCAAACTTCCGTGTTCATATGAATGACCTAGGGATATTTTCAGAATGCAGATCCTGATTCAGTAGGTTTGAAGTGAGACCTGAGATTCTTTATTTTCAAGTAGTTCCCAGGGTTTACCTATACTGCTGTCAGTGGACCACAATTTTAATAGCAAGGGCAAGCTACCAATTTTGGTAGTTGTCTGAAATGAGAAGGCAATACCACCTGATAATCACAGTACTTGATCATTTATTGTTTTTAGTCATTTATAGACATTATGGTATTATACCTTAATCCATTATGGTATTGTAGAGTGTATTTATAGTATATTGTAGCATACACCATATGTAATTATAGTTTTATAGCATATATTATTGTAGCATACACCATATACATTTATGGTATTGTAGCATATTTCTTGACATCTAGATTAGTGTTTGTCATTTATACCCATTATGGTTATTATACTTTTGGAAGCCAAAGGTAGAGATGGCTATGAATTTAATCAGAGACCATTCCAGCTGAATGTTTAGAAGTGAGGTAGGGGAAGGAAAATGTTATCTACTGTTCATCATGAGATACTATTTACACTACTTGACAGGAAATGTCTCATTTTAGTCCTATAACAATTCTGTGTGAAGTATACAGAAGACCCCCGATTTTGTAAGCAAAGTTTCAGGGAAAGCAATTTGTCAAGGCTAGTAGGTGGTAGAGTCAGTATTTCAATCTTGGTCTGTATGACTTGACAGCCCATATTTTCTTCAACGTACTATGTGCTGGTCACATTTGGACAGCATAACTGCTATTGCTTTTTCTTTCGACATCATTCTTTTCCTTATTTTTAAAATTTTCTTAGAAAATAAGAAACAATCCAATTTTAAAAACCTACCCACAATTGTTCACTAAACCTCCTTCTTACACCCTGTATTCCCATTTCATTCTGTGTGTCTAAACAGTTCTCTTCTCCTGCAGAGACCTTGATGCTTTGTGCTGACCTGACTGACAAAGCATTATGATTTAAACACTGATTTAAAAACCATCCTGTTCCTTCCTCCACAAAGCCCCAACCTTTGATCTTCTCTCAGAAGCAATTTCCAATCAGCCCTTTCTTCCAAGCTTGTGAATGTTTGGTGTGCAATCCTACCCAGGCCTTCTCCGTCTCCCCAAAATGAGAGGTTGAGACCTCAAGTTCTACATTGTCATTACTGTCCTATTGGAAGTCTTAGTGTAGGATTTGGCTTTCTATAGTAAAGGAAAAATTAAATATAATGAACCTCATGCTCTGGCTGTGTTGACACACTTTAGAACCAAGTAGGGCTTTGGCAATTACCTAGTTCACTTGATCTATGCAGGTGAAACCAGATTAATTCAGCACTTTTTATCATCATTTTGTTTGGCTGTCTGTACTCAGAAACAATGTCAGCATGACTTGAATTAATTGGGTAATTGCAGAATCACATTTCTTTAACCTTGTGATACAAACGTAAAAATTCTGGCAGTCTATAATAAAGAGAAGAATGAAAAATTAGTTATCTAAGACTTTTGAAACTGTTCAACTTTTTCTTAAAGGCAAGCCAAAATGTAAAATCAATAAGATTAGGGCTTCTTGAGTTGCATGTGGGTGGAAACTTTGGAGCCTTATCTTCTCATCCTTCTCACTCTGGGTGTATTCTCCTGAGACAGAATGCTACCTTGGAACGTAATCCACTGGAAAAAACATGGATTGTCAAGTCAGGCTGACCAAGATTCAAACTCTTCTAAAATATTCTCATAGCTCTGACTGATGGCTGCTGGCATTACATGTACTTCTATCTCAAGACTAATTATTTTATTAAAACATATGACTTTTGAAAAACAATTAATATTCATATATAATGTGTTTGAATATTCACATGAAAGTATTTGAATATTTCTGCAAATATTTAAACTTCCTTAGTATTTTATTCAGAGACCTATATTCAGCCAACTGTATTTCTAAAATAAAGTTATAGGGTCTTGAGTTAATAGACATTTTAGAAGTGAAGGGTAGAAAGATACATGAATTTTGAATTTGCTTGGTATTCTTTCTTGCTGAGACCTCTATTCAGGCTAGGTCTCTAGCTGTGGCATACACAATCTAGGAAATGTGTGTCAAAGGAATATATATATATATATATATATATATATACACACACACATATATATATAATTATTCAAGATCATCTGTAATCACAGTCAGCTGCAGAGCCACTACAACACAGGATTATTGTAGGGGTTAGGAGTCTGGCCTGTGTGGCTATCATTTCAGAAAAATCTAGAGTTGATTCTACTGTACAATCAGGTCTAGAATTGCTGAATAAAGGTATTGAAAATTGATGCTTTTATTCTGGTCATCTTTGTAATGGATGCAGGTCCTCAACAAAGTATAACTTTGTATAGATATATTTTAAATCAGAATGGATGGTAATAAGACCACATGGTCCAGTTTTCTTGTTCTGAATGCAAATGTTATAGGGCTTACCCAATCTTCTTTAAATTTAATAACATTAAAAATAATATCTTTTACTGAACAACTACTATTTGTAGTTATCAGCATCAGTGCTAACATTTACCAAGCACTTGCTATGATGTGCACATATATAATTTCTTCTAATTCTTATAAAACTCAATTCTGTGAGCATAAATCCCCCCCTCCTTTTTTTTTACAGATGAGAAAATTGAGTCATAGAAATGTCCAGGTGACTTATCCAAGGTTACACAGGTAATAAGTGTAGATTTCTGGCTGCATATCTTTATATACATTTTCTTTAAGTTGTACACCAACCTTACAAGGTAAGTATCAAATATGGACCCTCATTTTACAAATGAATGTACAAGTAGCTAAGGCTTTGAATAGTTAAATAACTTAAATACTGAAAAGCAATCTAAAGTCAAACCCAGATAATATTTATTTATTATGCTTAAAAGAATATCTTTTTCTTATCCCCCGTGAGGGCTTGAAGAGCCACACCTAAACAGAATTCTTCCCAAACCAATGTTACTTTGAAAAGAAAAAGCTAGTATACACTATGAGTTTTAAAGATTATATATACCAAAGTAATCGAAATGCTTGGATATGAGCTTTGGGGATTATAGAGAAGACAAGCATGAAAGTCCAAGAGACCAAGCCTATATCCTTTACATTAAATTTCACATTCAAGTTTATTTTAAATGTATAAATCTGTTAAGCTATATAATTCCCTGGATCATTTACATTCTAGTCAGGGTGACTGTTGAAGGATAGTGTAATTATAAAGTGCAGTTTCCAAGCTGAATGAAATTGCTTGTTGTGTAATAAGCCTGTGGGGGACTGACCTCTGGGAATGCCCAGAACAAATACTTATACATTATGGTTAGAGGTAGATGATATGCAGCCTCTGAGTTAATACATGAAGTGAGAGATGGTCTTTGATTTGGAAAGAACATTTTTTTTCTGCTATTCATCAAACTCAGAGAAAAGATTAGACTCAGAAGTACATTTTCTTTTTGACTTTCTTTTCTATTTCATAACACCCCAGTTATGAAATAGAAATGGGTTACTGCTCCATCACCTTGAAGAGCTACATGAGGAGCAACTCTTTGGGTGGCAGGATGAAATGTAGCTTATCTTCTAATGTTCAATGTCTGCGAGATTTTATTGTTTGAACGGAGAACAGCACCTTCCAGTTCTGCCTCAGTCAGCTCTAATGTTCCATCGTCCTCCCCTCTGGAATGATGCTGCATTCCAACATCCACTACCATTTGTTAGTTTAGTTTCCTGAGTAGTTTCGGTGAATGGTGGGCAGGTGGCTGAGGTATATATGACAGCATTACATATTGCAGGCAAAATATAATCAGAGTGAATGCAATTACAAGAAAGAGCTAGCAATGATAAAGATGTTCCCATGCCCTTACTGCTGTTACTTTTCCTCCCTGTATGAAATGAATTCTTGCATACAAGCAGTGTTTATCTGGCCCTTCTCCATGTGATCATCACTTTGTATAATCTAAGTATATAAACTTATGCTGAAATTAGGAGATATTCACTTTTCTAAATTTATTTTCATTTTCACATCTATCTGTAATGATATTTCTCTTTGCCCATTCATCATTTTATTCCAGTCATATCTATGTAAGGGAAGGAGGAAGGTTCACAGCCTGAATTCCTAACTCAATTGCTCTGGTTATCTATTGTTTCATAACAAACTGCATCAATGATAGTTATTATATCTCATTATTTTATGTGTCAATATTTTGGAAGGGATCAGCTGGATGAATTTATTCTGCTCTATGTGTTGTCAACTGGAGCAGCTGGTTTTGATCTGGAGGGTCCAGGGAAGGCTTCACTCACACCCCTGACATCTTGGTGGGACAGCTGGAAGGCAGTGCTCAGCTGGGCTGCAGGCCCTCTCCACAACTCTCAGGGTCTCTCCATGTGTTCTTTCTAGTAGGGTAGCTGGCCTTCTTACATGGTGGCTCAGGACTCCAAGAGAGCAAGACGGAATCTTCCAGTTCTCTTAAATGTTGACCTAGGATCTTGCATAGCATTTCTTCTTTTGTACTCCATTCATCAAAGCCATTAGAAATCAGCCCAGATTTAAGTGGAAGGGAATCCTTGGCCTGTAAACCTCATCCAATTAGCTCTGTAGGATGTTCTCAAATTCTTTTGTTTTAAATTTATGGTAAAATACATCTAACATAAAAATTACCATCTTTATCATTTTATAGATAGTGTCTATAGACTATAGACACTATCAAGTCTATAGTCTAATAGTGTCAAGAACATTTACATTGTTGTGCACCCAATCTTCAGAACTGTTTTGATCTTGCAAAACTGAAAGTTTATACTTTTTTTGAAATTTTTTTATTTAAATTATTTAATGTTGTTCAATTACAGTTGTCTGTATTTTCTTCCCACCCCTCTCACTCAACCCCTCCAAACTGACCTCCTTCCCTTGCTTCCACCCTCCCCCTTGGTTTTGTCCATGTGTCCTTTACAGTAGTTCCTGAAAACCCTTTTACCCTCTGTCCCCTCCCACCTCCCCTCTGGCTATTGTTAGATTTTTCTTAATTTCAATGACTCTGGTTATATTTTGTTTGCTTTTTTCTTTTGTTGATTATGTTCCATTTAAAGGTGAGCTCATGTGGTATTTGTCCCTCACAGCCTGGCTTATTTCACTTAGCATAATGCTCTCCAGTCCCATCCATGCTGTCGCAAAGGGTATAAGCTCCTTCTTTCTCTCTGCTGTGTAGAATTCCATTGTGTAAATGTACCATAGTGTTTTGATCCACTCATTTCCTGATGGGCATTTGGCTATTGTAAATTGTGCTGCTATGAACATTGGGATGAATAGGTTCTTTTGACTTGGTGTTTCAGGGCTCTTAGGGTATAATCCCAGCAGTGGAGGTGCCAGGTCAAAAGGCAATTCTATTTGTAGTTTTCTGAGGAAATTCCATACTGTTTTCCACAGTGGCTTCACCTGTCTGCATGCCCACCAACAGTGCACTAGGGTTCCCTTTTCTCCATAACCTCTCCAACGCTTGTTTGTTGATTTGTTTATGTTGGCCATTCTGACTGGTGTGAGGTGGTATCTCATTTTTGCTTTAATTTGCATCTCCCTGATGGCTAGTGATGCTGAGCATCTTTTCATGTGTCTCTGGGCCCTCCGTATGTCCTCCTTGGAGAAGTGTCTGTTCAAGTCTTTTGCCCATTTTTTTTAATTGGGTTTTTTGTCTTCCTGGAGTGGAGTCATGTGAGTTCTTTATATATCTTGGAGATCAAAACATTGTCCGAGGTATCATTGACAAATATGTTTTCCCAAGTAGTTGGTTCTCTTTTCATTTTAATGCTGTTTTCTTTAGCCATGCAGAAGCTTTTTAATTTGATGAGGTCCCATTTGTTCATTCTTTCCCTTATGTCCCTTGCTTTAGGGGACAGATCCGTGAAGATGTTGCTGCATGGAATGTCTGAAATTTTCCTGCCAATGTTTTCTTCTAGGACTTTTATGGTGTTACGACTTATATTTAAGTCTTTTATCCACCTTGAATTTATTTTTGTGTATGGTGTAAGTTGGGAATCGAGTTTCATTTTTTTTGCATGTAGCTGTCCAGTTCTCCCAACACCATTTGTTGAAGAGGCTATTTTTGCTCCATTTTATGCTTCTTCCCCCTTTGTCAAATATTAATTGACCATAGAGACTTGGGTTTATTTCTGGGCTCTCTGTTGTGTTCCATTGGTCTATGTGCCTGTTTTTATGCCAGTACCGGGCTGTTTTGATTACAGTGGTTTTGTAATATAGCTTGATATCAGGTATTGTGATCCCTCCTGCTTTGTTCTTCTTTCTCAAAATTGCTGCAGCTATTTGGGGTCATTTATGGTGCCATATAAATTTCTGAAATGTTTGTTCTATATCTGTGAAATATGTCATGGGTACTTTAATAGGTATTGCATGGAATCTATAAATCACTTTGGGTAGTATGTCATTTTGACAATGTTAATTCTTCCAATCCATGAGCATGGTACATGCTTCCATTTGTTTGTGTCTTCCTTGATTTCTTTCTTCAGTGTTGTGTAGTTTTCTGCATACAGGTCTTTTATCTCCTTGGTTAGGTTTATTCCTAGGTACTTTATTTTTCTTTTTGCTATATCGAATGGAATTTTTTCCTGATTTCTGTTTCTCATGTTTCATTGTTGGTGTACAAAAATGCCTTTGATTTCTGGATATTGACTTTGTATCTGGCTGTTTTGTCAAATTCATTTATTAGGTTAAGTAGTTTTTTGGTGGAGTCTATAGGATTTTCTATGTACACTCTCATGTCATCTGCAAACAATGATAGTTTTGTTTCCTCCTTTCCAATTTGGATGCCTTTTATTTCTTTTTCTTGTCTGATTGCTGTAGCTAAAACTTCCAATACTATGTTGAATAGGAGTGGTGAAAGTGTCATCCTTGTCTTGTTCCTGATCTTAGTGGGAAAGCTCTAAGTTTTTGTGTATTGAGTATGATGTTGGCTGTAGGTCTTTCATATACGGCCTTATGTTGAGGAATGCTCCCTCTATTCCCACTTTGCTGAGTGTTTTTATCATAAATGGGTGCTGTAACTTATCAGATGCTTTTTCCACATCTATTGATATGATCATGTGTTTTTTGTCTTTCATTTTGTTTATGTGGTGTATTATGTTTATTGATTTGCAAATATTGTACCATCCTTGCATCCCTGGGATGAATCCCATTTGGTCATGGTGTAAGATCTTTTTAATGTATTGCTGGATGCAGTTTGCCAATATTTTGTTGAAGATTTTAGCATCTATGTTCATCAGTGATGTTGGCCTGAAGCGTTCTTTCTTTGTTATGTCTTTATCTGGTTTTGGGATTAGGATGATGTTGGCTTCATAAAAAGAGTTTGGAATTCTTCTGTCTTCTTGAACTTTTTGAAATAATCTGTGAAGGATGGGGGTTAGCTCTTTCTTAAATGCTTTGTAGAATTCTCCTGTGAGACCATCTGGTCCAGGGCTTTTGTGTGTTGGAAGTTTTTTAATTACTATTTCAATTTCATCAGGTGTTATTAGTCTGTTCAGGCTTTCTGCTTCTTCTTCGTTGAGTTTTGGAAGATTATATTTTTCTAGAAATTTGTCCATTTCCCCTAGGTTTTCAAATTTCTTGGCATCTAGTTGTTCATAGTAATTTCTTACAATCCTTTGTATTTCTGTGGTATCAGTTGTAATCTCTCCTCTTTCATTTATGATTGTGTTTATTTGAGTCCTCTCTCTTTTTTTCTTGAGGAGCCTGCTTAAAGGCTTGTCGATTTTGTTTATCTTTGAAAAGAACCAGCGCCTGGCTTCATTGATCCTTAGAATTGTGCTTTTAGTTTCTATGTCATTTAATTCTGCTCTGATCTTGGTTATTTCCTTCCTTCTACTTGCTCTGGGCTGTCTTTGTTGTTGATCCTTGAGTTCTTGTAGGCATAGGGTTAGCTTGTTTGTTTGAAATGTTTCTATCTTTTTTAGACAGTCCTGTATCACTATGAATTTCCCTCTAAGTACTGCCTTCGCTGTGTCCCATAAGTTTTGGATTGTTGTGGGTTCATTTTCATTTGTTTTCAGAAACTTTTTGATTTCTTCCCTAATCTCATTCTTGACCCATTCATTGTTTAATAGCATGCTATTCAATCTTCATGATTTTGAGTGTTTTGGATTTTTCTCCTTGGGGTTGGTTTCTAGTTTCAGTCCCTTGTGGTTGGAGAAAATGCTTGGTGTGATTTCAATTTTCTTGAATTTGTTGAGGCTTGTTTTGTGTCCTATCATGTGGTCTATCTTTGAAAATGTTCCATGTGCATTTGAAAAGAATGTGTACTCAGTTTCTTTGGGATGAAGGGCTCTCTCTCTATATATATAAGTTAAGTCCATTTCATCTAGTGCATTGTTCAGTGCCACAATATCTTTGTTGATATTTTGTTTGGAAGATCTGTCCATTTTTGACAGTGGGGTGTTAAAATTGCCTACTATAATTGTGTTGCTGTCAATATCTTTCTTGAAGTCCTCTAAGATTTTCTTGATATAGGTAGGTGCTCCTATGTTGGGTGCATATATATTTCCAATGTTTATGTCTTTTTGGTGGATTCTTCCCTTGAGTATTATGAAGTGACTTTCTGGGTCTCTTTTTATGGCTCTTTTTTTGAAGTCGATTTTGTCTGATATGAGTATTGGTATGATATGAGCTTTTTTTCCTGTTTGCTTGGACAATTTATTTCCAGCCCTTCACTTTCAGTCTGTGTAGGTCTTTTGTTCTGAGGTGGGTCTCTGGTAGGCAGTATATGGGTCAGGCTTTCTTATCCATTAAGCTAGTCTATGTCTTTTGATTGGAGCACTTAATCCATTTACATTTAAGGTTATTATTGATAGGTACTGATTCATTGCCATTTTCATACCTGTGTTCCTCTCCCCCACTCTCTCTCTTTTCCTTATAGCAGTCCTTTCAGCGTCTCTTGCAGAACTGGTTTGGTGGAGGTCTATTATTTTAGACTTCTTTTGTCTGGGAAGCTCCTTATTTGGCCTTCTATCTTGATTGAGAGCATTACTGGGTAAAGTAGCCTTGGTTGCAGGCCTCTGGTTCTCATCACTTGGAATATTTCTTGCCATTCTCTGCTGGCCTAGAACATTTCCATTGAGAAGTCAGCTGCTAACCTTATCAGGGCTCCCTTGTATGTTACTTCCTTTTCCCCCTTTGCTGCCTTTAAGATTTTCTCTTTGTCTTGGAATTTTGCCATTTTAATTATGATGTGTCCTGAAGTGGGCCTCTTTGGGTTCCTCTTGATTGGGACTCTCTGTGTTTCCTGGATTTGTGTGACTTTTTCTCTCATCAAATTAAGGAAGTTTTCCATCACTACTTTTTCAAATAGGCTTTCTGTCCCTTGCTGCCCTTCTCCTCCTCCTCCTCCTCCTCCTTCTTCTTCTTCTTCTATCCCTATTATATGGATATTAATACATTTCATGTTGTCCTGCATTTCCTCCCTCATTCTTAACCCCTCTTCATTCCTTCTGAGCCTCTTTTTCTTTTCTTGTTCATTCTGGGTATTTTTCTCTATCTTGTCCTCCAGCTCACTGTTCTGATCCTCTGCTTCATTGAGCCTAATTTTGATTCCTTCTACTGTGTTCTTCAGTTCAGAAATTGTATTCTTCATTTCCTATTGGCCCTTGTTGGTAGTTTCTATTTCCTTTTTCATGTTGATATAGTTTGTAGTGAGTTCATTGTAGCTTCCCTGTAGTTTTTTTGTAATTCTCTGTGAGCTCATTGAGCTTCCTGATAACCATTGCTTTGTACTCCATATCTGATAGTTAACTTGCCTCTATTTCATTTAGCATTCTTTCTGAGACTTCCTCCTTTTCTTTCATTTGGGGATTGTTTCTTTGTGTTCCCATTGTTTGTGAGACTCTTCTTGTTAGCCTTTGCTTCTTAAATTGATCTGTTCTGACTCCCTGGGTTAATGGTGTAAACTTCTATGGTAGAATACCTGTGAGATTCAGTGGTAACATCTCCTTGATTTCCCAAGCTCACTGGTCTTGGGCTGTAATTAATGTTGGGTCTGTGTATGTCTTTGGGTTTTGACTGTTGTTGGGTCTTTCTTTCATGGGTCCTTTCCACCAGCTGGTTAACGTCGGGTCACTCTGTCCATCACCTCTTGTATTTTTTTCTGCTGGTGAGAGAAGGTTGTGCTGAAGCGGATTCATCCATGTGTACACGGTTTTGAGGATTCTCTCTTGCTCTTGTTCAGTTGTTTGTACTGGGTAGTTTCTCCACTATTTAGTTGCATTTCCAGATAGGTCCTGGGTTGAGTTAGTGTAGCTTCCACTCCCTCCTTTGCCTTCTTCTGTTGTTATCTGTTGGTGGTTCCTTTGTTGGTGGATTTCCTCTTCCAGTGGGTATACTGGTGTTCACAGATTCCATCTACTTTTTTTTTGTCATCAGTTGGAGGGGGAAGGCAAAATGGTTTAAGACAGCAGGAGTATATTCTATGATATTTACAGTACTAGCCCGTAGAGAAGAGATAGGAGATCCTTTGGATATGTATAGTGTTAACTGTGATATTTCACCCAACTGGCCACGTTTTAGAAAGTGTGGAAAGAAGATAAGACTCTTGTTGGTGAGGGGAGGATTTTGAGTTGTATCTAGAAAGCAGTGAGTTTGAGGGAGGTCAGATTATGAGATAAAGAGAGAGTAAAGGATAGTAAATAGGTGTAGTGTGTGAGAAAACAGAGTTAACCACAACAGTAATAAAGTTCAGGAAACCGTGAACTGGGCTAAAATCTGGGAGGGGTGCTGTGTAGTATTTAGAATTATATGGAACAGCATTTATTTACAATAATAATGGAGCAACAATCATATGGCAGAATCTATGTGATCTGGATAACAAGAATAGGAAGTATAGGACTTAGAATAGTGGAACACAAGTGAAGTGAAAGACAGTAGATTAACAATACACTACGAAAGAGAGAACAAAGGAAACCAGTCAAACAATACAATTTAACCAGCTAAGTGAAGAAGACTAAACAGAAAGAAGAGAAATACAAAAATACTAATGAAATAAAAGATGTAAGAATAATGAAAAAATGATAATACAAATATGCAATAACTTGTAAGTTCTCTGGAGTAGCAAAGTAAAATTTTCCTCACTTTCTCAGCTGTTGGGATGCCTCCTCTTTGGGTCCAACTCTTGTATTTTCGCAGTTCCAGGTTTTTTGGTCTCACTTGTGGGAATTTAAAAAAAAAGGAAGGAAGGAAGAAGACATAAAAAGGGAAAGAAAGGAAGAAGGAATAAAATAAGAAAGAAGGAAAGAGAGCAAGGAGTTAAAAGATAAAAAAATTAAAGAATTACTAAAAAAAAAAAAAAAAAAAAGCCTGCTGTTGGCTTCAAACTGGCCAAGCCAGTTTTGCTGGTCTTCCTGGCTATAGCAGGCTGAAGGGGGATTGGTTTTGCTTTTCTCCCTTCCTGATTGGCAGTCAGCCTCCAGGCCAGTTCCCCAGCAGCCTCTGGTCCTGCAGGTTCGGGTATGCACTCTCCGAGGGGTTATGAGTGTGGGCTTGGGGCCTTCCTCAGAGCACACTCTCCCTGGGGCTGCAGGCATGCACGCTTGGCTGGGTCACCTCTGGTCCCTTAGGTTTGGGCAGGCACTCTTCCCAGGGCTACTGGAGTGTTCAGAGGGCCTTCTGCAACACTTCAGGAGCACCTCGAAGCTGTGTGGGGAGGAGGCTGGAGCAGCTTCTGCAGGAGAATTTCCCAAACAGCCATCTAGTGCCTCTTTTTCACTTTTCTTTTTGAGAAATTACTCCTACTCAAGCCTGCCACTCTGTATAGTGGCCTCGCCTCTTGCACAGCCCAATTCTCCAGCAAGACCAGTGACTATCAGGGTCAGGGCCCATCCCTGTGCGACTCTCAACTCTCCCCAGCCGGTGTCTGCAGACTCTGTGGGTGTTCACAGCCCCTGTATGTTTGCCGCTTAGTCCTTATTCCCCTCTCTGTGACTTCAAGCAACCAACCAGGTCTCTCCCGGAGCTGCTCAAACCTTGTTTGCCTGGGGAGGGAGCTGCAGACCGATTCTCTCCCAAACCCTGTGGCAGACCCTGCAGGTGCCTCGCCTGGGGCTGCAGCCACCCTGGTCCCTGCACTGGTCCCTGGGACCTTATTGTCCTGAAGCACTCTCCTTACCATCTGGTTTTTCAACGTCTTCTACAATTTTTGGTCTCCAATCTTTATACATGCTGGGGTACCATTGGCTGTTCGCCCTGTTCCTCTGTAGATCCGCTAAGTGTTTCACCCACGCACAGGGGGAAGTGGACTCTGCTTCCACCTATCTCGCTGCTGTCTTGTCAGCTCCCTGAAAGTTTATACTGTTTAAACAACTCCCCATTCTTTACTCCCTCAGGTCCCTGGCAACCATTCTGTTTTCTGTCTCTACAAATTTGACTAATTATCTTATATAAATGGAATCATGTAGTATTTGTCCTGTGACTGGCTTATTTCACTTAGTATAATGTCTTTAAGTTTTATCCATATCGTAGCCTGTGTCAGAATTTTTCCTTTTGAAGGCTAAATAATACTCCACATTTTACATATCATATTTTGTTTATTCATTCATCAATTGATGGACTTTCACTCTTTGGCTATTGTGAATAATTGATATGCAAACATCTCTTTGAAATCCTGCTTTAAATTTTTTTTTTTTGGTATATGCCCAGAAGTAGGATTGTTGGATCATATGATAATTCTATTTTCTATTTTTTTGAGTAATTGCCATACTGTTTTTCTTAGCAGCTGCACCATTTAGCTTCCGACCAAAGGTTCTAATTTCTCCATATTTTTTCTATCACTTGTTAATTTCTTTCCCCTCTCCTGTGTCCCTGTCTCCCTGTCTCCCTCCCTCTCTCCTACCCTCTTCTTTCTTTCTAAATATTAATAGCATCCACCCTGGTGAGTATGAGGTGGTATCTCATTGTGGTTTTGATTTGTATTTGTCTAATGATTAGTGATATTAAGCGCCTTTTTATGTGTTTTGTTTACCATTTGTACGTTTTCTTTGGAGAATTGTTTACTTAAGTTCTTTGCCCATTTTTCAACTTTTTGTTGTTCAGTTTGTAGGAGTTCTTTATATAATTTGGATATTAACCTCTTATCAGGTATGTGATTTGCAAATATTTTCTCCCATTTTGTAAGTTCCATTTTTTTCCTTCTTGGTTTTTTTTTTTTTTTTTTTTTTTTGGTTACACAGAAGTTTTTAATTTGGATATAATTCAATTTATTTATCTTTATTTTTATTGCCTATACTTTTGGTGTCATACAAGAAATCACTGCCAAATCCAATGTCATGAAGCTTTTTCCCTGTGTTTTCTTTGAAGCATTTTATAGCTTTAGCTCTACAATTAGGTTCTTTGATCCATTTAGAGTTGTTTTTGTATATGGTATAAGGTAAGGGTTCAACTTTATTCTTTTGCATGTGTATATTTAGTTTTTCCAAATCTATTTTTTTTGAAGAGACTATCCTTTCCTCATTGAATGGTCTTGGCACCCTTGTTGAAGGTGACTTAACCATGTATGTGAAGGTTTATTTCTGGGATCTTTATTCTATTCCATTGATTTTTATGTCTGTCTTTGTGGAAATATCATATTGTTTTGATTGTTGTAAATTTGTAATAAGTTTTGGAATCAGAAAGTGTGGTGCTTCCAACCTTCTTCCTCTTTTTCAGTGTTGTTTTGATTGTATGGGACCCCTTGAGATTTCATATGAATTTTAGGATGAAGTTTTCTATTTCTGCCAAAAACACTGTTAGAATTGTGTAGGGATGGCATTAAATCTATAGGTTGTGGTGGATATTACTGACATCTTAAATATACCATCTTTCAGTTCAGGATGTATTTCCATTTATTTGCACCAAATTCTTAATATAAACTACAAACAAAGAAGAAAATTAGGCCTACTATAGCTGGGAAAGAAATACGATGGTTTTGAGTTTCTGCCTTAGGAAAAAGCAATATTTATAGTAGTAAAATTAAATGTCATCTAACTTTATTCAGTGATTAAAACAAAAACATTGCATATTAAATTTATTTTAAAACTATTTTCCATTAGAGAACAGTTTTTGAAATGTATATACATCTATTCCTGGCAAGTAAATGTTCTCTGTTTCTTTGTTATTTTCCATGGTTTAGAAACTATCTGAAATGGACATTCTGAGACTTGCCTTGATATAGTTATATAAATAGCATTTACTAGAAGACTCCAAACCCTTTGAGAACAATATCCTTTTTATTTTAGCACTTTTCTCCTATACTCATCAAATATATATTGGTTACTGAAACTGAGGGGACAAATAAAAGTACCAACTACCTAATCATACCAGCAGCTAAACTCTTAGCACACATTATTTATCACACTCAATCATTCAGATCTATATCCAGTTCCAACAAAAAGGCTTAATCTTTTCTCAAGTTCTGTTTGAGGGAAGAATGTTAAGTGACCACTTCAGCATTTTTCCTTATTTTAAGGAGTACCAAGAGCTTGTTATCACTCACCATTCCTGGCCTACAGGCTGAAGGCAAAGGAGTGCTCACATCAGCAGTGCTCTCTTCTCGACTCAAGAAAGTTTGCTTCATGTTGCTCTTTGACCTCAAAGGAATTATTTTTTTAGGTGCCAAAATAATTTACTTTAACTTTAAATAATTTAAGCACAATTATAAGAAAAAATGGCTTAAATAATTTTTCTGTGTGTAATTTTTCTTGGGGGAATGCACACATTCCTTTAAGTTATGTGAATAAAAATGATACTAAATGTTACAAGACCAGGCCAACAGGAGGTTTCAGATGAAGAAAGATGAAACTTTCTAACAAACACCCTTGTGCTCCAGTACTATTAGGATAAAAAAAAAAAAAAAAAAAAAACACCCAATAAAACAAAGTCAATTTCCTACATATTGGTTATGTCCTAGAAGTTCTTTGGAGATAAATTTTTTTTTTTGGACAAAATTGTATTTCTCTTTTCTTGTGCAGCATGCACACATAGAATTTTTGAATCCCTTGCGGAAGGATCAACCTTCTCTTGTTAAACAAACTCAAGGACGTAAAACTTCCTTCTTAAGATTTTCAAGATGAAGGCATTTTGATGGTTTTACCAGATAATTGATATAATACATAAATGGCATCAGTGAATTGCTACTCTCCATTCCATTGCCTAGAAATGCCCTTTGTATGAAATTCAATTTTTCAGATAACTATTTTTCAACTAGAAGAACTTTTGCCATCTTCAAAGTGTTAAATGAACTGTCTACTGGAAAGTGTGTTGAAAACAATGTTATTTGTAGCTGCCTTTGCATATAAATACGAGTCCCTAAATCATATTATAACATCCTCAACTTTTAACAAGTACACAAATGGCTCTTCTAAGCTTTTATGCTAAGAAAATGTGAAATACTTTTCACTTTAAATTTCATCCAGTAATTTATTGCAAAATATGAACTACAGAATAGTGGTATTTTCCTGACTTCTTCTTTCCTGACTTGTTCAGTTATTTTGCTCTGGAGTCACTCACACACTTCTAATGAATAGCAGCACTTAGAATTCTAATCCTTCTGTAAGCAATTAATGGGAAGGGATGTGTGGGACAGAGAGAAGCCAAAGAACATATACAGAAGTAGCTGATGAAATAAAGGGCTTGTACTAGATGGAACAAAATTGAAGAATGGTGGCATGCACATGTGTCAGGGGGCTCCACCCGCAGAGCACCCCCATCCACCACGGATGAGGATAAGTCTACCAAGACATGATCTGCTTGGGGAGGAAAGGTGGCCAATCTCTCAAAGGAGAAGTGTCAGGAGCCTTTTCCTGAGTGGACTTTTATTGGGTTTAGTTTGCACAGGAATACAGGTAAAGCTCATCATTCATTGTCAGGCAGTAAGGATCAAACAATAGATAACACACCAAGAATGACAAGGGCTTATTCTAAGTCAGGGTCTGTTAGCTAAAGGACTACAAAACATTGGCAAACAAACTCACATCTTGCTTGGACCCTTATCAGAAAACTGAGAGCATTCTTAACAGAGCAGTTTTCACAGGATTTTATGCATTCTTTCTTAGGCCTGTTTGCCCTGGGGAACCCGCCCTTTCCAGCACAGGGAAAAATTTTAAATCAATGCCCAGACTTACCATAAATGAGTACTGTGACTGACCAACAATGTCTGTGTGAGTGACAGAGGGTGGGCAGGTGTTATGCATGAAGCTATTTGTTATCCTCAGTTCAGGGTTTACATTAGGAATTTTATTACCAAGGGAAAATATACTCTGAAAGAGCAGGGTTCATTGAGAACATGAACTTGATTTCATTCTTTTCTGTAGAATTTAAATATATGTCTCCTCAGTATGTTTAAATATTTGCTAAGAATTTAGAGAGGTTGAAATAAAATTTACTTATTTAATTTTCAATTGCTGGGGAAAATTTTTAAAAATGTCTGTGTTTGTCCCTAAAACTACTTGGTTTTATTTTCTTTCATAGAGATACTAAAAAGCAGCCAGTGGGGGAAACCACTGGTATAGCCACCCTGCTTTATACATATTCCTAAGTCCATTCACAGATGACAAAGTACATACTATGAATGATTTTATGTGGTTTTATTTTTTTTAAAAAGATGAGTCTTTATTTCCATATAATTAAATCTAATGAGTTTAATTGCAATCCTCCTAAATATCAAAGAATTTCCTGCACCTTGAAGGTTCTTGAACTTTGTTGAAATTGCCCTTTAGTAAAGGATCATGGGGTGGCAGCCGGAAGGTTTCCTTCTGGATTAACAACTCAGGTGTAGATTTAAGGAGAGTGTAATTACCAGATACAATCCCTAAACAGAATTGAATTGCTTCCTGGGTGCCATGCTTGTTCCAGACTGACCTTCAACAGGAATGAACAGCACTGTAGCTCTGTGTCCTTGTGAGATTTCAGCAGGATTCGAAACGTTTTTCTTCCTTTTTCTAGGCACCAATGGAATAGGGAAAGCTTGCTTTTTCCTTTGATAACTGTCATCCACTTGGTCAGAGGAGCAGAAATCCCAGTTATCATCGTTTTACCTTAAAAACAAAAGAAAGCTTATTAAAAGAGCAATTCCATAAGATCTACAATAAATCACTTGTGAAAACTGAACCATTCCAACAGCCTCTAAACCAATCACCTGCTTGTTCTTCTAGGA
Organism: Glossophaga mutica; assembly: GCA_039655065.1. Lineage (NCBI taxonomy): Eukaryota > Metazoa > Chordata > Mammalia > Chiroptera > Phyllostomidae > Glossophaga > Glossophaga mutica. The sequence continues at coordinate 133,707,442 of CM077307.1, read as the reverse complement.
AGAAAACAAATCATTCATTGTGCGTGAGGTCACAGTGGAAGATTGACCATGGAAAACCCTAAACCAGGAAATGGGGTCTCCTCTCCTGGGTTAGTTCACATTCTAGAAATAGTCAAGTCTAATTCCTCTACTTGACTCTGCGAAATTAGATTCCTTCACTGATAGGTTCACCCAGCCCCCAAACTCACGAATCTTTATATATAATAAGTGTTAGGTTGCTGTACTCTTTTCTTTTTTCTGAGGTGGAGCATTTTAATATATTCAACATCCTAATTAGTCTTTGGATAATTTGCTGCTGGAGTGGGCAGAAACCTTCTAGAAAACTCCACTGGCCAGTGGAATTTTCAGGCCAGAACTTCTAACTGCTCTCCCCACCCTGTGAATATGCTTGCATGTGTGCCTCAGTGTATGTCACACACACAATCCTCACAATTCCTTTATATCATATCAAAGGTCCAAATAAAAATACAATGCCTGCTGCTAACTAGGCTTCTAATTGCTTTTCTGAGGCAGAAAATGAGGGCAGGTAAGGCATTTGTAGCAATTAGAATAGAGAATCCTCATTTACTCATCCTTTCTGAATTGTACTCATCCCTGCATCCCTCCTTGACCTGCTCACCCCTTCCACCACCACTGCATCCCCATATCACCCCACACATATTTAATAAAAGTAATTGACCTTGTTATTTATGAATAATTATTTTCATCTCTTATGCAAATGCTCAGCTACACACACTCTTAACAGCTTTAAAAAAAAAAAAAACAAAAAAACCTTGCAGTGCACATAACAAAATGTGAGGCATCTGACAGGCAGCCAGACACCTGTGGGGATCATTGTAAAACAGATGGTGCAGTAGCAAATTAGTTCAAATGTAGACATCACAATGTAATCCTGGAAAATGTTCACAGATGTGCCTGTGACAATCCTGGTGACCCAGACCCATTCATTGGTTAGAGCATTCTGATCAGAGGGGAATGATTTGCCTTGTGACAATGAAAAAAAATTAGCAAATTTGTGTTTTGGGAATGGAAGATGAATCTGAAGATTTGAAAGGATTCTTTCCTGAAAACTGCAAGCATCTTATCCTTTCTGGTGCTTGCTTTTTTTTTTTTTTTTCCTTTTTGCCAACAAGCTGCTTGCTCTTGCCCTCTTCAGGCCTTCACAGGTGCAGTTTGCATTCTAGGATATCTGTCCTGTCCTGCTCAATTGGAAAATTCCTACTTATCTACCTAAATGTGCCCCATGGGTTACCTCCTCTGTGAAGATTTCGCAGACACACTCATCACCCTGTCCTAGCAAGGCAGGGTAAAGAACTTCTGTCTTTCCATAATCCTTCTCCCATAGTGCTGAAATTGTACCCACACCCACCTCCTTCCCTACACTATGAGCTATGAGCACCTAGAATGGTGTTGAGCATATATTAGGTTGTCAGGAAACATCTGTTGAAAAAAAATTAGGGATGATTTCATATCTGTGCTGAGATTATAAGTTTCTTGTGGGTCAGGACCATGTTTTGTTCAGTTTTTCTTTATATAAACCAGCCAAATGACTTTTAGAGAACTACCTAATTAATGTTGCTGCATTTAATTGTGAAGAGGTGGGAAAAACATAGAACCAGGAGATAAGAGAATAGGATTCTAGTCCCCTCTTGGCCAATAATTCAATAGGCAAGTTAAGATAAGTAATACAACTTTTCTGGACATCAGTGTCCTTTTAAGAAAAATGGAGAATGACCACACATTTTCTGTTTACCTAACAGGCCTCCTATGACCAAATATATTTTCTGGGTTGGGAAGTGCTTTGTGAAGAAAACGGCAGCTGGTATAGTGAGAACAAGCTCATGGTCTAGAGTCAAACTGCCTCCATTACTTTTTGGCTGTGTGACCTTTGGTACTTTAGTTAATGCACATGAGGCTCACTTCCCCATCTATAAATGGGGATAATGTTAGTTAGTATGTACCTCATGAGGTTACTGTGGAAAGCACTTAGTACAGTAAATATAAATACTAAGTCTTAACAAATGCAAGGCTTTAAATATTACAGTTTAACAATTTATACAAAAATAAGTTGTTCTTAATACTCAATAATTAATTATTGGTTTTCCCTTTAAGACAAGTAGAAGGAGAGCCTCCCAGAGGTGAAAAAGAGGCCACCATACTCTTGCATCCTCTTTCATGGCCTCTTCCTCCAGCCAGCTTTAGACTCGGTTGTCACAAGCAAGATAATCCACAGTAGATTCCGTTTTCCATGGGGGCAAGCCATTTGGACAGCAGAGGCTCTGGATCTGCCTCATTTCCCCCCTGAATTCTTGGAAATGTCTCACTTAGAATATGAGAGCCCTGTGACATAAAGGAAAACTATATCTAGACAATTCCCAGAAATGGTCCATTCCCTTTCGACTTACTGTTGCTTGTCCCCTTGGGTCCCAGACACCTGCTCTAGGCAACTCTTATTCATAAGTTTTCTAAGACTCATTCCACTTTTCACAAGCTTGAAAAGAGCTTTTGAAAAAAACTAATTCAAAGCAAAATTTACCTTTTTTAATCATGAGACTTCAGGATAACATAAGGCAATTGCAACAAGAAAAATGGAAATTTACTACTCCAAAGGTCTATTTGCCAGGTCCCTTCACAAGAGTTCTCTGTTAGCCATGTCTCCCAAACCCTGAAATAGGACAAAGGTCTCACTGATCTTCATCAGACAGGAGGCAGTTTAATCACATCCTGTTGCTCTTTGGAGTTCAGATTCCTCTTTTCATGGGATGCATTAGAACTCAGATTTGCATATTATCTGGAAACTCATTCATCTTCACCTGTAGGGTGGGGTGTCCTTAGTGTTTGACAATGCATTCCCCAAAACTTGAATCACTCAGTCATAAAGTCTTAAAAGTGTGGGACTTTATCTATATTAGGCTCAGAAAATTACCAGAGATAACCCTACTTTTTCTCTCTGGGTCAAATACACATCTTCATGTCTAAAACCCCTCACTCAAGTTGTGCCTTGAAAAGATAGGGAGGGACTTAACCTAAGCTTACATTCTAGCTTACTTCTAAGTAGACTGCAGGTGACCCCTATACCCTCCCTGTACTTGCTAATCTTTCGCTTTGAAATAAAATTCAGAATCTATCTCTGAGAACAAAAAACAGGCAGTTTCTTCCTCTTTCATTCCTCTGGGAGAACAAAATTTTACTATCAAAAACTATGGATAGTGTTAAGAAGCAACTTAACCTGCCATCTAATTATGAATAGGAAGACAAGCTCAGTATCAACTTGTTCTTGTTTAGAAATGATTTCAGATGGTCCTTCAGTGAAAAAAAGAGAATGTCTAAGTAATGTTTTCAAACCCTCTTGCCATTTTTAATATACCCAGTTTGACAGAAAGTGCTGAAACACAGACTTTTTGTTCTGATAGTTTGGGGAATTTTTTAAATAAGACACTTTGGGGAAATTGGAATAATGAGATCTGCCAATACAAACTTTTGCTTCCAAAAGGAAGTCTTTACATATCAGAAGATAATCCTGTTGCTAACTTTATCATCAGGGAAAGATGAAACAATATTAATGTAAGATGATAATTGCCAGTAAAATAAAATGTCCTCCAACCCAGGAGTAGGGGTAAGGGAAGGGACTTGGATTCAAATTATAGCTCTGGCATTACTAGCCTTGCAAACTTTAGGAAGCTATTTAACCATTCGTTGCCTGAATCACATTCCCATAAAAGTGAGGATAATGGAAGTAACTGCATCATAGGGTTGGGATGAGATTTAAAATAGAAGGTATGTATAAAGATGATATATGTGCTGGCATGATGCCCAGCATGAATCTTAATGCTCAAAACCCCTTAGCTATTAATTATTGACGTTGTTATTGCTGCTGCTGTTTTTTCAGGGTAAGAGAAAAATCTGGTCCAAAGGAAAATAAATTTATTGCTGTGACTAGTAAGATACTCTCTCTTTGCTTCATCCTTTCCAGTCCAGTTCCACTGAAATATCACATGGATGGAGTGTCCTGGAATGGGGTAGAAACAGTTCCTGCTTTGGAGGAACTTGCTTTCTTACCAGACTGTTGCAAAACAAAGCATAATAAGCAAAACAAGAACAGCAAGCCTCTTCTAAATCTTTTGCAATTGATTCATACCACCTTGTGGGTATCTTCCTTAAAATCCCACTTTATATTTTTATTTATGCTTTTTGAAGTTCATATAAAATCAATAGGTAGAAATCATCTTTATGAGTATTGAATTTCTACAAAACATTTCTGTTTGGAATGCAAGTCTCACAAAGCACCGATCCACACTTTTTATTACTATAAAAATGAATGGATGTGGTGCTTTATTGTACTTGTTGAATAATAGCTAAAAGACCGTGAAAAATACAAATGATCTAGGAATGACTGTCTTAAAGTCCCCCGGGAAGAGAGTGGCTTGCTAAAAGCATTTAAAGAACAACAGGTATTAGGAAATTTGTTGCGACCCATTCAATTTATATTGGCTTTCAGAGCTTTCAAGACTCCCCCACTGTCAGCAATGGCTGTTGTCTGAAAGTCACAGGTGGAACATTATTAACTCTTCATGCATATGTTAAATGAGTAGGTGATGACAATGAGAGCAAACAAGATACTAGGTGGATTCACCTTGGCTTTTACATTGCAACTTGTTCCATGCTGTATACAACCAGCATTTTGTCATTGATAGGAACAAGCACTGGTGAAAGTGGACTGGAGTTTACCACCCCTGTGGAAGAGTCCTGGGGACTTGGGAGGGGCTCCTACTCCAACCTACTCTAACTAGCTCTACATGAGAAGTCACAAAGGTATGTTTCTCCACCTTAAGCTTCAGCATACCCTTCCAGAACAACAATGCCATCCAGGTGAGGAAGGCTGCTGGAGGAATGGAGCTGCAGAGTAAATAAAGGCCAGGCTTCCTGGGATGGGTGATAAGTCATAGCATGGCTGTGCTAGAGAGGAGGTTGCACAAGCCGGGTAGACATTAAGTCTAAGTTGGCTGTAAATGTTTAAGTTTTTTAATGGACTGTATAACTGGACCACATGCTCCCATTATGGCAGTCAATTGTGTGCTGCATAAACATTTGTCTTTACTGCCGTGTAACATCGCAACATGCAGCTGTTGAGGACGTGGTGGCAGATGGTGTATGGTAGCCAAATGCTTTCTAGGAAGCAAAAACAGGTTTGGGAGAATCAAAAAGAGGTTTCATCAATACAGAGAAAAATATATATATATTTTTGCCTGTGGGGGTATTTTGAAACTACTTAGTTTTAAAGTAAAAGACATGAATCCTGTAAAGAGTTCCAGTCATTTTCTGGGACTGCGTTCTAATAGGTGATTATTTGAACTGAGACTTTCTTTAGCCAAGTGGGCAACATAAACTCAGAACCAGAGTTGACTTTCTGGGGCAAAAAAGGCTCTGGTTTTTGAAGATATTTGGGGAAAGATGAGAGAGAACACTCAGCTCTCTCTCTAGAGAGAATGGAGACCTCTGATGGGTGTCTAATGAGCTCAAAAGGAGTCTGGAGGCTTTGGCTAGAAATACATGATAAAGATTTATTCAAGGGTCTTAGAGTTTTCAAACTTGGGAGAAAGCCAGGCAAAAACCTGGAAGTCTTCTGAAGAAGAAAGAAAAGTTAAGAGTTCTTCTAATAAAATATGCATTCTGTGGATAACCAGTCCTGCATTCTTGGGCCTAGACTGGTACAGAAAATTATCAGTCAGATGTCAGGCAGTCTGGATGAGGCACACCAGCTGGTCTAGAGGATGGGTGCCACGAGGTCTGGTCAGGTCCTGTGGCCTGGATATTGATTTCAGATGGGTGTCAGATGGCCTAGACATGTGAGTCTTTCAAGGGGTTACCAGAGGGTTATTTGGAGATTTGGCGTATGTCTAGATGTATATCCAGGCATTGATACTGAACTGGGACGTTCAAAATGTTTAAGTTCCCAGGTTAGTTAGACTAACAAAAAAGTACACATGGACAAAAACTGGGGGGGGGGGGAGGGGTGGAAATGGGAGGGAGGTGGGGAGGGCTGGGGCGGTGGGCTGGGAGTAAAAACAGAAAACTGTACAAGAACAACAATTAAAACAAAATTAAAAAAAAAGAAAAAAGAATAGAGACTTTCCTCATGTGTGAAACTTTATAATGTTAATTTTAGCTTGGTTAAAATTAACTTCTTTCTTTCTTTTTTCTTTCTTTCTTTCTTTCTTTCTTTCTTTCTTTCTTTCTTTCTTTCTTTCTTTCTTTCTTTCTTTCTCTCTTCCTTTCTTTCTCTCTTTCTCTCTCTCTCTCTCTCTCTCTCTCTCTCTCTCTCTCTCTCTCTCTTTCCTCCCAGTCCCTCTCTCTCTCTCTCTCTCAGTAGCCATAGGAGGATTTTATTTCTTTTTCCTTTAAAAAAATTAATTACCATTGACATACAACATTATATTAGTTTCAGGTGCACAAATAGAGCTTATACATTTATATAACTTACAAAGTGATCACTTCAATAAATCTAGGACCCATCTGATACCATACATAGTTGTTGCAATATTATTGACTATATTTTCTATGCTGTACTTTATATCCCTTTGACTGTTTTTATAACTGGAAATTTGTACTTTTTTTTTAGTTTTCTTTTTTAAAAATATATTTTATTGATTATGCTATTATAGTTGTCCAATTTTTTCCCTCTGTTTTATTCCCCTCTGCTCTGTATTCTTCTCCCTCTGGCACCCCCCCCCCCCCCCCGCTTAGTTCATGTCCATGGGTCATACATGTAAGTTCTTTGGCTTCCTCATTTCCTATACTATTCTTAACCTTCCCCTGTCTATTTTGTGTCTACCAATTATGCTTCTTATTCCCCATACCTTATTCCCCCATTCTTCTTGCTCCCCGCCCTGATAACCCTCCATGTGATCTCCATTTCTATGATTTTGTACCTGTTTTACTTGTTTGCTTAGTTCATTTTTGTTTTTGTTGTTTAGGTTCAGTTGTTGATCGTTGTAAGTTTGTATCATTTTACTGTTCATAGTTTTGATCTTCTTTTTCTTAGATAAGTACCTTTAACATTTTGTATAATAAGGGCTTGGTGATGATGGACCCCTTTAACTTGACCTTGTCTGGGAAGCACTTTATCTGCCTTTTCATTCTAAATGATAATTTTGCTAGATAGACTAATCTAAGTTATAGGTCCTTGGTTTTTATGACTTTGAATATTTCTTTCCAGCCCCTTCTTGCCTGCAAGGTTTCTTTTGAGAAATCAGCTAGGGGTCTTATGGGAACTGTTTTGTAGGTAATTGTCTCCTTTTCCCTTGCTGCTTTTAAGATTCTTTCCTTATCTTTAATCTTGGATAATTTAATATGATGTGTCTTGGTGTGTTTCTCCTTGGATCCAACTTCTTTGGGATTCTCTGAACTTCCTGGACTTGTAAGTCTAGTCTCTTCATCAGATTGGGAAAGTTTTCCTTCATTATTTTTACAAATAAATTTTCAATTTCTTGCTCTTCTTCTTTTCCTTCTGGCACCCCTATGCTTTGGCAGATGTTGGAACATATAAATTTGTCCTAGATGTTTCTAAGCCTCTCCTCTATTTTTTTAAAATTCTTTTTTACTTTATTCTGTTCTGGTTGAATGTTTATTTCTTCTTTCTTTTCCAAACCATTGATTCAAGTCCTGGTTTCTTTCCCTTCACTGTTGGTTCCCTGTATATTTTTCTTTATTTTACTTTGCATAGCCTTCACTTCTTCCTCTATTTTGGGACTGCACTTAATCATTTTTGTGAGCATCATTGTTGCCAATGTTTTGAGCTGCACATCTGATAAGTTGGTGATCTGCTTGTTGCCTAGTTCTTTTTCTGGAGTTTCAATCTGTTCTTTCATTTGGGCTATATTTCTTCATCTTGGCATAGATGTTATGTTGTAAGGGGTGGAGCCTTAGATATTTGCCAAGGTGGGGCGACCCCTGTCACTGTGTTGTGGTGCTGTATGTGGGGAGGGGTCTGAGGGGGAACAATGTCACCTGCTTGGCTCTTGCCCTGCTTTCAGTTACTTCCCCTGCTTCCCACAAGTGGATTGTGCCCTTTCAGGTGCTGATTCCTGGGTGAGTGGACTTGTGTACGTTCTAGGACCCTGTGGGACCCTCCAATGGACTCTCCAGCGAGACTGGGAGTTTCTCCCACTGTGGCAACCCCCACAGATTTTTATAGCTAGAGGTTTTGAGGCTCTAGTTTCCTGCTCTGGAACCCTAGGTTATGCAGTCTGACTCACTCCCCAGTTGTTCTCCTGGCTTACCTGCATGCAAATGTGGGATGTTCCAGTCCAAAAGCCACCACTTCTTCTGGCCTGGTCCACCAGCCATGGCCTTGTCACTCATCCTCTCTGCCCCAATTCCCATCTCTACCCCTCCTACCGGTCTGGATGAATGTTTCTTAACTCCTTCATTCTTGGACTTCTATACAGTTCAGTTTTCTGGCAGTTCTGTTTGTTTTGGTTGTTATCATTTCTTTGGTTGTATGAGGAAGTGAAACATATCTACCTACGCCTCCATCTTGGCTGGAAGCCATAATTTGTACTTCTTAATTTCTTCCCTTTTTTTACCCATTCCTCTCAAATCCCCTCCCATCTGGTAATCATCAATTTGTTATTTTCATCTATGAGTTTGTTTGTTTTGTTTGTTCATTTATTTATTTATTTTTTAGATTGATTACACATGTAAGTGAAATCATATGGTATTTGTCTTTCTCTGTCTGACTTCACTGAGCATAATATTCTCTAGGTCCAACCATGCTGTTGCATATCTTGGCAATTGCAAATAATGCTGCAATGGACATAGGTTTGTATATGTTTTTTCAAATTAGTGTTTTGGATTACTTAGAAGTTGAATTACTGGGAAAATGACTCCATTTTATATGTTTTCTATTTTCATTGTTTTCTCATGGGGAAAATCTCTGTTTTTGCTATGTGGTGTGTGATGTGACTTCTATAAACAAGAATCAATGATGCTAATGAAAAAATGAAGTATAACAACATTTATTGAAAATTGAATATTGATAACTCCAGTGCTGGTGAAAGTGTGGGGAGGAGGCATGTTATTGGTAGAAATGTGAACTGCTATGTTCTTTCAAAAATTTAAAATGCATATATTCTTTGACCCAGGAATCCAACTTTTAGAAATTTATTTTACAGCTCTCATAGTAGGTAAGAATAAGAATATTTGCTGCAAGAAATAGCTGAGAAAATCTGAATATCCAGTTTAGGAAGAATGGGTGAATAAATTATGAGTTAACAATGCTAAGAACTAATATATTGATATTGAAAAGATGTGTTAAACATATATACACACACACATACATACCATAAAAGGTATGTATGATACATTAAATGAAAATGTCAAGTTGTAAATTAATAGATAGCATAATTCTTTTATTGATAAAAATGAAAAAAATCCTCTGTTTGCCTATGTTTATTTATGAGCATTGGAAAGATGTGGAAGCAATATGTTGGTTACCTATGGGCATGGAATTGAAGGTGGGGAAGATTAGTAATTACTTTTCTATATACTTCTATACCATTTGATATATTGCGATGAATATGTGTTGCTTTTGAAAAAAAAATAGGTGAGTAGCAGAAGCTGTATAAAAGGTCCCAGTCATAATTTTGTTTCATACATATATTAGTTTTTCAAGAACTTATGTGACTTTGAGTCATTATAAATATTATAAAATGAAACATGTTATGACTGCATAGTGACCAAAAACCAGAATTAATGCCTATGACTCTAGATGTTTTTAGACATCTGGATGCTTAAGCCCACATAGCTGAGATATTCAAGTAGTTGCTGAATATAACACGATGTCCATCAATTCTGTGAAATTAGGTAGTGTGAAAACAGAAAACTGATCTTCTCTTTAGTAGTTTACACTTTCAACTGGGCAATATTGATGGGGCTATACCAGTGAAGATAAATAACTGTGTTATGATGAACAAATCTGTTATAGATTGAATTGTGTCTCCTCCCCAAAAGATACATTGATATTCTAATTTATATTACCTGTGAATGTTACTTTATTTGGAAACGGGGTCTTGGCAGATATAGTCAAGCTAAGATGAAGTCGTCAGGGTAGGCTCTAATCTGATGGGATTGGTATCTTTATAAAAGAGGAAATTTGTTTTTTATGCAGAGAAAATCTCATGGGGAGGATTTCATATGATTGAGGCAGAGATTGGAGTGATGTGGCTGCAAGCCAAGGAATACCAAGGATTAAAGGTGTATAGGTTCAGAACAGACCTCCCCAAAATGTGTTATTTTGGCATATGAATTATTTTGAGCTGAAGGCAATGAAGACCGTCAAGTTCATGAGAAACTTTTACCTCTTTCTTAAAGAATTTAAATGCCCATAATAAGAGTTATCACCAGATAAAACTTTTTATGCCTATTTATCAGACAGGGAAAACTTCTATTACTGAACATCTGCTCTTCTTATGGTTCTGTAATGACCTTTCTCCCTCTAAAAGCCCTAAGATGACTGTCAGCTCAGTATATCACCTATACCTAGTCTTTCCTTTCTGTCTTTGGACCTGTCACGTATGTGGGGTCCCATTGTATGTATGTAATTAATTCAATCACTTTATCTTGCCAGTCTCTCTCATGCCTATTTTATTATACCAACCAAAAGAAGATAGAGGTAAGTTTCTTTCTCCCCTACACAGGTGACATCAGAAGCTGAGAAGGGCATAGACCAGATTCTCCATTAGAGACTTTGAGAGACAATGACCTAGCCAGCACCTTGAATTTGGATTTCTAGCCTCCAGAACTGTGAGATAATAACTTTATATTATTTAAAACCACCAAATTTCTAGCACTTTGTTATGGCAGTCCTAGGAAACAAAACCTAAATAGGAAAAGGGAGGATAAAATTAGCATGGCCAACAAGAACCCATATGTTGCCAAAACTACAAAACCAGTTGTATTTTGAGCATAATGGTCAGGGCGGGGTCGGGGTAGAGAAAGACAGAGAGAATATGAGTGCATGCTACTTTGGAAAATCTTCATCAATATTTAAGTATTATATTGGATAATGTTTTGAGAATAATACTCAGAACTTCAATAAGAGTGAGGTTTGCAAAAAACTTCAACAGAAACAAAATTAACAGTTTATATTTTCCAATGTTTGATAATCAGCTGCTTACACTGAAATATTTTGATGTTATTTTCCTGAACCAAAAATCTGGTCATAATTTCCACAGCGGGAAGGAAGTTTTCTATTTAGGGCAGCAACAAAGAGGTCAGGCACAGAGCGGTAGGTAGAAAAATTATGAATGTGGAGTCTGTCAGATGGGTGGGGTGTAGGCCGTCAGTGTAGTATTAGAGAGGTACAGGATTTTCCTAAATGAGACCATTGTTACTTCCTAGATGCATTAGCTTTTTGTTTTAGTTATCAAAGCACAAATGTATGCCATATTTTGCCATATGTAATGCACTTTTTGCCCAAATTCTTGAGGGAAAAATAAGGATGCACATTATTCATGGGTACAGTGATTACATACCATGGGCATAATAGTGTGCATAATAATCCTGTGTATAATGCACACAAAAACATGGGTGCGCAGTATACACGGGAGTGCATTATACATGACAAAATATGGTATAGTCCATAATATTTTTGTAATCTTCATCTACTAAAGGTATTGCTGTTTTGTTGTTGTCTGTGTGCTTGTTTGGGTACTCTACAACCAGGGAAATAGATGCTTTCTCTTGACAGTACTTCTGAAACTTAAGTGAACTGACAAGTAATTAGTAATAAAATGATTGTGATTATATAACTATTGGATTGGGAGTAGAGGTGATGTTCATCAAGTTGGTAATTGGGTTATTTGTTGAAGTGCTTCACAGGAGACACCTACAGAATGTTGAAGGCTGGTACACTGTGTGCTGACAATCACCTTATACTTTAGGGACCACTGTCAGGGCTGAATGTAGAAAAGCCAGTCACACGAAACTAAGCAGAAGTGCTATGAGGCAGCAAGTAATTCTACTGGGTGGAGGGGAATTTGCTAATTTGATGTCATCTGATGGACCAGCTCTGTCCAGCCGGCTCTGTCCTTATCCAATTAGAGACTAAAATAGGCCATCTGCAAGGAATATATTTGCAGTTTCCAATTCTGTGAGTATAGAACTGTTTGCACAGACTACTGGATTTCTTTCAAGTCATATTTCTCCCCAAAGTTACAGGTCACATCAGGATAACTTTCTACCACAAATGAGCCCAAATAGCTTAAAAAACATTTTAGGAGTGCTACTACCCAGGTGAATATAAATAGGCAATCACAAAGCCTTTTTGTGATACCATTGTCCCAGTATTTCAATGGTCTGGAAGTATTTTTTTATGAAAATATGGTCTTTAAACTTCTCCATATGGGGCTCTATGAAAGAAACATCACACAGCCCCAGGGCTGGAGGGAGAACTGGCTGAGCTGGACTCACTGGAAGTCAGTACCGTACTTCCTGTCTGAACGGAAGACCTAAGGCCCCCGCCCCCCGGGTTTTTGACATGATAGGATAGTCATTGATTTTCTAACGTTTAACCCCATGTATAAGATGAAATGTCACTGACCTTAAGTGATTTACTCCATGTCTCTGAATCTTAGCATGAAAAATGTCATTCCTGCTGGTCCCAACCAGGTTATAATGCTGCCAGAGATACAGACAACAGTGTGGTGATGGCCAGAGAGCAGGTGGGAGGTGGCTGAAGGGGGGGAAATGGGGACATTTCTGATGGTGTCAACAATAAAAATAAACTAAAAAAAACACAAACCACTGTAAAACATCCCAATAAACTGGAAAAACATTTTTATAACTATTGACAGGTTTTGAACTTACCTAACTACAGTAAAAAGATCAACACAAGAAAATTTAACATTGATATAATACCATATGTAATCCAAGTCTATATTAAATTACAGCAATGTTTTTTATAAAGTCCTTTATAATTGTCCTTTCTGGTTCAGGATCCAATCTAGGCTCATATCTTATATTTTGTTGCCATGTCTCCTTCGTGTTTTTTCCCCCCATTGGAATCATGCCTCTTTCATTCTTTGTTTTTGTGATATAGATATTTTTTAAGAACATAGGTCAGTTTCAGTCTGCCTGATGTTTTATGCTTTGCTTGGCAGGAACATCCTTTAAGGGACAACATGTCTTCAGTGCAGGATATTAGGAGGCCAATGGTGTTTGTCCCAATATTGGGATGTTAACTTCGACCACTTGGTTAAGGAAATGTACACCAGGATTCTTTGCATGTTTCCATCTGTAACTAGTCACTTAATTGTGGGGAAGTATTATTACTCAAAATGTGATAGAACATGAAACATTGCAGTGCATGGAATAAGTGGCAAATTATAAAAGAAAGTAAAAGTTTTATTTGTTCTGAAACAGTATAATGTTACAGGTTTTTTGTTGTTATTATTAAACTATAACAAAAAAATAAAATACAAACTGTAAACAGCATATCCCTGAGGGAGTTTTCATGTTGTGATGAGAGGCTTCTGTTTGTGAGGTGTGTACGTGTGTGAATGAAAAGAGGGAGAGAGCCATTGTGACATGGTGGGGTGGGGGTGGCTGAGCTGTGCTCCTTCCCTACCGCACCCCAAGCTACTCTGAAGTTGCCTCTGCCAATCCATGAGACATCTCTGAACTTCAGTTATCTTGTCTGTAAAACTAGGGCACCCGTTCTCTCCTCTTGGTGAGAGAGCTAAGAGATGAGATTAGACAGTGATGGTAGCTAACATTCACTAAGTGCTCTATATGTGCCAGGCACTGGCATGTGGAAGGTCATTTAATCCTCCCATGAAGCAGGTATTATTACAGATTAGAAGAGTGCGGAAATGCTCTCAGATGAGTAATGTTAAGTAACTCACCCAATTAGGCAAAGGTAGAGACAGAATTTAAACCTAAGAAGTCTGACTTCAGAGTCCATGTCCTTTCTACTATGCTCTTGCCTGAATGTCCCCCAAATATGCACTATTTTCTGTTAATTTTGTTTTACAGTCTAACTGAGTATACAATAATAAAAAGTTACGTATCAGAGATCAAGGGACTGGGACAGATTAGGATTATTGTAGGTTCATTTATCACTTTACACTGCCCTTTCTGTCTCTCCAAAAAATCATTTTTGATGTTCTTCCATGCTTTATTATCCAGAAAAGGGTTTCTCAGCCTCACACTGTTGACGTTTTGGATGTGGTATTTCCTTGTGGTGGGGGCTGTCCTGTGCATTATCAGATGTTCAGCAGGATCCCTGGCCACTTCCCACTAGATGCCAGTAATACCCACCCTATAGCTGTGACAACCTAAAGTGTCTCCAGAAGTTGTAAAATGTCCTCATGGGAGGGCAAAATCACCCTCAGCTGAGAACCTGGGGCCATGCTAGTCACGCTTTCTAGGTCACCCAGCACTGTTGACAGTTCAGTGTCTCTGCCCTTGATGGCTGTGTTCAGAGCCACTCTGGGCCTAATTTCCCTTGCAGTTAAAAAACTCCATTTTTTGACTCTAGTATACATATCTCATATGGACTAAAATGAGAGAACAATTCAAAATATTTTAGCTTTTCTCCTCCAGCTGTTTGGAAAGCAAACTATCATTGCTAATTTGGAATAAGTGAAATTTAGACTAGAGCCCAACTCGAGGCTGTGCTGCTCTAGGTGCCACCTTGGTGCCCTTCTTTGAGCTGCATTTGTCACAGGTTTAAGGTGCTGTCATAAATCAGAAGTCACAAATGCAAATGCTGATGGGGCAGTCAGCAGTGTGGAACATGGGATCATCTAAAGTAAGAAGGTAAGTGCTGAGGCTCACAGGGAACCGAAAGTACAGGCCTTGACTAGAGGCTTGGAAATCACCTTTTTAAAGCACGAAGGTATATCTGGATTAGATTTGTCCTATGGACAATGGGCTAGAGGCCTCTGGGTGAAAATGATCTCTAAGATCTCTTTTAGCTACAATCACTTCTTTCTGCTAGTTGAAATAATCTAGTCCTTTCCCCTATGAAGACCTTCTACTGTTTAAATATCCAATCTGAAAACTGCCAGAAAGGTTACACATTTATTTATAATTCAACACTCCAACAATCCAGCAAGGAGATTGAAAGTTAAAGCTCAATATGTTTGCTTTATTGACCAAGCAAATAGCTCTTGTTATAGCCTCATATGTGATATGATTGCCTTGTGCTATCATTTGAAAGATGTCAATGAAGACCTGACCAGAGTGGCTCAGTTGGTTGGGTGTTTTCCCGCCAAATGAAAGGTCACTGGCTCGATTCCTGCTCAGGGCACATGCCTGGGTTTTGGGTTGGGGCCCTTATGGGAGGTCTGTGTGGGATTAAAGTTTCTCTCTCGCATTGATGTTTCTCTCCCTATCTTTCTCCCTCCCTCCCCCCTCTCTAAAAATATATAAATAAATAAAATCTTTTTAAAAAAGACGTCAATGCAAACACTTTCATGTGTTCATTTATTCATTATCCCGTCAGGAGATGTTCATGTAGCACCTATTCTTTGCTACTTCACCTGTGCTGGCTTAGTGTTTTCCTGCAGATTTGGTAGTGCCCATGGAAGGGAGGAGATCTGGAAAACATGTAACTAAATAGCTTGTTTTAATTTTGCGCATGCATTTCCCTTTTCTCAGTACGTTCTGCAGTATTGTTAAGAACCAGTTACAAATATTCATATTTGGTTAAAAGAGAAAAGAGGAGAGATCTGTAGGTCACCCTCACACAGGCCTTCACTGGATAATGATTCCCGACCGTGCCAAAGTGGGAACCCAAGAGTTAATTTCAGAAAGCTCTTAAAATCTGAGAAATTTCTCTCTATAAAAAGAACAATATCCTGAGGCAGGCAATTATCTGCTGAAATGAAAGCAGAAAGACAAGCCATAGGATAACAACTAAAACCTCAAAGAACAGAAAATATTTATCAGTGGTAATTTAAAAATAAAATACATAAAATTAATCTCAAGGTCCTCCAGGATTTGCTTTCAATTTATTTGTCTTTTTTTTTTTTTTTGTCAAAAATTCTGCCAGACTGAGTTGTGGGTAATTTTGCTAGTGATGTAGAAAACAAGGGCCTGACCTTTCTCCACAATTATCAGGGAAAATTGAGAGATATTCTTTATGGGGAGCCCAGATGTATTTATTGTGATGCACACTAACTTTCTGGAATGACTGCCCGTTCTGAATGCTAAACCCTAAAGAATAAGGGAGAAGAAAGCTATGACTAATTGTATGTAATTGCCATAAACTGAAGCTGTACACCAGGGTAGCAGGAATAATTACTTCTGGGGAGTTTATCACCAGCAATTTTAATTCCAAGGGGACAACCGGTTTTGTGTGTATAAGCACAACGACTGGTAACCATAATTAACCACCATTTGATGGCAACTGACTAAAGCCTGGGAGAGAGAACACTTTCAATTAAGAAATTCATTGAATTACAGCTATGGAAGGATCCTTAGACATTATATAATCCCATCTCCTCAAAGTATAGAAAAGAAAACCAAGGCTCTGAGTGTAACCAAGCAAAGCAGGGCCTGTGCACATGGTTCCTTGGCTCATGAGCCAACAATTAGTGTTGAGTGAAATGGGTTTTTATTTACAAGATTCTAACCTTGGGGTGTGGGGTCTAGGAGCACTCCAGCTCAGAGCTTTGTTTTCCCACGAGGCCCAGCACTCCCCTTGCTCCCCACCAGGCTATAAGCCAAAAACAAGCCCAATAGCTCCCCATCTCCTTATCTTAACCCAGCTGTGTGAACAGCTCCCCAGTGCCTTTGAAACGTACTTGTGGGTCTTAAAGTTGCCATCCTTTCGTAGCAGCTCTCTCCTTCAGGATAAGGGGTACGTTGTCCTCAGTCTCCACGTAATAGTTCAGGAAAGCATGTGTCTATTGCACTGGATCATGGTGAAGTCCAGGAAGGCACAAGTCCCAACAGAGTGGCCGCTCCATATGTCCCGAGTCCCAAGAGTCCAGATAGTGTCCAAGTCTGAGAGGCAGCAGGTCTGAGAGATTAGCAGTGCCTTGCAAGGCAGAGTCCTTGGTGGCTTTGGAGTCAGCTAGAGGGGCACAAGCAGAGCATCAGCATGACGTTCTCTCCCTTACTACACCAGGCCACATGGTGGAATCCTGGCTACAAACTGTGTAGCTGCTGCATTATTACAGGCAGCATGACGGACTCTCCCACTACGAACTACACAGCTGCTACCTTACTGCGGGCTGCATGCCCGAATTCCCTTCTGGCTCATGGCTTTTTCCTCATGGCTCCTCCTCCTCCTTCCCTTTCCTCACTCTGCTTGCCTGGCTCTCCCCAATGGCAGACCAGCTGACTTAACAAACTGCCTAGTGGCTACATCATGGCTCTCTCATGGCAGACCAGTTTCTGTTGCCCACATGGCTCCTATTTCACTACCTACAGCATGACTGCAAAAAAAACCCTTCTCTTTTGGACCACCCTCATTTTAAATCCTGACTTAGAGCTTCCTACGGGACCTCACCTCCAGTCCCTCCTACAAAGAGCTACATTTGCCAGTTTCCAGTATCTTCTACTTTCTCTCAGCTGCCATCTTTAATAAGGGCAAGAGTGACTCAGTGACACAGGGGGAACTTCTCCTTGCCTATATCAAGAGAGTCAGGATGTGCCCTTAAAAGTCCTACAGGCCTTTTGCCCCAAGGTGGTAGCACAGCTATTAACTAGCCATCAGCTTGCCATAGATATGCAAAGTATCTTAGCAGTATCGCAGTACCCTCTGCTCTCCCTTTCCCCATCCCCCAACCATGGGCTGTGGGGAAACATGCTCTATATTGGGGTCCCTTTTGCTTTGCACCCCATTTCACTAGTGGTGAAATTACTTGGACTATGTATAAAGCTCGGTCTCCTAATTCCCTCCCAATATTCCTTCTGCTTCTTCAGGCTGCTTCTTAAGATGGTCAATTACTCCCTCTCTTAAAACAGATTCACAGTTGGAAATCAGAACCTAATTGGTGACATCTATCTGGCATTCATAATACTAAGACTGACATTCAGCAAAATCTAGTGACTGTGCCCTGACTAAAACATTCCTGGGTAGACTGGAGTTTTAAATTTTCCGTAGCAGACAAAAGGCTAAAGTTTATAGTAAAGTGTGATTTGTCTATCTTGAAAAAAGTTAGATCTTAGCCTTTGAAACTTCTGAAGATATTTATTTTACATTTTCCTGTTTACTGAGTACCTTGACATCTCCCAGACTGATCTTGGGACTCAGTGGGGATGGGTGGCATTTGCTTTTTCCATCTAATCTCTCAGAATCAGAGGTGTTCTCCTGGGTACTCAAAACATCATACCCACTCGGACAACTGGATTTTCTTTTTTACATAATAAAGTTGATTGATAGTATCTGCAAAACAACATCTGGGACTCCAAACATGCCTAAAATTGGAAGTTTGTAGGATAATGTTAGGTAAGTTTTAGTCTTTAATATTAAAATAAAAATGTTGGATCTCAGGAACAATTAAAATCATTGCGTTATTTACACTGAATCATTGGGAAATATGAAATGTTGACCAATAGACATTACCTTTTACTTAACACTCCTTTTTTTACCTGCCTGAGATTGCAGTGTCTGGCAGAGGGGTGCACGGGTGAGGGGCACAGATACACACGCACATACACACACACACACAAGAAATGTTGAACATGCTAGATAAACATATACTGAAATTTAAATGTCACATTGATTTATCTTAACCTCCCGAATTCCAAATTTTTATGTTTTTTATGTAATTATACAGTATAGAATGATTGTGAATAATATATATTTTTTACAGATTATAAAATTAATAACATTTAGTAGAGAAAATTCAAAAACATAAAGAAGTAATAAAAAATCACCCATAATAGCACCACTTAGAGTCAATCAATGTTATAAAAGATATCATAAAATTAATATAGCACATTTTACTGGTCACTATCACAAGATTCCAACCTGTGTAGGAGAAGAAACCTGTAAGACTGCAATTATGCTATGTTAAATGAACTTCTTTATATATAACTCATGTTGTCTTATAGAGGATTTAGAGTGTTACAGGGTTTCATAAAAAGCAAAGAAGGTGGCAAGTGGAGTGAGTGGATAGAAGAAAAATAAGGGTGAGCTCATCAAGCGGAGGAGACAGAGAACATCTGTCTTACTGACCTGTGTGCCAGCCGTGGGTGACCACACATTCAGGTCTAAGAGTTCTAGCCATTGAATGGAAAAGATGAACTTGGGTAGTTGTGATACAGGGTGCAGCCAAAAATAGGGATTTGGAATGGGGCCCGGAATTCAGGGTGTCCAGGAAATATTAGAAAGACATTTAAGATGTCCTCACCCCTTCCTCCTCAGTGTGAGTTGGGGGAAGGGACACATGGAGCAGGAACATGCAGAGCTGTTCTGTGCAGCCACAGCTTTGCAGCTAATCCATGGCATGGTCATTTAACATATTTATAACCTTTAACTGGTTGCATAGATATGTTAAATAGCTGTGGCCATGCTCTGAGCAGGGGGATGGAAAGGGACTCCCTCCACCCACCCAAGACGTAACTGGGGGATAGGTCCCCCAGGTGACAGCGCCTGCATGGGAGCTTGGAGAAGACTGGCTCCAGGACATGGGGACACACCTGCCCAGACTCACGATGGCAGCCCAGTAAACTTGGAATAATACAGGAATGCTGGCAGGTGTAACTGACTGTAGGAGGAGTCAGAAATGGGCGTACAGAGGAAGATTGGCACAGGGGTTTAAACCCAGACATGGCAGCCATTGGGGGAGAGAGCCATGTGGCTTTGGCCAGAGTAGAGACTCCCGCACCCCTGTGAAGGGGAATCACCATGCAGCTTTGGCAGAGAACCACCACTTGGCTTTGCCAGAGTGGTGACCACCTCTTCCTCCCCGCAGCTTTGCAGGGAGATTCCATGTGGTTTGGCCAGAGTGCAGACCCCCACAGCTTTGGTGGAGAGAAGAACCATGCTGTTTTGGCCAGAGTGGGGACCCTGCAGCTTTGATAGAAGAGGACCATGTGGCTTTGGGGGGCTCCCTTTGGCTGCATGGCCTGGGAAGCAGGAGAGACTTTGCCTGGAAGAAGGGTGAAAGAACTTTTGCCAGTGGGCCATGAGAAAGTGCCACATGGCTTTGGATTAATTAGTGATCCTGCCTGGATGGTGACATAGCTGATGGTGTCAGGAGCCTGGATCCCAGACGTTTGCTTCTTTTCCTGAGTTAAGGTACCCTGAATTAGGGCAGAGGGAGAAGGAAGCACTGTGGGCATCTGTGGATATCCTAAAGGACTTTGATATCTTAATGAAGACATTAGGTCACTACTTTAAGTCTGTATAACATTAAATAAACATTTCCTTTCCTTTTCACAAATCTCTGGCATTGAGAAACGTCTTTCGTATCTGGCAGTGGACAATTGAGCCCAGTAGGGGGTCCTTTGGGTAGTAGTATATTGTGGCCCCCTTGGCCCTGAGTGTGGGTGGGGTATACCTGCTCTGTCACAGTTGCATGATTCACAAAATCCATAAAATACATCTGACCTCTATGATAGTGTCCTGGACAACATGTGATATATGGGATGATGAACTTTTCTTTAAAATGACTCCTTGATAGGGATCAGTGGCCTCTTACCAAGAAATGATTCATGAAAATCAGTTCTACTGGCTGTGGGGAGGATGGTGAGAGCCAGCCTAATTCAGTCTAGGCACCTCTCTCTCTCTCTGTGGGTGTAGAGAGTGCAAAGCTGCCTGGCAGGCAGGGGGAGCTGGTGTTTCAGGCACCTGCCTGTGGGGTGCCTGAATACTTAATGAACTTATCTAATCAGAAAATTAAGAAAAATATTTTTATTTTTAGCATTTACTCATGTTTTCTGTAATTTTGAAAAATGATTTATTTCAAATTGCATATGGCAGGAGGAGACACCATAATATTCTTAGTTCTTATAGCCTTTAAAGGATTAAACTGACCCTGATGTTGGGGCATGTCTTGGACTATCTATAGGAAGGGAAAATGCTTGTTCTTCAAGCAACTGCCCTTAATGTTTTTTGTCTCAATAAAGTTTTGATAAATGCTAAGTGGCAATGAGCTTGAGATCACACATCCTGGCAAATAGCAGGAGTGTGCTTATCATTACACCCATATTCCTTAAGAGACTACAGAGCTGGGTACAAAAAAAGTGAAAAGAAGGCCTCTGTCCCATTCAAACCCCACCTATACACCAAGGCAGCTGGACAAAGGGAGACCTGTTCTCTCCCTTTGTCCCCTGTTTTCTGCGGACACTCTTTGATTTTACCTTATTGTGTAGTCGGGTGGATGCCGTAGGCCCTCAAGCATTACTGAATAGAACATGTCCACTGTTATTGTGCACTACAAAACTGCCTGTCACATGTAACTGTATGTCTCTGCTGGTTAATTTCATGTATCCACTTTACTGGGCCAAAGGATGCCCAGATATCTGGTGAAACATTATTTCTGGATGTGTCTGTAAGAATGTCTCTAGAAGAGATTAGCATTTGAATTGGACTGGGTAGAGCTGATTGCCTTCCCCAATGGAGGTAGGTATTTTCTAATCCTTTGAGCTCATGAACAGGACAAAAAGGTAGAGGAAGGTTGAAACAGCTCTCTCTGCTTTACTGACAAGTTGGGACACTGGTCTTCTCCTGGCTGAGACTGGGACTTACACCATCAGTGCTCCTGTTCTCAGGCCTTCACATTCGGACTGGAACTTGTACTACCTACCTGCTTTCCTGGGTCACCAGCTTGGCAGACAGTGGGACTTCTCAGCCTCCATCACAGGAGCCAATTCCTTATATCAGAACCAATAAGATATCTATATATGTATGTGTATGTGTATATGTGTCTATCTATCTGTATCTATCTATAACTATATTAGCTTATTGGTTCTGTTTCTCTGGGAAGCTTTAACAGTACTTGAACTCGTAACCATCAAAATGTAGCCAAATAGCACTCACAGAACGCAGTAGCACCTCCTACTAGGCAATGCCTGCTGCTCTGAGTACTGCTTACACCGGTGGGACAAAGGAGGGACAATATAGTTAATAAAAAGATAAAGGGTATCTGAGAATAATAAATCTTGCTATTATCGGAGCTGAGAAGACTTAAGCTGGGAAGTCATCTGGAAGGATATAAGTCTTTACCTGTAGTATTACACTTAAAATGTGATAGTAGGCACTGAACAACTGAATGGAGAACAAACGCTCAGAAATTTGACTGCTTTTCTGAATTTCAAATGTGGACACACATAGCTCTAGTGCCAAACTAATGGACAACATCTGGATTAATGTTTTACACATCTATGTTTATAACTGTCCCCTGTCATACATAAAACACACACGATTAAAGCCTGTTCTGAGAGAAAACTAAAAATAGTAACTCATTTTCGAGAATCAAAGCATTCTTCAATTGTCTTTCCAAAGTCACCTTTTGTTATGTTTTGTTAACATCTATCTGTATTCAGCTGATGATGTAGGACCTTAACCAGTTATTTGAGAATGTATTGCATAATGATGCTTCTTTCAACAATGGACTGCATATGATGGGGTCCTATAAAATTATTATGGGGGAGGATTTCCTGTATGAAATGAAAAGGTGTTTGGTTCACGGGGATTTTTTATTTCCCTGATTAGAGCAATATCTGAGGGGCTTGGCAGTACCGATTCATCCCAATCAGTCAGCCACTGGCCTTTTTCTAGCACAGCGAAGCCTGTCCTCCGAGAGCTGCATATTCAGAGAACCCCACAGCGCCCCCCCCCCCCCCCCCCCCGCGATCTAACCTGGTGGTCTTCAGTGCACTTGGCTGTCTATTCTTCGTCGAGGATCTAAGATTCTGTACGAGGACACGAGTCCCTAGGAGCTGCCTTAACAAGTATTAAGTGCCATTCCCACGGTAATAAAAGCTTTCTGTGGTAGCGTGGAGCTGCCTGTTCTTGTACCTTGGAAATAGTTTCAGGTTGGAATGTTGTAAAGCACAGATAAATTTTATTTCTTCTATCAATTCAGTGCTGGAGAGAACCCTTTGTGTCAGATAGGGCCAATGGAATCAGAACTAAATTTCTAAAGTGAAAATGTTGAGTCCTCAGTTCTTTACCCTTTCCATGTTAAACCCCCTCTTTTTAAATGAATACCACTAAGTTTCTTAATCTGATTACTGTTTCAATATGCAACAGGTAGAACCACGTGGCCATTACAATACCCTGGGTTCCTTTATCTCTCCATTATGATTTCTTATTCCTACTGATCCTCAGGCCACCTTTCACTGCCTCCTGATGGTCACTAAAATGGTGATCTATGCCTTACCCCGTCCTTTGCTCTTCAATACTTCTAATCAATTTAGGCTATATTCCTGTTCTTGGAACAGCATTGACAGCTTTGACATTCTATTTCTGACGCCGTTGAAAGGAAGCAGGGGAAGAGCCTGTGGGACAGTGTTTATGGAGTCCACTGCAGTGTGAAGTAGTGTCCTAGCCTTCACGTTCCCTCACTGCTCACTCACTCACTCACTCACTTGTGAGTGAGTGTGTGAGCAGTGAGACCTCCAGTTCCACAAGCTCTATTCATGGCAAGTGTGCTATATAGGTGTACCATTTTTTAATCTTTTATGCTGTAGTTTTACTGTAATTTTTCTGTGTTTAAGTATGTTTAGATAGACAAATACTTGCCATTGTGTTACACTTGCCTGCAGTTTCCAGTGCAGTATTATGTCGTGCAAGTTTGTAGCCAGGAGCAATAGTTAGTCTCTACAATGTAGCCTCGGTGGGCAGGAGGCTGTACCACTTAGGTTTGTATAAGCACAGTCTGTGTTCGCACAATGGTAAAATCGCCTAATGACACATTTCTTAGAATGTACCACTTGCATTAAATGCTGCATGATAGTAACTTATTTTAGGAAAGCTAACTGGAAACTGCCCATTAAGATGAGAATTTTTTCTTAGCAAAGAACTCTGTATTTGTGATCTCCCCCCAAAAAGCATGACTTGCCAGAATATAGCACTACACAAAACAGACAAATAAAAGAAAACAGTTTTCATTAGTACTCAAATTAGTTTTGTAAATTTGATGCCACTCGTATCATGTATTGTCTTTGTTGATTTGGACTCCTGCTGACTGCTTGGTAAGTTAAACTAGGTTGGTAGAAAGGCACATACATATCTTTGGTCATTTGTTGCAATTTTTTTTTTTAAAAGCAACACAACTGAGTGGTTAATTTGTTGCTATTATGTCAAATCAATTAACTTGACAAGATTCCATTGTCAAGGAATGACCCGTTTGCCATTTGAAGGTCACCAGATGCAGCAGAGCAAGAGCAACTTTGGTGGTGCAGCTGGTGGGTCATTTTATATTTAGCACTGTAATTGGCTGTTTTCCTTTTGCTTTATAAGTTGTATGAAATTTGGGAGGACTCAGGCTGCTGACTCCTTCACAGGCTGGTTTCATAGATCAGGAATTCCTCTCCTAGGAGTGAAAATATATCCGTGCTTGGCTCATTAGAGTTGCTAATAGGGTCAGCTTTACCCAGGGGGTAAGCTGGAAGCCAATGATGTTGGTGTAATTGAAGAGCAAAAAGAAGGCTCTTATTTATGGAGACAGAAAAAGCACAGTCTTTTTGTGAAATATTACTGTTAAAAAAATTCCCTGAGCCTCAATTTCCTCATCTTTAAAATGGGGGTAAAGATTCCTAATTTTAGGGTCACTTGTGGATAAAATGGGAGGATAAAACAAGTGCTTTACATATAGCACATGCTCAACACAGACGAATGATTACACCCAGATAATTATCATCCCCACTATCCTGTGGCCAGTCATAGACAGGATCATCTCTGATTGAAATGCCTCTGGGAAGTATTTTGCATTAAGTCTGAGCACGGACATTTGCTTCTCTATATGATCCTGTCAACTGCCCAGCAGAGAGAACAACTCAAGGATAAAGTTGGTAGCCTGGGGCAGAGTTCAGTGCCTGGCCACTGTGATAGATACACTTGTTGATGAGAAAGAACAGAGGATCACGGGAGAGACAGAAATACAGGCTGCAGGAGTTGACAGAAGCTGCCTTTGATTCAGGAAGCAGCAGGAACCTACTTCTGTCAATGGACTGAAACCAGGGCAAGTCCAGAGACACAGCCAGGGATCACAGATCACAGGGAGCAGTGTCAGGTGCTCAGCATGGATGCAAGATTGGAAGCAGGTAAATTAAGCTGCTAGTTTCCATGGTCTGGAGTTGGTCGGGGCTGTTGAGAACTAATCCTTGTAGTGCAGAAGAATGACCAAAGCCTTAAGGACAGCTGACCAAGGTTAGGCTTGCTTATGCAGAGAAAGTGGAAGGGACTGCTACCTGTGAGGGGTGGGAGTAGGGGGCTAGCCACCTGCTAAGAGGGATGGCAGGTGCCTTGTGAGGAGATTTCTCACTCATTTCACCAGCTTTGCCCATGAACTTGTTATTAAGTTCCCAGGAATTAGTTACAGGTTAAAGTATCATATTCTATAAACTGGAAATCATTTGAACAATTCAGATCAGATGAACTCTAATTTCAGTCTTCGTTTACTCAAATTGAATGTACTTCTCCATGTATCCATTCACAGTTTTAGGAACTGATTTATGCTTTTCAGTTTTAATAACTTTTGGTTTTTGAACAATGATTTGATTGGTAAAGAATGTGATTTGGTGTAGAGCCCCAAGTAAGAAATAATGGGAGATGCTTATAGTCAATATTCTTCCTGGCATTCATCCTACAGAAGGCTGGTCCAAATGGTGAGTCCAGATATAAACCCACATTTATTATTGATTAAAGAGGGGGAAAAGTTAGAAGCCAAAGGGAACAGGTTGGCAAGCTCATATTACAAAGCATCAGGCATTGTTATAGATTAAATATGTGATATATACGTATACATATGTGTATATATATATATATATACACACAGTATTTTATATAGATATAGATATAGGTAATAAATATAGATGTAGATGTATCTAGTCTTTTTACTGCAAGTTCCTTAAGGTTAGGACCTGCATCATCTTTTAGCCTTAAGTATAGTGTTGACATATAATCACCAGTTAGCAAATATTTGTAGAATTAATTAATTACATCCTGTATTATAAGCAGTTAATAAAAACGAACACATAGCCATAAGATGCTTACTATGTGCCAGGCACTATTCTGAGGACTTGACGTATATTAACCTGTTTTAGTCTCACACAGATTCTGCAAAGTCAGCTCTACCGAGGGGTCAACGTGTTCAAGGTCGCACAGGCAGCTAAAGGCAGGAGGGGGATTTTGGCCCAGGCAGTTTGGCTTCAGTGTTTACGTTTTTAACCACTATTCCATGATACAGGGATACAGAATTTGATGCTGTGGTGATACTGATTTAGTCTCAAGGGGACCCCTGCCAAAAATCTGTTAGTTTATGAGAATCCAAATGAATAAAAACAAGTTTCTGGCTGCATATAACTTTCCCTTGTGAAAACATGTATATATGTCAGATACCATCCAATTCCAAATGAAACGTATGGATCAGACACATATTCATTTTAGGAGCCCTGGGATGGCACTTCAAAAATTGGTGGTCAGTCCCCAGAACAGTTAAAACTGAGGAACGGTGAGGGTTTATGAGACTGCTGATACAAACCCACACAGCATTGTAAAAGGACTCTGAGGCTGTTCTGTATCGGGCACAGTGCTAAGTGATTTATATGCTTATATTATTTAATCATCGCCCCCAAATCAAGAAGTTAATACAATTACCATTGTTTCCCAGATGGGGAAACTGAGACTCAGAGAGGTTAAATAACTTGCCTGAGGTCAGAGTTAGTAGGTAATAGAGCCTAGATTTAAATCCAGTTCTTTCTGACTTTAAAGTCCAAGCTCTTAAACACTATCACACACACACCTGGAATTTATTTGGCACGGAGCTCCATCTGGAACATTTCGATAAGTTAGGGAAGAAGTGGAGTAGCAGAGAAGAGAAAACAGAGCAAGGCGTAAATGTAGAGGGAGTAATTTTTGATGATAGTTGAGGCCTCGTAGAATTAGTTCTTGTTCAGATTCTAAACGAAATTCAGGCATCATATTTAGAGTAGTTAAAAGAATGTGGCCTCAGGTGAGGGAGGCTGTAGTAATGACCTTCAGCAGTGGCTTGCAGTCCTTATGCCCATGGAGCCAAGCGTCCTAGAACCAGTTCGCTGCTCTGGGACTTGCTTGGGAGGCGGATAGAGGTTAAGGGGTCATAGCCTCTTGGTTCTCAGCAAAAAGGGCAACATTGTAGCATCTCAATAATTTGTTTTAAGAATCTGGCACAATGTTAGAGAGTAAGGACAAAATTGATATTATTAAGATTCCTTGACCCTAGGACAATTATCCAGAAAATTATCCTAATGCTGAATGCTGCAGGGGGGGGGGGGGTGGGGGTTGGGGGTAGGGGGGGAGGTGTTGTCTGTTCAGAAATTGAAAGATATTTCCCAGGCACCATTGTGCAAACCAACCCACCCCAGGGAGAGGCTGTGCTTAGGCCTGAGGACCAAGCAGTTATCCCAGGTTTGTTCACAATAAAAACAAAAATGCAGGTTTAATAAACTATTGAGGGCAACCTGAGAAATGCTGTGTATATATGATTCTTTGCAATAGACAGCATCACAAAACATCACAGGGTGTTGTCTTCATAGACATATCCTTTCTATTTAATTCTCAGATTTCTTTTGGGGGGGGGGGGCATGTATCAGGCACTGCTCTTGGTGCTAAAAATATGACTCAATGCTGGGACTTAAGTTCAGATAAAATTTTATTTTATTTTTATTTTTAAATTTTTAAAATTTTATTTTAATTGTTGTTCATGTACAGTTTTCTTTTACTCCCATTCCAGCCCACCCCCAAGCCCTCCCCACCTCCCTCCCATTTCCACCCCCAATAGTTTTTGTCCATGTGTCCTTTATACTTGTTGCTCCAAACTCTTCCCCTTTCCCCCTGAAATTCCCTCCCCTCTCTCCTCTGGTCCCTGTCAGCCTGTTCTCAATTTCAGTGTCTTTGGTTATATTTTGCTTGTTTGTTTGTTTTGTCATTTAGGTTCCTGTTAAAGGTGAGATCATGCGTATTTGTCTTTCACCACCTGGCTTATTTCGCTTAGCATGATGCTCTCCAGTTCAGACAGTATTTTAGACTACATGTTCGTTCACACGTGCTAGCTCACTGAGCATGGACCAATTCTGAGAGTTTGAAAGGGTATGCATATTTGATCCTACTCTAAAAGTGAGGAAGGGGTGACCCTTCAATATTCTTCAAGTAGTTAACCTGTGTCCTAAGCCTTATCCTTCCTCTCTTCAGTTTCCAAATTTATAAAAGTTTGATAATGCTTTTTCTACCTACTTTATATGATTATTGCACAATTTTAAATTAGCTGATTGATGTAACACTAATTAATGAAAATAAAATTAATATACAAACCCAACTCACTAATTAGGACTAAGTATTTAGAATCACTGATTTTAAATCAATTGCTTACTGCTTTTTGTTTTCTTTGTCTGTTTTTTCCAGTGTGGTAGAATAAGCTGCACCAAAAGAACAGTTTTCCTAGTCCCATAGCTGTAAATAGTCAAAAATTATGACCAAACTACAGTGTTTATACAGAAGTACCATCTGAGTGCCAGGTTTCTCTTCATCTAAATATTTAATTAGCCAACATAATTTAGGGGAAATCTAAAAATGTGGGATCATATTATTACACTGATCTCTTGTGTGGAACATTACGATAATTCTGTCTGCATAGAACAAATGTCTAACATGTTTGAATAGGCAATTTTGTTCCCCAGCAATGTACTAGATGCATAAACATCTATAATGAAAAATACATATACTTATGAGGCATGTGTATTTACTCTAGAAACACTGCAATTAATGGATTCTGCACTCTGGCCTATGAAAAGTTTGTGGAGTCCCTACATGGAGCTTAGGGTTTTAAACTCTATAGATTTTTCTAGCTATTACCATATTTTAAAATTGCCCTTTATTACTGTTCTTTTTGAAAGAGAGTTAGAAACTATGTATTCCTACTCTCTCATTTTCCATTCATTCCTCAGTGAATTGCAACGTGGCTTTCTCCACATTTATTCTCTTGCCAAAGTCATACCTTAATTCTTCCACGTAAAGCAAATGGGCACTATCAAATTCTTGTATCTCTGATGTTGCTGCAGTATTGAACATTGTTTATATTACCTTTTGAAACTATCTCTTCCCTTGGTGTGTGTGTATGTATGTGTGTGTGTGTGTATGTGTATGTCTGCATGTATTTCCTTCTGCCTTGATTTATTTTTTGGATGCCCTAACTGAGTCTTATTACTGAGCTCAATTTACCTGGCCTACTCTTTAGAAGTTGATGACATAACAGTTCTATTCTTATCCTTTACTTTCTTCACTCTACTTACATTCTTGCCTATTTCCATTACGTTTAGTGATCACCACTACCCTTGATGTCTACAAAAGTTCTCCATATTTTTGTGTCTTACTTCTAGACCTTTCTCTTCCATTACAGCCCTGTAGAGTTGATTACTGAAAACTTCGACATAAATATTCCATTCATGTATTCATGTGTCTATCCATTTATTCATTTCACATGCTTTTTGTAAGTCCCACAAGCACCATAAACTAACATGTCAACACCAGACTCTTCACATGCCATCTATTACTCCTTTATTTTCTCTCTGATGCCTAGAAAAATTGTCTACCCATCATAAAAGTTTAAAAAACCTAATGACATATTAGATTTGTTAACCTGGAATTTCTGGAGGACAAACCTTATCTTGCATGTTTTAATTCTCCTCAGGTGTTCTAGCACTCATCCAGGATTGAGGCATCTTCTGTGGATAGATTACAAATGCTCTGTGTGCATGAGAATCATCTAGGGATCTTGTTAAATTGAAAATTCTGATGAACTAGGTCCAGGTTGTGTCCTGAGGTTCTGTATTTCCAACCAGCTCCCAGGTCATTGCAGATACTGTCTGTCTGTGGGAAAACTTTGAAGTTAGACTTTAGATGATGCTTTGATAATATCGCCAGTCCATTTGTCCTCTCTTCAAATTTTCTTAATGGACTATGTGGAGCATTCCAAAGATAGCACGTGGGTTCTTTTACCCATGCTTGTAGCAGTGCACTTTTTGTGTGAATTAGGTATTGGCTGTGCCTTTGTCCTTTCTATGTAGCATATTCTAGTCCCTACTTTTGAACTAGATAGGTACCAGTTACATTGGCTATGGGATTGCAGGAGCTGTTTAGAGTACCAAGTTATTTTATACATCCTCCTTGTCTTTCAAGTTACAGTTCAGAGTAAATTTATTTTGAATTAGAAGTTATTCCTACATGCTCAAATAATACCCTTTATTATCTTCATCAAAGCACGTTCATGCTATTGCTTTGTAGCTTTCTGTTTACTTGTCTGTCTCTCCATTAACTATGAATTACCTAAGTATAGTACTCTATAGCTTTGGTACCTAACACAGTACCTGGCACACCGAGAGATCCAATTACTTTCCACTGAATTAATTGTGGCCATTGTTGAAGTTTAAACATGATAAATGAATTTGCATAGCCATGCATTTATTGATTGAGATCTGGAAACTGGTGCATCTCTAAATATTTTTTCTGCCATTATCTAGCTAGGATAGGCAGCAAAATTAGAGTAAATTAGGGTTTTAAAAATAAATTTATTTATTTATTTATTTATTTATTTATTTATTTATTTATTGTTGTTCAAGTACAGTTGTCTCCATTTTCACCCCACCATGGCCCCCTGCCCCACCCATCCCCATCTCCCACCCTTGAACCTACCATCCTTTGGCTTTGTCCATGTGTCCTTTATACATGTCCCTCAATGGACCTTCTATTTTCCCCTCATTATCCCTCACCTCCCTCCCCTCTGTTTACTGTCTGTTTGTTCTTTATTTCAGTGTCTCTGGTTATAGTTTGCTTGCTTGCATGTTAGGATTTAAGATGAAGAGAGTAAAACAATGAGGTGGCTTCCAATTATTTATGTTAGTTCATCCCTTGATGGTTCACAGGTTATCAACTCAAACTTCTTTGTCTATTAAAATTCTCAAATACTCTGTGCTTCCCTGGTGGACAAACTTTATAGCAAAACTATCAGGAAATTTGGAGTTTTGTAAGAAAATGCCACAAGCTCTTACTTCTAAGATTATTCTTTACCAGCAAAACAATAATCAATGTCTGTCTAGGGAATAAGAAATTGGTTCACTCATGATGGTCAGTGAAGCCTCAGCTCCTGTCTTTATTCCAGTGATGTTCTGTCACAACATCTGGCACTTGACACCAGCTTGATGTTATTGAACTTGGACTGGTTGCCTCATCACATTTCACACACTGCCAGCCACCATTAACCTGAATAATTAAGAGTTGGACAAGTCTCCACCTTCTAAGATGCTGTCACAAATGTGAAGGGTTTGGAAAGAATTTAAATATTTTGGATAACTTGGCAAACTATTGGGATTAATCAGATTAGACTCTAAACAAAGTTGCTCTTTAGAACAAAAGAGTCACAGGCAGGCAAGTTTTCAATATGGTTTCTTTTAGAAAAATCTCATAGCTAAACTTGTACCTAATTTTAATTTACTTTATTTAGGAAATCTACAAATGAAATATATAGATTTTTAACTTCTATTTCCCTTCCTCACCATGAGCTACTGACAATATATTTCAGTCACTCAATATTATCAAAATCAATACCTTCAAACAAAAGGGACTGTCTGTTAGCCAATAGCCTAAGGCAAAGGAAAAATCCATTGAGAATGATACTTCATTTGTTTAGGTGAAATTTAATTGAGTAAAACGGAAATGTTCTGATCTTTTGTTCATTTTAAAAATTCAACTACTTAAATGATGACTTAGACATGACTTTATGGTTTATCAAGTTTAGAAGATAACACTAATTTCAAAACTTTAAATTAAATTTAAACGCAACAAAGCAGTTTTCTAAATATTCAAGAAAATAAATGGTGCTCCATCACTCACAGGTTCTACAACCTGTTGTACCCTGGGCTAATAAATGCTATCATCTAATCAAGCCAGTTCTTACCAAGGGAATAGCTGTGACCATCCTGTGAATAAAGGCTATGGACATTTTTGTCCAAAGCTCTATTCCAGTTTAAGAATAAGGCTTGTCTTATATCAGACACTCAATAAATGCTGAGTGAATGCTAGCCATAAGAGCGCATCCTGGTTCCCACTCCAGGGCGCTGTCAGTGAACGAAGGAACTGCAGCCTACATTGGACTTCCTACATGGAACCTCCACTGATTTACAAATATGAAGCAGAAAGTGTTCCAACTTCTTTTCTATCTGTGAAAAGCCAATTTAGAAAGAACTTCATTTCAACACATTCCTTTTCAAAAATGATGTCCTACTTTTTGTTGCTATCCATGGCTTCTCCAAACTCTCAGGGTAAAGTTCCAGAACATACCTTGAAATCAAGGCTTTCAAGTTCTTCCAGAAGTTGCCCATGTAATTCTCCAGCCGAGTGCGGCACCACTGTTCCACCTTCTCTCAGTGGCCTTGCCTTAAAAGTCGCCTTTTATTCACTTAAGTTTTCATTTCTCTAGATGTTCCATTTGGTCCTTCTAAAAATAGCATCTATTTCTTACCTCATGTTTTTTTTTCATATACTTGAACAAGTTTTTAATAGCTGTTTCAACATTTTTGTCTATCAAATCTATTACCTTTATGATTTTTGAGTTCATTTTTACTGACTAATTTTTCTCCTGGTTATGTGTCATGTTTTTCAACATCTTTGCACTTTTTGATTGGGTAATATACATTCTGAATTTTATGTTGTTGAGTGTCTGGATTTTGTTGCCTTTCTTTAAAGAGTTTTCAACTTTGTTTTGTTCTGTTAGGAAGTTACCTATGGTTCAGTATGAGCCTTTTCAGGCTCATTTTAAGCTTTTGCTTGGGGGACAGGTCTAGTTATAACTTTTACTCTAGGGATAATTTAGCTTAACCTCTAGGGTAGACCAGAAATATGGTCTTATTTCAGTTTTTCAAGCATGCTATCTTTGTTTTTGCTTTTGGGTTTTTGGCATGTTCTGATCTCCTTGACTGTAAATTAGTTTTGTCTGGTTATAGGCCTCCATCATACTTTGAATTTTTCTTCTTAAATTAAGTATGCAATTACGTATTTAATGAATGTCATTTCTGCTAGTTTGTAAACTCCATCACAACAGGGGAAATTAGCAATGTGCAGACATTACTTCACACCAAACAAATGAGACATATTTCAGGACTAGGGCAGAGATAATTTTCCTAATGAGAACTTGACCAATGAAAAGCTGAGTCAGTCAGATACCAATATACCTATTGAGATGAAGGTAGTGGAGATGCCAATTGTTTCCTTTGCCTATAATACCTTTTCTTCTTCTTACCTAGCCCCACTTCCTTCTGAAATTCTGTTCCCATGGATACTGCTGAACAATCAATTATTCATTGGATCCCACCCATCTGGTCATGACTGGCCAGAATGGGGATGGACAAGTGTTATAATGCAAGCCAATCATATTCTTTATTTCAGAAGTAATAGATTGTGTTTTTTTTTTCCCTTGAGGCAAAAACAATATCCTCAGTGGGACTGAGCCATTGAGTGATAGGCCCAGTAGGAAACTTGGCTATTTAGAAGAACATGATGTCCAGAGGATATAGAGATGTCAGTGAGGCCCAGAATCGGGTTACAGCTAGGTGCACTGGAGGCAAGCAGGCCAACTGTGTGCATAGAAAATATGAAAAGACACATGTATACTCTGGTTAGTATTAGGCAGATCTTGGCATCAGGTACCATAAGATACTGTGTCCCAGTTACAAAGTGAAGAGTTCATGGGAAGACTTCAGTCCTCATGGTGATTGGTTTTATTAGTTTTCTAGAGCTGCCATAACAAATTACCGTAAACTTCATGGCTTAAAACAACAGAAATCTATTCTTTCAGGGTTCTGGAGACCAGAAATTTGAAATTAAGTTGTCAGCAGTGTTGTTTTCTTTTGGAGACCATGAGGGAGAGTCTGATCCGTGTCTCTCTCCTAGCATCTGGTAGCTGCTGGCAATATTTGACATTCCTTGGCTTGCAGATGTGTTAGTGGTGGAAAAATGGCACCAGGTGTTAACCTTGGTTCAGCAACCTCAGTTTTCGAGTTCTGACTAAGAGGAGAATTTAGAGCCAAGACTCAAATTATAAGAGAGAGTTTATTTGAAAATTCTCAGAAATAGAAGAAGTGAGATGTAGAAGAAATGGACTCAGGCAGCAAAAGAAGGGTCCTTGGAGCTTTGGGAGGAGGAGTGGGGGGAGAGAGAGAGAGAGAGAGACAGAGAGAGACAGAGAGACAGAGACAGAGACAGAGGGGTACATGTTGTCAGGGAGACCTGGGGAAAGTAGGGAGTGGGAAAAGGTGAAGGTGTGAGAGAGCCTTGCTGGGTCCTCCATCCTAAAGGCTTTTATCTGAGGCCTCAGGGGATCTTAATAGGATATTCATCAGCTTTCCCACCAGGGGAGGGGCTTACCACTCATTGCAGCGGGTCCTGACATCAAGGAAGCAGTTGGTCATGCTAGGTCCCACAGTCCCACTGCCAGGCACCCAGGCTCTTTGCCCTGTGACCCTCCTCGCCTGGTCCATCCTCGCTTTTCTGTCCGTGTCCAGCCAACCATGCAGATGCATCTCTCTAATCTCTGCCTCTGCTGTCACAGGACCCATCTCTCTGTTTTTCCCAAGTCTCTCTTTGTTTCAAATCTTCTTACTCTTTTGAGGACACCAGTCATTGGATTTAGGGCCCACCCTAAATCCAGAATGAATCTCATCTTGAGATCCTTAATTACATCTACAAAGAAACTAATCCCACATAAGGTCACCTTCACAGGTATAGGGCATTAGGACTTGGACATATCTTTTCTTCATCCGTTATTGAACCCACTGCATTGATAAAGGCAGGACCGAATGCTAGGTTAGAAAAACAAAGGTTCAGATACGACACCAAGTCACAGCTTGGGCACATGTAAAGAAAACAAGAGCCTAATTGCAGGAACTCACATTCAAGGTCAGAATAGGGTCAGTAACAAAGTGAATGAAAGCTTAGTTCCTGGCATAGGAAGCTTCTTTCTCATTCTAACAGATTAAAAACAGACTTTGTTAAATAACCTAGGACATGGAAAAATCTGCCAGCTATAACAGCAGGAATGGTAGGTGACCCATAATACTAATTCCACAGTGGAATGATCTGAGAGTTACAGACTCAGTAAAATAAAACGAATGCAGAATTTTTAAAGGAATTAACAATTGAACTTGCTTATGATTTAGTAAGTTGTCTGCCCAGAAATTCTAACCACTTTTCAAGTTTCCTCCTTTGTATATCGCATAATTAATTTTCCTGAATTTAACATGAATTCTGACTTTCCCTTTTGCTACAACCCCAAATATAGGAAAATGGATATATAGCTTTTAAATTCGTACTCTTGTGGATTAGGCAAAGCAAGACTGGAAGTAGCTTGATTAAACTTTAACATATCACTGATTTCCTTTTAAACTTCCTTCACATTTGGCTCACTTAAAAAAAAATCAAACTGTTTATTGCACAGTTGAAAAATGTATATAAAAAATGCCATCAGTTCCTCCTATTATCAATAGACAGGAATTTCTCGAACACTAAACTTCTAATTCCATTTTTAGAAAATTTTTTAAGGAATGATGTCCCACATTTAAAAATGTTTAAGTATGTATACTTTAATATATTCAGAAACATGTCTTGTCATTCTGTATTGGATCTTTTTTCCTACTGTATCCCCAAATGGAAAAAAAGTTGATGAAATTGAACAGCTTCATTTTTCTGTGAATGCGTAGTGAACTTTGGAACAGACATGAACATTAGAGATCATCTGAGGCTTAGGACTCACCAGTTCTTGGTCAGAGACGCCTAGTCTGAGTTACAAAAGCCACTGACTTCAGAAAATAATGACATTTTTGTGCTCTTTCTTACCCAAATAGTGTGTGGCTTGGCATGCCACATCAAATGACAAACAGCTCTCCGTTCTGATAGAGCAAACATAGCTTCTCAGCTCCAAGGATCGCTCTCACGGGTTTGGTGTTTAGCGGACCAAGGCCTTTGGAGCCGGGGTGCACAGGATGCAGTTCTGGCAGGGGGTTTGGCCAAGTGCCCCGCGGCCTCAGAAGATGACCAGTCATCCCTCAAGGTGGCTTAAAGAATCAGCTTTTTGATGACCTATCCTGCGGTTAACAACTCTAGTAAGCGCTACATCCGATATGGTTCTTAGGTGTCATCATTGGCCTTAAGTTTATGAGAAGACAGGCTTTGAAACCCTGGCCTCCTGACAGGACATCAAAGGGTCATCTTCTCCCCTGCAGTCAGTGCATAAGAAAAGAACTAAAAAATGGCCACTTCACAAAATCCCTTACATATTGCCTGCGTCTTTTTTATTTTTCTCTCTCACTGGATGTTTTAGAAAGCTTTTGGAAATTGCATTTAATCTATTCCAAAGGTCACAGCAATGAAAGTTTCTGATCCATTGCTATATCCATACTTGGTCAGGCTTTACAATTCCAATCTCTGTGGGTGGTTTTTTCTTTTTCTTTCTTTTCTTTTCTTTTCTTTTTTTGATGTCAACTGTGTAGCAGTGAATGAAAAATACTGGTGTTCATGCTTGCAGATGAAACAGGACAGACTGCTTCTCTGTGTATTAGGTTGTATAGAAATAGAGTTCCCATATTTTCTGAACTAAAGCATCAGTTTGGTTATCTGACAAGTATGAATGACCTCATTGGAACAATGGGACAGAATATTTGAAATCCAGAATGTTATGAACAGCTGGGACATGTGTTTTCTGTATACACAAGGGCTCAATTTCATTCAAATTTAGTGAAAACTAAATGATTACTTGCGTGTGTTTAGGTTCAAAGCCTGGATAAACTCTTAGTGCATGCTATTGCTTCCTTCCTTTCTCATTAGTTTCTGTTCAGTGTTAAGAGTATATAATAAAAAGCAGCTTTCAAAGGTGTCCCATTTCCTTAGCCAACCATTAATAATGGTGGGAACACAACGCCTGTTTGCCAATCTAATATAATGAGCAGGTTAATGAAAACTACACTCCAGGTTCCCCTAAGTAATGATCTTACCTGTATCTCTTAAGTCACCAGGGATGGTTTGAAAGCACATGGCTTAGGGTACTCAATAATATGAATTTAGTTAATCTGCTGGGTTGCCTTCCTGAGGAAACTATGCAAATAGACTTTTTCATTTCGAACACAAGTCAGGTTTTTCAAAACCCTAATATTACAAGGCTGAAAGACAGAGATAAAGAGTAGGCAAATATTCTTAGCCCGTAAGACAGATGAGAAAGCTAAAACACACTGGGGTTATGTGATGGATCCGTGCTGATTATTGGATTAGAACAATCAGATCTACCTTGCTTTTTGTCAATTAACAATAACACTGACAGCAATAATAATGTGTGCTAAGTGCTTTTCATTAATTATTATATTCAATTTGCAGAGTAACCCTGTGAGCTAGAGTGTGATGTTATCCTCAGATTTAAGCTAATAAAGCTGGGCATCAGAGAAGTTAAATAACTTCTTCATGGTGACACAGCTAACAGGTGGTGGAGCTGGGATTTGAAGCTGAGCAGCTTGCACTGTTTCTCTGAGCCTCTCTGGCCACTTGGCAACCATACTTTTCATGCCCCATGCTAGGACTGCAACTAATTACAGCTTCCCCAGAAAGATTTTTGTCATAGTCTTGATTCTTTCTGTGGTAAACAATATACTTTGCTTTCCATTACACACAAAAGGTGTTTGATAAATGTTAGCAGAATGAGTTTAATTTTGTGATCTTGTTTTAAGACTTTGCATTCCAATTGTGTGTTCAGAAAATAGGGCAGATAGATACGAAGGGTTTGTGTGGATGAGAGGAAGTCAGGTCCACTCACTTTTCTAGGTACCCTGGGAGGAGAATGCAGAGAACCTGCGGCCAGGTGCTAGTCTCAGAAAATGGGCAGGTCAGGAAATACTCTCTGAATGTGGATCAGCAGAGCTGCTGAAGAGCTCTACATGGTCAAAGGAAAGGTCAAATGCCTGCAGTCACTACTAACGCACAGCAGCAGGTGCGGTTATGAGAACATGGTAAACATGATTCCTAGCTATCAGAAATTTTTCCATCCCAACAATCCTCTGAGAAAATTTGGAACCCAAACAACATAATTGTGCTAATTAAACTTGCCTTCAGTCAGAATTAGAGGTAAAAGTAGGTTAATTAATTTATTTATTGCCATCTTCTCCGGAGGCAGAAAATGCATTTTTATCTTCCCAGTAAACTCACTTCCCAAACCCACATGAGAACCTGAAATTCATCAGTAGTTCAGATATTTGTCAAGAAATACAAGACTGAAATCTCTCTGGATCTACGGGCATGCTACCCTGTGGCCTGTTATGGATAAGATGTGCCCTGTGTCAGGTGGTATAACTGATCATTGAACTGGAATTACAGTTTCTTATCAGCCAAATAAAAAGACAGCTTCCTTCTTTTAGAGATACCTAGTTAAACTTCAGATGGTTTTTTTTTTTTTTTTTTTTTTTTTTACCAGAGCTTCCTATTCCAAGCGGGGTTTTATAAGTTGGTGTTGGTAGCTCTGAGAAGTGAAGTCAGGACAAACTCAGGATGAGGAAAAATGACTTCCTCTTGGCATTTCAGTGACAAAGTTGCTTTTTGTCTGGCAAGAAAGGTCCAGCAGTCTTGTCAATGGATTCTTTCTTAGAGGTTACCAGTGTGAGCTTTGTTGCTCAGCCCAATTATAGATGATAAGAAAGTCTCTACTTACCTGTAAACAGTAACTAAAAATGCAGCCCCTATATTTTTTGAGCAGGAAATCATGACAGTTTACATGACATTTAAGAGGATAATGGTACAGAATTTTTCTTATATCAAGACTGTTTAGTAAAATTTGCAAAGTTCAGAGACAAATATTTATGCACTCAGCTTATAACTAACAATAATAATGATTATAATAGCTAACACTGGTCTATTGAACGTTTACTATATACTAAACACAAACTTATCTGGCCCTTACAATTGCACCAAGAAGTAAGTACCATTATTATCACCCAAATTTGGCTGGTGGGAAACTGGGATACAGAGTTGTTAAGACTTTACCAACTTTATACAACTAGTAAGTGGCCAAGTTAGGATTTGAACCCAAGCAATTTATATGAAAAGAATATACTCTTACCCATTATGATCTATTGCTTGTTTTAACTAGAAAACCAGGTTATGCAAACAAAAAACCCTCAATAACAGCAACTACTACAATTAATGATTATTTAGCATTATGCAAAGTACTTTTCTTATCTTGCTATACACATTTTTGGGTTTCATCCCCTCAACAATCCTATGAGGAATGTATTATTATTATCATCCCCATTTTACAGATGGAAAAACCAAGGCATGTGACAAATGAATAACTTGCCTCCTGTCATCAGCCCATAAGTGGTATGACTAGGACTTAAACCGAGACAAAGATAGGTGTTTTGACCCAAGCTCTTCAATTTATATTTGTTGATGCTTTTTAAAATTAGGTATGCTCTAACATAAATCAAAATGGCTGAACACAAAAATGACATAAAGAGAATCAAATTAATTTTCTAAGAAAGACAAAGTGGGTCTTCTCTAATGACTCCTAATGAAATTATAAAAGTATAACTTCACAAAGAAGGAAGAAATATAGTGACCTGTGTTTTATAACCCATGGGCATGTTTTCAAAGAGGTTACAATGCAGATAAACTTACAAGTTCAGGCTTAGTAAAATTTCTTTAATTGTTTGAACATATTGGTTGTTTCTACATAGTCTGTTACTTTGCTTGTTGTTTAAAACCAAGTGTCAAATATATTGTCATTTATTTTATGATTTACATTTCTATTGAAGAGAACTTGCTTAAAATGGTTGTTAACCATGTGTGTCCCTGCTAGACACAAACCCATCAAATTCCATGTGTGTGTGTCTTTCTTTTCAAACATAATAGATATTTCTGCTCCAATACTCTTGTCTTTAAAAAGTAAAAGTCTTGAACATTGAGGCTGGAACACATACTTGATAATCATAAAATAAAGCATACCCATCACTTCTCTCATTAATCATAGTTTATGATTCCAGGGTTACACCAAGTGTTAAATTAGAAGTTAATTATTGCTTTACAAATGGAATTATACTAGATCTTGGTTGTTTTAGATAGTAAGCTTCTCAGTATTTCCAAAAGTAGGCACTTTGTAATACATGATCATACCCAAAACTTTTTCAGCATAAATAAATAGACCAATAGTATGATGCTCTCTCTCCTCTGCATTTTCTTTACAGCTATAATGAAGACATTAGACAGGAATGCTGAATACATATGCATGTTCAATTATTAAAATTCACTGAGTGGCTGTTAAAGACTAAGTTAGGCATTAAGGAACTGGGCATTTAGGCAACTCGAGCATGTGGATCATTACAGTAAAATTAAAGGATGCCAGAGTTGGGAAGAACCCTTCATCTGATTTAACTGCCATTTATAAGCAACGAGAAAATTAAGGTCCAGAGAAATTCACCAACCAGCCCTAGATCACCCAGGGAGCATATAGCACAACCAGGACCAGAACTATGGACTTAGTTTAAAGAATGGTGCCTCAGTTGGAGGAAGACAGCTTTCCCTCAGGAATTAATCTCATGTCTAATTAATTCCATTATCTTGGCTCATCAAGAGTGGAACCAAGTTGCAAGCCCTAAACACAGGCTTTCCCATACAGTCTGGTGTGTGATGTAGATGAAAAGTATGGGAATTAAATCATGGAGAAGACCTGGCACCTGCAGATGCTCCCATTAGCCTTATGACTTTAAGAAAGCTTTTAAATTTCTTTGGCCTTCACATTCTTGCATTTCAGAGATTAAATTAAATTTTATATTCAGTTAGACTACTTTGACCAACTAAAACATTTCTTTGCCTTTGGCT
Organism: Glossophaga mutica; assembly: GCA_039655065.1. Lineage (NCBI taxonomy): Eukaryota > Metazoa > Chordata > Mammalia > Chiroptera > Phyllostomidae > Glossophaga > Glossophaga mutica. The sequence continues at coordinate 133,666,377 of CM077307.1, read as the reverse complement.
AAAGTTACAGCAATGTTCAGGGAGATAACCTAGGGTACCTCATGTTACTAGAAAATTCTAGATGGAGGCTGCATATAAAAATGAGAAAATAAATTACAGAGCAAGAAGTACTCTAAGTATTAATATCATTTTTCATATTTAATAGTATAATATGCTGTTTTATATATAAAAATTTAAGCCCAGAAAAGGAAATACGCAGTTTAAAGTCCTATTGCTATAAGGCACACAGCATAAATTCAAAATGTGTTCTGCAGAACTCCAAAATCACATTGAATTGTCTTTCCAAGGAAAACAAGGTAGGGCAATTTAACAAATAAAGGGATACAAAGAAATCACAGTATATAGTGACTCAAAAGTACAAAATTCAAGGTTATCCAATGTTATTTAATGTGAGGCCAAGCTCAATAACCTTTGAGAATATCTCTGTATTATAACAAGACAGGATGATTTTCAAAATGACGGCCTTGAATCATCAGTGAAAAGTAAATTCTTGTCTATACATTCTATTTTTAAAAGATCATAAAGTTCAAAATCAAATGTGTTAGAAGCTTATCAGGAAATCTCAATTATATAGAGTGATTCATTTCTGGAAGGTTCCAGGTGGCTGAATATAATTATGATTGGTAGTTATTTCCATAAAAATATCCTTGCTGTTACTTTGGAGAGGAATTAAATGGACTCTATTTTTTTTTCAGGTGACAAGGTTAAATTTGAGGCTTAATTAATGGTCCAGTCATCCAAAATGCTACATCCTGCTTTTTCTTCCTGTACCTATTCATAGAGTTTATGAGCTGTGTTAGACCTTTAGAGTGTATGGCTCAGTTGAGCGGTTTGTCAGAGAGAATTGGGTGTTGTCTTTTCTTTAAGTGTAGTCAAATAATGGTCATTATTTAAAGTTAAGGATCAAGTTTCATCTTAATTGCCTAAATAATTTTCATTTTGTTTTCCCTCCCAAAGAATTCATTAGTGCATTCAGATTTTTATTAGTACGTCAAAAGAAAATGTAAAGGCATCTTTCTAGAATGTTAATAAATCACAGCCCTGTAGGTAGTTCTCATGCAACCCCTGCTAACTGTAATAGAAGGTAAATTACAGTGCTCCTGGAATTTCATCCTAGTGGAAAATAACAGCCTGTTTCTCCTCATGTTTACAAACCTTGTGGTATAATTTCAAATGTATCCAGCTAATTAGGCCATCTTTGTGTTTAAATCCTTCATACCTCCGTCATTACATTTAATAGTTTTTTTGAGAAAATAGCTGGAAATTTCTATCAATGAAAATGGATTTTATTTTATTGTTATTGATTTTTTTTTATCCCTACATACCCATAAGATGTGCTGCAAATCATTTTAAAGATCTATACAAGCTGGCCATATTGACATTAAAATAAAAGCTGAACCTTTTGCTTGCAGATATTAAAGTATTAAATATTAAGGTTGATTTACTGACAGGTTTAGCTTAAAAGACAGCTGAAATAAACATGAAAGTGAAAGTAAATTGGATTATGTCATTTGTGGTTTGAGCTGACTGGGGTAGAACTAATTTTATTTCATAACAATAACACAAAAGTGAACATTGACATTAATTGTCCTAAATAGTCAGTAGAGCAATGATGCGACTACTGACAAAAATTAGTACAAATAAAATTTACAATATCTCCATGGATCTGTTTATTACATAGAATTGGTGGAAATATTAACCTTAATACAGGACAAAGACATACCACACATCTGTCTCATGTGATTTTGGAAGTTAGACAATATCAGGTTAAGAGATGAGCAAGTCCTTTCTTCTGAGTCTTTAAAAAGAGAGGAAGCCACAGATTTTTTGAAGATTGAGAGTAAACCAAAGAAAAAGGAGAGAAAGATCTCATAAGAATCAAATGCCTACTATATATCGGGCTGGCCAAAAAGTCCGTATGGTTTTTTTTTCCGTAAAATAAGACACCTTTTTCATTTTCAGCAATAACTTTATTGATTTGGATATTTTGAGTATGTCAGCTGTCTCCCAAATGGTATAATGTTAATTGTTCTCAAGTAACGTCTTGATTTCATTACTATCAACTTCAACCGGTCAACTGGCATGAAACTTGCAAACCACTTTTGACACATTTGATCAGTGACAGCACCTTCCCATACACTGCACAAATCTTTTTTTGTGTGTATTTCAATTATGTTTTTACCTGTCTTGAAATAATAAAGTGTAGTATGCAAAACTGTTGCATATTTTCTTCCATCTTCAATATTAAAATGGCTTCACAAAAATTCACCAGTTTTGATATGTTTTTTTTAATGCTCACTGATATGATAGCTAGCTGTCACAATATAATCTAACAAAATTGTTTCAAATGAAGCTAAAGACAAGTAAGCACTACTAGAACCATCTTATGTAGTGCTTACTTATGGAAAAAAAAAAAAACAAGCAAACTTTTTGGCCGACTTATACCAGGCACTGTTCAAAGTGTTTCATATATGGTATCATGGAGTGTGCCCAATCCACTCTGACAAAATTATTATCATTCCTGTTCAAAACACTCTTGTTAGCTTTGTTTTCATTCATCTCGTTCAATCTCGTATTGTTCCATTCTTCATTTATCTACTATACTCCTGGCGTATCAGCCTCCTTTTGCTTCCTGGAGGCTTCCCTTCCTTGGGGGCTTTGTACATACCCTTCTATCTACCCTTAATATTCCCATCTCCTAAATCATTACCTATAATCCCACTCTTCGAATGGACTAGTCTCTTCACCTTTAAGCTCTTGTAACTATTTTATTTGGGGGACAGAACAAAGAGAGTCGGGGGATACTGTGGCTTAACAACATGGAATTTTATTTCTTTTTCATGTGAGAGTCCAAAGATTGGTGATGGTTGGACTTTGAGTTAACGTGGGCTGTTGGAAGCTCCTCATTCCTTCCCCTGTCCTTGGAGTGTGCATTCTGCCCACCATTCCCACAGTGGGGGCCATTTTCAAGGGCTGCTGCTTTCTTTAGTCCCTTTTTGCCCTCTGTGTACAGGCGCTTGTTTGTGAACCTACAGTGATCCAGGTGTGGTAGGCAGCTCAGCCATTCTCATGCATGATATATTTTTGAGTCCAAATCCTGGTGTGTGTTTCTGCCAACTACTTGACAAGGGAAAAGGATGAAGGCAGTGCATATCTCATTGTACTGTTACACTTAAACAAATGTTAAAAGGGTATATCTTGTGTTAAGTGTTCTTACAGTCATCATCATCATTATCAACCATAGAACAAGAAATGGCTCACGTTTCTACTCACATTCCACTGACTAGAATTTACTCACTTGCCTACTCTTACCTGCTAAGAAAGCTAAGAAACAGAATATTTAGGTGGAAAGCCACGACTGTACATAAGCCTACATTAAAATGGAAAATAAGGAGACCAATTACTGGGGGACAATTGGTAGTGTAGCATAGGGTTTGGTTTAGATGTCATCTTTGCAGGAGATCCTCTTTTGACAACTTCATCTACCAATAAAAAGGTGTTTTTTTTTAATTATTCATGTTTTTCTGTAGCATTGATTTGTTGGTTTCCTTCATAGCAATTGCGCTTTCAATTATATTAATGAGATTATTTTAAAATTCTCTACCTTTTTAACCTTAAATATCTTGAAAGTAGTACTGTTTTATTTTCCATTGTATTTTTTTATTCCTGTATGCCTGACACATGTGACACATGCAAATAACACTTGAATTTATAAAGATTATTGAATGAATGAACAAGTAGAAATCCAAACAAATCTCCAGACAGGTAACATCTCAAATCAGATGAATTTATTGATTCAAACTTTGAGCAATTCATAGGAGAGGCAACAAAATTAACTTCTAAAGGACCAGGCAATACCACTAGTGCAGTGATATCTAAATTCTTAGTCAACTATCCACTAGCAGTTTATAAAATCTATTGATTAAATCATAACCAGCATTAAAAATAAAAGAAATAACCCAGTGATTCCACTTCTGGGTATATTCAAAGAAACCAAAACACTATTTCGAAAGAATACAGGCACCTCTATGTTCATTGTAGTATTAGTTAATTAGCCAAGATATAGAAGCAACTCAAGTGCCCATCAATAGATAAAAAAAGTTGTGGTATGTTTATACAATAAAATATTGCTTGGCCACAGACCTGTAGATACTGGGAACAGACTAATAATTGCTAGAGGGGAGTGGGGTTGGGGGCCTGGATGAAACATGCGAAGGGATTAAAAGTGTAAATTGGTAGTTACAAAAACGGTTACAGGCAGGGATGTAAAGTACAACATAAGGAATGTAGTCAGTAATATTATAATGACTATATATAATAACACGTGGGCACTGGAAATGTAGACACTTTGTAAAGTATGTGATTATCTAACCATTATGCTGTACACCTGAAACTAATACAAAATAATATTAAATATAAACCATAATTGAAAAATAAAATTAAAAAATAAAATAAATAGGCTAGAGTAGAAGAGAATAGAAAAAATAGAAAACATTGTATATGTAAGGGTATATATTGTTTCATAAAACTTCAGTTTCAGATATATGTGTGTGTGTGTGTGTAGAATATAGGTACTTTTCAAGTCACAAGGTAAATGTAATTATCACTGTTAATAATGTAAAAAAACAAAAGTTCGAAAGCCACTGCCTAATGTACTTAAAAAAGAGTGGACTCAAAGGCAAGGAAGACATTGGGAGGAAAAATCTTGATCCTTATAGAGCTTAATGTGACCTGTATCACAGGCAGGTCATCAACAGAGTGACATAAATGGTTACTCATCTCTTCACCAGTTCCATAATTTTCAATTGCATCTTTTCCAGCAATGCACTATCAAAGTATGTTTCAAAGAAAGGAGGGTTGTGTGTTTCAAAGCATTATTTCATCTTATTAGTCATAGTGGGCTATTATTCTCAAGTATAACTTGAATCAACTGCAGAAATAACTTTGAATTATAGTTCAACTTGAGAACATGTTTTTATTTTTGAAATTCAGGTATACCTGGGGAACTCATGTACTTCCTCTCATGTTTGGTCCTAATTAATTGATCAATGGATTTTTCTAATGTGCTTGACTGTGAGGATCCCATGTTTTATGTAGAACAAAGGTTGATTTTCTCCTTTGAGCTCTTTGTATGGATGCAATTTTGCTATTTTTGTCTTCCTTTATTGCTAGTAGATTTTTTTCTCTTTCTTACTTCCTTTCTTACCAGAGGGATCTGAAATGAAAGTAACCTTCATCTATTAACCTTATTAAGATTTTATCCCCCCTTTTAAAATCAATACAGTGTTTTTCTTCTGGCTCCAGCAGCCTTCATATGAGATTTACCAACTCCCAAGCACTTTATAAAAATGTGTTCCATGCAACTCTACTGCTGGGATTATACCCTAAGAGCCCTGAAACACCAATTCAAAAGAACCTATGCACCCCAATGTTCATAGCAGCACCATTTACAATAGCCAAGTGTTGGAAGCAGCCTAAGTGCTCATCAGCAAATGAGTGGATCAAAAAACTATGGTACATTTACACAATGGAATTCTACACAGCAGAGAGAAAGAAGGAGCTTATACCCTTTGTGACAGCATGGATGGAACTGGAGAGCATTATGCTAAGTGAAATAAGCCAGGAGGTGAGGGACAAATACCATATGATCTCACCTTTAACTGAAACATAATAAACAAAAGAAAAAGGCAAATGAAATATAACCAGAGTCATTGAAATTAAGAACAATCTAACAATAGTCAGAGGGGAGGTGGGAGGGGACAGCGGGTAAAAGGGTTTTCAGGAACTACTGTAAAGGACACATGGACAAAACCAAGGGGGAGGGTAGAAGTAAGGGAGGGAGGGAGGTTTGGAGGGGGTGGGTGAGAGGGGTGGGAAGAAAATACAGACAACTGTAATTGAACAACAATAAAATAATAATAAAAAACTGTGTTCCATGGATAGTATCAGAGCCAGAAGAGGGATAGTCCTGAACAGATAGCTTATTTGGAACCTAACCTGCTGCTTGGCACATACACATATCTTTGAAATCAGCTGTGCATCATGTCAACCATATGCAGAAATTGCAAAAAAAACAAAAAACAAAAAAACCCCCGTGAAAATGGCAAAAAAAAAATTCTTCTTTCAAAATTAGTTTTATTTGCTAGTCTACAAACAAGGAACAGCCCTCTATAATAACTAACATATTGCAAAGCTGAAATATCTATCCAGGCTTCTCTAAATGGACTTAATTCCCCCACTTACTCACCTGCACCAGATGGGTAAAAGAAAAAAAAGAAAGAAAATAAAAGAAAATCTTCTACGATTGGCATGTGCTGCGCTTGTAGGAATTCAGCCAGACCTCTACCTTTTTATATTTACTTTCATATTTACTGGGCCTTCAGCCCTCTTTTTTCTCAGTTTTGCTCAGAACATCATCCAATATTAACAGCTAGTATTTTTTAGTGCTTACTATGTTTCAGGCGTTATGCTAAATCATTTACTTGCATAATCTAATTTAATTCTCAGAACCACCAGTGAGATAATTACTTGAATTAATTATCTATTGCTGCATGACAAATAACCCTAAGACTTCATGGCTTGAAACAACAGAAATCATTTATTATGTCTCATGGCTTATGTGGTCCAGGAATTTAGAAATTTCTTAGCTAAGATATTCCCGTTTAGGTTCTCACAAGCAGTTGCAGTCAATCTCTATCTGAGGCTGGGACCATCATGAAGCCTTCTTCAACACTCGCATGTCTGGTGCCTTTGTTACAGAACCACTGTGGGTCTGTTGCTCTGGGTTCTATTGCCTGTCACCAACGAGAACTGTGGCTCTCAATGGCAGAGTTTGGTAAAAAGGGAGGGAATTATTTAATTAAAAGTTATATAGGTTTCTAGTAATGGCAGAATTTTGCTATTAAGTCCCACTCCCTTTGAATATCTGCAAACATATGCAGTCATGTCCCACCCCCTACCTTTGCCCAGTCAAGCCAGTCTCAAGCATGCCAGTCAGAAGTAGCACCTTTCAGGAAAAAAGACAAACAAAACAAAACAAAACAAAACAAAACAAAAGTCTGTTTCTCACTTCTCCTGATTCCTTCCAGTAATCCATGCTTGGCTGGGCAGCCTCCCATGGTTCCCAGCACCACCAGCCATGTCTCCACGATCTCCAGTTCTTAATCCAAAACCACGTGGCACTTTCTCCTGGCTGGCTCCCTCCACCCTCTTTTCACCTGCATGCTCCCACTGCACATGGCTGCCCACCTTTTAATTTAAATCCTGGCTTGGATCCTCCTCCTCGGTAACCCCATTTCTGACTCCTCCCACAAACAGCTACACCTGCTAGCACTGCCGCATTTCCCACCTTTCTTGGCTGCCATATTTAGTCGGGGCTGACACGGCCCCATGGTGTGGGGAGAACTGTTTCTGAGCTCTGGAGCAGGTGCTGTAACTGGGGAAGGTGCCTCCTAGCTACATCATGGGTCAAAGTCACACCAATCTCCTTGGCCCAGGCAAGCTATTCAGCATTACTATGAAGCTAGCCTGCTGCTATTGATATGCCAAGTAACTCTCAACGGTTCTGTCTCCCATCCCCTAGGCAGGACTATGGGGGTATAGCCCATATTCCTGGACACCCCAAGTTCCGAACCCCTTTGCACATTTGTTACACTTGGACTTAGCTGAGGCTCCTCAGGCATATCTATCTTCCTACTATCTCTTCACAGGGCCTCTCCAACATGGTGGTTGCAGATTGGCTAGACTTTAAGGCACGGCATGTCTGGAGAGAGAGAGAGGGGGAGAGACAGAGAGATAGACAGACACACACACACAAAGAGAAAGAGAGAGACAGAGAGAGAGCCAGATGAAAACTTTTTTACCTTCTCTAATTTAGTCTTGGAGGTCTTGCAGTGTCATTGCAGTTCTAGTCAATATTTTTTTGAAGCAAGTCACAAAGACCAGTCCATATTCAAAAGGAAGGGGATTAGACACTACCATTTTAAGGAAGGAATGTCAAAAAATTTACAGACAATGGGGAGGGCTGGGGACGTGGGCTGGGGTTGGGAGTAAAAGACAGAAAACTGTACAAGATCGACAATGAAAAAATATTGATTAAAAAATTTACAGACAACTTTTTAAAATCACCACAGTCTGCTGTCTGGCCACAAATATGTATTCTTTTCACATTAAAATATACTCATCCCCTCCCAAGAATCCTCAGATATCTCATCTATTATGGCTTCAAGCTCAACGGTGAGGTCTCAACCTTGAGGTCATCCAAATCAGGTCCTTAAGTCCAGCCTTTGAGTACAGTTCCTGTCCATCTGAAGAGCTGTGGCCTGGAGACACAGATTATTTTTCCTCCACACATTCAACGTATATTGATGGAGCCCACACAGTAGAACTGCTATACACCTTCCTGTTCCGGAAGAGGAAAAATGGATGGCACACAGGAGTCACTGGCTTAAAATTCTGTGGCTCATCTCATGTTGTCAGTTCCTTAATTAGATCCCAGTAGTGGTACTTGGGGATTGTCCACACTTTTGGTTCTGTACCCTTGGACACATTTTTTCTTTTCCATTAGAAAAGATTTTACAGCTATTTCTGCCTGCTTCTTGCTCATCATGATTTTTGGGTCCATGAGTCTCTGAATTTTTTACTGTTTCTGTCTCATTTGTGTCAAGTTGGCAGTGAGTGTTTCCATTGATACCATTCTTTAAAAAAAATTTATGGGCTTCTCATGAATCTTGTTGGATTCATTCCATTTGTCAAAGCCCTATGTTGTCTCTTTATCTGGTTTCTCCAGCATGGCAGTCGGTGTGTATAGACTTTTTACATGACACAAGCTTTGACAGAGAGAGCTGGAGTCGAGGAGAACTTGTAATAGATGCACCATCGTTTATAACTGGCCCTGATAATCATGCAAGGTCAGTACTGTCACATTCTCCTCAATAGAAGCAAGGCGAGAGGGATTAGATTTAACTTTTTGTGGGAGGAATGTCAAATAAATTGCAGATACAACCAATTTTTGTATCCCAGAACTTTACTGAATTTCCTTATTAGTTCTGACAGTTTTTTGATATAGTCTCTAGGATTTTGTCTATATAAGGCCCTGTCATCAGCAAATAGAGAGACAATTTACTTCTTCCTTTCCAATTTAAATGCCTTTTTTTCTTTCTTTTTCTTTCTTTTTGCTAATTGGTATGGCTAGGGATTCTAGTCTTATAGGAGTGGTGAATAGCAGTAGTGAGAGGAGGCACTCTTGTTTCTGATTTTAGAGGAAAAACTTTCGGTCTTTTGCTACTAAGTATGACGTTAGCTGTAGGCCTGTCATATATGGCCTTTATTATGTTCAGGTATGTGCTTTCTATATTTAATTTGTCGTGGGTTTTTTATCATGAAAAAAGATCAAATTTTGTCAAGAATTTTTCTGCATCTATTGAGATGATTATATGATTTTTATCTTTTATTCTATTAGTGTGTTACATTGCATTTATTGATCTGGGTATGTTAAACCATGCTTGTATTTCATGGATAAGTCCCACTTGGTCATGGGGTATAATTCTTTTAATATGCTGTCGAATTTGATTTGCTAGTATTTTGTTGAGAATTTTTGCATCTGTATTTATCATGAATATTGGTCTATAGTTTTCTTGAAGTGACCTTACATGGTTTTGATATCAGGATACTGCCTTTGCTGTTGTCACATTTACCTGATTATGATACTGTATTCTTACATTGGTGTCTTTGCATTTGGTCTCCTTTTCTGGCCTTTCTCAGCCATGAGGTGAGGTTGCTGACTTACTTCCCTGCTCTGGCAGGTCTTAGGATGACAGTGCACAGCCTCCCAGCATCTCAGGCCAGGCTTTCTGGTCAAGGGAGACTGAGGGCTATGCTCAGCCATTGGGCAAGATCAGGTGTTGATCTAGAATATGCTTGATGGCCTGTTGACTTGCAACCCTAATTGGGGAGGACTGCCAATCGTGTAGCCTCTCTAAACAGGGCCACTTGCTGTGCTTTGTGAATGAGCTGAGCCATTTTTTGAGATCTCTGCTTGGGTGCTGAGGTCAGCAAGAACACAGGCCAAGATCTATATGCTGGCTGCTGTGAGCCTTGCACCCCCTTCTCCATCACTAGTTGATTCCCTCAGTGATCCTTGTGGTGCATTATCTAAGTGGACCTCCCAGAAAGGATCCCAGAATGGTAGGAAGCTAGATGGTCACCTTAAGTTCTCTTTCTCCCACTGGAGAAATTGTAGGTACAGGGTTTGGGTGCCAACCTTAGGGGAAGAGGTTATGAGGTCCGAGTAAAACCATTCAGACTGTTTCTTACGATTATGTATGTGTATGTGTCTTGCTTAGAAAAGCTTTCTTACATGGGGACCATAAAATATTCTCCTATAATATTTTCTAAAAGAATTATAATGTCCACTTTTTAATTTATGTGGTTAATAAACATAAAATTGATTTTTTGTAGGCAGTGTTAGGAAAAAAATAAAATTATTTTGAAAACCATATCCCAGTCCACTGTAATGACAACTGTTATAAACCAAGCATCTAATAAATATATATATGGTATTTTTTTCATTGTTTCTTTTTTGTTTTTTTAAATATATTTTATTGATTATGCTATTACAGTTGTCCCATTTCTCCCCCATCATTCCCCTCCACCCTGCACACCCTCTCCCACCCACATTCCCTCCTTTAGTTCATGTCCATGTGTCATAAGTTCTTTAGCTTCTACATTTCCCACACTATTCTTGCCCTCCCCCTGTCTATTTTCTACCCACTATCTATGCTACTCATTCTCTGTACCTTCCCCCCCACTCCTCCCACGCCCCTGTTGCTAACCCTCCCTATGATCTCCATTTCTGTGGTTCTGTTCCTGTTCTAGCTGTTTGCTTAGTTTGTTTTTGTTTTAGGTGTGGTTCTTAACAGCTGTGAGTTTGCTGTCTTTTCACTGTCATATTTTTGATCTTCTTTTTCTTAGATAAGTCCCTTTAACATTTCATATAATAAGGGCTTGGTGATGATGAACTCCTTGAACTTATCTGAGAAGGGCTTTATCTGTCCTTCCATTCTAAATGACAGCTTTGCTGGATAGAGCAATTTTGGATGTAGGTCCCTGCTTTTCAAGATTTCAAATATTTCTTTCCAGCCCCTTCTTGCCTGGAAGGTCTCTTTTGAGAAATCAGCTGACAGTCTGATGGGAACTCCTTTGTAGGTGACTGTCCCCTTATCCCTTGCTGCTTCTAGAATTCTCTCCTTCATTTGAATCTTGGCTAATGTAATTCTGATGTGCCTTGGTGTGTTCCTCCTTGGGTCCAACTTCTTTTGGACTCTCTTAGCTTCCTGGACATCCTGGTAGTCTATTTCTTTTGCCAGATTGGGGAAGTTCTCCTTTATTATTTGTTCAAATAAGTTTTCCACTTGTTGCTCTTCTTCTTCCCCTTCTGGGACCCCTATAATTCGCATGTTGGGATGTTTAACGATGTCCTGGAGGTTCCTAAACCTCTTCTTATTTTTTTTGAATTCTTGTTTCTTCCTCGTTTTCTGTTTGGTTGTTAGTTTCTTCCTTCTGGTCCACTCCATTGATTTGAGTTCCTGTTTTCCTTCCATCTCTATCGGTTCCCCATGCATCTTCCTTCATTTCACGTATTGTAGCCTGCATTTGTTCATCTAATTTGTGAGCAAAATCAACCAATTCTGTGAGCATTTTGATGACCAGTGCTTTGAACTGTGCATCTCATAGGTTGGCTATCTCTTCACAGCTTAGAGGATTGGCTCTGGGGCTTTCATTTGTTCTCCGGTTTGAGCCATTTTTGGTGTTTTTGTTTTGTTTTGTTTTGTTTTGTTTTGTTTTGTTTTTGGTCTGGTTGTGGCTGTTACGTAGTGAGGGGTGGAGCCTTAGGTGTTCTTCAGGGTGGAGCAGCCCAGTCGCTGGGTTGTGATGCTATAGGTGGGGGCAGGGTCCAAGAGGGAAGAATGGCACCTGTTCCGCTCTCTCCTGGACTCCGGTCCTTTCCGCTGCTTCCCCTCTGCCTGGACCATCTGTACGCGAGAATGTGGGACCACCTGGTCAGCCAGCCACCTTGTGCAGCCTCACTGGGTCTGCACAGTTGCCCCCCTGTGCCCGGGGTCCGCCAGCTGCTCCCTGTGGGCCCGGGGACCGCCAGCCGCTGCCTGTGCACCTGGGAACTGCCAGCCGCTGCTGCTTGCATTCCCGGGTCCGCACCTCCACTTTTTCCTGCTGCGACTCTGCCCCTCTTACCGGTCTGGATGAATGGTTGTTGGACTTCCGTACAGTTCAATTTTCTATGAGTTCATGTTGTTTTCTTGTTTCTAAATATTTGTTGTCCTTAATTTTGGTTGTAAGAGGAGGCACAGTATGTCCACCTACGCCTCCATCTTGGCCAGAAGTCCCCTATTCCTATATATGGTATTTTTGTTCTGCCTCTCTGCACCAATATCTAAATGACTATAAATATCATATGATGTAATATCTGATACTTGACTATAAATATCATATGATGTAATATCTGATACTTAGGGTAAATCAACCCACTTTATTCCTTTTCATATGGGACTTGGCTATGTTTGTTTATTTCACTCCCATGTAAATTTTTACAATTTTTTTCACATTTTTTATTGTTATTCAAGTGCAGTTGTCTCCATTTTCCCCCACCATTCCCCCCACCCCAGCCATCCCCACTTCCCACCCTTGATCCTACTCCCCTTTGGTTTTGTTCATGTGTCCTGTATATATGTTCCTGAAAACCCTTCCTTCCACCCCCCGATTATCCCCTCCAACCCTCCCTGTAGTTAGTCAGTTTGTGCTTAATTTCAATGTCTCAGGTTATATTTTGCTTGTTTGTTTGTTTTGTTGATTAGGTTCCACTTGTAAGTGAGACCATATGGTATTTGTCTTTCACCACCTGACTTATTTCACTTAGCATAATGCTCTCTAGTTCCATCCATGCTGTTGCAAAGGGTAGGAACTCCTTCTTTCTTTCTGTTGCATAGTATTCCATTGTGTAAATGTACCATAGTTTTTGATCCATTAATTTACTGATGTGCTTCTAGCACTTGGCTATTGTAAATTGTGCTGCTATGAACATTGGGGTACGTAGGTTCTTTTGAATTGGTGTTTCAGGGTTCTTAGGATATAATCTCAGCAGTGGAGTTGCTGGGTCAAAAGGCAGTTCCATATTTAGTTTTTCTGAAGAAATACCATACTGTTTCCCACAGTGTCTGTACCAGCCTGCATTCCTACCAACAGTGCACTAGGGTTCCCTTTCCTCCACATCCTCTCCAACACTTGTTGTTTGTTGATTTGTTTATGATGGCCATTCTCACCAGTGTGAAGTGGTATGTCATTGTGGTTTTAACTTGCATCTCTCTGATGGCTAGTGATGCTGAGCATGTTTTCATATGTCTCTGGACCCTTTGTATGTTTTCCTTGCAGAAGTGTCTGTTCAAGTCCTGTGCCCAATTTTTAATTGAGGTGTTTGTCCTCCTAGAATGGAGTTGTATGAGTTCTTTATATATTTTGAGAATCAAATTCTTGTCTAAGGTCTCATTAGCAAATATGTTTTCCTATATGGTTAGTTCTCTTTTAATTTTAATACTGTTTTCTTTAGCCATGCAGAAGCTTTTTATTTTGATGAGGTCCCATTTGTTTATTCTTTCCTTTATGTCCTTTGCTCTAGGGGACATATCAGTGAAAATATTGCTGTGTGGACTATCTCAGATTTTCCCACCTATGTTTTCCTTTACTCCCATGTAAATTTTAAAATCTGCTATTAAGTTCTACAATCTAACCTACTGAGATTTTTATTGTGATTGTATTAAAGCTATAAACCAACTTGGAACATTAACAATTTTATAATATTTAAACTTCCATAAACATGATATTTTATTTATTTTGTTAGACCACTCCTACATATATTGGTATAGATGTACATATATATGTATATATGTATACATATATATTCAATGTTAACATAGTCTTTAAACTTTCATTTTTTATTTTTTATTACAGTTTATATTGAATATTATTTTGTATTAGTTTCAGGTATACAGTGGTTAGATAATTGTATTCTTTATAAAGTGGTCCCCCAATATTTCAATTACTCACCTGCCAGTATATTTAGTTATTATATTATTTGCTATATTCCCCATGTTGTATTTTCTATAAATATTTCATTTTCTAATTGTTATTATAGATATAAATGCAATTGATTTATATTCATTTGGTTTTATATAGTATATATTTCTCTGCTGAGATATCTTATATTCTCATTTATTATAAGCATTTTATCTTACTGTACATAGTTATAATTTATAATTTCCGCTTTAAAGTCCCTATCATATAATTCCAACATCTGATTTATCTTGAGACTAACATCTATTGATTGACTTTTCTCCAGAGATTGAGTTATTTTTTCTTGGATCTTCATATGCCAAGTAATTTTGGTATACATATAGTAGACAATTTGAATGTTATATTGTGGATATTTTAAATTTTGTTACATTTTCTAAGACTATCAATGTTTTAGCAAGTGTTATGGGATAAATTTTGTTCTCCCCAAATTCATAGGTTTCAGTCCTATTTGGTAATAGAGTCTTTAAAGCAGTGATTAAGTTAAGATTATTGGCGTGAGCTCCAATCCAATATGTGTCCTTACAGGGATAAGAAGCTTAGACACAGACACACACATAGAAGGAAGGCCATGTGAAGGCACAGGGAGAAGAAGGTGACCATCTACATGCTAAGGAGAGAGTTATCAGAAGAAACCTGTTATGCTAATTCCTTGGTTTTGGACTTTTAACCTCCAGAATTGTGTGAAAATAAGTTTCCGTTGTTTAAAGCATCCATTCCATAGCACTTTGTCATGGCAGGCCTAGGCAACTGATATAACGGGCAATGAACTTGGCTAGGTTCAAATGGAAAGTTGTCATGATTCTAATCAGTAGCTAATTCAGACCTTTAAGCCTTAGTTGTAAGATGCTTTCTATTTTCTTCATCAATGAATGGTTCTGAGGTCATTCAGAGGTTTGGGAAGAGTTTAAACCTGAAATTTAGGGATACCTCTCTATGGACTTCTCTTTCTTAGGTATTCTCTCTCCCCTTCTAATAGTCCTGGGCTCCCTAGGCTTTCCCCCTAGTTTCTCTGTTTAGGGAGGTGACAAGCTTTCCATTAGAGTTTCAGCTACCCTAAAGGAAAAGCCATAAAAAAGGAAACTCACTCACTGCTAATCCCTTGATCCGTTTTTTCTCCTCTCCAAATCTTCCCAACTTTATTCAGTCGTTAGGTCATCGGGTTTTGTGTTCTGTCCTAGTTTATAGCTTTTATTGACAGGGACCATTTTGTTAGGCACCCTCTTCTCCATATTGGAAGTAAAACTTGCTTTAGCCTTTGAATACTGATTTTGAATGTAACTGCCTTTCTAGGTTCTATTAGTGATCCAAAATAACTTATCTCTAAATTTGGGTAGTTTTTGTTTTGGAAAAAAAAAAAAGTCAGAAAATGATTGATAGTCAGGGTTCAAATGGTAAGAATGTTTTGACTTAGTGCATGTAACTGATCAAAATTTTTTTGTATTGGATCATATGATTTTGCCAAGGGAACATTCTGATGTATTCAAAATTAGATTGTTTTCTTGATCAAAATAACATGATTTAGCTAATGATATTCAAGATCCTCACTCTTCTACATGGATCTTAGGAAAAATAAGTCAATGAAAGATACTCCTTTTTACTTATTTTGCAATCTTGGGAGAAAAAGACCAGTGAGATCAGAGTGTACACATGTGTGTGTTTGTGTATTTCAATGGTCAACAGTAAGTCCTGGTTACTGAGAAGGCTTAGGTTTTAGTATTCTTTTAATTCCATTTGGATGATTGAGACCTAACACTGTTTATTTACTTTCTTTAACTCTGTAGTAATAATAATAATAATAGCAACAACAATAATAATAAAATTTAAAAAAAGCCCTCACAAGGGGGCCCTAGATTAGGAGGAACACTTATGAACACATGCTTTTTAAATGTATTGATCCTGAGGGGAAACACTGTGGGATCCATAGACATCTACTGTACAGAGGCCAGGGGTGCAAAAACCACAAGGCTGGTACTGTTCCGCAAGTCCCTTTCTGCTCTCAGCAGGCTAAGCTGCTCACAAATTCAGTGTTAGGCAAGTTTGGATCCTTAATGACAAAAATGCTCTGGCCAATGTAGGGAAGTGTAGTGAAGAAGGATTATTTTATATCTAAGGCCAGATAATCAATACCATCTTTGTCATGTGCATAAGATTTAAATCAAGCAGGGCAAGTCAAGGTGCAATTGCTAGGGCAGCAAAAGCAATCCTAAGCGTTCTGTCACTTTATCAGTGACTGCTAAATGGAGATTTTTATCATGGACACCTCATGGTTGGATTTTTATGGCACTGGAGTAGAAATCTTCTTACCTTACCTGAGGTCCTTACCTAGGAAAACTTCAAGAGGAAAGGATTTTTGTTTGGTTGGTTTTTTATCTGGAAGACTTTGACATCTATGCTTGGGAGAAATAGTCATCTGAGAGTAAGAAATCTTAGTGCAGAGGAGAAGATTCCTTTGACATTAAGATGGTCACCTTCAATTGGAATGCAAACTCTGTGTAAGACAGGCCATTTTTATTTGTTCACTGTTAAATTTTCAGTGTCTACAGCAAATACTTGTATAAATGTGGGACAAATCTGCCACATAATTCACAGTTAAACAAATGTTTGAGCCAGATGCAATGGAATTACATAGTTTCCCAAAATGGATCTCAAAACAGTTAAAATGACCGTGAGTAGATGTCTCACAGGAGGGCATCTCAGTACCGGGGGGCAAGAGAATGGGTTAGAAACACATCTAAGAGGCCTGAAGAAAGGTCTCATAATAGGGAGAAAGGAACAGAATTTACAATAAGAGAAAAAGTCTACTAGGATAGAAGGGAATGAAATTTCAAAATTTCTTTCTTAATATTTATTTATTTATGTCCAAAATTTCTTTCTTAGTGTTTGTTTATATTTATTAATAGTTTATATTTTATTGTATTTTATTTCCATTACCATTTATCCCCCTTACACCCTCTTCTACTTTCACCCATCTTCCTGACCCCACACGACCACCACACTATTGTTCATGTCCTTGAGTTTTTTTCTTTTTAGTTGAATCCATTCACCCACCACACCACCAGAGCTGTCATCCTGCTATCTATCTATGAGTCTGCCTGTATTTTGGTTGTTAGTTAGGTTTGTTCATTAGATTCTACATATGAGTGAAGTCATATGGTATTTATCTTTTTCTGTTCACTTAGCATAATGTTCTCTAGGTACATTCATGCTGTTGTAGAGGGTGAAGTTTTCTTCTTTCCTATGCTTAAGTATTATTCCATTGTGTAAAAGTACCATAGTTGTTTTATCCACTCATCTACTGCTGGACACCTGTTCTGCTTCCAAATCTTGGCTATTGTACATAATGCTACAGTGAACACAGAGGTGAATATATTCTTTCAAAGTAGTGTTTTGGGTTTCTTTGGATAAATTCCCAGAAGTGGAATTGCTGGGTTATAAGGCAGTTCAATTTTTAATATTTTCAAGTAACTCCATACTGCTTTCCACAGTGGCTTCACCAATTGGTATCCCACCAAGAGTGCAAAAGGGTTCCACTTTCTTTTCACATCCTCACCAGCACTTGGTTTGTTGATTTATTGATGATGGCCATTTTTGACTGGTGTGAGATGATATCTCATTGTGGTTTTAATTTGTATTTCTCTGATGATTAGTGAAGTTGAGCATCTTTTCATATGTCTGTTGGCCATCTGTATTCTCATTTGGAGAAGTGTCTGTATAGGACCTTTGCCCATTTTTTAATTGAATTGTTTGGGGGTTTTTTGATGTTGAGTTTTGGAGGTCTGAATGGATAAGAAAACAAGACCCGTATGTATGCTGTCTTCAAGAGATCCACCTCAGAACGAAAGCTATGCATAGACTAAAAGTAAAGGAATGGAAAAAGATATTTCATGCAAATGGAAAGGCAAAAAAATGCTGGTGTAGTAATACTTACATTGACAAAATACACTGTAAAATCAAGGCAAAAATAAGAGATGAAGAAGGACACTACGTAATGATAAAAGGAACAATCCAAGAAGAGGGTATAACCCTAGTAAACATTTATGCACCCACATAGGAGCGCCTAAATATGTAAAGCAAATATTGATGGATGTAAAAGGAAGACATCGACAGAAATATAGTCATAGTAATGGATTTTTGGCATGCTATTGACTTCAATGGATAGATCTTCCAGAGAGAAAATCAACAAGATGGTGACCTAAAATGACACACTAGAGCAAATAGATTTAATTGATACCTTCAGAGCCTTTCACCCTAAAGCAGCAAAATATACATTCTTTTCAAATGCACATGGAATGTTTTCTAGAGTAGACCACATGTTAGGACACAAAACAAATCTCAATTAATTTAAGACAATTGAAATTATATCGAGCATCCTCTTTGACCATAATGCTGTGAAACTAGAAATCAATTACAGGAAGACAACTGGAAAATACACAAAGACATGGAAGCTAAATAACATATTATTGAACAATGAATGGGTTAACAATGAAATCAAGAAAGAAATTAAAAGATACCTTGAAACAAATGAAAATGAGAACACAACAAGCCCAAATCTGTGAACCACTGGGAAAGCAGTCCTTAGAAGGAAATTCATGCATTACAGGGTTATCTCAAAAACAGAAAAAGCTAAAAAAAATCTAATTTTATACTTATAGGAACTTGAAAAAGAACAACAACAACAAAGAACCCAAAGTGATTAGAAGGGAAGAGATAATAAAGATCATAACAGAAATAAATGAAACAGATTCTAAAAAAATTACAAAAGATCAACGAATCCAAGAGCTGATTCTTTGAAAAGATAAACAAAATTGACAAACCTTTAACCAGATTCATCAAGAAAAAAGACAGAGGGCCCAAATAAATAAAATCAGAAATGAAAGAGGAGAAATGACAACTGACACCAAATAAATACAAAGGACTCTAAGAAAATATTACAAACAACTATACATGCCAACAAATTTGGCAACCTGAACAGAATTTATACATTTCAAGAAACATATGACCTTCCAAAACTAAATCAGAAAGGGTCAGGTAATCTAAATAGACAGATTACAACTAGTGAAATTGAAGCAGTAATCAAAAAACTCCTGGCACAAAAAAACCCTGGACTGGATGGCTTCACAGGTAAATTTTACCAAACATTCCAAGAAGAACTAATACCTCTCCTTCTCAAGCTATTCAAAAAAATTCAAGAGGAAGGAAGACTCCTAAATTCATTTTACAAGGCCAGCATTATTCTACTTCCAAAACCAGATAAAGACACTACGAAAAAAAGAAAATTATAGGCCAGCCCTGGCTTTTGTGGCTCAGTGAATTGAGTGCCGGCCTGTGAGTAGAAGGACATGGGTTCGATTCCCTGTAAGGGCATATTCCTGGGTTGTAGGCCAAGTTCCCAGTTGGGGGCAGACAAAAGGCAAGCAATTGATGTTTCTTTCATACACTGATGTTTAATCTCCCTTTCTTTATCCCTCCTTTCCCCTATCTCTATAAATAAATAAATAAATACATAAATAAAATCTTTTTTAAAACAAAGTTATAGGCCAATATCCCTGATTAATATAGATGCTAAAATCCTCAACAGAATTTTAGCAAACAGAATCCAGCAATACATCAAAAAGGTTATATACCATGATCAAATGGGATTTATTCCAGGGATGTAAGGTTGCTACAATATTGACAAATCAATAAACATGATATATCACATAAACAAAATGAAGGATAAAAAAACCTCACGATCATATCAATAGATGCAGAAAAAACATTTGATAAAATCCAGCACCCATTTATGATAAAAACTCTCAGTGAAGTGGGAATTGAGGGAACACACCTCAACATAATAAAGACCATATATGACAAACCCAGTGCCAGCATCATACTCAACAGGCAAAAACTACAAGCATTCCCTTAAGACTGGAAACAAGACAGGGATATCTGCTTTCACCTTTCTTATTCAACATGGTACTGGAAGTCGTAACTACAGCAAACAGATAGGAAGAAAAAATAAAAGGCATCCAAATTGGAAAGAAAAAAGTCAAACTATCATTATTTGCAGATGACATGATACTGTACATAGAGAACCCTAAGATTTCATCAAGAAATTACTAGAACTGATAAATACAGTAAAGTAGCAGAATATAAAATTAATATCCAGAAATATTGCATTTTTATATACTAATAATGAACTTTCAGAAAGGGAAATTAAGAAAACAATCCCACTCGTAATTGATGCAAAAAGAATAAAATACCTAGGAATAAATTTAAGCAAGAATGTAAAACCCTGTATGAAGGAAATTATAAGACACTGAAAAAGAAATGGAGGAAGATGCAAATAAGTGGAAGCACATACTGTATACATGGATAGGAAGAATTAATGTCATTAAAATGTCCATACTACCCAAAGCAATCTGTAGAATCAAAGTAATTCCTATCAACATTCCAGTGATGTATTTCATGGAACCAGAATGAATATTCCAAATATTTATATGGAATCACAAAAGATCCTGAATAGCAACAATACTACAAGGCCCTAGTAATCAAAACATCATGACACCTGCATAAAAACATACATAGATCAATGGAACAGAAAAAAGGAGGCCAGAAATAAACCCATACTTTTGTAGTCAACATTTGACAGAGGAGGCACAAACATACAATGGGCTAAAGAGAGTTCATTCAGTAAATGGTGGTGGAAAAATTGGACAGATATGGGCTAAAGAATGAAGCTAGACTAGTTTCTTACACCACACACAAGAATAAATTCAAAATGGATTAAAGACTTAAATGTTAGACTCGAAATCATAAAAATCCTAGAAAGACCTAGTAAAATCTCAGACATTCTCTGTGGCTGGTGTGGCTCCGTGGATTGAGTGCTGGCTTGCAAACCGAAGGGTCGCTGGTGCGAGTCCCAGTCAGGGCACATGCCTGGGTTTTGGGCCAGGTCCCCAGTAGGGGGTATGGGAGAGGCAACCACACATTGAAGTTTGTCTTCCCTTATCTCCTCAGGCAAGGGAAACAAAAGAATAAGTAAACAAACAGAACTACATCAAAATAAAAAGTTTTTGTACAGCAAAGGAAACCATCAACAAAACAAAAAGGCAACCCACTGAATGGGAGAACATATTCTCCGATACACCTGATAAGGGGTTAATATCATTCTTAATATTTAAAAGTGCTTTTTATTATACAGGTAATATGAGAACAACTAACAATTTAACTAATTGTTTAACAATTTAACAGTTTAACTAATTTAACAGAATAACTAACAATTTAAAAATTCAAATTATGCAGGCACATACAGAATAGACTGTCATGGTTTTTACACTCCTAGGGCACTATCACTTTTGTTGGGAACTGAGGGTAGAGTTGAGAGGACCTGATGTTTTTAGTGTAGGTACTGGGCCATGGCAAGAACTGGGAGATTTTTGCTTCCAGTTCTTGTCTTCCAAAGCACAGTCATCAGTGCAGGCAAGCAGAGTCAGCTGGTTTTAAATGAAACAATCCAGGAATCACCTTGGTTCTTCAGTGAACACAATACAAAACAAAGCAAAACAAAAACCACACATAAAGATGTAATGAGATGTAATGAAGGGGCTCAAGACAAGGGCTATGGTGAGCAGCTTTGGAACCAATGCTAGGGTTACACTTTAAATCAACTTTCTCATCGAGTCCACAGAACATTTCATCTCATGCTTAGCCATGGGTTTTAACGAATTACACTTGTTAGGTTCAGTTGCTTTTATGGCATTACCATCATATAAAGGCAGCAGATTTTTAAATTGTTTACTCTTTAAATTAACATTCTATATTTTGATACATGGAGAAAAGTCCAGCTGCTCAGCCCTACTAACAGCTCAGCTTCTGACTTTATCAGAGAAACATGGTGCATTAAAGTGGGGTAGTTTCCCCTGAGTTACAAGGTTTCATGGAATCTGTTTTTAGCCAAGTCTAAAATCTGTTGCTTGATTTTCAAGACTCCTTATAATCTGACACCTTCTCTATCTCACATCTATTATTCCTCTAGTCCGATGGCCATTTTCTGACTGTCTCGGGAATATTCTATGCTCAGTCCTTGTTCTCTGTCTCTTCTGCCTGAAATATTGCCTATTTTTCTCCTCATATATTTCAACCCAACATTTTCCTCCTGTATCTATACTATAATATATCATGTAGAAAGTTTTTGAAAAATGAGGCACAGCTGTGTCCTGGTGAGGAAGCATGATCAAGGCGTATCATGAATGAAAATAAAATTGTACTAGAAGTAAAATCTGATATGTGTATATATAATGAGGAAAAAAAGACAAATTTTTTATAGCAGTTATTTCTTGAGGAGTGTGATCTTCAGAGGAAATTTACTTTTTATTATATGTATGTACTGTTTGAATTCTTTAAAGTGTATGTATTGCTTTTGTGATCAGAATAAAAACTTGTTAAAAATATTTTAAAATTGTACTTTCTCCACAAATCCTTTCTTAAAAACTATAATTCTTACTGATATGCTTCTCCTAAGTTCCTATCTAACTTATACTGTATATCTCTAAGACTCTTTATAATGACTTCTATTAATTTGTATTTGTGTGTAGGTCTTAACTTCTTCAAGTTGTTCATAGTCTTGCTTGGGAAAGATGTATAATACTAATTTTGAATCTTCTCAAATTCCTAGAAATGGGCTAAACACAGTGTAAGTTCTCAGAAAACACATAAGGGTTGAGTTAGTAACAGATAGAGCAGAATTGGGCTTGTAAAAATCAACCTCTGTTGATTCTGACTTCTTACCTGGCATGGGTAGAGCACTCTATTAGTGCAAGGGTGGTGAGGCATCTCAGAAGATTGGGAAGGGTGAGAAAGAGGTTGGAGGTGATGGCAAGGATGAATAGTTTCTGAACTCTTGCTTGGCAGAAGTGGGTTTTTCTACGTGGGGGAGAGGGTCACTGGCATTTTTTTATGGCCACAACAGCAATTAGGTGAATGCAGCAGGAAAAATGTTTTGGTTTTGTAGGTGTTTTTCTACCCTTCTTTAGGGCAGGGGAAGAAAGAGAAATGTTACCTCTCTTGAGGAAATATCTTTCCTTTCCCCTCAAATTGTCCATCCACAGGCTCTCTGCCCTTTTAAATCTATCAACTTCCTTGCTTCACCTGAAATATATATTTCCCATAAACAAAATCCTATCCCTTTCTCTCAGCCCTGCCAGTCTACCTGGCTAGTGTGGGATCCAGTCTAGGTAGGGTCCATAACTTTTGAACTTAAATTCCATGGGCTAATTTTATCCCAAAATTCACTCATAATAACTTTCCTTTTGGAAGACAGTAACCTCAGATCCTAGGGAAAATTAAGTATTATTATATACCAGGGACAAGACAATGGTCCATATAGACAGGTAATTTTGTATATCGAGTGATAGAAGAATAGATGCCAGTAAGGAACAGGTGGCAAACACAAGGCCCGGGGTCTGAATCTGGCCCTCCACCTTGTTTTATCTGACCTGGCACCTTGTTTCTGCCAGGCAGCAGTGCTGAGCTCCTTGCTTCTAGTTAAGGAGTAGTTACGTTCATACAGTCCTAAAATTACATTCAGCCCTTTAAAAGCAATCATGAGGCTGATGTGGCCCCTGGTGAAAATGAGTTTGACACCCCTGCAGTAAGGATATAGAGGAATGTGAGGTCAAGATTGAAGTCGGTTTGAGGACAGACCAGCTTGAAAGCATTGATCTCCCTGTAAAGGTTTTGTGTATGGAGAAGAGGTAGTTATTTTAGTGTCTAGATAAGTTAGACCTCCTCCTCACATACTTGCTATTAAGCTATTTGTATCATGGAATTTATCTTGTCCTGTGCCCTCAGAAGTTTTATGTTCCAAGGAACTTGAACAATATCTTTTTTTTTTTTTTTTTTTTTTGCCCCAGAGACTGAGCAAAAAGAACTCCTCTTTCACAGGATCCGAGAGACTCCAGTGATATAGGTGGTCAGTCCTGTCTCAGTAATTTAAGATCTCTCTTGTTCTATCTCTTGTCATCTTCCACTATCTCCTGGCTTTGGTTTGTTGAAATGTGGTCTTCCTAGCTCCTCCAAGTCTTCAGTTCTCCCATATGAGTCTTTTCCATTTGGACTCACTCAGCCATCACTGAATTGGGTAAGGATCCTTTGCTCAGCAAACATTTGCTGGGAAAGAATCTGACTGACTCAGGTATGAAACATAATTCTCCTCCTCCTTGTCTTCCTTCTTCTCTTTTTCATGATTTCTTTGAGAGAATATCAGACCATCCCTTTACCAGAGTAATGATTTTACTTGGCATGGAGTGGCGGGCGGGGGGGCGGGAGAGGGAAGCTCTGCCCACAGAACCCACCCCCCTTCATCAGCCAAGGATGAGAAAAAGTCTACCAAGACATGATATGCTTGGGGAGGCAAGGTGGCCGATCTCTCAAAGGAGAAGGGCCAGGAGCCTGTTCCTCAATGGGCTTTTATTGAGTTCAATTTGCACAAGAATACAGGTAAAGCTCATCAGTCATTGTCAGGCAGTAAGGATCAAACAATAGATAACATTCAAAGAACTATGGGGGCTTATTCTGAGTCAGGGTCAGTTAGCTAAAGGGCCATAAAACTTTGGGGAACAGACTCATTTTATGCTTGGATCCTTATCAGAAAACCGAGGACATTCTTAGCAAGCAGGTTTCACAGGATTTTATGCATTCGTTCTTAGGCCTGATCGCCCCTGGGGAACCAGCCCTTTCCAGCACAGGGCTGCACCATCTTCTGTCATTGTTTCAGGATTAAGTCAGGCAGGGGGAGTAAGGCAGCCAAGAGATTAGGAGAGTTCTCACAGACAGAATGAGGACTCAGGCTACATCAAAGCTAAGGCTACGTCAAAGCTACGTCAAAGCTAAGGGGGTCCATCACCCCCTTTTTCTATAGCCCTCCAAGTCCTTCCCTGAGGGACCCTTCGTGGCTGTGCCTGTCTTAGGTCATCCCTCCTTTGAGGAATCTTACTGGTCATTGGCTAACTGTTCATCTGCTCTGGGACAAGCAGGGTGAAGTAAAGGGGGCAGAGGCAGTGCCCCTGCCAGGGAGATAAGCTTTGTTTCCTTAGTGGCTTAGGGTCCCAAGGTCTCTCGGCCTTAGCCATGGGGTGGGAGGGGGTGTGGTTACAGCTTCTGAAACTAGGCAGGGTTGTTTCCAACAATGGAGACCTTTAAAAGCTGCCAATGTTTTGTAGTTGACAGGGAAACAAGTATGGGGTGATAACTTGAGAATGGTCCTGTGCAGCCAAGGAGAAAAGAAAAAAAAATATTTGAGGCTGAGTGGGAGTTACTGGGTTTCTTGATTCATGTGCACGCTTTCAAAAGCTGAACTACCAGAGTGAATGGGCAGGGTGGAGGGAATCAAAAAGACTTTAAGAGGTAGGAATAAAAAAGCACCAGAATGCCCAAGAAGACTTTAGAATTCCCTTTGAATCTTCTATGAGTTGTTTTTACATTTCAAGTCAAGCTTAATCAACTTCGTGTGTGGATTTGGCCAGTGTGTTTGGTGAGTCATGCCAGCATCGATGTCTGTCAGTTGCAGAGTCTCTTGACAAAGGACTGATGGACACTGCTATTTGATGAATTATTTAAGTCATCTTCAGCTTGATTTCTTGACTCATGATTTGATCTAGCCCAACAATTTAAGAAAAGAGAAATCATTGCTGAATCATTGCTATGGAGAAACCTAGTTTCAGACTAACAATACACTTATTTTAGAATTTTGAACCTTTAAGGGACTTCAAAGAATGCCATAAAAGATTTATACAATGTTTGTTGGCCTGTTGGGCTGGTGTCTTGGGATATTTGTGTAATTGATCATATTTTTTGTAGGAAAAAAATAAGTTTAACTTTCCTTATTTCAGCTTCTCAAGTGAATCACAACTGACAGTATTGTCAGCTTTCTTACTTCGTACTGTAGATTTTAGTGGGTTAGACCTTGCTTCCTTTTTAAAATATTTGACTTTTTATTGATATAACTAGTTTTACTAACAAATTTTACCCTATTTAAAAAAATGACCCATCTCTCCCTCACCTGCTTAACAATGTATTTCTGCTGTTTCCACATTCTGTAAAATTGAATCCCATTGTTTCTAGTTTGCCTTTCCCTCAGTTTTCTGAGGAAAATAGTGATTTGGGTGGGTAAGGCTATCATTCTGAATCAAAAGAGAACACTTTTTAGAACAAAATCAGCTAATTTGGAAAGCTAAACTTAAAACTTTTACATTGGATTTTCTAGTTTTAGAGCTGAGTTTATTTTTATTACACAATTTTGACCTAATCTTAGAGTATTAATAATGAAATCATTATCTGTAGAAACCCAAGATTTCTTCTGTTATCACAAAACTCTTACATTATTGAATAAAAATCTCAATTAGATATTTTTGAAATTCTTTCAACATTATCACTTTTCCTATTCAACTTTATTAATTTCCAGCTTTACTTACTCAAGTTTTGGTAATTTATCCTATTGAATGGTAGTAGTGTTTCATTGCGGCACACATGAAACATTACTTGGTATGTGGGAGAAGTTTCTAACCTTGGAGTGAGTTCTGGGTTATAGGCCTGGCATTATCATTTACTGGCAGACCACAGAAATTATTAGCATTCTTAGTTCTAAGCAGCAGAAATTAACCCTGGCTAATTAATCTGAAAGAACGCTGAATAATCTACAGAGTTAAAGTAAGAGTTGAACAATTAGGTCATAGGAAATTAGTCTAGATGCTGAGAAGCTTCAGTCATCTGGATAGCAGAAATGAATGGACAGTCTTTTTTAGAGTACTTCTAGTAGACCTCAAGTACTTTTAATTCATATATTACTCAATTCAAGATTTTGATTGCTAGGTGATAGAATCTGATTGACTTTGCTTAGTTTCATATGACCAAAACACAGCAAGGGGTGGTAGTGAGGGACCTTGATTTACAGCACCAAAATGACAAAGAGAATATGGAGGGTGGGTACTGAAATTAAAATACATGGGAAAAGATCCTAAGCAGGCCAAAACAATAGATGTCCACTTCATCTAGGTACTAGTCATGTAAGCATGAACAAACAAACTCCTCTGAGACTGGTTTATTTTATTGTTTCATTTATCAAATAGAAATGAAAAGAAATTCTATTCTAGCCCTGGCTGGTGTGACTCAGTGGATTGAGTGCCAACCTGTGAATCAAAGGGTCGCTGGTTTGATTCCCAGTCAGGGCACTTGCCTGGATTGTGGGCCAGGTCCCCAGTTAAAGGCGTACAAGAGGCAACCATGCATTGATGTTTGTCTCCCTCTCTTTCTCCCTTCCTTCTCCTCTCTAAAAATAAATACATAAAATCTTTTAAAAAATTAAAAAAGAAAAAGAAGTTCTGTTCTATCTCATGGGGATATTGATGAGATAGCCTTAAGTGAGCTATCTCATTAAATAAGATAATGAGATATCTTTAAATGATATCTAAATGTGAAAACACATTGACAATTGTTCAGAGTTTGATATAGGAATATTTTATAATTTCATGGTATTCTTTGTAAGACATTATAAATTGTTAATTAATAAAATTTAGCATTCTCACTAGTACTGCATTTTTTTGGTTCAAAATATAACTATCTTATATTGATACAGATCTCTGCCCTTTTAAATGCTTAAAGTATTTTAAAGACATTGTATTTCTAAGTTTTTAAAGAAATGTCTATTTACACATGCATTCATTTTGTCTTCTTTTAGTTTCTGTTAACAGACAAAAGGTAATAGATAAATAAGATTTTTTGTGTGTAAGTACATTTTGTCTTATTAAAATATTAATAGAAAAAGTATATAAATAATAGGTTTATTGTTTGTTGAATTTTCTAAAGTGAATATACCTGTATGAAGAACTAAAACTTATTGGTACCTGAAAAGTCCCCTTTTACCCTTTCCTAGTCACCATTTCACAAAAGATAATAACAATCTTGATTTTTATTTTTATTTCTTGGTAACTAGATTTATGTGTCTCAACATCATGTTTGTTGGATTAATCCATAGTATTTCAGGAGTCAAATTTTCATTGCTCTATAAAATTACTTTATGGCACCTGATTTATTTGTTAGTGGGAACTGAAGTCTAATTTCTATTTTTATGTACCATAACAGTGCAAAAACTCTTCTTTTTTTCACTCTGCTTCTTACTGGCTGTCTAGGCTTTTTTGCCTTGTGTGGTGCAGCATAAGTATTCATCAAATATACTGAGAGGGAAGCTGTTCTCTGTTAGTCTGATTTCTTTGCATCTTCAATTTTTAGAAACTCATGGTTTCTTCATTCCTGCCTAATTCAGAACCCCAACCTTCAATATTTGTCTCTTGAGTTCTGAAAGATTTCTGAGTTCTCTGGGGATTTCATTGCAGCCACCCTCCTCTTGGTCTCTCAGCCTCTCTCCACAACCAAGAAAAAATATACACCACAAGGAGAGAAGCTGGACACAAAATATTTGACTCACTTCACTAAGTTTCCTTCTTTCTGGTGTTTGGACCCCTGAAGTTTTAGTTTTCTCAGCAGCAATCCAATTG
Source organism: Glossophaga mutica (assembly GCA_039655065.1). Taxonomy (NCBI): domain Eukaryota; kingdom Metazoa; phylum Chordata; class Mammalia; order Chiroptera; family Phyllostomidae; genus Glossophaga; species Glossophaga mutica. Next base: position 133,637,701 of record CM077307.1, on the reverse strand, counting down.
TTTTAGATAACCTTTTTATATTTTAGCTGAATTTTCATGTTGTTCTTCAAAAGAGTATAAGTCTGCTACATCTAGCATAATCAGAAGTAAAATTTAGCCCTGGCTGGTGTGGCTCAGTGGACTGAGTGCCAGCCTGTGAACCAAAGGGTTGCTTGTTTGATTCCTGGGCAGGGCACGCGCCTGAGTTGCAGGTCAGGCCCCCAGTAGGGGGTGTGGGAGAGGATATTACACATTGATGTTTCTCTCCCTCTCTTTCTCCCTCCCTTCCCCCCTCTCTAAAAATAAATAAGTAAAATTTTTTTTAGAAAGAAGTAAAAATTACTGCCTATTTCTTCCTTTACTATTTATTAACTATTTTAATTGATCTACAATTCATATGCAATAAAATGCACCATCTCAAGTACACAGACCTACAGATTGACAGATCAACTTTTTACTATGTAACAGAGCACCGATATTTTATTTTATTGGTGGAATGTCATAGTTCAGCTTCTGCAAACTCAAATTTTTATAGAAGCATATTTTTTGATTCATCAAGTTTATATAAATGTAAAATATTATTATCTCTAGAAGCTCATGAACTTGTTGGTTCTTATCTTTACAGGGTTTACAAACTAGATGGGGAATTAAGGTTTATACACAAATAAACTTGCTTTATCTTACAGATTACATTACCCAGATGCTAAATTTCTTCCTTGGATGGGCAGGATAATTTCATGGAAGACTCTGGGAGTTAAACAGACCTTGGATTTTGTCTTATGACTAGAATTTCAGAATGTTTTTAGAGCAAGCCAATTAAACCCCAGCAAGCATCAGACTTCCCATTTTGCAATCTGAACAATATCTAGGTGGCAGGATCCTTGTGAAAATGAGATAGTGTGGATTAGTGTCTAACACACTGTGTGTTGTGTGCTAGTGATGCATCAATATTAGTCAGAACTCATTTTACACGCTGCTCAGCATTTTCCTCATTAGCTGATGTCTGCTCCCTTGCTTCCTTCCCCTTCTTCTTCCTTGACATGATATTTCCCATGTGATTTGTATTCCTTTACTACCTCACCCATGCTCAAGGCATGGAGGACACTAGCATGTTGTTGATTACTACTATTAAGCATTATTCTCCCCGTTCAATTACTGGGAGTTTCTTGGATACAGTTTGTGTTCCTCATGTATAAGAGTGGAAGAGTGGGCTGAGGGCAGATGGGTGCCCTTTGATTGAAAAAAAAAACTGACTGCAGTCAGTGAGAAGGGTATCCTTTTTAGGGTGTTAATACTTCATTTTCCACCATCCTGAGCCTCAGAGACTTTAAACTAGGGTATTGGGCATCATTGCCTCTTTCTAGCTGAAGCTCTTATCCAACTTTCTCTGTCTGAGTTCACTCCTGGAGGGCTGGGGGATTGTCGTGAGGCATGAGTTTTTAATTTGGTAAAATTAAATCTCTTTGGTTAAATCTACTGTGAAATTAAAACCTTGACTCAAACCTGACATTCAGTAGGCTCCCTTTGAAAGTGGCCTGATTTTACTGAACTCAAAAGGCTACAGTAGCTGTAGGTCTCTTTCAAATTTTTCAGCTCAGCAGCCTGATGGGGCATGTAAGATTATTGCAGAAAGAGGTACATTTCCACGTGTGGAAGGAGCAGGCTGAGGCAGATAGAGCATTGTGGGGATATTCTCTCCTTGTGTCTGTAGCTTAGGGTCCTTTGTTATGTAGCTTGTGTCTTATTTAGTGACCAGCTTACTGAACTGTGTGTGCCCTGAGTCTGTTCCCACTAGGCTCTTCCCTGATTAATGGTAATACAGGTTTTTTGTTTTTTAATAGAATTAACAGTAGTAGCAAGATTATCCATCTATGAAATGATAATTAGTATTTGTTCTGATATTCTAGGTACCGAAGTTTATTTTGCTTAAGGAGACACTTAATTGGTATTACCTGATTGAGATTGCACTTTCCGTGTAATTTGTTTAAATAAACAGAAAGTTGTTTGATTTTCTGTCTTCATAAAATTAAACAAGGCTAACGTTTTAATTTTGGGTAACTTTAAGAAAAGGTATATGTATTTTTTAAGGCACAGTTCTCTTAATTTCTTAATTGATAGGTTATTTACATGTAGAACAAAAAAACATACATCAGTGGACCAAGATTTGTACCAATATTTTGTTTATTAGGGTCCTTATTCCTTATCAGTATACCAAGTAGAGTTAGGAGCCTTGGGTCTATGCTTCTAGAATTTTCCTTGGTACAAAGTTACCACAAAAATCTATTTCTAGACTGTTGACTTTTTTAAAAAGTCAACATTTATTTTAAAATACTTTGGGTTTTAAAGGAAATTTTAAGGATAGTACAGAAAGTTCCCATGCACTTGCATCCAGTTTTACCCTAGCATTTACATCTTATATTAATATGGTATGTTGTCACAGTTAGTAAGCAACATTGATACACTAATATTAACTAAAGCCCACACATTGCTTAGGATTCCTCAGTTTTTCTCCAAGGTCCTTTTTTTCTGGAATACAATCTGGGATGATGGTATAGAACGGAGAAAGCTAAAATGTTTCTTTATATGTGGCATAAAGGAAGTGAACTTATTTAATTACTTTAAGGAAAACCAAAGAAATAAAAATATCAACAGCCTGGTTTCATAGGTATAAATACCAAATGAATGGTGCCTATTGTTTACCCAGAGACCCATCTAAAATTATTGCCTTAAAATGCCTTAATTAATGGGTTATCCTAAATTAGGGACTCAGGCTCAGAAGAAATCAAACTGGAAGAAACTGGAGTGGAATCAAGGTGAGGAAAAAGGTTGTACGTGATTGCAATGACAAAACCGGATACACAAAGATTGAGCTGTCCCAATGCATTGTGTTCCATCCATAGTAGTCCACGGTCTGTCTTATTTTTTATTTTTTCTTGACAGAGGTTTTCGTTTGTGATTTTTCACAACCATTCTGAGGGGCAGGACAGCACAGACTCAGTTTTATTCCAGTTCTTGGGAACCTTCACACTGAGGCTGGCCGGATGTTCTGTTGCCTTGGAGGACTAGATCACATCTAGTGAAGTTCTTTTTCTTGTTTTTGTTTTTGTTTAATTTTATACTCACTGTTTCATTGAGAAGCCAAAATGTAATTTAAAAGGAAAATATACACATGGGAAGTGTTTTCCAAGATCCCAGAGCAAGTTAGAAACATTATTGCTTATTAACCTTCAATGACCTAAGTTTGATTACTATTCAGAGACTGAAAAAAACGACCTCTTAGGTAACTTCAGAGAAAATACAGCTAGTTCTTACCATTTAAATTTTATGAATGGTTCTGAATCTGGGTAGAGCAAGTTTGGGTTGTGAGGGAGATTGCATTTCTCTACAAGTTTACTTTGTTAAGTTTCAGAGAGCCAGTGACAAAAATTGGGGACTCCTTTCCTCCAAACTACCTTATCTCAAAAACAATGTCTGAAACTCCTGGGATCTCGAGATCAGATAGCAAATTATGCCTTTATATCTGCAGGGTGAGAAATTAGGAGAGAAATGATGTAAGTTTTTCCCTAACTTTATGATTTTCTAACTTGGTGCTCTAATGCTAACATTGAAATTAAAGTTATAACTTATACCACAGTACAACCATTTGCAAAATATAATTATTTTACTTAATGAAAGGGTGACTTTCAAATTTCCTTTCAGTACTATTTTTCTATGGGCATTGACTGTGTGGTTTGATTTACACAACTTTCCAAAAGCCTTCATTGGTATAATGGGGTAAATCTGCCTGCTGTCAGAGCCGGTAAAGGCGTGCAGAGTCCCAAGAATGTGCAAGTCTACTATCAGACTGAACATACAGCCCACAGGTATAAGATGTCCCACACACCCAGGAGGTGTATCTTCTTTGTTTCATCACCAGCTGGCAAAGGATGTTGAACAACTGACAAGTGAGACAAATGGCAGGTGCTCTGCAGAAAGAAATCTATCTTTGCCTTTTTCAGACAGTAACTGTTAAGGAAGAGTAGTCTTTCTCAGAGGATGAGGTAGCTACAAAACAGTGCAAATTAATGAACAATTTGTCAAATAAATCACCTTTGCTATCATAATGGTCTTTATGCACATCCCTCTACCTCTTGTTATGCCCCGCTTACATCTTCATGTATTTTGCTATCAGACTGCTCTTAAAGGACCATTAGTTTGGATATATTCTTCCTTAGGGAAGAGAACTTTGTAGAGATCAGGTGCCCTGGCTTTATAGTCTAGGCCCTGGCTATGTTTTTGGTATTATGTGTATTTATTCTCTCAGCTTCACAGATTCTAACTCAAAGTAAGGATCCATGAACTATCTCTCAACTCTCCTGTTTTTTCCTAGGAGTACCACACCGCCAGCAAGTTTTGAGTCCCCCACCCCCAACACATACCTCTTAACAAGGGTCTAAATCCACTGAAACTACTCTTCTTTCACCATCTTTATCCTTTTCCTGTCCTTGTTTCTGTCCTTGCACAGCTTAGAGTCCCTCTCCTGTTCCTCTCTATGTTTTTATAATAACTTGGCAAAGAACAACCACTGGTTAAATCCCAAGGTCTGTCTTAAATGATTCATAGCAAATGGAACCAACAGCAACATTTTGGTCCGGTTTGTCAAGACCACTTCCAATTGAAGTAGATTTGTGCTTTAGAAAATTAATAAATCGTTTCTCCATTAGTTTCAATTTACATTCTCTGTCTCCATCCAATTGTGTTAATTCTATTTACACCCTCCAGTGGGCTGCCTAATTTCCTAACTTAAACCCTCCCTCCCCGTCCTGAGAACTAGTAGAGAAGTTCCTAATTGTTTTTGCCCTTTACTCTGATACTCTCCTCCTCAAACCCATTAAGAGATGGCTTCCCGGGCCACCTGCCCACCGAGGACCCACCCATGTCTGCTGCTGCCCTTTTGTCAGCTCGTGTTCCCACTGCCTCAGGTCGGAGGCTGACATACGTTCTGATTGGATAGAACTTTCGGCCAATCACCTCTTTCAACAAGAACCACTTAATAATATAAGTACACTGGATAATTAATAATATAATTACCCAGATGAGATGGGGATTTACCCACTGCAGTTAAGATCTGCAGAGGGGAAAAGAGGATGAGTTTATGCATTAATTTCCCTCTTGGAAATTTCATATTTTGCAAGTAATATGACCTGGATAAAATTCTGTCTTCAACCTTAGGAGAGTCAATTCCCCATATATGACAAGTGGATAATAATAATATTTACTGCACTGGGGTGTGTGTGTATAATGGGTTAACGTATGCAAGGCAATTCGCATAATACTGGTACATACCCTGAGTGCATGTGTGTTAAACCTGTTTTAGTTGACTACTTGTAAGCTGAGTTACAATCTTTCTTTATCTTTCACCCACTGCTTTTAAAGAGTTCACTTTAACATAAGGTACTTACACATTTTTCAAATTTTCTCTGCCCCTGGTTCTGGCCTAATACCATGGTGATGCTGTCATACTCTTGTTGATAGGCTTTGCCTACCACAGATGTTTGAGCAGTGCGTTTGGTAAGTGAACATGGTATATCTGTTGTGTTCAACTGTTTTGTCAGGGGCAGGATTCTGTAGCAACCCTCTCTCAATTTCTTCCAAGGAGACACAGAGTCATACACAATAGAGCAGAGATACAAAGTAAGAAAACTCAATTCAGCCTGATGTGTAATATGCAAAGTTCCACAAAAGGACAAGACATGTGCTTCAAAAGGTTTGGAGGAAAGGGAGAATATCTAGGATGAGAGAATGAAGAAATGATTCCTCAAGGATGTGCTATTTTAGATGGAGGTCTTAGAGAATGGGCATGTAATGCTAAGATACATCAATTTTCAAAAAACTTGACAGAAATGAAAAAAATTAATATGTTATTATTAGAAAAGTTATACAGAAACAAATATTCCCTTTGTGTGCTGTTGTCATAAGAGTACATTATTACTTTCGGAAAGTAATCTGGCTTTTATTAGAATTTAAATTATACATGCCATTTGTCTCAGGAATCCATTTTTGAGAATGGATTAAAAAAAGTAATAAGTTATAAAGGTTTACTTACAAATATATTTATTTCAGCCTTGTGTGTAGTAGTTATAAAAAGGGAATAAAAAATAAAAATGGAATAAACTAATAAAATAAATTATTTATTTTATTCCAAATTAAAAAATGGAATAAAAATTAAAATGTTCCTATGTGAAAATGGCAGAATAATTAAGGACCACTTCCATTACAGGATATAAGGCTGTTATTGATATGAATAGAGCAGATCTCTATGAATTGAGGTGAAAGAATTCTATGTAAATTATGTGAGAAGGGCTAGTTGCATATATGTGACCTCTTTGTAAACCAAATTATTTGTCAAATGTGTATCTTTGTGCATCTATTTGTTTTACACATAAAAGAATGTTTATTTAATTATGAAAGTAATTATAAAACTAATCAAAACAGTCAGTATTTATTAATAATGGTTGAGTATGTTATGGAAATATGGAATATTGTGATGGCATATTATATCGTAACTAAAAATAATGCCCTCTAGTAAAATGTCATGGTGATGTAATGCACAGCATGGGACTATTATTAATAATATATTACATATTTGAAAGTTGCAAAGAATAAATCTTAAAGTTTTGATTACAAGGATAAAGAATCTGTGACTGTGTGCGGTGACAGATATTGACTAGAATTGTTGTGGTGATTGTGTTGCAGTGTATACAAATGTCCAATTGTTATGTTGTATACCTAAAGCTCATATAATGTTGTATGTCAATTATATCTAAAAAATCATAATACTTTCTATGTGTTGAATTTAAAAGGTATTTTAAATTATTAAAACTCCATTTTGCCAAAGAAATAAATAGAAGAATATAAAAAGTAATGTATTTTGTATGTTTATATAAATTTAAGGAAAAATCACTATTTGCCAAATCAATAACAATGGTTACTTAAAGATGGACTTGGAGAAAGGAGACAGGTAGATTTTTATTTTCACGCATTTGTGTTTTCAGTTTTAGCTGAAGTTTAGCATTCAAAAATGCATGAATTATCTAATAAAAGCAGAATAGAGCTTTGATTTTCAATTTAAATAAATAATTAAATAAATAATTTGGCTGGGGTCCTCATGCAACCTTTAAAAGTACTAACAATTTAAAGGGATGGACATAAAATTTGCTCATGAAATTAGTTTCACCAATGCAATTCAAAATAGAAAGCTATGATCATGTTTTTGTTCTGTAGATTCAGACAATCTCAAAATAATTAATATTGTTTAAGTTGAATCGCAAAGTTTACATGTCCACAAGTGCTTTCTGTTGAAATTGGTCAACTAAGTTCATGCATATCTTTGTCATTCTTAGGCCAATAATCATATATTCTTTTTAAATTATTTTTAGTTTTACTTTTTTACTGAATTCATTTGGGTGACATTGGTTAATAAAATTATATAGCTTTCAGGTGTACAATTCTATAATATATCACCTGTATATTTTATTTATTTCTTAAATTTTTTTAATATATTTTATTGATTATGCTATTACAGTTGTCCCGTTTCTCCCCCATCATTCCCCCCACCCTGCACACCCTCTCCCACCCACATTCCCCCCTTTAGTTCATGTCCATGTGTCATAAGTTCTTTAGCTTCTACATTTCCCATACTATTCTTGCCCTCCCCCATCTACTTTCTACCCACTATCTATGCTACTCATTCTCTGTACCTTCCCCCACTCTCCTCCTCCCACGCTCCTGTTGCTAACCCTCCCTATAATCTCCATTTCTGTGGTTCTGTTCCTGTTCTAGCTGTTTGCTTAGTTTGCTTTTGTTTTAGGTGTGGTTCTTAATAGCTGTGAGTTTGCTGTCTTTTCATTGTCGTATTTTTTATCTTCTTTTTCTTAGATAAGTCCCTTTAACATTTCATATAATAAGAGCTTGGTGGTGATGAACTCCTTGAACTTGACCTTATCTGAGAAGCACTTTATCTGTCCTTCCATTCTAAATGACAGCTTTGCTGGATAGAACAATTTTGGATGTAGGTCCCTGCTTTTCAAGATTTCAAATATTTCTTTCCAGCCCCTTCTTGCCTGGAAGGTCTCTTTTGAGAAATCAGCTGACAGTCTGATGGGAACTCCTTTGTAGGTGACTGTCCCCTTATCCCTTGCTGCTTCTAGAATGCTCTCCTTCATTTGAATCTTGGCTAATGTAATTATGATGAGCCTTGGTGTGTTCCTCCTTGGGTCTAGCTTCTTTGGGACTCTCTGAGCTTCCTGGTCGTCCTGGTAGTCTATTTCCTTTGCCAGATTGAGGAAGTTCTCCTTTATTATTTGTTCAAATAAGTTTTCTACTTGTTGCTCTTCTTCTTCCCCTTCTGGGACCCCTATAATTCGGATGTTGGGACGTTTAACGATGTCCCGGAGGTTCCTAAGCCTCTCCTCATTTTTTTGAATTCTTGTTTCTTCCTCGTTTTCTGTTTGGTTGTTAATTTCCACCTGTATATTTTATTGTGTGTTCACCACCCCAAGTCAAGTCCCCTTCCATCACCATTTGTCCCACTTTGTCTTCTTCTACCTCTCCCTACTTCCCTTTCTCTCTGGTAATCACCATACTGTTTGTGTCTATGAGGCGGTTTTTTTTTTTTTTTTTTTCTTAATCCCTCCCCCTTTTTCACTCACCCTCTCAACACCCCTCCCCTGTGACAGCTGTCAATCTATTCTCTATCTCTGAGTCTGTTTCTATTTTGTTTATTAGTTTGTTTTGTTCATTTGATTCCACATAATTGTGGAATGAAATCATATACAATTATATATTCTTCATACTGAAAGACACTTTAAGTACCCAGAAAAATGAGTGATTATGGAGTCTGAGAAGTCTCACCATTTGCTACCTGTCAGCTGGAGACTCAGGAAAGACAGTGGTATAATTCCAGGCAGAGTCAGAAGGCCTGGGAACCAGGGGAGACAATGGTATAAATCTGGGTCCAAGGGCAGGAGAAGATTGATATGCAGGCAGGAAGAAAAAAAGATGCATCTATTTTTTATTTAATAGAAAGAGCAATTTTGGAAGACAGAACAATAAATTATTTTCTTAGGACGATAGAATTAGAGAATGGAAGGGGAGCTTATTACAAAATGAATGCCTTTGTGATGTAAATAACTGGCAATAAAACATGTTTATATCTTCGGGGTAAAAATAATAAGTGGGTTACTGGTAATCAGGGATGGTTTGAGATTCAGCAAAGCAAGATTGGTTATAGGCATGACTCCTGGGGAGAGGCTCAGAAAGCAGCCATCCAGTGATACAGGACTGGGTAATGTTTGAGTGGAACAAAGCCTACAGAGGCAGAAGAGATAGATTGAATGAGCAGGGGAATTACATGGCTCTAGTTATATTTGTAGGAGCCTTTTCTGGCCCTAGGTTCAGGGTAGATAGCAGGGGACAAAGTTCGAAAGCTGGGAGAGTCCTTAAGAAGCTATTTACATAGTTTGGGCAAGAGATAATGACCTATACTAGAGGCATGACAATGGTTTGGAAAGAGAAAAATGAGAATGATATGTTGGAGGCAGGTTACACAGAGTTGTCAACTTATTAATACAGATAATGAGAGAAGAGGACTAGTCAATGGTGACTGAGAAAATCACAATATCCTTGGCAGAAAAAGAGGGGTCTGAAAGTGATTTAGAAATTAAAGGTGACAAGTGTGATTAATGGCAGAGTGAGCGACCAGTTGAGCTACTAGTCTCAAATTGAGACTAGAGTTAGGTTTTGTGAGACTTTCGAGTAGAGTAGGGGGAGTTTGCAAGTAGGTACAGTTTACCAAAAAGAGGCTATAGAGAGGAAAGAAAAGGGGCAGAAGATAGGACTGTGTGGTTTTGAGTCAGAAGAATTCAAGCAGTCATTGGGAAGTGCTCAGAGCAGCTGGAGGAAAACTAAAACAGCTTGGGTGATGGAGTCCAATTCATGTTTGGGTAAAATCTCTGTGCGCTTTACTCTCTTTTTATTTGAGTAGGCTGTTAGTGGTTTGAGGCAACCACTTTCAGTGGATGCTAAAATCATTACAAAGGTGAAAGGAACTTCATAATGGGAGGACTATGCTGACCCCACTTACGCTCCCAGATTAATGCCAGCGTCACTAAAGAGGTGCATTGGCATGTTTCTCAGCATGTGATGTAACATGAAGTATACATGCAACCCGTGAAATATTCTAGTCAAAGGGGGAAAAATGACTTGAATCAGAATCAACAGAATCTTGGGAGATATCATTTTACTGGAAACTGAGCAGGTATAGGAAGAGGGTAAACAATAGCACGAGGAAGTAATCTGTCAAATGCAGAATATGAGATACTCTATAGGGCAAGTGACTTAGTTTAATTAAATATAAATGACACAAAAGAAGGGGAGAATGGTTGTAAAAGTCCTAAGAATCCCCTACATACCTGCCTCCCCCCAAAAGAAGATATGATAAGTATAAGTTGGCTCAGGTAGCATCATTGATCAATCTTTTTTCTTATTCCCCTCACCATACCTATCACTAAGCCACTAAGATGTAGTGATTTTGTTTCTTAACTATCTCAGTCTGTCCATACGGCTCCAGTACCACCGCAACACCAGGTCCAAGCTGCTCTCATCTCAACCACCACAACCATATTAGAACCGCCTTTCTTTCCTCAGCCTGGTTTCTGCCTACAGTCACCATGTTGTAGCTGGAGTGAGTTTTAAAAATGCAAATCTGGTCATGTGACTTCACTGTTTAAATCACCTCATTACAGAAAGGCCCATCCCATGACCTACTGGGCTCTCCATGATCTAACCCCTGCTCATCTCCCACCGGCTGGCCACCTTTCCGCCTTAGCTGGCACGCGCAGTAGACATTTAACCTTCAGAGCCTTTTCATTGTTGTCTGTCCCCAGTCGGGGAGATCCTTTCCCAAATACACACACATACACACACACATTAACTCCACTTCAGGAAATGTCTCGCCTGAGACCCCATTCTTGGACATGACCACTTTGTACTAGGCTTCCTGTGTTTTTTATCACATTTTATAACTACATATTTATGTGTTGGCCTATTTATATGTTGGCCATAGGAGGCTGTAAGCTGCCGGAGAGCAGGGGCTGTGTCAGTTGTGTCAGACATTGCACCTCCAGCGCCTAGACAATAGCTGCCACCTCAGAGTGCATAAGGAACATCTACTGAATGAATGACTGGGCCTTAGTGAATCTTCTGGGCACTATGGCACCGTTAGTGAAGAGTCCCAAGACTCTTTTCTCCTCCTTGGTTTTGTGTTACTTCATAGCCCTTAACCATACCCCTTTCTGTTAGTTTAATTTGTGCCCAGAGGGAGCTCTCAAAATTTCAGTTCTTGGGGTACCTTTTCTGTGGCATTGAAATTATTTAATGCATATAGTCAGAGTTGTTCAATTGTCTTTGTGTAACCTCCAGTAAAGATGTTCTAATTCATCTTTTGCTTTTTCATGTTTTAAATCTGTTTCTAAAGTTTCCAGCATATGTCCAGGTCTGCCTAGTGTTTCTTTCCTTTCTTTCACAGATTTCAGGATGATATGGTCAGTTTGGCTCAGGTGTCCTATGGTTTCCACATGTCTGATTAGTTTCCTCCCCTCCTCCCTTCCCCTCTCCTCCCCTGCCTCTCCCCACCCCTCCCCTCCCCTCCCTTACCTGCCCCCTCTTTCTCACTTTCTCTCTCTCTTTCTCTGTCTGTCTGTCTGTCTGTCTGTCTCTCTCTCTCCTGAGTTAAGTCCAGAAAAGCTCCTCTTTTTGTGCTTCCTCTTTCTGGGTTACAGACAGCTCCAAGGTGGGCAAATTGTGGAAAAGTGGATGTTCTTTCATGGAACACAGAACTAGATATTCATTCATATAATTTGGGATAATTTACTCAACTTCTCTGATTTTCTGTTTCCTTAACTCTATTTAGCAAAATAACATGTAGATTATTACATCAGATATTCATTGATGTGTTATTTTAAAACCTGTTATTAGTCTTTTTCATTTGACAGTATTCAAGAACATGTAATCAATTCTAAATAATTTAAATAAGGGTAAGCCCTTTTGAAAATAAAGCCTTATGTTTTTGCCCAGAAGGCATAGGGGGTGATTAGTTTTCATGTAAAGTGGCTCTTTAGACTTGAAGTTCCTTCTCCTTTCCCCTCTGCCTTCAATTCTGCAGACCAATAATATTTTCACTCTTCCTTCTGAGTACAAAGGATTTTCCTTGTTCAGGATTTCCAAACTTAAATGTCCAGGCTCAAAGAATAAATTGACCAAATCTGTGTCTTTTGTCAAGTGCAATTGTCCTCAATTCTGGTTGTCTAGTAAATTCGCTGGAGAGATTTTAAAAGACACCCAGGACCATTTAGGACCCCCAGATATTTTAATTTCATTGGTCTGGGCTGGGGTATTATGTTACCATTTTCTAGATGACCCAATGGGAAGCTAGAGTAGGAAACCGCATTAGTGACTGCAGTTGTTGACCTTTGAGAGTCTGTCACTGGGCCGGCCCATGGATTGGTTCTGAGAGGAGACAGGCCAAACTTTTCAGTAGTGCTGCTCTCATTCTAAACCCATATCAGCATGGAAAATAATGAGTTGTGCTTAAAATGGGCTGGTCAGTTTTATTTCTAAAGTATTTTGGCTTTTTCTAGATATTTACAATCTCTGGCAAAGACTTCTAAATTCACATATAATTTTAAAATTTCTGAGAAACTAAACCAGGGAATTAAATGTAATTTTTTTGGCCCCAAAGCAAATACTACATTGAGAGAAGCTGCAAATTGTGGAGGGATAAGAAGTCACTTCTGTCTCTGAACATTCCATAGATACTGAATGTCAAGGTTATTATCTTCCCCTGGGTATTCAACAAGGGTGTTTCTGTCTCTCCTTGTTAGCCTTATGTATACTCATGTACTGGAGGAATTTTGAGAAAGAGCCTGATAACAACTGTTATGTGCAGAATAATACTTGAGCCCTTGATTTTTCCGAAAAAGAAAAATGAATGTGACATTTGATTCTGTTTAACATCTTTCATACAATGGGTCCCTGAAATCTTGTCTTTACTGAATTTTGTAAATAAAAAATACATTTACAAAACTAGCTAATGCCAAATAGAGGAGAAATTAAAAGAGAGGAGATGGAGTAGGATGCTTTCATGGAAAATGAGGATGGCCCTGACTGGTGTGCCTCAGTTGGTTGGAGCATTATCCTGCACACTAAAATGTTGAGGGTTTGATTCCTCATCAGGGCACATACCTGGCTTGTGGGTTGGGGTATGTATGGGAGGCAAGCAATTAATGTTTCTCTTACACATTGATGTTTTGCTCACTCTCAAGTCAATTAACATATTTTTTAAGAAGAAAATGAGGGTAAATAAAGCGTATGAGAAGGTGAGAACCTATTTGGGAGAGCTCCAGTGGGGATGGTTCTTTGCCAAGTGGAGGAAAGAATATTCCTTTCCAGAGGAAAGAGGGAGGAATGGCAGGTGATCCATATTGGAAAAGCAAAATAGGTTGAGGGAGAAACTAAGCAGGTTTAGAGAGCAGACCAAATTTATGGAGTGTATTAAAATTAGAAGTGCCACTTGAAGCTTCTGCTTGAAATGAGTGGATTAATGAATGTGATTTGTTATCCCACCTGGAGATAGCCTATAAAATTCCTTAGCCAGGGAAAATATAGTTTGAATCAGTCACACAAACAACTTTCTTCATGTACCCAGTAATAAAAAGCTTTATCAAGATGATGCATGGGAACAGTACAGTGTGTGTAACACTTTAGGATATTAGAAAACTTTTACATGCCGTTTACTAACTTGACTTATTTTTTATAGGTTCCCTGTAGAAATGGAAGTGTTTATGCTAAATTTCTACATGAGAAGGATGCAACCTTATCCCAAGAAAGGGTTTTAGGATGTGATGAACGTAGGCTAGCCATAGCATTGTGTCTTTACTTTGTGGAGGTATATCTAGGATATTTTTCAAGCTAAGCAAATTCCAAACTCTTGAGGTCTCCATAAGTCAAGTTTGATGTTGAGGGTGGACACTATAGTCCCTGGTTTCCCAGTGCAGAGAAGGGAAGCAGAGGAGAAAACTAAGAACAGAGCATCTGCAAGAAACACTGAGTAAAATCAATACTGTCTTCTAATGTTCTCCAGGCTCCTACCTACCCTCCTCCTTCTATGATTCACATATTAAAGGTAAAACTAAACTGATAGCATGCTTACTTTAACTGAGAGAAATTTCTCTTTTGTTATCCAGTCTTCGAGAAACTCTTTTTCCACTGGGAAATTTTTTGTGCACAAAATTTTCGACAGATAAATATCAACTATTTGAGAGAAACTTGAAATTTAGGTTATTTTCTTAGACCAATTCCAACCTCATTTTATTCTATAGCTAGCTGAAGTTCACTTTTAATAAAATACTCTTTGTTTAGGTGCTAAACCAAGCTGACAGCTACTTACATTCTTTGATGTGACTAACAAGCCTATTTTCCAGTCTGCCTTTAAATCTTGGGGTCTGCTCTTAATTTATGAGCTGAATGAGATCTCTAGTATTTAAATTTTTAAAAAAGTAATTTCTAACTATTGATTCAAAATTAATCTCTAATAGAGCCTTCTTTAATAGAGCAGGAAATAATGAGTCTGAGAGTTGAGCACACCAAGGTTCAAGTCTACTTACTGCTCTACTTTAGGCTATTTAACTTCTTCGAGGTTAAATTTCCTTATCTGCAGAATGGAGTGGTGATAATAGTGTCTACTTGTTAGGATGGTTATAAGAATTGAATTAGCTAATGCACAAAGGTGCCAACCATACTTCCTGGCTTATACTGACTATCATATATATTAGCTGTCCATCACTGTTATTATTATCATTATTATTTCTTGACTAATCAAGTGCATAGTGAAAATCTTTAGTATTGTTTGTAAAATAGACCATTCTGTCATTGGAAATAAAATAAACTATTGGGTTTCTCATGAAACATTTTCCCTCTAAGTCAAAGGAATTCAAGCAGTTTAGTAACTGGCCTCATTTAGATTTCACAATTCCTGGTAAGAATGATTCTGTGTGCTTCATTGGTCACCAGGCCACCCAAGGAGCTGGCACCATGAATAGTCACAATGGCAGGTGACCACGGTGGAGATCCTCTACTGAGGGCAAAGTTACTAATGGTATGGGATTTGGCAGCTGAGACCCCGGGGTCTGTGTCCTGACGCTGCCCTTCACAGATGGTGTGATCTTGGGTAAGTCATTAAACCTCTCTGATTTAAGTTTGAATACCTTTAGGGTAGAAATAATAGTAGAATCTTCCGCATAAGGTTTTTGTGAGGATTTGAAGAGATAGTGAATATGAGGCACTTAGTGGAATGTCTGGCATGCGGTAAAACACGTGATGCAGTGCCTCAACTGAAGCAACAACAGCAACAATGATAATGACTCAGAGGAGGCAGATGTGCCATCAGAGGAGCTGAGACTTGGATTAGCCTACAGCAGTGATTGTCAACCTTTTTCATCTCATGGCACACATGAACTAACTACTAAAATTCTGCGGCATACCAACAAATATATTTTTTGCCGATCTCACAAAACAGGTATAATTTTGATTCATTCACAACAGATGGGTATTGTGTTAGCTGTTGTCACCTTCTTATTTGACAATCTAAGGGCAAAAGAGGACAGTGTCCTTGACTAAAGAGTCAGGTATTGCATGTTTTAAAAATTCCTGTGGCACACCTGTGTGCCTCTTGTGTCATACCAGTTAAAAATTGCTGGCTTATAGAATGGGTAGGATTGGAATGGTATGGAAGAATAGAAAGGGTATCACAGCCAATAGAGTGGAGACTGGATCCAGAATTTATAAAGTGAAAGTCAGGCAGGAGTACCAGCTTCCAACAGAAGGTAATATCTTTATATTTAAGAGGATTTTGCATGCCAGACTTGGGAGGTAAACTTTAATATTTAAGTTCAGTTTAAACTTTAACCATGAGGATGATCATTTCTGGACTAAATATAATGGTTTCCTGAATCAATGAATCTGAAGTAGAATATAATGGTCTACTTTTTAAACAAGGCCTCTGGAAGATTCTATTGCAGGTGGTTTACAGATTACAATTTGGAGAGCACTGCCTTAAATGTGAATCATTTAAGGAGAGGGGAGAGATTAGCTTTACAATGATTAACTCTGCCTCATAGGTGCTCTTAAAACTGTATCCTTGGCCTGCACAACTCACTAAAGAATAGATATGGTACCTTATTATGAAAAATCCAAAGGAGAATTATCCTGAAAAAATATATATTTTCAGTAGTAAGTACCAGGAGATATGGTTTTAATGTAAGGGAGTAATTTGAATGTTAGAATTAAAGTTTACACTTAAATATTGTTACCAGAGTACAGTGATGGCTAATGCGCAGTTTCTGATACCTCAGATAATTTGAAGTCTAGTGAGCTGCTGAAGGACATAAATGTAAGAAGCAGAAACTGGAACCTGAATTAGAAGCTTTGGGCGGGAATTCCAGTTCAACCACTCATTAACTCTAAACTCAGACAGCTGACCTAACCCTCCACCTACCTCAGCCTCCTCAGGTGGAAGAATCCTTGCTCTGTGCAGGGGCCTCATGCAGACTTTGGGAAGAATATGTTATGCTGTGCCAATACGTGGTTGTACAGTTCTGTGCACACTTAAAATGATAAAAGTCTCCTTGGTGCCATGAAAAAGGAACAAAATGGGGTAGAGTTTCAAATAAAGAACAAACTAATTTGGGGCAGGGAATCAGGAATAACTTCCTGGAAGTGGAAGCATTCGAGTGAGCCCTGGAGGATGGATTCCATGTGATGGCGACGGAAGGGATGGTGTGCGGGGCATTCCACGTGGTGGAGAAAACAGCATGAACACATGCTTGAAGCTCAGAAATGTAGAGGCTTTGAGGTCACCGGGGGTAGAGTTTGGTAGTTTAGGTTTAATAAAATATCAGTAAAAGTAGTGATTTGGGGAAATAGATAAACTGATAAGATTCTGATTTGGAAGAATGATAAAGTACCATTTTTATAACTGACACTTTATGGACATTTCCTCCACTTTCACTATGGGTTTTGCATGTCAAATTCCTTCTTTCAACATTATTCTAGCGTGTTATTTAAGATAGGGCCATTAATTTACCTGAGCATAGATGTTGCCCTGAACTATGAAAAATAAGAATATTTTAGCATTGTACACTGTCACATCTTTGGTGATCAATTGCCCTTGGTTACTCAGGTCTAAGGGGTTTTGTGGGACATGGGAGTTTCAGGGAACTGGGACAGTCAGTTGTAGGTAAACTGGGATGGCTGATTGCCCTATCACCCACTTATAACATGGCCAAATGCTGCGTATTGATTTTAGTAGAAGCCTTGTTGTTGGAGAGCTGCTCTGATTATGTAAGGTGGAGATTAAATTTGGAAGGCTTTGAATTTCAAGTTGAAGATACATCTAGTGGTTGCTTCTCCCATGCCCTCAAATGGGGAACCTGGTGCATAACCCAGGCATGTGCCCTAACTGGGAATCAAACCCACAACTTTTTGGTTCCCAGGCCAGTGCTCAATCCACTAAGCCACACCAGCCAGGGCTGAATAAATTTTATTATATTCTGTAAGAACCATGGCACCATCAAATGTTTTTGAATTTGGAAGTGATATTATTACACCTATGTACTAAAGCAGGGATTTGATAGCAGAGTATATGGTAGAATTGTAGTGAGAGAGAACTCTTAGCATGTATGGCCTCCTGGAGAAGCCCAGATGAGATAATTACTGTACTATTGATAGGTTCTGAGATAAGTACAGTGCTCTTTTTGAAGATACCAAGAAAATGGCTTTAATATGCTATTGTCCATAGATTTGGGTTATTTAGTGCAACAAGAGTAACACAATGATGAAGTAAGATGACTAATCTGGGTAGAGCATTTTGGGGAAGAAACTAGAGGAAGAGATTAATTTGACTTTTATACAAATAATGGAAATTAATCTTGCCCTGTATTAACTGTCACTGCTACAAAATGGTTGTGACCAGGACTTCACAAAAGTCCTGGTCACAAGTTAAAATAACTTTCCAATATTTTAGATGGGTTTTCCCCAGAAGCAGGCCCTGAGATAAGGATGTGAATACAAGTACCTTATTTTGCTGTGTATAATGCATACTTTTTTTGCCCATATTTTTGAGGGGAAAATAAGGATGTACATTATACATGGGGATAATGACTACATACCATGGGTATAATAATCCCATGTATAATGTGCACAAAACCCATGGGTGCATATTATACATGGTCAAATATGGTACTTTATTAGGGATTTGATTACAGGAGCTTACATGAGGTAAGCAAGAGGAAGAAGCCCAGAGAGTAATACCAAACAGGTTATTGTGGTGGGTATTTGGAGCTCTGAACTCTGAACATCATTCTAGCACTTTATGTTAGAGTTAGCCCACATGAATGGCAAGGAAGCTAATGTAGTCATCTTTCAATTCCCATTGGTTATTGGCTGAGAGATGTTCCCAGAAGCATTAACTCTACTTTGTGCCCACGATGCCTCACCATTTCAGTGCACATTGGCTGAAAATCCAACTGCCTGTACTTGCATCTCTTCAACTGAGGTCTTCCTCTGCACATGTGGCTTGTTGGAAGTCCCAGGGAAATGGAGACTTTTCTTTTCCCAGAAATGTCCCAGCTCTCAGCCCTCCTGTGGGGTAGTTCCCAGGCATATATTAATATTTTGCCCCATTTCCCACAGCTGTCCAGCTGAATTAGGTTCAGGTTACCTGAAGTGACCATTGCTTGATAATGCAATCTCATAAGCTCCCGCCTATCCTCTGTCTCGCTTCCCCACTGTCTTACCTGTGCTTGGTAGGATCATCTCCAGCACTGTCTGCACTGGAATCTTTGCTCCAGTATCTACTCCTGGGGAACACCAAACTAAGGCAGAGACAATGTTACTTTTCATTTGTTTAACCTAAAAGAAATAATTAGTTTCTGAAACTAGTTATAACTAGGAAGATGACATTTTATCAATTTTGAAAGAGAATTATCAAGGAGAGAAGCAACAGTCATGTGCTAAGAATTGTTTCAGGTCCAGTCCTACTGGGAGAAACTGCAGTGTAGTGGACAATTTCACATGGCATTGCTAAGCCCAGCCTCTACTATTTCATTTTAATGATGACCAGATCCCCGCTGCGGGAGTGGAAGAAGGAAACATACATTCAAATGTAAAAATAATTTTACAGTTTATAACAAGTAAGTAATAGCAAGGCATCCTAATTCATTCTTATTTTATACAAAAATATGCAGATATTAAAATCTAAAGAGGGATTTGTGCTTTAAAGAGAAATATGAAGCTCTGGAGGTTGTATAACTGCCTCATCACTCATCTGCTTAATGACTATGGTTATGATTTCAAAAAGGAAATACGTACCCAATTATTTTACTGAATATTAAAGAACACAGTAGCCTACACCAGAATTTGTTTTGGAACAGAATGGAAAATAACAGATTATAGTCACAAAACCCTCACTCTATATTTTAATATTAATATGTTGCTGTGGTTTTTGGATACATTGTTTCAGAAAATTAGTCTCAGGTTTCCATATTTTATGAGATGATTTCATTAGCTATGGAATGTCTATTTTTGTTACTTCTAAGGGGAGCTCTAGAACTTCAAATCATAATTGAAATATTTCACTGATGTGGTTGCTTAGCAACAAACTTTATATAGGCAGACTAATCATTGTGCTTAAACTTTTGTTACTGTAAACTTTTTAACTTGTTTTCGGCAGATTACTTTGCTATAAAATGTGTTTTTTCTTTCCATAACTTTAAATGCATATTTGTATCTGAGATGTTTTTTTCATAGATCCCGGCCAAAATTTGATGTCCTTTGAATTACCTCCATGAGCCAAGTTGACTCTGGATCACTGGAAATAATGAAAAATTTATGAGTTAATTGCTGTTAAGAGCAACAATTAACTATGTTGTCAACTCAACATGATGAGCCCTGAACCCCACATGTGCTTTCTCTCTGGCTTCCTCCTCCTTGTTGTCTGGGACATTCCTCCCCCAATTACTATCGAATGCCCAAGGCACTACCAATTGTTTCCTTGGTAAATTGCTAACATTACAATAGCAACGTTTTCCATTTCTTTTTGTGTCAATGTGTTTTCCATGTAAGTTCACCAGGAACTGTGGGTTTAGTGGACAGTACATGAGCTCTGGAGTTGCATGGACTTTGGTTAAAGTCACATGGACTTACTGTGCTATTTACTTTTTCAGGTGACCTTACCTAAATCAGTTTATGACTCTGAGCCTTAGTGCTGTCATTTACACATGGTCCATAAAAACACATCTTACAGGGCTATTGTGAGAATTAGAGATGATATACAAAGAGTACTATCTCCACATGTATGTGCTCAAAAAAAAAAAAAGGCAAAAGTGAAAACATGGTAAAAAGTGTTTCGGAGATCATCCAGTTCAAGCTCAGGATAGATTGGTGGGCCATGGACCAAACATGACACATAGCTACATCCTCTGCTGATAAGCCTGCATTTGCTGGTCAACGCATCTTTTCCTGACAAATAGATCCTGAGCTGTTACTCCCCATTGGTCACCATGGTGTGTTTGGGAGGATGCAATTTATAGTAAGACAATGTTCTCTGCTCTAAAGTCAGTGTCTAGTTTTGGAGTGGAGAGAGAGATTAAAGAAGAAAATTAGTCAAAAATATGGTGTTAATCCAAAAGAACCTATGCACCCCTATGTTCATAGCAGCACAATTTACAATAGCCAAGTGCTGGAAGCAACCTAGGTGTCCATCAGTAAATGAATGGATCAAAAAAATATGGTACATTTACACAATGGAATTCTATGCAGCAGAAAGAAAGAAGGAACCCCTACCCTTTGTGACAGCATGGATGGAACTGGAGAGCATTATGCTAAGCAAAATAGGCCAGGCGGTGAAAGACAAATACCATATGATTTCACCTTTAACAGGAACCTAATCAACAAAACAAACAAACAAGCATAATATCACCAAAGACACTGAAATAGAGAATATACTGACAGTGACCAGAGGGGAGAGGGGAGGGAATTTCAAGGGAAAAGGGGAAGGGTTTGCAGGAACAAGTGTAAAGGACACATGGACAAAAACAAGATGGGGTGTGGAACTGGGAGGGAGGTGGGGAGGGCTGGGGGATTGGGCTGGGAAGGGAGTAAAAGGCAGAAAACTGTACTTGAACAACAATTAAAATGTAAAAAAAAATATGGTGTATATAATGTAAAAGTATCCATGATGAACATTCCTAGACATATTCACTCTCTTTGATCCAGACAGCATAGTTTTTCATTTATATTCAGTCTGTAGCCCCTTATATGCATGTAGCTGTACCCCTTAGGAAGTTCTTACTTCTACCAGATTATCACAGACTCTACTCGCTTCACTCAATCCATATCATTCGTCTCTTACATTGCTCCATTCTATCCCATGGAAATAAAATAGAGTGGCCACTGCACAAACCCATTGAAGGCTCTCTGCAAACATGCCCACTGCCTTCTGCAGTGATGGAAAAAGCTTGATAGCAGATAATTTTGGCTGGATTCTATTTCATCACTTATAATCGATGTAGTCACAGGAGACTCAGTAATAACATATTTGGGCCTGATTACCTTTTTGACCAAATGGAAATGATAATATCCACATTGTTAAGGAGAACAAAATGAAATAATGTAACAAAATGCTTGCACATGGCTAAGTACATAGAAGGTGGTCAATTATATCCTTTAGCATATATTCATCATATAACAGACTTATACGAAGACTTAATATATGCCAGGCATCATTTTGGCTGTAGATATAATAAGGAGAGTATACATTCTGTCCTTGACAAGCCTATATTTAATAAGGAAAAAAGAGCATGTAAAAAGGTAAATCATAGTAAAAATAAGCACTATTTTCTTTGCAGCATTCCATGGAAACAGCAAGAAGAGAACCACATACCCCATGGCACAGGTCAGGAAGGGCTGAAGAAGGACATGACATTTGGACTAGATATTAGAGGAGGAACAAGAGCTGGTTATGTAAATAAAGAGATAAATGGGAAATATTTGAATGATTGAACTTCAGAAGAGAAATACTTGTATTTCTAAGTCCATATTTCAGTTTTTGAATGAAAACCTACGCATTATATTTTCCATAGATTATCCTTGTGAAAATAAAAGTGAGAGAGTTAGTGTCAGCTCGTTAGCCTGAAAATCACAGTCTTTTAGGCATGGATCTCTATTTTAAGCATTGCTAGGAATGAGGCATTTGATGGTATTGGGTAGGGTTGGGAATGTGAAAATACTGTTTTCAATCTGTGGCTGAGTGAATTTCCGAATGTGAATGGCCCACTGTAGAGTCAAAAGCTACAGATGAATTTTTGACTGCACAGGGTTGGCGCCCCTACCATCCCCTGCCTGCACCTCTCCCTCCCCCGAGTTATTCAAGGCTCAACTGTACAGCTAGCTAATGTCTCCACAAGGTAAGAAATAATCAGCAAGGGCATGATTATTTTTATTTTTCAATAATAATTTGTTTTATTAATGTTTAAGTGTGGCTTAAATGCATTATTGCCCATATGCAAATTAAACTAGATTAAATTTTCTCTAAACAGATATGAATTTCAAACATCTTTATCTTATAGAGGCCCAGTCTTCATTCTACTCTTATGTACTGACACAAGGCTTGACAACTTTATTTAAGTCAACAAATGGTTATTATCTGCAATTATCTGTAGCTCTACCCCTGAATCATGAATTGGTAAGGCACTGTTTTCTAACATCTACAACTGATCGCTGATCTTGGTGCTTCTCCTGTAGATGGTTAAAAGTATCCCAATTCCTGTGCCTGAACTAATGTATTTATTACTTTTAGCACTCATATGTTCACATCAAAATGCTACCCACATGATGGTTTTTATTGGTTTAAGGCATAAATTTATCTTGTACTACTATAGTTGTTATAAAATGCAAATGTTTAAGATGGCTTTAAGTCTCATGTATAGATGACCTTTGTGTCAAAGACGCTGCTATCATGAGTTGGTTTGTTGCAGAGCTAAAATAGGAAGGCTGCAACACATTTCATTTGGGGGACTTCCCAGCTCTGTGACAATGAACTACTTGGGACAGCCAATTGATTCTCCCCTTGCCAACAGTCCTAAGATAATGTTTTAGAAAGAGGCTTCTTGGATGGAAATCATCACCATGTGTTACATCATACAGCTCTATAGTGCATAACTTTCTAAGATGACCCACTTTGCTGTGGTCCTACAATTGGTACCCCACTAGATCACTTTAGCACTGTGCTGTCATACATGTAATGTAATGTCATACATGTACATGCCATACATATACATGTAATTCCCCAGAAATTGTTTGATTTGAGATGCTTTGTTAGCTCTTTCTAGTTGGCCTTTTTGGCATCATTTTTTAGTTGGCACTGTTCCTATGTTATCTGGAGAACCTAAATTTCTGCCTGAAATAATCTTTAGTGTTTGCAAAAGAAACCAACCTCTTTTGGGGGGTTCTCTCACTGCCTACTCTTCTTAATATCTTCATCATTCTAAAAAAGTGGGGGGAATAATTTCCTTTCTTCTCCAGCTATTCCTTTTTCTTATTCTCAAATCATGGCCACCTTTACCTACCTCCCTTTATGCCACCATTCCTAGTGAAGTGACTGTTTCTGTAGCTATTACCAGAAAGGTATATCCTGATATAAGACCTGTATAGCAAGGTGAACAGAGGTCAGGATGGTAAATTATAAGTAATTTCTTCCGAATGCTTTAACAGAATCACTTCTGTTAAAAGAAACAAAAGAAAAAAGTCAAGCAAACAAACAAACAAAAAATCCCAACAAAGCTTGTGCTCCTCATAATATAGTAGAGTCATTAAAGGCAGGGGATTTGATGCTGGGCTCACGATGGAGTCCTGAATCTGCCACTTGTTAGTTCTATGACCTTGGGAATGTTACTTAACCTCCTCTATGGTCCTCAGTTTTATCATTCTCACAGGGTAGATAGGATAATAAATAAGATCAACACACTAACTGTCACAAATGAAGTCTCTAACAAGTAGTATTTTTGTCATTATAATCTATAACCCCTCCAAAAGCTGTGAACATCAAAATAGTTTCATAAGTGAAAATATGAAACATATTTAAAAATAAGTTTCTATTTGTAAAGCTGATTTGGAAAAAAACATTAACCTGAACAGATTTGAGAATACTCACATTTTATTTAGTGTTAATATTTATTCCATTTTTTTCCATGGAAATATTACTGTTATTGACCCATGGTGCTGCTGTAATACACGGGTTACCTTTCTAAATTTAAAGAAATTCTGAGTTCTGAAATATATATGATCTCAAGGATTTGTTTAGGAAGTTTAAAATATGGCATCACCAATTTTTAAATTTCACTCAGAAGTTGCTCATTATTCATGTTTCCTAGGATGTCACAAAAATCACTGGTCTGGTTTACCAAAGGTCAGGGCTTGTACACAGTATTACCTATATTGGCAAATTCCCCTTTTCAGAGATCTTGAGAGCACTTGAAGTAAGTTGAGATTTCTTCTATACTTTTGCTGGCATTTATGTCATGTTTTTCATGCAAGTCATTTGCTAGAACAAAATAGAATTATCGTAAGTATGAACAAGGAATTGCTTTATGCTTCAAAAATTCTAATTTTTGAATGTCCTTTGTCTTACTTATGGTATTTGAAAAGGCAGGGCATTTTCTGGTTTTCTGTGTATATTGGTCTCCTTTGGAGATTCTTGTGAAACGAGGTCTCTGGTCATGGGATTCAAGAGCTTTTAACACCCACGGGCAACTGTGTATAACTTCAACTGCCTTCAGCTCTTTGAGTTTTTCAAAGCATGCCATGAAAACTACAATTCCTTTCTTTCTCTGGTTGTTGAATTTTTTTTCTCTTTCACTACCTTCTCTGGGTATTTCCCTTTCTTGTCTTGTTTTTGGTCTTATGCATGGTCAAAAGATCATTGTCTCCATTCATGTAACCCTAACAGGAAGGTATATTAGTTAAATATTGCTTCACAACAAATTACCAACAATTTTGTGGCTTAAAACAACAAACATTGTTGGGTATGTCTGACTCAGGCTGTTTCATGAGGTTGTAGTCAAGATATCAAGTGGGTCTGCAGTCATCTACAGGCTTGACTGAGGCTGGAGATTCTGTGTCTGAGTTTACTCATGTGGCTGTTTGTCAGAGACCTCAGTTCCTCTCTATATGTGGCTCTCTGTAAGTGCTCATTGGGGTTTGCTTACAGCATGGCAGCTGGGTAGAAAGGCAAGCTTTCAGAGGAATGGGACCACAAAAACCATATCATCTTTTATGAGCTATCATTAAAAGCTACACAACATTGTGTCCAGCACAGTCTTTTTGTTGTCAATTAAGGAGATGAGAAATGGACTCTACCTCTTAATGGGGAGTGACAACATTGTGGAAGAGAATGTAGAAATATGGCAATATTGCTGTGGCAGATTTTCAGAAAATATTATGTCACATTGGATTTTCTAAATCGTACAGTCCTCGAGCCAGACAAGATCTATGTGTCAATGGGTAGGACCTGATTCTTCTTGCCAGTGCAGTACAGAATTACAGATCAGCAAGCCTATTAGTGCTTGAGCAAAGTTTACTAGCGCTAAGTTCTAATGAGAGGGAAAAAACAAGGGTGGCAAGGGCAGGAAGGCTAGAGGCCAAGAGGCCAAAATGGAATGAGTCCTTTGTTCTGAGGACTTCTATAGTTGGCAGGGTGGGGGTGAAGAAGTTGCATTTTGATTGATGGGTAAAAGTGGTACCAGCTTTCCCCAAGAGACGTGACTACCCAAATGTAGATTCTTACCTTGCTCCACGCTCTATTTGTTCATTTTGCATGCATGAGGGAGGCAGGCAGTTAACTAAAATTGTTTTATGGGCTTTTTTTTGGGCAGGGGGGCACTATAGAACCCTCCTCTTTCCCTTTCCAGACCTTGGGATGAATACACAGTCTGAAGGTTTTCCTTTTTCCCAGGTAGTGGAGGTGATACACACATACTTTCAAGGGTTCACCACCTCCTACACTATCATAGTTTCACTTATGTTGTGTGGAATGCCTGACAGTCTTGTTGAACCAGGCTCAGGACTACTGGGTCAATAGGTGAGACATTTCTTCCCTTTCTTTTAACCTCCTGTATTAAGTTCTTTGTTAGATTGCCATGGTGAGAGCCCTGCCTTTATTTCTCCTGTGGCCACTCATTCCCAGCTGCTACCTAAGTGCTAAAAGGTGTCGCCTGGCAACCAGGATGCTAGCCACTGGCTAGCAACAGCAGCAGCGTAGTCTCAGAACATAGGAAGAGTCCTGTGCTATTTCCTGCATCTTATGGAGATCCATTTACACCAGAACTGGGTGTAGAAAGAAGGGGAGGAGTGAAGGGAGGACCTCTGGTTAGTCTCAACAATGTAAAGACAGATAGCCAGAGTTTTGTTCTAGTTCCATTTTAGCTACCGTCTTTTAAAAATCTATTCCCATTTGATTAGGCTGGCCAAAGACATGATAATGTAAAGTCAAGAAATGTATTTTTCTACTCGGTTTTCTTACTTATGAATTCCCTAGCCTTATTTCCTGGGGAGATAATTAGAAGTTAGATGTTGAGATCATCATTCTTTATTACTCAGCTGGAATGTCCTGAAATTTACCTTAAAAAGTGATTTTTTGCTGAGCTAATTGCTGATTAGAAAAGGCTGATAGGAGATCACAGTGTGTTTTTTTGAAAGTCTGCTTTCTAAATATAAATGAAGGAGAAGCCCATTACAGAATAATGTTAATGCATGAGAAAATGCCAGGGGAATAACATAAGACCCACATCATGGAATTCCTTAGGATGAGACATGCTATGTATATCTATGTTCATTAGGAATATGCTTTGACCTAGAATATGACTTAAATCTATCACAAAAATGTGGTTCTTTAAAAAATCATTGAGAGTGATGTCCCTCTCTAATCTTACTTTTTTTCTCAAATTAGAGGTAGGTCTCTTTTAACCAATTCTGTTCTAAGATGAAAGGTTTGTCCTGGAGGCTGTTGGGATTGGTGCCTTGTCTGCCTGATTAAGTAGAAACTTTGTATGCATTGGTCTTACTGTGCAGTAGAGGACAAGAGAAGTGAAAGACTAGGAAGAATCCCTATCTCTGCTATATTAACCAGCCCGTCTTGTTCGGATGTTCATACCGATGGTGATCAATCCTGTGCTTGATTGGCAAAAGCTGCACTAACACATATATGTCCTTTATATGTCCTTTGCTACCAATTGAACATTTCCTTTAAAGCCCTCACTAATTTATTCTGTTTGTATATAACTTGTTTATATAAAGCATCTCAGAACAAGTTACATAGCCAATATAGTAACTGCTTGAGTTTTAAGTTGTACAGAAAAATGTGTAAAAATATATGTTAGACTAGGGAAGAGAAGCAAATAGGAAAATGAAAGGGAAAACCCCGTCATTGAAAAATATTAGGACTGTAGACATTTATAAACTTGTCAGTTGTTTTCTAAGCAATGTCTAAAAATGTAGTAAAAAATTACCCTGCTGGCAGTTCCATCAATTTGGAACTGAGAACAGTTGGGCATTAGCTTCTGTGGCTCTTGTATCATTGCTCTGGCTGGAGAGTGGACTGTTTCCCTATATCTGCTGGCCTTGTGGAGTCCATCTTCCTATTCCTATCTTTCAAGGTCCCTAATGACAAACCCACCCTCAATCCTGTGACACTTGATTTCCACACACCTCCTGTTACACAGTCCTTTAGTCTTCCTCATGATGGCTTTCTTGCTTTCTGTTTCATAGATTTTGTTCTATCCTTTAGCCCATGCTGTTCCCTCTTTTTTTTCTCAGGAGCAAAGCTACATTTATTAAATATATACTTTGTACCATGACTGACAAAGATGGAAGATGCAGTCTCTGCTTTCAGGAACTCAGTGGTTGAGACAATAAGCTTTCACTTTTGAAAATACAAGTATCCCAGTTTGGGTTATATAAGAGGCAGCTTAAAAAATATTGTTATACATCGCTTCAATCTGATTGCTTACCACATAATCATTGTCACCATCATCACACTTCATAATTTTATAACTCTTGTAGAGTTTTAAAATAAGACATATTATCTTGTTTGATTCTATGGTAGTTCTTATTTCTGTATATTCCTTTCTATATTGTGGTTTAATAAGTTTACCATATCATTGTCATCATCATCATACTTCATAATTTTATACTTCTTGTAGAATTTTAAAATAAGACATATTCCTATTATCTTGTTTGGTTCCATGGCAGTTCTTATTTCTGTATTTTCCTTTCTACATTGTAGTTTAGTAAGTTAAAACATAAAATATATCCAAAATTTTAACCTAGCAAGTATATTTCGGAGGTGAGACTACAATCTACATGCCCTGATGTTTAGCTGTGTTCTTGTTCTATTAAAACCACATCTTTTCACTAATAATTAATTAAGATTAGTGCACTAAAGTAGAGGAAATTATTACTGGACAAAAGAGAAAATAATTTTGGATCTTGGTACACTATCAGAGAAAACAGCAGTTCTGGTCAGAGGGCTCTGTGACCTTTATGACAATGAGAGGACAATGGCAGCTGGTGGTCCAGGGCTCCTGTGTCAGAGTTAACCTTATCTGTTGAAAATGTTGCTTAGGATCAGACCTAAATTTCTAAGATAGCAATGGAAGCTCTTCCTTTTATGCTTCCTCTTATTTTTTTTTTTTTTAAATTTAACTCTAATGTTCTCTGCTCCTAGATCCTCAACGTCTAGGCCAAGTAGTTCTAATTTTTCTTTTACAGAAAGGTTAAGACACAACCACATATATCATCTTGGTTCCATGGCGCAATGTGTTTTGAGTTCCTAGTGATCCATTCTCAAGTGGAATGCTATCCTTCTCCTTCCTTTGTAAAGAAATTCTGTTCTTAATTCAGGACCTAACTTACACATCACTCTAGATAGAATTTTTAAAAAATGTTATTTATTTTGCTGATTGAATTCTCAACTTCTGCCTTTATCTCTTACTGTTTTTCTGCCTGGTAACTGAAAGACTTAGGGGGAAAATGACTGTGATGAGGTTACTTGTGCTTTCTACCAAGTAATTCAGGTTCTCCTCTTGTATGCATTTCAGGACTGCATTTCTTTCCTCCGCTGAAGTTAGCTATGGTCATGAGACTATCGCTTTGGTTCATAAAATAAGAAATAGTGAGGTCTGGTTAGAAACCCCGAGAGCTAGTCTGGGATTTGCCATGTTGTTTCCCTCCGTCAAGGTGACTAAACGCTCTCGCTCTCAGTTGCTGGCTGCCCCAGCAGCTCCCTTTGGCATCTGCAATACTGTGTGACAGGAAGGAGAAATAAGCTTTTGTTGTGTTAAACTTCAGGATGTTGGGTTATTTGCTATTGCACCATAACCCAACTTATCTGTCTTGTCTAAATTCTAAATGGTCTAGAGAAACAGGAACAAAACTTGATGCACAATAATACTTAACAAAAATCCTCTGCCTCATCCCAACCCTGGGCAAATGGTTCTGAGACTCCACTTACAATGTGTGAAGGAGAGATTTTCCCATCAAGAACAAGTAAGTCTTCTTTAGACACTGGCTGATTGTTCTACAAGTCTCCTCAACTCTGACACCATCTGCTGAGACATGACATCAGATTCCACAGGTTGAGGGTTCAGTCCTCCAAGACTTCCTCTCCCAATGCACACGCAGTCCCTCCAACTCTAGACACCAGTCAAAATGCCCGGTTACTACCTGTGCTTCTGACCACTGGCTGCCTATGTAACGAAGGTTCCAACAACCACCTTCTTGGAGTCAGATGCCAATTAAAAATCTAGGTTGTTACCTATGCTTCTGACTTACTGGCTTTAAATCAGAGATTCCCAGGACCTCCCCCTTAGGTTCAATTAATTTGATAGAACAGCTCAGAGAACTCAGAGAAACATTGTATTTACTAGATCACTGGTTTATTATAAAAAGATAAAACTCAGGAACAGCCAGATGGAAGTGTTGCATAAGGAAAATAGGGCAAGGTATGGGAGAGAGATATGGAGTCTCCATGACCCAGAAACTCTTCAAACCCTGTCCCTTTTTTTTAAAAGGTAAAATTGGTACCTAACATGTTCGTTTCAGATGGACTACATATTAATTCAACTTTTGTGTACATCACAAAGTGATCACTGCAATGAGTCTGTCTAATTACCACTTGTCACCATACAAAGACCCCCTAGGGTTGATTGATCTCCAGCCAGAAGTTGGGGGTGGGGCTGAAAGTTCCGGCTCTCCAATCCTGGGGTTGATTGCCCTGGAGCCACCCCCACCCTTGGGTTACCTAAGTGCTTTTCAAAAGTCACTTCATCAACATAGCAAAAGACACTTTATCTCCCTTATCACAGGAAATTCCAAGGGTTTTAGGAGCTTTATGCGAGGACCAGGGTCAAAGATTAAATATATATATATTTTTTATTATAAACCACCATGCCATACCCGCACAAACAAATAACGACGACAACAAACACAAAGTCACCTGTTCATCAGAACTGTGAGACTTCTTGTTCACCCCCTGGAGTTAGAAATAGTTCAATGCTGTGTGGTCAGTTAAAGATAGACAAGTGAATCGACGGCATCCACGTTTTGTTGTATGTCAGTCATTGTGACACGGATGTGGATGTTTCTGGAAAATAATAGTGTGAGGTTGCTTTATTTATTTATTTTATATAAAGATATTGGTCAGTTTAGCAAACAAACTTCCCTTTCTAGGGTCTTTTCAATTAACTTCCTAGAAGGTGCTAACCTCTGTATTGTTACCCCCTGGGTGTGTCTGCTCAGGGAGAACTGTACTGGGGATTCCTGTAACCCTTACCTACCCCTCTCCTGCCCTGACTTTTCCCTGATACTTTCTGACTCAGGGAAGATAAAGGCAGTGATTAGTTTAAAGGAAGAAAATGTTGATGAATCACAGCAGTTAAAGATTCATGACCTCTACCCGAATATTAGCCACATCAAAATCCAGTGACTTCAAAGGAGAAAACTCCATCATTGTCAATCAACAAATGTCAAATGTCTAAAATTATTTGATATTATGAGGTTTTGAGTTTAATGGGAATCCTTCACCTTTCCTTTAACCTCTTGGGAAATAACAAAAGAAATTTAAAAATGAGACATGTGTTTACATTGTGACTTTGCGATATTTTAGTTTTTTCACTTTGATTGAACAAACTATTTTAACTTTTTGAACTTCAATTTTCTCATCTGTGCAAGTAATACCCATTTAAAAAGGATAAGGCATTCAACACACCAAATCTAGTACTTGCCACATGGCAGATATAAATTTTTTTCTTCTTTTTCCTCAGCCCGAAACTTATTTAGTTATTATTTAGATAACATTACATAGTAAAAAAAAAAAAAAAAAATCCAGACACTGTATTTTAAAAATAAACTGGCTATTAATTTTATATCATCATTATATTTTATACTAATATGTTTTTAAATTTCCTTAACATTTGCAAATTTCGGACTGTGCCTGTATTTTGAGCAGAAGGAAAATAGCAAACTTAACACCAAAGCAAATTAAATGCAGGTGGATAAATTGTTTTCATTGCAAAAATATAATCTAAGGTAAATGCAAAAGCTTTCTTCCTGTAAGACCCCTTTGTCTTATAACAATTATTCCTAAAGCCCAACGTAATACTGGCAGAATAATGAGTCCATTTCTGTGGAAATATACTCATTTCTATTCAGCTTGCTCATTCCCAGGGGAATTATGAATTCCTAGTTTGAATATGTAGTTCATGAATTTCAAGAAAAAAATGTATGAGGAGTTAGTAACTGTTTACCTTTACATATCAAGAAAACAGTTTGAAAAAAACTAAAGAAATGAAATAGAAAGAAATGAAAATTAAAATACTCGTTACTTGTGGGTGTTACTGAAATTCCTGCACTCTTATAAGTATATCCTTCCCAGGATGAAGATAGAAGTGCGGCTCTGGGGGCTGCTGTGGGAATCTGGACAGCCATTGTGAGGCTGTTACTGAATATTTGGATGCATAGCCCTTGTCTTCTGACCAGTCGCATGTTTTTTTGAGAAGTGAATGGCAGGAGTAATTCAGAGGGACCAAAAGGAGAATACCACCAATTATGGAGGACTGTGCACAGCCCCAGGATTCTAAAGTTTCTGGCCAAACTGTACTTTGTAAAATCTTGTATTTGAATCCTGTGAAGCACATTTTCTCTGCTGCTTCCTATGGTCCCAATCTCTCCCTGTCTTGCACATTGCTGCTGCTCTCATTTACATTATCTGGCTCCCTTAAGGAGTGTTTGAATCAAAACCCCACCTTTTCCTTTTTTCTTCTGTTACAGTGCAGTAAGTGGTCTCTCTTCCTATTGATTGTCAGCTCTGTCCTTGTCGTCTGGATCCCATCTCTTCCCTGCCACTCAAGCACTTTGCTTCTGCAGTTACTCCCTCTTCCTCCTTCTTCATCAATGTATCATCCTCTATTGGATATTTTCCATTCAGCATGAAAATATCTTCTATGCTCTCCTACCTCCATAAAAACAGAATGCCTAGTTTTCTCTTGACCTGACATACTGCTTCTGTCTCTCCGTTATTTGGGTACTTAGTGTCCCCATCTGGATACTGGGCAGCCTCTGCCAAGAAATTATACAGATACTGGCATCAACGATACATGGGAACCAGTAAGATGTGAAATAAAGTTTATTATTTACACAATAGACAACAAAAGGATTCCCCAAGCAAAAGGGCTCAGATTTAGTCTGAGTGAAGCAACAGCAAAGCAGGGTTGGGTGGCTTGGGCTTTGCTTGATTTGATGGAGGCCTGGGGTAGGGTGGAATGGTGGGACCTCAATGCTGGGTGGGGTCTGTGTGGGTTGAACTTCCCATTAGTATCAAGGAAGAGAGCATGTGGGCTTTCGTTGGGTTGCAGCCTTCTCACAAACTTCCCAAGTGTTATCTGAACCCCTCTCCACCCCCTACCCCCGCAAGGAGGAGAAGGAGAGAGTGAAGGAAAAGGCAGGCCACTCTAGATTGATAGACACAGGTTTAATGAGCAAGGGAACTTCCCTACAAGGCTTATCATGGATGGCCACAAGACTAGTAGTTTTTCACACCCATTCACCAAATCCTAAAAGTTTACATAAAGACCCTAACTGGGTACAGTTACATACACAGGAGCCCTTGACTGGGTTTAGTCCCATACCCAGTTCAGATGGTCTCATTATTACATTTCTATCTCAAGGCTGTGTTCTTGGGCAGCTTCTAGTGTAGGGAAGGCAACAGGAATGCACGTTAGAAGCACAGGGGAGGGAGTAGGAGCCTCCAATTGCTTAGGTCCAGCTCCTAAGCCAAAACAGCAGTCACATCTCCCTGATGACCTTCCCCAAGAGTTTTTTTATTCACTTGCCCAGATGTAGGGCCCTAGGAACAGGGGGAGACTTGGAGCATAAAAGCTGTCAGGGGGTCAAACATCATAATGGACTCTTTATTATACTCTCACTTTTCTCCTTCAATGTAAAGTTTCTCCAAAAAGTCTCTAGTTCTTCTCCATTACTTACTTTTTAACTCCTTTCCAAATCACCTTTCAATTTCCAGTACTCCACCAAAATGATTCTTTTCAAAGTCATATATGACCTATGCGCATATCACCAAATCCAATAATAGTTTTTTGTGCTTATGTTATTAGATCACCAATAGTCTTTGATCCATCTGACCACTTCACTCTTTTTGATACAGTTTCCTCTCTATTTCTGTGATACCACACTCCCTAGGTTTCCTCCTATCTCCCTGGTTACTTTTCTCCACTAACCTTCACTTGAGACTCCTCCTCTTCCTGACCCTAAAATACTGGAGTCATTTAGAACTCAGTCTTCCTTTCTCTTTTGTATCAACCCCTATGCCATAGCAGGTATCATTACTTTTTTGGCTTTAAATATCTATATGCCGATGCAATTTTATATCTCCATATAGATATTTCATATTGTTACCATTGATGTTTTGCTCAATATTGAGAAGGGGAGCAAAAGAGATTAGACACTGAGCTTAAAAAACTGGGGAACATAAACCTCCTTGCTAGCCAGGAAGGTACAGCTTCTCACCCCAGGGGATTACAGCATTGCTCTGCCAAGGGCATTGACACTCCTCCCTCCCCCACTTCAGTACCAGATTGTTGGGGGACATAGGGAGAGGTGCTGGACCATAGAGGCCTATCTGTCTACTGAGAAGATGTAAACTCATTCAAAGCCCATGAAAGTTGGGGAAGTTGATTAGTTCTTTTGGAAAAAGTACCTCATCTATCCCAAACCCAAGCTCCTGGTTATAACTCAAGGGGAACAAAGAAGCTCTCTCTCTCTTGCTTGTAACCCACACTTGCACAGTGCATGTACCTGTTCTCTCCATGGCCACGAGGTTTTAACAGCCACTTGGCTCATGGCCTCCAGGAGGGAGTCTGAATACTACAGCACAGTAATGGAATACAATGGAAATACACTCTAAGCTAGCCAAATGACAGACTGGACTGAACTTCAATATGGAGTATAAACTCTGGGCAGTGGTCTTCATCTTGGCCCTACTAAAGACAAGATTGGACTTTTCCATGGCGTGACTTCCCCACCATTGGTAAGTCAGGAGGGAAAACCCCTAATTGTATATCATCAATAAACCACACCACAGAGCCCCATCCTCCAGAGTGGGTCTCAGGAAATTCTTTTCCTTATGATATTGCAAGAACCCCACTTCCACTGATAACAATATAATTTTCAGGTTTAAAATCCAGGATATTTGAACATTCTCTTTGCACTTCTTGTAGACACCTGAAACTTAGAGCTCCCCAAGGGAAATCTGATTTCCCTTCTAAAATATGTCCCTTCTTTACTCTACTTTATTTCAGTAAATGACATCACCAAGTTTCTATGACTAAAGCTAGAGAACTAGAATCATTTTTGATTATTTACTTCTTCCATTCCTCACCTTCCACATATACCTCATCATCACTTCTCATTGTCCTACTCTCTAAATACAGCTCATTCTGCTTATTCTGTCTATCTTTAGAATAAGACGTCCCTTGCTATAAGTCATCATCACTTCCTCCCAAGTCCACTATGGGAGCCTCCCAACTTATCTCCACATTTCCACTCCTCCTGCAATCCAGGTTCTCAGAACAGTCCGAGTGATACTTAAGAAATAAATCAGATCACATTGCTCTGCTGCTTAAATCCCCCCAGTGGCTTCCTGATGCACTCAAAGTAAATTCCAGACTGCTTGGCATGCTGTGTGCAGTGTCCTCATTGCAGCCGATGTGATTAGGTAATTATTCTGCATTGTACACTATTTCAAGTGCTTTCCAGCCATGCATTTATTATTTTAACACATATTATTTGATCTAAATATTATTATCTTCATTTTTTTAACAGAGGAAATGAACCATCAGATGTAAAGTAACTTGCCAACAAAGGAGCAACTTGAAAATAGTATGGCTGAGATTTAAATCTGGACCATCTGGTTCCAGAATTCACCCTGTAACCATCACATATTACTGCTTTTCATGCACAAAAGCATGGGCAAAGGAATGAGAGTGGTTATTTAGTGAGGCATGAAGCTCATGGTAACTCAACCATTTCTAAATTTACCCAGAGAAGCAAAGCCTCTGCATCATAGGTCTGGACTAAGAAGCTTTGTCATCTCTCTGCAGTACAGCTTTTATGCCACCAGCAGGTCTGGGTTTAGCCCGAATGGTCTCCTTCTTTTCTTTCAACCCATGCATACCATCAGTATGGCAACCTGTGGATTCCAGCCAGACAGTGTTGTGCTGCTTGCAAATGGCATGGAGAGGACATCAATGCCCAAATGAGACTCAGTGCATGGTCGTGTGTGATGTGATTGCCTTAGCAGAATTGAATCCACCATCCTTAATCAGTATATGAAGTGCCACCATGGCTCCCAACAGCAGTTTTTTGGCACACTTGTCCATTCCATAACACAGTCCCACAGGTCCTAAAACAGTAGCTCGTCAAGGTCAGTAAAACATTCATATTGAGTCCTGCCCTGTGGAGGACAACATGTGGGATACAGACTGAATGAGGTCCAGTTCCTGCCCTTATGGCAAGAGGAAGAGACAGAAACTTTTACCAAGTATAACAAATGTCGGTATATGTAGAATGTTATTTTTTGTAAAGGCATAAAATGCTGTCAGAGCACAGAGAAGAGAGAGCTTAATTTTTATAGAGGAAATGGGGAGGCTTCATGGAGTAGTAGGTCATGGGCGTTTGTGAAGTCAACAAATATTTATTTAATTCTTGCTGTATTTTGGGCTCTGGACTGGGTACAGTATCTATTTCATGGAATTTACTAATATAAGTTAGGTAGATAAGAGAAAATGTAATCTCCAGACTGTTCTCAATTAATATTTATTTCCCATGATAGGGCAAATTTCGTCCAGTTTGGTAATTCTGCTTGTTTATAACACCCACCTATCTTGGTGGGAAAGGGAAGAAATGAGAAAGGATGAATGAAGCTAGCTGCTTCTGTTCTCTTCTGGAGAGAGATGTTCACGAACACAATGTTCTCAATCATCAGGTTCTGAGACTTCAATATTCATGCAGTAGTCTGGAAATTCATGCTGGAACATGAAACTGTAATTGTTATAGGAAGTAGTCCTGCAGACAGGTTCGAAAATATTTTGAAAATAGTCTCTTTTGATGTTTTCTGTTTAAAATTTTTTTTAAGCAAATATCTTGCTTTTCCTTCAAAATTCTTCCAGTACATTTAATAATTGCATTAGTACCTTTTTGTAACTGAGATGGGAGATATGGGCTATGATGTGCTTTAGAACTCAACACAGTAGTTGTTTTGGGAAGAAGTCAGGAGACAAAAAGGGAAATAACTACAAAGATAATAGGGTATATGAAAAACACAAGCTGAAGCTGGTGAGTGACACACTTAGAACGCTGTTCAAATCAAGTTCCTGACCTTCAGTAAATCTCTAGTTTTGTTGTAGGCTGTTGGGTTTTGGTGTATGGGAGAGGAGACGCAAAAGAAAGTTTGAGAAGAGTCCCTGTTTGTGGAGGTAATCCGACAGCCAGCACTGTTGCTTTGGCCCATCATTTTCAGGTCCACTTGTTCAGATATGAAAGTCACATCAGTGACATTGATTCTGCTCACTTGGCTGGCATGACATCCTCTTCCTCCCTCACTGACCTGGAACATGTATGCTTGGGCACATGGTTTAGAATTGTTTAGCAACATTTCAGAAACCTACGCTTCCTGGATTATGTGTTTGACCTTCTGGGTATAAATACATTTTACTCCTTGCCCCCAAATATCTGTGGCATGGTTAGGGATAAAAACACCACCAGCACAATATGATGTTGAATGCTGTGAATTGGCTCAGAACACTTTGGATTCAGAAAAATCTAACTTTCAATCCTTACTAGTGCCCCAGCTAATAGTGTGAACTTGGGCAAGTTATTGTCTCTAAGCCCATTTCTTTTGGTACACATAAAGACATAAAGACAAATAAGACCTTAGAGTGCTGAGAAGATAAAATAAGATAATCTATGTTTTTGATATAGGGTTAGGACTTTGTTCAACAGAAGATAAAATATTATGACAATTAGTCCTAGGGTCAGAATTAATTGTTATCATTTCTACTGATTGTGCTAATTAGTGTGGTTGGGTGGAATAGTGACACCATGTCATGTCACCAAGACCCCCTGAAGGAACTAGGCACTCATCCCTAAGTGATTGGCAGTGTTGACTGCTAATGGCTCAAGACTACATCCCTCTCTGAGGATTGCTCCCTGATGAAGGAGGCTGCCTTGCTCAGGGTTATGTCCACTCTGCATGAACGGCTCACATCCGATGGTTGGTTGCTGTTGGGCAGTACAAAGTCCCAGACTCCTTGGCTCAGTAAGAACACCATTGGAGGACTTCCACACTTGAGAGCTTTCTGAGTGACTAGCTGAGGCTGCTGTTGGAACTGCACCTCAGTTTGTCTTCTCCCTCAGTTCAACCCTGCTTTCCTTGCTCCCAGTTGTTTTTGAGAATACATTTTAGTAAGCCTCCTGCATGTACATCGAAACATGTTAGGGGTCTCTTTTGTGAGAATGCCAAGGTATACGGGAGGCATCTGCATTTTCCCACATCACTCCCTGGTGTTTCCTTCCTCAAGGAAGGGGTACAAAGTTCCAGAGGTGGAGCTGCTCAGAGACCCTTGAGGGCCACGTGTGTTAACAACAGTTGACCTGACTAAAGAACAAATGACAGTTTTGTTTGTGTTATCAGAATGGTTCTTTCTTCTTTCCTCTGAAAATTCCAGACTTCCCTGGGTTTTTCTGTATTTTCTGTTCATGCAATTTGGTTCACCCTAGACAAACTCAGTGATTTTCTCCCTTGACCCAGGTAAGCAGAGATAGGAGTTGAAGAGAAGACAGCTGCTCCAGACATCCATTCCATATCTTCATTCCTCTGTTGTTTAGGAGGAAGTGACTGGTGTTCTGCCAAGAGCATAATGAGGACTGAATGAGGAAATTGAATGTGAGTCCTCAAAAGACTGCCTCTCCATTGGGTGGTGATTTTAAAGTGGCTTGGGTACTATCACCTGGCAAGCCCACAAGAGGCTTTTGAAAAAGACAAAGAAACAGGCTCAATTTTGTTAATGCTAAGACTAGTTTAAATCAATGCCAGATTGCCAAAGTTTGGTTAACTTTAGACTCTATCTAGGGCCTCTGGCTTTGGAAGTTTTCCCTGTTAGGTGAACAGCTTTAAGTAAATTATATAAACACATCTTTGTTCAGTGCTCACTCACCACATACAGAACACTGTTTTTTATCAATCCAGGGTTTGCAATGGATGAGTCCTACCTTTGAGAGGTCTAGGGTTTGGCTGGAGTCATAAGATGTATTTGCACACAAAAAAGTTCAAGCATTTGACTTCAGATGTTCTGAGGCAATTCTAAAATCATAATAGCTTTCAAATTATATCCTAAGCAGGCTTCCATCACCATCAGTTATAAATGCCTTGGTATGCATCCTTTATGAGGTGAGCAGATTTCTTAGTGTTTTAGCTGATTCAACTGAATATTCTCACACATAAAAGTACACAGCTTTTTTCCTTCCTTCTTTCCTCCCTCCCTCCCTTCCTTCCTCCCTCCCCTTTCCTTTTCTTTCTCTCTCTCTCTCTCTCTCCCCTTTCTCATTTCCTTTCCTTTCCTTTATTTCTCTCTCTGTCTTTTCATTGTTGAATATCCAAATCTGTTTCTGAGAAAATTAAGGACAATGTGACTGAAATGCTACAGTCAGTGTCTAGTTTAATAATAATAATAGTAGTAGTAGTAATAGTAATAATAATAATAATAATAATAATAATAATAAAAGCCCAGCCATGAAAAAACCTCAAATGTTACGGGAAAAAGGTCTATTTTCATACAGCAGTATTTTCCTTTGGTAATCTGTTATACCAACTTTATCAGCAACTATTGGACTCTTAAATCTTTCCAAGTGTTACATGTTATGGAAAATAGAAAAGTTATTAAAGTTGTGCCTATAGAGAAAATGAATCATAAAAATCTAATCAACTAGAATTAAAAACTTCAGATTTTATATAATTTATGTTGAGATGGGCAACACTAAAAACCTAAATTTATTAAAAGAAAAAACAGTAAATGAAGTTGTCTTTAGGCATTAGAAAATCTCTGTAGTGTTCAGAATAGTCTGCCTCTGGGAGCATTCTTAAATATACAGAAATGGATTATAAATTCTGTTCAGATATTGAGGCCATGTTGGTTTACCAAAAAGAAAATACATTTTCAAAACAAAAATATTGTATATTACAATGCTTTAAAAATTGTTGCTGCTGTTTTTTTAAGCAGAATTTCTTTTTGTCAGATGAAACTATATCTGAAATACCAATTTATAAAGTGAAAGTCCCACTTTAGTAAAATTTATTTCCTAAAATGCATTTAGTAAAATACATTTAAAAATCCTAATTAAAGCTTCTTTAATAAACACAAAAATTTAATTCAGCATGCAAATTTTATTTATTTTATATTAGCTGCATAATATAGAGAATATTATCATTTACACAGATAATGACCTGAACATGATATATTTTTTAACATAACACCTTACAATCATGGTATACTTTTCAAAAAAAGTATACCTTTCAAATAAAGATGAGAAGAAACATTATGTTTGGAGGTTTGCCACTAAATACCTTAACCTGGCAGCAAATATTAACACATTGTTTTTCTCTAATGTATTGTAATTTGAGATTGGTGTGTATGTTTCTTACAAGTTTTAAAAATCACTTTAAACAAACATAAAAATAAATTTGAATAAATATTTAGAGATTTCTGAAATACCTCTTTCAAGAGTAGACAAATCTCTGTTATAGTACATAAGCAAAAAATTAAAATAGTGATCCCTACCCCAGGGGATTAAATTAATGAACATATATGAAATGTGAGGGTTAGATGTAAATTAGGCTTTTCATCAATTCTTTTCTTTTCCTTTTTAAAAATTCATAACTCTACTACTGATTCAACATCATCTAGGGCCATTTAACCTTTATGAAATTCATTTTCCTCACTTGTAAATTGGAAATAATATCTACCTAATGCGTTTTCATGAGAATAAAGTTTCTTTTTTTAATGTTACATCATTATTAATATCATTATTTACCTAATTATTAACCCAATCAATTGTTTGCACAATTCTGCCATCTGCTCTATATAGTAAGGAAAGATGCCTTTTTTGTAAGAAAGGCTTTTGTTACAAATAAGGCATTTGATACAAAAAAGGCCTTATTTGTATCAAAGGCCTTTACAAAACCATCTTTAAGGGGAAGTAGGGCATATCCCATTGTGCTTCCTTCCTTTTAGTCTGAACATTTGTATATAAATCATTAAAGTTTAATTAAGTTAGTAAAATTTGATTAAAAGGAAGATTGCATGGCCTTGAAAGGGATGAACATTTACAAAGGTCAACATGAAACTCCTTCACAGCTGAGGCAGGTCCTCCCCACCTGGATGTCACACAGCGGTCTCTAAACAGCCACCTTTTTGCCTGAGATGCCCCAAGAATTCTTTACTCACATGAAAGCTAGATGCCTCGCAGTTATATTTGACTTCCTTTTCTTACTCCCCTATCAATCAACTGCCAAGCCCTGCCAATGTCCCTGCTTAACATTCATAACCACCACTACCTGATTTAGGCTTTTATTATGTTCTTACAGAATTAAACCAATAGCTTCCAAATCCATGT
Source organism: Glossophaga mutica (assembly GCA_039655065.1). Lineage (NCBI taxonomy): Eukaryota > Metazoa > Chordata > Mammalia > Chiroptera > Phyllostomidae > Glossophaga > Glossophaga mutica. The sequence continues at coordinate 133,596,334 of CM077307.1, read as the reverse complement.
TTTTTACCCTCCACGAGTCTGAACTAAGCACGCTTTTCACAAAGACACATGCATGCCTCAGGTGTTGCCTATGGGATGGAGTCCAAGTTTCTCAGGATCCGATCCCTGCTGCTGCCCAGTCTTATTTTTCATCGACCTCTACATCAGCTTTCCTCTTGCTCTACAGGCCACTGCTTGTAGTTCTTACTGTATACCTCATGGTTTCATTTCTGTCTTTGGATTTCTTTCTCCTTTCATGTAGATAACCCAGCTCAGGTACAATTACTTCCAGGAAGTCTCTTTTGAGTGCTACATCTCTCACTCCTCAGCCTCCTTCCAAATTAGTTTCGGTGCTTCTTCTTTGAGGTCCTATCAGTCCTTCTTCATCCCCTATCATTGTACTGAAGATAAAACATTGTGGTTCTCTATTCAGGTGTCTGTATCCTTCCGTGAACTCCTGGAAGAAAAGGCGGTGTGTCTTATGAACTCAGTGACCTGAATTCTTTCTGCCTCTGAGGGTGAGAGAAAAAAATGTTTTTTTCACATACAAAATGACTGAATGTATGAGTCCCCAATAGACTCTTTTTTAGTAAAATCATTCATTAGTCAATAATGGATTGCATCTATTGGTACCTCAGGCCTGTCAGTTGCTTATTTTGAACACAAACTGTTCAGCATTTCTTTTGCCCTGAAGGTTGTCTATAGAGGACCCCACAAAGAACATGTGTGAGTAACCACATCCACCCTCTATAGTAGTGGGAAGTTTCTGTTTATTCTAACTAAGTAATTATGGGTGTCTGCACGTGGCATGTGCCATGGTGGGTGTCCATGTTAATGGATGAGGCATAATGTTTAATTAATGGGTTTAGGCCATTGTATAATTTGACTTCCTTACCCTGAATTTTATTGGCAAGCTCAATGGGACATCCAAGGCAGACTATATCTTTACATTGCTGAGCATTTACTAGGACCTTTTAGAGAGCATGGGAGTGTGCCAATACAATTGTGGGAGATTAGGGGATAGTCTAGTAAATTTAATGAGAGAGAGATTTAAAAGCACCCTCTTACTCTCCTACCAAGCTTTGGTAAATCTGGATAAACACAGTAGCAATATAAATTAATAGAAAAGATCAAGAAATGACAGCTCAGATGAGCTCAGAAATGTCAAGGGTTAGAATAGAATTATTCTACTATCAAGAAAACAAATAAACAAAACCCACAACTAAGAAGTGAGGCACTGGACAGTGCTTCACTTAACATGTTTAATTTATATTATTTAATTAACATTAATAAATACTTAACATGTTTATTTATCATAAATAAACATATTATATTTTATCTTTAGAACCTATTATTTAACATACCCTGTAATTTACTTTTTATCTTATTTATGTCTGTCTTCTTCTCTGCATTGTAAGCTACATGAGGGTAGGAGTTTTCATCTTCATTGCTACTGTTTTCTCAATGCTTAGAACAGTGTGCAAAATAATAAGCACTCAATAAATATGCTCTGAATGAATGAATGAATAGTTTAGTAGGATACATTATGGCCATAAAAATACTACTGAAAATGGATCATGGAGAATAACAAATCTGCATGTTCATTGAATTGCCTTTGGTGATAGTCCTCTCAAGTTGATTAATTCATTTTCCATCTAGAATTTAAGGTAATTATTAAATTTAGAAATTGATCAAGTACTTATTGAGCAGCCATACTAAATCATGCACTGTTTAGCATTGAGTTTTACATTCTATTTATTTCAAGATCACCCTCAGCCTAGAACTGTTTCATCATGTTATAGCTCTATAGAAATAAGCATTCCCATTTTAAATATTGTAGGCAAGATTTGCATTAAACCATGAATTGGACACATAATGGTGACTATTTAATGAATCTGAAACCAACCTGCACTTAATAAAATTTTCTCAAGCCCCAAATAAATAGCCACCATATTCACATATATAACAAAAACACTTAGAAAATCAGTTTAACCAGCAATATTACAATAGTCTCAATGGAGTTGATGTTTAATTTATTGAACAATTTTATTGGACAAGGAGCTTTTTTAGTCAGATATCAATATGCACCAACATCTCTTGAAGTATTGATTTCCTTAATATATATATCTCTCTATATATAGATATATATATATATATCTATCTAGTAGAATTTATAATAGTTACTTATGGAACAGAACTGAATAGATATTGACTCTCCCTGCTTTTTAGGATTTGACAATGTTAAATAGATGGTCTTAGCCCAGTGTTTTATTTTTTGCCACAAATAATGTCAGTATGCTACTTATTCAAGTTATTTATTATCTTTAAATAGGCTGGAATTTTTTCCAAGAAGCTAATTTCCAATGGTGTTCCATCTGTTAACATACAGTTTTTTAAGTTGAGCAGTTCGCTTACAGTCTGAGTTTTGAAAGTTCTTAGCTCTATACCTTTAGATAAATTGCTTTCTGGGCCTCAGATTTCTTATCTGTTGAATGGTCTTTATAGTTTCTTATTTCAATAAAGATCTGTGAAATATCTTATAACTACTTGAGCAATTTAGAAAATAAGAACAGACACTTACCTGGCAGGAGAGGTACCATGATCACGAAGGTGGTTTTCCTAGGGCAAGTCTTACCCATTGCACTCTGGATGTTCTGACCCCTGCAATTTCCCCAAATGTCATCAACAGGAGTTTGAGCCTTTCAGAAAGAGAAAAGAAAGATCATATATTTGACACACTTTTTTTCTTCAATTTTTATTTAGGAAATATGCCATAAAAGGAGGAGACCGATAGAACAATGACTTTGTGGTAGAGCAAGTAGGCTCAGTAAGTATGCATCTAACTTCACAGTCAGAATATCTGAATTGTCTTGCTGCACAGAGATTAATGCAACTTTTTCATTAGAAAGTATGTCTAGTTTTCTTTTGCCTACTTTGATTGTTTAAATTCATGTATTCATTTTGTGTTGGAAGTTAATAGTCAGCAATGTTTGCATATGGGACAGTAATTTTCTTTCAAAACCAAAGGTAAACTATATTCATTTTTTCCCATTAAAGTATGGAGATAAATTAATTTTCCCTTTGTGTTTCTAAGATTGTACTGGACAAATACATACTACAGTATATAAAAGAGTTATTATTGAGCTATATAATACAAGTACAAATATATGCAACAATACAAATAGGATATAGTAAGTATGAGTGTGAGGGATGATAATTTTAAGACTGTACACATTTGTTACATTCCTTCAATAATTGCATAATATAAATGCATTTAACACATCATTTGAAAAACTTGAAATAGAACAGTTCTATGTAAAGTAAAAAGTTAAAGGTCTCCCATGTGCTTGTCCTTCCACCCTCGTTTCACTCCCTGCCTAGGGAGGGATACACTAATGACCTATGGATGCAAGTTTTTAAAAATGTATCTTCAGACCATTTTGTGTAAACACACACACACACACACACACACACACACACAAGATCTGTTCAGAAAGTATCCAGCCACACAATATGAAAGATAGAGACATTTATTGAAGAAGATGCAAGATAACAAGAAACATTGTACATATAGCACAGGGACACCTCAGTCTCCTTCAAAGGAGGCATCTTGGGACCTTACACAGTTCTCCCTGTGTCTCTTCTGCTGTTCAAAACACTGCAAAATCCTTTGTTGGAATCACCATCAGCTGCCCCATGGTGTTTTCTTGAATCTCATCAACTGTCTGAAATCTCTTCCTTTTCGAAGGTGATTTTAGCTTTGGGAAAAGCCAGAAGTGACAGGGTATCAAATATGGGCTATAGTGGGGCTGAGTCACCTGGGTGATTTGATGTTTTGCCAAAAAACTCTGCACAAGACGGGATGCATGAGTGTGTGCTTTGCAGTGATGAAGCTGCCAATCACCAGTTGCCCATTTCATTGTATTGCGTTTCCCAGCTGATGAAGAGCATTGATGTACTACTCTTACAATTTTTTTGGCCTGGAGGGGCATACTCATGATGGACAACACCTTCCCAATAAAAAAGCACAGTTTAACATGGTCTTGATCTTGCTGTGACTTTGCTGCACCTTCTTCTTGACCATCTTTGAAGCATTTGTGACATACTTTTATTTGTGCTGCACTCCTTGCAGTGTCTCCAAAATTGTTCGGAATCATCTATATAGTTTCTGAGGAGGAATGTTCAAGCTTAACACAAAATTTGATGCAGATTTGTTGCTCTACTTGCTCAGTTATGTGAGCAAGATTCTTGAATGAGAGACCACACAGTGCACATTGTCACTCAATGGTGTCCACCACCCCCACTGACTAGTGCAGTGAAGTTGTCATTGTTCACACATGCACATCCCAGTTCACTCTCCTTGGCTGCCAGGTTACTTCAATGTGGCACAAACCGTTTTTGTTATGTGGGCAATGGCTGGACTTTTCCCAGATAGAACTCATGTTTATATATTTAGATGTTTTAAAAATACATGGGAATCTTTTCTTTTTTACTTGATACTATCTGGAAATCTTTTTATATGTCACTATTTATATGTTTCCATAGTCCTTTTACTGGGTGCATAGGAGTTCGTTAATGTAATTTATTTAGTTCTAAATGTATTTTTTTGATTTTCCCTCTCCTTTTAGATTTCATGGAACAAGAGATGAATTTTTATGAATTTTATTTCCTCCCAGTGAATCAACTTTATGATGTCTGAGTAATAAGATTATTGATCTTAAAGCAGACTGTATTGATCTAGGGGATATTGTGCATGAGCTGCCAGTTTTCATGAGTAAGAAGAGTCACATTTTGTGGAGTTCATATTATCAGTATTTGTTGATGATAGCACTGGCTTATCTGATAGTCTATCAAATTATGTTAAAAATTATTAAATGATTACTGGACTTGAAGGTCTATCAGATAATCATTATATTTTTATTATGGTTAATAAACACTCTAAAATTTCTGAAAATATAGAAAACATACTGTTATTTCAGCACCCAGACATAACTTTTGTTATCCCTTTGGTGTATTTGTTTTCTAAGTTTTTTCTGTTATTGTAGATGTATAAGCCTGGCTTCTGAAACCAGACATCCTGGGTTCAAATATTAGTTTTGTTATTTGCAAGCTATGTGTTTTTAAGTAAATTTCATAACTGTTTCATACCTAAATTTCTTCATAAATAAGATAAGGGGGTATTAGGACCTTCCTCCCATAGTGTGGGAATCCAATGAAGTAAATACATGAAAAGTGTTAAGCCTGGCATATAATATGTACTCAATAAGTAAATAAACAATTTAGAAGACACTGCACATAATTAGGTACTGTCTTTACTCATTTAATATTCAATATATTCTGAATATCTCCATGTCATTAAATAATCTCCTTAGTTTAATTTTAACAACAAAATGGCATTTTATCATATGATAATGTAATGTATAGTTCATATAACAATTCATCATTATTGGGCAGATAAACTAGTTTAAAAATTATACTATTAAAAATAAATAGATTTGTGTATTTTTGTATTCTTTTCTGATTTAAAAAAGTGAATAGCTAAAGCCAATAATATATGCCCTGTTTTAAGAGTTTTGATACATGTTGCCAAACTGAACGATGAATTTGATGGCTTTTAAAACCCCAGTTTTAAAACTTCAGCGATTTTAATTAATTAAAACAATCATATCTATTGTATTGTTTTATATTGGGTGAAAATCTTGGTTAATATTGTAAAACAATATTGGCAAAGATAAAACATGTGCTGTAAATGATGTAACACAAAAACAGGTGTCCAATAAGTGTTGTTTTTTTAAATAACTACTTTGAAAGATGGGATATGAACTTGTCACATTCACGAATACATTGGTTGAAATGTTTTTGATGTTATTCTTTAGCAATTGAATAAGATGAACTTTTTTATATTTTATGGTAGATTATTAATTTCTATAACAAAATATAATTAAACTTTAAAAAATTGCATCAGTGTTGACTTAAAATAAATTGTTTAAAACGCTTTTCCCACTCAACATCCAATTTCATTCTTAACCATAAACATATTTTTTTCCCAGCCAGTGTGGCTGCAAAACATTTGGCCCTGGCTATAGGTTATAGCTACTCCAAGCCAATTCTCAGGATGTCTTACAGCAATATGTGGTCTTAAGAACCTGCTCTGTCAATATGACTTGATTAAAAGTCTGCCCAGAAGGTATTTGCTCAGGCTTTCGCTTTTCTGATGAAAGGAGATGGTTATAGCTGTCCACCTTTCTTGATCTTCTCTCTTCCTCCATTTTGTGACCAGTGTTAGATGTAGGCAGGCCTAGGAGGAATGAAAATCACCAGGCCAGAAAACCCTACCCAGGAAGACTAGGATCTGGGGTCAGCTTATCTGGCCAAACAGGATGCAGCTTTCACCCAGCACTCAGCTCTAGCCAATCAGACTCTAATACCCCAACAGCAGGTTTTTGCGTTTAAAAACCGCAGTCAAAGAACAACCGAGAGAGTCCCAACCTCCCTTGGATAGCCCTACTTTCCTCTTAACTTCCTTCGGTTGGCTCCACTTTCCCTCTTATTCCCCGCTAACAAACCCCACTTTCCTTAGCTCACTGCGTTCTTCCAGTTTCCTGAGTGACTTTGACATAACACCAGAAGATCATCTCAACATCACTGAGCTTCTGAATCCACAGAACTGTCCACTTCCAAAACCCTTGTTGTATGGGCAGGGGAAAGCTCTCCTATTTATTTAAACTATTGATGGCTTTTCTCTTAACTGATCTGAAGGCATTTTTTTCCCTAAAACATAAACCCTGGTGTTTTTACAATTGCTTTTAAAACATACTTCTTTAGAGAGTTCATCAAAATTGACTACTCTAGGAGTGTATATGACTTCATAAAAAAATAGGTTGGTTTTTAAATGAGCATTTCAAAGAAATTGTACAATTTAGAGTTAAGAAGGGACCTTAGAGATCATCTAACTCATAAGTTCTCAATGGTGGTTGTTCATTAAAATTATCACCAGAACTTTAAAGAAAATTCATGTTTAGATCCTATGCCTAGGCACTGTCGCTCAGTAGATCTCAGGCAGGACCCATGTATTTGTATTTTTTAAAACTATAGGATAGTTCTAACAGATAACAAGGGATAAAGTTTACTGATCAATATCTATGCCTCTTAAACAGTGGTCTAAGGAATAACCTGTGATATGTAGATTTAGCAACAAGTTAGAATTTTGGAGCCTACATTGGGAAACTAACTTTATGCAATTGTATTACTAGACAAACCCAAGATCCTGGTAAATAGAAGAAAAAGTTATTGTAAATCCAAGCTTACTGTAACCAATTTTCATTCTAGAAAATTAAAATATCAGGAATAGAATTCAATACCACTATTTTAACTTTCTTGTGCTTCCATGAGAAGTTCACCTCTATTTCCACTGCTCACAATTGTTCAGATTTTCAGAGTCTGCTGAGGTTTAGTCCAATGGTGTGGGTATACTGTGTTTGAAAGATTAGGCCAATTCAGTGAATGGAGGAAGCTTGAATAGGCTGTTGGCTGGACACAGTGTTAGCTGTCACTATGCTCTCTCTAATTCCTAGTTTCTTTACCAAAAGAAAGTGAATTAGCCACTGAAGCTCATCTGGGAGCTGTTTGGTTGTTTTTTTTTTTTTTAATTTCAGTTATATGTACAATTTCTTTAGAAATTCTTCCAGACCTCATCTAACAGGACATTTGGTTTCTATTTAATGTGTTCTCAAATAATTTAGATAATTTTTTATTAATAAATAACTAGTCTCTAAAGTGAGCTCCAGTAAGTTTGTACATGTAAAGATTCCAAAATTAGTCCTGCACCTGAAATAGTAAGAAAACATTTTAAATCTCAAATTGTGTCTTAAAATGAGGTTGCCCCACTCTCTCGATCTCATTCAGCTCCAGTGTAGCCATTGTCCATTTCAAACCCACTTAATCTTTTTTTGTTAATTGGTGGCTCATTCTAGGAAATGTTTTTGTGTGCGTGTATGTTCAGATACACAAATATATATGTTAGTTATAGTTTATGCACATATACATACATACACACATTATGCTTATATATGTGTGCACATATAATGGGTAGGGTTATATGCATGTACACGATATATATAGTGTATAAAACTCTATGAATGTATCTGTATATACATATACATATACATACATACATATATTTATTCTAACATACATTAGTCTCCTAGAAATGATAGAAACTATTTTGAAGACATTTCCATCTTCTTCTACAACATTTTCAAAACCAGAATCCTGGGCTGCTTGAAGCATTTAAGGTATGCTTCAGGCAGTGTTAATTATAGGGAGTATATTTTATGTAATTGGATCTGAATGGCTGTGGTTACTCAGGGCTCTGACTGTGTTGTCCTTATTTCCTCAAGTCAGAAATTGGCAGAGCAGACTTAGGCTCCAAGGGTCCTAGACTCCCCCACTTGGCTCTGTCAGTGTTGGAACCAGTTCAGGGCCAATAATCTGTGGCTAAGTCAAGATTGCATCACTGGTCTCCATTCTATAGACCACTCCTTATTTGCCAAACCGGAAACCTGCCCCTCAGGCCAAAGGTCCAGGATCGATAAACAGGCGTCTTCCACAAAGACTGAAGCTGTGTTTCAGTGTACAATCTGTGCAGTACCCATGGGTTGGTAGTCTGCCAAAAACGATATGATTATTATAGTCCCATGGAACCCAGGATCTAAATTCCCCCTGGCATCCAGTGTCAGATGACCAAGAGGTATCCCCTGGGTCATAGCCACAAAAACCGTAGCACCAGCCAAGGGCAAAAGCTTCCCTCCAGGAGATGCTGGCTCTTTGGGGCACAGGATGGGCGGCATGAAGATGGTGCCCACTGGCTGGACTGAGGCAGAGGTACAGCATATAGCTGATATGCCCACTTGAAAAAAGGAAAAAAAAACACACCCCAAACCCTAACATTAAAAAAGAGAGAGAGCGAGCATGAGAAAAATACGTTGCCTTTCGCCTAGAGCCCTAAGTAGGGCCTAATAGCTAGAACAAAGCAGAGGAGGAGTGTATATATGGTACCAACTGGAAAAAGGGGAGAAAATGAAGCCGCCCGCCAGAAGACCTCCAGACGTGTGCTTAATTAGATGATTGCCATTTAAGACACCTGGCGCTTTAAGGTTAGCGAAATAAACTCCGGGAGCCTCTGGATCCTCAGAGTCTCCTGAGCCCTGCTGTGGGTGAGTCTGGCCTGAGGCCTTTTAGAGCCTTTTCTTTGTTTGTACTCTTGTGGGTCTTCTGAATATGAGTCTAGCTGGTTTTTAAAGCTAGATTTTGGGGGGCTTGTCTTAAAAGTTGGGCGTGTTCGGCATGTTCGGCATGTGTGGCTCAAAGCCTCGCTGTTTAAGCAGGAGCTTCCGGTTTTGAGTTCCCTCCAAACCCTGGGTCACCAGGCCAGGGGTGGGGAGTGTGGGGACACTCAGCTTCTCCTACCCTCTTTGATGTGGGCCATCTCTCATTTGCCCTGATGCCTAGGAGTTGCTCAGAGAGTTTCAGGTTTATTTTTGAGAGGAGTTTGTTCCATATGTAGTTGCAAATTTGGCTTGTCCATGGGAGGAGGTGACCTAGGCACTTGGTCATCATGTATGTGAGCACCTTGAACTGGTTAAAAATCATTTATGTTTTAAAAAGCATTACTCTAGTTGATATGTGGAACTGAGATTAGAGGGGGCCAAGAATTGATGCAGGAAAACCAATTAGCAAAGATAATTTTGGCTTGGACTAGGAGATAGAAAGAAATGAACCAGTTTGGAAACACTGGAAGATCTCTGCTTCAGAGGATTTACTCACAAAGTGGATGAGAATTGTTGGAAATGGAGGAATAGAGGATCTCTTAGATTTTTGGCTGGGCATCTAGATGTATAGTGACAGTTTATTGAGTTTTGGAGCATTACAGGAAGATAAATAGTCTTTCCTGGCGTGGTCTTATTTCCTTTTTAAAATGTTTTATAGTAACCTTTGCTTTCCCTTTATATCATGTATTACAGGCTAAAATTCTATTTTGGTACGTTGTTATTGGATTAATAACTCTCTCCTTCAAAAGATTGTAAACTTTATTTTATCTTCACTTAGAACATGGCCTGGCACATGGTAGGCTCTTAATAACTGTTGAGTGAATAAATGAGTGTGTTGCCATTGAGACACAACCATGGGGAATCTCCAATTGGCTGTTGGACATAAATATGTCTGAAGGTAGGAAGAGAGAATGGGCTGCAGATGATGCAATCACCATGAGAGAGTAGAAAGAGATGAGAACAAAGTGAAGGAAAGGAACAGGAACTGGTTAAAAAAAAAAAAAAGACCAACAAAAACTGAGTAAGGACTCTGGCCATAAAACTGTTGAGTCAGCCTTGCACCTCAAAGTTAAAATAAGCAGCTTTGCTTGCATAAACTCCACATAATTAAAGGGGATCACAATATTCTACTATAGTTTTTCTGACCAAAAGCTTCCTTTCAAATTTTAATTTATCTTTCTGTGAAATGTATAAAACAGAAAGAAATTGATTCTTTAGTAAATGCATGGAGAACTTGGGGACTCAAAAAACATATTTGATAAAAACTTATGGACAGAATTAAACTACCTTCCTCACTGAAGTTGAGAGTTACAAGAATTCACATATGTATTAGCCATCTGTGGAATCTCTCCAGAAAATTACCCCTGAGAATACACCATTGCTATGTTGAGCCCAGGTTGTCTCCTCAAGCTCAAAGGAGTGTCAGTGGCTAGTTCACTTTCTTTCCTCAAAGAAGTTTTTGTGTTACATCATTTGTTTCACTGTTACTATATTGAGCCCAGGTTGCCTCCTCTAAAACTTCAGTGAATTCCAAAAGTAAGATAAGCTTGATCTAATTAATTGTAACATGTTCTACATAAAGTAATGGTGTAATAATGAATACTTTTTGTGACTGGTAACCTATTGCTAAAGGAGAGGTGGATAATTATTTGACTGCTTATCTGTGGAAGAGAAAAGTTAACTTAGATTTTTCTGGTTAGATCAGAGAATATATTTGTGGTTGGAATGGGTGCAGAAAGGACCACAGTTTGAGTCCACAGCTCTTTCATGTTGTGTCTACACCTACTACTATTACTACCATTAAGAATGACAACAATGAAAATGGTTTTGATGATGTTAGCTAACATTTTGAGTGCTAAAGGACTCTGCTAATCACTTAAAATTTATTATCTCATTTACACAACAAAAACATAAGTTGGTGTAATTATTTTTCCTGTTATTCTTATGAGGAAAGAGAAGATTTGAGAAGTTAGGTGAATTGCCTGAGATGGTACAAGTAATGAGTTGGTACAGGTGAGATTCCAACATAGATCTGTTTGACTGTAAAGTCTAGGCTCATAACCTTTATCAGCCTTTCTAATGGTTATTTTTCTTTGTTGTTTGTGCAATTATCAATCTAAAATTAGATCTATAAAAATATCATGTAGAGGATTAGACTCAGGATTCAAAACCTAACCCAAGCACAAATAGTTCTTTCGGCCTGTTCTACAAATAACCAGCTGTTCTTCCCCTTGCAGCTTTAGCCATAGTAACCATCCATCCACAAGCTCTGGTTTGTCTAAGGAAAGTACCAGAGATCTCCCTAATGCTGCTTATGTGAATCTTTAAAATCCTATTATTGGTTTCTGAAGGCTTTCATCCATCACCCTCTCGTGATAAATCTCTAACAAGGCTTTTGGACCTCCTTTTACTTTCAGATTCCCTCATTCTCAATAAATTTCTTAGTGAAGTCACAATTAATCTTGAGTAGCACATTAACCTTGTTCATATCAAAGTAACCCAGCAAGTTTTGCAGTTTTACATGTGATTAGAGACAGGTACCCCGAGTGCTGTGAATCTCCCTTTGCCATGGGCAGAAGGGTAAGGATAGCTTTCCAATCTCTGCTCCCATTTATCTCTGTTCCCCGGCCAGGCCTGAGTATCTGCAAGGCTCTGCTACCCTCTCGGCTTTTATATAACTCTGTTGGTCTCTCAGAATTTTTCTCTCTTACCCACTTATCATCCGATAAAATCCCTTCATCTCCTTCCATTTTCTTAAGTGCCATTGCTTAATAAACTAGTTTGAATAAAAAGTTAAGGTCCTCAAACTATATGAAAATTTTAAAGCTTTTATCTAATTGATGTTTAAAAAAAATGCTCCACTCAGTGTCCGAATGGCTGGATTTTCCTTCAGGGAGCATTGTCTTTTTGCATTCAGAAATTCAGCTAATAACTCATAATCACTATGCCTGCAAATGTAAGAAGGTGATTATTTCGTCAAGATCCCACTAGAAATAATCCCTTCAAACTGTGTAGTTACAAGTTGCTGTCTTCAATAGCAGAAATAGCCACATTCAGGCTCATAGGCAATAGCTTTCTCCACAATGTGATTGGAAGGTGACATGGGTACTTCATCATTCAGGTCTATTTCTCTTGTTCATTTGCCTTGTAACTTAAAATTTCAACCATTTTATAACATTTCAGGTTAAGGTATTAGAAGCTCTCTTACAATATAGTTCAGTAAAGGTCACCTTTTAAGTCATTAATGGCTATTAATATGAAATTGAGATTTAGTTTTGAGTCACTTTAATGACTCAAGAAGGGCAAGAAGAGAATAACAGGAACAATAAGATAAGTGTTGATGGACTGGGGTGTCAGGAAAGTTGTACATCAGGTTACTCTACATCTGCAAGGCAGGTTTGAACGGGGCACCTTGGTGGACTGTTCAGGAGACTCAGATGAACAATGAGGTTTTTCAACTTCAATGAGTTTGGGGTGGAGGAATATTTAGAAACTTTGAAGGTTAGTAGGGTAGAGAATCTGGAAAGACACTGAGGTATCAATGTCTATTTCACAATTCTGTCAAACTTATTTTAAAATGGATAATTAAATCAATACTTGTTTACTCTCTTATTATTGTGATTAGGAAATCATGGTGAGGTCAAAGTGAAGACATTGCTGTATTTGATGACATTGGCCTGGCAACATATGCTCCTTATACAGCGTTCTAACTGGAGCTTCATATTTGATGAAACCAGAATGATGCACATGCACCAGCTGGGAAATTTTCATGGACCCTTATGGAGACTAGTATGGAGAAGATCCCTAGATTCAGTTAACTAGCATGTTTCACTAGGATAAAGCCTCATAAAATATAGATTAGGTGAAAGGAAAACAATATAATATATGGAATTTACAATGCGGAGAATTACTTTTTAAATACAATGTTTAAAGATGAAATAATAAAATAGAGAGCCATTGTGTAGGAGAAAGGAAGAACAGCTGATCTGCATATAATATCAATGATAGCAGATGGACTTCCTTAAGCTGATTATTAGCCCATGAAAGAACAAGCATTGAAAAGGGCAAATGGCTAAGCACAGGAGCATAAAACCACTATTGCTGAAAGATGAGTTTTGAAAATTAGGCAAAAAGGTGAAAGCCATAATTATGGAGAAGATAAATCAATAGAGCAGCTCACTAAGGATACTAGCATCCGGACATCCAAAAGCAACAGCAATTCTATCTTCAGAGTCAGACTCCAAGGGCTTCAGAAATATTGGGTTCGTCAAAAAGTCCATTATATTTTTCAATGTGATGGCTCTAGTAGTGTTTAGTTGTCTCTAACTTCATTCAAAACAATTTTGTTAGATTGTATTATGACAGCTGTCATATTAGGGTGCGTTAAAAAAAGAACAAAATTGGTGAATTTTTATGCAGCCATTTTAATATTGAAGATGGAAGAAAATATGTAACATTTTTGGCATATTATGCTTTATTATTTCAAGAAAGGTAAAAATGCAACTGAAATGCAATAAAAGATTTGTGCAGTTTATGGAGAAGGTGCTATGACTAATTGAATGTGTCAAAAGTAGTGTACGAAGTTTCTTGGTAGTATTGACATTTCGGCCAAATAATTCTTTGCTGTGGGGCTGTGATACACAGTGGAAGATTTTTAGCAGCACCCCTGGCCTCTACCCACTAGAAGTCAATAGCAGGAGATAGACAACACAGCCCAAATATCAAAATCAATAGTTATTGGTGAAAATGAAAAATGTGTCTTGTATGGAAAAAAAAACCCAACAGACTTTTTTGGCCAACCCAATATTTAAAAAGAAGAAAGGGACAGAGAACCTCATGGTCAATAAATGGTTAAGCAATTTCAGAGAACTTAAGAGAAGTCTACATCAACAGAGAGTCTTGGAAAGGTATGAACGTTTGGAGATCCTTTTTTCGTTCGTTTGTTTTGAGGTAATCAACTGGAACCACACTCTGAAATAGTGTTTGAAAAAGAACAAACCTAGAAATAGGGCTCATTTTCATAAGGTGTTAGGATCACAGTCTCTGTGGATTGTTTGGACTGTCCTGGGAAGTTCCTTAAGTTCTGTAGTCATAGGGATTGATCCAAAATGATAGCAATGGGGAGCGGAAGGAGACTTTTTTTATTTCTTAAACCATTAATTCCCATAATGGAGCACCCTTGCTAGAGGGAGAGGAATTGGGAAATGGAGAATGAATAGAAAAAAAGGGAATGGAGAAATAAAGAGGTGGTGGTACATATAAAAAGGAGGAAAAGATAAAAGACGAAGGAAACAAATCTAGGATTTTTTCAGCCTTTGTGATGTACCTGGTACCATGGTAGTTCACTTACAATCTTTAACTCTTTATATCCTTTCAACAACAAAAAAATTGCTTCCGTTTTATAGAAGGTAAAACTGAGTTATAGAAACTAGCATTATTTAGCTCACATAACTGCTGGCATTGATTATTGAGGGCAATCTCCATGACTTGAACATCTGTGGTTTTCTGAATATATCAGGTTTCAGAAGATTTGGGCTTAGAGGACCTGGATTCAGTCTTTTTCACAGGTTAGTTGTGAGACTCATTTAAGCAACTATTTATTTATTAACTACTATTAGTACTTAAGTGCCTTTTCTAGATGTGCAGGATGTAACAATGGATTAAACAGATAAAAATTCCACTTCTATATAACACATATTTTAGTGGGTAGAACCTGAACAGGTTAATATGTTTGTCTAAGTTTGTTTCATTACCTCTAAAATGAAATGTATAATATGTAATTAGCAGAATCTGTTACTATAGCCAAACTTGATAGTTGTGAATTATGATAGACTTTGGAAATACTCTCCCTCTTATTACCTAGAACTGTGCCTGGCATGCAGTGGTGCTCAGGAACATGGGAGCAAAGCAGTACAGGAGACCATAGGAATTATTGGGTGGGGAGTGGTGGTTTCCAGCATGGTTTGCTGGCTTCTGGTCCTAGATGACCTGGTCATGTTTTTGAAAAGCAGAACAGAATGTTGCCAGAGATGGAGATTTTCAGGTCAGTATGGGGGGAGAGGACTAGTATAGGGTCAATAAAGTAATGAAATAGGGGGATGGGGTGGATAAGACTGAAACATTCAGACTCATTGATCTGAGTGTATTTAGGTTAGAGAGTCCATTTCCAATTTCTCTGGCCTCCTGTCCTCCTCCTCACTTTTTAAGATAAGAAAATATAGTTCTGGAGTGGTTGACCCTAAAATCACCAGTGGAATTAATTCTGAGTCAAGTTCAGGCCTAGACTAAAAGTGTAGAACTTTGGCTTTAACAGTATAATATGTCTAATGCTGTTGAGCTATTTCTGGCTCATTCAGTTCCCCAGGAGTTGTCAGACTGGTGTTTAACTGATGTTTTTCATTTTGCAAACATTAGTGAGCCTGTGCTTGTCTCCCCTCTCACCTAGTGAGCCAATGGTCAGTTGAACTTTGAAGTGCTCAGATGTGACAGGTGTTCTGAAGTCAGAGACCAGATCTTAGATGTACACACACACACAACCACACACATGCCCATAACACAAAGCAAGGTGTGGCTTCCCAACCGAAATGAGAGATGCTTTCGTGTTATAATGTGGTTTGACATACCAGGTGCTAAACAGAAGCGGGGTTGAACTTTGGACAGGACTAAAACTTGGCTTTATTTTCACACAGTAGCACTTACATGAGGTGCGGTTTGCCCCACTGGTGCCACACTCTTTACGCACAAGGCCCTGTGCGTGGTGGTTGCTTCACAGTCTGTGAGACAGCGTCTCCCTTGCCTGTTTGCTTATGGTAAATGTCATAGTAACATCCCCCAGGGGAATGGCCATTTTGAGTGGCTGTGAAACAAGGGGACAAAAGGGAGCCCTAGATGTTAGAGATTTTCGTGATTCCAGAATGCCCCATTCTTACTCTTTTCTATCTTTGCAGCAAAATTAATGCCAAACAAGTCGGTCTCAGGCAGGTAAGAATATTGACATTGTCTGCGGGGGCTCAAACAATACTTGCAGCCGCTTTTGTTTGAAGAGCTCTTGAACAATTTGATAGAGTAAACTATTTTGAATGTAACAAACAAAATAAAACAACCTCATTGAAGATACAATAACAATTTGGTGACAGCAACATACTGTATAATGATTCTACTCCCAAGTCTGCTAGAAGTAAATGGAAGGTTATATCTTCCGACTTGAGAAAACCTGCTATTTATAGGACCATTTATTTATGTCTGAAGCACATTTAAATATAAATTGCAATACTTAATGCCTGGTTTTATAACATGTCATTCACAATCCATTAAGTATTTTATTGCTTGAATTGTATAAGAAATAGATTTATAGCCCTCAATTATGGCATTAATAAGGGATGATGAAACCTCAGTGAAGATCTTTTTCTTTTCAATTTTTACAGAACTATATTGTTGAAGCATGATGTGAACTAGATTCTTAATGTTTTATTACAAGCAGACTAAAAACAAGTGTTCTGATAGGCAGAAGGTATAAAAAAAGTAATATTCTCACTAAACATTATTGCTTTTAGATCAGTGCAGAAAATTACTGAAATAATGTACTGGGCTTTTGTAGTATGGTATTTTAAATCTGTTTGGAAAATAAAGTTAGCCTTGGTCTTATGACACATAGGTGTGACCTATTTCTAAAATGTTTCTCTTTTTAGGTAAAAGCCCCAATTACTTGATGAATACAGTAGTTCACTTTTGTTTGTGTGTTTCAGGCTCAAGGCACCCATCTCACATTTTGGTTATATAATTTTAAAAGAACTTCAAGATACTTGAGAATCTTCATCTTTTATTTGCAAAGGGCATGGGGGATGGGTCACTGAGTAGTAAAGGGACTACATACCTGGACTAATGAAGATACTGGATTCCAAAGCTGTCTGAGTTAGTTATAGATTTAATCATTAGAAATAAGATAATGCAAAAAGCAGAGTGGCCAGAGAGTAATAGGATTGAGGTTTCAGAAACTATTCAGGGCTGAATAAAAATGCACTTGACAGAGAACATATAAAGTCTGCACCTGGGGGAGAGGCATGGGGCCCAGGGAGTGGAGCACAGGATGGGGTTAACATTCTAGAAGTCAGAGAACTGTTAGCTTGCTCAGGATGGGTGGGAGAAGATGGGGCCCAGATGGATCCTGTTGATGAAGGAGAAACTTCACAACACCTTGAGCTTTCTGAGTCAAAAAAGAATGCTGTCCCAGTAACAAATATTAATATTGTTAAATATAGTGCTGCATTTAGCACTAATAATTTTTATAATGCATATCCTACTATTGGGGGAAAGCCCCAAAAGTCTAACTTCAGGAATGAGTCCAAAGAACTGACATATAGCCTTATTTAAATTCATAAGAGCTTTAATAGGAGAAACTTACATACAAGGGCAAAGCAGCTGCTCCTAGTGGTGACTGGTGGGGAAGAATCCATACCCTTCCCAGGATGGGATCCCTTTTATAGGGGATTAATAGTAAAACCATACGGTGGGTAGTCTTGTAGACCACCACAAGGAACAATGCATTCCTAAGTTAAAAGATAGCATCAGGCAGTTACCACAATCTATACATTCATTAATCTTTCTAGGGGCATGACATTTATCTTTAAGCAGCATGGTTTTCTGGGTAATCAGCCAAGCCTGAGACTCCTGAGAGTTAGAGTCCAACATTTCCCATGTGCCTTTGTGCTGTAGCTACATTACACCTAAAGTGAGTTCCCCTACAGCTGCTGTTTGGGAGAACCTTAACTGGCAGAATGAGAGATGCTAACTTGTCTGGGATATGATCTAGTTCGCCACTGTATTTCCAAGGCAGAAATTAAAAGCAAGTTTAAAGCTTTCGAGGAGTCAGTGAAGACCAGGTGTGATCTGGAGCAGGCTCTTTCCCAGGAAGGAGGCAGGGCAGTGAAATGGCTCTGTAACTGCCATTTCTACACAGAAAGCAGAGCACAGGAGTTGGAAAACCATTTGGCTCTGTTCCCTGAGTAGAAGCTATGTGCGGGAGAGCTTGGAGGACCAATTTCACCGCTGATGTAAGGATTTTAATCCATTTAAAGTGATTGAGTATAATTTCTAAACTGTTATTTGCAGCTAGTTGTTAAGGAATTGTCTATATTTGTAAATGGTGTGCATTAATTACAATCTTATTTCTTTGTTTAAGAGAATCAGAACGACTTATGGTGATAGAGTGATTTCTGTTGCTTTGTACCATTTATTAACAGAATAATGAATGTCTCTATTACTATTTTAAGTATCTTATTTCCTTTTGCTATGGACATTATCAGTTTTATTAGTCATTATTTTTCTGTTTCTAACATATTTCCCAGAAGTTGGCAGTATTTACTTTTTCATATGCAATGCACAGTACAACTGATTTGTATAATGAATGGAAATAACTTGAAAAATCGTGGAATTTAGCCTTGGGAGGAACTTTAGAAATCATCTATTTGAAATTGAAATGTCTATTTAAATGAGTAGCCCCTTTACTGCTCAGTGACCCATCCCCCATGCTGTTCACCAACACGGAAGTCCAAAAAAGTGAAACAGCTTGACATACGGTGAATTAACAGCAGTTCTAGGATTAAAGTCCAATAACATTTGCATGAGGTACATATTATGAGATAGGCATCATTCTAAGGCTTTAAGTATGCTTAACTGATCCCTATAACTGTTGTATGAAGTACTATTGTCCTTGTTGTCATACAAAGGCCTGCTATTATCCTCATTCTACAGATGATACAGATGAGGAAATAAGAGAGACAGAGAGAGACAGAGACTTTCTTAAAATCACCCAACTAGTAAGTAGTAGAGCAGAGATTAGGACCCAAGTGGTCTGTTCCTGGAGCTTGTCATTGTCTAATCTCATATGTCCAGTGTTTTTCCCTATCACATTCTATGTGTTTTCAAGCTCATTATTTAAAATATGTTTATAGTTCTTTTCATTTAAAAAAAGCATGAAAAATATTTTTGCAATGACCTAAAGGAGGTAGGGTTCAGTAATATCCCATTTTAGAGATTAGCAAGTTCGAGGCAGAGAGGTAAACAACGTGTGTATTTTACCAGTGAATCAATGGTAAGCCAGAGCAAAACTCTGATTTATTTTCCCTACCACTCAACTATTAGGAAAAAATAGTTGATTGGCCACTAATGTTAATGCCAACCCCATCTCATTTTCTGTGTCTATTCTCTGTCTTCGGTTTCCCCAAATCAGGACTCGTATTCCTGGACGGAGATGACCTGTTTCTCCAGTTGTGGCCCCAGCTCCCCTCTACATTGCACACAGTAGAGTGGGGTTTAGTATTTAATCAGTCTGGTGAGTCACTGTACTCACCAGGATCCGAACTTGCAGCTGAGCACGTTTGTTGCACATTGGACCAACAGCAGAGCCAGTGTTTCCACTGCAGCCCCACAGTTTCTAATATCTATACCTTATTTCCTGGTGTTGGCCATGGGATACTCAAAGCTTGGAACACAAGAAACCACTTGTGCCGCATCATTTAACTGGCCACCTGTCAGGTCCCTGATTCTGAAAGCCTCTTGTAATCTGCGTAGAGTCTTAGTCCCTTTGTAAGCAAGGTAGTCCATGTTGTCCTCTTCTACTTAACATTCTGGGATAAGAGGATGAGATCATGTGTGCTACACGCAGACTGGAGTACTGTGAATAGAAGCCAGTAATAGGGCCCTGGTTATTTTTCTAGCAACTTTTAGGGAAGCAGAGCTGGCCCTGGGCTTATTCTTTATCTCTTGCCTTGTAACTATTGAGGTATCTCACACACTTTTCACTATCTGTACCAAAGTTCCTTTCTGATATAAAAATGCTATAAACTATACTAAGGTGAAGATGACTGATAAGTAATTTTTCTTTTTAAGTATGTTACTATATGTTAAAGCAAGGTAATATTTTAATCAAAAGAAATTATTTTGCAGGTAGGATAACAATATTACAAGTTTTTATTTGAATGGAGAAATTTTGTGGAAGGTAACATATTCTTAGATACTTAATGCTACAATTCATTAGACATAAACACTTACTGAAATAATTATACTCCCAAGGAGTAAGTAGCCTCTGCATTTCTTTTCTCCCTTTGTATTCTTTTTTGGTAAAGCCAAATAATGTGGACTGAAGGAAAAGAATCACTCCTAATTCTTTTTACCCTCTGCCTTAAGCATATCATCTAGAAGAAGTTTGACCTACACCTTTAGGGCTGTGTGAACCAATATTAAGCTCCAGTGGTTTGTTTGACCCCATGACCGGAGGAAATAAAAGTGAGAGATGCCAACATTTTCACAAAAGTGGTAGCACCGCAGAGAAGTATCAAGTGTGGCTGAGGGAAGGCATGAGCAAACCACTAAGGTTGTCCTAAATTTACATTTTTCCTGTCATCCAAATAGGAGTATCAGGTACCAGGGATGGAGCAGGGAGGTCTGAGAAAATACTAGAGCAGTATTAGACATAAAAGATGTTAGCTATTCTTTAAAAGCTTGCATATAGTTACACAGTAATGTCCATTCCTCCTTTTGGGTAGATTTCCAAGCACTCTACATCCAGTATCTCCTCAGGTCCTGTCCGCAATCTTGGTAGAAATGCAAGGATAATGATATTAGCTGTTTCCAACAGCCAGGTATCTACAATTTAACAAGCTTGAATAAATTTCTTGTATTCTCAAAACTTCAAATGTCCACATGAATAAAATGGGGATAATAATTCGAGTACTTACTTCAAAGGATGGTTGTAAAGGATGCTATGCGATAACATGCAAAATGCTTAGTACATTTTTATGCCACATATAAATGTTTCATAAATGATACTTTGTTATAACTTCAACTTTGCTTATTAATGGAGATACCAGAAGGTTAAACAGTTCCCTCCTGATGCCTCTAGTTAATAGTGGAATCAGGACTGCAGTCTAACCTTTTATCACTCACCAACTCCTCTTTCTTCTCCTCCTGGGAGTAGTGTTTCCAGAGTGAAGACTTTTCTTCTTTGCTGAAGCAGCTGGTCACTGTCCTGTTTCAACTCAGGAATCCTTCTCCATTATTACTCTTGTCAAGTGAGAAACTGCTGTTTCTCCTACTAATCAACAGAGTGGTTTACCTATTGAGGTCAGTGGTATCGGTCGCATCTGCTTCCACAGGGAGTTGGTGAGCCATCCATCAGTATTAGTACCTTCAACTCCCATGGGGCCCCTGTGATGTTACAAGCTGTTGTCAAAGGAAAAACAGATTTGTGTTTCTGGACAATCAGGGAATGATGCAGAGTGTGTGAAGGTCAAAAGGGAGTGGAACTGGGATGTGGGTTTTTATTGCAGCTGATAGGTAGTTCTTTGATAATGGAGAAAGATTAAACAAATATAAGATTTCTCTTTCACACCTTGTTTCTTATAGCTGTCTTTCTTCTTCTGTTTAATGAAAAAATTTTAAAGACTATCTTTTTAGAGTAGTTTTAGGTTTACAATAAATTCGAGAGGAAGGTACAGAGAATTCCCATATACCCCCTTCCCCCATATGCACATATACGTAACCTCCACCACTGTCAGTGTCACTCATCAGAATCACTATTACTATTATTATTATTACTATTACTTTTATTGAACCTGCACAAACATATCTTGATCATCCAAATTCACAGTTTACCTTAGAGCTTACCCTTGGTATGATACAATCTGTGGATTTGGGCAGATGCGTAATGAGTATATATATATATAGGGCTCCTCAGATTCTCTGCTTCTGCCTGAGTCAGTTTGGATAAACTGTGTCATTCAAAGAATTTTTTCTTTTAAGTTTTCCAATTTATTGGCATGCCATTTTTCAATATATTATTATTTTTTAAAATATCTATGAGGTCTGTGGTGATACCTATTTTTCATCATAGTCAATCTACTCAGCATTCCAACAATTTTATTGATTTTTTTTGCAAAATACCAGCTTTGGTTTCATTCTTTTTTCTCTATTGTTTTTCTGTTTTTCAATTCTCTTACTTTGAATTTCCTTTTTTCTACCTACTTTAGGCTTAATTTTAATTTCCATTTCTTTTCTCATAACTTAGGTTTACTTTATCTCTAGGGCATATTTATAATAATTATTTTAATGTTCTCATCTGATAATTCTATTATTTCTGTTATTTCTATTTATTTATTTTTTTCCTGGCTATGGGTCAAGTTTTCCACTTATTTATGTGTCTAGTAATTGCTTAATGGTTGCTGGATATGTTGAATTGTATGTTGTTAAGTGCTGGATTTTACATTGTTTTTAGGATTGTTTTTTTTCTTTTTTTCTGGTAGAAAGTTACTTGTGCATTGGCTTGATCTTTTGAAGTTTATTTTAAAGTTCTAGGGTAGATGTAAAGTAGTCTTTATCTGGAGATAATTTAGCCCCATTTCTAAGGTATCACTCTTCTTGGGTCTCCATTAAATATTACAGTGTTTAGTAAGGTCTCTCCTCTTACTGAAGGAAATTAGGATGCTTTGCAGCTCTGTTTAAGTTGTGAGTATCATTTGTATCACAGTCCCCCAGTAATATTGTTTCCTTGAGATTTATAATACTTGGCCTCATGAGTTTCACCCTATGGATGATGTGAAATTCTATGCAGATTTCTGGAACTCTTTCTCTGAAATACTCTCTCTCATCTTGGGTACTCAATATTTCAAGTGCTTCAGCTTCCTGAAATTTTGATCTTTCTCCTCAACTTAGAAAAATTTCTCAATTTTATTTGAGTTCTTGCTTTCTGCACCTGGACTGGAAATCACCTCCAGACAAAAAGCTTTAATGATGGAAGAGTTTGTATCAACCACTTCCCTTTTTTCAGTGACTACAAACCTGTGCCGCCTATTGTGTAATATTTGAAAATAGTCATTTCCTATATTTTGTCCACTCTTCTTATTGTTACAGTCCAGTGAGTAAGTCCAGACCCTATTTATTGCTCACGGATGGAACAGAGTCTCTTGTACTTTTGATATCTGCTATCAATTTTTAAAAGTTTTTTTCAATTACAGTTTGCATTTAGTATTATTTTGTATTAGTTTCAGGTGTGCAGCATAATGGTTAGACAATCATATTCTTTACCATGTTTCTCCCCCTCCCCCCATATTTCTATATGTACCTGACATCCATTATTCACACTGTAGCCAGAGTGATTTTCTTAACACAAATCCGATCAAATCAGCCACAAACTTGTAAGGCCTAATCTCATCCCACCTACCCTTCCCATGTCATTTTTCACCACTTCCCAATTTCTACTTTATGCTTACACATTACTAAATTATTTCCAGTGTTCTTCACATATGCTGTGGTCTCTCTCCCATATAGACCAATGCAAATATTCTTCTCTTGACTTGGGATATTTGCCCTTTCTTTGCCCTACATACCCACTACCCCTGGCTAATATATACTTGTCCTTCACAACTTATTCATGTTCCTTTCTCAGAGAGATCGTCCACAAAAGTTAGAGTTGGTTTACACCAGCTTAATGCTCTTATAAGCCCTGTATTTGCCTTACAATAACCCTCATCATTATATTATAATTACTTGTTTAGTATCTTATGCATTAGACTGTTAAATCCAACTGAAGGCTTAACATCTCTCACTAAATTTGCTAAATCTCCAGTGCTTTGTACAGCAGCTGGTGGAGCAGGTCTCAAGAAGTATTTGATAAATAAATTACTGAAAACATATGGTAATTAACCAAATAACTGATAGTGGGAGGAAGTGAGGCACAGGGAAGGGGGAAAACAAACAAACAAACAAACACTAATGCTTAAAAAAACAGAAGAATCTTAAGGGCAGCACTTTAGCATTTCATTGACCCTGTTGGTCAAATTTTCCACAGGTCATTCAGTTCCTTTGTTTCGCCATGTTGACAGAAGCACTGAGATGAGAATGATGCATTTGGTACTTTTCTCTTTGCCACCAAGAAGACTCAGTAAATGGTTTTCCGTAATGGGGTTTTCAGAAGCGATCATGATGAACACAGTTTCACAATTGAGTGCAGGATCTTATGATTCTATCAGTTTGTCTTGGGTACTTCCAAGGAAGAGAGAGATCCATTACGCCTTACCCTGTTTTTTGTCTCCGCTATTGTTTCAGTGTTAGAGTAAAAGAATGTCCACAGACTCGACAGATATTCATCATCCTGATCAAGTCATGTGAACAAACCAAATTAGATTGTGGCAGACAAAGATCTGAGAAAGAATGTTTAGAATTGAGATTTACATGTTTCATACCAGGAAACAAAGCAGACATTGTAACACTTAAATTCAAAAGTAGTGAATCCGTTGCCTAAAATGTGAGTGACCTGCTTATTTGTTGTCATTCAGCTTTTATCATTTACCACTTTATCACATATTAAATAACACAAAACATTTCCCTAAAAATGGTATGCACTAGTGCCATATTTAGAATGGCCAACTGAAGGAGGACTTTCTAAACAAAAGCTTAGATTCCTTATGAAACCTTCGTTGGATGGCAAGAAAGTAATTTATTCACCAAAGATTAAGGGACATCATGAAATATTAGAAAGAGCTAAAAGTGTTCTTAGAGACCATTTAGTCCAATCTCCTATTTTATTGGATTTGTATGGGTGATATCAGTCTACAGCACCATACAGGTTTCAAGTGTAAAACTCAACAAAACATACCTGCACACTGCATCATGCACCCATGGCCAAAAGCAGAGTCTCTTTCTGTCTCCATTTATCCTCTCTTTGCCCACCTCCACCTTCCCCCATTCCACTTTTCCTCTGGCTATCACAACACTGTTGTCTGTGTCCATGTGTCATATATACAAAGGCTGTCCAGAAGGTATCCAGCTATGTAATATGAAAAATAGAGACATTTACTGAAGAAGATACAAGATACAAGAAACATCGTGTATAGGATAAGGATGGCTCAGTTCCCTTCAAAGTAGGCACCTTGGGACCTCACACAGTTCTCCCAATTGCCATCAGCTGTCCCTGTCATATTTCCCTGATTCTCATCTACTACCTGAAATCTGAAAGGGTTTGAAGGTGATTTTAGTTTTGGGAAAAGCCAGAAGTCACAGGGCACCAAATCTGGGCTGTAGGGGGCTGAGTCACCTGGATGATTTGATGTTTTGCCAAAAAACTGCACAAGACTTGATGCATGGTGGGTGCATTGTGGCGATGAAGCTGCCAATCTCCAGTTGCCCATAGCTGTGGTCTTCTGAATCATCTAAATAGTTTCCATGGAGGAATGTTCAAATTTAACACAAAATCTGATGCAGATTCATTGCTGTACTTGCTCAGTCATTTTGAATGCAATGCTGTGGCCACCAGTGCACATGCCCACTCAGTGGTGTCTACTGCTGCCACTGACTAGTACATCATTTTTCACACATGTGCATCCCAGTCTGTTCTTCTTGGCTGCCAGGTTATATTGATGTTGCACAAACCATTCTGGTTATATTAACAACAGCTGGAATTTTTCCAGACAGACCTGGTGTTTATTGCCACTTTATTGTTCATAGTTTGATCTTCTTAAATAAGTCACTTTGAAATTTCATATAATAATGGTTTGGTGATGATGAACTCCTTTAAATTTTTCGTGTCCAGGAAGCTCTTTAACTGCCCTTTGATTCTAAATGATGTCTTTGCTGGGTCAGCATTCCCCAACCTTTTTGACACCAGACACCTGTTTCATGGAAGACAGTTTTTCTATGGACTGCGGTGGGGTATGGGAGACAGCAGGTGAAGCTCAGGCATGGAAGGGGGTTGAAGACAGGAGGAGGAGCTTAGCTGGTAATGTAAGCTGTGAACAGTGTGCACAGATGGGGAGGAGGGAAGTTGGGGACACCTGAGGTAGAGGAATCTTGACTGTAGGCCCCTGCTTTTCAAGACTTTGAATATTTCTTGCAAATCCATTCTAGCTTGCAAAGTTTCTTTTGAGAAATCAGATGACAGTCTTATGAGAACTCCCCTCTAGGTAACTGTTTTTGTTTTGCTGCTTTTAAGGTTCCCTCTTCATCTTAAACATTTGACATTTTAATTATGATGTGTTTTGACATGGGCCTCTTTGTATCCATCTTGTTTGGCACTCTGTGCTTCCTGGACTTACATGTCTATTTCCTTCACCAAATTAGGGAATTTTGCTTTCATTACTTTTTCAAATAAATTTCCAATTTCTTGCTCTTTCTCATCTTCTTCTGGCACCCCTATGATGAGAATGTTGGAACACTTGAAGTTGTCCCAGCAGCTGTATACACTATCCTCATTTTTTTTTTTTTTTGGATTCTTTTTTCTTCTTCTTGTTCTGATTGGTTGTTTTTGTTTCCTTATGCTCCAAGTCATTGATTTGATTCTTGGCCTCCTCCACTCTACTCTTGTTTTCCTGTAAATTGTTCTTTATTTCAAGTACTATGTCCTTCATTTCTGACTGGATCTTTTTTATGCTGTTGAGGTCCTCACTAAGTTCCTTGAGCATCCTTATAACTACTATTTTTAAACTCTGCATCTGAAAGATTGCTTATCTCCATTTTGTTTCATTCTTTTTCTAGAGTTTTGATCTTATCTTTCATTTGGGCCATGTTTCTTTGCTCATTTTGACAGCCTCTCTGTATTTGTTTCTATGTACTAGCTAGAGCTGCTATGACTCCCTGTCTTGGTAGCATGGTCTAATGTAGTGGGTGTCCTGTAAGGTCCTATGGCACAACCTCCCCTATTGCACAAGCTGGGTACTTAAGGTGAGCCCTCCATGTAGGCTGAGTACACCCTCCTCTTTTAATTGAGCCTTGATTGCTTTTGGCAGGTCAATACAAGGGCTCTACCCAGGCCACTCAGCTGCAAGGACCACTAACCACCAACCTTCGCCCTCCATGGAGGATCAGCTGTGCAGGGGCAGGGTGGTGGTGCTCCAACATGGTCTGTAGCTGTCCACTTAGTGCATAGGCTCTGAGGTTTCCCAGGTGGTGCAGGACAAGGTCATCTCCCACCTGTGTTTTGCTGGGGACTACCCTGCATGAGCAATAAATAGTCTGAGATGGTTGCTACTTATGCTGGGCTTGAAGATTTCTGGGTGAAGAGAAGACACAAATCTAGGCTGGCTGCTGATGGTGCCAGGTCTGCGGCCACTTAGCAAGAGGTACAGGGGCTTTGGGCTCACTGAAGCTGGTTATTACTTATTTGATAGGATTTAGGAGGTTGGGAAGCATGGGCCAGCCATTCATATGGAAAATTCATGGTTAATAGTTTGAGTGGGTCAGTGACTGGTGCGACAGAGTTCCAGGGGATCTCCAGGGCAGGGCACACAGTGTAAGGTTGATGGAGTCTCAGATATAGTACCCACCTGCCAGATCTGTGGCTCTGTGGAAGGAGGGCTCAGAAACCATACATTGGCCTCTGTCCACTTTTCCATCTGTGAGAAAACTGTCCTCCAGCTCTTGTTTTGATGCTACACACTTCATTTTCTCCCTTTATGCCACTGGTGCCTTTTGAGCTGATACCCCAGTGCTGGAGCTCAGAGGGAGCAAATCTAAATCTGTGTGTGGGTTCTTTAAGAGTAACTGCTTAGGATTCCATCATTTTCTTCCACCAACTCTATCCTTGCTGGTTTTTGCAGCCAGAAGTTATGGGGATTATCTTCATGGCACTGGAACCCTGGGCTGGGGAGACTTGTGTGGGTCTAGGACTCTTCACTCCCAAGATATGCCTCCAGAATTTTTATCTAACATATGTGGATGTGGTACAAGCCTGTATTGTATCTGTGCCACTCCTACCAGTCTGGGTATATTTGGTTTCTTTAATTCTGTAGTTGACAGACTTCCAATCAAGTTGATTTCTTATGGTTCTCAGTGATGACTGTTCTATATTTTAGTTGTAATTTTGATGTGGTTGTGTGAGGAGATGAACCATGTTTACCTATATCACCACATTGGTTGGAAGTTTGGCTATTCTATTTTGTTTGTATTCTATTTTGTTTGTTTGTATGTTTGTATTTGGTTTGTATTCCAACCAGCAGTGTATGATTGTTTGTGTTGCTAAGATTCTTGCCAATATTTGGTGTTCTCAGTATTCTGGATTTTGGCCACTTTTAATAGGTGCGATGTGCTATCTCACTGTTGTTTTACTTTGGATTTCTCTGATAGTATATGATGTTGAGCATCTATCTATATATTTATTTGTCGTTTGTATATCTCCTTTGGTGAGATTTCTGGCCCATTTTAAAACTGAGTTATTTTCTTATTGTTGAGTTTGAAGAATTCTTTGTATATTTTGGATAAGAATTGTTTTTCATATTTTTTTTGCAAATAGTTTCTCCCAGTTGGTGGCTTGTCTTATAATTCCATTGACATTGTCTTTTGCAGAGCAGAATTTTATAATTTTAATTAAATTCACTTTCTCACTTACTTCTTTCATGGATCATGTCTTTAGTGTTGCATCTAAAAAGGCATCAATGACTCTAACTGGTGTAGCTTAGGGGGTTGGGCATCATCCTGCAAACCTAAAGGTTGCTGGTTTGATTCCCCATCAGGGTACATGCCTGGGTTGTGGGCCAGGTCCCTGGTTGGGGGTGTGCAAGAGGCAACTGATCGATGTCTGTCTTGCACATCAGTGTTTCTTTCTTCCTCCCTTCCCCTCTCTCTAAAAATAAATAAATAAATAAAGTTTTACAGGAAAGGCATCAACATACCTGGAATCATTTGTTATTTTCTAGGAGTTTTATTTTTTATAACTTACCCTTCCATCTGTGATCCATTTTGAGTTATTTGTGAAATGAGTACCGTCAGTGAATAGATTCATTTTTTTTTTTGATGTGTGAATGTTCAGTTGTTCAGCTCTGTTTGTTGAAAAAATCATCTTTGTTGCATTATATTGCTTTTGCTCTTTTGTCAAAGATCCATTGACTGTAATTATGGGGGTATATTTTGTGGCTCTCTATGCTGTTCCATTGGTCTTTGTCTGTTCTTTCGCCAGTACCGCATTGTCTTAATTACTGTTTCTTTATAATATCTGAAAATCAGGTAGTGTCAGGCCTCCGACTTTGTTGTTCTTCATCAATATTATGTTGGTTTTTCTGGGTCTTTAATTTCTTCTTAGAATCAGTTTGTTGATATCCATAAAAAATACTTGCTGGGATTTTGATTGGCATTGCATTAAATCTATGTATCAAGTTGGGAAGAATCGATATTTAGACAATATTGAGTCTTCCTATCCATGAACATGGAATACTCATTTATTTAGTTCTTCTTAGATTTCACTAGTTATAGTTGTGGCTTTACTCATGTAGATCTTATATGATTTTTGCTCAATTTATAACTAAATATTTCATTTACTGACTGCTAATATAAATGGTATTGTATTTCTTTTTTAATAATATATTTTATTGATTATGCTGTTATAGTTGTCTTATTTCTCCCCTTTATTCCCCTCCACCCTGAACACCCCCTCCCACCTGTTTCCTCCCCTGCTCCCTTTAGTTCATGTCCATGGGTTGTACTTACAAGTTCTTTGGCTTCTACATTTCCTATACTGTTCTTAACCTCCCCCTGTCTATTTTCTACCTTCCATTTATGCTACTTATTTCCTGTAACTTTTCTCCCATTCCCCACACCCTCACTACTGATAACCCTCCATGGGATCTCCATTTTTGTTCCTGTTCTAGTTTCCTTAGTTTGTTTTTGTTTCTTTTGGGGATCAGTTGTTGATAGTTGTGAGTCTGTTGTCATTTTACTGTTCATAGTTTTGATCTTCTTTTTCTTAGATAAGTCCCTTTAACATTTCATATAATAAGAGCTTGGTGATGATGAAATCCTTTAACTTGACCTTATCCGGAAGCACTTTTTCTGCCCTTCCATTCTAAATGACAGCTTTGCTGGATAGAGCAATCTTGGATGTAGGTCCTTGCCTTTCATGACTTTGAATACTTTCCAGCCCCTTCTTGCCTGTAAGGTTTCTTTTGAGAAATCAGCTGACAGTCTGATGGGAACTTCTTTGTAGATGCTTTTAAGATTCTCTCCTTAACTTTGATCTTGGGTAATGTAATTATGATGTGCCTTGGTGTTTACTCCTTGGGTCCAACTTCTTTGGGATGCTCAGCTTCCTGGACTTCCTGGAAGTCTATTTCTTTTGCCATATTGGGGAAGTTCTCCTTCATTATTTTTTCAAATAAGTTTTCATTTTTTTGCTCTTTCTCTTCTCCTTCAGAAACTCCTGAAATTTGGATATTAGAATGTTTAAAGTTGTCCCAGAGGTTCCTAAGCCTCTCCTCATTTTTTTGATTTCTTGTTTCTTCACTGTGTTCTGGTCAAATGTTTATTTCTTCCTTCAGCTCCAAACCATTGATTTGAGTCCTGGTTTCCTTCCTGTCACTGTTGTTTCCCTGTACATTTTCCTTTATTTCATTTTTCAGAGCCTTCATTTTTTCCTCTATTTTGCAGCCATACTCAACTAATTCTGTGAACATCCTGATTACTAGTGTTTTGAACTGTGCATCTGATAGGTTGGCTGTCTCTTCATCACTTAGTTATATTTTTTCTGGAGCTTTGATCTGTTCTTTCATTGGGACTTTTTTTTTGGTCTTGGCATGGCTGTTACATACTAAGGAGTTGAGCCTTAGGTATTCACCAGGGCAGGGCAACCCATGTAGCTGTGTTGTGGCACTGTATGTGGGGGAGGGGTCAGAGAGGGAATAATGCTCCTTGCTCGGCTCTTGGCCTGCTTTCAGTCACTTCCTTGCTATCCCCAAGCAAATTGAGCCCTTCTGGTGCAGATTCCCAGGTGAGTTGGTCTGTGTATGTTCTATGACCCTGTGGGTCTTCCCAATGAACTTGCCTGTGAGGTTGGGAGTTTCTCCTGACACCTCAACCCCCACAGGTTTTAGCCAGAGGCATTCAGAGGCATTTTGAGGCATTCTTTTTCTGTGCTGGAACCCTGTGTTGTGTTGTCTGTCTCACTTCCCAGTTTTTCCTCCTGTTTTATCCGTATGCAAATGTAGGACTGTCCGGACTACAAGTAGCCACCTTGCCCAGCCAGTCCTTTAGCCATTGCCTTGCTACGAGTCCTCTCACCCTGGCTGCCCGTTCTGTCCCTCCTACCAGTCAGAATGAATGTTTCTTCTTTAACTCCTTGGTTGTCAGACTTCCATAGAGTTCAATTTTCTGGAAGTTCTGATTATTTTTTGCTTTTAAATTTATTGTTGCCCTTCTTTTCATTGTGTGAGGAGGCAAAGTGTCTCTACCTATTCCTCCATCTTGGCTGGAAGTCCACAAATGATATTATTTCATGATTGAAAAGTATTTGAAAAGATCAAATATGTATTTGTAATAATACCCAAGTACCCTCTTGCTATTGTAATTATGAAGCATTGGAATAGTCCTTAGAATAAGTCTAGACTCAGATAACCTTCAGGGGAGTGCTCTGTCTCCCATAGGTGACTATGTAATGTTAATTTTTTTTAAACTTGGAATAAGTTGATTAACTGAAATTTATTACTTTTCTGCATATTTTCAAAGAAAAGTACATATCCTGAAGTATAATTGCAAAGAGGTCTTTGTGCATTAAAGCTTATGAATTTATTCTCTTCATTCATTGAGGGCAACATTGGGATGCATCTGTAAAATTAAAGCATGTGTCCCATTGGTCTGTTCTTGTTATTCGTCTTTTCAAACTGTGTCATTGTTTATTAAACCTAATAGCCCCTAAGTCCTCACCCTCTGTTATATTTTTTTGGTCATTATGTTAAGCACTAATAATCTTGAAGAATTATTTTTTGCTTTATTCTGACTTTTCTAATAGCTCATTGAAAAGTAGAAAATTTTGTCAGTAATGCACATATTTTCAAATACCTGGTTTTGTATCGGGAACACAGAATAACTTAGTTATTTTACCTTTTTCATTGGTTTTAAAGACATAATCTTGGTGCATTTTATTTTACTTTTTTGTTATATCTCTTTTGTCATGAAAAATTTTCTGAAATTGAGCAATGTGGGTTGACACTAATTAGTTAATTACATCAGAATTGTTGTCAACTAAAATCATGAGAATTAATATTATGAAGTGAGGTAGGCAATTCATCAGAATAGAAATTTGGAAGAGTGTCTGTGCCCTTTTAACTGCTAGAAACTAGTGAGATCCTAGATTAGGGTCACAAAAGGTGAATAAAAATGATTTGTTAGTGTAGATGTAGACAGATGGCCCCTTAGAGAACCTTATGAGTTTCAGCCTCCTGCCTCCAAGTTGAAGAGCCCTTTAATCATTTCAGGCAGGTGATTATTTCCTTAGATGTTCCCATGGGACAAGATATCCCAATTTCCCTTTATAGACTGAAATGTTGCTATGAGAGGAAGTCTATCTTGGGAATTAAGGTTTTTGCTAATTAGAAGTTACAAGCTGGTGTCACAGGTAAAATGTGGATATCTTTCTTGATCATCTGGTTTGATTTAATTCTAATAAGTGTCAGGCACTGTTTTGGGTATTTGGGATAAAGTGGAACAAAAGGGATACAATACTTCTATCATAAACTTTTATTGTAATAGAGTAAAATAGAAAATAAATACACAAATAGAATAATTTCTAATTGCGATAATTAGTACAAAGTAAAAGAATACATTGGTGGGGACAGAGATGCTTTAGATAAAGTGGTTAGGAATGGGTCTGTGAGAAAGAGACATTTGTGTTGATACATACATAAGTAAAGAGAAGGATTAAATGGACTAAATGGCATGGTGTGTTTAAAAAGAATTCCAGAGGTATGACCTTGGATAACCTTGTTAGCTTCTGTGGACACCATTTCCTGCCCAGCATACATATGTTTTTGTTAGTAGATTAAGTTCTAATAAAATTTTATCATAATCTAGTAGTATTTGTCTTCATTTCCTAAGCAAGTGTTTCTAAATTGTAATGTTTGGCATCTCTGGAGGGATTTTGGAATCCTGGTGAGTCCTCATTGGTAAAGATCTCAGAGAGCAGGCAGGTCTGGCTTTTCATCCATGCTCATTGTTCTACCTGCAGCAGGTAACACTCTCAAAATAAGGCAGCCTACTACTTGAGGGACATTATTCAACCCAACCAGGCTGCGGATGGCTAACTGACAGGTTACTTCTCCGTGCACCTATGTAGTGGCAGATAAAGACAGATGGCAGTCTCATCTCTTCACTGAGGTTGGTGAAATGATAAAGGTCACACAGATACTCACTAGCGGCATAAAATAAGCTTGGCTCCTGGGACATAGGGAGGGTGAGAAGCTGGTCATTAGGTAGAATTGGCTTGTGGGATAAAGTTTCAAGCAATAAATGTGTGAAAGACAAGTATATTCCACTCACGGAGGCTCACTAGTCCTATCCTACCATCTCTTTCTCATTATATCCTTTAAAAAAATATTCTTCCTAACTATGTTCCATGGGAAGTAAGTCTGAAAGATTCAAACAGCGTTCTGGGGAAAAACAAAGGGAAGAGGGACTTAACTGATGCTAAATCTTGCCTCTTCTATGAGGAAAGGGCAAATGCTCAAGAGAAATCCAGTAATTAAGAAATCTATTTATGTTTGTTTTACTAGCCAGCCTCCCGCTTCGTTGACTATGTAAACTTATTTTTTTTTCCTCACAGAATATCTATTAGTATCTTGTTGAAAGCATCCCAGTTTAGAAACATTGCTTCAGAGAGAATATTTAAAAGGATGCATGAAGGAAAGCTGACTAGTTGGCTGGGATGATTGCCAGCAACGAAGCTTTCATGTAAGAAAAGCCAGAGCAAGCATACTAACACTGAAATTATTTTATCAAATATGCTTTAATCACATGTTTTCTAAGACTGGAGTAGGAGGACTGAGATTATGAAAGAAACCTTCTCATATGCAGATCCTTGGTAAGGCCTTTACGGAATGTTTGCTCAGTCTCAGAATGACCATGTAATCTTATTAGAACAAGGTGTGCAATTAGAAGCTTATAATTACTAAGTATTTCTTAAGTTTCTTAATCTTTAGTGCCAGAATTTGATGACAAAATAAGTTCTCAAAGGAACAGAAAGTGCTTCCAGCTTTCTGCTGCTGTATTGGAAAATCAATTCATCCTTAATGGCTTGCAAATGATTCGGACTTCTGGAGTGCTTCAAATTTAGACTTCTAATTTGGAAATTTCAAAATCTTTATACAAGGTAGTAATGCAGAAAACTGCTCTTCTTAATTGCTAAGCTAACCAATTTTTTTTTTTTGTTTGACCTCCTAAACGAAAATGTACTTCTAGGAAATAGATACTCAAATTACGTAATTCAGATATTTGCAGACCTTAGTCTCTGTTCTTTTGTCTTTGTCATTGCTTTCTTGATGTATTTTATTTTATTTACCTTTTTTTATTGTATGT
This sequence comes from Glossophaga mutica, assembly GCA_039655065.1. NCBI lineage: Eukaryota > Metazoa > Chordata > Mammalia > Chiroptera > Phyllostomidae > Glossophaga > Glossophaga mutica. The sequence continues at coordinate 133,561,706 of CM077307.1, read as the reverse complement.
TTTCCCATTACCATTTAGTCCCCTTAATCTCCCTCCCTGGCAATCACTATACTGTTGTCCATGTCCATGAGTCATTTTTCTTTTTCACTCAATCCTTTCATCCCCTACCCTCCTCCACCCCTTAGCTGTCATCCTGCTCTCCGTGAGTCTGTCTTTATTTTGCTTAGTTCAGTTTGTTCATTAGGTTCCACATATAAGTGAAATCATATGGTATTTGTCTTTCTTTGACTGGCTTACTTCACTTAGCATAATGTTCTCTAGGTCCATCTATACTGTTGCAAAGAGTAAACTTTCTTTTTTATGGCCAAGTAGTATTCCATCGTGTGAATGTCCCATAGTTGTTTTATCCACTCATTTACTGATGGGCACTTGGGTTGCTTCCATATGTTGGCGATTGCAAATAACACTGCAATGAACATAGGGGTGCTTGTGTTTTGAATTTGCATTTTGGATTCCTTTGGATATATTCCCAGAAGTAGGATCACTGGGTCAAAAGGCAGATCCACTTGGTACAGCTACTGTGGGAAACAGTATGGAGATACTCTTGATATATTTTAAAACTTGACTCTGAGATTGGTCTTTGTCATTGCTGTTATCTGAGTATCCTGGATAGTTACTGATAGTCACCCAGACAGCATTAATCAATGGATATCTGGCATTCAACCTGAGCACATTAAGTTTGATATTAGTGTTAGTGGACAGTGGGTCTTAGGGCTATGGGTAAGATGATTTCTTTTTTAGTCACTTTGTTTTAAGATATGATTCATGAATATTTTTTGCCATTGGGTACAATGAAAAAATGGCTGAAAAAATTGGTAAAGCTAGGGGGACAGCGGAGACACTTGGAAATTAAAGTGAGTTATTCCATATTCATTTATATTACAAAACTTCAAGTAGCAATGTAGACATATTTAGGTCTCCTTATGCCCCCTTATGCCCCATTTTATCTTTGGCTCTGGTTTCTGCAGTGAGCACCAAGGAGTAGAGAAGGAGGAAGAGATTTGCAATTACCATCTACAAATCTTTATAAAGATCTGATAATACCTTAGAGAACTGGTACAAGAAAGCAAATTATACTGATCTGTTCACATACTCTTCCATGAATTTTCTCACCTAGTAATGATCTATTATTATCAGTTTTAAAGATTTGTGTAAACAGTAAACTAATTTGTTACCCTTTCTGCCCTCAGTCCTTTCTTGCTGTTGCTCTATCATTCAAAATTGCCACGAGATCCAGAAAAAGTTTGTTTCATTTTCTTATCTTTGTTTTCTGTTCATTTGAAATCTCTGCTTCCATATACCCTGGTTTAAGAGTAACATAATTTGTTTTTTTGTTAAATGACTCTGAGGCTCAACCTAGGATTTTTTCTTCAGAAAAGAGTAATCCTCTTTTCGAGTTCCCGATGGTAGATTGTAAGTGCCTTATGAGGGTTTGTTAACCTTTGTTCCATGCTCAGAACTGGTGCCAGCCCCAAGCTTTTCCCACATCTTAAGGAAATTAGAAACATCCCAAAATAAGTTAGTCCCAAAGAAATCAGAAGTTGAATTGGGTCATTAGTTTACCCTCCAACTATCAAGTTTTTCTTTCCCGAGTCCCTTTTATATCTCTTCTTACTGTTTCTAAACCACTTGTGCCCAGTGGTGGTCTGTGGCCTATTTCAAAGTTCATAGAGAACTCTTTGAACCCCCAGAGGCTTCAGGGTACTGTGGCATCATATTGTTTTCAGTAGGAACTTCAGAACACCTGAGGACTATTGCTTTATGTTATCACTCAGCATCCCAGTGAGCTATTTTACAATTAAAAAAAATGTGTTTTCAATTGCAGTTGACATACAGTATTATATTAGTTTCAGGTGTACAAAAACCTAGTGATTAGACATTCATATAAACTATATTTTAAATTAAGTGTGCTTTTTAAAGTTTCCCCACACTGACTGAGGGACAAGATAAGAAACAATTTTATAAATTTTACTGTTTGCTTTGTTGTAAGAATACCTTTGAGTACATGGGTCATTACATTGCACAGCCACCTCCATAGGGAATCCCAGGAGTTGTTCCTGTCTGACATTAGCCTCCACAATCATGATGGGGCTCCTGAGCAACTGGACAGTTGCCATTGTACAGATCCTGAGATTGTGTGGCTCACCATGGTATTCTCCTTTTAGAGCAGACTACTGAAAACCTTAGAGTAAGGCTTATTTCCTATGGCAAGTATGCTGGCTTTATAATGTTTTTAATTTAAACTTATTTTGAATTCAATTCTATACACTTGTCTCTGTTTTGAGTTCTTCTTAAATTTCTTTTTTCTTTATGTTATTTTGCCCAATTTATGTAGGGTATCTTCAGTTCTTTCTGGACCAATATGGAGAGTAGATAAGTAAATAACTAAGAGCTATTCTTACTCTCCTCTAGCTTAGCATTCATTGCAGTAAAGAACGAATTTTGTCTGTTCAGGTACTTTTTTCTCCTTTAATCTTCCACCCCTTTAGATGGATCTCTTAGTGTGCAGCCTTTAATCTTTTCCTGCATTATTTATCATTTTTGATGTTACAATATTATTATTATTATTTTATTTTGAGTGTCCACTACTGACAAGGGCGCAGCATATATTTCCACTTCAAAAACAGTTCTCATTCAAAAGAACATAAATATGATTCTTAAGTAAGCTAATAGAATAGTCTTGTAACTTAGCAAAAAGTGATGTGAATTCCATGCTTTCTCAAATATACAGTGATAAATAGCAAGATAAGACACACTGTTTTGAAACTGTGAGCAGTGATACTCCTCTTACTGATTAAGTATCAGTAATCCCAGTTGACTTTCTTAGCACTATCTGAAAGCATACTTTGAAGTGCTGGAGCCAGGTTTATAAATTCACACTCTTAGTAACACTCTGCCCAGCAGTATCTCGCAGTGTGTCATGGTGTACATCTTTACCTGAAGTTGAAATATCTTTCATCTTCAATTTGGATTACTTTTTATGCCAAGAATATTATTCTCTGGCCCGTAGCTGTCATCAGCCTAATAGACAGCAAGATGATAAGCATGGTGTTGGGAAAATGCATTTAGAAACTGGGGTCAGGGTGAGCCTGACCATAGTAGACCTGTGGATAAAAATACTTTTAAATATCCTTCTGTCTTCTTGACAGTTGTTAGAGTATTTTGTCCCTTCAAAAAAGTTGCGTAGTTCAAAGAATATGTGAGGCATGGAAAATTCAGTAGCAATGAACTCCAAGATGTAATGAGAGTTTAGTAGATAGAAACAGTTTATTTCTTTTTTTCATTTGGCAACATTCTTGTTGTTGTTGTTGAATTACATTTGTCTCCACCCCGCCATTACTCTCCTCTCCCCTACTCACCTCTCACCTTCTACTTTCAATCCTCCCCACTATTGTCTTGATTTCTTTACCCAACTAATTTTCCAAACTAGAAGTCTTTGATTACCCTAATTCTTCCCCCCTCACTTTAGACCTACATTGTTAAATACACATCTTTTGAATCTGTCTACCTTATTTGACTCAACCACTTTTCCTTCTTTCAGGAATAGGTTCATTATAATCATTAGCTTTGTGCTTCTCTTGAGCAAAGCTACTCAGCCTAGCGGTAATTGAGTCTCTGCCCTGGGGAAATCCAGATAAGGGTAGCTGGAACCAGTTTTCTTCTCATGTGCCAAAGCCAAGGAGCACCAGGAAGGGGATCTCAATGTAACGGATTTTAGATTCCATGTGAACTTTCATGGTTTTTTTGTTTAGTGATCAAGAAATGTAGGAGATGAATGTGTAAGCTGAGCCCTACTTTTGAGGTACAAGTATGCAAAGAAATGGGGGAAAATAGTGTCTCTCTCATGTTATCTTTGGAGGGACTGGAAGCTAATCTGCTACTACATTGCTGGCCCATAGGGATATGGAAGACTTTACTTTTTGCCACTTACAGGTTTACTGCTAGTTAGGGTGCTCCAACCACCACACCTGAGAACCAGTGAGCTGACAAAGAAGATTTTGTCATAAAATCAAATATTTGTCATAAAATCAAATATTTATCATAATATCAGAATTTAACCATACCAAGTATTTATGAAAGTGTGGAGCAAAAGAAACTCATGCATATATAATTGGTGTAAATGCATACTGATAAACAACCTCATTTATTTATTAAGCAAACCCAGAAGTCCAATACTTCCATTGCTAGTTAAACAATTTTGAAAGCTTCTTGCACATACTCAGAAAGAGAAGAGCACAATAATGATCATGGTAACATCGTTTATATTTATAGAAATTTGGAAACCATCTGACTGTTTCTCATCAAAAAGGGACAAAGTATGCTAACTTATACAATATTGATAAAATGAATACAATATTGACAATACAGATAAAAATGAATAAATTAGAACTATATGATTGTCAAGTACATCGAAATTAAAACTAAACTGTAGAATAACCATTGTTCAGAAGCATCTAAATTCTAGCTGAACTGAAGTCCTGCAACTAAGCATATAAAGAAGAAGCCATATCAAGACTGGTGGGAGGGGAAGAGACATGGAACAGGCTGGTCCCACACCCATGTGCCGTGGATAAAAATTGGAAGGGATATCTTGGCTACAGAAATTCCCTCTGAGGAGTAAGGGTCCCAATCCCACCAGGTCCTCCTGCTCCGGGTTTCAGCGCCAGGAAGAGAAGTGCCCATAACTTTGGCCTGTAAAAAACAGCTGGGTTTGTGGCTAAGTGAGATGGAAGGCAGCTAGAGTATCAGACATTCATTCCTCTTAAAGGGTCACACACATGCTTACTCAGACTCATGGGCTTTGAGCTCTATCACTGAGTAGCAGCTTGAAGGACACCAAGGACATAGGGAGAGGAAGAAGTATCTGACATCAGGGTGAGAACTGGAAGGGCGGTTTTCTTCCAGACAGAAGTGCTACCATGAGACCATTGTTTGTTTCGTGAGTCCTACCCTAACAGAGCCAGTAGGGCACCACATCTGAATCTCCAGCAAATGACTAATATAGCTAGCCCTGCCTGGTGATTCCGAGACCTTGCCTCACCTAACGTGGGGGCCAACCCAAGCTGTTTCCAGTGGCTTTTCCATATGAACAGCCTGTCTTGTATCATGCTTCAGACTGCCATAAATTTCTCAAACAAGCAGCATCTGGCCTCAGCATGTCCTATACATTGTGACAAGTAATTTCAGGCCAGGCACTAGCAGGAGCCAGCCTTGGTTCACAATTTGGCCTTTTCTGGGCACCTCCAGGCCCAGCACAAGTAGCAGCCATCTGTAGATTGCTTTGTAGGCCCTAAGGCAGAATACAGAGAGCAGCTGACACTGGCCTGCATCTCCTGTGAAACCCCAGAGGAAATGTACCAAGTGGACAGCTACAGACCACAGTGAAGCACCACCCAACTACCTCCACAAGTGACAAACTCAAGGGGAGTCTCAGTGGGTACTGATGCCTTACTGAAGTAAGTCCTGCTCTGTGGAGTGGGCCTCATCATAGCTAATTTTCTGTGGTAGTTACAGCCAGTCCTCTTAGTCAATCAGCCTGTGGGTAAATCCCTCCTATTGATGAACTAATAGCAATCAAGGCTCAACTACAATAGGAGGGTGTACACAGTCCACATGGAGTTTGGGGGAGAGAGTGCACCTGCAGTGCCCAGCTTGGGTGATTGGGGAGGCTGTGCCACTGCACCCTACCAAACATGTACTACATAAGGCCACTCTTCCAAGCCCAGGAAATGTAGTAGGTCTACATAATGCATAGAATCAAATACAGCAGGACTGCCATAATGAAAAGACAAAGAAGCAGATGCCAAATAAAAGAACAAAAATCCAGAAAAAGAGCTAAACAAAATAGAGGCAAGCAATCCAGATGCAGAATTCAAAACAGTGGTTACGCCCTGGCTGGTGTAGCTCAGTGGATTGAGCGCGGGCCTGCGAACCAGAGGATCGCGGTTCGATTCCCAGTCAGGGCACATGCTTGGGTTGCGGGACAGTTCCCGGCAGGGGACACAGGAGAGGCAACCGTACATTGATGTTTCTCCCCCTCTCCCTCTCTCCTACCCTTCCCCTCTAAAGATAAATAAATAAATTCTACATATTAAAAAAAAAAAAAAATTAAAAAAAAAAAAACAAAACAGTGGTTACAAAGATGCTCAAGGAACTTAGGGAAAGAGCAGATGAACTTAGTGAGAACTTCAACAAAGAGATAGAAAATATAAAAATGGAACGAGAAAACATAAGAAAGAATCAGTTAGAAATGAAGAATACACTAACTGAAATGAAGAATACATTACAGGTATCAATGGTGGAGTAGATAAGGCAAAGGATCAAATCAGCTATTTGGAAGATAAGGAATAAGAAAGCATGCAACCAGAACAGCAAAAGGAGAAGGGAATCCAAAAAAAAAAAAAAAAGGATAATATAAGGAGCCATTGTTACAACTTCGAGCATATCAATATTTGCATCACGTGGCTGTGGGAAGGAGAAGAGAGAGAGAGTGAGGAATTGAAAACCTATGTGAAAAAATAATGGTGAAAAACTTTGCTAACCTGCTGAAAGAAATAGACATACAAGTCCAGGAAGTGCAGAAAGTCTCAAACAAGATGAACCCAAAGAGGCCCACATCAAAACATATTATAATTAAAATACAAAAGGTTATAGACAAAGAGAGAATTTTAAAAGCAGTAAGAGAAAGCAGCCAGTTACCTACAGGGGACCTCCCATAAGATTGTCAATTGATTTATCAACAGAAACTTTGCAGGCCAAAAGGGGAATGGCAAGAAATATCCAAAGTGATGTAAAATAAGGACCTACAAACAAGATTACTCTACCTAACATAGCTATCATTTAGAAGTGAAGCACAGATAAAGAGCTTCACAGTTATGAAAAAGCTAAAAGAGTTCATCATTACTAAACCAGTATTATATGAAATGTTAAAGGGTTTTTTTAAAAGGAAGAAAAATAAACAAAATATGAATAATAAATGGCAAAAATACATATTTATAAAAAATTGAATCTAAAAATAAAACAAGCAGAACAGAAACAGATTCATAGATACAGAGAACAATTAGTTGCCAAACGTGAGGGGATTTGGGAGAATAGGCAAAAAGGGGAAGGGTCTAAGAAGTACAAATTGGTCATTACAGAATAGTCCTGGGGATGTAAAGTACAACATAGAACATAGGCAGTAATATTGTAATAACCATGTATGGTGTCAGATAGGTACTAGATTGATTGGGATGATCACTTAGCAAGTTATAGAATATCTAAGTACTGAGTTGTACACCTGAAACTAATATAATATTGTACATCAACTGTAATTGAAAAATTAAAAATAGTTTAAAAAATTAAGGCTACAGTATAATCAAAAAACAAAAACAAAAAATAAACAGAGCTTCCAGCCAAGATGGAGGCATAGGTAGATATGCCTTGCTTCTTCACACAACCCAAAAAAAGACAACCACTAATTTAAAAACAAAAAATACAACCAGAACTGCCAGATAATAGAACTGTATGGAAGTCTGACAACCAAGCAGATGAAGTGGAAACATTTATAGAGACTGGTAGGAGGGGTGCAGACAGGCAGCCAGGGCAGAGAGGACGCATGGCAAGGCAGGGGACCGGGCAGGCAAGGCACCAACTGGTAGACCAGGCAGTCCCACATTCACGTGGAGATAAGCCAAGAAGAATAACTGGGCAGTGAGACAGACCTTGAAACCCAGGGTTCCAACATGGGAAATAAAGTCTCAAAACCTCTGGTGGTAAAAACCTGTGGGAGTTGTGGGGGCATGAGAAAAGTTCATTGGAGAGACGCATGGGGTCCTAAAATGTACACACCCACCTGGGAATCAGCACCAGAAGAGCCCAAATTGTTTGGGGAAAGCAGTCGAAGTGACTGAAAGCCAGGTAAGAGCGGGGCAAGCAGCATTGCTCCCTCTCCAACCCCTCCCCCACATCCAGTGCAACAATGTAACAAGTGGGTTGCCCCACCTTGGCAAATACCTAAGGCTTCGCCCCTTACAGCATAACAGGTATTCTAAGACAAAGAAATATGGCTCAAATGAAGAATAGATCAAAACTCCAGAAAATACTCTGGCTGGTGTGGCACAGTGGTTGAGTGCTGGCCTGTGAATCAAAGGGTTGCTGGTTTGATTCCCAGTCTAGGGCACATGCCTGGGTTGCAGACCAGGTCCCCAGTGTGGTGGCACACAAGAGGCAACCACACATTGATGTTTCTCTCCCTCTCTTTCTCCCTCCCTCCCTCTCTCTAAAAAATAAATAAATAAATAAAAACCTCCAGAAAAAGACCTAAGTGATGAGGAGATGTACAACCCATCAGATGCAGAGTTCAAATCACTGCTAATCAGGATACTCGCAGAAATGATTGAGTATGGACACAAAATAGAGGAAGAGGTGAAGGCTATGCAAAGTGAAATAAAAATATACAGGGAGCCAACAGTGAAGGGAAAGAAACTGGGGCTCAAGTCAACAATTTTGGGGAAAACAGGAAAACAAATATTCAACTGGAACAGAAGTCAACAAGATATTCAACTGGAGCAGAAGAAACAAGAATTGAAAAAAATGAGGAGAGGCTTAAGAACCTCCCAGGCCACTTAAAATTCTGGAGAAGAGAAAGAGCAAAAAATTGAAAACTTATTTGAAAACATAATGAAGGAGAACTTCCCCAATCTGGCAAAGGAAATAGACTACTAGGAAGTCCAAGAAGCTCACAGACTCTCAAAGAAGTTGGACCCAAGGAGCATACACCAAGGCACATCACAATTACATTACTCAAGATAAAGATAAGGAGAGAATCTTGAAAGCATTATGAGAAAAGGACAGAGTTACCTACAAAGAAGTTCCCATAAGACTACCAGCTGATTTCTCAAGAGAAACCTTACAGGCAAGAAGGGGCTGGAATGGAGTATTCAAAGTCATGAAAGGCAAGGACCTACATCCAAGATTGCTCTATCCAGCAAAACTATCATTTAGAATGGGAGGGTAGACAAAGTACTTCCCAGATAAGGTAAAGGTAAAGGAGTTCATGATCATCAGGCCCTTATTATATGAAATGTTAAAGGGACTTATCTAAGAAAAAGAAGACCAAAACTATAAACAGTAAAATGACAACGAACTCACAGCTATCAACAATTGAACCTAAATAAAAAAGTAAATAAATAAATAAATAAATAAATAAGCAAACAACCAGAACAGGAACAGAATCACAGAAATGGAGATCCCATGGAGGGTTATCAGTGGGGAAGGGGCTGGGGGAGTATGGGGGTAAAATATAGAGAATAAGAATCATAATTGGTAGGTGCAAAATAGACAGGGGGAGGATAAAAACAGTATAGGAAATGTAGAAGCCAAAGAACTTATATGTACGAACCATGGACATGAACTAAGTCAGGGAGAATGCTGGAGGGAAGGGTGGTATTCAGGTGGAGGGGGATATAGGGGAGAAAAAAATGGGACAACTGTAATACCATAATCAAGAAAATGTACTTAAAAAAGAAACTTAAATAAATGTAATTAACCTTAAAAAAGAACTACATGGTTAAATATTGATGAATGTTAAAAACATACTCTAGTGGAAAATCTTAAGGTAAAGAAAAAAATAGTATTATTAAGTTTATATAGAATTGAACAATATGTAAAACAATATATGAGGTTGGTCTAGAAGGTATCTAGCCATAAAATATGAAAAATAGAAACATTTATTGAAGAAGATACAAGATACAAGGAACACTGAACATAGGACAACGATGCCTCAGTCCCCTTCAAAGTAGGCACCTTGAGACCTCATACAATTCTCCCAATTGCTATCAGCTGCCTGAGCGAATTTTCCTGAATCTCATCTATGGTCTGAAATCTCTTTCCTTTTGAAAGTAATTTCAGTTTTAGGAAAAGCCAGAAGTTGCAGGATGCCAAATCTGGGCTGTAGGTGTGCTGAGTCACAGGGATGACTTGATATTTCGCCAAAATACTCTGCATAAGATGTGATGCAGGAATGGGCACTTTGTTTTGATAAAGCTGCCAATCTCCAGTTGCCCATAGCTGTGGTCTTCCTAATCATCTGAATAGTTTCCATGGAGGAATGTTCAAGTTTAACACAAAATTTGATGCAGATTTATTGCTATACTTGCTCAGTTATTTTGAATATGATGGCCACAAGTACACATCTTCTCAATGGCATCAACTGCCTCCACTAACTAGTACAGTGAAGTCATCATTGTTCACGCATGTGCATTCCAGTCCACTTGCCTTGGCTTCCAGGTGACATCGATGTCATGCAAACCATTCTTGTTATATTAATAACAGCTGGACTTTTTCTGGACAGACCTCATTGTATATAGCTTAAGAAATTTAATGATACAAACATAAGAAAATGTATAGAATGATACACACCAAATATAGGATAATGATTCATTCTGGAGTGAGGAAAGAAAATATGTTTGCTCAGATGTACCCCTACAGGTTTATCAATATTGTCACTATGTGTTTTTTAAGATAGGTGTTACAAATTTTACTTTATTGTTTTTAAACATATGTATGTCAAATACTTTATAATAGAATTTTAAAGGACATATTCTACCATATACATTTTAAATTACTTTATATGGCAAAGATACTGTAAACAAAGTCAATAAACCAGCAGTAGATTTGTAAAATATTTACAACAGAGATGACATGGGTTTAACACATATAAAAAGCACCCTTACTAATTGATGGTGAAAAGACAACCCAATAGAAAAACAGACAATAATAAATGGATAATCAACAAAGAGCAATTCATCTAATCAACCAACACAAGAAAAGATGATCACACTCAGAAGTGGTCAGGGAACTGAAAATTAAATAACAATTAAATGGTACTTTATCATTATGGACTGGTAAAAATTAAAAAGAGTAATGTCATTTGTTGCCAGGCATGCAGCAAAAAGTAATTTTATGTATTATTGATGGAAATATCAATTGTTATAATCTTTTTAGAAATCAATTTTGCAATATTGGGTCAAGGCAAGAAAAATATTATAAAATAAGAGAAAAAATAAAATAAGTTATCTGCATTTTTGTTGCAAAAATTATATATGTATATAAATATATACACATCACATCATAAAACAGGCATGATGTAACAACAATAACAACAACAATAAAACCAATGATAGCACAACCATTTAACAACAAAATGAAACAATTCTAGCTCCACCACACATTTCCTAGTGGGCAGCCTCTCTCAGCCTCATTGTCCCTAGCTAAAAATTAGAACAGCAATCGCTCTCCTAAAGGATAATTGGGTAAGAGAGGTTAAGTTAATTTATGCAATAGTTAAACTAAACAAAACAAACCCTAAAATCTTGGTTGTTTAACAAACACAGGAATATACTTTGATATACTTTGTTCTCAATACATACCCTTCACTGGCCTGCAGAGTGACTCTCCCAGGGATCCAGCATGCCTGGGGCTCTTTTTTTTTTTTTTTTTTTTTTTTTAACAGGACCTTCAACAATTTACTGCAACGGGGAAAGAGAGCCCTTTCCCAGCGGGTATGGAGATGAATTCATGGTCTTTCATCAGCATTTAAATGCTTTGACTCAGAGGTGACACATTCTCTGTTCTCCTACAACCCATTGACCAGAGCTAGTCACACAATAACAAGACCCTGGGGCTTAAAGAAGAGGATAAAAGGGTGAGCACTGGAAATTTGCACTAGTTTTCATGAGGATTAAATGGGAAGAGGTGCTCAATGGTTTTTAGTTTATTACCCTTTATTCTTCAAGTTTAAAAATTTGTCCTACCTGTATAACCTTATATTTCATACAATATATATGCTCACAAATCTAATCCAGTCTTTTGATAGAAATATTATCCTAGAAGATAGCTTTGATCATGTCATTCCTTCACACTAAATATTTTATCGAGTCCCAACCCTGAGAATGACCTCACTACTTTGACATTCTAGACAGTTCACAGTCTAATACTTAGGTACAAGTAGGGAATGTCTGCTCTTCATCACTGCCTTCACATCTCTTGATATTCACTCCACATATTAATAATTTATACTGTGGGTTCTGCCTTTTTAAAAATAATTTCCAACAGCCTATACTTTCTAGTTTCTCTTCCAGCCAGTGCAAGGCACACCCACCTGGGTTTCTGATTCTGATCTGATACACCGAGGATTGTGTGGATGGCAACGAGAATCCTGATGAATGAGGTCATCAGTTTCTAAGTCTTCCTCACGTGCCTTGTGTTTTAGAGGGGAGTGGTTATCAGTCTTAATTAGGGAAAGTTATATGAAAAACAGGTTTATTTGTTCCCCTTTGAGAAATTGAGGAAGAAATCATTAAAGATTTCATTCCCCATGATAGAGTTCATCAGGTTTGTTAGATTCCAATTGTGAGATTATTTATGCAATATTTTTTTAAATAAACATTACTGGAGCAATTGGGCATGTAAAAGTGTAATATCTGGGAAAAATTAATTCTAACAGATGTTTTAAATGCTGGGAAGACAGACTAACTTGGACTGTGGTTTGGGGACCAGGGTCTAGATTGCTTCTCCACAGGGAGATTAGATCATATAATTGAGCCTAGCCTGCATACAGTGCATGAACACAAAGGAACAAGTCACCTGATGCAGAAAAATTGCATGCTGTGTGATGTTATCTAGCGTGTCTGCTGTGACCAAATCCTGGGCAAACCTCCTACACTCATGAATATGATTCAGTTTTTGTGGTAAATGCCCATAAAACTGAGGTCAGTGTACAAATTAGCATGAACACAAAACAGAGACTACAAGTGTAGAGGTAAACCAGAAATTGAAGGGTAATTGTAAGAAAAAAATAACAGACATTTACTTGAAAAGTGAGGAAGATATGGAACTCACATGGGCTGTGAAATGAGACATTTGATTCAAGTTTGGTCAAGCTGAAAGGCTCTAGCTACATCTGAGTTGTGGCTTCAGAGACTTCATGGTTGAGCGTGGACACAGATGTAAGTGGTTCACAACACAGTGTAAGTGCTTTAGTAGAGGGAAGGGGAAGGTGCTTTGGCAGTAGAAAGGAAGAGCTGGGGCAGCCAGGGAAGGTTTGGGGACAACAAAAAGGGAGATGAGGGTTGCAGGAGAAACTGAATCACATGCTTCCACTTGGGGAAATTTAATTCTCCCTCATATTTTGGAGAGTGAGTGGTCAAAATGTACTTAAGTCTTTACAAACTAAAACTATTTTGAGTAGGCGAGAAGCGGTCATTTTCTGAATGAAATTTTTATTTTAATGGAGAAAAGGGAGGAATACTATAAAAACTATGTACAAATGGGAAAATTAAGGAACATTAGAAGGGAAAAAGGAGGGTCGAGGAATAGAATTACTATTTTTGTATTATCAAGACTACAGTTTCTAATATCTGAGCTTCATCTGACTTCTTGATTTTTCTCTGAGGAATAGAACATTTTCCTTCTTCCTTATCTGTGAGAAGATGTGAATCTAGGGAACTTGGAAGGAAATGATTAATGTTCTTGTTTTTCTGGTTAGACCAGTTTGCATTTGCCTTTTGGAGCAGTGGGATGTAGTCTCTGACCTTTCTTAAATTTTAGTATCTTCCTATGAAAAGAAATTCTTTCATCTATGTGTGTCTCAAGAATCATCTTTTCCACTCTCAATTTAAAAATTTAGCTTTAAACATATTCTAAACTGTAGTTTAACACATAAATCCAAGGTTTTCATCATATACATATATAGGTTCCAGGTCAGTACTTTTCAAACTTTAATGGGAACATGAATTGCCTGATAAAACACAGATTCAATTTCAGAAGATCTGGAGTGAAGCTGCAGATTCTGTGTTTCTTAAGCTCCCTGGTGATGTGGACGCTGCTGGTCTGTGAGTCACACCTACTGCAAGGCGGTAGGTGACTGTGTGGATGAAATAGGTCAGACCCTGATGCTGGAATCTGCCTTGAAATTTTAGGACAGAATTCTTGTTCCCCTGTTTTTCCTCTAGTCAGCTTGATAAACTTTGAAGTGCAATGATTAAAAACTTTTTCCTTTGTCTACAAGCACAGAAGAAGTTCTTTATTTCAGGGCTTCTGTTAGTGCTCCCATTCTCGGTGGCCCTGGTGTTCTGGGGTCTTTGTTAAAAGAAACAAAGTCCAGGAATTTTCAGAAATTTGCAGAGCCCTTTAATGGATACTATTGTAAATTGCTGCAGTATCACAGGAGAATGGTTTTAGTATGTCTCACGCATACTAAAAACAGTCACTGTAAACAAGACTTACTTAAGAAAGAGAACTGTCCCTTCCCCCACTGTACACACTGCAACCACAACACAATATTTATGACAAGGTGGTATTGTTACACAGCAGATACACACACAGGACCAAGGGGGTCACGATAATACTAGTACCGAAAGGACCCCCTACTGGGCTTGATTGTCCATGGCCTTTAGGAAAGACTTCTCTCAATGCCAGAGATTTGTGAAAAGAAAAGGAAATGTTTATTTAATGCTATACAGACTTAAAGTAGTGACCTAATGTCTTCATTAAAATATCAAAGTCCTTTAGGCTACCCACAGATGCCCACAGTGCTTCCTTCTCCCTCTGCCCTAATTCAGGGTACCTTAACTCAGGAAAAGAAGCAAACGTCCAGGATCCAGGCTCCTGACACCTTCAGCTGTGTCGAGGTCTAGGCAGGATCACTAATCCAAAGCCATGTGTTGCCTTCTCATGGCCCACTGGCAAGAGTTCTTTCACCCTTCCTCCAGGCAAAGTCTCTCCTGCTTCCCAGGCCACGCAGCCAAAGGGAGCCCCCCAAAGCCGTGTGGTCCTCTTCTACCAAAGCTGCAGGGGTTCCCACTCTGGCCAAAACTGCATGGTTCTTTTCTCCACCAGAGCTGCAGGAAGGGGGTCCCCACTCTGGCAAAGCCACGTGCTACTCTTTCCTTCCTCAAAGCTGTGAGGGGGTCTGCACTCTGGTGAAACCCTGTGGATCTCCCCCTAATGGCTGCCGTGTCTGGGTTTAAATCCCCGTGCCAATCTTCCTCTGTACCTCCATTTCTGACTCCTTCTACAATCAGTTACACCTGCCAGCATTCCTGTATTAGTCCAAATTTACTGGGCTGCCATTGTGAGTCTGGGCAGGTGTGTCCCCATGTCATGGAGCCAATATTCTCCAAGCTCTCACATAGGCGCTGTCATCTGGGGGACCTGTCCCCCAGTTACATCTTGAGGGAGAAGTCTCTTTCCATCCCCCTGGCTCAGAGTATGGTCACAGCTATTTAACATATCTATGCAACCAGTTAAAGGTTATAAATATGTTAAATGACCATGCCATGGATTAGCTGCAAAGCTGTGGCTGCACAAAACAGCTCTGCATGTTCCTGTTCCATGTGTCCCTTCCCCCAACTCACACCTGTTGTGGGGGAGGGGTGAGGACATCTTATATGTCTTTCTAATATTTCCTGGACACCCTGAGTTCTGGGTTCCATTCCAAATCCCTATTTTTGGGGCCCCCCTCTTGGCTGCACCCTGTATCAATATGTCAGTGGACGTGGTAGGTAAAAATGTTTGTGAGAGAGAGGGGAAATCAGCTTGTCCTTGTGACTGCTCCTAAGTGGAAAAATTTTACCTGGAGTAACTTCTACATACTTCTTGTTAGCTGGCAGTCACCAAACTTTCGTGCTCATTTTGGACTGGGGGTATTCCTCTATGTCCATCATTAACAGGTAGGAAAAATACCAACAATTTCAGATTTTCCACGTCTCTCATTCAATCAGACATCTAACTATTTACTGAGCTCCGATTATTTTCCAGGCAACATATGGGTATATGTAATTGATACAATGGTGAGCAATACAGACTCTAGTCACTGGGTACTTACAGTCTAGCTGGTGAGAAAGAGCTTATAAAAATCTTAGCATGCATATTTAATTACAATTGTTGTTAGTACTTTATGTGCTCCCCTCTTGTATTTATCACACTAACCCCTTTTGGTGGGTTTCTTGTTGACAGTAAGAGGAAGAGAAGTTTCTTAGTAAACTAATATGAATACTAGTAACCCAAGCTGATTCAACAAACCTTTTTGAAATGAACTCTACAATCAGGAAGCCCTGGGTTTTTCTTCCATGAAACAATACCTATGGCAGAACAGGTGGGACATTATTGATATCCTGACTATGATAGCATCACCAGCTCTTCTAGCACAAGTTGATACTTTTGTCATCTTGTGCTTTGTATATTTGACAAACCCCTCTCAAACGCCCCTTCTAAGCTTCCCCTAAGGTGGAAGTGGCTAGTCCACATGTTACTCTGCCCTTAGTTACTATTGACTTTATTTGTATGTTGCATTTTCATAGTTAATTCTTAGAGGGGCCCTGGATACAGGTTTTATGCTTACAGTTTAGTCTTGGCAATATTGTGGCTATTTGTCCTTGGTCAATTTTGTTCTTCAGGTTTCAAGAATGTAAAAGTCATCTGCTTAGCTTATCTATTTCTCTTATTGTCTACCCTAAATTCACTGTTTGAACTCATTCTTTTTTGTATTAATTAAACCTAGTTTATTTTAATTTTCTAATCCAGAATTTCCTTAACATCTTCCTAGTAATCCTATACTTCTGCTCACAAAAAGTTCAAGGTGCTCTGAGAATAACATTTAAATGGAGACTTTATGGATAGCATACGTTGGCCAAAGCACTGGTTGCAAGGGAAGTGGGAGGAATACATATGTTTTCCTTGAGATGATGAGAGGGAGAACATTCCATTGAAGAAATCAGAAAAGCTTGGTGTGGCTGGAGCATAGAGCAGCAGGACATCTGGGCTGAGATGAGCTGGAGAGGTAAGATCATGAGCTCTTATTAAGGATTTAAAGTTTTGTGCTATAAGGAAGGGTATAAGGGGAATTACGTGGGAACTTTTTACATGTGAGCATTGGTGGGATATGCAGTGACAAATTGGATTTGCACTTCAAAGTGGGAAAAGGCTGAGGTTTTCTGAGACAAGGGAAGTGCAGGTTATGAACTGATGGCTGTTTCATCACCACCGTGATGGTTTTCACATTGTCTAATCAATAGAGAGGATTTTATGTAGTGTAAGGTTAGAGACGCCAAAGTACCCAATTCTGATGGAAGCTATCTTTACTAAGCAGGAATTGCACTAAGACTCACAACCCTTATATCACATAATCCTTTCATAAGAGATAGTTTTGATGGGGGAAGATGAGAAGTCACTTAAAGTGACAGTGGGAACCAAGGTAGAAAAAAGAAAAAAGGGGATACCACCCACTTCACAGATACTTACTACAATTACTAGTATACTTCTTTATCTGAAAAAATTATATGAAAGGAATATGAAATGAAGATCATAATCCCCCAGAAGTACTCAATAAGCATCTAGCACATGCAAGTGCACAGAACGTCTGGCTTGGCATCAAGGAACATTTCAGTGCACTCCTGTTTGGTAGATGAGATAACGAAAGGAAGCCTGTTACCAAATGAACGGTTGCTCTTTGGTGATGGTAGAGGTAGTATCTATGTTGCTGATCCATCTCAGGCTTCATGGCTTTTGGGTCTTGGTTCTGTCCCACAAACTGAGACTAAGTGGTTGGCCCTTGATGATGTCCTTCCTTTCTCATTCAGATCACTTTATCCATGAAATAGCAAACTGTAAATCTGTCTCCCAATATAGGGAGATCTATCTGTCAATCTATCTATCTATCTTTCTAGCTACCTACCTATTATCTTATATAGTATATTCATGAATTTGTTGGATTCATTTCTTTTCTGAAATCAACCGTGTACCTCTTGTATTTTGTAAGGCAAAAAAAAAAAAAAAAAAAGAGAGAGAGAGACAGAGAGATTTGTTTTAGCTTGACATGGTTTATGTGCTTGTTTTCTGCGGAATCAATTACTTTGTTACTAATACTCATTTATTAGATAAGCTAGCATGGGTCATAAGGTCCTCAGAAGAGCGCTCCCTCATTACCAGTGTTCTGAGTGGGTCAGCAAGAAAGAGCCCTGTAGATGTGCTTGTACCCTCAGATGCTCAAGGGATACAGTTAGGAAAAAGGCTCTGAATATCAAGGATAATCTTGAATGCTTTTAAACTACTTTCTGATAACAGAATGCTAAGCAGCCAGTAAAATCTCCATGTTAAAAAAAATTGCTATCTTTCCAAGACAACAAGTTAAATGGTCTTATTGATCTATGATTTCAGGGAAGATAAGACCTGGTTTATTTCCAAGGATGAAAGCTATAAACTCTCAGTTAAGGCTGTTAGAGGCAGCTTCTTCAAGAAGTAAAAAGAATAGCTAAAGAGTCTAGTATTATAGAGCTTTTGTTCCATGAGTTCAACAGAACTGGCGGTTTGGGAAGGTCAGACAAGTGAAGCCTAGGAAGGAGCGAATCCACAAGACACACTCATGCATAGGTGTGTGTGTGCGTGCATGCACACCCAAGGCGTCTGTCAGGTTGATGTCTAAAGTGGAGCCACAAGGCTGCTTTTCATCTGAGTACCGGTGTTTCATTCTAGTCAGGAAAAATGCTTCCATTTCCTATGCTAAAGAGGAATTGGACATGCCCTGGCTGGTGTAGCTTAGTGGATTGAGTGCGGGCCTGCGAACCAAAGGATTGCTGTTCGATTCCCAGTCAGGGCACATGCCTGGGTTGCAGGACAGTTTCCAGCAACAGTTCCCAGCAGGAGACGCACGAGAGGCAACCATACATTGATATTTCTCTCCATCTCTCCTTCCCTTCCCCTCTAAAGATAAATAAATAAAATCTAAAAAAAAAAAAAAAAAGAGGAATTGGACAGAGCCTCAGAGAAAGAGAATAAGTCAGTATATTGTTCTCCTGAAATTGTGTGGTTTTGATGACACTGTTACCTTTGTCTTATGACTTATGTTCCACTACCCCTTGTGATAACCATCATATTGCATTGGCTGCAGAATATCAGAACTTTCAAGTTTCCTGTTAACTGATTGTACCACCACCCCACCTTACTTATCAGCAGTTGAATGAGCGATTATATCACTTGAGCAATGAATAAATGGACATTAATGTTTTAAATGAGCAATCTCCATGTCTGTAAAGATGACCCCAGTATCTCCTTCCAAGAAAGCTAGCTGAAATTATTGTCAGAGACTGGAGATCCATGGCCTCTGGATTCCTATTTTTAGCTGTGTTCTGGGTAGATGGATTCTGAATCACTGACAAATGGACAGCAGTGACAAGAAGGTGAGAGCTCAGTAAGACCTTGATAATCTGCTAAGCTTGTCCAAACTGGGTCCCTACTTAACTCATAGGTATTTAGTCCTCTTTTATGAAATAACCTTTTAATTGTATACCATAACTATAATTGACAGTGTATGAGAGGAACACCCTTGCTTCCGAAAAACTGATAAAGAGGAAAACTTAATTTTAGGTGAGAAAGTCATTTAATGGGGAGGGAAGAAAACCTAAGAGACCAAAAGAAACCAAGTTTGGGTTATGTAGGAGACTGTTCTTCATGGCATGGGCCCAGCTCCCACTTGGAGATGTACAGGACCCATGTCCACGGATGGATTCTCCCGTGGGGAAACAGGCCTGCATTTGAACCTAAGCCACTTTGAGTCTTGCTTTTGCTAAAACTCCCTCACCCTGAATTGAGATAGCAAGTGCTCATTGTAACTTCCTGAAATCCATGCTAAACCTTCCTAGAATTAGTATAACTGGTTCAACTACTTTTCCCTTTTCATTTGCAAATATCCTTCCGTGATGTCCTTAGTGGCATCATCTCCTTTGTTTTCTGTAAAAGGTAACCCCCTAAAGCGAACCTGTGCATAGTATATGAGGACCACCATGTAATGTGCTGGGAAACCTAATAAAGGCCGGTCATGGCGGAGGATGCAGGCTTTTGCTCCCCTTGAGAGAAAAGCCATGCTGTCCTTTTTCCTCCACCAGACTTGGTAGGCCATGCGAATGTCTTATTTCATCCATAATGACGCACACAGACACTGTGGGCTGGTATCTGCATCAGGGTTGCATCTAAGATCCATAGTCATCTTACCTATGGAAAATTATTACAACAAACCCTTTTTGATTCCTAGAATTTATCATGTCCTTTGTATATACCATGATTAATACAGTGGTATTCTGGTGGATGCTCATTTGAATAGCAGTGAACCTTGGCTATTAAAAAAAAATTATAATGAGATCTAAAAAGTTACATAAAAGAAAGATTATTACTATCAACTTCATTAACTGTGTTTTCTTTTTTAAACCTAAAGATAAAAAATAAAAAAGCAATATGTAAATCATACAAACATCTCTTAGGAATACTTTTTGTTCCCCAGAAAATTAATTTGCATTCGATTGAATTAAAATGGAAAGGCTTCAAGCAAATAGGCTCTTGTGGCAAAATAAGAGATAAAAAGCTTATAGGGAGAAAATAAGTATCTACTAATGTCTTCTTATTTTTGATTTCTAAAGCACCCTGAAAGTGTCAGTTAATAATAACCAAAATTGCTCCTATATTTAAAAGAAAATCATTCAGTTATTCAATTTACATCTTAGCTACTGACAAAAACTATATTGGTAGACAGTATGTATGTATGTATGTATGTAGTATGTATCATCTATCATCTGAGTATTTATCTATCAACAATAAATGGTATTTTTATAAATTTAGCATCTCTCTAAGACTTTTTCTGAAGTTCTGCTCTTGTACTACACCGTGATGAGACTTTTGTAGTATAATCCTCATCCCCTTCAATTTACCAGTTTAAAAGGAAGATAGGAAAATACAGTTTCAAATAATACAAATGAGTGAATGACGTGGTCTGTATAGAAGGAAAAAAGAATTGATTATGTTGAAATAACCACCTTTAAATTTCAAAATTAGAATTTTTTTATGGGTGAACTCTTTTAAATCCTATCCAATGAGTGAAAATACTATACTCCAGTAGGAAAATGGGCAAAAGGGTGAACTGGCAATTTGCAGTAGAGGTGATATTAATTGAAGAAACAAAAGTTAATTTTAAAATTCACTAACAATCCATAGAAGTAAATTGAAAAGAACTACTGAGTTAACCTGTCAGATTATCATTTCTATATGAAAATATCTAAGTTATAAAATGGGCATCTCTTGTACACTACTGGCACAAGTGCAGGTTGGAACAACCATTGGTGGAGCAATTTGTTTTATGTTTCAAGAACCTTAAAATAGTTCAAATATTCTAGCTCAGTAATTCTAATTCTGAGAATATAAACTAAGTAAATAATTCTAAGTACAAGTATAAAAATATTGCTGAGTTATTTTTAACAAGAAAAATTGGTAAGCATATAAAAACGCGAAAATGAAAAGTCACATTAAACACCGTGGTGGGCGTGGCGATGCGCTCCTGCAGTGGAGAGCTTGCTGCCTCCCTGCTGAAGAGGCCTGTTTCAAGGGGCAGTGTTTTCCTCAGACAAGCAGATTCTGGTGGCTACAGAAAGCTGCCTTGCTGAAGGTCACGCACTCTGCTCAAGGCAGCCCACATACCATGACTTAGAGAATTTAGGGGTGTAAAGGGCTGGCCATTTGGCCAGACACAGAACACATTTCAGGCCCGGAGCTTACTGCGGGGTTGACCAAGCTCCACGTGGGCCGGCACTGCAGCCTGGTGTTCCCCTTCCTCTCCCAGATGTTGGCTCCAAGGGCGCACCTTTAAAGGATTTTTTTTTTCTTTTACTATTTTTTCCAACGTTCCTTTTCTGAACCTTCCACCACCAAGGGCACACCTTCCTGAACATTTTGCACCCTAAACTCAGAGTCTGCTTCCTGGAGAAGCCAACTGCCACAGATATGTACAACTTGTGACAAATCTATAAGAAAGGGACTCTAATATAGAAATTAAAATGATTTTAAGGGAAAATTTATAGTAAAATAAGACATTGTGGAGATCTAGTGGAGAAAACACTCAAACGCATAATTCTCTGTCTCTGTCCCCCTCTCCTTCCCTCCCTGTCTCACCCACCCATGTAAATTGTACATGTGAATATAAAAAAATAATAAAAAGAGTATGGTAATATGAGCTATAGCAAAATTTTACTACTGGAAATGTTTTGTCTTTCTCCTTCTTTCTCTGCCTTCCCCCCCTCATTGATTATTAATGACCATGCATTACTTTAGTCATAGGCAAAACAAAAGTTTGAATAATACTCATGCTCAGTTAAAAAAGTGTTTTAAAAACACTGTGTCTGACAGAGCAGAGGCTTTGTGCTTCTGTTCACTTAAATATATAACAGTCCTGAGAACATCTGGCATACTATCCTAGATGTCTTATAATGTCTAATAATTTAGAAATAACTAGTATGAATATAATATATTTAAAAAAACAAGTTTAGGATGGAGATAAAGCCATGTGGTATAGTGTATTGCACATTTAAATAATTCCAGTGATATGTAAGCTAGGCAAATTATTCCCAATGGTCCCCAGGATCTTGGATAATAATGTTCTACTCTTTGAATCCTAGGATATCCAGTAACAATATTGTCTTCTCTGCTTTAGCTTAACTCACTGTGGAAATGTATGCACATTGACCCCTAAAGATAACTGAACTACTAATATCCAGTATAGTCACAGGAGTCACTGGAGAATCCTTTATCTCTTTTTCTTACTCTCTTTCAGTTCTTGATCTTGTCTCTGCAAATTCTGTGATTTGCAGCTTACTCATCCCCTGCCTCTTGATTTTTGTATCAGTCTTGGTCTATCTGTTTTTCAGTTGTGTGTGTTTAGCAGACTGAACTAGCCCTGCTAACTAACTCTCTGGCTGTGGACGACAAGTCTTATTACAGTACTACTTCCACGTTCTCTTGCTGGCCCCAGGAAAACCTAACCCTGTATATGTGCCTCATTGTCACCTACAATGGTTAGGTGACAATGAGGAACATATATAGCTCTCTATAGATTTCATTTCCCCCCGAATCTGAGCTGACCAAAGGCCTGTGACTTCACAGTCTTTACCAGCCGGAAGACAAATGGCCAGAAAATATGCTATGAATTAAGGGGTGGACTGACAAAATAATTTTAAAAAATAAAAATAAAAGTAAAACACACTAACCCTGGCTGGTGTAGCTCAGTGGATTGAGTGCCAGCCTGTGAACCAAAGTGTCAGTGGTTTGATTCCCAGTCAGGGCACATTCCTGGGTTTTGGGTTGAGTCCCAGTAGGGGGAGAGTGAGAGGCAACCACTCATTGATGTTACTGTCCCTCTTTAGAAAAATAAAAAAATATAAATGAAATAAAACACACTAAAAGACAGGAACTGACAATGTGTAAATACCCCAAATATCACAAATAAAATATTTTGGCAAATGTAACTGAAAAGGTAAAATTAAAAATATTCTTATTAGGTAAAAGAATTCCCAGAATGACATAGACTCTATATGAATAAGGTCCCAGTACTTTTTAAGTTCTTTTTTTTAAAAAAGTTGTGAAATAGGCAATATATTCAATTTTAAAATTTAACAGGTATAAAAGATATCTGTGAAGTCTCCCTCGTAATCAGCCCCTCCATCCACCTTGTGCCCCTCCTAAGCGTTACAAATTTCCAGTGTACCTTATAGACGTAGTCTATACATTTATAATCTGCTCTTTGTTAATAATATAATCTTGGTTCAAGAGGGCAGGGCCATGGTCTATTTTGTTAATAGTTTCTCCTGTAACATCCAGCACAATTTTAAGCATATGGTAGAGACTCAATAAATATTTGTAGTATAATATAGTAACCAGTGCAGGCATTATTCTTGTCTCTGTAATCTCTTTTCCTTGCCTTCATATATATTCAACAAGTTTGGTTCAATTTACCCACAGAAGTAGTTCGCAGCTCTATACCTTCACAATTTCTGCAGTCACAGTTCAACCTCAAAGTCTTAGGATGTGAAAGCCTCCTACAAGTTCTTGCCTTCTTACATATAGGTAATTAGTTATGCAGAGAGGAAGGCAATGTAACTGTGTGACTACAAGCATTGGATTGGTCCGTCTGCCTGAGTTCATATTCTAGCTCTGCCACTTACAAGATTACTACTTGGTGCTCCTGATTTATTTGAAGCAAAGAAATATTTCTTTCGATGCAGTGGCTGCAGGAAGAATGAAAAATCACATTTAACCAAATGTGAATTGATTCTAAATTTAAAAAATTGATCTCTGTAACTGATGTTATAATCAAAGTCTAAATTAGAGCCAAGGATGAGATAAGCAAGATGAGATTGATATCAAACAGCTGGTTGATGTTAAATCTTTCAAAGAGTCAATAGAGTGTTGGTTTATTAGCAGGGCTGAGGGAGTTGTGTCTTATCCTCTAAGTGCTAATGGCACCTGGTTTTTCAAAGTACCAGAGAGAATAGCGTAACAGATGTCTGATAATTCCTCCACGATATAAGAATTTTCAGTGATGTATGAGGTGATAAAAATATTTTGACGTCAGTTGGAGTTTGGACTTAGCCATAACTTTGGCATGCCTACATTTTCCTACTAGTTTCCCTAAATGTGGGAACTTAGATAAAACTTGAAGATATTTGCATGAAACTTAGACAACTATCTATCAAATTTTGAGCTATTCTATCTGACTCTTGGCTATGTGTACCAAAACAAGTTTTATTTATATTCTATAGTGTAAGTTTCTCGTGGGTATGTCCAAGATATTAAATAAATGATAAATAGATTTATTAACTTTGCCGATGAGGTTTTATTATTTGTTTTGTTTTTAAATCTATGAATTGATGAGTAGGAGTTGACTAGGTAAGTGTTTTGAAGAGGCCATCTCTGAACAAGCTCGACATGGCTCATAATCTCTCAGCACGGCTGCCAAGTTTGTAAGCAAGATTATGCTGCTTTTGCACTAACAATAAATGGGACCAAAGACAGCACCTTTTAACGTAATCAGCTTGGATTGTTGGTTGTACTGGGCTCTTCCTGAAATGGACTACTTCTAAAAATGCTCTTTTTTGACCATCTCATGCTCAAATAAGAAATGATTTTTAGCTCTCTATGGAGTCAAATGTGTATTTAACTCTAGATAAAATTTGTTAATGAAATTAAAGTTCTAAGTTAGAGGTGGCAAACTATGTCCCACAGGCCAAATCTGGCTTGCTATGTATAACTGGCAAACTAAATGACTTAACATTTTTTGATGGTTGAAAATAATCAAAAGAAAAGTAACATTTTGTGATGTGTAAAAATTATTTGAAATTCAAATTTTAGTGTCTATAAACAGTTTCATTGGAATACAGACATACTCATTTATATATTGTCTATGGTTGCTTTTGCACTGCAGTGGCCAAGTTGAGTAGATCCAACCAATTATATGGCTTGCAAAGCTTAAAATATTTATTGTCCAGCTGTCTATGGAAAAAGTACATTCACCCTATTCTAATCACTTTTTAGTGCAGAGAGAGAAAAATAGTATGCCTTTTTAAGATGAAGAAGGATCAAGTGAACACAGAGTCTACTGTGATTATGGTCCTCTGTGGATGAAGAACTTGGTTGGTTTACCAAGACTGAAAATAAAAACCACTGATAGATTAAAATAAATATGAGTTATCTCTAGTTATTCCTAATGAAGCAATCATTTCATTTGTCATTTCTATTATTTTTCTCAAAAAAGTGATGAGGGCAGAAGCAAATAAAAATGAGTCAATAAATAAGGGAGGAATGGTAGAACCTTTTTCTCTGTATGAGCTCTGCAGGGCAGGAACTGCTTCCTTTTCTTGACTTCAGTACTTAGTGCGCTTAGCTGAGTGTCCCCTGACTGAGAGTTCCACGATGGGTGTTTTAGTGAATGGCACTTGGTTTGTGGATGAAGTGAAGTCACCTCTAAAACAGAGGCTGCAGGAAAATGGAAAATATGAGGCATTTAGTTTGGAAGAAAGAAGCAGAAGAAAATTTCTCCTTTCTCCCTCATCTATTCACCAGCCTAGCCTTCACCTTGATAACATGTTTGTAATCAATCTCTTTCTCCAGACTCATGTAGATTTAATTTGTTCAGTGACTCTTCTTTATATCAGAGTCATTATCCTTATTTATAATTTATAGACTTTAATTTTTCCTCTCTAGATAAATGGTATGGTTTTTCCTGACCTTTATATGTTCCATAAATTCTTTTTGAATCACTCAATCACATTATCTACAAGGGGTAAGGTAACTACTTAACAGTGGTAGCAGGTAATTCTCTAAATGAAAATCCTCCCTCTTCCCAGCAGTGTGGTACAGTGAAAAGAGCATCATACTTTTATTTGGGACAATTAGGTTTTACCTCCTTGTCTTCCCTTGATATACTGTGTGTCCTGAGAATGTTATTTTACTTCTCTAGGCCTTAATTTCTTCATCTGTAGAATGAAGATAGATTTCAGTATATTTTTAAAGCAATATAACAATTTTTAAATATAAATTATTTCATAATAGACCATAAAATATTTTTAAATTAAAGGAGTTATGTCAGTATGGGTTTACATTGTAGATCCAAATTTATAACATTTACTTTCATCATCAAATACAAAAGCACAAACAACACTAGTGGTCTCTAGAGTACTCAGATATGATTCTAGTTCACAATTGAGTATGTATTTTCAAGTATAGTTTTAAAAATAGTGAAAATATATTTGACAAATACTACTAGAATGAAGTCTTTGCAGAAGCCGGAGGCACCTCTGTTGGACTTTTGAAAGGTGTCTGCAGTGTACCTGTGAGCAGTTCCTTTGAAGGGCAGCATGCTGCTATCAAGTCCTACGAGAAGTGGTTTCTGAAGAGCAGTATGGTGGTGTGCCGGACTCGCTTACCTACATGCAGTGATATAATAGAAAAGGACCTTGAATGACACTTCATCCACTCTCCTGACTATTCTAATAATCACTCTTTTTATGATATATTTGCATGCTTAACACTATGCTATCACTAGGGGGCTGGTGATAAATTAGTGAGCAACACACATTCGCTGGTTTCAAGGGCCTGATGGACTTCCCAAAAATGTTATTCTTTATGTTTTAGATTTCACTTAATTTTACCACCTAGTCACACTAGCCGGAAAATTTGGAATCATTATATATGCCCCTCTTTCCCTTACCCCTACAGAGAACCTAGTCCCATTTCTTAAATAATTCTTTCTGTTTCTAGTGCTGCTGTTTTATTTCAGAGCTTCATTAACTTTTAACTAAACTATTTAAAAAGCTGTGATTCATCTTGTTTTCTTCTGTTTTGTTCTCATCTACATTGTTGACAGAGTGTTGAATGTAAAATTTAAATTTGATTATAAGACTGTCTACCACCCTTTAAAGAATTCCTAAGGTGCATAAAATAAAGTCTATGCCTTTTACTGGGGCTTTATGCATATCACCATGATAGGGACCTGTCTTAGTCAGCTTGGGGTGCGTAAAAAATATCATGTACTGCATAGTTTAAAGATCAAATATTTATTTTTCATAGTTCTAGATGCTGGGATCAAGGCACTGGCCGATTTGGTTACAGGTGAGGGCACTCTTTCTGAATTAAATGAAATGTTTGAATTTATTAAAAAATTCATGAATTTGTTTTAATTTTCATTTCATTGGAACTTGTCATTCAATTAAAAATATTTTTATTGCATCCTGAGAGAGGTATGTAGCTTCTTAAATGCTTGCATTGATTGGGAGGTCATTTATATCAATCAGTATTTACTTAAAATGGCCATATAACTGCAAACACTATTTTAAAAAACATATTCCTTATCTCTCTTATTATAAATATATTTTCTCATGAAGGTCATCAATTAAGTTTTTATTGAATGTTTAGTACACATAACATGCAGAATCTTTCAGTTATTTAATGTTATTTTTACATAAATACTTGATTTTTTAAAAGAGTGTATTTATTTATTTTTAGAGAGGGGGAAGGGAGGGAGAAAGACAGGGAGAGAAACATCAATGTGTGGTTACCTCTTGCACGTCCGCTACTGGGGACCTGGCCCACAACCCAGGCATGTGCCCTGACTGGGATTTGAACCAGTGACCGTTTGGTTCACAGGTTGGCACTCAGTTCACTGAGCCATACCAGCCAGGGCAACACTTAATTTTTAACACCTCATTTAGTGTTTGTGTAGAAACTCAACTTTAATGTTACTAGCCTGGCCTGTATAGCTGAGTAAATTAAAATAGCAAGCTACTCCTGGTGACAATGACAGGAGTAACCCCAGACTAAACCCAGAAAGCTTTGCATATCATCTGTCTCACCCCATGGTTTCACACACTAGGAGATGACCGTCTAGAAAACTAATTCTTTGTCCAAATTTGCACAACTATTTCTCAATCAGGAAATCACAAAATATTTTACACTTTACTAAACAAGACATAAGCCCAGAGATGCTTTTCTTTTGCAAAAACAAAATGCTCAAACATCAGTGAAGTTCCTGTCATAGTGTGTGGAGCACCAAAACTTGTTAGTTCTTTATTGATACTTTGTTTTCCCATGGGGCTGGGTGGGAGAGAGGCCTGAGTTTCCATAACTCCACCAAGAGAGAATGTCTCTTTATACAAATTTGGCTGCCTACTACTGGGAGAAGGGTCAAACTATTCAGCTTTCTGTAACATACCTACACATTATTATTTCTTTTAGTTTTTGACAAGAGGTAGTAGAGTGAAGTGCAGTGGTTAATTGCATGGGCTTTGGAATCAATCAAACCCGAGTATTATTCTGATCCCATCCATGACATTTTATGTCATGGGCAATTTATTTAACCTTTCAGAGTCTTGGTTTTCTGCTTGTAAAATATTGATAATAATATTGATCTCATAAGGTTTTGTGAATATTAAATAATATTAAGTACAGCTCTTAACATAGTTAAGCACTAGCATAACATAAGCTACAATGATTTTTAAATTAACAAATAAATTGAAACAAATTTGTATGTGTGCTTAGTTAGCCTATATGTTGATGAAGGTAGAACAAAGTCCTGTGGCTTGCCTCCCTGTAATTTACATGTAAGTAAAGAACATGGGTTTCGTTGCCAGGTGTCCTTGAATTTGAATTCCAGCTTGGTCATTAATTAGCTGTGTCACTGTGGACAAGACTGCCTCTCTCCAAATAAGTCAGTCACTTTCCAAAGACTGCCTTATTCTGTTTTGTTTTTTATCTCTAAAGTGGGAAAAGTAATATAAAGTTCCTAGCAGTGCTATGAAGAGTGCGGGGTCATGTTTGCAATATACAGTGTAAGGCACTGATAGGATTAAGGAATAGGAGATGCGATAAAAGGTAGTGATCAACTGATTAGCCATTCCAAGGGAAGGGTGCTCAATATATCCTCAAGCTTGCCCCCAAACTCAAACCTCTCAAAATCCAGACCGCTGAACCTGATTCCCTTAATGTAAAACAATTTATGTTTAAAGTCAATTTTCTAAAATAATGTTTCTGACGATTTTCAAGAGTTTACCATGTGAATGCACTGCTTTGCCTTAGTTCATTTTTGTATCAATGTAAATAGTAATTGACTGCTGATTAACATCGATGCCAAAATTTTCTTGTAAAGA
Source organism: Glossophaga mutica (assembly GCA_039655065.1). Taxonomy (NCBI): domain Eukaryota; kingdom Metazoa; phylum Chordata; class Mammalia; order Chiroptera; family Phyllostomidae; genus Glossophaga; species Glossophaga mutica. Next base: position 133,532,211 of record CM077307.1, on the reverse strand, counting down.
TTTTGTCATCTCTTAAAATATCATCTTTTTAAGGCTTTATTTCAGGTGTCCTTGAAAAAACTCTAGTGTAAGCTGTATCAGTTGTCACCTTCAATATTAATGATTATAGTATTTTGTACTCTATTCTGTGACACAACTTACATAAAAACATTTACTACACCAAAAGAATCCAAACTGTTCTTAAGATGATAAATTTTCCAGTATACTTTGGCAGGTGAAAAGGAAATTGGGTCTTTCTTTAATGAGATTTATTCAGGAAATATTAATGAATATTGGAACTTGTTTTGGTGCCCTATTACTAAGTAGTCTTTCCCAAAAGGGAATGGGAGACAGGAAAGAGAAAAGGAAAAGAAAATGGTAACAATCTTGAGAAATGGGATATCTCATTCATCCTTGTGTTGCTAATATTTAAGACAGAAGCTGTCATATATTCGGTGCCCAAAATACTTTTTGAATGAATGAATGAGGGTTTGGGTCAAACTTTTTATTCTGCCTTATTAAGTTCTCTCAGAAACCCTCTATTCTGTGTACAGTTTTGGTATGGATAAGAATTTAATAGCAAATGGTTTGAATTTGCTATTCAAATGGTGGATGGTTTGAGTATTAAAACATCTCACATAACTAAGTTTTTCTCTCCTAAAATGTATGTGCTTAATTTTCTTTGTTTAGTCATAGACTAAGACTGAGAATTTTATGTATTTTTACTTTGGAGATACTTTGGTATTTACTTAGTAATTAAAAAGCGTGAACAAACAGAATTATGTAACTTATATTTAAATGTCAAAAAAAAACCCTCCAGACTTTTGAGGGCTATGATTTCTCCACATTTATTTGACAGGTGAACTGATTGACAAAATTGTAGAGTAAATGCTGTTCTTAGATTCATAAGAGAAAAGAAAAGGAACTGTATTTTTAAAGTTTTGTTTCCTAGAGGGCTTTCCCTTCCCTCATAATTTTAGTATCATTGAGAACTGGAAGGTGGTCAAGGTATCTTCAGGAAAGTTAGTCATGCTGAAGGCAAAGGTGAATTTTTTTCATGTTTTTTCTTTGTGTGTGTGTGTGTGTGTGTGTGTGTGACTTAAGATTGATTTAAGACATTGAAAAATGGCAACTAAAACTTAGGAAATTTGACTGAAGAGGTGGTCATTGTCTCATCTATTTCAGAGACAACATAGGTTGTTGGGAGCCCAGGCTCAAGAGTCTTTTTTGGTCTGACAGTGAAGTCACCACAAATGACCAAAAAGTCCCTCATGGGAGTTTATGGTGATAAAATTGTCTCAGTGTCTTTTTTCCCCTCAGTATTAGGAAACTGCAAACACTTCCTAAAAATGTTACTTTCTTGTTTGAAAATAAAACTATGAAAAGTTTAGCTTTGCAGAAGCTCCTGGTTTTCCAGTCTGGACCATGTAAAATTATTTAAATCTCATTATAGTAGAGAACAGATGCCATGCATTAGCTTGCTGCAGACAATTAAGCTAGTTGGAGATGCTGAAAGCATTAGCAAACATCCCATGTGTAAAACAATATGGTGCATATGGAGAGTAAGACACATTTTAATATGATTGGAGTATAACCCTAAGGTTGAGTGGCAAGAGGAAGAATCCAATGCAAGAATGACAATGTATTATTTTCTCTTTACAAAGAAAAAGATCCAGATCCAGATGAAATCATCTGCCAAATATGTGAGAGATACTTCTCTGTAAGATTTTTAAAAGGGGCAGTATTTTCCCTAAATCACAATGCATTACAAATTGAATTAGGTCTCTAGTAACATAGTATAACAAGATATAATGAGGCAAGGTATCCTTATCAGCTCAGACTTGTAATATGAGAGCCTGACATCAGAATTTTTCAACCCAGACCATTTTTAATCAACTTATTTCTACCATGCTTTCATGTTTTTGCTTTTACCAAGGTATTATCCAAATTAGACTGAAATTTTTTGACCACCATAGCAGCATAGCATACACAATGCTGAGAAATAAGGAAAAGAACATAGTTGGGATGATTTCAGGAAGAAGGTGGGTTAAAGCAATTGAATAGAAAAATAGGCTGTGGAAAATGGTTTCCTTAAAGTGTAAAATAACCAAAGAGTTTGGGAAAGTGAACAGTGAGAGTTTGGGAGTATGATGAGCAAATCATCAATACCTGACCATCTTTTGGGACATATGATTGGACAACTTTTCATTTTGAGCAGAGAATACTGCTGTTGGAGGAAAGGGTCAATCAGAAAGATGTTTAGCCCTGACTGGTGTGGCTCAGTTGGTTGGGCTTTGTCCCCCGAAGCATAAGGATGCTGGTTTAATTCCCGGTTAGGGCACGTGTCTGGGTTAGAGGTTTGGTCCCCATCAGGCAACGAATTGCTGTTTCTTTCCTTCTCCCTCTTCTTCCTTCTTCTTCTCTCTAAAAAATAAATAAATAAAATCTTAAAAAAAAGGAAGATGTTTTATACTTTGAGACAGATTCTTATACTTTGACTGACCTATCACTTCTGCTCATTGCTTTTTGGAGTTACTTCTTATTCATTCCATTGGACATTCCACACTTTAACCTGGTTTGTCTACTCAACAAGTTCATTACCTTCTATTTCATGGAGATAATTGAAGCTATAGAGTGTTTTTTTTTAATAAATTCTCACTTTCTTTCCAGATTGTCAATGGCCTGAAGCAATTCTGTCATCATTCCTCCTCAATACAAGCATGACCTGGGGAATCTTCCTTTGGGCTTTCTATTTGGTTCCATTAATGCCAACATGTGCTGATCCTGTGTGGTACACAAGTGTGGCCAGCAACACCAATTGCCAACCTGATATTTCTTTTTCCCTTCTGTCATTATTAGAGAACTCACATCTTATTTGGGGCAGCAATGTACCTGGCTAAAAGCCTTGCTTTACCAGAGTTTTCTTATAGAAAGGGATGACCCTTTGACACTGCTCTGACCTTTGCACAGTGATCAAAAGCCTGCTCAAAATTTATGAGAAAGGATTTTCTTTCCTAATATAAGTGTTACCATTTCCCCCTCCTTTCTTCTTGCTGGAAATGGAATAGCCGATGTGACAATGAAATGACAGCATAAGGACAGAAGCCCACGCTGGTGATGGTAGAGTGGAAAACAGAGGATGTGTGGACAGTGATCCCATTGTGAAGCCAGAGATTCAAACCCAGACTATCTACCTGCAAACTTCTTATTTCATAAGTAAGAGTGTTTCTGGAGGAAAAATATGCTTGGAAGAAAAATATACAAATGCATTTTTCTTGCTTAGGTAAGGAAAATGTATTTAGTTAGAATTTTATTTTGTGTAGTTACCAAATAACTTTAATATGCACAGGATTTGGTTCCTAGATTTAGGGTTTTGAAAGTAAAAGAAAAAGTAACAAAATGAGTGGCACAGAGTGGAGAAGGCAGGGCTACCGTCCGTTTGAGGAGTCCGGTGACACAGACTGGACAGAGCTGTTGATCCTTGTTAAAAACTTGACCAAACTGCTGCCTATTATTCCTTAGGAAAGTGACCATAGGCTGACCAAGGCTGTCATTTTGGGAGAAGTGGTAGACAGTTTTGCTGTTTCTGGATGCTGTTTCATCTTGACACTCTTAGGAAAGCCTAATAAAAAGGATAGCTGTGAACTAGAGCTAGCCAGTCAATCTTTCCAGGAGATGGAAAGACTGTAGCTTTTAGCTCACAGTGTGGAAAGGTCTTTGTGGTTGTCAACAGTGTCTGATGTTCCTGGAAGGCAATCCCCAGGAACCCAAATGCGCATGGAGAGAAAGCATGCTGTTCAAACTCTGCAGCTGCCAGAGGGCAGTTCCTTCAAAATGCCCACATCAGATGTGGCCGTGAGGGAAGGGAGTGTCTCTAGGATGGCAGATCTTGGGACTGTGGGGGGCAATGGGCAAAGGGGATCCGCCCAGAGAGAGACAGTGAAGGAATGTTCCCCCATGACCAAGGCAAGGGAGTCGTGTTTCTGAATGGAAATTTTTATTTGTTCATATGTATCATACTGCTTATACTGAGGGAAGGTAAGTTTTTTATGCATTAAAGGTTGCCAGACATGCAGACCTGTATAGTACCAAGAGAACCTGGAATTTAAGATGAGTACACCAGCTATGTGTTTGGGATTATCTCATTTAGGAGAAAGGAGAATGTATGTATCCATGTTGGGTAGACAAAGATTGGAAATATTTCGGTTATTAATTGTCTGATCAATATTCATAGTCATCCATTTCCTTTTTAAAAGAACCTCAATTTTGGAGCAGGTATCAGTAATGGGTACTGCCATGATAGTTGTCTCCTAGACGACCTGGGAAATGGTGGTATTACATAGTTCTGGCAATGAGATGTAAGCAGAAATCTGGCAAATAGTTTGCTTTTTTTGAAGACACTATTTCTCCTCCCTCGGCTCTCCTTTTTCCTGTTTTGGCAGTGGCAGGAGCGAGGGCAGAAGCTGGAGGTAGAGAACGGTGGGGTGGAGTGGTGGGAGACACGGGGCCACTGCTGGAGTGTGGTCACCGCACTGGCCCCGACCGTCAGATCCACACTTTCTCTTATGTGAGGGGAAAGGTCACTATTCGGTTTAATTGCTGGACTAGGGTTTCCGTTATATACAGCAGAACGACAGTTCTAACCGATACACAGAGATCTCAGGCTCTCCTTACCTTTTGAGATCTAAGGATCCAGTGTGAGGAGCCTTTCCCAGGGCCTTGCACCCATAAAAATCTCCCTTATCTTTAGATGCTCTTTCCGTTCTGCCCTCAAGTACTTATAGAGGTTTCCTATCCTTGAAACTCAAGGCCAAAGTCATTGTATATGACACCAGCTCCATTAACTATATATTTTATTTGTCTTTTTAAATATGTAAACAACAGTCCTGACTGGTGTGGCTCAGTGGTTTGAGTGCTGGTCTGCGAACCTAAGGGTTGCTGATATGATTCCTAGTCGGAGCATGTGAGGACCAGGTACCCAGTAGGGCATGTGCAAGAGGCAACCACACAATGTTTCTCTCCTCTTTCTCCCTTTGTTCCCTTCTCTCTAAAAATAAATAAAATCTTTAAAAAATTAAACATGTAAACAATACACAACTACATTCTACTTATAAAATATTCACACAATATAGAAGAACCAGTAACTTTATCTTTTTATTCTTTTCACTTCCTAAATCTGGAAAGTAAATATCTTCAACTCACCTTTTTCTTTCAAGTGTTGTCTTAATTCTTTGAAATCAAGTGTCTGTCTTCACCACGCACCTGGAAGAAGAGGTTGGCTAGGGATGTGAAACCTCTTGGATGATTTTCTTCAGAGATAGTGCTTAATGGGCCACAAGTGTGCAGCTTTTATAGGCCAGACCAGGGTGCTGTGGGACTCAAGACAGGGACTCAAGACCGGCCCAGAGGTGTTCAAAACAGGCCCTTGAATAGACACTCATCTTTCTTCACACAAATCATGGGTGGGCAAGTGAATCGCAAACTTCTCCTTGTACATGCGTAAGCTGTGTGGTTTAGTAGAAATGCCCTCATTATCAAAAGCTAATACCAGTGACCACAATTTTCATTTTAAAACCCCAGTAAAACACAATAAATATAATATATAAATGCTCATTTTATAAAAATGCGTGAGTAAGTAACTTTTAAAAGAGTTCTCATAATGTCAGGTTAAATTAATTTGTAATCAAGTTTGTTGTGGAAACCTATTAATAGGGATTCTATTATTTTATTTTTCTGGGACTTTGGCATTTTGTGTAGTGTTCTGCTCTTTTCTAACTTATTGCAAGATCTATCAATCTAGTTACAGATCTACTTTTGAGATTGCTAAGACATATTTGAGAACAACTGTTTTAGGTATTTTTTAAAAGGAGAGTAATGAATAATGGATATATATCAAAACTGAGAATTGTCTGCAAAAACTCAGGTTTTCATTTTGTATACCTGGTTTAGTGTTAATTTTTGAAAATTCCCTCCTTATTCCATCTCAACTGGTAATCAGTAAACATTCAGAAAAATAACAATATCTGACAACACAGGTCTTCATTTATCAGATAATTCTGGGCCAGAATGAGTATCAATTTTGATTCATTTCTTTCAGAACAGTTTGAGCCAAATGGATTAGATTAGCAAGCATGAATAAATCTTAATTTTGTTGAGATTTATACCTGTCTCACAATAAACACAGATAAATGCTTCTTTATCCAGCAAGTTGTGTCAAATAGTATCTTGCAAAAGTTAAATGTTAGCCTAAAATTTAATTTGTGGTGATGACATAGTACGTGTAACCCAAGACACTGATGGTATAGGTCAGAATGTGGTTTAGTGGACATGACGGCAGAAGCCTACTACCCAATAGATTATTTGCTCCAGTGTATAATCATCCAAAATGTACATACATTCATGGAGTTGGAAAAGTAGGAGTTCTTTTTGGACAAAGAAAAAAAATGTAGTCTTCAGAATTAAAATATTACCTAGCATGTACTGTTGATCATGCAACACTGGCTCTTAGAATCAGGAGCATGATTTATCATTCATCATAAATCTGGAACTGAACTTTAAAGCTTTGTTTTACAGAAATTGTGGTTGCATTTGTGTAAAGGAACTGAGAGGATGAAGGCAGGGGTGGTAGAGAGTGTTTTTCCCCACAGTATATCTTTTTCGTACATTTTGAGTTGCATATCCTGTGCACGTAAAATCCATTCAAATAACTGAATAATAGAAAAGAGAAAAAATTGAAATAAAATAAACCAATACTTCCTATTTAGAAGAAAATGCCAACAATTTCAGTATTTATAATGAATTCACATACGGGCACCTCCTGCCCTATCAGACCATGTTCCATCCTCAGTGTATATTCTCTGTTCTCTTTGAAATAAATTGATTTCTCAATTTCTTTTTTAAAAGATTTTATTTATTTATTTTAAGAGAGAGGGGAAGGGATGGAGAAAGAGAAGGAGAGAAACATCACTGTGTGGTTGCTTCTTGTGCACTCCCTACTGGGGACCTGACCCACAACCCAGGTGTGTGCCCTGACTGGGAATCGAACCAGCGACCCTTTGGTTTCAGGATGACACTCAGTCCACTGAGCCACACCAGGGCTCTGTTCTCTTTGTGTATTGTTTCATCTGTGGTCCTCTCTGTCTTTTCACACTCAAAAGTTACACTGAGTGCAAGGACTTTGCCTTATCTTTCTTTTTCTTCTCTAGGGTATTTTATGTTTTCCTTATATCATAGGTAGATAATTCATTAAATGGTTGAAAAATAAGTGAGAAGCAACAAGTACTGATTAACTCCTATTGCTACTATCTATATATGAAGCCAGAGTTGACAGCAATGTAGTGAGGCTGGTAAATGGGTGTCCAGCTGAAGTCAACAGGTACTGAATATTTAATAGTTAACTTCACATAGGGGATCAAGGAAAGCAGGTGTATTAAGAAAAGTTAGGAAATCTACAAGCCAGAATTCATTAAGGGAGAAGAGGTAAATAGGTGCTGAACATTTGGATCCATCAAGAGACTGAGAGGGTTGTCAGTGGAAGGGACATACTGTGGAGCACAGAAAATGAATTGGGTCTCAGGGAGAGGCTCTCTTGACACCTGTTTTACCTGCAGCTTAAATATCAAAGTGTGTCTAGCTCTGCATTGGTGGGGGTGTGCGCATGTGTAGAACTGGATAAAGAAAGGTGGCATGAAAGCCATAGAATTATAAAATGAAAGACTATCTGGGCTATCAGGGAATTTAAAGATTACCTAAGTCTAGTCTTTCTCATTTTATAGATTAGGAAACAGGCCATGGGAGGTTTAATGACACAGGAGTTTAGGGTTAGTGGAGACTGGATTTTCAAGGTTTAGGTGATTCGCTTTTCTTAGTATTCCATTGTCAGTCCCATTTTCAGAGACTCAGCGTTATATTTCCGCTTGTGCTAGAAGAATTTTTCAACAGAATTATTGAGGGGTACACATAGCAGTATCAGGAGGCTGATGGTAAAACTGTTGGAAGACCTCTGGAATGAGCACCCTATCCTGGGCTGCTTACAGGTGTCTCTGATTTTCATGCCAGTGAAAGTGAGTGAACATCAAATAAAAACTAGGAAGTTGTAATCCTAGGAAACCAAAAAGATTAGGGTTAACAGCTTCCAAATAATTGCCTCAGGAGCCATCTTTAAAATGAGAGAGTCCCACAAGCTCCTTTGGTATCCATCCATTAGATTGGTGTTGTAGGGCATTAATGTAAAAAGTATAACAGTAATAAACATTTCTTCACGGAACTGGATACTAGGTATACATGATTCCAAATAACTGGTTACAACATTGGCTGTTTTACTTCTTGATTGGTTATTTGAATTTGAAGAGTTGAAAAGTTATATTTTCTATTATTGTGGGCAACAATTTTATACAAATGTGTCATAAAAAGAGAATATGAGCAGATGACTCTACCATCTTAATCTATTTCTACACAAGTTCATATTTAATCTCAGTTTGTAATTGCTTAGCAGGAAATGTGAATTCCTATTCTCCTTAATAGACCCCACTTTAGAGTCCACAGGTTCACTCCAGTCTTAAACTTCACCTCAGTAAAACTCAGCCAGTCTTACTGCCAGAGGCCAATTTGCGTATAGATTACCTGTCTCCAACTACCTCTAGGAAATGACTATCCAGAATGAAGCAAGAGCCAGAAGCAGCTAGGTCTTTCTGAAAGGTTGGATAATAAAAGTGAAGCATTGGATATTATCAAGATAAGTGTGGAGAGTGTGCTGCTGATTCTTCCTACAGTTTCCTGGAGGGAGGTTTGGGCTGAGTGAAAACTGAAAATCTATCAAGAACAGAATGCCATCAGTCAGTTGAAAGCTAATATCTATAGAAGTGCTGATCTTCAACTTTAGGCCATCCATATTAATACAGGAAGCAGATGAAATTCTGCAAGATGACACTGCAATCACATAGCTAACCTCTCAAGATTTTCAGCTTGAGGTTGGCACTGTTGAAATATTTAGAAAAAAAATCTGCTAGGAAAAATTAACCTATCCAAAGTTTCCTATGCCTGTATCACTACTACTGTGAGATGTTAAGATTCCACCTTGCCTTCTTTCTTTGTTAATTTGCATGCTTAGTATTAATAATAAATAAGAATCACAGAAGGTTATTTCATTCACTCCCCTGCAGTGGAACAGCTTAAGGTACTACGATACACTGGCCTTTCAGGTGAAGATGAATAACTACTGCATTGAGCAGAGAAAAAAAGGAACTTGGAAAGACAGCATTTTAAGAAATCTTTCTATGCTTGTTTAACTACTTTTGTCCCTAAAGAAGACTCAAAGAGGGTTTTTAAAATCACTTCAATGCCTGCTTTTATTTGATTTAAGCTGTGTTCTAAGAGAGGCAAGTGTTTCCCATTCAGGGGGTATTATTTGGTTGCTCAGCATTTCTCTTTTCTCTCTTAGAGTGTTAGCTACAGTGTCATCCCAATAGTTTAAAAGCTGCTTCGAGTTTAATAAAATAATGGATATTATTTTGGGGTATCTTCAGATGAAATATTATGACTCAGAGCAGATTTCAGTCATTAAAAATTCTATTTGAAGAATACCCTTTTCTTTACGTATAGTCATTCTATCCTTATCTAATAACCATTTCAATTTGTAGGCTGGAATAGTGACATTAGGATGCAGGGGAGAATTTCTTCCTTAGGAGAGATCCTGGCACCCTAGAAAACAGTCACTGTGACTCTGAAATAATGAGAATAAGAATAAGGACAAGCCTCAGTTATGGCCCAACAGCAGGCTGGATCATTGAATTATATTATTTCTATTTTATAAAATGACTTTTTTATATAGGCTTTTAAAATGCCCTTTTAAGGATGAGCAGAACAAAGATAAGTAGCCCAGCTTGTGAGTGACTGTGTTGAAACTGAAACTTAAGAGTGTCTGACTCAAAGCTACTCCAATTATATTACACTCTAATTCTTATGCTAATGCTAAAGTTGTAGAAATGTTAAAGTTTAGAAACCTTGTGGAAAAGTTTATCTATTTCTTCTCTTTTTTCTTCTCCCTTCTTCACCCCTGCATAATAAATACAATACAAAAAGAGTTAATGGATTTCTATACAGATGGTAGAACAGTGTTTGATGTAGAATGCAGTAGATTTCAGTAGGTGTTTGTTGTTGCTTTGAATGTCATATGAAAAGATTGGATAAACAAATGTAACCTCAGCCACCAAATCACTAATGACATTAGGTGTGCTTCTACATACAGATGTATGTAAATTTAGAGATACCAATGGATGGGACAAATAAAAGATTCAGAATGGTTGTCTAAATTTTTGAGTACTATATTTTATAGCCACAGCTGACTTGCTGTGAAATACTGCCATTTTCACTTAATTTTTTTCACTAGTTAATTCAGTCCTCTACTTTATTTGATCATATCTGGAGCCAAATAATTTGTATTCATTTCGCATTGTGTTTTTGCGGTGTCTCTTGATTGCTTTAAAAAGCTAATACTAGCTAATTCAATTGGGATTTACAGAAGCAGTCTTTGAAAATTAACCACTGAATTTCTCATGCAAAATAATAGAACTATTTCTCTTCTTTCTTTGAAAAATATATATTAACATAATATAAAAGGTTGTCTTTTTGGTACAAAGCACAATGCCCATGATATTAGAGGACAGATTTTAGAGAACAAATTTTGGCATGGGGTGGTGGTAGACCCTCATGGGAATGCAGGTTTTATTAAATATTATTAATTTTTTTATAGGAGAAACTCTGGAAGGAATAAATTATTTGGAAAAGTCAAGAGAAGGTATCATTTCACTGATGTTTAATATACTAATATTGTATCTATTGCATTATTTCAGTCATATTGGTAATAATGGTAAGAATAGAAATTATTAATGACTTTACAAAGAGTAAAACATGTGGCTTTTGGCTTGATTGATGAGCAAGTTTGCTGGTTAAAAAAATCAATCAATCAATGGAATCAATCAAAATATCCATTGGACATCACTTTTCATTTAACTGTATTGGGACCTAGTACAGCTCCATTCCGTCTCCATTAATCTGATTGTATGCGGAATATTAATTAATTGAAAACCTATTATGCCTCTTTTCATGGAACACAAGCAGTACTTTCTTGTCAGAACTAGTCAGTTCTCTTCAACCATGATTACATGCTTCCTGCCTCCCTGAAAAAGTCACAGAATCTAGAAAGTGCAATTTTAATTCATCAGATATTGAGATTCAAAATAGTCTGATGGTGAAAAGTGGAGACATTGAAGCCTAACTCCTTAGTTTATATTCTGAAATTGTTACCCTAGTTGTATGACTTTATGCAAATTACCTGGCTATCTCTCAGATGCCTCTGTTTTCTTGCCTATAAAATGGCAAATAATGGCAGCTGTTTCATAAATTTGATGTCAGATGAATGTAAGACGTAAGGTGCTCAGGATAGTTTTGCGCATATCGTAAATGTTTAATGAATATTAGATATAACTATTGTTATTACTATTATTATTTACATGACCACATTTAAGGGTTTTTTTTGTTTATATTTTAGTTAAATCTTTATTTTTTTCCCCTGGGATTCCCACTTGGAAAATAAAGATAGCATTTTCTTTTTTTTTCCTTTTGGAAATCCACTTAAAGAAAAAAAGGAGCAAGACCCCAAAATGTACATGTCAGCTCCAATTAAACTAAGAAATGTCTAAAATCCTAAATCACAAGATAAATAAATGAGTTTTAAAAGTAAAGAAAATAGAGATTGAAGAGGAAATGGAAAGGGGAGTCAGACTCCAGAGACATCAATAGCATAGTCTTCTCCAGGGTCCATGGGAGTCCCACTCTGAAGTACTAAAGCAACACCCCTTTGGCACCCATGGGGTCTGCACTGTGTGGCAGACCCAGTGTATGTTCCAACACCAGAGACAGAGGGCTGAATTAACATTCGCAAAGATAAGCCAGCAGGAACTATCTGTCAATCAAGCAGGTGTTGGAAGAATGGCAGAACTGTGAGGAGACTTAAAGCTCTTTTCTTAGTTAGATATGGTAAGTAAAAGGCAAAACAGGGCTCATATGCACAACACTGAGTCATAAAGAAAATTGGGACTATCCTGCAATGTGGTCCTGGGTCTTCTGCCCCATATACCCACAGTAAATATTGTCTAAGAAAAATTTACCCCCTTCAGTGAGAAACATCAAGAGAAGATGCCAATAGAAAATATATATATGAATGAAAAAATATATATATTTATGTGAGGTCTGTCCAGAAAAAGGCCAGCTATTGTTAATATAATGGGAACAGTGTTAATGTAACCTGGCAGCCAAGGAGAGTGGACTGGAATTCACATGAGTGAACAATGACAACTTCATTGTACTAGTTAGTGGGGGCCGTAGTGAGCATGTGTACTGTGTTGTCATCACATTCGAAATGACTGAGTTAGTAAAGCGACAAATCTACATTAAATTTTCCATTAAGTTTGAACATTCCTCCATGGAAACTGTTTGGATGATTCAAAAGGCCATAGATATGGGCAACTGGTGATTATGGATCATAAAAAATTGATAAAAATAAAATTATGCATAATATCTTTAATATACTAAAAATTAGAGACTTTAAAGGAGAAAAATGATATGGAAAAGAAAATATATTGGCCCTGGCTGGTATAGCTCAGTGGATTGAGCGCAGGCCTGCGAACCAAAGCATCACTGGTTTGATTCCCACTCAGGGCACATGTTAAAAAAATACATAGATAGATAGGTAGATAGGTAGATAGGTAGATATAAGTCAAGAAAACTCTCTGGAAATAAAAGAAGTCACAATTATACAGTTTTAAAGGACACAGCAGGTCCAAGGCAAAACTGACAGGGATAGTTAAAAGTAGAGCAATATCTACAAAGCTCTAACAAAGGAAATCCAATCTACAAGCTTTAAATGCAGACAATTGTTGTACAAGAATAAAGGCACACATATGTGTTAAGATGCAAAGCCCAGGGCATAATGTTTCCATGAGTAATTCTTGAAGAAACCATACAGGATAAACCAAATTCAATAATATATTAATGGAAAAAGTACAGCAAATTTTTTCAAAAAAAGAAACAGGTTGAATAAATCTAAAACATAAGTGGTTATTTTGGATTATAACCCTGATATGTGAAATCATATAACTAATGGAAGTTTGAAGAGGAAAGGGAGTATAGCAAGTTGTAAAAGTACACTGAGTTCCATTTACTTTATGTCCAAGAGTCAAAATTTATCATCTAAAGCTGATAAGTTAAATAATGGTTGTATACAATTATTTAAGATATTACTAATGAAAATAGTATAATTATAAACTCAGACAATGTTTGGAAAGAAAAAAGAAAAAAGAGGGAAATGATATGAATTTCCTTATCTTTTTATATTCAGGAATCAAAAGAAATCATTTAAAATTAAGTCAAGTGATAGCAACATGAGGATACTTAATAGAAATTGGTAAACATCAAAACATAGTGAAGCGAATAAAACTAGTCGATGGGGGTTGATGAGAGGGCAGAGGGCATAATAATTTCATTACTGCTCATAATAGGGAATTAATGGGCATAAATAGAGAAGTTGGAGCATTATATAATTTCATACTTACAGAGTTAGATACTATATTGAAAAATGCAACCTTTTAAGTTAGCAGAAGAAATACAAAACAAAGATAATCAATAGCTAACATAAAACCATGAGAGTAGAAAACATGACAGCATTAAGACTTCCCCTCCCTGCCTCCTCTTTCTCTTCCCCTTCCCTTCCTTTTTTTTTTTTTTAAGATTTTATTTATTTATTTTTAGAGAGGGGAAGGGAGGGAGAAAGAGAGAGCAAGAAACATCAATGTATGGTTGCGTCTCAAGTGGCCCCTACTGGGGACCTGGCCGACAACCCAGGCATGTGCCCTGACTGGGAATCGAACCTGCAACCCTTCGGTTTGTAGCCCGAGCTCAATCCACTGAGCTACGCCAGCCAGGGCTCTTCCCTTTTCTTTATCCTACCATACCCTACCCTAACCATTCCCAGCCACCAATATAGAAGCCCAGCCACTCACTTAAAGAGATGCCCCAAGGAATGAACCATGGCATATCTCTTGCCTTATGTTCACAAAACATAGCATCCCTGTTTTGGAGTTCTTGAATGGTTTCTGGGTTGTGCCTATGCTGAAGTTAGTGAAGGACAATATTTTGAAAGACAGAAAGGATTTGAGCAGCAAAAATACTACATAAAAGTTAATTAATTTGTCAGTCTTTTCCCCCATAATGCATTCATGTCAAACCCATATATTATTCTCATAGTGCTGTGTGCCCATTATCTTGCTATTCTTCATGTTCCAAATGTGTTTGCAACAGTTGTCCATGTTGGCTGGTGGCAACATTTTCCTAAATTAAGCAATTTATATTATTCTTGAATTTGTTTATAAGTAGGTTGATGCGGATCCTGGACTGCAAGATCTGTGTGTTGTAGCTGCTAATGAACAAATACACATGGACTACAGAAGTCCTGTGGAAAAAAGGGCTGGCATGGCCACACTCTAAGTGAGAGAGAGGGCTCTGACCCCTGCCTGGACAGGCTTTTATTGCATCTCTGGATATACTGAGGATGGTCCTCATTTACTATATACAGGTTCCCTTTAGGTGATTACCTTTTACAGATAACAAAGGAAAGAATGTTGCTAATTACTTCAAAGAGAAAGATGTTGCAGACCAAGGGGAAAAGTGGTTGAACTGGTTACACTCCATACTTGGGAGGTTTGGCACAGACTTTAGGAATTTACAGTAAGCACTTGCTGCCTCAATTCAGGGTGAAGGAGTTTTAGCAAAAGCAAATCTCATAGTGGCCTAGGTATAATGCAGGCCAGATTCCCCATGGGAAAACCTCTCCATGGGCGTGGTCCTGTGTGCTAACTCGCTCCCCACTGGTTTTCCCTGTGGAGGCTGAGCTACAATTCCACACCATGGGAAATGGCTCCCTACAGTAGGTCTAGACAACACTCAAGAAGTGTGGTGTTGATTCTTTATAATAGCAACTAGACAGAATTTTAATGCCAGGTTTGAGAGTAGTTTTGTTTTTAAAATAATACTTAATATGATTTAGTTACATTTTCAAAAAATAAATGTGAATTTTTGGCTTTATTTAAATAATTTTGTTTTAAAATTTGATGTGAATTAATTATACTTTGTATTTTACCTTTTAATGTTAATGAAAAATTTAGGACATTTTAGGAAAAAACATGTTTAGAAACATGAAAATTATTTTTCTACTTTTCTATTTACTTTATTTTTTAAATAAAAACATATTCAAATTTTATAACTTTGAACACTTCATATTTTAAGACCTATTAGATTATTATTGTTGATAAACCCAAATTGTGTTAAAGTTTCAATTATAACAGCATGATCAATGGTTTTCTTAATATGAAAGGAAATATTAATTTTATAGAATGAATTTAAAATAATATTTTTGGCCCATCAGTAGAACATTCAGACATGAGCAATAACAAATTTGATTGTCTTTGATTTTTTCATTTTTTATTCATATAATCATAGATTTTTATATATATATACTTAATTATATGCATATGTATAATTTTGATATATTAATTTATATACATAAATATTTCAATTCTATCATTATAAATGTATACTCTTATAGGTAAGAGGATAAAAATCATTTCATTCAACAGTTTTAAAGCTGGATTTATAACATTTGAATATGTAGACATACGATACATGGCCTTCATTTGTACTCCTGCCCCAGACTGCAGATATCAGTGTTGGTCCTGGCCACTGTGTCTCCTGGACATTTGAAGTTGTAATGAAAAGACCGGTTTGCCTGCTGAGCAGGAAGCACAGCTTCCCACCAAGGACTCTTCACTCCTGCCTAGTTGCTCCCCTCCATGTACAGAGCAGGTAGATAACCACTGGTTCGTACAACCACTCATATACCACTGATATATAACTTTATTTATTTATTTATTTTTATTGTACTGAGCTCTTTTCTAAGAGCGGTAGGCCCATGCATTGTTTTCTAAAAGTAATAAGGAAAAATGAGTAGCTATTGGTATTCAGCATCGCGATTTGGAAGCGCAAAGTAGAGGTTCCCGCCAGATCAGAACATGACAAGCAGTACGGACACACGGTAAGGTAGGCAGATGGGCTGGGAACTTTCCCTCAGATTCCCCTGTGAGGTGCGGGAGAGGACTTGTGTCAGAATGTAATGTTTAACGTTTTTGGTTCTCTGAAAGTAAGGATGTGTCATGTGCCTTATTACACAATACGGATTGGGTGTCTCCTATCTGACGATCGTGATTATATCAGATTATTGTCATTAAGCTTCTGGTACCTCTGATAAGGAGACCAAGGGAAGGAGACTCTGATGGGATGGAGTCTTAAAATGGCTTTTATTTTTATTTATTTTTTAATGTCAACTGTTAACCTTTGATTCAATGATCTTTCCTCAATCTATTTATTCTAATTTCAGTGAAGTGATACAGATTTTATTCTTTTTTTAGGTGAAATTTATATGTATGAAATTCACATTTTAAAAGATGAGTTTGAATTAATGTATGTACGCATTCAATTATCACCAAGATATATAAAATTTAGTGCTTTGCACTCTCGTTAAGTTTTTGCTGAATGGCTGACTCCCTTACAGGTATGAGGTAGGTTGTTTAAGTTCACACAGAAAGTGTAGGAACTTAGATGTGCAATTCAAGTGTCTCTGACTCTGAAGCCTGGCTAGTTAAGTTTTGACAGAATGTGTTCATTTAAGGTCTATTTCAGAGACCTTTGGACTTAGTCTTCACCAAGACTGTTAGGAAATTCTCAGATACTGCAAAATAGTACCCAGAGTCTAAACCAATACTTGTTTTGCTCATGTAGAAAAGGAAGGTATTTCTGCAGTCTGCATATAGCTTCATTATTCAGTGTAGTTAAATCTACTTTATTTTATGATCTTTTGAAAAATTTTCAAAGAAATATTTTATTCCCGTCTAAAACTTGCAAAATGGGGCTATAATTTTGTAATGTTTACAGGATTTTTTTGTAAGACAAAAAAATATGCTACAGTAAACCACCACCTCCTCTTTTAAAAAGATTATAACCCTGTCTGAGCTTTCTTATGTGTCCCTTTAGGGCATTTTTAAAACTACATGATATACAGTATATTTTTAAGATTATTTAACCTTTACAGGGAAAAAGAGAAATAAATCTATTCAGAGGTAATTCAACAAACACATCAAAATCTACTGAGACCAATTATTTCAGCTACATAGGGTAATACTATAATTTAATAAGGCACACCTATCTATATTTGTTGCAATAGGTCCAGGATTTCTATTTAATAGCTGTCTGTTTTTAAATTCACTTTTTCTATCCATTTAAACTATTGCTGATCACATGCAAAATTAGGGAATAATCAATTCTGGAGGTAGAGTGGAAGAGGGAGAACTGAGGGTATTGACTAGAGGTAAATTATTTTTTTTTCTACATTTACAATTGCCTTTCCTTTCCAGGTCTAGTTTACTGGTTCATCCTGTGAAGACTCTGAGTCTTTATTTTGAATCTGTATTAATTTAAATGCTGTATAGTTAGCACCGGGATGTTTATATCCAATGAAAACAACAGCAACCAAACTAAAACAAGACTTCAATGTTACAAGGAATGTCAAGGTCACCTCGTCCATAAATTTCTACCAGGGATGTTCATCAGAAATACTGGGAAGGCTCAAGCTCTGCAGAATTAGAATCACCAGGCTGTAGGTTTATGATGTGAAAGAAAACTCTCCAGGTAATGCTGATTTGGATCCTTGGTTACAAACCATTGATAAAGTCCAGTTTTCCATCTGAAGTTTCAGTCATCCAAATGGCTGTCAGTAGCAGGAGATCTTCATCTCCAGAGCATGTCTTTTTCTTCTTCAGACAGCTGTGATTGTTCCTTAGGTCCAGTTGGAGTTTTCCTCTCTTTATCTTATGCCAGTCATCTTTGGTCTGCCAAGGATGACACAGAAGAAAAATACAACTTCTTTTTAAGTTTGACAGTTGGTCTCTAAATCTGCAATCACGATCCAATGTGTCAGCTGAGCATTTAGCAGAAGCATTATTTCTCTTATTCTCAAAATGATATTCTATCATTTTATATTAAACATGAACAAAGGCAAATAAAAATTTTACCAGAAATATATATGGTAGTGAGACAGTCCATAAACCCAGAATTAACCTATGGTATTGGAGGTCTCTATGGTGAAAAAAGAAGTTGAGGGAGGTTTATAGCAAAGCCCTGTCAATGGGAGAATTACAAGGTAAATCCCTCAGATTCTGAGCAGGGTCTTGTCATCTGTAGTGGAAAAGTCAAATACCTTTTTAATTTATAGTTCCTGGCATGATACT
The DNA here is from genome assembly GCA_039655065.1 of Glossophaga mutica. NCBI lineage: Eukaryota > Metazoa > Chordata > Mammalia > Chiroptera > Phyllostomidae > Glossophaga > Glossophaga mutica. The sequence continues at coordinate 133,513,840 of CM077307.1, read as the reverse complement.
AGGCACTGGTAGAGTTGGAGTGCTAACGTGAACTGACAGATAACATTGTATTAGATTCAGATGCACAACATAGTGATTTGATGTGTGCATATCTTGTGAAATGATCTTCACAATAAGTCTAGTTAACATCCATAAGTTTTTTTCTTGTGGTAAGAAATTCTAAAATCTACTTGCTTAGCAACTTTTAAATATACAATACAATATTGTTAACTGTAGTCACTGTGCTATACATTACATTCCCAGAATTTATTTTATAACTGGAAGTTTATACACTTTTGACCACATTTACCCATTTCACTCACCCCTAAATACCTGCTTCTGGCAACTAAATATTTTCACTATTTTTAAAACACTATTTGTCATTCCATCCTTCTACTGTAATGGACAGTTTTTTTCCTACCTCCCATTTATTTATTCATTTACTTAATTTATATCAGTATGAAATTATGGATTCCTATTTTATTTAAGAAGTGGTAATCAGTTACCATCATTATTTTACAATGCTCAAATTGTCCCAGATCAGGCCCATAGATGTACCTCCTATGTCTTTTGATATGTTCTTGTCATTTTTTATGTAAGAGAATAATAACCTAGCACCAAAAGCTGTCTGGGGCTTATCTTGTTCTGTCCTGGCTGCTGCCTTGCAATCAGCCATTTCTCCAAGAAGTCCTGGTTTCTCCTAGTGGAGAATGGTATTTAGAAACCAAGATCATGGTACTGGTGTGTTATACAAATACATGTTTACATATTCAAAAACCACGAGTTCATACTAAAACCATCCATTTCAATCCCAAACCTCAGAGTTCTTGTTGGCTTTTCCTTTTCCTTGTGTGTACACACATTGTCCAATAGTAAGAGAAACCTAGATCTCCTTATCCTCAATACTTACTTATTTGCTCAGTGAATGTATTGATTTGCCCAATGTTAGAAATCCTTCAACTTCAGCAGTTGGCTCCTCACCTGCCATCTCATTCCTCCCACCACCGAAAAGTGCTCAGGTACCTACCATCCTTAACTGCCAGCAGACATGCCACTGACGAATCTCCAGATGGCTCTGCACCACTTTCTCCTTTGCATCTGTCAGGCACCATCCTGGGACCCTGCCAGTCCCTACTCTGCCTTTTAACTATGCCACGCCAGGATGGGAAAGGAAGGGCCATTTCTGTATTTTTATGTTACCTCTGAGAATTTCATCAGATTTGTCTTCTAAACTCTTTATTGAAATTTCCATCATATATATTTTTTCTATAAAAGGAGTGAAAGAAAAGAAGAACATGAAAGTTATGCATGTATATATACACACATACATATATATATACTCACACATATATTTGAGAAACAAGTTGAAAATGAAAAGAAATGAAAGAACATGAAAATTATGTTCTTTCATTTCCTTCAATTTTTTTAATTTTAAAATTAAAAAATAATTTTAGAACATTTTCAAAGATAGTACAGTTTCTGTCTACCTTTTACCCAGCTTCCTCTAAGATTACTATCTTACATAATCACAGGTAAATGATCAAACTTAGACAATTAATGCTTTTTGTTCTTTTAAAAGCAGCATGCTATTCATGTCTTACAGATTCAGCCTAATCTCTTTGACCTCAGAAAATAGTTATTTTGAAGTTTTATTATGTTCTGTACTTTTTCTCTATTTTGATCTATTCCCTTCCCTTCCTCTCTTCCTCCTCCCTTCCTCCTTCCAGTCCTCCCTTTCTCTCTCCCTCCTCCTTTTCCTTCTATTTAATTAACAAGGACTTATATCATGCTTATTATATTTCCGGTGCTGTTCTAAACATTGTACAAATATTAGCTCATTCGTACCTCTTAACACCTTATGTGGCAAGCATCATTATCTCCCTTTAAAGGTAGGGGAATTGACACAGGCAAAAGTTATGTAAGTTGCCCACCATTGTGCAGATCATCAGTGCAATATCCAGGATTTGATTCTAAGTGCTCTGCTTCCAGAGTCTGTGTCCCTTCTCACTGAATCATGCTGATGGTTGAGTTGATTGGAAACTCTAGCTGAGGGCTCAAGCACTGTTTGATGCTCGTAGCTTGATGAATAGGGATTTGGCCTATTTGTTAGACTACCCCCACACTGAGGGGGTCTTTATACTATAGGTCTTTTCTATTAGACTACCCTGTATTTTCTAGAGATAGGTTCTCCAGCCTCCTGCCCAGAGGTGATGGGCATAGCTGTTAGTGTACTGTTTGCTGAGATCCTTGGAGGTGATTAGGTCAAGGGTTATTGGAAAGATCACAGATTGAGTGTACTCTGGACTTTATTAAATGCCTATCTATACTCTTATCTTTGCCCAGGTGGTTTAGGTTAGACTTCTGTAATCTGAAAGTAAATTAGTATACCTACTTCATGGGAAATATAGTTCAGTGTTATTTTTTAATATTTAGAATTTTATACTGTTTCTAGCCTTTGTGTCTTTGAAGCCAGTTGACATACTGGTATTGTTCTCTCTAGTGTTTGCTATTGCTTAAGCATTTTTGTATGATCAGGAGATTTCCTATTGATACTAATTTATGCTCTTTATTGTTTTTTAAAGATTTTATAATTTATTTTTAGAGAGAGGGGAAGGGAAGGACAAAGAGAGAGAGAGAGAAACATCAATGTGTGGTTGCCTCTTGAATGCCCCCTACTGGGGACCTGGCCTGCAAACCAGGCATATGCCCTGACTGGGAATTGAACTGGTGACCCTTTGGTTCTCAGGCCTGTGCTCAATCCACTGAGCTACACCAGCCAAGGCTCATTCTTATTTTTGGTAAACTTGGCAATATCTAATTTGAATAGAACTCTGATGGGAATTTTTTATGAGCTGTGAACTCTCAGTGATGAGGACTAATAAACCAGTGAGTTTTATGTCAGTGGTAATAATAGTTTATTTGTATTCTCTTCTTTTATATGGTCTTTTAAAATAATTTTTCTATCAGGAATTTCTTTTCTAGAGCACTGGAATTATTATAATGTATTTAATCCTATCCTCTTGCCTACTTTTTTCATTAAGTCTTTTTAAGTCCAAATCTGAGGTGGGAGGAGAAACATTTGCATCTACATTTGAACATTCTTCTGGGATAATCATTTTGTTTGAAGTTTAGTGAGTCCATGAGGTATTAGTCTTAAAAATTTATCTTATTTTATAAGGCTCTTGTATTATTTTCTCTTTAGCTGACTAACAACAGCCTTCAATGGAACCTATAACGTTGTATAAATTTGAATTGTACAACATGATGATTTGATATATAAACCTCCATCACCTCACATAGCTGCCACTTGTGTTTATGTGTGTGTGTGTGATGAGAACTTTTAAGATCTACCCTCTTCGCAACTTTTAAGTATATAATACAGTGTTGCTAACTGTAGTCGCTATGCTGTACATTAGATTCCAGAACTTTTGCATCTTATACTGGAAGTCTGTTCTCTTTGACCACATTCACCTGTTTCCCCCATGTCCCTCTCAGCCCTGGTAACAACCATTTTACTCTCTCTCTCTCTGAGTTTTTTTTAATGATTCCACATAAGTGAGATCAGTATTTTTCTTGTCTGACTTATTTCACTTAGCCTAATGCCCTAAAGGTTCATCCACGATGTTGCACATGGCAGAATTTCCATGGGGGTACAAACATCCCTTTGCGATAGTGATTTAATTTCCTTTGAATATATACCTAGAAGAGGGAATGCTGGATTATATGGCATTTTTAAAATTCCTTGAGAAACTTTCATACTGCTTTCCACAGCAGCTGCACCAATTTACATTCCCACCAACAGTACACAAGGGAGCCCTTTCTCCACATCCTTGCCAACAGTCACCTCTTGTTTTTTAAATAATTGCAATCCTGACAAGTGTGGACTGATTTCACACTGTGGATTTTATTTGCATTTCTCTGATGATTAGTGATGTTGAGCACCTTTTCATGTTTCTGTTGACCATTAGTATATCTTCTCAGGAAAAATGTCTATTCAAGACCTTTGCTCGTTTTTAATCGTATTTTTTTGCTATCAAGTTATATGAGTTTCTTATATGTTTTGGACATTAATCTCATACCAGATACAAGATTTGCAAATATTATCTCATTCTTCACGTTGCCGTTTCAGTATTTTTTATTATTATTATTTTTTGCTGTGCAGAAGCTTTTTATTTTCATCTAGCCCCTTAAGCAGAAGTAAATTTCTGCTTATTTCTGCTTTTGTTGCTTGTATGTAGGTGCCATATTTTAAAAAATGGTTGACAAGACTAATGTTGAGGAGTGTTTCCCTCTTTTTTCTTCTAGCAGTTTTGCAGTTTCAGGTCTTACATTAAGTTTTAATCCATTTCAGTAAGTGTGATGCCTCGGCTTTATTCTCTTTTCCTAAGATTTGTTTGCTATCAGAGTCTTTTGTGATTCTATAGGAAATTTAGGACTGTTTTTTTTTCTATTTCTGGAAAAAAGTTATTGTAATTTTTATAGAGATTACATTGAATCTGTAGAAGACTTTGGGTAGTATGGACATTTTAACAAAATTAATTCTTCCAATCTGTGCACATGAAGTATCTTACCACTTCTACCTGTCATCTTCAATATTTTTCATTCATGACTCATAATTTTCAGTGTACAGATCTTTCACATTCTTGGTTAAATTTATTCATAAGTTTTTTTGTTTTTGATGCTATTGTGAATAAGAGTGTTTTCTCCATTTCTTTTTTCAGATCATTTTTATTTTATAGAAATACATTAGCACCCCATAATTGGGTGGGGCTGGAGACTGTGTTCCACAGTTGGTCAGGGTCACTGTCTGGGCTGTTGGGTTGGATTGTGCTGCAGGCTTTGTGCTACAGTTGAGTGGGGTTGTTGATTGGGCTCCCTGCATGGGCAAGGCTGCAGACTGTGTTCAATAAGGTAGAGCCATATGCTGGGCTCTGCTGCAGGGTTGGTTGGTAGACTGGACTGCAAGGATGCTAATGGTTACTTTTCAGGTTTTCTGATTTTCCAGAACCAGAGGCTTTGCTCAACAGTTGGGCAGGGCTCCCTGCCTGGGTGGGCCATAGTATATGCTCCATGGATTCCAGGTCTAAAGGCTATGCTGAGCAATTAGGTAAACATTTGCTTCCTTTCTGGGAGGACAATAGAATGTGCTCCACAGCTAGAATGGCCTGTTGGCTGGGAATCTTATATCAGCAGAACTGCCAGATGAGCTCTTTCTCCAGGTGGGGCCACCGGCTTGCTTCTACAAATGGGTGAAGCTGCTGGCTGGTATCTATGCTCAGGTGATTCTGCAAGCAGGAACATGGTCCACATAGATCTGAGTACTGGCTGCTGTAAGCCTTCCCCCTTCTTCATCTCTATCTGATTCCCAGTGGTCAAGATCCACAAGTTCCTCCAGTGATCCCCATGAAGTGAGACCCGAGTGAACCTCCCAGTATGCATTTTATAATGCTGGGAAGTTGGATATCACCTTAGGCTCTCTGTTGCCCACTGGATAGACTGTATGTCCAGGGGGCGCTCTTGGTATAGTGCTGTGCTGGCCTGGGAGAGGAATAATGTGGTCAGCTTGGAACAACCCATTTTTAGCTTTCTATGTGGTTTTTCTCAGTCCCTGTTTTTCATGGGGGTGCTTCAGACTCACCCCTGGGTTCTAGAATTTTCACAGTGGTAATTATCTACACCTAGTTGCTAGCTGGTCTCTTTCTGAGGGGTGATGAGTAGAACAACCTTTGGTACCATATTGATGATGTTGCTGTCCTTTTGTTGGGTGATTTAAATAGCCTTTTCAAGTAATGTTCAAGTCCTCAAGGGAAAAAGCAAACCTCAGTCTTCTACCTCTCTTCTGAATATTCTCTAAGGAAGTGTATGTGGCGGGGAGGGGGCAGGGGTGGTGAGGGAAGAATTTATGCAGGGTCATGATGAAATGAGAGCGCCAAGGTCTTTAGCCTTTGCTTCCCTGACTCCTCTAATGTCAAGTGCCATCTGTTCATTTGGTTACTCCTTCCCTTGTTGGCTCAATAGTTTCAGTGGTTGGATTCTGTCCACTTCACCAGAGCCTGGTGGTGCTTCCTGGATGACATGGCCTCTTCTATCCCCTAAAGCCTTATTTACCCCTCTGAGGTCTATCCTGCCTGGGTGACTTGCTGTTCTCCCTTCACCAGGGAGACATCTCTGTGGAAACTCCCCAGCCAATCTCTCCATCCCTTCTGAGCTCGGACTATGCTGCTGAGGAACCAACCGTGACTCAGGGAACTAATTCCCAGGGCTAACCATGCTGTGTACTATTAAGGCTATTTTGGGGTGGTGGTAAACTAAGTAGACCAAGTATGTATTGGGCAGCCAACAAATCAGCTGCCTTCCAGAGACACAACAGTAAGGTTTCCCTCTACCTCACGCTTTGATATATGAGGGGGGACCCAAAAAAAAACTGGAGTTAGTTTCTGGAGGGCAGGCCTCTTGCAGTACAGGCTTCCACTGCTGAGTGAGTATTATAGGAACCCATATGTATCAGTGTACCATCTGGTGTTGTGAGAACTGTGTTTGGTTTCATTGAATTTTTTCTGAAGACTCTTTGAATGTATTAGCCCTTTTCATGATGGGTGATTTACACACATATCCACCCACACTGTGCTGAGTGTTCAACAGTTTTTGCCTGAAAGTGGCATGAACCCCATGCCCCACCCTCCCTATTCACGTGATCTCAGCCCAAGCACCCCTTGTTTTAGTTTCCTGCATGAAAAGAGTCCTCAAAGGGAAACTTTTTGCCTACGTGGAAGAGGTGAAACAAAAAACAGCAGAAGCACTAAAAGGCATCAAATTTGATGAGTTCATAACCTGTTTTGATCAGTGGGAAAAAAATCTTGGTAGGTGTATTGCATCAAATGGAGAGTACGTTGAAGATGACTGAAGTTTAAACATGTGAGGATAAATACACAATTTTTTATAAATAAATTTCAGTTTTGGGGTTCCCCCCTCATATCTCACATACCTTTTCTGTAATGGAAGCTCCAAGAAGAAAAATGGGAGGAATAATTATTTGCTCTCTTTTTCCTATCTCTCCTTTGCCCTTGTCTGTGCTTGAGTGCTAGGAAAAATATCATTCTTCATATTCTCTACATTGTAAAAACACTTTATGACCTGAGTTATTCATGCTTATTTGCTGTTAATGATAAATTGGGATGGTTGGTTAAAGAATAAGGAAATTTAAAGAACTCTTTTGTAACAGTAATTTTACATCCCAAAGCCTGAATATTATCTTTTTACTTTGCATTTCTTCTATGATAGGACTCAGTCTTCCAACAAACAAGTGGATGTCTCCAATGGTTTAGAAAAGGCAAAAGATAAAAATTATTTTAAAACTTTCTATAATGTTACTATCTAATGGAAGAAATAGGTATGGGCATTATATTCATGGAGCTTAACATTTACTCTTGATTTAGACAGAATATTTTCTTGATTGATGGATTTTTTTTAACTCTTAAACTAACTAGAATAATTTGGGTAAGTAATATAGAAATTTGAATTTTTTTCCTCAAGGAAAATGTTTTAATTCTTAAAATACTATATTTAGGGAAAAAGAAAAATTTTATTACAGTTTTACCATTGTATTCAAGATAAAATAGGTACTACTATAAAAGGGTGCCTACATATAACATATGGTAATTGTTGTTTTTTCTTTACTTGTCCGACTCCAGGTAAATGGTTTGACTGTGATTTTTACTCATAATCTCTGTATAATCTCCATGTGATTCCTTCTACTTCTCATTGTCTCTGTGTAAGCTTTTTCATACCACACCAATGGTGGGGGAATTCTATAGTCATCAGAACAGCTTCTGTCATTTCAGAACTGATCCTGCAGGAGATGGGCAAATTTTATATGCTACAATAAATTGTAATTTCTAGAACTAATCTTTATTAAGAGGTTAGCAATAAAGGCACCATTCAATCTTTGTAATTTATGTAGAAAAACAATCCGGCTTAGTTTTTACATCTAGGATGGTGATTGACACATAATAGACATTCAATAAATACCCACTGTTGCCATTTTTACTAGTTTTCTACTTGATAATTATCTGTAATTTCACATTGAAAGGTAATTAAATACTGAGCAGTTACTGGAGGGTCTGAAATATCTAGTGAATTTTCCATTCTATACTCTATTATTTTCAAAACTTGTTAGAAAAGCCTTCAATAACAATCTTTTTTTTTTTTTTTTTTTTTAAGAGTGTTTTGATAGAGCCAGTGATAGGGATATACTGAGTGATTTGAGTCTTACCTCAAGATTATTCTTCGGACCTTTGTATTTGATTTATTTTATCTTTGCAATATAATAGAGGACAGAATTACTTCCTTTTTTACTTATTATCTGATCTCACCATTATTAATCACTTTACACAAATACCTCTCTTAAAAGCTACCAATGAGCTCTCTCTCTCTCTCTCTTTTTTTTTTTTAACAAACCCAATCGTCTCTTCAAATCTCCATCTTTCAAGTTACTTTTCTGCCTGTGACAGTGTGGACCATCCTTCTTCCTAGCCCTACTCCTTTCATTTTCCAATACTATTTAGATTCTTATGACACTCTTTTATGGCTTTTTTGCAGAGAATGCTTGACATTCTTCTGCACCTCATTCTTGCTTTGCCCATTAGCAATGTAGGCATTTTCAAACCTTGGTTCTGCAATATGGCTTTTATATTACTTTTTTCATTTTTGTAGTAGGCAGATTTGAAAGGTATACTCCTGCTCCAGTTAGCTACATCTTCTGTACTAATAGACTATTCTTGAATCTTTGCCGGACTTTTGATTTGCTGGTAACCAATAAAATGTGGCAGAGGAGACACTGGGTAAATTCTGAGGCTAGGACAGAGGAAGCTTCACAGTTTCCATCTTGAGTTCTTGGAACACTCTTACTAAAAGACTTGAGCTACCATCTAAGATACCTTCAGTAACTATCAATCACAGACACTATCATGAAGTGTCTAGTTGAGCCCAGCCCTCCAGCCATCTCCATCAATGTGGGCAGTGAAGCCTTTGGGGGTCACAAATGAGTTCATTTGCCAGCTGAGTATTGTTCTGTGAATACCATGTAGAGCAGAAGTATGGCCCAGCTAAGCCTTGTTTGGATTCCTGACTGACAAAGTCATGAGGTGTAATATGATTATTGCTATTTTAGGTCAGAAGGAGGAAATGATTGTATAGCAAATTATGCAGAGACTGTTGGTTGTCTACACAAGAGAAATGAAGGTTCCCTACAGCACAGCATTCAGAAAAATAAATTTCAAGTAGATTAAAGTCATAAATTTCAAAAGCATAATTTAAAACTCTTAGAGAATATAGGAGCAAATAGTTATGGTCTTGAATTAGGGAGAGATTTCTGAAATAACTCAAAACCTATGAGTCAAAAATGGTAAGATTAATAAATATAATTACAGTTAAAATTTCTTTGCCTCAAGGGAGACCATTAAAAAAGTGAAGAGAAAAGCCACACTCCAGGAAAGGATATGATCAAGGTTTATCCTACAAATAATTAGTACTCAGAATATTGAAAGAACCCTACATTTCAATATGAGAAAGAGAAACAACTAAATAGAAAATAGGCAAAAGCTATGAAGATGTAATTCATAGTTGATAATCTAGAGGTAAAAAGGAAAAGTAAATTAACACCACAGTCAGATATTATTTTATATTCTTCACTTTTGTAAAAATTTTAAAAAATCCAATTTCATCACTAAATATCATCTAAGATGTAAAGCAATTAGCACTGTTAATGGAGGAGGGGTAGGCAATCTCTGCGGGCCCTGATGGTTTAGAAGAGCTGGGGAGCCCAAATCTTCAGGGGCACCCATCCAGATGTGCCCATCTTATATACTTCAAGGGCTCAAGTGTCTCTGACCAGGAGTTAGCATGACAGATCTGCCTCAGTTTAGCATTCAGCTATTTTTTAAAAGATTTTATTTATTTATCTTCAGAGGGGAAGGGAAGGAGAGAGGGAGAAGGAGAGAAATATCAATGTGTGGTTGCCTCTTGTGCGTCCCCTGCTGGGAACTGGCCTGCAACCCAGGCACATGCCCTGACTGGGAATCGAACCGCGATCCTGTGGTTCGCAGGTCCATGCTCAATCCACTGAGCTACACCAGTCAGGGCATTCAACTATTTTTGAAAGTCTTTAACTCGAGTTTGGTTTTTAGCTCTTTCTGCCCTTCCATGCTAGGAGATAAGGGCCTCTTTTTAAGTTACACAATAGGCCCTCTATCCTTCACCGTTTTCCATTACAGTTGACCCTTGAACAACATGTGACTAGAGGCACCAACCTCACACACAGTGGAAAATCTAATCTGCATTTGGCCTTCCACACAAGCAGATTTCCAGCCATGGAGTTGACCCTTGAACAATGTAGGTTTGAACTGCATGGGTAAGTATGAGTATAGGTGGACCCACACAGTTCAAACAGCTTTGTTCAAGGGTCAACTGTAGTTGTTAATGACTCCCAGCTTTCATTATCTCTGTAGGGCATCAGTGCAACCTTATGATAACCAGTGATTCCACAGCCCTTGTTGGCAAGCTCCTCTACCCTCCTTAATTCTCAAACTCCACAACATCAGCCAGGGTGGTCCCCCATGCTAGCATACTTTTCCAAGTCACCACTGATAATTGTTTAAGCCATTGGTCCACTATCTTGTGTCATGAACTGTTAGTGCACCACATAGGATTGTCAGACAGTGAGCAATCCTGTTGACTCTATTGAGCAATCTTACTGGGGCCAGGGGGAGTAGTACGGAGAGCAAAAAAACTAAAGAAGAATTAAAAAAAGGAAAGAAGACTCTATTTTAGTGTCTTCTTTCTTGGACTATGCTTGGTTCCAACTGTGTCTTTGGGTCCTTTAGGCAGCAGATGGAGTTAGGATTTTAAGAGGTTTATTGGAGGGTAACATCAGTATGTGTTAAAAGCAGAAGGATCATGATTGTGAAGGAAAAGGCTTCATGCTGTGAAGCTTATCTGATAGTCTGTCTGGACCAACCCAATTAGGAGCTTCAGAGTAAACAGTACCCATGAGAGGAAACTGACTTTGGTCAGAAGTAGCCAGGTTCTAGTAACTCCATTCTGTTCATTCTCTGGAGACTGCCCAGGAGGAGTATGGTCTCAGCTCAAAACTGAGATGGAGCCTGAAGGTGCCACCAATTAGAAACCATCAGTTAACTGCACTCCTTACAGCTGGATGGCAAGTTCTTTCTTGAAGGGAGTTCCCAGCAGTAAACCCCCCAGGGTTCATACAGTACTGGAGGGAAATGAATGCTTTTATGTCCATCATATGACAAATTAGGTTAATTACCTGAAATTTCATATAGTCAGCCATTTTGACCTCCAAAACTCAAATTTTTATGGTTTATGAATCTAATACCACTAGAATGTTCACGGTGACTTTATGCACAAAAGCCTCCAACTGGAACCGGTATAATTGCCCATCAATAGTGGAATGGCTATGCAACCTATAGCATATTAATGCAATTCATACTACACTGTACTGATGAGGTATTTGTATGTAGCTACTACTACGTATACCGCTGATGAATCTCTTATGTTGACATAATGCTGAGGGAAAAAACACCAGATACAAAAGACTATGCACTGTGTGATTTCATTTCTGTAAAGTTTAAATACAAAAACCTAACTAAAGATCTGGTTCTGTTTTGGAGATTACACTGGAAGAGGGCCTCCTGAGGTGCTGGAAACTTTCCATATCTTGTTCTGGGAAGTGGCTACACAGGTGTACATACAAGTAAAACATTATTACATGGAACGCTTAGATTTATGTATTTTCCTGCATGCAAATTATACTCCATATAGAGGGAAAGCAGTATCATTGCAGTACATTTGTAAAAAAAATAGAAACAATATTGTATATTCACATGATGAAATGTTATATAACATAGAGATATACAAACTAGAATCAGCTTATAGATTTTAAACATGAGTTTAAAAACTTAGGTTGTGAACTAATATCTTTGATGTATTACCATTTATGTAAAATTTCAAAAAAAAACCCTAACTCACTTCTGTTGCATATGAATAGTAAAAGTGTACAATATATGTCCTGAGAAATAGACATAACAATCATGATAGTTGTATATTATCATAACAGGAAAGGAAGAAGGTGAGGCTGAGAAGGGGGATAAAGAGTCCTTTAACTTTATTTATAATTCTTTCATTTATTAAAACCTGAGGCATATTTAATAATATATTAACTTTTGATAATTTTGGCTGTTTGGTTAGAGTTTGGAAGGGAAGTAGCACCATATTCCTTACTTGAAATAAGGGACTTGTTGTAGCAATGGAACGGAAGGCAATGGTGGGAGCAGGCGAAGAAGTGCACGGAGGCTGCTCTTTGGTAGTACAACTAAAATCACTATGGGTCTTCTAGGATGGCCGTTGGGAAAAAAGGCTGGGCATGAAGGTGGGATATGTTCAAACAAGGACCAAGTAGAATCCATAAAAACAAGCTGGAAGTCCCCTTTTCTGTTTTTGATTGACTTAAAAGTTATGACTGACCTATGGGAGGAGCTGGCATCCTTCACTGCACAGCCATGCACTCATGTGGCCCAGGACTTGGAGAAGCTGGTGGAGCTCTAGTGAGAACTTGAGGCATTGAGAACCTAGCTGCTGTGAAAAGGTGAGCCAGCTTACTGGTGTGAATGTGAAGGAGGGCACTCTGCAGGATGGCATCACTGCTGCTTCCTCTCCACCTTCCAGAGCTATTGTGTATTCTCTTGTGTCCAGCCCTTACCTGGAGACAGGGAAAGGAATGCTGGGAACCATGTTCTAGCTTAGCTAAGTTGGCAGAAGCCAAGTGGGTGCATTTTTTCTTTTCATTTATATCTATTTTCTGATTAAAAGTTACATGCATTTTTTTGTAGATTAGAAACTCCTTGGGAGTAGTGTCATACCTTTAAAAAACCTATTGTATCTTTAGTATCTTGCACACACAAGTTCTCAATATGTATTTGTTAAATGAATAATAATAAAAGAAAAAAATTATAAATACCTGTTACTTGTTTGGTGCCTTCTCCCAAGAAGCAACCCTGCCTCTTTTCAGAGAACCTTCTGGTAGACTGCAAAATGAACATTAGTGTTACTTATTATGGAAGAATCCAATTTATATTGCAAATTTCCACAGTACACCTGCCTGTCTTGAGTTAAGCCAGTAGTAGAGACCTATTATTCTCTGGCTTTCCTATATCTATCTGATTCATTTTTGCAAAATTCTCACATGGACATGCTCCATGGCACTATCAAAATGTCTGGATTTCTTTTTCTTACCTTTCCATCAGCAGTATCTTGCCATTAATATTTTAATGATATTAGTGACTCCTCTGAGCCTGGAAAGGCTATTGTAGATCAACTAAAGACAGGTGTAGGTTCAGAAGATGAAGAGTATAACTTGGTACATGCTGTGTCTTCTCCCAAACAGTTTGCTCACTTTCCACATATGAGAACACACTACCACAGGCCGTGAGCAGCTGTGATCAAGTTCTGTGATGGAGTGGTGGGAACTGCCCGAGTAAAATGGCTTCTTACAGTCATGTTCCTTAGCATATCTCACTGCTGTTGATGTACATTCTGCAATACATTTTGTTATGTGGTAAGTTAAAGGAGTTCTGAATGTATTGAGTTTTTCTACACAGAAATAAACATGTATTGATTTTCATTAGCTTGAAGGTTTTTCATCTTATTATTTAGTCCACAGGCCAGGAGATTTCTTTATCTTATTGATTTGCTTCCTTACTCCTTATAGTGGGTTTCCTGCTGATTTTTTTAGGTCCTCAAACGGCTGTGCAATGTTCTTCCATTGGGGTGAACTGTTTTCTTTTTTTAACCATATGTGGGAAACCCATTAAGTTTGTTATTATCTTCCATGTAGGGAATACAAAGATGTCTGAAACTTTGGTCATAAATAAACTGCCATTGTGCAAGTGCTATAAGAAAGAAGGAAGAAACTCAAACAATCATATTATTTACCAATGGAACCTGATATTTACTCTTTTAAGAGAATTTTAGAGAGATGTTTAACCTTTTCCTTCAATCACACACACACACACACACACACACACAGTGGATGATACTTTGGGTTGTTTTCCTCTGTGTATATGCCTCATTTATAACTAAGGACTTTGCCCACTGCCTAGGCACTGTGAAAATAAAGAATATACCATATACCATATGTTCAAACACATATACCATGGTTCTTATTTTTTAGTGTTAAAGACATAATTTCATTGTAAGTTAGAAAAAATATTTCAAGGAAGCTACAATTAGGCAGAATGTTTTTTTCACCTCTTTCTTCACACAAATAAAAGGCCCTTAGTGCCGGGGAGGAGAGAAGAGTTTAGAAAGCAGTGTTAGGTGGTGTCGGAGCTCTGTGTCTTGCCCCCTCACTCCATCCTGAGCCACACCTTGAGAGCGACAGATATGAGAATATGGAGATCTCTGAGACAGGTAAGGCCTAGGGAAAAGTGAGCCTCATGGAAGAGTTCTCCAAGCCATGATGGTGAAACAGGGAACAGTAATGCTGATGTGGTATGTCTAGCATGAGAAGGCTGGAGACTGCCTGCAAGTTTTCTAGAGTAGGGCAGGAGGCATCACAGTGTCTGTTGCCCCTTGAACTCTTGCGGACTTTGTCTGGGGGAGTCAGCAGTCTTGAGCAGGCAAGCGGCTGATGGTCAAGACAACAAAGGCAGCCGGATCAGTCCCCCCAGGGATGGGATGATGACATGTTTATACCCCAGGAGATTGCCACCATGGCAGGGGACATGCTGAAATGTCAGATGAAATAAAAAGTATCATCTGATGGAGAGACCAGCTAGAACCAAAGCAAATATGGTTAAGAAAATGCCTTTTCCCAACCCAGAAAACCTCTACACGAAGGTGTTAGAGAAAGAAAACACTTTTATCTTTGAATAAGCATTAAACCAGAATGGGATGTGCATCACTGGCAACCTGCTAAGAGATTAAGAAGACAGAAACCTCAGTCTTTTATCTAGGCAAGCAGGTACAACTCATTACATATGTGTTCTGAAGATAAATGGCAACTAGTCACACATAGTTAATTCTAAATTTACCTGGGAATTGGAGTGGTCATCTGTGTTACTTTATTGACTTTATAGAAAGGAAACTTTACACTTTTCATATCTTTATGACAGAAGGTAGTTTTATAACTTGGAGGCAGATGCCTGTGGAAATGAGACACGCCCCCACCAGCCTAGGAGATGTGGGCACTATCCCACTTGATATTTTCATTTCAAAGGAATGGCTCCCTGGTCCTTGAGAAAGACATTTCTAGGCTGTAAAACTGGCAAGAGTTTTATTTTTTTAAAAGTTCTACATAAATTTATAATAATGAGTTTGTAAAAATATGCTCTAAGAAAAAGGAGGGGGTAATACTTCTTCCCTTATTTTTAACAGAGAGAATTAAGCCTCTTATTTTAAATTCATATTTGTCCTTACAAACCCACAGAAATTCTAGCAGGATTTAAGCCCCCTGAGTACCAGTCTTATGGTAAAGGAGGGGATGGGAGAAAATCACAAATAAGACTGTGTATTATTTCTACCTGAGATATCATTGAATTTGACAAGATTTACCTGGAAGCTAGACAACTGGGACCTTGAGATAAACATTCAGTTCAATCTAAAGTTGTCCTATGAAGCTGCACCTATCCTGTATAGCCTTACACAGATGTGCCTCATTCCTGACCTAGGAACAGCTGGGCAGAGCCAGGGGTGACCAGCAAGAGCAGCCTCATCTGTCTCTGGACAATAACTACACTTTCTATGTAGATTGTGATGTGCAAAAGGTTGGGAAATATTGGCTTATTACCTTTGGTTCTTGGTTCTGCAGTGTTACTTGGCAAGCTTAGAAATGACAGTAATTAGAGGGTTACTACAATGCTTGCTTGATTAGAAGGTTCTCAGTGGCCATCTGTAGTATGAAGGAACACAGGCTGAGCAAACATTATACACAGATAGGAAATTTGATGGGGTAACAGCTAGGTGTGAATACAGTGCAGCAGATTGGAATTGTCAAAAACTTTCAGGGAATTAGTTTATACCCTGCCCAGGGTGATCATTTAGGGACTTCAGTTTGCCAAGAGAAAGACTAATTGATATTTTTCAAATGTCATATCACATTAGCACACATAGACAAAGTCAATTGTTTATCCCTTCCAATAGCAACGTGAAGTGGTGGTTGTGTATTTGAGTGTCTCATAGTCTCTTGGGTTATATGAATTGGTATTTTATCTATTGCTAGCATCTTCATCCCTAAAGCTCTCCTGTTTCATATATCATGGTTGGTTGACTGATAGAGTAAAGGAATTTTATAGAGTTGTCATTAGTGCAAGGGACGCATCCTGAAATGATCCAAGCTGGGTTTTATTGTAGAATATTTGACTAAAGGTATGGACTGTTTTTTAAAGTTAGAAATAATGACCAAAATGAAAACTCTTATTATTGGCTTCTTAATGTTTTCCTAGTGCCCATTTATTCCTCTACTCAGCACTTTTTCTGAATATATCTTGTGTGGCAGGGACTATCATAGACACTATGAATGAAATAGTCAACCAGACTGAGTCTTGGCATTCAATGAGCTCACAGCTTTGTAGGGGGAAAAGATATGTTAATAGATAAATTATAATACAACAGGCCAATCAATATAGGAATATCAACTAGTAAGGCAGCAGTTACTTTGCTGAAAGTTTCAAACACAAGGGTCTTCAGTGGTTCCCCAGTGCAATATTATTTTACTCTACTTGGCCTAGTGGGTCAGTAAAAAACAGGGATCTTTAAAATTTGAAGAATTCAGAACTGTTTTTGTTTTCTTCCTCCACTTACTAGTCATATAGTATTAAACTATTTGTTCCATTAGTCCTTTTGAGTAAAGATGTCAGTTATTTGCATAAACAGATATCCCTCCAACATATATAAACTGTCACACTCAGATTTTATAATGCCTGAGTTGTCTTGGAGAATATTGTAATTAACTATAATTAGGTAGATATATGGTTTGGAGCCCTAATGGCCTTGAATAAATACATGTCCTCTGAAGCTATTTGTTTTATTTGCACTTTATGTCCTTTAACTTGCTTCGATTATACATATTTAGCTTAATGCTTTGTTTGTTTGTTTTGGGGAGGGTTAAACTTGAAATTATATGCTCCTCATATAGAAGGTTGGATTTTATTACAGTTGCCTACTACAGGCGTCCTTATTCTTCCATTGTTCCTAATGGTCAACTTATTGTAGGTTAAATTTATTTAACTTCACTAGTGATTGAAGAAATACACAGTTAAACAATAATCATATGAGATGTTTGACTATTACATTAACAAGAAAACATTTATATACCCAATGTTTGGCAATGATAAAGTGAAACAATACACCGCTGATGGCAATTAAATTGGTCTGATTTTCCAGAACAAAATTTGTTATTTATGAGGAGACTTGTGAGAGTCATACTCTTTGACCTGTTTGTCACCTAGCTTAAGTTATACATCAATGATTAGAAAAAAATTTTGTATGTAAAAATGGTCATCATAGTATTATTTTTAATACCTTCAAACTGTCCAACAATAGCATAAGCATTTAAACTAATGATGGTACATAGTGTTAGAATATTATGGTACCACACATCATTTATTATTATTCCATCAGTAGTTTTGAATGCTCATGTGCCAGATATGTGTAAGGCCTTAGCATGTTTTTGAACACTTGACTATGGAGACACTGTGTTTAGGAGCAAAGATAAGAGGCTTTGACTGGGTTCTAATCTGGTTCCGCCACTTCCTGACCTGTGTCTTACTCTCTGTGCCTTGGTCTTTTTATCTGGTAAGAGAATCTACTTCATTAAGAACCTAGTTGTGAAGCTTAAATGAGTTAGTGTATTTGAAGCACTTAGTGAAGCTCCTGACATTGCCCATCTGCTATGTGTGTGACTATTATTTATTGTTATTTTATGGCAAGTGAAATATACTTGACAATAAGAG
The DNA here is from genome assembly GCA_039655065.1 of Glossophaga mutica. Taxonomy (NCBI): domain Eukaryota; kingdom Metazoa; phylum Chordata; class Mammalia; order Chiroptera; family Phyllostomidae; genus Glossophaga; species Glossophaga mutica. Next base: position 133,495,832 of record CM077307.1, on the reverse strand, counting down.
CTGGGTTTTTGTGAACCTGACTGCCTGAAGCCAAAGAATTAAGTATCATATTTGAATGGAAAAAGACTAAAAGAATAAACTAAAACATTTACTGAATGATTATTTTAAACAATAATTGTATCAATATAAATTTTTAATCTATAAAATTCAAGAATGTAAGAAATATAAATATTCTCTATTGAAAAAATAAATGAAATTAATCACACCTGGAGTACTAACTCCACTGATATAAATAAGTATAATTTTGGTCAATTGAGTAATTTCTCAAGTAGTTCAGGTTTATCATAGATACTTCAAATGTTATTGAAGTCATTCAGAGTTTCTCTCCTTTCCTTTTATCCCCCAGGCCTGCCCTAAGTTTTAGGGAGGGGCTATGAAGTATCAGTTCAGCAGGAGAGGGTGTATTGTCCTGGCTTTTTATTTTTGTTGGCATTAGCTGCTGAATCCTTTTTCCTCCTAGCTTCTGTTAACCACATTTTTTTTTCCTCCCAGAAGATGTGCTAGAATAGCACATCCCTGTCCATTTCTAGTGGGAATTTTACTTCCTCTGTTTACTGGTCTCAGCATCCTCTAAGGTTCTCTCTCTCTCTCTCTGACTCTCTCTCTCTCTCTCTGACTCTCTCTCTCTGTCTCTGACTCTCTCTCTGTGTCTCTCATGTTCTCTCTGACATTTCTGGTGTTCTTTTGAAATGAAAGGAAATTTTTAATATTCTAGGCTGTTACTTGGAGCAGCCGAGAGCTCTTGGGAGCTACCTTAGGTCCTCTTAACATGGATAAACTGTGCACTTCCTACACTAATGAGGTTGCTCCGTGAGAGGGGTTGGTGGGAAGTGTTTGTAGGAGCTTTAGCCAGCCTGGAGTTTCATCCAGCAGTTTCTATACAGATCTCCCCTGCAATCATAACTCTGGGGTTCTGAATCCCTAGGGACTCTGGGCACATTTGCAGGGAAAGAAACATGCTTCTTTTTAAGTACTGGAACTTTATCTCTTAGACCTTAATGATTTCCATTGGTGATAATGATCCCCATGCCTGAAAATAATCAATGTTTTGCTTGTTGAAGGACTTTCTAATGAAATGCACTAATTTTTCTGTTCCTTTTATTGGTGTTTTTCTCCCTCCCCCAGGAATTTATTTATTATATCCACTGGGTTAACTAATAAGTTCGATTGTTTCCTTGGTAATGCTTCCATTTTTCATGGCACCTTGGAGCACCAAGGCATTTCTCACAATTCAGTTCTGAAAGCAATCAGAGCACACAGATTTTACTTCCTAAAAGACATTTTGAAGATTTTGAAAAAGACCAGCATTTTTTGTAAGCAAATTGTCTGTGGGGACCCACTCCTCTATGAACTAAAAAGCAGAATCAGCAGAGGCATGGCGATGGCTGCATATTCAATGCTGGTTAACTTGCCATAAACTCGATTATGTCAGACACAGAGGTTATAAGAAAAAATATTTTTTACCTGAGCCAATTGAAGTTTATGACTTTTTAAAGTAATTTTCTGTTGAAGCTTGTCTTAATTTTGTTTGTGTTTTTGTTTCATTAGATATCCTGACAGAGTTTGCAGTCAAGATTATTTAATTGAGTATTCGTTTAGGTCCTAGTTTCATAGCGCTAGATGAGGGAAATTACCTCAGTGCAAGAATGAGTCCAAAGTGCACTATTTGGAAGAAAAGAGTATGTTGCCTCAGGGAAATGTATTTCCTTATTTAGAGTAAGATTCAAAGTTAGCAATTCTTTCTGGGAAAGTATTGTGTTGTTTATATTCAGACTTGATAAGAATACTTTACTATGAATTGCTTCACTTTAAAGAGGATGTTCAAATAAACATTTTGCACTTTTGATAAAGAATAACCTAAGTTAGTCTTAGGTTAATCACAATTTGGGTAAACACACAAAATAACCCATATAGAGCAAATACCACTGTTGGCTTTTCTAGAATGTATAAATTGTTGAAGTTTAAGTTCTGGCTGTTTATTCAAAATACTCATGATTATATCAATTTTGACTATTTTAATATCATAGGGTTGTCTGTAAAGCCTGAAATCATAGGCAGATGTACATAGTGCCATCAATGCCATTTTCAAGCAATAGTAAAACAATAAAATAATATCATTTCTTTTTTCAGATATTATGCACATCCTGTATAATTGCTGAGGAGCTACTCAGGTTCTGCTTCCTCTATTTAGTATCTTAAATAGACTTATGATTATGAAAAATATCTTTGCTGCTCTTAACATATATTTTCATGTAGTTATTCTTTTAACTTCTTTTTTATCCAGAAAGAACAGTCCAGTGTTGACATATAAGCATGTCTCCAATTAAGGAAGCAGTTGCAAAATGAGGGATCACACAATGTGTTAAAATTGGGAAGTTTCTTACAAAAATTCTAATTTCTGACTTCTCTAGAAACACTTCCAGGATCTAGTAACCAAGGCCCACGTGCCTCCACAGTAGCGCTGGTCCAGAGCTGAGAAAGGAGTGCTCCTTTTAGGAGAATTTTTACTGTCTTCACCACTTCTGTTGCTTTCCTCTCAGAGAAACTTTGAATGCATTTTAGGTTGGACTCTGATTTTAAAGGAAGAGTTAATACATATTTAGCATTATTCATTCCTTTAAGCTCAAGAATTGTCACTAAGAAAATGTCTTCTCACAACAGAACCAGAAAATAAGAACCAAATTAACTTGGGTTTTCAAAACCTCTTCCCGAAAGTGTCACTGAGATCTAGTGAGAAGCTGAAGCATTCTGTAAAATGCTCAGATGTAAAAAGTAACCATACTAAGCAACCACTGTAAAAAGTAACCATACTAAGCAACCATTGTATGACTTGGTTTTCTACATAAATGCAAATTCTCACGTTAGCCCAGAGAAAGTAATTATATCCATTTTATAAACAAGGCTCAGAGGAGTTAAGGTCAAAGTTATAAATCAAGAAGATGGTAGAGCTTGTTTTCAAGCCTAGGACAGTTTGGCCGCAAAGATTGGATACTGGTGGTGCGTTTATGTAAGCAAACATTGACATTATTGAAAGATTTATTTCTGTCCTTGACCTAGAGGTCAAATATTTTATATAGAAGATGTAAACACCATAAATTTGAATGTAAATTGTGTGTCTGAATCAGTATGTACATTTTTCTGAAAAAAGTGTTAGTCTTCATTAGATTCTCAAAAGGGACCAGTGACCCAAGAAAAGGCTAAGAAATATGCATAATTGCTTAATGCAGATACTTCCTCGAATTAGAAAGTTTTGTTAAATTGCCTCTAAGCACAAAATATCTGTTTCTGATGTAATCTGCTTGCCGTACATAGACAAATACTTCAGAGACCCCCTGCCACAAGAATATAAGGTTTGCTCAATCTTAATATTCAACTATCTCAGTTTTTAAAAATGAAAAATAAACCTAACTTTCTTTTGCTTAAGAACATTTCCACTGTGTAAGGAAAGGTTCATTTATAAATGATGAAACAGCAGGGTAATAATTCTATAAATACACTTTTATTAAACTACAATTATTATTCTTCCTTTTCTTCTTCCTCTTCCTCTTACCGTCTCTTTATTTTCCCCTTGAGCAAGTCAATCCAAAAGCAATTAAAAAGGGCCAAGCAACATAATTTTTCACACCTAGGGTGGTGGGCAACTCATGTAAGGAGGATGCTAGTAGGTGGTGTCTGAGCACAGGGTGTTGAAAAATGTGGCAAGAGAAGAGAGATGTCTGTGGAAGAGGGTAGTCGGGCGATGATGTCAGACTCATGTTGAGCATCAGGGTATGAGTAAGTGAGCAAGATATCCTTGTGAGAGGCAGGCTGGCACAGGATGTTGAGGTTTAAGCTGGGTGAGGAGGTCTTCCTTGTGAAGGATGCCCTGGCCCCTTGTGAAGGGTGCTGGCACCTTAGTTCTGCGAGAAAGGCATTTCTGTGTGAAGGTCAAATCCCAAGGACATCAATGCAGGCATTTACATCCATGGACTAGGGGAGATTGGAGAAAGCTGGGAGGGTCTGAGCAAGCTAAGGAGGGCATTTGTGCTGAAGGGCATTCCCTCATACTCTAGCACCCTGATGCCCTACGTGGGTCTGACATCATCACTGGACCACTCTCCTCCACAGACTTCTCTCTTCTCTTGGCACATTTTCCAACATCCTGTGCCAGGCCACTACCTACCAATGTAGTTACCCTTCTCACATAGGTTGTACCTCCCCTCCCAGGTGTGGACACTCATTTTTCCTGGCCCATTTTAATTGCTTCTGTGAGATGTTGGAGCCTGATTTGGGTAAAGCCAGAGTCAGGTCATGAAGGGGTGGCAGCAACTATGGCAGAAAGATTACATAAAGGAGTTGATAAAAACAGTAAATACATAGAGCTAATGGGGCCAAGTTTTTCATCATTGGAAAACAGTTACAAATATGGAAAGGAAGAAAACTAGAGTAAATTCTGCAGTGTTGGATTGAAATTGGAGGTATCAATGTGAACATGTGGTTTTCATTGTGTGTGTATATAGGTACAGATATAGATACAGATATATAGATAGATATAAATGCGTGTACGTATGTTCTACATATATTCACCATGTCTGTCCACTGAGAAGGTCTGGGAGTAACACCTAAGTAGCAATGAGCATGCTTAGCCCCCAGATCTTGTTTTCTGAAGACCATTCTCCCCCCAAAGGAATCAAGACACTTTGAGGACTGGCTACTTCCAGGGTGGGCAAGGAAAATACAAGATGAGCCTGGAACATCTTGTTGACAAAGAAAGTGAGGAAATGCTAAAAATATGCTGGGGAAATAGCCAAATTTAAGGAGATTTTTCTGATTAAATCCAGGACAATTTGAGAATTAAATGAATAATGATAATAATGAATCATACTCCTTGAATAAAATAGGGATCCATGAGTCAACATAATCACAAATAAATAATAAAATTTGATGAGGGATACATTTACACAGTCTCATAATACCTTACCACCAAATACTTACTAATTACAAAGGAGTAACTTTTCAGGGGAGAAACCTGGCCTTAATCATGCTAGGATAATCAGTAATGGGACAGATCCAAACCATGAGTCTGTCACCTGAAATGATGCAAGAAGGAGAATATAACATCACTTTCGTGATATTCCTGCCAAAGGCACATAACCTAAGTGTAACTGTGAGGAAAAGCCAGATGAACCCAAGTTGGAGACATTTTAGAAAGTAACTGGTTTTTAAGTTTCAAAAGTTTTAAGATTATGAATGCCAAAAAAAAAAAAAATAAAGAAAAAAACCCCCCCTCCATTCTCTTCTTACCAGTCATTGGCATCTCAGGGAGCCATGAGAAAAAGCATTATTTGAAAAGGCCTACTTAATAACTTTCAAGAGAAAACATAATCATGATTACTTAACATCCTTGGCACAATATTTTATTGCTGAAATTTATAAAACACATTATTTCTTTAACAATGTTTGACTTTATATAGGACATTTGTAAAAGATATAAGTAGGTAACCCATAAAAGAAAAAAATGCATAACTAATAAACTGAAAATAAAACCCCCAAATCCAAACCCATCTAACTTTAGTAGTGATTAAAGAAATGCAAATTAGAACAAGAAAATATTGTTGCCTATCAGATTAGCAAATTACACACAAAACATGCTAATAGTGATGGCAAAAGTAAGGAGAGTAGTGGGCACTATTATATTCCGTTGATGGGTATTCACACTGATACAATTTTTTCAGAAGAAAAATTAAGCAGTATAGTTCAAAAATTTTTTATAAATGTGTGTGTCTTTTGACTGAACAGTTCTACTAGGAACTTGTCAGGTAAGTAATTGAGATTATATGAAAAGATATTTCTATAATAATATTTGTTGAAGTGTGGTTTCTATATGCAAAATCTTGTATTTTTATTTTGTTGTTTAGATAATGAAAATATTAAATGGCAGAGACATAGCTATATATGTATATATATTCATCTATCTCTACCTCTATATAAATAGTGAAAGATGTTTATGACACACTATTAAATGGAAAAGTAGATTACAAAACAGTTTGCATGGCATGAATCCATTTTTATTAAAATATATTTATTTAAGTAAGCAGACACATCAAGAAAAGTCTGGAAAATATATAGTCAAACCTCAGTTCTTGAATGTCTTGGTTCTCAAAGAATTCAGTTCTTGACCAAGCTGCTCATGGGAAAAAAATGTCTTGGTTGTCTAGTAAAATTTGGGGTCTCAATTCTATGCCTAACAACTCTTTCATGCTGATACCTGTATGATCAGTCACATGTCTTTCAGGCAACAAACAAGAGATTTTTTTTTTTAATCAAATGGCTTCTCGAACAGTTTTCTGGAATGAATTAAGTTTGAGAACCAAGCCTCCATGGTACTCTAAAATGTTAATGGTGGTTATCTCTGATCGGTGAGATTATGGTGAATTTTAAGTTTGTTCATTCTTTTTGTTTTCTCACCTATATTTGTTTTAAATTATGCAGTAAGAATTTAGTACTTATGCAATTAAAATTTATTAAAACTCCATTAACACACATACATACAAGATTCCCATTATAATTATTCCATAGGTCTTAAAGAATTATATTTTCTTGGTTTTTATTTTTACTTAGAGTAAACAAAATCCAATCTTATTATAGGCCTCCTTTTCACAACAATTTCTTGCTCATTTTATAAAGCCTGAAACTTTAAACAAATTAAAAGCATATAACTTGTCTTAAGGCATTTCCATAACTTGATCTAATCTCACCAAGCTGCCAGAAACGCTTAAGGAGTTGCATTTTTTATCGGAGCCACATGGTGTTCAGGAAAAGTGAAGTCAAAATAGAATGAAATAAACTAAATGCCCAAGATAGGCAAGCATGCCAATATGCCAACATAGAACAGTTCCCGTGGTGACATGGGAATACAAGAAAATTAAATGAATTCACAGGGGAGTAAGAAGTACAGCAGTGATTCATGTTATAGAAGCTCTATGCGGAAGAAAAGAATGAGACTTCCTAAAGTCATAGTCAAATACTAATCCTTTATAAATTGCAATTTTAAAAACTATTTATCCTTCAAAATGTAGCCTCTTTCCCTAATTTTTGAGGTTTTTCTGAGTCATCCAGGTTTGCAGTTATTTGTATTTCTAGACATTACTGAATTATATTATGGTGGTGAGTCTCTCTAACCTGACTGAAGTGTGGGCAGGAACTGGGAATAAGACTGTCATTCTGTTCATAGCCTTACAACAGTGCCTCTGGTTTACAGTTAAGTGGGAATTTTAAAAAATTTCATCTTTATTGTATTTTTTCCATTACAATTTAGTCCCCTTATAACTCCCTCTCCTTGCAATCACCACACTGTTGTCTATGTCCATGTGTCCTTTTTCCTTTTTGCTCAGTCCTTCCATGTGTTAACCTCCCCACCTCATTAGCTGTCATCTTTCCATCTATGAGTCTGTCTCTGTTTTGCTTGTTAGTTCAGATTGTTCAGTAAATTCCACATGTGAGTGAAATCATATGGTATTTGTCTTTCTCTGACTGCCCTATTTCACTTAGCATAATGTTTTCCAGCTCCATCCATACTGTCACAAAGGGTAAAGTTTTGTTCTTTTTTATGGCCAAGTAATATTCCGTTGTGTAAATGTACCATAGTTGTTTTATCCACTCATCTACTAATGGACACTTGTGCTGGTTCCATGTCTTGGTGATTGTAAATAATGCTGCAGTGAACACAGGGGTGCTTATGTTCTTTTGAATTAGTGTTTTGGAATCATTTGGACATATTCCCAGAGGCAGAATAGCTGAGTCGAAAGGCAGATCTACTTTTAATTTTTGAGGTATCTCCACTATTTTCCACGGTGCCTGCATCAATCTTCATTCCCACCAACCATGCAAAAGGGTTCCCCTTTCTCTACATCCTCGCCAACATTTGTTTGTTTATTGATAATAGCCATTCTGACAGGTGTGAGATGGTATCTCACTGTGGTTTTAATTTGCATTTTTCAGATGATTAGTGATGTTGAGCATCTTTCCATATGTCAATCAGCCATCTGAATGTCCTCTTTGGAGAAGTGTTTATTTTTTATTGGGTTGTTTTTTGGTGTTTAGCTTTGTAAATTCTTTATAATTTTTGGATATTAATCCCTTATGAGATGTGTCAGCAAATATGTTCTCCCATTCTGTTGGTTGTTTCTTTATTTTGTTGATGATTCTTTTGCTGTACAAAACATTTTTAGTTTGATGTAATCCCATTTGTTTTTTCTTTTGTTTCCCTTGCCTAGGGAGATATATCCAATAAAATATTGCTATGAGTAATGTCTGATGTGGTTTAAGGTCTAACATTTATGTCTTTAATCTATTTTGAATTTATTCTTATGTGATGTAAGAAGTTGGTGTGGTTTCATTTTTCTGTATGTATTTGTTCAATTTTCTCAACACCATTTATTGAATAAATTATCTTTTAGCCCATTGTATATGCTTGCCTTCTCTTTTGAATATTAATTGACTATAGAGGTATGGATTTGTTTCTGGGCTCTCTATTCTGTTCCATTGATCTATGTGTCTGTTTTTATGTCAGTACCATGCTGTTTTGATTACTATGGCCTTGTAGTATAGTTTGATATTAGGTAGTGTGATTCCTACTGCTTTGTTCTTCTTTCTCAGTATCACTGTTGCTAGGTGGGACCATTTGTGGTTCCATATAAAATTTTGAAATATTTGTTCCAGTTCTATGAAATATGCCATTGGAATCATGATCAGAATTGCATTGAATCTGTAGATTGCTTTGGGTAGTATGGACATTTTAATGATGTTATTCTTCTTATCCATGAACACGATATGTGCTTCCACTTATTTGTATCTTCTTGAATTTCTTTCTTCAGTGCATTGTAATATTCCAAGTACAGGTCTTTCACATCCTTGATTAGATTTGTTCCTAGGTATTTTTTTTCTTTTTATAGCAATTGTGAATGGCATTGTTTTCTTAATTTCCCTTTATGTTAGTTTGTTATTGGTGTATAAAAATGCAACTGATTTCTGGATATTAATTTTGTATCCTGCTACTTTGCTGAATTCATTTATCAGATCTAGTAGTTTCTTGGTGGTTCTCTATGGACAATATCATGTCATCTGCAAATACAGACAGTTCTTCTTCCTTTCCAATTTGGATGCCTATTATTTCTTCTTGCCTGATTGCTATGGCTAGGACTTCCAATACTATGTTGAACAAGAGAGCTAAAAGTGGACATCCCTATTTTGTTCTCAATCTTAAGGGGACACTGTAGTTTTTGCCCATGGAGTATGAGGCTGGCATTGAGTTTGTTATATATGGCCTTTATAATGTTTAGGTATGTTCCCTCTAATCCTACTTTGCTGAGAGTTTGTATCATAAATGAGTGCTGGATTTTATCAAATGCTCTTTCTGCATCTATTGATATGATCATGTGGTTGTTATCCTTCATTTTGTTTATGTGGTGAATCACGTTTATTGGTTTGTAAGTATTAATTTTACAGTCATAAATAAGAACACCGGCCGTTGAAGAACACAGATGTACATAAAACTGAGAAATTGTGGTGTCTGATTGCTAAGATTGCTAGTGAACTAAGTGCCTAAGGAGAAAATATACAGGAGGTGGCTAACCCAGAAGGAAGTGAGGACTCATTTATAAAGAGAAAGTAAGTTAATTTATAAGCTGCTTTTCTTACAAGTGGTATCTAGGCATCCTGAGGACACCTAAAATGCAGGAGGTTTTTTAGGAACAATGAGTGGGAAAAGCAGAGGTGAACCATTTGATTCCTTCTTGCATGTGCCTACTGCTATTTCTGCTTTTCATGAGTGTGTCGTTACCACTCATTTTAAGGATGGAGAGTGGCTCAATGGACACGCTCTGGACAGAGAGTCAGGTGACTAAGGATAGTGCACATTTTGTGCTGATGCTCTTCCAACATTTATTGCCACTTTTTCTGGTTGGAGTCACAGTTTTCATTAGTAGCACCACCCTTCCTCTATAGTCCATCTGTGTGATTCAAGTGGACTCATACTACCTTTTTTGTAAATGGTAGGTATGTGGCCTAGCCTAGCTAATCAGCATATTCTGTCTCCCTATATATGGTTGAATCAGTGTCATAATCCAAGGCAATGAGGAGTGATTTGGGCTCAAATGCGATGAAGCTCACATAAAAGGGAAGCTACCTTTCCACTAGACTTGAGTCTGATGGAATGTAAATCTGAAGTTTCTCGAGTAATTCTGAGGACAGAGCCTGCCTGGGAATAAAGCCAACTTGGAGAGCAGTGCTGCGAGATGGAGAGGGGACACCTGGACATCAGTTTTAGGCATCTGGATCCAGTTTTATTTGAAGCAACTCTTGAGCTTCTCATTTATGTGGCCAACCACACTTTCTTTTCTTTTAAGCACATTTGACTTGAGTTTTTGCCTTTTGCCACAGGAAGAATATGATGGAGTTGCATTAACTAGCTGCTAAGTAGTGGTGTGCCTCTTGGCAAATCTCAGTCTCTGACCAGGTAAAGGCCTCAGTTTCCTTCTTTATAACTTAAAATAATTGAATTACATATGTGTATTTCACACTTTGGAACAGAGCATAACTCTTTTTCAAAGGAAACATTATATATCATGTTATTCAATCAAAAGTATAGAATTCCGGAAGCCTGTTCATGTGTCAGGAGATGACAACTTAAAGTCACAGGACAATGTGTCCTTTAAGATTTTTTCCTAGCTTTAATATTCGATGATTCTAACTCCAGGAGGCTTTGTTAATATCCATGTGTGAATGTTTCAGTATGAAATTCATAAAGTTTGAGGGGATGATTTAGTTAATAGGGGGATAATGAGATGGCCACTAGTGCAAGGAAACCCTGCAGTGGGGCAAGCGTTCCAGAGTAAACTCAACTACTGTACCTGTAATGACACCAGAGTATACACTCTTGATTGTGGTTATTAACTCCGTTTCATTTATAAAAGTTATGACTGGCTGAACAGGGAAATATTTGACTTGCCCATTATGTTTTGTGTGGTTGATCAGTTCTACCAAGAGCTCCAATTGAAATGGTTAGGGAGCAGTTCTTTTACCTTGTGTGTGAACAAGGACTTCATTTCTAAAATGGGTTAAGCCAATATGCTGAGTGATCCATTTATTCTTTTTACACTGCGTCTGGATTTCATTACCGGAGAAGTCAAAAGGCCATTTTCATTTTGGACTCTGGAAAGGTCATTTGTTACTTATGTTTTTATTTCCCAGTTCTTAGTTTTGATGATGAGGAAGAAAAAAGAGAATGCCAGTAGTTTTTGATTAGTCTCACCATGAATTCATTATTTCCTGACTATGCCTGTTGGGCTTTAGACTCTAATTGTGTCTGTCAACATGGCAAAAACATTTTGGATTTAGTGAGAACACTGTAGACTGCCATTTCAGAAGAGGAAGCTTCAAATCTTTGGAAGCTTTTCTAGGCTTAAGGCATTAGAAGTCCCATGATGGGCCATTGGCATAGCATAATGAATAAAATAACTTCTCACTATACAGAAGTAAAGAAATAAGAAAAAAATTATGATCTATTATTTTTATGGGTAACGTTGGCCATGGCTCTAAAATGTGATGACAATGAAAACAGTGATGGTTCTAACAATGATGTTAATAACATGGAGGTTTGATCTACCTAAGGCTATCATATTGACAATTTTGATTTCAAATAATGGAGTGTACATTTTATTCCAAGAAAATAAGCTAAATTAATCTTTCTAGTACCTGGCAAACAGCCTTTGTTTGTTTAAATCCTATTTTTATAATACCATACTTAGTACCACTGCAGAAAAGTACTTGATAAAAGCTTCTGGTTATTAACATTCAGTTTTTGCCCAGAAAATTTAACATTAATGTACTTGAGAATTCAAAAAACTTTTAGGGGAAGATTATAAGTGATGTGGCTACCAGCTGAGTGAGGTCAATGGCTTCTGAAAATGCCTATTAGCAAACAAAAGGTGTTAATATAGTATATGTATCTTCTTCAAGTTTATTCTTGTACCAGAAGAATAAAACAATGTGGAAGGAGACAATAGAGCAAACTTCTTATTTTTGTATATTGATTTTTTTTAAACCAGGAAGATCTGAAAAAATTTGAGAAACTAACAATCTGCTATTAATTTATCCATTTTTATCTGTCTTTTAAACAAATTTAAAAAATATGGTCATTACTTCTGAAAAAAATACTTCTTTTCTACTTCTCTCTGTGCCAAATCACAAAAGACAATTTCTTTGAAAGTGACTTGTATTTTTGTAACTTCTAAGGTCAATACTTAAAAGAGACATAGGAATTTAAAAATTCTTCTCTTTGTGGTAAATGGGTTGTGCTTTTAATGTTTACTATGAGGCAGACCACAAAAAACTCCAGAATTTATTTATAAAAAAGTGTTTTTATTTTTATATATCTAAATTTCAGTCACCTTCGAAATAGTCTTCATTTGATGCAGTACACCTATTAAGATTTTTTTTCACTGCTCAAAACAGTTTTTAAACTTGTTGATTTTGGTGTCTTTTAGTGCTTCTGTCATTTTTTGTTTCATCCCTTCCACGTTGGCAAAATGTTTCCCTTTGAGGACATTTTTCATCAGGGGAAACAAAAAAGCTGCTTGGGTCAAGACTGGGTGAATAAGGATGGTGGGTAACAGGAGTCATGCCATTTTCCATCCAAAAGTGCTGAATACTCAGCGTGGTGCACTGCGTGTGGGCAGGTGCACTTGTACCCATCATGAAATGGGAGAGTGGGTTGAAAGAGTCTTCAAAAAAATTCACTAAAATCAAATGCAGCCTCACACAAAAACACTAGTTTTTTACACTGCTATAGATGGGTTCCTAGAACACTCACCTGGTTGGAGGGTGGGGGAAGACTGTACTACAAGGGGCCCTCTGTCCAGAAGATAATTCCATGTTGGGGGGACCCCCATTGTATTATAAAACAAAATATCTTTAAGTTTTTGAAGGATATTTTTGTTAGTAGTCAGTATGTTCATATTTATACCTCTTATACTTTAGAATATTTATCAAGGGGCTTACATTTTGACCTATTATGATACATTGCTAACTTGAAAATGCATAACAATACTTCTTTGTCATTGTCTCATAATGAAATGAAAAATGGATTTATTAGAAAAAATATACTTTATATTTTATGTGTGACATGTTTTTACCATTAACAAATAATTAATATGAGCATATTAAATACCAGACACTGGTCTAGGCTCTGAGAATAAAGTAGCAAACTAAACAAACATTTCTGCCAGCCAAAGAACTTATATTCTGGTGGAGAAAACTATTAAGCCAACAAGTAAAACATGTACTGTGTCAGAGGAAGTTAAGAGTTCTAGAGAAGAAAAGCAAGAAAGGGGGCCAAAATGCCAAGGCAGAGGGTGGGGGAATTGCTATCATAATTGGATCAGTCTCAGAAAGCTGACTGGTGAACAGAGACAGGCAGGGAGAAAAGCATTCAGACTTATTTTATTATTTTACTCTACTTTAATTTAATGTTTTGGTTATTGTCTTATCTGTTCTTCTACACTGACAGCTCCAAAAGGGCCAGACCCTGCTTTTAGTTACTGCTGTATTTCGAAGTTTAAAACAATGACTAGAATATAAGTGCTCAGAGATTTGTGTGATGGATGAATAAAGCTTATGAAATAGAGTCTAGAATACTAAATTGTGGGAAAAATGGCATTAAGAGGTATAAACCACAAAAATGATTTCTAGGAAGAATTCACACGATAAGTAAACTGAATTACTGTAAGAACTGTGTTACTTATTCAGTTTACTTTGCCCATTTTCTTATAATGAAGTTGTCATAAGAATTCTACATGAATTAAAGGGAATCCAGTATCCTGTATTCAACTATACTGTTTGATATAACAGAAATTAATGAGATGTTTCCAGAATAAATTTTTCTAAATTGTGTTATAGGGAACACTCAGTGTAATGAAAATGTGTGATTTACCATTAAAACAAGTTTTATATAATTAAAGATGTTTAGGAAATTTTTTAGTGCAAGTTGTTGTGTGGATTATTAACAAACTGTTTCTAAAATTTATATAGAGAGACAAAGGACCTGGACTAGCTAGCACAATATTGAAGAACAAAGTTGGAAGACTGATTATGGTTAAGTACTGAACCTCAAGACTTAACTATAAAGTTACCGTAATCAACATGGAATAGACAAGTAGATCAATAAAACAGAAGAGAGAACCCAGAAACAGGCCCACATAAATACAGTTATCCAATCTTGGGCAAAGAAGCAAAGGCGATACAATGGAGCAAAGACACCTTTTTCAACAAATGGTACTGGAACAACTGGACACTCACATGCAAACAGCAGCAACAGCAACAAACTAAGCACAGATCTGACACCCTTCACACACAAAAAGGATCTTAACAACAACAAGAAAGAAAATGGGCAAAGGTTCTGAATGGATATTTCTCCAAAGAAGATATGAAAGTGGCCAGTAAACATATGTAAAGGTGTTCAATGTTATTAGCTCTCAAGGATGAAAATAAAAGCCACTTCACACCTATTTAGTGTGGCTATAATAAAAAGGACTGGTAATAATGGGTGTCACCAAAGGTATGAAAAATCGGAAACCCTCATGTACTTCTGCTGGGAATGTAAACTGGTGCAACTTCTTTGGAAAACAGTTTGCAGTTTTTCAAAATGTTAAACATAGCCCTGGCTGAGTAGCTTAGTTGGTTAGAACATCATCCAGATACACCAAGGTTATGGGTTCATTCCTCATTCAGAGCACATACAAGAAGCAACCAGCAGGGGTGTCCTGCCTGTGGCCCGTGGGTTGCATGCAGGTCAGGATATCTATGAATGGGGCCCCAAACAAAATCGTAAACTTACTTAAAACATTATGAGGTTTTTTGTGATTACACATTGCAGTGTATTTAACGTGTGGCCCAAGACAACTCTTCCTCTTCCCATGTGGCCCAGAGATGCCAAAAGGTTGGACACCCCTGAAAAGGAACAACAAAATGATGTTTCTCTCTCCCTGTCCCTCCAAGATCAATTAAAAAATATTAAACGTGAAGTTACCATGTGATCCAGTAATTCCCCTGGGCATACATCAATCTTGGAGAAATGAAACCATATGTCTACACAGCAACTGGGACTTGTGTAGTCATTGCAGCATTATTCTCAAGACCTTCAAAATGGAAACAATACAACTGTCCCTCAACTAATGAAGAATAAGTGAAATGTGGTGTATCCATGCAAGGAGTATTATTAGGAAATAAGAATGAATAGAGTTACTGATACATACTACGACATGGATGAAGCTTGTAAACATTATGTGAAAGAAGCTAGTCACAAAAGATTCTATGATTCAATTTGTATGAAATGTCCTGAATAGGCAAATGTATAGAGACAGAAAGATTAGTGGTTGTTTAGGGTTGGGGGTAGAGGGGAATTGGGGACTGACTGTTAAAGGGTGTGATATTTCTTTTGGGGGCTGTGAAAATGAGGGTTTTTAAAAAAAAAAACAACTTGGTAAATCTACCAAAAGCATTGTCTTGTACACTTTAAATGGGTGAGTTTTATGATGCATGAGTTACATCTCAATGAAGCTGTTCCAAAGAACATTAATGATATGTTTCTAAATAGAATTTTCTAAACTGTTATATAGGGCACAGTGCAATGAGATGGTGTAGTATTCCATTAAAACAAGCTTTTGTAATTAACGATGTTTAGGGAATGCCAGTGTTACTGGTGCCAGGGTGCAAACTTGAGGACGGCTGATCCTGTGTCCAGCTTTCACGTCATTGGATCCTCACAACCTAGGACAATGCCTGTCGCAGAACAAAATCTTGATGAATACTTGTTGAATAATTACCGGAAGCAGAGAATATTAGTTGCTTTATTGCAAAACTTCTCAGAGACTTTAATATGCATGTAACTCTCCAGGAGGGGAATAGCACGTGCAGAATTTGTATATTACTTCTCGTTCCATTGCAAGTAAGAGAAATGAAGTGAGATATCTTAAGCCAAAGAAGAATCTTTTGAATTGTCGGTGGAAGTTTAGTAGTCATTTTGGATTTAAGCATGGTTGAGTATAAGACTCATGTGGTGTCACTTGTATATTCTATTGTCAATCTCTTTGTTATGGTTTGTTGTTTATAGATTTTTTTCCACATCATTGGCCATTGATCATTTTTGTCTTATTTCATTCATGGTTGTTCCAGCAGAAAAAATCTTTCTCTCTCTCTAGCTTGTTACAGAAAATATCCTGAAAGTAGTGTTGATTTTCTATCCTGGCTGTGTGTGTGCATGTCCATAAATCATTCACCAGGGCGAGGAATGCGTTGATTTGTTTAGTCAGGTTTAGCTCTCATGTTACCCTTGGATATAGGGGGTGGGGAAGTTCTTCAGGCAAAAATAAGAATACTCTCACAGAAAAGGGAGAAATGGATGTTGGCTGCAAAATACAATCATACATTAAATTAAATCTGATCATATTATTTCTTTGCTTTGTAAATTAAAATCAAATCATATTTCTGCTGCATTTAATTTTTTTTGATAACCGTTTTTTTGAATCACAGTTTCTCAGACTTGGTACCCACAGAAAACTGGGATTCTATGGTATGGGATAAAGTGAACATTGCTCTTGAGAGAGCCCTCAGGGCTCTAAGTAATGTTGAAGGTGGTAGAGGATCTGGGTAGTATTTCACGGCCTTTAATATAATAAAGAGTCTGCATGCATGTGTGTGTTTGGGTGTTTGGGCCTCTGTATGTGTCTCAAGTGGGACAAGAATAAGCAATTGTTAATGGTGATTGGTCTCTGCCAAAGGGCCATTTTCTCCCTCCATCCCTCCCTTCCTCCCTTTCTTTCTTTTTTCCTTTTGGGATACTGCGATGATTAAGTAAATTAATTACATGTTAAGCCCTTAGAACAGTATCTACCACATAGTAAGTGCTTAGTTAATGTTAATTATGACAATGATGATTAATCATCTAATGCACTTGATACTTTTTGCATTTTAATGAAGTCACTGTTAAAGCTTTTGATTTAAAAAAGTCAGTTTCCAATGTAATTCCAGTGCTCTCTAAATGTCTCTCTTTGATCACAAACAGGTAGGGAAACTTTCTGAAAGACCACGTTGAGAATAATGCATCAGAAGATAATGAACCTTACAATGTGTGCATCCAGTCTTTCTCCTTATACACATTCTTCTCTCTGCCTAGAATTGCCTTTTCCTCACATTTTCCCCTGTGGTTCCTTAAAAGACAGCTCAGATACCAGCCTATTATGAAGTTAAACTCCTCTTTATTTTGGACTCCATGGTATCTCTAACATAAAGGACTAGAGCTCAACACTTATGTAATCATTTGTTTATTTTGCATACATTGTTTCTCCACTAATATTTACGTGCATGTACACATGCACACTCACATATATACATATGTATGTATTCGTAAACATACCATGATTTCATGTATGTAGTAACATCACGATCAAGTGGCATATGTAATTGAATCCTATGTATATTTATGGAATATGAATAAAATAAAAGATAATTAGAAGGGTAACAATCTTTCAATAAAATCATATTAAGCTTTCAAAAATCATAAAGCCTGGTGGAGTTACCTGTTCTTTGCATTATCTGTGTCACTGTATTCCTATAGTCATGGAAATAATCAGGAGTGACTTCAGTTATCCAGAAATGGATCATTTTATTCTATATAGATATACAAAAAACTTTGCCAAAAGTCCATTTACAAGGAGTATTATTTAGATAGGGCTTCTGCTTTCCAGAGTGTGGTCATTTTAAAGTGCACTGACTAGAGTAGTCATAGAAAAATAAAGTTATCATAAAAACAGATGATAAAGCATATATATTCTTATATGTGATTATTTTTAATTGGGATGCATAATGATTGTAGAGATCAAGATTTTAGAAGTTACTGATAATACTCTACAAAAAAACTTCATTTCTTTTTGAAATAGTCTTGACACTTTTCATTCTATTCCCACTGATGTTGCTGACTCAAATGCTTTTTTTCCTCTTCTACCCACTACCACAGCCTTTTCTACCCTGTTATCCCCAGTACTGCTTCTGTGTGCTCCAATTCATCCTTCACACTGCAGCAAATAACAGTATAAAATAGAACTGAGGTTCAGCTATGATAGAGTAACTGGGATTTGCTTCTCACTGTAAGCAACTAAAAAATTGGACAAAATATATAAACAAAGTTTTCAGCCATTGGACATTAGCAGCACAGGACTGCAATTCCTGACAGAGGGAACACAAAGAGGGTGGGCATTAAGAGAGCCCTGCATTTCAACCTAGGGGCACTTTTCAGACGATGGTGAAATGAGGAGAATCAAAAGCAAACCATGAAGTTTATTGTTTCTCATTGAATTGAAGAGATAAAAGCTACACTTTGAGGAGGTTAAGGAAGCTGTAAATTGTAGGAAAGACTATCAGAGAGGAAGAAGCTAAAATATTGGGCTGGCCAAAAAGTCCATTTAGTTATTCCATAAAATAAAAGACACATTTTTCATTTTCAGCAAGGACTTTATTGGTTTGGGTATTTTGAGTATGTCAGCTATCTTCTGCTATTGGCTTTTCTAGAGGGTAGAGGCCAGGGGTGCTGCTAAACATCTTTCGATGCATAAGACAGCCCCACAGCAAAGAATTATTTAGTCAAAATGTCAGTAGTATCAAGAAACTTCACAAACCACTTTTGACACATTTGATCAGTCACAGCACCTTCTCCAAACACTGCACAAATCTTTTTTTGCATTTCAGTTGCATTTTTACCTTTGTTGATATTATAAAGCCTAATATGCCATAAGCGTTGTATATTTTATTCCATCTTCAACATTAAAATAGCTGCACAAAATGTACCAATTTCGACAAGTTTTTTTACATGCATATTAATATGATAGCTGTCACAGTACAATGTAACAAAATTGTTTCAAATGCAGTTCAAGACAACTAAGCGTAGTAGAGCCATTGTATGGAGAAAAACTAAACAAACTTTTTGATCAACCCAGTAAAATTGTTCCATAAAGCTGCATGAGTTTTCTATACATAGTCTATTACTCTATGTAAAGCTACATATGCAAAGGGTGAAATTTTATGAAGCTGGCCCAATGACAACCAGAAAAATAGAATTAGAAAAATGACCAGTGCTCTTACAGTGCTGGGGGATTTTCAAGTTCAAACCAACCAGAACAAAGGATCATTTTTGAATGTTAGGTACATATGAGGGTCATAACTAAGTAGTAGGGCTAAATTTGAGTGAGGACTACTTTAAATTTGCCCTAATAAAGATAAACAACAAGACTTTAAAAGGATTAAGCATATCCTCAAGGAAATTAACTGCTTATCATAAAAAATTAACCTAACACTCATTGAAAGACTACAACAGAACTCAATATTCAGTAATGTAAAAATCAAAATATCCAGCATCCAATGAAAATATAGGACATGAGAGACAGGACAATGTGCTCTCAAAACAAGAAAATATGGTGCATATATACAATGGAATACTACTCAGCTACAAGAAAAGATGAATACTGCCATTTTCAACATGGGTGGATCTTGAGAATATAATGCTAAGCAAAATAAGTCAGATAGAAAAAGCCAAGAACTATATGATTTCACTCACATGTGGGATATAAAACTGAAAGCAAAAGAACAAACAAACAGAACTCATAGACACAGACCATAGTATGTGGTTTCCAGAGAGAAAGTATGAAGAGTGTTGGAGGGAGGAGTAAAGGGTGAAAGGGGTCAAATACATGGTAATGGGAGGGGAGCTGAGCTTGGATGGTAATTACGTGGTGTAATA
Source organism: Glossophaga mutica (assembly GCA_039655065.1). Taxonomy (NCBI): domain Eukaryota; kingdom Metazoa; phylum Chordata; class Mammalia; order Chiroptera; family Phyllostomidae; genus Glossophaga; species Glossophaga mutica. The sequence goes on along the minus strand of CM077307.1, from coordinate 133,476,007 downwards.
TACGGATAATGTATTATAGAATTGTATACTTGACACATAAGTGATTTAATTAACAGTGTCACCCCAATAAATTTAATAAACAAACAAAAGAAAAATAATAAACACTGTTCTTGAAAAGATAGAAATAATATAATCAGTATATAAAGAATGTAAAGTGTTATACATATTCCAAATATACTCACAGATTCAAAGGAAAACATGAACATAGTGAGAAGGAAAGTCAAAGAGGTACAATGGACCACATGGGAGTTCTAGAGATGAGAAACTCATTATAGAAAATGAAAAAGTCACATGATCAAATTCAAAGAAGTTTAGGCACTGTAAAAGATGAGATCAGTGAACTTGAAGCTATTTAATAGATAACAATAAGACCATTCAAACATACATAAGGAAAAAAGATAGAAATAAAAAATAACATCCCCAATGATACATGGCACAATATTAAACAGTGTGACATTTGAAAGAGGGGATACAAAAAAATTGAAAATTAATGACTGAAAATTTTCAATCTTGATAAAACAATAAACACATAATTTAAGAAACTCTGTGAACCTGATGTTAATAGGAACACAAACATTCTTAAGACATCATAATTAAAACTGCTAAAAATCAATGTCTTTTATTTTCTTACAAATAGCTGATTACTTCCATACAGGGGAGAAACAAATTCCTTATCTGAAACTGTACTAGCCAGTTAATAATAAAATGATATAATGAAATACCTAAAAACTACATGTTTAAACCAAAATAAATCAAGAAGTGAGAAAATTAATAACAAAGAACAGGACAAATAGAAAATAATGTCAAGATGGTAGATTTGACTTTAAATGTATTAATAATTAAAATATAAATGGTTTAAAATGCCAACGAAGTGTCAGAGATAATCATACTGAGTGAAAAAGTAATATCTAACTATATGCTGTTTACAAAAAAATCTACTTTAATAGAACACCTATGTAGATAAAATAAATGGATAGAAATTATGTACTTTAAAAGTACTTATTTAAAAAAAGAAGCAGAGGTTATATTAATATCACACAAATTTCTATGCTTAGTTCATTGGGAATTTTTATCAAGAATCAGTGCTGTGCTTGGCCCAAGGCTTTTTCTGCACCTAAATATGGCTAATTGATTTTTAGCAGAGGCCACTCGAATATGCAAAGAAAGGTTAGAGTTTTCAACAAATAATTCTAGAAAAACTATTCTATGCCAAAGTTAAACATTTTCCCTTATCTCATGCCATATAGAAATTAAAAATGAATAATAAATATTAAAGTTAAATTTACAGTATCTGTAAAAAACAAGACATTACAAAGTTTCTGTAAGAAAATATTGCAACCCTGGAATAGGCAACCTTGCTTTTCATAGGACAAGAAACAATCACAGATTTTAAAGGGAAAACTCATAAATTTTACACAATAAAAAATAAAAACTACTTTTTGAAAGATACCATTAAGAAGATAAAAGGGATTTTAGACGACATAGATAGTTGTTAAGTATATATCCAGTAGTTTCCCTTCAAGTGCCTTTGTTTTCCTTTTTTTTTTTTACTACTCAGTATAGGCTGCCTCTTTTTTTATTTTATTTTTCAATTATATTAGACATTCGTTTACTATTTTATATTATTAGATTCAGGTGTCCAGCACAGTCATTAGACAGTTGTATATTTCGAAGTGTTCTACCTCGTATTTCAGGTACCCACTCGGCACAATACACAGGTCTTACACTGTTGCTGATTCTGTTCCCTACGCTGTCATCATCAATGGAGCGTTGTGCCCACTCTCTTGGGTTGTGGTGATGAACAAACTAATAGTCAAGTAGTGTTTTGGGGCCCAGATACTGACTGCATATTTTCTGTGCGGTTGTAGAACTCATTTTGAATTTGTTCCAACTAATTTGTTGAAATGATTTTAATTGATTAGAAATTCTGGGAGCTAAAGATGTCCCAAAGTGATATTTTGAGTCAAACAGTAGCATCCCCCGAATTACGGAGAGTCCTCATCAATGTGTCAGTGGGCATGGGAGTTCAGACTGTACAGCCCAGCATTTTTGTGCTTCGACAGTGTGACACCACGGAGAAATCATTCTTCCGTCATTGTTCGGCACACTCATTGTCGTCCTAATTCTTAATTGCCAGTTGAATTATTTCATTTTCTTTTTTCCAGTTCCCATGGATTATTAGTGTCTTTGTAACTGGTTTCTTAAGAGCTCATTCATGACTAAAATGTTAACCATATCTCATGCCTTGCAAATGTAATATCATGTTTTTGGTTTTTTACTGTGCTGTTTTATTTTTTGGTTGTAAGCAAGTTGTGTATTGAAATATAATCATTCTGTTTTTTTAAAAAAAGAAGATAAAAGGGACAACAAATTTGACAACCTAGAAGAGATGAACAAATTCCTACAATAGGGGTGTCCAACCTTTTGGCATCTCTGAGCTACACTAGAAGAAGAAGAGTTGTCTTGGGCCATACATTAAATACACAAACACTAATGAAAACTGGTGAGAAAAAAAAAAAAAGTCTGTGCATACTTTTCATAATATCCGCCACCACAGATAAGCAAAAAAGTCCTCACATAATAACCCTAATTATGTAGCGGCCCTTTCGATAATCTTTTAAAATTGTCGAGCATGTCCCAAGTTAGTGATCACTAATATAGAAAATGTACAAATCTAAGTACTAAAACTCAGTATAAAACTTAGTAACAAAACTAAGTACAGCTTTAAGTAAATTTACAATTTTGTGTTGGGCCACGTTCATAGCCGTCTGGGCTGCGATGCAGCCTGAGGGCTGTGTGTGGGTTGGACACCCCTGTCCTACAACACACAGCCTACCAAGGCCGAATTGTGAAGAAGCAGAAAATCTGAACAGACCGGCTAGTAAGGAGTAATAAAAAACCTTCTAGCAAACAAAATTCCAACATGTCCCTGACTGTATTTTAAATATTTATCGCGTCTAATATGTTTTTCATACCTTTAGTTATTTAAGTTACACTTTTTATCCCCAAATTGTATCTAATCGTCTCTTTTATCACTAAATCTAGTTTGACTTCTGTTTATAAACAATGATGTTAACTTTTTTGGGGGTGTAGAAAATGTGTTGCAATTCTCTGCTCTTTCCCCAATTTTATTTTATAGTAATCTTTATATTTATTTTCCATAATTCATTTAAATTATTGAATGGGAGATGGCTGTTTTTTTTCCCCCTGAATAATTGTATGTGGAAGGATACAGGTTAAGCATGATGTAAATATTAGAATCAGGTGTGTGGTCTTAGACATGCTCTCACTATATTGTGATGCCTCCTCACTGCATTTCCTGGGGGGTTACGCTTAGCCTTTGAGCAATTCAGTGCAGCTCACAGTGAAGGACCTGAAGACCTGAGGTATTATGGTCTGGAAATCGCATTTTTTCTCCATTCTTCTTCTCACTTCACTTCTAGCAGTCTCCTACAGATAATCTGATATTTGATGATAAGCTAGAAATATCAGAAAGTAATATTTATATGTAACTATCATACATACTCTGAAACATTCTATGAATATTGAGAAATATAGTTGAATATTCAAGTGTTTCTGAATATTTCAGAATTTGGAAACATGAGGACAAATATTTAAGCAGCTGATAAAAAGTTTTCATCTACTTATTGTATCAACTAGAGTATGTGATTTGATATTCCATTATTTTTCTTAGGAAATGCATTATAAATACACCCTTGCAAATATATTCTTTATGTCAGGAACATAAATTCAATGTCTTTAAATTTTGGCTGTTTGATTAATATTCTTGTTAATATAGTTGAAGAAAATATAGGTATGAAAATTATTTTAAAACTTTAAAAATTATATATTATTTTGTTTAAATCAGTTAGACGTCCGTTTATACAGTATTTGGGAGGGTCTGTTTTCTCTGCATTGAAGTGATACTTGTCTCTTAGAGCCGGGACAGGTAGTTCCCCCAGTGTCTGATAGATTTGCTCAGCTACTAGTTTCTTAAAAATACATCAAGAAATTTGTCAAACTGTAGTATTGTGCTGGAAACCACTGAGTTTTCTGTCCAGCTTGTCTTTCCTAAGCACTAGAAAGCCACTTCTCACAGGTGTGGGCTCCAGGCAGCCTGTCTCATCTTGATTTAGTTACGAAGAATGAAACCTGGTCAGACTTGGGCTACTCACCTGTTCATTGTCAGGATTCTGGAATCAGTTGAATATCAAAGACATAACAAAAAGCTCAGCAGCAATGATGCAGCCGTTTGCTTTCACATACAAAGAAGATGTATAGAGAGACCAGAGATGAAAAAAGGACAGAAAATAACCCCTGGATTCTTACAATATTCTATTTGTTGGTTCTTTTTTCTTTCCTGTAGCCCTGAGAGAGTCTGGAAGTCTCTTAAGAGAGAGACTTAAGAGAGACTTCTGGTCACTTTAGAGTCAAATATTTCCTTATCATAGATGATTGTCTCATAATAAATATCTCCCCCACTTTCCTTTGAACTCACTTTCTAGTTGCATCCTTTTCCTTTAAACCAGTAGAAGTTAGTTCTCTTATTTTCAACCAGAATCCTAATTAATATGGCATTCACAGTTTGAGGAAATATAAAGTAAAGTGATTTGGTACTTTTGTAAGGCAAAGGAATACACAGCAATAAAATGTATAATGAGGCAGTTTTAAAATTTGCTTGTGAGTGTTTCTCTGATAAAAACAGTTTTGGGCAAAGTAGAGAAGAGAAATATAACCTAATTATTTTCTTAGAAGCATAGATTTGTTCTGCTTATATAAATCAGGGCCAGCCATTCCAATAGTATACATGATTAAAAGTAAGTTGGTCATTTAGAGTAATATTGATTCACACAGCATGAGTCCATTTGTCCATGAGTAGCTTTTGCAGTGTGCTATAATCTCTTATCGACTCCCCAACTCCTGCCCTCTAGTATCAAGTTTACGGAAGTTCTTGAAAAGACCATGCATGGGGGACTCTAAACTACCCTTTCATGTCGAAATAGAGGGAAGACTTAGCGCACTGTTTCTGTGGAGGTAAAGGGCCACTTAGATTTTATGCCATTTCCTTGGGATGCCCAGGAATCCATTAGACTTTTTCAGGCATATTCACATACATTAGCAAAAATGTGATATTCTCAGGGGAACCTCTGTTAATGAGACTAATTTTATGTTGGAGCAAAAGCTGTCCCTTTAAGATTTTCTTCTGAGAGGGACTGGACAGGAAGATTTTGTTATTTCCCATCAATTAAGCCATCATAGTTCTTTGATGAGCCCCACTATTGATCTGACAGTTGTCAGCTTTTGAATGACTGATGAGTATATCTGCCATGTGCTCTCATTCTTCAGTCTTGTCCATTCAGTGACTTCCGTGGTGAGCTTTCATTACATGGTCCGGTTACCTGCTTGTTCACTGTGCATAGAGTAAATAAAGACATGGGCTCTTGAATTTATTTATGTAAATCTTTAGTGGCATCTCATTAGTCACAAAACAACTCTACTTGGAATACGATCACAATGATGATCAGATTTCCCTTTCAACATTTAATCAGCAATATCAAGCTCCTATATTATGATGTTTTTCATCAGTTATGCAAAACTTGAGACATTCCTTTGATCCTGCAGGCCTTTAATCACATAACCAATTACCTTCACCTATCTTGTAATTTTACATGTTTCCCTTCAATAAACCAGAATGAATGTCTAAATTATATGTGAATTCTGTCACTTCAGGTTTATTCCCTTTTCCACCTGAATTGTATCTATTGAGATAGTGTTGAATTTTTATCCCTTCCCATTTTTCACAAAACAATTTCCATTTCAGGTTTTCTAGTTAAGGTTTTCCCTTCTAGGCCATCTCTATTTTCATTACTTAGCATCTTGTCTCAAGCAATGTAGCTGCTCATATTTTTTCTCATTTAACCCATATTACTTTGTAACAACTCTCAATATTCTACTGTTTTGTGAAGATATATGTTTATTGACTATCTTAGTGTTGGGTAAGTTCTATATATTTGAAAACAGCAACAATAATAACAGCAACAATAGAACTGAAATAAAACCCCTACCACTTTTTATTTAATCCTCACCTGAAAATATGTATATTGATTTTAGAGAGACATGAAGGGAAAAACAGAGAGAACCATTGATGTGAAAGAGAAACATAGATTGGTTGCCTCTGGTATGCACCCTGGTTGAGGATCCTAGATATGTGCCTTGACCAAGGATTGAACCCACAACATTTTGGTGTGTGGGATGATGCTCCAACCAACTGAGCCACCAGGCTAGGGCAAATCCTATCAACTTTTTAGGCTAACGTTAATTTCTGATTTTATTCAGTGGCTATTTAATTGATTAGATATATATAGAATTAACTGTTATTATTTTAGTGTTGGAATGAAAGACCATGTAGTATTCTCAGCCTCCTGTACAGCAAGGGAGAATGCTGCCAGAAAGGAGGTTTGTTTCTGATTGTGCCTATTACAGATGAAACTAGTTTACACGTAAAGGCTCAATTGCTTTTTGTTAAATAAATGCATAAATGGACATATTTAGTAGAATGGTTGTAATTAGTATTTAAAGTAATTGATTAATTAGTCATTTAGCAAATATTCCAAACTGGTTTCTAAGAGCAATTTACAATTGTGTTGTATGTCAAGCTGTTTTCAGAAGCTGAATTTTTGGCTTTGGATATTTGTTATTCAGACATCTCTGAAATTAACTGAAGTTGTTTTTCAGGTCTTCCTCTTAGTGTTTGGATGAACTGGCCTTGTGATGTTGTGGCAATTGCCTTTGAATGCTTTAATTATTCTGGATGATGGTATCAGATTGCAGGCCCACTGTACGTGGGGTTGGATAGGTTGTGCACTGGGTAACACCATGGACACCATGTATCTGTAACCTCTGTGAGTACCGCTCACAGAGGGAAGTATGTAGTGCACAACCAGAATGGCTGTGGCTAGTAATGCTGGCCAGAGGCTTAATCAATGAATAATTTTAAACCACGAGTGCTAGTTACTAATATCGCCTAATGACCACTGGATGCTTTAAATTAGTGCAAATCTGCTTGGTTTGGATTTTCTCTTTCCTATTTTAAATGACTTTGTTTTATTCCCATGAGATGAAATGGTTTTGATAGAAACAGACTGTCACATAGAAAATTCATGCATCTTGGTTCCCTGGGAAACTAGGCTAAGAATAGCTTTCTTTGCACATCCTGGTTTCCTCTAATGAGGGCCAGTTAAGAAATGTGAATGCCACAGTGTGACCTATAAATCCCAAGAAATCATTATTTTCTAACACTTTTTATGCATTTTTACAAATATTCATATTAGAAGCATTTCAGAGATTTGCATGAATTTGATGATTTCCAAGGTCTTCTGTACATGTGAGTGTGTGATTTTTTTCACTTATTGGATTAAAAACGAGCATGTGTGAAGTGTAATGTATAGGTTTTGAGCAGCTACTTTTGATAAAAAAAAGTTTATAAAGATATGGATACTCAAGGTTATTTAGTTAAAACAAGCTTTTAAAATGCATATCATGAACTGTTTCTATAATGCTTATATTTAAATGCTTGATTTTTTATTATCTTCAGTATTCTCACTTATTGTAATGTTAAATTCCCATCTTTGAAAGTCTTCTGCTAAATTAATTTATTTTTACAGATAATTTGATAAGCACTGTTTGGATATTAAACATTTGTTCACTCTTCAGTAAAGACAGTTTTAGAAGTACTTTCCAAATGTAACACGTGACAAGTTGCAGTTTTCTTCATAAATTTTTACACATGCATGATATTTACTAAAAGTTTATATACATGAAATAAATTTATTTTTAATGTTGTTATACATTGCCTTACTATAAGGAAACATAAATAACCTATGCACCCCAACGTTCATAGCAGCACAATTTACAATAGCCAAATGCTGGAAGCAACCTAAGTGCCCATCAGTAAATGAGTGGATAAAAAAACTGTGGTACATTTACGCAATGGAATTCTATGCAGCAGAAAGAAAGAAGGGGCTCCTACCCTCCATAATGGTGTGGAAGGAACTGGAGAGCATTATGCTAAGTGAAATAAGCCAGGCAGTGAGGGACAAATACCATACGATCTCACCTGTAAGTGGAACATAATCAACAAAACAAACAAGCAAGAAAGATATAAACAGAAACCTTGAATTAAAGAACAAACTGGCCCTGGCTGGTGCGGCTCAGGGGTTTGAGCGCAGGCCTGCAAACCAAAGGGTTGCTGGTTCGATTCCCAGTCAGGGCACATGCCTGGGCTGCAGGCCAGGTCCCAAGTAGGGGGCACATGAGAGGCAACCACACATTGATGTTTCTCTCCCTCCCTTCCCCTTTGTCTAAAAATAAATAAATAAAATCTTTAAAAAGAATAAAGAAAGAACAAATTGACAGTAACCGGAGGAGAAGGATAATGGGGGAAAACAGTAGAAGGGTTGTCAAAAAAACATGTATAAAGGACACATGGACAAGGCCAAAGGGGGTAGGTTCAAGGGTGGGAGGCGGGGATGGGTGGGGCAGGGGCCGTGGAAGGGTGAAAATGGAGACAACTGTACTTAAACAACAATAAAAAGAAAAGAAAATGTATATTGTTAAGTGTGTAACAATCACAGATATTTGCTGAGGGTTCTGTGTGCGTAGGCAGTAGGAAAGGGGGATTTTTTCCCAGAGACGTATCATTCAGGATTTTGATCTCTTTGTGGAGTAAGCTAACTTATTTCACCAATAAGACAAGTAAGCATTCCCTTTCAATACAAAAATTGTATGGAAAACCTACGACATCTTATAATGCAAACAACTTTCAAAATAGTAATGGAAGCATTTCTGTCTGGTTACAACTAGGCACTGAGTAATTATCTGTGTAGGTGCTTATGGACATGTCTGACTGAACACATTACTCTCATTTTTTTGCCTTAGGTTTTAATAATCACTGCCTTGAGGTGGATTAAAATAACACAGGTAGGCAGATTGGGAAAGCCCCATGATGTGCAGCTGTGGGAAAGTAAGAACAAAGTATAAATTGTTCCTAGGCCATTTGTTTTTATGTACCACAGTATAAAATAATTTTGGCAGAGTTTCAATGTTATTGGAAAGAGGTGGAAAAGACTAATGAATAGTATAAAATATTATAGGTGAGGACTTCTGATATCTAAAGACAATGATGGCTGCCTAGGTCCACATCTTCTAATATTTCTTCCCAAAATGGTAGAGAACACCAAGAATGGAAAAATGAAACTACACAAAACCGTGTTCAGCATAACTTAAATACAAAGAATACCCAAGTTTCAATATAATTGGATAAAGTGGAAAGTGTGAACCCAGGACTTTATATCTAGTCAAAGTGTCCTACAAGAGTTAGTGCTATAGAAAAACAATTTTAATATCTCAAAACTTAGAACATTTTGGACCCATGAGACCTTCTGGAGGAAACTAATGAGGATGAGATTTTTACCCAACAGGTGGTAGCAAAACAGCAAAAGTTCTGCTGGTGAGCATTTTAATATATATAAATAAAAATCTGTGATTAAAAAAGGTGGGATTGAGGGTGGAAGACTATGTAAAAATGTTTTATGTTTTAAACTACTTATGACAAAAATTAATCAAAAATTAATCACAAAGAAGTTTTTAAGTCTATAATGTAGAAATACTGTAACTGCTACTCTTGTATCACAATGCAATAAAGTTAGAAATTATTAACAAAAATGGAATACAAAGAGGCTCATCCACTTGAAAATTTTAATTAAGGAATCAGTCGTAATACAAGATGAAATTACAGAATTTCTAAAACAATTATGAAAACACTATGTATCAGATCAATTGTTAAAGTAATGATTTGAGAAAAATGCTTCTCATTAAATAATTTTATTAGTATAAATAAAAAAGTGAAAACAAATTAAGTATCTAGCTCAAAAACTGAAGAGAGGAATAATAAAGTGTAAGGAAGGAAGTAATATAAAAGCAGAGTTTAATGAGGTAGAGAACAGGAAAAAGTAGTAGATCTAATTAATTAAAGTTATTTTAATTAGGAGATATACATGTTACTGGAAAACTTGATAAAGAGAAAAATAAATATGCAAAAAAGAAATGTTAAGGGAAAAGTAACCATTGAAATGAAAGAAAGTTAAAAAAATTATGTGGAAAAATTAACATGCAAGAGTAGGTAAGAAAACACTTTAAAAGCAAAGTTACGAGGGAATCTAGCTTTTCCAGACTTTCAAGTATGCTATTAAGGTACAGAATTAAGCCCAGGTGGTATGGAAGGCTAATAGAAAAACAGGCCAGTGAAAGCGTAGTTACAAGATGGATGTGGTATGTATTGACTGGGGCAATCACTGAGTAAAGGGTGCTGGGAAAATGGGTAGCCCTGGAAGACAATAGAATTAGATCTGTACTTCACACTAGTCACAGGAAGAAGCTCCAGATGAATCAAATATCTAGATGTAACATATATGGCCATGCAAGTATTAGAAGAAAACATGATTAAATTCCTGTTTTTTTTTTAACTGTGGCCCATGGGCCAAATTCAACATGCTGTCTATTTTCCTTTGTAAATTTTTTAAAAATTTAATTTATTTTTATTTATAGTTGACATATATTATAATATTAGTTATCTGGTGTACAATATGATTCAACATTTATCTACCTTAGAAAGTAAATATCAAAATGCCTAGTAACCACTTGTCACCATACATAGTTATTATGATGTTACTGACTCTATTCCCTACACTGTACATTATATCCCAATGGTGTATTTTAAAACTGAAAGTTTTGTACTTAGTAATCCCTTTCCCCTGTTCCACCCTCATCTCTTAGGCATCAATCACTTTGATATTTGTGTCTATGAGTTTGTTTTCATTTTGTTTGTTTTGCTAAATTCCACATATAAGTGAACTCACACAGAATTTGCCTTTCTCTGACTGATTTCACTAACATAGTATTCTCTAGATCCATTCATGTTGTCGCAAATAGCAAGATTGTATTCTTTTTTACTTGGATATATGTACCACATATTTATTCATTCATCTATCAGTGGACACATAGGTTGCTTTCATATCTTGGCTATTTTAAACAATGCTATAACAAACATAGGGGTGCACAAATCTTTTCAAATTATTGGGTTTTTTTGTTTGTTTTCTTCAAATAAATATTGAGAAGTGGAATTGCTGGGCCATATGGTATTTTTAATTTTTTGAGGAATCTTCATACTGTTTTACACATTGGCTTCATTAATTTATAATCCACCCACAGTGCACAAAGGTTCACTTTTCTCCACATTCTCACCAGCATTTGTTATTTCTTGTCTTTTTGATATAGCCATTTTGATGTGTGGGAAATGATATGTATTGTAGTGTTGATTTGCATTTCCCTGATGATTAGTGATGTTGAGCATCTTTCTATGTGTCTGTTGGCCATCTGCATATCTTCTTTGGAAAAATATTTATTAGGTCCTCTGCCCATTTTTCAATTGGAATTTTTGATGTTGAGTTGTGTAAGTTTTTAGTATATTTTAGATATTAACCCCCTTTAAGATATATCATTTGCAAATATCTTCCATTCAATAAGGAGCCCTTTCATCATGTTGATGGTTTATTTTACTGTGCCAAAGGTTTTTACTTTGATGTAGTCTTATTTGTTTATTTTTGCTTTTGTTACCTTTGCCCTAGGAGACATATACAAAAAAAAATTAAGACTGCTGTCAGCGTTTTCTTTTAGCAATTTTATAGGTTCAAGTCTTACATTTAAGTCTTTAATACATTTTGAGTTTGTTTTTGTATATGGTATAAAAAATAGTCTAGTTCCATTTCTTTTGGCATGTATCTGTCCAGTTTTCCCAATACCATGTATTGAAGCAACTGTCTTCTCCCCATTTTAGTTTTTGCCTCCTTTGTCACAGATTAATAGACTATATAAGCATGGGTTTATTTATGGCTATTTTGTTCCATTGTTTTGTTTGTTCCCTGTGTCTGTTTTCTGTGTTAGTACCATACTGTTTTGATTAGTATAGCTTTGTATACAATCATACAAGTATTAGAAGAAAACGTGAGTAAATTTCTTTTCAACTTTTGTCTAGGGATAGCCTTTCTAATGCTATCAAAATCGAAAGGAAATAAAAAGAAATATTGAAAAATTTAACTACAAAACATAAAATATCTTAATGGCAAAACAGCATAAATATGTTAAAAAGAAAACTGACAAAGTTGCTGAAATTATTTTCAACCTAATCAAGAAAAAGGTCAATATACTAATATATAAAGAATGCTTTAAAATTGAAAGACAAATATCAAAATACACTGTAGAAAATGAGAAAAAAGATATTACTAGAGATTTTACAAAATATATATAAATGAATATGTCCCTTAAACATATGACAAATGTTCAGGTATATTAATAATTAGAGAAATTAGATAAATTCTTATCAGATTGGTAAAAAGTAAAGTGTATGATGGCATATTCTGTTGGTGAGGCTGTGGGGAAGCAGATACTTTCATATATTGCTAACGAGAATATAAAGTGATACAACCCTTCTAGAGGGCAATTTACCAATACTTAAAGCTACAGATTAAAAGTATTTCTCTCCCCAAAATTCATATGCTGAAATGGTATTAAGGTGGGACCATTGGAAGGAGATTAAGTTATGATGGAATAGAATTAGTGCTCTTATAAGAGACTCCAGAAAGCATCCTAGCCCCATGTTCCAAGTGAGGACACAGCAAGAAGATGGCAATCTGTGAACCAGAAAGTGGGCCCTTACTAGACACTGAATCTGCAGTCATTTTGATCTTGGACTTTCCAGCTTCCAGAACTGTTGGAAATAAATTTCTGTTGTTTATAAGCCATCCAAGCTATGGTATTTTGTTCTAACAGCCCAGATGGACTAAGAGAGAATTTGGGACTGAGAAGTGAGACACTGCTGTAACAAATACCTGAAAATGTGGAAGTGCTTCAGAACTGGGTAGTAAGACAGATGAAGCTGGAAGTATTTTGAGGTACATCTAGAAAAGGTCTATAGTGCCATGAATGGACCGTTAAAGACAATTCTGGTGGCATTTCAGTAAGAAAAGAAGAGAGCTGTAGAGAAACCTAACATTCTACCTAAATAGAATATTGGTAGAAAAATGGCCAATACAGGCCACTCTGATGAGGCCACAGGCAGAGCTGAGGGACATGTTATTGGAAACTGAGGTAAGGCTCTTCTTATTATAAAGTGTCAGAGAGCTTCACTGAATTATGTTGTTGTCATAGTGTTTTGTGGAAGGTAGAACTTTTCAGTGATGAAATTGAATATGTAGAAGAATTTTTATAAGAAATGTTTATAAAGAAAAATATAAGAAATTTCTTAGTAATATATTGAAGGTATATCTAAGCAAGTACTGAAGCAACTTCTTCTGACTGCTCATAGTAAAATTCAGGAGAGAACTCACTTGAAGATGGAATTGTTCACCAAAGGGAAGCAGAATCTAAAGATTTGCAAAATCTTCAGCCTATCCATGTTGTAAAATATGAGAAATCCTGTTTGGGAGAAGACACTAAGGGTGTGATGAAGCCGCCTGAGCAGGTGAAGACACTTAACAAAACAACAGATGTGCTTAACTTTTGATGCAGCAGTCCTAGTGTTTGGAATTTGCCTTCAACAAAATGAAAATAAAATGCACATATTTATTTACTAGAAAAATTTGTAATTGCAAATTGTTGGAAACAATCTACCCATACATGTATGAGAAAAATTGGTTGACTAAAATACAGTGTATTCACACAATGATGTTCTATCCTGTTGTAAAAAAGAATGAGAAAGATCTTTATAAGCTGATATAGAGTAATTTCCAGGATATATGTTGAATGAAAACAGAACGAGTATCCTATAGTATGGTACTATCTATGTAAAGAAGAAGGGTAGCCCTGGCCAGGTGACTCAGTTGATTGGAGCATTGTCCAGTAAACCAAAAAGTTGTGTGTTTGATTGCTGGCTAAGGCAGATACCTAGGTTGGAGGTTCAATTCCTGGTGGGAGTGTGTATGAGAGACAACTAGTGTTTCTCTTTCATACTGATCTCTCTCTCTCTCTCTCTCTCTCTCTCTCTCTCTCTCTCTCTCTCTCTCTCTCTCTTCTTCCTCTCTCTAAAATCAATGGGCACACTAGAAAGACAAATAATTAAATTAAAAAATTTGCAAAGGACCTCAATAGACACTTCTCTAAGGAGGGCATACAGATGACCCATAGACATATGAAAAGATGCTCAACATCAGTAGCCATCAGGGAGAATCAAAATCACAATGAGATATCACCTCATACTTGTCAGAATGGCCATCATTAATAAATCAATAAACAATAAGTGCTGGTGAGGATGCAGAGAAAAGGGAACCCGAGTGCACTGTTGGTAGGAATGCAGACCAGTGCAGCCACTGTGGAAAATAGTATGGAATTTCCTTAAAAAACTAAAAATGGAACTGCCTTTTGAACCAGTTATTCCACTGCTGGGAATATATCCTAAGAATTCTGAATTATCAGTTCAAAAGGACTTATGCACACCTATGTTCATAGCAGTGCTATTTACAGTGGCCAAGTGCTGGAAACAGCCTAAGTGCCCATCAGTAAATGAGTGGATAAAAAAACTGTGGTACATTTATATAATGGAATACTATGCAGCAGAAAGAAAGAAGGAACTCCTACCTTTTGTGACAGCATGGATGGAACTAGAGAATATTATGTTAAGTGAAATAAGCCAGGTGGTGAAAGACAAATACCATATGTTCTCACCTATAAAAGGATCCTAATGAACAAAACAAATAAAGATATAAAATAGAACCAGAGGTGTGGACACATGGACAAAATTGAAAGTGAATAGAGGGGTGTGGGGAGGGGAATAATGGTGGAAAGAATGGGAAGGGACTAAATAAAGAACATGTATGGATGACTCATGGACATGGACAACAGTGTGGGAATCGATTGTGGGAGCAGTGGGTGGGGTGGACAGAGGAGACCACGGGGGGGAAATTGGGACAACTATAATAGAGTAGCAATAAAAATAATTTAATACAAAATAAAATCAATATATCCTTGGTGAGGATAAAAAACAAAAATGAACTAAGCAAACAATAGAACAGGAACAGATTCACAGAAATAGAGATCATGTGGAGGCTTATTGGCAGTGAAGGGGAGGGAGGAGAATGGGGGAAAAGGTACAGGGAATAAGAAGCATAACTGGTAGGTACAAAATAGACAGGGGGAGGTTAAGAATAGTATAGGAAATGGAGAAGCCAAAGAACTTGTATGTATGACCCATGAACATGAACTGAGGTAGGGAATGCTGGTGGGAGAGGGGGTACAGGCCAGAGAGGAATAATGGGGAGAAAAAATGGGACAACTGTAATAACATAATCAATAATTATATATATATATATATATATATATATATATATATAATTATTAGGTGTATATATATATACACCTGGTCAGTTATGCAAAATGAAATACAAAGAGTAACCAGAAACTAACATGTTGCTGACAGAGGTTGGGTGGAAGGACTGTGGAAAGAATGGGCAAATAGAAATGAGGCAGAAGACATGAGGGATGAATGGTGCTTTTCTGAATATACTTTTTTAAAGAAAAATAGTTCTGATGCTTTGAGCCATGGTGATTCTTCATATAACCTAACATATAAATAATTAAAATTAACCAGAATTTTAATTGGTGAGAAACTGAAAAAGAATAAGTTAAATTTAGTTGAAGTATTAAAATATATAGCATAGCCATACTAAAGACTGGGAAGAAATTAATCTAAGTTTTCTTTTTAAAACAGTATTTTAATAACAGTACTTGCGGCTAAAGACAAAAAGAGTTTTGCACAAATACTATATTTTATTACACTCATGGAAGTATACCAATATATCATTATATATATATCAATATATATCACAAAATATATATTATACAAATGTTAAACTTGTTTCCCATGGGGCTAGTGGTATTACTTCTGAAAGTACTTCATATGTATTCAAGACTGAGAAAATAAGTATGCATATTTCGAATAACTGGAACTGTATTTCTCACTCAAAGAAAAGACTTCATAAATAAGGAAACAGGATAAGTTAGAATGAACTCCCCTACTGCCTGCCTGCCCCTCCCTAATTCTCTCTTTTTCTTTCTCCTCTTTTCTCTTCTGTATATATTATATATACATGCATACATAGAGTGACAAATCGATGTGTACATATATGCACACATGCATACATGCACATACATGTGTAAATGACTAGTTTTGTGTGGAGACACACACGTGCATTTGTACACGTGGCATGCATGTTTGTACATATATGTATATTTACATATGCACATGTGTGTAGATAATGCATCTATCTATCCACTTAAATATTCTAGCTCAAATGAATGAACTGGGAAACAATGACAGCTCAGTACCATTGAGAAAAATCCAAGCCTGAGTTAGTACAAGTACACAAATGATCCTGGAATATTTTTTGTGTGCTAGAAAATAATGAAGTGCTCAAAAAAATGATAGGGATTTAAAGAGAGGACACAGAGGTGTATGCAAAAGGACCTCCAAAGGCCATCTCTGGGACACTTTGAGAAGCATAAATAAATATTGTAATATATTATAAACCATAGAATACAATAAATGTATGGGAACCCATATGAGTGTAAATGTATAACTGAATAAATAAATGAGCGAGAAAGGACTGACTTTCCTTGCAGTAGAATTATAATTAGTTAAACATAGAAGGAACAATTATAAATAGAAAATCACTCTGGGAAACACCGTAATAATAAATTTTGCAGGCAAGAATCATAGATAGGTGCTAAAATTAATGGGGAAAATTATGAAGAAAAACATTTATATAACCTCAAAGTAAATATATATATTATACTTATTAAATACACATTTATTATTTATTAATTAAAACAGGAAAAGGGTGTTTTTATAGTGCAGACTTTGGCAGACACCACCTTATTGCAGTAATCAAGTTAGCATGACCAATTATAGGTCATATCCACATCCCGTATATCTGATATGATGCGCTATGAAGGAACACAACATCAGTTCTACAAATAACACTTTTATGATAGTTTTGCCAAAAACAAATGTTATAAAATCATTCCAACTCCAACTAGGAGACATTCTACAAAATGTCAAGGTCATGGACGACAAAGAAAGACTGAGAAAATGTATCTTACTGGGAGACGTGTTGTGGGATTCTGGACTATCACAAGGGCATTAGAAAGGCAATTGGAAAAAATTGAATAAAGACTTTAGATTAACTGGTAGTATTGTTTCAATGTTAACATCTTGGTTTTAATAATGTTACTATGGCAAGGTACAATGTTAATATTAGGGGAAGCTGGGTAACAGTTATACTGGAACTCTAAATCATTTGTGTAACTCTAAGATTGTTTCAAAATAACAATATTCAAAATAAAATATTAGAGACACTCCAAGAATTTATGGGAGTGATCTCTCTTTTCTTTTTTTGGCACTGTTTCGTAGGATAATGTTTTTTACCTCATTTAACCAGACAGAACAGCATTGCTAAATTGAAGATAATAGTTTATTCTCTTAATCCTTGTTTAATTAATAATCCTTCAAATTACAAGAAGGGACTTCTTAAAAATTCTGAATTCCCAATGGATAAGAAACAATTAGTTGAGATCAGAAATAACATTATAAAATGAATGAAACATAATTAATAATTATGCTACTTTCCTCCATGTTCAACATGGAGGCAGACTGAAGAATTTATTTATTGACAGGCACTTACATGTCATCCCTAAATTATATGTAAGACAATAGCTTCCCTTGCCCACGACAGTACTGTGACAAAGACCCTCCCAGTACTATTTAGGGTACAGAGCTACTCACTAGAAATGAGGCTGATACTTTTCCTACTTGAACCTAGGAGTCACTGAAGTCTTCTGACAAGACAGGGCCTCCAAAGACCTTACAGGTGAAATCACTGTGAGTTTAGATTGAATGAATAACCTTAGTGAGTGGTAGGACTCATTTTACACAGTGATGGTTGAGACAAGAGGTCCCTCCAAATCTAATCTGCCCCTGGAAAAAATGCCTACACGTGAGCTTATGAACTAAAAGAGCTACCACCTTGAAGAACTATAGTATGACACTCACAGAAATTGAATTGGCAAAGACATCACATAAGCAGTGGACAAGTGGCCCTCAAACTGGGTAGATGCAAATTTCAGTAGAAGCGAAGTAAGGGTTCTTTCCTGTGGACTAGGGGACAGCTGGGAAGCTGGACTGACCTCTTTCAGTCTGAATCAGCCTTAGATTCTTGGGTAATTTTGATGAAGACATATTAAGAAGGGGATGTTAATATTTCCGCATATACTAGCATATTTTTATTTGAGCAACTAATTGGAAAAGTAAGAGTTGTGTCTTTAGAATCAGGCTCAGATCTATGGCAAGTCATAAAGAACTACTGGGGTTGAACGGTACAGTGTTTATAGTAAAAAATTCAAACTTTGTTCTCTGGGCAAGGTTAGCTAAGAGTACTAGGCCAATATCTATATACATGCTTCATTTCTGAAACTTATTTTTTCTGTCTTGAATTTTTGGGCTCATGTTCAATATATCTTTGTCATGTTCATTCATAAGGGGAATGATTGGTTCTTGAAGCCAGTGAGGAAATCAGAAATGAATTTTCTTGAAATAATTCTTTATAGTTTAGTCTATCAGGATAAACTGGAGCTTAAGAAATACATTTTTATCAAGGTTGTTAATATGTCTGTTCTAAATATTATCTGCATATTCAATAATGTAATGCTGGAACAGTAGAGGAGAAATCATGTGTCTGTAAATATGATACTCTCTGTCCCAGTTGCTTTCTGAGAGTCTAAGGAGGTATTCTGTGAAGGAGTGAATGACTTCTGGGTACTGCCTGTGGTACTCTTATTCAGTGTATGATAGAACAAACACAGTCTTCAGAGTCGGAACAAAATGGATTTGAATTTCATCTTTACTACTTAGTAGCCATGTGACTTTGGGAATGTTCATTAGCTAGCCTGTCTGAGCCTTAGTTTTATGACCTGTAAAATAAAGGTAATTATATTTCTCTCTTAGGTTTAGTGCAAACATTGCTCTCCCAAGATGTGCATGTCCTACTCATGACTAGGCTTAGGGAGGTTGGAGACCCCCTGCAAAGTTGGTGGAGTGCACAGGAGGCATTACAGTGTCTTCTTGTCTACTGTGGCTTCTTGGCCTCATGTGGATTTTGTCTGGGGAAGACAACACTCTTGGACAGGCATGGGGCTGATGGTCAAAGCATGATGACAAAGAGAGCTGGATCAGCCCCACCAGGGATGGGATGATGATATACTTGTCCTTCAGTAGATGACCGGCATGGCAGGGGGCATGATCAAGTGTCAGATGAAATAAAAAAGTATCATCTGAATAGAGAGACCAGCTAGAACCAAGACAAATATGGCTGAGTAAATGCCTTCTCCCTCCTGGGCAAACATAATGAAAAAGAAAATCTTCTCCCAACCCAGATAACCTCTACACAAAGGTGTTAGAGAAAAAAAATACTTTATTTTTTAATAATCATTAAACCAGACTGTGATGCACATCACTGGTAATCTGCTAGGAGATTAAGAAGACAGAAATCTCACTGTTTTATTTAGGCAAGCAGGTACAACTCATTACATATGTGTTCTGAAGATAAATGATAACTAGTCACATGTAAGTCATCTTATATTTACCTGAGAATTGGAGTGATCATCCGTTTTTGTTTACTGGCTTTATCAAGTATACCTTAGAGATATTCTGGGTTAAGTTCTACCACTGCAATAAAGTAAATGTCCCAATAAAGATAGCCACACAATTTTTTTTTTTTTTTTGGTTTCTTGGTGCATATAAAAGTTATGTTTATACTATACTGTAGTCTATTCAGTATATAATAGCATTATAGCTAAAAAAACAATACATATCTTAATTATAAATGCTTATTGCTAAAAAAAAATGTTAACCATCATCTGAGCCTTTTGCAAGTCATGATCTTTTTTGTTGATGCAGAGTTTTGCCTTGGTGCTGATGGCTTCTAATTGATCAGGTTGGTGGTTCCTGAAGGTTGAGGTGGCTGTGGCAGTTTCTTAAAGACAATAATGAAGTTTGTTGCAGTGGTCAACCCTTCTTTTCACAAACAATTTCTCTATAGAATATGGGTTTGTTGACTAGCATACTTCTAAAATTGAGTCAATCATCTCAAACGCTGACCCTGCTTCACCTGTGTAATATTCTAAATCCTTTGTTGTCATTTCAACAGTCTTCACAGCATTTTCATCAGGAGTAGATTCCATCTCAAGAAACCCCTTTCTCTGCCAACCCATAAGAAGCAACTCCTCATCCTTAAATGTTTTATTGTGAGATTGCAACAATTCAGTCACATCACCAGGCACCACTTGTAATTCTAGTTCTTGTTCTATTTCCATTGCATCTGCTTTTACTTCCTCCACTGAAGTCTTGAACCTCTCAAAGTCATTCATGATGTTGAAATCAACTGCTTTCAAACTTCTGTTAATGGTGGCATTTTGATCTTTTTCCATGAATCAGCAGTGTTCTTAATAGCATCTTGAATAGCGAATTCTTTCCAGAGGTTTTCAATTTGCTTTGCTCAGACCCATCAGAGGTATCACGATCTATGGCAGTTATAGCCTTATGAACTGTATTTCTTAATAAGACTTGAAAGTCAGAATTATTCCTTGATCCTTGAGCTGCAGAACGAATGTTGTGTTAGCAGGCATGAAAACAACATTAATCTCGTTGTACATCTGTATCAGAGCACTTGGGTTCATGACCAGGTGCATTGCCAACAAGTTGCAATATTTTTAAAGGAATTTTTTTTTTGCAGCACATCTCAACGTGGACTTGAAATATTCAGCAAACGATGTTATAAACAGATATGCTATCATCCAGGCTTTGTTGTTCCATTTAGAGAGCACAGGCAGGGCAGATTTAGCATAATTTTTAAGGGGCCTAGAATTTTTGGGATAGAAAATGAACTCTGGCCTCAACTGAAAGTCATCACTTCACCAAAGGCATTAGTCCCTAACAAGAGAGTTAGCCTGTCCTTTGAGGCTTTGAAGCCAGGCATTGACTTCTCTCTAGCCATGAAAGTCCTAGATGGTTTTCCTTTCAATATGTTTGTTTCATCCACACTGAAAATCTATTGTGTAACATAGACACTTTCATTAATTATCTTAGCTAGTTCTGGCTAACTGGCTGTAGCTTCACCTTGAACTTTTATATTACAAAGATGACATTTTTCCTAATCTCTGCTATCTTCAAACATATTTCTGTATCTTCTTCACCTCGCCCAGCCTTAATAGAATTCAAGAGTTAGGGCATTGCACTGGATTAGGTTTTGGCTTAAGGGAATATTGTGGCTGGTTGGATCTATTTAGACTACTGAAACTTTCTCTATATCAACAATAAGGCTGTTTCACTTTCTTATCATTTGTGTGTTCACTGGAGTAGCAATTTTTATACTCTCCGAGAACATTTACTTTTCATTCACAACTTGACTAAATGTTTGGTGCAAAAGGCCTAGCTTTCAGCCCACCTTAGCTGAAGACATATATTCCTTATAAAGTTTAACCATTTCCATTTTGTGATTTGAAGTGAGAGATACATGACTCTTTCTCTCTCTTGGACATTTAGATGTTTCTGTGGGGTTATTAATTTGCTTAATTGTAATGTCGTTGTGTCTCAGAGAATAGAGAGGCCAAGAAGAAGGAGAGAGGTGGAAGAATAGCCAGTTGGTGAAGCAGTGAGAACATGCACAACATTGACGGTTTGCCCTTTTAGATGGGCACAGTTCATGGTGACCCCCCAAATTATAATAGTAATATGAAAGATCACTAATCATAGATCATCGTAATAATATAATAAACATGGAAAATTTTGAAATATTGCAAGAATTATCCAAATGTAACACAGAGACATGAAGTGAGCACATGCTGTTGGAAAAATGGCACCAGTAGACTTGCTGGAGTGGGGTTGCCAAACCCTCAATTTATAAAAAAGTGAAGTGTCTGAGAAGTGCAATGAAGTGAAGTGCAATAAACTGAAGTATGCCTGTACCTTGATTTTAATGCAGTGAGACTCATTTTGGACGTCTGACCTCCAGAAATGAAAGATAATAAATATGTGGTCTCTTAAGCTAAGTTTGTAGTATTCATTACAGCAGCTGAAGACAACTAATGTAATGTGTAAAGAGCCCTGCACAGTGCTTGGTTATTAATTGAATGCAACGTTACTGCATTTCTAACCCTTTTCCATGTTTTTGGGTGATCTTCTATCCTAATCTCCAGCAAATTCTTCTCCTGAAAAATATGCTGTAAAATAGAACTTACTCTGGCCACTTGAGTTGGGATTCTGCTATTTTCATTTGTGCGAAGGGAGAGATGGATGAAATCAGCACTATCTGGACCATGAGTCAGCCAACTTTTTTTTTCTAATGGGCTAGATAGTCTATTTTAGGCTTTGTGGTTCATGTGATCTTTGTCTGAACTACTCAACTATGAAAGTAGAGCAGGAAAGGAGCCATAAGCAATATGTAAATGATGTGCTTGTGTTCCAATAAAACTTTATTCACAAAAAACAGGTAGTGAGCTGCATTTTATCTGTGGTCTGTAGTTTGTTGATCCGGGATTTACACTCTTTCTCTTACTGTTTCTCTTTACCTTCACACAAGGTAATTCTTTCAAGGTTAAGGTAAGAAATAAAGGAGAATCAAATCCTCCCTCACTGGACTCATTCAGAAGACTTTTCTCTGCTTGTGGTATCTATTTCATCTGTGAGTTGGCAATCATAATAAAACTAATGACTGTAATAACAACAGTCATCATGTAATCACTATAATTTATAGGACAATAGAAAAAGGATTTTTTATTTTCTGAAACCCTACTCTAGGCCACAAGGCCACCTAGATTTTTATTTATCTCTACAGATGCAGATGCTGCTACTTTAAAAGGAATCACCATTTATTAGAAATTTGCTAACTTGAAATCCTGAAGGTGCCATGTTCTGATTTCTAAAAACATAAAATACTCTGAAAGCCCATTTGAAAGACAGTTAGAAAGAAAGACTATAATTAGAAACTCCTTTCAAGGTCTTAATTTCTCCTCCTTGGGTTGAACAGTTTCAATACATCTGTACTTTCCTTTTTGTCTGTTACCTGTTTCCACATGCTGTGTCATTTGCCTTAAAATGTGACTGTAAGCTGAGCCCAGGATCCTGCTGCACAGGGAGGCATTATTGATTTCTTGGAGAGTAGCAAGAGGACCAGCAACGTTGCTGTGAAATGTGGCTGACAGCTTGTGACATCTAATTTACTATAATGAAATCATGGGGTTCTCTAGCTCTCAGGCCTGGAAAAGAGGTGAAAGGTTATGAAAGTGAGGATCCTAAGCAGCCAGGCATGAAGGGCAGTTCATTCGTCCAGTTCAGTCTCATTCTGAAAGGAGATTAGGAGAATTCATCTGCTCTGAGTTAACCAGCTGGTCTTCTCAGCAAATGAGGAATTATAAATGTCTAATCATGACTGTGAGGGTTACGATTAAATTGCTCAATCAGGAAACCTTATTTTTGGTTCCATTTTGAAGTTTTACAGACTGTTGTAAATATTAAACATAGAAATTTTTCTTTATTCATGAGAATACTTTAAGCCATCTTTTCAATTAGGTATTAAGTCTCTTTTTCAATAATCTTTGTTAAGCAGTACAGCACTTTGAGAGGTTTTGAAATTTATTAAACCCAGTCCCTGCTTAATTGATATGCTTTATTTTTTCTTTTGTTTTCTTTTGACTGTTATGAGGAAGACACAAAAGGAAAGGAAACAAGCTGATAATGGGGTTTTTTTTTTTTAGACTCAGTGACTTTCAGGGCTCCTTACAGCCACTGGTGCACATTCAACTCAGTATCTAACCTTGATCCACAGATCCCCTGAATGGCCTACCACCTCTCTTTCCTCAGATACAAAATGAGTGAGATGTTGTGATAAACAACTAGGAATCTTTCAGCATGATATTATGATTTTATATTATATTCCTGTTCATGTAGTTGGTATCCTGACTGGGTCTTTGAGGCACAAAATGATTGCTGAGTCATATAAGAAAGTTGAATAAAATTCAATGTACATTTCATACTAAAGGCTGCTTGTTCAGCAGTTTGGAAAACTAGCATGGTGTTTGGAGGAGTGCTGGAATAGACATTCATGTAAACTGCATTTTATTTTCAGTGCTGTCATTCCTTTTCATATAGTAACTATGACCCATTTAACCCTCTGAATCTGTTTCTTTATCTTGATATAGAATTAGTAGTTGTCATGAGTGAATCTGCAAAGGTGGTTGTGATTCAGTCTTTCCTGAAAGTCAGCCTCGGACGCCTGGTTTCTGCCATAGGGCCCAGGTGAATGAGAAACGAAAGCCGTGGGTGGTCTTGGCCTTCCTGGACGAGAGACCCAAGGTCTCTCTTCCTGGGCACCAAGAAATAACAGTGAGCCCACACAGGTGACTGTGATATCCTTAGTTTATTAATACAGGTTTCACACGCAAATCAGTTCTAACCTAACAATCCTAACTTGACTAAACACACAGTGAGTCAAGGATACAACATCACCCCTCAACTGGAAGTGAAGTCATTATAAAGTGTATTGAGATGAAATAAAAGTGGCACTTTTCACAGGGAGGCTTATAGGGATAAGCAGTTTGCCTAAACATCAGAAAATATAAAGAATTAGCAAACTCCCATTTCCCATTTTGGCAAACTAAGTAATGTATACCAGTTCTCCACTGAGCACAGATAGAACATCTGGAAATTCTATGAAAACATCTGCTTAAAGGCATTAAATTATGAATAACATAGTGAAGGATGATCTAACCAGGATCTGCAGGTGAGAGCGGCCTGGACTGGTTGAGGATGCTGTGCCCTCAGAGGTGGGTGTGAACTGGTACTGCACAAGGCCCTACAGGAGACTCTACCTCAGCGTAATATCATTCTAGTTCCCAAAATTGAATTGAAGTGATCCCTAAATGATAGTGGCCCCAGGTACCTGGCTGCAGGAACATTACATCTTAGTGGAACTATCATCCTGGCTTCATTTGTTTTTTGTAGTTTTCCAAAATATTTCTTAAAAATTT
Source organism: Glossophaga mutica (assembly GCA_039655065.1). NCBI lineage: Eukaryota > Metazoa > Chordata > Mammalia > Chiroptera > Phyllostomidae > Glossophaga > Glossophaga mutica. Next base: position 133,450,822 of record CM077307.1, on the reverse strand, counting down.
TCGGCAAAAAAAAAAAAAAAAAAAAAACAAAGGACAGTGTAAACAAAAAAAGAGCTGAAATATTAAAATGACAGTAAAAAAAGGATCCATATATTGGAGTAACCTGATACAAAATAAAACTAACTTCATATTACATTCTAGGATCTAAAGGAAGATTGAGAAGTTTGGCAAAGAATTTTAAAATAGGGAGAAATGCAAACAGAAATAAAAGAATTGAAAAATATAATAAATTAAGAACCTACTGATAGATTTAACAGCAGGACATAACTGAAGAGAGATTAATAAATAGAACCTAGATCAGAACAAAATGTGCAGACTAAGTACAGAGAGAAAAATGGGTGGAAAAGATTCAGTATAAATGAAATAATCATGTATGATACACCAGAGGGCTGATGTACATCCTTTGGAGTCCTGGATTAAAAGCACAGGAGTGGGACAGGAAAATATATTTAAAGAGATAACTGAGTATTTTTTCCACAATTTCAAGAAGTTTTACAAATCATAAAGATGATAAACAAAAGAATTCTAGACTAAAGCACATCAGACCTTAGTCAATACACCTCAGAAAAATAAAGAGAAAAATGTTAAAAGCAGACAGTGCAAAATCAACAGATTGACTTTAAAGGAGCAACAATTAGATTGACATTTGAATTGTCAACTGAAACAATGAGAAAAAAGTGTAGGTCATTTTAACTCATAGGCTTTAATGTAAAAATACTAAGTGAAATATACTCAAGCTAGTCTAACAATAACTTAAAAGTGTCACACACCCATGTTGGATTTATCCCAGAAATAGAAGCTTGTTTAAGACTTATAAGCCAGCCTGGCTGGTGTAGCTCAGTGGATTGAGCCCGGGCTGCGAACTAAAGGATTTGCTGGTTGGATTCCCAATCAGGGCACACGCCTGGATTGCAGTCCAGATCCCAAATGGGTGGACATGTGAGAGGCGACCACACACTGAGGTTTCTCTCCCTCTCTTTCTCCTTCCCTTTTCCTCTCTCTAAAAAAATAAATTAATAAAATCTTTAAAAAAAGATTTCTAAATCAATGTAATTTATTTACAAAGGGAAAAAGTAGCTTGATTATTTTAATATTTAATATTTAAATGTTAAATTTTTAAATATTTTAAGTATATTTTTATGTAAATGTTTATGTATAATGTGAAAAATAAAACCTCAAGAAAGTAATTCAGTCATGACTTGGGATAGAAAAAGCAAAAGCTTTACCATACTGAAAAAGACTGATAAATTTTACTTCATAAAATTAACAGCTTTATATATGGCAGAGGAGATATTTATAGCACATATATCCAATAAAGAGTTGATATTCACATTACAGAAAAATTTTCTGTGTAGTCAACATGAAAAAGAAAATTCAGCAGCAAAATTGGGCAAAATATTTGAGTAGGCATTTCATAGACAAGGATATCTAAATGGGCAATAGATGCAGGAAAAACTGCTCAACTGTAGTAATTATCATGGGGATGCAAATTAAAACAATAATTGGATTCACTGATATGCCCATTAATATAGATACAATAAAAAGACTGACATTTCCAAGTATGATGCAGACACCGGCTAGCAGTGTCCGAGTCATTGTGGATGAAATAAAAACATACACACGGACTACCGAGTCCGGTGGAGGAAAAAGGACGACAGCGTGGTTTTTCTCTCAAGGGGAGCAGAAGTTGTGGCCTCCACATGACAGGCCTTTATTCTGTATCTCCTCACATTACAAGATGGTCCTCACTCACTCTGCCCGTTACCACAAAGGAGCCAATGCCCCTAATCACATCACAGAAGAAGGATATTAGCAAATGAAAAGGCAAAAGTGGTTGAGCCAGTTACACTGGTCCCTGCAAGGTTTAGCATGGATTTTAGGAAGTTACAACAAGCATTTGCAGGGTGAGGGAGTTTTAGCAAAGAGCAGCTTAGATATATTGCAAATCTGATTCCCCAGGAGAGAACCTATCTGTGGATGTGGGTCCTGTGCATCTCCGAGTGGGAGCTGGGCCCACGCCATGTAGAAGGGTCTGCCACACAAGTACATACAAGGATATGGAATACCTGGAATTTTATACATTGCTGGTTAGTAACCACTCTATCTTAGAGGAAAGCTCATTAAGCAGTGGAAGTAGGGCAGAGATGGGGAGCTGGGAGAGAAATATCTGGCAGCTTTTGCCTCTGTGGGTCAGCTGGCCCATCCCTCGGTCAGTGGAGCCTGCAGCTGGTGAAGGAGAGCAGAGTGGAGTGCAGAGAAGAAGGGAAGCTGGAATCCATCAGACACACACAATGCAACTACTGATGAAGACATCAGAGTCATTTTTTTGTTCTATTTTGCTTTTATTCCTTCCCTCCTGCTCCAGGTCTTGGGCAAATTGTAATCTAGCACCAGACAGGAAAAGCTTTCTGGGAAACATAGCTCCCATCTTAATAAAACTGACAGTACAATTATTCAACACCTTTTACAATAAAAATTTAAGTGTCTATAAGCAGAAAAAAAGATGAGAGACATTTTCATCGATTTAAAAACACAGACTTTGGAATCCAACAATCCTAGATTTGAATTTTAATATAGTCTTTTATTATTTGTGTGATCATGAGCAAATTACTTAATTCCTCAGACTCTTGGTTTCCTTGCCTATAAAATAAGAAAGATGATATATGACTCATAGACTTGTTTAAGGATTAAATTTTGTAATGCACATACGTTTCCCAAGACAGTGCCTCATTTATTGAGTTCAGTGCCTGCTTCAACAAATGGTTCCTTTTAGCAATGTCACTACTGTCCAATTGTAAAGATCCTTGGACATTAGAATCGCCCGAGGAGCTTTTAAAATACAAGGTCTGTGTGGGAAAAGTCCAACCATTGCTAATATAGTGAGACTGTTTTGCATGGCATCGATGTAACCTGGCAGCCAATGAGAGTGGACTGGAATGTGAACAATGACAACTTCACTGTACTAGTCAGTGGGGTGATAGACACCATTGAGTGAGCATGCGTTCTGTGTGGCTGTCACATTCAAAATGACTGAGAAGAGCAACGAATCTGCATCAAATTTTGCATTAAACTTGAACATTCCTCTGTGGAAACTATTTAGATGGTTCAGAAGGCCACAGATATAAGCAACTGGTGATCCGCAGTTTCATCATGACAACACCCCCACTCACGCATCATGTCTGGCGGAGACTTTTTTGGTGAAACATCAAATCACCCAGTACTCAGCCCCACTACAGATCAGATCTCATGCCCTCTGACTTCTGGCTTTTCCCAAAACGAAAATCACCTTTGAAAGGGAAGAGATTTCAGACCATCAATGAGATTCAGGAATATATGACAGAGCAGCTTATGGCAATACCAACAAAGGATTTTGCAAGTGTTTTGAACAGTGGAAGAGACTCTGGGAGAACTGTGTGGGGTCCCAAGGTGCCTACTTTGAAGGGGACTGAGGCATCATTGTCCTATGTGCAATATTTCTTCTATCTTGTATCTTCTTGAATAAATGTCTCTATTTTTCATATTACATGGCTGGATAACTTCTGGACAGACGTATCCTGATGCAGACTCTGCTGAGAGACACTGATTTGCTTGGTATATTTCTCTGTCAGTAAGGGAGCAGCGGAGACAGGATACCTTCTACCTCACAAAATTCTTCAGTCACAGAGCAAGTCAGACCCTGTTAGCTTTCTGCAGCCCACCATCCTCTGTTCATAACTTTTGTTACTTTCCTGTGTGCTCTAGACGTGTCTCAGAGGGTAGATATTTGTGTTCTTTAGATTTGCAAGTCACTGATGACCATGAGTGGAAAGGTAAGAAATCCTTGAAAGGGGACATGGGAAATATCTTCATTTTAACCCACATTATTTTGAGAAACTGTACTGTAGAACACTTGAACTCATTTAGATTCCTGCTAGTTACAGCTTCAGTATGTGACCTTTTCATGAACTTTGTGCCAAAGTGAGGCATGGAACGAGTGAGAGACATTCTCAATGTTCCCTCCTTATCACTGACTACAGAGAGAAGTAATGTCATACCAACCAGAACATAAATGTGAGATACCGTGGTGAATTAATTCACAGGTATGCTGAATATAATGTGAGTGAAGAGAAGTGAAAATTTGCTTCTTAGAATTCAGTGGGACGGTAACTACTAATCTTCAAGTTGTACATGAGATTCTTTTCATTGGCAGGCACTCTTAATAATCTCTGATGAGGAGTTAAAAGTGCCAGTTGTTATATGTTGTGGGAAAGTGAAGTGGAACTGGGAACATTAGGGTCACAGTGTGTTGTTATTGAAAATGAATCTCATCTTAACCTCTACTTCACAGTATTTGTATATTTTTCATAAAATGAGGCTATCCATATTTTAAGACATAAGATCTACCGTTCACATCTGCCCATCTCTGGTTTGTACACTGCTTTATTTTCTTTTGTGTGCTGTTCAGCAGTTCAATTGTTACTAAGATTTGCCTTGTTTCACTCAAGTCTATGGTTTCTTTGAACTAAACCAGTGGTATGAATTATCAAAAAAGTAAAGAAAGACACAGGTATTAAAATATTATGTTTTGGGGAAAGTGGCATAGTCAAAGAACTTTGGAATAAAGCTGAGAAATGAGCAATTTTTGGTGGTAGTTGCTCTAAGTTGCTCTAAGAGCAATTAATTTTGCTATAAGTTGTGGGAAAAATAAAATCTTTCTACATTTTTCCAGATTTAGTTAAAATAGTTATGTGTGATTCTTTATTGACAGATATGGGTTTTGAAATGGCTTTTCCTCCTTTCACCTTATCCTCATTTTTTGGCAATAGATAATGAATTCAGTAAGTATTCACCTAGTGCTTAAAATATTCCATGAGCTCCTCTAGGCAATAGTGAAAACACAAAGTCCATTTTTTTCTGGGGTTACAGGTAGTTCACCCTACAAGTAGGGATGTTTATTATTGGCCAGATCTTCATTAACCACGGCTCTGTGTTGGCTGCTATCTTTCTTTCTGGCACGTGCTGTAACCTGTGGCCTGTGGGCTGCAAGTGGCTCAGGATGGCTGTGAATCCAGCCCAACTCAAAATCATAAATTGACTTACAACGTTATGAGATTTTCTTTTGTGATTATGTATTGCAATGTATTTATTGTCTGTTCCAAGAAAACTCTTTTTCCTGCAGTGTGGCCTAGAGATGCCAAAAGGTTGGACACCGCTGCAGCCCTTGGTCCTCAAGTGGTGCCAATTCCTCCTTCACGAACTAGACTCTGAAACGATTTCCATCCATTGTCTGTAGGTGTAATGATAGAAACTGCAAAAGATACCAGTTGTTAAAAATAACATGTACCAAGCACTCTCCCAGTTATCTACATGTGCTTTTTTACCTTATCCTGACACTAATACTAAGAAGTAGAACTGTTACTATTTTTCCCATGGGTATCAAACTCGTTTTCACTGGGGGCCACATCAGCCTTGCGGTTGCCTTCAAAGGGTCGAATGTAATTTTAGGACTGTGTAAATGTAACTACTCCTTAACTAGGGACAAGGAGCTTGGCACTGCCGCTGGGTAGAACAAGGTGCCAGGCTGGATAAAACAAGGTGGAGGGCCGGATTCGGTCTGCAGGCCTTGCATTTGCCCCCTATGATTATGCTATTACATTTGTCCCAATTTCTCTCCCTTTCAACCCTCTCTGCCCAGACTGCCCTGCACTTCCCTAGTTGATCCCCTCATGTTGTCCACATCCATGGGTCCTTCATATATGGTCTTTGACTAATTCCTTCACCCTCTTTCCACCCCACCATCCTCCGCCCCTCTTCCTGATGTCAGTCTACTCCATGTTTCCGTGCCTCTAGTTCTATTTTTGTACATTAGTTTATTTTCTTCATTAGATTCCTCTTATAAGTTAGACCATATGGTATTTGTCTTACTATCATTTTGTCCATTTTCCTGTATTGGAGAAGGTTTTAAAGAAAACAAAGCACCTGGCCAAGGTTACTTGGCAATTAATGGCCTAACTGGGAATCAAATCCAAAACAGTCCAATCAAAATATCAGGCTCCTCACACCCTGCATGAATAAGAGTAATATTATTTCTCACACATATAGGTACTCTTATTTTTAAGTATAGATGCTAAGGTTAATTAAATGTCAGTTAATTTAAAGAGACACCGATGCTATAGTACCTTTACTTTCACTGTCTGTTCTCTTATGAAGGTATAACTACCCCAATGTGGGGCAACACTCAGAATTATTTCATGTTTAAAAGCAGTTCTTATACTAAAAAATAAATGTATGTTGGGAATTACTTGTGCTGCATTGTAAGCTTCTTGAAGGCAAGGGAAATTACTTGTTTAACTTTGTGTTTCCGGTGCTGAGCCTACCTCTGTCACATACAGGGAGGGCAATGAATATTTGGTAAATATATACATGCATGGATAATGAATCACCTTGCTAATTAAGGAGAACAGTGTCACAGACATCCAAATATAACATTTATGCAGCAAGGATTGGAGTGAAATGAATAATTGGATGACAGTGTGGTGCACAAAGGAAAATGTGGGAGACAAATGTCAGAGCTAAACAAGAAGAATCAGATAAACCAAAAAGGGTAATTGCTTTTTAAAAAATATATATTTTATTGATTATGCTATTATAATTGTCCCATTTCTCCCCCATCATTTCCCGCCACCCTGCACACCCCCTCCCACCCACATTCCCCTGCTTTAAGTTCATGTCCATGTGTCATAAGTTCTTTAGCTTCTACATTTCCCACACTATTCTTGCCCTCCCCCTGTCTATTTTCTACCCACTATCTATGCTACTTATTCTCTGTACCTTCCCCCCTCTCTCCTCCTCCCACTCCTCTGTTGCTAACCCTCCATATGATCTCCATTTCTGTGGTTCTGTTCCTGTTCTAGTTGTTTGCTTTTGTTCTAGGTGTGGTTGTTGATAGCTGTGAGCTTGCTGTCTTTTCGCTGTCATATTTTTTATCTTCTTTTTCTTAGATGAGTCCCTTCAACATTTCATATAATAAGGACTTGGTGATGATGAACTCCTTTAACTTGACCTTATCTGAGAAGCACTTTATCTTCCCTTCCATTCTAAATGACAGCTTTGCTGGATAAAACAATTTTGGATGTAGGTCCCTGCCTTTCAAGACTTCAAATACTTCTTTCCAGCCCCTTCTTGCCTGTAAGGTCTCTTTTGAGAAATCAGCTGACAGTCTGATGGGAACTCCTTTGTAGGTGACTGTCCCCTTATCCCTTGCTGCTTCTACAATTCTCTCCTTCATTTGAATCTTGGCTAATGTAATTACGATGTGCCTTGGTGTGTTCCTCCTTGGGTCCAGCTTCTTTGGGACTCTCTGAGCTTCCTGGACTTCCTGGTAGACTATTTCCTTTGCCAGACTGGGGAAGTTCGCCTTTATTATTTGTTCAAATAAGTTTTCCACTTGTTGCTCTTCTTCTTCCCCTTCTGGGACCCCTATAATTCGGATGTTGGGACGTTTAAAGATGTCCCAGAGGTTCCTAAACCTCTCCTCATTTTTTTGAATTCTTGTTTCTTCCTTGTTTTCTGTTTGGTTGTTTCTTCCTTCTTTCTGGTCCACTCCATTGATTTGAGTCCCAGTTTTCCTCCCATCTCTATTGGTTCTCCATGCGTCTTCCTTCATTTCACGTATTGTAGCCTGCATTTTTTCATCTAATTCATGAGCAAAATCAACCAATTCTGTGAGCATCCTGATAACCCAGGCTTTGAACTGTGCATCTGTTAGGTTAGCTATCTGTCCGTTGCTTAGAGGAATTGGCTTTAGGGCTTTGATTTGTTTTCTGGTTTGAGCCATTTTTGGTGTTTTTTGTTTGTTTGTTTGTTTGTTTTGTTTTTGGTCTGGTCGTGGCTGTTACATAGTGACAGGGGTGGAGTCTTAGGTGTTCCCCAGGGTGGGGCAGCCCAGTAGATGGATTGTGACGCTGTATGTGGGGGCAAGGTCCAAGAGGGAACAATGGCGCCTGCTCCGCTCTCTCCTGGATTCCAGTCCCCTCTGACACTTCCCCTTCTCCTGGATTATCTGTGCACGTGAATGTGGGACCACCTGGTCATCCAGCTGCCTTGCACGGCCTCACTGGGTCTGCACAGTTGCCACTCCGTGCCCGGGGTCCACCAGCTGCCGCCTGTGGGCCTGGGGTCTGCCAGCCACCTGCATGCTTGGGAACCACCAGCCACTGCTGTCTGCGTTCCTGGGTCCACACCTCCACTTTTTCCTGTCGTGACTCCACCTCTCTTACTGGTCTGAATGAATGGTTGTTAGACTTCCGTACAGTTCAATTTTCTATTAGCTCTGTTGTTTTCTTGTTTCTAAATATTTGTTGTCCTTACTTTTGGTTGTGAAAGGAGGCACAGTGTGTCCACCTACACTTCCATCTTGGCTGGACGGGCAATTGCTTTTTTGAACACTCTTCCTACTTTGTTTTCTTAAAACTGATACCAAGAGGACTCATTTTGAGATAAAAATTATGAAAGCCATTATTAAAAATTAAACACTTGCTTGACATTGTGTGCATTTTGGTTTCCTAGCTATCCCATAGCTAGGTATAATTATTTAAATTTAATACATGTAATCCCCCAAAAGAAAAAAAATACACATTTTATATCTGGAGAGAACACATTGAGTTTTGGGATCCCAGAAGAATTAATTGTTTTTCTACTTTGTAATTATAGGGAGACCAATGAGAGGTAATGAATATTTTTGAGATATGGCATTTTCATGTTTCTTTGTTTTTTAATTTTGCTCTTATAATTTTTTCTATTGATTTTAATTAAACAGGCCTCTGTTTATGAGAGACTAGAGGAAATTTAATATCCTCAAATTAAGGAAAACAAACAAAAGAGAAGAAAACATTTAGCAAAATTGATTCTTGAATTTTACTTTATGTTATGATTTGAGCTTTTCTTCTTTCTTTTTTTTTTTTCTCTTAAGACAGATTTGATATAGAAAAAGTGCACCCTGGGAGAGTGCTCTGAGCTTTCACAGCTCTTTTCTGCAGTGAATAGTGTTTCATTAATTTCATATGAAATCTTCTTGTGTGACAGTATAATTATAATATTATACAGCTTAGCTGGATGGCTTTAAATGATCTGCCAGTACAACCCCAGAAATGAAGGGTCATGCAGGGTACAAGGAGTCTTCAAGATTCCATTTTGAAAACTAAGTACTCTTGGCATGGGACAAAATTGCTAATGTGCTTCTGTATTTGAGGTGACTTCTATTGCTCATATGGTACCTTACAGTTCAGTGCGATGTCTCTAGTTCTTTGAAATGCCAGTCACTTCAGTTTACATTTCCCTTTGCTTCGGGTAAGAACCTTTGACTGAGAAGATAGCATAGGTAGGAAAGATGGAAGACTCCCTCCACATTTTGGTATGAGATGTGAGGAATGTAGTTCTGGATGTTAGAATTCACTCAATAAATTGGAGACTTATTGGGGGTGTGGTGGGCAAACCTTTTGTCCAGTGAAAGCAGCTTTCTTTAGTTCATCACTGAGAGAGAGCACATTGACATTCAGAACTTTCCACATCATTAATTGGCTCTTTCAGTATTACTTATTTGAATTTTTCCACATCCATCAATTTCTTGGCAGATTAGAGCTCCTATTACTTTTAATGGAGGTTATAGGTAAAAGAGAAACATAGTATAAATGCAATCTTAGCACAGTGAGAAGTCAGATTTCTTGCTCTCCAGTATGTGTAGGTCTCTGTAACACAGAGTTCCATTTTCACCCCTTCGGCACATGTAGTTGGAGAAAGAGGGATTCAATCAAGAAAGTGAGGAAATGGAAAACCAGAAGTTGTACTGTTATTTCCAGCTTAGTACTATTGTTTTTTATTTTTTTCTCCACAATGCTGCAACAACCAGTATGCTGAGTAGAGAAAAAAGTCAAACTGATTGTATTACATTGTGGAGAGATAATACATAGGATATTTTATTTTGTTTTTTCAGTTGGTTACAATGAGGAAATGGCCACAGGATCTTGATGATACGTTGTTGTGAAATAAGTTGGACTAGGAGTTTATTTGCTATGTGACTGTGAATAATGTCTTTGGATATAAACTATTCATTTATAAAGTGAAGATGGACTATATGGTCATATGAAATAGCTCTAAATCCTAAAATTTATTGACTCTCAGGTTACATGTTTACCACTTCAACATTAGTGTTCTGTGCCAGACTAAGGAATTGGTGGATGTATTTCTTCTTATTCAGTTTATAAATTGTCAGAATGAAACATTAAATTGTGAAGTAATTTTGCATGAACTTCCAAAAAGGGTGCAAATTTTAAAAGCCTTCATAAAGTTCGTGTCTTAATCTTCTGTGTTTGACATATTAAAAATGAGTATGTTGCCCTGGCTGGTGTGGCTCAGTAAATTGAGCATCAGCTTGTGAATCAAAAGGTTGCAGAGTCCCCATCAGGGCACATGCCTGTGTTGCAGGCCAGGTCCCCAGTAGGGAGCACTCGAGAGGCAATCACACATTGGTGTTTCTATCCCTCTCTTTCTCCCTCCCTTCCTCTTTCTCTATTAATTAATTAATTAAAACATCTGTCCCATACATTAAAAATGAATATGTTTAACCACATACTACCATATATTAGGAATTCTTGTTAAAAAATTTCTCTTGCTAATTTTTAATTCTTCAGGGTCCAAATGTTAGACGAATGCAATTTTAAAATGCTATGTACTCATTTAGCAGCAATCTAGCACATTCTGGTACAATATAGAGTATTATTACCAAAGTGTTACACTATTTGAGAAAACAGAAGTTTCTTTGAATCCTCTGGGATGGCACAAGGCAAATTTTGATGTAGTGCCCGAATTAGTACTTCCAAATGGCAATACACATAATTACACACAAAATTCAAGAATAGAAAGCAAGAATATTAAGTAATATGAATTTTACATTCTGTCTTGTATTTGAGGAACAAAGCAATTTATCTTTTGCTTCCTTTTTTAGATTCTTCATGGCCAAAACAAAGGTGAGGTTCAGCAAATTATCTGGAGAATTCTGAAAAGTATAGTTCCTAAGTGTATGGATCTGGATTTTTAGGGAATACATTGAATTTAAAATAAGTAAAGGGATTTTTTTGTATTACTTACAACTCAGTATACTTTAAATACTTTTTGAAGCAAATAATTCAACAAATAGCTAAGAAGCAATAGGGCAGGCAGGCAAGCAAGAAGGCCAGTCAATGATGAGCAATGTATTGTCTTCCTTTCTTTCTCATTTCTTTGTTTTATTGTAAAGAAAAGAATGAATTTTCTACTCAGAAGCATTAAAAAAGTTATTGTCAGTTTTGTTAGTTAGCAACATTATTAGTATCAGAGAAAAAAGAAAATAATCAAGTCTAAGATAAATGGTGCGATGAAGTAAAATATGGCCCATCCATTTGAAAGGTGATCATTAAAATGAAGATTTTGTAGATACAGGCATGTACCTAGGCATGTAGGCTGTGTATGACTGCTTAAAATTCTGGTTGGCCAGTGGTTTATTTTAACTGATTTTGTCCCTGTCAAGTTGGTTGTTAAATATTGTAAACATCATACACAAGATGTAATAATACTAGAGATTTTTTAGGATATAAGGTGATTTGGACAGAGTTTCCTGCAAAATTTAACAAAATGATTGATTTACCTATATTTTAGAAAGCACTTGAATATTTAAAAAGTAAAATAAAGAAAATCAGTATAAAAACTTCTGACATTATTAAGACAGGTAGATAGATGGTCAGTGTGATCATTGTTAATTTTATGCAACTCGACTGGCCTAAGAGACACCCAGGTAGCTGATATAAATTTCTGGCTGGGTTCTGGAAGGTGCTATTGGAGGACATTAGCATTTGAATCAGTAGATTGAGTGAAAAGATGCCCTCACAAGCATGGGTAGGCATCATCTAATCCCTTGAGAGTGTGAATTAAAGTGGAAAAAGGGTGAATTTACCCTCTCTTGCTTAACTTCAGGCATCCATCTTGCCTGACATAACAAACATAAGTGCTCCTAACTCATAGTCAGTTAATGAAAAAACTATTTAAAGTAGAAAATCATAAAAATGCATCTATAGAGAGATTGATTAATTTTTATATTTAAAACATACAAATGTATATATTCACCAATCTTTTGATGAGGCAAGGGCTTTCTGTAAATCTGGGATTTATGATTAAAGATTCAAATTGCCTTCTTATAGGCCATGTACACATAATACATTACTTTCCTTTAGAGTGAGAATTGAAAACAGAGGCAAAGAAAATTGATTGCTGAATCATGCCACGTTATTGGGCCTGTTTTTTCCAGATTATTTGAAGACATTTCACCATTTTAATTTGATACTGTATTTTTTTGTCTTATTCTTTTACTTCTTTCTTATTTAACATTTTTGTCAGTTGCAGTTTACATTTAATATTATTTTTTATTAGTTTCAGGTGTACAACATAGTGATTAAACAATCATATACTTCATAAAGTCTTTCTCCTGATATTTCTAATACCCACCTGATACCACAAAGTTATTAAAATATTATTGACCATACTCTCTATGTTGTACTTAATAATCTCTATGATGTACTATTTTACACCTCCATGACTATTTTGTAATTACCAATTTGTACTTCTCAATCCCTTCACCTTTTCTCACCCAATCCCACAACCTCCTTCCCTTCTGTCAACCATCAATCTGTTCTCTGTATCTATGAATCTGTTTCTGTTTTGTTTGTTCATTTATATTGTTCTTTAGATTCCAAACTCTCATATAAGTGAAATCATGTGGTCTTTGTCTTTCTCTGATTGACTTATTTCACTTAGTACAATTCCCTCTTCTTTACATCCATCCATGCAGGTTTAAATGTTAAAATTCTATTCTTTTTATGGCTAGGTAATATTTTATATATATATCACCACTTTTTATCCTCTAGTCTACGATGGGCACTTGGGTTGCTTCCATATCTTGACTATTGTAAATACCACTGCAGTGAACATAGTGGTGCTTATCTTCTTTTGAATCAGTGTTTCAAATTTCTGCGGATATATTCCCAGAAGTGGAATCATTGGGTCATAAGGCAGTTTCATTTTTTAATTTTTTGAGAAACCTCCACACTGTTTTCCAAAATGGCTGCACCAGTCTGCATTCCCATCAACAGTGCCAAAGGATTACCCTTTCTCCACATCTTCACTGGCACTTGTTTCTTGAATTATTGATGATAGTTATTATGACAGGTGTGAGGTGACATCTCATTGTGGTTTTAATTTTCATTTCTCTGATTATTAGTGACCTTGACCATATTTTCATATGTTGATCAGCCATCTGTATGTCTTCTTGGGAAAAGTGTCTATTCAGGTCCTCCGCCCACTTTTTATTAGATTTTCTTTGGTGTTAAGTGGTATGGGATCTTCATAAAATATCTTCTCCCATTCAGTAGGTTGTCTTTCCATCTTATTGATGATATCCTTTGCTAGCCAAAATTTTTTTAGTTTGGTGTAGTTTCATTTGCTTATTTTTTCTTTGGTTTCTCTTGCTTGAGGAGCTATATCAGAAAAAAAATATCGCTAAGAAAAATGTCAGAGATTCTACTGCCTATGTTTTCTTCTAGGAGTCTTGTGGTTTCAAGTTTTACATTTAAGTCTTTAATCCATTTTGAGTTTACTCTTGTATATGGTACAAGAAGGTGGTATCGTTTCATTTTCTTGCATGTACATGTCCAATTCACTCAATTCTATTTATTGAATAGACTGCCTTTAATTCATTGCATGGTCTTGTCTTCATTGTCACATTTCCGTTGGCCATATGGGTGTGGGTTTATATCTGGGGCCTCTATTCTGTTACATTGATCTAGAATGTCTTTTTTTATATCAGTACCATGCTGTTTTGATTACAATAGGCTTGTAGTGTAGTTTGATATCAGGTAGCATGATATCTCTAATTTTGTATTTCTTTTTCAAGATTGCTGTGACTGTTATGGGTCTTTTGTGGATTCCATATATATTTTTGGATTATTTGTTCTAGTTCTGTGAAAAACATGGAAACCAGATTTTTGAATGGTTTTATTTATTGAGTCTTATGAATGGATTCAGCTTAATTTTTACAAAAAATAATAATCCCTCTTGCTGTTCATATTTCTTGGTTTATGCAATAGTGCATATATTATTATATAATTAAATTACTTTACTTAATTTACATTATTATGTATTATAAACACACTCACAACTGACTTCATCAGGTTTGGAGCAATGGAGTAATTTTTGTGTCTACTCTAAAACATCTGTAAGTAAAATATGCAGTTTATTTATCTAAATTCTATTAACTGCTCTATTAATGGTCTAAAATTTTGAAAGCTCATGAATTGTGAACTATCTGGAACCCACTGAAAAATTGCCATAATCTTTTTTCTTCAGTTATGAGACCAGAGAATTCTGTGGCAGTAGTACCAACATAGTTAACATTACTGTTTTTTTTTTTTTTTTTTTTTTTTTTTGTAAAGCAGCAATCAAACAGCATCAGATTTGATGACATGGAAGTCAACATTTCTAAGCCATCAAAAGGAAGAAGTCCCTTAAGATCTGATGGCAAGGAGGGAGAAATTAAAATGGCAATTATTTTGCCAGACTGGAATAAGCATTTTCTCATCCTCAGGGTTCTAAAACAATAATAAAAAAGATTCCATATTTATATTAATTGTCTAGTTAATATAAATAACCAGAAAATATTAGTGGTTTTTATGATACTTAATACAGATTCCAAAGCCAAAAAGAACCTTAGAATATTTTGTCTTAATGGTATTCCCTTCTTTTGGGAGCCAGAAAATATTTCTAACCAACACTTACTTGGAAGGAAAGATTTTCTAACAGCAATTTTATTTGTAAAAATTTTTTGAGTCAGCTTCCATCAATTCCATCCTCCAACTCAAGAGTGTAATCATGCTCACCCTCAGGACACAGGGAAGGAGGAAAGGGAGAGATTATTCTCTCTGAAAAAAAAAAAAAAACAGAACAAAAATCACACCCCCACACACAAAATAACAATTAGCACAACAGAAGAGAGAAATGCACAGAATAGCAAAGAATAGCAAAATGCACAGAAAGAATAGTTAATACTTGCTATCTCTGGTTCCTTTTCTTCTATTTTTTTTTAAATAATTCTAAACCAATTTTCTCCTCTGATAGTCTGTGGAATCTGCTACTCTCAACCTCAGCAATGACCTCCATATTACTAAATCAAAGGGTAAATTCACTCTAACCTTACTTGATCTGTTGGTGGCATTTGACTCAGTTATCATACCCTCTTCTTTGATGTATATTTTTATTTTCACTTGACTTCTGGGACAACCTGAAACTTCTTGTTTAACTTCTGTCTCATGGGCAACTCTTGAAATCTACTTTCTTGGTTCCCAGCCCCTACATTTTGGAGGATTTTAGGGAACGATCCTCTTTGCACCTACAACTCTCCAGAGGATCTCACCCATTCTCAAGGTTTTAAATATCATCTGTATGCTGTTGATGTCTCAATTTGTTATGTGGCCTACACCTCTTCCCTAAAATCCAGACTTAAATTCTAACTTCTTATTAAATACTTGGATGTCTAATAGAAATCCCCAAATCAATATGTTTCGAACTGAACTCTTAATCTTTCCTCCAAACTTCTCATCAGCCTTCCCTGCCTGAGTAAATGACTATATTTTCCTTTTTGTTGCTCAAACAAAACTCTTGGACTTATCATGATTTAGGTCATCACACATTCTATCTGTTCATAAGCCCTTCATCTCTGTCTTTAGAATATGTCCAGAATCCAAACACTTATTATCACTTCCTCTACTCACCAACCTGCCTTTTACCTTGATTTTTGTCAATGATCTCCTAAAGTGGTCTCTCAGCTTCCACTCTGATCTCCTGTAGTCAGTCTTCACAGAGAAACTATAGTGATTCTTTTAAACAGTGTGCAAGGTCATCCTGTTCTTCGGCTGGAAACCTCTATTAGTTTTATTCCTTGTGTAAAATAAAAGTCCATGTTTATTTCAGGTCCTTAAGATCAGGTCCTTCTTCCCTCTCAGACCTCAGCTTGACCACTGGCTGCAACCCTGCTGCCCTTGTTGCTTTTCTTTTTCCTCTTTAGCCAGAGAAAGCACATTTTTGCCTAGGGGTTTAAGCGTGGGCTGTTCCCTCAGCCTGGAATACTCTTCCTTAATTTCATGCATATGAACAGACTTTTCACTTTTTTCAGGTTTTGCTTGAATGATACTGTTTCATTGACTATCCTCTTTAAAATAGCAGTTGCTCACTGCCCAACATTATCTATCACCTTTCCTCCTTTGATTTCCTCAATAGCACTATTTATCACCTAACATGAGTGAGTTGACTGTAGTGTAGTGTGTTTGTGTGCATGTGTGATATAAAAGGACACCCCCTTTTTTGCCACTCAGTGGAAGAAGCATGGCTCTTTAACTTAAAATGATTGATTGGTCAAGGGATAGTAGAATGGGAAGATGCTTCTTTTCAGCAACCCTGTAGTCATCCTGCTGAACTTCAATGAACAAAAAAATCATTGAAATTTCACTTAGTCAACTTGACAAATAGCCATTAGAGTTCAGAAATGTAGTTCTAGACAATAATAATTCATGTTCAGATTTTCAAAACAGTTATTTTGAAAATAACTTTAGAGCCAATAGTCAGTGATACTAATAGCTACCATTATTGAGAACCCTGTAGGAACTGGAGGATATTTGTGCATATGTTTTCTATGTATCTTCTCATTAACATTTCAGTGTAGGTATTATTATTACCTTAGTTCCAAGGTGAGAAAACTGAAGCTCAGAGGGCAAGGTAACCTGTTCTCTGACACTTGGCAAGTGGCTGGCCTGTCTGGCAACAGGCCATGAGTTCTTCCCACTCACTGCAACTTGTCTTATAAAGCAGCAATGGAGATCAATGGATGTGTGAACATAGAAGCTCATGGTTCAAATTCCAAAGTGATTTTTCATGTATTTTGGAAATATGCATCTTTCCATGTGCATTTTCACTATCTGAATGACATAATATTAACTTCTAGTAAAGGAAAAATTAAATAGCATAAATAAATAATTGAAAAATAACACACACACACACTCTTTGCAGGCATATGGGAAGATTATGAGAGAAGCGTCTGACCTTAAAGAAATCATGTGCTAAGGAACATGATTCATTAGAATGTGTGCTAATAAACGTGTGCTAGTGAACACAAGTCACACTGTCCCTCTTTCCCAATCCCTTTTTTAATACACTGATCTAGTACATCTATAGTCTTATGAAATATTACATGGATATTTTTACCACCTTGCATTTTTAGCTTTACTGACTGTATGATGGAAAAGTACAAGAGGTTTTTTAAATCAAAAACACTCAGTTTTATTTCAGGATGAGTGCTTCTCGGTATGTGGTCACTGTGCTTAATACTCATCGACAAGAAGGCACTTCATTGGTCACTGTACTGGACACCAAGGACGATCCTAATTCAAGAGCAAAAACTTGATAGATCTGCTAGCCATACAAGAGACAAAAACACATTTTTCGATCCTTTTAAAACTGCTGAGTCCCAGAACATAGCTCATGAATCCAAATAAAAGTTCACCAAGAAAAGGAGAGAGAAAACCTAAATGAAAAAGGTGCTGGTTGCATGAGAGAGCTGCAGAATGCAGCATAATTATAATTACTATATGACAATTATAGTCCCTATACAATGTTACAGCAAAAAATAGATATTCCAAAAGATTTTGTGACTGAGTGTTGTGGAATAGCAGAGTTGATTTTAGTGGAAGGGTAATGCTGTTCCCTTGCCAGACAATGGTGGTACAACACAAGAAGAGGAAGGGAAGAGCAGAAAACATGGACAGATGTCATGTAATAGGTACTAATGAAAAAATGCTGAGGCAAAAAGAAAAGCCAGGTTAATTAACCCAAGAAGAGTGCCCTGAACAGACACTTAATACATATTTATTCTGTGTGTCTTTCTCATATATGGAATATGTAGAATAATAAATTGGCTGAAGTAGGCTTACCCTTTTTTAAGTAACATGAAACTACTTGTATTTGATTCAATTCAGTAAACTTAATGCTGGGGGCATCTATGATGGGGCAGTTGAGTTGGGTGGCCAAAGATACAGGCAATAGAATCAGACAAATTTCAATTTCACTCTTTAGTCTGACATCCTCTAACTAGCTAGGTGATCTCGGGAACATTCTTTACTGCTTGATTCTTCAGTTCCTGGGTTAATAGCACAACAAGGTGGTTATGAGAGTTAAGAGAAAATTTATATTAAAAGTGGTTAACATAGTGCCTCTCACATAATGGAATTTAAAGACATTTTCAAATTATGATCAGTTATTATATTTGATTGCCTTCCTTCTCATCTTCCATTTTTTCTTTCTTTTGATTTTTTTTAAGTTGGAGACTATTTTGCTAATAAGTTATTAGTTACCTTTATTTCTGGAGTTAGAGATGTTAAATCTCTTTTGGAAGAACATGACTTGACAGATATTAGTCATGTCAATGTGTTGTTGGAAATGGGCACAGCTGAAGATTCCTTTGGCCTAAGTGAGGCTGTCTCTTCTCACAATTTTTGCAGTGTAGAAATCTGAGATCATTGAGGTAGGGGTGAGCAAATTGGAGGTAAAACCAAGAGGCCTCCTAGGAAAAAAGGGTTTAAGACTCCGATCTTTCATTTTTTAAGAATATGAGCTTCATTGCAGTATAATATGCGTACAATAAAATCACCAATTTAAATGTACATTTTCTGACCCATTCACTTTCAATGTTCAAACTATTTGGTGACATCACTGAGCTCGTCAAGTAGGAAAAGAGACCATGGGTCCCTGAAGGGAAACTTGCCATAAGTAGAGAAGTAAGGATTAGTGTTTGAAGTCAGCCTCTGGGTCTGATCTGTATCAGGAGAATAACTAACTGCCTGTAGTTCAGCAGGTCTCAGGCCAAATCTTGGAAGTGCAAATGTTCTGAATGTTCCTTGGAGAAAAATGGGAAAATATATAGATGCATATGGATTTAAGATTCATTCAAGAACAAAAAAAGATGTAACTTGGCAAAGCCTCTTTTATAGGGACATAAGGAAACAGTAACTGGAGTGAACCTCAAGAACAGTGAATTTTTCTTCTTTCCATTTGAAACTGGAAAAGTAAGTGTTTGTGCTGCCTGTCACCACCAAAACCAATAAGTAGAAATGAGGATTGAATCTCTATGGGTGCTTTATTCAGATGAGCAGTGATCTGAGAAGATGGTGGGTTGTGTATCCTGAAAGACCATCTTATATTTCTTCTCAAGCCAACCTTTTTTGTAAGGAGAAGAAAAGTGTAGGTAGGTGGTTTAAAACTCAGGAACAATGTAGGTAAGGGGTTTAGAATGCAGGGAAAAGTTTAATTAGATAAAAGCTGCATTCTGGCAATTTTCCTAGCATCCTTTCACCTGTTGGCCATTGATTTTTTTATCTGTGTCCTGGGCCTGGACATCTGTCCCTGGAGCACAGTGGCTCAGATACCAACTGATTGCTGGCAGTCCTATGGTACAAAGGTCAAATTGCTTGTGGGTCTTCTGGAGTCAGGACAGGTCATACCTCCAGTTCCTGGAACAATAGGTTTTTACATGCATTAATTACTAAGCTTATTAACTATAACCTTAAACTAATTTTTTTCCAACTCTTGAGTTCCCCCATCACATTTATAGCAATAATAGCAATTGTGGTAGAGAATGGAGCTTTTCATGACACTGGCAAGCTTTCTTCTTCCATGAAGCATTGTGTCCAGAGTAGTCCTTTCCACTCACTTATCATGTGGGGGTATGAGCCTCTTGGGGTAAGTAGTAGGAAAGCAGGAATGAACTTTTTGATACTATATTGAAGGATTATATTTATATTATTCTAACTATTGAAAGATATGTGACCTTATTTTGAATCTGAATATGGCTAAATTTCATATATATACTACACACACACACACACACACACACACACACACACTACACACACGAGGTATGTCCAGAAAAAGTCCAGTCATTGTTAATATAACAAGAACAGTTTGCGCAACATTGAGGTAAGCTGGAGGCCTAGAACAGTGGACTGGAATGTGCATGCATGAACAATGATGACTCTTTACTGTACTAGTCAGTGGGGGAAATAGACACTGTTGAGTGAGCAAGTGTACTGTGTGGCCATCACATTCAAAATGACCGAGCAAATAGAGCAATGAATCTACTTCAAATTTTGCATTAAGTTTTAATGTTCCTCTCTGGAAACAATTTGGATGATTCAGAAGGCTGCAGCTATGGGCAACTGGTGATTGTCAGCTTCATCAAAACAACACACCCTCTCATGCATCACGTTTCATGTAGATTTTTTTAGTGAAACATCAAATCACTCAGGTGACTCAGTCCCCCTACAGCCCAGATTTGGTCCCTTGTGACTTCTGGCTTTTCCAAAAGCTAAAGTCACCTTTGAAAGAAAAGAGATTTCAGACTGTTGATGAGATTCAGGAAAATACGATGGGGCAGTTGATGGTGACTGGGAGAACCGTGTGAGGTCCCAAGGTGCCTATTTTGAAGGTGACTGAGGCATCATTGTCCTGTATACAATGCTTCTTGTGTCTTGTATCTTCTTTAATAAATGGTTCTATTTCTCATATTACATGGCTGGATACCTTCTGGACAGAACATATATATTATATACACATATATATAATGTATACTCATATAATCATTACATGATTATTATTACTATTATTATAAGCTGTAGGTACAAATCCAGATGTTATTGAGTATGCAAAAAAGAACTAGACTGCCTCTAAACACAACGCGTTTATAGTACATTAGGTGATATGTCATGTTTGCAAATAACTTTTCATTTTGTGAGTTGAGGCTATTATGTTGGGTTGTGGAAAACCCCTAGGGTTTCTACAAGCAGAAATAGTTGAAGAGGCATTCTTGATGGGCAGTAGAATTATCATAAGCAGAAAGAGAAATTCAAAAGTCAATTGGAAGAACCATGAAGAGGTGAGTATGTCTGATTAATGGGTAAATTCATCAGAGGTTAACAGTAGTAAGGGAATTGGTAGCCAGATCTTAGAAGGCTTTGTAAACTTGGGCTTTTACTTTTGTGAGGTTGGTGAGCTGAGAATGGCATGATATGAGTCATGCCTTAGGATAGTTATTCTGTCACTCAGTGGGTGAAGGACTGAAGAAGGAGCACTGAGGAGAGTGAGGGGATGGCGTTTTAGTAGCCTTGTGTCTGATTTGTTCAGATTTTGTGTTTGCCTAGAACTCTCCAAAACTAGGACTCCAGTGAATCTGTTTCATATGTAGTAGTAACACTGTGCTAGGCTGTATTTGTGCTGAGTTTTATGGGCTAGAATTTGAACGATTTTGTTCAGATGTTAATAGATATGGGAAAGGGCACTGCAGGAAGTGAGGCTTCATGTTTTGCAAACCTCATTTCAAGTTGGTGGCTGAGACTGGGGGTGATAAGGTGTGTAGGTCTCCTCACTGAGGAAATTGCTATGCAGAAATTAAGATATAAAGGCATCCTCAGAATTACCACTCATCACAGCCTAAATATACAGTATGCCTTGTTTAAATTAAAATATTTATTAATTTAACATAAAGCCCTTTGTAAATGGAGATACAAAAACAGGAGACCTAGGAGATGATTAAGATTGCAAGTGCTATGCTAAGGTTGGATGTTTTACTGTTATGGTGATTCCAGGTGAAAACGGAACTTTTAATGCCATAATAATAATTTTCTTGTTCATTGCTTTTAAATATTGGCCATAGATATGAATTGCTTTATACCTGTTTAGGCTCCCAGACCTCTTACAAAGGCCCAAAATAGGCAGATGGAAATGGTTAGTGTTCAATGCCTACAGAATAGACTCTAAAAGCATCTCCTCCTAATTTTTTGGTGTGACCTGAGGGATTTTTTCTGAACCATTCTCCAATGGCACTGTTGACTTAGGGCCTCCAGGCCTTTCCCCCAACACCCTCTCCTGTCACTGCAGAATCTAGTGGGATAAATGGGGCAGCTAGACAGGGAACCTACTTCAGCTATGGTTGAAGTTATAGTCACCGACGGCATTATTTCTATCAAGCAATGGAACTCAGGTGAAAGCCCCATTCACTGGTTTCTATGATGCTCTGTGTGAGTGAGAGTGTGTGTGTGGTTATATAGTTGTAAGCCCACTAAATACTATAGTCAAAGGCTTAGACATATAACCCTATATAATATTTAACAATTAACGTATTAGTTTGCTGAATAACAAATCACCCCACCACTTAGAAGTTTAAAGTAACCATCATTTATTATTGATCATAAGTTAAATGGTCAGCTGGGTGGTTCTGCAAATCTGAGCTGGGCTTAGAAAGATTCTCAGCTGTGGGACTGTTAGGTAACTTTACTGATCTTGTCTGGATTATCTCCTACATATGGGGCCTCAGCTGAGACATCTGGACCAATTTGGTCTCCTGCACGTCTCATTTTCTGAGATACTAGCCCAGATATATTCTAAAGGGAAACTCAGAGGGAGAAGAGAAAGTATGGAAGACCATAAAGGCTTTTGAGGTTTTGATTTAGAACAGGCCCTCTATCCTTTCTGTCACATTCTATTGTACAAAGAAATTTAGAAACATTAGTCCACATTTAAGAAGTGAGAATATGGAGAATATAGATCATGCTTCTTGCTGGGAGGAGTTATAAAATCACGTGGAAAAGATGGTAGATACAGGGTAGTGTGAAGTATTGGGGTCATTTCTGCAATTAATCTCCTGCATCCAATAAAGAAAATTACAAAATCAAAATTAACAAGGAGTGTAGTTAATCAAGATCCCCAGATGTTCGGCTCTGAAAGCCATTTCTGTATTTGCACTGAAGCCATCATGCTTCCCATGAACTGCTCCCAACCAATAACTGAGCAAGACAGAGATACTAAAGCAGACTTGTTTCTGGCTGACATGGACCTCCTCTGGTGGCTAACTTTGTATCAAAAACTTCTCAACAGCCTTACCAAAATAGTAACCATGCAACATGGGGTTCACCTGCTTGTCATCCTAGTACATGACCTGAAGATTTGTGTTGAAGGAAACAGGTTTTTGTTAATAGGGTTCTAATTTGGGGGGGGGGGGGGTGCGTGCTGGAGAGCACTCCTGTTCTGAGCCCCTCCCACAAGACCCAGAACTTCTCTTGCTCCCCAAAAGGTTACAAGTCAAAACTATGCTCATAAGTTCCCCATTTCCTTATCCGTCCTTTTTGGAGTTTAAGCCAACCACAAAAAAACAGATCTCCATCCTCTCTAGGATGTGCACTTGTCAGTTTCAGAGCTATCTTCTTGCAACAGCTCTCTCTTTTAGGATCTAGGGTGCACTGCTCTCAATCTCTATGCAGCAGCCAGAACCTATATGCCATGCTGCCCTGGATCATAGTGCCTCAGGGGCTGGAGCCCAGTGAGGCACCTGTCCCAGCATGGGACTCTACCTTCAGGAGTGGGCTTCCAACCATGTGGGGTCTAAGCCCCTGGTGGAACAGGCATCTGCCAGTCCCTCAAGCACTCCCGTCCTGGTGGGGAGCAAGGGCAAGGGACTCAGTGTCCAAGAGCACCTGCAACCAAAAGTCCCAAGACCAAGCTCCATGAAGCAATGGCCAAAAGAGAGCCAGGATCCTGCACCCAGTGCCCAAAAGCCAGAGAGAGCTTCTCTCCACTTCCTGTTTAAAAAGTCCTCTTTCCCAGAATCCCATTCACTCTGGAAGCCAGTGGTAGTGTCCAGCTTCTTAACCAACAGTCATGTTTGTCTTTGCCCATTTTTTCTGGGCCTGAGCAGAAGTCTCCAGTCACCCTGGGTGGGGCATCCAGCCCCCAAAGCTCACTCAAGTGCTGTGTAGCCTGTATGACTTAATAGCCCCAAGGTTCTGGGCTGTTAAACTTCAGCTCTGGTTTCAATCCAGGGAGATCTCTGCCCCTCCTCCTGCTGACTGCACTGTGTTTATACTAGCCTCTTACCTCGCTCAGCAATTTCCCTGCTCCAGGCAACCTCTCCCTTGGAAGAAGGCTGACTGTCTTAATCTGCCACCTTGGCACCCTCTTCCTTCCCCTCTGCCTTTCCTGGCAAGAGGTGGAGCACTCTCTTCTGGATTTGGAAGTCCCCTTCCTGAATTGAGATCCCTTGCTTTCCAGCAATTTCTGCTCCATTCTACCCTATTACAAAACTTCCTTAGACTATACCACAGTATAGGAGGTGACCACCCATCTTTCTTTCCCTCTCTCACTCAGAGGCAGACTATAATTGTGATCTGATGACTCTCCAAGCTTCTCCTGATAACCTTCTTCCCAGCTTCCCATTAGGTGTTTCCCTTAATCAAGTCCTTGCACTTTTAGTCAGGACCTGGCATTCACACTGGACTTTGCAGAGAACTTGCTCTAATTCACATTGCTAATCACAAATTAAGAAAATTATAAAAAGACTTTCAAGCTGTTTTTATAAATCTACAGAGAGATAGGTGTAGACTTACATATCTCCCTGTGTGTGCCTACAGCTGTATCTCTATTTCTCTGTGTATCTGGGATGTTAGGCTATGGGTAATATTTATATGTTTGATATTTTGTTGGGTTTAATCTTCATAAAAAGTATTTTTAGAGCCTATAAGGTTTTATAATGATCCTAGTGTATGCACTGGGAGGAATGAAATAAGGTCAATTGCTTATTGAATTCCTATCATATTTTTGACTCTCCTCCATATGCAAAATGTCCAGAAATTAGAGTATGCTTATTTTTGTTTATAATGATTCCATGACTACTTTGGAACAGTTAGTTTCTCCTTATTTTTGTGATTGGTGAACTGAGTGCTTTTGTTACTGTTGTTGTCTTTTTGCTGACTATCACTCATGTACTGATGTGACAGCTGTGTAATTCACCAAACTGTTGGTGGGCCTTAACAATCTAATAAAGCAATACTGCCTAATTTTTTCTCATCATAAAACCCTTAGGGAGACTATTCAAAAACTGGCTGTGATTGAGTGAAATGAGAAAAGATGCTCAACTTATTGAACAGTGTCTCAGGCTATCTGCCATGGTATATGTATGTGTATATATAAGTTTGAGTGTATGATAGGTATATGTACACAGACACTTGCCTCTGTTGAATTCTGAATATTTCAGCAACTTTTTGTTAATACAAAGTTCTTTCCTTGATAATCATTGTAATCTTTAGACATTACTTACATCATTGAACAAAGAAAATAAAAGTCCTGTCTTTAAACTGGAATTATTTTTTGTAAGAGTTTATTTTATTTTTATTATTTATTCATTTATTTTATTAAAGGATAGTTAATATACAATATTGTATTAGTCTTAGAACATAGTTATTTAACATTACCCTGCATAACAAAGTGATTGCCATGCTAAGTCTAGTAACCATCTGTCATCATACAAAGTTATTATGCTATTATTGACTGTATTTCCTATGCTACACATCACATCCCTGTGCCATTGGACCTAGAGGATATTATGCTAAGTAACATAAGTCAGACAGAAAAGGACAAATACTGCAAAAGTTCACTTATATGTGGAATCTAAAAAACAAAACAAGCCCTGGATGATGTGGCTCAGTGGATTGAGCACTGGCTGCAAACCAAAAGGTCCCTGGTTTGACTTCCTGTAAGGGCACATGCCTGGGTTGCAAGCCACACCCCCGCTGGCGGCTTGTGAGAGGCAGCAAATCAACATCTCTCATGCCCAATGTTTCTCTTCCTCTCTGTCTCCTTCTCTTACCCTCTCTCTAAAAATAAAGAAATAAAATCTTAAAAACAAAGCAAATAAACAAGCAACATAAAACAAAATTAGTCTCATAAAGAGCAAACTGATAGTTGCCTAAAGAGAAGGGGTCAAGGAAGGGCAAAAAAGGTAAAGGGAAATAAGAGGTGCAGATTTCCAATTGTAATAGTTTGATTGAGATCTAATTCACATACCATGCGATTCAACCATTTAAAAGTATAAAACTCAATGGTTTTTAGTATGTTTGCAGAGTTGTTCAATCATCATCATAATCAATTTTAGAATGTTTTCAAAATATTAATTTCATACTCAATAGTTTTTGCCCTTCCACCTCATCCCTCCCTCCCCATAGCCCTAGGTGACCATTACGCTACTGTGGATCTTTGTATTTGGATATTACATGTAAATGGAATCATATAATCTATTCTTCTTTTGTGACTAGCATCTTCTATTTAGCATTATGTTTTCAAGGTTCATACTGCTGTAGTACTTTCTTTCTTTTTGTTACTGAATAATATTCCATAGTATGTATTTATTTGTCCATTCATTACTGAATGGACGTTTAAGTTACTTTCACATTTTGACTTTTACGAATAATGCTGCCCTGAACATTTGTGTACAATTTTTGTGTGGCCAGATGTTTCCATTAAGTATATTCTAGGAGTGGAGTTACTGGAGCATTTGGTAACTCTTATGTTTAATCTTTTACAGAAACTGCCAGACTATTTTTCAATATGGTATCACCATTTTGTATTCCCACTATCAGTGTATGAGTGTTCCAATTTCTCCCCATCCTCATCAATACTTTTTATTATCTGCCTTTCTTGTTCTCGTCATCCAAGTGAGTGTGAAGTAGTGTACTTATTTATATGGTGGTTTTGATTTGCATTTCCCTGAGAAATAAAGATGTTGGACATCTTTTCATCTGCCTATTAGCCATTTGTATGTAACTTTGGATATACACGGTGGGACAACAGTAGGTATATAGTTTTTCATATGGAAAATAATACAATGATTAATAAATAATAATGCAAGAATAAACTGTTTGTGTACTCACAACTGTAAACCTACTTTTGCCTCACCCTGTGTATCTATGCAGATCCTTTGCCCATTTTTAAATGGGGTTATTTGGCTCTTTATTGCTAAATTTTAATAGTTCTTTTTATAGTGTAGACATGTCTCCCTTTGTGATGGGGGAGGGGTCTGGCCAGATTGTGGGCAGTGGGGAACCATGATCTGACCTGAGAGGCTGCACTCCCTGGAGAAGGGAGGGGTCAGAGGAAACCCCAAGGTGGCAGATTGAAGCCCAGTCAGCGTGCGATTCCATGGCCCCCAGGGTAGCATGCCAGCATGCGTTGCCTGAGCAGCTGAGCAGCACAGCATGACATAACAGAAGGAAGCTTACAGAGACACATGCACCCAGATAGTGAAATGTTTGGGCTGAGGAAAAGACCCTCTTCCTGGTCTCTGGCACATGTAGGATGTTGGGATGGGACTTTAAAAAGAGTGTGGGTGGAGGCTCCCCCTCTTTCTTTCCCCTTGCTAGGAAGGTTGAGGGACGGGGGCCAAGCATTCCTGGGCTGAAGAGCCCTGGAGATTGTGTGGCTAGGTGACAAGACTCAGGCCCAACAAGGCAAGAATTGGTGGCAGTGCTGGATACCAGAACTGCATTGCCTGGTCCTGTGAGCCAGTTACACACAGACTCAAGAGAGATCCCTGAAGCTGGACTGTGACTTGGAACCAGCTGAGCCACCAGGATAATCATGCTAGAGTCACCTGCATATCCCAAAGAATGGTATTTTCAAATGGGAGAAAGGATTCCAGGTATGGCTTTGAACTAAACCATCGGTATATTCTTACAAAGACTATACCATTTTGGAAGAATAAGGGGCTTCTGCTAGAGCTTTGATTTGGTAGAGGGTGGATGGATATTTGCCTTTGGGTGTTTTAAAGGGAATGGACTTTGAGGCAGAAGCCCCTTATTCTTCCAAAATGGTATAGTCTTTAAATAAAGAACTCTTTTCCTTTTCACCAAACCGCTTGCTCCAGAGTTTATGCGTGGTGGGTAGCAGTGTCCTATGTGGCTGTACCATAACACCTTCATATATAATTTGCAGATATTTTCTCCCAATCTCTGAGTTATATTTTCACCTTATTGATGATGTCTTTTGAAACACAAAGGTTTTTTATCTTTGATGAAATCCACTTTATCTCCTTTGTTGCTTGTGTGTGTGCATGCTCTGTGCGTGAAATCGGTGTTGGTTTTAGAAGACCAGTATTGGCACATGTTTCCTCCACACTGGCAGTGGCTAAGTTGTCTGTCACTTAGCACTGATGTGAGTAGTAGATGGCTGGCACACCGTGTTAAGGACAAATGGAACAGAGAGAAGTTTGCCAAGGAAACAGGAATTGATAGTGTTACATATCCTTTATCACATGTTCACTTGATTGATGCTTTGTGAAAATAACTATTATTTTCCTTGACTGCCTAAGAAGGAAATTTATGACATAGTTCAAAAATGATTTTGATGAGGAGAAAAGTAAATCAGGGTAGCCTTTCTTCTTATATTTTCTCTTGAGTCCTGCATTCTGCTTAATTCAGGCATGCTTCATTTTATTGCACTTTGCTTTATTGCACTTCACAGATGTTACATTTTTACAAATTGAAGGTAAAAGCCTCCATCAGCAAAAAGATTACCAATCACTTTATTGTGATAATAGCTTTATTGTGGTAGTCTGGAACTGAACCTGTAATATCTCCAAGGTATGCCTGTATTATTCACTTATTTGCTCAATAAATATTTATTAAAAATGTTCTAGAAACTTGTGATATAGTGAATAAGACAAGCATAAGCCCTGCCCACAAGGAGCCACATTAATTAGTGACCCCCACCTCTCTGTACTTTTGGCTCACTGCCTTTTTAACACCCTTAACCCCAGGATGCCAGATAAAAGCTCTGGCATTAAGAGCTTGAAACTGCTTGAAGACCCCATCTTCTAACCCAGGTTTATCAGGCTAGATGGCAAAATATATCATTTCTGGCCAGTATATTACAAAGTCAAGGCGCAGGTGAAGTGGTGGACAATAATGCTGTAGGTAGTTGCTCAGAATAAATGGAGCAGAGTTAGAACATTCTAGCTCAAAGAGTTGTATACCAGACAATGGTTTCAACCAGCACAGGCTCAAGTTTGTGGAAATTACGATTTCATTTCTCATAGTCATTCTCACCTTGAAACAGAGCCAGAGAGACAAATTATAGACACACTTTACATGAGTGTTTCCCAAAGCCCAATGCAGATTTATTCAACTTGATATTTGGTAGTTTTTTTTTTTTTTAATGCTCATTTGAGGACATTTTTCATTGCTTTTGGAGAGAGGATGGGAGAGAGAAAAACATTGATGTGCGAAACAAACATTGATTGGATGCTCCTGTATGCACCTGAACCAGAGATTATAGCCCCTCAACTGGGATCAAACCTGCAATCTAGTTATGTGCCCAGATTGGGAATTGAACCTGCAACCTTTCGGTTGTGGAAGGATGCTCCAGCCAACTGAAAGCCACACTGGCCAGGGCAGTATCTGATGCTTTTTAAACTGGCATTTTTAAAATGAGCAAATGAACATAAAATCACCTCACAACAAATTCTGCTATTTCAAAATTCTTCTTTTCCCAAACTTATAATTAATATTTGCTAATAATTTCAAGAACTAAAATTTCTTACTTACTATTGTTTAAAACCATTTGCTCTAATCGAACACATCCATCTAGACTGGATCCATTTCTAAAAATGCCTGGTCTCACAAGACTGAGAATGAGGCATCCCCTTACAGAAATACCCAAATGAAGCAATTTTAGAAATACCTAACCTAGCCAAAGCAGGATAATGAATATTGCATTTAAACTTTTTTTATACTTAAAATGTTCCAAACTTTAATTCATGACTCATTAATAAATCATTTCTTTTTAACAATGAATTTCAGCACTATCTATATTTTATCAAATCATCAAACAGAAAGTGAAAGCATCATCCAATTATCTGGATATATTTTTTAACAAGGATTTAGATAAAATGACACAGATGATTGATCATAGATTTTCCTATGAATAAAAATATTTTCAGATTGTGATGATACTACTCTAGTAGCTCTGGTAACTCTATACCCATCACAGTTTTATTGTTTTATTTTCTTCCTTTCATTGGAGGTAATAAGATGAAACATAGTTGAACATTTCATGTTAAATTGGCTGGGTAGCCATAAACTAATAGACAGATACATAAATACTCAATTGCTTCTACTTGTAATGTACACTTTTACCTGCAGGCAGGAAGTCATACTAGAAAATTAAAGGAAGAAAAGAGGTGTTTGTTCGCCTAGTTTGATCATCATACTAATAGAGAACTTTTTTCCTCCTTGTAATGTACTTTCCAGTGTTATATCTGATGCTTTCAAGATTCCATTTGACATATGGAATTGAAAATAAGGTAATAACAAGCCTAGTGCTTGAGAAGATTGTTTCTTTTCATTTTTTGCTATTTCATGAGCACATTGAGAATATATTTTTGATCAAGAGCCACAGTTATACTTCCTATATTTGTATGGGAATCTGAGCCTGATAGAGCCTGAATGGCCCAACTGGCAAACATATAAGCATGCACAGGTGTGTGAGGCTTCAGAGGAAATGAACTTATGCAGAGGAAATGAACCTATCTTATTTAAAAAATGATAAAATACGAGTAGAATTTCCTATTTTGATTTTGATTTTCCTACTTATAGAATAAAAGGTAAAAATTCACTTTTTAGGGCCTGGCTGGTGTGACTCAGTGAATTGAGGGCAGGCTTGTGAACCAAAGGGTCACTGGTTCGATTCTCAGTCAGGGCACATGCCTGCATTGTGGGCCAGGTTTCCAGTTGGAGGCCATGTGAGAGGCAACCACACACTGATGCTTCTCTCTCTTTAATAAAATCTTTAAAACATTCAGTTTTTGTCACAATTAACATAGAAAAGTAAAGCTACTTTCTAACTTATAATTGACCAAAAAATAATATTGGTTAGAAAAAGAAGGGAAGGGTATTAAGCCTAAGATTTCTTTGTCAAAGGGAACTTTCAAGTGTTTAACCTCCTGATTCTAGGTAAACTATAGAAAATATATTTTCAGCTCATTGAGAAATTTAGGTTGGTTTAGTTTGATGGCTGGTATATGAACTCACAATAAAATTTTATTTAATGAATGTTAATTGGTATAAGATATTTATTAAGATTCAGACATTTGGGTTCTAGATCGAACAGAACCATTAATTCACAAGTCAGGAATGTTTTCTGGGGCTGAGACTTCTGATCTGTAAATTAGAGGGTGAGTGGTAAAGAGGGAATATGAAATGTTTTAGTTGAAATTTCTACATTACCATAGGTTTTTCCCCGCTAAAATTGCTTTGCTCATGTTATTTTATCCTTTTCTTCTATTCTTTAATAAAAATATAAAATTAGGAGATTTCTGAGCTATGCTGAGATTGTTTTACATTTTCACTCCAGTGTATTTATTTTTATTACAAAATAAATATAATCAGATTGAAAAATCACTACCATGATTCTAAAATACTGCTGCATTCCTTGCCCTTTTGAATTCCCTGCCTTTAATGCATCTTGGGGTTTCCTCCATCTGCCAGGGACATTTGACTAAGGATAAGCCGTTTAAATTGACAACCCTGAGTAGAGGATGGGGAGGTGACCAAACATTCAGGTGAGTCCATTTTTCTGATTAAAAAAAAAAAAGGCATCCACTGTCTTGCCCAGTGAGGCCCATTGAGCTTTTTTGCAAAGCTGAGTTTATAGCCAGGTGTAATGCAATTGATACATTGCCAGTCCCCTCCCCTGCTGCAGCCCTGGGGGCAAGGCCACTGAGCAAAGGTGCCCTTTGGAATTGGAGAGAGAGGCTTGGATTATTTCCTAAAATGACATTTTCAGCATCTAAAGCCCTGACAGCTGGGTGGTTTAGCTTTCCCTTTGGAATCGTTGCCTTTCCTCTCAATGGTCTCTTATCACTCTCCCCCAGCTCTCTCTCCCTCACACAGATGGTAGTTCGGGAGATGTGAATGTAAGGAGAAAACACTGGTGCTATAAAAATAAGCTAGATTGTCTTCCCTCTGGGTTTCTTTCACCAGTGCAACCATTGCTGCTGTCATGTCCTATTTGTAAAAGGTGAAAAACAGTTGAGGGAATAGTGATGATAGAAAAAGTCAATGCATACATAATATTTTTAACATGAGTTTTTATGTGGCCAGGGATAAGGACCTTTTTCTTGCTTTTAAATGCAAGCTTAACTTTTCAGTTTTAAGGGATGGCTCTCTTCTCTCCCTGATTTAAAACATACTTTCATGCATTACTTAAAAGACACCTTTAAGGCTGAAAATATTTGAAAATCTATTGACGCTTACACTGTTTTTTCCCAAGAAAGTGAATGATGCCCAATACATTTTTTTTTCTTATTTGTTTTAACTCTAGTCATTCCTATTGTTCATCATCAACTGTGAGATGATTGTAGGGAATATCAAGCAGTTGTCAGCTGTCCTATAAAGGGTAATGATTATTGATAGATTTTATTTTTCTTCATAAAGATTGTAGATTTCAAAGGTACTTTGTAGTATACTTTATACAAATAATGATGGTGGAAAAAAACTATGGAAGTATTGATTGGGGCTGGTTCTGTTTTTTTTTGCTGCACATTTGTGTCAGAGAAATGAGGGAAAGGGTTGGGCAGATTTGGTGTTACCATGACACCCAGAGACGGCTCCAAGGGGAAGGTTAGGGTCAGAGGGCTACTGCTGTCTTCAGCATTTCAGTGTGCCTGAGTATCAGTGAGAATTTGACAGTGAGTACAGAGCAGGAGATCCTACCTGGGCCAAGGGAATTGATCTGACTAATAAGTCTAATCCAGATTCATTAGTAGCAATGATAAATGGCTTTATTTTTAAAACATCACCAATCAATATTTAAAGAGATGTGCTTTTCCCCCTACATTGTTGGGAAGTAGCATGTATAACAGAAATAACATTGTTTTCTAAAGCTAAGATAAAGCCTGTCTTCTAGTTTTGCTGCTACTTACAAGCTGTAAAATTTGGGGCATACCGTTACCTGTCTGTGTTTTATTTTCTTAATCTATAAAATTTGAATGATAATATTGATAATACTTGTGCTGCTTACTTCACAAAATTGATGTGTAGTAATATATGCAATCTTCCTTTGTGAGCTATAAAATTAAATATACATGTAAGTTGTTATTAGTGCTGATAGGTTAGAACATCTTTATATGTCTCCAGGTTGTAATATTTTAAGTCTCTCAAAGGATGTAAAGCAAGATTGCTTTTAATCACAGCATCAATACAGTTCATAATGACATTTCTTCCATAATGCTTGTGTTGAGGATTTTACATGAAGCTATCAGAAGTTCACCAGAGCCCTAGAGGTTTAGAATTAGTAAGAGATCATTTAACTGAAGATTTCTCTGCCTCACTAGACTTACATTAAATCAGAGGATTGGAAGAAAATCCCTTTGATCAAGAAAACCAGATTCTTGCCACCTCTAAAATATTCTAAAGATTTTGGGAATATTTACTTATTTCTTTCAGGTCTTTATTTACTACTTTTCAATAGTATTGCAATACTCTGTATGGTGCCAGGTGGGTACTTGATATATTGGGAGGATTGTTTTGTAAAGTATATGATTGGGTAACTATTATGCTGTACACCTGAAACTGATACAAAATAATATTGACTGTAAACTGTAATTGAAAAGTAAAAAAAAAAACAAAAATAAATGATGCTTATTATTGTTAGATTATTTAGTTATAACTAAGGAAATTCATTGCTATTTGACATTAAAAATAGAAAAATTATTAGAAGGATATTGAACCATCACACAAAACTGAAGAAAAAAATTAACAACCTAGAACTCAGAAAGGAAAGCCTTCCTGAAGGTAGTCTTCTAAGGATCTTAATATCAGTAGTTCTCTAATACTCTCTCTATGTGGTGCCATTAACAGCACCAAATTCCTGACTGTTGCGGACCGTTCAGCCTGGTTTCAGGAGTTGTAACCCTCACCCCATGGTGGGCTGTGTAAGAGCCCAAGGGACTCACTTCATCTGGGTCTGTTCTGTCACAAGGATGTGACCTATTAAGGAGACAAAGCTTATCTCCTTGGCAGGAGCACTGCTTCTGCCTTACCCATCTCTGGCCCCATAGCTTGGTTGGCAGTCAATGACGGGTAAGACTCCTCATGGGAGGGGCAACCTAAGCCAGATGTGACCACTTGGGAGGCCTCATGGAAGGACTTGAGGGGGTTGCAGCAAAGAGGATGTGATGGACCCTCGCCCCCCCCCCCCCCGCCACCCCCCCGGCTATTCTGACATAGCCAGAGTCCTCATTTCCATCTGGGAGATGTCTCCTGCTTCCTAATTGCCTTAAAGCCTGAAACTGTGGGGGTGAGCGGTGCAGCCCTGTCCTGGCCTGGTCAGCTCCGTGGGTGATCCGGACATGAGAAAGAATTCCTAAAGTCCTGTGAAACCTGCTTTGCTAAGAGTGCTCTTCCTGAGGTGACAAGTGTCCCAGGAGGAAATGAGTATGTCTCCCAAAGTCTGGCAACCCCCCTTCCTGACAAACACTGGCTCGGATTAAGCCCTCAGATTTCTTTGACATGTTAAACCTGTATTCCTGTGTATTTGAGCCCAATAAAAGCCTAGTGAGGATGGGGCTCTAGGTCATTCTCCTCTGAGAGTTTGACCCCTTTCCTCCCCAAGCAGAAGATGTCTTGGTAGTTTTTACTTTCATCCGTGACGGAGGGATGGGGCTCTGCGGGCGGAGCCCCCCCACATCTGGCACCCAGGACAGGGTCCCCTGCACCTGACTTCTGGTTTCTCTTCTCCTCTGATCTCAACACAATATTTTCTTAAAAAGAATCTGAATGGTCCAACTAGGACTGATCAATCAAGTTCAAGTTCCGGGACAGGGTTAATATCACAGGCATGGTTACTGGAATTTTAAATTACAATTATACTAAATGCATCTTTCTGGAATGGATCAACATAGTAATGATTGATATGGTGAATGCATTTTCCCCAAAGTCCAACTGTAAAGACAGTAAAGAAAAGTCATGTTATGTGCAAAGTGCAGGAGGTAGCTAATGCTAGTCTTAAACCTTAGAAAGATTCATGGAGAAGATAAAAGACAAATCCTGCAAAAATTTATCCTTTCGTCACAAGTTTAGACTCTTCTAGATTAAATATCCTATTTCTCAGGGTTGTTAGGATGCTTCTGCTAGATGATAGAATAAAGATGCTATTGAATTTGTCACTGTGACTATCATCTTGTCTATCAAGTTTTAGGACTCTGGTAGGTGGTTGCAAAGATCTACTTGTCTTGCAGTCACCCAAGACAAGTTTTGTTTGTATGTTCCCTTGCTCATTAAATTGCTACCTATCAACCTGGATGATCTCTTTTTCTCTTTGGTATCTTATTACCCTCCATGTATGAGGGCCAGTTTGTGAACCAACAAGCTAGATCAAATGAATGTGTGTGTGTGTGTGTGTGTGTGTGTGTTTAAATAAAACTTGACTTTACATACAAAACCAATTTCCCATAGATTACATTCCTAAATAAGAGTGTTATAACAATAACTATTTTATAAAATATAAATAATATTATTAAGAATTTGAGATAGGTCATTTCTTTAACAAAAAACAAAAAGGACTAACCATGAGATAATGGGACTTAATCTGCATTTAATACTTTGGTTTATCCAAAACAACTAGGAAGGTGAAAGATTGCTACAGAATAGGAGAAGATATTTGTAATACATACATTTGACAAGGAACTCATAACCAGAATATATAAAGAACTATAAACAAATAAGAGATAGACAACTACTTATTAAAAGACTTGTGTAGCACTTCACCCTGAATTTTACTAATGGCAAGTATACTCAAAATAATTAAGCATTTTATAAATAATTTATTTCTTAGTGTGAATAATTGCAAACAAA
Organism: Glossophaga mutica; assembly: GCA_039655065.1. NCBI lineage: Eukaryota > Metazoa > Chordata > Mammalia > Chiroptera > Phyllostomidae > Glossophaga > Glossophaga mutica. The sequence goes on along the minus strand of CM077307.1, from coordinate 133,414,985 downwards.
TATAGAATGAGTTAGGAGAGGACAGTGGGTCTATTAAGAAATGGTAAGTTGAGGTAAGTATGCCAAAGGTAGAAAAAATGTGGAAGGTCAAAGAACCATATTTTGTGCTTCTGAATTTGTTAGTAAGTATATTTTAGACACTTTAAAAAATATGCTTGCTTGAAAGTTGATTGGAGATGAATGGGTAGAAAAGATTCTTTAATAAAATATGACTCCTTAGTATATTGTTAGAATATTTGTAATTTGCTTAGATTACCTAGTCTACTTATTTTATTGATTTCACAATTATTTAATGAGCACATACTATAACCAGGTACTTTGCCAGGGACTAGAAATAAAATGGTGAAAAGGATACACATGATTCCTAGTATCCTGAAGAACATTAAAGAGGGGTAGAATAGATAAAGAAGGAAACAGACAATTGTGATATAAGTTGGTAAGTGATATTATGGAGGGAATGTGAAAACACCTGGGTCCTAGGAGCTCCTAATGGAGTCTGTACCTCTTAGCATTTTTGATGTATATTGATATTGTCTTCATATTTTCTGAATGGTTGTTACTCCCAATTCCCCTCAGTTATGAGACTATCTGGCTTACTTAGCTAGACCTGAGCCTGGCTCTAACAAAGCCAATCAAATTAGTATTTGAAATTACACTCTAGGATGTATTTCTAGTGCCTTATGATTTGTAACATTCTGAACCATCTAACAGTTCTAGGAGAAAGATTTAGCCTTTTTTTTTTTTTTTTTTTTTTTTTTGATGAGAGAAGCTGGCAGACTATTCTGTATAACTTATGTTATGAGAAAGAAATAGAAAATTGGAAGTTATGAAGAAAAAACGGTCAGAGAAGAAACTAATCAATTTTTATTGTACATATATGCTAATATGCAGTCAGTTAAGAACAAAGTGGCTGTATCCATATAAAAACGAACTGAGGATATGAATCAGATAAAAAGTAGAGTAGGCAGATCAAATGACATATAATTTATTCAGGTTAAATTCAGGGGAAAAAAAATGTTTCCTCAAGTGAAACCATTGGATCATGAATTACTTTCTCAAGGAGAACCTGGTCTTAGCAAGGCTTTAAAGATTTGACAGTACGATAAATGTGTCCTTTTCCTCAACTGCCCAGAAGGAGAGTCTGAGTGACAGGCAGTGGGGGTTCGTCATGAGCACTGTGCTCAGAAGGAAGTAGGGAGAAGACTCTCCTGCCTCTCAACTCTTGTCACCACCACCCATAACCCAAAACATGTAAAAAGACTCTCTTTTTTGTGACCATGCAAAGGATCATCAAAAACACTGTCCAACATTCCATGATTTAAACTTTTGGTTGGTAGACAATATGCTAAAGACAAAAATCTTTGGTGCATAAGACAAAGACACTCAGATTTGTTGATTTATATTGTTTTCTTATTTTCAGTGACATTGATTTCTGTTGTAATTTTTATTATTTATTTCCTCTGGCTTGCTTTAGTCTTAAATTGCTAATCTTTATAGTTTCCTAAGGTAAAAGCTTAGAGTATTGATTTTAGATCTTTTTTTTCCTAACATATGCATTCAATGCTGTAAATTTCCCTAAACACTGCTTTTACAACACCCCAGGAATTTCGATAAATTAGATTTTTAAAATTTAATTTAAAATATGTTTTATTTCTCTTAAAACTTCCCCTTTGATTTGTTATTTAGGAATGTATTGCTTAATCTCCAAGTATTTTGCTCCATCAGCTGCTGCTGATACCCAGTATTTTCTTCTTTCTCCGGATTTCATGGCGACTATGTTCCCGGACCTCAGTTCTCTGATGGATTTAGGAAAAGTCATTGATATTTGTTTTGTTTTTTTTCCAACTCTTCCCTTGCTGTGAGGATAGGAGTGATGACTTTTCTGCTCTTTAGAATCTTGGAACTGAAATCAGATGTCTGCTTCTTCGTTTTTCAGTAGAAGTCATTCCTGTCTTAAGGGCCTGACCTTGAATCCCTTGTGATTTTGTTGATTTTAATTATGGTAATTTTTAATTGTTATCATAAATGAGTGTGAATTTACTGGAGTGTTATGTACTGTTATTGTATTTCATGGCAGATTATCCTAGAACTGGTTTTAGACTGGCATTGAAAACATGGTGGCCTGTTAAGCTATTTATGTTACCGTAGACAATAACATTATTGTGTTTCTCAAACAATACAAGTGAGTGAATTTTAGAAGTAAATTTTATATATTAGGCTTGTTTACCTTTAGGAACGCATCTGTAATTTAAATATGTGGAATTTCATATGTTTGACAGTAATGTCATATATTGGTCGTGTTTTCCTAATGTTGATTGTATATGTGTTAAAGGTTATGATATTAGAAAATTCTGACTTCATCATAGCATTTGGCATATTCTGGGAAATTATTTTGATAAATAAGTCTAATGTATATAAAATTTCTGTGGTAACCAAAAACCTATGAAGAGCCACAGAAAAAAGAAAGTATGTGTTCCAAAGAACCTGAGGTCACTCAATTGTCAGTTGGTATTTGCAAAAACTGGGTCTTATGGAAACAGTATACATATTTGGAAAACAATTGATTTAAACAGACTTGTTTAGCACAGAACTTCTTCGAGCCTTACTGAACATAGGTACACTCTGAATCTCTGAGAGGGAGAATCCTCTTTCAGTGGAATTACTATTAAAGAGTACTTCAGAGAACACAGATTGAAAAATTCTGCACCAGATTATTCTTTTTAGATAGAATAAGTTAACATTCATTAATTACTTTTTTTAGTAGAAGTTTTTCCTCTTTGTTGGTGACTGGATCCCTGCAATGATGGAGTGCCACATTGCTATGGTAACGTAGAAAACAGTGTTTCCAGCCAGGGATACTTCTTTTCATGTAAAAGAACTTGTCAGGAGGTTTCTCAAACAAATTTTTCCAAAGTAGAAAATGTTCTTAGAAAATATGTATGAAAAAATAAAAACTTTAAGTTTTATTGAACAAAAGTACATTAGTTTAAAACTGCATTGTGGGAAGAAGAGATTATTAAAATTGTACTAGTTTTTCATTATCATAATTTCATATAAGGTCTTAAGTATACTGTTTGCAAATAATTTAGAAACGTTGTTTTGATGGCATTCTTCCAAGTTTTCCCTTTAAGTCTGAAATGTCTTTGATATCCAAAAAAGAAAGTATTTGTATTAATTTATGAATAAGAATGTCAGAAGGAAAACTAATTGACTGGCATGGGAAATTTCAGTGGCATACAGATATTTAGGGCCTCCAAACACTATTAATTAGGAAGGCATAAAGGGACAAAATAAAGAAGTATGATGATAGTAAGATAATAAGTTAAACTAAGTGCCAATGATCTTGCTTTCTGCACCACTCTTCAAAGAGAAGATGTATATCTGCGTGTACAAAGAAGTTGAAAAGTTATGTTCAATGTTTCCCCCCACTTGTGTATTAAAATTCTCACTGGGTTGGCTTTGCATGTAAACAAATATCTGCCTATTAGTGAGCAATGTGTCCTGCCCCTAAAAAAACAAAGAAATACATATATAACAAGATTGGTTTATTTTTGTGTGACATACAAAATATTCCTCATTAACTTAAGAGAGTATCAATCATATACCATTATTTCAACAAATATGTATTCTTTCCAAGCCTATGCACAGGAAGAAGGAAGAAATACAAAGATTATCAGACTGTATCTAGGTTTCAAGTAACCTGAAACCTAGTAGTAAAGATTAGATGGGATAGATTAAAGACAAGTAAAGAAGGGAATATTGATGGGGGAAGGTCTTGGAGCCAAGAAGCTCAAACAGAACAGGGTTTACATTTGTAAAGAAGAAAATAGCTAAAAATGTAGGCACTTCTTGAGGTGAAGGGGAAGAGAACTGGTGCTCACATTCAACTGTCAAGTTTCCCTATAAAGTTTGATAATTGAATAAAAAGTAGAGAAGATGAGATCAATCAAGGTTTTGAAAATAATGAGAAAATTTCCAATTTCTTATGGAGCATGGGATATCTGTTAATAAATATATGAACTTGTGAGTGTCATTGAGGTTTCAGTGGTAGTTGAATGACATAAATTTGTCATGGGGTAAGTCAATACAGTTAAGCAGTTTCTCTGTGTTACTGAAGAGCTAAGAAGAGAGAATGGGGAAAGAGGGTGGTTTGGTTCATGCAGAGTGGAGACTGGCAAGAAGTTTAAGAAGGTGAACACATCCAGAGTGATCTTTAATGGTTATTGATTTAATACCTGTTATGTTTCAGAAACTGTGGGTGGGAAAGCAGATGCAGCCTTGCTACTTATGAATTTAAGGTCTGTTAAGGATAAAGGAAAAACACATGATTGCAATATAGAAATTGTGTGTAGGTTCAAGTCTTCATGGACATGGAAGTGTGTCTCAGTAGGATAACATGAGTATTTCTTCTCTTTACACCTTGAAATATTGAAGCTTGTGTAAATGTGTAGCCTTCTTTTGATATACTTGAAGTTCTGTTTGCCATGACCTTAATTTCAGCATTGGATGAAAGTCAGTGATATTTTGTATAGGAATTTTCTTTTGTACACTATTGAGAAGCAAGTCATTCTGACTAATTTAAGGCTCAGCTCCTAAATATATTTTGTGTGTATGATGGATGAGAGTTATATTGGTATTAGTCAGTACAGAACAGGCAGAAAAATGCTTCAAATTCTAATATTACTAAAACAATCTTTCTAAGACATAATTAGAACAATAACAATTAGACCACCTCACTTGGCATGGAGTCTCCAATGGAGCTGACCTAATGAGTGATTAAGTAATACAGAGCCCATCTTACTTTGATATTCAACCTGACCCATCTAGAGTTCTACCATAAAAACCAATGAACCAATAGTAAATCTATCCCTTTAATATCATATTTCAACCATGTCTATTATAATGCTGAGTGCCTGGCATATCACATCATCTGAAAGAGGGCCTTTCTTCCAGAATATCAAGCAAATTTACTGAGGGTGATTCTAATGAGACTGACTTAGCTCAAATGCCTCACCTTGAACCAACCCCTTGAGCTTCTGTGATATATAGTGCTAATGACTTATACGAGGTCATGTGTTCACCTTCCCCGTCAGACAGTAGACCCATTCCAGGAATTCCATGAATCCAAATGTTGGAGCTAATTGGAAAGAAAAAAAAAAATGGATTTGGGGAAGGCTAGTCATATTCTGTATCAAAAAGCTTACATAGACCTTGTAGTTTAATTAGGAATTTTTCTGGAAGCAAATTTTTCTTCTGGCTTTGTAAGAGGTGAGAAAAACAAACAATACATTTGAATTCTCTCTCTTTTTTAAAAAGTCAAATTGGGCCTGATTTGAATTAGATAATAGGAGTTGTTTTGTTAACAGAAGCTTTTTTTCCTTCTGATAGAAGTATTGCTTTCTTAAACACCTCTTGTACTGTTTTATACATAATTAAATATTTGGAGTCTGAACTTCACATTTTGCCAAAGAAATTAGATTTGGCTTTAGACGGAGCCTTTTATTGGCTGCTTTTTCCCCTTATAGCAGGAGAGAAATGAAAGAGGGAGGGGAGACATGGAGTAGCATGGGGGTGGGCAGATTGTTTTCAAAACAAATCCCTGAGAAACCAAGATGGGCTATTTCATTCTAATATTTATTTAGACTTTGTGAGTTCTACAATTGCATGTTGATTTTCTTCCAGATGCATTTGGCAGAGTCAAAGAAGGGTTTTTCAAAAGTTCTTCCAGCTTAGGTAAAAATATCATTTTTAATACAGCAAAGATTATTCATTCAAAGATTTGACTAAACACTCTTCTTAGGTTTAGTCAAGTATTTGGTAAGGATTTTACTGAACAAAGGGTGATATAAATTTAAAATTAGGTTAATTTTATTACTTATTTTCAAAACGGTGTGACTTGTGAAGCATAGTTAGAAATATATTTATGGGCGTCAAAGCACCATTAAGCCATTTGTATGTTGTTTAGAAAAGAATGATTACAGTTTATGTGGAACCATAGCACCATAAAATTCCAATGTCAACTTTAGAGTTTTTAAATTAAAGAGGCAATATTAGCATATTTATTAAAGATGAGGTAATTAAGCTTAGGAAAATATTTACCTCATAGCTTCCCAAACAGAATATAATGAGGCAAAATATCTATAACATATTGATAATGCTATTTAGTTGGGCCTCCAATAGACTTATTAACACAATATAGTTTAATTTTGAGAGAATTTATTCAGGAATATGTGTTGGATATGTTTAGTTCAATAATGTAAGATTTTACTTCAAGAAACTACTTAGAGAAAGCCAGAAGATAACACATTCCCTCTCCCTTTAAGTGTCCTGTCTAATTCTTTCCCGGTTTCATTCCTTGGTATTTTGTCAATATCTTGTTGATACTGAAAAAAGCCACCTGGTTTTGTTTACATTCTGGAGCCACAGAGTAGATTTTGAGAGGCAGGATGTATCTGTGACATGGGAAATCCAATTAACTAACAGATAGGTGACATCACTTATCTTTCTAAAATTGAAAGGATACTGAAAATTCAAAGGTTATTTTGTGGTGGGAGGTTTAGTTCTTGGCCATGCAGTGGAGGTCTAGATCAGCAAGTTGGTTAGCATGCAAGCAGGGTTTTATTAGTAATATGCTTGTGGAGAAGAGAATGGGCCCAGCTGAGATGGGCAAGAAAGGCACAGGCACTCCTACTCTTGGTTCTGAGGATTTGTATAATTTGTGGGATGGGGTAAGGGAATTACATATCAATTTGGTGGGAGAAGGTGGTGCAGACTCCTGTAAGGTGGGGTGTGACCTCCTGAGCATAGGTGTGAGTGGAGGTCTGTTAACTCAGATTTTTATCTTGCTTCAGACCACCTCTTCTCAACCATTGTAAAAACAGATATGTGGCCAGAGGCAGTTAATCAAAGTTATCTATGAGCTTTTTCTGCAAGTCCTATGGACCCCCTCCCGCCTCTCCTTCTTCTGTTAAACTTCTACCTGACAATTTTGCCAACAATAAACCTAAAGATGGGAGATATATATCTCTATATATCTATTCTCATATATAATGGTGATGAGAATATGCTACCCATATTTTCCACATATTTTGATGAAGGTGGAGACTAGAACATTCTGGAACTAGATCAACTGCACAGGGCCCTAATGCAGAGATTTCCATGAGGGTCCCATGTGTGAGAGATCAGTTTTTCTTGCCAAAGATGGAAGTTAGAATAACATAGAATTTTTCAAAAAAGTTAAAAACATGACTTTTATGCAGATCTAAAATAAACATGTCAAAGATTTAACCAACCCTTACTTAATGAAGGAACCATCAAATTAAAACCTGTTGAGAATTTCTTACAGAAATTTAGATTCTCTACTGGACAAAATTCATTTGCATTGGTATGAACAGGAATCATTTGCATCACTATCAGGCTTCTGTAACTTCTGTCTTTACAAAGTTTACAATAGCCCAGTCAATAACAAGTCTCATCAATCATTCCCAGCCCTGTTGCCCTGGAGGGTCAGAACCAGAGGGTGTACTATAAACATGCTGAATCATCTGCATTGCCCATTTCCAAGTCTTGGATAACTTTCTTGATGGTTCAGGACACTGAGTCAGAATGTGCAATAAAGTGTGGGGAGAGAAGGTGGGCAGGGTCTTGCAATTTAATTTAAAGAGTTTATTATGAGTGATTCAGAAAGCACTTCAGAAATGGACAGTACTTCAAAGATGATCCTAAACAGCCTTATTCGGAACTTTTGTTGGTTGAGATTCTGAATAAAGGGAGTCAACTACATTAGCTCATGGCATATTGGAGTTGTTTTTTTTTTTTTTAATATTTATTTATTTTTTAGAGAGGGGGGAAGTGAGGGAGAAAGAGAGGGAGAGAAACATCAATGTGTGGCTGCCTCTCACGTGGCCCCCACTGGGGACCTGGCCTGCAACCCAGGCATGTGCCCTGACAGGGAATCGAACCAGCAACTCTTTGCTTCACAGGCCCTCACTCAATCCACCGAGCTACACCAGCCAGGGTGGCATATTGGAGTTTTGATGTATGTGAGTGTGTGTTTAATTTAATTTCTCTGATGTGTATTCAATGATCAAAATGCACTGTTTTCATATGTCCTGAAAGATCCTTGGGGCACAAAGTTTTCACAGGTGCTGGTGTTCCTATTAGCAGCTATTAAAACTGATTCAGTTTCTCTTGTTCTTTCCTATGGCATTCCCTGTTTAGCCAAAATGTTGCAGCTTCCTCCTTAACTTCATTGTTCTAGATCAGTGATTTTCAACATTTTTCATCTCGTGGCACACATAAACTGATTACTAAAATTTTGTGGCAACCAAAATATAGTTTGCCGATCTGACAGAAAAAAATATGTGTAATTTTGATTCATTCATAACCGATGGCTATTGTTGTGTTGGCTGTTGTCATTTTTTTAAATTTGACAGTCTAAGGGAAAAGTGGTCAGTGCCCCTGACTAGATAGTCAGGTATCGCATGTTTTAAAATTTTTTGTGGCACACCAGTTGAAACTGCTGTTTTAGACAACTGAACAAAAGGAAAAAGCCTAATACATTTAAAAAGAGCTGGCAACTTCAGAGTTGATTTTGGGGAGAAGAGTCAGTAAGACTGAGGCCATCCATAACTCTCAAACAAGGCTGAAGTGTTTAAACAGATACTTTTGCTTTTAATTTTAGAAATTGTAAAACAAATGACAGGTACATTGGAAACTGTTGAGCTGTGTGTGAACATGCAAGCTCATCTAAATATAAAGTAATGCAAAGCTGACTTTCAAAAGTAAGAAAAATGTGTGGTGGTTTTTCTATTTTAAAGGAAGGCAGCTTTAAGCCTAGGGATTGCAAAGTGGAGATAAAGAACCCCATAAAATTCAGAAAGAAACTCTCTCCTGGATGATCAGTGGTAAAATCAGATTTACTGTATGTTCAGGTGCATGTTATGAAATCCATTGTTTCTATTTATTTATTTTTCAGTAATATGCTTTAACAGAGAAGCAACAGGGAAAACAATTAATGGAAATATAGAAAATGGAACAAGAGAATGAAGAAAACCATCACATTAATCATTATCAGACCAGCTTACATGTTTTTTCCTTTTTCTTATTTTTTTGGGGGGGTATATTGTATTTTTTTTCAGCTTTATTGAGGTATGTTTGACATTTAAACTATGTAATTTTAAAGTATACAATGTGATACTTTGATACAGTTACATATTGCAAAATAATTATCACAGTTGGGTTAGTTAATACCTTAATCACCTCATATAATTATCATTTCTTTTTTGTGTTGAGAAAATTCAAGATTTACTCTCGAAGGAAATTTCAAGTATATAATACAGTGATGTGGACACCGGCTAGCAGTGTCCACGTCATTATGGATGAAATAAAAACATACACACTGACTACCAAGTCTGGTGGAGGAAAAAGGACGACAGCATGGCTTTTCTCTCAAAGGGAGCAAAAGCTACGGCCTCCCCCATGACAGGCCTTTATTCTAGATCTCCTTACATTACAAGATGGTCCTCACTCACTAAGCACCAGTTACAACAAAAAGGAGCCAATGCCCCTAATCACATCACAGAAGAAGGATATTAGCAAATGAAAAGGCAAAAGTGGTTGAGCCAGTTACACTGGTCCCTGCAAGGTTTAGCTTGGATTTTAGGACATTACAACAAGCATTTGCAGGGTGAGGGAGTTTTAGCAAAGAGCAGCTTAGGTATATTGCAAATCTGATTCCCCACGAGAGAACCTATCTGTGGACGCGGGTCCTGTGCATCTCCGAGTGGGAGCTGGGCCCATGCCACACAGAAGGGTCTGCCACAATACAGTATTGTTAACTATAGTCATCCTGCTAAATATTAAATCCCCAGAACACATCCATTTTCTTTTTTTTTTTTTTTAATGTACAAAATTTTTATTTTTATTTTTTTTTTAACATTTTTTTTTAACATTTTTTTTTTATTTTCATTGTTGATCTTGTACAGTTTTCTGTCTTTTATTCTCACCCGAACCCGCCACCCCAACCCTCCCCACCTCCCTCCCATTTCCACCCCCACCAATAGTTTTTGTCCATGTGTCCTTTATACTTGTTCCTGTAAATCCTTCCCCTTTTCCCCTGAAATTCCCTCCCCACTCCCCTCTGGTGACTTTCAGCATGTTCCCAATTTCCATGTCTTTGGTTATATTATGCTTGTTTGTTTGTTTTGTTGATTAGGTTCCTGTTAAAGGTGAGATCATATGGTATTTATCTTTCACTGCCTGGCTTACTTCGCTTAGCATGATGCTCTCCAGTTCCATCCATGCTGTTGCATAGGGTATGAGCTCCTTCTTTCTTTCTGCTGCATAGAATTCCATTGTATAAATGTACCACAGTTTTTTGATCCATTCATTTACTGATGGGCATCTAGGTTGCTTCCAACACTTGGCTATTGTAAATTGTGCTGCTATAAACATAGGGATGCATAGTTTCTTTTGGATTGGAGAACACATCCATTTTCTAAATGAAAGTTTGTACCCTTTTAACCATCCCATTTCCATCACCCTTAGCCCCTGGCAACCACCATTCTACTCTTTGTTTCTATAAGTTTGGCTATTTTAGATTCCAAGTACAAGAGATATAATACAGTGTTTGTCTTTATCTGCCATATACCTGCTAGCATAATGCCTTTAAGTTCTCACCTTCTATTCTGGTTTGCATCTTTCTTTTCTTATGAACTCAATGCTGATTGCATTGTATGCAATGTTTCTAGCTAATCTCTAATGTAAGGATTTTCATGATTTTTAGCTGTCAGAAATGGAACTGTAAAAAAAAAAAGAAATGGAACTCGCAGTGAGTATCTTTCAATCTTTATTTTACTCTCTGCTTAGCAATGCCAGATACAGTTGACTTCCTTCTAATAAGAAAAAGAAAAGAAAAAAAAAGTGTTTTCTTCTCTCTCCCTTTCTGAGACAGCGTACTATCCTGATTTCTCCCCATTTATCTGACTTCTCAATTTCAGTGTTCTTTACTGGCTTTGTTTTCTACACCAGATCTTAACATTTGCTTCCTCTCTCCTTAATCTAGACAGATTTTCTAGTTTATCTCATTTTCTAGCACAGTGTTAAATACCATCTAGATGTGACTGCTCTCACATTTACTTCTATTCCTGATCTTTCCTTTTAATCCTTAGACATATAGATTAAACTATGTTCTTGACATTTCCATTTAGAGGTCTAAAAGATATCATCTATCTCTTAACCCCTTAATTTCTCATTGTTCTTCTCCAGTATTTTCCATCTTGGTAAATAGCATTTCTGTCAAGCCTGTTTTTCATGTTGTAAAGCCAGGAGTAACATTTGACACTTCTCTCTCTTACCTTCCACTTTAATGCATAATCATGTCCAGGCAGCTCTACCTCTAAGCTATATACCTCAAATCTATCGATTTCTTTCTTATCTCTACTGCCACAGTTTGGGACCAATCCGCAGCAATCTGGTGCAGCAGTCCCCAACTTTTTGGGCATCAGGGACTGGTTTTGTGGAAGACAGTTTTTCCACAGAGTAGGGTGCAGGTAGGGAATGGTTTCAGGATAATTCAAGCACATTACATTCAAGCTCACTTCCCGCTGTGTGTCTGGTTCCTAACAGGCTGGACGTGGGCCCCTTCCAGCCTGGAGGTTGGGGGCCTCTGATTGGAACAGACTTCATACAGTTCTCACAGCTTTCATTCTTTCTTTATTTTTTTTCTTCAAAATACTGAATATATGTGTAATTATATATGATGATATATAACTTTTTTCTGAGTAAGTTGTTTATGTCCCAATTTTTTATGTGCAATGATCTAATATTTTTTCTAAATATTTCACTGTGATTTTAATTATGTGTTTAAGTTACTTAATAAAAATTTTTAAGCTTATATAGTTATTTTAAATATGAAATTAATGTTTTGTATGTAATTGAATTCAAATATGTATAAGTGTATGTATGTGTGGATATATATACTAAACACTGAAAGTCCTAGGTTATACCTTTCATCAAAAGACAGACACTTCTTAAGGACTTTTAAAAATAAGTTTTCCTCACACACACAAATGCAAAAAATGTATAACTTGTGTTTTTCACTTAAAAATATATTGTGACATTCTAAATAATTAAAAAATTTTACTTTATATCCTTGGTTATAGTATTTCTACTTTTTGTATCATGAGATGTGAAGAACGACAATAGGGAAAGTAGCCAGTGTTTTTGTTGGGCTGATTGGAACTGTGCTTTGTTAAGATGGATCTGATGGTGATTTAAACGATCGTGGGAAGCAGACTGGGTGGAAGACCCAGCAGGTGTTAGAACACTACTGCAGGAGAAGCAGAGTCCAGAAGAGACAGAAGTAGCAGTAGCAATAGCACCAGGTACCTGAGGTGTTTGTTGTAACAATGATCCATGACTGCATACCGGTATTTGTGAGGGTGGGAAACACATGGTTGTGTGAGAGGAGGAGACAGAGGTAATTTCTGATGAGGGAGATCTTGTCACTGACAGAACACTGAAGGACCAGAGGGAAGAGCAGGGGATGACATACTGATTGGACATCCTGTGCTTTTCCAGGCTTCTCTTTCCCAGCTGAAAAGAATAAGAGTAAGAAATGAAGTGAATATTGTAATTCATAGTGCAATGTTTAAGTCTATGAATCATAAAAAATTGAGGTTTCTTTAATGGACATTAAAAATAGAGGAGTATATAAAAGCTACACCATCTTGCCAATTCATTTATGTTAGGTATGCCCTTAAAATATCGTTTATAGAAAATATCAACTCCATTCATTTTGTTTCTCAACATAAATGATTTTTAAAGCCCTAATGTTGAAAATCACTGTGGTTAATCTATCAGTCCCCAGTTTGAAAACTAGTGTGTACTATAGTATAATAATATGAGGTCACTTAGAATCACATTGAGGGAAAACTTTTATAGCATGTATACTGAAAATATTTAATATTGTACGCATTTAAACATACTTATTAATATAGTAACTATAGTTATAGCTTATTATTATGTATGGTTACAGATGAAAAGAAGAAAAATATCAAAGTTCTCTTCATGAAGTCATTCAGCAACCTTCTGAGACTTAATAATGCTGAGATGTAGAAAAATAGCAGAATATGGGGCTCTGTTAATAACTTTGGATATATTTTATTCTGCTTTTTTATTATTTTTCAAGGAGGAAATTTTCCACTGTTGTTGAAATGGAATATATGTGGTATGTAATTATATTTTAAATAGACATACATATACACATATATCATGTAGAAAAATAAAAATATAATTCCATCAGTTTTGTAATAATGATTTGTGTCAGCAATTACTCTGCATAGGAGAGAATGGCACGTTGTAATAAGCAATGGTGTTGAGCTCATAAGTATTGAGGTGATGTCCTAAAGCTTTATGAACAAGAAAGACATTTGCTATTTCATGTATTCTGTGATGGATAATTTCAGTCTCTCATTTAGATATTTGAAGTGATTATATTATCTCATTCATTCTGTAGTCTGTATTGTTCTCAATATATTTATTTTATGTACAATATCTTTTACATACTCTGCAAGCTAAATGTGATACAGTAGATTCACATTGCAAGTTAACTTTAGAATGATTCAGCCGTCTTATTTAACTGACAAAAGTATAAATATTAAGGCAATAGCAATTTAAGATTAAAAATGAGAGGAGCAAACCCTTCAGGCAAGCCAAAATGTTTGGAATTTCTACCCATTCCTTATCCATTGCTAAGACTTTGGTAGTTATCTGAAAGGCAGAATAGTTTAAATGCCCAGGATTTGCATTTAGATTTTCCTTTAGTTCCTTCAAAATTTGGCTCTCAAAAGTTCCAAGGCACATTGTAATTACATTAGCCAAGATTAAAATGAGGCAGAGAATTCTAGAAGCAGCAAGGGATAAGGGAACAGTCACCTACAAAGGAGTTCCCATCAGACTGTCAGCTGATTTCTCAAAAGAGACCTTGCAGGCAAGAAGGGGCTGGAAAGAAATATTTGAAATCTTGAAAAGCAGGGACCTACATCCAAAATTGCTCTATCCAGCAAGGCTGTCATTTAGAATGGAAGGGAAGATAAAGTGCTTCTCAGATAAGGTCAAGTTCAAGGAGTTCATCATCACCAAGCCCTTATTATATGAAATGTTTAAGGGACTTATCTAAGAAAAAGAAGATAAAACTATGACAGTGAAAAGACAACAAACTCATAGCTATCAAGAACCACACCTAAAACTAAGCAAACAGCTAGAACAGGAACAGAACCACAGAAATGGAGATCATATCGAGGGTTAGGAACAGGGGCGTGGGAGGAGGAGAGAGGGGGAAAAGGTACAGAGAATGAGTAGCATAGCTAATGGGAAAAAAATAGACAGGGGGAGGGCAAGAATAGTATGGGAAATGTAGAAGCTAGAAAACTTATGACCCATGGACATGAACTAAAGGGGGGAATGTGGGTGGGTGGGGTGGAGGGGAATGATGGGGGAGAAATGGGACAACTGTAATAGCATAATCAATAAAATATATTTAAAAAAAAAGTTCATTCACAATTGATAACTTACAAGATTGGATTTGTAAATTCGCTCACACTGTATCTGCACACATTGTAAGTGATGTTTAAAGGGTTACTTTACCTTGTGTCCTGAGTGTAGAGCCAAGCCTCCATGTAAGATGGATTCTACTGTACTTCACAAAAACTGTTCGATTGTTTCTCCCTCGGAAGGTAAAGATCACTACACAGACCATCTTCACCCACAATTGTTATTAACTTAAGGAAAAATTTCTTATGGTTCATTCTCTAATGTGTTTCTCTATCTGAGAGGCAGATTTGCTGTCAGCAAGTGTTTGGCTCCTGACGTTAGGGTGTGGGGTGGAGGCACCTTGTTCAATCATGCTACCCTTCCTTGCCTGGGGAGTTTCTCTTTGCTAATTTCTGCTATTGACCCAAGTGACATATTGCTCGAGGCATGAGTGGTAATGGAGCCTTTATTGCTTAGGATTGATGATAGTATACTTTAAAGTTGCAATTAGGTGATTAAATATAAAATAATTTAACACAAAACACTTAAATGGGACATTTGTTCTGTCAATTTTAGTTGAAGAATTCTCTTCGTATCTCTTATCTCAAATACGTATAAACCTAATACCTCTTAAAAGAAAACAAACTTCTTGAAAAACCAAACCAAACCAAACCAAACCAAAAAACAAATCTTTGCTTGGAGTTGGGGAGTTTCTTCCTGTGGGTGCATCCCTTTCTTCTCCAGCAGGACTTCTAAAGTGAGGGTTTTCTGTTACCACAAACTAGAGAGCAGCCCCGCCCAGGTTTGAATGTCAGAGCAATTGCGTTCCATGCTCAGCTGCAGCTGATTGTGTAAACCTGGGCATCATCCTCAGTCTCTCTCTGCCTCAATACTCTTATCTGCTAAATGGAGGCTATAGTGGCAAGTACCTAAGAGGATTTTTTAGCAGCTTTTTTGAGACACATAATTAACTGCATTTATTTAAAATTAGAATTTGATAATTTCTGATCGATGTATACACACACCTAAAACCATCACCGCCTGCCAGGGTTACCATCACCATTACCTCCCCACAGGGTTATGTAATAACGTATGTAGAGCACTGAGAAGAGTCTTGCAAATAATAAAAATATTAGTTATTGCTGTATTCATTTTTATTCCTCAAATCTCTAAGGTATCTCTTCAGTTCTACTGGAGTTATTCCTTGAAATTTTATCAGCGACCACTGTGGTTGTGAAATCCAATGACATTTCTTTGTTCTTATTTTCCTGGTAGTTTCTTCTGTATGTGATATGGCTATGGAATTGATATTCTGAATAAGTAACATTTTTGTGATGGAAAGACTATGACCAATCATTGTGACTATTGAAAATGACAAAATATTAAACAAATTTATTAATTAGTTAAAAATATAAGTGCGTATATTGTGTTAAATACTGGAGATAAAAAGAAAAGTAGATGTAGTCCCTGCCTGCCAGGAATTCTGAATAACAAGTGAGAAAAATATATTAAAGAAAATCTTACTATAGTGTGACAAGTGTTAGTAGGTATACATTGAAAGTAGTGTAGAAATTCAAAGAACACATTTTTATGCCTTGCAGAGTGGAGATGACTTCACATAAATTGATATTAAGTCAATTCTTTAAGGATGAGTAATAGTTTATCAGGTGGATAAAAACAGCTAGTAATTTCAATAAGCCAGAGTGTGCAGGGGGTTCACTACAGGTTAAAAGATAGGACAGGAGAAGGGAAGAGCCTGGGTGTGAGGTTGGAGGGCTCAACTGTGGCCAGAATTTGATGATCGTAGAGGCTATTGAAAGGATTTTGAGTTTCAGTATGTGAGTAGGAGGAAGTTATAGAAGGCTATGAAGCAGGGATTTAATCTGAGTAGTTTTGTATCTGAAAAATATATTACTGATCCCAAGTGGAGGAAAAACTGGGAGTTGGGGAAAATAGGATGAAGGCAGTGAGACCCATTAGGCCACTGCTTTAGTTAATTGTTCAATCTTTTGATGAAATGAAGTTGTATTAAAGCAGAGGCAATGGGCAGACAACTGGGGCAAAAGTATATCAAAGGTAGAGTCAATAAGATTTGAAGAAAGAGTGAGAGTTTGAGGGCATGGGAAAAGATGAAGATGATTTACGATTCCCACTTGGGAAATTCAGTTGATGGTGACGTTATTCACCAAGGTATGAAATTCACTGCTGTTTAACACACAGAAGTAAATCATTTCCTCATGAAACATATTCATATTATTTATTACCTATACACTACACATTTTAAGAACTACCCACAGAGATAAAATTTCCTTGTTTGTGTGTGCTGCAAAATTTAAGAATGCCACTGGAATGGATTTGCTCTATAATATAGCCTTCCCTATTTTTCATAGTGCAAGCAATTTGAATAAATTATACCTTGGCAATATCTTCTTGACTTACTTTCAAGATGAAGCATCAGTAATACTAAAACACTGTCCTAATGGTTTATACCCTGCCATCATCTTATTGGCAAGGCTCATCTTATAAAAATACTGCAGTGTGCCAATTCCCCCTTGAACTTGTCATATATTAAATTAAAGACAGACCTTGCATTTGGCTTTCATGTTTTAATCCTCTATCACTTTTTTCAAGGCCATGTAACTGGACTCTTGTGTGAGTTCACTGATATCCTCCATCTTGGTGTTGTGTCAAGTTGTATCAGGAAGGAAGGAAGAGGCGCACAGGGACTCCACGGCCCTTTGATGCTGCAGTGCCAGCTCCGTCAGATTTTTCTTAACTGATGATGCTGAGGGCAGTCTGTTTCCTGCCCTGAAAAGAAACCTGGGTCCTAGTCTTTATTCTGCCACTAGCTTAATTTTGACTTTGAGGAAACTGTTTTACTTGCTTGATCCTCAATATTATTATGTATAAAATAGGTCTCTATTCCCTCTAAAACTCTGATTTTTCTGAAGGTCTGGATGAATTTAATTTCTATTAGTTTTGTTTTCAACTGCTTCTAGACCAGTGTGTTTTTTAAAGATTTATTTCTCATTACAGAGAGAGGAGAAGGGCAGAAGGGGTGTGTGGGGGGAGAGAGAGAGATGTAAGAGGGAGAGAGAGAGAGAGATGTGAGAGAGAAACACTGATTAGCTGTCACCCACACTCACCCAAACTGGGAATCGAGCCTGCAACTTGGGTATGTGCCCTGACCAGGAATTGAACTGGTGGCTTTTGGGTTACCGGATGATGCTCAACCAACCAAGCCATGCTGGCCAGGGCTGGACCAGTGGGTTTTAAAGTTTCTCAGTAAAAAGACAGTAAGAAATTTAAGAAAGAACTAATAATGTGATACTTAAGACATTGTGAACAAGTTGCTGAAATATACTACTTTTAGAATTTCTGATAAAAGCAAAGTTCTTACATATGAAGATGAAGATTCATTAGTAGCCCAGAGGACTCTGCAAAGGGCAACTAGAAGCTGTGCAATAATAGCCATATCATCTTGATGGAGTCCAATTAGGCAAGAGTTGTAGAACTCATGTTAGGGTAATTTGAAGCAGATGCCAGCATTAAGACACAGACGTGGGACATTTTTCAAGGGCAACAGAATGTGTATCATATAGGATAGCTGATGGCTTCGTCACTGTATCTCTTTCCATGGGGTTACAATGGTAAAATGCTCTAACATGTAGCTGATTTTAGGCTCTCGGATTACTCCCAGGAGCAGGCTGTCCTCCAGGTAGATACACCTTCAGAGCTGAGGGTCATCACATTTTGATATATTCAATCTTCATGCCCTTTTCACAATCTCCTATCACACATCCCAGATGTGAAAGTCACAGTAAATATCTGAGCATAACACCCAGGGTTTTACCACCCAAAACAAAGAGACAACTTTGATAAACCAGGATTCTCATCTGGCAGAGCCGTTCTGTCTCATTGCTGTTGCTGAGAGTGTAAGTAGATAATTTCTGAGCATCAAATGTCAATACATTTTCTTAGAGCTGAGCTTAGTAGATCTGATTCTTCTCTTTTCATAAAAGTTTGTTTCTGGTTTTCATTGCACTCAGGTTGAACAGCAGACTTAAACTCCAGTTTCTTCCCAGTGAACAGTACAGTTCTCTTTGGTGTCATTATGGATCATCCCAATCTCCCTAACTCTCTTTTTCTTTGAAGAACCAAACAGAAATTGTGAAGACTGCCTCTGTGCCTCGGAGGGTGCTGGGCTGTGAATCAGATAAAGACAGTAAAGGTTAGTGTTGGCAGTAGTAAAATAAATGTAAGCATGTGTGCAGAACAACTGAAGGTAATTTTCAAAACAGTATCATCTATTTAAAGTTTCCTGAGAAGCGTGGGTCAGGATGGAGAGGATGGTAAGAGCTGGCTGGGTGGAGAGAGGTTTTCCTGGCTCAGTACATCACAGAGAAGGTGTACAGATATGATTTAACATAATTTGCCAGAAGTTCTGAATCCAAGGCAGGGTAACGGTTGAGGAGCTGAAAGTGGTTAGGGTAAAGAGAAAGGCAATGGCCTCTTCAGTTAGTGTAGAACCTTGGATGTAAGGCAGAGGAGAGTGGACTTACCACTTTGTAAACAGCAGGTTGGCGTATTGAATACAGCACAGTGGAAAAGACCACAGCCTTGGATTCTGAGAGGCCAGGCTGCTAATTGTGGTGCTCTCAGTTCATTACTGTAAGACCATATTCAACTTCCCTAACGTTTCTAAGCCTCAGTTTCCTTTGCTGTAAAACAAATACTGTGTCAAGTAGCAATGACATGGATCTATTGTTGGAATTAAGTGTAATAATGCTTTTCAAGTACTTGACAGGGCCTGGCCCGGAGTAAGCACTCAATATGTTAGCCATAATTCTCATTGCTGTCTGACAGCCACAGGCTGATCGCATTGAATTGGGCAGAATGACCTTCTTCCGGAGCTCTTTCAAGGTTTTCCAAATTAAATGGGCTCTGATTTATTTCATAATGTTTATTGCTTTTTCTAAAACTTTAAGGCGTTCTTTCTCCTATTGAAAGGGCTCCGGTTACAGACTGTAGTTCCTAAAGCTTCTGAAGGCACTTTCTCTCCTCTGTGTGGTAGTTGAAAGAATCTCTGTGTTTATCCTCCTGGGAAGACAATGGGCTGTTTAGCAACAGCATTACAAAGTGAGCTCATATACAAGATATTATCCATAATGCCCAGAATCTTTTTAAACATTATTTATTTCCAATGGGAGAGTGGGTTTCCATTTTATATTTCTGCTGCTGAAGATTTTTCCCTTGGGAAATTGTCCTGCAGTATTTATGTTAGATCTCACTATGTCTGCCAATCTCCCCAAGCCTGGCATTCAGCAATTCAGTCATCGCTCCTGTTTATTTTTTTTTCTTATGTAGAATTATCTGCACATTTTGTTACCGCTGGAATTAAATCACCTGCTGCTTCATAGGGATGGTTTGTGTGAAACCTACTCCTTTGTAAGTTTATAATGCTCTGTTGTAGACAATTCATTCAATTTTGTTTTAATGGATACAGTTTTCCTATGCGTGGCGGTCTTCACAAACAAAGCTTCTATGTGATTTCTGTGTTTCTGAAAGCAAAATGAACTCATTCATTCATTTATTGCTCATTTTGGGGTAGGCACTGTGTTAAGTCATGGAGATAAAGTTCCTCCTCTTAAACACTAACGTTTTAGTGTAAGAACAAAACCTACAAAAATAATTACAATGCAGCACGGAATTACTACAAGAGAAATAAAGAATTGCTGAACCAACTCAGAGGGCAGAAATTACCTTTTGGTTAAATTTTGAGGTGGGCTTGAAAAGGTGAAAGAGAAGAGGAAGACTTATTTTAATAGTCTGTAATGACATGTATTTAATATTGAATATTTATACACACACACACACACACACACATTTCTAATACACACAGATGCATATCTAAACCAGCATGGTTCAGCTCTGTGCATGCATACACACACCTTGTAGTTTAGTGAATTTCTTCTTTTCATATATCATATATCCTGTTTCAGGATACATACAAGCTAAATGACAAATTATACTGTCCACAGCACTAGTCTCCATCTAAAACTCAAAATCTATTTTCAGTCATCACTTATTCTTCATGAAAAAATCTCCTGTTTTTGTTTGTAGTATTGCATTTGTACAGATACACGGGGCAAAGTGACTGTGTTCTCATTGTAGCTCTCCCTCTTGGCACAAGAGCAGATACAGCCTGAACCTTCTCACACTGCCCTCTGTCCCTTCAGCTGCCTTTTAAACATCTTCTCTGTGCTTCCCTGCAGCTTTTCTATTTGGACATTTGTCCTAGGTCCTCACATGGAGCAGCCACTCATCCCTGTGTAGGAAGTAGGAACAGATGTTCTCCTTTTGCACTTTTTACAAGATACAAACTCTCCACTCTATTATCCAAGGGTCTGCTGATACCTAAGATGTCCCTGGTCTTCCTCTCAGACTTAGTTCATAGATCCTGCAGAAATATGTAGCACAATTACACATAGATGTCTCAGTTTTTGCGACATTAAGTAATTAGTTGAAAAACAGTCTGTCTTTAAATGGCATGAGTGTATTTTTTTAACTGAGCTGTATTTGGTATATAACATTGTACACTTTTAAGATGGAAAACATGTTGATTGTCATACGTGTATATTGCAATATGATTACCACTGCAGCATTATCTAACACCTCTGTCATGTCACATAATTATTTCATTTAGTGGTGAAAAAGTTAAGGTCTGATCTCTTAGAAATTTCCAAGTGCATGATGCAGTATTGTTGGACTACATTCACAATGCTCTGCATTAGAGTCTAGCATTTATTCATCTTCTAACTGGAAGTTTGTATCCTTTGATAAACATCTCCCCAAACTCCCACCTCCAGTCCTCTGGCAAACACCATTCTACTCTCTGTTTTTACAGATTCAACTTTTTTTGGTTCCACATGTAAGTATGGTATAATATTTGTTTTTTTCTGACTTAGCATGCCCTTCTAGTCCATTTGTATTGTTGCAAAGGTAGGATTTACCTCTTTCTCATGGTTAAATAATGTTCATTGTGTGTGTACATGTATATGAATAAAGAAGATATGGTATATATATATATAATATGGTATATCTCATTCATCTGCATGTGTATGCTTAGGTGCTTTCTATATTTTGGCTATCATGATTAATGCTGCAATTAATATGGAGTGCAGATATCTTTTTAATATTCTGTTTTCATTTCCTTTGGATATATGCCCAGAAGTAGGATTGCTGGACCATATGGTAGTTCTATTTTTAATTTTTTGAGGAACCTCCATACTGTTTTCCACAGTGGCTACATCAATGTACATTCCCCCCAAGTATACAGGGCTCTTTTTTCTCCACATCCTCGCTGACACTTGTAACCTCCTTTCTTCAGCTGCGAGGTGATATCTCACTGTGGTTACGATTTGGATTTTTCTGGTGGTTAGCAATGTTGAGCATCGTTTTATGTACCTATTTGCCATTAGTATATCTTCTCAATTCATCTGCCCATTTTTTAAAATTTTTATTTTAATTGTTGATCTTGTACAGTTTTCTGTCTTTTACTCCCACCCTAGCCCACCACCCCAGCCCTCCCCACCTCCCTCCCATTTCCACCCCCCATAGTTTTTGTCCATGTATCCTTTATACTTGTTCCTGTAAACCCTTCCCCTTTTTCGCTGAAATTCCCTCCCTTTTCCCCTCTGGTAACTGTCACCCTGTTCCCAATTTCAGTGTCTTTGGTTATATTATGCTTGTTTGTTTGTTTTGTTGATTAGGTTCCTGTTAAAGGCGAGATCATATGGTATTTGTCTTTCACTGCCTGGCTTATTTCGCTTAGCATGATGCTCTTCAGTTCCATTCATGCTGTTGCAAAGGGTAGGAGCTCCTTCTTTCTTTCTGCTGCATAGAATTCCATTATGTAAATGTACCACAGTTTTTTTGATCCATTCATTTACTGATGGGCACCTAGGTTGCTTCCAACACTTGGCTATTGTAAATCGTGCTGCTATAAACATAGGGGTGCGTAGGTTCTTTTGGATTGGTGTTTCAGGGTTCTTAGGATATAGTCCTAGCAGTGGAATTGCTGGGTCAAAAGGTATGTCCATTTTTAGTTTTCTTAGAAAATTCCATACTGTTTTTCATAGTGGTTGTACCAGTCTGCACTCCCACCAACAGTACACTAGGGTCCCCTTTTCTCCACAACCTCTCCAACACTTGCTGTTTGTTGCTTTGTTTATGATGGCCATTCTGACTGGTGTCAAATCTGCCCATTTTTACATCAGTTTGGTTTTTTTGTCATTGATTGTGTGAGTTCTTTATATATTTTTGGTATTAGCCTCTTGTCAGACATCTGGTCTGCCAATTTTTTTTCCATTATGTAGTTTGCCTTTTCATTTTGATTATTTCTTTTGCTGTGCAGAGGGTTTTAGTTTGATGTGGTCCCATGTGCTGATTTTTGCTTTTATTGCTTGCATTTTTGGAGTTACATACATAAAATCATTGCTAACACCAGTATTAAAGGGCTTTTTCCTTATGTTTTTTTCTATGACTCTTATGGTTTAATGTTTATGTTTAAATCTTTAATCTATTTCAGGTTAATTTTTGTGATTGGTACAAGATAAGGGTCTAATTTAATTTTTCTTCATGTGGTTAACCAGTTTCTCAAATCCATTTATTGAAGTGAATTTCCTTTCCCCATTGAGTATTCTTTGCTCCCTTGTCAAGTATTAGCATATTTGAAAGAAATCATATTATAACAAAATTTAAAAACTGTCAAAAGATAATTTGAAGATTTGGAGGTGGAGTTGACAAAACTTTTTGATGGATTCAGTGGGGAGTATGTGAGGAAGAGGAAGAGTCCTTACCAGTCCCTTGATTATTGGCCAGATCAATTGGGTATCGGGTACTGATGTTGATGGTATAAAGATGGTGGACAGAAGAGCCTTTTAGGTAGACAAAGGGATGCCATTAAGAGCTCTGTTTCAGGTCTGCTAATTTGAGGTGCCCAACAGACATTCATGATGTCAGATCTCTCTCTCTCCCTTTCCCTCATCATTCCTTGACAAATCAAAACATCATCACAGTATGCTCGTAAGAACATTGAATTTTTAGATGAAGTCCTGCTATGCTATTCTCCTGCACAGTTTAGTTAATATCTTACAGTCTCAGTTTCTTTCGATTACAAAATAGAAATAATAATGTATTATGTGCGGTTTGTTTATAAAGGTTAATTGACAATCAGATGAATTAAATTAGATAAAGTGCTTGATAGATCGTATAAGTGTGATGTCAATGCTCCCCTGGACACCACCCTCCGAATCACAGTCTTCCCCCTTCTTTGTCACTTTGCATAAAGACAAAGTAAAGTTGAGCATAATCTAAAATATTCTGTAATTTTTTCCTAATGCAAAACTAGTGCTTTGTTGAAATGCTGAGGTTTAAAAGAAGAAAATTTTGGCATTGGCACTCTAGAGCACTACACATTAGAGACATTATTCTATAATAAATCTTGCAGTTTCCTCCCAAAGAAGCATAGTCACTTTTCTGACTTAAAAGTATCAGAACATGTAGGCTTTAAAGAAAACAATTTTAACCTGCTGACTGCCTGCACTAAACAAATAATGAATGAAATAATATACTAATTTATGATCGTGAAATAAGTATTTATATTCAAGGAAGGGATTCTAAAATTGTGAGCAGATAATTACATATTTCACTGTGTCCTTTTTCAAGGTCTGCTCCATGACTACAAACTAAAGACATTATCACTATTATCTAATACTAGATCACAGTTCATGGATAATAGTTAATATGGAAGGGCACAATTAAAAGATGAATGGCATAATCTATAACAGGTGCCTGAGAAATGTTATTTTTTATATTAATTTCACTCAAATTATTATTTATACAGTAAGACTTTACCTTGTGAACTTGTTAAACATTTTCAAAGTTTTTTGGTTGAATCACTGTTTTCTATGTTATGCTTGGTTTAGTGAGAAAAAAGGAGCAAATTATTTTAATTTAAAACAAAATATTTTTGCCCTGCCTGTCTGGTGTGGCTCAGTGGATTGAGTGTAGACCTGTGAACCAAAGGGTTGCTGGTTTGATTCCTAGTCAGGGCACATGCCTGGATTGCAGGCCAGGTCCCAAGTAGCGGGTGCCTGAGAGACAAACACGCATTGATATTTCTCTCCCTCTCTTCCTCCCTTCCCCTCTAAAAATAAATAAAATCTTTTAAAAAATGTATACCCTTTAAAAGGGATTAGGATTAAATTCTTGAATCTAAGAGTAACGTTGGTGTGGGGTGTTGGTGGCTAGGTGGCTTGAGTACCAGGTAATTAAGGAAAAGTGTTGTATTATAATAACAGTTACATGAGACTGTCCTTCAACATATGTCCAAAATATGCAAGGGGATATGTTGATAGAAGTTCTCAATATGCTGATGCCTCAAAGAAAAAAACATGTAATCTAGTTGGCCCATAGCCAGAGATTTTATGAAGGAAGAAACATTTGCACTGGAATTAATAGGTAAGCTGGTTAATTACTTTAAAAAATAATTTTAAGTTATAAAAATGCTAAATGCTCTGTGTTGGTCTAGAAAATTTGAAAAACGTCTATCCACCGGACAGACTAAAGTCATCTATAATTTCATCACCCAGGAAAACTTACTGTTAAAGTTTAAATATTCATTTCAGATAAACTTTTCATTTGTGTATACATTAAAATGTATTTTGTATACTGAAAAATCATATATGTATCATTTTATACATTATTTTAAACTAGCGTAATATTAGTATTTCATACATTGTTAAACATTTGTACATTATTTAAAAAAATTGAATAATATTCTACCATGTTGATGTCCTGTGATTTATGTAATTTTCTCTCTATTAACAATTTGAGGTCCTGGATATAAATATGATTTCAGTTTTTAGATATGGGCCTAGGTGTAGAAGCAGGGCAAGTAACTACATAAAGAAAGGTGTAGAAATGAGACTGTCCAGAGAATATTTAAGAAACAACAGACATGTTTGGGCAGCAATCGGGTACATGGAAGCCGTTGTGTCAGTCGTTGCACTGGGTTGGGGCAGACCCAGTGAGCCGCAGAGGCAGGTTCCGGTGTCCAGAGTCTAGGGAAGCATTGCAGGTCTGTGTATTGTACTGAGACAGAATCAGAGCAGTGCTTCAGGGAAATTCTCCTGCAAGGAGAGTGTGGGAGTGAATTGAACAGGGGAGACAGTGAGGGGGAAGAGACAAGACAGCAGGCTATTTTAATATTGAAAGCAAGATAATGAGGGCTGGAACCTGGGTGATGATTGTAGGGAGGTAAAGGAGGAGATATTGGAGAGAGGAGTTTCTAAGCATTTGCTGTAGAGTTCTTTGTTTAATGCAAATTAAATACATTTTGGGGATACTTAGCACATATCTTACCAGCCATTTTCTTTCTGAGTGCTGCTAAAACTAGTAAGTGCAATATAACGATACCGCTAAAATAAAACTGTTTTTCCCTTAATAATGCTGCAGTCTCATTATACAAAATAAGCCAACGTAGACTCACAATTCCAACAGTTTAGAATGAACTGCTAAAGAGGGTTTTGTTTCGTTTTTTGGTTTTTTTTTTTTTTTTTTTTTTTTTTTTACATTTCAGAGGCGGTTATTGATAGACTTAGGTTTTTTAAAAAAATTCATATAGTATTTTTTATGTATATAAATAATAGATAGGTGTCTGCAGTTGCTGTTCTGCTAGGTCTGTTTTTCTATCTAATGACTACCTGACAATTTTAGGCATGTGGTAACTTAAATTGTTTTTAAGAGGGTTAGCAACTTTAAGTGTTTTTTCATGTTTATTTTGATAATAACACTAAAGCAATTGTTTATAGAAAAATCTTTCTAGAGAAGGAAGGAGGAATAACGTTGTAGGAGGAGGACTGGAGTCAGATTCAAGAGCGCCATGTTTTAAGCTGAGTTGGCCATCGTTCAGCCTCAGGGTTGCAGGCCCTCAGTTTCTCTATCGCTAAAGCTACTTCTACTACAACTTAAGAACCACAACCGTTACTATCATTGCTACATGACTGCCACAGGACTATCACTACTGTATGCCTGCTGCTACTCTTACTATTACTGCTAACAACCTACCTCCCACTCTCTCTATCTCTCTCTCTCTCTCTTTTTTTTTTTTTTTTGTGGGCAGAAACACTCTTCTGAGGAGACGTATGTGCATTACTTCCAACTCCCATGAGATAGATAAAATTATTTCTGTTTTACCAAGGAGGAGACTGGGGTGCAGGGAAATTGAGTAACTAGCTCAAGGTTAAGTGGTGATTCTGAAAGTTAAACTCAGATCTGTCCCCACTGACTTTGTAAAGCTAGAGGAGAAGTAGGTTGAACCTGATCTACTATTGAAGTGCTGAGAGGATTAAAAACCTGCGACTTCCAGAGCAGAGGAGCAGAAACCCTATTTTCCTTTTAAACTGCCAGTTGGAGAAAGACAGCCTCATCTTCCCTATGCTCTGCTCTACAGGCAATGTTACTAGTTTTTATAACATGTCTTTGAATCTTTTCAATCAAATTTTGCACATTTTACATTTATCTTCCCTAGACAAATTTAAAGATTAACAGGACAATTTTGGCCTTACAAATACTAATAAATCACAAAAATTCTGATCTTATATCCTTCCCCTATTATTACTTTAATGTAACTGGTCTTCTAATTTCAGTGCCAGGCTAGCTTATTTCCTGAAAGGGGGCATTGTATCTGTCTTGAATTCCACTTTATCCCTCAATAAATATTTGCTGAATAAACACCTTAATGAATGACAGAACATAAACTCTTGGACAGGTCATTTTATTAAAATATTTTGTTAAACCTAAATGATTTTATGGTCAAGCCTTGTTTCCCAAACTGGAATTGAAATGAATTGAAATTTGTTATGATTCTTTTATAGAAATGGCCTTAAAATAGTAGTGTTAGGAACTTTATATTGCCCAACTTTGACAAGAAAGTTAGCATATGATCTCAAAGATTTAAATACCTAAATACATCTGTAGATGTAGCTGTGGGGACATTTTTATGAGATAAGGAAAATTATGCAGTAAAATTAAACATTTTTTAAGAAGTATTTTCTGTGTGTAAGAATAGGTATGATTTTATAACTTGGGTGATATTTGAATAGCTACCTTTTAAAAGGAAAATAAACAACTTTTCAAAGATTAAGGACAAAAATTTGATCGACAAGAGATAGATAGCCCTGTATGATCTATTCACTTTCTCTTTTTTCTTACTCTGATTTTCCAGCTCTTCTTTTCCTAAATCTACTTTATTAAAATTAACTCTTTAGATATAATTCATTGATAATTTATTTTTCTAGTTTAGAGTATAATTGAAGGTCATTGTTGGTGTAATCCATATGACTGCTTTAATAATTTATAATAATAATTATAACTTAATTTTATAACTTATTAGTGAATGATGAAGCTAAAGTACAAATGAAATTATCTCTGAACTTAAAATGATGCAAGAAATTGAGGCAATTATTCAGATACTTAGGTGTATAGAAAATACTAAATGACTGTAGAAATAGTTTAATTTTTAAAAACCTTGGTTGGAATTTCAACTTAGGTAACTTCAGGTAAAATAATGATATTTTAAATAGGAAAGCAAAATATTTTAATATATGTATATTTAATGAATGAGGAATTTGAGTCTGATTTGAAACATTAAATCTTAAAGGTATCTTTCATTGTCTTAAGATCAGCTGCTTTGGCTAATCAGGTCTCAGTGAACTAATTTTCCTTCCTCTTTAGGTTTAGTGGAGATCATGGATGTGCTGCTGTTTATACAGAGCTGCTCTTATTCCTCTGTGTGAGACAGTTTGCACCCTGCCGGGAGGACAGAGAGCAGCCCTGCACCCCAAGGGGAGGAACCGACTTTCCTTCTGCCCTGGTCATATCTGCTTTTGTCTGTCTTTCACCACATAATGTGAGCTGCTTGCCTCTTTGTTTTTTTTTTTTTTTTGTTTTTTTGTTTTTTTAGATTTTTATTTATTTATCTTTAGAGGGGAAGGGTAGGAGAGGGGGAGAGGGAGAGAAATATCAATGTACGGTTGCCTTTTGTGTGTCCCATGCTGGGAACTGGCCTGCAACCCAGGCATGTGCCCTGAGTGGGAATCGAACCTCGATCCTTTGCTTCGCAGGCCCGTGCTCAATCCACTGAGCTACACCAGCCAGGGCTGCTTGCCTCTTTGATGGTTAACAATGCCTATATGAAATGTGGCTTCTTCCCCACAAGAGCAGGTGCACTGAGCTCTACTGTGCACCACAGCAGGATTCGCTGAGGGAGAATAGTATATTGGCAATGTCATTTGAATATTTAAAAATTCCTTTTTCTTTTTTCCACTTTAACTCATCCACTTTAAATCAGTTTTTAGTTACAGATGACATACATTATTATGTAGTTATAGGTGTACACTGCAGGGATTAGATGTTACATAACTTACTAAGTGATCATCCCTATAAATCTCACACTCATCTGACACCATACATAGTTGATAGACTATTATTGACTATATTCCCCATGCTGGACTCTACATCCCCATGACTATCCTGTGACAACCAATTTGTACTTCTTAATCCCATCATCTTTTTCACCCATCCTTCAATCCCCCTCCCATCTGGCAACTGTCAAAATGTTCTCCGTATCTATGAGTCTGCTACTGTTATGTTTGTTCTCTTATTTTGCTTTTTAGATTCAATTGTTGTATATATATCAATACATGCACACACACATATATATATACACACACATGCATATATATGTGTATATATAGCCATTTTATTTTTCATATTTTTTATTTCTTCTTAAAGAAGACCCTTTAACATTTGATGTCATACTGGTTTGGGGGTGATGAAGACTCCTTTAGCTTTGGTGGTGACTCCTTTAGCTTTGTGGTGTCTGAAAAGCTCTTTATATATTCTTTGATTCTGATAGCTATGCTGGTAGAGTAATCTTGGATGTAAATCCTTGCTTTTTATCACTTTGAATATTTCTTGTCAATTCTTTCTGGACTGTAAAGTTTCTATTGAGAAATCAGCTGACAGTCTTATGGGAGCTCCCTTGTATGTGACTAATTGCTATTCTCTTGCTGTTTTTAATATTTTCTCTTTGTAACCTTTTGCATTTTAATTTTGATGTGTCTTGGTGGGGCATCTTTGGGTTTATCTTGTTTGGAACTCTTCTGCACTTCTTAGATTTATATATCTATTTCCTTTATCAGGTTAAGGAAGTTTCCTGTCATTACTTTTTCAAATAGGTTTTCTATTTAGTGCTCTCTCTCTCCTCTTCTGGCACCCTTATAATGAGAATGTTGATACCTCTAAAACTGTCCCAGAGTCTACTTACACAATACTCATTTTTTGGGTTCTTTTTTTCTTCTTGCTGTTCTGATTGGGTGTTATTTCTTCCTTATATTCTAAATCACTTATTTGATTCTCAGCTTCATCTACTCTACTGTTGATTCCCTGTAAATTATTAATTTCAATTAATGTGTTCTTCATTTCAGAGTGGTTCTTTTTTATGGTTTCCATGTCCTTTCTTATGCTGTTGAAATTCTCACTAAATTCCTTAAGCATCCTTATAATCAGTGTTTTAAAATCTATATCCAGTAGATTACTTGTCTCCATTTCATTTAGTTATTTTTCTGGAGTTTTGTTCTATGCTTTGTTTCTTCATTTTCTCAGCCTCCCTGTGTTTGTTTCTATGTATGCCCCAGGTTTGGTAGCGTGGCCTAATATAGTAGGTGTCCTGTAGGGTCTAGTGGCACAGCTTCCCCAATCACCCAAGTTGGATACTTAGATCTGTGGACTGTGTACACCCTTCTATCGTAGTTGAGCCTTGATTGCTGTTGGCACTTCAATGGTAAGGATTTACCACCATGTCTATTAGCTGTAAGGACTGGCTGTGACCATCGAACTCTGACCACCGTGGAGGATCAGCTGTGCAGAGACCCATCCCACAGAACAGGAGTTACTTCACTGGGGCTCTGGTACCCACTGTGTCTGCACCTTCAATGTGTCACTTGTGGAGGTGATTGGGTCATGATGCTTCAATGTGGTCTGAAGCTGTACACTGGGTGTGTTAGTTCTGGGGCCTCCTGAGAAGTGCAGGCCAAGGTCAGCTGCTACCTGTGTTCTTCTTGGGGCCATCTGGCGTGAGCTGCAAAGCAATCTGCAGATGGCTTCTTCTTGTGCTGGGCTAAGCTGTGAACCAAGGATGGCTGCTGATAGAGTTCCAGGCCTGGTGCCACTTAGCAAGAGGTATGAGGCACACTGAGGCCAGATATTGCATGATTGAGAGATTTTTAGGAAAACCTGAAGCACGAGCCATAACAGGCCGTTCACTGGAAAATGCTTGGGTGGGCCTGAAAGTTGGTTGGGTTAGGGCCTCAGGAAATCACCAGGTCAGGGCAAACAACATTAGCCAGGTTGATAGAAACTCAGATATGGTACCTACATACTGGCTCTGTGTAGAGAGGGCTCAGGAAAGGAACAATGGCTTTTGCTATCTCTTCTGCCTGGGAGAAAGCTACCTCCCAGCTCTTGCCCTGATGCCAGACAATTCAGTTCCTCTATGTATTTCTGATGCCTTTCTAGCTGCTGCCCCAGCATTAGAGCTCATAGGGAGTGAGTTCAAGTAAGTCTGTGCATGGGCCCTTTAAGAGAAACTGCTTGGGACTCCAGAAGCCCTCCTTCTCTCTTAGCTTTTTATAGCCCAGTTTTATGGGGACTTCTCTTCCTGGCACTGGAACCCTCGAATAAGGGGCTTATGTGGGGCTGGGACCCCTTGCTCCTCAGGGAAGACCTCTGCAGCCAACATGCCCTTCCCAATTTTTATCCACCACACATTGGTGTGGGACCAGCCTTTTCCGCATCTATACCCTCCTACCAGTCTCAATATGGCTTCTTCAATTCCTAATTTGTAGAACTTTTCTTAAGCCACATTTCAGGTAATTCTGAATGATAGGTGTTCTGTAGTTTAATTGTAATTTTGATGTAGTTGTGGGAAGAGGCAAGTACCATGTTTATCTATACTGCCATTTTGACCAGAAGCCAAATATTCTTCTTTGGAGACTAGATTGATGTTCCTGATGTATGCATAAGCATGGTCAGTCATGCCAGTCTAGCTGGTCACTCACTTTTGTTCACTGAATCCCCACCCATCCTTTGCATTCAATTTTAGGCAATGCAGAATCTTGTAGCTTCTTATAGGCTAATTGGTTGAGAGAACACAGGCAATGAGTAGAGTAACACTTAGAACTCAAATTTGTGAGGATGAGGATACAGGTGGGCTTCCATCTCACTTCTTTTTAGGCCAGTCAATTAAAATACACTATAAAATTGAAAAAAAAAATGTTTTGGCTGATTTGCTTAAAAAGCCTGAATATTAATTTATCATCTTATTTCCTTAATTTAAAATCATGGACACAATTGATGAATAAAACATTTCATTTATCTTTTCTATTTATATCTTGTGCCATATCTGTGATCCATTATTTTCTACAAAGCCACTGTGCTGTTTGCCTCTCTAGGTCTATAATCCAACTTTCTCTATTCTGCTGTGTACCCTGTGTGAGCCTAATTTCTAAGAACTGCTTCAGTGTGTTCTCTTGCTCCTAGATAGATTTGACAACAGGAGGCAGAGGGATGAGAGCAAAGGGTGGGAAAAGAGTAGAAGTTATATATTATTTGTGTTTCAAAGATCAAAATTTAGATGTGAGTACTTTCCTCTACTGAAGAATATATCTTCTTTTTCTTATAATCTAAATTATTGATACTTTTATTTTATTATTATTTTTATCGTTCAAATACAGTTGTGTCCATCTTTCCCCCACCTCTCCCCTGCACCCCACCCGTTCCCACCTCCCACCCTTGATCTTATACCCCTTTGGCTTTGTCCATGTGTCCTTTATACATGTTCCTTGATGACCCTTCCCATTTCTTCCCCTGTTATCCCCTCCCCCCTCCTCTCTGGTTACTGTCAGTTTGTTCTTTATTTCAATGTCTCTGGTTAAATTTTCTCACTTGTTTGTTTTGTTAACAGCCAGCCATCTCCATATGAATCTCTCCAGGTACTGCTAACTAATGACCAAAGAGTTGATAAAGGTGAAATCTGAGAAGACAAATGCACTATTAGTTGTGCCAGATGTAGGCTTATCATTGTGTGATGATCAATCAAAGCCAATCTTAGAGGATAATTGCATTTTGGGGAATCCTTATTAGGATTTTGGATTGGCCTGAGGAAGAGAGGGCCACTTTACTATAAGGACAATTTATACAGGGTATTATGAACTACCCCGCATCAAGGGAAGACAGAGAACCAATTCTGGCCAGAATTACTGTTGCTCTTGGCCACTGCAATTGGCTAGAGATGGGTTCGTATTGCAGTGTGCCAATATGTGGATCTCCTGGAACTATTTCCCACCACTTCAAAAATGTTTACTCTTGCCATTAGGGTTGTGTATTCATTTCCAGAGGGTGCTATAACAAATTACCACAAACTGGGTGGCTTTCCATAACAGAGAATTATTCTTTCACAGTTCTGGAGGCTAAGAAGTCCAAATCAGTGTGTCAGCAGAGCCATGTTCCTTCCGAGGGCTTTAGGAAAGAATCCTTCCTTCTTCCTAGCTTCTGGTGGCTTCCAGAAATCTTTGGTATCCTTTGGCTCATACTTATATCATTCCAGTCTGTATGCCTGTCTTCACAGGGCCTTCTTTTCTAAGTGTTTCTGTCTTTCCTTTCCACTTCTTGTAAGGATACAAATTGTATTTAGGCCCCACACTAATATAATCTAGTATGACTTCACCTTAACTCAAATAATTATATCCCACAAAGACCTTATTTCAAAATACATCACATTATGAGATTCCAGATGGATATATGAGGTCTGTCCAGAAGGTATCCAGCCATGTATTATGAAATATAGAGACATTTACTAAAGAAGATACAAGATACAAGAAACATTGTACATAGGATAACGACGCCTCAGTCCCCTTCAAAGTAGGCACCTTGGCACCTCACACAGTTCTCCCAATTACCATCAGCTGCCTTGTCATATTTTCCTGAATCTCATTGATGGTCTGAAATCTCTTCCCTTTCAAAGGTGATTTTAGTTTTGGGAAAAGCCAGAAGTTGCAGGGTGTCAGATCTGGGATGTAGGGGGCTGAGTCACCTGGGTGATTTGATGTTTTGTCAAAAAACTGCATGAGATGTAATGCATGAATGGGTGTGTTGTTGTTGTGATAAAGCTTCTAGTCACTAGTTGCCTATAGCTGTGGCCTTCTGAATCATCCAAATAGTTTCTGTGAAGGAATATTCAAGCTTAATGAAAAATTTCATGCAGATTTGTTGCTCTGCTCATTCAGTCATTTTGAATTCAATGGCCACTCAGTAAACATGCTTCCTCAGTGGCATCTACCACCCCACTGACTAGCACAGTGAAGTCATCATTGTTCAGGCATGCACATTCCAGTCCACTCTTCTTGGCTGCCAGGTTATACTGATGTTGCACAAACCATTCTTGTTATATTAACAATGGCTGAGCTTTTCTGGACAGACCTTGTATATTACTTGAGAACACCATTCAACCTAGTATAGGTTACTTCTCATGGGTCATCTGACTAGCAAGAGAGATAGAGAGTGGGGATGGACAGAGAGAGAGAAAGAGAAAGAGAGGGCTTTGATGGCCTTATTCGTGCATCAGAATCCTGGTCACTAGATCTATACAATCCGTTGCATTAGCCAACACATTGCCTTTTGCCTCAGGTGACATTGAGTTAGGCCTTTATCACATATATCCTTATTCCTACAATATAATTTCTAATCAGTTAATAAAATTATACCAATAAAGAGTATCTTTAAGGGCTGGGGTGGTGGGCTGGGGTGGGGTAAAAGACAGAAAACTGTACAATATCAACAATTAAAAAATACTGATTAAAAGAAAAAAAAAAGAGTATGTTTGGAATACAGTATCTTTCTCTTTTTTGGGGGACTATGGGTTGTACCCTGGTGAGGCATGTATGTAAAAGTCCTGAAACGAGGAACTGAATGGCAAGAAAGATTAGTGGGCTGAAGCAGTTAGGGTAGGGCCTCATAATGGATCATAACACAATAGTGCTCCATGACCAGACTAATGATGCCCAAGTGATTCTAATGTATAGTCATGATATAGAACCTGAAAAACTAAAAAAAAATCATGCTGAAGATTTTAACTTTGCCCCGTAAATGTGGTGCTGTCAGAAGAGATGCCATGAGAGCTAAGGACTGTGGTCCAGTCATGGTGTTAGGGCTATTGTTATCTGCATATCTTATTTAATTCTCACAGCAACAGGATAGTTTGACATTCCCATTTTATAGATGAGACTGCTGAAGCTCAGGTTCAAAAAAGTTAAGTAGCTGTCACATAGCTAAAAAGTGGCAGAGTTGAAACATGAACATATGCCTTTTTGACAACCAGGCCTTAGGCTGTAATTATTGTGCTACAGGTTTATTAAGATGATAAAATGAGTATCTTAAAAAGGTGAATGTACTAGTGATATTCAGGATGAATTAAAGGTGGATGGCATTTGGCACTAAGACTGGTGAATTGGTATTTTTGTCATTATGCTTCTGATCTCAAGCAATGAATCAAATCAATGAACTGTTGATTTGATCTGTGGCTCAGCAATCAGTCAAGAAAAGCAGAGAGATTTAGTATTGTTGGATAAGATATGTATATTGTTTCTACTGTGCGTATTCTGCAGTGAGGGTAGATCCCCTGTGCTAAGTAATTTAGCTCAATATATTCTGTATGATATTGTGGCATATAGATCATTTTTTATGTAAAATGTGTATATATACACAATGATAGAAAATAAATCATTGTAGCATAAGATATCAACTAGAAAATTTATTATTTCATTATTACTTCTCTAGGTTATTTACACAAGTATTCTCTCATATTATAGTCTTTAGTAAATTATAGTTTATTTGAAATTTACAACTGGAGTTTCTTGCATCTTTTTCATCACTAATCTATACTTGGTAATGCTAATAATGCCTTTATTATCATAAAATTATTAATAATTTATTATTAATGGTTGTACACCTGGATTTAGCTTTTAGGGGAATACTTGATTCAGTGAAGGTCTAAAGACAAGCAACTTCATGTTTTAACTTATTTTTTTCAGAGTATATATTATTGTCTTTGCTAATGATGTTCATATTGGTAATAGAATTAATTAGAAGCTCAATTGCATATTATATATATTTTAATAAAATAACCTTTGTATTGCAAATATGTACTGATATAAAAAACTACATTATATTAACAGTTCTCTTGCCTAACAGTGGTGGTATTAACATGCAAAACAATAAGTAAAAATTGTCAGCAGAAAATGAACATCAAAAAATCACTACATAGTGTTTGCATGTAGAGGGTAAATGGCCCAAGAGAAAAATACCACATTGTAATTGCATTCCTCTACTTTTCTATAGCCAGCCCATCCTCTCCCTTCCTTGAGACTCCACATAAAGCATTTTTATTAGAGACAGTGATATTCAGTCAACATAATGATGCTATCAGTTTGGCCAAATACCAAAATCAATGCCCTAGCTATTTGTCCAGCATCTGTGCTGCTGAAGGCAGTGCTTTCTGTTAACTCCATAAATTAAAGATCAGGTAGCATATGAGGAAGGCTGGAGAAACTGATTCCCACAGAAGCAATGGTGGGTGTGTTTGTCATTTTTTTTTTTTTTTTGGTTCCCTTTTGTTGCAGTAGTGAAGGATTTCTGAAGAATCATCACTCATTTTCTTTGTGCCACTAGAGAGTCAGGTCCACTTAGAGAAATTGCTTCAGTGACCAAGTGTGGCCATCTGCTAATAAATAAATAATCAGCCCATTCTGAATACCTTTTGCATTATGTCTTGCTATTTTTTAGAGAGAACCATCCAGAGGGCCAGTGCCACTTCTTTTTGTTGTTAGCTTCTGTGTGGTGTCATCAGTGGATGAGATCCATGCTGGACAGCACACGGCATAACTTTATGAACATTTGTTGATTTCCCATTGTATGCCAGGAGCTTCTTTTGTATGATTTAATTTAATCCTTGCCATAACCATAGGTGTTATTTTATATATTATTTTTGAGTTCAGGTAGTTGAAACTCAGAGAGCTAGGTCACTGGACCAAGGTAATCAAGCTGGTAAGTGGACACGTGGAAGTCAACCTGAGGTCTTTTTGGCTTCGACCTGTGGTTTTCCCAGTACATCATGATGCACCTGGTATATTGCTGTTGTACTTTATGTGTTGATACAAATTATATTTACACTTTTCAGTGCTTAAATAGCAAACAAAGGAACCTATATATTCTGCATCATGAAGATAATTGCTTGGGTATGAGAACCTAATACTTTGTTTCTATAGCTCCAGAGCCACCATGAAGGTGAAGGACAAATTAACTATTTGGAAATGGTTAGCCATTTTCTCTTACTTTTTCTGTAGTTTGGATTCCTGGGAATAAATCCATTAAATTTAAGGTTCCTAGTTGACAGAAACTGAATTTTATTTTTTGTTGTGTTCAGAGTCTAACACAGTGACAAGAACATAGAAGGAGTTCAATTAATACTTATAAGTGAATAAATGAACAGCTCAGGGTTACTGAACCTCTTGGCTTAGCATACCTACATGGATTTACTTTGACTGTGGAGATCTGGCCTAATCATTGTGAAGGAGTAGAGGAAGGATGTTACTGCATAACAATTATCCTAAACCATATTATATCTGATGGACTAACTCAGTGAAACTGTAGTGTCTTCCAAGAGAGTTGCTTGAGAAGAATCCTGCAACAGTGGAATCACTGTTAATTGTAGATATTAATTTATCATTTCTGCTTTACATCTTTGGACAGGATAGGGCAATGAATAAGACTTGAATATTTAAAAAATTCTGTAGATGACTCTCTTGTAATATCATAGCATATGAATTACTATGATAGATTTTACTGTTCTGAACAAGGAAATTAGTAATGCCAGAAGAATACGTTCAATATCAAAATTTCTACCTGGTGGCCAAATAGAGTGCAGAACAGTGTGTTCATTGCCCTGCCTCCTTTTCGTTCTTTAATTATGTTGAATCCACTTCTAGACCTTTGTCAATCCTTGAGTGATTATGGTTGTTGACTAATAATGCATCATTAGTATGCTATGGTTAACTCTCTTGATGTGCTGCTTGAGAGATCCAGGAAAGGGAAACTCCATAAACAGATTGGCTTTAATTATTAGAGGGAAAGGTACACTGGTAACCAGATACTTCTGTTGACACCAACATGGATTTTTTAAATATGAAATTATAATTTTCATCCTTAATTTGGGATCTTTTATTCAGTTCAACATTTGGCAATGCCCCTGCCATTTATGTGTATTCTCCTTGGGCCAATCTTATATTTAATGTCACCCTGCATCTGTTTCTCAACCTTCCTGTCTCCCTTGGTATTTTCCTTTTATTGCACAATAAATCCAATCTGAATTCTCTCCATCTTTGAAAACAACCTGTCCTTCGGAAGCCAGATCCCCCTTTGCGCTATGGTGTAGAAGTGTAAAATGAAGCCAAGGAAAATGTTTCTCTCTGGGATTCCTTACCAAGTATTTGTACTAATGTCATTTGTTCATATTTTAGATTCAAACTACACCAAACAATGTTGAGAGTAGAAAGAAAAATTTCCTATCATCTACTGATTTTATCTGAACAGAGAAGAAATTAATTGTATAAAAGAAATTAAAGAACAATTGGAGTTGTAAGACCTGAAACAACCATAAAGTTCAAGTAAAACTTTCCTCTCTTGAATAACAATAGTAGTAAAATCAAAACATTAAAATAACTCAAGTACAAGAATATGTTCATTATGGACTATCATATTTAATTCCTCCATTCCTATATTTTCAAGAAGGTTTATTATGGCACAGTCTTGATGTGTATTTGCAAACATACTCAGGGCAGGGTAAACAAAGCTAGAGAAAGCAGGGGAGAGGAGGAAATTTGCCTTTGCAACATGCTTTTGCAAGGAATGCATACATAATTTTCCATCCATATCCAAATTTATTGTATAGCATGATTCTGAGGACAGCTTGCAACATGAAGGAAAGACTCCATTTGTTACTGTCACAGTGAGTAGCTAGATATGGCTAGATTACTTGAAGGTAATTTTAACCCTTTTTCCTCAAACACTTTAGCCAAGAAAATACTAATAAAAGTACTTAGGGAAAAGAAGGCATTAAATAAATGAAAGATTTTTTAAAATGAGTATATATATACTAATGTGAAAGTTTTATTTTGTTCTTCATGGAAATGTTAATGACCTGTTTTGTATTTTATGTGATAAACTCATCATCTCTTTGTGGTACTTAAAATAACATCTTCATGGAAATTTTAGAAATGCTTAATTATAGGATGCTGAGTATAATGCATACTCTGCCAGTGGAACATTGCTCATTGCAAGTATACAAAATATGTCAGTTGAAAGAATTTTCAATTTAGAAAATACACCTCAACTCTCATTCTGGCAGGTGAGAGTTCCTCTTTTAGCATTTCCCCCCAATGTTATTTTGCTTCTTCTAAAGAATTCAGTACTGGGAGTTGAGCAAGAAGTCAAATGTCCTTTTTTTTTTTAAGTCATGCTTTTAATTAAAGACACTAAAAAAGAGTACCGAAAAAGGCAAGAGGAAGTATGTGTGAGGCAGTAGGTTAGAGAAGATGGATTATAGAGAGAGAAAAAAAGTCTTCAGATATTTTCCCCTAGAATAAACACAGCTGTTTAGTGATTCCATAGGGATCCCACTGTGACAAGTGTGGGGCAGTGGGAGGAGAAAGGGCCCTGGTGATTTAACAGGGCCGCCTCACACACTGAGCGGGAGGCCTAATTGACCAAGAAGTAGCTCCCATTTCCCCATATAACTTTTTTTAAAGGTCAGATGGGTACCAGAAGCAAGCAGAGTAGGATACTGCCTACTCAGGGGAAAAGAGAAGTTTCTTCATTTTTTGGACAGAATTTAAGAAAAACTGCTCTATTTGACCTGTTCTTTTGTAAGTCATGGAGAAAGCAGTTTATCGATCTTTGACACATACCTTCTTTTACCAATCCAGGAAATTCTAGCTCTTTCAGCAAGTTCCAGAGCTACCTCCCCATTAATTTCATTATTGCAGTGTGGAAGGGAAACCAACTTCTTAAGTTCTCTCCTCACTCATTTATTATGCATGCCCTTCATATTTTAGTTATTGCTTTAACAAGTCTTTGTGGAGGCTCTGCTATGTTCCTGGGTGCACAGTGGTGAACTCTTCTGGAGCTCACAGTTCATATTCTGTCTCTAGGATCCTTTTTAATTTTTTTCTTATGTGCTGCCAGTTTATCCAAGTCAGTCATATTCTTTATAAACCTCTCTACCTCCTTTTTATTTTATTATTTATTTTTAAAAGATTTTATTTATTTATTTTTAGAGAGAGAGAAAGGGAAGGAGAAAGAGGGGGAGAGAAACAGCAATGTGTGGTTGCCTCTCATGCACCCCTTACTGGGGACCTGGGCAGCAACCGAGGCATGTGCCCTGACTGGGAATTGAACCAGTGACCCTGTGGTTCTCAGGCTGGCACTCCATCCATTGAGCCACACCAACCAGGGCTCTTCCTCCTTTTTAAGCCTTTCTTTCCCAGGGCGTGTGTTTCTTGTTCTTCTCAAGCCTGTAGTAGTTCTTTGGTGTTTAATTTATAGCCACATATCACTATGTTAGTGTCCCTGGAAGTTCATCAGCTCTGGGTGCCCTACTAACTAACTACATTTGA
This sequence comes from Glossophaga mutica, assembly GCA_039655065.1. NCBI lineage: Eukaryota > Metazoa > Chordata > Mammalia > Chiroptera > Phyllostomidae > Glossophaga > Glossophaga mutica. The sequence goes on along the minus strand of CM077307.1, from coordinate 133,374,597 downwards.
GGTTTCCTGTCACACAGATTTCTGTCTGCAATCCCCCGTTCATGTCATCAGCATCTAGATGAGCGCTCGGTGTTCAGTGCTAACAGAAGGGTCTGACGGGCTGCAACACCAGTGGGGTCTTTACTCCTGAAAATTCCTCTACGTGACCTTAGTCAGCTTTTCCTCCCATTCTTCTCTCAACCCCAGCTATTTTAAACTTAAACTTTCCTCAATTTCTTCACCACATTCTTTTTACTCTCTGCAGCCAACCTGTTCTTTTGATTCATAGAGAAATGGAGGGTACAAATGAAAGGAGAAGGTTTCTTTCCTTTTTCATTCCAACAAATTCATCTTCATCTTCACTCTTTAAATCTTTTCTTCCTCCTCAGAGGAAGACATGTCAATCCTCCTGCTGAAGACAAACCCTACCACCTGAGATCTTAGTTTCATCCCCAAGGGGTGTCCAGCCCTTTTGAGGAAATTTCCCCATCAATTTTCTCATTGTTTTTCATCAGCTTCATTACATGAGTCTTTTCTTTTAGTATAGAAATATGCTCGTTTCCTCAGTCTTGAAAAGTAATCAAGCCTTATCAATTCCCTTTATTTATAGACACCTTCTAGAAAGATGCCATCTTCCAGAAAGAAACACCTGCTCCTTTCACTGCTCACCTCCTGGGCCTTCCATTTTCTGCTGTAGCCTGGTGTCTTTCTGCACACTGTACAGACTCTGTTGTCTACTACCCAATGGCCTGTCCACACACTCCACAGGCAGTGTTCTCGCCAAGGTCGGCTTCTAGTTGTGAAATCCGTAAAAGGCCTTCCAGTCTTCATTTTCCTGCAGTAAACAAGCCTAAACTTGTAAACAAGTCTTTTCCTAAAGGTACCGTTTTATTGACCTATTGAAACCCCTTGTTCTATGTTCTTTTTTTAACCCCTACATTTCTGTCCATTTCTTTTAACCTCCTTCCTTGCATGTTTGTCTTCTTTTTCTGTCCATCTCTGTTGATAGTTCTATGTCTGGAACCTTTCCTCTACTGTATTCTGTTTTGTAATTTCAAATAACAGCCTTTGTTGCCAGTTACAATGTTCATATCTCCCATGTGCTCATTCTCCAACCTTGGACCCTGTAGTGAGTTTCTTCCCTATTCCTACATTTGCATACCTTGCAAGCATCTAACTGAGCATGCCTAACACAAAATCCATTCTGTTTTCTACCACAAAGCTGATTTTCTTTTGTTTCAGCTGATGATATTACCTATTTGCCAAAGTCTTTGTTGCCTCACTCTGTTTTTTATATCCCACATCTAATTTATCAATGAGTTCTGAAGATTCATCTTCTTAAAAGGTCTAAAAATTTTCTTCTTAATCTGCTATGGCATTATTTCACTAAGTTCTCTTTATTAGGGATTGCATACTTACTTAAAGAGCCTTCTAGGTCAGTGAGTCTTAATCTTGGGTATACACTATAGTCAATTAGGGAGCTTTTAAAAGCCCTCATGTCCTGACCACACCCCAGAGCTTTACATTAGGACTCATGAGGATGGAGATCAGGTGTTCCAATGCGCAGTGAAGTTCATCAGTCACTATTGTAAGCAGCCTGTATGCACTGGGATACATAACTCAGATGCCAGTGTTGTGGTCAGAGTGATGTGTTAGCCTCCATACACCTGATCGTGTTATTCTCTTTCTTAATACCATTTAATGCCTCCCCACCACCTTCAGCTAAAAACTAAATTCCTTAGCATACCATTAGTGTAAGTTATTTCTCATTAAGTCATTTATTAATTTTAATAAATATTACTTGTATGTGGTAAATAATTAAAAAATTATAGAAGAATAGACTTTAAAAACCACTTTTCTCCCACCAGTTTCTCAACCCCCAGAACCTTACCCTAGCTCCACAGGCAGCCAACATTCCCACTGCCTTGCATGGAATATTTAATACATTTTTCACTTTTTGAAGTGAGAGGGGTGGAACACTGTAGCACTACTTTGCTTCATGTTATTTTTCACTTGAAAATATACCTGGGAAATACATTTATCTAACTATACATAAAGAGATGGATTAGATTTTAAAATACAGTTGCATAGTGTTCTATTATATGTATGTAAAGAATTCAGTTAGTGAAAATCTAATTCAAGTTGTTTCTAATATTTTGCTGTTGCACACAGTTGCAGTGAACATCCCTGCACGTGTCACTTGTGTGTGTGCAGCACAGATGTGTGCACTTTATATTTTGGTAAGAATTGCCGAATCTAAGGCTGTGCCTCTTTAGATTTCTACCAGCAGTACCTGTTCCCTACACCTTCTCTAACATGCAATGTTAATCAACTTTTTATAGTTGTCCTTGTGCATTTATCTCAACATGAATGAGAATGAATATTTGTTGAGCTGTCCTGTGCATTTCTTTCTCTGTGAATGGTGTATCCATTATTTTCTCTGAGCTCTTTTCTGTTTTACAATTTTCTAAAACATTAACTAAAATCCTAAAAGAAAAGATTGTTAATTTTCTCTGAGAGTGTGGGGTAGATGTGGGAGGGAAAATTCGAGTGTATATTTACAAAGCTCAGAAGGACAGGTGGATTGAAGGGGATAAATAGGCCTAGCAGGCACCCGATCACAGGTGGCATTTTTCTAGCAAGAGCCTTGAATGTCACAGATGGCAGAGAAGGAAGACATGGAGCAAATTCTGTCTAGGTTGAAGAGCTACTCTGACCTGTCAGTAGCCACTCTGGGATGAATTCCTCCAGGAAGGATACACAGTCAAATCTGTATCTGAGTACCAAAGAGACCATGGTTGTGTTTTGAGCCAGGCTTTCTCTGCTTGGTTATGTACTAGCAGAGACCAAACTGAAAATTTTAAATAAGGGAGGTTTTAGATAGAGAGTGCTATTTTTTCCATGTTCCCATAGAAAGTCTGTGTCTGGGGAAACAATATCAAAATGGTTGAATTTTTTCCCTATGAATCTATAATAAAATGCAATTATATCTACATTCCATAGAACTAATAATATGAATAGTTATGAAAATAAAGTACATGATTTGTGAGAAAAGATTTTTTAAGCTGTCAGCAACATTCTATTCTCATATAAAAATGATCACTTAGGGATATTTTAAAAACAAAATTAGACAAAATATTTTATCAAATTTCAGTTGTCACCCTGTGTGATAATGTGGCTTCTCTGTGGGCTAAACCTGTGTGAATAAAGGAAGCTCCAAGGATGGATTTCTGAAATTTGATCACAAATAATGTTCTTTTTCTTTTTTTTGCCAAAGTGCTTAAAATGAGAATAAGAAATCTTAGCAGTTAGCATGAAGTGGGGGCTAAAAAATTAAATTTGATGCATCAGCCATCTATTGTGAGAGTGAAATTGTAGAATTATTCACTAAGTTCTCAGCTAAGGTCATTACTTTTTTTCTCTTTAGGCTTAACTTGTTTTCCACTCAACTTAACACTCTTCCTAAACGACCACTTTCCATTTTTCATGGAAAGAAACATAGACCAGTAAGGTCATTGCACTATTGAAATTGTTAGAAATTTTCTTCATGGAGTTTCAGTCTTCATGTTATATAGGGCATAACATTTATTTTTTATTTCTTAAGCCAATTTTTGTTTTCTGGAAGACAAAAAATATGTCCACTATTGGCTCTGTTTATATATATATATATTTAATTTTATTGCTGTTCAATACGGTTGTCTCCATTTTCCCCTCACCACTCTCTCTGACCCCAGCCATCCCCACCTCCCACCCTCGATCCTACCTCCCTTTAGCTTTGTCCATGTATCCTTATACATGTTCCTTGACAACCCTTCCCCCTTTTCCACATTTTATTCTTCTTCCCCCTATTTCTTAAATGTATGCCTATCTTGGTTTAGTTCACAGTTTTCCTCTCACTCCATCTACTTTATTCATGTCACAGGGTTATAAAATTCTCTCATGCTACATCTCAGATGTGCAGAGAAATTGTAGTTCCCAAGACTCCCATCAGCTGGTTAGAGGGAAATTATATTTTAGTTAGGTCTGCTTTAAAATTTGGTGTGACTGAAAAGTGTTAATGATCTCTAAGTTATCACGTATTCTGAGAATAAAGAAAATTACTCAGTTTTTTGAAATTCTGTACCCTTTACACCATATTTCACAGGATAATGACAGGAATGTGCCTCAGGAGACCTCCTGGTGGCGGGGTGGGGTCACAGCCCCCAGGCAGCCTGGGCCCTGGCCCTCCCTGGGCCCTGTCCGTCTGTACTCATGGATGCACTGAGGCTCACTGGTTGTCACATCTGGACTTGCTGGCACTGTGGACTCCTCTACGGGCCTCATCAGGCTGTTAGGTGATATATCCTTTTTCCAAACTTCTTTTTTCTTTTTTGAGGACATTTGAGAATGTCCCTGGATTCTTTATTTGGTCTTCACAAAAGGTATTTCTTGGAGATATCCCTTTTCTCATCCACATGTTTGCCTGAGGTACAGACCCTCAGTTGCTTTCATTCTGCTTGAGGACATGGAGATATTTTCTAAGACTGATGGCCCTCAAAAGTGGGTCTAGCCTTCCCAGATGCCAAAAGTGCCTGTTATTCCACCCTGTAAACACCTCACCAGTGTGCTGTAGAGGACTGGGTCCTGAAAGGGCAGAAGAAGCCTCTCTCAGGCCCTCTTCACCAGAACCCACTCTCTGTCTTCCCTTATATCTGACAGGCATAATTAACTGTTGTTTCTCTAAGCCTCTATTCTCAGGACTGGGAAGATTACCAAAAGCATCCCCTGCACAGGTGTTTTAAAACTTAACAAACAGGACATACCAGACTGGAGCACCTGGGCCCTGGACCCAAAGGTAACATTGAAACAAATTGAAGCCTGCACTCTCAGCCTGAAAACTCCTGATTCACAACTAATTACCATGACTACCCAGCTACAACCCCCACCCTTTTTTAATCCAATAAAAACTCACAGTACCTAGCCCTCAGGGCTGGGGCATTTCTCCACACTAGCACTTTCCCTCTCCTGGGAAAGTAAAAATAGAACTTTGCTCTCTGCATTTTCTTCCTTTTGTGAATTCTTTCACAGCCTGAGTCACTGCCACCCTAACAGGTCTGAGTCTCAGGCTCTCACTATTTCCAGGTCTTGCAGAGTTGTGTTCCCTCCTTAGGTTTGGGTAATCTACTCCTCTTTCTAGAGAATCCACCTTCCTTTTCCCCAAATACACTCCTCTCTGCCCTTATTATCCAGGGCATCTGGCAAAATCTTAATGACTCCTATGTGCAGACTGATTCTTTGAGATGTCTATGTCTATTAGGTCTTACATGTAATTTGGGCAAAATAAAACTTTTTACTATAATATTTCTCCCTCACTTCAAACTTTTTCTCAGATGTCATGGGCATCCCTACTCCCCTCTTGATCCCGAGTCCTGAATTGCTCATGCCAAACTCCAGGAAATTTTCCGTTTCTTTTTGCCCTCACTCTTCAACCCTGGATCATATCCAGTACAGCAGCATTCACTGTTGCTTTTCCTTTAAAACTTAAACCTATTCTACCCATTTCTCTTACCTTTTGTGTCAACTGTGTTAATCACCTCCTTTCCCCTGACTGGCTTTCTCACAGTATCCAGAATGGCATAGATCAGATCCATTGTCTCTTCCTTGCTTAAAATCCTTCAGGCCTGTTATAATTAGGAGAAAATCCTAAACTTAACACCCTGGCCTACTTGGCACTCCATGATCTTGTCCTTGCCTCCTTTTGTGTCTTTCATCTTAGGTCACTCTATCTCTTGTCCATTGTGCTTCAAGTACTGAGCTTCTCTCTGTCCCTCAAACACAGTAGTTTATTCCCAACCCAGGAATTTTGCACTAGGGATCCCGACCTCAGGAAAGATTGTTCCCCCATTTTTGTCAGGGAAGAGCTGCCTCCATCCTGTTATGTAAATACCAGCTTGAGTGTCATCTCCTAAAGGCCTTCTTCAGTCCCCTAAGCCAATATAGCCGAATGGTCCTTGGCTATGGCTTTCCTTTATTTTTATTCTCTGCATAATATTCAGCATTATCTTACGTTCTTCTCAATAATGGTTTGCTTGGCTTGTTTCCCATCTTCCTCTATTTCACTCCAGAACAGACCTTAGTTCATCTGAGGTACTAAAAAAATTATGTATGAAAAGAGTAAATCAATGAATAATAGGTGAATATGGGTAGTCACAAAAGAGGGTTTTGTTCAGACAACTTCTGCTTTACACCTATAATGTCCTTGAGGGTAAACACTGAGTACTTTCTGGAGGAAAAGAAAATATGACACAAATTAATATCTGGATATATTATCTGCTTACTGTGTTGTAACTGTATTTAAATAAATGAAGACAGATGAAACTATATGACTTTCACATTCTTAAAGCCAAGTAGACATAAGCAGGTCCCTGGACACCTGTATTCTCATTCCTCTCATTTGTAAAACTTGAGTAATAAATCTTGCCTCACAAAGGAATTTTGAGAAACAAATGAAATTGTACACATGACAGTGCTTTATAAAGTGTCGAAATAAAAGCTAACCTTTAGAACACATTACATTGATGTCCGTGCAAGAGTGGATCTTAACAGAGAACGAATGCAGAAGCAGAGTACATGATTTAAGACACAGCCTCATCATTAGGGTGGCCAACCGTCTAGTTTGCCTGGCATTGCCTGGATGTGGGCCTTTTCGTGTGGATAAGTGGGATGATGTGGTCACATTCGTCTCTGGGTTCTGCATCAGTCAAGCCACTGTAAGGATCCAGCGTCAATGTCATAGCCTGTAAACACAAGATATTAAGGTAAAGTCTGTGAACCCAGGGGGGCACCGAAATGTGTGTGGAAACATGAGTCTAGAATCTTTGACAAGTAAAGAAGCATGAAGGACAGTCACACATCAGGGTGTGTTTGTGGAGCAGATTTAGGAAATAGGGCAGCGTTTTACCTAGCTTTTTAAAAAATTTAAAATAGGGCATCATAAATAGCTTTACAAAATATTTCGGTTATGCAAGATGAGGAAGTTCTAGAGGTCTCCTGTACAATGTAGGTACAGGACTTAGGGTTAACAGTTCAGTACAGTACATACGTATTTTTTGAGGGTAGATCTCCTGTTAATCCTTTTTACCACCTAAAAACAACAAAAAAAGGTGAGCAAACAAACAAACAACACAAGGGAATGCTAATGGTGACTATGCGTGTGCCAGGCCCGCTACTAGCTCATGAAGTTGCAGAAACGAGGGAATGCCATCCCTGGCTGACCACATCTCTGAATCCCTCTGGTCTCCTCAATCCTATTTCATCTCAGCGTAAGGTACAGTTCTCTCCAGTTTTCCCTGCTCCTTCCTAGTCTCCAAATACTTAAGTACTCCAAAACATGACTCATACAGCAACTAGAGTGGTGGATTTAAAGTGATAATCTAATCCTTTCACTACTCTGTTTAATTATTTTAATTGCTGTTAAATACTAATAAAATAGGCAGCCTAAATGCAACCTAACTATCTCTAATCCTTTGGTGCCTCATCGTTGTTGTTGGCACACCACCCACTCATTGCCCATTTTAATCACTCAGACCCTCATATGCCATTAACTCCATTCCTTCCCCAGGAGCTTTGTAGAGGCTGCTTCCTTTGCCAAGAGTACTCTCACCACTGCTTTGCCACCTTGCCTGGCCTACTGATGGTTCAACTTAACGTCAATTTAAATGTCACTGCCCACAGGATAGGGAGACCCCGGGGAGCCTTCTCTTTTTACGTTCTCATATTAACTTGAGCTACTCCTATACAGTGCTTATTTTTATTGTAATTTAATAATAATTATTATTAATAATAATTTGTGTAACTAGTTAAAGCCCCTAACATGACTCTAAGCTTCCTAAAGCATCAACCAAATCTCTTTTTTATCTATTGCTGTGCGTTCCCATATCCCTAACTCCTAGTGTAATTCTTAGCACAGATTAAGCAATCAGTAAATATTTGTTAAATGAACAAGTAAGCAAATTAGTAGACGAATGAATGAATGAGAGTCAAAGTATAACTTCTAGGAGCTCATACTACATTAGGGAAATCTTGTAAAATATATATATGCAGAAATGCTAATATATACTATGTTATTTCGGTTATATCCTACTAAACCCCAGTGAGGCAGATAGTGCAGGGATTATTTCCTGCATTTGACAGAGAAGGAGATGGAGACCCTTATAGGTGGAAGTAGTGAGGCCAGGGTCCCATGAAAACAAGAGCTAGAACCAAGATCTGATTTCAAATCCTACACATTTTCTTTTGCTCTGTCTCTTTTTACGTGAAAGGAAAAGGCAAACAAACTAACAAGTGATCAAAGACCCTGGGCAATTCTTCAGTCTTGGAGCACATCAGGCATGAGTGTGCTATAAATCTTCTCGTCTCCAACACCAAATTATCCCAGGGCTGCTCTTCTAGAAATAGCACCTGCTGAGGTGTGAGTGATCCGTGTTACTGGAGAGCTAGCTGCATGAGAGGTCATGTGCATGGCTGTGAATGAAATCTCAGTATCCCTGATGCTGACAGCAGGCCTCACACAGTGTGTGTTAACTCAGCATAACTGGTCAATTATCTAACTCACTTGCAAATATTTTAAAGAGAAATTACTCACATCCAACCCAACTTCAGAGAGTGAGGAACAAAATCTTCAGAACAGGACCAATAAACCTACATAATTTTTTTTTTTTACATTCTCCAGTAGATTTCGATTATCAGTCAGATTTGGGAATTATTTTATTCATTCCTTTGATTATTATAATTTGGATACATAAGCTTCGATAGGAACTGAGAACGAAGAAGTGATTTGTGTAGTTAAATAACACAGCAGGGACCCAAAACTCAGGTGTTCTGACTCCTAACAGCTGACGTATTTATTTCATTATGACACACTCTTTTCTTTTATTGTTGTTCAAGGACAGTTGTCTCCATTCCCCCCACCACTTTCCCTTTTGAAAGAAACACCATATCCTATAGAAACACTGTATAGAGACACTGTAACACCATGAAGAAATTTTAATGAAGGTAGCTGAAAAGGGGTGTTACTTGGGTTAAAATGCTCAGTCAGGGCTAACCCTAACCCCCCAAAGTGGTGGTCTTCAAACTCCAGTGGGGGTAGGACTCTGTTGGGGCCCCACACTTGGAAATTCTGATTCAGTGGGGCCTGTAAGGAGCCCCAGAGGAGGTTCTCAAGTGCATAGTCAGGCTTTGGTGAACCTTGCTCAGAATTGCCTTCCAGCTACAGTGGGATTAGTTTCCTCTAGAGTGGTGGTTGCTCATTATAACCACCTGAGAAATAAAATAAATAAGAATAACTGATGCTGAAGCCACATGATAAGAGATTCTGATTTAACTTGTCTGGTGGGATAAAATCTACTTAACAGTATTTTGGTAAAGCTTTTTATATTATTCAAATATGAAACAAGGGCTTTAGGAGATAGATTAATTGTTAGAACCACAGGTATTAGCTTTACTTCCAGATTAAGGCAGCAGAGATGTTGAAGGAATTCTGATTGCCTTTGTGCTTCCAAGGCATAAATAAAATTATAAGGTATTCTACATAGATAATAGAACACTCTGTGCTGACAACATGCTAACAGTTTTGTGCTTGATGATTAACATATAATCCACTACTTGAGAGACTTTTTAATAAAGCATGATTATGGAGCCACTTTCAAGAGGTGTGAAGAAGCAAGCCAGTACATGGGATTAAACAACTGACACTAAGACAAAGGAACAGTTTCCAAATCAGCAAGTTATATCCATATGATTTCTTTCATAAGCGTTATTAATTAGACTGTTTATATTTTAATTGAAAAAACAGAGAGAAGTGTAGTTGTGTAACTCCTGGGAGGTAAGATTTTTTTTCCACAACAGCAACAGCAATAACAACCACAAAAAAACTTTAATTACAATTCTGAATATTAATAGAGAAAGCTGAGACTCAGTAAATATTTGTTGTTTATTTAGTTTTAGTTAGAAAGAAATACATCTTTCTCAGATTCACAGAGTAATAATCTTCAAAGATGTAATTCCTTCTAGAATTGGGGCCTTGCACTGGTGACTGAAATTATAAGCATTTTTGAATGTCAACCGTGGAATAGAAACTATGCAAAATGCAAAGCATTGGGACATAAGGCCATGATTTTCAAGGATTTTCAGAAGTCTTTGAGCAACACCCTTCACACATAGAAAAACTAACAAGAACACAGAAACCTAGAAATCAAGAGCACTAAAGGTTTGGTCTTGGAATCCTTATTTATTAGGATCCTTATTCATTATCTTGGCGAAGATTTCTTATCAAAATATAAGCAACACAGTAATATTTCTTCAATATATGCATGTATATACATATATATGTATATAAAATATCTTTTAAAATATATTTTATTGGTTATGCTATTACAGTTGTCCCAGTTTTCCCCCTTAATTCCCCTCTGCCTGGGACACCCCCTCCCACCTGCATTCTCCCCCACCCTCAGTTCATGTCCATGGGTCATACTTATAAGTTCTTTGGCTTCTATATTTCCTGTACTATTCTTAATCTCCCCCGTCTATTTTGTACCAACCATTTATGCTTCTTTTTTCCTGTACCTTTCCCCTGTTCTCCCCATTCCCTCTTCCCTCTAATAACCATCCAAGTGATCTCAATTTCTGTGATTCTGTCCCTTTTCTTGTTGTTTGCTTAGTTTTTGTTTTTTTTTTAGGTTCAGTTGTTGATAGTTGTAAGTTGGTTGTCATTTTACTGTTCGTATTTTTAATCTTCTTTTTCTTAGATAAGTCCCTTTAACATTTCATGTGATAAGGGCTTGATGATGATGAACTCCTTTAACTTGACCTTATCTGAGAAGCACTTTACCTGCCCTTTCACTCTAAATGATAGCTTTACTGGATAGAATAGTCTTGGATGTAGGTCCTTGCCTTTTATGACTTGGAATACTTCTTTCCAGCCCCTTCTTTCCTTCAAGGTTTCTTTTGAGCAATCAGCTGATAGTCTTATGGGAACTCCTTTGTAGGTAACTCTTTGCTTTTCTCTTGCTGCTTTTAAGATTTGCTTCTTACCTTTAATTTTGGGTAATACAATAATGATATGCCTTGGTGTGCGCTCTTTGGGTCTAACTTCTTTGGGACTCTGAGCTTCATGGACTTCCTGGATGTCTATTTCCTTTGCCAGATTGGGGAAGTTCTCCTTCATTATTTGTTCAAATAAGTTTTCCATTTCTTGCTCTTCCTGTTCTCCTTTTGGCACCCCTATGATTCAGATGTTGGAGTGTATAAAGTTGTCCTGGACGTTCCTAAGCCTTTCCTCATTTTTTTTAAATTCTTTTTTCTTCATTTTGTTCTGATTGAATGTTTATTTCTTCCTTCTGGGCCAAACCGTTGATTTGAGTCCCCGTTTCCTTCCCTTCCCTGTTGGTTCCCTGTGCATTTCTCATCATTTCACTTTTCATAGCCTTCACTTGTTCCTCTATCTTGTGACCATACTCAACCATTTTTGTGAGTATCTTGATTGCCAGTATTTTTTCTTTCATATGTTCCAAATCATTGAATTGGCTTCATAGACTCTACAGTTGTTTCCCTGTAAAGTGTTCTTTATTTCAATTAGTGTATCCTTCATGTCTGATTAGATCTTTTTTATACTGCCTAGGTCCTCACTAAGTTCCTTGAGCATCTTTATAACCAGTGTTTCAAACTCTGCCTCTGACAGATTACTTATCTCCATTTCATGTAGCACTTTTTCTAGAGTTTTGATCTGATCTTTTATTTGGGCCATATATCTTTGTCTCCTTGTTTTGGCAGCCTCCCTGTGTTGTTTCTATGTATTAGGCAGAGCTGCTTTGACTCTGTGTCTCGGTGTGTGGCCTGATGTAGTAGGTGTCCTGTAGGGTCCAATGGCACAGCCTCCCCTATCACCCAAGCTGGGTACTTGAGGTATGCCCTTCATGTGGACTGAGTACAGCCTCCTTTTGTAGTTTTGTCTTGGTTGCTGTTGGCAGATCAATAGAAGGGTTTTACTGAGGCCAGTCAGCTACAAGGATTGGTTGTGACCACTGACCACCAACCTCTGCTCTCCATGGAGGTTCAGTTGTACATGGGCAAGCTGGTGGTGCTCCAGCATGGTCTGTAGCTGTCCACTGTGTGTGCTGGACCTGGGGTTTCCCAAGCAGTGCAGGCCAAGGTCAGTGCCCAGCTGTATTTTGGCCTCTTGCCTGTGGCTGCCTTCCTGAGCCATAAAGTAATTTGAGATGGCTGCTACCTCTGCTTGGCTTGGAAATTCTTAGGCAAATCCAACCTGTGAATCTAGGGTGGTTGCTGATAGTGCTGGACTTGGGGCTCATTGAGGATGGCTTATTATTTGTTTGAGAGGATTTAATGAGTTATGAAGCATGAGCCAAAGCTAGCCATTCATATGGAAATGCAGCTTGGGTGAGCCCTTAATTTCTGTGGGGCAGAGTCTCTGGGGATCTCCAAGGTGGGTCAAACAGTGTTAGCCAGGTTGATGGAGTCTCAGATATGGCATCAGCCTGCCAGCTCTGTGGCTCTGAGTGTGGGTGGCTAAGAAAAGGAACAATAGCCTGGGCTCACCCTGATGCTATATACTTCAGTCTCTCTCAGTATGCCATTGGTGCCCTTCAAGCTGCCATCCTGGTGTTGGAGCTCAGAGGGAGGGAGTCTGAGTGAGTCTGTGTGTGGGTTCTTTAAGAGGAACTGCTTGGGACTCTAGAAGTTTCTTTCACTACCTCAATTCCTGCTATTTTGCAGCCAGAAGTTGTGGGGACTTGTCTTTCTGGCACTGGAACCCTAGGCTGGGGGGCCTCATGTGGAGCTGGGAATCACTCCTAAGATATCCCTCCCAGATTTTTATCCACCACACATGGATGAGGGGCCAGCCCATTCCGCATCTGCACCCCTCCTACCAGTCTGGTTGGATATGGTTTCTTTAACTTCGTAGCTGTCAGACTTCCATTCAACTCAATTTCTGATGGTTCTGAGTCATGATTGTTCTATATTTTAGTTGCAATTTTAATGTGCAAAGAGGTGAGACATATTTGCCTTCATCGCCATCTTGACTGGAAATCTCAATATTTCTTTTTTCCCTTTAAGTCATTGAGGAGCACACTCTTTATATATAAAGTGTCAGTCAGACTGGTACTTGTAATTCTGATTTTGTTCTTCTGAACTTAATGATCCCCTTGCTGTGAAGGTGTCTTAGCTCAGGCTGCTATAACAGAATATCATCGACAGGGTGGCTTATAAACCACAGAAATTTATTCCTCATAGTTCTGGAGGTTGGAAGTCCAAGATGGAAGTATCAGCATGGTTGGGTTCTGGTAAAAAAAGTTTCAGGTTGCAGGTGGATGTTTTTTCATTGTATCCTCTTTTCAGAGGGTGAAATATTTCTCTTGGAGTCTCTCTTATAAGAGCACTAATCCCATTCATTAAGGCTCCATCCTCATGAACTAATTACCTCCCCATTTCCTCATACCATCACATTGGGGTTTAGGATTTCAAAATATGAATGGGAGGCACAAACATTCAGTACATAACAGAAGGTTATTGAATGAGTGAATGCAGGAGCTATGGAGTCAGAACATCTGTGTCCCAATAACAGCTAATATGAGTGATATAAGTTAACAGTTTCACCTGATTAAATTTCTGATCATTCACCCTCCATCTCCAAGATATTCTCCTCTTATGTACTGGTCAAAGTGAAAAGTTAAACAGGATACAACACCATCATCATTAAATTTAAAATTAAAATGGTGACAGTAACCTGTTTTCTACATTATTGTGGTTTGTTTTTGCATTATTTTTGAAAGGGAAACAGAATGTTCCAAAGACTTCAACTTGGATGTTTATATTGCAATAGCCCAATGCTAGCTATTATAATAGATGAATGCAAAATCTTACAGCTTTACATAGTAAGTATTTATTCTCACTCATGTCACAGTCCAGGGTATTATATAATGTATAAATGTGCATTTATACAATGGAGTACTATGCAGGAAAAAATTATTTTTAAAAGACAGGGTCTAAAAAAGAGTGGAGTCACAAGGAAGAAAAAGTCCAGGTCCTGGGGCAATACCCTGGGCTGTGACATGAGTGAGAATAAATAGAAAAAAAGAAGGTATTCCTACCTTTGCTACAGCATGGATGGGCATAGAGATTATTATTGTAAGTGAAATAAGCCTGTTGATGAAAGACAAATACCATATGATGTCACTTATAAGAGGAATCTAATGAGCAAAATAAACTAACAAGCAAAATAGAACCAGAGGCATGGAATCATGGAATAGACTGACAGCTGTAAGAGGGGAGGAGGGAGATGGGGACCAGCTGAAAGAAGGTGAAGGGCTTAGTCAAAGAACATATATCAGGATCCATAGGCAAAGACAATGGTGCGGGGAATGATTGTGGAAGTGAGGGGTGGTCCGGGTGGAGGGGGGCAAAGGGGAGAAAAATTGGGACAACTGTAATAACATAAAAATAAATAAATAAGAATAATTTTTGAAGTTTTAAAATTATAGTTGACATGCAATATTGTATTAATTTCAGGTGTATAACCCAGTGATTGGACATTATATAACTTACTAAGTCAACACACCAAAAATAAATCTAGTATCCATTTGACACTATACATAATTATTACAATATTATTGGTTATATTCTCTACGCTATGCTTTATATCACCTTTCTCACCCAGTCCCTAACCCCCCTCCCCTCTGGCAGCCACCAGTTCTCTCTCTGTTAGACTTTTTTTTTTGATTTAGCTGGCATTTGGGGAAAGAGGAAAGATAAGGAAGAAAGGAAGAAAAGAAGGGAGGGAGGGGTAAAAAGAAAAAAGGAAGGAAAGGGTTTGCCAGAGGTTTTTATGTCTCAGGAGTTAAAAATAGAATAATCATATTTTGTTGGCCAGAACTCAGTTCCATGACCAAATTTCCTTCAAGAGAAATATAGCCCAACTATGTACTCTGGCATTAAATGAAACTCAAACTAAAAAATTACCTAGGAAAAATTTGGAGTTCCAAATTTTTGGCAAAAAGATCTTCCGAAGTAGTTTTAGATGCATTTGGGAAATATAGAACAAAGATTCTGCATATGTCCACATTTTGGGCGTGTCATTGACAGTCCAAGATTCTTCCTCAGTCTATCTGTCATTTAAGAAATTCAGATCAAAGACTTTGATGAAGGTATATTGTGGTGGCTCCTGCTGCCCAAATGTGGTGTATGAGAATTTAACCACCTGTTTCAGTCCCAAGTACCTCATGGCCAATCTACTGTAGCCAGAGATGGCTGTGGGTCAGATAATTTCATTTTGCATGTTGGCCGTGATGTTTGCTTATTGTAATCATGCCCATTGTGTCTCTGACAATGAAGTGCATCTTCTTTACATAGGAGATCTTTGGATCTCCTTATTCCCAATGAAGTCAAGAAGCTATTTTAGAATCACCATTTCCCTCCAATATTTCTGGCCCACAAAGGGCCACTGCATACGTTTTTAAAAGGTACTGGAAGTGGTTTTCTTTGGCAGAGAGTGGATGACTTGAAGGGTACATGATGGGGATTTCAGAGGTGCTGGAATGTTTTGTTTCTTGTCTCCATAGCCACCTAGGTGGTTGTTATGTAGACATGTCCCATTTGTGTCCACCTAGTACTCAGTCACCAGCTATAGTTATGGTCAGAAGGGTGAGGATCAGGTGAGGTGGTTTTCTTTAGGATGCATGTCCTAAAGTAGCTAATGCTTGGGAATTCTCCACTGACCACAGACCTCCAGTTGAGCACTAAGGTCTTTTTTAAAGAGAATATTGCTTGAATGTCACATGACATAGGCTTTCTGTATCCATCTAGCAGTGTATTTTAGATTACTTTGAAAAAAAATTAAGTTTTGAAGTAAGACTCACCGAATGTTTCAAAAATAGTACAAACAAGTTTTAGGGACCCTCATTCACCTTCCCTAATGTTAATCTCACATAACTCCAGTATAATGATCTCAATTAGGAAATTAACACAGAAACAATGCTATTAAGTAATCTATAGACTTTGTGAAATTTTCCCCTTTACTTTACTCATTTCCTTTCTGTGGACAAAATCTAATTTAGGATCCCACATTGCACTTATTTGTCATGAATTATACTTTATTTTGTACATGTACAATCATCTGTGTGAGATCCTTAAAAGCAAATAACCTGAACATAATATCCTGAATATGTAGCAAAGTGTTTGGTTATATAGTTAGGAGGTTAATAATTGTAGAATGAATAAACCCTGCAGGCTTTTCAAGGGCAGGCTTTTATTTAACCCCAATTCCTAGTACTGTACCCTCAGCTGATATTCAAGTTGTTAGTTTAGTAATTTGTTTAGCAATGAATGAAAATGAAATATATAAATTGAGTACTGCTCATGGCACAAATGACACAAATTCAGCAGCAAAAAATACAGCTCCTTTTTATCATTTAAAAAATGTTACATTGGAAATGAGAGAATATAGTTACAAGACAGGATAAAACGAAGTACCAGGAATACCGTAGGGAGATGGTTTTGAATTTCATTTTGAAATGTGTGCTTGCCACGGGTTAATAGAAAAGAAAAGGAGGTGATTTTTGCAGAGGATAGTGATGTATAAAGCCACAGAAGTGTAAGACAGGCACATGGGCACAAAATATGGTAGGGCAGAAAGCAGGATATTTCTTTTTTGAAATCAATAGGCAGAGATAATTTATTAAAGACGTTTATCTATGTTCTGAGTACTAAATAATTAGAGCTTTTGAGTGATACATTTCTTTCTGAACTTGATTGGATTTTGCATGATAGAAGCTTGCTTCATTCATTCATTTATTCAGTCATACTTTGAATGGGTAAAAAATCCCAAATCATATAAACCTAATTACTCTCTGGGGTAGATGAAAGTGGATTTGGAAATAATAATTCAGAATAAAATATGGATTTTCTTCCTAATCATATTGCTGCTATAGAAAAATGTACAATTTTAATTTTAAAATCTAGAGGCTGAAGCACAATTTGCTTGTTTAATTAGTTTAAGAAAAATCTATTAATTGCATTTTTTATTTGTTAAATTATAGCACTTTCCAATCATTGATTTATAGTATATATTCACAATGCCAGCTAGTTTTTGGTAGGCCCAGTTGTCAGTCACTCTCCTTTTATTTTACCAGCTGTATAGTAATATTTTTATTTTCCTATTGGTGTACAGAATTTCTTATCTGGCTAAGTACATACTTTTGTGATATCTCTCAAAATTTTGCATTTTGTTTCCAAGTGTCTGTTTTTCCTAGAGTATGATGGCTGTAAATGGAGTGAGATTTTAAATTAAGCCTGGTGTTATCCTGGGTGAAAGGGATCAGCACACAGTGTGAAAGGGAGCTGAGTACTTAATGCAGCTACTTTCCTTCTCCCACGACTTTAATTCTCCTTCAGATAATCAGTTGAGAAGGCAGTGGCCACAGACTGCCTGGCATAATACTTGGTGTTTTTTTTCCTCCCTCTTAGTTTGAAAGCCAAAGACATAGCTAATAAAAACAGCCAGATAATATATTACAATATTTGTTGCATTTAAACTATTAGGTTAATATTTCTTCATATTTTAATAATGAAAACAAAAAATAATGAAAATAGTTTTGGTATTAGAAACCCCTTTGAAATGCATATTTTTTGGACTGGTCATATTTATGAAGAGAATTTACGTGTGTATGTGTTGTGTTACAGCTGTCTTTGCTTGCATTAAACTACTTTCAAATGTGCTTGATTTGGGAGAAAATATTTAATCACAAACATCATTTGTGTGATGTGTTAACTTGACCTTTCATATTTGGTCTGCTGACTCTGTAAAGCATATAAACCAAACTCCTCATTTTTCTCTCCCAAAACTGACTCCCCCATTCTACATTCTTTGTTTCTTTTAACGGCATCATCGTCTGCACAGTTGCTCAGATGAAACCCAGAGTGCTGGTTATCTCCATGTTGGAGCACACTAGACGGCCTGCACATTGCACTTGTGTCCATTACAGTCACACACCACAGAGCGATGGTTTGGCCAGTGATGGGTCACACATGTGACTGTGGTCCCATAAGATTATAATGCAGCTAGAGAAGTCCTATCTCCTAGTGATGTTGTGATTGTCATAATGGCTCAGTGCAATTGATAGCTCATGTGTTTGTAAACAAACCTATTCTGGCAATAGTATAAGGGTATAACACAATTTTGTACAGTACATAATACTTGATAATGATAATAAAGTACTATGTTACTGATTTATGTATTTACCATACTATATCTTTTATCATTATTTTAGAGTACTCTTCTACTTATAGAAAAAGTTAGCTGTAAAGGTATACTTATAAAAAAAGTGTGCCATTTTACTCCAGCGGCAGCTCGTACATCTCATATTTACCATGTCTCTCGATTGCATCATTTTCTCTTGTGTTTGATTTAATCTCATGCTGTTTTGTTGTTCATGGCCCCTAACTGTATAACATCCACTGCTAATGTTGCCAGTAAGAAGCCACATTGACTGATTAACCTGGAAACTAAATTAAAAGGGATTAAGGACTATGAAGCTAGCAAACTGGTGATGATTATTGCTTGCACTTCAGACATGGCCCATTCCACCATAGCTACTACCATCCTGAAGAACAAGAACAAGCTAATGGAAGCTGTTAAAGGATCTGCTTCATTGCAGGTAACTAGACTAACATAGATTTAAGAAGGGCTTATAAAACTACATGAGACAAGAAGAAACTTCTAATGACCTGGATTGAAGGCCAGACCCGGAAGCATATTCATCTCAGCACCATGAGGTTAATGGCTAAAGCAAAAAAGTTTCTTCACCATGTTGAAAGAAAGAGCTGGACCCAACTGTGATGTTGAATTTACTGTTAGCTCTGACTGGTTGAAACAATTCAAGAATCATTATTTATTATGTAAATTAAAAGCGTGTGATAGCTCTCTAAGTTCTGATGTGCAGGCAGCTGAAGAACTTTTGGAAACTCTAGATTAAATGAGGAGAAAATTACTTGCTAGAGCAAATATTCAGTATGGATGAAACCTCCCTATTCTGGAAACAGATGCCTGAAAAGACATTCATCCATAAGGAGGCCAAGTCAATACTGATTTGCAAGGCTAGTAAAGACAGGATATCAGTCTTGCTTGGGGGCAATGTTGCAGACTACAAATTGAAACCCTTTGTGTTCTGGCACAGTGAGAGCCTTAGGGCCTTCAAGTGTATCAACAAGCACACACTGCCAGTGTAAAAGGGAAATAAAAAGTCGTGGATGACCTAGCTCCTCTTCCAAGATGAATTGCTACATCACTGAAATGGAGAAGTACTATTTGGAAAATAACATACTATTCAAGATTTTGTATACTGTTGATAATGCTCCTGAACATCTTCCTTTTATTGGTGATCTTAATCCCAATATCAAAGTGGTTCTTCCTCCAAATACTACCTCTCTCAATGGATTCAGGAGTTACAGCAGCTTTTGAGGAGGAACTTTTTCCAGGCTATTGCTGCAATCCAGAAAGAGGCTGAGATGACACCGATGCTATCCTGGAAGGATTACCGCATCTGTGACTGCATCAAGAACCTGGCTTGGGCTTGGGGTGATGTCTCCGAAGAGTGCATAAATAGCATCTGGAAGAAGACACTCAAAGATTTATCCATGACATCAGAGGCTTTGCCAGGGATAAGAGGTAGCAGGAAACAACAAGGCTGTGGTTGGTGTGGCAGACAACTTTAATATGGGTGTGGATGAGGATATCATTGAGGAACTCGTAGAGGTGGTTCCTGAGGAACTAATGAGCGAGGAGTTGTTGGAACTGCAACAAGAATGCATAGCTGATGAAGAGGCAAGAGAAATGGAAACTGCGGGAGAAGAAATAAAAGAACCACCAAAAACTTTCACAGGAAAGAGGTTAGTAGGGGCTTTTGCAAGCCTCAACAAATCCTTAAAATTTTGAATACCTGGACCTCCAACAGAGAGATGTTTCATTAATAGAGAGGAATTCTCATGGTGCATTATCTTCTTAAAAGCAAATGTATAATGAATAAAACAAACAAACCAAGCAAACCACTGTAGACATATTTATGTAAAGAGTGACTGACCCCTCCTCAAGAAGATCCTTAGACAGGTCCTCCAGGAGGTGTCCCGGAAGAAGACATTGCCACCGTAGGATATGACAGCTCCTGAAGACCTTCAATGGAACAAGGTGTGGAGATAGAAGATGGTGATGTCGATGATCCTGACCCTGTGTAGGCCTACACTAAAATATGTTTCCGTATCTGAGTGTTGAACAAAAATGCTTAAAAATAAAGAATAAAAGAGAATAAAAATAAACTGACAGAGTAAGAATATAAAGAAAATATATTTTGTTCAGCTATGCATTGTGTTTATATTACTGTTATTACAACAAAGTCAAAGTGTTAAAAAATTTTAAAAGTTTATAAAGTAAAAATGGTATAGTAAACTACGTTTAATTTATTATTTAAAAACCTTTAAAATAAATTTAGTGTAGCCTCAGCTTACAGCATTTATGAAGCCTACAGTAGTGCATAGTGAAATCCTAGACTTTCACCTTCATCACCAAGCACTCCTGGGCACCCAGAGCACCTGTCAGTCCTGCATGCTTCATCCATGGTAAGTACCCTGTATAGGTGTATCATTTTAAAATATTTTATACCATATTTTTCCTGTACCTTTCCTAGGTTTAGATACACAAATACTTAACACTGTGTTACAACTGCCTACAGTATTCAGTAACATGCTGTAAGGTATAGAAATAGGTGTATAGTAGACTATACCATCAAAGTTTGTGTTAAGTACACTTTATGATGTTCAAACAATGATGAACACATTTTTCAGAAAGTAACTTCATCATTAAGTGATATATAATTGTGTAGCAGCTATTCTCAACTACTGTGCTGCAAGAGTTTTAAAACATGTGATACTTGACTACTTAGTTACGGACACTGACCTCTTTTTTCTTAGATTGTCAAAAAATTACAACAGCCAACACAAAAATAGCCTTCCAGTGTGAATGAATCAAAATTATATCTATTTTTGTCAGATCAGCAAAAAATACAATATATTTTTTTTGGTGGGCTGCAGAACTTTAGTAATTAGTTTATGTGTGCCATGAGATGACAGAGGTTGAAAATTGCTGCTGTCTAGCAATGATCATTCTTCATTTTAATGCTTAAGAGTTTTCTGAAGAAGACTGTGTGTCTGTCTCTTGATGCCAAGCCTTAGATCATTGTCTGGCACAGAACAGACAATAAATGTCTGAGGAATAAGTACAGGATTAAGTGAATGAGTGATTCCTTTCTGTCTCTTATATCTAATTATCCTCCAAGGTCTATTGATTTTATTTTTGGAACACAGACAGACCTTGGAGGTATTGCAGGTTTGGTTCCAGGCCACCACTGTAAAGTAAATATCTCAATAAAGCAAGTCACACATTTTCTTGGTTTCCCAGTGCATATAAAGGTGATGTTTACACTGTACTGTGGTCTATTAAATGCGAAATAACTTTATGTCTAAAAAGACAATCTACATACCTTAATTAAAAATACTTTAGTGCTAAAAATTTGAAGTATCATCTGTGTCTTCAGTATATCATGATCTTTTTGTTGGTGGAGGGTTTTGCCTTGAGGTTGATAGCTTTTGACTGATTAGGGTAGGTTTTGTTAAATGTTGGGGTGGCTGCGGCAATTACTTAAACTAAGACAACAATGAAGTTTACTGTGTTTGATTGCCTCTTCCTTTCCTTAACAATTTCTCTGTAGCATGTGATGCTGTTTGATAGCATTTTACCCACGGCAAAACTTGTTTCAAAGTTAGAGTCAATCCTCTCAAACACTGGCACTGCTTTATCAAATAAATTCATATAATATTCTAAATCCTTTGCTGCTTCACCTTGCACTTTTATGTTAGCAAAACAGCTTCTCTCCTTAAACCTCACGAAGCAACCTCTGTTTGCATCAAACCTTTCTTCTGCAGCTTCTTCACCTCTCTCAGCCAGTGTAGTACTGAAGAGAGTTAGGGCCTTCCTTGCTCTGGATTAGGTATTGGTTTAAAGGAATGCTGTGGCTGGTTTTATTTCTATCTAGAGTATTAAAACTTTCTCTGAGGACTTCCGGCCAAGATGGAGGCGTAGGCGGACACACTGTGCCTCCTCTCACAACCAAAATTAAGGACAACAAATATTTAGAAACAAGAAAACAACCAGAAGTTATAGAAAATTGAACTGTACGGAAGTCCAACAAGCATTCATCCAGACTGGTAGGAGGGGCGGAGTCGCGGTGGGAGAAGGTGGAGGTGCGGGAGCGCAAGCAGCAGCGGCTGGCAGTTCCCCAGTGCACAGGCGGCGGCTGGCGGTCCCTGGGCCCACAGGCAGCAGCTGGTGGACCCCGGGCACAGGGGGACAACTGTGCAGACCCAGTGAGGCCGCACAAGGCGGCTGGCTGACCAGGTGGTCCCACATCCGTGCACGCAGACGGTCCAGGCAGAGGGGAAGTGGCGGAAGGGACTGAATCCAGGAGAGAGTGGAGCAGGCGCCATTGTTCCCTCTCAGACCCCGCCCCCACACACAGTGTCACAACCCAGCGACTGGGCTGCCCCGCACTGGGAAGCGCCTGAGGCTCTAGCCCTCACTACGTAACAGCACGCGTGCATGCGCAAATAATCCAGGCGAAGGGGAAGCGGCGGAAGGGACTGGAGTCCAGGAGAGAGCAGAACAGGAGCCATTGTTTCCTCTCGGACCCCGAGCACACCTATAGCGTCACAACCCAGCGACTGGGCTGCCCCGCCCTGAGAAACACCTAAGGCTCCACCCCTCATACGTAATAGCCGCGACCAGACTAAAACCAAAACAAAACAAAACAAAAAACACCAAAAATGGCTCAAACCGGAGAACCAATCAAAGCTCCAGAGCCAATTCCTCTAAGCAGTGAAGAGATAGCCAACCTATCAGATGCACAGTTCAAAGCACTGGTCATCAAAATGCTCACAGAATTGGTTGATTTTGCTCACAAATTAGATGAAAAAATGCAGGCTACAATACGTGAAATGAAGGAAGATGCATGGGGAACTGATAGAGATGGAAGGAAAACTGGGACTCAAATCAATGGAGTGGACCAGAGGGAAGAAACAAACAACCAAACAGAAAACGAGGAAGAAACAAGAATTCAAAAAAATGCGGAGAGGCTTAGGAATCTCTGGGACATCGTTAAACGTCCCAACATCCGAATTATAGGGGTCCCAGAAGGGGAAGAAGAAGAGCAACAAGTGGAAAACTTATTTCAACAAATAATAAAGGAGAACTTCCCCAATCTGGCAAAGGAAATAGACTACCAGGATGTCCAGGAAGCTCAGAGAGTCCCAAAGACGTTGGACCCAAGGAGGAACACACCAAGACACATCGTAATTACATCAGCCAAGATGAAAATGAAGCAGAGAATTCTAGAAGCAGCAAGGGATAAGGGGACAGTCACCTACAAAGGAGTTCCCATCAGACTGTCAGCTGATTTCTCAAAAGAGACCTTACGGGCAAGAAGGGGCTGGAAAGAAGTATTCCAAGTGATGAAAGTCAAGGACCTACAACCAAGATTGCTCTACCCAGCAAAGCTGTCATTTAGAATGGAAGGGAAGATAAAGTGCTTCTCAGATAAGGTCAAGTTCAAGGAGTTCATCATCACCAAGCCCTTATTATATGAAATGTTAAAGGGACTTATCTAAGAAAAAGAAGATACAAATGCGACAGTGAAAAGACAGCAAACTCACAGCTATTAAGAACCACACCTAAAACAAAAGCAAATTAAGCAAACAGCTAGAACAGGAGCAGAAACACAGAAATGGAGATCATATGGAGGGTTAGCAACAGGGGCATGGGAGGAGGAGAGAGGGGGAAAAGGTACAGAGAATAAATAGCATAGACGGTGGGTAGAAAATAGACAGGGGGAGGGCAAGAATAGTATGGGAAATGTAGAAGCTAAAGAACTTATGACACATGGACATGAACTAAAGGGGGGAATGTGGGTGGGAGAGGGTGTGTAGGGTGGAGGGGAATGATGGGGGAGAAATGGGACAACTGTAATAGCATAATCAATAAAATATATTTAAAAAAATAAATAAACATAGGTGAAAGGAATTTCAGCTAGAAACCACAGCAGAGAGCCCCTGAGGGCAGAAGCCTACTCAGGTAACCGAGAGCCGACCAGGGGGGCTGGGGCTTCTTCAGGGAATGAGGAGCACATGTCCAGAATGGGAGCCTCCCAAGGAGCGCAGCCCTGCCAACACCTTGACCTCAGCCCAGTGAAACTCATTTCAAACTTCTGGCCTGCGGAACTATAAGAGAATAAATGTATTTTGTTTAAAAATAAATAAATAAATAAATAAATAAAACTTTCTCTGTCTCAGCAGTAAGGCTGTTTCACTTACTGTTCATGTGTTCACTGGAGTAGCACATTTGAAAATTTTTTTAGTTTTTATTAACGGGGATGACAATTAGTAAAATTATATAGGTTTCAAGTATACAAATCTAAGGTACATCATCTTTTTATTTTATTTTTAATTTCCTTCAAGAACTTTCCCAGGGCTTTCAGTCTCTCTGTCTCTGGCTTTCTCTTGGGCTCTTGGGTGTTCTCAGGCTCTCGGGGATTCTCAGATTTTTCATTTTATATGATAAATTTGCTCAATTGCTGAGCCAGTTATAAAACATTTACCGTCTTTTTCCACTATTGGAGATATTTCTGATGCTTTATTGATCATGTGGTAGAACTATTGACTTATGTTAATAATAATGACCTAAATAATGTTCTTCCTTTTCTGAGTACTTACTATGTACTGAACACTGCTTTAAATATGTTGCCATACTACTTTTAATCTTTATAAATACTCTATAATTAGGTACTATTAAAATTCAGTTTTACAGGCCAGAGAAGTAAGGCAGAGAGAGAGAGATTAAAAATCTTTCTAAAGTTCTCACAGCTAGGAAGTGTTGAAGCTGAGCATTAATCTTGGGTATCCTGGTTTAGGACCAATGCACTTAATCACTATTGTAACTGTATTTGTTATAACACACACTTCAAAGAATATAGATTATATGCTCTTAAGTCTTAAGAAGTTTAAGATGAGGATCATAATTAAATCAACAAAAGAAGTTCAAATGGAGTGAACTAGAAAAGAGAATGAAATTGATAACTTGAAGAGTTTTCTAAAATAAGAAATGTGAGAAACTACATGAATTTATTTTTGAACTTATATTAAACATTTATATGTTTTAAGCACTGTCCTTGGAACTGGGATCATATTCCTAACAGTGAATGAATGTGTAAATGTAATTACTGATTAAAAGATATTACAAAGTGGTGGGAGAAAAATGGAGGCAACTGTACTTGAACAACAATAAGAAAAAAATGTAATCTGCATAAACAATTCTCCTGAGAGGTCAAATTGCTTACACACTGTGCAGTTTTTATTAGAAGACATAGAATTTCTGTAGGGTGGCCATAGAATTTTCCACTCAGATATCCTTTACAACAGCCCACTGTGAGGAGCACAGGTGGCTGATGGTCTTCAGTTGAAACACCTTCGGATGTTCCAGTATTCACTCCATGGACATGCTTCCCATAGGTTCTCCAAGCCGAGCACTGAGCATGGTGTAGGTGCTAGAGCCCAGCCACTCCTGCTTTACTTTTGACTTTTCCGAAAGACAACTTATTCTTGGTAACTCCCTTTCGGCTTAGCTGACACTTTCTCTGAACTTCATTGCCTTCTGAAGTTTTCATGCCTAATTTTTCCCTCTCTCCTTTATAGACTTTAGGCTTGCACCTGGGCCTGGAAGCTCTCCATACATATTTCTTCCTCCTTTCCTATTACTTTTATCTTTCCTAGCAATGTGCCTCATAAATTCCTGAGACTTCTGATCCTATCATGGTATCTATTTCTCAACAGCAATGCATGTATCATATAGCAGATGTGAAAGATCATGAAATTTAGAAAGACTTTCTAAATTCACCTTGTATGTTAGTTCAGTGCAATTTTTGGGGGTGTGGCAATGTTCGCAACCCTGTGAATTCATTATGTTCACTATATCATAGGTGAGATGGTGATTATTGCATCTATGAATAAAAAAAGAAGGCTACTTATAGGGAACACATTAATTTTCAAAACTTTAAAAATTAGAAAGTTGTAAATAAAAATATGTGTATATTGTGTGAGAAGAGAAGGAGAAAGGAGAGAGAGCATCAACATTGAATGATAAAATTGTGGCATCCCTTTGTTACTGGAATGAGTTTTAAAAGACTGAGAGAAATCATAATAAAGTTAGAAAATCAACTCAAAATATAAATCAGCCTTTGGATAATGGTTCTAGAAAAAGAACAGAGAAATATAAGAGTGAACTATTTAGAGAAATATATCAAAGGACTCCTACTCTCTTTATGACAAATAACATATACCAACACTCCCACTGAGGATAACTATGAAAGCTGGATAAAAATACTAAAAATTAAATAAAATAAGAACATCTTTTTGAATACATCAGAGAGGTACCAGAATAAAAGAAATTCTGTTAGATATCAATAGGGGCTCCTATATACAGTTTGTTTCATTTTGGTAAAAGTGAAAGATAGGTTATTCTATTCAAATTTATACTCTTAATATTGAGCCACAAATAAAATTATGGTTTGTTTTATTAAGTCTTTGATTTGAGATGGAGTGTTACTTAGTTGAAGTTGGAAACTTAATTTGCACAAGTGTCTACCTGGGACTTACATTTGGAGGAAACAAACAAACAAAAAAATGCTGTCTGCGTATATTCAGGAGAAAACCCTTTGCTCGTATTAAAGGTTATTTGGTGATAAATGATGGGACAAAATCAGAATACTGCATATATGTATGTGTATATATTTCTAATAATGTTTCAAAAATATTGTTAAGATAAAATAGTGGTATCAATTTTGGATTGTGGGTACATTTTCTAAGGTGTCAGGAATACGTTCTAATCAGATTTTTAAAAGAATATATCCTTTTTCAATAAATAATACTTTTACCGAAACTGACTCTGACTCTGAGCCAAAGCAATTTGAAAGTCTGTTTGATAAGTGTCTTCAGTGGAGGAACCCAATTTCCTGGTTGTGTTGGCTTTCGATGAAAGAAAAAAGTCTCAAAGAAAGAATGATATATTTCTAAAATAGAAGAAAATAACAAAGAAAAGTTGGATCAATTACTGTAGAGAGTATTAGCAAACTTTCTAAAGAAAAATTCTTTATACTTAGGTTTTCAACATGATGTAATATATACAATTTGCAATGTATCTTCTTTCTCTCAATAGCATAAGCCCTATTCTCAAATCTATCATGAATTTGTATATTCGGGATAACTCATTTTATTAATCTGAGCTAAACATAGTCACATTTTCAAATTTTGCTCTCCAGATCTAACCTGCTCATACTAATAACAGGTCATGTTTTTCCCTTTTGTATCTATGCCAAGTCAGAAATTCAGAAATGTTCAAAAATCAAGAAACTTCACTCAGTCCATCTTTGCATCCATCTATGTATGTATCTGTCTAAAATTTGTGTTTTGATATGAATAATATTAAGAAGTTCCATAAGCTTTCAAACAGAGAAGGCGATGTTTTCCACAGTGGATATTAGTTACAACTCCGTATCTTATTTGGGAAAACACAGTTTAACCAACATGATTATGAATATACACTTATAAAGGACAGGATTTATTTGCTAATCTAGTCTTTCTAAAAGTTTCTCAGAGCAGAGGTTATTTAATTTTATTTACTTGTTCCTTACATATTTTTCAGTTCATTGATGCAACCATTTGAAATAACAGGTATTAAATATCTACTATTTACTAGGGTCTTAGTTTTCTCATATGAAAGTTAGAAATTACAATGATCTTAAAATGTATACCATAAAAATTTATCAGTTTGATAGGGGTTGGCAAGAATTCCAGTTATTAATTAGTATGGTACTTTCTTTGAAATATAAAATTGCCCATCCTAAGAGTGCATTTTCTTTCTTTTTTTAAAAATTAAATTTGTTGAGGTGACATTGGTTAATAAGATTATATAGTTTTCAACTGTGCATGTCTATGATACATGATCTGTATACCACACTGTGTGCCCACCACCCAAAGCCAGTTCCTCTTCTGGCACCATATATTTGTCTCCTTTTACCCCTTATGACCCCCACCCCCTCCATCTGGTAACCACCATACTGTTGTTTGTGTCTGTGAATTTCAGTTTTATATGCCACATATGAGTGGAATCATATGGTTCCTAGGTCTTTCTGACTTATTTCACTTAGCATAATATTCTCAAAGCCCATCCATGTTGTTGCAAATGGCAGTATTCCATCTTTTCTTATGACTGAATAGTATTCCATAGTTCATATGTACCACATCTTCTTTATCCAATCATCCATCTTAGGAAACTTTCGTTGTCTCCGTGTCTTGGCCACCATGAATAGTGCTGCAGTGAACATAGGTGTGTGTATATCTTTGTGAATACATCTTTGTGAATAGATATAAAATTCTTAATTTTTCGAGGAACTACCACTGTCTTACATACTGGCTATACCAGTTTACATTCCCACTAGCAGTGAATGAGAGTTTCTCACAACCTCTCCAACACTTAATACTTTCTTTTTCTTTACTTACTGATTTTTTCTTTTTTGTAGACTTTGATCTCTATTTTAATAAGCATGTAAAAATATAGCATGTTAGCTATGGCAGATAATTTTTTTTAATTTTATAAATTCACCTAAGTATATATTCCTAAAAAGAAATATTTTCTGGAATAATCAATGTTCTGAGCAACTAAATGGAAACTCCCAAGTTCATGGAACTGTCAATTCAGTTGAAATTTGGTAAAACAAAGACATATTAAAAGTATTGTCTTCCATCATTGTCAGGAATGTGCAGTCCATCAGAATAGTCTTTAGCTGTAAGGCTTTAGAACTGGCAATCATTTCTCTGAAAATAGAAATTTGAAAATATATCAATTCTACAGAAGTGAGTTTTAGATGAATAATTTTTGCAATTTAGATATTGTTATTTAATGATGCATGGTTTTTAAAATTGAAAACACTTTAAATTCTGTACTTACAATTTATTCACCCTATTGAAAATAGACTCCTACTGGGATAGTTATTAAGCTATTTTCTTTTAGCTCCAAACATACTTTTTACATGCTTTGATGATGTGGCTGAGACTCTGAAAACTATTATTTTTCTTTTGGGAGAAACTATTAAATTATACCAGTAGGGAGCACTGGAGAGAGACCAGAAGGCAGGAGGTAAGAGAAGAAGATGCTGCTTCTAGTTTGATTTTTTTCATTGGAGTTGTCCAAGTAAAGGCCCTTCATATGAACAACAGCAGTTGGTTCCAATCTCCATTTTTTTCCCTTGCCAAATCCAGAATCAGCCTATAATACCCTTCAGAAGTACCCGCAGCAGCCTGGCAGTGAGCTCATGAGATGGCTCAGCTCCATCTAGGCCCTCAATTCCACATTGTCATTTCTGATGAATCAATTCCTCCTTCATCCCCCATCCCTAGGGTGGGTAGAGCTGCTTCCTCTAGTTCCCATTTATGTGTTGCCTCAGGGTTTCCTTTTATTTATCCTTTAAGTAATTGTTTAAAATTTTTATGCTTTTCTTTGCATACTACATATCACATATTTGCATTGGTTGTTATATATGATATATTATCTGTTCCTAAAGCTAGTGTACTTTTTTTTTCTGACTGTACCCTGATGGATATATCTGCTAGTATATACTGAGTGAACAAGAGAATTTTACATATATTTTGTATTTTACAAGTGTTTTGTTTTCAAGTTTTCAGTGAGGATGTAGAGAGCTGGAAAGGTCATTGTTCCCAAATTACAACAAGAACTCAGAACAGTTGGAAAATTCACAATTTTTTGAACCTATCAAGAGCTGAATAAAGTCACAGGACAACCAACTAACCTATAATCTAAGGATACACAATTGCCTTGATGAAGGGATGGGATGAAAGCTCTTCTTTAAAAATTAAAAAAAAAATTCCATTACCATTTAATCCCCCTATACCCTCCTCCACCTTGCAATCACCACACTCTTTGTTGTCTGTATCCATGAGTCTTTTTTCCTTTTCGCTCAATCCTTCACCCCCTAACACTACTCTGCCAACCCCCATAGCTGTCATCCCTCTCTCCATCTATGAGTCTGTCTCTATTTCACTTGTTAGTTCAGTTTGTTCATTAGATTCCACTTATGAGTGAAACATATGGTATTTGTCTCTCTCTAACTGGCTTATTTCATTTAGCATAATGTTCTCGGGGTCTGTCCATGATGTTGTAAAGTTCAAAATTTTCTTCTTTTTTATGGCTGAGTAGTTTTCAATTGTGTAAATGTCCCATAGTTATTTTATCCACTCATTTATTGATGGACACTTGGGCTGCTTCCATACCTTGACAATTGTAAATAACACTGCAGTGAATATAGAGATGCTTATGTTCTTTTGAATTAGTGTTTTGGGTTCCTTCAGATATATTCCCAGAAATTGGATATCTGGATCAAAAGGCAGATTCATTTTTAATTTTTTGAGATATCGCCATACTGCTTTCCATAGTGGCTGCACCAATCTACATTCCTGCCAACAGTGCAAAAGGGTTCCCCTTTCTTCACATCCTCACCAGTACTTATTTTTTGTTGATTTATTGATACTATTTTGACAGGTGTGAGATGATATCTCATTGTGGTTTTAATTTGCATTTCTTTTATGATTAGTGATGTTGAATGTAGGAGACCATTCTACATGGCATGGGCCCAGCTCCCACTCAGAGATGCACAGGACCCACATCCACGGATAGGTTCTCCCATGGGGAATCAGGCCTGCAATGTACCTAGGAGACTTTGAGAATTGCTTTTGCTAAAACTCCCTCACCCTGAATTGAGGCAGCAAACATTTACTGCAAAGTAACTTCCTAAAATCCATTCTAAACCTTTCAAGGATGAGTGTAACTGGTTCAACCACTTTTCCCTTTTCATTTGCTAATACCCTTCTTCTGTGATGTGATTAGCGACATTAGCTCCTTTGTTTTCTGTAAAAGGTAACCACCTAAACGAACCTGTGCATAGTAAATGAGGACTATCATATAAAGTGAGAGAAAAGAAATAAAGGCCTGTTATGGCAGAGGCTGCATTTTTTTCTCCCCTTGAGAGAAAAACCATGCTGTACTTTTTCCTCCACAGGACTCAGTAGTAGGTGTGAATTTCTCATATCTCATCCACCATTTGGTAGACCCTATAAGCCGGGGTTTACATCATTTGAACATCTTTTCATATAACTATTAACCATCTGTATGTATGTCCTCTTTGGAGAAATATCTGTTCAGGTCCTTTGCCCATTTTTTTAATTGGGCTTTTTTTTTTAGTGTTGAGTTTTATAAGTGCTTTATAAATTTTGGATATGACCCCCTTATCAGATGTATTGATGAATATGTTCTCCCATTTTGTGGGTTGTCTTTTTATACTGTTTTTTTTCCTTTTCTGTGAAAAACTTTTTAGTTTGTTGTATTCTCATTTGTTTATTTTTTCTTTTGTTTCCCTTGCTTGGGGAGATATGTCTGATAAAATATTGCTATGAGCAATGTCCAAGATTTTGCTGCCTGTGTTTTCTTCTAGGATTTTTATTGTTTGGGGTCTACCATTTAAGTCTTTAATCCATTTTGAATTTATTCTTGTATGTGGTATAAGAATGTAGTGTAGGAATAAACCTAACCCAGGATGTAAAAGACCTGTACTCAGAAAATTATGACACTGAAGAAAGAAATTGAAGAAGATACAGTGGAAGCACATTCTGTGTTCATGGATAAGAAGTATTAACATCATTAAAATGTCCATTTTACCCAAAACAATCTATAAATTCAATGCAATTCCTATCAAGATTCCAATGATGTATTTCATAGAACTAGAACAAATATTTCAAAAATTTGCATGGAGCCACAAAAAGCCCCACATAGCAATAGCAATACTGAGAAAGGAGAACAAAGTCGGAGGAATCACACTATCTAGTATAAAAATACACTACAAGGCCATAGTAATCAAAACAGCACAGTACTGGCATAAAAACAGACACATAGGTCAATGTAACAGAGTAAAGACCATAGAAATAAGCTCACACCTTATAGTCAATTAATGTTCAACAGAGGAAGCAAACACATACAATGGGCTAAAGATAAATGGGCATTCAATAAATAATGTTGGGAAACATTAGATAGATACATGAATAAAAAAGGGATAAATGCTCTTATTTTGGCATATCCACTAGGCGATGGTTGGGATTCAGCTAAAATGCTTCACAAATACAGAAGGCCAAGTGCTGAGTATCAAGCTAACATAGTAACTCTGGAGGCTATAGACACAAGGGGATTTCACATTCACTCCCAGCATGTTACCCATGGAAATCATTGGTTGCTCACAATAAAGGATAGATGGCAAGGTAAAAGATCTAAGAATGTGGATCTAGCTCCTGGAGCAGGCCTGGGGGAAGGATTAACACCGCTCTGGAAATGGCTCAAAAGCCTGTCTGGATCATTTTTTGCTATCTTCCCTAGAAACAAAAGTCCTGAAGAACTACTGGAACAAAGGAAACAAATACTCTTACTATTAGAACAGTTGTGAAAACTTTTGTAGCTACGAAAAGTTAACCTGAAAAGGCTCTCTACCAATTAAAAAAAGTAATTACTTAATCCCTGCCCACAAAACCCGAGTAGGACCTCACTGTAAATTGAAGGGAGTTT
The DNA here is from genome assembly GCA_039655065.1 of Glossophaga mutica. Taxonomy (NCBI): domain Eukaryota; kingdom Metazoa; phylum Chordata; class Mammalia; order Chiroptera; family Phyllostomidae; genus Glossophaga; species Glossophaga mutica. Next base: position 133,341,794 of record CM077307.1, on the reverse strand, counting down.
TGCCATAATTCATGGATTGTGTAAGAATGAACTGCTGTTGGGTTTGATGCGTTGTGGTGTGATGTATTAAAAGCTATTAAGTGCAACTTACAATTCTTAGTCAAAATCTCTCTTCTTTTACTTAAAAAAAAAATCCCTTTATCATTGAGAGGACTGGGATGCATGCTTGGCTTAGAACTTCATTTGGTGGTTGGACAGGATGACTGAGATGGCCCCACCTCTGTGACAGGAACATAGTGCCTAAAACTGAGATTTAATCAAAATGGAAGAGCATGCCCCACCAGAATCTCACCATTAACATGACAAACAAGTATTGAATTACAAGTAACTGAAATGTATTGCTGGGGAAAAGGCAAGAGCATGGATGAGGGCTTTCTCTGAGGCTCAGAACAAAAGGAAGGCCTAAAGTTGGGGGTGCAGCTATACATTAGGTATGTTCTCTGGTGAATCATCCCTTACCCTAAGCACAAGGTGACATTAGAGGGATTTGAAGCTTATGGTGCACTATGGGTAATCACAGCAATAACAAATCCCAAATCCGACTCTGCTCATAACAAGATTGAATTACCTACCCACACTAAAGATTTAGCAGAAGGACAGAAAGATACGCTCAATTCCAGACATAATCCTTTTTATCTCAGTTTCCATTATTGCATATGTCTGTCAACAAAAAAAATCACAAAGTATAGAAAGACGGAAGAACAAATTTAAAGAGACAAAACAACCAATAGATCCATATTCAAATATGAAAGAGATGTTAGAACTAATAGAGAATTTAAAATAAATTATGGATATTTAAGTGCTTTAGTAGAAAAAAATTGACAGTATGTATAATCATATTAGATAATTAATTGAACAGTTAAGGAGTTATAATAAGAGTTAAATAGAAATGATAAAAAAGAAAAACATTAATAGAGATGAGAAAGCTTCCAATTGGCTTATCAATAAATTCAACACAGGGGAAAAAAGAATCAATGAACTCAAATCTATGTCAAAAGAAATTATCCAATGGAAACAGAAAGTGATAAAGTAAAAACAACAAACCAGAAGAGAACAGTCAAGAGCTGTGAAAAAAAATCAAACACATGGGTTATTAGAATTCCTGAAGGAAAAATGGGTAGAACAAATGGGTAGAACATTTGAAGAATTAATGCTAAAGAATTTTCCAAAATTAATGACAATTATCCAACCACAGGTATAAGATTTATTTTTTCTTATTTTTACTTGATCTAAAAGGTATATGACTATATAAAGCAAAAATAGTGCCTATGTATTGTGTTTTCACAGCATATGTAAAAGTAAATTGTACAATAGCAGCACAAGGTGTGGGAAGGAGTAATTGGTATAATTGATATTACAGTGGTAGAAAGTCCTTATACTACTCATGATGTGTTACAATATTATTTGAAGGAAGAATCTGATCATTGAAGATCTATATTGTAAAACCTAGGCGACCACTAAAATGAAATAAGCCAAGACTGGAGATAAAAGGAAATTGTAAAATGTACTCAATTCTAAAAAAGATAAGAGAAAAAGGAAACAAAGCATACTGGGCTGTTGTATGAGTCAGGGTTCTCCAGAGAAACAGAACGGATGAGATCTCTCTTTCTCTCTCTAGATTTAGAGATTTGGTTTAAGGAATGGACTCACACAATTATGGAAGCTAGCAAATTCAAAATCTACAGGGTAAACCAGCAGGCTTGAGATCAAGGGAAGAGCCAATTTTGCAGTTTAAGTGTGAAGGCTGCCTGCTAGCAGAAGTACTTTTTGCTTGAGGGAGGTTAATCTTTGTTCTATTCAGGTCTTCAACTAATTGGATGCGAGGCCCATCAACATCATAGAAGGTGATCTGTCTTAATGAAATCCCACTGATTTAAATGGGAACCTCATCCAAAAAATACCCTTGCAGAAATGTTCAGAATGATATTTGACCAAATATATGGCCACTCAGCCCTAAACAAGTTGACTCATAAAATTAAACATTATAGGTAGCAAAGATTTCTAAGTTATAAAACCAGCAGCATGATACACTACAGCAAAAACAAAACAAAACAAAAAGATAAATGGATTTCATAAAAATTCACAACTTGTGCTTGTTAAAATAAACTAATAGAATAAGAAGATAAGCCATAGCTTGAGAGAAAATATTCCCAAACTATACACCTAAATAAGGAATTGTAGCTGGAACTCTCAAAATTAATAGTACAAGAACAAATATCTCAATTTTTTAAAAAAGTGAGGTGAAGGTATTTAAGCAGATACTTCAGTAAAGATGAATAGTTGGTAAATAAGAATATATAAAGGTTAGTAACTGGATAAATAAAAATTAAAGCTGCAGTAACACTAAATATTTATTAGAATGGCTTAAAAAGTCTTCCTTTACCAAGTGCCAGTAAGAATATGGAGCAATTGGAATTATTATAATTTGGCAATTGGAAAGAAAAATGGGTCAGTCACTCTGGAAAAATGTGGCTTTTCAGTTTCCTATAAAATTAAATATATATTTACCTGTGATGGAGTAAACCTATTCCTAGGGGTACACCAAAGTGAAATTAGACTGATATGGGCAAACATGTAGTTAGATATTTAGTGATTTTATTCATAAAGGCCAAAGGCTGGAAACAACCCCAAAGTCCCTTAACTATGGAATGTATAGACAAACTGTGGTATGTCTACATGTTAAAATACTACTATTCAAATGAAAACAGACTACCAATGCATATAATAATGTGGATAAAGTGAAATGCATTATTCTTAGTGTAAGAAGCTTGAATAAAAATGCTGCATAGTATATGATTCTCTTTATATGACATTCTTGCAAAAGCGCAATAAGGGACAAAACAAAGATTACTAGTTTCCAGGTGCTGGGGTTAGGGAGGAGTTGACTTTAAAGGGGCATATGAGAATTCTGGGGCTAATGGAACTGTTACTTATCTTGATTGTGGTGGTGGTTATATAACTGCATATGTTTGTCAAAACTGAATTTTACTGTATGTAAATTATAACTTAAAAACAAAAATAAATTTTATATACCTTCTACAGTTGTGTCATTTTCAATGTGTCCCTTTTAGAATGAGGGTTATATAAAATCGAAGTGCAAATTTCATAATTAAAATATATATCTAAGATCTGTAAAGCTCTGAAAACATATTTTTATCTTCATTTACTCCATATATAGCCACACTCACTGGAGAATCATGAGGTAGGAATGGCAAACATTTCTTAAACTTTGGGAACAAGTTTTAGAGTTTTGGTTATATAGAAAAATGAAGATTGTATTGTGAACTATATTTTACCCAGAGGGTTGGCATTCAAAATAAATAATCTTAAACTTTCTTTTAGGCTAAAACTTCTATCATATTGCTATTTGTTTTAAACTTACTTGAAACATAGATAAATGTGGATGTTGAAAAAGAAATCTATTTTCTGAAGAGTTTTTCCACTCATTCTGACATAGCAGTTTAGCATTTATATCTTGTTTGTTTATTTATTTATATTTTAATTGTTGTTCAAGTACAGTTTTCTGCCTTTTACTTCCATCCTAGCTCACACCCCAACCCTCCCCAACTCCCTCCCGTTTCCACTCTGCCCCCCTAGTTTTTGTCCATGTGTCCTTTATACTTGTTCCTGTAAACCCTTCCCCTTTTCCCCTGAAATTCCCTAACCTCTCCCCTCTGGTCACTGTCCGCCTGTTCTCAATTTCAGTGTCTTTGGTTATATTTTCCTTGTTTGTTTTGTTAATTAGGTCCCTGTTAAAGGTGAGCTCATATGGTATTTGTCTTTCACTGCCTAATTATTTTGCTTAGCATGATGCTTTCCAGTTTCATCCATGCTGTTGCAAAGGGTAGGAGCTCCTTCTTTCTTTCTGCTGCAGAGAATTACATTGTGTAAATGTACCATAGATTTTTGAGCCATTCATTTACTGATGGGCACCTAGGTTGCTTCTAACAATTGGCTATTGTAAATTGTGCTGCTATGAACATTGGGGTGCATTGGTTCTTTTGGATTGGTGTTTCAGGATTCTTAGGATATAATCCTAGCAGTGGAATTGCTGAGTCAAAAGGCAGATTCATTTTTAGTTTTCTGGGAAAATTCCATACTGTTTTCCATAGTGCTTGTACCAGTCTGCAATCCCACCAACAGTGCACTAGGGTTCCATTTTCTCCACAACCTCTCCAACACTTGTTTGTTGTTTTGTTTATGATGGCCATTCTGACTGGTGTGAAGTGGTATCTTATTGTGTTTTTAATTTGCATCTCTCTGATAGCTAGTGATACTGAGCATCTTTTCATATGTCTCTGGATCCTCTGTATGTCCTCCTTGGAGAAGTGTCTGTTCAAGTCCTTCGTCCATTTTTTAAATTGGGTTGTTTGTCTTTTTAGAGTGGAGTCGTGTTTGTTCTTTATATATTTTGGAGATTAAACCCTTGTCTGAGGTATCATTGGCAAATATGTTTTCCCATATGGTTGGTTCTCATTTTGTTTTAATACTGTTTCCTTAGCTGTACAGAAGCTTTTTATTTTGATGAGATCCCATTTGTTTATTCTTTCCTTTATGTCCCTTGCTCTAGGGGACATATCAGTAAAAATATTGCTGCATGAAATATCTGAGATTTTCCTGCCTACGTTCTCCTCTAGGACTTTAATGGTATCACGACTTATATTAAAATCTTTTCTCCACCTTGAATTTATTTTTGTGTATGGTGTAAGTTGGTGCTTAAGTTTCATTTTTTTTTTTTTTTTTTGCATGTAGCTGTCCAGTTCTCCCAACACAATTTTTTGAAGAGGCTATTTTTACTCTATTTTATGTTGTTGCCCCCTTTTTTTAATATTAATTGACCATAGAGACTTGGGTTTATTTCTGGGCTAGCGTTTATATCTTACAGTGCTACTTATCAACATACTGTGGCATGTAGTAAAAATAATAAGGAATAAAAAGACTTTCCTGTCTTGAGTGGGAATTGCTGTTTATTATTATTAAGTTACTCACTCTTATTACCATGTTCTGTTTCTGAAAATATAATGAAATGAAAGAATCTGTAATTTTTAAGTGTTGTAGTATGGCAAAGGTGACTGGTTTAACAGGAGAGTTCTTAAATGCCACTGGTCACCCTGTTTTCTTTCATGCAGTATTAGTACGTTATTTATTCATGACTGTTTCTTCTATATCACCAGAATACAAGCTTTATTAAGAAAGGAACTTGTTTCTTTTGTCCGTCATTATATGTTGGCACAGAGCCTAACATATTTTATTTTATTTATTTATTTTTAATATTGTTTTTATTTAATTTTTACTTTAAATACACAAAAACAATTTGTTTTCTTTTTAGATTAATGGAGAATATTTATGGTTACATTTAATCTCCAGAAATGGATTATTAGTTACATCTTCTTGGGTTTATAATATACCTATTTAACTTAGCCAAATTTTAAATATTACTTCAATTGACAAATGCTATAAGGAAATTCAGTGGCATACTTTCATTTCCTCTCTTCTATCCTTTATTATTGTCACACATTTTCATTTTACATGTTAAAAACTCATATTATTATATTTTTAAAGTCAATTACATTTTAAATTATTGTAAAGAAGAATAGAATATTTTTATTACTGTCATCAGTAATAAAAACCTTTCTTCCTTCCTTCCTTCCTTCCTTCCTTCCTTCCTTCCTTCCTTCCTTCCTTCCTTCCTTTCTTCCTTCCTTCCTTTTTCTGTGCTTCAGGTCAGGCAATTCTAATTTATATACCTTTAACCTCACTAAGTTTTTTCTCAGCTGAGTCCACTGTGCTAATATGTACATCAAGGGGATTCTTCATTGCTAATACAGTATACATAAATTTCTATTTCTGGCATTATTATTTAGGTATTTTTAATAGTTCCCATCTCTCTCCTGGTATTGCCCATCTATTCATGCATGTCATCCACCTTTTCCATTAGAGTCATTAACATATTAATTATAGATTATTTTAAAATCTTTAGCCCTGGCTGGTGTGGCTCAATGGATTGGGTGCTGGCCTGCCAACCAAAGGGTCACTGGTTTGATTCCCAGTCAGGGGACATGCCTGGATTGCAGGCCAGATCCCCAGTAGGAGGTGCACAAGAGGCAACCACACATTGATGTTTCTATCCCTCTCTTCCTCTCTTTCTAAAAACAAATAAATAAAATCTTTAAAAAATAAAATATTTGGTAGTTTCACCATCTGGATGATTTCTGAAATAGGTTGTGTCAACCTTATTATATCTTGAATAAAAATTTTCTGTCCTTTTGCTTTTACGTGTCATGCAATTTCATATTGAATGCCAGACATCAGCTATTGAAGAACAGCAAAGACTAATGTCTATAGTATTTATACCCAGGCATGGGTATGCATCTTTGTTTTTTTTTTTTTTTTTTTTTTTTTTTCACATAAAATGTTTATTATTCAATTCTTAAAATTCAAGTCTTTCAGTACTAGAATACAGGTCCCAGGATTTTGTTATCTTAACATTTGAAATTTCAACCACAATTTCTGTTGTGCATAATAAATTACTGGTATTGCTGACTTTTTTCTAGGATGAATGTATAAGTTGGATCACCCTTTTGATACTTGACTGTGGAGTTGTCTGCTAGTCACCTTTCAACCTTAAAATAAAAATTAAAAAAAAAAAATTACAGCTTAAATTAAACTAGTTCTATCATTTCCAGAATAACCATTGAGTACTACTTATGAAGGTCATAAGACCTGCTTTTCTCTCTTGATCTTAAATTCTGAGAACTTACACAGGTATATTAAAATGCTCTTAAGCTGATTGGATTTGTTGGCAAGGTTGAAAGGTTGCATCTTTGTTTTTAAGGCAGTCTAGGAAGTTGAGTCAATCTACTCAGTACTTGTCCTGGGCTTTGGTTTTTTACAGTTGGTATGTACAGTCTATATACCACAAACTTCAGATTCTTCCAATGGTGGGATATTGAGTCTTCTATTTAGTGTGGGTCCTGGTATGATGGATGATTCTCATTATTCTTGTTCAAACTTCAGCTTTCAACAAGTCCAGAGATAGAGTCTCTGTTTACGCTTTTGCCCCTTTCTGTGTAGTAGTAGGGACTACTGTTTGATGCTCTGTTCTAGCTTTGTAGTGGCATCAGAATGAGGGCTGCCCATTCTCCTGGTCCATCCTTTGTCTGAGGAAATCCTGAGCACCTGGGCCTTGTGTTTGAACCCTGCTCAAAGTTTTTCCTAATCTTTTCCATGGTATTTATTGCTCTTTTTTATTATTTCTATTTTAGAGTGGCTCTGGTTTAAAAACTGTGGTGGGGAAGGTGAAATATGAGGTTGGCGAGAATAGCAGAGCTTTTGTTATCCATGTTATGGAGGTTTGTTTTATACATAGGGACATGAGGGAAACAGAAGCATTTAACAAGAGTCAGATCTTTGGAACTTCATAGAGTCCCATTTGTTTCTTTTTTCCTTTACTTCCCTTGCCATAGGAGACATATTGGCAAAAATATTCCTATGAGAGATGGCTAAGATTTTACTGCCTATGTTTTCTTCTAGTATTTCTATGGTTCTGTGATTTACATTTAAGTCTTTAATTCATTTTGAGTTTATTCTTTTATGTATAAGTTGGTGGTGTAGTTTCATGTTTTTAAATGTACCCGTCTAATTTTCCTGACACCATTTATTGAAGAGACTATCTTTACTCCATTATGTGTCTTGTTTCCATTGTCAAATATTAATTGATCATATAGGTGTGGGTTGATTTTGGGTTATTTGTTCTGTTCCATCAATCTATATGCCTGTTTTTATGCCAGTACCAGGCTGTTTTGATTACAATGGCTTTGTAGTATAGTTTGATATCAGGTACTGTGATCCCTTCAACGTTGTTCTTCTTTCTCAAGGTTGCTGAGGCTATTCAGGGTCTTTTTTTGTTCTTGTTCCATATAAACTAAAAAGCTTTTGCACAGCAAAAGAAAACACAACAAAATGAAAAGTGATACTACTTTATGTGAGAACATATTCACCAATGATACATCTGATAAGGGGTTAATTTCCAAAATATACAACTCAACAACAGGAAGACAAGCAATGCAATTAAAAATGTGCTAAGGACCTGAATAGACACTTCTCAAAAGACAACTTACAGATGGCCAATAGACATAAAAAATGCTCAATATCACTAATTATCAGAGAGATGAAAATTAAAACCACAATAAGTTATCACCTCACAACTTCCAGAATGGCTACCATCAATAATTCAACAAACAAATTATGGTCTGGAGAAGATGTGGAGAAAAGGGAACCCTAGTGCACTGTTGGAGGGAATGCAGATTGGTGCAGCCACTGTGGAAAGCAATATGGAGATACATTAAAAAATTAAAAATGGATCTGCCTTTTGACCCAGCAACCACTTCTGGAAATATATCCAAAGAAACCTGAAATACTAATTTGAAGGGATATGTGCACCCCATACGCTCATAGCAATATTATCTACAATAGCCAAGATCTGGAAATAGCCCAAGTGCCCATCAGTAGATGAGTGGTTAACAAAGCTGTGGTGCATTTACATGATGGAATGCAACACGGCCATAAAAAAGAAGGAAAGCTTACCTTTTGTGACAGCATGGATGGACCTGGAGATTACTTAGCTAAGTGAAATAAGCCAGTCAGAGAGAGACAAATACCATATTACCTCACTTATATCTGGAATGTAATGAATAAAATAAACTGACAAACAAAATAGAAACAGAGGCATGGGTGCATGGAACACACTGATAGCTGTCAGAAGGTTGGGGGAGGGAGGGACTCGATGAAACAAGGCAAAGGGATCAGCCAAAGAACATATACGTGTAACCCATAGACACAGACAACAGTGTGGTGATGGCCAGAGGGAAGGAGAGGTGAAGGCTGGGTGGAGGTGGGCAGAGGTGGGGTGAAACAGGGATATCTGTAATAGCATCAAAAATAAAAATAAAGAAAAGGAAAAAAAGCAATAATAGCTAAAGTAAAAAGTCAACAGAAAAAGAAGCATTTTATTTAGAACATAAAACTAAATGTTAAGAGAGCTGGCAAAAAACGTCAGATCTTTGAAGGACTCATGAATTTAAATAATGTTTTAGAATCTTGTCTACTTTTGAAGCATAAATATTTTCTTGTCTCATAAAATGTTTTTAAATATCAAAATAACAACATGTTTCAAGGAAGGATTAGTTTAGTGGTGTATAACCCCTTCTGCACTTCTGAAAGCAACAAAATCCCAAGAGAAATCTCTTGGTTTGAGAGAATTTTTAAGATTGTGGGTGGCTGTAGCCCTCAGAGTCATGTGTGGGAAGTGTCCGTGAGCTCTGGCATTAGAGAGAAACAACATAAGGGAGGGTGGGATAAATTAATCCAACTTGCAGAGAGAGTTATTTCATTATATTAAAGTTAAGAATGGCTGTTCCTTTAATTTGGCCTCCCGATTGCTGTATCCACATCTGGGCCTTGGCATGTGGATTTTATGTTCTTAAATTCCTTGTCCTTGCTCATTCCTCGAACTGAAAGCATGCCTGGCTTGATTCAATGCGTAGAGACAAAACCTTGGAATACCATTATCATAAGTATTGGCTCCTCTGCCATAGATGTATGTTTAAATTATTGCTATAGAAAAATATTACCCGAGAACTTACTGATTTAAAAAATGTGTATTTTTTCTTAAGATTTTACATTCTGGAACTCAGGGAGTCTCTTCTTATGTGATGTTGGTTGGCTGGGATCACTCAGTCACCTGCATTTACCTTGTGGCTATACTGAAAAGTGTAATAAAGCTTTACTGACATGTTTGGCTGCTCACTTTTTCTCCACTTGTTTTTATCTGTTCTCTCCTCATTCAGTAGCACAACACAGTTATCCTTACAGCAAGATGGTTGGCTTCTCTAGACAGACAGTGAGCCTGCCAGGCCTCTTACAGGCTAGGCCTGGATGTAGCACTGCATCAGTCTGCTAATAAAGTCAAATTACAAGGGCAACCTGACCCAAAGGGAGGGTAAGCAGACTCTGCTCTTTGATGGGTAGAACAGCACATGTGTCCATGGGGGAGCGATTTAATGACAGCCATCTTGTAAGGCTACATGATAGAAAGCAAAAGTGACTCTAGTGGCAAAAACAAAAGTGGCTTACCTCATGGTGAGAGGCTCCTTGAAAGAACCTCAGTCATTACTCCCCAAATGGCTTCAAGAAACATTTTAGAGTTCTTAATTGAAGAAGGGATAAACAAAGGAATCGATGAGAATCGAATGTGGCAGAAAACTAGACACTGTTATATTCAGTAGTTTTGTGTAGAATACAACCATATAGGACCAGTCAGCAGTCTGAGAATTCTCTGAGGCCTATTTGCAAGTAATTTATAAGCTTTTATGGTGATTAGTTTTATATGCCAACTTGACTGAGCTAAGGGGTGTCTACATAGCTGTAAAACTTTATTTCTGGATGTGTCTCTGATGGTGTTTCTTGAAGAGATTAGCATTTGAGTTGGGAGACTACTAAATCAGGTGGCCCTCCCCAAGGTGGATGGGTATCATCCAATCCATGGTGGGCCTGAAGAAAAAATATACAGTAAATTCACTCTCTGAATTGAAACTGGGGCATCCATCTTCTGCCAGTGGACATCAATGATCCTGGTTCTTGTGGCTTTGAAGTCAGATTGAATCACACATGGGCTTCGCTGTTTCTCCTGCTTGCAAACAGATCATGGGACCTCTGAGCCTCCATAATTTTGTGAACCAGTACCTACATTTCTCTCTCTCTCTCTCTTTTTCTTTCTCCACCCTGCTCCCCTCCCACCCCCTGCCACACACACCATTTTCTATGGTTCTATTTCTCTGGAGAAACCTGACAAATACTCCCACTTGCCAACCAGCTCTTCTTTTATTAAGAATATTTAAATGCTCTTATGATATTGATTGTAGTTTAACACTTAAGTTTAACACTTACATTTGATGATTCTCTCCTTAATTTTTATACATTCCCCTTATGTGTTGCCACACCTGACATACTAAGAAATGTGAAGTGAAACAATACCCAAATGCTGATTTATGCTATGTTCTTGGCCTATTAACATATGTGGCAGAGTTGATCATAATCTAGATATGTCTTGTTTTGTGTGTTTGTTTGTTTTTCCATTGTGTCCAAAAGAGATGCTGATCACTTGCTCCAGGATAGATATAAACCACTGTGATAATGTTGCTAGGTAATGAGGTAGATGTTTCAGGAAAAATTCTTGAAACTAGAGATTCACTTAAATTGGAGTATGTGGTGGTGATGATAGGACAAGCAATTTTACATGCAATCAGACTAAAATTAAAGTATTTGGGAAATATTAATGAAACTTTTGAATTCAAGAAACTAAGTGTAATATCTCTCCTAAGACAATTATTCCTTAAACCTATTAAATGACTTTTAGTGATTGCTTAGGCTATGACAATAAATCTTCAGTTTGTACTGGGAATAACATAAAAATTATTTTGTTTCATTTAATATCATTGGTATTTAAGGCTGGCATATACATTTAGTCAAATTGGTTCAAATCATACCTTCAGTAGAAAAATAATTTGGTAAAAGGGTATATGAGTTGGTGGGTTTTGACACTTTAAAAGAACATATAATTATGCTTGTCTGAGACTTGAGTACATGACAGATATCCCTTTTGATTATTCACATTTTTCCTTTGTTATGAGTCTGTTTTCATATTTAACAGTGTCTTGAGCATAATAGATGTTCATTAAATGTCTGTGTTGTGATTATTTTGGAAGAGTACCAATTTCTTTTGTACAGTGTATTCTATGAAAAATGAGGTGAGCATAACTCTGGGTGCATGATTATTTAAGTCCATTGGAAAATAACATATCATGTCAGGGAAATGTTTTAGATTTACTTTCAAGGTAACCTCACAGTAACTGTTAGAAAGAATTTTGAAAAATGTTTTTCAGAGTTATGTCACCAAAGGTAGCCTGTTGACTGGCTGACTATCTTGGCATTTAGCAGAGGTTGGAGAGGTGGAGTAGGGGAAGCATGGTGAGAGAAAGGAAATTGAAATTATTGAGAAATTATCTTGGAATTCTACAATTCTAAAATACTTAAAATACAAGAAACAAAAAATCCTGTTAATTGGCCCCTCATATGAGTATTATCAATATCAGCTAACTATATTTTATTTGCATTTTAAAATATTTTAAGTTAATGCTCACTCTATAAGTTTATGTTTTTAAAGTTACTATGCTGTATTATTTTTAAAGGTTTGATGTTGGATTTAAATTTAAGAGAAATGTATATTGTTTTTAAAATTGAGGCATAATTGAATTTGATATGGAAAAGAGACGATGACTTTTATTTTCTAGCTAACATCTAGTAGATTGCATATAGGTGTTTTCCAAACAGCTCTTCTTCCCCTAAAATTGAAGGAGGTGGGGAAGTAAGTTTTGTCATATTTTATCTAGAAATACTGGGAGAAGGAAATTGGTTGATCTATAAAAAATGTTTGTCACTAGATTGTTTTATTGAAATGCCTGTTTTTACCCACATATATATGCAAATGAAAAGAATATGAAACCTTTTCTCTTACTGTTTTCTAACATCTAAATGCAAACTGTAATTTAAGTCTATCCACATATCTTTTTCAGTTGCCTTAATCTTTCATGAAATTTAAATGGAAAAGTTTCATCTTGCATAGTATAGTGTGAGTTTGCATTATTCAAAGTTAATTTGTATTTTAAAATTTTCTATACATAAGCTTGTGCCTGAATTTTTCAAAAGTGAACATAGAAAGTTCACTTTTGAAAAGTAAAGAGTAGACTTCATTTAAACCACCAGACATGGTTTGGAAACCGGTTCAGATGCAGGAGACATACAGTTAAAAGGACTTCTATTATTCTCTCTCATTCCTGAAAATAACAGTGTGCTGTATGTCAGGTGGCATTGAATTTATAAACAGCACTGAGGAAGATGCAGAGGGCAGGTTGGGACATTTCCGTGGGTGTAATCAGACCACCCTAATCTGACGATGTCACTGTACAGGGACCAGAACCAGAGTGGGTCTGCCCTGGCACTCCCTGTAACGTGTGGGTTCTTGATTTTGCGCAGGAATGATTTCACAGTACAAGTCCGGGTAATTTTGAGAGTACACTTATTCAAACTGGCTACAGTGAAACAAAGGAAGAAGGGCTTAAGATAGAAGAGGCAAGATTATAGAAACAGGAGTGAGCCTAGGGGTGGCTGCCTTGGCCCTTTAGGAAGAAAGTCACAGAGGCAGAAGAAGTGAGCCAGCTGGGCTGCGTGGACTCACAAAACAAGTCATGTGGGCAAAAGGAGGGCCTGTGGAGACAGGTTGTGGGCGTTAGCCTGGGACAAGTTGCTGCTGCCCACTGTTCCCCTTGTTGCAAGTCTCCTGGAAACCTTTAGAGCTTAGGAAAAAGAAAGTGAAGATACATGCCTGAGGAAGGAAGTGGCAGAAAGGTGCAGATATGCTCAAGGGAGAGTGCACACTGGGTGCTTTGTCTTATGGGTTTTTATTTCTTTTCTACAGACAGGAATTTTAGGGGAGGTCTCGGGGATGATCTCAATAGAATATTCATCAGCTTTCCAGGTATGTCCTTTCATATGCTGATGCATCAAAATGAGCATATAGAGGGGTCAGGGTCATCGTTTGATCAATTTCACTTTCGAAGAATGTCACCAGAAAGGGACCAGGACTGACATGAGTCTGTCCCAGCAAAGTTTGGAATGCATAAACCATTTGCTCTTGAGTGTCCTTGTTTAGAGAAGATAAGATCTTGCCATTTATTAGCTGGATATAAATTGCTGGGGTAACTATCTGTCTCATTTTCCCCATTCTACTTGCCAAGTAACTTCCCTAGATTCTTACTAACCTGCCTCAGGGACACAAAGGATATTATTACAAGTAGACGCCAATCAGCACATCTTTGCTTCTGACTTAGTTGTCCCCCAAACTGCCCTCTCAAAGCATATCTCCAGTAGGATTTGCACGCTAGTCCTCTGGGAATTAATATGGTGTCCATAATTTTCCTGCTCTTTTGACCGGGACAGCTACCTATGCAATCTTAAAACAGTTGTCCATGCCAGTTGCTAGAGACCACCAGTTTCTGGATTACGGCTGCTAACGCCTAACGCAGCACATGCTGATCCACAGGCCAAGGGTGCTGCATGGTGCCCTTAAGTATTGAAAGTGGCAACACTGACCAGTGTTGAGAGTTTGTCTTTTTGCTGAAGTCACAGGAAGTTGATACTGCCGTCACTTTGGCTTTTCAAATCCCCAATTTACTTAATTAATTTGGACAAGCTCTTTTATCACAGGCCCCTTGCCTGAGGACTTAGGCGTGAGTCTGTGCAGGCTGGGTGAGGGGACAGACAAAATGAAAGGCTGTGTTCAGTGTCTCCCCTCTCTGACACAGGGTAGTTTTAGTTAACACTGATTTTTACTTTTTTATCTCTTTTCTCACGGGTGAGCAACTTTGTTTTAGTGAAGACCTTGGTACCTTATGAAAACTGAACACTGAAAATCCCAATCTTCAGTCTTTTGGAAATAATCAGACATCAATTTTAGTGAGCAATTAAGTACGAGTTTTAATTATTGCCATACAAATGATATATATTAAAGACAACACCTTTAAAATAATTTTACATTTTTTACTCTTTTATGTTGGGGAAAACATTGGGTAAAACAGAGGAAAATAGCATTGTACTGTACCAATTGTATTAATCTTTTGGTCCAGAGTCATTTTATACTACGGAGGTGGTAAAAAGCTTTAGAGGAAGGCTTTTTCTTGAGGCATGAATAAACAGTGTCCATTGCTAAAGCAGATAAAATCTCACCTACTATGTCATACATTTGGTAAGAAATGAAAAAAAAGGTATATTAGAGCTCTCCAGAGAAGCAGACCATTAATATGTACATATGTATAAAATAAGGAATTGGTTTACATGATTACAAAGGCTGAGAACAACTCCCCAGACCAGCAGTTGGCAAGCCAGAGACTCAAGAGAGCCAGTGGTGTATTTCCAGTCTGAGTCTGAAGGCCTGGGGACCGGGAGAGCTGAGGGCATAAGTTTCAGTCCAGGGAGGAAGATCGATTCCCCGCTCAGTCAGTACGTACATTCCATTCATATTACTTTCCTTATTTTATGCTTAACACTGAACCTGCTGATTATAATTTATCGAAATAAATATTTGTTGAAGTTATCGAAGTCACATTGGTTAACAAAATTATATAGATTTCAGGTATATAATTCTATAATACATCATCTGTAATTTTGCCTAAATGTTGGAAATTCACCGATGAGGCAGACTTAGAACATTCTGGACTCAAGTAATTAATTACCCCTTGAAAGTATTTTTTAAATTGCATTCTTTATTTTAGTTAGTAATAGTCACTCATCTGGGCTGATTATCCTTGGAAATTTAAGAGCAAAGATGTGGAAATTCAGAAATATAGCCTTACTTTTAAAAATGTTTCTGCTAGTTTTTGCAGGAAATACTATCTAAGTTAGAAGCTGGGTTTTCCAGCTACTCATTCTGTATGTTTTCCATTACATTGTGTTGCTATACATCATCCTAAGAAGTTCTGTGGAAAAGGGTGCTATTGTTAATTTACACCTTAAAATGTACTTTTTGCCAAACAATATAAAAAATGACCAGGTATGTCTTTTGAGTAGAGAAACAGTAATTAATTAAGTTCATCACTTTAAATAAAAAAATCATATGTAGTTTCAATGGAGGGAATATGAATATAAAGGAGAATAGAATCTGTTTGTATCTTTAATCACTTAGAAGTTCTGAGGACTTCCTTTAGAGACACCTAATTTTACAATCTAAATAGAGTCAGCTTTGCTTAAGGAAGGCTTTTCTTTGTCTAAATTTTTGATTACTTTGTATCCTTTAATCTTAATACTGCCACTCTCCTCTCTTTTTTCTTCTTGTTCCTGTTCTCTGGCACATAATAATCCTACATTTCACAGGTATGTATTCTGGAAAACAACTCTAATATCTGTTTCAACATTGCTTGTGACAATTTCTGTTTGTTTATTTTATTTAGTTAGGAAGCTATTTGTGGCAGGAAAAAGACCATACAAACCAGCTAGTAAAGTGGGCTTTGTCATAAGAACACAACAGGAATTCACAGGAATTTTCAGAGGGCAACTCCCGTGAAATAGGACTCACTGGAAATGGGATTTAGGTGGATGGTCTTTTCCTCATGTTTTCTTTGTTCCTCCAATCTTCATTCTTTAATGACCAGCTTCCTTTCTGTGCTTTTAGGATATAGCATGAGCTCTGAGGCTATCAGATAAAAGCACATAAAAACAGTTTTTAATGTAAAAAAAAAATGAAGTGTTGGCAGTACCATAGACTCCAACCCAATATAATGCCTAAAATTAAAATTCCTGCCTATGTGATTTTGAGCAACTAGTGTCTTGGTTTCTGTAAATTGACCTAGTTAAAGAAACTAACTAATTTGGTTGCTTTGTGGATTATATTAACTAATATATTTAAAGGAGTTAGAACAGTTTCTGAATACATGTAGGCACTATACCATGTTTGCTTTCATTACAGCTTTTACTATGTTTCTCTTTTGTTCTCATGGCTCAACTTGCACACGAATTTTGACTGATCAGGGCTTTGACTGCATGTTATGGTATTCTCTCTCTTGTCTACTGCTACTTCTGGATTCCCCACAACATCTGCTTTCTTCATTTTGAAAGCCTACGGATTTGCTGACCTTAGTTCATTAACCATCACTTTTACCATACACCAGTAAGGGTTGAGGTGAACTAAAAGAGGTAATTTGAGTCATATAGTACCAAGCATGGTCACCTACATAGTAGGTTGTATGGGTGGGCAGTTTCTCTATTCAGTAAAACATATATTTCAAAAACAATCAAGTACAGTATCAAAAACAAATGAAAGACACCAGAAACATTAGAGGACAGTCCTGGCTGGTGTGGTTCAGTTGATTGGAGCAATGGCCTGTGGACTGAAAGGTCACGGGGTCTATTCCCAGTCAGGGCACACACCCAGGTTGCAGGTTGGATCCATGGCCAGGACGTGTTCAAGGCGGCAGCTGATCAGTGTTTCTCTCACATTGATGCTTCTCTCTCATTCCCCCTTCCTCTCTCTGTAAAGCAGTGACAAAAATGTTTTCAGGTAAGGGTGAAAAAAAAAAGAAACAGTGGAGGAAAGCAAACAAAGATAAGATATCTCTAACATAAAGAACAACAAAACTCTGTAATTTAGGTTTGTATATCCAGTAAAAACATACCCCCAAAGCAAAGGGAAAAACAACATATTTACAGATAACTGAAAGATACATTTTGGTGAGAAAATTTGTGTTCAGGACCTGAATTTAAATCAATAATAAAAAATTTTCACTAGATGGTTTTACTCCTAAATTCTATTAAACATTTAATGATGAAATAATACCAAAATTGCATAACTCTTTCAGAAAACAAAGGATGGAGCTTTCCTTAACACATACATTAGGCTACCATAACCCTAATATTAAACCTCTGCAATCATAATTCTGATATTTAAAAACCTGATGATAATAAACATTAAAAAAATATAGACACATAGGGGCAAACATCCTCAACCATAATAACAAATAATAAATTAATTTCACTAACATATGGAAGCATAATATATCATGTTCAAGATATGACTTGAACATGATATGTCCATGTTCTGGTGAATATTCAATCTGGTTCAGATTCAAGTGAATCTACCTCAGAAATCATGCTTTAATTAATAATGAGAAAACCTTCAATGCAATTGAACACATTCACAGAATAAAAGGAAAATAATTGAACTTTTTAATGGAGGGAGAAAAATCAATAGTCAATATCAATTTATGAAATACATTTCAGGAAAGTAGAAACAGAAGAGAATTTCCTCAACCTTTTAAAGGACATATGCAAAAGTCACATTTATTAAATGGTGAGATAGTAACCCCCCCAATATCAGAAACAACACAAAAATATTTATTCTCATCACTTATATTCAATATTGTTCTGGGATTCCTAGTAATAAACCAGAATAATAAGATAAGAAAAAGAAAGGAATGGCACAAAGATTTAAAATGTCATTATTTATAGATGCATGATTATACATGTAAAAAGTCCTAAGGAATTTATGAAAGATTCTAAAAGTAGTAAATGAAATTAGCGAGATCACAGAGTACTAGGTACCTAGTGTTTTATGTCCTAGCAAATAAAAAATGTCTATAAAAATATAAATAAATAAATAAAATTGACAAAGCTATATTCATAATGGCAAAATATTCCCTTTTTCTGTATTTAGTGTCTATAATAAAAGTAGTCTTATAAATCAGGAAAAATAACACCCAAATAAAAAATAAGCAAAAGATATGAACATACATTTAAAGAGAAAAAAATGTAAATATGAAAATATCTTCAACCTCTCCAGTAATCAAAATGATGGCAATTTAAACCATAGTGAAATACTGATCTTCAACTCTCAGAAATCAACGTTGAGCATGTACATTCTTTTAATTATATAAAGGGATATTTTATGTTATATAATGTTAGAGATACAAAAAATTGTTGCCACCTGAAACCATTTTGAATTGAAAGTAATTTAAAGTTTCCCTGATTTCTCTTATCTGGACTACTAATTTTGTGAAATCATGTGGTACTGTTTTATTCTGGTGCTAATTTACTTAGATGAAGATGAAAATGAGCAGTAGTGTCCATTCTTCAATCTTACCACATATCTATATGAATATATTATTGCTCCTCCAGATATTTTTAGAAATAATTTTCATGGAACGCAAATTAAGAATTGAAGCATCGAGGCACAATCATGGCTGTCCAGAAAATCACAGTAATGAAAACTGTCTGGTGTGGGACTTCTGTGGTTTCTGCCCCTCTTTTTCATAAGCAACAAATCAAGCCAAACGTAAGCCTGACAGACAAAGTTAAAGTAGTGTCTTTCGCAAAGCAGCTGCGGTTGTCACGAACTACATTCGGTTTCTTCCCTGTGATCTTTTTTTTTTTTTTTAATCTTGAAATATCTGTGGATTACAGAGGTTAATATCCTATTTTACAAATAATGGAATTGAACATTGGAGAAGAAAAATGACCTAATGTTGTTTAGTGACCAAGGGGTAGAAAGTCAAATCAATTCAGGTCTTAACATTCTCGGACTAAGAAGTAAGTAATTTGATATCTCCAAAGATATATTTAGCAAGGGCTAAATACAAAAATACAGTCACTAGGAATTGTAGCATCTTATAAAAAGGGCAACTATATTATAAATGTACGTAAAATACATATATCAAACTTCACATGCCTTAAAAGATGGTAGGAATGGGCGATATTCAAGAACCAACCATCAACCTATACTTAGAATATCAAGATTTTTTTCAACCTTCTGTGAAAAATTTCTTCCTACCAATGTCTTCTTGTTGAGGTTTTTTGCCTACGGACCTCGAGGTCCTTTCAGTCTGAGCTTCATTGAGGTTCTTCCAGTCTGAGAGAGTAGATTAAAATTACCCAAACAGCAAATATAGAGAGAATTCAATCTCCCATCCAAACTCCCCATGGGGCTTTTTAGCTGCCATGTAAATCAGCTGATTAATATACACATTCCGGAAATGCTCAGGTCTTTTTCTAGTGCCTCTTGCTGGTTGATTTCTATTGTACATGCATAACAAAAAATTACAATCTGTTGTTACAAATGTAATGGTCTTGTGTTCTAGGTTACTAACATTAAAATGGACAGATATGTGTTTTATTTTGAATGTTGTGTTTGTCCATTAAAGAACATTGATATTAAGGAAATTGAATAGCTCTAATATTATTAGTGCATTTAAATCATAGAAAGTAAAATGAGGCCATCTAGAAAACAGTAACTACTGCATGACCACAGTTTAATTAGATCACAAACTTTGTGTGGAGTACTTGATTATCAACATAAGCAGGCAAAGGTCAGCCCTTGAATAGTTTCTGCTCTTTCTAAATATATGTTTGAGTTTTACAATTTATGGATAGGACCAAGGAAATATGGGAAATAAAAGCTCTTAGCGACAAATTAGGAGACCTATATGATAATTTATTTTGTGTCTAGCTAGCTTGATTTTAGACAGTTCACTTGATTATTGTCCTTCAGTTTTCTCAGTTACAAAGGTCTGTGTAATAACCTCAACACCCATTAACTTAAAAATATTATCTCCAGCAAGTCTCTCTAACCTTCAGTCACATAGAAACATTTTCGACTTAAAAAAAAAAACTCCTTGCCTTAAGTTTTTCCACACCTTGTTTATATGTATGTTTAAATGCTTTGCCATGAGTTCTTTACATGACAAGTCCCTCCTTTCATAATTTCTGACTGAGCGTCATCTTCTCAAATTGGTCTTGTGATAAATTCATTTATGTAGGTCTCTTCCTCCCACCTTTTCCCTGGAATTCTTTATCACAGGATCTTGCAGGATGTCTCTCTATTTTAATCCCCCCACATATATAAATTAATAAATATAATAAATAATAATTTACATATAGATTAATACATATGTATATGTATTAATTTATCTGGAGGAGAAACTGACTCCACTAGTCAATTTCTCCTCCAAATAAATTACTTTCCACAAAGGCAGAATCTAGGGTCTTATGTGTGTTGATGCACCTACTCTGCTCCACCTAAAATTTCTTTTTACGGAGCAATGGCTTCAGAGGGTCCCTTCTGGCAATGCGAATGCAGGACTCAAGTGCAAGCCTGCTCGAGTGACATCTTCGTCCACCATTTAACACTTGTCCCCAGGCATTTGTGCTAAATTTGCATGACTCTGAATACTAATTTTTGTACATGGTGTATTTTTGGTATAATTTAGGGGTCAGAGTAAACAGAAGGTATTTGGACATTTGAATTTTAGCTATATTATTTGCTTGATTTGTTTGTACTTCAAAAGTAACATTTGTTTATTCTGTAACTGTGATAATAAGAAGCTAAATGGGCTTTAATTTCCTTGTTTATTTTTAATTAGTTTCCTTGTTTATACATTTATTTATTTTACCTTTCCCTACAATATTTTGCCAACTTACATCTGAATTCATCAATTTTACTAGTTTTACTGCTGATAATAAGCCCGGGTTCTTTTTTGCCTTCAATATAGCACTTTGCCATTGTGATCAATGATACCTAAACTACAACTCATCACTAGGAAGTATTTGTTGAATGAATACTTAAGTGAAAGAATATTACACAATTCTTTCTTTCATCCAATTTTAACTTTAGTTCTATTTTTCAATTTGTTTGCATTTTATTTACCAATCAATAGTTATAAAAAAAATGAGACACACTTCTTAATAATTGCACCAGGAATACTTCTTAATGGACTGTGTTTTACATTAATAAAACTGTGACATTTAACCTACCAGGTTTATTAGTATTCATCAACTCATCTATTCCCATTTAACTGTAGGATATTTACTTTTTCATCAATTTAAAATTATAAGACCTGATAGGACTTCATAATCTGCCCTCTAGAACTAGAACACCTTGGGTAAGTTACTTTTCCCTCAAAACTTCATTTCCATGATTTGTAACATATGATATCAAACCCTTCACTTCATGGTTCTTTTGAGGATTAATAAAAAGCACAGGTGAAGAAACCCGATGCTGTGTAACATGCAGTGTCACATTCACTATTTTAGTTGTGAGTCTTCTAATTTCTTCTATCCCATCATCAAATGCTGTTCTAGCTGTTTAGGCTTCCCCTGTGAAGTTCATCTTCATTCGTACTAGACCCTTTTTAAATGTTACTTTTCTCATACTATCTCCATCTCTTGTATATTTTCCTGTATGTTGCTTAGTAGAGACAAGATTATGTAATGCCACATAAAATAGAGCTTTAAAAGCATTTGTATTTTGTTCTTTTTTTCTGGATAACTTCATCATCCTCATGATACTAAAATGGAAGACATTGTTTCCCTCTAGTGTGTTTAGTGTATGTTATTTTGGGGCATAGATTTTGGGGGGAAACAAGCAGAATGGGGATAAGTAAACCACAGAGCAAATGGGGGCCGCAGAGCTATGAGAGTGCTCGTGAATCAGGAAGAATTATACACTTAAATATGGAATCTCCCGTGCTCTCATTCCTAGTGAAGAACTTCCTGACAAGCTAACCCACTCAATGACAATCTTCACATTAATCTAACTCTACTGCATTCAACACATTTGATCTGCAAATAATAGTGGATCATAAATGAGGCTTATTCTGTGTCAGTATTTGTTTGGTATTCCTAATACTAATCCATTTGGGTATAAAATTAATTCTTCTACTAATCGCAATACCACTCTGTATTTTTTAATGAGTGAAACAAAAATTTTGTGCTTTTTAGCAAAGCATGATTTTATTCTCCACACTGATGAAATAAACTGTGCAAGTGTTCTTTTTAACAACCTGCTGCATTTCTTCATGTTTATGTAGGTAAGTTATTTTTAGGATGCAGAAAAGGTGCAAGCTTAAAAGATCAGCCGCTCAAGAAATAATCCCTTCCATTGTGTGCAAAGTAAAATCAAATAAAGGCTGGAAATGCAGGAATTGTTTATCTTTTATTCTGAAAAATTCCAGCTTTTTAAAATATCAGTAGTGGATTCTATTACAAATCTGTTTTTCTCAAGTAGCTTGGAAAACAGAAGCTAATTTTCACAATTACAATGATGCTGTTTTTTAGCAAAACCATGCCATTCCTGCTAATGTTGATAGAACTTGTAACTGGGGCAGCAGAATATTATATTTATATATGATGAGATTTGCAAGTGAATTTTTAGACTAATTTTAGGAAACATTAAATTCATTTATGATCCACAATATGTAATCTTTATGTAAAATGATTTATCTGCTTAGGTCCTGTCTAATGTTCGACTCTGCAAAATTTGATTTACAACTTAAAACTCTGTTTAAAAATGATTCTGTAGCTACCTACAAGAAATAGTAATCATTTTATCTCCTTCTAGGATGATTATTTAATGTGTTGTTTTTAAAACTGTTGGCATTTTCATCATACACACTTAACATAATGTAAGTTATTTTTCTTTTTTCTTTCAACATTTGTGCATGTCTAAGAAATAGGGAATTTGCAAAACTCACTGAGATAAAAATAGTGTGCACTTATTAAATGTAATTAAGATTTTTTTACACATAAAGAGGGGTGATACTGAATTTACTTTAATATTTTAAATTTGTTCAGGTTAACCATATTCGGTCAACAGAAATAAAGTTCTTTGGTTGCAAACTTATTTATTCTGATGCACTGTAGGGTAAGGTCACGTTCCACTAGCATATAATTTTAAAAACACATTTCAGTAAATAATTCCATTAAACTGCTTGCAATTATTTTTTAAAAACTGTTTTACTATGGATGGGTATGATAAAGGAAATGCTATTAAGATATTTGGAAAGGGGTGAAGGGTTACCATTTTAATTAGGTCAGCAAATGATTTTTAGAATGGCGTTGAGATTGAAAGTAAATGAAGGTGCTGAGTGTGAGTCAGTGACTGGGGTGTCAAAATCACTCTCCCGACTGAAAACAAACATCATCCAGTGATGTGACATGTAGAAACACACTGACTGCTCTCTGCCTCCTAGAAATAACATTTAGGGACTGGAAGCTGAATTTGCAGGTAATTAAACTCTTACTTCTTATAATCAGGGTGTATGACTTAGGATGAAAAGGCATGTCTTGTACTAATCTGCAATCCCACCAACAGTGCACTAGGGTCCCCTTTTCTCCACAACCTCTCCAACACTTGCTGTTTGTTGCTTTGTTTATGAAGGCCATTCTGACTGGTGTCAAGTGGTATCTCATTGCAGTTTTAATTTGCATCTCTCTGATAGCTAGCGATATCGAGCATCTTTTCATGTGTCTCTGGATCCTCTGTGTGTCCTCCTTGGAGAAGTGTCTGTTCAAATCCTTTGCCCAGTTTTTAATTGGGTTGCTTGTCTTCTTAGAGTAGAGTCTTGTAAGTTCTTTGGAAAACAGTATGGAATTTTCTAAGAAAACTAAAAATGGACATACCTTTTGACCCAGCAATTCCACTGCTTGGATTATATCCTAAGAACCCTGAAACACCAATCCAAAAGAACCTATGCACCCCTATGTTCATAGCAGCACAATTTACAATAGCCAAGTGCTGGAAGCAACCTAGGTGCTCATCAGTAAATGAGTGGATCAAAAAACTGTGGTACATTTACACAATGGAATTCTATGCAGCAGAAAGAAAGAAGGAGCTCCTACCCTTTGCGACAGCATGGATGGAATTGGAGAGCATCATGCTAAGCGAAATAAGGCAGGCAGTGAAAGACAAATACCATATGATCTCACCTTTAACAGGAACCTAATCAACAAAACAAACAAACAAGCATAATATAAACAATGACACTGAATTTGAGAACAGTCTGACAGTGACCAGAGGGGGAGGGGAGGGAATTTTAGGGGAAAAGGGGAACGGTTTAGAGCAACAAGTATATAGGACACACGGACAAAAACTATGGGGGGTGGAAATGGGAGGAAGGTGGGGAGGGCTGGGGTGCTGGGCTGGGGGCGGGGTAAAAGACAGAAAACTGTACAATATCAACAATTAAAAAATACTGATTAAAAAAAGGCATGTCTTTAAGTTTGAAGTATATCTTTGCTTTTTTTTATCCTAAAGAATTAGATTTTTAGGGGTGTGCAACCTGTGGCCTATGGGCCACATGCAGCCCAGGATGGCTATGAATGTGGCCCCACACAAAATTGTAAATTTACTTAAACCATTATGTTTTTTTTGTTTGTGTTTATGTATCACAATGTATTTAGTGTGTGGCCTAAGACAACTCTTCTTCCAGTGCAGTGCAGAGATGCAGAAAGGTTGGACACCCCTGACAAATCAAGAGCTAAACAATTCATTTCTGTGCATAAGGGTTTGGGGGTTTCTTAAACATCCAAGCATAAATGAAAAAAAGTTTTCCTTAAGGACAATAATTCCTACAATCAATCTATGAAGAAGTTAAGGACAAGTGTGGAAATTATATATGTGTGTTCATACACACAAACGGGTATGTATTTATTTATGTGTATATTACATTATATGTATATATACATATATATTTAATAGTTTTACAGTCAAAGTAATTATTCAAAGGAGTCAAGAATTATACAATGAACACTTGAGTTTCTTTCATTGCCCTTAAGAAATAGGTCATCATTATGGTCATTGAAACTGGTTCTGTGTCTATTTCCAAAATTTTTCATAATCCCAAACAGAAACTCTGTCACAATTAAGCAATAACTCCCCATGCCCAATTCCCCACAACCCCTGGCCAATCTACTTTATATTCTGCCTCTATAAATTTGTATATTCTAGGTTTCTCACATAAGTGAAACTATACAATATTTTTATTTAGTATGGTATTTTCAAAGTTTATCCATAACATGTCACATATGAGAACCTTGTTTTTATGGCATTATACCATTCCATTGCATGTACATATCATGAGGTTTTATTATCCATTCATTGTTGATGGGCACCAGTTGTTTCCTCCTTTCGGCTATTGTGAATAATGCTGCCGTGCACCTTGGTATGTAAGTATGTCTTTAGCCCCTGCTTTCAGTCCTTTTGAGTGTATACCCAGGAGTGGAATTGATGAGATATAGGGTAATTTTATACTTAGCTTTCTGAGGAACTGCGAAACCATTTTCCACAGCAGTTGCACCACTTTCCATTCTCATCAGCTTCAAGACTTCCCTCTGCCTGGGGAGGGGTTCAAGAAGGGGTTAAGTACAAACCAAAGCTTTCCTACCATTTACATGTGGTCTTTATGTTCATCCCCCACACACCTGGTTGCCGTACACCTCTGACTGTTGTACAGTCCAACAAAGTTGGTGCTAACAGTTTCTGCTTGCTTTTTTGATTTTTCTGTGGAGAAATGGAACCTGGAGTGGCCTACTGCCCCCTTTTGCCGATGTCACTCTTTTCAGCTTGAGACACTTTAGGCACCCTTTCTTCAGCTAGGATGAAATCCTTACCCTGCCTTCTCTGCTCCCTTGCTGTATCTTTTATACATCTACACATTATCTATTGATGCTTATCATGTTTTGAAATTCCTTTTAAGATGACAAACTCCTTGGGGCCAAGGATTATAGTTTACTTTTTTCCCTACCATATTTGATGTTTGTTCAATTGAATTAAAATATAATTTTGATTTCATTTCTAAGAAAGTAAAGTAAAATGTTTAAGGACTAATAGGAGCTATCTTAGACTAAAATAATTCTCGTTGGCTAGTTTCTAAAGTGCAGTCCAAGGAGACAAAAATTATTTCAAATTAGTGAAGTCATGTTTTAGGTGTGACTTTGAGCATTAACACATAGTTGCTAAGAAGAGACAGCTCAGTCATTATGGAAGGAGAACTGAGTTTGCTGTTTGGAAACCCAGTGCTACTTTTGTTTCTGGTCCTCTGTGTTTTTGTCTGTTTTGTTTTATTTGTTTGTTTTTCTCTCAACATTAAGAGGTTGTGGTAGAAATCTCTTATTATGTAGCATAAAAAATATTTGAGAAAAATAAGAATTACTTCAAAAATTCTGTTGTAAGGTAATTTTTTGTATGTAATATCTTTTTTAAAACATAAACAAAACAGACATCTTATAGGAAGGCTTTCTAAAGATCACAGGGAAACTGGTACTTTAGGGGTACCTTCGTAGCTGTGTCATAGATACATAGGAAAATTGTGTCTCTTCAATTATCAAGGATATTTTTCTGAGTTAGGAGATTTTATTTTCACTTGCTGTTCATTTCTGTCAGATTTCCCTTTATCACAGAAATAGTCAATAATTATTTCTATCATTTGCTGTGACCTTAGCCCTGGAAGCAGAGGTTTCAGGAAACCAGAAATCAGTGGATTGGTTCCCTTAAGTCCTGTAGATTTCCTACAGTGGCGCCAAAGACAGAAGCTTCAAAACTGATCTGACAAACTGACAAACAAACAAACACACTCAGAACTATGCCTTTTGTGTAGAATCCCTAGGAGCCTTGAAGAAAAACTGTAACAATTTTTCTCATCAAACGATTCTGTTGGTTACCATAGCTTCCACATACCTTACTCAGTGTATAAAATATGCCTTATTATTAAAATAGGAAACTTAATATGTTCCTATGTTGGACTAGAATGACCTAATTTGCTTATTGGGAGGTTGGTTGTATCATTTACATGTTCCTATTTATATTTAATGTACATAATTATCATTTTAGGTTGATACATGTCTCATTTTATTATTTTTTGTCACACCTCAAATTTCACAGGAGACTTTCAATGAGATAGTTTATATGAAATTACTTTGTTATCTATACTAATAGGTTTATACAACTATTTTTGATTTTTAAGTGCTTCAAAGTACAACAAACACGAGATCAAGAGACTCAACTTGAAGCAGATATAGCTACTTCTTGATTCACTTTAAAGCTGTAGTGAACTTGGGTCAGGGACACATGTATATCTTACTTGGTCTTCATAGTGTTTAAACATTTGGAGATTTTGTATAACTTGCAAAAAAACTCCACAACAACAACAAAAAAATGCAACTTTGAGCTTATATTCTCCTTTGGCAAAAAATCACTTGAACTAAGGAGCAACTGCTTTTTGGTGGAATTCTCATTAATTTCCACAGTTTGCATCATTCTCTACTGAGGCTCACTCATAACCACTCTACCAAGTATCCTGTCCTCTAGAATTCCAGGCTTGCAAACCTTGTTTTAAGGACATGAACTCAATTGGAGTAATAAAATGAGCATCTTGCAATATTTCATTTCCTTCTTTTATGTAAGATAGAAAAGATAAAATATTTTAAAGCTACCTTTTTAATACTTATGCTGCTACTTGGAAAAATTGTAGTGTTATATCACTATTGAATGAATAAGAAAATACGGAAGTATTTTCTGTTGCCATTGTGTGTGTGTGTGTGTGTGTGTGTGTGTGTGCATAGTCCTGCTTTAAAGGTCAAAAGATGAAAGCCAATAAAATCCTAAGATGATTGGCAGGTGTCAGTCCAAATCTAATGATGAACTTTTCAAGGCAGGAATTCAGTATTTGCTCACAAATTCCTGTTATTAACACAATATACAGAGAACTATATTGTAGAAGATGCTTCATTTGAGAAAGATGATGAGTCTTATTGTGTAACTGAAATTAATTTCTTTTTCTTCAATTTATCTTCTGAAAGCAGTTGTAAGTTTGCTTATGGCAATCAAGATCCTGCTAGTTGGCGGCTTGCAACAGATAAGCTGTTTTTGAAATAGTTATTTTCCAATAATGTTATTGAAGTTGAGCATATTTTAGTTCTCCTACTCTCTTAACATTCTTTTACATTAAAGCTGTGTTTTCTCTTTTTAAAATTTTATATTGAATAGGCCATAAATATGGAATCTGAATCTTAACTCTGATACTTTTGAAGCATTCCCTAGAGGAATTAGAAATATCATGTAAAATTTGTCAAAGATCTCATTTGGGCCAGAATAATTTTAAATAGGTCCAAGTCATGTAATCAGCTATTAATGGACTTGTATTTCATTTGAGATGTGCATGTTCATATTGATATTTCAGGACAATATTTGATAATAAATATAGAATTCACATATTAGAAATTTCTTATTTTTATATTTATAAATAACCTAAATATTAAAGATGTATTCATAGCTTAGTAAATATAAACTACTCTTCCAAGCATACATGCAGAGCACAAAATATTTTCTGAGAAATATGTATTGAACCTGAAGTGTCATTTTCTTTTTTAGAAGGCAGGCTCCGGGAGCACAGGAACTGCATCTTTCCTCTTTGTCATCCCTGCCCAATGCCTAACACATAGAATTTGCTTAATAAGTATTCCTAAATACTTACTAATATGAAATAAGCCAATATTTTAAAAGATATGCTTTTTTCCTTTTTAGGTATTCTTTGTTTTTATAGCTGACTTTAAGAACAGATTTATATATTTCTATTTCAAATAGCAAACTGAGAAAATATAAGCAATTTATATATCAAACAATAAATGTACCAAATTTAGAGAGACAGCTCTTGTGAATCAATTAAATTAAAAAAAAAAAAACAACAAGAACCCCTAAGTGAGCAACAGACATGACAAAGCAAGCCAAGAAACAAAAAGAAACATAAATATGTCCTGCTTCACTGGGTGACCTTCTAGTTAGTCATGTGTAAAGCCCTTTATCACTTGTAAGCCTTTATCAATCCTGCCCTTGGGAACATACTTTGCTAAAATATAAAAATCTGAACTGAAATGGCAAAATAAAATAACTCCTGGAAATTCTCAGAATCCCCATCTCCCTGCCAGTTGATATATAGGGTCTGGCACAAATAATACCCCTTTTTATTACAGAATCATAAGCATATAATTCTGTAACATAACAATATCATACCCAAGCACACCCTATAACATTTTAGGTGAAATGTTCAAGTTAAAACTATAAATTATTACACCCATATTTATTAGAATACCAACCACACTCAAGCAGGCCTTACTTCTGTCGGACCCTGTATATCAAAATCTGATTTGAAAGAAATAATTTGGGGGGGGGGATTTTCTGAATGATTAGCATTTTTGTCTATTAAGAATTTTTCTTTCATTAAATAGTAAGTTCATGCCATTCATTAAACTGATATTTATTGATAATACTTATTGAATATTAACCATCTATTAAATGCTGATAAGTAAGCAAATCAACAAACAACAAGTATTGGAGAGAATGTGGACAAAGGGAACCCTAGTGCACTGTTGGTGGGAATGCAGACTGGTGCAGTCACTATGGAAAACAGTATGGAATTTCTTCAGAAAACGAAAAATGGAACTGCCTTTTGACCCAGCAATTCCACTGCTGGGATAATACCCTAAGAATCCTGAAACACCAATTCAAAAGAACCCATGCACCCCAATGTTCACAGCAGCACAATTTATAATAGCAAAGTGTTGGAAGCAACCTAAGTGCCCGTCAGTAAATGAGTGGATCCAAAAACTACAGTACATTTACACAATGGAATACTATGCAACAGAAAGAAAGAAGGAGCTCCTACCCTCATGACAGCATGGATGGAAGTGGAGAGCATTATGCTAAGCGAAACAAGCCATGCAGTGAAAGATAAATATCATATGATCTCACCTATAAGTGGAACCTCATCACCAAAACAAACAAGCAAGCAAAATAGAACCGGAGACATTGAATTTAAGAACAAACTGACAGTAACCAGAGGGGTGGTGGGAGGGGATAATGGGGGTAAAGAGGGAAGCGATTTTAGGAACATGTATAAAGGACACATGGACGAAACAAAAGAGGGGTAGGATCAAGGGTGGAAAGTGGGGATGGCTGAGGTGGGGGGGGGAGTGGTGGGAGGAAGAAAAAAGAAAATAAAATTAAATAATCTCCAACTCAAAAAAAATTGGGGAAGCAATGCTATGCATCATATAGAAGCACTATGAAAAAAAAAATGCTGTATAGGTAGAACTGATTAGTCAACCTTGAATATCTGAGGGCATTCAGACAAAGCACTATAACTGAGCAAGTTTAGGCTTTTATAGGAAAATATAAGCTCAATTAAACCAAACTAAAATATGTACTCAACTAAAACAAACTGGGGTTTCAGCTAAAGCATCTCTGGAAGTGTATCATCTGAAAGAGTTAATCACCAAGGAAGGATAACACAAGGGCTCCAGACCAGAGCCCAGAGAGAATAAAATCAACAAGTGCGTGGAGATCAATAAGTATATTGCATGTTTGGTGAACTGAAAGTGCTTCAGTAATGTTTTTCTTTTTATTTTCTCTATAATTAAGGATCATTTATCACATGAACATTATATATTTGTTGTTCAGACATTAGGTAATATATACACATGAAAATCAAACCATTGACTCAAGAATATATGTTAATATTTTGGTGAGTAAATCTGTAATAACAAGATCATGTATAGGGGCTGGGAAATATTTTTATACCATGTAATTAATATCATTCATGTAAATTAATATTCATCTACATAGGTAATCAGTGTTAAGTAAATAAAGTTCCTTTCATTCCTGTTTTATCAGATATTCAACCAACCCTTATTGGACAAAGAGTACATTATTTAATTTTAAGAAAATATTATAAATTACCAATGTTGGCTACAGGGGAACAGCTTGTATAAGACCACTACCTCTGTTCGCAACAACTGGGGAAGGGATATAAATTGACAGGCATAAAAGAAGACACCACTGGTTTGAGGGCATTCAAGAACTGCTGAGGCAGCTTTGTCTGGAGAGGCAAGATCATAGAGAGTGGGATGTGCACTGAGATTAAGGTTGATTGATTTAGCAAATACAAATCTTGGATGCCCCCCTACATTTGAGTTTCATATAAGTAGTGAACAATTCTTAAAGA
This sequence comes from Glossophaga mutica, assembly GCA_039655065.1. NCBI lineage: Eukaryota > Metazoa > Chordata > Mammalia > Chiroptera > Phyllostomidae > Glossophaga > Glossophaga mutica. The sequence goes on along the minus strand of CM077307.1, from coordinate 133,310,361 downwards.
TAAGTATGTCCCAAATGTTGCAGGAATTCTGAGTTTTATCTGGCAATCCCAACTGAGGCAAATCTAATGTTTTTGAACGTGATTATTCTCTCAGGGCATTTGCTAATTCATGGCAAAACACAGAAGGCTGACATTGTGGAAAGAGGCAAGAAGCTATGAAGCAGAAAAGCCAGAAGAGCTTTAGATAATATTTATAGGCCTAGAACATAAAATATTCACATTTGGAATTGCTAAAGGATCCAAGATGCAAGGACCAAGGTTTTGAAGAAAAGGCAGGTGCATAGAGAACTCAACATTTTCCTTTCTACATAGTTGCTGATTTAGGAAGGCAGACAAAGAGACCACAAAGTCAAGCAGAAAGAGGATGAGAAGCAGTACATAGTTTAATGCACTCTCAGAGAGCTTAGAAGACAAATATTGAAAGGCAGGAATGTCAGGTTCTCTAGACTCATTTGGGAACCTTGGAGAGTTACATGGAAGTGGGGCAAATCAGACTGCTCCTGAGAGTAATACTTATATCCAACCTCAAATCAGTTCAGTCTCTGAAAAAATTGGAAGGACTTGTCCCTCCCTCCTCGACTTCTCAGAGGGTGAAGTCAACCTTTTAAGGGGAAGTAGTGCACTACCCCAACTGTCTACATTTTTTCAAGCAAAACATTTAATTTTGGTAAAAATTTACCAGATATACCACCCCCCCCCCAAAAAAAAAGGACCAAGAAAAAGCAAAACAGAGAATGGAAGTAGATCTGTAAAATATCTAGATATTAAGGTTTTCAGATACAAATTTTAAAATAACTATGATTAATATATTCAAGAGAATAAATAACATGATTGATAGTTTTAGTGAACTGAATTCCAAAAAAGGAACAAAATGAAAATTCTGGAACAGAAAAATACAATAACTAAACCTAAGCATTGAATAAATAAATTTATTGAGCTGGAACATAGATCAGCAGGGTGCATATTGAAAAGGGAGAAAGGGGATATATTCAAATATTAGGGATAAATCTAGTAAATAATGAGAGAGCACTCTACAAAAATAAATACTACTGGCATCATTTAAAGATAGTTCAAATAAATGGAGATGCGGACCATGTTTTTGGAACAAATAACTTAATATTGTAAAGGTGTTTCTCCTCAAAATGTACTATAAATGTAATGAAATCCTACTCAAAACCCCAACAGTTACTGCTGTGTGTGTTGGAAGTCAATAGGCTAATTTTTAAATTTATATAGAAATGCAAAAAGCCAGTAATAATCAAAACAATCCTGAAGAAGAGGAACAAACACAGAGGATTTACACTACCACATATCAAGAATTATAATAAAGCTCTGTAATTAGCATAGTGAATTTTTGGAGCAATAGAACAGAAAAAAACTTTTAGAAACAGTATCTATCTGTATTTATATCTATATCTATAAATGTATCTGTATCTATAGTTATACCTATATTTACCATATCTATTCTATCTTCTATTATCTATCTATCTATCTATCCACCTACCCACCCTTGATTTTTACAAAGATGTCACAAAAATTGCAGTGGAAGAGGATAGTTTTTTCAGTAAGTACTTCTGGGTCAGTTGGATATTCCTATAGAAAAGTAAATGTATCTTGACCTTCTCACACCAATTTCAGATGTGCTGAGAGCTTAATATAAAAGGAATTGCAAAAAGCTTTTAGAGGAATACATGGAAAATAACTTCAGTGTAGGCAAAGATTTCTTAAATGAAACATAAAAAAGCAGAATATATGCATGTATTTGATCCAGCAATTGTACTCCTAAGTTTATATCTAAAAAAATAAATGCATATGTTATCAATCAATATCTACTGTTTAAGGGGAAGGGTTTGCAGGAACAAATATAAAGGACACATGGACAATAACAAGGGGAGGGTGGAAATGGGAGGGAGGTGGGGTTGGCTGAGGGGGTGGGCTGGGATGGGGGAAAAGGCAGAAAACTGTACTTGAACAACAATTAAAATAAAAAAAAAATCTACCATTCATAGCAGCACTATTTATAATAGCCTGAAACTAGAAAAAACACAAATGTTTATCAGCAGTAGAGTAGGTGAAAGTATTTTGTCATATTCACATAACTGAATAATATATAGCAGGAAATTTCATGAAATATTTGTGAAGCAATACAGAACAGTGCATTCTGTATGATTCCATATATAAGATTTAAAACCAGCAAAACTAATCAATACGTATAGAAGCAATGACCATGGTTAACATTTGTGCTGGAGAAGTGATTGGGAAAGAGTATGCAATAAGGGATTCTGGTTAGTGGAAATATTCTGTTTTTAACCTTTTTTATGTTTAGGTGAACCATATAAATATGAATATACAGTGGAATATATGGCAAGTATTCTTTTGCAATGGTGATACAGGTTTGGATAATTGAGAAGACTCACAAGACCCTATTGCACCCACTCATGGAAGGCAAAAACACAATAGGGTAGGAGACAATAAGTGCATGCAAATATTAAGGCTCCACAAAACATTAGGTGCACTTTCCCAGGTTCCTTTCTTAGTTACAAGAGATGCATTTTGCCTCCAGATTATGAAACTCCAAGATGTGTGTGAATAACCTTGGTTGCAGGAATGCTTAGGCCAAGTCAGGCTAGTTAGGCAGTTACACCAGATGCAAGTCATCAATACACAAGCTGGTCCTCGCATATACCGGGGAGTTTCAAATTTAAAATACCCTCATAAATCATTAGCCCACACATTCTTGGACAAGAGTCAGTACCACACTTCCAGGTGTCTCTGGAGGTAACCGTAAAGCTTTCCCAGCTGAACAGTTAAGATAATTTTGTCTTATACCTCTTATTACTAAAACCCAGGTCAAGAAATAGCACTTTTCAAAAACATGGCGGGTCCTCAAAAAAAAAAAAAATTCAACATTAAATTACTACATGTCCCAGAAATTGCATATCTGGGTATACATCCTGAAGAATTTAAAGCAGGGATTTGAACAGATATTTACGAACCAATGTTCACAGCAGCATGATTTAAAATAACTGAAAGATGGAAGCAACCCATGTCCATCGACAGATTAATGAATCTACAGAATGAGATATATACACACAAGGGAATTTTCTTCAGTCTTTAAAAGAATATAATCATGGTATAAACTACAACATGGATGAACCCTAAGGACTTCATCCTTAGCGTAACAAGCCAGACACTGAGGACAGATATTGTGGGATGCCACTTACATGTGGTCAGAGGCATGGAGAGAGAAAGCAGGAGGGTGGCTACCCGGGGTCAGGAGAGGGGGCATGGGGAATTACTGTTTAATGGGGACAGAGTTTCAGTTTGGAATGTTAAGTTATAGAAGTGAATAGTGGTGGTGATTTTACAATAGTATGAATAATTTAATGCTACTGAACTGTATGCTTAAAAATGGTTAAAATGATAAATTTTGTGACATTTATTTTACAAAAAAAGAGAAAGAAATAGCACTTTCCAGTCATCCTAAAAGCCCTTTTATGTGTTCTAATCCAATTGCAAATGCTTCTCCCCTATCCAATTAACCATAATCCTGGCATTTGTAGTAACCAATAGCTTAACATTTCTTGATGCTTTATCAATATAGTATGCATTCCCCAGATTCTACTTTAGTCTTGACCATTTTTTAAGAATCAATGTCTATTCTTTTTCAAACTATAATTCTTTATTTTCCTTATGATGCATTTCTTGAAGAACCGAGGACATTTGACCTATAGAATTTCATTGTCTGATATTTTTCTGTTTGAATAATTATGATTCAGTTTATCAAGTTTTTCTCCTAGGAACTTGATAGAGGTAGAAAAACTGTACTATTAGCAACATTGCTTCTGATGAAAATGACCACACATTGGCAAATAATATTTGTAGTAAGAGAAACTCTTAATGAACTATAAATTACTGACAAGGGGATTCTATTTTGGGGGCTTACCTCATTGTGGTGATTCTCATCACTGGTATGTGCTTCTGGGGTCCCTATAAGTCAGGCCTGTATGTTGTTACAAGATATATTGTTTCCAGTGGGGCATGTGGTTTTAAGCCAGGCTGCCTCTTGCACTTGACCAAGGTGAACATTTCCTTCCAAATCTTACTGTCACTTTGGAGGGTGTGTGGACTGCTGTATGGACTGCTGTGGGGACACCTACTGTCATTGTGCGGCATGTTTGTCACAGCCCTTCTGACATTGTGTTTCCTGTGCCATTTTTTACGAACCTGATGTCAAGTTTGTGGCCCATGATTGTCTTGTGAGTGGATGTTAGATTGGATTTTAAAAATCCCCTGGTCTGCATTATACACACTCTCCTATACTGTTATAGAGTTGATTGAAAATGCTTCTGCTTGAAATTGAAAAAAATTAGAACACTAATATTATTACATATTTTAGATTTTTATGCCATATTTATTTTTACCTTTTGTTTTCACTATACATATAATTGCTGTTATCAATGAAATGTGAGGTTAATATAAGGCTTTTGAGATTAATGTCTTTTCAGATAGTGTTATATCATTCAAAATACAGTGACACATTGATCTTGTCCCTATAAGAAGACAGCATTTATGTGGAGGCTATTTATACACATATGAACAAAGGTGGCTTCTATTATTTCTGAAAAGTAATTTTAGGGAAAAATCTCTTATTCCTAGTTGATATAGTAATATACTAAAAATATTTCTTTGAATAATTAGAAAGAGTTGATTTTTTTTCTCCAGAAAAAGAAGTTTATTGAAAAGTAGTGACATCATTCACCAAACAGACTAGGCATGTGGCTTTTATAAAGTAAATATGAGTATCTTCTTTACATTAATAAGTCACTATGGAAACTTTCTCTCCAACTTTTGTTCTGTAGTTCTGCCATACACTATAAATGTGAAATGGTTTCACTCAGAAAGTGCATTTTTACCTATGATAAAATATACTATAGAGTACAAGAAAGGGTGGAAGATTAATTACGGTGACTTTGTTTTCAGATTTGTGACAACACAGAAATGTATAAATATTAAATTCAATTAAAATCTTAGAGTTTAGTTTGTTTTCATAATGGATTAACATAGTAAGAGTTTTACTTAACTCCTCCCATCAGTGTTTTTCCTGATATGGAAAAGTTTTGGTTTTTGCTAGGACTTTAGACAAGGGTCACATTCTGTGGCCTACAGGAAAGTAAACTTGCTAGCTTAGGGTAGGGGACAGGCAGACATAAAGAAAAGTAATGCATTTTGAATTGATTCACCAATGCGATCCAGATTGTTTGTATTACCTAGGTTGGTTTGGGGGCAGTGGGAGGAAGAAACACTTATAAAAGGACAGAATATACTAAGTGGCAACTGTTACTTTACAAATGGTGCTGTGAAAGTAGTCTAACTGTGCTGAGTACCCAGGTGTAGAAGTGGCCAGGCAGCGAGCTGTGGAGCACAGTGGGGCATCCGAAAGTGCTTGGCTTTTAGGATCGGGCAGCATTGATGCTGGACAAAGGTCCTATTAAATTCTTAGAAGAATTTTTCATCAGAAGAGAGTTTTCATCTTGTAATGTTTTGAGTTATGCTTTCAATGTGATTTTTTAGGTACTGATATTACATGCAGTACTCAGTACTAAAGAAATTGTAAAGATAAATTGTTTTATATAGTGGCTGTACCAGTTTATATTCCCACCAACAGTCTTCTGTACCGATACTGGAAATTCGCTAAGAGAGTAGGTTTCAGGTGCTCTCCTACACACACGCACACACACACACAAAGTAACTATGTGACAAGATATGTCAATTAGCTCCACTGTAGTGATTATTTCACTATATATGTATGTACTATTGTGTTGTATCCCCTATACATATATAATTTTTACTTTAAAAATTAAATAAAAATGATATAAAAATGAATCGGACATAAACCTTACCCCTGAGAGGTTCGCTATTTTAAGGAGACAGAAATGGACAAATGTCTTTCAGATCACAGCTCAAGAATAGATTAATTATGTTTAATAAAGTCTTAGGAGATTTCATTTGGGCTTATTAATAGAGGCTCAGTAAAATAATGCACATTGATTCTATGCATTATTTTCAGACATCCCTGAAAAACTCACACAGTTGTATATAGGGATCTTGGTAAACAAAGGAGCTCCTTCTGGTGTTCGGTATTCATTTTTCAACAAATGTTTTACTGACCAACACTTGTGTGTCAGGCACTGTATGTGTACTGGAGATACAGCTGGGGGTGTGATGAACACTCCGTCCTCATGAAACATATGTTCTAGTGGGAGAGACAAATAATCAACCAAAAATAAAATGCATCATAGTGGTGCCACAAGAAGAAGAGAAAAAGCAAGAAATTGGAAATCTATTTGAAAAAATAATGAAAGAAAATTTCCCTACTTTGGTGAAGGAAATAGATGGACAAGTCCAAGAAGTACAGAGAGTCCCAAACAAGATGGATGCAAAGAGAAAAGAAGTTAGTTATCTACAGGGGAGTTCTCATAAGACTGTCAGCTGATTTCTCAAAGGAAACTTTGCAGGCTAGAAGAGATTGGCAAGAAATATTCAAAGTTGTGGAAAGCAGGGACCTACAGCCAAGATTGCTCTACCCAGCAAAGCTATCATTTAAAATGGAAGGGCAAATAAAGAGCTTCCCAGACAAGAAAAAAACTAAAGGAGTTCATCATCATCAAATCATTATGAAATGTTAAATGGACTTATTTAAGAGAAAAGTTGCCAGATGGGAGGGTGCTGCGGAGGCAGGGGTGCAGAGATGAGGGGATTAAGAAGTACAAATTGTAATTACAGAATAGCCATGGGGATGTAAAGTACAGTATAGGCAATGGAGTAGCCAAAGAAATTACACGTATGACTCATGGACATGAACAATGGTGTGGGGATTGCCTGAGGGAAAGGGGGGTGCTGGGTGGAGGAGGGCAAAGGGGGAAATTGGGACAACTGAAATAGCATAATCAATAAAATATAATTAAAAAGAGAAAATGGATCATAATACAATTTTAGATTCTGTTAAATACTATGAGTAAGAGAAGGCAGAGTAAAGAGTTGCAATCTACTTGAGCTAGGATGCTCAGGGAACCCTTCTGAAGAGAAGGCATTTGTGAATCCTAAGTCTGAGTGATGAGGACACAGACAGGTGAGAATGTGGGGAAGATTATTCCACACAGTGCAAACCACACACCGAAGGATGCACTTATGCTACATTATTTTATACTTTTCTGCTGATGGATTTGAACTTTTAACTTGAAGAATCAATTAACTGTGAAACTTTAGTTATTTTTTTTTCAAATAAGTTTCTCCTAAATCCTTTTCCTGGACTGGCAGCTCTTATACAAACAAAGGCAATTTTCCCTTATACTAATTGCTCTGTCTCTTAATCACTGAATAATTACCTCTCTTTGAAGCAGATTTTTTTCAGTGTTCCTCTAGAAGTCAGTAGGAGTGTTCCCTGAATTATAGGTGCTGTTTTTTAGTGCACTATGTGCAACGGAAGAATTTAAGAAATGTCTGTCTTTCTTTTATCCAAATACAAGCATTTTGACAGTTTTGCATTTTGTTATCTTTTGACTGATCACATATTAAAACCACTAGAATAATCACATTAAAATAATTCACCTTAATTTGGGGCATGGGAGTCTAACATTATATTCAAAATTAATAGCAACTATGATTTTCACAAGTTTAAAAACAAGCTATCTGGGGAATGGAAAGTCTGACCTATTATATAAGAAAATGAAAAAGAAAGAGGGAACTCTATGACAGTATTTTTTTAGAGGGAGGAATTAGAGGTCAAAAATTGTTTTTTTAAAAATATATTGTTTGTATTTAATTTTAGCTTCTTTACTTTCCAAAGTAAAGATCTAAATGTTCTGTATTAACAGAGACTTCACCTGTAAATAATATGTAATACTTGAAGTGTGTGTGTGTGTGTGTGTGTGTGTGTAAATATATATATATATATATATATACTATTTTAAAATAATATTGAATTAAATCAAGTATAAGCAAAACACATTACTATAGCCATAATTATAAATCATGTGAATCAAAAAGTATATGGAATAATATAATAAAGCCATGCTTATAATAATGGCTTTATCTGCCATTCTGCATCTTGCCAGTCCTAGAAGACTTATTGATGCTAGCACATTAGGCAAGATCAAGACTGACATTCTAATAGGCTGCTTTGTGGGCGTCATTTAAAACTACTACTAAATCCTTTGGGTTTTTCTAGGAGACAAGCCAACGATACACTGGAGAAGCTTGTTTACATGAGGTGGAAGGTTCAGGAGTTCTTTAAACAGCTACCCTGTTGTAGTCCCAGGAATCTTGTTCATACATGTGATTGGTTTATAAAATCTATTTTGATGGAAGGGAGATCCTAGATAACAGCATTTGCTAGAGGGACAATTGGGATTTAGAAGCACATTTCCTCAAGTAAGGAAAACAGTATGGCAGCCTGAGTCTGGTTCAGATCATGGCCTGGAATGTTCCCTGGCCCAGAGTAAGCTGTGCTTAGCTGTACCTGGGTCACCTGTGTGACCACATGATTTAATACCCTCCTGACCAAGCAGTAGCTCATTTCTATTTTTGGAAAGGAGAGATTTCTGGTATAAAAGAACACATGCTATTATTGAAGGCTTTGCCTGTTAGAAATGTTCTTGGCAGCAAACAATAGAAAAATCTGACAAGAAAATGTTTACTGCTCCCATGCAGTGAGTAGTTTCAGGTTATAGAAACAAGACTGAGAGGTTCACTGACGTGTTTAGGGATCTAGGATCTTTCTATCTTTCCACCCCTCAATCCCAGAGAGAAAGACATTCGAATTGGGATTTAGAGACTTGTAGAGGTTTGCAATGACCGTTCTTAAGATTTTTTGAGAATGACATAAGAAAATAGAAGGAGGAAATTCTGGGAAAACATTTGTCTTCCTGTTAACCGAGTTCCAGATAGCTTGTTGCTTTGGCATGTGAGGTATTACTTGAAATGTGGCCTGTTGTGCTCATAGGCAGGTAAATTCTGGGGCATTCTATTTTGTGCATGCCTTTTATTTGATTTTAGAATGTGTTTTTAATATATATTTTGCAAAGGAAAAGTTGAAAAGAAGATAGGAAATAATTCCAGTGTGATGACTTTAACATGTGTAATGCAGGAGGTCGAGTTCAGGGATCTAGAATGCTCTTTCAGATAAGCCACAAAATCCCCAAAGATAACTGGATGGAGTGGAATAGCCTTTATTACATTATAGGGAGCACCCAGGGCAGAAGATCAGGGAAGGAAGACCGTACCTCCCTGGGGCCCAGACTTGTTTAAGGGGTCCCAAACAAAGGGAGCCGTGTCCTAGAGAAAGGAGGCACATGTCCTACATGTGGCTCTAAACGGCATTACTTCAGTGTGTACATGCAGAAAGAAAAGGTTGAGAAGCAGTCACGGACAGGAAGCCATTCCCAAGAGGGGTTATGGAGGGAATTACACTCCATTTCCAAAATAATACACATTCCTTCCAGAAATGTCCCTAGGGTTTTTTTCTTTGCTGGCTCTTTTCCTCCTTCCCTGCCCCCACCCTCCATATACACACTCACTATAAAACTTGAAAATAGAAAACAAAACCCCGCAACTGTTGTAAGTTATGCAATTAAAGTTAATTACATATAAGTATGAACTTTGGATCACTGCATAGACTGTTAAATTTGATTTCTTATTACCTATTGTTAAACTGTGTGAGACAGAAAAAAATTAGTATTTTGTTACTTAGTTTTCTTTTCACCACTAATTTTCTTTCATGTCAAAGATATTGGCATTTTTGTATGTAATGGTTATGTTCATAGAGAATTAAAGAGAGCCACTTTGATATTATTTCAAAAGAGACAGAGCCAAGCATGCTGCTGTTAATATTAGCTAACATTCATTGAGCAATTATCATATTCCACATATTACAGTAAACACATTATGTGTACTTTCATGTGATCCCTGTAACAACCCTCAGAAGGACATATTATCATTAACATTGCTTTACAGAGGCAAAAATAGGTTTTGAGAGACAATGTAATGTTCCTTAATTATGAAACAGCCTAGATGTGGACCTGGATTTGAAACCAAGCATCTGGCCACAGAGCTCTGCTTCCTGATATGGATGGTTAGCTTCATAATTGTAGATTGTTTTCCCCAACTGCTAATACCAGTGCCCTGTCTCCAGCAATTTTCGGGTAGGAGTGCTTCATTCCATCTCTTTGCAAGTCTCCAAGCTAGAGTGATTATTAAGCTCTCCATTTGCATAGCTTTTTATTTTTCTCCTCAACAGCTTATTCGTTATTTAAAAAATTTATTAACTTCGTTAATACAACATTGACTATTCTTAGTCCTTGTATTTTATAGCCAGAATGATGGATCAGAAGAGCTATGCCTAGATTAAAAATATTTTCCTGAGTTTTAAGGTCAGTGTTCCATATGTGATAGATATACTGCAACAGTCTCTCTCTTTTTCTCTCTCCCTCTGTCATGAACTCCTATTGCAATTAAGTTACCAGGGTTGTCTTCATTTTCTTTTTTTATACATGTAACCAGAACAAAGATAAAGAGAGCTTTACATACTGTCCCAATGTAACTTGAATGTTAGTTGTCCTCATCAGTGCAGGCTGCTGTGACAAATTACCATAAACTGAGTGGGTAAATCAACAAATATTTAGTAATCATGGTGGGGCAAATTTTAAAGGGAGGACCTTGAAACTTGGTTATTTATGGTAAAAGCACATCAACACAAGGTGTTCCTGGAAACAGACCCTTGCTTCTAAAAGGGTTTTGGTGTTCAAGTTCCAGTTACATCCTGGTCCTTTGATTCCATGTATATGGGTTGGGGGGCAGGGAAGGGGTGCACAACTGGACTTGACTTTGTTTCTGGTACAGCTAGAGGCCAAAGCTCTCTCTCTGTGCTTGCCCTGACTGCATGACTTGCAGTTTTGGTTTGTCATCCCTTAAAAGCAACTCAGATCCTTGTCAATAGAATTGGACCATTTTGAGCAGGTTCTGAGGTACAAACCCACACTGAGCGGTCTTCCTTCACCCCATAACACTGTACACTCCGTGTCTCTAATCTGAAGACTGCGCTTGTGCTCTCTGCTGTGACACTAACTTGGCTCAGTCACCACTTTTTGCTGAGGCAATAGGATGGTTATTGAAAATTCTCTTGCTTCTCCTTGGTAGAAAGATTCAGTTTCTTTTTGGAGTTCAAGCTGAAAACAGATTTACATTGTGCAGCACCATGGCACTTTCCGAAGGGCAAGGGCTGCTATTTAATTAATTCAAGTCCAGTGTTTCTATGTGACATTATTAAACAGCCATTTCCTGCTCCTTCCACCATACCTATTAAGCAGCTCAGGGGAAGCCCTATTTAATCATTGTTACGCTGAACACTGTGAGAGCCTTGCAAGCATTTTCAGCAGAGCTCTTCCTCTGCTACATTCAGATTGACCGGGATGCGTTACCAGAAATGTCCTTGTGTTTATTGCTTTAGTTAATAATTGGGATATGACCTCCAGTTATGGTCTTACGACCCCTTTAGGAATCAGTTTGAGGGTGCCTGTTGAGGGTGGATGGCTGGAAATCTCTAGGAATTATGAATGGCATATTCTACTCTTCAGTTGTCTGTTCTGTGATTATTAATTGGTGGTTCATGACTTTCTGTTGTTAGGAGGAACTCATGCTGCCTGCTGGTCTTGTTTTATTTAGAAGAAATTGAGCACACTCTTCATGAGACCACAGTTCAATTTTGATGAGCTGCTGCCCATATAACTTGTTTCAGATTGTTTCATGTGACAGGTACATTTGGTGAATTAATCAAATACAAAGGAAAGAGTATACTGCAATATTTTTCATTAATATATAAGATAAAACAGAGAGAAGTTATCTGTTAAATAGGAATTAAATCAGTAACATTAAAATCCTACATTGGTAAATCCCCAATGACATGCAATTCCATTATTTTCAAATCTACCACAAAGATTTAAAAATATTTAACAGTTTTGTTTGTATCATATTTTTTTCTTAAAAAATCCATTATAGTTATCTGTGAATTCTTCTCAACTCCATTCTTCTCCTTGCTTACCCAGTGGTTGTGAATCCACATGAACACATTTTCACACATGGTGTGTTTCATCCTTTCCCAATCTAGGGAAGTGATGTCAGACTCCATGCGTTCTTTACAGAGGCAATAGAATTACCCCCCTTTCCCCCTCTCCCTTCATAGCTCAGCATTATGCTCTTGAGATCAATTCATGTTCACATATGTAGCTCTAGTTCAAGCCTTTTGATTGCTCTGTAGTTTTCAATTGTATCATTATATAATAATTTATTCTCTAATTAAAGACATCTACATTGTTTTTAGTCATTTTATATCATCCTATCTTTCTTTAAAAATGAGTATAATTAGCATAAAATAAGCTCACACAATTGTAGGCACCTGTGTAACCATCACCCAGATCAGATACAGAACATTTCTAATGCCCCAGAAGATCCCCTAATGAGTTTTTCTATCCTTCTACACCCCCCAGAACAACCACTTTCTGATTTCTATCACTGTGGGTGGGTTTTTTTTTTTTTTTTAAATTTTAGGAGGTCATATAAATTGATGAATACTTGGTCTGCTTCCAAATCTTAGGAAACCATCAACAAAATAAAAAAAAAAAGCAACCCACTGAATGTGAAAACATATTTGCTGATACATCTGATAAGGGGTTAATGTCCAAAATTTATAAAGAACTTATAAAACTCAACACCAAAAAATAAACAAGAAACAAAAAATCTGATAAAAAAAAGGGCAAAGACCTAAACAGACACTTCTCCAAAGAGGACATACAGATGGCCAATAAACATATTGAAAGATACTCAACATTACTAATCATCAGAGAAATGTGAATTAAAACCACAGTGAGGTATCACATCATACTGGTCAGAATGAATATCAATAAACCAACAAACAACAAGTGCTGACAAGAATGTGGAGAAAGGGGAACACTTTCACACTGTTGATGAGAACGCAGACTGGTACAGCCACTGTGGAAAGTGGTATGAAGTTACCTCAAAAAATTAGAAAAGGAGCTGCCTTATGACCCAGAGATTCCACTTCAGGAAATTCATCCAAAGGAAGCTGAAACACTAATTTGAAAGAATATAAGCACCCCTATGTTTATTATAGCATTATTTAAACAATGTCCTTGTTTCAAAATACATGTTTGAATCTAGCCTGATACTCTTAATATTTTTCGTGTATGATTTGAATATAATACAATATTTTGGGGGTTTTTTTTGTATTGACTTTCTAGTGATACCTCTTTGTGTTTTATTTTTAGTAGTTTTTGGTATCCTTAAGTTAAAGCAGTCTGCCATAAAATAATAATAAACTATTGCATAAAGAGTTTAGAACCTTATAGTAGTATACTTTTATTAACTCTCCTTCCCTTATTTCTTCTTACAGAATTTGGTTTCCTTCTTGTACTATTTATCTTCAGATTGAGGTTTTGGGTTTTTTTTTTTTTTTAGCATTTCTTTAGAACATGTCTACTCAACATGGATTCTCTCTTTTTTTTTTTGCATTCTGAGATGTTTATTTTACCTCAATTTTTGAAAAATATTTTTAATGGCTATAAAATTTTTGATTGATGTTTTCTTTCTCCTACCCTATTAAAATTTTATTTACATTGTCTTTTCTTCTTACCTCCATTATTTTGGATAAATAGGTTATTATTCATACTATTTTACCCTTGTAGATTGCATGCCATTTTCTTCTGCGTGCTTTAACTTCTACCTTTTCTTTCATTTTTGTAATTTTCATTATGATGACAATGACATTTTCATGTTTAAGTGTGATTTTATTTGCTCTGATTGAGCTTTACTGAGATTCTTAGATTTGAGAATTGATATCATTTATCAAGTTATTAAGTTGATTGATATTATCTCTTCAAATATTTCTAGTGCTATATTTTCTCTTTTTCTTATGGTATTTTAATTAAAAATATGTTACTAAATTCTTTGATTTTATACTATAGATCTCAGATCTGTATTTAATACAACAAAAGGTGGATTAGAGAATGAAATGAATTTTACTTACTTCCAGGAAGAAATGCATTTTTCCATAGTCAGACTGCTAAACTGAGATCTAAAAAAAGTAGTTTAGCAGGTTATAGTTTGATTTATTTCAACATTGGCTTCAATGTTGAGAGTGGGATCAGGACTTTTCCATACAGAAGCTTTAGATTGTACACATTACTGAGATTCGAGAGATTTTTTGGCGCTTCACCGAGAAGCTGCTGATTTTTGGAACTGTGAGATCTCTCTGTATTGTAACCCAGGTGCCAAGTTTTTCATTTGCTGGTGTGTCGCTTTTCTCTTGTTTTCCCTACTTTCTGTACCACAGGGGTCTGTCTTCTTAGCACCGATGCCACTCCCTCTACCTTGAGCATGTTGTGGCTCTGTAGTCTGTAAATGCCTTGAATGCCTAACAGAAGTTTCTCTTGGCTCACTTATTAGAACTTAATGTTGTGTGGCTGAAAGCTTGGATGTTCTCAAGAAGTTTCTGTAATATCTTTTACCTCCCCTGGGACTCCCAAAATTGAACACTCAGATTAACTTTCTTCAACTCAACCTACATCCTATACCCTCCTGCTTTTCTGAGGGACACCTGCACTTGGAAGAGCCTTCACATACATCGGGGGGCATATCTCTCAATTTCCCATCTCTGCCCCACTTTAAAAAACAGTTTTATTGACATGTAATGACGTGCACTAAAATGCCTATCTGTAAAGTGTGTTACTTGATAAGTTTTGATATATGTGTGTGGGAGTAAAATCATCACCATCACCACAGTCAAAATAATGAATACATCTATCACTCTAAAAGTTTCTTTGTGCTCTTCGCATTTTCCTATTTCATGTGTTTCCTTGCCCCTTTATACCTGACAACTACTTTTGATTTACTTTTGATCACTATAGATTAGCATACATTTTATACAAATTTACATACTTGGAGTCATACAATATGTACTCTTTTTATTTCTGAGAGTCCAGCCTCTTCACTCAGCAAAATTATTTTAAGACTTATTCATGTTATTACATGTATAAATAATTCTTTCCTTTTAATTGTTGATTAGTAATCAGTTTTATAGGAATGCCAAAATTTGTTTATACATTCATCTGTTACTGAAAATTTAGATTTACAATTTTTGGCTACCACAAATAAACATGCTTTGAACATCTGTATACATATCTTGCAGATTTGTTATCATTTTCTTGGAGACTAACTATCTATCTATCTATCTATCTATCATCTATCTATCTATCACGTATTGTCATCTAGTGGGTGTTTGTTTATCCCTTTAAGAAACTGACAAATTGTTTTCCAAAGAGTTTGTACTATTTTACATTCTTACCATAAATGTATGGAAGTTCCTCCGCATTGTCAACAGTACCTAGTGTTGCTAGTGTTTTTAATTTTAGGCGGTTTTACAGGTGTAGTTTTAATTTGTTTTCCCTAAACTAGTAATGTTGAATCTTTTTATGTGCTTATTTGCTTATTTTTTGTTAAGATATATTTTGCTCATTTTATTATGTTCATTTTCTTAATATTTGGTTTTAGAGTTTTATATTCTGGAAAATAATTTAGCAGATATATGATTTAGAAATATTTTCTTCAAATTTATGTTCAAATCTTTTAATTCTCCTGAGAGTGTGTTTTGAAATCAGAAGTTCTCAGTTTGATTAAGTTTAATTTTTCAGCTTTTTCTTTATGGATTATACTTTTGTGGTCCACTGTAAGAAATCTTAGCCTATTGCAAGGTCACAATGATATTCTCCAATTTTTTGTAGAAATTTAGTATTTTATGTATAATATGTAGGTCTATGACTGATTTTAAATTAACTTTGTATCTGGTGTGAGACATAGATTGAAATTTATATTTTGCTTATTGATTTTAACTTCTTTCCATACTATAAATTGAAAAGACAATCTTTTCTCCCCTTAATTATCTTTGCATCTTATCAAAGATTATTTGAGCTTATATGTGTGGGTCTATCTCTGGGCTTTCTGTTCTATTTATTTATATCTCTCTCTTAATACTAATACAACACTTACTTATACTGCAGCTTTTTAAGCCTTGAAATTGAGTAGTTTAAGTCCCAGCTTTGTTGTTTTGTCTGCATCCCCAGTGTGATTTGGCTGTTCTGTGTCTTTGTATTTCCACATGGATTTTAGAATTAGCATCTTGATTTCTGGGAGGAACAAACCCTGACCCTACTAGAAAGTTGATCTGGGTTTTATTGTATCTAAAGATCAGTATATGGTGAATTGATATGTGAATAATATCGAGTCTTCTGATCCATGAACACATTATAGCATTGTTTTATATGTCTTCTTGAATAGCTCTTAGAAATGTTTTGTAATTTTAAGTGTATGTGTCTTGTGTATTTTTAAAAAGATTTTATTTCCTTAGTTTTAGAGAGAGGGGAAGGGAGGGAGAAAGAGAGGGAGAGGAACATCAATGTATGGTTGCCTGTTTTGCTCCCCCCATTAGGGACCTGGCCTGCAACCCAGGCATGTGCCCTGACTGGGAATTATACCAGTGACCCTTTGATTTGCAGCTAGTGCTCAGTCCACTGAGCTACAACAGCCAGGGAAATTTTTAACAGACTTATCTTTATTCAATGATTGATTTATTCAATAATTTGGTCCTATTGTAAATAGTAATACGCTCCACATGTTGATTTCTAATTGTTCATTGTCAGTATATAGAAATAAATTTCCTGTGTTGATCATGTGTCCTCTTACATTGCTAAACTCACTGATTATTTCTTATAATCTTTTGTAGACTTTTCATAGTCCCTTAAACATGATAGTGGTGTATGTGAATAAATTTTGTTTTTCCTTTGCAAACTCAATGACTTCTATTACTTTTTCTTTATATCTTTCACTAGGTCCTTCTGTGCCATGGTGAGTAGAAATGGTGAGAGTGAACACTTATCTGGTGCTTGATGGTAGAAGGAAGAACTCAGTCATTTGCCTTTAAGTATGATATTAGCTATAAGTTTTTCATAATTGCTTTTTAGTGATTGGGCTGAAGAAGTTCCTTTTTACTTACAGTTTACAAAAAGTTTTTATAATGAATTGGCATTCAATCTTGTCATAGAGTTTTTATGTATATACTGAGTTGATCATATAATTTGTTTCTTGAATCTACTGATATTGTATCAGTATTATTAACTTGATTGATTTTAAAATGTTGAGCCAACCTCTTATTCTTAGGATAAACATCACTTTGTCATTCGATATTATATTTTTAGATGTTTTGGATTCCATTTTATTATTTTGTTGAGAAATTGTGCATCTATTGATTAGTTATATGATCTATTGTTTTCTTTTCCCTCAATATCTTTTTTTCCGGTTTTGAGATTAGGTTAATTGCGGCCACAAAAATAAATGAGTAAGCCAGTGTTTCTTTCACTTCAATACTCTATATTGAGTTGTACAGAATTGGTATTGAGTACTTTTTCAGAAATGTTTGGTAGAATTTGTCAGTGAAGTTGTTTTCATTTTCATAGATGAAAGGATTTTATGTACGAATTTCATTTCATTCCATTTTATGTAATACTCTGAATACTTTTAAATTTTTTCTTCATTTAATTTTCCCACTCATTATAAGAAATGCTTTTATGACGTCTTGTGTGATTTTCTTCATATTTTTTATATTTGATGTTGAAATTGTATGATTATGTGGGTTTACAGTTTTCATCAAATTTGGAAAACTTTAGCTCATTATTACTTCAAAGATCATTTCTCTTTCTTCTTCTTTTTTCTCTCTATTGATAACTTCAATTAGTCCTATATTATGTTGCTTGCAAAAATGATCCCACAATGCTCTAATGAGCTGTTAATTTTTTAAAAAGTCTTTTCTCTGTTTCACTTTTTATGTTTCTTTTGCAGTCTTCAGATACCAAGGAACTTTGGAAGATGTTTTTATTATTTTTACTAAGATGAAGAAGATAAAGAACTTAGTTCATTGAGTTCTTAACAGTTTCAATTTCTTCAAGAGAGTGACTACATTTAATTTTGTGAGGCCCAATGCTATTCATTAATTTAAATTTACTACGTCGGGAAAAGGGTTATCACAGGAAAAGCTCATGTATTCAACATTTATGTATTAAATTTTTATTTATGTAAAGAATTAGGGCAAGTGATTTGTGATATACAAAAGTATATGATGCATTATTCTTGCTCTTCAAGAACTTATATTTAAGAAGGAGAAATGCAAATATGCCTCAGGGAAATAAATAGCAGGATGCTAAGATGTCCTTAAAGATTCCCTAGCCCTTTGGTGCAAATGCCCTGCATTATCCCTAAAATTAGAAATTTACTGGATTTTGCTCCTGTGATTGGGTTATATTATATGGCATAGTTGAGCTTAAGATAAGATGATTATCCAGGTGGGCTTGACCTAATCATGTGAACTCTTTAAATGCAGATGGTTTTCTCCAACTGTTACAAAAAGAGGAATGTCAGAGATATTAGAAGAGTGAAATGGGTTTGACACAAGCAGGTTCTACAATGCTGAGATGGAGGGAGCACAATGACCTGAGGGCACCCTCTACAATCAAGAGTGTTCCCGGTTGGCAACCAGCAGAAAATGGGGATGTTGTACTAAAAATGAATGGAACTGAATTTTACCAATAATGTGAGTGAACTTAGAAAGTGAACTCTGAACTTCTGATAATTACAGCCTGAGCAGAGAACCCAGTGACATTGTGCTGGACTTCTGACCTATAGAATTGTGATTTATTAAGAGATACTGTTTTGAGCAGCTAAGGTTGTGGTAATTTGTTATATAGTAGTATAAAACCATGCAGGCAGTCTATGATGTGCATATGGAACTACAACTACAATTGTACAATGGAGATGAGTCCTTTTGGTTGAGAATAATCAAGGACGGCTTTATAGTGTAGATGAAAATGAGTGGTGCCATGGCCAGGTGGTTCAGCTGGTTGGAGAGTCTTCCCGTACACCAAAAACAGTTGCTGGTTCAATCCTCAGTGAGGTGGGGCATTTCTGGGAGGCAGCCGGTTGATGTTTCTTGCTCAGATAGGTGTTTCTCTCTCTCTCCCCTTAAAAATCAATAAACATATGCTCAGGTGAAGATTACAAAAAAAAAAAAAAAGAGAGAGAGAGAGAGAAAGAAAATGAGTGGTTTTTGAGATTGTCAGAGGATTAGGACATGTGGAAAGTAAAATCTAGGAAAATGGACTAGCATGGTAACCATTAGAAAAATGCAAGTACATTTTTATTAGCTAGGCTAGAGCGTATTTTTAACCAAACTTAAAAAGAAGAAGACTTATTTGCTTTTGTCTTAGGTGTGGTTGTTAATAGCTGTGAGTTTGCTGTCTTTTCACTGTTATATTTTTTATCTTCTTTTTCTTAGATAGGTCCCTTTAACATTTCATATAATAAGGGCTTGGTGATGATGAACTCCTTGAACTTGACCTTATCTGAGAAGCACTTTATCTTCCCTTCCATTCTAAGTGGCAGCTTTGCTGGATAGAGCAGTCTTGGATGTAGGTCCTTGCTTTTCAAGACTTCAAATACTTCTTTCCAGCCCCTTCTTGCCTGTAAGGTCTCTTTTGAGAAATCAGCTGACAGCAAATGACTAGAACAGGAACAGAACCACAGAAATGGAGATCATATGAAGGGTTAGCAACAGGGGAGTGGGAGGAGGAGAGAGGGCGAAACGGTACAGAGAATAAGTAGCATAGATGGTGGGTAGAAAATAGACGGGGGAGGGCAAGAATAGTGTGGGAAATGTAGAAGCTAAAGAACTTATGACCCATGGACATGAACTAAAGGGGGGAATGTGGGTGGAAGGGGGTGTGCAGGGTGGAGGGGAATGATGGGGGAGAAATGGGACATCTGTAATAGTATAATCAAGAAAATATATTTAAAAAAGTTCACACACACAAAAAGAAGACTTAAAATTGGATTTCTCAGTATAGTTTACAGCCAGTTGTGTTAGAATCTCTTAAAGTATTTGCTAAGGTATAGATTTCTGTGATCTTCACCAGATCAATTTATTGAGAATCTGTGATTCTGGATTTTTAAACCATCTCCAAAACAAACAAGTGAACGCAATAGAACCAAAGGCATTGAAACATGGAGCAGTGTGACAGAGGGGGATAATGGTGGAAAGAAGGGGAAAGGACTAGACAAAGAGCATGTATGAATGACCCGTGGGCATGGACAACAGTGTGGGAACTGACTGTGGGAGCAAGTGGGGGGACTGGGGTCAGCAGGGCAAAGGGTGGAAATTGGGACAACTGTAATAGAACAACAATAAAATATTTAAATAAATAAAAAAACCTCTCCAGGTATTTCTTATGTTTACTAAAATTTGTTTTAGATTAAGAACCTAAACTATAAGGTAAGAATTTTTTAAGAATTTTTGTTTGCTTATTTGTTTATACTTTTCTGTTCATGGTTTGTTTTCTTCTTTTAAACAAAGCACTTTGTTGATGTGATAAAAGAGCATTATAAAGATTTATTTTGAAAATAGTATTATAGACAGAAGAACACAATAAACAGTTAAAATTATAGTTTTCTCCAATAAATAAAATTTAATTGATAATCTCAACAACATAGTTGCAATAGAAAAGACAGGATAGAATGCTCTCAGTAAAGTTAAAATGAGATATTAATTGGCCTTGGTGGCTAATTTGATGTTTGCCTTTGTGCTGAGAAGAGAAAGTGAAGAAGGGAAAGCAAAACTCCTCAAGCTACTACTTTGGTACATTTCAGGTTAGACTCTACGTAACTGAGTGGATGAGAATTTGGGGTTTGGGAAATAAGGGTTGTGGTAAGACTAAAATGCGAATCAATTTTTATTGTTGTAGAAATAGTAAATGAACTTACTAGGTTTTATTTTCTTTACTTAGGCTTATTTGGGGGAGGACTGATCTTTGAAATACTAAATCTATGTTTTTATGATGTGTGTGTGCACATATTTTATTTTTACTCCTGATTAGTATCTACATTCTTAGTCATTTAATATTTTCTTAACTTCAGAGTTGGAACTCACATTATAAGTGTTAACTGAAAAAACACTTAATGTAACTGGAATTACATATGACATCAGTGATCATTTCATACTAGTTAAATTTTTTGAAAGAAGTATCTCTTAGCTTAAGGTCAATAATTACGAATACTGTCTTACATTGATAAAGTCCTAATGGCAAAGTCTGCCTTTGCTTTCATCAGTTAGGTAACTGGAAGAATAAAAAGAAAACTTATGACTAAAATTGAAGCTATTCATCTGACATATTAAAGGATTGTGTGTTATTGTATGAGTTAACTAAATTTCAATGTACAGTTTGTTTCTGCTGCTTTATGTGCATTTCTGAATACCTTACAACTTTAAAAAGAAACTTCATCCTACATCACCTTCCTCCCCCTGATTAACAGAGAAATATATGTTGTAATTCTAGACCTGGCTGGTCAGCCACTACTGTGCTTTGATCTACATTTTGCACATCAGGAAGTGAATCTAAACAGAGAACTGCTCTTGCTTCCGAATGAGATGTGTGTCCCAAATATTTATGCCAGATTTACAGTCCCTATGAAAGAAGCCAAAACGGGAAAGAGAAAAAAGAAGAAATAAGAGAAAAGCTTTCATATGGGTAAACTACTAGAGAAAATTCTTCTGAACCATTAGCCTTGTGGAGGTAATTCAATCTAGATATTCTAAGGGTAATTAACATTGGTGTCAGTAGCTTAGGGAATGCGGAAAAGCGAGCTACTCTAAAATGCAAATGAAGATTGTTTCAAAGGAAACCTTCACAGTGACATCAAATTGGCCCCCCGATTAAATTATTGTATCACTATGTACATTTATGGCCTTTTAAAATATGTTTTAATATTAATTGCATCTATGAAGAGCTGTGCGGAGATAGAAATTGACAACAGAGTAAACACGAATCTTGACACACATACACACAAAATCAGGGCATAATGTATTAACACTTCGGATATTCTATGAACCATTATTTTATGGATCTCTAAGATTACTTGGTTATTTTGTGATAATAGATTATTTATTTAATTCTTCAACATTGTGTCAAAATCTATCCTCTTTTAAAAACTTTTTCTCCAGCCCCTTATCAAGACCATCCTCATGTTCTGTGAGTTTTATATGTAAATAGTTCTTCCTACTTTGGGCTACCATTATTCTTTACCGAGGCTACTCCAGTAGCTTCCCACACATCCATTCTCTACTGCCTTCTATCAGTTCTGCATGCTGTGGAATATTCTCTGTGAATCAAAATTCAGAGCATGTCACCCATCTGGTTCTGATCCTTTAATAGATTACTATTGTTCTTGAGATGAAGATAAAAAATATTCTATTTTCTTACAAGGAGCTTCTGAATTTCTTCTGATTGCAGTTCTTGCATATTACACCAAACTTGCCTTCACTGTTCTTTATCAGGCCAGGTCAGCTTTGCCTGATGGAGCCTCATGCTCTTTCTGCCCCATGACTGATGTGCATGCCATATGGCCTGTAGTTCTTCAGAGTTTTCTTTCTGGCCTCAACCCATATCCATCCCCCAAAATACGCATGCACACATACAGAAACGCTCACCTAGTTCAACACTATTTGTACACATTTTATAGATCAGGTAAAATGCCTCTATTATAGTTATCTTCACCAATTTTTCAGTTGTAGGTCATATCCTAATTTCCATGGTTTTATAGTACCCTGTCTTCTCAGTCTTATTATAGTTTTAATTCTACATTTCCTTGTCCGATTATTTAATTTTGTCTTCTCTCATTTGATTTTGTCTACTCATCCATTAGACAATATATTCTCTGACTGTGGAGAGTATATTTGCTCCTCTCAATATTTTATTAGCAGTATGTAACACAGGGTTCGGCATAACTAATAGTTGACTAATGACTAGATGAATAATTAATTTTGAAAATGGGTCACTTTTCAGGGATGTAAATAAGACTTTTCTTAATAAAGCAAAATGTATACTAATTTAAATTACTGATAAATATGTACATATAAATATAGATTCTATAGTATCTTACATTTTAGTTCTTAGTATGTCTTTATCTATGTATGAGTAATTATTTGCACACTTCATTCCAAAATGAGATGAAATAATTATACTTTTTTACAAAGTTTCTTGTATGTATCATAGGACACTAGATTTATTTGCCTTTTTATAAGAAAAGTGAGGGCATGAATTTTTATTTTTTGATATAGCCCTAACATACATGGGAGAAATGTTCTACAAAAGGATAAAGAAGAAAATATAATTATGGAAACAGAAGAAAAAAGGAAAGAAGCTAGATCAGAAGTAATGGTATCTGTTGCATTTCCTAGGAATAAGGTGGGAAGAGCACTCAGGGAGACCCAGAACTAGTCTAAAGCAACCACCACATTTCACAGATGAAATCTGGGAGCAGAAGTAAGTTTGCAGAATAATCTAGTGCAGAAACTAACTTCCAAGTTTAATATTTTTTTCCAATCTAGCAATGCAACAACCTGAAAAATATTGGAAGCAACATTAAAATAACAAAGATAATCCATTTATGAATTTCTTTATGGGAACAAAATAATGAATTCCTGAGGATGCCAGCTTCACCTCTCATCGTTGGAAAGACCCTGGTTTAGTGGGCAAAATAACAATATTATTTAAGAAGAGTTATTAATAAATAAAATAGAGAAATAATAATTAAAAGTTAATAATAAAGAGTTAATATAACACACCGTTTTTATGTGCTTTTAAATAAGCCATTATATATTTATTGGACTTCACTTTTTTCTAAAAAGTTTGGGGTTAATTAATGTACATAAACTAATATTCTGTTCACTACTGATCTAATTTAAGAAACAAAACTGAGGTGTTCTCACCACACTAGAAATGAGGCCAGTTGGGTTTGAAGTTAGCAGACCTCTTCATGCTTTACATTCAAATAAAGATTAAGGAAGAAGAAGGCATACATAAATTTCTCACTAAGACTGTTAGAATTAGCACTAGGCAAAAAGTTGTGTGCATGAGACGATGGGGGAATGACAGGTCGCTCCTCATTTAGGAAGGAACCTTGTTTCTTCATTATTGTTCCAAGAAGGATGATCTTATATGTGATTCAGAGCCGTAACTCCAGATGCATGTTAGATATAAAATATTTTCAGTTGTTCACATACACTGCTGTTATGCTGAAGACACAGCGAGTTTCACTCAGCATACATTAAGGAAAATGTCCCTTGAAACCAGACTTGTAAACAAGAATGTTAAAAACAAAACCTTTCTCTATGGTATGTTAAGTTTTATTGGTTTTCAGCCATTAACATCTTTACCTGGTTGCACCAAAAATCCATGCCCAAAGTTATAGCTAGAATGGAATTTAGATTGTGCACGATTTATTGCAAACCTATTTTTGTGCTTGAAAAACACTTAATTATCAGAAGTGAACCTGTTCATATATGAGAATCGAGGTGATACACTATCATTCTGTGAGTGAGGATAGTTGGTTAAAGTAATATTTAAGATTACAATAAGAGAAAGCCTTTAAAAACAGCAAAGTAAAATAATTGGTCACTGCAGAATTTATCTAGGTGTGACCTGCCTAAGTCAGCTTTAATTATTTTATTCTTCTAGTCAAACGTAGGTTTATATAATTAACTTCATTGTGATAATGTTTTGAACTTTTAATCATCTATGTAATCATAGCCTAGGGTAATTAAATATTTCTGGTGATCTGATATCTCGAATTGGCCTTTTCTTTATTAAGGTCTTATTTGAATCAAATCTGTCCAGAAAGATTATTCTCCTATGGATTATTTCTCTAGGAAAAAAAAATTTTTTTTCTAATGGGATGTCGGGATACACTTGTATTATCATTAAGTATAAGATACCGAAGATAGTGGCATCCTGGCTCCCACACCAGGAAATGCCCACAATACCAGCGTTGTTGAATATCTAGAAACACACATACATGGATAAACAATGGGTAGTTTGACTATGTGCACGTATGTGGAATGTGGGAAATGATGAGAACCATGAAAATATCTAATTAAATTTAAGGCAAAGATTCCTTTAATGCTTTTTAAAAGTATATTTTAATAATGCTAAGTGACAACATACTAGCTGGAGTTGAAAATCATTCTTTACATTTTGAATACAGGATACACCAATCTCACTTCCTTCTAATTTACTGTCACCTTTGAGTAAAATATTTGGGACTGTGTTGAAAGTTATAAGCTCCATAACATTTTTAAGTTTAGCTGTTTGCATGAAATACATTTAGATGGAGTAAAGATTCGGGTACTAGATTAACTGGATGTAATGAAAAGTTTTCTGATTCTATAAGCAAACTTCTGTTGTCTGAAGAAGTTTTGAAATTCCATCCTGATTGCCTAAGAAGGGAAAGGCTTTTTCTGTTTTAGGTCACCAATATCATATTATCTGTCCTAAATGCCTCACTGTGGGGCAGATGTGAGCAATTCTCTTTAGAGTTCCTAGCTTAAGAAAGAGCATCAGGAAACAAAGACAAACACATAAAAGCAAATGCCTAAATTCTATAAACAAAGCCTCAAGTAGGTTAACGAAGTCAAATGTAAAATGGAATACAGAAAAGGCTGCTAAAGCATCTGTCAACATAATTTAGCACCTGGTCCCTACTGCTTAGTTGTCTGTACTTTGCACAGAGTGAGTAAACCACTGTTTTATATTCTCTTCTGTGAGCTCTTATGCTAGGGATATCACTGAATTACTTAAAACAGTTTCTAAAGTACATATCAGGAGCATGTAAAGACTTAGTTCATGTTTTTCATAGTTAGCAATGTTTATATAAAATTGAATCTTTGAGAAAGTAAGAGAAACCTTCCTAACTATCTATGGAATAATTTACATCCTTGATGTGCTTACAAAAATATTAATAACTTTTATTGAATATTTACTACCAGTCACCGCACAAAGCACTCCATTGACACCTACCATAAGATTACATGGTAATAAATGCTCTGATTTTTTTAAGTCTAAATGGGGAAACTGTGTAGATTACAGAATTCTCTGGTGAACCTGACTGTAGCCACCCCTTGGTAGAAACACGCTGCACATTGCCTAGGACAGTGCATAGTAATTATATCAAATGACATAATTAATTGAAGAAAGGGAGATTATCTAACCCATTCATCTATTGTTTTTATGAATAAATTCCTGTTCTAACCATTACTTTGTAAGCATTTATATTCTTTTTTAAAAAGCATATTTTACTGAGTATGCTATTACAGGTGTCCCATTTTTTTCTTCCCTTTATGCCCCTCTGCTTGGCAACCCTCCTCCCACCAGCATTCCTCCCGCCCCTTAGTTCAGGTCCATGGGTTGTAGATATAAGTTCTTTGGCTTCTTCATTTCCTATACTATTCTTAACCTCCTGCTCTTTTGTATCTATCATTTATGCTTCTTATTCCCTGTAACTTTTCCCCCATTCTTCCCCCACTCCCTCCCCACTGATAAGCCTCCATGAGATCTCCATTTCTGTGATTATGGTTCTGTTCTAGGTGTTTGCTTAGTTTTCCTTCTTTTTTTTTTTTCAGGTTCAGTTGTTGATAGTTGTGAGTTTCTTGACATTTTACTGTTCGTAGTTTTGATCTTCTTTTTCTTAAAGAATTGCCTGGGATGGGAGTAAAAGACAGAAAACTGTACAAGAACAACAATTAAAATAAAAAATATTTTAAAAAAAGAATTGCCTTTAACATTTCATATAATAAGGGCTTGGTGATGATGAACTCCTTTAACTTGACCTTATCTGGGAAGCACTTTGCCCGCCCTTCCATTCTAAATGATAGCTTTGCTGGATAGAGCAATCTTGGATATAGGTCCTTTCTTTTCATGACTTTAAATACTTTTTTCCAGCCCCTTCTTGCAAGGTTTCTTTTGAGAAATCAGCTGAAGTCTTATGGGAGCTCCTTTGTAGGTAACTGTCTCCTTTTCTCTTGCTGCTTTTAAGATTCTCTCCTTATCTTTAATCTTGGGTAATGTAATTACGATGTGCCCTGATGTGTACTTCCTTTAGATTCCTTAACTCCATTTTGAGAACCAACTTCTGTGTTAGGCATCACCATGTACACAGTAGGATGGACACAAAGGGCAGCTTAGAGCTGAGCAACAGTATTGCATTGTGGCATTTAAAGGAAACAAATACTCTAAGGTGTTGAATGTCTCCAGGAAACCCAAACCATTTTACTAACATCTCAACATTTTCTTTCTGAACTTTGTTTTCCTTTTCTTTCTAGAAATTTAGAAACTATAGTAGAGATAATTTTAATGATTAAGTTCTCCAGTGTGATTCCTGCTTTATACATTTTTGGTTAGAGAGAAATGTCTCTCAAGAGGCAAGTAGATTGATAGTGTTGCCTTGGATTATAAATGAAATTATGTGAGAAGAATTGATTGTGGATATTGTTAGTATGGCCGTTGCTGCAGGCTATGAAAGAATTCACAAAGAGAAGAAAATGCAGATAGCAAAGTCTTATTTACTTTCCAAAAGAGGAAAGGGACTGTTGCTGAAGAGATATACTAGCAGCAAAATGTTGGGGCTGGGAGTTTTTTTGGGGTGATAAAGGGGTGGGGCTGCAGCTGGGTAGTTATGGCAATTAGTTGTAAAACAGGGGATTTCAGGCTGAATGTGCAGGCTTCAGTTTGTCTTGTTGTTGTCTTCAGGCTCAGGGTCCAGGCGTTTGTGTCCAGTATGTCCTGTTTGTGAAGTTTTTAAAATACCTGCATGGGGGATGATTCTAGTAATCACTCCCGTGAATAGAGACTCAGAGAAACAAGTTAATGATGCCTGACAGGCTCAAGGAAAGACATAGCTAGCTCTGATCAAGAGGGCCTGAAAGGGGCTTTTTGTTCTTTCAAATAGTGCCACATAGATTTGAGAAATAGAAAGAAGACAAAACAAAATATTTGTATATCTATGAATGTTCATTGTCAAAAATAAAATAAAATAAAATAAAATAAAATAAAATAAAATAAAATAAAAGTAGATAAGACTAATTAACAACTTTGAAATTTTTACTCTGCAGAAAGGATAAGTAACCTGGTTTCTAACTGAGGAGATTCATGAACATAATGACAATATTAAAATGATGGCTTCTTAACTTTTTATATCTGTCTTGGAAAAGAACATAAAGAAGAGTAATCTGTATAATTAAAATATAGTAAAAGCAGGGCCAGTTGTATATTGTTAAAAATAAGTTAAAGAATACTGGGAATATTTAAGCATATAGAAATTTAAAACACAGGGTAGTCTTAGGAGGAAAAGTACAATGAATTGATTTAATCAAATTGCCTGTGAAAGAATGTGTAGGACTAAAGAGATAGTCCAATCCTGAAATAAAGGGTATGTCATTCATTGTATAAAAGGTGGAAAACAAAAGAAATTATCCTATTTTCTTCTAGCAAAGTGATAATTGAATAAAATTCATGAAAAAATGAGTATTTAAAAATATAGTGAAAAACTTTTTAAATGTATGGGATTATTTAAATGTATATCCATTTTGTAACTTAATTACATAATGTTAGATTTTTAACTTTATACTCCATTAGGAGGACATAATTTGGCTCAGGATGCAGTTGATAAATTAATTGAATTAAATTATAATGGTGTTATTATAATGGTTATAACTTAATGACTATTTGAATCACTTCTTTAATTTTTTCATCACTTAAGTCTTAGCTAAGTTATTAAAAATATTTTAATTTCTGGTGTGGTTCAGTAGATTGAGCAATGGCCTACAAACCAGAAGGTCATGGCTTTGATTCCCAGTCAGGGCACATGCCTGGGTTGCCAGCCAGGTCCCCAGTGGGGTGTGCATGAGAGGCAACCAATCGGTGTATCTCTCACACATTGATGTTTATCTCCCTGTCTTTCTCCCTCCCTTCCCCCTCTCTAAAAATAAATAAATAAAATCTTTTAAAAATAAAATAAAATAAAATAAAATATTTTAATTTCTTACGTTTATTTCATAATTGTTTTCATCATTAAAAGATTACTAATAGAAAATAGAACAAGTGTTTTCTTTGGTTTTAGCTATCTCATACTTATACCTTAAACAGTGACTCACCATATATTTGAAT